>OX421901.1:29434729-39434729 GCA_949128165.1 Lathronympha strigana
AAAAAACTATTGAAGATATAAACACTATTTATTTTACATTTTGTCAAAATACTCTCCATCGTTCTTTATACAAAGTTCCATTCGTCTAAACCAACTTTGGAAACACTTTTGCCAGTCTTGATCGGATAGGTCAGAAATCGCTCCTTCATAGGCAGCCACGGCTTCTTCGGCACTCGAAAAAAACTTGCCTTTTATTTTTTCCTTCACTGTTGGGAACAAAAAGAAATCGCAGGGAGCCAAGTCAGGGCTGTAGGATGGATGAGGCAAGGTTTCAACCCCAGTTTCTGCAATAAACGCCTTTGTTCTGAGGGACGTATGTGAAGAGGCGTTGTCGTGATGCAGCATGATTGCCCGAAGTCCAGCCTTTGGTCTCCTCTCCCGCACTGCTTGGAAAACTTGCGGCAATGCTACTGTAGTGTACCATTCCGAGTTAACAGACCTATGATTTTCTAGCACTGAAGTCGACAGATGTCCCCCCCGAGAAAAAAAACTAGCCACCATCCTAATGCCGATTGTAATCGCTGCAAAGTCAGTTGTTCGGTTAAACCAAATTTAAAATCGTAATATATCATAGCACGAAAATGTTCGCGAATCAGCTCCATCGTTTCAAAGAAAACCCACGGAAAACGTTGTAGCAAAACAACTGGAACTAATCTATTTTTGAAATTAGAGTGTACTGGATACTAGTGTTCTATTTTTAAATAAATTTGCTTTTTAAAAACATATAACATGGGTGCGTTCCATTTTCAAATTTCGAGCATCTCAAAATTTATCGAGTGAGCTACGTAAGTAAGCACACAAAACATTATAGAAATAGAAATGTATTGCGCTACGTTGGGGAACAGGTCTTATAGTAGGTAGAATTTATATGGTACAACATGACACCCTGTAGGGGTATTGCAAAATCTTAAAACTAGCACTTAACATCTAGGTATAAAATGATAGATGCAAATGAAACTTGTTTTCATTGAAAAACTCTTGCAAAGAATGGATATTAAATTAATTAAATTAAATTAAAGTTCATTTATGTCTCGGTAAGTACCTATTATAAGTATAATTATATAAATTTATTAGTATATATAAATGTATAAATATATATGTATTTTATAATTGTGTATGAGTTTTTTGTTTTAGTTCTTTTCGTTTCTGCACCTCCTACTGTTTCTTTATTTCCTGTTTTATTTGCTCCGCTAGCCTAAGGTTGTCTGGAAGAGATCGCTTGTTAGCGATAAGACCGCCTGTTGTTTACCTCTACTTTTTGTGTGTGTTTTTATTTTAATTAATATTATTTTTTCTGTAATGTTTTGTAAGGTGTGCAATAAAGAGTTATTGTATTGTATTGTACAAGTACTATATTAGGTACAATGAAATTAAAGGATCAATCATTCGCATTACTAGAACCCTGACGTTAGGTATTCAGATTTGCTACAAACATAAAAATGAATCTTATAATGGCTAATATTGCCAAAAATAATAAACTTATAAGAGCCGTGTTATCGCTGTACTTCGTTGTTTTTAGCATTAGAAAGACCTTTGCAGAACGATATAATATATCGTTATCCGCAGAATGTGCCCGATAAAAAACCTTATATTATAAGGTTTTTTATCGGGCACATTCTGCGGATCGAACAGTGAAAACGAGATAATAAATATCACGTACTTATTATCATGTTCTATTAATACATACATTGCTCAATGTTGTGAACAGAGAAGAAACATAATATTAGTTAATTTATATTCTAAGATGGAAAGATAAGAATTTTAATAAATTGCGTTTTCAGTCCTCCGGCCGGTAAGCGCCACTTTACGCAAAACTAAAATGCCGCCTGCCGGCTCCGTCGGGCTGAAAAATAGTATACAAACCTCGGCCGGTAAATGGGAAAGCCTCGGATCACATGTACGATCATTACATGGAATCCGAGGCATTTCCCACTTAAACGGCCTTGGTATGTAATGTACTATTACAATTTTTCATGGAAAGGTTGTACATTAAAAAACCTAAAGAGGCAGAGTTCTCACACGGAATGGTCTATTTTTAAACGTCAGTGTCACTATCTCAGATTGCATAATTTAAGCTAGATCCAATATGCAAATATTGTTTAATTTTAGATTGAAAAGTTCATAGATAAAATTTAGTAAATATAAAATCGGTACGATATGAGTCACCTACATCATAATAAAATGAATTACTTAGTTAAAATTGCCAAACACACTAAACGAAAACCTTCAATATTGAACTTTTTTCTAAATTGCCGCCATCTTGCTTATAAACACTTAAAACATTTTTTATACCCAACTAGTTAGTAATAAATGTGAAAACTATGCGTTCAGTTATCGGTAAATATCAAATGATATGTATGTACATAAGTTCCTAGAAATTCACTGATATCGGCCGAAATCGAAGAAGGAAGGTTTGCGACCACTGCTTCTTTGCTTACCCGTTTGACAGATAATTCTAATCTTAAAAAAAACGAAGTATAGTAAGGGTGCATTAGGGCACAAATTATAAGGGCAATAACCTTATACCCCACTTATAGCTACTTTATTGTCAGCTAATTCTTTTTTATACCTTGTTTATTATGGCAAGTAACGAGGGTATTAAGCTTATAATGGCAAAAGAGACCCCTCTAAAAGTCCCATATAGGTACTTAATATAACGTTATAAGAGACATATTGCAACCGTCAATAAGGGCTAACATTCTTATACGTGTTTTATTAATGTCAAAAACAAGTGAATAAAACTCATAACGACAAAACAAAGTATATTAAGTAGTGTTTAATCTCAATGAATAACATTTTCGTAACAGTGTCAGCCAGTGCAAGTAGATAACTTGAAAATGTACTTATTTATAGTAAAAACTGCGTAAGAATGCAAATGCATAGTGAAATGTGGTATGTAGTGAGTTGCATTAACAACGCGCCCTTGATTTTAAGCTGTTTGTTGCTAAATATATGGTTTATATACTGGGCTGTCCCAGAAGTAAAAAGACAAGCTTTGAACGAAAAAAAAAATGAAAAAATATAATGAAGTAGGTACTATGGACATCAATATATTTATTCAAACACATGTCAAAAGTTAATTACAGGTTAAGGTACTATTATTTACATTAAATTAAATTAAGAATTTAATCGTATTTACTACTTTATATTAAATTTGCTTGTGCAACGCCTTTATGGCCAATTTTTCTGAGGTCGATTGCTGGTCGTCTCATTACAGCTTTTTCAGACCTAGCTGCAACAATTTTAGCCAGTTTAAATGCAGCCAACGATTTGGGTTTTTCTTTTTGTTTCTTGTATTCTCGTTTACATAAAGACCAATTAGTTTCAATACCACGAGCTTGGGGAACATTTGGGGCGTTATTACGTTTTTGTATAAAATCTATCCCCGCAGCCTCTAAATGTTGAGTGACTTCCGTGAGGTAGTGGCATGACGCCATATCCAGCCTGAATATAATTTCTTCCCTGTGGTAATATTTTATTTATTTTATTTTATTGTGTCAAAAATGCTGCGAAATTTGTAATATACATGCATTATTTATACAACTAGGTACATAATACATACTAGAAAACACAAAACAGAACAAATGTGAGAAACAAAACAACATAAAACATAACTACGATTTAGGCGACGTAGCAGCGTGGGGTAATATTTATCCATGAACGGAATCAACCGCTTTATTATACATTCTCTCAGATTGTTTTCTCATACACTCTTCGGCATCCTCTTTTAGCTCGCATTTCCTGGTCCTTAATATACTTAGGAGCAGATAGTTTTGCAAATGCTTAGTATAGCTCGCATTAAAACACACGACCTACAGTTCTGTTTACGTGTGTTTTAATGCGAGCTATACTTGACTTCGATTTTTTCAATGAATCCGCAGCAACTCTAACAGACATCGAAGGATTCCGTTCATACACTTTTTTACTTTATTTACATTCTTAGCTATGGAAAAAACTCATGCGATTCTTCAAAACGCTTTATAATTCTATAAAAAGAAGTTCTACTTACTCCCTCTGAAGAAAAATTACGTATTGTGTCCGCTTTTCCATGACATTCATAATACTGAACAACTCTTTTGGCAAATACTTCGTGATCAGCTCTCTTGATTATAAAAAAATTAAAAATATGATTAAAATTCCCGCTCAACATGACAGAGCAAAGAAATTTGAAATTTGTCTTTTTATTTCAGGGACAGCTTTTATTCGTAATGTTTAAAAAAATGCTACTACAAGAGTAAAATGAATTCGCACAACGCGTAAAATGATTCAATGAGAGGGAAAGCTATATGATGGTAACATTTTTTGCTTGTGCTAGGCCATCTTATCATCGTTAGGGTTATTTTTTTAATACTACGACGGTGACAAACGAGCATACGGCCCGCCTGATGGTAAGCGGTCACCGTAGCCCATGGACGCCTGCAACACCAGGGGTGTTACATGCGCGTTGCCGACCCTTAAAAAAAGGAGGATTCGCTGTGTTAACAGCTAAACGGGCCAAGGGCTTTGCTCCGTGGGTCCTCAGCTGTCAACACAGCGAATCCTCTTGGAGCACTGGCGACCTTACTCACCAACAGAAACACAACACTATGAGTAGGGTCTAGTGTTATTTAACTGCGGTTTTCTGTAAGATGGAGGTACTTCCCCAGATGGGCTCTGATCCAGATTTGAGCGAGACGACATTGGTTGTGCTGTGCCCTACCACACTAAACGATATGCATCCGCTGTGCCCATACCTCTCTTCATAAGAGAAATCCCGTTGTGCTAGCTACTTATATAAATTTAGTATGAACACAGACTTCACAATGGCAGTATTCGCGGATGCTGACAAATATCTAAAAAGTAACGAGCTCAATTTACATAACATCAGATGGCCGTGGAACTGGACTCATTTAACAAAGAAATGTTTAAAGAAGTGATATACCACTATTTTAATTACTTATATAATTGTTGTTAGATAATATACTTAACTGATGGTAAATAAAAATACGTGATTTTCAAATTTATTGTATTAGGTACTCGTATTTTACAAAGTATGAAGGGAAAAATATCTTCGAATTATATTCTACATAATAATATGTTTTTTTTATATTGCTGTACGGAACCAGTGGTTAGTTCTATGACTTCTATGGTTTCAGTTTGATCATATAGTAGCATAAAATTATAAACGGCGGGTGTATTGCTCGAGAGACGACGGCACATGGAGGGTCCGGAAAAACATTGAGATGCAGAGGCTGGTGGCCGAACCCAACATCATCGGCGTAACAAAATAACACAGACTTCGCTGGTTCGGTCACCTACTCAGAATGGGAGAGGATCGTGCTGCCAGGAGAGCGTATATGGGATGTACGACTGGACGTCGCCCGGTTGGGCGACCCAGGTACCGCTGGGAAGACACTGTGCAGGTAGATCTGTGCAGTCTTAAAGTCAGTAACTGGCAAGAAGTTGCACATGATCGGAGCAGGTGGCGTGAAATTATATTCTTCGTCAAATCAGGTCGCGAGTCGCGCGCGGTCGGCCAGAGATCATCGACGATCACTCCCAAATAAATTATCAAATTAGTGGTTAAAATGGCTAAAAATTACAGTGAAAGTGTACAAAATCTTTTAAAAAAGTTGCTTAACCCCATAGATCAAAAAGTGAACGCCATATTTACGAAATTAGACCAAATAATTGTGGAAATAAACGAACTAAAAACCGTTATCTCTGTACAAAAACCGGAGTATCCAACGAAACTGGTCGACAACACCAAAAAAAATAGCGCCCATTCTACACCAATCGGTGGCGCATCGAGTGCCGCATCAACACCATCTAACAATCTCACTCCTACAAACGAGCCGGTGCGCAATCAGCGCGCAGCGGCCATACGCGCGATCCCTCGCGCGTATGGGTATGGTTTTTCATGTTTCTTTCTCCCGAAAGAAACATGGAAAATAAATGCGAAGCGACCAACTCAACCAGCAAAAAAACCAGCAAAAAGCAAAGAAAGATACGTCGTCAAAAAAAACCGTCGCCGCTGCCACGACAACACGTACTCAAATTAGTGTAAGTAATAACTGCATAAACACAAAAAATGACAAATCGTTAAGCCAAACACCAAAACAATTACATGACAATGACGCATTAAAAAATAATAGTGCTGTGGAATCTGACGTAAGTATCACCCATGATCCATGATACAAATATTTGCTTACCAGCTGATCATGACGACCTGCATAAAAAAAAAGGTGGCAATATTTCAGGCTGGCAGCAAGCCGGCAAAGGCTATCGCCAGCGCCGCAACCAAATATCACCTAAAGTAATTAAGGGATCGGCGACTAACACCACCCTAAGCGGAGTGGAGAAACCGAAGTACTTACACGGTTGTTTCTTTAAAAAAGATACCACACCGCAAGAACTCTTGAATCACCTGCAAAACGTATGTTCCGGCCATAACTACACGGTGGAAGCCATTCCTTCAAAACGGGGCACCTACAATTCGTTTAAAATTGGAATTCCTGCTGCCGTATACGAAAAACTCATGAATGCAGCAGCCTGGCCAGTAAACACCAGTATTGCAAAATGGCAGCCCTTTCTCCGACCAAGGGAAAACAAGGTCCCCACAGAATAAAGCACCTTACGAAAATAAAAACAATGATAACTACAACAACAACGCACAAATCAACGTTGTTCATCAAAACATAAACCGTCTCGAACATAAAACGTTCAAACTCGAATGTGAACTCCAGCTCTTCAATCCTCGTGTGGACATCCTGTGTCTCACAGAGCACTGGCTCCAGACCTACCAGCTCCAATCGGTCAACATTCTAAACTTCAGTCTCCGTGCTCAGTTCTCCAGGTGCTCGCGACGAGGCGGTGGTGCGTGCATCTTCGTCAGATCGGACATACCAAGTATGGAACGAAGAGAAATCGCTGATCTATCGGAGGAAATGCACTTCGAAGCTTGCGGGATTGAAGTAATCGGCGCAGATGTCATCGTAGTATGCATTTATAGACCTCCATGCGGTGACGTACAGTTATATGTTTCTAAATTGACTGAATTATTTAATTTAAATATAATGCAAAACTATCATGTAATAATATTGGGTGATATTAACATAAATTGACTTAACGAATGCTCGATTTCTAAAACTCTGAATGACATATGTACCCACAAGAATTACTCATGCCTCTAGCACTTGTATAGATCATACATTTACAAACATGCCTAAGACAAATATCAAGAGTGTTTCGTGTACTGAGCTAAACTTATCTGATCACTTATGTACTAATGTCAACATAATAATTAAATCATCAGAATCTTGTGACAAACATACACTGAAACGAACTTTCTCTAAAATCAACATTGAAAACTTTTTCACTAATCTAAACCTATATGATTGGAATAATATCCAGCAGAAATGTATTTGCCCTGGCGAAAAACTTCACCTAGTACTAAATGTAATAAAACACTATTTCAATATCTGCTTTCCGTTGAAAAAACAACTAGCAAAGTCACATGTAAGTGGTTGGGTCAACAACACTATTAGACAGCTACGCTATCAAATCCGAAAACTTAAATCTAAAATGAAACAATGCCCTAGTGACACCGAGTTATATTCTCACTTGCAAAAAACGGAAATATTGTACTGGACTACCCTAAAAAGTGTCAGAAGCGAATACATTAATAGCCAAATATCAAATTCAAAAGAAAATATGTGCCGTAGCATTTGGCGAATAATATCCTCAGAGACGTGTAAAAATCACAGCAAGAAAAACAGTGCTATCAACTTGTTTGTTTCGACATCAGCTGATCGGTGCGCCGCGAGCGCTGCATCCCGTCTAAACCGGTATTATATTAAGAGGCTGACAACAGCTCAATCATCGCGCACTGTCTATTTGTATCGGTCTGTCTATGTATATCGTATCGTACGAGATCGCACTATTACCCGCCGGCCTGGTTTTAGAAGGAAAAAACACGAAAACTATTAAAATAAACAAAACCTTGGACTATTTATGAAATGTGACGCGTCTAAGTTTTAGATATGAGTATAATGGATTTGTGATTTTAATTGCAAACGCCCAAGTCAAAAAAATAAAGACATATAACCGTTTAATGATGGATGTAAGACCAATCTTTGCAATTATTTTCTATCGAGCCGATTTCGTTAAATTAAAAATCGGCTCTGTCTAGGGTCTTCGAAATATGATGAATCTAACATACAATTTTTTTGCACTATTAAAATACCTAGCTTTTCTTAAAACACTGCTTAAAAAACATGAATTAGGTGTTGTCAGCCCCTATTTACAAATGCAAATAACAAACAACCGTGCGTTCTCGCCGCACTTAACTACTTGTATCAGTACCTACCCTTATCAATGCCTACATTCCATTTTGAGCCCTTCGCCCTTGATGACATTATAAAAGCCTTGAAAAAAATAAAGCGTAAGGAATCTAAAGATATAAACGACATGTCCACACGAATACTTGACTACCTACCACCTATAGTTATATCACTGTTTCTGCATCTATTTAATGAATGTATAGCTAGCGGAGTGTATCCTGATTCTTTAAAGCAAATCAAGGTCAGCCTATTTACAAAGGTAAGGGTGACATTAATCTAGAAAAATGTTATCGTCCCATCTCGTTAATACCTGTTATCTCTAAGGTGTTTGAGTGTCTTATTAGCACTAAACTCATGGAGTATTTTTCAACTAACAACCTACTATGTAGACAACGGTATGTATACCAGCCGCGCCTCTCGACAGCAGACGCGACGCGTGATGTAGTCGCGCGGGTGTTGACGCACCTCGAGGGTTCGCGACAGGTCGCCGCAATATTTTGCGACTTGTCGCGCGCCTTCGAGATGGTCGACCATGCTTTACTTCTTGAAAAGTTATCACGTTATGGAATTGAGGGACGGTTCCTTGACACCATTCGTTCATTCCTTAACAATAGAGTGCAATGTACATATTTTCTCGACTCCAAATCGGAACTGGAACCTATTGGAAACTGCGCTGTCCCTCAAGGTTTCGTAATGGGAAATATTTTATTTTTGATCCTTGTTAATGATATCTCATCGGCATGTCCTGAGCTTGAACTTATAACTTTTGCTGACGATACGTGTGTGCTGGTGGAGGCTGACAGTTTCGAAAATTTGGAAGTAAGGGTAAATAAGGCAATGCACCAAATATCTCAGTGGTTCGCGGCCAACGGGATGATGCTAAATATTGAAAAAACGAATATTTTACATTTTAAGTTAAGAAAAAATGATAAAAAACTAAATATAACTTTAGACAGCATTCAGGTTCCTCAGGTGGATCAAGTTCAGTATTTGGGATGTACACTGGACGCCGGCCTTACTTGGTCCCCCCATATTGAGGCTATGTGTGACAGACTGGCATCAGCGTGCTACGCCTTGTCGAGACTCGCGCCTAGCCTGTCACACATAAACTTACTAAAGGCGTACTATGGATACTTTCATTCGATACTAACGCAGGCGGTGGATCTGTGGGGCCTGGCTGCCGATCGTGACAGGGCCTTTAAAATGCAAAAACGTGCTGTTAGGATTATAACACGAAAGCCTTACGATCATCCTGCGAAAGAACTTTTTACGGAGTCTAAGATTCTAACACTACCAGGCGTATTCATCCAAGCCGCATGCAAATACGTTAGAGCAAACTTGCACAATTACATGTTTTGTACGAAAAAAGGTAACTCGCGTAGGAGGCCCCTTCTGGTCGTTCCACGGTGTAGACTTGTAAAGACCCAAAAATCATTTGCTGTCATTGGGGCTAAGCTATATAACTTACTTCCGGTTGAAGTAATCGAGATAAAAAGTGATAGTGTTTTCAATAATAAACTAAAAACATTTCTAACTGACCTAGCGTGTTACAGCGTGGACGAATTTATCGACAGAAATTAGGTAGTCGATGACCAAACCCACACAATATGAAAAATTGTTAATTGAATAATTATGATGTACGTATAGTAGAGTACTAACTATGTAATTTATTTTAATTGTAATTATTTATTTTTTGTGACATGTAAAATACTGTACTTTATGAATAAAATCTGAATCTGAATCTGAATCTCGTTTCGGAGGCCAACACTCTCTTGGGTCCCTGAGCCAAATTAGTTAGTTAGTTAGTTGGGTGTATTGCTCGCAGTCATGTTTTGGTAAATCTTGATTACTTTCTTCTACACTTACTACTCCTTTTAAACTTCTTCTATTTTTTTCAACTAATGGTTTATGTAAATTATTAAAAATTTATCTTTAAAATTGCGAAATTGTTATGTAAATAATTTTAATATAACCTTATACAGAAGATTGCCTTTGTAATTACTATATAAGTGAATTTGCATTGTTTTTAGTATTGTTAAGACGATATAACATGCGATAATTCATTAGTTAGGTAGACTTCTAAATAAAATGCGCCTATGAGCTGAAAACGTCATAGGTACCTACCTTGTGGATTGCTAATATAAGAAACATTGGTGTATTAAAAGCCTTAATAAGGCTTTTAATATTATATGGCTAAAAAGCAATGTAAAAAACCTCTATACCAATAACAAATTTTGAGCCCTTGTAGCCACATTCGTTGGATTTAATAACGTTTATACAGCCGACTTATAAGAATAAAGGCAATATAAGCAAACATTCTTATGATGTGCCATTATAGAGTATATTGACATAGATTGCCGAGTAGAGCGCTCTACGTGTCGCGCTTGCAATACTCCGCCGTGGCTAACGACGTGGTGGAGTATGTCCACCGGAAGACTGGCTATACGCTGAGGGTGCAGCAGCTGCAGTCGCGCCACTACGTGCACTTCAGCTCGTTTGTGGTGCGCGTACCGCGGCCGCTGCAGGACACCATCGCGAGCGCAGACTTCTGGCCGAAGGGCGTCGTGTTTCGGCGGTTCCGGGGCAACCTGCCGAATCTCACGCCGCTGGTTCAACGGAGCCACGCTATTGCGTCGCCTAGTACTAGAGCTTTTTCCAAAATAAAACCCAACAACTGGATTCTTCCAGATCTGGACTTGCTTGGGCTTAAGTATTCGAATCAGTATGAGGAGCTGATTCTGATCCTGATAATTAAAAAAAATGTCCCAGAATTTCCATATAAAATTTAAGTTTCCATTACGCCACGCTCATAGTAAGTTCATACTGAAACGTCACGTAATGGAAGGGATTTTTTTGGGACAATTTTTTTATTATCAGGATCAGAATCAGCTCCTACGCTCCCACGCTCACTAAGTGATTTTTGTTTGTTATTGTTTCTCTTTTGTGATTTACATTTTTTTGTGTATAATTTATGATTTTCACATTGCATTGGTGGCAACTGTAATGCTGTGTTAATTTTTTGAATAAAAAATAAATAAAATAAAAATAATGAAAGCTATTATAGAACAAGTATAAGGGTAAAGGCCTTATAGATTTAGTTTTATAAGGTTAACTTTTTTTTTCGGGGCGGGTACCAACCTACGCTACGCCGCCATTGTATAAGTAGTTTAGGCGCTACAACGGAGTCAGAACGGAAAAGTAATACCTACTGTCCGCACGATTTGGCTCTATTGAAAACGCACTTTTCGAGCACATGCATTGTAAATACATTTTAATATTCTTTCATCTCGTTTACTTTTTATACCTACTCAAAGGAAAAAAGTGGTATGTAGACCTATCTGACAGCGTGAATTAACCCCCTCCACTCCTTCAGTTACAAACTATTTCCTTGTTCATTATTAGCTGTATTTATTATGTGTAGACCAGCAAATATATTCCTTAGCAAGCAACGTCACACCATAAAAAAAGGAAGCAAATAAGAAAAATGAAAGCGCAAAGCTAAGGCGCCCCTAATATGAGTATAAATAAGCTTACCGACCGCTGTTCTGCTGGCAAATTTGGTTTTCTAAGCTAAGCAAAGCTATTTCAATAACAGGGCATAGCACTATGCGAAGCATGCGGCAGTGACGGTGGTGGCGAGAGCGCCGAAGCAGAGGCATCCACGCTGCCCGTTCCGCGCGCCTTTGCCGACAGCCGCCGTTCTTCAGCCACTTCCGCTGTTTCGGCCGCTTCGTTACATCCTGATAAGTGAGTTCAAGTAAAAATGTTTTTATACTAGTGCGGTAATAATATGACTCCATCAGGAGTGGTGTGTACCCTACGAAACTAAGTTTAATTTTTTTTTCTTTATTAAAGATTTATTAAGTTCACTGTGTTTAGTCACATAATACGAGTACTTATTTCTTTAAAAATAATAATCGCTTATAGTGTTTTTTTTTTATTTACCTAAGATGCCCTGCATGCAAAAAAAGCAAAAAAGGCTTTTTCAATACAGTTGCTCAAAAAGTGCCCTTTTTTTGGCTGTTTTGCGTGCGCAAAGTTTGTTTTTGCGAACTAGTGCTTTTTACTTTTCCAATCTTTTTAAATTTAGTTGTGTTCCAATTCATAACTGCTTACCGAAGAGTATTATTGTTCGTTAACTTTACCGAGCCGTAATAAAACTAAATACCTACTATTAACGCAATAATATTAAAGAAATTGATATTTCATATTTCAATAATTACTTTTTCATCATACTAATGATCATTCATTAAAAATATTAACATTGAAAACAGTTCTTATAAATCTGTGTGTATGAAACGAAACAGAGCCTACGAAACGTCAGTCAAAGTAGAGGCGTTTTTCAATCAGGTAAACATGTTCGAAGGGCTTATAAGACATGACGATACGATTTGTCACATGCGATTTATTATTTTGTTTATGAGAAATAATTATTATGAGATTGAAAATGAGAAAGTAAAGAAGATAAGATAAACATTTTGAAGATGTTCTTAATATATCAACTGTATTACAATCGTGTCACGGAAATAATAAAAACACTTTCAATTCGTTCTTATGTATTTTAATTTTTTTCGCATCTGTATTGAAAAACGTCGTTCGATTCACGTGCGGATATGTCATTTTTCACGTGTCCCGAGTATAATACCTCGGGACTCGTGAACTAATGACATACTTTCCGCACTAGCATCGAAATGTACTATTTTTTACTAGCCTTTTTGAGTGCCCCACTGCTGGGCAAAGGCCTCGCCCCAGGATGTCCATGGCTCCCGATTTTGCGTTGTTTCCGGCCAGTTGCTTAGAAAAGTGGCAAGGGCATCACGCCATCTTCAAATGGGCCTTTGCCTTGGCCTACGCTTCGTTCCCGGCATCCACTTGGTGGCTAAGATAGCCCACCTATCCGGATGCACACGGTAGACGTAACCAGCCCGAAAGTTCTTTAACTATAAAGCTTATCCATTATTTATCGGGCACTTTGTACTAACAAAACAACTGGTGTAATAAGATACTTACTAAAATTGAATGAATGATTCCCGTCTGCTATAAATTTAAACATAAAGTAGAAACAATTGTAAAACACGAATCAAATCATTTATTATTTGTAATAAATTTTTTGATTCATGTTTTTTTGTTTTTAAGTAGTCACACTACTATATATAAATTATAAATTGAAAGAGATGTCATATACTCCAGAAAAAGTGACCACGGAAGGCCCCCGGTGAGCAGGGCTGGCATCGAACCAGCGGCAGACGCCCTACCGGCCTATCACCGGGGGGTGTGATCCGGTAGCAGTTTTAAAGGCTCTTTCAATCATAAAATAGAAAGAAAAAGTAAACTATAAAACGTGACACTGGGCCTTATAGTAATAATATTTTATTAAATAAAATCACAGTTCTAATAAATTCACAGTGGAAATCACTCGTCGTAGCATAGCACATACATGGCATTGTTATACGCATACCTATGGTTATATAACTTATATATTATTAATTTTGCAGCATTCCAGACGTGGACGAGGATATAGCAAAACTTTTAAGTCCTATGTTTAATTTGGATGTGGATAACAAGGTAGAACAAAAACATGGTGTAACGATTACTCAATCTCGTCTGTTAGTCTCAAACCTACTGACTTGTAATACTAACTCATGCAAAAACTTGCACAAAATGGAGCCAGACATTGATCAGGAGTCCAGTATTAGTAGTAACTTAATGATACCAAACTTGGTTATATCAGATGTTAGTGATAAGAGAGATTCGGTATTACAGGGAGAAACTTATGAATCGGACCAATTGACTATTATAGATATAGACAAACCGTACACTGACGATGTTCACTTTCAAGAATTAATACAATGTGTGATGGCAGGCAGCGGAGAATGCACTCCAGACCGAAGGCCTTCTAGTGTAGATTTGGAATTATACGACGATGATGATGACGACGACGATGAAACAAGTTCAGAGGCTTCAAATATGAGTGACGATTTTAGTCTAGTATCCGAAATTATGGAAACTAAACCAATTGATTTCGAAGAAATCGGGGACTTAGGTGGGATTGGACATATCGATTCTCCTGAAGCTTCAGATACTACATATTTAAACTCTGAAACGTTACATGGTGAGTCAATCGTGGATGACATAAGCTCTATGCTAGGACAAGATGTTCTGTTGGCCATGTTAGGAAAAAATGGTGAAAATGAAACTTATACAGATGATACCACATTGTTTACTTCCGACACAGTATCAGACTTAGCTATGGATAGTCGAAACCCAAGTTTAGAAAAAAATAAGGAGACAAAATTAAAATTTATACCTAAAACAAAATATCAAAAAGGAAATGATATCGATACGTTTGGATTTGAAAATAAAGTGTTTTATATAGAACATGCTGCTAAACCAGAAGAACAAAAAAAATATTGCAGCTTAGCGCATTTTGAAGAAGGAAATGATATCGCTCGAAAATCTTTCAAAAGACAACATAAAAAGAAAAGCATCAAAAAAGTGTATCGAAGTGAAAACAGAAGTATGAAACTGTTAATACCTGAAAGTACACAAGTAATTAAACAATTTGATAAAATTTTGAAAATCGAGGAACAATCGATTAATAACATTTCAGAATCTCTGGTCTTCGACGATTTGGAGAAACATAACATCCCAGACATTGACGTAGAAAATGTTACTACATTTCCCATGGTTAGTGTGGTCGTTGAACCTCCTTCCCCATCACATAGTGAGGATAAAAAGAGCCTGAAAGCAGGCGCAAGCCGAATGGCGTCTGTATTAAGTGACATATTTGAGCAAGGCAACGATACTCTTAGTGTGCATTCGCCGGAGCCTAGCTTAGATTTAAACAGAGAAAGAAGGCAGTCAGATAACCCTAAATTACTGGGATCAGATCCGGAATATGGAAAGTTTCTTAGTTGTTCTCCAGCGGCGACTAGAAGAATTTCCTGTGGCAGTCTATTTAAACCCGGCGAACCAGACAAGTAAGAGCTAGTTAAATTGTAATCTGAAAGTTTTTATGACATTAGAAATCGGTTTGTATTATTGCTTAACTATCTCAGTGTTAACATTTAATTTATTACAAAATATAATATTTTTTTAAATGTGCTTAAAGTCTACAATAATTTCTATTGCCATACGACTAAATAAATGGATTTATATAGCAGACGGTAAAGCGGTTGATTGTTCGTTTGTTTAACAGATTATCTACTTCTGTGTCATCTATTTGGGGTGAAGCAGGTGCGACTGGGGGAACCAGCGGGTCTTCAAAATCAGATACAAGCGAACGTGCAAAAAAGCTACCTATTATTAACCCGCTGGTCCAGTTGCCAGCCTGGCCTCATGTCACACAAGGGTTTATTAGCCAATGTCTCTTGGCTAATGCCGATGCGCTCTGTGCCGCCGTAAGCCCTTTAATGGATCCTGACGAAACATTGCTAGAAGGTTTTTATGAAAAAGCAGTTATGAATAACTATTTTGGCATTGGTATCGATGCTAAAATAACTCTGGATTTCCATAACAAACGAGAAGAACATCCCGAAAAATGTCGTTCGCGTGCAAGAAACTACATGTGGTACGGTGTACTTGGCTCCAAAGAGTGGGTGAACAAAACTTACAGGTACACCTATTGATTAAGTTTTCCAAGATAAAGAATCTTAAAATATAAGACGGGTTAAGGTTTTTTCGTATTTAAAAGTAATCTTTTGCAGGGCCCGTAATTTTCATGCCGATGACAGACAAATGACGTCAAGCTTCATACATCATGTTTTAGGTTTTACGTTTGAAAGAATAATGCTGTCATTGAATAGTGTCAAAACTATTAGGTTCGAACGTTGATAGTATTTGGACATTATCTGTCATTGAATAAAACAGCCTGTGTGTTTATATACGTCATTATGACGAAACCGCAACGAAACCGGCATGAAAATTACGAGCCCTGTTTATGATATTATTAAAGCAACCAGAGATAAACAGTAAGTACGAGTAATACCTAGCATTAAAAAATATGAATACTTTTTGTATCCAAAATACGAAAAGACTTTCTCTCTGACCTAATAATATTGAATTACATTCAAATCATCTATTTGAAACTTTAACTTAATTATTTGAATAATGTCGTTAGTTTCCTATGTATATTGCCTTCAGCCTGGTTATTTGAAAGTGACCCACTTCAATAGTTAATTATCACAATCTCTTTGTTTTGACGAGGTACAGTCAGCCACACAGCTATGAATACAGCCAAAGTGCCAAAAATATGTATACACGACCTTAATGCTCAGGCAATAAAGTCCTGTATACATATATTTGGCACGTTGGCTGTATTCATAGCTGTGTGGCTGACTGTACAAATGTTGTGAATAGAGTTTAAAAAAATAGTAGGTAGGGGAAATACGTCCAAAATGACATATATGTACAAAACGACACAGGCGGTTTATTTCGAATTTAGTGGACTTCAACACGAAACTGACAGTGTCAGTACGCGGCCATATTGGTATCCTATAACCTGCCACATTTTGAACGCATCCCTTTCATTCGTCTGGGTGGCATGGCCGAAGACAGGTATTTACACGTCGCGAGTTTTTTTCAAACTGACAAAGTTGTTGTTCAAATGATAAGTTTTTTGACATTGCACCTATTAACGTAGCATTTTTTTCATTTCTTAATTATTTATCTTTATAATAAAAAAGTTATTTTTAGGTAAAGTGCTGTGTGTATTTGTTTTAAAATTTTGTTTTTTTTAAAACGCTGTACGGACAAAACAACATACATAATATATACAACGGACAAAATGGCATAGGTATGCCATATTGTCCATAACAAGTTCAAAAAGCAAACTCCAGTCAAGAAAATACTTTAACTGCGGCTACCATCCTGTTCCTATTGAGGTGCTTTCGCCAGTCCCCAAAGAACGTTTCATCAGTGGCCAAGGGAGACGTATACCAAAAACTCGACAGAGCTCATTGGTGTTGACTTGTACTTTTAATATGTTGGAAATAAAATCCAGAATTGAACCCAAACCACTCCCAGCAAAGAAAAAACGCAAAGTTGCAAAAAAGGTGTCTGATGACTGTACGGGAATTCGATAGCTGGGTTATAATTATGATAAATACAAAAGACAGCTGACCATTAGTGTGTAAGTTTTATTGCCAACTGATGTAATAAAAGAATATAAATCAAAATAGTATCAAAAACCATAGACAAAAGAACATATAAAAAACCTAAAACCTATTCATCCTCGACCAGGAAGAAGATTCTCCTACTTAGTTACTCATGATGACGAAGAGGATTGTGCTTGCATTAACAATAAAGACCTCTTTTCACGTTCTAAGCCTGAAGAAGACTGGTTGCGGTGCTTAAAATGTTGGCTGTGGGCTCATGCTTCTTGCGCTGATGTTCTGAGACGAACAAAGCGTTTAATTTGCAAATTATGCCAATAATTGTGTAACCTTTACATATATGTCATTTTGTCCATGAACAATGTGTCATTTTGTCCGAAGCATATGGACAAAATGAATTATCCGACCGATCTCAGTTAAATGTGTATTATAATTTTTTCTGTTGATTTTTTTCCTAAAAATGTTTATAAGGTGCGATAGGTTAAGGACCAAAGATGATTAATGTAAGCCATGGGTGTGCTGTAAAGTACCAGTAAAAAGTTATGGTTAAAAACAAAACTATATATGGGCGTACTTCCCCTACTAATTAATTTATTTTTGAATTACATATAATAATCTTTCTTATTTCCCCGTAGCTCTAAATTTAAATTTGTCTTAAGTAACGTTTGAAGCACTTTTGCTCCTTTGAAGTAGGGTTTGCTCGCGATACTTTCGGTTGCGGTATTTCCCGGGATTTTTGACTGGGCAAAGAACCGAGACTAAGTAATAAAAATCCCGGTGCTTTTGGGATTTTCGGGAAACACTTTATACAAATTTTAATTTATTATTCAACTATTTTAGTGAATTCGTTCAGTTTATCCTGCATTAAAAAAAGATGATCAGTGGCAAACAATAGACGTTGAATTCGTGAGACTTATCTCTTCTATCTAATAATAAATAAAAAGAATTTTGTGGGACAATATTATAGTCCCACGGTAAGCTCAATAAGGCTTGTCCACAACACAAGCCAGTACCAGCCACAGTACTAGACGACAAATGTATATAATAGATAGATACATACAAATACTTGAATACATAGAAAACATCCATAACTCAAGAACAAATATTCGTGGTATACACACAAATACATGCCCTGACCAGGATTTTAACCCGGGCCTCCTGCTTCGTAGGCAGGGTCACTGCCGACTAGCCTAGGAGGCCGTTGAAAAAATCTCAAAAATAACCGTGTTAAGTATTTACTTAACACGGATTTTTTCGTACTACAACGTTTTTAAAGAAAAATATTACGCATGTTTTAACGCACGTTTGAAAAACGGGAGGTTTTTGACTAGCAGTGAAACCTTTAACGGCTTCATAATATGTTAAGTGTATGAGGTAATATGAAAATGGTTTACTTTGGTTCTTAATAACTATAAAAAAACTTGCATATTTAAATAAAATAAAAAACAGTAAACCTACAAGTTAAAATAATATGGCGCAAGCACTTGTTAATGCCTCAGATTACGCTTTAAGTGTAGTTACGTACATTTACAGTTAGAAGAGTTAGTCTCATGAGCGCTGCAGAAGTCTGACATACGGTAGCAGTACGAGTGCGCTTTGGAGACATTTAAGAAGTGTACACGGAGTTAATATTCACGTAAGCAGGCAAAATCTTGATTTGACCCAGCTGTGATGACCTCAACGATATATATTCCAAAACCATTAAATGCTCCTCTCGGTGAAGAAGTACAGAGTAAAGCGGAAAAAACTACCTAAACCTAACAGATTATTATAAGTCTTCAAAGAATTCTTGAATACTGGTCATGTTTTTGAGTATTTGTGGGATTTCAGAGCATGAGAATGAAAATTTAATATAATAAGTTTCAGAATCAATCCACTACTACCAAATATTTGAGAAATTAATAATGGTTACTATAAGAAAATCAATCCCGAAAATACCAGGAAATCCCGGCGCCATTTTACCCAGTACCGAAAATCGGTACTGCGATCCCTACTTCGTAGGAAGACAGTTACTTGCGCAGTCTAAAACTATAGCATTTTTCTATAGATTGGGACTTATTCACTATTTATATTATTTCATATTTAAGGCACCTTGGTCAACGAGTGCAATTAGAATGCGACGGGCAACGGATACCATTGCCAGAACTGCAGGGCATTGTCGTTCTTAACATATCATCGTTCATGGGTGGCACCAATTTCTGGGGCGGAACAAGGGGCGATGATATTTTTTTGGCTCCATCTTTCGACGACCGCATCCTAGAGGTAATGTGTGTGAAATAGTCACATAAATATTTTTTAAGAAAAAAAAACCGACTTCATTTGGTTCCCGGTAAAAGTGAAATTTTGAATTTGTTTGAGTTAGCCAGTTTAATTCAAAAATATCCAATTCACCGCACCTGTACGTTTGAAAATTGAGGAGCTTTCTTAATGTCTAAGGGCTTCCATCATTACATCTGAAGTAAAATCAAACGGAACTCCCTTGTAGACCTTTAAGGTCGCAAACAAAATAACAATTTGTTAAATTGGATGACAGACCGGAAATTATCGAGCAGTTTTATTATGCCATCCCTGATCATCAACATCAGGTCCTCTCTAGCAAAATGATGGCCACAATAAGAAAATGCCCAAGCTAATTATGAACACCCTCTAATCACAATGCACGTGACGTTTAAATTTGAGGAGTTCTCTGAATTCTTCAGAATAGAAACCAAATCAAAAAGATGAATGTCACAACTAGGATAATAAGTAGAGCTAGGTTTATCGACCAGTTCCACTTTGCTATGCCTGGTCTTCATCATCAGGTCCACTTTATCAAAATGTTGGCTCCCCCAAAACAATGTTCAAGTTACTTAAGGAAACCCTCAAATCAGAATGCATGTGCCGTTAAAATTTGAGGAGTTCTCTCAATTCTTCATGGATTCCATCATCAGAATAGAACTATAATCAAATAGGGCTACCTTGAAGGTATTTCCTTACAAAGAAAAGATGAAATTCTCAAATCGGATGATAGAGCTGGGAATTACCAAGCAGTTCCACTTTACCATCCCTGGTCTTCATCATCAGGTCCACTCCACCAAATTGATGATGTTCGTAAAGAAATGCTCGAGTGTCTTAAGAAACTACCAAAATCATCATGCATGTACCTTTTAAATTTGAGCAGTTCTCTCAATTCCTCATAGATTCCATCATCAGAAATGGATTTTGAAAAAATGGGACCAATCTGGAACCATCTATTTTCAGATAAAAAAATATTTTTTTTAAATCGGATGATAGTCCTGGGAATTACCAAGCAGTTACACTTTGCCATCCCTGGTCTTCATTATCAGATCCACTCCAACAAATGATTTTCGTAAAGAAATGCTCGAGTTTCTTAAGAAATGTGCCATGCATGTGCTTTTCAAATTTGAGGAGTTCCCTCAGTTCCTCATGAATCCCATCATCAGAAATGGATTTTGAAAAAAACGGGACAAACCTGGAACCATCTACTTTCAGAAAACAAAAAAGAATCAAATCGGTTCAGTAATGACGGAGTTCTGAGGTAGCATCCATAAAAAAAACCGGCCAAGTGCGAGTCTGACTCGCCCACCGAGGGTTCCGTACATCATACAAATTATTAAAAATACCACCTTTTATACCTTAAGGGATGAATTTCAGAAAACGCGGAATACGGTTTTCTTATATATTATCAGAAAGTCTATAGACGAAGTTTCCAAGTCTTTGACTTGAAAATTATTCACGCCTCATATAAACTTTCAACCCCTTTTTCATCCCTTAAGAGATGAATTTCGTAAAACGGTAAATATACTTTCTTTTTTTGTATAGTATGAAAGAATCTATAAACGGTGTTTTAAGTCTGTAACTTCAAAAAACATTCACATCTCATACTAACTTTCAATTCCTTTTTTATCCCTTAGGGGGTGAATTTCGAAAAACGCTAAATATACTTTTCTTGTATAGTATCAAAGAGTCTATAAACGAAGTTTTAAGTCTATAACCTAAAAAAATATTCAGATCTCATACTAACTTTCAATTCCTTTTTTATCCCTTAGGGGATGAATTGCAAAAAACGCTAAATAAACTTTTCTTGTATAGTATTAAAGAGTCTATACACGAAGTTTTAAGTCTGTAACTTAAAAAAATATTCACATCTCATACTAACTTTCAATTCCTTTTTTATCCCTTAGGGGATGAATTTCGGAAAACGAGGAATACGGTTTCAAGGTACTGTAGACCTCAGTATATAGTTTAAATTTCAACACGATACCTTCACGCACTCCCGAGATAAAGGGTCTTGAATATTCACATCTCATACTAACTTTCAGTTCCTTTTTTGTCCCTTAGGGGATGAATTTCGGAAAACGCTAAATACAGTTTTCTTGTGTAGTATCAAAGTCTATAAACGAATTTTTAGGTCTGCAACCTGAATAATGATTCACACTTCATACAAACTTTCAACCCCCTTTCGTATCCCTTAGGGGATGAATTTCGGAAAATGCGGAATATAATTTCAAGGGACTGTAAATTTTAGTATATTGTTTAAATTTCAACTCAATACGTCTGCACACTCCCGAGATAAAGGGTCTCGAAGGACGGGAGGGTCTTGACGGACCTTCAACCCCCTTTTTTATTCTTTAGGGGATGAATTTCGGAAAACGCGGAATACGGTTTCAAGGGACCGTAGACCCCTTAAAACGTAACGTAACGTAACGTAGTAACGTTGTAACGTAGTTTAAATTTCAACTTGATACCTCTACGCACTCCCGAGATAAAGGGTCTTGACGGACAGACGGACGGACGGACAACAAAGTGATCCTATAAGGGTTCCGTTTTTTCCTTTTGAGGTACGGAACCCTAAAAACAGACGAATTGAGATCCTCCTACTTTAGAAATATTGAAGTCGGTTGAAAATATAAAAAGTGTAAATATACATTGATTGATTTAATTCAGGACTAAATTTAATATGCAGGTAGTGGCAGTGTTCGGTTCAGCACAAATGGCCGCCTCTCGCCTAATCAACTTGCAGAAGCATCGCATTGCCCAGTGCCGAGCTGTGCAAATCAATATTCTTGGTGAAGAGTGCGTGCCCGTACAAGTTGATGGTGAGGCCTGGCTGCAGCCGCCCGGCTGCGTGCGGATCATTCACAAGAACAGAGCACAAATGATGTGCCGCTCGCGCGCACTAGAGACTAGTCTCAGGTCAGAACCTAGTCAATCATTTTGATCGAACGTATCGACCTTTGTCAATTGATTTAATTTATATACCCACATATCACTAGCCCTCAATAATGCGTTCAAAACTCGCATATAAAGGCACAACTTTTTTGTTACGACAAATTTTATATCTGTGAAAATGTTATCGTAGCTAAATATATATATTTTTTTCAAATTTCGAACACATCTGACACAAGAAAATTTGATTTGACCTTTATTCTAATATCAGTCGAGATGACGTTTAGTTTGAAACGAATTGACAATTGCATAGAATGACGCACGCAAGTCGCACGTTATTTTAATATCGAAGGTCAAGGCGGTCGATAATATATGCGCTTTGAACGCATCATGTATGTAATTGTAAATAATTAAGCACTAAAACTCGGGTGTCGGTTTATGAAACGAGGCGTCAGCCGAGTTTCATAATAACATCACACGAGTGTCGTGTGATTGTGTCATTATATACAATCACATTAACTACTAGTAAAATATGAAAACTGTTTCAAAGTAAGTGTTGTAAAGTCATTAATTATGCAGGACGTGGGACGAGAAGCAACAAATGAAAGCACATGCAGCGTCGGGCGCAACAGCAAGCACGGCGGCGCCGCAGTCGGCGCGTGCGCCTCTTACCGCTACCGAAAACGCAACGCTCCTAGCACTACTCGACGACGTCAATACACTCGTGAAGCACGTGAGTACTCTCATCAGTTAGCATATTTTAGCCACTAATTAGACACAAACAAAATAACTGGTTTAAGATACGTCGTAATACATAACCTGCGATTTCTGCTTTTGGAAAGGAAAAAAGGAGTAAATGTAAATTTTCTTAAGTTCACGTAACAAGAGCGCTATGTTTCAATTCCGAGAAATATTTAGTCATATATCCAGGGGCTGTCACTCCGCGCTTTGTGTTGCACTAAACTCTGCCTGATTAGATAGGCCTGGCCCTATACCACAAAAATCGAACGATTGCCTACTTGTACACTCAAGTGCAAAAATACGTATCGACGAAATCGTCTAAATATAGCACTAGCACTGGCACTAGGCTCTTATTACACTGGCATAAAATGCTAAGGGACATATTTTTGAGTAAGATGTGTCCACCCATATTTTAACACTTGACTGTACCTCCGTCTCTGTCACACTTGCATATTGGAGTGACGAATAAGTTTTCCCGTCAATGCCAATTTTCGATGTTCGTAGTAGGTATGCTGAACTGTAAGGTTGCGTTCGTATATATGTATATCTTCTTCAAACAAGCGTATACATAAGAGGCCACAGGGGTCAAATTGTTATCATTCAGACGTCTATATCTCAATATTGATAACAACTAGGATGGCAACACTGGCTGTCAAAGAATAACCAGCTGATTTCGTTAGGTCCTTTTCATTTTAAGATATTTAATGATATTTCGTGTAATATTAAGCCCATTAGGTGATAATTCAATAGTTTTAGTGTGAATTTTAAATGTACGTGTAATAAGTGCAGTGCTTGAGTGATGTTTATGAATGTCTTGTAATGCTTCGAAATTATAATCGTTAGAGGCTATAAATTCGAAATCCTGTTTTCACATCCTTATCATACTCGTATCTGCTATTTGTACACCGTAAATAATTATTAGAACTGTGAAATCCTGCAAATACGAATGGCTACGAGTATATGTGGCTTTTGATGATGAGTTATGAACTATAATACACATACTCGTATTGTTGAAATTTTACATGACATGCATTTTTAACCGATTCTGCATTGAATAGCGTTATGGCTTGGCACCGACTGTGGTGTCACCTCCATTTGTTAGATTACTCATCCTTTCCGAACCTTACAGAAGGCCTAGTATAAAAATTGTACGACATTAACTCCTCGACCGCGTTAGCGTATCGGGAGTTCAAATTATGTTTGCCGTTTATTTAAATCATCCGGCAACTTTCATATCTTGACCCCTCGATACGCTAACGCGGTCGAGGAGTTAATGTCGTACAACTTTTATACTAGGCCTTCTGCAAATAAAAATGAATGTATTTTATTTTTCTCTTTAAGAAGTCAGTTTTATTTTTTGTTAAAAAAAATATGTTTTGAGAAATGTTTTGTAATTTATTTATTAAAAAGTAAATTTTCCAAACATTTTTCCAATTTTAATACTAAATTTGTGAATAAATGATGGCGAAATAGAAAACAAATCTTGAAGCACTTGTTTTCTAAAATAAATAAACATTACATAAAAATTGGATTTTTGTACAACAAAAAATAAATACGCCCATAAACAGAGGGTAGAGGTTAAATAATATTACACCTACAGTATTGCAAAAATGTACCTACCTACTGTGTGGACAATATTTAAGCTAAAAATAACTACAGGAAACTTTTTTGTCAGTATTCTACGCCGTAAAGAGAGCACTAAGTAAGTAATAATACAAATCCCACTGGCGTTACATGACATGTTTTTGGTGCCAACTGACTGGTGCCAACGCGCCTGTTTATTTCAGTAAAAAGAGAACTGGGAATTGGTTCTAATCCTCTGAGTCCTCTGACCCGAAAAGATATCAACGAGTCAGAAACTTGGTAGTAGTTAAATTATCAAAATACTAAGTATATACCTGTAGGTAGGTATACTACGATGTATCATATAAATGACATGTACAGTATCAATAATGAGACACACGATGGGGTTGAGCAAAAAATTGATGTTGACCTACATAAGAAAAAAATTATAATAATTTCGCAATCTTATCATTAGTTTCGTAAGAAAAATAGGATAATGCATATATATTTTCAAAGCATATACTAGTAGTTAGTTAACAAGTTAAATGAAATAAATAAATAAATCGTTACTGAGATTGCCAGGACCGTTGTCACCTCTAACTCACTGCCACTCGTTCGCCGGTGAGGAATTTTCGTAGCGCAACGCCGTAGCCGATAACCTAGGGGTCCCGCTATGCAGCGACAATGTCTCACAGGGGCCAACCATTGGTTGACTGGTAAAAAATGCCTCCTTTGTATAAAATAAAAACCGGCCAAGTGCGAGTCTGACTCGCCCACAGAGGGTTCCGTACATGAAAATAAAAAACCGGCCAAGTGCGAGTCGAACTCGCCCATCGAGGGTTCCGTATATCATAAAAATGATTAACTAACCCTCACCCCCTTTTTTATCCCTTAGGGGATGAATTTCGAAAAACGCGGAATACGTTTTTCTTATATATTATCAGGAAGTCTATAGACGAAGTTTCCAAGTCTGCAACCTGAAACATTATTCACACCTCATATAAACTTTCAACCCCTTTTTTATCCCTTAGGGGATGAATTTCGAAAAACGCTAAATATACTTTTCTTGTATAGTATTGAAGAGTCTATAAACGAAGTTTTAAATCTGCAACCTGAATAATGATTAACATCTCATACAAACTTTCAACCCTCTTTTTTATCATTTAGGGGATGAATTTCGGAAAACGCGGAATACGGTTTCAAGGGACCGTAAACTTTAGTATATAGTTTTAATTTCAACCCGATACCTTCACGTAGGTACTCATTAGATAAAGGGTCTTGAATATTCACATCTCATACTAACGTTCAATTCCTTTTTTATCCCTTAGGGGATAAATTTCGAAAAACGCTAAATATACTTTTCTTGTGTAGTATCAAAGAGTCTATAAACGAAGTTTGAAATCTGCAACCTGAATAATGATTCACATCTCATACAAATTTTCGACCCCCTTTTTATCCCTTAGGGGATGAATTTTTGAAAACGCCGAAAACTGTTTTAAGCGACCGTATACCTTAGTATATTGTTTAAATTTAAACTCGATACCTCTACGCACTCCCGAGATAAAGGGTCTTGACGGACCGGAGGGTCTTGACGGACTTTAAACCTCGTTTTTTTATCCCTTAGGGGATGAATTTCGAAAACCGCGAAATACTGTTTCAAGGGACCGTAGACCTTAGTATATAGTTTAAATTTCAATTCGATATCTCCACGCACTCCCGAGATAAAGGATCTTGACGGACAGACGGACAGACGGACGGACGGACGAACAACAAAGTGATCCTATAAGGGTTCCGTTTTTTCCTTTTGAGGTACGGAACCCTAAAAATGATTAAAAATACCCCTTTTTTTATCCATAGGGGATGAATTTCGAAAAACGCTTAATATGCTTTTCTTGTATAGTATCAAAGAGTCTATAAAGGAAGTTTTAAGTCTGTAACCTAAAAAAATATTCACATCTCATACTAACTTTCAATTCCTTTTTTATCCCTTAGGGGATGAATTTCGCAAAACGCTTAATATACTTTTCATGTTTAGTATTAAAGAGTCTATAAACGAAGTTTTAAGTTTGTAACTTAAAAAAATATTTACATCTCATACTAACTTTCAATTCCTTTTTTATCCCTTAGGGGATGAATTTCGGAAAACGCGGAATACGATTTCAAGGGACCGTAGACCTTAGTATAAAATTTAAATTTAAACTCGAATACTTCACGCACTCCCGAGATAAAAGGTTTGAAAATTCACATCTTATACTAACTTTCAATTCCTTTTTGATCTCTTAGGGGATGAATTTCGAAAATTGCTAAACATACTTTTCTTGTATAGTATCAAAGAGTCTATAAACGAAGTTTTAAGTCTGTAACTTAAAAAAATATTCACGTCTCATACAAACTTTCAACCCCCTTTTTTATCATTTAGGGGATGAATTTCGGAAAACGTGGAGTACGGTTTCAAGGGACTGTAGACCTTAGTATGAAGTTTAAATTTCAACTCGATACTTTCACGCACTCCCGAGATAAAGGGTCTTGACGGACAGACAGACGGACGGACGGACAACAAAGTGATCCTATAAGGTTTCCGTTTTTTCCTTTCAGGTACGGAACCCTAAAAAGCAATAAACTTCCTTATCAGAATTGTTGTAACGTCTATTTTCGCAGGTTATAATGATAGGTTGTCACGTGATTATACCTATCATTTAATGTAACTAATGGTGTCGCCGACTCGCCGGACATAAAATAAAGTTTTGGACAACATTTTTGGGTCTATATAACATATAACTTTTTTTGTATTATATATTATTAAATAGTATTTTATATTATATTGGAAGTAAGTTCTAACCTAACGCTTCGCCGGCCGCTGCCGCGGCACGCTCGCTTCGCTCGCTCGGCTCGCACGCTGTAAGGTCACGGTTCAACCTAAAACTCCTCCTCGCTTCGCTCGTCGTCGCACCTAAACTGACCTGCCTTAGAGTAGAATATATTATTAAATAGTATTTTACATTATACTGGAAGTCGGTTCTGGCGCTTCGCCGGCCGCTGCCGCAGATATTTTTTTTTGTTGTCATTACTAAATAGTTCCTTCAAATGTTTATTTGTTTTCTTTATCAAACACAACCTGATAGACAAGTACTCACTCTACCCTCACAATATATTTTCAATATAGCAAAACACATACACACTCATATACACTGCGAGGTAAGCAAACCCACTCGCAACCGTTTAGGTAGCAAAGAACGGCTGCTCCCCACATGCCACAGACTGACCAAGTCTTCCAAGACAATGCAAGTCGTTGGTCCAAAAATGTATAATGCACTACCAATTGACATCCGAATTAGAAGGTTGCAATGTTTTCCAAAACACACTGAAAAAATGGCTAATTGGTAATGCATTTTACACTATGGACGAATTCTATGACGTATGAAAAATAAATATTAAGAATGTTTACGAATTGTTTACTTTTGACACAAATAACTAGTAAATTGAATTTATGACAATACAAATATCAACTCTTCAGCATGTAGAGTAGGCGAGATATGCCCACTGCACGAAGCCTCCGGGTGTACGAATCCTACCCACTTTCCCCTACGTGTCATATCTGCGAAATTTATTATGTGCGCCGAACAAAATGGCGTCGGACCTTCACTGTTTGAAGTGACATTTTTGAATAATTTAATTTAACCCAAAAAGATTTTTTTTTTTTCGTTTACTTACCTACGGATGGAATGTCTTCCACGACTTTTATTTTGATTTCTAGTACTGAGCAAACACCATGTAGGCACGCACGAAGGCATTCTTCTTATTTTCCCATGCTTGTATTACATCCGTGATAAGTCAATGAAATTGAATGATGAAATTGTTCTTCCATAGATGATGAAGTTGATGACTCGTACAAAAAGTATTGTATACAATCGTAACATAATTTAACGGCCTCCTAGCCTAGTTGGTAGTGACCCTGCCTACGAAGCAGGAGGTCCCGGGTTCGAATCCTGGTCAGGGCATTTATTCGCGTGTTTATCACAAATATTTGTTCCTGAGTTATGGATGTTTTCTATGTATCTAAGTATTTATATGTATCTGTTTATTATATATATCATCGTCTAGTACCCACATCACAAGCCTTATTGAGCTTACCGTGGGACTAGGTCGATTTGTGTAAGATTGTCCCATAATATTTATTTATTTTTTATTTATAATTAAGTTTTTCAATCTCGTACCTTACTTAAGCCACTCAGCAAGCTTCGTGGCCTAAACACGGTACTCGACTAAAAACTCTTCATTATGTCACGATTGTATAAAATACTATATCGGAACGCAGGTAAAGCTGTCGTGTATCAGCGAGGGTGCCGTGACTGGCAGCGCCGCGGCAAGCGTGGCCCAGGCGCGTCGTGTCGCCGCTCGCGCCGACGCCCTGCAAGACTCCGAAGGAAGGCTCCTGCCCCCTCCTTTACTGCGACGCTTGCTTGCGGCTCTGGTAAATTGTTTGTTATGTATTCTACTTGTACTTACCTACTTTATGAATATGCCATCGACAACCTCAATAAACGTGCCCCAACCACTGGGCCACCCGATCACGGCAAAGCAGGAGGCACGGTCTGCCGCGAAAGCAGGAGGTCGCTGGTTCGATCCCAGCGCTGCTCACCGGGGGCCTTGGTCACTTTTTCTGTAGCATATGACATCTATTTCAATTTATAATTTATATATGTATAGTCTGGCCTATGTCCAGCAGTGGACGTCTTTCGGCTGAAATGATGATGATGATGATATGTATAGTAGGGTGACTACTTAAAAAAAAAACATGAATCAAAACATTTATTACATTTAATAAATGATTTGATTCCTGCTATACGAGTACAATTGTATTTATATAATAACTTAACCTGCGTTTTACTAAGTTTTTATTCCGAGAATAACGCTTACTCTCAGATAGTAACGTCAAATGACTATGGGATTTTGACATTAATATCCAAGAGTAAGCGTTACTCTTGGTTAAAAAGTTTGGTCAAATCCAGCCTTAAACAAGTAATTCCTGTATTCTCGAATACGGCTCTAACTATTTCGATGAAAACAGGTATATGGAGGTTATTTTTTTATAATCTTTTTTTTAATCTAACGACCTAATTTTTTTTTGTGGTTTAGCCTATAACAGTAAAAGTTACCTATAGTCTATAAATACATCAAATGTTGTCTACAAGGTGGAAAGCTGTCATGAGCTGGTTGAGGATACGGTGGCCGTAGGGGCTGGCGCGACAGCGGCACTGCGGGCTCACCTCGCTCGCTGTGATATTCACGACGGCCACGCTTTCCTGCACGTAGACGAGGTACGAGCAGTATGTTGTCACACCTGAGATATTTTGGCTAAAAGCAAAAAGTTCGAAGATGAAATGGGTCCTTTCACCCGAGATAAATACTCTCCTTTCAATTTCGACTATGAAAAAAGTAAAAGACTACAAGAACATTTCATAAAATCTATTTGTTAGCGAAGACCTATGAAAAAATACATACATCGTTCAAAGAAATATACCTATTTACCATACATTCCGTTAACTTACTGTCTATCGGCGTTTTCACCCCGTCTTTTATCGATTCGGGAGTAAAATTAACGTCTGTTCACTCTCTTCACTCGTCACGCTTGATAAATCCATTTTTATCCATAGCAAAACATTTTTTCAATATTTGTTATCGCGACCCGCCATTTCGTTGCATATTATTATTAAAAAATTTCAGTTTAACGGGCTCTATAGACCTTGCATCAAATCGTTAACAATTTTGGATACAATCCCATTAAGTAGGAGCAACATGCAACGAATTCAGTCCATACTTCTATAGAGCCCATCATTCAATCATTTCGTTCAATTGTTGTTGTTGGATTCCGACATTTTAATAGCTTTTTTAAGTCACAGAAAGAAATAGCTCTATGTGTCTGTACAGACACTGACACTAAATTTATCTGAGACACTACTAGGTCTTTTTTTATAAAGCATAAGCCTATTTTCGATTGCTCATCATAACTTTCCATCGTAGGGTAGGAAAAGCTCTTCCACCCGGTTATTCGTCATGATAATTACACTTTCTGAACAGGAGATGAAAACATTCATTCATTACACTTAGGTAAGTAACAAATATTCATTAAATACAGATAATCACCTTTCTAAATTTATTGGTTAGATACCTGGTTAGGTTATATTATTGATGATCGATCGATCAGATGTCCAAAAAAGGCTGACGCGACAAGCAAGTAACATACTTCTTGGACCACCTAGAACTTTGTATGGAAAAAAGAATGTGATTTACGAAGGAGCTCAATTCTATAACAAACTACCAAAAGACGTCAAAGATGCCAAATCGATGACAATCTTCAAAAGAGCACTAAAACAACACCTTTTAGGTAGGCCGTCAGCTTGATTGTCAAATAATAATAATTGAACTTCCAAAAACTCTTTAAGGCTTTTCCAAAAATGCTTTTCAACCACAAAGTATGTAAATTCATCAACTAATATGTAAAATATAGATAATATAATCTCATCAACCAATATTACAAAAAAAAACTCACTTAACTAGTCGAGTCGAGTTAACCCACGTGTAGACGTATAGCTAACCAATGGTCACAAGATTAGCTCGGTTTAGCCGGCCTCTACGCACATCGTTACATTGGTGCATTTGTGCCATTCTATTATTGTTACTTACACTTGCTACCAAGCACCTTTGTACTTATAAGTGGTTAGCCGTTTTTGCGCGCTACCCTCTCCTAATTAGATTTAAGCAAAATTATTGTTTTCTCAGTAAGTGATTTGTATTAATCTTTTGAGAAATAAATATCTTAAACCATAAACCATCTAAACTGGATTCAGAAGGCCGAACGGTACAATGACTCGCGTGAATAGCGATGGCGCCACAACGATTTGGCAAAAAAAGTTGTTTACTTTATTTATAGACCGAGAAAATTGACGAACGAAACGAATGAAGTCCTAGTATTCATATCGCATGAGTATAATGTCGTGTTATATTTAAAAAAAAACATATTAAAGTAACGCTTGTATCGACAACAGTCTATGATGTTTAAGAATTCTAGAATAGAGACCTAAATAAAAACAGAAGGAATAGAGACTTAAGGCACTAATACAAATGCTCATTAGTCATTACTAGCATGCTTCGTGCTTATTTTGCATGCTAATAAGCATGCTAGTAATGAGCATATGTAACAGTACCTCTACGGCCAACGGCCTCCTAGCCTGGTCGGCAGTGACCCTGCCTACGAAGCAGGAGGTCCCGGGTTCGAATCCTGGTCAGGCCATTATTTGTGCGTTAATCACGAATTGTTCCTGGGTTATCGATGTTTTCTATGTATTTAAGTATTTCTATCTATCTATCTATTAAATTATTATATCGTCGTCTAGTACCCACAACACAAGCCTTATTGAGCTTACCGTGGAACTAGGTCGATTCGTGTAAGATAGTCCCACAATATATGATGGTTGACAGCTGTTCCAAATTTGAAACTCATTACCAGAGCCCGGAAATTTGCGTGTGGTTTAGGAAAAGTCATAGGGAGACAACACCAACGTTTATCGACATATCGGTCATTCACTAATGGAGTTATTCAGATTAATTAATCCTCAATTAAATAACACTTGCATTCTTGCAAGCAAATACCTACTCAGGTTATCAACTCTTTATTGATATCTATATCTGATATCCCACACTGGCTGTTACAAAGGTTCAATAACATTATATCTCTTTCTCTAACATGATAATGTCACGTAACACTATACATAACATTTATAACAGCCAGTGTGGGAACACCATAAAATGTATAGACATTGCCATAGGGGTATTCAAACCATAATCATTTGGTATTTCATTTATACATATAACTTTTTTCATCATTGAACGTTGAAAAGAGTATGTTATGTTATGTATCATCGGAAACTTTGAGGTAGGTATTCTTTTTTAAAGACACTAACAAAATAATCGATTTATCGATACATCGATAAACATTGGCGTTCTCTCCCTAGGACTTTTCAAAAACCGCACGCAAAATTCCGGGCCCTGCTCATTACAGTACTAAGCGGGGAACGCATTTTATGGGAAAGTGATTTCACCTTGAGTTTTGAATGTTTTCTTCAAGTTAACTGGTATCAATGACTTTTAAACGATAGTTTTGTTTGAGTAATAAATATCGGATAGATTTGCTGGAGATATTAGATGAAATTTGTAATCGTATGTAGCTTTTATTTGCCTCACGCTAGTGAGGTGACACATGTAGTAGGTATTACACTCGCTACGCTCGTGGCTCAATTTTAGAATCTAAAACAACAACTTTGCCCCTTGTACAATAAATAACTATTACTGTACATACTCGTATGGTATTACATTACCGCACTAGTGCGATAATGAGCGCTTTATATGCCTACGGTTAAAATCAAAGAACTTGTAGGTACAGTCGCCATCAGATATATAGGAGCGTCCGAAGCGTTCAAAATATCTGAACAAGCACTCTAACGTCTTGACAATAGAGGCGTGTTCAGATATTTATGAGCACCTCGGACGCTCCGATATATCTGATGGCGACTGTACCTACTGTAAAACTGTGTACGATCCACCTGCGAATACGTACTCGTAATGCGCAACTCGTGTCGATTTAACACACTCCCTTCGGTCGTGCGTGGTCGTACTTTATCGCAACTCATTGAGAATTTCCTACTTCTCGCACTTGTGTCGTGTTAATGTGTGTAGATAAACTAACGGCCAAGAGCACGTTGGGCCATGCTCAGTGTAGGTTTCCGTAGTTAACTGTCCGTCACAATAGGCCAACTTAAAAACAGTTTTAATATGAATACCATGCTTGCCATAACACAAAAAGAGTATCTTCGCAGCTCTTACGACTTTTACGCCCTTTTTTTAACCACGTCTTTTTTACAAAACATCAATAATGGCGTAACTGAGCAAATTCAAATATTCTCTTCCAAGTCTTCTTATAAGTAGCTCTATTTCAATGATTTTTACATATTTTTTTGACTTACGGTTCAATAGTTAGGAAACTTTCTGTATCTCTCAGTTTTCGAGTTTTTTTTACTGTCTTTACATTTAAGACTAATGCCTTAAGAAAATTAGCTTATCATATTAACTTAAATATTTACTGTTTCGAAATATACGGCATCAAACTTTGGCAAATTTAGTCCAAAATAACAGTTTTTTGTTGGTACAGTCGGTGCCCTCACATAAGTATCGACGTCGCGAGTCGCGATAACGACGTATGATGTTAGTTTGTTTGTTTAGTCCGTCCATGTTTGAAAAAATCACAAAAACATAAATATGTATATATTTTTTTTGAAATCCGGCTTGATGAACCGATGACAGATGGTTTTGTAATTGTATTCGTGGCGGAGTATCGAGTCAATACCCGTCAAAAACCGTCGTTTTCTGGGTGGTGCCCTGTAGTATGTAAACTCCCTTAATCAGTTAGAGATTCAAGCCTCTAGTTTGACTTCTCACGTGGAGACATTTTTATTGACCATTTCTGTCTGGGTTATATACAGATTTGTGGCATTAAACCTCTTCTTAGAATAAAAATTCGCACCAAGTCAAGGTTAAGAGCCTCCCTAGCCTAGTTGGTAGTGATAGAAGCTGAACCTGAATTCGTATCCGGGACCCCCAGCTTCGTAGGGGACGAAGCTGGGGGTCCCGGATACGAATCCTGGTAAGGGCATTTATTTGTGTGTTTATCACGAATATTTCTTCGTGAGTTATGGACGTTTTCTATGGTTGTACTATCGTCGCCTAGTACCTACCCATAGTACAAGCTTTGCTTAATTTCGGAGTGTGTGAGATTGTACCCAAATATTTATTGAAAATGGTAGTGTTTAACATAATTTATATTTCATTCAGGCACCAAAGAAGGGGAGCGGCCGAAACTGGTTAAGAGGTCGTCGCAGTTTATCAGAAGGTGGGTCTACAACATCACACGGTGGCCCGCAAGTTCGTTCTTGGGGCGTCAAGGAAGTACAGGCATGGCTGGAGTCTCTGCAACTGGGAGAATATTCCGAAGTATTTGCCAAGCATGATGTAACGGGTAGAGAACTATTGTCATTGGCGAGACGTGATTTGCGTGATCTCGGTATCACAAAAGTTGGTCATGTCAAGAGAATCCTACAGGCCGTCAAAGAACTGCAGTGACATCACCCGCGTGGCCGATCCGAAGAGCATGACAAAAGCAGGTTTTAATGGTAACCATCAAACATGATCGAGAGACGTCGCTAACTAAAGAAAATTTTAGCATTTTCTACAAACTTTTTTTTCTCTAAAATTTTTAAACTATTTTTTGCGTTGTTACCTACGACTAATCTTGATACATTAGTATATTATACCTAATCTAAATTTTATTTCGACGTGAGTGTCGTTAAAGATTACATAACTTATAATTGCACTTACGTTCATACATGCATCTAATATAATATTTTGGATAAACAATCCAGTAATCATTTATCTCAAGAGGTTTCATCGTTTTAATGATGTTATCTACTTAAATGAAGTCCGCCAATATTCTGTGACGAAGAAGTGACACTTTATTGTCATATGACTCATATGCATAGGTATGTACCATTCCTAATGGTAATATGATCCGCTTATCGTATGGACCTACATGTAAAGTAATACGTTATAACTTATCACACTGATGAGCTTTCAGGAATAATTAAAATTTATGGAATCCATTTGGCAGAGGTTTAAGTCTTTTGACATAACAAAAATGTAATTAAATACTCCTCCAATGTCCACATATGTAGCTAGGCTATATATATATATATTGGTAAAAAAACAAAATGTAGATAATGTACCAAAAGACTGACTACGGAAGCTTGAGGGCCTTGTCTGTAGCACGCGGGTGGCCGGCGCGCCGCGCGGCGTGTTTGGGCTCGCGTGGAATACTTGCTAACGACGCATCTCGGCGAGGCTTTTTGAGTGCTCGCGAAAAGATTTATGAATATCTTATTTCTTAAACGAGTGCTGTAAAGGGCTCGAAACGTAGGATCATGGTGTTAATAAACGCGATTAATCCGTTCTAAAGTGTTTAATTTCAATGAATAACAATCGCGGTAACAGAAGACAATATTCTCTTATTTCCTACTTATTCGGCCTTCGTTTTTCGTTATAGTTTTTGACTAGTTAAGGTAAATCTTCCGCATTCTAAAAAAATCTTTTGGCTTTTACCTTTTAGTAAATGGTGTTTACCAAAAAAGGCGCAAACATTGTAAAGGATGGTGGTTATCACGCTCGGTCACTCGAGTGTAAACGTGAACCTACTCCGTGTACAACCCTCTTGCAATATTCCCAATCCCAAACCCTTTTTGGTGGAACGAATTATTGTTTTAAATTAAATATTTTGATTTGTGTTAGTACAATAGTACCTACCTAATATTGGGCATTTTCAAAAATAGGGTAAGTACCATTTCCTTTTTTTTATGTAGAAAGGAAGTATAGCAAGTTTTGGGTTTTTTATAACCAGAATCACGAGTAGGTACTATTGATTTAAGAAAAGAAAAAGAGTGTCTCGTTTTTATTTGGTCAGTTTCGTAACGCATTTTTTCATAAGTACATTTTGTATGGGCCGTTACGAAACTGACATATTTTTTTGTATGGAAAATCGAGGACCCATTTTCATCAAAATGGTGCACTTTTTTCTGAAGGTGCCCATTAGCGGTAGTATTTCAATTCTTACCTCCCAACTCCATCAATTAGTAGGTCTAACTAAAATGTTATATTCTTCTAGTCAAGCAGAGATATATGAACACTTTTCCAGTTCATGTATACACTGGGTGTTGGGTCTTATTTATATGTAAGAGTTTTATATAAAGCTATGTATACTTAAGTACCTTTAAAGAATTATTCAAACACATATTATGAACGTAACTAAATATAGTATTATGAAAATGTTTACCATTATTCTCTTTATAATGTATACTTACATAACTGTTTGGGTTATATAATGGGTCTTTACTTATAATATATTTATAAGATAAGCATTAAATATAAAATTATGTGCTAATAATAAACTTATTGATATTAACATCAATTTCGGGAACCGTTCTACTTTACTATTTATTCGCTGTCTACTCCACTACGCGCGATGGCTGACGCTGACGTCATGACTTGTACGTGTTACCGTTAAATTGCGAGCTCCCGAGAGATTATAATTTGAATAGGGATATTAAAAACTAACCTAACCTATCCGTTCGTTTACTATCTCGCGCATTACTTTATAAACTAATGGTACTCACAATTCTACGTTGACATATACAATGTTATTGTAGACAAGTAATACACATCGAAATCGCTACCTCTTTTAGTCTAAACTCGGCCAGAAGATAATAGCATAACTTCTGTCGTACACCCTCAGCCATTGTATCGTACTTCTTCGGCTTCATATTTTTCTACTCGTACGTAGCTAAAGCCTATTTTTTAGTTCCGGAGACTAAAATGACGTTACGTGGATTGTCTGTTTATTACATTTCATAAATACTAGTGATGTAGGTACCACAACCGATCCTAACCAAAAATATTTGGGGCTAATTACTACACAATTTAATAAGACCTGTTTTCAAATGTTCAATATTTTTCATAAATGATAATTAAGTATGATGATAAAATAACAATATTTAATATTTTTGCGTTAATAGTAGGTTTTTAGTTTTACTACGTCTTGGCAAAGTAAAGTAACATTTAAACTCTTCGATAATAAGTCATGAATTGGGACAAAACTAGATTTAAAAAGGTGAAAAGAAAAAAGCATATAGCAAGAAAACGAAATGTGTGCACGCAAAACAGTAAAAATACGCTTTTTGATCAACTGACGACATTCATACAGTACAGTATTATTAACTGTGCTGTATGAATGTCGTCTCGCTCAAATCTGGAGCAGAGCCCATCTGGAGAAGCAGAAAACCGCAGTTAAATAACACTAGACCCTACTCATAGTGTTGTGTTTCTGTTGGTGAGTAAGGTCGCCAGTGCTCCAAGAGGATTCGCTGTGTTGACAGCTGAGGACCCACGGAGCAAAGCCCTTGGCCCGTTTAGCTGTTAACACAGCGAATCCTCCTTTTTTTTTAAAGGGTTGGCAACGCGCATGTAACACCCCTGGTGTTGCAGGCGTTCATAGGCTACGGTGACCGCTTACCATCAGGCGGGACGTATGCTTGTTTGTCACCGTCGTAGTATAAAAAAAACTATATTATATGTTTATTTGCTACTTATTTGCGTTACACATGTAAAACCATTAATAAGTTAGGTATAGTTTTTTTATTAGCCTTTTTCGGAGTGAAAAAAAGCGAGGTATAGATAAATAAAAATTCTACTGTCGGACTTGGTTTGACAATTTTACATTTTATCGGTTAAAAACACAACACAAGGTGGTTACAAATACAACAAAAACGTAGGTAATCGTTTGTTGTTTTAAGCTGGTACTTATCATTATTTTTACATTTGACATTTGACGTGGTCAATTTAGTCTCCGGAATGAAAAAATAGGCTTTAATAATAATATTAAAAAACACGTTCTAAATACCTAATAGGAATATACAATTTTATGAAAACTATATTTGGCGGTTAAAAAATAATATTTATCTCTTATACCTAAGTATAAGATTATTATTATACCTAACGTATTGAACTATCTGGCAATCTAAGACACGGTACGTCGTTGGGAACAGATACGGCGAATTTATTACTTACACATATAAACAATAAACATATAGTTCATTACTCAGTGTAGATAAGGGTACCTACTAGTTATAATAAATATTTAGTTCATACTTAGCTTGTTAAAAATAAACCATTACCATAACCGGAAAATAGTCATACAAGTTTAATCAACTTTATAGAACTAGAACATCAGTCTCCCAAACGCAGGGTGCGTTGCAGTAAGATGTACTTAAAGCTTTTTTTTAAAGAAGCACGTATTGCTAATTTTGAGTTAATTGATATCAACTATGATCTCAATGTACGTATTAAATAAAATTGCACTTTCGGCCTTACATGGTTTGATATTTTATTACAAGGATTTATACCTGCAACGAACTGTAAGTTTGTCGCATTCGCGCACCAGGATTATAGAACTAGGTACCAAGAGCAGTCGAGATAATTAGAATGTACTTAATGTATAGGTATAGTCAGTCTACAGTTTTTGTCACATGGGTTTTCAGAGATACCTATAAAGCAATCGCCTTAAATGTATGGGAAATTTGTCTGGCGGATGCCCGGCGGACATACCCACTATGGAAATCTGACGGATTGCCCGATCGTACGTGGCTGGCAAATAAGATATCAAAACACCCGTGTGATCCTATCATGAAACTCGATGACCCGTTTCATACCAAAACACAACCACGCTCGTGTCTTTTTTTTATGTAGCAGTCGTATAAACTATTATTTTATCGAAGAGGTTATATCATGCATAACACGATAGCCATTTATCTCAATTTCCAGGCCAAATAACTAAATTCTGGTTACAAAGTAAATTCTAATTTAGAAGTTTCATAAAAACAAATGGTAACTCCTTGACAACTCTAACGCGGAATTAACTTTTTTGTTTCTTTTTTGATAGTACGAATAACATGTATATATTTTTTAGATCGCATGTAATTCGGCTTTGACGACAATCTCTAACTTTACAGAAATAGCATAAACTTGCACACAAACTTTTGAAAAAAAAAATACGTTTCGGTCAGTGCAAGAACCAAGGATCGGAAACGTTCTTCAAAAACCATTTGATATCGTTCGTAAACCATTATACTCGTAAATTTCGTTCATACATATGTATACCGGCTTATTACAACAATGTTTAATAAAAGAACAAAATAATTTTGGTTACCAGTATTTAAGCAAACTCAAACCGCAAATAAGTTCGTTCGTATAATAAACCGATTTATTGTGATAACGATTAATAACATAATTTGGGTTCCCATCTATGAATTTTAAACCAGACGGAGTAGCAATTGACTGGCCTTCTCTTCTGCCAAATGGGTATGGCATAGTGTCATACTCATTGTACGGATGGACTGACGTTTATTTGACATCGTACGTAACGTACAAATAGCTGTGCACACGCGTTCATATGTGCATGAGCAATGAATGGTTTATGAATAAATTCATTCATAAATTGCCCTTGCAATTCTGAACGCGATAGTATATTTGATGTGTCCCTGCCACGCAAAAAACACCAGTTTTTTTTGTACAGGAAATTACAGACGTTGGTTTAAAACTCAAAGGTTCCAATTATTCAAGAAGAATAATGACAATATTTAATACGTATAATATACTGTCATTATTAAATTTATACGTGTGTGTTTAATTATTTTTATTTAGTCTACTATTTTTGACAATTTATTTTCTTCTTTTTTTCATGACCGGTTTCTTCTTTTCTTTTATAAATAATGGCCTCTGTCCGAGAATTGGACAATTTTGCCAGTGTCACGTGTTATTAATATATCAGGATATCATACATACATATATTATATAAATAGTATATTGTGACGTTGTTCGGTAAATGGCCTTGCTATTTATTAAGTTTATAGAAATACGTAATAAAATAGTTTCTCAGGAGGACGAGATCCCAGGGGACAACCGAGTAATGACTCAATAACCGTTACATGCGTTTCAGGATAAATTTTTCATTAGCTGCACGCTTCTTCGTTAGTTTACTGCACAATAAACTATAAATATTACACATCAAACAACATTTATCACACAAAAAACAAAAATAACTATTCCAGAGACGCACCCGCCATCTTGAGTATCAAACGGAAGGCCCATGACTGATTTAACAATCACTGGTTTAACAGTCATAAATATGGCATGTGTGACATGTCATATTTAGCAGTTAGATGTGTAGTTACCAGGCAAATACCTAAGTTACTTACTCTTTAATAAACCTCAAAACAAGTACTACAAGTCAGTATGCAATTAGGCCCAGTAGAGGAGAACAAACTGACAGACAGCCGGACACACATTTAACAATCACTGGTTTAACAGTCATAAATATGGCATGTGTGACATGTCATATTTAGCAGTTAGATATGTAGTTACCAGGCAAATACCTAAGTTACTTACTCTTTAATAACCCTCAAAACAAGTACTACAAGTCAGTATGCAATTAGGCCCAGTAGAGGAGAACAAACTGACAGACAGCCGGACACACATTTAACAATCACTGGTTTAACAGTCATAAATATGGCATGTGTGACATGTCATATTTAGCAGTTAGATATGTAGTTACCAGGCAAATACCTAAGTTACTTACTCTTTAATAACCCTCAAAACAAGTACTACAAGTCAGTATGCAATTAGGCCCAGTAGAGGAGAACAAACTGACAGACAGCCGGACACACATTTAACAATCACTGGTTTAACAGTCATAAATATGGCATGTGTGACATGTCATATTTAGCAGTTAGATATGTAGTTACCAGGCAAATGCCTAAGTTACTTACTCTTTAATAACCCTCAAAACAAGTACTACAAGTCAGTATGCAATTAGGCCCAGTAGAGGAGAACAAACTGACAGACAGCCGGACACACGAAAGCATTTTTGACCAAGCTGAAACGGAGACGCTTCGCCCGCTCAGCCAATATGTCAAAATAAGAAATACTTCCTTTATCCTTTCATTGTCACAACGAACTCACAATGGTCCTAAGCGCCATAGACCTCAAAGGCGCTTAGAACCTTTGTACCAATTCCCGCCTATTTAGAAAATTTCCAAAAACGTAACGAATTAGTAGATTGTTAACCAAGGGCTAAAATGCACGCATTCCCGACTAGGTAGTTTGTGCGAGTCGGAAATGAGTGCCTTTTACCAGAGTTAAATACTCTACTTTTCATTTCGAATGCGAGGAAAGTAAAAAAACACTATAAAAGCTTAAACTACTCCTTTACCTTTTTAAAAAAATAGTGTAGAATATAATAGAAATAGACACACAAAGCAGAACAAAAACGTCAAAAAATGTGGGTCAGAATGACATTAGCGAACGATTTTGCATTGATGATGAATTGATGATACAAACGTTTCGTAGGAAATATAGCTTATACTGACACTGATTAAGACTGACTGATTAAGTGTCAAATTCATACACAGAACTACCACCACTGTTAAAACTTTATAGGCTGTTGGTACTTAACGAAACGTCACGTTCCAAACAAGACTATAAGAAAAAGTGCAACAACCGCAGCACATTTATAACTTATTTTTTTCGGCTGATTGGGCATCCAGTTCTATTATTCTATATCAATACGTGTGTACCCCCATGCCTTACGGTAGCAGAATCGACATACTTGATGTAGCTACAGCTACGGGGTTGAAGCTTCAAGCAACGCAGGGAGGGGAGTCGGCATACGTACCGTTTCCCCTCTGCCGAAGCCCGAACTACAAGCCCAAATGGGCATACGCGGCTCTGTGTTGTCACTAGTCCGTACACTAAAATATATCGATTGTTTTTTGTATGTAGTGTGTGAGAAGTGCGACTGTGTGAGCGTTTCCCTCCAAACCCAAAGATGACAGAATAAATTGGACGGTAAGGTGTCGCTTTGCCGTCTCCCTTCCAACGCGTTGGAAGCCTGTGGTTGTTTGGAGAAGGGCTTACAATTTATGATAACTTATTTACGAGTTATGATAACATTTTTGTTTTCGTTAATCTTGTGTAATAAAATAAACTATGATTTAACTATGAAACACTGCATTTATTCCGCTTTGTAGCCACGGCTACTTCAGTCGGTTTGGTCCATATGTGCGCGCGTGCGTAGTTCTAGCTACACGATCCCGCGAATGGCTACGCAGCTGTAAATACTGGTAACCGAAACCAAAACCGCTATGCTTTCTGTTCCCGGCTGGTTTTTAAGAACGGTTCCTTACAAAATACCGGTATCCGGTCCCTCCATAAATTGCTATAAATGTTCGTTACGTTTGAAACTACATACGAACATATAATAAAATCAAACAATTAATCAAATACCGCAAATTTAAAATCATATGCGACATCTTGCATCGCATGCAGGCGTCTAAATTATATAAACATAGTTTATAATCATCATTTTTTTTAACATGTATCATAATTTTATTTTATCACTCAGAAACCTTGTGACAGTATTTATAGACCGACGTACCGTTGTATGTATGTATGTATATCGTCGCGGACGGACGGATGCGGATGGCGCGCGAGACCGGAGACCACAGTGTGAACTGCAAAGTCGTTGCAATATTTATTTGTATTTTTTTATATTGTCATTGTCAATTTTTATATTGTCTGTTGCGATAATGTCTACTATGACTCATAGTCTATGAGTTAAGTTATTTACTAAAAAACTCGTATGCAGTAAGCAGATAAACCTTTCACTTTTAGAAAGAGACTTTTTGTGAGAGTCTCACTTGTTAAGAGTTCTTTTTGGGTCACTCACCACGTACCTATCTATACGAGTTTTAAGGATCATAACTTGTATGCCGTATAATAGAGTAGGTACATAACTATATTTTAGGATATTCAGATTTAAACATATACTAGGTTAAGTACTTTTTTTCCTTAAGTGAGTAAGGTGATATTAAATATGAGAAATTACGATAATAAATAGTACCTAACCTATAAAATAGTTCGTATTTCCTACAATAGTTAAAACCAAATTCTAAATCAAAACAAGCAATGATTGTTTGTTTGTCGTGATGGGTGTTGTAAGAATATTGTATTAATTAATGACTTTGCAAGATGTGATCTATTCTTCTAAATTTCATTAATAATAATTGTTAATATTGATGTAAATCTATTAAGTGTTGGTAAAACTTATACCTATATGTGACAAATATTGTCAAGTCTTGTTATTGTAATACTACGTTTACTACTGAGTACTGATGGATTATATAGAGAAGGATCGCTTGATAATGATGTCGCCACTGAGTGGTCGACGCCCCCTCTTCATTCTTAATGTTCGATTATCTATTGTGGTGTCTCTCAAGTAAACATTTTTTGTTACAAATTCGTCCAGCCGCTCGTATTTCCACAAGCTTTCCAAATTTTTCCGCGTTTTTGTAATCGGGTCAAATTCGGTAAAACGAAGTTTTTTAGTACTTCGAAACCAATAGATACCTCATCCAGCCCGGATACGACTAATAAAACCATTGTATAAGGACCTATGATAACTACTTAAAGCGACAACAGAGACTATTACCAGCTTTTCAATATAAGTTTTCGATATTGTACGAGTAGGTGCAGCTGCGGCTTTCACAGAGGATTCACATGCATATGTGCCAAAATTTCAAAGAGTGCTAAACGCGGATAAAACCGAACGTCAAAAATGGCTATTTTTAGGGACTTTGCAGAAGCTTCGTCGTTCGACGTAGTAGTCGGTCAAGTTTAGAGCTAGAAGGAGCATAATGTAAAAACTAGCCACGATCAAATATTTATGTTTTTTCTTGGTCCTTGGCACCTTCTTTCTTGGTTCTTGGCACTTTAGTTACACGAAAATGATATTAAATTTGACCAAACAGCTTACGCATACAACGCATACAAATCATACGAATTTTTAAAACCAAAACCAATCATAATAAATAATTCATGGAGTCGCCACTGTAATATCAGTAGCTGTCAGTAGCGGTACAAACAATACTTAAAATATATACCTAACTACATCCCTCTTTTCGGGGTGATGATCCTAGCGAAAGAAAAAGACAGATTATCTGTGATGCACGAATTAGACGAGATCTTGGCCAAACTGATTGAATTTCAGTTTAATCCAGATCTAAATTATTCATACTCTACACGGTGCTCGTGAGCATTGCGCGAGATTTTAACAGCGTATTCCTGAGGCTAAAAGAAACAAAAAATGTCATATTAAGTTCATTGGATTAGGGCTAGTTTCTGAGATAATTGCAATTTTTTTTAAAACATAATTTTACCGCCACTCGGTAAATTTCGCGTTTTGGAATGTGATAATGCTACTACGTGGTCTAGTTTAGATATGATTTTTGACAGGTTTCAAAGTGACACTGTTATGTCTTTGCAAAACTCGGCTCTACCAAAAAAACATATTTTTTTGTATTTTAAGTGGGCCTTTTCTAAATGAAACTTACTTACCATGTATCAAAGCGTATAAAAAAAGAAAAAAAAAGTTTTTTTTCGTTTTTTTTTTTTGGTCGATATGACCAAAAATCATATGACCTTTTTTGTTTCTTTTAGCCTCAGAAATACGCTGTTAAAATCTCTCGCAATGCTCACGAGCACCGTGTATATGTGTATTTACCTAGATTATTCAATTTTGTAATATTTTTAGATACGTATTTTTATTAATTTATATACCTACTTCCTTGTCGTTTTAATGTGTTCCGGACAAGTTAATTAAAGGTTATCATTAATAAATAACGAAAAAAAGAATAGCGATGCTGATTAGGTACATATCCAATGGACTACTGAAGCTAGGTTTATGTTCAAGACACTTGTCTTTAAGCAAGAATTATAGCGCGAAGGTATAAAAGTTGGATGAACTTCTTGAAATAAAATGGAAATCGATAATAGGGATGTTTTCTTAGTTGATTAATGTGCAAAAATAAGTACAGTTGACAATAAAAGTTGTTAAGGCATTTGGTGATGTAGATCTTCTGGATAAAAGCAAGAAATACGAGTCATTACAACAAAGGGACACACGTGACAATCTTAGTTAAATTATATTTTAACGCAATTGCTCAAAGTGGCTTTTTAGGGTTCCGTACCAAAATGGTAAAAAAGGAACCCTTATAGTGCGACTCCGTCTGTCTGTCTGTCTGTCACATCAATAAATATCTCGAGAACTACTTAAGCTACCGATTTGAAATTCGGAGTAGTTATATACTAAGTAATTTATTTTCAATGAAAAATATCCGATAAATGAGCGGGCATAAATTAAGTTTAGTTACTGGGTCATGTGGGGTATCATTTGAAAGGACTTGATTTGTACATTCTAATAAAATTTTGATGTGTACCTAAATGAAAATGTCATAATAATACCACTCTCCTCCCCCCCCTCCCCCCGTTTATGAAGGTAAAAATATATTTTTTACACAACTCAGGCTAAAAAAAAATTCTTTAAATTTATATGGTATTTTGCTGTAAGTACCGTGTTATAAATAAAGTATAAAAAATGCTTTACGTGATAAAAAAATATCAATGAAATACAAACTCTCATACTAACTCCGTGCAAACTAGTGACCCAATCTGTGGATACACGTGGCTGACGTCAAATTTACAAAATAAAGTTGCAACATAAAGTTTGTACGGAACCCTCGGTGCGTGAGTTTTTGCAGTGGTTTACGTGGTGTATTTGCCCTTGATTGCCCTAGAAGTACCTAAGCTCTCGAAGCACACTAGTTGCTTTACTTTTCAAGGTTTTAAAACGCAATGATGTTAGTGTTTTCTTATTAGATTTCGCCCTTGCATCTAAGTTAATCAAAGAGTCAATCAAAAGTTAACGAATATTAAAATCACTTGACGCTAATAAGTTTCAGCAGACGCCACAACGCATTATGCATTATAATTACAAGTATGTATGTACTTCGTTATTACTAAGTTTGGGTAAGAAAAATACCTAACAAGGACAATTGTATGGAATTAACATACATTCCCTTGCCCCGGAGTAAAAAAAACTGTTTCCCTAACTCAAACTGACCTTACCGATATTTTATATGATTTGTATTTTTTGTACGAAGAGACCGGATATCTAGATGATCTTCACGAAAACAATATATACTTACTTAACGTAAGCTTGTATACCTTATAAAAATAAAATTGATGTACGTTACAGTTAAGTAAATATTAATACCTTATTTCTTCTACTTACCTAAGATTACCATATCAATAGTTATTAAATTATATTATATTATGTTAGTAATTAACTGTGTCTTGAATTATCTAAGTGTTATTAATTTAATAATGAATAAAGTAATAGACGTGTCAACTGAAATAACTGGCCATTTAAAATGTACATGTAATTATTATTATACACCGTGTTTTTGCATTGTACGTTACCTATTAGGAGTTGCCTGATATATCAATTTTTCTCAAGTTTTTTCGTCTTTAATACAAAAATAAATGAACATTACATTGTAAAAGGTCCTTTAGATTTACACAAAAGTACCTAAGTGTCAAGTATGGCAAAGCTTAAAATGTATGGCCGCTCCACACAATGGAGTGGTCCATGGACGATGATAAGAGACGCAGTTATGAGTAAGAGGGGTTACGCAACCTGCCATCCCGTTCTGCTATATACGAGTAGCTACATCCCGTATAATGACACATTGTGTGGAGCGGCCATTAGACATGACACGACAGCACATGCCAAAAACAGCTTAGTATTAGATAGTTTAGTCACCTTTTAGGCTTTTACACTCGATCAGCTAATAAATTAATTTCTTGAATATCTCAAAAACGATAATAGTTAAGACAAGAATAGAAATTACTTGAGTAGTGTTGGGTTACTTACTCGTGAGAGTCGTGAGGCACCTCAATCGTACCACTCATTTTGCTCGTTTGTCACAGTACCCCACACCGCGAAAATGAACCACTTCAAAAATTTTGTCTCACGCCTCAATATTTCATGCACCTAAAAGTTTGTCACACGCCTCACATCTCATTTTGTCATACGCTTCAAAATATGTCACACGCCTCAAATTTATCGCAGAGCTCTTATTTGTCACGCGGCTCAAAATTTGTCATTTGGTTAACAATTTTTACTGCCGATAACTCGATGTTGTGACGCTGCTTATTTGTGAGTAAGTACCTCACCTCAAATGAGGTATGGCATTGCCGTTTCAGAAAATGAGTGCTCTTTTAAACTCATTTTAAAATGACGTCCTACCCAACACTAAACTCGAGTTAACCTGAAGAATCCCCCCTTAACAGTTAACGGAAATCAACAAGAACAGGAATAAGTATAGTGTGCACACAATTTATCCAGTTTCAGCGAATGGTAATTTCCTAAAAACTTATTATTTAGGTAATAGGATAAGTACACGACAAAAATCTAAGTAAGCACCCAGTCCGTCTGTTAGATTATTCATAAATGTCATGTCAAATACATGTATTTTTTCATTTGTTCGTCGAAAGATAAATTACAGAAATACAGTGCTTTCAAGTATCTCGTGACGTCACAATTAGGTAATTTTTTTACCTACACTTGCGGCAGCGAGTGATGGCACTTTTGACACATGACTATAGTGATGTGAAACACTTCAAATTATTATCGTAAAAATTTCAGTCAAGTGCGAGTTGAATAAGTTTGTATTCAAAGTTAAGTATATTTTTAAAAAGTTTATTACATAACTAACGCATAAATATAAAACACCATGTTCTATGGTAAAACTAAGTTTTTAATGCACTTGTCGTTAAATAACTTGTACCTGTAGCGGCATCGAGTCATGGTACTTTTGACACCTGACAATAATGTAGGTAGGTAGTGATCCACTTCAAATGACTATCAATATCAAATAATATTCAAATGAACATCAGTCAAGTGTGAGTTGAGAAAATCTGTATAAAATATACTTCACTTTTGTACAGATTTTCTTTTTAAAGAGTTTATTAAATAAATAACGCATAAAAATAAAAGACCACTACCTCTATGATAAATTAAATATTGAATGTACATAACTATTTTAGTTCGAATCACTATCACGCCTTGACGAATCACTGATACCATCTCCTACATTAATTATTATTTCATTATCTAAAATGTTATCTAGGTTCACATCTCTTCCGTAATCTTCCCTTATTCGTCGCATGGTACTGTTTACGACCTTTTCCCAGTCTTCTTTTTTAACACAAGCACAAGCTACTCGTAACAATTTTAACATTTTTGGTGTGGTGAATGGAGGTTCTGTGTTGTGTCTTGCTGCATATCCCTTGATTTGTGCCCATATCCACTCAATTGGGCCATATGACTTATAGGCCCAGAGTATTTTAATTAGTCTTAGTGTATTTATCAACCATTAATTTAATCATATATGGACGTAGGTATAAATATTAAACTAATCCAAATTCCATTAATGTACCTACATAATAGAGCATATTTGATGTAGGAATGTAATGTATTTTGTAACACTACATATCTCTCAATATGTGCTGCTTTGGCTATAGCTATAGCACATGATTATAAAGTGACTGATGATTAATGGTTGAAAATTACAATAAGACAAATTAAAGCCACCTATATGCAGACTGGCGTCAGTTTTACGTCATCGGCATACGGGCTCTATACCTCTATATCTTCAAATAAATGATAGAAATCGGGGTATTCTTATATCAAAAAATATAATACATTTTCAGAAGATGAAATAGGGTAGGATACGCGAATGAAGCCACGAGCTGAAAGCTAGTAATTAAGAAGTACGTCACTTGTTTTTAAATAACATGTACCTATATTCGATATGCGATCGATAAATAGCGGAACATCACTACGCCGCCTCTGCAACAATGAAGTTTGGTATTTGTTCCTTTATACTTTGCTGTCAATATTTACGGAACTTCATGAGCAATCAAACGTCAAAAGTGCCATCACTCGGTGCCGTTAGAATAATAGTAACGTCACCAGCCCCTGCCCCGGAACTTTGATGCTCCTAAACTACGTCAATTTTAGTCATTTTGAAAAAGGAAAAATACGTGTATAAATTTTATGGATAATCTAGCTGACGGACTAAATAAAATAATATTTTTTCAACCTAGTCGTCTTCCCTATTCTCTTGATTCCAGACACTGACATCACTTAACAATAGCATAAGTGAAAGTTACCAAAAACCATAGAGTATCAAGAGTGAACACTCGGATACATCGTGTTGTGACCAGCAATGGCGGCCGATTTATATGTGTGCGTGCAGCCGAATTTTTTTTTCCGAATATAATCAAATCGAATTGATGACCGGGGATTCAAAATCCATGAAATGGTACCTTTCCTAATATTCATATTTCCATAAGTATAAAATACGCAAGACGAAGCAAGCAATTACGCGACTTTCGGGATATAACCAAACTCAAGCTGCTGGTCACACTTCGCGTAATAAAGTTAATATTCGATTTTTTGCATAAACACGTGTCAATTATAATTTTACCGATGAAAGGTCTTTCCATGTGACTTGTTTTTGTGACCGGTTGCGTTTTTACAATGTAAAACTACGCACGTCGGCATTTTCACATTATTTTCACGGAGATGTTCGTTGTCGGTTGGTTTCGTTATCACTGACAGATGACAAGCGTAATGTTTTGTCTGTGCATGTGTGCGTTCTTGTCGGAACAAGGTGACAGGCGTAATATGGGCGTAATATGGAATCACAGTTTCTTCTTAGTGACATTTCTATGTCTATTTATTTTCTATGTCTATGCCAAAAACCTAGGTATGTAGACATTGTAGTTACATAAAGGAAACCGAACATTCGCGTTATGTGCTTACCACGAGTTTCAATTTTTTATAGTAATTTTTTATACTATTGTCTATGTCTTGTTTACCTATGTCGATGCTAAGCATCTGCGTCAACTCACAGTGTGTGTTTGTTACCTAATCGTACTTATATGCTGGTGGTAAAATAGGTTACTTACTACAAAAACTCGTGGAAGCGATACACGTGATCTTATCTGTCGCAAGGGGCTACACTTCCCGCGGCGTCGGAGCTGTAGAAAATATTATTGTTAGATATACCTACACACTGATTCAGAAGACGCGAGCAGGACTTACCTTACGCAGACAGTTAATGTTAATGAATCGTTCATAGCACCATAGGATTTAATTAAAACCACAATCACGTTCGTCTTTTTAGGGTTCCGTAGTCAACTAGGAACCCTTATAGTTTCGCTCTGTCTGTCTGTTTGTCCGTCCCTCCGCGGATAATCACAGTTACTGTAAGTACTCGAAAGCTGTAATTTTGTACGAATATGTAAATCGGTCACGCCAACAAAGTGGTAAAAAAATTTATTTTTAGGGTACCTTTACCTACACGTAAAGTGGGGAGTGATTTAATTTAAATTTCAACCCTAGTGTGTGGCATATCATTAGATAGGTATTTGAAAAATAATTAGGGTTTTCTATAAGCAGTTTTTGGTAAAGTTAATATTTCCGGAAATGATCGCTCCAGAAGTTTAAAAAAATGTGTCCCCCCCACTAACTTTTGAACTATAAGTTAAAAAAATATGAAAAAATTACAAAAGTAGAACTTAATAAGAGCTTTATTGGAAAATTATTTTGAACTTTATTGGTTGAACGGTTTATGAAAAATTGTACAAAATAATTTCTGAATTAAGTTTGTACTTTAACCGTATATGCAAACATTTTTTTGTATGTTGAGTACTTAATTTACTATCCCGCACGTATCTTCCTTCTAATAAAAAAAAACAATGATTCAAATCGATTCACGCGATCAAACGTTACCCCCGAAAACCCAACATACATAACCCGTCTAGTTTGTATACATTAGTAACCCAATTTCCAAACCGTGGTCTACTTCGCGCTGTTAAGATTTTTCCGGAGTTGATGGGGTCGGGACGGGTGATCGAAAGTATCATCGAATTGTTAATGAATCGTTCACAACGGCTAAGTAAAGACAATACCTTCATAATGACAAAAAAGGATTGTCACATGACAACGTCAAGAGAGATCGATGTCTTAAAAGTACCACTGGATTTGTCGTTTGTTTCTCGGGATGACGATGGCGTCTCTGGAATATTTTTTTGTATTTTATGTGCAAAATGTTGTTTAATGTGTAATGTTGATATGATAGCTAATTGTGCAGTAAACTAACGCAGTATACAGCTAATGAAGAATTAATCCTGAAACGAGTTCCGTCACTCCTTTAGTCACCAAGCGGCAATCCCGGGATCTCGGCCCCCTGAGAAGCTATTATTTGTCTTTTAGCTATAAACTTAACATATAGCGTTAATATAGCCTTAACATATACTTAACGTTAACTGTCAAATTCCATACTAATACTAATAAAAACGCTTAACTCTGGGTTAGTTAGCTGACCCCGATTGGTGCAAGTGGCACCAACAAGAAGTATTCTACCGTTTAGCAGGTACTTGTTTTCCTTAGTTACATTTCCAATGACCATCTCTAAACTAGATTAAGTTATGCATCGACTGTTTTATCGAAATAGTTAGTAGGTTTAAATTGCCGATGGTTGTGCTCACTATCAATTTGATTTACTCACGAATTGATATAACATTATTATTTATCTGACCTCTGAATCTCATGGGGCTTTTGTATTATGAAAGAAGCCAACCGTCTCTGTAGTGAAATAGCTATAGACTACGCCGGGTTATACTACTTATACTTAATCTTATGTTACGAACTTACGACTAAGTTGTGTGTCTTACGAGTATGACTAAGTAGGTAGTGGTAACAACCAACACCTTGGATAGCGTAATGGAGGCAGAATTTGACATATTAGATATTTCCAATAATATTTGTTATTTATTAGTGCTTGAAAATTATATATTTTACGACAAAAAAAAAATTATTTTGATTAATGTATAATCCGTCCCATATATGGTCGGGCATATCCGCCGGATCTGTCAATAAATGTATGGTACATTTGTCTTGCGGGGTGGCCGGCGGACATATCCATACGGATTACCCGAACGTATATGCCCAGCTATAGAGATGCACTTAATTAAAGTTACGGGTGACCCTCTAGGCTGACCAATATTTTGCTAAACGTGTAAACATTGCCATACAGCTGGCAAGTGGCAATGCGGCCAACCATCTAGGCGTCATTGGCTCTTGTTCTAGATTTTATACTTACATAGTTTTTAGTTGCTTATTTAAGTTTTTTTTTTGTTTAAGTATAAGTATTTTAAGTTTTTTTATGCCACACCTGGCCATAAAGTTCATTTTTCCGCACGCTACGCGTACGGAAATAGCCGATTTCTGCCCAAGTGTAGGCATAAAATGATGTACCTAACACGTGAGGTAATAAATAAAGTCCTTGATCGCATCGTCCTCGCTTGCAGCTCGGGTCGCAATTAGAGATGGGTAACTACCCGGGTAAATACCCAAGGGCGGGTATTTACCCGGTAAATACCCGATATTTACCTACCCACGGGTAGATACGCGGGTATTTATATTTACTTACAAATTTTATGCCTGATTTTTTTTTGTTATAACTTATTGTATTAAATCTGTTTTATTACTTATGTTTTAATAGTATTAGTGTCCATACATATTATTTTTGTTTCTTTTTTTTATTTGTTTCTTATTATTAATGTGGTTTGGGATAGTTTCAATGTAGATAGTCAATAAAAATGATGAATCACGAAAAACAGTATAAAACAAGAGTATTTGAAATAACTTCAAAGTCCAGGAAAGGTTTAATTAAACGGGTAGAGCGATCTGAAATTCATCCTCTAAGATCCTTTTGGATCACCCGAGGTTAGCCAACTAAACCGGAGCTAAGCGTTTTTTTCTATGGAATTTGGCAGGTAAATCTGGGTCAGTCAACTAACCCTGGGTGATGCATGTGGCGCTTAGAGGGTTAAAAAGGGGTTGAAAGTTTGTTTTTAGATCGTGTAATTTTTAGTAAGGGACTTAAAATACGGTCAAAGACTAGAGTCAAACCACGTTATCTCTAAGTATTTTAAGTATCTTATGTACCTATTTAAAAAGTCAAACTTCTATGAAATTATAACGTTTCCTTAACACTTTTGCAGTATGTGCTGCCAAAAACTAGGGAACATAGCATAGACAGACTCTAGTCATTGTAAAGCGAAAAAATAATTTCAACGTATTTTATATTCCACTCCTGAGGGGATGAGAGGAAGTTGAAAGTTTGTAGTAACGCTGGGTCAAAACTAAGTACTGAATCTGCAAAATTGGCATTTGCACAGCGGGTTACCTTATAACAAGCGGCTTTAAATACTTCATCCCTGAATGGGTTTAAATAGGGGTTGAAAATTTTGTACGGACGGAATATTAGACATTCAAATCTTTGTGTGATTACTTTAAAAAAACAATTTTAGCATTAGTATGGAATTTGTTGTATTTTTTTATGAGACTTTAAAAACTAATAGACGTATATGTAGGCGAAGTTTACCGGATCATCTAGCAAATCATTATATCGTTGTCAGTATTGTCTTTTTTCATTGTTTGTTGTAATATTATTAATTTACGCTGTTATAAAAACCGTCAAACAGTTAACACCATTAATTTGCAACTGATGTATATTTGAATAATTTATTAAATTATTTTTGTTAACTGAATAAACTCGCTTTTTTTAAAACAATTCCGAATGTACAAACGAACTTTCAAGATTCTCACTTTAAAAATCACACAGCCTCATACAATCATTCAACCCACTTTAACCCCTGTATGGGGTGAACTTCGAAGAACCTTGAAATAGCTTTACTTGTATTTTAATAAAAAAAATATACACGAAGTTTCAAACCTCTCACTTAATATTTTGCACTATCCCCATACATACTAACTTTCAATTCTTCTTTTAACCCTTTTGGGGGTTAAAAATCAAATCATATTATTATTTGTACTCGTTTTATAAGTAGCCCACCACGAAAATGTCAATTTCTAGCATCATTATGTTTCAGTTTGACCCTGCGTTAATACAAACTTTCAATCCCTTTTTCTCCCCTTCGGGGAAGCATATCAACAAACGCTGAAACAAGTTTTCTTGTTTTACAATAAGCAACTTTCAAGAATCTCACTTGAAAAATCATACAGCCTTGTTTCAACCCATTTTCAACCCCGGTAAGTTCGTTTATTTTAATAAGAAATGTATACACAAAGTTTCAAGTTTCTCACTTAAAAATATACGCCATATCCATACAAACTTTCAACCCCTTATTATCCCTTTAGGGGCTGATTTTTTCAAAATTGCTTCGGATCACTTGTATACATTATAAATGAAACCTGATGTGCATGTTTCCGTTTTCTAACTACAGTAGTATGGGCATGGCGTTGATTAGTCAGTCAGTCTGTCAAGGCACTCACATTTATATATATATATATACTAGATTTAACCCGCGGCTTCGCCCATGTATTAAACGTAATTTTCAACCGTCATACAAAAAAAGGGTTTTTTATTTATTTCTTTCACGTCCGCTAAGTTGGCTTTGAAAATCGTTGTTGGATTTGAAAATTGTTGTTGTTTTCGAAATCAGCGCCCCGAATAACGACACCCATATCAAATAAAATAGTCGTAACTATTCTTGTTTCCCCTTTACATACTTTGGACTATCATTTTACCCCTACTTTGAAAAATCCTATCTTTGTGCACCCCTTCACCTTATAAGAAACCTACGTACCAAATGTCAAATATCTAGAACCAGAAATAAACATAAAAACGACACCCATATTGATATTTTAAGATTTCAACCCCATCGCACCCCATCAGAGATGATGGTATTTCACGCCCGTCTCGTTGGATGTAGAAATTGTTATTGTTTTCGAAATCAGCGACCCAATAAACCAGAAAAACGATACCCATGTTGTTTTTTTTACTATAATACCCCTTTTCCCCCTTTTGGGGGTTGATTTCTAAAAAGCCTGAAACACGTCTTTACTCATTTATCTTTAGGAAATTTCTGTGAAATTTCGAATAAAATAATCGAACTAATCTTATTTCCCCATACCAACTTTGTACCCCCATTTCACCCCCTTTTTTAGATGAATTTTGAAAACTCCTTTCTTTGTGCACCCCTAGGCTTCATAAAAAACCTAAGTGCTTAATTTGGAATCTCAAGAAACAGAAATAAACATATAACGACACCCGTATTAATATTTTAAGATTTCAACCCCATCGCGCCCCAATATGGAAGATATCTTACGCCCACCTCGTTGGATGTTAAAATGGTTGTTGTTAATTAAATCAGCGACCCGATAAACCATAAAAACGATACCCGTGTTGTTTTTTTACTTTTTCACCTCTTTGCCCCCTTTTAGGGGTTGAATTCTCAAAAAACCTGAAATAGATGTTAACTCATTTATATTTATGAATACTCCTGTAAAGTTTCAAATAGAATAGTCCAACTAATCTTGTGTCCCCATACAAACTTTGGACCCCCAAATCACCCCCTCAGGGGTTGAATTTTGAAAAGTTCTTTCTTAGTGCACCGTTAGATTTTATAAGGAACCTACCTGCCAAATTTGGAATCTCTAGGACCAGCGGTTTGGGCTGTGCGTTGATATGTCAGTCAGTCATTAAGTCACTCAGTCAGTCAGTTTCTTCTTTTATATTGTTTTTAATTAATTTCAACCACCACATTGATAATGTCATTGTTTGCTAAAATTATACTCGTAAATTCGTAATAATAGATGCACCGCGTTACATTTCTATGACCTAAAACCATAATATCTACGATAAAGAGTATCTACCCTTCGATTTGGGTAGATACGGGTAAATACCGGGTAGATAGGTATTTACCGGGTATTTACCTGGGTGGGTAGATTGGGTAAATACCCGCGACCCATCTCTAGTCGCAATCGCAAGCATCTGCGATCTCGGCCTTTCTTTGTTTTACCGCACTAGTTATGTAATATACTATTTTGTGTTAGTATTTTCGTTGTAAGTATATAAAAATTCTACCCCTTGATTAATAAGTACCGATCGATATACCAAAGCTGTCGTGAATGAAATAACACTAGATTTATAAGTAGCTTGCTATTATTATTACTATGAATGATATTGTATTGAATTTAACTCGTAAATGAGCATAAACATTCCTCAAAATTTACCTCGATTACGACTGATTAACAGTTTATCTTGACAAGACATTTAATTTAACTAAATTTACGTATGTGCTCCGATGCTGTCCTTATTGGAAATATCTAAATTTACTATCACCTATAGATGATTTGAGCAAAATTAGTTTAGAGATGATATGATACTTATTGATATGCACTATTGTTGGCTGCGTTTTAAGCATGTGTGAGTGAATGTATGAATGTAGGTGTCAAATCAGTCACAAATAAATACTCAGACAGTGCACACGTCTTTTCGTAAGAAAAATCCCTACAAAGCAATATCAACCTTATTACAAACAACATTTGGTCGACATCGAACCGGAGGAGGAACTAGATAAGCGAAGACTGGCCAGCCGCCGAGAACAATAGCGGACTGCATTCCTGCGCCTAAGTAGTTACTATCGGCGCTTGCGTTAAGGAAACTAAAACGATTTAAATAAAGTGAAGATTATTAAATGGTGTAATCGTGTTGTTTACGTGAATGGACAAGTAAATAGTGCAATATGAGTACTAATGAACAGTTAATTCGTACTTTGGAAGATACAGCGGTATTATTAAGGAAAACTGAAGCTAATTTAAAGAAATGTCCCAAACAACGGTTAACTAAAGGTTACTTGGAATCGCGAGCACAGTGTATCGATGCGTATTGGGAATCGTTTACATCTGCACATAAAAAGCTGGTACAGAATACTACGAGACAGGAGCGCGGAGAGATGCAATACTTTCTTAAGGAGGAATATTATATCGTCGAGGAGTTATATCTATGTTTACAAGGTGATATCAAGGACGCGCTCTCTGCTGCCGCTCCCACACATGTTCAAGGAAATAATACGTTGGATGTTACGATGTTTGAAGCTGTCCAACAACATGTGAAGTTACCTGCTATTGTTTTACCTGTGTTCTCCAATAATTATGAAGAGTGGCCGACGTTTCACGATTTGTTTACGTCATTGGTACATAACAACACAAGCTTAAGCAAGGTACAAAAACTGCACTATTTAAAATCGAGTATCGCCGGTGAAGCCGCAGCCTTATTGAAGCACGTCACGATTACTGAACAGAATTATGAACTGGCATGGAAGACTTTAAAACAAAGATACGGTAATAAAAGGTTAATTGTGAACTCCCTTTTGAAGAGATTGTTTAATCAAAAGAAAATCACCGCGCAATCATCTAGTCAAATAAAGAATCTTCTGGACACCACCACGCAATGTTTGAATGATCTACAAAATCAGCAGGTGAATATAGACGAGTGGGATCCATTTGTTATATACCTGGTGGTGAACCGGCTTGATCCTGAAACTCATAAGGATTGGGAGGAGCACGACTACAGTTTGAATGCTGACCAGTTACCTAAGTGGACAGAATTAAGGAAGTATCTCGAATCAAAGTTTCGCACGCTAGAACTGGTTAACCCTGTCACTGCTACCGTATCCAAAGAAGCAAAACCCATTAAGGCGAAGTCTTACCATGTGTCAACACCAGCAAAAAGTTGTGATTTGTGTAGGGATGAACATACTTTATGTCACTGTAAGGATTTCACGAAAATGTCGCCTGTGGAGAGAATGGACTATGTCAAGAAATCTAAGCTATGTTTCAACTGTCTCCTGCCTGGACATTCTGCATCAAGATGTCGTCTTTCATTTTCATGTCGCATATGCAAAAAGAGGCATCACACCATGATTCATCAAGCGCAGAATAAGGAGTCAGAAAAAATTCAAGCTCACCACAGTCAGCTGACACATCATGAAGAAGACCCTCAAACTGAAGAAACGGAAGAAGAAGAGGTGGAAATCTCATGTAACTTTGCATGCAAGAAATCTAAAGGCTTGCTAGCCACGGCAATGATTTCCATCAGGGACGACGATGGGCACGTGACTCCACTTCGTTGTCTAATAGATCCAGGGTCAGAATCAAGCTTTTTAAGCGAACGCGCAGCACAAGCGTTGCGAGTTAAGAGAATACCTGTCAAGGGAACTGTTACGGGTGTCGGCAAGCATAAGATACGAATCAACAGCATGACACATGTTCAGGTATTGTCAAATCAAGATGACAATTTCAAGTTAGATGTCAAAGCTTATATAATGCCGTCACAGCTCACATCACAACTACCATCAAAGAAAATACGGTATGACCCACAAGCCTGGTCACACATACAAGGTCTTACTCTGGCTGATCCTAACTTCCACCAGCCGGGGCGAGTAGACATGCTGCTAGGGGTGAAAGTGTATGCACAAATTCTAGAAGGCAAGATTGCCAAGGGTCCACCTGGCTCACCATGCGCCCAAGAAACAAGCCTAGGTTGGATTATTTTTGGAGATTTAGAGGACACAGCAGACACTTCACAAGAAACGAATATAGTTGTGATGCATCACCAAGTTGATGTTGACGATATGTTAAGGGCATTTTGGGAGATAGACACTACTGATACAAAGAAGAGTCTTACGAAGGATGAAGGAAAATGCGAAAGGATTTACAACGAGACTCATACAAGAAATGAAGAAGGAAGGTACGTAGTGACGTTACCTTTCAACACAGAAGAACCACTATCTCCAAAAGGACAGACAAGAGACATCGCCATGCTAAGACTAAAACAACAAGAAAGAAGATTTGTAAAAGACTACCCGATTGCATCGAAAACAATAAAACAAGATTTTTTCATGGACAATCTGATGACAGGAGCAGACACCGTTCCAGAAGCTGTAGATACTGCTAAACAAATAACTGAAATCTTGAAGAAAGGAGGGTTCACACTCCAAAAATGGGCTTCCAATAGCACTGAATTCTTGAAGGAATTTGAACCTTCTGAGAGAAGTACGCATGTCAAGATAGATATCGAGCTGGGAGGTACAATAAAGGCACTAGGACTAAGCTGGAATATGGGCGAAGATATATTTCAGTATACCCTAAACTTACCAGACCTACCCGAAGTCATCACAAAACGCAACATATTAGCTGATATTCAACGACTCTTTGATCCGCTGGGCTGGATATCTCCTGCTTTACTGCCTGCAAAAAGAATAATCCAGAAATTGTGGATCGCGCTCCGGCTGGGACGAAGAAGTCACCACAGAGATAAAAGAAGAATGGCTAAGTCTCCGAAGTGGATTAGATGAAATCAAGAATATAAGGCTAGACAGGTGGATGAACACGACACAAGACTCGATGGAAAATGTAACTATACACGGCTACTGTGACGCTTCTAACTACGCCTATGGAGCCATAGCTTACCTGCGCGTAAGAACAAAGGATGGAGAATACAAAACGAGCCTCATAGCAGCCAAAACCCGAATAGGTCCAGTTAAGCCAATGAGCATTCCACGTCTTGAACTCTGCGGTGCTGTTTTACTATCAAAACTGCTGAAACAAATAAGCGAGGCAACCCGAATACCTACCAGTCAGATGTACGCGTGGACGGACTCGACAATTGTGTTGTCGTGGCTGCGTGGAGATCCAGCACGATGGCAAACATTTGTGAGAAATAGGGTGGTTGCTATACAAGATATTATTCCAAACCAATGGTTCCTAGTTCGAACTACAGATAATCCTGCAGACATATCTTCAAGAGGCATGCCGTTGAAATTATCGGTTTCTACGGACCTATTATCGGTTTCTACGCAAAGACAGACCTGGAAGTGAAACTAGCTGTCATCCAAGCTTGTATCCTTCCAATTATGGACTATGGAGTGGTACAGCTATTACCAAGATACAGTCACTCAAACCTACAAAAAATAGAGAGGCAATATAGAATGGCGCTGAAGAGTGCCGGCCAGTTCTCGAAACGTTTACCCACTGAAACTCTGTGGGAAATGGCCGACCTTGAAGCATGGCACCTGCGGGCTGCAGACCTACATCACAAAATGCTGGGCAAAATCACATCACTGGGCATAGAAGACCTAGTCACACCTGGGGATGCTTACCTGGCGCACGGTGAATTCAACCCACTACTAACAAATTACAGACTGGGAGAGATCATGTACATTCCAAATAAAGACATGAGACGCTGGCCTCGTGACGGGGCAGCTCCTCGTCCTCTAAGAATAAAATAAATGTAACACAATCACACACATAAAAACTAACATCTTATTTTTCACTTGTGACATAACACCTACAGCTTTCACAGATCTTCTTTAGACATAAGTTAGCTGACACAATCCTACGAGAACCAAAAGATGTAAACACTTAATAGATAATAAACGATTTCTCATTCATTCCGTTGAAAGAACTGAAGAACTGCAACCTCTGGTGGTATGGGCCGGAGTGGCTGAACCATAAAGATATAAAGTTAGAACATCCAATAATAGAAGAAACGGACCTGGAAATGAAAAAAAGCACAATACATGTCAACTTAAACCGAAATGAAAATGTAGAAGCGTATAAAACCTTACCTGAGAAGTTTGAAGAATATGACCTGCCCTGCTGAAGTCCATAGTTTACGCCAGAAGATACTTGACATACCTGAAAGAGAAAAACACAAACACACAAAAGACAATTACCGAACAAGAAATAGACAAGGCATTACAAATATGTATAAGGTCGGTGCAAGCCGAAGAATTCAAGGAAGACATAGAAAGCTTAAGAGAAAGGAAAAGAGTGAGCACCAAGAACAAATTGAAAATGCTAAACCCTTACCTTGACGCAAATGATATCCTCAGGGTAGGCGGTAGACTGTGCCATTCTACGCTAGACGAAGAAAGAAAGCATCCTATAATTTTAGGCAAATGTCACCTCACTTACCTGATTATGCACGACGCTCACCGAAGAACCTTACATGTGCGATAATCTAACCAGGGTTTATAGTGTAAAAAGTGGTCTAAACTCAATTATAAAAAGAACTATCACGAAATTGTGTATTATGCTGGTTGATACAAAGTCTTAATTTGCATAGTGCTTTAATTTCAATTAATTTTGCATATAACTTACTTTCTAATTTCTACTTAAGACCTGTGATAAACACCCTGAATTGTATAACTGTTAAAAATTTAATATTACCTACCTTACCTATTTTATATAATACTCTCTCATATTGCTATTCCTTACTATACATAGTGATATAGTGTGTCAATGCAATTGCATGCATGCATGTAAATAGTTTATCATACAATTTGTTGTAGTAACATACTATGTACAATTTTGTAGATGTGATATATCTATACAATATGTTATTTAAGAAAAGGTCAATGCCCTTTTGGCGGGCGGTATGTTGGCTGCGTTTTAAGCATGTGTGAGTGAATGTATGAATGTAGGTGTCAAATCAGTCACAAATAAATACTCAGACAGTGCACACGTCTTTTCGTAAGAAAAATCCCTACAAAGCAATATCAACCTTATTACAAACAACAACTATTATTGATATATATACACTTTAAAAACGTTTCGAGTCCTTTACAGCACTCGTATAGATCTGTAAAGGGTTCGAAACTGTCACAGGGTTGAGTTCTTTTGATTTCAATTATGAATGAGAGGTATAAATAATTAGTTTTACCGCAAACATGCGAACCAAAATTAGTGTAGGCACCTGGCATTTATTTTTTATTTGCAAATAGCTTGCGTTGCGTTGCACATCGTAGGGGCAGTCTATGATAAGTTCCGTAGAGTTTGATAGCACAGACTGTGAAAGGGCATTTTCGTGAGAAGAATCCAATCTTTTTTTTTTTCTTAAATTATGTATCATTCATGTCGTATCATGCCGTATTGTCCTACGATCGTCGAAGCATTTTGTAAACCTATACGAAAATACTAATTATATTAGATTTCCACAGACATGTTTATTATACCGAAAATAACTAAAAAAGTAATCTCCTAAATCAACATACCAAACAACGCCATCACGTAGAAGCCGACATGTTTTGCATCCTTTCGCTTCCAGTCCGTTGCCTTATTCATAAATATAGGGATAATAAATACCATAAATATTTAGTCTCAAATACTTTCATCTAAACGCGACGTTTTTTTCTTTATTGTTTGTTTTAAAAAACGCTTCGCAAGGCACACACTAAAAGTTCAATCATTGAAGTTAACTCAAATGGCTATAGGCAGAATACCGACCGAGACTACCTAGAGCAATTATTATAATATTTAGTCGAAGTAGGTAGGTGCCACCTAGAGCAATTAGTAGGTAGGTAACTTATTGCAAAATTTGGAATTACATTCGTCATTGCGCTGCCACGATGTCTTTGGCGGTCAAAGGTTTGATTTTGTCCAACATGTTCACGCCAGCTTTAATAAATGGAACTGTTTTTTAATGCAGTCGAGTTCATTAATATGTGTAGGTTTTTTACCTTAACCCCTTGTAATAATATAAAAAAGTTTAATTTACACTAATGAACTCTACTCCACTTAGTAACATTGCGTATACACATTCCAGGGTCCCGTCCCGTACCTATTCATTGCTAATGAGGTAAGCTCGCATATATACCAATAGCTGCTTATAATATACCTAGCTCTAATGAATAAGGAACAATTTCGACTAGGATCACCTTACATATTTCGACACAAACCAACAAAAGTTTTGTATTACAAACTTAATAGTCTCTCCTTAATTCGAATAAGTAGCCTAAGAAAGAGGTGGTCCGTTTATTTTGTATGTACGGTCAGCTGCAAAATTGGGTGACACCCCCACTGCTTAGAAAGTTTGTATGCAAGGGGGTCACTTAACTCTGTAGCTGACTGTACATGTGAGCTATCTGCATCTCACAAAAATGATCTCAAGTAGGTACCTATACATTTATTTCCTTTAGATATTTTACTAATCTTCTTACAGATATTTTACTCCTCACTTGTAACTACGATCACTAAGTGTTGCTAAACTTCAAACTCGGGTAAATCCATTCGACCCTCTGAGCTAATATCTACCTTATTACCTTTTCTTAATACCAAAATCGCGTAATCTGACAGATGGATTTACCCGAGTTTGAAGTTAAGCGACTCACTTAAGTAGGTATACATGTTTATTTTATTAATATTATGTAAACTAAACCCTTGTACCTACATATTAATATTTGGTATTTCAATAAAATATACTGTTATTCATGCTAAGGTTCGTTTTCTTTACAGATTACCAGATTATCCAACAGTATACAGGGTCATTGTGCCGCACGCATGACAAGCTGATTTAGTGGCTGAGGCAGGATTCCCGAAAACATTCTTTCGGAAATATTAGCTGAGTCATAAGTTTCTTTTTGCGTACTCACTAGCATCCGTGGCGTGTAGGTACTGTAGGTGGCAGTGCTTTGCTCCGCTTCAAAGCGGCGAATAGGTTAACCAAGGCGGTTAGTCGCGGACGGTCTAGAACGCAAAATGACTAGTGCAATATTTTACCTATATCGCAGTTAGTCTACATTGCAAAACGGTCTAGAACGCAAAATGACCACTTTTTTTATATAGGTAGGTTAGGTTGGTTAGGTATCTTCAAATGGCCGAAGGCCATACAGCACAGAATAGGAGCCCCGCGGTAGCGGGGCTCCGTCGACATCGCTTTAAAGTTAAGATAAAACGGAAAAAATAATGTGGGCATTTTGCGTTCTAGACCATTTTGCAATGTAGACTAACTGCGATATAGGTAAAATATTGCACTAGTCATTTTGCGTTCTAGACCGTCCGCGAATAACCCAACCAAGGGTTGAAAGTGAACTATTACACGTGAAAGATTTCGGCGCTTGAAAGAAGTGAGAGCGCTAAAAGTGCGAAGGTGAAAGGGTGCTTTCACCCTGGAAAAATATATTAGTTATATTAGGTGTATTTATAATGTGTATAAGTAGCTAATCACTTTTTTTGGTATTAGTAGCAACGCCCACAATCTCTACATTGCCTAAAGGTTGACTGGTAGACAAGTTTTGTACGTCATGTTTTTCTTTTGTGCAATAAAGATTAAATAAATAAATAAAAATAATATACTTTTCATTTCGACTATGAGGAAAGTAAAAGACTACAAGTACATTTCATAAAATCAGCTTGTTAGCGAAGAAACTACCCAATGAAAAAATACATGTATCGTTCGAAGCAAATATATGTATACTTACAGTGCGACAGACAAAGGTACAAATTAAAAAGTGACAACATCGTAGCGTCGTCCCGTTTTCTTACATATGTTGCTTTGATTTGTAGGACACTACGATGTCGCTACTTTTTAATTTCTACCCTTTTCCATCGCACTGTATCAAACATTCCATTAAAAAAAGTCCTTCCTTTTGTCAATTCCCGTTTTTTCCGGGAAAAATATACCATTAAAGAAATGTTTTGCTCTGGATAAAAATGCATTTATAAATCATTTCCACTGAGGTTCTCCGGAAGACCTATTCGAACGTGTTTCAGTGACATTTCGATGTGAACGTGATGGGGCAAAACATTTGTAATTAGCGTAGCGGCCTGCAATTGGCGGCTTGCCGACCGGATGGCAGACATAGTAGATACGTAATCTACTGAGGCTTGTAAAGTAAATAAAGTCTCAGATCTCGTGTAATTGTCGTTACGAAGCAAAGCTGAGGTCGACAAACTGTGATCTGAGACTTTCTTATTTACTGGTCAAGATCTGAAAAGTCAAGCCACGTTATCTCTTTCAAGCAAATGAACTGTTAAACTTCAAAGTATAATTTTAAAACGTGAAACTTCTATGATGTTATGCGTTGACACACTTTTTTTTTAATCGTTTATGGCCAACCATACCATGGTAGATGTTATTAACAAAATATAATTTTTAAGAAAAAAAAACCGACTTCATTTGGTTCCCGGTAAAAGTGAAATTTTGAATTTGTTTGAGTTAGCCAGTTTACTTCACAAATATCCAATACACCGCACGTGTACGATTGAAAATTGAGGAGCTTTCTTAATTTTCCAGGGCTTCCATCATTACATGTGAAGTATAATCAAACGGAACTCCCTTGTAGACCTTTAAAACAAACAAAATAACAATGTGTTAAATTGGATGACAGACTGTAAATTATCGAGCAGTTTCATTATGCCATCCCTGATTATCAACATCAGGTCCACTCCAGCAAAATGATGGCCACAGTAAGAAAATGCCTAAGCTAATTATGAACACCCTCTAATCACAATGAACGTGCCGTTCAAATTTGAGGAGTTCTCTGAATTCTTCAAGAACTCCATCATCAGAATAGAAATCAAATCAAAAAGATGAATGTCACAACTAGGATAATAAGTAGAGCTAGGTTTATCGACCAGTTCCACTTTGCCATCCCTGGTCTTCATCATCAGGTTCACTTCATCAAAATGTTGGCTCCCCCAAAACAATGTTTTAGTTACTTAAGGAAACCCTCAAATCAGAATGCATGTGCCGTTAAAATTTGAGGAGTTCTCTCAATCCCTCACGAATTCCATCATCAAAATAGAACTATATTCAAATAGGACTATCTTGAAGGTATTTCTTTACAAAGAAAAGATGAATGTCTCAAATCGGATGATAGTCCTGGGAATTACCAAGCAGTTCCACTTTGTCATCCCTGGTCTTCATCATCAGGTCCACTCCACCAAATTGATGATGTTCGTAAAGAAATGCTCGAGTGTCTTAAGAAACTACCCAAATCATCATGCATGTGCCTTTCAAATTTGAGGAGTTCCCTCAGTTCCTCATGGATCCCATCATCAGAAATTGATTTTGAAAAAAACGGGACAAACCTGGAACCATCTTTTTTCAGACAAAAATATTTTTTTTAAATCGGATGATAGTCCTGGGAATTACCAAGCAGTTCCACTTTGCCATCCCTGGTCTTCATTATCAGATCTACTCCACCAAATTGATGATTTTCGTAAAGAAATGCTCGTGTTACTTAAGAAATCACCCAAATCAGCATGCATGTGCCTTTCAAATTTGAGGAGTTCCCTCAGTTCCTCATGGATCCCATCATCAGAAATCGATTTTGAAAAAAACGGGACCAATCTGGAACCATCTACTTTCAGAAAACAAAAACAAAAAAAACTTAAATCGGTTCAGTAATGACGGAGTTCTGAGGTAAAATACACTTAAAAAAAAAAATTCAAACGAATTGAGAACCTCCTCCTTTAGAAATATTGAAGTCGGTTGAAAAGACAGAAACACATGGTACCCTGTCAGGGTATTGCAAACATAGGTAAGATATCAACTACTATTAAAATCTAGAATTTTAGGCATTGCAAAAACAATTGAGTTGAAATATTTAGGTACTTAGCAATAAAATTTCGTCTTAGGTTTATACAATGCTAAATATTTATATCATTTCTATAATTTGTTCTTAACTTAAATATTTGAGATCTTTTTATTACTTTAATATCACACAGTGCACAGGTACCTATATATGTAAAAGTTAAAAGTTAATATGAATTAAGTATATACCTAGTAGCAGTACAACTCATGTGAAACTATCTTCCTCCATAAATTCTTGAATAGAATAGTACTCCTTCTCTATTACAACTATTAAAAGTGATCTTAGTTGTGAGGTGAATGTGTTATTTTTTTCAATATTCCTTATATTATTGGGTAGCTAATTGTAAACTCTGATTTTTAATTAGACGGAAAAAATGTAAACAACGTTACGTCAATTTCAAAGTGACATTCCAGGGGATACAAAGTAATGGACCATCAAAAAGTATTAATTTATAATAGGTAGTTTAGTTTCTTGTCCGAAGTAGTAAATACTAGTGTATTACGAAGTACTTAGTTATAACTTAAAATACTATATTTAACAATAAGTATTTTCTAAAATTATCCTTGTGAATGAATGAAAAATAAGTTGATCATTTTTAACATTTTATTTGGAGAAAATGAAAATCTCTGACTTCCAAACTAATAAACTTACAAAATTTTCCTCTTTGTCAAATCTGCAGGTGGTTTTTGATAGGGTCTGAATTGGATAATCTTTGTTTTGGTTGTATTAATTACTAAGTTGTGTTCCTGTAGCCAGTCCGAAATTTCAGTAAAGGCTTCTTTGATGTGTGAGTAATTATCAGGGTTGTTTTCATGTTTGAACAAGAGGGAGATATCGTCGGCAAATATGATACACTTATGGTTGGTAATTTTAGGTAAGTCGTTTATGTATCACAGTCTGCTATCTAAATCTAGAAAACTTAGTATGCATGGACTCTACACATTTTTTCTGCTCGACGCAGTCGGCATGCGGCGAATTTGTTTAGCCTAGCGTTCTGGCCCTCGACCCACAGGGCCCCGGGGCCAGTAGGCCATTTTACTCCTACAGAAGAGCGCGGACGCAGCGGACAATAATGGAATCATTATTGTCCGCTGCGTCCGCGCTCTTCTGGAGGTGGTTAAAGAATTTGATACTTTACATGTTCTATTTTCGAACAAAAGGCGACCATTTCTGAGGATGTTTATGAAAATAGCTTTTACTGCCCTCCGACCGGCAAGCAGCCACTTGCAGAACGCTACGCAGGGTTTCTGATTTCTCGGCCCATTTGCATTCTCGAGTTTCGTGAAATCTCGAGCCCAATTTCTCGAGTCTTACTCGGATACCACCGTAAGTATTCATTGTTAAAATATTGTTACCCTTTTAAAGGCAAACCTCCTAAAATAATAACCTAACCAACCTATAACGACATATTTTTATGTTTTCCTTATGTATAACTTTTTTATAACTATGAATTGGCGATGTGGTTTGAATTAAGCATTTTATCCAGTCTTAACCGCTAAAGAGTTAAGACAGTTATCCTTTAAAGCACTCGTTGTCACTGGGCAGAACGTGATCTCCCATTCGATGGGCTAACAAAACGGAGTACCTATTCCATGTGTTCCTTACACATGACATAGCCGATGTCCAGCACAGCCAAAAAACATCGCAGTCTGCCTCCATCGAATTAATATAAGCCATTGAATAAAGTTTGAAAATCCTCTCATTCTCGCCAGGTGAAGTGATACTTCTCTAGGTTCTTACGCGTAGCTATTCAAATCAAAAGGTTCCTAATTTCAATAGTGAGGAAGCTTTCCCGTATCACCTGCTTGGGATCTTGTACATTATTACGATTTAACATGAAGATCAAGTTAAGTACAGGACTGTTAGATTGTTACGTCGATTGTCTCAGAATAAATAAAATATAATTTTAAAGAAAAAAAAACCGACTTCAATTGGACTTCCCGGTAAAAGTTAACGCTAATCATTGCAGTTAACGTAAGCAAATTATTGCAGTTAACTTCAACCATATTAATCACCATATGAGTAAAAAGTTAAGAAGCTCTCTAAATGCATCAGGGATTGCATCATAAGATCACAGCTAAAATTAAATAGGACCACCTTCGAGGTACCTTCTCACAAACAAAGGAAGAATGCGAGCGAGCTGCTGCGCGCAGTGTGAAATCCGAAACATGTCGAGCGTTCGACAATATTTACTCCCGTCAATATTGTCGAAAATAGACAATATTGACGGGTGTAAATACTTACGGGAGTTTTATGTAAAAAAATGTAATTTATGTTTTTATTTTGTTGATTTTCCTTTCACCGTATTTAAAACTTACATACATACATACATATTACTACCAGGGTTCAGCATCAGCTCCATCTTGTGAACTGCTCTCCTAATTGCTCGTTAACATGAGTCGATTAATGGAAACAGCACTTGCCTATGTTGCACCAAACCTGAGTTCCATTAGGTACTGCCAGGGTTCAGCATCAGCTCCATCTTGTGAACTGCTCTCGTAATTGCTCGTTAACACGAATCAAATCATGAGAACAGCAGTCGCCTATGTTGCACCAAACCTGAGTTCTACTAGGTACTGCCAGGGTTCAGCACCAGCTCCATCTTGTGAACTGCTCTCCTAATTGCTCGTTAACATGAATCGAATCATGAAAACAGCACTTGCCTATGTTGCACCAAACCTGAGTTCCATTAGGTACTACCTGGGTTTAACATCAGCTCCATCTTGTGAACTGCTCTCCTAACTGCTCGCTAACACGAATCGATTCATGAAAACAGCACTCGCATATGTTGCACCAAACCTGAGTTCCACTAGGTACTGCCAGGGTTCAGCATCAGCTCCATCTTGTGATCTGCTCTCATAATTGCTCGTTAATATGAATCGAATCATGAAAACAGGGTCCATATTGGGTGGCATACATTTTTAAGTCATATCGTTGCTGCGCATAACCACTTGTTTCATAGTCATCATTGCGCATACAATTAGAAAGTTATATTATTTTGTGTCATACATTTTTAGTCATAAAAATTTTGAGCATACTCAGTGGTGGTCATATATTTTTTGCGCAGATAAATTTAAATTATAATAAATTAAATGTCATAACCACTAAAAGCATAATTGCCAATAACTATAACGTTAACTCGCATAACGACTTGAAGCATAATAATAATCAACCATAAATCTTTAAAGCTATAATATTATTATGCACCGTTACACTACACGCCCGTCCATAACGCCTTGAAATAATAGGTAACACAACAAACTCCTTTACAGTTTATAAAATCAAAAAGTATCATTCGCAACATTCAAACTACTACCATTACCATTCAATCTTAAAATTATAGCGACTTCATTCATTTATTCATCCATTCATTCATTCATTTCATCTGCCTTATATTTCTTTTTATTGATTATTGCTTAATAAAAACATAAAATATTAAAGAAGCTATTTGAATTAAGCCTAACTCCTGTCTGCAAAAAAATACATCTTACCTAATTTGCAGTTTGTATCTGTGGGGGTCGCAGTTCTAACCTAACCTAACCCACATTTCTGGTAACAGTTTGTGTCTATGGGGTTCGCAATTCTAACCTAACCTAACCCACTTTTCTGGTAACAGGTTGGGACTATAGGGGTCGCAGTTCTAGCCTAACCTAACCCACTTTTCTGGTAACAGTTCATGTCTGTGGGGGTCGCAGTTCTAACCTAACCCACTTTTCTGGTAACAGTTCATGCCTGTGAGGGTCGCAGTTCTAACCTAACCTAACCCACTTTTCTGGTTACAGTTCGCATCTGTGGGGTCGCAGTTCTAACCTAACCCACTTTTCTGGTAACAGTTTGTATCTGTGGGGGTCACAGTTCTAACCTAACCTAACCCACTTTTCTGCTAACAGTTCATGTCTGTGGGGATCGCAGTTCTAACCTAACCGAACCCACTTTTCTGGTTACAGTTCGCGTCTGTGGGGGTCGCAGTTCTAACCTAACCCACCTTTCTTAATCTAAGTCTCTTCCTAGTTTCGTTCTCGTGTTTCTGTAAAGGGTGTCAAGGGTGTCATTTAAGTAAATTATCAATGGAATAATAATATTTGAATTAAAAATACTCGTACAAGAACCAAACAATACGTGCATTTTTTTTTTCGGTATAACAAAATTTTATGAAATTTCTATCTGCGAATGAAGGGGACACCGTTTTTTGGCTTATACTGACTTCTTTATAATTTGCTGGTTTTATGCAAGTTTGTCTCGCCCAAGAGTAGATGTAGCCCCGCGAAGTAGAGCTCCTATTTCCGGACAAAAGATACCGCGTTGTTCATAAGCTAATTCAAGCTTTGTATTTTTTATGAATAAAATATGTTATGAGCCTTAAATATATGACTTTAAATTTTTATGAAATATTAATAAGATGCGTTGCAATACTTATAACTAAAGACAATTATGGTCATCAAACATATGATTAAAAATATGATGCCAAATAAAAGTATGATTATAAAAAATATGCTTTAGATCATTTATGACAAAAAACGAGGTATGCTCAAAAATAATTATGACAAACGAATATATGCGAAAAGTGTTATGACAATCAAAAATATGACAATAGTTTCTATGCGACCAGAGGGAGACCCATGAAAACAGCACTCGCCTATGTTGCACCAAACCTGAGTTCCATTAGGTACTGCCAGGGTTCAGCATCAGCTCCATTAATTCCTCATGATATCCATCATCAAAATATAATTAAAATCAAATAGGACTACCTCGAAGGCATTTCGTAACAAACAAAAGATGAATGTCTCAAATCAGAAGATACAGCTGGGGCCCGCAAATTATAGAGCAGTTCCTCTTTGACATCCCTAGTCGTCATCATCAGGTCTACTCCACCAAACTGGTAGGTTTTGTAAAGAAATGCTCGAGTTTCTCAAGAAAATACCCAAATTACTATGCATGTGCCTTTCAAATTTGAGGAGTCCCATCATCAGAAATGGATTTTGAAAAAAACGGGACCAACCTGGAAACATCTACTTTCAGAAAACAAAAAAAAAATCAAATCGGTTCAGTAATGACTAATGAGGGAGTTATGAGTGAAAATCCATTAAAAAATAAATTCAGACGAATTGAGAAGTTCCTCCTTTAGAAATATTGAAATGGGTTGATAAAAGGAAAAAATACGGAATGAGTTTTAATGTAGCTTCTTTCAGCATCAACAGAATCTTCTGTTAGGTACCTACATGCTTTTGTAAGATGTTTTTCAGTGGCCAATTTCTGAACTCATAACAGATATCATATTTGTTATAAAAATATATAATATTCTGTAGATATTGCACGTTGTTTGCAGTTTCAGATTCCAATTTCTGATAGAATTATCATCGTCACCGCTGACTTCATCCGAGTCTTGAATAGTTGACATTTCGGGGTAATTCAACCATAATAAGTATAATTTTTGTAAGAAAAATTGATAAATAGACAGCTGTAAAAGTCGTTTTGATGTAGAACCACGGGTTGAGCATAGGGCTGTCACGTCCGAAATTATCTTTGATGTTCGGTCCATCAGAAGACTTGATACTTCTTGACTTCCGGTAATTTTTATCTCATCTAAAATGTAGCTAAAAAGTGTAGCTTGTCTTGAATTCAAAAAATCGTGATTAGAAGCCCTTGTCACGATTTTAACACAGAACCAACTTACCCTACTGGGCCTACTGGGGTGGGTACCGAGCTACCGAGCGATATAACTTTTTTTGATATAATGTTGGTCGTAATAACGCTCATTTGATATAATTATTGAATCATATAACAACTAATAATATACTTAAAAATGCTATAATTATTATTTAATATAATGATCATTTTTTCGAATAACATTTTTTATAACATACTTTGAATATAATGCTTACTTCCGATAAAAATAAATGCTATAACGCTAATTTAATCTAAAGCACAGTTAGAATAACTTTTGATTATACAATGTATAAATCATAGGTTAGGTTAGGTTAGAAACTGTTGCCCACTGCGTGAACAGAATTCGTCGGCTGGGCTTAGATGTAGCGCTTACGAAGTCGGAAGCCATCTGCTTTTATGGGCCAAGAAGAGCGCCTCCTGCGGGCGCAGAGATAGTGGTGGGGGGAGTTCCTATTGCTGTCAAGCCAACACTTCTCTACCTTGGTGTCACGCTTGACAGCAAGTGGAACTTCAGAGCACACTTTGAGCGTCTGGCGCCCAGGTTGATGCGAGCGGCTTCGGCTTTTGGGCGTATACTCCCAAACCTGGGAGGGCCAAAGGCATCATGTCGCCGCCTGTACACGGGGGTCCTGCGCTCTATGGCTCTCTACGGCAACCCAGTATGGGCTGACGCCCTCTGCGAACGAAATATATCGCAGCTGCGGCGACCGCAGAGAGTGATGGCCCAGCGAGTGATCAGAGGGTATCGGACTATAGGTGCTGACGCAGCATGCGCAATGGCTGGAACCCTACCCTGGGATCTGGACGCGAAGGTCATAGCTTCCGTTTTCGCGTGGCGCAAGGAAGCTATTGCTCGCGACTTCTGGCCGACGCCCCTGGAGATTAGAGCGCAGCGCGAGGAGATACATCGGGAAGCAGTGGAGTTGTGGTCGACCAGGCTTGAACACCCTAGCGCAGGAGTCCGCACCATTGAGGCGATACGGCCAGTACTCCAAAAATGACTGGACCGTGAACACGGCGTGCTTACCTTCCGGCTAGTACAGGTGCTCTCGGGCCATGGCTGTTTTGGCTCGTACCTGTACAAAGTGGCTAGAAGGGAGCCCACTCCACAGTGCTACGAGTGTGGGTCTAACGAAGACTCGGCGCAGCATACGTTGGAGGTGTGCCCCGCATGGAACGAAGAGCGTCGGTCACTGACCGCAACGGTGGGCCAAGACCTTTCGCTGCCGGCCATAGTGCACAGCATGGTCAGCGATGACAGATCGTGGAAGGCCGTCCTTGCCTTTTGCGAGGCGGTGATGGCCAAGAAGGAACTGGCCGAGCGCGAAAGAGAGGTGGACCCGGCCTCTCAGCCTCTGCGCCGTAAGAGAGTTGGGCGTCGTCGGCTGGCGGGTGATCGCCGACTGCCCCCCTAAGGGCTCCTGCGGGTGACAGCCTTGGGGACGTCTGTCACCTGCATCTTGGTCCCTGCGCAGGCGGGTGCATTTCAGAAGTGCAAAGCACCCTGTAAAGAAGTCCGGGAGAACCATCCATCTCCTTGGAGCACGAGTCCGGAAGGCGGACGGCCGCTGACGGGGTTACGGAAGAATACCAGATACCCACGACCTTCGTCGAACAGCAGTCGAGGCGGCAATGGAGGGGTTTTAGTGGGTAAACCGTGGGTCCCATTAGCCCAACACGGGAGTCCCACATAACCACCTGGGTCCGTCCTCTTGCCCAGGTGGTATGCGTAACGCATTTCCCCTCCTTAAAAAAAAAAAAAAAAAAAAAAAAAAAAGGTTAGAAACTGTGACCCCTAAACATATGTACTATTAGCAGGAAAGTAGGTTAGGTTAGAACTGTGATCCCTTAAAAAATCACGATATTGCCAGCAGTCTCATGCGATATAATTTCAGGCGACTTCTGGCGATGCGAAATTTTTTATACCGTTTGCCAGTTACATTATCTGAGTTGTATATCAATGGATAATTATACCATATAATGGTTATTAGAAATAAGTCTTATATGAAATGATAAATATACGAAATAATAGTTGATATTTTGTTGTTATACCAAATGTTCATTATGTATAATGAGTTATTATATCCATTAAATATATACCAAACGTTTTTATATCAAATGGTATTGTACTAAAAAAAGTTATATCGATCATTACACACCCGGCCTACTGTAATGAAGAAGTATTACTTATAAAAACAAAATAATAAAAGTTGTGTTTATTATTCTTAAGTTAATTTTCTTTAAATCTAGTTGTACGGGGCGAAAAGGCACGTGCCCGCGCATGACTCGAGAATTCTCGAGTCATGGACATTTTTTTCTCGTCTCGAATGAAACCAAAATTCTCGAGTTGTCTCGAGTTCGAGAAATCTCAAGCAGAAACCGTTACGCTAAACAAATTCGCCGTGCCTGCCCGGTGGCCGCGCGCAGCGCATGTTTGAGAAAAGCACCATATCTGCCTCGACGGAAACAGGGATTGCCCAAGCTCGGCTATCGACCTCGGCAAGCCTCGCCCGGGCAGCCACCTCGTCAATCAATCCCTTACATTCCGCCCCGTCGGTGAAAAAAAGAGTCGACAAAATAATACAAGGGATATTATCGAACAAATGTTTTTATTCTTAACAAGGATTGATGCTTACCAAGCAGCTGCATCATTTCTGCAACGCCAGGACCCTCAGCGAGTCCGCTCAGAACTGATCTGAGCATTTTCATAAGAATTGGAAACTTAACATTATTTTTGATACAGAAGTTTCTCAGATATTGTTTTATATGAATTTGATCATAGCTTGATAACGATTCTAAATCTGGTATTAACTTTTGAAGTAGATCCTTATTAATATCTGTTTGATCCATTTGCGATGGCAGTATCCATAAGAATCCATATTTGGCCGTCACCAGCTCTTCGAGCCTGCTGACCCTGGTAGTCGCCCACTCGAGAACTCCTCTGACATGCTCACGGCTCACATTCAACTTCTGTTTGGGGTACGTCCGCTCCACAAGCTGTTGTAATGTAGCAACAAGGGCTCGGGATTCCTTTTCGTCGAGCAAGCGGCGTCTAATTTCAAGTTTGTTGCATTCCTCAAGTAAGTTTGTATTGAGACGGCTAGGGTGTGATGATATTTTTCTTAACTGAAACTAAACTTTACACTGTAAAACTTGCACATTTACATACGAGGGCTGAAAGTTTGTAGCTGCTCTGTCTGCATTCATGTAAATTAAAGATGATTTATACGAATTTCCGGGATATTTTATTACAATTTATCATCATAAGATTTTTTATGTAATGTTTTTATGTTTTTTTTTTACCAAGAACTGTTTTTTATGGAGTTTTAAATTTCTTGCAAAATACGGGCATTGTTTAAACTAATGAATAAAATTCGTAATGGTATAAGTACATAACTTTCAGACCAGCCCTCGTATGAGACACAATTACCCAGGTGAAGCTGAACAAATTATCCTCTTTTTAATAATATGTAGGGTAGGTGAAACTTTGCTATATATCGGAAACGCGACTGTATAGGCTAGTGCCTATTATCAACAAAGGACGAGGTCATGGACCCCCAATGCTTACTCAGTACGCAGGCCTCGAGGAAGGAGCACTAACTAGGCTGCGAGCGTTATTGTGATTTCGTACGCTAAATGTAACTTTTAATTTACGTTCGTGATTTTTAACCAAGATATACAAAAGATATTGCTGTTATAATTTTTTTGCGTTGTATTCTATATGTATTTCAGTTTATCTGGCGTTTAGTAGGGGAGAGTCGGCGATATCGTACCGCCAGTTTAATCGTACCACCTCTAGATTTCCTACTTAACAGCCTATTTTTCATGCTTATGGGACACCTAACAGAGCTCCTACTCGTATGTTAGTGTAGTTAGTGTTACAATAGTTAATATTTTTGTTTTAATAGTAGGTTTTTAGTTTTGTTACATCTTCGGAAAGTAAAGTCTTCGATAATGGACATTAAAAATTGAAAAATAAAAAGCATATATATCACAAAAAGGTTTTTAATATGAAAAAGTGAGGTTTTTACTGTTTTGCGTGCACAAAGAACCTCGTGCCAAAAGTATGAAAAATGTGGTTTTAGTTAAACATTCTGAGATTTTGATATACTTAATATACATTTTAACGTCCTGAACAAAAGTCTCTATGGGAGCTACCACTGTTGCCGAGTCCTTTTCAGAGTTACGACTGATTTTGTACCCTCAAGGAAATCAACTCTAGTACCAAATGTACGTGTACCAATTCGCACCTTGTTACAGTGACAGCAGAGACTCTGCAACAGTGGTAGCCCCCATAGAGACTTTTGTTTAGGACGTAGATTTTAACGTCCTGAACAAAAGTTATATCAAAATTTCAGAATATTTAACTGAAACCACATTTTACATACTTTTGGTACGGGGTTCTTTGTGCACGCAAAACAGTAAAAATCTCACTTTTAATTACTGATGTAAGCATTAAGTGTCAAATGTATACACAGAGCTGCCAACACCGTTAAAACTTTATAGGCTGTTGGCACTTAACGAAACGTCACGTTCCATTTCCAAATACAACTAAGTATATGAAAAAGTGCTGCAATTGCAGCACTCTTACGGCGTAATTTTATTCGGCTGATTGGGTATCCAGCGCTTTTATTATATACATATATATATATATATATATATATATATATATATATATATATATATACTCGTATATCTCATATATTTTTGAGTAAGATGTGTACACCCATACTTTAACATTTGACTGTATTAACAGTCTTACGCGATTAAGTCTCGTTTTGGTAAATAATAATGTGTGAGAATCATGAAAGTTGAAACCAGTGTTTCAAAGATGCAAACTGGTTATTGCAACTAGGGTTTGCTCCCGGGACTGAATTTGTATGGTGAGTATCGGGATTTTCGGTACTTTGGGGACTTTCGGGTTTGTACGCCTGAATCACCAAAGTTTGAAGCGCCAAAAGCAGCAGGGAATGCTGAATTGCAACGTTAATCTATTATTATATAAATATGTACAAAACATGAAATATTTACTTCTTCAGCAAGGTCGTCCATTGATTTGAGCCTGATCCCAGCGCCGGGCACGTGGTCAAATCCGCCGCCGGACAGCGTGATGTAGTTCACCAGCGCCAGCGGATACACTCCTGCAAAAAAATATACACTAGCTTAGATTCATTGTTTCCGTCATACGAACGATCGGACGAAGCGCTTTATGCTAGTATTACCTACACGGCACGATCCGTCGAGCCCGACTATCTTGAGCTCAAGCATGCACCCTTGAATTTAAAGCAATTGCTCAAAAACACGTTGTATATGCACCTGTATTCAAATTTGAACCCTCTTCCCCTGTAATAAGTTGCGAAGTGTTTACTATTATGGCAGCCTAATCTTTAGCCCAAACCCGCTACAAATAATTCCTTCTTGTGTTTAAACTGTAAAGTAAATCTGTTCTACTAACCTTTCCGTCTGTAATCATCTACTTTTACATCGCTTTGCCTCTTACTTAGTTTGGTACCGTCGGCATTAACTATGAGCGGTAAATGACCAAACATGGGTGGTCTCCATCCAAATGCCCTGCAAAATGTTTTTATACAGTGAGTATTAATTATAATCGATGCATCTAACCTACCTAAGTTTAGGTAGAATACTTAACAAAGTGGAATTCATTATATTTAATTTAATACCACCACTAATTATAAAGTAGGTACACCCACACCCATGTAAGAATTTCGTACAATTTAAACTTTCGTGAGACATATTGAGCGAAAAAACCGGCGAAGAGCATGTCGGGCCATGCTCAGTGTAGGGTTCCGTAGTTTCCTAATGTCGCCACTTAAGAGTTACAAATGGGCTATTTGTTAATGGTATTGTTATATTGAGTTGACAGACTAAGTACTATTCAAAAATATTGGTATTATTCCTACTATTCAAAATGATTTAGATTTCAGAAATTATTTTATACAATTAAAAAAAAACATTCTACCCATCAAGTTTCAAATAATTTTCCAGTAAAGTTCTACTATTTTGAGATTTTTTTCATATTTTTTGAACTCGTAGTTCAAAAGTTAGAGGGGACACATTTTTTTTTAACTTCGGGAGCGATTATTTACGAATATATTAACTTTATCAAAACTGTTTTTAGAAAACCCTCATTATTTTTCAAATACATATCCAATGATATGTCACACTCTAGGTTTGAAACGAAAAAAAAACATGAATATAGGTACCGTAACAAAATATACTTAACCACTTTTTATTTTACCACTTTTTGGCGTGACCTATATACATATTCGTACAAAATTACAGCTTTCTAGTACTTACAGTCACTGAGATTATCCGTTGACGGATGGACAGACAGACAGACTTGGCGAAACTATAAGGGTTCTTAGTTGACTACGGAACCCTAAAAACGGTTAAAACTCGTGCATTTATATCACAAATTTATATTTTGAAATCGGACGTCCCCCTTAACTTCAACCGCGACGGTGGCTGGACCCTGCCACCGACTTGGAAACCAGTGCTTCTTAAACTTAACGTGAATGTATGTGATACTAAAACAGCTAATGGAAAAATAGTGGGAGTATGCGCAGAGTATTTACTCGCTATTTGTAGACTTCACAAAAGCGTACGACAGCATCGACCGGGGCGCCCTGTTAAGAAGCTTTGAAATCCCCAAAAAACTTGTCGATATAACCCAAGTTGCTACGAGCTGACAGCAGAGTTCACGGTGAGTACTGGACAAAAGCAAGGCGATGCTCTGTCCCCTATGCTTTTCAATTTAGTTCTGGAATATGTGATCCGAAAAATACTAGCACTGGATTCCGGAATAGAGCTGAATGGAAGACATAGGTTACCCTATCAACCTATGTATTCCATTCAGCTCTACGCTGACGACTTAGGTCTACTAGGGGAAAACCGTGAGTCGCAGTATCGACCAGTATTTTGGAGGAAGGGGCAGCAAAGATGGGTCTGAGAAGTCGGAATACCTCCACATGAAGCGCTTCCGTGACACTCGAGCTGAACGAGAGGACCTATTTGTAGGAGGAAATTCTTACAAGGGAGTGGACAAGTTCAAGTACCTTGGGTGCACTGTTACGGATACGCATTCAAGAGAGGACGAAATCAATATCCGCTTTGTCAGACTAGCGCGTGGCGAGAGCGCGAGCGGTACGGCGCGCGCGGCCCGCTTTCATCGCGCTCGCGCTCCGCCATCATCACGCGCCGGTCAAGCGCGCGTCGCGCGAGCTGGCCGCCACCTGCTCTGCCCGCTCGCTACTTGTGTTGAGCGCGCTGCGCGGCGGTCGCGCCGCGCGCCACACGCGCGTTGGAAGCGTGGCGCCGGCTCTGCGCAGCGTTCAAGCGCGTGACACGCGCGCTTCGCGCCAAGCTCGCGTCCCGCTCACGCCATGCGCCAGTCTGACGAAGCCTTTAGTTTCGTTAGGTAGTTTCAGATGCCCGAAGGGAAAATCGCCCGGAAATAGCGGCGCCAAGGCGGGCTCCGTCTTGTTAGGTTGTAAAGGAAAAATAGGAAAAGAAAAAAATATATCTAGCAATGCGTCCTCGGGTAATAACCTAATGGTAACACAATTGCATACGTAAATAAAAAACTGGAGAAAACGCGAATGGAAATTAATCGGTTGGGGAAATTTTATGTTTTTTTAACTACACTCGGTATGTATAACGGCTTCCTAGCCTAGTTGGTAGTGACCCTGCCTACGAAGCAGGAGGTCCCGGGTTCGAATCCTGGTCAGGGCATTTATTTGTGTGTTTATCACGAATAATTTGTTCCTGAGTTATGGATGTTTTCTATGTATTTAAGTATTTATATGTATCTATCTATTATATATTTTTTTTTTAATATTTATTCTATGTATCTCTCTTTAGTATTATATATATCGTCGCCTAGTACCCACAACACAAGCCTTATTGAGCTTACCGTGGTACTAGGTCGATTTGTGTAAGATTGTCCCATAATATTTATTATTTATTTATTTGTATGTCTTTCCCATCACGGAACAATGGTGTTCCGGACCTTTGCGAGGCGTACGCGGAGCCGAAGCCAACACGCAGAGGCCCTTTCGACAATTTAATGAAATGTAAGGGGTACACCGAGCGGATGTTGCACCTGCCCGAGTCATGGGACGCAGGCAGAGGCAGCACCCGCGAGGGTGTAAAGACTATTGAGATTTAATGGAATCTAAAATATACTGGACTATTAGGTGAAAGTGCTGGACTAAATACTGGGTTATGGAGAATAAAATCGGACGTCTGCCTAACAAAATGGTAATCAATTTTATTTCCGGCAGACGGTGACTCGCCCACATAAGATGGGCCCCCACAAAAAGCGACATCTAAGATGGCTCGAGGGCAACACCGGTATGAGGGCTGGGGGTAGAGAGGTGTCACTGGACTTTAAACATATAGCCAACTCGCCACTTAGGTTTCCACATCTACCCTCGAGAACACAGCTCTCGCGACTCCACTCTGGACGGCCGGTTAAGGCAAGCCAGAGGAGGAGGACTTGGTCGGACGACGGAGTCCCCCAGGAGCGCTCAGGTACGTGGGGTCACTACTCCCCAACAGCTCGCCACAAGCTGCCCTGCGTTATTATTATTTATTTATTATTATTATGTAAAAAAAATGTTGAATTTCTGTGCTGAAAATGACCTGGAATGTGCAGATATAGCCAAGCTAGGCCCTGCGTCGAATACCTATACCTACGTGAGCGAAGCGCACGGCTGCCGGCGCTGGCTCGACCACTGCGTAGTTACGCAATCCGCTTGGGACACAATTTTAAAGATAAGTTTGATTTATGACGTCTTTTGTTCTGATCATTATCCTTTGTGTATTGAATGCCGGTTGGAGCTTGTTCCACCGAAACTTGTTATGAATAATATTAAATATAATAAAGTAATGTGGGGAGAGAGGGATGGGGCTCAAATTGATCAATATCGTAAAATATGTAATGACAGATTAAATTTAATTAATTTTCAAGACTTTGACATGTGTACTAATTTAAATTGTAATAATATCAGCCATCGACATTTAATTGATTGTATATATGAAAATATAGTTAGTGTTCTATCACATGCTGCAGTGCAAAGTTATGAGCGTCATCAATCATGTGGCCGTAATAGGCCGGTTAAAAAGGTCGTGGGCTGGAATAAGCATGTCCGGGACGCTCACGAGCGAGCTAGGATGCACTTTCAGGAGTGGGTCCATTTCAATAAGCCTATGTCAGGAATAATTTACGATAATATGTGCTCAAGCCGTAAAATATTCAAAAGCAAGTTGAAATGGTGCCAGAATCATCAAGAGCAAATTAAACTGGATATTTTAGCGTCGCATCATAGCTCTAAAAATTTTAAACAATTTTGGAAGGCCGTTAAGAAATTGGATGGGCAGCCTGCCGTCTCCGTGAGCTTCGAGGGAGTGAGTGAGCCGGAAACAATTGCAAACATGTTTCTCGGCCATTTTAAAGTAGAATCTCCGCTAGGGCCAGCGCTGCAAAGGGTTGATGACGGGGCCTGTAGTGAGTCGGACTTCGTGCGATTTACTTCTGAACAGGTCAAACATGTAATCACGAAAATGACCAGAGGAAAGTCACCGGGTCACGACGGGCTAAGTATAGAGCATCTACAGTTTGCGGGCGAACAGCTTTATACAGTTCTGGCTAAATTTTATTCATTGTGCATGGCTCACTCATACCTTCCACAAGACCTGATGAAGACAATTGTTGTGCCTATTCTCAAAGATAAAACTGGCGACATTTCTAACAAAGCCAATTATCGGCCTATCTCGCTTGCTGCTGTTCTGGCTAAGGTACTAGATAGCCTACTGGACGTACAACTTGGGAGGCATTTAAACTTAGGTACACTATGCGCAGTTTGGGTTTCGACCGGGACTGTCCACGGAAACTGCAATCTTAAGTTTAAAACATACGGTACAGTACTATACGGAGCGTCAGACACCTATATACGCCTGCTTCCTGGATTTGTCTAAGGCATTTGACCTTGTGTCATACGATGTTCTTTGGAGCAAGTTAAGGGAGCAAAAAGTACCCGCGGAGCTACTCCGAATATTTCAATACTGGTACCTTAACCAAACCAATAGCGTGAGATGGGCTGGTAGGTTTTCTAGGGCGTACAGGATGGAGTATGGGGTGAGGCAGGGGGGGTATAAGCTCTCCCAAGCTCTTCAACCTGTACGTTAACGACCTGATCGAGGGACTGAGCCGCACGCCGGTGGGATGCAGAGTTGATGATGTTAGTATAAACAACATCAGCTACGCGGACGACATGGTGCTGCTCAGTCCAACGGTTAGAGCGTTAAGAAAACTTTTAAGCTTATGTGAGGAGTACGCAAATAAATATGGATTAAGATACAATGTTAATAAGAGCGAATATATGGTTTTTAAGGCCGTCGGAGGCAAGTTACCGGAGAATGTCCCTGTAATAAAGCTTGATAATAACGAGCTCAAGCGCGTGTATAAATTTAAGTATCTTGGGCACTATGTCACCGACGACCTTAAAGACCAAGTAGATATAGAAAGGGAGCGCAGGGCACTGGCGGTCCGATGTAATATGCTAGTAAGGAGGTTTGCACGATGTAGTCAACAGGTTAAGATTACACTATTCAAAGCCTATTGCCAAGTTTTCTACACGTGCAGCCTTTGGACTGGTTATACGCAGAAGACCGCCAGTTCCCTGCGCGTCCAATATAACAATGGTTTCAGGATGTTGTTGGGGCTGCCCCGTTTCTGCAGCGCATCGGGCGTGTTTATGCAGGCTCGCACGGACGACTATTACGCCATAATACGCAAAAGAATCGCCTCGTTGCTCAGCAGAGTACGGGCCAGCTCCAACCCCATCCTGGATACGGTAGCGGGCCGATACGATACGCCTATTATGCGGCATTTCGCCTGTATTATGACCTCCACTAGGTGAATGCCATAAGTACCTACCTACTTGTATATTATTATAATTTTTTCTGTATTATTAATTATTATTTGTTATTAACCATTACTTTAAGTTTAAGCTTGTTTACTAACAATTATGGGCCATTGTTGTCTTAATAAAATAAATTGAAATTGAAATTGAAATAAACCTATTCAAAAAAAATATTAGGCTTTTAGAACGTAGTTCAGTGAGTTACGGATGTCTAAAATCATTTACCAGAACAACGTATTTTGCATTGAAAAATGGCTTCATACGTGGTGAAGTGGTGCAGAAACCATTCAGACAATTATTCCAAGGACAGTGGAACCAATTTTTGACATTTAAGTAAACAGACAAAGAATATTTTGACATTTTCTCTATAGGGATGATGTTATGTCAAATGTAAATTATTGTATTACCTTACTCTATTGTAATATTTTGTATGTTTTCCTTTCCATTGAGATTCCCACGAGATCCTACCCGTCATAAACGATGGAAAGAAGCTGTACAACTATAGAGGCACAAAACGAAACAGATTACAAGCCTAACGAGACATCAATAGTCTGTGCCATATACTTCAAATATGAAAATGTATATTTATTCAAAAATAAATTCACACAGCTTAAAACTGCTATACCGATTTGTAGTTTGATTTATTAAACCAAATAAACCTTTTCCCCCTCACTAGCTCGGAAAGCGCTCTTTTGTCCTTTAAAACTAGCGTGGAAAAACGCATTTTATCCACATGTGAGAAAAGTAATCTATTACTTACCACTTACCACCCGTCCAGTATAAGTGAATCCTATATGGCCATAAATTGGTCATGTCTTATCCCGCACTTTGTAAGCTGATGGCAATATCTAAGTACCAGGAGCGTAATACTCTATGAAAAATTTATAAATGGAATTTTGAATGGTTTCCTCAAGATAAATTACATGTGGATACGATTTGTAATCGTATGTAGTCTTTATTTTCCTCGCGAAAATGAGGGGAAGAATGTTTTATTACACTCGGCGGCAACGTTTGTTCAACTCTCGTGCCTTGAGACCCTCGAAAAGCTCAAGATTCCAGTTATTGAACCATTCGCTACCCTCGTGGCTCAATTTTAGAATCTTTCGCATACTCGGGTCTCAATATAAGCCCGAGAGTTAAACAGCCACTTTGCTCTTTTGTATAATAAATAACTATTGCGTGGAAAAACGCATTTTATCCACATGTGGGGCAAAGTAATCTAATTCCTATCACTTACCACCAGTCCAGTATAAGTGGGTCCTATATGCCCAAAACTTAGAAGGATACAGAACCAAAATACCTATGTATTGTTTACCAAAATATAAAAACTTATATGGAACTAGGTTATGCACATATATACTACCAAAACTAATAAATGATTTGCCTGAACAGGTATTGAAAACTACTTAAATGGTAAATACATTTTTAAAAATGTCAAATTGTACTTACTAAATTGTAAAGACATGAGTTTTATATACTAAGATTAGTAGACGAATAATAAAAATAATAAATAAATATTGTGGGACAATTTTACACAAACCGACCTACTCGTAGTCCCACGGTAAGCTCAATAAGGCTTGTGATGTGGGTACTAGACGACGATATATATAATAGATAGATACATATAAATACTTAAATACATAGAAAACATCCATAACTCAGGAACAAATATTCGTGATAAACACACAAATAAATGCCCTGACCAGGATTCGAACCCGGGACCTCCTGCTTCGTAGGCAGGGTCACTACCGACTAGGCTAGGAGGCCGTTAAAGGAGGCCGAATAAGTATTTATTTAAAAGTTACTAACACTAGTGTAACAAATAATATAATTTCGAACTCCCCATCGGCACACAAACCTCCTCAAGCTTTTGCCTATGATGGGTCTTGCATTTATAACACTATGTAATTTTACTGTATTAAACAATTAAAAAAAAAAGTAAGTATGCGCAATCGGTAGTCACACCTTAAATTGGTCATGTGATCATGTCTTATCCCGCACGTGGTAAGCTGTTGGCAATATCTAAGTATCAGGAGCGTACTTACTCTATGACAAATTTTGAAATTGATTTTTGATGGTTTCTTCAAGATAACTTACATGTGGATAAGATTTATAATCGTATGTAGTCTGTATTTTCCTCGCAATAGTGAGGGGGAAAATGTTGTATTACACTCGGCGGCAAAGTTTGTTCAACTCTCGTGCCTTGAGACCCTCGTAAAGCTCAAGTTTTGGAATATTTCGCTTGCTCGGGTCTCAATATAAGCCCGAGAGTTAAACAACAACTTTGCCCCCTTGTATAATAAATAACTATTTTATTGTTTTCGTTATTGAACTCTGAAGTGGGGGTAGACAAAATGGCCATTTTATAAGCGTCGACTGCTTCTTCCGGGGTGTGAAAAAACGCTGGCCACGCAACTTATTCTTAGTTTTCGGGAATGTAAAAAAATCATAGGGGCTTAGGTCGGGGCTGTACGGATAATGGTCCACTAATTCGACTTTTTCACCGTTCAGATAGTATTTTGTTTTCTGAGCAGTGTGGGGGCTGGCATTATCGTGATGTAGTATGATGCGGCGTCGAGGGATTTTTTTTCGCAATTGAAAAAAGACAATCGGTAAACAAACACTCATGTACCAATCAGCATTGACCGTTCTTTGGTCTTCAAGAGCAATAGTCGCCACGTAACCCGATTTGGAGACAAATTTTTCTTGATCGTACCGCGAGAACGAATAACTTTTGTCGGCCTGGGCTCGTCTTTATAGACCCATACTCGAGATTGGTTTTTCGTTTCAGGCTCATATGCGTATATCCATGACTCGTCACCTGAAACAATACTAAAAACGGCATTTGAGCTTCCTCCGTTAATTTTAAGGTCTTGCGGCAACAGTTGACACTAGCCGTCTTCTGGCTTTCACGACAGTTCCATTTTCACCAGCGACTCAACAACTTTTAAAAAAATTGTAAATCGAACATTGTTTTTTTTCTCTAAGTGGCCAGTGTTTTCGGATAATGAAACTATGAGTATAGTAAAAAGTCAAAAATAAGTTCATAAGTATTAAATTCCCTTTACTTACAGGGCAGCCACGTATTATTTGGATCTTTGGATTGAGATTTCACAATGTTTCCTTACGAGTATCATAAACCCACTATAATGCGTTCAAAAACCGCATATTATGACCACCACATTGGTAAGCTTTTTACTCGACAAACGCCTCATTTTGTAAACCCAAATTCGAGTTTTATTCGCGTATAATACCATATAGTATTAAAATAAATACAATTATTTTATTTGGAGGCGTATATACGTTAATAATCGTGCTAATGCATCAGGAAAACAATAATGTTACTAATAATTATGAACTTTTTTTTTCAACTTATTACGAGAAAAATGTTGCATGTATCGAACCGCCTACTGAGAATGCGTTTCCAATGACACTATTTTTCTTGTAACATTCAACTGTCATCGCTAGAGCCAATCACAGCTAACAATATCAACAATGGCGAATTATGTTTTAGGCTATTCTATAATAGAAAACCGACTGATATTTTGACGAATTTGATTGGCAGCCTAGCGCACAGGTGCATATCGAGTTTTTGCTTGGCTTTATGTAGACGATTTGTTTTAAGGTTCTCTTCCATGTTTCTTTCCGTTCACTGGCTCCGACCCATCAAGATCGAAAACATGTAGGTATTTTTCATACCTTTAAAACATTTTGTACATACACCACCTTTTGTAAGGCAAAGAGCCTTAGTACCCACTGATCGAATTAAGCTAGGTAGGCTATACTTAAAGCTAAATTTGTGTTTGTGTAGTTAAACTTTACACTTATCGAACGAATCATATTATTTTCATTCTTGCCTTTTCCTCTTTTTCTTAATACGTTAAAACATATTTTTCAGTTTATAATTCCCACTTACTTGTAAATTAGGAGATGTTTGGTTGTAGAAATCTGCCACTCAACACCTCTTAGCACATGTGTAATTCCCATCAGATGGTCATCAACAACGTTAGCGAAGTGATAAGTCGGAAATCCATCAGATTTCATAAGCACGGGGTCTCCTTCGGTGATGGAAACATCATACGCAATACCACCAAATATCAAATCTTCATAAACCCGACAGTCTGGTGACAACTATTAATTATAAATATTAATCAAAGTTAAAATGGATTTTCTTAATATACAATAGATTTATTGAGTACCTAAGATGCTGAAATATACATTAAAATTCCAGATAAGGCAAGGTGGGAGAAGATGAAAAAAGGGGAATGATGAAAGGTCCCATATAACTCCCTATTTGATTAAAAATCATCCTTTAAGCCGCCATCTTGTTACGATCCGCCGCTCAGAAATAAAGATAATGATCGCCCAGAGTGTGTAGATGCAGATACGTGTTATGTGCCAATTTGTGAAGGTCAGCATTTTGTGGCAAATTCGTCGATTTTCAATCTTATCCCGTAATATTTATGAGGTATGTAGATGAGATTTTAGACACTAAGTATTTCAAATACACAACACTGTCTATCTCATCAAAAAACCATTCAATATTTTCCCGCCTTACCTTACCAAAATAGAATACCGGTTAATTTGTATGAAAATAATACCCTGATTTGATGTAGGTGTTGTACAATTGTAAAGGATGAATCATTTAATTTTTATAATAAATGTTTTGATTCATGTTTTTAAGTAGGCACACTATAGTCTGACAGCCCATTCAGCGCAGTAGCAATGTACATCAAACTGAAATATAGCAATACTCTCGGACGAATCGAAAAGCAAGCGTTGCTCTAAGAAAAACGGCAATGTACATCGAACTAAATATCGGTTTTTTTTACTGCCCATCGCACTTTTTAGTTTATCATCTCAAAATGAAAACCGGCAATGATGGCTGAATAAATTATTTAATATTTCTCATAATTATGATTACGAAGTTATGTTATAGTAATGTTATTAACATTACTATAACATAACTTCGTAATCATAATTATGAGAAAGAAGCGGTGTATGTAAAAAAACTGAATAATTTATAAACAAATACGACCAAGTACACTGTACAGTACAATTTGTCATAAATACAATGTTTGGAACGCACAAGACCACAATTAATTTGATTGCTATATCGAAAACTTTCAAAGTCAAGTAAAGTGAATGTATTGGTACATACTAAATAGTGAAATGATAACTTTTCAGGTGAAAATGGAACATTGTACAGGATTAGCTGATTAGATCACCATGCATGAAGTCTCAAAAGTGAAAAAAGCGTGTAAATGTAAAAAAGACTTAAATCCTGCATGTTATGTTTAACTTGTATTGAACTTCATTTTTACATAAAAGGGTATACCTACTTAATAAATAAAAGTGACATGACATTTTGGTGTTCGTTTAATTTTAAACTTTGCTTTAAATACTATGAAGAAATCATTGCAGAATGTTGAAAGATTACCTACATAAGTGTAGAATATTTAACACAAGAACGACATAATACATTTTGTTTAATTAAAATATCACAAACATAGTTAACTTTGTTTCATTTTTTACTATCATATCTTCTTCTTGTTTATCATTATTCATATATTTTTAGGTGCTTCCGATTGTACTTGAAAAGTACTGAGGATAAAATAAATTAAACAAAATTCGGCAGCAATTGGCTTGAGCGGGAGATAAACTCATAATCAGTTTTCTTGGACTCCATTTAGCATCGTTTTTAGAGATTAGCATCTCATTTAAAACTGAAATAAAGAAATAACTTCACTTGGTCATTTTCAACAGAAAACTTTGGAACCTAACCTCAAAATATCATAAAACCAATCATCACATATCACGAAAAGAAACTACATTTGCTATCGTATCATTATATTATAACTGATATTTGCCTTGAATTAAGTGCATTGTTCAATGTTGAAAGCAGATATTACTGAAGAAATCGTAAACTAAAATTTGTAAACAAACGCACGAAAACTTTTTATAGAAGTTACATGCCACAGATAATACATGGATTATGCACAATTTTCGAATTATATAAAAACAGTGTTGCTAGCCAGGGATTTTTTAAATTTGCCGCGCTTTTCTACTGCGCTGAGTGGGCTGTCAGACTAGTAACTACCTATATAAATTATAAATTGAAAGAGATGTCATATACTACAGATAAAGTGACCAAGGTACCAAGGATTTAATTCATGCTTTACAATTGTACAGTATGGTGGCGCCATCTCTCGCTTCTAGTTGAAAATAATCTGCAAAGACTATCTAGAACGCAGCACTGGCGGAACGCACCTTAAACGTTTAACATAAGAAAGGATTGCATATACTTAGGAAATTTCGGACTCTGGTTGCCGTGATCGGGTAGCCTAGTGGTTAGGGCGTCTGCCGCGAAAGCAGGAGGTCGCTGGTTCGATTCCAGCCCTGCTCACCGGGGAACTTGGTCACTTTTTCTGTAGTATATGACATCTCTTTCAATTAATAATTGATATAGGTACCTATTATTAGGTTGGGGAAAAAGTATTTTAGTATTTTTTTAAAATTCAAAACATCTATAGAGCGATTATTGTGAACATAGAAAGGGTCTATCGCGAATGTAATTAATTTAAGTACCTTAATATACCCACGTATAATGAGAGGCGATTGAGATCAAAAAACATCTCAGAAATTTAAATCGTGAAGATGTTTTCAATTAATCACCTACTTGGGGACCAGTGATTCAGAAGTTCAAACCGCGTGATCTATCTTCGGTAAGAAGCGAGGATGTTGTGAGTGTTGTGTGTCATACCGATAATATTTAGTAAAAGGGTACTTAGACCAAACTGTTTCTATCAACCAACCTCACTTTCCGCCGGGTAGGCAAACATTTCTATTGATGTAGTGAATAATCCTTTCCGATCGTCAAAACTCGGAACATACGACTACTTCTGAATGATGCCGATGTGTCTATGAATCACTGTATTATTAAGTGACGTGTAGGTATCAAATAAATGATTACGTACTTTATTTATCAATCTCAAATGTCAAACTACCCGTTTGAAGTATATCACACTGAGATGTTAAAACCACCACGATTCTATCATATAAAGAATTCGTTAGGTAAACAAAAATACAGGGGCAATGCGCCGACCTTCGTAACTAGGGCAAGACAAGAAGTACTTGATATAACCTTCGCAACTGAAAAGGTAGCCAAATGCCTTTCTAACTGGCATGTCAGTTGCGAAAATTCAATGTCGGACCACAGGCACATAATATTTGGTGTTGATAATTCTCTAGTTAGGGACATAGCCACGCGGAGAAATCCAAAAGACACGTCATGGGAAGCCTACAGGACTGACCTAGAAACCCGTCTAAAGGTAATTCATAAGCAGGTAAAAACACCAGACTCTCTCAACCTGGCAGTCGACCTTATCTCAGAAGGCATGGTCAATGCCTATAAACAAAGCTGCCCGTTGAAGGTAACCAAACATACTAACACAACGACGTGGTGGAACAAAAGGCTGGAAAAACTCCGCAAAACCACACGCCGCATATTCAATCACTCTACCATGCCGAATGAGTGGGAACGGTATGGTAGAGCTCTGACTGAATATAATAAGCAGATCAGGAAAGCCAAGAGGCGGTCTTGGAGAAGATTCTGTGACGAAATCGCCCACACACACAAAGGAGCGAGAATTCACAAAATACTCTCTAAGACACCAACCAACTACCTCGGTCTCCTCAAGAGACCAGATGGCACTTTTACTAACACAGAAGCGGAAACCCTAGACCTACTTAGGGTGACCCACTTCCCAGGTTCGTACACCACCAGTAATAAACTAATGTGCGCCCAAAGGAATAATCAAACCCACAGGGCACACAACATCGACTGGAATTTGGCAACTAACATCTTTAGACCAAACAAAATTAAATGGGCCTTGAGTAAGTTCAAACCCTTTAAATCGGCCGGAGAAGATGGAGTGTTTCCTGCTCTCCTACAGCAAGGTCAGGACCTCCTACTCCCGCACCTGGTAAGAATATTTCGAGCGAGCTTTGCACTAGGTAAGATACCAGAAAAATGGACTCGGGTCAAGGTACGCTTCATACCAAAGGCAGGAAAAAAGGACTACTCGCAGCCTAAATCCTTCAGACCAATAAGTCTAACCTCTTTCCTTCTAAAAACAATGGAAAGAATCATTGATCAGCACATCAGAGCGCACTACTTGGTGGCAAGACCACTAAGCCAAAATCAACATGCTTACCAAAAGGGGAAATCTACAGAAACTGCCCTACTTGACCTGGTCGACAAGGTGCAAAAAACCCTAGAGGATAAGCAGACCGCTCTATGTGCTTTCCTTGATGTCGAAGGTGCTTTCGATAACACACCCACAGAAACAATCCTTAATGGAATGAAATCAAAGGGTGTTGATGAAACCACCACTAGATGGGTCCAGAGCATGCTCTCTAACAGAGTGGCTACTCTAACCCTCAATGCAACAGAGCACGAATTTTACACCACGAAAGGTTGTCCACAAGGAGGCGTCCTATCCCCACTTCTATGGACACTTGCAGTGGATAAACTACTTGCAATCATGTGGGACAAAGATTATGATACGCAGGGTTATGCCGATGACCTTGTAGTTATAATCAAAGGACCCTGCCTCCATACAATCTCAAACTTGATGCAAGGAGCTCTTAACACCATACTTAAATGGTGTAAAGAAAATGACTTGTCTATAAATCCGAGCAAAACGGTTGTAGTGCCGTTCACAAAGAAGAGAAATCTGGAAAAACTCGGAAAACTACAACTTAATGGACATGAAATAACACTTTCGAGTGAGGTCAAGTATCTAGGGGTCATTTTTGACCAAAAGCTTACATGGAATCCTCACTTAAAAAACATCACACAAAAAGCTAAAATGGCCTTATGGTCATGTTGTCGAATGGCAGGAGCAAGGTGGGGATTAAGACCCAATATTGCTATGTGGCTTTACACAGCAGTAGTGCGGCCCATTATTACTTACGCCTCCGCAGTCTGGTGTAGTAAAGCCAACCAAAAGACAACTATAAATACCCTGAACAGCCTGCAACGCACGGCTTGCTTGACAGCAACAGGGGCCTTTTCCTCAACACCTGGGGCAGCCCTAGACGCACTGCTCAACATCACACCACTCCACCTGCAAGTGCAAAAGGAGGCCAAGCAGTGTATCTACAGAATAAGCACGCTAAACAAGCCCAAATGGCGCTCCCAAGCGCTAACCAAACTCAGGGCTTGGGTTTTCGAGAACAAAACCCTCAGCATGCCTTCAGATGACATGCATACGGAATGTCAGTTTACCAGACTGTACAATGTGGATATACCCCAAAGACACAAATGGGCCAACGACCAAATGTTTGTCGAAAAGGGAAGCCACATTTGGTACACGGATGGTTCCAAGACAGTTGGAAAAGTAGGATGTGGTATCTATGGTGAGAGGCCTAAGCACAGAGCCAGCGTCAGCATGGGCAAACTGGCCTCAATCTTCCAGGCAGAAGTCCTTGCCATTAACATATGCGCGGAAATCAATCTGGACAGAAACCTAAGAAACCAACACATCTACATTAACTCGGACAGTCAAGCTGCTCTGCTAGCACTAGAGTCCCTAGAGGTTAACTCTAGACTAGTCCAGAACTGCAAAAATAATCTAAACGCCCTGGCTAACACCAACAAAGTTACACTTAGATGGGTACCAGGACACTCCAACATTGCTGGAAACGAAGCAGCGGACGAACTTGCCAGAAAGGGCGCGGACACGCCCCTCGTTGGCCCGGAACCGTTTTGCGGAGTTACAAAACGAGAGGCATACTCTCTGCTAAACAATCTTGAAAAGATGAGGGCAATCGCAGAGTGGAAATCCGTAAAAGGAAACACACACTCGAAAGCTCTAATATTAGGGTTCAACAACAAAAACACTAAAGAGCTCTTAGGGCTCAAGAGGTACAAAGCCTGTGCGGTGGTCAGAATTCTGACTGGGCACTGCAAGTTGAACAAGCACATGTTTCTAATGGGTAAGAAACAAGACGCAGCATGCAGGTTCTGCCAGGAAACAGAGGAAACTGCAATGCACATCCTCTGCTCCTGCGGACCACTAATGCACAAAAGAAGTATCCACCTCGGTAGGCACGAACTGCAACCCTGTGAGATACACAACATTACAGCCCAAAGAATTTGGAACTTTCTGGACTCAACGGGAATCAGTAATGAATTATAAAGGGCTGCCACAATAGATCACAACTGGTCGACGCGGCATCTTCACTAGCCCAAAACAACAATAATAATAAAAAACAAAAATACAACTACTTACCGAGGATATTTTATTTAAATAAACGCACTGATAAAACCACAATTCCGATTGAGTGATCCGACGGTAGATGGCGGTAGCGGATTTGTGTTAATCATGGCTGTTTCTAATGATTCCATAAGGATCGGGACCCCAAAAGTCTATATATGTCTATATATCAACTATAAGTCAAAACTACAGTAGAACTTTGCAGACCTTCTTTATAACACTTCAAATTATTGTAAATTAAAAATACTATAACATAACAAAACAAAACCTCAACATAAAACAAAACAAGAAAACCAGCAGTGAAATTAATATAAACAAATATGATCTTCTGATTGGATGGACTATTTCGATTATGACAGCGGGATAAGACGAGGAGAAAAGGGGTGGACAGTGTGATGCAAAACAGTATTTACAACTTCCATATCACAGTCAGAATCAGAACTATTTTCTGGTGTATCATCGTCCGAGTTTTCATGAACGGTGATTACAAAACCAGCCATATGATTTTCTAACTCATGTTCGTGTTTTCGGTACTCGTTTTCGCATTTAATGGCGTGGTCACATACTTTGGCCCAAACATCGGGACTAATCATATTAGCCTTCTCCTGTACCAATTGCTTCACAGTCGTCACTGACGACTGTCAGACATCATCATCAGTGATACTGATGTTTCTTTGACTTTGGATGCGTATCCCTTTATTTGAGACAATAATATGTTTTCAATCGGATTGAAATCAGGATGATATGGTGGCAACCTTAGTACGCTATGTCCATATTCGTGCATAAGTTTATTTATAGAGTATTCCTCAAAGTCTTGTTTGTACTTGCAAACAATTTCGTATATTTAAATTTTTGTTAATGACGGATCAAGCGCAATGTTATGATTGGCTAGCCAGTCAATCATGTTTTGCTTACGGGTATTTGAATTAGGAGGTTTTTCTACGTAGGTACTTATTATCATATGCAGCATTATCGGTACTACTAGTACCGAATGTGGAGCTAAGTTTGGAACGAGTTGACTACGTAGTAATTTTTCATAGTTTTCATTGTTCATCGCTTTGTGATAGTCAACAGTTTTATCAGTGGACTGATACATTAACAATGCTCCCCTAGAATAAACCCCTTTCTACTACCGGCATGCACTATTATGAGACGATGAGCTTCACAAATTAACTGTTTCACTCCGTTTTCTGACGAGTCAGCCCAGCTTTTAACCGAGGTAGATGGTTTTTCGTATTATTTTTGCAATATTTTACTTACTGTTCGTTAAGAATTTCCACTGGCCTCCGAAACTCGTTTTTGAACTTTACAAAAGTAATCAATAGGTATTGTTGGTATTGAATTTGAATTTGTCATTTTCAGTTAAGAAATATAAATAAATATTTAAAATAATTTAAACACAGGCTTACCGATCTAAACGTTTCCCACGTCTTAGTGCTTTCGGCATGTCTATTAAAAATAACTTAATACTAACTTAAATACATATTAACAAAATAACCCTCTGGCAATACCACTCAATATCGATACTTCGTCTCGTAATGCGACCGTCCCCTACGTTGTCTCGATGGGTACTGTGTGAGCTGTGTGAGTAAACTGTGTGTGTGACAAATACGAATATTTCCGAGAAAATACGATAGGAAAGGATTTTTCACTACATCTGTAGCAAGATCGCCGTTCCCACTTCGCTGATTCATCACATGAAACAGTGTCGAAACGTCGATATATTAAGGTAAGTAAGTTAACTACATTCGCGATAGACCCGTTCCATGTTTATAATGTGTACAAAACGCGAAAGTTTAAAGTGTTTACTAAAAACTTGGACTAATTTGTGCTACTTTTACTATCTCTGCTATAAAGGCTCCATAAATATCACAATTTTTATTATCGCTTGATTTGCAACTTTCCTTTTATTTGTATCGAAATTTCAGGTCATCTCATCATTTAACCCAGTAATAACGAGTGCTGTAAAGGGCTCGAAACATAAGGTCATTGTGTTCATAAACGCTATTATCCGTATTAAACTTTTTCATTTCAACTTCAGGACGTACCTAGGTATTAAATTTCACCATTTATTCGTTTTGGTTGTTAGAAAACAAATGCAAATTTACAGGCAAATAAAGTTTCGATTTTTTTACTCTTTTGATAAAGTAATTATAAAACCTTTTGATAAGGTAATAATAAAAGCATAGAACTTGTATTGCAACTTCTTATATACTAGGGAATGCAATTGGTAATTTTTTATGTAGGAAACTTCGGATTTTAATCTAAACCGCGCTTATTTCACACAAAATCGGTTAACCGTTGTATTCCCTATTGTATAACCTACAAATTATTAACAGACCTTTTTCCGGCCTAATTCACTCATGCATGGACAACTTTAGAGGAACGCAAAATAATAAAGTTTAGGTACTAGACACAAAATGATAAAAATTTAAACCTATTTTAGGTTTTAAACTTTTATCATTTTGTGTCGTGTCAGCATTAATCGATATTTATTTATTCAGGTTTATTCGGGTACGTCTCATAATATGACATGAGGACATGGCATGTTTTTGTTTACAGTACGGTACGGGATGTTTAATGTTAGTTTTCAACCGACTTCAATATTTCTAAAGGAGGAGGTTCTCAATTCGTCTGAATTTTAATTTTTATTTTTATCTCTCCGTTTCAAACTCTCGGGTTTTTCGAGCCCGGTCATTTTTAAAGCGTACGTGGGGATACAGATCCAACACGCAGAGGCCGTTTGGAGAGCTTTGATGTCATATGGAACGCCTGTTGGAACCATTCACGGGTACAACAATAGATAATAATATGTTTTTTCTTAGAACTCCGTCATTACTGAACCGATTTGATTTATTTTTTTGGTTTCTTAAAGTAGATGGTTCCAGGTTGGTCCCGTTTCTTTCAAAATCTATTTCTGATTATGGGATCCATGAGGAACTGAGGGAACTCCTCAAATTTGAAAGGCACATGCATGCTGATTTGGGTGATTTCTTAAGAAACTCGAGCATTTCTTTACGAAAATCATCAATTTGGTGGAGTGGATCTGATAATGAAGACCAGGGATGGCAAAGTGTAACTGCTTGGTAATTCCCAGGACTATCATCCGATTTAAAAAAAAATATTTTTGTCTGAAAATAGATGGTTCCAGATTTGTTCCGTTTTTTTTCAAAATCAATTTCTGATGATGGGATCCATGAGGAACTGAGGGAACTCCTCAAATTTGAAAGGCACATGCATGATGATTTGGGTAGTTTCTTAAGACACTCGAGCATTTCTTTACGAACATCATCAATTTGGTGGAGTGGACCTGATGATGAACACCAGGGATGACAAAGTGGAACTGCTTGGTAATTCCCAGCTCTATCATCCGATTTGAGATATTCATATTTTCTTTGTAAAGAAATACCTTCAAGATAGTCCTATTTGATTATAGTTTTATTTTGATGATGGAATTCGTGAGGGATTGAGAGAACTCCTCAAATTTTAACGGCACATGCATTCTGATTTGAGGGTTTCCTTAAGTATCTAAAACATTGTTTTGGGGGAGCCAACATTTTGATGAAGTGGACCTGATGATGAAGACCAGGGATGGCAAAGTGGAACTGGTCGATAAACTTAGCTCTACTTATTATCCTAGTTTGACATTCATGTTTTTGATTTGATTTCTATTCTGATGATGGAGTTCTTGAAGAATTCAGAGAACTCCTCAAATTTGAACGGCACGTTCATTGTGATTAGAGGGTGTTCATAATTAGCTTAGGCATGTTCTTACTGTGGCCATCATTTTGCTGGAGTGGACCTGATGTTGATAATCAGGGATGGCATAATGAAACTGCTCGATAATTTACAGTCTGTCATCCAATTTAACACATTGTTATTTTGTTTGTTTTAAAGGTCTACAAGGGAGTTCCGTTTGATTATACTTTACATGTAATGATGGAAGCCCTGGGACATTAAGAAAGCTCCTCAATTTTCGATCGTACACGTGCGGTGTATTGGATATTTGTGAAGTAAACTGGCTAACTCAAACAAAATCAAAATTTCACTTTTACCGGGAACCAAATGAAGTCGGTTTTTTTTTCTTAAAAAATATTAGTAAAATGAGTTATACTCCGCGCGGGGAACCTTGATCTAGGGAATGCAAACCGGTTTACCGGTAAACCGGCCAGATTTAGGGTCGGTAAAAAACCGGTAAATCTATGCTGAAACCGGTTTTTTACCGAAATCTAAATGTACTGGAAATTATTTGATAAAACTCACTTTCAGGACAAATTGAACTACAGGGCTACATATTATTTTAATTAAGATACTCGTACTTGTACATTTAATGATTATGTACATTTATTGAATGATAGAAATAAGATTTAAAATGGTAGTTTTCATTTATCACACCACAAACAACAAATAAGCAAATACATTATAATCCGTAAAAAAAACACCTACTAATAAAAAAAATAGGCCCAGGTCCTCAGAGCTAAGCAAGGCCCCAAACAGGCTGGCCGCGTTGCCCCGTTGGATAGCAATGCTGATCCGTAGGGAAAAATAGTGGCCAGCCCTCTGGTCACCAAAAGCCTCAACCAGGCACGAGGGAATGTCCCTATAAAGACGACGACCGTTTGAGCCCCACGGTCGCAAATATGTAGCCGCTACCAAGGATGGCATGCAGCCGCACCAGCATAATCTTTGGTGCCTGGAATATGGGATGGCGCCAGGGTATCTACACAAGTAGCATCCCAGAAAATAGGACGACCCATACTCCAAGGCACCAACGTCATTCCGTCGGGCCACTTGCCATCATCCCTGGGCTCGAGGACTGCCAGTACCTTAGCACTGACGAGGGCCCTTCGGATGACTTTGTCGATGCTGCTATGGTGAGGGATTCTCCCAGCACTCCGGCCGCATGGGAGGCCGTGGTGACTGGTGACCCAGATCATCGACGATGGCCCCGCATATCAACGATGGGGCACGTTTGTTGATGCACTTATCCTTAGACAGGTGGCCAACCGAACAGTGGTATTGTCCAGCAAAGTGCCTATGGATGGTGATGGGAATGCCTGTAGCCTGGACCATAGACCTGATTCCCACTCTGCGGTGGCAATAAAACAAGCCCGATCTGTAGGATTAAGTGCCGTATCTAGCAGCCCCTTGCTAGTAAGACGACAGATGGGCTCATCTCATTGTCTTTACGAACAAGGGTTGACTGGCGGGTCAGTGTTGGGGCATGTTAAGTACCATACGTTCTTGGCCTCGGAACAATGCGCGGCCTCGACGACCCCTATGGTGGAGGTTAAAATTTTCCCGATAAGGCTCTGCGCACCGTGTACCGAAAGCAAAGAATGCAGGTAGTGCCACTGGAAATATTTCGGATGCCCAGGCCACCAAACCAAACCTACTAGGGAAGCTAGCCTGGGTCCATGAGCTATAGCCAAAATGTGGGTCTCCCTCGACATCCCTAACATCGTTTGTCCTAAAGTCACTTGCCCTAACTGTTTTATCCTAATGATCAAAATCCTTAACTATTTTTTTCATACTACGACGGTGACAAACGAGCATACGGCTCGCCTGATGGTAAGCGCTCACCGTAGCCTATGTACGCCTGCAACTCCAGGAGTGTTACATGCGCGTTGCCGACCCTTTAATAACATTAACACTCCTTTTTTGAAGAACCCCATACTGTAGTCCTCTGGGCAAACAGCGACAGAGGGGCTCATTCCACAACCGGAGCGTCCGCGGAAGGAAGTTCCTCTTAAACTGCACGGTACGAGACCATTTAGGCTCCAGGGTATGCGGGTGAACACTTTGCCGACGACGAGCGGTGCGGTGGTAGAATATATGTGGTAGAACAATTCCTCAGATCACAATCCATTGTACAAGCGATAGAACACACATAAGGAGGCGAAGTCTCTGCTTAGGCTTAAGGTTTCGATATCGCTTGTGAGTTTGGGATCGTTGACTATTCGGACAACACGTCTTTGGATCGAGTCAAAGGGCCCGAGCTAGTATCCAGGTGCTCCCGCCCAAAGATGGCGAATTATTTCCTAAAAACGACCTCACAGAGAGTCTAATTGCTGCTAGAAAACTAAGTTAAAACAATGTTAGGGTAAACAATATTAGGACATATGAGTTTAGGACAAATTATCATAATGGCAAACAGTATTAGGTAATGCAAAATAGGGTAAAAAAAATTAGGGATTCCGAATATTCCGATATAGATCCCCAAAATATATATTCAGAACGGAGGTGAGGGTTTCTAAAACTGAATTGTTCAATTTAGAGATATAACCGGGGTGTTTCCAAAATGTGAACCACGTGGGTGAATTTTGGTACAAAAAGACAATGTTTAATGATAGAATATGCTGATTTATGTATGTTGAATTTAGCCAAACAAGTAGAAGAATCCTTAAAATTTTGAATTCGATTAGAACTATGATATACCTACGTTCGTACAAAAACTTAAGAGACAACTGTCGCATCTGCTCAGATATTGAACTTTTGAAATTGTGAGTTCTGCCGGTTCTGCGGAGTCACCAAACAGGGGAGAGACAATATTCTCTGCTGAACAACCGAGAAAAGATTAGAGCAAGCGCAGAGTTGGAGTCCGTCAAAGGAAACACATTCAAAAGCTCTTATCCAAGGGTTCAACAACAAAAATCCTAAAGAGCTGCTAGGGCTCAAGAGACACAAAGTCTGAGCGGTAGTTACCTGTGTTGGTAGGCTCATACCTACTGCAACCTTATGAGGCACACAACATTACACACCAAATAATGTGGAACTTTCTGGACGCAACGGGAATTGGTAATGATTTATAAAGGGTTGCCAGGCCGCCACGGTAGATCACAACTGGTAGAAGCGGCATCTTCAATAGCCCAAAAGCAATACTAAGCATTTCCGTGGTTTTGAAACGGATTTGATTAGCAATAGTATTTTTAAGTGGCAATGGCAATACTGACATCCCGTCATCTTTAAGATAATTGTCATATTATAAACAAGAAAGCTTAAGATTTTTGGGAATAAAAAAAAGTCTGTTTATTATAAAAATACTTCTGTTACTTTTCCCCCAAAACTAATATTCTTATTTTACTATAGATTTACATAAATATGTGGTTTTATGAATGATTTGCATGAAAATGCTGTTTTTTATTTAACACAATAAAAAGCGGTAATTTACCGGTTTACCGGTTTTCATCTGCCATAGTCGGTAATTTACCGGTTTTGAAAAACTACCGGTTTTTGCATTCCCTACCTTGATCCCTATGACAGTTCATGTTAGTGATGGGTCGTGTCCGTGCCGTGTCGATGAAACTTAACTTTTTTATAGGCAAAGGCGTGACTTGCATTCAGCCAAGTTAGTAAACATGTTTTTAAAAATATAATCTTCATTTCTAATGTTTGTGTTGTTGTTGTTGTTGTAATGATTTAAGTTTTTTAGCATAAACGAAAGTTTTCCAAAAATAAAAATGCACCCATTTCATTTTGCGATTTTTTTTATAGATACAGTGATTCGAGAGAAATGTTTAAGTAAGTAAGTAAGTAAGTAAGTAAGTAATCATTTATTTGTTTATATGTATAATACACGTGCGAAGCCGGGGCGGGTCGCTAGACTCGCTAGTCTTATATAAAACAAAAACTGGTTTACCCAGAAATATCCATAAAAAACAATTTTGACATTTAGCACTAACTTAAATGATTGACACTGAAAGCGTACTATGTTAACCCGTGGAGCGCGTTACGAACACACGTGTGTTTCTAACGATTTTTGAATTTCGAACCTAACTATGTACAGTCAACAACACAGCTGTGAATACAGTCAATATGCCAAAAATATGTATACACGACCTTAATTCTCTGGCAATAAAGTTCTGTATACATATTTTTGGCACTTTAGCTGTATTCACAGCTGTGTTGTTGACTGTACGAGTATATGTTTAGGCAGAAATTACACTATATTTTTTATTGACATATCGTCCCACGGGTTAATGTATTTTGTACACTCGTTTCCATTGTCGACATTTGTTTATCGATACTTAGCTTTTTACTAGTCGATATCTTCCAAACGAAGTAAGGGCCTGGCCACATGTCCACGTTGCGGCGCCGTTAACGTAAAACGGCGCGTTGCCGGAGCGCAGCACGTTGCACGACGTGAAAATATACGTTGCCGCGCAACGTACAGATGCACGTTGCACGTTGCCTCGCCGCGCGCCGTGCAAACACACGTTATGCCGGATTGAGTGAATTCACGTTGCGTTGTCGCGTTGTACGACGTCGCACTTATCCATCACTACTAAATTTTGTGATCAGTCTTCAAACCGACATGGATATCATCACACGTGTTCTGCTCATGTTGTTGTTAAGAAGAAGCATGAAGAAAAAGCAAAAGAAAAGAAAATATTGGATAAATCCATATATTTATAATATGAATTACGATGGAAGTCATTTTATAAAGAAGTACGAGGCGTTGAAAACAAGTAATGACAAGTTTTATGAATGGCGGACAATTTAGATGGTTTGGCAAACATCGGTTCAAATATATTCAAGTATACAGTAAAGACGTAATTCTCCTGCTCCGGCTGCTAAGACAACGAAATAAGAAAAAAAAACCGGCCAAGTGCCAGTCAGACTCGCCCACCGAGGGTTCCGTATATCATAAGAATGATTAAAATGCGGAACCCTAAAAACTGAAACTAATACATTCGGTGAATAGCTTCCACTAGTGAAATCAAAAAGTCGACATCTAAATTCTCAGTCATTTTTATCCATTAATTACCGCGTGCGAAGTAGTGCGAACTAAGCAACATCGCTTGGTCAATGAGTGCTCAAAAGGGGTGTTCTAGGTGGAATGGTGGAAAGCAGAATATTTAACTATGGTGTGTTGTGGAATATTAAGAATAGTTAGGAGACAAACAATAAACATACCTACTGAAAGTCCTTGCCTCTCGGTGCCCCTCGGTCCGGGGTACTGACCCCGAAGGGAGTAGGAACTAAAAAGGCCCCGTTTTTGTTTTTTTGAACATCTCAGAAACGATGCGTTATAAAAAATTTCGGTTAACTACATATTGAAAGATTATTAAATTCTCTACAACTTTGACATACTATAATTTTTATATGGTGTCCAGATATGAGTTCCGAAAAATGCTCGATTTTGATCAAATCTTTATCTCCCCACACTTTTCTTTTCATTCTGTGCTACATATGTTGGGAACTCTTTATCTGAGACAATAGCTTCTTGGAAAAAACTTTCAGATAGTTAATTTATTTTTAAACTATACCTTTACCTACATATGCATAAATATATGTATCATTTACCGTTGCAAAATTATAGGTACAACTTTAAAAAAAAATTACATATTTAGAAACATCTCTTTCAATTTATAATAAATAGTAATGTGTCTACTTAAAAAACCGGCCAAGTGCGAGTCGGACTCACCCACCGAGGGTTTCACACAAAGGATGCTCAACCCCTCCCCCATTTGTGAGTTGTGACCTTAGGTACCTACTTAAAATTCCGGTGGCACGGAACTCTCAGTATGCGGCAACTATACGGTTTTCAGATTTTTGCCTGTACTTGTACCTACTACAAGCTCTTGCTTTTTGCCAAATTTCGTGATTAACGGGAATTACCCTGATACATTTTGATTCCCATTGTAAATGTATGAGAAATGCGATATAATCGGCGGTATCTTGATGGCGTTGGCGTTGACGTAGAGGTTTAGTTTTTTCTCAGTTTCAAGGGACTACAGACTTGTGTATGTGGTATTAATTTCAACTTGATACATCTACGCATTTTCGAGATAAAGGGTCTTGTCAAACAGATGGACGGACGGACGGACGGACACACGTACGGACAACAAAGTGATCCTATAAGGGTTTTCATTTTTGTGGTACGGAACACTAAAACTAAACCAAATCAACACATTCATAACAAATAATAAATGGTCTGATTCTTACTCAGGGTCATTGACCTTATCAGCTGTAGAAGAATCGTTCGGGACACCCTGTAGATAATGATTTGAACTAAATAAAAATTATGAAAACATAGCCAATTTATTGATAAATTATAAAACTAAAGATTGTATCGTTAAGTATAAATACAAAATGAACCTGGCCTAATTGTTGACATGTGTATTATTTCGTCTGAGATTCTTTTGTTTTTGAGATTCCTGAGAATCTGAGAGTATTTTAAGCCGTATCTGATACAAAGCTTTATGTTATTATTTTTATTTTAGGATTTTTTGATGTTTTTATTGACGTCTTGTAAATATATTCTGGACAACCTATCGAGCTTAATTTAAGATTATCTCAGCCACTGCTTGATACGACTCAAAGAAAAAAAAGGGGTAACATGCTGCCAAAACACGTTATGTAAGTTTCCTCTTCATGATTGCCCAATTGAGCACCCACGAAATAAATGTGGTGATTTTATATTTACGAAAAAAAAGAATAACAATTTGGATTCCCGTCAACTTTTGATGCAAGAGGGATGAGGGACGCGCTAAAAGAATCAGCCAAAACCAAAGCCTAACATTCATGGCGATGGACCGTCGCTAGAGCAGGTCGATAGGGACGATATATGATAGATATATTCGATATTAAAGTTTGACCATTCCATCTAGAATCATTCGTTGACCAGGCTAATAGCTAAATAAAACTACCGGGCCGTGCGCCGTCCGCCGATGTGGTGGCACTGGCGCCGTGCCGCGGCACCGTCACCGTTCATTCTCACGGCAACGTCGACGTTAATTTTGACGTCGACGGCAACGTAAAAAACAACGTGCCACGTCAACGTCGACGTTAATTTTCACGTCGGCGGCAACGTAAAAAACAACGTGCGACGGCACGTTGGCCGTCGTGCGTCGTGCCGTTTTACGTTGGCGTCGCCGCAACGTGGACATGTGGCCAGGCCCTAAGTTTTGCAGGACGTAAACGTAGTCTGATTGAGATAATTTTTTGTAAATGTTAAGAATATCATTGTATTAGCATATATCTACCTAAAATTAATTAATGTCATTTTTAGACGCCTTCAATTCGATTCTAATGTAACGGGGACGCCACTACAAGGTTGTGTCGTGGGAATAACTGTCAGTGTCATAGGGATCAAGGTTCCCCGCGCGGAGTATAGGCATAAGAAAACATACCCAAATAACGTGACCAATTTTTTTTGCGTTCTTTACCCCCCTCCCTCTCCACGGTGACCAAGCGAAGTATATGCCAAGATCCTCTCTAGTTTTCACGTAGTATATTTTATAAGAAAAATTTGCAGATAGGTACTTAGTTAAAAAAATAATGGCTCTTATTTGTATTTTCTAATATAGCCCCTAAAAATAGTTTTTCGATATTTGTATTTAGGTTAAAAAATATCCCAACAAACTCCCTCCGCAGTTCTTATGCTGCCAAAAAGTTTTGAGATGTACCTAATGTTAAAACAAGTCAGTTATATTAGTCGGTACCGGAGGGTATCCATAGAACTACAGCATAAGAACTGCGGAGCGAGACTTGCTTCTTTTTACATGTAACGTTTTCGATGGGATCTCATCTCTTGTTGTAGGCAGACGTTTTTTTAGGTTTCCGTACCTCAAAAGGAAAAATCGGAACCCTTATGGAACCCTTAAGGAATGTACATGATTTATTTATAAGAACATTTCGTCTTATGTCTAGTCTAGCCCTGAGTTGTAATTATATAGTTATATTATGTCCTCTCGTCAAGAATAGGTATTTTAACTCACTCAATTCCTTATCACTGACAATAAGAAAAAAAAACAGTCTTAAACTATAGGGATTAAGGCTGGAACTTCAATTGAACGTGGGTACCTACCTACACTATTTTTATACCTTCTTGATTTATCATTTTACTTCATGTTTATAAAAAAACTAAACTGTTAAACCTAGTAAGTTCATAAATATAGTACATTGTTTCATCTACTTAAATCATAATATTTCGTTTTATTCGGTATGTTTTTGTGTCCCTCTAAATTTGTCCATTACTGTATTTTATATTGAAAGTACAGTTGATGTGTTCGTAATTGTATACGACTTCATAATCATTATCGTCACTACAATAGTATACCTCCAATATATAAGTACCTATGATATACCTATAAACTTACTGAAATGAACTGTCAACAAACCTTGAATCTGATACAGCTTGGAGCACCTGCTTTTATCTTTTCTGTGACTTCTCCTAATGATAGATTTCGACACCTATTATCATATTTAGGTATACTGCGCAATTTCATTGCATCCCTACGCAGCAAATTTAATCTACGTTCAGTGCAGAAACATCTATATGCTGTACCAATATCAAGGAGTGTACTGATGTATTTTCTGAAAAAAGAAGACCCTCATTAATAAGATTCATTCTTCATTCTAAGCTTTTTTTCAGAACACGAAGAAATGTATCTCTCTTCCTTATCTTCTGCATGTCTGTTTGCCAGTCGGCAAAGGCCTCCTTCAGCCTTATCCACTCGTTCCTGTTCCAAATTACTCCAGCAACTAAACGAATGTCATTGTCCCATCTCTTTAATTGTGAGCCAACTTTCCTTGTAACAACCGCTTATAGGTAAAAAACTTAAGGAAGTCACTTGTAGTATGTAGTAGTGAGCTATTCGAATAGGCATTTGTTTTATTTGTGTTCAAATTTTAAACATGTATTGTCTATTCGAATAGCTCACTACTACATACAACAGGTGACTTACGTAAGTTTTTCACCTATACCATTCAGTTATATGCTTGCTCCACTTCTAATTTCCTCTGACCAAGTGAACAGAACATTTCAATTTTAGTCTTTTTATTTTGATTGTTACTTCCTGTACTATTGTTACTTTTTAGACTCCCTTTCAATAGCTGATCATGTTGGTCATGATATAGCTCTTCAGGTGATTTGGCAAATAGGACAATGTCATCAGCAGTGATCGGTTTTTTGGATTCTCCCTCGCGGGATATCAAGTAGAAAAATTAATATAGATACGACAGTTTCCCGCGATACCGAACAAATCGTTCAAAAATAAAACAGTTTAAAAACTTTTCTAAGGATTCTTTTACTCCCATCGAGAATATTCCAATCATACGCGAATCAAAAGTCTACGTCGAACGTGAATTAGAGTAAGCTACAGTTGTCGTAAAAGATAATTTTAAGAGTCCATGAAACAAGTTGATGAAATGAAAATTGAACCGTAAATCACAGCGTGCGAACTTAACGTGGATACTTATTTATTGGATCGCCTTTGAGCTATAACACCTAAGTATTGGCACTTATACGATAACCTGTGACCTAATATTATAGTATAAATTATACTTATTTATGCAATCCTTACTCGCCGAATTTTTATCAAACGGTACAAAATGTGTCGCTTTGGAGGCAGCAAATGAGCTGTCAGTGCAAACACTTGTGCTCATTTGTTCGATTTCGACAAATAGACGGAGAGCTAGCGACCAAATCGGTCATGTGGCTTCAGCTGTATTGAAACTCCGTTAGCTACTTCCCTGAACAACCTTTTCCTATAATCTTCGTGCTGGCAGGCCGCGGGCGGTGGGTGCGGGTGTAGTAGGGTGGGGAAAAAAAAGAAAAAAATGTGGGCTCAGCGACTTTAATTTTTTTTTTCAAACAGTTGGTATGTACTCCCTGTACACCCAAAAAAAATTTTAAATCGATCGGGTGGTGGGAAGGGGTTGCCAGCGTTAATTAAAAGTACCAAAATAATAATAATTTTCATGTGGGCTCAGCTGTGTTGGCTTTTTTTCTGACGCGAGATTAATCCATTTGTAAGCCCTAAAAAAATAGCCATGCAAAAATATCGGTGGAAAGGTATCGAAAAAAATTGTTGAAATTCTCGGATCTTTCAGTGCAGTGCGGACCCTACTTTACACTATTTAAATTCGAATAGAGATTAAATCCAGGTCCTAGGTCCCTAGGTTTATTTAAATTATATTATTATTCCAAAATTAGCTTGATCTAATTAACTTATAACGCACCAGTGATTTAACATAATTACGTGAAATGATTCTCTATCGCTATTACATTAAGTTATTATACAATTATGTTCATAATTGACCACGTATGGACAATTTGTCTGTATGAACGTTTTCATTTCATTTAATAATAATCATGTTCGTGAAATAGAAACCAATAAAAACCAGCAAGTTTATGCTACAATCTACATATTGAGATGCCTCCATCAAGCGCACCACCTGCGCACTGCATTCATTATTTAAAATTTTAATTGGCAGCTTTTTTGCAAAAAAAAACCTATTGGAGCTAAGATTGACAGAGGTTTATCTTAAACAAATAGTTGTCTACTGTGACTAAATGTAAATATATATTAAAGTAAAGATAGGTTATACTAGTCTCTTGTTCTATTTTGCCATATTAATATACTTGTATCGGGTTACTCATCGCGTCAATAAAGTGCGCAGAACAATCGCCGCGAGTGCATCTCACTCATGATTAAGGGACACGGACTGTATCGAAATTTGTCGAGCTATTTTCGACTTTATTGACGTGAGTAACCCGACACAAGTGTATTAATAAGTCTAATTAATACTTGCGGAAGTTTTCTATTTAAATATCTGCCATATTTTTAACAGGTCGTATGAAATAAGAAATAGTTATCTGAAAAATACTGTGCTGAGTCCGCACTGCAGTGAAAGATCCGAGAATTTCAACAATTTTTTTCGATACCTTCCCACCGATATTTTTGCATGGCTATTTTTTTAGGGCTTACAAATGGATTAATCTCGCGTCAGAAAAAAAGCCAACACAGCTGAGCCCACATGAAAATTATTATTATATTGGTACTTTTAATTAACGCTGGCAACCCCTTCCCACCACCCGATTGATTTAATTTTTTTTTTGGGTGCACAGGGAGTACAGAGCAACTGTTTGAAAAAAAATTAAAGTCGCTCAGCCCACATTTTTTTTCTTTTTTTTCCCCACCCCACTACACCCGCACCCACCGCCCGCGGCCTGCCAGCACGAAGATAATAGGAAAAGGTTGTTCAGGGAAGTAGCTAACGGAGTTTCAATACAGCTGAAGCCACATGACCGATTTGGTCGCTAGCTCTTAGACCAAAAAGAACGGAGAGTAAATACGCATGTCTATCAGCTACTTAGATGTTTTAAAGTGTAATAAAATAAACACATTGTATTTTTTTGCCTTTTCTGACAACATAAAGCCCCGATTCCCGGGGCATATCCATACTAACATAATGATTGAGGTTGTTCACCCCGTGTCAAATCCAAAAAACCGATCACTGGTCATCAGTGAACCTGAGATGTGTTATAGGGATGATTTATGTTGAGGGCAACATAAATGGTATTTTTATAAGATAAGATTACCATGTTTAAAGTTCATGAAATTAGAAGTGAGTTGTGATGCCAATGTATTAATTTAGGTACATGTAAGTGACTAAATTAGCAATAAGTAATTAGCTTTGTTATCTGGACATCAAAATGTTCATAATCAAGTAGAAGACTAAAAAGGGTAAGTACTTATTTATTTTTTATTTTTATGTTTATATATACATATAGTTACAGCACAATCTGGATTTATATTGTTAATGTTGCCACATACCTACTAATAATATAAAAATGTAGTCGCATACAATAATAAGAAGGGAGATTTTAGTTTATGTTTGAAAGAGCCTTATCGTTAATTTAAGTGATAATATGCCTACTTACTGGTATATATCAAGTCGTTCACTTTGAATATATGGCCCATATTGACCACCAATGCCTGGGCCCTCATCACATTGAATGCCTGCCCATTCTAAATCTTGGAGTAGAGCATCAATAGAGCCTTCCACTTTTCGTGTCTGATCTGTGTCTTCAATGCGAAGAACAAAAGAACCTTTGCGTGATTTAGCGAACAATTTGTTGTAAAGTGCTGTGCGTAACCCACCCAAATGTAGGTACCCAGTAGGACTTGGTGCAAATCTGACTCTAGGGGTATTTGATGTTAGACACCGGCGAGTCAATATCAAAAAAGAACACCTTGATAGCAGCTTCATAGCTGAATGAAATATGTGTGTTGTTGAAACACACTTCTCTGTGTTTTAAGCACTATATTGAATCCTATGTAATGTAGAACACTTTTCACTTTATTTGCCGCCTACAAATATTTTTGTTCCCAGCAGTAGTTAAACACATTTGGTTTATATCATTTGGGTACACAAATATTCCTTAAAAGTTTGAAAAATTGAACGTAACCAAGTAAAATTATTCGTGAGCACAAATTTCTGACAATGACAACTTACTTTTTTTTTTTATGGCTTTACAAAGATTAGCCAATGGCAGGTGTTATAAAGTTAGGGAAACTTATAGAATATAAATATGTTTTAAGGGAAGGAAAACGGAATTTTGGAAAGAAAAGGATTAGGTTTTTAGGATTATACTATGATAGATGTATAAATTACATATATTAAATTTTGATATCATTTTTTTCCAAAAATACAGATAAAACTTTATATACATCATACGATTTATAATACAATAGACAAATAATGGATGTAGGGAAAGGAATACGTAAAGACACAAGTTGCGAAACTAAGGCAGACCGATCATATAGCGGACATAAAAAAATTATATGATTTAAATCCCCATATTCTCCGCAGGTACAATGAGGGTCAGACACAATATTCAGCCTGTACAAATGCGCAGGAGAACAAACATGGCCTAGGCGCATTCTGCACAAGATAGAAGTGATAGTTTTAGAGAACATTAATTTTCCGAACCACGGCTTATGTGAAATAGTCGATTGTATCATTCTGTAGTGTTTCCCCTTAGTTGTATCACTAGTCCAGAGATTATTCCACGCATCGAATAGGTACTTTTTGGATAAGTTGATCAAATCGCAACAGTAATTCATGTATGGAAAAATATCTCCACTGGTGATAGCCTCATTTGCCAACTGATCAGCCTTCTCGTTACCAGAAATACCCACATGACTTGGGATCCAAGCAAGTATCACATTAAAACCCCTCTGTACACACTGAAGTAAAACACTTCTAATTTTAAAAATAATCGGCGACTGTTTATGTACTTTGAAAGGAAATCTTAAAATTGCTTCTAAAGCGCTTCGAGAGTCAGAAAAAATAATTGTATTATGAAACTTTAGAAGAAGAATATATTCTATTGCTTTCAACAAACCAAAGCATTCCCCACTGAAAACTGTGGATTGTGGTGGAAGTTTAATTTTTTGGACAATCTTGTATTGTGAATGGTATACCATACCCCAACGCCAACACAACTAGAATTTTCGTGTTTTGATGCATCTGTAAAAATATAATGCCAATTTGGCCATCTATTATTAATAATACTGTTGAATTCAATGTTTGGATTTAATGTATTAGCCGATACTCCTATATCTAGTTTAACTTCTGGTACCAGACTAAGACTTCTATAATCAAACTGGTATAATGGGAGTATCATATTACGATGAGTAATAGCTTCCAGTTTTTCATACTGTCTGTAACTTTGAACTAGACACGGAGTATCTTTATGAGCCCAATAACTTGAAGTATCCAAAAGCTGTGCAAGGTTTCTTATTTTTGGGATTAATGGATGTGAACTGAGTTGTAATGTACGATAAAAGAATTTATCGCAAAGATATTGTCTTCTTAAGTAAAGAGGTGGGTCGCAACATTCCACTTGCAAGCAATTTATGGGACTTGATTTCATTGCTCCTGTAACAAGTCTAAGAGCTTTAGACTGAACAGCATCCAATTTTTTAGAAGTACTTTTAGCGAAAGGATGCAATAAAAACGAACCATAGTCCAATAAACTTCTTACTAACGCATTATAGAGAAGTCTCATTGTAAAAGGATGTGCACCCCACCATACGCCAGTTAGACATCTTAGAATGTTTAAGTTGCGCTCACATTTAAGCAAAATATATTCAAAGTGAGGGAGACCTGTGAGTTTGGTATCTAATATAACGCCGAGAAATTTTGCTTGCTGTTTTATCGGTAAAGAGATTCCACTATAGTCAATATTTACAGGCGGTGGTGATCGTTTTCTAGAGAATATAACAACCGAACTTTTAGATGGAGATAAGTCTAAGCCGTTTTCGTCTAACCATATTTTTAAGGCATTTAATGCTATTGATAATAATTGACTAGAGTCTTCAATGGAACGCCCTGATACATATAAAAGCAAGTCGTCAGCATATTGAAGAACATTTACATATCTTTGAATTGATGCGTCCAAGTCGAAAGTATAAATATTGTAAAGCAGGGGGCTTAAAACAGAGCCCTGGGGCAAACCTTTCCAAACAGTTCTACTAATAATATTATTTTGGTCAAAAGGGTACTTTATAAATCTTTCATGTAACAAGTTGACGATAAAATTAATAAATATAATGGGAATATTTAATTTAATAAGCTTATTTTTTTAAATTGTTATATTAACATTATCGTAGGCAGCATTGATGTCTAAAAATGCAGCCACCAAAGATTCATTTTTAGAAAAACATAATCTAATATCTGTGGTTAGGATGCTCAAGCTGTCAAGAGTGCATTTACCTTTTCTAAAACCAAACTGAGTATTAGATAATAGGTTATGGTGTTCCAAAAACCATTCTAACCGAATTTTGACGAGATGCTCTGCAGTTTTAGCTAACACGGACGATAATGCTATAGGTCTATACGACTTTGGATCTGAGCTTGGTTTATTTGGCTTCTGCAGTAATATCAGAGTTTGAGTTCTCCAAGACTCAGGAACGGTCCCTGCAGTCATTACATTATTAATGATAGACAGGTAATAATTGAGACTATTATTGTCAAGATTTGACAGGAAAGAATAGGGAATACCGTCTTCTCCTGGAGCAGAATCTTTGACTGACGAAAGCACGCCTTTTAACTCATCAAGAGTAAAGTTACAGTTTAAATCAGCATCATTAATGCTATCGTTATTACAATTTAAAGATTGACTCAAAGTTAAGAAATTTGTTAATGTGATTTGTTCAGGTACATAAGAAGGTGCTAGTTGATCCATAACTTGCTCTGCCAAATCAAGTGAAATTTTGTTATGCTGTGTATCTTTAAAAGCAGACCTAAATTTCCTTATATTTTGCCAAACAAGTGATGTAGAGACATTGGGGCTCAAAGACTTGCAAAACCTTTGCCAGCCTTCATATTTTTTTTTCTTTAGGATCTCCTTGGTAGATCCTGCAATCTCCAAGTACAAATCAAAATTGTCATCTGTCATATCTTGGCAATATAGTCTCTCAGCTTCCTTTATTTTCTTAACTGCAACAGAACATTCAGCATCCCACCATGGAGGGGAAGGAATCGTTCCTGGGCCAGATTTTTTAAGGGGAAAAACTTGATTTGCTGCCTCAATAAGCGTTACAGCAATTAATTGGGAGCACTCTGATGTATTTGAAGCATTAGAGTTAGGTAAATTTTTAAGTTTTTGCTCAACTATTTGTCTATATAGGCACCAGTTTTCATTTATGATTTTATGTTTCAGCCGAGGCTGTCTAACTTGCTTAGAAGGCTTGTCAAAAGGGAATGTGATTATCAAGGGATAGTGATCACTTCCATAGGTAGAATGTGCAGGTGACCAAGAAAGAGTTACAGCAAGATCAGGGGTGCAGATAGATAGATCTGGAGAGCTTGGGGTTCTTGCCAGCCTGGTTGCTAACCCAGTATTCAAAATACATAGATTATGGGAACTAATTAACTCTAACAACTGTTCACCCCAACGAGATGTAGATGCACAACCCCATAATTGATGGTGTGAATTAAAATCACCTAGAACCACAAATGGTTTTGGTAAAAAGTTAAAGAGTTCATTGATTTCCTCAAAAATTTCAATACTTGGTTGTGGAAAATATATTGACACATAGCATATACTATTTATAACTACAGCAATAACAGATAGTTTATCACTGTGTCTAGGAATATTTATTGATGTGAAAGTAAGTGAGTTTTTAAAGAGGATGGCGACTCCGCCATAACCATCAGGTCTGTCTTCTCGAAGACAGACAAAACCTGGCATTTTAAAAAATGATTCCTTTTTCAACCATGTCTCCTGGAGACAGATGAGAAAGGGATCATATTTGTTAATCAAATTAATTAATTCAGGTTTCCTGCTGTTGAGACTGAGACAATTCCATTGAATTGCTCTGGACTTTTGGTCCATTGTCGGAAGAAGATTCATATAAAGCCTTTATGATTGTTGCAGCGTTGGACGGTGAAATTTTTGATTGAGATAGTAACTGTATAATAAGTTGAATAGTATCATCAATGCTATATCATTGTTTTCTTTTTTGTTATTTAGAATGGGTAGAGTTTTAGGTAAAGAGGGTTGTCTAATCAATTCTTCATGGGCAATCCGGTCATAACCTTTTATAGATTTTGGGGGAGCTTTTGGTTTAAGGAAAACAGTTTTTTTATAGGACCGAGGTGAATCTTTATGTGGTGGTGATTCAGGGATTTCTGAGTATTGGATCTGTGATTGAATTGGGGTGGAAAGTAATGCTTCTGCATATGAAGTTTTATGAATAGGTGGATGCATTTTAACAGCCTCCATATAAGAGATACAACTTTTACTCATTGTTTCTTTAATGGCTTTTTGCCTAGTAAATTCTATACATTTTTTACTTGTAGCTTGATGTGAACCTTTGCATAAACAACAGGAGTAATTTTCTTCCTCCACATTGCAGGAGTCACCTGAGTGTCCTTGACCGCACTTATAACACTTTGGGGTGGATCTACATTGATTTTTAACGTGTCCGTAGCGACTACAATTGAAACACTGCACAGTTGGATATATATATAGCTCTACAGGTAAAGCAGTGTAGCACATATACACTCGTGTTGGTAGCATTTGTCCGTCAAAGGTTACTATGACCGTACCTGTATTTACAAATTGTGTAGTACTGTTGACATTAATTTTCCTCCTTATTCTTCTTACTTTTATGACAGGTCCGCACCCAAGAGGTACACTTATTGACTGCAATACTTCCTCATCAGACCAATCGTTGGGGACGCCTTTGACAACTCCCATTCGTGTGACATTAAATGTTGGGATGAAGGCTTTATATTTTTCTTTTTCCAAGTTTTGGAGTGTTAAGAAATCATTAGCATCATTAAATGTCGAGAAAGCTAGAGTAATTCGGTTGCGGCCTATACGTTTTAGGCTACCATTCACAATACCCCTAATGTTGTTGAACTTTAAGAAACGACCAAATGTTACAGGGTGAAGTGTTGTACCATCGTTATTACTGTCTCTTTGAACATGAACTACATACGGCGAGGCGTCGGTTTGCTGATAACGAGAGCGACCTACAGGAGTTCGGAGAACCTCTTTTTCATTAGCCTGAGTTTTCTCTGACTCAATTCTGCTATCCGGTGTGTTAAGATCAGAGTTTGATATGGAAGTCGAGTTTAATTGTTTTTGTTCTGTATTTGTTTTACTAACATAATCGCATTTACAATCGGTATGTCTTTCTTTACCTTCCTGTCCCAATTTCCTTTTCCTTTTATTACAATTAGCACATACGCGCGATAGGATTTTCCTTTTTAATTTGTGTTCATTAGATACAGAAGCGTCTGTATCCATTGACGATTCTAAAGCACTTATTAAAATGTCCATATTAGATGTTGTGTTTTGTTCAAAAGACCCTGGGGGAAGTGACCCCCCAGGGTCGGGGGGTTGATCCCCCATATAACTTAAATTTCTACCACTTACCTAAAATATGCAGCTAATTACACAAATATATAAATAATATTACTGTTATATACAAAAATAATGAAAAACTAATCCTTTTTTCAACTAGAAAACCAATTTTTAACAAAGTTAGTGAAAACCACGTCCGCCTCACACGAAGTTTCCCGCCCTTTTTTCGACAACTTACTTTCTTTGGGTGCCACTAAAGCCCCTCATTCACGTCACGGCAGTCCGCCGGCACTCCGGCATGGCTGGATGTAGCGGACACACGGTGTGCAAGTGGCCCAGCCTGGCAGTCCAATTCGCACTTATTCGTTGAAAGATGCGCAGCGCTGCGTTTTAGCGCATACACTGTACTCGAGTTTAAAAAATGGTGCCATCTCTTATGTCATTTTTAATAATGAATAATTAATATTTTATGCATTGCCGCATTTCTCAATTGTTTATTACTGTAATTTAGTGCAATTCGGACTGCACGGAGGTGGGCGGAGCTAGCAGGATGTTGCTGTTATGGTGCTTTTACATGCTCGGGCTCTCGGCCGAATGATTCGGCCCACCCTAGTACACGCTCATTCGAGACAGACTATATAGATTAAGTTTAAGCCAGACCATAGACAATTTAAGCTTTTTCAGGTAGTTTCAGTGAGTTAAACTGTGTTTTAAATAGCTTTGGTTATTGAAACCATTTAAGATACTTTTTAAATAGCTTCACCCGAAGTGAAATTATTTAAGACACCTTTTAACTCAACCAAACTACCTGAAAAAGTACTTAAATTGTCTCTGGTCTGGCTTAAGTTTTCTCGATATAGTCTGTCTCGAATCATCGTGTACTAACATGGCCGAAACATTCGGCCGAGAGCCCGAGCATGTAAACGCACGGTTACGATGTACATGGATTATTGGCCTGCTTCGAGATTGCTCGACCCGAGAAAAGGCAACCCAATAATCAGCGACCCAATAATCCATGTACATCGTGGTCGCAAATTATTGGGGCGCCGATTATTGGGCTGCGTTTTCGCGGGATGCGAAAAAAGTCGGTTCTGGCGCTTCGCCGGCCGCTACCGCGGCACGCTCGCTTCGCTCGCTCGGCTCGCGCGCTGTTAGGTCGCAGTTCTACCTAACACTGCTCCTCGCTTCGCTCGTCGTCGTACCTAAACCGACCTGCCTTAACATTCGATATAAGGAGTCTGTATAAAAGGCAGACAAATAATCGGCAGCCCAATAATTCATGTCCATTTTTTGGTTTTGGATTATTGGGTTGCTGGTAATTGTACTGTAAAAACTGTGGCTTCGGATGATTGGCCCGCTACTGAGCTTGTCCGACCCGATAAAAGGCAGCCCAATAATCGGCGACCCAATAATTGGCGACCACGATGTACATGGATTATTGGGCTGCCGATTATTGGCCCGCTTCGAGATTGCTCGACCCGAGAAAAGGCATGTATATCGTGGTCGCCAATTATTGGGACGCCGATTATTGGGCTGCCTTTTCGCGGGATGCGGATTAGTGAGTGGCACCCCCGCATGTGTGAGGTGATCCTAAAAATCATGAAATTTCGCAACGCCATACTGAAGCACGATTGCTACATCTGTACTTCTGTAGACCTCAGTAACTTTTTATTTTAATACTGTATCTGTGGTTTCATGCTGAGAAAAAAAAAGGATATCACTATGGTTCCGATGTCGAAATAACAGTGAGAGTCATTGTTAGAATTACCAAAAATCTTTCTAAAATGGTAAGCATCATCTCTTTGTAGCTGTACAAAATAGCATTCTTATTCAATATCTAAGTACAAAATGACCTTTGACCAAAACTGGCATCGAAACAAGTCGTCTAACAGTAACATCTATACTAAGGTTATGACATTACCTATTGCGTTTTCTTTCAGAATAAATTAAAATCATCACAGAGAGACAAAGTCAAAAAGTTTGTAGCTTTTACTCAAACCAGCGAGAGCACAGCAATTTATTGTCTTACACAGAATGACTGGAAACTGGACCTGGCGAGTGATAACTATTTTCAGAACCCAGATGCGTACTACAAGGATCCCATTAAAGCTACAGTAGACAGAAAAAAGCTGGAACAGCTATTTAACAAGTACAAAGATCAACAGGAGAATGATAAGATAACAGTGGATGGAGTTATGAAATTTCTAGAAGATTTAAACCTTAGTCCGGAATCTATATTAGTACTTATCATAGCATGGAAATGTAAAGCTGCAGTCCAGTGTGAGTTTTCTAAAGACGAGTTCCTAACTGGACTCATGGAACTGGGCGCAGATAGCATAGATAAATTAAAAACAAAACTAGCTACCCTTGAAACAGAAATTAAAGATCCTAATAAATTTAAAGATTTCTACCAATTCACCTTTAACTATGCCAAGAACCCAGGACAAAAGGGATTGGAGTTAGATATGGCAATAGCGTATTGGAATATAGTGCTTCGTGGAAGATTTAAATTCCTAGATGCTTGGTGCAAGTTTCTTACGGTATGTGTTTCTACATAAATATTTAAAGTATACATATATCTAGGGCTGCCATCTCGTACATTGCCGAATCCGGACAAAAAAGTTTAAAAACCCGGACGTTTCATTAAAATCGCGGTCTCTCCCCGGACACTAAAGAAATCAATTTTTAATTTAAAAATTTAGTTGTTGCTGGGGATTGCCCTGAACCCAAAAATGTCCGGGTTTACCCCGGACAGTTCTAAAAATCCGGGCCGGACGCTCCCCGGACGGGCTCCAAACTAGGACAAATCCGGGGAAACCCGGACGGATGGCAGCCCTACATATATCTGTCCCACAAACGAATACATTATACAAATACAGCATGCATTGCAACTAAATCAAATAAAATTAAACCCATTTGGCACTATTTACAACACACTGTTCTTACCACCTCCACTAGTCTGAATTGTAATGGCCAGTCATAGTATAAAAAGGCTTCAGGCTGTCAAATGCTCACTCACCATAGTTCTAGAATCAACTGAGTTGCTATTATGTAAAAAACAAGTTGAAAAAAAAGTGTAAAATTATTATTGATGGATGATTAATGGTGCTGTATCAGAAATATCAGAATATACACATTATTATGACTGCAATCAATTTTAACATAAATCTATTACACACATACAGCCGTGACCAGATAATTAGGTACATGTTTTTTCCCCATACTTGAGTAATTATATAAATCATATAATATTATATACATATCATTCTTTCAGAGAATACATGAATGCAAAATATTTTGGGTTATAGACACATTTGAGTTTGACAGATGTTGATCAATAAATACCATTTTAAACCTTAAACATCAGCAATTAATTCTTCACATGAAAAAAACCAAATGATAATAGTACATTGAGATACAAGTGCCAATAGGAGAAAATTCGAAATGAGTTGCAATAGAATAAAACACAACCAAATGGAGTGTTTTAAATCAACACAAGTTGTTTCCTTTAGCCATGTCAACCAGTCTTTGCCCATTTGCACTTCTTAGTCCAATTCCGTGTTTTCCAATGGTCAGTATTTCGCCTTGTCTTTGTTGGCAAATTCTAGCATTAAAATCACTCATTACTATGAGGTTTTTATCTGAAGTTTCTAGTATGGAAGATAGTTTTTCGTAAAAGCTGTTCTTTGTTATGGCGTCTGCTGCCTCCGTTGGAGCATATACTTGGACAATAGTCCATGGGTGAGCGTACCCTTGCAAGTTTATTTTTAGGATTGCGATTCTTTTGGTTATGCCTCTAAATTCTATGATGTTCTTTCCACCACCACCAATCGGCTTCGGGAGTTTATACATAAAAATAAAGAATAAGAATAAGAATAAATTTATTATCAATAATATACACATACATATTTGTATTTGTTGTTGAAGTTGTTTCATTTTGTTGCATTTTGTGTTGTTTGTTTGATGTTGTTTAATTGCTATCATTTTGCTTCTGGAGGCTGTTATTCTGTAATTGATATTGTTTTGCTGAAGATGATAGAGAGTTTGATCGTGAGGGGTTTAGAAATTCAAAGGCATTTGTTTTATTTATTTTTGCCGGGGCCATTTGCGGTGTCTCTCCAGTGTGCTTGTTTGCATTATCGAAAGTTGGTGATTTTGTTGGACTTCTTTTTCTTTTTTCATTGGTTTTATCTTGATTAGTTTTCTATTTTATTATCAGTTTGTCGTACTTAATAATAGAAATTTTTCCCTTCTCAATTTCTACTCTCTTCTTACTTTGAAGGTCCTTTTGAATGACATCCTTGGGATAATCCTCAGAGACATAGATATTAGTGGGTGGCTTTTTGCCATTCCTTAAAAATTGCCTTCTTCTCCATGCTAGGGTTAGTTTCATTAATATTGGTGTATGTTTCCTTTCTTGCTTTAAACCTAGTCGGCGAGCTGTGCTCATTTCCCATTTGTCAAAATTTTCTATATCCTGATCTTTTGTCACGTTGTTCAGGGTTGTAAGGACCAGTTCCAGTAGTTCGGTGTCATTTCGTTCGGATTCTTCCACACCATAAAGTACAAGGTTGTTTTATTCTATTCTCTCTCTAAATCGGATAGATCTGTTTCATCACTTTTAAGTTTTAGGTTATCTTCTATCAACGGAGTAAATTTTTCTTCTATGGTCTTTGACATGCTAATGTTGAAACTTTCAGTTAGCGAGTTGGTGTGTATTTTGAAGTCATTCCTCAGTATATTCATATTTTCTTCCATTGTATTCATGAGTCTTTCAATTGTTGTTTCTGTTGACTTGGTTTTTTAAATTGACTACTAAATTGGTAGAAAGAAATGTCCAAATATCACTGGATCGCAGCTGGTAGCCATTATTTAGGATATTTCTGTTTCTTTTTTTACGGTTTACGGGCAACACAGTGTTAGCCGTCTGCTGTCAGTTTCACGGGGCGGGCGTGACTTCAGTGCATCTTTGTGAGGTTATAATTTATAATGTATAGTTATTGTTAGGTATGTATAGTGTTAGTTCGCAATGCACTTTTCGACACTTTTTCCTTTAGAAATGTACGGTTTTCCGCGGATGTTTAGTTATTCACAGTATTTGAGCTTCGAGCCAGAAGAATTTCGGAGATTCACACCACAGCACTTGTTATCAAAAGTCTCCTGACGACACTTAGAACGGTTATTACTTGACAGTTGCCGAAAACGGTTATTACTTGACAGTTGCCGAACCGGAAGTCCAATGCACTTATAAACATTTAAAAAAACTATCCCAGGTTCTAGCCACAGCCCGAGAAAAATATTAGAATGCTTATTCAGTTGTAAAACACCTGAAGATGATACTCCTGTTCTGCTTTCATATTAACTCAAAAAGCGTTATCACAGTAAGATTTGTAAGTTAAGAAGGCTAAGGCTATAAGCATTAATGCTGATATATCAATGCTACGAATGTAGGACTCTCGCCTTTCCACTCTATCTCATAGAGGGAGAGGAGAGAAATCTGCTCACTAAACTCCTTTTTAGGGGAACGTCATGGGATCGCAAACATTTCGTTTCGTTTGTCCTGTATTTTTTTGTTGAATGTTTTTGTCAATCCATGGTTTGAGTGATGCCTTGCGTGGTGGCCTGGAGTTCGGCGTGTGTTTGTTCAAACGCTTCCCATTTGCAGTTTGCTGTGTTCTGTGTACTTACTAGTTTCGAGAGGTCGCATTCGTACAGACTTGAATGTATGCTGTCTGTGTCAGACTTTATAATATTCTAGCAAATAAAAAGATTTGTTTACCTGTTAGACCCTTAAGTAAAAAAAATCCTGCGTTTTATTGGTATATTATTATTATACTACTATACTGGATATTATTATTACAGACGCCACGTATTCTCTACTCTCTCATCTCTCCCATACAAAATGTCAAGATCATGCAATCAAAATGCAAAAACAATGCGAGTCTTTTTAATGTGCACATCGGAAAATAGGAGAATTTACGACGAATTTTATCAACAATAAAATGGAAAAACAAATTTGATTACTGTTTTTTTAAGGGTCGCGATCCTATATAAGTATAAATAAAACGTTACTGCTTTTAAACTACAGTGCCTATCAACATGAAACGAAAAAAATATATGATCATCAATAACAAACCGGATAAGGACATTAGATACTTAGGTTCTGTTTCACAATGTCTGAATAAAGTATTGGATAGCTAATTGACATATAAATTAACGTCCACATGAAACTTCCTGTTAAAGTAGTTTACGTTTCACAAACTTCCAACCATTAACTTTATGTGTCAGTCATTTTCTTGCAAGTTAGAGCTGGCAACGTCGCATTACGAGTATGACGTTTCGATTTACAGAACATTTGAGAGCATACAAATTTTTTATTTTATTTAATGCACCCCAAAAGTAATTAAACCGCAGATTTTATAAATACATTATTTTAATGTTTATGTACATATTAATTATACGTTAAATGCATAATTAAGATTTTTTTTTTTACAAATCTTTTTTTTGTGGGACGTAACGTACGGCAAATGTAAAAGTAAGAACAAAATTTTTTGGCCGTTGTCGTCTCTTATCATTTTATGTTTATTATATTTTTTCATATATTACCTCAAACAATGTCTGAAAAACGGTAAAGAATAAAGATATAATTTTAATCCATTTCAAATATTTTTTGATTTCACTTTACACAGCAAACGTTAACGTTAATAAAGTACAGTCATAGACTTAAATTTGTGACCCACTTCTATAAGTGAGTCACAAATTAAAGTTAACACAACTTTTTGTGTTGTCAGTCCTTTCAAAATATTGCCTAAATACAAAGCAAAAGTTGTGTACATTCAACTACAAAGATATTAATGTAGCCAAAGTGCCAAAATGTTTGTATACAGGACTTTATTGCCTGAACATTAAGGTCGTGTATACATATTTTTGGCACTGTGGCTGTCCTGATATCTTTGTAGTTGACAGTACCAAATTAGAGATCGCAACCGTACCAAAGCGCAACATGCGAGTTATTTCATATAATTGGCTGAGACATGCTTTTCCAAAATATTAGATTAAGTCATTGTTGCAGATGCGAAAGCTATTTTAGTTTTTATACATTGACATACGGCTCGTTGACAAATTATTTAATATACTTAGGCTCATTTTCATTGGTATTGTTATAAAGCATGCGAGGGCTCCCTTAATGCATGCAGTATAACGACTAGTATAAGACGCTGACGCTGTCGACCAATGTAAGGTTGCGGGCTCTATGGCTTTATTACGTGTTGAAGATCTTCCGACGAGGGCGCGGAGGCATGCGGTTTCTAACTTCCAAGGAAAATGAGCCTTATGGGACAATTCAAATTCATAATTGAGTAAAGCTTTACATTTATATCTTCTTACAAAATTATACATACACATAGCGCCACTTCTATAGGCCGGCCATACACGTTCGGGCAATCTGTCAAATCTCTATAGTGGGTATGTGAATGTCCGCACGCATCCGCCAGACAAATTTCCCATACTTACATTTATTGGCAGATCCGGCAGATATGCCCAAACTTATAATAATAAGGCCAGCTATATACCGTAAGTTTTAATTAAATCTTTATTACATCACAATTATGTTTAAGTATAGGCGTCATCAGTTTTCCTTAGGGCCAGCATGAAAACTATAGCCCAGTCCCTTTCTTGCTTTAGGGAGGGATATGCACACCAGTACCTATATGTATTATTATTATGTTTACTTAATGTAAATAATCGAATGGTTCCATTTTATTTTATTTGGATATAAATTATGCCTTTACGTTTTTACTTATTTATATATTTAACATTTGTATAAGTTTGAATTGTTCTGTTTTTTTTTTACTGAGCAATATAACAGGAGAGCTAGCATATTGCGGGTTTAGCGCTCTGATACTCGCCGCCATTATTAATCTTACAGCCGCGCCCATAGTTGATGGCTTCACTTTGCACATGCACTTTACAAACAAACTAGAAACATCACTTCTTAGGACCAGCAGATATGTTTTTTTTTACTTTTATGTTAAATGCCTTGCGGAACTTTGTATGGGCTGTGCTCCTCCTCGAATATGCGACAACCAGCCAGTATTACCTTTAAAGATTATTACTTTAATGGCATTGCGAAATTTGCGAATGACTTATGTAGTGACTTAAAACGATGAATGGTTACACCATATAAGCGAATGTACATAAAATGGGACAGGACATACCGTTGGTGTAGCTGATGCCACATTACACTACACCGGCCACGCTGTAATACTTGCCAGTGGTGAACCATGGCAACAGTTGCGTTTATATGCTGGCCCCTTTTTTAGAGTTCTGCCGTTAACTAGGAACACTTATAGTTTCGCAGTGTCAGTCTGTCCGTCTGCGGCTAAGCTCACTGACCGTTAGTACTAGATAGCTGAAATGTGGTATGAAAATTATTTTTATATACCTATCATGCCGGCAAAGTGCTAAAATAAAAGGTATGAAAATTATTTTTAGGATACCCCATACATGAAAACTAGTGGGGTGATTTTTTTCTTTCGTTTCAACTAAAGTGTGAGTTATTTTTGGATAGGTATTTAAATTTTCGAAAATAATCGCTTTATAAAGACTTTCAATTAAAATGATTTTAAACATGGTCAGTTAACCAATATTGTTTAGCAAAAATTTCTATCCTCTTTGTATTAATCTCGCATTTGTAATTCAAGACCAAAAATAACTAATTCGCCGCTAGAGGCGCTAGTGGACCGATGGTCCTACAAAAAGAGGTTAAATGTCATTTTCAGATAAATTTTTAATGGTTATTAATGAATATCGTGTTTATTTCAATAATATTTATTACCTAATTTTTCAAAAAATTTTGAAAAGGCGATACATGTTCGATTAACGAAATTTCTCAATCATAACAACATACTAAACTCCTGTCAATTTGGCTTTCAAAAAGGCAAATCGACTACTACCGCCATATTTAATATGTTAAAGCTTGTTTGGGAAAGTGTAGATAAAAAAAACCTCTGTGCGTCCCTTTTGATCGATATGTCAAAGGCTTTCGACTGCTTAAGTTATGATATCATTCTGAAACAGCTTGAACATGTTGGGATAAGGGGAAACGCTCTTAAATTAGTTTACAGCTATCTATGCAACAGAGAGCAGGCTGTGGAAATTGTAAGCTATAACGCTCAAAAAAAAAACTGTTGTACAAGTACAGTCCTCATTTCAGAAGGTTCTGCTAGGACTTCCCCAAGGCAGTATTCTCGGGCCACTCCTATTTTTAATTTATCTCAATGAACTTCCAAGTATAATAGATGTACCATGTATTCTTTATGCCGATGATGTTACTCTACTGTTTTCAAAGGAAGATACATTGGAAAACATGCAGGAACATATAAATAGTGTCCTGACAAAAATTATAAAATGGCTTAAAAGTCTTAACCTAAATGTGAATCTGAACAAAACTAAGCTTATACAATTTGGAAATTACAGAACTGTATCAAAATCTCTTGTAGTCACAAATGAGAATGCGTCAATAGATAATGTTAGTCATGTTAATTTTCTCGGTGTTGAAATAGATTCACACTTAAATTGGAAGGCGCATATAGATGACATAAACAAAAAGATTTATAGTAGATGCTACGCTTTATCTATCCTGTCAGAAACCTGTTCGGAGAGTATAGCTATAAGTGCATATTACGGGACAGTCTACCCACTACTTACCTATGGAGTCATTTTTTGGGGCAATTCTGTTGATGTACAAAAAACATTTATATTGCAGAAAAAGTGTTTAAAGACTGTGTTTAGAATGTATTTAGATGATTCACTGCGAACCGTGTTTCGAGAAAAGCGTTTTTTGACCCTTACATATATATTTATTTGCCTTGGCATATATATTTTAGAGTTAAGTCTATTTGTTAAAAATAATCCTGAATATTTCACAAAGAGATCATGTAAAGAAAATATTCGATCGCAATATAAATATGATGTAATACTTCCTAAAACTAGTACCTGCATATATGAAAAGAGTGCATTTATATCAGCTATAAATATCTTTAACAATCTTCCTGATGAGATAAAAAGCCTAGAAGGTAATATTTTCAAAAAAACTTTAAAGAAGTTTTTGATAGACCATGTCTTCTACACTACAAAAGAGTTCTATAACCATGCCAATATAAAATAAGTCAAATGTTATATCTTAATATACTTAGATTAGGTTACGATGTAAGAGATTGTATGCCCGAAAGGGTAAAACTGTTGCTACTTTTATAAATGTACCTAGTTATAACTCCTTGTACCTACACAGTTTATGCAATAAATATTTCTGATTCTGATTCTGATTCTGAATATGCAATGTTAGGACAATCTTTACGTTGAAATTTATATTTAATACCGGTAAATTATTATTTTGGCTCTAAAATAAGCTTTAAATCGAAAGTGGAAAATGACCCTGTGGAAAGTGGAAATTGCTGTAAATTTAGAGGTTAGTGCGGCACATAGGTATGTAGGGTAAGCAGTACAATCATTGGCCCTTTAAGGTGAACCTCGAGTTTCAACATTTTTCCTTCCTAAATAAGATGCAAAATAGTAAAACTTTTGATGACAAGTTATCCCTTTGAATAAAATTTGAATAAATCACAACCATAAATATATTTACAACCAATTGTGAAATATAACGCAAAAACCAAAAAATGGGACAAAAGTATAATCATTGGCCCCCAGGGTACAAATATTGGCATACCAATAATAGTGAATAGAAACTATAAATAATATAAAACAACACAAATATTACATTTTGAATACCAATAAAAAGGGTATAATAGTGTAAAAGTACTAAATTCTTATGATTTGCTTAATAAAACACTTTTAGCTTCGATCGTTGCAAAATGTTTTTTTATGAGTGTTCCAGCCATTATGCTGGAAAACTATTAATTACACTATATACTGACAAACAAACACAAAGAAAAATATATATATTTTTCTCTACATTCTACTCAAACGTATATCTTAATAAATCGATTTTAAGTTCAGGGGGCCAATGATTGAGGGGGGGGGGGCAAGATTACTACCGCTTACCCTATACAAAAACGTTTCTATTTTAGTCAAAAATATTAAGGTGATTGGACTACTAACTATTATATAAATATAACTAAAATTTTATCAAATGCCATGGCAAACAGCCACAAGTTTTTAGTTTAGAAATAAATACAAACCTTAAATATTATACATAAATAATATTTAAAAACATGTTTAATTCTTAAGATTTTCCGTTAGGATACGTATTCCGTATGCATATTTAGTGCCGAATTAACATGTACTTACAACGATGTTGATATGGTTCAGGTTAAACTAATAATAAAGCATATTTATTTGTAAAAATAGCTTGACTTAGTATTTAACTGTTTTATGAAATATTATCACATAAAAACACATTACTTATATAATTTTTGAAAATAACACAATCTACACATTATTGAAAAATAGTTAGAAACTAAACCTCTTTTAACTTGTCAATTAAAGAAAAATAATCAATGCTAATATTGGTTTCGCGCCATACAAACTCATACTAATGGCCCTTGACAAGGACCGCGAAGGCGAAGGCGCCGCCTGGTGAGCAAAAATACTTTAGTCCATAATGGTATATTCCATTTTTACAGAAAAAGTCCTCTCATAAAAATAAGTAATTTTATTTACCTATACCTATATTTATATTTACACAAAGGCAAGACTATAATAATAATAAAATAGATTTTTAGTTGCAAAATTGGCAGTTTACTTGTAACAAACACTTCAGGTGTTCATAACAATTCGTGCAATAAAATAAAAGCTGAAGCTACATGAAAACTATCTCATTTATAATTCATTACATCGACATTATTTAAAACTACCTAGTCATGGAAAAGGGCCTTTTCGGTAATTAGTAAAGACTGGACACTAATATTTAACGACTCATTGATCACTTCTGTCATCAACATCATAATGATCCGCGTTTTACTTTTGTGCATAGATATTGATACTTAGGCATATTTGTTTGATTGTTGACAAAAACACGCAATGAATGGTTAAATTATACTTACGTGAAATGAACCAACTTATTCTTTTTTTTTGACAAAAACGTTATATCTAATAATCAACATAATGACGTTGACCAATGTAAAGAAACTTATTACAAAAAGGTTGGCGAAACCTGAAATGTCAACTGGACAATGACATAGACTTTGACACTAATGACAGTGACGTATCTGTCTTAGATTTTTGGTCTTGAATTACAAATGCGAGATTGGTTATGGTCATGGCATCTACAAAAACCCCTTCCAGGTTCGCTTATTGTAACGTGCGGTTAACAACGGAACCCTAGATTGAGCTTAACACGACATGCTATTGGCCGAATTTTTGCAACGCTGACATTGCGAACATTGAAATACTTTTCTATGAACTTGGATTGTCAGCCGACATTGGCAACAGTTGCCTGATAGCTTGCATTAGGGTAAATTGTTTTTCCCCAGTGGTCTTTTAGAGAACTCATTAACGCGACCTTCTGATTTGTATCTTTACTCACCTTGACAACGATTATGTATAACAACTTAGTTACATAATAATAATAATGAAAACGGCCTAGGAAAATTCTATAAAAGGATTCTTTTAAATTTAATTAAAAATTACTGTCACGCTGTAGTTGTCAGACAATATTACTGCCATTACTGGTCGCGCTTTTATCGTATGTGTATTAGTCCCTTACGGCGATGATACGTACTTAATAATATAATATAATAATAAAAATAGCGTAGGGTTATGACGAGACGACCCCATCGTCCACTGGTTTTGAGCGGTGCAATCAGTCAACGCAGATTGATTACCATTTTGTTAGGCAGACGTCCGATTTTATTCTCAATAACCCAGTATTTAGTCCACCACCTTTACCTAATAGTCCAGTATATTTTAGATTCCATTAAATCTCAATAGCTTATACACCCTGGCAGGTGCTGCCTCTGCGTGCGTCCCATGACTCGGGCAGGTGCAACATCCGCTCGTTGTACCCCTTACATTTAATTAAATTGTCGAATGGGCCTCTGCGGGTTGGCTACGGCTCCGCGTACGCCTCCCAAAGGTCCGGAACACCGTTGTTCCGTGATGGGAAAGTAATATAATAATAATAATTTTTAAGAAAAAAAAACCGACTTCATTTGGTTCCCGGTAAAAGTTAAATTTTTAATTTGTTTGAGTTAGCCAGTTTACTTCACAAATATCCAATACACCGCACGTGTACGATCGAAAATTGAGGAGATTTCTTAATGTCCCAGGGCTTCCATCATTACATGTGAAGTATAATCAAACCTTGTAGACCTTTAAAACAAACAAAATAGTAAATTATCGAGCAGTTTCATTATGCCATCCCTGATTATCAACATCAGGTCCACTCCAGCAAAATGATGGCCACAGTAAGAAAATGCCTAAGCTAATTAGGAACACCCTCTAATCACAATGAACGTGCCGTTCAAATTTGAGGAGTTCTCTGAATTCTTCTAGAACTCCATCAGAATATAAATCAAATCAAAAAGATGAATGTCACAACTAGGATAATAAGTAGAGCTAGGTTTATTGACCAGTTCCACTTTGCCATCCCTGGTCTTCATCATCAGGTCCACTTCATCAAAATGTTGGCTCCCCCAAAACAATGTTTTAGTTACTTAAGGAAACCCTCAAATCAGAATGCATGTGCCGTTAAAATTTGAGGAGTTCTCTCAATCCCTCATGAAGTCCATCATCAAAATATAACTATAATCAAATAGGACTATCTTGAAGGTATTTCTTTACAAAGAAAAGATGAATGTCTCAAATCGGATGATAGAGCTGGGAATTACCAAGCAGTTCCACTTTGCCATCCCTGGTCTTCATCATCAGAAGACCTAGTATAAAAATTGTAGGACATTAACTTCTCGACCGCGTTAGCGTATCGAGGGGTCAAAATATGAAAGTTACCGGTTGATTTAAATAAACGGCAAACATAATTTGAACTGTCGATACGCCAACGCGGTCGAGAAGTTAATGTCGTACAATTTTTAAATTGTGAATATAAATAAATGTCTTAAATGTCTTAAATGTCTTTTATACTAGGCCTTCAGGGCCACTCCACCAAATTGATGATGTTCGTAAAGAAATGCTCGGGTGTCTTAAGAAACTACCCAAATCATCATGCATGTGCCTTTAAAATTTGAGGAGTTCCCTCAGTTCCTCATGGATCCCATCATCAGAAACTGATTTTGAAACAAACGGGACAAACTTGGAACCATCTATTTTCAGACAATTTTTTTTTAATCGGATGATAGTCCTGGGAATTACCAAGCAGTTCCACTTTGCCATCCCTGGTCTTCATTATCAGATCCACTCCACCAAATTGATGATTTTCGTAAAGAAATGCTCGAGTTCCTTAAGAAATCACCCAAATCAGCATGCATGTGCCTTTCAAATTTGAGGAGCTCCCTCAGTTCCTCATGGATCCCATCATCAGAAATAGATTTTGAAAAAAACGGGACCAACCAGGAACCATCTACTTTCAGAAAACAAAAAAAAATTAAAATCGGTTCAGTAATGACGGGAGTTATGAGTGAACATCCATTAAAAAAAATTAAAAAAAAAATTAGACGAATTGAAAACCTCCTCCTTTAGAAATATTGAATTCGGTTGAAAATGGCGAAGAGATGTGACGACCCCATCGCCCACTGGTTTCAACCGGTGCAATCAGTCAACGCAGGGCAGCTTGTGGCGAGTTGTTGGGGAGTTACGACCACGTATCTGAGCCCTCCTGGGGGACTCCGTCGTCCGACCAAGTCCTCCGCCTCTGGCTTGCCTTAACCGGCCGTCCAGAGTGGGGTCGCGAGAGCTGCTCGAGGGTAGATGTGGAAACCTAACTGGCGAGGTGGCTATATGTTTAAAGTCCAGTGACACGACCTCTCTACCCCCAGCCCACATACCGTTCTAAATAATAAATAAAATAACTAAAACATGAAATATTTTTTTTTGTACCTTAAGGAGTAGGTAGTACTGAAGATACATATTTGTAAGCGAACAGATATCATTTTCTATATCAAACACATACTACCTTAATGTGTGAAAATCGTGAAAGTTTAAATAAACAAATAGCTACCTTACTACTATCACCATATGTTACACTACTGGTGATGTAATGCCTTTCGCCGCATGCCTTTATGTCCTGCCGCTTAATTAGATAAGTGTCACTGCGTATTGCGTAACTATCATTTGAAACATTGAAGAAAGAGATGCGAGTATAGCATGTCGGTTACAAATCACAAGACATCTATATTCCAAATAGCGATTGCAAATCCGTGAACATTTTTACAAATCCGGATTTTCGGATTTTGGTTTGACCGAAATCCGAAGTTCGGATTTAATCCGGATTTTAAGAAAGGAATATGTGGCATAAAGGCAAAGTGAAATAAACAATGAAATTAAGTTAGTAAAAAAGTAATTAAAAAAAACAGAATGCGTACACTGCTACGCCAATAACAAAATCTTTAAAAAATAATAAAAACAAAATACATACGTACACTGCTACGCCAATAAAAAAATCTTTAAAAAATAATAAAAACAAAATACGTACACTGCTACGCTAAGTACGCTATTTAATAACAAAATCATCTATTGGTTGGTAAACATGATCGCAAAATACAAATTTTATATTTTGTTTCCGCGTTTTGATAAAAAATGAAAACGAAGAAACATCATCGCATCTAGAGATTCGTCACTTAACCTCGTCCTCATACGATTACAGAACACCCCAGCTGCCGAAAATACCCTTTCTGACTCCACACTTGTTGGTGGTATTGATAACAGCTGGTTGGTTGGTTGGTGTGGTTGTGGTGGTGGTTGTGTGGTTGGGAGGCTAAAATCCGTTGACCACGAAGTCGTTGTTTGATTTTTGGAAAAGTAAAGAAATCATTAGGGCTTAAGTCTGGACTGTAAGGCGGGTGTTCCTGTTTTTTTACGCTTTTCTCTTTTAAAAACGCAACTATCTGCTGGGCGGTGTGCGAGCTCGCATTATCGTGGTGCAGTACTATATGACGCCTTGGGTTATTTTTTTGGAGCTCGCCGATAACTTCTGGCAAACAGACAGTGGTATACCAATTAGCATTAACTGTTTAACGATCTGCTAGCACGATGGTGGCAACGTGGCCACTTTTCGGTACAAACGTGGCGACCATTTTTTTCGAGGTGCTCCGTGAGCGTATTACTTTGGTTTTATCTCGTCTTGGAACATCCAAACAGTCGACTGCTGTTTAGAATCCGGATCGTAAGCATATATCCAAGATTCGTCAACACTGACAATGTCATAAACGTTATTAGAGTTTTCTCGGTTTAATTGCCGCGGCGTTTTGCGACACCATCTAACGCGAGCCGGTTTTTGGTCTTCACTAAGTAAATGTGGTATCCAACGTGAGATCAATTTTTTTACGCCTAAGTGATAGTCCCTGAAATGCCTAATGAAGCTTCTATCTCACGGTATGTTGCATGGCGATCTTCGATGATCAGTTGCCGTACTGCATCAATGTTCTCCTGGGTTACGGCTGTTTTCAGTCGACCTTCACGATGCCTAACACTAAGACTAGAGCAACCGCATTGAAATTCCAAATACCAACGTTCCACAGTCCGGAGGCATGGTGCTTCATTATAAAAAACCGTAGTCAACTCTTCAAAGCACTGAAGACGAGTTAAACCCCTTTTAAAGTTGTAAAAAATTATCGCACGTAAATTTTCCTTCGAAGTTTCCATTTTCACAACTGACTTGTAAACTTTAAATCGACGCTATTCTAAAACGGTTCGCCCGAGTCATTCTTCTGTTTTCGAATTCTAAATTCAAATATTTTATGATGACATTAATTTTTTTTAAATAATCACGGGAGGTTTGCAAACGACAAAACTTAAAAGGCACCCCTCGTAGCTCCCCCGCGTTACCGCTTCATGTGCACCGCTTTTTATTTCGCATTAGCATTAATTTTGAGCAAATTAGTACTGGTATGAAAAAATCCGAAAAACCGGTTTTTTCTTGTAAAAATCCGGATTTTAAAACGGATTTTCAAACGCTCCTAAATCCGGATTTTTGAACTTCGGATAATCCGGATTGCAATCACTAATTCCAAATGCTGGCATATTATTTTTAAAATATGATCTTACTTTGTATTTAACATTAAAACATTATACTGATTAATTACTCGCGCGGAATTGTGCGTGCTCGTGTGAATTTTCTAGCGAACGCGTTTGCCTCGCGAAACAAGCTCTAGCCGATTTGCTCGGCAAGATGGCGTCGGTCAGTCAGCTGTTGAACATGACGCCGCACTTTCTTACTGCCGTGGCATTCATGACTTTTGCAAATTGGCTCTATGAATTAAACCATCTATTTCCCTTCCAGCATAAGCAATAGGAGTAGGCTTTCAAGTAAAAGATGCAACGGTTAACCCAGGGTTTCCCAATCTTTTTCGGTCTGTGGCGCACTTGCAACTGTAATTAAACATTTTGTCACGTCACAGCGCCCCAATTTGAAATATACCTATTTCAAATTGGGGCGCAAATATTTAAAAAAACTAACCGATTGCCTTCCCTACTTTCAATGCAATTTCCTTTCTGCAATATTCACTTGAAACAGATAAGGTAGGTACCTACCTAATATTTTTATTTTGGAAATTGTTACTTTGGATCAACAATATCTGTATCAATATTTCCTGATGTGTTATTTATCGTTGTGAAAAGAATGATTGAAAACTGCGAAAGATTTTTGGAAATTAAAAGTATATAGTTGAAACGCCACCGCTCGCTTTGAGTGCGACGTCTAAGTCTAAAACCACTTGTATTGGTGTGCGGCGTGCAGCGTCGTCACGTGTTCCATATCATATAATATAACATCACGCTCGAAACGGGCGTTGCTTGATTTTTTTTATAGTACACTTTAGTTTTTTGCGCTGATTATTATTATTATACGCTATTATAACGATGAAAGTTATCATACGATAGTAAGTACTTATAAAACAATGAGATAATAAGACATACTGCATTTTGTCTAAATGTTCTTAAAATAGGTTTGCGTATCCAGGGCATAAAGGGACTTGACAGACAGACGGACGGGCGGACGGTCAGACGGACAACAAAGAGATCCTATAAGGGTTCCGTTTTTTTTCTTTTGAGGTACGGAACCCTAAAAACTATAGTCTCACAGACAGAAATACTCGGGCGTGTCAGATTAAGGTATAGTGGATTAATTACTTATAAATAAATATTTTATGGGACAATCTTACACAAATCGACCTAGTCCCACGGTAAGCTCAATAAGGCTTGTATTGTGGGTACTAGGCGACGATATATACAGGGTGTAACAAAAATGTAGGTGATCCGTTTAAAGGCGTATATATATACATGGGTAGTATCCACATAAAATATCAAAAAAAGAAAATTCGCCATAGATAAAAAGTTATGAAGGTTTCTTTTTTTCCTTTAAAACTTACTAATTCACGAAAAGGTTTACGATCTGAGGCAGTCGGCACGCGCACAAAGGCCTGTACGTGCACAAAGGCAGCCGCGCGCTTTCTCAGAACACAACACTACACTACTACAAAGTAAAGCGTCTTTCACATGAGGTTGATTGCTTAAAATTATGAGCTAAATTTTGTTACATTAAGCGATTATTAACAAGTTTTTTAGTAAGTGTTAGGGTCAGAGTAGTTCTCAAATACTTTATTCAAACGGAATTTGCGGGTTTTACTTCTTGCACCCATTAATACCTAATACGAAATTTAACAGAAGTAATGTTTATTTTTAACTTTTTTGATGATTACGTGACGAATGTTCCTTAAGTAAATCACCTCAACTCTAAAACAACCATTATTTCTAGTTATTTGCGTCAAAGAAGTCGAAATCGCATTCGTTACAAAACTAGTGCCTACACTAATTCATGGTGTTAGCTACTTTCTGTCTTTTAAAACTTTTAGTACTGCACTGGTTCTAGTATTGGGCTGAAAAACACTTGAAATTTCGTGCTTATTAATAATACTTTTCAACCACCATAAAAGTTAAAACTCTAAAATGATTTTTAAGGAAATTTGTAATTCCGTTCAATGCTCTGAAATTTGTTTTTTTTATTGCAAAAACAATCCTAAGTAAAGGTTATTTGTTTGTAGTGACCGTAATTTAACGTATCTTGAATTTGATTATTTTTTAATGTTATGATGGTCTAGCGTGAAGGCAGCTTTACAGAAAGCATTAGTTCGTAGAATTCGTAGTATTAGCAACATGCTAAACCAAAAGGTCGTATCTTCATTGAGATTCAAAATGACATACGCTCTTTTGGATTCTGGCAGCGTTTCTGTCGGCAATTTGCAATGGCAACAAAGGTTTCAAAGTAGTCGCATTAAAACGTCGGACCTGTTTGCTCGTACAGCTAGTTCTTCTGGTTGCTACTAGTGTAGTGTTAGGTACGTTGTGATGTGTTGAGTTGTGTTGTGTTGTGGTACTTGTGGTGAAAATGGAGTTGACAGCATCTGAATGCGGAGTTCGGCGCTCGCTGGATCGGACGTGGAGGCCCCAGGGCCCTGGGCTTGGCCCCCGCGATCGCTCGACCTGTGCCTCTGGATTTTTATATCTGGGGTGCGATTAAGGGGCAGATGTTTCGTACACAGTACTACACACAGGAAGAAATGCGGGCTAGCTAGTCATCGCAACATTCGACCTTGTGTGCGCGGTAGGCGGCGCGCGGCGCCTAACTTCAAAGAACGGGACGGTTAACTTCGCTCTTGCGCTGACGTTAGGTACTTAGCAACTCAGGGGTAAGCAACATTTTTTTAAACGACTTAATTATTTCTTTATTTTTTACTTTATGTTTTTTTATGGACTTGAAAATAAAAAAGGAAGTGTTTTTCATAATCACGATTTGATACCGGATATGCCCTTAAACGGATCACCTACATTTTCGTTACACCCTGTATAATAGACATATACATATAACTACTTAAATACATAGAAAACATCCATAACTCAGGAACAAATATTCGTGATAAACACACAAATAAATGCCCTGACCAGGATTCGAACCCGGGACCTCCTGTTTCGTAGGCAGGGTCACTACCAACTAGAAACTTAAAGTGGATTAATTAGTTAAATAGTGTCAATTTTAATAATCTGACGATTTTAGATAAACGTAGGGGAGTGGGATGTCATAAAGTTCCAAAAAAAACGTTACATTGACTTATACTTCGTTTTTTTAAAGATTAGAATTATCTGTCAAACGGGTAAACAAAGAAGCAGTGGTCGCAAACCTTCCTTCTTCGATTTCGGTCGATATCAGTGAATTTCTAGGAACTTATGTACATACATATCATTTGATATTTACCGATAGCTGAATGCATAGTTTTCACGTTTATTACTAATTTGTTGGGTATAAAAAATGTTTTAAGTGTTTATAAGCAAGATGGCGGCAATTTAGAAATATCTAAATAGATCAAAAACAAACAACGAAATTCAACAAAACTTATAACAACAATATTTAAGCAATCTTTAACAGCAATAGAAAACACAACCGACTCAACCGACAACAATATGATATGAACTCGAATGAAAGAAAATCCCACATGAGTTACAGTTGACAGATAGTTACAGTGACGTTTAAAAACAGACCATTGTGTGAGAACTCTGCCTCTTTAGGTTTTTTAATGTACAAACTTTCCATGAAAAATTGTAAACGCAATTTATTAAAATTCTTATCTTTTAATCTTAGAATATTAACTAATATTATGTTTCTTCTCTGTTCACAACACTGAGCAATGTATGTATTAATGAAACATGATAATAAGTACTTAATATTTATTAACTCGTTTCCACTGCTCGATCCGCAGAATGTGCCCGATAAAAATCCTTATCTATTGTTCTGCAAAGGTCTTTCTAATACTAAAAAAAACGAAGTATAGGTACTCGATGGCGCCAAATTTTTTATTTATTTTCCAAATCAGTATAGAATACTAGCTTCACTACTTTCGTCTCGTTATCCTGAATTTGAGTTAATAAATATTAAGTACAAAATTAATATTAATTAATGAGATGAAAAGTAGGTACAGTCAGCTATAAAAGCTTATGGGTATCAAAAATGATTTTATGATAATTTATTTAATTCCTCCTTGATTAATTACTTATATTGTTTAAGTACCTCAATAATTAAACGTTAAAATGATTAAATGTTTCAGGAACACCACAAAAGGTCAATTCCCAAAGACACATGGAATTTACTTTTAGACTTCGCCACGCAAATCGACGATGGCATGAGTAACTACGATGCCGAGGGGGCTTGGCCCGTGCTAATAGACGACTTCGTAGAGTGGTGTCAGAAGCAGGGCCTCACCGCCGAGGGGCTAAAGGCGCTGGAGCCGGCGTCCGGCTAGCTGGTGCCGCCCGCCTGCGAGCAACCCTCGCGGCGCACGCGTATGCGCCCGCGCCGCTTCCGCTCGCGCGCGCTCGCAGCCTCCGTCGCTCTACTTCTGCTCCGACTGCTGCTCTACGTTCTGGATATGTGTCCAATAGAGTGGCTAGCGATTGTTGTGGTATTCGATATTTGTGGCTGATTCGATGCAATTGTAAGTTAATCCAAAAATATATTTTATATTACATTTATAGATTGTCCTGGTTAAAACGTTTAAGGTATTGACTATGTAATCTAGTAACTTAGATCTAAAACAGTAGAGACACTGATATAAGAGTTATTAATCACTCTTTCGTATACAGCTCTCTTGAAGTAGGTACGAAGGTACGCCTGTTTGCCGTTGGGTTTTCTTGTACATTCATGAATTACCATAACTATTGTAAGGTTTGTCAATTTTGATTTTGTTTTTATGACTAATACTGGTTGTAATAAAACTGAGAACTTTTTGACTTTGTTACTATATGTATAGTACTTTTTAAATTTTCTATTAGTATATGGTGGTATCTCATTCATGCCTATGAAAGCAGTTGTGGTATTATAGGTATTTATAGAATATTCGATATCAAGAAATGACAGCGCACATGTGCATAAGAAGCGCCTGTGTTGATTTTGAGTTAGCCTACCGCGAACCAGTTTATTTATTTGTGTCTCCTATCGCTCTTGTGTATTCGTGTGATACAGAGGTAAATAAACGAACGAACAAAAGTGGTTATTCGCCTGATCCGTGGAGGAATACCAAGATATCTCCGCGAATAACTTGTTGATGAGAGATAAAATAGAATTCGTATAGGGTTCATGGCCGAAGTTATCGTGATTTAGCCGTGTGTCCCCAAGCTATGCAAAAAAAGATCTTAGTGATAGTAGGTACCATCGCCAACACTTAACTGGCCGTTTGTAATCACTATTGCAGCGATGGTCAGGCAAGCGACTTACCTTGTCGCAGTGACTGTCCACGTAGATAAGTCGCGAGAGACATTATGACACGTACTAAGTAACCCAGGATATTCGTTCTCTGGCTGTGCGGTATCACGTGATCGCCAAAGTATTTTCCCCAATACTGTGGGGCTTGTTCGGCTTCATTTCAATGATGTAGGTATGATGTAAATGTTGTAGGTATATTTAATACCATAAATCCTTTTTATTTATTTTTTGTATGTACTGTGTACTAGTGTAAAAACTATACAGTTCAAGGTTTCCGGGTCAAGTCCAAATTTTTTCTATGTATGTGTATGTGATTTTCTATTTTGTTCCTTTTAGATAATTGTATTTGGGTGAATCAACTATTCTTTGGTGTTATTTTGTCCCATAAGCCAGGGGAAAAATGTAGCTCAGTCAGTGTTAGGAAAAGCATTGTAATGTTCTAAAAGCATGCTTGGTAGATGACCTAAATGGGAATATACATAACTGCCACAAACATCCATGTTTTGTGAATTTTAATGTCAAAAAACCGTGATTTTATGAGTGACCCAGGAAACCGCAACCATGGCAAAACTAGTGACGCGAAATGATTTCCCCATGACTATACCTAGGTACTTGATTAACCATAACCCAGCTCGAGAGCTTTTAAAAGAAGATTCGGATTTAAGAAAGAGACTTTGTTTAACAGCGGTAGCTCGAGAATGTTATACAGCTGTTCTACTTACTTATTAACTCATAAAACTTTTTAAAGTTATCGTAAAAAGTCAAGGCGACAACAAACATCAATATAAAATAAATCTTAATTAAATGGCACTATACTTCATTTTCGGTTCAAAACAATATTGCGATTAGACTTTTTGTCTAAATCTAAATAAAATGGAACGAGTTTGAATTCATCCGGAGGTCATTTGAAAACAGAATGTCACACTTTCATTTATTGCTTTTGGGTAAAATTATATAGAGCTGAGAATACCATTCGTTTACAATAATAGAGATGAGATAAGATTCGAAATTGCATTTGCATTGTAATTATTAATACTATAATGTAAGCCTATTTATTCATCATCAGAGTCATTTGTATTCATTATAAATTAGTCACTGAAATCGTCAGTTTTGTTTTCATAAATACGAATGTCTTCTTCTTTCCAATTTTCTGGACCTATCATATTGACTTTTTCTTGCAGTAGATTCTTTACGCTTGTCTATTCATATCAACATTACGCTGGGCTACGTATTGTTTTATTTGGGCCCATATAATACATGGGACTTTAATGGACTATATGGCATATATTCCAGATTAAAGTCTGGTTTCCTTACAGAAAAAGTGAAAATTGTCGGCTAACCAGTTTTTCATCTTTCATTCATGTTACATTTTTGACTTTGGGTTCTACGGGCGTCTTTCTTGGCTTCTCCGCCCCTTTATATAACTTTGTTGCAATGTGGCCAACCGCTAAATACAATAAGCAATAAGCTTTTGAAGCTGTTGATGTTGATCTCAGACTTATATAAAGTAAATATATATGTAGGTTTTATTTAATGAAAAATAAGAGCATCCTTATCTTACATGCATGTTTGTGTGTTTGTGCAACTTTTCACGTTTTATGGCAAAGGTTTCTGCGGAAGACCAGCGTCAAGGTACGCAAAAGGTACCTTGACATCAAACTGAGTAGAAACCTTTTCGGTGACGCTAATTCTAACCGTACTGTCTTTTATATTTTTGTACACTGAAGCGTCCCGAATAAACGTTTTTCTTTCTTTCTTTCCGAGTATTAGAATTGGGTAATTTTTCGGTATTTTTGTTGTAATATGGGGCATTATCAAATACTAACACTGAGTTGTGTTCGTCGGCGAATTTGGAATAAGCAGATTTTTAGGCCATTTTTCATAGTTCTCGTTATTAATTTCTGTGTGGTAGTCACCTGTTGTGTCTGTGATTTGTACATAAGTATCGCACCAGGCATAGAGCCATTTCCACTGCCGGCGTAAGCTATAATAAAACGATGTCCTTTGGAGACTGCCTTTTTAATCCCTGCCTTGCTAGAGTCTGACCAACTTTTGTCATTAACATGCGACGTGTGTATGTACCATTCGGCCATATACACTATTCCTCTACTTTCATTTAAAAAAAAAAATCTAAATATTTTGTCTTTTTCAGTCGCACATCATCATTTTTCCATTAAAGATTTTCGATTATCCTTTGTTTTACCGAAATCATAATTTTCGTAGAATTCTTCCTAGCGTGAACGTAGACCCCTTGAATGTATCGCTTCTATTAGCTTCAATAACAAACTTTTCAAATTTGGAATGTAAATTGTATACCATCCTTCTGATATATATATCATAGTCTGATAATTTTGATTACGATGTACGTAATCAAAACTACCCAGATTAAAAAAAAACGTCTTTTTGTGGCGTTGTCGGCTTCGCTTACTATTCTTCCCGATGTACTTTAAGAAATACCTGTTGCTTTAATTACCCTTTCTTGAACTTCGTTAAAATATTTACAACTATCACATTTCTTGAACGTTTCGGCTTCTTTTGAAAACTATTTATATACATTACAAACAATATCCCGCCATTGGCTATTTTTACAAAAATACCGTCTATCGTGTCCACATTAAAATTACTTGTCGAAACATGTTCAATGAAAATAATTCTAATGGTGGTATTAACTGCTCTATAGTTATAGCTAAGCATGAAACCGGAGACTGCACTCGTTGGGTATTGAACATGTCAGTAAATCCGTCAATCAACGTTATTGACATTATCATTTTCTATTACACGATTACGTCCGATTTTACCCGAAACCCGAAGTTTCTTTTCAGTGCTCTCGAGCTGTAATAAATAATTGATCTTAAAATTGTATTGGCGACACTCACAAACAACTATTAATGATACAATTAAAATGGGTACCTTTAAAATATACTGTACCTACACTATTGTGACCTCAATCCATGGAGGATTGACACATTAAAAAAACAGAATATAAAAATACTTAATAATTACAATTATTGTTCTCATGCTTGAATAGGTTTAATACAACAATTATATATATAAATCATCTAACTTCTTCTATTTTATTACCTGGAATGTGGATTTTATTCGCCGTAGACTAATCAAAATAAAATATGTTACTGAATACAAGGGCTAAACAGTCCTAGCAAATATTACTATGTAATAGAAAGTAAGTACCCTATAATATATCTAATTGTAACTTTTGAAAGAGTCAGGATTGATATTAAATGTAATGCGATCGTTTGCGGCAGTGATTATATAAGAGCATGAGAGATGACGTTACAATAAACATATACGTACTTACTCGTACCTACGCTGATGTTTTTGCCAAACGAGACACGTTTTAATAAAAGTATAGTAGTATGTATAATGTTGCTCACTCAATACCTGACAAGGAGTTCTGGATTTGATATAAAACCATCCATTCAAACCACGAATCACGCAGGCAATCAATGGCGTTGCACTCATATTTTACTTATATTTAAGCGGAAAACTCCCGTATCAGTCTTGTTAAAATACTTGTACAGGGTTCAAGTCTATAAAGTCGAAAATAGCTCGACATGTTTCGTATCTATTTGCGACCCTTATTCATGAGTGCGCGCTTGCGATGGTTGTTTATCGCACAATGCGGGCAGACCTGCTCGCGCGGCTACTCTGCGCGAGGGGCGTGAGCGGCGGCGGCAATGGAGGAGGCGAGAAACTATCCTCTTTTTACCTCTACTGTTAGTCACGCAGTTGCCAACGGCACTCACTACGTCACACTAAGTCATTGGCCACACGAAGCACCAGCGCCTTCTGCGCCCCTCGCGCCGAGTAGCCACACGAGCAGGGCCGCGATCCGCAGTGTGCGAGAAACGACCGTCGCAAGCGCGTGTTCATAAATAAGAGTCGTGAATTGATCCGGAACAGGTCGAGCTATTTTTGAGTTTATAGACGTCACGTGACGCCTGTAGTATTATATTTTTTTATAAGTACATATATATATTATTTACCACCCATAATATATATTTTACTATAATATGCCTCATTTGGTAAAATAATCAGAAAGGCCTTGTATGGCCCTTGTATAGTCGGCAACTAGGCTGATTGTTCATCAACAGTGCATTGTAGATAAGACACGAAAGATGGAAATCCGCTGCGACTGCGCATCGCATACGGCGCAGACGTTCCTCGACCTTGGGCGATGCCGACGTGCGGTTTCTATGATAATTTAATCGAATATAAGAATCGTTTTTTGCTTAAATGTTGCGTCGCAGTGGGTTGCTGTCTTTAGTCCTATGCTACCAATATCTTATTGCCCATGAGTAGGTAACGATTTTTTTTTTTCATTTACGATAACTTTTTTATTTTAATATTTATGTATTAAAGTTCCCAATGACTGTCAAACATTACGAATAGGTACAAACCGCCGTAACGATTATGGTATTGAAAAAATAAGATGTCTACTGCCTTGCCATATCGAGCAAAGCTCTTCGTTAGTTGTTGTTACGTAGGTACATTATTATTATTAAATTGATTTATCTGAAGTGTTTCGGGTATTGTTTGTTTAAAGTTAAATAAAACTCTTAAGCCGACGAAAAGCATCACCATTCACCACCTGTACGTACGTACCTAATTAAGTGATTATAGTTAGGTGGAGGTACAGTCAAGGGCATAAATATATGGTCTTGACGACCGGTTGGCGCAGTTGGTAGTGACCCTGCCTGCTAAGCCGATGGTCCTGGGTTTGAATCCCGGTATGGGCATTTATTTTTATGATGAACACAGATATTTGTTCCTGAGTCATGGATGTTTTCTATGTATTTATGTATTTGTATATTATATATATCGTTGTCTGAGTACCCGTAACACAAGCCTTCTTGAGCTTACTGCGGGACTTAGTCAATTTGTGTAAGCCTATAATATTTATTATTATTATTTGTATGTCTTTCCCATCACGGAACAATGGTGTTCCGGACCTTTGGGAGGCGTACGCGGAGCCGAAGCCAACACGCAGAGGCCCTTTCGACAATTTAATGAAATGTAAGGGGTACACCGAGCGGATGTTGCACCTGCCCGAGTCATGGGACGCACGCAGAGGCAGCACCCGCGAGGATGTATAGACTATTGAGATCTAATGGAATCTAAAATATACTGGACTATTAGGTGAAAGTGGTGGACTAAATACTGGGTTATGAAGAATAAAATCGGACGTCTGCCTAACAAAATGGTAATCAATATTATTTTCGGCAGACGGTGACTCGCCCACATAAGATGGGCCCCCACAAAAAGCGACATCTAAGATGGCTCGAGGGCAACACCGGTATGGGGGCTGGGGGTAGAGAGGTGTCACTGGACTTTAAACATATAGCCAACTCGCCACTTAGGTTTCCACATCTACCCTCGAGAACACAGCTCTCGCGACCCCACTCTGGACGGCCGGTTAAGGCAAGCCAGAGGCGGAGGACTTGGTCGGACGACGGAGTCCCCCAGGAGCGCTCAGGTACGTGGGGTCGCTACTCCCCAACAGCTCGCCACAAGCTGCCCTGCGTTGACTGATTGCACCGGTCGAAACACTCGAAACCAGTGGGCGATGGGGTCGTCACATCCCTACGCCATTATTATTATGTACAACTTTTTCATTACTTTATATGGAATCATATGGCTGAAAAGACAAAAAGTGTATAGATATTTATGCCCTCGGCTGTACACGCCGCGTATTATTAAAGTTGTCCGTCAGTTCACACCGAGACCTATATATGGGTTTATATACTATTTATTATCCATCCTTTCTCGGTAAAGAAACGTGTTACAGCAAAACGGGCTGTTCTTCATACTTTAAGTTATAATTTACCTATAACGTTGTTTTGATGTCGTGAAACGCAAAACTGGCCAGTATCATCCATGCATGCATATATCATGGTTGCACTAAATAATCATTAAAATGTGTTTGAATAAAATGTGCGCCTGATTTGTAGCATATGACAGCTGTGACGCTATAATCAACGTCGATCGGTTCAATAATTGTATAGTGCGCGGTGCAGCCCATCCTAGGTATTTCATATTTTTCATATTTTTTTATTCACAATATTTATAATATTACATGTCATTTTTTATCAATCAATTACAATAAATTTTAATAATTATAATTTACATTGTAAATTTATAAACTTATAAAACTTATAAAATAAAATAAATAATTACTTAGTCCTAGGGCTAACAATAAGATTCCATTTCAATGTTTATAATTTAAAAATTCGTCATAGTTGTAGAAAGTGTGCTCGAGAAGCCAACCCTTCAGCCTAACTTTAAAAGATTGCAATGAAGACGCTGACGTGACTGTCTCCGGCAACCTGTTATAAACGTTGGGACCCATTATATGGGTCAACTTATTGGATTTCGCCAGCCTTCGTTTCATCGGTAGTAGCTGGTCTGGGTTCCGTAGCGTGCGGGTTGAGTCAGCACGTTTTTTATATAGACTCAGGTTGGCATGTGCAAAAGTTGCGATTTGCTGGATTAATATAGACGGTAAAGTCAGTATACCCAGTTCTTTAAAGAAAGGCTTTGCTGAGGTATCCTGACTCACCTGAACCACACACCGTACGGCTCTTTTTTGCAGGCGAAATACTCGTTGCCAGTCCGCGGCGCGCCCCCACATTTCCGCACCATACTGCAACAGCGAGTGTATTGTCGCGAAGTAACAGGTCCTTACGACATGGCGTGGGACAACTCGCGCTAGACGGCGAAGCGCAAAACACGCACCACTCAGTTTTCCACAAAGCTGGTCAATATGGTTTGCCCAAGTTAGCTTGCGGTCCACTTGAAACCCTAGAAATGTGGTGAATTGCACCTGCTCCACGCAAGCGTCGCCAGCTTGGATCTTCAGCTGCCTCGGTGTTATGCCCCCGACGTGAAAATGCAGGAAGTGCGTTTTGGTTAGGTTCAACGCCAGGCCATTTAACTTAAACCATCGAGACAGCTGGTCCGCAGCATCATTGAGGCGAGTTTCTAGGGCGTCTACAGTGGGTTATTATTCCAGCAACATCATCCGCATACATCAGCACGTCAGCCGCAGTAATTGCTTCAGGGAGATCGTTCAGCAGCAATGAGAAAATCATGTTAGAAACTGACGATCCTTGGGCGACACCCATTAATGTAGTCAACGGGTCTGACCTGGCCCGACCTCCGTCCCCTACAACAACTTGTGATCGGCCCTGTAACATATCAGTGAGTAGACTGTACGCATTGCCGCATATGCCGTAGTGATGTAGTTTGGCGGCAATTACGCCGTGGTCTGCAACATCGAATGCTTTGGAAAGATCACAGCAAAGCATCGCAACCTGCTGTTTGCTCTCCAAAGCGTCGAAGACTTTGCGCACAGCCTCGCGTGCTAAGTCAGTCGTACACCGCCCAGATCTATAGGCATATTGTCGATCGGACAAGGCATTTGTTTTGTCGAGGTACGCTGTCAACCGAGAGCATAACCCGTTCTCAAAAACCTTTGCGACGCAGGGTATAACGGATACTGGCCTGTACCCGTCAATATTTTGCCTTTGACCTTTGCCCTTAAAAATTGGGGATATTTTGCTCATTTTTAAGGGCTCAGGGTAGGATCCTTCTTTTATGCATGTGTTGTATAAGTGGGTGAGCACGGGTACTACGGTATGAGCAATTGAATTAAGTAGGTCCATAGACAAGCCGTAGGTATCTTTTGTACACTTATGTGAAATGCGAGTCGCGATTATGGTGTGAACCTCCTCGACGGTGAAAAGGACGAGTCTCATGGAGCAGTCGGCGGGCGCACGCGCCGCGCTCAGCTGATCGCGCACTCGGTCAAGGTCGGCCCGGGGAGCCCCGCAGGACAACGCCGCACGCACGAACCTAGTGTTCATGGCATCGACTGCATCTTTTTTTGAGTTAAATTTTACACCTTCTGTACTTTCTACGACTTCGGTAAAATCCACGGCTTGGCATTTAGATTTCCCCCTCTCTTTATTGACAATTTCCCACATAGCTCTGGACGAATATTGTGTCGCTGACATCTGTTTACAATAAAAACGCGTTTTGCATTGTTGAATTTCGGTGTTGTACTTTTTCGTCAATGAATTAATCCTATTTTTTAACTCTGCATTTAATGGAAATTTTCGTTCTAAATAGAGACAGTCAAATAGTAATGATTTTGTATTCAAAATTTCCTGAGTTATCCACGATTTATTGTTCACGAAGTACTGTTTATTTTTTAAAGGAAAGCAAATGTCTATTTTGGCTGATAAAAGCTTACTTAATTGGAAGGATAATGACTCGGCACTTTTATTAGACATAAAACTCGTCCAGTCCATGTTTTCCATCGCAGATATAAAATTAGCTCGATTTATATCGGAATAATCTCTAATGACGCGAGTTTGAGGTGTATGTTTTTTGCGCCTACCTGAGACTTCTAAACGCACGGCGTAATGATCCCCGAGGTTAGTCACAACAGGAGAGGCCGAGACCGAACCAACGCCCAAGTTAGTATAGGCATGATCGAGAGCCGTACATGAGTGGGTGCTGACACGAGTGGGGAATGTTATTTCATTTCTACAGTCATGGGACATCAACACATCCTCCAAGTAACGTAGGTCTGCGGTTTTTTCCCCAATGCAATTAATGTTCATATCGCCAACAATGACGAATCCTTGACTGAATTCGTTAACTTTCTCGAGCACACGTTCAAGGTGAGTTAAAAAGTCTTTGATAGGAATTAAATTAGTTCGGTACAAACAAATTACGATTAGATTAAAATCTAATAGATTCACAGCTGATAATTCACAGCATAATTCTTTGGACAAGTCCACGATTTCAGGTACATCAACGGCTTTAAAATCCTTTGACCGCCGTTGTCACCTATACAAGACAACGATAGTACAATACACTAACGCCGTCGTCTTGTATACAAGACAAAGTTTCAACCGCTTACTAAATGGTAAAATAATAGAATTTAAAAATTATTTTGTACTCGTGTCAACTTGTTGACCCTTTGTTTTTTCATACATTTACTTTTTAAGCAGGTAAATGAATCCATTGTTTCATAATAAAGGATTTAAAAAATATGCTTATAATTTCTACATTTTTCCGTGTCACTGTCGCCGTTGGCATGTATAAAAGACAGCTAGGGATGGGAAAGTTCAATTGATGTGCAAGTTTTTAATATGAATATGTTTTCACGAATCTGGTTTTATTTAAGCGTTCAAACATTTAATTGCCAATTATTGTCATTGTTGGTAACTACTCGTAGTAAGTAGGTATATGTAGAAAAAAAAGGCATAATAATGGATAAAGTTTAGGCAGCTTCTTCAGTAAATTGTCCATTGCGGTTTATTTGCCGAATAAATTATTGACCGCAGTGACAGCGGAGGTCTACATTTTAACTCGATATATATATATATAACCGATATATACAGTATGTATCACAACGAAGAGCAAACCTTAAAACTGGTTGACGGGGAACTCGAGTACAATGTAATCACGTGCATTTCACGTGCCTAAATACATGTTTTATGGCATAAAATTACTAAATGAATTACTCGAAGACCATATTTTTGCAGTCGGTTAATGGTTTTTGTAACATCCAATAGGGTTTGTTTACGTTTTTGATTTTTGACAGTGCATGCGTATTGCGTACTGTTGATATGTAGCTAGGGGCAACTAATTAACATTAACGTTGTTATGTCAATACACATGCGCTTTGAGTTCTGTTTATAAGTAACCTAGGTAATTATTTTAATAATGGCTGTAGTCATAGGCAACGCGCAAGCGCTTTGTTAACTATTTGTTTGTAACTAGGTAAAAATCCAAACTTCAACAAGGTTTGACGCCTGTCTGTCAGTTGGTAATTTAAGAAATGTCATTTATAAGATTGTAAACAAATAATACAGGGGAGGTGCAACACAATAATAATAAATGTATATTTTTATACCTCACGTAAAACCTGTCGTATTTTTGATGAATTAGGTAAGTACCATGCTCATATTTATGATCTAAACATTAACGGGTTTCTTGTTTTGCCTTTCATTCTGATACATACTGTATATATATATATATTATTAAATCCACCTGTTAGTTTTCTCCGAAAACCCTCCGGTAAGTATGTAAATTTATCGAGACACGATGCGCGTCCCTAATCTTATGGTTTATAAAGTTTACGTACCGACAAGCGCTTATGCCGTTGACTCAGACGCTATTATTACTTAACTCGCGCGTAAACAGTATTTGTCAGTCGGAACTAAAGACGAGCCCTGCGCGCCGTTGACATGTATAGAAGACTACTCGTACAGACTAGTGCGGTGATATTACTTCATGATTCGATAATGTTTAGTTGTTGTTTTTCATGATAAAGTCCTTTATTTTCAACATTTTCTTGTATAGTAAATCTGTTTAGTTTAGAAATTTTGAGAGAAATCTAAGTTTGGAAATAAAAAAAGGCAAATTGAGAAGAATTCCACCTTTAATTATGAATATCGATATCACTATTTGCAATCCCTAAACTTTTTATTAGTTGTTTACTTAAAATTTGCTCTGGCGTGTGAGTGAGCGTCTTGGCGAACAGGGTCCGGCGGCCAAAAGGTTTGTTACTTTTTACGTATATACACGATCCACCGTGAATGGATTTTTTACGGCAAAAACATGATACCAGACGGTATTTGTCCAAGTTAATGCAATGAATATTTGCGTCAGACAGCCAATGCTCGGTAATGGCTAACACGTCACATTTTAAACCAGTCGCGAGTAATATTTCTAACTTATCTGTCTTGTTGTTGAGTGATTGCATGTTTTGATGGCATACAATAATAGGCGCATTCGCTGCATCTTCCTGTGTGTGTGTAGTCGTCGCGCGCGCAGTCGCGCAGTTACTGAGCCGCTGCTGGCGGCCGGTCGGTGGTGGGGCCCCGCTCGGAGCGGGGACGGACGCGAAACCAGTCTGAGAAACATATGCCGTGTGGCCACGAAGTCGGGGAGTTTAACCGCTCGTAAATGCTTTCGGGGAATCCGATAATGAACGCTGCGTGCCGTTTAGTTTTTATATCCCGTTTTTCGACAGTGTAATCTTTCGACTCATACATTTTATTTAAAAATATCAGTATTTGATTCGTGGTGGTGTCGGGCTGGAAGTTCCAAGCTTGAATGTACTTAACTCATTCAGCAGATTGTAGGGAACTGTCTCTGTTGCCGATTCCGATAACTACAGCAGGTTTTGATTTTCGTTGTTTATTTTTAGGTGTTTTTTTGGATTCGTCATCGTCTTTGCTCTGTGGCAACTCAGCCGTTATCAATAGCTCCGCGTTACTGTTGGCAGGTTGCGACGTCAGTGGTGCAATGGGTGCGTCGACTACCTTCCCTGAGTCGGGCATGTTTTGTGGCCCAACATCTAGCTGTGACGTCTCAGGGAGAACAGTCGCTGCAACTTGTTTTAGCACAGGTGTTGCGGACGGTGTTGTCGCTGTCTTTTTCACACTCGTTGTAGGCGCCTTGTGCTTTTTCGTTTGCAGGGGTTTAGTAGCAATTGTCTTGCTGGCTCGATCAGCTGCTCTTCGGGCGCGATCGGTTGCTGTCGTGATGGTAGATGGTGTCATGCTCTTCCTACTCGTTACCGGAGGGTTCTCGTCACTCCTGTCCACCGCTGGTTGCGTTAACGCACACATTGATAAGCTTGTATCGACACGCGACAAAAATTGTTCGAGTACCTGCTTTTGGTTTTCGATGAGCTTTTGTTGGGCAAGAATCTTCTCGTTTTGTTCAAGAATAAGATTCGTTTGCACTCCAATTTTTTCAGTTAACGAACTCAACTTTTCTTTGGTTTCGTTTAGTAAACTTTGAAGGTCGGTTTTGGCCATTTTACTAGAATGCACAGCAAAAATGCCGAAGAGCTTTACACAGCACGTCTCACTTGTGGCGCACACACACACACCATGTTGTGATCAATCTATGGTAATCAATCTATGCCGAAATATCAGACTCACGTTCTTAACCTTTTAACTGCCACAGTCGGCCGTGGCCGTCATCGCTTCACTAATGCCATAGGGACTTACTCCGTAGAGTTCAATCTCGCTTAAATAATTGCGATCACCTGGCGTCCGAGACCGGCACGCCATACGGCATATTCATTCGCCTTATGTTACTTTGATTTGTAAGATATATATATATCGGCCTGTCAGTGTCATGACACAGTACTCTAGTTCACTTCGTAATAGTTACAATTAGGACACAACTGTTTTCATTAGTATCGTTAAACATTTCGAGATGTGATGATAATCAGTTACCCTTACTAGGCATTTTGTGAGTAATCATTAACAACGAAAACGAATAAGCAGGTCCATCCCGACCCACTACTACTACTACTATTAGGGCACGGCGCCCATTATAGCATGACATGACACGGTAGCCTTGGCATGTTGGCGGACGTCTCTGGGTTGATTGGGCAGCTTAAGGCATAGGTAATTTCGGGATGCTTCGGTAGCTCAGGGCGGCGTACCTAAAGACGCCGAGGCAAGCTTTTAAAGAAGCTTCGGCATTGAAATTAAACACTTTAGAACGGATTAATCGCGTTTATTAACACCATGATCCTACGTTTCGAGCCCTTTACAGCACTCGTTTTCACAGGGTTAAGATGATGACTGAGAGAATGCGAATTCTCCCCGTCAATCAAAAAAGTTACTTGTGGAAACTACTTACCTACATACAAAAATATAAAGATAATTTAAAAATAAAAACAAAGGTTGGTCTACAATGCCCAGAGGGGCTTATAAAGCTAGTACTACATAGCTTGAAGGGCATTCTATAATTAAAATAAAAAATGTTTAAACCCTGTGAGGATTAACATACTCGTACATACAACTTACGAACGCTTCCCTAACTGGCTTATGGAGCAGAAAGAAGCGACAAGAAAACTACCCCATTTTGCCTCTTTTATCCGTTTTCAATCTTTTCAAACAAAGTCCACACTAACGTCTTCCAGTTCTGTGTTGTGCTTGATCCTTGATGAGATGTAAAACAGGATCCCAAGCTGGTGGTACCGAAAAGCCATCCTCTCTATTAAAATTAGGGACCTTCTTGATTTCAATAGCCCCGCGCAGCATTCTGGGAATTCAATTCAATTCGTTTATTCTTCAATTTAGGCATTAACGTAATGCACCTATGAATGTCAAAAAATAGTACAATTGTACAAAATAAGAAATAACATAAATAAAAATTATCACAATCATTGGAATTAGGTATACATCGGTAATTCAAACTCATTTCTAATACATAATCAAGTCAAGACAATAAAAATAAATAAAACTAAAGGACATTACATGTACAATCAATAAACAGACAAAGACATCACTTATTTAAAGTATTGGAAAACAGTTTCCATATATCCTTATCATTGATATAGTCCGTTACTTTATAGTACACAAACCTGACTATTTACAAAGATTTGGTACATAAGACAATGATGACATATATATACATATATATATATATATATATATATATATATATATATATATATATAACTGTCGACCGTTAGCAGCAAATTTAAACTGCTCCGTATTATTTTATTAATTATTAATTATTTTCGCGTATATTTAGTGACATAATTTAATTATTTTAATTTAGTATTGACATATAAAGATAATAGTGACGTGCAAAGTGGAAATGGCTAAAACAAAAGGAAACTGCAGTGAGGAAAAGTTGATGACCGTTATTTTGGATCTAAAGAAGACTGTTTTCGAAATGAAACAAAAAATGGATGAAACATATGCTATAATCGAACGTCAACAAATAGAATTATCAACACAGAAAGAACAAAATGCACAAATATTGACATTGTTAAAGTACAAAGAAACTGACCTTAGTACGAGAGAGTCCACAACACAACACTTCCTGAACGACTCTGGCCCAGAAGCAATTACTTTTATTAATATCACTGCACAAGATAACCCCGAAGTCCCTAGTGAAGAGTCCACTTCCATGGCCAAGCCTGAAATTACTACCCCTACTCGTCCCTTGAAGGCCTTGCCAGTGGAGATGCAGCGGCTCCGGTCTCGTCCCCGTCGTAAGATGCAGTCGGAGACTCTCGCGGCACAACCACTGGCATCACCAGATGATATCTCAGGCGTTCCAGTTATCAGCCGACCACCACAGCTGCCTGTGCTCCCCGTGCCGGCCAAGCCCGATGCTGAACAGACACCACCAGCTGCTGAAGTAGCGCGGAAGGGGCCATGCTCGTTTGCGAAGTTCCCACCAGAAGTATCAGCTGTGCATGCCCCACAGGCTGCACCAGCGGCTACGGTCCCAGTTCCAGCGGAGCGGCGGGAGGGGCTGCGAGCGGCTGCACCACGGCTCGCTAGCCTGCACATCTTCAACCTCAGCGCTGAAACCACTCCAGACGAAGTAGTCAGCCACATCAAGTCCAGCATGCGCATCAAGGTCGACAGGTGTGAGCAGCTGAAGGTCACGCGAGGTCACTACTCGTCCTTTAAGGTCGATGTGCCGGCAGACAAAGTAGGTATAGTCCGTAACCACAAGCACTGGCCGACCGGTGTTTCCATTAGGCACTTCAATACCGTCCAGCCAAAAAACTCCTTAGTGAGCAACCTCGACCGACCGCCACGTTAACTGGCTTAACTAACTTTAAGATCATTCACCAAAATGTAAGATCAATTTGCGGCAAAACTGGGTTATTAGATTTATTACTAAGCTCCAAAAAACCCGAAGTACTAGCATGTAGTGAGACATGGTGCAAAACTTATGAAATTGAACGAGTTAGGTTAAGTGGCTACCGGCTCGCAAATAGTTAGGGTCAGGGAGGGTACAGTTGCTCCGAGGGAACAGTCGCTCGAATGCACTGTGCTGGAAAGGGAAAGAGCTTTATATCTGTCCTCTACGTCAATGACAAGCGTTCGACACGCGATCGTGTATGTACTAATCCGTGAGCCGCTCTGGCGCCGTGCGGTTGTGTTATGACGTGTTCTGTTTTTTACCCGGCCGAATTAACATTTTCACGTAAGTTTCACTTGGTTTTTTAACTAAAATTGTGTGAGATTCTTAATTACTGTTGTTATTGTCGAAAAGTGTATCTAATCTACTTAGTATTGACTGATAATTCAATGCTCTAGGTCTTTGAGTTTGTTTCTAGTTTGAGCTTGATTCCAAAATGGTGTGAAGGTCAACAGTAGCTAGTTTTGGAGAAGTACACACTAGCTCGCGAGCTACTGTGTACGTATGAACCTATAAAAATAATACCTACCTACCGAAAAAGTTTAATTTGATTAAAGTCGAATAAAAAACGGTAGTTATTTGTTCCCAGAAAACTTCAAATTTAAAACCAAATGTCTGCTAATAAAATAAAAGTTGTACCTACCTATTTACAGAATGCCGCGACGAAATAGATCGCCCTCAGTTCCCAGGAAAATAGGCAACCATACGGCGGAAGAGATCAAAACAGGGTTGAACCTGATACGAAGTGGTACATCTATTAAGCAAGCTGCTGCAACTACTGGAATTCCATTTACAACATTGTCTAATTTGCATTGTTTAATTACTAAAAATGTAAGCGCCCCTATGAAGTAACACGTATAGTAGCCACTGTGTATTATTATAATTACAAGTTCTGTACGGGTAGCGTCAGTTAAAACCTACAAGAACAGTCATTGTATGTTTATCAAAATTCCGGTAATAGGTTGTACACAGCGGCTCTATTCCATCCGTAGCCACTGTGTACTGTTAGAACCACTGTATACAGGGGGTAGTACACAATGGCTCCAGCCACTGTGTACTGTTAGAGCAACTGTGTACTACGGGGTACTAGTCACTGTGTACCTATAGAAGTACACAGTGGCTAGATTCCCATTTTTTAAAAAAAGGTCGTTATGTCTTTTTTGGAGAAAGCAATTGAAAATCTATTTACTACATACAAAACTTAAATAATGAACGCTGCTGTGTGCCCAGCAAAGATATTTCAGGCACTTATACTTTTCATGCTATAGCCCGTTGAAAAAATCCTAGCGACTGTACCCTCCTTGACCCTACTGTCGCAAAACAATAGCACATGGCGGCGTTGCGCTGTACACACGGGACGATATTGTGTATCGGCAGCGAAACGATCTTCAGAGTTTGGCTATTGAGTTCCACTTTGAGTTCACAGCAATTGAGATTTGTAATTTAAATTTAATTATTATTGTGTTATATCGCACCGGAAATGGTGATTTTGACATGTATTTAAATAATTTGGAATTATTACTAGATAGGCTGACAAATGAGGATAAAAAGTTTGTTTTGGTCGGAGATCAAAATGTCGATTTTATGTCTGATAACATTTCGAAACGGCGAGTAGACGAAATTCTTCGAAGCTACATGTGCAGAAATTGTGTTGAGTTCCCGACCCGTGTGACCGCGCACAGCGCAAGTAGCATCGACTGCGGGCTGGTGGCGCGCGGGTGGCGGGGCGTCGCGGCCGCGCCGCTCGACACCGCCATCAGCGACCACAGCGCCCAGGTGTTCACCTTGCCCACGAGGGAGCTAACACAAACCGTCAATCCCAACACATATATCCAAAAGCGACTATATACAGACCAATCCCTATTATCATTTTATATTGACATAGAAAATTTTAATTGGAATTTTATTTTTGATGACATACTCTCTATAGACGAAAAATTTAATAAATTGTTTAACATATTAAAATATTATATTGACATACATTTTCCTACCAAAAACATATTGATTAAAAAACGCAAACAGGTCCCATGGCTGACAGAACCCCTCTCGAAGCTAATTGTAAACTACAATGACCTAACTGAAATAAAACGTCAGTACCCGGAACTCGACTCTCTTTCGGAATGCATTACTTATCAGGCAGATCGTATAAAATCCGAAACTTTGTCGGCACGACGAGAGTATTACGCAAACCGTATCGTCAACAGCCAAAACCCGTCAAAAGAAATGTGGCGCGTTGTCAACCAGGAAGCGTCCACAAAACAGTCTCAACATACAATATCACTCAAAGATGACAGCGGAAAAAATATACCACCCCAAAAAGTGCCCGACCACTTGAACCAACATTTTCTCACTGTAGCTTCGAAGTTTAAATTTAATATTAATAAAACGCACTCTGTACAGTACCTAACAAAACACCTACATGACACAAACATACCTAACCTAGTACTACCCACTATCACATTAACAGACCTAAACCGTACGCTGCGGTCCATGATGAAAAAACGTACGACCTTAGACATCTACGACATTTCACTGAACATACTCGAGTGTATTTGGCCAGTCATTGCGGGGCTACTCGTAGAACTTATTAACACCATGTTCACGTCTGGAGTGTACCCTAGCGTATTAAAGTGCACACGAGTATGTCCAGTATACAAGGGAAAAGGTGAAAAAAGTGCCGTAGATAACTACAGACCGATTACAATTGTGCCAAACATCTCCAAAATAGTCGAATCAATCTTATCTTCCACTTTAATGCACCATCTTGAGTCTAATGACGTACTGACCGACAGACAATTTGCCTACAGAAAAAACAGGTCAACAACAACAGCTGCATATCAAATATACGACACAATAACAACCGCGTTGGATGCGAAGGAAAAGGTAGCAGGGGTATTCTGCGACTTATCCAAAGCGTTCGATGTAATAAGTCATGAACTGTTATTGGAAAAGATACGTCATTACGGAATCACTAATGGCGTTCATGACTTGTTTGCATCGTTCCTTTGCGATAGGAAGCAGACGGTTGAGGTTAAAATGGAGGTGTCGGGTGGGAACATTGAAAACATAAAATCTGAGGCAGGGGTATTGAAACAAGGAATACCTCAAGGTTCGGCGCTCGGAAATACCCTGTTTTTAATGTTTGTAAACGATCTTCCTACCTCTGTGCCCGAAGGTAAGATGGTGCTGTTCGCTGATGATACCACCGTGATAGTAACCGCACACACGTACTCACAGCTCGAAAACAACTTATCAAACGTTTGCGGCCAGCTTCACGAGTGGTTTTCAGCGAACGGTCTCATACTGAATTCTTTAAAATCCAACGTCATGTTATTTTCAGCATCTCACACTACACACATGCCACTGATACAGAGTCCGATACCGCAATGCGACTCGTGCAGGTTCCTTGGATTCACCATCGACGCCAAGCTAAATTGGAAAGAGCACATAGACAATTTGTGTGATAGGTTGGGCAGTGCCATATTTGCACTGCGCAAACTGAAACCAATTGTCTCAAGTCATGCTTTGATGCAAATATACTATGCGTACTTCTATTCACTGATGCACTATGGCATAATTTTGTATGGTAATTCAACGGATTCAGACCGATTGTTTATATTGCAAAAAAGGGCCGTGAGAATATTGGCAGGCGTGAATCGAAGGCACTCATGCAGAGACCTATTCAAAAAACTTAACACAATGACCTATTACTCGCTATACGTATACGAGATTATAATGTTTACGCGCAGAAATATTAACTTATTTAAACAGTCGAATATGCTCGGCGGAATAACCCGTCGGACGGGGCGATTACTGCCCGTGCCGCGGCGACTCGCGCTGCTCGACAAGAGTCCGCGAGTAATAGGCCCGTCGCTGTACGAACGCCTACCCGCCGATATCAGAAATGAAACCTCCAACGATATATTTGATCGACGACTGAAACAATTCTTGTTAACAAAATCATTGTATTCTGTTAGGGAATACAGTGAAAAACAAGATTATTAATGATATATTAATTTATTATTGTGATTAATTTTTTGACATTTTTTAATTATTTTTTTTTCCTTGACATTTGACATTATATTAACTAGGTATGACCTAGATGTATATACAATAATTATACTGATTTTTCATAAATTTAGATTAGACATTTAAATTCTTTATTAAGTTATTTTTTATTTTATTATCTGATTGTGTACTTATTGCTATTGACATTTGTCTTTAGAAATTGTTTTTGCTATTATCTATTTGTTATTATTAATCTATTATACACTTGACGATCTTTTTGTGAATTTGTGATGTTTAGAACACTAAATGATATGTAATTTTCAATAAGAAATAAATATATCTAATCTAATCTAATCTAGTAAGCCCTAGCAATAAGTGCTTGTTTTACAACGGATTTAAATTTTGAGTCCGTGAGTTGACAAATAATTTGTGGAATTTTGTTGTAGAACTTTGTACAATTTCCCAGAAACGACGTTTTGGTTTTTACAAGTCTATAAAGGGAAACTTTAAGTTTCCCCGTATTCCTCGTAAATGTAGGTTTATCGGTGTTAGTAGGGAAATCGAACAAGTTTCTCCTCACGTACATTATAATTTCAAAAATATATTGTGAAGGCAAGGTAAGGATCTCTATTTTCTTAAAAAAATCTCTTAATGACTCCCGTCGTTTTAGATTATTTATTGCCTTAATTGCTCGTTTTTGCAGAACAAAAATTGTTTCCAAATCGGCAGCTGAGCCCCACAGAGTCAGACCATACGATAATAAACTGTTAAAGTAGGCGAAGTAAACTAATCGTGCCACCGCTACATTGGTTAGCTGTCTTATTTTTCTAACCGCAAAGGCAGCTGAGCTCAACCTGTTGGCGAGTGCAGATATATGGGAACCCCACTGCAGTTTAGAGTCGAGGGTCAGCCCTAACAATATAGTGCTTTTAACAAACTCAACAGACTGTCCATTAATCTTAATATAAAAAAAAAAAAGGAATTAGCCAACGAAAATTTAACACACTTAGTTTTTTTGGATTTAGCACAAAAAATATTTGCAGCAAACCAGTCACATACTTTTGAGAGAGTATCGTTTAGCTGAACAAAATCAGAATCTTTCCTGTTTACTTTAAAAAGTAAGGTGTGTATCATCAGCGAACATGACAATGCCTGATTCTTGGGCCACCATATATGGCAGGTCATTGACGTAAACTAGGAATAGAAATGGGCCTAAAATCGATCCCTGTGGCACACCCATATCTACCATTCTATCTGATGAGAGGGCGCCATTAACTGCTACTTTTTGGCTTCTTTCTGTTAAATACGACTCTATTAGCTTTAACGCTTGTGCCTGAACGCCATAGAAATATAGTTTACCAATTAAAGTCTTATGGTCTATACAATCAAATGCTTTGGAAAGGTCGCAGAAGACACCAATGGCGTCTTTCGACTCTTCCCAAGCTTGCAAAATGAATGTCAGCAAACTCATTTCCGCATCTGTAGTGGATTTATTTTTGGTAAAGCCGAACTGTTGTGTATGTAGAATTTTATTGGAATTGAAGTGAGAAATTAATTGAAGTAGCATAATCTTTTCAAATATTTTGCTAAACGCTGGTAGAATAGACACCAGCAGGGACGATAATCAGTCGGATTATGTCTATCTCCTGATTTGAAAATGGGTACAACTTTGCTCAATTTCATTAGACTTGGAAAAACGCCTGACTCTATGCAAGTGTTAAAAATTAATGCTAGAGCAGGTGCTACTATCTCTAAGATAGACTCCAACACCTGAACAGACAAACCCCATAAATCTTCTGTTTTTTTAATTGTTACCATTTTGAAAGCTTTTAGTACGTCTAAAGGGGTGACACATTGAAAACAGAAACTAGGAAGGATTCTGCAATAGCTGTTGATGATGCCAGAAATTTAGTGGTTTCCTTTGCAATTCCAGTAAAAAACGTATTGATTTCGTCTGCTACTTTGACAGGGTCAGTTTCTAAATACCTGTCCACTGACAAGGAGACTGTAGACTCGCCTTTAGTGTGGTTACCTGTCTCAGTGTTAATTATTGTCCAAACAGTTTTGGCTTTGTTTTTAGAGCATTTAAGTCTATCTCTAAGGTAGGCCGCTTTTGCTTGTATGCACATTAATTTGAACACTTTCGAGTAATTTCTGACATATTCATGGAAAACTTCATCAGTGGTGTACGATCTCCTTTCATACAACTTATACAATCTGTCTCTACTTATGCGAATACCGGTCGTAGCCCAATCCTGGAATGGCATCTTACTTTTAATCTTTACTTGCTTTTTGCCGCAGGTCTTATTTAATTCCCTACATACAGTGCTGTTAAACAGTTCATTCGGATCATTTGAGACTATTTGAATATTTGAAACTGTGGCTGCCAGAGTTGATTTGAGCCGATCTAGTCTGTTTTTATCTAGGGGTCTTATTTCTATAACACGGTCCACTTGCTTCTTTTCGCGAGGAATGGTATGCTGATCCTGTCCGTAACTCCTCTGACAAAAGGCAAAACAGCAGGCCTACGCTCAACTGTTGGTATCTTCACACGAGGGGACTGCTTGACACGAGGTATCTTAGCCCACAGCGCACATTTTGCACGCTGTAGCTCAGCACCAAGATGTTTGTCATCGCAGATCCTTTGGGCTCTCTGAAACAAAGATTTGCCAACTGTAGCAAGCTGTGTGGGATGGTGGTGCGATTTACCATTTAAATACCTATCTGTATGTGTAGGTTTCCTGTACACGGTTCGGCCTAAGGAGTTATCAGGATTCCGTACAATGAGAGTATCTAAGAAAGGAAGTGAACAATATTTTTCCAACTCCATAGTAAATATAATTTTACTATGAATTGAATTAAGGGGCTACCCGGCTGTTTCACTGATATTTCACTGTTTTTAAAGTGAATAGGCTTTGTTCAGCTCCAAGCACAACGCTTGAAGAAAATATATAATGTAGCTAGGTATTTGGTCTACATTTGGTTCTACTAAATTGTCGAAAAACATAATACATCAAGAGAAAAAAAATAACCGTAAACCCTTTTTTCTACCTTAAATCTGTATCTACCTCCTCCACCACCACCTCCTTGCAGTCCGAATTGCACTAAATTACGGTAATAAACAATTGAGAAATGCGGCAATGCAAAAAGTATTAATTATTCATTATTAAAAATGACCTAAGACATGGCGGCATTTTTTAAATTCGAGTACAGTGTATGCGCTAAAACGCAGCGCTGCGCATCTTTCAACGAATAAGTGCGAATTGGACTGCCAGGCTGGGCCTCTTGCACACCGTGTGTCCGCTACATCCAGCCATGCCGGAGCGCCGGCGGACTGCCGTGAATGAGGGGCTTATGTTCAGGTCCGTGAAGTGGCCCAGCCTGGCAGTCCAATTCGCACTTATTCGTTGAAAGATGCGCAGCGCTGCTTTGTAGCGCATACATTGTACTCGAATTTTAAAAATCGCCGCCATCTCTTATCTCATTTTTAATAATGAATAATTAATATTTTTTGCATTGCCGCATTTCTCAATTGTTTCTTACCGTATTTTAGTGCAATTCGGACTGCAAGGAGGTGGGCGGAGCTAGCAGGATGTTGCCGTACGGCACGCATCCGGCAACGACATTCACGATGCTATATTACGTGCCGGAGGTGCCGGCGGACTGCCGTGAATGAGGGGCTTTAAAGTCACGTTCTAAAGTTGCACCACAGATAACACTAACGTCTTCAATGGCCATGAAATGTACTATGAAGATTACCGCCATTACCGGCCGTTCCCCGCCCCTAGCGGCGAATTCACTCGCGGTAATCCTCAATAGGATCGGCGAGATGAGATAATCTTAGGTTTTATTTTTGCGCCCATTTTGTGCGTAAAGTTGTGCCGTGTGAAAGAGGCTTAAATGATTGTCAAAAGTGACAGATCACAGACCCAACGTCGTCGTTTCGTTTTGATGGTCAGTGAAATTCGTCTAAATAACCATTGACTGTGAATATCTGGTAATTTTGTTAATTAAATAATATAAAAAATGGCAGTACGTTTAGGGGGTGCACTAAAAGAACTCAGGATTCATCTTTGTCAAACCAATAAGCAGTCTGCAGGCGTGAGGTCGGTTTTCTTGATTACATAAACTGTGAACGGGCCATTTGAGCCATTAAACCTATTCATATCCTTACGACTTATCCATTTCAGGGATTTCATTCAGCAAAACTACGTATCAATCAAGAAAGAGAATCCTGGCTTTCCGATTTTGATTCGAGAGTGCAGCGGAGTTGAACCTAAGATATGGGCCCGATATGGTATGTAACAGTGATTTTTATGTACATTATTTATATCGTTATTTTTTGTTTGTTTTATAATACATTCTAGAATACGTCTTTTCTGCAACCTGGATATTGTTTGTCTCACTAAAATACTAAAGTTCACACAACGAAAGTCGTCATGCTGCACAACTGCTGTCAACTTGGTCTTTTATGTACATTATAACTACATTTTATAATGGGCTGGAGTCAGAGCAAGCTAAGTTTGCATCAATATTGATATTAGAAACTGTGCAAGGCGGATATTTTAAATGTTAAACTTCTATAAAATTATGATGTTTACTTTACTTTACACTTTCACAGTTTGTGCTATCAGAATTGATGCAAACTTAGCTTAGTGGGACTCTATTCATCATGTATGTTTCTTTGAAACCATAAAAGACTTTTCCAGTAAATGTTTTTCCAAAAATGAGACAAAGTTCATACTATAGTATGTACTGGTCAATTTTAAAAGTCGTAGTTCTCTTGCATACTTGTTAAAAATTTTTACTTTACTAGGCTGGAACTATTGCTGATCTGATTTTACCATAAACAGAAGAGCATGTCAATAAAATAAAAATAACAGTACCTAAATACATTTATCATAAATTCTAGAGTAAACTCTTGTTGGTGCAGCTGATGAAGCATGTAGCCCTCTCCAAGCACTTCTATTCAATGCCACCTCCTTGACTTCTTTATATAACATGGCTGCCCCTTTTCCTTTTATTACTTTAGTTTCAGTCACTTATAATACTCCAGTACAATTACTGTAGTGGTTTTTAATAACAAATTATTTACAATGAGTTTTAATGTTTTTATTATTGTTCAATAATCAAACAAATCCAAAAATAAGGTAGAATAATAAGCAGGTAAGAAACAGAAAGAGTCTCATTTATAAAAGCCTTTCTTCTAGTTTGAACGGAACAGCGTGCACCATCTTGATGGAAATAAAATTTCCTACTTTCATAATTTGTTGATAGTTGACATTTCTTGTGTACCATGTCAATGACTTAGTATAAATTAATGCAAGGCATATCATTTTGACATGTTCTAATGAGATAGGGCTGTATGTCTTATTGCTAAATGGGAATTATTAAATAACGGGAAAAGTTGTGTGCTACGAGTTACAGTTCTGAAATTTCTACCAGACCAAAAGGGTGTGAAAATAGCTAGTTTTAGATGTGGAGGAAAAACCGATTCCCCCTCTGAGCGAGGGGGGAAAGGGTTGAATATGCAAGCAGAATAGTTTATTTTAATATTTTTTCGCTTATTAGTTAAGCCTACTAGGGGTTGAGTAGCATCCTTTTCGTATAAAACAGACATGGAGTATCCATTTATGACATTAAACATGTGCAGTTTCATATAAAATAATGAATTTCAATAAAAAAATCAAATTCAAATAAAAATATTTGAGTAAGAAAGTATGATTAATGCAGTTTGTAAAAATGCTAGCGACCCGCCCCAGCTTCGCACGGGTTATTATCATAGGTACATATAAACGTTCCTCTTGAATCACTCTATCTATTAAAAAAAAAAGCATCAAAATCCGTTGCGTAGTTTTAAAGATTTAAGCATACATAGGGATATAGGGACAGAGAAAGCAGATTCAGATATTTTATTGGTAAATGTCAATATAATTTACACGTCACACAATTACATTTTGTAAGAACACAGGTATATTAGCAATTACAGTTCAATTATTTCTTAAGATTACAATAGGATTCAAAACTATATTCTATACATTACTGCAACACATTATCTGTTTGTACGGGTTGGGGATGGTATTTTTTCAAAATATTCGTCAGTACTATAGAAGGCCATGTCAAGGAGATATTTTCTTATCCGTTTTAGGAAGATTGCATCATTTGGCAAATTTTTAAGATCATTTGTTAGAATCTTCAGCTGCCTAAATAGTTTCCGTGTTGGATAATCGAAAGGCTTTCCAGCTATAGCATGGATGGCTTGCTTTTGGATTTTAAAAACATTGTCACGTTCAGCTGCTGTGGCCCACAAATCAACTCCATAGACCATGACAGAGTGAAAGTAGCCATAGGATGCTTTCTTTATATTCTCTGTGGAAAGACTGGGAGCCAACCTAGACAATCCATAAGACGCTGAAGAACGCACTTTTGATCAATGTGTGGTGACCACGTTAATCCCGCATCTATTACAAATCCTAAATATTTTACGCTATCAACTTGTGGCACTGCTGTGTTATTTAACATTATCCCCAACTTGTTATTGTTGATTCTGCGCAGCTGAAAGTGCATTATATTAGTCTTCTCGATATTTAGACACATACCATTTACCGTAAACCAGCGCGTTATTTTTTGCATAGCCTCACTCAGCTTAGCTTTAATTTCCAGGAAATTATTTGCATTGACTATGATGCATGTATCATCAGCGAACATTACGTACTCTGGCCCGGTACATGCTGTTGTTATGTCATTTACGAGCAAGAGAAACAGGTAATTCCCCATCGTTGAGCCTTGAGGAACTGCAGAGTCAGCCATGGTTGCAAGGTTGGACTTTGCATTTTGTACATACGTACACTGTTTACGGTTACTTAAAAATGATGCTATTGTTTTATGAAACTCGCCCTTGAAACCATAATTCGCCATCTTGGCTAGAAGCAGCGCATGGTCAACCATCTCGAAGGCGCGCGACAAGTCACAGAATATGGCCGCGACCTGCCGCCCAGCATCCAGGTGGCCGAGCACCCGCGCCACCACTTCGCGTGCCGCACTCACAGTTGAGCGGCCCGCCCGATAGGCATACTGATGCTCGTTAAGTAGATTATTTGAAACTAGGTGTTCTAGGATTTTGGCACTAAGCAGGCGCTCAAACAGTTTGGAAACCATAGGTATCAACGATATTGGTCGGTAAGACTTTGGAAGATGCATCTCTCCTTTTCCTTTATACACCGGGTGAACCTTTATAATTTTTAATGAGTCAGGAAAGTGACCAGCTAAAACACAGTCATTGAACAGCTTTAATAATAGGGATAATAAAACTGGAGGCAGGTACTCCAGTATGCGAATAGACATGTCATTCACATCTCTTGACTGCTTAAGTTTAATTTCTTTTACAGATTTTACTATATCGTTAATTGTGAACAGTTGAAAATTGAAGTGTAACGGTGTCAAAGGCAGATATTTTTCAAGATATGCAAGAGCATCACTAGTGCTTGGTTTGGCAGCATTTCGGGTAGCCGACACGTAATACTGGTTGAGCCGCTCGGCGGCGGCGCGCGCCTCAGCGCATTCGCCTTCCGACCGGCTCGCCAGTACGTCCAATGCACCGTTTCCGCGCTTATTATTCTTACAAGTCTCAGAAAAAATAATTTTTCATCACACCTGCTCGTAAATGGTGATATTATATGCAAGCATACTTACACTTAAAGAGCTGTATTATTCCCATGGTTTTAAAGGATTCTCATACTACTTTACCGCCCGCCCGGAGCTCGCGGAGGACCCGCCCCGCACGCGCTCGCAGCACGCAGTCACTCCGGAGTACTGTGGACTGTGCAACTACACTACCGCTTATCATTCTATCAATTCATTCTATTGTTTGTTTACCTGTATAGAGAATTTAGTTATTTCCTCGCAAATGTGATGAAAAACATTATGTGTACCACGGGCAGTAAGGGGATTACTAACTCGGGTCATTTAAAGCCCTCCGCCTACGGCGTCGGGCTTCAATAGACCCTCGTAAGTAATGCCCTTCTTACCGCCCTAGATACACAATGTACTATTCCATATATTTCGGCACATATTATCAGTTGTTTTTGATATTTTATCATTAATGAAATTTCTTCGTGTACTCATTATTGCAGTCGAGTAAGGGGATTCAAGATGCAATAGGGTGGAAAATAACTCGTCATTCGAATCATGCGAAAGCGACTTTGTTTTATACTATGTAGTGATACACTTTATGGGGACTATGAAATATGTATACAGGACAGGACTTTATTATCTGAACATTAAGTACATGTATACATATTTTTGACACTTCGGCTGTAATCATATCATTGTAGTTAACTGTACCTTTTTTTTACAGCGGGTTTTTGTATAGTAAACCCCCATAAAGTGCATATTTTTACAAACTGCAATAATCATACTTTCATACTCAAATTTTTTTATGCAAAATGCATTGATTGGACGGGAATATACCTACTTTTAAAAACAATTAAAAATAATCTATGTATAACCTGCAGCTAGTTTTTTTATTATCGATCAATTTGGTGTGCCCCTCGTATATGAAACTGCAGATATTTATTGTCAGAAATGAATTTTCCGTGTCTGTTTTATACGAAAACTATACCACACAACCCCTAGCAGTCATAACTAATACGAGTAAGTGAATAAATATTAGAAACCATTCAGCTTGCATATCCACCCCCTCCCCACTCACTCAAGGGTTTTCCCTCCACATCTAAAATAGTCGATTTTGTTCTAGCGGCGACTCTACAGCGTTAGACCGTCTGGAATTTTCCCATCAATGTAAGCCTTGTATGCAAGGCATGTTAGCGGACTATAAAAATTGACTTAATCGTCAACCATCTTTTCTTACAGCAAGAGCATGTGAAACAGTCACCTCATTAAGCGATTTATCTACTGGACAAATTATGGAGATATTTAAAAAGCTGGCTATGGCTAAGTAAGAATGAAAAATTAAATCATTAAAATAAATAATTTCGAAAAGGGACATTTAAGGTAGACGGCCCAGTAGATGACACTGACAATTACATTTGTACAGTTTATTTAAAAATATATGGAAACGGTTGTTAATATAATCCCAAAACAGCATTAATTTGACTATTAATGCCATCTTTGATTGTTCGCATCGCAGTAAAAGTTTCATCGATTCATTGAATATTTGTGAGATAGTTTTTGTGATCAGGTGCTTCGGTCGGTTTTGCGCCGGCGCACTTAGCAAACCTGTTGAAACTGTGCATTGTAAAAGTGAAGAGAAAAACAGGATTTAATTCGTTACTGATAAGTGTTTATTGAAACGGATGTTTGATTATAAAACAAACAATGGATTTTGTGTAATCAAAGTTGATTAATTTGTATAATTATGTTAGTATTTTGGAGATATGTCATCAATGTCATCATACACAGGGACAAAATTATAGCGTGTAGTAGTGAATAAAATAACACCCATGTTATGATTATGCACATTTTATGATTTTATGGATATTAATGATTTTGAGCTATTTTGGGCCGAACGGTACAGCGTCCAACTTTGTCATTATTAATAAAGTATCTGCAGTTCAGTAATCATCTCTGAAAAATTGATGCAACCCCTGTCATCTACTGGGACTCTGATTTTATTTATCCATAGTAGTAGTAGTATAGTGGTACTATTTATGTTTCCTATGACCTTGAGGGAGAACCGGTTTATAAATTTGCATATACTTATAGTAAGTACGTTTCATAGTTAAGAAGTTTTTTTCTTCATTAATATCTGAATTTCCTTATTAAAGGTTCATCCACTGGGCCGCTTTACCTTAGTGACTATATGTTTTATATATATATTATAAATATTATAATTATTATAAATAAATATATCTATTATTATTAAACATATTGTATTGAATTTGGGCCATAACAGAATAATAAAATACGTCACTGTGTCGCGGCGCGATGCGGCGTGGTGTTACGTTCCGACTTGCGACATCGTGTCGTGGAAACCTACGATATCGTACCGTAGTACGATGTCCGAAACGGCGCCGTGTTTTTTTTTATATTGTGAAAGACATCTGAATCCAATTTACAAATAGGGAGTTCCCAATTCTATTAATTAATTTCACTGCCCTCCTCTAAAGATTTATCTCTCACAGATTCCCGTCTCTGCAGAATCCTGTCTCTAGAAATCCTCATCTCTACAGATTTGCGTCTATAGAGGTTCCCCTCTACGGATTCCCGTCTCTAGAGAATCCTATCTCTACAGAAGCGTAACCCGTTACCCGGATTCATAATACTACGGATTCCGATCTACATATTTGAAGATTTGCAGACGCCCAACAATTTTTTTATAATAATTGATAGAACACGAAGCAGTATATGCTAAATTACTATTATAGCTTCAACTGATTATAAATAAAATTTGCGTAATGATAATGAACGCTTGCGTCTTATCGATTCTGACCAAACCTTTTCACGCCCTTTTATAGTAACCGTGGGTCTTTATCTGTACACAAGAAAACCCATATATACTTATAATATATAATATAGGTATGTAAAATAGGAATTTGTAGACATGGGCATAATCCTTCTATTATCATAATGTCCCCTCCCTTGGCAATTCTCGTATTTACGTTTAGTTAAGATTCGTTTTTTTTTATTATCATCAAATTTCGAAAGTCTAAAGCAAAAAGTGGTTTCACTCAAATGTCACGAAATTTTATCGTAATGTAGATTCAAGTCTGCTGATTATTTTTTTGTAAAGGCTCAGCTGTCTCAGAACTCAGAAGTATACTTTCAGAAATAATCATTTTTATTGTTTAATAAATACAAAATGTGTGTACTTAATCTATTTTACGTAATTAATTAATCTTAATTGGGACTTAAAGGTCATCATCATCATCATCATTTCAGCCGAAAGACGTCCACTGCTGGTCATAGGCCTCCCCCAAAGATTTCCACAATGATCGGTCCTGCGCCACCCGCATCCAGCGGACTCCTGCGACCTTCACCAGGTCATCAGTCCACCTTGCGGGGGGCCTACCCACGCTGTGCCTTCCGGTAAGCGGTCGCCACTCGAGAACCTTTCCGCCCCAACGGCCATCGGTTCTACGTGCAATGTGCCCCGCCCACTGCCACTTAAGTTTAGCGATTCGGAGAGCTATATCGGTTACTTTGGTTCTGCTGCGGATGGTCTCATTTCTGATACGACCTCGCAGAGAGACTCCTAGCATAGCTCTCTCCATCGCCCTTTGGGTGACTTTGAGCCTTCTTATGAGGCCCATTGTAAGCGACCACGTTTCAGTACCGTATGTCATCACTGGCAACACACACTGATCGAAGACTTTCGTCTTCAGGCACTGCGGAATATTGGACGAAAAGATGTGTCGCAGCTTCCCGAACGCTGCCCAACCGAGTCGGATTCGACGATTAACCTCTTTCTCGAAATTGGACCTACCTAACTGGACAGTTTGTCCAAGGTATATATAATCGTCTACAACTTCGAGTGTAAAGTCTCCGATTGTCACTGGAGTTGGTGCTACATGGATATTCGACATGATTTTCGTCTTATCCATGTTCATCTTAAGACCAACTCGCCCGGAGACTCTACTGAGGCTAACAAGCATCGTACTTAAATCCTCCATGGTCTCAGCCAAGACTACTATATCGTCAGCAAATCGAAGGTGAGTCAGGTACTCGCCGTTTACATTGATGCCTAGCCTTCTCCAGTCCAGAGTCTTGAAAACGTCCTCCAGTGCAGCGGTAAACCGCTTAGGAGAGATGACATCTCCCTGCCTGACTCCCCGCTGCAGCGGAATAGGCTTCGAGTTCTGGTCTTGGAGTCGGACTGACATAGTGGCGCTCTCGTACAAACACTTCAACACTTCGATATAGCGGTAGTCTACTTGGCACCGTTGGAGAGATTGTAGTACCGCCCAGGTTTCGATTGAATCAAAGGCTTTCTCGTAGTCCACAAACGCTAAACAGAGGGGCAGATTATACTCCTCGGTCTTCTGTATAACCTGACGAAGCGTATGAATGTGGTCTACGGTACTAAAGCCTCTTCGGAAACCGGCTTGTTCGGGAGGCTGGAAGTCATCAAGCCTGCGTGCGAGACGATTCGTAATGACTCTTGAAAACAGCTTATAGACATGGCTCAGAAGTGAGATGGGTGGGTAGTTCTTCAGTAAGGCGTTGTCGCCTTTTTTGAAGAACAGTACCACCACACCTCCGCTCCATGCCTTTGGCGTTTTCCCTTCTAGTAAGACGGAATTGAACAACTTCTGAAGGGCCGTAAGGACCGGTTTACCACCCGCCTTCAGAAGTTCGGCTGTAATTCCGTCTTCACCAGGCGCCTTGTTGTTTTTGAGCTGTTTAAGAGCCATACTAATCTCGTACAGGCTGATGTCCGGGATGTCTTCGGTATAGTGTCGGGCCAGTCTAGCTCTAGGGTCTTCCGCCAGACCAACTTCGGGTCTGCTAGTAGACGTGTATAGCTGTCCATAAAAGCTCTCTATCTCACTCAGAAGCTCAGGTTTGGATGTGATGATTCTACCATCCTCAGTTTTTAACTTAGCGAGTTGGCTTTGCCCAACAGACAGATCCCTTGCAAAAACTTTGGAGCCCTTATTTCGCTGAATGGCCTCTTCAATACACTTAGTATTGAATTGGCGCATATCGCGGGTGAGAGACTTAGAGATCTGCTTGTTGAGCCGCCGGTATAAAGTCGCGTCAACTGAAGATTGTAGAACCATTTTACTCCTCTTATCGAAGAGTCTCTGAGTGGAGTCTGAGAGCCTTTTGGTCTTATTTGTCCGTTGGGCCTTAAAAAACTTAGACCCAGCGCTATGGACAGCTTCCACAAACCCGTCGTTGAATTCGTCCACATCATCGCTTAGGCAATCGAAACGGTTTTGGAGTTCCAGCTGAAAGCTCTCGGGGTTTTGAGTTTGGAGTGCAGGACGGAGCGTAGACTTCATCAGTCGAGAGCGTTCTAGCTTAGGACATATATTCAATGTGCCTCTTACCAGACGGTGATCGCTTCCGGTTTTGACCATATTGATCACAGAAACATCATTGAATATATGTCTCTTCGTCGACATGATGAAGTCAATCTCGTTTTTAGTTGCACCGTCGGGACTCATCCAGGTCCATTTTCTGTGCTCGCGTTTCTTAAAGAAAGAGTTCATCATGTAGAGTCCCTCTTTCTCCAAGAAACCAGCCAGTAGATGCCCCCGGTGGTTCCGACGTCCAACCCCAAATTGCCCCACTCTCAGCTCGTCACCATCTCTCTTGCCTAGTTTCGCGTTGAAGTCCCCCATAACAACGGTGAAGTAGGTTCTGGAGCTATGCATGGCTTTTGAAATATCCTCATACATAGCCTCCACCTCGTCATCGGAGTGTGCCGAAGTCGACGCGTACACCTGTATGACCTTCAACGAGTACCTCTCGGATACTCTGAGTATAAGGTACGCCACCCTAGTCGACACACTCTCGATCTTCACCACGTTGTTTACGAGGGACTTGTGGACGATGAACCCGACACCTCCCTGGGACTGTTGGTCGCCCTCCCGGAAATAGAGCAAGTTGCCGGACTTTAGGATTATCGTGTCCTCGCCCTCTCTTCGGACTTCTGACAATCCCACGACGTCCCAACGCAACTTGCTCAATCCTTCCTCCAGTTCCGCCAACTTTTCGTCGGTCCGCAGTGTACGCGTGTTATTGTTGCCAGGGCCAGGAGTCGTCGGTGGTGGTAGCCGGATCTTTGCCGGAGATTCTTAGCACCCCTGACCCCGCTAGCACCCTGGCCGCTACCATAACCAGGGCACCGGGGGTCGCCGGAACCTCGGGGCCGGGGCCTTTGTGTACTATTCATTAGGGGGGTTTTTGCCGTAATCGCCACGCTTGGCATGCGGGTTGGCGATCGCAGTGTCTCCACCGTAACTTAGGGATGCTGCTGCCCATCCCCCGGTGGTCTTGGTCGTAGTTTAAGGACATACCCGGGTCCTTAAAGATCCTAAAACCGGGACAGGACAGACAATATAAGATAAAACTAATACTAAATAGACCTATAATAAATAAAATTAAACTATACTAAAGCCTAAATATATCTACAAATATATCTTAATTTAACTTCATTACGTCAGTAACTGTCAGGGTGTGTACCACCAATAAATCGATTTTAGAAATAACACGTTAAAATACCCGTATATATAAGTACTTGATTATTTCGGAAAGTAGACTTCTGAGAGTTTTGCCTTTATAAAAAAAAACAGTTAACTTGAATATACACCACCACTTTTGTCCTATGTTTGCTGCATTGCGGAGTCCTTTGTAGGCATAGCAGTTGTATACGGAAAAAATCCTGTCCCTAATTAGTTGAGCACCACTGTATACGTGGCGTTCCATCACAAAAGGGTCCCTATGGCAGTTTCTAGCTACGCAGATATTGACGTTTGTGTAAAATCGTTCTTAATTATATTTGTTTTTTTTTAATAAAAAATATACGGATAATATACCCTTTGTTGCAATGTACTGTAGGTACGTTAAATATTTCTATAAGTACTAAAAGTTGCTTCAAAGTTTAGTATAATGGGGTCCTTATGGCGTTATGGCAGAACACATGCATGATTAATTATCTGACATTGTTCAAAATAATTTTCCTTTGAAGTTTTCATAAAGCTCTATTTCCATATTTTTTGGGTTTGCGGTTCATAACTTGGAGGGGAGGGGACATTTTTTTTAACTTCCAGAACGATTCTTTCCGGAAATATTCACTTTATCAAAAAATATTTTAGTAAACCCCTATTCTTTGTCAATTACTCAAATACCTATCCGACGATACCTTACAATTTAGGGTTGAAACGTAAAAAAATCACCCCCCCACTTTACGTGTATGGAAGGTACCCTAAAAATTAAGTTTTTCGAATTTATATTTTACCACTTTGTCGTCATGGTTGATATGTAGAGTCCTACTATGCTAAGTTTCCTAGATTTTGATAACACAGGCTGTTTAAGTAAACGACATAATTTCATAGAAGTTTGACGTTTAAAATAACACTTTAAAGATTGACAGTTCATTTGCTTGGAAGATATATCGTGGTTTGACTCTATATTCATACCAATTTGCAGCTTTCTAGTACTAACGGTCACTGACTGACTGACGGACGGCCGGACACACATTTTACCTTACGTGTAGCTGTAGGTATCTACAAACAGCAAAACTTAACTGACCACCAGTACACCTTATACCGTTGCGATTAGGGCTTACAAATGGCCAGTTGGCGAAGGTAGGTATTAAATTTTTAGGCTTACGTCAAATCTCACTTCTCACTCTTCTCAACGTTGTTAGAACCAATTTTTTTCTGTTAAGTCTTTATATGCCATGGCCATGCCCGTATGTTAGGTGTTTTGTCCATATTCCTATTGTTAAAATATTTATAATCCTATTTTTTGGCTTAAATTTGATACGTGAAAAGAGGGATTCAAAAAATCTTTCCGTTATGTCCGGGATATCATAACTGGAATTTTACTGCATATCAAAAACCGCCAAAATTATCCTTGAGTAGGTAATCCGTGAATGGGGCGGGTCGTTCTCCTTTTTTAGAAAAATTCTGGAATTAACTAGAATTTCATTATTATCAGATTTTTAACTGTCCGGGGTAAACCCGGACATTGCTAGGATATTGCTAATTCCTTGTGTATTTCAATACACAAAAGCTTAAGACTGTTTCATTGTATGCAACTTGTGTTTCATTGAGAATCGAGAATTGGGTAAGCACGCACTGTGTTCTGCGAGAACTTTTCTCCCTTTGTGCCCTTAGATTGCCAACTAGGTGGACGCAGGAGGATTCTGAGCACCCCCATGTCTGATATCATACATTTTCTTGCAACATTTTTTTTCCATATAAAATACCTGTTTCAGACAACAGGGTATTTTTTAAACTATTTAAAAAATCTGCATCAAGAAGTGAACGAATTTAATAAATAATTAGCGCCAGATAAACTTAAATACATATAGAATACAACATAAAATTCGATAACAGCAATCTCTTTTCTATATTTTGGTTAAAAATCATGAAACGTAAATTAATAAGTTACTTTTGGCGTACGAAATCACAATAACGCTCAAAGCCTCGTGATCCTTCTCCAAGGCTTGCCTGCGTACTGGGGAGGCAGTGGGAGTCCCTGACCTTGTCCTTCCTTGAGAGTAGGCACTAGCCAACAAAGCCGAATTTCCGAGATATCGCAAAGTTTCACTGTGTCCATTTGTTTCAATGTTGAACAACCTAACCTACATAATCAATCATCATCTATGTAACTTAAAATGAGTTCCGAACTTCTTGTAACAATAGGTATCTCAAAATTCTCAAAAGTGCAATTGTAACACATGTAGGTTTAAGGGATTTTTTTTAAAGTATGGGTCTTGGTCATGATTCTTTTTGTATTCGATAGCTTATTTAACGCAGATTTAGGATCTATGCCTAACTCAATACCTTTTTTTGTCGCAGTGGTAAATGCATTTACGCATCATCACCCCCGGGCTATGAAAGCCCGTTGGGGATGGGGTGGTATGTGAGACTTGCTCCTCCGGCAACTCCTTCTGCTACCCAGAGGGAGGGGAGAAGAATACCCACTAACATCCCCTGCGGCGTTACCCTCTCTGCCGTGTTGGGGGAGCAGCATGGGATCAATAATATACTACATTCTACCACGAGCTTAACTCAATACCTGCCATAACGCCCCTATAGGCACTGAAACACATACAAATATAAATATAGAATACACATATAAATATAGTATTAGATACACGTATTGTATAAATTGTATTACATGTATTAAATGTATTATGTATAGTAACTACTTTGCAGTAGTGTTTAGTGTTACAGAATGTCTATACTTATTTTTGCCAAATAGGTAATAGTAAATTGTGATACACATGTGCTATGATGGTCATTATACGTATTGCGGTCCAAAAGTGACTGAAGAAATCTGGCGGTTCGAAAAAAAATTAAAAGATATGTCTTTGTGATCGTCATTTATTCTGCTCTTTCGTTTACAGTTTTTAGATTTCTATCGCTTGCGGTTTTAATTTCACGGCGTTTAAAACAACGGGAGGTCTGAAATTTTTCGAAATGGATAAGTTGGAATACTCGTATCGTCCCGTCATCAAGTTCCTTACAAAGGAAGGGGTCAGTTCCACCGATATTACAAAAATATTAGATGCTGTTTACGGGGACTTGTCTCCTTTATTTTCCACCGTGGAAGAATGGAGTAAGCAATTTCGTTTAGGACGGGAGACCATCCACGACGAACCTCGCTCCGGTCGGCCCGTGGAGGCAGTCACCGACGACTGCGTCAAGTTAGTGGAAGAGGAAGTTTTGAGTCACCGAAGATTAAAGACCAAGGAAATAACGGCAAGAACAGGGCTTTCGAAAACTTCAGTTCTTAGGATTCTTCATGAATATCTTCACATGAATAAAGTTAGTGCCAGGTGGGTGCCCAAACTTCTTTCGAGTTTGCAACGAAGTGAGCGAAAAGCATGCTCTCAGGAAGTTTTATATGCTTATAAAAAATACGGTGAGAGTTTTTCAGGACGAAACAATGGTTTTATACTATGATCCCCTTTCCAAAAGGGAATCGATGGAGTGGTGTCGATTTGGTGAAAAGCCACCTAGGAAGGCCAGGGTTACGTAATCCACCATAAAGATAATGGCTACCATATTCTGGGATTGTCACGGAATACTGTTGATAGACATAAACATATATCGCGGGAGCAAATACGATTTTACAGTACTGAAAGATTATAAAAAACAGTCAAAAACTGAAATGACATTTTTATAGAGAAATATCAATGCTTTCTTACCTCCGTACTTGACTTGATTAGTAATTAAAAAGATTACCTATTAGGTACGCAACCTCATCAGTCACTTTAGACATTTGTTATTCTTGATTGATTTGTATTTGTAACATAATTAAATAGAAGTTTTTTTTTAATAGCCTATTTTGTGTCCCACTGCTGGGCAAAAGCCTCCCCTCTCTTCCTCCACCCGTCACGGCTAAGTGCATGTCTTCACCAGTCGCTAGAAAAGGCATCCAGGTCGTCCCGCCATCTCTTCTTTGGTCTGCCTCTGCCCCGACTACCTTCTGGGATCCAGTCTGTAGCTAATTTAAATGCCTCGAAGGAAAATAACATGTGATGAATTTGTGAAGTTGAACATACAAGATTATCCCGAGTTAGAAGCTCGCAACACAAAACTATTTTGCTCGAAGTGCAATGTTAGTTTTTGTAAAACAAAATCTTCTGTGAAACGCCATTGTAACTCGGAAAGACACACTTCTCTCAAAAAAGATTTTAGGTTGGAACTAACATAATTTTTAAGAAAAAAAAACCGACTTCATTTGGTTCCCGGTAAAAGTGAAATTAAGAATTTGTTTGAGTTAGCCAGTTTACTTCACAAATATCCAATACACCGCACGTGTACGATTGAAAATTGAGGAGCTTTCTTAATGTGCTAGGGCTTCCATCATTACATTTGAAGTATAATCAAACGGAACTCCCTTGTAGACCTTTAAACAAACAAAATAACAATGTGTTAAATTGGATGACAGACTGTAAATTAACAAGCATATTCATTATGCCATCCCTGATTATCAACATCAGGTCCACTCCAGCAAAATGATGGCCACAGTAAGAAAATGCCTAAGCTAATTATGAACACCCTCTAATCACAATTAACCTGCCGTTCAAATTTGAGGAGTTCTCTGAATTCTTCTAGAACTCCATCATCAGAATATAAATCAAATCAAAAAGATGAATGTCACAACTAGGATAATAAGTAGAGCTAGGTTTATTAACCAGTTCCACTTTGCGATCCCTGGTCTTCATCATCAGATCCAGTTCATCAAAATTTTGGCTCCGCCAAAACACTGTTTTAGTTACTTAAGGAAACCCTCAAATCAGAATGCATGTGCCGTTAAAATTTGAGGAGTTCTCTCAATCCCTCATGAAGCCCATCATCAAAATAGAACTATAATCAAATAGGACTATCTTGAAGGTATTTATTTACAAAGAAAAGATGAATGTCTCAAATCGGATGATAGAGCTGGGAATTAACAAGCAGTTCCACTTTGCCATCCCTGGTCTTCATCATCAGGTCCACTCCACCAAATTGATGATGTTCGTAAAGAAATGCTCGAGTATCTTAAGAAACTACCCAAATCATCATGCATGTGCCTTTCAAATTTGAAGAGTTCCCTCAGTTCCTCATGGATCCCATCATCAGAAATTGATTTTGAAAAAAACGGAACAAATCTGGAACCATCTATTTTCAGAAAAAAAAATTTTTTTTTAAAATCGGACGATAGTCCTGGGAATTACCAAGCAGTTCCACTTTGACATCCCTGGTCTTCATCATCAGGTCCACTCCACCAAATTGATGATGTTCGTAAAGAAATGCTCGAGTGTCTTAAGAAACTACCCAAATCATCATGCATGTGCCTTTCAAATTTGAGGAGTTCCCTCAGTTCCTCATGGATCCCATCATCAGAAATTGATTTTGAAAAAAACGGGACAATCCTGAAACCATCTATATACAGACAGACAAAAAAATATTTTTTAAAATCGGATCATAGTCCTGAGAATTACGAAGCAGTTCCACTTTGCCATCCCTGGTCTTCATCATCAGGTCCACTCCACCAAATTGATGATTTTCGTAAAGAAATGCTCGAGTTTCTTAAGAAATCACCCAAATCAGCATGCATGTGCCTTTCAAATTTGAGGAGTTCCCTCAGTTCCTCATGGATCCCATCATCAGAAATGGATTTTGAAAAAAACGGGACCAACCAGGAACCGTCTACTTTCAGAAAACAAAAAAAAAATTCAAATCGGTTCAGTAATGACGGAGTTATGAGTGAACATCCATTAAAAAAAAAAATTCAGACGAATTGAGAACCTCCTCCTTTTGAAATATTGAAGTCGGTTGAAAATTTCTAGTAAGCTGTAACATACCGTGGTCTCAGATAGAGAATACTGTGTTTAATTTTTTTATTGAAGATTGCGTATCTGAAAAAAAATTAAAAACTGTTGGGGTTCGTTCAGAATGTTTGTTGAGGCAGACATACGTAAATGAATTATACAACGAAGAGATGGAAAAAATTAGAGACGAATTCAAAAAAACGCGTATATATATGTAAGTGTTGATGAAACCACCGATGCTAGAGGTCGCTAAATCTAATGTGGTAGTAGGTGCAATGTTTGAAGATGATGTTGGAACTCCACACGTGCTGTCAAGCAAATGTTTGAAAGAAACAAACAATATAACATGCACAATAAGCATGATAAGGTGTTCTTGTTATTGACTGATGGTGTGGAGTATCTGTTAAAAGCTGGCTCTATTAACCTAATGCAGCAAAAACTTCGTGCTAGTTATGATTAACTTCTTCTAGGCTTATGATATGTAGGCAGAAAAGTCTGTTTTACTACTTCTTTAACATATGTATATTTGCTCCCGCGATAACGATATATGGACATAAAATAACGTAAGACCATTGTGAACGGCAGGTATTATGCTACCCTTATTGAACAATTACGAGGCAATCAAGGAAAAACGTCGAGGTAAACTTAGCAGAGGTGTTCATACCGCTTCCATCACCAAGGCTGCTGTTGCCAAGTGTCGCTTCGAGGAAATTCGTCACCCACCCTATAGCCCTGACCTGGCCCTGGCCCCGAGTGACTAATATTTGTTTTCCAAACTTAAGGCACACTTAAGAGGAAGAAGATTTATTCTAATGATGAAGTGACCCGGGCAGTAGGGATACGCCCATTTTGAGGACAAAACTTCGGAGTATTTTTATAGAGGGATTGAAATGCTAATTCATAGATCAGAAAAGTGTATAGACGGAGACTATATCAAAAAATAAAAATATAATTTTTAAGAAAAAAAAACCGACTTCATTTGGTTCCCGGTAAAAGTGAAATTAAGAATTTGTTTGAGTTAGCCAGTTTACTTCACAAATATCCAATACACCGCACGTGTACGATTGAAAATTGAGGAGCTTTCTTAATGTCCTAGGGCTTCCATCATTACATTTGAAGTATAATCAAACGGAACTCCCTTGTAGACCTTTAAACAAACAAAATAACAATGTGTTAAATTGGATGACAGACTGTAAATTAACGAGCATATTCATTATGCCATCCCTGATTATCAACATCAGGTCCACTCCAGCAAAATGATGGCCACAGTAAGAAAATGCCTAAGCTAATTATGAACACCCTCTAATCACAATTAACCTGCCGTTCAAATTTGAAGAGTTCTCTGAATTCTTCTAGAACTCCATCATCAGAATATAAATCAAATCAAAAAGATGAATGTCACAACTAGGATAATAAGTAGAGCTAGGTTTATTAACCAGTTCCACTTTGCGATCCCTGGTCTTCATCATCAGATCAAGTTCATCAAAATTTTGGCTCCGCCAAAACACTGTTTTAGTTACTTAAGGAAACCCTCAAATCAGAATGCATGTGCCGTTAAAATTTGAGGAGTTCTCTCAATCCCTCATGAAGCCCATCATCAAAATAGAACTATAATCAAATAGGACTATCTTGAAGGTATTTCTTTACAAAGAAAAGATGAATGTCTCAAATCGGATGATAGAGCTGGGAATTAACAAGCAGTTCCACTTTGCCATCCCTGGTCTTCATCATCAGGTGAATCAGGTCCACTCCACCAAATTGATGATGTTCGTAAAGAAATGCTCGAGTGTCTTAAGAAACTACCCAAATCATCATGCATCTGCCTTTCAAATTTGAGGAGTTCCCTCAGTTCCTCATGGATCCCATCATCAGAAATTGATTTTGAAAAAAACGGGACAATCCTGAAACCATCTATATACAGACAAAAAAATATTTTTTAAAATCGGATCATAGTCCTGAGAATTACGAAGCAGTTCCACTTTGCCATCCCTGGTCTTCATCATCAGGTCCACTCCACCAAATTGATGATTTTCGTAAAGAAATGCTCGAGTTTCTTAAGAAATCACCCAAATCAGCATGCATGTGCCTTTCAAATTTGAGGAGTTCCCTCAGTTCCTCATGGATCCCATCATCAGAAATGGATTTTGAAAAAAACGGGACCAACCAGGAACCGTCTACTTTTAGAAAACAAAAAAAAAAATTCAAATCGGTTCAGTAATGACGGAGTTATGAGTGAACATCCATTAAAAAAATAAAATAAAAAAAAAACAGTCGAATTGAGAACCTCCTCCTTTTGAAATATTGAAGTCGGTTGAAAATTGAAAATGTTTTTAGTTATTGTCTTTGTAAAGCCGGAAACTTTTGGACCGCACTACGTACACGAGGCGATATTGTGCGCGCGAGTTGATAGCGAGTGCGCAATAAGGAAGCCGATGTGCATAATGATCATGCACACACGTTTCATACATTTTTCAACACACTTGTAAGTAAAAATCAAAAATTTATTCGTGGTTTTTTTTAATGCTATAAGGGGCAAACGAGCAAACGAATCGCCTGATGGTAACCGATTAACGTCGTCCATGGACACCCGCAACACCAGAGGTGTCGCAAGTGCGTTGCCGGCCTTTAAGGTGGGAGTACGCTCTTTTCTTGAAGGTTTGAAGGTCGTATCGGTCCGGAAACACCGCTGGCGACAGTTCGTTCCACAGTTTAGCTGTGCGAGGCAGGAAGTTTCGGGAAAAGCGCACAGTTGAGGACTGCCAACCATCTAAATGGTGAGAGTGGAAATATTGTCGCGTAGGGCGATGGCGGAAAGAAGCGGCAGGGATTAATCGGAACAATTCCTCGGAACACTCCCCATAATACATGCGATCCAAAATGCAGAGTGAGGCCACATCTCTACGTAGCGCCAAGGGATCAAGCCGATTAGAAATACGTTGGCAGTTGACAATTCGAGCTGCTCTCCGTTGGATGCGGTCTAGAGGAAGCAGCTGGTACTTAGGTGCCCCTGCCCAAAGATGAGAGCAGTATTCCATATGCGGGCGAACCTGCGCCTTATAAAGCTGTAGGCGATGGGCCGGCGTGAAATACTGCCTCGATCTATTGAGCACACCTTTATTAACTTTTGTTAAATACGTTAACTTAATTGTCAGAATTACGTCAGAATGCCGTCATGTTAATGGGCATATGAGTTTGACTGACCTTTATTAACTACATGAAGCTTCTTGCGATGCCTTTTAGACGTCGGTTGATGACGATACTTTACATTTTCAACTAATAAATCCACTTAAGGCCCAAACGTCACAAATAAGTAGGTATATTTATCACTACATCAACTAGATTTTCATGGTAACACTCGCGTTTTGTGGTTCCAGAGGGGCCTAATCCACATATTGTTATAGTTTAACTTCTAATTCTCTTCGGTCTCAAATCTTTTATGGAAACGAATTACCGCGGCGCGCCATTGGAGCGCATTTTTTTCGAATCGCGTTACGCGCGCAAGTAGGGGTTTATTGGGAAGTCTGGACCAATTTTTTTCGATTGAAAACTGATCTGTTAACACACCAGTTGTATCATCAGTTTGATTAAACAGTGGCTGCTTGATTAAATTGATCTGATTGATATGTGAAAGTACTAGAGACAATAATGGATTGAAGTATATAGGGTGTAGCAAAAGTACTGAATAATACTATAACAACTGATAAGGTCAATGACCTCGAGCACGATACAAGTAAAAAATAAATTTGAAAATACATCTACCTCTATACAAAGTAAAAACAAAAAAAAACTCATATTGACCAATAGGGGCAGGTGAAAAGTTTTGCTAGGTAACCCTGAACAATAACCTCGTGGCGCCCAACGCTTTTTTGGCTCTTCTTTAACTATGACCCGACCGTCCTTCTTATAGGACATAATAGTTATAGTCCCATCCGCCCAAGATTTCGAGTTGAAATTTTTATGTGTTAGAGTTACCGGTTTGAATTGAAACTTTTGGGGTATAATTATGATTATATTAGCATGTGTTTTTCAATTCAATTATTTGTCTACCTTTTGTTCTTTACAAAGGCCACTGGGCCACAATTACTAGATAAGAAGGAATTATTAAGTAAAATTAATTACTTTTTTAGGATTAATATGTTTATTTCAATTAAATGACTTACATCTATTACAGTTATTCTTTAATCAGTCTCATATTACAAGGCTTAGGTTTGGTTTACTCATTAAATTCTTATTCTCTATTGTCTGCGTTGTCTCCATGATCTATTGTAAAATCTGCATCCGCTTCTCTGTCATCTTCAAACTCCGAATTGTCTAGGTTACCATCGCCCATAAAGGCTTGGATTTCCTCATCCCGCAAACCTGTGATTAAAACACCTTACGTATAGGTGATCAATGCAATCCTGAACCGCTGGCTAACAATACTGGGTTAGAATAGTGCTAGATAAGTGTATATACACAGACTAGACACGAAAACTTAGTAGTGTAAAGAGTATTAAATTATTAGCGAAAAAGTAGCATTTTTATATTAGTAATATTTCATAAACCAGCATAACATATAGCCACAAACTAAAAACATTAAGATATTTTAGTACTAGCTTCGATCCAACCGACTTCACAAAGTACATATTATTTCAAACCAAGATTTCGAAGAATTTAAGCTATAAAAATGCGAAATAATTATCTCCATTTAAGAATTACCCCTTCATTAGCAAATTTTGTATAAAAACATACTCGACAGTCACGGATTATCATAATAAAATGCGATTTACTTACCACGTATTCGTGAGCCAGCCATACCGCCGTCCATTTGTCAAAAAAATTACATCTGTCCATTGTGACAGCTAATGGTAGCATACCGGAAACTGTTCCCTAAAATATCGTTCATAAATCGGAATAAATTATTTCTTTGACCCGCGAAATTTCAAAAATCTAGACAGAGTTTATTAATATGACCTTCTGAAAGGCGCATGAGCGGTAATTGAAAGTTACTTGAAAAAAGTTCTGGGCTGGAGTCGCCATGTTTATTTTGGTTTATCAAAAGGCGCGTGGGCGCCACGAGGATAAACCTAACCCGACTGTAACTCAGAAGAAACTAGTCTACTACAGAACCCTAAAAAGAAGTATTTAAGTGGTACTTATATTTTTTGGATACATGAAGCTAGCTAGCATATACCTATCTAAGTATGCGCTGATATGACCTTAGACAAAACATCAGTGTAGTTAGTGTATCACTAAATGATTACTATTACCACGAACATGTTTATTTTTACTTATGTTTCATACTAGAAGACTCATTATTAAAACTGAACCTAACTCATACAAAAAATCAAGTGGGTTCACTTAAAATTTATATAATATCCAACTTTGGAATAAGGAACCGGAAAGGAGTTGTTATGATTATATTAATTTTCTCGCTACAATCATAGATAATTTAACTACTTAAATTAAACTTACATAGGATTTTTACATATTAGTTCTGTATTTAAAGGATTTTACTAATATGAAAATAATGACGCAGTAATTTACAACAATAGTATGCTCAATATTTTTATTTTAAGTTTTGAAATGAAAATATTCGTTTCGCTTCCATTGAAAATTGCTAACAAACACATTCCATTAGGAATCTTATATGCTAACAAACATATTCCAATATAAACCTTATATGCTAACCGTTAAGGTTCTAATTAAAATAATGAAATGTTCTTGTAACTCAGTACCTGGCGGCTTAATTCACTGAAAATTGCTTACAAACACATTCCAATATAAACCTTATATACTAACAAACACATTCCAATATGAACCATATATGCTTACAGATAAGGTTCTAATTAAAATAATGAAATGTTCTTGTAAACCAGTAAGGGATGGCTTAATTCACCCATTTTGAGAGTGTACGTACACTTTTATGAATGAATAGGCAGTCTGCCGGCTTTTTACCTAATGCGTGCGACGTTAAGCTATAGTAGATCGTATTATCAAATATAAAGTACTAAGTCATGGTAGTGAATATTTTGTAATTTTATAGATGTCGGATGGCATTGGTATATGTGATAGAAACTTTAGCCAACCCTGTGGGAATTGAGTTATATGGATGCGACGCTACTGGTATTGACCTTATCAGCTATTGAAGTATTTCAGAAGGTATTTTCCTTCCACATACATATTAATATGTATTGATATCTTTTCAAAATATGGATGACTAAAACCATGAAAGTCTTAGAACGTAAATAAGTTATATTTTAGAGAGTGTTATAGCTTAAAAAACAATCAATCAGATGATGGAAAATGATATTAATCATTAGTCTATTTTTAGCGTCATGAAGGTTTCAATTGTTGAGAGGCTAATTAGAACCTTAAAAGCATTAGCTGTGATAACAATTAAGCTTACACGATTCAAACAACTGAACTCAGCTGATAAGGGATATGAATGCAACTATTTCCAAGGGCTATAGGTACTACTATACTAACCGAACTATGGGGAATTGTTTAATATTACAGAAGTGCAAACTGTGAAACCGGTAACATATTTATTTTATCATTCTAAAAGTGGAGCAATCTCAGACTGCTTCAATGAAAAGGAACTTTAAGAAATTAAACATTATACCATTTACCTAATTTTTCATTCCACACTTACGAGAAGTACACACGCATGACGCTCGAGAACGTCTCACGACACATTGGACACTTGTTGATGACCAGCGTGCACTTACCACAGGTCGCGATGTGTCCGCAAGACATGAAACATACGTTGCGCTCGTTCATGTAACAAATTTTGCACAACTGCGAGTCTGCCGCTTGCAGTACCTTCTCCTCACCCACCGACACCTCGTTGAGCTTTGATGTCTTCTCAGGTATCATGCGAGCCTCCGAGATGACCTTCTGCATATAATCCCGACCTTTGACCAGCTGTACATACACACAACTGTTGAACCATCTCGCGTGCTCCTCCCAGGGCTCATCTTCCTCCTCCCAGTCCTTGAGACCACAGTCACAGTAAAAGCATCTCGTTTTATCACCTACACCGGTATAATAGAACCCAGCCTCGGCGAGCTGCTCGGGCTTTTGCTTCATGCTTATAGGCCAATCCTTGTACCTTGGGTGCGTAGGCATGTTGACACTGACACTGGTGGGTTCATCGTCATCATAATCACACTCGTCATGGACCTGCTTTCTTAGGAAAGGACATTGAGGTGACCACTTTTGGTGATCTCGAGTTGGGTCATCGCCTTCGACCCACCGCATGATTTCAACCTTGCAGAAGGCGCACCGCACCTCATCGCTACGACCGAGGTAGTAAAATCCAGCGTGGGCGAGAGTTTCAGGACTGATGAAGCTCAGGGGCCATTTTTCAAAGGTTTTAAGTCGTTCCTCCTCGTGCTGCATGTCCTCATGCTGCATGTTCACGTTCTGATCTTCTCACCAACAACTAGCGTGTACTTGACCAAATACACGAGATAATTGATCTTAAACCCCACACACTACTTTTTCCTTAAACACAAGATTGGGGATTCAAACATCAAGGTTAGGTTGATGCAATAGTAGTACGTCATAAGTAGGTACTAGGTGTTTCAGCCTGCTCCCATGTCACATAAATTGATTGCGTGATCTATAATTTAACGTCTGCACTCTGCGTTAGTAAATAAAGTTGTGAACATAATTATTTGTTATTCAACCCAGTACAAAATCGCAAAACAAAGTTTAATTACCCTTTTGCAGTTAGTAAAACATACTACCCATACATTTGCTACTCTCAAACGATAAAAACAGCTGCAAAAACCAGTGGTCCAGTCATATCACTTCCTGTCCGGACAAACGCGCTGAAAAATTATATTTAGACGTTTGCAGTTGGTAAACCTTTATCAAACATTCTACTCCATACAAACTCCATACATTCGATAATCACAAACAGTAAAACCAACCGCAAATAAATTGGTCCCAAATAATGTCTATGGTTTACCACAGGTGAATAAAAAAGTTGTAGGTATGATGAAAGATGAAAACAATGGCATAATTGTGAGAGAGTTTGTAGCTTTGAGAACGAAAATGTATGCTTATATTTTAAATGAATATGGTGAGAATGCATATTTGATATCAAAAACCTTGATGCACCGGATCTACGCCTACATTTAACTGTAATGCAGTAGATGTAATTAATTATTCAGATGTGACAAATTGGTCTATGCAAACAATATTACCAAGTCTACCATTTCATACATCGAAATGTCGTTAGTAACTGATAACGAAATAGACCAAACGATTCCCACGCTTTATTTAATTAAAATATATAATAAATGCTATACTTGAAAGGAACAATAACAAAGTTATTTTATCATTTGCAGTTGGTAAAACATACTACCCATACATTTGCTACTCTCAAACGATAAAAACACACGCAAAAACCAGTGGTCCAGTCTTATCACTTCAACTCAGTACAAAATCGAAAACAAAGTTATTTTATTATTTGCAGTTGGTAAAACATACTACCCATACATTTGCTACTCTCAAACGATAAAAACAGACGCAAAAACCAGTGGTCCAGTCTTATCACTTCAACTCAGTACAAAATCGAAAACAAAGTTTAATTACCATTTTGCAGTTGGTAAAACATACTACCCATACATTTGCTACTCTCAAACGATAAAAACAGGTGAATAAAAAAGTTGTAGGTATGATGAAAGACGAAAACAATGACATAATTGTGAGAGAGTTTGTAGCTTTGAGAACGAAAATGTATGCTTATATTTTAAATGAATATGGTGAGAATGCATATTTGATATCAAAAACCTTGATGCACCGGATCTACGCCTACATTTAACTGTAATGCAGTAGATGTAATTAATTATTCAGATGTGACAAATTGGTCTATGCAAACAATATTACCAAGTCTACTATTTCATACATCAAAATGTCGTTAGTAACTGATAACGAAATAGACCAAACCATTCCCACGCTTTATTTAATTAAAATATATAATAAATGCTATACTTGAAAGGAACAATAACAAAATTATTTTATCATTTGCAGTTGGTAAAACATACTACCCATACATTTGCTACTCTCAAACGATAAAAACACACGCAAAAACCAGTGGTCCAGTCTTATCACTTCAACTCAGTACAAAATCGAAAACAAAGTTATTTTATTATTTGCAGTTGGTAAAACATACTACCCATACATTTGCTACTCTCAAACGATAAAAAACACCCGCAAAACCAATGGTCCAGTCTTATCACTTCCTGTCCGGCCAAACGCTGAAAAATTGAATATAGGCGTTTGCAGTTGGTAAACCGTTATCAAACATTCTACTCCATACAAACTCCATACATTCGATAACCACAAACAAGAAAACCAACCGCAAAAAAATTGGTCCAGACTTCCCAATAAACCCCTACTCGCGCAAATTTGAAGCAAAGGCCCGCCAAACAGCCAAAATAAAAAATGTTGTAATTTATGTTTAAAGCACTAATTATTGTGAATTATGAATAATTTGCTAAAATTTTACATATATTAAATAATTCAGAAATTTTTAATCCATGTATTCAACTAAATACGGAGATATTGATTTTTAGCGCATAACTTATTATGCGGTTACAAACAGTGAATTTTTTTTGGAAAAAAAAGCTTTAATTCGACAAAATTTGTATGTATGTCTGCGTACGTAACTTATTCTTGAAGAGTTGTAGGGTACAAACTTAATTTGATGGGTTTATCTCATTACCACACTAGTTCAATAATATAATGAAAAAGTGCGCGTGTTTAATATCTTGGATTATGAGCCTAAAACCGGTACGATAAGAACCTCGTTACGAGCAAGTCTGTTGAAAACATCGTTATGATAGGTACCTAATGTTTGCATATAAATTCGTCCCAAGGTTTTGGCGAACTTATTAATAATAATACGAAAGAAAGTCTTAACTTAAGGATAGGTTTCCGTATACAGCATGGTATTACCTGTGGCGCGTAAAAAAACAAGACGCGAGGTTGGTACGCTAGTGAAGAAGCTGCAGGCGATGACATGTTACATACGGAAGCTTTGTAGTGTAGCCCATCCATTGCCATTAGTTTTTAGCTCAAAAACGCAGCTGTTTAAATTGGGCTCCATGTAGGTACAATGGTTCTCGTTTGTGTAGCGTCACGGTTGCTCTAGTAAAATAGGATCTACAACTAAATAGTCGTTAATCTGTAGTAGATTCATGCATGACTTAATTAATACTAGTAACTGAAAAGTTATCTAAGGTAGATATGGGCATGGCAGAAACAAAAAGACGTCACAATGGTGTAGTTTTTTGGGAGAGGGGAACTTGTATTGATAGCCTACTCGTATTGTCTATGCACAGCCAAGTCCCCCACAACGCCCCAATACCTCTGATAGGAGATTGCCGAGATTTCGTACCATCCATAGGTGTCAATAGCGTTCATTGCCGAAAACTGTTCTATTAAATTTGTTGTATTTTTTAACCCAGTTAGATTTTTTATAATGAAAATTCTACGTGGGAATTCAAAGATCAATTTAAATAGTATATTCGATGAGATTTAATATATTATTTTGATATTTTACTCAATTAATTGACATTTATCCCCCACATAAATATACGTAAGCCAATACGTATTTTAAATAATACAAAGTGTGCAGATTGTTTTAAGTCAATTTAGCTACTAGTTTCATAAACGCCTAATATTTGTCTTGAATACCTACGTCAATTTGATATAAGTCTATATTTTTTACACGCTAATAGACAGGTAATTTATTGATTTATACGGTATAGAATGGCATGAGCATCCGTGACTGTGCCCCAAGTCTCTTTGGATAACCAAAATCTGATTATTTTACTTAACCCTTTAGTGGGTAACGGCAAGATATTTGCCGTCATCAGATATTTAATTTTTTTCTCAATGAATGTGATGTTAGTTTTTATAAATTTTAGTTCGCACTGAAGAATATACTCGTACAAATCTTCAAAAAAAGGCGAGCCCATAAAAGCTATCACATCTCTTATAAAATGTTAATTACGAGGGTGGTTTGAAAAGTAATTTGGTTTGATATGATAAAAAACTTGTATAGGTGTTGTATATATTTTATTTTTCTACGTAATCCCCCCGAAGTACAATGCACTTATCCCAACGCTTCTGCAACTTCTCGATGCCTTCACGGAAATGGGTTTCTTCCAGGTCTTCAAAATATGCGTTTACTTCCAGTATCACCTCTTCATTAGACTGAAATTTTCGCCCCGACAGAAAATTTTTGAGCTTTGGGAATAGGTGATAATCTGAAGGAGCTAAATCTGGCGAATAAGCAGGATATGAAACATCACCTTTTTCTTGGCCAACCCTGGACGTTTTTCAGCTATCGCTACCTTTAACTGGTCTAAAAGCGAGGCATAATATGCCCCAGTGATAGTTTTTCCCTTTTCAAGGTAGTCAATTAAAATAATACCTTTCGCATCCCAAAACACGGACGCCATGACTTTTCCAGCTGATGGGACGCACTTCGCTTTCTTTGGAGCTGGCTCACCATGACTTATCCATTGTCTCGACTGCTGTTTTGTCTCCGGGATATAGTGATGAATCCAGGTTTCATCCATGGTTACAAAACGTCGAAGAAACTCTGCTGGATTTTTATTAAACACCTCCAAGTTTCCAGCAGATGTTTGCATGCGAATACGCTTTTGTTCTGGAGTGAGCAACCGCGGCACCCATCTTGCACAAAGCTTTTTCATGTGCAATTCATTGTGCAAAATAAAATGCACCCGCTCAATCGAGATGTTTGAAACTTCAGCTAACTCCCGTATTTTTAATCGTCTGTCAGCTAAAACTAAATCATGGATTTTATCAATGACTTCTGGTAAAGCCGCTGATTTTGGAGCACCAGGTCGAGGTGCATCTTCAATGCTTGTCCTGCCACGCTTAAACTCATTTACCCAAAGCCGAACTGTTTCGTATGAAGGACAAGAATCGCCCAACGTAGGAGAAATTCTTTCATGAATTTCCTTTGCTGTTTTACCTTCCAAAAAAAAGAATTGAATCACACCACGAATTCCAATTTTCTCCATTTCGCCGATCTACTTCGATTACTTTTTTTCCAACAGCTGTCAAATCATAAATTCCCGCCGGAGATAACTTGATGCCATAGATTAATTATATTTAGTTATCAAACTTTAAGAATAAATAGATAGTTACCGCAAACGCCATCTATTAGTGGCCGAAACAAGTTACTTATCAAACCGCCCAGGTATTTGGCCAGATCTTAGTAATTTTGATAATATCTACATTTAAAAAAAACTGTTGGACATGGCTATCTTGATAATTAGAATTCTTATATTAAAATCGTCAAATTAATGCTTTTAAACATTGGAATAACTTGCATTCAAAAAAATGTAAACTTTTACAAAGTTTCAGTCACAGTATGAAAATGGGTACTTTATGGCTATCAGTGACCGACAATGGCAAAAATATTGCCGTCTTGTAACTTGAAAATTACAAACGAAAAAAAAAACTTTTTTTAGCTGAATATTCATTAAATTAAAAAAATAATGGTTAAAGGGTTAAAAACCTAAAATTCACGACTTCATTCTCAATTTTCTATATGTTCCGGCGTACGATTTTTAAAATATTTAGGATATGTAATGTGCAGTTGATGGCCAATGATTTGCAAAAGATTTCATCAGTGGACATCGATTTTCGTAAGGGTACGGGCCTCCATACATGATGGCCGCTCTGGCAATGATAAGGGACGCAGTTATGACTAAGAGGGGTTACGCATGCTGCCATCCCGTTCTGTTGTATAGCTACGTCCCGTATAATGCCCATACCCATGATGGCCCACTGTGTCGAGCGGCAATGAATCGGCAATCTCCTTTATATTGTTTTTCTTCTTTTATCGTTTTTACACGGCTAAACCATTGTATACGGTAATTATGTCAATTGAATGTGTTTTTAATTTTTTCTTTCAGATAAAGGCGTGGAGCGCAGTACAATTTTGACGAATTTATCAGCTGGTGATGTTTTAGCCGCTATAAAAAAGCTAGTAAAATAAAATAATAACAAAATCAATGTAATGAAAGACAAGTAGAAAATTTAGAAAAATGCACCACTGATAAAATCAAAAACTTTTTTTTTTAATACTTTATTACTTAAGGTCGTCCCCTATCCCAATGACCTCGGCGATTTGAGCTTTCTTCCCCTCCCGCTTCCTTTCCTCACCGGTTATACAATACGTCAATAAGCATAAGTCGCCACCTAGGAAGAGCTGCTTGTACTAGGACGCAACCCTATAAACTACTAGTGCCATCTTACACGACTGGCCCCCGTCGCCCGCGCAGGCATCTCGAGCCGGCGTTTTCGGAAAAATGCGTGTAATAGCTTTTTCTCGAAAAGTACAAAACCTATCCAAAAATCAGTAGATGCGTTTAAACATAAATATATACTGCTTGTCTTAGTTTCTTGTACTTACGACGCATAATAAGGGAGTAGATACAGATTTAAGGTAGAAAAAAGGGTTTACGGTTTTTTTTTCTCTTGATGTATTATGTTTTTCGACAATTTAGTAGAACCAAATGTAGACCACATACCTAGCTACATTATATATTTTTTTCAAGCGTTGTGCTTGGAGCTGAACAAAGCCTATTCACTTTAAAAACAGTGAAATATGCCGGGTAGCCCCTTAACCTATCTACTTATTTCCATCCTACATATAAATTTTTATGTTACGAGTCATAACTTGCGACTAATGAAACAAAATCTTTCAAACTATTGTCTCAAATGAATTCTTGTTCATATATCATTTTTATAATAACGGATAAATTTTGTCGACAGTCAACAAAGACAACCACTCTATGGCCGTAAAAATCGATTAGAAATGTACCCAGTTGTTTGAGAACCGGCTATGCCGACGATACCGACAGTGTAATTGTTTTTAGAAAAGGTACCAATTTGTCGCATGTTGAAAAGGTTCATTTCTCAATTAATCTTTTTGGTATCAACGCTTAATCGCCAACCCACGAAAAGGTACCTTTTACTAAAACAATGACGTATATTCACAAGTTTCTAACTAATGCGCTATTCAAATCTATCAATGCATGTAACTATTAAGGTCCGTTAAGCCCTTCATTCACGGCAGTCCGCCGGCACCTCATGGCCGCTCCACACAATGGGCCATGCATGATGGGCGATTCAAAAAGAGGCCATCATCGCCGCCATTATGGGGTACTCTCGTCATAACGGTGGGTACGCGTCCACACATTGGCCCATGATGGGCGATCAAATAAGTGGCCATCATTTCCGCGATCAAATTTATAAAATTTAAAAATTTCTGCATTTGTCCATTCAACCATTTTCAGTATTTTTCTATACTCGACTAACTCGACGTCTACCGCGCGACGATTGTTGGCGATTGTGTGGACGCGCGCACAATCATCGGCACGAATTCCGTTGATGTACCGACAACTCCCCGATTGTCCTCCATTACTGGCAATGATGGCCTCTTCTCATTGGCGCGTGCCTGTAGTCGCCCCCGATCGTGAAGACGAGCAACCAGGTAAGTAGTAAAGTACCGTGAATGTCGTTGCCGGATGCGTGCCGTACGGCAACATCCTGCTAGCTCCGGCCACCGCTTGCAGTCCGAATTGCACCAAATTACAGTAATAAACAATTGAGGAATACGGCAATGCATAAAATATGAACTATTTACTTATTAAAAATCACATACGAAACGGCGGTGATTTTTGAAATTTGAGTACAGCGTGTGCGCTACAATGCGGCGCTGCGCATCTTTCAACGCATAACTGCGAATTGGACTGCCAGACTGGGCCACTGGCACACCGTGTGTACATCCAGCCATGCCGGAGTGCCGGCGGACTGCCGTGAATGCCTACCTTTACACTCGTGACGTGAGAGTCAGAATGGCACTATATCTAACTAAACAAATATAAGAAAGAAATATACTAGAATATAATACCTTGGGTACAAATTTTAGGTATGTATATTTCTTTTTTATATTTGTCTGGAATTTTTACTAATAAACTAATTGGTGGTAACTGCTGCGATTTTTTTTCCAGTGGTTACCACCACTTTCTTTGCTGGAAATAAATTGGGAAACATACGAGGGTGGTTTCATATATCAGTGACTTTCAGTACAAAAAAAAACCTTTTCAACTTATTGTATTTTATTGCTCTGCATTATCTCCTTTTAACTCAATGCATTACGTAGCTCACTCGATAAATTTTGAGATGCTCGAAATTTGAAAATGGAACGCACCCATGTTATGTTTTTAAAAAGCAAATTTATTTAAAAATAGAACACTAGTATCCAGTACACTCTAATTTAAAAAATAGATTAGTTCCAGTTGCTTTGCTACAACGTTTTCCGTGGGTTTTCTTTGAAACGATGGAGCTGAACCGCGAACATTTTCGTGCTATGATATATTACGATTTTAAATTTGGTTTAACCGAACAACTAACTTTGCAGCGATTACAATCGGCATTAAGAGACTCTGCTCCATCCCGGGCAACTGTTTTTAGATGGTTTAGTGAATTTAAAAGGGGCAAAACCAACCTCGAAGATGAACACAGAAGTGGTCGCCCTCAAACAGCAGTAACTGCAGAAAACGTATGGACTAACGTATGACAGTCTGAGTCCTTTGTGGTTCTGCCTAGCTTTGAATCCGCTCAGCACTCTGCTGAAAGATTCGGGGTTAGGCTGCCGGCTTCGGAGAGAGGGTGAAGTCATTTCTCAACTTCTGAACATGGAAGACCTCAAATTATTCGCACCAAACGACCGAGGTTTGTTGGAGCTACTGAAAACCACCGAAGTCTTCAGTAGTGCCATCAAAATGGAGTTTGGTGCCGATAAATGTGCGGTTATGCAGGTACAGCGGGGGAAAGTAGTAAATTCAACAAATTTACAACTTTCTGAGACTGTCGTTCAGGTCTATCTCTGAATCAGAAACTTACAAATACCTTGGTATGTCACAGTCGTTGGGTATTGAAGATGCGGGCATTAGACAGGCGGTGAAGGAGCGCTTCTTTGGTCGGCTGACAAAAGTACTTAACAGTCTTTTGTCAGGTGGCAACAAAGTGCGCGCCTTTGACGCCTGGGTAATGCCCCTCCTCACTTACTCCTTTGGCATACTAAGGTGGACTCAGACCGAGCTGGATGCCCTGGATCGGAGGGTCCGTGTACTGCTCACCACACATCGTATGCTACACCCACGCTCGTCAGTTATGAGATTGTACATCCCACGGAAGTGTGGAGGCCGCGGCTTTTTAAATGCCAAAACCCTTCACAACCGTGAGGTGTACAATCTCAGGAATTATTTCCTTACTAACGAGAATGGGATGCATCGTGATGTGGTGGTAGATAGGAACCTCACGCCGCTCTCCTTGGCAAACGAGAACTGGCGCAAACCTGTGGTACTAAGCACCGAGGATCGCAAGACGATATGGAAGAGTAAGGAGCTACACGGGCGGTTCTACAGGGCCCTCACGGGGCCGGACGTAGCCCTGCTCGCGTCGGTGAACTGGCTACGATTCGGGGACCTTTTCGGAGAAACCGAGGGTTTTGCCTGTGCAATTGCGGACGAAGTTATCATGACGAATAACTACCGGAAGTATATCCTGAAGGACGGTACGGTCGACATTTGTCGGGCATGCCGCCGTCCCGGAGAGTCACTCAGGCATATTATTTCCGGTTGTTCTCATCTTGCTAACGGCGAGTACTTGCACAGACATAATCTCGTAGCCAGAATTATACACCAGCAACTTGCACTTCAATATGGTCTTGTGAACCACGAAGTGGCGTACTATAAGTACTTACCTGTACCAGTTCTCGAAAATAGTCGTGCCACGCTCTATTGGGATCGATCTATCATCACGGACAGGACTATTGTAGCCAATAGGCCTGATATCGTCGTGATAGATCGATCGTAGCGCCGGGCAATGCTCGTCGACATCACCATCCCCCATGACGAGAACCTCGTGAAGGCCGAGAAGGACACATCCAGCAAGTACCTAGACTTGGCTCACGAGGTAACCGCCATGTGGGAGGTTGATTCGGCGATCATTGTACCGATAGTTGTTTCGGCGAACGGTCTTATAGCGAAGAGTCTCGACCAACATCTCGAGAGGCTCTCGCTACGAAGTTGTGGTTGGATCAAGGGTCAGATGCAGAAGGCGGTAATACTGGACACTGCGCGCATAGTCCGAAGGTTCCTCTCTTTGCGGCCCTAACCACCGGCAGCCTGGGCCCAGTCCTGTTGCCGGCGGCACTCTAGGTTAGGTTTTTTATAATATGTATTTGTTTTGTATTTTTTTTTTTTGTATGTTGTTTTGTATTTTACTTTTATATACGTATTGTAAAAATCCTAACCTAAGGAAGAAAATAAATAAACGAAAATAATAAACATTATGGGACAATCTTACACAAATCGACCTAGTCCTACGGTAAGCTCAATAAGGCTCGTGTTGTGGGTAATAGGCGACGATATATATATAATAGACAGATACATATAAATACTTAAATACATAGAAAACATCCATAACTCAGGAACAAATATTCGTGATAAACACACAAATAAATGCCCTGACCAGGATTCGAACCAGGGACCTCCTGCTTCGTAGGCAGGGTCACTACCAATTAGGCTAGGAGGCCGTATATGACATTATAAAAAATATTTCTGATGTACAAAGTTATTTATTATGAACTGTAAATGGGACATGTAACAATTGTTATTAAAATATTTTGATTTGATTTGATTTTAAATATTATTTCTCTTATTGGAAAAAACTCAGCTATCTAAACCATTTCATGCCGATTTTTTTCATTTGAAGTTTCCAGTTTTTTAATGATTACATACACCCTTTAATGTTGATAGCACTTCATTTTCTACTAGTACATAGCTGGTAACCCAAACAGTTCTGGCTGGAATTTCGATAGAGTAGGAAGTACTATGGTCGCATGTTCAGTCAGTTTTCTATCTAAATGAGGATCTGGCACCATGACCACTTGCATACCAGCCGAAACTCCTGCTGTGACACCATGTGGAGAGTCCTCGAAGACCAGACACTGAAATAAAGAAAAAAAATCAAATAGAAAATTGCTCTGAAACACGTTGTATATAACTAGTTTCAAGGAACTTACTATTAACCTCATTATTTTCTTTTCTTGTATATTGTCAAGTCAGGGAGCTACACTGAAATAAAAGGCTTTTTTATTTTTATTTTTTTTATAATGTAGCAATTTCACTAAATGAAATCAACACGCGAGGGCTGGGCGCAGGCGGTCAAACCCAATAAGTTGCTAGTTTGGAAACTCTAAGTACATGTTCTTTGTATAATTATTCATTGAAGTAAGTACTTACATATTCGTATTTCAATAATTTTAATGAAACTCGACATTACAGGATTTACCTCCAACTTCTTTCTATGGTATAAATTGTAATGTTTCGGAATCTCACTTAATCTTTCAATCACCGCATTATGGGATGAAACATGACAGATACAAAGGTAAGTACTTTAATTTTCATGGTTGTACCCTGGCTGTGTACTTCCCAATTCAATACAAACATGGAAGTGTAGGTATTAAACTTCCATGTACCAAAACTGTATAACTGAGGCCTTATTAAGGGTTATAGTTCAACTTCGTCACTTATAATTTTTTATATAAAACCACTAAAATAGCTGTTCATCCTGCCACTAATAATAGAAAAATATACATGCATATACAATAAAACAAATAACAAATGTAGAGATTACATGTATATAGTATGTATATAGTCTGATATGTAAGTAAATAAGTTAATGGTTGGATAACTACCTGAGATGGATGTGGTTTATCAGGGAAACGTGCAGCAGCAACAAGAAATATATCTGGATTTGGCTTTCCAAATTTGACTTCTGGATCACTACTGCCCATTACCATATGGTTAAATAATTCGAATAACTTTTTATGTGCTGCTACTTTAGTCACCACAGACCTTTCACTTGAGGAAGTGGCTAATGCAAAAGGAACTTTTTTTTCGTGCAGGTGCCTAATTAGTTGTTCTGCTCCTGAAATGGTCCAAAGGGTTAAACATTTAAATCTTTTGGTCAGTTTTGTCTGAATGTAATTAATAATTAAACAGAAGAAACACACCATCTAACAAAGGAGTGCCAGCAAGCATTGTATCTCCTAGTTCCAATAACTGATTTCTAAATTGTTTTTCAGACACGGGAAGGTTTAATTCTTTGCATAAAATCTCAGACAATCGCTGTTCAGTACCGCCCAGAACCTTCATCATAAGTTCATCAGTATATTCATGTCCATATGATGCACACAGCTTAGTGATCATTTTCTTATAGACGAGTTCTGTATCTTTAAAAATTAATGAATATATTAGTTGTCACATTTTCATCAACATATGAAATACAAGTCATTTAAATTCACATACAGCACATCTATCCTCAATACTTAAGACTATTAACATGTTACCATGTTCCTCAGCAAAGTACATAATGTACACTTCAATTATTATATTCCTGTGCCTTAAATTGAGTGATTTCCTTTTAGTATCATTATGTTTAAAACGGCACCATTGAGATTACTGTTGCACATTTTAACCAACAAGTTACTTTATCAAATTGATCAATGGTCCCAGTCCCAGCAGCATATACTGCATGAAATTATTTTTTTATCAATTTATCACTGAAAGTGAACACAGTTTTGCTTCCCATACAATAAGGGTTATGAAAATCTAAATAGTTAGGAAACTGTCCTGAAGCTTGTACACAATACTTAAAAAGAAGAGCCACTATGGGAAATGCACCAGATATTTGAAAATTCAACTAGAGTTGCCTCGCACGACTACAAACTAACCTAAACGCCCGTCAAAAAATAAAACCAAACCGCTTACCCAATAATAGACCATCCATATCAAAAATACAATGTGTAACATTTCTAAATTTGTTTGTAGATAGGTACCTTCTTCCAATCGTTTTAAAAACAATATTTAAACAAAAATACATTGTATGGATTTTACTTGCAATAGTTTCAATGGTTATATAAACTTTACTAATGTTATTTATTAAGTACGAAACTTATACTCTTGCACGATCTTAGATTTACGAGCACCTAAAATATAGGTATTATAAAACGTTTTTACTTCGTCAGATTAAGCCACTTATATTTATTTACAATTATTCCGATGGTAATTATAAAATTTCAATTCATTCTATAGACGCCACTAAAACTAAAAGTAGTAAATGTTCTTACTGACTGACGGACGGTGACGGTACCAGCACGCCTACCACGAACATCGAAAATTGGCATTGACGGGAAAACCTCTTTGTCACTCCAATATGCAAGTGTAACAGAGATGGAGATACGAATCCGCAATCGTTCGATTTTCGTGGTAGGCATGCAGCATGCCTACCACGAACTTCGAAAATTGGCATTGACGGGAAAACCTCTTTGTCACTCCAATAGGCAAGTGTGACAGAGATGAAGATACAAATCCGCAATCGTTCGATTTTCGTGGTAGCAGCCCAGGCCTAAAGCCCGTCATTCACGGCAGTCCGCCGGCACTCCGGCATGGCTGGATGTAGCGGACACACGGTGTGCAAGTGGCCCAGCCTGGCAGTCCAATTCGCACTTATTCGTTGAAAGATGCGCAGCGCTGCGTTGTAGCGCATACACTGTACTCGAATTAAAAAAATGCCGCCATCTCTTATGTCATTTTTAATAATGAATAATTAATATTTTATGCATTGCCGCATTTCTCAATTGTTTATTACTGTAATTTAGTGCAATTCGGACTGCAAGGAGGTGGGTGGAGCTAGCAGGATGATGCCGTACGGCACGCATCCGGCAACGACATTCACGATGCTAATTTAAGTGCCGGAGCTGCCGGCGGACTGCCGTGAATGAGGGGCTTTAATACTTGCCCAAGCCCGCAAGCTTCCAATTTCAGAAATTAGAAGATGGTAACACTGGCCGTAATCCTTCTTGTTATTGGTCAGGCGCGTGTCATTCGCAAGAATGTTGCCAAATCAGAATTATATTTATATAATGCTAGTATTACACGGCTGGATTATCAGGCCCGATTATCGAGGGCAACTCGCCTCTCCCTACCTTTACTTCACTTCCTAAGTTTTCCGTTCGTCTACTACACGGGCCCAAATAATGATTGACCCTGACGGATCGTGCCATATCAGCTTAAAATAGGGCTCGACTTGTAAGATTGCCAGCCTTGAGCGCTAATTTTTCGGATGGAGTCGGATCTGTCGGATGAACTAATCTAATTTACTTTCATTGCAGTCGAACTGCGGCCATCATGGATCGTAGTTGATTGAAGATACGTTTTAGTGGTCACTTTTTTATTATTAGTTATATTTAAGAATACTTTATATAAGAATAAACAAATCAAGGAGTTAATACAGTTTGATTTGACTTATTACATCGATTGCTATTGATGTATATCTATAAAAGTAAATTCCTGAAACCATGACTGTGAGAGAGTGTTATTGTGTTGAACTGTCGCCCAGCAAAAAATCGATTTACGGATTGAGAATGAGACAAATATTTTTAGCACTGGTACTTACCAGTTGTATGATAAGTTCATGTGTTGCTGATACGGAATTATCGTGCACAAATGTACGAAATTTCTTTGAAAAAAAAGGAATGTTGTCGGCGGTGGACATACAGGAGCAGCCCAACTCAGGTGAGTGCATAATTGCATGTGCGGCTCCTGACCAAACCTAGCCAAACTAACATTAGTGAATTATACTAATAGCTAGTTATTTAATTAAATAACTTTTTCTCAAATATCATTTATTTGAAGATTAATTTTGCATTTTATAAGTAGGTAGAGATAAGCTTACTACGCGTTGAACATCGCGCGGCAAGATTAAATAAGAAGGCATAGAGATGGGTCTTAATTATATTGATGTATGTTCTGTTTTGGAGAACATAAGTATTTTATTATGAACCAAAAGTGATTTTGTTCATATTAATGTGTTATATACTACTGAAAATAATCAAACATAGTTTACTTTAGGTTCTCCATGCAGTCAATAATATTTGTTTAATATTGTTATTCAACCAAATATAGTAGTTTATTTAATACGAGGTTATTGTTACAGAATAGATAATAAAATAATACTAATACCAGGGTGACAGAGTAAAGCTTGAAAAACTCAAAAACCATTGTTTTCTCAGCTATACGACCAAACTAGATCAATTTTGCACCCCTAAAAATGGCCTTGTACAGTCACCTGCAATAGTATATGACGCTATGAAGGCCGCAAAAATATGTGACACGCTCTTATGGAGGTACAAACAAGAATGTGTCAGATTATTTTGCAGCCTTCATATAGTCCTATACTATTGCAGGTGACTGTACCCATTCATTACAACAGCTTGTTAAGATATTTAGATTAGTAAATTGAATTGCCTGTTGTAAACAGGTTTTTTTACATTTATCCCAGTTAGAAATTAAATCTAGGTAATGTTTAATGGCTCAGATATCTTAGAAAAGCCTTTTTATTATCCCAATAATACATTTAAAAATAAAATAAATTCCATAAAATTGTTAAAATACAGAAAGCAGTCAAGATTACTGCTTTTATTAAGATAAAAAAATATATTTCTGTTCACAACGTAGGATTCCTGTATATCATCAGCTCTATCTATATTGCATTCTTGGGACTTAATAAGCAGAGGGCTCGCATACCCGGTTTGACTTAGCATCTAAGGTTTGGTCGGCGCGACGTGATTCTGACATAAGTACTCCACCGACTCTACTGATTATGCTGAACCAGAAGGATCATATGAACGTCCATTGCGGTAATTAGTCTCAACACTTCCTCTCTACCGCAATCACTGCTTCCGAGTCCTCGCAGTTAGGGCTGCCATCCGTCCAGATTTTCCCCGGATTTGTCTTAGTTTGGAGCCCGTCCGGGGAGCGTCTGGGCCGGATTTTTAAAACTATCCGGGGTAAACCTGGACTTTTTTGGATTGAAGTGAATCCCTAGCAAAATAATATATTTTAAAATTTTTGTTTTCTTTATTGTCTGATTTCAATTAAATGTCCGGGATTTTGAACTTTCTGCCCGGTTTCGGCAATGTCCGAGATGGCAGCCCTACTCGCAGCAGAACTGCTGGCTGGTGGAGTTATCACTAGAATCAGAATCAAAATAATTTTTTCGTGAGACGAAAATGAAAACCTAATCTCTCTTCAATTTACCTAGGCTGCTTATATAATATTAAATAATATTTATATAATACCAAAATTCTGAACATACCGCGTGGGCCCTACAACAGGGGCATTAAAAAAATATCGTAGGTACTCTTCAAACCTAACACTTTAGTTTAAACTTAGAACTTTTAAAATTTATGTAAATCTGTATGTTTTCACTCTTTCATATTCATATTCATATTCATATATTCATAAAATTACACAATTTTACATGTCAAAAATAAATTTAAAATGAAATAATAATGTCAAATAAATCATGTAAATTACAATTAAAGATTAAAATAACACATTATATAAAATTAAAATTTAAGATTAGGCATAAATATTAGGATTTGCATTCAATTTAATTAAATAATTGTTCTAGCATGTCATAAAATGCTTCTTTTGTTAGCCATTTTTTTAATTTCGTGTTAAATACCGTGTCATCTTTAATATTTTTTAAATTGTCGGGTAGTTTATTATAAACACCTGGCCCTGCAATAGATATAATTTTCTCGGATTTGGCAAGTCGGCAACATGCTTTTGCTAACATATTTTTATTTTTCTCTGCAATACAAACATACAAACTAAATAGTATTTTCAATGTACACACGCGTTCAGAATTGCATGGGCAGTTTATGAATGAATTCATTCATAAATTGCTCATGCAATTCTTAACGCTATAGTACCTACGTTAACCTAATTGACGGACGTCTCTTGTCATAGTACAAACATGACAAAATTTGCAGTACATTGCGTCTTCAAACAAACTTTAAAGTGTAATAAAAATGTAAACACACGTTATTTTCATAAGTCGGTGATCAAACGTTGTTCAGTTTGGGGACTACTACCTACACTTGAGCTTTTGGTCGTGTTGTACAGTCGAGTTCATAAATATATGCGCACTTCTAAGGCTTCAAAAATATCGGTACACGCCTAGGACATTGACAATAAGGTTTAAGTTTTTACATATTAATATTATGCATTCAGCTGCACAGATATTTAAGAACTCGACTGTAGAGCCCACCCGGTATACCTACAGGTAAGTAAAATAATCGTTGATGCCAATTTAAGATTGTCATGTCATACACATAATTTCAGTTAACCACTACATTACGCACCTCCGTTACGCATAAATGTATACAGTTAATTTAACTGGGTAGGTAGGTACCCATACAGTCATATACCTATACAGCAATATTAGAATTATTTATAATGTCACTTATTTATTCATTACAAATTAATAATACAAGGGCTGATCTGAAAGTTCTTAGCTGCTCCGTCAGTTTTCATGCGAATCGAACGTTATACATATAAGTACCGAGTACCATCATGAGCGATCATTAAGTGCTTATTCATCTCTTGTAAAATAGGTTTTATGAATCGCTTAGTTTTTTAAATATTTGTTTACTTCAATGTGTTCAAGCCTGACCAAAAAAGACCGATAGACGGTTTTCGTCGCGCTAAGCAATATAAGAATTATTCATTGAGAGATTTGACTTGATAGATACTGCTAATTGAGGATCTTGTCCGTATTTCTATATGTAAATGGTTTTTATTGACCAAAAATAATTATGATTTACTACGTATTCCAGATATTTAAAAAAATGTTTTAATATACAAAGTCATAAATCAATATAATATGAAAAAAAAGTAAAAAAATCATATTAAAGAAACCCATAAGACAAAAAAAAAACTCTTGATAATAAATAGTAACAAAATATCCTGCAAATCGGTTTAAATCACATTCAATATGCATGAATAAAGACAAGCAGCTTTCAGAGTAGCCCTCGCTCGTATTTAGGAAACAAGTCTCAGCCATCATTAAAACCTGTCACGAGTGCTGTAAAAGACTCGCAACGTAGGGAATGTTGTTGATAAACCTGATTAATCCGTTTAAAATTGATATTGGTTTCAGTTCAATGAGCCTACTAATCACGGTAACCGAAGAAGCTATACTTTGATGACAAAACCCGTATTTTGATTATTATTATTACATATTTGCCATACTTTTATCATTTGGACTATTCATTTCACTACTGAGACGAATAAGCTAATGATGACGCCTCGTACGTCTCGTAAGGCGTGCCAAAGAATAAGACGAACGTATCTACTAGTAGTTTGGCAAAAAGATATAACCATTCAATTCTTTACGTACTATTACTTAAGTGCATGTTTTTCTTTTCGACATCGTAGGTAAATAGAATAGGTAGGTGATACAAATAGTTTGTGGAACTAAGCGTTTTACCATGATAAACACGTTTACCATTACTTTATAATGTAGGTACAGTACATAGATAAAAGCCAATATTTGGTATTAGGTACATAAAATCGAGCAGTGGGTGGACTGGTTGACAGCCGACTAAGCAAACAAGTAAAGGTCGACAACCCTTGTTGCACCGGCACCGGCATCGACCGCATACTCGTACACTATCGTAAACAGACGTTTAATACATTGGGAAAATCGGGAAATAATTTATACATTAGTACCCTTTAGTCAAGCTATACTTAGGTAAAAATTGTCACATTGGTAATGTTCTTGATAACTTAACTTATCTAAATACATATATAAAGTAGTCGGCGTTATATAAAGACTGAGGGCAATACAAAATGTTCTGCAAATCAGGAACCCGAACGTTTATGGCCAGCCATACGCAGAAAAGTCTCACTGTTCCTATATTTGGAAGCACCGAGAATGAAGATTTGCTTCTCACTCGCACTTGCGCATGAGTTCACAAAAGCGACATAGAGGCATTAGACCGTTGGCAGACTATTAACACACGGCCTTAACCGTTGAAGTTACTTGCGTTGCGTTGAGGGTCATGCTGAAAGTATTAAGATTCTCATAAAGTGTATTAATTACGCAACTATTATCATCACCTTTCTTAACTCTTTTAGACAATAAGTATACATTTTTAGAACAATTGAACCAACCTGAAAAGCTCAAGACCCATTTTTCCTAGGTCAGTTTTTATATGTTAATTTTTGATTCACAGAATTTTGGATGGAGTCCATTGATATCATAGCTTTTTTAAGAAAACGTGTTGATAAAATTTTTTTTTGTCACTAGTCGTTTGGAAGCCTAATGTTGTCTGAATTTGCTGATAATGCTGATATGCAACTTTTTTGTGATGTATGAATATTTATCACATAAATGCAATTTGACATTAAGTAGAGGATGCCTGTTAAAAGACGTTCATCTCAATACTAATCCATAAGAAAACAACTAAATAAATTTAATGTTTAATACCTACTACAAACAGTCTGACAAGAAGTGGCCTTTGTTATGAAATCAAGATCTAAGCTCTTTTGTGCTTTTTAGTTGACTTAAGACACTTTGAGAGTTGTATAAAATTGTTACACAAAAAAATTCTTGGATGAAAATTGTAAAAACGCCTGACTTACAATTTTCGAACGGCCATATAACCTAAAATACTGATGACAACCGAATAAGTTATACCTCTCAAAATAGCATAAGAGTTATATTTTCAGAAAAAAAATGTGTCCTAAATACTGTATGATCTAATTGATGTCGGCGGTCATCAATGTTAATGGTAAAAAAGGAACCCTTATGGTGTGCCTCAGTCTTTCTGTTTGCCTGTCATATCGTTAAATATCTTAAGAATTCCTTAAGCTGCCTATTCTAAATTTTTGAATAGTTATAAAAAAGGTTAACCTAGGCACATTGAGAGCGGATTTATCATATATTTTAATTTGCCCGATAAAAGAGGGGCAGAAATTAAAAGCTCAGATACTAGATCATGTGGGGTACCATTTGAAAGGGCTTGATTTGCACATTCTAAAATAAAATTATATTTTTTTTACAGTGTCAATTTTTTATTTATAAACTAAAGTAAAAAAATTACAACCCCCTCCCCCCCTTATCACCGAAGTTCAGGAACGAAAAATATGAATTTTAATAATAATAATAATAAAATAATAAATGACGTTTATTTCAGGCAAGCACCCATATCAAAACATACAAAAATAAAACAATAAAATCTTAATAAATCTAAAAAGTTGTAAAAGTCTTTTATACAAAAATAAAAGTCTCACTTATTTTCGGTTCGCATCTTGGTGCAGAGATAGCCAAAACCTGCGGATCGGGCTGTTTAAGTCATCATTAATAGCAGCCAGGATAGAGTTTTTAGAGCTGCGCAGCCTACTTCAGAAGGAAGCCACTCTAGACCTGATGACGGCAAAGAAATCTGGAACGCGAGCCTCCGCAAACATACTCGACGCACTACACCACCTCGGCAACTTCATCAGGATTCTGAAGGCATTGTTATATTGGACCCTTAGGGTGTTGATTGCTTTCCTGATGAAGTTGGTCCAGAGCTGGCCTGTGTAGAAGCTCTGACAGTATGCTCTAAAGAGCGTCACCTTGACCTCGTCAGAGCAACTGCCAAACTTGCGTGCGAGCATGTTGCATCTTACAGATAATGCTCTCCTCTCTCTCGATATCTTTGTCGTCTTTCAGGTTTTCGGTTAAAACGTGCCCGAGATATTTAAACTGCTGCACCCTTCGAACAGGTAACCCATTTAAAAATACATTGAGTATCCTCTCAGGACCTTTTCCTGCCTTGAACACAAGGAACTCAGTTTTACTGACATTATACTTCATTCCATGAGAAATGGCATATTTCTCACAGAACTGAAGCAACTGCCTAAGTCCTACAGCTGAGGGACTGAGGAGCACCATGTCATCCGCATAGCTTAAGCTATTAACGCAGATGCCACCTACGAGTACGTGACATCCGACCCTGGTGCTCCTCAACCCCCTAATCAAGTCATTTACATACAGATTAAAAAGGTCCGGAGAGGTTATTCCCCCCTGGCGAACACCGTATTCTAACCTATACTCGTTAGACGTCGAATCGCCCCCTTTTACATAGTTTGTTTGGTTTTCATACCAGAATCTCAACAGATTGGTGACCTCGGTAGGAACTGTAGTGTGGCTAAGTTTATTCCACAGTAAGTCATAATTCACCAGGTCAAAAGCCTTACTGAGATCAAGAAAACATGCATACACTGACGTTTCTCGTGTTGTGAAATAGCTAATTGTGTGTTTAAGACTCAGTATGGCCGAATCTGTTGAGAGTCCAGGACGAAAACCAAACTGAGCGTCATCTATGTTACACCCCTCCTGTATCAAAGGTTGCAGCAGCCGCTCAAGCACTTTACCGACTACAGTGCCCAGAGATATTGGTCGGTAGTTGCCAGCAGATCCCAGATCACCAGTTTTATTCTTGACGATAGGCACTACAACCGTCTTCATAAGTGCAGCCGGTATAAAATTATACCGTACACACATATTAAACAGGCTGCACAACTTAACAGTTATCAGCGGACCAGCATGGATAATGTGCTCAATACTTAACCCGTCATAACCGGGTGACTTGCATTTTGTCATCGCTTTTATGACTGTGACAATATCATAACATAAATATTGAACCTTTTAACATCGGTCATATTCACTGCCTTAACTTTTTTAGTAAGCTTGGGCACACTTTCCACGGGCAAAGGATCTACCTTGAATCTGCCCGCAAACATTTCCACAATATCCTTACCTTCCTGTAAGCCCTCCACTGAAACCGGCAACTTTTTAGTGTAATTTAGTTTTTTGACAGATTTCCAAAACTTTACAGAATTGTTCTCTTTTTCAACCGACTTCAATATTTCTAAAGGAGGAGGTTCTCAATTCGTCTGATTTTCAACCGACTTCAATATTTCTAAAGGAGGAGGTTCTCAATTCGTCTGATTTTTTTTTAATGGATGTTCACTCATAACTCCGTCATTACTGAACCGATTTGAATTTTTTTTTTGTTTTCTGAAAGTAAACGGTTCCTGGTTGGTCCCGTTTTTTTCAAAATCCATTTCTGATGATGGGATCCATGAGGAACTGAGGGAACTCCTCAAATTTGAAAGGCACATGCATGCTGATTTGGGTAGTTTCTTAAGACACTCGAGCATTTCTTTACGAACATCATCAATTTGGTGGAGTGGACCTGATGATGAAGACCAGGGATGGCAAAGTGGAACTGCTTGTTAATTCCCAGCTCTATCATCCGATTTGAGACATTCATCTTTTCTTTGTAAAGAAATACCTTCAAGATAGTCCTATTTGATTATAGTTCTATTTTGATGATGGGCTTCATGAGGGATTGAGAGAACTCCTCAAATTTTAACGGCACATGCATTCTGATTTGAGGGTTTCCTTAAGTAACTAAAACAGTGTTTTGGTGGAGCCAACATTTTGATGAACTGGATCTGATGATGAAGACCAGGGATCGCAAAGTGGAACTGGTTAATAAACCTAGCTCTACTTATTATCCTAGTTGTGACATTCATCTTTTTGATTTGATTTATATTCTGATGATGGAGTTCTAGAAGAATTCAGAGAACTCCTCAAATTTGAACGGCAGGTTAATTGTGATTAGAGGGTGTTCATAATTAGCTTAGGCATTTTCTTACTGTGGCCATCATTTTGCTGGAGTGGACCTGATGTTGATAATCAGGGATGGCATAATGAATATGCTCGTTAATTTACAGTCTGTCATCCAATTTAACACATTGTTATTTTGTTTGTTTAAAGGTCTACAAGGGAGTTCCGTTTGATGTAATGATGGAAGCCCTAGGACATTAAGAAAGCTCCTCAATTTTCAATCGTACACGTGCGGTGTATTGGATATTTGTGAAGTAAACTGGCTAACTCAAACAAATTCTTAATTTCACTTTTACCGGAAACCAAATGAAGTCGGTTTTTTTTTCTTAATTTTTTTTTTATTTTTTATTTTTTTCTAATGGATGTTCACTCATAACTCCGTCATTACTGGACCCATTTTAATTTTTTTTTGTTTTCTGAAAGTAGATGGTTCCAGGTTGGTCCCGTTTTATTCAAAATCCATTTCTGATGATGGGATCCATGAGGAACTGAGGGAACTCCTCAAATTTGAAAGGCACATGCATGCTGATTTGGGTGATTTCTTAGGAAACTCGAGCATTTCTTTACGAAAATCATCAATTTGGTGGAATGGATCTGATAATGAAGACCAGGGATGGCAAAGTGGTACTGCTTGGTAATTCCCAGGACTATCATCAGATTTAAAAAAAATATTTTTTTGTCTGAAAAAAGATGGTTCCAGGTTTGTCCCGTTTTTTTTTTAAATCAATTTCTGATGATGGGATCCATGAGGAACTGAGGGAACTCCTCAAATTTGAAAGGCACATGCATGATGATTTGGGTAGTTTCTTAAGACACTCGAGCATTTCTTTACGAACATTATCAATTTGGTGGAGTGGACCTGATGATGAACGCCAGGGATGACAAAGTGGAACTGCTTGGTAATTCCCAGTTCTATCATCCGATTTGAGACATTCATCTTTTCTTTGTAAAGAAATACCTTCAAGATAGTCCTATTTGATTATAGTTCTATTTTGATGATGGAATTCATGAGGGATTGAGAGAACTCCTCAAATTTTAACGGCACATGCATTCTGATTTGAGGGTGTCCTTAAGTAACTAAAACATTGTTTTGGGGGAGCCAACATTTTGATGAAGTGGACCTGATGATGAAGACCAGGGATGGCAAAGTGGAACTGGTCAATAAACCTAGCTCTACTTATTATCCTAGTTGTGACATTCATCTTTTTGATTTGATTTATATTCTGATGATGGAGTTCTAGAAGAATTCAGAGAACTCAAATTTGAACGGCACGTTCATTGTGATTAGAGGGTGTTCATAATTAGCTTAGGCATTTTCTTACTATGGCCTTCATTTTGCTGGAGTGGACCTGATGTTGATAATCAGGGATGGCATAATGAAACTGCTCGATAATTTACAGTCTGTCATCAAATTTAACACATTGTTATTTTGTTTGTTTTAAAGGTCTACAAGGGAGTTCCGTTTGATTATACTTCACACGTAATGATGGAAGCCCTGGGACATTAAGAAAGCTCCTCAATTTTCAATCGTACACGTGCGGTGTATTGGATATTTGTGAAGTAAACTGGCTAACTCAAATAATTTCAAAATTTAAATTTTACCGGGAACAAAATGAAGTCGGTTTTTTTTTCTTAAATTTTTTTATGAGTAGCTAATATGCTAAGTTTGATTTTTTCTTCATTATTCTGGCACCATTTTAGCTTGTTTTTGAAAATTCTTCTATCTGAAGACATTTTTTCATATATTTGTCCAGCGGAGGGCCTACCAGCTGCAACCCAGCACCGAAAACTAACCCTCGCCTGCTGGTGGCTATCTTGAACGTGATAGTTCCAACCAACTACCTTATTTTCTTGACCTCTAAGATGCGACCGTGCACTCAGCTTGGCACCTTCCTGTAAAATACTTATCATCTCATTATAATACTCAGTTATACAATCATAGTGTCCTTTCAAACAACACGTTTCGTTCATACACTCTTCGCATTCATAGTCATCTTTCATTCTACTTAGCCTAATATCACAGTAAGTAGCATATTGCTCTATTGGTCTATCGTTACGTGTTCCCCATAGCACATTATTTCTCTGTGGTGTCACATTAGAGCTACAGATGGCTGGATCACGGGACACTAGTCCTATATCAGTTTTAACAATCAGCGGAAAATGATCTGACCACAAAACATCATTCTTAACTGTTATAGATTGAATTGTGTCCCATCCCGCTGCCGTAACTAAACAGTGATCCAGCCACCTGCGGCAGCCGTGGGCTTCGCTGAGGTAGGTATTTTGTACACAATGTTAACATTAACATAAATATTACAGGAAAAATATAATACTTACCCTAACTCTACATTTTATTCAAATAAATTATACTTTATTGAACTAAATTCGAAACTTAACTAATATTATATCATGGTGCCGTCTTTTAAACAAAGTAAAAAAAACAGGTTTCCGTGATAAAATTAAATAATTTTAATAAATTAATTCTTCTCCTTCCTAGCGTTTTCCCTGCTTATGCCATGGCTCTGGAGCCTGGGGTCCGCTTTGGCAAGTAATCGCAAGATTTGGTGAAGGCGCTAATTTTACGAAAGCGACTGCCATCTGACCTTCCATCCAACCCAGAGGGTAAACTAGGCCTTATTGGGACTAGTCCGAGTCCCTCACGATGTTTTCCTTCACCGAAAATCTCCGAAAAACTCATTGGCATGAATCCGCAGGATTTGAACCTGCTACCTTCGGATTGAAAGTCGCACCCCATACCACTGGGCTACCAACGCCTCTCGGTCACCAACGCTTGAAAAATGGATATGTACCTACATATTGGCACGGCACTCGGCATGTACTTGTACAGGGACCGTATACCTACGTTAGGTATCACTTCTGATAACTTATCAGAAAGCCTACCGCGAACATCGAAAATCGTGAACTTCAGATTAAGCCTAAAACTATAGAACTAAATTGATAAAACTGAATTGGTAGGTAACCTTTTGTTGTCTTCTGTATTGATAATGTTTGTAATACGAGATCAATCTCGTTTTCTAATTGTTACACTCCCTTCATCAAGATTTCATTGATGCGAAAGGTGTGGTGGAGAAATTAAATCGAGGGATATAAGGGTCTTTCTAAAATTATTGATTGGGTTTTTTAAATATTCATAACAATACCTATACAGTAACGATAAATCGCAGGCGAATAGGCTGACGAGATTGCGACTCGGGCTGTGATTCTCACTGGGGCTGTAATAGCCGACAGAAACAAGAACAATATTTATTCTTTCATTGAGCTTAAAATAATCGAATTAAGGTTGTTTTATCCGTTTATGAATTGTTTGTAGGATTATGGAATGATACAATACAATGTTAATGATGTATATTTTGTTGAACAGTGTTTTTTTTTGGTCTATAAGGCAATATTTTAAGTACCACAAAAAGCCGTTATTATTAATAACGCCTGAATATAATTAGTGTCCTTTTTGTCAGTATTTTATTTTAAAAATTATTTTTTTAGAATAACCTGACATTTTTTTCTTAGCAGCGGTAGCTGCATTGTTTAGTATTTATCAACGGGACTGCAAAAATGCACATTTTTTTTAAGTATATAATATATACCTTTTTTACATGTTTACTATTGTCTATGCTTTTTATACAACATATGTCTATTATTTTGAATGACATTATGACCCTTTTTGTCACATCGAGTCGATGTGATACTAGGGTTTAGCGAGCATCACAACGAAGCCAACCCAGTGCGGTGAAATAAATTATAAGCACTGGTGAAAACAAAGTGTAACAATGTGTGATCAGTGATTAGTGCCCCCACGGTGAACAGTTTCAAAAACAGACTTGACAAACATTTAAAGTTTTAAATATAAACTCATTTATTTTTATTTTAGTTATTTTTACAAACAATAAGTGCAGTGATTATACACGCATCAGCTTTTAGCTGCTAGTGTATTAACAATATAATAATAATAATTTTATAAACAACTGAAAAAGGTTAATTTATATCAAAAAAATTGTGCATTCTTGCACAGGAACTAATAATGAATGAAACTGGTGGGAATGAGAACCGAGAACATGCGCAACACGCCTGACTATAAGTACCTACATTAAGGTATATAATTAAAACGGAATAAGACCGGTGATGTGCAGTGGCGCTGCCAACGGATATGGGCTTTATTTAATTCTCGGCCGGACATTCCAGCGAGCGGTGATGCAGGTGCTCCTCGCGGCTGCCCCTGCGACCGGTCCCGCACTCGAGCCTGTTTCCGCAAAAAAATGCATTCCACTTATTCTTCGTTACTTGCGATCGCTTTTAAAACTACTACATAATTACATCTCCAGGTACTCAAAGTGTGTACGTACAGTCAAGTGTAAAAATATGGTGGTGCACATCTTACTCAAAAATATGTCCCATAGCACCTTATGCCCGTATAATAAGAGCGTAGTACCATATTTATGAGTCGATTATGTCGAACCATATTTTTGCACTTGACTGTACCGAGCAGAAGTGCAACTACGGTTTCAGGTTTATAGGTAGTTCAAATTATAAATGTAGGTAGTTAATATACAGCTGTAGCAGTGAAAACCCCTATGCATATCTCAGTCCAACAGTAGCCTAGGGTTAAAATTGGTTGACTGTAGGTACATGTTACATTTAGGACAAATGGGCGACTTTCGCGGCAAATATCTTAAATAATTTACTTAATAGTATCTATTTGTACACATTACCAAAACCACAATACGTATCTTAGTTTGTCAGTGGTTGGTTAGCGTTATTTAATAGTTATAGTTAGGTTCACACCAACATGAGAGTTTTTGGTCTTCGGTTGAAGACTTTAAGCGAGTAGTGACGTGGCGAAAACAAAACAAGTTTGAATTGATTCCGTGCATTCCGTCGCTTCATGGATTCTTCGGCGCTAAGAATGCGAGCCCGCGAGCTCGTATAATGATTATAATCTCAATTTATTGCTCGATTCGTCATCGTCTGATTTCGTTAATGGAATAGCAATAATCGTGTGAACTATCTTCAGACAATTCTGACTTTTATTGCATTCACAAACTTGAACAGTTTGTACCATTTGATATTATGTATGACTTAAATGGAACATTATCTTGTACAATAACTTATCAAGTTTACATTCTATATTCTCTGTGTAACAAACAGTGAGAAATTAAATTGTTAATATCCGATTATCAAATTCAACACTCGTTTGAGACCGGGTATGTTTAGGAACCTTTTAGTTAAATAATAAAATCGCATTTTAACAACATAATCGCTTGAACAATTTGTACAAACCGTCCAAGAGCATGCCATGGTCAGTGTTGGGTTCCGTAGTTAAGGTTATTCCCACCTATTACCATTGGTAACAGCTGGAATATCCCCCCCACTTTTTACTAGTAGAAACTACTGAAAGTTAAAAATTCCCAACTGTTAACAACTAAACTAATTGGTGGTAACTACTGGGCCTTTTTTCAGCTTATAACTAACTAACTGCGCTGGCTCAGCGACCGAAAATGAGTCTTAGCCTTCGACACAAAAGCTCACCGCTTTACCCGATCCTGCGCAATCTCTCGCCAGTTTGTGACTCCGAGTACACGCAGATCCGTCTCCACCAGATCTATCCAGCGGTACTTTGGCCGACCGACCGGACGACGTCCAGTCGGTCGACCAAGGTATGTTCTCTTCACCTGCCGATCCTCTCCCATTCGCTAAAGATGGCCGAGCCAGCGAAGACGATGGGCCTTGGTCTCACTAATGATATTTGGTTCGGCTCGGCATTTTTGAGGATCCTCCAATTACCATCGTCCACACCCATACATTAAAATGGGCCGGATATTTAATTGTTTGTACAAGGCAGTTACATGCTTCCCTATAATGCCCATACAACGTACCAAAAAATAAGCTTTACATCACGCCTTGCGTTTTATATTCAAAACTTGGCTAGCGTAACTTCTACTTTTGCAATTTCGTGTTTTTTTACTAATTTTACTAATGGAAGATTTGCTGATCTCATTTTGCACTTTTATTAAATGCGCTATAACGTAATTCTTTGTTAGCATTTGGTTAAGGCGGTATTAAGCTGAAAACTTGAGCTAATTTTAAAGTTTTATGGCCGGAAAAATACAATTTTTTAAGGCATCGTTTCTAAAAACTATAAGACGAAGGTGATTCAAGGTAGCTCAAATTATTCGAATTGAATATACTTTCTTTATTTTTTGTAAAATTTGCGTTCGGCGCTCGAGCTCACATACTTGCATAATAGTACAGTACGTAAAGAAAATAAAATTTTATAACTCCCAAGAGCGATATTATTTGTCGACGGTTAGAATACTCTTAAAACAATGCGTAAAAAAAAAAAAAAGATTTGATATTGCTTTAGGAATTTAAAAAAAATTCGTTACCAACCTTTTAAATCTAAGGAAAAAATATACAAGAAGAAAATATTTTCATCAGATAATGGTATTTAACTATTTGAACGTCGCCTATCATTTAATAATATATTTGACAAGAGCTTATTTCAATATAATATGAAAACTTGAAAAAAAATATTACTCCTCGAAAACATTACGCAAGTGCTTTATGGTAACTGAAATGCATTTAATATTATCAAAGGTAACTATAAGAGCCCATTTCTAACACATTCATCAATAGCTTAAATTTATATAGGCACTAGAATTTAAAAAAAATCTCCTAGCCATAAAATAAATCTCATAATTTTCAAGTCAAGGTCATTAGTTCAAAATCATTTAAATAGTATGTATACGGAAACACTAAGGATTTCATCGAAAGATTCAACTTTTATTATCTTATCAATTCTAGGCGTAATTCAAATGCTCGAAGCTACGCGCGGGAATTAATATCGCGTGTGTTTCGCGCGGAACGGGGGCGGTTTGACCAATCACAGCCGGCGCGCCAGACGCCTTTGCCTCTCGGTGAATCGGTACGTACATCGGTAGGTCGTTGTATTTGCACCTTGTCTCACTTGTCTGTCAATAACAACAAATAACATAACGATGATGTCGATAATATGACTACAACTGAGTGTTTACGCAAGATAGTTAAATCAAAATGTCAATGTCGTGTGATAAAGTCTGGGTCGATGTCAGTGAAAAAGGCTTCGATGTTTTTTGCCGAAAGTGCAAAAAACATGGAGTCGTAAAAGACTTAGAATTTTGTAACGAAAAGTGCGATATTCATACGTAGGTAAATTTAAAAAAACTTAGTTTTTTTACCAGAATTAGTGCGCTGGACTTAGTCAAATTTTCGATGGTTGTTGTGCTATGATGACACTTACTTTTTATGTTAGTATCGTATAGAACACGCTAAATAAGCATGTTTTGTATGGACAGTTTTTTTCTAAAATAAAAAATGGCCAACTTATTTGACCCCAAAGATGAACAATTTTAGATCTTAGTAAAATTTTCGATGGTTGTTGTGCTATGATGACTCCTACTTTTTATATTAGTATCGTATAGAACACGCTAAAATAAGCATGTTTTGTTTGAAGTTTTTTTCGAAAATAAAAAATGGCTGATTTAGGGTAGAAAGTGGACAATTGAAACACGTTATAATTGAAACTATTCAAATTTCTCGAAAACTATAATACCTACGCGTCTGACGCATCACTCTCAAAACATGGCCAGCCATGTTTGAATACTTGGCCAGTACCACTCGAGCGCCGGTGCGTTACGGGAGTATCCACGAGCCAAAACAGGTTTACGCGGTGTAAAATAAATATTTGTGTTTACGTATATTTTCTTATAACTTCGTTCACTCTTGTATTTTGACGAATTAAATTATATAGGTGTTATAATTAAGAAAAAACGAATGTTTTTAATAGCCGTTGATAAGCGTTCGAGTCTTTTTATATATAATATTTGACTTTGAAGTGAAAAATGTGGTGTGTGGACGACAGAAACAACTTACCTGTGGACGATTGAAACGTTTCAATCGTCCTCGCGTTTTAATCGTCCCCAAAAGTAACCAACTTCGAAATATAAGATTCTGTATTCGATGCACAAGTTTGTTCTATCAATTTTCAAATTCACTTGTGCTCGTAACGTAGGATCGTGGTGTTAATAAACGCGATTAATCCGTTCTTCTCTTCTCTTCGGTGTTTAATTTTAATGAATAAAATCGCGGTAACAGAAGACAATATTATTCACTTGTGTAGTTTTTGACCTAGTTGTTAAATTATAGATATTCGATGTTTTTTTTACTGATTTTTTGAGAATATGTGACTTCATAAAAAGGAGGTTCTCAGTTTGACCCGTATGTTTGTATTTATGTTTGTTTTGTACACGATTATCTCGCGTTCGGCTAAACTGATTTTGATGCGGTGAGCACAACTACTTTGTTTTATGTCACATAAAAAACATAATATGTTATTTTATTTTGGTATATCGCCATATAGCAACACTTGTTACACAATGTTTTATATGTTGATTTGATATTTTTGACATATAATAACACATATGTCAAGCATATTAATACATTTTAGCAACAACTGATTAACGAGGTCGCCTACTACTAAAATTCAAATCAGAGTTACGGAACATTTTTTATTTATTTGATCTACATGTTTAAGTAGGTATACATAATAAAACAATTTAAACGGATTATTTTAAGCTAGCAATATAATATAATACTTTATGGCGTCTATTACTGAATATTAGTTACATTCCGATGTCTGCATCACTCGTTGTCTCGAATTGTGTGGGAATGGTTATGATTGAAACATTGTTATAGTTGAAACAAGCACTTTTGTATGAAACATAATTATGCTTATTTCTGCGATTCTTTAAAGTTATATCTTATAATTGCATTAAAATACTTTGTTTAAGGTAATGTATGTAAAACGTAGCAGCGACAAAGAAGACTAAAAGAGCTATATTTTTTTGTTCAACTATTTTTATCGTTTTTATCAGATGCTCATAAATTGAGAAATGTTTATGTAATGCTTGCGAACTTCTGATGAGCTCATTGTATGCAGAGGAAGTTATGAAAAAGATAAAAACAAATATAAGTACTTTCATTGTGCCGAAGATATTTGAGTGTTTCAATTGACCTCACATAGTGTTTCAATTGACAGTCATGTGGGGTCAATTGAACCACACCGCCCTATTTTCTTTATTACGTCATTGTCAAAAACTATGCATTATAGACCATCCAAATACATTTTATTTAGGAACCAGATAACTAACCATGAAATATTTTGTGCGGACATCTTTCAACTCATAAAAATATGACGGTCACAGACGGTTAAGGGCAAATTGTTTTAATCGTCCCCAGTCTACCCTATTTGACTCGAAAGATAGAAGATATTTTACGATGGGTAAATTTTCTAGCTGGCATCCCCGGTATAGTCGTGGCAGAGGCAGACCGAGAAAGAGATGACGGGACGACTTGGATGCGTTTCAGCGGTATTGGTGGGATCTTGCCCAGCACAGGGAGGATTGGATAAGGAGAGGGGAGGCCTTTGCCCAGCAGTGGGACACAAAAACAGGCTATTACAAAAAAAAACAACGATGGGTATCGTGCTATGATGACACCTACATTTTATGGTAGAATCTTGTAGAACACGCTAAAATATAAAATAAGCATGTTTTGTAAGGACAGATTCTTTCTAAAATAAAAAATGACCGACTGATTTGACCCAAAAGATGAGCAATTTTATGTCTTGGTAATATTTTTGATGGTATGATTTTGACAGCGAGCGAGCAAGACCTTCCGGGGCAGAGCTTCGCTCCCGCCTTAGTCTTCGAGGTTATTTATTTTTAATAAGGGAAGCGAAGTTCTCGCCTTAGTCTTCTAACCTAACCAAATCCGTGTCGGTTCTGCCCCGGAGGATTTGCTCGCTCGCTTCGCTCGCTCGCTGTTTAAAGTGACAACCAACAGCCAGCTGTGAAGTTATCTTATTTGGACGGATAAAAAAAACCATCGTAGACTAAGGCGGGAGCTGCTCCTGCCGGGTGCAAGACCTAAACCACCAAACACCATGTGTCCCCCTATTTAAACAATGGCATATTTTGCCATTACCGTGTTTGTACATAAATAAATAAATATTTTATGGGACAATCTTACACAAATCGACCTAGTCCCACGGTAAGCTCAAAGGCTTGTATTGTGGGTACTAGGCGACGATATATATAATAGACATATACATATAACTACTTAAATACATAGAAAACATCCATAACTCAGGAGCAAATATTCGTGATAAACACAAATAAATGCAGGCACTGACCAGGATTCGAACCCGGGACCTCCTGCTTCGTAGGCAGGGTCACTACCAACTAGGCTAAGAGGCCGTTGCCTACATAAGGGATATATGCATTTTTGTAAACAACCACCAAACTTCATTCAAAACGCGAGGTGCAATTATGAATAACAGACAGACCCGACAAAACATTATGGATTTATTATACAAGCCACGTGCTCATAAACTGATTTATGATAAGAATGCTTTTAATATGTGTATAATTATTTATAATAAATTACCTGTTGACATAAAATTCCTGCAAGGCAATAGATTTAAGAATAAATTGACTTCTTGGCTTTTAGACTATTGCTTCTACAGTGTTAAAGAATATTTAGAATATAGCTGACATATTTATTTTAATTATTATTAATATTGAATTTTTATTGACATTTGCATTCATTACCTACCACAATTGTTTTTTATTTTTTATTTTTGGGTTTTGTTCATAATTTACACATTGTTTCATGCATTTTTATCTATCTTGACATATTTTTTATAATTTTAGATATAATTATTAAGACATAAAAGGTTAATATATTTGTATATAGTACTGTAAATACTGCACGCTACTCGAAATATTTGCACGCCTGCATGCAGGTTGAATGCACTGGACTTAACCATTCTAACTGTAAGACCCACTATACTGTGTTCCATTCCATGCAAATAAATACTTTGAATCTTTGAATTAAAATTGTCTAAAAATCTTTCAGGTCAAATAAGTCAGCCATTTTTGATTTTAGAAAAAAAATGTTCATACTAAACATGCTTATTTTAGCGTGTTCTACACGATACTAACATAAAAAATAGGTGTCATCATAGCACAACAACCATCGAAAATTTTACTAAGATCTAAAATTGTTCATCTTTGGGGTCAAATAAGTCGGCCATTTTTTATTTTAGAAAAAAACTGTCCATACAAAACATGCTTATTTTAGCGTGCTCTACACGATACTAACATAAAAGTAGGTGTCATCATAGCACAACAACCATCAAAAATTTTACTAAGATCTAAAATTGTTCATCTTTGGGGTCAAATAAGTCGGCCATTTTTGATTTTAGATAAAAACTGTCCGTACAAAACATGCTTATTTTAGCGTGTTCTACACGATTCCTCCATTAAGTTAGTGTCATTATAGCACAACAACCATCGAAAATTTGACCAAGTAGTTCTGGTAGAAAAACTAAGTTTTTTAAATTTACTTATGAATATCTCACTTTTTGTCAAAATAAAATCGAAGTCTTTTACGACTCCTATGTTTAAAAAAAATCTAAGTCTTTCACTGCGTACCCTTTGAAAGGGCACATCGTCTGTCTAATATCGGTCTAAATGAGGTTTCTTTAGAAATAGTGATTGAACAGTATTTGAATAAATAATTTTATACTACGCGTGCATTTAATATTTTATTTAAAGAAAAAAACAATTTTGCTTTAGGTACCAATATGGATTACAAATTGAAATTAACAAATTAATATTTACATTACAGATCATAATTTAATACGTAGCACAAACGAAATGTAAGAAACGCGTTGCGTAATCGTGATGTGATTGGTCGCACAGCACGGGCCGTAGCGCGATAGACTATCCCGCTCAAATCTCTTCGAGTTCGAATTATGATGCGAACTGATAAGATCATAAAATTTAGAGCTATTGATGTATTTCTTATAATTTCGGTGTATGCATTTCTATAATACTAATGAACAAAATGTACCAACTTGAAAATTTCTAGATTTTTATTGAAGTTAACAGAAGACCTTAAACATGGAACCTATTCGTTATCTACATAATTTTTTAACACATTTCAGGTACTTGGATGTACTTCAGTATTTTTTTGGAGAAAATATGTAGGTTTTTCTCGCTTCAAGAAAGCTTTCGACAAATTTGTTATAAAATGACAGGTGACATTCAAATAGTTTAATCCAATAATATAAAGATAAAAAATATGACTTGCATAATCTTTCCTTGATTTTACACGTGTCGGTAACAAATACCTATATTATACCCAAAGCTTTATCTAAAACAGTTAGACAATATTTTTCTCGATTAGTCTAAAGTGTACTCTAATAGGTAATTTAAAAAATATCGACTTGTGAGTTATGTTATGTTTAGGGGTCATTATAGCCTTCGCGTATTCGGCTATAATTCATTGGGCTAACATCATAAACAAGTCTGCAAAAAAACATAACTAACAAATTTCACACACTCTGCGAATGTTTAAAGTAACGGAATTACGAGTATTTTAGTGTTAAAAGATGGGATATTTTGGGAAATTAGTATAAAATTAATGGTAACAGGTGGGAATAACCCGTAGTTGTCGCAATATGTGAACTAAAAAGGGGATTTCGGAAGATACCATGACATGATCATATCAAGCAAAAAGAAGAATCTTCGCAGCACATAGAACTTAAACGCCCTTTTACTAAGGGAAAATAACTTTATATCGTAATATCAAAAATGACATAAGTGACATAACTGACACTCCCCCCCATCTCCCATTTCCGAAAATATTCTCTTCTACAAAACATGTTTATAGATAACCCTTTATGTTTTTCAAGTATCATTTTATAAGGATCTGTTCTCATTCGTGCATCTAGTCAAAGAGGGTCTTTTTCTTAAGCTTGTATTGGCATTGCGAAAAAAGGCTTACAGAGTTTTTTTTTGTATACAGTCAGACTTCGTTTGTCAGAATATAACTATCCAACGATATCTCACACCTCTTGGGTTAAAACGAAAAATAATATACGTGATTTAAAAAAATCTCTACTTTCCTTTTTACCACTTTGTCGGCACGATAGAAATACCTAAATATATACATATAGGTATATGATGGATGTATGTATGAAACTTGACTTGTAAATGTACTGACTGTTTATCAATAAAGAAATTCAATTCAAATCAATTCAATACAAAATTTTCTTCCGGTAGTAGGTAATAAGTTATAAAAAAACTTAACTAAGTCGATTTTTGAAATTTACGGTAGTAAATATTTTTCTTGTTTGTAAACATGACGACATATTTCTCTTCTTGTGTTAAAAGCGAAACCGAAGAAAACTTATTCACGTAAAACGGTAAAAATTACAAAATGTACGGTGTGGGTGATAGATGTGTTTTTCGCTAGAAACAAATGGTAATAAGTAAAAAATGGTCCTGACCCACTTTAAACAACAATAAAAACATAAATACACAAAAATCTTACAAGAAAAACGATTGAAACATGTGTGTACATATTTGTGACGATTTGCATGAAACGATATTTTGTTGGATTTTGGTGCTTACATGATACTAGGAGCTGCTAATCCCAAAAATTTGACCGTTTGACCTTCCAACCCAAAACAGTTACTAAGCCTTCGGCGAAAAGCGCCAAATAATTGGTATCTTACAATATAAACCCCGAGAAGCTCTTTGTTAGGAGCCGCCTCTATCACTTGCTACCTCCGGTTTGAAGGATACACACGAGTTCAAAAGTGCATGGGCAAATTATGAATGAATTCATTAATGAACAACTGTCAATGCAATTTTGAACGCCTAGGTCCTATAGGTATCTGTATTACCTATAAACTATAAACGTAATTTTGGAAAGGTCCTGAAGTGGGAAGGGTGCAGGACGCCGTCGCATGGGAGCGGAATGCGGTCCGACGACCGAGCCGAGTGTCGAGGGACAACCGGCGAGCGGGGAGGGAGCTGCACGCGCGGCGGGCGCAGCGCAGCGCGCAGGTCGGGGCCGGCCTATAAACTGCGACGGAGCGGTTCGCGCCCCGTAATTACGCCGTGAGAGTGCACGGCCGATTACCCCAACACCATATCGTCAATGCGCCTTGTTTTAATGACTCGCAAACCTCATTCTCCTGTTTTGCCATTAAACAGATTCTTATAGTATACAGAAAGGCTTTACTTAGGTACTTGATTTTGTTTTGTTCACGAAAATGGACTTAATATCGAAAATATACATAAGTGCTTATTTTTATTTATCCGATTTTAAAATTTCCTCAAAAGGATAAAGAACGGGACCGTTATATCATTTTGTTGTCCGTTCGTCCGTCTGTCAAGACCATTTGTCTTTTTTTTATGCTATAGGGGGCAAACGAGCAAACGAATCGCCTTATGGTAAGCGATTAACGTCGTCCATGGACACCCGCAACACCAGTGGTGTCGCAAGTGCGTTGCCGGCCTTTAAGGTGGGAGTACGCTCTTTTCTTGAAAGTTTGAAGGTCGTATCGGTCCGGAAACACCGGTGGCGACAGTTCGTTCCACAGTTTAGCTGTGCGAGGCAGGAAGTTTCGGGAAAAGCGCACAGTTGAGGACTGCCAACCATCTAAATGTCTTAAGAACGCACGGAGATATCAAGTAGAAATTAATATCATAATTATACATACATGCTGAATAATAAAATAAGGGTTCCGTTTTTTCCTTTTGGGGTACGGAACCCTAAAAATTTGCAATATGTGTGGTTAAGTTCTGTATTCAATGGGTGTTCGCTTGAATACATCCCCAAAAAACAAAACATTAAAGAAATATCTTCAAAAAGTCAAAACTCAAAAACTGTAACTAGTACGGATGGCTTTATAAATATATATGCATCTCTATTCAATTTTGAACCTTCTTCCCCTGTTATAAGTTACGAAGTGTATAGATATTTATAGACGTGACTGTAGAACGTTGATACTTAGGATAAATATTCTTCATCATAAGAGGTAATCACATAATACTTTTTCCAGTTTTGCACCACCTACTGTATGTATACTTTTCTTAGTGTAGTGTCTCCTCTACCCAAAGGTTGTCTGGAAGAGATCGCTCTTTAGCGATAAGACCGCCTGTTGTTTGCCTCTTTTTCATGTGTAATCTATACCAGTTTGTGTTATTTTTGTTGTTTTGAGGTGCAATAAAGAGTTATTGTATTGTTGTTGTATTGTAATCACAAAAAAAAACAGAGTTAAATTGATTTAAGGGCCGACTTGCTATGAACAGTATGAACACCCGACTATGGCATGGCCTTTGGAAAAAAGGAAGCCCTGTAGATCAAGAACAGGGAATAATTCGTAAACCGTAAAATTGTCGCGCATGGAACGGAACCCTCGGTATGCGAATCCGACTCGTATTTGCTCGGTTGCTCGGTGTCAGGAAGAGTTGAGTCATAACTCTTCCTGACACACAATTTTCAAATGTTTTGTACAAATGACAATCAAATGAATTATACCTATAAAAAAATCTAATAAAATAACTAAGTCTGCTATACAATAGTTGAAGAGCTCTATTTTAGAAAATATTATTTTCCTTTTATTAGATCATCTCATTCATCTCCAAATGAGTCATTCCAGGAACTTTCAGTATTGCCCTCGTACGGCAGACTGTCTTTGTCAAGTGTTAAATAACGTACCTACCTACATTGCGTGAATTGCGTTGCTCTTATCCTTTATTAAAAATTAATTTATTGATAAATCATTGAAATTAAACACTTTAGAACGGATTAATCGCGTTTATTAACACCATGATCCTACGTTTCGAGCCCTTTACAGCACTCGTTTTCACAGGGTTAAGATGATGACTGAGAGAATGCGAATTCTCCCCGTCAATCAAAAAAGTTACTTGTGCAAACTACCTACATACAAAAATATAAAAATAATTTAAAAATAAAAACAAAGGTTGGTCTACAATGCCCAGAGGGGCTTATAAAGCTAGTAATACATAGCCTGAAGGGCATTTTATAATTAAAATAAAAAATGTTTAAACCCTGTGAGGATTAACATACATACAACTTACGAACGCTTCCCTAACTGGCTTATGGAGCAGAAAGAAGCGACAAGAAAACTACCCCATTTTGCCTCTTTTATCCGTTTTCAATCTTTTCAAACAAAGTCCACACTAAGGTCTTCCAGTTCTGTGTCGTGCTTGATCCTTGATGAGATGTAAAACAGGATCCCAAGCTGGTGGTACCGAAAAGCCATCCTCTCTATTGAAATTAGGGACCTTCTTGATTTCAATAGCCTCGCGCAGCATCCTGGGAATGTAACGCTTCTCCTTGGCGAGGACCAGGGGTTTGTCAAATTTAATTGAATGATTAGGCTTATCAGAGACATGTTCCCAGACTGCAGACCTTGGTCGACGATGCTTGACATCGGCTATATGTTCCTTCACCCTGGTTGATATGCTACGCTTTGAATAACAATCGCGGTAACAGAAGACAATATTATTGATAAATCATTATTATAAGGAATTAAGGACTGTCTATAAAAAGTAGCATTGGTTATTCGCGGCGGGTACGTAATCAGCTAGAGAAGCGAATCTAGAGGTGGGTGGGAGAGTATCTGGCATCACGCAGCGTTATGAATGAACGTAAGTCCCCACGGCCGGCGCCCGGCGTCTCCGGCGGCGGCCGCTGATAATGGCCAATGCCCGCCGGATCGCGGGGGGCACACTGCTTTTGGAATTCGAAAAACTCAAGTGGGCGATGCCGATGTACTATCACAAAAAAACAGTCCAACCGATGAATACAATAGCGCCTGCGGCCAGCGATGTTCCCAGGTGTTAGTTGGAAAGAGATAACAACTAAACTTCTAAAACTTGTGTTTTAATGTAGTTAAGCTATGCCTTGTTAAAATAACAGAATAATAAGACTGGTGTTTGATTAACATGACAAAGTCGTGGAATGTCGTTCATCTTACCGGCGCCTGCGCTGCCGTCGGTGTGTCGGTTGAAAACCCTGCTCTTTCCATTCGATCTGGTGCCAAGTCACGTATGTACTCGTACATTGTATTAAATTGTACCTGAGCTTTCTATCTTTCCTACCTCGTCCTTAATAAATGTACCAGTTCGTGAAATGATTGACAATCTATATTAAATCAGATAGGTAACGTATTAAAACTGTTAATGGCTGCACCAGTATTATTACCGCTTAAGTCCCATCAAAAAAGAGACGTATAAATAAAAATTAATTAAATATAGAGGCGATTGTAGACAATAATGATTTGGTTTGGAAACAAAAATGCGTTGAGTCGAGTGTGGCAATGTTTGTTAGGGCAGCGTCTCTCTCGCGGTGCACCGGCACAAGCACACCGCAATAAAAGCCTACCTGCTCGATGTAGATGTTATCTTGCTCGGTCAAAGACGCCGGCCGCCTCTGCGCCAGGGGTGGGCCCACGCTAATATAGACTTCACTGGCACAGACAGAAGGATCATCTTCCTCGGGTGTTTCGTGTGCTAACAAACACGTTACGGCGTGGAATTACAACACTTTTGTTAGATTGTAAGCTTTTGTCATCGTTACAAGTATACATTAGTCATAAGAACCGTACGCACATTACGATATTAAGAATTAGACCAACAGAAGGTCGTACAGGATTACTTTTACTTAGTTAGGTCATACTGAAAGTTTCTGTGTTTCTTAGTATGCAACTCATTTAGAATGATCACCTTTCTTAACTGTGTACAAATATTCAGTACAATCGAACCAACCTGAAAGCTCATGACCCATTATTGCTAGGTCACTTTTTGTATGCACATTTTGGGTTCTCAGGCTTTCGTATGGGGGTTGTGGGGAATCTATCAATGAACTCCATCAATAGATCATAGCTTTTTAAGAAAAAGCATTCTCTTGTTATTTCCCATTATTTACCGCATAAATGTGATTTGAAATTAGACGTTTCCCCGTTTCTACTTTATTGTTGACTGATGCGACATTAAAACTTGTACAAAATGATTCATTACACAAAAAAATCTTGGCTGAAAATTGTAAAAACGCCCGACACAATTTTCAAATGGCCAGAAATCCTGAAATACAGGTACGTTTTCAGATAATCGAACTGTTTATTTAGAATGCATGATCTCTAAGTGGGCCATTGTAGGTACTTTCAGTATTGCCCACGTAATAGGTACATACTTCTTTTTTAAAGGAAGGTTGGTCGAAGCTATGTATACTAAGATTTCTCTATTATCAGGATCGAATCAGCTCGTGATTCGATCAGCAGATCGAGCAGTTCTGAAAGAATCAGGAATTCGTGTTTTTTTTTTGGAAAAAGCTCTAATATTACTAATCTCATCCAAAGAGCTATGCTATATTTAATAATATTTATTTCTCAAACATGATCGTAAATGTATGCATTTATGTCACGAAATGAAGACATGAAGTTTCTTGTTTACCGCTCCCCCCATTTACTTCTTGGCCGGCGGCCGTGAAGTAATTAATGTATGGCGTAAGTATGAACGAAACATTATTGTCCGCTGCTCTAACTTTTTTAATTTGCGTACTAACACTAAACTGACAAAGGAAAAATTACATACAGCCAATGACCACTAGATACTTTCTACATTAAAAAAAACAAATTATATGGTTTTATGTATATTTATGTGCGGTTAAACATGGTGCTCGAATAGCTCATTCAAATGGCATCTTTAAAAAATAATAAGGTGGCAAATTAAAAAAAAAATCCTTATAAACTATTTACCTGGTAGTTATTTTAATTTTAATATTTCCTTACAATGTTTGAGAAAAGCACTATACAAGCCTCGGCCGGAAGAGAGATTGCAGGACTTGTTTAATCCGTCTACCACGAAGTCGTCCTACAATCTCTTACTTCACGGCCTCTGCAGTAATGTACTATTTATTACTAGAAACCATCGTTTAATAGGCAATGTTCCCCTCTAAAGTGAAGAAACAAGTCATTACTTGCATCAAATTACTGTCCCAACTAGTGGATAAATTTAACCCGTTAACCCGTTCGTTTGGGCCAGCAGGTCAAAAATTCGAAAATATATAATTTGGGGTAATGGTATAATAAACATTAAATTGAAAAAGAAGAATAATATACTTAATAAGATAGGATGAACAGCTCTCGAGATATAGTTGATTTTATAAAACTCGACTTTCGCCATCTTTGATAGGCCGCCATTTTTGTTAGCTACTACTTAAAGATAGCAATCGTAGTGTTTTGACGTTCTTATAAGCTTAACTAACTGCCGTGAAATGAAAAATTAGTAAGTACCTACCTCCGCCATCTTGGATTGGCCGCATTTTGTATTAGCTACCACTGTGGGATGGCCATCATGATCAAAGGAAATTTAGTACCTCCAAATTATACCGGTTTCTTGGCTGGCCCAAGGACTAAAAGGATATAGAAGGTTTTCAGATATAGTAAGGTAAAACATACAGTACAGGCCCTTGGCAATCCTTGCATTATCGAATAAAGGCGGAGGTAAGACGCCCGAGTGTGTTTTACTGATCTGATCTCAGATCTTTGAACCTTATAATCCATGTATTAATGGCCAGCCTTGCCGACCTACATAGGCAAACTATTTTGAGCTCACTGAGCTTTGCTCGGCATGCATTGAATGTGCTACTCGCACCGCTGTACATGTGCGCTTTGTACCAAATATTTTGTAGTAGGTACAGTCAAGTGCAAAAATAAATATCGACAAAATCGTCTCATAAATATGGTACTACCGGACTACGCTCTTATTACAATGGAATAAAATGCTATGGGACATATTTTGAGTAAGATGTGTCCACCCATATTTTTACACTTGACTGTACCTAAGTACCTAGGTATACCTATACTTAATAGAATAAAATAATATTTTACTTTCATGAATAATTATGATCATATTGTAAAAATCCTAACCTAAGAGGAAAAATATATAATAGAAAAAAAAAGCCAAATATTAAGATGTGGCTAGTTATAATTAGATACCTACCTACCTTCTCGAATTTCGAATAACGCTACTTGCAAAAAAATCGGTAAAGTTTAACTAGTAGGGTATATCTACATATATCGGAGAGGCTAAATTGTTCAAAAACATTTGAGCATATGCCTCGACAATCAAGTCGTGTTCAGATATTTGTAAGCCCCTTCTCTTTCTGTGCTCCTATTTGTCGGCCATAGTGCGGTCGTGGGCCGCCCGAAACATGTTCATACAGGTCTAACTGACCACACACAAGTCACTCACAACACAGCCTATTCATTTGTAATTCTAAAAAAAGTTGTTTGTCTATATACCTACCTACTGCGTTTTGCACTTTACAATGATTATAATCAATCATAAATTATGACCTATGAAAACATATTGATTTGATATCAATAGTCTTAGTTTGAGGGGAACTGATGGTGACCAAATCACATGACGACTAAATTTAACGGATTCTAAATTTCTAATTGTTTTCATCTTCTGTTTAATGCGACGCGATGTTATGGTCATCATCGTACCTTTAGTCTAGTCCAAAGCTACCTATATTTTCTCATTTGTGACGTTTTCAGGCTAAATGTGCCATAATAGACCATGAAAATAAGATAATTTCCAGGAACTAATACCCAGCAAGCTGGATAACTATCATTTTACGAGTAATGCCTTCATTAGGTCATAAAGACGTGTAAACCGAGTTGACTTTTGAGAGCCAAGTAAGTACTTAACAACCTAAATTTTTGGTCATTTTTCAGTTTTGAGGGTTCCGTACCTCAAAAGGAAATAACGAAACCCTTATAGGATCACTTTGTTGTCCGTCCGTCCGTCTGTCCGTCAAGGCCCTTTATCTCGGGAGTGCGTGGAGGTATCGAGTTGAAATTTAAACTATATACTAAGGTCTACGGTCCCTTGAAACCGTATTCTGCGTTTTCCGAAAATCATCCCCTAAGGGATAAAAAAGGGGGTTGCAAGTCCGTAAAGACCCTCCCATCCGTCAAGACCCTTTATCTCGAAAGTGCGTAAAGGTATCGTGTTGAAATTTAAACTATATACTAAAATCTACGGTCCCTTGAAACCGTATTCCGCCTTTTCCGAAATTCATCCCTTAAGGGATAAAAAAGGGGGTTAAAAGTTTGTATGAGATGTGAATATTTTTTTAAGTTACAGACTTGTAACTTCGTTTATAGACTCTTTGATACTATACAACAAAAGTGTATTTAGCGTTTTTTGAAATTCATCCCCTAAGGGATAAAAAAGGAATTGAAAGTTATTATGAGATGTGAATATTCAAGAACCTTTATCTCGGGAGTGCGTGAAGATATCGAGTTGAAATTTAAACTATATACTAAAATCTATAGTCCCTTGAAACTGTATTCTGTGTTTTCCGAAATTCATCCCCTAAGGGATAAGAAAAGGGGTTGAAAGTTTGTATGAGGTGTGAATCATTATTCAGGTTGCAGACTTAAAACTTTATTGAAAAACTCTTTGATACTATACAAGAAAAGTATATTTAGAGTTTTTCGAAATTCATCCCCTAAGGGATAAAAAAGGGGTTGAAAGTTTGTATGAGGTGTGAATATTTTTTTAGGTTGCAGACTTGGAAACTTCGTTTATAGACTTTCTGATAATATATTAGAAAACTGTATTCCACGTTTTCCGAAATTCATCCCCTAAGGGATAAAAAAGGGGGTAGGGGGGATTTTAAATCATTTTTATGATGTACGGAACCCTCGGTGGGCGAGTCTGACTCGCACTTGGCCGGTTTTTTTTGTGTCTAGCCCGAAAATTGTAAGTCGAAAGGAAAAGTCATTCAGGTAGGTATATAGTAAGAAGGTTAAAATCTACGTCGAATAAGTATCTGAAACTTAATTTTAAGTGGTTTAGTAGTACAGCCGAAATAAAAAAAACCGCGTCACATTTTTTAGACTTTCAGAGCGATTATTTTCGAATATATTTCGACTAATCAAATATTTGTCCGAGAAACCTCATTGTTATTTTTAAATACCTAATAGATGATGTGCCACAAGAACATATATACTTACAAAAATTAAAACATAAATACATTTAGGTACCTACATATTATATATCCCTCCTAAAAATATTGTTTTTCGCAATACATATACAAAAGTATGTAGCGGCAGCGGCACACAATACACCTTTAGCTGTAATATCATCAAATATGCTTTACAGTTACTGAGAAAACCGCTGTGGCATACGGATATGGACTTCTAACCCCAGTCGAGCTCTCAAAAGTCTTAGGCAACCAAATTGTATGCACTTTTAGCAATTCTGCACATACCCTGCAAATACGACAAAGGGCGACAGTTTGGGACCTAACTAAAGGATGTTTAACATTGTTGTTGATAATAAAATCGAGTTGTTGACGATTACGCTAACGTGTAACCATTTAGATTAAGTACTGACATTATCGACCAGATTTCCTTAGTATCTCGAATCTAGAATCTATCGAAGATGAATAGATATTAGAGATGCAACGGATATCCGGCCACTATCCGGTATCCGGCCTATCCGGCCGAATACCGGATAGTAGAGTAGCATCCGGCCGGATAGCGGATAGTGAATTATCACGATATTTATTAATGAAGTTTAAGTTAAAACTATCAAATTATAATTTATAAAGTAATAAGTAGTATTTCACAAAATCAGAAAACAGGGTCAAAATCACTTTTATGTTTCAAACAATTCAGATATTTTGTAACACTATAAATGAAATCACTGGTAAGTAAACTAGTTTTTTATTAAGAGTGCTATCACAAAATCCGCCCGCTCGCATTTCAATATTATTACCGCCAGTTGCGCTCCGAACGCGCATCTGTGTGCGGACACACACTACAATCAGGTATACAAACTTATTATCGCCATGCTCTTCGAACGGCATAGCAGGTGCGGTTAGTGCGAACGGGAGCGAGCATTCATTGATTGTAAGCACCGTCGCGAGGCTAATGGCGTCGCGACGCTTGACGCGCGGACCAAACATTATTGATACTTGCGCCACAACATCAACTATTACTTGGGGTACGTGGTGTTAGAAAATGTACGAGTAATTTGTATATTTGTTTTGTGTTTATCATAAGATTAAAAATAGTTTTATTCAAACGTCAAATGTCTCTAAATAGTATCCGAAGTTATTTTGGAATAGGATTATTTTTGTTTTCTGCCTCCGGATCCAATTCATTGTTTTCATATTCATACATATATTGGTACATTTCTAAGCATACCTAACTACTAAAAAGTTTTTTTTTTTTTCAAAATTTAAACTCAATCTGAATTCTATTTTGGGGTGGTGATATTATATTGAAGGTTACAAAGCCGATAAGATGAAAAAAGGTACGTGTAATTAAATAATTTTGTTTAAACGTTTTGTAATTTTAACTGAAATCCGGAGGCATATTTTGGGCGTTTTTATTATTTGTTGTAAAAAAATCATTTTTTGAAAATATGAAAAGTTTTAATTGTTTTCTATTCAGAATCGCGAGCTCTTTCAATCGCAGTAGGAGAAAAAAAGTCCATCATTTCATAGACTCAGTATGGCGGTAGCACATTAGAAAGTTTGAAAAATGTATGGAAAATTTAGGACACTTTTTTTCTCCTACTAGGATTGAAAGAGCTGCGATTCTGAGTAGAATAAATATAAAAATTTCTAATTTAGCAAAAAGTGATTTTTGTACAACAAAAAATAAAAATGCCGTTTTTTGAGTTCCATTTTTTTGTCAAATATCTACTTGTGGCACATCATCTGATAGGTCCTTAGAAATAAGTTAAAGGTCTCTTGTACAAAAAATTGGTTGATCCAGTATCGGGAGGTCCAAAAAACCGGCCAAGATCGAGTCGGACTTGCCCACCGGGGGCTCCGCACAAAAGTGGCATGGAACTCTCAGTGTACGGCAGTTTCAGATTTGGATTGCGTTGATGTAGAAGTTTGGTTTTTTGCAGCTTCAAGCGACCGCAGACCTGTGTATATTATGGTATTAATTTTAACTTGCAACCTTTACTCGTTCCCGAGATAAAGGGTCTGGACAGACAGACGGGCGGGCGGACGGACGGACGGACGGATAACAAAGTGATCCTATAAGGGTTCCGTTTTTTCCTTTTGAAGTACGGAACCCTAAAAATGTGAAAGCTTTAGGAAGTTAAGATATAAGACAACCTTACCACGAAACTTATTTTGAACGAATTTGTTCAAAATAAGTTTCGTGGTAAGGTTGTCTAGCCGTTTTTGCCAAAAACTATTAACAGTTAAGTCCCTTGATATTTTGAAGACACTTATGCCTTTTTGCTTGCACAATATTTATGTCGTATAACGCTACAAAACCCTCAATTATGCTTGGTCCGACACGCTTTTGGCCGGTTTTATTCCGGATTTTGCTCATATAGCAATATGATTATCCCTGACTAGGGCGGTGGCACCAGTAATGGACAAGGAACCAGTAACGTACAGTCACTTTTATTATGAGGAAATAAGTTTCATGCATTTATTTTGTGTCAACCAATTGACAATCATATGACATTTGAATTAAGAATATAGTGTCCATCAGTCCTGTCTGTCAGCTTAAAGTGTTCATAATGGGTACCGTCACCCTAATACACCTAAAATTTCTCCATACTGTCCGTCTTAATAAACACTCTGTATTACTGAAAGTATCTAGAAGGGTTGGTTGCGGTACAATCACATTCGATAAAATCATTTCAAATTTTTATTTCAAACAGGTCTATAATATAGTCAAAAATGTAAAATGCTTATCTCAGTAGTTGGTCGCGGTTTATTCACTTTTCCAAACGCTTCCAGCACGTACTCGTGCAACAAAACAAGCAAATTGTACAGTCCACAGAGAACAACACAGGTCCTACCTCTACGAGCGCGCGCGCGGTACTGAGGACTAGGCTAGCGCGGATCGGATTTTATACACCATTTGAATATTTAAAAAAAAATACGGAATTTAAACAAAAAGTGATTTTTTCGATTTCAGCATGTTCTTAAAAGAATAAACTTTAATGTTGTATACAAATCATCCCAATATTTTGTCAAAATTACTGCGAAAATCCCTGCGTTTGCAGTGTATTTTTATCGAAAAATGTGCATATTCAAAGTCGAACTAGATAGGTATCTGTGTAAATTATTGGAAATATGAGGCCTATAAGTTAAATAAAACCATGTTGCAATATTATATCAACTTAGAAAACATGTGTTTTCATGTATCATGTTAACAATAATCGAAGTCAAACTTCTGTCTCCGTGCGTTTTTCAGAAAACAACTGCCAATAATTGTATAGTAAAAGTTAAAACATTGAGTTTTACTCAAATTAGAAGCTTACAAGTTAAACACTAGGAAATAAGCTATCAAACATAGTTAACAACTTTAACAAACAGCTCACAGTTTCTTTGTATTTCAACGTCAAAAAACAGCTTTTGTTGCTTTTCCGTACAAACCGTATTGATGGCCTCTTAAAAAACCATGCCTATTTTCAACCGACTTCAATATTTCTAAAGGAGGAGGTTCTCAATTCGTCTGAATTTTTATTTTTATGTCTTTCCCATCACGGAACAATGGTGTTCCGGACCTTTGGGAGGCGTACGCGGAGCCGAAGCCAACACGCAGAGGCCCTTTCGACAATTTAATGAAATGTAAGGGGTACACCGAGCGGATGTTGCACCTGCCCGAGTCATGGGACGCACGCAGAGGCAGCACCCGCGAGGGTGTAAAGACTATTGAGATTTAATGGAATCTAAAATATACTGGACTATTAGGTGAAAGTGCTGGACTAAATACTGGGTTATGGGGAATAAAATCGGACGTCTGCCTAACAAAATTGTAATCAATTTTATTTCCGGCAGACGGTGACTCGCCCACATAAGATGGGCCCCCACAAAAAGCGACATCTAAGATGGCTCGAGGGCAACACCGGTATGAGGGCTGGGGGTAGAGAGGTGTCACTGGACTTTAAACAAATAGCCAACTCGCCACTTAGGTTTCCACATCTACCCTCGAGAACACAGCTCTCGCGACCCCACTCTGGACGGCCGGTTAAGGCAAGCCAGAGGCGGAGGACTTGGTCGGACGACGGAGTCCCCCAGGAGCGCTCAGGTACGTGGGGTCGCTACTCCCCAACAGCTCGCCACAAGCTGCCCTGCGTTGACTGATTGCTCCGGTCGATACCAGTGGGCGATGGGGTCGTCACATCCCTACGCCATTTTTTTTTTTTTTTTTTTAATGGATGTTACCTCAGAACTCCGTCATTACTGAACCGATTTGATTTTTTTTTGGTTTCTTAAAGTAGATGGTTCCAGGTTGGTCCCGTTTCTTTCAAAAACTATTTCTGATGATGGGATCCATGAGGAACTGAGGGAACTCCTCAAATTTGAAAGGCACATGCATGCTGATTTGGGTGATTTCTTAAGAAACTCGAGCATTTCTTTACGAGAATCATCAATTTGGTGGAGTGGATCTGATAATGAAGACCAGGCCCCAATTTCACCACGCTGACAAGTGTGACAATTCCTAAAATTACTGAATTACTGGCGTTAAAGGCGTCCACAGGCTACGGAAACTGCTCACCATCGCGCGGGCTGTGTGCTTGTTTGCCACCACATCAATAATTTTAATAAAATCGTAAAGTATCGTCAATAAATAGAAATTTATTGGTGAAGATTTTTTTACAATTGTCACGAGATCTATTAGTATTTTAAAGAATTGTGGGTAATTTTTGACATGAGAATGATCGTGTGTCGGAGTTTCGTGACATACTCGTATGTAGTGTTTCTTCCTACATATGTCATGAGCTCTTCACAAAAGTATTCGTTTTTAATGGTAATAATGATGTTTTTATTTATAAATAACATGTTGGCGGCAAACAAGCATACAGTCCGCACAATAGTAAGCGGCGCCCGTAGCCCATAGACGCCTGTAATACCAGTAATAATGATGCTGACAATTGTCGCACCTGTCGCCGTGGTGAAATTGGGCCCGGGGATGGCAAAGTGGAACTGCTTAGTAATTCCCAGGACTATCATCCGATTTAAAAAAATATTTTTTTGTCTGAAAATAGATGGTTCCAGATTTGTTCCGTTATTTTTTTAAATAAATTTCTGATGATGGGATCCATGAGGAACTGAGGGAACTCCTCAAATTTGAAAGGCACATGCATGATGATTTGGGTAGTTTCTTAAGACACTCGAGCATTTCTTTACGAACATTATCAATTTGGTGGAGTGGACCTGATGATGAACGCCAGGGATGACAAAGTGGAACTGCTTGGTAATTCCCATCATCCGATTTGAGACATCCATCTTTTCTTTGTAAAAAAATACCTTCAAGATAGTCCTATTTGATTATAGTTCAATTTTGATGATGGAATTCGTGAGGGATTGAGAGAACTCCTCAAATTTTAACGGCACATGCATTCTGATTTGAGGGTTTCCTTAAGTAACTAAAACATTGTTTTGGGGGAGCCAACATTTTGATGAAGTGGACCTGATGATGAAGACCAGGGATGGCAAAGTGGAACTGGTCGATAAACCTAGCTCTACTTATTATCCTAGTTGTGACATTCATGTTTTTGATTTGATTTCTATTCTGATGATGGAGTTCTTGAAGAATTTAGAGAATTCCTCAAATTTGAACGGCACGTTCATTGTGATTAGAGGGTGTTCATAATTAGCTTAAGCATTTTCTTACTGTGGCCATCATTTTGCTGGAGTGGACCTGATGTTGATGAAACTGCTCGATAATTTACAGTCTGTCATCCAATTTAACACATTGTTATTTTGTTTGTTTTAAAGGTCTACAAGGGAGTTCCGTTTGATTATACTTCACATGTAATGATGCAAGCAGGGACCGGAACCGGTTACCATAACCCGGGTTTTTCATAAGGTTATTTTAAAGGTTGTTTTCAAAACACCTCCAATATGGTTAACTCATGATACGGAAACCTTAATCATTCGGAAACCTTATCGGTCCAGTTAACCCCAATTAACCTCTAACCAGTAACTAACCGCAATGAATTCTGTTAGTGTTTTAATCTGTTTTGAACAGTTCAAACGAAAGTAATCTTTATACGCCCAGGAATTAGACTTAATATTGAATGACCATGGCTAGGACTTAGGACGTTGTTGCTCGCTGTGGAACCAGGTTTGTTTTGCTCTTAGTGTGGCATCGTTTCTTTATTTCCTTACTATATTTAGGCTAGCCTAACATTTTTATTATCATACATAGAAATGAAAGCGGCGTGAGCGTTTGTTTCTACTACGCTCAAGTTTATTTATTTTTCTTGTAGTTAATCAGTCAAATATAGGTAGTCGTAAATAATCATCATACATGGGTAACTTAGCGCAATTATTCTGATATTATTTAAAAACAAAACATAACTATTAGTCTCAGATTACGAAGCGATAAAATTCAGCAAATAGTGCTATTTTGTGAGTACATCTTGTGACGGCTGTCGGTAAAGTTAAAACTTTTTAAAATCTCGACATTGTTATCCTTTGTAAAACCAACAGCTAATTACCTGCACGAAATAGTACCATAAAGAACAAGAGATATTTTATTAATAACAACAGTATTCCTTTGGCAATAAAGTTCAAATTGTTATAGCATGCACTCAACGTATAACCTTTTGAAATTAAGAACCGAGGCGTGGTCAACCAGGTGTCTGTTTATTTTTCATAATTAAAAGTTGATTTGATTATTGTAGCTTGTGTTAAATTTTGCAACTTACGTAGGTAGATATTAAAAAAAGTGGGAACAGATTTCTTATCGATTTGAGGATATTGTGCAAGCTTCAGTCGCTATGCTACCAAGTACCGGCAACGTTAGCTACACTGTATTCTATTCCCGATATTTCTTACAATCGACAACTGGCCTACTTTTTGGATTTTTAATGCATTTGGATTCTTGAATTTTTAATCCATGCTTAGTTCATACACTACTCAACTACAGCAAAAATAATATAATAAATACCACCCTCTAACTAAGACTTGCAAAACACGCTACCGGAGGCCTATTGCATAATCAGTTGTAGCTTGTAATATTAGCGGAAGTCTCTTTTCAATCCCTTTTATTAGAAAGAGAGTTCCGCTAATATTTTAAGTTACAAAATAAATTATACAATTGTATCCAGGTGGTCAGATCATATTTCATTTCTAAAAGGTTTTATGTGAAATGCGTCCTATTCCAATTTGACCCTTATTCTTAAGACAGTAAATTTGTAATTTATATTTCAGGTTTTTGTATTACTGCATTTCATTTTCTGCAGGTAATTAGCGATTGGGTTTAACAAAAGACACTACAATACTATTCATAGCAGATAAGTTTCAAGTGGAAATCGTGATTTTAAAATGTTTACATTATAAAACGGTGAATAGTTTTTATCTTTCCTTAATTTCTCACATATGCGTCAAGAGTGATAATGCGACAATAAAAGTCTTGTTTATTACCAATCTTAATACGATTTTGCCGGCAATTACTTTCTTTTCTTACCTGGGTGCGTAGCCAAGATGCCAACCGCTCACGCTCACTCGCTAATGAAATGCAACTGTCATTGTCACGCTAATAAGAAAGAGAGATAGAGAGAGGTAGCTACGATACATTATTAAGCGTGAGCGATTGGCATCTTGGCTACGCACGCTGACGTCTGACGTGTTTTCACTTGAGACCGCTATTTGCTACCATTGGCAAAACAAAAGTATGTATTTGAGTTAATTGTAAGCAAGTGCAGCAAGCGGTGCTCCAAATGATTATGACATACTTTGATATTGGATACTTATTATTATATTATTTTTTCGTATCTCGTATTATCGTAGTAATGAGCAAAATTTGTATAATCGTACGAGTTTGAGATTAGGGCTCCCGATTACAAGAGTACACGCTGACACGTGGCTCCGTGTACACGAGTCGTGTCTTAATTACACGTGGCCTAATGGCATGTTCCAAACAGGGCAGAAAACCGGTATCGTGTGTGACAACGACATTTACAAGACGCTTCTGTAATGTGTTTAAATTAATTTGAAAATGTACCGACAATAAATGAGTAATTAAACATCTATAATTTATTTTATTACATTACAATATCGCATCTCGAGATACTCTGGGTATAACTTTTTTAAGTAGGTATATTCACGGAAATACTACTAAAATTACAGTCTTTCTCCGGGACCACGGGGGCAATGTCGCCCTTGAAACGTCGGAGGTTTGTTTTCAAAGTTTATACACGATTAAGCCCCGTTTTCGTAAATTTATAATACTAAAATTATAATAACAATATCTAATTATATACAAAATCTAACAATGAACAAGAGTTTTCTACTGATTTTATTTCCTTTAAGAACTCTCATATGTACAGGAAGAATAATTATAATATAATTTGATGGCCATAGAGTTACAATTTTTTTTAAGCTATTGCATAGCTTCTATCGCGGGCCTTGAGCGCGGGGACCGAATCCAGAAATTCCGTAACGAAAAAAAACCTGACGCTCCCCACTCCGACGGACCGAAACCGACTTTATTCACTTTGTTACAAAGTTCTTTATCGAGGAAAGGATATATCTCCAAACGAATGTCGCTAAGTGTCATATTCTATACAAAATATTGAGGACAGTAGCTCTTATTACCAGAGATACGGCGATGTCAAACGTCAAAATAAACACTATTATTATAGTCCCGCCAAAATCAAATATGTTAGTCGCAAACTTATGTTTCTTATTTCAGTTATCATAAACCTATAGTTTCAATGATAAATATTCCTGAATAACCAACAGCTACTGTAAGATAATAAAACCTACATATATTGTAAAATAATGTTGACAACTTTTCTATCAAAAACATTGAATTTGAAAATGAATAATGATCCACAAGAGTCTACAACAAAATATGGGACCACCATTGACGCGGTATTTTCTAGGTATTTAGAGGATATTAAGTCGCAAACTTATGTTTCTTATTTCAGTTATCATAAGTTTCAATGATAAATATTCCTGAATAACCAACAGCTACTGTAAGATAATAAAACCCACATGTATTGTAAAATAATAAAAACATTTTAAACAATATTAACTTTTTATTTGTTAAATAATAGAAAAATTTGTTTTCTTATCGGTCACCACGCTCAAAAAGTGTAACTTGAATTAATATCAAAGAAAAAGAAATACTGCATGAATAAAATAAATAAATAATTATAATTGCATAAGTTGATACAAAATGATATGCAATAGCTTTACCGCGGCAGTCCCCGAGTGCCACACGTATTTTTTGAAATAGTTTTAATGTCTGATGTGTCGGTATTTAGATCGTGTTTATATCGTTTTTCCCTTCCTTTCATTTTAAACAATTCTATATTATGTTTTACGAATATACACATAACAAATACATATAAGGATGGCAAGGGTAGTATACTTTTTTAAATAATGGCTTGCAACTATCTAGGTAATATGCTCCACACAAAGATCTTACTCGTAAACACTTTCTTTGGGCTAAGAAAACCTTATCAGCATCTGATGAGTTGCCCCATATTATTATTCCGTAACAGATTTGCGACGATACATAACCGTTATAGGCTGCCGTTGCTGCCGCCTCAGAGACGGTTGCTCGCAGACGATACAAAATATAATCTACTGGGTACAAAGGGTATTAATATGGGCTTTCCAATTACAAAACTTATCATTCTTAATTCCTAGAAAAACTGCACTTTCCGTTCCATTAAGTTGTACTTACACCATTAAAATCGGCAGATAATCTAATTGATTTGCTATTATAAGTTTGAAATTAAACCAGTTGTGTTTTGGTTAAGTTAACTTTGAGATTATTATTTTCTAACCAATTTGTTACATTTGTTAATGTAGGTACATGTAATAATATTTCATAGAGAACCATCTGTATTTTCTTTAATTACTATGGTTGTGTCATCTGCAAATAGTATAGTGTCATTTTGTGTGGCGCCAGGTAAATCGGTGATGTAAAGTAAAAACAAAGACGGCCCTAGTATACTACCCGATGGCACGCCGCATGTGTTAATGATGAACGGCGAATTATACGTTTTGTTAAGGTTTTTAACTATTTTTGTAACTTCTACACATTGTCGCTGTCCATTGAGATAGCTTTTTAGCCAACAGTACGCTTGCCCTCTTATACCGTATTTAACTATTTATATTACTTTAATAGCAATGTTTCATGGCACCCTAGATCCATAAAGCCATCCAGGATCTAGATTTCTGCTCATTCTATGCATTCGTGTACATACACACAGAAAACATAGAAAAGCGGAAGTGTTTACCGTGACACCAATTAGTAGGTATAGGTATCGGGATACAAAGTATCAACTCAAAATATGTGTAATAATAATTTGAGTGGATTACGTAAATTGTAAGAATATTAATGTAAAATACCAGACCAAGATAATATAACGCATCGCGGCTTAGACATTGCCGAGATTCATTGTTTATGTGGAACCGATAAGGGCAATAACAATAAGCCTGCACTCGGTCGGTATTCATCTTTGTGCACTTAAATGTCATTGTCTCATGAGAGTAATTAGTAAAAACAATGCAAGTAAAGTTTTTGAAGCAGGAATTTCTAGAGCTGCTTTCAATATTATCATTTTAAATTGCCATAATTTTTATAACGATACCGTCCGTAGTCTGCACGTGCAAGGCCATTTTTTTGTTTTATAAACGAGCCTTTGTTAATATGAGCACGTCGGCTCCAAAAGCTAATCCTAATAATTACCTAACTACTAGATGTGGAAACTTAAGTGGCGAGTTGGCTATATGTTCAAAGTTTAGTGACACCTCTCTACCCCCAGCCCTCATACTGGTGTTGCTCTCGAGCTCTCTTAGATGTCGCTTTTTGTGGGGGCCCATCTTATGTGGGCGAGTCACCGTTTGCCGTAAATTAAATTTATTACCATTTTGTTAGGCAGACGTCTGATTTTATTCTCTATAATACAGTATTTAGTCAACCACCTTCACCTAATAGACCAGTATATTTTAGTTTCCATTAAATCTCAATAGTCTATACACCCTGGCGGTGCTGCCTGTGCATCCCATAACTCGGGCAGGTGCATCATTCGCTCGGTGTACCCCTTACATTTCATTAAATTGTCGAAAGGGTCTCAGCGTGTTGGCTTCGGCTCCGCGTACGCCTCCCAAAGATCCGGAACACAATTGTTCCGTGATGGGAAGACCTACCTATTATGAAGATTTAAGACAAAAGTGCGATATTATTTTTTACTATCGTTGTAGAATTGTTTTTGCTGAATATTTTGTATTTTGATTGTTGTTCACATTGATCATAATATGTACTACGAGTATGTCTAATTTTTTGTTTGTATCCCTACTTTTTATTTTAATTATCATGCACTGTTACTTTACACGCCAAGGGGCCTTACCATGACGTCTTAACGTGATTCAGTTTAGGGCCTAAACTGAGTCGCTGCCATACAACTCAACACAGGTTCCTTACCTGAACCTGAACCTTAACTGAAATGCGTTAAAGGGCATTTTCAGAAAAAAGTGCACCCTTTTAATGAAAATGGGTCCTCAATTTTCCATAAAAAAAAATTTTTGTCAGGTTTGTAACGGCCCATACGAAATGTATGAAAAAAATGCGTTACAAAGCTGACAAAAAAAACGGGACACTATTTTTCTTGTTTCCAATAGTAATCGTGATTCTGGTTACAAAAAACCCAAAACTTCCTATATTCAAAAAGAAATGAAAATGGTACCCTATTTTTGAAAATGCCCTAAAACGTTATGGTAACTAACGGATAAGGATGGGTTAGGTCCGCGTGTATTTAAGATCTGTTTCTACGAGTACCACGGATACTCGGATCTAAATTACACGCGAGCCCGACTTGTAAACTTGGCTACCTAAGTTGTTTAATTATCATTGCACGTGCAGTATTAGACCTATTCGTTCCTACTACAATGGTTTTGAATGTTTTGATTAAATAACTTAACAAAAAATAACCGACGTTAGTCGTAAGACTCGTAAGAGATATTCACTAAATTCGTTGAACAAGTTAAATCCATAAATTGAAAGAGATGTCAAATACTACAGAAAAAGCGACCAAGGTCCCCGGTGAGCAGGGCTGGGATCGAACCAGCGTCCTCCTGCTTTCGCGGTTTTCTCTTTCAATTTATAATTTATATATAGTAGTGTGACTACTTGAAAACATGAATCAAAACATTTATTATGTTTAATAAATGATTTAATTCATGCTTTAAAATTGTACAAGTTAAATCCGTCAAAATAAACACTTCGAATAACTTTAAATCACAACATGCAAGCAAACGTAATGATGTTGCAGTTTCATTAATTGCAATTTTGTTTAGTACTACACTTTTAATTTTCGAAAGCTTAAAAAATTCACGTAATTAATAGAAGTATATTTATTTATTATAACGTGAATTGAAGTTGTAAGGTATGACATTTTGTTTGATGAAATAAGCTAGTTCAATCTAACGGGTTGTTGTGTATTTGAAGAAAAATAAGAAATTATTAACACGTGCCGTCGCGTTGCCGTCTTCGCTTTAATTTGAAAGTGTAAGACGTAGAAACCGCTTGTTATTATTAATACAACTCTAGTGTAACGGCTTATAGTTCAAAATTGATTGAAGTGACAACTATGAAACAAACCTGGGTTATTCTACCTGTTGGACCCAAAAAACAGTGCAAGATACAAATGTCCTAAGTACGAGGTTTTTATATGTCCTTTACGACATTTCTATCGTTCACTGCTGACACGGAATTGTCTTTGCCGATGCCAGCCTCTACTGTTATTAGATATTGAATCTAATTTACTTACACGTAAAGAGTATAATCGTTTGTTATAATAAGGTTAACAGTAACCTAAAGAAAACCCCAAACAAAAACCCTATCGGGATTGGGTTTTGCAGTTAACCGGGTTATGGTTACTGTTACAGCAACATTTCGCTTACCGTTTGTATTCGGTTACTGAATGTTGCTGTTACAGTATCATTGGGTAACAGATATGATTAGGTAACCAACTCGATAGGCTTAAGCCTAAAGAGGGGTTTTCCGGTCCCTGGATGCAAGCCGTGGGACATTAAGAAAGCTCCTCAATTTTCGATCGTACACGTGCGGTGTATTGGATATTTGTGAAGTAAACTGGCTAACTCAAACAAATTCAAAATTTCACTTTGACCGGGAACCAAATGAAGTCGGTTTTTTTTTCTTAAACATTATTAGAAACAAGTTGCAACCTGTGCCAAAATAAGGGGTTGAGCGACTTGAGCGGGAAATTATATGGTTTATTGAAAAATGTTTACGCCGAATATTCGGCGGAGCCGAAGGCCGAATATCCGGCCAAACAACTATCCGTTGCATCTCTAATAGATATTAAATTATTTAAAATGATAGGCAAGTAATGACTGAATGAACAATTTATTTCATAATTTTCGTGACTACTTCTGATTGTATTGAAACAAGTGCGTTCAACCCTCCCATTTACACAGGTGCCGGAACTGCTCGTAAGTTCACGAGGCTTACTCGTAACAAAAATCATTGTAATTAAATTATTTAAACTGTACCTCCGATATATTATTATATTTTAATGTTTTTGCGAAACACTGTTTCTGCATTACAATAACTATATACCTACATAATTATTTCTATTTCCCAAACCCCGTTGAAACACATTGAACTGAAGGCATACCCTTCTATTTGCGGTGGGATATTGACCGCAGCCGTGTGCACCTTTATTTACATACTCACTGCTAGACCACGTCGGCTGCAGCTAAATATAGCATAATGTTATTACTATGAGTACACTGTGATCCGAGTGTGAAATTCACATCTGCTAGTGAGCAGATTGGAAGAACTCTGCTCGCGTTGGAGGGTACCAACCTAGGCAACTACTAGCAGACATACCTACTACTTATGATGATTAGGTACTAAAATTACAATAAATACATGTATATACGTATACAAACGGTTTTATTTTAAATACTTTTTCTACTCCGGTACTTTTATCTGTCAATCATATGGTCCAGCAAATAAATATAAAAGCATGTCTTACGCAATTTCAAAAAAATCTATGTAGTCTATTCATCATAAACACCGTAGGGTTATTATGTGATATAATGCAACTGCTAACAGGAGCGATACCACGAAGTCCGAAAGTCGTACTTCGGATAGTGCCATCCCTTTCGCGCATATGTAGAATAAAGTGAGAGCCAAAAAGACGGCACTATCCGAAGTTCGATTTGTGGACTTCGTGGTGGCGCCGCAGAGTTGCCCTGTGTGTGAACCCAACAAATAAAATAAAAATAACACTAAATTTACATACAACGAAAATCAAAACTACCAACTGAATTCATATGGTTTGAAACAATAACAAAACTAAAATAATTACTGCCAACATAAGGAAAAACGCAAGTAAATGACAGTTGAAAAAAAAAACCGTGTCTATGATGGGTGCCACTAACTAATCCGCATCCCGCGAAAAGGCAGCCCAATAATCGGCGACCCAATAATTGGCGACCACGATGTACATGGATTATTGGGTTGCCTTTTCTTGGGTCGACCAATCTCGAAGCGGGCTTATGAGCTGTTGCATACCCTAGTTTTTCTACGACAGCTAAAATAGCGTAAAAAGCAAAATCTAGAAACGTGGCAGAATAGGGAAAATGTTGTGCCCACTACAGATATTAAAAAAAAACAACAACAGTGCTCATATATTGTATGAAAATCCATAGGAGCAGTGTTATTATGGAATACCACAAAGAACGTTATAATGTATACTTTTTAAATATCGCTGTCAGTCATCTAATTGACAGATAGAAGTGCTGGAGTAGAAAAAATACTATTAAGATTCACACTTATGATTAGGTACTAAATTTACAACACATACATATATGTAGGTATACAAACTGTTTTATTTGAAATACTTAGATTTAAAATATTACCAGTCTCAGACATTTGAAGAATCATGTTTCCAAAATCATTCCATAAGTATTGTAAGGTTTTGCTCTCAATACCTTATTAGGCTGTGCGTTGTCCGTTTGTATCTACCTATAGTCCCTAACAGTTGTATAAGTAGGGATACATTTAGATAATCTTGGTCGATTTCGTAGGGAACGATTGAATAGGGATACAGAATCGGAGAGATAACATATTAAAAAAAAACAACTTTCCACTTATTATTTTTATCTGTATTTATTATGATTCATCGTCTTCGTCAGTCATATCGTCGACCGTAGGTTCATTGGGGTAAGGGACTCTGAATCCCTGTCCGTTAGTTTGAATATTATACACTCGAGAGAAAAAGTTTCGGGTCACTAACTTTTTTTTGAATAGCTAGGAAACGAATCGAGCTAGCATATAAAAACAAAGAGAACTTTATAGACAATTTTATATTATTCAAATGAAATACATTACATGTAGGACTCCTGATATCTTATTTATTTGATATAAAACGATAAAGTACGAACGGCGTCCTTTTGCTTGCAAACCGAACATTGAATATAGTGAATATTTGTGAAAACAAAAGCAAAAACAGTTGCGTAATTTCGAAATTTTAAATTGTAAATCTACCCTATATTTTTGTTTTATTTTTTATACCATTACTTCACGACCTTCACGTCAATCAATAAGTTTTTATACCTACATGTAATTAAGACAGTAAAATTCTCTGTAAGGATCAATTTACTTTAATACGCTAGCTGTATTCATATTCAAGATTATCCACCGGTCGCTCATAGTGTATCAAGCAATAATCAAACCATTATTGGCATTCATATAAATGCTAAGAGATGCTATTAATGCAGATATTTTGAGCACCTCAGCCGCTCCTATATATCGGATGGCGACTGTACCGTACATAATTATAACTAATAACTAATTAAGAGCAAATAAGGACTGAGATTTCACATTTTGAGGTAAATATACCTTACACATCGCGCTGACGGGGCATCACCCAGATGCATTTTATTTTATCTTGACAAGTAAAAATATAATGTTAATTTCCAATAAGTTTGCAGACGAGAAACATAGCCAGCTATACATACAGCCATAATAGAAAATATATATTGCTTTAAGAAATAGTGGTCCTGTAACGTATACAAACTGTAAGCCGATGATTGATACGTTCCAATAGCTCCTGCTTGCGGGATGCGAATGATACGATCCGCTTTGTATACATAAGTAGGTACCTACTAGTGCCTAACTTTCTACAAGTGCGTATTGTACCTACACATATGCATGACATGGCCGTTTATATTATAAAACACAAAGATCTCAATTAATTAATCAGATCAGAAATAGATTTTGAAAGAAACGGGACCAACCTGGAACCATCTACTTTAAGAAACCAATAAAAAAATTCAAATCGGTTCAGTAATGACAAAGTTCTGAGGTAACATCCATTAAAAAAAAAAATCTGACGAATTGAGAACCTCCTCCTTTAGAAATATTGAAGTCGGTTGAAAATATAATAAGAATACGCTTTATGTCGCATTTCCCATACGTTTGCAAAGGGTATGTATTTCCCTTTGACCTAGAATCACGAAATTTGGCACAAAGGAAGAGCTTGCAGCACAAGTGCAGAAAAAATCTGAAAACCGTTTAAGTGCCTCGCGCGGAGTTTTGCGTGCCACCAGTTGTGCAAGTCATAAATCATTTATTCATAAAACCAATTTTCACGTTAAAAAGAAAAATAAACATTTTAAGTTGTTACATTTGCATAAATTTTAAGATTAAACTTAATATATAAGTGAACAATTTACGAACTCCTCATAGTCATAGAACTAGTGCTCTATAAGCCAGCGTTTGAGGCGATCTTTAAAACTGTCCAAGCTCTGGACGCTGATCATATTCTCGGGCAGCTTGTTGTAGACGGTGGGCCCCATGATAAGAGTCAGCTTTGCTGCCTTGGCCATCCTGCCATCCTGCAGCCCACACCGGCAAGTTACGAGTGCATTACGCGTGTTGTAGTCATGTATCATGCCGTTTATCTTGTAGGCTTTTAGGTTGGCCCGCACATACATAGCCATCTGAAAAATTACTATTGTTGGTAGTGTCAGTATCCCCATTTTTATGAAGTAAGGTGTTGCAGGAGTATTTACCAGTACCCGGCCATAATCCTGACCGCGTGTTTCTGCAGACGGAAGCACATCGTCCTCATAGCTCCGCACTATTCTGGATGAGAGAGTGCACCGTAGCAAAATAGCACGAGAGCGCCACCTCATCTGACACCAACCTGACCACTCGCCCCAAGGCAAAGCACGCACTGCCGATTCTGCCGCTGAGTCTGTCGATATGATGATCCCACTTTAGACAGGTATCAATTTCGAAACCTAGAAACGTGGTCGTTCTACTCGTTCTCAATTGATCCAAAGCGATCCCATGAACAGAAACAGCGAGCGGTCTTGTGCTGCGGCCTGCTAGGTTGAAGACAAGGTAGTGGGCCATTGGTAACGCGAGACCATTGACATCACACCACTACGCAAGCTGCGCAGCACAGAGTCTCGTTCAGTTTTCTCTCGAGAGTGTCCTCCGATGGCGCCGTAACGATTGCGGCAACATCTTCAGCGTACATGCAGATCTCCGCAGTATATATTGCATGTGGCAGATCGTTCAGCAGCAAGGAGAACAATATATTGGATACTGATGAGCCCAGCGCCACACCCATGGTGGTTTCAAGTGGGTCAGATGGCCACCATCTCCTAGCACAATTTGAGATCTGTGTTGCAACAGGCTCTCAAACAGGGAAAATGTTGGACCATCTATCCCATATAGCGCCTTAGCTTGCTGGCAAGGCCTGCGTGGTCTGCGACGTCTAAAACCTTCGATGAGTCGCAGCACAAGACAGCTACCTGTAGCTTGCTCTTTCTGGCGGCGACTACTCTTCGGACCACATCACGCGACAGCGAGGTAGTTGAATGGCCCGCACCGAAAGCGTGTTGCTGCTCAGATAGGGCGTTCGTCGCTTCTAGGAAGCTCTTGAGGCGGCGGCTCAGACCCTTCTCAAAAACATTCGCTATTGCTGGGATAATTGCGACAGGCCTGTAGGCATCCATATCCCCCCTTTTACCCTTGCCTTACCTCATGATACCTCTTTTACCTCATGCGCGCTAAACAGACGGAGTCTCAGGCAGTTGTCACACTGCCAGCCGGTGTGTCGTCCCATGCGATTTTTCTATACAAAATCAAGATTCTACATACAAAGTTAAAAAACGCATCAACGGACGTTGCTGCGAGATGCGGAGCAGTGTGACGACCGCCTCAGGCAGCGACCGGTGGCCGGGCGCGCGTCGCACTGCTGACGTAGGTGTATCCGGCGACCCTCGGTGGGCGAGTCCGACTCGCACTTGGCAAGTTTTTGTTATTGACTTAAATAATTTCTGGTACTATGGATGGACATGGCATTAATTATTTCCTGATTTCATCGTATATTGACATATTCGTTACAAACCTGCTAGTTAAAAATTATGAATTTATGAGCTTTTGTTATGTAGGTACGAGTATGGTACTTAAAAGTTAAAACTTGGTTGGCCCCCCGGAATAACTACCTTAAAACGTTGAAACAGTCTCAGTTTCTTGAAAAAACACTATCAAATATTTCGAACCGAATAGTAGGTACGTTTTGTACTATGGGTTATTTATAATACTAGGTTTATAGTATTTTATGCAATAGTTGTATAAGAGGGTTCAAAAAAGGTGAGTGGCGTGTGTAACAATTTGAGGCGAAGCCGAAAATTGTTAATTAAGACGCCATAAGCCTTTTTTGACCTACTTATACAACGTTGCATACATTACTTGTTCTACGACTAGGGATTAAATAAAACACAAAATTAAACGCAGTTTGTTTTAAGAAAATTTAGTTTTATTCATTTATGAAAATGTAAATTGTGAATTGCGTTGTTAGAAATATTTATATTGGGAGTGGTGGATGTGGTTGACCCATTATTATTTTTCACTCCAAACTCTAATAAGAATGCTAAATATGCCACAACTATTCCAAGAATCCTAAACAAACAGCAATACAGCTAGGGTGTGCAATAACCGGTGAAAATAGAAAACCGGTTATTAACCGTCTCGACATGTCCAAAACCGGTTAACCGTTTTTTCACCGGTTTTTATGAATTTGGCTATTATGCCATAATTCGACTTTTTAATTTAAGAATAAGTTATTCTTAGCAATGTTATCGTGGTTTAGTATTTGCACGCGTGATATAAATTATTTCTTAACTTATATTTTAAGACTTTTGAGAAAAAAATATTAGTTCGTTTATCTAGTTTCTTCACAGATAATTTCACCTACTACCGAAACTATTACTTTTTGAGTATTATGGGCTGGGTAACTAGCCCTTTTAGTGTCCGGTATACTTTTTTACGATTCTGCTCAACTTTTTGATACTATATTGGAGCAACTAACAGGAATTATGTTAGTTGGTATGTAAGTTATGCATATTTGTTGGAAAATGAGTCGTCTAAGAACTAAATGAAACACTTTTTTCCACTTTCGTATATTTTTTTCGACATTTAGCTAGAGAAAATTTAAGAAAAATTGCCTAAGTTTAGAAGGTATATTTGGGTATGTATAAAATATATCATGAAACTAAAGTTGCAAAAATAAACTTAATTTTATGCCTAATTCACGTGTATAATGTGTGTAATATCAAGTTACAATAAATAGTGTATTGATCGACCACCTCTCAAAAGAGGCTCAGTAATAATTGTGTTTTTGTTTACTAAATAATAATTATATTTATAAAACTATTTTATTTTTCAATACTAATATTACCAATACTTACTTAGTATCTTAGAAATTGCAATTTGTATGCGTTATTTCATTATTAACGATTTTCACTTTAAAAAGTATACCGGAGTGTAATACATTTTAAGATGCGATCGATCAAGGTCATAGGAGTCAAAGCATCGAAAAAGATCGAATATAGTAACACGACAAAATACGCTGTAAAATGGTTTAAATACAGTAAATAATACGTTACGATAATATTATATTTAGCAGGGCATGACTTTGATGACATTATATGCCTAGTTAAGCCATTTCAGGAAATAAGTATGATTTCGGTTATTAACCGGTTATTTGATTCAATAACCGGTTTTCAAACGAGCCCAAAAAGACTCAGTTAACCGGTTTTTTCGGTTAACCGGTCTGCACACCCTAAATGCAGCATAAGAAAGAGCGGTAAATTCGATTGGATAGTGACAAATGACAGTCGACAGAACGTAATCATAGACACGGTATTTTTTTTTCAACTGTCATTTACTTGCATTTTTCCTTATGTTCGCAGCAATTATTTTAGTTTTGTTATTGTTTCACACCATATGAATTCAGTTGTTTGTTAAGTTGGTAGTTTTGATTTTCGTTGTAAATTTAGTGTTGTTTTTTTTATTTGTTGGGTTCACAGGGCACCTCTGCGGCGCTACCACGAAGTCCGTAAATCGAACTTCGGATAGTGCCGTCTTCTTCGCTCTCCATTTATTCTACATATGCGCGAAAGGGATGGCACTATCCGAAGTACGACTTTCGGACTTCGTGGTAGCGCTCCTGTTAGCAGTTGCATTATATCACATAATAACCCTAGGGTCTTTATGAAGAATAGACTACATAAGACTTTTTTGAAATTGCGTAAGACATGCTTTTATATTTGTTTGCGGGACCATATAATTGACAGATAAAAGTACCGGAGTAGAAAAAGTATATTAGTAAACTAGGCCAATATAATGAGCAGGGATCGTAAATTTTGTAGGAATGTCGGTGCAGCATTGTTGCGTTAAAAGCATCTGTATGCCCTATTCTAGCTGGGATAGCTAATTAGAGTTAATATCAGTAATATGTATTTTAATTGTTCATCTCCCTAGATTTTTTTGTAGCATTTATTTTATATCTACTCTGCTGCACCGAAATTGTTACAACATTTACGATCGCTGATAAGCTATTATAGTGTTGTACCATCTCGTAGGCTGAGCAGAGCATATGTATTTTATCGTGGTTGGTATCTACAAGGTGTGAACACAAAGCTTTGCCTAGTGGCCACTTCACCCAGATCCCACGCGGCCGTTTTGCGGCTCCATGTACCTAGTTCATTTTACTTAGCTCGTAACTTAATATTTAAGTAAGTTTACTTAGTTTCGCCTAGATGGTCAGAAAGTAGCCAATAAAACCTCACGTGATTTGTGCATGAACCCTAAGTAGGTAAATGTATTTGTTTAAATATTTGCATGTACTTATGGCACATCATTTGAGAGGTCTTTAAAAATATCTTGAAGGATTCTTGAACTAGAATTTGATTAGTCTAACACTTTCCGAAATATTCGCTCTATTAGACTAAAAAGTGTGTTGAAAAATTTTAGGAAGATAGGAATAAAATATTTTAAACATATTCAGGTCAAGCCGTTTTTGAGTTTTCGCCAAAACAAGTATAAGAAAACGACGTAAAATAACTTACTCCTCCAAATTAGGGTTGCCATACATCAGGATTTCTCCTAACATGTTAGGATTTTTGACACTGGCAGGATTGCGGGCATACTTGGCAAGTGCCAGGATTTTTAGAAATTACCTCATTGGTACACAGCGGTTCTTTCAAGCTACGCCAAATCTCTGTTACAAGTCAGGACTTTAAGGGTGAAATAAGGATTTTTATAAGGATATTTTTTTAGGGTTCCGTAGTCAACTAGGAACCCTTATAGTTTCGCTCTGTCTGTCTGTCTGTCCGTCCGTCCGTCCGCGGATAATCTCAGTGACTGTAAGTGCTAGAAAGCTGTAATTTTGTACGAATATTTATATCGGTCACGCTAACAAAGTGGTAAAATAAAAAGTGGTTATAATTTCTATTTTAGAGTATACACGTAAAGTGGGGGGTGATTTTTTTTTCGTTTCAACCCTAGAGTGTGGCATATCATTGGATAGGTATTTGTAAAATAATGAGGGTTTACTAAGAACAGTTTTTGATAAAGTTAATATTTTCGGAAATAATCGCTACAGAAGTTTAAAAAAAAGTGTCCCCCCCCCCTCTAACTTTTGAACTATAAGTTTAACGGCCTCCTAGCCTAGTTGGTAGTGACCCTGCCTACGAAGCAGGAGGTCCCGGGTTCGAATCCTGGTCAGGGCATTTATTTGTGTGTTTATCACGAATATTTGTTCCTGAGTTATGGATGTTTTCTATGTATTTAAGTATTTATATGTATCTATCTATTATATATATCGTCGCCTAGTACCCACAACACAAGCCTTATTGAGCTTACCGTGGGACTAGGTCGATTTGTGTAAGATTGTCCCATAATTTTTATTTCGTTTATTTATTTTCTTCCTTAGGTTAGGATTTTTACAATACGTATATAAAAATAAAATACAAAACAACATACATAAAAAAACAATACAAAACAAATACATATTATAAAAAACCTAACCTAGAGTGCCGCCGGCAACAGGACTGGGCCCAGGCTGCCGGTGGTTAGGGCCGCAAAGAGAGGAACCTTCGGACTATGCGCGCAGTGTCCAGTATTACCGCCTTCTGCATCTGACCCTTGATCCAACCACAACTTCGTAGCGAGAGCCTCTCGAGATGTTGGTCGAGACTCTTCGCTATAAGACCGTTCGCCGAAACAACTATCGGTACAATGATCGCCGAATCAACCTCCCACATGGCGGTTACCTCGTGAGCCAAGTCTAGGTACTTGCTGGATTTGTCCTTCTCGGCCTTCACGAGCTTCTCGTCATGGGGGATGGTGATGTCGACGAGCATGGCCCGGCGCTGCGATCGATCTATCACGACGATTTATTTATTATTATTATTATTATTTATTTAATTTAAAAATTATGAAAAAATTTATAAAAGTAGAACTTAATAAGAACTTTCTTGGAAAATTATTTTGAACTTGATTGGTTGAGCGGTTTTTGAAAAATTGTACACTATAATTTCTGAATTAAGTTTGTAATTTAACTGTATATGCAAACACTTCTTTTATCTTGAGTACTTAATTTATCATCCCGCACGTATCTTCCTTCTAATAAGAAAATAATGATTCAAATCGATTCACGCGATCAAAAGTTACCCCCGAAACCCCAACATACATAACTCGTCTAGTTTGTATAAATTAGTAACCCAATTGCCCGAGAGATAGCACGTGGTCTACTTCACGCTGTTAAGAATTTTCCCGGAGATGATGGGGCCGGGACGGGTGTGATCGAATTGTAAATTATTATATATAAGCATATTGAGCATGGTATCTATTAAAACACTTTTTAAGGTTGCCTATTGTGACGGACGGTAAACTGCGGAACCCTACACTGAGCATGGCCCAACATGCTCTAGGCTGGTTTTTTTTTCATATGGCATGGCATTCTTAGTAAGTAGGTAGTTTTGAATATTCGTTGTTAAGTAGTGTACAAGCCTCAAACTGTTCAAGTGTTGATACACACCTGTTATTGGTGCATAAATATTCTGTTTAAGTCAATTACTTGTCTTGTTTATGTACTTTTGGTGTGTCTTTTAAAAATAAAATAAAACCCTAATCACGACTTTCTTATCTTATGAAGACGAAACTCTGGTAATAACTAGTACGACACGCACAGCCCGGTGGCCCGGTTTTTAAATGTATAGTTGGCAAACTTGGCAAAACAATTGGTCCCCCTAGATTACCTATTTACTATTTATAATATACTTGTATAGATACGAGTCGTATAGATGGTTATATACGATAAGTTTACTGCAAAAAGTGGAAACAAAATGCCAAGATGATCTTGCATACCTGATGAAGAGTCAGAACCCTTCAGGCAGACAGTACAGATACTGTGTTCGAACCATGATCTATGAATGCGTAGTACCTACCAACTTGCGTAGGCGTGCATTGAGCGTTGTGACTACCAGCAAAGCTGCACGACAAACTGAACGTGACCCGGTTCCGTAAACATGTTCGTAGACGTGTTGTTTATGCTCTAACCTCACACCATAATGTGAGAAATCTCCCGAGGGTCATTGGAGTTTGAAAACTTATTATTTGTTTATGCATTACATGCGATTGTTTTTCGTAAAAGGTACCACTTTGTCGGTTTTCGATAAGGCTCTAATGCCGTGAAGATTAATTTCGAAATAAACTTTTTAAGAAGCGACAAAGTCGTAGGTACCTTTTACTAAAAATAAGCACATTATAGAGACGTCGGTAATGTTGCAGCGCGTCTGAATATAGAGACACGCTCACATAGTTCGCGCACTGTGCGGCACATGATGCCGGAAAGCGGAATCGCCCATAACGGAAAGTAATCGTAGCATGGTTACAGATCGGCGACTCTTCCTTTCGCGGAAGTGGCGATGGCGTACCTCGCGAGCTCGCTGCACTCGGAACAGTGCGTGTTGTGCCATGAGATATGAGATATTCACCGATTATCGACAAGAACTTCCCCGTATGCTATTATTACTAGCATCAAAGTAAAGAGCTTGATCTTGGGGCTCCCGCATCCAACGACCTGCGATCTGCCACCTTGCAATGGTTCTCACTCCCCTTGCCTTGATCCTTCACTCGAGAACTGCTATAGGTTGATGATGATGATGACATTGATGACGGTTAATAAGTTCATGTTTCTCCATAATACCTAACCTATGGCCAACGAAAAAGGCCCAGTGACGCAACACAATTAATGACCACGTAGGTTATGTAGTGAATTTTCGGTCTAAAAATAACCGAATGTTGTGCCTATAATTCACTTGTAATGTATTTCCTCTTCCTAGCATTTTTCCCGGCTTATGCTACGGCCACGGCTGAGGGAGCCTGGGGTCGGCTTTGGCAACAACTTCCAAGATTTGACGTAGGCGCTAGTTTTACGAAAGCCGCTGCCATCTGACCTTCTAACCCAGAGGGTAAACTAGGCCTTATTGGTATTAGTCCGGGTTCCTCAGCCTCACGATGTTTTCCTTCACCGAAAAGCGATTGGTAAATATCAAATTATACTTCGTAAGTACATAAATTAATTGTGAATTTGTCATTGGTTCATTGTGAATTTGTGAGTGCAGTCTCTTGTTTTTCATTCTATTATTATAATACCGGATGGTATAGACTATAGAGGTAGTTCAATTATTAACAAGCTCTGTAACAAGGTCTGAAAGCTATTAGACTATAGTACCTATGTACTGTAATGTATATTTTTTCTACTGTCATATATTTTAAATATATAGTCTCAGAAATCTGTAACGATTCCGATGAAATTTGCTAAATGGGTTTTCGAGGGCTATTAATATCCGCATAGTATAATGCACAGACGCAGTCTTAACTTTTTCATCTGCGATAAATTCAATCGATTAGACCCGAGTGGCTGCTGAGAGTCGGTTGATGACTTCATTGTGTTGATTATTATTTCCCCCACAAAAAGTATTATAATGGTTGATGCGAGTGGTATCTCGCGGGTGGTCTATGTAATTACGGAGCGCCATTACAACATCTTTATTTCCTTCTCTTTCACACTCGCCGCATTCAGTGTTTGGTGCACTTAATGATTCTCTCTTGAAAGTCATACCTATCTTATTCCTCAACTTTGTAGTTTCAAAAGCATGTTCTTAACATGCCTTCTTGATCTTCTGTATTTTTTTAATGTATGGTTTTGACTTACATGTAAGGAGTTCAGTTCACTTCAGAGATATTTAAATTTTTGCACCTTAAGTGTAATCTTAAGCAATCTTAAGTGTAAGAGTAAACCTATAATTGACGTCTACTGTACATTACAGAAAAGAAACTACCTTGTTTTTGTTTTTAATTGTTTTTTATATTTTAGTATGTAGGTAGTTTGCACAAATAACTTTGTTGATTGACGGGGAGAATTCTCATTCTTTCAGTCATCATCTTAACCCTGGGAAAACGTGTGCTGTAAAGGGCTCGATACGTAGGGTCATGGTGTTAATAAACGCGATTAATCCGTTCTAAAGTGTTTAATTTAAATATGGTTGCGTATTCATTTGTCTAACAGGGCGATTGAAGTTTCTTATGATTATGCATATACTTATATTTACTATGTGCGTATGGCTTAATGACTGAGAGGTACGTACTAACTAACTGAGTATTAATTGACACTAAGCCGATTTTATCTTAAGGATGTGGTTGGATATATCACTCCGGGCCTTAGCTGTCAACGAACACTTAGGCGACACCAAGGTACTTATCATTGGACGGATTATTCTCCTTATAGCAGTTCTTGGTATTTTATATCTTCGTCCACGACTCCAATGCCTGCCACGCACGTGGTAGGCAATAGGAATGACGACTAGGTTGAAACCCTATTACTCTATTTAGTCCGTCAGTTTGATTGTCCAAAATTATTAGACACGTGTTTTTTCCTGTTTCAAGTTAACTAAAATTGACGACGATACAGAGCATCAAAGTTCCGGGGTGGGTGCTAGTGACGTCACTTAGATAGAGGTAAGAATCGTACCTAATTGTGACGTCACGCGAAACTTTAATGCACTGTATTTCCGTCGTTTTTCATTTGACGAACAAAAGAAAAAATACGTGTCGAATATTATTTAATAATCTAACAGACGCACATTTTTTTTGTCGTCTTGCTTATTCATAAGTCAGTTTTAGAAATTAGCCAATCGCTGCCAGAAAAGTAGGTTTGGTTAGGTTAGAACTGTGACCTCACACATATGCCAATCGCTGCCAGAAAAGTAGGTTAGGTTAGAACTGTGACCTCACACAGATGCCAATCGCTGCCGGAAATTAAGTTAGGTTAGTACTGTGACCTCACACAGATGCCAATCGCTGCCGGAAATTAAGTTAGGTTAGTACTGTGACCGCATACTGAACCGAATCGCTGTAAGAAACATAGGTTAGGTTAGAATTGTGACCTAACACGGAACCGAATCTCTGCCAGGAAAATATGTTAGGTTAGAACTGTGACCTCATACAGAAACGAATCGCTGCCAGACACACGCATAGAAATGATTGTCAATAATGCTTATGCGTGCATTATGCGAAAAACTATTATGGCGATTCATACATATGCTTACTTTATTATGCGCCTTTGTACTGTATGGTCTGTATGCTTAAATATAACATTGACCCTTAAATTGTTTTATACGGAACCAATCTATGTCCATTATAATTTATAAAGTACCTATACTAAATTATTTTATGTGTATAAAATTAATGCCCATGCTCTTACACGTTATGGTTAAAAACGTTAGGCTCATAAATGTAAATACATGATGATTATGACGAAACTACGCATGCCTATAAAATGCAACCCGATATGGACCCATGGCCATGACCATATTTTGACCTGCTAATACAACGTTGCATACAATATTTATCCTACGAATAGTACTTACCTACTTTTAAAAACATTTATTCAATATATTAGAAAACCACAGAAATATATGAAAATAGTAAAAAACTAACTACTTAATTGAGGTCACCGAGATCAAGAAAAGTTCTAATTACCCCGTCGAGGGAGAATTTAAACTATAGATAATTAGTTTCTTTACGTTGAACTAACATTTCTAAAATAGAGCTTCTGTACTTAATTATGGGGTAAGGGACCTACATTGAACGCCTTTATTTATGTTTCTATGCTCATTTTTGCAAAAAAACCCTTTATACATACTGACGGGATAATTTCAACTACTCTCCATAGTGAGTAGTGGTGGGACACGTGTTATTAAAAATAAGGCGATAAGTGTGTCTACAGATATTATTCTCTATGTATTTCACTAACAGTTGACAGGTAAGATTTTTATTTTCTGAGTGATCCCCGCGATAACAGGTGCTATAACGGACTCGAAACGAAGGAAACTTAGTTGATATACGCGATGAACTCGTTATAAAGTGTTTAATTTTAATAAGTAGGTACTAATCGCGGCAACCGATGAAAATATTAAATTAATAAATCTCAAGTTGGCAATTAACCCACATTGCCAATTTGCCAATAATGGTATGCAGTTTGGTAGATTAGTAAATATATATATATATAATTAGTCCGTAGGTGCCATTCTTTATTGTTTTTTTTTATAGCCTATTTAGGTTTTCTTCGTAATTCCTCAATAAACTTTGCTGTCTTTAAATATGTTGTCTTAAATGAAATGACCAAGTACATGCGACAAAAATAAAAACAAAATGCATTCACATCGAAAAAACCTCGAAGCATGCACATCACTAGTGTTTGTTCATTTTCATATAAAATATGGAGGGGTAATTTCAACTACAAAATAGTTGAAATTAGCCGACATCTCAATTTTAGCCGGGATATTTAAACTGTTGTCAAATACTGTCAAAACATGAACTAAATCATAATTAAGTGAAAGAGGAATATGTAATAGTTTATAAATATGCGACTCACCTTTGAAAAACTTGTGAAAACACATTTGTCACCACTGATTTTATAAACAATTCGAGGAGCTAACTCGCACGTGCACACAAAAATTTTTGCGGAAAATAACATGGCCGCATATCTTAAAGAACATTCGGTCTGCTAACGCCATTTTCGGTGAATGTATTAAATGGTTGTTCTGCCATCCAAACATAGATGGCACTATGGTTTATGATCAATGAGCGGAATTCTTCATAGCAAAAATCAAACTGTCAGAGGGATTGACCTAACTGTTTTATCGACTTATCGATAAATATTTGTCACTTAACGTTTTGAGCATTGTGACGAGTTTTACTCACTAAGTGACTTTCAACACAATGTTTCTTTAACTGATGTAAATGAACGTCACATTTAGAGCAATATATTGTGGAAGAATCTTCTTTGAAACTAAGAGAAGAATCTTTCTGTATCCATTTTTTTATTGTTTTTCTTTTAGGATTAACCATTTTAGTAACACGGCACGAAAATCATTCATGAAAACTCAAGTGACATAAATGGCATATGTGACGCTGACATGATTTACTTAAATATGGAGATGCAAGTTGCTTATCAATGAGGTCAAATGTTACAGAATAATCTTTTAAGTTGATTATGGATACCTAATGCGATATTATTCCGTAACATCGATAAGTCGATAAAACAGTTAGGTCAATCCCTCTGACAGTTTGATTTTTGCTATGAAGAATTCCGCTCATTGTTTATGATGTTAAACACGGAAGATATTTCAATCAGTTGAAATTTGCCGCAGTCAGAATTGCCCCGCTACACCTTACCGCAATTTACAGATATTTCATCAACATAGTCCATTTAAGCTTTATCATTTTCAACACTATATTTTAAGAAATCTAACTTTAATCACTCACAGTTCCATAATGATAGAGCAATAGTGATAGTGATGAAAAGGAGATTTCCATGTTGGTAAATGCCGGTCTGAACGAGCCGGAAACTTAATAAAACTTCGAAGTGTATCTCTGTTTTTTTTTTATAAAAACGCGACGTTTCTTTGGTTTGTTTGGTTGGTAGTCATTGATCACTGTATCTTTTAGTGATTTTATATACCCAAATTCATCATTAGCCCTTAATAATCCCTTAAAAACCGCATATGAAGGCTCCCATAAAAATAAACTTTTTTATTACAACAAATTTCTTATCTGTGAAAATGTTATTATAGCTAAATAATATTATCTATTTTATTAAACACTTTAGAACGGATTAATCGCGTTTAATTTAATAATAATAAAAAAAAACCTGTAAATCATACGTGTAATTTACGAACGCTTCCCTAACTGGCTTATGGGGTAGAAAGATTATGCGGCAAGAAAACTGTAAAGGGCTCGAAACGTCGGGTCATGGTGTTAATAAACGCGATTAATCCATTCTAGTGTTTAATTTTAATTGGCATAGTTATTTCGCAAAACTGCCACTAAATGTATTAGATTGATGAAATATATATATTCCGTGTGCAGATAAATGTTCTTACTTTTGGACTCAGAAGGCTTAGGTACCACAAGCATCAATACTTTGAATCTGCACATCTTTCGCCCAAAGAAGCAAGTGCTTTAGAGCAGGATAAATACATTTTCGATTGTTCTCTGTTCACGGTAGTAGACCAAAAGGTTGAAGCGAAAAATATCTTACCTTTATCTTTTTCAGCTGTTGCTTTCGGTATTTAAATAATGAGTTATTATTGCAATACTGTTAAAAAACTGTTGTGAGGGTTGTGAGTGTTTAGCCTTAAATTAGAAAATAGAATTGCGCGCAAAAACGATGTAATTTAAAGATTTGTATTCAAAAACTTTGCCGCTGTCGCCATACCATAACATGACTACCAGCCTAATATTAATTTGTAATCGTAACGTTGTAAGTAACTAAGTTTTATGTGTATTCGACAATACATAATAGACAATTTTTGCCTCTAATCTAACATATTTTTTTTAATGTTTTCTTTGTGTGTTCGACAGAAGTTCCAAAAAATGGAGCGATGATTGCCTTACATTGTTTTTTTTAGCCTTAGCTTGAAGACAAATTTTATTTTGATAGCCTTACTTGTTTGGCTACGCAAAAATAAGCGTTAAAAATATTTTTTTTAGCACTTTTGGGAATTAAACTGGCACAAAAGAAAAAGGAACGAAGGCTGACGTTTTCCGGCAAAAAGTACCACTTAGTTAATCGATAAGGTACAAATGCCTAAATTATTGATTCGGAAATTAACCTTATTAACAACCGAGAAATTAGTCAATTAAGCATAAAGTTTTCTAAAGTAGGTAATTCCTGCTGCTACACCACTTTAAACTATAACCAAACTCTTCGAAATAGACAATCTTAGCTTGGCTTGTGAGATCCTTTATTGATTATTTAAAAAAAATAACAACTCTGTTAAACCCTTGCTTTTGTTTCTTTAAAGTAGCGTAAGATTACACGTTTTTATTCATTAATAAATATAAATCCAACAATGTTATGTACTAATCGTAAAAAACCGGTATTTAAATTTTTTTGCCATAAAATCATAATTTTTCAAAGCCCGGAACCAGTTCCGGAATTCCGGAATTGAAGGCCAATCTCGAAATGAATCCCGGAATTGGAAATCAGTTCCGATACTGCAAGCCCTACATCTGACAAGGAAATTTGATTTGACATATATTCTAATATTAGTCGAGATGACGTTTAGTTTGAAACGAATTGTCAATTGCATTTGCACTATTTTGATCACAGAGCACACGGACCTCTTTAGTGTGACCGCGTCGCCCCACGACTTCCAATCTCTTTGATTTTGATATTGAACGATATGAAAATTGGGGCCAACTCTACTTTGTCTCTGAATTTTAAAAATATAAATGTAAAAACTTAATCGTCAGAAAAGTTTTCATTCCTTAATTAAAGTCGTAATGGCTGTCGATATATATTATGTGCTTTGATTTGAACGCTCATGATATATGTGTATATAAAGCAGTGTATGTAATTGTAAATAATTAGGCATTAAAAAACTCGTTTGATGTAATTATGAAACTCTGCTGACACCTCGCTGCATAAACCTACACTCAGGTTTTGATGCCTTTCATTATATACAATCACATAAACTACTATTTAAGCATTCAATATATACTTTTCTTGAAACCTTTTATGTATGTTCTTATGTTGCTGGTCATGAAAGTATAAATGACAGATAACAGTAGAGGAATAGGAAAAGATGTACTTCGGTAAATAAGTTACATAGATAGAAATACGTATTTCTTCGGTCGAAGGTTATATTAGATACCTAATTCCACATTAGATACATGTGTGCGTACCATGAGTTGCATTCGATTGCGACTGCGGCATTCGAAAGTATGTCCGTCTCGCTCCTACCACTACTCTGGCAGGAGCGAGAAGGACATAGTGTCGTATGCCACAGTCGCAATCGAATGCAACTCATGGTACGCACACTATTACCTTAATCACTTCCAGCTATTTAATTTAGAGATCGAAGTTAAAAAATACTTACATTTTTAATTCCTTACGAGTATTGCCATTATGGTTGTAAGGATTTTCTTTGTTGTTTTAACGTAACTTTTTAGTAATATGAATTGTCATTTCAGATGCAGACGGGCTATGCGGGACGCGCGGATGCTGCGGCGCGGCAGCGCGCGTGCCGCTCACGCAGCAGGCGCGCCGCCAGCTTGAGGACGCGCTCCGCAGTGAGCTCGGCAAGCTGGCAGACGTGCTTAGCAACAGGGCCAAGCGGTTCGACGGTAACTACTCATTTATTAATTCGTTATACATTAACTATATAAACGTTCAATCATTCAATGGCCTAATTGCGATTCTGTTTGCGCCTCTTATATGACAATAGAACTCTTAGTCTAATTTCACATTTTAAAATTAAGTAAATTATAATCAGAATTAATACAAATCACGCATACCGGACGTTATTCAATTTCCTTTACTTAAATATGTGTAGTATAAACAGGTAATCCTGCGCAATGGAAGTAATACATGCAAAACTAGCCCCTGGAACAGCGGAACAGTTTAGTGACAAAACTTCAAGGCAGAACTATGCACTATATCGGTAGACCATTGACTGTGGTGGAAACAGTTGTTGGATGTCGATAGCAGAGGCCATACCAATCGCTTACCCACCGCAGTCGCTTATCTGAACAAGTCCATCCATGTCACTGATTACGCATGATTAAGAACCTCAAGATCAAAACTAGTGCAGTACACCCGTTCGGCTGCGCGTGCATTTAGTAAGCAATGGGATTACAAGACCTGATGAGAGAGAATGTGCTGTGCACTCCCAGTCGGTTGGGTATTTTTAGCGTGCAATGCAACGTCGACTTATCGCTACTTAGAATAGGCTAGACGACTGAAAAAATCTATTATGTCCGTCTTTCAGATTATAAAAAAATATTGTACACGTATTTTTTCTTTTGTTCGTCAAATCAAAAATGACAAAAATACAGTGCGTTCAAGTTTCGCGTAATGTCATTCCTAGGTACAATTCTTACCTAGGAGTGACGTCACAAGCCCCAAATTGAAAAAGGAAAAAATACGTGTCTAATAATTTTAGATAATCTAACTGACGGACTAATTAGAATAATAGTTTTTCAACGTAGTCGTCATCCCTATTGCTAGAAACCTAAGCGAGGATGTGACTCTCATATCGTAGGCCAAACAATATACTTATTAGATTATTACATTAAGGTAGGTCTGGTATATAAGGCCCACCTTTATTTAAAATGATATATTTTTAGAAATATTAAGGATAATATGTTAAACTCAAGCATTTTAGAATTCTCATTTATTATGCTTCTACATATGTCCAGATTGTTACATAATTATAACGGTACTATTGAGAAATGCAAGTTTATTAAAAGCACTATTTTGGGCCATAATAAACACTAGCCGGGTATTAAGTAGGGCATGCTCCCGGGAATTCCCGGGAATTCCCGGGAATTTTAGGGTGTCGAAAGAACCGGTACTGAAATTATATTCCCGGTACTCCCGGTTCTTTTCGAAATTTTATAGATATATTCAATTTATTTATCATTTCTTTTTGTTTATGCGTGTTTTGTAATTATAACATATTTTTGGTACCAAATGTACCAATCCTACTAACAATTAACAAATTCTCCATTCTCAATATTGAAACTGTTGCAAATCAACAATATTAAAATGTGGGTAATACGAGCATAAGATTTTCCTTCCTCCTTTAACTCGTACTTCGCATGTACCTGAATTCATCCTACTATACTATCCGTTTCATTCGTTCCTGGGGACTGAGAAATAAGATAACGGGTAGGTAGGTAATACCTGTAACGCCATTGGCCATTGCGCCGCATGCATGGTATTATTTTTTAACTACCTAGGTACTGTTTATTGTTTTGCATTAGTTGAACAGAAGTATCCGTGTTACGCGTCGAACTAGGGTTGTTCGCGGACGACTCTGTGCTCTATACGACGCACACTCGCTACGACCTTATTCGGAAAAAACCTCCAAGATGCAATCTTTGACCTAGGCCAATGGTTTCGTCTTTGTCGTATTGAAGTGAATCCGGACATGAGCGCAGCGATAATATTCCACCCAACAGACAATATGCCGTTGGACTCAAGGGTGGAACCGGTTCGGCTTTTCTAAACTAACGCATCCCGTGGGTCAATGAGGTGAAATACCTCGGCGTTACTCTCGATCGTAGACTGACTTTCCTTAGCCACATCTGTAGGGTACGAAGAAATGCGAACTTCGTATTAGGAAGGCTTGGGGGATGATCAACAAGTTTAGTAAGATGTCACTTAGAAATAAGCTGACGCTTTGCAAGACGTGTGTTCTTCCCATAATGAATTACTCGAGTGTGGTATTTTCCCACATGAGTAAGGCACGTCTCAACCAGCTTACAGTTGTACAGAATCGTTTCCTCCGTAGGGCGACTGGTGCCCCGTGGTACCAGACGAACCTCAGTTTGCACCGCAACACGAAACTTAACTCCATGTACGGTTTCTTTAAGCAGACTGCTCGGCGTTACTGTGATAACGCCTCCCATCATAGGAATCCGCTAGTCAGGAATGCTGCTAATTATTTGCCAACTCCTCCACCACCTCCGGAACTTCTCACTCACGATTCACTGATTAGGGGTCGCTCAGTCCGGCGACCTAGGCACACACTCACGGACCCGGACGACGAAATCACAGCCGACTTCGAAAGAAGGCGCGCTGCGATTTCGCCACCCAACGCGCCGCGTACACATCAGCGCCCCGACTCCGACGCCGACATAGACGCATTTAGTCCGTTATCGACCCGGTACCGCCGCGTACCGGGAGCTGAGTTTCTTACTGGAATCTTCTCGGATAGGTTAGGGGTAGCGAACCAGCAATAAAACTCCCAGTAGCTAGTTTTCTTACACACACCTCAGATTTGGTTGGACTCGGTCCAACAGATCTCTCTGGAGCGCAAACTCAGAAGGAGTATTCCAGAGTAGTAAATATCTTGTGATGTCGCGGAAGGGTCCTGGATTTTCCCCAGGCTACCGTCCCACTTCACTGTCCGTACGCTCCAAAGCTCAGTGCATGCAGCCCCTGCCAGGTAAAAAAAATGTCCACAATAGTTACAGTAATTCGTGATATTTTTTTGCTTTTACATTCATGAGTGTGTACTGTTCTGGACTATCTGGTATATTAAACATTAGTTACAAATACCTAAAATTTCGTAATGATGTGAGTAGAAATATTTTTTTAATGCGTAATAACTCTTGATATAACTGTTTTATAGTGTTTTGTACACATTTAGTCATTATATAAGCCAATTAAAAAATAAATCTTAAAATTGCTAAGAACCGGGAAATACCGGGAATCCCGGTTCCGGGCCCGCCCTAAACCGGGAAATCCAATTCTTGGAACCGGTACCGGTACTGCATGCCCTAGTATTAAGGCCCTCAAAAGAAATAATAATTCTGACAAAAATAATAGGTTTTGAAACTTCTTAACTTTAAACATATACATAAAACAATATTTGGTATGTTCAAAACAGGAGGATATTCTAAATAAGTGGAAATATTTGACTTTGGGCCTTATTATACTAAAGGTTGGTATAAAACCGAATTTTTTACTACAAATTAGTCAATAAAAATAAAATAAAATATTCTTTAATTACAACGCCTTTAGCATAGACTTTTATCAACAAAAAAGCCACCATTATTTTTAATTAAACCAATTTTTTTTGGGCCTTATTGAACATAGGGCTTCATAAATAAACAAACCTAGGAACATTAATACACTTCTCTTATAAGATAAATAAGTACCAAGTACTTTAGTCTTATTTTTTAATTAGAAACCTGTTATCAAATCAGCCTTGTTAAGAGATAAAAAAATAAACTCCGAACGTGGGCCTTGTTACCAACAAAGCAGTGGGCCTTCTAAGCTAGAGTACTAATTCTAGATTAACGAGGAATATTTAATATAAAAATAGCCATAAAATTATATATTACTCTTCCTCATGTAGCTAGATAACTTATGTTGGCACCCATATACATTAAAACACAAAATAAATCACTAAACTTAATAAAAATAAACTTTGCTTTCGTAAAAAAAAATATGGAGCGTAGACGCGCCCTCCAGTTCTGACTGAATGGACGCTACTGACAAGATGGCTGCGCGTGCGAAGCCTAGCGTTGTTGCCGGTTCGCTATATCGACTACTTCTATGTGTGCGTGATGTCTTAAGAGTCCTATAACAAAATCCGCTCGCTCGCATTTCAATATTATTACCGCCAGTTGCGCGCCGGCCGACACGCATCTGTGTGCGGACACACACTACAATCAGGAATACAAACTTATTATCGCCATCCTATTCGAACAGCATAGCAGGTGCGGTTAGTGCGAACGGGAGCGAGCATTCATTCATAGATTTCGTAGTATGTAGCACCGTCGCAACTCGCAAGGCCTTTAGCTTGACGCGCGGACCAAACATTATTGATACTTGCGTCCGAACGTCAACTATTACTTCGCGTACGTGGTGTAGTGTTAAAAAATTTAATTTGTATCATCATAACTCCATAAGATTAAAAATATTTTTATTCGAACGTCAAATGTCTCTAAATAGTATCCGATGTTATTTTGGAATAGGAATTTGTTAGTGGTACATTTCTAAGCATACCTATTTACTAATAGGTATTGGTGATTGATTTTGGTGGGTGATGGTGATTTGGATATATTTTAGACAGGGATGTTACGGATACTGGATTTGTGACATCCGCGGATGCGGATATCAAAAGGCACACATTCACGGATAGGGATGCGGATGCGGATGTTAGAGTAAGTACATAAAAAAACCCGAAATATACAAATATTGTACTGTTTATTCGAATAAAAGGAAACAAACTTGGCATTGCTTGTTGCTATCTGTCAAGGGCGTAAGAACTCGATCGACGAATCTTGAAAACTAACCCAGGAAAGATACGGTTTTCACAGACATTAAATTATAATAGCCTAATATTTCCAAATTACGTTCGAATGGGATATTTATAGATAATATATGCAAAAGTCCTAAAAACTTTTCTTCCGGAAGTAGGTAGAAAGTAAAAAATAAAACTTAACTAAGTCGATTTTTGAAATTTACGGTAGTAAATACTTTTCTTGTTTGTGAACATGACGACATATTTGTCTTCTATGTGTTAAAAGCAAAACCGAAGAAAACTTATAGACGTAAAACGGTAATACTTACAAAATGTACGGCGTGGGTGATAGATGTGTTATTTCGCTAGAAACAAATGGTAATAAGTAAAAAATGCTTCTGACTCACTTTAATCAACTTTATTTTTAAAAGCACTATATTTTTTTGAGTCCCAGTTTTTTTTGTCAAATATCTACTTCTGTCACATCATCTGATAGGTCCTCAGAAATAACTTAAAGGCTTCTTGAACAAAAATTTGGTTAATCGAGTATCGGGAGGTCTAAAAAACCGGCCAAGTGCGAGTCGGACTTGCCCACCGAGGGCTCCGCACAAAAGTGGCATGGAACTCTCAGTGTGCGGCAGTTATACGGTTTTCGGATTTTTTCCTGTATTTTTGCTAGAAGTTCTTGCTTGTTGTCAAATTTCGTGATTCTATGTTAACGGGAAGTACCCTATACATTTTGATTCCCACTGCAAATGTATGGGAATGACCGTATCTTTTGATTGCGTTGATGTAAAGGTTTAGTTTTTTTGCAGCTTCAAGAGACTGCAGACCTGTGTATGTGGTATTAATTTTAACTTGAAACCTTTACTCGTTCCCGAGATAAACGGTCTGGACTGGACAGACAGACGGGCGGACGGACAACAAAGTAATCCTATAAGGGTTCCGTTTTTTCACTTTGATGTACCGAACCCTAAAAATGTGAAAACTTCAGGAAGTTAGGAAAATTATTTTATTTTGAACAAATTTGGTTAAGCCTTTTTTGCCAAAAACTATAATTACAAAAATACAGTTAAGTGCCTTGATATGTGAAGGCACTTATGCCTTTATTCTTGCACAACATTTTCATCGTATAACGGTACACAACCTTCAATTATGCGTGGTCCGACACGCACTTGGCGGGTTTATTTCCGGATTTTGCTCATATAGCAATATGGTTATCCCTGACTAGGGTGGTGGCACCAGTAATGGTCAAGAAACCAGTAACGAACAATCACTTTTATTATGAGGAAATAAGGTTCATACATTTATTTTGTGTCAACCAATTGACAACCATATGATGATATTTGAATTAAGAATGAAGTGTCCATCACTCGTGTCTGTCAGCTTAAAGTGTTCATAATGGGTACCGCCACCCTAATAACATTTCTCCATACTGTCCCTCTTAACTCTTGCTACTCACTCGTCAGTTGAAAAATTGAAACACTTTGTTCCCACGCCCCATAATTCGCGGGCTTTAATGTAGGAAGGGCTGGAAGGAGGTACTTATTGGGGATCAAAGATCATCAAAGTATATGACAGCCCGGTAATTCGTGGGCGTGGGTTACGAAGGATGGTTAAAGTATCAAGAAGGGTTGGTTGCGGTACAATGACATTCGATAAAATTATTAGATTTTTTTATTTCATACAGGTCTATAATATAATCAAAACTGTAAAATACTTTCGTCAGTGGTTGGTCGCGGTCTATTTACTTTCCCAAACGCTTCCAGCACTTCCTAGCGCAACAAAACAAACATATTGTACAGTCCACAGAGAACAGCACAGGTCCTACCTCTACGAGCGCACGCGCGGTACTGAGGACTCAGCCCGCGCGCATCGGAATTTATACACCATTTGAATATTTAAAAAAATAATACGGAAATTCAAAAAAATATGTATTTTTCGACTTCAACATGAGCTTATAAGAATAAACTTTAATGTTGTATACAAATCATCCCAATATTTTGTCAAAATTACTGCGAGAATCCCTGTGTTTGCAGTGTATTTTTATCGAAAAATGTGCATATTCAAAATCGAAGTAGTTGGGTATCTGTGTAAATAATTGGAAATATGGGACCGAAAGTTTAAATAAAACCATGTTACAATATTATATCAACCCGAAAAAACATGTGTTTTCATGTATCGTGTTAAAAGAGATTGAAGTCAAACTTTTGTCTCCGCGCGCTTTTCTGAAAACAACTGCCAGTAATTGTATAGTAAAAGTTAAAACACTGAGTTTTACTTACATTAGAAGCTGAAATTTTTAATACTAGGAAATGAGCTATCAAACATAGTTAGCAACTTTCACATACAGTTCACCGTTTCTTCGTAGTACAACGTCAAAAATCAGCTTTTGTTGCTTTTCCGTACAAATCGTATTGATGGCCTCTTAAACGAATAGTACCATTATAAGTGATATTTTTTAATGCTGGGCCTTTTTACCCGCTGGGCCTTATATACCCCACCTACCTTAGTAGTAATAGGTACATATACGTTACAGTGCATTTTGGAGACTTCCGGCAAATGAAAATAAAAACGATTTTTGATCGAAATCACTGTTTTCGTTATGACGCTCGAATATTTATTTACCTATAAACGAAAGAAACCCTTTAAAAATCTTTATAAATATATATTTGCATATATGACAACATTAAAATTTATGTCTTTTATCTGTAAACAGTGAAAATTATTGTAAAATTTGATTGCGGATTCTATTGCGTACATAATACCTACTAGAATCACTTTACAATATGTAAATTAACGGAAAGCATCCCTTAAAACTTGTTGATGGCGAACTGGAGTACATTGTAATGACAATGACGTGCATTGTACGTGCTTTTGTCATTGACTTATCATAGTAGTTTATGTGATGTAGGTAATGAAAGGTATTTAAACTAGAGTGTGGGTTTATAAAACGAGACGGTAGCGGAGTTTCATAATAACACCACACGAATAAAGTTCACGTTTTTTGTTGGTTCCATACAAGCTTTTGATCCTGGACAGGAATGGAATTGATTGGCATCAAAAAAACAGTTAGTCAAAAATGACCATTTTCTCGCATCCTGTATGTTTTTTCCAAAATCTGTAAACGCCAATCTTCATTAATTTGAAATCGAAGGAAGGTCTCCTAAGACCATTTTCGCCTAGCAACACGGGATCTGGTAGCTGCCCTCACTGACCCAAAATCTATTTCCACCCTGTATATATCTATCTTATAGCGTTTCTATCGACCTGCTCTAGCGACAGTTCAACGCCATCAATGTCCGTTACGCTTTGGCTTTTTACTGATTATCATATATGCGTCCCTCATCCCTCTTGCATCAAAATTTGACGGAACCCAAAATGTTGCTCAAAATCTGGTTTTTTGCATAAATATAAAGTCACCCATACCTTTTTTTTCTTTAAACCATACCAAGGAGTCCGTAAAATAGTCTCAAATTGAGATCGATACGCTTGGCCAAGATATATTTGCTAGATGATATTGAAAGCACCATGGAGTCCCTAAAGTAAAAAAAAATGTAAAACCACCTTATACCTATCAGATATTATTTGGAATACAAAATAATACACATGTAAAGTTAAATCTGCTTCCATAATTAACGATACGGTCCTATACCTACGGTATATATACATACTCGTATATGTATGTAGATTAATGACAAAAAGTGCTGCTTCAAAAATAGCATTACATACCTAAATAAATAAACCAGATTATGCTTCATCAGATTTTAATCACCGTAAATACAGTGTTTGTACTTTGTACCTACGATACGAAAACAAACAGTAAGGGATGACTCACACTAGAACGGGACGGGACGGGGCGGGACGGGAAGAGACGGGATAGGACGATCTGTCAGTTTCTGTAGTAAACGTTACGTGAAATCCGAGGGTTCCGTGGTAGCACGTGATTCTTTCTATAGAAATTGACAAATCGTCCCGTCCCGTCCCGTCCTATTGTGAGTCATCCTTAAATTAACATTCATTGGAAAGTGAAGTCTAGTATTAAAGAGCTTCGAGCGTCAACCAATACTGATTGCGGCCAGTCAACAACTCGTCACCGAAGCGCGCCACAGAGCCTACAGAGACTAAATGATGGTTCAACCTACAATACCGAATTATTACTCTACCCAGCCCACGCGATAGAATCATATAACACTGTGAGGTAGGAAGCTTACCTACTGGTTTTAGGTGTGGAACGTGACCAGGGAATGTAATGGTTAACCGTTTTTGTATGAAAAAGCTACGGTTTGGGTTAAATAAAAAAGGAGTCTTTTCGTTATAAAAAAATAACCTGCATTCCTTAAACGTGACTGACAAATTTCTTTCGTCTAGGTATCATCCATCATTCTCCAAATCGACGGCAACATGATCTAGTTTTTGCGAAACTAATCTATCCAATATCTATATGTTGCTATCTGACCGCCCAATTTATCACTACGGTTATTGCTTTGCCCGTGGTTCAAGAGCACATATTTGACCTCACCACAACTAGAAAAAGAAACTACAATTTTTTCACACACTTGTATGTTAAACACACCTGCACTTGTATGTTATCAGTTCCAGTAAGTGATAGATTTAGCTGATAAAATGTAGTAGGTGATAATAGTCGTGGTAAGCGGGGGCGGCGTGCGTTTGTGCTATAGGAATGTCGTAATGTGCAAAGCGGTAGTCGCGTCGACAGAACTGTTGCGACCGCCGAGCCATGTTTGGAGAGCCGGCGCCGGCGGTCCCGTTCACCGCGGCAATTACCCAACGACGAAGTCTCTACACTCAACGTGAAACTGCACGCTGCCCTACTTATCAGATTAATCTTGAAAAATAAATATTTGATTAATTATACTTAAGTACTTGATCAGTTCATTTAACACATGTCTACACAGAGCAACAAGTCTAATCTAGGGTCGCACGGGAATAGATTTAATCATTAAGTATGTACACGTACAGTAAGAATCTAACAAAACTCCTTATTCTCAGAGGAATAAGGTGTACTTAGGCGGTATACTACTCGTAGCATAAGTTCAGCTATATTAACAAAGACAACTAGCGATCAAGTAATATGCCCTTAAAGAGTCCGATCAACATCAGTTCTACTTAAAGTATATACTTAATAAAATGGCACTCTTTCAATGGAAGTATTGGGTTTGTTGATTAAAAAAAAAACTCAATTGACAACCTTTCATATTTTGAAATGCTACTTTTTATTGTTATGGCACGAAAGAATGGAGAAATTAACACGTATTTTTTATTTCCGTAACTCTCATTATTATAGTCTAAAATTTTTATTGTTACTCGAAACGGGAAAGGCGTAAGTAACACACGTCACATGTGAATATAGCGTGGGTATTTGATACGGGCGAATAATTAATCCAGCTATCGTACCTGTTCATATGAATCTTATGGGATAATAATTTCGTTAAATTGTGTTATTAATTAGGTGTAATGATGATTTTTCTAAGGTGCGACAGAGCTGCAATGTATGTCGTCCAACTTTGTTTGACACGATAAATGACACTGACATGATACTCGTATGACGTTTAGATAGCTACGTTAATTTATGTGGATGCAATACATTGCGTGCTGAATTATTTTGTATGAAAAAAAAACATCTTAATTTCCTAAAGAAATTAATGTAAGTAAATAGGTTCCCTAGGTCCACTAGTAATCGTCATTAAAATATTCGCCCGTATCAAATATGTATAATTAAATATAAGTAATTTACAAAAAAAAAGTGACCTACAGGCGTATATCTCGAAATATCTCGAAGGCGTATTTTCGAGTTAGGGACATTGAAAATTATTATGAAATGTTGTCAATTGGTTTAGTAATGACACTAATGACGGAGTTCTGAGTGCTGAATAGAGAACCACCTATGTGGATTTGGAGTTGGTTAAAAGTAGTTTTTGTTTAACGTGATTTCGTCGTACTACACGCAATTTGATGTTGATATACAGTCACCTGCAATAGTATAGGACTATATGAAGGCTGCTAAATAATCTGACACATTCTTGTTTGTACCGCCATAAGAGCGTGTCACATATTTTTGCGGCCTTCGTAGCGTCATATACTATTGCAGGTGAGTGTACTATACTGTTACCGCGTGGATTCGGTACCTGGGCATATTCAGAAAAAAGTGTACCATCTCCTTTGTTTTGAAAATATAGGTACTTTAAGTTTTGGGTTATTTATAACCAGACGAGTACTATTGATTTTAAAACTTTACCTTTTTTTCGTCAGCTTCGTAACACATCTTTTCACAGATTTTGTATGGGCCGTTACGAACCTGACTATTTTTTTAATATCGTTAATTGAGGACCCATTCTTTAAAATAGGCAACTATTTTTCTGAAAATGCCCACCTATGAGAAACTTGATCTGAACTATAAATCAAAGTAGGCGTATATCTATAGTGAAATGGAAGTACCTACTCAGTTAGTCATAACATAACATAACATTATAGTTTATCTAGGCATGAGCGATCACCGCGTTATAATATGATTTATTGAATGAATTGCGAAGCGAGATGTTATCGTTGTGTGGTGCTGTATTGGCGTCGTTGTTGTTGCAGACTTCTTCCGCAAGCTGCTGCAGAGCTCGCGCGAGGGCTTCCACTCCATGTTCAAGCGCACCTACGGGATGATCTACGAGCAGCACTCGTACGTGTTCGAACAGCTCTTCGAGCAGCTGGAACGGTAACTGCATCCATTTCTGTGCTCTTATGTGGGCTTATGATTCACAAATATTACACTTTAGTATATAAATGGGTACTAAAATGCAAACAAACCGATTTATTTAGGTTAGCTCTTATTCTTAAATTACAATTATTAGGATGGGAGACTATGGTCTCTTCTGCAAATTATGATAAAAAATATTGCACCACATAGTTTTTTTATCCGTCTTGTATAATTCAATTTTTCAGCCCGACGGAGCCGGCAGGCGGCAATTTAGTTTTGCGTAAAGTGGCGCTTACCGGCCGGAGGACTGAAAATATACTTACTTAGTCAGTTTCATATTGACAGTGGAAATTTCAAATGTCGTAATCGTAAGTTTAACCCTTTGACATGTCCTTTAAGACATTTGAAATATTCCCTGACGATGTCGATATGTAGACAGCTATTAGCGGTAGACGACAAGTAGGCGGCTATTATGAGTAGGTTAACATAAACTTGAAAAAAAAAAGAGTTACCTACCCGTTAAAATAAGTACTTTTCAGTCCTCCGGCCGGTAAGCGCCACTTTACGCACAACTAAATTGCCGCCTGCCGGCTCCGTCGGGCTGAAAAATAGTATACAAACCTCGGCCGGTAAATGGGAAAGCCTCGGATCACATGTTAGTCGACCTCGGCTTCGCCTCGGCCGACAATTACATGCAATCCGAGGCATTTCCCACTTAAACGGCCTTGGTATGTAATGTACTATATCGTTACTTTTTAATTGATTTATTTGCTTTTTAGAAACTAATTTATTTAAAGTAAAAATTCTATCGTTTGTTCAGGTACTACACTCTCGGCGACACGAACTTCGAACACATGATGGATCATTTCTTTGGCATACTATACCAGAAGATGTTCAGCGTGCTCAATGCTCAGTACAGTTTCGATGACAAGTAAGTAAATTTTGCATTAATCTAAATATTTCAAACAATCGCGTTTCTTGGATATTACTTACGCCGAAAAAAATACTTGAAGGTACAGCCCACTACTACCAAAAGCGATACGAGTACGAGTTTGTATGAGATACAACTACAACTACTCCAAATAGCTATTTTACACATCACATATCTGGTAAGTGATGTGTGGTGGCAAACTAGCTCGTAGGTATACGAATGTTCAAGTTATAGGTACCCCATTACATAATATTTGAATATACATTTAATTAAGCCTGATCGCTTATTTAATGGAAGCAATATTTTAGTTCTGTGCCGAATGATTAATTAACCACAATGACGCACTTTGTTTGCCGTTAGCCCGGTTACCCTTTGCTCATGCAGATACAGGATACCAGACGTGTAGGTAGGTACTTGACCAACTAGGCTGTAGGTACATTCTATGCTCATGCAGATACAGGGTACCAGACGTGTAGGTAGGTACTTGACCAACTATACTGTAGGTACATTCTATCTGGAAATTTAAGTGCCTTCTTAACTAACTCAATGAAACAGGCGAATGTAATAACACACACATATACTTAGGTATCATAATAATGTTAAAAATAATCCATTCAAGGAACATGCTAAAATAACTTACATACTCAAAATTAATAAGTCTTTGGTTAATACCGGTATCCTTTTGTCAATTTTTTTGATATCTATCAGCTATCAAGAATCCTGATGGTTTTTTAGCATAGGTATTACGAAAGATAATTTCAATTTGAATGGAATGTATGAACTACTTTTTGACGACCGGTTGGCGTAGTTGGTAGTGACCCTGCCTGCTAAGCCGATGGTCCTGGGTTCGAATCCCGGTAAGGGCATTTATTTGTGTGATGATACTTGTTCCTGAGTCATGGATGTTTTCTATGTATTTATGTATTTGTATATTATATATATCGTTGTCTGAGTACCCGCAACACAAGCGTTCTTGAGCTTACTGCGGGACTTGGTCAATTTGTGTACCTAAGAATGTCCTATAATATTTTTTTTATTTTTTTATTTTTTTTCTGTTTGTTTTTTTATTATTTTTAATAATGTACTTACTTAAATCCGAGGGCTATTTCGCGATTTTTGCTCGTAAAGGTAAATACTTGAGGCTTTTTGATAATCAAAATAATAACAAACCGGTTTATAAGTTATGCATATTATGTGTTGGAAAATGAGTCGTCTATGGAATAAATTGCCATTTTCATATATTTTATTGAAAAAAAAAGAAAATTTAGCTAGAGCAAATTAAAGTTTGCCAATATAAATTTAAAATAGCCAAAGTTTGGCAGATATATTTGGGTACGTATAAAATATATTTCATGTAAATAAATATGTAATACTAAACTTTATTTTATTCCTAATTAACGTGTATGAAAATAAATTAGGTGGTACAGTCGAGTGTATAGGTGAAAAACTCCCACGAACTTTTTGAACCAGTAACACATGCACTACGAACGCTGTTCCTGCCAACTCTCTTTGGAAGCAATGTCACCCCGACAGAAGCCAATATATTTTCCTTTCCCGTAAATAAAGGCGGATTAGCAATTTCTGACCCATTTAACGCCACTAACCTAAATTATGAAATTTCCAACAAAGGATGTAAGGTTCTCACTGCCTCTGACCATATTACTGCTCTAAATGATGCTCGCAAAGAGGGCCGCAAAGAAAAAGAAGCCCTTGATGATAAACTTCTAGAAAGTACATTAAATAACTTTACTACCATTAAGAAAAGGGCAATCGAAAGATCCATTGCATCTAAGATGAAAATGAAGTCCTCAAATTGGCTTTCAGTTATTCCCACAAAAAAGGATCATTTTGACCTATCCCCATTGGAGTTCAGAGATGCACTATCAATACGCTACCATAGATCACCAAACGCTATGCCACAGTCATACGACGGCTGCGGTAACAAACTATTCAACATCGACCATGCACTCTGCTGTAAAACCGGCGGCCTTGTCACAAGGCGTCACAACGAGGTAAGGGATCTATTCTGTGAAATTTGCCAATATGCCTGGGGCAATGTAACAAAAGAACCAATAATAGCTGAAAGCGATTGCGGTTTACGTGCAGACCTATCTTGCCGTGGGGTATGGGACGCTCAGAGGGAGGCGTTATTTGACATCCGTGTTGTTGACACCGACGCTCCTTCTTACATCTCAAGACCTGTATCATCCATCCTTAAATCAGCCGAAGATGAAAAACATAGAAAATATAATAACCCCTGTGAATTGCGACATGCAACTTTCACCCCACTTGTAACATCGGTTGACGGCGTCTTTGCTCCTCAAATGTCATCCTTTATTAAACATATGGCAGAAACCATTTCTGAACGTTGGAATCGCTCCTAGGCTGGCTTAGAGCGAGAATTAATGTCGCAGTAATACGCGCTACAAGCATGTGCATTCGAGGCACACGCCACCGCTTCAAGCCCGCTGCCAGATGGCTTGGCTTCGACGATGGCGCCGCCCTTCCCCACGTCGACTAACATATTTTGTTTCATATTTTCCTATTTCCATATCTGTTTCTGTATGTATTTTTAATCTATTTATCATTAAAATATCTTTATACAGTAAAAAAAAAGTGTATATTTAAATATATGAGCATTTCCAAGGCTTCAAAAATATCTGCACACCCTTGGAACATTGACAATAAGGTGTAAGTGTTTACATATTATGCGTTAAGCTGCACAAATATAAAAAAATTAAGTTACAATGTTGCATGAATCAACTAATTTGCAAAACAAGCTATGTAAGAAGTTTTCGGATACTAAATAATAATATATATCAATAATAATATATAAAATTATCAAAACAATTTTTTTGTAATACCAATACTTCATAATATCTTAGCAATTGCAAATTATATGCGTTATGTCATTCATTATTAACAAATTTTCACTTTCAAATCGTAACAGGTCTCTTAAATATTCACTGTGAAACCTTTTTCCACATGTTTAAACTATTTGGAAAATACAGACAAATACACGTCTTTAAACAAGTTTTTAGGTCGTGTATGTGTACCATTTTTTGGACATAAATTATATGCTTCGAATCAGGACCTTATTTTTAATTGGTTTTCGCGCGAATTTTTTTAAGTTCGAATATTATATGAGGCAAATCGCTCAAGGAAGGGTATGCCGTGATGTAGGGATATATCTTTGATCTTATTAGGGTTCCGTAGGCAAATAGGAACCCTTATAGTTTTGAAATGGCTGTATGTCCGTCCGTCCGTCTGTGGCTTAGCTCAATGACTGTTAGTACTAGGAAGCAGTAGCAAGTGATGAATATACATACCTATGTACATATCAATTATGCCGACAAATTAGTGGTAAAATAAAACGTCGAAACACTTTTATTTCTAGGGTAAGTAACTCCCATACACGTAAAGTGGAGAGTGATTTCTTTTTCGTTTCAACCTTAAAGTGTGAGGTATCGTTGGTAGCTATTTGAAATGGAAGAGAGGTTTATTTTAAACTTGGTCTGTTAAGCCATTTTTGATCATTTGCAAAAAAAGTATCTTCTCGTTCAAAAGGGCGAATAAGTCGTAATAAGCGCTGCGAAGATACTCCTTTTTGATTCTTACGAGCATGGTATCTATTAAAACTTTTTTTAGGTTCGCCTATTGTGACTGACTGTAAACTACGGAACCCGACACTGAGCATGGCCCAACATGTTTATGGCCGGTTTTCCGGCCAAGAACATGCCAGCTCGGTCGGCACAACACTGCTGTCTTAATTCCTACAAATTGTGTACTTTTCTCTAGAACTGACTGTAGGTTAGGTACACGTGTCTATCCATGGGTTTCCCACTTAAGCGAAGTGATGGTCGTCAGTGTTATAATTTGCGATGTGCAGGTACCTGAAGTGCGTGAACGAGCACATGCGCGACATCCAGCCGTTCGAGGACGTGCCGCACAAGCTGTCGGTGCAGCTGCGCCGCGCCTTCGTGGCCACGCGCACCTTCCACAAGGCGCTGCGAGCCGGCGCTGACGTCGTGCGCAGCATGATGCAGGTAACACCGCAACATATCTACTAGCTCCATGTCTTAAATCTGACCTAGCCACGGTAACAACTGTGACAATTGTCAGCATCATTACGGCCGTCTATGGGCCACGGGCGCCGCTTACTATTGCGTAGGATGCATGCTTGTTTGCCATCAGCGTGTCATTTATAACACATAATAAAAACATCATGCCTGCAAAGTAAGAAATTTCTCAGATCTCGTGTTATTATAAACATGTGATCTGAGGCAAGGTCTGTACACTATTTTTCTGCTCGACGTAGTCGGCAAGCGGCGAATTTGTTTAGCGGAGCGGCCTGCAATTGGCTGCTTGCCGACCGGAGGGTATAAAGACATTAAAAACACTATTTATTACCTCTCGTGAGTCGTGAAATTGGGGCCTGCTCTTCTGTAAGTGGTCAAGTTTTAACAACTGAAAGTATGCAACTACATGTTATGAATGTTATGATGTTCATACTATGAACGCACGATATTTTTTGTAAACATTATTTGTGCGATAAACAGGCGGTTAATGCATTGTGCAATAAGCGAATGCATAATTTATTATATATAGTATATACGATTTACATGTGTGGCCCGCACGGGAATTATACGCGCTTGTGCAAAGTGGTAACCTCTCAAAGAATGTTTGCGCTCGCGAACTGATTGACGTTATTAATAGAACGTGCGCCGGCGCCTCTGCTACCAACTGCTTACATTTTTCGCCCTTTGTTATGTTCGCATCATATGCATTGCCATGACACATTATTTTACTGTCATAAGTATGACACAGCTTATCTTAATTATAATTGCTCTTAAGACAGCTTTGTTAATAACTATAACAAAAAAACCGACCTTAAAAGTGTAACATAGATACATATGGCTGGACTAGATAGATCTCGAGTGTAAGTACGATACAGGAATGAACGGATACTGTCAGAGTAATTAGTAATGGCTGCAGTACAACTGGCGAGACGGTTCTAGGCTTAATTATTTTAAGTGCAGTGAGGAATGTGGAGGGTTACAATTAAATCTCCTTAGTTCCATGTAAACAAGAAATAGGTACCTACTGCTTATTGAAATATATACAAGTGTCAAGTTAACTGGTCCTAATACCAATAACAGGAGATGACGCACCCTTCTTACGTACTGTTTATATATTAACGTGATTCATATGGTAGGTACCTGTGCTAAGCGAAGTTCTCAACATAGAATACTAATGTTGGATATTTAGTTATTGTGCACCTTTAGCGGCATATTTTATGGTAACCTGTGCCAAACTTAATTACTCATTCGTAATGTATAAAATATTTTATAACAACCGGTCCAACATTTAAATGTGTAGTTTAAGCAAATCGATATCGAAGACGTAAAGCTGACCTCTGGCGAGCTGACATCAGCCCGGCCGCGGCCGTGAGTCACAGTTCCAGCGGCTCGTTTGGCGAGCGTTGCTCCGCGCGTGTGTCACGCCGCCGCCGCCGTTGCGCCCTGCTCAAGACGAGACGCTCAAATTGTTTCATTGTTTCTGTTTCTGTTCCCGCTTCCTATACCTTGTCCACTTGTATTGTCGATCCACACAACCGCTTCTAGCGGGAGCGCACCTCATGATCATTTGCACGCGAAGTTGCTACCTGCCAAGGTCAGCCCTACCTTATCTATAAACACTTGTGACGAGAATTTCAATGTATCTTCAACACATGCTTCACGTATTTTATCTAACATTAAGTATATGTTGTTCCCTAAGAATTTCAATAGGTAGATATTTCTTATCACTACATAGTATAAAACAAAGACGCTTTCTCTGTCCCTATATCCCTATGTATGCTTAAATCTTTAACACTACGCAACGGATTTTGATTCGGTTTTTTTTAATAGATAGAGTGATTCAAGAGGAAGGTTTATATGTATTATTATAACCCGTGCGAAGCCGGGCGGGTCGCTAGTCTTTAAATAAAGTAGCGATTGCTTCTAAGCTAAACCGAATGAACCGCGTCATAACTTTGAACCTTGAGGCATACATGAGGAATAAATGCGTTCACCAGTTTTTAATTACAGTTGGTTATGTAAGAATAGCAAAGCATTTCTTTTACTACGGGCTGCCTAGTGAAAAGCCATTTCTGTAGCATATTCACAGACGTGTTACACGCACGTTGCCAAGTTCCGAGTTTCCGACCCTATAAAAACCTGTAAACTGCTTTTTTGGAGAACCCCGTATTGATAGTTGTTCGAGCAATTCAAATTCAAATTTCTTTATTTTAGACATCGTAGGTCCATACATTGTTAATTTTTTGACACACAAAATAATAATAATAAAATCTAATAAAACAATTTATCATATACTAAAAATAAAATAAAATACAACATATAAAATACAACACAACTAGGCAACCTAGATGCACCACTTCTCAGCATCTGTGGCTGCCACATGCAGTCCATTCCAGTGCACGAGCAGTGGTGCATCCATCTTACCTGCCAACGTTTTCAGGATGCTATTGGTACTGCCACACAGTCTCTGCATAAGTGACGCCGATCTGTTGCGTATAATTGCAAAAAAGTCATCCGTGTGCGCCTCCGCGAACATTCCCGACGCACTACAGTGACGTGGCAGCCCCATCAGCATCCTGAAAACGTTGTTATATTGTATTCGTAGAGCATTGTACGCTCGCTGAGTATAGCTGGCCCACAGGCTGCAGGTGTAAAACGATTGGCAAAAAGCTTTAAAAAGCGTCTTTTTCACGTCTTTGACGACATGGATTCACTAGAAGTTCCGGCATACTATTCTAGTCACTTCACTAGAATAGTACGTCGGAACGATATTGTCCTCGTCAACCTTGTTGCTCTTGCAGTGATTAAATTTTAACTATTTTTTTATGTATTTATGCGCGAATGAATATTGAATTGTAATAATTGTATAATATTTAGTGATACTATGTGTGTATTCAAAATGATAACAATTCGTTTTCTTGTTGCTATGGCTATTATATTTTATGGTCAGTGTTGTCATAGTTCGTTGATAATTCGATTATTTTCAACCAGCCTGCAAGGGCGAACGTATCAGTCAAGAGGATTTTACATACATATAACTAAAATATTAATATTCATAATACACGAAGTAGAACGGGTCCTTATCATGAAGTATGGCACAAATGTATGTGAATGTACTTAATGCGTTCAAAATTGCATGAGCAGTTTATGAATGAATTCATTCATAAATGCCCATGCATTTATGAACGCGTGTTTACCTCATAGGGACACAAAAAAACGGGAGGTGGTAACATTTCGTCACGTGTTTCTTCCCCTTCTTTTTCCCCGTTTTATGTCCGAAATATTTTCACGTTAAATTTTTAATCTATTGAAGTTAAAGCAACGGCCTCCTAGCCTAGTTGGTAGTGACCCTGCCTACGAAGCAGGAGGTCCCGGGTTCGAATCCTGGTCAGGGCATTTATTTGTGTGTTATGGATATATTTGTTCCTGAGTTATGGATGTTTTCTATGTATTTAAGTAGGTATTTATATGTATGTGTCTATTATATATATCGTCGCCTAGTGCTCACAACAAGCCTTATTGAGCTTACCGTGGGACTAGGTCGATTTGTGTAAGATTGTCCCATATATATATATATATATATATTAGGGAATGAAAACCGGGTACCCGGGTAACCGAAAAACCGGGTACCCGGACTCATTTGGACTCGGTTCTGAACCCGGTTCTGAACCCGGTTTCGAAAACCAAAAACCGGTTTTTAACCGAAACATTATATTTTATAAAAAACGTAATATTTTCTTCAGATTTTGCTATTAAAACACGTTTCTGAAACAGATTGTATTGTATACAGTAGAATCCGATTAGTACGACTCCGCATAAAATAACCAAACGTTTATAGCGACGTAAATATAGACAGATGGTTGGTTTTCGTACAAGCCACTATTAAAATGCATCCGTATAGTACGACTCTTATATCGCCGGACCGCTTTGAACGATGGGATTTCACACGAAATTGTCCGGTTACAACGGTGACGTGCATTGTAATTGTAACGGAACAACGCATACCTACAAGATAGAACCATTGTTCAAAGTTATTGTTACAAAAGTTCTAAAACTTAGGATTTCGTCTCGATAAATTATCGGCAATTTACAATGTAGTACGAGTAAATAGGTCTATGAATTAACAATTTCTTTCACTAAAGAGCAAAATATCCTTAATTATGATTGTTCGGTGAGTTATATGAACTATTATAAAGCCGATTGGTCGGTCATATACGTTCGAGCATATCCGCCGGATCTGCCAATCAATGTATGGTAGATTTGTCCGGCCATCATACCCACATTGCAGATACGACGGTTTGCCTGAACGTTCCATTTCATTCGGTGTACTTGCGGCCACTTGTAAGCACCTAATTTGGCCAAGTATAAGAGGTGCGTGCGTCGTTTCCCTCTGGCAATGGGCTCGGTGGTGGTTTGATAGTAGATGTGTTGTTTCGTTCAGGTTGGCGTGGGTGAGGAATGCGCGGCGGCGTGGGCGCGGCTGCGCTGGTGCGGCGCGTGCGGCGCAGTGCAGGTGCCGGCCTGCAGCCGCTACTGCCACAACGTGCTGCGCGGCTGCCTGCCCGCGCACGCCGACCTCGCCGACACCTGGGACGCCTACGTCGGTACGTAGTCTTCATTGAACGTGACGAGAGATAAAGCTCGACCTCGACGATACTCCGCGTCATAACTATTTACCTATGTTTACTTATTTTGTTTTGTGTAATATATTTTGCGCAATACAAACCTGCGCATATCTCAGCGAAGCAGCTGCGCATTTTTTCAAAATATGATATTGAGTATCCAAGATCGTAACTGCCACAATAGTATGTATACCGTCAAATGTAAAAATATGTCTATATTATTCCGGTGGTGTAATAAGAACGTAGTACCATATTTATGACACGATTTATGCACTGACTGACTCTACTTACTAATTACGCTGTTACAGACAGACGGACAAACATAAGTCACCGCCGCGCCGATATCGTAGGTGATAAAAAAATTTGACAACACTATTCAAATTTAGTAATACGATGTAATTTTGCTATTACAAGGCTCGCCCTGCATTTCGCCAAAAAAAGTTGAGGCCGTGAGAGAACATTCTTCATTATAGCTGTGAAAGATGATGCAGTAACTAGGAACCTTTTTTAGAACAGCAAAGACAGTTAGTAAATCAAATACTTGTGTTCGAATCAGCATTGAACTTGCTCATGGTCATGGGGCCATACCAAATATGCGTATTTTAATGAAAAAAAAACAACGACTATTTATTTCAATTGACATGAGATGAGTGACTGTTCTTTTTATACGTAGGTATATGACATTTGCAATTCAAAATTTGATCTGACGACAAGTTTATAATATAAAAGAGGTTGCAATCTGAACAAGCATTAAGTATTCTACGATCTCCGATATAAATTATTGCAACGTGACTTATAGAATAAGAATAAGAATAAGAAACATTTGATTTTACTACAACTTGATTTTAGAACAAATGTTCTTACTCGTATTTTGCCTAAAACGCCTATTGCTTAAGGGCAATACTCATCTCATCACCCAACATGACACTAATAACGGCATTTTAAGACAATCAAATTATATAGATAAGTATAAAATTCTGCTACAATTCACACCACAACCCCACGGACTAGTTGGACACAAGGCTGACTGATAAAAAGATGCAAGGAATAGCGATAAAAAATATCTACGTAGTAGGTAGTATATGCGCTTAGCTTCCCTTGGCGTTAAGTTTACTATTACCTTGCGGTCGCTGTGATAAATGTTTTTTTTATCAAACATGCAATGAAATATTGATGTTATGTTCCTTATAATAGGCCGTGAAGGATGGCGTTTCAGGTGCGGCTAGGGCAAGAGATACTTAATGGAATTTCATACAAATGTTAAAGGTCTAGGCCGGTAAAGTCCTCTTTTTTAATTTCCATTTTCACATTTTGTGGTGTGGCACAGGCATCATGACATTCTGCCAATACCAATGTATATAAAAATGTATTTTCTATTAAAACTGAGTTAAAATACAGCTAAATATTAATACACACACGTTAGTTTTAGTTTTTGACTTGTGTTTACTTATAACTTCTCTAAAAATTAATCTTTGATTTTTTTGTTGTTTATTTCATTGCATGTTTGAAAAAAGCACTATACAAGCTTCGGCGTGAATAAGGACTTGCAGGCCTCATATTTCTATCCGGCCGTATATACGTATTCGGCCTGCAAGTCCTTACTTCCCGGCCTCTGCAGTAATGTACTATTTTAGATGCCGTGGACAAGGTAGCCGATCGACTTCTCGGGCCATTCAACATCGCCATGGTGGTAGAACCAATCGACATTAAGATATCGGAGGCCATCATGAGCTTCCAAGAGCACAATCAAGAGATTTCCCAGAAAATCTTTGCGGGGTGCGGCAAGCCGGTGCTGGGCGGCGGCGGCGGCAGCGGTGCATTCTTCGCACCTGAGCGCAGCCGGCGGTCGCCACGCGCGCTGCCCCTGTCGTCACATCTCCACCCCGACGCGAACGATGTAGACGATTTTGAAATTGAAGCATCCTTCGAAAGTTTAGTCAATGACGATCCTTCTCTTCTTAGCCTGAGGACACCAAATGGTATCAAAAAGATAACCAATGAAATGGCCGAACAGGCAAAGTCTAGAGAGAGGTTTTTGCAATACATGAGAGGAAATATCAATTTAGAAGCGTTCGAGGAACATGAGCGGCGAAAACGAGACGCGGAACCCGAACCCGCCGGAGGCGCTGAGATAGACTTCAGGTCGTACCAGTTCGCCGGGAAACGCGGATCCAAGAAGAAGAAACCCGCTGCCAAAACAGAGGATGGCCACGGTGAGTGCTAGACTAACGCCTCGGCCACGAAACGCCCGCTTCGACCTACCGCCGCCAAACATATGGCGGTCGGCGTGTGGCCCTCGGAGAGGGTGTTCCGTGGCCCGCAGGATACATCACCTCAAGGCTTAAGTAGCTGGCAGCTAGAACCTAGAGAGCTCAAATACGACACGAGAACTGATACACTTGACCAATCTAATCTATTGTAAAGAGTATTCTAACACAAGGATTTACAGACATTAGTTACATTACAGGCAAACGCTCACAATCTAAACAGGAGCATTACAGCTAACATTCGAGCGAAATTACGGTAACGTTGTTTTATACTTTATGCTGACAAATTTGCTCGCAATTTCTCTTCACCCGCACCTCCCGATCGTAAATAATACTATATTTTACGACTAGCATTTACTATACCTCGTTTTATTTAGGATTACCGTGCGATTGTCGTCGTGCGGCATAAAGGCGGAAAGCAGGCATATTTGGCTGTTATATTCTTTACTGTTACGTAAACAATGGAATAAAGTAATCTTATTTTAAATTTAAGAGATGACTGAAATAATTGATGAAACGTAGGCAAAATTGGCCGTTAATTTCCTAATCATGAAAGAAACGAGATAAGGCTTTCTCTAATTAAATTATCGCGTAAATCTTTGGCTATATGACTGGCTTTGTTCTTTATTAGTTCGACAAATTTAAAAACAGCGGATGCTGGATGGTCTGTCACAAGCGATTGCTCAAGCGTATCTGCACCTTTAGGAAAGTCTCTGTGGCCGGCGATAATAGGGATGACGACTATGTTGAAAAACTATTATTCTAATAGTTTTTTTTTATATTTATTATTATATTGACATATATAAAAACATTTATTTTCGAAATATATACAGTAAGTGCAACTTACTGTATATATGTCACTTCTACTACTGTGTAGTGTAACTTACTGTGTGTTTGTTACTTTATTCTAATTAGTCCGTCAGTTAGATTATCGAAAATGATTAGACACGTATTTTTTCCTTTTTCAATTTAACTAAAATTGACGAAGATAAAGAGCATCAAAGTTCCGGGGTGGGGGCTTGTGACGTCACTCCTAGGTAAGAATTGTACCTAGGAGTGACATTACGCCAAACTTGAACGCACTGTATTTTTGTCATTTTTGATTTAACAAACAAAAGAAAAAATACGTGTACAATATTTTTTTATAATCTAAAAGACGGACTAAATAGATTTTTTCATTCGTCTAGCCTATTATAAGCAGTTTATTTGTTGTGAAAGTGATAATATAATGTAACGGTACGGGGTGGACAGCAGGGTCGGAGTGGGCGGGGCCGGTGCTGGAGAAGCTGGTGCACGACACGCGGCTGCGCGTGCGCTCCACGCACCACTACTGGAGCCACCTGCCCGCGCTGCTGTGCAGCCCCGCCAGCATCACCAACGCGCCCTGCTTCAACGGCACGCACAGCGCAAGGTATAACTAATTTCGTCTAACATGCACATACCGACGCAAGGTGATAATGATGCCTGCACTAAATCCCAATGGACTGTTGTCTGTTTAGCGTAATAGCAAAATGTGAATAAAATATCACTTGCTCCATACTAAATATAAGGGAAAGCTCTCTTTGATATGTGGCTTTTTGTATGTATATCACCGTAAGTTGAACCATAGGAAACTATTGATACTGTATGGGAATGGAATCAATTAGCATAAAAAAGATTATGTGAAATTTTTTGTTTGTTATTTTCTTAACTAACTGTAAGGGGACACTAATTGTAAGGGGACGGCTGTCTTGGATTTGCTTTTGCTCCTTGATTGCAATGGAAAAAGTTGAAAATGATCATTTTCTCGCACCTTTCAAGCTCCAATTCGAATTTAAGTTACTGGACACAGTAAACGCCAATGTTCATTAATTTAAAAACAAGAAAAGGTTTAAGACCCTTTTCGCGTAGCACCATAGGATGTGGCAACTGCCCTCACTACCCAAAAAAAATCTATCCAGTTCAAATATATATATATTTAAATACAATGGGTGGCATGTCATGCCATAGCGCTTACATGGAAATGAAAAGGTTCGACTATTGCCTTTATCATTAAATTTTTTAAGACTGATACGATTACATTAAACTTTAATTTATATTGTAAAGGTTTTTTCTCAAACATGCAATGAAATGTTGTTATAAAAGTACAAAGTACCACGTTTCAGGCGGGGCAACTGGAGAGACACGTAATGGAATTTCATACAAAATTGAAGGCCTAGGCCGGGAAGTAATATATTTTTAATTTTATTCCACATAAATGTGTGACACAGCAACATGGTTTTTAGCCATTATAACAGTTTCATTACGACAGTTTCATGTTGACATTCTGCCAGTTATGCCAGTACGCCTATTAAAAAAAACAATAAATTATATATTCAAATATATTAAGTCGATACTTAATCAATATGGACATGAACATAACAAATAACACATTATAAATTTAAACATTAGCGGCAAAAGTGTCTACTCAAACCGTGCCGTTTTGTTTCATGATAACATTCTGCCACAGTGCAAAAATAAAAATAAGTAATGATATTTTGAAGTTTTATTTATATAAAATGGACATCGACATGAACATAAGCAACAACACGTTATTGCAAATTTACTCACACAAATATAGGTACATTCCAAATATTAAAATAAAGGACCCCGCAGCAAACATAGGGAAAAAGTGGTTTCAGTCAAATCTCACGAAATTTAAGTATGATGTAGATACAAGTCTCCTCATTATTTTTTTATAAGGGCACAACTCTCTCAGACTTATAGTTTCAAAAATAATCAAGTATATATTGTTCTATTTACGCGACGTGTTTTCTGAAATCTATATATTGAAATGATACCCACTGACAGTTACTGACGTTATGAAGTCAAATTCAGATGCAGGCGCCAACTGCCAGTTGAGTCATGAGTTTGAAGTTAAGCGACTCAGTTATGTCCGCCTGTTTATGCTCGTGTATTATTGATTCGTTGTTATGGTGGGACTACCGGATGATTTATAGCAGTAGCCATGTTACCTAGTTTGGTTCTACTTACATAAATAAAGTATCATCATCATAAAATGTTATATTACTTATCTTACAATATATAAAAAGTACAATCCTTCAACATTTTTACAATCAGTTATCTATGTTACGAACTATATGCATAACAGAGCAAAAAAGAGGAGGAATTACGTAAAATAGGTAACATACCTACATATATTTTGTATAAAACAATTAAATTGATTATTTCCGAAACTATAAGTCTGAGAGAGTTGTGCCCTTATAAAAAAAATATGAGAAGATTTGTATCTACATCATACTTAAATTTCGTGGGATTTGACTGAAACCACTTTTTCCCTATGTTTGCTGCGGGGTCCTTTAAACGTAAAAGCGTCTACTCAAACCGCGTGTGAAAAAACGCCTAGGTAGTTTTTTAATAATTTTGGAGGTTAAGTTAAATAACTTTGATTCTTTTATTCTATTTCAATGGTTTTATTGTTCATTGTTATTTATTATAATAATGTTGTCGTCGAGTTTTGAAGCAGAAATGACTATTCATTGAGCCCCACCAGAATTAAGTGCGAAATGCGAAAGTAAAATTGAATGGGCTCTAAATTAATTGATGGCGCAAATGACAAACGAGATGTCGGAAGGCATATGGCTACCCAAACTGCATGCGTGTTTAGTTAATATTACGATAACAGTTTAGACTAAATGGGTTTTTTGTTTAAGTGAGAACTGTGTCTGTCTATCTAAGGATAAGTAGGAATTACAAAAATTTGTAAAGAGGTTATAATTTTCATTGTCACAGAATAACAAGTGCTGTTCGTGTTTGGTACATTTTACATTGCGACATATTTATACATCATGAAATATTTATGGATCATCTGTTTTATCGTTATAGACTAAATTCATGTTGGAATCACCACGAACTAAATAGCAATATTTTTGTTAGATATATTAATTCGTCAAGTCAAGTTTTAGTTTTTCTAGAAATAAAACTATCATATTTTTGGAGATTTTTTTATTTATTTCATTGCATGTTTGAGAAAAGCACTATACATGCCTTGCCGTGAAAAGGGCTTTAACGGCTTCGTATGGTTACCCGGCCTCGCTAACGCTTGGCTCGTGTATATGGGTCAATCACCTTTTTTTTGTTTTTGTATGGCACTACTGATTAATACATTTTCACTATTAAACTACTTACAATACATGGATTCTAATTTGTTAAACATTAAATTAGACTAATTAATGATAACTGAGCAAATTATGAAATAATACATTTTATAATTTACACAAAATTTATTGGTTTTCTAGGAGACACATTTTCTCTTTCATACAAAAATTTCATGTCACTGAGTGTACATTAAGAGTAAAAAATCTTTTTGGTGTAAAAAAATCCTACTGTAGCATTTTATGTTAAAGTACGATTAAATAAAATATTGCGTTTACTATCTTATAACGCTCTGCTAAAGCAAGAAAAATAAATACTTTTTTTAAGAATTCAGTTTCAAAAAATGTCACTGTCTTCTATAAAAATACTAGTTCTCCTGACTCACCGAGTCAAAAATCGGCATAAAATGGCGTGACGCCACATGACCTGGCTCGACCAATAGAAAACCGACCTGAGTGTTACGTGAATCGGTCCACCATTACAGCGGCAGTTAGTAGCATCGTGCATTTCGTCCGGAGCTCTGATACAGGTAAGGTGGCTTTATTCCATTTCTACTGACTCACTGCGATTTTACGTCATTTTTGTACGATTTTGGTTTCAAGCTAGAGTTTAATACATGGCACTGAAGTCTAATATTCTTAAGCAACCTATTTATTTCCATATTTTGTTTTAACTATGCTTTTATCTGATCTTAACACGAGTTTGTCTCTTGAGTCACTGGTCCTCTGGCTGACTTTTTCGGTGACCCAAGAGACAATCTTGGTAAGCCATGAGACATTGCCATGTTTTTCAAGGTTTGAGTGACAAAATGACAATAAGCTATTAAATGATTACTGTTTATAGTATGTAAATGAATCTGCAATATCAGAAATACGGGTCATTTTCGTTTACCTATTGTTTTTATTTTATTACGAGTCGAGTATCATTTCATTTTTCATTGCCTATTTTGAATATATTCTTATGGTGGCGTGCTTATATAAGTATATATTAAGCCAATAATTGTTCTTATCTTCCATGGCTAAGAGGGAAAAGTCTCCAATAAACTCGCTGACCAGAAATAACGCTTGTTAGAAACTTTTTTCCTCGCGATATTTCTCTTTATAAAAATGCTATTGGAAATGTTGTTGATTAGCATTCCAAGCACATGTACCGAAAAACTAAATGGTACGTTTCAGAATCCCCTGTTTAAAAGGCATATGCTCAAATTACCCTGCTACTATCGCTATTCTATGCTTCTTTGCTCATCATCATCATCATATCAGCCATAAGACGTCCACTGCTGAACACAGGCCTCCCCTTTTGACTTCCATATGTACCGGTTGGAAGCGACCTGCATCCAGCGTCTCCCGGCGACCTTCATAAGGTCATCTGTCCATATGGTGGGTGGACGTCCTACGCTGCGTTTGCCAAGCCGTGGTCTCCACTCAAGCACTTTTTGACCCCATCGGCCATCTGCTCTGCGTGCAATGTGGCCTGCCCATTGCCACTTCAGCTTGCTAATCTGAAGGGCTATGTCGGTGACTTTATTTCGTCTACCGATCTCCTCATTTCTGATTCGATCACGTAGAGAAACTCCGAGCATAGCCCTCTCCATAGCTCGTTGAGCGACTTTGAGTTTTGAGATGAGACCGATAGTGAAGAACCACGTTTTGGCGCCGTAAGTCATCACTGACAACACACATTGATTGAAAACTTTCGTCTTGAGGCACTGAGGTATGTCGGACGAAAAGACATTGCGTAGTTTCCCGAACGCTGCCCAACCGAGTTGGATTCGGCGCTTGAACTCTTTCTCGAAGTTGGACCTACCTAATTGGATTACTTGTCCTAGGTAGATGTACGAGTCAACAACTTCGAGAATTGAGCTTTCAATAGAGACTGGGATACGCATAACATTGGCATTTGACAAAATTTTCGTCTTGCCCATGTTCATTTTCAAGCCTATCTATTTAGAAACTCGGTTGAGGTCATCGAGCATCGTGCTGAGTTCTTCCATCGACTTTGCCATGACTACGATGTCGTCGGCAAATCGAAGGTGAGTGATGTATTCGCCGTTTATGTTGATGCCAAGTCCTTGCCATTCCAGGAGCTTGAAGGCGTCTTCCATTGCTGCAGTAAACAGTTTCGGAGAGATAACGTCTCCCTGCCTTACGCCTCTTCGCAACGGAATAGCCTTCGTGCTCTGCTCCTGTACTCGAACCGACACACTTCAACACTTCGATGTACCGATAGTCAATATGGCATCGCTGAAGATACTCAAGCACCGCCCATATTTCCACCGAATCGAAGGCTTTCTCATAGTCCACAAACGCTAAGCATAGTGGCAAGTTATACTCTTCGGTCTTCTGTATAATTTGCCGTAGCGTATGGATGTGGTCTATGGTACTATAGCCTCTTCGGAATCCGGCTTGTTCGGGAGGCTGGAAGTCATCAAGTTTGTGTTTGAGACGATTCGTGATGACCCTTGAAAACAGTTTCTAAACATGGCTCAGAAGCGTGATGGGTCTGTAGTTCTTCAAAAGGCTGTTGTCACCTTTTTTGAAGAACAGCACCACCTCGCCTCTGTTCAAAGCTTCAGGAGTTTTTCCCTCGAACAAGACGGAATTAAAGAGATTCTGGGATTGATGACAAAGCAAACCGCCCAGTGTGGGGATTTTTTATTAGTAAATGTTGGCGGATCCAAAGGTAAACTATTCAGATATATTATGTCTACAAAGTTACGACGAAACTAACGAGTAACGTAAACGAACGAACGTAACGAGTAGAGTTAAGTAACGGTTTAGAAGATGATGGCGAAATGCTTGTCATGTTTTTACGTAACGCCAAAGATAGTAATTAAAATACTTCAAGAGCAATAACAACTAAAAGACAGCAGGAATATTTTGACTTCAAAAATATTGTTGACATTTTAGAAAAGTAAATTGTAAATGTTTTTTTATTGTGATAGATCTGAAAAATCGCGTAGTATTAAGTGCTAAGTTCAAGATATCTAATTATTATGGTAATTAAAAGTTTGATTAAAGGATAGTATTGTACCATTTATTAAAAATACGAATTAATACTTGCTGTAATTATTAAGAGCAAAAACTGTTTAGAAGTTTTTATAAATTTATTTTGATAATACATTTTTCTATAGTAATATTTTGTTTCATTTCATTTCCAATAAAGTGTTCTTAATTATCTGTCTGATGATATGAAAAAAGACTAAAAAAGATATCATACACACATATAAATCAAGTTCATTCCATTTTAAAAGTATCTTGAGTCACCGTTTTGTCTCTTGGGTAACCAACGTGTACAAAAAAAAGTCTCTTGAGTTACCGTTTTGTCTCTTGGGTAACCGACTTGTCACCAGAAAAATTAACATAATTTTAATATTTTTGTATCGAACCGTTACAGTTTTTCATTAGCTGATATGATAAATTGTATTTAAAGCAAAGGGATAAGTTAAAGTTATGATGTATGTTTTATTTGTATTAGTTATTACTAATTAAAAGAAAAGTTTTTGTAAGTTTTTGTCAACAGTGACTCAAGAGACATAACTAATTGTTGTAATTTTCTACTTACATAATATTTTGCCATAATTTTCATGTGTAATTAACAAAAATATGTTTATTTACACATTGCACTGGTTACACCTTTGTCAACATGCTATTTTACTGAATTATCCGTGGTTACCCAGGGGACTACTTTTAACCTCAAATTAAGTTCATGGTCATATAAAGCAATAAAATAATCATAAAAGTCCGCGGCAACTCCTAAAATATGAAAGTTCAATATATGTTATACGCTAAAAGCTCATAAAAATGGCAAAAGAAGTTATTTTATATTTTGATTTGTTCTTTATCAAAAAACAAAAAAAAGGTGATTCACCCATATACAAACTCACCCGTTAAGGCCTTCTTTCCCGGCGTCTGCAGTAATGTACAGCCGCCTTGGTTAGTTGGAAAAACTGGCTTTATGTGTATTTCAAATTAGTAAAACTAGGAAAATATTGAAATTGTATATCTGACCAATCAGTGCTTTGTTTACGTTTACCATTTTGAGGAAACCATCATATTTAACCGCCTTGAAAAGCAATTTGAAGGTTTCGTATTAAATTGAACGGACGTCCGACCTCGTTCGTGTCAGTCTAACACTCAGCCTGCAAAAGGCGATTGCGACGATTACTTAGTTCGTTCTTGGCGTTTAGTTTAGCTTTTTAGCGTTTATTCCTTTTAGTTTGCGATGTGGTTTGAAGTGAGAAAGCGGGGCGTTAATTCCCGTTTTCTCCAATATGCCGCGGAGTCGTCTCAAACGATAATTGCAGTTTCCTGGCCTCCACAATAATCCAAATAGATATAATGTATAATAGATTGGAATGTGTTTGGTTCGCAGTTACACGCTGAGCTCGGCGGGCGAGGGCAGCGAGGCGCTGGCGGCCAACCCGGAGGTGCGCGGCGCGGCGCGCGCGGCCGGCGCCGGCGCGCGCGCGCCGCTCGACGCGCTGCCCGCACTCACCGCGCGGCTCAAGGACGCTTACAACGGCGTCGAAGTGCAGTGGAAAGACGACAGTACGTCACCACTGCCCGCTTTCAATATTTACTTACTCGCAAACACCATACATAAGTACATCGCTCAAAGTCAGTCCATATAAGTTCATCCTTAGTAGGTAGTGATCCCATTAAATACCTGATGAGACAGAAGGCGCTCATAGTACACGGCGGCTCGCTATGCCGATCAGTTGGATTTAGCTTGACGTACTTTGTATATTTGTATCTGTGTTTTATTCCCGACCTATTCCGCCTCACTTGTCATTACGTTTGGGACCTCCGCTTATCATTGGATTTTAAGACCTATTTACGTGATTGGTTGAGTTAAACTTACGGCGCTTCAGGCGCTTGTCGCAATATCTGAGGGTCCTGTTCGAGATGGTCTCGAGCCAGTAAATCCGTCGAAATCATTAGGTAGTTAATAATAACTTAAAAATATTTGAAATGGCTTTCTAAATAAACATGCAGCGTGCATTTTTCATATAACAGAAGAGCGGCAATTGTAAACAGAGTTATCACTTGTGACAGGAGACGTCGCATCAGTAAGTCGCGAATTTGAATACTCGTATATGTGTGGGTATAAACTTAATTCAGAAATGATTTTGTACAATTTTTCAAAAACGTGCAATCAATCACGTTCAAAATAATTTTCCAATAAGGTTCTATTTATGGGGGGGGGGGGACATGTTTTTAAACTTCTAGAGCGATTATTTCAGAAAATATTAACTTTATCAAAAACTGTTTTTAGAAAACCCTTATTATTTTTTAAATACCAATCCAATGATATGTCACACTCTAGGGTTAAAACGAAAAAAAAAAATCACCCCCATTTTACCCTAAAAAATTTATAACCTCTTTTTATTTTACCACTTTGTTGGCGTGACCGATACACATATTCGTACAATATTACAGCTTTCTAGTACTTACAGTCACTGAGATTATCCGCGGACGGACGGACAGACAGACAGACTTGGCGAAACTATAAGGGTTCCTAGTTGACTACGACTACGGAACCCTAAAAAGCGCTACATTTATTCCTTTGACGACTCATTTTCCAACATAAATAAATGTATATCTTACATACCGGTTTGATATCAAGGGCACTATTTATTCGCAAAGATCACCTAAATGTATGTATTCAGCTAAGCCTAAGCGTCGTCGTTAAAGTCCATGAGAAGGTAGAGTTGCAGTGAAGATCAAAATGACACAAGAAAAGTACAAGAAAATCACTAGTAAATATCCGAATAATTTTAACTGCTGTGCGGTTAGTGTCAAGTTTCAAACTGAAGCGACAACCCAACCGGAAGATTTTTTTGGTTATAGTGGCAGTTCTGAATCAGCTGTGTGACGGCACTCACCCTTTAAACTATTTTTGAGGATTTTTACTAAAAAGAATGCAAAAAAATAATTTTGTGATCTACAGGCGTATAGCTCGAAATGGTTTTCGATTTCTATTAAATTTGTAAGATTTTAAAACCTAATACGAATTTTTATAATGGATATCCTGGGAAGTGGTTAATGTAAGATAAATTGAAATAGTATTTTTGATGAAATTAAACATATTATTTTGATAGTTGTACTTAATTCAAATTCAATTATCCCCTTCCCAGAAATAACCGTATTTTTCCCGCTATTAAAATGAAGTTGGGGCTAAACAATTTTTCATTGGTTAAACTAGGTTATTTAATGTCAAACCACAAGCGCGACAATATAAGTTTTTTTTTATTATTGTTAATAGAAGCCTTTCATGCGTAATAAAACTGTCAATTCACTTGAGACACTGCATGCGATTATAGTACAAAGTAAAATACGACAAATTTATCTAAATCAATTTTTTTACACGCTAGTATTCAGGTACCTAATTGATTGATTAATACGGTATAGAATGGCATGAGCGTCCGTGTGCCCTACGTAAGTCTCTTTGGATCAGATACTTATGAAAAAGTGATTATTTTACTTAATATGGAATCCTAAAAACGAACCTATAAATCACGATTTCAATCACAACGATAACGTACGATTTTCAAAATATTATATATGATGTGCAGTGCAGTGCAAAAGATTCCATCAGTGGACAACGATTTTCGTTAGGGTACGGGCATCCATACATGAAACGGCATTCTCCTTTGTCGGTTATTTTAATTTGTAGTAGGTAGTTAAAAGTAACTTGTTTATGCAGGTGATTCTCTAGCGGCAGTGGAGTCGCTGACGCACGAGATGACTGAGCCGGGGTCGGGCTCGGGGTCGGGCGACGACGCGGACGACGCGGACGACGCGGACGACGCGGGCGACGAGGACGGCCGAGACCGCCTGCCCGACGATGACGAAGACCGCGATCCACCCACCGACTACCCCGAAGGTCATTATTTTTTCTTACTAACGAGCGAGCGTGCATTTGATCCCATTGTTTACGAATGTGTAATACGCCATTACATCAGATTTTTCAAGTGAGTTCCATAATAACATGGGATCACAAATTGTGTTTTACTGCCTAATTCTTTTTAATCACTACACCTAGAGATTTTCCTAGCACGAACGACCTGTTGTAAGTGTTTGAGAAAATAAAAACATCGACAGCCTTCACGTCATAGAGGTAATACAAAGACAAATATAGGTATAAGGGTCGTTCTCCTTTTTTACCGACAATGAAACGCGATTTCCCCGTTTTTTGGATTTATGATCATGTGTAAAATGATAACGGTAGAAATTATTTAAATAAAATAAACATATCTGTTTGAAGTAGACTATATGATAGTCATTTTTAAGTCGGTAATGTATTTTTCTGTTCAGTGGTTTTCTAGAAAACACCGTGACAGAGTGGCGTTTTCAGCGAAGACAGCCTTCCGACTGACCGCTCTGTCACGGTGTTTTGAGTTCAATAATTAAAATAATGTAAGTGTACAGTTACTAACCAGGGAAATAACAAGTATACGGTACCGATATGGTAATTCAAAATTTAGGGCATTTACCTCCATACCATAAACAATAATTAAATTACAAATCAGACAGTTTTCAGCGCGGAGACAGCTCATTGTCGCTTAAAAAGGAGAACTGCCCATATAAGGTGCGTCAGAAAGTAAATAATAATACGAGGGTCGCGCTGAAAGTATTTAGATTGGCCCACTTAGAGATCATACAGTATTTGGACACATTTATTTTCTGAAAATATAACTCTTAAGCTATTTTGAGAGGTATAATTTATTCGGTTGTTATAAGTATTTTAGGATCTATGGCCGTTCGAAAATTGTAAGTCAGGCGTTTTCATAATTTTCAACCAAGATTTTTTTTTGTGTAACAATTTTATACAACTTTCAAAGTGTCCTGAGTCAATTAAAAAGCATAAAAAAGCTTAGATCTTGATTTTATAACAAACGCCACTTCTTGTCAGACTGTTTGTAGTAGGTATTAAACATTAAATTGATCTTGTTGTTTTCTTATGGATTAGTATTGAGATGAACGTCTTTTAACAGACATCCTCTAATGTCAAATTGCATTTATGTGATAAATATTAGAGCCTCACAAAAAAGTTGCATTTCAGCAAATTCGGACAACTTTAGGCTTCCAAACGACTCGTCAGAAAAAAAAAATCTTTCTTAACATCTTTCTTTTTGTTAAAAAAAGCTATGATATCAATGGACTCCATCCAAAACTCTGAGAATCAAAAATTTACATACAAGAAGTTACCTAGGAAAAATGGGTCTTGAGCTTTTCAGGTTGGTTCAGTTGTTCTAAAAATGTGTACTTATTGTTACAAAGAGTTAAAAAAGGTGATAATATAGTTGCGTAATTAATACACTTCCTCAGAATCTTAATACTTTCAGCATGACCCTCGTAACAACATTATCAATTTATTTATATTTTACATACTTCAGAAATAATATGGAAAACATTCGTAACTTTATTTCATCGTGTTAATAAATTGTCCCATAAGTCACTCCATACAGTTCGAATATGTTTCCTAGATTTTGATAGCAAAGACTGTGAAAATAACTAAACGTCATGATTTCATAGGAATTTGACGTTTAATTAAAATAACACTAAAGTTTGACAGTTAATTTGATTGGAAGAGATAACAACTATTGACAAGAAATAGTTGATTAACCCTTATAATTTGGACAAATTGTCTGTGCAGACCGAGTGGTCGCGGCTAAAGTATATTTGGCTGTTTGCAATATTGATAGTTCAAATATTTATTTAAAAAGTAAAAAACAATACAGTAATGGATTTTAGTACAACTTCCTGGACGCTAAAACCGTAAAATAATGAATTCGATTTTTTTTAATTTGAGTCGGTACATAAGGAGGTTCTTTTCCTACCAATTTTGCTACATTAATGTGAACATTTCCGAGCATATTGGAGAAAAATTAGTTTCTTTAAAGAATTTAGTTGAATAAATGTATTGATCGTGCTTATTAAACAGGGTCAGGTGAGGGTCCACGTCGGGACGACGAAGACTCGCTGGAGACGGATGTGGACGAGCCTGTGGGCACCGAGCGGCCCGCTCTGCCGGGGCTGCCCGGCGTGGTGACCGGCCCCAAGTCCAACAACGTGCAGATGAACGGGCAAGTGGGCGCGGCGTCGCCTCCGCCCGCGCCGCCGGCCGCCCCGCCGGCCGCGGCCGCCGCCGCGCGCCCCTCGCTGCAGAAGGCGCTCTTCACCTACGCGCTGCCGGTCGTCTGCGCGTGGTTCGGCACCATCATCACCGACTTGATATAACCGCGACCCTCAAAACTACAGTGTCACTTTTTATTTGATCGACGTTGCGAGCGGCCGTCGGGGACGTGTGTGACCTCAAAAGTGTTCTATAATTTCTACAAGTGACGTTTCGGATAAACTGAAGAGAATGAATCGGATAGTAGTATCCTAGTCAGTAAAAGCGGAAGTCGAATGGCGTGTTAGCGCTGCTGTGATAAAAACAAGTGGACAGGTTATGCCTACTAAAAATATAGGAAAGAATGTCGGGGCGTGAACTTCCTAAGAAATTAGTAAAACGATATACGACCACTGCGAAATATAGTGGATTTTATTTATTCTTTTTTATATGATTATTAGTCTTGGTTTTTATTATTATCCATTTTGAAATGAACTCATGAATATCGCTTTAATACGTGGCGATTATTAACATTATAAATAGGATCGGGAGGGTGTCATTATGTATGGGCCACTCCGTCTACTCTACTTGTATAGCGGCCACGAACTGCAGGCTGACGGTTGGGCTCGTCCGCCGGTGGTCGCGGGTCAGTGCCGGAATAATCCCAGTGGATTTATAGTTGGACTAAGGGCACAGAAGATAATCGTTTCACTGGCCGAAGATATAATACTATCAGATTGCCACTGCCCAGGAAGTTTTATTATTATGAAGTGTAAATTTAAAGTTAGCTAGTGAATGTACTGTCTATTGTTATGCGTCAGATTAATGTATGTATACTATTTTGTGAGACTCTGCGTGGAATGCTAATGATTAAACGTAAATGTTTATGTGTTTTTCCATAATACATATTTATACATATTTTATGTACACAGACTTATTATTAGCCATTATTTTAATTCTAAGATCAAATCCACATATTGACTCTTTGACGTGAAAAATGACTTAACTGAATATGTACATATAACTTAGAATTAATATTAAAATTAATTTAAGAGACTGATTCGCTTTCGTTTACTTTATATAAATAATAATATAGCTAATTTTATTGATCATTATTAGCATTGGCTTAGCAAACTATATGTGATGTACCAATATCACTACTTTTTCTTTATTTAAATGTGGCTTTGTTATACTCTGGTTTAATGAGACTTGTATACAAACAGATCAATTTTCATAGCTATAGAGTAAGTGATATATTTTTTTCAGCTTAATTCCTTTTGTCGTAGATTAGTTGATGTGTATTACAGCTTTAGCCACAGATTTTGCCATAACTTTTTTAGCTATTAATAGTATATATTATCATGACAAAGTTTACATTCAATCTGATCACATTCACCTAATCGGCCAGCTACCAAAGTACCTACATAAAATACTGAATCGTAGAGGTTCTATTGTATCCATATTTGTATTATGTATTAGCGATTTTACGACTAGCTTTGCCATACTAAATTATAAAACAAACGCACAAACCTAATGTGTAAGCAAATCATTATTATTTCTTCTTTTTAACGCTTTCGTTCCCCATAGTTATAAGACTAATATATACTTATAAATTTAAATATCAACCCCGTATGTATGCACTCATTATCTGGCATTAGCGAGTTTGCCCAAAGCGAGGACATAACGGAGCGCGCCTATAGAGGCGACCGGTTGTGTTTTTTTATTACGTGGCTATTTTAAACATAATTTCAATTCAACCGTCCTTTCCTTGTAATTTGCAAAAACCACTTGCCTACATAACAGGTATAACCAGCACTCGGACCGGTGCAGGGGCATAGGGCGCGCTAGTGCAAGTGCGGGACCAAATTTATAAAATATTTTACGCCTGATTTATGTGCCATTGTGCTTATTTACTGTTTCTTTTTTTCCAACGGTATTGTTGCATGGACAAATTAAACGACGACGCACGTTTTTGAATAGAGGACTTGATGATTTTCTAACTCAATGATAGCGTTTGTATAATGTACACACAAATTGCATCGCAAGTTTAATATGACTGCGAGGTTGCAAAAGTTTACTATAATTTGTAAAACCAATTTATCTGTAGACAAATGCACGAAGTTAGAATGTACTATGCCGTCTTTTTGAATGGTCGAAGTTGATTTCCTGAAAATAGATTCGAGGGATCCTGTGCGATCCTGAAATCGAATCAGTTTTGTATGTACTCCTAGCAGGTACACAACGGCATCCAATGGTTCATCCGTTCGATTTGTGGCTCATGCCGATATTAGCGTATTACTAATAAACATTGAGCGCCTTTCGAGTCTCGGTTTGTTTTAGTTTACGCATAAAACCGTGTATAAGTATTCAGAAACAATGATACTCCCTCATTAACACGATGTGATAGGGATATTAATAAGTGACATTATCATGACAGAGTTGACAATGTCAGTGTGACACTATTCCTGTTGTCACACCGTGTTATTATAAGATTTTGTTTGAGCACTATCACAAACAAAACTGACAGCAGTCTAAAAAAATTGAATCATTGTAAAATTATAGGTAGGCAAGAAAGAGTAAGAAAATAAAAACTAATATTCATAAATAGTATTAGTTCACATCCCATCAAGAAATAGTGTCCATAATAGGCTTGATATCGTTTTGCACTATTTTGTAATGGAATTATTTGTATATACAAGCCAACCCTAAATGTAACATCAGCGGTTATTCAGATTTTAACCGAAAAAATGTAGTGCTGTGTACAACCCTATTGTAAATATCGTATTTAATTTTATGTAAAATTATGTAATTTAACTACTTTCATAGATATTCATGAAAATTTAATGTGGCTAGTAAGTAGTAGTTTTTATACAGTTAACGAAACAGGGTACAGAGTTGATTCATGATAGCTACAGCTATTGTACAGGATTCAATGTTGCCACGGCCTAGCTGTGCCGCGATTTGCAGGCATGAGAGCTTGCTCGGCGCAGGCGCGCGCTCGGATTTTGCATGGCAAGCGGACGTTCATCATTATACTGCACTCTATAGCGCGGGTGGAAATATCATTATTTATTTCGAGAGTACTGAACTACTTTTGTCTTTTCCGCCGAAACCTTGTGTTCTTTTTTATACGCAGAATTAGTAAACTTAAATTCATCCTGGCCTCTCATTCACGTAGTTTGACCATAACTCTGAATTTGAATACATGGAGTTAATTACATACCATGGAGTAAAATAATGATCGTCTAAAAGTACGCATTTATTATCTACCATTGACACTCATTTAGGTACTGGTCACTAATTCAGTGGAACCTAGAAAACCCGAACCTCGATAAGACAAAACTCTTGTTAACAACTAAGTAAAATGCAATTCCCATCGCTTCGAAGGACAAAACCTTTATAACTCGATATATTCAACTACATTATAACGAAGTAGGTAACAATTAACAACGGAAAAAGTATTTCTTCATAAAAGGTATTTATTTCATTTGTAGTATAAATTTAAGTATTATCAAAGTTATAAGCTGACAAAATTTAAAAACAAAAAAATGGGAAGACTGAAATTCACAAGTTCCTACGTTTTTGGTTTGACCCCCTTAACTCGTTAAATGACCCCGTAAGTCATTAAAACGAACAAATGCTTATAAAACGCCTTTAAGTCCTATTTCCTCTCGTTAAAACTCGTTAACCGGAACTTTTTTCACCTGAACTTTATGGTATCGAGGTTCCACTGTGTATAACATTTTTAGTGTCGCCCTGCCTATCTCAATATAGCACAGACGTTGTTGTCATGGTACGAACTGAAATGAAATAAACTTTGCGCTATGATCACCACTTGCAGCCACTGGATCCGTCGCTAGAGTTCCGCAGTTATAGTTAATGATAACACAATACACTAATCATTGTAAAATAAACATTGTGTCGCATTTTACATAATATCAATAATACCCGCATCAATAATATACGCATATTGGATTCTGTGCCGCTTATAAGTCGTCTGTCTTGTCTGTCAGGTTGTGGCATTTATACCGACCTACATGATAAATATACGAGTGAAAAAGTGACATGAATGTTACAATGTTATAATTATACAACACTGGAAACTGCTCATCCACATGAAATAACTATAATTTGTATTGCCAGAAACATCAGCCAGTTTGAATGCCAATGGGGAGTCTAGTCAAACAGTGTAAAGGCATTGGAACTGATCGCATGATATTGGGCAGTTTCCCGTCTGTACAGCAAACACCGGACCATTCATTAGAAATGGTGGTTAAAATGTTATCACAATCGGTATTACAATGGTGTTTTGGAAATATATATAGTAGATAATCAATTAAAGATCAGAAATAAACAATAACATGTGCGTCTGATTGTTTTATTATTATTTTTTCCAGTGTTTCCTCACCCTTTGACCGCCAGAGTCGTCCTATCACGGCGACGGAAAGTCGTACACTCAGCGCCAAGATGTCATATAACGGTCGAATAGGTCTGTTTTTGAACTTGTCTTATGTAGCGACTAATACTTTCTAACATCGTTTAAAATCAAAGCTCAGAAGCCGAGACGGCCAACAGCAATAATAAGATTTGATTTTAAACGATGTTAGAAAGTATTAGTCGCTACATAAGACAAGTTCAATTTGAAAAAAAATTGACTCCTGATGGAAATAAAACCGCGTGAAGCTGGGGGGTACCAGTGTCAGTCTAGCGTGAGTAAAATTTGGTAAATGCACAAACCATTGATATTCATACGCCTAGAGGCGTCCACGCGATAGCGACTTGCATGCGCAAATGGTATGTGCAAAAACGGGCGTCCATACGATAGCGGAATTTGCGCAAGTATAATTGAGCAAGTAACCGAACCTTAACGGAATAGTATCTACTTTTTAGTTTATTTGCCGTACTGACACCTTATGTTACCTCAGAGCCCGACAGGCGATCGTACGACACTAAACTGTCCAGTTGAGAGCTTTAAATCAAATCAAAATCAATTTATTTCGGATACGTAACTTAGATTCATAGAGGTACAAACACAAATAAAATAGAAAAAAAATTACTAAAACTAAAATTAGGATTAAATTAAAATTAAAAAAAATACAGGTTATTGTTAAACACATACATAACTAATAAATAAAATAAGAACTCTACAGTAACACATTATAAAATTAAATACATAACAATATTGAATTATTAAATTCTAAAATAGAATCAACCTACTATATGTGACGCAGCCTTTTACACTAGACGTTAAACTAGAGCCCTGTGTCTGAGTAATTAAAATCATCATATTAATAAAAATAAGATATAAGCCTTAAGTTTTTTTGTTCGAAATGCGTCCTCCGCTTTAAGTATACCTTCGTGGGACAAAATAACACCCCACCCTAAATGCATATTCTATATACATACCTGCTGATTCACTTACGTCGGGACGGGACAAAAAAGCAAGTTTTACACAACATTAAATTGTTTATTAGATTTTATTTCTTACGACTACTGTACGTTAGTCATATATATTAATATTAATCTTGGTCATATTCGCTGGAAGACTCGTCGGAGTGGTCGGAGTCACTGCCCGACTGCGAGTCCGAGTCGGAACCGAGCCACTCTGGCAGCGGCGGCTGCGCGACGAGTGTCTTCCACTCGCTCAGCTTGTGCAGGTCTGAATCAATTAAAATAACAATATTAGGTACTACTTACTATCCTACTAAAATTATAAACGCGAATGTTTGTAAGTTTGGATGGATGTTTGCTACTCTTTCACGTAAAAACTACTGAATGAATTTTAATGAAACTTTACAATAATATAGCTTATACATCAGAATAACACATAGGCTACAATTTATAAATATATTGCGCAGACGAAGTCGCGGCCACCAGCTAGTTACTTATAAACTTGTATGGTGGTGCTAATATCAAGGTGAACAGATTTGTCAATTTCATCCGGTAAACCGAAAAAAGTTCACCTTATTGCTCCTGGCTATGTGCGAAAGTGGTGTTAGTAGGGTATAGAAGCTATGACAGCGCCGCCATGACAAAAATGTAAACTTTAAGCTCCATTTGTACTACCCGGGGCTAACCCGGAGTTAAGCGTTTTTTTAGTATGGGATTAGACATCAGCTAACTCCGGGTCAATTGGCTAACTCTCGATGTTGCAAGTGGGTTTTAGAGAACCGACCGATAACTGAAATTACATCATACTGTACAAAGACGAAATCTTTATCCAAAATACTTTCCGGGCAATCCACTGTAATCATGGGGGTGCCACAGGGAAGCATACTTAGGCCATTATCACAGAATACATATTAGTACAAGTACAGAAATCCTTCTCCAACAACCCGTTTGAAGAAATAACGACTCCTGCTACGATACCACTAAGTTCAAATTCCGAGCGCGCCACGCTAAATACCTACAATTATATTCACGCTCTCTTTCTATCGCGTAACTCGTTCCTTTTCTGATGATATCAAGGTTGTCTCCTTTAAAAAGATAATATAATCTTAATATTTAGCTCCTTTTTTATATTGCTCTATTTTAGCTCGAATTAACCTAAAATAAGTTAGTGGTATGTAGGTTTAATTCTAATAAATTCGCGTGTTAGGCATACTTACTTAGATAGGTACCTTAATTGAAACAGGCCTGATATTTCATATTACCTACTCAAAGGCCTAACAATAATTCCGCCCTTTAGTTATTTTAATATAAATTCTGTGACAGCGTGCAGCGGTCGAATCAGTACGGTGTACGTCGGTATGCGACGAACTTGTACTATTATTTATTCTGTGCTCTCGCGCGTGCGTCACCGCTCGTCCGTGAGTCCCTAGGTCCCTACTGATTTGCCCCTCGCGAGGGGTACTTACAGTTCGATACCTACACGCGCGAGTGGGACAGCCTGCCATTATTAACGATCTCCCTAATGTCACGCACAACAAGGTCTTTCCTTTTGCCGACGACCGCACCGTAATTATTCCCGCTAAAAACCCCGAAACTTAGCAATCAGAAACAAAGGAGATTGCCGAGATTTGGTACCATAGGTGTCAATAGCGTCCATTTCCGAAAACTGTTCGATGTTTATAATGAAAATCCTACGTGGGAGATGTAAGATCAATTTAAATAGTATTTTCGATGAAATTTAACATATTCTTTTGATATTTCACTAAATTCATTGACAATTATCCCCCGCATCAGAAAAATATACGTAAGCCAAAACGTATTTAACCCGCTACTAAAAATAAAAAGAAGTTGCTATTGGTCTAAAAAACCACGGAAGAATAACTAAAGCATGGAAGTAGTACAAAAACTGTCAAATGACAACAGTTTGGAGCGGCCTTGAAATAGGCAGTGGATTTCGCAAATGTCGTAAGTCTAACCTAATAACGTGCCTTTTACGACATTTGAAAAATCCACTATCAAAATATGCGACTAAGTTAAGTTGTAACGCATTGATACCGACTGACTACCAAATTACAACGATGTATTTAATTTGGCTGCTTGGACGAATTGCATCGAAAGAGATCAGCAAAACTGTTGTCAACCTACAGAATCGGAGAAATAAAATACATATATACGTCTCTTTTTGACACGTACTTTACTTGGTTAGGAAGTGAAGGACGGGTTTAAGACTTTGATGTTCTTAGTTTTGACGGGGTACTAGTAAACAACTTTTCATTGGTTTATTACATTTTTCATCTTTTAATATTTTATTTAATGTCAAACCACATACGTGACACTATTAGTCGAAATGGCATGAATGCCAATAGAGACTGGTCTTGCGACTGATAAGTAATAAAACTGGTACTAGAGGTTAGAATTTAGGCGCCAACGGTCAGCGAACTCCGACCGGCCGCTTAAGGCCGTCCATACATTTAACCGAAACCTTCAAGTCCGCTCCATTATACGGGACGTAACTATACAGCAGAGCGGGTTAGCAGTATTGCGTAACCCCTCTTACTCATAACTGCGTCCCTTGTCATCGCCTATCATGGCCCATTGTGTGGAGCGGACATCAGGCTGCTGCAGATACTAATGAGAGACATAAAGATAGCCATAACTCACCTAAACTGTACATGTCAGACAGGTAGAATTGTTTATCATCTTTTTCTAAGATTCCTCCGTAGATGTAGAGTGCGGACCGCTGCACGGCCATCATGGCCGACATGCGCGGGCAAGGGCCGGGCGCGGGGCGCGGTCGCGGCGCGCCGCCGTCCGCCGCCGCCGGCCCGGCGGCCGGCGTGGCGCCGCCCAGCTTCATAGTGAACACCTCGTCAGTTACAACTGCCAAAAACCAAATTATACTTCAACAACATCACATATATAATATAATAACTAATTATGTTCAAGTCACAATGATTGGCTGCGATTGACACTGGGGGGCCAAAATAAGTTAGAACTACATCTTGTAGACTTTTGTTATGGGTGATAAGTAAAGTCTAACCGCCTTATTCATAAAAAAGTTAACAGAAGCTTTAGTTAAATTATGTTTTCTCCCATTCTGACAAACGCGATTGTTTAAGTGACAGATAAGGACAAACAATCAGTTAGCTAAACTGTTGTTGAAGTGCGTTTATGAATAACGCTACAGGTAGGCCTTTTTCTACTCCAGCACTTCTATCTGTCAATTAGATGACTGACAGCGATATTTAAAAAGTATACATTATAACGTTTTGTCTGTGGTATTCCATAAGAACACTGCTCCTATGGATTTTCATACAATATATGAGCACTGTTGTTATTTTTTTTTAATTTCTATAGTGGGCACACCATCTTCCCTATTCTGCCACGTTTCTAGATTTTACTTTTTAAGCTATTTTAGCTGTCGTAGCAAAACTAGCGTATGCAACAGCTCATTGGTTCTTAAAACTCTCGGGTCTGTTATTAGTATACACGGCGACACTCAAGTTTTAAGGAGCCTTATTATATCAATTCACTGTTGCATACAATACAATACAATACAATACAATAATTTATTAATAACTCCAAAGTTACATGTCAAAATGGATACATTGTACAACAATTAAACTATATGCAAGGCAAATCAAAAAACTCCTCAGTACTGTACAGAGTTAGCTGCAATAGCCATTTTCGTAGTCTGTTTTTAAAACTATAAGTGGAAGCTGCATTTCTGACTGCTAAGGGCAGTCTATTGTAGACTGACGGGCCCATAATGTATGGCGATCGCTCAGACTTCGATAGTTTGTGCTTAGGAGTGACCAGGCGATAACTATGTTTATTGCTACGAAGCGCGTGATTTTCGTTCGTGCCGCGCTTTACGAATAGGTGTAGGTTATTGTGGGTGTATAGCGCCACCTGGTATATGTGTTCGCTAGGCAACGTCAGTATTCCCAACTCCCCGAAGATGTTCTTGCACGAGGTGTCGCTTGATACTCCCACTATAGCGCGCAGTGCTTTCTTTTGTAATATAAATGCGCGTTGTGAGTCAGCGGCGCGGGCCCATACCTCCGCTCCATATGTAAGGAGACTGTGAACAGTCGCGAAGTAGCAGGTGCGCACAACGGCACGTAAGGCGGTGCCAGCTAGCCTACCCAAAGCAAAACAAGCGCGCCCCAGTTTTGCACTGAGCTCATCGATGTGACCATCCCAGGTGAGAGAGTGGTCGATCAGGAAGCCAAGCAGTTTAAACTACTGTTAACAACTCATGTGATCCTATTATGAAAGGAGCGTCAGCGAGTGCCACCACCCAAACACGACAGGCAGACACGACAGAGCGAAAACCACGCTCATGTTTTGATGCCTCTTATTATGTAGCTTGGCTACATATATAAATTACTATTGTAATTTATTAGCACACTACTGTACTGCATATTAATATTATTTAATAGCATACTACTGTAAAGAAGATCTAGTAGAGATATACGAAAGTCAAGGGACAGCTAAAGAAAACCTACGTAAATAGAAGAAACTTGCTATGTGTCAGATAGCACGAGGTTCTTTAAGTACAAAACAGAAGAGTATCCACGCCGAATTGTATACTTCTGTAACCGAAGTATACAATTTGGCGAAGTAAACACTTCATGGTAAGTGAAATGTACACACCTGTGACAGTGGCCGGTGCCGGGTCGGCGTCGACGGGCACCGCGGACGGCGGGCGCGCCGCCGCCTGCTGCTGCTGGCCACGCAGCGTCACACTGTGCCACTTGCCCGCCTCTAGGTCAAGCATTCTGAGATCGTCACTCATTTCACCTACCAATTCTTCTTCCGTTTCTTCTACGTCCTGCGAACGATACCTTTTTAGGTTTCCTGCATAACTATAGTCTGGCGATCACAGGCTACAGTAGATTTATTTTTAGGGTTCCGTAGTCAACTAGGAAACCTTATAGTTTCACCAAGTCTGTCTGTCTGTCCGTCCGTCCGTCCGCGGATAATCTCAGTAACTGTAAGTAATAGAAAACTGTAATTTTGTACGAATATGTATATCGGTCACGCCAACAAAGTGGTAAAATAAAAAGTGATTATAATTTTTTTTAAGGTACACGAAAAGTGGGGGTATTTTTTTTTTCGTTTCTACTCTAAAGTGTGATATATCATTGGACAGGTATTCAAAAAATAATGAGGGTTTTCTAAAAACTTAAAAAAATGTGTCCCCCCCCTCTAACTTTTATTCTCTCTAACTAGAATGAGTTAAAAAAATATGAAAATAATTACAAAAGTAGAACTTAATAAGAACTTTATTGGAAAATTATTTTGAACTTGATTGGTTGAACGGTTTTGTGAAAAATTGTACAAAATAATTTCTGAATTAAGTTTGTAATTTTAACTTATAGGTATGCAAACATTTTTTTTTATCTTGGGTACTTAATTTATCATCCCGCACGTATCTTCCTTCTAATAAAAGAAGAATGATTCAAATCGATTCACGCGATCAAATGTTACCCCCGGAAACCCAACATACATAAACATAAGCCATCTAGTTTGTATAAATTAGTACCCCAATTTCCCGAGAGATAGCGCTGTACCGTGATCTACTTCGCGCTGTTAAGATTTTTCCGGAGTTGATGGAGTCGGGACGGGTGTGATCGAAAGTATCATCGAATTATTAATTATTATAAGCAGACAATGTAAAGCACGAATCAAATCATACTACAGCCACTTAATATAGCTACTTAAAAACAAAAAACATGAATCAAAACATTTGTTACATTTAATAAATGATTTGATTCGTGCTTTACAATTGTATACAATGGTGACGTCACCCTCGCTTCTAGTTGAAAATAATATGTAAAGATTATCTAGAAGGCAGTACTAGACGTAAGTCTGAGCTGTAGGATTGGCGGAACGTACCTTAAACGTTTAAAATAAAAGAAAGGATTGCATATACGTAGGACATTTTGGACTCTTTGGCTGCCGTGATCGGGTAGCCCAGTGGTTAGGGCGTCTGCCGCGAAAGCAGGAGGTCGCTGGTTCGATCCTAGCCCAGCTCACCGGGGGCCTTGGTCACTTTTTCTGTAGTATGTCATATACTTATCTTTCAATTTATAATATTACAAGCATATTGAGCATGGTATCTAATAAAACACTTTTTAAGGTTGCCTATTGTGACGGAAGGTAAACTACGGAACCCTACACTGAGCATACTCCGACATGCTCTTGGCCGGTTTTAATTTATGTGCGTTTCTTTTGTCCGATCGAAAAAATATAAAGGCATATAATTTTTTAATAAAATATCTACTGTGGCGTGTGGTTCTCAGACTATATCGGTCTTTCTGTCTGTAACTGTATCACTGGCATTTTAATTAAATGTAGCGGTGAACGGGGGGACCCACGCTTAGAGACAGTAGAGAAACATACAAAAATGGCCGAAATATGGTACTCGACAAATGGGGAGCACGAATGAAATAAGAATAAATAAATCATTATTTCAGGCCCAAAATCCCACAAGAAAACAGAAAAATAACTTGACAAGTCCGAGGCGGAATCGCGCACCGATTCTACCGTACACAGTCATTATTTTTTCAATACAGTTGCTCAAAAAGTGCCCTTTATTTAGCTGTTTTGCGTGCGCAAAGTTTGTTTTTGCGAACTAGTGCTTTTTACTTTTCCAATCTTTTTAAATTTAGTTGTGTTCCAATTCATGACTGCTTACCGAAGAGTATTATTGTTCGTTAACTTTACCGAGCCGTAATAAAACTAAATACCTACTATTAACGCAATAATATTAAAGATATTGATATTTCATATTTCAATAATTGCTTCTTCATCATACTAATGATCATTCATTAAAAATATTAACATTGAAAACAGTTCTTATAAATCTGTGTGTATGAAACGGAACAGAGCCAACGAAACGTCAGTCAAAGAAGGCGTTTTTCAATCAGGTAAACATGTTCGAAGGCCCTATAAGACATGACGGACGATACGATTTGTCACATACGATTTATTATTTTGTTTATGAGAAATAATGATTATGAGATTGAAAATGACAAAGTAAAGAAGATAAGATAAACATTTTGAAGATGTTCTTAATATATCAACTGTATTACAATCGTGCTACGGAAATAGTAATAAAACTTTCAAATTCGTTCTTATGTTTTTAATTTTTTTCGCATCTGTATTGAAAAACGTCGTTCGATTCACGTGCGGATATGTCATTTTTCACTTGTCCCGAGTATTGCCACTCGCCTACGGCTCGTGGCAAGATACCTCGCGACTCGTGGAATAATGACATACTTTCCGCACTAGCATCGAAATGTACTATTTTAATACAGGTATAAATTTTCTTAAGACCGAATAACGCTTGAGCAGGTTAGTTTTTTGTTTGCCTGTGGTATAATTTTGTTAATTAAGGATGCTATAGAGATATTAGAGATGCAACTAAATAATAAATTTTTCAATGAGTCAAAGAAGCGCTATATGCAGATGTGGGCAAGTATTAAATACGTGTATTGTGTGTGAAATTGGGGACACTTACTGTGATACCACCAAAGACGTAGGCTCTCGAGGAGTGCGTATTGACGGCGGCGGCGAGCTGCGCGCGCGGCGGCGGCGCGAGCGGGCCGCCAGCCAGCGCACGCCACGTCCAGCTGCCGTCGGCCCGCTCCGACAGTCGGAACAGGTCCGCGTGCGTCAGCGCCCGCTCCGTACGGCCCTCCCGTACACGGCTAAACCCGCCGTACACTATCAGCTGACAACACACGATTACGTACCTTTATGAAAAATGAGTAGTGAGCAATCTTCCAACAATGTTTACCGTCCTTAATACAGAATGTAGGTATCTACATTGTGTATTAAGGGCGGTAAACATTGACGTATTAAAAGAAATAGACACACAAAAATGTAGGTCAGAATGACAGCGAACTTGCATTGATGATGATACAAAACCATAAATGTTCAGTACGAAAAAGAGAAGCATTTAGTGTCAAATTCATACACACACAGAACTGCCAACACTGTTAAAAGTATATAGGCTGTTGGCACATTGGAACGTCAGTCACGTTCCAAACAAGACTATATGAAAAAGAGACGCAACTACTGCACTTTTATGGCGTCAATTTTTCGGCTGATTGGGTGTCCAGTACTTTTGTCCTATATCTATGACGGTAAACAAGAAATCATGAACAAGTGTGAATTTAAGCCCGAGTCGAAGACGAGAGACGATTCTTGTACCACCCGTGATACATACAATGTTTTTCATCACATTTGCGATAAATAAACAATAATTATTAGCGGTAGTGTAACAGTAGCACAGTCCAAAGTAGACCGAGGTGAGCGGCGAGTACGTGCGGCGGCCTCCGGCAGGTCTGGGTGCCCGCCGCGGTAAAGTAGTAGATATGAGAATTCATTACGGCCATGGGCTTCATACAGCTCATTAAGTCTGAGTATGCTTGCATATAATATCACAATTTATGAGCAAATGTGGTAAAATAAAAAGTAATTTTATTTTACACAATTATTCACTGATTGTATTATGCCAGTAGCTAATTAAAAACATGATTTTTTGCAAACTAATGGTTTTTTCATAAGTACGCTGGTATAAGTCAGGAGTAGCTGTCCCTCAGATTAGCTACCTGATGATGAGAGATGTGAGCTCACCTCGTCGTTCCCGGCCGGCACCATCACGCACGCGGAGCGCGGGGTGGGCCCGCGGCCGCTCGGCGCCAGCTTGCTCCAGGCGCGCGTGTCTAAGCAGAAGCTGTACACGTCGTCGAAGTAGCGGCACTCGCGGCCATCGTCCGTGTAGCCGCCGAACACCACGAGGCGTCGCCCTAGCAGTACCATGCGGTGCCCCGATCGCGCCGACGGACCGTTCGCAGCCACTACCTACCATTGAAAATTTTCAATTTTACCATTGTTGTTTACATCTACTTGTGTGAAAAGAATTTATGACAACTATATTTGCATACCTTTTCCCATTTGTTCTCATCTAGGGAGTAACACCATAAATCTTTATAATGGTAAAATTGAGTCTCTGACAAACTTGTGAACTCTCCTCCGAATACCCATAGCTGGCCTCTGTAAATACAATTATTAAATTAAAACATAACAGCAAAAAAATTAAGCCGTTTAATATTTGAGTAGCGAGTTTATTATTTATTTATTTTTGTGCCCTCCGGCCGGCAAGCAGCCAACTCAGGCCGCTAAGCTAAATAAATTCGAGCAGAAAAATAGTGTACAAGCCTTGGCCAGTAAATAAGAAAGCCTCAAATTATATGTTTGCCGACTTCAGCTTTGCTTCGGACGACAATTACACGTGATCTGAAAAATTCCTTACTTTACATGCCTCGGTACGTAACCTACTACACAAGGTTATTTTTTTCTATAAAACTATTGATACAGAAAGTGCCACTTAAAACTTGATAATTATAGGTATGCGAGGTGATTTCTCAAGGCAAACTTATCCCTTTGTGGGATTTATTGCCGACTGATAAGTTTTCTTAAACATGCAATGAAATGTCGTCATAAATCACGTTGCCGGCGCAGCAACTCGTGAGAACGCCGGGAAGTAATACTTTTTAATTTTTATTACACATTGATTTGTGACCTAGCAATATGGCTTTTAGGCATGTTGACATTTTGGTTTATTATGACATTCTGCCACTACGCCTATTTAGGCTATTTAAAAAACTGCAGCTGTATTATACTCTGACAAGCCAAGGCTGCAGTCGAAGATTTTTTTAAATTTATATGCCTTCCTATTTTTTTCATACCGATTTTTTTAAAACATTAGAGGTAAAAGTGGCTACACAAACCGTGCAGTTTTGTTCACGATGACATTCTGCCACTAAGTGTCACCGCACACGTTCGGAATCAGAGTGAATTCGTACTCTGATTCCAGATTGCCTGCCACACACAGCCGGAATCAGATCATATGACAGATAATAATATAATATTAACAAGGATAACTGCTTATTCCCAAACGTGCGTAGACAATATTTTCACTAATGCAGTGCACTCTCAGGTATTGGACCTCGGACTGTCCGATCATACCTGTCAGATTATCATGATACCAACAGGCTTAGATTTAAAAGAACAATATTGGTATGTTTACAACCGAAATCCAGAAAAATATGTAGTTTTTTTTCTGAAATACATTGCGGAAATATAAATTTATTTAATCAATACAAAATATTAATTTTTAACACTAAACACTTACAGAAAAAACTTTAAAAAGTGTTTTAATAGATAGTACCATGCTCAATATGCTTATAATAATTAACAATTCGATGATACTTTCGATCACACCATTCACACCCGTCCCGACCCCAGACCATAGTGCCATCTCTCGGGCAATTGGGTTACTAATTTATACAACAATACAATACAATAATCATTTATTTCGAACAAAAGTCCATAATGTGTTAGTAACATTACATATTAAAACTTAAATCTAGAAAATAAATTCTTACATATTGGGGCATGTAGCTGCACCCAGTGCTTTAGCCACGGTGAGTCCCACCGGTCGGCCAACGTGCACAGGATGGTATTCGTGCTGGCGCGCCACCGCCTCAACAGCGAGCTACACCGCTTCCTGATGATCGCGTGGAACCCATCGATCCGTCCCTCCGCGAACATACTCGATGCGCTACAGTGTCGCGGCAGCCCGAACACCACCCTGTACGCGTTGTTGTACTGTACCCGCAGAGCGCTGTATGCCCGCTGCGTATAGCTGATCCATAGGCTGCACGTGTAGAAGGACTGGCAATATGCTTTAAAAAGCGTAGCCTTCACCTCTTTGGTACATCGTGCAAACCTACGAGCCAGCATGTTGCAGCGCACAGCCAGCGCTCTGCGTTCCCTCTCAATATCCATATTGTCACACATGTCATCGGTGACCCAGTGGCCCAAATACTTAGAATGCTTAACTTGTGCCAAAGGAGTTCCACAAAGAGTCACAGGGGGCACCCTGTAGGTCTTATTACCCGCCTTAAACAGCATAAACTCGCTTTTGTTTGCATTGTATCTATTTGAGCCCATGGGCCTCCGCATACGTCTCACATTTGCGCAATAAGCTAATTAAACCACCCACAGAGGGACTCAGCAGTACCATGTCATCCGCGTAGCTGATGTTGTTTATGCGCACTCCGTCTATTGAACATCCAAACACACAAACTAGACGGGTTATGTATGTTGGGTATTCGGACGTAACTTTTGATCGCGTGAATCGATTTGAATCTTTCTTTTCTTATTAGAAGAAAGATACCTGCGGGATGATAAATTAAGTACTCAAGATAAAATAAGTGTTTGCATATACAGTTAAATTACAAACTTAATTCAGAAATTATTTTGTACAATTTTTCAAAAACCGTTTAACCAATCAAGTTTAAAATAATTTTCCAAGAAAGTTCTTATTAAGTTCTATTTTTGTAACTTTTTTCATATTTTTTAACGTATATTTAAAAAGTTAGAGGGGGGAACACTTTTTTTTAAACTTCTGGAGCGATTATTTCCGAAAATATTAACTTTATCAAAAACTGTTTTCATTAGACCCTCATTATTTTAGAAATACCTATAAAATGATATGCCACACTCTAGGGTTGAAACGAAAGTGAAAAAAAATCACCCCCGACTTTACGTGTATGGGGAGGTACTCTAAAAAAGTTTGTAAACTATAACCAGAAGCCAAAAAATGTTAATATAATATTTAATAGGTAGTAAAGAAGTCGAACAAGTAAATAGTACCAACTTCTGATTTGATTTGGTTTACAGTGTGGATATGATCCATAGTGGAATATTCGGAACGGAAGCCTGCTTGTAGTCTATCTTGGGTGTAAGTCTAGTCTGCACCTGCAGTACCGTTGAAAAGAGCTTGTAAGTACTAGATAGTAAACAGATTGGGCGATATCTTATGGATTAAAATTATGGTACTGTTTGTCCACTGGTTTGGAATGTACTCTGTGTCCATAATATAGTTATAAAGGTCTGTAAGACTTGGAATCCGTGTTGAACCACTACCACAAACTGAATAGTAATGTTCGTGTAAGATATAATATTGTTTTATCAAGTTACCTTTTAGTTTCTCTAGAAATAAAACAACCATGTTTTTGGAGTTTATTTTATTTTATTTATTTTATTGCATGTAGAGAAGAGCACCATACATGCGTTGCCGTGAAAAGGGCTTAAAGGCTTCATATCCTATACGGCTTTGCTACGCTTAGGCCATCTATACCTACTCACCCATTAAACCCTTCTTTCCCGGTGTCTGCAGTAATGTAGGTACTATTATTAGAATTATATTATAATATTATAAGCCTTTTGTTTTGGCACCCAGTGCTGCTCGCTTGTTTTAGATCTTGAGTAATTTCTATGTTTATTTATCATATTTTCTTGTTACCGCGATTGTTATTTATTGATAAAAGTTACTTGTGCAAAGTTATTTATTTATTTATTATCATCTTAACCCTGTGAAAACGAGTGCTGTAAAGGGCTCGAAACGTAGGGTCATGGTGTTAATAAACGCAATCAATCCGTTCTAGAGTTTATATTCAATTTATTTATATGTTTTTTTTTCTGGGTGCCCGCTTGCCAGTCGGCATAGGCCTCTTCCAGTCTTCGCCACTCTTTCCTGTCTCTGGCAACCCGGCCCCATATCGCACTGGCAACAGACCTAATGTTATCGTCCCACCATTTGAACTGGAAGGCAGTTCTTTTCCTTTTGCAGCCTCTTGGGTACCACTGGATCACCTTCTTGCTGCATTTGTAAATGCCTCTGCTGGTGTGCCCTGACCTCTTCCATTTTTGCCTTATAATTTTCATTACAATGTCTTGCACCTTTGTTCTGCAACTTATGACCTGGTTCTTTATCCTAGCAGTTTTCCTTATGCCCAGCATACTCCGTTCCATAGAAACTTGACAAATGCGTAGTTTGTTCGTTTGGTGCTTGGTGAGGGCCCAGGTTTGGCTTCCATACATAAGTATTGGCAGGACACACGTATTAAATACCTTGCTCTTTGCGCTAATGTGTAGGTTCTGGCCCTTCATTACTTCTTTCATGGCCCAGGGCCTTGTTCCACCCCTTTCCGATCCTTCGTTCGATTTTTCTGCTGGTGACGTCTTTGGTTGAAATTACTTGTCCCAGGTAAATATATTCTTCAACATATTCAAGCTTGTTTTGTCCTAAACAGATTTTTTCATGTTGGCCGTTCGTGAAAACCTTTGTCTTATCTAGATTCATTTGAAGACCCATTTTCTTGCTTTCCTTTGCTAGTTGGTTGATCATGATGTTCAAGTTTTGGTGGTTCTCAGCAAACAGCACAATATCATCTGCGAACCTTAAGTTTGTCAGCCTGCAGCAGTCAATGTTAATGCCGTAATTATTTCAGTTCAGCTGTCTATTTACTTGCTTGAGAACAGCTGACAAGATCTTTGGGGAAAGGGTGTCCCCTGTCGGACTCCCTTTTCTATTGGAAACGGTTGACCTTTCCTTTCCAGCTGGATGCTTGCTGTGGTGTGCCTGTGAACATTTCTAATTATCTGTATATATTTTTCCTCTATTCCTTGATTTTTTAGGGTTTCCCATATCTTGCTGAGAAGTAGAATGTCAAATGCTTTGCTGTAGTTGATGAATGCAAAATAGTATGTCAAGTTGTGCTCATTATATTTCTCTATTATTTGCTTCAAAACAATTATATGATCAAGCACAGAGTAGTCTCTTCGGAATCCTGCTTGTTCGACAGGTTGTTGCTCATCAAGTTCTTTCTCCAGGCGTTTAAGTAGAACTTTGCCAAATATTTGGTAAATGTTGGACATTAGAAATATTGGTCTATAGTTACCAATATTGTTCTTGTACAGGATTATTATGTTGGATGTCATCCACTGCACTGGAATGTATTCTTTCATCAGAATGTCGTTGAAGATTGACCCTGCTCCTTGGCGAATATTAGGATTTCATTTCTTATTTGATCAGGGCCAGGGGCTTTATCTTTTTCTGGGATTTGATGGCTACTTCAACCTCCCTAGGTGGTGGTAACTGTAGTGGTGGGTTTTTTGTATAGGTCCCTATAGTATTTAGTTGCCATATCTTTTATATCCTGCCTTTGGTTTTATCCCTTCCCTGTTTATCCTTTAATTTTGTAATCCATTCCTTGTTCACTTGCAGTTCTTTGTAAGCTTTTTTAGTACCACCATTCACCAGAATTAGGGTGTTTCATTTTCCAAATGTTTGATTTATCTTTGACTTTGCTCGGCTTCCGGGTCCAGCTTATCTTAAACGCATATATACCAAAAATCAGGGAAATCGGGCAATATTTAGAGGTTGCGCACTGAGGCAACTTTTGTATGAAAAAGTTGATATTAAAAAAAAATTCAAACAAAAGTTGCCTCAGTGCGCAACCTCTAAATATTGTCAGATTTCCCTGATTTCTGGTTTATATGCGTTTAAGATAAGCTGGACCCGGAAGCCGAGCAAAGTCTGAAAAAATATCACAATTTTTTTTTTACCATACAAATGTGAAACACCCTAACCAGAATGTGCTTTTCCAATGTTTCCATCCTGTTTTGTTTTCTATCTTTCCTGATGCTCATATTAATTTGTTTGCTGATCTTCGAGATGTGTTTTTGTGTGTCTCTATTAATGTTGCCTTTACTGATTAGATTGTTGTTATTAGTATTAGGTATTGTTAAAGATACATACTTATTAGCTGGAGTTGCAACAGCCTGGTGGCCGCTGCGGGGCGGCGGAGCGCCCGGCGCCTTCACGCGGCGCCAGGTGTTTGTTGCAGGGTTGTAGAAAATCAGCTCATTGTACACATGGGTCTGCAAAACACAACACATATATATCACAGTTAAATCTGTACGCACCTGAACAATGTATAGCATGCAAAGTACTTAAATACTTGTTTTTAGGGTTCCATACCCAAAGGGTAAAACATGATCTTATTACTAAGACTATGCAGTCCATCTGTCTGTCATTCTGTCCATCTGTCACCAGGCTGTATCTCATGAACTGTGATAGTCAAGACAGTTGAAATTTTCACAGATGATGTTTTTATATTGCTGCTATAACAACAAATACTAAAAAACAGAATAAAATCAATATTTAAGGGAGCTCCCATATAACAACCGTAAATTTTTTGTTCAATATTGATAATGGCAACAGGTAGATGAAAAAAATTATTCACAGAATATCTAGTTATATTTTTTAAGTACTTGCCAAAATAATTAAATTAAAAAAAAAACAAAATATTTTAGAAACGGAATCGCGTTTATTAAATTAGGGCTCGAAACATAGGGTCATGGTGTTAATAAACGCGATTAATCCATTCTAAAGTGTTTAATTTCAATGAATAACAATTGCGGTAACAGAAGACAATATTAAAATAAAACAATTATTAAAAGGGGGGCTACCATACTACAAAAACGTATTTTTTATTTGCCGTTTTTTATAGATAACTAGTGACCCGCCCCGGCTTAGCACGGGTTATTATTATACATATAAACCCACCACAATACCACCACAATTTAAGTCTATACACAATTGAACAAAATTCAAAGTTATGAGTATGCGAAATAAATCAAGTCCCTATTTAGTTGGCCACCCTAGTTTATATATTAATTATTACCTTTTGACCATCATGGTATTCTCCACCAAAAATTACAAGTTCATTATTGATGGGGTGAGGTGTCACACTCGCGTAAGCTCTGGGCGAAGGAGGGCCTGGTAAATTCTTTTCTTTAGCAGCTGATCGCTTTGCTTCCTCGCGTTCAATCTGAGCTACCACCTGGGCTATATCTTCCTAAAACACATGTATAAGTAATTTCCTGATGCATGAGTTAAAGTGGTAGTATTCAAGAATATATTATATACTACCATAAGCATATATTTTCAGGTTTCGATAATATCTTTTCTTGGTAGTAGCCAGAATGCCGCATGAACTAACCTCGCCCAAACTAGCAAGTTCTTTTTTAAGTTTGCTTGCCAATTTCTTCTCTGTTTTGGCTGCTGTTTTAACAGCACCACTAAGCTTATTTTTATTTTTCTTTTTGCCCATTATATCAACTTTTAAACCACTGTTTTAATTACAATTAAAGCAAAGCAGCAAAATATAATAACCAAATAAATTACAGAAGTGTGTTAAACTTGTTGAAGTGTCATGTCATCTGTCTCTGTCTGTCTCGTTCTCGTTTGAGTCAAGATTTTTTTTTCTTCGTCCTTTCAGACAGGCTAAAGCGCTAAATCATACTTCCTCGTCATAAGTAAATCCTTTTTTATGTTGATCTTGTGTAAAATAATTTTCTTTACTTATTTTTATTTTCTTTCCGTACAACCTTTTTGGAAGCTCTACACAACGGGTATTTGCGTTTTGCCTCTCGCTCGCACCAGTTAGATTGTTCTTCGGTGCGAGTGAGAGGCAAAACGCCAACCCCCGATGTGTGGTGGCTACTTTTCATATTAGTCTATTCCAAGATAAATGTCAGTCATCATTTTCTATAATTCAGTTTCCATTTCAGTCATATCCAATATTAGTCATAATCCTGTTTCTTCTTTATCCATTTAAAGCCTCACCACACATCGGGTGTTTGCTATTTGCCTCTCGCTCACACAAAAGCAAAATTTAACTAGTGCGAGCGAGAGGCAAAGCCCAAATACCCGCAGTGTATTTTTTAGTGTCCATATCACGAAAATCGACTGTCACACTTACATATTGGAGTGACAAAGAGGTTTTCCCGTCGAGTCCGTATAAAGGGCAGCCAAATAATAGGCAGCCCAATAATTCGTGTCCATTTTTTTGGTTGCGGATTATTGGGTTGCTGATTATTGTACTGCAAAAACTGTGGCTTCGGATTATTGGCCCGCTACCGAGCTTGTCCGACCCGATAAAAGGCAGCCCAATAATCGGCGACCCAATAATTGGCGACCACGATGTACATGGATTATTGGGCTGCCGATTATTGGCCTGCTGCGAGATTGCTCGACCCAAGAAAAGGCAACCCAATAATCGGCGACCCAATAATCCATGTACATCGTGGTCGCCAAATATTGGGGCGCCGATTATTGGGCTGCCTTTTCGCGGGATGCGAAAAAAGTCGGTTCTTGCTGTTAGGTCGCGGTTCTACCTAACACTCCTCCTCGCTTCGCTCGTCGTCGTACCTAAACCGACCTGCCTTAACATTCGATCTAAGGAGTCTGTATAAAAAGCAGACAAATAATCGGCAGCCCAATAATTCGTGTCCATTTTTTTGGTTGCGGATTATTGGGTTGCCGATTATTGTATTGCAAAAACTGTGGCTTCGGATTATTGGCCCGCTACCGAGCTTGTCCGACCCGATAAAAGGCAGCCCAATAATCGGCGACCCAATAATTGGCGACCACGATGCACATGGATTATTGGGCTGCCGATTATTGGCCCGCTTCGAGATTGCTCGACCCAAGAAAAGGCAGCCCAATAATCGGCGACCCAATAATCCATGTACATCGTGGTCGCCAATTATTGGGTCGCCGATTATCGGGCTGCCTTTTCGCGGGATGCGGATTAGTGGCACCCTTCCCGTCAATGCCAATTTTCGATGTTCGTGGCACTTCGTGGTTCCCACACATGGTCTATTCGGCCTTCGGCCAAAATTAGCAAATACGCGAACACGCTACACGAGTGTAGGGTCGTTTTTAGTTTAGACACAGTCATAGTTGTCACAGTTGTCCTTACTTTTTGAATGATGTTATGTAGAGCGCTTTAGTTATTCTTCCGTGTGTGGAGCACATAATGTGGTGGTATTTCAACAGTTTGTAATAGACAGGTGTCATTAGTGTCAGCGTCACTGTCATTCGCTTTTCGCTTCGCTTTCATTCTTCTCTTCTCTCCTCTCAAATTCGCAGTTTGCCTCGTTGGTACTGCGTCATGTTGTATTTCATAATTTTTCTCAACTCAACCCTTGAAAACATAGGGTCCTGACTAATCATCATTCATTTATATTGACATTATTGTTTCAACAGTAATCGGCGTGTCAAATATTTCTGTGACAAGACACTTGACTATTTTTTTTATTCCTATAATCTTCATTTTACTTCAAAATGACCACTCCGGGAACCTCGGTAAGTCTTTTATTTAAACTTAAGTGAACGGTATAAAGAAAACTGTACAAATAGTGGAAGTATAATTAGTACACAAGGCATGAAAACTGGATTGATTTCGTGAAATTATAGATATCTCTTATTTGTAAGAGTATGTAACTATAGTGACATGTATAATCTATTAATCTCAACACAATTCTACTCACAATTCTACGGTGACATATACAAGTATAGCTTCAATTAATAATGAATGTTCAAATTCATGTCGCTTCTGCATAATAAATTTCTTAGGTCTACCGGATAATAATGTCATCTTGGCAGGTGCTATACATTGCGTTTATGATACTTCAAATTGAATGCTACCTAAAAGAAATCGCGGTAATGTATTTTGTGTCATTGTCGTCTCCGGATTTAGGCCCGAGACCCGAGAAAAGCCGAATGGTTAACTGATTTTAATTGTATTGTAGGTATATATCAGATACTACAGATTGAAAATCACATTATGAATCTATTCTCCAACTTACTAGTCCTGTTGGATTGTGAAAACCTCCTGCACGTAACAGTAGCACGGAGTTGAGGTTATCTGATATACCTACTCTGTAAATGTTGAGTACCACCCTAATTGCATATTTACTTTTTAGAGTTCCATTCGAAATTGGTAAAAAGGAACCCTAAAAATATGTAATTTTCCATTACATTAACATTATCATACATTTTACATAAAAAACATTAAATTGATGCTAAATTCACTAAAGCCGGGACCGCTGCGACGTGTTTTAGTGTTTTTCTAACACCTAACATGTTATACTAACATAAAAGGGGCGTGGCCTAAGTGTTTTTGTTAGCACTCAAACATGTTTGCCACGTCAAATGGAAACTATCCCCAGCTTTCGCCTGCGGAGGGGGTTGTGACTTGCAGCGTTCATTTCGTGTACATAAACAATGTTTTGGCTCATGAAAACATTAGTTGCAACGGACGTGCAGTTTTGCTAACATGTCAGGCTGTAATTACGAAAAACCCAATGACTGCCATATTATGATGACATTTTTAAGGATTATTATCAACTTGATATTTTAATTTAACTTAACTGATACTTTGTGAATTACAGAGGAAAAAGGAATGTATGAACACTAATTATTACTTTAACAGGAGTACATGGTTGGGGTTTTCCAAATAGCCATAAGTATTTATGAAACCTCAAATATATAATAACTTTTTCAGCAGGCATCACCATCTGTTCAAGAGTTTAAAATAAGAGTCCCAAAGAATGTAAAAAAGAAACATCATGTAATGCGGTTCAACGCCACACTGAATGTAGACTTTGGGAAATGGACTCAAGTCAAGATGGAGAGGGAGAACAACATCAAGGAATTCAAAGGCATAGATGAAGACATGCCCAAGTGAGTCTCGCTGCTATTGTTAGATCATATCATCATTGTATGGCACAAGTACTTTCCTAAATCTAGCTTTTTTATTTACTTAGTGTCTTAAAAGTCCCCAATTCTCGCTACTCTCAATATCTTTGACCCAAATGAATAGTTCTGTCTTGATGTGCTCCATGAACATGGAGGGAGAGGAATTTGCAAGGAATATGCATGAGCTGATTCCGATTATATCTACTTACATGTAATTCTTGTTAAGGCAACACTATATCCCTGGCAAATTATATGTGTGTACACAAAACATAGATGCCACTCCCTTTTAAAAGACAATTTTGTGTGCGTACGTACATATACCATGAATATAATCTGTGTTGTATTGGTAGATTCGGCGCGGGTTCCGAGTACGGGCGCGACATTCGCGAGGAGGCCCGTCGCAAAAAGTTTGGCATCATCTCGCGGAAATACAAACCTGAAGATCAGCCATGGATACTGAAAGTTGGAGGAAAAACTGGGAAAAAGTTCGTATATAGGTCAATCACAGAGTAAAGTGGTTTGTTGTTGGTTAGTAGGACCACACTTGTTTTGGAGATCAGCAAATTTTCTAATAATGTATATGTATATTTATTTTGGTATCATCATTTGATATAATTTGTTAATGCAATTTTGAATCCAATATATTATAACATGTCAATATAAGCCGCGTACTCGTCGCACAGGTTCAAGGGCATCCGCGAGGGCGGCGTGTCGGAGAACGCCGCCTACTACGTGTTCACGCACGCCGCCGACTCCGCCATCGACGCCTACCCGCTGCAGGAGTGGTAAGTTCAAACACCTACAGCCGGTGCATTTCTCCTGACTGCTAATGCACGGGTTGTTTATTACATGGCGGTATTTTGTTAGTCGATTGATTGATTGCACTCTAAAATCGCCGTCAAAAGGTATCACATGTTTTGTCACTGTTTCTCCTTATATTTTCACACTACCTCATCAAACACCACTGAAGACGTTCACTACGGATACGGTCGTATTATTTTAACATACAAAACGTAAGATAAATAACACAATCTTGGAGATTTAATTAAAAACATAAAAGTGAGGTTGTTACGGTTACGATCAATATGGCGGTTTGTTTACATTGTGAGGAAGTTGGATTAACGGCGATTTTACTTCAGTAGTCTGAAATGTATCAATAATATATAATTTCTCACGCCATCTAAATAGGGCGTTATACTGATTGTTATTTAAAAAAATGTTAAAATATAAGTACCTATTAGACTGATCTTGTTAATGACTTTTTAAATTCCAGTTACATCATGAATAAATTGGTTGATTGTGAAATGTGTGATTGATTAATTAATTAATCTATTGTTTTTGTATACTGAATAAGTACTTTTTCGTCACTCACTACAGGTATAATTTTCAACCTATCCAGAGGTACAAAGCCTTATCTGCGGAAGAAGCCGAACAGGAATTTGGAAGGTTAGTATTTGAAATGTATAAATACAATTTTTTACAATTTTTAAAGCACGAATCAAATCATTTATTAAATGTAATAAATGTTTTGATTCATGTTTTTGTGTTTTTTTAAGGTAGGGTGTCTGCCGCGAAAGCAGGAGGTCGCTGGTTCGATCCCAGCCCTGCTCACCGGGGACCTTGGTCACTTTTTCTTTAGTATATGACATCTCTTTCAATTTATAATGTATAAATACTTACAATAAAAAAGTGGTTTTAAAATCAGACGAGACCACTGGTTAGGATTTAGAAAATTGTGTTATTTTATTTTTTCTGTATTAGGTTAGGTATTTATAATTTAATTATAAAAGTAAAACAATAAATTACACATTAAATAAATAACACATACAAAAGAGAGAAACCGTCGTCGGACTATGCGCGCCTTGTCCAGGAATACCGCCTTCTGCATCTGACCCTTGATCCAACCACAAGTTCCGCAACTTCGTAGTGAGAACCTCTCGAGATGTTGGTCGAGACTCTTTGCTACGAGACCGTTTTCGCCGAAACAATTATCGGTACAATGATCGCCGAATCAACCTCCCACATGACGGTTAGCTCCTGGGCCAAGTCTAAGTATAATACTTGCTAGATTTGACTTTCTCGGCCTTCACGAGGTTCTCCTCACGAGGGATGGTGACGTCGACGATACAATTCTATAGTATTATCGCATGCTTGTTGGGGAAACAGTTGTAGAACTAAATTCTATGTATATGTATAATATTCTTACTTTAACAATGTATTCATTCAAGGCACGCGGGGCCACCAACACTATTTTGTCAGTCTGACAAAATAGTGTTGGTGGCCCCGCGTGCAGCGGTATGAGGTGCAACTTTCAATCCGAAGGCCTCGGGTCAAACCCCAACTCATATTATTATATCAATAAATTTTCAAGAACTTTTATACGAAATATCATTTTAAATTTAACAATTCGGTGAGAGAAAACATTGTGGGCAAACCGGACTAAAATAAATTGATGCATAATGTTTCCGTGGGTCGTGTAAATAGTAGGTAGTAGAAATAGTAATAGAACTAGAAGTCCCCATTATTACTGGATTGGATATCATTATAGATCAGCTCTGCTTAGCTGTTATCGCTGTCATACTTCCTATTTCTCATTTTATTCAGCAAGCCAAATCTATAATTATACTTATGTGGACCTTTTATAAAGATGGTTGTTGACATGGTACAATGTATAGGCCAGGATGTCTTTTTGCTCGTCAGTCAGTCACAGAGCATCATACTGTCTTTTTCTTAAGCTGGTATAACGGCCCCAAGGACGGGATGGTTATAGCTTAAATATATATTGTAGGTACTGGTACTGTCAGAACTAATTTACCAAAAGATTAATCTTATTGCAGACGCAACAAAGTGATCAATTACTTCTCTTTGATGTTCCGCAAGCGTATGCGAGGCGACGACGCGGCCGACGAGGCGGACGACCCCGACGACAAGAAGACAAAAGGCGCCAAGGCCAAGAAAGGTGCGTACTTGTACGAGTGTGGTACAGCCAGCCACTATAATATTCAAAATAATGTATTAATTATAATTCGAAATACAGACTGGAGATGTAAAAGGTTCCCAACGTCAAAATATAAAACCAATAATAGAATTTGGTTGGAGGTGTAAACGTCAAAATAATATCTATAGGTGATATAAATACCACGGGTCATCAGACTGTTAAGTCAACAGGTTATATGTTAAAATTGTTTCAGAACTGAAAATATCTGATATGGATGAATGGATCGATTCCGACGACGATTCCTCGGGCTCTGAGGCTGCAGAAAAAGATAATGACAGTGACTCTGGCGCCAAGAAGAAGCCGAATAAAAAAGGTAAACAGCATAAAATAAGCCCGCATGTACACTTTAATGCAGCATCCACAACCGCCCAGCTGTAATCTTCATTTCATTGTGATGAAAATAGTCAAGCAATCTGTAAATTGCCATTAAATTAGGAAAGTCATATTTGTAGGCCGTATTTGTAGGTAATATGGGGAAAAAATCTTGTCCCTAACTAGTTGGCTACCGCTGTATTGATTATTTGAACAGGATCGGTGAAAAAGAAGAAAAAGGTGGACAACGAAGCGTTTGAGGACAGCGACGACGGCGACGAGGAGGGCCGTGAGCGCGACTACATCTCCGACTCATCTGACAGGTGCCCCTCCTCCCGCTGAACCACCCCTTTAAAATGCCGGTTACGAAATTGCCAGTGGCGCCCTTCACCACCGCGAGGCTCTGGCCCCTATTTCACCACGCTGACAAGTGTGACAATTCCTAAAATGACTGAATTACTGGTGTTAAAGGCGTCCATAGGCTACGGAAACCGCTCACCATCGCGGCGGCTGTGTGCTTGTTTGCCACCACTTCAATAATTTAGTAAAATCGTAAAGTATCGTCAGTAAAAAGACAATTTCTTGGTGAAGTTTTTTTACAATTGTCATGAGACCTATTAGTGATTTAAAGAATAGGGATGACGACTACGTTGAAAAACTATTATTCTAATTAGTCCGTCAGTTAGATTATCAAAAATTATTAGACACGTATTTTTTCCTTTTTCAATTTAACTAAAATTTACGAAGATAAAGAGCATCAAAGTTCCGGGGTGGGGGCTTGTGACGTCACTCCTAGGTAAGAATTGTACTCCTAGGTAAGGAGTGACATTACGCGAAACTTGAACGCACTGTATTTTTGTCATTTTTGATTTGACGAACATAAGAAAAAATACGTGTACAATATTTTTTTATAATCTAAAAGACGGACTAAATAGATTTTTTCAGTCGTCTAGCCTATTGTCGGTAGTTTTTGACATGAGAATGATCGTGTGTCGGAGTTTCGTGACATATGTAGTGTTTCTTCCTATATATGTCATGAGCTCTTCACAAAAGTATTCGTTTTTAATGGTAATAATGATGTTTTTATTTATAAATAACATGTTGGCGGCAAACAAGCATACAGTCCGCACAATAGTAAGCGGCGCCCGTAGCCTATGGGCTACGGGCGCCAAGTAGTAATAATGATGCTGACAATTGTCGCACCTGTCGCCGTGGTGAAATAGGCCAGGTCCCTATTTCACCACGGCGACAGGTGTGACAATTATCAGCATCATTGTCACTGGTATTGCAGGCGTCTATGGGCTACGGGCGCCGCTTACTGTTGTGCGGACTGTATGCTTGTTTGCCACCAACATGTCGTTTATATATAAAAACATCATTATTACCACTAAATCGAATACTTTTGTGACGAGTTCTTGGCAATTATCACAAGGAACACGACATATGTGTGCCACGAAATTTCAACATCGGTAATGTCAAAAACTACCGAAAATTCTTGCTTTAAAGTAAGTACTATTATTTCTCGTGACAATTGTCATTAAGTCTTCACCAAAAAATTATCGATTTATTGACGATACATTATGATTTAATTTTAATTTTCGAAATTGTAGCATAGAAGCACACAGCCCGCGCGATCATGAGCGCTTTCCGTAACCTATGCTAATTCAGTCATTTAAGCTATAACTATCACCAAAATTTGAATATAAAGAAATACTTAATTGAGGCTTAAACGATATTGACACAGCAAAATGTACGACAAAAGCGCGTCGCATAAATCTGCATGCATGGACGGGCCAAAATTATAATTTACTTTATTTGTTTACAGTGAGACAGACCACGAGGGGAAGGCGAACAAAGAACTCAAGGGAGTCGCAGAAGAAGACGCACTTAGGCAAATACTTTTGCGTTATACATTTTTACTCATTTATTTATATAGCCCTTGTATCAGAACTATTCGTTGTTCTGTAGTTTGTTGTTTGCTTACATGAAGTCTCTCAGTACAGTGTATCTGACGGCAAAGGCCTCCTCCAACTCCTTCCAGTGGTTTCTGTCCTTCGTCACTGTAGTCCAGAGTGGTCCAACCGTAAGGATTACTTCGGCCTCTAAATTGCGAGCCTTTAGACCTTGACCCTTCCCATGGATGCCATGTGAGAACTTTTTGGGTCCACTTTTCCACTTTACATCTCAGTGTGTCCAGCCCATCCTCCACATTTGCATGTCAATCCGGGTCAGTATGTCTCCTACTTTGGTTCTGGCTCTTATATCGGTGCTACGGATACTTTCTATTAGTTTGACTCTGATCAGGCTCCTTTTTATTACTCTCTGACACTTTGCAAGTTTTTTTCTTTATTTCATGGTGAGGGACCAAATTTCACGGCCATAGGTCAAGCTTGACATATGTACAATGTTTTTCTTTTTATACGTATCCCCGGATTTGTTCTCATGACCTTGATTGACCAGTATTTGATCTAGCCTGAAGCTATTTTTTTGTGGATCTCTTTGTCCATTTGGTCTTTGAAAGAGATTATTTGTCCCAGGTAGACAGATTCATCTACATAGTTCAGCTTGCAATCACTGACAGTTATTTCCTGCATCTCTGAATTTGTCATGAAACTGCTCGATAATTTACAGTCAATTATCAAGCAGTTTCATTATGCCATCCCTGATTATGAACATCAGGTCCACTCCAGCAAAATGATGGCCACAGTAAGAAAATGCCTAAGCTAATTATGAACACCCTCTAATCACAATGAACGTGCCGTTCAAATTTGAGGAGTTCTCTGAATTCTTCTAGAACTCCATCATAAGAATATAAATCAAATCAAAAAGATGAATGTCACAACTAGGATAATAAGTAGAGCTAGGTTTATTGACCAGTTCCACTTTGCCATCCCTGGTCTTCATCATCAGGTCCACTTCATCAAAATGTTGGCTCCCCCAAAACAATGTTTTAGTTACTTAAGGAAACACTCAAATCAGAATGCATGTGCCGTTAAAATTTGAGGAGTTCTCTCAATCCCTCATGAAGTCCATCATCAAAATAGAACTATAATCAAATAGGACTATCTTGAAGGTATTTCTTTACAAAGAAAAGATGAATGTCTCAAATCGGATGATAGAGCTGGGAATTACCAAGCAGTTCCACTTTGCCATCCCTGGTCTTCGTCATCAGGTCCACTCCACCAAATTGATGATGTTCGTAAAGAAATGCTTGAGTGTCTTAAGAAACTACCCAAATCATCATGCATGTGCCTTTCAAATTTGAGGAGTTCCCTCAGTTCCTCATGGATCCCATCATCAGAAATTGATTTTGAAAAAAACGGGACAAACCTGGAACCATCTTTTTTCATACAAAAAAATATTTTTTTAAATAGGATGATAGTCCTGGGAATTACCAAGCAGTTCCACTTTGACATCCCTGGTCTTCATTATCAGATCCACTCCACCAAATTGATGATTTTCGTAAAGAAATGCTCGAGTTTCTTAAGAAATCACCCAAATCATCATGCATGTGCCTTTCAAAATTGGGGAGTTCCCTCAGTTCCTCATGGATCTCATCATCAGGAATTGATTTAAAAAAAACGGGACAAACCTGGAACCATCTTTAAAAAGACAAAAATATATTTTTGTATATCGGACGATAGTCTTGGGAATTACTAAGCAGTTCCACTTTGCCATCCCTGGTCTTCATTATCAGGTCCACTCCACCAAATTGATGATTTTCGTAAAGAAATGCTCGAGTTTCTTAAGAAATCACCCAAATCAGCATGCAATGTGCCTTTCAAAATTGGGGAGTTCCCTCAGTTCCTCATGGATCTCATCATCAGGAATTGATTTAAAAAAAAACGGGACAAACCTGGAACCATCTTTAAAAAGACAAAAAAATATTTTTTTAAATCGGACGATAGTCTTGGGAATTACTAAGCAGTTCCACTTTGCCATCCCTGGTCTTCATTATCAGGTCCACTCCACCAAATTGATGATTTTCGTAAAGAAATGCTCGAGTTTCTTAAGAAATCACCCAAATCAGCATGCATGTGCCTTTCAAATTTGAGGAGTTCCCTCAGTTCCTCATGGATCCCATCATCAGAAATGGATTTTGAAAAAAAACGGGACCAACCTGGAACCATCTACTTTAAGAAAACAAAAAAAAATTCAAATCGGTTCAGTAATGACGGAGTTATGAGACTTATGAGTGAACAATCATTAAAAAGAAAAAAAAATCAGACGAATTTAGAACCTCCTCCTTTAGAAATATTGAAGTCGGTTGAAAATAGAAAAAAATTACCGAGATTTTCAGATTTCCGGAAAACGTATGTACCTCACGTGTCACAGTGACAACTAATCAGTGAAATGCCCTGTCTGTGTCTAGTCAAGTGAACGTGCCTATGTAGTTTTCTTTTTTTTTTAATTATTCAAAAGGTGTACATAGTTACATTAATTGGTATTATAACCCGCCAAACTGAGAAACCAGTTTGTAGTAGGGGAAGTAGTTGCAGTGAGCCTGCACTTTTGTCTCAGGCGACGCCGCTTGGCACGATTGTTTGTTAGGTCAAACTAAGCTGATTTAGCCTCCGAGCCACGAGATCAACCTTTGGCTACCCCCCAAAAAAAGGGGGGGAAGGGGTCATCTCCCGAGGATCGGTCTATGCTTTATTTTGGCCTAGTTTAAGCTACAATATCAAGTTTGATATCATTTTCGGGTAACTTGGGAACGAGGAATTCATTTCTGAAATTAACTTTTTACCATTTCATACAAAAACATTGAAAAAATTAAAAAAAAGTTGAAAATTAAAAAAAATATACAAAAAGTTTTACTTATAAAAAAAAAATTATACAGAATTTTGCAAATAAAAAAATACTAAAATATAGGCCATTTATCATAGATCTTAAAAAATATTACTTAAATAGTAAGTGTAAAGTAAAAATTTGATGATAAAAAATATTTTCCACCGCAACGAAGGCGTAACCGTGCGCAGCACAGCGCGGTAAGTTTTTAATCACCTCATGAACTACTGCATTATTTACACAAAATTAAACCTTTTTAATGAATAAACATATTACTTTTCTGAATATTACTTCTCTCATAAGCATAAGCCTCCGCATGCGCAAAGCTCTGTACATTTGATTTCACGTTTTACACAATTGCACCCATCCCATAAGGTGCACCTAGTCTTGCTTCTGCATCGTATTAGTTCTGTACAATACATTACATTAGATGCTACCAGCAAAGTAATTAATAAAAGTGCCCACGTATCAGTTTTCACCCATCCCCAGTTGGACGGACATGTTAAATCTTGACGGGTATTAGGAGTTGTAGCCACACATGTCCCCTTTGACATGTTGTGACTCTCATGAACAACATTGTGTCCATAGGAAGTGTGTCGAATAGGGTAGCGTGCCTTATACTCAGAATCAATCAAAGGCCTTTAAGTCTATTACAGACTATGAAAACAATGTTCAGGTAGAGAGACAGCGTTTTGCATGACTATGTAAGCCAATACGGGAGCGGCAGGAACGACCGCACACCTGGCATGTGTATTGTGCCTGTGGTGAACTGGTGTCAGGGTGATGACGCTTTGCTCGTTTATCTGCCAGTGTTTTAAACCAAGCCTCGTCGTGGATTTTTCGTCCCTCGAACACCAGTTTGCGCCATATATTTCTGTCCTCGGCAAGCTCCTCCCACCTGTGTACCGGAATGCTGAACGCATGCATGTCACGCTTAGCGCAGTCCTTATGCCGTAACATCGGCCGACCGACGCCTCTCTTGGCATCAGCTACAGCACCAATGAAAACACGCCGCGGCAAACGTGAAGGTTGCATACGGTGCACATGCCCCAGCCAGCGTAAGCGTTTCTGCTTAAGCAGCGCAAAGAGGCTGGGCAGCTGTGCAATCTCAAGCACCCTCTCGTTTGCGACTCTGTCTTTCCAATGTATACCCAGGATGTTCCGGATGCAGCGCATGTGGAAAGCGTTAAGACGACGTTCGTGTTTGGCATACGATGTCCAGGTCTCAGCGCCGTACAAGAGTACGCTCAGGATGCATGTTTGGTAAACTACCATTTTGGTTTTCCTGGTTAGGTGTTTATTATGCCATACTCTTGTACTTAACTTCCCAAACATTGTAGCCGCTTTTCCAATCCGAACGTCGATTTCTGCATCCAGTGAGAGATTGCTAGTCACCGTCGACCCGAGGTAACAAAACTTGTCGACTGATTCCAACGGGGCGCCATCCAATTGGATCGTCGGTATTTCCGCACATCCTTGAGCCAGTACAACAGTTTTCCGGTTGTTGATGGACATGGAGAACAGAGCACAGGCACGAGAAAACTTGTCCATAATGATTTGGAGCTCGCACTGCGACGTGGCGATGAAGGCAGCGTCATCAGCAAAAAGCAAATTGTCAACGAACAAATCGTCTCGTTTTTGCTTTGACCTAAGGAGGGAAATATTATATAGTTTTCCGTCAGCTCTTGTATGGAAATGAATACCCTGTTGGTCGTTACCAAAAGCAATTTTAAGCAGTATTGAAAAGAATATATTATTTGTTGTTGAAGAAAGTCAACTCAGAATATCCAAGCGGTATTCGCTGAAGGTCATACAGGTATACGCCCCAGCCATGATGATGAGGTGGAAGCTATGTATGAGGACATTAGTAGGGCCATACATAGCTCCAAGACACACTTTACTGTTGTCATGGGAGACTTCAAAGCAAAGCTGGGCTGTAGAAGCGATGATGAGTTGAGAGTGGGGCAATTGGGATATGGGCAGCGGAACCCCAGAGGACAGAGGTTGGCCGACTTTCTGGAGAAGGAAGGACTCTTTATGATGAATTCCTTCTTCCAGAAGCCGCCGCACAGGAAATGGACCTGGATGAGTCCCGACGATGTAACGAAAAAGACGAGACGAGATTGACTTCATCATGAGCACCAAAAGACAGATATTCAATTATGTTACTGTGATCCACAGGGTTAAAACCGGTAGCGATCACCGAATCGTCAGGGGCATATTGAATATCAATGTCAAATTGGAAAGATTCCGTATGATGAAGTCCACGCTCCGACCGTCGAATGCACATATCCTAAACCCTGTAAGCTTTCAACTCGATTTGTCAAATCGCTGCGAACTGCTAGACAGCTGTAAATCAGTGGACGAAATTAACAGCAGGCTGGTAGAAACTGTCCATACGGTGGGGTCCAAGTATTTCAAAACCTACCGTAAAAATAGACCTCAAAAACTATCCGAACACACCCGTGACGTCATGGCTAATCAGCGTTCTATGCCGCTCCAAACCTCCGAAGACGCTGAGTCTTATAGGCAGCTCAATAGACAGATTATGAAGTCCTTGCGACACGACATAAGCTCCTCCAATACTCAGCGTATTAAGGAGACCATTGAGCGGAACCAAGGCTCCAAAGTGTTATCAAGAGATGCGTCTATTGGGCAAAGCCAGCTGACAAAGCTGAAGATCGAGGGCGGAAGCGTAACGTCGAATAAGTCAGAGATGCTACGGGAGATAGAGAAGTTCTATGGACAGCTATATACCTCGGTCTCTTCTGAGCCTGTTTGCTCAGCGATGGACCCCATAGCCAAGCTAACCCGACACTATACCAAGGGTATCCTGGATATCAGCCTGTACGAAATTAGGATGGCTCTCAAACAGCTTAAGAACAACAAGGCACCGGGCGAGGATGGAATCACCACAGAGCTTCTGAAAGCGGGCGGGACGCCGGCACTGAAAGTCCTTCAGCAGCTATTTAATTCCTCCTTGCACGAAGGTAAAACGCCTGAGGCGTGGAACAGGGATTTTGTGGTTCTGTTCTTCAAAAAAGGTGACAAAACCTTACTGAAGAACTACAGGCCAATAACACTGCTAAGCCACGTCTATAAGCTGTTCTCGAGAGTCATCACGAACTGTCTCGAACGCAGGCTCGATGACTTCCAGCCTACCGAACAAGCCGGTTTCCGAAAAGGCTATAGTACCATAGATCACATACTCGTACACACGCTGCGGCAGATTATACAGAAGACCGGAGAGTATAATCGGCCATCATGCTTGGCATTTGTGGACTATGAGAAAGTAGATTCGGTCGAAACATGGGCTGTGACTATCGGTACGTCGTCGAAGTGCCGACCCGTTTTGCCGACGATATAGTAGTCAAGGCTGAGTCGCTGGAGGATCTAGAACAAATGCTCGGTGACCTCAATAGAGTTCCTCAACAAGTGGGTCTTAAAATGAACATGAACAAAACATAGGCCATGTATAACGTCCATGTTACACCCACCGCACTTACTGTTGGAAACTATACTCTTGAAGTTGTTGACGAATATATATAACTGGGACCTGGGACGAGTAGTCCAATTAGGTAAGTCCAATTTTGAGAGAGGGGTCAGTAGACGGATCCAACTCGGCTGGGCAGCGTTAGGTAAATTACAAAACGTCTTCTCGTCCAAAATCCCCCAGTGCCTGAAAACTAAGGTGTACCACCAATGTGTGTTACCAGTGATGACTTACGGCTCTGAGACATGGTGCTTCACAAAAGGTCTTATTCAGAGGCTTCATGTCGCGCTGCGGGCTACGCTTGGTATTTATCTACGAGATCGAGTCAGAAATGAGAAGATCCGTAGTAGAACCAAAGTCGCTGACATAGCCCGTAGGATTAGCAAGCTGAAGTGGCAATGGACCGGCCATATAGCGCGAAGATCGGATGGCCGATGGGGCAAAAAAGTCCTTGAATGGAGACCACGTACTAGCAAGCGCAGTGTGGGACGGCCACTTACGAGATGGACCGACGACCTGGTGAGGATCGCTGGGTCTCATTGGATGTAGGTGGCTGTAGACCGGTCGCGCTGGAGTTCGATTGGAGAGGCCTATGTTAAGCAGTGGACGCTTACAGGCTGAAATGATGATGATGAACAGATGCAGAAAGTATTTTTTCACAAAAAAGACAGGACTTGAAAATTTACCGCCAGCAAAAGATGCGCTGTCAAAGCATTTACTTGGTACAACATGTCAAGGGGGACATGTGTGGGAACAATTCCTAATACCCCGTCAAGATTTACCATGTCTGTCCAACTGGAGACGGGTGAAAAGTGTGAAAACTGATACGTGGGCACCTTTATGGATTCCTTTGCTGGTAGCATCCAATGTATGTATTGTACAGAACTACTACGATACAGATGCAAGACTAGGTGCACCTAATGGGATGGGTGCAATTGTGTAAAACGCGAAATCAAATGTACAGAGCTTTGCGCATGCGGAGGCTTATGCTAAAGAGAGAAGTAATATTCAGAAAAGTACTATGTTTATTCATTAAAAGTGTTTAATTTTGTGTAAATAACGCAATAGTTCATGAGGTAATTAAAAACTTACCGCGCTGCGCTGCGCACGGTTACGCCTTCTTTGCGATGGAAAATATTTTTTTTATCCAATTTTAACTTTACAATTACTATTTAAGTGATATTTTTTAAGGTCTCTGATAAATGGCCTACATATCAGTATTTTTTTATTTGTAAAATTCGGTATAACTTTTATTTTATAGGTAAAAGTATTTGTATATGTTTTTAAAAATTTACCTTTTTTTTAATTTTTTCAATTTTTTTGTATGAAATGGTAAAACGTTAATTTCAAAAACGAATTCCTCGTTCCTAATTTATCCGAAAATGTTATCAAACTTGACACTGTACTTAAAACTAGGCCGAAATAAAGCATAGACCGATCCTCGGGAGATGACCCCTTCCCCCCTTCTTTTGGGGGGTAGCCAAAGGTTGATCTCGTGGCTAGGAGGCTAAATCGGCTTAGTTTGACCTAACAATCAATCGTGCCAAGCGGCGTCGCCTGAGACAAAAGTGCAGGCTGCTCCATACTTTTGTGCAACTACTTCCCCTACTATTGTTGGCGAGATCGCGCTCATGCTATCTAACAATAGGTAGCTATATGCACCTAGTAATTATTATACTGTAACACTTCATAACTAATCCTAAAACATAAACAAGAAACAAGCTTTCTACAACTTCAATGTTAACTTTTTTAATTTTAAACTAAGGAGGCGTGGAAGGTTATTTTTGCAAAACTTGACCTAAGGCAATTTTTCCTATCCTTCCTATCAAATATCTTTTTTAGAGAACTTTTCACTACTTTTTTGCTATATTTTTTTTCTCCTCTCAACCACTCAATTGTGTTACAAATCTTTGGTACTAAAAACTTATTTGTTCTCTTACCATAATAATTGTTTGAATAACTTTGTACAAACTTTTTTAATCTAGTACTCCTTGTATTATATTTATTTTTCTTAAGCACTTTGAAGTCACTTACTCGTATATCATAATTTTCTAAAGCAATTTGGTACTGCACCCTTATATGTATAGGAAGTATTTTTTTTAGTTTATATAAATGTTCATAGTTTCCTTTACACTTGCTTTTAGTTTTTTTACTTACTAAGTATTTTATAAATCTAGTTTGCAACTTCTTTATTTCATCTAAATATGTATGGAAAGTCCTGCCATAAACACTGAGTCCATAGTTAATTACCGAATCCGCCAATGCATAATACACGACGAGCATTGTTCGCTTACTAATTACTGTATTCAAGTGGTAAAATTTACTCAACACCGACCTAAGTTTAGAACATACTGCAAGCACGTGAGTGTTCCAATTAAAGTTACTGTCTATACATATACATACCTTGGTATTTATACTTATCTACATACTCAAGCCTTTCGCAGTTACAGTTATCTTTATAGTTATGTAAACAATCGTAATCGTGCCCTACCACACCGAGCTCGTTATAATTAACACTTTTGGCCTTTCTATTGTATGGGGAGTATATGTGCATGCACTTCGTTTTGGATAAATTAATAATTATTCCGTTGTCGTGGGCCCATTTCACTACGTTCTCAAAATCAGACTGAATACAGCCGTGAGCCTCCGAGATATCTGTGTGTGTGTTGCCGTTGCCAAGGGCTTGGTAAAATACCAAATTATAGAAATATGCACTAATTACTATAAAACGTTACAACAAACAACAAACATTTGGTAGAAAAATTAAAAGCAATTTCACGGATTTTGACAGGACATTATTTATAGAAGCAAAGCATCGGAAGATGGCAAAACTTTAGGGCGTAAAAAAAGTTAGTGCGTAAAAAGGTTTGTGCGTTTTCGTTATCAGAATCTACTTCGTCTGCAGTGCTCCCAAGTATGTTTTACCTCTCTAGTGAAGAGCTACTAGACGGTGGATCAGACGTATGTATGTCGGACAGTTTCTGTGATTTTATTGTTTTATTTATCTTCAGAATTCGATCCATCATCCGAACATGCATACATGCCTACTCCTTGTAGGAACCAAAGCCAAGGGTTTGTGCGCTCGAGTCAGTTTTGAGCACCGTCAAAGAAACACAAACGTGTTGTAATCCCAAAAAGAAATAGAAACTCACAAAAATGTGTAATAAGAAATATACATATTTCTGACAAGTTGGAAACGGTACTCGTAGTACCCGTTGTTATGGACCCGTTATTTTCTGTGTAACACTCGGTACTCCTGTGGCACGTACAAATGTTGCGCTTGCCTAACTTTTGAATTCGGAAAGAAACAAGTGATTTCATAGGTAACTATGTTTATAGATTAATGTTTCTAAATTCAGTTACTCACTTGACAAATTAAAATTAGAACATCAAAAACTTCAAAAGGTTTGAATATCTTGCCGAAGGTGCCGTCATGTGTTTTATTCGGGAACTCATTTTACCATAGCCAGTTGTTTCTAAGTATTGCTAGTGTTATTTATTTTTTCTTTCATTAACTATAAATTATAATACGCTTTTGATTGCCTTTTATATCAAGTTCAGATTTTTTTCAAAGTCGACATACCACATGACTCACAGTAAGTACCAATTTTAGGGTTTTCTTCGAACTTGTGAGTCATTTATGTTTAGGCCATTGCTTTCCCAGTTAAGCGTCACAAAGACCTGTTTTAATACTGCAGAAAACAGTTTTGGTGATAGTGGGTCGCCCTGTCTGACGCCGCTCAGTATTGGGAATAGTTTCCCAGGTGTTTCCAGTCTGATACGGCTTCTGCTGCAGTTGTATATATTTTTTATAATATCCACATATACCTCGTTTACTCCTTGCTGTTTCAAGCTTGTCCATATAAAGTTGTGGTTGAGAACATCGAAAGCTTTCGAATAGTCGATGAAAGCTATAAATAGATGCTTTGGAAACTCCTTATATTTTTGAATGACCTGTTTAACTGTGTGTATATGGTCAATTATACTAAAGTCCTTCCTAAATCCAGCCTGTTCGATTTGTTAGCATTCATCTAGTGTTCTTGATATTCGTCCTAGTATCACCTTAGCAAATACCTTATAGATGTTTGACATTAAACTTATTGGTCGGTACAACTACCGTCTGTCTTCTTTTACAACATTTTTTTGTGAATCAAGATAATGTCAGATTCGCCGCATTCATTCAATTTCCTTGTACATAGGGCTGTGATACATACTTATGAATATTATATCTACAAAAACATAGCTTATCTAGGCGCATTATACCGTATATATTCAATGCAGCACTCTAATTCGGCTGTTAATCTCTTCTCTTGAATTTCGCATGGAAATGGTTGTGTGAAATGAAATTGAAGTTGTCATTTTATATGTGACGCAGAAAACAGAAGTGCAACGCTTTCAGTACTACGTCGCAAACTACTGTTAAGTCAATTAAATACAAGTTTTTAAATGGCTTGACAATAATATTATGATATGTGTTATGTGCAGGAAGCTGCTGACTTCGGACGAGGACAGCTCGGAAGAGCAGGAACAGAAGGAGGCGTCGGAGCCGGAGGACGAGCCCACCCGTGAGGGCGAGGAGCGCGCCAGCAAGCTCACCAAGAAGAAGGCCGCCAAGGCCGACGACAAGAAGGACACCAGCAGCGACTTCAGCTCCGACTCCGACACCGACGCGGAGGGCGCGCCCAAGAGGCCCAAGAAGCGCAAGGAGCCCGACAGTCGGGCCAGTGCGTCCACGGCTTCAGGTAAGCGCATCGAATTGCTTCCACTAACTATGAATAGTATCGTTTCATACTTTTTCTGTATCAGTTAGTTTTGCAGTCATTTTGTTAGGATTTTTTTTTATTTCAAAAAAAGGAGGTTTTTCGTGTACCTAAATATATTTTTATCTACGCACATATCATTAGTGCTCCAATGTGCGTTCAAAAACCGTAGGAAATGACCAGCATTATTACAATCAATTTAACTATGGGAACTTTTTTGTCTGTGGTAGGTAAAATTTATAGGTATTGAAAAGTTAACATTGTAGTACAGATTTTTGTACTGAAATGAGTTTAAAACTTTAAATTTGGAACAGCTGTCAAAACTCAAGTGGGTCACTATTCTAGTATCCACAGATATTAAGAATAGTAATCGATATGAAATGTCAAATCAGTACGTCTTCTTAATATAAACCGCACGACATTCGATCTCGACTCGAGTGACATGAGAATAGGGATTTCATTCTTTTATCTATGGTTTTTAAAAAACATTAATGTTATTTTTTTTCGAATAGCCGCCATTGGCGCCATTACTGTTGTCATTTGTTTCGATAGTTTGCCGTTGTGAGTCTTGAGGAAGAAAATTTATAAAAACAATTTAAAATTGAAAATATGAGCAGTAGTGACAGTGAGAATGATATTATGAACAATATGAACACCCCGCCGGATATTCTTGATGCAGCTACAATTGCAACAAACAACTTGTTGCCACAAAAATCACGGGACAAATACGAGAAGGCGTATAGAGATTTCATGGAGATTTCACAAATTAAAGATTGGGATTAATAAATTTGGCACATTGGGAAAAACCATAGCAAGTTATTTAGATCTTCCTGATCCTGAGCTCTACACAGGACACTGCTTCCACAGGACATTAGCTACTTTACTGGTAGACGTAGGCGGAGCCATAACAACTTTAAAACGCCACGGGGGCTGGAGGTCAACGCAGTTGCAGAAGGGTACATCGATGAATCAATAAACAATAAGATTAATGTGTCAAACCAGATATTAAATTCAATTCAAAATAAAGAAATTATAAATATAAACATGCCATCAAACTCTTCGACTTCCATGCAAGATCATCCAACGACAATACAACCACTACAACCAGGACCATTAAATATATCCCACTGTACCACTGTAAATGTTAATTACAATTACTGCAATAAATAATTTGATTGTATTTGTCCACTCGTGCGATCCTATTATGTAGCAGTTGCATAAACTACTATTTTAATATTTTATTCAGTGTTTGTTACCTCAGAACTCAGAGATTCCTAAAACAACTTAAAAAATATATTAAAAAAAACCGGCCAAGAACATGTCGGGCCATGCTCAGTGTAGGGTTCCGCAGTTTACTGTCCGTTACAATAGGCAACCTTAAAAAGTGTTTTAATAGATACCATGCTCAATATGCTTATAATAATTAACAATTCGATGATACTTTCGATCACACCCGACCCGACCCCATCAATTCCGGAAACACAGTGCTATCTCTCGGGCAATTCGGTTACTAATATACTCGTACACAAACTAGACGGGTTATGTATGTTGGGTTTTCGGGTCGTAACTTTTGATCGCGTGAATCGATTTAAATCATTTTTTTGTTATTAGAAGGAAGATACGTGCGGGATGATAAATTAAGTACTAGTGTTTGCATATATGTACGAGTATGTACAGTTAAATTACAAACTTAATTCCGAAATTATTTTGTACAATTTTTCAAAAACTATTCAACCAATCAAAATAATTTTGCAAGAAAGTTCTTATTAAGTTCTACTTTTGTAATTTTTTTTATATTTTTTCAACTTAAGTATAGTTCAAAAGTTAGAGGGAGGAGGGGGACACGTTTTTTTAAACTTCTGGAGCGATTATTTCCGAATGTTTAAAAAACCCTGATTATTTTTCAATTACCTATCCAATGATATGCCACACTCTAGGGTTGAAACACAAAAAAAAACACCCCCCACTTTACGTGTATGGGAGGTACTCTAAAAAAGAAAATATAACCACTTTTTATTTTACCACTTTGTTGGCGTGACCGATATACATATTCGTACAACATTACAGCACTCTAGTAGTACTTACAGTCAATGAGATTATCCGCGGGCGGACGGACGGACAGACAGACAGAGCGAAACTATAAGGGTTCCTAGTTGACTACGGAACCCTAAAAATTAGGTAACTCCTCAAATTTAAAAGGCGTATTCATGGTGATTTGGGTGTTTCTCAAGAAACTCGAGCATTTCTTTACTAAAACTATTAATTTGTCGAAGTAGAGCTGATAATGAAGGCTAGGGATGGCATAGTGGAACTTTTCGATAATTCTCAGCTTTATCACCCGATCTGAGACATTCTTTTTTTGTTTGTAAAGAAATACCTTCAACGTTTTTTCGTTTGATTTAATTTCTGTTCTGATGAAGAAATCAGAAAACTCCTCAAATTAGTACGGCACGTGAGCTATGATTTGAAAAATTCCTTAAGTAGCTTGAGTGTTTTCTTACGGAAACCATGATTTTGATGGAGTGGACCTGATGTGGAAGATCAGTGATGGCATAGTGGAAATGCTCGATAATTCTCATCTCCATCATTCGATTTGTGGCTTTATTTTTTTGTTTGTACCTTTAAAGCAGCTCCATTTGATTTTAGTGATGAAACCCGAGAGGCATTTAACGAGTTCCTCCTTTTTCAAAGGTATACGTATGTATGGTTATTAAGTAATTATACTCGTAACTCATACTTAAACTTTATAGCGACGGGAAGGTTAATGTTGAAGTTCGTTATTTTTTTCTTAAAACGAAATAAAAATATTTCGTCCAAATACTATATAGGTACCTCGGTAATCTTCACCAATTTTTATACAACAAAACATTGAACTAAATATTGCTGCCTTACGTATCTTTCTCAATCACTGGCCAGACGCCATTAAGAACTTATGTACGAAACAACATGACAATTCTTTTCTGTACCATAGTTCCATTTTGTATATGAGTGCGCAGCCTCGCGCCTTTTAAATATGAAATTTAACTACTACGTAGAAGGTTCAATTTTTTTTTGACTCTAGTAAACGCGCGTGGACGTCGGGCGTATTATGTGAATCGTACATTATGCTAAGTAATTTTTATTACCAGTTTTATTTTGCATTGTTCCTATGTTCGTTTATAAATTGAATAACAAGTAGTGCGTGAAATAAGCCAATCATTATAGAACCACATAGCATGTTACGTCAGTTAAATGCATTGTTATTAAATGCTATATGTAGGTATCAAGCTGGTCTGACAATAATCACCACAGGAAGGGAACTCTGAAATAAAACAAGTACTTACCGAAAGTAAAATTGGAGCTCGTTAGATTCTTTTTAATGGCTAGATATTAGGCGGCTGTACAACAAAAACTACAGTCTGCGATAAAGATTTGTATTACGTTTTGGCTGTTTTTGTAATGAGTCTCGCGTTATAACCATTTAGCCATTGCTCATTCGTGTAAATGTCTTATGAAAATAAATTGTAGTTCCCGCATGTAACTTTTTCTTTACAAGGCGGACTATTTCACATAACTTCGCACGTATAAGGGAGGTGACAATAATACCTATTTTAATAAAAATCGGCCAAGTGCGAGTCGGACTCGCGCACGAAGAGTTCCGTAAAAAATCACGTTTGTGGTATGTCAATTTTTTCTGATTTTTAGTACTAGTTGTTAAAAGAGCAATAAAAATACATGATCTGTTAAAATTTCAATTGTCTAACTATGACCTTTCATGAGATACAGCCTGTTGACAGAAAGAGAGACGGACGGACAGATAGAGGAGTCTTATTAATAGGCTCCCGTTTTGACCCTTTGGGTAAGGAACTTTAAAAATTGTTATGTTGTTAGCAGCGAGCGCGCCGGGCAGCGCCAGCACGTCGCGCTCGGGCTCGCCCGCGCCCGCGGCCGCCGCCATCGCCGCCGCCGCCGCCGCCGCCGCCGCCGCGGCCGCCGCGCCGCCCTCCAAGCGTCCCAAGATCGACCCCTCCTACACGTAAGTATGCTGCGCGCACCCCACGCGCCACAAACACAACCATTCGTCCGATACGAAACAGTACCTGAGCGATTATGTAGGGCGTTTTCTCTGAGACAAGACCAATTTACTTCTAAATCGGTACAGTACAGTTGCTAACAAATTAGTCACGGATATTTTAAGAGATAATACATTGTATCAAAACAATTAACTTTAAACTATAATTAAGGAACCTTTGTATATAATTTTATTGTTTTCATTTACCGAACAAAAATAATAATTATAATTCCGTCTAAAAGTAATCACCATGTGCAAATTTAACTGACAATATGTTTAGCATGACGTTGACAATCGAGTATTTGATTTGACGTTAAGTGGCCAGTTAGGTGTTACGTAAAAGTGGTACTAAAATATGTTCAATGAGTATTCATTTAATAATCACACTAACAAAGTGTTTTAACGTTGCAAATTTGTTTCCTAGTTTTCTCCAAAAAAACATAACAAAACTTATTATATATACGAGTAGCTTACTGTGCTAACCCTTCTGGATTTCAGTAATGCTTTCAATACAGTTGACTTTGACATTCTGCTTGCCATCCTACGCTCTCTTAATGTATCTACTGCAGTGCTTGGCTGGTTTCATAGCTATCTAAATGGTCGCCGGCAAAGAATTAAGGTGGATACTTCGCGGTCTTCGTGGTGTAGCACGCTGGCAGGCGTCCCGCAAGGCGGCGTGCTCTCCCGTCTTTTATTTTCTATCTTCATCAATTCCATTACTTACAATCTTTCATCTTCTTATCACCTGTATGCCGACGATCTTCAGATATACTCACAGGGTGGGCTGGGCGATCTTCCATCCGTCATTGAGAGCACGAATGCTGACTTGGTACGCATTTCAGACTGGAGTCGCAACTATGGTCTGACAGTGAACCCTTCAAAGACCCAAGTCATTATAATCGGTAGTAACAAATATATGACGAAAGTTGATTATAATAGTCTCCCGCCGGTTCTCTTTGATGGGATTCTAATACCTTTTTCTAAACAAGTAAGAAACCTGGGTATAATTCTGGATTGTACGTTATCCTGGATTCCCCAAGTGAGCGAGGTGAGCAGGAAGGTGTTCGCTGCAGTAGGATCCCCTCAGGCGGCTTCGTAATTTTTTACCTATCGCCACTAAAATTGCGCTTGCTCAAACGTTGCTTCTTCCTATACTGGATTATGCAGACATATCTTATCTTGACCTTACCGAGGAGCAACTAAACAAACTTGAGCGTATTCATAATCTTTGCATAAGGTTCAAATTTGGGTTACGCAAATATGACCATGTTTCTTGTTTTCGTTCTCAACTCAAGTGGCTCCCTATCCGCTATCGTCGTAACTCCCATATTCTTTCACTTCTCTATAGCATTCTTTTCAACCCTGCAACCCCCTGCTATCTCAAGCAGCGTTTTAGTTATCTCAATTCTCTTCGTTCCTCTCAAAACATGCTTCTGACTGTGCCACCCTCCTCTTCCAAATTTTATAATACTTCTTTCACTTTTCAAGCAACCCGGCTGTGGAACTCTCTCCCTCTTGATATAAGGCGTGCTGAATCTGTTGCTTCTTTCAAATCTCTCCTTAAAAAGCACTATTTATCACTTCCTTAGTTCCTGTTCATGTAACTATTGTTTTCCTTTAATTTGAATGTGTAATCTCAGTAATCTGCTATCATCATTTCGCTTAATTAGTTTGTATTTGTATATATGTATTTATATATTTATGTATTTTGGTATGAACACATATATATGTATGTATATGTAATTGTGTGTGTGTTTGTTTTCTTTTTTTTTGTAGATTTGTTTTTTCTGTTTATGTCATATATTTTGGTTCTCACATAATACTTTTTCCAGTTTTGCACCACCTACTGTATGTATACTTTTCTTAGTGTAGTGTCTCCTCTACCCAAAGGTTGTCTGGAAGAGATCGCTCTTTAGCGATAAGACCGCCTGTTGTTTGCCTCTTTTTCATGTGTAATCTATACCAGTTTGTGTTATTTTTGCTGTTTTGAGGTGCAATAAAGAGTTATTGTATTGTATATATGTTTCATAAGAGCTCCTAAGACTTTTGCTCTACAGCTGTACAGAAAAAATACTTCTTTTTCCAATCCTATCGTAAGAATGTGTCGACAATATAACCACCTAGTGTCTACGTAGGCATACCCACATTGACATTTTTAACCATCGATTTGCCGTCTTTCGGAAGGAGGTTATCGAACTTCTTTGCCGTCGTTGATTACCTTACTAACCACTTACTCGTAACTGTTAATTCTGTATTTTTTTTAATACTCTTAGTAGTCTTAGTTGTTTTTCTCTTTCATGTATGTGAATTTTGCTGTTATTCTATTTTTTTCATTTTTAGGATAATATTGTTGTTCTCGCTCACTATTGTTCGTCATGCTGAGCATACATGCTTTGGGTAACATTCCCAACCAAAACCTGTAACTAGTATAAACCTACCATGTAACAAATGTTATCTGTTCTGTATGCCTAATAAATAAAAATAAATAAAATACCTAAATGTACTCCGAGAACCGAGTACTATCAGCGGTAAAAATATCCGTGACTAATTTGTTAGCACCTTATATACCTACTTACAATGGTGGCCAGATAATTAGGGGTACATTTTTTTCTCCATTAGCTGCGTATAAATACGACTTATACAAATATGACTTTCCAAAGGAGACTAGCGTTTCATGTATTTAACGGCCTCCTAGCCTAGTCGGTAGTGACCCTGCCTACGAAGCAGGAGGTCCCGTCGTCTAGTACCCACATCACAAGCCTTATTGAGCTTACCGTGGGACTAGGTCGATTTGTGTAAAATTGTCCCACAATATTTATTTATTTATTTATGTATGGAGGCCTGTACGCTAACGAAAATCGTTGTCCACTGATGGAATCTTTTGCAAAAAATTGAAATTAAAATCGTGATTTGTATGCCATTATATACCGTATAAGTCAATGAATTAACCTGTAGATGGAAAAAAATGGAATTAGATCAATTTGACGTATTCAAGACGTACGTAGGTATTTATGAAACTAGTAGCTAAATTGACTTAAAACAATCTGCACACTTTGTATTACTACTCAAAGATGTCTGCTATTGTAATATATATAATATATGTAATCGTGTGCAGCCTCAAGTGAATTGACAGTTTTATTACGCATGACCGGCTTCTGTTGGCAATATAGGTATCTACACCGTGTTTTTTTGATTTCGGTTAAATTCGACACGTTTCTTGTACGTTAATAGGAGCTGCCTGTTCGAACAAAAAAAAATGAATTCGTTAATCATACAAAAAAAAAATATTACATTGTAAAAGGTTCTTTATAACCCAGTAAAGATACGGTTTTGACAGACATTAAAATTATAATAGCTTGATTTTCTCAAATTACGTTCGAATGGGATATTTATAGATGATAAAATATGCAAAAATCCTAAAAACTTTTCTTCCGGAAGTATGAAGGTAAATAGTAAAAAAATAAAACTAAACTAAGTAGATTTTTTTAAATTTACGGTAGCAAATAGTTTTCTTGAATGTGAACATGACGACATATTTGTCTTCTATCTGTTAAAAGAGAAACCGAAGAAAACTTATTCACGTAAAACCGTTAATTTTAAAAATGTACGGCACGAGTGATGTGTTGTTTCGCTAGCAACAAATGTTAATATATTTTATTTTAAAAAACATATATACATATCAATCTTACAACAAAAACGTTGGTTACATGTGTGTACATATTTGTGACGATTAGCTTGTAACGATATTTTGTTGGATATTGTTGTCTACGTAATACAATACTCACGATATATCCGTTAAGCTAAAAAATGAGCTATTATCTATTATATAAAACATTAAAAAATTCCATACCAGCTGTCATTTCAATGACTAAATTATAAGAGTTACACGAAAGTAAATGTCAAGTATGGCAAAGTTGAAACTTCAGACATGACAGCACATGCCAAAACACAGCTTAGTAGCAGATGGTTTAGTAACCTTTTACACTGGTTTAACTAATAAATGTGTTTATTGAATATCTCAAAAACTGTAATATTTAAGACACTAGTTTCTTGGAGAAATGAACTCGAGTTAAGAACTCGAAGAAAGTCTCCTTAAAGTTAACGGAAATAAAAAAAACGCTGTGTGGAGCATTTTGTTTGAGAATGAGGCATTGTAATTGAAGACGCGAACTTGTCGATAGCGAGTGCGGCGTGACGGAGGAGGCGGTGCGGCGCTACCTGGCGCGCAAGCCCATGACCACCACGGAGCTGCTCACCAAGTTCAAGTCCAAGCTCACGGGCGTCAGCAGCGAGCGCCTACTCGAGACCATGACGCAGATCCTCAAGCGCATCAACCCCGTCAAGCAGAACATCAACGGCAAGATGTATTTAAGTATCAAAAACAATTAATTTATTTACCTACTAAATTAAATCCTTCAGTTGCTGTGCATCATAGACTTGCAAGTTAACCGATAGTTAAGTGAGCACGTCAACAAACAAGACCGCGCTCGGGTCGGATCTGATTTGACAGTCGCCGATGTATGAATTTAGTGGTGACGTACCAACGCCGTCTAGTAACTACATTGTCGTGATAGGCTATTATTTTGCTTGGTTATTTTTGACTTGTGATATAATACATTTTAATACATCTGATTTGTATACATTTGGACATAAAACAGTAAGTTTAATAAATATTTCTGGAATCAATATCTATATATATATATATAAAAGAAGAAGCTGACTGACTGACTGACTGACTGACATATCAACGCACAGCCCAAACGGCTGGTCCTATAGATTTCAAATTTGGCACGTAGGTTCCTTTTATGGTGTAGGCGAGCACTAAGGAAGGATTTTTCAAAATTCACCTCCTAAGGGGTTGAAACGGGGGTCCAAAGTTTGTATGGGGAAACAAGATTAATTAGACTATTTTATCTGAAACTTCACAGGAGTATTCTTTAAGGTAAATGAGTAAACACGTGTTTCAGGATTTTTGAGAATTTTTACCCCTTTCAGGGGTAAAAGGGGTGCAAAAGTGAAAAAATCAACATGGGTATCGTTTATATGGTTTTTCGGGTCGCTGATCACGAAAAAAGCAACGATTTGAAGATCCAATGTGGCGAATGTGGAATACCATCTCCCCTGTTGGTACGCGATGGGCTTGAAATGTCAACATATAAATTTGAGTGTAGTTTTTTATTAAAATAAAGTAAAGTATAGTAAAATAAAATAAAATAATGTGAAATAATTTAAATTGAAATTGAAAATAAAATAGAATAAAATAAAATAAAATAAATTAAATTAAAATAAATGACATTAAATAAAATATAATCAAATCAAATCAAATTAGATTAAATTAAATTAATTTAAATTAAATATAATAAATTAAAATAAAATAAAATAAAATAAAATAAAATAAAATAATGAAATATATGATAATGACATGAAATGAAATACAATAAAAAAATCAATTAAAAAATTAAATAAGATGAATCGTAACGTTTTAAATTTACAAGGCTTTTTATGCTTATAGATACACTAGCTTTAACTCGCGGCTTCGCCCGCGTACTAAACGTAATTTTCAACAGTCATACAAAAAAGGAGGTTTTTTTATTTATTTCACGTCCGCTAAGTTGGATTTGAAAATCGTTGTTTTCGAAATCAGTGACCCGATTACGACACGACACCCATATCAAATAAAATAGTCGTAACTATTCTTGTTTCACCATACAAACTTTGGACCCTCAAATTACCCCCTTAGGGGGTAAATTTTGAAAAATCCTTTATTAGTGCACCTCTAGACTTTATAAGGAACCTACATGCCAAATTTAGAATCTCTAGGACCAGCGGTTTGGGCTGTGCGTTGATATGTCAGTCAGTCATTCAGTCAGTTTCTTCTTTTATATATATAGATCAAGATCATTGTCTGAGTAATTTAATCTAATTTAATTTAATTTGAGTTAATATAATTTAATTTAATTTGATTTGAGTTAATTTAATTTAATTTGATTTGATTTAATTTAATACAATTTATTTCATTTCATTTCATTTCATTTCATTTCATTTCATTTCATTTCATTTCATTTCACTTCACTTCACTTCACTTCACTTCATTTCACTTCACTTCACTTCACTTCACTTCACTTCACTTCACTTTACTTTACTTTACTTTAGTTTACTTTATTTTAATAAAAAACGACACTCAAATTTATATGATGACATTTCAAATCCATCGCAAACCAACCGGGGCGATGGTATTTGAGTTAATTTAATTTAATCTAATTTAATTTAATTTGATTTGAGTTAATATAATTTAATTTAATTTAATCTAATTTAATTTAATTTGATTTGAGTTAATTTAATTTAATTTGATTTGATTTAATTTAATTTAATACAATTTATTTCATTTCATTTCATTTCACTTCACTTCACTTCACTTCACTTCACTTCACTTTACTTTACTTTACTTTACTTTAGTTTACTTTATTTTAATAAAAAACGACACTCAAATTTATATGATGACATTTCAAATCCATCGCAAACCAACCGGGGCGATGGTATTTGAGTTAATTTAATTTAATCTAATTTAATTTAATTTGATTTGAGTTAATTTAATTTAATTTGATTTGATTTAATTTAATTTAATACAATTTATTTCATTTCATTTTCATTTCATTTAATTTAATTTCATTTCATTTCATTTCATTTCATTTCATTTCACTTCACTTCACTTCACTTTACTTTACTTTACTTTATTTTAATAAAAAACGACACTCAAATTTATATGTTGACATTTCAAATCCATCGCATACCAACGGGGGCGATGGTATTCCACATTCGCCACGTTGGATCTTCAAATCGTTGCTTTTTTCGTGATCAGCGACCCGAAAAACCATATAAACGATACCCATGTTGATTTTTTCACTTTTGCACCCCTTTTACCCCTTTCAGGGGTTAAATTCTCAAGAAACCGGAAACACGTGTTTACTCATTTACCTTAAAGAATACTCCGGTGAAGTTTCGGATAATTCTTTAGAACCAGAAAGTTACGTAAAAATGACACTCATATTGATATTTTGGCATTTCAACCCCATCGCATACCAACAGGGGAGATGGTATTCCACATTCGCCACATTGGATCTTCAAATCGTTGCTTTTTTCGTGATCAGCGACCCGAAAAACCATATAAACGATACCCATGTTGATTTTTTCACTTTTGCACCCCTTTTACCCCTTTCAGGGGTTAAATTCTCAAGAAACCTGAAACACATGTTTACTTATTTACCTTGAAGAATACTCCTGTGAAGTTTCAGATAAAATAGTCTAACTAATCTTGTTTCCCCATACAAACTTTGGACCCCCATTTCAACCCCTTAGGAGGTGAATTTTGAAAAACCTTCCTAAGTGCTCGCCTACACCATAAAAGGAACCTACGTGCCAAATTTGAAGTCTATAGGACCAGCCGTTTGGGCTGTGCGTTGATATGTCAGTCAGTCAGTCAGTCAGTCAGCTTCTTCTTTTATATATTTAGATGTGCATTATTAATTTTAATAACTTTTATAATACACTTTAAAAAAACTTCATTTTTAATGTCCAGGGAAACACTAAAGGGGGAAAAGGGGTAATATAGTAAAAAAATAACATGGGTATCGTTTTTATGGTTTATCGGGTCGCTGATTACGAAAACAACGTAGATTTTAAAATCCAACGTGGCGATTGTGAAATATCATCTCCCCTGTTGGGATGCGATGGGGCTGAAATCTAAAAATATCACTACGGGTGTCGTTATATGTTTATTTCTGTTTCTAAAGATTCCAAATTTAGCACTTAGGTTTCTTATAAAGTGTAGGGGCACAAAGAAAGGAGTTTTCAAAATACATCTCGAAAGGGGGTGAAATGGGGGTACAAAGTTTGTATAGGGAAACAAAATTAGTTGGACTATTCTATTTGGAACTTTACTGGAGTATTTACAAAGATAAATGAGGTAACACCTGTTTCAGGATTTTTAAGAAAACAACCCCTAAAAGGGAACAACAGCATGGGTATCGTTTTCATGGTTTGTTGGGTAGCTGACTACGAAAACAACGTAGATTTTAAAATCCAACGTGGCAATTGTGAAATACCATCTCCCCTGTTGGGACGCGATGGGGTCGAAATCTAAAAATATCCCTACGGGTGTCGTTATATGTCTATTTCTGGTTCTAGAGATTCCAAATTTAGCACTTAGGTTCCTTATAAAGCGTAGGGGTGCCAAAGAAAGGAGATTTCAAAATTCATCTCCAAAGGGGGTCAAATGGGGGTACAAAGTTTGTATAGGGACACAAGATTAGTTCGATTATTTTATTCGAAACTTCACAGAAATTTTCCTAAAGATAAATGAGTAAAGACGTGTTTCAGGCTTTTTGAGAAATTAACCCCCAAAAGGGGTAAATGGGTAATATAGTAAAAAAACAACATGGGTATCGTTTTTCTGGTTTATTGGGTCGCTGATTTCGAAAACAATAACAATTTCAACATCCAACGAGGCGGACGTGAGATACCATCTTCCCTGATGGGGTGCGATGGGGTTGAAATCTCAAAATATCAATATGGGTGTCGTTTTTAGGTTTATTTCTGGTTCTTCTAGAATAGCGATGAAAATGGCGAAAGATTCATGTTGTTTCTTGCAAAACTTTGTATCATTTCTATAAATTAGGTACATGTAACTTTCGAAAAAAACAAAACTGACGTTTGTCTGACAATACACGTATAATACATATTAAAATGCTTACATCGGGTTACTCACGTGACGTTTTCGTGTATAAATAATAAAATTGACTTCACGTTCACGTCACATAGAACACAGTAACGATTCCAATTAGTAAATATCGTCATAATTTATAATTTCTACCTATTTAGCTAACAGATATAGAAATATAGTCTGAGCGAAATGAAAACTTACCGGTTTGTATGAGAACCAATACATTCTGCGTCACTTTTCATAATTTAATACATTTTCATTCAATCGAAGATCCGCAAGGAAAGATACTTTATTTTATTAAAAAATACAGGGGCGTTTGAAAGATGCTTGTATGTTTCATGTCATTTTCATCGCTATTCTAGAGATTCCAAATTTGGTACGTAGGTTTCTTATCGTAGGTCCAAAGTTTGTAAAGGGGAAACAAGAACAGTTACAACTATTTTATTTGATATGGGTGTCGTTATCGGGTCGCTGATTTCGAAAACAACAACGATTTTCAAATCCAACAACGATTTTCATATACAACTTAGCGCACGTGAAATAAATAAAAAAACCTCCTTTTTTTGTATGCCGGTTGAAATTTACGTTTAGTACGCGGGCGAAGCCGCGGGTTAAAGCTAGTATATATATATAGCTGAACTAAAAAAAAAACTGTACCATTAAGATATCGGCACACAGAGCGTGAGCTGCGACACTCACGGCAGCTCTTGTTCAAGTTAATTCCAGCGTATATTGTAGGGGGCATCCAAGAGGTCCCCTACAATACACGCTAAGAGGTTATTGCCGTTTCAGCATAAGTATTAATTGTGATTGCTGTAATATGTAATTGTATGGTTCCTACATCAGGTATGTCCCTAATTAATGTAAAGTTATCGATAACACGATATATATACAAGAAAGTCATGACACATCGGCGGGGCATCTTTGTCATATCCACTTAAAGCCCCCGACATAGCGTTCGCAGTATGTATCTGTAGGAATCCCATTTTACTCGTAGAAGCTTGAAGCTCAATTAATTTGACATAAACATGGTTACATATCCTTCAACGCGCATTAAGCCTCTCCTTCCATCTGTGAGTGTCCTATAACTAACGAGCTCTCCTTCCCTCCCTTTCTTTCGTCTTGTTTGTATCTGATAGGAGAAGGAGAGGCTCATTGCGCGTTGAAGGATATGCATTGACTTATTAAAAGAAATAGACACACACAGCCGAACAAAAACGTCAAAAAATGTGGGTCAGAATGACATTGCATTGCATTGATAATGATTACAAACGATAATAATAATAACCCCATCGCCCACTGGTTTCGACCGGTGCAATCAGTCAACGCAGGGCAGCTTGTGGCGAGCTGTTGGGGAGTAGCGACCCCACGTACCTGAGCGCTCCTGGGGGACTCCGTCGTCCGACCAAGTCCTCCGCCTCTGGCTTGCCTTAACCGGCCGTCCAGAGTGGGGTCGCGAGAGCTGTGTTCTCGAGGGTAGATGTGGAAACCTAAGTGGCGAGTTGGCTATATGTTTAAAGTCCAGTGACACCTCTCTACCCCCACCCTCATACCGGTGTTGCCCTCGAGCCATCTTAGATGTCGCTTTTTGTGGGGGCCCATCTTATGTGGGCGAGTCACCGTCTGCCGGAAATAAAATTGATTACCATTTTGTTAGGCAGACGTCCGATTTTATTCTCCATAACCCAGTATTTAGTCCAGCACTTTCACCTAATAGTCTAGTATATTTTAGATTCCATTAAATCTCAATAGTCTTTACACCCTCGCGGGTGCTGCCTCTGCGTGCGTCCCATGACTCGGGCAGGTGCAACATCCGCTCGGTGTACCCCTTACATTTCATTAAATTGTCGAAAGGGCCTCTGCGTGTTGGCTTCGGCTCCGCGTACGCCTCCCAAAGGTCCGGAACACCATTGTTCCGTGATGGGAAAGACATAATAATGATAATTTATTTCAGAAGTTACATTTTCCATACTTGTTAGCGACACTTAAAGCCTATGTTAGGTATATTACAATAAACTTAAAATTAATTAATTAATTTACAACTTCCAATTTCACAATAACACTAATATAAAAGCGTCTAAAGTGGATGAGATGCGAGCATGTGCATCCGATTCCAATGATACTGGAAGGGGCCATCTTCCCGTCCTGCCACTGTTTGCAGGAGACTATTGGGGCTCCCGGCGACACGCCTCAGCAGAGACGCAACACGCTTTCGCATAATCGCGTGAATGGGATATGCTACCATACTTGTGTCGCGCACCGCGCCCGCTTTGTGGGGGACTTTAAGCGGACGTGACAAAGATGCCTCGTCAATATAACATATCTCCATATAGCCTACGGCAATTAAACTTTATTCTAAGCAGCAAAATAAATGATTATGAACAGGTACACTTATCTACAAATCTATTGGGATATTATTATGTCGTTCTCAGTTACCCGCTCGCTTGAAGCCCAGCGAGACCTACTGACCAAACATATTGAATGCATGAGTTGATATCTTTAATTACACTATTTAGAATTCTCAAAAATTGGTTTACTTCCGCAACTATGTTTTGACCACATGCCTTACTACTATTAGGTACATACGTTTTACGCAGATATTGTAAGACGCCTACTTTTGTTAAATTTGCTTATAATGCATTTAATGTTAATGTAATGATAATGGAGTAGGTACCCCCTGTAGTCGTAATGATTTTCTCTGGTATTTTTTCCGAAACGCCGGACGTGAAATGCTATTTCAGTCAGTGTCGAGTGAAAATAAGAGGGAAAATCATTATGCACTACATCTGTACTAGAGGCGTAGAGTCCAGGAAACAACCGAGCCTCCAGGTTGACACTTTACTTAGTTGGCGCTCATACTGCGGCGTGTATGAAGGTAACTTGTCAACCACGGTGCTGTTCGTGCTGGAGCCGTACAGCACCGTCTAGGGAAGCCGTCTAATTTTAATTTAATTTTAATTTAATTTAATTATTCGACTTTACGCGTGTAGTGGGTACTTAATTATGTATGCTGCCGTGAAAGCATTATATAGTCTTGCGTTAAATCGAAGTCAAATGGAGTTTATTTATTTATATATCAAGCTGTAAATATTTTTACTGTCAAAATAAGAATGGAATAACTGTTTGATATATTTATTAAATCTTTTCGAGAGAGAGGTCTTGACCCTCGCTCCGGGTCATTCCTGGCGCAAAGATTGTCAATCGCGATTCAGCGTGGCAATGCCGCAAGCATAATGGGCACTTTTGCACCAGGAATGACACGGGGCGGGTTATTTGACTAGTGCTATGTGTTTGGCACTGCTTGTGATTTAAGTTTGTTTTGTAACAGTTTTAATTTAAAAGGTTAGAATAAAAGTGAAAATAGAACTTTTTTCAAAAAAAAAAAAAACATTAAATCTTGACTATATGCAAAATATAATTTTTCTGACTTTCAAGTCTCACGTCAAATATAAAAAAGTCGGACCAATATGCACTTTTCTTAATTGATATTTATTTTAGATTGAAAATGTATTTTTATTGCAAGTGTGATGAAAAACGTCATTATAGATGGAAATGGGTACCGTAAAACCACCTAACTATAGTCCAGTACTACAACTATGGTCCAACGTAATTAAACATCAATACCAATAAGTTATGTTATATTTTGCGTGAGCTTATTTTACAATTTACTATTGTTTTGCCATAGAACTGAGTCTTTCAAATAATAGTCACATCAAAACATAGATACTAGAGTGGGTTTTGGACCATAGTTGGGTGGTTTTACGGTACGTAATGTTATACTCGTATTTGTCTGTCTGGTATCCATTTGGCATTTGCCAAAACTGTACTCGGCAATAACTAATAAGAGACTAGCTGGATTAAGATAACCGCTCGACACAAGCAGCGAAGTGTTATGGGTGAACAAGTATAAGTGCGATGTGTGTATTTGTCCGCGTTATCGTAGCTTCCAAAATGGTGTAAGCATTATTCTTGTGGATCACCTGATGGAGATGGTTCTTTCTTCACTTTCTTTTTTGTATACTTGGTTAAGGGATTCATCAAGTGGCAGAATAAAACAAGTAACCATGATCCTATGATAACGTTTATTCTTGTAAATAAGCATATTGTTTGCCGTTGACAAAAATAAAATTTTATTCAGACTTCGTATTTTTATTACACGTTGGTGCCCTCGCATAGAACCTCTCTCTTACTTAAAATTACATCGTAAAAATACGTGGAAGATCAATTGTTAAATGATGTTGAACAAAATATATATTCTCCTCCCATTAGGATGAATTGATCTTCAAGCCAGTCTGCAATCTGTTCGAGTCCCTACAGTACCGGCTAGACTTATTTCACAGTCTACAGACTATGCATAAGTGGAAAGTACGCGCAGCGAGCAGTCTTGACTTGACATATTTGCGACTGCCTAGTAGTTCAAATATACTTGTACCTATACACATGCATTGCATAGGCTCCCTCGGCTGCCGATACCAATCATTTTCGATTAGTTACAGTTGACTGAAAGGCACTTTTCCCATGGCGCCTAGGGAGCGTTCAAGTATTACGTAACGAATTTGGGGGGAGGGGGGGGTCTACTAAAACGTTACGATGCGTTACAGGGGCGGGAGGGGGGGTCTGAACTACGCGTTACGTAACATTGTTTTTTAACCCTTCAGAACGGTCGCGTAGAGAGATTCTCTCACGCATTTTTAAAACGTTTTATTTCAGATGGAATGACCACATGATTTTTTTTTACCTTCACAAAATTGCTTGCTTTGCTTTACAGGATAAAGATTTTTTTTTAAACTATTTATCAACAGCTGTGATAGATTTTCTCATCACTCCAGTAAAGTAGGTAACAAAAAATACCGCAATTCGGATGGCCTCGTTATACTTCTGCTGTCTCCGTAGACTCCAATCGCCATATTAGAAATTATATATTGATATTTTACCGGGCCTATAGCATAGTGGGTAGCCACCCTGCCTACGAAGCTAGAGGTCCCGGGTTCGAATCCTGGTAAGGGCATTTATTTTTGTGATGAGCACGAATATTTGTTCTTGAGATATGGATGTTTTCTATGTATTTAAGTATTTATAACTATTACATATATCGTCATCTAGTAGGGAAACTGTTGAACCTTGGACATAGTTGTACCTAGGACAGTTGGCAATATTTCTATGTTGCCACGGATATTAAGATTTTTTATTTATATTGTTCTATTAGGCACAGGTCAAGATACTTAACTACTCGATGGTAGGATCGTTTCAGCCTAATCTTAATTGGAAGTGCTAATACGAAGCATACTTGTCTAAAAAGTTACTTTGTTGTACCTCGGACACCAAGAATATGTTTTACCTTGGTCCCTATATTCCTGCTAGGTACTGTATTTTTTTTAAAGTGAAAGTTAAATATTTACTATTTATTAGTAATCTGCGTTTTAAGTTATCAAGTAATCAATCTTAGAAAAACTTCGTTAAATGGTTTAGGCAAAAATAAAATATGACAATTGCTAGGTATTTTTTTAAAGATAATTTGTACTAGAAAACTCTGATGAACGGCATAAATATGCTAAAAATATATACGACTTTATATATAAATACCTAATATTTCTATATATATATATAATATAGTTAAATAAAATATCCTGTCCAAGGTACAACAGGATATGTTTAAGGTACATCAGGGGTGTTGTTCCTTGGACACTTTTCCCTTTTTTTTCGTCAACGTATCCTATGAAAATAAATCGTCCAATTCTTTAATTTCGTATTGTATTAGTTAGTTTATTAATGCATCTTATGATATTCGAATAAATAAAAGTTTTGTAGCCTTTCGTTTTTTTTTCTAAAAATCATAAAAGAAAAGACTGTCCGAGGTAGAACAGGTTCCCTACCCATAACACAAGCCTTTATTGAGCTCACTGTGGGGCTAGTTCGATTTGTCCCCTAATATTTATTTATCCTTTTTTTCCATGGGTGTCCTGAAAACCAGCGCCATGGCTATGTATCTCGTATCCTAGCTATCGGCATATGCTGAGTGGCATCCGTTTTGGTTCTCTCTGATATTTTGTACAAGATGTAAATAGATAAGGTTTTTTTTCTGTGAATCAAATAAATAATTTCTATTTCCATAAAAAAAGAAGAAACAAAAACATTAGAAATCTCTTGCTTTTAAAGACAAGACATTTCAAATGTTATGAATAATATAAACGCAATTAAAACAATAACTAAAGGTATTTTAGCGACTTTCCGGTACTTTACGCCACATAATTGTGGCCTTTAGGTAAAAAATGGTCACTTGGTGGTTACGTAACGTTTTACTAGGGGGAGGGGGGGTATAGAAAAACGTTACGGCGCGTTACATGGGGGGGAGGGGGGGTCAAAAATGTCCAAAAATTGCGTTACGTAATACTTGAACGCTCCCCTATTACGAGTTACAAATACATGCCTACTTAAACAATGTTATCTATCACCTTATAAATAATAAATGTTTTTTTTTTTTGTAAAATCGCCGTCAATCCAACTTGCAAATAATGTAAACAAACCGCCATATTGATTGTAATAACTAATAACCTCACTTTTAAGTTTTTAATGAAATCCCCAAGATTAAGTTATTTATCTTACGTTTTGTATGTTACTATAATACGACCGTTTCAGTAAATCGTTGATGAGGTAGTGTGAAAATACAATGAAAAACAGTGACAAAACATGTGATGCCTTTTGTTTACATCGTTATAGTAAGTTCCACTGACGGCGATTTTACTGAGGTGTGCAATATAATACATGGGTATTCTAAAAATATGTAAGCTTACAATACGCTACTTTTTATTGGTTGTAACTGTTAAGCGATCTTTGTTAAAATGTACCTATTCCCTTTAAAATATATGCTAGCTGAGGATTTAATTTTAATAACTTACCTTAATAAAACATTTTACTATGCCTCAAGTACAAGTTAAGTATTTTGAATAAGTAAAGTTATCTAATTGGCTATGTATGGAGTGAGCTCTGTAGCTTAATATTTATTTCCCGCGTGAAACGAGTGCCGACTTTACTCATGGGTCCGGCACTGTAAAAAGGCCGCACAGAGGACACCGCGCTGTGTATTCGCATAAACTATAAGTTCCATTTCCAGTTTAGAATTTGTTTCACTATAAGTACATTTTGGACTTGTGTGTCCAGCACTTTCACATAATAGTCCAGTCTATTTTAGATTCCATTAAATCTCAATAGTCTTTACACCCTCGCGGGTGCTGCCTCTGCGTGCGTCCCATGACTCGGGCAGGTGCAACATCCGCTCGGTGTACCCCTTACATTTCATTAAATTGTCGAAAGGGACTCTGTGTGTTGGCTTCGGCTCCGCGTACGCCTCCCAAAGGTCCGGAACACCATTGTTCCGTGATGGGAAAGACATACAACTAATAATTTAAATAATGGCTATATTCATAGGCAACATTGTGTTTTGTATATTTGTAATAACTACCTAGGCAAACATTTAGACGTCTTGGTTTGACGCCTATCTGTCAGTTGATAATTTAGGAGTTGTCTATCATTTACAACAAATAATACAGGGGAGGCACGAAGCAGTAATAATATTTTTCTTTAGTACCTACCTCACGACGAGGTCGGTACCGGTTTTTTAAAATCTCGAAATAGTCTAATAATTACTTTAGAACATTTTATGCTCGCATGTACTGTACGACTCGATCTTTTATTTAGGTTACAACGGCGTATTATTAGAGTGCCCCATTAACGATGGAATAATAAGCCAAAGAATGAAATAATTATGTTTTTTTTATATAGAGAAAATACCGATATCCGAAGCCTGCCTCACGTAAACACTGTCCTAATTTTTATAAAATACTGTACCTAGATTCGTATAGCATAATTTATGTACGTAAGTAGGTAATTTATTATTTGGAAATATTTCAATCGACCAATATTATGTACGTATATAATATCTTTACCTTTTCAGAAAAGGAAAGATATTTTCTTCTTTCTTGTAATCTGTGTCTGACCCACTTTCTTTAATGCATACATCATCGATTCTACATACTTTAAACAATTGACATACCTAACGTAGGTACCACTGTAGCATATAATTCATTCTGTTTTCAGTCATTGAGTTTTATTTACATTACTTATTACTAACGTTGCACATAAAACGACACCGTCGCAATAACGCAATGTTGGATAGGTACCTAGGTAAGGTACCTACCTATCTACTTCTACGAATTGTGCACATTTGAGCAATGCGTTTCTAGTTAAACCTAAATTAAGTTGAATTTATCGTCTATACGGAAAATATGCATGTACAGTCTGAATAGGTTGGTATATTTAGGTATATAATACATAAAGAATATACCAATTGAATACTTTGCATGACAAATAAACTAAATCGTCTGAATGAGCCAAATGAAGATTTTGCAGTATTTAATAATTTAAAAACCCTAAAGTAAAAACCGGCTGAGATCATGTCGGGCCTCGCTTAGTTTAGCGTTCTGTAGTTAACCGTTCGTCACAATAAGTGAACCTAAATGGGGTTTCAGTAGGTACCATGATTATACTTAACTAGCAAAAAGGAATTTTTGCAGCACTTACGATTCATATACGCCCTTTTACTAAGAGGATATGACTTTTTGGGAAAATACTAAAATGGCTAAACTGACCACCATGTTCAAAATAATTTTCCTTAAAAGTCTTTATAAAGCCCGTCATTCACGGCAGTCCGCCGGCACTCCGGCATGGCTGGATGTAGCGGACACACGGTGTGCAAGTGGCCCAGCCTGGCAGTCCAATTCGCACTTATTTGTTGAAAGATGTGCAGCGCTGCGTTTTAGCGCATACACTGTACTCGAATTAAAAAAATGCCGCCATCTCTTATTTCATTTTTAATAATGAATAATTAATATTTTTTGCATTGCCGCATTTCTTCGGGAGAGCCTCACTCCTAGAAGACGCGTCCCCAGGTGGCGGATAGGGGCAAGCCCGCCTACTTTTTCAGTAGCAGGGTAGGGATGAAATAAAATAATCCCCGCGGACCCAACAGGCCGGAGAAGGACACTCCGTATGAAACCACTCAGGCTACCAGAAGCCTTGGGGTACCCCCTAAAAGTCTGGCTCTGCGGGCACGGACGCACAGATGGCAGCCCCATCGTCGTGATCGGAGTGCGGTGGGCTAATCACCTGCACACTCTTAAAACATCATCAGATTAAGAAACCTTGCAAATCTAAAAAGAAACACGGACACCCAAATACGACGACTTTTGGCGCGAAATTACGGACCCCAATCGGATGTTGGAATGTTCGCTCAATGACTCGACCTGAACGGCTACCACAGGTGGCCAAAGTCATGAACGAGTACGGCATCCAAATACTTGGCCTCAGCGAGGTCAGATGGAATGGATTTGGCGAAACCACTGAAGCGGGGCTCACCTTCCTCTACTCCGGTAAAGAAGATGAGAATGCTAGTCGCGAGTACGGAGTCGGTTTGCTGCTCAGTCGCAGTGCGAAGAGCAGCCTACTAAATTGGAAACCGGTTTCCGAGCGAATCATCACTGCCCGTTTCGCCTCACGCGTTCGGAAAATTTCTGTCGTGCAGTGCTACGCCCCAACGAACGCATCCGCCCCTGAGAACAAGGCACTCTTCTACGAGCAGCTGCAGTCCACTTTGAGCTGCATCAAGAAACAAGATATCGTGATAGTTATGGGTGATTTCAACGCCAAGATGGGATGCGACAACAAAGACCGTGAACATTACATGGGCCCTCACGGAGCCGGCGGAGTTATTAACGAGAACGGACAACTCTTCGGCGACTTCTGCTCCTCAAATGGACTAGTCATTGGGGGCACAATGTTCAAACACAAAGAGTGTCACAAGGAGACTTGGTTATCACCCGATGGAGTCACCCGAAACCAGATCGATCACATCGCCATATCGAGAACTTGGCGTGCATCTCTGCTGGACGTCCGGAATAAGCGCGGTGCGGACATCGACAGCGACCATCACCTGGTGCTGGGGCAGCTACGCCTTAAGATAGCGGCCACTCACAGGAAATCGGACGGTACAAGCAAGAAGTTTGATGTTGGAAAGCTGAAAGACCCGGCCTGCAGAGAAGTCTTCAGCGTCAGCCTCCGCAACAAGTACGAGCTTCTTGCTGAACTGGAAGATGAACAGCTGGACGAATCCTGAGAGCGCGTACGCTCCGCTTTCACTAGTGCCGGTGAAGAAGTCCTTGGCTACACGTCAAGCAAGAAGAAATCATGGATGTCAAACGAACTCTGGCAGGCCATAGAGCTGAGAAACCGTGCCAAGAATGACGAAATGGCGGCTGTGGATGATAGTGTTGCTAAAGCCTCCGCCCAACAACAGTACAGAGTTTTACGGAAGCGCATAAAACGGCTATCTCGTCGCGACCGTCGCCGTGTAGCGGATGAACTCGCTGAACTTGCAAATGTCGCAGCCCAGAGAAGAGACATGAGAGTTCTCTACAGCTCCACTAAGACTCTCAGTCGTAAACAGAAGCCTCGTGCTGCAAAGCCGCTGAAGAGCAAGACTGGAGCTCTTCTCTGCACATCAGCTGAGCAGATGTCAAGATGGACGGAGCATTTCAGTGAGTTACTATCGCGCGACGGAAGAGACACGCTAAGCGCAGAAACAACACAGCAAGCGCAACTATCCGAACTGCTGGACATCCCCACGGCCACACCTACCTTCGATGAAGTCATAAAAGCCGTGCGTCAACTGAAAGCCGGCAAAGCTCCGGGGGTGGACAACATAAATGTTGAGATGCTGAAGGCGGATCCCGTGTGTTCGGCATATATGCTCTATCCGCTGATAGCAAGAATCTGGGAGTCGGAGGTTGTTCCGGCACAATGGAAAGAAGGACTTCTCGTCAAAGTGCCCAAGAAAGGGGATCTGTCGGAGTGTGACAACTGGCGCGGAATTACATTGCTGCCCTCTGCAGCAAAAGTACTGGCGAAGCTGTTGCTGAACCGAGTATCCCCTCAGATCGAGAAGACGTTACGGTTAGAGCAAGCTGGTTTTCGATCTGGACGATCCTGCGCAGACCACGTGAACACCATGCGCATCCTTATCGAGCAGTGTGTTGAGTGGCAGTCCGAAGTCTACCTCGCTTTTGTGGATTTCGAAATGGCTTTCGACACTGTGGAATGGAACGCGCTGTGGTCTAGACTCAGAAAGCGAGGTGTGCCGTCGAAGATCGTGCGGCTTATAAAATCGCTATACTTGGGGAGTAACTGCAGGGTGGTACATGGTCGGTCTCTCAGTGCACCAATACACAACTCAGCAGGCGTGAAGCAAGGATGTTTGCTGTCTCCGCTGCTCTTCATAGTGCTGCTCGACGACGTCATGCGGGAAGTGACAAGACACGCTAGAGGACTGCCATGGCCTAGTGGCAGTCTGGATGACCTTGACTATGCAGACGATATTGTATTGATCTCGCCAACGCTGGACCTATTGAGAAGCAAATTAACAGCACTCCAAGAGGCAGCGCTCCAGATTGGACTGCGTATCAACACACGTAAGACCGTCGACATGCGCGTGTGTTCGAGGAACTCCGAAGCCGTGACCCTGGGCAACACTCCGCTAGTCTCCGTAACATCATTCGCATACCTTGGAAGTACGCTCACGCCGTTTGGTGGTGCGGAACAAGATGTCGAGTCCAGAATAAAGAAGGCCCAAGCAGCGTTCGCTCAGCTCCGTCCGGTGTGGAAGTCAAACGTTCTCTCTCGTCGCATTAAACTGTCTCTCTTCGAGTCCTTAGTGAAGTCGGTGCTTCTGTAATTGGCTGTGAATCGTGGAAAGTAACCAAAACTCTTACGAACAAAGTACAAGTCTTCGTGATTCGTGAATAAGTCTCTCCGCTCCATTCTACGAATTTACTGGCCAAATACGATCTCGAATTTTGAACTGTGGACTAAGTGCCGGCAAAGGCCAATAGGCGACGAAATCTCTGTGCGCAAATGGCGCTGGATTGGCCATGCGCTGCGAAGAGGGGACGACGATCCGGCTGTTGGTGCTTTCGACTGGCGTCCAACCGGCAAGCGCCGACGAGGGAGACCAGTACACACGTGGCGGCGCTCGGTGGATAGCGTACTCAAGGCGGCGGGCATCACCTGGAGCGAAGCAAAAGTGGCGGCACTGGACAGAGGGGCGTGGAGGAAGATCTGCAAGGCCCTATGTACCCCCCTGGTACCCTAAGACCTAAGTAAGTAAGTAAGTAAGTAGGTACCTATATTCATACCAAATTACAGCTGTCTAGTAGGTACTAACGGTCACTGTGCTTACCTGCAGACAGACGAACATGACGAAACGATAGGTATTATGAGTTCTACTTAATTGACTACGGAACTCCAAAAATTACATTAAACAATGTTAACATGTAAAATAAATCTCCAAGAAATGGGTTATATACGAGTACCTACCTCTTTGCACTCCATTAGTCTGTTTATGTACCAAAAAAAATCATCAGTCCGTAAATAAAAGAAATAAACTGTAAGTAAATAAATAACTAGAGGTAAGATGTGGTACATACTATTAAATACCTATATGCTTAGATAATAAAGTTAGTAAACTGCAACTCTGTATGATCGAAATATAATGGGAACAAAGTTGTCTCTTCTTGCAACTAGTGTGTTCACCATGAGTTTAACGTAACCGCAGTCTGTAGCGACTGCGTGATTCGATAGCAATTGTATTGTGCTTACCATAAGTTGCATTCGATTTCGATTGCGGCATTCGACAGTATGTCCTTCTCGCTCCTGCCAGAGGAGTGGTAAGAGCGAGACGGACATACTTTACGACTACGGTTACGTAGAACTTATGGTATGCACACAGCTTAAATTGTAGTATATGTAGATACCTATACATAGGTATACTTATATTTAATGCATATTACAAAGTCGCTACATATTAGGCTCATTCTGTTTGCGTTCCTTTAATTCGTCTTCTTCGATTTCTTCTGCACGCCTGTAAAATAAGTAAAAAGGGTTACTATTACATAGGTAATCAATAGAAAAGTTACGTAATATTGCATTGTAACCGGGCTTACGTAAGTATGTACAATTTCAGGTTAGTCGAACGCCAAGAAGCGGTCTTAATTTAGCACCCATCAAAGATTGGACGCACGCAAACATACCAACCTACTAATTACCTACCTACCTACTGACTCGGCATACCAAAGGAAAGATTCTTATACTAAAGAAGGGTATACCTTAATGATTAAAAAACCGGCCAAGTGCGAATCGGACTCACGCACCGAGGGTTCCGTATAAGTAAATAAATAAATAAATATATATTGTGGGACAATTTTACACAAATCGACCTAGTCCCACGGTAAGCTCAATAAGGCTTGTGATGTGGGTACTAGACGACGATATATATAATAGATATATACATATAAATACTTAAATACATAGAAAACATCCATAACTCAGGAACAAATATTCGTGATAAACACACAAATAAATGCCCTGACCAGGATTCGAACCCGGGACCTCCTGCTTCGTAGGCAGGGTCACTACCGACTAGGCTAGGAGGCCGTTCGTAAATAAACCTTGAGTTGCAACTGCACATAAAAGTAGAAATTTGACGTCCCATGTATCGTCAGATTGGGTCACTCGTTTGCACGGCATAGAGTTAGTATGCGAGTTTGATGTTTTTTTTTTAACTCTATTAAAAGTCGGCACCTACAGCTTGATATATAAAATTTAAAGAACAAAAAACATTCTTAGGCGGTTAAATCTCAAGTTTAGAAAAGTACATTAAAAAAAAAATATAGGGATATCGTCAAAATTATGTTTTTCCTGTAATATTTATGATAATGTTAACATTGGGTAAACATTTCAGATTTTGTCCTTCGTTAACTTCGGGGAATGGTATTTTTTTTTATTTTTGTTTATAAATAAGAAAATATCCACTGTAGAAAAATAATTAAAGTTTTAGAATGTGCAAATCAAGCCCTTTCACATGATATCCCACATGACCCAGTAATTAAACTTTTAATTTATGCCCCTCTCCTGTCGGGCAGACCATAATTAACTAGGGGCTTGTTTTTCAGGTTGAGGTACCTACACAGAATAACACCTACTCAAAAAAGATCCCCTATAGGATCACTCGTTTGTCCGGACCGATTGAGTTGAAATTTTGTACTGAAAGTCGCCTTCAATCAAACTTGCAAATAATGAAAACAAACCGCCATATTGAGTGTAATAACCTCACTTTTAAGTTTTTAATGAAATCTCCAAAATTTAGTTATTTAGGTATCTTATGCTTTGTATGTAACGATAATACGATCGTTCGCAGTAAAGAATTGTTTTAGTCGTGTTCGATGAGGTAGTGTGAAAATACAAGGAGAAACAGTGACAAAACATTATGAGCCTTTCCAACCGACTTCAATATTTCTAAGGGAGGAGGTTCTCAATTCGTCTGAATTTTAATTTTTTTTATTATTTTTTTTTAATGGATGTTACCTCAGATTCCTCAGAACTCCGTCATTACTGAACCGATTTGAATTTTTTTTTTTGGTTTCCTAAAGTAGATGGTTCCAGGTTGGTCCCGTTTTTTTCAAAATCTATTTCTGATGATGGGATCCATGAGGAACTGAGGGAACTCCTCAAATTTGAAAGGCACATGCATGCTGATTTGGGTGGTTTCTTAAGAAACTCGAGCATTTCTTTACGAAAATCATCAATTTGGTGGAGTGGATCTGATAAAGAAGACCAGGAATGGCAAAGTGGAACTGCTTGGTATTTTCCAGGACTATCATCCGATTTAAAAAAATATTTTTTTGTCTGAAAATAGATGGTTCCAGATTTGTTTCGTTTTTTTCAAAATCAATTTCTGATGATGGGATCCATGAGGAACTGAGGGAACTCCTCAAATTTGAAAGGCACATGCATGATGATTAGGGTAGTTTCTTAAGACACTCGAGCATTTCTTTACGAACATCATCAATTTGATGGAGTGGACCTGATGATGAAGACCAGGGATGACAAAGTGGAACTGCTTGGTAATTCCCAGCTCTATCATCCGATTTGAGACATTCATCTTTTCTTTGTAAAGAAATACCTTCAAGATAGTCCTATTTGATTATAGTTCTATTTTGATGATGGAATTCGTGAGGGATTGAGAGAACTCCTCAAATTTTAACGGCACATGCATTCTGATTTGAGGGTTTCCTTAAGTAACTAAAACATTGTTTTGGGGGAGCCAACATTTTGATGAAGTTGACCTGATGATGAAGACCAGGGATGGCAAAGTTGAACTGGTCGATAAACCTAGCTCTACTTATTATCCTAGTTGTGACATTCATGTTTTTGATTTGATTTCTATTCTGATGATGGAGTACTTGAAGAATTCAGAGAACTCCTCAAATTTGAACGGCACGTTCATTGTGAGTAGAGGGTGTTCATAATTAGCTTAGGCATTTTCTTACTGTGGCCATCATTTTGCTGGAGTGGACCTGATGTTGATAATCAGGGATAGCATAATGAAACTCCTCGATAATTTACAGTCTGTCATCCAATTTAACACATTGTTATTTTGTTTGTTTTAAAGGTCTACAAGGGAGTTCCGTTTGATTATACTTTACATGTAATGATGGAATTAAGTCCTGGGACATTAAGAAATTAAGCTCCTCAAGTTTCGATCGTACACGTGCGGTGTATTGGATATTTGTGAAGTTAACTGGCTAACTCAAACAAATTCAAAATTTCACTTTTACCGGGAACCAAATGAAGTCGGTTTTTTTTTCTTATGTTTATATCGTTAGTAATTTCCTTTGACGGCGATTTTGCCTATATGTCCAGTACTATAACGGACCCAAAGAAGAACGTGATACGTAAGTAAATTAGGTACTTAATTTTAAACATAAAAGTAGGTGGTCATACTGGTCATATCGCATGACAAATCAGATAAAATGGTATATTTTGTGAGGGGAAATTTTTTGAAAATAATACAGACAATAATTATTTACATAAAGACAACTGGGTGACCTAAGACATTAAAGCTCAAATCTGAAGCGATGTTAAGAAAAGGAAACCGGCAAGAGCATGTGAGGCGACGCTCAGCGAACCTAGACGGGGTTTTAGCAGCGAACTTAAAAAACAGGTTTTAGTCTTTGAGTTTTAAACCAGATAACCAGACGTAGTAGCAATTGAGAGGCCTACCCCTCTGCCGAATGGGTATAGCTGGCCATATACGTTCGGGCATATCTGCCGGATCTGCCGATACATGTGTAAGAAATGTGTCTGGCGGATGCCCGGCCCGGCGGGCACACCCACTATGGAGATCTAACAGATTGCTCGAACGTATATGGCCGGCATATGACATAGTAAATATCATACTTACCTATTGTATGGACTGACTTTTATGTGATACTAGCGACCCGCCCCGGCTTCGCACGGGTTATTAAATTATTATTAATATTTTAAACCTTCGCCTTGAATCACTCTGTCTATTAAAAAAGCAGCATCCAATCAATCCGTTGTGTAAGGATAATTTAATTAATGTATGATTTTTAGTTCATAATTTCATTAATAAAAACATAATTCGAAAACTACTAAGTTGACCAGTTCCGCCTGGGCAACTAGTTGAGCAGTTGGCGCCACTAGTTGCCCCCGCCATTACTGATGCCAGTGGCACCACCGGCTCTGGGAAACGGGAGGCATAATTCATTCAGTGACTGTTAGCGCTAGAGAGTGGTTGGTCTGGCAAAAGCCTAGTCGTCACTATAAACTTTTGTAATTATTCTAAGTATATACAGCAATAAAGTGAGCTTCAAAGTGCAGTTATGGGTTTTTATTAAAACACCCCGAAGGCCCTTCTAACAGTTGCGTAGTTTTAAAGATTTAAGCATACATACATACAGACAGCGGGAAGGGACTTTTATACTATGTAGTGATATGATGATAGCCATTTGTACGTTACGTACAAATAGTTGTACATTTCACGTGCCCCTCCCCCGTAAAAAATGGCAGTCGATTTTATTAAAGAATCAAAGGTTTTAGTAGATACCATCACCATAACTAGCAAAAACAAGTATCTTTGCATCACTTTCATTACAACTCATATAGGTACGCGACTTGCCACCTTAGAAAGATCAACATTCCATCTTACTTATAAAGCTCTACTTTCATGGTTTTTTTTTAATATTTTATGGTCTTGTGGTTTCATAAGTTAGAGGGGGGAAGGACACACTTTTTAGGGTTCCGTGCTAGCTAATAAGCTAATAGCTAAAAAGAAACCCTTTTACTACTTTTGTAAATATATAAGTAATATAAATTTATATAATATCATGGTGTAAGTACCGACTTTTATGTAAATTTAAAAAAAAATCGGTTTGCATGATAATAATATATCTACGAAGAAAAAACTCCGCATAGGTACCTACTAACTCTATGCTGTGAACGAGTGATCCAATCTGTCGATACATGGGGCTGGCGTAGACGTGTGCGCCGCGCCGGCGCGCCGCCGCCGCCGCCGACATTTCATCGGCGTGAACTCGGCGTGGCCTTGAATGACTTTCTTTTAATCAGACAAAATACTTAACACTACGCATTGTATTTGGCTTTTGTAATGGCCTTAAGTAAGAAATAAGATTTATATACCCATGATTAGCTTTCCATATATACCTACATATTATTTCATATATAGGTATTAGGTTCATACATATTGATACATAACATAATATAGGTATAATAATAGGTATTCGTCAATAAACGCCATTTAATTAGTGTTACATTAAAAAAATATGTTTCTAATGCTATAATAAAGTACTTAGTAGACGATTTTAACCGTTCTTGCATTGGAATGTAATTTTTTTCATAAACTTTTTTTAATTTTCCTTCTTTATTTACGTGACCTTCACGCCGATTTCACGCCGAAAACACGCCGCCGCCGCCGAATTTTCGGCAAACGCCGCCGCCGATCATTTTTTAATCGGCGCACACGTCTAGGCTGGCGTCAAATTTGTAATTCAAGATGCAGTTGCATTTGCAACAAATTTTTTTTACTATTATCTAATTGCGCGAGTCCGACTCGCATTTGGCTCGTTTTTTTTAATATCCGGATCAATTATTTCCGAAAATATTCACTTTAACAGAAATGTTTTTAGCAAACCCTTATTCTTTTTCCAATACCTATCCAACGATAGCTAGCGCTTTAGGGTTGGAAAGAAACAAAAACAGCCCCCCTTTACCTATGGGAGGTAACATAAAAAATGTTATGCAATCTATTTATTCTACCACTTTTTCGGCATGATTCAAATGTATACGTATATTTAATTCATGCCAAATTACAAATTCTAGTTGTACGGGTCACTAAGCTTAACCGCAGACAGACAGACGGACGGGCAGACAGACATGGCGAAACTATAAGGGTTCCTGGTTGACTACTGAACCCTAAAATAGATGTACGTTCCTTGAGGCGCGCGCGCGACTCGCACTAGGCCGCATATGTTCAGATTAGGCCTAGCTGCTTTTATTTTTCTAGACTGTCGGTATACCACAATATTAGTTCGTTGCCGAGTAGAAATCTCAAGTTGACCTACTGCGATCGCCATTTGTATTCTCCATATTGACGGTCGGTCAACGAACTTCATTCGTCAGCGGTTAAGATTTCACTAAGCCAAACCGGCTTCGTGTATTTATTTATGTCAATGCTGGTAACAAGTGATTTTCTATTTACGGTAGGTTGCCAACTTTACCAGTATTATTAAATACTTAATTAAAAAATAAGTAAGTAAGTTGAAATTAAACACTTTAGAACGGATTAATCGCGTTTATTAACACCATGATCCTACGTTTCGAGCCCTTTACAGCACTCGTTTTCACAGGGTTAAGATGATGACTACGTAAGTAAGTATTAACCAGGTAGGTAATATACCTATTTAATAATTAATAACCTCGTCCTGCGCATTGTTCTCAATTAAGAACAGTTTTAACATAGTAGTTCCTGCTAGACTGTTATTTAAAAATGTGCTCAATTATTCACATATTAAAATTTGGCGCCTAACGCTTCATCGACTCATAACATTTTATAAATCATTTATATATATATATATATATATATTATTAAACGTTGTAATGTAACGTGTACATTACGTTGTAATGTAGTAACGTTGTAACGTTTAATGTTGTAACGTACCTAATACCTATTAAGGTCGGATGAAGAAATGAAGTTGCCTTACCCACACAAGGTGTAGTTGCGGACTAGGGCCTCGCCTTCGGCGATGGTCTGCGGCATGGGGCGGCCCATGGTCTCGGGCAGCATCAGCCCAAAGCCCACGGCCAGCACCGCCAGCCCGCTCATGATCAGCAGCGGCAGCGAGCTCCAGTAACGTTCCTGCGTCACCTCTTTCTTATGAATAAGGTCAATGTGGCTAATTCCGTCACCCGGACTAGGTATTCCGTCTAATGCTCGCCTGCACAGCACAATCTAATCTAAGCACAGTACCTACGCAGCTGCCGATTCAGTGGACGAGGGCAGGCTATCCTGCATGCCTACCACGAACTTCGAAAATTGGCATTGACGGGAAAACCTCTTTGTCACTCCAACATGCAAGTGTGACAGAGATGAAGATACAAATCCGCAATCGTTCGATTTTCGTGGTAGCAGCCCTGAGTTCATCGAGTGAGCTTGAGCGGCGTAGGTAGTACTGTACTTAAATTCAACGCACATGCAACACACTATAACACATATGGAATACTTAGTCCCATAACGGAATTAGTCAAAGTAAGCTATGCAATGCCGTTATATTATTTATTGTTAGTACGTTTACTTTATAGCACGGGTTCTTAGCGACAAAATTTGTGATAAAAGTATGAAACTTGGCACAGTTGTTCCTAGGGTCAAAATAAACCGATTAAGAACGGTGGCCTAAATACCTAATAGGTCGAGTATGGTATCAATTTCGGATAATTCAATAACGTAGAATTCATTTTTGAAATAAAAATGCAATTTATAAAGTTGTTTTTTTTTTTTCATGATAAAAAATAATAAAATAGCATCTTTTTTATTCGGAACCGCCATAAACGCTAAAATAGAATATATAACATACCTATAATGTGTACCTTTAGCGACAGTAAATAGGCTTAAAATGTTAAAACGTCCGATTTCGAATCGGTGCATATGATAACTTTATGGTGATTGGTGCATTACAAATATTACAATATAGGTTGTTCGTTAGTATTAAATATATTATTTGATTATATATATATATGTGTGTTATTATAGGTACATGTTTATGTGGTGTCCTTATCTGTTTAACCAGATAATAACGCACGAAATTTAAAAAAAACCCCGCGTATTACTTTTTGCTGACGATAACCGGCCCTGAAAAACCGCTAAAACAGTCCGGTAACTGGAAAATATACATCCTACGGAAGCAGCACTATACCAGCACACATTAGGTACGTGCAGTACACAACGGGTCCACGTTGCACGGTTCACCAGGCGTTGCTTCCAATGCAAACTTTACCAAGTCCCTCTGCATGGGGATGGAGGAAAGAGGCAGACAGCTGGATACCCCACTGGTCAGATAACCCTGCTGTGGCAAGCATATGTCTCGAACTGACCAGATGTACATTCAAAGCAAGTTGCAAAACGCGATGCAATTGTGTAATGAGAGCATTAAAATGAACAGAAATATGTATATGTGATGGAAACTGACATCATTAATGTGTATTTGTATCCTTTTTTTTATAAATAACAACAATAAGCTAAAAACTACAGGACCCATCACGTGCTTGCCTACACTGTACAAGCTCCTTAAATCCATTTTGAGAGTATATAGTAACGCACATTTGTTTTTTGGCCTCTGGGGTTAGGCTGACGGCTTCGGAGAAAAGGTGAAGTAATTTCGCATCTTCTGTACATGGTCGACCCAACTATCAAATTATTTGCACCAAACCACCGAAGTCTTCAGTAGCGCTATCTAAAGGAATGTAGTGTCGATACATGTGCCGTTATGCATGTAGGTACTCTACAGATTCAACAAATTTACAACTTTCTGGGACAATGTCGTTCAAGTCTATCTCTGAATCAGCAACCTACAATTCCTTGGTATGTCAGTCGTTGGGTATTGAGGATGTATGTATTGACAGTCGGTGAAGGAGCGCTTCTTTAGTCAGGTGACAAAAGTATTGAACAGTCTTTTGTCAGAAGCCTACAACACCCGGGTAATACTCACTACTCACTCCGTTGTGTCGTTTGGCATACTAAGGTGGACTCAGACCAAGCTGAATGCCCTGGAACAGAGGGTCCGAGTACTACTCACCACCCATCGTATTCTACACCCGCGCTCGTCAGTTATAAGATTGTACTAAAGCGTTCAGAATTGCATGGGCAGTTTATGAATGAATTCATTCATAAATTGCCCATGCAATTCTGAACGCTATAGTACATCCCGCGGAAGTGTGGAGGCCGCGGCTTTTTAAATGCCAAAAGTCTTCACAACCGTGAGGTGTACACTCTCATGAATTATAAATTGAAAGAGATGTCATATACTACATAAAAAGTGAAGTGGCAGGGGTGCCAGCCCTGGGCACTGCGGCTAATTTATATATAGTAGTGTGGTGTGACTACTTAAAAAACATGAATCAAAACATTTATTATAACCAATAAATGATTTAATTCATGCTTAACAATTGTATAATCTCATGAATTACTCGTATTTCCTTACTAACGAGTGTGGGATGCATCGTTATGTGGTGGCAGTAGATAGGAACCTCACGCCGCTCTTTTTGGCACATGAGAAGAGGCGCAAACCTGTAACACTAAACCGAGGATCGCAAGGCAGTATGGAAGAGTAAGGATCTACACGGGCGGTTCTACAGGGCCCTCACAGGCCCCGACGAAGACCTGCTCGCGTCGGTGAACTGGTTACGATTCCGCAAAACCCTCAGTTTCTCCAAAGAGGTCCCTCAGGGTTTTGCCTGTACAATTGCGGACTAGGTTATCATGACATTCATGACGAACAACTACCGGAAATAATCCTGAAGGACAGTACGGTCGACAATTGTCGGATATGCCGCCGTTCCGGAGAGTCGCTCACGCATATTATTTCCGGTTCTTCTCATCTTGCCAACGGCGAGTTCTTGCACAGACATAGCAACTTGCACTTATGTACGGTCTTGTGGACCACAAAATGCCGTACCACAAGTATGCATCTGTGCCATTTCTCGAAAATGGTCGTGCCAGTTCTCTAAAATGGTCGTGCCACGCTTTATTGGGATCGATCTATCATCACGGACGGACTATTGTAAGCAATAGACCTGATATCGTTGTGATTTCGCAGCGCCGGGCCATGCTCGTCGACATCACCATCCCCCATGACGAGAACTTCGTGAAGGCCGAGAGGGATAAGTCCAGCAAGTACCTAGACTTGGGGTAACCGCCTTGTGGGAGGTTGATTCGGCGATCGTTGTACCGACATATGTTTCCGGAGCCGAGGCTCCGAAAAATAAATAAAGTATCTACCTGATAACAATGATAATAAACGTGCCCATTTTATAATCCCAGAGTGTGAATTATTGTACCGAAGCATTACAGATGGAACTGGCTAAATTTTAATAATGGTACGTGACATCTTACTACAGCAACGAAAAAAAAATGCTATTTATTGTCGGTAAACTTCAACTATTAGGTATTTGGGGACAGTTATAATTTTACGAATGAAGCCGTGGTTTTGGACATGGACGGTGTGCAACAATCAAAAATACTTTTTTTGAGCTTTTTATTAGTGTTAAGGTAATAATACCTACTCATATGTTATATAATTTTATAACTGAAAGAAAAATGACGACCTCTCTGAACACCGTGCAGATCGCTCTGTTCAGAGAGGTCGTGGGTTCGAATCCCGCTCGATTTTTCTTTTAATTATAAAATTGTACATTTCGTTCGCAGACGTCTCTGCTTAATACAAAATTAATTTTATATGGTATATATTTATGAATCTACATTAAATTGCCTTTACATGATATTTTTTTTCCATAAAATTAGTATTTTCGTATGTAGGTTGATAGTTCAAAATGAAAACAGATCTGCTATTTGCTTTTTATATTACACCAGAGAGGAATTGTACGTTATCGAATTATGTGAAATTGATACCAAACTTTACCTATTTGGGGAGTTATATTTTTTATAATGAACCCGGGCGGAGCGTCACTTTGCAGCAGCCTCTCCACCCTCGGGCGCCATATGGGGGGGCAGTTGATGTGCCAAGTTTCATACTCATATATTAAGAATCAGTACTATTAGTAGTAAACAGGCCAATTCAAATTTCAGTTACTTTCTTTAGTTAGGTACCTGTCTATAATTATGTGCAACAAAAGAGCTAATTTAGTTTTTGCTACGATGCAGTTTGTGTTAGTTTTGCAAGTTAGCGAATATTTTGGGTATAATAAAAAAATGAGTATTAAAAAAAATCTGATTTTGAATCATGCAAGAGAAAATAACTGTAAGGTACGTGAAGCAAATATTTTTTTCTACTCCAGCACTTATATCTGTCAATTAGATGACTGACAGCGATATTTAAAAAATATACATTATAACGTCGTCTATGGTATTCCATAGGAACACTGCTCCTATGGATTTTCATACAATATATGAGCACTGTTGTTTTTTTTCAAATTTATATAGTGGGCACGATATCTTTCACATTCTGCCGCCTTTCTAGATTTTGCTTTTTACGCTAGATTCATAGTCCATAATTGGTTCTTAAAACTCTCGGGTCTATTATTACAAAAGTCGACTTCGTCTCGTTTTGTAACGGCGACCCTCAAGTTTTAAGAACCCTTATTATATCAGTGTTGCATAAACTACTATTGTTATCATAACATGGGTAGCAGAGGTCACAATCCCACACTAAATGAGACACCCCTACCCGAGTGTGGCGAAGCCCAAAATGTGTGATGTGTGTAACGTGTGAATAATACAAAAACCAACAAAGCTTCCACCGCTAGAACGTGAACAATGAGAGTACTCATTACCGAGTAGACGATGAAGGGCGACACGATGGTGGCAACGTAGCCGCTGACGTGCACCAGCGAGGAGCCGGACGCGCGCACTCCAGTGGGCAGCAGCTCCGTGGCCCACTGGATGGCAGCCGTGTACGCCATGTTGATGAAGAACCGCGCCATCACCGCCGCCGTCGTTACCGGCACTCCTGCATGAGTCGCGACCCACCATTACATAGGTACTCAAACCTTAGGTCACTAGGAAAGTTTTGAGATGCACCAAATCTATAAATGGAATGCACCCTTATCATATGTTTTGTAATAGCATTTTGGACTTTAAATTGAACAGTATTACCAAATTTTCTTAAAGGAGATTGCAGTTTCATGTATTGATGTCCGTGCCCTAACGAAAGTTGTTGCCTTTGCCCATCATCTGCACAAGTGCATACCCTAAATATTTTCAAAATCGTACGCCGGAATACGTAATTGAGATAGCTATCGTGATTTTTAGGTTCGTTGTCAAGTAATATAGTACCTATATCTAATTCAATGAGACTTAGGGCACAAGGATGGTCATGCCATTCCATACCGTGTACCTAATTCAAAGAATTACCTCTATACTAGCATGTAAAAAAATTGACTAAGGTCAATTTGACGTATTCAAGACAAATATAAGGCATTTATGAAACTTGTAGCTAAATTGACTTAAAACAATCTGCACACCTTGTACAGCTTGTACTATTCAATGACGTCTGCTATTGTAATTAATTAAGTAATATAATTAGTCCATGGGCCAGCAGGCCAAAATTTCGAAAATGGTATAATTGGGCGGTACCAAATTTACTTTACACAGTAGTTTAACTTGTTAATTAGGATGTAGAAAAACCACGATGGCCATCTCAAAGTGGTAGCTAATAGAATTTTTTGAAAATTGGCCATTTTGTCGCACATTTGACCGACGCCACGACGCACACTAACGAAATAGAGCTAGATCTGTAGATAAATGTATCTGCAACTCAGTGTTATAGGTCGCATTCTTGCAGGGCATGGAGAGTTGAGAAATATGTGTTTGTTTTTAGTTAATTAATTGCGTTTAGCGTTAATTAACTACGCTTTAATTGTTCTACTTGTCTCTAGATGGAGCCATGGTAGCAAAATGAGCATTATATTTTATATAGTAAACAATTGAAACATCATTTATTTACAAGGTATTAATCATAGATTTTATTTATTATATAACACTGGAGGCCGATAGTGTGCAGAAATAATTTTATTTTACATTATGATGTCACGCCACAACAGCGACAAATGAAGGTTCATTTTGTAACAATGACATCAAGGCATACACCTAAAATGAATTCTAAAGAAGGTAATTTATTTTTCGTGAATTTTTACTGTTGATGACCGCACTTAAATATATTATATATTCCAAAATCTTCTTTACTACCGACATCTTGTGTTTAGTAAATGAACCGAGTTACCATCGAGAAGGTGAACTAAAGGCTGGCATAAATAATAGTACATTGTGCATGTGCATCTAGGGCAGTAAGAAGGGCATTACTTACGAGGGTCTATTGAAGGCGGAGGGCTTTAAATGATCCGAGTTAGTAATCCCCTTACTGCCTGTGGTACACACAATGTTTTTCATCACATTTGCGAGGAAATAAATAAACTTCCTAGGCAGATAAAGAAACAATAAATATTAGCGGTAGTGTAGTAGCACAGTCAACAGTACTCCGGAGTGATTACGACTATGCGCGTTCGTATGCGCGGCGAACGCGTGGGGGGCAGGTGTTCCGGGAGCTCCGGGCGGGCGGTTAAGTAGTATGAGAATCCTTTAAAACTATGGGATTAATACAGCTCTTTAAGTCCAAGTATGCTTGCATATAATATCACCATTTACGAGCAGGTGTGATGAAAATATAAATAAATGCATACTTTCGGGATGAAATTAATAGGAAGACGGTCGATAAATTGAAAATTTTGACATATTTTGAAAAGCGGAATTAAGCTCTAATTTAAAACTAGTTTGGTGTCTGTACACGAACTTTCATAAAGCGGGTCTTTAACGCCCAATGACCTTTGGCGGCCAATGCAAGATGGCGGATGTCGAGTTTTATAAAATCGAGTACATCTCGAGAACTATTCGTCCTATGTTAATAGTCTTTGTTTTAAATTTAAGGTTTATATATAGGCTATAGATTTTGCTATAGACACTATATCGCTAAAGCTAACCAATAATTAATTATGACAGAAAAAATATCTTAAAATTATAGATGTTTTTATATGTTTTCGTCAATGGACGCTATGGACACCTATGGTACCTAATCTCGGCAATCTCCTTTAGTACCTACATAAATAAAATATGAAGTTATTTTGTTACTATGGGATTTATTTTACTCTGTGAGAAACTCTATGAAAGTGAGGACTATCTGCACCACCAGGTGTTAGCCACATACCCTAACCCAGAGTTAGCGTTTTTTGAATGAGATTTGACAGCTTAGCTCCGCGTTAGCGACTAATCCTGGGTGTTGCTAGTAGGCCTTAGGCTTCCTCACTCTCAAGATACCGATGAAAAATACCTGCTATGAATCCCTGGCGATACAATCTCTAGGATCTTTCCTATATCCACATATATATGAGATGCATAGTCTTCTGTCAAAAATATTTTTATAACTAGTACTGATTTTAGCGATTGGTCGCTTCTATGGTCTTCAATTGGCCTTCCCGATAAAATTTAAAGTTTGAATTAGTTTAACCATGGAAATTAAACACTCTAGAACTGAATATTTAATCGGGTTTATTGACACCATGACCCTACGTTTCGAGCCCTTTACAGCACTCTTTTTCACAGGGTTAAGAAGATGATATTGATGATGATTAATAAAGTTAAGGGGCTCCACGCGGAAATCGATGATTTTTGACAAGTTTCGACTCGATATGCCGCCACGAATACTATAAATACAATTACAAAGCAATCTGTCATGGGTTCATCAATCTTTTATCTTGAGTTGCAAGAGCCGGATTATGAAAAAAATGTTTGGTTCTTTTTTATGTTGTTTTTCAAACATGGTCTAAAAAAGCACATTTTTCGATATTCAAAAGAAGTTTATGGTGTTATATAGGTATGTGATATCTATATCCCAAGTAACAATTTAGCGATAAAACTAGTTCTATAAAAGCTGACTATTATTTCGATTAAACACTGATAGCGATAGTGCGGCCTAAAATTTAGCGATATAGCACGCTATAACTCCCTTATAGTCGGAATTAGGCACCGACGTTAGTGCTTGAAGTTCTACAGTGGTTAATTTTATGTGCAATAGTGGTAAACTAGTGATATAATAGTGCTACAATAGGGATTATTCTTGCCGGAAGTGATAATAAAGGGTTAAAGTAGCAGTATTTTTACTTATAGTTCTAATAACCTTGTAATATGTTATCTTGTATCACTTAAAGTGTTACAAGAACGCTTCAGTAGTGAAAACAATAGCTTTGCGTCGCAATGTAATCTTTTATAGATCATTTGTAGTTTTAAATGTCAAAATATTTTAATACAATTTCTATAATCGGTCAGTGTTGTGTGACGCTTAATGTGCAATTCAGATTGTTTATAATGGCGACTGTTTTGGAATTATTACCTGTTGAGTACAAAATATGTTTTAAGACAGACGTACGACAGTGATGTACGAAAATCTGTTATTTTGGACTAAAATTGCCAAAGTTTGATGCCGTATATCTCCAAAACAAACAAACAAACAAAACATTCGCGACTTGGGCCTCGAATTTGATACCAGTTTGGATTTTCATAGCCATATTAACTCTATAGTAAAGAGTGCAAATAAAATGCTAGGATTCGTGATCCGAACGGCACCACAGTTTACTAGCACGGCAGTGCCAATTATTTTATACAACTCGTATGTGCGAAGTAAACTGGAGTACAATTCCATAATATGGGATCCGGCGGAAGAAACTTATAAACTCTTAATTGAGAGAGTGCAGAGAAAGTTCGCGCGTCACCTTTACAAGAAGCAGTTTGGGTACTATCCCTTTTTATATCCATCGCTTTTTGTAACTGGGATGGTCGGACTTGAGACCCTTAACTTGAGGCGTAAGCTTCATCTTGCTATTCATTATAGCCTCCTGTTGAGGGGACAGATTGACAACCCGGTGGCGTTAGAGGGAATCCGCCTTTTCGTTCCCGAGCAATACGCGCGTGCGGGGCGCCGCCGCCGCCCGCTGTTCTGTGAGCCGGAGGCGGCACGCTCGTGCCGCGCCACCAACGCGCCAGGTGCTCGTGCGCCAGCGTTACTCAATCAGCTTGTACTGACGCAGGATGCTGACGTGTTCGCCGATGAATGGTACATTCTGCTTGGCAAAATTAGTGCCCTGTGTAATTTATTTAGTTAATTATATTAAGATGTACTAATTAGATGATACTTTAAGTATTTATCCATTTAGTTTTAGTTGTACTAGCATTATAAGCGCTTTGGTGTCTAGACTGTAAGCTTATAAATGTAATTGAATTCATAAATAAAAAAAAAAATAAAAAAATAAAATAAAAAAAAAAACAGTAAATATTTAAGTAAACATGATAAGCCAAATTTCTTAAGACCGTTAAAAAATCGAAAAGATAAGAGATACAGATCAAAGGTCATTGGGAGCAGGAAGGGCCTTACCCAGTTCACTTCAAAAATATCCAAATCTTGGATTACGTCTAGGGATTGCAACTGGATCCCGTACTTTTTTTGGGTTACCGGATCCGGTCAAACCACTGACCGGACTGATGTACGTACTACGTATATCAAATGGTTAATGATAATAATGATTTTATGCTGAACGACACATGGCTGTTCATTGTTAATGCCTACATCTTATTTTGAAATTTCATAGCCCCATGTAGGTACCGTAAAAGATGTCGTCAATCAATGTTTACCTAGGCACGGACTTGATTGCTTTTTAAGTTCGCACCGCCTACGAACCGCGCAATTGAACGGCAATTGACAATTGAAAGGTGCTGCTAGAACCGTTGTTAAGGTCTTAATGAAAAATAAGTCTATCCAATCACTTGGTCCCTTTAATCGCCATTCAGAGTGTCCCACTGCTGGGCAAAGGCCTTTCCCTTGGATCTCCATAAGTCCCTCGGTTTTGGTTGATCGGAACAGTTAGTAAGGAAGGCGCCCAAGTCATCTCGCCATCTCCGCCTGGGCCTGCCTCGTCCACGCCTACCTTGCGGCATCCACTTGGTAGCTATATTAGCCCACCTATCCGGATGCATGCGAAGGGCGTGGCCGGCCCAGCCCCATTTTAGCCTGGCAGTCTTCTCGCCTATTTCAGCTATGCGTGTTTTTGATCGCAGCATAGTGTTTCGGATGCGATCCATCCTCAAGACACCTAATATGCTATGCATTGTTCGTTGGAAAACCTTCCGTTTGGACTTCTGACCCTCTGTAAGCGACCATGTTTGGGCACGGTAGGTTAGGTCAGGCAGGATAGAAGGTTAGAACATGTCAACGAGTTTGCGCTTGTAGGACACACTGTGTATATGTTTTGCTGACCGTGTATTCGGTCATACTAGGTGCAAGCCGCGAGGCGCGGGCCTCGCCAGTTGTTCCCCGCCTTTCGACCGGCACGATCCACTCTTATTTATACTTTTGTAATCTTGTAACCTTTGACCTTTTGTGTTTTGTGCAAGTATTAAATTAAACTCGTCTTAACTGTTATGGTGATTTTACCTTCTGACCAATAAACATTGATAGTAGGAAACACCTACAAGTGGTGACCCCGACAAAGAACAATAGTGTTTATAGACATTCAGTGCGAAAGTAAAAATCGGCAGACATTTTTTTACCTACGGACAATATTTTTTTTTCTGTTTATTGGGGGCAATTCATAGTGCGGGAAGTGAATCGGGACAGGTAAATTTAGACATATTAAAATGCCAGAAACTGAAGGCGGCGCGCCCGGGGCCGAGGCGCACGCACAGAATCCGCGCCTATCTCCAGCGGACGCGTCGGCTGCAGCAAGTGAGGAGAGGATCAACAGGCAGTTGGACCTGGCAGCGGTCACAGTGGCATCGAGGTTGCCAGAGTTTTGGGCGGACCAGCCCAGGCATTGGTTCCTTCAAGTGGAAGCCATTCTTAATCCACAACATCTCAAGGATCAGGCGAGGTATGACCTTGTGCTTGGAAAGTTAACGAAGAGTGCGATAGGGCAGATCACGGACCTCCTGCTTAATCCGCCAACGACGGGGAAGTATGTTGCCCTTAAAGAAGAACTTTTGGAGATATATGAGGACTCTGCGAAGGCTCAGCTGCAGAAGCTCCTCAGCGACATGGACCTGGGCGAGCAAAAACCGTCACACCTGTTAAGGAAGATGAGGGATTTAGCGAGAGGCAATGTTCCGGACCAGACGCTGTGCATTCTGTGGCAGAATCATTTACCGCAAGCGGCTAGAGCAGCGGTTGCAGTAGCCGACACACAGAATTTAGACAGCCTGGCTGCAATCGCGGACAAGGTGTTGGAGGCGGTGAGACCGACTTCCCACGTGGCTGAGGTGAAGACGTCGATTTCGCGGGGTGGAGAAACGCCCGTTTCGGACATGGCAGCGGTGTTGGCTGCCTTAGAGAAACTCGACAGTAGGCTGTGCAGTTTGGAAGGACAGTCGAACCAGGCACGTCGGTGCCGGTGCAGGCAGAGAGGAAGATCCATATCGAGAGGCGGCACGCGGCAACGTTCGGCATCACGAGGAAGGAGTGGCAACAGGAGAACGCCGGATAGTCCAGACTGGCTCTGTCAATTCCACTACCGGTATAGAGAGAAAGCGCAGCGTTGCGTACCACCGTGTTCCTGGAGGACCGAGGCTTCGGGAAACTAGCTGGGGTACAAGAGACGGCGGAAACTTGTACGGCTCCACCATCGCACCGCCTTTGTATTACGGACTCTATCAGTGGATTGCGTTTCCTGATAGACACGGGCGCGGACATCAGTGTAATACCGGTCAGAAATAGGTTAGTGGAAAGTGAAAGTGTGTGCAAACTTTATGCTGCAAATGGCACGGAAATTAGGACTTATGGAATAAAGACTCTAGAATTGAACCTTCGGTTGAGAAGAGCGTATAGGTGGACTTTTGTTATTGCTGATGTCAAGCAACCAATTATAGGCGCAGACTTTTTAGTAAATTACGGTCTTCTCGTCGATTTAAGAGCTAAGAGATTAATTGACAGTTTAACGCTACTGAGCGTTAGTGGATCAATAGAGCTTTGTGAAAATCCATCAATTAGGGTTATGGATGAAAAACATCCTTTCTTTGAATTGTTAAGTAAATATCCAGACATTACAAAGCCTGTCAATTTCAGGGAGCCACCTAGTCACAGTGTCAGGCACCACATAGAGACCAGAGGCCCACCGATTTTTGCGAGGGCCCGGCCGCTTCCTCCAGACTGCTACAAAAAGGTAAGGGAAGAATTTAGAATTATGCAGGAGTTGGGTATCTGCAGGCCTTCAAAGAGTCCCTGGGCAAGCCCGTTACATGTCGTTCAGAAAAAGAACGGCGAGCTTCGCCCATGCGGAGACTACAGGCGATTAAACGAGGTCACAAAGCCCGACAGATATCCCATTCCGCGCATACAGGATTTTACATATATTTTGACAGGAAAGAAGGTATTTTCGACGCTAGATATTAACAGGGCATACCATTTCATTCCTGTGGCGGATGAAGACATAGAGTGTAACTCCCACCATTAAAACTACTTTATAAACTAAATTCCCCTTAACATTAACTTAAACTAACTTAATTAATTGGCCTTGTGATTCGTCTAGATTAGTGGACCCTAGGTTGTGACGCAGATAACCTTAATTCTTTAAAGTGCGACAAGCTATGTTTCTGATTCCAAAACTTATTTATATTAACTATTATTAGAATACCTAACCATTAATGAATGCATATATTTATTTTTTTTTTGATTTGAGAAATATTAATTAGTAAGAGTGATTAATACAATTTAGAGATTGATTTCTTTTGATAAAAATTTACTTGAAAGATGGTATTATTTGGCAAACTTTGTAGTACATGAGATAGATAATGATGATGGTGATAAAAAGTAGTATATAATATATTTATTACCATTGATTTAAATGTTGTTTGACAAGTATAGAGAGATTTATGTAGGATTCCTATGAAATAATGATTTTCTTTTATAAATAGATATGTTAATGAACTATATTGTTAAATAGGGTATTTATGAGTTACTTATGACAGTAAATGAATTGATTTGCTAGATATTTATAGGAAATTATATGAAGATTAGAGAGTTTAAAGTATCTGAAGTAATCACTTGCAAAATATTGGTTTTCTCTAATAAAATCTATGTAAATAGTTTAGGTAAGTATATAAGGATTATAATTATATAAAATATTTTATTGTTTTTGAAGAAAATCCCGTACCCCTAATTGGACTTCAGGTTAACATGAGGTGATGAGCTAATTCCTGAGCTAATCTCAATTAAACCCTGAGGACTTTATCATTCATTTAGTAAGTATACTAAAATCTGATTGCTATGGTTCGAAGTGCGGTCCTTCTTCACACCACACACCACCTCACGCTGGATCAGGATGGAAGTCATCTCAACCCCCTCAGTGTTGAAAGAACATTCTTTATACTGAATGTAATTCGTCAAGGGGACCTCCTAAAGTACCTCTGTAAACTATGCAAGGCCTAAGGCCATCGAGAGACTCAACCAACGCTTCACAACCCTAAGTCAGTTCCTAAACGACGAAAAGAAGCGCCGAAGTATCCGTCGTGTGACTCTACCTACTATCTTTAAGTTCTAAAGCTAAAACATTTGACCCATTCCCCGATTCTGTAAATCTAGAACATTATTTCTGAGTTCGTTAATGTAAATACGAAACGCCTTATTAAAATTGCGAACAAACAACCTTTTAAAAGTATTATAGCTAAGATCTGAGCATCTTTTTACTCGTCACTTAGACAAAAGAGGATTCTGAACATCTTTTTGCTCATATCTCAAGAACTGCTCTTGCCTGTCCTGAGCCCTATGAACTTCACCATTCTTTTATTCTAAAAAACAGCTAGTTCAAAACGTGATTATATGTAATAATAATTGTATAACCTTATTGCAATTTCAAACGCTCCATCGCTACATCAATAACTCAGAAACTCAATAAATAAATATTTTTATTTATTATTCTAGCAAAAAGTAAATAATTGAGAATACAAAGAGTTAAGCACTTCGACTTAGTATGTTTCATTTATAAATCGTTAGTTATTTATGCTTAATGCATTATTATTTAACCCCATTTTATCATTATTTTGTTACAATTAACCAACATAGTGCTGTACTCAACTATGAAAATGATAAGAAAACCAAAACTTCCCTACAAAGTGTGTGTGAAGTTTCTTAAAAACGCCTCTCTTAATATGCCAATAAAACAAATATATTAAGTAAAATATTTGCTTACTTCAACCTGAACTTCAAAATAAACCATTAGAAATAAATTCTAATCAATGAACAATTGTCCGCATAGATACCGCACCGTTTTGTATTTCCGAATACGCACTCAAATTAGTGATTATTTTAGCCATACCTTGATATGTTTTGGTTATTCAAAACATATATTTAATTCTCTCACCAAACAAATTCAACACAGCAGTCCATATATAAGGCACGCACATTCACACACACTCTAAATGATAACACTTTCACATCACACAACCCGCGCGATATTCGTACGACCCAGTACGACCTCACGACCAACGGCTACGATCTCGTGACATTTCAACCACGTGACTCGCGAACACCGAAATAAACCTGAGATACTTCTCTGGTCTACAGCTGATCGAACACCGATAGCGAAATCCGCAAATACTGATATAAATCAAACGCTAGTAGTAAAGTTCCTCCTTAAGAAGAGTCAAAGTCCGGCTTAACGCATAGAATTCTTTCTTAGCGTTAACCTACAGAGACTCATTCTCTAAGTCCAAAGTCCAGCTTAACGCATAGAATTCCTTAGCTTTAGCTTACAGTGAACACATTCTCTAAGTCCAAAGTCCGGCTTAACGCATAGAATTCCTTAGCTTTAGCTTACAGTGAACTCATTCTCTAAGTCCAAAATCGCAGGGATTTCTCCTAGCAAAGGTGAACTTAGGGAACATATTCTAGAGAAAATTCACTTACCAGAGTTCTTCATTACGACCAGCCACGCTGAATGCCCGAACATGAATCCTCCGTTGGGCCCGGCCCCGTCTATTTATACCATTCCGCCGGCCTAGGCATCTGATCGAGTTTTGTACCATTTCATACGATTTGGTGCCATCTCATACGATTCGGTTCCATTTCATACGATTTGGTTCCATTTCATACGATTTGGTGCCATTTCATACGATTTGGTTCCATTTCATACGATTCGGTGCCATCTCATACTAAAACGTTCTTTTCAATACATTAGCGCTAAATCTTCATAATAAATTGGAATCTTCGTGTTGCATGCGACAATGCTGCAAGAAATCCAAGAAAACTCCTGACGCGACTACCAGGGCATCATAACTCTCAAGGAGGTCTATATTAAACTGGCATTTTTCCAAAATCACTCTCAATGCTTAAACAAGAAGGTTTATATTTACATGCCAAGCATACTCCAATAATCGATCCGCCCCAACGTGATCCACGTGTCTGACTATGTTGTATTCAAAATGTATCCATGGTATGTTTTTATTAAGACTCATATTCCCGTGTCTAATATTATTTATAATAATTTTTATGCTTGTTTATTGTCTCAGCCAATGAGTGAAAATTTTACGTAATCGCAACGCCTTTTTAGTCGGCCATTTTGTTATCTTATGTAATGGATCTTTTATGTACGACGAAACTCCGAGTCATCGGACATCTCTTTCTATCCTATTAATATATCTCGCAAAAATGAGACGCAAATATTTTTCATCCGTTGCCTAGATGTAGTTGTTTAGACAGAGACATTACCAGGAGATTAGAAGTATTTAGGAGCCAAAACATATTTCGTTCAGCGATTCTTATAACATGATTTTAAGGACCTACAAATATTTGGATGATTTAAAATATGATTTAAATTTTCCTTTTTAATTAATGTTGTAATTATTGGCATGTTTTACTTATTTAAATGTGAAATATAAATAAAATGTAAGGATTTTTACGTAAAACTTGGTTTCTAAATTAACTCCTTTCGCATGACAGCTACTTATTACTAAACGAAACGTTTCTGAAGCTATGAAGTGTCAAAACAATGTTTACACTAATGTTTGTCTATAATAAGTTTATTTCTTATTATTTCGATGGCTAAATTGAATAATGAATATAGTAAATGGAACCATAAATGTGACAAAGTGAATTCAAGTGAACCCAAAGTGTATTTATTGGAATATGACGTGAAATCGTGACAAACACAACACCGGATTTTGTCAGGTTATTATTATGTTTATTTTGCTTTCTTTTGTATTTTGAATGGATCTCGCAGCCGAATTATGGGTAGGATACCTGTACCGTCACAAGAGAACACCGCCATAATCACACCGTTCGGTTTGTGGGAATTCCCAAAAATGTCGTTTGGTTTAAAAAATGCAGCGCAGACGTTCCAGAGATTCATGGACACCACAGTTTTCCAAAATTTTGATTTTATTTTTGTGTACATTGACGATATTCTAATAGCTAGCGAGACGGAGCAACAACATGAGCGACACCTTCAAGCTGTGTTCGAGAGGTTGAACCAGTTTGGAATCACCATTAACGTCTCAAAATGCTGTTTTGGTAAGTCGAAGCTGGATTTCCTAGGTTTCGAGGTGTCCACAGATGGCATACGGCCATTGCCAGAGAAAGTTCAAGCAATCGCAGACTACCCGAAACCCGAGACAGTTCAGGATTTACGCCGTTTTCTAGGTATGGTCAACTTTTATCGTGCTCACTTACCAAACGCAGCGTCATACCAGGCGGAACTCAACAAGTACCTGCATAACAGCAAAAAACGGGACAAAACGAAGATCGAATGGACTACAGAGTCGACTGAGGCGTTTGAGAAATGTAAGCAAAGCTTAAGAAACGCGGCTACATTGTCTCACCCTCACGTTGATGCTCCCATGGCGTTGATGTCAGACGCATCAGACCACGCAGTTGGTGCAGTTCTTCAGGTAAAAGTTGGAGATTTTTGGAAACCCTTAGGTTATTTCTCGAAAAAACTGACAAGCGCGCAACAAAAGTACAGCACGTACGACAGAGAGCTGTTAGGAATTTTTCTTGGAATTCGTTACTTTAGGAAAATGTTTGAGGGGCAACCTTTAATCATTTTCACAGATCACAAACCTCTCATTTATGCGTTCAAAAACGGAGATAACAACAAAGAAACGCCTCGCAGGACAAGGCAGTTGTTATTCATAAGTGAATTTACAACGGACATTCGTTATGTGGCAGGTAAGGATAACATCCCGGCAGATTGTTTATCTCGGTTAGAAACGATTTCCTGTCCCACACTTCTAGATTACGACGCAATTGCCGACGCGCAGGAACGTGACGAGTATGTTTCCAGCGAACTAGCGAGCATAAACAACGGGTCGCGTTTCAAAAAGGTACATTTACCCATGAGCGATAAGGCAATCTATTGTGAAATAACAAATAGTAATATTAGACCTTATTTGCCCATTGCTTTTAGGAAAATAGCTTTTGACTCCGTGCATGGTTTAAGTCACCCAGGTATTAGAACGACCAGAAAAATGCTGGCCAACAGATTTTTTTGGCCAGGGATGAATCGAGATGCAGGATTATGGGCGAAATGCTGCCTACAATGTCAACGAGCAAAGGTGACTAGACACACGATGGCAGAGTTCAATGAGTATCCGAATGTCAACAGATTCGAGCATGTCAACGTGGATATAATAGGACCTTTACCAACCACGGTGGAAGGATACAGGTACTGTGTTACAGTCGTAGATAGAAGAACACGTTGGCCAGAGGCTTTTCCGGTCAAAGAGATAACCGCAGAGAGCGTGGCCAAAGTCATCTACGACGGGTGGATAAGCAGGTACGGTTGTCCAGTGAAGTTGACCAGCGACCAAGGCAGACAGTTCGAGAGCAGTCTGTTTGGTAATTTGCTGAAGATTTTAGGAATTCAGAAGTCAAGGTCCTCACCTTACCACCCCCAGAGTAACGGCATGGTGGAAAAATTTAACAAATCCTTGAAAGCTTCGTTAAAAGCTAGTTTAGAAGGTAAGTCGTGGATCGATCAGTTATCATCGGTTTTGTTAGGTCTCCGTGCAGCACTGAGAAGCGACAATGGCGTCAGTGCTGCCGAGATGACATTTGGAAGGAATCTACGTTTACCAGGAGATTTTTACGATTCTAAGGAGCCAGAGACGGGTAACGACGATAGTCTCGTCGAGCGAGTTCGTCAAGCTATAGGTAAGTTAAAACCCGCTTTAAAGTCCCACAGTAATAATAAATCTTTTTTTGTACATCCAGATTTAAAGACATGTACCCAAGTTTTTGTCCGAGATGATACAGTTCGGCGTCCATTAAAATCTCCATATGATGGTCCATATAAAGTTGTTAAACGTTACGAAAAAGTTTTTAAAGTCAAACTTCCGGATCGGTTAGTTAACATTTCTATTGATCGACTAAAGCCAGCGTATTTGTTAAATGACTCAAGCGATTTAGGGTCGGATCAACCGACTACAAACAACACAGATAGACAGACTAACGTGATACCTGAGGCTACGGATTTACAGCCTAACCTTAGAACAACTAAGAGTGGACGAATCGTCCGCAGACCTATTCGTTTTGATGTGGAATATCAGTAGGTCAGGTTATACTGGTTGTGCAGCTACAACCAGCGAAGTTGTGAGTAATTGGAGATGTATCTTAATAATTACAACACATGTTATTGTATGAGGTTGAACTAATTATTAGTTTTACTTATGTTTGATATTGTTTTTAGCAATTTTTTTGATTATTATACACTATTGCGAAAAAGCAATTAAGTAATTTTGTAAACTTTCGTGTTAGTTAAGGAAACTGCAGTTATGATTTTTCATAAAGTTTTTATTATGTTCGTAAATTTAAAATTCCAATCTTAAAAGAAATATTTGTATGTAACTTTGAATCATTTCATTAATAATTAAAAGTTATAAATAGAACAGTGTAACATTCCCAGGTATGAATTCTTGGTATCGCCGCTCGTTCGACGCAGAGCGCAGAGTAAACATATAGTGTTACAGAGTGTAGTGTAGTGTAAAGCCGTATGCGCACCGATAGCGATGCGACGCCAAGACATTCATACAGGTTGAATATTTTTTTGGGGTCAATATTGTAAAATTTTTGGTAATCCAAAAATTGGGGGGACTATTGTAGGACACACTGTGTATATGTTTTGCTGACCGTGTATTCGGTCATACTAGGTGCAAGCCGCGAGGCGCGGGCCTCGCCAGTTGTTCCCCGCCTTTCGACCGGCACGATCCACTCTTATTTATACTTTTGTAATCTTGTAACCTTTGACCTTTTGTGTTTTGTGCAAGTATTAAATTAAACTCGTCTTAACTGTTATGGTGATTTTACCTTCTGACCAATAAACATTGATAGTAGGAAACACCTACACGCTTAAGTGACAAAGAAAGGGTTCCCTTCATTAGCTCCTTCATTAGAATCATTAGGAGGATTGGTCCAGCTAAACATTGGAAAAAATATAGAGAATTATCACGACGCAGAATAAGCGTCGTGATAATTCTCTATATTATCATCACTAACTTGGTATGTATCTGAGACTCCGGAAATATATATTGCTTAAATCACCGTCAATGGAACTTCCTAACAATGTAAACAAAAGGCGTTCACTGTTTCTCCTTGTATTTTCACAATACCTCATCAAACACCACTGAAACCATTTACTAAAGAAACGGTCGTATTATCGTAATATACAAAACATAAGATAAATAAGTTAATCTTAGAGATTTCATTAAAAACTTAAAAGTTAGGTTATCACGATCAATATGGCGGTTTGTTTACATTGTTAGGAAGTTCCGACGTTTACATCGATCTTACAAGTAAATACATTAATCTAAGACATCATTCGCACGGGAGCTTTTACAACGCACGTTAAAAATGCCTTCGAACAAGATAAATGAATACCCATATATATGTTTACACGGGGGCGCTTTGTTATCACGCACTGTCGGAGTTTAGGCGTTGAGCGTTGAAATTGACTGTCAAATAGACCTTACGGAACTCCATGCTTCTATTCTGATGAGCGTTTAAAAAACGTCTACGCCGCTGACAGGTGGCCGTCTGCTAGAGATATTTTTGCATGTATTGTGTTCCTGCAAGCGCCATTTATTGCAATGATACCGTGAGGGCTAGATCATTTAACCAAACGCAAAATTTGTAGGGGTCAGGGTCAGGGCTCACTAACCGCAGATAATTTGGGTTTCGCGCCAATACAGTAATTTTTAAGCGTTCGTTTGAACACAAATTCGGGTGATGGGTTTTAACGCAACGCTCTTAAAGCTCCCGGGCGAATAAGCCCTAATGAGGATGAAGTAATATAACCATTTTTTAGCTAAAGATAGTTTCTGCAAAAACTATGTTATAAAATTGTATGTTACCTACTTACCCAATATTAGTAAGCTAACGATGTGTTTTTTTGTTAAAATATATTAGGGCATATTTTTATTTTGTTGTCGTTTTTTTTTCTCGTGAGATTTGAATGAAATTTGGTGGGTAGGTAGAGTTCCTTATTCTACGCTAGATAGATACAAAATCTCAATGTGCGACAAAAAAATTGTATGAAATTTTCCACTGAGTTACGAAAATTCCATACGATTTCGTAACTCAGTGGAAAAAAATGTGGGACATACTTTGAAATTGGGTCTATCTTGAAGAGAATAAGGAACTCTACCTACCCACCAAATTTCATTCAAATCTGACGCGAAAAAAAAAACGACAACAAAATAAAAATATGCCCATTAAGAATATCCTTTTTTACCTTACCTTTTTAAACTTTCTATAATATAAAAATCAACAATGTTTAAAAGAGCATTAGGTAAAGTACCAATCCGGCCGGATCCGACCGGACTGGTGAAAACCCAATATTAGTAAGCTGACGATGTGTTTTTTTCAAATATATTAAGAATATCCCGCAAAGATACCTTTTTAAACTTTCTATAATATAAAAATCAACAATGTTTAAAAGAGCATTAGGTAAAGTACCAATCCGGCCGGATCCGACCGGACTGGTGAAAACCCAATATTAGTAAGCTAACGATGTGTTTTTTTCAAATATCCCGCAAAGGTACTTTTTTAAACTTTCTATAATAAATAAATAATAAATAAATATTGTGGGACAATTTTACACAAATCGACCTAGTCCCACGGTAAGCTCAATAAGGCTTGTGATGTGGGTACTAGACGACGATATATATAATAGATAGATACATATAAATACTTAAATACATAGAAAACATCCATAACTCAGGAACAAATATTCGTGATAAACACACAAATAAATGCCCTGACCAGGATTCGAACCCGGGACCTCCTGCTTCGTAGGCAGGGTCACTACCGACTAGGCTAGGAGGCCGTATAGTATAATATAAAAAGCAGTAATGTTTAAAAGAGCATTAGGTAAAGTAAGTACCAATCCGACCGGATTGAAAATCGGTCCGGTTTGCAATCTCTAATTACGTCATTAGATCAGAACTAAAGTCAAATGGAACTATCTGAAATATCTAATATTACGATATTTTTTATTAACTATATATTTATAAATATCGTTGCCAAGGTAAAACGGGCTATGTCGAAGGAACATCAGGGTACATTGTTGTTCTTTGGCAACGATATATAACACATTTTTTTAAACTTCTGATCTGAAGCGATTATTTCTGAAAATAATCAGTTTAACAAATAGGTAAAGTTTTAGCACACCCCTATTCTTTTTCAAATAGGTACCAATAAAAACGAAATATTTCAAAAACGTTGGACTCCGTACAATTTATTCTAATTAAGTAAATTCCTTACAAAAATATATATTTAGTATAGTGTAATGATGATACGACCATATAATTTATGATAATATTATACTCGTATCATCATTACATATCGTAGATTTTTAATTTTTGGAGACATTTCTGTAGACGATTATGTAAGTAATTAATATAGCATTTAAAAATGATTTATGCGCCCGGGATATGCCAGAAAGAAGGTACTAAATATTGACACAATGATTAATATTAGTAAGATGATTATGATTATGACATTTTAATTGGTTACAATAGTACCTTTAGGTAAAAATGCTGCAATGATTATCAACACGCCAGATAATCCCATGGGCACCACTGTAAGCTTGCGCCTACCCCACCTGAAATACAGACGTCCTTCTTCAAGAAGTCGTATGAAATGCATAATAATATAAATGTTGTATAAAGCATTGAATAGATGTGAGTTAAACCTGTCCAGCAGTAGAGCCAACAAAGTGACCGAAGGAATTTCGGTAGCGGAGGTGATCGTGAAGGTGAGGAAGAAGTCGAGCCCCAGCGACTCGGAGAGGCGCACCAGCCCGTCGAAGACGACGGCGCAGCACATGTACACCACCACCATGTACGCGAGCATCGACCGCAGCGGCGCGCTTCTAAACAAGGCACTCACTGAATTCTTCTGATTTTGGGTTTGACGGGATGCTATCTAAAACGCATATATGGGTTCGTACATTAAGATAATACTTATATCATAAATTTTACCTACTACGTTACCGTAACATATTTTTGCATGTTAAAATCTCGTTCTAACTACAGATTGTCTAATTTATGTTTGTATCCATCCTAATTCATAAGAAATTTGCATGAAATCAAGTAGGTATCTAATTTATGTTTGTATTCGTCCTATTTATAAGAAAGCATGATCTGTTACGGCAACATATTCGATGGTTCTATAAAACCTAAAGGATTAAATAGATATATGATCGAGCCAATTAAATAGCGTCGATTTGTTTCCACTTACAATAAAGTCATCCATCACTTCCTGTGGGATCTGAGTTCGATTAATTTTTCTAAACTTCTTGAACACCTTGACAGCTCGATCGGTACGTCCCCTAGACACTAGCCATCTGCATAAGTAAATAAAGTTAATTAATATAAAAGTACAGCACTTTTGCGCCATCAAATAGATGCAAGTATAAGAATGATACCTGACACTCTCAGGAACTGTGAACGGAATGGCGAGCACGACGAGCATGGGAGTGGAGGTGACCCACAGCAGCACGCGCCAGTCCCCCAGCCACAGCGCCAGCCACGGCAGCGTCAAGCAGCCGCCGCCAAAGAACAGCGCGATCGACATGTTCGCCGCTAGTGTCCGGTATCGAGGCCCGATGTATTCCAGAACTGAATACCACAGGATCATTAGTGCGTACTTTTACATTATGTCCTCAGTTATTTGTCAATAGCAATCGATATACTTACTTACCTAAAATGTATATCATCATGAAGCAACTATCGTACGCCATGCCGACCACAAACCTTGCGATAGTGAAGTCTACTATTCCAGTGGTGTATATAGTTGCGACTCCACCTATAAACCCGATCAGATTGGATCCTGAAACAATATTTAATTTATGCGTGATGGCTATATTCTTTTACTTTTACCTAATTTTCGAAATGTGTTTTTTGGTATAGGTAAGTAAAGTGTACTTGCCAACTAAAGCGGGTATTCTCCCAAATCGATCTGCTAACCATCCAAACAGCAGGCCCCCCACAAATGACCCCGCAAAAAATATTGACTGTGCCATTGGAGCATAGCTTGATTTACCGCACACCCAACCTCGCTGAAAGTTAAACGTTAGGTATAGGAATAATTGTAGGTCTGCCCAAGATTCTGTGATCAGGGGAACATTTGACAAAATGAGGGACACCACAGAAAGTGACGCGACTACCATATAAGGCAACATTTCGAGACAGCTACATAGCCACATGGCCCCTATCCTGTGTGGTAACGGCTGTAGGTGTCTAATCTTGCTGTCACTTTCTTGAGTCGAATTGGCCCTTTAAATACTTTGATATTGGTTAAAATGTGCTTCTTAAGTTATTTCAAAAAAGCTCTGAACCTTTAATGTGCTTTACGCTGTCGGCACACGCTATTAATATCACAAGAAAATATGTACCTAACTGTGAGAATTATCTTTTTTTAGTTTCAATATTATAGTTTTGTACTATGATTTTTGAAATCCTCATTCCATTCATTTATACGTACCTCACTCACTACAGTGTGATAGGGAATGTCAGTAAGGTCGAAGTCGTAACCATGCTGACACGGCGCGGTCGGCGTGTGGTTAGCGGGGGGCGTCATGGTCTCCAGCACCTGACTCCAGTTGGCTTGGAACGTCGAACATCGCTCCCAGTCCCCACCGTCGATGGCCCCTGGCGCCGACAGATTGCGCCTGTGTCAGTAAAGTGCCTTCATTTATTGTTATTAGGTAAATGGCTAATACCTAAATTAGTTGACCTATCTGTGGAAACTTGTAATTGGCTTACTGTTTCTATGTCACTACCTTTCTTGTTAACTTAGCTGTAAGTTTTCCGTTGAAATAAAATAAGAATAAATAAATAAAATAAATAACATACAGAAAATAGGACATAATCATTAACATCGGCATACAGGAAAATTACGAAAAAACCCGGCCAAGTGTGAGTCGGACTCGGAAATATGTGTGGATAGTTATCGCGCAAAAATTTTGTATGATATACGTGTAGAAATGTAGGCTTTTTCCAACTCGTGTCGGTTTAAAACACTCACTTCGTTCGTGTTTTATAGTTACCGTCACTCGTCAGAAAAAGCCTACTTTCTACACTTGTATCATAAATAACTATTACAACATAACGATAAAATACGTACAGCCGAGGGCATAAATATCTATACACTTTTTGTCTTTTCAGCCATATGATTCCATATAAAGTAATGAAAAAGTTGTACATATAAATAAATAAATAAATATTATAGGACAATCTTACACAAATCGACCTAGTCCCACAGTAAGCTCAATAAGGCTTGGGGACATATATTTATGCCCTTGACTGAACATAGTTTAAAATGTACCTGCCATTTAGTTAGTAATCTTTTATTAGTTTATTACTCGAATCAGATAAGTCTCGACTATTTTTGATAAAACCTAATACCTCTATATGATACATTTTTGTTGATATATTGATAACATGTATTACTATTCTAATAACATAATATTAAGATATGAAGGTAAAGGCTTTTCTACGGATTAACTAGTGACTCCCGTCCCGAGTCACAGGCACTGCTCTAGACTAGACCGGGAAGCAGAGGCTTACTGATTAATTAACTAGTGACTCCCGTCCCGAGTCACAGGCACTGCTCTAGACTAGACCGGGAAGCAGAGGCTTACTGATTAATTAACTAGTGACTCCCGTCCCGAGTCACAGGCACTGCTCTAGACTAGACCGGGAAGCAGAGGCTTACTGATTAATTAACTAGTGACTCCCGTCCCGAGTCACAGGCACTGCTCTAGACTAGACCGGGAAGCAGAGGCTTACTGATTAATTAACTAGTGACTCCCGTCCCGAGTCACAGGCACTGCTCTAGACTAGACCGGGAAGCAGAGGCTTACTGATTAATTAACTAGTGACTCCCGTCCCGAGTCACAGGCACTGCTCTAGACTAGACCGGGAAGCAGAGGCTTACTGATTAATTAACTAGTGACACCCGTCCCGAGTCACAGGCACTGCTCTAGACTAGACCGGGAAGCAGAGGCTTACTGATTAATTAACTAGTGACACCCGTCCCGAGTCACAGGCACTGCTCTAGACTAGACCGGGAAGCAGAGGCTTACTGATTAATTAACTAGTGACACCCGTCCCGAGTCACAGGCACTGCTCTAGACTAGACCGGGAAGCAGAGGCTTACTGATTAATTAACTAGTGACTCCCGTCCCGAGTCACAGGCACTGCTCTAGACTAGACCGGGAAGCAGAGGCTTACTGATTAATTAACTAGTGACACCCGTCCCGAGTCACAGGCACTGCTCTAGACTAGACCGGGAAGCAGAGGCTTACTGATTAATTAACTAGTGACACCCGTCCCGAGTCACAGGCACTGCTCTAGACTAGACCGGGAAGCAGAGGCTTACTGATTAATTAACTAGTGACTCCCGTCCCGAGTCACAGGCACTGCTCTAGACTAGACCGGGAAGCAGAGGCTTACTGATTAATTAACTAGTGACACCCGTCCCGAGTCACAGGCACTGCTCTAGACTAGACCGGGAAGCAGAGGCTTACTGATTAATTAACTAGTGACTCCCGTCCCGAGTCACAGGCACTGCTCTAGACTAGACCGGGAAGCAGAGGCTTACTGATTAATTAACTACTGACTCCCGTCCCGAGTCACAGGCACTGCTCTAGACTAGACCGGGAAGCAGAGGCTTACTGATTAATTAACTAGTGACTCCCGTCCCGAGTCACAGGCACTGCTCTAGACTAGACCGGGAAGCAGAGGCTTACTGATTAATTAACTAGTGACACCCGTCCCGAGTCACAGGCACTGCTCTAGACTAGACCGGGAAGCAGAGGCTTACTGATTAATTAACTAGTGACTCCCGTCCCGAGTCACAGGCACTGCTCTAGACTAGACCGGGAAGCAGAGGCTTACTGATTAATTAACTACTGACTCCCGTCCCGAGTCACAGGCACTGCTCTAGACTAGACCGGGAAGCAGAGGCTTACTGATTAATTAACTAGTGACTCCCGTCCCGAGTCACAGGCACTGCTCTAGACTAGACCGGGAAGCAGAGGCTTACTCTTTATGAAACTGGTGCAAACCTATTTAGGATTCCATTTATTATGTTATTAATTCCTAAAAGTAGTAATTGTATCTATAGGTAGGTGCCTATTAGGTTTTCAAGTAAGTAATTAAAGATTTTTAACATTTTATTTTCTAATATATCAAACCATCGTCAATAATACAAAACTCGACATGTGTTTTCCTCGGGAAATGCAGGAGATTTTGCATTATCGGTGGTAGTTTGTTATATTTATTTACGGTCTTTATTTTTGCGGCGGGAGGGTTGAAAAATTAGTAGCATGCAAAAAATACGCAAGTGGGTAATTAATGCCATAATAGACTTGCACGTTTGGCGGAATAGCAAAGTTACATTATTGTCGTTATTGAGCGACATAGGCTACCTACATACTGACTGCAAAATAGGAGGACTTTTCCTAAAATTACCGCCATCCCGACAACTTAATATTTTTTAAGTTTTTCCATTTTTTTAAAACTTTCCAACGACTTCAAAGTATTATTCGACTTGACATAATACGCAAATATTATCGATATAATCATAGGCCTGAGTATTTCTTGGATCAGATTTTTCAAAAGTGAACTGTTAATAGCGCCATCTTCTACTCCTATTTTAAGATTTCTTAATTAAGACCCTTATGCCTTTGAACAATATTATAACTGAAATTATGATGAAACTTTGCGTGAAAACGGTGCATTGGTAATGGGACGTAAAATGAAAAAAACTTTTGGAATTATTTAAAACATTGACACCGGTCATTTAGCTGCTAAAGATTGAGGTTTTTGATCATTTCTGTTGTCGGTTCGAAATGGCGGTGGGACCTTGGGGAAACTTAAAATTTGCGGTAGGTTCAATTTTTTATTCCTTGTTAAACCAGCATGTGCTTTGTTCATCGAGTTAACCATAAATGAAGGTCAACCTGCAATTAGTTGTTATTGCAGAAATGTTTATGTTTAGTAAGTAATATTAGACTAGTTTTCACTGGGACATCCATTATACATAACCATATGTACATAATTTTTAAGAAAAAAAAACCGACTTCATTTGGTTCCCGGTAAAAGTGAAATTAAGAATTTGTTTGAGTTAGCCAGTTAACTTCACAAATATCCAATACACCGCACGTGTACGATTGAAAATTGAGGAGCTTTCTTAATGTCCTAGGGCTTCCATCATTACATTTGAAGTATAATCAAACGGAACTCCCTTGTAGACCTTTAAACAAACAAAATAACAATGTGTTAAATTGGATGACAGACTGTAAATTAACGAGCATATTCATTATGCCATCCCTGATTATCAACATCAGGTCCACTCCAGCAAAATGATGGCCACAGTAAGAAAATGCCTAAGCTAATTATGAACACCCTCTAATCACAATTAACCTGCCGTTCAAATTTGAAGAGTTCTCTGAATTCTTCTAGAACTCCATCATCAGAATATAAATCAAATCAAAAAGATGAATGTCACAACTAGGATAATAAGTAGAGCTAGGTTTATTGACCAGTTCCACTTTGCGATCCCTGGTCTTCATCATCAGATCAAGTTCATCAAAATTTTGGCTCCGCCAAAACACTGTTTTAGTTACTTAAGGAAACCCTCAAATCAGAATGCATGTGCCGTTAAAATTTGAGGAGTTCTCTCAATCCCTCATGAAGCCCATCATCAAAATAGAACTATAATCAAATAGGACTATCTTGAAGGTATTTCTTTACAAAGAAAAGATGAATGTCTCAAATCGGATGATAGAGCTGGGAATTAACAAGCAGTTCCACTTTGCCATCCCTGGTCTTCATCATCAGGTCCACTCCACCAAATTGATGATGTTCGTAAAGAAATGCTCGAGTGTCTTAAGAAACTACCCAAATCATCATGCATGTGCCTGTCAAATTTGAGGAGTTCCCTCAGTTCCTCATGGATCCCATCATCAGAAATTGATTTTGAAAAAAACGGGACAATCCTGAAACCATCTATATACAGACAAAAAAATATTTTTTAAAATCGGATCATAGTCCTGAGAATTACGAAGCAGTTCCACTTTGCCATCCCTGGTCTTCATCATCAGGTCCACTCCACCAAATTGATGATTTTCGTAAAGAAATGCTCGAGTTTCTTAAGAAATCACCCAAATCAGCATGTATGTGCCTTTCAAATTTGAGGAGTTCCCTCAGTTCCTCATGGATCCCATCATCAGAAATGGATTTTGAAAAAAACGGGACCAACCAGGAACCGTCTACTTTTAGAAAACAAAAAAAAAATTCAAATCGGTTCAGTAATGACGGAGTTATGAGTGAACATCCATTAAAAAAAAAAAAAAAAAAAAAATTCAGTCGAATTGAGAACCTCCTCCTTTTGAAATATTGAAGTCGGTTGAAAAAAGATGCGTTTTCATTTGCCTACTATTATGAAACCGATAACGATATTTTACGTAAAACATTTTATAAATATGAAATAAGAATAGAATTTTCAACTTTGAACGCATTTAACAGTAGAACTTTTCCAGGAATTAGATAAATATTAAAAATACTCCGAATTCGCTCTTAAATGACCCATTATTGGTACAGTAAAAGGTAATTTTAACCAACTCTGATCATAATTTTAGGTAGGGGTAGACTGGGTACGGTTGTGTCAATTTTGGTTTGATCGCCTATAGTTTTGTTATTTCACCACTTAGCTGGGTTAAAAGGTACTTTCATTCTACCACTGTATTAGACATGACATAGGATCAAATTAGACACAAAAAGGGAAAGTGTCACAACCGACCACACCCCCAAGACGGTTGTGAGTGACAGTAGCTGTGGTCGGTAGTAATAGGCATCAACATACATTAACATGATTAATAATTATTTTTATTGGTACAAATATGTGACTAAACACGCCAGCAGAATCTTCTTCTGAACAAATTTACTGTATCTATTGTATCCTGTCTATTGTATGTATCGTCGCCTAGTACCCACAACACAAGCCTTATATTGAGCTTACCGTGGGTCTAGGTCGATTTGTGTAAGATTGTCCCATAATATTTATTTATTTATTTAGATATGCGTACCTACTTATGCAAAGTACCTAGGTACCTACCTAATAATATGTCCCTAATTAAGTTTGGGAATCCCGTTTTCGTACAAAACTTCCTTTTTCACACCACATGCTCGACAAAGCCGGATTATATTATATCATATAAACCTCACCGAAAGCAAGACATTATATCCCTTGGCAAAAACCGGGTTATAATGTTGTATGAAATTTCATTACCACCCGCCGGGCGATAATGTAATTTTTCACTTTATTGCTATGACGATATAGTAGATTGTATTACTAGGGAGCAAAATACTATATTGTATGGAGGGTGAGGGATTCAAACTATGTCACCCGAGGTATCAATAATTTTGCTACCGCGTAATACACTCTACTTTTCACTTCTCCTATTAAATCAACATAAATTAAAACGAGATAGGCATGTTAACATTAAATTTTAATTAGATAAGTAAAAAAACAAATCAACAATAAAATAGTTGCTAAAAGTTTACTATGAAAGTTGTGCATTTTTGCTTAGATATTTTTTTATGGGCGGTGAAATTAGTCTTGATTTTCTATTAAGTGTCTTCTTCGGTCTGGTGTTTGATTTTCCAAGTCTACGATAGTATTTAATAATTTCAATCCTCGATATGCATTTCTCTCGATTTCACTCATTTAGCTGTTTTTCATGTACAAAAGTTTCATAGGCTGTTAGGTATTTTAATCCTTATTTTTGCCGGGAGCAGGTTACTGATGACTTGTTGCTGTAACACTGGAGCTAATATTTTTTCACTGCTAAAGGATGAATTAATTTTCTGTTAACCTTATTCGTGAAATTAAGACCGAATAGATGACAAAAGATCAAAGTTGTTTGTACTTCGTCTTGTACGTTTCCGTGGAATAATAATTTTTTTATTTAAAAAAAAACACATGTTTCCCGCCGTTTTCACTTTGTCTATGGTACATTTATTTTTCTTAAACCCGGTATTAGACGATGCATTTCGTCGCTGGATAGTAGTAGGAAAGGGAATTTTAGGAATCGAAAGAAGGTTTCGAAGGGACAAGGTACACGACAGATCGGACCCGACTAATTCGCGCTGTCTAAAAACCGCTTTAACGCGCTCCAAAAACATTGTTTTTATTTTCGGTCATCGGTAATGTTTATTCCGTGCATTGCTACCAACTTACAAAATTGATAACAGGGAGCAAAATTCAATTTTGTTCCCTGTAAGTAGGGCAGAAATGAAAGATTAAACAAAACTTCTTTAAAGGGAACGAAATGCAGTTTTGAAACCTACAAACGGGCTACAAAACATTTGTTTTCCGATAGGAGAAGTGAAAAAGTCTAATTGCGTTAAGCAAAATGTGTAGCACCCGCCTACGCCCGCCTGCTCGCGGCGGCGGGCGGCGGGCATGGCCAACTCGATTTTCAAAAACCGAAGCCGCGGCCAACTAGATTCGCATGATCTTCATTTGTTAAATCAAGTAGGCTATGCCGGCAGAAACAAGGTGGGACAAGTTGCGGTATCCATTTTATAGCAGTATTACTAAGCCTGTTTTTTCTTGTCTCGCATAAGGTGAGAAAAGTAGAGTATATACCTCGGGAATAAAACTGTTTTGTCTTGGGCGCTTGAATCCCTCACTGCACTCAGGACTCAGTCTAAATTCCCTCGCTTCGCTCGGGAATTAAATCTATGACTCCCTCGCTGCGCTCGGGAGTAAAACTAGGAGACCTTCGTTTCGTTCAGGATTCGATGTCGCGCCCATAACGACATAAGACAGTGCTTTATCCCCTTGGTGTATAATCTACTATTATTTTACATTTGGTTGATTAAAAATGTAGCCTATGCTGGAGGGGACACAGTCGCCAAACGCACCTCAGTTTCAAATCCAAGTGTGCGAGCTCCGGGACGTGGCACCAGTAGCGCTGCGGAGTGGCGGCGATGAACATCTGCACAAAGTACACGTATGCAAACATGAAACCGAAGGGCAACATGGCACAGAACAGGAACTTCTGGTAGCGCCCCAGTTCCCCGATATACGTAAATATTGCCTCCAAAATATCTTGATCGGTATCCGTTTGCTTCTTGTTTAATTCTTCCTTTGTTTCCTGAAAATAATAAAATCATACTTACTTTTCGGTCAATTTTAAGAAGGAACTGTAACTATGATGATCATAGAGGTATGATTACGCGCTAATATATAGGTACACATATTACTCGTAGTTATATCATTGTTAATATAGACTGTATTGGTAATTGGTAGTAATTTAATCGTAGGTAGAGTACTCCCCAAACTGAGCAAAGTTACACTATACGAGTACATTGCGTCTTCAAACAAACACGTAAACCTTCTAGACCCTAACAGTTTCCGTATAGCTGTCGGCTTGCGACTCGGGGCTAATGTAGTCGTCTCACACCGCTGCCTCTGTGGCACAACAGTTGACCGGTTGGGGCACCACGGCCTCGCTTGCTCGAAGAGCGCGGGTCGCCTGTCCCGCCACGCTAGCTTAAACGACATCATCCGTCGGGCTTTGGTCAGCGTCAGCATACCGGCCACTTTAGAGCCTTCTGGCCTGGTACGTGATGACGGTAAGAAACCCGACGGGATGACACTTGTGCCCTGGCAACAGGGTCGGCCTTTAGTTTGGGATGCCACATGTGTCGACACCCTAGCGCCGTCCCACTTGGGCACGACATCGATAAGGGCTGGCGGGGCTGCAGCCGCTGCTGAGGCTGCTAAGCGACGCAAGTATGAAGCTTTAGGGGACAGTTACATATTTGTGCCGTTTGCAGTGGAGACCCTTGGCCCCTGGGGACCGGAAGCATTGAAGCTTTTTAAAAAATTAAGTTACTTGCTTATCCGGTCCTCCGGTGACCATAGGGCTGGATCGTTCCTAGCCCAACGAATCGGCATAGCCATTCAGCGAGGTAACGCAGCCAGCCTTATGGGCACCCTGTCTGGTGGCATCGGTATAGGGGACGTTTGTACATATAGTTTAGGTCCCAATAGTTTTTAAGGTAGGTTTAGATTGTTTTTTTTTTTTATAATTTAATATATTGGTAAATAAAGTACAAACAAACACGTTGTTCTTAAAGTAAAAAAGAAGATATTAAAAAGTGGCAACATCGTAGTGTCGTCTCGTTTTCTTAGATAGTACCAATTATATTGATCTGAATCATTTTGTCATTTTTGTACTATGACAAGCACGGAAGAATAACTAAAGCGTGGAAGTAGTACGATAACTGTCAAATGAGTTTGGAGCGGCCTAGAAATTGGCAGTGGATTTCTCAAATGTCGTAAGTCTAACTTGATTGCGTGCCTCTTACGACATTTGTAAAATCAACTATCAAAATATGCGACCAAGTTAAGTTGTAATGCATTGATACCGACTACCAAATTACAACGATGTGTTTAATATGGCTGCTTGGAGGAATTGCATCAAAAGAGATCAGCAAAACTGTTTTCAACCTACGGAATCGGACAAATAACAAACATATATACATCTCTTTTTGTCACTTCCTTTACTTGGTATGGTAAGGAACAAGGTGTATTAACTTCCATCAAAGAATAGGCCTCACGTAAATTGCGTATGTGTGGGTTGTGGAAATTCCAATAGTTACCAGTATTCGCAATATATATTTTTTTGTACAACAACATTGCCCTAAACTGTCTTTATCTAAGGTGACAATTGCGGTCATTTAGCGCGGATTTGACAATTGTGTATTCAGTTGGTATTATACTTAATATACTTATTATACTTCTGAGAAAAAAACGTCAAGTGGAGTGTGGGACGGGTTAACGTCATTTGTAAATTATCTTGATTTTATTTTCTATTTTAGTTATTCTAGCGGTAGAATTGATTTATTTTATATATATAGTGTAGTTTATTTATTATTTATTAATATTTGGCTGTATTCTTAAACTTTGCTGAGTTCAGAACGTTTTTTACAGGCCGGCAAGGTGATGGGTTCCTCCAACCCATCATCGGGGCCGGCCGATGATCTAGCTATGGATACTATATCTCCTTTGAGCCCTCCGATGACAGATCAGCAGGCAACTGTCTCTCCTGACTCTCCCGAGTCGAGTTCAGAAGAATACGTGCTAGCTAGATCAAATTCCCTCAAAAGATCGGCCTCGGATTTAAATACGATAGCTCTGGATAAACCGACTAAATTCAAAATTTCAAAAACATCAAAACCGCAAGCGTCGGCTTTGCCTCCCATTGGGAGGCAGTGTTATTCCCATAAAGATATTGGACCATTCGTTGTTCATGTTCAATTGAAAATCGATTCCTCATGTGAAGGCTCAAGTAGTGCTTCCCTGCCTTCTCTCCACCCAGTGAAATTTGGTCAATACCTATGCTCTAATAATATAAAAGGCTTAATCGATGGAGGAGTTCGCAGGATTGGCAGAAACCGGCTATGCCTGGAATTCTCAGATGGAATTGCTGCCAATAATTTTTTGGATACTAACTCGAAAGCTAGGTACCTTTTCTTTATTCCTACATTTAATATTACCAGGATGTTTGTAATCCGTAGGGTGCCCAAGGATTTAACAAATGAAGAGATGGTGGCCGCTTTAGTTACCACTGAGGGTTTTGGTAAGGTTATTAAAGCCAGACGGCTAAATGCAAAAAAATCGACGGGTGAGTCCCATGAGTGGCTCCCGACCGAGTCAGTGGCCATCACTATAGATGGCCAAAATACTTCACAACGGGTTTTCCTATTCCACAACGCATTCACCACGGAGAAATACAACCTTCCAGTTATTCAATGCAGACAGTGCTGTCGGTACGGCCACGTCATGGCTCACTGTCGATCACAACCCCGCTGTTCGAAGTGCAGCCAACCTCACCTTAGCTCAGACTGTAACTCATTTAATGACGTGGTATGTTTATTTTGTTCCGGCGCTCATTATGCTACCGACAAATCTTGCCCAGAGTATGACCGCCAACACAAAATAAAGGTCACTATGTCCGAACAGTCCAACAAAAAAACTATACTCTGAAGCTGCCTCGTCTTTGTCTTACACTAAAACAATTATGATTAACCGAAAACCTAGGGCCCCTCTTCAGGAGGGTTATGATAAGAAGGCTCATCAGGCGATAATAAATAGTTACCGAATTCCATCCCCCCCGAACGGATGTGGCTTCCCCCATCAGTCAGATTACGAAGTTAGTTCCAATAACCCTGATTCAGCGCTCTCTCACACAGACACGGTCATTCGCGAGCCTACCATTGGGCTCCAATCAGAAAAACACCAACTAAATGATAAAACGCTTGAATCTCTTTTAACCACATTATTAATTCTGCTTAGCCAAGAAAATATACCACACAACGTTGCATCTAAAATTGAATCCATCTGTATTATCCTCAATAAGCGACTCCAAAATGCATTTGGCAGTTCAATGGAACGCACGTAGTATTTCAAACAAAAAACAGGAATTATCCTACCTTAAAAACAAATATAATCCTATTATTTTTGCTGTTACAGAAACATGGCTCAAACCCCAGCATTTTTTTAAGTTGTCGGGTTTTGTTACACTCAGAGATGATAGGGTGGATGGCTGGGATGGGTCTGCCCTCTTAATTAAAAGTAATATTCCTTTTTCCCAGATTCACCTTCCGGCTCACTCTAACAATATTTACATCGTTGCAGCATGTATTAATAAGATTTCTTATGTTTCAGTGTACATTCCGCATCCTTCTGTTCCTACTTTATCTGAATTATTTTCTATAATTAAGGACATCCCGAAACCAGTAGTTATCATGGGCGACTTTAACTGTCACCATGTGTGCTGGGGTTCAGGCACTACAGATTGTAATGGCAGGTATTTACTAGGTCTGCTAGATAAATTGAATCTCTGCTGTATAAATGACGGCAGCGCGACGAGACGGACGGCTCCCAATCAAAATTCCTCAGCGGTGGACTTAACTCTATGTTCTACTGATTTAGCACCTCTGCTATCTTGGAATATCTCCCTCCTGTCCTATAACAACGATCACTTCCCGATATTTATTACTATTCCTAGAAGAGTGTGTGCTCCTGAGTCGCCTCCTCCTTTACTAAAATACTCAATAGGTAAAGCCGATTGGGATAAATATTCAGCTTTCTTAGAGCGAGAGAAATTCCAGCTTCCAGCTTCTTTAGAATATTGAGACTCTCTCGTTTACCATTGACACAAATTTAAATGCTGTTCACGAGTCATTTGTTCTTGCTCTTCACAATTCTGCAGAGGAGTCGATCCCTCTCCAAGTTTCCTACACTCGGCGTAATAATAGACCTTCTCAGCCATGGTGGGATGCAGAGTGCTCTGCGGCAGTCAAAGAGCGTAATGAGGCTGAAATTACAAATGTAAAGAATATTACCATTGAAATTTACATAAAGTTGCAGCCGAGTGATACCATGTGAATTTTTTTTCCGAATATAATCAAATCGAATTGATGACCGGGGATTCAATGAAAAGTTAAATATTTGTTTTGATGAAAATTATTTCTGTGCTTATAAATAATTACACGTAAAAATGTAATATACACATAATTTACAAGTAAAAGTTACTTTAATAGGTATAGTAAACAATTTCATACGGATTACAGTAAGGTAGGTAATTCTCTTTCTAAACAATGTTGAAACAACATTCATGCGACAAGTGATGATTGGGGATCATGTGGAAGGTAGGTAGTAGTACTAGTAGTAGCACAGTCACGTCTATAAATATGTATACACTTTGGAACGTATTCCAGGGAAAGAAGGGCCAAAATTTAATACAGATGCAAATACTAAATTTAATATATATAGGTATATATATTAGGAAAGGTACCATTTCATGGATTTTCATATTTCCATAAGTAGTATTTCATACTTACAAGACGAAGCAAGCAATTACGCGACTTTCGGGATATAACCAAACTCAAGCTGCTGGTCACACTACGCGTAATGAAGTTAATATTCGATTTTTTTGCATAAACACGAGTCAATTATAATTTTACCGATGAAAGGTCATTCCATGTGACTTGTTTTTGTGACTGGTTGCGTTTTTACAATGTAAAACTACGTACGTCGGCATTTTCACATTATTTTCACGGAGATGTTTGTTGTCGGTTGGTTTCGTTATCACTGACAGATGACAAGCGTAATGTTTTGTCTGTGCATGTGTGCGTCCTTGTCGGAACAAGGTGACAGGCGTAATATGGGCGTAATATGGAATCACAGTTTCTTCTTAGTGACACTACGTCTATTTATTTTCTATGTCTATGTTTATGAACGCTAATTTCATTCGTGAAAATATTCGATTCTATCAAATTTTATTAAAATTAACTTACAATAGTTATGTATCATGGCTTCAAAAAATTTAAAGCGTTGTAAAAATATTGTTGCTCAATCTCGTGAAATTGTAAATAATGTATATAACTATTTTAGAAAAGAAGCTTATTTATTTAAAAAAGAAGATAGTAAATATCAAAAAAATTTGGACAGGGTTTGTGGAATAACCGGAGTTTTGAAAAGCAGCGTGTTACCAATTTTGAAGGAAAACGACAAGCTCTCAGATCAGTCACCTAAAGATCAACAATCCAAAGAAGTGCCCGGCAAAAAATATCGTTTAAAAATACGTGATACGAAGAATGATAATATAACTTTTATAAAAGATTTAAAGAGCTTCCTAGACATGGGATTCAGATTTAGAAAAACCGACAATAACAGAAGCATTTTGATGGAAAAACATGACGTCCGTTTGAAAAGAATAAAATATTTTAGAGAAATCCGACAATTAAGGGCTACTGGTAAAAATATTGACTATACTGATGAATATAATATTCATACAACGCTCAATACCTAAAGCCAAAAGCTGGACGGACGCAGCCAATAAAAATCTGGAGCAACCTATATCAAAGGGTCAAACTTTTACAATTTCTACGTGCAAAACATAGATGGAGTTATAATAAACACAATGTTAACGGAAGAATAATATACTTAAATATTATGTACTTACCTACTCATTGCCTCATTTGAGAAGCATAATAAGTAGGTAAGTATGTTATAAATATGGTGTGCAAAATTTATTTAGATACGGTCAGCTGATTTGCGAAATATGGCAAGAAAATCATGTGAGCCTTGCTATTTCAAGTTAACTCTTGAAATGTACGCAAAAGATGGCAGCAGTTAGGTGCACTGGCGCCATCTGTTTTTTTAGCTGCGATAATTATTGTTAAATGTAATACAAATAACATTAAATCAGCATAACTACTTTTGTTTTCATTACTTAAATCCATGCGGTAGAGTACAATATTACTACATTATACCTACATACTGCATAATACCAAACATTTCAAGCATATAGATTTCGAAGGATATATTTCGAGACGTTATCTACAGTTGCTTCCCGCTTCAACCCGTAAGTGCGAGCAGGATGCACTGACAGTTTATTATTGTTCACGCAGGTAATGAAAAAGGCTTTGTACCTGGAGCTCTTTAACTAGATCAGTCCGTGGATCCCGATGGCGATTACCACAAGGAAATGAATGCTGAGAAGTATGAAAGTGATTAAGAACACAACTAATGCCTAATTTATCCGATAACAGCGTTGTTGTTATAGATAACGCTTCTTACCACAGCAAATTTGTTGAAAGGCCACCTAATAGCAATAACGTATGCGGAGTAAAATTTGGACAAAGTTCAATATTGTTTTAAATAAAAAAGACACCATTGTTTTTTAAAATAATTGTTTTTATAATAATTTATTTATTTATTTATTGAATAAGTTAACACGACATTACAGCATACGCCAATGCGTCATGAAACTAAGACTAATACAAATGATTAAATATAAACACAAAAACAAATATGAAAACAAATTTAAAAATATAATTAATTAACTAAGATTTAGGCGACGTAACAGCGTATAATGTATATATCAATGCTTAATGTAAAAAATAGTTTACTCCCATGCGAGATGCTTTATGGCAGTTCTGTGGTACTTTGTCCATCGCTGTCGAAAACACAGATGTCGGCATTTTATTCAACTCCAGTTTTATTTTTCGAATCAAACTCTATACATTTTTGGGACGAAAATTATTGCAGTACTCGCCTCTTTAGAGGTGGAATTTCCAAAAACCATGAAAAAACTCTCCTTCAATTGTAATACAGAGTTTTAAAACAAAGGTTCAAGTCTCTAGCTAAAAAAAACCATTCCAATACAAATTCCCTTTTTACCACCTTAGGGGTTGAATTTTCCAAAACGATGAAAACGTTTTTCTTTAATTGTAATAAGGAGTTTTTACCTTGGCCTGCCTGTGAGTGTGGATGGCAGATCCGAACATGAAGACATTGCCGAACTGTTTAAAGAACACTTCATTGTGAAGTCACTGTTAGGGGCTCGTCCTACTCCTGGGGTGACCGATGCTGAGACCGTTCAGAGGGGGCGGGATACATACTTTACCGCAAAAGATATACAGATGGTCATTAATAAAATGCAGAGAGGTAAATCGCCTGGTCACGATGGCCTCAGCATCGAGCACTTCAGGTACGCGGGTGCTCACCTCCCTCGTGTTCTCGCAATGCTCTACAATTTCTGTGTAGGTCACTCTTATCTTCCGGAGGCTCTCATGAAGACGATTGTTGTGCCAGTGGTAAAAGACAAGACAGGGGACCTATCTAATAAGACGAACTATCGACCTATTTCTCTAGCCACTACCGCCGCTAAGATATTTGACAGTATGTTTGACGCGATTCTGGGTAAATATCTGAGGATACACGATGCTCAATTTGGGTTTAGACCCGGGTTGTCCACAGAAAGTGCGATACTCAGCCTCAAGCATACTGTCAGATATTACACGGACAGAAAAACCCCAGTTTATGGATGCTTCCTCGATTTATCGAAAGCATTTGACCGTGTGGATTATGAGTTGCTATGGCGTAAGCTGGGGGAGACTGGGTTGCCGGTCGAGTATGTGGCGGTCTTGAGACACTGGTACAAGAATCAGTCCAATCAGGTTAAGTGGGCCAATTTTCTGTCTGGCGAATACAGACTGGAATGTGGGGTTCGTCAGGGAGGGATCACATCTCCGAAATTATTTAACCTCTATGTTAATGGGCTGATAGAGGGGCTTAGCAGCATGCATGCTGGTTGCTACGTGGGGAGTACGTGCATTAACAACATCAGCTATGCTGATGATATGGTGCTGCTGGGCCCTTCTGTTGGAGCCATAGAACAACTACTGGCTACGTGCGAAGCGTATGCCCAGGCCCATGGGCTTGTATACAACCCCACAAAAAGTGAAGTCTTGGTTTTTACGGCAGGGAAAATTAAGCCCTACTATGTACCACCAATTTGGCTGAGTGGCAGTCGCCTGTCGGTCGTGGATAAGGTGAAGTACCTGGGCCATGTCATCACGAGTGATCTTAGTGATGACATGGACATAGAGAGGGAGCGCAGGGCGTTAGCGGTTCGTAGTAATATGCTTGCTCGCAGGTTTGCTCGATGTTGATATGAAGTTAAAATAACGCTGTTTAAAGCTTATACGCAATCATTTTACTCGAGCAGTCTGTGGGTTAGGTATACAAAGCGAGCCTGTAGCGCCCTGCGCGTACAATATAATAATGCGTTTAGAATGCTGTTGGGGCTGCCAAGGAGATGTAGTGCCTCGGGTATGTTTGCCGAAGCCCGTGTAGACGGGTTCCAGGCAATCATCCGCAAAAAGATAGCCTCGTTAATGAGCAGAGTGAGAGCAAGCGCCAACAGCATTCTAAAGGCTATAGCGGGTAGACATGACTGTCCCATTTTTTCATTCTGGGTTGGACAGGTCAAGGGTGTTGCCCAATTCATTAGTTAATTTTTAACTTTTAGTTTTTAAGAAATGTTACTAATTTATTTTAAATTTAAATTTAATCTAGCCTTAAGTCACTAACAAAATATGGATCGCACAGGTCTGAAATAAAGCATTTTTATTTATTTATTTTATTTACACCAAGTTTCAAGTCTCTAGCTCAAAACGAAATTCCATTCCTATACAAACTTTCAACCCCCTTTTTACCCCTTTAGAGGTGGAATTTCCAAAAACCATGAAAACATTTTTCTTTAATTATAATAAAAAGTCTTTACACAAAGTTTCAAGTCTCTAGCTCAAAAAAAAATCTATTTCCATACAAACTTTCAACCCATTTTTACCCCCTTAGATATTGAATTTCCAAAAACCATGAAACCACTTTTCTTTAATTATAATAAAGAGTCTTTACACAAAGTTTCAAGTCTCTAGCTCAAAAAAAAATCTATTTCCATACAAACTTTCAACCCTCTTTTCACCCCCTTAGGGGTGGAATTTCCAAAAATCCGTTCTTATCTCTTGCCTACGTACTAAAAGGAAGCTTTGGTAAAAATTTCAAGTTTCTAGTCTTAGCCGTTTCGGCTGTGCGATGATCGTAGATGAGGACAACCTCTTTTATATATATAGATAGATGACGTTTACTTACAACTGTCTGTCCTACCAAAATCTAGGAAACTTACCATAGACTGACTCTAACTCCATATATTATGAAGGCGCCTAAGAGCGCAAACCCACTTACAACTTTACATAGCAGTTTTTGTTTTTAATTATGATTAATGATATTTTCTCTGACCTAGAGACATAGAATACAGAGATGCTATATCTCGCGCGCGCGCCTGCCGCTCTGGAGAGGCATGGCCCGAGACCGAGATGCCTGGAGCGACTAATGCAGTACACTTTTTAAAGACACATCTACCGAAATACGATAAGAAATAATAATAATAAAAAAGGCTAATATATATATATATAATTAAATAATATAATAGAGTAAAATGTATGAATATTGTAAGTAGTCATTAAATATTCTCCTTGCAGGGCTGGTAACCCATGGAGTCTTATTACCACCCCTCCTTCGTTCAGAAGGAGAGGCCATTTTAAAATATGGAATTAATAATAATTAAATAAAACTATGTAAAATAACTAAATGATTTGATGAACTTGTATATTTGTGTAAACATAATTATGTCAATAAATGGCTATTCTGATTCTGATTCTGATATCTCTGTATTAGAGTCTAGAGTGTGCGATGTCGAAACCTGCAAATAAAATATTCGTCCGTGCCAACAACCATTGACAATTTTGACACAAAACATTCGCAGTATTTTCAAAAACTTTGATAATCAGCCGACTTCAATATTTCTAAAGGAGGAGGTTCTCAATTCGTCTGAATTTTTATTATTTTGATGTATTTCAACAAAGACTTGGTATTCATTGTGACGTGTTTGTCCTGACACTCCTGACAGAATGCTGGCTTGGTTTCCATACCAATCTACCAAACATGCCAGGATGCACATCCTACAGCAGCAAGTGTTATTACAATCAAGATGACGGGGTAGTAGTCGATGTTAAAAATAATTTAAATATCACTGTCGAGGAGCCTCAGGTATTAGATTGCAATCGACTGTTAATTAAAATCGGATCCGATTTTGCAATTTTAGCTGTGTATAAACCCCCTTCCTTTAGAACTATCAGTAATTTTATTGAATCCCTAGATGAAAATTTGGGTAATTTAAAAGCTTTTAAAAATGTGATAATGATAGGAGACATTAACGTAAACATTCTTTCTGATAGTAGCGAGTCGGCAACCCAATGCTACCTTAACTTATTAGATTTAGATTTATTTATTAGAATCATATTTATGTAACATTACAGTAAAACCAAGGCGTTACAAGATTCAGACTTAACTACTTACTAACTACCTTAAACTAGCCTTAATCTATGAGGTTTTTTACTTGCTCCTTTTCAAGTACCCCCTTCCATTCTGACATCAGCCTCGCTATCGCTGTCGTAAAAAGATCACAATCGGGCAGCGCGTTGAGTAAGGAGTTGACGAGCGTGGTCGCCCGCATAACGGGGGAGTGCAGGCGCAAGCGAGTGCGCGCGTGGGCCTCGGCCAGCAGGGGCGGTCGCCTCCGTCTACCGCAGTACTCATCAGGTGCAGATAGTTTCAGAATTTTTTCCAGAAGACCTATACTGTCTACTTTACACCTTAGGACCTTGACTATAAAGTGGGCTAGTCCCAGATTTCTGCGCAGCTCCAGTGAGTCATAGCCTAAGTGTCCCTGTAGAAATCGGGTCGGATACATGAAGGGGAAATATACATGTATTTTTTTATAGAGAGCTCGAAGGAACTTTTTCTGGATTTGCTCCAGCATGAGTGTATATTTTTTCTCATGTGGGCTCCATACTACAGCATTCGTTTCCAGTATGCTTTTCACAAGTGCTCCATAGAGTGCACGCGTCGCTGCTACAGAGAGCGAGGGAGCATAGCGCAGCACGAACCCTAGCCTTTGGAATGCGACGCGAGTCACACTCAGTACGTGTGGACGAAACGTTAGCCGTGAGTCGAATATCACTCCGAGGTCTCTGACTTCCTCAACGCGGACCATTGGCTCTCCTGAAATGCGATAGTCGTAGCAAAGAGGCAAGGGCGAGAGGGAAAAAGTCATTGTCTCGCATTTGTCTATATTAAACAGAAGTTTGTTTTCTAAACTCAGCGTAAACTGCATCAATGTCGGTTTGAAGGAGTCTACAGTCCGTTTCGGATTTTATTGGCATGATCAGTTTAACATCATCAGCAAACAGCAGCACCGCGGATTTGCAGATTACTTCAGGCAGGTCATTTATCAAAATTAAGAACAATAATGGCCCCAGATTCGATCCCTGACTTATAACTGAGCGCGTAGTGTACGGTTTGGAGAGATAAGGGCCATACTTCACAAATTGCTTATGCTCACTTATGTTCCTTCCATGGCTTGCTTCCCGCACACATGCTTCCGACGCACCAAAGCGGGTCCTGTCCTGTTTAGATCACATTATGGTAAAATCAATTTTTCCATCATTAACACTTGTTACTAACTCCACAGTGACCGACCACAGAGCTGCCCTACTAACCTTATACCGTAAATCACGTAATACATACACCAACATGCAATTTGTCACGAAATTAAATGTAACCAAACTTGGAGAAGATTTATGCGATATTGACTTTGGTCCCGTTTATAATTCTGCTGATGCAGAAAATAGTATGACGTATTTCATTAAAAACGTACAACAAGTAATATTACTTAACACCTATTTAACACGTCTTAAGAGTAACCAAATCAATATAAAACCATGGATTACTCCGGGACTTCTTCGATCTATGAGGCACCGGGATAAACTTCATTTAAAGACTAAAGCAAAACCTGACAACCAAATACTACAACTGGCTTATAAAAGATATCGCAATTTTTGTAATAAACTGTAAAAACAAACTACGATAAAAAACAGTTGGAAAATGCTGGATTTAACAGTAAATTACTTTGGAAACATGTGAGAAATATTACGTACACAACAAAACAACGAGAATCAGCTGCAAGTTTGTTAAAGGTGGGCCCGTCCGAAGTGCAGGCTGCAAATTCCACAAATGAGTTTTCCCCTCAACAGCTCGGAAAGCGCTGTTTTTTCCTTTAAAACTAGCGTGGAAAAACGCATTTTATACACATGTGGGGCAAAGTAATCTAATTTCTATCACTTACCATCCGTCCAGTATAAGCGAGTCCTTTATGAGCATAGTAAATATGCGCAATCGGAGGTCACACCTTAAATTGGACAGTGTTATGAAATAAGCGATCAAGCGACAGTTAGTTGAAATCGAAAAAATGAGCTCGAAAGATTGGATATTTGAATCAGTTATTGTAAGTTCATTTTTAAAGCAAAAAAGTTAATTTTGACATTGAACCTATAAAACTGTTCATAATTTAAATAAATTAAAAAAATAACACCATACCTATTCAAGTTTCGAAGTTATTAACGTTTTTCCGCTTGATTCTTTATTGCACTAATACTGCGATGAGGTTAATTTATTTCGTCGTAGCGTACTATGAGACATTTTGTTGCTTGATTCTTTAATGCAAATTGTTAGAGGTAATAATGGAATAAAATAAAATTACATATATATGAGTAAATAGTTATATTGGAAATAAATCAACAACAATGTTTTCCTCCACAATGAGTAGGACTAATCCGTCTAACAATTTAGTTTTGTACTGCAATCAACTTTTTTTTATAAATGTCAAAAAAATCAACATAAATGGCAGAATTGGCGTTGTAACTAATAATAATTCATTAGTACACATAAGATATTATAATATAACAAACCGCTTGATAATTTTCATGTCTTTAAACATGAAAAAATATATATTCTGTTTATTCTTCTTCTAGATATTATCAAAATCTAAAAATTAAAAAATGTAACAACAAATTAAATGACATCATCATCATCATGGGCGGTTAAATCGATATTGCGTTTATAAATCATGAAAACTTTAAACGAAAACGAATTAACAACATCTTTATGGCGCTTAACTCGTTTTTGCGATTTAGAATACACGCTTATTATAATTTGTAAAAGTAAATTTGGCGTTCAATTCGTTTTTACGTAACGAGTTCGTGCATACATATTTTAACGTGTCGCTTAATTCACCCCTTAAAATAAGGCTGTAAACATGATTTTTCAGCACAGAAATAGTCAATACTATAGATTATCACATTTATATCCGACCTGCATTCATAACTTTTTTTCGGATTTTGGCGATTAGTTCGCTATTCCATAACACTGTTCAATTGGTCTTATCGCGCACTTGGTAAGCTGTTGGCAATATCTAAGTACCAGGAGCATACTCTATGACAAATTATGAAATTGAATTTTGAATGTTTTTTTTTTTCAAGGTAAGCTTACATGTGAATGAGATTTGTAATCGTATGTAGTCTTTATTTTCCTCGCGATAGTGAGGGAAAAAATGTTGTATTACACTCGGCGGCAAAGTTTGTTCAACTCTCGTGCCTTGAGACCCTCGTAAAGCTCAAGATTCCAGTTATTAAACCACTCGCTACGCTCGTGGCTCAATTTTGGTATCTTTCGCTTCCTTGGGTCTCAATATAAGCCCGACAGTTAAACAACAACTTTGCCCCCTTGTATAATAAATAACTATTTTCGTCAATATGGGCAAAACCCTAGCAGAAAAATTCCAAGGCAACTCGCCTTCAGGCTCTGCGAACATGCACTCCGGTACAAGTACACCGTCTAATTCATTCGTAAGTACTTTTAAATACAGAGGAGTCGGGGTTAGAAATGATTATCATGAGCCTTAAAAACGATTCGGCGAATGTGTGGGATGGGATATCGAATAAAACACTAAAGTATACTTATGTTTGTTTTTGTTTCTTGTTTTGTAAGTAGATAATCCCAATATTTTAGCCATATTGTCATATTTTAATATTTGTGATATTTGTAATCTCTTTTAGGAAACAGACATAGATTAAGAAAGTCTAAATACCTAATAACCAACCTAATATTGTCTTGAATACCATTTAGCGGTTAATTTGTGATGTAGATATTTTGATTATGTTTCTGTGCCCATATTGTAAGGAATTCTAGTCCAGATCAAATCTTTTAGCTTGTTATGTTATAAAATAAAATGACTGTAATTTGTTGTGTGAGCCTAATAAAAAATAAATCCGGCCAAGTGCGAGTCAGACTCGCCCACCGAGGGTTCCGTACATCATAAAAATGATTTAAAATCCCCCCCTTTTTATCCCTTAGGGGATGAATTTCGGAAAACGCGGAATACGGTTTTATAATAACAGAAAGTCTATAAACGAAGTTTCCAAGTCTGCACCCTGAAAAATTACTCACACCTCATATAAACTTTCAACCCCTTTTTTATCCCTTACTAAAACCGCTTAACCGCGAATTACTAAAAACGCTAAATATACTTTTCTTGTATAGTATCAAAGAGTATAAACGAAGTTTTAAGTCTGTAACTCAAAAAAATATACATCTCATACTAACTTTCAATTCCTTTTTTTTATGGATATAATTATGTTTCCTCCATATAGACTATGTCTCTCCCTTGTAATCTGTACTTTTTTATCGCGGTCAAAAACTTTACTTTTTTTAAACGAACGTCATCTTTCTCGATAAGTAATTTTCTGTTGTTTGAAACTTTTTTATACCGAAAACTCATTTTCCGAAGGATTTTTCTTAGAGTAAAGTCACATCCCTTAAAATGAATAGCTTCGGATAACTTGGACTTTAGGGCGTTAATTGTAGGTATCTACTTGTTTGTATATCAAATGGAAATTATACACCAATCTGCGTATAACGTTGTAGTCGCAATCGTCAAGACCTAGACAAAATAATTTATTTGGTCTACCCAACTTTGCCATTTTTTGGGATCATATTCCCGAGCGTTTCGTGTCCATCAAATTTCAATATACATTATAGGCTCAATATACATTATTCGCTCCTTACTATGAATCTTTTTGGGCATTTTTCATGATATAAGTAGGTATTATTTAATATTTAACAGCTATACTTCGTTTTTTTTAAGATTAGAATTATCTGTCAAACGGTTAAACAAAGAAGCAGTGGTCGCAAACCTTTCTTCTTCGATTTCGGCCGATATCAGTGAATTTCTACGAACTTATGTACATACATATCATTTGATGGGTATAAAAAATGTTTTAAGTGTTTATAAGCAAGATAATTTAAAAGCGGTAATTTAGAAATAATACCTATCTAAATAGATCAACAACTAACAACGAAATTCAACAAAAATGATAACAACAATCTTTAAGTAAGCTAACAACAATAGAAAACACAACCGACTCAACCGACAACAATATCAACTCGAATGAAAGAAAATCCCACATGAGCTACAGTTGACAGATAGTTACAGTGACGTTTAAAACAGACCATTGTGTGAGAACTCTGCCTCTTTAGGTTTTTTAATGTACAACCTTTCCATGAAAAATTGCAAACGCAATTTATTAAAATTCTTAACTTTTAATCTTAGAATATTAACTAATATTATGTTTCTTCTCTGTTCACAACACTGAGCAATGTATGTATTAATGAAACATGATAATAAGTACGTAATATTTATTAACTTGTTTCCAATGTTCGATCCGCAGAATGTGCCCGATAAAAATCCTTATATATCGTTCTGCAAAAGTCTTTCTAATGCTAAAAAAAACGAAGTATAAGCACAATGTAAATGAACCATTGACTTATGAAAATAAACAGACACACAAAGCAGAACAAAAGCGTCAAAAAATGTAGGTCAGAATGACATTAGCGAACAATTTTGTATTGATGAATTGATGATAATCTTCTTCTTCTTCGTGTCGAGGTTCCCTCCTTATATTTGAGATGCCCAATACGTGGCGGTGTTTACAGCCCTGGGCGTGGGCTCGACCTGATTAATGATGATACAAACGATACATGTTTCGTACGAAAAAGAGCTTACTGACGGCATTAAGTGTCACATTCATACACAGAAGCACATAACTACCAACACTGTTAAAACTTTATAGGCGTTGCCACGAAGCATCACGTTCCAAACAAGATTTTATGAAAAGGTGCTGCAACTGCAGCATTTGTATGGCGTAATTTTTTTCGGCTGATTGGGTATCTAGTTATTTTATTCTATATCTATGAAATACACCGCTACAATTACACTGACATGACTGACCTGACAACACAGTGACAACCCATCATTAAAATTTCGAGCCATAAAATAAAAACAAAAAACATTAAAATTATTGCCAGTGCAAGAAATTAGTTCCAATGAAATTCCGCAACATCGCGCATGGTCATATATAAATATTAACTAATACACACATATATATATATATATTCCTGGTTAGACTTATGAAAAATGTTCCATTCGACCTAATACGTATAAGCTTCATAAATTGGCATAGACGACTAACCTTTGTATTATCAGCTTTTGATCCAGAACCATTTAAATTCATGTTGCAATAAAAAGTACCAATAGTTCAACTCTTACTACATGTGACCCATACGGGTAGTATTTACTTACTGACAATATCGATAAGAATTTGATCCATAATATAAGAACGTTATCTTTTTATTTCACGTAACGTCCGAATCATTACTTTTTAGGGTTCCGTTGCCAAAATGGCAATTAATACTTTTAGGTAGGTAGGTAATAAATAAAAATTTTAATAAACAAAACCGACACGTGATTCGGGTTTTGAGCCAATGACATGATTCCATATGATGACATTATGATGACGGATACTTTGATTTTTGTATGATGTCAATCTGAACCTTAGAGTGTTCATATTCAAGTAAGTAAGTAAACGTCTGGTTGATGTTACTGGTGACCGAAGAGCTGGTGGCTTCCTCGCACAACGTATCAGCATTGCGATACAACGAGGAAATGCCGCCAGCATCCTAGGTACAATGCCTCAAGGACCTACTTTAGATTTAAGGTAGGTAGAGGTAGGTAGTTAGGTAAGTTACACTTACTGTATATATTTCGAGAATAAATGATTTTTAATTAGTAAGTAAGACTTTATTGTACACAAACACAGTTGAAAAATACAGCTAACATTACCCTATGTTTTTTGACATTCGAAATAATCCCGATGTGGCCATTTGGTTACAACTTTGAAAGCCTAATAGCTATTCCCCCAGTTTCAGATATAGGTTGCTACTTATGTATCCGGAAACAAAAAAACAAACAAACGTACACGGCTGAAAATGGATTTATTGTTTTTCAAAGTATTCCCCTTGATGATCTATGCACTTTTGCATTCGTGTGAACCAATTTTTGAAGCACTTCTGCCACTCCGCCTGAGGTACCTCCATAACGTGTTGTTTGAATGCGTCGACAGCATCTTCAGCGGTCGAAAATCGTTGACCGCGTAATTTATTTTTTATATTGGGAATAAATAAAAATCATTGGGTGCCAAGTCAGGGCTGTACGGCGGATGACCCGTTAAATCCACATTTTGACCTTCCAAAAAAATTCAGACGAATTGAGAACCTCCTCCTTTAGAAATATTGAAGTGGGTTGAAAATAGAGTTGTTTCGCGTGACGTATGACAGCTGGCTTTGTCATGATGAAGAATGATTCTTCGTCGCTGGTTAGTTTTACGAATTTGTTCAAGTACTTCCGGTAAGCAAATGGTCGTGTACCAATCTGAATTAACTTTTTTACGGTTTTCTAGTGGCACTGTAGCTACATGGCCATTAATACCGAAGAAGCAGGCCACCATTTGTTTCAATGTACTTTTTGCACGAGTAACTTTCGTAGGGTTCGGCTCATTTTGAAACACCCATACCGCTTCGTTTCGGGATCGGGATCCAGGATTCGTCACCTGTATAGATGTTATAAACGGCCTTTGAGTCACCACGGTTATATTTTTTTAACATTTTATTGCACCATTCGACGCGAGCATCTTTTTGCTCTTTAGTTAAGTTGTGCGGTATCCAACGCGAACAATTTTTTTTTACAGCTAAATGATCATGTAATATGCTATTAATGCTAGTCATAGAAATACCCAGAGTCGCCTCTATCTCGCGGTACGTAACATGTCGGTCATCCATTATAAGTTTTCGCACAGCCTCAATATTTTGTGGTACAACGACCGATTTCGGACGACCTGCCGTCCGTTTTTAACTTCGTCCGTAAGCATACTACGTCCACGATTGAACTCACTAAACCAGTGATACACAGTAGTTTTAGATGGAGCTTCATCACCAAAAGTTGAAGTTAGTTGCACTGTTGTTGCGTTAAACCACGCCGAAAATCAGAATAAATCATAGCACGAATATTTTCACGAGTGAGTTCCATTCTTGCAGCGAGATGACATTTAAAACCCGTCAAAAACAAACACTACCGTTAATAAGAAAGAAAGCAGAAAGAAAAAATATACCGGCCAGTACTTAAAAAAGTTCAAATTTTACCATGGAGGTCAAATATACTATTTAAGAAGATTGTAATCCCGGTTCCCGGATATATAAATAGCAGCCCTCGTAATTTAAAAAAAGTTATTTTTCTTTATCTCTATCTCTTATTCTCTTATTCTATGAAGAATTAACATTCATGGGCTTCCTGCCTAAAAAAAAACGTCTAGCCCGGATAGCCCGGACACCTCGGATCGGCCCGTCCCGTGTCGGTGGGTACTCGGTGACAACTTAGAAAGAACGGAAGCCCCGTTCCGTCCCGTGCTAGTGTGAGTCATCTTTTAAGCACCTATTTAAGGCCTCAAAGTTTTGTGCCCAGCGACCCACTTTGTCGAATACCTAAAAAAATCGTCGATATCCAATTTGTGCCTGTTTTAGGGAAAAATTTCTACTTTGTCGATATGAAGTTATAAGTAGTTTGTAATCTAACAAAGCAAAAGTTTTTTTTTATTCTTAAACTTGCATAAGTAAAAAAGCGGCAATTGAGAAAAACGTTTTCTCAATTATGGTTAAAGTTTGGGACCGCAAAAAAAAAAACACTTTTACTTTGAAGGGTTTGGTATAAAATTATTTACAATACTTTATGGATTTTAAATTAGGTACCTAGTCAAAATCGTATGTACGTAGTGCGGTCCAAAAGTTTCCGGCCTTACAAAGAAAATGAGTACATAAATACATTTACAATTGAAGTCTCTATAAAAATTCTCCGAAGTTTTGTCCTCAAAATGGGCGTATACTGCACGGGTCCCTCTATCATCGGAAGAAAATCTTCTTCCTCTTAAGTCTGCCTTAAGTTTGGAAAACAAATAGTAGTCACTCGGGGCCAGGTCAGGACAATGCCAGAATATGCTACAGGCTGACCAAGTCTGCGAAAACTATGCCTGTCTTAGGCCCAAAAATATATAACGCATTACCCACAGAAATTTAAAACATTGATAACAATATATTTATATATTTTAGATATATTTTCTGATTGTACTTATTTTTCGCTAATGTAATACTACGACATACCCATATAATTTATATAAATTTTCACATAATCTTAATAACTGTATTTTTAATAAAAAAAAACAATAATATTGACATGTAATATTTTGTAATATTATGAATAAAGGACTATGACTATGGTAGCCATTATCTTTTTGGTGGATTGCGTAACCCTGGCCTTCCTAGGTGGCTTTTCACCAAATCGACGCCACTCCATCGATTCCCTTTTGGAAAGAGGATCATAGTATAAAACCATTGTTTCGTCCCCAGTAACAATTGACTCCAAAAAACTCTTCCGTATTTTTTATAAGCATTTTTTTCGCTCACTTCGTTGCAAGCTTGAAAGAAGTTTAGGAACAAACTTTATTCATGTGAAGATGTTCATGAAGAATCCTAAGAACTGAAGTTTTCGAAAGCCCTGTTCTTGTCGCTATTTCCTTGGTCTTTAATCTTCGGTCACTTAGAACTTCCTCTTCCACTAACTTGACGCAGTCGTCGGTGACTGCCTCCACGGGCCGACCGGAGCGAGGTTCGTCGTGGATGGTCTCCCGTCCTAAACGAAATTGCTTACTCCATTCTTTCACGGTGGAAAATGAAGGAGACAAGTCCCCGTCAACAGCATCTAATCTTTATTTAATATCGGTGGAACTGACCCCTTCCTTTGTAAGGAACTTGATGACGGAACGATATTCCAACTTATCCATTTCGAAAAATTTCAGACCTCCCGTTGTTTTAAACGCCGTGAAATTAAAACCGCAAGCGATAGAAATCTAAAAACTATAAACGAAAGAGCAGAATAAATTACGATTACAATGACATATTTTTTATTTTTTTTCGAACCGCCAGATTTCTCCAGCCAGTAACTTTTGGACCGCACTACATATACTAGACAGCCCATTCAGCGCAGTAGCAATGTACATCAAACTGAAATAGAGCAACACTCTCGGACGAATTGAAAAGCAAGCGTTGCTCTAAGAAAAACAGCAATGTACATCGAATATATATCGTTTTTTTACTGCCCATCGCACTTTTTTGTTTATCATCTCAAAATGAAAACAGGCAATGATGGCAATGGCTGAATAAATTATTTAATATTTCTCATATGATTACGAAGTTATGTTCTAGTAATGTTAATAAGAAGCGGTGTATGTAAAGAAACTGAATAATTTATAAACAAAAACGACTAAGTACAATTTGTCATTAATACAATGTTTGGAACGCACAAGACCACAATTAATTTGATTGCTATATCGAAAACTTTCAAAGTCAAGTAAAGTGAATGTATTGATACTAAATAGTGAAATGATAACTTTTCAGATGAAAATGGAACAATGTACACGATTAGCTGATTAGATCACCATGCATGAAGTCTCAAAAGTGAAAAAAACGTGTAAATGTAAAAAAGACTTAAATCCTACATGTTATGTTTAACTTGTATTGAACTTCATTTTTACATAAAAGGGTATACTTAATAAATAAAAGTGACATGACATTTTGGTGTTCGTTTAATTTTAAACTTTGCTTTAAATACTATGAAGAAATCATTGCAGAATGTTGAAAGATTACCTACATAATAAGTGTAGAATATTTAACACAAGAACGACATAATATATTTTGTTTAATTAAAATATCACAAACATAGTTAACTTTGTTTAATTTTTTACTATCATTTCTTCTTCTTGTTTATCATTATTCATATATTTTTAGGTGCTTTCTATTGTACTTGAAAAGTACTGAGAATAAAATAAATTAAACAAAATTCGGCAGCAATTGGCTTGAGCGGGAGATAAACTCATAATCAGTTTTCTTGGACTCCATTTAGCATCGTTTTTAGAGTTTAGCATGTCATGTAACACTAAAATAAAGAAATAACTTCACTTGGTAATTTCAAATAGAAAACTTTGGAACCTAACCTCAAAATATCCCAAAACCAATCATCACGTATCACGAGAAGAAATTACATTTGCTATCGTATCATTATTATAACTGATATTTGCCTTGAATTAAGTGCATTGTTCACTGCTACTTTTGTCCATGATTCCGCTAAAAAAACCAGTAATATTTGAAGAAAAAAAAACGGCCAAGTGCGAGTCAGACTCGCCCACCGAGGGTTCCTTACATCATAAAAATGATTAAAAATCCCCCCTACTCTCTTTTTCTATTCCTTAGGGGATGAATTTCGGAAAACGCGGAATACGGTTTTCTTATATATTATCAGAAAGTCTATAAACGAAGTTTCCAAGTCTGCAACCTGAAAAATTATTCACACCTCATATAAACTTTCAACCCTATTTTATCCCTTAAGGGATGAATTTCGAAAAACGCTAAATATGCTTTCTTGTATAGTACCAAAGAGTCTATAAACGAAGTTTTAAATCTGCAACCTGAATAACGATTCACATCTCATACAAACTTTCAACCACCTTTTTTAAATCCCTTAGGGAATGAATTTCGGAAAACGCGGAACACGGTTTCAAGGGACCGTAGACCTTAGTATATAGTTTAAATTTCAACTCGATACCTTTACGCACTCCTGAGATAAAGGGTCTTGACGGACGGGAGGGTCATGACGGACTTTTAACCCCCTTTTTTATACCTTAGGGGATGAAATTCGGAAAACTCGGAATACGGTTTCAAGGGACTGTAGACCTTCGTACCTATATAGTTTAAATTTCAACTCAATACCTCCACGCACTCCCGAGATAAAGGGTCTTGACAGACTGACGGAAGGAGGGACGGACGGACGGACGGACAACAAAGTGATCCTATAAGGGTTCCGTTTTTTCCTTTTGAGGTACGGAACCCTAAAAATATAATTTCAAAGCGACATAAGATTTATAATATTGTTTAAAACATCAGATCAAAGCGCCTACCACGAACCGCGAACAAAAGTATACCTCCCTTTCGCACTTGTGATTTCTCACTCAAGTGCGACAGAGAGGTGAAACTTCGTTCGTGGTTCGTGGTAGGCCTTCAGACTCTTCAACTCTTTTAAATTTGCTACGTCTTATTGTAGGTTCAATACGTATAAAAATTTTGGTTTTTAATTATACTGTTTTTGGTTCAGCGGAATTATCGATAACAAAGCTTATTACTGATAGTTACCCAACCCTACTATTTATATTTAAATATATGTTTGATAGATATACAATAACATTTATATAAATTAAATACTAACTCGAAAAACATTACACCTATGGTTTAAAATCTGATTTTATACTTGTAGTATTTTTTTATTGTATGACCACCAAACCGTCAAAATTGAGTCGGAAATAAATTCCGTAAAAAAGATCAAACAAACGTCATTAGTATCAATGACTATTGTATTAAGAATAACAAACCTTTATCTCATACATAAAATGGGATAAATATACCAAACACATACATTTCACTGAACAAGCACTAAAGTGTAGTAAATCGACAAAGTGGGACGCTACCTATAGAAAAAAACTTTTTATGCATAAATAAGTACTTAGACTTTGATTATTACAAATACACATGTCATTTGTGTATTTTTTCAATTCATTTTTCATTAACTTTTTGACATAATAACTAACTAAAGGAAATTAAATTAAATTAAAATAATTTAAACTGCGTGTTAAAATAAAGCACTTATGAAACCACTAAAGGGATCCATAGAATTATTTCTGTCTTTTTTAGCATGAGAATACATTTATAAATACAACTTTATTGATAAATTTGCGTGTCGTGTTATGGGTTTATTTTCTATATTTATAATAGAAAATAAACCCATATTCAGGATTGACATATTTTCGTTCTGTGTTTATGTTCAAGCCTCTGTAACATTCAAACTACTAAGGTTACATACATGATTTTGACTAATTTGAAATTCTTAAAGTATGCCAATTCACTTGGTACTAACCAGTCAACTAAAGTCACAGTATGAGTGTGTTTTTTGCCGACCCAAACTTTAACCAACGTTTTCTCAATTGTCGCTTTCTCACTTTTGCAAATTTGAAGAACTTAAAAAAATAACTATAGCACCTAAAGGCATATACCTTTCACCAAAAGATGATCTGTAGTATTTCCCAAAAAAAAAACCTTAAGCATCGAAAAATCACAGGTCCCTAAACAGCCAAAACAGACGGTCGATGGTTATTATTTAGAAATTTTATAACGTTGGTATCGCGACATTTTAGTTATCATGAATAGCTTATAGAAGAAAAATACACTCAATATAACGGATTAATGGCGTCTATTAACACCATGGCCCACGACATCAGGAGGGCTCGAAACGTAGGGTCATTGTGTTAATAACCGCGATTAAACCGTTCTAAAGTGTTTAATTTAAATAAATAACAACCGCGGAAACAGAAGACAATAGGTACTAACCTTATCAATAATAAATCAAGTAAATATATTATTATAATGATTTTCTTAAAACCTGAAAGGTCAGATATTCAATTTCTGTATTGATTGCAACAACAAGCATTATTATCTCCATCTTTATCGATCTTACATACCTTTATCGCAGTGTTATAAAGACAGTCATAAAGTCGAAACCTTGAATTTCATACTCGCGGCGGACATTTTGACATGCCGCCTGTTTATTTATTTTTGTAATAATAGTACATTACTGCAGAGGCCGTGAAGTAAGGGATTGCAGGACGAGTTTGTGTTAGACGGATTAAACAAGTCCTGCAATCCCTCTTCCGGCCGAGGCTTGTATAGTGCTGTTCTCAAACATTGTGAAGAAATATTAAAATTAAAATAACTACTAGATTAATAATTAATAAGGAAAAAAGTGTTTAATTTGCCACCTTTTTATTTTTAAAAGATGCCATTTGAATGAGCTATTCGAGCACCATGTTTAACCGCACATAAATATACATAGAACCATAGATTTTGTTTTTTTTTAATGTCGCAATGTTGGCTGTATGTAATTTTTCCTTTGTCAGTTTAGTGTTAGTACGTAAATTATAAACGTAGTAAAATATTTCATGATTATCATTTCCTTATTTTAATTATGTCCGTATCTTACACACAAGCTAAGAAAAAAAACCCAACGTTATCTCAACCCACCCAAAATCGTCCGAAACTTTGCCGAACGCACCTTAATTAAGTGTAACTTAAAAATATCTTTTAATTATTGATAACACTAATGAATTCTATGTTTGGTTAAATTTATCGCCCGTATTAGACTTACACACTGTATCTATAAGATTCGTTTTATTATGATTTATGAGTAAAAGCGTTTCACATTTTGTGAGACATTTTCACAACGGAATCGAATAACGAGTGTGCCTACCACCATAAGTTTTACTTAACCACGAGTCGATAGCGACTGCATGATTCGAAAGTATTTGGAACATGTTCCGACCAGTGTGCGTACCATGAGTTGCGACTGCGGCATTCGACAGTATGTCCGTCTCACTCCTGCCAGAGTAGGGGTAGGAGCGAGACGTACATATATACTTTCGAATTCGAATGCCGCAGTCGCAATCGAATGCAACTCATGGTACGCACACTGTATTGGTAGTACCTGCCAAAGTAGTGGTAGGAGCGAGACGGACAAACTTTAAAATGGCTATCGACTACGGTTACTTACAACTCACGGTAAGCACACATTTACGAACGATAAGGATATACATCTGGCATATCCTATCGAATCGCGCAGTCGATGGCAATTCGAAAGCGAGATTAACATGGTACCGAATTGGACAATCTTTTTGGTTACAACATTACATTATACCATTTTAAATTCTTCATCCGATGCGACCGATCAAGTTAAATACAGTAAATAGACAATAGTTATTTGTAAAACGGGAGAGCAAAGTTCGTATTTGTTCTGAGTGCCAATTTTGAGTCCTGAGCAAGTGAAAGATTCAATAATAGTCCTAATTTAGAATTTTGAGCGTAGTGAAGGACTGAAAGGCACGAGATGCAAATAACTTTGGTCTCGAGTTGAACATACAACTTTTCACCTCAGCAGGAAGAAAAATAATTTAAAACCAAAATGAACGGACAGGAAGGCTTTATTAATTTAAGAATACTACACATTAGTATTGCTTAAACTTAATTCGGCGTTTTTGACCGCTTCTTTCAATTCTTCGGGTGTTGCCGTAGCTTCATCACTATCACTACTAGTATCACTCATGTTTTCAGTTCAGATCACTCTTATCTTTAAAGCAATTAAAAAGAGAAGTTATTGAGGAAATTTTCAAATTGAGAATGAAAGCCGAAACACTTTTTTATTTTTAAAAGCGTTCGGATACTAGATATCGTTCACAACAACGTAAATGATAAATTGTAGAAATTATTTTACTACAGATTTATACGTAAGGAAACGTGAATCAACAAATGGTAAATATAAATTATAAAACGTACTCGTATATACTAATAAAAATAACATAAAAATAACAAAATTTTAAAGTGTGTGATATTGAAAAATGAAAACTTTTTAACGTGGTTGTGGCTCTTTTTAAACATGATATTACACGGGGCGATTTATCGCGAGCCGTCACTGCCATCTTCCTTCATGCACTCCTTCGATCTCACATTGCCTATTCCTGTATTGCAAAGTAGGGTCCGACGGAACGGGCCCCACAAAACGCACCGTCTAGACCACAGAAATAAATAATAAGATAGAATGGCTATGCGAGCAAGGCGCGCGCGCCATTGACATGACCCGCCGATCATATACTCCGCGGCGAACAGTGTGATCGCCCGTTAGTCGGTCGCAAACTTCGAACGCACACCGTACGCATCAAAAATATTTATAAAATGTGAGAAACATGCCATGCTGTGCTATTTTGACGTGCAGGGTAAGAAGTAAGCATACAAGTGTGGCCAAAGGAGGCATTTCATTTCACCTGTAAGCCTTTTTTATCGTAATATTAACGAAAAACTTTTTAAACAGACCAGCCGGGCGACGCCCGAGTCACGTGACGCATAGTGCTGTGCCACGCATTGCTGATTGTCGATAATTGTTTCTTATTTTGTGGTTAAAGAACTTTATTCTCATATTATTTTCTCATACTACGTCTTACGTGCTATCTTATTAATCAACAACAAAAAATGTTTTGGTTGCTTATGTAATATCTGGATGTTTAGATATTTGTTACAAAGTGCCAAAGCAAAAGCAAGTGTAAGAATTAAAGTTTAATTCGACTAAAAGATTTTAGTGCTCCTACTTTTTTTTATACGTATCCAAATTAAATTATTTCGATTTATTATTAGATTTGCTTAATTAAGAGAACAAAATTACAGTGAAATCTCGATAACTCGAACTTTGTGTGAAATTATAGTGAAATCCCGATAACTTGCGAGTTATATTAGTTACCTTTATAAAAAATACTTTTAATTACAATCATTGCATTTATATGAATCAGTAATAATCTTTATATTGCAATAACTACATAGCAGTAAAACCTGGATAACTGGAACTTTTAAGACAAAGTCAACAATTATGCGTAATTGTGATAAATAATATAGTATAATATTTAAGAAAAAAAAACCGACTTCATTTGGTTCCCGGTAAAAGTGAAATTAAGAATTTGTTTGAGTTAGCCAGTTTACTTCACAAATATCCAATACACCGCACGTGTACGATTGAAAATTGAGGAGCTTTCTTAATGTCCTAGGGCTTCCATCATTACATTTGAAGTATAATCAAACGGAACTCCCTTATAGACCTTTAAACAAACAAAATAACAATGTGTTAAATTGGATGACAGACTGTAAATTAACGAGCATATTCATTATGCCATCCCTGATTATCAACATCAGGTCCACTCCAGCAAAATGATGGCCACAGTAAGAAAATGCCTAAGCTAATTATGAACACCCTCTAATCACAATTAACCTGCCGTTCAAATTTGAAGAGTTCTCTGAATTCTTCTAGAACTCCATCATCAGAATATAAATAAAAACAAAAAGATGAATGTCACAACTAGGATAATAAGTAGAGCTAGGTTTATTAACCAGTTCCACTTTGCGATCCCTGGTCTTCATCATCAGATCAAGTTCATCAAAATTTTGGCTCCGCCAAAACACTGTTTTAGTTACTTAAGGAAACCCTCAAATCAGAATGCATGTGCCGTTAAAATTTGAGGAGTTCTCTCAATCCCTCATGAAGCCCATCATCAAAATAGAACTATAATCAAATAGGACTATCTTGAAAGTATTTCTTTACAAAGAAAAGATGAATGTCTCAAATCGGATGATAGAGCTGGGAATTAACAAGCAGTTCCACTTTGCCATCCCTGGTCTTCATCATCAGGTCCACTCCACCAAATTGATGATGTTCGTAAAGAAATGCTCGAGTGTCTTAAGAAACTACCCAAATCATCATGCATGTGCCTTTCAAATTTGAGGAGTTCCCTCAGTTCCTCATGGATCTCATCATCAGAAATTGATTTTGAAAAAAACGGAACAAATCTGGAACAATCTATTTTCAGAAAAAAAAATATTTTTTAAAATCGGACGATAGTCCTGGGAATTACCAAGCATTTCCACTTTGACATCCCTGGTCTTCATCATCAGGTCCACTCCACCAAATTGATGATGTTCGTAAAGAAATGCTCGAGTGTCTTAAGAAACTACCCAAATCATCATGCATGTGCCTTTCAAATTTGAGGAGTTCCCTCAGTTCCTCATGGATCCCATCATCAGAAATTGATTTTGAAAAAAACGGGACAATCCTGAAACCATCTATATACAGACAAAAAAAAATTTTTTTTTAATCGGATCATAGTCCTGAGAATTACGAAGCAGTTCCACTTTGCCATCCCTGGTCTTCATCATCAGGTCCACTCCACCAAATTGATGATTTTCGTAAAGAAATGCTCGAGTTTCTTAAGAAATCACCCAAATCAGCATGCATGTGCCTTTCAAATTTGAGGAGTTCCCTCAGTTCCTCATGGATCCCATCATCAGAAATAGATTTTGAAAAAAACGGGACCAACCAGGAACCGTCTACTTTTAGAAAACAAAAAAAAAATCAAATCGGTTCAGTAATGACGGAGTTATGAGTGAACATCCATTAAAAAAAAATAATAATAATAATCAGTCGAATTGAGAACCTCCTCCTTTTGAAATATTGAAGTCGGTTGAAAAGAGAGGTATGGATACAGCGAATGCATATCGTTTACTGTGGTAGGGCACAGCACAACGAATGTCGTCTCGCTCAAATCTGGAGCAGAGCCTATCTGGGGAAGAACCTTTAACTTACAGAAAACCGCAGTTTAATAACACTAGACCCTACTCATAGTGTTGTGTTTCTGTTGGTGAGTATGGTCGCCAGAGCTATAAGATGATTCACGGTGTTGACAGCTGGGGACCCATGGGGCAAAGCTAGCTCCGTCTGCCTTGTTCGGTTGCCTTTAGCTGTCAACACAGCGACTCCTCCTTTTTTTAAAGGGTCGGCAGACGGCAACGCGCATGTTGGAGTTGCAGGCTTTCATAGGCTACGGTGACCGCTTACCATCAGGCGGGCCGCATATTTGTTTGTCACCGTCGTTGTATAAAATAAAAACATTGTCTGTACTTTAGTTTTTCATATTAAAGAGATATATATTTTTGCTCTTTTTTGCGAATGCTATTAAAACGGATATATTTGTTAGAATATTTACGCAGCACAACACACGTATTAAACAAGTAGTACCTACAATTTATTTTACCATACATTTATAGAATTTTCAGCACACTTACTCGTAAATGGTAATATTATATACAAGCGTACTTAGACTAAATGAGCTTTATTAAACCCATGGCCGAAATGGATTTGCATACAATTTTACCGCCCGCCCGGGGTTCCCGAAAGACCTGCGACCCACGCGCATCCTGCGTGTATCCGCCGGTCTGACTATGGATTGTGCTACTTCACTACCACTAATAATTATTGTTTATTTATCAGCCTAGTAAGTTTATTTATTTCCTCGCAAATGTGGTGAAAAACATTGTATTTTATCACGGGTGGTACAAGAATACGAACTCGTATTAAAATTAAGCTCGAGTCGAATACGAAGTTATTTATTTATCCATTGTTATTAATTTATTATTTATTTATAAACATAGTAAGTTTGTTTATTTCCTCGCAAATGTGATGAAAAACATTGTGTGTTTCACGGTCGGTACAAGAATTACGAACTAGTGTTAAATATAGGCCCGAGTGGTGCTCCTATTCGGGTAATCCGATGCTACGTGCGTGTCGTATGCGCTGACCAGCCACAACACAAGGTACCTTTATCCTTGAAACAAATGACAATTCAATTGCCCCAATTTATCAAAAGTGATTTTTAACACAAACCTAGAATACTTTGTACTGAAACGACAAATCGGTTTAATAACTTGGAGTAATAAACGTATTCAATAAAATGAGATAATGTCATCTCTCACTTTTTTAATACTATGACAAACAAGCATACGGCCTGCCTGATGGTAAGCGGTCACCCTAGCCTATGGACGCCTGCAACTCCAGGGGTGTTACATGCGCGTAGCCGACCCTTTAAAAACTTTAACACTCCTTTTTTGAAGAACCCCATACTGTAGTCCTTTGGGAAAACAGCGGCAGGGAGCTCATATCACAGCCGGAGCGTCCGCGGGAGGAAGTTCCTCTTAAACCGCTGAATGAGTATAGCAAGCGTTAATTATAATTAGCTTTAATACATAATAATACCAAACAATAATTTAAAACACAGTTATTCAGCTAGATATATTACGTAGTGTAAAGAGTCAATATTCTAATTTGTAATTATGTATATCTATTAGGTACCTAAAACAAAGTCTTGGAACATTATTCGGTTAAACACAAAAAAAGACGTAAAAGCCTTTAATTTCACTTTTTCAAGTAAAATAATGTATTATTTTGTTTATCGACAACGGTTTATCCAATTTTCAATCACTGACGTAAACGTAAAATAAATTGCTTTTGCACAGCACAGGCACAGCTGACATTACGTCTGTGTGAGTGAGCCGTGGTCTAATGACAGCGGTTCGCTGGGTGTGTGCGTGGATTGTTTGTATTCTCGTTGCGCGCGTGTTTGTAAAATGGAGGGGATCGAGCGGCGACACCGGTTCTGATACTAACAGCGCTTGATCGCCTTTCCATCCTTATTCATATATTCCGTGGTCTAGACATGTCCGTACAGACAGGACAATCTAATTGGCTTTGATGTGATTGTATGAAACTTTGCAACGATATAATCTAATTGCCAATTTGATCAAATTGTTAGAAAATTGGCCTCATCTGGCTGAATGGGCCATGTCATTTACTAAAAAAGTTGCATGTCTTGACTGAACATTGTCAATCTGACGTTTATTTTCCTAACACTCGCAGCAAAATCGCATTTTGCTCACTGGTTTCACATATTATTTTAAGAGAGGTATGGGCACAGCGGATGCATATCGTTTAGTGTGGTAGGGCACAGCACAACGAATGTCGTCTCGCTCAAATCTGGAGCAGAGCCCATCTGGGGAAGTACCTCCACCTTACAGAAAACCGCAGTTTAATAACACTAGACCCTACTCATAGTGTTGTGTTTCTGTCGGTGAGTAAGGTTGCCAGAGCTCCAAGAGGATTTACTGTGTTGACAGCTGGGGACCCACGGAACAAAGAACACTGTCTTAGGTCGATGTGGGCGCGGAGTGCAGGTGCGGCGATCAGGGAGACCCGGTGAAACGGCTGTCCGCTGGCCGCCCGCAGGTCAGTAGGGTTCCCGAACCCAGGGATCACTTAATCTCCACCCTGGGAGGCTGAGCCACCAACCTGTGCAAAATCCCTGGTGTAGTAGTCGTGCCGGAGAAGGAGACCGGGGTGGACCCGGCTGCTGCAACAGGTGTGGACCGGGGGCCCTTCCGTACGCCGCACCTGTAAACTGCACCACCTACGTCGCCCTCTGGCAGGTTTGGTCCGTCCCCTTGCCCCTTTAGCTGTCAACACAGCGAATCCTCCTTTTTTTTCTTAACACACTCCCTAAATATGGCCGAAAAACAAAAAAGGAATAGTTCATCAGCGGCGTCCCCTTCCACACAAGTCGACTTCTGCAACATCAGGGGACTTCACTCCAATTTAAACGCAGTACACCACCACCTGGAGACTGCGCAGCCGACCCTACTGTTCCTCACAGAGACCCAGATATCTTGCCCAGCTGATACATCATACCTGTTATGCCCCGGCTATATGCTCGAACATAAGTTCTTGCGGCGAGCTGGGGTATGCATGTATGCTCGGCATGATGTCTGCTGTTGCCGTCTCAATGCCTATGAAGACAGGGATCTGTCAGTGCTGTGGGTGCGTGTGGACTACGGCGGCCACACTCGTATCTACGCGTGCCTATACAGGTCCCATAGCGGGGACACGGACACAACTCGGCTCTTTGAACACTTACAAGTGACGTCCGACAAAGTTCTTGAGCAGTACCCATCCGCGGAGTTGGTAATCTTGGGGGACTTCAATGCCCACCACGTGGAGTGGCTTGGTTCCCGGTCCACTGACCACGCGGGGAGGTCTGCTCTCGAATTTTCTCTGGCCTATGGTCTCTCGCAACTGGTTACTTCTCCCACGAGAATACCAGACATCGAGGACCATACGAGCTCTTTACTGGACCTCCTGCTGACCTCTCGTCCGGACGGATACTCTGTCTCAGTGAACGCACCTCTCGGCTCGTCCGATCACTGTCTTGTCCGGACATTGCCACCTTGCGCGCGGCCTGATCCACCTCGGCCTACTAGCTCGCGACGCGTATGGCACTATAGGTCAGCAGATTGGGATGGATTGCGTGAGTTCTATGCATCGTACCCGTGGAAGCGGCTGTGTTTCACATCAGATGATCCTGACTCCTGTGCAGCTGAGGTCGCTAAGACTATCTTAATGGGAATGGACTGCTTCATTCCCAACTCAGTAATAGCTGCAGGAGCTAAGAAACGACCTTGGTTTAACCGGCCCTGTAAAGAGGCGACAATTCATAAGCAAGCTGCCTACAGGGCTTGGACCAAGGCCGTTACTTCTCGTTCGTTCTGATGTGAAACGCAAATTAAATGCTGCTTCGAGGTCCAGTAAAAGAGCCATTGCCAGAGCTAAATTCGACTTCGTCGGCAGATTTGGTGAGAAGCTCGTGGGCTATCCCTCAGGGAGTCGTGCCTTCTGGTCGCTCGCCAAAGCTGCCGAGGGAAATTTTTGTCGGTCGTCCTTACCACCACTGCGAAATGCTGATGGTGATCTGGTCCACAGTGCAAAGGAGAAAGCTGATCTCTTGGGCAATCTCTTTGCCTCGAACTCGACCATGGTCGATGATGGCAGTACCGCACCGCCTACCGTCCCGCGGTGCGGTTTCTCCATGCCCGGTATTATATTCAGGCAAACTGATGTCCGGCGGAAGCTGCTATCATTAGACGTCCACAAGTCGAGCGGGCCAGACGGCATACCAGCAGTGGTGCTCAAGCGGTGTGCTCCCGAGTTGTGTCCAGTGCTCACGCGCCTTTTCACGCTCTCATATCACAAACGGCAGGTGCCGTCTTCGTGGAAGACCGCCCTTGTGCACCCTGTGCCTAAAAAGGGTGACAGATCAGACCCGTCGAATTACAGGCCAATCGCTATAACCTCCCTTCTCTCCAAGGTGATGGAGCGCATAATCAACGCAAAGCTCCTGGGATACCTAGAGGATCACGATCTGATCAGTGACCGACAGTATGGCTTTCGCCATGGTCGCTCCACTGGTGATCTTCTAGTGTATCTCACCCACCGCTGGTCTTCAGCTATTGAGAGTCAAGGTGAGGCATTGGCAGTCAGCCTGGATATAGCGAAGGCGTTCGATCGGGTTTGGCATGGGGGTCTTCTATCGAAGTTACCATCTTACGGGCTGCCCGGGGGATTATGCGAATGGATTGCCAGCTTTTTGTCCGGCAGATGCATACGAGCCGTTGTCGACGGAAGTTGCTCCGATAGCATGGACATAAATGCTGGTGTCCCACAAGGCTCTGTGCTATCCCCAACGCTGTTTTTGCTGCATATCAATGACATGTTGTCCATTGGCGATATTCATTGTTATGCGGACGACAGTACTGGGGATGCCTATTACACAGGCCGTGCTAACATCCCTCGTCCCGTTGTGTTAGAGAGTCGTGAAAAGCTTGTGTCAGACATCGAGAGTGCTCTCTCTGATATCTCACTGTGGGGCCAGGAAAATCTTGTCCGATTTAACCCCACTAAGACACAAGTTTGCGCGTTCACCGCTAAAAAAACCCCATTTACTGTGGTCCCACAATTCCAAGACACAGTCCTTACCATGTCAGAGAGTATTGGGATCCTGGGTGTTGACATTTCCAGTGACGTCCAATTCCGTAGCTACCTGGAAGGGAAGGCCAAGCTGGCATCCAAAAAGCTCGGTGTGCTGGGGCAAAGACTGTTATTATACAAGTCTCAAGTCAGGCCCCATATGGAGTATTGCTGCCATCTTTGGGCGGGAGCACCTGGATACCAGCTGGGCCCCTTTGACTCGATCCAAAGACGTGCTGTCCGAATTGTCAACGATCCCAAACTCACGAGCGATATCGAACCCTTAAGTCTAAGGAGAGACTTCGCCTCCTTATGTGTATTCTATCGCTTGTACAATGGATTGTGCTCTGAGGAATTGTTTGATATGATGCCAACGGCTGCATTCTACCACCGCACCGCTCGCCGTCGGCAGGGTGTTCACCCGCATACCCTGGAGCCTAAATGGTCTCGTACCGTGCGGTTTATGAGGAACTTCCTCCCGCGGACGCTCCGGCTGTGGAATGAGCTCCCTGCCACTGTTTTCCCAAAGGACTACAATATGGGGTTCTTCAAAAAAGGAGTGTTAAAGTTTTTAAAGGGTCGGCAACGCGCATGTAACACCCCTGGAGTTGCAGGCGTCCATAGGCTACGGTGACCGCTTACCATCAGGCGGGCCGTATGCTTGTTTGTCACTGTCGTAGTATAAAAAAAAAAAAATAATAATAATATCAAAGTAAACCTTTTCGAGCAGCTGAGGTGAAAAATAAAATCTGGTTTTACAAGAATAAAATTGGTGGTAAAGGCGACCGACAAAAGTTTCCCTCGGCAGCTTTGGCAAGTGACCAGAATGGTTGGGTAGGTTTCAGTAATAATGTATAAATCAAGGTGCAAGATGATTCCCAGGGATCATCTTGTATAGTCAACCAATTGGAACCCTAGGCCACTCTAGAACCATGTCAAAATGACAAGCAGTAAGAAATTACTTACAATCTGATTAATAACGTCACTATGACATAGTCCTACAGTGGCCTAGGGTTCCAATTGGTTGACTGTACACGCAGCAGGGATCTTGCCCCAAGTATATTATTTTCACTCAACATTTTCTGAAATAATCTATAAGGGCGACGCGCCGTTAGCTTTCCATGGCTAAAACATCAAAAACAAACGTATTAGGAAAATATAGCTGAAAAAAAATGGAACTTCACGCACCGCCTAGTTATTTTAAAGTAGGTAACGTTACACCTGCTCATGCTTAGCTCGTATATATATCAACTTCGGTATCAATTGCGGATAAATAATTAGCGTAGAATTTGTTCTTGATGGAATTAAATAAAGAAGACAGTTTTAATAAATTAAATATGAGTTTTATTCGGAGTAGATATATTCAAAGACAGTTACTAAACACCAATAATCTCCTAGGTAACGGAACAACCGGAAGCCGGATATAAGTTTTAAAACTAAAAACACACTATAACAGCACAAAGGTGTAATCACATTGGTTTACTTCCAACACCCCTTCTCAATGTAATTACACTTGTAAAACTTAATAAGTATTCTACAAGATAACATATTAAGACTCCACTTAATAAAAAAATATTATATGTTACCCATACCACATTTAATTAGAAAACGGGTAAGAAGTTCCCGGCTTAGGGCTTTAGTTAGCATGTCTGCTGGTTGATCACTAGTTCTAATATACTTCAAAATTATTTTATTATTTTTAACCAGTTCTTTGATAAAGTGATAACGGATATCTATATGTTTCAGACGCTTGACAGTATCTGTGCAAGCAACAGAGATAGCCGACTGGTTGTCACTATAGATATTTACTGGACACTCATTCTTAATCATGAAATCATTTAATAAATTTATCAACCAACAGGCTTCACTAGCTGCAACACTTATTGCAACATATTCCGATTCTGTAGATGACAAACTAACTGACACTTGTTTCTTGGAGCACCATGATATTAGACAATTTGAAAATTTAAACAAATAGCCTGTAGTAGACTTTCTATCTTTGTGATCCCCACCCCAGTCTGCATCACAATATCCCTCCAAGACACAGTCATTATCACATTTATATATTAACTTATAATCCAGAGTATGTTTCACATATCTGAGTACTCTTTTTAATGCTGTCAATAACATGTCATTTGCACATTTTTGGTATCTACTTAATAAGGAGACAGCAAAACACAAGTCAGGCCTAGTACCAGACACAGCATACATAAGACAGCCTATAATTTGTCGACAAGACTTTTCAATATTTTTATCTATGGGGCCACTATCATTTTCAAATATTTTTGTGTTAAAGTTCAAATCTAATGGTGTCAACATAGGCTTACAATTCTCCATCTGAAATCTTTTAAGTACATTTTCCAAATAGCTCTTTTGGCTCATTTCAGTAATACCTGTATGTAAGTTTTGTCTTATATTAATACCTAAGTAATCTGACACTGGTCCAAGATCCTTCATTTTAAATTCTGTATTTAATATACTTTTAAGTTGCTCTACTTCATTATTATTTGACCCAAAAATTAACAGATCATCTACATATAGCAACAGATATATTTTATCATTTTTAGTACATCTTGTATAAAGACAAGAATCGCAACTTGATCGAACAAAGCCTTGCTTAATCATTACAGAAGTAAATGTTTCATTCCAGCATTTTGGTGAGCTCTTAAGCCCATACAGAGACTTTTTCAGTTTAACAATGGTTTTCTTACCTGCATATGCACCCTCTGGTAGACTAACATACACATCTTCATGTATTTTTCCATACAAAAAAGCTCCTGTCACGTCCATTTGAATCATTGGCAATCCAAGTTTGGTTGCAATTGCTACAAAAAGCCTAAGAGTTGACAATTTGGCAACTGGGGCATAAATAGCATTTAAATCTATATTGTCCTCCTGCTCAAAACCCCTAGCAACTAACCTGGCTTTGTACTGCGGATTATCCTTATTAGCGCCTTTGATCTTAAATACCCACTTACTGCTGATGACTTTGTCACTTCCTGGGTCAACAACTACTTCCCAAGTGTTGTTGTCTTCCAGTGTCTGCATCTCTCGCTTTATAGCTTCTAACCACTTGTTAGCATCATGTCGGGTCATGGCTTCTTTGTATGTTGTAGGCTCACTTTCTGCAGAGAGAACACTTTGACAGTTGCAATTGTAAAATTCAGTTTGCTTTCTAACACGCTGACTGCACTCCCTCTTAGGTAGTTCAGCCGAATCATTCGCTTCCATTGAAGTATCACCTTCACCACTCGATGGGATGTACTCACTGCCAGATTCCTCCAAAATAGAAGTCATTGTACTATCATTGACGCTTGATGGCTCCCCTTCTGAATCCTGGCAGGGTTCATCATCCTTATCACTCTGGGTTTCTTTGTCTTCTGTTTTGTTCTCTGCTATGCACCTCAATGTCATTTCATGTTGACTTTCATTCTCCAATGCTTCATTCTGTAGGAAAACAATGTCCCGTTTTAATTCTACTCTCTTTGTTTCTGGATAGTACACTCTATAACCTTTCACGGTCTCTCCGTACCCCACCATTATTCCTTTCTCGCCCTTTTTATCCCACTTCTTCCTCTTATCTTTCGGGATATGGGTATACACAGGGGTACCAAACGGTTTCAACTGATGTATATCAAAGCATTTTCCTGACCAGACCTCGTATGGAGTTTTGTCAGTATTTCTGGATTTTCCAGTTCTATTTAAAACAAAAGCTGCTGTAGCAACTGCTTCTGCCCATAGCTGTTTTGGCAGGTTCCTCGCGCTCATCATTGTCTTTGCCGCTTCCTCAAGAATACGTATCTCCCTTTCTGCCTTTCCATTTTGCTGCTGAGTGTAAGGGACACTTGTCTGATGTGTTATGCCACGTGTAGAAAACATCTTTTCTACCTCTTTATTTATGAACTCTGTTCCATTGTCGCTGCGAAATATAAGGACTTTATTTCCTGTCACATTCTCTGCCTTGTTTATAAAATCTTCAATACAAGTCTTGATCTCGAATTTGTTCTTCACGAAGTACACCGTTCTATAATTCGAGAAATCGTCCTTCAGTACCACAAAATACTTTGAGCCATTGAGTGACAATGCTTCCATCGGGCCGCAGGTATCGGCGTGAATCAATTCACACGTCCTTGTAGTTACGCTCTCACTGTTACTAAACGGCAAACGATGTATTTTTCCTTCCAAACAACTTTCGCATTTAGGGACAGAAGTTGTTTGTTTCCAAACAATGTTATTATTTGCAAGCACCTTTTTGACATGATCAAAGTTTTGATGTGCCAACTTTTCATGCCACTCAATCAGGGTACCATCCATGGTTTTAGCAACACTCGCCAGTTTCGCCACATTGTTTAAATTGTTTTTAAATCGAAATTCCAAATAATACGACTTTCCAATAAGTTTAGCGACCGCACAAACGTCATTGTCTTTATAAAATTTGCATGAAATGTCATCTGCCACCATGACGTAGCCTTTGCTTGTCACACAGTTCACAGAGAAGAGATTAGTTTTCATGTCAGGAACGAACAAAACATTGTCTATGGTTGTGTCAATCCATTCACTCCCATTATGCACTTCTACCGCCATCTGTCCGAAGCCTAGCACATTAAGCGGTGCACCGTTGCCTACAAAGACTTCAGATTTGGCACTTATAAACGAGGAAAATAGTTCACGCTCGCGGCAGATATGTTCATTTGACCCGGAGTCCACCATGAAAAAAGTTTTTTTATAAGTTTCTAGCAAATCAGACACCACAAACGCGTTATTTCTCTTTTGTTCCTTGTTCTTCCTGAACCAACATTGTGCCTTATTATGGCCAACTTTGCCACAAAAGAAACATTTGTTATTGTTATTATGTACTTCACTTTTATTGTTGTTAATGTTATTATGTCCTTCACTTTTATTGTTGTTATTGTTATAATTTCTACACTGACTGGATAAATGACCAAGTCTATTACACTTTAGACACCTCATGTTCTTATTTTTCGCCACAAATGCTGATGAAGACGGGGACGATTCAGCAACTTCACCTTTTTCTTTTAACCTTTCTTCCTCCACCAGCAGCCGTGCCACTAAGTTGTCGATAGTCTGTTTATCATCAGAAGCAGACTCCCAAGCAGATATGAAGTGCTTGTATTCATCGGGCAATGACATCAGTACTTTCGTAATTACAAATTTGTCCGATACTGGTTCACCCATCTGTTTAAGCTGATTTTGCATCTCTTGAATCTTTGACAGAAACGTTGACATCTCAGACCCTGCTTCATATTTATATTGAAAGAAGCGCTGCTGTATAACGTGAATACTTGTCTCCGTCCTTTGCTCATAAACACTGTGTAGTTTCTTCCACATTTCAGCTGAAGTTGAACATGATATAATGTGTAACATGACACTCTCTGTCATTCTCGTGACCAACATGGCTTGAGCTTTGGCATCTTTAGACTCCCAGGCAGTTTGGGCAGTACCTGTTTCTGCGGGTTTTACACTCTTTCCCTCAACTATCTCCAACCAATTCTGACCTCGTAGCAACACGGAGGTTTGAAATTTCCATATATTCCAGTTACTGGATCCTTCCAACTTTATCAAGCTGTGATTGGTGTTCAGATTTAACTCCATTCCGCTTTCCTGCCTTGCTCTTACAACCAGAACAAGTAAAATTTGCTTTTTCGGTAATGGCGCTCGTACCGACCGACCTCAATTTACGCCGCTCGCCTATACATTCGTTTAGGCGACGAACTTCCTGAATTCTTTATATAATTTTTACAGAATTATGTGCAAGGGCCCATAACCTGATGGAATTAAATAAAGAAGACAGTTTTAATAAATTAAATATGAGTTTTATTCGGAGTAGATATATTCAAAGACAGTTACTAAACACCAATAATCTCCTAGGTAACGGAACAACCGGAAGCCGGATATAAGTTTTAAAACTAAAAACACACTATAACAGCACAAAGGTGTAATCACATTGGTTTACTTCCAACAGTTCTGGTATAAAAAATATAATTTGATGAGTTAATTACACAATTTAAAAAAAATACTTTTTTGCTAAAGTCATCGTTACATCTAAATTTACTGTTTTTTTCAACAAATAAAAAAATACTTTTTGAAAGACAATTTAATGGTATTTCAAAAGAATGTAACGTTTGAGTAACTTTTAAAACAAAAAATAGCTGAAAAAAATGAAACGTCAAGCGCTAACCTAAGCCTTATTTTAAATTTCTACATAAGTAAAAATAACTGTTCATGCTTAGATCATACTCGTATATATCAAGTTTGCTATCAATTTCGGATAAATCAATGACGTAGAATTAATTTCTTGTTGAAAACAATCTAATTTGTTGAAAAGTTTGTTTTTATAACACGTAAAACAACTTTAATTGTCTAAGTCAGCGTCACACACAGCCAGAGATGTTAAAAATAGGTTTTGAAATGTATTTAAATAAAAAATGCAAATACTTTGATATTTTACCTATTTCAAATAAAAATACAAAATAGTTTCACAAAAAGGTATTTGAAATACAAAATGCAAAATAGGTATTTTTAAAATACTTTAATTCAAATAAAATACTTCAATCTTCTGACTGATCAAACAACGGCTGCTGTCTACTGTGCAAGCTTGAATCCTCGGTTTCTTAGGTCACATATCCCGACGAGACGGAGAGTCCATAGAGCGTCTAGTTGTGCAAGGGAGAGTGGAAGGCACCAGGCCTAGAGGAAGATCTCCAATGAGGTGGACCGACCAGATCAAATCGAGCATATCGGCAACTATAAACGAATGCACTCGTAAAGCTGCCCTGCGGGAGGAATGGCGGCGTGTTGTGAAGCGGGTCACTCAAAAACCTGCATAATGGCCACGACTACTCTGCCAAGAGTGTAGCGATGAATAAGAGAACTTAAAATTACCTTGCAATATTGGTTCATAGTACTAAAACCTACGTTTGGTTACGGTATGAGGTAATATTAAAAATACAGGCTGTATACCTAGTTATTTAAGCTTTCACGATTTCACACATTATAAATTTACTAAAACGGGGCTTTACTAAAAAAACTGAATGAGTCGTTTTCCGGGACCACGGGGACAATCTCGCCCTTGAAACGTCGGAGGTCAGTATTCAAAGTTTAACACGATTAAGCCTTGTTTTAGTTTTATAATGTATACCTAGTTATCAACAGAATAATACAATTATTGACTGTAACTCCTTACGGTCAGTTTGAATAATACTTTTAGGTAGGTACATTTCGATACTAGTGCGGAAAGTATGTCATTACTTCACGAGTCCCGAGTTCGGCTCGTGGCTTGAACCGAGACGAGTGAAGAATGCCAGACATACCTATGTGGCCTACCCACATATGTCTGGTGACCCTGGCGGTGTTAAATCCATATTAAAGTCACTAATTAAGTCCTCATTGGAGTAAGTACAAGTGAAAGATGCTCAAAGTTTTCGAATTTCGATGTTCATGGTGGATTTAAACGATACTTAGCGGACGAAATTGCGGGCGGAGGCTAGTCGTGTATAAAACACATACCTAAGCGAATAATAAGTTATTTATTATACAAGTGAGCAAAGTTGTTGTTTGCCTCTCATGCTTATATTGAAACCCGAGCAAGAGAAAGATCACATTATAGTCTATCATACTAACTTTTTCTAACGCTAGTGATATCAACCCGAACAAAGGGATGGATATCGGTTTAAAGAGACATTTATTTCTCATAAGAAATTACATTTCACTTACACGAGAAATATTATGTATAACTAAATTAATATTGCTTTTATCAAACAGTGAGTTCGGACTTGGATAGGTACATACCAGTTTAGGTAACATAAACTAGCAATCAGCATGCATCAGGTTACATCACTTATTAATCTTATAATACACAATATCACTTAAATAACTTAATTACTGCTACATCACGGTAACACTCATAGGAATCGTCACATTTAATCGCCTACCTTACAACTTAGGATATGAGCATGTACACAGTATCGCGTGGGAGTATGCTTACAGTGTGTACACAATAATTATTTATACGATTTTAAGCTAACATAACATGGTTATTTGCACTAAACTAATTATTAAAACGGCTTAATAAAACAAACATACATGGTAACTATCCCGTTTCAAATATTTGTAACAATAATTATAGTTTAACATTTTGAAAATAAAGTTGCTAAAATATTGCCACACAAAAGTAAGTTTCTGAATATGGTTAATCGATTTTAAGCATAATAATGATTAAGGATAAGCTATTTTGAAGGTATTGTAAAAAAGGGGTTTAGATTGCATTGTGTTCAAGACTCCTATCTTTTTTTTATATATACCACGGTGGCAGCCATAAACATGCGAATCGCCCGTGGTGTAAAACCAAGCACAGCCAAACATAGCCTATGGACATTCTGTTAGCTTAGGAGATAAAGCCTTATGCTTTATGTATATATATATTTACATATATATATACATATAGGTACATATGTATGCCTCCGTTAGTTTGAATATGAAGGACCTATGTCAGCGAGACATTATTTAAGACGTGTGCACTTAACTTACGCTTAAAGGCTAAAAATGATTTGGCATTTTTTATTTCAAGAGGTAGCTTGTTGAACAAGTTTGCACCTTCATACGTAATTGATTTCTGACCATAAGTCATTGTTCTTGATTGGCATAAAATAATGTCATCTGCATTTCTGTTACGATAATTTTTTAGGTCCCTTTTTCTAGTAAATGTTATTTGCGAGTGAATATCTTTGTGTAAAATTTTCCTAACCAAAATACAAATATTAAAAACGTAAAGCTGTTTGACAGTCATAAGTTTTGTATCGAAGAATAGCTTTTTTGTAGGGGTCAAATAATCGTAGTGAAATAATACCTTTAAAATTTTGTTTTGTACTATTTGTAATTCCCTAAGGTTAGTTTTAGCAGCACTGCCCCATACCTCCACTAGATATTGGAGATGCGACTTTACAAGAGAGTTGTAGATCATTAATGATACTTGTCTCGGGAAGCACCGAGCAGTGCTACGTAAGCTACCTATTAGGCGTTATATTTAAGACTTAACATATGAAATATGGCATTTCCACGTGAGGCAGCTGTCCAATCGCAGGCCTAGATATGCTTCATCATTACTGGCGCGTATGGTTTCGCCGTTAATAGTCAGAGGGTTATATTTAGGTATGGTTTTATTTTTTGCCTTAAATACAACGTATGAAGTCTTAGATGCGTTTATGGTTAAGAGGTTGCACTGGAACCATACATGTAATGTGTTTAAATCAGCTTGAGCTTGCTGAATAATATCATGAATGGAATCTCCGAAGTAAAACAAGCAAGTATCATCCGCGTAAAGTGATAGGTGGCCATGCAGGGTGACTTCACAAATGTTGTTTATGTAAATCAAAAACAGCAATGGACCCAAAATAGATCCTTGGGGCACACCACAGGCAATTGGCCGGAGACTACTTCGAGTACCATTGAGTTCAACCACCTGAGCCCGGTCCGAAAGGTAGGATTCAAATATTTTTAAAGCTGTTCCAGTGACACCTATGCAATTTAGTTTTTTTATGAGCAGCGAATGGCTAACTGTGTCAAACGCCTTTTTTAGGTCGATGAAAACTCCCAGCGCTACCTTTTTTTGATCAATATTGTTTTTAATTGTAGTTGATAAATCAATAGTAGCTGACAATGTATTTGATTTATGTCTAAACCCGTACTGCCGGTCAAAGAGAAAGCCAATTGATGTTACATGGGTATAGAGGCGCTCATAAATAATCCTCTCAAAAATCTTAGATAGAACTGGGAGCACCGATATAGGACGATAGTTGCTTGGGTCAGATTTCTTTCCAGACTTGTATATTGGTGATACTTTCGCAATTTTTAGACTGTCAGGAAAGAAGCCCTCCTTTAAGCACATATTAATACAGCAAGCAAGTTCATCAGATATTATGTTTTTAAGGCATTTGAGTGTCTTTGTGCTGATCCCGTCGACACCAATACTTGTATTAGAGTCAAGCTTATCAATTATTTTGCTAATTTCCTCCGATGAGCTAGGGTTGAGATGATTAAGTATAGAATTATTGTTAAGTTTTGTGGTCAAGGTTTGCGTAATATTACTGTGGTAAATTAATGGAATCTTATTTGCTAGTATAACTCCCACGTTAGAAAAAAATATAGTTTTTTTGTCCTATTATTACTGCGTTCGTTTACTAGTCAGACGATAATAGAGCCACGAGCATAGCGAGTGGTTCCCAAACTAAAATCTTGAGCTTCGCGAGGGTCTCAATGCAGGAGAGGTGAACAAACTTTGCCGCCAGGTGTAACACAAAATTTTCACCTCACTATCACGAGGAAAATAAACACTGCATTTTGTTTAAAATCTGATCCAAATTTAATCTGCGTGATATTAATTACTAATAACGAAAAACTATGATTTAATAGTCAATGCTCTCAGCTAACCTGCTGCAGCAACAAGTCAAAGTTCAAGGTAAAAAGCGAAGGTTATTTGACTAATTTGCTTCCCCCACCTCTCACTAGTGGACAAAATACGGTTTTAGCCGCTCGTTTCAAATAATAAAAAAAGATATTCCGAGCTAGTAAGGTGGGTTAATCATCTATTTCTTTTCACTAGTTGCCATGGTTACGGTGGTCACTTTTAATATCACGGTATTTTGGCATTAAAATTCACTTTTTTTTGTTATTTACTTATATGTATTCTCTTTCCAAGATGGGTCATCTACCAAGCATGTCAGTACAAAATACTATAACGTTTCTTCTAACAAACTGTGCCACATTTTTCCCCTGGCTGACTAACAGAATAACAACAAGAAATATTTGATTCACCCAGGTGATAAAAAATATTTGCCTACTAATTGATGGTGCACCGTATGTATGTCACCTACTATAGGTACGTAGGTTACCTGTAGTCAGCGTTTATGCCCGCTGCCTTTACCTAGTTGACAATAAAAACATCTAACTAGAGTCAAACCGCGTTTTTCAGCAAATGAACTGTTAAAATTGAAAGTGTTATTTTAAACGTCAAACTTCTATGAAATTATGACGTTTACTTAATACTTTAACAGTCTGTGCCATCAAAATCTAGGAAACTTAGCATAGACTGACTCTACTTACTTATTTCCGAGGTTCCGCGGTAGGTATATATATAACATATCGTAATGTCACTGCGTATATCTATTTACCACTAAGCTCACCTTTACTATAATGAAGCTCTAATTTGATACGAATAATGAATAGAGTCAAACCACGTTATCTCTTCGTCCAAGCAAATGAAATGTCAAACTTGAAAGTGTTATTTTAAACGTGAAACATGTATGAAAGGATGACGTTTACTTAACACTTTCACAGTTTGTGCTCAAAACATATGAAACCAAATGAAACTTAGCATGAAGGGACTCTATAAATGTATAGGTATACACTTACTTACAGACAAAGTAATGTGACGATTCGCCGGTAAAGGTACCTTATAGACGGTCGTCGCTTACGTTACGTCGCGTGGCATAGCATTAGTGTAGGAGCGCCGTGAAGAACAACGTAAGTGCCGACCGGCCATAAGTTACTGGCAAACGTCAGAGTTATTTTAACTATCTGTATTTTGTAAGCAAATAGTTTTTCGGAGTTTATTTTTAGGAACATTTTATCGTTTTACCTACCTGAGCCTAAAAGTTCACAAACGTGACACTTTTCTTTATTTTGCGACTATGATGAACTTAAATCTAAACTCTTGGCGGGCTTTTCAAATAATATGCCGTAAAGAGTTTGGCTTAGAATGGCTAGAAACATAGAATTGCAATGTTTCATGTTCACTTTGGATTCAGGCCTTAGGTACCTATTTGAAAATGATCGAAATTAGTTTTTTCGAAAAGAACCTAGATAATAATTTATATTCATGTATTAGGTAGGTACGAGTACGTATAAGAATATTTGGCATGGTATCAAGTAACTCACCATATTCATCGACATCGTTCTTAACCCGTCCAGTTCTTCAAAAACTTAAATGATGCACTAAGTACCTATATTGGTATACAATAAATTAAACAAACGTACTTATAAAACTCAACATAAACACTTTGTTTGTATTTTCAAATGTTTCCACATGTGTAGAGCACATTCCAAAATTATAACATCAAATGGCAGACGCGACCGCCCGCGGTGCTATCGTCTGACTCTACTGCCGGACGTTGCGACAAATGTCCATACCTACTTATGCGTCCTACCATGCTTTGATTTGTAACACTTTAACAAAACTTTAATATTGAAGATTAATATTACTACTTATTATAACGACATTGATTGCTAGAATTTATTATGCTAGGTAAACATAACTCGATACGTAGTAGTTTCCACAGCTGGTCGAGTTGCAGTTTCAGTTTTGCCGTACCCGGCTCATGAACACACAGCGCAGTGCGGCAAAACGGCGGTAATTCAACCAATAGGCGTCGAGCTCGCGGAACTATCGACCAATCACCACTTCCAAGGACAAAACTGCTTTATGCAACTTTGTTCAATTGAATTTTTTGTTTAAAATAGAGCTCCATCGTAGATATAAATAAAATTGGTGTATCGGCATGACAAGCAGGAAGTAATGAAGAAGTTGGTTTACAAACAATAATTGATGTCCTTCCTCACGTACCTTCGAGTGTCCGAAACGTTTATTAATATATGTAAGTACATACTACACCTTAATCCCTTACAATATGGTGAAAAATTGTACACATATCAATGAACTCGACTGTGCAGCAAGGCATACTGTGTCATTTGTGTCGTAGCGTCATCTTCGCTAGGCAAATGGAGCTGGGCTTCTTGGAGGTCGTAAAAGACTCGGATAGATATTTAGCACGATACAGGATTACTCACACTAGGACGGGACGGGTCGGGACGGGACGGGGCCGGACAGGGCGATCAAATTTTATAGAAAATGTAAATTTTTGTAGAAAGAATCACGTGATAACTCGGAGCCCGCGGATGTCATGTCATAGCACCTGACAGATCGTCCCGTCCCGCCCCGTCCCGTCCCGTTCTGGTGGGAGTCATCCCTAACCATGCTGACGACACGCAGACAAGGTACCTGTGTAGCGGATAATTATTTTTAACACCGGCTAAGATGAGTGTTGGACCACACATCACGCATCTAATGATAGGGGATATTCTTAATTGCAATAAAATGTTAAATACAGGGAAGAATGTAACAAACAAAAGGCCGTATTTTCTAAGCATCTTAATAAAAAGGAAATATATTTTGAGAAAACTTAAAAACAGTTCAGTATTCAGCTTCACTGTATGTTACAGCCGTCTCCGGGATTGCCGAAATATCTCGGAAACGGCTCTAATTTTCTATGGAAATTAATAAGTATACAGTATGTATCACAACGAAGAGCAAACCTTGAAACTGGTTAACGAGGAACTCGAGTACAATGTAATGACGTGCATTTCACGTGCCTAAGTACATGTTTTATGGCATAGAATTTCTGAGTGAATTACTCGAGGACATTCTTTTTGCAGTCGGTTAATGGTTTTTGTAACATCATGTGAGGTTTGTTTACGTTTTTGACAGTGCATGCGTATTGCGTACTGTTGATACGTAGCTAGGGGCAAGGCAACTAATAAACATTGACGTCGTCATGTCAACGCACATGCGCTTTTAGTTCTGTTTATAAGTAACCTAGGTAATAACTTCAATAATGACTGTAGTCATAGGCAACGCGCGCAAGCGCTTTGTTAACTGTTAACCTCTCGTGCATAATATTAAGACCAGAGCAAGCGGATTAGTCAGTTCTCAAGACACGACTGGCGAACACCTCGATTTCATCAGACAATGCTCGCTAACTTAAAACGGTCCTTGACTATGAAAGTGCACTTTCCTCAGTTTTCTTCCCTCTTAGCTGAGAGAATAGGGTTTGCGATCCGGATCTAAAATGTATGGAATTATCCGGATCTGTATCCGGATCCAACGGATCTTCCATAGCTTTCTGATCCGCATTGCAAAGCCTTGTTTTTTCCCGGGCCGAGTGGGATCCATAACGGATCTTCCCTAAGATAAAAAAGGAGGGAAGAAAAAGTCCTTGTTTGAAGACGTAGATGGTCTGAAAAAATTTTCAACAATGAAACAAAACAGGTACCATTGTCAGAAACAAGTATAATAGGTATGGTACGTAGGTAGAATAAAAAAGAAACCGCTAAACATATCTTTCGAACACGATGTTGCTGTAGCCTTTTAAAACTGTGAGTTCGTTATCATTAATCGAGTCTGCACCTCGGATATTAAAGTATGTAGTTTTAGTATGTTTTCAGTAGTGCACGTGTCACTCATCACCCTACTTAAATAAAGCGAATAAATGTAATATTTCCGCGGCGTGTTTTTATCAGTCACCAAGCACGGCGGGTGCTACCGGCGACGCTCGACGACAATGCGGTCGTAGTCCTGCAGGGTCTGCGGCAGCTGCTTGCCCGTGGTCTCGGGGAGCAGCAGCGCCACGGCGCCGCCCGCCACCGCGGTCACGCCCACCAACACCAGCGGCAGCTCGCCCCACACGCGCTCCTGTACACAAATACTAATTTCAGGTCCGTTTCTTGGTGCGTCATATCATAACAATACATATCGATTGTTTACACATTTTATTATGATAAAAATGGCATTATGTATCTGACAGGTAGGTACAGTCGACGTCAAAGAAATAAATATACATAAATTTAAATAAATAAAATAAAATAAAAAATAAAAAAATAAATTAAGTTCCCAAACTAAGCAAAGCTTGTACCTACTATGGGTACTAGGCGACGATATAAATACTTATATGTGTAGATAAATACATATATACATAGAAAATGTCCATAACTCAGAAACAAATGTTCGTGATAAAACACGAATAAATGATCTTACCAGGATTCGAACCCGGGACCTCTAGCTTCGTAAGCAGGGTCACTACCGACTAGGCTAGGGAGACCGTTATGTTTACACTTTTGCACCTCATTACAATTAATGGATGGAATGGAATGGAAGTTTAAACATATTTTTGACGTCGACTGTACCTAAATTGCATAAATTACGACCTAGCGTAACTGTTGACGCAACTTTAAATATGTAGGTATTTATAACTAAACTTAGAATAAATCAAGAAAATAGTTTTGCTCATGACTCATGATAGTCATGAAGTCATGATACAGCGAATAATGGATGAACCACATTTAATTGATGCTCGTTGAGAGTATACGCTACCACTTCACCTTGATCTTAGAATTAACTTGATGGGGTCGTGACACTCGTTTCGTTTTAGATTGATGAATTCATTTACATTTTACAGACTTACAGATATTGACTAGAAGTATTTAGGTATCGTCATTTTGTCTAAATTATTCCGTACCTAAACATTAACATAACCTTGCAGTACGTACAAGAGTTTCAATGGAACTTTCATTTTGATATTTTGTTATCAATGTTATCATTTATGGATTTGAAAAAAAATGGTAATAGTACAAATACAAAGGAATTATATACAATGCATCTCTTTTAAAGCGATGTTTAATAATGTAAAACTTAAGAAAAAAATACATTTGCAAAATATATCGCTCCTGGGCGGAAACATATCATTTTTCATGCGCTTCATAGAAATGACCCACTTTCAGTGCATGAGATATCAAAAATTGTAGTCAGGGTGAGAACTACTGATGATAGAATTTTGCGCTATGGGCTAATTATACGTATAAGTACACAATGGAATTATGTTTTTATCATACCTTATTATTTAGGGTGTCTGTCTGTGTATACTGGAGAATGTTACCGCCATCGATAACTGAGTTAGACAAAATGGTTCCTGATGACCGATTAATAATTTTAAAGAAAAAAAAACCGACTTCAATTGGACTTCCCTGTATAAGTTAAAGTAAGCGAATTATTGCTAATTTATGTTTTTATTTTGTTAATTTTTCGTACATCGTATTTAAAACTTACATACATATTACTACCAGGGTTCAGCATCGGCTACATCTTGTGAACTGCTTTCCTAATTGCTCGTTAACATGAGTCGATTATCAAAAACAGCACACGCGTATGTTTCACCAAACCTGAGTTCCCATTAGGTACTGCCAGTGTTCAGCATCAGCTCCATCTTGGGAACTGCTCTCCTAATTGCTCGTTAATATGAGTCGATTAACGAAAACAGCCCACGCGTATGTTTCACCAAACCTGAGTTCCATTTGGTACTGCCAGGGTTCAGCATCAGCTCCATCTTGTGAACTGCTCTCCTAATTGCTCGTTAGCATGAATCGAATCATGAAAACAGCACTCGCCTATGTTGCATCAAACCTGAGTTCCATTAGGTACTGCCAGGGTTCAGCATCAGCTCCATCTTGTGAACTGCTCTCCTAATTGCTCGTTAGCATGAATCGAATCATGAAAACAGCACTCGCCTATGTTGCACCAAACCTGAGTTCCATAAGGTACTGCCAGGGTTCAGCATCAGCTCCATTAATTCCTCATGATATCCATCATCAAAATATAATTAGAATCAAATAGGACTACCTCGAAGGCATTTCGTAACAAACAAATCCCTGGTCGTCATCATCAGGTCTGCTCCACCAAACTGGTAGGTTTTGTAAAGAAATGCTCGAGTTTCTCAAGAAAATACCCAAATTACTATGCATGTGCCTTTAAAATTTGAGGAGTCCCTCAATTCCTCATGGATCCCATCATCAGAAATGGATTTTGAAAAAAACGGGACCAACCTGGAACCATCTACTTTAAGAAACCAAAAAAAAATTCAAATCGGTGCAGTAATGACGGAGCTCTGAGGTAACATCCATAGAAAAAAAAAACAGACGAATTGAGAACCTCCTCCTTTAGAAATATTGAAGTCGGTTGAAAACATCATCGCGTATATCGTGTATAAACAGTAAGGTGCGGATTTGACATAACATAAGTAAGTACATATTAAAGTCCCTAAAGGGGCACAAAGGACGTAGAAATATTGTACATATGGAGATAGTGAAAAATTTTACGCGAGAAACTTCAAGCGAAAACCCTATGTACCTACATATAATATTATCTAAGTATTTCATGTTTTAACACTTTGACTGTCCGAGCATTATATGTAATTCACTGTTGGTACGTATGGCAAGTATGTGTTGGTATATATGTATTAATATATACATCAGACGCATTGCATAAAAATACACGTTCGTTGATATGGTGGACAGTCAAAGTGTTAATTAATGCACTACTTAAATTACAAACGAAGAGTCAGTCAAAATAAAGTAAGTATAGAGTTGATCGGTGATCAGTGATAGGTACTGAATATCACTGTGGTCAGTAGTGAGATACATACGGAGTAAACGAGGAAGGGCGCGAGCATGGCGGCGGCGAACCCGCTGACGTGCACGAAGGAGGCGCCCGAGGCGCGCACGCTGGTGGGCATGAGTTCCGGCGTCCATTGGATCACGGCACTGTATGCCATGTTGGCCAGGAACCGCGCGCCTACCGCCATCACCACCGACGCCACGCCTGCCCGACATACATACAATATTTATCTAAGTAGGTACCTACTTTTACCATCGCAAATTGCACTCTTCAGTACTATTAATTTGTCACATTTGTAACATGTATTGTTACAAGTATTGTTACATGACTTTGTCTGAAAATTTCTTCCCCTGTAGTTTAGCTGCGCCAAAGAATGAATAATGCTGCGCTAAACAAATTCGCCGCTTGCCGACTGCGTCGCGCAGAAAAATTGTATAAGTACACTACATACACACCTTGGCCAGTAAATAAGAAAGCTTCAGATTGCAGTATGTTTGTCGACCTCAGCTTCACTTCGGACGACAGTTACACGAGATCTAAGACATTACTTACTTCGTATATGGTAAGAAATGTCTGACAAAGGCCTGTAGGCCTCGGTACGTAATATACTATGAACTTAAACAGTAGGTAATAACTTTACCTACGGCCATGCAACGGTAGAGTTTTATATTACTAACCTCGAGGCACAAAAGCACCAACAAAAGCGACAATTCCTCCTATTATCAAGGGCCCAGAAACTATTTTACGACGTCCTAATCTGCAAGTAATAGGATGTGTTAAAATTGGGTTACTAATTAATGTACCGCCAAATATTTTTGCAAAATGTAATTCGACGATAAGGCAGGATCTCGTTAATAGTACCTACATTGTGTATTAAGGGCGGTAAACAAGAAATTACGAACGAGGAACGAGGGCTTAAACACGAGTTCGTAATTCTTGTACCGCCCGTGATACATACAATGTTTTTCATAACATTTGCGAGGAAATAAATAAACTTACTAGGCATATAAATACACAATAATTATTAGCGGTAGTGTAGTAGCACAGCACACCGGGAGGCTGTGGGTCCTACTGGAGGCCCGGGCGGGCGGAAAAGTTCTATGAGAATTCATTACGGCCATGGGCTTAATACACCTCTTTAAGGCTAAGTACCGTAAACCGGGGTTACTTTGATTTGCGGGTCGACTTTGATAATAAACGCTCGTTTAAACGAGTTGAAAAACGCCAAAGCAGTTTTTTTTCTTTATTGGCAACTCTGATAGTTGCTCCAGCGCATAGTAACCGGACACGTGTGTAGTGCTACTATTTCGTCTTGAAAAAATATATTAATGGTAAGTACGCTTATCTTGCTGATTTTTAAGGTTAAAAAACTTTGACTATACTTGTGCCAATAATAACTACATGTATTTTTAAAGTGTCTTATGTTAATCAGTGTTTATTCGTGAACTTTAAAAAAAATAACCTCAATCCGATAACCTATACACGCGCACGTTGCCGTGGAATCCATGGCTCGGGGTGTCTTTGATCACTTATACGTGGAGAAATTGTTCAAAAAAGGCTGATTATATCTGTGATTAAAAGGTATTCTAAAGTGCGTTTAAGTGCTTTTATACTTGTTCAAGTGGAATTCCTACTTTTTTTTTGCAATAAATAATCTAACAGAGCGCTTGTTTGTTTCATTTGGTACGTTATCAAAGTAACCCTACATATCAAAGTCACCCCATACATTATGAATATAAATAACTTAAAAAGTACTTAACCGATTTTTATTTTTTTATTTTTTATGAGCTTTAAAACGGGTTTAGTTTGTACTTTCATTAAAAAAGTGGTAGTTTTAAAGTTTCTCAATATGGTAACTTTGATCGTGTCGTTTTTTTTTGACAAAACTATAAGTCCATAATTTTTTTTAATTTAATGTATTGTAAGAAGAGAAAAAACCGATAATTATATTTTAATTTCATATTTTTATGTATAATGGGATCGTCAGAAATTAGTGTCAAACTTCAAAATTGATCAAAGTAACCTCGGTTTACGGTACCTATGCTGGCATATAATATCACCATTTACGAGCAAGTGTGATGAAAAATTGTTGTATAAACAACACTTCGCGGTTAATGTACGGTGTTCCTAAAATGTACAGGTTAAGTTCACTTCCTGAGAGCTGAGAAGCTCTATAAATAGGGACGCAAAAACGTTCTCAAAACATTTACATTGAAAATAATTCTACGTTGAGAAACCTACCCTTGGTTACCATACCATTACATCCCACAAAATGAGATTGTTGGAACAAACCTATCTATTAGTAGAACTACTAAAGTGATGGAAGGTATCTCTGTAGCGGAAGTCAGCGTGAATGCTATGAAGAAGTCCACCCCGATATGTTCGGACATCCTGATTAGCCCGTCGAACACGAGAGCGCACGACATGAACGCGATAACGAGACACAGCACGGTCTTTCGTAAACCTTTTGTTTTAAATATTACTAACAAACTTTCATCTCGCTGTGTAAAGGATTTGGCTGTTACCTGAAACAGAGAAAGTGTTTTATTTGTAAACTTGGATAGTCACATGATTTGACAATTGGAACAAACAAAATTGAAAACAAAACTATATAGGTGGTGTTTCCTGTAATAAGAGCAATAAAGAGCAATCATAGGCAGTAATCCCCAAACTGAATAACGTACACACGTTATTTTCAAAACACTTTGATTTTTATTACACTTCAAAGTTTATTTGAAGACGCAATGTACCATAAAAAAGTGAAAACCTACAGTTCACGACCGCTTGGCGTAGTTGCTAGTGACCCTGCCTGCTAATCCGATGGTCCCTGGTTCGAATCCCGGTGAGGGCATTTATTTGTGTGATGAACACAGATATTTGCTCCTGAGTCATGGATATTTTCTATAATTGTCTTGAAATTGTCTGAAGGAATGTTAAATAATTTAATAGCCATGCAGTAGACATTGTTCCTACGTCCTACGCCTACGGGCTTGAAGCCCGTGTTCACGAACTAGGCTGTTAGTATCATCAATCCGATCCCTTAAATTGCACGCATATTCTGTGACGCACTTTGGAGTATCCGGAGGTCGCCCAGTTAGGAGATCAGCAGGTATCCGAAGCTCTCTTCCAAAATTCGCATATGCTGGCGTAACTGTCGAATATGCCGGTCCCAATCTTTTTGGTGACTCACAACAACCTTGGCCAGATGTCTCTCCAGCATCTGATTGAATCTCACGAGAGTTTTATAGTTAAAATCTGATTGAATCTTCCGACCATTCCATCGGATTGTGGGTGACATGCAGTAGTCTTATGCAATCCCATGATTCGTCAAGTCTCCTGAAATACTGCATATTCAAAATTCCTGCCTTGATCACTGTGTTTCGAGGGGTATTTCAAAGCGGCAACAAACTTCATTCACCAACTTTTCCGCAACTGTGGCTGCTTCCTGATTCGGAATTGCAAGTGCCTCAGGCCATTTGGTGAAGTAATCCATTACGACAAGTATGTACTTGTTTCCGGAGTCTGTTGTTGGGTACGGCCCTGCCACATATAATTGAACCCTTTCCCAGGGCGTTACAACGTTGTACACCTTGAGTGCTCCTCTGCTTGGGGTCTGCAGCCTATAACGGAAGCACAATTTACACAATTTTTGCATCAATTTTCAACCTCTTCACGATAGTGAATCCAATAAAATCGCTGTCGGATTTTCAATAAGGTCATTTTCACTCCAAGGTTACCGTTGTCGAAACTTTCTAAAACATCTTTCACTCTTTTTCTCGGGACGACAACTTGTAGATGAGATACGAAATCACATTTCAGCCTGCTGAAAACGCTTCTAAGGAAGTGACATACTTCGCCAAAATAATAAAATCATCCGGTTTTTATTTTCAATTCGTCTGTTTTTTTTTTAAATGTATGTTACCTCACAACTCCGTCATTACTGAACCGACTTGAATTTTGTTTTTGGTTTCTTAAAGTAGATAATTCTAGGTTGGTCCCGTTTTTTTCAAAATCCATTTCGGATGATGGGATCCATGAGGAACTGAGGGAACTCCTCAAATTTGAAAGGCACATGCATAGTAATTTGAGTATTTTCTTGAGAAACTCGAGAATTTCTTTACAAAACCTACCAGTTTGGGCAGTTTGGTGGAGCAGGCCTGATGATGACGACCAGGGATGTCAAAGAGGAACTGCTCTATAATTCGCGGGCCCCAGCTGTATCTTCTGATTTGAGACATTCATCTTTTGTTTGTTACGAAATGCCTTCGAGGTAGTCCTATTTAATTTGAATTATATTTTGATGATGGATATCATGAGGAATTAATGGAGCTGATGCTGAACCCTGGCAGTACCTTATGGAACTCAGGTTTGGTAAGACTTACGAGAGTTCTGTTTTCGTCATTCAACTCGTGTTAACGCGCAATTAGAGGAACAGTTCTCAAGATGGAGCTGATGCTGAACCCTGGCAGAAACTAGTGGAACTCAAGTTTGGTCCAACATACGCGACTTCTGTTTACGTCATTCGACTCGTGTTAACGAGCAATTAGGAGAGAAATTCACAAGATCGAGCTGGTGCTGAACCCTGGCAGTACCTAGTGGAACTCAGGTTTGGTGCAACATAGGCGAGTGCTGTTTTCATGATTCGATTCGTGTTAGCGAGCAATTAGGAGAGCAGTTCACAAGATGGAGCTGATGCTAAACCCAGGTAGTACCTAATGGAACTCAGGTTTGGTGCACCACAGGCGAGTGCTGTTTTCATGATTAGATTCATGTTAACGAGCAATTAGGAGAGCAGTTCACAAGATGGAGCTGATGCTGAACCCTGGCAGTACCTAGTGGAACTCAGGTTTGGTGCAACATAGGCGAGTGCTGTTTTCATGATTCAATTCGTGTTAACGCGCAATTAGGAGAGCAGTTCACAAGATGGAGCTGATGCTAAACCCAGGTAGTACCTAATGGAACTCAGGTTTGCTGAAACTTACGAGAATTCCGTTTTCGTCATTCAACTCGTTTTAACGAGCTATTAGGAGAGCGGTTCTCAAGATGGAGCTGATGCTGAACCCTGGCAGTAACTAGTGGAACTCAGGTTTGGTGCAACATAGGCGACTGCTGTTCTCATGATTTGATTCGTGTTAACCAGTGTTGGGCAAAACGTAATTGAATTACTAATTAATAATTACAATTACAAAAAGTAATTGCAATTACAAATTACAATTACAGGGAAAATGAAATTGTAATTATAAGTTTCAATTACAATTACAAAATGTAATTATTAATTGAATTATTAATTACATTTTGCAATTAATTACTTATTAAATTACACATTTCTTTTGTTTTATAGAATATTTTTGATCACTTATTTTTTGAATAAAATAAACGATCGGTGAAAACTATGATAAATCTACCGAAAACAGGTTGTCGGACGAAATGTTTGAAATGAGAGTACTGTTAAAGTCTAATTTAAAATAATCTTTATCATAAATCAAAGTGTGTTTTTTAAAAATTAATAATACGTATTTGATTGATAAAAATGTTTTATTACTTTATCCCAACCCCCCCTGCCCTCTTCTGCTGTTTTTCAGGTATTTTCCTTCTTTTATCTGAGAACATTCCTTCGTACTTAATATCCGGGTATTCGCACGCAACTTCTTAGTATTCCGGGATAAAAAATATGCTTAGGTACTTTATATTCTGGAAATATACTATCTGCGTGCCAAATTTCAGTCAATTCAAATAAATATAAATATAGGTACACACATTTATTGTTTTGATTATTACATCATTGCAATCAGACCAAGTAAACACGTATGCTTCTCATTGTTTATAAAAAAAGTTGACTTAAAGTAATTTAGTAATTTAATTTACAAATAAATGTAATTACAATTACAAATTACAAAGTAATTTCAATTACATGAAATTTTAATTACATTCAATTTAATTAACGTAATTGAATTAATAATTGTAGTTTGTATTTGTATATATGTATTTATATATTTATGTATTTTGATATGAACATATATATATGTATGTATATGTAATTGTGTGTGTGTTTGTTTTCTTTTTTTTGTAGATTTGTTTTTTCTGTTTTTGTCATATTTTTTGGTTCTCACATAATACTTTTTCCAGTTTTGCACCACCTACTGTATGTATACTTTTCTTAGTGTAGTGTCTCCTCTACCCAAAGGTTGTCTGGAAGAGATCGCTCTTTAGCGATAAGACCGCCTGTTGTTTGCCTCTTTTTCATGTGTAATCTATACCAGTTTGTGTTATTTTTGTTATTTTGAGGTGCAATAAAGAGTTATTGTATTGTATTGTAATTGTGTAATTTGTAATTAAATTACAAAAAGTAATTAATTACGCCCAACACTGGTGTTAACGAGCAATTAGGAGAGCAGTTCACAAGATGGAGCTGATGCTGAACCCTGGTAGTAATATGTATGTAAGTTTTAAATACGATGTAGGGAAAATTAACGAAATAAAAACATAAATTAGCAATAATTTGCTTACTTTAACTTATACCGGGAAGTCCAATTGAAGTCGGTTTTTTTTCTTTAATAGTACATTTCGATGCTAGTGCGGAAAGTATGTCATTACTTCACAAGTCCCGAGGTATCTTGCCACGAGCCGCAGGCGAGTGGCAATACTCGGGACAAGTGAAAAATGACATATCTGCACGTGAATCGAACGACGTTTTTCAATACAGATGCGAAAAAAATTAAAATACATAAGAACGAATTTGAAAGTTTTATTATTATTTCCGTGGCACGATTGTAATACAGTTAATATAGGTATTAAGAACATCTTCAAAATGTTTATCTTATGTATCTTCTTTACTAAGTCATTTTCAATCTCAAAATTATTATTTCTCATAAACAAAATAATAAATCGCATGTGATAAATCGTATCGTCCGTCATGTCTTATAGGGCCTTCAAACATGTTTACCTGATTGAAAAACGCCTCTACTTTGACTGACGTTTCGTTGGATCTGTTCCGTTTTATACACACAGATTTATAAGAACTGTTTTAAATGTTAATATTTTTAATGAATGATCATTACTATGATGAAGAAGTAATTATTGAAATATGAAATATCAATATCTTTAATATTATTGCGTTAATAGTAGGTATTTAGTTGTATTACGCCCAGGTAAAGTTAACGAACAATAATACTCTTCGGTAAGCAGTCATGAATTGGAACACAACTAAAAAAAAGATTGGAAAAGTAAAAAGCACTAGTTCGCAAAAACAAACTTTGCGCACGCAAAACAGCCAAATAAAGGACACTTTTTGAGCAACTGTATTGAAAAATTATTTAGTTTGTCTATCATCGTAGCTGCTATGCTACGTAAAGTAATTACCAGTAATGAAAACAAGTAAAAAAAATGAAATTAAGAGTTTGTAACTTACTATAAATTCATCGAGAACCTCTGGAGATACTTTATTTTTGTTGACCCTTTCAAATTTATGAACTATTTTTACAGCTTCATCGACTCGACCCTTAGATACCAACCACCTGAAAATGTATGTGCACATAAATTAATCACTTACATATGTATCATGGGAGCTGATCTGTACTGTCCATAGTTTGTAGTTTGTTTAATGTTTTGTGTCACGTCACTGTCACGTACGAACCAATGGGCAATATTAGGTATTTACCCAACGCTCTCAGGGATCAGGAAGGGTGTAACGACCACGAGCAGCATGGGCAGCGAGGTGGTCAAGATGAAGTTCCTCCAGTCGCTGATCCACAGCGCCAGCCACGGCAGCGCGACGCACCCGCCGCCGAAGTACAGGGCGATCGACATGTTGGCCACCCACGACCGGTGCTTTACGCCCACGTACTCCAGCACTGCAGAGGTATCACAACAATATTTATATTATATTGCCTGCTCACTCTCATACCTATTACTTAGCTGATTTTGATACTATTTCAACATATTATTTACGTAACCCAGCGCATAATCAACAAACGCTTGATGAGATAACTCAGGTGAAAGGCACTATTCCTGTCTAGGAAAAACGGCGCTCTAAATTACGTTTGAGCGCCAAAACACCTCGACTGAAATAGGTGCCTTTCCATCCTTAGTTAACAATAGCTCGAAAAAAACTTTTCATTTCTCATGTTCTGAAAGTGGGTTGTTGTTTATCTATGAAGCGGGTGGAAAACGATGCATGGCGGCCCTAGGGTCGCAAACTAATTATTCCTCTTGGTTCTCGACTTGTACGCACCAAGCAGAACAAAGTGTCAACAATATTCTTATTTACTCACCCCAGAATCAAATCTCTTCTTTTTAACTTTAATATGTTTAGGTGAGCAATGGCAATAAGTTATACAGCCACACATTAGTTCATACTAACTTATTTATGCAAAATACAAAATATTAGCCATACAATTAAAACAACCCAACTCTGTTTGTGGAAAAGCGCGGGAAATTTAAAATATTGTGGTTAGCAACACTGTATTTGAATAAGTTATTTGAAAATTGTGTATAACTAGGTATATATATAATATGTTTTATCTGTAGCACGTAAGTCAAAAAGTTTGCTTGTTGTTGTTGCTTACAATTTTTAGTTTTCGTTTTCTAAAGTAATATCTGATATCTACATTTAACAATGTGATTAGTTCAAGGAATATAGCAGCCCATACCCAATACAATACCTGGTATAACATTATTTGATGATATGAGATATTTGTTTAGGGATATTTTGAGGTTAGGTTTTAGGTTTGATATATGAATAAGTTCTTTCTTTATTTCATTATTAAATTACATGATAAACTCGGAAAAAGGTACTGAATGGAGTCCATGAAAACCAATTGTGAGTTTATCACCAGCTCAAGGCAATTCCTGTAGAATTTTTTGAATTTATGCTGACCACTTTTCAAGTAGGTAGGTACAATAGAAAATTAACAATAAATGATAGATAAGAAGAAGAAATGATAGTAAACAGTGAAATAAAGTTACCTATGTTTGTTTTCAATAAAACAAAATACCTGTATATGTCGTTGTTTTGTTAAATATTCTTCACTTTTGTAATGCTTCCTTCAAGAGGCGTAGTTCTAGCGTTATAGTTGTTTGTTTTTTGCTTTCCTCGCATTCTAAATGAAAAGTAGAGTGTTTAACTCGGGTAAAAGGCACCCATTTCAGCTCTTGGTTAACAATCTACTATACTTTGATACGCGAAATCATTAAGCAAAATCAAGAGCGAGGGAAAGTTGCCTTGACATTTAGCGGTTATTTCGAAAACCACGTGCAATAGGCTCACGAAACTTGAAAAAAAAATGTACGTCTGAAACTAGTTAAAAATAAGTCCTATCTAAAAAGCCCTTCTCGAGTCTTACCAGGTGCAAAGTTGCCCATCACACTAGGCCACGTAATCACGTTAGATGGCGATGAACAACCTTTGAGCCAGATAAGAACCTGCGCGAACATCAGGTACTCTCTTAGCAATACGTCGCCCTACTTCCTTTATAAAAGATTAAATACTGACAATATAACAGAAATGCTAGGGCGATAGAAAGAGAAATGATAATGACAATGACGATGGTGCTGAAAATCGGCTCTACCTTTTTTAACACACTACCGAGTATTTAATTAGAACGAACACATATACCTACATACGTGGGTCACTCGAAAAGTTTTGAGATACAAAAAAACTATTGAAGATATAAACACTATTTATTTTACATTTTCAACCGACTTCAATATTTCAAAAGGAGGAGGTTCTCAATTCGACTGCTTTTTTTTTTTTTAATGGATGTTCACTCATAACTCCGTCATTACTGAACCGATTTGAATTTTTTTTTTGTTTTCTCAAAGTAGACGGTTCCTGGTTGGTCCCGTTTTTTTCAAAATCCATTTCTGATGATGGGATCCATGAGGAACTGAGGGAACTCCTCAAATTTGAAAGGCACATGCATGCTGATTTGGGTGATTTCTTAAGAAACTCGAGCATTTCTTTACGAAAATCATCAATTTGGTGGAGTGGACCTGATGATGAAGACCAGGGATGGCAAAGTGGAACTGCTTCGTAATTCTCAGGACTATGATCCGATTTTAAAAAATATTTTTTTGTCTGTATATAGATGGTTTCAGGATTGTCCCGTTTTTTTCAAAATCAATTTCTGATGATAGGATCCATGAGGAACTGAGGGAACTCCTCAAATTTGAAAGGCACATGCATGATGATTTGGGTAGTTTCTTAAGACACTCGAGCATTTCTTTACGAACATCATCAATTTGGTGGAGTGGACCTGATGATGAAGACCAGGGATGTCAAAGTGGAACTGCTTGGTAATTCCCAGGACTATCGTCCGATTTTAAAAAATATTTTTTTTTTCTGAAAATAGATGGTTCCAGATTTGTTCCGTTTTTTTCAAAATCAATTTCTGATGATGGGATCCATGAGGAACTGAGGGAACTCCTCAAATTTGAAAGGCACATGCATGATGATTTGGGTAGTTTCTTAAGACACTCGAGCATTTCTTTACGAACATCATCAATTTGGTGGAGTGGACCTGATGATGAAGACCAGGGATGGCAAAGTGGAACTGCTTGTTAATTCCCAGCTCTATCATCCGATTTGAGACATTCATCTTTTCTTTGTAAAGAAATACCTTCAAGATAGTCCTATTTGATTATAGTTCTATTTTGATGATGGGCTTCACGAGGGATTGAGAGAACTCCTCAAATTTTAACGGCACATGCATTCTGATTTGAGGGTTTCCTTAAGTAACTAAAACAGTGTTTTGGCGGAGCCAAAATTTTGATGAACTTGATCTGATGATGAAGACCAGGGATCGCAAAGTGGAACTGGTTAATAAACCTAGCTCTACTTATTATCCTAGTTGTGACATTCATCTTTTTGATTTGATTTATATTCTGATGATGGAGTTCTAGAAGAATTCAGAGAACTCTTCAAATTTGAACGGCAGGTTAATTGTGATTAGAGGGTGTTCATAATTAGCTTAGGCATTTTCTTACTGTGGCCATCATTTTGCTGGAGTGGACCTGATGTTGATAATCAGGGATGGCATAATGAATATGCTCGTTAATTTACAGTCTGTCATCCAATTTAACACATTGTTATTTTGTTTGTTTAAAGGTCTACAAGGGAGTTCCGTTTGATTATACTTCAAATGTAATGATGGAAGCCCTAGGACATTAAGAAAGCTCCTCAATTTTCAATCGTACACGTGCGGTGTATTGGATATTTGTGAAGTAAACTGGCTAACTCAAACAAATTCTTAATTTCACTTTTACCGGGAACCAAATGAAGTCGGTTTTTTTTTCTTAAAAATTATCTCAAAATACTCTCCATCGTTCTTTATACAAAGTTCCATTCGTCTAAACCAACTTTGGAAACACTTTTGCCAGTCTTGATCGGATAGGTCAGAAATCGCTCCCTCATAGGCAGCCACGGCTTCTTCGGCACTCGAAAAAAACCTGCCTTTTATTTTTTCCTTCACTGTTGGGAACAAAAAGAAATCGCAGGGAGCCAAGTCAGGGCTGTAGGGTGGATGAGGCAAAGTTTCAACCCCAGTTTCTGCAATAAACGCCTTTGTTCTGAGGGACGTATGTGAAGAGGCGTTGTCGTGATGCAGCATGATTCCCCGAAGTCCAGCCTTTGGTCACCTCTCCCGCACTGCTTGGAAAACTTGCGGCAATGCTACTGTAGTGTACCATTCCGAGTTAACAGACCTATGATTTTCCAGCACTGAGGTCGACAGATGTCCCCCCCGAGAAAAAAAACTAGCCACCATTTTTTTGCCTACGTTTCGAGGTCTTTGTAATTTTGTTGGTAACTTGCCCTCTGAGAACACCCATACTGACGACTGCCGCTTACTTTCCGGATCATATTGATAAATCCATGTTTCGTCACCAGTAATGATTTCAGAAACACGTCTTGATGTTCCGTTTTCGAATTTTAAACGCATTTCATGACACCAATCCACACGAGCTTGTTTCTCAGTTCCGGAGAGCAAACGCGGGATCCAACGGCAACAAAGCTTCCTTACTCCAAGATGTTGATGTAAGATGATATTAACACTCCCCGAACTAATGCCTAGGATCTTCTCGATGTCCGTGTATGTAATTCGTGGGTCTCCTCGCACTAACATTTCAGTAGTCCATACGTTTTCTGCAGTTACTGCTGTTTGAGGGCGACCACTTCTGTGTTCATCTTCGAGGTTGGTTTTGCCCCTTTTAAATTCACTAAACCATCTAAAAACAGTTGCCCGGGATGGAGCAGAGTCTCCTAATGCCGATTGTAATCGCTGCAAAGTCAGTTGTTCGGTTAAACCAAATTTAAAATCGTAATATATCATAGCACGAAAATGTTCGCGGTTCAGCTCCATCGTTTCAAAGAAAACCCACGGAAAACGTTGTAGCAACACAACTGGAACTAATCTATTTTTGAAATTAGAGTGTACTGGATACTAGTGTTCTATTTTTAAATAAATTTGCTTTTTAAAAACATATAACATGGTGCGTTCCATTTTCAAATTTCGAGCATCTCAAAATTTATCGAGTGAGCTACGTATATGTTATGTATGAACTATCATCATCATCCATTAATTACGTCACACCAATTTCATGATTTTTTGACCCCTCCCTCCCCCCTTGTCACACTCCGTCACAATTAACTACACCCTGCCCCTTTCGTGTGACGTCACATTTAGATTTTTAGTTTAGGAAGGTAAAAATTACAAAATCACTTTGTAACAAACTTTTTATTAGGATTGCTTGAAATGATTTATGAATTATAAATTGAAAGAGATGTCATATAGGTACTACAGAAAAAAGTGACCAAGGCCCCCAGTGCCCAGGGCTGGGATCGAACCAACGTCCTCCTGCTTTCGCGGCAGACGCCCTAACACTCCCAGCCCTGGGCACTGGGGGCCTTGGTCACTTTTTTTCGGTAGTATATGACATCTCTTTCAATTTATAATTTATATATAGTAGTGTGACTACTTAAAAACATAAATCCAAACATGTATTATATTTAATAAATTATTTACCTAATTCATGCTTTACAATTGTTATGAATATGATTTATGAAATTAACGAAGAGAAAATTAACAATAATAAAAAAAAAAAAACTTATTCTTCCTCCGGCCAGACTCAAACTCGGCCAGAAAAATAGTATCAAATTTATAGGGAACGAAAGTATCTAAACAAATCCGAGTACCTATGTAGAAAATTAGTTCATATTTTGTAAAAAAATTGTATGTGAGGATTGTGAAGTCACGATATGTCACATTTTATGGATCCCCCCTTGAGGTGTGATGTAATTAATGGATGATCCCTTACGAATACGTGACAGACACGCGGTGCGTACCCTTTCCGTCCAATAAGCATGCAAGACGCATAGAGCTTGCTGTAGTGATAGTTTATTTTCAATTGTTACAATTAGTGTAATGCTTTGCTCCGCTAATTCACTTTCAATTATGCATATTTCATTGCTGTTCAATGCCATTGATTTAAATTAGAGACTTAAAAGAGGTGGATGTCGTTTTCCAGGCAGAATTTTTACAAAAAAATAAAAAAATAATGAAAATATTAAACTTGCTTCTTATTGTTGGTAATTGTATGTTACGTATTAAAATACAACAAAAGTGATTGAAGGGTTTTCATCCGGCAAGGGGTTAAACATTGTATGGAGGCTATGTAATTTTTCAGGGGTGAATCTTGAAGGTCGTCCATAGACCACTGAAAAGTGGAATAAATCGTGACCTCGGGCGGGACTCGAACCCGCGACTCTGGGATACCAGCCCACCGCTCTGCCAGAGTCGTGGGTTCAAGTCCCGTGAACTACTTATGTAACGAACACAATATACATATAATAAGCGACGGACCTACTCCAAATATTTTAATGTCTAAGACAATAATTACAAACAATACGAGTATTCAATCCTACGTGTACGAAGTCGCGGGCTACAGCTAGTCTGGTATACTTAAGTAATTAATCCAGAACCTCCTATAATAAAATCCAAATAAACAAGGTCAGTATCCGTCAATATCCTTTTTTGTAAGGTTCAAACAGGTCAATAAACTTGACTCGTTTTAATTTATCAAGATCATCGCCTTTAAAGTCTCAGTTGTACCTAGCGCCTCGGCTATGTCCGGATGGGATGCTGTCATGCGTAGTTACCATTTTCAAAACCTTATCCCTTTTTAGGGTTCCGTAGCCAAAATGGCAAAATGGAACCCTTATAGTTTACTCTAGTCCGTCTGTCTCTCTGTCCGTATGTCACAGCGGTTTTACTCAGTAACTATAAACCAAATGTTGTAAGTACCTATTTTAAAGGTGTACCGATATTTTGTGTGCCGCTACTTAGCTTGTTTTAACATTACATCTCAAAAGCTTTTTACAGCATAAGATCTGTGGACTTATGTCTTTTTACATGAAGGTAAAAACTGGTACTGGCTTCATGCCCATCCTTCGCCTAATAATGGTACTTTCTTGGATCTGGCCTCCCTTAGACTGGCGACTGGTTTGCGACTGGGGGTTTCGGTATGTGCGCCACACTCATGTCCTTGTGGCACGGACGTGCAGACGTGCACCGACTGGGACACCATGGATTGTGTTGTAAAAAAAGTGCAGGCCGTTTTTCGAGACATGCGTCTCTTACTGACATAATCCGTCGGTCTCTTGCCACCATCAACCTGCCTGCTCTCCTTGAGCCGACTGGTACGTGTATATTCAGGGATGACGGCAAGAGACCCGATGGGGTGTCCTTGGTTCCTTGGAGTTTGGGTCGGATGCTAGTGTGGGATGCTACATGTGTAGACACGCTGTCACCGTCCCACCTCCAACGAACTAATGTAAAAGCGGGCGAAGCGGCTGAAAGCGCCGTAATTTTAAAACGTAATAAATATAAGAGCCTGGGAAGATAGTACCTACTATTTTGTACCATTTGGGGTCGAAACTAATAGGTCCATGAGGTCCTGCGCACGCAAGTTTTTTGTAGAAATCGCGAAACGTCTGATTGATGTAACTGGTGACCGAAGAGCTGGTGGCTTCCTTGCACAACGTATCAGCATTGCGATACAACGAGGAAATGCCGCCAGCATCCTAGGAACAATGCCTCAAGGACCTATTTTAGATTTAAGATAGGTATAGGTAGGTAGCTAGGTAAGTTACACTTACTGTATATATTTTTAAAATAAATGATTTGAATATTGAGCATATATCTAATATGTCACTGAAAATTCGTGGTTTCAACTAAAACCAGCGTGAAATTAAAGGAGGTTAAAAAGGCCTGAATCATTCGATAAAACGAGAGTACGGCCGTGCCTTTGTTTTGCCGACTTGCTAGCCAGATACACATATGGCTACAAAGTACAAGCTTTGCGTACCTAATTGCAATTATAATGAGCCACCATAATTACCTCTAGCCATATGCGATATTTGTCTTCTAACTGATATATTGATGATCTCACTACACGGGGCAGAACGTGTTCATGGTTCCGGTCGCACATTAAATTACCGTAAGTAGGTATGTAGTACACAGAATATTACGTTACAGTTACACATAATATTAGTACCTACTCACTTACTTATATAAATCATTAGGTATTTACGGCAATTTTAGGCATCTACGTGATAGACAGTTTTATATTATTAATGACAATGTGGGTAGTAGACGACGATATACATATATAATAGATATATACATACAAATACTTAAATACATAGAAAACATCCATAACTCAGGAACAAATATTCGTGATAATCCCACAAATAAATGCCCTGACCAGGATTCGGACCCGGGACCTCTTGCTTCGTAGGCAAGACACTCACTACCAAGTCTACCAACTAGGCTATGAGGCCGTTATACTAATAATTGTTGGTGGGGTGGGGTGAGGTGAGCGTGGGTACCACTTTGGTTTTTCGATAAATAAGTACCGATTCGTGGTTGTGAAGAGACAATAAGATAAGTTACATCCCTGTAACTTTTCAGTAATTAAATTTGACATTCTAATAATCCGATACATGAAAGATGCTGCTTTCTTACCGAGAATATAAATAAACAAAAAACAGCCATCACAAGCCATTCCCACCAGGAATCGGCAGACTGAGAAATCCCAGAAGCCGGTAGTAAAGATCATGCCCACTCCGCCGACACAGCCCAGGATGTTAGACACTGTAACAGTCGAACACATATTTTATTAGACATTTGTAGTTCTCTCTATAGTCTTTCTAACTCTCTCTCTCTCTTCTCCTAGCTATGTATCCCACATGGTGGTGAGAGTTTTCGAACATGCATCTTCCATTTCGCTCTATCCTTGACATCGTCTATAGAAATCTTGCACTCAGCCAATGTCCTTTTGCACTATACTCTGTCCACTTTAAGAAGCTAGTATAGAGGCCTCTCTTTTGCATAAATTGTATGCAGGCAGATGAAAGGGACATAAAAGGGTCGGCGGTGGTGAGTGTTTTTAACTGAATGGCAAGTTACGATTACATGAAGCGGTTACGGCGATCGAGCGCGGACTACCTACTTAATATTTTAATAGCAAGTTATTTTAATACGATTTTTAAAAGTGGTGGCAGTATATGGCGTAGGCATTTATTGAATTCAAAAGTTGTTAATAGGTAATCAACATATTTATTTTAACAAACTGTATACTCACTATAAGAGTATTCAAGAAAAGAGAACAATAACGCGTCAGCACCGTATAAGAGACAGATGTTGACTGATTTTGACCGCCATGTAAACTCTCACGATGCACATGTATCGCCCACATCGCTTAGCGGATGACGATAAGGTTGAAAAACTATCATTCTAATTAGTCCTTCAGTTAGATTGTCTAAAATGATTAGACACGTATTTTTTCCTTTTTCAATTTTTTTGTGTCTTTGTGTGTCCTATAAAAAAACTAAAATTGAAGATGTAGAGCATCAAAGTTCCGGGATGGGGGCTTGTGACGTCACTAATAGGTAAGAATTATATTGAATAGTGACGTGACGAGCCGGGTAATGTGTTGATTTATCGAACAAAAGAAAAAATACGTGTACAATATATTTTTATAATCTAAAAGACGGACTAAATAGATTTTTAGTCGTCTAGCCTATTACGTGCTGTCTAAATTTTCTGGTACCTACTAGCTTGTTAACGTGGACAAGGTATAGGTACCTACATACGTAGAAATGCAGCATTACAATAAATATTAGATAGTGTCACAAGGGAGCAACATACATATATACTTACGGCTAGGGCGTACATTGAACACTCATTAAAGGGTCTAAGGCTATACCTAATAGAATAGGTCTAGGAATCAAAAGTAGAATCCTGAGCATGTTTTGTGGGATACAACTGCCGCTGTAAGGGAGGAGGGCGTATCTACAGTAAAATTAAAAATCTTAATAAGTCGGTTAAAAAACACCAGTACCTACATGCGTCTTTTTTCACTGATTCTGAACTCTGATATATGTAACTCAATTTTGGGAAAAAAATCTCAGATACGCCCTTTTTTTTACGGCGGCAGACAAGCGGAAGCGCGATAGATGAAAAATTATTAGATTACGTACCGAGGACTGTAAAGTAAGAAATGTCTCAGATCACGTGTAATTGTCGTCCGAAGCGAAGCTGAGGTCGACAAACTGTGATCTGAGACATTCTTGTTTACTGGCCAAGGTCTGTATACAATTTTTCTGCTCGACACAGTCGGCAAGCGGTGTATGTGTTTAGCGCCTGCAATTGGCTGCTTGCCGGCTGGAGGACAGAAATAGTACATTGTGATATAAGTGTGCTATGATGGTCATTAATGTCATTAATTCAGAGACCGGACAAATGGGTGTCATTACTCGCAATAACGTTGACATGACTCCAAAGATTAATTAATTAATTAATTGATTTCTTAGTAATAATTGCTAAGAGTTCAAAGAAAGATATCATACCTCTTTTGATTTCCTTCTTAAAAATACAATATATTTTTTGACATTGACATTAATATGCTGACATTCATTAAATTTACTTTGTGATTCTTTCATTCTTATGGTATATCTGTATCTGTATCACGAAAGATATCATAATCATATACTTAACAAATAAAATAAACCCATGGATTTTTTTTGTCGCCTTTTGAATATGGCGAAAATTGAAGTAGGGGAACCTGTTCCACCTCGGACAGTTTTTTCTTTTATGATTTTTAGAAAAAAAAAACGACAGGCTGTAAAACTGTTATTTATGCAAATATCATAAGATACATTAATAAACCACAAAAACTTAAATTTAAATTAAAAAAAACCACTTAAAACTACCTTATACAAATTTAACCCTAACACTAAAGACTAAAGGTAACCCTAACACTAAACTTAAATATAAAAAACCTCCCCATTCTCCATTAATAAACTAACTAATACAATACGAAATTATAAATGGGACCATTTATTTTAATAGGATACATTGACGAAAATAATTTTTAAGAAAAAAAAACCGACTTCATTTGGTTCCCGGTAAAAGTGAAATTAAGAATTTGTTTGAGTTAGCCAGTTTACTTCACAAATATCCAATACACCGCACGTGTACGATTGAAAATTGAGGAGCTTTCTTAATGTCCTAGGGCTTCCATCATTACATTTGAAGTATAATCAAACGGAACTCCCTTGTAGACCTTTAAACAAACAAAATAACAATGTGTTAAATTGGATGACAGACTGTAAATTAACGAGCATATTCATTATGCCATCCCTGATTATCAACATCAGGTCCACTCCAGCAAAATGATGGCCACAGTAAGAAAATGCCTAAGCTAATTATGAACACCCTCTAATCACAATTAACCTGCCGTTCAAATTTGAGGAGTTCTCTGAATTCTTCTAGAACTCCATCATCAGAATATAAATCAAATCAAAAAGATGAATGTCACAACTAGGATAATAAGTAGAGCTAGGTTTATTAACCAGTTCCACATTGCGATCCCTGGTCTTCATCATCAGATCCAGTTCATCAAAATTTTGGCTCCGCCAAAACACTGTTTTAGTTACTTAAGGAAACCCTCAAATCAGAATGCATGTGCCGTTAAAATTTGAGGAGTTCTGTCAATCCCTCATGAAGCCCATCATCAAAATAGAACTATAATCAAATAGGACTATCTTGAAGGTATTTATTTACAAAGAAAAGATGAATGTCTCAAATCGGATGATAGAGCTGGGAATTAACAAGCAGTTCCACTTTGCCATCCCTGGTCTTCATCATCAGGTCCACTCCACCAAATTGATGATGTTCGTAAAGAAATGCTCGAGTGTCTTAAGAAACTACCCAAATTACTATGCATGTGCCTTTCAAATTTGAGGAGTTCCCTCAGTTCCTCATGGATCCCATCATCAGAAATGGATTTTGAAAAAAACGGGACCAACCAGGAACCGTCTACTTACAGAAAACAAAAAAAAAATTCAAATCGGTTCAGTAATGACGGAGTTATGAGTGAACATCCATTAAAAAAAAAATAAAAAAATAAAAAAAATTCAGACGAATTGAGAACCTCCTCCTTTTGAAATATTGAAGTCGGTTGAAAAAAGGGAAAAGTGTCCAAGGAACAACACCCCTAATGTACCTTGGACATATCCTGGTGTACCTTGGACAGGATATTTTTTATTAACTATATTATATCTATAGAAATACTAGGTATTTATATATAAAGTCGTATATATTTTTAGCATATTTATGCCATTCATCAGAGTTTTCTAGTACAAATTATCTTTAAAAAAATACCTGGCAGTTTTTCTAAGATTGATTACTTGATAACTTAAAACGCAGATAACTAATAAATAAAAATACGGTTAATATTTAACCTTCAGTTAAAAAAAACACAATAGCAGGAAGATAGGGGCCAAGGTACAACATATTCTTGGTGTCTGAGGTACGACAAAGTAACTTTATGGACAAGTAAGCTTCGTATTAGCACTTCCCATTAAGATTAGGCTGAAACGATCCTACCATCGAGTAGTTAAGTATCTTGACTCTAACCAGATAGAAAAGTTTTATTTTCCAATAGCTAAACATAAAATAATGATCCTTGACGTAAAGTTCTAAATACCAACTTTTCATGATTTATTTCATATTTAATTATTTTTCTTGAGATACCGCCCGCCGTCAAGTTTTGTTGATAGTTGATTTTATTAGTTACTAGCTTTCCGCCCGCGACTTCGTCCGCGTATAATAGGGTTCTTCCTACAGATTTTCATACCTTGTTTTATCTTTTTAAAATGTGACTTGATATAACCTACACATATATTATACAAATATTTTCTATTGCGTTTACGTTTAAGTTTTTATTAGGTAGATTTTGGTAACAGGCGGTATTATCGCTAAAAGGCAACATTTGTCTCTTACAGACAACCATCCGGTTAAATAGCATAAATGATTACCTACATACTTGAATAACAAAATTGAGTTGTAGTCTATGGATACAAAAGAAAACTTTCCGCCATAGAAACTTTCAACACTCTTTTCACCTCATTATGGGTAGAATTTACAAAAAAACCATGAAACCAGTTTTCTTTTATTTGAATAAGGAATCGATGCATAAAGTTTCAAATCTCTAGCTCAAAAAAATCTTTATTTCCCCGCTTCATCAATTTTCAACCTCGTTTTTACCCCCTTAGGAGTAGAATTTTCCAAAACTATGAAAACACTTTTCATTTGTTCTAATAATGAGTCTTTTCACAAAGTTTCAAGCCTCTAGCTCAAAAAGAATCTCCTTTTCCATACAAACGTTTAACCTCGTTAGCAAACAACTTTTTTATATTTTAATAATGAACAGTCTTTGCACAAAGTTACAAGTCTCTAGCTCAAAACAAAATTCCATTCCTATAAAAACTTTCAACCCCCTTTTTACCCCTTTATAGGTGGAATTTTCAAAAACCATGAAAACACTTTTCTTCAATTGTAATACAGAGTTTTAAAACATAGTTTCAAGTCTCTAGCTCAAAACAAAATTCTATTCCAATACAAACTTTCAACCCCCTTTTTACCCTTTTAGAGGTGGAATTTCCAAAAACCATGAAAACAGTTTTCTTTAATTGTAATTAAAAGTCTTTACACAAAGTTTCAAGTCTCTAGCTCAAAAATAAATCCCTTTCTCATACAAACTTTCTACCCCTTTTTTACCCCCATAGGGGTTGAATTTTCTAAAACTATGAAAACACTTTTCTTTAATTCTAATAAGGAGTCTTAAAACAAAGTTTCAAGTCTCTAGCTCAAAACAAAATTCCATTTCTATACAAACTTTCAACCCCTTGTTTTACCCCTTTAGAGGTGGAATTTCCAAAAACCATGAAAAAACTCTCCTTCAATTGTAATACAGAGTTTTAAAACAAAGGTTCAAGTCTCTAGCTAAAAAAAACCATTCCAATACAAATTCCCTTTTTACCACCTTAGGGGTTGAATTTTCCAAAACGATGAAAACGTTTTTCTTTAATTGTAATAAGGAGTTTTTACCTTGGCCTGCCTGTGAGTGTGGATGGCAGATCCGAACATGAAGACATTGCCGAACTGTTTAAAGAACACTTCATTGTGAAGTCACTGTTAGGGGCTCGTCTTACTCCTGGGGTGACCGATGCTGAGACCGTTCAGAGGGGGCGGGATACATACTTTACCGCAAAAGATATACAGATGGTCATTAATAAAATGCAGAGAGGTAAATCGCCTGGTCACGATGGCCTCAGCATCGAGCACTTCAGGTACGCGGGTGCTCACCTCCCTCGTGTTCTCGCAATGCTCTACAATTTCTGTGTAGGTCACTCTTATCTTCCGGAGGCTCTCATGAAGACGATTGTTGTGCCAGTGGTAAAAGACAAGACAGGGGACCTATCTAATAAGACGAACTATCGACCTATTTCTCTAGCCACTACCGCCGCTAAGATATTTGACAGTATGTTTGACGCGATTCTGGGTAAATATCTGAGGATACACGATGCTCAATTTGGGTTTAGACCCGGGTTGTCCACAGAAAGTGCGATACTCAGCCTCAAGCATACTGTCAGATATTACACGGACAGAAAAACCCCAGTTTATGGATGCTTCCTCGATTTATCGAAAGCATTTGACCGTGTGGATTATGAGTTGCTATGGCGTAAGCTGGGGGAGACTGGGTTGCCGGTCGAGTATGTGGCGGTCTTGAGACACTGGTACAAGAATCAGTCCAATCAGGTTAAGTGGGCCAATTTTCTGTCTGGCGAATACAGACTGGAATGTGGGGTTCGTCAGGGAGGGATCACATCTCCGAAATTATTTAACCTCTATGTTAATGGGCTGATAGAGGGGCTTAGCAGCATGCATGCTGGTTGCTACGTGGGGAGTACGTGCATTAACAACATCAGCTATGCTGATGATATGGTGCTGCTGGGCCCTTCTGTTGGAGCCATAGAACAACTACTGGCTACGTGCGAAGCGTATGCCCAGGCCCATGGGCTTGTATACAACCCCACAAAAAGTGAAGTCTTGGTTTTTACGGCAGGGAAAATTAAGCCCTACTATGTACCACCAATTTGGCTGAGTGGCAGTCGCCTGTCGGTCGTGGATAAGGTGAAGTACCTGGGCCATGTCATCACGAGTGATCTTAGTGATGACATGGACATAGAGAGGGAGCGCAGGGCGTTAGCGGTTCGTAGTAATATGCTTGCTCGCAGGTTTGCTCGATGTTCATATGAAGTTAAAATAACGCTGTTTAAAGCTTATACGCAATCATTTTACTCGAGCAGTCTGTGGGTTAGGTATACAAAGCGAGCCTATAGCGCCCTGCGCGTACAATATAATAATGCGTTTAGAATGCTGTTGGGGCTGCCAAGGAGATGTAGTGCCTCGGGTATGTTTGCCGAAGCCCGTGTAGACGGGTTCCAGGCAATCATCCGCAAAAAGATAGCCTCGTTAATGAGCAGAGTGAGAGCAAGCGCCAACAGCATTCTAAAGGCTATAGCGGGTAGACATGACTGTCCCATTTTTTCATTCTGGGTTGGACAGGTCAAGGGTGTTGCCCAATTCATTAGTTAATTTTTAACTTTTAGTTTTTAAGAAATGTTACTAATTTATTTTAAATTTAAATTTAATCTAGCCTTAAGTCACTAACAAAATATGGATCGCACAGGTCTGAAATAAAGCATTTTTATTTATTTATTTTATTTACACCAAGTTTCAAGTCTCTAGCTCAAAACGAAATTCCATTCCTATACAAACTTTCAACCCCCTTTTTACCCCTTTAGAGGTGGAATTTCCAAAAACCATGAAAACATTTTTCTTTAATTATAATAAAAAGTCTTTACACAAAGTTTCAAGTCTCTAGCTCAAAAAAAAATCTATTTCCATACAAACTTTCAACCCATTTTTACCCCCTTAGATATTGAATTTCCAAAAACCATGAAACCACTTTTCTTTAATTATAATAAAGAGTCTTTACACAAAGTTTCAAGTCTCTAGCTCAAAAAAAAATCTATTTCCATACAAACTTTCAACCCTCTTTTCACCCCCTTAGGGGTGGAATTTCCAAAAATCCGTTCTTATCTCTTGCCTACGTACTAAAAGGAAGCTTTGGTAAAAATTTCAAGTTTCTAGTCTTAGCCGTTTCGGCTGTGCGATGATCGTAGATGAGGACAACCTCTTTTATATATATAGATTATGTTATTAACTAACGTTACAAATATTATAAATAAAATATTGTAATATCCGTGGCAACTTAGAATTATTGCCAACTGTCCTAGGTACAACTATGTTCAAGGTTCAACAGTTTCTCCTAAGTAAATAAAATACGACGGAGAAATGCTATGTCACAATAGTTTTAATTTAATTGCTTAACTTATACATTTAGAATGAAACGCAATAATATTTTCTCTTACATACCTATTAGGCAACGAAGAAATATGTTTTTCTACCAACTATATACAAAACTATAAGCTCATACTTTTCGATATTAGACAGTCCAACTCAACTATAATATCTCATTTCGATACGCTGTAGGCAACTATAATAGAACTTCATACAAATTCTATACTTATTTGCGATGCCCCCTGCGGGCTGCGACTTTGCCGATCGCGCCCCCCCGCGCCTGCGCCGACCGCGCCACACGCGCCGGCCTGCCGGCGACGGCGTGCGCAATTACATCTTTTTGTGTTACATCCGTGTTAAGTCAATGAAATTGAATGATGAAATTGTTTCTCCATAGATGATGATGATGATGACTCGTAGAAAAAGTATTGTATACAATCGTAACATAATTAAGTTTTTCAATCTCGTACCTTACTTAGGCCACTCAGCAAACTGCGTGGCCTAAACACGGTACTCGACTGAAAAACTCTTCATTATATCACGATTGTATAATAGTACATTGTGATACACGTGTGCTATGATGGTCATTATACACGAGGCGGTATTGTGCGCGCGAGCTGAAAGCGAGTGCGCAATAAGGAAGCCGATGTGTATAATGGCCATGCACACACGTGTCATACGACATTTTTCAACACACTTGTAAGTAAAAATCAAAATTTAATTCGAGGTTATTAACTTTTGTTAAATACGTTAACTTAATTGTCAGAATCATGTCAGAATGCGTACCTGGTAATTAGCATATGAGATTCACTAACCTTTATTGACTACTTGAAGCTCTTGCGATGCCTTTTCGACGTCGGTTGATGACAATATTTTACATTTTCAACTAATAAATCCCGAAGTTAAGGCCCAAACGTCACAAATAAGTAGGTATATTTATCACTACTAAGTACAACTAGATTTTAATGATAGCACCCGCGTTTTGTAGTTTCAGATGAGCCTAATCCACATATTGTTATAGTTTTACTTCTAATTCTCTTATAGTTGCATTTTATCATAATAATAAAGCGAGAAAACAATCAAAAATGTTTTACGTAAATAAGTTACCGCGGCGCGCTATTGGGGTATTTTTTTCGAATCGCGTTGCGCGCGTAAATTTGAGGCAAAGGCCCGCCAAACAGCCAAAATAAAAAATTAAATTATTTATGTTTGAAGCACAAATTATTGTGAATTTTGAATAATTTAATACAATTTCACGTATATTCAATAATTCAGTAGGTTTTAATCCATTTATTCAACTAAATACGGAGATATTGCTTTTTAAGGCGTAAGTTATTATGTGGCTAAAAACAGTTTACTTTATTTGAAAAAAAAACTTTCCAATCCGACAAAATTTTAATGTTATCTGTGTACGTAACTTAGTCTCGTAGGGTACAAACTTAATTTGATGGGGTTATCAACCGACTTCAATATTTCAAAAGGAGGAGGTTCTCAATTCATCTGAATTTTTTTTTTTTTTTTTTTTAATGGATGTTCACTCATAACTCCGTCATTACTGAACCGATTTGAATTTTTTTTTTGTTTTCTGAAAGTAGACGGTTCCTGGTTGGTCTCGTTTTTTTCAAAATCCATTTCTGATGATGGGATCCATGAGGAACTGAGGGAACTCCTCAAATTTGAAAGGCACATGCATGCTGATTTGGGTGATTTCTTAAGAAACTCGAGCATTTCTTTACGAAAATCATCAATTTGGTGGAGTGGACCTGATGATGAAGACCAGGGATGGCAAAGTGGAACTGCTTCGTAATTCTCAGGACTATGATCCGATTTTAAAAAATATTTTTTTGTCTGTATATAGATGGTTTCAGGATTGTCCCGTTTTTTTCAAAATCAATTTCTGATGATGGGATCCATGAGGAACTGAGGGAACTCCTCAAATTTGAAAGGCACATGCATGATGATTTGGGTAGTTTCTTAAGACACTCGAGCATTTCTTTACGAACATCATCAATTTGGTGGAGTGGACCTGATGATGAAGACCAGGGATGTCAAAGTGGAACTGCTTGGTAATTCCCAGGACTATCGTCCGATTTTAAAAAATATTTTTTTTTCTGAAAATAGATGGTTCCAGATTTGTTCCGTTTTTTTCAAAATCAATTTCTGATGATGGGATCCATGAGGAACTGAGGGAACTCCTCAAATTTGAAAGGCACATGCATGATGATTTGGGTAGTTTCTTAAGACACTCGAGCATTTCTTTACGAACATCATCAATTTGGTGGAGTGGACCTGATGATGAAGACCAGGGATGGCAAAGTGGAACTGCTTGTTAATTCCCAGCTCTATCATCCGATTTGAGACATTCATCTTTTCTTTGTAAATAAATACCTTCAAGATAGTCCTATTTGATTATAGTTCTATTTTGATGATGGGCTTCATGAGGGATTGAGAGAACTCCTCAAATTTTAACGGCACATGCATTCTGATTTGAGGGTTTCCTTAAGTAACTAAAACAGTGTTTTGGCGGAGCCAAAATTTTGATGAACTGGATCTGATGATGAAGACCAGGGATCGCAAAGTGGAACTGGTTAATAAACCTAGCTCTACTTATTATCCTAGTTGTGACATTCATCTTTTTGATTTGATTTATATTCTGATGATAGAGTTCTAGAAGAATTCAGAGAACTCCTCAAATTTGAACGGCAGGTTAATTGTGATTAGAGGGTGTTCATAATTAGCTTAGGCATTTTCTTACTGTGGCCATCATTTTGCTGGAGTGGACCTGATGTTGATAATCAGGGATGGCATAATGAATATGCTCGTTAATTTACAGTCTGTCATCCAATTTAACACATTGTTATTTTGTTTGTTTAAAGGTCTACAAGGGAGTTCCGTTTGATTATACTTCAAATGTAATGATGGAAGCCCTAGGACATTAAGAAAGCTCCTCAATTTTCAATCGTACACGTGCGGTGTATTGGATATTTGTGAAGTAAACTGGCTAACTCAAACAAATTCTTAATTTCACTTTTACCGGGAACCAAATGAAGTCGGTTTTTTTTTCTTAAAAATTATCTGATTACAACACTAGTTCAATAATATAATGAAAAAGCACGCGTGTTTAATATCTAGGATTATGAGCCTAAAAGCGGTACGATAAGAACCTCGTTACGAGCAAGTGTGTTGAAAAATACTATTATGTCGCTGTGATTTTAACTTTAATGAAAGGTGTTTTAAGTTTATCTTAAAAGACATTGATCCATCAAAAAATCGACGAATCTTGGGAGGAGGTAGTGGGTCTTTTTCGTAAATATCAAGAACCCCCTATTTTCATATCATTTTCAACCAATACTGCACGTAATAGAGAGTTTGCAATCTAACTCTAATACTATAGAATATTCATTAAGCAAAATACTATGTAAGTAAATTAAATAATTTGGACAGTACACGAGGAGAAATAGGAATCCGTTTGCAAGGAAAAATGAAAGCAATACTTAAAAGAAATCCAGATTTTGAAACTGTCATCAAATACTTAGAAGACAAAATAGACTCTGAAAACCATTGGCATAACGGTATTCCCATTAAACTACGTTTGATCCGTTAACTTAAGTAGAATGCGAACGGAGTTTTTCAGCTCATAAGTATATTATGCATGTGAAAAGGAACAAACTTACCTACCCCTGAAAATTTAGTTTTTGTTTTATATTAATAAATCTACACAATACATTATATTAAATTGCAACGGTTAACACTCACGTATTTTTATCACAATAGGCGTGATAAAAATACGTGAGTGTTAACCGTTGCAATTTAATCTCAGTATGTCTCACGAAAGTTTAAATTATACAATACATTATGTCTGTGTTTAATGTATAGATTAATATTTTACGAAGTATACAAATTAAATTACAAGTAAAAATAATTAAATGATCTTTGCCAACAATGACATCCGTTTGTCCGATCTCTGGTCATTATACACGAGGCGAAATTGTGCACGCGAGCTGGAAACCTATTATGCGAACTTCCGTGGAAATTATCAATATGATATGCTAATGACGTAGGGAATATAAAGTGGATATGTCAAATGTCAGTTTAGCACGTTTGATTAGGTCTCATGCAAGCGAGTGCGGAATAAGGACACCCGTTTCATACCTTATACCTACGACGTTTTTCAACACACTTGTGTGAAAAAATCAAAATTTTATTTGTGGTGGTTAACTTTTGTTAAAGACGTTAATTTAACCGTCAAAAAAACATATAGGTATACGTATAGTCAACCAATTGGAACCCTAGGCCACTCTAGAACCATGTCAAAATAACAAGCAGTAAGAAATTACTTATAATCTGATTTATAAAAGTCACTAACGAGCTAGTACTATACACGGTGCTCGTGAGCATTGCGAGAGATTTTAACCACGAATTCCTCAGGCTATAAGGAGTAATAAATCTTATATGAACTTAGATCGAAATAAGAGTTTTTTTCATATTTTCACACATAATAATTGGTAGTCTAGTAAATTGCAACTGTTAACACTCACGTATTTTTATCACAATAGGCGTGACATGTTTCGTCGGGCAGACATCGTCGGACAGACAGAGTGGTGAGACTCTGTCTCCAACTATACCCGTTCCTTTCCAACACCTGTCTCACATGACGTAACTCGTCCTGTACGTACTGCGGGTTGCACAGCCGCAGCGCCCGGTTGATAAGTGCACGCGGCACTGAAGACAGATGCGCAGGGTGATGGTGTGAGTCAGCTTGTAGATAACGGTCTGTGTGTGTGGCCTAGAGGGAACGTGAATTTGTGTGGTGACGATTTAGTGGACACGGTTAGTTCGGTGTGCTTGTCGTTGATCTCATCAAACGATCCGACAATTCAGACTCCCGCAACGGCGGCGCCGGATTGCGCGAATCACCCCGCTCCCGCTTCGTCGCGCGCGACCCGCTACCTACGCCGGTCTCGGGCAGTGATGCATGAGCCGCGGAGGTGATAACACCACTCTGTCTGTCCGACGATATCTGCCCGACGCATACGAAACATGTCACGCCTATTGTGATAAAAATACGTCAGTGTTAACCGTTGCAATTTAATATCAGTATGACTCACGAAAGTTTAAATTATATATTAAAATTCTCATAGCGGGTTACTCACGTCAATAAAGTCACAAACATGTCGAGCTATTTTCGACTTTATTAACGTGAGTAACCCGCTATGAGAATTTTAATATGTCTGATACTCACGGGAGTTTAGAAAACTCCCGTGAAATTTAAATTATATAATTGGTATTCTATTAAAAACGTGCCTTTAGAACAGGATTTGAAGTTTAAGAACAGTCAAATTAGATGGTTAAGTCTCGTAACGTCACAATCGTAAAGGTGTTTCATACTGGAGATTTATTTAATTACAACATTTTTACAGGAAAATGGAAATATCTCGAAAGCCGAGCCGAATTTAGCAGACGTTAAATAAGATTTTTAATTTAAAATTCGGTCAGGATTATGCTGTTAAAATCTCTCGCAATGCTCACGAGCACCGTATTGTAATACCTACTTACATATAAATAATAGTATAAAAATTTACCACTCGTAGATCATAAAGTTTGTTTGGTATTAGATATTTTAAATTAAAACATAGTAAGGGTGTAAGTAAGTAATATAATGTAACTACCGAATAGAGCTGGTATCCGTCCAAATTTATCGGCAAAATATCCAAGGACAATTCCACCCACCATGGAGCCCAGGATGCTGATGGTCTGCGACCACGGCACCAGCGATGAGCGATCGCACACCCACTCGCGCTGCAATCACGACAATTCAGTGTCAACATCGACAACAACATCATCTACAAAACCGGCCAAATAGGTAGTTACAACGACCATAGCTAATAGCTAGCAAAAAGGAGTGTCTTAGCTAGGAGTGTGTGGTTGTGTTTGTTTTATGTCGCAGCACTTTTACGACTCATATTATATACGCCATTTTACTAAGAGGAAGAGGATATGACTTTTTTCAAAAACACAAAAGGGTTAACTGACCGTATTCAAAAGTCTTTATGCAGCTCTACTTTTATGATTGTTTTCATAAATTTTGGTAGGCGTGATGAATACTAATTCGTGTTATACGATTTAAATTATAATAACAATGTAAAACAGGATATTTACCATGTAGGTATGTTTGTTTTTCTGAGCACCCGAAATTTCGGCACTGTTGCAAGCGCACTAGTGCCAGTGACAACACGCAAAATAAGCGAACCCGTAAAAGGGTAGATCGCTATGGCGTGTGGGTACTGGTATTAAAAGGCAATCCATCACGAGAGCGGTGATATCAAAATCGATATATATAAGGTGCTAACAAATTAGTCACGGATATTTTAAGGGATAATACATTGTATTAAAACAATTAACTTTTGTAGGTGTTTCCTACTATCAATGTTTATTGGTCAGAAGGTAAAATCACCATAACAGTTAAGACGAGTTTAATTTAATACTTGCACAAAACACAAAAGGTCAAAGGTTACAAGATTACAAAAGTATAAATGAGAGTGGATCGTGCCGGTCGAAAGGCGGGGAACAACTGGCGAGGCCCGCGCCTCGCGGCTTGCACCTAGTATGACCGAATACACGGTCAGCAAAACATATACACAGTGTGTCCTACAATAGTCCCCCCAATTTTTGGATTACCAAAAATTTTACAATATTGACCCCAAAAAAATATTCAACCTGTATGAATGTCTTGGCGTCGCATCGCTATCGGTGCGCATACGGCTTTACACTACACTACACTCTGTAACACTATATGTTTACTCTGCGCTCTGCGTCGAACGAGCGGCGATACCAAGAATTCATACCTGGGAATACACTGTTCTATTTATAACTTTTAATTATTAATGAAATGATTCAAAGTTACATACAAATATTTCTTTTAAGATTGGAATTTTAAATTTACGAACATAATAAAAACTTTATGAAAAATCATAACTGCAGTTTCCTTAACTAACACGAAAGTTTACAAAATTACTTAATTGCTTTTTCGCAATAGTGTATAATAATCAAAAAAATTGCTAAAAACAATATCAAACATAAGTAAAACTAATAATTAGTTCAACCTCATACAATAACATGTGTTGTAATTATTAAGATACATCTCCAATTACTCACAACTTCGCTGGTTGTAGCTGCACAACCAGTATAACCTGACCTACTGATATTCCACATCAAAACGAATAGGTCTGCGGACGATTCGTCCACTCTTAGTTGTTCTAAGGTTAGGCTGTAAATCCGTAGCCTCAGGTATCACGTTAGTCTGTCTATCTGTGTTGTTTGTAGTCGGTTGATCCGACCCTAAATCGCTTGAGTCATTTAACAAATACGCTGGCTTTAGTCGATCAATAGAAATGTTAACTAACCGATCCGGAAGTTTGACTTTAAAAACTTTTTCGTAACGTTTAACAACTTTATATGGACCATCATATGGAGATTTTAATGGACGCCGAACTGTATCATCTCGGACAAAAACTTGGGTACATGTCTTTAAATCTGGATGTACAAAAAAAGATTTATTATTACTGTGGGACTTTAAAGCGGGTTTTAACTTACCTATAGCTTGACGAACTCGCTCGACGAGACTATCGTCGTTACCCGTCTCTGGCTCCTTAGAATCGTAAAAATCTCCTGGTAAACGTAGATTCCTTCCAAATGTCATCTCGGCAGCACTGACGCCATTGTCGCTTCTCAGTGCTGCACGGAGACCTAACAAAACCGATGATAACTGATCGATCCACGACTTACCTTCTAAACTAGCTTTTAACGAAGCTTTCAAGGATTTGTTAAATTTTTCCACCATGCCGTTACTCTGGGGGTGGTAAGGTGAGGACCTTGACTTCTGAATTCCTAAAATCTTCAGCAAATTACCAAACAGACTGCTCTCGAACTGTCTGCCTTGGTCGCTGGTCAACTTCACTGGACAACCGTACCTGCTTATCCACCCGTCGTAGATGACTTTGGCCACGCTCTCTGCGGTTATCTCTTTGACCGGAAAAGCCTCTGGCCAACGTGTTCTTCTATCTACGACTGTAACACAGTACCTGTATCCTTCCACCGTGGTTGGTAAAGGTCCTATTATATCCACGTTGACATGCTCGAATCTGTTGACATTCGGATACTCATTGAACTCTGCCATCGTGTGTCTAGTCACCTTTGCTCGTTGACATTGTAGGCAGCATTTCGCCCATAATCCTGCATCTCGATTCATCCCTGGCCAAAAAAATCTGTTGGCCAGCATTTTTCTGGTCGTTCTAATACCTGGGTGACTTAAACCATGCACGGAGTCAAAAGCTATTTTCCTAAAAGCAATGGGCAAATAAGGTCTAATATTACTATTTGTTATTTCACAATAGATTGCCTTATCGCTCATGGGTAAATGTACCTTTTTGAAACGCGACCCGTTGTTTATGCTCGCTAGTTCGCTGGAAACATACTCGTCACGTTCCTGCGCGTCGGCAATTGCGTCGTAATCTAGAAGTGTGGGACAGGAAATCGTTTCTAACCGAGATAAACAATCTGCCGGGATGTTATCCTTACCTGCCACATAACGAATGTCCGTTGTAAATTCACTTATGAATAACAACTGCCTTGTCCTGCGAGGCGTTTCTTTGTTGTTATCTCCGTTTTTGAATGCATAAATGAGAGGTTTGTGATCTGTGAAAATGATTAAAGGTTGCCCCTCAAACATTTTCCTAAAGTAACGAATTCCAAGAAAAATTCCTAACAGCTCTCTGTCGTACGTGCTGTACTTTTGTTGCGCGCTTGTCAGTTTTTTCGAGAAATAACCTAAGGGTTTCCAAAAATCTCCAACTTTTACCTGAAGAACTGCACCAACCGCGTGGTCTGATGCGTCTGACATCAACGCCATGGGAGCATCAACGTGAGGGTGAGACAATGTAGCCGCGTTTCTTAAGCTTTGCTTACATTTCTCAAACGCCTCAGTCGACTCTGTAGTCCATTCGATCTTCGTTTTGTCCCGTTTTTTGCTGTTATGCAGGTACTTGTTGAGTTCCGCCTGGTATGACGCTGCGTTTGGTAAGTGAGCACGATAAAAGTTGACCATACCTAGAAAACGGCGTAAATCCTGAACTGTCTCGGGTTTCGGGTAGTCTGCGATTGCTTGAACTTTCTCTGGCAATGGCCGTATGCCATCTGTGGACACCTCGAAACCTAGGAAATCCAGCTTCGACTTACCAAAACAGCATTTTGAGACGTTAATGGTGATTCCAAACTGGTTCAACCTCTCGAACACAGCTTGAAGGTGTCGCTCATGTTGTTGCTCCGTCTCGCTAGCTATTAGAATATCGTCAATGTACACAAAAATAAAATCAAAATTTTGGAAAACTGTGGTGTCCATGAATCTCTGGAACGTCTGCGCTGCATTTTTTAAACCAAACGACATTTTTGGGAATTCCCACAAACCGAACGGTGTGATTATGGCGGTTTTCTCTATGTCTTCATCCGCCACAGGAATGAAATGGTATGCCCTGTTAATATCTAGCGTCGAAAATACCTTCTTTCCTGTCAAAATATATGTAAAATCCTGTATGCGCGTGGGATATCTGTCGGGCTTTGTGACCTCGTTTAATCGCCTGTAGTCTCCGCATGGGCGAAGCTCGCCGTTTTTTTTCGGAACGACATGTAACGGGCTTGCCCAGGGACTCTTTGAAGGCCTGCAGATACCCAACTCCTGCATAATTCTAAATTCTTCCCTTACCTTTTTGTAGCGGTCTGGAGGAAGCGGCCGGGCCCTCGCAAAAATCGGTGGGCCTCTGGTCTCTATGTGGTGCCTGACACTGTGACTAGGTGGCTCCCTGAAATTGACAGGCTTTGTAATGTCTGGATATTTACTTAACAATTCAAAGAAAGGATGTTTTTCATCCATAACCCTAATTGATGGATTTTCACAAAGCTCTATTGATCCACTAACGCTCAGTAGCGTTAAACTGTCAATTAATCTCTTAGCTCTTAAATCGACAAGAAGACCGTAATTTACTAAAAAGTCTGCGCCTATAATTGGTTGCTTGACATCAGCAATAACAAAAGTCCACCTATACGCTCTTCTCAACCGGAGGTTCAATTCTAGAGTCTTTATTCCATAAGTCCTAATTTCCGTGCCATTTGCAGCATAAAGTTTGCACACACTTTCACTTTCCACTAACCTATTCCTGACCGGTATTACACTGATGTCCGCGCCCGTGTCTATCAGGAAACGCAATCCACTGATAGAGTCCGTAATACAAAGGCGGTGCGATGGTGGAGCCGTACAAGTTTCCGCCGTCTCTTGTACCCCAGCTAGTTTCCCGAAGCCTCGGTCCTCCAGGAACACGGTGGTACGCAACGCTGCGCTTTCTCTCTATACCGGTAGTGGAATTGACAGAGCCAGTCTGGACTATCCGGCGTTCTCCTGTTGCCACTCCTTCCTCGTGATGCCGAACGTTGCCGCGTGCCGCCTCTCGATATGGATCTTCCTCTCTGCCTGCACCGGCACCGACGTGCCTGGTTCGACTGTCCTTCCAAACTGCACAGCCTACCGTCGAGCTTCTCTAAGGCAGCCAACACCGCTGCCATGTCCGAAACGGGCGTTTCTCCACCCCGCGAAATCGACGTCTTCACCTCAGCCACGTGGGAAGTCGGTCTCACCGCCTCCAACACCTTGTCCGCGATTGCAGCCAGGCTGTCTAAATTCTGTGTGTCGGCTACTGCAACCGCTGCTCTAGCCGCTTGCGGTAAATGATTCTGCCACAGAATGCACAGCGTCTGGTCCGGAACATTGCCTCTCGCTAAATCCCTCATCTTCCTTAACAGGTGTGACGGTTTTTGCTCGCCCAGGTCCATGTCGCTGAGGAGCTTCTGCAGCTGAGCCTTCGCAGAGTCCTCATATATCTCCAAAAGTTTTTCTTTAAGGGCAACATACTTCCCCGTCGTTGGCGGATTAAGCAGGAGGTCCGTGATCTGCCCTATCGCACTCTTCGTTAACTTTCCAAGCACAAGGTCATACCTCGCCTGATCCTTGAGATGTTGTGGATTAAGAATGGCTTCCACTTGAAGGAACCAATGCCTGGGCTGGTCCGCCCAAAACTCTGGCAACCTCGATGCCACTGTGACCGCTGCCAGGTCCAACTGCCTGTTGATCCTCTCCTCACTTGCTGCAGCCGACGCGTCCGCTGGAGATAGGCGCGGATTCTGTGCATGCGCCTCGGCCCCGGGCGCGCCGCCTTCAGTTTCTGGCATTTTAATATGTCTAAATTTACCTGTCCCGATTCACTTCCCGCACTATGAATTGCCCCCAATAAACAGAAAAAAAAATATTGTCCGTAGGTAAAAAAAATGTCTGCCGATTTTTACTTTCGCACTGAATGTCTATAAAACACTATTGTTCTTTGTCGGGGTCACCACTTGTAGGTGTTTCCTACTATCAATGTTTATTGGTCAGAAGGTAAAATCACCATAACAGTTAAGACGAGTTTAATTTAATACTTGCACAAAACACAAAAGGTCAAAGGTTACAAGATTACAAAAGTATAAATGAGAGTGGATCGTGCCGGTCGAAAGGCGGGGAACAACTGGCGAGGCCCGCGCCTCGCGGCTTGCACCTAGTATGACCGAATACACGGTCAGCAAAACATATACACAGTGTGTCCTACACTTTAAACTTTAATTAAGGAACCTTCGTATATATTTTTTTTTGTTTTCATTTACCGAACAAAAATAATAAGTATAATTCCGTCTAAAAATAATCACCATGTGCAAATTTAACTGACAAGATGTTTAGCATGACGTTGACAATCGAGTATTTGATTTGACGTTAAGTGGCCAGTTAGGTGTTAGGTAAAAGAGGTACTAAAATATGTTCAATGAGTACTTATTTAATAATCACACTAACAGGGTGTTTTAACGTTGCAAATTTGTTTCCTAGTTTTCTTCAAAAAAACATAACAAAACTTATGATGTTTCATACCTAAATGTACTCCGAGAACCGAGTACTATCAGCGGTAAAAATATCCGTGACTAAATTGTTAGCACCTTTATATATAGGTATAGTTCCAAACGCCACCAACAGAGTGCGTAAATATAAACAATGGATGATTTAGGTATGTGCCGAATGCTTCCAAACAGTACCTCCGAAGGAACACTTAAAATGCTTGCAGTGCAAAACAAATACGATTTAGACTGCACTATCGTTACAAAAACTCGTTTCTACAATTCAAAGAACGCTGCGAACAAAAGATCATGGATATGCCACCAGTGCCATTGTATAACACCAAAACCACAAAACACGAGTACGCCAACGCATTTAGACGATCGAACTCGAGACGAAGAACTCTTTCAGCAAGAGCAAACTCCCTCTACTGGAGTCAGTATTGCAAACATAAGGCAAAGAATATCTCAATCGGCAAAAGCTAATAACACAAAAATAACAGGACCGCGCTTTGGTCGGCCAGTACTCCATCCAACCGAAAACACGATGTTCCTAACACCTGTAGGCTACCAAGAGATATTTTACGATAATTAAAAATCTAAAGAATAAAAACAGTTATGGAATAGACGACCTCCCACCGTCATTCACCATACTTCTCCAACTAACTAAAAACTGCAATAGTAAAACCAATACATAAGAAAAATACAAAGACCGCATCGAAAAATTTCAAAAAAATCATTGTGCAATAGAATATACGCCTTCTGTGAAAAATAAAAAAATATTTAATAACTCACAAAACGGATTTCGCAAACATGGATCAACTACATTAGTAGTCTACAAATACATCAAGAAATTCTTAATATACTCGTAATTAACTCAAAACAATACGCAATAGGAATACTACAAGACAATAGACATGACTAAAGCCTACCATAAAGTGTAATATCCAATCTTATTAAATAAATTATACGCCATTGGGATTCGAGGAATAGCCCACAAATGGCTCACATCATACTTAGAAAATAGAAAACAATATGTAGAAATATAACACTTTGACTCAAAAACAGGTATAATAAAAAATGCCAACTGAAATTACAACCATATCCTCAATTCTACAGGGCAGTGTAATTGGATGCCTTTTATTTTTGTGTTACATAAACGATCTCTCACATACCTTGCAAGAACATTCTGTATTATTTGCCGATGATATTTCAATATGAACTTCATGTCAAGACGCAGAAAACATTAACGATAAAATAAATACTATTCTTAACAGTGTCTCAGACTGGATGAAAGACCACCACCTAGAAATTAGCTATCAAAAAACAAAATTAATGACTTTCCACCCCTACCAAAAACACCCATTAACTATAAATTACAGCCACAATTTCATTAAACTGGAAGTTGTTGATTCATTAACATTACTTGGAATATTCAGAAATAGTCAGAAATCACACATCAAGCACATAAAAACTAAATTCAACAAAACAAAATTTATTCAAATATGCACTCACCGAAATAAAAAGAACAGCACCGACTTTCAAACCGCTCTTGCGACATATTATGGCATAATCACGGATGATAGCAAGAGACCAGATGGGGTGTCCTTGATTTCTTGGAGTATGGGGCGTATGCTAGCTTGGGGTGCTACCTGCGTAGGTGCTGCGTAGGTGGGACAGTGCCAGCGTGCTGGCACCGTCCCACCTCCAACGAACTAAATAATGTAAAAGAGGGCGCAGCGGCTGGAAATGCCGAAATTTTGAACCGTAACAATTTAATAAATATAAGAGCCTGGCTGGGCACAGAGCAGAGTACCATTTTCTATCATTTGGGATCGAAACTCCAGGTCCATGGGGTCACAGCGCACGAACGTTTTTTGTAGAAATCGCTAAATGTCTGGTTGATGTAGGTAACTGGTGGCCAAAGAGCTGATACAACGATGAAATTCCGCCAGCAGTCTAGGTACAATGCCTCAATCAAGGGCTTAGCTTAGGTGTAAAGTAGGTAGCTTGTAACTTTCTGTATATACATATTTTGTTAGTTATATGTTATATCTGAAATAGTTATTTGAAATAATTGTTTTATCATTCCTCAATAAATGTATAGTACAATATAGGTACCTATGTTATAATACCATAAATTAAATAACTAGGGTAATAAGGCCTGTCGGTTTAAAAGGCCTAAGTCGCCTAAATCGTATTTAAAATGTGCGCTCGCGTCTACGGCCTCTGTAGGTAACACCTAGTGAACGATAAAGAAACTAAAAGTCGACACTTCCTCGCTAGGTGGCTCTTTACAAACAATATTACGTTATTTATTGAGCATGTTGGCCACGTAGCTTGATTCACAAAAATATAAATAAATAAATAAATTGTTATGGGACAATCTTACACAAATCGACCTAGTCCCACGGTAAGCTCAATAAGGCTTGTGTTGTGGGTACTAGGCGACGATATATATAATAGATAGATACATATAAATACTTAATTACATAGAAAACATCCATAACTCAGGAACAAACATTCGTGATAAACACACAAATAAATGCCCTGACCAGGATTCGAACCCGGGACCCCCTGCTTCGTAGGCAGGGTCACTACCAACTAGGCTAGGAGGCCGTTAATATGCTCGAAATAATATGAAATATTTCCTGAAATATTACGTTTACTTATCAATTTTAATGTGCACTTACCTACTTCTCTACTACTTTGTTATATGGTCTTAAATTTTTTAGATAATGTATTGTGTTATAATCCAATATTTTTCATCTAAGTTTATTAATATTTTGTTTGGGGGTTAATACGGCCTACAAGGATCTTCTCTAGGCCTTATTTCCCTCGTGTTTTGAATATGTAAATGATGGCGATATGTCATATATTATGTAGAATAAGGCCTACATGTCAAAATACTTATTTTTGTGTTCTTAGGAAATAATGCTTAATTATGCTTACAGTGTATGTAAGATGAACTCTGAAAATGATTATTTTCATGTATATTGATAATTTTGTTAGCAAAACGTACATAAGTCTAATTCGTGGTATTTGATCAAGTATACGCCTAGTATTCAATGTTTAAGCGCAATTAGAATTATCTATTTATTATGATTATAAGAATCTAAATACATAATGTGTGTCAACATTATGTCCCGTGTTAAAGTCTTAGGCCACCTGTAGGCCTTCTTATCCCGCCAGAGTAAAACAAGGCCTTATAGGAAGGTTTTAAAAAACCTTTTCTTTTGCTTTTGTCTTTGATCTCACCTTACTTACCTTTTTTTAGTCTATTATGTACCTAATGTTTGAACTGGACAACTAATTAACATTAAAATATGTCGATTAGATCAGCTATTTTCCGTTTTGCGACAAATCTCCCTTAGCCTTATTACCCTCCAGTACCTTAGATATTTAGGACAGTTTGCTCCAACCAGGGTTTATTTATCATTTATTGATTTAACCCCCCGGTCCCTGGTTGGCGCTATAAGAAGAGAGATTGAAAGAATGAGCCACGTACCTCGCTAGATACAGTAGAATATGGTATGTCCTCAAAGAGGAACTCCCAGCCGTTGTGGCAGGGGATGGTGGGTGAGCCGGGCACTGGCGGCAGCAGCGTGTCCAGCACCTCGGTCCAGTTGGCGTCGAACACCACGCAGCGCTCGTACCCGCCCGCCACGGCCGCTGGAATCGACAGGTTTCGCCTGACAACGGCCAACACTGCCAACTTTATTTCCAACATAATTAAAGGACTCGTGTGACTCACGTCGGTCGAGATAAATCAAATTAAAGTTAAATACACTACATTTTACAGACAATTTTACTTTTCTAACGCTAAGATGACTATGTTAAAACACGACACAATAAAAATAAAAATCTTGAAGTTTTCATTATTTCTGTCATAATTAATAATTAGTTGGTTTTAGCGATATAGTGTTTATTGCAAAACCTATAAGCCTACATATACATAAACCATTAAAATAAAAATAAGCTATTAAGATAGGATGAATAGTTCTCGAAATATAGTTGATTCTATAAAGCACGACATTCGCGCCATCTTTAATTGGCCGCCATTTTTGTTAGCTACCACTTAAAGATGGCAATCGTAGTTTTTTGACGTTCTTATAAACATACCTAACTGCCGTGTAAAGGAAGCTTAGTATGTACCTCCAAATTTTAACCATACCTGTCATACATGCGCCATCTTAGATTGGCGTCTATTTCTATTGTGCGAATGTGGCCTAGACGAGGGGTCCTTCAACCATTTGTTTGCCCTCGGCTGAAACATTGTAATCTTTATTCAGCCCTCATTTTTCAAAAATTATGTAATTGGAGATCACATCTTTGAATTGGTCAACTCTTATACTGCACTTAATTGGTAATTTGGTAAGTTGTTGGCTTGGTAACAAATTAAAAACTCTAAGACCCCTTTGACCTTGAGTTTTGAATGGTTTCTTGAAATTACATAAAAGATTTGTAATCGCATGTATTTTTTTTTCTCGCGATAGCGAGGCGAAAAATGTTGTATTTACACTCGGTAGCAAAAAAAATCAACTCTCGTGCCCTGAGACCTTCGTAAAACTCAAGATTCCAGTTTTTGAATCAATTTTGAAATCTTTCGCTTGCTCGGGTCTCAATATACCTAAGCCGGAGAATTAAACAACAACTTTGCCCCTTGTCTAATAAATAACTATTCCTGGAGATACCATATAAAATCACATCCTTATTAGAAAACATTATATCTATTATTATAAAGGATCTTGGTGTTTACTTGGACAGCACTTTGAGTTGGAGGGCACAGGTTGCTGAATAAAGCCGGAAAGTAATGATGAATAATGGAGGGAGCCTCCATTATCATAATAAGCTCTAACACTTCTTGCCTATTAGTACCAAGGTGATCCTGGTTAGGGCATTTTCAGAAAAAAGTGTACCCTTTTAATGAAAATGGGTCCTCAATTTTCCATACAATGTTTTTTTGTCAGGTTTGTAGCGGCCCATACGAAATGTATGAAGAAATGCGTTACAAAGCTGACCAAAAAAAACGGGACACTATTTTTCTGCAGACGCCGGGAAAGAAGGGCTTAACGGGTGATTATGTATATAGACGAGCCGAGCGCTAGCGAGGCCGAATAACTATACGAAGCCGTTAAAGCCCTTTTCACGGCAAGGCATGTATAGTGCTTTTCTCAAACATGAAATGTAATAAATAAAAAAATCTCCAAAAATATGATAGGTAGTTTTATTTCTAGAAAAACTAAAAGTTAACTTGACGAATTAATATATTATCTAACACAAATATTGCTATTTAGTTCATGGTGATTCCAACACGAATTTAGTCAATAACGATAAAACAGATGATCCATAAATATTTCATGATGTATAAATATGTCGCAATGTAGAATGTACCAAACACGAACAGCACTTGTTATTCTGTGACAATGAAAATTATATCCTCTTTACAAATTTTTGTAATTCCTACTTATCCTTAGATAGACAGACACAGTTTTCACTTAAACAAATAACCAATTTAGTCTAAACAGTTATCGTTATATTAACTAAACACGCATGCATTTTGGTTAGCCATATGCCTTGCGACATCTCGTTTGTCACTTGCGCCATCAATTAAATTTAGAGCCAATTCAATTTTACTTTCGCATTGCGCACTCAATTCTGGTGGGGCTCAATGAATAGTAATTTCTTCGTCAAAACTCAACGACCACATTCTTATTATAAATAACAATTGAGTAACAATAAAACCATTGAAATAGAATAAAATAATCAAAGTTATTTGACTTAACCTAATTATTAAAAAAACTACCTACGCGTTTTTCACATGCGGACCACGCGGTTTGAGTAGACGCTTTTACGTTTAAATTTAATATTTGTTGTTACTTATATTCATGTCAATTTCAATTTTTCGTAGAAATCGCGAAACGTCTGGTTGATGTTATTGGTGACCGAAGAGCTGGTGGCTTCCTCGCACAACGTATCAGCATTGCGATACAACGAGGAAATGCCGCCAGCATCCTAGGTACAATGCCTCAAGGACCTACTTTAGATTTAAGGTAGGTAGAGGTAGGTAGTTAGGTAATTTACACTTACTGTATATATTTCGAGAATAAATGATTTTACTTTATAAAAAAAAAAAAAAAAAATTCCATTTGATATAAATAAAACTTCAAAATATCATTTCCTATTTTTATTTTTAATAGGCTGTGACGGTACAGGTATCCTATCCTACCCATAATTCGGCTGCGAGATCCATTCAAAATACAAAAGAAAAGCAAACTAAACATAATAATAACCTGACAAAATCCGGTGTTGTGTTTGTCACAATTTCACGTCATATTCCAACAAGTACACTTTGGGTTCACTTGAATTCACTTTGTCACATTTATGGCTCCATTTACTATATTCATTATTCAATTTATCCATCGAAATAATAAGAAATAAGCTTATTACAGACAAACATTAGTGTAAACATTGTTTTGACACTTCATAGCTTCAGAAACGTTTCGTTTAGTAATAAGTAGCTGTCATGCGAAAGATAGTTACATTAGAAACCAAGTTTTATGTAAAATCTTTACATTATTCTGGCTAATTCATCTTAAAAATACGTAAAACGTGCCAATAATTGCATCATTATTAAAGGAGGGAAAAATTTAAATCATATTTTAAATCATCCAAATATTTGTAGGTCCTTAAAATCATGTTATAAGAATCGCTGAACGAAATATGTTTTGGCTCCTAAATACTTCTAATCTCCTGGTAATGTCTCTGTCTAAACAACTACATCTAGGCAACGGAGGAAAAATATTTGCGTCTCATTTTTGCGAGATATATTAATAGGATAGAAAGAGATGTCCGATGACTCGGAGTTTCGTCGTACATAAAAGATCCATTACATAAGATAACAAAATGGCCGACTAAAAAGGCGTTGCGATTACGTAAAATTTTCACTCATTGGCTGAGACAATAAACAAGCATAAAAATTATTATAAATAATATTAGACACGGGAATATGAGTCTTAATAAAAACATACCATGGATACATTTTGAATACAACATAGTCAGACACGTGGATCACGTTGGGGCGGATCGATTATTGGAGTATGCTTGGCATGTAAATATAAACCTTCTTGCTTAAGCATTGAGAGTGATTTTGGAAAAATGCCAGTTTAATATAGACCTCCTTGAGAGTTATGATGCCCTGGTAGTCGCGTCAGGAGTTTTCTTGGATTTCTTGCAGCATTGTCGCATGCAACACGAAGATTCCAATTTATTATGAAGATTTAGCGCTAATGTATAGAAATGGTCAATTTACTATGAAAAGCCCCAAATTCAGTACAAAAACCCCAAAATCGTATGAAATGGCGCAAAACTCGATCGGATGCCGCGGTCGGCGGAGATGGTATAAATAGGCCGGGGCCGGACCCGACGGGGCATTCAATCTGGGACACTCAGTGAGACTGGTCGTAACGTAAGAAAGAGCTCTGGTAAGTAAAGTTTCTCTAAATATTTTCTCTGGGTTCAGCTTTGCTAGGAGAAATCCCTGCGACTTTGGACTTGTAGGATAAGTCACTGTAAGCTAATGCAAGAAGGAATTCTATGCGTTACGCCGGACTATGACTCTTTTAGAGAATCTTTACTACAAGCGTTTGATTTGTATTATTAAGGGGTATTTCCTTGTAGAATGAGTCTCTGTAAGCGAATGCAGGAAGAAATTCCATGCGTTAAGCCGGACTTTGATTCTTTACTACGAGCGTTTCATTTATATTATTAAGGGGTATTTCCTTGTAGAATGAGTCTCTGTAGGCTGAGGCAGGAAGAAATTCCATGCGTTAAGCCGGACTTTGATTTTTACTACAAGCGTTTCATTTATACTATTAAGGGGTATTTCCTGGTGCACCGAAGTTCTGGGCTAGACTTAGCAATATAATTGTTGAGTTAGGTTTTGGAATATGGTCTTTGTTTAACTTTACGGAGAGATCCTTTCCGTAGTTTTGAACTTGGATCAAGGTGACCAAGAAGTTTTCAGTTTATTAAGGGGAAGTTTGTTACGTAATTTGTTATTAAGAAACTTTTATTATCTATAAAACCAGAATCACTGTTCGCAAAGTACGCCACAAGTTTGTTTTCACTTGCTGTGTTAAGAAAACATTCTTGAGTCCAAGTTGACCAGATTTGGGGTGTCTGGCACCAATATAGCCTTTTTGTTGGCTGGTGAATTTCCCCCTGTGCTTCAGGTTTGTTTCATGGCGAAAGTGGGGGTTTCTTAGTCAAACCATCCTGAGATCAGGACTCACGGAACCCATGCGACGCCTGAAGTATAGGTCCTTATTTATATATTTCCTAAAACCTATCCTCAGTCCCGTATTCAATGGTTAGAATGAATTTACTCACTATTTCCAGCTTCGGCTATAGTGGGGGGAATTCGGTATACTGATGGGAGGTTTGCATCTATCAGTTTCGCCAGCTGAACGTTCTTTATTCATTAGGGATACACACTAGAGTAAATGTCACAAGTCACTGGTACGTATGACTTGTGCAGTTTTGCCTTAGTTTAGGGACGGGGGGGCCGTTAGGGTAACTTCGCACACACCGTTAGGGGTTGAATTTAGAATCTTGGGGGTTCACTTAAGAATTTAACTGAGAAGAAATCATTGACAAGCAGAGCAGATCAATGGTATCTTTAGAAAGGTTTAAAACTTGGTTTGATATTACTCTCTTCTAGAATCATGCTTCATTTTCCATCCAAAGATAAACATTGATGGACATAAATTATAGCTTTTAGGAAGAAATATCAACAGGATCATTTCAGTTCTTATTTTTAGGCTCTAAAATCATTCGCACTTTAATTGTAACAAAATACTTATAAAATGGGATTAAATATAAAATAAAAAGGAATATTATAATTAACGGTTTTACGATTGCTAAATCAAAATGTCTAACTTATAGTATTTTCAACCATTTATTGTTAGAACAATCATTATTTGAATTCCTGAGTTATTGGTGTGGCAACGAGGTGTTTGAAATTGCAACAAGGTTGTACAATTATTATTACATTTAATCGCGTTTTGAACAAGCTGTTCTAGAATAAAAGAATGGTGAAGTTCATAGGGCTCAGGACAGGCAAGAGCAGTTCCTGAGGTATGAGCAAAAAGATGTTCAGAATCCTCTTTTGTTTAAGTTATGAGTAGAAAAATGCTCAGAACTTAGCTATTTAACTTTGAAAGGTTGTTTGTTTGCAATTTTAATAAGGCACTTCGAATTTACATTAACTAACTCAGAAATAACGCACTAAATTTACAGAATTGGGTTGTATGTTTCGTTTTATAAGAAAACAAAAGTAGGTAGGATCACATGATAGATACTTAACGTTTCTTTATCTATCACAGGCAGTGACATAGGTTGTGAAACGTTACTAAAGCCTTTCGCAGAGTCCTACAACTCGTTAGGAATAGGCAGGACCGTAGGTAGCCCCATTGAAAAAATAATAATATAAATAAACTGATGGGTTTAGATAGGATCTCTCAGACTGCATCCAGTGGAGAAAGAGCTTAGTAGCTGAAGCCAGAGTGGTATCTGTTAGGTATTAAAGACAAATTTTCAGTGAATAGGACGTTTCGGGATTAGCCCAGTAATACAAGCTCTTTTTACCATTATCGAGAGATTAATAGGGGTAGCAGAGTATTACCTTTTAATAAATTATATTTATATACATAATATATATTGATCACATATACTAAAAATACTATCCTTTTGACATATGAAAATCATAATCTTGTAAATTCCCTACTATGAATACTCACCTTAAACGCCTCTGATCTTCTCTCAATTGTTGTAAACGTTTAATTACTTGATTACCATCTCGATTATTGTTAAAGATTATATCTATCTATTTTATCCACCAAAATATTCAATTATCTAAGAAAACTATTACATCACTAATATCTTGCTAAATCTCTTTAGATAACCTTGTCTAACATCATCTAACTCAATGGAAAATAATATATTATATACTTCTATTTACCGTCATCATCATTATCTATCTCATGTACTACAAAGTTTGCCAAATGATACCATCTTTCAAGTAAATTGTTATCAAAAGAAATCAATCTCTAAATTATATTAATTATTCTCATTAATTATCATTTCTCAATGACTTAATCAAATAAATAAATATATACATTCACTAATGGTTAGGTATTCTAATAATAGTAATATAAATAAGTTTTGGAATCAGAAACATAGCTTGTCACACTTTAAATAACTAAGGTTATCTGCGTCACAAACTAGGGTCCACTAACTAGACGAATCACAAGGCCAATTAAATAAGTTAGTTTAAGTTAATGTTAAGGGTAATTAGTTTTTAAATAGAGTTTTAAAGGGGGGAGTTACAAGGCGTAGTGGCAGAATGTTATCATGAAACAAAACGGCACGGTTTGAGTAGACACTTTTACCGCTAATGTTTAAATTTATAATGTGTTATTTGTTATGTTCATGTTGATTAAGAATCGACTTATATTGATAAAACTGCAAAATATAATTTATTGTTTTTTTTTTAATAGGCGTACTGGCAGAATCTCATCATGAACCATAGTAATGAAACTGTTATAATGGCTAAAAGTCATGCTGCTGTGTCACACATTTATGTGCAATAAATTAAAAAAAATATTACATAAATATACATAAAACCATAGAATTTGTTTTATTAATGTCGAAAGTATCTAGTGGTCATTGGCTGAATGTATTTTTTCCTTTGTCAGTTTAGTGTTAATACGCAAATTAAAAAAAATAGAGCAGCGGACAATAATGTTTCGTTCATACTTACGCCATATTCCGATCATGTTTGAGAAAAAGTTTTTATTCCCGAAAGTCGCAATGGCGGTCGATATATATGAGCTTTGAACAAATCATGGAGAGTCATGATATGTGTGTATATAAAGCAGTGTATGTAATTGTAAATAATTAGGCATTAAAACCCTCGTGTGGCAATCACATAAACTACTATATCGATGGAGTCTTTTTAAGGTGTAAATTAGTACTAATATGCATCGGTTTAGAGTTGAAAATTAGAGCGGAAACTTTAATTGATTTTTCCAAAATAATCCGAAAAAACGGGTCGTCTGGGAAAACCGCATTTTTTCCCAGACTATCTAATCTAAATATTTGTTTTTCATCATTTGTTTCGTTATTTGCGTTTCATTATAATCATAATTGTCTACGCAATAACAGTAGGTAGGTTATACCTACAAAATTACTTAGGCAGAAGTTTTAGGTAAGTACTTTTTTATAATTTTTTCTTCAAATGTGTGATGAATTTATTGTATGTGCAACGTGCGGTACAAGAATACAATTTCTTGTTTACCGCCCTTAATACACAATGTTTTGTTTTGTTTGTTGGTAAAAAATATATTTACAAGTCATAAAACATCCTAAATTCAATTACATATCTATCAAAATTAAATAAATTCTTACATTATTTATTAATTATTTACATTATTCAATATAAATTTAATTTAAAATGTTTACATTATTTTTAATTTAATTTAACTTTAGACCAATATCTGTGCTACCAACTTCCAGCAAATTTTTTGAGAAATTAGTTTTGTCACAATTGACAACATTTCATATTTTGAAGTTTTCCATTTTATGAGCTAATCAGAAAATAGGAGTTATTTTAAGCGACACGTGTTTTTTCTTTTTCATGATAACTCAATTTTTAATATAAAAAAACAATTTTTAAATGTCGCTCATTCTAAAAGAGCGTAAGTGGATGATGACGTCACTTTTATAACGGAATCCGGGGCAGAGTAGTTAATTAAAAAAAAGTTATCTATGACATTGACACTGATAGTTGTCAAAAGTGGCGGTTAGGTTATTGAGATAGATTTGTATTTTGCTAGCTTTGTTAGCGGTTTGTAATTGTTAAGAACTATTAACAAAATAGATATAACGGTCATTTAATACGTTTAAAACGATGGCATCAACTAGTAAAGGCTGTCAACTTTGCCATTAGTAAAATATTGCTTTATGTCAGGTCAGACTGTAAAACATGGTCTGAAAACCATTTTTTCTTCGTTCCCGTTAAGAATCGAGCAGAATGGTGTCATGCAGCAGGACTAAAAGGCACACCATCCAGTAATTTAAAATATTTGATGAACATTTAAATGTAAGTATTCTTTGTTTGCTTTCATAAAAAATAGATCACAACAGTACCTTACCTAAGAAGATAACATCATGTTTTGTATCATTTCAGTTGGAGGAGAACTTGGAAAATTATATCTGTTGGAAGACTATGAAAGAGACAACAAAGGTACCTAAATGCAAGACTCAAGACCTATCTTCCAATGTTTATAACACTATTATGTGCAACATCAAATTCAAATATAAACCAACAGCAATTTGATACTTTTAATGAAGCAAAAACTGACCTACATGGTTGTCAAAGTGTGCAGTGCTCTCCTGAAGGGCACACCACAAGACTGAAATTAATGTAAAAATATCACATCATACAACCCAGTGTTCTCTGTTAAAACCAAAAAAGTTAGTACTCCAGAATACTGTACTAAAAAGTCCATCATCAGGCACCATTCCTTCACACCTTGGAAGTACTTAAGAAGTCACAGAGTTCGATTCAACATCTGAAACATCTGCACCTGGCTTGGAAAATAAAGGATTTGTCGGCAGAGATTTTATGATGTCAATTATAAAGAAAATGCCAATGACTTATTTTGAACTCCCATGTAAATATTATTGGATTATTGCCTTTCTATCAAATAATGCAGTCATTGAATTAAACATCATAACAGTTTATAAAATAAGAAACAATGATACATTCACTAAAATGGCTGACTTATTTCAAACCCTCAGAGTCCATATTGAATGTGTTATCAGGAGAGTCAGGATTTACAAATTTCTGAAAACACATTCAACAGAGAACAAGTTTGTCAATACTATAGGTGATGCTGTACTTGTGGCCTGCAGATTGATAAATATACAATCTCCTATAATAAAAAATATGTAATATTTCTGTGTTTCTTTTTCTCATTACATTATAGTAATGTTAGGTATACTATGGTTTTAGACATTTACTATGTAAGTATTTTTTTTTTACTTTAGTAGCCTGTAGGAACCTTCTACATTTGAGATTCTTATTTTCTGTGAAAATGTTAATCTTATTAACATCCAAAAAAAATTACTAACATGTTCAAAACTTAGAAACAGTACTTATTGTATGTATTAACTTAATACATACAATAAGTACAGTTCCTAAGTTTTAATATAGGGCACCCGAGGACAGAGGGGATGTTATAAGAATATTAATATCAATGAAATAAAAACAGTATGGATGTTACATGAGTAAAAGCAATAATTTATTCAATACATTTTAGATTATCATTTCAATTACTTACTAGTAAGTAATTAACACTTTGTTGCACAAAAAAGGATATGAGTTTACAAAAAGGTACCTATTTATAAATAGAAAAATAAAAAGGCGAACTTATCCCTACAAGGGATCCCTTCCAGTTAACCTAAGTAACGAATAACCTAGTTGCTATTAATATTTACTTTACGCTATCTAGTAGTTTTGGAAAAACATTTGTAACCCAAAAACTTTCAGCAGCTGTAATGATGTGTTCAATATAGGTTTTCTCAATTGGAACCCAGTAGACATTAACCTCTTCATTTTCCTCGAATTTGGGGCTATCAACACAAAATAACCCATTCTGTTTGTTTGTTTCATGCATTTGCAGGTTCATTTGGGCTTTAAATTTGGCACATACCTGCCCATCTTCAGTGACATAGTTTTTGACAGCCTTTTCTTTTGAAGGGCATATGACCTTGATGACATACTCGTCAAAAATACCATCAGGTGATGCTTCCATTATGGGGGAGATAATGTAAAACTCAAATTTATTGATATTTATTTCCAGGTGCTTCTCTACTTCTTTGACATTCAACATTCAGTAACTGTCTCATGTTCCTTATTTATATGCGCAATTACTTTATTCAACTTTGTGTAAGTGTTTTGTTCCGGACTGATTCGGCATTGCACTATGCATTTTCCTGCTTCTCGTTTAACTTCCACATATCCTATAGCATTTTCGACATAGGAAGAACAAGAAGACAACTATGTTTTTGCCCCTCTGATTTCAGCTGCATTATAATTATCACTTGTCATTGTGTACTCCATCATCATCAATGCTTCTACCTTCTACACACGGCAGGTTGGTGCTATCAGCGAAAAGCCCTCTGAGGTATTCAGTGATCCAGCAATGCCAAGTTCGTAATAAAGTAGGTTATATGTTAGGTATATCGGAGTCCAGTCAGTCCAGTGAGAAAGTGCCAAGTCGTTTATGATATTCGAATACGAGCAAATTAATGAATTTAAAAGAAATGATAGCGTTGAGTATTTCAAATTATGTGACAACTGAAATATCAAACCAACGTCTGACATGATAAACGTCAAACGTCAAACTTTTTAATATTTCACTCTCTATCACAAGACTAAGGACTTTCTCGATTATGCTATAAAAGTGACGTCATCACCCGTTTTACACTAATTCACGATTTTCTTCAAAACTAACTAACAAAAAAATCCAAAAATATTTTTTTCGAGTTCTTCATACATGTTTACCGAAATGGTTTTTGAATTGGCATCATTTAAAAATATGAAATGTTGTCAATTAGTAAGACATTTCAATTCTAACAATTTAATGCACCATAAGCAGTTTGGATTCACCCGGGGTCGCTCGACAACCGAAGCCGGTTTTGAGCTAGTCAAACATATTTTTGATGCCTGGGAGGAGTCACGAGATGCTTTAGGTATTTTCTGTGATTTGTCCAAGGCGTTTGACTGCGTCTGTCATGAAACACTGATCAGGAAGCTCCACTATTATGGAGTCAGAGATTTGGCACTGAATTTACTTAAGTCGTACTTGCAAGGAAGAATACAAAGGGTTGACATTAATGGACAGCGATCACCCGGGTCACTGGTCTCTGTGGGTGTACCGCAAGGATCAATATTGGGCCCTTTTCTCTTTCTTATCTACATAAACGACTTGCCATACCTCGTAAAGACCAACCATGATATAGTATTGTTTGCAGACGATACCTCACTTATCTTCAGAGTCAACCGACAGCAACAAGCTTGTAATAATGTAAACAATGCTATTTCTAAAGTAGTAAATTGGTTTAATATTAATAATTTATTATTAAATGAGAAAAAGACTAAAGGTATTAAGTTTGTCACAAATCACATTAAGCACGAGCTGGCGAGTGTCTTTGTGAAAGATGAGGAATTGGAACTAGTCGATAGTACAACTTTTCTTGGTATAACATTAGATTCTAAACTCCAATGGGGTCCCCATATTGCTAATCTCTCGAATAGACTGAGCTCTGCAGTTTTTGCTGTGAGCAAGATCCGTCAGTTAACAGACGTGAAGACAGCTCGATTAGTTTATTTTAGTTACTTTCATAGTATTATGTCCTATGGTATTCTACTGTGGGGCAGTGCTTCAGAGATTAATAAAATTTTTGTTCTGCAGAAGTGGGCTATTCGATCGATTTATAAGATGAACCGTAGAGACTCGCTTAGAGATAAGTTTAAAGAGATTAATATTATGACACTGCACTGTCAATATATTTATGAAAACATTATGTATGTACATAAAAACAATGCAATTTTTAGGAAAAACTGTGATATACATAGTGTTAATACTAGAAATAAGGATAAACTCGCAGTACCCACCACTCGGCTCCATAAAATAAAAAACATTCATGGGAAATTGTGTAAGGTATTATAATAAACTCCCAGTAGAAATAATTGCACTCTCTATTAATAAATTTAAGAATTTTGTCAAGCGTAAACTAATATCTAAAGCTTATTACAGTACACAAGAGTACATGAATGATACAGCACCATGGGATTAAGGATTATTATTTTTTGTTTAAAAAGTTAGTTATTAAACGTAATTTTAATTATAGTCTTAATTATATTATTATTATTTTTATGACATTTAGAGTTCATTCTAGAAACTTCTAGACAAGTATTTTTTATACAACATTTACTTTTAAGATGACGATCCTATTGTGATTTTTTTATTTTTTATTCGGATATCTGTGTGTGTATTGATGCTGTCATCAATAAATTGCTCTAAGTAATAATTTATAATTTGTTGAAGATTCTATTTAAAATTGAATTGAGAATGCATGTTAGAGCCGGTGTAGCTTTATTTATTTTTAATTCGACGTTCAAAAGTGCACTGTAACATGCCTACTTGAAAAATAAATATTTTGATTTTGATTTTTGATTTTGAATTAGTACACAATATTAATAACACACAATTTCATTTAAAATCATAACATTATTTTCAAATTCATTCATTAATTTACTTAATTACTAATCAAGATGTAAAACACATAAGCAATAACATTTAGATGTCAGTTTATTCATTTATTTCATAAAATCATCTACTCAATAACAGACACGGTCAACTAATATGGCTTTTAATTTTTTTGTGAATAATATGTCAGTTACAGCTGATTGTATGTCATTGGGAATTTTATTATACAGTGTGTAAATCTAATACGGGCGAACCTCTTAACGGTGGTTAGTATAGGACATAAGAAATGTAATAAGGTAACTTTTAAATGGAATTGCAATGAAAATTGTATCCATAGAAAATAATTCGGCCCGCAATGTAATGCAAACACACTCGCGTTAAACATTCGTTGACAACTGTCAGCGTCAAATATTTTATAGTACATTGCTGCTGAAAATATTAAAAAAAAAAATTATGGGGTCATAATTAAGTGTAACTTAAAAATATGTTTTAAATTTTGATAACACTAATGAATTCTATGTTTGGTTAAGGTGAAGGGTAACGAAATGACCTTGACGAGCTAGATCTGCAAGGGTTAATTTGCGCGCCATCTATGTGTTTTTTTCTGGAATTATGACGACTAGCAACCTACCTAGGTTTGATTTGCGCGCCATCTGTGCTTTTTCTCTGGAATTATACGCAAATATATAGACATGAATAAAGTTACTTTTTTATGATAATACTAGCTTTCCGCCCGCGACTTCGTCCGCGTATAATAGGGTTCTTCCTACAGAGTTTCATACCTTGTTTTAAAATGTTACTTGATATAACCTACACAAATATATAATACAAATATTTTCTACTGCACTCCGCAAAAAGTAATTAATACTACTGATAACGTTTAAGTTTTTTATTAGGTACCTAGATGTTGGCAACAGGCGGTATTATCGCTAAAAAGCAACATGTCTCTTACATACAACCATCCGGTTAAATAGCATAAATGATAACTTACCTACATACTTGAATAACAAAGTTGAGTTGAAGTCTATGGATACAAAAGAAAACTTTCCGTCATAGAAAATTTCAACACTCTTTTCACCTCTTTATGGGTGGAATTTCCAAAAAAACGATGAAACCAGGTTTCTTTTATTTTAATAAGGAATCGATGCCTAAAGGTTCAAGTCTCTAGCTCAAAAAAAAATTTATTTCCCCGCTTTATCAATTTTCAACCCCGTTTTTACCCCCTTAGGAGTAGAATTTTCCAAAACTATGAAAACACTTTTCTTTTGTAATAAAGAGTCTTTTCACAAAGTTTCAAGCCTCTAGCTCAAAAAGAATCTCCTTTTCCATACAAACTTTTAACTCTCTTAGCAAACATATTTTAATAATGAACGGTCTTCGCACAAAGTTTCAAGTCTCTAGCTCAAAAAAAAATACCATTCTCAAACAAACATTCAACCCCCTTTCTACCCCTTTAGAAGTTGAATTTTCCAAAACTATGAAAACACTTTTCTTTGATTTAAATAAAAAGTTTTTACAAAAACATTCAAGCCTCTAGCTCAAAAACAATCTCCATTTCCATACAAAGATTTAACCCGCTTAATTTCCAAACACCATGAAAATACTTTTCTTAAATTGTAATTAAGAGTCTTTAGCTTTACACAAAGTTTCAAGACTTTAGCTAAAACAAAACAATTCTCAAACAAACTTTCAACCCCCTTTTTAGTTTTTACCCCTTTAGGAGTATAATTTCCAAAAACCATAAAAACATTTTTCTTTAATTTTAATAAAGAGGCTTTACGCAAAGTTTCAAGTCTCTAGCTCAAAATAAATTCCATTCTCATACAAACTTTCTACCCCCTTTTTACCCCCATAGGGGGTTGAATTTTCCAAAACTATGATAAAAATTTTCTTTAATTGTAATAAGGAGTCTTTACACAAAGTTTGAAGTCTCTAACTCAAAACAAAATTCTATTCCTATACAAACTTTCAACTCCATTTTTACCCCTTTAGAGGTGGAATTTCCAAAAACGATGAAATCATTTTTCTTCAATTGTAATAAAGAATTTTAACACAAAGTTTCAAGTCTCTAGCTCAAAACAAAATTCCATTCCTATACATACTTTCAACCCCCTTTTTACCCCTTTATAGGTGGAATTTCCAAAAACCATGAAAACTTTTATCTTCAATTGTAATACAGAGTTCTTACACAAAGTTTTAAGTCTCTAGCTCAAAAATAAATTCCATTCTCATACAATCTTTGTACCCCTTTTTTACCCACATAGGGGTCGAATTAGACTTACACACTGTATAGTTTGGGCCCAATGACACTGAGCGACTTTCGGACCTTTGCAAGTCGCTTTGTAGGAGCAACCAGTAATGCAATAAGCCTACTAATGAATCACTAAGTTGCTTCACAGGGTGTAAGTTTTAAAATGAGGATCAACACAGCCGACACACAAAATTTTGTAAGGCAGTTTAGTTCAGTTGCTAATCGGTAGGTAAATTTAAATATATCTAGTCATCTACCCATGTTAATGTATTATTCACTACCGGCAACACATACGTGAGTTTATTATCGTGTTTAGGAAGGTGTAGCAGTAGTAAAATGTCCATTTATCATGGTTCTATAGTGTCTCAGACAGAAGGTTAACTTATAAGTTATATAAATATCGCTGAGTGAACCTACCTCAGCTCCCAGTCCAGGTCTTCAAGCTCAGGAACTCGGCACCAGTGTTTTTCGGGCGTGGCTGTAATGAATAAGTGGCTCATATACACAAATGCCCACAAGAACCCGAAAGGCATCATCCCCACGAACATAAGTCGTTGGTAGATTCCCATCTCTCCCACTTCTTTGATAACAGCTTGAAGTGCTGCCCCAACATCTTTTGGTTCTGCATCATTAACATCCTGAAAAGTAACAACAATATTATTGATTCCGCTCTATACGTATATGCCATACCTACATCAAACAACATAGGTACAGCTAGGAAGTCGCTCGCAAAGTATGACCATTTTTATTAGTACTTAACCTTATTTTTTGTGTCTAAATCCATTTTATCTACAAAACTACGCCTACGGCTACCCTAACAGTGAGCTCAGGAGCTAATGATAATTTCATAACTTCTTTATCATGATTTTAATACTTAATAGATAAGCAATAGTAGAGGAGGCCAAGAGGGGATTTCTGTAGTAACTCTGGCGCGGCAGACTAAGATAATGGAAGATACCTTGTACCCCGTTAAGTACCTACGCCAAATATTAATCCTTATAGAGTTTTGTGTCAAGCTTTTATCGCTGTACTTTACATTCCACGGTTAACTTACGTATACACCATCGAGGTAATTTAAAGGAACCGAAACACTCTCCATCCTCCGATCATCTCGATGGTACTATGGTACCAACACTGCCTAACCTAACATTGTATTGTCACATAAATTTACTAAAACGGGGCTTAATCGCGTACAAACTTTGAAAACAAACCTCCGACCCGCTCAAAAATCGGACGTCGTGAATTCGTGAGTGTAGTGTGTCGACAGAGTCACATCCCTAGTGCGCAAAATATTCAAGTTGATAATCAAGACCAAGTGCGGGTAGTTCGTAAAACCCGCGCAGCTAGAAGATGTTGATGTCAACCTCAGCCAGTCTTTCTCCGGGACCACGGGGGCAATGTCGCCCTTGAAACGTCGGAGCCTGTTTTTTTCAAAGTTTGTACACGATTAAGCCCCGTTTTAGTAAATGTATAATGTGTGAAAATCGTGAAAGTTTAAATAAGTGTATTGTATGGTCAGCCAAACAAGCATACATTGCAAATTAAATAAAAGCTTATTGTTAATATCGGGTGGGCCCCATAGCAGGTGCAGGAGCAAAAAAAAACATCGTATCTTGTACTCCTTAAACCTAACAACTTTAGTTCAACAACTTTTAAAAATTATGTAATTGCCTACTCTGTAGGTTTTCACTTTTTCATACAAACGAATAGTAAGTATTCTTAATGTATGTACGTTAACGTCAGGCTAATTAACGTATCTTGTCATAGTACGTGTACAAAAATTACGAAATTCGCAGTACATACATACCTACAATACCTACATTGTGTCTTCAAACAAACTTTAAAGCGCAATAATATTTTTTAAGAATAAAACCGACTTCATTTGGCCTTCCCGGTAACAGTGAAGTTTTGAATAAGTTAGGGTTAGCCAGTTTACTTCAAAAAATATCCAATCCACCACACTTCTACCTTCGAAAATTGAGGAGCTTTTATAATGTCTCTTGGCTTCCATAATTACATCTGAAGTAAAATCAAACGGCAAACCTTGTAGACCTCCAACTTATAAGTTGACAACATAACAATCACACGAATTGAGAATCTTCTCCTTTTGAAATTGAGAAGTCGGTTGAAAACCAAAACACATGTGTTTTTTAAAAAACGTTGTTCAGTTTGGGGGCTTTGGAGCCCACGCGGTATAAATTCGCCTCCTGGACAGCCCGTCAGAATAGTAAAAACGCCGGCCGAGAGCATAGCCATGCTCAGTGTAGTCCGTAGTTTACCATCCGTCAGAATAGGCGAACTTAAACAGGGTTTTAACTTTTAATAGATACCATGCTCATAACAATAAAAACTGGCAAAGTGCGAGTCTTTACCAGGAACTAATGCCCTTGATGGAAGGTGCGGATAATTCTGCCCGCACATCGGAGCAAGACATGGAGGTTGTGTTGAACTCCGACCCGGCCGAAAGGTGCGCTAGCCGCCCAACCAGTCAAACGGAGGTTTCCCAACCTAACACTCGGATGCCCGCCAAGAAATTGGCGGGGTCTGTAAGGGGGCGCTACAAAGCTCTTAAAGGACAGGGAGTGGCACCTGAAGAGGCGCTGCAACTAGCCGCTAAGAGCTTTGCAGAGCTCAAAAAGATGGGGTACAAACCTCGCAATCCAAACCCGAGCAAAAGCCGACAAAACGGCCCCGCTCGGAGGAGGTATCACCAAAAGGTAACACACCCAAAAACCCAAGGGTGAGTGAGACTCCCCCGGCTCAACCCCAACCTACACAGCCCTACAGCTCGGTTCTCGCCCAGACTCGTGTCGGGATCAGGAACTCCAGCCCGATGTCAGTAGCTCAGCTGGAGTCCCTCTGCAAAAACATCCTGCAGAAGATCGCGACAATGAGGATGGACGAGGGACCGAAATTCAAGGGCTACTCCTTCAAGCCACACTGGCTACTGATCACCTGCAGCGACCAACGCTCTAAAGCCTGGCTTGAAGCGGTAACACCAACCCTAAAGCCTTGGCCGGAAGCCAAACTCGCGGTTATACCGGAAAATGAGCTTCCCAAGCCAAATATAGGGATGGTGTTCATCCCAGAGATAGATGACTCCATGGTGCAGCAGTCACTATCGCTGGTTTACGCGCAGAACCAGGGGCTTCACACAGAGTTCTGGAAGGTTCTCCACACAAAGGTCGAGAAAGGTGGGGTACTAGTGACCCTATCCCTAGACGACGCATCTGTGGAGAACCTGAAGAAAATGGGACTCAAGGTGAACCTCGGGTTCCGCGAAGTCCTAATACATACTTTACATACGTATGTATAGAAAGTTAAGCCTAGGATTAGTGTCCTGTGCCCTAAACTAGGTAAACCTGTCTTATAGGGACCAGGGAATAAACCACCGCTACTTCTAAAGACGCCGCATAGATTGATGGCATAACAAGCATTAGGAAGATTGGTATAAAAAGATAACTTAACTAATTACAATTTCAAGTTTACACTTACTCTATTCCCAGTTGTGGTGATGTCATTGGCTGACATTACTGGATTATTGGATTAATTGTCTTGATTTTGTCATTTGTATTAATTTTACTTTTTTTTCTCTTTTAACTTCAATATATAAACACATGTATTATGCATAGCATTTGTAAGTATTGGACATACTAACTTTTTCGTAAATTTTTGTTATAATCATTAAGTTAAGTATTCTAATGGATGAATATTATTGGCCTTGTTTTATGTAAGCATTAATATTTTAATTAGAAAACTCCCGTGAGTATCAGACATATTAAAATTCTCATAGCGGGTTACTCACGTCAATAAAGTCGAAAATAGCTCGACATGTTTCGGAACAGTCCGTGTCCCTTATTCATGAGTCATGCGTGTAGCCGCGGCGACTGCTCTACGCACACTGCGAGCCCCAGCGCGGTCAGCTCTCGACTGAGGCAACGACGCGGAGGGAGCGGGCGGCGCAGGCGCGGAGGGTGCGGGCGGCGCAAGCGCCGGCAAAGTTAGAAGCGAGACACTACCATCTCTTTCACACCCATTGTCAACTGCACGATTGCACACGACACTCACTACGTCACACTGTACGGCATCGTCCACACGAAGCACCGGCGCAGCACTCAAAACCGTTTTCCAACTAGGGGGCACCGACCAACCCCCATCGCGATTAAAATTCGGGTGACGACTTATCTCGATAGCCTCCCGTACTTTCCGCGGAACGAAAAACTTTTCCCTCGCCAATACGGTTACCTTATCGAATCTGATATAGTGAGAACCCGAATCCATCGCATGATCCGTCACGGCAGAACCCCGAGTATCCCGATTTTTCATGCTGCGTATATGCTCTCGAATCCTTGTGGAAATGTTACGGCCAGTCTCTCCTATGTAATTTTTCCCACAGGAGCAGGGGATCATATAGATACCAGGGGTACTTAACGGCTCCTTATCCTTTGGGGAGCGCACCAACTGTCGGAGCTGCATATTAGGGCGGAAAATCGTCTTGATACAATATCTACGGCGTAACAAGTGTCCGATTTTATCCGTCACGCCCTTAAGGTAAGGCAAGTACACAGGCAACCTCTCTACTCCAGCCGGCCGACTTTATTGACGTGAGTAACCCGCTATGAGAATTTTAATAAGCATTAATATGTCTAAGTTTATATCTACGGCTGTTGTTATCCTGAATATCAATAAAATAAATAAAATATGCTCGTAAACCATGTAATATTATTTTCAAAAGAAAACAATTGCAATATAGTATCAAAGAGTATCAAAGGAAGCTGCTTACCACTAATTACTACGACTCGGAGAATTAGCGAAAAAATAGCGGACATTGCACAATAGCATAGGCTCGCGGACTACGCTGGTATGAACTTGTCATACGCTCGCTGCTTACCCGTCCCTGCACAGATCACCCGATTTTTCAACAAATATGGAGTTGGTGAATGAAAATACATTTATGTTATTGGATAATTTGAAAACTGGCGCTATTTGTGGCGAATAAAAGACCGAAAAGGCCGAATACAGGTTCCTGGCCGCCTTCTGGGTACGTTACCCTACCCTATACATTTTGATTCCTATTGCAAATGTATGGGAAATGCAACATAAACAGCCGTATCTTTTGATTGCGTTGACGTAGAGGTTTGGTTTTTTCGCAGCTTCAAGAGACCGCAGACCTGAGTATGCGGTATAAATTTCGACTTCCTACCTTTAGGTACGCGCTCCTGAGATAAAGGGTCATCACAGACGACGAACAGACGGACAACAAAGTGATCCTATAGGGGTTCCGTTTTTTTCCTTTTGAGGTACGGAACCCTAAAAAAGGAGTATCTTCGCAGCTCTTAGGACGACTTATACGCCCTTTTAACCGAGACTGACCATTCAAAATAATTTTCTTGAAAGTCTTACTAAAGCTCTATTTTGATGAATTATTTAATTTCTAGTACTAACGGTCACTGAGATAAGCCACAGACGGGCGGACGGACAGACAGACATGGCGAAACTATAATGGCCGATCCACACAATGGGCCATTTTCCATTGTCCCGTATAATGATACCTACGGGACGTAGCCATACTGCAGAAACGTATGGCAGTATTGCGTAACCCCTCTTACTCATAACAGTCATAACTGCGTCCCTCAAGCCCCTCATTCACGGCAGTCCGCCGGCACCTCCGGCACGTAATAAAGTACCGTGAATGTCGTTGCCGGATGTGTGCCGTACGGCAACATCCTGCTAGCTCCACCCACCTCCTTGCAGTCCGAATTGCACTAAATTACAGTAATAAACAATTTCGAAATGCGGCAATGTATAAAATATAAATTATTCATTATTAAAAATAACATACGAGATGGCGGCGATTTTTAAAATTCGAGTACAGTGTATGCGCTAAAACGCAGCGCTGCGCGTCTTCCAACGAATAAGTGCGAATTGGACTGGCAGGCTAGGCCACTTGCACACCGTGTGTCCGCTACATCCAGCCATGCCGGAGTGCCGGCGGACTGCCGTGAATGAGGGGCTTAATCATCGCCCATCATATTCATGGCCCATTGTGTGGAGCGGCCATAAGGGTTCCTAGTTAACTACGGAACCCTAAAAAATCAATAGTAAGAAATACTCGGGCGCGTCAGATTAAGGTGTAGTGGATTAATTTCTCGTTAAGTAAGTGTAATTTCAATAATCTGACGAATCAAGTGAAACGCAAGAGAGTGATAGGGTCACAACACAAAGTTGCAAAAGAAAACGTTACTTTGACATATTAGAGCGCGGTTGTTTTTTTTTTATATGTGGGAAATAATGCAAGAATAACAAAAATAATCTAAACTGAAGTTGCAAAAAATCAATTACAAACTCCACTCCTCTCATTCTCTTTCACATTTTCGCTATTTCTGGCTCTCTCGCACTATTATACACATGGCGATCATTATTATGCATTTTTCAAAATTCGGTATAAGCTTGCGTCACTTCCCATTCGTCAGTCTTTTAAATGGGAGCATTATTGGGGTTTACTTAACATCCTGTATAATTATTATCAGAGACACGTTGCGTGACTTTGTACATCAATATGTGACGCGATAGAGTATTTCACATAGGTATAATTTTTAAATATCTGAACACGCTTCCCCCACCACTAAAAAAACGCTATCATTGATCAACTAATCTTTCGTTTCTATTAGGACGACGCCCGAATTTCTTACTACAAATTTAGCATCTTGGCCTCCCCTACTATAAGTAATTATCAATTTTAAATTAGTATCGCATGACGCATTTCAGATTACATTTACCCTGCTGTCTTTCCTTCTCCTATTTCTTAGGAGGTATTCTAAATTAATCAAAGGAAAAATGGAAAATTGGAGCATTCCAAATTTTATGAAGATTGTAAGTTTTGGAGTTTCATTCTTTGTGGCATAGGCGTAAAAAAATACTCAGACAACTAATTATCGACTTAAAACGTAGAAAATAATTCTTTAACTAACTAAAAAAAAGCGTTTGTACGGGACAGCCCCGTGGATTGCTCCAAAAGCTCATGGCATTGAACGAGACTCGAACTCGTGGATACACGCCCACCGCTTTACCAAAACGCCCTACCAAAAGCGCACATAAAGGATACAGTGGAAAAATTTACGACCACCGGATGTGTCTCGGTAGGTTAATTGGTAGAGCAGTGGGCAAGTACCCCAGAGTCCGAGTTCAAGCCTCGCCCGATGCCACCAGTGTTTCAAATTGGTTATCGTCCGCAGACGTCTCTACAGTCAAGTGTAAAAATAAGGGGTGGACACATCTTACTCAAAAATATGTCCTATAGCACTTGACTGTACTAAAAAATAAAATTGATTGCTTAATGTGCTGTATGTACATATATGCTCATTCTGTGTAATATAATACACGGGAAGCCAACTAACTAGGAACACGACTATTAATTGTCTATCTCCAATACAACTGGGCCCAGTACCACGAAAATCTAACGATCGAAAATTTGTATCTTGCTCTCCGTCACACGTGCTTATTGGAGTAATAAAGAGGTTTTTCCCTAATTTGATAACAATTTAAAGTGCGCTTGATCTATCAGTAATCAGTTTTGAGCATTAAACCAGATTAAATAGTCAAAGGTAATCAGTAATTTTATACTTACTAATGACACAAACCTTTGAGTTTTAAACCAGACGGAGTAGCAACTGACAGGCCTACCCCTCTGCCGAATGGGTATGATATGATAGATAGAATACTCTTTATTGCACACCTCAAGTTTAAGTTAGATACAAGAAAAGATAGTTAAATACAAGAAAAGCATAACTAAAAAAAAAAGAAAAAGAAAATACAACCAGTCGATTTAAGATTGAGGCCAAACAATAGGCGGTCTTATCGCTAAAAAGCGATCTCTTCCAGACAACCTTTGGGTAGCGGAAACAATGAGAACTAATCAGCGAGAGCAGGCGTTACAAACGTATAGATGAAATTAACTAAACGCACACACACACACAAAACTACGCAAAACAATAAACATACTTATATATACAAAATAATAATAATAATAATAATTGCCCTCGAGCCATCTTAGATGTCGCTTTTTGTGGGGGCCCATCTTATGTGGGCGAGTCACCGTCTGCCAGAAATAAAATTGATTACCATTTTGTTAGGCAGACGTCCGATTTTATTCTCCATAACCCAGTATTTAGTCCAGCACTTTCACCTAATAGTCCAGTATATTTTAGATTCCATTAAATCTCAATAGTCTTTACACCCTCGCGGGTGCTGCCTCTGCGTGCGTCCCATGACTCGGGCAGGTGCAACATCCGCTCGGTGTACCCCTTACATTTCATTAAATTGTCGAAAGGGCCTCTGCGTGTTGGCTTCGGCTCCGCGTACGCCTCCCAAAGGTCCGGAACACCATTGTTCCGTGATGGGAAAGACATACAAATAATAATAATAAACAAATAGACATAAATAAACATACTTAAATAAACAAAATAAAAACATACATTTTCATAACAGCATCATGCAAGCCACACAGCAAAAAAAAAAGAACAGAAGCAGTCAAAAAAATATGGTAGAGATAGGTAATGGTCTTTGAGTCGTTTTTTAAAAACAGCAAGGGATTGCGCTCACCTTATGTCTAGAGGTAACGAGTTCCAGAGTCGAACTGCCTGAAATGAATAGGAACAGTTATAAAACTTTGTAGAGGACGACGGCACAGAGAGAAGCATATTGTTAGACGATCTAACAGAACGCAGATAACTGAACCGCTCCTTGAGATAGCGGGGAGTTGCAGGGATGAAAAGAATACTATATAGAAGGGACAGAATGTGGAAGTTTCGGCGAAGGCGGATAGGGAGTCACTTGAGCTGTGACCGAAATTGGGAAACATGGTCATATTTTCGTATGATATGACTTAGTTTCATACTCTTTGTATGGACTGAAGTACATCTGACATAGCTATTTGTACGTTAGTACGTTACGTATATGTGTGTATACAAAGCAGTGTAAGTAATTGTAAATAATTACATTATATACAATCACATAAACTACTATTAATCAACCGGACTGGCAACGTCTATTCGTACGTAACGTACAAATAGCTATGTCAGATATACTTCAGTCCAGAGAGTAGGTAACCCGTGTGCGCGGCGATGAGGGCCACTTTATATAAGGGTGAAGTTATGAGTAAAAGGTGTTACGCAATACAGCCACCCCGTTCTGTTGTATAGCTACGTCCCGTATAAATGGCCCATGATGGCCCATTGTGTGGAGCGACCATTAGAGTATCCTTCCCAATGCCGCACCGCAGTGTACCGAAAATCGCATTTATTCATCGGTGACGTTCGTAAACCCCTTTAACACGATTCGTCAGTTTATTGGTGCGTTCCTGAACGAACGATGTAAAAATGAATGACAGCTGATGAAAAAAAAAACTATTAGTCGATGAGTAGCGAGTTGAGTAAGCTCAGTCGCAATTAGTTATCTATATTTACCATTTATTTATATACTTGAGCATATACATTTCTTTTGCAACATTGCGGCGCTATATGGAGCCTGATCATTTGGACCTATAAAATTTAGAATCGTTCAAATAGACTGGTTAATAGTAACGTGCTTGTGTAATTTTAGTGTTGTAGGTATGTACTTATCTTTACGCTGGTTATTCTGTAGTATAGTTGCCTAAATGAGTAATTGTTGTCGTAACAAAACGTGATCCAAGGCTAACCGTGTTCATGTGTTCCTACGATTAATTAAATTAGTTGCGGGGTGTAGTTGTATGAGCTGCCCACCAGCCGCGCCTTGCATGATGCATCGCAAAACAATTGTCTTTGTGCTTATGCTCCTTGTCGTCATTACGACACTGCGTTTAATTCTTTAGTGGTGTTTTTTCTCTGACATCCTCTACTTCATTCCAATAATAAGTCATTATGAATTTATGATTAGTAAATAAATTAGATCAAGAAATAGCAGTATTTTTGATAGCTGTTTTCTAGCAAAGTTACAAGAGATTCAATTTGACATGTATTATACATTAAGATGGCAAAAAAATACATTACACCACCATTATCTATGACTGTGGCTGAACCTAATGACAGACTGTTCCCAGTACAAAATAAATAAATAAATAAATAAATAAAATAAATAAATATTAAATAATATAATAACATATCTTAGAGTAGTTTAAATTCGATTTACTCTGTTTCTCATGTTCTGTTATTCTGTATATAAGTGATTGTGACTCTTTTCTCAATGTGTCTTAAACTAGTAAGTTTTGAATTAATTAAAATTTATGTTGCATGTCAATATTTTTTTGTTTGTTTTGTTGTTATGTAGCTAGACTTCCGATTGACACTCAAGATTGGGAAGATGTCTCCAGAATAGTTTTTCTGTTTTTTGTTAGTTTAGTTGTTGAATGTGTATTATTGATAGCATAAAGCAGTGAAATAATGAAAAACTGTGCATCTAATGATGAATTACTCTTGAGACGCATCTTACCATTGTTTTGTCATCACCTGGTAGGTCCGAGGTCATGCTGACTCGTGCCTCTGTAAAGAAGCTATCTCCTTACCAAGGCCCTCACTGTACAATGTCGCTCTTAGAGAATTTTTTGTACTCACCATACATTGTAGCCCATGTAGCAATATACCTTGACATTGGCAAAATTGACAGAAGCCATTCTTTAAAAAAAAACTGAACTGTTATGTAGCTGCAATACAAAAACAGTCTGGGGCAATTTTCATTTTCTACATATTATGGTTCTGGATAAAAGGTCCACATACAGTCAGATAAGTAGACCTTGTGCTATGGAACACTAAAACTGGTTGTTCAATTAACTCTGCAGTGCTCGCACAAATTTTAACTAGCCAAATTCAACTTTGTCAGTTTTATTTAAGATATATACATTGGGTCTTTTCAACCCAGGCGCGAGCACTGCCGGGTTAAAAGATTCTCCGTCACTGACTAAACAGGAAGTGACAATAGGTAATATTCACTCATTGTTTTTATCATTATAAATATTATAATAGGTACTGTAAAATAATTTTCAGCACAAAAAACTAAAATGTGAAATTGTTCATCAACTCTTTTGTTCTTATTAATGGTATAAAATACTGTGAATATAACTACTCTTTATTTGGAGCCTGAGGTCTGCTTTGGCAACTAATCACAAGATTTAGTAATATTTGCCCAAGAGTACTACTATACATGGCATCTCTATTTATTTTTCAAATAGTTGTAGAAATACAAATAACTCATGTCAGAAAAATGCACCAAAGTTATACTTATTTTCTTCAAAGCTGCCCTGCGAATGTGAATGGAAAAAAAAGGCAAAATACATACTTACATAATTTTTTTTCTTTACGAAGGTGGGAAAGATCATTAGTTTAAATTGTATGGTTGTTTGCTTTACAAAAATAATCTGCTTGTACGAGTAGTAGCCAATAGCAGTTAGCGCAACCGAAGCTCTTGGCATGTATACTCATTATAGAATTGTACTTTAGCAATGTGCCTTGTGCTTTCTTCTCTGCCATGCTTAGGTCGCAGGGTCGACGCCAGCAACGAGGGAGAATGAAGTTGTGCTTACACTTGCGCTCTATGAATGGCTTTGAGACGCCGCCCGTAGTACTGCTCGCCTCTGGTGTCGAGTCCGCGACCGCACTCACTGCCTCCAACTCAAGCTAAATCACGTTATCTCTTCCAAGCGAATGAACTGTCAAATATTAACGTGTTATTTTAAATGTCAAACTTCTATTAAATTACGACGTTTACCTACTTAATACTTTCACAGTCTGTGCAATCAAAATCTAGGAAACTTAACGTAGTCGGACTCTGGTGTAGATTTATATTTAGTTTCCACTTGTTTAACCTTGAATTTGCATAATATAGGATAGGTTTTTTTTCCAAACAGGGCCGGTTTTCATTGTGTAGGTGTGTTATGAGTTTGATGTTAATTTTTCAGCGTGACGCAACAAAGTAATGTATGTGTGTTGCACCCGCGCACTGGCAAGTGAGATGCGAGCAGCAGGCTGCGCCCCAGCACAGTAACCCGTGCAGCGCGAGCATGGCGTGGCGCGCGCTCGTGGCCTGCGCCCTCGGGCTGCTGGCGCCGGTGCACGCCACTGTCGTCGTCTACACCCAGGACATACCACATACTGTAAGTGAGATGCGAGCAGCAGGCTGCGCCCCAGCACAGTAACCCGTGCAGCGCGAGCATGGCGTGGCGCGCGCTCGTGGCCTGCGCCCTCGGGCTGCTGGCGCCGGTGCACGCCACTGTCGTCGTCTACACCCAGGACATACCACATACTGTAAGTGAGATGCGAGCAGCAGGCTGCGCCCCAGCACAGTAACCCGTGCAGCGCGAGCATGGCGTGGCGCGCGCTCGTGGCCTGCGCCCTCGGGCTGCTGGCGCCGGTGCACGCCACTGTCGTCGTCTACACCCAGGACATACCACATACTGTAAGTGAGATGCGAGCAGCAGGCTGCGCCCCAGCACAGTAACCCGTGCAGCGCGAGCATGGCGTGGCGCGCGCTCGTGGCCTGCGCCCTCGGGCTGCTGGCGCCGGTGCACGCCACTGTCGTCGTCTACACCCAGGACATACCACATACTGTAAGTGAGATGCGAGCAGCAGGCTGCGCCCCAGCACAGTAACCCGTGCAGCGCGAGCATGGCGTGGCGCGCGCTCGTGGCCTGCGCCCTCGGGCTGCTGGCGCCGGTGCACGCCACTGTCGTCGTCTACACCCAGGACATACCACATACTGTAAGTGAGATGCGAGCAGCAGGCTGCGCCCCAGCACAGTAACCCGTGCAGCGCGAGCATGGCGTGGCGCGCGCTCGTGGCCTGCGCCCTCGGGCTGCTGGCGCCGGTGCACGCCACTGTCGTCGTCTACACCCAGGACATACCACATACTGTAAGCCACGCTCTTTTTACCGCTTAACGGCTCAACTGCTTTTAACTATTACGTGCGTAAGACATATATCAAATAACTAGTTATAGTTTGGCGGTATAATCCACCGTTATGACCAAATAAAATTCAAATTGAAATAGAACGGTATGAAGTGCATCGCCTACGATGCCTTCCAAAAAAGGGATTTTTGAAATGTAAGCAGAACTGATTTTGTCGAATGTTTTGTCCATCAATATATAGGTTTACGAAAATCCGTACTAAAAACAACACCAACAACGTTTTTTAAATTAATAATTCAGATAATTCTCAGGTATCTATCTAAAAGAGGCAATTTCACCATGATAGTTCGTGTCGGGCCTGGATATTCAGGTCGTAGAACAAATCGCATCCCAAAAAATATTTTATACGTAAGGTAAGGGACGATTGAATGGTTTTTTGATGAGATAGACAGTGTTGTATTGAAGCCCTTGTAAAATGAAAAACTATATGATTCTTTTTGGTTGTCTAAATTAGAAGGCACGGGTAAGGACTATATTTTTGTATTCTGTCGGTAAAACTAGGCTACGCCTATTGTAATACATAAAAGTAATAAATAAATTAAAATACATTTTTGTCTAACAAATTGGCGGGTTAAGATGGAATGGTCGAGCGATAAGATTAAAATAGGTGTCTAAAATCCTTTATCTTATAAATATTACGGGATAAGATTGAAAATCGACGAATATGCCACCAAACGCCGTCCTTCACAAAATGGCACATCACACGTGTCTAGACGCTCCGGGCGGTCACTGTCGATTGAGCGGCGGAAAAAAGGGAGTTATATGTGGCTTTTCATTTATATTTTTGTAACCCTCAATTGTAAAAGATATCTTTGACCTCCCTCTGAAGGGAGACTCCCTTTTTTCATCTTTCCCCACCTTACCTTATGTAATTATATTGTCTTCTGTTACCGCGATTGTTATTCATTGAAATTAAACACTTTAGAACGGAACGAGTGCTGTAAAGGGCTCGAAACGTAGGATCATGGTGTTAATAAACGCGATTAATCCGTTCTAAAGTGTTTAATTTCTTATGTAATTAATTTTGTTTTTAGTTAGAGGTACCGCTTTGTCGAATGGTTGCCTATAAGGCGCTAATGCCATAAAAATTCATTAAAAAATGAATCTTATCAACTGGAAAAACCAGGTCAAAGATATCTTTTACAATTGAGTGTTACAAAAATATATTTACATTAAAATAAGTTTACACACATAAAGATGAATGTGACAAGTTCGTTCTAAGAATGTTATTGTAAAGTAGCTTGTAAACTTATTTAACCGTAAATAAATTTTTATAACACTCAATTCTAAAGATATCTTCGACCACGACATATTGACATCCCCTCTCGCCTCAAAAAGTCCCAAGTGAATACTACGTCGTCGTGAAAATAAGCACGGTCTTGTCGGCGGTGAGAGGGTGGGACGCCAGCCCGAGCCTCCAGCTCCAGCACGAGCGCTGGAATACCTACCACAGGGCTGTCGTAACGGGATCGGGGTGATCCGCAGGCTCCGATTTTTATTGTTTTGGTTAATAATTTAATTATAATTGTTAGCTCTTTTTTGTTATAACTGTATGGCAACTATTTCTGTAATGAAAATTCATTCCTAAAAGCGACAGTTCGTTTCCGGTGCCCCTGTAGGGCTAAAAATTTACTAGACTAGTAGTCTACTACTAGTCTAGTAGATTTAGTTAAATAAAAAAAACGGCCAAATGCGAGTCGGACTCGCTTACCGAGGGTTCCGCACAAAGGATGGCCACGTCACACCCATACCCACAGAACTTTCAGTGCACGGCAGTGATTCGGTTTTTGGATTTTTTCACGTACCTACTTGTGCTCTTGTGTACAGTCAAGTGCAAAAATATGGTTCGACATAATTGACAAATGCCGTACAATTTCATATGAAAAGAGGAATACATAATAATCTAAATTTAAATTACAACAATGAGTTTATTAATGAAGTCAACGATGTGACTTTTTTGGGTATAAAACTAGATTCTGCCCTAAATTGGGATTCCCAAATAGAAAACATATCTAGTAAGGTCAACAGATTTGTATATGTGCTCAGTAGGCTAAGACGCACTGCTACGACGGAAGCTACCTTGGCTGCCTATCACGGTTACGTCAGTTCCCAACTAAGATACGGACTTATCCTATGGGGCAACTGTGGAAATGTTAATAGGCCATTCATAGCCCAGAAAAAATGTATAAAGGCAATGTGTGGCGTAGCTCTAGATAGCCCTTGTAAACCTCTTTTTAAAAAATTAAATATATTACCTCTACCATGCCTCTACATCTTAGAAGCATGTATTTTTGTTAAAAAACATATGACTTTATTTAAAACGGCTAGAGAATATACCCTCGTAATTCCAGAAACCCGGAAAGACTAGCCTATGATTATGTCCCAAGAACTGCTTTTTTTAATAAACAATGTTTTATAATGTGTATAAAAATATTTAACAAGTTACCGCAAGAAATTCAAGGGCTACCTTTTAATATTTTCCGAAGAAGTGTAGAAAAAATATTGTGTCATAAACTGTATTATAATGTAAAAGCGTTTTTAGATGAAACAAATTTATTGTGAATATATTATAATCATAAATAACAACCTTATTATTATTCTGACATTAATATTTACTTTGCTCCACATAATCTGATTATTTTTATATTGTTGTATTTCCCTTGTTATGACATAGGTAGGTATGGTTTTATTGTTATCTAGATGAGTTTGTCCATATTTATCCATATCTTGTGTAATTTAGATGCTAGAATAACCTAGGTTAGGATCCGTAGTGTTTAAGCAAGTATCAAATTTGCATGCTGTACATAAACGGCTAATAGGATGTACTTTAAACTTAAAAATTTACCATCATTATGTAACTCCTTTTATGCAAATAAATGAATTATGAATTATGAATTATGAATTGACTCATAAATATGGTACTACGCTCTTATTACACCGGCATAAGGTGCTATGGGACATATTTTTGAGTAAGATGTGCACCACCATATTTATACACTGGACTGTACAAGATCTTGCTTTTTGCCAAATTTCGTCCACGGAAAGTACCAAATAGTACCAATCACATTTTGATTCCCTTTGAAAATGTATGGGAAATGCGACAATAACCGACGCGTATCTTTTGATTGCGTTGACAGAGGTTTTGATAGAGGTTTGGATTTTTCTCAGTTCAAGGGCTGCGAACCTGTTTATGTGGTATTCATTTCAACTTGCTACTATTACTATGGTCTACGCGTTCCCGAGATAAAGAGTGCTGACAGACATACGGAAGGACAATAAAGTGATCCTATATATGAGGGTGAGGTACGGAGCCCTAAACAGTGCAAAATATTGTTTATTCGGATGATCAATCCGATAAAACTTGATTCAATGAATCGAAGTGACAGTGTGATAATGACCCTAACTCTTACAATAGCGCGGGGCCGAACATGATGTTAATTAGGTGAATAACTCCGTCGATGATACGCTTGCAGGAAGTAAACAACTGTCACACACGTCCAGTATACGAGAACAAGCTGCTAAAATTGCCGTCTCCGCAAACTAGAACATTTTAACGTTTTTGCCTAAGTGGGAATAAGTACCCCGAATATAATAAAATAATGTAGTGCCCTTTACAGCACTCGTTATCACAGGGTTCAATTATGACTGTTTTGTAGTTAATATAACCGATAAATCCGTTTCAATGTGTTTCAATACAAGACAATATTATAATGTAGTGGTTTATGTAGGTATAAATAGCAACAATTATTGTTTGTGTACGGTCAGCTGCAGAGTAAAGTGACCCCCCCTGCATAGAAAGTTTGTATGCAGGGGGGGTCACTTTACTCTGCAGCTGACCGTACTTATATTATTTTTAATCGGCAGGTTTATGATATAATTTAATACGTTATCCTTATCTTGTTTCGATTTCAACATGTACATCTCTCACTTATTTTTCTTTTTATTTATCGTAATACTTTCAATAGCCAGTAGGCCCGTACAGATGAATGACGGTTGATGATATTGATCAAGCGGTTAAACAAACATTTGTTCGACATAAACACTTAAAGATAAAGTAAATCTTATCTGTATCCATTACCAGTGGGATATTTCCAGTGATAGTTTATAGACGACGACTAGAATACGGTCTTCAACTGTTATTACATTGTGTATTTCTTTTGAATCAAAAAGTAACACATTTTGTTAAATGTTTTCGCGTAATAATACGGTTTCTGTTACTGTAGAGAATATCACTCCAAATAATAATTATAAAAGTTTTTAGTGTGTTTGTTTCCCTATTTATTATCATTATTATTACCCTCAGGGATGTAATGAATGAATGATTGTGGCTCAGCTGTGGAATGCGCAGAGTGACCGCTAATAATTTTCGGAGATGTACGCGCTCAACCCTTTCAATGCAGTGCAAGTCCTCCAAATAGTTGGGTTACAGCACTTGGTTTGTAATTAATTATATATTATAAACCTAAACATTATTATAGTAATGAGGTACTGTAGTAAACAAGATTATGTTAAACTTAATTTATTTAATATTAGTTTCCTTCATTATAATTACATAGACGACGTTGGTGTCAATAAAGACTTGTAAAATGTCTTATTCACTTCTCTTGCTTCAAAAGTTCCACTTTAAGTCGAGGCTAGGCAACATAAAATCGCTTTTAATGCTCTAGTGCATAAAGTAACATCGCAGGCGGCCGGAGCTCGCCGCGGCCCTGCGCCTCGCGCTCCCGGCCGCCTCGCCCGCCTGCGTTTATTTTATTCATTATACATTCATTTTTTGACGATTTAAAGTGAAATAAAACCTAATATTTTCCTTACAATTGAAGTGAAAAGCAGAGTGTATACCTATGGCATAAATACCCATTTTATCCTCGACTACATTGGTCCTCTTTGCACTGGGACCAGCCTCGTCTAAAATGGGTTAAGTACTTTATGCCCTTGATTTACAATCTACTATTTATCTGGGATAGTAAGTGTCCCTTTTTGCCAGTGATAGTAAGTGACCTCGACACATTTCGTTGGCAGATAGTGGACGAATTTAGCGACCAGCCGGCGGCGTTCGGCGCGAAGCTGCCGGACGACGGGCTGCGAGGGCTGCTGGTGCGCGCCGAGCCCGCCGATGGCTGCACCGCGCTGGCGCGCCCGCCGCCCGCCGACAACTTCACCGACAAGTGGATCGTGCTCATAGCCAGGTACCTCCATCGCACCCACACTCCAAACGTATCTTTTCTCCTCTCTTATCCACTTCTGCATCAAGTGTCAAATCAAATTCCGAGTGTCTAAACCAAATTGAAATCGAATGTTAGTCCAACCCATCAGTCTTATTACCATCGATAAAACCTTTCTCGGCTATTCAGGTATAACTGCACCTTCGAGGTAAAAATCCGCAACGCGCAAGCGGCGGGATACGACTGCGCCATCGTGCACAACGTCAACTCCAGTGAACTCGGTAAGTCGGCCCCACACGCGCGCACCTCACTAGACCAATCATAACACTACCATACTTGTACTAAGTTTGCAATACCTATAGTGTAGCTTTATAAACACCTCACTGCTTGATGATCTCGAAAGCAAATAGTTTGATACTTATGAATGATCATTGTACTGTGCTAAACGTTTCCTATGATTGATTTAATTTGAGTATGCCGGGTAGGATAACAGCATTAGTAATGAGAGTTAATGGTGAATGCTCTCATTATCTGCGTGCACGGACGTTACACCGCGGAGATAAGTGCCGCGATCGAGGGGACGCCGGCGGCGAGCTCGACTAAACACTCCGCGGACTTGAAGGCTGAAGGACAAATCCCTTTTCTTGTTCATTACCGCCAATTTCAAATCACATTTAATTCTGAAGTTGTTGGTGTCGCAATGTTATTCGTGAGGCATTTCGTTTTTTTGTGGGTAAGTACTATCACGGCTAATGTAAAGGGTAGAATACTTATCACAACATCAATATTGTAAAGCCCGTTTAGTTGGTGTTCAGTTGAGTGCCAGCCCCACTCTCCTCGAGAGACTGTATGAATTCTTTACATCCTTCTTGGTAATCATTTATCATGTAAAACTATAAATTCACTTTAGAATAGAAAATATATGTATTTGTTTGAAAATGCAACTATCACGCTGATAAAAATAGATATTCTAATTTAAGTTGAAGTTATTTGTCGAGATTAGGTATTTAGTGGTATAGTGCCTGGTGCATTGTTATCGTATCGTATCAATTCGGGAACACTATACTTGCTTATCTCAATATTATTATTATTTGTAGAGAGAAGATTAACGTTGCATGTAGTATATACCTACAAACATATGAGCTTTGATAAAACGTTAATGAGAGCAGTTGTTTTTTTTAATCAAGTGGGGCATTACAATCACAATAATCATTGTATTATCGGGCTTCAGCGTCGCTAATCAATGCCAAATGCTATATTATTGGTTACTCTATCTCATCTTTTACCAGTAGTACTGAGAAAATAATGCCATTAGTTATCACGAAAGTGAAACTGTGGTATAATTCTGTTTTACTGCTGCCTTACAAGTTTTACAACTGTTTCCATTTCTAGTGGATAGATACTTTTTTTACCTCCTTGTGACACTTCTGCATAGATACTAAAAAACTAAAATGAGTTATTTTGCCAAGCCGTGAATTTACTATACCTACTCGTATTGCAAGTTAAATTATTCAAATTGGGTAAATAAATAGACATGCAGACAGAAAAACGGTAAATCAATCAGTTAGGGAGTTGGTATGGATTGCGTAATATAGGTATTTGATTATTTTCCAAGTATGCTTTGTATGACGTCCGGGCATGTCCGGGTAATATGACGTATTCGTCATTTCCCTTCGATGTCACTATAAGCGGATTCTACTGTAGTTATCGAATCGATATAATCGAATGATCGTTGTAGTGTGCGATGGTCGGTATAAAAGCAGGCTTTATAGCAGTTGCGTGATGCGCGGCGTTGTTTGTAGATACTATGACCACAAAGCACCCGGCGGGCATCGACATCCCCTCCGTGTTCGTGAGTGACATCGCCGGCCTCGCACTCGGCGAGTCCTACCTCTACAAATACGGGTCAGTACCTATTGACTTACTTTTCAACACAGCTCATAACATATCTCTGACGGGTCGCATAAGGGAGAGTCAAAACAGCATTCTGAAAGTAATTGCTGATAGATTCAGTTGCCCCATAATGTGGCATTGGATGGGGAAGGTCACTACTACTTTGACATATGTCAAGTAGTAGTGACCGAAGTAGTTAGTAGTGTAGTTTTAAGAATTGTATTATCAGTATTTAGATTATACTTTTACTTCTCAATATATATTGTAAATGTTTGTACATGCAAATTCTTTATTGTAATGCTTATTGACTTGTAAAAGTGCCCTTGAGGCCTACTTGCAGAATAATTTTTAAAATTTTGTATTCTGAATCGTCGATCCAGATCATTCATGTAACCGCTCCCAATATCCCACATACTTATGACTTATTGTCACCCTAATGAGAAAGAGATGCAACGGTCAAGTAGTACTATCTCATGTGGACACACTTTTGTAGTCGCATTGCTCAATCCGGATATATCCAGGTCCGTGAGAAAAATATGGCTCAAATGTTTTTATTTAAAAAAAAACCGGTGGCATGTCAAAACGCCCGCCGCGACTGTCTTTATTAATTATCGATATAACGACAACGATTATTTATCGAGATAATGGTTATGGTTGCAGAAAATATATAAATTTATCTGGCCATCATGTTTTGGTTGAGTTGCACCATTTTGAGAAAAGCATTATACTTGATTTATTATTGATAATAAGGTTCATTTCCTTGTTAACATTTGGACCGTAAATGACGTCCAAGTTCTGATGATGCTGCAGAAAGGAGACCACTGGATCTCAAGAATTAGTTGGCGTGATACCCTCGTGTTTTGACTCATTTGTTTTATCTTGACGAGCACTTGGACCGTAGATGATGTCCAAGGTCTGATAATGGAGCAGAAAGGTGATCACCGGAACTCAAAAGTTAGTTGATATAATAAACACGTGTTTTTTTTTAATAAATATTTGTGGGACAGTATTACACAAATCGACCTAGTCCCACGGTAAGCTCAATAAGGCTTGTGATGTGGGTACTAGACGACGATATATATATAATAGATAGATACATATAAATACTTAAATACATAGAAAACATCCATAACTCAGGAACAAGTATTCGTGATAAACACACAAATAAATGCCCTGACCAGGACTCGAACCCGGGACCTCCTGCTTCCGAGGCAGGGTCACTACCAACTAGGCTAGGAGATAGTTTGTGGCTAGGAGGCCGTTTGTTTGGACTCGTTAGTTTTGTTTCGATGAGTACCTGGACCCTAGATGATGTCCAAGGTCTGATGATGGAGCAGAAAGGTGACACCGGAACTCAAAAGTTATTTGATATGATACTCTCGTGTTTGGACTTGTTAGTTTTGTTACGATGAGCACTTGGAACCTAGATGATGTCAAAGGTCTGATGATGGACCAGAAAGGTGGCCACTGGAACTCAATTATTAGCTGATGTGATACCCTCGTCTTCAGACTCATTAGTTTTGTTTCGATGGGGACTTGAACCATAGATGATGTCCAAGGTCTAACGATGAAGCAGAAAGCTGAACACCGGAACTTCAGTAATTCCTTGATGTAATACACTCGTGTTTGGACTCGTTAGTTTGGTTTTGACGAGCACTTGGACCATAATAATTAGATAATGGAGCATAAAGGTTCATTGGTTCTAGTTTTTAATTATGGGTTTTTTTTTATGGAAGTAGGTAGATCATTACAATTTTAATGATGAACTTGGCTTCCATTTTCACATTTATGTTTCTGGTGGGATTATACTTTCAAAAAGGTGTCGACGTATTTTGTTTTCCCAATAGTACCCGTTTTTTTTATGCATGTATGTTTCCGTAATTTGCAGTTTCTATATAATGGTGAACGGCGCGCCCTTCGACATCAACACGCAACTGCTGCTGCCGTTCGCCATCGTCGTCGCGATCTGCCTCTGCATTATGATCGGGTTAATGGTGAGCAATTCAACTGTACCTACAACCAACATAGTTTGACATACTTTTTATACTATGTCAGTGACACACAAGCTTACGTTTCGCTTGATGGTAAGTGGTTAATATAGCATAAACTCCGTATTTGAAGAACGTTATACTTCAGTCTGCCTTAGATTTTAATAATAGTAAATCAACTTTAAAATTTCCATACACTCTTGTGACTTTTTTTCATGCCGCCGCCAAGCAAGATACAAGATAAATTATGAAACACGACGTGAACGAACATCATCCTATTACAATCGAAGTAGCTCGTAATTCTGCGTAGATATAACCTAAAATACATTGAACATAGAGTCGAAACACATTGTCTCTTCCAAACAATGTAACTGTCAAAGTTAAGTGTTATTTCTACAAACTTCTATGAAATTGCTTAATTCAGTCTGCTATCAAAATCTAGAAAACTTGTCATAGTCGCACTCTGTAATATTCAGGAGAGTGATAAATTTTTAGGAAACGCTCAATAACGGTTGTGTGATACGCAGATAGCCAAGTGCGTGCGCGACCGCCAGCACGCGCGGCGGCGGCGGCTGCCGGCGCGCGCGCTGCGCAAGATCCCCACCTGCAAGTTCAGCAAGGGCGACCCCTACGACACGTGCGCCATCTGCCTCGACGACTACGTCGAGGGCGAGCGCCTGCGCGTGCTGCCTTGCGCACACGGTACCTAATACCCTTACCTAAGTACCTTCATTCGTTTTGATGTGTAATTATTAACCAGTAGTGTTTCGATCGCTCTGCACGGCGCGTACAGTATCACATAGTATGGGTAGACAACGTTTATAATACAACTATAAGATGCTTATATAGATTATTTGTGGACAATCTTACACAGGTCAATGTTCAACCTAGCCTCAAACTAAGCAAAGCAACCGCCTGCATTCTTGGGACCGTGCCCCGGCCGGGGCTATTAGTTTTATAGTTATTTTTAATTTAAGCTCAATATATTTTTTGTTAAAGGTATTATTATTGCAAATATTCATATAAAGCTTTACTGTATTATAAATTGAAAGAGATGTTATACTACAGAAAAAGTGACCAAGGCCCCCGTTAAGCAGGGATGGAATCGAACCAGCGATCTCCTGCATTCGCGGCAGATTTAACCATAATATTTATTATAAATAATAAATGATTTAATTCATGCTTACTGCGTTACAAGCTTAACTGCTTTACAACCACAAAACTGTGAGTGTAAAATAATACGAACTACAAAATTGCATCTTGTTTTGATTACGGGAGGAATGAAAACTAAGCCAATGCTTCAGTTGAGCCGATTTCTTCTGTGAACCTATCTTGCTCACTTATATGGTACAATAACTGCAATCCACTTTAAGTATTTTGTGTTCTTTCCTAAAATGCAATATCCGTTATATCAAATATCTGTGTTGCATCTTGAGACTCCTTCCTAATTAAATAAACAGTCAATTGGGTTTCTGGTATCGAGTATTTTTCTTTTATATAAATTGTAGGTACATATTATTTTCTGTAAAACCGTGTGGTCCGTGTCCGAGTACCGTGAGAGATATTGCAACTCCCGACATAAGTATTTAAAGGGGAGTGAATTAGTGAAAGCTGCTTTTTACAACGGGTTCCTACTTTTGCCTAGCAATTTATTCATAAACGCAGATCAAACAAAATTTAGCTAAATGATTGCTTGTCTTTATCTGTCACTTTGATGAGAAAACATATTTTAACTAAAATGTCGTAAGTTTTGAATGAATAAACGATTGTAGACGGTCGGGTAATGTGATTTGTGTGTCAGCTTACCACGCGAAGTGCGTCGACCCGTGGCTGACGCAGAGCCGGCGCGTGTGCCCGGTGTGCAAGCGGCGCGTGTTCGCGGCGGGCGAGCGCCGCGCCGCGCTCTCCGACTCCGACAGCGACGACTCGCGCGAGCCGCTCGTCTCCAACACCGCGGAGCCTACGCAGGTATGCCTACCACAGCGTAGGGTAACTTCATACACGGCCTGCGGCGAGGCTCGGTGCTCGTGCTGAGGCTTAGGGTTGTCCAAAACTATGCGAAACATATTACAGTCTGATTGGCAAACTAATTTCAATTTTACAACCCTTAAAATACGCCGCCGAATTTTCATAGAAATTCGGCGGCATTTCCTCCCCGCCTCCTTCCCCGCGCGCCCCCCATCGATGACCCAGAAATCGGCGGAGTTAACCCACTGTATGGAGTACATCCTTACGCTGTGCTACTACACTACTCATTCATATTTACCAACAAGTAGACAGGCGCCTGCATAGGCCGCTCCACACTTGTCTCACATTTTATATACAACTATATTCTGCCGATTTTTGCGGGGTGTGTGTGCTTACGTAATAATGGACAAGTCATATTAGTCCATACAATGATATGATATACGATTTTTTCTGCATATATTATTTTTAATCCGGTGGCCGCGCGTTTAAACCATAGCACGGTGGGCTGCGCGCCTAAGTAAGGCGCTCATAATTAATTATTTACTCAATTACTTGTTTTTTTTTTATTGGAAATATTTTTATAATTTAGGGATTTAACGATTATTAAAAAAAAAACTCAATTTGGGGAATGCTACACATAAATGTATTATATAAAAAATAGCAAAAAATAAGTATACAATTATTAAAACTAAACAGCAAACTTAGGGTATATAGATTGTTAGTTACAGGTGTTCTATTGTATTAAAATCTAACAATAATTGTTCTATAAGCTATATTAGTAGGTACAAATAATAAAATAAATAAATAAATTAAGTAATATTACATGGACATGACATGTAATATTATTTAATTTTTAATTTTTAATTGAACAAAAATCTAACAAACTTATAACGTTTACAGACAGTAAAGTCTTCTTTTTCTGGGCAATTGCCTCATGGATGTGATCAATGGGTCTGTGTTCAGTAGAAGTCTGTTTAAAAGGTCTGTATTTGTTAAGACTCGTGACATTTTCCTGGCATGATTGAGCCTAAACGCCTTTATATTTTTATTATTTTTATTAGTTGATTCTGCAGCCTCTTCGGACAGCTCACCAATAGAAACTAATGCGTTTTCTAATACTATAGCACCGTGTAAGAGCATTTTATGCACAGATTAAGGTAAGGGATACCATGGGTATGCTGTCACGAGTTGCTTGGCCGTCTCTTTTGCGTATTCATCAAACTTATTTATAATTATATTGTAGCCAGATGACATACACTCCAAAAGAACTCCACACCTTTCGATAAGGCATTGTTAGATACCTGTCATTTCAGCAGGTACAGCCGGATTTTTAAAAAACTTGCGTGCCGTATTTCCGTCATTTGACGTACCACTACCGCCGCTCCGCGGTTTGTGCGGAATATCACGTGGTGTATTTTTGTTTAATATGGATAATTTCGGTAGATTTACACTTTCTTTCTCACTCAGCCATTAAGAATGTTTATTCAGAACAGTACTTTTTTTCTGAGAAGTAGATTTCCATAAAACGGAAAGTCGTTGGCAAACATACTTGATAATCGGATCCAAATTGGCAGTATCTATGTTGTCTACATTCGGCACCATGTCCATGAACTGCTGTAACACTTGAAGGTATCTTTCTGTGTCTGAACCACTCGTAGACAGCCATAGTTCAAATATAAAATCCCTTAAAAAGGATCCAATGTACTGCCCATCTGAAAAAATAAAACAAAGTCAATAAGCATATTTGAAACATTGTCGTAGCGTTGTTACGCTTCGGCCTACGCAGGCGTAGCAGGCTTCTAACTAGACAATCCGCAAATTTCCGCAGACAAAAGTTTATGGCCGTTAATCTAGACACATTTAAGTTCTTCATTAAGAAAAAAACATCGTTATATTAGATTAAGAACATAGTTAAAAGTTTAAGTGAATTATAATTTTGAACTTTTTTTATAGAAAATAGCTCGTGTCGTAGACCCGTTGTTATATCTATATTTTCAATGAACATGACAAACAAGTAAGATAAAATGAAACAACATACCTGATTCTTGAAAGTCCACTATTATAAATGGTCACTTTTATTATTAACTTCTAAAGATAACCGCTAATGAACGGTCACTTAATGAGTCACTGATAAGAATGCGCGTGCAAACGTAAGTTGTGTTCACTTTCGAGTTTCCTTAAGGAATGAAAACGATTAGCTATCCATGATCTATTTATAGTTAATTACAGTATATTTATCGGCCAATGACATGACAGCATTCGATATTTAAAATTAAACCTTCATTTTTTTGAATTATGAGTACTAGCCAGACCACCGTGCATAGTGACAATTTTTATTAAACATGCACGAAGTATCTTTCGATATTTACCAGTAATTTTTTGGCGAAGGAAACTATGGTGAGAAAACCTGCATACATACGCGTATGAGAAGACTTCAACCCGCTGAGTATAACCCAAACCTTGTTGTTGATGAGAAGAGACAATCAATGTCAAGCAATGGGACGTATATAGGCTACAGAGGTATAGGTCGATTCACTAAAGCTGGCACAAATGGAAGGAATGAGTGAATGATAATATTTATGTGTGTGTCACAAATACAGGTTGATACAATAAGTGATTATTGAAAACGTATTTGTGGACAAACTAGATGCATAACCGCCCAAATTCAGCAGTATAAAGAATACTCTAAAATATTCCTTTAGGATACGTACGTTTTTGGATCAGAAATTAGCGTCTGCATAAAACTCCTTTCTATTCTTCCTCGCGTTATCCACGGCTCATGGGAGCCGGGGGTCCGCTTGACAATCTAATCCCGTGAATTGGCGTAGGCACTAGTTTTTACGGAAGCGACTGCCATCTGACCTTCCGTCCCAGAGGGGAAACTAGGCCTTATTGGGATTAGGTCCGGTTTCCTCACGATGTTTACCTTCACCGAAAACCGACTGGTGAATATCAAATGATATTTCGTACATAAGTTCCGAAAGTTATCTACAGGAATAATACCTCTTTCTATAATCCGATAGTTAGAATGTGTCGTCAGTATAATGATTTAGTCTCAAAAAATATCGATATCGATATTTTCAACTCACGATTAGCGGTATTTAGGAGGCAAGTTGTCGAAGTTCTTTGACATCGTACACCATAACAAGAATTGAACACTTTATAATTTTGATTTATTTAATTTGTTAATTTAAATTTCTTTAATTGTGTTAAAAAAATGTAATTTGTAGTTTTAGGATAGGTTTTTACTCATTGTTATTTTTTTTTCTTGCTGTGCACTCATGTTTTGGACGGCATTCTTATTTTATACCTACCACATATAGCTGCTGTAATAATGTAATGAATGATGTCTGTTTTGTGTGCCTTATGAATAAAAAAAAACAGTGGTACGAGCCGGGGTTCGAACCCGCGACCTTCGGATTGAAAGTCGCACGCTCTTACTGCTAGGCCACCAGCGCTCTGATATCTGCATAAAACACCATGATAGTAAAATATTTTTGTATCAAACGGCTAAATATACCTTTCGGACATATATATTACTTATTTAGTCTAAATATTGTTCAGATTATGCTTATATTATAATATTTTTTATTTTTCTTGGATAACAAAAACCCATTTTGTTATTGTTTACAAAATATTAAGAGGCCCCTGTATAAGAACGGCACTTACACTTTCACTCGAAGTGACAGGTGACATAACTTTCATTCGTTCCATTCGTGCCAGCTTTAGTGAATCGACCTATAGTAGTAGAACAAAAACCACATTATAGTATGCTGTGGTGTCCGTGTTTCAATAAAGGGTAATTCTACGTATTGGAATAGGATGTTGACTGATATTTTGTGAAATTATTTATTATAAGTACTGTAAATTAATATTACTTTTTTTTTTTAATAAAAAAAAATTAAAAAAAAAAGTTGTAAATGTCGTTACATTTTTATTTTGCTTTTGTTAGTATGTATTACACACATACTACAATCCAACCGTGAACATAAATCGCTTTTCGGCCCTCCGGCCGGCAGGCAGTCAATGGGAGCTACTGTATTGTCACTCACTAGGCGGCGCCACTCATGCGTGGATCCTGTGTCAATATGAGAGAATTGTCAAAGTGACGTTTGAAATGTTCCCGCAGGACCCACGTTCCACTAGCGCCCCTAACGGAAAATCGACTCGCAGTAATCCTCATTGCTGGCCGCTACGCTAAACAAATTCGTCGCTTGCCGACTGCGTCGAGCAGAAAAATAGTGTACAGACCTTGGCCAGTAAATAAGAAAGCATCAGATCACATGTTTGTCGACGTCAGCAAACATTTCTTAGTTTACATTACAGACCTCGGTACGTAATCTAGTTTAGTTTGATAACGCAATGTGGGATTGCAGGGCGGCACCTTTGAGCCGCAGCGCGAGAACCCGTTCGTGCGCGCCGCGCGCTTCGTGACGCGCGCGCGCCGCTCGCAGCACCAGGTGAGCACTATATACCCGCAGCGCCGTATTATTTTATTACACGCAGCACTACGTTAAGCCAAATTCACATTCTAGACTAAACTAAATGTGGCCGATTTTGTAAAAAATATTACTACTGTCCTCTACCAGTTGTAACGTTTTCAGAAATGTGTATCTGAACGTTATTTCACCAACCCCTTAATCCATGCGTTATTGTAAATTTTACTTTACTCGGCCACATGCAAGAGGTACTATACACAGTTAAGGCTAACGTAATCGGTCACACTAAGACCGTATACACACTATAACCGTTTCTTTTTGGTTTTTAGAATGAAGAGCAGCTTGATGAAGAAAACAATACAGTGAGGGGTGACGTTGAAAAGTAAGTATTCCGGTATACAATATACAATGATACTAAGTTACTGTAAAATGTAAATGTATATGTAATACTTGTAAAACTGCATACCGATACGACCATTGGAGAAAATGTAATTGCTTTTCACTTGTGGAATTTTATTTGGTGACATTTTTTTATAATTACATAAAATTGTCAGCATGCTTAGCGTTAGGAATGTTACGGAGCTTCGGCTTCGGTTCCGATATACTTACCAAAACTTTTGGTTGATTTTACACCTCCGGTTCGGGCTTCGGTTTCGATTGATTTCAAGCGGAGGTTATACCTAAGCCGAGGCCCAGCTGCCACGATTGCTTAGAAGTCTAAACATGTTTTGACGTGTCTCCCCGGAAATCACCACACGTGTTCTGTGACGATTATTTAACTTCACATCCGGTCCCAGCTTCGGTTCAGTTAAAACAAACTTAAAAACTCCGGTTTCGGCTTTGGATCTGATAAAACCATTGTAATTTTACTAAAACGGGGTTTAATCGAGTAAAGAAAGAGACTTTCTCCACAACCACGGGGGCAATGTCGCATTTAAAACGTTGGAGGTTAGTTTTCCTAATTTTACGCGATTAAGCCCCGTTTAAGTTAAACTAAAATGTGTGAAATTCGTGAAAGTTTAAAGAAGTGTTCTGATAAGACCACCTCCGTAATATCCCTACTTAGCATCATGTCAAAAGTCGATGACGGACTGCAGAGTTGGAGAATGGGTGCTTCATCGCAATGCTGAAAAATAATCTTTCGAATGGTCTCTCCATTTATTAAATGTTATTTTGGCACTATGATAACGTTGTATAGCGACAAGACTCCAAAAATGATACTACTATTACTCACTGGCGCACCAACCCAAAGCTAGTCTTGGCCTCCGACGCGAGTTGTCGCCACCGGTCACGATCCTGCGCAGCTTCCCTCCAATTTGTTTCCTGTAGATCGCGCAGGTACGACTCGACGACATTGCTCCACCGATACCTGGGACGTCCGACAGGTCTTCTCCCTAGTGAACCGCCCAAGTATGCCCGTTTAGCGCCCCCATGCTCCTCCATCATCTCAATGCGACCAAGCCAGCGGAGACGATGGGCTTTTGATTCTCCAATAATATTGGGCTCGGCCCCAATTTCCCGGATTTCGTCGTTTGTTCGAACTCTGAAGCTTCTGTCGTCTATTTTCATTGCGCGCAATGTCATCCGAAGGATTTTCCTCTCCGCCACTAGTAATTTATCCTCTTCTTTAAGTGTCAGTGTCCAAGTCATCCATATATTAGTATCGGCTTTGTAGATGCGCAGCTTGTATTTCACTGCGGCACTGTATCGCAGGGTCTTTATTTTCTCCTCTCGAAAGCCGGTGTCTGTGACGATGCAGCCTAAGTATATAGATTTGACCACGCCTTGGTTTATGATACCTCCAGCATGAACGTCTTCCCTCTTCCGCGCGCGTTTTTTTAGCGTTTCATGTGGAGGTACTCTGCACGCCTACCACGAACATCGAAAATTAGCATTGACGGGAAAACCTCTTTGTCACTCCAATATGCAAGTGCGACAGAGATGGAGATACAAATCCGTAATCGTTCGATTTTCGTGGTATAGGCCCTGATTTCTCATGGCTAATACTTAGGCCCATCTTCTTCGCTTCAGCTCCCAAAACGACAGCAGACAGTAAGACTTCCTTCGTTTCTCCGAGCAAGGCTAGATCGTCGGCATACCCTATCACTATCAACTTATGACTTCCACTTAGTTGCAGCCCGGTATCTATAGTGCGAGCACTTTTCTATGAGCATACTCCAGCGCCAAATCATAAAGTATAGAAAAAGATAACAAAGTATTTTTCTCAAACATGCAATGAAATGTTGTTATAACGTTCGTTATAATAGGCTTCAAAGTACCACGTTTCAGGCGGGGCAACTGGAGAGACACGTAATGAAATTTCATACAAAATTGAAGGCCTAGGCCGGGAAGTAAATTTTTTTTAATTTTATTCCACATAAATGTGTGACACAGCAAAATGGTTTTTAGCCATTATAACAGTTTCATTACGACAGTTTCATGTTGACATTCTGCCAGTTATGCCAGTACGCCTATTAAAAAAACAATAAATTATATAGGTATTCGAATATATTAAGTCGATACTTAATCAATATGGACATGAACATATTTTTTTTTTTTTTTTTTAAAGGTTGTGGCCTGGATACTAGTCCTTTAAGCCAAGTCTTTATTTTGTTATTTGAACCACTTCTTTTAAGAGTTATGTAGCAGAATATGCACTTGTCATTTTGTTAAACACTTCACTTTAAATCTTCAATTCTGTATTTTTGATATACTTAAATAACGGAACGTAACTGTCAACATTTTGAAGAATGTCAGTTAAGCGGCGGGGGACATTATTATTAAACACTTCACTTAATTCACATGCGAGGATAAGTCTATCGAATGCAAAAGATTGGCATTGAAATATAAGGTGTTCAATATCTCCCACGCTGCCATTCTGGCAATGAGGGCACGTGCCATCGGGTATAATTGAAAATCTTGCCAAGTGCGCTGGTGCACAGTTGTGACCAAATCTAAGTCTATTGATGGTGGTTATGAAGTTGCGACTGCGAATCTTAATCTTCTCATACCAAGGCTTTCCAGGTAAGTCAGATTGAATACTAGCGTACCACTTTCCCTTTTGCTCTCTGTCTTTTGTCCATATATCAATCCACTTCTTCACAACATTATTCTTTACAGAAGCTTGACAGTCAGTCATTGGAATTCTAGTACAGCTTCTTACATCTAATTCATTTATGCCTAAATAAGCAGCTTTATCTGCAGTTTCATTCCCTGTTATACCAGTATGGGATGGAATCCACATGAAATTAATATTTACACCATTATTTTGAAATAGTATTAACATTTCTTTAATTTTATACAAAATGAAGTTATTTTTATAATGTAATTGATTATTCTGTAGACTATATATTAGGCTTAGTGAGTCTGTAAAAATGAAGAAATTCTTAAATTCTGATGCCCTTTTTATAACTTTCAGGGCTTCAAATACAGCATATGCTTCAGCTGTGAAAATGGAGCAATAATCATCTAATCTAAAGCTCTGTACAAATTTGGTTTGAGGATTGTACACTGCGCTTCGAACATGAGAGTCTGCCTTACTACCATCTGTGTATAATTTATAATAATTGGGAATTTGTGACAAGAAATGTAGGAAATCAGTATTATTGTTAATAGATTTTGTGCACACTGTAATGTTTAAAAATTTACTATTAAAACTATCTTCATAGCATGGCCAAATTTCATTCCTATAGATATTACAAAACTTAGCTTCCACCTGAAAGAGTAATGCTGTTAACTGAGGAATTCTGGGATGAGCTTTTATTCTTTTAATTACATTTTGATTATTTTTAGCATATAACTTAATTAAGTACCTATTAGCTAGCAGCACCCATCTTACAGGTAAAGGCATAATTTTAGTTTCCACTTCCATAGCTCTAATTGGGGTTGAACACATTGCTCCTGATATAATTCGCATTGCTTTATTTTGAATGATTTCTAATCTATGTGTGTGATCAGTGCTCATGTGCACAAGAAAACTATAGTCAAAGTGACTTCTGACAAGGGTTTTGTATAGTAAGGACAATATCTGAGGGTCAGCACCCCAAGATATACCGGCAAGACATCTCATAATATTTACACCTTTTACAGAATTAGTAACTATGTGGTTAGCATGTAAATCAAAATTTAACTTATTATCTATGACTACACCTAGAAATTTATGAAAAGGTACTTCTCTAATTATCTCATTATTATATACAATATTTACATCTGTTGTGTCCTTGCTCAATATTAACAACTTGCTTTTGTCAGGGTTTATCTTTAAGTGAAGATAATTATTATAATACACATAAAGTTCATTTAGTGCAACATTTATATTTGCTTTAGCAACATCTAAATTAGAATTAATGGAATATAGAACTATATCGTCTGCAAATTGCAGAATATTTACATTAGAAGTATTTACAAATGAGTTAATTTCACTAGTATACAAATTATACAAAAGAGGAGACAGCGTTGCCCCTTGCATAGTGCCTTTGAAAACTTGTCTTGGTCCGTGTAATATATTGTTAAATTTAATATATAGTTGCCTATTATCTAAAAACTCAAATATCCACTTGGATAATTTGCCTGGGATTTTAATATTAGATAAAACTCTTACTAAAACCGTAGGATCAACATTATCAAATGCTCCTTGCACATCCAAAAAAATGCAAACAGCATGTGACTTGTTATATTGAGCCAATTTTAAATCCGATATAAGAGATAAGAAGCTGTCAGAGCAGCTCCTACCTCGTCGAAAGCCATTTTGAAATGAGGGTAATATGCCATTTGTTTCTATATACCAATCAAGTCTAGTCTTTATCATATTTTCAAAAACTTTTCCAATACATGATGAGAGAGAAATTGGTCGATAAGAATTAGCCTCATTAGGAGGTTTGTCAGGTTTTAAAATAGGTATTACACATTGTGTTTTCCAGGAGATAGGTATTGCTTCTTGTGACCAAAGTAAATTCATAATTGTAAGTAATACTTTCTGTCCGTTAAAGTGTAATTTTTTAATGAGAATGTAGGGTATATCGTCTAAGCCTGGGGTAGTGTTTTTCCTAGATTGGAGACTTACAATGAATTCGTTCCAAGTAAAGGGTTTAATAAGGTATTTGGAATCTTCATTATCGTTATTAATTTCAAATAGCCCTTCTATTGAGCTGCGATCGTTACTGCAACCTTGTGTTAATTTGACTAAAAACGGTTCTATAAATTCATCATTTTTAATAGTCTGTTTAGCTTGAGATCCTTTAAAACGCTTAATATTAGTCCATATAGTTCCAATAGGGGTACACCGATTTAGAGAAGCACAATAATCACGCCAACTACTAGTTCTCTCCTCTGCTATTATTCGTTTTTTAAGAGCAACAAGTTTCTTATATGTAATATAATTTTCTATTGACGGATTAGCCCTATAAGACTTCAAAGCCTCATAGGCTTTAATGACGCTATCTTCACATTTTTTATTCCACCAAGGAACAGGCGGTCTGCTAATAAAAGTTGTTTTTTTAATGAATTTAGGAATACATTGAATTTTTAAAAGATCCAGTTCTGAGATAAATTTGTTATATAATTCTATAGGGCTGTTGTCAGTAAAAGAGAAATTGGAAAATGCTTCTTCAGAAAGTTCTTTATATTTATTCCAGTCAGCTTTGGAATATAAAAATCTGTCTATTGGATCATTTATTTGGTATTTTTGAATAGAAATTGATAAGCTAATTACAGTAGGATAGTGATAGCTACCCATAGGGTCATCATGGACTTCCCACTCACACAGAGATGCTATACTTGCACTGCAGAAACTGACATCTATTGCTGAAGGATTTCTATTTGGATAAGTAACTGTAGTCGGTTTTCCATCGTTTAAAATACATAAATCTAAGTCACCTATAATATCGAACAGGGTGTTACCCCGGGATTGATTCGTAGCGCATCCAAACGCAGTGTGATGCGCATTGAAATCACCTGAAACTATGATAGGAGGTTGTAAATTCTCAATTATATTTTTAAGTCTGTTTAATCTTAAATGTGGACGATTAGGAGGACAATAAACACATAACACCGATAAAGGCCCTCTGTTGGTTACAATCGAAACTGCTACATTTTGTATGTTTTCGTAAAAAGCAGTTTGTATAAATGTATGTTTATATACGTTTTTAACAAGTATAGCAACTCCACCACGTTCATTTTTAGCATATTTGCAGAAAATATTATAATTAGGTATTCTAAAAGATGTGGTTGATTTTAACCAAGTTTCATTAAGAAGACAAATATCAATATTATGCAATTTTAAAAAGTTAATTAGCAACGGTTTTTTATTATTAACAGACTGAATATTAAACTGAGCAATACGAAGGTGTGAAGGATCCATTATTTTAAGTTTTTAATGAGCATATCTTGAATAACACTATTATTAATTGGAGAAGAATCGGTCTTGTTGGCTAATTGCACGAGGGTGCTTACCATTGCGGTAATTATGTCGGGGTTTTTGAGTAACTCGCTTTTCAAATCGAATATTGGCTTCTCTGCTGGCGCAGGAGCAACAACGTTTTGTGACTGAACTTTTTCAGGATTATTAAAAGGTTTCTTTTGCAGAGGTGGAAACTCGAGTTTACGAGATTCCGCTTTAGCAGCGTATGTAATGTTGGTTTTTTTCTCCATTATTTTTTGTAGTTTTATTGGACAAGCTTTTGAAATTGCCAAATGAGGCCCGCTACAATTGGCGCAACATAACTCGGTTGTTTTGTCACAATCCTTGTAAAAGTGGTCGCCCGAGCAAATGGAGCAACGCTGTCTGCTGTTACAGATTTTAGCTGCATGATTGAACTTAAAGCATTTGAAACACTGCAGCAGTGGTGGCACATATTCAAAGACTCTGTATGAAAACAGGTCATACTGGACACTATCCGGAAGGGAGTTGGACAAAAACGTGATACTCACTGTTTGAAGCGGTACCCGTTCCTCCCCAACTTTTTTGGTAAAACGCCTCACAGCAAGAATATCATAATTAGATGATAGTTTGGTGAATAGGTCCTTATTTGAAATATTCGTGGGAACAAAACGAATTATTCCAGTTTTTTCAATTTCCTTAGCCGGGATGTACGCTTTCAGATTGTAGTTCTTGTGAAATGTTTCGTTGTTCAGGAAATTATTCGCCGTATTTAATTGCTTAAAAATAACGGTCAGTTTATTTGCATTTACCCGATGCACGGATACTACACCCTTTACGTTTTGGGAGAATATATGATTTAAGTAAATGGGGCTCTTGTTTCCAAGCTTTTCCCCATTATTGCTTTCGATGAACACTTTGAATTCGCTGTTTAAAGAATGTTCAGGATATAGTCTCTTGTATCCAGGTTTTAAGTAGGGTTGATACAGTTTTTCACTACTCACGGACCCGCCGCCGCCTTCGTTGTTTAAAAGTCTTTTGGTAGCTTTAACCGGTGGTTGCCCATCGTCGGAACTTTTTCCTCCGGGTCCGGGATCCAAATCCACCTCGCCATCCATTGTTCAGCTACTATTTACATGTATTTTAGACCTAAATCACTTTTTGTACAAAATTATACTATTTACATGAAATTTACACAACTTTATACATATAAAAACAATTTATGAAATTTGCAAAGAAAAATTTTCAACCGCCCTTTTTAAATTCCCGCCAAAGAATCGACATGAACATAACAAATAACACATTATAAATTTAAACATTAGCGGTAAAAGTGTCTACTGAAACCGTGCCGTTTTGTTTCATAACATTCTGCCACAGTGCCTATTAAAAATAAAAATAAGTAATGATATTTTGAAGTTTTATTTATATAAAATGGACATCGACATGAACATAAGCAACAACACGTTATTGCAAATTTACTCACACAAATATAGGTACATTCCAAATATTAAAATAAATTTAAACGTAAAAGCGTCTACTCAAACCGCGTGTTAAAAAACGCCTATGTGGTTTTTTAATAATTTTGGAGGTTAAGTTAAATAACTTTGATTCTTTTATTTTATTTCAATGGTTTTATTGTTCATTGTAATTTATTATAATAATGTTGTCGTCGAGTTTTGAAGCAGAAATGACTATTCATTGAGCCCCACCAGAATTAAGTGCGAAATGCGAAAGTAAAATTGAATGGGCTCTAAATTAATTGATGGCGCAAATGACAAACGAGATGTCGGAAGGCATATGGCTACCCAAAATGCATGCGTGTTTAGTTAATATTACGATAACAGTTTAGACTAAATGGGTTTGTTGTTTAAGTGAGAACTGTGTCTGTCTATCTAAGGATAAGTAGGAATTACAAAAATTTGTAAAGAGGTTATAATTTTCATTGTCACAGAATAACAAGTGCTGTTCGTGTTTGGTATATTTTACATTGCGACATATTTATACATCATGAAATATTTATGGATCATCTGTTTTATCGTTATAGACTAAATTCATGTTGGAATCACCACGAACTAAATAGCAATATTTGTGTTAGATATATTAATTCGTCAAGTCAACTTTTAGTTTTTCTAGAAATAAAACTATCATATTTTTGGAGATTTTTTTATTTATTTTATTGCATGTTTGAGAAAAGCACTATACATGCCTTGCCGTGAAAAGGGCTTTAATAGGGCTTCGTATGGTTACCCGGCCTCGCTAACGCTCGGCTCGTGTATATACATACTCACCCGTTAAGCCCTTCTTTCCCGGCGTCTGCAGTAATGTACTATTTCTAGTGGCCAAAACGATGATACCGAGCCTCTGATACGGTCATCGCCACCTGCGGATGGGCAAAGCACGTGGTTCCTGTCCCGGGCGCGGCGCACTCGCCGAGCCCGTGCCGCCGCCGCCGCCGCCGCCGACGCTGCCGCGCCCGCGCCCGCGCCTCCGCCGACGCCGGCCCAGCTGCTGCACGCCGCCGAGCACTCCATCAACACTGAGACACAGAGCCGCGGTGAGATCGGCGTCGCGGCATTGCCCGCTCCCCTGAACCCGCCGTCGCATATTAATTTATGAATAACTCGATTCACATGTACATTCAGATAAATTCTTGTTTTTAATATATTAACGGCGAAAACTCATCGAGATTAAATCAAGTAGCAATTGTAAGTTGTATTTCGCTTGGTAATTTGACTATGAAAATAGTTAAGGCCCTAACTGTCGTTTAAACCAGCACGACAGTTTATGGACCGCAGGGTTAGTAATACTTTAATGTATATATTTAAATAGGTTATCGGTTCCATATTTCTAAAGACACCTGTTTTCTCGCTTCCTCCTTATATTAAAATTTAAGGTTTACGTTAACATCAAATTAAAAGATTTTATTGGTATTTTCATTTTTGCTGAATTACATATTCTTCGAAATATTTGTTGAATGCATATTCCGTTTCATCTCATATTTGTTACAATGTGAATAGCAGATAATTAAGATACCGTAGTATTATTGTTAATCCATTGTGTGACGCAATTGAATTTGTCAGAATTGAAGTTTCTCAATGACCGTCCGCTAGTGGCGTGGTCTGCGCGCCGTCATCAATTTCGCATCAAGCGACTTCACTAATTATCTCGTCCACTTCTAAATTGACTGACTCGCAGATTACTCTGGGCTTGCGTACTATACTTATATAGCTTAAAGACTAGACCACACCGGTTGCATGTGCAGCACGATTGTGTAGGTAGATTTATATATACACATGTGACAGATTCAACAGCGATATTCATAAAATCGGGTTTCTTGTAGTAATGAATTACAGATTCCACGTTACGTCATTCTACATCGGCGATAAATGCCGACACGGTAACGCAGCAGGTTGTGACAAAATTAACAAATAAAATTAAAAAGCGTCTAAGTGGAGGTAAAATAGGAAAAAAGAGCGATGTTGTCGTAGGATAGACCACTCGCTGTTTCCTGTTCATTGAGCAAACTGCGTTGTAAATCGGCTGTATTCTGCAGTACAACATGAAGAGAGGATAAAAGCCTTTTAAAAAAACGGTACCTGACTTTGCTGTATATGTCCCAATATCTTCTTTGAAACCTGACTTTAAGGAATGTGACGTAAGACAGTTAGTTGGGCAAATACAAAAAGTGGAAAGCTGCTAAGCCTTTGTATTAGGCCTAAACCACTGACTATTGTAAATCGTACTTGTATATAATGTTAATTATTAATAAAATACATATAAGTCCAGCTTATCATCGAGTCATGGGGCTATCAAATTACACGTTAACTAGGTGATGAGCGGAAGCACTAATTTTCCTGGTAATGTAACTTCATGCTGTACTCACATAAATAAGTTATTTATAAAGTAAAACAGTTTCTAATGCTGAATATTTACTTGCGTTTTATGAGCTCGAAACTAGGTTTTGTTAAATTAAAACAAGATGTTATCAAAGGTATTGATGGACCTTATTTTTACGCAAGGTGTAAAAGTTCAAAAACTGTTTTACAATGATAAAGTTATGTGAGGTGACACAGTTCAAAGCCAAGTACAGGTTAGGGGTCAAGCGTGTGTCCAGTGCGTAAGCTTAGGTCCCGAAGGGCGCCCCGACTTGGCTCCGGTCAGGGTGGGCTACGGCGAATATCTCAATTCGAGTTGTTTCAATATGCACATGCAGTTAAATTACCTTCCGCCGTGCCGTCACGTGCTGGGTATACCACTATTAAACGGCTTAATCACAATACATTACATACATTTAAATAGTTACTAACATAAGTTGTATACATAAAATAACTAACCTAACCATTACGTAGTATCTAAGTACATATATAGCCATAAACGAAAGGAGACAGTTTTTTAGATACACTATAAACTAGAGCAAATATGATTATGTGTAGATTTTGTTTATATTAAATGGAAAAAAAACCATGTTTTTTTTTTAATTGAAAATTTGTATAATTAGTAAATTAACGGGAATTGTAAATTAAAAAGACATATTTGTTTTGACCTCGCTCTCGTTTTGTCGATTTTCTACAAGAAAAATATTAACATCTACAGATATTAATATTTTCATAAAGCAAAGAATCCAGGATATCCCCAGGGGATCGTACAGTAGAACAACATATTGCACTAACGCAGTACATTTGCAAATGTACTGCGTTGTATACCCCTGATGTATACAATATTGAGCGTTACTGTAAGTCAAACTCACCACCATAACTATCAGAGTTCTTATCAAATCTGGTAGTGTCCATTAATAACCTAACACTTAATTGATGATACTCATTACTTTACTTAAATATATCATGTTTATGGATAGGCGGCGGTAATTTTGATTTAGATGAACGTCGCAATCGTTATTTTAATCAGATTGATTAACAAGTGTATACCCGACTCTAACAGTTATTGTTACGCTGTAGATTACCCCAAAATTTGATCATTCCAGGTGTCAGGTTTGTGGATGATATGGTTTTTGTCAGTTTCATTATTATTTTTTATATTCTTGTTAGTTATTTCGCGATGTGATCACTAACATAGCGTAGATGTTATGACGATTAATTTGCTAAATGTTGATTGTATGTTATTGGCTACCTAGCTGGCCTATTGTGACCTTATAAAAACAATTGTCTCCTAATTATCAGTTTGGTTATCTCATGTGATATAATGTGAAATACTTTTCTAAGTGTATAGTTTTTGTTGAGTCAAAGATGTCCTTTATTTTGTTTTGTCGTTTCCATATTTAATATAACGGTTTGGGCTTGGGATGATAAGCTTAAATCCTTTTAGGGTATAACCAAAGAAATAAAGTCGTCTGACACGATTTTCTTGTTTAATTTTTAATGACAATTTCAACTACGAAAGCGAACAGGAAGTATGTACAGTAAAGTGTAAAAATATGGTGCTGCTTATCTTACTCAAAAATATGTCCCATAGCACCTTATGCCGGTGTAATAAGAGCGTAGTACCATATTTATGAGTCTATTATGTCGAACCATATTTTTGCACTTGACTGTACAGTATTAACTTCAACACTTTGTTTTCTATATGGTAAGTACTTATTGTGTAGCACTTTATGGTACACGCACACAGTACCAGTTCTCGAAACTGGTTGTGATACACTCTATTTAAATCAATTTGTCATCACTGACGGCAGGCAGCCAATAATCCTGGCATCCTATCAGGTGCCGACAGATTGATCGCAGTATAAACAATAAAAACAGGTACCATAAATAGTAAATACCTAGTTCCACGATACGCTCAATAAGGCTTGTGATGTAGGTAACGATGTATATTATAGATAGATACATAGAAAACATTCATAAGTCGGGAAAAAATATTCGTGATAAACACAAATAAATGCCCTGTGTAAGATTCGAAACAGGGACCTCCTGCTTCGTAGGAGATTAGGCAAGGAGACCGTTAAACGTATTAAACCGGAACAACACCGGTTTTAATGAATACCAATAATATGAATTGTCAAAGTATTGGGCCTAAAGAGCTAAAGCTTCAAGGAAGCGAGGCCGAGGCGGCATACGCACTATTTGCCCTTTGTCAAATTACAAAACCCCCCAGGGGCCAGACGTTTAATAAAACTAGTTGTCATGGACTCCAAACTAGATCGAGTCCAGTCACGCGAGTGAACACAGCTTCGCAAAAATGCCAAATTGCTCTGTTTTTTGCTGCAATAAGAGGTCGGGGACATTAAATACCTACTTGTATTAACACCAAATTGTTATATTACAGTTTGACATTATTGTAGTGACTACAAGTGAGGGGTGTTTTTTTTTTCGCTTCAACCCTAGAGTGTGACATATTTTTTTTATGGTTGGTGGTGGTTGGTTGGTATGGTTGGCATGGTTTTCTAAAATCAGTTTTTGATAAACTTAATATTTTCGGAAATAATCGCTCCAGAAGTTTAAACGTTAGTTACTTACTGATACTTAGGTTGCATTGTCACTATTTCATTCGTTTCCACTTTGAAAGTGAGCGCAATTATTTGTAATTACAGGTTTAACTATTTGACGCAGAACGAGATTATACAGTGTAATTTACTTTTTGACATGTAATACAAATACAAATACAAATACAAAAACATTTATTGTATGGTTATGGGTTTACAGTGATCTTAAAAATAATACAAGTTCTCCATATCCTACCTTACAAAGGTGTACAATATTTCTATTTATAAATTTGTTTATAACTAGGTTTGTAAAAAGTCATTTATTGTGTAGAAACATTGCTTGACTAGCCAATCAAACAGTTTCTTTTTAAAGGGAGTTGGTGATAACCTTTTGAGTTCTATGGGAAGTTTATTGTAAATCTTCTTACTTATACATATTACGCTTTTTGAAAGAAGGGCTGATTTAGGGTTTGGGCATATGACGTTATATATATATTTTGAGCGGGTTTTTTGAGTACATTTTATGGGAAATAGATTTGGGTTATTTTTAACAAATATGCACACCTCATAAATATATAGAGAAGGAAAGGAAAGTATCCTGTTATCAATATAATAAGATCTACACGATTCCATCTCGTCGGTACCGAAAACAGAACGAAGACATTTCTTTTGCATTCTAAAAATTCGATCAGTATCACTATTGCAATTATTTCCCCATAGTATTAGTCCGTATCGCAGATTTGACATTATATATGAGTGGAAGGCGAGGAGTGCAGTCTGTTCTGATGATACATTTCTTAGTCTTCGTAAAGGGTATGCAAACTTTATTAATTTTGTTAAAACATGTTCTGTATGGGAATGCCAGTTAGTATGCGAGTCTATCATTATGCCTAGAAATTTTAACCAGCTAACATTTTCTAGTTCATAGCCATTGTAATTTACTTTTGGTTCAATCTTTTTACCCTGTGGTGCGTAAAATTCCATAAATTTAGTTTTTTGTAAATTTACCAGCAGGTTATTGGCTTCCATCCAAATATTAACATCACGAAACACATTATTGATTTCAGCCTCATAATCTTGAGTCTCATCACTCCGAATAATGATAGAACAATCATCAGCAAAGAGCAGTATCTTATGTTTTGTGATATTTGGCAAATCATTGATATAAATCAAGAATAGTAGTGGACCAAGAATGCTGCCTTGCGGTACTCCATAAGTTATTTTTTTATATTCGGATCTGTAGTTATTAAAAGTATTACTATTAGGGCAATGTGCTTGTATTTCAGTACAGTGGTATCTATTTTCGAGATATGACTTTAGCCACGAGTAGCAATTCCCTCTTATACCATAAGCATAAAGTTTGTCCATCAGCCTTTTGTGACATACTCTGTCAAAGGCTTTGGACATGTCCATAAATATAGCAGATACAGGAATCCTATCGTCTCTGCAGAGGGAAACAGTTTCAACAAGCTCGTATACAGCTAACGCCGTGGTTTTATTTGGTCGAAAGCCGAATTGGGTGCTGGTAAGTACATTATGTTTATCAAAAAAATTATTCAGTCTCTCGTAAACTATTTTTTCAATTATCTTCGAAAATATTGGAATGAGCGCAATCGGCCTATAGTTATCTATGTCAGAAGAGTCACCCTTTTTAAGAATTGGTTTTATAGTAGTTAGTTTGAGTTTATGAGGGAAACATCCATCCCTCAGTGATAAATTAATGATATGGTTTAGTGGATATACTAAGAGGTCAGCATTTTCTTTTATGATTGAAGTTGAGACATTATCATATCCTACAGAATTAGTGTTGCGTAACTGCTTGATTACTCGATAAACTTCAGACGGATCCGTTGGATTTAGGTAAATACTAGAAACTAAATTGTTGCTTAGATGTTGATTTTCCTTTCTATTATTATTGTTACTATTATGACTCACTTCATTAATAAATTTATTGTTAAATGCAGTTGCAATTTTTTTAGGTGAAGAAATTAGATCATTATTGACTAAAACTGATTCTATGACTTTAGGTGGATCCTTGTTCCTTTTCAGCTCAGCAGACTCTTCCTGACACTACTGCTAAGCAATAGAGCCACTCCATATTCACGTCGCGAACTCTCGTCTTCCTTGCCGCTGTACAGTTGAGTTGTGCCATAGTCTGCCCCTTCTTCTCCAAAACCATTCCATCTAGTCTCGCTTAATCCAAGGATATGGATGCCATAGTCTTCCATGACTTTGGTTACTTGAGGTAGCCGTTCAGGTCGAGTCATAGTTCTTACATTCCAGCATCCAATCCGTGTCCGTTGTTTTATGCTAAAAGTTGTCGTTGAAGGCGTCCGTTTATTTAGCAAGTTTGAAGGTTTCATAATCTTTATTAATTTTAAGGATGTGCAGGTGATTAGCCCACAGCATCCCGATCACGACGATGGGGCAGCCATCTTTGCGTTTATGCCCGCAGAGCAAGACTTTTAGAGAGTACTCCAAGGCTTCTGGTAGCCTGCGTGGTTTCATACGGAGTGACCTTTTCATGTCACTATTTACAATAAGTATTCAATACCTGTATTCATTACCGCTATTTATTGAACTTGATAGGTATAAGATGTCAATAAGACATTTATTACTGAAGCACTCAAATAATAAAACAACTAAAATACAATACCAATTCTGAAATATTCTTACATTTTAATATTTACAGAAACATAAACGAGTTAAGATACCAGTAATTAATTTTAAGGGTAAAGTACCAAATAGATTATACCGCTAATAAAAACAAAATGCAGTCTAACCGGTTATACTTTATTCATAACATAACCGGTAACGATACCCGACTAAGCAGACAAACTAGACGCATATAAATAAAAAACAAATAACTAAGTTAAAAATTTCATTTATTTATAGAAGATGTCCTAATTTAATTAGATGCAAGCGGTATACATTACGTTGCCGAATGTCACATTGAAGGGTATGTTGTTAGGTATAAGACATTTACGATTATTATTTATCACTAATATGTAATAAGTCTGTATTTATTTATCTGGTAGCCACACGATTGACGGATAAAAAAAGTTGATGTCTTGGAGACGTCTCGATAAAAACACCACGTTATAACAAGAACTGATGCGGTTGTTTAACGTTCATACTGGAAAGAAAGTATGCCAACCATGTCCACAAATCTCTACACTACATTGGTATTCAAAGTGGAGGAGTCACCGGCGCCGCTCGCCGCCGGGGCCGCGGGTGGTCACTCTAACGTCTTGGCCTCAGCTATAACAGCTTTAGCTTGATCTACCGCTTTCCTGAAACGTGTGTACAAGTTTAATAGGAAGTCTAAAAGAAATAAGTTATAATACAGTCTGACATTAGAAAGTAGTTTTTTTTTTACTTTATGGTGCCCTTTTTTTTTTAGTGAAAAAAACTTGTACTGTCAGGCTGTGGTTGTCAGACTATACAAAGTGGTGTAGGCTTACATGTGCATCGGGTTAGCTTGGTCCAGACGGTCGAGAGCTAGCGTGGCCAGGCGCGCCAGGCGGCGCAGTGCGCGCGCCCGAAGCTCGCCCGTGCCGCGCGGCAGCGTCTCGGCCAGCGCAGCGGCCGCCGCCGCCGCCGCCGGGCCCGCGCACGCGCCTGCGGCCGTGCTGAGCGTTTCTGCGACAGATTAATAGTACATTATTGCAGAGGCCGGAAATTCTATTTCCGTCCGAGGCATATATAGTGCTTTTTTCCAAACATGAATAGAAATAAAATTTAGTTTTATTAAGCCGTATCTACACGACCTTGCATAGCGAGCCGTATGCAACTCGCGATAGAACGAGACAACCAAAGATTTGATCTCTTTCTCTCTAGAACTACTACACTGCTACAAAGCCAGCCCAGACGGGGCATTTTTAAGCACGATCAGATTGTCAATTTGATGTCAATCAGATTGTCCCGTCTGTGCAGACCATTTGGTCGCGGCTAAAGTATATTTGGCTGTTTGCGGTACAAATACAGATCTTAATTTTTTAAATAGGTTCATCGTATTCAACCTGCACGCCGGTGTGCAAATAGTACATGCAAGTACATGCAGTGTGCTGCTGAGAGCATCGCTTACAAACTAATGACAATATACAATACCTATTCTACCTAATCATAATCTGTCAAGTATTCCTTAATACTATAAAAACATTTTTCCAGCAGCCAGTTTGTCAACTTAATTTTAAAAGATTTTTGATTTTCTAATTTATGTCATCAGGTAAATTGTTATACAGCGAGATGCACATGTTATAGCAGTTTTTCTTATAAATGTAACAGCGGCAAGGAGGCTGATGCATTAGATTTATGTATTGTGCCCTCGTATGTTTTGTCCTAGTCTCACAACGGTATGTAAAAAAGTTAGGGTTTTCCTTCACAATTAGGCAGGCTTCCTTTATATACTGACACGGGAGTGGTAATATTTTAAATTTCTTGAACAGTGGCTCACAATTGTCCATAAACCAAGTATTTCCTAAAGCTCGGATACAACTTTTTTTGTACTTTGAAGGCTCGGTCTATATCAGTAGAATTCCCCCAAAGCACTAAACCGTAGCCTAGCACTGATGATACGTATCCATGATAAGCCAAAATCGCCGCTTCTAATGAGACTGTTCGTCTTAGTCTTTTTAGAGCAAATACAAACTTGTTCAACTTTTTACAAATGTGGTCTACTTGATGTTTCCAATTTAAATGCTTGTCAATATTAAAACCTAAAAATGTACAATTGTCTACTAACTCTACTTTGGCGTTATCATAATTGATGTCTAAAACTAGTGGCTTTTCAGCATAATTACAAAATTTAATTGCTTTTGTTTTGTCTATATTGATTTGCAATTTATTTCTTTTGAACCAAGCAACGGCGTCTGCTAAGGTTTTGTTTACATTGGCCTCTAGAGTATTTTTATTTTGTCCTTTTATTACTAGGGTAGTGTCATCGGCAAATATAATACAGTCTTGACTAATAGAGCTTGGAAGGTCGTTAATTTCAATTAAAAACAGTAAAGGGCCGAGGATACTTCCTTGAGGAATTCCAGTACCTTTTACCAAAAATGTAGACCTAAACCTTTCCTTTTGGTAACTTTTATTATTGAAGGTAAACACTTTAGAACGGATTAATCGCGTTTATTAACACCATGATCCTACGTTTCGAGCCCTTTACAGCACTCGTTATCACAGGGTTAAGATGATGACCATCATCTTAACCCTGTATAGTAAAGTAAAGTATTCTCACTGTATAGAGTCCTTACACTGTGTTAGTAGTATGAGTAGTATCGTAACATAACATCAGTCGTTATTTCTTTAAACGGGCTGTAGGAGAGGGATTTATGTACTTGTACTAATATGTATTTGTGCCGTAACGAAGATCGTAAAATCTATCTCCGTCTCTGTCACTCGAAAAGTAATTAAGTGTGACAGAGACGGAGATAGACTTTACGATCTTCGTTACGGTTCGCGGTCACACGCCTGTTATGTTTTAGGTGGTATTTACCTAAGTAGCTGCTAAGTGTAATAATTTATGCATGTAGATATGTATACCACGTGCTATCTAATATTTATAATTCGCGTATTCTGTGTGTGTATATTATTGGACAAGATGCGTAGGTGATACATTTAAATATCTTATTGTCGCCGAGGCGGAACGTACGCTTGTTTGCCACCGACATCGTTTAAAAAAATGACAACCCTATCTTCGGCAAGGTGCGGAGTAATATCGACCTTCGCGCCGGGCAATAGAACTCAATGCCGCGCCGGGCAATAAAAAATAATAATAATAATCCCTCAGTCCCCTCTGGTTCTGCCTTGCACTTAACCCGCTGTCTAACCTTCTAAATAATAGCTTATCTGGATTCAAACTTAATTATGAAAATACCTCACATACAGTATCCCACTTAATGTATATGGACGATATTAAGCTCTTTAGTAGTAGTTTAACTGAAATTCACAAACTTGCAGATATTACACAAACTTTTTCAGCAGACATCTGCATGGAATTTGGCATCGACAAGTGCAAAATTCAATCGATTCGATATGGTAAAGTAGAACACAATAGTTACACTCTAAATAACGGCGAGCAAATCGACCCTGTTGATGATGTAGTCGGCTATAAATACTTAGGTTACCAACAAACACGGCAAATTCACCAAAAATCCACTAAGACCGCGCTTAAACACAAATTTACAGGTAGACTTCACAAAATTCTCAACACTCACCTTAACGCACGACACACAATAAAAGCAATAAATAGTTATGCCGTTCCTATTCTCACGTACTCTTTCGGTATCATCCAATGGTCACAAACAGATCTCTGCAATCTCCAAAGAACCATCAACACTTTAATGACCAAATACCGCAAGCACCACCCCCGAAGCTGCACCCAGAGGCTGACTTTACCGAGAGCCGATGGAGGAAGGGGATTGATAGATATCAAGAACCTTCACAATAAACAGGTAAGGTCACTCAGGAAGTTCTTCCATAACCAGTCTTCTCGCTCTTCAATGCACCAAGCCATCGTTATGAATGACAAAAAGCTCACGCCACTTAACCTCAATGACCACACAACTCAAAAAAATGAATCAATTGTAGAGCCTCAACACAAACAACAAGCATGGATCCAGAAGTCACTCCACGGCAGACACCGACTCGACCTGATCAACCCCAATTTTGATAAGCTGGCCTCTAATATGTGGCTCAAGAAGGGTGAATTGTTTCCGGAAACCGAAGGGTTTATGACAGCCATACAGGACCAAATAATAGACACGAGAAACTATAGAAAATATATTATCCGCGATACCAACCTAACCACAGACCTATGCCGACGATGTCATGCTGCCTCTGAGACGATACAACATATTACAGGGGCATGCCGGTCCATAACCCAAACTGACTACAAGCATCGACATGACCAGGTTGCAGCCATTATCCATCAATACCTAGCACATAAATATCATCTTATTAATAACAGGACCGCCTACTACAAATACACTCCACAGGTAATATTAGAGTCTCCTGAATACAAACTTTACTGGGACAGAACTATAATTACGGACAGAACTATCCACTACAATAGACCTGATATAACACTCCATGACAAAACCACAAAAACTGTATATCTCATCGACGTTGCTATTCCAAATACCCATAATCTTACCACGACACACACTGAAAAAATCAGTAAATATACAGACCTGTCCATAGAAATTAAAACCCAATGGCGAGTAAATACCGTAAAAACTATCCCGATAATTATTTCATCTACAGGTGTTATTCCACGCACTCTGCATACCAGCCTTAAAAGCCTTGATATCCACCCACTTACATATATCCTTCTACAAAAAGCTGCTGTTATGAACACATGTAGAATAGTTCGCAAATTTCTAACAATAGAACAGTAGATTCTAGTATAAGTTTCTATATTCGTTTGGCCAAAAGCCCGCGTATATGGAAATAAAACTTCCTCCAGTTGGAGAGAAAAGTCAAAAGGAAAAAAAACATAATAATAATAATTAATAGGCACGTAAAAAGGCGGCATTCGTGAACATCAAAACAGGGTTTTCTGTACTTGTACTATTATTTATTCTGTGCCATAAGTTTAAGATCCGATATCTGACTTTATTGTCTGTATACAGTACCTACAAACATTTGGTTAGCTTATTAATCATAATTAACAGAGAAATCAATGTAGGAGACAGTGTATTTTATATTGTCAAGGTCATTAAGCACAAGTTAGTGTGCAATTTTCCCTGATTCGTAATTTTCGTTTTAATTCATCACTTTCATCAGTTTCCCTTAAATTCGTAAATGTCATCAAATCTTTGATTCGTCAATTTCTATACATAATTGGTAATTTTCTCTGACGATATGTGGTGTTTTAGGCTGAAGGTACCTAACACATTGTCGGTTGTCGGTTGTTGATAAGGTTGATTTGTAAGTGATTATTTATGACAGAACCTTGCGACAATGTAGTACCTTTAGCCTGAAACCGCCACATACTGTCATGTACTGTACAATACAATCATACCTATAAGGGAAAGTGCGACATCATCGGCGCGCAGTAGTGGCGGCGGCGACGTAAGCGCCAGCGCGGCGCGCAGCAACCGCACGCCTGCGCCCAGGCAGCGCCGCCAGAACGCGCCGCTCGGCCCGTCTAGAGCCCTGCCAAACAGTCAGTTCAATCATCAGCTAATCTAGAGGAGAAACGTCTAATAGACGGTCAACGTCAACGGGGTATTTATTATTAGGAGAACCTCACAATCACAACCACAAATAATACATTCACTTATATTAACCGGCCATGTGGCCATAATTAAGGGTTCCGTACCGTCACACGATGAAAAAATTGTGCAAGCAAAAAGGCATTAGTGCCTTTAAAAAATCGAGGCACTTACTTTTTTTTAAAATACCTACTACGACGGTGACAAACAAGCATACGGCCCGCCTGATGGTAAGCGGTCACCGTAGCCTATGGACGCCTGCAACTCCAGGGGTGTTACATGCCCGTTGCCGACCCTTTAAAAACTTTAACACTCCTTTTTTGAAGAACCCCATACTGTAGTCCTTTGGGAAAACAGCGGCAGGGAGCTCATTCCACAGCCGGAGCGTCCGCGGGAGGAAGTTCCTCTTAAACCGCATGGTACGAGACCATTTAGGCTCCAGCGTATGCGGGTGAACACCCTGTCGACGGCGAGCGGTGCGGTGGTAGAATGCAGCCGTTGGCATTATATCAAACAATTCCTCAGAGCACAATCCATTGTACAAGCGATAGAATACACATAGGGAGGCGAAGTCTCTCCTTAGACTTAAGGGTTCGATATCGCTCGTGAGTTTGGGATCGTTGACAATTCGGACAGCACGTCTTTGGATCGAGTCAAAAGGCCCCAGCTGGTATCCAGGTGCTCCCGCCCAAAGATGACAGCAATACTCCATATGGGGCCTGACTTGAGACTTGTATAATAACAGTCTTTGCCCCGGAGAGCAGTATTGCTTAGCTCTATTGAGCACACCGAGCTTTTTGGATGCCAGCATGGCCTTCCCTTCGAGGTAGCTACGGAATTGGACGTCACTGGAAATGTCAACACCCAGGATCCCAATACTCTCTGACATGGTAAGGATTGTGTCTTGGAATTTTGGGACCACAGTAAATGGAGTTTTTTTAGCGAAGAACGCGCAAACTTGTGTCTTGGTGGGGTTAAATCGGACAAGATTTTCCTGGCCCCACAGTGAGATATCAGAGAGAGCAGTCTCGATGTATGACATAAGCTTTTCACGACTCTAACACAACGGGACGAGGGATGTTAGCACGGGCCGTGTAATAAATAAGCATCCCCAGTACTGTCTGCATAACAATGAATATCGCCAATGGACAACATGTCATTGATATGCAGCAAAAACAGCTTTGGGGAAAGCACAGAGCCTTGTAGGACACCAGCATTTATGTCCATGCTATCGGAGCAACTTCCGTCGACAACGGCTCGTATGCATCTGCCGGACAAAAAGCTGACAATCCATTTGCATAATCCCCCGGGCAGTCCGTAAGATGGTAACTTCGATAGAAGACCCCCCTGCCAGCCCCGATCGAACGCCTTCGCTATATCCAGGCTGACTGCCAATGCCTCACCTTGACTCTCAATAGCTAAAGCCCAGCGGTGGGTGAGATACACTAGGTGGAGCGACCATGGCGAAAGCCATTCTGTCGGTCACTGATCAGGTCGTGATCCTCTAGGTATCCCAGGAGCTTTGCGTTGATTATGGCGCTCCATCACCTTGGAGAAAAGGGAGGTTATAGCGATTGGCCTGTAATTCGACGGGTCTGATCTGTCGCCCATTTTAGGCACAGGGTGCACAAGGACGGTCTTCCACGAAGACGGCAGCTGCCGTTTGTGATATGAGAGCGTGAAAAGGCGCGTAAGCACTGGACACAACTCGGGAGCATACCGCTTTAGCACCACTGCTGGTATGCCGTCTGGCCCGCTTGACTTGTGGACGTCTAATGATAGCAGCTCCCGCCGGATATCAGTTTGCCTGAATACAATATGGGCATGGAGAAACCGCACCGCGGGATGGTAGGCGGTGCGGTACTGCCATCATCGTCCATGGTCGAGTTCGAGGCAAAGAGACTATCCAAGAGATCAGCTTTCTCCTTTGCACTGTGGACCAGATCACCATCAGCATTTCGCAGTGGTGGTAAGGACGACCGACAAAAGTTTCCCTCGGCAGCTTTGGCGAGCGACCAAAAGGCACGACTCCCTGAGGGATAGCCCGCGAGCTTCTCACCAATTCTGCCGACGAAGTCAAATTTAGCTCTGGCAATGGCTCTTTTACTGGACCTCGAAGCAGCATTTAATTTGCGTTTTACATCAGAAGCGTTAGGATCCTTATCAGTAACTGCCTTGGTCCAAGCCCTATAGGCAGCTTGCTTATGTACGAGCCTCTTTACAGGGCCGGTTAAACCAAGGTCGTTTCTTAGCTCCTGCAGCTATTACTGAGTTGGAAATTAAGCAGTCCATTCCCATTAAGATTGTATCAGCTGCACAGGAGTCAGGATCTTCTGATGCGAAACACAGCTGCTTCCACGGGTACGATGCATAGAACTCACGCAATCCATCCCAATCTGCTGACCTATATAGTACCATACGCATCGCGAGCTACTTGGCCAAGGTGGATCAGGCCGCGCGCAAGGTGGCAATGTCCGGACAAGACAGTGATCGGACGAGCCGAGAGGTGAGTTCACTGAGACAGAGTATCCGTCCGGACGAGAGGTCAGCAGAAGGTCCAGCAAAGAGCTCGTATGGTCCTCGATGTCTTGTATTCTCGTGGGAGAAGTAACCAGTTGCGAGAGACCTAGGCCAGAGAAAATTCGAGAGCAGACCTCCCCGCGTGGTCAGTAGACCGGAAACCAACGTGGTGGGCATTGAAGTCCCCCAAGATTACCAACTCCGCGGATGTATACTGCTCAAGAACTTTGTCGGACGTCACTTGTAAGTGTTCAAAAAGCCGAGTTGTGTCCGTGTCCCCGCTATGGGACCTGTATAGGCACGCGTAGACACGAGTGTGGCCGCCGTTGTCCACACGCACCCACAGTACTGACAGGTCCCTGTCTTCATAGGCATTGAGACGGAGACAGCAGACATCATGCCGGGCATACATGCATACCCCAGCTCGCCGCACGAACTTATGATGTTCGAGCATATAGCCGGGGCATAACAGGTATGATGTATCAGCCGGGCAAGATTTCTGGGTCTCTGTGAGGAACAGTAGGGTCGGCTGCGCAGTCTCCCGGTGGTGGTGCACTGCGTTCAAATTGGAGTGAAGTCCCCTGATGTTGCAGAAGTCGACTTGTTTGGAAGGGGACGCCGCTGATGAACTATTATTCCTTTTAATTTTTTCGGCCACATTTTGGGAGTGTGTTAAGAAAAAAAGGAGGATTCGCTGTGTTGACTGCTAAAGGGGCAAAGGGATGGAACAAACCTGCCAGAGGGCAACGTAGGTGGTGCAGTTTACAGGTGCGGCGTACGGAAGGGCCCCCGGTTCCCACCTGTTGCTGCAGCCGGGTCCACCCCGGTCTCCTTCTCCGGCACGACTGCTACACCAGGGATTTTACACAGGTTGGTGGCTCAGCCTCCCAGGGCGGAGATTAAGTGATCCCTGGGTTCGGGAACCCTACTGACCTGCGCGCGGCCAGCGGAAAGCCGTTTCACCGGGTCTCCCTGATCGCTGCACCTGCACTCCAAGCCCACATCGACCTAAGACAGTGTTCTTTGTTCCGTGGGTCTCCAGCTGTCAACACAGTAAATCCTCTTGGAGCTCTGGCGACCTTTCTCACCAACAGAAACACAACACTATGAGTAGAGTCTAGTGTTATTAAACTGCGGTTTTCTGTAAGGTGGAGGTACTTCCCCACATGGGCTCTGCTCCAGATTTGAGCGAGACGACATTCGTTGTGCTGTGCCCTACCACACTAAACGATATGCATCCGCTGTGCCCATACCTCTCTCAAAACATACGTCCTTTCGTAATAAATAGTTTTTTGGCAAAAACTCAAAAACGGCTATACCAAATTTGTTCAAAATAATTATCGTGGTGAGTTTGTCTCTTATCCTATCTTCCTGATTTTTAAAAATTTTTGGACCTCCCTCCCGTTCAAAAGTTACAGGAGACACTTCTGCGATTATATTTGAAAATATATGATTAATCAAATTTTCGTCTTGCCTAATAGAGCTAGATCATCTGCATACCCAACCACCAGATGCTTAGCATTCAGTTCTAGCCCCACGCAAACCACCACGCAGTATTAGGCAAGACGAGTTCCGAAGTACAACTATCAGCTAAGGTTCTTGAGACCGAAGCAAAGAAAGTAGGCCTGAGTATAAACCACGCCAAGACTGAGTATCTCCACATGAGACGATATAACACAAGTCGTGGAAGACCGGCGGATCTACGTGTTGAGGATATTGTATTCAAAGGGGTGGCTAAGTTCAAATACTTAGGCTTTACTATAACTGACGCCAACACTCGGGACGAGGAAATAGATGCTCGGGTCCAAAACGCCTTGCGATGCGGTGCCGCCCTGCACAAAGTTTTAGTGTCCGGGCTTCTCAGTAGAAACACTAAGATCCGCATTTACAAGACCGTAATTCGACCAATTTTATCATACGGGTGTGAAGCCTGGACACTGACTCTTAAGGAAGAGAACAAGCTCTTGGTGGCGGAAAGGAAGATCCTGCGAAAGATCCTCGGCCCAATTCAGAGACCCGACGGCAGTTGGCGAGTTCGGAAGAATTTGGAGATTGAGGAGCTACTCGCTGAGCCGAACATCATCGGAGTCACCAAAGCGCACCGTCTTCGTTGGCTTGGACATATGGAGCGAATGGGAGACGATCGGGCCGTTAAAAGAGCCTACCAGGGTAAACCTGTAGGTAGACGCCCGGTTGGCCGCCCCAGGTACCGCTGGGCCGACGTGGTGGAGGCAGACCTACGCGAGCTCCAGGCTGCTACGTGGAGAGAAGTTGCACAGGATCGAGATCAGTGGCGTGCACTCGTATTGGAGGCCAAGACACACTTTGGGTCGCTGCGCCAGAGGAGTAAGTAAGTAATCAAATTTTTGTTCAGGAAACATTTAAGTTATTTCCAAAGGCCTATCCGATGATGTGTCCCCTAATCAATTTCGCAATTTATAGGCAAAACTAATTAGCGGCACACAAAATACACCTCTAGCTATATCATTACCATATGTTTTATAGTTACTGAGTAAACCAGCTGTGACATAGTGACGGACGGACTGACGGACTGGACGAAACTATAAGGGTTCCGTTCTTGTACGACTTGGAACGTCAGTTCAGGCGTATGTGGAGTCATCTTTTTTTGCGGGGTACTGACTGGTTGTTCGGCAGCGGCGGTAGGAAGACGTCAGCGTTGAGCGCCCGCTGCAAGCGCGCGCGCGCCGCCGCCGCCACGCGCCCCGCGGCGGGCGCGGCGCCGGGCAGCGCGCACGCGCGCACCAGCAGCTGCCGCAGCCGCACGCACGCGCGCACGCACACTGGGTCCCAAGCTCCCTCGACCAGCTCTGCGTATATATTTTCATTTATAATTTTACTAAAACAGACCTTAATCGTCTAAAACTTTAAAAACGAACCTGAGAGTCTCCGACTTTTTCCTCAGCCAGTCTTTCTCCACGACCACGGGGACAATGTTGCCCTTGAAACGTCGGATGTTCGTTTTCAAAGGTTTACACGATTAAGCCCCCTTTTGGTAAATTTATAATGTGTGAAACTCGTGAAAGTTTAAATTAATATTTTCATAACACTCTGTATGGTAATCTTAATTCATTCACCCACATACCATTAGCCCTCTATTATGTGTTCAAAAACCGCATATAAAGACCCCCATAATAATAATAGTAGATTGTACATCAAGGGCATAAAGTGACCCATTTTAGACGAGGCCATTTATTTATATAGTAGCCGAGGATAAAATGGGTATTTATGCCCGAGGTATACACTCTGCTTTTCACTTCGATTGTAAGGAAAAAATTAGGTTTTATACTCGTATCAGTTTAAATCGTTGAAAATGTAACATCCACACTCGCGCGCGCTCGTCGCGGCCTCGCCCCCCCACGCGCCCGGCCGCCTGCAGGCGGCGCGCGGCGGGGAGAACCCAAGCGCAAGAGTATGGATGTTACATTTTCAACGATTTAAACTGATATAAAACCTAATATTTTCCTTACAATCGAAGTGATCCCTAAAATTGATATAAGCCTAGCGATTGTATTAGGTATATAGAAAGTGTATAGAAATAGATTATAATTGTAATTGTAGGGTAGGTATTCACTTGCGTTATTGAAGAAAAAGTTATAATTTTTTTCTTTTCAGTTTCTGTTTTTCGGCGGTTTTATTTTTTTGTTAAAAAGTTTTTATTATCCCTTACGGGATGAATTACGAAAAACGGTAAATATATTTATATATTTATTTATTTATATATTTCTAACAGACTTAAAACGAAGTTTTAAGTCTGTAACTTAAAAAAATATACATCTCATACTAACTTTCAATTCCTTTTTTTATCCCTTAGGGGATGAATTTCGAAAAACGCTCAATATACTTTTTTTGGGTAGTATCAAAGAGTCTATAAACGAAGTTTTAAGTCTGCAACCTGAATAATGATTCACACCTTATACAAACTTTCAACCCCCTTTCTTATCCCTTAGGGGATGAATTTACGGAAAACGCGGAATACGGTTTCAAGTTACCGTAGACCTTAGTATATTGTTTAAATTTCAACTCAATCTCAATACCTCAACGCACCACCGAGATAAAGGGTCTTGACGGACTTTCAACCCCCTTTTTTTTATCCCTTAGGGGTTGAATTTCGGAAAACGCGGAATACAACTCCCAAAATCTCAGTATTTCCGCGTCGTACTTATATTAGAACATTAATCGCGTATTTAGGTACTCCACAGTCTACACTTAAAGCGTACATCGATATAAAATTCGTAATTCAATGAATCGTGAAAAATATACACAAAACGAGAAAAGTCACTATGTGAACACGATATTTTGAAACAATTTAATGTCTTGTTCGACATTGACGCAACAATACGTGACATGCTCGTATAGCTTTACCAATAAAATGTGAGATATTTTTGCGCCATTCTTTGTGCAAAATATTGTTGTACTCTCTCTTCAGTCGGCCCCTCATGACTGAGGATCGTGACCATCATGGTATCACTTTATTCTTCACGAATTACCGCCATCGTTTTCTGTCGGTGGCCATCCTCACTGTAGTGTAGAAACGGAATTGCTACAAATGCGCAACGTGACGGACCAATGGCTTGGTATTCGTTTAAAAAATACATTTCGTTAGTATTTATATCAATTCCTAAGCCACAAACACGTTTAGACTTCCAACTGATTCAGTTGTGTTCCAATGTTAAACCTCGTTAAATTAAAGAAATATCGTAGAACAGTTTAGTCCCAGGTGAAATTCAGTGGCCAAACAAAATACGTAATACTCGGTAGTAGCCGGGAGTCGAGCAGTAAAGTAAGCGGGTGTGGATGCCGCGGCCCAGGGGACGCATTAGCACTCGGCGCTAGATATTATGTCCTCTATAACTCGCTACTTTATCAAACAACCCTTTTCACTCTTTTAAAGGATTCCTCGCATCTACAGGGTGTCCCAGAAATCGACGTCAAGCCGTAAATGGGTGATAGACCAAGTTATAACAGTTCTCAGAAAAATACGAAAAAAAATCTATCTCATGTTTTAAAAAAATTATGGTCACTTTAAAAATTTACTAAAAAAATCAATCCCTGTAATGGTTCTTTAACTCCAATTGCTACAAATCCCATAATTTATCTAATTTTATTATTATTATGTAATCTTGAATAATGCTTGTGTAGATTTTTGCCTAAAATTTAAAGCCAACTCCTCCTACTTGGAAGAAAATTAATCTTTTTCAAAACCAAAATATTCAAATTTACTGTTTCGCCCAACTTTAACTGACTGTACTGAAAAAAAAATGTACTACGCTAGTTTGGCAAGTAACATGAAAAATTGGCGCATTTAATAAGGATTCAAAAATGGTGTAACACTTGCTAGATTACGTTTTCAATAATTGGTCAAATTTTTTTTTGTAAATAGCCTCGGTTTTTACACAAAATGTCCATATTTATACAGAACACCCTGTATAAATATCTAATAAATATAGTGAACTAGGCTTCAATTCTAAGTAATTTTATATCTACACATACATACACAATATACCCACCGTTACCGGAGAGATAAGGGACCGTAGACCTTAGTATACAGTTTAAATTTTAACTAGATATCTCCACGCACTCCCGAGATAAAGGATCTTGACGGACAGACGGACGGACGGACGGACAACAAAGTGATCCTATAAGGGTTCCGTTTTTTTCTTTTGAGGTACGGAACCCTAAAAAGTAGAAAACAACAGAAAATTACTTATCGAGAAAGATGTCGTTCGTTTAAAAAGAGTAATGTTTTTCGCCGCGATAAAAAAAGTACAGATTACAAGGGAGAGACTTGGCGTTATTCATAAACGCACTTCAACAACAGTTTAGCTAAATGATTGTTTATCACTTTGACAATCGCGTTTGTCAGAATGGAAGAAAACATAATTTAACTAAAGCTTCTGTTAACTTTTATATGAATAAGGCGGATTGTCTATATGGATGAAACATATATTTATCCATACCTCACATTTGGCGGGTAATAGCTGGGCTGACTCGTCAGAAAACGGAGTGAAACAGTTAATTTCTAAAGGTCAACGTCTCATAATAAAGGGGTTTATTCCAGCAAACAGCATATACTTAGGAAATTTCGGACTCTGGTTGCCGTGATCGGGTGGCCCAGTGGTTGGGGCGTCTGCCGCGAAAGCAGGAGGTCGCTGGTTCGATCCCAGCCCTGCTCACCGGGGACCTTGGTCACTTTTTCTGTAGTATATGACATCTCTTTCAATTTATAATTTATATATAGTAGTGTGACTACTTAAAAACATGAATCAAAACATTTATCATGTTTAGTAAATGATTTAATTCATGCTTTATAATTGTACAATAATTTTAATTGTATACAGAAGGTCTGCAAAGTTCTACTGTAGTTTTGACTTATAGTTAGACTTTTGGGGTCCCGATCCTTATAGAATCATTAGAAAGCCATGATTAACACAAATCCGCCACCTCCATCTACCGTCTGGTTTGGATGACAGAGCATCATCCAAACCGGAATTGTGGTTCTTATCAGTGCGTTTAATTAAATAAAATATCCTCGGTAAGTAGTTATATTTTTGTTTACCTAACGAATTCTTTATATGATAGAATCGAGGTGGTTTTAACATCTCAGTGTGATATACTTCCAACGGGTAATTTGACATTTGACATTGATAAATAAAGTACGTTATTTATTTGATACCTACACACTTAATAAATTTAATAATACACCGACACCATTCGGTAGTAGTCGTATGTTCCGAGTTTTGATAATCGGAAAGGATTATTCACTACATCTGTTTTATTTATTATTTATATACATTATTTATTTATTACATTATATTATATACATTATTTATTTATTATTTATTTATTTATTTATCTGTAAATTATATTATCGTCTTAGATAACTTTAATGGCCTCCTAGCCTAGTTGGTAGTGACCCTGCCTACGAAGCAGGAGGTCCCGGGTACGAATCCTGGTCAGGGCATTTATTTGAGTGTTTACCATGAATATTTGTTCCAGATTATGGATGTTTTATAATGTAGATATTTATATAGTACATTGTGTTTCGATAAATAAATTTAAAAAAAATGTATCTATCTATTATATATATCGTCGTCTAGAACCCACAACACAAGCCTTATTGAGCTTAGCGTGGGACTAGGTCGATTTGTGTATGATTGTCCCGGTATATTTAATTATTTATTATTATTTCAAATTTCGAACATCTCTGACAAACAAGGGAATTTGATTTGTTCTCTATTCTAATATCAGTCGAGATGACGTTTAGTTCGAAACGAAGTGTCAATTGCAAACTATATCGCACGTTATTTGATATCGAACGATATGAAAATTGAGGCCTAGTATGTCTCTAAATTAAAAAAATATAAAAGTCAAAATGTGAATGTTTGGCGTCCTCAAGATGGCATTGGCGTCTCTGGAATAATTTTTTGTTTGCTAAATGTTGTTTAATGTGTAATATTGACAGCTAATTGTGCAGTAAACAAACGAAGCAGTATACAGCTAATGAAGAATTTAAACGAGTTCAATGACTCCTTTAGTCATCACTCATCAAGCAGCAGTCTCGGGATCTCGGCCCCCAGTGAAACTATATATTAAGTCTTAGCCATAAACTTAACATATAGCGAGGCTACTTACCGAACAACGTCGCCTAAGTGGCAATATACTATTCTATTTATATAATATACTGTGATTTTGATAATACTTGACATTGGCAAAATTCTCTCGGACAGACGGCATTATTTAAAAGAAAAAGCGGAGGAAAGTCGTAATGGCGGTCTGAATATGCGGTATGAACGCATCATGGAGAGCTTATGACATGTGTGTATATAAAGCAGTGTATGTAATTTTAAATAATTAAGCAATATAACACTCGTTTGAAACCCACACTCGAGTTTTAATGCCTTTCATTATATACAACTACTATTATTTGACATGCTTCATTATTTTTTCACATTAATGTTGTTAAAGTAAAGGCATCGAATACCAAAGAAGCAAAGGTACAGTCATCACAGAAAAAGTAGCTAAGCTGGCAAGGTATTCAAATCTTGGCACGACCTTACTGTTGTAACAATAAGAGATCATGTTGAACACTCGACCCGCTCAGCTTCTGTTGCCAGCGAACGCGGAAAGGTACAATTTATTTTCTACAGAGTCCAATTAGCACGAATTGTCTAACAGCCAAAGAACGAGCTGTGATAAATTGGCGAAACCTGCAAGCTTGGGCAGCACGACTCCGCAGACGACGGCAGGCACGAGCATGAGATCGGGGTCTGCGCGCACGCCGTCTTCGGTCACGGTTCCTGCGCCGCCGCCGACGTCTTCCTCGTCGCTTGACTGCTCAGACTCGCTCGAAAGCTTCTCGTTCCGCACACCGTACATCATTAACCATCTATTAAACAAGTACAATCAACCAAAACTCAAAAATAAAAATTACAAACAACTCTTTTTTTTTCAACTCGTATACTGATGATTATATGAGTCGCTTAACTTCAAACTCGGGTAAATCCATCTGTCAGATGATGCGATTTTGGTATTAAGAAAAGGTAATAAGGTACATATTTGCTGAGAGGATGGAATGGATTTACCCGAGTTTGAAATTAACCGACACATAGGTATGTAATTTCATTACATTTGAAGGGATGTTTACAAAAAGAACATAACTACACTGAGCATAATTTTAAAGGAGAGCGATAAAACTAATTTTCTCTTTGAATAATGACTATTGAAGCTTGATTTTCAGGGAGGTTATAGATATATGGTCACAAAGTTAGAAATATCTCTTAATTTGTTTTATGAGTTATGATGACTTTCTATTTTGCGGTAAAGATATGAAATATACTTTTCTCAAACATGATCGTAAATGTATGCATTTATGTCACGAAATGAAGACATGAAGTTTCTTGTTTACGGCTCCCCCCATTTACTTCTTGGCCGGCGGCCGTGAAGTAATGTGTGGCGTAAGTATGAACGAAACATTATTGTCCGCTGCTCTAACTTTTTAATTTGCGTACTAACACTAAACTGACAAAGGAAAAATTACATACAGCCAACGACCATTAGATACTTGCGACATAAAAAAAAGAAATTCTATATTTCTATGTATATTTATGTGCGGTTAAACATGGTGCTCGAATAGCTCATTCAAATGGCATCTTTAAAAAATAATAAGGTGGCAAATTAAACATTTTTTTCCTTGCTAACCTATTTACCTAGTAGTTGTTTTAAATTTTATATTTTCTTACAATGTTTGAGAAAAGCACTATACAAGCCTCGGCCGGAAGAGAGATTGCAGGACTTGTCTACCACAAACTCGTCCTGCAATCTCTTACTTCACGGCCTCTGCAGTAATATACTATTGTCGCTTATGCAGTTTTTGTAATATTTAGGTTAGTTACGTTGTTTTTGTGCAAAGATGAGTAACTTTATTTCCTAAAATATTTTTTTATATTAAATGTTCTTATTACATCCACTAAGTTTTTTCTAAATTTAAGTATATACAGGGTGTCCCACGGCGATGCCACATGGACGGAAAGTACCTTAAATATCAAAGATGGGATATCATGCTGAAAAAAGACTTTATTGCATTAATAAAAATAAAAATAAATTAAAAATTTATAGGGTCAAAAATTATTTGCATTCTAAATATTACATTTTATGGATTATTTGTCGGATATACGAGTGTAAGACCTACTATTTCTTTGAGAATTTTTAAAATAGGCATTAACAGTATCGATTAGTGGAAAAGGAAAAAAAAAGTTATTTTTTTTAGTATTTATCTGGTTGGGTTTTCGGGCGAAACAAGCTAAATTAAAAAAAACTTTAAATGCAGTTATACTAAGTCTGTAAAATAAAATAAAGTCTTCTTTTAGTAAAATATCCTATCTATGATATTTAAGGTACTTTCCCTCCATGTGGCATCGCCGTGGGACACCCTGTATATAATTTATTTTATATACCCACATGTCATTAGCCCTCAATAATGCGTTCGAAAATCGCATATAAAGGCCCCCATAATAATAAACTTTTTTGTTACAACAAATTTCTTATCTGTGAAAATGTAATAATAGCTTAATTATATTATAATTATAATATAATTTTTGTTCAAATTTCGAACACATCTGACACAAGAAAATTTGATTTGACCTCTATTCTAATATCAGTCGATATGACGTTTAGTTTGATACGAATTGTCAATTGCATACAATGACGCTCGCAAGTCGCACGTTATTTTGATATCGAACGATATGAAAATTGGCGCCAACTCTAGTTTGTCTCTGAATTTAAAAAATATAAATGTCAAAACTTGAATGTCAGAAAAGTTTTAATTCCTGAAAGTCGCAATGGCGGTCGATATATATGCGCTTTGAATGCATCATGGAGAGTCATGATATGTGTGTATATAAAGCAGTGTATGTAATTGTAAATAATTAGGCATTAAAACACTCGTGTGATGTTATTATGAAACTCGGCTGAAATTTTTAAGTATATAGTAGTATGGAAGATATTTGAATTGCATATTTTGACAAACATAATAGTTTTTGGACTAACATTTTTTCACCTTTCGTAAATCCTTTGGACCCGAATAAGATGACATCAAAAAGACAAAACCGAAAGAAATTTTAATTACTTATGTTGTTTTTGTAGACATACCTTCATTTGTAAACACTAATACAACGACACACATTTGGTTCAAAGAAAAGTCAATATTGTCTATTCCGCATAACATAACAGTACAGCTAGTCTATGATGGTCGGGTTTTTATCGTTTACCGACGTTGCTGTCACGTTCTAACAAGTATGTTTGTGCGAAAGTGACGCATAGCGTGATAAGCGATAAAATGGCAACCATGCTAACCCTGCTGGTGATCTAAAATCACTAAAACGATATTGTGATCAATTTTATTGCTACCAACCTAACAAACCAAAAACACCGCATTTTTTGATAATAAAAACGATTAAATTTCAGGTTAACCAGAAACGCACTTTTTTTACGTTCATTTTGGCGTATTCTCATTCGAAAAATCTCCTTTTTTTTATCAGTGTCGCTCTTTCATTATTGAAACACAGATAGATGATTGATCAAAATTGTATAAAAAGGTAATTGTAAGAAAGTTTCGTAGCTTTTTACTTAAGTTTTTGCCAATGGCTCAAATGTATACAGCTATTGCAAATAATACTATATCAAAAGTAATACTCGACGATATTTGATTCTACTTACTTGTACCAATCCATTCTTTCATAGTCTTCATTATCTTCGTCTGCGAGTGGATTCCAGAGAATAAGCTAAAAATAAACAAACTTTGCAGCTGTGGATTATATTGCTTTTTATTAAGAATAACAATATAAATTAATTTATTAAGTAGACCAGTTATTATTTGATTGGTTATATAATTACTGGTCTACCTCACTGTTATCGTAATGTTACAATATGTGTCATCATAAATAAAATATATTGAAATTTAATTGAATCTTTTCGATGATTTTCGGGGCCAAAATAACAATATATTTTAAGTTGCAACATATAGGTACTCGTGTGTAATCATAACGACGTAGTTTTATCGCGTTGGGAACATAACGAATGTCCGGTGTACCTGATGCCTAACGTAGGGCGCAAGCAGCTTGGGTAAGCAGTCGGCGACGTAGGCGTCGGCGTAGAGCGCGGGGTCGCGCCGGCGCCAGCGCGCCAGGCGCGCGCACACTCCGCGCGCGCTGCGCCACGCCGGCAGCGCGTCCAAGAACACCGCCGCCGCCGCCGCACGAATGCTCTCTACATAACATTATCATTATTCATCATTTAAAAACTAACGAAAATGCTGGTTTTAACCATTGGCTTTTGACAATGGCATATGAAATTAAACCTTGAAATATCTTCACGATATCTTTTGGTATTTCGAGAAACCCGTTTGAACTACCCTAACGCTTTGTCTGAGGAACGGGTGTGTACCTTTCTCCTGGCGGTAGTAGTGTTCCTCGCTGGGCGGGAGGTCGTCGTCGCTAGAGTCGCCGTCGCGGTGCGAGCGCGGAAGCGGCGCGCCGGCCGCCGCCGCCGCCGCCTCGCGCTTGAGCCGCCGCGCGCGCCGCCGACCTTCGCGCTCCGCCGTACGGCGGATTTTCTCCTCGGAGTCCGCCGGCTTCAGGGCGCCAGCGCGTGCTACGCGATACACATTCATAGTATTTCATGTGGAAAAATAATATTTACGATTCCAGTCACTGAAATTTAAGTATAGCATAGCAGAGCACAAGGCGGGCGAGGTCACAACATTTATACTTATACTTAAGCACGATGCTATTCGTACACCACAACTAAAAATCAACTAGCCCATTACTAAACCATTCTATACATATAATGACGCGACATGTGGGGCGTTTGCTTCGAGGCAAGGGCCCTTAGTCGACAAAACTTCTGGAAGCTTATTCTATCGCACATTTCTTCAATTCATTAGAACTTTATCTTTAAATGGTTATAATTTGGCCCCGGCATACTTAATCCGGCCCTGAGTATCCAGCTAGTGAAGATACAGTTCCACAAAAGTTTCCAATAGCTCCGAGCACAAGTTCGCCTGCGACGAACTCAACTGTAAAAGGCGGGTTAGACGAGGTACAAGTAGGAAAGGAACGGGTAGTTACCAGGTGCGAGAGTGTCGAGCGCCTGGTCCTGCACGTCGGCTCGACGCCGCTCCGTGAGGAACTCGCAGCGGCGGCGGTGCAGCGCCAGCGCGCGCGCTTCCAGCGCCTCCAACATCGGCAGCTGCACACAAGCGACACACATTAGAGCCTGTCCAGACGGAGCGTTTTGCGCGCGTAAGCCCTCGCGCGCTTTAATTTATCTTGCATCTAGATGCTGCGTTTTACGCGCGTTACTACACGCGGTGTCTGGCGGACGGATTCAGCCAGTTATAAAAATAGAGCAACATAAAACTACGTATTAACGTTAAGCTACGTATTAAGAAATAATATTATAAAATAAAGTAATGTTCACTTTCCTAACGTTTATTTCTTTTCTTCGGAATCACCAGCTTCACAAAAAATTTCGACTATTTCTTCCCAGTTCCTACGTTTAATGAGTCTATTTGCGTAATCAGCAGATTCCATATCCCATATGGCTACTCTCTTTTCAACTTCTTCAATTAAAAGTTCGGTGTCGAAGTTATCGCGCTCCATTTTTAACAAAATACCTTCACTCTCTACGGACACGCGCGTACTGCTGAACGCTCTAATGGCGCCAGAATATCTCGACTCGCGCGGCGCTCGCGCGTTAAACGAGCGAGTCGAGAGTCCGGCGCAAAACGCTCCGTCTGGACAGGCTCTTACTGGTCGCCCACCACCGCGCGTCACGGCGGCAGCGGCGACCAGCGGCCAGAGGTGAGACCGAGATAACGAGTTTCTGCCTTTCGCTTTCAACTGTGACTGTGGCTTGCATATTTTCGCAAATACTATAGCTGGGTAAGTGAAAATGTTTGTAAACCAAAAAATGTGTTCAGCGTAGTGGCCTGCGATTGGCTGTTTGCCGGCCAGAAAGCAGAAAAAAAAACTAATTGCTAGTTTATTTGTTTTTTAATACACTTGCTCGTAACGTCGTGCTTATAATACCGCAAGATATTAAACACGCGTACTTTTTCATTATATTATTGAACTAATTGGGTTACTTAATTGGTAATGAGATTCCCCATCAAAGTTTAGTTCCTTTCTACCCAACGAGACTACGTTTCATGTACACAGACAATACATCCAAATTTTGTGGGGTTACATAGTTTTTTTTTTCAATCAAAACACACTGTTTTTAGCCACATGATAACTTATGCGGTAAAAAGTAGATGAATAATTAGAATTAAAAACGTGTTAATTATTTAAAAGATATCAAACTTTATTAACTTAATCATAATTAACAATAATTAGTGTTTTGAACATAAAATCTAGCATTATTTATTTTGGCTGTTTGGAGAGCCTTTACTTCAAATGCATATTCATTCGGAAAAAAATACGCTACAATGGCGCGGCGCGGCAACTTGTTTGGTTTGCATAAAACATTTGTGAACATTTTGTCGCTTTTTTTCAATACATCTAAATATATAAAAGAAGAAGCTGACTGACTGACTGACTGACTGACATATCAACGCACAGCCCAAACGGCTGGTCCTATAAGCTTCAAATTTGGCACTTAGGTTCCTTTTGTGGCGACAACTATTAATCATAAGTTTTGCCACTAGTTTAGTTATAAATATTATAAAATAACTATTACGTTTAGATTTAAAATACCGTTAGGGCACCGCGCACCGCGAGCGCAGAGTCAGTACTTTGCTTATCGCTCGGAGCGCTTCGCCGAACTTCGGCTGTCGCCCGCGCACATTCGTGCGCGCTCGGAAATTCCTGCCAGTCGGCAATATATCACTCTCGAGGCTGGACGCATGCGCTCGCGCCGCCCGGGCTAACGGTAAACGCTTACGCGCCGACTCGCTAAGCATATATTCGGTTTGCATTGTGCGCCGAACAAAGCTTGTAGCTTTGCTTTTAATGTACACTTTCTTTATGTGCTCAATCTATCTTCTGTGCTTATGATAACTTTCTTCTGTAACAATCTTGTGCTGTGCTATTAAACTGTTATTTCCTTTCTGTGTGCTTGTGACTCTTGAGTGCCGTTAGTGACAATACAAATATTAATGTGGAGCTAGCTAGTTTTATTCTTATCGTCAGCTAGTCACCCACACTTTTATGGTGTAGGCGAGCACTAAGGAAGGATTTTTCAAAATTCACCTCCTAAGGGGTTGAAACGGGGGTCCAAAGTTTGTATGGGGAAACAAGATTAGTTAGACTATTTTATCTGAAACTTCACAGAAGTATTCTTTAAGGTAAATGAGTAAACACATGTTTTAAGTTTTTTGAGAATTTAACCCCGGAAAGGGTTGAAAGTTAAAAGGGGTGAAAAGTTGGAAAAATTAACATGGGTATCGTTTATATGGTTTTTCGGGTCGCTGATCACGAAAAAAGCAACGATTTGAAGATCAAATGTGGCGAATGTGGAATACCATCTCCCTGTTGGGACGCGATGGGGTCGAAATCTAAAAATATCCCTACGGGTGTCTTTATATGTTTATATCTGGTTCTAGAGATTCCAAATTTAGCACTTGGGTTCAATGGAAAACAATAACAATTTCAACATCCAACTTAGCGCACGTGAAATAAATAAAAAAACCTCCTTTTTTACAACCGTATGCCGGTTGAAAATTACTTTTAGTACGCGGGCGAAGCCGCGGGTTAAAGCTAGTATAAAATACAAAACAACATACAAAAAACAATACAAAACAAATACACATTATAAAAAACCTAACCTAGAGTACCGCCGACAACAGGGCAGGGCCCAGGCTGCCGGTGTTTAGGGCCGAGACGAACCTTCGGACTATGCGCGCCATGTCCAGGATTACCGCATTCTGCATCTGACTCTTGATCCGACCAGAACTTCGGAGCGAGAGCCTCTCGAGATGTTGGTCGAGACTCTTTGCTATAAGACCGTTCGCCGAAACAACTATCGGTACAATGATCGCCGAATCAACCTCCCACATGGCGGTTACCTCGTGGGACAAGTCTAGGTACTTGCTGGACTTGTCCTTCTCGGCCTTCACGAGGTTCTCGTCATGGGGGATAGTGATGTCGACGAGCAAGTTGAAGGTGTATAATTTTGGCTACGAGATTATGTCTACGTAGGTACTCGCCGTTAGCAAGATGAGAACAACCGGAAATAATATGCCCGCGTGACTCTCCGGAACGGCGGCATGCCCGACAAATGTCGACCGTACCGTCCTTCAGGATATACTTCCAGTAGTTATTCGTCATGATAACATCGTCTGCAATCGCACAGGCAAAACCCTCGGTTTCTCCTAAAAGGTCCCCGAATCGTAGCCAGTTCACCGACGCGAGCAGGGCTACGTCGGGTCCTGTAAGAGCCCTGTAGAACCGCCCGTGTAGTTCCTTACTCTTCCATATCGTCTTATTTCTTTGATATGTTGAAAGTAAGACGTAATAGTTATTACCTTTTCATCTAGGCACTCGATGAGATCGGTAAGGAAGCCGCGGGCGGCCTGCGCGCGGCGGTAGGCGGCGTCGAGCGCGCCGGCGCGCGCGTCGCACGCCTCGCGCGTCGCCGCCGCCGCCTCCAGCCGCGCCGCGCACGCCTCCTTCTTCGCCGCGGTGCTCGACCGATCCGTCTCCAACTCTTGCAGCCTACACACGGAAGGAAACCGTCAATACTATCCTTATAAGGTCCAAAGTAAATAAATTGTTCTATAATACTGATAAGTTCAAAATAGGTAATTTGAAACAAAACATATGTCAAACTATTTTTTTACACTAATAACATCAATTTTGAAAAAGGAATAATTTATTTTTGTGCGTCTTGTTTTACATACGCCTCCGATGTAGCGTGACGGATTGGCGACAATACTAGACTAATATTATGATTGTGTTGTCAAGAAACAGCTTGCGGACTTAAGTCACAATTAAACATTGTGCCGTCATATCATTGGTGGGCCATCCCACCCGTCAAGCATACCTGTCAGAGAGCGCGTCCAGCAACGCCCGCGGCGTGGCGGGCGGCGGTTGCGCGTGCGCCGCGAGCGGGCGCAGGTGCGCCGCGAGCGGGCGCAGGTGCGCCGGCGTCTCATACAGCCGCGGCGGCGGTGGCGCGACCGCAAACGGGTTTAGCCCCGCCTCCACGCCGTCTGACACATTTTCACACAATGTTAGCTTCTCGAACACCGACTATCCGCGGAGAAGGGACGCCGCAGTTCCACGTGTATGGAAATCATCAGTAATATCGATAACAGGAAAAATATGCAAAATTAAACTATTAAACAATGACCAAAAGTTAGGAATTTAGTAGAACTATATATTTATAGTCTGTTGGAGTAAACAAAAATGCATTGGTTTACTAGAAGACATAATAAATTCAAAGTACTACATCAAACAGTCAGGATTTAAGCTAGATTAACATAGATTAGATTATGTAACACAATCGCCCAGATATGGGCGCCACTGGAAGATTGGCGCCCTCTTAATTTGGTTCAGGCTAACTTTCATTACAAATGTTGATTAGAGAAATATTTTTTTGATTTATTTAGAAACAAACGGTTTTATATAAACTACAAAAGTGTTCATTACAAGCGCTCCAAACCTGGAGTTTCCTTAATATTAACAAATTATATGTAAATAATAAAGACCCCTAATGACAATCGGTAAGTACTGTTGTAGGTAAGTGTGAACTTACTCGATTACAACATTAATTAGCTCTACAACATAAAATAATCTAAAAGTTAAACTTTAAACAATCTGCTCGCTATCTCTTTTTTAAAGCTGTTTAAACTCACAGAAAAAATGTGTCTATCATTGAAAAATATATTGTGGTTACTGGTTACGCATTGCACGTCTAATAAAAGAGTTTCTGGCATACTTTGTGGAACAAAAGTCTACATAAAATGTCGGTTTAGAAGAACGTGAAGAGGTACGATTACATTTAAGATTAATCTTTTCTAATAATGTTGGGTTATCTACTATGGAATTTAAAATTTTTAAATAAAAACATTGAGTGTAATTGATGCCGTGTAGCTGAATTTGAATAATTATTAAAAGGCGGTTTTGACAGTCTGAGTAGTAGTTTGCAGTCTAGTATATCACCTAAGTCTCTAACTTCCTGAACCCTAAATATGAAATATGTATGAAATGTATCCTACTGCATTATGGACTTGGCGGTGGACAAAGGGCAACTAATCTAGTTTAAATCCGAACTGTTTGATGAAATATCTCGGTTGTACCCTAATTGTGTATCGTTCGTTTCTTGATTTGTTTAGGGTTGGAACAAGGGTAAGTTTCAACCAATTTACAACTCCTCATATAACTGTAGCACTTCCTGTTCGATTCATTGCATTTATGCCGCTTAACTCAAACTCGGGTAAATCCATTCGACCCTCTCAGCAAATATATACCTTAGTACCTCTTTGTAATACCAAAATCGCATAATCTGACATTGGCTTAAGATTTATAACTCTCTTCCAGATGACGTAGTAAACTCACCCAGCAACACATCTTTTAAAATAAAACTAAAAAATATTTTATTAAGCTTGGCTTGTTACACAATTGACGAATTCTTTGAAACGTCTTATTAACCCATTCATCATCTTATTACATTATTGTATAATGTATTGTGTCTACATGTTAAGTGACATTACCTAATTATAATTAACTAATTCTAAAGTATTCATATTAACGTGATTATAAATTACCAAAGTTTAGTTATAATCCTTTGACATGTAAATAATGTTGCTTTTATCAATAAAAGTCTTGAATCTTGGTGGATTTACCGAGTTTCAAGTTGAGAGACTCATTTATTTTACATAGTTAGGCCTTTTGTTTATCTTTCTTGATTGATTGCACTGTGTTACGAAATAGTATGTCAAATTAGTTGCGTGACGGAGCTATACGAGTACCTGTGCCGTCGGCGAGCGCGCCGCGCGCCTTGTTGAGCTGCTGCGCGGCCCACTCCTCGCCCTCGCTGTCCAGCTCAGAGTCCGCCGACGCTGCCGCCGTACCGCCTGGCACAACACCCATTACCGTTACTGATCACGTTAGGGGGACGCAGTCTCCTGCTCCCGTACTGGGGTCTATTTCTCAAAGGTATTTTTGGTGGTCTTGATTGTAATTGCTTAATCGTCGTGTTATTACTTAATGTTAAATCGAATACAAATACCTAAGCCTTTTGGCACGTAGATATAATGTCTACGACATGCACTTGGGGTGGATCAAGTTTTAAAATACTAATTTGTTTAATTTTTAGGGTTCTGTAGTAACCCTTATAGTGATTATTTTTTGTTGGATAGGTATTTAAAAAGGTTTGGAGTTTGCTAAAAATATTTTTCAATAAAGTAAATATTTTCGGAATAAACAGCTCCAGAAGTTTAAAAAAATGTGTCCCCCTTTTTGTGTGTTCTAACCAAAAAATATAAAAACATTCATGAAAATAGAGCTTTATGAATAGTTTCAAGTAAAATTATTAAAAGGGCGTATAAGTCGTAAGCTGCGAAGATACTCCTTATTTATTGTTATGACCATGGTATCTATTAAACCCTTTTCAAATCTGTAAGGATGTTATAATGGGTTCAATCGATCTATTGTTTTCGAAATAATTGGCATTGACAAATCCATTGCGTTACTTTAGTATTTTGAGGCGTCAAATCATTACATTAATTCTGATTTGATTAAAAAATAATAGATTAAGAAGAAGAATAAAGGTGCGACCAGACCGCAGCTTAAAAAACGGTCACGATACGGAATCGCAGTGACGCGTTTCGTATGCGTACCGTTTTCCACGCATGCTCCCCACACCGGACGCACCGTAAATTGATATGCGTAAAAATCGCAAAAAATATTAGGTGACGAAAAAGACGCAACTGTTTTGTAAATGCAGCGTTTTTTTACGCAAGATTTGCGAATCGGGATTTCTCGGTTATTGTCGGTAACACTTCGTTTTTCACATAGAGATCATCAGATGACGTACACATGTTGCTGTGATTGTTGCAGTTGATCATCTACTTATGTCATATAGGTATTTGAAGCATGATTTTGACGCAGTGTATTTTAAGCACCGGTTTGGAAGGTTTGCGTCAAAAAAGATTCGCGTGAAGCACGTCACTGCGATTCCGTACCGTCACCGTTTTTTAAGCAGCGGTGTGGGGAGCATGAAACAAAAACGGTACGCATACGACGCGTCACTGCGATTCCGTATCGTGACCGTTTTTTAAGCTGCGGTCTGGTCGCACTTTAATTTAGATATATTTTCCTTAGGTGTATCTAAATAAGGAAAATATATCTCAGCTAATTATATCGATCAACACCAGTTCTATTCTTGAAATATTAACAATAAGGGTAGGAATATTCGGGACACCGAGTAACGCAACGAAAAAATAAAGATAACGCTAGAGAAGTATTCTCTAGCTTTACTGATATTTTGCATAATGCAAAATAATAATTAATTGTACTTTATGCGACTGTACATAATGAAGGGCATTATAACAGTGTGTATTAATGCCTAATTATAATTATGTTTAGTTGCATACACTACTTTATCTACACACATGTCATAAGTAGTCTAAGATGGGTTCAGGAACCGTAGGGAAATGACTTGCATTGTTACTAGTGTTACTTGTAAAATATCTATAGATAGTTTATAGATACTACTACGAGATGATCCTAGTATTGGCACAAATGTCCTAATCGCTGTTGGAGTCTATGGCGCTTAACACCTTTGTGCCAATTCCGGCCATTTTGAAAGTTTCCAAAAACTGAAGAGACAAAATGTTTTATGTAATGAATGAACATGCTGGCAAAAATTCACAAGAATTGGTTGATAAATGCGACTTGTAGAGGAGAAGAAATGGACAGACAGACTGACAGCCGAATACACGAAAGCGTTTTTGCCCAAGCTGAAACGGAGACGCTTCGCTCACTCGGTAAAGCTAAAAACACACGGTTGATACAAATTTTGCACAATTTTTCACTAGTATACAGTAAAAATCCAACAAACAAATGACAGCTCGGAATGGCGGCGTTTGAATCTAGAAATGGACACCCACTTGAATTTGACAGCAGTACCAAATTTAAACTCATTACCTACGTAAGTAGGTTGAGTTAAATGTTTTCAGGAGTTAATGTTAAAATTACAGTTCCGTTAATTCCTGCTGGTTGGTAATGCTGGTAATTAATTGCCTACGGTTTCTGACTAGACTACAGCACTAATGATATGTGCGTAGATAAACTCATATTAATAACGAAATGTTTAAGTATTGTTTCTTCGAGGGGGGTTATTTAACGAGAACAAAAAGAGAAAGGCCTTGGGCCCGTTTTTCGAAAGCTTGTAATACAAGCGGAATAAAATAAAATAAGTTAAACAGAGACTTCCGCTCGATACAAGCTTTCGAGAAAGGGACCACTTGATATGATTTAACACCCTGATTCATAAAGGGCTATTATATTATAAGCTTCTAATGAGTATCTTTGTGCGTTTCTTTTATAATTTAGTCGTACACATATGATATATTTAAATGAAGAATGATTTTGCGGAGTACAAGTACAGTCGCGTCTCTAAATGTCTATACACTTTAGAACTTATTACAGGGGAAAAAGGGTCATAATTGAATACAGATGCATATATATTTATGAAGCCGACCGTAACTCTACCATTGTGAATAGGCTAGACGACTGAAAAATCTAATTAGTCCGTCTTTTAGATTATAAAAAAAAATTGTACACGTATTTTTTCTTTTGTTCGTCAAATCAAAAATGACAAAAATAATGTAATGTCACTCCTAGGTACAATTCTTACCTAGGAGTGACGTCACAAGCCCCCACCCCGGAACTTTGATGCTCTTTATCTTCGTAAATTTTAGTTAAATTGAAAAAGGAAAAAATACGTGTCTAATCATTTTTGATAATCTAACTGACGGACTAATTAGAATAATAGTTTTTCAACCCAGTCGTCATCCCCATTGTATAGGTAATAGTGTGCAAGGTTCGTGTTCGTGTATGACGTACGTTTGGGCTTGTCGCTGGGCAGGTCGAGGCCGCGCACCAGCAAGCGGCCCTCCTCGTCGTCGTCGCCCGAGCCGTCGTCGCGCTGCAGCCGCGAGCCCGGCGCCGCCTCCGACACCACGGGGATCACGTCCCCGCACTCGCGCGCCTGCACAAGTACACACTCTTTACCATTTCTAACGCAGTGCTCTCCAGTTGATAAATCACGGCTATTATTATTTACAATTACTTATTTAGTAGCACCTGTTCCGTCTGCTTAATCTTTAAAATTGAAATTATATATTTCTCGGTATGTATGAGGCAAAATTTAGCATAGGGTCCTACTCCTACGTAACTTCGGGGACAATGCAGTATATTGATATTTATATAATACCAACAAGAGGAACTGAAAATAAAAACCGATTAATATACGAAATAAATATATAGGTAAATAATTCAGTTAAATTGTAATTTAAAAGGCCCCTAGTGAGAAAGTTATGGGGTAGTTCTGATTTCTTTCATTTCATATGTAGTTTGGGGTGCTGAATCCGAATCTGAGGTTTGCATACTAAATTTCGTGACGCAACATTGAAAAAAGATAATAAAAAAACGCCTTTTTTCCGTTTTTTTGCTTAAAACTCGAACACTATTAACTTTTAGTAAATAGTCTGTTTACAGAAATTAAAGTACATAAAATTCTCTACAAAATATCACTATTATAAAATTGGCAATTTTCAGCGGTTTCTGCAAAACTCACTTTAAACGTTCCAAAACTATTTTTTTTTAATTAGGATGCAGTATGGAAAAATTGTATGAGCCGTTGTCGTTTAAAAGGTCCCGGCTGATGTTCTTCGGTGACGTTGGGTCCTGGTACATATTCTGCTTTTACCTGTAAAAAAAGAAGTGGTGTCATTTCTCAAGGAGAGAGACGAGAAAGAACGGATGAGGATTACAAAATTGATCGTGAGATTAAACATACCTTCCCCATCTTGCTGAGGTTTTTCGATGGCATCAGGTCCTGGCTCAGGGTCTGAGTGCGCCATCGTCAGCGTCGGGGGTTCTAAAAGATAAACGAGGCGGTGAGACACTGACTTGTAATCAGACATCTAGGAGAGATAAATGATTACAAAATAACTTGTGAGATTCGACATACCTCTGTCTTCTGTCTTGTCTACGTATATCTCAGAGCTGTCTTCCGGGGGCGCAACGTTGTCACACAGTCCTTCGCACCATGTGCAGATTGGGGAACAATAGAGTCCCGCCTTCCTGCATCCAGAATTTCGTTGGCAGCCCTTTTTACATTTACATGAAATGTTCCGGAGAATTGAGTTTGGTTTGGTCACAGTGAGCAGTGAACCAAGTGAGTGGGGGTGGAAAAAAAACTAGTAGTGGTCTCGTGCCAGTGCCAACCACTTTGGACCCTGCGCCAAACTCAATTCTCCGGAACATTTCATGTAAATGTAAAAAGGGCTGCCAACGAAATTCTGGATGCAGGAAGGCGGGACTCCATTGTTCCCCAATCTGCACATGGTGCGAAGGACTGTGTGACAACGTTGCGCCCCCGGAAGACAGCTCTGAGATATACGTAGACAAGACAGAAGACAGAGGTATGTCGAATCTCACAAGTTATTTTGTAATCATTTATCTCTCCTAGATATCTGATTACAAGTCAGTGTCTCACCGCCTCGTTTATCTTTTGGAACCCCCGACGCTGACGATGGCGCACTCAGACCCTGAGCCAGTACCTGAAGCAATCGAGGAACCTCAGCAAGATGGGGAAGGTATGTTTAATCTCACAATCAATTTTGTAATCCTTATCCGTCCTCTCTCCTCTCTCTCCTTGAGAAATGACACCATCTCTCTTTTTACAGGTCAAGCAGAATATGTACCAGGACTTAACGTCACCGAAGAACCTCAGCCGGGACCTTTTAAACGACAACGGCTCAAATATTTTCTCCATACTGCATTCTATTTTTTTTTTTAATAGTTTTGGAACGTTTAAAGTGAGTTTTGCAGAAACCGCAAAAAAATTGTCAATTTTTAACGCGCACTTGAGTCCGAACGACTCATTCGAAAAAAAAACTAAATAGTGATATTTGTAGAGAATTTTATGTACTTTAATTTCTGTAAACAGACTATTAACTAAAAGTTAATAGTTTTCGAGTTTTAAGCAAAAAACCGGAAAAATGTTGCTTCAGGAAATTTAGTATGCAAACCTCAGATTCGGATTCAGCACCCCAAACTACATATGAAATGAAAGAAATCAGAACTACCCCACAACTTTCCTAGCAAAAACACTATTTAACAGCATTAAAAGTTAGCCAATCTGACTATAACGGTATACACCCACTTGCCAGAATTTCATTTGCAATAATTTCATTTGCCATAATAGTCAACAGCCATTATATTGTTTCCCATAATTACATATGCAATACTTATTGTTTACTATATTAGTCACGTGCCCGAAACTTTGTTTCCAATAAAATCAATATCAATAATATCATTTGTCATCATCATTGTAAGCCATAATGATCACTAGCCATAATATAATTTGCCATCCAAATTGCTTCCCAGAAAGTAGGTTAGGTTAGGTTTGGTTAGAACTGTGACCTTTCAATATAATAATATATAATACAAAGTTATTATAAGTCAGAAAACTTCCCTACCTATTCAACTCTAAGGCAGGTCAGTTTAGGTACGACGACGAGCGAAGCGAGGAGGAGTGTTAGGTCGAACCGTGACCTTACAGCGCGCGAGCCGAGCGAACGAAGCGAGCGTGCCGCGGTAGCGGCCGGCAAAGCGCCAGAACCGACTTCCAATATAATGGATTCGGAGAAAGACCATTATTTAGTATGGCGTTTGAATATTCTATTAAATAATATTATTGCACTAAATAATATGGACAACAATTAATATGGCACTCGTACGTTCTGGAATCTAATAATCGGGTAAACAAAGAGTATGTCATATCATTTTTATGGTAAACAGACAATTCGGGCAAATGAAATTCGGGCAAATAAAATTCGGGCATATGAGTATTATTTTATATAATTTTCGGGCAAACAATAGACAACCCCTTTACAAATGGGACATAAAGTAACTAGTCAGTCATGCTTTATTTATATGCAAAATCAGTCTTCACTCAAATGTAACAAATGTTTCGGTCTTGGTTAATTCTAACAAATGTTTCAAGTTTCAACCTTAGTTCATGGTAAGAAATGTTTCAGTCTTCAGACAAATGTAGTACCTAATATGTTCCGTTAGTCATACATTGAAAGTCCAAGTAACTTTGTTGGTAAGAACAAAGTAGTAAACACCTCCTAAAATTCATATGTTACCCCCATTGAACTAGTTAGTAAGTGTAAAATATGAAGACGATATATAGTTAAGTGTGTGGATTAATGTTTTAGCGCCTGTGTCAGAGGGGTCCTGGCGCCGGCGCGTGGGGCGGCGGGCGGCGTTGTCCCTCACCTCTCATACCTGCTGTCTGGTCTTGCGCGCCGCGTGGATGAGCGCCGCGTCGGGGATGAGTCCGGGCGCCACGGCCAACGCCGCGCGCACGGACTCCGCGCGGTACCGGTGGAACCCCCTGTTATCCTCCTCCGGTTCCTCGTCGCTGCCCGACACGTCGCCTGCGCCGTCAGCCGCCAGAGCTTCCCTTCCGGACAATATCAGTCCTTCCAAACTGGCTTTCTTCTTTTTCGGTTTCGACTTGTCTTGTTTATCTGTGCTGACTGGTGAATCCTTATCCTACATTACAAATAGAAAGTACCTACATTAAAGACTGTACACGATAAAATCCGGGCACGCACGATCCGGTCTATTTCCAAAACCACTGCTGATTGTAAACGCGTTATTTTACACTAATACATTGAATATATAATACTAAAGAAAAATAATAGAACACAACCGGCCAAAAGGTTAATATCTCAAGGTTTGAGTAAGTTTTCACCATGTATATTTCATCACACCTAAAGTATTTTGTCCATTGTATTTCCCAACTATTTTCTTAGTCTTAATTTTAAAATTAGTAATTTTTCTTTAATGTGTTATACCATGTTGTACTTCTAATAACTTGTGTTTGAGAAAAGACCAATATTGATTTAATGAGTGTGAGTTTCCGGAAAGTAGAAGGTATAACTTTGGCCAATTTGATTTTTTGACAGTAAATGGCCTCCCATATAAAAAATATTGTCAGTGCTTAGAGTAAAGCATCGTAGGTACTGACTATGCTTAATGGAAAACAGGTATAAATGGTAATATATCAGTAGGAGGATATCCTGGTAAGAATAAAACATAGTTTAATATTGTAAATATTGTTGTGCATTTTTCAAAGAAAACCGTTGAATATTTTCAAAAATTCCTGGACAAACAATCATAGGCACTGTTGATTTATAAGTCGAAAATGTATCCCCACCCTGAGGTTTTACTACGGTTTTATTGTTTTTTTTAGTATTATATATTCCGTTCATTGGTGTAAAGTTATGGCTTGACAATCAGCAGTGATTTTAGAAATAGACCGGATCGTGAATGGCCGGATTTATCGTGTACAGTCTTTAAAACATGTAATAAATACATTAGCAACTTCAATAACTAGCAATATTATTTTGTTACATTAAAGTTGTTGGATGGTGTTCCTGAGTAAACACCTCTCGTTAACTGGTTTTCATTACGCCCATATTACACTATACCATATAGGATCATATCTCTGATCGTAGATTATATGCCGCCCTTTTTCTTGACGTTGGAGAAAAAGGGAGTTATACAGATGTATGATCAAAGATATTTTATAATGAAATATGGGCCTTACAGAGACATTACCTCATTGTTGCTGTAGTTGTCATATTTGTTATTGTCACTGTCGTTGGCGCGTCGCTTCTCCCGGTCGCGACGTTTGGCCAGCCTCTTGCTCTGTGATGACTTCTTCACAATGAACACTTCACCATCTTCCTCTACGAATTATTAAATAACAAATATATAAAATAGATTGTTTCTAAACTACTCTGTTTTTGTAGTTACAGTTATTCATAAAGCAAGGTATGTACACTGGAGTAACATTTATTTCAAGGGAACACCCAAATATTCTGAAACTATTTTCATAATCCCGATTTAAAAAAAGCTTGATTTATTATAAAAACTTAATAAAAAAATAGTGAATTTAATAATCCCGACCTATCAAAACGCCGATCATCGAAAATCCGACTCATATGATATTACGAATATTAATGCTAATGAATATAAATGCACGAAACATAATACCCAATCTAATAACAAACCGAATCGAATAATTAGTGATTGGGTATTATACAGTGTGTAAGTCTAATACGGGCGATAAGTTTAACCAAACATAGAATTCATTATTGTTATCAATAATTAAAACATATTTTTAAGTTACACTTAATTATGACCCCATAATTAATTTTTTTATAAAATTTTTAGCAGCAATGTACTATAAAAAAATTGACGCTGACAGTTGTCAACGAATGTTTAACGCGAGTGTGTTTGCATTACATTGCGGCCATTGCGGGCCGAATTATTTTGTATGGATAAAATTTTAATTGCAATTCCATTCAAAAGTTACCTAATTACATTTCTTATGTCCTATATACTAACCACCGTTAGGAGGTTCGCCCATATTAGATTTACACACTGTATTATTCTGAAATTTTTAAAATGTCTTTTTTTCTATTTAGATTTTAGAATATTCTTGTTTTCATGAGTCAGAGTTTTATAATCTATAAATTTAAACATATATATTATAGTTTTTCGGATTTATGTAGTGAACCCGTATTTCAACAGAGTAACATATTATGACATGAAGATAAAACTTTAATACTTTAAATTATAACAACACAAACTATTTAAGTAATATTAATCGCCTTATTCATAAAAACTTAACTTTTTGTCCCTTTTTTACAAACGCGAATGTCAAACTGACAGATAAGGACTAATGACAAATTAGTTAACGGAGGTTTGATGAGCGTTTATGAATACCAGCATACGTCTGTGTGTGTAGATTATGTTTATATATGTGGGAGAGAAGCTGCCACCGAAGTTACGGTTGGGCATGTGCAGCAGAAGCTTGCATTTTTATAAGGATGATAGATTGAAGTGGCCAGGGCTGGAATCGAACCAGCGCTCTCCTACTTTCGCGGCAGACGCCCTATCCACTAGGCCGGCCAGCCGACCACGGCGAACAGACTCCGAAATTTCCTAAGTACAATAAATGTCAATGGAACTTCCTAACAATGTAAACTAACCGCCATATTGATTGTAATAAACTAACTTTTAAGTTTTTAATGAATTCTCCAAGATTAACTAATTTATCCTATATTTTGTACGTTACGATAATACATACAACAGTTTCAGTAGTCAACAGTGACAAAACATGTGACGCCTTTTGTTTACAATGTTAGGAAGTTCCATTGAGGTAGATTTTATATGCAATCCTTTCTCACTGTGAAACACTTACGGTGTGTTCCGCCCATCATACAGCTCAGACTTACGGCTAGGGCTGTCCTTCTAGATAATCTTTACAGATTATTTTCAACTAGAAGCGAGAGATGGCGCCACTTTACAATTGTAAAGCATTAATCGTTCATTATTTATAATAAATGTTTTGATTCATGTTTTTAAGTAGTCACACTACATATATATAAACTGAAAGAAAAAAACCACCGCAAAAGCAGGAGATCACTGATTCAATCCCAGCCATGGGCACTGGGGGCCTTGGTCACATTTTCTGTAGTATATGAATACAACATCTCTTTCAATTTATAATTTACATAGTAGTGTGACTACTTAAAAGCATGAATCAAAACATTCATTATAAATGATTTAATTCATGCTTTACAATTGTTCAGTATTTATTGACAAGTTAAGTTAAGTATTCCATGTAAAAAAAAAACCGGCCAAGTGCGAGTCTGACTCGCCCACCGAGGGTTCCGTACATCATACAAATTATTAAAAATACCCCCTTTTATAACTTAGGGGATGAATTTCAGAAAACGGGGAATACGGTTTTCTTATATATTATCAGAAAGTCTATAAACGAAGTTTCCAAGTCTTCAACCTGAATATTATTCATACCTCATATAAACTTTCAACCCCTTTTTCATCCCTTAGGAGATGAATTTCGTAAAACGGTAAATATACTTTCTTTTCTTGTATAAGAATCTATAAACGGTGTTTTAAGTCTGTAACTTCAAAAAATATTCACATCTCATACTAACTTTCAATTCCTTTTTTATCCCTTAGGGGATGATTTTCGAAAAACGCTAAATATACTTTTCTTGTATAGTATCAAAGAGTCTATAAACGAAGTTTTAAGTCTATAACCTAAAAAAATATTCACATCTCATACTAACTTTCAATTCCTTTTTTATCCCTTAGGGGATGAATTCCAAAAAACGCTAAATACACTTTTCTTGTATAGTATTAAAGAGTCTATACACGAAGTTTTAAGTCTGTAACTTATAAAAATATTCACATCTCATACTAACTTTCAATTCCTTTTCTGCCCCTTAGGGGATGAATTTCGGAAAACGCTAAATACAGTTTTTTTGTGTAGTATCAAAGAGTCTATAAACGAATTTTTAGGTCTGCAACCTGAATAATGATTCACACTTCATACAAACTTTCAACCCCCTTTCGTATCCCTTTGGGGATGAATTTCGGAAAATGCGGAATATAGTTTCAAGGGACTGTAAATCTTAGTATATTGTTTAAGTTTCAACTCAATACGTCTGCACACTCCCGAGATAAAGGGTCTCGAAGGACGGGAGGGTCTTGACGGACCTTCAACCCCCTTTTTTATCCTTTAGGGGATGAATTTCGGAAAACGCGGAATACGGTTTCAAGGGACTGTAGACTTTAGTATATAGTTTAAATTTCAACTTGATACCTCTACGCACTCCCGAGATAAAGGGTCTTGACGGACAGACGGACAACAAAGTGATCCTATAAGGGTTCCGTTTTTTTCCTTTTGAGGTACGGAACCCTGAAAAGAAAGTGAATGGAACCTACTGACAGTATAAAAGTTTGCCAATATACAGTCAGCAGCAGAAGTAGTTTGGCACAACAATTAGGTGGTGCTAAGATAATGTTGAACACCTTGCCCACTTAGCTACTTCTGCTGGTTGCTGTACAGTGGTAGCAAACTAATTAGGGACAAATTTGATGATAATTTAACCTTTAACTGCCAACCTGATTGTGAGTGAAAATAATCGCAACTTTACACCCCCTGCATAAAGTTGAAAATAAATACACTGTCAGACACCCACACCGTCAGTTATAGGTTAAAAAGTGCTTGACTATTTAATATTTTTAGGCCCATATTACATAATACATGTCATGAATATATATATATAGGTACATATATAGATATGTATATTGTATATTTGTATGTTTTAATGCATGTAGTTTATGCATAATTGTATTTGTGTAGTTTAAGTATTTTATGATATTAAAAGACTATGCTTAGTTTTATTTGTAGTATTTTTAGTTACTTTTTTTCCTTACGTTTGCACCGCCCGTTTACCTAACTTAATATCGCCGTTTCGCTATCTGAAGGTTGTCTGGAAGAGATCGCTATCTAGCGATAAGTCCGCCTGTTGTTACCTACCTCGTCATACTCCATACCATACTGTGTTACTGTGTTATTTTTGTTGTGTGCAATAAAGTATATTATTATTATTTGTTTCTCCTTTGCGGATCACGGGCCTGTACATCCCGGTCTTTTGGTAGGCTTGCGTGGGGATACAGATCCAACACGTAGAGGCCTTTTGGAGAATTTTGCTGTGTAGTGCACCTGCTAGAACACATTCACGGGTGCATCAATAGATACCCGTGAACCGGTCCCAGCAGGCGTTGGAGCTATTGTAAAGAAAGTGGAAAGAATACCAGGCTATGGCGTTGAGGTTTGGGTGGATCAGAAATGGACTATTGCAAAGAGTTCCGGACACCTGCCATAACAATGTTTAAAACAAGTTATCGAGGCAGGCGGTGACTCGCCGCCGACTAGATGGGCCCCTGAAACTGCCGTCGCAAGGACGGCCAGGAGCAACATCGGTGTGGGCATTTTCAGAAAAAAGTGCACCTTTTTCAACAAAGTTGGTCCTCGATTTTCCATACAAAAAAAAATTGGCAGTTTTGTAACGGCCCATACGAAATGTATGAAAAAATGCGTTACAAAGCTGACCAAAAAAAACGGGACACTCTTTTTCTTTGTTTAAATCAATAGTGCTCGTGATTCTGGTTATAAAAAACCCAAAACTTCCTATATTTTCAAAAAAAATGAAAATGGTGCCCTATTTTTGAAAATGCCCGTGTGAACGGCTCAGGGGTGTCGAGAGGTGTGCGCCGCTTTCTACCCAGTGGCTGTTGCCAGCCAATGTGCCCACTCGCGTCTTACGCATATTTCACTTCCACCCCTGGAGCATATCGCTCTAACGACTCCTCTCTGGACGGCCAATGAAGGCAAGCCAGAGCTGAGAGTCCTACGGGTCCCCTTGGGCTCCGACCGACGAAGACACGCCGGAGACGGAGACCCTGACCGACTCTCTGGAGCACTCGGGTCCGTGGGGTCGTTACTCCCCAACAGCTCGCCACAAGCTGCCCTGCGGGCTTATTATTATTATAATATCTTTGATCATAGATCTGTATGCCTCCCTTTATCTCCATCAGAGATATGATCATATTATTACATGATATGGGCCTTAGTAAAATACATACTATAGAGAATATGTATGACTTCATAAAAACTCTATGATAGTGCCAAAATGTTTTTAAAGCCACACATAAGATGTAAAAGTCATTCTAGGCAAAAATAACCACATATTTAGTTAATTACACACTTCGAGAGTTCCGTTCCACAAGTATTTGTAAGTACCAAAGGTCATTAGTGGCCCAACAGCCTTTGGCGGAACCCTCGGTAAGCGAGTCCGACACGCACTTGGCCAATTTTTAAGTTTGAAAAGGAGCCATAATAGGGAACTTTCTGATCTTATGACCTAATATTAACCTAAGCTTGTAGGAATTATCCAATTCCCTTTTGCAGCTAGTCAATACATTGAGGACTTTCAGAGTTTCAATAAGAACCTTAATAGTGGTCTCTGATCCTATTACCATTTACCAATCCTAACAATTAACAAAACTCTGTAGAAATTCTCCAAATATCTTTTGCAGCTAGTCAATAATTTTAATCTTTCATAGTTTCAATAGGTACCTTAATAGTGACTTTCTAATGTTATGACTATACCTAGATATTTTCCTAGCACGAACGTTGACGTCTAAGTGTTTGACAAAATAAAAACATTGACAGTCCTGTTATCGATAAGTTCCACTTGAACGTCATAGAGAATACAAAGAAAAATATAGGCTAATAGGGTGCGTTAAAAATTGATAATCGTAACAAAACTATAAATTTATTCATATTTTACATACTTTAGAAAACAATTTGGAACCCTTTTGTAACTTTCTTTCTTCGTGTCACTGACTTAATATTCCCATAAGTCACTCCATGGTACACACACACCCAAATTGTCTTTGAAACCAACGCAGAATGATACAACATGTAGTAAAATATAGCAGTGCCTATATTTTTCATTGTATTACCTCTATGACGTTCAAGTGGCACTTATCGATAACAGGACTGTGGATGTTTTTATTTTGTCAAACCCTTAGACGTCAACGTTCGTGCTAGGAAAATATCTAGGTATAGTTATGACCATTTAACTAACAATAAAACCACTCTGTAGAAATTCTGCAATTACCTGTCCCAATCAGTTTCAACAAATTGTCCCAAGGCGACAAGTTAGGCAACATAGCTGGGCATTAACTCGTTAATCCGTTAATTAACGAAGTTAACATTTTCATTAATGGGTTAACTTTTAAGTTAACTTCAGAATATGTTAACGGAATCATTAACTTCTGTTAAGTTTTCCCAAGTCCGTTAATCGTTAACCCAGTTCCAAAATACTTACCAAAAAGATACCGCGCATACCACGCCACGCGGCAAAAAACCTGTTTCCACCTGACTACAAATTTTCAAAAAAGAAGAACTTCTCAATTCATGTGATTTTTTTATTATCAGAAATCCGTCAATACTGAACCCATTTAAAATTATCCATGGTGGTTGCAGATTGGTCCCATTTTTTTTCAAAATTCATTTCTGATGATGTTGGATCCATGAGAAATTGAGGGAACTCTTTAAATTTAATAGGCTTATGCATGATGATTTGGGCGTTTTCTTAAGAAACTTGAGCATTTTTCATTACGAAAACCATCAATTTGGTGGAGTGGAGCTGATGATGGAGCCGGGATGGCAAAGTGGAACTGTCTGTTAATTTCCATCCTATTTGAGACATTCATATTTTGAATTCATGGAATTCATGAAGAAATTAATGAACTCCTCAAATTTTAACGGCACGGCATTGCATCTGTAAGATATTGACCTTATACATGTTTTACGAGTAGGTCTTGTATACATCTTTAGGACAACCTTATAAGTTTATAAGTTCCTATAGTCTAAAACGTCTGAACAGTTGCCTATCTAAGGGGTCCATTCTTAACCAACACCCTTAAGTAACTTTTATAATGCTTTTGCTCTTATATGTGACAGTGTCCAAGACATTTTTGCTAGTTGGAACATGCATTATGATTTGAGGGTTTCCTTATAAACTTGAAATTTTTTTTGGGGGTTACCAACATTTTGGTGGAGTGTACCTGATGATGAAGACCAGGGATGTCAAAATGGAAATGGTTGGTAAACACAGACATTCATCTTTTTGATTTGATTTATATTCGATGATGGAGTTCTTGAGAAATTCAGACAACCTTCAAATTTGTTCCGCACGTCCAACGTGATTGGAGGGTTTTCATAATTAGTTTGGGTATTTTCTTAAAGAAGCCATCAATTTGCTGCAGTGGACCTGATGTTGAACACTAGGGATGGCATATTGAAACTGCTCCATAATTTCTAGCCCTGTCCTCCAACTTAAGACATTGTTATTCTGTCTGTGACCTTGGAGGTCTACAAGATAGTTGCATTTGATTTTACTTCAGATCAAATGTTGGAAGCCATGAGACATTAAGAACACTAGTGAATTTTTAAAGGTACTGGGATGGTAAATTGTATATTTTTGAAGGAAACTGATTAAATATACGTTGTAGATCACTAACTCAAAGATGCCCTTTAAACCACGTGTTAACGGATTAACGATTAACGTTAACTTCCGTTAAGTCTTCCGAAAAGTGGCGCTTTAAAGATTAACGAAGTTAACTTTTTTTGAAACGGATTAGCAATTAACGAAGTTAACTATTTGATTAACGGTGCCCAGCTCTGTTAGGCAATAGATTCTCCTAAACCAGATTATGGTGGGAAGTAACTACAATACCTTCGTCAGCAAAACTCAGAAGTGGAGTGCTCTTGACCGGTTTATTCTCCTTCTTAGCATGACTGATGACCGGCGGCGGTGGCGGTTCAGGTTCACCATCATCATCATCATCAACGCAAAATACGCGCCTTTGAATCCTTTTCGGCTTTCGAAACAATGACATGGTCACACGATTCCTGCTATTTAAATAAATAGTGGTATAGTCATCACTTCTATGGGAATCAAATATGCAGTTAGATATAGTAGTTACGTATAAGTACTAAACCGCATTCAGACACACCACAATGTCCGTTCTTCGTTTTCTCAGTGCACTTTGTGAAAAATTAGTAGGTATTCAAGTACTGAACGCTTTTACATATTGTATCATTCTCTCATGCCCTCGCTCTTGCGTTGCGTAGCGTTTACGAGCAAGTAGACTTTTTGACATACTGTCTGTACAATGTTTGAGCCACTGAATAAAATGTTTCGTTGAATGTGTGGAAAAACACAAACAGATAAAAGGTAATCCTAGATGGCTTTCTTGGCTAAAGCTACTGTTACACATGCTCATTACTAGCAAGCTTTGTGCTTATTAGCATGCTAATAAGCATGCTTATTAGCAAGAGGGGTTGGGAGCGGGGCCCCTCCCACTTCCCCGCTTGCTAATAAGCATGCTATTAATGAGCATGTGTATCAGTAGCTTATTTATGTAAGGGCTCTATAGATCAAGCCACGAATTGCATGCGATTTCAACGCATTGCGTTAGGGTACACACACACGAGAGCTTTTCCAACGAGCATTAAAAAAGCGTTCGAATCAGACAAACGGATACTAGGGGACAGGCAGACACTGCCTTGTAGTTGACATTTGTAATTATTTATTTATCGTAATAGTGCTTCTACATGCTCGGGCTCTCGGCCGAATGTTTCGGCCGCGGGCCCAGGCGAATGCACCCCAGTACACGCTCATTCGAGACAGACTATATAGAGAAAATTTAAGCCAGACCAGAGACAATTTAAGCTTTTTCAGGTAGTTTGGGTGAGTTAAAAAGGTGTCTTAAATAATTTCACTTCGAGTGAAGCTATTTAAAAAGTGTCTTAAATAGTTTCAATAACCAAAGCTATTTAAAACACCGTTTAACTCACCCAAACTACCTGAAAAAGCTGAAATTGTCTCTGGTCTGGCTTAAATTTAATCTATATAGTCTGTAATGATGTAATGAGTCTCGAATGAGCGTGTACTAGGGTGCATTCGCCCGCGGCCGAAACATTCGGCCGAGACCCCGAGCATGTAGAGGCACCATAGAATCCATGTAGGTGGGTATCGAGCAGGGCGACCAGGTTTTGGTCAGTAATCAACGCACTGTCTTCATTCTTTAGAGACATTACTTTCGCGTTTACTTTGTTCAGTTCGCGTTCTGAGATAATACTTTCTTTTTTTACACGTTGCAATCCGATATAATACCGGGTTACGGAACAAATCATCCGCCTTTTACATGATACAATAGATCCCGAATTTGAATAAAAATCAAACAACATTGAAATTATGTTCCGACATTTTGTCGATTCTTCTAGTCATATACCAACCCCTTTCTAACCGTGCCTCTACATGCTCGGGCTCTCGGCCGAATGATTCGGCCCACGCCCACCCTAGTACACGCTCATTCGAGACAGACTATATAGATAAAATTTAAGCCAGACCATAGACAATTTAAGTACTTTTTCAGGTAGTTTGGTTGACTTAAAAGGTGTCTAAAGCCCCTCATTCACGGCAGTCCGCCGGCACCTCCGGCACGTAATATAGCATCGTGAATGTCGTTGCCGGATGCGTGCCGTACGGCAACATCCTGCTAGCTCCGCCCACCTCCTTGCAGTCCGAATTGCACTAAATTACAGTAATAAACAATTGAGAAATGCGGCAATGCATAAAATATTAATTATTCATTATTAAAAATGACATAAGAGATGGCACCATTTTTTAAATTCGAGTACAGTGTATGCGCTACAACGCAGCGCTGCGCATCTTTCAACGAATAAGTGCGAATTGGACTGCCAGGCTGGGCCACTTGCATACCGTGTGTCCGCTACATCCAGCCATGCCGGAGTGCCGACGGACTGCCGTGAATGAGGGGCTTTATATAGTTTCAATAACCAAAGCTATTTAAAACACCGTTTAACTCACCGAAACTACCTGAAAAAGCTTAAATTGTCTATGGTCTGGCTTAAATTTTATCTATATAGTCTGTCTCGAATGAGCGTGTACTAGGGTGGGCCGAATCATTCGGGCCATTCGGCCGAGAGCCCGAGCATGTAGAAGCACCATAAAAGAAATATGTACGTCCTTCCGTGAACCATTCGCTTTTCAGGAGTTTATGCAAACTTATGTTTATCGCTCATAAAGTGACAGCTCCATACAAACTTTTCAGCTTGACAAGTTTACGAACAACAGAGGTAACTTTGTTTGTACAGTGCGAGATATGGATTCAAAGTGGTTATAAATTATGAATTCATAACATGAATTAAGGCCCATATCGACGGTAAAGGCGACGATGGCCGTGTGGGTACTGCATACGATATTTACCACGATGCAGTAGCGTCATTCCAGATCGTCCGTGTAATCTGTGCCAATCTGATTGTCTGATCAAATTGGCAATTTGGTTGTCCCGTGAGGATGCACAACGTTATCATATGGCAACATTTAACAAAGACGAATAAAAAAAGTTAGTTTATCCGCCATTTCAATTTTGTCTCGCACGTAGTACGTGCGTTAGTTGTTTTGGTGAGTGAAACAAATCGTGAATTTTCTTATTAATCCATTGAAGTTGGTGCAATTGGTTGATTTTTCACAATATATACTTTTCAAATGTCTTATGATCAGTGATATTTTGTTTGTATGTTGTGTATTCGATACCTGCCTCATGTTAAATAAAATCTAACCTTTTCAGTCCTTAAATTTCTTCGAAGTCCCTACACACTTCAAGATGGGTAGGGAGGACAAAGCCACCTGGAAGTCCAACTATTTCGTGAAGATTGTCGTAAGTATAATTCACTTAAGTCTTAAGATATTTGTTGTAAGATCTTACTGCGGGTTGGATCTATATGATGATGAATATTGTATGTTTTTAGCAACTCCTGGACGAGTACCCAAAATGTTTCATAGTGGGTGCCGACAACGTGGGCTCGAAGCAAATGCAGCAAATTCGGTTGTCCCTGCGTGGACATAGCATCGTACTGATGGGCAAGAACACCATGATGCGCAAAGCCATCCGCGGACATCTGGAGAACAACCCGGCGCTGGAGAAACTGTTGCCGCACATCAAGGGCAACGTGGGCTTCGTGTTCACGCGCGGGGACCTCGTCGAGGTAACTTACGAAGCGATTGGTTCGTTCGATTTATGCCTTGGCCAGGTGGCCTTTAACTAATGTGATTATGATTTGAACCAGGTGCGCGAGAAGCTGTTGGAGAACAAAGTGCGTGCTCTGGCTCGTCCTGGTGCGATCGCGCCTCTTTCTGTCATCGTCCCAGCGCACAACACTGGTCTTGGCCCAGAAAAGACCTCTTTCTTCCAGGCTCTCTCTATCCCAACCAAGATTTCAAAGGGTGAGCATATCATTGTCATTCATGCCTGTGTTGACAATTGTCTGTCCTAATACCAGAGAGATTAATGTTTACTCTCTGGCTTCGCTTTCAGACAACAGTAACTTATTCAAATTTATCCTAGTGTGGTTATTGTTTGTACAAATTGCACTGGCATTTTGAATATACATAGGTACCTAATAATAAGAAACTTGTTACACCACACTGTCCAATTAATGAGAATGATCCCATTCATAATTTTACATGTCATGTGGAATCATAAATAAATAATAAATATTATGATACACATTCACTGCCAAGAACCCACCAGATGGGCGCTCGTAAACTTTACTCCGATGCCGGACAACCTGCTGTTTGAGTTTACTTTATACACAGCTATAGAAGACTACCGTCTACGCCAAAGAACCCACCTGGTCAGCGCACATCTTCACAGGAATATCGCAGGGTTGACACCGGCAGAGATTTATTTACTTATTTTATTACCTATAAACTGTCACTTTAAAGAAACTGTCATCCACCTGAATGCGCGGCCCGATAATGCACGACCGATAATCCGCGTCAAATAATTAATTTTGGCCGCGGATTAAATGGTTTAATTTATATGTAATTTATGATTACTTACATTAATAATACCTTTGTAAATGCATCACGTCGTGATGTGGGAGTGAGTAGATCCGTACTAACAAAATAAAAGTACTAGGATGTTTGACTATGAAACTTAGCACAGCCCTGGCGCACGCAGGGGCGCCCGCCTGGTGGGCGCTCGGCGTACAGTACTGGTTTAATCATAAGTGAGTTTGCCAACCCACACGGTGGGCGCTTGTATATATATTGGCCGGTTTCCGGGGTAGCGCGCCGTTTTTCGTCTGGCAGTGAATGTGCTAAACAAATCGACCTAGCCCCACGGTGAGCTCAATAAGGCTTGTGTTTTGGGTACTAAACGATGATGTGTATATATATATATATTACCGATTAAATTTCATCGTGTATATACATAAAAACACTTAAATACATATAAAAATATCAATAACTCAGGAACAAATATTCGTGATAAGCACAAATAAATGACCTCCTGCTTCATAGACAGGGTCACTACCAACTAGACTAGGAGGCCATTGAATCATGAATTGCCATATCTGGTTTTGGGATATCTAATTTTATTTGCCATAAAGTTATTTTGGGAGCATACCATGGTAGAGATCATAGAGATGTCATACGCTAAACCAGTTTTCTGGTTTTAATTGTAAGGTTTAACTAATGTAATGTATATGCATAGGTACTATTGAAATCATCAATGATGTGCACATCCTGAAGCCTGGTGACAAGGTGGGCGCTTCTGAAGCCACACTGCTGAACATGCTGAACATCTCTCCATTTTCATATGGTCTTGTAGTGAAGCAGGTAATTACTTTGCTTTGTGTTGCCCAAAGCATTGAGTCCAGTTTGTTCATTAATGGCAATCTGGAATTTGGCTTTGGCAAAGTATCTTGCATTTGATAGTCTTAACAAATCTATTCCTAGAAAAGGTTTAATATCATATGCACACAGATGTACGCCCGTGCACAACTAGTTCATTCAAATAATTTCAATTTAGTATTGTAATGATCTTTCCTTTACCCAAATGGGATCCATATCTCAAATACCAGTGGAGAATAATATACTAAATTACTTTTCTAAAATGTAAACAATTTTGATATGTGGAAATAAAGAAGGCTTTATTATTATTATTATAATGATCTTTCCAGTGCACTTGAATCTAAGCTCAAATTACCTTCTTACACAGAACAAACTAACGGGAATAGATTCTTTTGATCTCCTGCTTTTATGACACTAGGCGATCTTAGCAATAGCATATAAGAGATATAAGTTCGTTTTAGATTTAGAGTTTTAGTGTGTTTTGGGACTTAAGTATTTTGGTGCTAGACTATATTGAATTTATGCGTATTTGACAATGTGTGTTTTTTGATATTAGTTTCTGTGGTTCTGTGTAAGAAGGTAATTTGAGTTTAGGTTCAAGTGCACCGGAAAGGTAATGATGTAGATGAGTTAGAATTATTTTATAAAACACATTAAAAAAAAATACGTGTGGCACTCGGGGACTGCCGCGGTAAAGCTATTGCATATCATTTTGTATCAACTTATGCAATTATAATTATTTATTTATTTTGTTCATGCAGTATTTCTTTTTCTTTGATATTAATTCAAGTTACACTTTTTGAGCGTGGTGACCGATAAGAAAACAATTTTTTCTATTATTTAATAAATAAAAAGTTAATATTGTTTAAAATGTTTTTATTATTTTACAATACATGTGGGTTTTATTATCTTACAGTAGCTGTTGGTTATTCAGGAATATTTATCATTGAAACTATAGGTTTATGATAACTGAAATAAGAAACATAAGTTTGCGACTAACATATTTGATTTTGGCGGGACTAAAATAATAGTGTTTATTTTGACGTTTGACATCGCCGTATCTCTGGTAATAAAAGCTACTGTCCTCAATATTTTGTATAGAATATGACACTTAGCGACATTCGTTTGGAGATATATCCTTTCCCCGATAAAGAACTTTGTAACAAAGTGAATAAAGTCGGTTTCGGTCCGTCGGAGTGGGGAGCGTCAGGTTTTTTTTCGTTACGGAATTTCTGGATTCGGTCCCCGCGCTCAATGCCCGCGATAGAAGCTATGCAATAGCTTAATAAGCATGTTTTGTTATATAAATTTTTCTCGTAGATAGATATTTGCAGTTTAAGGTCAGTCATTTTGAACAGCACTGAGACTTAAAAATGACCTAACCACATTACAAACAACTTAACTTCAACTTCCTATTTCTGCTTAATTTGACTTTCGGGTTTCTAAAGTTCGCAAGTTCGCGGGCTCGCAAATATTCGACTATCTGATATTCGAATATTCGTCTTTTTTTTCAAGATATTCGAATATTTTGGAAAATATAAGAAACTTAACTCAAAAGTGTTTTCAGGGTTCTGTACCTACCTCTAAAGGTAAAAAGGAACCTTTATTAAATCTCTTCGTTGTCCGTCTGTCTGTCGGTCTATCTGTCTGTCAAGACCCTTTGTTTCAGTATTGCTTAGAGGTATCAAGTTGAATTTAATATCATATACTGTCCTTAGACCTGTAAAAAACTGAACCTCTAAATCAACTCAATCAAAAGACATGGTAATTTGTGTCAAATTTCCTATACATTTGCTAAGGGAATCAAAACCTGTATCGGACTTCCCGCTAACCTAAAATCATGAACTTGGGCATGAACCAATAACTTATAGCAGTTGTAGCAAGCCTGTTAGGAAAAAACAAAAACCGCAAATTTACCGCGCACTGAGGTTTGCGTACTTAATGCGTATTATTTTATCAGAATTTTGGAAATTTCAAAACTCAGTATGCGAGCCCGACTATCACTTGCTCGCTTTTTATAGTAATGTAATGTAGCGTTCAAAAGTGCATGGGCAGTTTGTGAATGAATTCATTCAACAATTGCCCATGCATTTTTGAACGTATGTGTACAGTCACCTGCAAAATAATCTGACACATTCTTGTTTGTACCGCCATAAGAGCGTGTCACATATTTTTGCGGCCTTCATAGCGTCATATACTATTGCAGCTGACTGTACCTGAGTATTTATTGTCATAAATAGTCATGAAATAATAAACGTGTAAAAAAATTTGAGTTTTACAAAATATTCAATAAAACCGTAATGTTAAGTATAACATATCTATATTTTTTATAATCAGACTGGTGATGATTACAATTTTTAAGCTAACATGATCATTTCAACTGCAATTAATATCAAACACGGGATAAGTATTTAAAATGTTGATTTTTATGAGTTCCCATGTTTTAATAATTGAATCTATTTACTTACAGTGATCAAGTGCTATAGACGAATCTAGAAATTACTATTCCCTTTAGAGCCAGAAATCTAGAGTCCGACTAAGTTCATAGATTTTGATAACACTGTGAAAGTGTTAAGTAGACGTTACAATCTTATAGAAGTTTTGAAGCATAAAATAAAATCATAAATGTTTGACAGTTAATTTGCTTGGAAGAGATAACGTAGTCTGACTCTATAACTCGAAATATTCGATCTTGTTAAGAAAAATAATCCAACGATTCCCTTTAAGGTGAAATTGCCTGGAGGGTATGGCGACTAGCGACCAAGAGATGGCGCTAGTGCTTCAAACTTAGTTATTTTCATAATTTCCTCCAAAACGAAGGCAGATACATAAGTTGTTTTCGTATTTGCGCAAATACTAGAAAATCTGAAGTATACTACGAGATTTTCTGCAGCCAACAGTATTTAATTTCAACAAAAACCTTCAACAACTTGGAAATACGGAGATTTTACCCATTTACGTACACTAGCACGTCTTCTGTCAGTCATCAGTGTCAGTAGTGTTATAATCACTCCAAAAATTCCACAGAGGGCGCGGAGAATGTCATTCCTCGAAAACTAACTGGCGTTATAAAAATGCTTATGTTGTATTTAGCAAATATATTTTTGACCAATGAAGTCATGGCAGAAGACTTGGGTTGGGGTCATAAATTAAATAGGAGAATGGCGTTTTTCGAGACTTACCTACACATACGAATTCATACAATACTTGAGTGGCTAGAATCCTATCTCGAGAAGTTTTTACAGCATAAATATAGGTATGCATTTTACCCAGCCTTTGAAAACTTTGTATAGAGGTGTACTCGTACATGGTCATTACTTACATTTGGGTTGTTTTTTAAATTCCTACATCACCAAATAATAATAAGCTAGTTCAGTAAAACAATGTGAAAGAAGAAGAACAATAAATAACCAATCGTTTTGTAGTAGTTTTGCCTTTATTTTCACTGAGGCATTCTTTGACTGGGGTTTCTATTTCTGTGCAGTTTGCTGTTCGGGCGTCTAAAGAAACCTAACTAATCTAACTTTGCTTATCCTATGATTAATATGCGTTTGACATTCTAACTAATGAACACGCGTTCCTGGTTGCAACATCGCCGAAATATAATGCTTTTCTGCCACTCAAGTAGGTATCTAGGAACTAGTTATTGACTTATTAAATTTTAATTTACATGAAAAATGACACAATTGGTGCTACCTGTAACTGCTTTGTTGTGTAGGTACACTACAGGGGGTAACACAAATGCTGGTGATCCGTTTAAGAGCGTAATCAGTATCGCGGTCTGATAAGCAAATTAAGGAAAAAAAATTAACGCAAAATTTATTCGCGTTTTCTGCGTACACCAGCTTTTAAAGTTACATAATTATGGTATTCGTATACAACGATTGGCAATCTTCTATATTTGACTGTGTCGATAGAGATACGTTTCAGGATCAATTCTAGGCTAAATTTGTTTTTAGTCTTAAAAATCTTTTTCAAACTTGCCTTGGTAATATTTTTTTTTATTTTCATTTTGTTTACGTTTTTATTAATAGTTTTGACTCTAAATTAGATGTTGTATTAGAACTTACTTTATCAAGAAAGTAGGTACGATATATATAATAATAATTATGTGAAAAAATTACTACAGTAAAGTTTTAATTTTAGGCATTTTTATTCAATGTTGTAAAAAAATATTTTTTTGAAAATTGGAAATAATTTAAGTAATTGTTTTCTATTCAGAATCGCGAGCTCTTTCAATCCTAGTAGAAGAAAAAAAAGTGTCCTAAATTGTGTGCCCTTTCCATTGACGCTACCGCCATACTAAATCTATGAAATGACGGTGGCGAAATGGAAAACAAATCTTGGGACACTTTTTTTCTCCTACTAGGATTAAAAGATCTCGCGATTCTGAATAAAAAACAATAAAAAAAAACGGAAAATGATTTTTCTACAACAAAAAATAAAAGCTACCAATTTCATCAACGAAAACGTGCTTATTATAACCAACAAAAAGTAAAAAATGGGTATGGATCGCCAAGATTTGAACCCGGACTAATAAGCTTTGCTACATTTTCTTATGATCAAGTATAAATTAATTGGGCTATTTCAACATCTCCAATAACTGCCGAAAATTAAATACCCATACGTATAACGAGTTCACCTGTCAATGCTCTCAAGTTCAAATTTTTCTGTTTTATGGGACATTTGGATAATCGAAAAACACGAGCTGGCAACGTCCTTGAAAAGGGACACACATCGATTGACGTTTCAGTGCTCTTCTCGAGGATTGTCGAATTTTAAAGTTTGAATTTGCTTTATTATCAATTTATCAATTCAAGCTTGCTATTGTTACTTGACTGCAATAACATTGAATTTAACATTAAGGTAACGGCGTAAGGTATATTTTTCTTCAATGTTCAGATATTTGTGACCACTTCTCTTGCTTAGATACCTTTGACGATTGAGGGTTCAGATATTTCTTCCTCGCTGTGTGTTCAGAACTCACTGAAAAATTGCTTCTCCTATATTTATGAAAAAATTATATACGTATATGCAGCGGGGGACCCCATGTAATTATGGTTTAGGTCCTAAATAATCGCCGCCATATTAGTTTAAACGGAGAGTATAAGGATTACTCACACAAACAAGCGCTTTAGCGAAATTATAATACTTTTTATATCGGATTATTTTACGTTATTGTTAGTTTTCTAGCATTTTTTATTCTATTTGCGTAATTTGGAGGACCCGCACAACCTAAATATCACGGTTTAAACTCCGGTGCATCGATACAATAGGAGAAAACGGTGCAACGAAAGTTGAATGAAACTTGCATGGGGAGATCCACCTTAAAAGGGGATTCAGTGCAATTAAGACCTCCATAAGTAAAAAAGTTAAATTCGACCTCTGAAATACCTATGATTTGTTTTGTAACCTCTATATCTTGAATTTATTTACCAACTCTGTAACTCGAAGTAAATTATAAGGCTGTAGTCTGTACCTACTTTTCGCGTTTGTACAATTTCCTCCTTAACATTTAACACTATTTTTTATGGGTTCTACCTTGGTAACTCTCTGACCTCTTTAAGGAAAACAAACACCTATAAAAAATCCATAAAATACGACAAGTATTTAACATCTTTCATAGGTTCCTTAATCCTTACGATTTGTGCTATCGATATTATAAATGTCATCATTCACGAAATTGACTTCACCTACTGCTCTCCTTTTAAAATCGTTTTAGTAAAATTATTCGAATATTCGACTTGTTCACGTACGAATATTCGATAAATTCGAATTGCAAGCCCTAAAAGTTACTAACGTAACCTACATACTATTAGGGCAAGGGGTTTTATAGGCGAGCCTTTCAAAATGACTGACCTTAAACTCCAAATATCTCAGTAACTATTGATCTGAAAAAAAATTAACAAAACATGCTTATTTTGACACATTCTTTACGTGGTAGGAAAGAAAAAAAAATTAAATAAAATTTTAACTGACTTTAGTTAATAATATGATTGTAATATTGATGAGACATTTAATTTCAGGTTTACGATTCAGGAACCATTTTCACACCAGCCATTCTTGATATCAAGCCAGAGGACCTCCGTGCCAGATTCTTGGAGGGTGTGGCCAATGTAGCATCTCTGTCTCTGTCCATTGGATACCCAACTATTGCTTCGGCGCCTCACTCCATTGCCAACGGTTTCAAGAATCTGCTGGCTATTGCTGCTGTCACTGAAGTTGACTTTAAAGAAGCTACAACTATCAAGGAGTTTATTAAGGTGAGTTTATGCTTTATGAACTATTTTTGAATCCATACTATCCATACATATTATTTTATTAAATAAAATTTATTATAATTGAGCTCTTAACCTTTTGAGACCCCAGTCAAATTTTATGGTGAAATTCCGAAAAGAATTTTTTATGCTGGCTGTCCAGGTAGCCAATGGGCCTCAAAAAGTTAATAACATCTCTATTGTCTGTTCTAATTCCACGGAGCTGTTAAAATTAACTCCGTGGCTTCGCTTTCAGACTACAGTATTGCATTCCTTCAAATTTATCCTAGTGTGATTTAAGCCAACAGCCATGGCCATTGCACTGGCATTTTGAAGGAACAGTTTTATTTTTGTTTTCTTGTGAACTTATTATAAATAAACTTGAAATTAAATATATCCAAATGTATCAAGAAATCTTCACATAAAATATCCATGGATCCCTGAATCCATGTAAACTGTTAAATAAAATAAACTTAGGCGTATTTTATAATAAATTTAAATTATTTCAGGATCCCTCTAAGTTCGTAGCAGCAGCTGTTGCCTCCGCCCCTGCCGCCGTGTCCGCAGGCGCTGCGCCCAAGGCAGAGGAGAAGAAGGTCGAGGAAGAGGAGCCCGAGAGCGACGACGACATGGGCTTCGGTCTCTTCGACTAGTCCTTTGGCTTTTGGGCTCATTTGCACACCTGTAAGAAGTCAACGCCGCCGGGTTGGACCCCCAAATGGCGGCTGACACATCTCTCATTTGTGTGAATAAAGCTACTATGGAATACACTAGTTTTTATTCACCGCTATAGCTATAGGAGCATTCTACGGAATTGTCTACCGCGTGTCCCGTACGAACACGAATTTTATGAAGATTGTAAGTTTTGGAGTGTCTTTCTTTGTTAGTAGGGGAGCCCAGGATGCTAAATCGGGATTTACTCGAGCGTCAAAGAGACCTATTGGATTGCGAAGCTTAGATGATAAGAAAAAAATGTCATATAATATATACACTTTCATCGGTGGGGGGAGAGGCTATAAATTTTCAAAAATGTAAAAAAAAAGTTGCATGGACATACTCGAGCGCGTCAGATATTAATAGCATCCATGTGCTACGTAGTTTTGAAAACATACGTATGGTAATCTGATTGTTTCCATGATGGGGGTGGTTGTACGTAAGGGTTGAAAACGGAACAAAAAAAAATTTTGTCGAGCGCGTCAGATTTTCAAAGGGGATGTTAAGTGAACCTAAAAGAAGGTTCTTATATAATAATCTGACAATTTGGATGTGACCCAAACTCGCGGTCACTATTAGAATGTGCAAAAAATCGCCATTTTGAAATACTCTAGCGCGTCAGATTAAGATATGTATGGTTCATTTATACAGGGCGTCCCAAACTTATGGGACATGAAGGGGAAGTACCTTAAATATCGTAGATAGTGAATTTTGCTCAAAGAAGACTTTATGTTATTTTTAAAAGTTAGTAATTCTGCATTCATAGATTTTCTAAAAATTACTTGCTTCGTCTGGGAATCGAACCGACTAAAATGTGAAAAAAAAAATCACCCTTTTTTTATGATGCCAATCGAAAGAACAGCTAAAAAATAATAACTCTGCTTAAGTAACATAGTATTTTAAAAGAAAGGAACAACGTGAAATTAATCATTTTAATCAAATAAAAAACATACATGAAACTGCCGTAGTCAATTAGTTAAGTAGGTATTTTTTTGTAAATTAATTAATTAAATGCTCAAAATGTGATCCCTCTTGTCTTACGCAAATCGCCAATCTTGTAATAAGCCCGCTGCCTGTTGATTTTCTTATCATTTTATGGTGAACACTCGATGTGATATGGCACAATTCTGTTTGCAACTCGCCTACGTTCTCGTATCGCTTTTTGTATAGCATATCTTTCACGTATCCCCAAAAGAAGAAATCTAATGGTGTGAGGTCCGGGGATCTGGCCGGCCATCTAATCGGTCCATTTGTACCAATCCATGTAGGAAAACATTCATTTAGAAAATCTGCTGCTCTCCGACTATTATGAGCCGGAGCTCCATCTTGTTGGAAAATTAAGTTTTCTTGCTCCGCCGCGGAAAGGTTTCTTATCTTATCCCTTAAAATTTGAAGTATTCCTAAATACTTTTCTGTGTTCAAGGTTCCTTGGTAAAAATGGATTAAGAAAACCCGGTTTTTTAAAAGTCCGCACCAACAGTTAAGTGAAAAACGCACTTGGTTATTAGTTTCAGTGACTCGTAGGGGATTTTCTTTAGACCAAATACGATTATTGTTGCGGTTAAAATACTATGTTACTTAAGCAGAGTTATTATTTTTTAGCTGTTCTTTCGATTGGCATCATAAAAAAAGGGTGATTTTTTTTTTCACATTTTAGTCGGTTCGATTCCCAGACGAAGCAAGTAATTTTTAGAAAATCTATGAATGCAGAATTACTAACTTTTAAAAATAACATAAAGTCTTCTTTGAGCAAAATTCACTATCTACGATATTTAAGGTACTTCCCCTTCATGTCCCATAAGTTTGGGACGCCCTGTATACCCTAAACGTGCTGTCTCATAATCTGACGATTATCTGGAGGGATTCACCTAATCTGACAATGGAAAGAATTTTCTTTTTGTATTTTTCAAATCTTTTAACTTAACAAATTAAAGGGCTGAAAAAATAGCATGCAAATAAAACAGTATATATTCTTTGAAGTACAAAACTTTTATTTATGAGAAAATAAGTATAAAAAATATAAATTTTTGGAGATTTTTTTTTCAATCATCACCCGCAAACCAGATCATTTGGTACTTTTCGTCGACAACTCTCCACCCATAGTCCGTTGGTAAAAGATCAATAATATTTGCTTTATGGGTATTACTCCACAAGCATGCAATGAATCTTGTGCGTAACACTCGTTGGAATAACTCCGATTGACACGGTGGCATGTTGCACGCATCGTAATTCCGGATACTCAAGGAGAAGGGTTGAGTCTTGTCTTTTACCTTGTACTTCTTTAACCCGTACAGGTGGCAAGTAAAAGACTGTATAATGTGAAGCGAATCCTGCACATTGTGCCGCCTTTGATCTTAAATCCAGAAATGCATTTTGAAAAGTTTCAAATGTCATCAGTACACATCGGTAACTCGTGGCATATACGTAGCAATTAAAAGATTAGTGATGAGACCAGTTTTGTAAGTGTCTTTTTAGATAAGATAAAATAATAAATTAATATTACCTACATGGTCTTAGGTTTGATTACTAGTTTAAAACGTCAATGTCAATGCTATTGTCATTCATCTCCGTGTAAAAAAAATTACGAGTCGCGAGATATTTTCAATAATGCATGGAGGAAATCTTTAGAGAGCATTCAGAACTTGGCTGACTTGTGAAAATTTGGAACAAAACCTAATTGTTTACCACAAATGTCATATATTAAAAGATTAAATTTTTTTTTTTGAATTGGTATCTTATTCTCGACTCGTACCTACAGGAAGAACATTGTCACATCACTAGTCTGTTAGAAACTGTCAAGTGCCACCTAAATGCCATGAGTTACCGATGTGTAGTCATCAGAAACTGTAAAGGTTTCTTTTTCCCTCGTCGATACAATGCTGGAACCCAGAGTGGCGACGGAGTGAGAGAGTCATAGATAAAGAGGAGGAATAGAAACGCGGGAAGGGGAGTACCGGCATCACGTAGCTGCACGCATTAAACTTTATCGATTATTTTTCCTTACTTCGGCTTACGGAAATCGTCAGATTATATATTATTCGTGAACGTTGAATTATTGCCTTCAAAATAAAATAAAAATTAGCCACGCTCGAGAAAGTCGAGATGACGTTTTTTTTTACAAGTTTGTAACCCACCTACTTCTTATCGTCAATCGAAAATTGTCAGATTAGTGGAATATACACTTTTTAGCATAATAACTAACTTACCCTACCTTAATCTGACGCGCTCGAGAATTTCAGATGATCAATTTTTTTTTACTAATCTGATCCTTTATCCTTGACGCGCGGCCACATACACGGGGCTAATACTTGGTGGAGGTATTTAATGGGGTACTAGGTACCTCCCTGTATGTTAATCTGCCGCGCTTTAGTAAATCCCAAAATGCCCTCTTTGGCTCCCCTACTATGTGGCATAGGTGTTAAAAAATACTCGAAAAACGAATTATCGACTTTAAACGTACTTAAAAAAAGCATTTGTACGGGATATCCCCGTGGATGTCCTCCGATACCGTATCGCTACGTTGTAGCCGATAACATGGTTTTCCCGGTATGTAGCGAAAATGCTTTGTAGAGGCAAAACGACAGCATTTCAGCGTTTTTCAAAAAATATCCCAATAACCATTGCCAGTATCACGTGCCGTACCAACAATCATAATTTAAAAAAATAACTACGTCACTTTGTATACTTACAAAACCGTGTCGATGAGAACTTAAATTTTATTAGCAAATTTAGACGGAAGTAGTCCTCTCTTCCAAGCAAATGAACTGTCAGACTTTAACCGATTCGCGGCCGCTAAGATGAGCGTACACACTACAGGCTAGTACCACGAAAATCGAACGATTGCGGATTTATATGTCCATCTCTATCACACTTGCATATTAGAGTGACAAAGAGGTTTCTCCGTCAATGCCAATTTTCGATGTTCGTGGTCGGCATGCTGTTGTATGGTGGCCCGGCACCATACAACCCTTTTTTAGGGTTCCGTAGTCAACTAGGAACCCTTATAGTTTCGCCAAGTCTGGCTGTCTGTCCGTCCGCGGATAATCTCAGTGACTAAGTACTAGAAAGCTGTAATTTTATATCGGTCACGCCAACAAAGTGGATATAGTTTTTTTCCCCTCACTAGCTCGGAAAGCGCTGTTTTGTCCTTTAAAACTAGCGTGGAAAAACGCATTTTATCCACATGTGGGGCAAAGTAATCTAATTCCTATCACTTACCACCAGGCCAGTATAAGTGAGTCCTATATGCCCATAGTAAATATGCGCAATCGGAGGTCACACCTTAAATTGGTCATGTGATCATGTCTTATCCCGCACTTGGTAAGCTATTGGCAATATCTAAGTATCCGGAGCGTACTTACTCTATGACAAATTTTGAAATTGATTTTTGATGGTTTCTCCAAGATAACTTACAAGTGGATAAGATTTATAATCGTATGTAGTCTGTATTTTCCTCGCAATAGTGAGGGGAAAAATGTTGTATTACACTCGGCGGCAAAGTTTGTTCAACTCTCGTGCCTTGAGACCCTTCGTAAAGCTCAAGATTCCAGTTATTGAACCACTCGCTTCGCTCGTGGCTCAATTTTGGAATCTATCGCTTGCTCGGGTCTCAATATAAGCCCGAGAGTTAAACAACAACTTTGCCCCCTTGTATAATAAATGACTATTTCAGGGTACCTCCCGTACACTTAAAGTGGGAAGTATTCATTTCAACCCTAGACTGTGATACATCATTGGATAGGTATTTGAAAAATAATGAGGGTTTTCTAAAAACAGTTTTTGATAAAATTAATATTTTCGGAAATAATCGCTCCAGAAGTTTAAAAAAACTTTTGTACTATGAATTAAAAAAATATGAAAAAAATTACGTAGAACTTTAAGAAGTTTATTGGAAAATTATTTTGAACTTATTTTTTGAACGGTTTTTGAAAAATTGTACAAAATAATTTCTGAATTAAGTTTATAATTTAACCGTCTATGCAAACATTTTTTTATCTTGAGTACTTAATTTATCATCCCGCACGTATCTTCCTTCTAATAAATAATTTTAAAGAAAAAAAAACCGACTTCAATTGGACTTCCCGGTAAAAGCAAATAGCTTAAGCCCCTCATTCACGGCAGTCCGCCAGCACCTCCGGCACGTAATAAAGTACCGTGAATGTCGTTGCCGGATGCGTGCCGTACGGCAACATCCTGCTAGCTCCGCCCACCTCCTTGCAGTCCGAATTGCACTAAATTACCGTAATAAACAATTGAGAAATGCGGCAAGGCATAAAATATTAATAATTCATTATTAAAAATGACATACGAGATGGCGGCGATTTTAAAATTCGAGTACAATGTATGCGCTACAACGCAGCGCTGCGCATCTTTCAACGAATAAGTGCGAATTGGACTGCCACGCTGGGCCACTTGCACACCGTGTGTGCGCTACATCCAGCCATGCCGGAGTGCCGGCGGACTGCCGTGAATGGCTTTAGTTCTTAACGCAAAGAAGACAAAATGTGTAAAATTCACGCTGCTGAATGTAAGAGAGGCTGAAACTATTATCACATTAAACGGAGCGAAGCTGCATGGACCTTGCCGAGAATGCACTTTTCCTGGGCATTACTTTGGACTGTAATCTGCAATTGCAATGGGCCCCTCACATATCTGCCCTTGCGAATAGGCTGAGCTCTGCCGCGTATGCAGTCAAAAGAATTGGACAATTGGCTAAGTAAAGTTTTTTGAAGGTGTGAATATTATATTTTTTCCTGATAGCCGACGTCTTAAAGTTCAAGGAAATGTGGCTCTTTTATTTTTATTTCCTATTACTTATTAATAATATTTTTTTAAGTGAACGAGTTGACATTTGTTCAGTTTAACGGCTGAACAGAGCCCAATGCTTTCGTCCGTAATGAGTATAAGGAATTAGAAAAAAAAAGACAACTGTCAATGTCACTTGTGTCATTGACAGTTGTCTTTTTTTTTCTAATTCCTTATACTCATTACGGACGAAAGCATTGGGCTCTGTTCAGCCGTTAAACTGAACAAATGTCAACTCGTTCACTTAAAAAAATATTATTAATAAGTAATAGGAAATAAAAATAAAAGAGCCACATTTCCTTGAACTTTAAGACGTCGGCTATCAGGAAAAAATATAATATTCACACCTTCAAAAAACTTTACTTAGCCAATTCACTGACGTGGAGACAGCTCGCCGCTCGCCTAGTCTACTTCAGTTATTTTCACAGTATTTTGTCATATGGCTTACTGGTCTGGGACAAAGCAGCAGATATTGAAACAATCTTCATTCTCCAAAAGAGAGCAGTCCGTAATATTTATAATATGGGCACTCGTGATTCTCTGAGAGAACGATTCAAGGAAATTGATATTCTCACTGTAGCTTCCCAAATTTCCCAATACATACTAGATGTTATAATGTATACGCATACGCATAAGAATTTACGCATATTGGTTCCGAAGTTTCGTCTACAGAAAGTAAAAAAATCGTTTCCAGTTTACATAATATTCTATTTTCATAGAATAAATAATACAAGCGATTCAAAAGTAAGAATTTAATCAATTTTAACAAATAAAAACAAGACAATCTTCTAGGAACTAGGAACATTACTACTGTTCAGGGTTGGTACAACATTGGTTTAAATTAAAATAAGGTGAAACTTGTTAATCAAAGGAATAAGAAATTAAAAAAATCATCGATAAAACAAAATGAGACTACGTTTTAAGAAACACTTTTCTTTTTCTGCTATTTTATTCTTCAGACTTTCTTGGTTTTGCTATCCGGTCGTTTGGTTTTAAACACGGATCGTTTGGTCTTTGCTTCTTTCAATTGAGACAGAGATATTACTTCCTGCAATTATAATAAACACATTAAGTAACCAGTGCTGCAAAAAATGTTTTTCATCACACCTGCTCGTAAATGGTGATATTATATGCAAGCATACTTACACTTAAAGAGCTGTATTATTCCCATGGTTTTAAAGGATTCTCATACTACTTTACCGCCCGCCCGGAGCTCGCGGAGGACCTGCCCCGCACGCGCTCGCAGCAATTAGTCACTCCGGAGTACTGTGGACTGTGCAACTACACTACCGCTTATCATTATTGTTTCTTTACCTGTATAGAGTTTATTTATTTCCTCGCAAATGTGATGAAAAACATTGTGTGTACCACGGGCAGTAAGGGGATTACTAACTCGGGTCATTTAAAGCCCTCCGCCTACGGCGTCGGGCTTCAATAGACCCTCGTAAGTAATGCCCTTCTTACCGCCCTAGATGCACAATGTACTATTATTAAGCAGCTAGGTATGTATACTGTTTCCTTTGGCGGACTCCCACTCTGCGCTTGCTCTCATCTTTTCTCGGTTGTTCAGCAGAGAATATTGTCCCTTGTATCCCCTGTTTGGTGACTCCGCAGAACTCTCAATTTCAAAAGTTACCTTTAGATCTGAGATTCTGAGCAGATGAGACAGTTGTCTCTTAAATTTTTGTACGGACGTACGAGTATGTATAACGCGCGCACGCGCGCGCGTCGACGGCTTCCACGCCACAGTGAGACGGCGCGCAGCAGCGACGCGCCGCAGACTGTGCGGCAGTACCAACAGCATCCTGAGGGTGATAGCGGACAGGATTGACAGTCGCTATTGTCAGCACTGGTCAAGCCTGCACTGCTCCTTAGTTAAGTATGAGTATTAAGTTTTAACATTAGTATTAAGTTTTGTGATAATAACTACTAACTCAATATGGATTTGTAATATTTGTATGTGGTCCGAAATAGGGAATGCAGTACCGGTACTGTTTAGTAGTACCGGGATTTTTGGTACCGGCCAATGGTAGAACCGGGATTTCCCGGGATTTCCCGGTATTTTCGGGAGTAGGTCAAAAGTCTGATGATTCTTTAGTTTCTAAAGAATGCTGGACTTTGGGTTGTTTTTTTAATAAAACGACCATTTTTATTAATTTTGCCAGGCTAGTCCAACGTGTTTTAGAGTCGCTTGTTAAGCTGTACTCTCTCTGGAAATCTGCAACCACATACTTTTGTAGTATATCGTCGTTTTTAGTAGGAGATTCACTTTTAACTTTTGAAATCGTCCACTCGTCAAAAGTTATTTGAAAATGTATGTCCATCTGACATTAATTTTTGAATATCAGTAATTAACATCGCTTTCCTTTTATTGGCCTCTGCAATAATAATATTCCTTATCGAATTCGCTGATTTCGGTAAGGTATGGCCAGCCTTTTTAAATAGCAATCTAATGTCTTCGGACTCCACAAATACTTGGAATGGTGTCCGTCCATACGAGAAACCATGACTTCCATTGAAGTATTCTGTGAAGACTCATAATCATAATAATCAGTGAGTTTTCTTTTTTTCTTGGAGATTTCTTCAACAGTAGGAGGATTTGCAGGTGTTGGCATTGGCATAGATAATGTTGAAGGTATCATAGTTGGATCGAGGCTTTGCGCGCCCACATTGATATTAACTCCGTGCACGCTTTTTATGGGATGCCATACTTACATAAACTATGTTCACTAGCTGTATTTAGCAAACACCATGAGGGCTGTCTTTTAAACACGCACAGTTCGCCAAAAACACCAGTCACCACACACTATAACAATACTTTAACGGATTGCGTTAATGACCACTCAATGACTCAATGTTTAGTAAAAATATTTAAAATTGCATTACGCGCTTGGTTGTTTTCGATTGAACGTATTTTGCTTAGTATATTTCTCGCTATCTGAATTAAAAATATTAAATTAATTTTTAAATTCTAGTCTAGTAGTGTAGTTATAACGATTTCCCGAAAGTCCTGAAAGTACCGGGATTTTCATTGTACAGTCCCGGTATTCCCGGTTCTTTACACGGTTCAGAATCCCGGGAATTCCCGGTACTTTCGGTACCGGTATTTCCCGGGAGCAAACCCTAGTCCGAAATAAATGATTTTTATTTTATTTATTTATTTATTTATTTTATAACATAGTTCTAATCGAATTCAAAATTTTAAGGATTCATCTACTCGTTTGGCTAAAGTCAACATACATTCAGCATATTATATCATTCATTAATTAAACATTGTCTTTTTGTACCAAAACCCCGGTTTGATTTATAATTTGGACAATTCAGTTTTAGAAACCCTCACCTCCATTCTGAACATATATTTTGGGGATCTATATCGGAATCCCTAAAATTTCTTATCCTATTTAGCATTACCTAATACTTGCTAATACTGTTTTACATTGTGATCATTTGTCCTAAACTCATATGTCCTAATATTGTTTACCCTAACATTATTTTAACCTAGTTTTCTAGCAGCGATTTGACTCCTTGTGAGGTTACAGTTCTAACCTAACCGACTTTTCGAACAGCGGTTCGGTTCTATGTGAAGTCGTTTTTAGGGTTCCGTAGTCAACTATTAGGAACCCTTATAGTTTCGCCAAGTCTGTCTGTCTGTCTGTCCGTCCGTCCGCGGATAATCTCAGTGACGAGTAAAGCTGTAATTTTGTACGAATATGTATACTATACAGGTCACGCCAATAAAGTGGTAAAATAAAAAGTGGTAATTTTTTTTAAAGTACCTCCAGTACCACACGTAAAATGGGGGATGATTTTTTTTTCGTTTCAAACCTAGGGTGTGAAATATCATTGGATATGTATTTGAAAAATAATGAGGGTTTTCTAAAAACAGTTTTTGATAAAGTTAATATTTTCGGAAATAATCGCTCCAGAAGTTTATTTTGTGCCCCTCTAACTTTTGAACTTTGAGTTCAAAAAATATGAAAAAATCACAAAAGTAGAACTTAGGAAGAACTTTATTGGAAAATTATTTTAAACTTGATTGGTTAAACGGTTTTTGAAAAATTGTAAAAAATAATTTCTGAAATCAAAATCATTTTGAATAGTAATAATACCAATATTTTTGAATAGTAGGTACTTAATCAGTCAACTCAATATAACAATACCATTAACAAATAGCCCATTTGTAACTCTTAAGTGGGGACATTAGGAAACTACGGAACCCTATACTGAGTGTGGCCCGACATGCTCTTGGCCGGTTTTTGGGTAATAATACGATTATGGCAAATAATCGTTAGGGATTTGATCATTAGGATAAAACAGTTAGGGCAAGTGACTTTAGGACAAACGATGTTAGGGATGTCGAGGGAGACCCATATTTTGGCGATAGCTCATGGACCCAGGCTAGCTTACCTATTAGGTTTGGTGGCCTGGGCATCCGAAAAATTTCCAGTGTGGCACTACCTGCTTTCTTGGCTTCGGTACACGGTGCGCAGAGCCTTATCGGGAAAATTTTAGCCCCTTCCATAGGGGTCCTCGAGGCGGCACATTGTTCCGAGGCAAGGAACGTATGGTCCTTAACATGCCCCAACACTGACCCGCCATCGCCAGTCAACCCTTGTTCCCTAAAGACAATGAGACGAGCCCATCTGTCGTCTTACTAGTACTAGCAAGGGGCTGCTAGATACGGCACTTAATCCTACAGATGGGGCTTGTCTTATTGCCATTGCCACCGCAGAGTGGGAATCAGGTCTATGGTACAGGCTACAGGCATTCCCATCACCATCCATAGGCACTTTGCTGCACAATACCACTGTTCGGTTGGCCACCTGTCTGACGATAGGTGCATCAACAAACGTGCCCCATCGTTGATATGCGGGGCCATCGTCGATGATCTGGGTCACCACGGCCTCTCATGCGGCCGGAGTGCTGGGAGAATCCTTCACCATAGCAGCATCGACAAAGCCATCCATCTCGTCAGTGCTAAGGTACTGGCAGTATGGGTCGTCCTATTTTCTGGGATGCTACTTGTGTAGATACCCTGGCGCCATCCCATATTCCAGGCACCAAAGATTATGCTGGTGCGGCTGCATGCTCCACCGCAAACCACAAGTGTCGCAAATATGCCATCCTTGGTAGCAGCTACATATTTGCGGCGTATCGGGTTGAAACCCTGGGACCGTGGGGCTCAAACGGTCGTCGTATTTATAGAGACATTCCCTCGTGCCTGGTTCAGGCTTTTGGTTACTAGAGGGCTGGCCACTATTTTTCCCAACGGATGAGCATTGCTATCCAACGGGGCAACGCGGCCAGCCTGCTATAGGGGCCTTGCTTAGCTCTGAGGACCTGGGCCAATTTTTTTCATTTGTTTGTTGTTTGTGGTGTGATAAATAAAAACTACCATTTTCAATCTTATTTCTAGATATCATTCAATAAATGTACATAATCATTAAATGTACAAGTACGAGTATCTTAATTAAAATAATATGTAGCCCTGTAGTTAAATTTGACCTGAAAGTGAGTTTTATCAAATAATTTCCAGTACATTTAGGTTTCGGTAAAAACCGGTTTCAGTATAGATTTACCGGTTTTTTACCGACCCCAAATCTGGCCAAATTACCGGTAAACCGGTTTGCATTCCCTAATCTCGTCGTTCCTGATTCGATCGCGCAGATAAATCTCGAGCATTGCCGTCTCCATCGCTCATTGAGTGACTTTGAGCCTTCTTACGAGTCCCACAGTGAACGACCACTTTTCAGAGCCGTAAGTAATCACCGGCAACACACACTGGTGGGAGACTTTCGTCTTGAGATGAGACATATTGATGAGGGATATTGGTCGAAAAGATATTGCGTAACGCGTAGTCTCCCGAATGCCGCTCAAACCGGTCTAATTCGATGATCGATCTCCTTTTCGAAGTTGGACTTACCCAGCCAGACTGTCTGTGTCAGGTACACATATTCGTTAACAACTTCGAGCATAGAGTCTCTGATATTCACTGGAGATGGTTTCACATGGACGTTCGACATAATCTTTGTTTTGTCCATGTTCATCTTAAGACCAGCATCTTCAGAGACTCTACTGAGATCATCGAGCATAGTACTCAAGTTCTCCATGGTCTCGGCCATAACTATAATATCGTCGGCAAACCGAAGGTGAAACATATACTTGCCATTGATGTTGATGCCAAACCCCCTTTAGTCCAGAACCTTGAAAACATCTTCCAGCGCACGGTGGGTTATGGAGAATAAAACCGGATGCCTGCCTAAATGGTAAGCTATTTTATTTTCGGCAGACGGTGACTCGCAAAACATAAGATGGGCCCGCACAAAAAGCGACATCTAAGATGGCTCAAGGGCAGTATCAGTATGAGGGCAGGGGGTAGGATAAAGGTCCGGAACACCATTTTTCCGTGATGGCAAAGACTTATAATAATATTATGATCACTATTTCAAACGAGATATTTACCATGTATATTTGTTTTGTGAGCTCCCGATATTTCGGCACTGTTACATGCGCCATGTTCACGGTGTAACTAATTTACTGCGAGGTTTTATTTGTGATCTACCCACACGCCGTAGCAAATGTAGCAATCCACCCTACGGGTTCGTTTATTTTGCGCGGTGTCACTACCACTGCTACCGCCCACTTTCGTACTTGGAGCTCGATCGCGTTCACGACACACGACACTTACAGTATCGACTGGTGCATTCCTTACCGAACCAATCACTTTGGGTTTTTGAATTTTCAAATCACTACTGTGCCAGACCCTCGACAGTTGACACCCATCTTCTCGGTTTAAGTTCCTGTATTTTAGGATATCGTTGAGATGTTCGTTGTTTTTAAACACTTGTATGTGCTTCTTTATACGGCACGCGATTGTACGCTTAGCTTGTCTTATGTATGAACTACCACAGCTACAATTAATTTTGTAAACGCCTGGACGTTCAAGTGGGAAACTGTCCTTCGGCGTCCGTAAATGTTGTGACAGTTTTCTGTAGAGGGTGAAGATAGTTTTCACCGAGAACTTCTTTAAAATATTAGCAACCTTGTCTGTCACTCCCTTTACATAAGGTAAAAGGTCCGGTTGTCGTTCCACTGTGTAGTCCAGGCGCTTCGTCGTATCAGTGCGTCCACCATACCATATGTATAAATATGTTAAGGGATGATTTAATGATAAAATTTATATCAAAATTAAAATTATGATTTAAAAAATCCGTGTTATTTGTCCTTCAACGTGATTCCCATCAATTACTGAGTTAGAAAAAATAGTACCTATACCTGATCACCGATAAAAATCATCGTGTGTAAAAGATGTCGTCGAGTAGAAAGATTGAAAGTATACCTACTGGTTTTATTATATATTATACGAGTATACTAATAAAAGAAGTGTAGTAACCATAATACCGTCAAAACATATCGAAAGGTGGCATTTACAACGAATTTTGCTATTAAAAACATTTAATTTTCGGTTCCAAAATAGTTATGTGAAATTTCTGTATGCCTCATCAAGGTCACGCCGATGCCACGCCGGTGGCGGCGTCGGCGCGAGATTTTTTACCGGCGGCAGCGGCGCGCCGGTGCGGCGCTCATATCTAAGACATACAGACAAAGCGAAACTATAAGGGTTCCTAGTTGACTACGGCACCCTAAAAACAGTAGAAATATATATAAACTATTATTATTTTTGGATAGAGTATTAAATAAAGTTTATAACTGCATACAATACAACAATACAATACAATAACTCTTTATTGCACCTCAAAACAACAAAAATAACACAAACTGGTATAGATTACACATGAAAAAGAGGCAAACAACAGGCGGTCTTATCGCTAAAGAGCGATCTCTTCCAGACAACCTTTGGGTAGAGGAGACACTACACTAAGAAAAGTATACATACAGTAGGTGGTGCAAAACTGGAAAAAGTATTATGTGAGAACCAAAATATATGACATAAACAGAAAAACAAATCTACAAAAAAAAAGAAAACAAACACACACACAATTACATATAAATACATATATACAAATACAAACTAATTAAGCGAAATGATGATAGCAGATTACTGAGATTACCCAGTCAAATTAAAGGAAAACAATAATTACATGAACAGGAACTAAGGAAGTGATAAATAGTGCTTTTTAAGGAGAGATTTGAAAGAAGCAACAGATTCAGCACGCCTTATATCAAGAGGGAGAGAGTTCCACAGCCGGGTTGCTTGAAAAGTGAAAGAAGTATTATAAAATTTGGAAGAGGAGGATGGCACAGTCAGAAGCATGTTTTGAGAGGAACGAAGAGAATTGAGATAACTAAAACGCTGCTTGAGATAGCAGGGGGTTGCAGGGTTGAAAAGAATGCTATAGAGAAGCGAAAGAATATGGGAGTTACGACGATAGCGGATAGGGAGCCACTTGAGTTGAGAACGAAAACAAGAAACATGGTCATATTTGCGTAACCCAAAAATGAACCTTATGCAAAGATTTTGAATACGCTCAAGTTTGTTTAGTTGCTCCTCGGTAAGGTCAAGATAAGATATGTCTGCATAATCCAGTATAGGAAGAAGCAACGTTTGAGCAAGCGCAATTTTAGTGGCGATAGGTAAAAAATTACGAAGCCGCCTGAGGGATCCTACTGCAGCGAACACCTTCCTGCTCACCTCGCTCACTTGGGGAATCCAGGATAACGTACAATCCAGAATTATACCCAGGTTTGTTACTTGTTTAGAAAAAGGTATTAGAATCCCATCAAAGAGATCCGGAGGGAGACTATTATAATCAACTTTCGTCATAAATTTGTTACTACCGATTATAATGGCTTGGGTCTTTGAAGGGTTCACTGTCAGACCATAGTTGCGACTCCAGTCTGAAATGCGTACCAAGCCAGCATTCTTGCTCTCAATGACGGACGGAAGATCGCCCAGCCCACCCTGTGAGTATATCTGAAGATCGATAGATAGATAGATATTCATTTATGTAAAAAAAGTTACTGCTTAGCCAGAAAACTTGGCTAATGTTTGTGTATTTCTACAAAAAAATACCACATTTAAAAAATTCTTACTCAATAATTTTGTGTGAAAATGTATAAAAGTATTTCATTTATTCCGTAGAAGACTATATACTGAACAAGAAAAAAAATGTTTTATTATGATTCAATAGCAATAAGGTCGAAAACTAGATAGATGTTTGGAGCTCGCTCATCAAAAAATGGTAAAACAGGTTTTAGAAAATGGTGGATATTTAAAAAAATTACAACCATTCTGAAAAACTTTTTCATTTATTCCATTCAAATTGAAATTATCTCTTAATTTTTGTATTAAAACATGTACAAATGTTTTTGTAAATATGAAAACTCATGGCAAAAAGTTGAGCTGAATCGGACAAATTTATATACCAGGCTCTTAACTACGGAACCCTATGCTTTTTTTTGGATTGGAGCTAATTATATTTTTTGTACAATTAACTACAATTAACTATTACAATTGTTGTTTTTATAATTAAACTAAGATTTGGATTCTTAATAGTACTAAATAAGTCCATAAATATCTCACTATAAGTCACTATAATATAAGTCACTTAATTATAATTTATCACATACATACACACTTATCCAAATAAGAAACATTTTAGGTAATATCTATATCAATCATCTATTAGAAATAGTCACTTAATTATAATTTATCACATACATACCTACACACTTATCCAAATAAGAAACATTTTAGGTAATATCTATATCAATCATAAGTTTAAAGGATTTATTACAGTCCACACATCGCAAAATGTTAGCTGTTCCTCCACGGACCGTGGGTAATTTGGGGTCTGCTAAAAATGCCATGCCATCAATAAAACTATCACTCCTGTTTGTTTGGATTTCTCCCATATCTTTCACTAGTACTATATTGTACCAACACAATATGGCATTAGCATTGCCATCATTTAGAATAGGAACATTGACCACACCTGACATCATATCAGTTAGTGTCGCTAAAATTATAGGATCTGATAGTGCAGTAAAATCCAGAGTTGTCAAGTCAATGCAATAGTTCTGAGAGACTTGGAACTTGTTGACATGCATAGCAATTTTATAATTACTGACATTTTCGTCATGTACTCTGTTCTGTTTGTCCAACCAGGGGCTGTCCACCAGCTGCCCCACCAGCTGTATCTTGGCTGGCAAAAATAGTCCTGCAGGGTGTAGGTGATTTTCTTTAAGATGATTAGCAACTTCTTGCCGGTTTAGATCTATATCACCACATAGTTCCAAAGCATTGCAAAATATTGCATGATATTTTTCTTTGGCAAAACAATGTATAGTCAATTCAGTTTCGAGTAATATTTTTATTTTAGATTGTAGTAATTTGTTGGCCTTGAAAACTTTCTTGAAAAATTTTTTATCACATGAGAGTTTTGCTAAACAAACCAGTGATCTGGCACCACGCTGTAACATTAAGAAGCCAAACAGAGGAAAGGGGCACAAGTCTACAATATCAATCTGTGATATATCTAATATTTGACCAAAATAAACACAGGCCATAGCAATACAATCTTTAATTTTCTTAGTGTATTCCAAATCATTCAAAAATCTAAGTGTTTCTGGTGAAACTCTTCTAACATGATCCAAGTCGTCTAACAGTAAAGTCATTTTGCCTCCATTTATTAAGAAACGGGTCTCAAGGACCTCATTTCGTACAACATATTGAGAAACAAAATCTAAAAAGACTGCTTGTTGCCAAGCATCTGCTCTACTCTCTGATATTGGATTGGTTGTAATGATTATATTTTTGGTCAGGTGCAGGTTGAACCAACCCACTATGATGTTGATCTCACCATCCTGAGTAGCAGTCAGAGGAACCGATAAAGGCTCTTGCTGCTCCAATACTTGCTGTATTTCAGCTGGATTATTAAAATTTATTTTAAGCACTGAATGTGCTTCAGTCATATATGTAACATCGTTAAATACAGACAAATCCGTGCAGTCATAACTATCACCAGATGTTAAAGTATGAACAGCCATTCCTGGGATTTTTAATAGATTTTTGATTGATTGTCGCAATTGATATTTCATATAAAGATGGTCACAATTGGCACCTACTACAAAGAATTCTGCCCCATTAGGAATCACTTTTCCAGAAACAGCCATGAGATTTTCCCAGGCATGCGATAAGGATTGTAGAACATGTTCACCTAGCAATCCAGAGTCGAACACCTCTGTCACAAGCAAGGACTGCTTTCCTCCTATTTCTCTGTAGTTCATATTTGTAGACATTTTATTTATTATTACCACTTGCTGGGCATGATTCTCTTTCATAATAACTTCAGCAAGATTTGCCATAACGCCTGAGCCCTCACATGCTATGGTAGCTACAGGAGCATACTCATTGGCATAAAGTGCCAAAAGACCTGACCCAGTACCAATATCAAGCACTGTGTCCTCATTGGGTATAACTGTTTCCCGGATGGCTGCATGATATGCCTCATTTCGAATTTTATCATTCAGCATTCTAAAGTGCCATCTTTCAACCATTAAGTTTTTAACAGAATTTAGGTTTTTTTCAGCATCAACATACCCAGAATCAATCTTCAAAGCATTTTGAAAATGACACCATGCCACCGTGTAATATCCGAATTTGTACAGGAATTTGCCAATGTCATTTAATAGATAAATATTCCCAGGAAAAGTATTAATGGCTGTGCCAAAATTTGCAAATACTTCTTCAAGTTTACCAACTCTGGCTAACATCTCATTTACCCTGATGAGTAGTATTCGAAATTCGGACTCAAACATGGTTTTTATGTCGGGATATCTATTAAATGCTAGAACGTACAGATCGAAGGCCTTGTCGTAACGTCCGTATGATGCTAGCTGCCTGCACATGGTAATATAAGATCTTGCTATGTCTCCCATTTTCGGTTCTTCTTTTTATCACTGTTTTCTTTCACTTTATACACCCAAAGAAAATAAACAGTAGTATAGTTGTAGTGACGGATTGGTAATTCCGGACATTCCAGCATAAATAAATAATTCAACAGTTGTAATGTTTTTCAAATCTTATGACTTAAATACAAAAATGAAATAAAATACACAGAATGACTTTTTAATTAGGAAATTTTGATATAAAACGGTAACTGGAAAATCGTTTTCAAGGGTTTATTTTTATTGGGTGCCACTAATCCGAATCCCGCGAAAAGAAAAGGCAGTATGGGGCAGTATATATATAGTCTGACAGCCCACTCAGCGCAGTAGAAAAGCGCGGCAAATTTAAAAAATCCCTGGCTAGCAACACTGTTTTTGTGTAATTCAAAAATTGTGCATAATACATGTATTATCTGTGGCATGTAACTTCTATAAAAAGTCTTCTTGCGTTTGTTTACAAATTTTAGTTTACGATTTCTTAAGTAATATCTGCTTTCAACATCGAACAATGCACTTAATTCAAGGCAAATATCAGTTATGATAATGATACGATAGCAAATGTAATTTCTTTTCGTGATACGTGATGATTGGTTTTGGATATTTTGAGGTTAGGTTCCAAAGTATTCTATTGCAAATTACCAAGTGAAGTTATTTCTTTATTTCAGTGTTACATGACGTGCTAAACTCTAAAAACGATGCTAAATGGAGTCCAAGAGAACTGATTATGAGTTTATCTCCCGCTCAAGCCAATTGCTGCCGAATTTTCTTAAGTATATTTTATTCTCAGTACTTACTTTTCAAGTACAATAGAAAGCACCTAAAAATATATGAATAATGATAAACAAGAAGAAGAAATGATAGTAAAAAATGAAACAAAGTTAACTATGTTTGTGATATTTTAATTAAACAAAATATATATGTCGTTCTTGTGTTAAATATTCTACACTTATGTAGGTAATCTTTCACATTCTGCAATGATTTCTTCATAGTATTTAAAGCATAGTTTAAAATTAAACGAACACCAAAATGTCATGCCACTTTTATTTATTAAGTAGGTATACACTTTTATGTAAAAATTAAGTTCAATACAAGTTAAACATAACATGTAGGATTTAAGTATTTTTTACATTTACACGGTTTTTTCACTTTTGAGACTTCATGCATGATGATCTAACCAGCTAATCCTGTACCTACAATGTTCCATTTTCATCTGAAAAGTTATCATTTCACTATTTAGTAGGTATCAATACATTCACTTTACTTGACTTTGAAAGTTTTCGATATAGCAATCAAATTAACTCGATCTTGTGCGTTCCAAACATTGTATTCATGACAAATTGTACTGTACAGTGTACTTGGTCGTATTTGTTTATAAATTATTCAGTTTCTTTACATACACCGCTTCTTATTAACATTACTATAACATAACTTCGTAATCATATGAGAAATATTAAATAGTTTATTCAGCCATCATTGCCTGTTTTCATTTTGAGATGATAAACAAAAAAGTGCGATGGGCAGTAAAAAAAACGTTATTTAGGTCGATGTACATTGCTGTTTTTCAGGGTGGGCCGAATCATTCGGCCGAGAGCCCGAGCATGTAAACACGGCATAGATTATTCCGACAAACAACAATGACGTTTTTGTTTCTTTTATATTCTACGTTGTCTATGACGTTTAGGGATGTCACTAAAGTTAAGCCCCTCATTCACGGCAGTCCGCCGGCACCTCCGGCACGTAATAAATTACCGTGAATGTCGTTGCCGGATGCGTGCCGTACGGCAACATCCTGCTAGCTCCGCCCACCTCCTTGCAGTCCGAATTGCACTAAATTACAGTTATAAACAATTGAGAATGCGGCAATGCATAAAATATTAATTTTTCATTATTAAAAACGGCATACGAGATGGCGGCGATTTTTAAAATTCGAGTACAGTGTATGCGCTACAACGCAGCGCTGCGCATCTTTCAACGAATAAGTGCGAATTGGACTGCCAGGCTGGGCCACTTGCACACCGTGTGTGCGCTACATCCAGCCATGCCGGAGTGCCGGCGGACTGCCGTGAATGAGGGGCTTTAGGGACATTGTAATGCCGGTACTCACGGTATCCACCTGATATAGGCATTGTGTACACTACACGGTAAGTAAATGAGCAAAGGATCGTAGCGTAAGGTATATTATACTTAAAATTAAATAAATACCTAAATTCAGATGCGGATGCATGCAATGGAAGAAATGCGTGGATCATGTAATAGGAGAAGAGCATAAAATGAAAAATTTAGACGGCATCATCGATAGGGTATACCGATGATGTAACGCCACCTTTTATAATTAATACAGAAAAGCATAAAATGAAAAATTTAGACGGCATCATCGATAGGGTATACCGATGATGTAACGCCACCTTTTATAATTAATACTGGTGACTCTAGTAAAACTTCAAGCACCGATTTTTTCATAAGATTAAACCAATTAAAAATAAGAAGATGAGATGTGTAATCGATTTATTTTGACTTAAAATAGCACTTCCCCATCACTAGTAAATTCATCATTCAAAGACAATTTCAATATGGCGGTTTGTTTAAGCCCCTCATTCACGGCAGTCCGCCGGCACCTCCGGCACGTTATATAGCATCGTGAATCTCGTTGCCGGATGCGTGCCGTACGGCAACATCCTGCTAGCTCCGCCCACCGCCTTGCAGTCCGAATTGCACTAAATTACGGTAATAAACAATTGAGAAATGCGGCAATGCAAAAAATATTAATTATTCATTTTTAAAAATGACATAAGAGATGGCGGCATTTTTTTAATTTGAGTACAGTGTATGCGCTAAAACGCAGCGCTGCGCATTTTTCAACGAATAAGTGCGAATTGGACTGCCAGGCTGGGCCACTTGCACACCGTGTGTCCGCTACATCCAGCCATGCCGGAGTGCCGGCGGACTGCCGTGAATGAGGGGCTTTAGGCAACACTCTTCGTCCATGGCTATCGGGCTTCGTTTCGTTCGACACAGGTCATCGAAATCCGTTGGGGCATTCCGTATAATAACCGCATTATCGGAAATCGGAATCTGGGGGACTGATTATGTAATAGCCCCTTAATAACCGCTGAAGCATTGTCATTATTATATGGTGGTAATTATACTTATTATTTAAGTATTCTCAGACTGTTACTAAAAAGATTGTACTTGGTTTTACTTCCAGTATTTATTTCACTTAATTAGAACATGCATTTTAGTATACAGATCAGATACCTAAGTTTCTAATGGCCGCTCCACACAATGGGGCATGATTGGCGATGATAAGGGACGCAGTAATGAGTAAGAGGGGTTACGCAATACTGCCATCCCGTTCTGCTGTATAGTGATATGTCCCGTTATGGGCCCATGATAGCCCATTGTAAGGAGCGGCGATAAAAACAAGACGTATCCACGCCACTAACATTTTTAAAAATAAGAAACTGTCTAGTTTAATTTAGCTTAAGTACTTAGTTTTCTTTATAAATAACTGTAGCCCAAGGCCCACATTTTATCAAGGAATTATCTAAACTTTGATATGCCTTTTGGAAATAATATTTATTTTTTGTGGTATCTATTGCAAACCCCAATTGTCCGTATTTGTTACAGCCTGCTGTCCACACAGAATTGTCCTCTAATATTATTGCAGAATGTAGATTGCCACAGGAGATGGATTTCACGTTCATATTGCAAATATCATCATTATCATCAAATATATCAACCAATGTGGGCTGGCTGTAACTTTTTAAGCCGCTTTGGTGGTCTTTGAATTGATCATAGGTGATTTGAACTGTCTCTTTTATTCCTAACTGTCCGGTATCATTCCACCCCCAAGCATAAAGGTCACCTGATTCACTTAATGCTAAGGAGTGCCAGCCTCCAGCACTTATCTTAGTTATGTTTATGCCACTGAGTGCTTCTATTTCTTTGGGAGCTTCAGCATTGTGGAGATCCCCATGGCCAAGTTGTAGCCTCCTGGAAACAATATATACCTATTTAATAAAAAAATCTTATAACAAACCAACCTATACATATAATATAAGTCTTTCATGCATTCAAATAAATTACCCATCTTTTAGATAGAGGTAGGTAGTGCGGTCCAAAAGCTTCCGACCTTACAAAAGAAAATAAGCAGGAACATATCATTTATTTTTATTTTTCAATATAGTTTAAGTAATTCTATTTCAAATGATTTCAATGCACATTTTTGATCTGAGAATTAGCATTTCAATCCCTTTATAAAAATACTCCGAAGTTTTGTTCTCAAAATGGTGTAGGGTCGAACGTTCATCAGTTAGCCACTAGAACACAATTAGCGAAGCTAATATCTAGCAACGCAACGTTGCTGCCCTCCGGCATAACCAAGGGCATTAGATGCTTAAGGGCCTGCCAGCGCTACTCTCCAGCAGCCCGCTCGCGCCGTCCACGAATGACCAAGACAAAAAAAACATATTTTTTCACTTCATGGATTTTTGTTGAATGCTTGACGAATCTTTATATTTTCGGTGCATATATATATATATATATTCATTGTACTTCTATTAACATAGGTCATTGAACTTCTATTAACATGAATTGTTTAAAAGCAAGAAGCAAACAGCGTCCGGAACAGGCTGTCCAAGACTTACTGTTAAACAATTAAAAGCCCGACTCGCACTTGGCCGGTTTTTTAAATATTGGCGGAACTGACTCCTACCTTTGTAAGGAACTTGATCATGGAACAATATTCCAAGTTAAACATTTAGAAAATTTTTAGACTATCCAGCGAACTTAAAAAACATGGAAGAGGAGCTTCAAACAAATTGTCAACATGAAACGGGGTAAACACTCGATATGCGCATGCAATCAAACTGGTGAACATTTTCAGTCGGTTTTCAATAGGGTTTCTGATTTCTCGGCCCATTTGTATTCTCGAGTTTCGAGAAATCTCGAGCCCAATTTCTCGAGTCTCGAGTCTTTTTTTGGAGGATAGTAATTTTAATGTTTTTCGGATACCACCGTAAGTATTGGTTTTTAAAATATTGTTACCCTTTTAAAGGCAAACCTCTTAAAATAAACCAACCTATAACGGCATCTTTTTATATGTTTTCCTTATAACTTTTTTATAACTATGAATTGGCGATGAGGTTTGAATTAAGCATTTTATCCAGTCTTAACCGCTAAAGAGTTAAGACAATAATACTTTAAAGCACTCGTTGTCAGTGGGCAAAACGTGAACTCCCATTCGATGGGCTAACAAAACGGAGTACCTATTCCATGTATTCCTTAACATGACATAGCCGATGTCCAGCACAGCCAAAAAAAATCGCAGTCTGCCTCCATCGAATTAATATAAACCATTGAATAAAGTTTGAAAATCCTCTCATTCTCGCCAGGTAAAGCGATACTTCTCTAGGTTCTTACGCGTAGCTATTCAAATCAAAAGGTTCCTAATTTCAATAGTGAGGAAGCTTTCCCGTATCACCAGCTTGGAATCGTGTACATTATAACGTTATCACAGAATAAATAAAATATAAAAGGAAAAAAAATATATAAAATACGGAATGAGTTTCAGTGTAGCTTCTTTCAGCATCAACAGAATCTTCTTTTAGGTACCTACATGCTTTTGTAAGATGTTTTTCAGTGGGCTATTGCTGAAATTTTAACAGATATCATATTTGTTATAAAAATATATAATATTCTGTAGATATTGCAAGTTGTTTGCAGTTTCAGATTCCAATTTCTGATAGAATTATCATCGTCACCGCTGATTTCATCCGAGTCTTGAATAGTAGACATTTCGGGGTAGGGTAAGCGGTAGTAATCTCCCCCCCCCCCCCTCCATCATTAGCCCCCTGAACTTAAAATCGATTTATTAAGATATACGTTTGAGTAGAATGTAAAGAAAAAAAATTTTTTTCTTTGTTGACAACAGTATATAGCATGACTCGAGAATTCTCGAGTCATGGACATTTTTTTCTCGTCTCGAATGAAGCCAAAATTCTCGAGTTGTCTCGAGTTCGACAAATCTCGAACAGAAACCCTAGTTTTCAACCGACTTCAAAATTTCTAAAGGAGGAGGTTCTCAATTCGTCTGATTTTTATTCTTTTTAATGGATGTTCACGCATACCTCCGTCATTACTGAACCGATTTGAACCGGTTTCAGGTTTGTCCCGCTTTTTTCAAAATCCATTTCTGATGATTGGATCCATGAGGAACTGAGGGAACTCCTCAAATTTGAAAGGCACATGCATAGTAATTTGGGTATTTTCTTGAGAAACTTGAGCATTTCTTTACAAAACCTACCAGTTTGGTGGAGCAGACCTGACGGTCTAGTATAAAAGTTGTACGACACTTACTTCTCGATCGCGTTAGCGTATCGAGAGTTCAAATTATGTTTGCCGTTTATTTAAAATCATCCGGCAACTTTAATATTTTGACCCCTCGATACGCTAATAACGCGGTCGAGAAGTTAGTGTCGTACAATTTTTATACTAGGCCTTCTGATGATGACGACCAGGGATGTCAAAGAGGAACTGCTCTATAATTCGCGGGCCCCAGCTGTATCTTTGAGACATTCATCTTTTGTTTGTTACGAAATGCCTTCGAGGTAGTCCTATTTGATTTTAATTATATTTTGATGATGGATACCATGAGGAATTAATGGAGCTGATGCTGAACCCTGGCAGTACCTAATGGAACTCAGGTTTTGTGAAATATACGCGTGTGCGGTTTTCATTAATCGACTCATGTTAACGAGCAATTAGGAGAGCAGTTCACAAGATGGAGCTGATGCTGAACCCTGGTAGTAATATGTATGTATGTATGTAAGTTTTAAATAAGGTGTAAGGAAAATTAACAAAATAAAAACATAAATTACATTTTTTACATAAAACTCCCGTAAGTATTTACTGCCGTCAATATTGTCGAAAATAGCTCGACATGTTTTGGATTTAACACTCCTAGCAGCTCGCTCGCATTCTTCCTTTATTTGTGAGAAGGTACCTCGAAGGTGATCCCATTTAATTTTAGCTGTGATCTCATGATGCAATCCCTGATGCATTTAGAGAGCCATAACTTTCAAAGGTAGTTACTCATATGGTGATTAATATGTTTGAATTTAACTGCAATAATTCGCTTACTTTAACTTTTACCGGGAAGTCGAATTGAAGTCGGTTTTTTTTTCTTTAAAATTATTAATCACCCAAAAATCCCAAAATATCATTGGTCAGCGTCAATACGAGTATGGTGCGGTAGGATATTGGTCTGGCTCTGAACGCCGACACTTGAAAATTACACAAAAAATGTGATATTGGCAAGGCATTGTTACTAGACGGTGTAAAGCAATAAAGAGCAATTTTTACATGAAATATTTTTGTAGTGATAAAATTGAATAAAATTTTAAGTAAACAATTATTACTTACTTTATTGATCTCGTACGTTCGCCGTAAGATTATTAATATATGGCATTAATATTAATAATATTGTAACGTGCATATGGACCCGGGTATGTCCTAAAACTACGACCAAGACCACCGGGGGATGGGCAGCAGCATCCCTAAGTTACGGTGGAGACACTGCGATCGCCAACCCGCATGCCAAGCGTGGCGATTACGGCAAAAACCCCCCTTATGAATTACACCAAATAACCGCGGCCCCGAGGTTCCGGCGACCCCCGGTGCCCTGATTATGGTAGCGGCCAGGGTGCTAGCGGGGTCAGGTGTGCTAAGAATCTCCGGCAAAGATCCGGCTACCACCACCGACGACTCCTGGCCCTGGCAACGTATAACACGCGTACACTGCGGACCGACGAAAAGTTGGCGGAACTGGAGGAAGGATTGAGCAAGTTGCGTTGGGACGTCGTGGGATTGTCAGAAGTCCGAAGAGAGGGCGAGGACACGATAATCCTAAAGTCCGGCAACTTGCTCTATTTCCGGGAGGGCGACCAACAGTCCCAGGGAGGTGTCGGGTTCATCGTCCACAAGTCCCTCGTAAACAACGTGGTGAAGATCGAGAGTGTGTCGACTAGGGTGGCGTACCTTATACTCAGAGTATCCGAGAGGTACTCGTTGAAGGTCATACAGGTGTACGCGCCGACTTCGGCACACTCCGATGACGAGGTGGAGGCTATGTATGAGGATATTTCAAAAGCCATGCATAGCTCCAGAACCTACTTCCCTGTTGTTATGGGGGACTTCAACGCGAAACTAGGCAAGAGAGATGGTGACGAGCTGAGAGTGGGGCAATTTGGGGTTGGACGTCGGAACCACCGGGGGCATCTACTGGCTGGTTTCTTGGAGAAGGAGGGACTCTACATGATGAACTCTTTCTTTAAGAAACGCGAGCACAGAAAATGGACCTGGATGAGTCCCGACGGTGCAACTAAAAATGAGATTAACTTCATCATGTCGACGAAGAGACATATATTCAATGATGTTTCTGTGATCAATATGGTCAAAACCGGAAGCGATCACCGTCTGGTAAGAGGCACATTGAATATATGTCCTAAGCTAGAACGCTCTCGACTGATGAAGTCTACGCTCCGTCCTGCAATCCAAACTCTAAACCCCGAGAGCCTTCAGCTGGAACTCCAAAACCGTTTCGATTGCCTAGGCGATGATGTGGACGAGTTCAACGACGGGTTTGTGGAAGCTGCCCATAGCGCTGGGTCTAAGTTATTTAAGGCCCAACGGAAAAATAAGACCAAAAGGCTCTCAGACTCCACTCAGAGACTCTTCGATAAGAGGAGTAAAATGGTTCTACAATCTTCAGTTGACGCGACTTTATACCGGCGGCTCAACAAGCAGATCTCTAAGTCCCTCACCCGCGATATGCGCCAATTCAATACTAAGTGTATTGAAGAGGCCATTCAGCGAAATAAGGGCTCCAAAGTTTTTTCAAGGGATCTGTCTGTTGGGCAAAGCCAGCTCGCTAAGTTAAAAACTGAGGATGGTAGAACCATCACATCCAAACCTGAGCTCCTGAGTGAGATAGAGAGCTTTTATGGACAGCTATACACGTCTACTAGCAGACCCGAAGTTGGTCTGGCGGAAGACCCTAGAGCTAGACTGGCCCAACACTATACCGAAGACATCCCGGACATCAGACTGCACGAGATTAGTATGGCTCTTAAACAGCTCAAAAACAACAAGGCGCCTGGTGAAGACGGAATTACAGCCGAACTTCTGAAGGCGGGTGGTAAACCGGTGACCTTACGGCCCTTCAGAAGTTGTTCAATTCCGTCTTACTACAAGGGAGAACGCCAAAGGCATGGAGCGGAAGTGTGGTGGTACTGTTCTTCAAAAAAGGCGACAACGCCTTACTAAAGAACTACCGACCCATCTCACTTCTGAGCCATGTCTATAAGCTGTTTTCAAGAGTCATTACGAATCGTCTCGCACGCAGGCTTGATGACTTCCAGCCTCCCGAACAAGCCGGTTTCCGAAAAGGCTTTAGTACCGTAGACCACATTCATACGCTTCGTCAGGTTATACAGAAGACCGAGGAGTATAATCTGCCCCTCTGTTTAGCGTTTGTGGACTACGAGAAAGCCTTTGATTCGATCGAAACCTGGGCGGTACTACAATCTCTCCAACGGTGCCAAGTAGACTACCGCTATATCGAAGTGTTGAAGTGTTTGTACGAGAGTTTGTACGGGAGTTTGTACTTCTAACACAAACAACATTTCTTATTTTTATCATATATTTATGTGACTATACACAATTACACACCCCCCTACTAGGCCCCTACACCAGAATTGAAGAGTACATTTGACATATACCAGGTTATAAAGATACAGTAAAGATATGCACGTTCATCATCATCATCATCATCATTTCAGCCGAAAGACGTCCACTGCTGGACATAGGCCTCCCCCAAAGATTTCCACAATGACCGGTCCTGCGCCACCCGCATCCAGCGGACTCCTGCGATCTTCACCAGGTCATCAGTCCACCTTGCGGGGGGCCTACCCACGCTGCGCCTTCCGGTACGCGGTCGCCACTCAAGAACCTTTCCGCCCCAACGGCCGTCGGTTCTACGTGCAATGTGCCCCGCCCACTGCCACTTAAGTTTAGCGATTCGGAGAGCTATATCGGTTACTTTGGTTCTGCTGCGGATGGTCTCATTCCTGATACGATCTCGCAGAGAGACTCCTAGCATAGCTCTCTCCATTGCCCTTTGGGTGACTTTGAGCCTTCTTATGAGGCCCATTGTAAGCGACCACGTTTCAGTACCGTAGGTCATCAATACGTTGTTTTTAAGTCCGGTAAGCCACCTCGAAAACAAGAAGTCTGTTCAGAGTCTAAAAAACAAACATAGTTTTGGAATTTATGAAATTCCTCCCTCACTAGTAAAAATATGTTCCAATGAGCTGATAATACCGTTGACATTTCTATAAACCAATCCTTTACTACCGGAACATTTCCGAGATGCCTTCAAAATTGGCGTTATCAAACCGATTCCTAAAACAAAAAACGTAACTGACACTGACCAATATCGCCCTATCGCCATGTTACCAACTTTTTCAAAAATCTTTGAATGTGTTATGGTCAAGCGCCTAACAGATTTTTGCGATAAATACAGTATATTCGATAACAGTCAATTTGGTTTCCGAAAACAAAGAGGGACAGTTCTCACAGTTCACAATTTTATTCAGGAAGCCATAAGTATATTAGACAAGAAAAACACGTCTACGTTCGGGCTGATGCTCGATATGAGTAAAGCGTATGATAGAGTCAAACATAATATTTTACTCAACAAATTGTATGGAATAGGAGTACGTGGCACTGATCACGACTGGTTCAAGTCATATCTGAAAAATAGAATTAAATTGACTGAAGTAGAATATTATAATAAGAACAACAACACTATAAAAAATATCCAATCAGAAAGTAAACAAATTACATGTTCCATCCCGCAGGGTAGCGTTCTAGGTTGTATCTTATTTTTAATCTACATCAATGAGCTACCAAAATTAATAAACGCTGATAATATTAAAATAATATTAAATGTTTTTTATACGCTGACGATGTATCAATAGTATTTTCAAGTCAAAATAATAATGAAATAGCTCATAACATGGACACAATCCTCAATGTCATTGTAAAGTGGTTTGACGAACATAACTTGCAATTAAATAATATTGTCTTCTGTTACCGCGATTGTTATTCATTGAAATTAAACACTTTAGAACGGATTAATCGCGTTTATTAACACCATGATCCTACGTTTTCACAGGGTTAAGATGATGACATCATCAGTCATCATCTTAACCCTGTGAAAACGAGTGCTGTAAAGGGCTCGAAACGTAGGATCATGGTGTTAATAAACGCGATTAATCCGTTCTAAAGTGTTTAATTGCAATTAAATATTAAAAAACCAACCTTATCCAGTTTAGACCTTATCAAAGACTCCCCATAGATATAAATTACTCATACTTAAATAACACATTTGAACAAAGTAGTAGTTGCCGTCTCCTCGGGATAAATATTGACGACCACTTAAATTGGAAATCTCATGTTGACAAAATTAGTTTAAAACTTTCGCGATTTACCTATGTCTTAAGAAATATTAAAAAAATACAGATTTGAAAACAGCAATTACCGCTTACTATGCATTTACCCAAACATGTCTCCAATATAGAATTATCTTGTGGGGCAATAGTGTAGATATACCACATTTATTTATATTGCAAAAAAATGTATCCGAATTCTAGCGAATACGAGTATTACCTAATTTCCCTGACACTTGCAAACCGCACTTCAAAAACCTGAAAGTCCTAACTCTGCCATGCTTGTACATCCCGGAAGCAAGTAAATTTGTACGTAAAAACTCAACTTTATACAGCAAAGCAAAAGACCGCCATACGTGTACCATGAATCTCAGCACGCCTACCACGAACATCGAAAATTAGCATTGACGGGAAAACCTCTTTGTCACACCAATATGCACACCGCTGATGGCCATTTGTATACTAAACGGCACGCTGGCTTGGTTGTGTAAGCCCCACCTCGTGTGGCGTAGGTTTTGTGGGGTCATTTTCTAGAGCTTATTAGTCTTCCATGTTTTTTAAGTTCCGTTTTAAACACTACAAGCAATAGAAATCAAAAACTATATATGAAAGAACAGAATAAATGACGATCACAATGACATATTTTTTAAACCGCCAGATCTCTCCAGCCAGTAATTTATCGAGACCACACTACATACCTACAAATGTGCAACACCTACATGATGATATGCTTTGTCCTAGTTAAGAGTATAAATTGATTTTATCTATGATGATTGAAAATAGTGGTTTATCTAAAAACTGTTGTTTGACTTGATTGTTTGAAGCCCACAATAACTTTGTTCAATACAAACTTGACTGAATTCAGTTAAAACGAAAATATTATTCCAAAAAGTAGATTACCTTCCATTACCCCATGAGTATACTCTGCCTTTATCTGTTAACAGTAGATAGTGTTCATATCCACATTGAACATCACTAACTTTGCCTAAGCAGTTAGACACATCCAACGTTCCAGGCAGTAGTCCGCTATAAACAGCTCCTACTGCTGTCAAACAAATACAATTATAGTTTGAAATACAAACTCTTACTAAATTGTTTCCTTGTTTCATTCGTTTCATTGTTTGATTTGGAATTTCGGTCATTAAATTTATGTGCTTTACATTCTTTGCATCTTGCAAATCGATCACCCACATTGTATGTAACTCTGCCTCAAACAGAAATAAACTGTAGTCATTTCCAGACAATAAAACTTTGTTGCATAAAACATTTGTCGGTAAAGACAGTTCAGTGAACTCTTTATTTTTTCCATTTAGTGATCCGGCCAAGAAAAATTTATTTTTTTCTTGAAATAAATTGTAAGACCAAGTCATATGAATTAATTTGATTTCATCGGTTATAGATGTATCTTCACTGTTTTCTTTAATAGACACACATTGAAATTGATCCAAGACAGGATTAGCGTGAAGCCATTGGCCATGTATGTTTGATCCACTTACTATGAACATAATTTTAAGTAATATGATCAACAGTTTTATTTATTTTACTGAAGTAAATGATTATTATGATTATTCATCATTATTCTGATAAGCGTTGGTCATTTTGACAATCATTGACATTGACAATCATATTTTTGACAACCGGCAAAAAGTGCCCTTTCACGGCCTTAAGCCCGTCTTTCATGGCAGTCCGCCGGCACTCCGGCATGGCTGGATGTAGCGGACACACGGTGTGCAAGTGGCCCAGACTGGCAGTCCAATTCGCACTTATTCGTTAAAAGATGCGCAGCGCTGCGTTTTAGCGCATACACTGTACTCGAATTAAAAAAATGCCGCCATCTCTTATGTCATTTTTAATAATGAATAATTAATATTTTATGCATTGCCGCATTTCTCAATTGTTTATTACTGTAATTTAGTGCAATTCGGACTGCAAGGAGGTGGGTGGAGCTAGCAGGATGATGCCGTAAGGCACGCATCCGGCAACGACATTCACGATGCTAATTTAAGTGCCGGAGCTGCCGGCGGACTGCCGTGAATGAGGGGCTTTAGTTAAGCCCGTCATTCACGGCAGTCCGCCGGCACTCCGGCATGGCTGGATATAGCGGACACACGGTGTGCAAGTGGCCCAGCCTGGCAGTCCAATTCGCACTTATTCGTTGAAAGATGCGCAGCGCTGCGTTTTAGCGCATCCACTGTACTCAATTTAAAAAAATGCCGCCATCTCTTATGTAATTTTTAATAATGAATAATTAATATTTTTTGCATTGCCGCATTTCTCAATTGTTTATTACCGTAATTTAGTACAATTCGGACTGCAAGGAGGTGGGCGGAGCTAGCAGGATGTTGCCGTACGGCACGCATCCGGCAACGACATTCACGGTACTTTATTACGTGCCGGAGGTGCCGGCGGACTGCCGTGAATGAGGGGCTTTAGGCCATATCATACTATACCATCTCTATTAGCCCCTCATTCACGGCAGTCCGCCGGCACTCCGGCATGGCTGAGCGCTTACCACGAACCGCGAACGAAAGTATACCTCCCTTTCGACCTTGTGATTTCTCACTCAAGCGCGACAGAGAGGTGAAACTACGTTCGTGGTTCGTGGTAGGCCTCCTGATGTAGCGCACACACGGTGTGCAAGTGGCCCAGCCTGGCAGTCCAATTCGCACTTATTCGTTGAAAGATGCGCAGCGCTGCGTTGTAGCAACTTGTAGCGCATACACTGTACTGGAATTTTAAAAATCGCCGCCATCTCGTATGTTATTTTATTATTATTATTGCAAGCCCATACTGTCCCACTGCTGGGCAAAGGCCTCCCCCCACCTTCTCCACTCTTCCCGATCGAGAGCAGTCTCTGGCCATCGTTGCAAAAAGGAGTCAAGCTCGTCTCGCCATCGCCGGCGGGGTCTGCCGGGTCCTCGATTTGAGCTGTCAGATTGCCACTCAGTGGCGATCTTGGCCCACAACTCCTCCGGCATGCGGCAGACATGACCAGCCCAGTCCCACTTCAACTTGGCCGCCTTCCGAGTTACGTCTACAATTTGAGTTTTGGAGCGCAGCGTTGTATTTCGGATTCGGTCAATTAGTTTAACATCCAATATGCTACGCTCCATAGCTCGTTGGCAAACCCCGAGTTTGGACTTCTGAGATAACGTCAAAGACCAAGTCTGTGCACCGTAGGTGAGAACTGGAAGTATGCACATGTCCATGTTATTTTAATGAATAATTAATATTTTATGCATTGCCGCATTTCTCAATTGTTTATTACCGTAATTTAGTGCAATTCGGACTGCAAGGAGGTGGGCGGAGCTAGCAGGATGTTGCCGTACGGCACTCATCCGGCAACGACATTCACGATACTATATAACCGTGCGTTTACATGCTCGGGCTCTCGGCCGAATGTTTCGGCCATGTTACCGTGCGTTTACATGCTCGAATGATTCGGCCCACCCTAGTACACGCTCATTCGAGACAGACTATAGCCCCTCATTCACGGCAGTCCGCCGGCACCTCCGGCACGTAATGGTGCGTTTACATGTTCGGGCTCTCGGCCGAATGATTCGGCCCACCCTAGTACACGCTCATTCGAGACAGACTATATAGATTAAGTTTAAGCCAGACCATAGACAATTTAAGCTTTTTCAGGTAGTTTCAGTGAGTTAAACTGTGTTTTAAATAGCTTTGGTTATTGAAAACATTTAAGACACTTTTTAAATAGCTTCACCCGAAGTGAAATTATTTAAGACACCTTTTAACTCAACCAAACTACCTGAAAAAGTACTTAAATTGTCTCTGGTCTGGCTTAAGTTTTCTCTATATAGTCTGTCTCGAATCATCGTGTACTAACATGGCCGAAACATTCGGCCGAGAGCCCGAGCATGTAAACGCACGGTAATAAAGTACCGTGAATGTCGTTGCCGGATGCGTGCCGTACGGCAACATCCTGCTAGCTCCGTCCACCTCCTTGCAGTCCGAATTGCACTAAATTACAGTAATAAACAATTGAGAAATGCGGCAATGCATAAAATATTAATAATTCATTATTAAAAATGAAGTACGAGATGGCGGCGATTTTAAAATTCGAGTACAATGTATGCGCTACAACGCAGCGCTTCGCATCTTTCAACGAATAAGTGCGAATTGGACTGCCACGCTGGGCCACTTGCACACCGTGTGTGCGCTACGTCCAGCCATGCCGGAGTGCTGGCGGACTGCCGTGAATGAGGGGCTTTAATAGATTATGGTGCTTTTACATGCTCGGGCTCTCGGCCGAATGATTCGGCCCACCCTAGTACACGCTCATTCGAGACAGACTATATAGATAAAATTTAAGCCAGACCATAGACAATTTAAGCTTTTTCAGGTAGTTTCGGTGAGTTAAACGGTGTTTTAAATAGCTTTGGTTATTGAAACTATTTAAGACACTTTTTAAATAGCTTTACCGGAAGTGAAATTATTTAAGACACCTTTTAACTCAACCAAACTACCTGAAAAAGTACTTAAATTGTCTCTGGTCTGGCTTAAGTTTTCTCTATATAGTCTGTCTCGAATCATCGTGTACTAACATGGCCGAAACATTCGGCCGAGAGCCCGAGCATGTAAAGGCACGGTAACCGTTCGTTTACATGCTCGGGCTCTCGGGGCTTTCACTTCGGGTAAAGCTATTTAAAAAGTGTCTTAAATAGTTTCAATAACCAAAGCTATTTAAAACACCGTTTAACTCACCGAAACTACCTGAAAAAGCTTAAATTGTCTATGGTCTGGCTTAAATTTTATCTATATAGTCTGTCTCGAATGAGCGTGTACTAGGGTGGGCCGAATCATTCGGCCGAGAGCCCGAGCATGTAAAAGCACCATAATAGTTTTAATTTAAGTAGTGCTGCCATCTATTGTCTCGAATGACCACATAACTAAATATTGATAATGTTTTTATCTGTATCCAATAGAAAAACTACGGCGAACGGCGAGACAGCGAATGGCGTACACCGGCAAGCTAGGTAAGCATTTTTTGCAAATTTTAAGCCTGATTGTGTAAATGCAATATTATTTTAGTTATATTTTTACTAAAACTGTAGTGAACAGAGTATATAATACACTTTCCATGTCGTTTTCTACAGATTTGTTGTATAAATGACATGAAGTTATTGGAGAACAAATCAATATGGCTCTCAAGCTGGGAAAGTGTAGACTCTGTCTCAAACTTGGCGATTTCTATTCCATCTTTACGGTGGATAACAGTGTGCAATTGGCAGACATGGTGATGGAGTGTGCTCGGATCAAAGTAAGTGATGGTGTTGTTTTAACTACTTGATACATTTTCGCGACTCCTTCTATTAGCATAGTTAGAAACATGTTTAGCTGCCATTGAATTGTTGGCCATGATTAATTTAATATTGATGCTTGTTAATTTACTGTAGGATATGTACGGTAACCGGCTTAAGTCATGATTTTAGAATAGAATATTAAAAACATTTATTTTGCTAATTTGAGGAAAACCAAAGAAAAAAGTTTTATAACTTAGTTAAATGATACTTAATTGGCATTAACTTTCTTTTTGTTTGTCTCATCTACTGTTGTACTTCTACCAACATCTTGATTGAGCAAATGTAAATTTTCAGTCACAGACCATCTCGATTAGTAGACAAAGCATACAAGACAACTCACAGTCACTGCACATATGCAGTCCTGTACTAATTTAGTATGGAAGTTGCACACATGTTTATAATAAATTTTTGTCCTTGTGAAAATTAAAATTATTTAAGTTTGCTGTGTTTTGGAGTGAACCCGGAATAGAACTACTAAGGAATGTTAACGTTCTATAGCTATAGAACTACAATTCCCAATTTGATTTTATTGAGGATATAACTAATTTGTCCCTAATGAGGGATAACAGGAACAAATCATCATCATCATCATCATCATCATATAACTAATTTTTAGGGTTCCGTAGCCAAAGTGGCAAAAACGGAACTCTTATAATTTCGAATTATCGAAGTTCTATGTTGTTTGCATACTGGGTCCATTTATCAAAAGTTTGTAACATATAAAACAAGTGGAAGTCTCTGTCTAATGAAAAGAGAAAAACAGAGACTTCCGGTTGTTTTCCTAGTTATCTGAAGGGTCTAAATTATCTAAATTATCTAAAGGACGTTGAACTGCCCTTTTCTTTTGTTTTATGATCAAAATTTTAGTGCTAGATGAAACATTTCACAAATAACACCGAGTCAAAACATGACCCTCTCTCCCGATCAAAGTCAACTTAGTTTCATACTAAAAGGTATATAAGCAAAAGTGCGCCCGAATCATTCTTTGGAACTAGTATGTATCTAAATTCGACTACGAATTAACTTGTGTAATATTGTAACAAGTGCTATAATTTTGATGTCAAATTTTATCCGATATCCTGAAGATTGTAGATTGTGTGATTACAGTAGTGCATAATGTTTTGCCCTGATACGCCCGAACGTGTCATGCTATTTCAGTCTGTGTCAGTACTTAAAGTACAGATGTAGTGAAAAATCCTTTATGCCACACCGGCCATAAAGTGCGTTTTTCCGCATGCTACGCGTACGGAAAAAGCCGATTTCTGCCCAAGTTTAGTCATAAAATGATGTACCTAACACGTGTGGTAATAACCTTGCGATTTCGCTTGCAGCTCCTGTCGCAAACATCTGCGATCTCGGCCTTTTTTTTGTTTTACCGCACTAGTTAGGTAATGTACTATTCCTATCATATTTTCTCGGAAATGTCCGTATTTGTTCTCTTCACTCACACTCAGTACTATAGCTGCCATCCGTTCGGGTTTCCCAGGATTTGTCCTAGTTCGGATGCCGTCCGGGAAGCGTCCGGCCCGGATTTTTAAAACTGTCCAGAATAAACCCGGACATTTTTGGGTTCAGGTCAATCCCTAGCAAACGCTAATTTTTTAAATTAACAATTGATTTCTTTAGTGTCCGGAGAGAGACCACGATTTCAGTGAAACGTCCGAGTTTTTTAACTTTTTTGTCCGGTTTCGGCAATGTACGAGATGGATGGCAGGCAGCCCTACTCAGTACCCATCAAGACAACGTAGGGAACGGTCGCATTGCGAGACGAAGTATCGATATAGAGTGGTTAATACCAGAGGATTATTTTGTTAATATTCAAGTTAGTATTAAGTTATTTTTAATAGACATACCGAAAGCACTAAGTCGTGGGAAACGTTTAGATCGGCAAGCCTGTGAAATTATTTTAAATATTTATTTATACTTCTTAACAGAAAATGACAAGTTCAAAGATACCATTGATACCAACAACACTGATTACTTTTGTAAAGTCCGTAGTTTATAAAGTAACGAGTTTTGGAGGCCAGTGAAATTTCTTAAGAGTCCACATATTCGAGCAAATTAGAGCGGGATAGACCTAATTGCAAGAGCACGCGAAACATGAAAAGGCGATAATAGGCGGGCGCGTCAAAATACACTGCAAAATCGCTGTTTACACGTAAACTACAATTTCTGTCAATAAAAGCTTTTACCAAATTTAAGAACTACGAGTAGTTATTACTTAAATATTTAACTAAGAATCCTTTTTAATCTTAAAAATTTGAAGATCCAATGTGGCAAATGTGGAATACCATCTCCCCTGTTGGTATGCGATGGGGTTGAAATGCCAAAATTTCAATATGAGAGTCATTTTTACGTAAATTTCTGGTTCTAAAGAATTATCCGAAACTTCACCGGAGTATTCTTTAAGGTAAATGAGTAAACACGTGTTTCAGGTTTTTTGAGAATTTAACCCCTGAAAGGGGCAAAAGTGAAAAAATCAACATGGGTATCGTTTATATGGTTTTTCGGGTCGCTGATCACGAAAAAAGCAACGATTTGAAGATACAATGTGGCGAACGTGGAATACCATCTCCCCCGTTGGTATGCGATGGGTTTGAAATGTCAACATATAAATTTGAGTGTCGTTTTTTATTAAAATTAAGTAAAATAAAATACAATACAAAACAAAACAAAACAAAAAAATAAAACAAAAACAATTGTATTAAATTAAATTATATCAAATCAAATTAGATTAGATTTAATTAAATTAAATTACTCAGACAATGATCTTGATCTATATAATATAAATAAAAGATGAAACTGACAGAATGACTGACTGACTGACTAACTGACTGACTGACATACCCAGACCAAACAGCTGGTCCTAGAGATTCTAAATTTGGCACGTAGGTTCCTTATAAAGTCTAAAGGTGCACTAAGAAAGGACTTTTCAAAACTTACCCCCTCAGGGGGTGATTTGAGGGTCCAAAGTTTGTATGGGGAAACAAGATTAGTTGGACTATTCTATTTGAAACTTTACAGAAGTATTTATAAAAATAAATGAGTTAACACATGTTTCAGGTTTTTTGAGAATTCAGCCCCTAAAAGGGGGAAAACGGGTAAAAAATTATAAAAAACAACATGGGTATAGTTTTTATGGTTTATCAGGTCGCTGATTACGAAAACAACGTAGATTTTAAAATCCCACGTGGCGATTGTGGAATATTATCTCCCCTGTTGGGGCGCGATGGGGTCGAAATCTAAAAATATCACTACGGGTGTCGTAATATGTTTATTTCTGTTTCTAGAGATTACAAATTTAGCACTTTGTTTTCTTAAAAAGCGTAGGGGTGCACAAACAAAGGAGTTTTCAAAATTCATCTCCAAAGTGGGTGGAATGGGGGTACAAAGTTTGTATGGGAAAGCAAAATTAGTTAGACTATTTTATTTGGAACTTTACAGGAGTATTTACAAAGATAAAAGAGTTAACACCTGTTTCAGTATTTTTAAGAAAACAACCCCTAAAAGGGAAAAAGGAGTGAAAAAGTAAAAAACAACAACATGGCTATCGTTTTTATGGTTTGTGGGGTCGCTGATTACGAAAACAACGTAGATTTTAAAATCCAACGTGGCGATTGTGAAATACCATCTCCCCTGTTGGGACGCGATGGGGTCGAAATCTAAAAATATCACTACGGGTATCGTTATATGCTTATTTCTGGTTATAGAGATTCCAAATTTAGCACTTCGGTTCCTTATAAAGCGTAGGGGTGCCAAAGATCGGAGTTTTCAAAATTCATCTCCAAAGGGGGTCGAATGGGGGTACAAAGTTTGTATGGGGAAACAATATTAGTTCGATTATTTTATTCGAAACTTCACAGGAATTTTCCTAAAGATAAATGAGTTAAGACGTGTTTCAGGCTCTTTGAGAAATCAACCCCCAAAAAGGGGAAATATAGTCAAAACACTACATGGGTATAATTTTTCTGATTTATTGGGTCGCTGATTTCGAAAATAATAACAATTTCAACATCCAAAGAGGCGACGTGTGATGCCATCTTCCCTGATGGGGTGCGATGGGGTTGAAATCTCAAAATATCAATATGGGTGTCGTTTTTATGTTTATTTCTGGTTCTAGAGATTCCAAATTTTGTAAGTAGGTTTCTTATAAGGTGAAGCGTTGCACAAAGATAGGATTTTTCAAAGTAGGGGTAAAATTATGGTCCAAAGTTTGTAAAGAGGAAACAAGAATAGTTACGATTATTCTATTTGATATGGGTGTCGTTATTGGGTCGCTGATTTCGAAAACAACAACGATTTTCAAATCCAACTTAGCGGACGTTAAATAAATAAAAAAACCTCCTTTTTTGTATGACGGTTGAAAATTCCGTTTAGTACGCGGGCGAAGCCGCGGGTTAAAGCTAGTTTATGATATTTAAGGTACTTTCCCTCCATGGGGCATCGCCGTGGGACACCCTGTATAGGCTACAAAATTGGTTATAAACAGAGGGTCAATGGACCTCTGAAACATGATACACTTGTTATTGTTACATGAGCTTTATACTATATTAGGGAATGGTATGTGGTACATGGCACCGTTCCTTATATGGTACCGTCCTAACAATACTTGATGCCAATGCCCTATATGGGACCGGCAGATGATACATGAAGCTTATGGTCTAATTACAAGATATATGAACCCTTATATCTAAAAACTCTATACCTACTACAATACGGACGGAATACAACTTAAAGTGAGACATTCAAATCTCTGTGTGATTACTTTAAAAAAAAAACCGGCCAAGTGCGAGTCGGGCTCGCGCACAAAGGGTTCCGTAGCAGCAAATATAATAAACTTATTATGTCAATTTATACACCTGGTGAATGGAGCCTAAACTCTCCCGATATTTTGCCTTGTACTTTTATGTATGAATATTAATTTTAACTTAACCAAAATTACAGTTAAATCAACCTATCTCAAAAACTATAAGAGATACTTTGATCAAACCAAAAATCGTTGAAAGAGTTAATTAGCATGCATCACCTCTATTTTTTTTAGAATTTTATACCCCGTAGTTATAAAAATAGAGGGGGGGGGACATACTTTTTACGACTTTGAGAGCTGATATCTCAAAAACCGTTCACTTTAAGAAAAATGTTTTTTAGAAAACTTTATATCATTTTAAAAGACCTTTCCATTGATACCCCACACGGGTATGTACATCGAAAAAAAAATTTTCATCCCTCAGTTACATGTATGGGGGGCCCCACCCCCAATTCTTTTTTTTACTATTTAGTGTCATAATTTTGTAGCGGTTCATACAACACATATTCCCATCAAATTTCATCACTGTAGTACTTATAGTTTCCGAGTAAATCGGCTGTGACAGACGGACAGACGGACAGACGGACAGACGGACATGACGAAACTATAAGGGTTCCGTTTTTGCCATTTTGGCTACGGAACCCTAATGAAACAATTTCAGCATTAGTATGGATGTTGTTGTATTTTTTAATGAGACTTTTTATATGTAGTTGAAGTTTACCGGATCATCTACCAAATCATTATATCGTTGGCAGTTTTATATATTTTTTCATTATTTTGTTGTAATATTATTACTTAACGCTGTTATAAAAACTATCAAACAGTTAATACCATTCATTTGCAACTGGTTGAACTGGTGTAAATCAGCGAACTTAAAAAACATGGAAGACTAATAAGCTCTAAATCATGACCCCACAAAACCTACGCCACGCGAGGCGGGGCTTACACAGCCACGCCAGCGTGCCGTTTAGTATACAAATGGCCGTCAGCGATGTGGTCAGTTTGACAGATACCGTAAAATGTAATAATATATAATAAAAATGCCTTTTTGCGCTGTGAAATGGTGTCGAAGTCGCACGGATAAACACCGCAAAAAAGATGGCATTACTTTTCTTCTGTAAGTAGTTATTTTACATGTTATTTTAAATTTCTTTGATCCGGACAATTTTATATGGGGATGGTGTTATGCCAACTTTTGGACAACCATTGAAATTATAATACAGGGATGCATATTTTATTATAATTAAATTTGTTACATCCCGACGTATCGAACAAGTGAAATACATAGTGGATCAGTCTAATCAGAATATATATTTTTATGATTAAATATTAACATAGGTAGGTATTTTTCCAGATTTCCGATCAACCCTCGTGTAAGGAAAATGTGGACCAATGCCGTTAGGTAGATTAGAAAGGCATGATCGAACATGGCATGGCAACCAACCAAATCCACAAATATTTGTTCAATACATTTCGACGAGGACGATATGTACTTTTCAAATTTTCCCATAATAATATTTAATATTAAGATGCTACTGAAAATTCAGGGTTTTAGCCTTGACCAGCGCGAAAACACAGAAGGTTGAAAATGGCCTGACTGGCTTTACTTATGTCATATTGCTTATGTCAATTGAATTATGCTGTTCGAGGCTTAACATATGTAACGAAAACAAGGGGTATCACCATATTCCTAAAATACGTGTCTAAGGGTTCTTATAATTGCCTATAACTTCATGGACAAACAAAATCTCTTTTATTATCTGATATATTTATTGACTATACACACCCCCTTGCACATAAATTTAAGAGTACGTTTGACCATATACCAGGTTATGAAAATGAGATCGCGAATAATTAGCACGGTTGCGGTATTATGGACGTTACAATATTATTCATATTAACTACATATATTAATAATCCTACAGCAAACCAACGAGATCAATAAAGTATTTACCTGGGTGGGGAAATTGGGTAAATACCCGCGACCCCTCTCTAGTCAGAGTGGAACTCCTTCGCTGTCGGGCTATTAATAGACGTCAACGGCACCGGTTGCATAATTTACACGATCTGGAACGCCAATACAAGCCGTTCTACACGCTCGGCTGTAGGAACACTAGGAACCTCTTGTCCAAGCTTCCTGTAGTCGACCGTGTAGAAGGGCATGTATCGGCGTTCCAGGCCGTGTGTGTAATCTCAGCCATTGCGTCTGTCGCGAACGCCACCGTAGAGTAGACTGGTATCTGGGTGGAATCCAACCTCTTCCACTTTAAACTAAGAACATCAAAGTCATAAACCCGTCCTTCTCTTCCTCACCAAGTAAAGGGACTGTCAAAAAGAGATGTATATATGTTTGTTATTTCTCCGATTCTGTAGGTTGAAAACAGTTTGGCTGATCTCTTTTCATGCAATTCGTCCAAGCAGCCAAATTAAACACATCGTTGTAATTTGGTTGTTGGTATCAATGCATTACAACTTGGTCGCATACGACATTTGCGAAATCCACTGCCAATTTCAAGGCTGCTCCAAACTGTTGTCATTTGATAGTTTTTGTACTACTTCCATGCTTTAGTTATTCTTGCGTGCAACTGACATTAATTTCAGGTTATTATTTATGTACGAGTATATACGTAGTTGTGTTTCAGACGTTAAGAACATTTTTGTTATTTTTTACAGATATTTGAAGGAGATGGGTTACCAGATAAAGTCTGTTCTGAATGCATTCAGAAGCTCAGTAGTGCATATATTTTTAAACAACAGTGTGAGAGAGCTGATCAAGAGTTACGACGAAATTATGTACCTCCTCCAGGTACGTATGACCAGAGCATTTAAATATCTTCGTCGGTTTATTTAAAAACGTTTCAGTGCGCTAATATTTAATTAACAATCCGTGTACTAGCTGCATATTTTTTTTGAGTCAACCCATTTTCTTAAGTTCAGTGAGTTATGCAAAACATATGTTTTTATAGAACTTGTCTATATTCTATTTGTTGTTTATTATGCATTTACAATCCTTTTTCTTGCTTATTTAGAAGTTACGTTACGAAGATATAAATAGCATTAATGCTTTCATACACTAAAGCTAATGCGTGCAGGTGCTGAGGCAGGCGGCGTTGTAAGGAGTTTTACTTTTAGATTAACGTTGGTTAAGAGTATCAACCTGCTAAATCCATTTTTAAAATTTATTTATTTAAGTCGGATTTTTCTTTAAATTTATTTATCAAATTAAAATAAACTATGTATGCAACAAATGCAGAATTTCAGGTTCAATCCCTCTCTTGGGCACTGGAGGCGTAGGTACGCGACATTCATCTAAGTTTATAAATACTACATTTAAAAAAATATATTGTGTTCAACCCATTACACAGTCATCAATTCAAAAATCAAAAATTTATGTAAAATGTTATCAAATTACACAAAAAAGGTAGGGAAAATTATGCATCGCTTTTATTATGTTTGTATACATGAAATATGCTTAAGCGCTCATGCGAATTTTTTCCTTTGTTTCCGTCTTAAGCTTGACGAGAAATACAAATGCTGCGCGAATTTCATCATTTTCGCTATTAATACTAAGTATTATGAATACAATTGCTTCGCGGTAAAACAGTGAAATGTTTACATTTCGCTGTCTGCAACTATTCAAATTAAAAAAAATATTTGTAAACCCATCTGTGTACGGCTTAGCAAGTGTTGAATAACATCATATACGAGTATGTAATGTATACAGAGTCGCTATCTGTCCCAAAGTTATGTCACAAATGAAAGTAATGATAAAAACAAAAGTACCAATCAGTTTTTAATAAATTATATAGCAATATAAAGTACATTTAATAAAGAAATATAATAACTTAACATTATTCAAAATGACCTCAATTGTTTTTAAGTAATACAGTCCCCTAATCGCCGGGGCCAGTCGTCTATCGCACGCACCATATTCATGTCTACGAACCCCAATGCAGAAGAGTTCGGCTACTAATACTATTTAAAATTGAATTCAACTTTTTTTCAATGTATAATCTAGTTAGTAATTTTAGTAGCATAGGAGCAAGAAATAAAATAAAAGTGTTGTACAATTAATTTACTTTATGTCCTATAATACAACAAAAAAATATTTATGTATTGTAATAAAATTCTTCTATCAACTCATCATCATCAGTTCACCTACCACTTAGTTGTCTCGTCTTTACTCTTAAGAACAGCCTTGATCCTCAATGGCATCGTCGCTACCAACTCTTCACACTCTTCTGGGGTTATAGACTCCCAGACAGCGACGAGTTTCTCTTTTAAATCACTTTTTGACCTCGATGGAAACTTGCGTAATTTATTTTTTATTTTTCACCACAATGTTTCAATGGGTGACAAATATGGACTATTCGACGGCCACTCCATAGTGGGGGTTCCTTTAGACTCGAGCCAAGTCTTCGTGGTCTTCGCAGTATGGCAAGATGCCCCGTCTTGTTGAAAAGTGTAGACATTTTCATATTTCAAGCTAGGAATAGATGGAATTAAACTGGTTTTCAAAATGTTCTGGTATTTCACTGCATTAACAGTCCCTTCTAAAAAATGCAGGCGGGCTACTTTTCTCTTAATGCAGTACTTGATGAATGCTTCGTCTTTATTTCAACCGATTTTTTTTCGTTCTTCGCCGACAGTTACTTCGAATTTTGATTCATCACTCCATATTATTTGACGCCATTGCTCAGTAGTCCAGTTTGAGTGCTCGCGAGCGAATTTCAGCCTCTTCTTTTTCTGTAACTCCGTTAAAGTAAAGGTTTTTCCTTGGCCGTGTAAAAACCATAACCCATTCTTTTGAGAACCCTTTTGCAGGTATCCACTGAAACGTCTTTCTGGATCATATCACGTCATTTTACGGTACGTTCCTCCGCACGAGCACGGCGGTTTTGTTTCATATTTTTCTTCAAAACTCGGTTTTCAGCTGCACTCGTCATACGCGGTCGATCAGACTTCTTCAAACACGAAATTGTGCCGTGTTTCTTGCGATGCTGGATGATTGACTGGACAGTAGATCTTGGCAGTCACTCAGCCATCTCACTACTGGAAATTATAATTTTCCTGACTTCTTCTGTGACTGGTTTTCCGCGGCCCATATTGCGCTAAATTACTTATAATAATGAAAAAAAATCTTGGAGTATGTACTTATACATGTACCCTTTCACATATTAAATAACAATAGTTTCCTAATTCATTTGAATCATTTTTATTTTTTTGAGTAATAACATTAAAGAGGCTTAACGCTAGGCGTGTACGAACTATTTTGCATCAATTAAGAACCTGCCGAACTGTTTTGCGAAACCATACACATGAATGAATAAACCTAGGATTTTTTTTCTTACATTGTATTTATTGTGCAATAGTGTAAAAGCAACGTTGTATATTGTAGAAATCGTTTGCTGCTAATGCCTTTCTAGAAATAAAACGAGTTGATATAAGATTCATATACTTAATAATCTATGACTGGACGAACTCTCCTGCATTGGGGCTCGTATTTCAGCGACTGCTTTTCTTAAAGATGACTTCAGCCTCTCTAAATTTTTATGAAGTTTAGCACAGACCTTCCCCTCTAAAACCTGCCAAATTTTATAGTCCAAAGGATTAAGGCTTGGACTGGAGGAAAGCCAAGCTTCGTGTCTTATAAAGTCGCTCAAACCAGGCTTCAGTGGTCTTGGCTTTGTGTGCAGGTGCAGAATCCTGCTGGAAAACAAAATGATGTCCTGAAAATAGCGTGTTGGGAAGATCTTTGACAAGCTCATCCAAAACCGTCTCTTAGTACAAGTTTGCACTGATTTTGACCCCTTTTTCGCAAAAATGAACCTCAGCTGGGCCTGGCCCGTAATAAGATACGCCCAACCAAACCATCACTGATGATGGATGATGCCCATATTGCACTCGCGGATTAACCTGCTTCTTCAGAGCTCCTATTCCTATCCTAGCGCCCCTATCATTTTGTTTATTATACTTTTATTCAATATCGAAAAAAAAAAATTCGCGTATCGCCTTAACAACTACCGGGATCTTTTAAGCGTTATTGTTTTTAGACGGGCATTAAGTTAGTGCCCACTCGTTTTTTGTATGCTCGTAGACTAAGAGCTTAATTTTAAACCCTTTTGACTGTTTTTCTACTGACAGCCATCTGAAAGTCCATCAAGTACTATTTTCGGACAGGATTTCTTGCTATACGCGCCTTGATCGCTTTGATCACTGCTGGCGTTCGTACGGAGCGTGGCCAGCTAGTTCTTCTCTTGTCCTCAACACCGGAGACTTCACTGTACCTATCTATAGTACGGTACACAAACCTAAACATTATATTTAAATTTTTCAGCAACTTGAAAATGGTACTTGGCGAGTGCCCCACAGAGGTGTAGCGCTAAAACAGCTATTCGGTTTTCTTTAAATGTCCACGCCATCGTTATGAAACGCGGCAAATGATTGTTTTAAAATAATTGTCAAACGTTCTAAAAATGAAATACAATAACATTTTCTTAAAATCATGTTCAAAATATAAAAATAATGTGCCAGTGACAGAACTTTGGGACCGACTACGTATTTTGTTTTTTGATTTTATTTTTTATTTTGATAGGTTATCAAAAGAATTGACCAGAAGTCGAAAGCATTGCCAAAAAAAAGATTTAATCATCAAAGCATATAAAAGCTTTGTTGCTTGGTATTCCCACTCGCGAAGATAATGTAATAAATGAAGTGATTATCAATCACTTATGAAAATCGATGAATACAAATTGTAACTCAACGAGCTAACATAGGAACTAACATAGAAACATACAGGCTTACGCAACCCTCCTCATGGACTTTGCCGAATACCGATAAAAAAGGAGGCGGATCTATTTTCAAAGACTTTTAAATGAAGGTTCTTAGTTATCTAATGTCTAGATCGGTTTGTGATTATTAAAAAAATTGTCATTACCCGACCGCCGAAGGAAGTTTATTTTATTATAGCTCCAGTCCGTATCTACTTCTGAGTTTTGTTATTAATATTTTTTCCTATTTTAGTCTAATATATTCCCCAACATCTTATAGAACTACATTCGAATGGGTTAGATGATATATGCAAAAATCCCACAAACTTTTCTTCCGGAAGTAGGTAAATAGGAAAAATATAAAACTAAACTAAGTCGATTTTTTTTAAATTAACGGTAGGAAATAGTTTTCTTGTATGTGAATATGACAAAATATTTGTCTTCTATCTGTTAAAAGAGAAACCAAACAAAACTTATTCACGGAAAACCATTAAATGTACCAAATGTACGGCACGGGTGATAGATGTGTTATTTCGCTAGAAACAAATATTAATCGGTAGAAACTGGTCCTGACCCATTTTAAACGGCTTAAAATAGTAGTTTATGCAACAGTGATATAATAAGGGTTCTTAAAACTTGAGGGTCGCCGTTACAAAACGAGGCGAAGCCGAGTTTTGTAATAATAGACCCGAGAGTTTAAGAACCAATTATGAGCTGTTGCATACCCTAGTTTTTCTACGACAGCTAAAATAGCGTAAACAGCAAAATCTAGAAACGTGGCGGAATAGGGAAGATGTTGTGCCCACTATTGAAATTAAAAAAAAACAACAACAGTGCTAATATAAATGTATGAAAATCCATAGGAGCAGTGTTCTTATGGAATACCACAGACAACGTTATAATGTATACTTTTTAAATATCGCTGTCAGTCATCTAATTGACAGATAGAAGTGCTGGAGTAGAAAAACATATATACATATCAATCTTACAACAATAACGCTTGTAACATGTGTGTACATATTTGTGACGATTAGCATCTAACGATATTTTGTTGGATTTTGTTGCCTACTTAATACTAGACTCACGATATATCCATACGCTAAAAAATGAACTATTATTAATTATTTCCCAAACACTCCAAATTTCCATACAAGCTAGTGTCAGTTCAATGATTGTATTATAATAGTTAGTTTACTCTCTTATAAATAATTAAGACTTCTTATGCTTACTACTTAGTCTACTTACTTACTTAGATATTTTTATTTACTACAAATATCAATTTGTTTTGTACGGCCAAGTGTAAGAATATGGTTGCAGGTAATATTATAAAAAAATATGTTCCATAGCTCTATTGTCCGCAGATTAAGATACCTTTTCACTTTACTATACCCTTTTGGCCGCGTACTAAACCGGAATTTCGTAACCAATCGTGACAAATCAATAATAAATCGTAGCTATAATAAATAACCGAGAAATGCCAAAACGTGTGATAGTAGTCGTGGTGTGGTGGCACGCGATAATGGTCTGAAAATGTTTGCAGGTTCGAGTTCCACACCAGTCCAGCCCAACAGGACCAGCAGTGATTCCGTTTCTTCCGTCCACACTGAGGCGACAAACCAAACCAAACCGTCGCAACCCTCAGATATGGACTCTACTAAAAGAAACAGTCGAAAACGTAGTCACGAAAGTATGGAAATCGCTTCTGCCAGCAGCAAATCTAATGATTTTCGGCCCACCAGTTCAAAACGAGTTGAGGAATTAAAAAGTAGTCATAAAAGGCCTAGACTGACAGCCAGCAATTATTATATGGATTCAGACTACGAAGACAACAGCGCGTCACAAATCTCAGGTGAAACAGACTCTGACGAACCCTTGCTGAGAGACGAATTCAAGTGTAAAGTATGCGCTCGACAGTTCCCGTCGTCAAAGAGCTTAGCGGCGCACTCCAGGATTCATTCAGGTAAAACAAACCAGGCAAAAGAAACTCTTCCTGAAAATGTAGTCGTCACAATTCCAAAGAAAAATATACAGGATGCGACAGATGTAGAGGATAAAATTAGCTGCGATAAATGCGAAAAGACTTTCAAATTGAAAATTATGCTGAAACGTCACTACGAGACCTGCGGCAAGTCGCCGCAAAAGACTCCTCCTACGACACCACCCAAACCAATTCAGAAGGAGTTACTTATAACGCTGGAACCTATAGATGGTATTCATACGAAAATAATTAACTGTCCCATGTGCACTACTACATTCAAAACTACGGAAAATTTGGAAAAGCACATGAGAGTGGTACATGCGGCTGTCCTGCCACAAGTTAAAACGGAGCCCAAAGCGAGCAACGGGAAGGTTTCCGTGCCTTGCATTTACTGTAAAAAACCATTCGACGACTATTATGTGCACAGTGAACACTTTAGTACATGCCCTGAAAGTACTAACGCTACCACATTTCCGTGTCCCGTTTGCAAAAAGGTGACATCGAGAAAATCGGCGTACTTCAAGCACATTAAGGACATTCACTTTGAACCACGAATGTGGTCGCTGAAGCCCGACCCGCAAGAGCAGGCGGGACCGCAGGAGTTGTTCCAGTGCCGCATGTGCTACAAGCAGCTCGCCACGGAGCAGCTGCTGATCACGCACCTGGCCGCGCACGTGTCCAACATCGAGGAGACCGGCGACGAGTCCAGGTAATCACCTCAACCCACTTCACTTTGAATTTGACCAATATGAGCATGTTATGTATGTGACATACCAACTTCAATTTATTTTTATACTTACATAATTAAAGCCTATCTCAGCAGCATACATACATGTAACAGTTGTACCACTGCTGGCCTCAGACCTGTCCGGGCCTCGAGGCCGTTGTGTACAGTGTGGAAGGTTTTGATGGGCCTTGGAGGGAAAGTCTCTTAAATCCTCTAAATAAGTTAGCTCATTTTACTTAAAGGAAACATTTCCCTATTTTTGAAAATAAACAAAATTGCATTTAAACCTTTTTAAATATTCACCGGGTTTCACTGGGGATGAAAAAGCAAGGTTACCCAGGTAAAAAATTAAAAAAAAAAGCTTTATTTTATTTTACTAATTGATAAAGGCAATGTCAAACTCGTTACTTGACCAGGATATTAAAAAAAACAGTGTAGGATAAAGTTAAAGGGCCCTTGAGGGATAGTGCCTTAAATGCTTAAGTTACCTCATTTTACACAAAAAACATTCTTTAATTTACAAAAATAAGCTAGCAGTATAAGGTTTTTTTATTTTCGGAAATCTAACTAACTATAAATTATAAAAAATAACCCTCGTTATTTTATTCCAAGAACAATTATTCTATCGATTAGTGGAATAAAATAGCGGGGGTTTATTATTCTACGTTTTAGCTGTATTAATTTCCGGGTGACATAGAAAATTTAAAAAACCTTTGAATGCTGTTTTGTTTCTTTTTATAAATTAAACTTTTTATTATTATTATTATTTTTTATTATTATTAAATACCTAGACGCTATTCTACCGTTAAGGCGATATCTGAGTGAAATTTTGATTAGTTTTTAATGTAATAATATGTACCATTTCAGGCCAAGCACTATTGAAGATTCATCGTCAATAGTGTCTGACAAGAGTGGCGGTGGTCCCCAGAAGTGTAAATATTGCGATAAAAGTTTCAAATATAAGAAATCGTTAATAACTCACGAGATGAAACATTTTGAATTCGAGAAAACAGAACAAAATCAAAAACAAGAAAAGTCCGCGAATGAAGACACTGAAATGGAGGCAGAAGCTAACGCGTCGAGTAGCTTGCTGAATGAGTCGTACCGCGAGGAGTCGGAGTCCAGCCAGGAAGAGGGCGACGACAACACGTGCGACATCTGCGAGAAGCAGTTCTCGTACCGGCGGCTGCTCGTGCACCACAAGCGCACCAAGCACAACATGAGCTCCGGTACCAAGCGCTCCAATGTCGTGCTCAAAAACTGCATCGTGCGCTGTCTCATCTGCGATCTCGAGATGAGCGTCGGCGCGCTTAACGACCACAACAAGAAGCACATCCAGCAGAACATGAAGCCACGCAATCTGTACACCTGCTCCGACTGCGGCGACAAGTTCAAGAGCTGCAACGCCCTGGCGAACCATATAAAGCTGGTGCACAGGCTGAAGAAACTGCGGCCGAAGCAGTTCGAAGGCGCTGACTTGGCGGATTTTTGTGAGGTCGTTGTGACGAAAACGGAACCCCTGGACGAGATCCAGAGTCACAACGGCTTTGGCGAGGTTCCGGAGGGACAGGAGGGCGAGCCCTTGGTCAATCTCAGCGGATTTAACTGCACTATTTGCGGAAAGAACATGCCCACTCTAATTTCTCTGAAACGACATGTCAATTGGCATTCAAATGTTGGAAATAATTTGGAAAAAAAGCTGGAATGCTTTGTTTGCAAAGAGGTATTATTTTTGTTTGTTTCTACTATAAAATAGTGATTACTTTATTTCGAAGTATGCAATCGATTATATATTTTTTTGTTTCAGACTTTCCGATTTCAATGCCACTACAAGCTTCATATGCGCGAACACTATCGTGACACCAATCTTGACCCCAAGTTGCTCACTTGCACCATCTGCAATCGGAAAAGCAAACATTTGAGAGCGGCCCAGGCGCACATGAACTATCACAAACAAACCCGATTCAAGAATAAAGACTATCAGTGCTCCATATGTAAACGCGTTTTTCAATACCGGAAGGTTTATCTCTCTCACATGGCTATACACTACAAACGTGGTGAAAGTCAGAACACTATTGTAGGTGATTTATTGCCTACCACAGCCGATAAAACCGTTTTCGATGGCTCCCATACTTGCCTTCACTGTGGAAAAGTCTGTGATTCTGAGAACTCATTAAAACACCACATGTCATGGCACAAATCGAAGACTTTACTGTTTGGTGCGCGACACGAATGCCCAATATGTCACGTTACGTTTACTAATAAAAAGAGGCAAGAACTTCATACGCGGACTCATTATGAAGATGATAACGGACCATTTAAATGTACGGTATGCGGTAAAGGTTACACTGACGAAGATTATTTCCGCAGGCACGTGAAAGGTCATAATTTTGATCACCAGTCTCACAAGGATAGGATAGCCCGGCTGCGGAAGGATAAAGTGAAGTGTCCCATCTGCGTACGATACTATCCCGACTTGGTGAAGCTGATCCGTCACCTGCGGCGCACGCATCCCGAGAGCAAGATGGTGAAGGAGGACCCCGACGCGCCCGCGCCGCGGGTGTTCTCCTGCAAGCTGTGCGCTAAGGTGTTCCGCGACGAGCGCCGCCTGCGCCGCCACGAGGACTCGCATCTGCGCAAACCAGAGTTCTTCAAGTGCAAGTTCTGCGGCAAGAAAACTATATCGCTCAAAAATCATAATGTGCACATTAAAGGACATCTCACTTCTAAACAATTCGACAATCCGTTTAAATGTCCCCAGTGCGAAGAAACATTCATTAAGGGCTACGATTTGCATCACCATTTGCGAGATATGCACAATATTAATGAAACGTGGATTGCCGATCGCAACGAGCAAACGCTAAATGGGCCTTTGAAAGAGTTTCAATGCTCTATTTGCCTCAAAATACTTGCAAGTAAGGGTAACTATGAAAGGCACTTGGATTACCACAATTCTCTGAGATGCAACTACTGCTACGATTACTTTAGTTCACTGAGGTTCCTGGAAGGACATTTGACTTTCAGCTGTGACAAAAAGAAGTTGGTTGGTGACACTGAAATATATCCGAGGAAGATTAAATGTTATGTCTGTTACAAACCCTTCCATTTACAAGTGAAACTGGATTGTCATCTGCGGACACAACACAGTATAAAAGTGTCTAAGGAGGCTTCAAAGAGCAAAAAGGATCTTGTATGTGATTATTGTTTTAGAGTATTTGAAAACCTCGATGCTTTGACTGGACATAAAATTTATCATCGGACAGTCGGTTATTATGGATGCATATATTGCAAACGAAAATTCAACACTTTGACTCTCTACAGGAAACATAAGAACCATCACTTTGCGCAACTAAATGTGGATAACCCTACCAAGTGCGAACACTGCGACGAAACCTTCATCGCTTTTCGAGAAATGATTTACCACATGAGAGATGTGCACGGAGACGATAAGGAATGGATCATAATGCCAAAGGAGTCCATCGAGGAGACATGTCCCATTTGCGGGAAGGTGTTCTTCAACCTGCACCGGCATCTCGACTACCACGAGGCCAACCGCTGCAAGAAGTGCGGCGAGTACTTCTACTCGCGCACCGACTTCGACAACCATCTGTGCGCCATCGAGAGTGACGACGAGGTGGGCAGTGTAGCACAGGACGTGCGCCCCAAGTACGAGGAGTGCCGCTTCTGCTTCAAGCCCATCACCAGGAAGAGCTCCAAGGCCAAGCACGATCACATACATAAAGGTTCCGGTTCAATTTCCTGCAGGTTCTGCTCACATAAGTTTAAAACAATGGATGCGTTCAATATTCATGCGTTTTCTCATCGCAACCGCAAGTACAGGAAAAATCCATTGAAGTGTCGTAAATGTGGGGAGAAATTCATTCAATACGGGCCTTTCATAAAGCATATGAGAGGCGTTCATAAGTTTGTCCAAAAAATGCACTACCGAGCGACCGTAAAAGCGGAACCTTGCATAGTATGCGGGGATGAGTTCCCCAATCTGCACAACCACTACCGAGCGCATCTGCAGAACCAGTGCACAGCGTGTCTCAAGTATTTCACCTCCGCCAAAGTGTTTGCCGAGCACGAGTGCGGCAAGGAGGACTCCGACCCCGCCAAGGTGTTCAAGTGCGACGCGAATTTGCCGCTAATGATAAACACTTACGTGCCTAAGGACGAACAGGACGAACAAAAGTATTACGGCTACGGCAGCGAGGAGGAGGAAGATACCGAAGTGCGGCTGCAGGGACATATTATGGATGAGGAAAGTCAGAATTCTAACGAAAACGAGCACTTTCAGTTGCCGTGTCCCATAATTTCGGATGTGCTGTCACTGTACCAGAAGCAGGACGAGGTCGCGGCGCGCAAACAGCCCGACCCCGACGTCATCGACCTGTCCGACGACGACGTGGGCGTCGTCGACGACCAAGGCGAGTGTCCCACCATTATCATTGATGACTAATACAAATATGTAAGTGTACAATTATTGAAACATCTCAACGGTTACGTTGCCAGGAAAGCCGCTGGGGTTGTGTGTACTGTGCCACAAGTTGCCCTGAAATACTGCTCGTCATCCCTTTATTGGTATTTTTTTATTTGTTTTTCAGACAAATAATTATATTTGTACTGATTGGAAACTATACGTTTACACCGAGACATGTTATTGAATAGCATTTATTTAAAAGTTGACAAAGATATTGCAATTTTTTATAATCCAGTCTTTTAATACTACAGACTAAAGCATTTATCCATTAATTAATTTGACTGTCATCTTTAGGGAATACTGGTATATTAATTTCTTATGATTAAATTCCACTGAATGGATTACAAATAATACAAGGTGTAGCAAAACTGTTGGTGATCCGTTGTAATCAGTAATAATGATCTGACGTGATTCTCTTGTGTGGGGCGGGTCGTCCGAATGGGCAATGGACCATCCCTCCAATAAATATTTTTTCGCGTCAAACCTTTTTTCCTACTTTTTCCTAATTAGACCACGATACTGATTCCGGATAACTTCCCGATTCGGCGGATACTGGTTTCACCGGATTCTTGTTTCGTCGGATCCTTGTTTGGCAAATATAAAATATACAAATATATAATTTATGAGATATCCCGCATGGCGCAAAATGTTGTAATAAAAAGATTAAAAAAACTGCAAGAAATTTTACAAGAAAGTGTAGATGATTTTCGAACTTTTAGAATAACTACCAGGTTAGATACTTTTAAATTCAAAAGTGTAAAAACAACGTACGGTTTTTTAGTCTGTAGGATGTGATTTAAGGTCAGGAACGTAGTACGATAATTGTATATATAGGGTAAGTCTACTTTACCGAAACATTATCGATTAAGTGACATTTTATTGTTGTTAAGCGCCCCGCTTTACTTTGGCTAACTGAATTAAACAGAGCTACATGTAAAGGAGCGACACACGACCCGTAAGTTTATGCTCAAATATGGTTTCACCCCTGGTTCCATTGAGGAAAATGATCTCGAGGATTACAAATATTTGAGAAAATACGGGACGTGTGTTTCTAAGTTGACGCATTTGTTTTGTATGTCCAGTAAACGTAAGTACTGGAATTGAAAACGTTTGCTACATGTGTTTATTTTATAACTTTTACATAGTAGTTACATGTAATAGATACTTACACTTATACTCGTATGTATATATAAATATGGATTTGCGTGTGAATCGTGTATTTATATAGACATATATTTTCTATCATTTTTGTTTTGCTTTTATAAGTATGTGTGCAAAACATTGTGTAACTAGGTAATTACCCTTCTGACTAAAGTTACAGTACAGAACTCTCTAAATACTTATGATAACATTTGTTAAAAAAACAATGCCAGCTACTTTGTTGTTGATGCCATGTTTTAGGATAAGTACTTATATTTATTTTTAGCGCTGAACACAACCCTGTATGAAAAAGCGAATACCTCCTAACACAAGTTTTTAACTTAAAGGGAGAATTCGACACTGTATTTTTGTAATCCTTTTGTTAAAAATAAATAATTTAATTTTTTTTAATGTAAGGTGGCACAATTGATTTCGTTCATTACGGTTGCCGTGCTCCCAGCTCTGGGTAGCATTGCTGCCACCATGTTTCTACACGTCTCCGTATTGAAATATGTATACTAAAAATCTTATTGTCATATTGTAATGCACGACATATGGCCGATATGCTTATCTCCTCCTCTTGCTTACCTCTCTTTGTTAATTGCATCAATATTGCCATCTTATATTATAGGAATAAGGGTAAAAATAGCGGTTTATTGTAATTGAAATAAACAAATATTTTAAAATAATCTAATTTAGCACTTGAGAAAATGGATGATAGAATGTATGATATTTCTAATAGGTAACTGTCTTTAGTTAGGCCCCCTTGCCAAAATCTAGTTCGAGTTTAGTCACAAAAGTAGAAGAATGATCATGAGTTTCCTTCTTTTTACATTTGACTGTTTATACCAAAAATTAAACTGTTTGGGAGCAGCCTATATGCGCCATGACGTCAAATTTATGTCAGCGGCAAAAGTACAAGCCCTACCCATTAACGACCGGGTTTTTTTTCAATTTCGTGATTATTGATATTTACCAAATGTAAAAAATAATAATACTATTACTTTAATGAATCTCAAAGTTATTATAATATAAATTTATCCGCTTTATCGCTGGCACTAGCCACCTGTTAGCATAACGGAACAGTAGCTTTTTTTGTTAGAATGGCAGTGTGTCTATTTTGTAGCTTTTTTATTTACTTGTTTATTTCTATAGAACTCACAAACTTTGAATTTAAAATGAAATTTGTAGCTACATTCCAATTTTATGCAAGTAAACCAGTTAGTTTTTAGGAGTTTTCAGAATAAGAGGAAGTAAGTTTAGCTTCGGGGGCAATATGTTTTTGCATCTGTTCGCGCATTTTTGTTAATCTCCTATAAGCTGCCATTGTCCCTGCTACTATTACGATACGTACCTATCCTTAATTTTTTTTAATCATAATTATTTTATTATTATCAACGTCTTATCGGGGCCAGAGATTGTCTTTGCTCTGGACATAGTTAAACTTTCCTAAGAGCTTAAAAACAAATTTTTTGAACGTTTAATCACCATAATCAGCATCTCTGTTATCTAATACGTGCGTTATAACCATGAAATTGCATGCAGATATGCTATCCACAGGAATCACGACATTCGCTTTTGTACTCTGTAATGGTGCGTCGAGGCCGCTCGCGATCAGCTCGCGCTCGGACGCGCGGCAAGCCTTGCTCGAGATGAGGTTAAACCGGCGGTTACATGGGGGCAAAAGTACTAGCCTGTTATAAAACATCATCCGAGAATTGGTCCTATTGCACATACAGTGTGTAAATCTAATACGGGCGACATAAGAAATGAAATTAGATAACTTTTACTTAGAATTGCAATCAAAATTTAATCCATACAAAATTATTCGGCGCGCAATGTAATGCAAACACACTCGCGTTAGATTTCGCGTTCGCTTGTTGCCCGTTACTTTTAATAGCTCATTACATTGCTGAGAATATTTTAAAAAAATAATTAAGGGATCATATTTAAGTGTAATTTAAAACACCTCTTAATGATAACAATGAACAGGCTAGACGACTAATATTTTTTCTTTTGTACGTCAAATATAAAATGTCGAAAATGCACTGCATCAAGTTTCGCGTGACGTCACAATTAAGTACCTTTCTTACCTAATAGTGACGTCACGAGCCCCAACCCCGCAACTTTGATGTTCTTTATCTTCGTCAATTTTAGTTAATTTAAAAAAAGGTATAAGGGATACGTGACTCACACATTGTATATGTGGGTGTTTAACTTCGTTAGGCGTGCCATCTTGACGTGATTTCGAAAATAGGTCGAGAGAATGCAATCACGATATCGCGAGATCACGAGCGAATTTTCGAGATTCAATCTCGGCGGCAGGGAATCGATCTTTGTGCGCATAGGTACGCAAATTTTATTGTCACTTGCGTCGCGCTTTTCAACTCAATTCCATTCTCAATTTTACTTCAAGTATGTATTTGTGAACGTTAATAATAACTAATTTACCAGTAAGATGAGGTCAGTCAATGATTTCTCCTCTCAATGCAAATTTTGTAAACCATCCGCAAATATAACACAACATTGTAAATATCACTTTTCATTTTTCATCACACAATTTTATTTTTACCATACAAATGTGAACCACCCTAGTAGGTATACACTTAAAAATTATGCAATTAGGCAATACAAATGTTTTTTGTTTCAATATTTGCAATTAATATTGTTAAATCTCGATATCGTCAAACATCTTGATCGAAACACCCAATGACGACTTAAATTTTTCGCACGAGATCTCTGATCGTCAATCTCGGTTCGAGGTTGCATTCCCTATTTTTTTATTTAACAGCAGTGTCTACTGGGTTTATTTATCATGTTTTGTTAATTTCCGTGTAAGGGCATTTTCAAAAATAGGGTACCATTTCTTTTTTTTCAATATAGGAAGTTTTGGGTTTTTTATAACCAGAATCACGAGCACTATTGATTTAAACAAAGAAAAAGAGTGTCCCGTTTTTTTTTGGTCAGCTTTGTAACGCATTTTTTCATACATTTCGTATGGGCCGTTACAAAACTGAAAATTTTTTTTTGTATGGAAAATCGAGGACCCATTTTCATTAAAAAGGTGCACTTTTTTCTGAAAATGCCCATAAAACGCGGTAATAGGTATCTTATCAAGAAGTGTAATTGAATATATTAGCTACCAGCTTATTGGCTGCCATGTGTATAGAATAATGCCATATTACATACAGTCCGAGCAAGTGTTAATTAGCTCCTATATAATTTTTTGCTTGAAACTCTTAGCAGAGTGTATGCTACTTTAAAACTATAATTGATGTACTAAAAATATTGTAATCACTGTAGATAGTTACAGTCACTTATTAAATGTTTTAGTCAGCTTATTTTGTATCACATTTTACTATCTATTTTACTTTTAAATTAAGTCTTTGTTAACAATTTCTTAACTAATTACCTACAAGGAAAAATAGAAATTCCCAAGTAATTCAAGTTGCATTCAAATTAGAGTAAAACGTTAAATTAACGACTGCAGAAAATAAGCAGGCTGATTTGGTAATTTAGATTGGTCTGAGGCTGGCCTTAGACATTAGCTCGATACGGTGCGTAATTTGAATTCGGTAAGAAACCGAGCCGACAAACGCTAAGTTTTCACGCACGTTAAGTACAGTGCAATGCAGTGTTTAGTTAATGATTTACTGCCTAGTTGATGCAAACATAACTTAGACGGACTAGAACCATTAAACAAGGTCGATTTTCACATAAGGTTTATATTCGTATGTAAATAAATAGATACGTACGATTCGCTATCAATGTAAGGATAATGAAACGTATTATATAATATAAAATAAGATTCAACAGAAAATTACAATTGGAATATTGTCAATGAAACGAACTGATTTTATTTATACTAGCCTTTATTTTAATTACAGAATTGATATGCACAGCTAAGGCTCGCAGCTTCCTCCCCATCATAGCTGGGCACTGTTAATCATATACATAGTTAACTTCGTTAATCGCTAATCTGTTAAAAAAAGTTAACTGCGTTAATCGTTAAAGCGCTACTTTTCGGAAGACTTAACGGAAGTTAACGTTAATAGTTAAATACATATCTGTTAACACGTGGTAAAATGTTTTATATCTTTTGCCTACACTTCACTGCAAGTTTGGTATTCGCGTTGCGTGTTCGCCCTGTTCGCCAAATATTCGTATTGGACGAACACCACGAATACGACATCATCATACTTGGGGTGCCAACAAAATCCTATACTCCACGTAGCGAAAGATTTAATGTCAAAAAATGACATTATTGACAGATAATCTATTGAACTGACAAATATATGAAATATAACACCGTGTTCGGGTTTTTCGAGCTAATATACCTGAATATAGGCGAATAAGCCCTACACACATGGTACAGTCAAGTGCAAAAATATGGTTCGACATAATCGACTCATAAATATGGTACTACGCTCTTATTACACCGGCATAAGGTGCTATGGGACATATTTTTGAGTAAGATGTGCACCACCATATTTTTACACTTGACTGTATATTCGGCCAAACACAGCAAATACGCTAACCCGCAACCCACAGTGAAATGCTGCCTTTTGAGTTAGTGATATACGAGTAATATACAAGTTTCACCAGTCCAAGCGTACCTACTTGTTAAATAGTAGATTGTACATCAAGGGCATAAAGTGACCTATTTTAGACGAGGCCATTTATTGGTCCGAGTGTAACGAGGACCAATATAGTAGCCGAGGATAAATTGGGTATTTATGTCCGAGGTATACACTCTGCTTTTCACTTCGATTGTAAGGAAAATATTAGGTTTTAATTCACTTTAAATTGAAAACGTAACATCCATACTCTTGCGCTTGGGTTCTCCCCGCCGCGCGCCGCCTGCAGGCGGCCGGGAGCGCGGGGGGCGAGGCCGCGGCGAGCGCGCTCCACCTGCGATTTTACGAGTACTTTATGCCCTAGAGTGCATGAAAAGCGATTTTGTGTCGCCTAGCCACGACACAAAGGCGAACTTTTCGAGCAAGAGAAGTGAAAACGAATTTTTGGCGGCGTGGTGTGGTATGTGCGGTATCTTTTGGTAAATATTTAGGAGCAAGATTAACGATTAACGGACTTGGAAAAATTTAACGGAAGTTAATGATTCCGTCAACATATTCTAAAGTTAACTTAAACGTTAATTCGTTAATGATAATGTTAGCTTCGTTAATTTTTTTCTGAATAACAATTTGGAAATTTGAAAGCACGTACGATTTATGTTTTTTTTTAATGAATATCCAGCTAATTTTTTTTTTCTTTTGCCATTTCCAAGTTACAAGACGGCAATATTTTTGCCATTGTCGGTCACTGATAGCCATAAAGTACCTACCCATTTTCATACTGTGACAGAAAGTTTGTAGAAAAGTTAACATTTTTAGGTTTCCGTAGTCGACTAGGAACCCTTATTTCGCTTTGTCTGTCTGTCCGTCCGTCCGTCCTAGTGATGGGTCGTTACCGGGGAATATTCCCCGATATCGTTCCCAGTAATATTCCCGCGCATGAGTAATATTGGGGAATTTACTATATGCGTGAAGCTATAAGTATTGTCTGGAAATCTTAAACTTATAATAATTTACACTTGTCAATGAAACATTTTGGTATATGGTTGTCTAGAAGAGTAAATTCCCAATGTTACCGGGAATGTTCCCAATATTACTGGGAATGTTTCCAATGTTTCTGATAATATTCCCCCGGTGTAAATGAAACAAGTTATTAAAAAAAGTGTTTTAATCATTAAATACGGTACATATTACGTAGTAATCACAGTTTTATTCTTTAAAATATTTAGAGGGCAACATTTACTTAAAATATTTTTCAAAAATCAACACCTTAATTTAAATTATGTATAAAAATTACAATTTTAATATAAAAAATCTTAATAATTACCTATTACGAATTAGTCACGTTAACGTTTTTAATTTCAATTTAAAATAAAATAAAAATATCCAAAGAAATTTAGATTCAAAATTAAATGTGTAGGTAAATATAAGAATATTATATAAATATTACGTAGAAAAAACTGTGATTAACAGTTTTAACCTTTAAAAATATTTAGAAGGCAACATTAACTTAAAATATTTTTCAAAAATTAACACGTTAATTTAAATAGCGTATGAAAATTAATAAGATAAGACAAAAGCACTGGCGCACGTTGTAAAATCAACACGTTTTATAGAATGAACTACCGAATTTTGTTTATTATGTATTTTATTACCACATAATATGAACATTTAAAATACATAACGCCCTTTTGTTACGAACTTATGAGGGGCTTTCGACTAGGGCTTCCAATACCGGTATTTTTTGTATGGGCGATCCCGGGATCCCGGTATTGCCCATACAAAAAATACCGGTATTGGAAGCCCTACTTTCGACTCAATAAAAAATATACTGGTTTGTTCCAGCATCGGATTTACCCGCCCCCTTGCCGTGATACAATGTTATTCAATCGTAGTTTAATAGAATAGTTCTTTAAAGCACAAGCAGCTACGAGTATTTCGGCTAATTCGGCTCCTTAGTACCGCCGAATTAAATACACTTTCATGTAAGTATGTAACTCGTGTATCGACTCGGGGCAAGACTACAGCTCTTTTTATGAGCAGAGTATAATATTTTTTCTGCTAACAATACTACGCTATGGAAACATTCCCAGTAACAATGGAAATATTTCCAGTAATATTGGGAATATTCCCGGTAACATTGGGAATTTACTTCACGAGGAGAGTCCTGGTTTTGAATTTCATTCTAAATTACACAACAATCAACAATATAAGTAATAAATTAAAAAAACATGCACTTACTAATCCATTTCTTAATATTACCCAAAATACTAATATAGAGTAAATTACTAGTAAGTTACTGGGAATATTCCCAAATGGAAACTTCCCGGTAATGGGAATATTACCTCTGCCCATCACTAGTCCGTCCGCGGATAATCTCAGTGAGTAAGTACTAGAAAGCTGTAATTTTGTACGAATATGTATCTCGATCACGCCAACAAAGTGGTAAAATAAAAAGTGGTTATATTTTTTTTTAGGGTACCCAAAATACACGTAAATTGGGAAGTGATTTGATTTTTAATTTTAACCCTAGTGTGTGACATATCATTGGATAGGTATTTGAATGGGAATTTGGAGGGTTTTCTAAGAACAGTTTTTGATAAAGTTAATATTTTCGGAAATAATCGCTCCAGAAGTTTAAAAAAATGTGTCCCCCCCACTAACTTTTGAACTAAGAGTTCAAAAAATATGAAAAAAATTACAAAAGTAGGACTTTATTGGAAAATTATTTTGAACTTGATTGGCTGAACGGTTTTTGAAAAACTGTACAAAATAATTTCTGAATCAAGTTTGTTATTTAACCGTATATGCAATTTTTTTTTGTCTTGAGTACCTACTTAATTTATCAAATTCAAATCGATTCACGCGTTCAAAAGTTACCCCCGAAAATCCAACATACATAACCCGTCTACACTTGCGGCAGCGAGTGATGGCACTTTTGACACATGACTAGTGTTGTGAAACACTTCAAATTATTATCGTAAAAAATTCAGTCAAGTGCGAGTTGAATAAGTACGTATTCAAAGTTAAGTATATTGTTGAAAAGTTTATTACATAAATAACGCATAAATATAAAATAGCATGTTCTATGATAAAATTAAGTATTTAATGCTCTTGTCTTTTAATCATTTGATAAATTAAAACCATCCTATATGCAGACTGACGTAAATTTTACGTCATCGGCATGAAAAGTACGGGGTCTATACCTCTATATATATAGTTAAAAAATATAGAAATTGGGGTATTCGTATATCAAAAAAGATAATACATTTTCAGAAGATGAAATAGGGTAGGATATGAAGTCGCGAGCAGAAAGCTGGTAATTAATAAGTGGGTACGTCCTTTGTCTTCAAATAATATGTACACACGCGTTCAAAAGTGCATGGGCAATTTATGAATGAATTCATTCATAATCTGCCCATGCAATTATGAACGCTGTTGTGCAGAACGGAGGTGAGGCGCAGGGCTTCGCGTTGGAACACCACGAAAGAGGGGCACGTGTAGATTGGCAGTCGTGAAAATAAAAACTGATACTATCATGAATACGCGTTTTAATTACATCAATAATTAACAACGGTTTCACTATGTCAACAGGTTTATAAAATAGATTTATATTCTATGTATATAAACTACCATCACATTCATTGAGAAAAAATTAAATATCTGGGTTGTAAGACGGCAAATATCTTGCCGTTACCCACTAAAGGGTTAACGAGTTAGTACCCAGCTATGCTCCCCAATCATATAGTACTAATGGCCAGACCCCGTTATCAGCGTTGAAAACTCATCGAAACTACCTATCCTAAAATCGCCGTCGGTACATAACTTCGCCTTAACAAATGTTTAATATTTTTTACCATAAATCGTAAAACTCAAGTAAGGTCATTCAACGCGTACAATTTGAAATAACTATATACATACATTATTTCCTTGATTATATTTTATTACAGTAGGCGAAATTGGGAAACAAAGGCGAAATAAGGATATATGACGGTTTTATTTTTTTAAATGAAAACTGCTTGTTTCCAGAGCTGGGCACCGTTAATCAAATAGTTAACTTCGTTAATCGCTAATCCGTTACAAAAAAAGTTAACGTTAATCCGTTAACACGTAATATAAAGGGCAACTTTAAGTTAGTGATCTACAACTTATAGTTAATCAGTTTCCTTCAAAAAAATATCCAATTTACCATCCGAGTACCTTTGAAAATTCAGGAGTTTTCTTAATGTCTCATGGCTTCCATCATTTGATCTGAAGTAAAATCAAACGCAACTATCTTGTAGACCTCCGAGGTCACAGACTAAATAACAATGTCTCAAGTTGGAGGACAGAGCTAGAAATTATCGAGCAGTTTCAATATGCCATCCCTGGTGTTCAAAATCAGGTCCACTGCAGCAAATTGATGGCTTGATTAAGAAAATGCCCCAACAAATTATGAAAAGCCCCCAATCACGTTGGACGTGCCGTTCAAATTTGAAGGTTGTCTGAATTTCTCAAGAACTCCATCATCAGAATATAAATCAAATCGAAAAGTTGAATGTCTGTGTTTACCGACCAATTCCACTTTGCCATCCCTGGGCTCCATCATCAGCTCGACTCCACCAAATTGATGGTATTCGTAAAAAAAAAATGCTCGGGTTTCTTAAGAAAACACCCACATCATAATGCATAAGCCTATTAAATTTGAAGAGTTCCCTCAATTTCTCATGGATTCCATCATCAGAAATGAAATCTGAAAAAAATGTGACCAATCTGCAACCACCATGGATAATTTAAAATCGGTTCAGTATTGACGGAGTTCTGACGTAAAAAACATAAAAATAAAATAAAAGTAAAGAATAATAATAAAAAATTCACATGAATTGAGAAATTATTCTTTTTTGTAAATTTGTAGTCGGATGGAAACAAGTTTTTTGCCGCGTGGCGCGGTATGTGCGGTGTCTTTTTGGTAAGTATTTTGGAACTGGATTAACGATTAACGGACTTGGAAAAACTTAACGGAAGTTAATGATTCCGTTAACGTATTCTAAAGTTAACTTAAAAGTTAATCCGTTCATGAAAATGTTAACTTCGTTAATTAACGGATTAACGAGTTAATGCCCAGCTATGCTTGTTTCAGTACAATTAACTAGAAATATATTATTTGTTGTGTTTTACATAAATTAAATTCAAATATTTTTTCAGTCCTCCGGTCGGTAAGCGCCACTTTACGCAAAACTAAATTGCCGCCTGCCGGCTCCGTCGGGCTGAAAAATAGTATACAAACCTCGGCCGGTAAATGGGAAAGCCTCGGATCACATGTTAGTCGACCTCGGCTTCGCCTCGGCCGACAATTACATGGAATCCGGGGCATTTCCCACTTAAACGGCCTTGGTATGTAATGTACTATACTAGAACGAAATTATGCACAACACAACAGGCGAATTAAGGGTTTCAGACTTCATGTGATTTTGGCAACCCTCGTTTCAATAAATTTTCATCGCTGATAACGGGGTCTGCTAATGGCATAGGAGATAAGGTTCACATTAGAACACCCGACCCCTGTAATTCGCAGGTTGATCTGTTACGTGATTGCCAACTTTTTAATTTTGCCTACATTTCGAAGAGTTAGTATAACTATCATTTTGACTACTTTTCAACTCTTCTATACTTATAGTTACATTTCGCCATCTTTACCATATGATTTGATTATTTTTGCTGAATAATAAAGTTGCCCATATTTTTTTGATTTTGAGCAAAATGACCTTGGATTATGAAACTCCATTCAAATGAAATAAAATGGTACATTAGGCACCTCTTTGAACTTAATAGTTTTGTAAAAATGAGCGATTGCAATAACTTGATCCAGGAAATGACGCCCATGCCAGGAAAATGACGTTTGATTGCAGGAAATTGACGTATTTCACTTCACGGCATTCCGATGAAATAAAATGTCAATAACATTTAACTTAATAGTCCTTGTTCTGGTTGCTTTAAAAATATGTGACTGAGTTTAGTAAAATTCTACATATTTAGGTACGGAGTTACGGGCAGTTTAGTGAAATATGGCAAAAATGTTATATCTATAGTTTAAAAAAATATAGAAATCGAGAACTATCTTATATCAAAAAATATAATATATTTTCAGAAGATGAAATAGGGTAGGATACGCGAATGAAGTCGCGAGCGGAAAGTTAGTAATTAATAAGTAAGTACGTCACTTGTCTTCAAATAATATGTACCTAGATTCGAAATGCGATCGATAAATAATAGCCCTAGCGGAACATCACTATGCCTATCCCCATGCCGGCCCCTGCAACAATGAAGTTTGACAGTTGTTCTTTATACTTTTCTATCAATATTTACGGAACTTCATGAGCAATCAAACGTCAAAAGTGCCATCACTCGGTGCCGTTAGTATAGGTGCTAAAGTATTTTTTTATTCTTTAAATTTGCAAAAGTGCATAAGCGATAACTGAGAAAACGATGGCTGGATCTGAAAAATGGCAACATTTGACAATTAACTGATAAAAAATTTCAATTTTTTTTTTGTAGGTAGGTACTAACATATGTTTTAAAACTTGTATTGACTTGTCTTGTCAAAGCGGACTCCAGGCTTCCTGAGCCGTGGCATAAGCCGGAAAAACACTAGGACGAAGAAGAGAGCTTGCTTGAGAATATGTTACGTTGCTTATCATCAGCCGCTGTCTACATATGCTTTATATAGCAAACTTGTTAAAATATAATAAAAAAGATTTAAGTATGACATTTTTAACCGGAATATGTTTACGACAATGATAACTGTTAGTTTGGATAAGGTAGTTACTATTGAACATACATTTATTAATTTATACATTTGTTTATGTGGATGCAATACATTGCGTGCTGAATTTTTATGTAAGTACTTATGAAAAAAAACATCTTAACTTCCTAAAGAAATTAATGTAAATAGGTTCCCTAGGTCCAATAGTAATCGTCATTAAAATATTCGCCCGTATCAAATACCCACGCTGTATAGAACAAATGAGACACTTAGAATTTGATCCGAAAAATCAAAATAATTTAACGAATTCACATCTTTACGTATGATAATCGCTACAATTAATTCCAATATAATTAGAGAAATAACTATACCCGTGGATTTGTTTTTGGGGTGAGTAAATAAAAATATTGTTGACACTTTGTTCTGCTTGGTGCTTACAAGTCGAGAACAAAGAGGAATATATTAGTTTGCGAACCTAGGGCCGCCATGCATCGTTTTCCACCCGCTTCATAGATAAACAACCTTCCGACGCGTATGACCAGTAAACGCCAAAGACCTTACTCGCATAGTACCAAATACGCAACATACCAAATACGCGAATTACCAAATCATTATTACGCGTAAAACCTAAAACGCAAATACCCTTATCTTAGTAAGCAATATACCATAAACGCGAATGGCCAAAACGTTAATAAGCAAGGTGCCAAATACGCAAATTTCCAGAACTATAATAAGCAAGGTGCCATAAACGCAGATGACAAACCCGACCCCGTTCCCACTACGAGTATGTCGTCTGCTGGGACGATTTTTATCGGATCGGAAATTTTATATGAAAATCGGTGTCCGACAAGTGTGAACAGTTGCATATAAAATGTTCTGCCGCCGCGACACACGATAAAAAATCGTCCCGACAGACGACATAGTGGGAAAGGGGTCTAAGAACGCTGATGCCAAAAAAGCTTTGTAATTTTTAGGCATTTCATAGGCATTTATTAAGTACTATATAGTAAATATATCACAGTCATATAAAAACCAAAAAGTTTAATATCAACTTCTTACTAGCAGAAGTGTATTTAGTAATAACCAACCAACTAGGCCGATTGTTGGTTAAGAAAATAAAATCCTAACCGTCCACCTAGGTGGACAGACTGGTTTCTCGGTTAGTAATACACGAAGGAAACGTCTAGATCTACTACAGGTATAAACATAAAAAAAACTATTACATTAAAATTATAACAACCTACTTTCAGAGCATGGGAAATGAAAATAAAATTTTATAGTTATTTAAATGAATCATTATTTATTTAGTCAACATAGGTAGTGTTACATGCGATAATAACATGATTTGTTAGTCAAATTGCCCGTAAGATACAATTGGTAATATTACGAATAACAATGAAAAACGTTTATATTATAAAAATAGCTTTGCGCTCTTTATACAATGTTTATTCTACTATACATATAAATTCTTAGTAAGTGTTATTTTGATTTAATTCCTGCATTGACCAGCAAGAACTGTATGGAATGGCGATGCGAGCGGCGGCTGCGTCCACACAGTGACCACGGCGCGCGCTCTGGATGTTTCAGTGTTTGCTTTTAGCCGCGCTTATCCGTTCGGGCAATCCGTCGGATCTCCATAGCGTGTTTCTCCATTTTACCATACATTGATTTCCAGATCCAGCAGATATGCCCGAACGTATATCACCTTGTTTCTTTATACTGTAACATTAGTACTCTACACTTTATACCATGCTGATTGATGCACGGTATAAATGGGCTTAACTATTTTTGCATACAAAAACCACGCACAGATTTAAAGATTTTCCATTATCAACTCGATCTACCGTGCCACTTTATTCAGGAAAACTAAAAGTATATTTTCAAAGCCATACCTATTTACTGACAAATATTTTTTGTTCCCGCATTAATCTTAATGATTTTCATCTGACTTATTTTCTAAATACCTATAATGCCTAAGTCGGTCAGAAAAGTCGAATCGAGGTCTTGGCAGACCCCGACGGCGATGGCAGGATGAACTAGATTCTTTTATAATAAGTCGGTCTTCACATTGTATCCGCATCTACATCTACACTCCGCTCCGGTGCGCGAGCGTAATGTAATGTAGCTATTCCTACTATGAGTTTTTTCCAAAACTATCCCGATACCTGATTTTGTAAGATCTGCACGTGTTTGAGCTCATTCTACTTAGGATCTCGAGCATATTCGATCCTGATAATAAAAATATGTACCAAATAGTTTGTGCGGATTTACTTCTTCTACCTAGCGTTATCCCGGCCCTTGCCAGGGTCCGCTTTCTATTTCTACATCCTCTCTTCCACTTTGCGCGATCCTGGGCGTCTTTCCTTGTAAGCCCGTTTACGCTCATGTCGGCCTTCACATCTAGCCATCGCTTTTTTGGTCTGCCGCGGGGTCGGGCTCCGGCAAGGGCTAGGCTAAGGCATTTGTTTCCTACTTAGACGGGTGGCCTGTGATCAACGTGGCCGAACCACCGATTCCACCGAAAGCGACATTCTTGGAGCTTCTCCGCTACGTCACAGACTGCGAGGCTGCCACGGATGTACTCGTTACGTATGCGGTCAGCACGCGTAACGCCCCACATCCATCGCAGCATCCTCATCTCTGTCACGCGAAGCTCCTGAACGTGCTTTCCAAGAACCGGCCACGCCTCGGCAACTTAAAGCAGGACTGGGCGGATAATGCACTTATACACTAGTCCTTTGAGTCTGAGTGGTATTCTGCGGTCGCAGATGACTCCTGTGACTTCCCGCCATTTAGACCAAGCCGCTCTGATTCGGGCTTTGATGTCGTGATCAATGGTCCTCCTATATTAATGGATGCGGGATCAGTACTTCCGCAGGCCATGTATTCGGTCTTCGCGGTCTTAGCTTCAGACCTCCGTTTTCAAGCGGAGGATCCTGTATCTCCGCCGTGAACTCCGACTGTGATCGAAAAGGGTTTTGTGTCGCCAACGGAGGTCCTTGATAATGTCAATATAGCCCTGTCGCACATTTTTCATCTTCAGTGCCCTGGATGCAATCGAAAGCCTTTTGCAGATCAAGAAATGCCATGTAAAGGGGGCTTTCTTTTATCCGTATAAGCTTCGGTCAGAGTTCTGAGAGCAAATATCGGATCGATCGTGCCACTTCCAGGACGAGATCCGTATTGAAGTTCCGAGACAATGCATTATTGCCGCAGTCTGTACGAACTTACTATATGCGGAAATTGACGGGATTTTTACAAAAAGAACATAACTACACTGAGTATAATTTTACAGGAGAGCGATAAAACTAATTTTCTCTTTGAATAATAACGATTGAAGCTTGATTTTCAGGGAGGTTGTAGATATATGGTCACAAAGTTAGAAATATCTATAATATACTTTGTCGCTTATGCAGTTTTTGTAAAATTTAGGTTAGTTACGTTGTCTTTGTGCAAAGTTGAGTAACTATTTTTCCTAAAACATATTTTTTTTATATTAAATGTTCTTATGACATCTACTAAGTTTCTCTAAATTTAAGTAAATATATCATTTATTTTACTGTTGCTCTTAATTCAGTGTTAGTATGGTCCTCCAATTTAAAATCCTCCTCAATTTTAATTGCATACTTTGACAAACATAATAGTTTTTGGACTACCATTTTTTCACCGTTCGTAAATCTTTTGGACTTGAACAAGATGACATCAAAAACACAAATCCGAAAAAAATGTTAGTTATGTTATTTTTGAATAATAACGATTGAAGCTTGATTTTCAGGGAGGTTGTAGATATATGGTCACAAAGTTAGAAATATCTATAATATACTTTGTCGCTTATGCAGTTTTTGTAAAATTTAGGTTAGTTACGTTGTCTTTGTGCAAAGTTGAGTAACTATTTTTCCTAAAACATATTTTTTTTATATTAAATGTTCTTATGACATCTACTAAGTTTCTCTAAATTTAAGTAAATATATCATTTATTTTACTGTTGCTCTTAATTCAGTGTTAGTATGGTCCTCCAATTTAAAATCCTCCTCAATTTTAATTGCATACTTTGACAAACATAATAGTTTTTGGACTACCATTTTTTCACCGTTCGTAAATCTTTTGGACTTGAACAAGATGACATCAAAAACACAAATCCGAAAAAAATGTTAGTTATGTTATTTTTGTAAACAGCCCTTCAATTGTAATTTTATATGGAGTTTGTTTATTATTTCGATCGAATAGAGTCCACCTATGCTAAGTTTCTTAGATTTTGATAGCACAAACTATGAAAGTGTTAACCTTTTCGACGCCATGTCAAACGCACAGGCTATCACTCAGACACCACGTCATCGAAATGTCAAAACTGAAGTTGAACTTTATGCTTTACCAGTGTAGGTTTATTTTACTCTGTGGTCTGTGACCGATATAACGGTCATTGGCGTTGAACCTGCGGTGCCAATATATACGCCTTTGGCGTGGAAAAGGTTAAATAAACGTCATAATTTCATAGAAGTTTGACGTGTAAACACTAAAGTTTTACAGTTCATTTGCTCGGAAGAGATAACGTGTTTTACATCTTAGGCCCCAATGAAATTTTGACTGTCATTTGACAGCTAAATTTAAATTGGCAATTGTTCATGTTCATACCCGGTCGTCAGGAGGCTAAAGTGAAAACCAGCAACGCAAACTAACGTGGCTTGGTCGTCATTTAAAACAATGCAATGGAACATCTTCATCATGGTTGAAAAACATTTAGCTGTGCCCGTCGTTTTTTTATACAAAAGTTGACAAAGCAATGGTTTCATATTCATATAGGTACACTGTACAGTACAAGCGACAATGCAACATTTCAGGGTCTACTACACGAAATTGTGATCACTATGCGAAAGCATTGTACCTACAGGATGCGCGAGCAGCCGGCGGTACTCGTAGCTACAGTCATGAGTCAAGTGCAAAAATATGGTTCGACATAATCGACTCATAAATGGGCATATTTTTATTTTGTTGACGTTTTTTTCATTCTACGCTAGATAGATTCAAAATCTCAATGTGCGACAAAAATTTTGTACTAAATTTTCCAGAGTTACGAAAATTCCATACGATTTCGTAACTCAGTGGAAAAAATTGTGGGACATACTTTAAAATTGGGTCTATCTTGAAGAGAATAAGCAACTCTACCTACCCACCAAATTTCATTCAAATCTGACGCGAAAAAAAAAACGACAACAAAATAAAAATCCGCCCAAATATGGTACTACGCTCTTATTACACCGGCATAAGGTGCTATGGGACATATTTTTGAGTAAGATGTGCACTACCATATTTTTACACTTGACTGTACTATTTAATCATCACCGCAGCTTAAACTGGAAATCATAATTAAATTCCATCAAATCTACTAAGAAATGACACTGTCAAAATGAAATCTGTCAAATTCAGTATGACAGGCCAGAAGTCACCAACCCTTTCGTAATAATAAATTATTATAATTATGTTGCTGCAGGTGAAGAACATGTCGAATTTCATGTATTAGTATGGAATACAGACGTTACGTCGTCAAAATATTATTGTAGACTCCATTTTATTTACCACCTACATATAAAGAGTAGGTATAAACGCTACATCTATTTATGTAAGTGCAGAGCTATGATATCAAGTAAAAGTGCTTTATTAAATACGACTTATTTACTTTATTTCGTAGATGATGCAGTACATTAATAATTTGTATTTTTCGAATTTAGGTTTTATGATATTGATATTGTAACGGAATACCTAGGTACCAAAGATTTGCCAGTACAAACCGAACATTTCTACCACAAAATAGTTTTAATTAAATATTAATTTGTGCGACTGCTTTTTTTATAAGCCTGATTGCTTAAAATAAGCATTTAAATGTTATATTTAAAATTACTATTAAATGATGTACTTCCGTGCATTCTTTCGCCACAAATATATTTTTTATTTATCATTTATTTTAATGGCAACACTGAGGTAGATTTGATGGAATTTAATTATGATTTCCAGTTTAAATGTAGTTTTTACACTGCAGCTTAGGTAACGGCTGTACAGTCAAGTGTAAAAATATAGGTGGACACATCTTACTCAAAAATATGTCCCATAGCATTTTATTCCATTGTAATAAGAGCGTAGTACCATATTTATGAGACGATTTTGTCGATACGTATTTTTGCACTTGACTGTACCTAACCGTGCCCGTCAGTGAGTGATCTATTACACTAATAAAGAGACATTTTACTCATGACATATTTAATGTCACGAATTGACACATGACATGAGTTCCCATATATACATGTTGCATTTTCTTACGTTGGCATGATTGGGAAATATAGCCAGTCTATGCTAAGTTTCCTAGATTTTGATAGCACACACTGCGAAAGTGTTAAGTAAACGTCATAATTTCATAGAAGTTTGACGTTTAAAATAACACTTTCAAGTCTGACAGTTGATTTGCTGAGAAAAGATAGCGTGGGTTGACTCTAACGTCGTTAACGACTGAATTAACCCCGTAATCAAAACGAGTTAAACTTAATTTTCATCCACTCCATTTAGGCTGGATTTGACCAAACTTTTTAACCAAGAGTCACGCTTACTCTTGGATACTAATGTCAAAATCCCATAGTAATTTGTCGTTACTATCTGAGAGTAAGCGTTATTCTCGGAATAAAAATTTGGCTAAACGGGTTAGGTCTAGATATTTCCAAAGCTGGTTCAAATCTGTGTTAACCTCATTTGATAATTAAACATAGAATAAATACGCTTAGAACATAACAGTTCGGCAATAAAGTAATATTCCTCTCCCGTCCAGTCGATATGAATCATAACATTAAACTATGTCCGTATGCACAAAATAATAGTAGTTTATTTGATTGTATATAATGAAAGGCATTAAAACTCGAGTGTGAGTTTCTGAAACGAGGTGTCAGCCGAGTTTCATAATAACATCACACGAGTGTTCTAATGCCTAATTATTTACACTTACATACACTGCTTTATATACTTACACACATATCATGACTCTCCATGATGCGTTCAAAGCGCATATATATCGACATCCATTGCGACTTTCAGGAATAAAAACTTTTCTGACATTCAAGTTTTGACATTTATATTTTTTCAATTCAGAGACAGACTAGAGTTAGCTCCAATTTTCATATCGTTCGATATCAAAATAACGTGCGGCTTGCGTGCGTCGTTGTATGCAATTAAAAATTCGTTTCAAACTAAACGATATTAGAATAGAAGTCAAATAAAATTTTCTTGTGTCAGATGTGTTCCAAATTTGAACAAAAATAATATTATCGAAATTGATAATATTATTTAGCTATAATAACATTTTCACAGATAAGAAAGGACCATGGGCACTTTAGTATGGAGTCTGGTCCATAATTCCATATCCTTACATCCATAATACTTATGAAACCTATGCCAAATGATAGCTTCAATGCTATCATTTATTTATTTCATACTATGACAGTTAAGTTGAAGTCGCGGGCCAACATGGTCTTTTTTATATAAGGTCAACCGGGGTAGTTGCGCCACTGTTTTTTTGGATATTTTGTAGCCTCCTTTAACCTCAATTTATGAAAAATGTAACCAATATATAGAAATATTATTTCACTCTGCGCCTTTTACAACACTTTACCCAAATAATTTGTAACGTAACTTTTCCGCTACTATACAAAGAAACGATATATAGGGGTTAAAAATATATGGGAATTTAGACGCTTTTGGCCCAGTTGGGCGAATGGCGTCTTTTAGAAATTATTGGTGAAATGTTACAGTTAAGGTTTCAATTTTTCCTGAAATGCATTTTCGATGCAGTATTCTAAGAGATGAAATCAAAACGAGGCATCAAAAACAGCTAATATTAAATAATAATAGAAAAATGTCTGGAGCTTTCTATATCCTTTAAATATAAGTTCAAATTGCCAAATATTGTAGTCTAGAGTGATACAAAAAGAGGGTAGTTAAAATAATATATAATATACATAGTACATATTGTGATATATACCTAATGTTAAAAATAATACGTACCGGAAAAAAGGTTGATGATCACTGAAATTGGGACAAATGCGTTGCACAGACGCAAATACCTCAAAGTCACAGACGCAATTTGCCAAGTTTAAAAACTAACCTCCTAGAAATCGTTATGGATTTTTTTCCAAAACGAATGGGCCATAAACCAAAATAATGGTTTGTACTTTTCAGTAAAGTAATATTGATAACATTGACAACTAATTAATATCCAACATCGAAAGAAAAACAGGGATTTAAGCGGATTTTGTTAGGTTAGCTCCTGCACACTGCAGGTCTAGCGAGGCACTAAATTTCATAATGGTCAATCATTACAATACGATTCGTCAAAACGCCCTCTATGTTACTTGTTGCCCTCGAAGTTGTTCAGGTCTTTATCCCCAGACGGCGGGAACTGTAGTAACTAACGTAGTTTAAGAAGGAACTCAAATAGATGCAATAATCCCATAGTGGCAATTATCCCGGGTGACCTTAAATATAACCTAGTACGGCAAAGGTTTCACTATACAGGGCGTCCCACGCCTATGCCACATGGAGGGAAAGTACCTTAAATTTCGTAGATAACATATTTTGCTGAAAGAAGACTCTATTTTATTTTTAATACTTAGTAAAACTACATTCAAAATTGTTTTTATTGAAAAAAAAAATATGGACAAATTTAACGCATCGGCTATGCCACATGGAGGAAAAGTACCTTGAATATTGTAAATAAACATTTTACTGAAAGAAGACATTACTTCTATTTAAAAAAACAAGTTGAATTGCATTCATAGATTTTTAAATAATTTCATGGCTAACCCGGGAATCGAACCCGCTACATGAGAAAAAAAAATACCCTGAGATCGAAAGGCTTCATTGTGAGAATTATTTTCTGCTAAATGAATGAAAAACATTTATTTGTGACATCACAGGAAACAACATAAGAAACAAAAGAAAAAGACAAACAAGGATTAGAATGTGTGTGCATCACAAAATGGACCCAACTCAGCATATATAACGAAACTAAAATAAAGGCCATGGATTTTAACATTTTTAATACAAAATTAATCAATTTATCAAATGCTGAAAATGAGTTCCATCCTGTTCAATACAAGGTCGCACTCTTTTGATTATTTCACTCTCTTTTGATTTTTTTATCATGTTGTGGTGGATAGGTATTTAAAATAATACGTCTAAGTTCTGCTTGTAGCTCGTGGGCACTTTCATACTTGTTCTTGTTACTTAACTACATTATTTACATAACTCCATAAAACATACGATACGGCAATGTAATTTTACTGAACAAAATTTCACATCAAATGTAAAAATTCATGGTCATCCTTTTGTTTCCGACACTATATTATTTAGCAAAAAATAATTCTCACGATGAAGCCTTTCCATCGGTATGACAAAGCTACAGGGTATTTTTATTCTCGTGTAATGGGTCGATTCCCGGTTTAACCATGAAATTATTTAAAAATCTATTAAAGTAATGTTGTTTCAGTAAAATGTTCATCCACAATATTCAAGCTACTTTACCTCTATGTGGAATAGCCGAAAAAAAAAACTTTGAATGCAGTTTTACTAAGTTTTAAAAATAAAATAAAGTCTTCTTTCAGCAAAATATGCTATCTATGATATTTAAGGTACTTTCCCTCCATGTGGCATTGGCGTGGGACGCCCTGTAGTATACTGTTTTATTATAATAGAAAGAAAACGACACGTTATGCATTTTATTATCATTGTATTTATATTAATCAAAAAATAACATAGGTATTATACAGGGTGATTACGGGGTCGTGGAGCAAGAAAGAAGCATTTAACTCACTTTCTTTTAAGGATCACGATAGGCTAGGACTAACAGTATACCAGCGACTTATTTTAGTCAGCAAAAAAAAAAATTGCGATAATTTTAGATCATGGTCACCCTAATATTTCCCAAGAAAACTTATGTCAAGTGCATGTACTTAACAATCGTTGCAGTAAGTAATTATGAAAAAGGTTGTTATGACAATACTGAATCTTTGTTGACACGTTTATTGACTTTGACGTGCTGTGACATTGTTACTCATAAATTATTAAGTATTCTATCAGACAGTTTATTTTCTAAGAGGTTGTAATATCAAAAGTAGGGTAACCACGCATTTTAAGTCACTAAACATTTTTAAATAAAAATAAGTACGTAAATAACGAATCATCTTTGTTTCAATTAAAATATATACAGGTAGCATCGCAATCGTTTACTGAGTCAGAAAAAAATGGTTGGGATCACGACCCCGTAATCACCCTGTATAGGTATCTACCTACCTACAATATTAAATATCTACAATTAAATCGTCTATGTAGAAAGTCACGCCACGTTACGAGCAAAGACATATTATACGTACGAGTATGTCTTAATAAACCGTGACCAAATGGGCCTAGAAGCGATATTGCACATGCCTTACGGGTAGACGCACTATAGGAAGCTGTGCTCATGTTATTTCTATATTGTGGTTCTTAGGTCGAGGTAGACTAGTGGGTTTTAATCCACCGGCACAACATCTAGACGATTTAACGGTAGGATATTTAATATTGTAGGTAGGAAGATACCTATATAATACCTATGTTATTTTTTGATTCATATTAATACAATGATAATAAAATGCATAACGTGTCGCTTTCTTTCTATTATAATAAAACATACTATGGTGAAACCGTTGCCGTACTGGGTTCTATTTATATAAAAAAGACCATGTAGGCCCGCGACTTCGACTTAACTGTCATAGTATGAAATAAATGATAGCATTGAAGCTATCATTTGGCATAGGTTTCATAAGTATTGAGGATATGGACCAAAATTACTCATTGTCCTTTGTTGTAACAAAAAAGTTTATTATTATGGGGGCCTTTATATGCGATTTTTGAACGCATTATTGAGGACTAATGATATGTGGGTATATACCTAAACCCTTAAACATAATGCAATCGACACGTTTATGACAGTTATTAAAAAATTAATAAATACTTAACTAAAATCATCAAATGATTATGGTTGTACATACAAACAATCATGACATGTTTTATTGAGGTGGCACGTGTAAAGAAAAAAAACTTAATAGGATACTTCTGCTTGCCTCTGTATTGAGTTAGTGCGGAAAGAGTCGTGAGTTGTATGGCAGCTAATACAATTTACGACTCCTCTCTTTCACCACAGACTCTACACAGTCGGTAACATATGTGTCTAATGAGCACACGGGCACGCGTCTCGTGTTCAGTCGCTTGCAAATATACTTTCTGGGTGGTCAAAATTATACAGTACTTATGTGAACATTACGGTTAGTCGCGCTCTGGTATTTTGAACTGAACCTTAATGATAAGATTTCCCCAGAGTGCGTCACCGCGCGGCACACTCTGCTGGAATAGCTCAATAGTTTTTCATGTCTATCCGTTGAATACCTACTTATGTCACAGCCATTGTATTAAGTAATTATAGAAAGTAGGTAAGTATACTAATATAATTTCGACTTCTAGTCGCCTACGTTCCTTCTAAATCTTTGAAATTAGACGTTTTAAAGACATACACATCGATCAGTTTTGAAAGTAAACGTGATCCTCTTATTTTTAACACAGGCTTCATTATCAAGAAGTTTTCTATGAAATTTATTGAGTATAAACGTGTTCCGTAGACCGGTATTTAGCATGAAGTACAAAAATCCCATCTTAGACTACGTAATAAGTACTTCCTGCAAAAACCCCTTTTGCTTGGACGTTCATCTATGAAGGTACAATGTAACTTCGATTTTGCGTGGGCCCAAAATGCAGGTATTTTTCCTCTTCGCACGAATTTGCACGGATTGATTATATCTGCCGGCGAATTTACGCGTATAGCACTGTGCACTAAAATATTCCAGCAAGCCAAAATAGCGCTATTCTAAGCAAAAAAACCGAGATGTCAAACTGAAGCTGAATCATACTGTAGGTTTATATGAGGTACACATTTTGAGACCAATGTATGGCTCAACGATTCACTGTCTGTAGCCAGTAGTGCAGGACGCTCTTGACTAGAACGGCTACAATAAGTGTCGCCAAATTGCGCTTCTTCTGCTTAGGTATCTGCTAGGATGAAGCTTGGTGCGAATAAGATACGTAGTCGAAATTCACTTGGGTGTAGAAGAAGTTTTGCTTAGCTGTTAGAGATTGTAGAAGTCCTATTAAGTTTTTTTACGATATAATTAATAGATGAGCTGGGATTGAATTAGTTGGTCAAACTACGATGTAACAAAATGCCGGTTATAACCCGCCGCGGTAATGCCGGATAAGGGCGTGCTCAGTATTCTGAAAAGGAAAGGAAAATAATTACACGATTCTGATTACCACACGCTCTTAGACGGATCACCAACATTTTTTTTACACCCTGTAATACAGTATCTTAGAGTTCCCCTCCACTAAACACTGAGCGTTGTCAATACTATTCCCTTGTGCAGTTCATACCAGCCCATGTAGGGTAAGCGGTAGTAATCTTGGCCCTCCCCAATCATTGGCCCCCTGAACTCAAAATCTATTTATTAAGATACACGTTTGAGTAGAAGGTAGAAAAAAATATATATATGTTTCTTTTTTGACAACACAATTCAGTGTAATTGAAGGTTTCCAGCATAATAGCTGGAACACGTGTAAAAAAAACATTTTGCAACGATCGAAGCTATAGGTGCGTTTTTTTATCATAATCATAACTAGGCTAGACGACAAAATAGTTATTAATTATACAAGGGGGCAAAGTTGTTGTTTAACTCTCGGGCTTATGTGACGGTCTCAAGGCACGAGAGTTGAACAAACTTTGCCGCCGAGTGTAATACAACATTTTTCCCCTCACTATTGCGAGGAAAATACAGACTAAATACGATAATAAATCTTATCCACATGTAAGTTATCTTGAAGAAACCATCAAAAATCACTACTTTGGACCTTTGATTTGTTATAGAGAACCTGTCGGATCCCTAGATATCGATTTTTTTCAAGAGCAGATCAAAGCTTTTTTTTTATGCTATAGGGGGCAAACGAGCAAACGAATCGCCTGATGTTAAGCGATTAACGTCGTCCATGGACACCCGCAACACCAGAGGTGTCGCAAGTGCGTTGCCGGCCTTTAAGGTGGGAGTACGCTCTTTTCTTGAAGGTTTGAAGGTCGTATCGGTCCGGAAACACCGCTGGCGACAGTTCGTTCCACAGTTTAGCTGTGCGAGGCAGGAAGTTTCGGGAAAAGCGCACAGTTGAGGACTGCCAACCATCTAAATGGTGAGAGTGGAAATATTGTCGCGTAGGGCGATGGCGGAAAGAAGCGGCAGGGATTAATCCGAACAACTCCTCGGAACACTCCCCATAATACATGCGATAGAAAATGCAGAGTGAGGCCACATCTCTACGCAGCGCCAAGGGATCAAGCCGATCAGAAATACGTTGGCAGTTGACAATTCGAGCTGCTCTCAAGAAGCTGGTACTTAGGTGCCCCTGCCCAAAGATGAGAGCAGTATTCCATATGCGGGCGAACCTGCGCCTTATAAAGCTGTAGGCGATGGGCCGGCGTGAAATACTGCCTCGATCTATTGAGCACACCGAGCTTCTTCGAGGCCAATTTGGCCTTACCCTCTAGGTGGCCGCGGAACTGGACTTCACTCGAGATGTCAACGCCAAGGATTCCAATACTGGCTGTGGCAGATAGGGGAGTGCTCTCAAAACGAGGTGACGCGACAAACGGAAGTTTTTTCGCGATGAACGCGCAAACCTGTGTCTTTGTAGGGTTAAAACGGACCAAATTAAGTCGACCCCAATCTGAGACTTCTTTTAGGGAGGTCTCAATTTCGGACACAAGTTTGTTCCGGCTCTTAATGACGTTTTCCCGGGAAATATTGAACTGAAGAAATTCAAGATGATTGATGGCCGTATCTGGCAATTTTGACCTCAGGTTCATCATAAAGAACCTGTCGGATCCTCAAATATCGATTTTTACCACGATCGGCTGAATATTGAAGAAATTCAAGATGACGGTCGTTTCTGGCTATTTGGACTTCACATTCATTGTGAAGAACTTCTCGGGTCTACAGAAGTACAGATATTGCTTTTCATCACGATCGGATCAAAACTAAAGAAATTCAAGATGGCAAGATTAGAAAAGGCTTTCTAACATAAACAGTAAATATACATATGTTTAAATCAGTTCTCACGTTTCCTTTTGTGACCCCCGGGTCAATTCACTAAATTAGTAAAAAAAAACTAAATGTCTTCCGCATAGTTTTTGACAACCCTGAGCCTCGAGCGCGATTACCGAGCCGGGCCGCTGGCCGCTGGTTGTATGAAGTTAACCCACTGTAAGAATACATCCCTACGCTGTGCTATTAGGTACAATTTTTACGTAGTAGTGACGTCACAAGCCCCCACCCCGGAACTTTGATGCTCTACATCTTCGTCAATTTTAGTTAAATTGAAAAAGGAAAAAATACGTGTCTAATCATTTTAGACAATCGAACTGACGGACTAATTAGAATGATAGTTTTTCAACCTAGTCGTCATCCCTATTGAGTACTTTTAAACTGTTATTTACCCTTTTTATTGGTATTCAAAATGTAATATTTGTGTTCCTTTATATTAGTAATAGAAACTATTAGCGTTATAACCCGTAATTCTTGAAAAAAGACTCAATATGACCTAAAAATAGTGGCTATGATTAGTATCTATGGCTTATATGAACGTCTAGTTTATTGGCCTAAAATAGCAGTAACTAAATGTTGGCAGAGCCAATGATTATACTTTCTTGTCATTGGCCATGCCAATCATTATACTTTTACCTATGCCAATAATTGTACCAACAAATCTTCTAAAAAGCTGCTCGGCACGTCACTATCCTTTATAATAATAAACAAGTACTTATAGTGATTGGCCGTGGTATAATCATTGGCAGGGCCAATAAACACAAAGTATAATAATTGGCATGCCAATCATTGTACTCTTGGTATGCTAATATATGTATCCTAGGGCCCAACGATTATACTTTCGTCCCATTTTTTGTTTTTTGCATTATATTTCACAGTTGGTTGTAAATATATTTATGGTTGTGATTTATTGAAATTCTCAAAATTTCTTTTTTACTATTTAGCACCTTACTTAATAAGGAAAAATTTTGAAACTCGAGGTTCGCCTTAAAGGGCCAATGATTGTACTGCTTACCCTATCTTATGTAAGTCTCACCAATAATAATAATAGTCGTGTATGGACAACTCTTTATGAATGGCGAGACCTATACAGCAGGCCTATCACGTTTTTTTTTAAATCTAGATATCTGCGTCTCTATCGCCCAGATACTGCAAGTGCGACATAGAGGGAGATATCAAATTTCGTCGCTCGCGGTAGGCCCTCAGTGACTCTCAGTCACTGCCACAAATAAGTAGATAGTTTTCCATTACGTGTCCTTAAGTTTTGCTTAGAAACATTAACGTTAACATATTAGTAGGCAGTAACATCAATTCAGCTACGTAATGGAACGGCTATAGGTGGACTGTCCATCAGTATGTTAAGCACTTATGCAAATGAACATATTAATTAACAAGCGCAAATATAATCTTTTTTTTTAGATTTACATTTCTAAATTATATATATACAGTTCAGTACAGGTACAGTTCGATTAATTCCAATTTGTCATTACTTACTTATTTCTCGAGTTCTGTCAATACAGATAAAATAATAGAATTTGTCATATTGATTTACATTAGTCACTTATCATGCAATGTAATAAATTAAAGATTCAGACACTGGAGCGCAAATGAATCGATTTACTTAAAAGTCGGATAAATCCAATTTTGAGAATTTGTAAGATACTGGTATAAAATAGTTTTTGATGTGGTAAGGTTGGTGGATTTATCCAATGTTTAGAGACTCAATTGGTGATACTAAACGTGCTGGGGCCAGTTTCATGATAGTTTGTAACTCGTAGTACAAGCAGATATTTCTGCTTGTACCTTTTCTAATAAATGAGGTTGTAAATGAATAAGTTATTTTAAGCTTCCAGAAAACAGGCCACTGGTCGATTAAGAACGAGATGGAGTTATGTACCGGAAAAGCATGCAGGCCAAATGCTGATGTACTCTTTCAAACGGTACAGAGATTACCAACTTGTGTTAAAATAAAGCCCACATCTTCGACTCGGACTTAAATTTAAACTCGTTTATGATTTCTTGTTTACCGCCCTTAATACACAATATACTATTTTGCCTCTGTAGTTTTTCAACAGAAACGATTATGCTTGCAGACATATAAAGTAACTTTCTGAATCACAAAATGGAAATAATCGGATCGTATGACAAACATGCTACAATCTTAAAATCACCATTGTTTTGTCAGTCATTTTACTACAAATAGGTACCTACTTTATATACACATTATACATGCAGTACACTTCACGTCTACATAACAGACTGATTGCGTGATATGACTTATATTTATTACCTACTATGGCTAGGTAGGTTATGTTTTGTGTATGACCAAGTTTCGCAAGCTAGGGTCGATCTTTCGTAAATACATTTTTCTGAATTAGTCTCCTTTTTACAGGGAAGTAACACAACTGCTGATCACTCTGATCAGAGTGCATACGAGGGACATACCGAAATGATCGGGAATTATATATTTTAATATAATATATAATTATAATAATAATAAAATAAGTATACCAGTAGTAGTAGTAGTGACTATGAAAATAGTCAAAATGTAACCAATGTTGCGGAACCCAGCAGGAAAATAATTTTCTTACTCTCAACTCCTTGTGTAAAATAGTACGCAAATGCCCGGATTTGCTCGTATTTAATATGCATAATATGCAATACGATATTATCATTTTATACAATATTTTCTGCCACCGCGATGTTTACATACGTAAACGCTGTTTTTGGTCGACCTGTAGAAAGTACGGTGCTCACTAATCTACGACCTGGACGAAACTCCGCATATCATCTATATTGTTGTTTGGGTAGGTGCCTAAATATTATAAATAGAAACAAGCTCACTGAAACACCCATCTTGAGATAACCATCGGCAAAAATTATGGTAAATTTTCACGGCAAGCTCCATTTTGATTATCGACCTGTCACATTAAAACACGCCTATGAAAAAGTATACAATATTTATTTAAATTCTGAAAACGAAATTTGCCTTTCTTAAAGGCCAGTAAGCTCACAACATAAAAAGTTTTGTATTAACTAGGTTTAAACGATATGTTTTTCGATCATTTCGGTGTGTCGCTCGTATTAAATACACATAAAATACGGGGTGACATTCATTAGCCATTGGATATAGCCGAAACGTACATATGCATTATGGCGTTAAGAACCAGGAGGCCGATTTTTGAGATTCGAACGCTCGAATGTTTCATTCGAATGTTAATAAAAGAAAGAAAGAAACTCCACTAGCCTTTCGAGCGATAATTTTAGTGAGTTTCAAAAATACGAACTATGGTAACAGGCGAATATAACTTGTTTTTGTATTCGAGCGTTCGAATTAACATTACTATTTCTTACTATATGCAAATATACTAACCTGTATGCAAGTAAAACCCCATGACGAAATAAATCCTTATAGAAAAGTATAAAACCTTCTTCGTCCTTTTGATTATCGTTTTTATTTATGTCACTTAGAACCTTCGATTGTTGACGAATGACGAACGCTGCATGAGAATAACATGGAGCTTACATAAATTAACGTGACGATGTAGTACTTAAATAAACAAATTATCCATATTTGATTGAATTTTGTGGCACTCATTGATAAACGTACCTATACTTATATAAAAAACCTATCATTCAGTATGGTTAAAACGCACGAGTCATTAAAGTTGCAACTGCGGCCAACTAAAGCTCACCCAATGGTAAAGTTGCGTTGAAATAGATAATTTCTGTAGTTTGTATCAAATGCCAGCACCTTTTTACTTGAAAATTTCCCCTTAACGTTGTAAAACACCTTACACATCAATCGTCAATCGCCACAAATAACCACCTACGCTGTAGGTAAACGGTAAGGTCTTCATTCATTCTTCCCTTAGACCGCCTAGGACTAACTTACGATTTAAATAAGCTTTTGATATTCTAGCAGACTTTTGAACCTTCGACGCTCTCGATAGAGCTCTTTGAATTAGATTTTCAATCCGCTAAAAGTAGAATATTGAAAATAAATATGACATGATATATGAGGCAGACTGTCAGTTTGCAGGCAAAAAACAAGGTATGCAAAAAACAGATATCATACCGATATATTTCTTTATGTAAGAAAATAACCATATCACAACGAAATGAAGGCTATAGCATTATAAAATACCGATATATGGTAAGCGGTAGTAATCTTGCCCCCCCCCAATCATTGGCCCCCTGAACTTAAATCGATTTATTAGGATATACGTTTGAGTAGAATGTAGAGAAATAGTGCATTACATACCAAGGCCGTTTAAGTGGGAAATGCCTCGGATTCCATGTAATTGACTAACATGTGATCCGAGGCTTTCCCATTTACCGGCCGAGGTTTGTATACTATTTTTCAGTCCGACGGAGCCGGCAGGCGACAATTTAGTTTTGCGTAAAGTGGCGCTTACCGGCCGGAGGACTGAAAAATATTTATATTTTTCTTTGTTGACAACAGTATATAGTGTAATTAATAGTTTTCCAGCATAATACCTGGAACACACGTAAAAAAAAACATTTTACAACGATCGAAGCTAAAAGTGTTTTATTAAGCAAATCATAAGAATTTAGTACTTTTAAACTATTATACCTTTTTTATTGGTATTTAAAATGTAATATTTGTGTTGTTTTATATTAGTTACAGTTTCTATTCACTATCGTCAATAAAAATAAACAAATCTAGTGATGGCCCTACCATGGTATAATCATTGGCAGGGCCAATCAACACAAAGTACCTACAATTATTGGCATGCCAATCATTGTACTCTTGGTGTGCCAATATTTGTACCTTGGGGGCCAATGATTACACATATGTCCCATTTTTTGGTTTTTGCATCATATTTCACAATTGGTTGTAAATATATTTATGGTTGTGATTTATTCAAATTTTCAACATTTCTATGGATAACTTTTCATCAAAAGTTTTACTATTTAGCATCTTATTTGGGAAGGAAAAATGTTGAAACTCGAGGTTCACCTTAAAGGGCCAATGATTGTACTGCTTACCCTATGTGATATCAATATTAAACCGGGGCGCAACGCGACGTTGCAATTTAGTTATAGGCTGTCATACTCAATAACGATATTATATCGCTTAGCAAAATATCGATATAATATAGTGGTTCTTGTTTAATATCGGTATAAATGTAATCGTTATAAAAGCGTAAAATATATCGTTACATTACATAAGATATTTAAGCAAAATAACGATATGATGGATATACGAAAATAGCAGTATTTAAAGCCCTGTTTGCAGGCGACCTCTGCGAGTTGATTAGTCCCAGTCGTCGTCGCTAGTGGCGGCCTCGTCGTCGTCGTCCGAGTCGGAGGAGTGAATGACGCGCGAGCGCTCGTCAAGCGCGCGGCGCAGCGCCACGGCCAGGCCGGACGCGCCGCCCGCGCCCGCCGCCGCCGCCGCCGCCGGCGCCGCGCCGTTGCTCGCCGTCCGCGACACTTGCACCTGACACACACGTCACAATCTATGTTTCTGAACCAGAATTTCACAGAGTACACTGCTGCATTTCCTGTACATGGTGGTATTCACCGTACTGCTTTGAAAGCCTTATACATAATATAATGTAATATGATATATATATAGTATTATACAGTAGCGGCAAATAATCTAACATATTTTTTCAGATTCATTTTCATACATTTTATAGTGATTTCTCTAAAACTGCTTTAGTGACTTCAATGAATTTTACAAAATAAGTAGATGCGTATGAAAACTACGATTCGATCAAACAGCGTACATTAAAAAATATATAAATTTTGGCCAAGTTTTTATATTACCCCGATTGGTATTAAATTGTGAAAAAAATTATGATGTTCATATTTCAAAACATAAGCTTTAGATGAAAAATCGATCCATCTAGGTATTATTGTTAGTGAGATTCTATTTTGGGCGTTTTTAATAATGAATTTAGTATTTATAACATTCATTAATTGATGTGTGTGAAGTCCCCAATCCGCATTTAGAAAACGTGGCCTACCGTCCACTGCACGGCTTTAGTAGGAATTAATACCTGGTATGTGGTGGTAATGATACAATAATTGATTTCAAGGTATAGTCTAAATTCACGAATTTTTGAATGAAATGTATGCAATAATTAGCAATATGAAAGATTTTCTGCCGGTACTGCAGGTTTTCCAAATTTAACAACTTTTAAAGTCCAGTATGCCTGTGCAAAAAGGTAACCCATAAACTTGTTTGTGTATTATGTACACTAGACGCATGTTGATGATGATAGTACTTAGTTGGTACTGACCCTGCCTAAAAAGCAGTCCCGGGTTCGAATCCTGGTCTGGGCATTTATTTGTGTGTTTATCACGAATATTTGTTCCTGCTTCTATGTATTTAAGTGTTTATTTGTATCTATCTATTATTTATATCGTCGTCTAGTACCCACAACACAAGCCTTAATGAGATTCCCGTGGGACTAGGTCAATTTGTGTAAAGTTGTACCAGAATATTTAGTAATATATTAAAACAAATTTAGAATATTGTATCAGCATTTGTATGGGTGATACTATGCTAGGAACTCACGGATCGCAGTTCGATGCCCTGCCGGATCTCACTGAGCAAGTTGCTGCGGTTGTCCTCTGCGGGCGGCTTCGAGCCGGCCTCCACGTGCTGCAAACACACTGCGTCACTCACCAATTCACACACTTATACCATGCCTAAACAAGTTACACTCAACACAACTGTTCAATATTATCTATTGACATTATTTTTCTTAATGTTATAACTGTTATAAGAATCGATAACGGTGTTTGTTATAAAAATGTCGTATAAGTAGTAAGGTTGATAGGTAAGTAAAAAACTAGGGCAAGAGACACACTTGTGTGGGATGAAAATACTGTTTCTCTTAGCCTGGGTTAAATTAACCATGTTTCGCTTACTCAAAATAACTTTTGTTTTTCCTATAGTGATGTAAGTGACACTATGATGAAATGATAATACGACACTATGATTCGTACCTTGCTAATCAAAGTGGTAATATACATAATCCAGATCAATTCGAAGCACAACTAATTTTGTACAACCCCATGAAAGATTTATTATCTGGAGGTAGGGCAGTGCTCCCAACAAGTTGAGCAAAACAAAGGCACGACCGTACAATCCTTTTTTCCGAAGCAGTTCAGGCCATTATCAACCTCCTGTAATTTCGCGCTGGTTAAAGCTAGAACCCTGAATTTGCATGTTGATTGGCTATGACATGACATCAATTTATTTTCAAAAACATTTAATATGAACTTGTAGAGTAAGAACTATCGAAAGTTATACATAGTTCCTTAGTTTGGCCAATCACTCAGTCATTCACTCACCGATCATCTAAACTCAGGTACTTACTTCTAGCAGGCCAAGAAGCTCCAAATCGTTAACACAAGTAGTATACAGCCTACCAAGTCTTAGCAAATTAAAAAAAGTTGGAAATGACGTACAACGTAAGTAAGTTTGTAATTATACAGGGTGTCCGGTAACTAATACAGTGACAACATTACAGTGAAATAAGAATGCGAAAATTGAAAAATAACAAAAGTGCGAATATCTCGAATACCACGGGATTTTTACTAAGCCTCAAAGTCGATTTTCTGGACCAGTATAAGGTACCCTATACGTGGTTAGAAGGTTTTCCATTAATTACCGGACACCCTGTATATAATTATATAAACGATTACAAAGTTACTTATTTAGTTCATGCACATATTATACCTAAAGGTAGGTATAGTAAACTACGATGTCAGTATACATATTGGATTCATGTATAAAAAAAACCTGCCAGGTGCGAGTCGGACTCGCCCACCGAGGGTTCCGCAGAACATATACTCCCAAAAATCAATATAACGCGGTTTAGGTACTTAAAAATAATGGCGGCACGGAACTCTCAGTACGCGGCAATTATACGGTTTTCGGATTTTATCATGTACTTGTACTACAAGCCCTTGCTTTTTGCCAAATATTTGTGATTCTAGGTCAACGGGGTGTACCCTATAGTCCCTATACATTTTGATTCCCATTGCCTCAACAAATGTATGGGAAATGCGACATAAACGGCCGCATATTTTGATTAAGTTGACGTAAAGGTTTGGTTTTTTGACAGCTTCAAGGGACTGCATATTTGTGTATTTGGTATTAATTTCAACTTTCTACCTTTACGCGTTCCCGAGATAAAGGGTCTTGATAGACAGACGGTCGGACGGATAACAAAGTGATCCTATAAGAGCTCCGTTTTTTCCTTTTGAGGTACGGAACCCTAACAAGGTCTGCCTACAAAGAGATGAAATCCCATCAAAAACATTACACGCGAAAAGACACAAGTCTCGCTCCGCAGTTCTTAAGCTGCCAAAAAGTTTTGCTTGGTTTAACATTACATCTCAAAACTTTTTTGCAGCGTAAGAACTGCGGAGCGAGACCTATGTGATTTTACATATTATAATGTTTTTGATGGGAATATATATTATTTCAATTTTTTAAAACATAATAATATGTGGTTTAATCTTAAGAATAATTTCGACCACAATGCCCAATCTGCAGTTTTTTTATCGGACAATTTTATTTGTTTTACATTTCACTATAAATAAATAGCAAGAGTAAATAATGTTCGTAATTATTTTAAACCTTTACCTTTAAAGCTTTGTTTCCGCTGCGAATGCTCTCCATGAGAGCGGCTCTTGCATCCAACGGCACGACGGCATCTGGCGGGCCGGGCGGTGCCGGCGGAGCGGGCGGCGCGGGCGGCGGCGGCGGCGGCGGCGGCGGCGCGCCGGCCGGCGGCTGCGTCGGCGGCGGCGGCGGAGGCACCGCCGGCGGACCACTCGATGGCGCTACAACCGATACAGTTTCAACTGATACAGCGCAAGATTGGTAAAGCTTTTATGTGAATTTAGAGCGGCTTTTGACAATTATGACAATGTGACAAAACTATATAAAAATAAACGAAATGAAATTCTCAACTATGGTACCTAAGTCACAAAACTATTCATATTCATACTCGTATTCATTTAATCCATTGTTATCATGTTCATTAGGTCATAAAGGTCTTACATTTTACTCTTAGTCAGTACATGAAACCCTGTTAGGGCATACAATATAGGACATGTCAGGCACTTAATAACTAGATTTATAATAATTATGGTACACTAGGTTTAAACTGAGTTTAAGCAAGAGAGCAATTTGGCAAAACAAATCAATATAGATATACAAGTCATGCATTTTAAAATCGATGTCAATTTTATTTTAAGCTATACATATAAAACTAAACACTAATTTGATAAAACGCAACAAGTTAAACATACAATGCCATACAATTTAATTTTAAGCTCAGTATATTTTTATAATTTGTTTTATGTCATGTGTGCTAGAAATTGATCCTCAAAATATTCGTCTATTGTGTAATAACATTTATCTATAAGTAAGTTTTATAATTAAGAGGCTGGGTTTGGCGTTGCAGAGGGGGAATGTCGCCAGCATTTTGGGGAGCTTCCCGGAGGCAGGAGATTTTGGGGAGGTTTTTTATATTTAAGTTTAGTGTTAGGGTTAGCTTTAGTCTTTAGTGTTAGGGTTAAGTTTTATAATTTAGTCATAAATGATTTATTGTCTGTTTGTTGCTAAATACATTCTGGTATTTTATTCATTATTCGGACATATCGATAGAAGGGACCATTTTTAACCATTGCAAAATTTGATTTTTCCGTCTACTCTCGGGTTTGTAAACTTCTATTCCGTTGAACAAGTATGGGTGGCTCCTGACGAATAAAGCCGCCTGCATAATGTACTCGTATATAGAGCACAGAAATATATCCAGATAAAAGAAAAGAGTTCACCAATTTGTAGGGAGACCGAGCGTGTAACATTTTGCGTAGGTACTTTGTAGGTTATGTTAACCGATTTAAAATATCGATAAGGATCGACAGAGGAAATGATAATTATTTTCGACAGAGGAAATGATAATTATTTTCAACAGAGGAAATGAGAAAGCTCAGAATTTTTAATAAAAAAAATATAAATGTAGGTAGGTACTTACCTAACCACTAAATTGCGTTACTTTTGTAGATACCTACTATAGCCGCTGCAGTTATCACCTACCTCTAAACGTGCACCATGTTTAGGGTTCCATACCCCAAGGGTAAAACGGGACCTTTCTACTAAGACTCCGCTGTCCGTTCGTCCGTCTGTCTGTCTGTTCGTCTGTCATTAGGCTGTTCTCATGAACCGCGATAGAAAGTTGAAACATTCACAGATAATGTATTTCTGATGCCGCTATAACAAGAAATGCTAAAAAACAGAATAATATAAATATTTAAGGGGGCTGCCATACAACAGATACGATTGTTGTTGCCGTTTTTATAGATAATGGTACGGAACCCTTCGTACGCGAGTTCGACCATGGAAAAATCGAAGAAGTCCCGCGAAGAAATATTGGAAGCTAATAGGAAAGCGAGCAAAGAGCGTTATATGAAGATAAAATGTGATCCAATCTTGAATGAGATGCGAAAGATGAAAAACAAAGAAAATTATAAAAAACAAAAAAAACAAACATCATTTAAAAATAAACGAAAGTAGTTTACAGGAGAAAAAAATCAGAGAGAAAAATGGCGCTTACATTCTAGTAAATATATTGTGAAGAACAAGAAGGAAAAACAAGTTCTGGAAGTCAACGTAGACGAAAATATTAAAGAGCCTGAAGCTGCTGAAGCTGAGGAAACTTTAGGGGAATCATCACTACATCAATAGTCGGATAAGTTGTACTGATTACTCGTCAGTATTTTGATGGGCCAGTAAAGGTGTCTTCGTGGAAATGTATGGAACAAATCCAGCTGTATTTTGTAGGAAACCAATTTTTACGCCTAGTTGTTTCAATCCATTTATTTTTAATATGTGGATCTTTCGGAAAACTGAAATAAAATTGCAATATAGAAGTAACCATAACCTGTTTTCAACCGACTTCAATATTTCTAAGAGAGGAGGTTCACAATTCGTCTGTTTTTTTTTATGGATGTTACATCAGAACTCCGTCATTACTGAACCGATTTGATTATTTTTTTTGGTTTCTTAAAGTAGATGGTTCCAGGTTGGTCCCGTTTTTCAGAAAATCCATTTCTGATGATGGGATCCATGAGGAATTGAGGGAACTCCTCAAATTTGAAAGGCACATGCATAGTAATTCTGGTATTTTCTTGAGAAACTCGAGCATTTCTTTACAAAATCTACCAGTTTGTTGGAGCAGAACTGATGATGACGACCAGGGATGTCAAAAAGGAACTGCTCTATAATTCGTGGGCCCCAGCTGTATCTTATGATTTAAGACATTCATCTTTTGTTTGTTACGAAATGCCTTCGAGGTAGTCTTTTTTTTTTTATACTACGACGGTGACAAACAAGCATACGGCCCGCCTGATGGTAAGCGGTCACCGTAGCCTATGGACGCCTGCAACTCCAGGGGTGTTACATGCGCGTTGCCGACCCTTTAAAAACTTTAACACTCCTTTTTTGAAGAACCCCATATTGTAGTCCTTTGGGAAAACAGTGGCAGGGAGCTCATTCCACAGCCGGAGCGTCCGCGGGAGGAAGTTCCTCATAAACCGCACGGTACGAGACCATTTAGGCTCCAGGGTATGCGGGTGAACACCCTGCCGACGGCGAGCGGTGCGGTGGTAGAATGCAGCCGTTGGCATCATATCAAACAATTCCTCAGAGCACAATCCATTGTACAAGCGATAGAATACACATAAGGAGGCGAAGTCTCTCCTTAGACTTAAGGGTTCGATATCGCTCGTGAGTTTGGGATCGTTGACAATTCGGACAGCACGTCTTTGGATCGAGTCAAAGGGGCCCAGCTGGTATCCAGGTGCTCCCGCCCAAAGATGGCAGCAATACTCCATATGGGGCCTGACTTGAGACTTGTATAATAACAGTCTTTGCCCCGGAGAGAAGTATTGCTTAGCTCTATTGAGCACACCGAGCTTTTTGGATGCCAGCTTGGCCTTCCCTTCCAGGTAGCTACGGAATTGGACGTCACTGGAAATGTCAACACCCAGGATCCCAATACTCTCTGACATGGTAAGGACTGTGTCTTGGAATTGTGGGACCACAGTAAATGGGGTTTTTTTAGCGGTGAACGCGCAAACTTGTGTCTTAGTGGGGTTAAATCGGACAAGATTTTCCTGGCCCCACAGTGAGATATCAGAGAGAGCACTCTCGATGTCTGACACAAGCTTTTCACGACTCTCTAACACAACGGGACGAGGGATGTTAGCACGGCCTGTGTAATAGGCATCCCCAGTACTGTCGTCTGCATAACAATGAATATCGCCAATGGACAACATGTCATTGATATGCAGCAAAAACAGCGTTGGGGATAGCACAGAGCCTTGTGGGACACCAGCATTTATGTCCATGCTATCGGAGCAACTGCCGTCGACAACGGCTCGTATGCATCTGCCGGACAAAAAGCTGGCAATCCATTCGCATAATCCCCCGGGCAGTCCGTAAGATGGTAACTTCGATAGAAGACCCCCATGCCAAACCCGATCGAACACCTTCGCTATATCCAGGCTGACTGCCAATGCCTCACCTTGACTCTCAATAGCTGAAGCCCAGCGGTGGGTGAGATACACTAGAAGATCACCAGTGGAGCGACCATGGCGAAAGCCATACTGTCGGTCACTGATCAGATCGTGATCCTCTAGGTATCCCAGGAGCTTTGCGTTGATTATGCGCTCCATCACCTTGGAGAGAAGGGAGGTTATAGCGATTGGCCTGTAATTCGACGGGTCTGATCTGTCACCCTTTTTAGGCACAGGGTGCACAAGGGCGGTCTTCCACGAAGACGGCACCTGCCGTTTGTGATATGAGAGCGTGAAAAGGCGCGTGAGCACTGGACACAACTCGGGAGCACACCGCTTGAGCACCACTGGTGGTATGCCGTCTGGCCCGCTCGACTTGTGGACGTCTAATGATAGCAGCTCCCGCCGGACATCAGTTTGCCTGAATATAATACCGGGCATGGAGAAACCGCACCGCGGGACGGTAGGCGGTGCGGTACTGCCATCATCGTCCATGGTCGAGTTCGAGGCAAAGAGATTGCCCAAGAGATCAGCTTTCTCCTTTGCACTGTGGACCAGATCACCATCAGCATTTCGCAGTGGTGGTAAGGACGACCGACAAAAATTTCCCTCGGCAGCTTTGGCGAGCGACCAGAAGGCACGACTCCCTGAGGGGTAGCCCACGAGCTTCTCACCAATTCTGCCGACGAAGTCGAATTTAGCTCTGGCAATGGCTCTTTTACTGGACCTCGAAGCAGCATTTAATTTGCGTTTCACATGCCTTGGTCCAAGCCCTGTAAGCAGCTTGCTTATGAATTGTCGCCTCTTTACAGGGCCGGTTAAACCAAGGTCGTTTCTTAGCTCCTGCAGCTATTACTGAGTTAGGAATGAAGCAGTCCATTCCCATTAAGATAGTCTCAGCGACCTCAGCTGCACAGGAGTCAGGATCATCTGATGTGAAACACAGCCGCTTCCACGGGTACGATGCATAGAACTCACGCAATCCATCCCAATCTGCTGACCTATAGTGCCATACGCGTCGCGAGCTAGTAGGCCGAGGTGGATCAGGCCGCGCGCAAGGTGGCAATGTCCGGACAAGACAGTGATCGGACGAGCCGAGAGGTGCGTTCACTGAGACAGAGTATCCGTCCGGACGAGAGGTCAGCAGAAGGTCCAGTAAAGAGCTCGTATGGTCCTCGATGTCTGGTATTCTCGTGGGAGAAGTAACCAGTTGCGAGAGACCATAGGCCATAGAAAATTCGAGAGCAGACCTCCCCGCGTGGTCAGTGGACCGGGAACCAAGCCACTCCACGTGGTGGGCATTGAAGTCCCCCAAGATTACCAACTCCGCGGATGGGTACTGCTCAAGAACTTTGTCGGACGTCACTTGTAAGTGCTCAAAGAGCCGAGTTGTGTCCGTGTCCCCGCTATGGGACCTGTATAGGCACGCGTAGATACGAGTGTGGCCGCCGTAGTCCACACGCACCCACAGCACTGACAGATCCCTGTCTTCATAGGCATTGAGACGGCGACAGCAGACATCATGCCGAGCATACATGCATACCCCAGCTCGCCGCAAGAACTTATGTTCGAGCATATAGCCGGGGCATAACAGGTATGATGTATCAGCTGGGCAAGATATCTGGGTCTCTGTGAGGAACAGTAGGGTCGGCTGCGCAGTCTCCAGGTGGTGGTGTACTGCGTTTAAATTGGAGTGAAGTCCCCTGATGTTGCAGAAGTCGACTTGTGTGGAAGGGGACGCCGCTGATGAACTATTCCTTTTTTGTTTTTCGGCCATATTTAGGGAGTGTGTTAAGAAAAAAAGGAGGATTCGCTGTGTTGACAGCTAAAGGGGCAAGGGGACGGACCAAACCTGCCAGAGGGCGACGTAGGTGGTGCAGTTTACAGGTGCGGCGTACGGAAGGGCCCCCGGTCCACACCTGTTGCAGCAGCCGGGTCCACCCCGGTCTCCTTCTCCGGCACGACTACTACACCAGGGATTTTGCACAGGTTGGTGGCTCAGCCTCCCAGGGTGGAGATTAAGTGATCCCTGGGTTCGGGAACCCTACTGACCTGCGGGCGGCCAGCGGACAGCCGTTTCACCGGGTCTCCCTGATCGCCGCACCTGCACTCCGCGCCCACATCGACCTAAGACAGTGTTCTTTGTTCCGTGGGTCCCCAGCTGTCAACACAGTAAATCCTCTTGGAGCTCTGGCGACCTTACTCACCGACAGAAACACAACACTATGAGTAGGGTCTAGTGTTATTAAACTGCGGTTTTCTGTAAGGTGGAGGTACTTCCCCAGATGGGCTCTGCTCCAGATTTGAGCGAGACGACATTCGTTGTGCTGTGCCCTACCACACTAAACGATATGCATCCGCTGTGCCCATACCTCTTACTTAGTCCTATTTGATTCTAATTATATTTTGATGATGGATATCATGAGGAATTAATGGAGCTGATGCTGAACCCTGGCAGTACCTTATGGAACTCAGGTTTGGTGCAACATAGGCGAGTGCTGTTTTCATGATTCGATTCATGCTAACGAGCAATTAGGAGAGCAGTTCACAAGATGGAGCTGATGCTGAACCCTGGCAGTACCAAATGGAACTCAGGTTTGGTGAAACATACGCGTGTGCTGTTTTTGTTAATCGACTCATGTTAACGAGCAATTAGGAGAGCAGTTCACAAGATGGGGCTGATGCTGAACCCTGGCAGTACCTAATGGGAACTCAGGTTTGGTGAAACATAAGCGTGTGCGGTTTTCGTTAATCGACTCATGTTAACGAGCAATTAGGAAAGCAGTTCACAAGATGTAGCTGATGCTGAACCCTGCTGATATGGTGATATGTATGTAAGTTTTAAATACGATGTAAGGAAAATTAACAAAATAAAAACATAAATTAGCAATAATTCGCTTACTTTAACTTATACCGGGAAGTCCAATTGAAGTCGGTTTTTATTTCTTTAAAATTAGTTAATAATATTCGCTTTGCACTACGTTACATTATAATATTTAATAATAATTTCCTCTGTTTTCAAAACCGATATTAATCGAGTAAGAAAATCCCAGCGTACAGCACTGTGGTACAGCACTATTCTTACTTTTGACAGAAAAAAAGAGAAATCGATCTTGAACGTGACACGACAGTGTTGAATAGCTTATTTTTACATCGCTGTTTTTGAAAGCACGCAAAGTCTGGCTCGTCAAATTAAAGCCGCAATGGAAAACTAGCGTGGGCACACAATCGACGTTTCGACGAAAATAGTAAAATAAATCGTTTATTAATTAATAACAGAGATTTAAGGACAAACAGTACTCATCGAAAAAAGGAAATACCTCGATTTACAGCTCCAACTTTATTGGAGTCGCTTGAACAATTGGTTATTGTGCAACAAACCATTTTGTCATAATTATTAAACGGGTCTAACGCGAATTTACTTATTTACCTTATTAATTATGTTTAAATATGTGTTCAAATCGCGAAAGTTTTAAATGTTATAAACCATTTTGTGTTTAAAACCTGACGTTACACGCAGACCGCGGTCGGGAGCAGACTGAAGTGCGCTGCGAGCAATGATGAGAAATTTTCATCATTTCGCCATGCGACGTACATACACTCTTTCCTTCTATCTAGATATTATTTCTGTGATATAGAGGGTAGTGTTAATATTTTAAGCTGTCTGAAATGCGGTAGGCTACTATTTGGAATGCGAGTTTTTGTTAGAATGCAAACACACTCTTTTTGCATAATCAATAGTTGGTTAGCATCGGTGCTAGGATTATAGTTTAGCCAGGCATACGCGTATGCGTAATATGCCGACATAGCAGTCTCTAAATTGGTATTAATTTTTAGAACTCGAAGTGCGTATAGAAACGAAGCAAGTTTTGATTTAATGTGTTGTATGTGCGTATTCCAGTTTATGCCGGAGTCTAGTTTTATACCTAATAATTTAAACTCATTCACTCAATTGGACTATCGTTGATATGTAAATTCAGATCTTGTGACTCGGTTTAAACTGAATTACTTTGGTTTTCGATAAATTGATGTCTAGATTGTGTTCGTGTAGCCAAGTGGTGACCGTGCTCATGGTTTCTAGTAGGCGAGTGTTGCAATCCGCACCATCAGTAGGTACTAATAATATAGAAACGTTATTCGCGAACATAACGCACTTAGTATTTTTTGGTAGATCGTTTATATATATTAAAAACAACAGGCAGCCGATCACACTCCCCTGAGGTATGGAACATAAAGTGTGCCTCACTTTCGAAGTGATTGTATGCGTTTCTCCTGTACTCATGTTAAAATGTTCCACTTGTACGTATTGTCGGCGATTTTCTAAATAAGATTTGAACCATTTATGCGGGGTTCCACGGATTCCCACGTCGTACAGTTTCCAACAGAATTTCGTGAGATACGCGGTCGTAGGCTTTAGTCATATCTAGCATTAGTCCAACATTTTTTATCGTTAATGTAGTTTGGGGTGTCATGTATGTAATTAAATATTGCATATGTAGTGGAGCGATTAGTTCTAAAGCCATATTGGTTGCTATCGAGTATCGAGTACTTCTCGAAAAATGTGTAAACACAGTTCGACATCACCTTTTCAAATATTTAGGACACTTAAAGCTTTTTAATATTTGTAATTATTAATACGATACTTGCTTTTTATAAAATGCATTTCGTCGAATACAAAGTTCCTCTAGGTGTCGTAACTGTCGGATTATTTGCTGATTGATGTACTTACGCTGAATGGGTCTCGGCGGCGGTGGGTTGCGCGAGGCGGCGGGAGGGGGCGGCGGCACGGCGCGCGCAGGCGGCGGCGGCGGTGCGCGCGACGCTGCACCAAAACATACACCCGAAATTAGAAATACCCGCTATTACAGTTTGGACCCTAACTTTTATTTTGGGGCTAGGAATAGTAAGGGGCTAGTAATGCAACAGTGATATAATAAGGGTTTTTAAAACTTGAGTGTCGCCGTTACAAAACGAGGCGAAGCCGAGTTTTGTAATAATAGACCCGAGAGTTTTAAAAACCAATTATGAGCTGTTGCATACCCTAGTTTTTCTACGACGGCTAAAATAGCGTAAAAAGCAAAATCTAGAAACGTGGCAGAATAGGGAAGATGTTGTGCCCACTATAAAAAAAACAACAACAGTGCTCATATATTGTATGAAAATCCATAGGAGCAGTGTTCTTATGGAATACCACAGACAACGTTATAATGTATACTTTTTAAATATCGATGTCAGTCATCTAATTGACAGATAGAAGTGCTGGAGTCGAAAAACGGTTAAAACAACGCTGCGGTAATGTTTTATCACATTCGTTTTTTTACGAAAATTTTCAAATCTTTCTTCCGGATCATTTTAGAAAACGAAATGCAGTTTCCTGTCCGCTGCAATAATGTACCTACTATTAAAAAGAATTGAGTGGTATTATGTATTTTTTAGAAGCTGTAGATATGTAAAAGTTCTAAACAGACTATAAGTAATCCACGAAAGCGAAGCGCACGCATTGTGTCAAAATTCCTAGAAATAATCTCACTTTTAGATAAAGCGTGGCCCCATTCGACCGAGAACGTCAAATTTGGCATACATGTAGTTTAAATTCCGGAAAAAGCCGAAAGTGGAGACAAGTCGTCAGCGAATTTCATGAATAAGAATATGTATATGAATATATGTATCATAAAATGATTTGCGTAAAATGGGACGTAGCAAAAGATGATATTCGTTGTAGAAAACGATTTTCACCTTGGCTGGGCTTCATGCGACGTAAATACGTCTCCGTGAACGGTGCTTTGTATTGGTAAGTAGGTATATAAAAGAGGTACACACGTGGCGCAGGCGGTTGCGGCGGCGCAGGACTGCGGTGCGGTACAGGCGGCGCGGGTGGCGACGGCGACGGCGCGCCGCGCCCATATACTCCGCCACCTGCAACAAATGCTCCTGTGTATACGGCTTTTTTATGCGATTATATTACAACTAGACATACGTTTGAGTAGAATGTAGAAAAAAAAATATATTTTTCTTTGTTGACAACAGTATATAGTGTAATTGATAGTTTTCCAGCAGTATTGGAACACACGTAAAAAAAACATTTTGCAACGATCGAAGCTAAAAGTGTGTTTTATTAAGCAATAATAATAATTTAGTACTTTTAAACTATTATACGCTAGTAATATTTGTTTTGTTTTATATTAATTATAGTTTCTATTGACTATCATCAATAAAAATAAACAAATCTAGTGATTGGCCCTACCATATGGTATAATCATTCGCAGGGCCAATAAACACAAAGTACAATTATTGGCATGCCAATCATTGTACTCTTGGTATACCAATATGTGTACCCTTGGGGATAATGATTGTACTTTTGTCCCATTTTTTGGTTTTTGCATTATATTTCACAATTGGTTGTAAATACATTTATGGTTGTGATTTATTCAAATTCTCAACATTTCTAGCGATAACTTGTCATCAAAAGTTTTACTATTTAGCATCTTATTTGGGAAGGAAAAATGTAGAAACTCGAGGTTCACCTTAAAGGGCCAATGATTGTACTGCTTACTCTACTTCCTTGTGATTGTGTAAGGACTTTTTTTTTTTTTTTTTTTTTTTTTTGAACCTGGCAGGGGCTCCATGCACTGAGCTTTGGAGCGTACGGACTGTGAAGTGGGATGGTAGCCTGGGGAAAATCCAGGACCCTTCCACGACATCACACGATATTTACTACTCTGGAATACTCCTTCTGAGTTTGCGCTCCAGAGAGATCGGTTGGACCGGGTCCAACCAAATCTGAGGTGTGTGTAAGAAAACTAGCTACTGGGAGTTTTATTGCTGGTTCGCTACCCCTAACCTAGCCGAGAAGATTCCAGCAAGAAACTCAGCTAGGTCCGATCGCGGTCGGATTGATGCTATCCGGTACGCGGCGGTACCGGGTCGATAACGGACTGAATGTGTCTATGTCGCGGGGTGGGCGACCCCGCCGGCGGGGACGCTGGTGTGTACGCGGCGCGTCGGGCGACGATATTGCAGCGCGCCTTCTTTCGAAGTCGGCTGCGATTTCGTCGTCCGGGTCCGTGAGTGTGTGCCTAGGTCGCCGGACTGAGCGACCCCTAATCAGTGAATCGTGAGCAAGAAGTTCCGGAGGTGGTGGAGGAGTTGGCAAATAATTGGCAGCATTCCTGACTAGTGGATTCCTATGATGGGAGGCGTTATCAAAGTAACGCCGAGCAGTTTGCTTAAAGAAACCGTACATGGAGTTAAGCTTCATGTCGCGGTGCAGACTGAGGTTCGTCTGGTACCACGGGGCACCAGTCGCCCTACGGAGGAAACGATTCTGTACGACCTGAAGCGGCTTGAGACGTGTCTTACTCATGTGGGAAAATACCACACTTGAGTAACTCATTATGGGACGAACACACGTCTTGTAAAGCGTCAGCTTATTTCTAAGTGACATCTTACTAAACCTGTTGATCATCCCCCCAAGCCTACCTAGTACGAAGCTCGCATTTCTTCGTACCCTACGGATGTGGCTAAGGAAAGTCAGTCTACGATCGAGAGTAACGCCGAGGTATTTCACCTCATTGACCCACGGGATGCGTTGGTCGAAAAGCCGAACCGGTTCCACCCTCGAGTCCAACGGCATATTGTCTGTTGGGTGGAATATTATTGCTGCGCTCTTATCCGGATTCACTTCAATACGCCAAAGACGAAACCATTGGCCTAGGTCAAAGATTGCATCCTGGAGGTATTTCCGAATAAGGTCGTAGCGAGTGTGCGTCGTATAGAGCGCGGTGTCGTCCGCGAACAACCCTAGTTCGACACGCGGGTGCCTAGGTAAGTCGTTCGTGAACAACGAATAGAGCGTAGGAGAGAGGACGGAGCCTTGCGGGACTCCGGCCCTGATAGGGTGTGGGTCTGATAACGTTCCCTCAATTCGGTAGCAAAAGCTTCTGTCCGTAAGGAAATCTCGTATTATGAGTACGAGTCTGTCCGGCATTCCGATTTGATATAGTTTGTATACCAAACCGTTATGCCAGACCTTGTCGAAGGCTTTTGCAACGTCAAGAAAGATCGCACCAGTCTTTAACCCCCTAAATCGCGAAAACCCGAAGGTTATGTGCTCCGTGAGGCGGTGCACCTGGTGGACGCTCGAGTGTCCGGATCTAAAGCCGAACTGCTCGTCAGTAAGAATTGAATTTTCAGTCGTGAAACTGAGAATTCGGGTGAGGATGATGCGCTCATATAGCTTCGCAAGCGAGCTAAGTAAGCTGATGGGCCTATACGAGGCGGGCGAACGCCGGGGTTTTCCCGGCTTCGCGATCCCGATGACCGTTGCACGTTTCCACGCGGCTGGAAAGTGACTATTGGCCAGGGCGGCATTGAAGATGCCAACCAGAATGAGGATGAGATGAGCGGGTAGAAGCCTCAGCATGCGGTTTGATATGCCGTCCGCACCTGGTGACTTCTTTACGCGGAGTGCCCTAACCCTATCACTGACTTCCTTAACCGACACCGGTACTAAGGGTGAAGTTACGGGAAGACGCGATCTCCTTTCCACCTCTGAATTTACCCTCTCGACATGGGCTTCATCGGCAGGCAGGAGGCTAGGCGAACATTGGGATTCTAAACTACTGGCTAGGCATTCAGCTTTCTCACTGTCCTCGAGCGCGGGTGTCGGGTGATAAGGTGATAAGTGTAAGGACTTAAGGAGCGTCGTAAGTGTTAATTACCGAAGGCAAGGTAAAATGTTTATGACTTTTTGTAGGTAGGGCTTATTACGAAAACAAATTAATATTTCCGCGCCAAAACCAACGAAATATTTTCCGGGCGTAAACAATTATTGATAAAAATAGTTACTGATATGTATGTCCGTAAAATTTCAACTAATAGACTAATTGTACCTATCGGCAGGATGCCGTCTGTGTGTTTTGTTTGATTAGCTCCTTCGGACAAGCTAGTAAAATTCACAAGTGTGAGTCTCTTTGTTTAATATTGTAATTAATTTAGACATGTAAATTGGTTTTCCCCTCACTAGCTCGGAAAGCGCTGTTTTGTCCTTTAAAACTAGCGTGGATAACGCATTTTATCCACATGTGGGGCAAAGTAATCTAATTCCTATCACTTACCACCAGTCCAGTATAAGTGAGTCCTATATAACATAATTTGATGGGTTTATACCTAAATAAAGAAACATTTTATATTTTATTTATTTATTATTTATATGCCCATAGTAAATATGCGCAATCGGAGGTCACACCTTAAATTGGTCATGTGATCATGTCTTATCCCGCACTTGGTAAGCTGTGGGCAATATCTAAGTACCAGGAGCGTACCTACCTACTCTATGACAAACTTTGAAATTGATTTTTGATGGTTTCTACAAGATAACTTACATGTGGATAAGATTTATAATCGTATGTAGTCTGTATTTTCCTCGCAATAGTGAGGGGAAAAATGTTGTATTACACTCGGCGGCAAAGTTTGTTCAACTCTCGTGCCTTGAGACCCTCGTAAACAACTTTGCCCCCTTGTATAATAAATAACTATTTATGAATAAAACAGTATGAGTGGTATTGAGGACTCATCCTAAGGGAAAGTTTGAACCGATACGGAGCAACTACATACAATTACCTACCTATAATATGGAAACATCTCTCGGCTTGCCTTATTCCATGGGTCTAGCGCACGCCACTAATTATTGACTTCTATAGTTATTGAAGGACGTTCAATTATGTATTCTTCGAGATCTTCTTCCGAAGAGCAGGAACCTACTGCAACAGCTTATAACAGCCTCATGTTCGTAATCATTTACTTACCACCCTCGGTACGCAATGTACTATTATAGTACACATGGTGCTACTTTATAATGACCATTTTACGTGCCTGCGTCAACTATTCAACTATCCATATGTAGGTACTGTAAAACGTCGTACGATACACGTGCGAAGAGGTAATTCGCAACTCGCATTACAATGCATTACGCGAGGCAATACACAATCATTATTATCGCTACGTGTTGTAGCACTGTGTAGAGTACACCGGTTCGAGCAGCGGTGGCGGGCGGCGGGCGGCGGGCGGCGGCGAGGCCCTCCGGAGGGCTCGGTTGTGCGGGTAAGTAATGGAAATTCATTCCCACACGTATTCGGGAAAAAATCACTCTCTATGCATAATATTACTATATGAAACAGCAATTTCTGAGCATATGCATTTGTACAGAGTTTTTGAGGACGCTTGTTGTTCAATGGTTTAAAAGAGTAATTTTGAATAAGTATCACATATGTATATGTATTGTTGTAGAATAGTACATTTCGATGCTAGTGCGGAAAGTATTTCATTACTTCACGAGTCCCGAGGTATCTTGCCACGAGCCGTCGGCGAGTGGCAACACTCGGGACAAGTGAAAAATGACATATTCGCACGTGAATCGAACGACGTTTTTCAATACAGATGCGAAAAAAATTAAAATACATAAGAACGAATTGAAAGTTTTTAAATATTTCCGTCCGTAAGAACATCTTCAAAATGTTAATCTTATCTTCTTTACTTTCTCATTTTCAATCGCATAATAATTATTACTCATAAACAAAATAATAAATTGCATGTGACAAATCGTATCGTCATGTCTTAAAGGCCCTTCGAACATGTTTACCTGATTGAAAAACGCCTCTACTTTGACTGACGTTTCGTCGGCTCTGTTCCGTTTCATACACACAGATTTATAAGAACTGTTTTCAATGTTAATATTTTTTTTAATGAATGATCATTAGTATGATGAAGAAGTAATTATTGAAATATGAAATATCAATATCTTTAATATTATTGCGTTAATAGTAGGTATTTAGTTTTATTACGGCTTGGTAAAGTTAACGAACAATAATACTCTTCGGTAAGCAGTCATGAATTGGAACACAACTAAATTTAAAAAGATTGGAAAAGTAAAAAGCACTAGTTCGCAAAAACAAACTTTGCGCACGCAAAACAGCCAAAAAAAGGGCACTTTTTGAGCAACTGTATTGAAAAAGTTGGTACCTTGCGGGGGCGGCGGGTCGGGTTTGTGCAGCTCCTCTTTGACGGCGTCGACGCCACCGTGCTCGTTGATAAAGTCGTATATGAACTGGCGCGTGGACGAGTCCTCCAGCTGCGACGCAGACACGCCCGCCATCGAGAAGAACGAGCGCATCTCCTCCTCCGGCAGGTTGTCCAAGTCGAAACCTGCGAAATCGATCAATCAACTACGCGCATAAACAAATGTGTCCTTGGATCATCACATATAACAATCCTTTACATTTATATTTACGATTTGAAGCTAAAATGGTCATTAACATTATAATTGATATCAGAAAATATAAATATACATGGTAAATATCTCTTTTTAAATATTCATTATATTATTTTCTTATTTGATAATGCCCGCGCTACATTTTCTGATTCTGTGTTAAATTTGCGTGTACTGCACTGGCTTAATCCACGGCTGGTAATAGTTATATTTTCAAGAGTTGGCTGTACCTTTGTTAGCGTCCCATCCCACGTGTGATATGTGCTTGAAGTCTTGTGGAGTCCCAATGTCTGCTTTTGTGATTTTCCTCATCTTTGGCTTCTTGTTCGTGCCCTTCAGCATACCTGTCAAAATACTTATAGATTTATATTTTGATTTTTAAACGAGTTGAATTTTTAAATCCTTAGCTTAGCCAGCGACAGAGGTGAGGTCAAGGTGATGCTCAAGAACTTTCACTGAGGGACCGACTTCGAAAATGCGACGAAAACTCTGTCTGTCACATATATATACGATGCTTGTTTTTATGTAAAATAGTAAAAATAGATATTAGTTTACCACAAATACAGGGGTAAATCTACTATTCCTTATCACTAGTTGCTATGCATGGTTGCGTTCTCCTGGGTCACTCCTTATGTCACGGTTTTATGGCATTAGGATTAACAAAAAAATGATTTTTGTAATAGTTTTATTCCCTTTTCTCAAAAATGCTATGCAAAGTCGAATTGCCGGTAAAAAATTTGGTCGTAAAGTGCTTTGTTTATTGTTTGTTTACGGTCGTCAGCAATTAAGTTACAGAAATTGTAGTCTCGATTCAGAAAAGTTGCACACAAATTCTATTATTTGTCGAGCACTAAACGTTTTTTAAAAGTTGAAACTGTGATATATAATGAAGGAATTGGTCCTAAACAGCCAAAACATAAGGTCGGTGGTTATTATTATAATGTTGGTACAGATGTAGGTGGTGAATAATCCTTTCCGATCATCAAAACTCGGAACATAGGAGTACTTCCGAATGGTGCTGATGTGTCTATGAATTACTGTATTATTAAGTGGCGTGTAGGTATCAAATAAATTTACGTACTTTATTTATCAATGTCAAATGTGAAACTACCCGTTTGAAGTATATCAAACTGAGATGTTAAAATCACCACGATTCTATCATATAAAGAATTCGTTAGGTAAACAAAAATATAACTACTTACCGAGGATATTTAATTAAATAAACGCACTGATAAAAACCACAATTAGACGGTAGATGGAGGTGGCGGATTTTGGTTAATCATGGCTGTTTCTAATGATTCCATAAGGATCGGGACCCCAAAAGACTAACTATAAGTCAAAACTACAGTAGAACTTTGCAGACCTTCTTCATAACACTTCAAATTATTGTAAATTAAAAATACTATAACATAACAAAAAAGAAACCTCAACATAACACAAAATAGGAAAATTAGCAGTGAAATTAATATAAATAAATATGATCTTCTGATTGGCTGGACGACTTCGATTATGACAGCGGGATAAGAGGAGGAGGACAGGGATTGACAGTGTGATGTGATGCAAAACAGTATTTCCAACTTCCATATCAGTCAGAAATCAGAATCAGAACTATTTTCTGGTGTATCATCGTCCGAGTTTTCATGAACGGTGATTACAAAACTAGCCATATGATTTTCCAACTCATGTTCGTGTTTTCGGTACTCGTTTTCGCATTTGATGGCGTGGTCACATACTTTAGCCCAAACATCGGGACCAATCATATGATTAGCCTTTTCCTGTACCAATTGTTTCACAGTCGTCATATTCATACTGATGTTTCTTTTGTATACGTATCCCTTTCTTTGAGACCATATGTGACGATTTGTGTAAGATTGTCTAATAATATTTATTTATTTATAAATTATTTTTTATTTATATGTTTTCAATAGGATTGAAAGCAGGATGATATGGTGGCAATCTTAGTACGCTATGTCCATAATCGTTTATAAGTTTATCTATAGAGTATTCCACTAAGTCTTGTTTGTACTTGCAAACAATTTCATATAAGTATTTACATTTTTGTTAATGACGGATCAATCGGAATGTTATGAATGGCTAGCCAGTCAATCATGTTTTGCTTACGGGTATTTGAATTAGGAGCTGTTTCTACGTAGGTACTTATGCAGCATTATCTACTACTACTACCGAATGTGGAGCTAAGTTTGGAATGAGTTGACTACGTAGTCATATTTCAGTTTTCATTGTTCATCGCATTGTGATAGTCACCAGTTTTATCAGTGGACTGATACATTAACAATGCTCCCGGAATAAACCCCTTTATACTACCAGCATGCACTATTATGAGCAGACCCCGTTATCAGTGGTGAAAAATCATTGAAACCAAGGGTTGGCAAAACCACATATCCTAAAATCGCCTTCGGTACGTAACTTCGCCTTAACAAATGTTTTATAATTTTTTTACCTTAAATCGTAAAACTCGGGTACGGTCATTCAACGCGTACAATTTGAAATAAGTATGTACACAATTTTCTTGATCATATTTTATTACAGTAGGCGAAATTGGAAAACAAAGGCGAAATAAGGATTTATGACGGTTTTTCTTTTTTGACATTAAAACTGCTTGTTTCTCTACATTTAACTAGAAATATATTATTTGTAATGTGTTTTACATAAATTACAATTTAAATATTTTTTCTCCAATATGCTCGGAAATGTTCGTATTAATGTAGCAAAATTAGTACGACAAGAACCTTCTTATATACGGACTCAAATTAAAAAAAATCGAATTCATTACTTTACCGTTTTAGCAGCCAGGAAGTTGTACTAAAATCCATTACTGTATTGTTTTTTACTTTTTTTTTAAATATTTGGACTATCAATATTGCAAACAGCCAAATATACTTTAGCCGCGACCAAACGGTCTGCACAGAAGAGATAATCTGATTGACATCAAATTGTCAATCTGATCATATCGTGCTTAAAAATGCCCCGTGTCTGGGCTGGCTTTGTAGTAGTTCTAGAGAGAAGGAGATCAAATCCTTGGTTGTCTCGTTCTATCGCGAGTTGCACACGGCTCCAGTGTGCAAGGTCGTGTAGATACGGCTTAATAAAACTAAAGATATTTCAACTTTTTTTATGAACACAACCATGCATTAAAAGAAAGTTTAGGCGGGAACCTTATTTTTCTTTTCAAATCTTATGCAAGAATAAATTTTATTTCCTTTCATGTTTGGAGAAAAGCACTATATATGCCTCGGACGGAAGTAGAATTTCGTGGATTCGTATGTAATTATTTAACAAATACTCATGCACGAAATTCGGTTTCCCGGCCTCTGCAATAATGTACTATACCATGGAGAAGTTATGTACAACAGGTGAATTAAGGATTTCACACTTCATGTAATTTTGGCAACCCTCGTTTCAATAAATTTTCACCACTGATAACGGGGTCTGATTATGAGACGTCAACCTTTAGAAATTAACTGTTTCACTCCGTTTTCTGACGAGTCAGCCCAGCTTTTAACCGCCAAATGTGAGGGATGGATATATGTTTCATCCATATTGACAATGTCTCTCCCTTGTAATCTGTACTTTTTTATCGCGGTCAAAAACTTTACTCTTTTTAAACGAACTTCATCTTTATCGATAAGTAATTTTCTGTAGTTTTCAACTTTTTCATTCCGAATACCCATTTTTCAAAGAATTTTTCTTAGAGTAAAGTCACATCCCTTAAAATTAATAGCTTCGGATAACTTGGACTTAAGGGCTTTAATTGTAGGTACTCGTTTGTAAATCAAATGGAAATTATACACTAACCTGCGTATAACGTTGTAGTCGAAATCGTCAAGACCTCCATCATCATCATCATCATTTCAGCCGAAAGACGTCCACTGCTGGAAATAGGCCTCCCCTAAAGATTTCCACAATGACCGGTCCTGCGCCACCCGCATCCAGCGGACCACCAGGTCATCAGTCCACCTTGTGGGGGGTCTACACACGCTGCGCCTTCCGGTACGCGGTTGCCACTAGAGAACCTTTTCGCCCCAACGGCCATCGGTTCTACGAGCAATGTGCCCCGCCCACTGCCACTTAAGTTTAGCGATTCGGAGAGCTATATCGGTTACTTTGGTCCTGCTGCGGATGGGCTCATTTCTGATACGATCTCGCAGAAAGACTCCTAGTAATAAGCAATCCTAGCATAGCTCTCTCCATTGCCCTTTGGGTGACTTTGAGCCTTCTTATGAGGCCAATTGTAAGCGACCACGCAGTACCGTATGTCATCCATCACTGGCAACACACACTGATCGATAACTTTCGTCTTCAGGCACTGCGGAATATTGGACGAAAATATGTGTCGCAGCTTCCCGAAGCTGCCCAACCGAGTCGGATTCGACGATTAACCTCTTTCTCGAAATTGGACCTACCTAACTGGACAGTTTGTCCTAGGTATATATAATTGTCTACAACCTCGAGTGTAAAGTCTCCGATTGTCACTGGAGTTGGTGCTACAGGGACATTTGACATGATTTTCGTCTTATCCATGTTCATCATAAGAACTACTCGCCCGGAGGCTCTACTGAGGCTAACATAGCACTAAGTCCTCCATGGTCTCAGCCAAGACTATTAGACTACTATATCGTCAGCAAATCGAAGGTGAGTGAGGTACTCGCCGTTTACATTGATGCCTAGCCTTCTCCAGTCCAGAGTCTTGAAAACATCCTCCAGTGCAGCGGTAAACAGCTTAGGAGAGATGACATCTCCCTGCCTAACTCCCCGCTGCAGCGGAATAGGCCTCGAGTTCTAGTCTTGGAATCGGACTGACACTTCAACACTTCGATATAGCGATAGTCTACTTGGCACCGTTGGAGAGAGTGTAGTACCGCCCAGGTTTCGATCGAATCAAAGGCTTTCTCGTAGTCCACAAACGCTAAACAGAGGGGCAGATTATACTCTTCGGTCTTCTGTATAACCTGACGAAGCGTATGAATGTGGTCTACGGTACTAAAGCCTCTTCGGAAACCGGCTTGTTCGGGAGGCTGGAAGTCATCAAGCCTGCGTGCGAGACGATTCGTAATGACTCTTGAAAACAGCTTATAGACATGGCTCAGTGAGATGGGTCGGTAGTTCTTCAGTAAGGCGTTGTCGCCTTTTTTGAAAAACAGTACCACCACACCTCCGCTCCATGCCTTTGGCGTTCTCCCATCTAGTACGACGGAGTTGAACAACTTCTGAAGGGCCGTAAGGATCGGTTTACCACCCGCCTTCAGAAGTTCGGCTGTAATTCCGTCTTTACCAGGCGCCTTGTTGTTTTTGAGCTGTTTAAGAGCCATTCTAATCTCGTACAGGCTGATGTCCGGGATGTCTTCGGTATAGTGTCGGGCCAGTCTAGCTCTAGGGTCTTCCGCCAGACCAACTTCGGGTCTGCTAGTATTAGACGTGTATAGCTGTCCATAAAAGCTCTCTATCTCACTTAGGAGCTCAGATTTGGATGTGACGATTCTACCATCCTCAGTTTTTAACTTAGCGAGCTGGCTTTGCCCAACAGACAGATCCCTTGCAAAAACTTTGGAGCCCCTATTTCACTCAATGGCCTCTTCAATACACTTAGTATTGAATTGCCGCATATCGCGGGTGAGGGACTTAGAGATCTGCTTGTTGAGCCGCCGGTATTAAGTCGTCTCAACTGAAGATTGTAGAACCATTTTACTCCTTTTATCGATGAGCCTCTGAGTGGAGTCTGAGAGCCTTTTGGTCTTATTTGTCCGTTGGGTTGGGCCTCGAAAACTTAGACCCAGCGCTATGGACAGCTTCCGCGTCAAGACCTAGACAAAATAATTTATTTGGTCTACCCAACTATGCCATTTTCCGACTATTGGAGGTAGATTAATTTTCGTATTCTTTTTGCAATATTTTACTTACTGTTCGTTGAGAAATTCCACTGGCCTCCGAAACTCGTTTTTGGACTTTACAAAAGTAATCAGTATTGTTGGTATCTTTGAACTTGTCATTTTCAGTTAAGAAATATAAATAAATATTTAAAATAATTTCACAGGCTTGCTGATCTAAACGTTTCCCACGTCTTAGTGCTTTCGGCATGTCTATTAAAAATAACTTAATACTTACTTAAATATTAACAAATTAATCCTCTGGTATTAACCACTCTATATTGATACTTCGTCTCGCAATGCGACCGTCCCCTACGTTGTCTTGATGGGTACTGAGTGTGAGTGAAGTACAGTGACAAATACGAACATTTCCGAGAAAATACGATAGGAAAGGATGTTTCACTATATCTATATAGTGACATTTTAGTTATCTTGAATAGCATAGAAGAAAAATACAGTTTTTTTTAAATAAACTGTCGGCATTTCAATACGCGTGTGGCAACTGCCGCAAGTTTGAAATTGACGGTTTCGATTTTATCAGGTTTTGGTTTATTTATATATTATACACCATTTTTGAGAAAAGCACTATACTTGACTCGGCTAGAAAGGCATTTGCAGACTTCTTATTAATTTAAACAACACAATATTCAGCCTGCGAATCATTTTTTTCTACGCCTCCACAGTAATGTACTATTTCAGTCCTCCGGCCGGTAAGCGCCACTTTACGCAAAACTAAATTGCCGCCTGCCGGCTCCGTCGGGCAGAAAAATAGTATACAAACCTCGGCCGTTAGATGGGAAAGCCTCGGATCACATGTTCGTCGACCTCGGCTTCGCCTCGGCCGACAATTACACGGCATCCGAGTCATTTCCCACTGAAACGGCCTTGGTATGTAATATACTATTCCATGATGGGATCATCCACTTACCAAACATGACAGTTGAATATATTACAACGTTCCTTCTAACACACGATGCTACATTTGTCTCCTAGCTGATGGGCGAGAATAACAACAAAGAAAAATTGATTCACCCATAGATTTGAGAGGCGCTGCGTGGAGCGGCTGGTACTGCGGCGGGGGCACGTAGTGCGGCACGGGCTGGGGCGCGGGCGCCGGAGGTGGGCCGGGCGGCGCGGGCGGCGCGGCCGCCGGCACGCCGTTGTGGCGCACCGCACCCGCGCCCGCGCCCGCGCCCAGTGACTGCTGGCTGTTGGCGCTCGACGCTATCCGTTGCCGACGTTCTGGAACAAACAAAAATTTACATTTGCAATCTCAGCGTCGGTGCCCTCAGCGTTGTAAATATTTATTTATGCTTATGACAAAATCAATGGAATAATTTATTTAAATGTTTTCATTTTGGCACCGTCGTCACATAGCATAGACTGTCCTTCATGCTAAAACTGAATATTATCTTGACACGGATAGAAGGGAATACAAAAATAATGAATTAAATCTTTGAATTGCAAGCACCTCGTTTTGATGAAGGGACCAATGAAGAAGTGCCGCACAGTTCTTGGGACTAATCATCTCTTTCAGCCACATATATTTTCGAGCCTTCTTTGATAGCCTGTCTAACCCGTATTATTTAGTCCACTTTAGATACAATGGAAATGTATCATTGTCTTGCCTTATAATCAGTTTAAGTTAAATTTACTTTCTTAAAATTTTATTAGTCTTATAGTGTGTAAAAATATGACATGTATGGTGGCGCTACCACACTATCTTAATTATCTCACTTAAGAACAAAGGTATCCTGGCCCCCGAGCGAAGCTCCGTAAACTGGAAAACACAAGCTTTCTTAGCTACAAGAAGAAGTTACTTCAAGACTTCAAGACTCCAGCGGAGTGTCCAACAGCGTCTCCGTAAATTACGGGGAGTGATAGTCAGCGTGTGGGCAGTATGAAAGAGATTCGAGGAACAAACCAATGACCATGTTCAGCAGTTCTGTTTTCTGACAAATGCAGTATGTGTATGAATGGCTCTGTAAATATCTCACTATGTTCAACTCGGCGTCCTTCAAACTGACAATGTTTCATCATCATCATCATCATTTCAGCCGAAAGACGTCCACTGCTGGACATAGGCCTCCCCCAAAGATTTCCACAATGACCTGTCCTGCGCCACCCGCATCCAGCGGAAGGCGCAGCGTGGGTAGGCCCCCCGCAAGGTGGACTGATGACCAGGTGAAGGTCGCAGGAGACAATGTTTGTTTACTGTCAAATCACGTGCCTTGAGATGATAAATGTTAATACAGCAGTTTAATACTTTAGAAAATAATACAAAATGAAAACCAACCTTGACGCTTTTGCTTCCTTAATTCAATCTTCTCAATGAGGATATTTCGGAGGACCTTAGCTTCGTCTTCATTAGCAAAATTAAATGCTGTCATATAGTCCTAAAAATTAACAATTATTTTGTATAAGAATATATAAGTCAGACCATGATTTGTTTTTCAAAACAAAAAACGACATTAAGACTAGCGCTTACTTTAAAAGGAGCAGTTTCTACAAAATCAAGAAGAGCGTGTTTCGGTTTTATTGTCAAGCGGTGACCTTTGCGTAAGTAAGCAGCGTGGGCCTGCCACAAGCAAAGTATACTTACTTCAGCTTCAAATGTATGCAAATAAGGTCTTGGGTGTTTATATTCTATCTGCAAATAAACTTCGTGTTCCCATATCATGGCCTTCCGGTAGAGGCAGTACATGCGGAAGAAGTACGACCGCTTGCTGTTGTCTTTCACCAGGCAAAGGATTCCGGTATCCTTTTTCTTCCATTCTGAATGTGCTGGTCCCTCAGTGGTAAACAACTGCACTACCGCCGTTGCTAAACTCTGGAATTCAAAAATAAGGTTCATACAATATCGTTCGGATCGACCGAACTACTCCCATGGTTAGCACAATATCGTCCGTGTTACGTGGGTAAGAGATAAACACACAAATGGATGGTTTAAAGGAAATTCGAACCCAAGACTTCTAGCTTCGGTGCAGGGTCACTACAGAACACTTGCGGCGTGTCAAAGTCAATTTGACTTACGTTTTCTTCATGAGTTGGACGGTTAAAATGCGAAGGCGCGGAAGTAGCGCTCGAGAAAGACATCTGTCACTTTCTAATTGTTCCAATTAAACAACGACAAGCATCTCTTTCAAGCGCGATATACACAGGTGCAGGTGCAGGATATACGGGTGCGGGACAGTCCCAACAGAATTCTTAGGATGATAGCGGATAAACCCGATTGTGCTATTTTGTTGCACTGTGAGGGGCTGCACTCTCCCACCAGTGCTATACAATGGTAGGTTTGTTTGTATAATGTAGAATATATAGGTTTAATATTTCTTTTTTTTTTTGTGATGAGTACTTGTAAAATATGTGTCCAGTTACACGAAATAAATAATTTTGAAATTTTTGAAATAGCTCGCGCACCATCATGTGCTAACCATATTGCCTATATATAGTGTACTTTCTGAAAATTTGACAAGCCGGTGGGAATCTATGGATGTTACGCAACTGCTACAAACTAGGCTAGGGAGCCACTACACTCATTTACCATTGATACCATGATACTAAAATTCAACTGTGCATGGGTAACCTATTAATGGCATATAGATCAAGGAATTATTTCATACACAAATCGAATTATGGCAATTCATAAATAAACTAACTGTGGCTAAACTCCACAAGTAACCTTACTGCTGCAAATTAACTTTAAATTGTTGCGATTTCAAAATGGTCATACAATTTTAAAATGATAATTAAACCATCACATAGTGGTTTTCAATTCGCTATTCAACAATTCTCCACTCAACACAGCAGGTAAGTAGGTATATATTCTTTTATAACATGGTGTCTCCTTGTCACCATTTTAAATGTTGATTATTGCCATTTCAGTGACATTTGAACATCAAAGATGTAAGAACCATCAAAATACATTCACGCATTTCGATATTTATCATTGGAAAAATAATTATCAGTATTGGTGAATTTTTTTTTTTAATACTACGACGGTGACAAACAAGCATACGGCCCGCCTGATGGTAAGCGGTCACCGTAGCCTATGGACGCCTGCAACTCCAGGGGTGTTACATGCGCGTTGCCGACCCTTTAAAAACTTTAACACTCCTTTTTTGAAGAACCCCATATTGTAGTCCTTTGGGAAAACAGTGGCAGGGAGCTCATTCCACAGCCGGAGCGTCCGCGGGAGGAAGTTCCTCATAAACCGCACGGTACGAGACCATTTAGGCTCCAGGGTATGCGGGTGAACACCCTGCCGACGGCGAGCGGTGCGGTGGTAGAATGCAGCCGTTGGCATCATATCAAACAATTCCTCAGAGCACAATCCATTGTACAAGCGATAGAACACACATAAGGAGGCGAAGTCTCTCCTTAGACTTAAGGGTTCGATATCGCTCGTGAGTTTGGGATCGTTGACAATTCGGACAGCACGTCTTTGGATCGAGTCAAAGGGGCCCAGCTGGTATCCAGGTGCTCCCGCCCAAAGATGGCAGCAATACTCCATATGGGGCCTGACTTGAGACTTGTATAATAACAGTCTTTGCCCCGGAGAGAAGTATTGCTTAGCTCTATTGAGCACACCGAGCTTTTTGGATGCCAGCTTGGCCTTCCCTTCCAGGTAGCTACGGAATTGGACGTCACTAGAAATGTCAACACCCAGGATCCCAATACTCTCTGACATGGTAAGGACTGTGTCTTGGAATTGTGGGACCACAGTAAATGGGGTTTTTTTAGCGGTGAACGCGCAAACTTGTGTCTTAGTGGGGTTAAATCGGACAAGATTTTCCTGGCCCCACAGTGAGATATCAGAGAGAGCACTCTCGATGTCTGACACAAGCTTTTCACGACTCTCTAACACAACGGGACGAGGGATGTTAGCACGGCCTGTGTAATAGGCATCCCCAGTACTGTCGTCCGCATAACAATGAATATCGCCAATGGACAACATGTCATTGATATGCAGCAAAAAACGCGTTGGGGATAGCACAGAGCCTTGTGGGACACCAGCATTTATGTCCATGCTATCGGAGCAACTTCCGTCGACAACGGCTCGTATGCATCTGCCGGACAAAAAGCTGGCAATCCATTCGCATAATCCCCCGGGCAGTCCGTAAGATGGTAACTTCGATAGAAGACCCCCATGCCAAACCCGATCGAACGCCTTCGCTATATCCAGGCTGACTGCCAATGCCTCACCTTGACTCTCAATAGCTGAAGCCCAGCGGTGGGTGAGATACACTAGAAGATCACCAGTGGAGCGACCATGGCGAAAGCCATACTGTCGGTCACTGATCAGATCGTGATCCTCTAGGTATCCCAGGAGCTTTGCGTTGATTATGCGCTCCATCACCTTGGAGAGAAGGGAGGTTATAGCGATTGGCCTGTAATTCGACGGGTCTGATCTGTCACCCTTTTTAGGCACAGGGTGCACAAGGGCGGTCTTCCACGAAGACGGCACCTGCCGTTTGTGATATGAGAGCGTGAAAAGGCGCGTGAGCACTGGACACGACACAACCCGGGAGCACACCGTTTGAGCACCACCGCTGGTATGCCGTCTGGCCCGCTCGACTTGTGGACGTCTAATGATAGCAGCAGAAATTATGTTAATAACTGATGAAATGAGTAATACCTATTTAAATTTTGCATCATGCCTAATTATCTTGCTACACAACCCCAACATTACCCTGTATAGTGCACAGAGCAACAAACATTTGTAATTCCTATTGCAATTTTAGAATCAAAGATCTGTTAAGGGTGTTAAAGATTGTAAATGAAAAGTACATATGTGCTAACAATTTAGTCACGGATATTTTTACCGCTGATAGTAGGTACTCGGTTCTCGGAGTACATTTAGGTATGAAACATCATAGGTTTTGTTCTGTTTTTTTTTGGAGAAAACTAGGAAACAAATTTGCAACGTTAAAACACCCTGTTAGTGTGATTATTAAATGAGTACTCATTGAACATATTTTAGTACCTCTTTTACCTAACACCTAACTGACCACTTAACGTCAAATCAAATACTCGATTGTCAACGTCATGCTAAACTTTTGTCAGTTAAATTTGCACATGGTGATTATTTTTAGACGGAATTATAATTATTATTTTTGTTCGGTAAATGAAAACAAAAAAATTATATACAAAGGTTCCTTTTTTTTCTTTTTTTTTTCATTAATTATACTTTAAAGTTAATTGTTTTAATACAATGTATTATCTCTTAAAATATCCGTGACTAATTTGTTAGCACCTTATATAGACTGTTAAATACATAACCATCATTTGCATTACACTATTGGGTAGAAAAATGCTCACATTTAAATTTATTATGGATTTTACATGGCAAATGTGTCATAGTATTAGATAGTTGTAGTAAATCATATCCTTATATCTTTTCCTGGTGTTTGAGAATTACATCATGATGGAAAATATAGCAAAAATCATGCTGTTGGTTTATAATCCCTGGGGAAATCTATTGCATAGCAAGCATACATAGCTTTATTTAACCTTTTAGTGGGTAACGGCAAGATATTTGCCGTCATACAACCCAGATGTATTATTTTTTTCTCAATGAATGTGATGTTAGTTTATAAAAATTTTAGTTCGCATTAAAGAATATACTCGTACAAATCTTCAAAAAAAAAGGAGAGCCCATAAAAGTTATCACATATCTTATAAAATGTTAATTCTTTGGCCAGATCTTAGACATTTTGATATCTACATTTAAACAAAAATATCTTTAAAAAAAAATTGTTGGACTCTTTATCCTATCAACATCTTAATAATCAGAATTCTTATATTTCAATCTTAAAATTAATGCTTTTAAACATTGGAATAAAAAACTAGCTTTAAAAAAAATGTAAACTTTCCTACAAACTTTCAGTCACAGTATGAAAATGGGTACTTTATGGCTCTCAGTTACCGACAATGGCAAAAAATATTGCCATCTTGGACTTGGACATAACAAAGGAAAAAAAAGATTTAGCTCGAAATTCCTTAAAAAAATTACATAAATCGTATGTGCTTTCAAATTTCCAAATTGTTGCTCAGAAAAAAATAATGGTTAAAGGCAATTGTAAAGCAGGAATAAATGTTAAATGTTTTGATTCATGTTTTTGTTGTTTTTTTAAACACTACTATATATAAATTATAAATTCAAAGATGTCATATACTACAGAAAAAGTGACCAAGGTCCCCAGTGAGCAGGGCTGGGATCGAACCAGCGACCTCCTAATTTCGCGGCAGACGCCCTGACCACTGGGCTACCCGATCACGGCGACCAGAGTCCGAAATTTCCTAAGTATATGCAATCCTCTCAATCTAGTGCTGTCTTCTAGATAATCATTACAGATTATTTTTAACTAGAAGCGAGGGTGATGTCACCATTCTATACAATTGTAAAGCACAAATCAAATCATTTAATAAATGTTTTGATTCATGTTTTTGTTGTTTTTTAAGTAGTCACACTACAGCCTTCAGCCCTGCTCACTGGGGACCTTGGTCACTTTTTTTGTAGTATATGACATCTTTCAATTTATAATGGTTAAAGGGTTAAGTTGTAGATGTTTTGTGTACATTTAAGTATTTGTGAAATACTCATAGTACTAGCCTTTCTAAATTGGTACTAGGAAAACTTGTATGCAATTTTCCCAAAATATTAAAGCTTCAGCTTTGTACAGTTCATTAATATGCATACATCATCATCATCATCATCATTTCAGCCGAAAGACGTCCACTGCTGGACATAGGCCTCCCCCAAAGATTTCCACAATGACCGGTCCTGCGCCACCCGCATCCAGCGTTTATTATACAAGTAGGCAGAAAGCTGTGTTTTCTTTATATAAATTATAAAATGGTTAGAGAAAAACATTGCAAAGCAAAATAAAATCCAAAGTACTGTCACAAAAGTAACAATTAAGACTTTTATATGACAATCTATCAAATCATCACAGATTCCATGACTCCATCTCCATTTTAACAAAAAGAACACAATGGCAAACATATGTGTGAAAAAAAATTCTTAAGTGAAAATTATTTCTTTAATCAGTATATATAGTTACTTTATGTTGTTAAGTACTATAAGTACCTATAAATGTTGTAGTACAGTATGCATGTAGTGCTACATGCATGTACTACTTGTGTATTATGTACATAATATACTGTATCATAACATATTAAGTGTGAGACTTTAAATGTTAAATTATCTCTTAACTCTTTATAAAAAAGATTATACTGATATTTCCTGAAGTTATAATTGCATGTATTTAATGTTTAAAATACCATTAAGGTCCGTGCAGGCAAAACTATTTATGGGAAATTCAGCATAATACTTAAAACATAACAAATGTAAGTGTACAGAATATTGTCTACTTGTGTATGAAAAAATATGGTTATATACTGTATGGGTTTTTCTACTGGCAGATTTGGCCATGCTGACCTTACTATATATACTTTGAATAAATCCTAAGCTTTGAACAGAAAGTTAAGCACACATTATCATCTTATTAAGCAGCAACACCCTGAAAATCAATGTGTAAATTATTTTTGGCTGGTTTATCTCATCTGTTCTTCTGATAATTCCCTTGAGATATCTATTTCGAAGTCCCTTGAGATATCTATTTCGAAGATATCTATATCGATAAGTCTATTTCGAAGAAATTGACATGTGGCCCAGGCCCCTGGAGTAATTTCATGTCCATGACTGACTAGTGAGGGTAACTGATAAAGCATAATCGCTCGTTACTGCTGCTAGTGGGTACTGCTGTACTTAAAAACCCTTACTGGAGATAGGAAGCAAGAAAACCAAATACTAGAGGCCTAGTAATGCTATCTGCAACCCTAATCATATTAACCAATAGGGAAACAGCTATAAGAATCAATCGCAATCGCATTAATATCAACAGATAATCCATAAGAACGTTGAGATACGTAATCTTGTCGCTGAATCACGAGGCCTCGCCGATGTTAGGTAGAGGTATTGTACGCACCTGGCACTTTGGTCCGATGAGACTGAAAACTTGGTCGTTCTCCTCGCGGCTCAACAACACGCTAGGCCTATGCTCTCCCCTCGGCATCCTGCTGTCGCAACTTCTAAGCTAGGATACCTTCAACCGCTAAACACAGATACAGCCCCAGATGCCATTCATTACTGCTTTTCGATAGTGTTTGTGTAACTATCTAGTTACAATTAATTTTATTTTGACATTCAAGAATCGTTATGATATTTTGACCGGAAAACAAATCTCAACTTGAGCCTATGAACACTAAAAACTAGTAATAAACTTTCTCTCTAAACCACATCCACCACATCTCTCATACAACTAATGTTGCCAGATTGTAGACATACTGTCAAAATAATCCTACGATGATTCAACGTACACTAGGAGCCTTCATACACGTCTCTTAAGGTCTCTACAGAAAAAACAATTTGGATTATGGTTCATATTCCAAATTGTTTTCACGGCAGTCCGGCATGGCTGGATGTAGCGGACACACGGTGTGCAAGTGGCCCAGCCTGGCATTGCAATTCGCAGTATTCGCACTTATTCGTTGAAAGATGCGCAGCGCTGCGTTGTAGCGCATTCCATACATTGTACTAGAATTTTAAAAATCGCCGCCATCTTGTATGTCATTTTTAATAATGAATAATTAATATTTTATGCATTGCCGCATTTCTCAATTGTTTATTACTGTAATTTAGTGAAATTCGGACTGCAAGGAGGTGGGCGGAGCTAGCAGGATGTTGCCGTACGGCACGCATCCGGCAACGACATTCACGATGCTATATTACGTGCCGGAGGTGCCGGCGGACTGCCGTGAATGAGGGGCTTTAAATTTTCTCTACATGTCTGTCTCGAATGAGCGTGTACTAGGGTGCATTCGCCCGCGGCCGAAACATTCGGCCGAGAGCCCGAGCATGTAGAGGCACTATCTCATTTTCATCAAAAGGAGCCGGCACTCCGGCATGGCTGGATGTAGCGGACACACGGTGTGCAAGTGGCCCAGCCTGGCAGTCCAATTTGCACTTATTCGTTGAAAGATGCGCAGCGCTGCGTTTTAGCGCATACACTGTACTGCACTGTACTCAAATTAAAAAAATGCCGCCATCTCTTATGTCATTTTTAATAATGAATAATTAATATTTTTTGCATTGCCGCATTTCTCAATTGTTTATTACCGTTATTTAGTGCAATTCAGACTGCAAGGAGGTGGGCGGAGCTAGCAGGATGTTGCCGTACGGCACCCACCCGGCAACGACATTCACGGTACTTTATTTCGTTTGTGAAGTTTGCTTCAGTTTCATGCGATGATGAAAAAAAACATGCTAATAAGTATGCTTATTAGCAAGAGGGTATGGAAGCGTAGCCCCTCCTACTTGCTAATAAGCATGCTAGTAATAATGGTGCTTTTACATGCTCGGGCTCTCGGCCGAATGATTCGGCCCACCCTAGTACACGCTCATTCGAGACAGACTATATAGATTAAGTTTAAGCCAGACCATAGACAATTTAAGCTTTTTCAGGTAGTTTCAGTGAGTTAAACTGTGTTTTAAATAGCTTTGGTTATTGAAACCATTTAAGACACTTTTTAAAAAGCTTCACCCGAAGTGAAATTATTTAAGACACCTTTTAAATCAACCAAACTACCTGAAAAAGTACTTAAATTGTCTCTGGTCTGGCTTAAATTTTCTCTATATAGTCTGTCTCGAATGATCGTGTTCTAACCGTGCGTTTACAAGCTCGGGCTCTCGGCCGAATGTTTCGGCCATGTTAGTACATTCGGCCGAGAGCCCGAGCATGTAAAAGCACCATGAGCATGTGTAACAGGACCTTAAGCTACTGTTACACATGCTCATTACTAGCATGCTTTGTGCTTATTAGCAAGCAAGAGGGGTTGGGAGCGGGGCCCCTCCCACTTCCCCGCTTGCTTATAAGTATGCTATTAATGAGCATGTGTATCAGTAGCTTTATCGATCGCCGGGCCGTTGAACGGACAGTGTTGCCAAACAAAATTCTTCACATTACAATGAGAAAAATATTGTTTTTCAGTTATACAAGTCGCTTCGTGCCTGAATTATTTAACTTGAGTAAAATATGCGCTGGTGCGTATGATAGTTAATAACCTTAATGACAGTAAATAAATTTGGCAACACTCTTTGTCCGAGGCTATCGAGCTTCGACACAAAGGTACTGATACACATGCTCATTTATAGGATGCTTATTAGCAAGCGGGGAAGTGGGAGGGGCCCCGTTCCCAACCCCTCTTGCTAATAAGCACATAGCCTGCTAGTAATGAGCATGTGTAACAGTAGCTTAAAGGTACTGATACACATGCTCATTACTAGCATGCTTATTAGCAAGCGGGGAAGTGTGAGGGGCCCCGCTCCTAACCCCTCTTGCTAATAAGCGCAATGCATGCTAGTAATGAGCATAACAATAGCTTAAGGTCATCGAAATCCCGTGGGATTTTCCGTGGAATGAGGTCTTAACCAGTGCTTTGACATTTTATGAAACTGAATCCCTTTCTAAATTGAAAGCTTGTGGCTTTTAAAATGCTTGGCTAATGCTAGGCTATTATACGTCGCTATTCATCGGGGCCGATGGCATCGGACTGGGTAATCGACTAAAGGGAAAATGGGGAGTCTGCCCCGACGGATCGTTACATTGATGTTGGCTGTGAGGGACGAGGGCCTATACCACGAAAATCGAACGATTGCGGATTTGTATCTCCATCTCTGTCACACTTGCTTATTGGAGTGACAAAGAGGTTGGCCTCAGTTTTCGATGTTCGTGGTAGGCATGCTGAGGGCCTACCACGAACGATTTATTTAGCTGTAGAATCCTATGATTTACAATATATATAAATAAAACACAATTTCTTTTATAGTTTTATTTATCCGTCTGTTCCATAACAAACTAGATATAAAACATTACAAATTGGTTACTAGTTAGTCTCTAGTTTAACTACCATTACATTGCTCTGCTATGGCTACTAGTTTACAATAATTCCGGATTGTTTAAAGTTAAACCATATACCTAAAACCGTATAATGCGTTTTTCCTTACATGGACAGATGATTCTACAGTCTACATTCGATTTTCTACCTTCTTATAATAATCAATCACAAAGACTATTACGAGCGTCGCACGATTGGGGAGTGCGCTATAAATATTGTAGTTTTTTACCCGTACTACGGCAAAGCAAACAGGAACGGTTATAATAATGCATTACTTATAGTGATTTTAGCAGTCTATGTATGTATGTAGGTATTTGTGTGTTAAAATTGTATAAAAAAAACTTGCAATCACAAGTTTGTGCTTGTCGCATGATTTCAACCAATTTAATATTCTGCCTTAAGGCAAACATATTATGCTGTTAAATTGATTTTGATTATTTTAAAAGCAAGGTAAGAAATTAAATCAATAAAACTAATGGTAACCGACAAAAAATAACTAGTTTTGTTCATAAAGTGCAATGATATATTGATGCCGGCTCAGAGCGCCTACTACGAACCGCGAACGAAAGTATACCTCCCTTTCGCACTTGTGATTTCTCACTCAAGTGCGACAGAGAGGTGAAACTTCGTTCGTGGTTCGTGGTAGGCCTTCAGGACGAGAACTCCTCTCGGTACGCACCCGATAAAGGTATAAACTTTTCTATTTTATTACAGTATTATTTTAATAGGGACGTAGACTGTAGATTACAGCTACAATAATTTACGTGTGTGTCGTTTTGACGGTTCAAAAAAGGAAGTTGTGAAGTCATCGCACGACCGTATACTGATAATCCTCATAACTTAACAAACATTAATCAAAACAGTAAAGTAAAACCCTGGCATAGAAATAAGCAACTTTACAAGTGCTCACTCCTGACAGGCATCCTAATTTATACTAGTAGTAGACGTCGCTATTTTTAGCGGCGTTTGATCGACGAAAGGGAACTTAGGGAGTCGGAGGGGAAAGGAGCGGCATACGCAAGGGCAAGCGATAATCGGCCCCTAAAAATCGCGACGTGTAATACTAGCATTAGTTATTTTTTAATCCATTGGCCGCTAATAACTTAACTGCAGTTCGCCACTGTTGCTGTTGCAACTCACCCGCCACCGATTTCAAATAAAGCTATATTGGGACCCTTGAACCACCACGACTACATTACATGTCGCGCCATAGTAAACCTTATCGGAATACATGAAGGTTCACTTTAAACTGTGACTGAGAACTTCGGTGGCAGCGTTTGGCGAATAGGGGAGGAATCGCATCAGTCTATCAGCATCGACTCGCCTTTTTTATCTACCAGTATGAGAAATTGCTCGTTAGTTTGAAGAGGCTCAGTAGGGTAATGTGATTCCACCCTAATGCATAAGTTAAGAATTTTACAATGCATGTGCTCGAAAAGGGCGTATTTTTTCTATGACGGCGAAATGGTTACAAATTATGCATAATTGGACAGAAAGTATTAAGTATTAAAAAAATATATGTATATGTATATTATAATAAAGTCTGACAACCACACGCGCAGTAGTTTTATTTTAATTTTTAATGCCTACCTACTTATTTTTTAACACTCGGAAAGACGCAAATAAATAAAATTATAAAAAATCTAGTGCAGCCTGTGGTTGTCAAACTATATTTATAGGTATTCATAATAATGCTTACTCCGGGCTGGTTGGGCGTTTTTATTTTTTGTTGTATGTGATTGATGATTTCTAGTATTTTAGTCAGAATCGCGACCTCTTCATAAATATATTTCCAAAGCTTCAAATATCTGTACACCCCAAGGTGTAAATGTTCACATATTATGCATTCAGCTGCACCGATATTTATGAACTCGAATTTACGAACTAGGAGAAAACAAGTGTCCCAAAATTTGTATACAATTTTCAAACTTTCCATTGCGTGACGCTATACAATATTTGTGAATAAATTGTAACGAAATGGAAAAAAACCGTCCAAGTGCGAGTCGGACTCGCGCACGTAGGGTTACGTTCAAAAATCTAAAACGGCAAAAAACACGTTGTTGTATGGGAGGCCCTCTTAAATAATTATTTTATTGTTTTTTAGTATTTTTTGTTAAAGCAGCAATAGAAATACATCATCTGTGAAAATTTCAACTGTCTAACTATCAAGGTTTATTATGAGATTACAGCCCGGTGACAGGCAGACGGGCGGACATCGGAGTCTTAGTAATAGGGTCCCGTTTTACCCGTTGGGTACGGAACCGTAAAAATCTAGGGGCACTTTTTTTTCCTTCTAGGATCGAAAGAGCGATTCTGAGAAGAAATCAGAATCACATAAACATCCGCAATTTAACCCTTTACCAGGCCCCTAAGAACTAGCGTGTCTTCATACGTACTATGTATACTGTTACAACCGTATTGATCGCCTTGTAAAAAATGTATTTACGAAAGTCGGAGATGTTCCTTTAAACCAGGAATAAAAATGTGGGTTACGGTTATCCCATCGCCTGTCTAAGTATTTAACTGTCATATTCGATTTTGTCTCAATATATTCTTGATCAGGCGAAGGGATCGTATATCGGTTATCATAGTCAAGGTTTAACTCCAGATCTACTACGAAATATTATATCAATCACTGAAAACATTATTTTATGATCTTCATTCACGGCACGCTTCAAAATACAATAGTGTATCTTTAGCCGTTTAAACCCACTTGATCAGTGATGTTAGTGGTTTGTTTACAATTCCGAACTCTTTACTAAATTTAAGAAAAACACGGAGATTTTATAGCCTGGTACATGAATTCGCTCTAGGTTGAACACAAAAACAGTTTTATTACTTACGTGAGTTTTTTATGATATGACAAGACAATTTACCGGGCCCTGAGAAGAATAGCTCCCGCACAGTTAAACTCTAATAAGGCCATGGGATAATGTCAACCCACATACTAATTCTGCTGATACACAATCATGCATGAATATTTAGCAATGTTTACAATTACATTACCTTTCAACACTCAAAATCTACAAAATATCAAAAAATTGTTCGATCTATGTACTTCTGCTTCATAGAAATTAAGGAAAGTGTTCGAATTTCTTCGTAGTTTACTGAAATTAGAGTTCAAGTGAATTTAAACGACTGTCAAAGATATATTACGCCATTTAGAAGCTTGTTGTGAATGAAGATCATAAAATACTATTTTCAGGGATTGACAAAATATTTTGTAGGAGGCTTGGAGTTAAAACATGACTACAGTAACAAATATTCTTATATTGTATTCTGTGGGAGGAATATATCCCTTCGCCTGGTAAAGGGTTAAATAATAGTTAGGAAACAAAAAAATACATGAAAACATTAAAGATCATAGTTGTAAGCCAAAAATACAGAAACAGATATCCATATAAACAGCAGTGATATCGAAATCCATTTTTCAACTTTATATGTGTATTCATAATTGATTGGATAGGAATTTAGTTTTAAAATCTATTTTTATTACATATGTATCATATGCACCTATACAGTCTATACTTATACTTTGTTCTCTTATATTGTTTCCGATACAGATGATAAAAGTTGTAACGTTTTCAACAATACTACTGGTAACTAAAAGGTACACAAAATACAGACAAGATATGACTTAGGACTAGTTATTGAAATTCATGTTTGACGTTACAGTTGATTAGAATTTGTACAGTATACATCGCAACACATCTAAAACGTATTAGGACTAGGCAAGTTTTCAAGGTTCTCAAGCTAAGCCTAAACCCCTTTGCCATAAACATGGCTCTTGGCGCTGACCCCAGTGGTACGATTCATAATTAAAGTAAACAGACAAGTTGAATCTCAAATAATTAATTAAAGTTGTTGCTTGGCAGATAGCACTAGACGGCAGTAGGTACAAGGTCACTTTTTTATTTAGGTTTGCAGTCTGTGGCTCAAGTTGAGCCATCTATGAAAATTGTTAATACTAGTGCAGTATACAGACAATACAGACCACTAAGTCAGTGCGACGGAGCCTAATTAAATTGATGTAAAGCCAATATAAAACGACAGATATTTCTGCGAATAGGTACAAAATATTATTACGGACTATTCCTAGACTCAAATATAAGTAGGCAAAACAAATGAAGCGTTGCTAGTGCTGCGTAAAATAAGGTTGCGGCGTTGCGGTCATCAGCTGATCATCTCTAAGGCACAAATTACACTATCATATATATGATCAAATATATATGATAGTGTAATATGGGCCTAAGACAAACTGATAATTTAAGTCGGAGTTTCCTTCATTGTCTCTTATTAGATTAGTGAATGTGCAAAAACTCGGATAAATAAACAGCTACTTAAAAAAATGTTAGCATTTTTTATTATGTCAAGATACACCATCCACAAAATTATGAAACAAAAACGATTGAACTAGTATGAACTACCTCGTTCCGACACATCTTATCCTTAATTTACGAATTGTACGCAGGTATACCTACTAACTAGATACAGTATAGTATAAATAATCTACATTATAAGATAGCTCCATGAAGACTAGCATATTGACATTTATTATAATTAAATAGAGTAATTTTTTTAGCCCCCTATTTAAATTTAAGTCCCATCGATTGGATGTCCCTTTTGTAAACATAAAGTGTAAAAATAATCGAGAGCTGAATTTGACTACATACAAAGAGAGAACAGCTTGACTGGTGGCGTTATTATTTGTAGTTAATTAATTGCAAACATTGTACAACCACAGTACAGCGCGACAGAAAAAAGTAGACATTCACGGAGAGCGCCAATGAGCTTTATCTCGCGTTATCGCAAGTTTACTGTTTCGCAGATGTTTGTTTACGAAATCCACTTAATTTAATTTCTACCTTTATCCATCGCACTGTAACTGTAACAACGAAAAAATAGCTAATTGAATATGAGTTCAAGTAATATAAAGGGACCTTTAGCAGCATCAAAGGTGAAAAAGACAATGTGAGTAGATAATTATTTAAGTGCCCTAACCACTAGCAGGTTAAGCCTGTAGGTATAAATAGGGTGTTTGACTATACAGCCATGTAAAAATAAGGTAGGCATTCAGGGCAGTCCGCCGGCAATCCGGCATGGCTTGTTGTAGCGCACACACGGTGTTCGAGTGGCTCAGTTTTGCGTTGAAAGATGCTACTCTTTGCTCCCGAGAAATACCGGATCCGAAAGTACCAGAATTACCCGGGATTTTTGACTGTGTAAAGGATTTACGGGAAAAACTTAAAAGCCATATTTAACGTGATAAAAAACGTGAAAAGTGGCAAACATTATAACAGTTGTTTTTACTTGTTTCTTTATTGAAATCTAGACACGCGGCAGCGTGTCCAGCAAAGTTCAGGCGACGCAGCGGCAGTGTGTATATTTACACGAACCATCGGAAGGCATTTTTCACCCCTTTATTTCTCAAAATCTACTGAATATAAACCCACGAAATTTGGCCCATCCATTTAGACCCTCTTAGACTAACGAGATCCCCAAATTTTATAAATATAGCATAATTGATTATTGAGATATAAGCATCCAAATATCGCAAAAATTCATAGGGATAGACTTTAGTTCATTAGTTTCATGCATTCATTCAAAGTTTTTAAAAGGTTGAAACGGTTAAATAAACAAAGGCATTGTTTATTTAACCCCAAACAGCCAAAACAGAAGGTCGGTGGTTTTATAGTCTGACAAGCGAGCGAGCGCAGTAACAGTAGGACAAAATAACTATATCCATCCCCTTTTTCAGGGTGGTAGTTCTAGCGTAAGAAAAAGACAGTATGATGCTCTCTATCCTACTGCTACTGCGCTCGCTGGGTTGTCAGACTATAATTTATAAAGTTGGTACCGCGACATTTTAGTTATCTTGAATAGCTTATAGAAAAAAATAAAAGTAATTTTTGAAATTAAACACTTTAGAATGGATTAATCGCGTTTATTAACACCATGATAAATCCGTTCTAAAGTGTTTAATTTCAATGAATAACAATCGCGGTAACAGAAGACAATATTAAAAGTAATTATATTATAAATAAATAAATAAACTGGCATGTCAATTCGCCCGCCGCGGGTATGAAATTTAAGGTTTCGATTTTATCGCTGTCTTTATTACACAGCGATGTAAGTATGTAAGAGCGGTAAAGATGGAGATAAGATAAATATTATGTTTGTTGTTACAGAAAATATATAAATTGAATATCTGATCTATCAGGTTTAGTTGCAGCATTTTGACAAAAATAAAAGCATGATACTTAATTTATTATTGATAAGGTTCAATTTCTGTCCACACTTAGACCTTAAATGACGTTCAAGGTCCGATGAACCGATGTTGAAGCAAAAGGTGGCTACCGGAACTCAAAAATTTGTTGGTGTAATACCCTCGTGTTTGGACTCGTTATCTTTGTTTTGATGAGCACTTGAAGCGTTGATGAGGATGATGTCCAAGGTCTGAGGATGAAGCAGAAAGCTGACTACCAAAACTCAGTAATTTCTTGATGTAATACCCTCGTGTTTGGACTCGTTAGTTATGTTTAGACGAGCACTTGGGACGTAGGTGGTGTCCGAGGAGTGATAACGGAGCATAAAGGTGCATTGATTCTAGTTTTTGACTAGAGGGTTTGTTTTTTATGTTAGTAAGTAGAGCATTACAAATATAATGATGAATAATTATTATTTATTGACAAAAAGTAGTGATATCCCACCAAAAACATAAATGTGAAAATGGAAGCCAAGTTCCATATGAGAATAACGTTATTTGTCGACTCCGCCGACAAAAGATCTGATATCTAAATTGGTGCTAAGCTCTGTCGAAGTTAAAGGATTGACTTGGCTAGTTTTTACCGGCAATAAAATTATCTATAGAATAATCAGACAAAAAGACAATTTTTTTTACATCTTGATTTGTAAACGAAAATGTAATAACACTCTTTTTTGTTTTGGGCAGTCGTGTAAAAAGAATACCATCCAGGCCCTTATCTCCGAAGTTTACGAAGGAAAGTATAGTATATGAAATGACACGTTAACATTATTACGAACATTACAGGAAAAATATAATATTGACACAACATTAATTTTAAAAAAACTTTTGACCTAAATTTGAAATTGAACCGCCTCATATTGTTTTATTTTTATGTAAGGTCAACCGGGATAAATGCGTCACAATTTTTTTTTCGCACCTATTCATAAAAGGGTTTTTTCTGTTCAAGCTAGGAGGGATCAAAGTGGCGCTTTTCTGTTCAAGGACTACACATTTTTACGTTTTCGGGCATTAACTAGTGGCATTACTGGCATTCGTGGTGTTGGTAAAATGCTGTTTTCGGCTTTGATTATTTCCTCTTAGTTGGTGTGAAAAGCAGTATGTGTCACACGGTATCATACATAGTACATTACTGCAGAGGCCGGGAAGTAAGGACTTGCAGGCCGAATAGGTTTGCGAGCGAGGTCGGATAGAAATATGAAGCCTGCAAGTCCTTATTCACGCCGAGGCTTGTATAGTGCTTTTTTCAAACATGCAATGAAATTAACAACAAAAAAATCAAAGATTTATTTTTAGAGAAATTATAAGTATACACAAGACAAAAACAAAAACTAACGTGTGTGTATTAATATTTAGCTATATTTTAACTCAGCTTTAATAGAAAATACATTTTTATACGCATTGGTATTGGCAGAATGTCATGATGCCTGTGCCACAAAATCTGGAATGGAAATTAAAATAAGAGGACTTTTCCGGCCTAGACCTTTAACATTTGTATGAAATTGCATTAAAAATCTCTTGCCCTGGCCGCACCTGAAACGCCATCCTTCACGGCCTTATTTCATTGCATGTTTGAGAAAAAAATATTTTCGTCTTGGGCGTTAACGCTTGAATCCCTCATTACACTCAGGATTCTACTTTAGAATCCCTCACTACGTTCGGAATTCAATGTACGCCCTCGCCGGAAATATATCATTTTGATCCCTTGAACACAATCTACTATGGATATTTTTAGTGTCCCTAAACCTCAACCAATATATGGAAATATTTTTTCACTCTGCGCCTTCTAGGTACAGTCGCGGAATGAAAAGGTTGACCACCTTAAGATCTGTTTTTGCTTGTTCAGTATAAATTCTCAGTATCTGCTTTATCGAACGAGTATGACACATAACGTTATAATGAATGTCAAGTCACTACGTGGCCTACAAATAGGTCCACTTTGAAAATTTATAAAGGTAACATGTGCTTGCAACGCGTAAATTAATTTATTTGATAACTGGTCAACCTTTTCATTCCGCGACTGTACAACACTTTACCCAAATAATTTGTTAAGTAACTTTTTCGCTACTCTACAATGAAACGATATATAGAGGTTAAAAATAATGGAAATTTAGACGCTCAGAGATTTAAGCGGATTGCGGCGGCACACTGCAGGTCTAGCGAGCGAGGCAATAAATTTTATAATGGTCGATCATTACAATACGATTCGTCAAAACGCCCTCTATGTTACGTGTTGCCCTCAGAGTAGTTCAGGCCTTCATCCCTAGATGGCGGGAAATGTAGTGACTAACGTTGTTTAAGAAAGAACTCGAATAGATGCAATAATCCCATACTATATAGCAAATATCCCGAGTGACCGTATACCGGATGTGGCCTACAATAGGAGCAATAAATTTAATCATAGGTTCCACTACTCAAACTGAACAACTTTTATTCAACAACTTTTTTAAATTGTGTAATTTGTAGGTATTCACTTTTTCATACAAATTAAATAGTATTTTCAATGTACGTTAACATCAGTCTAATTGACGACTCTTAAATTGTCATAGTACAAATAGGTCAAACTTTGCAGTACATTGCGTCTTCTAAAAAACTTTAAAGTGTAATAAAAATCTAAAACCACGTTATTTTTAAAAGTCGCTGAACAAATGTTGTTCAGTCTGAGGAGAACAACCTACGATTAAATTTATTGCTCCTATTGTAGGCCACACCCGGTATAAAGGTGTACTCGTAAGAGTCGTAAGTAAGGTATTTTAAGTTAAAATAATCAATTTAAGTGATGAAAATTTATGAAGGAAAAACAAACTCGCATAGGTACCTACTAATTCTATGCCCTGAAAACGAGTGATACAATCTGTCGATTCATGTGGCTGACGTCAAATCTGTAATTCGAGATGAAGTTGCAACAAAAAAAATTACGCAGCGGTTTTTTTATTAACAATACAAATTTATCCATGTTTAAATTAGTTATATTATAGAACTTTGCAATACATTAGAGTATACCTTACTTAAATATGGATTAGTTATATTGTAATTAAAAAAAATAGTCAATAACTTTTTAAATAGCAGCAGGACAGCTGTTCCCCACTTTTGTAAGAAAATAAGGGTCCCTTATTTTTATTCTTACAGGTTCAGGCATGTATATGAGGGATCTTGTTACATTTTTATCACGTAAAAACTAGTAAAAGTTGAACAACTAACAATTTAGGGCAATAGTTGCAAAAAAACAGAAAATGTTTATTCGCCCTGTAACAATAAAGTATAATTTGTTGTACAGTCAGCGTCATAACTATATTTACTTATATTGAGATAGTGACTGTCAGCGTGGCCAAATGTATCTCAACACATTGTTGCCTTAGGAATAAGAATGTGTCGCGAATTGCGATATACATGCGATATGCATGTGTATTCATACGCGTGAAAAGTTGATTGGTCAAACGGTAAGTCAGTCAATTATAGGTACTTATTGAATGTCGAATGACATCAACATCAGAACAGAGCATTCATTGTTTAGGCGCGTAAATTTATAAGTTATAAGTCACTTTAAGGACACAATATCAGGGACTAGTTAATACCAACAATTCAAATTAATGGTGTTACAACATCATAAAAATAGTAAAATACCCTATTTAATTCTAAATTTTGTTAAATTTGTGGATCAACTATTTCTTGTCATTTTATTCAAACAGACAGCGACTAATAACAGCATAATATACATAAAAATAATAGTTATCAGGTTTTATTAATAAGTCATTAATGTCATTATGGTAAGGTCTTAACTTAAAACCACTACCAGCCGTATCGCGCCATCTAATTAGGCTGTTTCTGTTATCCGCCTCTATAATCACTCACTCCATTGTATTTGGATTAGGAGCCAGGATAAGGTAACCATGGCAACCAATGACAAGAACTAGTGGATTCACCCATAGGTACTTATAAATATTCTGCATGTTACTTACACAGATACTATCAAAGGTTAACCTATGCCACGGTAGTGTTACTCGTAAATAAAGTGTGGACATGATACAATTTGGTCGTGGTTTGGTCTCATCTATTTTTAAATGAATATACATTTCCAAATATTTCTTATTTTCCATATTTAATAATTAGATATAGGTAATCCTACAAAATAAAAATACAATGATGTCAGAATTAGTGATGCAACGAATAATGTCTTACGAATACTAATATCACTTTTTGAATTTTACGAATACGAATAATTTTTACCGTTGTTGCCATACATTAACATAGACCACCAACTACAAATACGAATTTGGTATCAGAATATATGAACTTGTGCTACAAGACCTTCCGATGGTTAAAATTTGAGGCAATATTAAAATACACACAAGTGTTTTTGTTTATAGTTAAATTTCAAAATATTTTTTTCAATCATGTCTCTGTGACTTGACGAGGACTCGATGCGTGGAGATGGAGATGTAGTAAAATAAATATACGCGATTTAATCCGTTTTGGAGTGTTTCATATGATGCCGAATTAGAGTGAAAAATGGGGGGTTGGGGGGGTGTAGGTAGGCAAGTTCAGGTGTGCGATGATGAGCTGCGGACCCTATACTCCCAAGTCGATCACACACGTCCCCGTCGTCTCTGGCCCTGCCGCCGCAGGCCAGGGGCGAACCCGTTCCACTGTGGATGGGTCGTACCCCCTGGAAATGCTGGTGGTCAATGGGCGTCGCACATTCCAACCACCCCAGACCACCAGTAGCCAAGTGTGTCGGCGACGTCACAACCCGTAAGGACCTCAGAACCCGAACGAGGTGTGACAAATCTACTGGAGTAGCCTGAATAACATAGGTAGTAATATGGTTTCGACCACTTTGCTACCTATGTAAGTTTGGGCCTCCCGGTTCCGCTGAGGGTGTAGGTGACCTCAGTGGACTACACGCACCTACCTGCGTATGTCCTGCGCAGTTGAACGCCGTCAAAACGGTTGCCCTGCAACTAGCCACTGCAGGGAAGTGGACACGCGTCCCGTACGGTCGAGGTGGTACGGTCCGCAGGCAAGGTGTGGAGGGGGGCGTTCTCTGGGAGGATGCCTGGGGCTCGGCCATGCTGACGAGGCAAGGGCGTATGGAACCACTGGGTAGAATTAGATCGTTCTACCCAGCCATACGTCTGCAGCTTCCGATGTCGCGCATGAGTCTCAACCCGATGCACCTATACCTCTTGGGTAGTCCTGGTGTCCTAAGTGACATCCCCAAAGGTGCGGGCTCCGTGGAGGGTGGGAAGCTCGAGAGGTGAAAATAAAAACAATTAAAAGTATGGATACTAAAAGATCTATCACCCCAACACACGAGGGATGCGGCGCAGGGAACTCTGTACCGAGCACCTCAAACACAATCACCACAACACATCGTGACGGCGCTGCCTCGGCAGTACCGCCACTACCCACACACCACGCTGGTACTGCCCCGGCAGTACCAACACTCACTTCACACAATGGCGGCGCAGCTCCGGCAGTACCGCCATACCACAAGCAACACGGTGGCGCTGCTCCGTCGGTGCCACCACTCACCACATACCGTGGCGGCGCTGCTAAGACAGTACCCCCACACAAAAAACAACGTGGTGGCGCTGCTAGGACAGTACCCCCACGAAGACAAAGACTAAAGGCTGCACATGGTGCCGGGACCCCTGAGAAATCGGCGGTACAAGCATCGCGTGCGCCATCTCTACCAGCAAGCTCAGCACAGGCCCCGGGCCGTAAAGAGCCACTGCTCCCAACACCGGTCGAACTCACGGCGGCCGTTCCGATGGGGAAATCCCCTGCTCCGGAGCAGCCTCCTACTGTAGACCTGGGCACTGACAACGCGACTGCGTTGCTGGAGGCTGGATGGACCATCCAAGGCGCGAGCAGGAAGGCGCGTAGGGATAAGACCGTTAAACGGGCGGATCCCCCCGTACCCCCTGTTTCTGCCAAGGTACACAAGCCCAACAAGAAGCAGCGCAGGAAACTTCGTGAGAAGTACGCGGCACAGACGCAACCCTCCTTGGCGCCGCAGTCGCATGCGGCCCCTAGCAGCGGTGCCATACAATCAGCCGCTGGCACCCCAGTAGCTGTTATAACAGCGAGTGGCAGTAGCCGCGGGCCCAAACCTTCTGCCAAGAGGGCCCGGCTGGACGAGACTATCTCGCCCAGAGGCGAAACCAAAAAACAAAGAACCGGTGAGGCCACTCGCGCCTGTTATGCGGAGGCAGCAAAGGCTGATCTGCTGGTGGCCATCACGGTGGACACCACGGGACACCTTAGCCAGCAGCAGTCAGAGGAGGTACAGCAAAAACTGCAGGACCTCCTCATGAAAGAGGCTATGCAGCCCACCAACAGCCTGTCCTCAGGCCCGAGATTTCGGGGCAAGCCCACACTAGCAGACGGTTATCTGCGTCTGTGGTGCGAGGATCAGGCCACACTGACCTGGCTCAGGCACAATGCGGCCACAATCACCCTCGCGAAGGGGGAGAAAGTGGTCGTAAAAAGCCAGAGCGAGATAATCAGGAGGGTACGGTGTGGGATCCTGTTCCCGGGCGTCTGGGAAGACTTCCGAACAGTCGGGAAAACTCTTCGGTACCAGAACCCGTGGGCAGAGATCAACCACTGGCTCGTCCACCGTACAGATGTGCAGGGAACGGAGACGTTCGCTGTCGTCAGCATACCGGAGACGATAGTGCAAAGCCTCGTGGAACACGAGCGCCGGCTCGCATTCATGCTGGGCTCGGTGTACGTAAAGTTTCAAGGACCACGAGGCAAATATGTGGAGCAACCGCCCACAACTACTACCGTCTCCCAGGACCCCACGGAGGCTACACCCACCGAACCAATGGACGTTACAAGGTCGGAAGACGCCGAGGCGCCCAAGACCCCAGCTCCAGCGCAGTCAACTTCCTCTACTGAGAGGGACGAGGATGAACTTCTTCGCGATCCTCCGGAGGGTGAAGGGACATGCGCACAAGAGCTGCGTAAGCTGTCCATCGGTAAGGAGGACGAGGAGGACAAGATGTCGGTCGAGGATGTTGATCTCGATGGCGGCGTCCCCTTCCTCGACTTGTAGCTTCCTTCAGACAAACCTCCACCACAGTGAAACCGCAACGGCACAGGTCCGGAAATGGTTGGAGGTCAACAGTACAGCCGTAGTACTGATCCAGGAGCCGTGGGTCAGGAAGGGCTCTGTCTGCGGACTCCGCAACGCAGGAGGTAAGCTAACAGTCTACACAGGACCGGATAATCCCCGGGCCTGCATTTACACAACTAACAACATACAGGCAGAACCATTAACAAGCTTCTGTTCCAGAGACATGAGCGCCATGAAAATTCGTGGTGCACAATACTCCGGCCTGCAGGAGGTGGTCGTGGCATCAGTCTACATGGCAGAGGCGGACGACCCACCACCGCACGACATGACAAGGCTGGTCAAACACTGCGAAGAGGCGGGGCTGGAACTGATCGTGGCCACCGATTCCAACGCACACCACGCCCTATGGGGCATGAGAACGGGTAACGACAGAGGTAAGAAATTAGTCGAGTACCTATTTACAACTAACCTTAATATACTAAACACAGGTTCAGAACTAGGGTTTGCATTATTCGTCCAATTTTAGTATTCGAATAATACGAATACTTCGATTTTCAATATTCGAATATTCGAATTTTTCGAATAAAACGAATATTTTTGAAAAATAAGTCAAAATAATGATTTTAAGTAGTTTAATTGTTAAATATGTAGGTATGCTTTATTCCTTTAACATTGTTACAGGAACAAGAGCGATTGGTTGACTATTCCTAATGTTGGTATCTAAGCTTTTCCCAAAAAAAATCCCGAACACCTAATGCTTCCAGATCTGGACCTTCATGGGCTCATTCAAATCAGAATCACGAGCTGATTCGATCCTGATAATAAAAAAATGACCCTAAATTTCCATATAAAATTTAAGTTTTCATTACACCATGCTCAAAGGAAGTGCATACAAAAATGTGGCGAAATAGAAAGGATTTTTTGTGGTATTTTTTTTACTATCAAGATTCAATCAGATCGTGATTCTGATTCGAATGGGCACAAGCGAGTCAAGATCTGGAAGAATCAGGTTTACGGATTTTTTGTAAAACACTACTCTACAGACTACCCGCAACACTTCAGATCCTTTTCAACCTTAACCTTATCCACATGTTTGAGTTAAGCAAATGAATAAAGTCTATTTTTATTTGAATCATTTTTGTATTGATACTTGTTAAGACTGCAAAATATAAAATGGTATGGTAACAAGTAACAATGCCTAGGCGGCTAATTAAATTTTAACTGATGCGGCTTAGCTCAAGTTGACGTAGAATAATTGGTTCACTATAAATCGCTGATATGATATCTCTAAAAGTAATAAAGATATGGCCTGAAGAAAGTGTAAACTCAATCAAAAATTGGTGCATACCAACTGTACTGTGTAAAACCAAATAGTATTTACCGATTAAGTCAAATCAATATAATATACATGTCATTGAAATAAGGCACTGGGTGTATAATTACAGCATGCACGAAAAGTTTAAACTAAGAGCAGGATCTATTTCTTTTTTTTTTTTTATAAAACAAGTAAGTATACACAGCATGACAGTACTAAACTAAATCACTGCGAAACTTTAGAAACATTTAGCCAAGCTAAACAGTAAATAAAACTAACATAATTACACTGTTGAGACACGTACAGTCACGGACTTTAATTGATAGGCCACTTGCCAAGTTCATATTTTAGCCGTGTAATACAAATCGGGGTTACTCGTATATACTCGTATATTTTAACAAGGAATGACAAATCCTCGTATAATAAAAGAGCAAAATTATATTTCTATCTCTATCATTGTTTGTTTACAACGCGTCAAATGTCATTTACGTCAGAATCTTTTGACTTATCATGTTGGCCTACTTGAGAGCCGGAACTACCAACCTGACAGCACAGCAGAATCACTTCCTACACCCAAAGATAACCAATGGCAGATCTTTAGGAATCGTAACCTAGCAGCAACTTCATTGTTATTGCGCAGCGATAGTAACGGCAAAATTATGATTGGTGTTTGATATCGGAGAATGCGTAGTACCCAGGCTACTAACTTAATAAAAGTGTGACGTTCATGAATGACATCATAAACAACAATAATGAACTGCCGCCATTATAAGAATATTTAGAATTACTACGTCTCTTTTATATTTTGTTATGTTTTAGTTATTATTGAAATAATAAATAAATAAATCATAAACACAATGAACCGTAAAAAAAAATGCCATTGTTGAACATTTGTAAAAGTAGTTTATTAAGAAATTTAAATACCAGGGTTCAAACTTCTCCCATGGGGGAATTATATAATGCAAATCCATTGAAATGACTTTAGATTATTTCAACATCCACATCAGAACGTTCCGTATAACGCTAAGTAAATGTAAACTCGTCGACTTCAGTCCAGTATTTCTCTTCCTTGATATTCGGCTTCGCGAAAGTGGCGTGATAGTTCTTTTGATAATGATCACATTTCCTTCTTCGGCATATCGTCTTACCCATAACGTGTTTCTATAATGTTGTTTAACAACAAACTCTCCGTTAATAGCAGATCTCTCAATTTCTATATCGTCACGATTATTTGGCTCATCTTATTCGGACAAAGCGGTTGGCGTTATCGCATAAATACTGTGATTATCGAATTTATTATAATAAATACTGTAATAGTTTAATGCCGATTCACCAAAATGTAAAATTCCCTATTATCGTCTTTGACATAACTTTGACATCAATACAACATTCACCAGTCCACCGAGTTTTTATTAAGCCAAGATCATAGTCAATAAATGTTATTCTTTAAATCCAAGTTCCTTATGCCACGACGTTTTGCACTTATAGATTATAGGCTAAAGTAATAACTAGATTTAAACTCGATAAGAATTTCATTAGCTAGTTTACGGCCGGTTCAGCGCCATCTAACGGGAGATTTGGAAACTCACCTTTTACTTTCAAGTTATATGGACGTGAACAAATAGCAATATATATCAAGCGCGACTTGACATATGGATTCGCGCCATTTAAAACGTGTCACACATTGACATATGTGACCCATGACTGGGTAAGATTGGGATTGCTTAAATTCTTTGTTGGTATTGTTCTCAGGGTTGCTATGGCCACGTTTAAACAATGATTATGGTCGCCATGGTTATTCATTGCGCAATTAGTATTAAGCTGCCAAATTACGGAGCTTCTAAGTGGCCTATCAATTAAAGTCCGTGACTGTACATCCATCATCTCACAGAATCTTAAACATTCATCGCGCACTTCACTCCACCTGTCAGCAAACAAATCACACTCGGGTGCTGATGCAAGGAGTTCGTTCAGAAGGCGCAGAGGACGAACGAGGGGAGAATTCCTGCGAGACACAGTTCGGGACATCGGCACTACCAGTAGACCGCGGTCACGCGGCCGAAAATGTATTCTAGTCGGTGTAGGGGCATGAAGACGCAGTAATTGCGCCCCCAGTTCGGAACAATCGGAGTCACCTCTCAAGGTGCTACACGTTGTAGAAAGGAGCGCAAAATTGCGTCTCACCTCAAGGGAGTTAAAACCTAAGGCACCGAGTAGGAATTTAGTGGGGTATAAAAATGGGTAGTACCCGAACATTTTTTTATACAAAAACCGCAGGAATACTTTCTGTACCCTCTCCAAGAGCAAGACGTAGGATGTCTCATAAGGATTCCAGACAATAGCGGATGACTCAAGCTTACTTCTAACTAGAGCAGTATATAAAAGCTTTATCGTTCTGGAGTCCCGAAAATCCCTAGAGTTCCTTATAACAAATCCCAATCTCTTATAGCAGTCACGAGCTAAGGATATTATGTGATCATGGAAGATGAGGTGGGAGTCAAGGATAACGCCTAGATCTCGAATGGAATCGACGCGAGCCAGCGGTTCGGAGCCTAGAAAATAATCAAAGTGCAGAGGATTGCGTGCCCTACTAAACGACATGACGGTACACTTGCTGGTATTAAAGGACAACTTGTTTTCAACACTCCACAGATGCAGCCTGTCCAGATCCTCCTGCAACGACGCGCAGTCAGAAGGTTCTTGCACACCATAAATAACCTTGAGGTCATCCGCATAGAGTAGACATCTGCCCGACTTCAAGACAGATGCCAGGTCATTTATCATGATCCCAAAGAGCAACGGCCCAAGAATCGAACCCTGGCTGACTCCGGAGCGAGTTGGAAAGGTCTTCGAGATAAAGCACCCGTGCTGTACATACTGCTTCCTGTCGTACAAATAGTCAGCGAAGAACCGGAGTAGGAGGGGTGAAAACCCAATTTTACACAACTTGCTCAACAGTACATCGTTGTCCACTCGATCGAAGGCTTTTTTAAAGTCCAAGTACAGCACGTCAACTTGTATACCCCCATCCAAATGCTCCGAAATGGAATCAACAAATTAACAAATTTGTGTCGACTGATCTCCGAGGTCTGAAACCATGCTGCATTGCATGCATTTCTTATGCAGTGTGCTTACCATGGGTTGTATTCAATTGCGACTGCGGTATTCGACAATCCATCTCGCTCTTGCCAGAGTAGTGGTGCCGCAGTCGCAATCGAAAACAACTCATGGTACGCACACAGGTAATGGTTGGCTAATTGAGCTTTTAGGGTTTCTGTTTATTTCAGTAGAGGTAGTTTCACGAGAGTTGAATTGAATGATTTCACACACAGCTACATAAAGTACTGATTACAAAAAAAGTTAATGAATGAAATGAACGTTAGTGTCAATGAAAATACTACTAGATATATTTTCATTGGTATAAAAACTTTTTAGTCTATTTTACAATTCACTGTATTCACTGTTGCCATCGGTACGAAAAAAGAACAGTGCTTAATTTCAAAATCTCTATCTCATTACAGGACAATGTTGTTGTGTGCTAACTTAACCCTAGTGGGACCTATAATACAAATTACGTAGCAAGTAGCCAAATTCTCAATCCTTTTACCAATTATAGTTCGATATTTGGGTAGTTTTAGAAGATTTAATTTTAGGCTTTTTTTTACTTCGAATTAAAATCTGTTTCCACGGAGTTATTAAAGTGAAATACAATTAAAACAGGCATTTTATTACAGGTTTTCGTAAAAAATAATAATTTCTGAATAAAATCTGCACTATTCGAAATATTCGTTTTATTCGAATAATGAGTGTTGTAGTATTCGAATAATATTTATGGCGAATAATTCGAATATTCGAATATTCGAATATTCGAATTGCAAACCCTATTCAGAACCGACATTTGTCAACAAGCGTAGCAAAACGATCATTGACTTAACGCTAGCAACGCCAGAAGCATCGGAACACATCTCAAACTGGCACGTCTCAAACGAACTTTCGTGCTCAGACCACAGATGGATCCGTTTCGACCTCCTGGTAATTACACATACGGCGGTGCCGAGACGTAACCCACGCAAAACAGACCGAGCTCAATACAACCGACATCTGAGCTCGGCCTTAGGAGCGATGGAGAGTCCAAGCCGAATAAAAGGCACCGCGGAGATAGAAAAACAGGTAGGTATTCTCACAGACACTATCATAGAATGCTACCACCATGCATGTCCCCTATCTACTCCCACAGCCGAAAGCGGCAGGAACACCAGCTGGTGGGGCCCTGAGCTGGAGAGACTTAGGACTAAGATGAGGAGACAATTTAACAGAGCGATGAATACTGGAAGCGACCTAGACTGGGACAGCTATAAAAACACCAAGTCTAAGTACAAGAAACGTCTCAGGTACAGAAGAACGAACTCGTGGCGCAGCTTCTGCACCAACATTGAGACCACTATACAGGCCAATAGGGTAAGGAAGATTCTCTCTAACAACTCAACCATATCCCTAGGATCCATACGTAAACCCGATGACACCCTCTCCACCTCAAGGGAAGAGGCAGAAAGTATTCTGGTACAAACGCACTTCCCGGACTGCGAGATACTGAACGCGGTAAGTTGGAGAGAGGTAGATACCGCTCCTACGGAGGATGAGTGGCAACAGACATGCGAGGTTATCACCCCGCAGCGCACGCACTGGGCAATAAACAGCTTTGACTCGTACAAATCGCCGGGCCTGGACGGGATCTTCCCAGCGCTACTGAAGTGGGGGCAGGAGGATCTCGCCCTCAGGCTCAACAACGTCTTGCGCGCCTGTCTGGCCCACAGATATGTGCCTAGACGCTGGAGAGAAGTCAAGGTTATCTTCATACCAAAACCAGGTAAAAGTGACTACTCGGACCCCAAATCTTTCAGACCCATCAGCCTGACCTCCTTCTTGTTAAAAACACTAGAAAGGATGTGCGATAGGTACCTGAGAGAGAAGGTGTTAACCGAGGTACCCCTACACCCGAACCAACATGCCTACAGCCCCGGCAAATCAACGGAATCAGCACTTCACGCAGTTGTAAGTAAGATTGAAGTAGCGATCAAAAGCAGGTCTATGTGCCTGGGCACCTTCATAGACATCGAAGGAGCCTTCGACAAGACCAGGTTCACCAGCATAACTGCAGCACTGACAAAGCATGGGGTAAGTGCAGTTATGGTTAATTGGATAAATAACATGTTGAGCCAGAGAGTTATCAGACTCGGGACCGACGAAAAACAACAGGCGCTGGTGGCGAAAGGTTGCCCGCAGGGGGGAGTCCTTTCGCCACTGCTATGGAACTTAGTGGTGAATGACCTGATCACCAAGCTGAACAACAATCACCATTACACGATCGGCTATGCTGACGATATAGTGATACTTACGAGCGGCAATCACACAGGTACGATATGCGATGTCACCCGCTCTGCACTAGCCATCGTGGAACGCTGGTGCACCGCAAACGAGCTTACAGTTAATCCCAGGAAGACTGAACTAGTACTGTTCACCAACAAACGACAACTGGGCAACTTTCGGCTGCCCAAACTGTTCAATACAGAACTCCAACTAGCAACTGAAGTAAAATACCTGGGATTACTACTTGACAGTAAGTTGAATTGGAGCAATCATGTTAACAACAAAATTGAAAAAGCTACAATCGCATTCTGGCAGTGTCGTAGAATGGTAGGTAAGACCTGGGGACTTTCCCCGAAAATCACTCTATGGCTATACCAGGCGGTAATAAGGCCTATAATAAGCTATGGTGCGATAGTCTGGTGGCCACGAACCAGGCTGTCCACGGTGGAGGCCAAACTACAAAGACTGCAGAGATTGGCCTGTATGGCGGCCACGGGATGCATGCGGACAACACCAACCGCTGCCCTGGAAGCCCTACTGTGCCTCCCGCCGCTACACCTCCTTATACAACAGGAGGCACTGGCCGCGGCGGTACGTCTTAAGAAGATGAACCTCTGGAGACTGCCTCGGGTACCCCACACCGAAATCCTCTACGAGGCTATAGGTAAGGAGCCGCTCATAGAGGCAGCAACTGATAAGATACCCAGGCAATACATATTCGATAAGAAATACAAGATACAATTACATGAAGACCCCCGGGAAGGCCTCAACCCAAGGGAGCTGAGAATCTTCACGGACGGATCAAAGACAAGGTCGGGCACTGGCTCAGGAGTATTCTCTGAGGACCTAAATATACACATCTCTACACCACTAGGTGCACATAACACTGTCTTCCAGGCGGAGTGTTTGGGCATTATACTGGCAGCACACGCAATCGTCGCAAGGAAGGTAACGGATTTCCCAATCCGCATACTCTCTGACAGTCGATCAGTACTACAGGCCCTACAAGGCTACACTTTAACCTCGGGACTAGTCCACGAGTGCCACACAATCCTGTCGGAGGTATGTAAGAACAATCACGTAACTCTACAATGGATCAAGGGGCACAGCAACTCGCGAGGGAACGATGCAGCAGACATATTGGCGAGGGAAGGTTCGGAGACGGTCGTGGTAGGACCAGAACCGATCATACCCCTGCCATTCGCCTGGCTGCGGAGCACTCTCCAACAAGACACCAGGGTAAAACACCAACTATACTGGTCTAACATAGGAACCTGCAGGCAAACAAGGTTAGCCCTCCCGACAATCACCCCCGGGCTGTCGCGGAGGCTGAGACAGCTGAAAAGGCCCCAGCTCCGTCTCCTGACTGGCGCCATAACAGGTCATGCCTTATTCAACAAACACTTGCATACTTTGCGTGTTACAGACAGCGCACTCTGCAGGGCCTGCTTGGAGGCAGAAGAAACAGCCGCCCACGTCATCATCGAATGCACTGGGGTGGCAAACTACCGGGCAAAATACCTCGGTACACCGAGGTCTCTCCCGGAAGTCGTCGGCAACATCAAGGGTCTGCTAGGCTTCCTGGAAGAGCTGGGTTGGCAGGAGTAGTGCCGGCAACCCACCACGCAAAATAGGCGCATCATTTGACGTCGAGTTGCGGAAACTAGCCCGCGTATACCTATACCTATACCTAGAGTGAAAAATGTTACGCGTATACGTGTTTTTCCGGAAAACGTATAGCTTGGGAACTATATTAAATATGTATTTTTCAAGAATAAGCTACATAATTCTCACCTTAAGGCGGTATAAACTGTGATGACCGCTCCACACAATGGGCCATGATGGGAGAAGATAAGGAACGCAGTTATGAGTTAAAGAGGGGTTACGCAATACTGCCATCCCGGTCTTCTGTATAGCTACGTCCCGTATAAGGGCCCATGATAGCCCACTGTATGGAGCAGACACCAGTATTTGTTTTTCAACAACGCATACTAATTTACACTTAGACAATTTACTACAAATACTAATAAATAATTCATAAAAACATATTCTTATAATATTTTACCTCTTTTCCAATTCTATATATAACCTTAATGATAGCAATCTGTACTACCACGCAGCACGTGGCAGCACGTTGACAACCTTTATGTCTAAGTATGGATTTTTTACCTGAGAGAGAACCTTCTGTACTTTAGTACTATTACTTATTCTGTTTTATCATTTAGAAAATTCGTATTGATTTGCCGAATATCAACGGCGAATACGAATATTCGTCAAAACAAAAATTTATACCTTTAAGCCTTTGCACATCTCCTGGCAATCTTTAATATTTTAAATATTTCACAATCTTACTTTCACAATCTTTATTATTTTATTTGCTATTTTTTATTTGGACAATACAATTCTTACTTTACTTTATTGTCTTTTCAAAACAGCTAACATTATTCTAGAATTGATATTGAAGTACTTAGAAAATATTTTAACTTTGGTGTGTTTGCCCTTTTCATAGAAAGTGTTTCCCATTTGAAAAAAAACTACTTCCAGTGCGCGGAGTAGGATGTCTTCCTGACCACCTCAAGCAGGAAAGAGTTAAGTATGAAAATGAAATTCTAATATGCCCAAGTAAACCATTTATGAAAATTAAATAACAACTGATTATAGTAAGCGAGTGAAGAATGCCAGAAAACATTGTTCAAAGAATAAAAAATATGATGGAAGAAATGGAATATAAATATTTGTCGAAAACTCAAAAACGCCTTTAAATGTTTATTAGATTGTATTTTTAAGTCATAGAAATATATCTACAGATTACACAAAAACTGTTTGAAAAACTGTTTGGCCTACCATTTCGTTCGTTCGTCTATATCCCTCTCTATTGCTCTCGCATATTGGAGCGACAAAGAGGTAAATAGACGAACGAACGAAGTGGTTCGTGGTAGCCCTCCAGATGCACGACCAAATATTTTCGTGTCCACACTTTAATTTCAAAATATTTAATAAAAATAAAAATTGACTTTTACAATTGTCATCCTAAATAGGTGCCGAATTAGTATAATTATAGTTAACATTTAACATCAAGACATCGAATAGGCCTCACATAACGATGAATTAAATTCGATGTTTAGGGCAGTTTCAAGGCAGGCGTCTCTATACAGATTTGAGAATATTATATAAGTAGAACAAAATGTATGTGTACGCACAACTCCTCTTAAACACACATTTTATCTCCTTTATTTTGATTAAGTACACATAAGCTCGAAGCAGTCTAGTAGCCCATGAGGAAGTCGTTTTCATTGCATATCATAAGCTAAGCAGAGCCATAAAAGTGCAATGATGTCGGGGTCTGAAAGTCTACGACGAACAGCGAATATCGAAAGTTATCTATCGCTCTTGAGGGAAAGAGGCGCAGATAACGAAATCTCGACTTTCGATGTTCGCTGTAGAGTTGTAGAGCTTTTGATCATGGCATTAAACGCTCAGGGAAAAGAGTGAGAGGACCTAGTCTCAATATAATAAAATAGGTAAGTAGTCATAGCCTTGCAGTAACACCCGCATGGTTTATTATTAACGTTATAGAATGAGATTGCGTACCGAGGTAGTTAATCCGTCAATTTGGTTTTTTTTAATACAATGGGGTAGGTCGCGCTTGTCTTGGATAACATTAAGCATAAAAAGATACCTAGGTACTTTAAAACACTTTTGCAAAATATATTGCATATTTTCTGACTATCTTGTGATATGTAGCTGCGCAATAAAAACTCAACTAATACGAGATATTTTTTAATTGTACGATCCGGAACATTTATGAAAAGTGCGTTTTATGAGACAGTGTTTAGTTTACTCTGAGACTTTAATGGGCAAAATACTAATTTTACGTATAGCTGCAACTGCGTCTGCCCACTCGTGACAAGTAACCTTAAAACCTTAAATTATGATACCTAAGATAATAAAATTGTTCCTTATTCAAATATTCTACGTTTCACCAGATGCGCTCCTGCACAAACTCTACGCTGACACCTCAAATAGTACTTACTACATATGTAACTATTTATTTTCTTTTTTACTTTGGTGTTACTAGTGTAACTAAATAGTCTTTATTGATTGAAGTTCAGACGGAAGAAATTAACAAAGAGTGGCGATAGACGCCTACAAAGATTGGGTAAAACCCAGGCTTTCCCAAACAATGTTGAACACGGTTAAATTGTCAGAACTGCGTCCGCTATTTTCTTTACTTATTCCTGTCGTAAACGCAGGACAGGCAAAACAACTTCAAACATATAAAAAATTTTTAAAACAGTTATTCAAATGTTTTTATCCAGTCATAATGTCAATAAATGAATTAATAATAAATTCATCAATCAATATCTTTCACAATATCAATATCTTTTTAGTTCATACGACTCAGTGACAAAAAAACGCCAGCCAAAATGGGCCATAACTCTCGCCACGCATGCGTAAAATACCCACTTTATGAGCAAGTGCCATGAAAGAAATATTACTTGCGATACAAAAATCTAAAAACATTACATCCGCTACAAGGACAAGGTTTGACATCCGACATCCGTCATATTTTCGAGAGGTGACATGGTGTCTTAGAGGTCATACGCACGGTTTTTACCGCTTTCAATATTTTTGTTCATTACGAACGCTTGAAACGCACTGTGGATTGGCGTGAAATACAAATTTTTGTACGTTTAGTAAGCCCTTAGTACCAATTGTGCGCTTGGATACATGATCTAGCCCTCCCTGCACGGTATCATTGTAATAAATGGCGCTTGCAGGAACACAACCCAGGCTAAAATATCTCTAGCGCGCGGCTAACTGACAGCGGCGTTGACGATTTTTAAACGCTCGTCAGTAAGGTCCATTAGATCCAACGTCAACGCTCAACGCCTAATATCCGACAGTGCCCGATAAAAAAGCGCCGCGTTGAAAAAGCGCTTCCGTGTGAACATATACATGGGTATCCATTTGTCTGATTCAGACGCTTTTTTAACGCGCGTTGAAAAAGCTCCCGTGCGAATGAACCTTTACGAAACTCAAACGCACGTCAAAAAATTAACTAACGAAAGATCATGATCACCCCCGCTAGGAAGCATCCTTTCTGGCGGACGCTATCAATTTCATTCTGTTGGAGTAAAATATTCAACTGTTAGTTTACTTCTAAAATTTATGGAATATTTAAAAAAAATACTTGGATAAAAGTAATTAATTCAGCTTCACATATTTTGTGGTCTATTCAACAGCATCACACATAACACTTAATTGGTGTATCAATATTCACACCACATGAATAGAACGGCACCAAATATAAACAAAACTTAAAACTTAGCATCACACTAATTGGTTAAATAAAAATAAAGTATCATTGGGTCGTCGCATTCGTTTTTTGTCAAGCTCTTAAATTCGTCGCCCTCTGCTTTCGCCACCCATTCTCCTTTAGTCAATTTCGTGGATAGTTTTCTTCAGAACGGGATCAACTTAAAACCTTGACGAAAAACGAATGGGACGACCCCAGACGATACCAAAAATAAAATTGTACTTTCACGTTAAAATCTAACAATAAATAACGTTTAATAAATTAATAACTATAATGTGGATTTGGAATTACAAGGAACTGGAACATTATTCTGATCTAATCATCCCATGTCATACAAGCTAGGAGTGTATTTAACTGATACTACCCGTGATTATAAAATTACGCTAAAACATGGAGCATGCATGTATAAGCATTTAAAACACTTGTTCCCTAATTTATAAATTACGTAAGGCTATCAGAGTTGCAACATGAAATACCTATTTGCATAATAACTTGCATACATTAGTAATATGTTTGTAACCAACAACATAACATTGAAATTAAACATTAATCGCGATTAATCCGTTCTAAAGTGTTTAATTTCAATGAATAACAATCGCGGTAACAGAAGACAATACAACAACATAACATTTAAAAATCAACTTAAATAATCTTTACGCAAATTAGCTGACAGTTTTTCATGATATGTCGGTTACATCCGACAAAGTGCTAACCTAATGTTACGTCAAGAATAATTAAAATCGACTGATATGAAAACCATAATCCGCTGCTCTGCGATGCTAAAGTCGCTACACAGCTCGGACTTACTCGGCAAGCTTCCTAAGAAGCGTTGATGAGGCTATGTACTCATCGCTACACTATTACCTGATTGAGATTGCTTTTGGTAAGTCCCGCACCGTCCACGTGGGACTCTCGACTGAAAAACGCAGCTCAACTGCAGTCTTTCTTGACCGTTGAATCATCTTCCTTGCTTATTTCAAGTTCTGCTTTCGATGAACACGGCTGCGGGTTATCCGTATCTGAAAACAACTTTTTAGTCAAAAATGTAATTCATTGCTTCCTCACAGTATCATCTCTATCTTTGTCCGCAGACGTAGAGCGAGAACCGAAAAAACGCCAGCAGTTTTGAGAGCGAAGAACCTCACTCTCTCGCGCGCGGGTCGGTGGTCGGTGGGCGTCAGTGATTACAGTCAAATCGACCGATGCAAGATATACAGTGTGTAAATCTAATACGGGCGAGCGAACGTCTTAACGGTGAACATGCAGTGTTTCAAAATAGCTCGCTTGGGACCGGACATTTTTTTAGCTTTGCAATAGTTATTTATTATACAAGGGGGCAAAGTTGTTGTTTAACTCTCGGGCTTATATTGAGACCCGAGCAAGCGAAAGATTCCAAAAATTGAGCCACGAGCGTAGCGAGAGCGTAACGAAAATATTGACCGATTCGTGTCCGCCCGGCAGACACATCTGGCAGACAAATCTGTACGTATATGGGAGGCCTAACCTAACCTCAAAATATCCCAACACCAACAGCACATGGGCATTTTCAGAAAAAAGTGCACCATTTTAATGAACATGGGTCCTCGATTTTCCATACAAAAAAAAATGACAGTTTTGTAACGGGCCATACGAAATGTAAGAAAAAATGCGTTACGAAGCTGATCAATAAAAACGGGACACTCTTTTTCTTTTTTAGGGTTCCGTAGCCAAAATGGCAAAAACGGAACCCTTATAGTTTCGTCATGTCCGTCTGTCCGTCTGTCCGTCTGTCCGTCTGTCCGTCTGTCACAGCCGATTTACTCGGAAACTATAAGTACTACAGTGATGAAATTTGATGGGAATATGTGTTGTATGAACCGCTACAAAATTATGACACTAAATAGTAAAAAAAAGAATTGGGGGTGGGGCCCCCCATACATGTAACTGAGGGATGAAAATTTTTTTTTCGATGTACATACCCGTGTGGGGTATCAATGGAAAGGTCTTTTAAAATGATATAAAGTTTTCTAAAAAACATTTTTCTTAAAGTGAACGGTTTTTGAGATATCAGCTCTCAAAGTCGTAAAAAGTATGTCCCCCCCCCTCTATTTTTATAACTACGGGGTATAAAATTCTAAAAAAAATAGAGGTGATGCATGCTAATTAACTCTTTCAACGATTTTTGGTTTGATCAAAGTATCTCTTATAGTTTTTGAGATAGGTTGATTTAACTGTAATTTTGGTTAAGTTATTGTGCTTACACTGAAAACGATGGCTGAACCTTATAAGTTTAGGCTCCATTCACCAGGTGTATAAATTGACATAATAAGTTTATTATATTTGCTGCTACGGAACCCTTTGTGCGCGAGCCCGACTCGCACTTGGCCGGTTTTTTAAATCAATAGTACCTACTCGTGATCCTGGTTATAAAAAAACCTAAAACTTCCTATATTTTCAAAAAAAAAGAAGAAAATGGTACCCTATTTTTGAAATATGATTTATTTATATTTTGGTGATATGCGAGTGCATATCACCAATAGCCTGGTCAATGAGTGTTCAAAAGGGGGGTCTAGGCAATGGTGGAAAGCAGAATGTTTAACTATAGGATGTTATCAATAATAGTTAGGAGACAAACATACTAAAAGTCCTTGCCCCTCGGACTGAGCCCGATCTACTAAAACTCCTTCTAGGTTTACATACTTATTTTGACGGACGGTTAATTACGGAACTCCACACTGAGCGTGGTTCGACATGCTCTTGGCCGGTTTTTAAGTAAAAGTTACCACTTTGTCGTTTATTGATAAGGTTAATCTCGAAATGAATCTTTATAGCATTACAACTTTTTAGGCAAGTCTAGTCAGTAATTATTGAATAGAGAATGGCATGACGTTACCAGTGGTTGCGAGCTGCTGAAGCCGCGAGGGCAGGTCGGCCGTGGTGCACTCGGCGCCCTGCGGGTGCAGGATGTCGGGCATCGCGTTCCGGCGCCCCGTCCTGCCCGTTTCGAGAAATTCCTTAGGAACTTCTTCACTTTTTCTGTCTTGCATGATTGCCATCATTCTTACAACTGAAACGTGCAATTAACATAATTTAGATTATATGTGATATAGAACCATAATAAGGTCATACATTAGATAGCTCATATTAGTTAATCGTTAATAATCGTGAACTTTTATTTAAAAAAAAAACAGCTAACACAGTGCATGGCGTATGAACAATGTATAAGACATTTATTATACAGTGTGTTACCAGCACCTGGGCTTTTAATTAAGGAGGTTAAAGTAACGTAGTTCCTTAACTTAACTGTGACTTTAATTTAATAAATCTACTAAAATTCCGACATGCCTAATTTTCTAACAAATTTTTAATTGCCAGCAATGTACAGCAAAGTAATTGATCGACAAGTAAGTGTAAATGACAGCAACTTTATTTACTACGTACGACGCGTCATCTAAATAAATGTTTGCATTTAGGTACCTCCCTGGTCCGCAACGCACAAAATCCGCATTGCCCAGCTTACGAACTACGAACAGCTGCTACAATGTTGTTTTTCATAATAACTATCTACACCTAGAGTATCACTGTCGGTTAGAACACTTTGTTAGCACACACTTTCGAGAACCCTTTCTTCAATTTGTACGATCACAATTTCTGTCATGGCCCTTTCAGGTTGACCAAGTATCTACGATTGGCCTATTTTTCCGAACGCACTGGAAAGCCATTGTTATGAATCGAGGAATGTGTGGATGCTGTCGATTTGGGAAGCGTTCTTGATAAGGCATGAACTGCATATCCATGCGTCTCGCCGTATAATAAAATCAAATCTGATAGTTTTCGTGCATCGTAAGCAATTTCACTCTTTCTTTACTTCAATATTTATTATAAAACTAAAATCAGTTTTGGAAAAATTTGGTTTGTTTACTTATTTGACACGTCAACGGCTTTTGAAATTGTCATGACTAAGTTCACATAAAAACTCCTCAAATAATGTATTAAAAACTTTATTCATGAACTAAATGATAAAGACAACAATAGTTCTGGGCTTGTTTGTCTCATCTTTGTACCCCCGTACCAGGACGTGACCCCGTACCAAGTCATCAACGATATGAATTACGACAATTACGCAGTACGCCTACTACATGTAAAGTACGAATTTAGAAAATCGAATTATGCAGTTAACTAACATAATTATGATTTGCGAATACGTGCAAACTATTGCTAATTGAACATACTATTAGCAGTTAAAAAAAAAGCCTGGGTCCCGGTAACACACTGTATACTAGATAAATATACAATGGGAAAACATACAATAAATAAAACTATTAATAAAATAAGTATTAAGGACAATCTTACACAAATCGACCTAGTCCCACGGTAAGCTCAATAAGGCTTGTGTTGTGGGTACTAGGCAACGATATAAGTATACCTATATAATAGAAAGATACATAGAAATACTTAAATACATAGAAAACATCCACAACTCAGGAACAAATATTCGTGATAAACACACAAATAAATGCCCTGACCAGGATTCGAACCAGGGACCTCCTGCTTCGTAAGCAGAGTCACTACGACTAGGCTAGGAGGGCGTTAAATGGATAATCACCAAATAATATTAAACATTTCGATATATCCAACAGAGTTCAACAGTTTAATCATCTATCTGATATATCATGCCTGTCGCATAAAAATCAATTTTAGATTTAAAAATAAAAGGTATTTTCGCATAACACGAAACAATTCTCGCATTACATGTTGTGCAATAACAGGTCACAAATTGACTTTTAAGTTACTGGCAACGCAACATTAGTTACGAACGGTATCTAAGGGTCGCCAATATCGCCATACACGTCCGGAAACAGAGTAGGAATTCATACTCTGATGCCCGTTTGCCAGCCACACGCGGCCTAAAGCTAAATTGTATTTAATTCCGTGCGTTATGAATTCATAATATTTAAGAAGTCTCTGATTCCGGACGTATGAGGCGCCCCTAATAAGGGTAACAAGAATAGCGATATTTGGATGCATAGGTACGGATACTACAGATCGATTAACAAAAGCTGGCGCGGAATGCCTATGAAATTAAGGACAGTTTCATACATTTTCCGCGCTAGCTTTCGTGAATCGATCCGTAGGTACATTGATCTGAACTTGAGCGGTAGCATTTTGTTCAAAATGTATGTTTAACTACATTACCTACAACTTGTTTTCCATTTCGTACCGATACCACAAGTACGAGCTATAGGCGTGTCAAGGATAAACAACCTACACTTTGAGGTTCTTTTCGATTTATCTGAAATACGAAACATTCTAAAAAGACTATGGTATAAGTTTTTATTTTATAATTTTCTTCCACTTTATTTCGTACATGTTGTGAAGTGAAATAAAATAAGCCATTGTTACTACGGTAAGCATTCCTATTACAGAATTTGAATGGCCAATATGATATTTTAATAAACTGTCTCTTTTCTTGTACAAATCAATGTACCCTACATTAATTTAGCTACTTCAGAAATTTGCGAACCTCCAAATCCAAATATCCAGTTACAATTACAATAAGCACTTAATACAAAACTATAAAGTCGAATTTATGTAAGCACAAGACTATTGCCCCACGGCAGGCGATGCCTTATTAATAAGCATGCACACTGGGATAACACCATATAAATATTAAATCTAACTATAAATTTCATTATAGCGGCGTGAATGTAAATAAATTCTTTTTTTTGACAAGCGAATTTCTGTAAACTTACTTCTATAAAACAAAATAAACATAAATTTATCTTAATATTTTAATAAATACCTCCTTGATCAATGATCATATCATATAAAAGTTATGAACTTAAAACTTGCAACGGATAAAACAAGGGAACTGATAAGAAAACAAGATGTGCTTTCAAATATTTAGCCGAACAAAATGACACCCGTCAGTCCTCTAATCTGATTCATTTACGATTTAAAGTAATTAATTTTGAAAAATTTAATGATTCGCCTACTAGTCCGCGCTAATCCGGCCACTGGCTAGGTATATAAGAGGGCGCCGAGCGTCCATTGCCGCCTTCATTGGGGGAATCGTGTTATCTAATTAATCATTTCATTTATCGTTTATATACTTAGTGACAGACAGTCAGGCCTCACTTAAAGCGCTTAGGGTACCCAAAGTAGAGTCTAGACTAGTATACGAGTATAATATAATTAATATATAATGCTGTCCAAGCCCCGAACCGACTTAGAAGACGAAATAATGTGCAGCTGGTATGGGCACGAGGGCTTCATGGGTAATGAGAATGCAGATCAGCGTGCTAGAGAGTAGAGAGGGATCTATGAGCAACTTTGTAAGTCTGGAAGCATTTGAATGAACAGGGAACCATAACGACCAGCCATCAAAAACCATGTCAAACTTAAACACCAACAAGAGTGGAATGATTTGACGGGTCTTAGGCATTCTCGTGCACGAATTGGACTCGGGCTGGAGTAAAACGCTTTGAAAGCTTAGCAGGAGACAGCTCCAAATGATTACAGGGGTGTTTACAGGTCACTATGGGGTCAGAGGTTTCCTGGGCAAGATGGGACTAACAGACAACACTGAGTGTCACTACGATACCTCGTTTTTTAGGATTATAAAAATAGTGCGATTTTTAGAAAACAATTTAAAAGCTGGCATATTTGCCTTATTTTCTTCACCATAACGTTAACAATGGAATCTTAAATCTTTTTCTCTCAAATGTTAAGCACTTTAATTCCGCGCTGTGGGTAAAACAACTGGATATAATATTCTAATACTAATAGCCTAGTAATAATGTTTAGAGTAGGTTGGCATCCGACATACCTCCCTAATATGTATTTATGTTCTCTTAGCAAACTAATGACAGCCCTGGAATCCCTAGAGGAGCCGCCAGCATACGACATAGAAATAAATGAACTCCCCAGCGGAGTTCTCAGCGTGCGGCGTTGTTTATTCGTTGAATGCGCGATTAGACTCCACGGGGGAGTTTTATAAAGATGTTTAGCGATCAACGATGGACTTGGATTTTGGCCTCACAATGAAAGTGTTAATGTCACCTGCTATTCCAAGGGCTAAACTAAAATCTTCCTACATAACAAAAGGTACCTACAAAGCTAAGGCACTGTACTGGAAAGCAATGAAAACAGTAAATTGAAACAAATGTCCGATATTGCAGCCCCTGAAGGAGTGAACCAATTTGAGTGCAGTTTAAATCCGCCACTACCTGAAGAAAGTTCCACAGTACCTAAGTACGATCATGTAACAAAATGTATCCAGTAGTTTAGTTTAACTTCGTGGCACATCGTATGGGTACATTGGGTACTAAGGTGTGGATCATCTTTTTTTACAACGCAATATTTTCAAGCAAATTCTTACAGTTGAGTAATGCTAGTAGAGATATTAGTTTCTGTTATGCTAATTATTTGTCGACACAATGTCCAGCAGAACATCCATTCACTTTAACTTGTATAAGAGTACCTACTTGTGTGCACGGAACAATGGTATGATGAAAAGCTATTCGCATCACTTAAACATATTTATGTGTAGGTAGGTACACACACGATAGAAACGCGAAGCGTCTCTACTACGTCATAATACCTCTGTGGAATGGAGGCGAGACAATGATGAGGGAACAATATTAAGTATTATTGTTGTAGGTAACCAAACTCCGCTACGGGCAGACAAATACGAGTGAAACGATTTCTAACTTTCCAGTGCTCAAATTCAAAGGCAAAAAACACAAATAAGCGCAGTTTGTCGCATTATTTTCGCATAAAATTATAACTATGCGCGATGTTAAATTTCTATCTGCCACCAGATTTAAGCAATCGGAAATTATAATTTTGGCCCTGCCGAAGCCAGCACGGTTATGAAAAGACGTCGGGCGAACCTGCCACGAACACTGAAAATTGTCATTGACGAAAAAAACCTCTATCACTCCAATAAACAGATGTGATAGACTGTAGAAAGGGAGAAATTTTCAAAGTAGGTATATACTAGGTCCAGGCAAAGTTAAAGTAACGTGTTAGGCCTATATTAGATTATAGACATATTAGATCTATATGCCTCCCTTTTTACTCCTCCTAATTAACGGAAATATTAAAAAAACAGTATATTTTGTATCAATAGCACAACAATTGGGTTATTTAGAAACTAAAAAAACACATGCATTACATAGTTTCTATTGAATTAAAAAAACCTTCACTAATGATTATAAGTATTTTATAAATTTCTACAAAAATATACCTGTGTGAATATAATGAATTTTGTGTAAGTACTTTAATATTGAAGACTCACTGAGCACTTATTAGCAAAAGAAATACATGTGACAGTATATATTAATGTATAATTATAGAAGCAGTATTGGGAAGGTGGGTGGGTCCATAATTAAAATATAATATATCCAGATTGTGTACCATTTCATCCCAGAGAGTCTTCAGCAGTGGGTGGAGTGATACCTCAACTGCTCCCAACTTGAGTTAAGAGACCATCACTCTATGCACATCATGCACCTCATGATCCTGGATCAAGTCAAGTTAATTTGTTAGTAAGTCATTAATAACTATCAAGACATCCATGTTACAAGGGCCAAAGATTTTTTAAGTAGCTTGAAATAATTATCTAAATATATTTAAGTTTTGAGTATGGCTTTGCTATTTTTATAAAATAAGCTGCTCACTACTTAAATGAAAATCATCAAGCAGAAATCAATACCCGCGGTGTACGAGAGTGAAAAGCGAAACACTAGCATGCGAGATTGGAATACCTGGCCGGGTCTTCATACGGTGGCCTCTCCTATGTTTACTCACGCGTCCGGTGCGAATCCCGGACATTATTCCGTATAAGTCACAACGTCAATCAACTACTGAAACCGACTTCCAGCAATTCAGAAAAAATATTGATTTAAAAGAATGTGAATCTCACTATCTTTGTAATTGTTCGACGCCGTCACAAAGGTTGTGACAATCAAAGTATCAAGTAAAAATGTTTCTAAATAAACACAGGGGATTATAATTTTAATGGCACTAACCTCTCTAACTAGAGTTAATTTTGTACAGTGATTCCAGAATGAGAATTATAGTTTTCACCACATTAACGAACGACTATGCATTCAGGAGTTCACAGTGAAAAAAAGAATAGATGACATGACATGCGTGACATTGACAAGCCATTTTTTTTTGTGACCTTGTTTGTCGAACGTTGCTAGTCTGTACATTTTATTTTTAAGCGCTACGAGACGAGATCCGTGTTTATGCGTGTTCTCGGCTTATAGAGTGTACCTACCAACTCTTCCAAGTACCTACTGCAGGCCTAAATGCTATCATTATTGTAAATCACTCAAAACTTCGTACGCGCTAGGAATAGAAGTGAACGCACAAAATCAATCCATGCATATAGGTATACTTTTTTTTATATACTATGACGGTGACAAACAAGCATATACGGCCCGCCTGATGGTAAGCGGTCACCGTAACCTAATGGACGCCTGCAACTCCAGGGGTGTTACATGCGCGTTGCCGACCCTTTAAAAACTTTCACACTCCTTTTTTGAAGAACCCCATACTTCCTTCCTTCCTTCCTTTTCATAGTCCTTTGGGAAAACTGCGGCAGGGAGCTCATTCCACAACCGGAGCGTCCACGGAAGGAAGTTCCTCCTTAATCGCACGGTACGAGACTATTTAGGCTCCAGCATACCTCTTTGTCACTCCAGTATGCAAGTGTGATAGAGATGGAGATACAAATCCGCAATCGTTCGATTTTCGTGGTATAGGCCCAGGGGCCAGGATATGCGGGTGAACACCCTGCCGACGGCGAGCGGTGCGGTGGTAAAATGCAGCCGTTGGCATCATATCAAACAACTCCTCAGAGCACAATCCATTGTACAAGCGATAGAACACACATAAGGAGACGAAGTCTCTCCTTAGACTTAAGGGTTCGATATCGCTTGTGAGTTTGGGATCGTCGACAATTCGGACAGCAGACAGCACTTCTTTGAATCGAGTCTAAGGGCCCCAGCTGGTATCCAGGTGCTCCCGCCCAAAGACGGCAGCAATACTCCATATGGGGATCTGACTTGAGACTTTGTGTAATAACAGTCTTTGCCCCGGAGAGAAGTATTGCTTAGCTCTATTGAGCACAACGAGGTTTCTGGATGCCAGCGTGGCCTTCCCTTGCAGGTAGCTACGGAATTGGACGTCACTGGAAATGTCAACACCGAGGATCCCAATACTTTCTGACATGGTAAGGATTGTGTGTGTTGTAAAAAACGTGCAGGCCGTTTTTCGAGACATGCGTCTCTTAATGATATAATCCGTCGGTCTCTTGCCACCATCAACGTGCCTGCTCTCCTTGAGCCGACTGGCATTTTCATTTCAGGGATGATGGCAAGAGACCTGATGGGGTGTCCTTGGTTCCTTGGAGTTTGGGATGGATGCTAGTGTGGGATGCTACCTGTGTAGACACGCTGGCACCGTCCCATCTCCAACGAACTAAATTAGTTCGTTCTTTTACATTAAATGTAAAAGCGGGTGGAGCGGCTGAATGCGCCGAAATTTTAAAACGTAATAAATATAAGAGCTTGGGCAGAGAGTACCTTTTTGTACCATTCGGGGTCGAAAGTCTTGGTCCATATGGGATCCCAGCGCACGCAAGTTTTTTGTAGAAATCGCGAAACGCCTGGTTGATGTTACTGGTGACCGAAGAGCTGGTGGCTTCCTGGCACAACGTATCAGCATTGCGATACAACGAGGAAATGCCGCCAGCATCCTAGGAACAATGCATCAAGGACCTACTTTAGATTTAAGGGCAGCTTGTGACGATTTTAACCGTTTTGCATTGGAAGGCTTCACCTGCACAGTTTCTTATCACTGCAGCTGCACCCTATCCCCTCTTAACACTTGAAAAATACTAATTGGACATTACACAGTTAAACAGGGAGATCCGCTATCCCCCAAACTTTTTACTAGTACCCGTCGAACAAATATTCCAACGCCTGGCGGTTTCGTGGGAGTCTAGGGGAATAGTCGTTGGCGAGAGAAGATTAACAAATCTTCGCTTTGCCGACGATATTGTTCTCTTCGCTCCTTCAGCGGCGGAACTTGAGACAATGCTTCAAGATCTTTGCTCGGCAAGCCTTCAAGTTGGCCTTAAAATGAACCGGTCTAAAACTCAGGTAATGACCAATGGCACGAAACGTAAGGTCGAGGTGGACGGGCATAACATACACTATGTCGATGAGTATTCGTACTTAGGACAATAGTCTCTTTCAACCAAAGGCAGGATAAAGACGTCGAAAGACGGATCCAAAACGCTTGGAAGAGCTATTGGTCTCTCAAAGAACTACTGAAGGGAGACTTGCCTTTATCCCTCAAACGGAAACTCACCGACATGTGCATACTGCCAGTCCTGACTTACGGTGCCCAAACCAGGTCACTTACCGAGTTACAAAAGGCTAAACTGAAGGTTTTCCAAAGAGCCATGGAGCGCAGCATGCTTGGAGTGAAAAGGATTGACCGGATCCGTAACACTACCCTGCGTTCCAAAACATGCATTATCGACGTTGGGGCCAAAACCGCCAGGCTAAAATGGGACTGGGCTAACTACGGAGTGGATGCCAAACCGGAAACGGCGGATTGGCCGACCCAGGAGGAGATGGCGGGATGACTTGGACGCATTTCTAAACAACTGGCCAGAAATTGCCTTGAACCGAGCAGTTTGGAGCTCTAGGGGGGAGGCCTTTGCCCAGCAGTGGGACACATTAGAAGCTACATAAAAAAAACGTATAATTGTAAGTATATCTAAATATATACCTATATGTGGTCATTGTAATCTCTTTGATCATTAATTTAAAAAAAATGTATATCTTAATATAAATCTTTATTATTTTATTTTATTCGGAAAACCAACAGCTTAAATTAACAAGGACAGATGATGTAACATAAGTATCAGCGAAGCCAGTTACAGGTTTTCATTATGCGGACTAAGGTCCGATTACACGCAATTTTTATATTGTATTGATCTCAATTTTAATAAACAAAACGAATAATTTTGCTTCTATATTTACGTGACCTTCACGCCGATTTCACGCCGAAAATACGCCGCCGCCGCCGATTTTTTGGCAAACGCCGCCGCCGATCAGTGGCCTATCCCACAAAACTTTACAAGTGTACAATTCGACAAAATTGTGAAATTGTAAACAAAAAATGTACCACAATAATTACAAATATGTATTCGTTACAAATTTGCAGTATACAAATATGTCACTCTTGGGAATGCGTATCACAAAGAATGAAGGTATGTCGCGACAGCTACATAATTGTAGGATTGTTCATTTGTGAATATACAAGCGACAATTGTAATGTTACAACTACAAATAAGTAACTATTTATCTAGCTTCTTTAATGTTGAAGGTAGTTTAACTTTATACACATCACATTAATTATGAGCACCTTAAGAGGCCATCAATACGGTTTGTACGGAAAAGCAACAAAAGCTGTTTTTTGACGTTGAAATACAAAGAAACTGTGAGCTGTTTGTTAAAGTTGTTAACTATGTTTGATAGCTTATTTCCTAGTGTTTAACTTGTAAGCTTCTAATTTGAGTATAACTCAATGTTTTAACTTTTACTATACAATTATTGGCAGTTGTTTTCTGAAAAGCGCACGGAGACAGAAGTTTGACTTCGATTATTGTTAACATGATACATGAAAACACATGTTTTTCTAGGTTGATATAATATTTCAACATGGTTTTATTTAACTTATAGGCCTCATATTTCCAATAATTTACACAGATACCTATCTAGTTCGACTTTGAATATGCACATTTTTCGATAAAAATACACTGCAAACGCAGGGATTTTCGCAGTAATTTTGACAAAATATTGGGATGATTTGTATACAACATTAAAGTTTATTCTTTTAAGAACATGCTGAAATCGAAAAAATCACTTTTTGTTTAAATTCCGTATTTTTTTTAAAATATTCAAATGGTGTATAAAATCCAATCCGCGCTAGCCTAGTCCTCAGTACCGCGCGCGCGCTCGTAGAGGTAGGACCTGTGTTGTTCTCTGTGGACTGTACAATTTGCTTGTTTTGTTGCACGAGTACGTGCTGGAAGCGTTTGGAAAAGTGAATAAACCGCGACCAACTACTGAGATAAGCATTTTACATTTTTGACTATATTATAGACCTGTTTGAAATAAAAATTTGAAATGATTTTATCGAATGTGATTGTACCGCAACCAACCCTTCTAGATACTTTCAGTAATACAGAGTGTTTATTAAGACGGACAGTATGGAGAAATTTTAGGTGTATTAGGGTGACGGTACCCATTATGAACACTTTAAGCTGACAGACAGGAGTGATGGACACTATATTCTTAATTCAAATGTCATATGATTGTCAATTGGTTGACACAAAATAATTGCATGAAACTTATTTCCTCATAATAAAAGTGACTGTACGTTACTGGTTCCTTGTCCATTACTGGTGCCACCGCCCTAGTCAGGGATAATCATATTGCTATACGAGCAAAATCCGGAATAAAACCGGCCAAAAGCGTGTCGGACCAAGCATAATTGAGGGTTTTGTAGCGTTATACGACATAAATATTGTGCAAGCAAAAAGGCATAAGTGTCTTCAAAATATCAAGGGACTTAACTGTATGTTAGCAATTAATAGTTTTTGGCAAAAACGGCTAGACAACCTTACCACGAAACTTATTTTGAACAAATTCGTTCAAAATAAGTTTCGTGGTAAGGTTGTCTTATATCTTAACTTCCTAAAGCTTTCACATTTTTAGGGTTCCGTACTTCAAAAGGAAAAAACGGAACCCTTATAGGATCACTTTGTTATCCGTCCGTCCGTCCGTCCGTCCGCCCGTCTGTCTGTCCAGACCCTTTATCTCGGGAACGAGTAAAGGTTGCAAGTTAAAATTAATACCATAATATACACAGGTCTGCGGTCCCTTGAAGCTGCAAAAAAACCAAACTTCTACATCAACGCAATCCAAATCTGAAACTGCCGTACACTGAGAGTTCCATGCCACTTTTGTGCGGAGCCCTCGGTGGGCAAGTCCGACTCGATCTTGGCCGGTTTTATGGACCTCCCGATACTGGATCAACCAATTTTTTGTTCAAGAGACCTTTAACTTATTTCTAAGGACCTATCAGATGATGTGCCACAAGTAGATATTTGACAAAAAAATGGAACTCAAAAAACGGCATTTTTATTTTTTGTTGTACAAAAATCACTTTTTGCTAAATTAGAAATTTTTATATTTATTCTACTCAGAATCGCAGCTCTTTCAATCCTAGTAGGAGAAAAAAAGTGTCCTAAATTTTCCATACATTTTTCAAACTTTCTAATGTGCTACCGCCATACTGAATCTATGAAATGATGGTGGCGAAATGGAAAACAAATCTTGGAACACTTTTTTTCTCCTACTGCGATTGAAAGAGCTCGCGATTCTGAATAGAAAACAATTAAAACTTTTCATATTTTCAAAAAATGATTTTTTTACAACAAATAATAAAAACGCCCAAAATATGCCTCCGGATTTCAGTTAAAATTACAAAACGTTTAAATAAAATTATTTAATTACACGTCCCTTTTTTTATCTTATCGGCTTTGTAACCTTCAATATAATATCACCACCCCAAAATAGAATTCAGATTGAGTTTAAATTTTGAAAAAAAAAAAAACTTTTTAGTAGTTAGGTATGCTTAGAAATGTACCAATATATGTATGAATATGAAAACAATGAATTGGATCCGGAGGCAGAAAACAAAATCCTATTCCAAAATAACTTCGGATACTATTTAGAGACATTTGACGTTTGAATAAAACTATTTTTAATCTTATGATAAACACAAAACAAATATACAAATTACTCGTACATTTTCTAACACCACGTACGCCAAGTAATAGTTGATGTTCTGGCGCAAGTATCAATAATGTTTGGTCCGCGCGTCAAGCGTCGCGACGCCATTAGCCTCGCGACGGTGCTTACAATCAATGAATGCTCGCTCCCGTTCGTACTAACCGCACCTGCTATGCCGTTCGAAGAGCATGGCGATAATAAGTTTGTATACCTGATTGTAGTGTGTGTCCGCACACAGATGCGCGTTCGGAGCGCAACTGGCGGTAATAATATTGAAAAGCGAGCGGGCGGATTTTGTGATAGCACTCTTAAAACCCGCGAATCATGTACGGAGTCAGGTCATCGTGCATTCAAATAAAAATAAATTTAATTCGGTCCACAAACTACCAAAACATTTATAGAATGATTTCCGTGTCGATCAACAAAACCAGCTTCATTTTAATGATCCATCTATAATACCTGCGACCCTGGGAAAACTCACATGTGATGCTGCAATAAAATCTTGAGAAATTGAGTTTCCATTTGTTGGCCATCTTACTTCACTTCCCAGTAATTTGTCCACTATTTGTGAACATACGGCGTGAATCGAACGACACATTGTCATTTTGGAAACGCCATGAGCATCACCAGTGACGTGATATTGGGATCCTGAGCCCAACTATCTTAAAACAGTTAGTAACTGTTGTTTAGGATCAAGAGCGTGACTTCTTCGTGTCGGATGTCAAAGGTTTCCACCAATAGTCTGTAGTAGATATTCGACGGTAGATTTACTCACTCTGAACCTCTGATTAAATGTAACATCCGTTATGGTCAAACTTACGTTCTCTATATGTCCTAGGACGTCTTACAATTAATTCTTCTTCACTATCACTGCTACTTGAACTAAACATTTCGTGGTACAAAGGGTTGGAGTCGCTAAATTTGATAAAATATACTGCAATTACTAGTATTCGTATAGTAGCAAGAGGGTGGACACACGTTTAGATAATTGTTAACTTGTAGGTACAATTCTACACATATGTATAATTATTACTACAATTTAATGTAGCACAAAACAATTGTCAGCTACAAATTTGTACGTTTTCCGGAAAAGTATGTAAAGTCTACAATTTATTTGTGATACAATAAATTGTAGACTTGTCGATACAATTTACATATTTGTAAGAATTTTCCAGTACAAATTTGTTAAGTGTATATTTTGTGGTACGCACACTTCTATTATTACAAACTTGTATCTTGACACTTGTAAAATTGTAATTGTACACACGTCTACTTCGCAGTGCTATATTATCGAACAAGCGAGCGAAGCGAGTGAGGTCTCCCAATCTACTAGGCACTCCGTCGTTTGTATGTATATATGTATGTATTTTTGTATGTATGTTTGTTCGACGATAACTCGATTATCATTGAACAAAACTTCATGAAATTTGGCAAGTGGTTAGATGAGATAAATAGAATTTTTAAGTTCAAATATGAGCCAAATCGCTCAAGGGGTTGCCGTGAGAGGCAAGTGAAAATCGGCCCCTACAAAACGTGTCATGAATACTGTACTTAGTCTGACAAGCAAGCCAAGGCTGCAGTGTGGCTGCCGTAATTTTTTTTTAATTTATGTGCGTTTCTTTTTTTTTTCGGTATGAAAAAAGGGATACGTAGAAAACAATTGGAAATTAACTATTGCTAGGCTTCGTTTGTCAAACTATATGGCCGCTCCACACAATAGGCCATCAAGGGCCATCATACGGGACGTAGCTATACAGCAGAACGGGATGGCAGTCTTGCGTAACCCACTCACAACTGCGTCGCTTATTCGTCGCGACCAAGATATGTAACAAGATAATATTTCAAAACCAAAATTGATCCGAATCCAAACAGCCAAATTGTATTAAAAATAAGAGTAATTGCCATTACCTTGGCACGATCTGTCAATGTCAATGTCAATCCGTGTAGGTCGGATGATTCCGGAGAGCCTAGCCCATTTATCTTAAAATCGTGTTTAACGGCAGTATTTATGTAATATTAGAAGTTATTCTCTAAAGAGGTAAATATTTTTATACTACGGATGCTGTAAGTTGCACACGCACGTCTTAAAATTATTATAAATGTCCATTTTGTTTAGATGCTTCGTGCAGTCGTGTTAGGTTCTGGTTTGGCGACTATGATGCCGTCGGTGAAAGCTGCTACACCCGTTAAAAATGAGCCTAATGAACCCACGAAACCAGCGCCAATGAGGCCCTCGGAACTACCGATTTACGAAGCACCGCATGCTGAATACGGCGAGTATGTATTGTTTCGGGTACTGAAGCGACTTTGTTATATAATTCGGTCAAATTCATTACACAGGCTGTTGTATATATTGTTTGATGTCATGTAACTTTTTTGTGATAGATTTGAAGAAACGAAAAGGCATTCAAAGCAATCCGGCTTTATAAGGACAGCACTGCAGGGCCCAGTGCGCGCGGTCCGGGAACAAATACAGACGGTGTGGGCTCACACAGACTCCATTAACACTGCTGTGCATGACAACTACAATGAATTTCAAGACAGGACTGAATGTGAGAACTTTGTAATGATCCAATATGTGCTTAAAAATTAAAATATGTGCTTAAAATTAAGTGATACCTACCCTTAACCACTTGGCACAATTTGATTTAATTCGTAGATGTAGAATAAAAGTTAATGTAGATTAGAGGTGAGGTACTCAGAATAGGACTTTTTTATTAGTAGGAAGTTATGTACATATAATAAGGCACATTAAACTTTCAGTATCGTTAAAGTTGTTATTGTGTTTCTAAATATCTGAATTTTAAAGTTTTATGTTATAGTTTTATGATAAAAACTGAACAATATCAAATAATTTATTGAAACAAATTACACTTGAAAAACAGTTGTCTAAAATCCGCAACATAAGCTTCGTCAGGAGGATCTCTCTGGGCTTTTTTTCCGCAACTCGACATCCATTGTGCCTTTTTCGTTAGGAGGATACAGATTAGGCTCAGCTACAGGCTTCGTCACATACTTACAAACGATGTAATCCGCAACAGGCTTTGTCAATCATAACCACTAATTAAAACTAGGTACTGAGGTAGGCAATTATATATTTATGAATTACTATGAAAAACATGAAGTGAATGGGAAATATGATGAACACTTCATTTTTCACAGTGAATGACATTTATAAGAGTCTCATCTGAAGTGGCTGAGTGTTTTACTAATCCAAAGTCAAAATTGGGCAAATTTTACTTACCTTTTTTCTAGAACCATAGTAATTGGTACCTATTTGTTTAAGTATGCTAGATATAATTGACATCTAAGGATACCTCGCCACTGTAAACTTGTTTGTATAGTTAACATATGTATTTATATTTTCAGGGATTGTTAGATACCTCCGTGAAGAGGAAAATAAACAGGTGCGCACTGGCGCTGTGGTCATTGGTGGCCTTACAGGATTCATCTTTGGGCTTAGAGGAGGGTTAATCAGGGTAAGTTATCACTGATAAGTATAACCCATTTTATGAATACACAAATCTCCTAAGCAATGTGCAAAAACACAAAAAAGTCTACTTTTACATATTTGGCTGCATCCTCTTTTTCACCACTGTCTTATATTTTATATTCCAGAGAGTCTTCTACGCTGGTGTGGGTACAACCGCCATGGGTATGATTTGCTTCCCTGAGGAAACAAAAGAGTTTTCCAAGAACAATGGAGTACTTGCAAAACAGTATATTAACATTGCATACAACTTTCTGTATGGAGGTAACTACATATTTATTTATAAATATCCCTGTTGCAATTATGCACTTAATGCATGTTTGTTGCGAAAGTGAAAAAAAGTAATTATGGATCTAATTGGTTTAACTGGTACAGTCACCTGCAATAGTATATGACGCTATGAAGGCCGCAAAAATATGTGACACGCTCTTATGGCGGTACAAACAAGAATGTGTCAGATCATTTTGCAGCCTTCATATAGTCCTATATTATTGCAGGTGACTGTACACTTTTGATTAACAAACTTTTATATTCAGAAATATTTCTGTATTTTTTTTAATACAGTAGCAGAAGGAACAATGTTGCCAATATATTTTTATTGTTTGTCTAGTAAAACCAGGCGACCCTCAACTGGAAGTCCATTTCCCTGAGCTGTCATTACCCAAAAACTTGTCCGAGTTTGTGGACTTGACTGCCTCAGTGGCTTTGTCCGTGAAGCAGGCTGTCATACCGCCGCCCACCAAGGAAGCGGCAGAGCCAAAAGCAACAGCGAAAAATAATTAGGTGCAATCCACTTTCAATTTAAGCATGAAAATGGGTATATTGCTTTTGTTATTAAAACTTTTATGTGTTATATTTTATTTTGGGTCTTATTTATGACTTTTTTTTTCGGTATATGTCCTACTCTTTTTCGATTTATTTTAAATGATGAGGCTGTCTTTAATTCACGGATTATGTTGTGACGATTATTTATCAAATCATGGTTTGTTGCTGTTGCAAAATATCATTATTTCATATAGAGTGCTAACTGCTAAGTCATTTGATGAATATTCTTCATGTTATAGTTATAAATAGTTCATAGCATTAATATCGGTTATCTTTGAATGTTTAATGTTGGCAGCAGTGTGTTTGACACTCGTGCCTTGTGTCTCCAAGCTCTCACAACGCAATCCTCATTGGACAACAAGCTCAGCAAGTGCGAGAGAGAGAGTGGGGGAGAGAATATTTAATTTAATTTATCATATCTCAATATAATAAGCACGAAACTATGATTGCGTGTAGGTCCCTAGATTTTAGGTTTTAAATTTCCATGCTGAAATTTATGCTATTGGCTATCAATCCCTATTATCTGTAATTTGGAAGATGGGTAGTATTTTTAAGTTTAAATACCTATGAGCTAAATCGGTGAAGGGGTTGCCGAGATATAGGGGTCGCGAGTTCACGTTGGAGGCGATTTGAGGCGAACGACTAGTTATGCTTTCCAATGCTAGCATACATAATATAGATTATAATTAGATTTAAGTAATTAACTAACATAGACACAGAGCACGTACCTCTTTAGTGTGACAACCTTCGTCGCCCTACGACTTCCAATCTCTTTGGTTGTATGTAAGTAGTGGTTCGCCCCGAGCTTGGACTCGCGACTCGCGACCCCTCTGTCTCGACAACACCTTCACCGATTTGGCTCATATTCGGACTTAACAATTATATTTATCTCCAAATTATTAATATTAATACCTGCCAAATTTCATGATGATCCGACCAACGATACTCAAATTATCGTCCAACAAAGATATAAACATAGGTACATGGATTGGGAGAACTCACTAGCTTCGCTCGCTCGTTCTCTTCTTCCTAGCATTTTCCCGGATTATGCTGAAGCTGAAGAGCTGAAGTCGGCTTTGGCAACTAATCCCAAAATTTGGCGCAGGCACTAGTTTTACGGTCGCGGGTTCGAAAATTTTAACCCGCGACCTTCGGATTAAAAGTCGCACGCTCTTACCGCTGGGCTCGCTCGCTCGGTAACAATTGTGGACCAATAGTATGTGTCTGACATAAATAAAGTGATTTGAATAATAACTTGAAAGTTATATTGATGGTAGGTAATAATATGAACATGGTCAACTAAGCCATTTTATATTTTTTGGAAAAAGTATCTTCTTAGTTAAAAGAGCGTATCAGTCGAGCTGTAAAGATACCTATGTACTCCTTTTAAGGGTTCCGTAGGCAAAATGGCAAAAACGGGACCCTTATAGTTTCGTTCAGTCCGCCTGTCCGTATGTTACAGCGGTTTTACTCAGTAACGATTAAAGCATAATGGTACTTAATGATATTACACCTAGAGATTCAGGAATATGGGATATAGAGGTAAGATGGACTTACCACGAAAATCATTTGGAACAAAGGCAATTGCTGTTTCATGTATGGAGGCCCGTACCCCAACGAAAATCGTTGTCGACTGATGAAATCTTTTGCAAACCATTGGCCATCAACTGCACATCATCTAACTAAATATTTTGAAATTCGTACGCCGGAATACGTAGAAAATTGAAAAAGAAATCGTGCTTTTTGGATTTGTTTTTGAGTAACATAATTATATTCTAGTAAGCAACGGATAAGCAACATAAGGGATGCTCAGGCCATTCTATACCGTATAAGTCAATGAATTACCTGTAGATATTTTATTTACACTAACGTGTAAATAGAATATGGACTTATCAATTTGTCGTACTTATTCAAGAAATCAAGACCAATATTAGTAGGGTTTCTGATTTCTCGGCCCATTTGTATTCTCGAGTTTCGAGAAATCTCGAGCCCAATTTCTCGAGTCTTCTCGAGTCTCGAGTCTTTTTTTGGAGGATAGTAATTTTAATGTTTTTCGTATACTACCGTAAGTATTCATTGTTAAAATATTGTTACTCTTTTAAAGCAAAACCTCTTAAAATAAACCAACCTATAACGACATCTTTTTATATGTTTTCTTTATATATAACTTTTTCATAACTATGAATTGGCGATGAGGTTTGAATTAAGCATTTTATCCAGTCTTAACCGCTAAAGAGTTAAGACAGTTATCCTTTAAAGCACTCGTTGTCACTGGGCAGAACGTGATCTCCCATTCGATGGGCTAACAAAACGGAGTACCTATTCCATATGTTCCTTACACATGACATAGCCGATGTCCAGCACAGCCAAAAAACATCGCAGTCTGCCTCCATCGAATTAATATAAGCCATTCAAAAGTTTGAAAATCCTCTCATTCTCGCCAGGTAAAACGATACTTCTCTAGGTTCTTACGCGTAGCTATTCAAATCAAAAGGTTCCTAATTTCAATAGTAAGGAATCTTTCCCGTATCACCAGCTTGGGATCCTGTACATTATTACGATTTAACACGAGGATCAAGTTAAGTACAGGACTGGAAGATTGTTACGTCGATTGTCTTAGAATAAATAAAATATAAAAGAAAATAATACGGAATGAGTTTCAGTGTAGCTTCTTTCAGCATCAACAGAATCTTCTGTTAGGTACCTACATGCTTTTGTAAGATGTTTTTCAGTGGGCTACTTCTGAACTCTTAACAGATATCATATTTGTTATAAAAATATATAATACCTATACTTTCTTTGGTTAACAACATTTGATATTCTTTTATGAACCTCCAGGTCTTTTTTATTGTTGTGTTTCTATCTGTACACTATATGTACGTTATCTCATGTTTTTTTTATGACTGTTTGTGTTCTAAATAAATAAATAAATAAATAAATAAAAATATAATATTCTTTAGATATTGCACGTTGTTTGCAGTTTCAGATTCCAATTTCTGATAGAATTATCATCGTCACCGCCGACTTTATCCGAGTCTTGAATAGTTGACATTTCGGGGTAGTTCAACCATAATGAGTATAATTTTTGTAAGAAAAATTGATAAATAGACAGCTGGAAAAGTCGTTTTGATGTAGAACCACGAGTTGAGCATTAAGGCTGTCACATCTGAAATTAACTTTGATGTTCCGTCCATCAGAAGACTTGATACTTCTTGATTTCCGATAATTTTTATCTCATATAAAATGTAGCTAAAAAGTGTAGCTAGTTGTCTTGAATTCAAAAAATCGTGATTAGAAGCCCTTGTCACGACTTTAACATAGAACCAACTTACCCTACTGGGCCTACTGTAATGAAGAAGTATTACTTATAAAAACAAAATAATAAAAGTTCTGTGTTTATTATTCTTAATTAAATAAAGTTAATTTTCTTTAAGTCTAGTTGTACGGGGCGAAAAGGCGCGTGCCCGCCGCGCATGACTCGAGAATTCTCGAGTCATGGACATTTTTTTCTCGTCTCGAATGAAACCAAAATTCTCGAGTTGTCTCGAGTTCGAGAAATCTCGATCAGAAACCCTAAATATTAGGCATTTATGAAACTAGTAGCTACTCGTATCTGCACACTTTGTACCAGAGATGGGAGAAAACTACTTAACTTGAATAAGAATAAATTCAGAATAGCTTTGAAAAAGATTTGAATAAGTAAGTATAATTCTTGTACTCCTTAGTTTGAATGAAATGGTGGTGAATAAATGGTACTTACATTTATTTTAAATGAAGAATAATATTCGAAATAATTATTTTAAAAATGGGATTATTCTAACTAATGTTTTATTCAAATAAAATGTTATTTGGATGAAAATAAAGTTTGTAGTATATTTCAAAACGATTATATTTTGTAGGTACTTATAAAATATGAATATTGATTTTCGCACATTTTTCAATGGTTGGTTTGTTTTCAAAATTACTTAAGTGTAAGTAGAATGTATGTTCTATGATAAAAATATTTTATTTAATGTATATGATAACGTTATGATATGACGAAGTAGGCCGCGGAATATTGGCAGGTAATGAAGAACAAAACAATAGGATTAAGTCGTGGCGGGTATATTCTTTATAAACACGTGCAGCAGGCGCGTTGCTCCAAACGATCTTAATTTATCAATTTTTTTGTTATAGAACCATCTTGAAATATAAAAAGTCATCATAACTTAAAACATGTAGTAGTTAGGTCTTTTCATTTCTTGCTCTAATTCATTAATTCACAGTGGGTAGCCACTATGTACTAACTAACTAACCACCTGACTCTAGTATTAAAGAAAAACATTTATTCGGGACGCTTCAGTGTACAAAAAAAAATATAAAAGACAATACGGTTAGAATAATAGCGTCACCGAAAAGGTTTCTACTCAGCTTGATGTCAAGGTACCTTTTGCGTACCTTGACGCTTGTCTTCCGCAGAAACCTTATATAACGACATAACTCTCAGATAAGATCAGCAGATGTAGGTAGGTATACCAAATTTTGTCTCGTATTTGTGTGGTATCAAAGTCAAAATAATACGAGTACCAAATCTATACAACAATCAAATTATATGATTCTATTGAGATAGCTTAGGTGTAAAATAAATAAGACCAGAGTGTTAGAACTTTAACCTGTTCCTAATATCTAACTAAGTAATACTAATTTACCCCGGGATCAGACATACAAGACTACATTATTATTTGATGATTATTTGTATAATTTTATTCAAAATAAGAAACCATGATTAAGTGTGTTTGACTAAGAATAAGTTATGTTTATTAAATTTTCTAACATGTGAATCTCCACGAAATTATATAAATAATTTTAACGTGAATAAAATCGATCTGATTTTATTCTTATGAATTCTTATTCAAATGATGATTTTATTCTTGAGTGGCCACACTGCTGTTCAAAGACGTCTGCTATTGTAATTAGTACACCCCGTTCGCTCACTTTGGTTTGGGGAAGACGAATAAAGTTAGTTCGTTCAAGTTATGGGCACGATGTTGATGAAATACCAAAACACAAAACAAAACAAAACTAACAAACAAAACAAAACTAACAAAACTAACACAATCGTTCATGTATTGGAATGCAGCCCAATAGATGAACTAGTAAATTCTCTTAGTTCATGTTTTAGGTATAGTTTAATCCAGTGAACAGTCCCGTTTCCGTTCACCTTTTAGTCAAACAATCAAGGAACAGCAAACTAGAAATTTAAGACATAAGGTACCTGAGGGTAATAAGGCCTGTCGGGTTATAAGGCCTAAGTCGCCAAAATCGTATTTAAAATGTACGCACGCGTCTACGGTAGGTGACACCTAGTGATCGGTAAAGAAACTACCAGTCGGCACTTCCTCGCTAGGTGGCTCTTTACCCACAGTATTACGTTATTTATTGAGCACGGTGGTCACGTAGTTTGATTTACAAAAATATGCTCGAAACAATATGCAATATTTCTCGAAATATTTCGCTTATCAATTTTAATTTGCACTCATTTACTTCCCTACTAATTTGTTATATTGTTATACATTTTTGGATAATATATTGTGATCCAATATTTTTGTATATAAGTTTATAAATATTTTTGGTTGGTGTTTAATAAGGCCTACAATATTCTTCTCTAGGCCTTATTGCCCTCGTGTTTTGAATATGTACATGATGGCTATTTGCCATATGTGGAATAAGGCCTACATGTCAAAATATGTATTTTTGTGTTTTTAGGAAAAAATGCTAAATTATGCTTACAGTGTATATAAGATTATCTCTAAAACTGATTATTTTCATCTATATTGATTATAAACATACATAAGTCTAATTCGATGTATTTCATCAATTATACACCTATTATAAGATTCTAAGTACATAACGCGAATTAATATTATTTTCCGTGTTATGGTCTTAGGCCACCTGTAGGCCTTCTTACCCTGCCAGAGTAAAACAAGGCCTGATAGGAAGGGTTTTAAAAACCATTTGTTGTGCTTTTGTTATTGATTTCATTTCACCTTTTTTTAGTCTACTATGTAATGTATGAACTTGACGATTTATTAACATTAAAATATATCGATTAGAGCTGCTATTTTGCGTTTTATGACAAATCTCCCTTAGCTAGGCCTTATTACCCTCCGGTACCTTAAATGGAGTATCTGCCGTTACCGTTAGGATTACTTAAAAAAAAAAAAAGTATTTATATTTATATTCAACATTACAAGTCATGTGCATTACAAAAGGTGTTAGTATTAGGCAGTAGGTACATGACACCCTGATAGGGCACAGAATGTCAAGGGTTTCTAATTCTAACATGCATATAAACATTTATGTAACTAATAATAATCTAAAAACAACAGTTATATATGTCAATCTACTTAAGTTCAAAAGTCAAAACAATATCAGTAAAATGCAGTAATAAAAGTAAAATGTAGTGAATAGCCAATTTAAATGTCAAAAATAATATCAGTTAATTTAAAGTAAACAAAGCTAAGCATATCATAAATCATTATCATAACTCATTCAAAATAATTATTATACATTAAATTATTTCCCGCATTAATGTAAGTATTTCAAAAAACTAACATTTACCCAAAAGTTGAACGCTGTTCATCTATTGGATAAATCACACAATATTGGAACCATAACTTGAACAGTTAATATTTAATAAAATAAGTTAAAGTATGCCTTTATTAATAACGTAAAGGGTAGCCGGAGTAGTCTAGAATCGTTAATTCGTTACCAAGCAAAAGCATGTTAGTAGAAACATTATTCAATTTTATAATAATTTATTTCCTTCAATTTTGAAGCGCCATTCTAATAAGATTAGATTAGATAAGATTTCCATACAATTCATACAAACGGCAATTTCGGCGCAATTTCATTTAAATAGCGGGGAAAATACCTACCTATCGGCTTACGTACAGTCAGCCACACAGCTAACAATACACCCAAAGTGCCAAAAATATGTATACACGAATTTAATGCTCAGACAATAAAGTCCTGTATACATATTTTTGGCACTTTGGGTGTATTGTTAGCTGTGTGGCTGACTGTACCTATGTACTTATATTTCTGAGGAGAGGGATAATCGTCAAATAATTGAGTAATTTATCTAACTTAAATTTTATCAAAAATACTATTTATTTTAATCTTACATTTCCCACGTAGGATTTTCATTATAAAAATTCGAATTGGGTTTTAAAATAGAACGATTTTCGGCAATGGACGCTATTGACACCTATGGTACCAAATCTCGGCAGTCAAGCTGTTTATCAGTTTTTGTCAAAAACTATTTATTACAAAAGGACGTAAGTGTGTTGGTGTTTTGAAGGCACTTACGCTTTTTTACTTGCACATTTTTTTATCGTGTGAGGGTATGGAACCCTCAATTATATGCGTAGTCCAACACGCACTTCGCCGGTTTTTGATAGTTATGATGACATTGATGAGCATGATTTCTACTAAAACAAAAGGTAGGTATAATAAATAAATTAAATATTGGAGTAGGCACATCAACTAGAACTAGGACACCATAGGACATCGCAAAAAATTGCTAAAGTTTTTCATATCGACACTCGTTTGGAATTACGTTCTTTTCACACCCATCTAGTATCACAAAAAACAAGATGCTGCCTGACCTAGTGCAACGCAAATAACTCAATAGTGAAACCTTTTTTTACTTTTTATATAAATCTGACGATGAAGTAATAGATGATCCGAATAAGTGTTAAGTAAATAGTTTTTTAACAAATAAAACCCATCACATTTTTGAAGAACCTATCCCCTATAAACGACACCCTACAGCTCCATACAGGATTAGTGAGAAAACTATTCCTTTTTGAACGAGCGAACAAAGCGAGCGGAGTTCTCCCAGTCTACTTTAACAATCACTAGTTAAGTTTGACTATGAGCCAAATCAATCGAGGGGTCGCCGTTCGGGGCGAACCACTAGTTTACAATACAGTAAGTATAGCACGGAGGAATAAAAAATTACACGACCATACCCTCTTCCTCCCGTGGTGTTTTTTTTAACACCTCTTCTTCCCCCATACAGTAATGACGCGATTAATGGACGCTCCCTAAATAAAGCGCAATTGATATCATTCCTTTGTAATTGAACGGGCAAGCGAAACGAATACAATCCGTCGTTTGTATGCATGTCTGTTTGTTCGACACGATAACTCGAGTGTGTAAGTAGATTGGGAGAAAATAGAATGCATTGCATTTTCAAAAAAATTCGGAATTTAGACATTTTAGACCTAGTGCACCTACTTCTGCTGCTGACTAATACAAAAATATTTTTTCAGGTACATTGGTATGATTGCTTTTACGACAAGGAAATCTTCGGTGCAGCTACAACCAAGAAATGTAGTTGTATCGTTATCAATTAAAGATATTCTTTCAGTGTCATTAAATAAAACATCGTTATAATCATACACAAGTTTTTTATTTTATTTCGGGAACTACAATTTATACATAAATTAAGCAAAAATCATTTCTTCTCGTCTCTTTTTAGTGACCACAGTACCAGGCTTGTGCTGAGCCTCAGGGTGATTCATCAGTTCTGGTGGGCATGTGGAAACAGAGCTTTGAAGCAATAGTTGCTTGAGGTCGTAGAATAAGGCAGAGTCCTCTTTTGTCACAAAAGAAACTGCTTTACCGGTTTTACCGGCGCGACCGGTACGACCGATACGATGTGTGTAGTCCTCAATGGTTTTGGCCATGTCGTAGTTGATGACCATGCTCACGTCCTTGATGTCGATACCGCGACCGGCTACGTCAGTTGCCACAAGAATGTCTTTGGTGCCATTCTTAAGACTAGCCAGTGCAAAGTCACGTTGCTCTTGGCCTTTCCCGCCATGTAACGTGCAAGCGTTAAATGCGAGTTTCTCAAGACCTTTAGCCAAAACATCAGCCCCTTTCTTCTGGTTCACAAATATGATTATTGGAGGTTCAACATTGCGTTGCAATATCTCTGTCAGCTTCCTGCGCTTCTCATTTTCACTTATCATATAAACTACTTGTTCTGTTCGATCCACTGGTTTACCAATAGATCCTATGTAGACAATAGCTGGTCGTCTGAGATAACTCCTAGCCAAGCGCTCCACAGCAGGAGGCATTGTAGCTGTGAACATCACCGTTTGCCTGTACTTCTTTTTGGAATTATAGTTTGCCAATAAAATGGAAGCATCTTCAGCTGCATCAGTGTCAGGTTTAATATTTGACACTGGCATATATTCAAGGATTTTCTGTACGTCAGGCTCAAAACCCATGTCTATCATACGATCGGCCTCATCCAATACGACATAAGTACAACGGTTCAAAACAAGATATCTATTTTCCAGGACATCAATCAGTCGACCAGGTGTAGCAATAACAATCTCACAGCCTAACCTGAGCTTGAACCCTTGATCCTCTCTAGAAAGACCACCTACCACAACAACTGAAGTGATATCTAAGGGTATCCCAAACTTATTTGTCTCTTCCTCTATTTGTTGTGCCAATTCTCTTGTAGGTGCTAGAATAATAGCATATGGTCCTTGGTCTGCATCTTCCAAGCGTTCAGTCTTTGGCAGGGATTGGATCCAAGTTAGCAATGGTATCAAGAATGCCAATGTTTTGCCAGAACCAGTCTCAGCTACACCAATAATGTCTCTGTTCTGCAGCCCAATAGGAATAGCTTGGCGCTGAATAGGTGTAGGGCTTTTGTATCCCACCTTATTAATGATATCCATGATGTCACTATGAAAGCCAGCTTCTTTCCATGATCTAATAGGATTCGGAATTCTGCCTCCCTTGATAGTGATATTATAATCTTCTCTGAAAATTCTCCAATCCCTTTCTGTCATTTCATCTTGATCTTTTTCTGACCAATGTCGGTCATCCCATTTCTGTTTATCTTCCTTCTTTTTAACTTTTTTGAGTCTGAGCTTTTCTTGTTCTTTTTCTAATTCGGTTCTTCGTTTTTCCAAAAGATTCCCATAGAATTTACTGTGATCTTTCTTTTGAGATTTAATATCAATACCAGCAATGTGCCCGCGACCAAAGAACTGTACTTGATGTCTATCTTTATACAGAGCATTGTAATCATTTGATGTGTCTTCAGAAGCATCCCAATCAAATACAAACTTGCGATCGTTTAATCTTCTCACCCTCCTTTTCTTCTTCACAATGCCCAGATATCGAGCCTTAATGGCTTCTTCTTCCCGTTCTTTATCCTTGGTTTTGCCATATTCTTCATTCTTATCTTTTTTGTCATCTCTACGATCTCCTGTTGACTTTCTTTCATCATACTTGCGATCTCTTTCTCTTTCTCTCTCCCTATCTCTATCACGTTCTCTCTCCCTGTCTCTTTCACGGTCTCTATCTTCCCTATGCTTCCTATCTTCGTCTTTTTTGGAGGGCCCTGTAAGGTCAATAGTTGTAATGGCTGGTTTAACAGCATTAGCCCTCATTGCCTCGACTTGTTCCCTACGTCTCTCTAGTGCAAGTGCAGCTCTCTGTTCTTTTGATAGGAAAACTGGCTTACTCCTTGCTTCTTCTTCGGCTTTTTTCTTAGCCAGCAATTCTTCCAAAGACAAAGGTTCACGTTTCACTGGCTTTGGAGTCTCTTCCTCCTGTTTGTTTTCCTCTTCATTGAGCTTACTATCTTCTTTTTTACTTTTAAGTTTATCTTCATGCCGAATCTTCTCCTTTTCTTTGGCATCTCGTTTTTTTGGGCTTCTAGATCGGGCGCGATCTTTTCTCATAGGGCTCCTAGAGCGTGCTCGATCTTTTCTGGTGGGACTACGAGAACGATCACGGTCTTTAGATCTATCTGGATCCTTTCTCGGACTTTTAGATCTCTCACGACGTTTTGTCTTTTCACGATGAGACTCGCGGTCGTCATGACGTTCTCTTTCACGTCTCTCCCTAGATCGTGACCTACGCCGATCCGGGCTCCTCTCTCGACCCATTATTATAAGTGATCAACGCAATTATGTATTCCGTCAAACTTAAAAACAAAATACGTAAATACCAAATGGCTGAATCACTGCTCAATTTGTACAGTAGCACTCAGAATTTGTAGAATATAGCACTTTTTCGCAGTTCGGATCGGCAGTACATTCTACTGCGGCGCATCTCAGACATTTACCACAGCACAGATTAAGTTTTTTTTTCCATAAAGTTTGCACATGGCGCGTGTACACTTGTACAGTGATTTTTATAGTCTGACAACCCAGCGAGCGCAGTATGTACCATCCAAGCCTCCCGTCAAAACTGAAAACATCAAAGTCATAAACTCGTCCTTCACTTCCTTACCAAGTAAAGGAAGTGACAAAAAGAGATGTATATATGTTTGTTATTTCTCCGATTCCGTAGGTTGAAAACAGTTTTGCTGATCTCTTTTGATGCAATTGGTCCAAGCAGCCAAATTAAACACATCGTTGTAATTTGGTAGTCGGTATCAATGCATTACAACTTAACTTGGTCGCATATTTTGATAGTGGATTTTACAAATGTCGTAAGAGGCACGTAATTAAGTTCGACTTACGACATTTGAGAAATCCACTGCAAAATATAGATCACTCCAAACTGTTCTCATTTGACAGTTATCGTACTACTTCCACGCTAGTTATAGCCCGTCATTCACGGCAGTCCGCCGGCACTCCGGCATGGCTGGATGTAGCGGACACACGGTGTGCAAGTGGCCCAGCCTGGCAGTCCAATTCGCACTTATTCGTTGAAAGATGCGCAGCGCTGCGTTTTAGCGCATACACTGTACTCGAATTAAAAAAAATCCGCCATCTCTTATGTCATTTTTAATAATGAATAATTAATATAATTATGCATTGCCGCATTTCTCAATGGTTTATTAGCGTAATTTAGTGCAATTCGGACTGCAAGGAGGTGGGCGGAGCTAGCAGGATGTTGCCGTACGGCACGCATCCGGCAACGACATTTACGATGCTATATTACGTGCCGGAGGTGCCGGCGGACTGCCGTGAATGAGGGGCTTATTCTTCCGTGGCACCATCTTTATAGCCCCTCATTCACGGCAGTCCGCCGGCACTCCGGCATGGCTGGATGTAGCGCACACACGGTGTGCAAGTGGCCCAGCCTGGCAGTCCAATTCGCACTTATTCGTTGAAAGATGCGCAGCGCTGCGTTGTAGCGCATATAATTTTAAAAATCGCCGCCATCTCGTATGCCATTTTTAATAATGAATAATTAATATTTCACCGGGACTTTATGCCGGGATGAGGGGCTTTAAGCCCCTCATTCACGGCAGTCCGCCGGCACCTCCGGCACGTAATATAGCATCGTGAATGTCGTTGCCGGATGCGTGCCGTACGGCAACATCCTGCTAGCTCCGCCCACCTCCTTGCAGTCCGAATTGTACTAAATTGCAGTAATAAACAATTGGGAAATGCGGCAATGCATAAAATATTAATTATTCATTATTAAAAATGACATACGAGATGGCGGCGATTTTTAAATTTCGAGTACAGTGTATGCGCTACAACGCAGCGCTGCGCATCTTTCAACGAATAAGTGCGAATTGGACTGCCAGGCTGGGCCACTTGCACACCGTGTGTCCGCTACATCCAGCCATGCCGGAGTGCCGGCGGACTGCCGTGAATGAGGGGCTTACTACTTACACAATGGAAACTGTTTTGAGACATAAACTAAGTGTAGCAACCGCAGTCGTTGCAGTATGTCTGTCTGCTGTTGTATTTACTATTTTTAAATATAAACGCAGAATTAGAAACGCTTCGGAGGCTTTCCATTATATGAATATTACAATCGTTACCGATGAAGAGGCATGCAATGGAGTGGTAACTACAATAAGAAGGTTATTTTTATATTTGCATGACCTTATTCCATTTAACATTTCCATCCTTTTATTTTTGTATTAAGTCTAAATATGAATTTCCACTGTCTTAGGATAGTTAACTATGAAACATATAGAATTCCAAACTGTTCATTAACTATTTATTAGTATACCTTTATTGTAAAAGTATAAAATCCACTGATGGCCAGTTAAATCTGTTGCTATTATTTCATTATTAATTGTCGTGTAACACAATAGAAATTAATTACCTAGTTAAGATTCAATGGATTCCCATTCAACTTCACCCATTCAATAAAAAAAAGTTACAAAGACTCATATAAAATATAAGAAATAAGAGAATTTTCGCCAGAAGAGATCCACCAAAAAACCTTTTAAGTAGCGATATGCGAGTCGCGTTAACTCGAATCACGCGTACGCGCCCGCTTTGGTCCATGCGAGTTGGCTCAGTGATAGGCCACCACAAATGGCAAGTCTAGTCAACTCGAGTTTTAATCCGAATCAACGGGCGAATCAACTTGAGTTGTTCGAGTTGGAAAAAAGACAACTCGTCACATTGCTACTTTGAATCCTACTCAAAATAACAAGCACTTTCAATCTTGCAGAAAAAACTATGAGAAAAAAAAGCTCTCAAAAGTAACTGAATGGAGAAAAAAATTGGTATTTCTTTTTCTCTTAGTAGGGTTTTTGGATCTTTTCTTTATAATCAAGAGCTAAATGTTAGTAACTGGACATTCCAAATAGCAGGGATAAGAAAACTGTGGGTAGACTTTTTCTTATCCCTGCTATAAGAAAAAGTCTACCCACACCATTTTTCTGAATACAAAAACATAGCCATTCATGCTTAATCAAGTATAAGTTACTTTATGTCTTATTTTATTAGCCTTTACTTTATTCTAATTTGGTGAAGTGTTCAGGTATTGAAATTTGAAACAATGAAATTACTGCCCAATTATTGGAAATGGATAGGTACCAAAAGTTACAATGAATAACATTAGTTTGGCATTTTATGGAAATAAATAATTTAAAAGTAAATATTGGTAAATAGGTTAACAAAGTGGTCTTTGCCTTGTTAACACTTGACAACTTTCAGGGCATACCATAACAATTTATTTCCAAAACATTTTGACTTGCTTGGATAGTTTTTTTATCTCAGTTGTATATTGACATATCTGCATTAGTTCTGTTTTTAAATAAACCAGCAGTTTCATCAAACAAAATCATGATGTGTGTCTGTTCACCTGAATGGTAAAATCGCAGCGCTTGTGTCACCATTTGAAAAGAAGCTACTAAAAGATCTACAGAGTGGCATACTTAAGCGGTGGGTCCTAACCAGACTGAAGTATTCAGGACAGAGATGCAACTGGTGCAACTCCAGTTCATGTATTTTTTTAGTGTATTGTAGTCAGGATTGGTCTATACTTTTGTGTTGCATTTAATTCCTTAATATGATTCCCAACTAAAGTGATGATACCACACTTCGCAAACCCTATACTTGAATTGAATTGACAGCATTATGCTACCTGCTATCCATTACATAATGTAGATTGGCTGTATTATGCTACCCAATTCATGATGTGAATTGGCAGTATTAACACTATTATGCTGTTGACTACATAAAGTGAATGATCAGTCTTATGCTACTCAATATTATAAGTATTATAAATGAAGTGCTTACTTTTTTTAGGAATTGTGTGCATCAGAACGCCATAGGGTTTGACTGTGAGTGGGTGTCCGTCGGCAGCAAGAGGCAGCCCGTGGCATTGCTGCAGTTGTCTACCATTGATGGCTATTGTGGTCTGTTCCGGTTAAGTCTAATGAAAACTGTCCCTAGATCCTTAAAAGTAGGAAACCACATGTACTTTGAATATTCGTCAGTGTTGTTCACTTTACCAAAAAAAATTTGTTTTTATGCTGCTTGTACCATGCCTGTAAATGTCTTACTGTACCTACAATATTAATTTGCTGATTCCGTTTATGGCGTAAAAATATCTAGCTTTAGCTTTAACAGCTACAGTCAACAACAATAACATTTCACTTGATAGCTAATAGTTGCACTACTTTTAGGCATTACTCGAAGACAACAGCATCTTCAAAGTAGGTGTTTCCCCATCAGATGATGCAAAGTATCTGTTCCAAGACTATAACGCCAAACTGAAGAGTTCTCTAGATGTGCGCCACTTGGCTCATGCCTGTGGCTATAATGCTGGTGGCTTGGCGAACCTCTCCAAAGCCCTCTTGCATGTCGTTCTGGATAAACACTGGAAGGTAAGAGGGGCTACTATATCCTAGGTCAGGCTGCAACACTTGATTATGTAGCACGTCACAGCTTGCAGTTCTTACGGATTGGAGACACAATTATTGCGCTCGTCAAGTCGTCACGCACAATCACTAGAGCTGAATGCGATGAATTTATTAGAATGGAAACATTAAAAAATTAGTAGGTATGTATTTCATCTAAGAAAACTTTGGTGTGTTGGTGTGATTTATTTGTCATTGGATAGGTCTTTCACATTGAAGTATATATATTGTACTTAGTAATAATAGCTCAATGGCCTTTCATAAACTTAACGGTCTGTTAGCAAAATACAGCGTAAGTAGGTACTAGGTATACTTATAACTTCCAACCATCTTTAATTTTGGAACCAAATAAAAGTTTAAAGTGATGGTTGGGCTGTTGGGTGTACCTTTGCTTTGCCAAATTCCCAAAAATGGCAGCGCTTACACATACGGTCCCATTAGGAAGGTACAGTCACTACAAATGTCTGTCCTGTCAACACTAGTTTGGTAGATGAAATATTGCACTGCGGTCTGCCATCATTATTTCATGACTCGGACTACAAGCACACATGTAGGTTCCATATAACCCTTACGGTTTAAAGTTTGACCCAGTATTATCATAAGTGTAATCATGACATCATGGAACAAGATAAATTTGTTCGAGTTTTTCGGTAATCTTTCTATTTACATTTACTACACCCACAAAGTTGAACATCGGTCAGCACCTATATTAAATTAATTCATGTCATTATGTGTTTTAGGTACGATGCAGTGATTGGGAGGCTGAGCAGTTGACGGACAGACAAGTATTGTACGCAGCGGCCGATGCACATGTTGCCATCAAGATTTACGCGAAACTAATCCGTGAATATACGGAGAGGGCCCAAGGCTCTTACTGGTTTATTGGAGAGGCAAGCACAAACTCGCAGCAAGCTGCAAATGAATTCTGTCGCGATTACGCTGACGTTGCTTTTAAAACAAAGCACAATGCCAATCAGAAAACTAATGGGTAAGTAGGTACACAATATATAAGTACCTAATTGTGTAAACCACAATTGACGGACATCCAATCAGCAGACAGTTTTCCAATAAGTACCTATACCAACTTGTTTTCTTTGAGTGAGAGAATGCGAATTCTCCCCGTCAATCAAAAAAGTTACTTGTGCAAACTACCTAAATACAAAAATATAAAAAATAATTTAAAAATAAAAACAAAGGTTGGTCTACAATGCCCAGAGGGGCTTATAAAGCTAGTAATACATAGCCTGAAGGGCATTCTATAATTAAAATAAAAAATGTTTAAACGAAATGAAATGAAATGAAATGAAATATTTATTTATAACAATTGTTACAAGTCATTTTGGCATTACTATACTTAATACTATGTATTACAAAATATATATCCTGTAGGTACATTTACACGACATGTACACATGTAACTTATAACGTAAGTGGCAGGTCAAAGAACTCATCGTAATCATAAAATAATTTATTTAGTAGCCACTTCTTAAGCCTAGTTTTAAATCCTGCGGTGGAAGTTGCGTTCCTGATAACCTCCGGTAACCGATTATATACTAAAGGTCCGAGGCAATAAATCGACTTAGCCGACTTCGCTAGCTTGTGTGGCTCCGCTACCAGCCTATCTGCGTGCTTGTTGCTACGCAGTGGGTAGCGGGAGTTCGTACCCTTGCAATCGAATTGGTCTCGATTGACGTATGCGAACAGTCCAACCTGCTGTATAAGTAGGCAAGGTAGGGGTAAAATCTGGAAAACGGCAAATAGCTCGCGGGCTGGGGCGTCGTTTGGTTTTCCAGCCATACCGCGAAGGGCTCGTTTCTGCATTGAAAAAACTCGGAGCCAGTCTGCGGCCCGAGCCCACAGTTCAACGCCATACGTTAGCACAGAATGTACCGTCGCGAAGTAACATTCACGCACCGCGTGCCTTCCGGTGGTGCGAGCCAGCCGGCGCAGCGCGAAACATGCGCTGCCTAGCCTATTACACATCTCGTCTATGTGCTCCTCCCATGTTAAGGCACTATCGATGTCAAACCCGAGTAAGCGTGTGCAAGACACATGCTGGTAAGGGGGCATGGTCTGCACAAACTCGCAGACTCCGCGGGGTGGCCGTTTAGTTTAATTGACATGATGTAGGTCTTATTGCTGTTTAACGCCAGTCCATTGGACTTGAACCAGTCGCACAGCTGCTGAACCACGCTATTTGATGCCGTTTCAAGTTCTTTTTTCGTCGGTGTACTAACTACTGCCGTCACGTCGTCGGCATACATAAAGATGTCGGCGCCTTCTATTGCCAACGGTAGGTCCCTGTGAGGATTAACACTTACGAACTTACGAACGCCACAAGATGCTGGGGTCTACAGGCTTGACTGTGAATGTGGTCTATCATACGTTGGGCAAACAAAGCGTAGCATATCAACCAGGGTGAAGGAACATATAGCTGATGTCAAGCATCGTCGACCAAGGTCTGCAGTCTGGGAACATGTCTCTGATAAGCCTAATCATTGAATTAAATTTGACAAACCTCTGGTCCTCGCCAAGGAGAAGCGCTACATTCCCAGGATGCTGCGCGAGGCTATTAAAATCAAGAAGGTCCCTAATTTCAATAGAGAGGATGGCTTTTCGGTACCACCAGCTTGGGATCCTGTTTTACATCTCATCAAGGATCAAGCACGACACAGAACTGGAAGACCTTAGTGTGGACTTTGTTTGAAAAGATTGAAAACGGATAAAAGAGGCAAAATGGGGTAGTTTTCTTGTCGCTTCATTCTCCTCCATAAGCCAGTCAGGGAAGCGTTCGTAAGTTGTATGTATGTTAATCCTCACAGGGTTTTAACATTTTTTATTTTAATTATAGAATGCCCTTCAGGCTATGTATTACTAGCTTTATAAGCCCCTCTGGGCATTGTAGACCAACCTTTGTTTTTATTTTTAAATAATTTTTTATATTTTTGTATGTAGTTAGTTTGCACAAGTAACTTTTTTGATTGACGGGGAGAATTCGCATTCTCTCAGTCATCATCTTAACCCTGTGAAAACGAGTGCTGTAAAGGGCTCGAAACGTAGGATCATGGTGTTAATAAACGCGATTAACCGTTCTAAAGTGTTTAATTTCAATGAATAACAATCGCGGTAACAGAAGACAATATTATCTTCATTATGATATTAGATTACTTATGCGATTGAAATAAAAGAGAGTAGAAGTAGTTATTGTTTATAGGTAGGTATGTTGTGCTTTAATATTGACGCTCGCGCAAACGAAAGTTCCAAAAATAAGAATCTTAAGCGTTGTGACGCTGCACAGTTCACCATAGCACGAAGTGCTAACAATTTTTTCCTTAAAAGTGTTGTGACTTTTCTTCTTAACTCATCTTACAATTTGCTTTATTAACCAGGAAGAAGGAGAAGACCGTGAACAAAGGAGACGTAGTGATAAGCAAGAGGTACCCACACTCGACGCGCACCAAGCCGCTCTACAACAACTGCTACCTGCAGGCGCCCGACGGCGAGCTGCTGTGCACGTGCGACAAGAAGAAGGCCCTGTGGTAATTCAGCTCACCATCATGCACTCAATAATAATAATTTGTAAAATCGTCACTTAATAAAAAGCTTTTCCATTGAGTGCCCTTTTAAGCCACCAAGCTTGATTATGGACTGAAGAAACCGTATCTATCCTTTTTCTACCAACTGGTGGGCAAAACAAGTAAGCCGGTAAGTATTCAGATCGGCAAGGATGCCCCGATACCTCCACATTTGTACAATTAGATTTAGATTTGTATAAATGTGGAGATACCTAATAAAATAATCTTGACCAATCTCGTGGTTCTTCGCGGTGCGGTGACGAAGCGGGAAGCGGGGACACTTGATTGGTCTAATTCATAACAGTCTCAGCCACTTTCTCTGATGTATTGATACTCGTTTTTGCTGGCCATATACGTGCCGGATCTGCCGATAAATGTACTTATGGGAAATATGTCCGGCGGATGCCCGGCGGGCATAAACACTACGGAGATCTGACGAATTGCGCGAACGTAAATGGCCGGCATTTGTATATATTAGTGTATAAGTAAATAATTTTCAAGCTAAATCCACAACTAACAATGTGGTACATGTAGCCTGAAAACACTTCATCTAGTCAATGTGGCAAAGACAGCCTATCGGAAAAGTCAGTCTACCGACAATTTTATCTCATTTTACTGTTGTATTTGTAGGTACAGAGATAAGCCACCTTTGGCATCGGAGTTGAAAGGACTGCCCTACCGGCCCTATTTGAGCGGTGTATGTATACAAACATGAGAGATCTGGCCCTATGTGTCGGATATCCTTTTAAAATAAAATGTCACTTAGCCACATTGACTCTATGTATAAAATTGTCAACGTTGCATCGACACTGATATGTAGATAATGCACTGCCTAAACCGTTGAAGGTAGAACAATGAAAAATGTGTTGTATTAAATATTTGACCGCAGGTACGTGGAGAAGGATTTGGCGACGGTGGAGAGCACGGCTCCGCTGACGGTGCGGCTGCGCTTCGAGCCGGCCGGCCGGTCCGTAGGCGCCGTGGGTCGCTACTACCAGCTCGCCAAGGAGAACAAATGTGTCGTGTGCGGCTGCACCGATTCTTACATCAGAAAGAATGTCGTACCCAGAGAGTACCGGAAGTATTTTCCTGGTAGGTTTATTGTAAAGTAGACTTTAATTACTTCACTACTATGGGAGAATCCACTGAAACGGCTCTACAACCTCACGGTGAGGATAGAGAGGGCCCTGGACGCGAAACAATACGCACTAGGGTGACTTTTTCGATGTAGAAGGAGTTTTCGACATGGCAACCTTTGCAGTGGCGGAGGACAGCCTAAAAAGAGAAGGAATCAACCCGACAATTGCAGTATGGATTGGGAGAATGCTCTAGTGCAGGTCCATAAAGGCGGCACTAGGCGGAACGTCAAAGTCAACAAGTCCAAGGAGAGGCTTTCCGCAAGGGGATGTCTGGTATCTACTACTGGACCAATGGGTGAGGAGAGTCAACAAGGGAATAGGCTCCCCTTGCATGCAGGTCTACTCCGATGACGGAATACGGGATATAATGGCCAGATGCATTCGACAGATGTGTTAGAATTGTGCAGAGAGAGAGAGAGAGAGAGAGAGGATTGGATCTAAATCCGTCAAAAACGAAGCTAGTGCTTTTCACTAATAAAAGGAAGAAATGAAACCTATAAAGATACCTGACAAGGAACTATATTACCTACGTACCTACCTAAACTATATTACGCACTAGCTGGTGAATGAGTAGAAATATCTGGGGGTGACACTAGATAGGACGCTCAAAGAACAAACGGCTAAAGCCATAAAAACACTGTATCCATGTAAGAGGGCAATGGGAAGGAAATGGGGGTTAAAGCCGAAGATGGTTGAATTGGATATATAAGGCGATTATACTACCCAGAGTACTGTATGGAGCAGTGGTCTGGTGGCACAGAGCACATGACCTTTTGGCCGCCGGACCCTGTCCGCCAAGACGCTCACTCACACGCCAGAGCTCGCACACCTTACGCCGTTGCAATAGGGATCACAAATGGTCATATAGAGTATTCAATTAACATACGCTATCTATGTTGAGGTTTTGATCTTTAACCTCATTAGTGCAGCCGTGTCAGCCTTCTCGTCTGTCTGAATTACAATGTTGATTGCAGAGGTAATGAAGGACCACTCATCGCACGACGTGGTGCTCCTGTGCATCCGCTGCCACCAGCTGTCCAACGCGCTGGACCAGCGCATGCGTGAGATGCTGGCGCGCAAGTGCCAAGCACCGCTCTCACATCACGACAAGACTAAGCCTAACAACGACTTTCATGCTAAGTAAGGGCTTAATGGCTGATTTCCGTTAAGCGTTAATTCATATTATGCGTACGTTTTCGGTGTGATTTAACGCAAATTATAATAATTTCTGCCTTTTACTATCTTAAACAGGGTTTTTGTGGTCTGCTGTATGTATTTTAGTGAAATTACTAAACAAACTATTTACGGTACTTATGTAGGTACCTATTTGAGAGAAATTTTATTGAGAAATTACGATTCAGAAACAGAAATCAGTCAATAATTCGAAATCGACTAAGTTTTAGCAAAAAGTCTGTTTTTCCACAGACATACTCGTATAGTTATTTTGATAATTGATTTCCAATGAAATCCAATTGATTTCCAAGAAAATTTGATAAATTTCCAGGGTCTTTTTTCCTTGAAGCTGGATACCAAATTTCTGACAAAGAAAGGAAGAGTGGAAAAATGACCTCAGGTGGGACTCGAACCCGTGACTGTGGGATACCAGCCCACCGCTCTGCCAACTGAGCTACAGAGACCACACTCGTGGCCCCGAATTTCTTCACCATATGCCTCGTAACCCTCCTATGCGCCTTAGCAATATCCACTTTTCCACTGTTCCTTTTTTTCTCAGAAATTTGGTATCGTTCGCAAACAAATAATTAAGCTGGATATCTTTTTAATACCTTCATTAAGCCTTAAAGACGTGTTAACCGAGTTAGCACATTTGCAAAAGTTAAGATTGACTTTGAAGGCCAAGTAACTGCCAAATTTTCGGTCACTTTTCAGTTTATGGGGACTAGATCGAAAATGGTATGTCGGACGGAAAAGTCATTTAGGTAGGTATTAAAGACAACCGTCATTCACACAATATTTTACGTCGAATGAGTATCTTAAGCTCCAAATTCGGTTGAGTGGCATATCTTTTCGTTGCGCTTTCCAAAGCTGATATGTGTGTGATTATAATTAAATGAATTAAAACCTTATGTGTTTAATTGCTAGGTTACATATTAATTGTCTAAAAGCTTTGGAAAGCGCAACGACGATATCTGAAAAAAAAAACGGCACACTGACTTTTTATTCAACGTTTTGATAACTTTTATCATAGGTTCGGTTTCGGCCGAAACAAGCATCAAAACCGAACCTTCTGTTTCGGTTTCGACAAAAAAACATTACAATGACACTAAAAAAACGTTACAATGTATACTTTTTTAATATCGCTCAATCAACACACTCGCGCTTAACGTAACGTGGTTCTTATCGTACCTACCGCTTTTAGGGATAGCAGTTTAACACGTGTAGTTTTTAGGGTTCCGTAGTCAACTAGAAACCCTTATAGTTTCGCCATGTCTGTCTGTCCGTCCATCCGTCTGCGGCTTAGCTCAGTGACTGTTAGTAGTAGAAAGCTGTAATTTCAATTTCAATCATGCCGGCATCTTCTCAGCATATTTGCGTCCACTGCTGGACATATGCCTCTTTCATGGATGTCCATGCTGATCTTGATGCGGCGATTCTGTGCCAGGTCGGCCCTGCCGTCTTTTTAATGTCGTCCGACCATCTAGCTCGTGGCTTCCCCTCGTTCCGGCTTCCAAGTCGAGGTCTCCAGAGTAGTACCCGCTGGCTCCAGCGGTCATCATCCCTGCGGCAGATATGGCCTGCCCATTCCCACTTCAGTTGCGCAACTCTCCTGGCGATATCGATCACTTTAGTGCGTCGACGAATGTCTTCGTTCCTCATTCTGTCTCGCAAGGAGATCCCGAGCATTGCGCGCTCCATAGCTCTTTGAGCCACTTTGAGTTGACGGACCCTTCCGACAGTCAATGTCCATGTCTAAATAGACGTACTCGCTTACATGCCGGCATAGTGGTAAAATAAAAAGTTGAAAAATGTGCGCGCGCACAGCGAGGACAGTAGCTCACAGAGGTGCATTTATACATTTGCCGCCTATGGCTATTCGGCGTTTCGCAGTTGCCGCCGCCAATGTTCTTGCTGGTCTAGGCTTCAGCCTACTCAAGTCTATTGGTAAATCCGTGGTTGCTTCGTGCCGCAGGAAAATACGTTCAGCTGCGCGTGCACTGCTGTACCAGGCACGCTCGCTGCCGGAGCCACGGCGGCGCGCGCTTGAGGACCAGCTGCTGCAGCACTGCCCGCACTGCACGGAGATCACGCAAGAAATGCTGGAAGAGGCGGCCGTCACGGGACCAGACGTGTATGTATTTGCACACATTTTGTACTGTAACGCTCGTAACTCGTGTTCACACAAATATGATGTGCGGACCCAAAACGGGTATGCACATATGTTTGTGTAAGGTAACGGGTGGTATCTTTTCCCATCTTTTAGCAGTGGTAACTACTGGGAATAAAAATTCCCAAATTAGGTGGTATCTAAGATTTTTTTTACTGGTAAGAGATTTAGAAAAAGATTTCAGTAATTAGCACCACATTAGATTTAGATTAGATTAGATAATTTTCAATTGTAATAAAAATACATGCATACAATAAAATTTCTTTTTTGAAACATATAGACAGATTTTGCTCCGAATCTGACGAAAAATGTTTAATTTTTCAATATTTTATGCTCCCAAAAGCTTTTTCATTTCCAACTTGTATCTACTGAATATTTAAATATGTAGGTAAGTATACATACATAATTAACAAGTTATTCCCACCTTCTACTACAAATTGGTTGTAGCAGGTGGGAATAACCCGATATTTTGAGCAAATGAATAAATTGCGAAATGTAATTTGGGTAAACATTGATTTGGGAAATGAAACTATTGCGATACGTTTCTTGAGAGGTGAAATTTGGCGAACAGTATTTTGGGCAAACTGCGGTATACCAAGTTGTTGAGATACAATATTTTTTTCGGTTTGGTGGGTGGTGTCGGGATTAAGGCGCCTGCAGCAAAGAAGATGCTGGTTCGAATTCTGCGAAGGGGACGGGAGGCCTAGACAACGTTTTCTTTGGTTCTTTAGTTATATGACATCTATTTCAGTTTATAAAAAATACAGAATTTGCGCTTAACCACGAGGGGACTTCTCAGCAGCTACTGAAGAGTTTCGCTGTCCACTTCTGGCCAGTCCTATTGTTAATATATTTCTTTAATCCCACAGCGTAATTCACTCGGACGAAGAGAGTCACGGCATGAAAGTAGTAGATTATCATCTAAAACACGAGGGTCTACTCCACCTAGAAGAGTGCTGGCGAGAGCATTTCCTCGCGTCGATGAAGCCCGAATTCATGCCAGAGCTATGGTCTATTAAGCATAATGAAGAAAGGTGGGAGTCATATCATTTTTACAGTTCATCAATATTCTTTGTTCAGGTAATTGTAGAAACTTAGACAGCTCTTTACTCGTATTTTACTAGTGGCTCGCCCCGAACGTGAACTCGCGAGCCCTATATCTCGGTAACCCGTCGACCGATTTGGCTCATATTCGAACTTAAATAGGACATTACGATACAAGGGCGAAAAAGAGGAAATTCGCAACGAGTGGCTAAAACACGCTAAGTTAAAACACGACCGTAGTGAGTCACTCGACATCTCGAAGGCTTTTGACAGGGTTTGGCACGCAGGACTCCTTAGCAAGCTTCCTGCATACGGCATCCCTGCTGACTTTTGTATCCGGCTATCTGACTTTCTGAGTGAACAGTCAATCAGAGTAGTCATTGCTCCTCAGACCTCATGGCTATTGATGCCGGCGTTCCTCAGGGGTCTGACTCTGTTCTCTCAGCTCAGCAACCCTTTTCCTGCTCCACATTAACGACATGCTGCAACCCAGCATTGTCAGTTATGCAGACGACAGTACGGTTGTTGAGAGATATATGGCTGGTGCAGGAGACAGCAGGGATGATATACGTTCACAGAGAGAGGCCATGGTTGAGCGAGCGAACTCGACCCTTAGTCTCGTTTCCCAGTGGGGGGTTGACAACCTGGTCGAGTTCAATGCCACCAAGACGCAAGCGTGTCGGTTTTCCGCAAAACGGAGTCCTTTCCACCTGACTCCTACTTTCCGAGGTGCATCTGTACCTATTGCCGACAGCCTGGAACTCCTCGGCATGGAGTTCGGTCCTCAACTTTGGCTCCTTCATTGAATCAAAAGCACAAATTGCGGCCAAAAAGCTGGGCATCCTAAACAAGGTGAAGCGATACTTCACACCTGGACAGCTTCTAACTCTTTACAAAGCTCAAGTCCGATCGTGTATGGAGTATGCAGCCACCTGTGGGACAGCTCAGCTAAGTATCAGCTTGCCACTTTGGACTCAGTGGATCGCAGAGCCAGGAGATTAATTGGCGACAAGAAGCTAACGGCCAAGCTACAGTCTTTGGCCCATCGGCGGAAAGTTGCCAGTCTGTCGGTGTTCTAGTGTAGGTTCTAGTGTCTATATTTCCGTGCTCTTATAACCTGACAGCCTTCAAATCAAGAGTGAACAGAACAGGCACCTTCTGGGCGAGCTCGCTCCATCGTAGGCCACGTCTTTGCCCTCGGCTAGTCTGTGGCCAAGAGTAAGCCCATTTGTTATAAAATAGTTATTTATTATACAAGGGGGCAAAGTTGTTGTTTAACTCTCGGGCTTATATTGAGACCCGAGCAAGCGAAAGATTCCAAGATTGAGCCACGAGCGTAGCGAGTGGTTCAATAACTGGAATCTTGAGCTTTACGAGGGTCTCAAGGCACGAGAGTTGAACAAACTTTGCCGCCGAGTGCAATACAACATTTTTCCCCTCACTATTGCGAGGAAAATACAGACTAAATACGATTATAAATCTTATCCACAAGTAAGTTTTGTTCTTGAAGAAACCATCAAAAATCAATTTCAAAATTTGTCATAGAGTAGGTACACTCCTGGTACTTAGATATTGCCAATAGCTTACCAAGTGCGGGATAAGACATGATCACATGACCAATTTAAGGTGTGACCTCCGATTGCGCATATTTACTATGGGCATATAGGACTCACTTTATACTGGACTGGTGGTAAGTGATAGGAATTAGACTACTTTGCCCCACATGTGGATAAAATGCGTTTTTCCACGCTAGTTTTAAAGGACAAAACAGCGCTTTCCGAGCTAGTGAGGGGAAAAATATATATATATATTCGACGCGGGCACGTAAAGTGCTCATTATCGCCTTAGGGCGGTAAAATAACACCATGTGTACTATAAAATTCTATTTATCTCATCTAAGCACCTCGCAGATACTCGAGCTATCGTCGAACAAATATCGTATGCATATTTATGTTAATACATTCAAACGGCGGATTGTCCATGTAGACTGGGAGAACTCCGCTCGCTTCGTTCGCTCATTCAATTAAGAAGGATTGATTATATTCCATGTCATATGTACATACAATCAGCATAGCGACGTCTTAATACATAGTTAGAATGAAACTTGTACATTTAATACTACAGTCAAAATATACATAAAAGTGTCCACTAATTTTGTTCACTAAATTGGATTTTAGCTTTTTGTATTCTCTGATTAAAATACAAAATACGTGTAAATTAATTATTTTTTCCTTAGTTAGGTACTTTCCGTAGAAAGGCCCGTGTCGACGCCCAACACACGTTTAGTTAGTCTGTTTGCGCTCTTCTTTATCGGGGCATTACGTTCCGCTAGAAATACTAAAACGTTTTATTTTTCAAAATGTCCAATTCAAATACTAGAAAATCATGTGTTGTGTCTAAATTAGAACTATTGGAAGGTAAAAGAAGAAGGAAGGAGTAATAACTGTTTTTCACCACCATATTTTTACACTTGACTGTACTGTAACTAAGCGGAGCGTTGGGCAATGACGTCACAGCGCGGTCACGTGACTGTTAGGTGGCCTAAATATTTTTCGGAAGTTTGAAAGCCTACAATATTATAATTATTGTTGAATGAAACAAAAACTAATGTACACAAATGCTTTAATATGGTATTACCACACCGTAAGGATGTATTCTATACAGTGGGTTAACTCCTCCGATTTCTGGGTCATCGATGGGGGGCCCGCGGGGAAGGAGGCGGGGAGGAGATGCCGCCGAATTTCTATGAAAATTCGGCGGTCGATTTTAAGGGGTGTAAAATGGAAATTAGTTTGCCAATCAGACTGTAATATCTTTTGCATAGTTTTTGACAACCCCGAGCCTCAGCACGACCACCGAGCCGAGCCGCTGGTCGTGAATGAAGTTACCTCACTGTATGGAATACATCCCTACGCTGTGGTATTACTTTGATGTGGTTTGGAGTTCCTATTAACATTCTTAATTCTCCTCAACGAAATGACAAACTATTATATTTGTATTTCAGGCTCCGTGTGAAATTCGACGAAGGACGTCTAACTCAAAAAGACCTGCAGTCGATCGGATTCACCGCATGGGCTTAGAATTTCGAAATTCGCCACACAAGACGTATGACAAATTGTTACGTATCAAACATCAGATTTTGCTCCTTTATAAATCTACATTTTAGTAAATCTGTTTTAATTTATGTCTACCTTTTCATCTCTCACTTCTTCACTCTTCTTCACTCAACATATACAAAAATGAATCAATCGAATTGACAGCTTATCCTTCGATAAGATGGAAAACAATATAAATAAGGATAGCAGGAGTATTAATATAATTCTAACGGGTGTAATGAAACACGTCAATGTAAAACAACAACTGATTTATTCGTATCAATGCGGGGGTACATCCTATAAACATAAACTACCCACAACATCTCCCCCAAAAGGAATCGCTTACATTAACAAGTACTTATAAAACCTATTACTAATTATTCTATTACAATATCTTTGTTACTCTTGATTACCAAATCTTTATACAATGGACTACAATCCCATCCTTCCCTTTAATTAAACTAACCTTGCATCATAATAAGAATACATACTACATTTGTTACCTATTTAATGAATAAGTCGGTTTGCTATTTACATACAACATCGCAGTTAGGCGATTATGAGTAGACCTTATTTTCATTGCAATAAGGCTCACAGACCGTTAAACTAACGCGACTTCGAGAGCAAGTGATTTTATTGTAGTCAATTCATAGTATAAATATAATAATAATATAATATAAATATCATAGCACATTCTTACACAAATTGACTAAGCCCCGCAGTAAGCTCAAGAAGGCTTGTGTTACGGGTACTCAGACAACGATATATATAATATACAAATACATAGAAAACACCCATGACTCAGGAACAAATATCTGTATTCATCACACAAATAAATGCCCTTACCGGGATTTGAACCCAGGACCATCGGCATAGCAGGCCGGGTCACTACCAACTACGCCAGCTGGTCGTCATAGGTATACGTTACCTAGCAGTTTATATGCATTCGTTTTGCTAATTTAGGAACCTGTTATAGTATTATCTTTGTTAATTATCAAAGATGTAACAAACGATGTAGACACCATATATATGTAAACTAAAGGCATATGCGGATGCCACCATTCTTTTTGGCAACCAAAACTAAGGGATGAACCCATTGAGAGGGATGCGTTACTCACTTTATCACCCCCATCCCTTCCATGTTTTTGAGTTCAATAGAAAGCCGATCCCTCAGACCTAATGGTATTTTCCTAGTAGCGCTTATGACCGGGGGCACCGATTTATCTACTACAATATGGTATTTGCCTGACAGACAACCCAAACCCCTGAACAGATCAGTATAATTTTTAAGATTTATGGTGTTAATTATTTTTATTAAACCCATTTCTACACACGTGTCTCGTCCCAACACACTTTGAGCTTTCATTTCAGCAATCGCAAAAGGAATGATATATAACATTTATTTTTATACCACCATGCTAAGTTACAATGTCCCTTTAAGGGAATTTCATTATTAGAGTACGATTCTAGATTCAGGTTAGACATTTATATCATGTTTGCATTAATTCCTAATGATATAAACCTATCAAAAGATATTACATTATAATCAGCACCCGAGTCGAGCTTAAACTGCTCAGAGCCATGCTCACACAACAGTTTCCATCCAGAGCCGTTTACGGGCCCTACTGCCGGCGGAACACGTAATCACATCTAAGTATATAAAATGGTTCGAGTTCATCAGAATCACTATCGTAAGAATCATTTTTTTCGATTTCATACACACGTTTTACCTCATAGTCATTATCATTGTTAACGTAACTAGATCCGCACATACGAGCAAAATTTCCTCGAATACCACAAGAAAAACAAGTTACATACTATATATATACACCGCCGCGCGCTCGTCGCTCCACAGCAAGAACCTGTGCACTACTGGAAACCCCACCAGCGATACTTAATTGTTTGCCGCTTTCCTTGGACGCCTCTTCAGCTTGACACAACTTGATAGCTTTGTCTACATCCAAATCGTCACAACGCAATAGCCTATCTCTCACGGTGACTTCCGAACGCCACATACGATTCGATCCTTTAGCAAATCGTCTCCCAGACCCGAAATTACAATTCTTACTTAACAACCTCAGCGCTGTTACATAAGCTTGGATCGACTCGCCATCCTCATGGTTACGTGTGAAGAATTTGTACCTCAATAACGTCGTTTTTAGTTTGGCGCCGAAATATTCGTCAAACTTTTTAATGATAACCATCATGTCGTCTTTTTCTGACTCCGCACCAAATGTAAATGTTTGAAACACATATTTTTCACCTATTTTTAACATCTCTGGCTGCCACCATGTAATGAAACACGTCAATGTAAAACAACAACTGGTTTATTCGTATCAATGCGGGTACATCCTATAAACATAAACTGCCCACAACAGTGGGATTAGCAAGCTGAAGTGGCAATGGGCAGGCCACATTGCACGCAGAGCAGATGGCCGATGGATTCGAAAAGTGCTGGGGTGGAGACCACGGCTTGGCAAACGCAGCGTAGGACGTCCACCCACAAGATGGACGGATGACCTTATGAAGGTCGCCGGGAGACTGGGTGCAGGTCGCTTCCAACCGGTACATATGACTGATATGATGATGATGATGATACTACGTTTAGATATGTAGGGATGTACAATAATTATTTTATACAATTTTGCATGTAACCCATTTCGTGTTGGGCTACTGGCCGGTTGCTACGGCCGCGTCCTTCAAGATTGTTAAAGCAGCCATGCAAACAAAAAAAACAATTAAACTCTATATACATAATGTCAGTAGTTACATGTTGTATAATGACCTGTACTTATAATTTCTTACCATTTTAGGAGTAGTACATAAATTTATATAATCAAGGAAGTTAATATTGAGAGAAATGGCTTGGCACAGCCCTGCGGCCGATATTTTGAATTTCGAACGACAATTTTTAAAAATCGTGTGGGACTATTGGGTAAAGAAACTTCTTTATACTTGACAGTTCATACATATTGGTACTTATATACCTCCTTTTTAGTTTATTGTACTTGACCAAATGCGAGAGTATTAGTGAGTAATAAGTAACAGTAAATAATAGTGTCAGAAATAATAAATTTCGTGTATTATTTTAAAAGTTTTATTTGATAAAAATAATAAAAATAATTGTTTACAACTTTGCTAAGCAATTACGTCGGTTTGACACGGTTAGTGTAAGTTATGTTATGTTACACATAGCCTTTAAACATACCCGCAGTGCCGGTCCTAGGTTAAAGCAAGTGGAACGCTTCTTAGTTATCTAATTTAAAAAGAGTCGTTGGATTTTTCGTGGAAGAGTCCTCTTTAAAAAATACTTTGGGCATTAACGAAATGGCGCCGTATGACGTATAACCATTTCGCTACACGTTGATCTAGGCCTACGGCCGGCTCTGCATGCCCGACTAACAAATTTACTATAATATAATAAATGCGCATAAGACAAACTGACGGATTCTAGAAATAAAATGTTGTATTTATACACAAAAACATGTTTCGGAACAAGGAGTCATTTCAGCTGTAAGTAAAAATATATTGCACCGATGGCGTCATAATATATTTATTATATACCTTAAACATTTCACTTACTTAAAGTTGGTAAAACAATGTCATCATAATAAAAATAGTTAGGGTGTCGCAATCTACTTGCTTTCGCTAGTGAGCGAGAGCTGTCTAGCCGAGGCAGGACCTTATTTTGTGACTTTTTTGAGTTGTGCTAAGAGTAATAATGTTTGTAATATTAACGTGCAAGCTTTTACCGAATACCGAATTAAATTATAACAACTTTATTAATACTTACTTTTATCAACGTCTACAAATACATATAACGTAAAAGTATTTTGTGCTGTCTTAGATATGGTTAAGAGAAGGCTTTAACTAGAAACATTACTCATTACAAGTATTATAACAATAATGTTGATGAACTATTTATAGGTAAGTAATAAAACTAATAAACACTAGAAAGTACTGACTTTGTTATTACAGTTGTCTACAAATTCTCATCAAGATGATGAAGTAAGTTTAATTTAAACCAGCTGTTCAGGTTGTTTTCTAGGAACGGTAGAATCCTGCATATTAATCCTAACATTTGTACCGCGAAGCACCATGTACGGAGATGGTGGACATACTCATTCTTTATCACGTGGACAACTGCGTGCATCGTACGGCCGCTGATGACTTTATGTTCTCAACTTCTCACGGCTGATACCGATTTCGAATTATGTCATACCAACACAATATCTGCTTCATAGTTTATTTAGGTACTCTAATGGATATAGTTTATAGGAATTATATCAAAAATAACATAACTGGGGCAGTTTGATTGATTCCTGACATGTGATATCTTCAATTTGTGACATGTCTATGATATATCTAACTACATTTTTTTAAATGTTTCATTTCATCATTCTGCTGCTCAGTGGTGAGATCTTTAGGAGCTGTTCATGATAAATCCAACTATTCTCAGTGATGTTTTTTTTGCATAACATCTCTATACTTGCAATTCTTTAAATGCATCCCTAGTAAAGAAAATCTGTACTCACACATGTTATGCTATTTATATCTCAGAATACATTCAGTCGTATTACGTACACTACGTTTTTTATGACATAGAATATAAATTGCCAAGTGCGTGTAGAATCAGACGATGTACAAATTAAGGGATCCTTAGCATCACGCATCATTGGCTACTAAAAGGTACTTTAAAGTCGGAATAGTTTGACAAAATCTCAACAAGTGGACTGAGTTTACAGTCGCCATCAGATGTAATCGTACCGATCAGAGGTATTTTAGATACGGTACGGGAATCAATGAGACGTAGGCGAGGATTGCTTTCTGATCACGTCATATAGCCCAGTACACAGTTTTGAAAAGAGTATTACTCACATAAATCTCAAAGGCTAAACAGACGATGACCATAGTTCTATAACATTTATGTTATTGGTTACAATGTAAAAAAAAGGAATGGAGCGTCCGACAAACGAGTTATTGTTTTTAAATTACCTAAGTACGAGCGAAAAATATAGCTCTGCGCCCATGTGCAAAAAGTTATACCTAATTTGGGAGAAATTCAGGTGTATTCCATGAGACTACATTAGTTTGTACAGTGAGCGTCAGAAGTGTGATAGTTTAGACGCCGCGGTTGGGAAGCGGCTTGACCTTGTAGATGCGTACGAGCCAGTGCTCGGTGGTGTAGGCCTCCTCCAGCACGTCGAGGTTGAAGTCCTTGTTGCCGATCTCGGCGCCTCGCACGCGGTCGAACCCGGGCGGCCGACCTGCGACACACACCAATCACCATCAAAGCTATTTGTACGTTCCACCAATCACCATTTATTTCACTATGAGTTACGAATAACATTGTAGACTTGTGCTTTCTTTTGGCATATTAAGGTAAGATATTCAAAAAGCCCAAACAATCAAGTGAGTGCTATATGCTTATAGTATAGACAAGATGGACGTTTGACAACCCTAGTGTTATTTGATACATGCGTAGCAAAAATTTGTATTGACTTCCGGCAAAATGTTCCTATGTTCATTTTACTGATAAGTTATCAGTAATGTTGATAACATGTACAGTAGAGTTCATGAATTTCTGCACAGCTGGATGCATAATATGTAAACTCTTACACCTTATTGTCAATGTCTTACGGGTGTACAGATATTGACGTGACAACGTCTTATAATTCGATGAGCCGGCTGCACGCACGAAAAAACATGACGTATGCGTCGTTACCTCGCTTTGCGGCGTTCCATCTCGGCAATATTCGACATTCATCGTGCAAGATCGGAAGTTCAAATGACACGACATTCATTGCTGCTTGTTCTAATAGCCTCGAGTGCATTTAGCAATCTAAAACAGTAATATGGATCACCTGCCAAAATGACATCTCTGTCCTGACTTATGAATAGAATGTGGCAGAAAATATTGAAAGGAAGTAAATATTGTTCAAATTTGAAAACTATTTTTCAGAATTTATAATTAAATTTAACAATGCATTGTCCCTTTTGTAACAAGTGGCTGGAACGGCAGAACAAAAGGTGTACCTGTCCTAGTTGCACAAATAAATTGTTAAGATGCGACGAATGTTTCACAATAACTGCTGATACCTTCAAGTTTTGTATCAAGTGCGGTCACAATTTGAGCCGAATAATACGAATTAATAGGGCTAAGGAACAAAAAAATCGAGTGAAACAACAACTGTTATTAAAACCGAAGTTCGTCTCAACAATGCCATCATCACTATCTGAGTCATCATCTGAGGGAATATTTTATGAACTTAATTTAACTGTCGAAGATCTAAAGGATTTGGATGAAATTGAAGAAAGTCAGCAGCTCAACATCAGCAATATTCTGGTTCAACCAGACTTGCCACAGTCGCCAAGGACTCCCACCACGCCGTTAAGTCCTGGTGAGCCAATTGGAGACATCATCAGCAAGTCGGGTTCACCTTTGTTCTTAGATTAATTGATATGTTGCCAATTTCAAACATTTTCTATTAAAGATGCGCATTCGGGCGTCCGAATGGTCCGAATCGAAAATTCCGAATACGTTCTAATCAGGAAACCGTGTGTAAATGTTACTTGATTAATTCAATTGTGATTTCCATTATTTACCTCCTTCTCTATATTCATACAAAATATCTATCAAACAAATAAAATTAAAATTTTCTTTTGAAAAATGAAACCATTTCATTATTATTTTCTTATGACGTTGTCACGTTCAACTATCGTCAGTAAACCAACTTTACAGACAACCGATTTTTTTTGAAGCCTTGGTAATGCTCATATATTTATGAACTCGAATGTACTAGTACAAGTAGTACATTATATGGATGATTTAAAAGTCAAACCAAAATAATTCCTTATTATTTACCTAGTTTATCAACTTTACATGACTTTACATTTGAAGTACTCATCTACAGTTTTCTGTCATTTATACATTCATAAAAAGTAACATAGGTACGAACTTACATAAAAGTGATGAAAGGTTTCTAGAAATGTCTATATTGTCTATTCCTTATGACGATACTAGAGTCCGACCAAGTTAAGTTTGATTCGATTTAGACTGTGAAGGTCTTTTAACCGGACTGGCAACGCCTGTCATTTCCTATACAAATAAGTCTGCCATTTTTTGCGGGGGACCCCTCCCCGCACGTCAAATGTATAGCTATTCATACGTAACGTACAAATAGCTGTGTCAGATAAACGTCAGTCCATACAATGTGTATGAGTATGACACTATGTCATACCTATTCGACAAAGGGGACCCTGTCAGTTGCTACTCTGTCTGGTTTAAAACTCGAAGGTTTTCACCTGTTGTGTTAAGTAAACCTCATAATTTCCTAGAACTTTGACGTTTAAAATAACTCTTGCGCAGTCTCTTATATCAAAATCGATGCAAACTTAGCTTGGTCTGACTGTATTAGTTTAAAATCGCTAAACTAAAACGATACTATGATCAAATGCTACTTCCTACCAACCTAACAAGCGCCACGTATACACCCAGTATCACTCAAAACCTCAGATACCCCAACAGATTTTTATTTTTTTTATCTTATCTAGAGTATTCATCTTTTAATCTGATATATATGTATATATAGTAGAATCCGATTAGTACGACTCCGCATACCGGTTTTAGCGATTTAGATATATATAGGCAGATGGTTGGTTTTCATAGAAGCCACTATGAAAGTGCATCCGTATAGTAGGACTGCTTATATCAACAGACCGCTTTTAACGACGGGATTTTACACGAAATTGTGCGGTTACAACGACGACGGCGCATTGTAACCAAACAATACATTCTGAAACACAAGCGCGTAAGGGTTTCATATCGTTTAAAAATATCTCCGCCATTTACAATGACTTAAGTTGCAATGTAGTCGGGAGGTACTAGTAAATAGGTCAATGGTTCATCGATTTATTTCGCTAAAGAGCAAAATTAACTTAATTTCGATTATTCTGTGAGTTACATTGAACCATTATGATATGAATTATAATACATGTGTGACTATTAAATTCGACAAACAACTTTAAAATTGACTGTATGTTTAGTGCGACTTCCGGTTAGTACGACGTGATATTGCCGGTCCCTTCGACGTCGTTATAAGCGGATTCTACTGTATTTAAATTGGATGTTTGATTTTCTGTACAGTTCTACTCGACTTTTAACTCTACTCATCTACGACTATCATAAACCTTAAAACTATTTGTTTGTGTACGTTACTGCAACTACATAAGGTTTACGAATAAACAGCTATGTCACTGTAAAGCACTTTAAAGCTTTGCCACAGTCACAGTAAACTTCAAATTGGACAGGTAATCGCAGTAAGCAAACTAAACCCAACATACAAAAGGACAAGGTAGTAATTAGGTACGAGTTCTATTTGTTATGACACTCGAGCGTTTTCAAATGAGGTCGGTTGCACCAACTGTCAGTGAATGTCAAATCGTTCGTGGAACGTGGTTGCGATGACGGCCAAAACGTCTGATTTTAGTATCTGTTGTTGTTGTATCTGTGGCAACAGAAATACATCATATCTGTAAAAAATCAACTGTTTAGCTATCACGGTTCATGAAATAACAACCTGTTTACAGACAAGCGGACACACGGACGGACGGACAGACAGTGAAGTCCAAAGGTTCGTTTTCCCATATTTTATCTACCACACGAACGAACGAATGCTCTCTCAGATTCAGAAATGTATAGAACCGCTAGATGAAAATGCAGCTTTAGTAATAAGGTCCTATCCCTATGAGTACGGAACCCTTAAAAGATAGTAAGTTGGTGTGTTTAGGCAAGAAAATAAAAATAAACTTTTTCAATTCATAGATATTTACATGAACAACCAATTATGTACATAAAAATTATAAAAAAATACTTATTTACAATTTTATTTACAAGTTACGGTGTTCGCGGATGTTTAAAAACTGTTCAAAATGTCTCCCGCCTTGGCGAAGACAGAGCAATGCACGTTTCCTTAAATTGTTTCTGAGTGACTGCAGCACTTCAGGAGTATTTTTAACCGTCGTAAAAGAGGCAATAATTTTGTTTTGTAGTTCGACAAGAGTCATTGTTCCTGGTCCGTCATCGTACACCAACGTTTTAATTTTACTCCACAAAAAAAAGTTCCAGTGGAGTTAAATCGGGTGATCTGGCTGGCCACTGGACTGGGCCTCCACGTCCGATCCAATGCAGCCCGTAAATATTATCCAGATGTCTCCTGACGTTTATCAGGAAGTGTGCAGGAGCACCATCGTGCTGGTAATCCGTATATCTTTACATCTAAATTAAGAGGAAGTGTATTCGAATATATTTGACACGGTGTACTTCGCTTCGTTCTTGATCCGCACTTTATCGCATTCAGAATTGATAACTACTCCGGCGGCTGACGGGCTGCCGCTTATATACCCGTCGGCGGTACTCCTGAAGTCCTGATGGTTCCAGAATGTTCCAGAATGTTCCAGCCAAATCTTGCCTCGACAGGTTGGGTTCGATTCTAGTAGTTCGCTGTACCGAAGTACTTCTCGCGACTCTTGCTGTCTCTTTCTATCCCTCTCTTTCACACACTTCTCGAACGTTCCGTATAGCTATCTCTTTCTAAGAGTGCTGTCTCTTTCACTCCTTCGAGAGATTACGCCGTATACCGAATTGTACTTCAGGTGCCCATAAGGGGTCCCGAAAACGCCTGAAAACGGGTTTTCAGGTTATTGTACCATCTGGTAGAGGGTGGCCTGAAACGAACTGAAAAAATGTTTCAGGCGCCTGAAAACAACGGCGACGGGTAAATTTTGAATCTTCTAGTATGTGAAACAGCCACCTCTAAAACGGCCTGAAATCACATTTCAGCCTGCTGAAAACGCTTCTAAGGCATGAAAAATCACATTTAAAGTTTTGTTCACATCACTGGCGTAAAAATACGAATTCGATTCGATTTGACGAGACGAAAGCCAAAGAAGGACCAACACACAATCACGTAGCATACCAGCGCGTACCGTAAGAGAAGTGTAATAATCGTAACGTAATAGACTCACCGCCCTCGGTGTAGACGAGGCCGAACTTGTAGTAGCTCATTTTGTACATGAGGCAGTTGAGCAGCGTGGAGGAGCCGTCGGCGTCCACGCGGAACTCGCCCGCGCTGGTGTAGTAGTCGGCCTCGCGGATGTGGGCGCCGCGGTCCGTGCTGCCGCCGATGCGCACCATCCACAGGAACTTGTTGATGTCTGTGCAACAATCGAGATTCGAGTAAAGGACTATGGCCAAAAAGTTAACTTATCGGATAAAATAAATAAATAAATATTGTGGGACAATTTTACACAAATCGACCTAGTCCCACGGTAAGCTCAATAAGGCTTGTGTTGTGGGTTTTAGACGACGATATATATAATAGACAGATACATATAAATACTTAAATACATAGAAAACATCCATAACTCAGGAACAAATATTCGTGATAAATACACAAATAAATGCCCTGACCAGGATTCGAACCCGGGACCTCCTGCTTCGTAGGCAGAGTCACTGCCGACTAGGCTAGGAGGCCGTTAAATATTGTTCGCTTTATTTCGTTATATGGACACCTAGTTGAATTCTATTGCAGATCTGAGATAGATATTCGTATTTAAGTACGAGACTTACTTTTCTTCCTTGCGATTTCCCGCCACGGCTCAGCGCGCCTGGGACTCGCTTTGGCAACTAATCCCTAGATTCGACGTAGGCGCTAGTTTTACGAAAGCGACAGCCTTCTGACTTTCCAACCCAGAGGGCAAACTAGGCCTTATTAGGATTAGTCCGGTTTCCTCGCGATCTTTTCTTTCACCGAAAAGCGATTGGTAAATATCAAATGATATTTCATACTAAAGTTCATAAAAACTCATTGGTTTGAACCCGCGACCTTCGGAGTGAAAGTCGCTCGCCTGACCGCAGGGCCACCAACGATTAAGTACGAGAACTACGCACGTAAAATATTCACAACCGCCGGTGATGACGGCGGATCCTTCCGCCGCGCACATCAAACGGAGAGAATTACAACCTTGCTGCATCCATTTACTTACCAATCGGAATATTATTATTATTTATTGAATCATACTTAAAACGTGTAACATTACAGTTTACACCAAAGCATTACAATGATTCCTTACTCCAAATGCTTACGTACTCATTTAAAAAATAAGTTACTTAAGAATTATGCCTACTGACACCTGTCTCGCTGCTCTTGAAGCACAATATCTTCCATTCAGTCATCACTCTCGCGATCCCTGTCGCAAATACATCACAATCAGGTTCTGCTGCAAGTAGGGAGTTGAGAAGCGCAGTTGAGCGTGGAATGGGGGAGTGCAGGCGTAGGCGAGTGCGCCGTGGCCAGCAATGGCGGTTGCCTCCGTCTTCCACCGTACTCGTCAGGCGCTGACAGTTTGAGAAACCGTTCCTAGAGAGCTATACTGTCTAGTTCACCCCTAAATATCTCAGCTCTGCAACTTTAATCTGTGAGTTCGAAATCCCACTTAAAAACAAAACGTACAGTGTGGATCAGGACACGTGTCGTCACACCGTCTTTTAAAGGATTTTACTTTTTACAGAGATTTAAATGTTATCCATTATTACAATACAATACAAACAATGAAGCGGTAAACAACAGGTATAGCTATTACATCCTTTGGCGTTTTCTTTCCGCCGCAGAGATCCCAACTTGGGAAACAATTTTAGGACAGTGTAGGATTATCTACAGTCAAATGTAAAAATATAAGGTGCTACTTTATTAGTTGCAGAATTTTTTGCAGCTGATAGTACTCGGTTTCTAGAGTAAATTTACGTATTAAACATTATACCTTTTACGATGTTTTTTTGGAGAAAACGTTAAAACAAATTTGCTACGTAAAAACACCCTGTTAATGTGATCAGTAAATGAGAACTCATTGAACAGATTCTAGTACCTCTTTTACCTACCAGTTAACTGTAACTGGCCACTTCACGTCGATAAATCTCGACCATAATGACATTTAAGACTAACTATTGTTGACATGAGTGATATGACGGATAGTGTTAAACGTCTTGTCAGTGAAATGCACATGATGATTCTTTTTAGACGAAATTAAAATTATTTTTTTTGTTCGGTAAATGAAAACAAAAAAATCATATGAAAAGATTTCATAATTTCTATTTAAAGTTAATTGTTTTAAAGTAGAGTATCACGTGTTAAAATATCTGCAACTAATAAAGTAGCACCTTATATAGTGGTGCACATCTTATCAAAAATATGTCCCATAGCACCTTATGCCAGTGTAATAAGAGCATATTTATGAGTCGATTAAGTCGAACCATATTTTTGCACTTGACTGTACAGTAGCGATCAGTGTTACCATCGGAGGAGTAGCCGACGAGGCCGCCGAATATGACGAGCACGTAGTCCACGTCCAACTCGCGCATGATCTCGTAGGCGCGCTCCTCGCCCGACGCCATGGCCTGCCCCACGCGCGAAATGTGCGTGTTGTTCCACGTGTTGTTGTCCACTATCACCGTCCGGTTCGCCATCGCAGTTATCTGGTATCCGTAGTCCCACCACGACATCACTTTAGAGTCCTGCGAGTGACAATTCGACATTCATATCGGGTCAACAAGGAGAGATTGCTCTAACTTAAATTAACCTATTTATTAACACAGTTCAGTAGCGAATACCCTTGGGATATTTTACTATATTATAAACTACATTACTCGTATCTGTAGGATCTATGGCAAATTAAACAACAATGTAAGACTTTCCAATGGAATTGGAAAAATAATAAGTATTCAATATTTTTGTTTTTAATAATTGCAAACTTTGTACAGTTTTTTCTCTATCAATTCACATATATCTGCACTAGCCATTATCAACTAATACAAATAATGCAATTATTATGTTTGAGCAGGTTAGCGTCATGAAGTGTGTAATGAATTACCTCGGGGGTGTTCATCTTGAGCCAGGTGTAAGCTTCGCGGAAGTCGTCGAAGATGATGCGGGCGCCGTCGTGCGCGCGCGCCGACAGGACGATGGACGGCGACGAGTACGCCTCCGACGTCACCCAAGTGCAGTGGAACACGTACGACACCAACAGGCAGCCCAGCACGCACACGAACAGCGCGCCCACCTGTATACCACACGATACATGACAGATAGCCACTGCTTATAGTAGGAGGTCAACATGCTAAATTTGTAGTAACTCGAGCGTCGTAGGGACCAGTTGGAATACATTAGTTGATAGGAAGAATAAAATGTTAGTGGTGGGGGATGCGACTACATACTTATTTAATGTAAAAAAATATATATGACGTGGAAATACTCGAGCGTATCAGGTATCGAAATACAGATCGCGGAACGTTTAAAAAAAACCTACCGCGTTCCAGTAAGTGAAAACGTTTGGCTGAAATCGTCAGATTGTTTAAATGAACACTTTTCATTTTGCATTATTAATTCCTTAATCTCAGGCGTACTAGGCGTATTTTTTACAATACTTTTTTTACAATATCGAATCTATATCAAGGACTCATATCCGGCGGAGGTACGTAACAGGGTACAAGGTATCCCCCAAACGTAGTGCGGTCCAAAAGTTTCCGGCCTTACGAAGAAAATAAGTAAATACATTTACAATTTTATTTTTATTTTTTAATATAGTCTCCATCTATTTCAATACACTTTTCAGATCTATGAATTAGCATTTCAATCCCACTATAAAAATACTCCGAAGATTTGTCCCCAAAATGGGCGTATACTGCACAGGTCACTTCATCATCAGAAGAAAATCTTCTTCCTCAGGCGTACTAGGCGTATCTTTGACTACTTTTTTTTACAATATCGAACCTATATCAAGGACTCTTATCCGGCCTAGGTACGTAAGAGGGTATTAGGAATCCCCCCGTACGTAGTGCGGTCCAAAAGTTTCCGGATAAAATAGAAGAATAAATACATTTACATAGAAAACTCCCGTGAGTATTAGACATATTAATATACTTAGACCGGGTTACTCACGTCTATAAAGTCGAAAATAGCTCGACATGTGCATGTGTAGTGCAGTTGACAATAGAAGTGAAAGAGACGGTAGTATCTCGCCTATACCGGTGCCGCATGCGCCTGCGCCGACCGCGCCCCCCACGCCGGTCTGCCGGCGTGCTCAACGGGCTGTCGCGCGCAGTGTGCGCAGAGCAATCGCGGCTAGCGCTTCTCACTCATGATTATGGGGCGCGGACCGTCCCGAAACATGTCGAGCTATCTTCGACTTTATAGACGTGAGTAACCCGGTCTAAGTATATTAATAAATACATTTACAATTTTATTTTTCAATTTTGTCTTATATTTGCGTAGAGGAGCGTCCCCTGGGCGGTGGATGGGGGAACGGTCGGTAGTACAGCCTAGCTACGCTACTCGGCTAATTCCGGTGGAATCGCTAACCAACGACGGGTGTGGTCCTCCAGCACTTTGGGGGTTATGCGGCGGGTTAATAACCCTCCCATGGAAAAACCGACACGTTACGAAACCGAATAGAGAGAATAAACGATCCGATCCCAATTCTGATAACTCAAGGCATGGAAAAACGGACCTTCGATTTGCTTCATGGAATGTGCGCTCTCTATTTAGACCTGGGGCCCTCTACCAGGTGGATAAAGAGCTGCAAAGATACCAGGTGGATATTGCAGCTCTACAGGAAGTTGGGCGGGAAATGGAGAGTGTAGAGTTGATAATGGAATTTTGTTTTATAGTGGCAATGATGCGGGACAACACACACATGGCACGGGTTTCTACGTATCTAGGAAGCTAATAGGGAATGTGATTCGATTTGATGCAATCTCGGACAGAATTTCTGAGCTTCGCATTAGGACCAAGCTGTTAAATATATCAATAATAAACGTGTATGCACCTACAGAAGTAACTAGTGACGAGGTGAAAGACGAATTCTATGAACAGCTTGAAAGATTTTTGTACCTATCATTGGGAGACACAGTTAGCACGACCTCTTTAACTATAATGGTCTGAGACTGATAAGCTTTGCAACATCGAAAGCAATGGTGATAAAGAGCACGATGTTTCCCCATAAAGAAATTTACAAAGGTACCTGGCAGTCTCCAGGTGGACAAACTATGCATCAGATCGACCACGTCCTTATAGATGACAGACACAAAAACATCATACAAGACGTTAGATTAGAAAATTTAGAGGTGCAGATTGTGACAGCGACCACTTCATGCTATCTATCTAAATTAAAGTTAGAATTAAAATAGATAAACCGCCGTCTCATAAAGACAAAACAGAGTATTTCAATTTGGAAAGACTAAAAGATCAAGCTATTAAAGAGAAATTTCAGTTAGAACTGAGTAATAGTTTTAGTGGCTTAGCTATTGATGATGATGTTAGCACATTGTGGAATAATGTTAAAAGTGAAATAAATGAGGCAGGTAATAGAATCATTGGGCGTAGAAAAAAGAGAAAACGGAAGAAGTGGTGGACTGAGGTGTGTGGAAAATTTATAGAAGAGAGAAGGAAACTCAAAATCTCGCACAATAGGATAAGCGCTGGGAAAATAGGTATAGAGAGATACAAGTTGAGACCAGAAAGATTATAAGGCGAGCGAAAAGGACACACCTGGAGGGCATAGTCAGAGAGATGGAAACGTTGATAAGGGCTATTATAGGGTGGGTGACTAATTTCCTCGAAGCCACACTTGGCAACAGCAGGCTTGGTGATTGATGCGGTATGAACAGGACCATTGTCGAGGAGTAGCCGCACACCTCTGCTAAGTTTACCTCGACGTTTTCCTTGATTGCCTCTCGTAATTGTTCAATAAGTGTAGCATAATACCTGCCGTTCACAGGGGTATTACGTTATTTTATGTCTATCAACAATATTCCGTGACAATCCCAGAATAAGATAGCCCTTATCTTTTTGGTGGATTGCGTAACCCTGGCCTTCCTAGGTGGCTTTTCACCAAATCGACGCCACTCCATCGATTCCCTTTTGGAAAGGGGATCATAGTAAAAAACCCAGTGTTTCCTCCCCAGTAACAATTGTCTCCAAAAAACTCTCTCCGTATTTTTTATAAGCATCTAAAACTTCCTGAGCATGCTGCTTTACGCTCACTTCGTTGCAATCTCAGAAGTTTGGGCACCTACCTGGCACTAACTTTATTCATGAATTCGATCTTAAGAACTGAAGTTTTCGAAAGCCCTGTTCTTGCCGCTATTTCCTTGGTCTTTAATCTTCAGTCACCCAGAACTTCCTCTTCCACTAACTTGACGCAGTCGTCGGTGACTGCCTCCACGGGCCGACCGGAGCGAGGTTCGTCGTGGATGGTCTCCCGTCCTAAACGAAATTGCTTACTCCATTCTTCCACGGTGGAAAATGAAGGAGACAAGTCCCCGTCAACAGCATCTAATCTTTTTTTAAATATCGGTGTAACTGACCCCTTCCTTTGTAAGGAACTTGATGACGGAACGATATTCCAACTTATCCAGTTCGAACATTTTGAGACTTCCCGTTATTTTAAACCGCAAGCGATAGAAATCTAAAAACTATAAACAAAAGAGCGGAATAAATGACGATCACAATGACTTTTTTTTCGAAACGCCAGATTTCTTTAGCTAGTAGCTTTTGGACCGCACTACGTATGTTAGTCTGCCGCGCCGGAGTTACTACAGAAATCCCCTCTTGGCCTCCCCTACTTTTATACCAGTATTTGGTCCCGTCAATGGTTCCCATGCCACAATATAATGTGACGTATAAAATAACAATTTAAATGTTTGACAGTTCATTTGCATGAGAGATAACTTGGTTGGACTCTATTTTGGCAAGCCACGTTTAGCGCGCTACAAAATACTGTCCGCAAACACACAAAAATACATTCAACTCACCTCAGAACGGAACACCAAATTATTTTCGTGCTTCTTTTTCTTGTCGTGCTTTTCGACTTTGGGCTCTATGTCCTTGACGTGAAGGCTCAGCAGACTGGAGGCGGCCACGCCCGACACAATGCACATGACGGGGGCCAGCACCAGCATCAGACGCACCATCACGCCCTGCGACACGCCACACGTCAGACTCACATCCACACTGGCTACTCGCGTCGTGTATACAATGTTCATTCAGAGAGCAAAGTGTAAACAATCACTGCGCGGAGTCAACGGAATGGTGACACTCGACGTTGCCTTCCACGCGCTCAAGCTTCTCCATCATCATAATTAACCCCGATGCAGAAGGGGAGTTGATATAGTATTTAACGGGGGGCTGTTTTAATCAAAAAGTTCACCGACTATTATTACATTTATTACCCAGGCGACCAAGCGAAGATCGGAAACTTATAACTCGAAAGCCTGGGTTTTCATAGAGATTAGACTAAGCCAGAAATCGTTAGAGCCAATAAAATTATATATATTTAGATTTTAACACACTCAAGTTGCGAGTTTTCAAGTCAAGCCAACAAACTGTCTTGCAGTTTAGCAGATAAGAAAAGTTTGTAAGATCGGGTTTATTTCCTTGAATAAACGATATACGAGGGGAGCCTTTTAAGTTGTGTCGTTTGGAAAAACTAAAGACAATTTGAGTGTTAAATGGTATTTATTGGTTTTCGAAGTAGTCACCGTGATACGTAATGCACTTTTTCATTCGATCGAACCAATTTTTGAAACACTTATTCCATTCTGAAGTCGTCTTCAGGCGTCTGGTACCGTTGACCAGGAAGTCGTTGTTTGATTTTTGGAAAAGTAAAGAAATCATTAGGGCTTAAGTCTGGACTGTAAGGCGGGTGTTCCAGATATTCGACGCTTTTCTCTTTTAAAAACGCAACTGTCTGCTGGGCGGTGTGCGGGCTCGCATTTTCGTGGCCACGTTGCCTTTTCGCTACAAACGTGGCGACTATTTTTTTTCACAGTGCTCCGTGAGCGTATTACTCGTACTTCGGTCGGTTTTAGCTCGTTTGCAACACCCAAATAGTCGACTGCTGTTTAGAATCCGGATCGTAAGCATATATCCAAGATTCGTCACCACTGACAATGTCATAAACGTGTTTAGAGTTTCGTCGATTGAATTGCCGCAGCGTTTTGCGACACCTTCTATTCTAACGCGAGCCGTTTTTTGGTCTTCACTAAGTAAATGTTGCAGGCGTCCATAGGCTACGGTGACCGCTTACCATCAGGCGGGCCGTATGCTTGTTTGTCACCGTCGTAGTATTAAAAAAAAATGTGGTATCCAACGTGAGATCAATTTTAATGAAGCTTCTATCTCACGGTATGTTGCATGGCGATCTTCGATGATCAGTTGCCGTACTGCATCAATGTTCTCCTGGGTTACGGCTGTTTTCGATCGACCTTCACGATGCCTATCACTAAGACTAGAACAACCACGTTGAAATTCCAAATACCAACGCTCCACAGTCCGGAGGCATGGTGCTTCATTATAAAAAACCGTAGTCAACTCTTCAAAGCACTGAAGACGAGTTAAACCCCTTTTAAAGTTGTAAAAAATTATCGCACGTAAATTTTCCTTCGAAATTTCCATTTTCACAACTGACTTGTAAATTTTTAATCGACGCTATTCTAAAACGGTTCGCCCGATCTCGAGTCATTCTTTTGTTTTCGAATTCTAAATTCAAATATTTCATGATGATATTAGTTTTTTTTTAATAATCACGGGAGGTTTGCAAACGACAGAACTTAAAAGGCGGTCGTATTTTACAACAGTAATTTAGCCCAGTACATCTGTAATCGGCTTCACTCACCGCAAAATAGATGCTGAGCACGCCATAGAGGATGATGAAGATGTTGGCGTCAGTGAGCTTGGAGAAGCAGAAGTAGAGGCCGGCGGGGAAGAGGAACACCAGCACCTGCAGGTCGAAGTAGAACGACGACCAAGAGGTCGGCTGGTGCTCCGACACCGACGCTGCGAACACACCGCGCCACTTACTCAACTGTTCCTTGCACCAGTCACACCTCTTCCTCTACAAGTCTGTTATCCTTTAGTTTAGGCTATAAGATCCGTGTGTGTTCCAGTTTCATGGTTAAAAATAAACCTATTTCTTATTTGTGAAGATAAGGCCTTATAAGTTACGTTAATTCAGATTCAGACAATTTATTGATAAATACGTCTAAAATAAAAAAATAAAATAAATTAACACATTACTCGTAAAGCGAAAAAATGCCCTTTTTAATGCGTTTGAAAACAGCATATTAAGACCCCCATAATAATAAACTCTTTTCTACTCCAGCACTTCTATCTGTCAATTAGATGACTGACAGCAATATTTAAATAGTAGTTTATGTAACAGTGATATAATAAGGGTTCTTAAAACTTGAGGGTCTCGAAGCCGAGTTTTGCAATAATAGACCCTCAAGTTTTAAGAACCAATTATGAGCTGTTGCATACCCTAGTTTTTCTACAACAGCTAAAATAGCGTAAAAAGCAAAATCTAGAAACGTGGCAGAATAGGGAAGATGTTGTGCCCACTATATAAATTTAAAAAAAACAACAACAGTGCTCATATATTGTATGAAAATCCATAGGAGCAGTGTTCTTATGGAATACCACAGACAACGTTATAATGTATACTTTTTAAATATCGCTGTCAGTCATCTAATTGACAAATAGAAGTGCTGGAGTAGAAAAAAGAACCCTTTTTATATCACTGTTGCATAAACTACTATTTTGTTACAGCTAATGTCTTATCTGTAAAGAGGTTATTATAGCTAATTTATATTATCGAATTCGATAATATTCTTTTTTCAAATTTTGAACATCTGACCAACAAGGAAATTTGATTTGATCTCTAATCTCAGTCGAGATAACGCAATGAGTTAGGAAATATATGGAGCGGCCCTATTCTACTATACACACTTCAGGTGATACAAATATTAAACGTAAAAGGTAAACTAATTACTACATAGTACTTAGTAGGTAGGACAATCTTTGATTAGCAAAATATTGGCAGTTTTGAGCCTAATTTGGAGATGGCAATTCGAAATTAACAAAAACCGGGCTAGTGCGAGTTGGACTCGTGCACAAAGGGCTCCGTGCCATTGCCTATAAAACGGCAAAGAAATCATATTTGTTCCATGGGAGACCCCTTATTTTTATTTTTTTGTATTTGTAGTTATAGCGCCAACAGAAATACATCGGCTCATGAGACCATAAGATACAACCTGGAGACAGATGGACATATTATCTCCAGGTTATTAACCTTTTAAGTATGGAACCCTAAAAACTAGTTATATTCTAACAATGTCTTACCGATGATGGGAATATGATTCTTGGCGTAAGAGGGATCCAGCAATGAGTAGAATCTTCCAGTCCAGGGCGAGATTTTACCTGTTGAGAAAAAAAACGTAATTACTGAGAACAAAGGGAATATCAGCATGGTTTTGTGTAAAGGCGCAAACCTGTGGTACAAAGCACCGAGGACCGCAAGACGGTATGGAAGAGCAAAGAGCTACACGGGCGGTTCTACAAGGCCCTCACGGGCCCTGACGTAGATCTGCCCGCGTCGGTGAACTGGTTACGATTCGGGGACCTCTTCGGAGAAACCGAAGGTTTTGTCTGTGCAATTGCGGACGAAGTTATCATGACGAATAACTACCGGAAATATATCCTGAAGGACGGTACGGTCGACATTTGTCGGGCATGCCGCCGTCCCGGAGAGTCACTCAGGCATATTATTTCCGGTTGTCCTCATCTTGCTAACGGCGAATACTTGCACAGACTCTCGTAGCCAGGATTAATCACCAGCAACTTGCTCTTAAATACGATCTTGTGGACCACGAAGTCCCGTACTACAAGTACGCACCTGCGCCAGTTCTCGAAAATGGTCGTGCCACGCTCGATTGGGATCGATCTATCATCACGGACAGGACTATTGTAGCCGATAAGCCTGACATCGTGCTGGTTGATCGATCGCAGCGTCGGGCCGTGCTCGCCGACGTCACCATCCCCCATCACGAGAATCTCGTGAAGGCCGAGAGTAAGTACAGTCAACCAATTTGATTCCTAGGCCACTCTAGAACCATGTCGCAATGAATCAATTTGTTTATCTTCTGTGACATTGATTATTGCGTGATGCATGTCATAATGACATCTCCGCATTTGCGAACATGTGTCAACAATAATGAATAAATAGTAAAGGAGTTTGCATATGTATTAATAAATTTTATATTAGAAATTGAAATGGAAATTAAAATACTGTTCTGTCAAAACATCACTGAAACAGGCCACGGAAGCCTGGAGACCATTTTTTGAAAAGAAACATTTTTCCGTTCGTAGGATAAGAAAATATATTTCAAGCATATTTTCCTGGATAAAATGAATTATATCACAGTATCTATGATGTTTTTGTAGAATCATCAAGAATATTCAAGAAAAAATATTTTATTGTAAACAGACAGTAGGATTAGGACAGTAACGAAAACAGAACTTTCCATTAACTATGCAAATGCTTTAATACAGATAATAACAATTAAATCGAAGCACAATAACTTTAATATCGGGTAAATGCATTCTCACTTTGTATAATGTTTAGATAAATATTTAGTGGAGATGAAGCCATGTTGTTCGTAATGATGACGCATTTGTGTTCTTTGCTCGTCAGTTACTCGCCTCACAACATGATTGCGACTGCGATGATCATTTAAATCTCCTTCCGCTGGCTATCGATTGACCAACAAATCCACTGTAGCTCGCTGAAAATACTATAATAGCATTAACTCAAAATGAAAAGAAACCAATGTTTTTCTAGAATACCGTTCATACTTGTAAAACCTAACTTACCGAAACGTTCAATCTTTCTGCTATGTCACGTCTGCTGTAGCCTTCCTGATGCAATATTACTATACGAGTTCTCTCATATATATTTGCTGCCGGCATTTCAATACATATTTTGAGTATTTTTTATTACCCAATTTAATAAAATTGACGACAGAATGTTAACTTGAATTGTCACTGTCTGTCTGTCAATACTTATTTTTCTGTTCATGTCATCGAGCATAAACGTTAATGAACTCTTTACGTTTATTTCATGTTGTCATCTGAAAGTTGATAATCGTTTGACCCGCACTGACGTTGTTACTATCTAGTAGTTACTGCGACAAAGTTCTATAGTGGCCTAGGAATCAAATTGGTTGACTGTACCTAGACTTGGCTCACGAAATAACCGCCATGTGGGATGTTGACTCGACGATCATTGTCCCGATAGTCGTTTCAGCGAACGGTCTCATAGCGAAGAGTCTCGACCAACATCTTATGAGACTCTCGCTAGGTGGATGGATCAAGGGTCAGATGCAGAAGGCAGTAATCCTGGACACGGCGCGTATAGTCAGGCAGTTCCTCTCTCTGCGGCCCTAACCATCGGCAGCCTGGGCCCTGCCCCGTTGCCGGCGGCACTACTCTAGGTTAGGTTTTTTATAATATGTTTATATGTATTTTGTAATTTTTGTATTGTTTTTGTATTTTACTTTTATAATCATAGTATAATAACCTAACCTGAGATAAATAATGAATAAAGAATGTCATAAATATTATGGGACAATCTTACACAAATCGACCTAGTCCTACGGTAAGCTCAATAAGGCTCGTGTTGTGGGTAATAGGCGACGATATATATAATAGACAGATACATATAAATACTTAAATACATAGAAAACATCCATAACTCGAGGAACAAATACTCATGATAAACACACAAATAAATGCCCTGACCAGGATTCGAACTCGGGACTTCCTGCTTTGTAGGCAGGGTCACTACCAACTAGGCTACATCATCATCTTCATAATCATCATCATCATTAACCCTGTGAAATCGAGTACTGTAAAGGGCTCGAAACGTAGGGTCATGGTGTTAATAAACGCGATTAATCCGTTCTAAAGTGTACTATATATATTCTAATATTCTATACTATATTATCGATTGCAATTTATATGCGTTATTTGATTATTAACGATTTTCACTTTCAAATTGTGACCGGCCTCTAAACAACGAAGCAACAACGAAAACAGCGTCCATTCTATAATTTCATCCATATTAGGAGTACAAGGAAAAGTGGAAATGTCCACATACCAGTGATGGTGAGCGCGACGACGGCAGTGCCGAGCGTGGCCAGCAGCGCGGTCAGCAGCGCCTTGAAGAGCAGCTCGAAGTTGGCGGGCGAGAGCCGCGCGCGCAGGTACTGCGCGAACGCGTACAGCTGGCACAGACCAAACGTGCCCAGCGCCTGCACACATGTCGGAGGCGTTGTATCTATTATACTACTACTACTAAAATAACTTATTTTTCAAGAGACATTAGATTTATATATAAGTTAGTATAAATAGTCTCATTTGCCTATTCACTGGGATGTAGAATTGCTTCCTTCTTTGATAAATGTAGAATGGAGAGGCAGTTGCCAGAGCCAAACAATGAATGTTGGAACTGAATTGTAGCACTTCTTCACTATGCATGAAAAAAATAGGAAGGGGGTACAAGGTACATTAGTATTAATTTAGGGTTATTTTAGAGACGTAAAATAATTAAACTTCTATTAAGCTCATGTACCTACGTGTAGTCTGTGCAAACTACAGTAAGTATTTTAGTACAGTCAACAACACAGCTGTGAAAGTGCCAAAAATATGTACCTATACACGACCTTAATTCTCTGGCAATAAAGTTCTGTATACATATTTTTGGCACTTTAGCTGTATTCACAGCTGTTTTGTTGACTGTACATGGCAAGGGTAGATTTTAAAGTGTTGTTTAACATATGCAAAAATATTACCAGCATGTGCTCGGAGCTCTGCACAGGCTGGAATCCCACAAAGGAGATCTGCATGGAAAGGATGGTGCCGACGCAGTAGAGCGCGCTGTAGGCCACGTACACGCGCGCCGAGAACCGCCCCAGCAGCATCAGCGCCAGCACGTGCAGCGGGATCAGGTTGATCAGGAACACGTAGCCGCCCCAAGACGACACCTGCACCAACACTATACATTAATCCGCGCAGACAACCAACCGCGACGATTTCCTCTCTAGCCCTTATGCTTATGCCTGATCATGGAATTCATGGACTAGAGTAGTGAACTTCAATTTGAATGCATCCAAGGTACAAACATTTCATATATTTTTCACTTTATTGCTTGAAAAGTTCGGCTTTAAGTTGAGTCTAGGCGAAATAAAATAGCATCAGACCAATAAATAGCCTCGGCTAAAATGGGTTACTTTATTACATAATCTAGCTACTACATGACACACTGGAACGAAATATAATGAATTCGCAGGATAAGAATATCTTTCTTAAAACAAAAAGTAGTTACTCAGCACAGCAGTGTCCAAAGAGTACCAAAATAAACTAAGTCTGTAATACGGGACTTATAGTTTCATATTTATATATTTTATAAGTAACAATTAGTTTGGCCCAAAACAGTGTATGACGCTATAGCGTATAAGCAGCAGAAGTAGCGACCAAAGCGTTAATTTGTGTATACACCAATGTGACCTTTTTGCCAGCTGCCAGCTTTCAGTCAGCTTTTTAAATAACGTAACAAGTAAATGTAACATTTTATCTTATCATATCGGAATATAAAGTGAGACTCGTTATACCGTTTAATCGTTTTAGTTTTAAGATTATCATAAATTGTATTTGCATGCATAACTTTGTGCTTTTATTATGCAAATAAATGCTTGAATATGAATAATATGATAGAGTTTGTCATATTGAAATAAGATTGAATTTCGCATGGCGTTTGTATTTTCCCCACTTAATTGCAGCCGCCGCACAGGGCCCGCGCACAAACGACGTGGCGTGTGTGCGACGGCAATATTGAATAAGATTGTGGGGGGACGAAAGTGATACCTAGTGCAGAGATTGCAATGCGAGCTTTCAAACAGCACAGCAGCAGATATTAAAGTGTTGCACATTGAAGTCGCTTTTCCGATTTTATATGCCGGATCAGGATTATGCGCGGTCAAGCACGCGTTCAAACGGTAATACTCTAGTTGGTTCGCGAGGCAAACGTCCACTATGCGACTGCTGTGCTGTGAGTATACGTTCTTGCGCGCGTAAACTGCGCCCGGGTTTAGATACCTAAAAGCCAAATAATCTAAGCCTTAATACAAAACAACACATGCTTAATGGATAAATAAAAGTAAACTAATGAATATACATCTTCATTTCAATGTTGACTTTCAGGAGATGATACTTATTGAATTGCTGCCTACTGATTCAATATCGGAATTCATTGGTTTACTTTACTTCATTCGCAAACAGTAGCAAGTCTATAAAAGTGGATTACCACAACTTGCCTAATATAGACAAATGGGCATGCTATCTAATAGTAGTTTATGCAACAGTGATATAATAAGGGTTCTTAATACTTGAGGGTCGCCGTTACAAAACGAGACGAAGTCAATAACAGACCCGAGAGTTTTAAGAACCAATTATGAGCTTTTGCATACGCTAGTTTTTCTACCACAGCAAAAACAGCGCATAAAACCAAAATCTAGACAGGTGGCAGAATGTGGAAGATGTCGTGAACACTATAGAAAAAAAAAACAACAGTGCTCATATATTGTATGAAAATAAATAGAAGCAGTGTTCTTATGGAATACCATAGACAACGTTATAAATGTATACTTTTTTAATATCGCTGTCAGTCATCTAATTGACAGATAGAAGTGCTGGAGTAGAAAGTAGTAGTTTATGCAACAGTGATATAATAAGGGTTCTTAAAACTGGAGGGTCGCCGTTACAAAACGAGGTAAAGCCGAATTTTGTAATATTAGTCCCGAGAGTTTTAAGAACCAATTATGAGCTGTTGCATACCCTAGTTTTTCTTCGACGGCTAAAATAGCATAAAAAGGAAAATCTAGAAACGTGGCAGAATAGGGAAGATGTAGTGCGCACTATAGAAATTAAAAAAAAACAATTAAAAAAAATTTAAAAAATTAAAATCCATAGGAGCAGTGTTCTTATGGAATACCATAGACAACGTTATAATGTATACTTTTTAAATATCGCTGTCAGACATCGAATTGACAGATAGACGTGCTGGAGTAGAAAAAGGTCTTTAAGAAAACCGGCTGAGTGCGTGTCGGACCACGCCACTTTAGCTATGGAACCCTAAAAAGTAGTATAAATATTTTCTTGGTATGTTTTATTCTCCTCTGCTTATGGCAAGTAAATCTACAAGGTGATTAAAAAGCCTATGAAAAACGTGTGACAAAGTAATTTATAAATATTTTGTTTGAAACAGCAAAAACTGAAAAGTGCTCATATTCACTAATCAGGGTGAAGATTTCATATTAATGATATATGATTGGCATTTAAGGCTAATGCCAAATAAGCAAAACCGTATAATGACCAATCAAAGTTACCTGCATAATTAGGTATGCAATTTAATAATTAAGCAAATAATAAACACTTTATTGCAAAACTTACAGGTATAAGGGTACAAAAAAGAAGTAAACCAACAGTATAAAGGCCAAGTTGTCCGTATGCGGGATCTCTTCCAGTTAACGTAGAGTTGTGGCCCACTTATTAAGAACTAACATTTTTTTTTACATTTTATATGAGATGCAAATCAAACACCTATAATTTGCATAACTCAGCACAATACAAGTAATTAATAAATATTAAATATTTAAAACATTTTAAATATAAATTGTTTTTTTCGAAGCTTGTACTATGGGTACTAGGCGACGTAATACATACTTATATAGATAAATACATACATATATACATACAAAACGTCCATAACTCAGGAACAAATATGTGTGTTAACTAAACACAAATAAATGCCATTTAAATAAATAAATAGATCTATACCTGGAATCCTGGAAATAAGCAGTCGTAGTGGAGTCTATGACAAAAAGATGTCTTGCTTGGAACAGAAGAAGGGATTCCCTACCAAATATTAATTAACCCTTTATAAGGCCGCAGTTACACAGATATGCTACGTGAAAGTTAAATACACTACCAAGTTTGTAATGCACTGGGGAACACATCTACGGCAAAAAAAAACCGAAATCATTAATAAAAACATGTGGTCATTATATGCACTCTGCCCGTTAGTGCACTCGAGTTTTCAGATGATCTGTTTCCAATACACCTATTCATTGACATTGACAACAAACATAATGATGCTCTTTACAGACTGGTGTTTACTGTGTTTTTGTTTTGTGTGTGTACAATATTTATCGATATAGCATGTAACCTTTTATAATTTTATTAATCTTAGGTGGCAAATGATACACTTTCCTGATACTACAAACAACGTAGTTCAGTTATTGCAAATATTGCAATTCACGATGGAGCGTGGATGGAGAGTGGATTTATCAAAATTAGACCTTATTATCATACCAATAACAGTCTCACCACTCGCCTATAATATAAATTATTAGATACAGCAACTTGTGTATTTTTACCCGACTACGGCAAAGCCAAAAGAAAGGGTTATGATTTTAGCAGTCTATGTATTTAATAGTATAATGGAAACAGTGACAAATGCTTGCTTCCCTTAACGGGCATAGTGCATTCATTGACCACAAACTTTAGATTAATTAATTTCACTAAAATTAAATTATGACCGAAAAAGTATAAATAAGAAAAGAAAGCCTGATATATTTGCTATATAATACCATAATAGTTAAATAAAAAAGAGGATGTTCTTCTCTATAAATGTTTATTAACTAAGTGGTTTCCAAATCGCCTCTGCCTTATAAAGGGTTAAACATTAGCATTTTCTTTTACAATTCGCGAGTTTTTGTCTGTCCCTAATTAGTGTGCCAACTTATTTATCGATGTCGTGGGATAAGTTACTTTTAATTTTTTTTATTATTAAAATTGTAATCAGTTGATTACAATTTTATTAATAAAAAAAATTAAAATCCATAGGAGCAGTGTTCTTATGGAATACCATAGACAACGTTATAATGTATACTTTTTAAATATTGCTGTCAGACAGCTGGCATAAGCCGGAAAGGAAACGCTAGGAAGAAGAGTACTTATGGAGTTCCATAAGTACTCTTCTTCCTAGCGTTTCCTTTCCGGCTTATGCGGTTCAGGGGGGTCCGCTTTGGCATCTAATCCCAAGATTTGACGTAGGCGCTACTTTAACGAAAGCGACTCCTATCTGACCTTCCAACTCAGAGGGTAAACTAGGCCTTATTGGGATTAGTCCGGTTTCCTCACAATGTTTGAACAAGAAGCAATTGGTACGAGCCAGCAGGATTTGAACCCGAGACCTTTGGATTGAATTTGAAAGTCTCACGTCATACCGCTGGGCCACCAATCCATCACCAAACTCCATAAATACTAAAATGAAATAATATTAAGGGATATAAATAAATTTTTTAATATGAAAGTAAAACTTAGCATTTTTTATCAAAAAATCTGTGTCCTTAAGGCTGCTTAATTAGTGGACCACAAGTGCCACAACTGTATATGTCAATTTATCATTAAAGCAATACATCCATACTAATATTATAAATGGGAAAGTGTGTGTGTCTATTTGTTTGGCCATGTTTCACGGCAAACCGGAGCGACAAAATGGCGTGATTTTTTAACTGGAGATAGTTGAAGGGATAGAGAGTGACATAGGCTACTTTTTGTCTCTTTCTAACGCAAGCAAAGCCACGGGTAAAAGCTAATATCTTATATTACAGACTTTGTGCACCATACATCAATGCATAATTTAAACAGTATGGGAAGTCAGTTATGAACTGTCCTCCAGCAGAACTTCTATACATAACAAGTTCTTCTGCTGCAGAAGAGATTGTTAGCCATAATTTGTAATTGAACAGTTTTTAAACTCACCATGTAAAAGTATGCTAGAGCAGTCATCGTAGCCCATAGCAGAGTTCCAGTGTTGACCGCTTTGATCCAGAAGTAGTATGTAAGTAACATACAGAATATAGCAATTCCTTCATTGTCGTAACTTCCAGCCACAGAGCGGCTTATGTAACCCGGCACAATGGCAATCATTGCGGCAGCCACCAATCCCGCACCTTCATCCTGCCAGGTCACAAATCATTTGTACCTATGTTTTTCTATACATTTTCAGTTTAAACTCAGGGAACAGTTAGTTAAGTAAATATAGAGAACAGTCTTTTTAGACTTTAGTACAATAGAGACATACACAGCAAAGGCTTTTCCTATGGTCAGGAAACTGCTTTAAGCTATATCTAGATCTAGCAATTGTAGCACACAACCACTGTATGTGTGGGAGCTTCAGATTGCATGCTGAACATCTAATAATAAGTGATCTAAGGGTCCAGTTAGATGGCTAACATCGACAAAAGTATTTACAAGTGAATCTGTAGATCCAGACATACCATTAAGTTTAGTAATTGACAATGATTGAATATTGTTCATATGACTGTACCTTCAGTTCTTTAGTCAAGAGATATGTGACTATGGTTGTGAGGGATGAGAAAAATGGTGCAAGGAACACACACACATTGCGAATGTCAATGGTGATGTTCATAAACTGCATAATGTTGTATAGAGTTGTGGATGTGACCATCAACCCAGGGTAGATGGTACCTGTGGACAATAAATCAGTGACTCTTTTGTTTTGTATAATTTAGTAACATTAGTAATCTATATGTGTAAAAGTATCTTACCTCCAATAATCCTGCCTAAGGGATACCATGCCCTATCATCAAACCAGTTGTGGAACTTGTAGAAACCTTCCTCAGTGAGATAACGGGTAGTTCTATAGTTGAAGTAAGGATCAAATTCATGGATTACACTCTCAAACCGCAGCACGGAAAACAAACGAGTGCCAAATGCTGAAAGCAAAATTTTTACAAATACATATATTATGCAGGCTTCTTCACCGTTAATCTCACAGGGATTGCATCTCTATACATCTGCTAATAGGCATTTACATTCATTGAGGTACATCACTGCAGTTGGTTAAGATATTGACTAATGAATTGCATTACAAACACAGTATCGATAAGTCTTAACTTAGAAAACTTTATAATTGTACGTGACATTTCTCAATAAGCGGCATTTATATTGACTATGAAGAAGTTACCTGAAAACACTACTTTGCAAGTATAATAATTATGTTTTAAGTTTAATCATTAGTTATTGCAATATCTATATAAAAATACAAAATGCTTACATAAAATCGCTGCCATTGACAAAACAGCCAATTTTATAAAAGTAAGTTGCTTATCAGAAGAAAGGTGCGGCAGTTTTGCCTTAGATTGCGTCTCCGCAGTCATCGTGGTAGTATTTTGGGACGTAGAGGTCTTTATATTTTATTTCACATAAGTGATAATCTTAACTTAAAACACAACGATTAATTTTTGCCGGCAACCTAACACACGGTCTTTTCTGCAGATACCGACGCAACCAAATTGACAGATCCCAGGCGGCGTGGCAAGTTTTATTGCCACAGTACAATAATAAATCTTAAACTGTGACGTGTATCATCTATATATATAGACAAGTATGGGTTCTGTCTTGGCTTCGACCAAAGAATCGTTTGGTCTATATGTGCTCTGTGGTTTGAGTGGTGAGTCTGCGGCAAAGAGTAAAGCTCAAAAGTCATCATCAAAAACAAAAACTGTCAGAATCAGTGGTCAGAATTGTCAAAAACTTAGTAGCAATAGCAACTGTGTGTGTGTGCTGCCCTTTCTATCATATGTGTTAAGTGTAATATAATATAAGATTATTCTTTGTTATTTATAAATAATCATTTTTTATTGTTAATTGTTTTGGATTTGCCGATTTTGTTATAATATCTGTTACATATTATATTATAATCTAAGCATACTTATTTATAAATTACACAAAGTGATACGGCACAGAATCCAGTGACTAATCTCTAAAAGCCATCTCCATTTTATAAGGACATGACCGTATCCTTATAAGACAAAGTCGAAAGTATCGAAGGTAAAGAATTGTATGTGATGTCCGACGGCGACCCGTCACTCGAAGAAGAAATACCAAGGCCTTTACTGCAGAAGGTAGAGGATAATGTGTTTACGCCGAAGATAGCGACTCCTATTTACGCGGGCAGCGTGAAGTTGCATCACAAGAGGTCTGACGCGCCGGAAGCGGAGGCCTTCCTGACGGACGCGCAGCGCAATGACCTCGCGCTCCAACAGCTACTGCAGGATGGAGATGGAGACTTTAACCAAGTAAGCACTTCAACCCTACAAATATATAATAATAATACATATTAAAACAATAGGTAGAGACTTCCATTGATTTATAATTCATATTATATGCTACTTGTCACTTAGATTGCTAAGAATTGATGCATTTATTGAGAAAATAAAGCACCTGCTAAATAAATAAAAATATTATTCACCACCAAAAATAACAATTATTTCACTTATTGTGTGCAAATAATTATTCATGTAAATTGTTTATTTACAGGATAATGCCTGATAATGAAACATACATCATAAACAAATAGGTATCCTAGGAACTTTGCAAATAAATACTGAAAGTTCAGTTATTTCTGTATAGTAATTTTAAATTTTTATGTAATTATATTATTTTATAACCAGAGGCCGGAATTTTGGTAACACTTTTGAGCTTTCATAGGGATCTCTCATTTAACGACTTTGGATATTCACATATATTGATACATTATAGGATGCATGTTATTGAAGAATGAAAGTTATTAAGTATTATTACTTATTACAGCTTTATCCCACACAGTGGTCCCCAAGTATTTAAGCCTCCTCCATCTGTCTCCACCTATCTTTGTTGGTGGCAGTATCAATCAATATTTTCAGCAGTCTGTATAATATTATCTGCCCATCTTTTTCTTTGCCTTCCCACTCTTCTTTTTCCAGGTGGGCCTGGCCATTTGGTTACAAGTTTTGTCCACCTATGATCCTGATATCTTGCTATATGACCTGCCCGCCTCCACTTTTTTTCAAACTACACTGCAATGCATCTGTTATCTTTGTTCTCTTGCAGATGTCCATATTTCTTGTTTTTTGTATTCTTCTTAAATTCAAAATACTTCTCTCCATTGCATGCTGGCAAGATAGGGTTTTGTTCTTAGTTCTTTCCATGTAAAACCATGTTTGGCTTGCATATGTCAAACTTGAAGAATGCAAGAGTCCATTATCATCTTTTTCATATTAAGACTGTAGTAGGGATGACGACTAGGTTGAAAAACTATCATTCTTATTAGTCAGTCAGTTAGATTATCTAAAATTATTTGGCATGAATTTTTTCCTTTTTCAATTTAACTAAAATTGACGAAGATAGAGCAACAAAGTTCCGGGGTGGGGGCTTGTGACGTCACTACTAGGTAAGAATTGTACCTAATAGTGACGTTACGCGAAACTTGAACAGACTGTATTTTTGTCATTTTTGATTTGACGAACAAAAGAAAAATACGTGTACAATATTTTTTAATAATCTAAAAGATTTTTACTTACTAAATAACTTCTACATACAATACTAAATAATTTTTTTAGCTGTCTATTTTTTGAGTTTTTTTTTGTGCTCCATATTCAGTATATTTGAGTCTTTTATCCTTATCCATTTTAATGAACAAAAATCAGGAAACCTCATTCTAATTCCTATTCTTAATTTTCAAAAAGCTAGTAGGTAGATATCCATAGGTTATCTCGAAAACATCGCTCTTTAGCGAAAATATTGACTGTTCTTTACCTCTACTTTTAACCTTATTTAATACATTTTGTATATCAGAACTATCAGAAGTTGATAAATGAGAAATCCTGATGACAGCTTAAAAGTGCCACGAAAATGTTGGCCTCTGATTATCTTAATCCATTTTATTGCATTGACACGGTTATAATTATAAATACATCCATTACAGAGAGATAGTATGCCTTCATCCAATTAAGGTAATCCAATAAAGGTTCAATTTTATTTCATATAAAGCAGAGAACATTAACCAAACGTAATTTTGCCTATTGGAACTTATGGCCAGAGCAGATATTTCTGTAATACATATATAAGGTGCTAACAAATTAGTCACGGATATTTTAAGAGATAATACATTGTATTAAAACAATTAACTTTAAACTATAATTAAGGAACCTTTGTATATAATTTTTTTGTTTTCATTTACCGAACAAAAATAATAATTATAATTCCGTCTAAAAATAATCACCATGTGCAAGTTTAACTGACGAGATGTTTAGCACGACGTTGACAATCGAGTATTTGATTTGACGTTAAGTGGCCAGTTAGGTGTTAGGTAAAAGAGGTACTAAAATATGTTCTATGAGTACTCATTTAATAATCACACTAACAGGGTGTTTTAACGTTGCAAATTTGTTTCCTAGTTTTCTCCAAAAAAACATAACAAAACTTATGATGTTTCATACCTAAATGTACTCCGAGAACCAAGTACTATTAGCATTAAAAATATCCGTGACTAAATTGTTAGCACCTTATATGTATTTACATATGTTATCAAAATTTCTGAATAAGAGAGTTCAGCTGGGATATAAAAGATTTCTCCAAATCTAACCAGCTGAATTTAATAACTATATTTGTCAAATAGTAGACACAATATTACTGCTATTAACAGATTATATAATAAAAAACACTTTATTTTATTTCCATACTACTCAATAATAAATAATGATTCATCTAAGAGAGTTTCTTTTAAAAAGTAGATCTTGTAAAACCAGATCTTGATCTTACTCAAAAAACACTTTCCATCCCAACCCAATAGAACAAACTGTTCAAAAACTTCCATAAAAAGTATATGGAAAATGATGAATTGATGACACAATATGAAGAAAAACTAGAGAGCTAGTTTGAGTAGAAATATATAAACACATTGAAGGAAGTTAACATTTTTAAAAGACACTCATCTAAACACTTAAAGAAAAGTATTTGAAAATTCTCAGGAGTTAAAAGATGGAGTAATTTTTTGTAGGGTAATTAATCCCCTTCTTTAAAAAGCGACTAAAAACCGCAAATTTTTTTATTATTACTCTTTTACATTTTTTGACAATTTCTGTTCGTAATTCATAAAAAACCGGCCAAGTGCTAGTCGGACTCGCCCACCGAGGGTTCCGCATAAAGGATGCTCCCCCGCTCCATTTATGACCTTATGGACTTGAAAATACTGGTGGCACGGAACTCTCAGCGTGCGGCAATTATACAGTTTTCGGATATTTTCCTGTATTTCTGCTACAAGCTCTTATTTTTTTGCCAAAATTCGTGATTCTAGGTCAACGGAAAGTACCCTATACATTTTTATTCTCATTGCAAATGTATGGGAAATGCGACATAAAGGGACCACACAGGTCTGCCTGTGTATGTGGTAATAATTTCAATTTTCTACCTATACGGGTTCCCGAGGTAAAGGGCCTTGACAGACAGATGGACGGACGGATTTTTAATGCTTTATTATTATTTTATGGTATGGTTTAACAATTCACTACTTACATAAAGCTGACATTCAAAATTATTGTCTTAGCATCCAGAGTGCTTGGTGTACCAATTGTTCTATTTGCCTTCGCCTTGGGTATAGGCATACTCGTACGAGTATTAGTGAGCATTGTGAACACTTTGTAACACCGTAGGCTGCGGTAGACCTCTAGTCCTAATTGTCGCCAATGCTGATTCTTAATGAGATTTTTTATTGGTTGGAATACTCAAAACAAGAATTCGATTAATATAACTAGCTGGGTTCGCCTTGCAGTGTACAAACAGCAATTTAGTCAAGATGGCACTGATTTTGTAACATCCAGAGGAGTTCATATTAGTCAGCCATCGATAATTGGCGCTAAAGGTCAATGACCTATCACTTGATTTTCATAACCTACAGAATTGATTATCTTAGTTTTAAGTTAGACTGTTTGAGGTGTGGCAGTTATGTAGGTATCGCACTCACCTAATCGAAGTAATTACTTGCGGGTAGTTGGGTCGCTTTATGGTTTTGTCATGCAAATCCCCAGCGAGCCTAATTACTCATGACAAGTGTGCCGTTAAACTCTAATGTTGTTTCACTGTGTTGTTTATCGAGTACGTGCCAGCCATGTTACTTGGCCATTGCCGAATTTAATTTTTGTTAGTTTCTGGAATAGTTATGCACCTGCTTATATCCTTGTGCAGGTTTCTACAGTGTGAAATCTACGTAAAATAACAAACCGAAAACACCTGACTACGTAACAACCTAAAATTTAAATATACTTAAATAGAATTACTGTGCATAGATAGATAAGCATGTGCACATAATGACGATGATCACTTATCAAACATAACTGAGTCAGTCTTACAACCAAAGAAGTGCCAAGGCCAGTAAATAGATGGTTCTTCTCTACTGTGTAGGTGATATTTGTGTAATGAACGGAATTATTATGTGATAAAGGTTCGAATTGTGGAATACAACTATTCGGCGGGAACCGAGGAATACCTACTTTTGTCGTAAGTTGCTAAGTGTTATATATATAAATAATGTTGAGAACACTACGTTGGTACCTAACTCAATGCACGTCATTTTATTTCAGGGCAGTCATTAATGTGAATTCGGTAATTTATGTAGGCAGGTGGTATAGTATTTAGTTCATAATATTATGAAGGAGTAGTTCTGCTTTATTTACCTAATAAAATTAGTCAAACTGAAATATGCGTTACTTAATACAATTTTTGTTCTAATATCTTTTATTTGATATTTGACGTCGACTGTACGGGCTTTTTCTCATTATAATTATGTCCAATCAAAGCAACTGTGCCCCTTATATTAAATACATCATCGTGTTAGTTTTCGCCGCGCATAACTCATCAATTTCCTGGACATGATTATCCCGAGTAAGGAAAATTATAAATAAATCCCTAAAAATATCAGTCATAAAAACACGTTCCATTTCCAACATTCATAGGTTGATAGTCCAAAAAGAATTACATTTGATTTTAGTAACTATTATTTTAACTTACTTACTAGTTTATATTTTTTGACAATAACAATAGTGTATTTTCAGTACAAGCTTTTTTTATCTACCAGCCTGCTTCTTTAGGAAACCATCTACAGTAGTATGTATGTACGTACCTACCTACTCAGAATATTGCATAAAGCAGATAAGGCCTGATATTAAATTATTGTCAAATTTTATACCCTATTTCTGATAGGTCATAATGACCCTGGTTTAATCAAAATTTGGTTTTCTATAGTTTGATGATTTGTTTTAAAAGTATTATTTATGAGTAAATTCATCATTCTCAATTTTTGTTGTATTTCCTCGAATACACATTCGACAGTGGCCTTGACTCATTTTCGGTGTGACTTATACCAAATTAGTTGTATGGATTAATTACAGCTTTATAAGGCGCAGGTTCGCCCGCATATGGAATACTGCTCTCATCTTTGGGCAGGGGCACCTAAGTACCAGCTTCTTCCTCTAGACCGCATCCAACGGAGAGCAGCTCGAATTGTCAACTGCCAACGTATTTCTGATCGGCTTGATCCCTTGGCGCTGCGTAGAGATGTGGCCTCACTCTGTATTTTCTATCGCATGTATTATGGGGAGTGTTCCGAGGAATTGTTCGGATTAATCCCTGCCGCTTCTTTCCGCCATCGCCCTACGCGACAATATTTCCACTCTCACCATTTAGATGGTTGGCAGTCCTCAACTGTGCGCTTTTCCCGAAACTTCCTGCCTCGCACAGCTAAACTGTGGAACGAACTGTCGCCAGCGGTGTTTCCGGACCGATACGACCTTCAAACCTTCAAGAAAAGAGCGTACTCCCACCTTAAAGGCCGGCAACGCACTTGCGACACCTCTGGTGTTGCGGGTGTCCATGGACGACGTTAATCGCTTACCATCAGGTGATTCGTTTGCTCGTTTGCCCCCTATAGCATAAAAAAAAAAAAAAAAAAATTAAGTACTTCGCCTAGAAATTAGTGAAGCAAGAATGCTTTGAACTTTTTTAATTTGTTTCGTTTCTGGCCTTAATTTCGTTCGTGTTCCTAATTATGAGATTACCGCGAGCTTAGGTAGGTCTATTTTCAAAGTTATGTCTACTTATTTAGGTATCTTTTTTGAGAAATAATATGAAATACTAATTTCTAACTGCTATTAAGTTTAAGTTTCTCTACTCCCGTAGTACTGTAAACAAAGTAACAATTTGAGCTCAATCCTGGTGTGGATAAAATATAACTTGCAAGTCTTGCAACATTTGATCCCAGACAGAATCCAGGACAGTTGACAATTAAAATGACATATTCCAGGACAAGTGAAAATGGAAATAAGAAAACTTGGTAATGAAGCTTTTTCCTAATACCTAATACCTATGTAAGTGTGAAACGGTGCACAATTGGTTTGAGTTGAGTATTAAAATAGGTGTCGACGAATGTCATAATGTCATATCGACAGAAAAACAATAAGTGACTTTTTGTTCGGGCCAGAAGGAGAAGGATACGCAACAGAAGATGGCGGACCTTCGCGCGATGTCGGTGCTCAGCACGTACCAGGACAACATGTCGCAGGACATGAATACCGACCGGTGAGTCTGTCACGTATTGGTGCCGCATTTCTCGCAAACCGCTCAGCTGTATTTGTCATTGTACATATAATATTTTTGTCGTTTAAAACATTGATCTCTTAACGGTTATTACAAACAGTTATAACTACTATAAAAATACTATAAATTCGATTTATTTCTGAAGGTGGGAAAACATTTTTTAGTGTTAACTGTGTTATTCTACTTATTCTGCTATTACGATTGGATTCGTTTGAATGCTTTTTTATAATGTAAATAGTAGTTTCATAAGAATTCCATGTGCTTTATAGTATGTTCATGCGATAAACATTGTTTTGACAAATAAAACTTTTTTTTGTTCAAGTAATTATTTAGGCACTTATGTTTAGACTCTGTTATTACCTACTTGTAATATATTCGATGCTAACGTGCTGACTGTTTACAGATACACACATACATATAGACTTAAAGAAATAAATACTAATATTTAGAATAGACTTAAGATCATCTCAGAAAGATTATTTGGCTATGCTCGATTTATAATATATTTGTCCCTTTATATTGCACACAAGCAACAGGTTCTACTCACTCAAATTGGGTAGGTCCTACCCAACATTTTGACATACATTCTGTATTCAAAATTCAAAACTACCTACCGACGTTCTAGTATGCTTGGACGTGGATTTTGGGTAAGCAGTCACAATCGTGTCGTGCCGCATAATGCACGCACACAGAATTGGCGAGGCCCGCGAGCCCTAACTATTACCTATCTACTGACCATATTTACTGTTATTATTGACAACTACAAGTCTCGCGTGACCTTTCGTTAAAAAAATATGATGTTTGCAGCCCGGTACGAGATCAATGTCTTTATTTTGAATATTAATTACTGGATTGATAGTTTCTGCGTTCGCTTCGCTGTTGTCTGTCCGATCTGTGTCTTGTCTAAGTTATCGCCGTGCGTCCACCTCATTGTGCTTTGTAGTTAGCAGTTTTATTTACCAACACAATAATCGCATTTAAGATACAAATGATTAACCGTTTTAGGTTTGCAATCAATTGTTACTTATCAAACCACTGTTCGTTTGTTATCAATTTCACTAATATTAATGATGTGTCGTGTACTAATAATGAGCACTTTGTGTTTTTTTGCACTAATTTAATTGTCTTGGTTATAATGAGTATAATGACGCAATTCATGTACATTTAACTTAATGCCGTTATAGGGATTAAAAACTAAGTGGGACTAGAATACAATAAAATTAACTAAATTAATTAAATTAACTGCCCCCAATAGCATAAAAAAAAAACTATTTGTGATTGGTAGGGGAGGCCCGCGCAAAACGCAGATGTTAATGGAAAGTGATAATAAACTACAAGTATATAATGAATTCAACTGTTAATTTTAATGGGAACACTGTTATCAATTGAAAATACAAGTCATATACTAAAGAAAAAGACCATGTCCATCGGAGGCCAAGCCGGGGATCGAACCCGGGTCTTCAGCAACAGCATACGCGTTTTACGCCATAAACAAGGCCACTCGGTCTCAATTAATATAGGCGAATTTCTCGAGTATATGCAATATTTGTAACAGGCGAGACGAGAGAGAAATACAAACATCATTGCTTCGTACTTCCAACCAAACCAAACTTAGGGGTTCCGGTATAGCGAGAGAGATGGCGCTGTCATGATTACAACGTATTCGTTGAAACAAATCAAATTATTTAATTAAATATGTTGGTGGCTACATAAACTACTTTTACTTTTTGTGCTTATATTGAGACCTAAACAAGCGGAATACTTATTCCGTAATTGAGCCACGAACGTAGCCAGTGGTTAAACAACTGGAATCTTAACATTTTGCGAGGATCTCAAGGAGAGGTGAACAAACTTGGCCACTAATCGCGAGGAAAATAAGTAGTAGGATTTGTTATAATACACCGTGGACGTACCATGTATTCTTGACGTATAAAGTCGGGTCGGAAAAAGTAGCTAGGATTTTTTCGGACACTTAAATTCTAACTTAAATGTTGTGCTAGCAGGCCGCAATTCATAGGTACTCAACATTCTTTAGTTATTAAGTTTTCACCCTGCATTCTCAGTTTTCGATCAAGATAATAAGAAAGTGCTCAGACAATGTTTAAAAAAAAAGGGAATTGAGCCACTGTGTACTGGTACCTACTGGAGTACGGTGACTCGACCCTGTGGTACACAGAGACTCGAACAGGAAACAGTGGCTCGACTATATAATATTTTATTATAACTACAATTTACATTCAGTCTTGTTTATTGGTTTTAGTAAATAAATGCTGTAAGCCTTCATATTTATCGATAACAATCACAATAATTGTACACTACACATAGAGCAGTACACAGTGACAGAAAATACATAGGGAATTAGGGACTCATGAGTCACTCTGTACTTTTTAAATTTGAGTCACTCAACACGCTGTCGCCATTTTGAATTAAACTTCGTACAAATCTGATTGTATTCGTCTAAGAACATCCTATTATATTTCATTGCCTAGCATATTAACTGCACTTTATACTCAAATTTTAATCAATGAAAACATGTACAAACTTTAAAAGCTTTTTCTTCAACAAAAAACGACTCGTGACATTTTTAAATCGCGTCGGGGCTCGGGGCTGGCAGCTGACTGGTTTACACACGTTTAGGTCTCTTTTGCTCCTAACCAACGACGGAGACAGATAGATATTGCTAGTCTATGTACAAAATCTAGATGTGAGTCAGTGTACCCGACCGAGTCACCGTTCCCTACCCGACCCTTACAAAAAAATGTTAAATATGATTTGTAATTTCTCGCCATTTTTTTTTTATTTTAGGTTTTTTGAATCCTCTTTCAGGTTCATGGCATGTAATAAGCCATTACGCCGCGTGGTCCGATCGGCTTGTTTGATCAATTGGTCTACGATTTTTTTTATTTCCCGCTAGTTCAATTGATCGAACTCTTACAGTTCTCATAGCCAGATTATCAAATTAATAGGGAAATTTATTTCCTTGTAGTTCGATCGATCGAACGACAAGGTCGTCAAGGGCAAAAACCCTGATAGTTTCGTCCAGTGCGTATGTCACAGCGGTTTTACTCAGTAACTATAAAACATTACTTATATTGGCCAGCCTCAAGGATTTTTTTAATGCACAGAACTTTGCTGACAGAATGGTAAATTCTTACCGCCTTATTCATAAAAAAGTTAACAGAAGCTTTAGTTAAATTATGTTTTCTCCCATTCTGACTAACGCGATTGTCAAAGTGACAGATAAGGACAAACAATCATTCAGCTAAACAGTTGTTGAAGTGCGTTTATGAATAACGCCATTAGTGTTTATACATATATATCAATCAGATGAAACTTACAAAATATATTTTGTAAGTTTCATCTGATTGATATCTTATGTATAATTGTTTCAATTGTGTGATTGAAGTACTTAATTTGTTTTGCAATTACCACAATACGATCTTGTACACCGCCTACAAATTATCTGCTTTGTCCGAAGGTTGACTGGTAGAGAATGCCTTATAGCATTAGGCCTGCCTTTTATACGTTTGTATTTTCTTTTGATTTTATAAAAATAAATAAGTTTATAAAATCCCGTGAGTCCGATAGTAGGACTACAAAACTTTTAGAAGTCCTTATTGTCTGATCAATCGAGGCAGCCAGAAAGCCGAGAAATAAAAAAACCGGCCGAGAGCATGTCGGACCATGCTCAGTAAAGGGTTCCGTAGTTACCGTCCGTCACAATAGGTAAACTTAAAACGGGTTTTAATAGATCCTCGTCCTGCCCGGGCATGTAAATCCTAACAACGTAAATTTGCCCATTGTCATTTATGAAGGACAATATAATTTTAGGCGTTCCTGCCCAGAAAGATCTTTGATAAAATTTTCTACTCTAACATGAAATATTTTATTCATAGATTTTTTGGGGTACTATGGATATCTACTTTATCGATTTTTGAGAGTTTTGAGACACTATCTTTTGTTTTTTTAAAAAGACATTGGGCAGAATTGGCTAAATCCAATCTGTTTTATATGTCAACCTAAGAGGACATTGGGTACATTTGAGTAAAACTCCTTACATAGACTTAATCATTTTAATGGTTTATTTAGTCGTAACAGAGATCAATCAGACCACTTAGTCACATGAAATGTACTCAATCGTAAGATAACAGCCTCAATTGTAATCAGTATTTCCTTCAAGGGGACTTAAGTAAGTAAATGTGAGCAACTCACTATTTAACAAAATAATTATAATTCTTGTTTTAGTTCTTTAGAACATGCAATTTTTTCTTACCCTAGTTATCACATTAATTCTGTTTATAAGCACAAACATTTAGGTATAATCATCAAAAATAAACAACACAAAAACATAACAGGTTCTTCCTCCAGAGGCTCCACATCCATCTCTTCCACGGTCACTTTCACTGCCGTTAACCAAATCAGGTTCACCTTCCGATTGCAAAGAATCGCTATCACTGATTGATCGCCGTTCCCGTGTGGGAGTACTTGGAGGCACCACATTCGTCGTCAGAAGATATGAAGTCACCGATATCCGAATTTTCTAAAAAGGTTTTGATGTCGGTGTCCTTCAAATCTATAACAAGTACAAATATTATTAAGTGATTGTGCCCAATGGGAATTTAAAATCTCATAATAAAGTTTTGCAGTAATAAAAATGAGAGATAACTTCCAAATTACTATATATTATGACGATCTAACTATTAAATTTCAAATTTAATTACTTTTTACTTAATAATAAATTAGGATTACATTGATAATAATGGATTAAACTTACCTCGTTGCGGACGTCTAGACATCTTGACCTCGTGGCTTAACACTAAAGAAAGATGGTGTGTCTATGCAATTCAAAATGGAGGCCCCACCATTGAAAACATTCCAACCAATCAGGTGCAAGTAGTAAATTCGCACTAAAGAGTCAATTGAGTGTTTTAGCCACGAAATTTAAAAATGTGATTTTAAAATCACACTAGGCAGAAATACGTACGACCTTATTTTTTTTATGCTCGGGCAGTACCCGTGAAGTATAAATTGTCATTTAAAAATCACAATGGGCAGGACGAGGAGATACCACGCTCATTAACCGAGAAGATACGTTTTTGTGCACAAAATCAATAATAAGTTCAAAATAATTTTCCTTGAAAGTCTTCATAAATATTTGAGTAATTATTTCCGAAAGTTTTTACTTTAAAGAATTTACTTTATGTTAAACAGGTTTTTGCAAATCTCTATTCTTTTTCACATATTATGTACCTATCCAACGATACCCCACACTTTAAGGTTGAAAAAACAAATCACCTCCCACTTTACGTGTATGGGAAGTACCCTAAAAATAAAAGTTTTTCGACATTTTATTTTACCTTTTTGTCATTCATATTAATACCAAATTACAACTTTCTATTACTAGCTGTCACTGAGCTAAGCCGCAGCCGGACGGACGGACATAGTTAAGTTAGTTGACCACGCAGCGTAAGGGGTAATGATAGTCATAACCAGATTTTTTATTTCGTTTTTGATACCTATCGCTATCGAGGATTTTTGCAAAGGGTTCTCAATTTTTTCTAATATCTATCAATAAGTATGAATGTCAAAACTCAAACTCAAAGTGGTAACACTGCAGTCAAAAATGCATTTTTGCACGAGTTATGGTGAAAAACAGTTTATGAGTCCAGATCCCAGCTACAGTACGATTAAAATCAGTTAACGATTCGGCTCTCACATAGAGTTATCAATTTACAGATCTGACCTTTAATTATGTTACTTGTTGTCTTATTGAATACAATACAAGAACGATATGAGCGACAGAACCTCCTTTGTAGCTCAAAACTAACACAACCTTTATATTGAAATAAGAAAAATAATTGACTATTTTGGCAGTCTGCCATTTTAGTGTCAATAAAAATATTTGTAAATATTGTATTATAATTGTAAACTAATTCGTACTGGAAAACTGCGTTCCTTATTTTAAACCGACTTCAAAAAAGGAGAAGGTTCTCAATTCGACGTGAATGTTTTTTTTGTATGTATGTTATAAGATTTCTAGAAGACACGTGAACCGATTTACAAAATTCTTTTTATATTTGATAGGGTAGACTTCCGAGATGGTCCCATGTAAATTTTATCAAAATCGGTCAAGCAGGTTAAAAAATACCAAAAAAAATCGGTTGAAGTCGGTTTTGAATTTTTTTTATTTGGTGATTATTATCAATTATTAATCCGACGTAATATCGTCCTCTTACTTATTTTGACATATATATGTATTTTTTTATATATATTGTATACAAGTATAGCTTTAATAAATAATGAATGTTCAAATTCATGTCGCCTCTGCATAATAAATTTCTTAGGTCTACCGGTTAGTAATGTCATCTTAGCAGGTGATATACATTGCGTTTATGATACTTCAAAATGAATGCTACCTAAAAGAAATCGCGGTTATGTATTTCGTATCATTTCCGTCTCCGGATTACCCAACGGATACCCGAGAAAAGCAGAATGGTTAACTGATTTTAATTGTATTGTAGCATGATGCAAAACTTGCATCAAATTACTTTCTCCACTACTTAGAGTGCTTATTGGACAAAATTTTGTGCTTCTTTTCAGCTCGTTTTAAGGTATAAAGGAAGGCATTACTAGCTAGTGAGGTGAAAAAATTTCAGTATCTACTTTACTATTAGCTAAAATATTAATCCTGTAGATTAGCTACCAACCATAACCATATGAAAATATACATTTGATACATAATGAAGTCTGCCTATACAAATTACTCTTTGCTAACGCCAATGCTATTTGCCACTGTTTCCTCTCAGTTGGACATATTACTTATCAATTGGATGACATCATTGTGCGCCATATAGGGAGGTATAGGAATTTCAATATTGAATGAATATACGTATATCTATGCCTATGAAGGCTAAGGCTACTATTTTTAGGGTTCCGTAGTCTTGGTTGGTCACGCCAACAAAGTGGTAAAATAAAAAGTGGTTAAGTGTAATTTTTTGAGGGTACCTCCCGTACACGTAAACGGGGGGTTGATTTTTTTTTTCGTTTTAACCCTAGAATATGACATATCATTGGATAGGTATTTGAAAAATAATGAGGGCTTTCTAAAAAACGTTTTTGATAAAGTTAATATTTTCTCAATTAATCGCTCCAGAAGTTTAAAAAATGTGCCCCCCCTCTAACTTTTGAACTATGAGTTCAAAAAATATATAAATAATTACATACAAAAGTAGAACTTAATAAGAAATTTATTGGAAAACTATTTTGAACTTGATTGGTTGAACGGTTTTTGAAACAATTTATAAAATAATTTCTGAATTAAGTTTGCAATTTAACCGTATATGCACATTTTTTTTATCTTGAGTACCTAATTAATCATCCCGTACGTATCTTCCGTCTAATAAAAAAAGAATGATTCAAATCGATTCACGCGATCAAAAGTTACCCCCGAAAACCCAACATACATAAACCGTCTAGTTTGTATAAATTAGTAACCCAATTTCCCGAGAGATGGCGCGTGGTCTACTTCGCGCTGTTAAGATTTTTCCGGAGTTGATGGGGTTGGGACGGGTGTGATCGAAAGTATCATCTAATTGTTAATTATTATAAGCATATTGAGCATGGTATCAATTAATAGTTATTTATTTAAACTTTCACGATTTTCACACATTATAAATTTACTAAAACGGGGCTTAATCGTGTATAAACTTTGAAAACAAACCTCCGACGTTTCAAGGGCGACATTGCCCCCGTGGTCCCGGAGAAAGACTGGCTGAGGTTGACATCAACATCTTCTAGCTGCGCGGGCAATGTCGCCCTTGAAACGTCGGAGGTTTGTTTTCAAAGTTTATACACGATTAAGCCCCGTTTTAGTAAATTTATAATAGTTATTTATGATACAAGTGTAGAAAGTAGGCTTTTTCTGACGAGTGTCGGTTACTATACTATACTCACTTCGTTCGTGTTTTAAACCGACACGAGTTGGAAAAAAGCCTACATGTCAAAACGTATATCATACAAAATTTTACAATGCATTAGCTCGGAAAGCTGCTACATTCTTCAGAATGAAAGGTCCATATTTTATCTTACCAGACTAAATATTACAAGTAATATGTATCACTCCATTGACAAGCTTTTTATTATTTAAAAATTTCATACATATTTAAAACAGCACCCAGAAGTGAAATTATTATAATGAAATGTTGGTCTTTGTAAATAATTATAAGTACAAAAAGTAAACAATCAACTGCAATATTGATATTTCAATCAGCTTTTATGTAAAATAATCTTACCATTTGCGCCTCCTTACGAAATTTCGGAGACATCAATTGAATATCACTATTTAATTTCACTACGATATAAAAACTCCAAGCCAAATTATCCAAAATCAAATCGAAATAATTTTAACAAATTTATACCTATGTGAAAAGAAACTACCAATAAACTAACCATTGCGCGCCCAAACAGTCTTTCGCTCGGTCCGAATTGAGCATTCGGGTTACGTATGTCACAAAATGAAACTATTTACTAAGACTTAAGAAAACAAAAACTTTATTTATTAATTACAGATACCAACATTTTATTATAATAATTACACTGTTAGGTGTTTTTAATGTTTATGAAAATTTTAACTAACAAAAAGTTTTTCAATCGAGTTATGATACTTATAAAGTCTTGTCTGGTAAAATACGGACCTTTCATAATAAAAAAAACTTGCGTAGTAGAATCAACCAATAAGAGCGCTGCATTATAGGCATGCTCACCGTTTGTAATTGGGTCCGAGATGGAGAAAAATTAAAATATGAAAGATATTTTCTTTTGAAAACATAAAAAAGTAAATATGTTACTATACCTATATATATTAAAATTTAAATTTTTGTTTCGTAATTTACACTTTTAATTGATTATATATTTTATAAACGTGAATATTGTATCAAAAAGACAAAAATGTATGTCTGATTAATGTTATTCAAATAATGCCTTGGTTTGGACAATGCAAAAATATTAAGTTATTTACAGTTTTTTTTTATTAAAAAGCTACTTTCTCGCACGTGTGCGAAAAAGAGCCACTTTCTATTCATAAGTTTACCCTTGAAAATCGCACTTTCCGAGCTAATGCATTGTAAAGCACTTTTTAAGGTTGCCTAATGTGACGGACGGTAAACTACGGAGCTACAATGAGCAAGAGTATGTGGGCCCGACATGCTCTTGGCCGGTTTTTATTAGCATCATTTTAACCATCTTCAAATACAAGGAGAGGCTTCGTAAGTGATATAGTCAGTATTAGAAAGTTCAACATTTGGCGTGGGTTCCTCTTGTAACATTTAGAAATATGAATGTATCCAAGAAAGTAGAGCGTAATGAAAAGTTTACTGAAAACAATTTTGAATAGGTATGAAAGGTTGCGCCGTTTTTATGTATTAAAATGTTTTCTTTTTATAGTCGTATTTATTTTTCAACTGTTATAGGGAGTTAGACGTTATTCTCTGTAAAATATTCTTAATACAACAGCATCTTTGATAGATTGTATGGTTTTGACTCATTGCAGAGCGTTCTTACATTTTAACTGACTTCGTGAATTCGACGGACGTGGTTCTATGTTGTTCGTCTGTTTGTATTTTTTTACCGACTTCGAGAATTCAACGAAGGCGTTATGTTATGTTCACCGATTACTCCGAACTCCGTCGTCCGATTTAGTTAATATTTTTTTAACCCATAGAAATGTAGTGCTGATTTGATGATAGGATCCATGAGGAATGAAGGGAACTCCTCAATTTTTAAAGTGTATGCTGATTTTGGTGTTTTCTTAAGTGAATGAACCAATTTCTTGCGAAAACCAAAAACTTCGTAAAGTAGCGTGATGACGGAGACCAGGGATGGCATGTGGAGCTACAGATACATAAGCCGATAATTCTGACCAATTTGAGCAATTATTTTTTTGTTAGAAAGGAGGTATTGCTATGTTGGTTCCATAGGAATTTGGTGCTGATCTGATGATTTTCAAAAACATATGGCGATTTTGGTGTTTTCTTAAGTGACCTAAGCATTTTCTTCCGGAAAATCATAAATTAGGTAAAGTAGGTAGTGATAGTGAAGTAGTTGAAGACTAGGGGTGGCATGTGGAATTTTACATATTAAAGCTGATAATTCCGAGCTCCGCCGTCTGATTTGACTAATTATCATTTGTAAATTAGTAGTTCTGCGTTACTCATACTAGTACTTACCAACTAAAAATAGGAAAAGAACTAAAAATACTAAAAAGTTTTTACGTCAAATTATTATGGCGATTTAATGAATATCATGCCATGTGCCGTTCCCGGGAATATTCCCACCTAGGGAATATTGGGGAATTTTGAAAGTGTATAGGTTTACATATTGTGTGATCGAGATTATCATCAACACGTTATGCATTGAACTATTTTCCGGGACATCAAACAGTGTAACTCACTTAAGAAAGTAAATTCCCAACGGTCCCGGGAATATTCCCAATGTTTCCGGGGTATATTCCCAATGTTCCCGGGAATATTCCCATAGTTTCTAGGAAAGTAAAAAGGGCCAAAAATGTTGAATCTTTTTTTTATTCACAAAAACTTTGCAAATCATCTTAGTTTCATTAAAGAATCACAGTAAATTATGTAATTTGTTTTTTTAACGATGCTGCTCATCGATGTACTCGAATTATCTGTGATATCAGTCACAGGCTTCATAGTAGAGTCGTTGCTTGACTCTTGAAATTGAGTGTGGGTGGTGCAGCTGAAGAACAACTTGGTTTAGTATACGATAATTCACTTAAGGCCCTGGCGGACTTATTTTTTTTTCTGGCTTTAAAAAACACTGGATGGTGTTTTAGGACATTTGATTAAATGACAGGCGTATTTCGTAGCATTTTTAAATAAATACATAGCATTACAGTATCTGCAACAAAACGTGCCTTTATTCTTACCTGTATGAGTGGTGAAATGTTCAAACACTTTGCTTTTAGGTCTCATGACCAAAGCAAAGTGTTTCAAATACTCAAGAAATGCAACACTTCTCTTCTTTTTCCTGGCTCCTTCCCATTTACTTGGGGTCGGCCCTTCTAATCATGCGTCGCCAGGCTTGTCGGTCCTGGGTCGTCTCTGGTCTTATGTTATTATTCTTCATGTCTTTTCTGACAACTGCCATCCAGGTTGTTGGAGGTCTACCTGGTCCTCGAGCTGCAATAGGTATCTGTAGGACCGCTTTGGTCATATGTTCTGGTGGTCGCCGCATCACATGACCATACCAACTCAATCGGCCTTCTACGAGTTTTTCTTGGATAGGTTGCACTCTAAAACTGCCTCGTACGTAGTTATTCCGTACATGGTCAAGTCTCGTAACGCCGCCCGCCCATCTCAACATTGTCATTTCAGCACAGTGCATCTTGTTTTCTTGCTGTTTTTTGAGTGGCCAGCATTCAGACCCATACGTCATTGCTGGGCGTACCGCTGTTTTGTATACTTTGCCCTTGATGTGTACTGGCATTCTACTATCACAGAGTACCCCCGTAAGTTCCCTCCACTTCATCCACCCCGTGTTTATACGATCAAGAAATGCAACACGGTATATCTTTTTAGAGGAAGGGAGACAATCTAAATATTGAAAGAAAGAGATAGCAACATAATATCAACAAAATGCATGGCCCATAGGAGTAACAATTTTGTAATCGAAACAAAAGCTTAAATTTGAGTATATAGAACAGTACAGGATAGTATGATGTGTATCTATTGGGTATTTGGGTAGTATAAACAGGAGGTTTTTAGCTAGTCATTTTGTTCTGCGGAGTACATCAAAATTATACAAGTTAATTAAAAAAAAATGCACAAAATGGAATTGCAATATTCCCCTGTTTTGGGAATATTCCCGGAAATAAGGGAGTATTCCCAATGGGAAAATTCCCGTTTCCTGGAATATATTAGTACATGCTACACATCCAAGATTACATCGGCATCACTTGGCGTGTGATAATTACACCCCGTTATCTAACGCTCACTTTGGGGGCAAGCTAAAATAGTGATGTTGCTTAGTCGATTCATATATTTCATATTTATTAATTAGTCAAAATAAAATTCTTTTTTTATGAATAATCTTAAGATAATTTATTCATTGTAGATGCAATGAATGAGTTCTATTTGATGTCATTACGAGCAGTTTAACGTCGGGGGTAAAGTTGAATTATTTAGTACACGATTTTGTTAATAACAACGAGCAGTTCAAGTTTTTATAATCAACTTCATAATTTTATTGATTCAGATTATCGAAACTGCCCCATCACATGCCTCCAAAGTGAGCGTTAGATAACGGGGTGTAGTGATAATAATATTACCTTTTCCGTGCCCCTTTAGTCAGATTGCACACCAGTGTGCAATCACTTTTCTATAGGTACCTGGCACCTGTGGTAGTTAGGTCAACATCATCTGTTCACTGAAAAAAACCAATACAGAAATTAATAAATAATGAAATTAATGCAATGTAACGTTTACATGTATGATATAAATTAACATCAAACTGATTTATTTGTCCGCTTCTAGCGACTTCAAAATAGGTACATAACAACTGATAACGATGTTTAATGGGATTGCGGGTGCTAATAGGTTAAGTGATATATAAGTATCTGTATATGATGGATTTTTATTCCATTCATTAATGGCAAAGTTAGCGTTAAAGCTTGTTCAATCCATGAACTTTCTTTATTGACCGTCGAATTTTAGACAGATACTTCGGAAATCGGCGATTATTATCCTCTGGCCTACCCGGTAAAAGTATGAGTTTGAGTTAACCACCACTTTACTTCAAAAATACCGACTCAAATTATCATACGTGTACCTTTGAGATTTGGGGAGCTAACTTTATGCCTCACGGATTCCATTACTTCTCGTACCTATATACTAAGATCATAACTAAAATCAAATAGGTCTACCTTGGAAGTAGCTACAAACAAAACAAGAATGTCTCAAATCTTAAGATAAACTTGGGAGTAGTTCCAGTATGTTATCCCTGGTCTTCAACATCAGATCCACTCCACCAAAATTATGGTTTCCGAAAGACAGCCTAAAACGCCTATCGCGTGTAACTCACGAAACATGTAGTTTTGAGCAAAATCAGATCCAATTTTGCTCTATGCGTACCTACAAGCTATACTACTAACGCCGCCTTTTGTGACAAGCTCGTACTAGGAATTGGTAAGCAATATTTAAAATTTGCTTTTGTAGGTAGGTAAAGGCAATGAAATTTAAAAATAATACAATTTTAACTTGTTTTATAACAGTCATAATTATGTACTGTACATAGGTATGACACGACCGAAGAAAATGCTCAAGCTACTTAAGAAAACACAAATCACAATGACCCTGCCGTACAAATTTAAGGAGTTCTGTCAATTCCTCATGAATTCCATAATCAGGATGGAATTCTAATCTATTGGGACCACCTTCAAGGTATTTCCTTAGAAATAAAAGCTTAATGTTTCAAATCGGATGATAAAGCTAGGAATTAAATACCAAGCAGTGCCACCATACCATCCCTGGTCTTCATCATCTGGACTACTTTACCAACTCGATAGTCTTTATAAAGAAATGCTCAAGTTTTTTGCGGAATCCCCCAAATTAACACGAATTTCAGAACCTCCACCTTTTGAAACTTTGAAGGAAATAAGCAGGCTTTATTTTACATTCACGCTTATTGACTTCTTAACTTTTTAGGTTAAGTTTGATTTTTGAGATATTATGAAAGGTGGGTGAATAGCAGAACAGAAACACTTCAACCCGAAGATGCTTTTAAAAATTCACAGACTGTATCATGTTGATATTTTAAATCTTTTCTCAACTGTTCATAATAACTTTAATACTTGGGTAAAACAGAACATGGTGCATTAATTTCATGACGTGAACCCCTGACATTGGTCGATCTAGAAACATTTTCGAACCGGACTCTATTACTATGAATAGTAAGAGCCTTTGCACACTGGCGTTTTGGTGGCGTGTTTGTCAACCCTTGCGAGTCGTGTTCCCGCTCCTCTGCATAACCGCCTCCAAAAAGTTAGTTAATGTGTAGGTAAAGGCCCTAAGAATGGTATTATGTATTATGTAGGTAGATATATTTTACAATAATATTGAAAGTGATGATGGAGATGGAGAGATGATCTTGACGCATATCATAACGACTGGCAGACAAAGGGGGAGGCGTTTGCCCAGCAGTGGGACACTTAACGGCTTCATAAAAAAAATATATTGAAAGTACCTGTTGATACTTTAGTGACAACAATAGAATAAAAATAAACAAGCACCTTATAATAATTGGAAAGGAACGAAGGAATGTCATCAATCAATCTAATACCTATAAATAGAGACTTTATGTGTATAGTGGTATTACATCAAGCCTTAATGACAGAAGTACGTTTCGCTGACATTTCCTATACAAAAATATTCTGCTGCATTATCTTCTTTTGGCAGAGGGTAGGAGGCCTTAAGGCCGTTCCAGTGGCATGACGAGAAGAGTATTGCTATCATAAAACGCAACACGGACTTATGGAAGGAACTATTTAGTACCTACTCGTTAAAAAAATCTCAAAATGTTAAATCTAATATGAATTGTTTTTCGTTGAGAACATATTGGCATGGTCTGTGTATTGCAGAGACAACGGTAGCGAGGCATCGACGCGCGCGGCTGAGGACTGCGCGTGCGCCGAGCCCGTCGTGCCCGGCGTCTCCTCCACCACTAGCAATGGGAAACATTCACACAACCATTGCTCGTGAGTACTCCACTCTATGTTCTATCTAGTAATGGTTTATAGTATTCATCGAACATCCGATAGTAGGTACTCAACTTCACTGCCATGTACTTTAAAGCACATTTGTTTTAAATACTTCAATATTTCATACCTTTGGTCCACCATTTGGTTATTATACGAGTACAACTTGAATAACTAGTAATACTGTGTAATGTAATGTGTAATACAGGCAGTACAGGTAATGAAATGATACTTACGAACAGTTTGTTGGTACAGTACCTATAGTTTTTTGGTGAGGGCCTGAGTGTTGTAGGTACAACGAAAAAAATACGAAACCCACTTTTCAGATTTAGAGGTGTACAGTCAAGGTCAAAAAAAGATGCGATTTTTCAATTAATAGCTGCGACTAATTTAATCAAAATTATCTAACGCTCATGATGTTGAATTAAGGTCGTATCAGCATATTTTAAACCTCAATTGTACATATCTTCAATGTCATTATCTCATTATTCTAACAGCTCATTAACCATTTAAAATGATTTTAACCTTTTTTAAAATTGCATATGTGGCTTTGGAATGAATTTTTGGCAGTTAAGTGCAAATGCATACATTCAAAGTTTTGGTTTTACGCTTTCAAAATCAAGTATATGTAAATTAATCTAACGACGCTCGCGAGTTCATTAGGTACGAGTAAAATGGTCTCGAATTGTTACCCAATAAATATCTGAATACAGTTCATGAGTATTTCATGTTTTTCATGTTATGTGATGCCTAACCAGCATCGTGATGGGCGGTATACTAAACAACCCATCGCTGACCTTCAACGACCATGTCCGGTCAGTGGACTTTGTGTTGGTGTGGGAGGCCGCCAAAGAAGATGCCTCCAAGCCCGAGGCGCACGAGCAGCGACGCATCTTCGAGTACAACCTGGAGAACGAAGGTCTGCAGCTAGAGAGAGAAGCCCCAGAGAACTTGCACGGACTGCATTTTGTTAAGGTATATATTATGTTATAAAGTTCCACTGTTATGCGATGTAGTTATGAACATTAGCATCCAACAAATCCTATGTACATTTACACGTTATATACAAAATCTACATTCTCGTACATGTATCGTGATATTCGGTATCAGTTTTATACCAACCCTAAGGATCAACTCGCTCTATGAATCTACTTTTGTAGACGGTTTCTTTTATGTTTTTACAGATCCATGCGCCACTTACGGTGTTAAGAGATTACAGCGAGTTATTGAAACTTCGAATGCCAATGAAGGTGAGTAATATAATTTAGCGCTGCTAGCTAATTATCACGGTAGCGCCATGTCTAGGTCGACTAATCGAAAACAAACCGTACCTACGCTTTTGCCTTTGCTAAAAGTTGTATGGTCTTATTGTACTTTCTGAATATTAATCCATTAAAATAAAATACTTTATTATACCTACTTACAAGCTTTATATTTATGATCATTAAGTAAGTAGATCAATTTATTGAAGGTACTTCATTATTTTCATTATGAGTTCTCTCCTGCCATTGAGTTGCAATAAGTACTCTGAAGTTTATATTAGATAATGTCGATAGGATGATTTCGTTTACTTCTTATTATTACTTTAAAGTTGCGGTAGAAACTTGTAACACTACGTAGATCCTGCACGCGAATTTCAATCATTGCATAAGTAGTTTGTGGTAATAGCGCCCATTAGTTTCCATGCCAGTACACCAGACACATGCTTATTTTTACCTACATGAGTAAGATTTTTTTTTTAATCATATGGTCGTTCTAATCATTCGTGTTTATGCCAAAGGATAACATACATCATATGAAATGTATACTGTACATCCGTAGGAATGCAGTAAGATACGAAAAGGCGGGAAGACGAATGCGATACTGAATGCTGCAATGTTTATGTCTAAGGTATGCAGACGTGCGCGAGCGACGCGGCTTGCCTAACAACGCGCTTGTCGTGTCAGAGCTTCTACTCGTTACTTGCATATACATATTACAATCCTCGCAATAATGTACTAAACCGGAATCCAGGGTCAGTTTCTGTTTCTTAACAATTCATCTTGTATCAGGTTTACAACATAGACAATCTTACAACATAAGACATGCATAGTAACACACTTATCTGGGAATGATTATTAATACACAGTACTTGCTTGCAGTTTCCAGCAGGCAGGTATTCTTCTGTACTAAAATACATTTAACAATTCGTTATATTATTAATCAGTGCTTTTAAAACAATGGTTTGTGACCTAAGCCTCTATAAGAACAATCATAATGAAACCCACAAGAGCGTCTATTGTTTGCATTGACCATAATATATATTGTTTTTTTAACGTATGCCCATGCCGTATGTTAATTATAAAATATTTTTCCTGCTTTCAACAACATGTTTGTCCGGATTTAACTCCATGCACACTTATAATTATGTGTTTCGTTGTCCGTATTTGACCCTCGCTTTCCATTCTAGTGCTAATCATCTTACGAGCTTTTCGGCACTAAATTGCATGCTGGAAAAAAATTCACTCTTAATTCTGAATTGTTAACTACACTGTTCTGCACATCAAAGAACACACATTAACCAATAAGTCAATATTAACTAAATGTTGTTTGCCAGTTGCATGGAACAGGCATGATAACTAAGATGTTTAAAATGACTATGATCGAAGTATTTCTATGTATTAATATTTAGTTTGTGAATGCACAGTTTTCAGCGGTGAGAGACGTGTCGGAGAAGACGAACAGCTTTGTTGAGCGATTGGAGGCGGGCTGGGACCGCGTCATGTCCAAGATCCGCGTGGACCCCGATAAGTTTCCGGAGCGGAAGCATCGCCTCACGGCTATATATTCTAAGGACAAAGAATATCTGTAAGTCTGCTTATATTACTATTTCAAAACTGTATTGTGATTCGCAAAACACTGGTACTCCGACTTATATTTTGAAAATGCGTGTACAACCTTGGTTACGCAACATATTGTATAAAACCTGACTTAATATATTTTGGATTACTTTGATAGTGACAAGAACGCAATGGGAACTACCGTATTTACCGCTCACCAGGCAGCGCCACTCATGCGTGGGTCCTGTGTCAATATAAGAGAATTATCAAAGTGACGTTTGAAATGTTCCCGCAGGACCCACGTTCGACTAGCGCCCCTAGCGGAAAATCGACTCGCTATAATCCTCGTTGCAACAAAAATTAGATATAATTATCATCCTGCGACTACTACGGCGGGACCCTCAGTAGCTCAATGTCTCGTAGCTGCTTGACCAAAAACAAATACCTTGTCAAAAACAAATATCAAAAACAAATAGCTTGACCAAAAAAAAACTTTAAAACATTAAGAATCTTGTGTCTTGCCCCCAGTTCAATAACCAAAGCGCATGGTTCTTAAAAGGTTAATTGAATAAAGTAATGACGGACGTATCATTGCCCTGGATTGTCTGCACAGGTTTGACACGTCGGCGGAGTGTTTCTGGACGCCGTCGATCCGGTCGCGCATCGTGCAGTTCATCCTGGACCGCATGCGGTTCTCCGACGCCGACAACGACGTGTTCGCCTTCGGCATCGCTCGGCTCATCGCCAATGGCACTTACAGTGCGGCCTATCCATTGCACGACGTATGTATATGTACAGTCAAGGGCATAAATATATGTACAAGTTTTTCATTACTTTATATGGAATCATATGGCTGAAAAGACAAAAAGTGTATAGATATTTATGCCATTGACTGTACATGCGTTCACGTACATACATACTGAACAGCACCATCAGGTTGTATTTAGGTTTGCCGATAACGAACGGTGTTATAAAGAATTGCATTTAATAAAAATGTTTCTTTGGTTTAAAATAAGAATTTTCATCTTAGATACGTTTAATTATAAAATTATATAAATTCAAAAGTTTATGAGCAACTAAGAAAAGACAGAATATTTCAGACAGTTCACGACAAATTGTGTCATCAAAGCCTGTACTTTTGAGTGTTCAGAATAGGTTTGAACTAATTTGAGAAGTAATAGTAATGTGCGTCGTCTGTTGCGGCAGGGAGACCTAAAGAAGCCAGGATCCATGCGGCATCTGCTCTACACCGAGTGGGCCAGCGTCTCCAAATGCCTCAAATATCAACCGTTAGATTATGTTAAAGATTACTTCGGCGTTAAAATAGGTATGACTTTTTACATAATTATAATGCAATGCAAACAATTACTACCTACTAGTATGCATTCTTCAGTTTACCTGCTCTTGATGGTTGGATGTATTTAACAGGCTTGTACTTCGCGTGGTTGGGCTTCTACACCAATATGCTGATCCCGGCGTCCGTCGTGGGGCTCATTTGCTTTATATACTCGGCTGCCACCGTGTTTCAAAACAATCCAAGGTAAGAAATTATCACATGATAAAATAATACATTATTTAGACTAGATAACAACAATACAGACAAACATATATATTCCAGTGAGCAAGTATGCAACTACAACTCGACGATCAAGATGTGCCCGCAGTGCGACTACTACTGCGACTACTGGGACCTAAAGAACACTTGTCTCCAGGCTCGGATCACTTATCTATTCGATAACCCTACTACCGTGTTTTTCGCTATGTTCATGAGTTTTTGGGGTAAGTTTCTAGTTATGGCACGTTTTGCCTATGAGTTTTCAGTTAGCTCCGCGTCCTACCGTTTTGCGATTGAATCGTGTACGGTTCATAAAACTTCAAATAGCTATTTTCTCTGCATTGTCTAATCTATAAAAAGGAAAAAAACGCAATTCCAAATATAACCGTAAGAGTATTGGGTCGATTTCAAAAAAAGTGTACATAACACAATGGAATATTCACAAAAATGTGACACAAAATGCAGAAAATATCACAATGGAAATTATAAGGACTACTTCACAAGTACAAAAAAAGTTTGTTTTATGTGAAGATACTATAGTTGATTTTCATAGAACTCGGAAATTATTGTTTTTATTTGTAAATTTGGCAAATACATGGAAATAAAACAATGTTTTTAAAAAAAAAACACTGAAACATTCAAACGCGACGAATTGCGAACCTCCTCCTTTTTGGAAGTTGGTTGAAAATTGCAATGTGAACGATCCTTAAGTTTAGTTACGTAACACAAAAATCACACAATGGAAGCAAAAATGGGTGTCACCACATGTTTCACCTCATGTAGACAAAAGAAGACAAATAATTTCTGGATTTGTGGATCCTATGTGTATAGTCAACTTAATTATCTACCGAATTATGTAAAAATACTGAGAAAAAACAATAAGCTTCCTGCTTTAAACTTAGATCTAAATTTGGTAATTTTTTCGACAAAATACTAAAACACACTTTACCTCACCACTGCGTGAAAACCAATATAGATACGGAAAAATGCGCTGGCGTCGGGGCAACCTAGAATTGTTGCCAGACGTTCTATATCACTGGTGTGTTCATATTTCGCATTTAAACGTTTGATACGGCGTAACACAGCTGTATAACACAATGGAACGAAATTTGTCCCCGAATTTGAACATAGGATTTTGTTAAACATATAATACAGAAATCGTCTAAAAAATGGTTTTCTAGAAACAATTGTGTATATTAAAGAACTCCTTAAAAAATCACCACACAATTCATTTCAATGCTAAAGTATGAATTTTTGTTTACCGCGGGGTGTCGTGAGGACATATGAATTTTGTATGGGAGAAAAAAACAATATTTAAGTTTTTATTTTTTCTAACATACTTTTACTGATTATATTCTTTAACGGTGTAAAAATCCCATTAGAATATAAGGTGTGCTATATTATGAATCACTTGGAGTGCGTGTAACTGCAATATTTATTTTTATACAGATTTTATAATGATGAGGACATTTTTATTTTTGAAATTTTCACTTTTTTTTAAATCCATCCTATTCTGATAAGCTACTGATAAGCTACATATAATTAATAATCGTATATACATCGTATAATTATTATACGATGCAACGATATTTCAGTGCAATGTGTATGAAATACTACGTATTGGCGAATGCATCTTTGTCTCGGGAGATCTCGAGGGAAATTTTCGAGATTCAATCTCGTCGGCGGCGATCATTTTTGGAAAGTCGTTCGATATCTCGACTAATATATGTATTTATATGCTAGGTGCCGATAAGGTGGCCATCATCTACGTTGTCGACGCTGAATAAACAGTTCTAAAAGTTTTAGCAACATTTAAAATATGTGTCGTTTAACTTCAAACTCGGGTAAATCCATTGGACCCTCTCAGCAAGTATCTACCTTATTAACTTTTCTTACATAGATACCTATAGGATAAAATAAAAGACCTTAATATATAATTTTTAAGAAAAAAAAAACCGACTTCATTTGGTTCCCGGTAAAAGTGAAATTTTGAATTTGTTTGAGTTAGCCAGTTTACAAATATCCAATACACCGCACGTGTACGATTGAAAATTGAGGAGCTTTTTTAATGTCCGGGCTCCCATCATTACATGTGAAGTATAATCAAACGGAACTCCCTTGTAGACCTTTAAAACAAACAAAATAACAATGTGTTAAATTGGATGACAGACTGTAAATTATCGAGCAGTTTCATTATGCCATCCCTGATTATCAACATCTGATCCACTCCAGCAAAATGATGGCCACAGTAAGAAAATGCCTAAGCTAATTATGAATACCCTCTAATCACAATGAACGTGCCGTTCAAATTTGAGGAGTTCTCTGAATTCTTCTAGAACTCCATCATCAGAATATAAATCAAATCAAAAAGATGAATGTCACAACTAGGATAATAAGTAGAGCTAGGTTTATTGACCAGTTCCACTTTGCCATCCCTGGTCTTCATCATCAGGTCCACTCCACCAAATTGATGATGTTCGTAAAGAAATGCTCGAGTGTCTTAAGAAACTACCCAAATCATCATGCATGTGCCTTTCAAATTTGAGGAGTTCCCTCAGTTCCTCATGGATCCCATCATCAGAAATTGATTTTGAAAAAAACGGGACAAACCTGGACCCATCTATTTTCATACAAAAAAATATTTTTTTTAATCGGATGATAGTCCTGGGAATTACCAAGCAGTTCCACTTTGACATCCCTGGTCTTCATTATCAGATCCACTCCACCAAATTGATGATGTTCGTAAAGAAATGCTCGAGTTTCTTAAGAAATCACCCAAATCAGCATGCATGTGCCTTTCAAATTTGAGGAGTTCCCTCAGTTTCTCATGGATCCCATCATCAGAAATGGATTTTGAAAAAAACGGGACCAACCTGGAACCATCTACTTTCAGAAAACAAAAAAAAAATTCAAATCGGTTCAGTAATGACGGAGTTATGAGTGAACATCCATTAAAAAAAAATCAGACGAATTGAGAACCTCCTCCTTTAGAAATATTGAAGTCGGTTGAAAATCAGCCTAACTAAATAAATTACGCCATACAAGAGCTGCAGTTGCGATTCTTTTTCATTTAGTCTTGTTTGGAACGTGTCGTTTCGTTAAGTGCCAACAGCCTATAAATTTTTAACAGTGTCGGTAGTTCGGGGTATGAATTTGACACTTAGCGATTAGTGTTGTCAGTAAGCTCTTTTTCAACCGACTTCAATATTTCTAAAGGAGGAGGTTCTCAATTCGTCTGATTTTTTTTTTAATGGATGTTCACTCATAACTCCGTCATTACTCAACCGATTTGAATTTTTTTTTTGTTTTCTGAAAGTAGACGGTTCCTGGTTGGTCCCGTTTTTTTCAAAATCCATTTCTGATGATGGGATCCATGAGGAACTGAGGGAACTCCTCAAATTTGAAAGGCACATGCATGCTGATTTGGGTGATTTCTTAAGAAACTTGAGCATCTCTTTACGAAAATCATCAATTTGGTGGAGTGGATCTGATAATGAAGACCAGGGATGGCAAAGTGGAACTGCTTCGTAATTCTCAGGACTATGATCCGATTTTAAAAAATATTTTTTTGTCTGTATATAGATGGTTTCAGGATTGTCCCGTTTTTTTCAAAATCAATTTCTGATGATGGGATCCATGAGGAACTGAGGGAACTCCTCAAATTTGAAAGGCACATGAATGATGATTTGTGTAGTTTCTTAAGACACTCGAGCATTTCTTTACGAACATCATCAATTTGGTGGAGTGGACCTGATGATGAAGACCAGGGATGTCAAAGTGGAACTGCTTGGTAATTCCCAGGACTATCGTCCGATTTTAAAAAATATTTTTTTGTCTGTATATAGATGGTTTCAGGATTGTCCCGCTTTTTTCAAAATCAATTTTTGATGATGGGATCCATGAGGAACTGAGGGAACTCCTCAAATTTGAAAGGCACATGCATGATGATTTGGGTAGTTTCTTAAGACACTCGAGCATTTCTTTACGAACATCATCAATTTGGTGGAGTGGACCTGATGATGAAGACCAGGGATGGCAAAGTGGAACTGCTTGTTAATTCCCAGCTCTATCATCCGATTTGAGACATTCATCTTTTCTTTGTAAAGAAATACCTTCAAGATAGTCTTCATGAGGGATTGAGAGAACTCCTCAAATTTTAACGGCACATGCATTCTGATTTGAGGGTTTCCTTAAGTAACTAAAATAGTGTTTTGGCGGAACCAACATTTTGATGAACTGGATCTGATGATGTAGACCAGGGATCGCAAAGTGGAACTGGTTAATAAACCTAGCTCTACTTATTATCCTAGTTGTGACATTCATCTTTTTGATTTGATTTATATTCTGATGATGAAGTTCTAGAAGAATTCAGAGAACTCCTCAAATTTGAACGGCACGTTCATGGTGATTAGAGGGTGTTCATAATTAGCTTAGGCATTTTCTTACTGTGGCCATCATTTTGCTGGAGTGGACCTGATGTTGATAATCAGGGATGGCATAATGAATATGCTCGTTAATTTACAGTCTGTCATCCAATTTAACACATTGTTATTTTGTTTGTTTAAAGGTCTACAAGGGAGTTCCGTTTGATTATACTTCAAATGTAATGATGGAAGCCCTAGGACATTAAGAAAGCTCCTCAATTTTCAATCGTACACGTGCGGTGTATTGGATATTTGTGAAGTAAACTGGCTAACTCAAACAAATTCTTAATTTCACTTTTACCGGGAACCAAATGAAGTCGGTTTTTTTTTCTTAAAAATTATCATATGTAATATTTATCGTTTGTATCATATTAATATACTTAGACCGGGTTACTCACGTTTATAAAGTCGAAGATAGCTCGACATGTTTCGGGACGGTCCGCGCCCCATAATCATGAGTGAGAAGCGCTAGCCGCGATTGCTCTGCGCACACTGTTTGTATCATCATCAATGCAAAATTGCTAATGTCATTCTGACCCACATTTTTTGACGTTTTTCTTCTGCTTTGTCGGACGGCCTCCTAGCCTAGTTGGTAGTGACCCCGCCTACGAAGCAGGAGGTCCCGGGTTCGAATCCTGGTCAGGGCATTTATTTGTGTGTTTATCATGAATATTTGTTCCTGAGTTATGGATGTTTTCTATGTATTTAAGTATTTATATGTATCTATCTATTATATATGTCGTCGCCTAGTACCCACAACACAAGCCTTAGAGCTTACCGTGGGACTAGGTCGATTTGTGTAAGATTGTCCCATAATATTTATTTATTTATTTGTGTGTCTATTTCTTCAATATTTTTCAAGTCAATGTTTTCTTAATACCAAAATGTCGCATAATCTGACATATGGATTAGCCCCACTTAGAAGTTAAGCGACTCATTTGAACTTGTTATATATTCGTGTACACTAATTTAAGTTACTAATCTTTAGTTACCTCTTCTCAATGCATTTTTTGTAAAGCTATTAGCAAATAAGTAGGTAGTGACGTGTGTTGCGTTGACAGGGGCATGTTTCCTGGAGCTGTGGAAGCGCTACTCGGCCGAGATGACGCACCGCTGGGACCTCACCGGCTTCGACGTGTACGAGGAGCACCCGCGCCCGCAGTACCTCGCGCGCCTGGCGCACGTCAAGCGGACACAGGTGCCTGTTGACTCGGTGCCTTAGATACATTCTTGCGGGCCAAAACATGCCCTTTACGGCTTCCATCACTGTCGCGGCCCAGGTGTCAAGCTCTCCCGCTTCTGCAGACATGACAAGCGGGCCGTAGTTTGGTGACCTTCTTTTGTTGAGTTCTCAGACTCGCGACACCATCTGAGAGAAGCCCGGGGTTCATTCAGTTTCTACGTAACCGACCTACTCTTTGATATTCCAACCGAGAGGGAAATCTACTGGAATTATTCATTGTAGGATATAATCCCGGCACGTGCCAATAGATTAATATTAATTAAATATCTTCAAACTTTATGAATCTTCTACAGAACTAATATGTCAAGAATGCTTGTCAAATATTGAAAACGTGACCAAAACCGCAAAGATGTCCACTGTCACTGATAAACTCGAAATCTTGAAATCGAAATTAATATTATGATTACGTGAATTATTTTCTTTTGCAACATTATAATACAAGACTAAACTTAACTTTTCATATTTTCAAGACCAATATTCTCATATAGCGGGGTTGATGGTCGATATTCTCATAAAAATTGACACGTTTTTCAATTGTTGTGTGTCTGTTTCGCACTTGTGAAATATTTATATAAAGATAGATGGCTGCTCTTTTGCTCACCTTGTTACTCTGCGTTAGCGCGAATTCATACCTCTAAGAAATTATCATATAGCCATTAAGATGAACTTAACTATGTTAACACTATACCTATAGTAGTCCGCTATGAGAATTTTAATATGTCTGATACTCACGGGAGTTTTCTAATTAAAATACCTATAGTAGGTAAAAAAAACCATTCTGAAGTATATGACAAAAAAAGAAATTGTACAATAAGTTTTATTTTTACAATGAATTAGCAGGTAATAATACTAACTCATAACATGATGATTCGTACATTGTATCATACTTTGGTATCATGCGGGTTGTTAACCCACGAATTTAAAATTTAATTCACGAATTCCGATCAAGATTTTCAAGTCGATTAAAGATATAATAATTGATCGAAATGACCAGTGACATTTATTTATATATTTATTTAAACTTAAATGCACAAATCACAGACAATTGTACAAATGGCGGACATTGACTCCCTTTATGGACGGTGATTAATTAGTAAAGTTGTTATTGACTTGTGTTTCAGCTAAACGTGGTGACGGGGCAGCCCGAGCCGATGGTGCCGTTCTGGCGCATGCGGCTGCCGGCGACGCTGATGTCGTTCAGCGTGGTGGCGCTGCTGGTGTTGCTGGCGCTGGCGGCCGTGCTAGGCGTGGTGCTGTACCGCATGTCGCTGCTCGGCGCCATCGCGCTGCGCCACCACGACAACGCGCTCATCACGCACAACCCCATCATGTTCACCACCGCTACGGCTGCCTTCATCAACTTGTTCTTAATCTGCATTTTCAACTACGTATGTATTTACTTAATTAAACCCGAACCTCGCACACGTTCGATTCGAGCCTGTTTGACGAGCACGTATGCTTTACGTCGTTACATGATTGAAGGTGTTTAGACACTTTTGATTGTCGCTACCGATTGATCGTTTCGCTGTGTGACTGACTATCGCTGCTTATAGTTACACTATTGATTTCCCTCAATCTGGTCTGTCTTACGATAGACGCTTAGTTAGATTGAAACTGCATCAGTTTTATTATTTTATAATTGCATCACGCTGGTCAAGCATCCTTGTCCATATCGTACACCAATAAGCAATTCAATGAGTTATGTCGTATATTTTAACATGCAAATCAAAAGTCAGATATTCGATTTAGACCTGGGTTTACCTTGACAGATTTACCAATGCCTGGCCGAGTGGCTGACCGAGAAGGAGCTGCTGCGCACGCAGACGGAGTTCGACGACTCGCTGACGCTGAAGATCTACCTGCTGCAGTTCGTCAACTACTACGCGTCCATCTTCTACATCGCCTTCTTCAAGGGCAAGTTCATCGGCCGCCCCGGCGCCTACAACCGCTTCTTCGGCCAGAGACAGGAGGAGGTAAGAATCCAATTGGTTTAGATAGATACATTGGTGGTCACCTAATTATAAATGCCTACAAAAATAATAATAAAATTGACTATAGTTTAAAAAGTGCTTCACCAATTTTATCCCCAATGAAACCCAACCAATTTTACAAATTACTAGTGTTACAAAGAGACAGTATTAAATTCCTGCAAATAAGAAGAGATCCTGGCAAAAGTATATTTGGTTGTGTGTTGAACAGTGCTCGCCCGGCGGCTGCCTGCTGGAGCTGTCCATCCAGCTGGCCATCATCATGGTGGGCAAGCAGTTCATCAACACGGTCGTCGAGATGCTTATGCCGTATTTGCTCAAGTGGTGGTACATCATACGCACCATCGGAAGGAAAAATCAGTACGTATTGTAGAGGGAAACTTAGTTTTTTTCTAATGCACTGTCTATATAATAAAATAAATCAAGCTACATACCTAGAGTCCGACTATGCTAAGTTTCTTTGATTTTAAAGGCATATACTGGGAATGTCAACTTTATAATTTCATAGAAGTTTAAAGTTTAAAATAACACTTTAAGAATGTTCAGTTCATTTGCTTGGAAGAGAGAACGTGATTTAACTCTATAAGTAGTATTTTGTTTTTAATTATCATTGTCGGTGTGAAAGCTAGGTTTAAGTTTCGTTTGAAAAGTTATTCGTTATATCGTTTGTAAAATTATTGGCGTGGTGAAGGTTGTCGCGGAAGCGATTATAGTAACTGTGCCGATCATGGAATATTTAAGAACGAATTCGGAGTAGTTTTTTTCTCTGATATCTTTAACGGTTATACTGTAAAATATTATTTATCTATTATACAAGGGGGCAAAAATACATAAAACTAAAATAATATAAATGTTAAAGTAAATATTCCCCCCTCGGCATGGTACCTTAGACGCTGGCAGCGTTTCCTCGCTGTATTGCAATACTAATGCATTGGGCGAAGAAGCTGCCAGCTCTACGGTCGCCGGTAGCGCCCACAAGCCTCTTTGCAATATCCTTAAAGAGGGCGTGGGCGCTCGAACCCCATGGGCCGAGGGTCTCGACTCTCGACGCCGAACGGAACAACGTTGTATTCGCCGCCGAGACCCCTATATTTGCATTTTTTTAATTTTTCCGCCGCCTCTGCAGCCGCGCCTGCCTTGGCTGTAGTTCCGTGAAGGTGTGACGGGGCTAGGGTGTCAACACAGGTGGCGTCCCACATCAGCACCCGTCCCATCCTCCACGGAACCAACGAAATTCCATCAGGTCTCTTGCCATCATCCCTGAGAATGTCCGGAGGCTCAAGAAGAGCTGGAACGTTGATTCTGGCAAGAGACCTGCGGAGGATGTCGTTAAGCGCAGCGTGCATGGAGAAACGGCCAGCGCTCCTCTGACAGGAGAGCCCGTGGTGTCCGAGGACATCAACGGTAACACCGCAGAAGCACCTGTGCGGCGCACAAACCCGGACGCCAAGCCCCAGACAGGTCGCAACGCGCAGAGTGTGGGGCTCCAGGAATGTTCCCGTGTGTCCCGGCTGCTAAGTGCCTGGCGCGTTGAGAGCCTGCACTGTGGCTTTAAAGAGAATTGTAGATAATTTTGCATATGATGTCGTCCCAGGTCCTTTGGAAATTTGGATTTTCGGGAAAATCCTGATCTGTGCAGGCAATGGGCCAGGTGTTTTTGGCCTTTTATAAGCCAGCAATCTCATAGTTTGAAGGGCAGGCCCTTAGGATTTTTCCTACAAGAATTGCAGAGCTATGAGCAGAAGCCAAAAACGCCGGGGTAGCAACACTTGAACTTTTGCAGATCCCTATCCCACCGTGGCGAATGGGAAGGGATGCTTGGGTCCAGGACTCTTCGCTAAGCTGTAAGTTCAAAATGGATTCCAAATTTGTTTTAATTATGTTGTCTAGAGGCTTTAGTAAATTTATAAATTTTGTAAAAGGGCAGCAGCGAAGTACATATGTCAATTTGGGCACGAAAAGGCAAAATTTAATCATAGATAAAGCAAAATGGGGACTGATTTCGAGAAGACGACTTTCGTAATTATGAATTTTTTTAAGTAGAGTGTGAAATAAAATTCGAATAAGATTCCTCAGAAATGGGGGACCCCAGGAGGCATAAGGAGCTTTTGTCGACACTTTTGATATTTGGTGAGAGTGAGTAAAATTTTTGTTTAACATCAAGGAAATTTAAAGTTGCGTTATGAATAAGACGTTCGCACTTGCTGTAATTCAAGAGTCCAGGCCAATTGAATGAAATTTAGTTTTGACGGAGGACAGATCTGACAAAACGGACTCCAGGTCGCCTCCTAGGGTGCCATCATCTAAATACCAAACGTTGAATTTAGATTTCAAAATTTTGAATAATTCGGTTGATGGCCAAACTGAAAATGGCCGGCCCGAGAGGATCTCCTTGCTCACAGCAGACTTCTGATGATAAAACGTTATCGCGGTACATTAATTTGGTAGGGTCAGAGTAGCAGTGTAAAAGGTAGTTGTATATCTCAGGAATATTGTTCTTAATTTGTCAGCACGGCATCTCGATTTACTGAATTAAATGCTTTCCGAACATCGATTTTTACCAGCACATCGCAGGGTGAGTTTGTGACGTAAGTACGTAAAGCATCTGGCATCTAATTGCTTCACAACTCCCTTTAACGCCAAAACCGAGCTGGACAGGTTCGAAAAGGGGTTATTTTGGAAATGTATACTAAATACTAAATCCACCCGCCGCGTGCACCCGCTCCATGCACCCGCTCCATGCACCCGCTCCGTGCACCCGCGCCAGCTAGTGTTGGCCCTTATGTATTTTTGTCATATAGGCGTCTCATTATCCATACGCCGTCCATTATCGGTGCGTTTACTATATAATGCTTAAACGGATCGCACACAATTTCGTTTCCGAATGCGGCGACGAATCAACATTGTGTGAGCGAGATAGCGATATGCATGTCTATAACAACGCTATCTTGCTTGTTCGGTTCGTGGTTATATATTTGTCACTTCTCGTACGCATCCTTGCTCGCTTGAGAGTTTGCCATTAGCGAATTAGCGATTCAGGCTATTACGGCGCTCCTGAGCGGCCCCCTAAAGTCGAAAGTAAGTTAAAGTTAAGTAAGTTTTATAGTTCTATTGATAGGTAGAATGTAGAATGCAAGAAAATATTGTAATAAGAATTCAAATTCAAATTTTTATTTGTCAGAATACAGTAACAATTGGCCTTATAATAAAAACATTAAAAAAAATCTGTGTATTCAGCATGCATGCAAATATTAATTCAAGGTAACCTAAAATATTTACAATAATTAAATATATAGAATGTCAATATTATATATTATAAATAGTACAATGTCATCGGATCCTTAAAATTTAAATAATGCTTAACGCTATAAAAACATTTATCAAGTAGACATTTTGTTAACTTTCGTTTGAATATTCCCCCCGACAGTATTTGTAGCTCATTCGGCAAATTATTGAAAATTGTTATGCACATGTTAAATTTTTTTTTTTGATATATCTTTGTATACGCGGGGTTTGTGCAAAAGATTCGAATTATGTGCTCTCATCTGTCTCAGCAAACTTCACTATGTGTAAGGAAGTATTCAGGGTGGGACTTGACAAAAACACATACATCCCTTATGTACAGACATGGCAGCAGCAGCATGCTCCCCAGCATTACATACCGCTCTTATACATAGCTTTTGTATTTTAAAAACCTTATCAACATTTCCAGAGTTGCCCCACAGGATTCAGCCATAAGATAGCACTGATGACACATAGCCATGCTAAGCTGTTAGTGCAGCTTCTTTGGAGACAGTTAATCTTAGCCTTTTTAATGCGAACACAAAACGATTTAATTTATTACCTATTTGTTCAATTTGGTGTTTCCAATTAAGATTTTGGTCTATCATTAATTCATTATACCCAGAAATTTTATTGAATTTGTTTCGTCAACTAGTTGATTTTAATATTGTATTGTAATCGGTATTGGATTTGAATTATATGCTTGAAATTGTATAAATTTAGTCTTAGATATATTAATATGTAAATTATTCATTCTCATCCATTCTATAATGTCAGTCAGTCTTTTGTTAATATCCATTTCAAACATGTCTTTCCTATCAAGTTGTACTACTAGCGTTGTGTCATCAGCAAACATTAAACATTTTTGTGTTGTGGCTTTTGGCAAATCGTTTACATAAAGTAAAAACAGCAAAGGACCCAGTATACTTCCTTGCGGCACACCAATGTTACAAGCTCTAAATTCTGATCTGTAGGTCTTTTTAGGGTTCCGTAGCCAAAATGGCAAAAACGGAACCCTTATGGTTTCGTCCGATAAGACGAATTTACCACGAAAATTATTTTGAAGAAATTTGGTCGAGCCGTTTTTGAGTTTTTGCCAAAAAACTTGTTATGTAGTTGTATCATGTCAATCTTTTCTGTTATTATAATTTGTGACTTATTTCATCGGTATAAGGTGCACTTTGTTTTGCGCGTGACAAGAAAATGACGATAGTGACGTACAGTCGTTGCACATATAAGATTACAAAATTGGATCATTTGTCTAATAGCAACGGTGGCTCCGTAGTACAGCGCTTGAAATACGATCAGATTGACGAAGGTTCAAATCCTGGCGGTGTAGAAATGTTTTTTTTTTCATTATTTTAGAATATTTTTCTTAGGGTTTTTTTTTCAAACTATTAAAACATTTATTGGCAAAATTTTACAGTTATTTTATATATTTAGTTAAATTAATGCATCACATTGAACAAGTCATTACAGCTCACACCTTCGGGCATTTGTTGTGCGAAATATGTTCCCGCCATAGATGTAAATAATTACAAAAGTAAGGTGACCTGCAAGTTCGAATCACCTTATTAGGGTTTTAGGGTTCCGTAACGAAAAAGGCAAAAACGGAAGCCTTATAGTTTCGTCCAGTCCGTCTGTCCGCTGCTGAAGGTGTATTTTGTGTGTCGCTACTTAGTTTTGCATATAAGTTGCAAGAGAATAGTACATACATTACGATACTAGGGCGAAGAAGAGGAAATTCGCGAAGAGTGGCGATAAATTAAAACACGACCGTAGGGAGTGTTTTAAATAGACACGAGTTGCGAATTACCTCTTCGCACGTGTATTGTACGACGTTTTACAGTAAATATGGCACTTTGAATATTCGATTCAGGCACGCAAAGTGCTCATTATTGCCCTAAGGCGGTAAAGTAACACCATGTGTACTGTACAATATATTTAGGGGTGAGGGGTTACTATACCTACCGAGTAGATGCAACTGCTGAAACACGCGAACGATGTTTTACCCTATATTGTATAAGTAGCAGTCACATGAGCATTTCGAAAATTCTGTATTCGAAAAATTTCTCGCAGGTTGACGCTGTATAAAAAACACAAATTTTATCAGGTGTTTACTTAATTGAGTCCGATTTCGGCCTATCCAGCTTTTGAACTGAACTCTGTCGTCAGGTATACAATACATCTCCTCTAAGTGAATTAAAAATGTCGGAAACAGTAATGAATAACTTAGCCTATATTTTCAACGCTGCCAATGTGCTCGAGGATGATGTTGTGCGCTTATTCCATGATAAGTTAGCACAACATACAAGTTTCCGGCCTTGCGAGGTGGGGTTGTTTATGTACCCAGAGCTGATAGAACCTGTCCCGAGAGATCAGTCACATTTACAAATCATCTTCGATGGTGACGTTTGGCAACTTAGGTGAGGCAGGGCACTGGACATGTATTTTTTTAAATTGGTTTGTGACAACAGATAGTGTAATTTAAATCTGCTGGTATCGTTAAACCTAATGGTAGCTATTGTATTGCTGAGTGTGTGCGTGTATGTGAATTACATAATAGCAAATCATTCTGTAGCTTCAGTTAGTGTTCTAAATAGTTGTCTAATATATTTCAGCACCCTTCTATAAGTACTTACAGCTACGGAACCCTTCATTGTGCGTGGTCCGACACGCACTTGGCCGATTTTTTATTAATGTTTTATTAGTGTTATCTGGATCTATTGGAAGTTGCTTGATTTCTACACATAAACATTTCTACACATAAACATTGCATTCTGTTTGCTTAGTAACTGCGTATCCATTCTAGAGCATTTCCTCTTACACCATAGGCCTCTAGTTTATTTAAAAGCTTTGCATGGTGAAAAAAGAATGATAATTAATTGTGGGTTGTCTTTGTCCTTAGGATTAAAAGTCCACTGCAGTGGGTGAAAGATTTCAAGCTAGTCGATTTCGGTCACATGGGCCTGTTTCCTGAATATTTAGAAATGGGTAAGTGACTTTACTATAATGATGAAACACGGACTACACAAACACCGCATTATGAAGCGTTTACAAAGAGAATGAGGTCACCACACATGCACTGTGCTTTACTTGTAATTTTCTACGATTATATGACCATAATTGGGTACACCATTTTATACTACAATAATCCAGGTTCATCACTAAAACACAATAATTGTACAGTCAAGTGTAAAAATATGGTGGTGCACATCTTACTCAAAAATATGTCCCATAGCACCGTATGCCGGTGTAATAAGAGCGTAGTACCATATTTATGAGTCGATTATGTCGAACCATATTTTTGCACTTGACTGTACATACCTACTTTAATCAGTTTTAATTTTCACGAGAACAGATCGAAAACTTGTGTGCTAGTGAAATAAGCGGTCGTGCTTTCGTACTAAATCAGTACCGGACTGCATATGTAGCTGACCGCGAGTTGTCTTGTATGCTTTGCCCAGTAGTTGACGTCGTTTGTGGATTGAAGTGAGTAAATTACTTTCACGGAGTTATGAATATTTGCATCATCTGTTATATACCTTTTCTACTCCAGCACTTCTATCTGTCAATTAGATGACTGACAGCGATATTTAAAAAGTATTCATTATAACGTTGTCTATGGTATTCCATAAGAACACTGCTCCTATGGATTTTCATACAATATATTAGCACTGTTGTTGTGTTTTTTTAATTTCTATAGTGGGCACAACATATTCCCTATTCTGCCACGTTTCTATATTTTGGTTTTTACGCTATTTTAGCTGTCGTAGAAAAACTAGGGTATGCAACAGCTCATAATTGGTTCTTAAAACTCTCGGGTCTATTATTACAAAACTCGGCTTCGCCTCGTTTTGTAACGGCGACCCTCAAGTTATAAGAACCCTTATTATATCACTGTTGCATAAACTACTATTTTCTACTCCAGCACTTCTATCTGTCAATTAGATGACTGACAGCGATATTAAAAAAGTATACATTATAACGTTGTCTATGGTATTCCATTAGAACACTGCTCCTATGGAATTTCATACAATATATGAGCACTGTTGTTTTTTTTTAATGTCTTTATTAGGCATACTACATCTTCTCGGATCTATTATTACAAAAGTCGACTTCGTCTCGTTTTGTAACAGCGACCCTCAACTTTAAAGAACCCTTATTATATCACTGTTGCATAAACTCCTATTAAAAGACTTCTTAATTTCCTAAACACATTGAAAAACTAGGGTAAATGACATTAGTCATTACCTATACTCTGATTGGACACAAGTATTAGGTGACTGACACAGTGTAAGTGCCACACGAGTGTTAGTTGTGATCATGCGGTGTGCGTAGTGTTGCAGTACGGTTTCGTGACGATCTTCGTGGCGGCGTTCCCGCTGGCGCCGCTGTTCGCGCTCATCAACAACGTGCTGGAGATGCGGCTGGACGCCAAGAAGTTCCTGTCCTGCTATCGCCGCCCCGTGCCGCAGCGCGTCAACGACATCGGCGTCTGGTACCGCATACTCGACTCCATCGGGAAACTCAGCATCATCACTAACGTGAGCACACGATTACTTTAAAAATGTTAAAATAGCGTATAAAAATGCGTAAATGTAAAAATTACTTTTTATAAACAAATATTAATTAATTCATTCATTTGAGTGATTATTAATTTGAAATTTATCAAAATACTTATCGGGTTACTAACGTCAATAAAGTCGAAAATAGCTCGAAATGTTTCGCAACAGTCCGTGTCCCTTATTCAGTAACCCGATATAAGTATTTTAATGTCTGATGCTCACGGGATTTTTCTATTTATATGCGATTTTTGAACTTTTGTTAAACATGATTGGTGGTCTGAAAAAGAAGTTGATTTTTGATATCAAAAGTCGAATGATGTTTGATACTAAATAACTAATTATTTTGATTTATTTCCTCTCATGTTTGGAAAATAGCACTATACATGCCGCGGTAGGAATTGATTTTCGTGAATAACGAAAGAAGCTTAGCTGAGTAGTTTCCGGTCCTCTGCGGTACCTAATGTATTTTTTTTTCTTATGATAGACAATTGTACTGTACCGCAAAAGGTAAAGATCTACAAATAAATTTCTACCATATCTAATTGTAACAAATAAAACGACTATACAATTATTATCACCGGATATATACCTTTTTTCTGGATAAATTGGAACTACAAACACGCAGGCAGCTTCTCTCCCTAAACGCATATTTTGTTTCCATTTGGTTCGAGTTGTAGGTATGTAAAACATGTATTTGAGTTGTGTGTTGCAGGGTTTCATAATCGCGTTCACGTCGGACTTCATCCCGAGGCTGGTGTACCAGTTCTCGAACGCGGGCTCGTTGGATAACTACGTGAACCACACGCTGGCCGACTTCAACGTGTCGGTGCTGGAGAACGTGCCGCCCAACGCCAGGAACAGCTACAACGAGACCACTTGCAGGTGAACGATGCCCGCGATACTAATATTTATATGTTTAGTTCTTTATTTTTATGTTAAGTCTTGTTGTTGATCTGTGGTCTATCGCAAACTGCGAACGATAGCGCCTTTTTGTTGTTTATGACAAGCAATAATTCGGCCGCGATATGCGGTATGCGTATTTGTTTCGTGTGAGACAAATGTCGAAACCCGCTTTGCGGATTTTAAAGTGCGTTTTTGTCTCTGGTAATAAATGTTTTTTAGTTTTTTCGCCACGTAGCAAAGGATTGTGACACATACAGCTACCAATTGGGGAATTGTATGAAAACTAAAATTACGCAATTATTCGAAGAGCGTTTTCTAGGATAATGAAGAGTGGAATTTTAGTATTGAGATATGCGTGTTTTGATATGTGTCTTTGTCTAGCTTCCCGGGTTACTGGCACTCCGGCGAGGGCGACCACAACTACGAGCGCAGCAACCTTTACTGGCACAACATGGGTGCCAGACTTGCATTTGTGGTTGTGTTTGAGGTAAACATTTTTTTATACTTTTAATTTGTTAGTCTTTTATTTTATTGTCGCCATTTAGAACATTGTAGGTACCTTGTCTGACTTTGTAAAGTGGAAGGACCTAATTTTCCCTTTTCTTACTTTACATGTGCATATCAGTTAGCCTAGTCCCCCTAGCTGCATTCACAGTTGACTAAACATTTTGAGTTAGCGTGGAAATATAAGAATAAATGAACTTACGATTTTAAGCTAACATAGTAATTTGCACTATAAGTAACTAATATTTAAAACAGTGTCGAAATATCGGGTGCTCAATAAAACAAACATACAAGGTTGATAAAACAAGTCCTGCAATCTCTCTTCCGGGCGAGGCTTGTATAGTGCTTTTCTCAAACATTGTGAGGAAATATTAAAATTAAAACAACTACTAGGTAAATAGTTAATAAAGAAAAAAATTGTTTAATTTGCCACCTTTTTAATTTTTAAAGATGCCATTTGAATGAGCTATTCGAGCACCATGTTTAACCGCACATAAATATACATAGAACCATATAATTAGTTTTTTTGATGTCGCAAGTATCTAGTGGTCGGCTGTATGTAATTTTTCCTTTGTCAGTTTAGTGTTAGTACGCAAATTTTTAAATTTAGAGCAGCGGACAGTAATGTTCCGTTCATACTTACGCCATACATTACTTCACGGCCGCCGGCCAAGAAGTAAATGGGGGGAGCCGTAAACAAGAAACTTCATGTCTTCATTTCGTGACATAAATGCATACATCTACGAGCATGTTTGAGAAAATTAACTTGTTTGTGACGCAGAACGTAGTGGCACTGGTGATGATAATAGTGCGCTGGGCGATCCCGGACATGTCCGGCGTCCTGCGCGACCGCATCCGGCGCGAGGCCTACGTCATCAACAGTTTCATCCTGGAGGAGACGCGCACGCGGTCGCTGCCGCAGCGTGCGCGCAACGCCGTCGCCCCCGTCGCCCCCGTCGCCCCCGCCACCCCCGCCACCCCCGCCACCCCCGCCACCGCGATGCATGGCGACGCCTGCGCCAGGCCCCAAGGTCACAACCCGCTCAACACGCCCGTTTAGTTAACACAAGGACACGGTATCGTATATGGCTGGATGCTTTTTATTTTATCTGTTGTTTTTACTAACACGGTTTACGTTCACTGGTCTTATAAGTATATAGTAAATAGAAATCCAATATAAAGCACTTGCCCGCGACTTCTTTCGCGCAAAATTCTAATATTATTATAACAAAGTTTCTAGGGGATTATTAAAAACAAATGCTACTTTTTTGCAAACTGTAGTTAGCCAAAAGTTTAAAGTTGTGTGATCCCTTATTCCACCAGTGAACTTAAACTTTTGAAAGACTGTGTTGTTTGTGCTAGATACTACCCGAGTTGTTTTTTTGAATGTCAATGCGTGTCAACAAAAACCGCCAAATGCGTGTTTGACCGCGCATAATAGAACGTTTCGTACAAGATAAGACACGAAACAGTTGCTAAAAACAACATGCAAGCAAAACACAATAATAAGAACCTCGGAGAGTTTTTGTTCAAAACTATTCCCAGACTGACAAACGAACAGATGGACGTATCGAAATTTTTGGCATTTTTGTTTCTGAACTCTAATAACAGACGAAACAAGTGTTTGCTCATAGGTACATACGTAGCGTATGTATGTACTATATTGAGCTTCCGAGGATTTAAATACTTTTATCGTCGATTCTAAAAATACCCTCTTTAAAAACAAGGTAGAAATAGTGGGTGACCTGTTACATTAAATGGAGTATATATTAACTGACTTAAGTTTTAAAGTCGTATAAATTGTGAAAATACTACCATATTATCGTATGCTTGCTATTATAATAACAAGTGAAGTGCATAATTATGCCGGCTTTAATGTCAATTATGCTTGTCTTTTTATATATGATTAGTATGCGAAGTATTCATTTATCATATTCATTCACATCCAATACAGTCACCATGAAGCTGATTGCGATAACAAGCCACGAAAATGTGTTTACCATTTGTATGGCCGTTAATCGCAAGAAGCTTACCAGTTTTATTACTAAGGCGAGCTTCATAATGCTAATGATTTGGTTTAAAGTAGTAACAGGTTCGAGATATTGGCGTGAGTAGCTCTGCCGTGAGTGAGTTTTCCAACGTTATATTTTATAAAATAACTGCATGTTTGGGATGATGTGTGGTTCAAATAGTATCACTTTTTAAATAATTTTACTAATTTAAAATACATAGTATGTACTTAAAACAGCTCTAACTCCAGTTCACATGCACGATTACTAATGATAAACTTATTTGACGAGAGATATACGGGTACAATCATGGGTGCTTAACAATTGTTATACAAGCTAAATGCATAATTTCAGGTACAATACGTTTGAAAAACTAACTGCATTACCTATTTTAATCGCCAGGTGGTTCAAATCAACGATTTATTTATTTACATTAAAAAAGTGCACGTGGAATTGGCCAGGTCTAATCCAGCTGGCAAATTTCACGCGAACTCGCGAATTATTTAGTAATTTGTCCAAAGTCAACATTCAACAATTCAACTGCCACATAACATATGGTGCAAGCAGGACACGACTGTTTATTAGATTCTTCGCTTCTCTGTTTTTGCAATTAAAAATATGCACACTAATAATTATACTTTGTACAGTTATGAAACTTAAAATGCATTTCGTTTTTTACAACTGTTCACTTGAAATTATGCAATTCGTTTTTGTACTAAATTAAATTATTGTCATATATTTCTGTAGGCTAAACATTGCTCTTCCTAAATAACACATATGTAGAGAGACTAGAGAGTAGTTCTAAAGCCGCGCATCCACTTAAGCGTCTTCAGCCGTGTCAGGGATGAATACATATCTTGTATTATAACATATGGAAAAATTTAAGTGCCTGTTCGCGGTGTAAGCAAACTTTGTTACATATAAGTTTGTGAGTCTAGTGACACGTGCTATCTTAGCGATCTGAGACAGGTGGGTACTAATGGCGATAATTCTACTTAAGGAGGCTGAAACGAACTCTTCTATTTTCTTCATAAGCTGCAGTAAAACGGCTCAACAATCGGAAAATTGGGTAAACTGCCGAGACTCGAGTTCTTCAAACTCCCTAGGACTGTTGTGCACGCAAGTAGCCCGCACGTTAACAAATTTAAGCTTCTTTCCAAAGCTCACGCCTTGGCAACCGTCGATACCAGGTATCGTCTTCACTCGTTAAGCTCCACTCACCAGCACTTCCCTCCCTCTAGTGGATGTGCAGCTTTCGAATAGCCCATGCCCCAACTCAACCGCAAGTAGTTCGACCAATACACTACACTAGGTACTTCACGATATTTCAAATCATCGTCAACATACTTTTTACATCTTTTCAACATACATTTAATGTGGGATTTATTGAGCTTTATACATATGTGTTGTGTAGATACATAGGTCATCAATGATGACCTTATGTATCTACAAAACACAGATTCGGCCACCTGAGCACCTCGGAGTTACACGGTGTAGTGGTGAGGCACATGCCGACACAAAAATAGTATACAAAGGAGTGTCATAATTTAAGCACTTGTTTTCACATAGATTGGTGAATAGTAAGCACAATAAAATAGCGCCTGAACATTGTTCTAATATAAGAAAATCTGGGACACCGCAGTGTAATTCCCAGGTTTAACAAATGCGGCACTATTTTTAGTTGATCTTTGTATTTTTCCGCAATTCGAAAATAGGCAAGTAGATGGATGTCGAGTTCTACGGAGGGCCCGGGTACTGACAAAAATAACTTGTCATTTTTAACATCGCATCTCAGAACTATTTTGTAGTATAAGAACTGCGTCGTGAGACTTGTGTCTTTTCAACAGACTTCAAAACGTAGTTAATAGGTTTTTTGTCAAAAAAATCATTTTTGACTAAACCTTTTACGCCGACTGTACTTTATTTTCCTCGGTCAACATATACTCATAAAGGCAATTGAGTGGCAATTCTAACAAATCCAAACACAATGGGGTTTGGTTGTTTCATCGCAGAGTGCCATTGGCCACCACCGGTCACCATCGTCCGATAAGCTTGATGATACCATAACAATGTATTGTCCAACACACACACCAACAAACATACATTGCAAGTTAAATAAAACCTTGTATTCTCAATTAGTGTGAATATTTTTAAAGTTTAGGTAGGATTCACTTTAGTTACTAAGATTGCTAACATTTTATATTGGTGTAAACAAATCCAATTGAACAAGTTTCAAGCAGCTTGCTAAACAATACCTTATTAAAAAGTAATTTAATTTCATTATGGAGTTCATATTATAAATAGTATAGTTTATACCGTATGGTATAAGAATTAAAGGAATATAACCAAAATAACGTGCTGACTCAGCTACACGCTAAATACATGAATATGACCATGACATAATTCCTTGGCCTTATGAGGTAGTCATGCGGTTTTCTTAGTTTACATTTTTAAATCTCCATTCGGAATACACAATTCACATATTAGAAATCAGTTTTCAGCTTATATAGACTAGACTATACTTATTCCTCGCGCGTTTTTATATGTTTATATCTCTATACTGTTATAAAAGCTATCCTTTTTTCTTTATATCATTTATTTGGTTGTGCCAGATTATTCAATGATTCAATGTTTCTTTTAGTGTAACATAAAACCTGAAAATATCACCAAAAAATTGTACCTTTTCCATTTTGAAGTCAGTCATTTTATAATAGAGATTAATATCTCGTTACTGCATAAATAATAATTCATTTACATATATACACACCGATAAAATGATTGAGTGTGTGCGCTCGGGTATAGTACAATGATTGCCACCAGATTCATGAGAGCATAGACAGAGCTGATTCATGTATGTTTGTCGTGGTAATATTATTGGTACCTTATAAATATAATGTTTATTCATATATATATACTTTTTTACTGCTACATAACGCGCGCGATCATTCTGGTTTCGATTATTAGTATTAATTTGGATCCTATATATAGTGCTTGATTGGTTGTAATAGTTTGAAAATTTGAAAATTGTTGACGAACTACAGTTGATGATTTTTAGCATGGGTCTACATATTAATAAATATGTCGCGCACTTGAACTTAAGGCCTATGTGTAACCAGAGAGCGAAATCGATAGTGTTTTCATTTTTACGCTATTAATTATGAAGTATATTTCTTTCAGGGCTATATGTTATGGTAGATAGTGATCAGTATTATAATCGGAATCTTTTTCGCTTAGGCAGGTACTTAATTACTTTGTTTTCCTCAAACAGTTTTGGATTATTAAAATGATTAATTTCTACACAAAAAAAACATGTTCTTGGAAATATTAATATTGAATTTTACATGAGTCGCTTAACTTCAAACTGATGCAATTTTGGTATTAAGAAAAGGTAATAGGGTAGATATTTGCTGAAAGGGTCGAATGGATTTACCAGAGTCTGATGATAAGCGACACATACTCGTATCTTATTAAACTTAATCCCAGTAAAAACAAAAATAGCGTGAATGGCAATGCGGTAAGGCCGAACGACTTTTAATTCAAAGGTGGCGGGTTCAAATCCTGCCGGCTCATCCCAATGAGTTTTTCGGAACTTACGTACGAAATATTTGATATTTACCAATCGCTTTTCGGTGAAGGAAAACATGGTGAAGAAACCGGTCTAATCCCAATAAGGCCTAGATTACCCTTTGGGTTGGAAGGTCAGATGGCAGTCGCTTTCGTAAAATTAGGGCCTACGCCAAATCCTGCGATTAGTTGCCAAAGCGGACCACAGGCTTTCTGAGCCGTGGCATTAGCCGGGACAGCGCAAGGAAGAAGAAGAGCGGCTTCACGCGTTTTCTTCACACTTCCGCGACTATGCTTTTATTTTTATTTCATAGAGATTTGAGTCCGTGTTCACAGCAGATTTAAGAGATCTTATGAAATGAAGGTCTCACGAGTATAAGACTAAAGTAAACTTTAAGTTTTAATAAATATACACAAGCTGATTGTCATAGTAATGTGATTATAAGTGATTGGATAATGCATGGTAGAGTAATGGTGTGTGTTGTTAACAGATGAGGGCGAGCCGAACTGGGAGCACCTGCTGTCGTCGTCGCTGTCGGGCTCGGACTTCGACCTGGCGGCGCACGGCGACCACCGCGCGCTGCGCGCCATCACGCACCCGCCGCCCGCCGACGTGTAGCCTCGCCAAGTGAGATTATCCGCGAAAACTTAAAATAAAAGCTCAACGTACCTATAGGTACGCAATATCGTGCGTCAGACTGCGACGCACAAAACGTGAACGTCTTTCCATTGTGACCGCTCCTGGAGATATCACTGGTAATATTTCACCTTTAACGTATTTGTAAACCTTTACAAGTTTTTTGTACTAACGTTTTTTTATAATTGAATTTTTACCATGACCTTTTCTCTGACACCTCTGTGTGTGTAATCGTAACTATTCACGACGTAACTAGATGGTTTTGTGACTTAACAAATATGAATTCACCGCCTGTAATTGAATTATACCTACACAATTTAAGTACCTACGACGAAAAGTAATTCGCAAATAACAGAATCTCGAAAGAATATTAACTTTAAACATATTAGCGTTATTATTAATATTGTTACCTATTTTACAAACTTGTCATATTAATATAATAATAATTAATTCTATTATGAACTTCGCCAAAGAAATGCTTAATGATATAATTGTAGGCCCCGGAGTTTACCGAAATTATTTATTAATATTACGAAAGAACTGGCACAGTCTCTTTATGGATTTCTTGCTGTACTTCTGTAGCCCCTTATATTCATAGGTACGTATATTATTATTGTTTTCAAGTTTCGATATATGCAGGAAAAATAGGTCATTTTGGAGGCAAAAAATTTGTACAGGTTTGAAATTTGTTTAGAACCATATCTTAGCACTAGAAAGAACGATCTTCCGAGTCCTAGATTAATGTAGGCGATCAACCCCTCCCAGGGACTCCAGGGCAGGGGGTAGCCTTTTATAAATGTACATTTTACAAACTAGGTAAGTGAGTTCTGATTATTGATGTAATTTTGTGCGCTGAATCGAATGAGATCATACTCATACTTATAGGACCAATATTTTCCGAGATATGAAGGGACCCTTCATATCCCTGAACCGCGGGGTTGAAAATACGCCTTGAAAAGAAAAAAAACTCTTGTAACTTGTGAAATATTTTAAGTTGCGTTATTATTTTAAAGTCGACTTTTAGAGGATATCCTGAGCTATCACATTACAGTTAAAATGCTACAGGTCAATAAACTGGTTTTAGCAAAAATTATAAAACGTAAAAAAAATAGATTTATTGTCAATTTTTCTTTCTGCCTTTGATATTCGAGTCATTGCAGAACATTCTCTGTTACATACTTGAAATTTATAGACTAATTTAAAAGTTATCTAGTCACATTTTTAAATTTACGACTGATATTTGGACAGTTTCGATTTGACATTTCGACAGTCATTTAATCTAGTGTAATCTAATCAATCATGCTTATAAGTAAGTCATAAACATTTAAAGGGGCGCATTTAAAATGGTATACAGCAATAAAACATTGTTTATAACTATGTCTTGGCACTAGAAATAAGAATCTGTTGAGTCCTATCCCTTCCCTATACCCCCTAACCAGGGAGTGAGGGCGGAGGAAATAAAAAATTAAAACTAGGTAAGTGAGTACTCACTTAATTTGTATCACGTTTAGAAGTCGCGCCTGCATTGACTCAACTAAAGCCGTGGAAATGTCTGAGCTCCGCAGTGACTCACAAACTTGATGACAATGTTCTGTTAAAGCAGCTCTTGACATCTCATTTTCATTTTGCAACATTTGACATATTTTTTTCAATCGCGTTGAGGTCGGGTGACTTAGCATCAGGCCATGGGATAAGAGTTACTTCGTCTCTATGTTGAATAAACCAATTTGTAACAATGTTTGCCTTGTTTATTTCGTCCAGGTATCCTGGACGAAATAAACTTTACGCATCTCATCTTGCCGATAGAAGTTTCGTACAGTTAGCAGCATGACTTCTTCTAAAATATCCAGATAATTTGTTGCTTTTGGTCGAGCAGACATATCAGCCAATTCACCCACACCTGCCAGACTCACCCAGCCCCATAGATTAACACTGATGCGGCCTGACGCGTGGTTAGAAATAACGCGATCTTGGGTGTAATGAGTGTTGTCGTATCGAGTGCAGATTACCTGTCATGGGAGTGGAAGGTTTTCTCATCTGAAAATATATATTTTTTCCAATCGAAGTCAAGGTACTCCCGTGCGAAATCTAATCTGTCGTCTTTGTGTCAAAGCAATTTAGTGCCTGTGATGGAGCCCCATGGATGAAAATATTTTCTGATGGTTTCAACACACACATTAAATTGCTCCGCCAAATATTTAGTAGAGGTGCAGCCATGTTGTTTGTAATGATGGCGCATTTGTGTTACTTACTTGCTCGTCAGTTTCACACCACGCTGCGTATCGATTGGCCCACAAATCTACTGTAGCTCGCCGAAAATAATATAATAGTATTAGGATAGAATAAAAATAAACCAACATTTTTCTTGAATACCGTTCATACTTGTAAAATAAAATTTAACGTACCGAAACGTTAAATGTTTCTGCTATGTCACATCTGTTGTAGCCTTCCTGATGCTATATTACGAGTTTTTCTCTCATATACAGGCTGATTCATTAGTCGTGAGCAGGATTAACCTTACGGTTTCAGAGAATAATAAGCTATTATTTCATCATCATCATCATCATCATCATTTCAGCCGAAAGACGTCCACTGCTGGACATAGGTCTCCCCCAAATATTTCCACAATGACCGGTCCTGCGCCACCCGCATCCAGCGCATTATTTCATACTAGACTTAAATAAATTAACATTAAAATTAATTTAATTTAATCTCCTAACTATGAGTTAATTTATACTTAACTCTCAATTACCTCATAATTAGGAGATTTTAATTAATTTTATTTAACGTTAATTTTGTTAAGTCTTGTATGAAATAATAGCTTATCATGCACTGAAACCGTAAGGTTAATCCTGCTCAAGACTCATGAATCAGCCTGTATATTTCTGCTGACGGCATTTCCATATTGTGAGTATTTTTTATTATTATCTATTTGTATAAAATTGACGACAGAAGGTTAACTTTAATTGTCACTGTCTGTCTGTCAATACTTATTTTTCTCATCATGTCATGACATGAAGCCAAAACATTTATAATTTTTTTCACTTTACGTTTATTTCATGTTTTCATCGGAAAGTTGATAATAGTTTGACCCGCACTGAGTTGATAATAGCTAGTAGTTACTGCTATTTGGCTAGGACGGCAGAACCTTTTTTCAAGCCCAGGATATAGTTATAAACAAACTTTCATTGCTGTATACAATTCAAATGGGCCCCTTCTAATGTTTATTGCGCCAAGCACAACTGCAGTAAGTCTAATGACCATCATCTGTCCAAATAACATCCGTCATAAATTAAAAAAGGTGATTAAATAACTTTTGAATTTGCATAAATTTCAACCTCAGCTCAGAAATATTCTCTAAATGTTGATATCAAAATATATATTTTTTGAAATATTTCACAGGTTAAATAAGTTATAAATAAATAAATATTGTGGGACAATATTACACAAATCGACCTAGTCCCACGGTAAGCTCAATAAGGCTTGTGTTGTGGGTACTAGACGACGATATATATAATATATAGATACATACAATTACTTAAATACATATGGCGTTATTCATAAACCCACTTCAACAACAGTTTAGCTAAATGATTGTTTGTCCTTATCTGTCACTTTGACAATCGCGTTTGTCAGAATGGCAGAAATTATAATTTAACTAAAGCTTCTGTTAACTTTTTTATGAATAAGGCGGATAGAAAACATCCATAACTCAGGATCAAATATTCGTGATAAACACACAAATACACACCCTGACCAGGATTCGTACCCGGGACCTCCTGCTACATGGGCTGGGTCACTACCGACTAGGCTAGGAGGCCGTTAAACGAGTTACACGAGCTTTTTCCTTGCCTAGGCGTATTTTCAATTTAGTTGAACAAAAACGCTTCTCATCTCGGGAAATATTGATGGTATCCGATTAATCGGACAAAATTACATCAAAAATGATACCTCACTTGCCTAGTTCGTAAAATGTGCATTTATAAAAAAAAATATTTACCCTCTGCCCAGGAGCCCATGGGAGGGTTGGACGCCTAAATGTTCCTAGGACTCGGTAGATCCTTATATCTAGCGTCAAGATATAGTTATATAAACAGACATAGGAATCGGTGGAGCAAATTTTCTTGACAGGTAGGGACTTCCTGTATCGATAAACTCAATTATCGATGTTCGTTTATATACCAGTGATCACCCCCAACATTGTGTGTGTTTTTTGTAACGATTGCTCAACATCAATATTTTAAATAATCGCTAGGTTATATAAAGGTAGTGCGTAATACATATTGCACTTTAATATAGGATTTATCAGACAAGACGGAGACGCTTTATGTCCGAAAATATGCAACGAATTCTGGTCGTTTACTGTAACAATAGTAGATGAGACATTCATGAAGACAAAAAAATTGTAACAAGTAAAATTTCTAAAATTGATTTAAAAATGAAGAGAAGAATTAAGTTATTACTTAATTTGATTTTTACACTTTTAATCAAAAAGGTTTTTACAAGCAAACCTTTGAGTCATAACTAGTATATAGAACCAGCATAGATAATTGTGTTTATCGATATAGGAAGTCCCTACCCGTCAAGAAAATTTGCCCCACCGATTCCTATGTCTGGTTATACACAAAGTTTCAAATCTGTACAATTTTTGCAGCCAAAATGCTATGTTTAGTCTATTTTACCTGCAGTAATTGTACAAAACATGTCTTTTATTACAGAATTATAAATATTAGTGCAATTTTAGACTGTATCGCATTTATATGTTTAAATGTTATGACTTCTTAAATCATAAATATTAACACTAACAGCTAACTGAAGATTTGTAAAAGTATCGCACACTCAACTGTACTTTATGTGATGGATGAAGCATCATAACACGCGTGAGCGAAGTCGGCAGCTTAGGTACTAGTAGAGATAAACCATTTTATATTGCGCGCCCTTCAAGGCTCCTGATAATTGATATCGGAACATATAAAATAAAACTATTCTATAGACTCACACATAACCTTAAGTGTGTAATATATCGAGTTTCTAAAATACTAAGTTGTATGTTGTTACACTTAATATTTTTCAAATCGTTAAAATTGTATATCAAACAAGGGGCATTTCAAACTGTTTTGAATTCTCGAAACGAAAATCTCAATGATTAACTGATTGATGAATCTCATTGATTAACTGATTGATGCAATTTATTTACAGTGCTTATTGTTTATTTAGGTACTTGCCTGGTTTAATCTTTAAGTAACAGAATGTAACAATTATTTCTTAGATACATACCTATTCGATAAACACGTGCGTTCGAGAAGTATGTATGTACTTACGTGTTGCTTCAGTTTACTAACGTATAAAAAAGGGACATCATCTGTGCGATTTCCAGCTAATAATGGCCAGTTTAACAAATATGTAAGCACTTTAAAAAAATATTGAAATTTTACACAAATTCCTCGAACTTTCTGTATAGATTCCAAGTATAAGCATTGAGTAGGTACGAGTTCCTAAGTATCTCGCATCAGGCTGTGTAATAGAATAGAACAAACGGCATTTAAGGCATGCATCGAGGAAGGGGTAGTGAGGGGCAAGATATACTTTGGATTGGGCCCGACGAAACACATCGCCTATTACTGGTTTAAATAATTATAAAACTATCAAAATCAGCACTTCTAGCGAATAGCAATATGCTTTATTGTGCCACACACAGATGACTATTTAAAAAAATTAGACCTTTTCATATTTGTATTTTTATTTCACACATAATAATTGTTTAATTCCCATATACTTTATTATTAAACAATAGTTAAAAGAAAACTGTCTACCGAGACAAAGATTTTTAAGTGGTTGTGGTTTAAATAAAAAGTACTTTTGTATTGGATCGAAGTTGTCTAGCCATATAATTCGTATATAAAATGTACTGTGCTTGTTTGCAAATACTGAAATAAATACTCGCAGTGTTCATTTAGGGCCTTATACAACTTTGATAAGTATATACATTAGCTGTCAGTAGGTTATATTTACGGCCTCCTAGCCTAGTTGATGGTGACCCTACCTACGAAGCAGGAGGTCTCGGTTTCGAATCCTGGTATCGCACGTAATCGCCGTCTCGTACCCGTAACAAGAGCTTTATTGAGCTTACTGTGGGATTAGGTCGATGTATGTAAGATTGTACCATAATATTTATTTATATTATAATGTTGACAAATTAATCACGTAACTACCTTACAGAATCCATACACTAAAATGCGTTCAATTAGAAAACCAAAACCATACCTACTCTTACTTTCATTTGAGTGATAAGGAAATTGTGCGACGTAGCTAGACGATGCGATAGAAAGATAGGCGCTTATTGACCCAAGAGACATGAAACTCAAAGTCACCTGCTTGACACTTTCCGTGCCAATTCCCATAAAAGCTCTTCTATCGATTTGTTGGCAACGACATGATGCGCAGTGCAAGGTCGCGCAAGGTTGTAGAGGATTAGGCGTTGAGACGCCTCATGTAGAAGTGCGAGTGTTTGGAATATTATTTCCTATTAGGTGCCGTTATGTGAGATGTAGGAATGCTAGGTTTTTGCTTTTTCGCCTTCACCGATTTTATTCTCGACCTCACTGTTTATGGGAGTTTGTAGCTTTCTCGCTTAACTCTTTAAGTATTGCGATTCAGTGACGAAAACTGCTTGTTATATCGGCACCATCTTACATACAGCGGACTCTAAAACGAACTTTTAGCTTATTAGATTTAGTATTAATTCTCAACTTAATTATTTAGTCGGACTAATTATCTTTTCTATTGATTTGGTGCTTTGTATCTTTAATTTTCATGATTTTATTTACGAGTAGTACTTATTTATAAGTGTCAAGTTATATTTGACTAACTAATATGCAAGTTTTTCTTACTTGTTTTGGCTGTTTTGTTAGTCCTAGTCAAATGAAATATCTGATTTAAAACTATGTATTTACTATTTAATTAGTAGGTACACTAAAAGTATTTAGTACCTAATGTTTTGTATAACAAAATGTTTTCCTGTTGGCTTTTGTGTGTTAAGTAACTTGTATGTAAGGGCATGTTTGGTAAGAGTAAGAAGGTGTTGTGCATTTATTGAATCTGATTATATGCCGCTCAGCGCAGGTTTTAAGGATAAGTACCGCAAAAAACTGTTTTAATCAAGGAAATTTTGCTTTGTATAATGATTATGCACACGCGTTTCATACGATATTTTTCAACACACTTGTGAAAAAATTAAATTGTCGTTTGTGGTTTTTAACTTTTGTTATTACGTTACTTAGTTATAAGATTCATGTAAGAATGCTTAAGATGTAATGTACGTCGCTTAATGGCAATTACATGTTCAAGTAATACATCCAGCTGAGGCCCAAACGTCACAAATGAGTAGGTATATCTATTTATCATTACTACAACTAGATTTTGATGGTAACACTCGCGTTTTGTGGTTCAAGTTGTATTTCCAGATCTTAATCCTGAGGCCTAAACTTGCATTTTATCATAAAATCATAATAGTAAAGCGAGAAAAAGGTCACAAATGTTGTATGTATACAATAGGGATGATGACTAGGTTAAAAAACTATTAAGTATTCTAATTAGTCCGTCAGAAAGATTATCAAAAATTATTAGACACGTATTTTTTTCCTTTTTCAAGATAACTAAAATTGACGAATATGAAGAGCGTCAAAGTTCCGTGGTGGGGGCTGGTGACGTCAATTGTACTCAGGTGTGACGTCACGCGAAACTTTAAAGCCCTGTATTTCCGTCATTTTTCATTTGAAGAACAAAAGAAAAAAATAAGTATCGTATATTTTTTAATAATCTAACAGACGGACTGATTAGTTTTTTTTTGTCGTCTAGCCTATTTGCTGGCCGTGCCGTTGGAGCGCATTTTTTTTCGAATCACGATGCGCGCGCTTATTTGAAGCAAAAGCCAAAATAAAAAACTAAATAATTTATGATTAAAACTAATTAGTAATTACTGTGAATTATGATTGATTTAATACCATTTAACATGTTTTAAATAATTAATTTTAATCTATGCATCAACTAAATACGTGGGTATTGATTTCTAATACTTAGTATGAAAAAAAAACTTAGTAACCCGACAAAATTTGAATGTTTTGTTTGTAGGTTAGGTATAGTTACGTAAAACGTTGTCTCGTAGGGTACAAACATAACTTAATGTGGTTAGATAATGAAAAAGTACGTTTGCCTAAAAAAAGAAAAAGCCTTAAAGCGGTATAATAAGAACCTCCTTACGAGCAAGTGTGTTGAAAAATTTGGTATCTCGAACGGGACAAGAATACTGTTCACTGATTATCTAAACCAAGTATTCGTACTTGGGGAACAAAATCACCCTCATCCCGCACATGGTTAATTATTTTTAATTTTATCGTGACTGTTTGCTTTCTTCGCCATGTCAATATTTTGTAAGTACCTAGTAAAAGATTTTCGTGCCAACACTCTAAATTGTCAAACGTTAAATTGATGACGGGGGGCGATTTTTGGCATTCGACCGCTCGAATATGACTTTTTAACTTGGCTAGAAAAGTTTCAAATGGCCTTTTATAAATATAAGTCATAGTAATTCATAATCGTGGTTAATTTAAATAATACATTTATTGGATAATTATAGTCGCAAACAGTTGTGTGCGATTATTTTGAACCTTAATTCCTTTTGAAAAATCGCCCCCCAGATATCATAATTCTATTTTTGTTATATACTTAAGCGTTATATAACCTATGTAGTGTATGGAGGTGCCGCAAAAATATTGTGTTTTCATTACTTTTCATTATACGTACCTATAGTGTCCCTGAGTATATTGCTTGTTGTTTTCAAATTTATAGTTAAAATAAAGAAAATGTTAAGATGTGTATTTTAATTTGTTACGCTCCTTCATAAAATAAAATAAAAATAGTGTGAGTAGGTACATTGGCGTAGCAAAGGGGGGGGGGGGGGGGGGCGGGTCGGTCCGCACCGCTCTCTCAACTTTAAGAACAATGTACAAACAAAAAATAAATAAACCGCTAGCACAAAAATTTCTTTATCGGGGATTCCTCTACTAGCACTAGCTCAGCTCTATGTGTATAATTTGGGGATTCCCGCAAAAGAGCCTGACGCTGTCGTGGGGGATTCCCCGTCCCATACTCGCGATCTTTGACGACTCAGTTCAGTTGCAACATTTCTCATTTGTTTCGTGAAGGAAGTGTGTTATGTTTGGTTGGCGTGAATTGTTAAACGTGTATTATTCTATAGTGATCTATCACTATAGAATAATACACGTTATACGTATAGAATAATAAAAAGAAAAAAATAATATTTTAGAAACTTAATTGCTGTTTTGTGAAGATTAAAAAGATTGATTGATTCATATCGAATATTTTACAGGTAAGATAATTTTATAATTAGGTACATTAATTTCGATTCAGAGTTGAACTCCAAACAAGATCGAAGTCTCTTCAAGATGTAGCTTCATTGTTCGAGATCGTAGTACAAACGAATGCTTTGCTTTTGGCGAATACTGAAGAACTGAAATAAGCTACGTCTAAATTTACTGATTTTTATGATGAGGTCTCAGAAACCGAATTACTTTTGGAGATTCCAAGACTGGCAAGACACTTAAAAGCCGCTAATGTTACGGTTACTGATTGAGTGTCTCTAGATTTTTAAAAGTTTATTGTAGAATGGGATTTTACAGAATCTCTTCCAAATCTTATAAAATTTATTGCTTTTTATTTTCGATGGGGTGACACCACCAACTTCCGCACCGGGTGCCACCCAAGGTAGCTACGCCACTGAGTAGGTACCTGTTTACCAGTGGCGGCCTCCATAGAACTCGATTTCAACACAATTGATTTGTTCTCCTACTGATTATAAAGTTGATTTAGCTATTTTATTTTTTTACTTCTCGCTACTGATTGGTAAAAAGATAAATGAATGGATTTATCTACGTACATTTCGTACCTTGTCAGTGACAATAACAGATCGAATCAATCAGCCTCTCTTTGCGTATTATGGCTCCATCAAGACCTTGATGATTCGACAAATGCCAAGATTGGATAAGACAAGTTATTTAGTACCTACATTACTGTAAAGGTCGGGAAATAAAGGCTTGCAGGCCGAATACATATAGACGAATAGGAATATGAGGCCGGCAAGACCTTTTCACGCCGAAGCAAATATGAGTCGGAGACCTGTTATTCCTCCACAAAAAACCCGGTTAATCATTTCGGTTCATCGTAAATGGTAGCAATTTCTTGTCTTTTGTTAGTTTTAATTGATTAGCGCTACGCCGCAGCAGATAACATGCATTTCCCGTAGCTGCCTTACGACAACGTGTCGTAATTCGCGCTGAATGGGTTACTTAATGAAGATATTATATTTTTCCTGTAATAATTTTAGTAATCTAGACTAGACGTGTAAAAAAATCATATTTTACTTTCGTAAACTTCGGAATAAGGGGGTGACGTGGTATTCTTCTCCTTAAATACCTAATAAAAATAAATTATTCGAATAAAAAGGTTAGGTTAGAACTTTTAGTGGTTCATTTAATTTAGGTAATGAAATTGTATCGTTGGTTGCAGTTCATTCGCTGTAAGAACATAAGTAGGTGTCCACTTGCAGCTCTTGGTAAAAATATATTCAAACCCTTAAACGGTTACGTATATTATTTTAATTAAGAAAATAACTGTTCGTAGGTATAAATTTTAGGAAATCATAATACAGCTCTAAAAATATAATAGCAAGTGGCCAATAAAGTGTTAAATTAAGCTAGAGATTAACTTTATCCTATACAGTGTTTATACCCGTAGATCGCTTCAGTGCCGCGCTGAACCCGCACCTGAATGGTTGTCTATTATCACAAATTCTACGTCTGAATATTATGTATTTACTTCGCGGCGCGAATTGTGCTTCATAAATGTAAACTTAACAGCCTGTTAAACGTAATTTCAACCGTCTATCAATCACGATACGGAATGGAATTAATAGTAAGTACCTATATTAACAATCGTTATCTTTATAATATTACGTTATTGCATTTTTGTGGGTTTAGCATTAGGATTAACTAGCCGTATTTGTTTCTAGTTAAAACTGGCCAAGAAAAAATCAATAATACTTACCCATACAACTATTTATACATACTTAGCTTTGTTTTTGAACAAGACAATTATGGGTGTAAATAAAGCTAAAAATAAATGAGTAAATAATAAGTAATAATAAATTATTGGGGATCGATCTCATAGAGCGTGCCTGTTATACAACTATTAAATGGGTCACCGTTTATGCTGTTACATATACAAGAATGGAACAGTGAAAAACTCACCTATCTAAATATGTTTACTTGTTTCCAGACAATTTTAATTCATCATTCTTTATTGCAACCATGGTATTTTAGATGTACATAATATTAATAAAAATAGTTCCACATGGGCCCTGTTAGGGCAATGCAAGAGTACCTACTTAATTACAATACTATTTATGTTCTTAAATAATCTTTTACAAACTTAACTTAATTAAATTCAAAATAAAGAGAACAGCCATAAAATTAATTAATTGACATTTAAATGTAATTAAATGGTTTTGAAAATAAAATAAAAATAAAATACAATTGGTTTAAATAATCCATATCATTCCATTAAAATATTTGAATACAATATCAATAAATAAATTTGCTTCCAATAATTTTTACATTAAAGTCTTAATGATTTCTGAGTTATGTCAAATTCACTATCATTATAAAATTCATCGACTGTGTAGTAACATTTCTCGGTTAATATAATATGTGTTTTATTATGTTTTTAAACCGGGTATTATTTTCTTGATTTATTTTGTTGAGTGGTATTTTATTATAAATTTGGGCACATCTGTAATATGAACTATTTTTGAACATAACTAGGTTCTATTTCGGCAGTGCTAACTGATATCCTTTTCTTGAATTATAATTATTACAGATATCTTTTATTGCACGAATAAATTTAAATGCTTCCTAACAAACATTATTGCTTCAAAAATGTACAAAGAAGGCAGTGTGATAAGGTTAAGTTTTTTAAAATGTGGTTTACAACTATTTCTCCTACGAATATTTATCAAGATTCGCACACATGTTTTCTGTTGAAGAAACAGATCGTAAGCATCAGTGCTCTCACCCCATAGAATAAGTCCATATCGAAGCCACGAGTATGCATATGCATAGTACGCAGATAGCGACGCTTCTAAGTTTGTATTTGCTTTAAGTATACTAAGCGCATAAATGAAGCTAGAAATCTTATTCTTTATATTTTGCACGTGTGGTTTCCAGTCAATATCACTGTCTACGATTATGCCTAGAAGGTTAAATTGGTCAACTTCTTCTATGATCTGGTTATTTAGTTTGAAATCTGTATCTATTTCCTTTTTTTGATATGGTTTAAATTGAATAATTTTAGTTTTGCTTATGTTAATTTCTAATTTATGGTCTCTTAGCCATTCAAAAATTATGCTGGAGTAACGTTGTAGTTTTGTATTACATTCTTCGCTGTCAGTGCAGTTAAAAAGCACTGAAATATCATCTGCAAACATTATGCACGTAGTGTCTAGTTCCTTTGGTAGATCATTAATGTATGCTAAGAAAAGGACGCAACCGATTACACTCCCTTGAGGGATTGATGTCTTTACGTGACGCGATTTAGATGTTACGGCCTGTACCTCGCCAGTGGTTTCATTGTAGTGATCTATCTGTACATATTGAGACCGGTTTTGTAGGTAAGATTTTATCCAATTGTATGCATTTCCCCTAATGCCCATGCCATAGAGTTTTGAAAGAAGGATTTCATGCGATACTTTATCGTATGCTTTTGTCATGTGAAGAAACAAACCTACTGAGTATTTCTTTTCGTTTATATGGTGTATACGTAGAGCCACTTGAACGTATTTAAATACAGCAAGTGTGGTAGAATGTTGCTGTCTAAATCCGTGTTGATTATTGTCAAATATATTACATTTTTCTAGGAATTTGTAGAGCCTATTAGTACTTTTCGAATATTTTCGATACTGACGGTAATAAAGCTATAGGTCTATATTTTTCTGGGTTGGTAGCATCTCCTCTGGGTTTTAGGATAGGTTTTACTTTAGACGGTTTTAAATTGTCTGGAAACATGCCTTCTTCGAACGACTGATTTATTAACCTTGTTAAAGGTATTATTATTTCGGTTGCGCATGTTTTTAATAAGGTAGTAGGTATTTCATCAAATCCGAAGCTGTTCTTGTTTTTCAAATTGGTGATAATATTGGTAACCTCTTGTTCCGTGACTGGTTCCAGATACATCGAATTCGTTGTCGGGTGGCGAACGGGGCGGCCACACTTTTCGTTATGATTTGTTGCTAACAAGGATGGATTAAAAATGTTAGCGATTTCTTCAGGCTCACGTATTGTTATGTCATCTTTTACTAGGTGTATATTTTTGTATTGTTGTAATAGTTTGATTTTGGAAGATGTAGTAGTTTTTATAATGCTCCACATTGTTTTTGTTTTATTATCCGAGCATTTCATTTTTTTTGAATATGTAAATTTTTTTGACACCTTCACGCATTTTTTAGCATACTTTCATATTTTTTGTAGTAGTTATGCAGTAGAGTACTATCCGTTTGATTAACAAGTGATTTTAATAATCGTTTATGCTTACAGGATTGTCTTAGTACTTTCGTTAACCAAGTCCTATTTTTTATTGATTTTAGTTTTACTTTTACCTTAGGTATATGTAAGTCTAAGAGTTCCTTAATATTTTGTACGAAAAAGTTATAATTTTTGTTAATATCTTTTTCCTTTAGGAGTAGGTTCCAATTTACTTCGTGTAACGCTTCTTTTACTGTGCGAATATTATTTTCGGCAAAAAAGCGTTTATATGTATGCCACTTTATTTTTGGTGCATTATAATTTGACGTTTATTGGTTGAATATAAGGCTTTTATGATCGGAAATGCCGTAGTCATTGATGTCTATGTTATAATGTTTTTGAATATTTGTGAAAATGAGATCTATGCAAGTACTCGAGTTTTTGATTTCTCGTGTCGGTTCGTCAACTATTTGGCGGAGGTTATATGCACTGAGGGTGGTAAGTAATTTTGTGGCCGCAGGACTGTTTATAGATACGTTAATATTAAAGTCCGCCTAATATTATATGTCGCTTTTGTTGTTTTAGTTTTATCTTGTTTTAGTTTTATTTTACCTATTTATACGTAGTCGAGCACTTGCTGAATGATTGTCGGGATTTAAAAACTCCATACACGATTCATAGGTTGGGTACTAAAGTGGGAAATGGAATTAGAGATCAAAAATGTAAACAAATGTGTTGCCACAGAAATAAAATCAATCGCAAAAATGGGTAACTTAAAACTCGTTAAATACTTGTGATAAAAAAGAATACAACTAATTTATATGAAGAACAATGCATTGAAACATTCGTAAACATTTAAATTAGGAAAATAAATACTTATTTTTCTACTCCAGCACTTCTATCTGTCAATTAGATGACTGACAGCGATATTTAAAAAGTATACATTATAACGTTGTCTGTGGTATTCCATAAGAACACTGCTCCTATGGATTTTCATACATTTATATTAGCACTGTTGTTGTTTTTTTTTAATTTCCATAGTGGGCACGACATCTTCCCTATTCTGCCACGTTTCTAGATTTTGCTTTTTACGCTATTTTAGCTGTCGTAGAAAAACTAGGGTATGCAACAGCTCATAATTGGTTCTTAAACTCTCGGGTCTATTATTACAAAACTCGGCTTCGCCTCGTTTTGTAACGGCGACCCTCAAGTTTTAAGAACCCTTATTATATCACTGTTGCATAAACTACTATTATGTGCAGTTTACATTTATGCCACTGGTGATAGTCAGAAATTTTAAACCTTTGGTTTGCAGTTTAATCGATGGACCCGGTTATTCCTATTCCTTATTATTAATTGCTTAGAAACTGACAAACGCATTCAAGTACAATCTGTATTAAATTGGCTTGAAAGGTCGTGCGTAGACCGCTTTAATATATCTGTCCTGAGGCGGCCATTTTGTAAAAGCGGCATTCGTTTTCTGACATTTGTCATTTTGTTGTTAAGTTTGTGTTTGTGTGGACTAACTAGTACATTCGAAAACGCCACGCCATGGAACCTCAGCCAGGCCCTTCCACCAAGAAGGATATGTCGCCGCAGAAAAGAAGACCACGCAGTCATATGTCTGCGAATGAAAAACTAATGGTCATAAATGCATACAAGCATTTATACCAAACATGGCCTCGTGAACAATACTGGTCATTAACTAATTGTGGAAGTAACGATAAAGATTGATTTTAAAGTAGTGACGATATCGATATATTCATAAATTAGTTTAAAAAAAGGCCTAGTTGATTACCCCTGACATGTCACTTTGACATTGACAGTTCTTTGTTTACATTTTTGATCTCTAATTACATTTCCCACTTTACCTATACCTAAACATGCGCAGTTCTCAAAGGCCCCAAAATCGTAAAATACTAACGTTCTCTGAGAACAATAGTTTATCGAATATTTGGTAGGTATTTATACTCATTCAATAAAGTAACAAGTGATATAATAATTTTACGGTTCATAAGGAATCTTTTTACTAATAATTAAGAAAAAAAGAAAAATGACAACTTGGAATTTGCGGAATTTTGCGATTTGGTTTGGCACCGACTTCAAACTTCAAACTTTGAATACCTATAAAGAAGATGAATATGTAGGCTGCCCTAAAAACACGCGGGAATTTTGTACCTTTTAGTAATCTCTAAAGTTTCCTTATTAAATAAAATTAATAGTTAAGAAAACTATAACCGGACTACGGATAAGTAAGAAGCAAGTTAGGTACTATTTACTGGCAAGCAAGTTAGGTGATATTTACTTTTATGTAACGCAGTTATTATAAGATATATAATTTCTAATTATTTATATAAAGCAAAATATGGTTAATGGTCAAGCAGACAGAATTTAGTAATTATATTTGAATGCCGTGGTCGTGTTATAAAAATAAACAAAAAGCATAACGCATATTGTTTAACATGGTTCATCAACAACTAAGTAAAACATTTATTTTAATATACATTTATTAAAATCAAACATACCTACTTATTATAAATTTAATGTCTGCGCCCAATCGAATCCTGCTTCCGGGCCTTAATTACTTTCATACTCTATAACGGTTACGAATGAATCCACGCAAGTAAATTAAAGTCAAGCTGTTTTAATTTTCTTTTAGTGCGGGGGCTCCTACTCCCGAACCCCTCTTCGAGCGATTATTTCCTTTCATACTCTACAAACGTTACAAATTAAGCCACGCAAGTGAAGTAAGAAGTCAAGATGTTATTGTTTTCTTTTTTTCTTTTAGTGCTTTGACTGCCCTTGACTGCTTTCATACTCTATTAAAAGTTTAGGAGAATGAACCCACGCAAGTAAAATACTAAGCCAAGCTGTTATTGTTTTCTTTTAATTGAACTCCCCTTCTGACTCTTGTTTAGGTAGGTACTTTCATACTCTACGAAGGTTAATAAATTAACCCACGAAAGAAAAATAACAAATCAAGCTGTTTTTACTTTCTTCTAGTGCGGGGGGCTCCGCCCCCGAATCCCCCTATTGTCCCTTGATTGCTTTTATAATCTACAAAAAGTTACTAATGAAGCCACGAAAATGAAATAATAAGTCAAGCTGTTTTCATTTTCGTTTAATGCCTGGGCTCCACGCCCCAAAATCCCCTTCTGCTCCTTAATTGCTTTCATACTCTATAAAAAATTACATACTAAGGATGTAGGATGGTGGATTATAGGACGCCAGTTATATAAGAAGTCTATGGGAGGTTTTGGATGGCTATGCCTTCCGAGCTAGGACGGCTCGCTATCGCTTTTTTTTACTTTCTTATTTACTAAAGGTTTTTTCTTTACGTGAACAACCCTTTATATCATTTCGTTTGCTTTCTTAACCACAAAAGCTTTTCTCTAGAACCTACCCGAGAGAAACTAGCGGTCGTTCAGTAAATATTTTTTTATGTAAATGAGGTTGACTCTTAAACTGGTAAATGTTGTAATCAAAGATCAAAATAAATGTTACAGCTAACTTACTAATGAGCGTCATGCCTATCTTAATAAAAAAAAAATCAAAAATATTTATTTGCATGAACACGGTACAAATACAGATCTTAATTTTTTAAATAGGTTCATCGTATTCAACCCGCACGCAGGTGTGCAAATAGTACATGCAAGTACATATAGATACTAATCTCATACATTTTAATAGTATTTCCTTATATTGTGATTCCTATATGCTACTGCTGCACTTTCTCTCAAAGCAGCGAGTTGATTTCTTACAATAATACAAAATACAAATACAAAATTAATAAATACAGACATGATTGCAAAGTACATACTTAAACAATCAGCTATAGCGTGAGTATAATAGATTCTTGAACGTGGCGACTCCAACTCCTGGTATCAGCGGAATAGTTCCACTTCGCAGTAAGCCTCAATATCTCCCGAATGCGGCGATTCTGCTCTAGGTAAGTACTTATAAATGAAGCGTACTCTCTCCGAATGCATTGTCTTCTTTACCTGGATATTTAATTCTCGCGTTCATTTGCAGCCACTGACAATTGTCTTTACATAAATTTACACACCAGATTCGCCCATAGACACATTGATGTACGTAAAAGAAGATATGGTACCAGGCGCACGTTCGTGTGCCACGAAATATAGGTTACTGGCCCCAAATTTGAAATAGTCGTGTGACGGCGGCCGATGTGTCAACAGCGTGGTCATTTGGCACAAATATAAAGGAATCATGCCGTGTTGCGCCTTTTTTGAGGGTTTCAACAGCTCAAAACACAAAAAGAAAGCTCACGGTATCACTTTCCATTCGTAAGTACTGTTTATAGTATGAAAATGTTATATTTTTCACCTCAGCAGCTCGAAAAGGCTTTCTTTGATATGCGAAACCAGTGAGCAAAATACGATTTTGCTGCGAGCGTGAGGAAAATAAACGTCAGATTGACAATGTTCAGTCATCAAGACATGCAACTTTTTTTGGAAATGGCATCCTGGCCCATTCAGCCAGATGAGGCCAATTTTCACAATTTGATCAAATTGGCAATTAGATTAAATCTTTGCAAAGTTTCATGCAATCACATCAAAGCCAATTTGATTGTCCTGTCTGTACGGACATGTCAAGACGGTGTGTTTTGTCGGGCCCGTTCCGTCGTACCCTACTATGCAATACAGGAAAAGGCAATGTGAGATCGAGGGAGTGCATGAAGGACGATGGCAGTAACGGCTCGCGATAAATTGCCCTGTCTAATATCATGTTTAAACAGAGCCAGAACCACGTTCAAAAACTCTTACGAGTTTCCATTTTTCAATATCACTCACTTTAAAATTTTGTGATTTTTATTTTATTTTTATAAGTAGATACGTTTTATAATGTATATTTACCATTTGTTGATTCACGTGTCCTCACGTATAAATCTGTAGAAAAATAACTTCTACAATTTACCATTTACGTTGTTGTGAACGATATCTAGTATCCGAACGCTATTAAAAATAATATAGTGTTTCGGCTTTCATTCTCAATTTGAAAATTTCCTCAATAGCTTCTCTTTTGAATTGCTTTAAAGATAAAAGTTATCTGAACTGAAAACATGAGTGATACTAGTAGTGATATAGTGATGAAGCTACGGCAACACCTGAAGAATTAAAGAAGCGGTCAAAAACGCCGAATTAAGTTTCCTCCCGGCCAAATCGCTGGTAAAGGTACTAGGTACTTTGTTGGTTGTTAATAAGGGCGCAAATGCCATAAAGATTCATTTGGAATCTAACCTCATGTTCTTAAATTTAGTAAAAGGTAATAATTACGTCGTGGGTGTACATTTAGACCAGAGGAAAAGAATTAGCATCAACATAACTGTTAATTTATGCGCTGGTTCATAATTTTGAATTTATTGTCCACGCCTCGGACACATGGTGAACAAACAAAAAGAAAACAATATATATAATAAACCCTACACTCACCCGTGGATATATTTGTCCCGACTTCGCTGGCCAGCTTAATTCTTCTTGATATTCAAACAATTTGATCCGCTTTTTTCCCCTGACTTGACTCGACTGTCAAAACTATATTTTTCTTTTTCCCCAACCGAATATATACTTTTAAATGAGATGAATGAACCAAAAAGGATGGATGATAAATAAAAACTTAACATACCCCCGCCCGAGAAAGGCAAAAGCCTTTATCAACAAAAAAATGTCAACTATGTAACAAAGGTACTAACTTAAACTTAACTAAAACAGTTTGGTATCACCATAACCACCTAGTCATCTAGGGGTAGTCTGCATATTTTAACAACAGGCCGCGTAAGACTACCTGTTGTAGTTTTCAGCCTCACAACCCTGATAACTCCGTCCTTACCGGGTAACAACTCTTCTATCCTACCTAATTTCCATCTTAAGGAGGGTAAATTTTCTTCTTTTAATAAAACAAGATCACCCAGCCTAGGCGGATCAGTCGGAGACGTCCATTTCCTACGCATTTGGAGAGAGTGTAGATACTGTTCACTCCATTTTCTCCAAAGACGCTGCGACATAGCCTGTATCAAACTAAAACGACTCAACCGAGAGTTGGGAACGTCTTCCAGATTGTACTCCGGAACTGAAAGCAACGGTCTACCGATAAGTAAATGTGCAGGCGTCAGCACCTCCAGTTCTTGAGGGTCTTGAGACAACGGACATAAGGGACGACAGTTTAACACTGCTTCCACTCTAGTAAATATCGTTACGAGTTCCTCGAACGTTAAAATTTGTTCGCCTATAACGCGCCGCAATAAAGTTTTAGCCGACTTTACGGTCGCCTCAAACAGACCGCCAAAATGAGGGGCCGCTGGGGAGTTAAATCGCCAAGTAATAGAGTGTTTAGCTGCGCCGTCGCTAAGTCCTTGCTGGACTTCCTGAGAAGCCAAGTATTTCCGCACATCATCCAAATACCTATTCGCTCCCGTATAATTAGTTCCGCAATCTGAGCGTATCATGCTTGGCATACCACGTCTAGACGTGAAGCGCGTCAAGGCAGCTAAAAATCCTTCCGTTGAGAGATCAGTGACGCACTCTAAATGAACCCCTTTAGACGCAGAGCAAATAAATACGCAAAGGTAAGCCTTCAAAATCTTTGCGTTCCGCAAACGAGAATGTTTAATGCTAAACGGACCGGCAAAATCCGTTTGTACAGTGTGAAATACACCAGTCGCATTGACCCGATCCCAGGGCAACGCGGACATAATTGGCGCTGTGGGCCTGGCCTTAGTTCTGAAGCATTTTATACACTTATAAATTCGTGTCCGAATCACTTGCCCAGCTGATATAATCCAAAATTGCCGTTGTAAAACTCCTGTCAGGACAGTAGCCCCTGCATGGCAATAAAGTATGTGGAAATGATCCACGATCAGGCCTGTTAAGGTGTGTGACTTTGGCAAGATTGCAGGATGTTTTCTATCCATCGATAAGTTGGAATACTGCAGACGGCCACCAACGCGCAGTAAACCATCATCTGCAATAAAAGGCCCGAGCCGCCGTAACCGCGTAGAGCACTCTTTGTTCCGGGATAAGCAGTGGATGTCCTCCGCAAACTCCACTTGCTGAACCAATTTAATTAACCGCTGCAGAGCAAACCGTCGCTCTGGCACTGTTAGCACTCCCACCACTCTATCCGATGGACTCCTGGCATTTCTTATAAACCTAAAACAATATGCTACGACCGCCAGTAGCATATTCAAACTACTAAACCGGGTATAAATACTGTCATCGGTAGTAATTCCTACTAGAGCCCGAACATTTATCTTATTTTTCCGCAACCCGGGTAATTCCTCTTGAGCTTTGTCCATAATATTCTTCGGCCAGGTGTTTTCATCACCTTTCAGCCAAACCGGTCCCCACCATAATGGATGCTCAAGCAATTCCGATGCGCGACAACCACGACTTGCGACATCAGCTGGGTTCATTTCTGAAGGTAAATGTCTCCATACCATATCTAAACCGCAATTTACAATTTGTGAAACTCGATTTCCCTCAAAAACCTGCAATAAATGTGGTGACACCTTTAGCCACGAAAGCACAATAGTGCTGTCGCACCATCCGACGATGCCATCGATTTTCATGTCATCACTGATAGCAGCAACAACGTATTTCAAAAGTCGGACAAGCAACATAGCCCCGCTAAGCTCGAGTTTTGGTATAGTTAGCTTCGATTTGATCGGCGCAACGCGAGATTTTGCCATCATCAAACTAACTTTTATTTTGCCATCTTGTCCCACAGTCCTCAGATATACCGCTGCACCATATCCAAGTTCCGATGCATCTGAGAATCCGTGCAAGGAACAATGCTTAACGTCTAATAAGACGAAACGCTCCAGACGGAGATGCGAAATTAATGGTAAATCTCCCAGAATGCCTTTCCATTCTACCGCCACATCATCGGGGGCTTTTGAGTCCCACGATAGATTCTTCGACCACATCTTCTGCATAAGGACTTTGCCTTGAAATATTACTGGAGAAATCCACCCCAAAGGATCAAAAGCTCTAGCCAGTGTAGACAAAATTGATCGCTTAGTGCACCCGCTAGTGTCGTCTAGCCTTGTACGATATGAGAAACTGTCACTTTTTGAATCCCACTGAATGCCTAGAAGTTTAAAGAAACTAGGCCCATCCGCACTATCAAATATTTTTTTAGGCTTTTCCAAATGCTCCGCTTCTATGCCTTGTAAGACTTCCCCGCTGTTTGAAGTCCACTTGCTCAATTCAAAACCGCCAGAGCGTAACAAGTCCGTCAGCTCCTGTTTCAATTTGCATGCTTCTTCTATAGAATCTGCTCCGCCTAAAATGTCATCCATATACACTGAAGAGCGAAGAAGGTGCGCCGCTGCAGGATATCTTGTTCCCTCGTCATCTGCTAACTGTCGTAGCGTCCGGATTGCTAGATATGGACTCGATTTCATTCCATAAGTTACCGTATTGAGCCGATAAACCAGCAAAGGTAAGTCAGGAGACTCCCTCCAGAAGATGAGTTGGAACCGCCGATCCTCCTCAGCAATCAAAATCTGTCGAAACATCATTCTAATGTCTGTTGTAAACACATAAGGATGTAATCGAAACCTGCACATTATATCTGCGATATCACGCTGTAACTTCGGTCCCGCGTGTAAACAGTCGTTAAGAGCGACTCCATTACTCGAAATACAGCTAGCATCGAAAACAACTCGAATTTTGTCAGAATCCGCCTTAAATATTCCATGATGTGGAATCACATAACTGCCGCGTGTATAGTCCAGTGGATCTCCATCACAAAGAGACATATGCCCCGTCTCTAGGTACTCCCGCATAAATCCAATATACTTTTCTCTAAACGTTTCATTTCCGTTCGCAAGGAGCCGCCTCTCCATAGCGAAGAACCGCTTCATGGCTATTGGTACCGTGTTTCCAAGATCTGGAGCGTCCGATAAAAAAGGCAACCGTGCCATATATCTGCCCTCTTCAACCCGTCGATGAGTATCCTTAAAAATCATTTCACATTCCAGATCCTTAGGGCATTCCACCTTAGTTGGAATATCCTCAACTTCCCAGAATCGTTCCAAAATCTTATCCGTGCTTGAACTACAGAAAAAGTTCTGAGAGCAAGTCGCTTGAGGACCAGACGCCGCAATGGTAACCGGACCTGACAACACGTCACCGAACACCGTCTTCGATACTCGTGGAATGTGATCTTTAATCTTAAGACGTCCAGTGAGTACAACGTCACAAAGTAAATCTTCACCGATCACAATGTCGATTTCACGACTAACATAAAACTTTTCATCCGCAAGATTATATCCCCGATAATTATGCACCAATTCAGCTGGGAGTGAACATCCTGGTAGGTCATTAGTGAGTTTGTTTAAAACTGTAGCTGTAGTCACTAAAACAGGCTGATCCGTCAGCCTAGGTGTCATGGTCAGATTAACTACACCTCTGCCTCCTTGAACAGGTGTGCAGCCCAATCCTGTGAGTGTAGCCGTATCAGATTTAAACCGCTTTAAACCCAATCTTTGCACACATGCTTCCGAAATAAATGTGCTCTCGGCTCCTCCATCCAGCATGGCCCGCGCCTCTTGGTAGCAGCCACTACCGTCCAATACTCTTATTATAGCCGTCGCGAGGAGCACCTGCCGCTTAAACTGCGGTTTACTGGCATGCAGAGCCATTAGTCCAGTCACTCCAGGGACCGCACTTCCTGGAACACTGGCCACAGGTGTACTCACACCAGAAGTGCTTGGGAAAGGCGATGCAGAGTTGTGACCCCTTCCACTTGCAGCAACGTTATTTGATGTCGGAAGATCAAAATGTAACAAATAGTGATGTTTCGCCGAATCACACTTGTAACAGTTTTTATTATAAGTGCATTGATCAATATTGTGACCATTTAAACACTTGAAGCACAATCTGAGCGACACAACCTGCCGTTTTCTAGCCGTAGGTTTCATCTCTAAGAACTTTTCACACTTGGCAATGAAGTGCCCGCTTTTTCCGCACATTCTGCAAGACGATTTTGACCCCGCGCTCTGAAAAGCCGCATGAGCCCTAACCGTATGATTCTGTCCTCCGTCACCACGCCTAACCGCTGACGACGTACTGACATGTGAGTCCGCACTGGACTCCAGAATCCGTATTTCCGTTTCCAAAAATTTTAGTAGGTCCGCAAATGTAGGCATCTCTTTCTCAGCGTGCTTATCCTCAAAGTGTTTCTTCAAATTGTTGTCTAACTTTTGAAAATTAATGTAGAACAGCAAATAGCACCATGAATCAACTGGAAATTTCATTTTTTCCAAAGCCTTTGTGTTCTCGATTAAAGTGTTAAGGAATGTTTTTAGCCCACTTATTCCTTTCGAGGTGACATTAGAAACACCCAATAAGTTATGCAACAACCGATCCGCCAGCAATCTTTTATTGTTGTACCGCGCATTTAACAACTCGATCGCAACGGAATAATTGTCCCCAGTTACCGATAAATGCTGGACTAAAGTCTTTGGTTCCCCCAAGAGTGATCCTGCCAAATAATACATTTTTTCCGTGTCCGATAAAGAAGAGTCATTGCCCACCAATGACTGAAACAGTTCCATAAAAGGAACAAACTCCTCTACCTGTCCCGCAAAAGTAGGAAGTTTCACTTTAGGAAGGTATGCTCTTTTCCGCGCGTTAGAATTGTCATTGCCGCTTGTGTTGCAACAGCTATTGTCCGAATTAGCTGCAGTCAACCTTAAATGCCGATGTTTTATAAAATAATATTTTTTATTATACGCATCGTACTCTTGTTTGTGACCTTCCCGATCAAAATTCTCAATATCCGCAGCAGATAGCTGGAGTTCATAAAACATTTCCGTATATGCCTCATAAACCTTCTCAAGATCCTGACATCGCACCATAAAATCATTTTCTTGTTCCGAAAACAATTCTGGATTACCAGCCAACCCATACATTACATCAAGACTACGACAAGCTGTTTGATACTTCATCTGCAACAACTGTATCCGCCTAGCTGCTGCCATGTTTACACTTTTATTCGAGTGCGTAGTCCAAACAAATAAAATCAACAGTAACCCTAATAGGAATAACACAACCAAGAAAAACACCATGGAAGCTACAAATAATAATTATACATATCCTCATTAATTATAATAGTTATAATTTTATAACGCACCGAAAACCGCATTTTTTTTTTAAATATAATATTTAAACCGCACTTCGAAATAATATATTAAGCTTGTTCCGCTAACTTTAATATAAGTTTATTTTACCTTTCAAATAAATATTCCGAACCTCTGGAATAAGTACCGAAATAGCATTAAGTACCGATAAATAATGCTTTACACCGCATTAACGATAAATACAATACTTGGAAAAATACAAAAAGTGTGCATTTCCTGAGGCTCGAACCATCGACCTCACGCTTGCAAAGCGAACAATGTAACCGCTAGGCCAATGAAGCAATTAAATTATACAACAAAATTAACCTACACTATCGCAATATGGTAACCTGGCAACCAAACTGTTTTAATTTGAGACGTCAAAATTAATAAAATAATTTTAGATAAATTGAAATCGCAATTGAATTTCCCGCATGAAATTCAATCCCAATTTAATATTCCCCAAAAATAGCTACCGCAATTCAATCCGATAAACCGCAACGGATAAAATAAGTATGTAGGTTTTTTTAGTAAGCATGAAATTTAATATGAAAATGAATTGTGACAAAATAAAAAACGTCCCCTCAAATATTAAACAATGAGAACTAAAACATAAATATTTCCCCAAAAAATGACCGAAAAATGAACCGAATGTGCCGAGGCGTCGACAATAAAACTAAGTCCGAAAATGCATCAATCCGCTCGATTGACCAAAATGTTAATTTATGCGCTGGTTCATAATTTTGAATTTATTGTCCACGCCTCGGACACATGGTGAACAAACAAAAAGAAAACAATATATATAATAAACCCTACACTCACCCGTGGATATATTTGTCCCGACTTCGCTGGCCAGCTTAATTCTTCTTGATATTCAAACAATTTGATCCGCTTTTTTCCCCTGACTTGACTCGACTGTCAAAACTATATTTTTCTTTTTCCCCAACCGAATATATACTTTTAAATGAGATGAATGAACCAAAAAGGATGGATGATAAATAAAAACTTAACAATAACAACATTGCATTGCACGATGCCCCCAGAAAAACGTAAATATATGTGGTCCTTGAACAGAGAAGTCCTCTTTCTTCAATTTTTATCAGGTAGACGGGTAGAAATTTTTTGTTTTATTAGGCGTTGTGACAAATACATATTTTCTCCGACTATTGAATACAGATGCATACCTACAGGGTGGTAAAGTATTTCGGATCTGTAAAATCTCGTGCCGCTACGCGAAAATGGCCTTAAGAGACCTACTCTCGATTTTTAATTAATGAAAATAGGTGTTTACAGTTTTTGAAAAAATATACTGGTCGAGAAAAAGGTCTTCCTGCTAGCGTTTCCCGGCTTATACCGCGGCTCAGCGAGCCGGGGGTCCGCTTTGGCAACTCATTTCGGTTTGGCGTAAGCGCTAGTTTTACTACTAGACAAACTAGGCCTTATTAGGATTAGTCCGGTTTCCTCACGATGTTTGCGTTCACTTAGTAAATATCAAATGATATTTCGTACATTTAGTGTTAAAACTCGCGCCGGGCTTAGAACTCGCGACCTTCGGATTGAAAGAAAAGTACGCTCTTACCGCTGGGCCACCAACGATTAACGTTTTTATTCGTTATCATATTAAATCTATCGGTAAAGTTTTCTTCTTTTACCACCTGGGCATATTTTTATTTTGTTGTCGTTTTTTTTTTCGCGTCAGATTTGAATGAAATTTGGTGGGTAGGTAGAGTTCCTTATTCTCTTCAAGATAGACCCAATTTCAAAGTATGTCCCACAATTTTTTCCACTGAGTTACGAAATCGTATGGAATTTTCGTAACTCAGTGGAAAATTTCATACAATTTTTTTGTCGCACATTGAGATTTTGTATCTATCTAGCGTAGAATAAGGAACTCTACCTACCCACCAAATTTCATTCAAATCTGACGAGAAAATAAAAACGACAACAAAATAAAAATATGCCCACCTTGTATATTTCTTGGATATGTGTGTAGACGTTCCTGTAAGTTACATGCTTTAAAATGTGTTGACAAATTAAAATAAATCTTAAAATTTTAGGCTGGCATGAGATTGGCGACGCCAAATTCTTTGGAGAATGTTAACATTTCGGATATGGAATCCATTTTCGACAGTCCTCGCAAGGCATATCTGTAAAAACGACTTCGAAAGACGGAAACAGGAAAAAGAAATTGACTAAACAAAACAAAAATTAAAAATTAAAAACAAGCGGCTAAAACAAAAATGCGACAATCTGCGAGATACCCTGTTAAATAAAAACAGAAAATGAAAATTCCTGAAGACCATTTCAGAGCAGTGTGGTTGAAGGCTGAAGCTGTAGATTTGTACAAAAGAGTGTATAGAAACAGAATTAAAATTTGTAGAATGGCATTTAGCCCATATTTAAGAAGAATTGCTCTGACACTAAACTTTTACTCTCCGATGGGCTATAAATATGTCAGAAGTATATTTAATAATGCGCTTTCTCAGCCACGAATACTTAGTAAGTTGTATGAAAAAACTGATGCTTCCCTGGGTTTTACAACGGAAGCATTTGAAGAACTAAAAAAAATATACAAGTTCCGGAGAGCGAATAATATGTACTCTTATGGTCGATGAAATGGCCATACGTCGACAATTAGTCGTTAGTCGATCAAGGGATTGGTTGCCTAGATAATGACAAAATTGCATCGCAGGCTTACGTAATTATGTTAGTTACTTAGTTTAAACCAAAATTGGAAGCTGCCCGTAGAGTATTATTTTGTTCACGGATTGATGGTCGAATGTCGAGCAAACCTCATTAAAATGTGTTTAGTCAAGTGCTGGGATGTTGGAGTCGATGTCGTAGCTTTAACTTTCGATGGTTGTCGCAGCAATATAAATGCTGCAAACATATTGGGCTGTCAACTTGACAACATCGAAAACTTAAAAACTACCTTTAGGCACCCGTCACCAGGATGTGACTTGGAAGTAGCAGTGTTTATGGATCCCTGTCATATGATAAAACTGGTACGAAACACTTTTGAAGCAACAAGGTTAATTTTAGATGGTGCAGGTAGAGAAATAAAATGCATTTTTTAGTAAATTTACTTAACCTCCAACAAAGCGAGACATTAAATTTTGCTAACAAATTAAATCCGCGATATATTGATTTTACCTATAGAAACCACATCATGAAAGTAAAACTTGCTACACAACTTTGAAGTAAAAGCGTTGCCAACGCATTAAATTGTGTAACGAGCTACTCAACTCTTCTAAATTTAAAAACACAGAAGCTACAGTAAACTTTATTGAAAGTTTTAATAGTATATTTGATGTTATGAATTCACGAAAACGTGAAAGATTTGGACTTAAAAAACCAATTTGCCCGAAGAAGCTTTTTGGACAACACTAAAGATTACATTTGTTCTTTGCAAATATATGTAAAGACACGGAGAACTGTGAAGAAAAAAATCACCATGAAAATAACAAAACAAAAAAATTATTGACGCAACTTGTAAAACGGGATTTTTTGGCTTCATTATTTGCATTGAAAGTTTGAAACATTTACGAGGGCGGTTTGATAAGTAACTGGTTTCGGCCACTAATAGATGGCGTTTGCGGTAACTATCTATTTATTCTTAAAGTTTGATAACTAAATATAATTAATCTGTGGCATCAAGTTATCTCCGGCGGGTGTTTAGATTTGACAGCTGTTGGAAAAAAGTAATCGAAGTAGATCGGCGAAATGGAGAAAATTGGAATTCGTGGTGTGATTCAATTCTTTTTTTTTGGAAGGTAAAACAGCAAAAGAAATTCATGAAAGAATTTCTCCTACGTTGGGCGATTCTTGTCCTTCATACGAAACAGTTCGGCTTTGGGTAAATGAGTTTTACCAGAAGTCATTGATAAAATCCATGATTTAGTTTTAGCTGACAGACGATTAAAAATACGGGAGTTAGCTGAAGTTTCAAACATCTCGACTGAGCGGGTGCATTTTATTTTGCACAATGAATTGCACATGAAAAAGCTTTGTGCAAGATGGGTGCCGCGGTTGCTCACTCCAGAACAAAAGCGTATTCGCATGCAAACATCTGCTGGAAACTTGGAGGTGTTTAATAAAAATCCAGCAGAGTTTCTTCGACGTTTTGTAACCATGGATGAAACCTGGATTCATCACTATATCCCGGAGACAAAACAGCAGTCGAGACAATGGATAAGTCATGGTGAGCCAGCTCCAAAGAAAGCGAAGTGCGTCCCATCAGCTGGAAAAGTCATGGCGTCCGTGTTTTGGGGTGCGAAAGGTATTATTTTAATTGACTACCTTGAAAAGGGAAAAACTATCACTGGGGCATATTATGCCTCGCTTTTAGACCAGTTAAAGGTAGCGATAGCTGAAAAACGTCCAGGGTTGGCCAAGAAAAAGGTGATGTTTCACCATGACAATGCTCCGGTGCACACATGTCGGCTTGCTGAACAAAAATTGGCGGATTTACGGTATGAAATACTTCCACATCCTGCTTATTCGCCAGATTTAGTTCCTTCAGATTATCACCTATTCCCAAAGCTCAAAAATTTTCTGTCGGGGCGAAAATTTTAGTCTAATGAAGAGGTGATACTGGAAGTAAACGCATATTTTGAAGACCTGGAAGAAACCCATTTCCGTGAAGGCATCGAGAAGTTGCAGAAGCGTTGGGATAAGTGCGTTGAACTTCGGGGGGATTACGTAGAAAAATAAAATATAATAATATATACAACACCTATACAAGTTTTTTATCATATCAAACCAAATTACTTTTCGAACCACCCTCGTATATTGTAAATTAATAGAAACCGATAAAAAGTTAAATTACATTTCAACTTATAGACTGAGCCAAGACCATTTGGAATTGCTGTTTGGGGTAATTCGCAGGCAAGGTCGATATAATAATAATCCAAATGTAACACAATTTAAGGGCAGCTACCGAAAAGTTATGGGTCATTTAGAGTTACGATCTTCTTTTTCAGGGAATTGTATTCCTTTGGACAACTTTCCACTACTGACTTGTTCTTCGGCCACGGAAAGCATAAACCAAACAATTGATAGAAACGTTTTTAGTGATGTTGATGCCGAAGAACAAGCTTTCTCCGTTAACTTTGAAAAACATAAAATTACTAAACCGGGTACATAACTTCGTGTAAAAAAATTGAAAACTAAAATAAATGAAAGTGATTCTACTGCAGAGGAAAATGTTAGTACAATGAGTGAACTTCTGAACAATTCTCCTAATTTGTCCGTTTCTGCGGAGCAAATAGTTGGGTACATATCCGGATGGGTAGCACGAGCCCTCATTAAAATAATCAAATGTGAGACATGTTGTAGTGCCTTCAGTACAATTAGGGCTTGCAATATCCGTCCAATTTTGCTATCCAGATATTTCGAATAATTTTACTATACGGATATTCGCATAGAACGAATAAAAATCGAATATTTACAGTTTTGCACAGAAATACCTGTCATGTTAGAAACAAAACCAAAAATAATATGAAAAAATGTTAGAATTAAAAGAATTATGACATAATAAAGAAATATTCATCTAAAATATAATCACGTATTTGCATTAGAACAATTCCAGAATTTCGAGACCAATCAATTCATTAAAAATAGTAAAGTAAATATATATGTTTTTTTAACTAACAAATATTAGATATATTTTGACCGCGATAATAAAATTTAACGGTACCTAATTTGACTTTGACTTTATCTAAAAACTATCACTAATAACATAAAGTTTTCTATACATATTATGCAAAAATATGTATCGACAAAATTGTCTTATAAATATGGTACTACGCTCTTATTACGCCGAAATACGGTGCAAATTTTTGAGTTAAAAATGTGTTGTGTACACCCATATTTTTACACTTGACTGTATTGGACCATGCGCTGATACGTTTTACTTATATAATAGGTAGTAGTAGGTAGGTAGGTTTACCTATTAAAGCGCTCAGACAAAACATCTATGTAAACATCATCAACATCAGAGATAACATCTATAACTCAGGAACAAATATTCGTGCTACACACTCAAAAATAATACCCTAACCGGGATTCGATTCGAATGCGGGAACTGCTGATTTATAGTTTGTAAATAAGTAATACAATTAGGATCTAAGAAAGTATACAGAACATACAAACCAAATCGCCTTTGCAACGAGTTCAAAAATTATTAGATGCATCTCGTAGTTAAACAGATAAACAATTTATTATGTATTCGAGATTTAAAAACATATATTAAAATATTAAACACTCAATCTCAAGTGTCAAATGCAAGAAAGTATGAAACTTAATGCGTCTATGGGATCAACTTTTAACGATGTCTGTAGATGGTTGCAAAAGTATCCTGCACTGCATTGGAGGCATACCAATTAAAAACATATTCTACTGTCAGATTGTGGTTGTCAGACTACATCCGCTCAGTTGCGACAAGACTGCAGATAAATACTTTTATGCCACACCTGGCCATAAAGTGCCTTTTTCCGCACACTGCGCGTACGGAAAAGTACCCAAGTGTAGGCATAAAATGATGTACCTAACACGTGAGGTAATAAATAAAGCCGTTGATCGCATATTTACGTCCCTCGCTTGCAGCTCGGGTCGCAAACATCTGCGATCTCGGCCTTTCTTTGTTTTACCGCACTAGTTAGGTAATGTACTATTTTATTGCGCTCTGCAGCTGATCCTTTAGACATGTTGGAGCTCAATATTATGTCGGCTTGTTGTGATGAGCTCTCAATTCCTGGTTCCGATTCTGATGATTGCAGAACTTGTACACTAGTTAAAAATATATCAAAATAAAAAAAATCTAACGTTAACGTCATCTTCATTCTATATATGGACACAAAACGGACAAAAATTCTTACTAAAATGCATTATTCTGATTATTCGTACTATCCGGATATGAACTGAGTTTAAATCCGGATAGTAAATGTAACGGATATTCAAATAAAACTAATACTCGGATATCCGGATCCTCCGGATCTCGGAGTCCTAATTACAAACCATAAACTCGGTTTTCATAAACTTATTACTACAAAAGATATGGGTGGTTTGTGCTTCCCATCCTGCGATGTCTTTAAAATTTGCGGAAAACTTAATCTATCAGTTTGTCACGGAAAATAAATCGGCCCACTTTATACACGAAAATCAAGTATCTAAATTAAAAATCAACATATTAAAAGCTTTCGTAAACTCTGAAATCTGCCTTGAGTAGTCATGCTTTTGATCAGCCAGCTACTTTAAATCATAGGCTACTAATTTTAAAAGCAATAGGTACTCGACAAATAGTGTGATGCCAGGATACATTATTTGCATAAAATTAACCCGGCGTTATCACAATTGACAAAACGTCAAAAACGTAACAAACTTTCTTTGTTTGAAGGAACATAAAGTAAGCGGAACCTGGCTAAGGAACTGTTAGTTACCTACTTTGTAAAGTTAATTCTAATGCCCGGTTTACATTAGCATGATGCAACATTTAATTATTTTATTTTGTAAGTACATACATAGATATTTACGAATTTCATAAAACTGACTATGTCATTCTGTTTCCTTAATTATACCTACCAAGCTATAGTAAGTAGTAAGCCGAAGTTAAAGCAATTCAAGAAAAATACATAATAATTCAAACAACTTTAAACGGACAAAACACGATATAGGTAGGTACTAGACTTTCTTCATGATTTGATATCTAAAATTAATTAAACATATTTCTGTGCCATTGGTACCTTGTTACAGTGCCAAGGTACAAGTGGCACTTAAATTGTTTTTTTAACGTACCGCTTAACTTATATATCTTGTTGTTTCAAAGAAAGTTTATGCTTGATTAATTCTGCACATATTGTTTTTAGGTTTCATTAAAAACTTTCAATAATTGTTTTTAGCCGATTAATGGTAGCGTTTTAGATTGAAGGCTACCTGCACTCGTCACTCGAAAGGAATATGTATAGATTTGCACCACACTTGTTCGTAAAGGTGCTATTTATCCTTTAAAAACAGCGTTTGATTTTTAATTTTATTTTCACATTTCACATAAACTTGTAGATTTCACTTTTAAATATCCAATGATTCGGTATGCTAAAAACCTAGGTAATGTAATTTTACTGTTTCCTATGTGATGAAAAACGTTGTATTACACTTAGCAGCAAAGTTTACTCTTCTAAGGGTGTACCCCTTACATTTCATTAAATTGTCGAAAAGGGTAGGGGGCTATTATGTGAAAGTGATGGACTAACTACTGGGTTATGGAGTATAAAAATGGTATGTAATTTTATTTCCGGCTGACGGCACCAAAAGCGACATCTAAGATGGCTTCAAGGGCAACATCGGTATGCGAGCTGGGGGTAGAGAGTTGTCACTGGACTTGATACTATTAAAGCCAACTCGCCACTTAAGTTGTCCACATCTACCCTCGAGAACACAGCTCTTGCGACCAAACTCTGGATGGCCGGTTCTGTTAGTTATTATTAACTATAGATTATGATTTCACGCCGTCTATAACTATAATATCTCGGAATATAGGGTAGGTAATGTAGAATATTTAGTTTTTTGATTTTACAGATTTTACTACAACGATTCGTACTTGTACGCTTACCTGTCTACATCGTATACCAAAGTAATTTATTTTTGTTTTACTCCAATTACGAAAACTTATATAAGTACATTAATGAAATAATACATAGGTAGGTACCTACTCGTATATATATGTATCACTATTGAGTACATAGTGCGTGCTATTACAGCTACGTTGTTTTTCCGTGATAGCATTAAATATCTATCGGTAAAGCTTTCAGGAAAGTTGTCACATTATCATGTTACCAGAGATAAGAGACGATAGTCGATAAAAACATGTACCTATCACGTAAGTTCCTGAAAGCCACGGTCGACGCAAAAATGACAACAGGTAGATTAGATACCTATCTAGTATATTTTAATGAATTTGGTGAGAGAGCAAAGAGCTAACTAAAAAGGATGGAGGGGTGAGGCCAATTGCCGTTGGCGCAACACTTCGCCGCTTGGCTTCCAAAATTGCAGTTCGGCATATTCTTCCAAAATTACAAAAATCTTTTGAACCAATCCAATTAGGCTTTGGAATTAAAGGTGGGTGTGAAGCCGCCGTGCATGCACTCCGTACCTTCCTTAGCGACGGCCAGTGGGAAGTGTTGCTAAAAATTGACGTTAAAAATGCTTTTAACTCTTTGGACAGAGACGCTTTGTTGGCAGAAGTTAAATCTTCAGTTCCCGAAATATATAACTATCTCCTCCACTGCTATGCAGACCCTACGAAGTTGATGTACCGATCAAACGAGTTTTCATCCGAGGTCGGCTGCCAACAAGGTGATCCCCTAGGGCCAGCAATTTTCAGTTTGGCTATAAACCCAATTATTCAAAATTTGTCGTCAAAATTCAACGTCTGGTACTTGGATGATGGGACTCTAGGAGGTGACGTAGACTCCGTACTTTCTGATCTTTCTATAATTACAACCAAATTTAAATCGATTGGTTTAGGACTAAATTTCAATAAATGCGAACTTTTTATTCCAAATTCTTGTAGCAATATCGACGAATTAACACAAAAATTTTATCAATTGGCAATTTTACCCATCCATTTAGACCCCCGAGACTAACGAGATCTCCAAATTTCATAAGTATAGTTTAATTGGTTATTGAGACATAACTCGTCGCGTTGAAATCTCACCGCACCACAGCGCGTCATTATCGCTTTTGTTTGTCCACGCAGTAGGAAGGCCTAGTAGGTATACATTTTGTCATGTCATATTTATATAAGCATCCAAAAATCGCAAAAAATCATAGGGTCTATCCCCATTAAATTCATTTGGTTCATGCATTAATTCAAACTTTTTAAAACGGTTGAAGCTGTCAAAACAGAAGGTTGGTTGTATTTATAATGTTCGTACCACGACATTTTAGTATATAGTATACGAGTATTAGGTACCTATTCCTTTGGTTCGGAAAATTAGTTTGTTATTTGAAATAATATAACATAGATAACGCCATCCAAAGCTTAATTATACTTCGTATCCAAATCGAAGATTACATATATTTACTAGCAGCAGTACACGGTTATGTGCTGTCCTTGTCACACATTTAGAGTTAAAATATTATTCAAAAAATGTTCTCGCTGTCGCCCGCCGCGTAAGGTAGGTGTCGTGCCGGTGCACGAGTTGCACGACCGCGCCCCCAGCGGCGTGGTTTATCATTACATTTTTTTGTGTTTGTCCGAGTCACACGTATTTTCTCGCAAAAATAGTGTTTTAGTGTATATCTATTTCAGATTGAAGGATTAGGGTGAGTGATTTTACACATCTTCAGAACGATGAATTCAAATTACAGAATAAAACCGCGGCCTAGTTGCCGTTTAACGAATCTTCTTTCGGAAAGTGATTTTGTCCAAATGTTTGATTTTGCTTCCAATATATGTGTGGTAGATTACAATTTAAAATTGAATGTTAGTGTGGTGTATTAATCATATAATAACTAAAAGAATAGATCAAGGAATCTGTACTTTGTTCGAAATAATGCTTTTACATCTACCTTCTTTTTTCTAAGTAATATAAGTAAGGTACATGTTAAAGGCACGGGTTGTTACTCGTAGATTAACATACAAATTTAAACCTAATTAAGAGAACTTTAAGGTTCGTTATGTATTTACGCGTTATAGTATTTACGCGTTATAATTCGTATCAGGTTTGTGTACCAGACCGTATACTAAAAATTGCGCCACACGCCATACTCGAGGGTTAGCCACTTACATCTAACCCTGGTATTTAACGAAAACAAATGTAATCTCATCTACGCAATGATTTCATCTACCTTTCCAGAGTTCTGAGATAATTATAGTAATAAGTATTGCAATGCTAAAAAATTATGAAAGTCTACATGAATTTCACAAATTGTAGTAAATTCGGTTAACAAAATGGCATCTAAAAGCAATTTAAAGTAAAATAGCCATAGAGGTTCCCTCATTTATCTATAGTTTTGTTAATGAAAGCTAGCTTATGATCCGGATGTTGCCGTTTCGACTATCGTCGAGCCTTCGGGACAATATAGGTATTTTAGAGGTTCCCCATTTTATCCCTAAAAGGGAGGTATGACCTCTTCAATTCTTCATGTTTGTCTTGTATTATTCGTGACAGACAGCCCCGATTAGTCAGCTAAGAAGTACACATACTTATAGCGCTTCTTGTACGTCGTCCTACCTACTTCATTTATATGAACTGTCATAAAGATATGCTCGCTTATAAAGAATCATGAGCTCGCTGAAATAAGTAACAATGACTACAATCAATAATTATCATCATAATGTTGTTGCAGAGAAAAATTGTAAAATAAAAATAAGATAGGTTTCGTATAAACTACGTTCCTATTTACGAGTAAGCCTATTTCAGGTTCTATCAAGGAAATACGACTTTAATGAGTCGGAATATATAATCTTGATCATGTTTTAATGAAGTCAAAATACTATGATATTGCTATTTTGAGTCAGTTAAGGCTCTAAACTAAAGGGAAGTGTAACCGCAGCGGCAGTGCCGTATTACCCTGTTCCGCTAAATAGCGCGAATGCTTGCTGTAGCCGCTGCAGGGGTTTAATTTGCGACCTAGTGTCTATACGATTAAAGAAGGATAATTTATGTTCAGAGTTGTATTCTTTGAGTATAGGTAAGTTATTTAAGGTAAATAATAAGTTTTTTGTTTTGTTCAAAGACTCGAAAGAGGTTATTTTTATTTTCCTCATATTTTAGATAACGTAAACCGTTCAATAAACAACGATATAACCAGGTCAAAAATATGATATTTTGGTTTATGTAAAAATTTACAAAATACAATACCTAAATAATATGCGGACATTACAGGTTGTAATTGTATTGTGATTGGTGGTTCGTTAACAAATTGCACACCTAAAAGGTGTTCAATCGCCTTCCTGCATGCTCAGAGCGAATAACGAGAAAACTGGTTAAAGACACAAAATAGTTAAAGTTTTTTGTGGTTTTTTGTATAACAATAATACCTATACTTACTGATTTTTTTTTTATCAACTTTACGTATCCCCATCACGAAACAAGGATAGTTTGGTTCCGGAATTTGAACCAATATCTGACGGCGCAGTCTTGCGAATTGTTGCGTTTAGTAAAAACGAATTACAATGCAATGCAATGCATGAAATTATATAAATCATATGATTTTTACTTATATATATTATAATAGATGTATTGTAATTTGTATATGTAGGTAGTGAATGTTGTGGATCACATTTTTATGATACCTACATATAAAATTGTAGATGATACCTTTACGATACTTAATAGGACTCAACACGACTTAATGAAAATTAAGTCGGATATTAATATTTTCGTACGTACCTACTATTAAAACCTCACCGTTTAGGAGGGTGTTAACCAAAAATGAATAATTTTACGAAGCTGAGTGAGTTTGCTAACAAAAACCTCATTGGAGAGCAAATGGTTTTAACCCAATTGAATTATCACGAAACTAATATTCCTGTTTATTGAAAGGATGAACCAATATATACTGAAGTAATACAAACAACGACTTAAATTTTGATTTATAGTTTCCTAGAGAAGCTTCATAATATACATATATATAAAAATATATATATTTTCGTAAGCTATATCGATGAAATAGGCTTAATCTTATTAAATACCCTACGCTGCTCCGCTTTAACAGTGCCGAGTTACGTGACATAAATCGCGTGTAAATTTGTATAATTTTGCTCCGTTTCAACAATTATGCCACAAAAATTGTGTCAAATAAGCTTGCTTTAACAGCGTTGAGCTTTAACACATTAATGATGTCAAGGATCGTCCGCTTTAGCAGCGTTGAGGTACTCCACATTAATTGTGTCGAGGGTTGTAGAACTTTGCTCCGCTTCAACAGCGTTGAGTTTCTCCACATTAGTTGTGTCGAGGATTGTAGAACTTTGCTCCGCTTTAACAGCGTTGAGGTACTCCACATTAATTGTGTCGAGGATTGTAGAACTTGCTCCGCTTTAACAGCGTTGAGGTACTCCACATTAATTGTGTCGAGGATTCTAGAACTTTGCTCCGCTTTAACAGCGTTGAGGTACTCCACATTAATTGTGTCGAGGATTCTAGAACTTTGCTCCGCTTTAACAGCGTTGAGGTACTCCACATTGATTGTGTCGAGGATTCTAGAACTTTGCTCCGCTTTAACAGCGCTGAGGTACTCCACATTAATTGTGTCGAGGATTCTAGAACTTTGCTCCGCTTTAACAGCGTTGAGGTACTCCACATTAATTGTGTCGAGGATTCTAGAACTTTGCTCCGCTTTAACAGTGTTGAGGTACTCCACATTAATTGTGTCGAGGATTCTAGAACTTTGCTCCGCTTTAACAGCGTTGAGGTACTCCACATTAATTGTGTCGAGGATTCTAGAACTTTGCTCCGCTTTAACAGCGTTGAGGTACTCCACATTAATTGTGTCGAGGATTCTAGAACTTTGCTCCGCTTTAACAGCGTTGAGGTACTCCACATTAATTGTGTCGAGGATTCTAGAACTTTGCTCCGCTTTAACAGCGTTGAGGTACTCCACATTAATTGTGTCGAGGATTCTAGAACTTTGCTCCGCTTTAACAGCGTTGAGGTACTCCACATTAATTGTGTCGAGGATTCTAGAACTTTGCTCCGCTTTAACAGCGTTGAGGTACTCCACATTAATTGTGTCGAGGATTGTAGAACTTGCTCCGCTTTAACAGCGTTGAGTGTCTCCATTGCTCCGCTTTAACAGCGTTGAGTTACTCCACATTAATTGTGTCGAGGATTGTAGAACTTTGCTCCGCTTTAACAGCGTTGAGTTTCTCCACATTAATTGTGTCGAGGATTGTAGAACTTTGCTCCGCTTTAACAGCGTTGAGTTTCTCCACATTAATTGTGTCGAGGATTGTAGAACTTTGCTCCGCTTTAACAGCGTTGAGTTTCTCCACATTAATTGTGTCGAGGATTGTAGATCTTTGCTACGCTTCAACAGCGTTGAGTTACTCTACATCAATTTTGTTGATGATTGTACAACATTTCTCCGCATTAACAGCGTTGAGTTTCTTCACATTAATAAAATCGTGTTGAGGATCGTACAACTTAGTGTTAATTGTATACAATAAATAAACAATAAATAAACTTTGCTCCGCATTAACGGCGTCTCGTGTTACATACTCGTATTCTACAGGAATTGTGTAGAATGTAATAAAATTTTACTCCATCAGGTTGTTTTTACCATGATGAGACTTCTTTTCAATAGTAGCATTCCGATTATCAAGATATAAAAATACTCCACGTATCAGTTCCTTATTATAACAATTATTTACAAAAATAGTAATTCTCTTGCTGCTGTAGCGTACTGGTCAATATTTCGTTATCCTACAGTAGAATCGAAGGCACCTGCCACTTAAGTTTTTTATTACAACGTTCTACTCAAAAAGGAAAAACTTAACGTATTAACCATTACCCACCACTTGAATTATTGTTTGGTCTCAGTATAAATCTGTATGTACATTTTATAACAAGATTTCTTTAGTACTAATCTTGCTATGAAGAAACTACTGATAGCTTGTTTTACTAATCACACAACTGGTTTTTGTCTTCCATTTTTACTTCGACATGAAATACAGGCATATCTAAAGTATACAATCACTATGCAGGGATCAGGGATTCGTCAGTAAAGTTCAATTAAATGAACGAAGTATAATTTAAAGCAGGTATATTCAAGTAATGTTAAAATTATATCGACGATAATACACACTTCAGTGTTTTGCTTCACCTAAAAGGTTATTGAAAGTAATTTCATTCTTTATTAATGTCGTTCCTCACTTGGACACGCACAGCATGGCATGCATAAGTCCAATCTAATAAAAATATTCATATAATATTTACATAATAGTACCGTTTTATTTTATTAGGCACTCATGTATGAAGCTAATTATCAGGAACCCATAGGAGCGTCGGATTTGACTTCGATATTTTATTTTATTTTTCCTACTTATATGTAGTATTACAATTCTCTAAACATCTGCTAGTAAATATATGTAATCTTCGATTTGGATACGAAGTATAATTAATAATCAAACGAACTTACCTGTGAAGTTTGATTGGAATTATACGAGTATCCAAATCGAAGATTACATACTCCCACCCTCCCAGACCCTAAAAATTAAAATAAAATAGTCTCTGGTCCTAACACAAAAATATCTATGTGCTCTAAAATAATGATAAACCACGCCGCTGGGGGCGCGGTCGTGCAACTCGTGCACCGGCACGACACCTACCTTACGCGGCGGGCGACAGCGAGAACATTTTTTGAATAATATTTTAACTCTAAATGTGTGACAAGGACAGCACATAACCGTGTACTGCTGCTAGTAAATATATGTAATCTTCGATTTGGATACTCGTATAATTCCAATCAAACTTCACAGGTAAGTTCGTTTGATTATTAAGTATACAGCTAGTGAAAGGTACCTTATTCAGCCTCAGTCGTCGCTAAAACACTGAATCCGAACTAAACCACAATCAGGCTGATAATGATTTAAGGTATGTTACGAGTAGATCCAGCTCGAGATATACTATATTTTACACATTTGGACATGGATAGCATCAAGGTCGGAGTTCAGTTAGACAGTGTGTCGACGCTTTAAGGTACCGTTTGTTACACATGCTCATTACTAGCATGCTTATTAGCATGAGGGGTTGGGAGCGGGGCCCCTCCCACTTCCCCGCTTGCTAATAAGCATACTTACTCGTACTAGTAATGAGCATGTGTAACAGTACTTTCAACCATGCTTTTACATAATTATGTAAGCTCAACTTCAACAATACATACAGGTGAAATTTTATTTACTAGCCATATATACTCTGCGTAGTGAATTTATAGGTCATACGGAATGCCAAAATCGCGCAAAAAAAAATTACTGTCCTATACAAAATCAGCTGCATCACATCAGCCGGAATGTACAAAATAGGCTTTACTTTATATGTAAACGCAGCAAAAGAGAGATATACGTCTTGCATTTAGATACTTATATATGTACGTTCAATGGCCGATCGTCGCGCGTCCCCCTTGGTCGCCGACGTAGCGACTAGCCACACTTGTTTTATTTATCTTTGTCTGTAATATAGATATTTTGGTACCGAATAGCAAACAACGGTACATATACTTGATTAGATGATATTTGTGGTGGGATGAAATTTTGTATTGACTTTCGTTCTAACAAGAAGTTTGTGTTGTATTATTTGTTTAACCAATTTTCTTTCTTTATAATAAATATAATAATACTTTACAGGGGTGAGGCGAGACGAGTCGAAATGAGAATTGACACGTAGGTACAGCTACATGATAGGTATGTATACTCATCCGATGCGAATTCAAAAGGTCAGCCAGTCGTTTCTTGTTAAGTATTTAATGCAAGTTCCTTCACCTCCTGGGCGGCCCAACACGCCGACGTCTACTTCTTTTAATGTGTCGCTTTTATATTTTATACTCATCCGTGGAAGTCAACTTACATAAGGCTGGCTTTAAACTTTTAAAATTCCTTTTTGTGTGATCAAATACATATTCCTACCTCTAATATAGGTACGACAGTTAAACTAAACGGCGTACGTACATACTCAGGCTGGATATCGTGTTCAAGTTCACCTTGGTCTATTATAGCTGTAGTTAAGCAGATGCACAAATTTGACCCTTCGAGTTCCCCATGGAATTGCATCGACCGAGAACGTATTGAGTAATTAAACCGAAATGGTTTCCCTAATGGACAGCGACCACAAACTGTAGATACCCGGTAGTAGAGTGTCTATACCTTGAACTTATTTAGGGAAAATGGCGCGTAGAGGAGTAACGACAACATGTCGTGAGTAAAAGAGGGGAGGAGGTGCGCTCAAAAAATTCTTGTGCGGTGTGGTCAAGTTTGCTTAAATGATCTTAGGGAGAAGCATTGTAATTTAGAAAAAAAAAACGTTAGAGGACTAGGTATTTAACAGCCAAACACGCATGGCCCACATACCATCAACAAAAACACCAACAAAAAATTAAAATGAATGTACTGCTGCTTACAGAGTGGGGAGGACACAGTTCACGAAAAATATATTATCAAACAAATGTTTGTGTAGTTATATCGTGTAAAACCGTAAATTTTAATTTTAATTTTGTTCTTTTAAAAAAGTTTAATTTGCGGTTTTGTTGTTTCACTATTTTCTTTTTATATTATATCTTGTAGAACCACAAAATGTAAATATTTTTATGACTTTTTGTAAATTGTTTTGTAAAAATAAGTCCCGCCGAGTTTCTTGTCTGTAATAATCTTCTTGAGCCGTGGTGTAGGGTTAGAAACGGTAGTAGCTGCACTTACAGTGCATTATAATGTGCCTAAATTGATAATTAAAGAGATTTTTCATTTATTCAAAAACATTTCATCATCGTCTAACGCTGTTATAATGCCCATCGTTATTTTCTATTTTGCTCACTATTTATTTATTTTTGGCTACTTTTTAAAAGTAAATACAATAATGTGTATAATTTTTGCAATAAAGAATTTCTTACCAACATTATGATTTTTTGTTGAGAGTCCGGTATATTTTTTTTATGGTATTGCTCATGTTTTTGATACTATATATATATATATTACGGCAACTAACAATAATCCTGCTAGTTTTTAAACATATTACGGAAGATAACTTCAATTCGAATGAAATGTATGAACTACTTTTTTTGTTTTTGTTTTCGTTCTCGTTTCGCGATTTTTGCTCCAAGAGGTAAATACTTGAGACTTTCTGATAATCCGGTATGTAAGATATACATGTGTTGGAAACTGTGCCGTCTAAGGAATAAATGAAATACTTTTAACGTGTATGAATTAATGTGTATGAACATAGATTAGGTGGTATAAAAAAAAAAATCAAGATACAATATTGATAAATCAATCACCTCGCAAAACAAGCTCTGTAAGAATTGTGTTTTTTTAATTATTAATAATAATATACCGGGTGTTGCCTGTAACAGGAGCAATAAATTAAACCGCAGGTGGTACTCCTCAAACGTAATAACTTTTGTTCAACAATTTTTAAAATGATGTACTCTGTAGGTTTTCACTTTTTCATACAAAGTAAATAGTATTTTCAATGTACGTTAAAATCAGCCTAAGTGACGTCTCTTGTAATAGTACACAAATGACAAAATTCGCAGTACATTGCGTCTTCTAACAAAATTTAAAGTGTAATAAAAATCAAAACACACGTTATTTTTAAAAGTCGCTGAACAAACGTTGTTCAGTTTGGCGAGAACTACCTACGATTCAATTTATTGCTCCTGCTATAGGCAACACCCGGTATATTTATCAAATTTTATTATTTCATTATTAACGATTTACACTTTAATAAGTATACCAGACTCTTATTGTCCCATAAATATTTATTTTATTTATTTATTGGTTTTTTTTTATGGAAAAATAAACATTAGGAATGAATTAAGCATCCTCAATTTACACGAAAATGATAGTAAATTAGTAAACTCAAGCACGTAGCCTAACTTTCTATTACATTTTTTTTTGTTGGATCCCCCTGAAGTCACAAATTTATGTTAAAATTTCGAGTGGCTCCCCTTTTGTTTCAAAGAGATCTCATTGTTCACCGTTTTCCGGACCATAAAGTGACCACTTTAGTAGTTACACCTTCATGACTACCTATAATATTTTTTAGTATACATTTTTGAAGTAAGTTAATATAATAATGTGTTTACTTTATGCAATGAACAACAAAAGGGCTTAAGTATTTAATTATTAGTACTTACTACTTTTTGTCTATAAAAAAAAAATATATAGCTGCATTTTCTATATATTATATTTTTCATTGATTTTTAATTTATTTGTACTTAAAGTTAATAATTAAATATCATAGATTTCGCACCCTTAATTTACACGAAAATTATACCAAATTTGGCCATATAGCATTACTTATCTTTTTTTTTTAGGAGCGCACCTTTAATTTTACGTCAATATATTGAGTGGTTCCCTTCTTAAATCAATCTGTAAATCAAAATCATCCACCATGCAAGAGGAATTTCCTTGTTCATCATTTGCCGTATATCGCAGATTTAGGCAACTACTTATTTATGCATAAGTACCTAATACGTATTACTTTTCTTAAAAGGCATTTATGTCAATATAGGAACAATCATCCATCATGATTCATGTCGGGTCAGCATCGAATATCCAACTTCAAGGTTGTTAACCTCTCTTTCTTTGACTTCGCCTCCTGAATTCACTCTCTGTTTTTATCAAATAAAAAGGAATATCTAGAAATAGGAGCAACAAACGTTTTTATTGTTTTTGAGTGTTTATTGCAATATATACTCGTAGGTCGCAGGAACTCACATGGCCGAGATTGCATACATTCGATCGAACTTGAAGATTATTTATAATTTTATATTTATCCTACGAGTCGTGGCAAGCGTGGCCCGGAGGCCGGGGACATTTAGATTAAAGTTTAGACAAAGATTTAAAAATATAATATTTTAATTTCAGAAAGCTTAATTGCTTTCTGAAGTAGATATGGGTATAAACTAACACTTGACACAGTTTCTGGTAATTCGACCTATTCCTTGAAAAAAATATTCTAGAGCTTATTTACAATGTTTTTAGCCCAGTAAACCGTGGGTCAAATGGTGGCTTTCGAGTTATTCGAGCTTTTAGTTTTTTTCGAAAAACCGTCATCTTGCGACCTAGGAATGTCAATTGTAAAAAAAGTACAACTACTTAATTAGGATGGTCAATTTTGCTATTCTTATAGCCAGTGAACGGGTGCGGTTCACTCTGTATAACATCTTTTGATATAATATTGGTCGAAATAACGGTCATAGGGTATAACAACGTAAACCTAAGATGTAACAGAATATATATTTTTCATAATACCATCCGATATAACATTCAATGGGTTTCATTTACTGTAGGTATAATCATAGTGAGTGAAAATTGATTTATAAGGCAAGGTGAGCTCGGTGTCCCTCAAAAAAGTAAAAAAAACCCGCAGTTCGAGTTAGGTTAGGTTTGTTAGTTTTCACGTGACATTCGAGCGGAAAGTGGAAGCCCCGCTACAGCGGGGCTTCGTCGATTTGTAAATAGGTCGTACCTTTATATTTTTGTAAAAAAACCTATATATTTAGGTAAATTATATGACTTCATAAATTATACCTGTAGATACTATTACAAACATACATTATTTTAGGTAATTGGTATACCGATTGTCCATTATATGTACCCAGTCTTATACGGAATAAACATATGTCAAAATTATACCAAATGTTACAGTCAAAATATATTAATAGTTCCGGTGGCCATATTTCTGCTCCATCATCAGACCTTTGACACCACTTACGGGCCACGTGCTCCCCAAAACAAAACAAATACGAGGATATTACATCAACTTATTTTTAAGTTCCGGTGGCCACCTTTCTGCTCCATCATCAAACCTTGGACACCACCTACGGCCCGAGTGCTCACCAAAACCAAACTAACGGAACTTAACACGGAGGTATTACGTCAACTTACCTTTCTGCTCCATGATCAGATCTTCGATACCATCTGCATCCTAGTTCTCATCAAAATGAATCTTACAAACCCAAAACGCACATGTACTTTTTTTACCTTACCAATTTCTTTAGAATATCATTTAATTTAATAAAATCGTAAAAAAAACTCCAACGAATATTAGGTGAATTTATTCATTTTTGGCATCGCAGGATTACAAAAATGTCGAATTTTAAGTTAAGTACCGACTTAACACAAGACTGATGACGGGCCGACGGCGTGTGCGCGCTAAATGCCTATTTTGCGTCCGCAGAAAAAAGTCGTTGCGCTCTTAAGAGTCCGATATAATTTTTTTACGATTTTGCGTAACTTTTTGATACGTTATTCGAGCAACTAAAATGAATCATGTTACTTTTTAAGCATATTACGAAAGATCACTTTAATTCAAATGGAATGTATGAACTACTTTTCTGTTTTTGTTTTTCGATTTTTAATAATGTACCGAGATCCGAGGGCTGTTTCGCGATTTTGCTCAAAGAAGTAAATATTTGAGGCTTGTTGATAATCAAAATTATATCAAACCGGTATGTAAGTTACACACATGTGTTGGAAAATGAGTCGTCTAAGGAATAAATTAAGTGTTTTTTTCACTTTCATAAATTTTTTTCGAAAAAACTTACATTTACCTAAAGCAAATTTTAGCAAATTTACCACAGTTTAGCAGATTTAGTTGGGTAGGGTAAGACCACCAGTGAATGAACACCCCCAGTGAATGAACAAAATCACTTTTTTTGCATAAAATAAGAATTATAGCGATTGCTATCACTTGCAGTATTTTTTTTCTATTTCAACAGTCAATTTCCTATGCAATGGAAACAAATTATAAATTTATATTAGACCAGATTCAATACGGTAGACGTTTGAAGTTTACGTGTTTCTGGTTTTGAATTTTGTATGAAGAAATTAGATTCTAGTTAAGAACAGGGTACATTTGCAGTAACATTTGAATTACCTATTTGATGTTTACCAATACAAGGTTTAGTTATTTGGTTAGATTAAGAGTGAAACTTTTCATGAATGTACACTTTGCTAACTTATTTTGCGTAGAAGTATTTAATTTTTACTGTTCCATTACTAGCTTATCAAATGTTTTGAACATAATATTGTCTTCTGTTACCGCGATTGTTATTCATTGAAATTAAACACTAGAACGGATTAATCGCGTTTATTAACACCATGATCCTACGTTTCGAGCCCTTTACAGCACTCGTTTTCACAGGGTTAAGATGATGACTGAGAGAATGCGAATTCTCCCCGTCAATCAAAAAAGTTACTTGTGCAAACTACCTACATACAAAAATATAAAAATAATTTAAAAATAAAAACAAAGGTTGGTCTACAATGCCCAGAGGGGCTTATAAAGCTAGTAATACATGGCCTGAAGGGCATTCTATAATTAAAATGAAAAATGAAAAATGTTTAAACCCTGTGAGGATTAACATACATACAACTTACGAACGCTTCCCTAACTGGCTTATGGAGCAGAAAGAAGCGACAAGAAAACTACCCCATTTTGCCTCTTTTATCCGTTTTCAATCTTTTCAAACAAGGTCCACACTAAGGTCTTCCAGTTCTGTGTCGTGCTTGATCCTTGATGAGATGTAAAACAGGATCCCAAGCTGGTGGTACCGAAAAGCCATCCTCTCTATTGAAATTAGGGACCTTCTTGATTTCAATAGCCTCGCGCAGCATCCTGGGAATGTAACGCTTCTCCTTGGCGTGGACCAGAGGTTTGTCAAATTTAATTGAATGATTAGGCTTATCAGAGACATGTTCCCAGACTGCAGACCTTGGTCGACGATGCTTGACATCGGCTATATGTTCCTTCACCCTGGTTGATATGCTACGCTTTGTTTGCCCAACGTATGATAGACCACATTCACAGTCAAGCCTGTAGACCCCAGCATCTTGTAGAGGCAAGTTACACTTTACAGGCCTCAGGAATTGTATTGTATTGTGTCTGTGAAAACGAGTGCTGTAAAGGGCTCGAAACGTAGGATCATGGTGTTAATAAACGCGATTAATCCGTTCTAAAGTGTTTAATTTCAATAAATGTTTTGAAACCAGTTAATGAACGGTGTGTTCATTTACTGGTGTTAGCACAATTTAATTTTTATTCCAAATTTAAACGTTAACGTCATGGTATAAGCTTGTGTTTTTGAGATTCTGTATAGAAAACGTTTCTGATGTATTCAGCCAATATTGGAACATGAATAAAAAATTCAAATTACTATAGTCCATTTACTGGATTTTTCATGCCTTTGTATGAACATACAGATATATGGATTGTTCATTGACTAGATTTCTTCTAATTCTATGTATGAACATACACAATATACATGTGTACAAATATTAATAAAAAGTGTATTATTTTACTACCAACGTTTGGACTCGTTTTTTCTTTCGCTCGTTGTTTCTTGTTAAAAGATTGTTTTCTTCTTTTATTGCATTTATTGCCTCTATTTTGTGGCCAAAGTGTTTCTATCATAATGATAAATAATATTTATTATATTCTATTTTACTCTATTTTAGATGGTGCCTCAATGTTTTACGTAATGATTACTACAGAAAATTTAGTAATTTTGTTCTTAAAATGATTTATAATACTGATTTAGTAAAGCTAAATAATGTTCATTCACTGGGTTTCACACTGTTCATTCATTGGATTTTCTGTTCAATCACTAGGTTTTTCGGTACTTTTTGATAAAATATTCTATACCTCTAAAAGTATAAAAATAATAAGAAATCGCAGAAATTACATTTTAGTTTATTAAATGACGATTGTTAATAAACGATAATATTATAAAAATAATTAATAAATACTGAGAAATTATTTTTCTAAATTGAAAAAATTCTTAAGTAAGAATTGTTTTTTCGGTTACTAAATAATAATATATAAGGACTAATTCGTAATGGATTTGAAAAATTCAAAGTACTGGCACGTAGCAATAAAGACCAATATCCTTCTTTTGTTTTAAATACTTATTGACATTAATAATGTCACAAAATTATTTAGGCATTGTATTGTATTGCGTGCGACCTAGCAGAATAATAAAACATGAATCCAACGTGAACGCCGTGAACAGATTGTCACCAAATGGATGGAAAATACACGGCGACCCAACCACTTCATCGCATAACAATTAAAAATCCCAAGAAATACCGTTGATACGGTTCTAAACCGATACTTTGAGACCTTGTCTACCGCTCAGAAGACTCGAAACGTAGAACATGGCGGTGCTCGTGATACTAAGCTAGACAGGAAAATAATTATTACCATTTGCAACAATCGAAGTATGTCCAAACGGGATATAGCTAAAAAATACTCTACAAGTCAATCAATGGTGAGACCTGCCAAGAAACGGGCTGGTATGAAGACAAAAAAGAAGCAAAATACTAATACATGAAGTATTGGTATTGCAAAAGAAAACGTCTTACTATCTTAGCAATTACAATGTATATGCGTTTCACTTTAAAAAGTATACCGGACTCTTAAACACTAAAAATAAAAATCTTTAAACAAAAAAAACTAAAACAACGTTATTTAAAAACTGCTCCAGCGTAACAGAACAGAAAACTGAGCAAGATAAATAGCTTAGGCTACCACTGCGACATCCTACAAATACGGACGGGTGAATATCCCAAGCACTAAAATTTGATGGCAAGACTGAAAACGCTGGTGCAGAAAGTCAAAATAGTCATATACTATTTTTTTTTGGAAACATCTATTAGCTATCGACCTCGGGCAATAACTAATATTAAAATATTAAATAATTTAATAATTGAAAAAAAATAATAAAGGCCCATTTTTTCATTCAGGTGGGTTGTCCGGGACCCAGTTATTCTTGTTTAATGCCGCATAACTCGAAAACTATACAAGATATCAAATTAGTTTTTAGTTCATTATAATACCATATCAATAAAGAACCCTTTAAAATATTACTTCCTTACTAACTCTTTAATAAACCCCCTTATTATGCGTAAAGAAATTTGTCCGGCAAAATAATCCTTATTACCGCGGACAAATTTCATCGACGTTTATTGGCTAAGTTTGACTTCGTACAACCCCCGTCTCCTGAGCACTTTGAGGAGTCAGTTGTGCAGTGGCTCTCACCGCAAGAAGATGTCGACGTGATGCTGAATAGATCCGCTACACACGCGAGTCATGTCATTTCGATTAACGGGGACAAAAAAAATATCATTCCGGAGTTTGCTATATGTTTTTTGTTTCATATTTGTTATTTTTCAAATATTTACAGATCGTGTATTTTGTACTTGTGAGTTTAAATGTCGCGATAGTTAAAGAATGTGGGATTTAGTTATTTTTTTATAATTTTATTTCACCTCGGTTTATCATTCCACCAATTTCATTCCGGTGATTTCGGTGTAGTAAAATGGCTTTAATACCCACCAGAATGAAAATAACACCGGAATGATATCAAAAGTAGCTTCACTTTTGTGTTTAGTTTTATTTGGGGGCACTGCCATGCCCCCGCCAAGTCCGACAAAATAAGATTCCGGCTGTATCATATTTTTCTACAAGCCATTAAACCTCATGTCGTTTTATGATGGGTAAAGCTAGACCCCTGAATTTGTGGTTAAAAAATAGGCATTGACATCCATTGGGTGTTTCTCGGTAAACTGGTAAACACCTGTATTTGGCAAATTTTGACAAAATTACTCCAAGTAGGTAATTATTAATCAAAACTATTTTTCGAAAAACACTTCAGTGATGTTTATAGTACCATTCTTTTTTTTTCAAATGTTTTTATATTTATTTATATGAGCCTAGAGTGTCCCACTGCTGGGCAAAGGCCTCCCTCCTCTCCTTCCACGTATTTCTGTCTTGCCCCATCTCCCACCAGTTCCTACTAAAAGCATCCAGGGACTGTTGAGTTATATTTTTTATAAGTTAAAAATATTTTTATTTGTACGCCTTGTTGATTTTGTTGTTACGGACATACAATGCTGTTCTTAAATTGGTAAATTTCCTTTTTTTATCTCAACTCGCTTTTGTCACGGCTCTATGGGCTCTCTCATATTTAGCGTTTTTCGAGATCGATCGTCGACGTCTTTTCGGGGTCTTCAACTTACTTTAAAAAGCGTTGTGTCGCTATTGCGTCGACGTTGCATCGTGCATCGTACAGCCATATGGTTGAAGAAGCCAAGAAAACATCGACTTTTTTTTAAAACGCTTAATGAGAAGAAGTCCTATTTGATTGTTTTGCCTCTTGATGTTCTTATTAATGAAGCTTATTCCTGCCCTTTTTTCCTTTCATTCTGTTCCGATTCTTTTATTACAAATACATGCTTAGAGGGTGTGGAGGTGACACTTCCTGATGACGTGTAGGTGGTCAACGGGCGGACGCTAGTGATTTAAAGAGTTACCCTTAAATACCAAGCTAGACTACCAGCTCAAGCTTAGTATTTAAGGGTAACTCTTTAAATTACTAGCGTACGTCAGGCTCGACGGTTAAGCTTTGATGGTAGCTCAGGCACAGCTTGTATTAATATTCTTAATAAAATTTCACTTTTATGAAATATACATTTTGGGTACATAATTTTTATGTTATGTATTTCAAATCGAAATAACGAGCTTTTTTTAATTTCCAACAAAAATGTCCTTAGTGCTTTTCTACTGTATTGCTTATTTCTATAGGCTTTGTATTGCGGTAACTCAAATGGAAATTCTAAAATTTTACCTATTAAATTTGTGGGACAATTTTTTCGTTTTTAAATTGAAAGAACTTGTTATCTCGAGTAGAAGTACCATAAATTGTCCTTATAATTTAGTAAAAGTGGCACTTTTGAAAGAAATACTCGATATGCTAGATTGAACATGGCCATTCGAAATAAACTTTCGGTTAATTATTGAACTTGGCTGATTTTTTGGCACTTCTTAGCATTTTTCTCATTTTAGTGTATAGATATCATTCCTGTGTTTATTTTTTTCATTCCGTTGGGAAAAATGTCATTCAGGTGGAGTGTTATATCATTCCTGTGTATACTTATCATTCACGTGCGAGTCATTTTTTTTAATCTCCGATAATTCTCAAAAGGCTTAAGATATCAAGTGCTCTGTAAGAGGCTTATCAAAGAACAGTCTGAGGTGTCGATTGACATTAAAAGAAACATCGAAGAAACGTAAATAAAGAATTACACCGGAATGACACAAGAAACTAGTACTGTTGAAATTGACCCGGACGGCTGTTTGTGGCCTGATAAGTTTTTGACACACATTAAAGAAATCTTAAAAAAACTGGAGAGTGCCCCTCTGATTCTGCATTGAATAGCGTTTTGGCTTGGCACCGACTTCAAACGTATCTGTTGGTAACTACCGCAAATAAAAATGTATACATTTTATATTTCGCGTTTTGGAACTCCGCTTTCTTTTCAACCGACTTCATAATTTCAAAAGGAGGAAGTTCTCAATTCGTGTGATTTTTGTTTATTTTGTTATAATTTTTTTTAATGTTTGTTACCTCAGAACTCCGTCATTACTGAGCCGATTTAAAAAAAATCTTTTTTATCTGAAAGTAGATGGTTCCGATTGGTTCCATTTTTTTTAATGCATTTCCAATTATGGGATCCATGAGGAATTGAGGGAACTCCTCAAATTTGAAAGGTACATGAATGGTGATTTGGGTGTCCATTTAAGACACTCGAGCATTTTTTTACGAATTATATCTATTTGGTGGAGTGGACCTGATGATGAAGACCAGGGATGGCAACGTGGAACCGCTTGGTAATTCCCAGCTCTATCAACTGATTTGAGAAATTCATCTTTTGTTTATAAGGAAATACCTTCAAGGTAGTCCTATTTGATTATATTATAGTTCTATTCTTATGATGGAATTCATGAGGAATTGAGAGAACTGCTCAAATTTTAAAGGCACATACATGCATTGCTCGGTCTTTACTTAAAAAATATTTTGTTCAAAAGTTTTCTTGAAACCACGATTCAGCTATCGAATCCTGGAGGTTTTTTTATCCTGATAACACACAATATGGGTTCTGGAGTTGGAGAGGACGGGTTTTATGCTAAACTGTATACCTACTTTAAACCGTATAAAATTCATGATGTAGAAAAATTGCAGAAAAACTGATTTCCGAAAAGGTAACGTAAACAGGGTGCGTAGCCAAGATGCCAATCGCTCACGCTCAGTCGCTAGCGAAACGCAACTGTCATTGTCACACTAATAAGGAAGAGTGATAGAGCGAGGTAGCTACGATACGTTTTTAAGCGTGAGCGATTGGCATCTTGGCTACGCACGCTGATCATCTCAAGGCCCAGAAATATCCCCGTTGTTTTTTTTGGGATTGTTTAAAGTTAAGTTTATGTCATTGTAACCTAATAGCCAATGGAGGAATTAGAAAAGTGTGTAAGCACTGTTATGCAAGGATTTTCCCACAACACTACAGGCTGTCAGCCAGGTTGCAAGAGTATCGGATGCGAAAAGACCTACACTTAGACAACTAAGCTTTGCTTTAAAAAACAAAACTGGCTTCCCTTAGCAATGATCGTTTGCTTCTGTAAATAATATTGACCTTTATATATTAACGGACATCTTCTCCAGCCTGTATACGAACATTTTGCGAAATAAACTTTCTCAGCCAATAAGCTCTGATAATAAAATTTGGATGTCATTCTTATTCAGACACAAATAGACTACCTAGCTAGTGTATCTACAATAATAGTTAAACTAACAGTTATCAATAACAATTGTTAGTTTAACTGGTCACAGAAAGAGTAATTTTATTGCATTATAATATAATATTTTTCCATTCTATTAAAATTAATCCTAAAAACCCAATAAAAAGTATATACAAAAAAATCTTATCTATAAAATCCCAATTAAATACGAAACACCCCGATTAAAATGTCCATCTGCGGCATGGTTAACAAAAACAAAACAAATCAGTCAAAATCTTTTCCGTGAACAATTACTGGGTCTCTTCGCAATCTTATTAAGTCCTACTTTATTTATACGCCATCCAGTTGTTAGTTGTTACTTAGTTTTGTGTTTATAAAGTATCCTATTTTTATTTAAGTATACAAATATCTTTATGTGTCAAAATACATTACAAAATACACAATTCTTTTCAAAATCGAAATTAGTTTAACATTTTTAAACGTAATTCCAACAAAATAAAACTAAATACTAATAACTAAACTATACCGACACACATCCAACCCCGTGCCGGGACAAATGTGCCCATTAGGCTGGCGGCATTGTCTCGTTAAACGGCAATCGCAAGACTTCACCGCCTCGCATGACTCGTATCTGCAAAAAAATATCGTCCAAATTATGATTCGCCCTTTTAAATATTTTCTTTATTAAGTATATCTCTCTTGATTTCAGAATTACCATAGTTCACAAATTGTGTTTTTCGAGGTTTTCTTTGCCAAAATATAATAAAGCGGAACTACAGCCTAACAGTACAGATAAGTACCTAGTATCTCAGTCAGGCAACGTCGAGGGCAAGAGATCGCGAGGCCGATCTCCGACCAGGTGGTCCGATCAATTGAAGGAGACTTCCACATCCCGTTTCTACACCGCGGTGAGGATGGCCACCGACAGAAACCGATGGCGGCAATTCGTGAAGAATAAAGTGATGCCATGATGGTCACGATCCTCAGTCATGAGGGACCGACTGAAGAGAGAGAGAGTATCTCAGTGCTACAGTACAAACACAACGTAGCGTACGCGACTCGGCATGCAACGCTGCGCGGCGCACAGCGTGGCGTGGCACGCGCGGGGTTTTCCGCGACAACATTCATTGGGATTTATTACGACAACGGTCAAGTGACTGCAAAACGTACGAGTATAGTGTATTCTTTTTATAATTCTTGAAAGGGACGTAATTGTGTTTGGGATATTAGGAGTAGGTAATATGATAAGATTCGATTGGTACGAGTCAAACCACGTTATTTCTTCCAAGGAAATGAACTGTCAAACATTTAAAGTACCTATTATTTTATACGTCACACTTCTATGAAACAATGCCATTTACTTAACACTTTCACAAATTTAAAATTTACTTAACCATTTACTTAACACTTTCGAAAATTTATATACGCTGATGATATAGCGCTGGTTGCCCGAAGTCGGTCATTAGAGGAAGCGGAGCAAGTCTTGACATCGGACCTTAAGGTCATGTCGAATTTCTTTTCGACTTGGAGGCTCATACCTAGTGCCAGTAAAACAGAGGTTGCGAGTTTCCACCTACATAATAGTCTTGCCACATACCAACCTGCTGTCGTATTTCAAGGCTCAAACCTCAGGTATAACCCCCACCCTAAGTACCTTGGTGTCACTCTGGACCGGTCCCTGACTTATAAGGAACACATCACCAAAACGTCTCTCAAGCTAGCCACACGCAACAACATCTTACACAAACTGAGCGGCACGTCATGGGGTGCGTCTGCCGATGTGCTACGTACTACAGCGCTCAGCCTCGTGTACTCTGCAGCAGAGTACTGCGCGCCTGTATGGTGTGAAAGCTCACACGTGCAGAAAGTCGACACGAGATTGAACGATGCGATGAGGTATGTTTCCGGAACAATTAAATCCACGCCGACCGATTGGCTGCCAGTGCTCAGCAACATAGCCCCGCCGCATTTGCGAAGAAAACACGCGCTTTTGAGGGAAGCCGAGAGGATCACAGCCCGTTCAGATTTGCCAGGCCACAGCGAATTCACGAATCCGCCACCACAACGACTTAAATCACGTCGCCCTACTAGCATAGCTGCACGGAAGCTGAGAGCTGATGGGTTCCAGCTAGAGCAGACGTGGAAGAAAGAGTGGCTGGAAACTAACGATCATCACCCACGTATCGGAAACCCTTCTCAGAAGCTAAAGGGCTTCTCGCTTCAGAGGAAGTACTGGTGCCGCCTTAACAGAATACGCACGGGCCACGGAAGGTGCAATTACTTGCTATACAAATGGGGATGGAACGAGAGTCCGCTATGTGATTGTGGTCTAGAAGATCAAACAGTCCGGCACATAGTAGAGCGATGCCCAAAGCGGAGATATCAAGGTGACCCGGAGGACCTCTACACTAACCTGACATCTGACGCGATCGACTGGTTGCGCGACCTGGATGTCGACTTATAATGAATTGCCTACAATGTGTAAATTCGCCATACGATTAAATAAATAAATAACACTTTCACAGTCTGTGCTATCAAAATCTATGGACACATAGCTTAGTCGGACTCTACTAGGTACTTTGTGTATATTTTTTAAACGAGTAAGTTATCAAACTTTACTATACTTACCTAACATTCTAAATAAGTAAGAAAAGTAATAAAAATTTAGAAGATGATTGGGTATTAAATTTCCCAGTTTAATATAATTAAGTAGGTACTAAAGCCATTTGGTTTTAAACTTCTGACGTGGAGTTATGAAGATAACACGCTAATGCTTAGAGTTAAATTTCTGTAGAATGTGTGTGTACATTTGAGTGTAGCGCTAGCGGTCTTAGTGTTGAATGTTAAATTTGAATCATAAAGTTGTTTACACTTAACTAGTTGAGTTACATTAATGAACATAAATCGTGTATTAATGTTGAGTAGTACAGCAGTTTTGTAAGTTGTTTCCTCGTAGTTATCAGTGTGACGCAGAACAGTCGCTGGCCGCGGGAGCGCTCAGTAGCTCGCCGCCGCCGGCCCGGTTCGACCGCCTTCAGCGATCACCTATTTTTTTTGATAAAACTTTACATGATAAACCGAACTTGTGTCTGGATTACTATGTTATACTTACACAAATTAAATAATTGTTATGTGCCTCCTTCACTGGTGTGAATTAGATGTGATCACGTGGTCCTTCAGTACTTATGTGAGTATGCCTTCTTGTATATGTGCAACTATTGTTTCCTGGTGATTATATTTAAAACTGATTAAGTTAATCGATTTAGTATATACTTCATTCATATGTTATCAATGGCCTCCTAACCTAGTCGGTAGTGACCCTGCCTACGAAGCAGGAGGTCCCGGGTTCGAATCCTGGTCAGATCTTTTATTTGTGTTCATCACGAATAATTGTTCCTGAGTTATAGATGTTTTCTACGTGTTTAAGTATTTATATGTACCTCGTCTGTATGTAAGTATTATATAGATCGTCGCCTGGTACCCACATCAGAAGTCTTATTGAGCTTACCGTGTGACTAGTCGATTTCTGTAAGATTGTCCCAAAATATTTATTTATTTATATGTAATGAAGTCCAAGGTACGCTTTGTATAGAAATTTCCAAACAAAATTAGGTAGGTAATTATCCATTTTTATTTCTCTCTAGTGAAAGTGAAGCAAAGTACATAAGTTAAGTATATAATAAAAGTTTGTAGGTTCTTAAGTTTCGGCTAATTCTGGTAACTGCTTTTGTTTCTATAATTTGTTAGTATAATAAAGATTTACCAGCTTATTATAGTCGTAATCGCAGTAATTGCTCTTCGTACCTAATCAGAATACAAGACCCTAGTTACAATAACAACAGTGACGTGTATCAAATCCTGTTCCCTAATTTGAAAGAAAGGGGAATTACCACTCAGGGCAACATCATTGGATTACCACAAATAAAATCACCTAGAGAACATACATACACCTACCTTTGTCACTCAGAGTTTAAGTGGTTTTGGCGGGGTAAAGTAATATGTCGGCCAGTGGGATACTTCTTAAAATATGTGTCAGGTCATTTGTTTCTCTTCCTCTCTCTCTCTTTTGGATTACTTTTTTCCAGGATTTTATATAGGTCTTGGGTTTAAGCACTAAGTTATAGGGTGCCGTAAGAACTCGTCGCATAGCACTGGCTACGCGCTACAGGTGCTACGCCAGGAGCTACGCCGGCCGTAGCTGTGGCAGCTCTACGCTGTGATAATCGGAATCTAATTTAAAATCGAGCTTGATTTGATACTGAGTTTAACTTGACCTATCTACTTGCAAAATTTTACGCTATAATCAAATAAATGAAGTATCTTTCAAATAAAACTACTAAGGTACGGTAGAGCGAGAAACGTTGAGTACTTTTGGAAATATAACCCTAGGTACATTTTCCTAATAGTATGTATGTAAACTCTTTATTGTACAAACAAAGGTGAATTAAAATTTACAAGAGGATAACAGTAAGTACAAAGGCGAACTTATCCCTTTAAGATCTCTTCCAGTTAAACTTAAAGTAAATGAGAGAAGAATTGAAAAGAGGTACACAAATACACCTAATGGTGTACGGAACCCTCGGTGGGCGAGTCAGACTCGCACTTGGCCGGTTTTTTTAAGTCTTTATAAAGCTTTCATGGTTTTTAACTTCGAAGGAATTATTTCAAAAAATATTCACTACTTATATCAAAAGATATTTTTGGGAAGCTACAAATCTTTTTCGTATAAGGTGAGGGGGCCGAAGTGCGCCAGCCGTCTAAGTGCGCCTATTACTAGTAAGTATCATTGTTGTCAATTAATCCCAAGATTTGACGTAGGCGCTAGTTTTACGAACGCGACTGCCATCTGATTACATTGTACTCGAGTTCCCCGTCAACCAGTTTTAAGGTTTGCTCTTCGTTGTGATACATACTGTATATATCGGTTATATATATATATATACATATATATATATATCTACATTTTAACTCGATATATATATATATATATATATATATATATCGAGTTAAAATGTAGACCTCCGCTGTCACTGCGGTCAATAATTTATTCGGCAAATAAACCGCAATGGTCAATTTACTGAAGAAGCTGCCTAAACTTTATCCATTATTATGTCTTTTTTTTTCGACATATACCTACTTACTAATAGTAGTTACCAACAATGACAATAATTGGCGATTAAATGTTTGAACGCTTAAATAAAACTAGATTCGTGAAAACATATTCATTTTAAAAACTTGCACATCGATTGAACTTTCCCATCCCTAGCTTGCTTTTATACATGTCTACGGCGACAGTGACACCGAAAAATGTCGAAATTATAAGCGTATTTTTTAAATCCTTCATTATGAAACAATGGATTCATATAGCTGCTTAAAAAGTAAATGTATGAAAAAACAAAGGGTCAACAAGTAGACATGAGTACAAAATAATGTTTAAATTCTATTATTTTACCATTTAGTAAGCGGTTGAAACTTTGTCTTGTATACAAGACGACGGCGTTAGTGTATCGTACTATCGTTGTCTAGTATAGGTGACAACGGCGGTCAAAGGGTTGGTGCAGTGTCTGCTATCAAGAATGTGACATTTCCCTGACCAGTCACACTATTTCCATTGCACTCCTCACTATTTCTGATACTTTTTTTGACTGCATCAATAGTTGCATTTGATCATTGACGAATCGTATACTATTTATTGGTATCTTTATACAACATTAATACCTACCTGCATTCATTTATTCGTAATGTCAGCTGAAATTTCTAAAAAGTAGTAAAATCATATTATTTATACAATGTTTTAGTATTTGGTACCTACCAACGATAAAAAGTGAAATGTATTGATATTTATTTAAGTATAATTTAAATTCATATACTATAACGTTCGGAATTTTGAACGCGATAGTAGGTACATACATGACATTTAGGAAACTTTGTTTTACCTTTGACCAACGGTAAATTTTAATCCAATATCAATAATACAATATCTATGTCAAAACTGAATAAAATAATAACAATTTTTAATAAATCTCGATGTAAATGCATTAGCTGCGAAAGTAGACCGATGTCTTAGTTTAGCCGCTCAGTTAAATCTAATAGGAATTGAATCACCATCTTTCCTTATCAGTGACAAAAAGTCAGATATTTTTAACACCAACACTAATAAACAATACTGTGATAATAATAACGTTATTTTTTCATTCAGAAACTTGAAAAATATTAATTGGTTTTGATTATACTACATTGTGGGCAAAAGTATCATACATTAAAATAACCGAAAATAACGGAAACCGGCTTTTTATAATTCAAATAACCGATTATGAAATCAACCAAAATAATCGGTTATATCGGTTATTCCGGTTACGGTTTTAACCGATTTGCACAGCAAGCTTGTATATGTACCTTACTATGAATCCTGTTATCTGTTCCGTTTCTTTACTGTCCCTACGGCAGTCACGTCGCGTCGTGGCACTTGGAACGTGGCGACGCGTCGCCATCATTGATTTGAGAATAGCATGCCTCCGGTTGACGGGGAGCGACCTCCGGCTCTCCGCGTGTCGCGCGCCTCGCCGCTTGCCATGGCCCCTGCTGAGAACCTAATCACCAAATGGAGGACAGATGACCGCCTGTCGCTTTAACCGATTAATTCATTACGCCGATTATAACATCTTAAACACTGTGTAGGTATCGAATTTAAACTATCGTGACACGTATTAATATTATGATAATATAGGTAGGTATACAAGGGCCGTTTGACAAGTTTTTTAAAGTAAAAAAACGTCAGTTTTTTTTATAGAAAGAAAATACATTTATTAGCACACGTAAAAACACAAGATAACAATCAATAAATATAACATAATAACTAATTGTGCGCTAAATGGTCCTCGCTCAGCTTGATGTCACCGAATGAGCCATGTGATATGGCACATTCGGCGACGCTGATTTTCAGCGAAGCCCAGCAGGTAGTCTAGGTGACTCTATATAATAAACAACACTTCAAACTATAGACATCATAATACAAAGGAAGAAATACTAAAACTACTACCACAACAAAGAAAATAAACGTTATTCACTCGTGTGCATGTGCGCGCGCGCGCGCGTGTGTGTGTGTGTGTGTGTGTGTGTGTGTGTGTGTGTGTGTCTGTGTGTGTGTGTGTGTGTCACGGCTGCCTACGGGCTGGACAACTGTTTAGATAGTAGGAATTTACAAAGGTGATTTTTGAAGGTCGATCAAGTTTTGGAATTACGTAATGGTGGTGGCAAATCATTCCAGCACTTTGTGGCAGCGAAACGGAAGCTGCCACGAAGTTTTTATACAAATTACATTTATTTCTCAACATAATCTCCCTTAAGGGCCAAACTTAAGGTTCATTCGTCAATTTTTTTTGTTCTCCGACCCATCTTTTCAAATTTGGGAATAGGTAATAATCACACGGAGCTAAGTCCGGTGAATACGGAGCATGAGGAACCAGCTCGAAGCCTATTTCATGGATTTTTGCCATTGCTTTTTCTAAGTAGTCAATCATGATGATTCCTTCGCTATTCCAGAAAACTGTCGCCATCACCTTCCCAACCGGCAAAACAGTGTTTGCCTTCTTTGGGGCACATTCACCAGCAGCCATCCATTGTTTGGACTGTTGTTTTGACTCTGGCGTGTAATAGTGGATAATAGTGGATCCAAGTTTCGTCCTAAAATTCCGAAGATTACGCTTCATCCTATCCAAACACAGTTGTGAAACTCGCTTTCGTTCGTCTGTTTGTTCGATCGTCAACAAACGTGGCGCCCATCGTGCAGATAGCTTAGTCATGACCAAATCTCTGTGTAGGATTTTATGTACTCGCTCAGTAGAGATGCCTATCTTTTCAGCTATTTCACGCACTCGGCGGTCGTCGAGTACGATATTATGGACTTTAACAACGTCTTCAGTAGTGACTTCGATTGGGCGACCAGAGCTTGGAGCATCAGATGTGCTTGACCGACTTCGTATAAATTAATTTAGCCAGTTGTAAATGGTTTGCAACGTCAGTGCATTAGTGCCGTGAACAGAAGCAAGTATAATTTTCATAGTGGCAGCACTGCAACCCTTTATAAAAAGTGTTTAATAACGGCACGAAATTCAGATTTTTCCATAGTTGTCAAAAATGCGTAATGCGTTCAGTGATCACAGTTAAGCCACGGTTAAAGTGACATATCTTTGTTTTTTTTCTTAATATTTCGTCAGTTTCCAGTTAAAAGATCGTGCGAGCCTGTGTTAATGCCATTTACCAAAAAAAAGTTTTAAAAATAGTTTTTTAAAAAGACTTATCAAGCAGCCCTCATATGTCGCGCGTAGTGACTGAAAATACGTGAGTGTTATCCGCATTTTTTTAAGACTTTGTGTGTGGGTTATAGAAAAGTTTTAATAGAAGCTACCCAGTTATTTTATTTATTACTAGCTTTAACCCGCGGCTTCGCACGCGTACTAAACGTAAGTTTCAACCGGCATACAAAAAAGGAGGTTTCTTTACTTATTTCACGTGCGCTAAGTTGGATTTGAAAATCGTTGTTGTTTTCGAAATCAGCGACCCGATAATGACACCCATATCAAATAACATAGTTGTAACTGTTCTTGTTTCCCCTTTAAAAACTTTGGACCATAATTTTACCCGTACTTTGATTAATTCTATCTTTGTGCACCCCTTCGCCTTATAAAAAACCTACGTACCAAATTTGGAATCTCTAGAACCAGAAATAAACCTAAAAACGACACCCATATTGATATTTTGAGATTTCAACCACATCGCACCCCATCCGGGAAGATGGTATCTCACGTCCGCCTCGTTGGATGTTGAAATTGTTATTTTTTTCGAAATCAGCGACCCAACAAACCAGAAAGACGATACCCGTGTTGTTTTTTTACTATATTATCCCTTTTCCCCCTTTTGGGGGTTAATTTCTCAAAAAGCCTGAAACATGTCTTTTACTCATTTATCTTTAGAAAAATTCCTGTGAAGTTTCGAATAAAATAATCGAACTAATCTTGTTTCCCCATACAAACATTGTACCCCAATTTGACCCCCTTTGGAGATGAATTTTGAAAACTCCTTTCTTTGGCACCCCACGCTTTATAAGGAACCTAAGTGCTAAATTTGGAATCTCTAGAACCAGAAATAAACACATAACGACACCCGTAGGGATATTTTTAGATTTCGGCCCCATCGCGCCCCAACAGGGGAGATGGTATTTCACAATTGCCACGTTGGATTTTAAAATCAACGTTGTTTTCGTAATCAGCGACCCATCACCCAACAAACCATAAAAACGATACCCATGCTGTTGTTTTTTTACTTTTTCACCCCGTTTCCCCCTTTTAGGAGTTGTTTTCTTAAAAATCCTGAAACAGGTGTTAACTCATTTATCTTTGTAAATACTCTTGTGAAGTTCCAAATAGAATAGTCCAACTAATTTTGATTCCCCATACAAACATTGTACCCCCATTTCACCCCCTTTGGAGATGAATTTTGAAAACTCCTTTCTTTGTGCCCCTACATTTTATAAGAAACCTAAGTGCTAAATTTGGAATGTTTAGAAACAGAAATAAACATATAACGACACCCGTAGTGATATTTTCAGATTTCGGCCCCATCGCGCCCCAACAGGGGAGATGATATTTCACAATCGCCACGTTGGATTGTAAAATCCATATAAACGATACCTATGTTAATTTTTTCAACTTTTCACCCCTTTTACCCCTTTCAGGGATTAAATTCTCAAAAAACCTGAAACACGTGTTTACTCATTTACCTTAAAGAATACTCCTGTGAAGTTTCAGATAAAATAGTCTAACTAATCTTGTTTCCCCATACAAACTTTGGACCCCCGTTTCAACCCCTTAGGAGGTGAATTTTGAAAAATCCTTCCTTAGTGCTCGCCTACACCATAAAAGGAACCTACGTGCTAAATTTGAAGTCTATAGAACCAGCCGTTTGGGCTGTGCGTTGATATGTCAGTCAGTCAGCTTCTTCTTTTATTATATACTAGCTTCCCGCCCGCGACTTCGTCCGCGTATAATGGGGTTCTTCCTACAGAGTTTCATACCTTGTTTTATCTTTTTAAAATGTGACTTGATATAACCTACATATAATACACATATTTTCTATTGCACTCCGCAAAAAGTAATTAATACTACTGATAACGTTTAAGTTTTTTATTAGGTAGATGTTGGCAACAGGCGGTATTATCGCTAAAAAGCAACATGTCTCTTACGGACAACCATCCGGCATAAATGATTACCTGCATACTTGAATAACAAAGTTGAGTTGAAGTCTATGGATACAAAAGAAAACTTTCCGCCATAGAAACTTTCAACACTCTTTTCACCTCTTTATGGGTGGAATTTCCAAAAAAAACCATGAAACCAGTTGAGACATTGGGCCCCTGGTCAGCTGACACAAAGTCTCTTGTAAGGGCTCTGTCGGCGCGGCTTGTTGAGACTACGGGGGACCGTAGAGCTGGCGCTTACCTCTCCCAACGTATCGCCATAGCTGTGCAGAGAGGTAACGCCGCCAGTGTCATGGGGACCATGCCGCAGGCGGACCTTTTAGACGGGGTATTCTTTTTTTAATTGGGCTTTTGTAGGTAAGTGCTTTTTTATACACTTTTTATGTCTATTATTTTGTTTTTATATAGTTCTAGTTTAATTATACTTGTAAATATAATGACTTTTAGACTTGAAACCAGTTTTCTTTTATTTGAATAAGGAATCGATGCATAAAGTTTCAAGTCTCTAGCTCAAAAAAATCTTTATTGCCCCGCTTTATCAATTTTCAACCCCGTTTTTACCCCCATAGGTGTAGAATTTTCCAAAACTATGAAAACACTTTTCTTTTGTTCTAATAAAGATACTTTTCACAAAGTTTCAAGCCTCTAGCTCAAAAAGAATTTATATTTCCATACAAAGATTTAACCCCTTTTTCACTCCCTTAAGCTCAAAATAAATTCCATTCTCATACAAACTTTCTACCCCTTTTTTACCCTTTTAGAGGTGGAATTTCCAAAAACCATGAAAACACTTTCCTTTAATTGTAATACAGAGTTTTAAAACAAAGGTTTAAGTCTCTAGCTAAAAAAAACTATTCCAATACAAATTTTCAAACCCCTTTTTACCGCCTTAGGGGTTGAATTTTCCAAAACTATGAAAACACTTTTCTTTAATTGAGAATAAGGAGTTTTTACACAAAGTTTCAAATCTCTAGCTAAAAAAAAATTCCATTCCTATACAAACTTTCAACCCCCTTTTTACCCCTTTAGAGGTTGAATTTCCAAAAACCATTAAAACACTTTTCTTTAATTATAATAAAGAGTCTTTGCACAAAGTTTCAAGTCTCTAGCTAAAAAAAAATTCCATTTCCATACAAACTTTCAACCCCCTTAGGCGTGGAATTTCCAAAAATCCGTTCTTATCTCTTGCCTATGTACTAAAAGGAAGCTTTGGTAAAAATTGCAAGTTTCGGCTGTGCGATGATCGTAGATGAGGACAACCTCTTTTATATATATATATTTAGATTATTTATTCAATAAAAACAATTGACAGAGCAGTAGGCCAATCATAACCCTGCTAATAGACATTTAAGCAACGATTACAGGGTGGTCATGAATTAAAGCTATTTAATACTATTAACTAGTGGCTCTGTGAGCTGTAGACCTCGCGAGATGGTACTGATATTGGCACAAATGTCGTAAGCGCCTTTAAAGTCTATGGCCCTTAGGATCTTTGTACCAATTCCCGCCATTTTGAAAATTTTCAAAAACAGAATTGACGAAAAAATATTATGTAATCCATAAACATGTTTACAAAATTTCACAAGAATTGGTTGATAAATACGACCTGTACAGGAGAACAAATTCACAGACACACGAAAGCATTTCTGCCCAAGCTGAAACTTAGGCTCGCTTTGCTCACTCAGTCAATTAATATAATCCTACTACTAATATTATAATACCGGGTGTGGCCTACAATAGGAGCAATAAATTTAATCGTAGGTTGTACTCCTCAGACTGAACAACATTTGTTCAGCGACTTTTAAAAATAACGTAGATTTAGATTTTTATTACACTTTAAAGTTTTTTTGAAGACGCAATGTACTGCAAAGTTTGACCTATTTGTGCTATGACAAGGGACGTTAATTAGACTTATGTTATGTTAACGTACATTGAAAATACTATTTAATTTGTATGAAAAAGTGAATCTCATTGAGCCCGCGTAGTTTTAACTACAAAAATGGTTTTTTTTCTGCTCGTCTATGAGTTGGTGAACACACATGCTCGGGCTGCGTTTTTTAAAGAAAAGCGATTTCGGTGGAATTGCTTACTTTTTTGTATTTGTAGTGTTGTTGTAGTTTAGGAGTCATAATTGTAAATTGGAGTATCCCATTCAGGTAAGTAATTAGTTATTAAAATGGATAATATGGCTCCCCCTGTTCAGGGGGACGCCGACGCCATGAAACAAAACACTAACGACGATATGGAGATTGAGTTTTGCAGTAATAATACTTTCAAAAAAAGAGTTATAAACGAGAATGATGATCTAGCGTCCAAAAAAATTAATTCCCCTGGTGATTCTACACAGACCATATACGTAGCACCGGGTTATGGTGATTCGGATCCTCCGATAAAATATTGCGAAGCTGATAAGGGGCCATTTGTGGTCCATGTTCAGAAAGTGGAGCCTGACGATTCTGCAGGGATAACACTACAAGCGATTCGTGTTGCTCAATTGCTTTACAAAAATAATATTCAAGGTATTGTTGAGGCTTCTATAAAAACTATAGGTCGCAATAAAGTTTCAGTCTCTTTCAAATCTGCTGAACTGGCTAATGACTTTGTGAAGCTTCCCTTACTTCCCACAAATAAAATGGCTGCATCCATACCCAGATTTCTTGTATCCAGAATGGGAGTGGTACAAGATATTCCTACAGATTGGGCTCTTGATGAAATTGTTGATGGGATTCAGTTCCCTTCAAGCTTTGGCTACAGAATAATAATGAAAGCGCGTAGATTATCTAGGAAAGTTCAAAGAGAAGGGCAATCCCCTCAATGGGTACCATCCAGGACTGTTGTTCTTACTTTTAACTCTCAAGACTTGCCGGAGAAGATTTATCTGTATAATATGGCTATGCCTGTAAAAGTATATGATCTTCCAACAATTCAGTGCAGAGCTTGCTGTAAATTTGGTCACATTGCAGCCAAATGTAGGTCTAAACCACGCTGTTACTCCTGTGCTCAGGCTCACACAGGTGATTCTTGTCAAGTTCCAAGTCACAAAGTCAGCTGCATATTTTGTTCTGGCCGTCACAAGGCCACAGATTCTATTTGTCCGGAACACAAGAGACAAAAATCCATTAAAACTGTGATGGCTGAAGAAAATATTGGTTATTTAGAAGCTGCACAACGTTTCCCCTCGGTTAGATTAAGCTATGCGGAAATGGCACAGAAAATGTTTGAGCACACTCCCAAAGTTGCTGCACCATCAATACCCCAAGCTTCTTCAATCCCTAATTACATTGAAGAGGTTGTAGGTCCTTCACAAAATACCTCTAGATCTTATAAAAAGACAATTTATAAACAACCACGGCCAGCACATAGGAACACAGTGAGTGATCCAAAGTCGTCAAATGGTAATGGGTGTGCATTAATCAATAACTTTGATTTTAATTCGCCTAATGAGAGTTTTATTGACTCACTCACTATGTTACTTATGAACTGTATCATGAGGTCATCTGACCCACTACCGTACACTGTCATTAATCGTCTACAACTGATTATTCCTCTTATCAGTAATAATGGATCTGAAAGTCCTGCAGTGGAACACACAGAGTGTTAGGAACAAAAAAATTTAATTAATTCATTTACTCAATAAATATAAACCCATAGTTTTTGCCATTGCTGAAACATGGCTTAAACCTGGTTCCCAATTCCGGGTTCCGGGTTATGCATGTTTCAGGGATGACAGAAATGATGGTAGAATTGGAGCAGGGTGTGCCCTGCTTATTAATAGATCTTATTCTTATTCGGTTTTTACTCCGTTAAATTTTAGTTCAGAAATGAATATTACTGCTGCTAAAGTAATAAACATCACATTTGTTTCTGTATATATTCCTCGACCAAGTAGAATTCTATTAGCAGAGTTGGAAAGAGTTTTATCTGATATTTCTGGTCCATATGTAATATTGGGAGAGATTTTAATTGTAAGAATACTCTTTGGGGTTCTCCTATATGCGACTCAAATTCTTTCTATTTATTAAATATGATAGACGAATTAAATTTATGTGTTTTAAATGATGGGTCCAATACTAGGAGGTCATCTCCATTACAAAACCCAAGCGCTTTAGACCTTACTTTAGCCTCTGCAAATTTAGCTCCCTCAATTAACTGGAAAGTTTTGGACAAATCATATGGAAGTGATCATTTCCCCATAGTTTCGACTATACTTAGATCTTGCTCTCCTCCTTTAATATCTAAACCTCTTCTTAAGTATAAAACCGCCCAGGCTGACTGGGCTAATTACTCGTCCATATTGGAGAATAAAATAAAATCTCTTCTTGAAGTTGATGATGCTAACTTTTTGGAAATGTATTCAGATGCATTCTTCAGTCTGCTGATGAATCTATTCCAATTAAAAATGTAGAGCGTAATAAGATTCCTTCTCCTCCTTGATGGGATGCAGAGTGTACAAATATTATTAAAGAACGTAATCTGGCTGAAAAAACCTACTCGCAAAGTTTAACTATGGAAAACTACTTAAATTTAAAAAAAATCATGGCCTAACCTAAGAGGTTACTTGCAAAGAAAAAAGCTGAAGGTTGGTCTAATTTTTGTAAATCTTTATCTCCACGATCTCCATCTACATTAGTTTGGAGAAAAGTAAAGGCATTTCGTAGAAGCCAAAATTATAACAATCCCTCGTGTAATTATTTTGAAATTTGGCTACCGGAATTTCTTGACAAACTATCTCCTCCCTTTGTTCCAACTGTTGACCTTTTTCCCATAGCAAATATGGAAATTCCTAATTCAGATAGAATGAATGATCCTTTTTCTTTCCCAGAATTATTAAGCGCATTAGATCGCCATAAAGACTCTTCTCCTGGTATTGATGGAATTCCTTATTCATTTATAAGTAACACAATCTTCTAGATCTACTAAAGAATATTTTCTCAAAATTATAAACCATGTTTTTATTTCTGGTACAGTCCCAACTCATTGGAAGACTCATTGGTAAAAATCCAAAGGAAGCCTCGTCTTATCGTCCAATAGCATTGTCATCAGTCTTGGCAAAAATAATGGAGCATAATTTAGTTAAAAATCGTTTGGAATGGATATTGGAGAATCAGAATTTATTAGCAAGGTCACAATTTGGGTTTCGTAAGGGCTTGGGCACTGTAGACAGTCTTAGTATACTAACAACTGATATCCATTTAGCTGTTAGTAATAAAGAAAGTGTTGTTGCTGTATTTTTAGATATAGCAGCAGCATATGATAGTGTCAATCTCTCCTTTCTCAGACAAAAAATGGAGCGGTTAAATATTCCATTAAGACTAATTAATATAATATGTAACATGTTAATGGCTAGATTCATCTGTGTCCGAACGAATGGAACTGTACTGCCTCCCAGGTCAGTCTGGAAAGGTCTTCCCCAGGGATCAGTCCTTAGTCCGATATTATATAGTCTCTATACTTATGATTTAGAATCTAAAGTGAACTGCTTCTGTAAAATATTGCAATATGCTGACGATATAGTTTTATACAAAAATTCTTATATTCCCCATATATCCCTCTCCCTGGATGATGAGGAAATTTTATTTATGGACTCAGTAAAATTTTTAGGTGTTATTCTTGATTCTAAAATGACTGGTAAATCTCATCTAGACTATATTGCGAATAAATGTGAAAAGAGTGTTAATGTGTTACGGTCACTGTCTGGGATACGGTGGGGGGCTCACCCGTACTCTCAGAAAATTCTTTATAATGCGATTATTCGGAGTCATTTTGATTATCGTATAGAATCCAGGCCAAGTGTTTACGGATTGTGACTGGTGCAATGAGATCTTCTCCAACAAACGCTTTACAAGTAGAATGCCTAGACTCCCCTCTTATAATCCGTAGACAATATTTAGCAGATAGATTTTTTTTAAACATAGCCCAATATAAGTTTCACCTATTATTATCAAATTGCAAAGCCTTATCAGATATATCTACTTCATCCAAATACTGGCAAAATAAAGATCTACCCCCTTTAATCAAGTCTTGTAATAAACTTTCTAGTACTAGCTTTTTTAAATATGAAAAGAATCCAATTTTTTGTTTTGATTATAACACTCATTTTTCAACCTTCAGTTATTCTTCATTTAGGAATTTCTAAAAATTCCTCATATGCTCTGAATTTAACCGAATTATGGACAGGCATTTTGAGGGATGGCTACAAATCTTTACAGATGCTTCTAAAATTAATTCTATAGATTGTGTTGGGTCGGCTGTTTGGATTCCCAGATATAAAATAATTCTTAGTTTTAAGAACCCACCCCAATCTTCTACATTCACGGGTGAGGCGGTTGCTCTGTTTGAAGCTGTATCCTATGTTCGATCTCATAATCTTGAAAAAACGATTATTTTAACTGCTTCTTTGAGTTGCTTGCAAGACTTGGTGAGCTTTCCATTTCATTCCAAGGATAAATTTTATTTAACCTTAAAAATAAAAGATAAACTTAGAGAGCGTCAGTCCGCCAATTTAAAGGTTGTTTTGGCGTGGATTCCCAGTCACACTGGTATTGTGGGTAATGAGGTAGTGGATGAATGCGCTAAATCTGCCATATTCTGTATATAACAACAAATGCTTATTATTATATTATATACTCGTGATATAAGATCCTCTGTAAGATCACTGATGTATGAAAAATGGAATAAGTTGTGGCAACTTTCTCGGAAGTCTAAAGGTGCTTATTACGGGAGTCTGCAGCCAAACATCCCCGTCAAGCCTTGGTTTTTTAAGAACAGGGGACTCTCAAAATTAAATACCTCGAATATTATAAGATTACGCCTCGGTCACATTTGTTCCCCGGTTCATCTGGCCAAAATGAGAATAAGGGATGGCTCGCTTTGTGAATGTGGTCTTGACGAAGGCACTACGACTCATATTTTGTTGGAATGTCCGAAAATCCGTCATGCGTTATACGATTGCCTTCCATTTGAAATCAGTCGTCCTGTAAATATTAATTTCTTACTTACTTTAGTTTGTACACCATTCTCTGCCATTCTAAATAAATTTCTCAGCAAAACTAAACTGAAGTTGTAAATAAGTTCCATTTTAGAGTTGTTGGTATATATAGTTAGATGTAATAACCGTATGGTACTTTGTAAGTAATATATTTAAACTAAGTTGTATAGTGTACATAATAATAATTATTTGTTGATAGTTCAATACTGTAGTTTGTATATGAAGTAGTTAGTTTCATTTTAGGTACTTGGGAAATTCTACCGAACACCGTCTATCACCGTACTACGAAATAATTCACTTGCCGTGTCTTATCCAACCTTGACATTGGCAGAATCATCAAGGCCTTATTGGAGCCATAAAACAAAGATTGATTGAGAAAAAGCGCGGGAAACGTGAAACGTGGCGGTTGTGTTTTGGTGTTTCTCTTTCTTTTAATTTAATTTATAATAGGATTAAGATCAGCTAGTCTATGATGGTCGGGTTTTTATCGTTTACCGACGTTGCTGTTGTTAGAAATTGTATTCTCAAACCTGGCAACAATATGAATGTGACATCAGTCACTTCCTCTATATCTTCCCTCTCTTTTTCTACATCCGCCATTGCGCCGAATGGACGCTGCTCCGCATTGTAATATTATTTTAATTAATAACTATAGTGATATACTTTGTTAATCGTGTGTCCTGCATCCCTATATTGACAACCATGAAACAGATGTATTATGGTAATACAGTTTTGCTTCATACGCTGAGTAAGTGAGTTGTTTTATTTAAGAAGCCTGCCTGCCGCCATATTCTCATCTCCATATCACGCCAGAATTCCATTGCATTAGCCAATATTTATAACAGTTTATGGGCCTAGAATACTGGAATGAGATTGCTTTATTAAAAATAGCAGAAAGCTATTTGCGGCGTAAGGCAAATTAACATTTTCTAATCAACACTCACATAACATAACCTCACTTGCACGTGGTTCGCTTCGCCGTGCAAGATTGCGAAATGGAGAACGCTTCCGCCCCGACTGCCCCGACTTTGAGTTATGGTGGCGTTTATAATAACATGGACAAATTGAGTGGTGTGGCCGATTTCTGTTCCTGGAAATTTGTGATAAAGAACGCCTTGATTCTGGAAGGACTGTGGCCTGCCGTCTCGGGGGAGGACAACGACGAAGTAAGGACGCAGCGTGCCTTGGCTAGGATCTCTCTGAGTGTCAAACCCACACTTTTTCAACTATTACATGGGATTGGGACAGCAAAAGAAGCATGGGAGAAGTTGTGTTCTGTTTTTGAAGACAAAGGCCTGTTTAGGCGTGTGAGCTTGCTAAGAAAACTTCATAGAATAGATTTTGGACAGTGTGCAAGCATGACAAACTACATTGACACTGTATTTACACTAGTATCCCAGCTGGCAGATATTGGTAAAACAATTGAGGATGGAGAGATAGCGGAGATACTTCTGGCTGGGCTTCCGCAGGAGTATGACACATTAGTATCCACACTAGGAGCCGCTTCAATATCAGATTCCTTAACCTCTGAACTAGTTCGAGCCCGGCTACTCCAAGAAGATTTTCGAAGAATAAGCGCTGAGAATATTGGTGGTGGCGCTTTTGCAGTCAGCAGCAATGGATTTACAAAGAAGAAAGTTGTCTGTCATTTTTGTAATAGGCCAGGACATGTTAAAGCCAAATGCTTCAAACTGAAAAGACTCAAAAAGGATAACCAAAAGGAAGAAAAAACTTTAGTGGTCTCTTCGTTTATGGCAGTTACTGAAAACCCAGTTGTGGACTTTATTGTGGACAGTGGTACAACATCTCATATGGTAAATAATCAAAATTTGTTTAATAATTTAAAAGAAAATAATGTAAACATAAATTGTGCTGACAAATCTTCCAGACTAGAGAGCTGTGGTATCGGGGATATTTGTTTAAACATTAATAGTTCCAAGAAGGTTGTTAAGGATGTAATGTATGTGCCTCATTTAACAGAAAATTTGCTGTCTGTCAGTAGAATGTGTGAGAAGGGTTTGACAGTGGTATTTAAGAGGGATGGTTGTTTTATATTTGATGGTTGCACTGTGGTAGGCGAACCTGTAATGTCTGCTGAGTTATGTAAGGGTGTGTATCGTTTAAGGGGTATTTGTGCAAAGGAGCAGTCGATGGCTACCCTGCATGAAGTGCAGGGATCACAGACTGCAGAGTTGGCTGTGTCGGATGCTGGTATGGCATCTTTGTGGCATAAAAGGCTCGGTCATATGGGTGTGAATGGAATGCGAAAGGTTCGAGAGTGTGTCTCATTTCAGATTGGTGATGACAGCTTCAAGCAGTGCGTCCCATGTCTTCAGGGGAAGCCGGTGGCCAAGGCTTACCCGAAGAATGGAGCTTCGCGTGCAGTGAAGCCTCTGGAACTCGTGCATACAGATATATGTGGCCCGATGAGTGACTACAGCTGGGGTGGTGCACGTTACCTGTTAACACTTACAGACGACTATTCGAGGAAGACTTTTGGATACCTCTTGAAAAGAAAATCTGAGGTAATGTCTTGTTTTGTTAATTTTAAAAGGTTAGTCGAAAAGCAGACTGGGTTGCCGATTAAGTGTATTCGTTCAGACAATGGAGGTGAGTTTTGTAATGCAACTTTTAAGGAGTTTTTAGCAAAGGAGGGCATTCTACACCAACTCACAGTACCCTATTGCGCAGCGCAAAATGGACTGGCGGAATATCAGAATAAAATTCTTTTGCAGAAAGCCAGGTGCATGCTTATCCAGGCAGGTCTCTGTAATCGATTTTGGGGCGAGGCAGTTATGACTGCCATTTACCTCAAGAATCGCAGCCCTACCAAGGCTTTGTCAGGACAGTTGCCGGCGGAGGTCTGGTCCGGACACAAGGTTGATCTTGGGCACCTCCGAGTATTTGGCTGCATGGCATTTTCTCTATTGCCAGAGCCCGTTCGCACTAGTAAATTGTCTGCTAGGTCAAAAATGTGCATATTTGTTGGGTACTCGGAAACCACAAAGGGTTACCGACTTATTGAACCATCAAATCCCACTAAAGCTATTATGGCGAGGAATGTAGATTTTATAGAGCATAAATTTTATAAAGATTTTAAAAATGAACTGAATAATAATAATTTTATTGATCATTTAATGATCCCTGATGTGCAATATTTTAATGAATTAAATGGACCTATTAATGAGAATTGTAATAATAATGAATTAAATATTGAACAAAGTTCAAATAATGATATACAGTCTAGTCAATTGCAAGAAAATTCTAGTCATGAATTGCCGGATACAAATATAAATGATGTGAATAACACTCATGATTTTTCGCATGAATTTACAGATGCTGAGTCTGGCAACGACAGCACCAGTGCGGAGGAGTCCGCTGCTGTGCAGTGGTCACCTGATGCGGAGCTGCTTTCGGAGCCCCTGCCCGCTGGGGACACTGCAGCTCGAGGGGAAGGCGCGACGAGTTTGGGAGAGCCTGTAACTGTCAGCGGCCGCCCTGTTCGAGCTACTCGTGGTAAACCACCGTCTAGGTATGGTGACTATGAGTTGGATATGTTTGCCAGCTCTATATTTGATGAACCTCAAACTTATGAAGAGGCTGTAGCATCGTGTAACTCTGATGAATGGAAAAAGGCAATGGAAATGGAATATAATTCATTAATTGATAACAATGTGTGGCAGTTGGTTGATAGACCCACTGACGTAAATGTCATCAAGTGCAAGTGGGTTTATAAACTTAAACATGACACAAGCGGTAATTTTGATAGATATAAAGCTCGCTTGGTGGCTCGCGGCTTTACACAAAAAGAAGGCATCGATTACACAGATACATTCTCTCCTGTTGTGCGTCACTCGACGATGCGTATTCTATTCTCATTGGCTCACGAATATGATATGTCCATAGAGCATATCGATGTCACCACCGCGTTTTTAAATGGCGACTTGAATGAGAGGATTTATATGCAGCAACCTACAGGATTTGTGTCTGATGAACGTAAGGTTTGTTTGTTGCGAAAGAGTATATATGGGCTAAAACAAGCTAGTCGTATGTGGAACCTGAAGGTTCATGATTTGCTCACTAATAATGGCTATGTACAGAGCAAAAATGAACCTTGTGTTTACGTGCGTAAGAGTGGTAAGGATCTAACCATTATAGCTCTCTATGTGGATGATTTTTATATTTTCTCTACATGTGACACTAAAGAATTATATAATTTGTTAAAATTAAATTTTAATGTGAAACATTTAGGTTCATTAACAAGCTGTTTAGGTATGCGTGTCACTAGAGATAAAAATATGTTAATACTAGATCAAAAGGAATATATTCGTAAACTGCTTAAGAAGTTTAATATGTCGCAATGTAAACCTGTAACCACACCTTTAGTGCCAAATTGTAAATTAAAGTCAGACACAGAACCAATAATTGATGATGATATATATCAATACAGGCAATTAGTCGGCTGCCTGATGTATCTTTCAGTATGTACAAGGCCTGACATTACTTTCAGTTGCAGTCAGCTTAGTCAATTTTTATGTAACTTTAATAAGAACCACTGGGTAGCTGCTAAGCGTGTTCTACGGTACTTAGCTGGAACAATAGATGTAGGTCTATGTTTTTATAAAAGTAAAACTTTAGGTATAACAGCCTATACTGATGCTGACTGGGCTAACGACGTAAGTGATCGAAAATCATACACAGGCTTTGTAGTGAAAGTAGGCACAAACATTGTAAGCTGGGAATCTCGAAAGCAGCGTTGTGTGGCCTTGTCCAGTACAGAGGCCGAATACTTAAGTATAAGCGATGTAGCGAAGGAAATGTGTTTTATTAAGAATTTCCTGAGTGAAATTATTGATGAAAACTATAACCCTGTTATTTATAATGATAACCAAAGCGCTCAAAAATTGTTGTTGGCTAAAGAGTATTCTCACAAGCGCACTAAGCACATTGATATCAGATATCATTTTGTTAAAGATCTTATCCAGAAGCATTGTATAACTGTAAAATATCTGCCTACAAACGATATGACAGCCGACATATTTACAAAACCATTATGTACTAGTAAACATTACACATTTATGAAAGGTTTAAATTTAAATAAGCATGAGTTATAGAATGATGTATATGTTAATGGTTAGGTTTGCCTGCTAATTATAATTTGTTTTATATAGTGACTTGAAGCATTTTTACAGCAGCATGTAACTTTGTAAAGTTGATGGTTGGAAACTAAGTTCTTGTGTATACATAAGTTATGTGGATGTTGCTATATTTGAGAATAAGGGGAAGTGTTAGAAATTGTATTCTCAAACCTGGCAACAATATGAATGTGACATCAGTCACTTCCTCTATATCTTCCCTCTCTTTTTCTACATCCGCCATTGCGCCGAATGGACGCTGCTCCGCATTGTAATATTATTTTAATTAATAACTATAGTGATATACTTTGTTAATCGTGTGTCCTGCATCCCTATATTGACAACCATGAAACAGATGTATTATGGTAATACAGTTTTGCTTCATACGCTGAGTAAGTGAGTTGTTTTATTTAAGAAGCCTGCCTGCCGCCATATTCTCATCTCCATATCACGCCAGAATTCCATTGCATTAGCCAATATTTATAACAGCTGTCACGTTCTAACAAGGATGTATGTGCGAAAGTGACGCATAGCGTGATAAGCGATAAAATGGCAACCATGCTAACCCTGCAGGATAGTGGAGTTTGTATATAATTTAGTTAGCATTTTTTGTAATTATTGTTTTTTCTATATAAATAGTGTAAATATAACATATTAGTTGAAAACATATTGTGTTGAAAAGCTAAAGGTAGGGGCTGGGAAAGACTTGAGTTCTTGAAAGCTGTTTATTAAACAAGGAGGGTGTTTATGTGTCCAATAATTGGAGTTCGATATCTGGAATAAAAGGTTTGGTAAAATATACCACAGTGGATGATTTGAAAATTGAGAGCATCGGAAAATGTACCTATCACAAAGATATTGACGTCGTTAAGTGGCGGTTCAACACACTCAACTTGCATAGCTTTTATTGGACTGGAATTCATAGCTCCACAAATTACTCTTAGAGCTTTGGACTGAATACCATCTAGCTTTTTAAAGCCCCTCATTCACGGCAGTCCGCCGGCACTCCGGCATGGCTGGATGTAGCGGACACACGGTGTGCAAGTGGCCCAGCCTGGCAGTCCAATTCGCACTTATTCGTTGAAAGATGCGCAGCGCTGCGTTGTAGCGCAAACACTGTACTCGAATTTAAAAAATGCCGCCATCTCTTATTTCATTTTTAATAATGAATAATTAATATTTTATGCATTGCCGCATTTCTCAATTGTTTAGTACTGTAATTTAGTGCAATTCGGACTGCAAGGAGTTGGGCGGAGCTAGCAGGATGTTGCCGTACGGCACGCATCCGGCAACGACATTCACGATGCTATATTACGTGCCGGAGGTGCCGGCGGACTGCCGTGAATGAGGGGCTAAAAGCCTGCAACACTTCCCGGCTCAAGCAGAAATGTTCCATAATCCAAGATACTCCTTATCAGGGCATTATACATAAGTTTCAAGCAAAATGGGTGAGCTCTCCACCAAACTCCTGTTACACACCTGAGAATATTCATATTTCTCTCACACTTAGAAACTATATAATTACAGTGTGGCAGGCCAGATAATGTTTTATCAAGAACAACTCCTAGGAATTTAGTTTCGTTTTTAATGGAAAGGGTGCAGTTATCAAATTTAACATGGAATGGAGGAGGAAGCAATTTTCTAGTGAATAAGACTACTACACTTTTTGTAACGGAAAGTTCTAAGCCATTAGTATCAAGCCAAATCTTCAATAAACCTAAAGAGTTCGTGATGGTCCTGCTGGCCTGCTCTACAGAAAGATTTGGTGTATATAACAATAAATCATCAGCATACTGCAAGGTCCTTACCAAACCATTTAGTGATGATTCTAAGTCAAAAGTATAAATATTGTACAACAAAAGGCTTAGTACTGATCCTTGAGGAAGTCCTCTCCACACAGTGCGAGAAATTGTATTGTTATCATCCACAAGAAGGTTAATTGATCTCTGATACAACATATTTACTGTGAAGTTGGTTAACATTGTTGGTATACCCAAAATATGCAGTTTTGTTTGAAGTATGGAGACTAAGACATTATCATAGGCAGCACTGATGTCTAGAAAAGCAGCTACTACTGATTCTTTTTGAGAAAAGGCTAATTGGATATCAGAAATTAGTATTGCTAAACTATCGTATGTAGACTTACCTTTGCGAAAGCCAAATTGACTATTGGACAGTAAATTATTCTTTTCAACATAATATTCCAAACGGTTTTTAATTAAATGTTCAGCAACTTTAGCAAATACAGAAGAAAGGGCTATTGGACGATAAGAAGAGATATCTGTTGCTGGCTTACTGGGCTTTAAAATTGGAATAACTACTTGGGATCTCCATGAATCTGGAACTATGCCCTAAATGCATGCAGTTAGTTTGAAGTTAAACGAACTGCAAAAAAAAACATCATTTGTCGAATGATGTTTTTTTTATTCCGTTATTGCCACGGAAATAATAATAACTCAGTTTGATACAGTGTACATTAACTAATAACAATTATATGCAAAAAAAATGTAATATTTCAAAAATTTGTCATTAATTAACGTTGCAATTACACACAGTTAATTGGAGTATTAGAGGTTACATTTTTTAAAAAATTCAGCCCAATCGACCGAACGGCTTTTCGCGAACATTTTGTGCGGGGTACCCTCAAGTTATGGCAACTTTGTATACAATTTATTTAAAAACAAATAAGCGAGCGGCGGGAATCTTTTGTAATTAGATTCTAAATATTTAATCAAACAATTAAACAAAATATTATAATTCATAAAATTACGGATAACACTCACGTAATTTTAGTCACTATGCGCGGCATGTTTCGGACATCTTATGATGCCATTATCAAGTGTCAACGAACGTGCGCGACGTTTCGTGCGGTGTTTATATAAGTATAATATTAATATGACTGAAACTGAAATATGACTGAAAAAAAATTAAGTTCAATATGGTGTCGTACGAAGCCGCAGGCAACAGCTAGTGTTTTAATAAAGTTTTTTATATAAAAAAAAGTTTTTGATACAGATGCAAGCTTTAATCTTTGACTGTATTTTATCCGGACTACGGCGAAGAAAAAACGAAAATGTAATTCTTTTCAAAGTCACCGACTATGTTATTTCAATGACGACCATGAGTTTGTGATGTTCTGCCATAACACGACGAGTATGGCCACCTTCGACCAACATAGTCAATTAGTCAGCCCAGTTTGACGACGGTACCTAAGTTGATACCAAGAAATACAAGTTACGTTGGTATTCTAAATTTAGGCTTAATGGGACGACGGAGACACGTCAGCTCTTATTTGCAAGATTTGACCCAAATACAAACAAATTCACTAACATTGCTAGTAACGTAACTTTTAGAAAAAACTGAAAACTGAAGTGTCTCCAGTTTCTTTTGAAATCAATATTTAAACTGAAATGTTTACTAAAAATATATATATAATATCTACCCTATATTCCTATAGGTTGGTACTTTATTGTTTTATGTTTCTTTTACAGTGTTCTCGTGTAAACAGATAAACACCGTAAATATTTCAAAGAACTGTGCCAATATTATTTTGGTTGGCGAGTCAGCGCGCGATTTATGTTCAGCCAAAGTTATTAGCGTGCGGGCGATAAAGCGATTACGAGTAAAGGTTACATTCGAAAGCTCAGTCGCTTTGTCGTGGTTGTACCAAGCTTGGCATATTATTGTGGAAAATTCAATGTCATTGTCACTCATCATTGCGGTTTCGACGTAGCGGCTGCAGCGGGAAACGTGCGAGGGTAGGTACCCGTCAATAACCTGATTATGGTAATATAGCATAGCTTTACGTATATGGATATTGTAACAAATTTCGGTGTTTTACCTTTAACAGAAACAGTGATTTTATAATATATATCGAACATAGTTGCATGAAAAGTTTAATCTATTTAAACAAAAACTAAAATTGTTATTAATAGTATTTAATACAATCCTGACATAATGAAGAGTTTATTAGTTGAGTACCGTGTTTAGTTTAGGCCACGAAGCTTGCTAAGTGGCCTAAGTAAGGTACGAGATTCAAAAACTTAAGTATATCACGATTTTGTACAATACTTTTTACTACGCGTCATCATTATCATCTATGGAGATATACGCTTCCATAACAAACAACTCTAATCAATTAACATTAAATATGAGAACTATAGAAATTTTATAAAAGGTTTATTGGACTAATTTTAAAAACAATTTTCGGAGTTAGGTATTATGTTCTAGAAATTGTTCTAATGCACTTTAAATATTACTTATATATGAACAAAAACAACTTGTATTCGTCGGAATCTGTTTTTATTATTTGTAGTTCGTTGCTTCAGTCTGCTGATAGTTTGTAAATTACTTTGAAATAACTATTAGCAAATTGTTGATGTAGAAGAACCTGTTTTACCTCGGACAGTTTTTTCTTTTATGATTTTTAGAAAAAAAAAAACGAAAAGATACGAAATTTTTGTTCATCTGAATGCCGTAAGATACATTAATATTATCTTATACAATTTGAAATTAAAGGATACGTCGACGAAAAAAAAAAGGGAAAAGTGTCCAAGGAACAACACCCAGCTGTTCCTTGGATCCCAGTTGTTGTTTTTTTTAGCATACTTATGCCATTCAATTGAGTTTTCTATTACCAATTATTTTTCTTGAGATGCCACTCGCCCTCAAGTTTTCTTGATAGGTAATTTTATTAGTTATTGAATAATGTTACATTATAAATAATATAAGTAAAATATTTTGAATACCGTGGCAACGTAGAAATATGGACAAATGTCCTAGGTAAAACCATGTCAAAGGTTCAAAAGTTTATCCTACTCATATTAGGAACAACATAAAAAAGGTACTTATAGGTATAATATGATATTAAATTTTATGAAGAACATTTAAATTGAATGGATGGTGATAAGAAATGGAAGGATAACAAATACATAACTTACTTGTATATAACAATTATAATATATATACATAGGCTGCTATTTATATATCCGGAAACCGGGATCACAATCTTCTTAAATAGTATATTTGACCTCCATGGTAAAATTTGAACTTTTTTAAGTAATAGCCGGTATATTTTTTCTTTTTTATTAACGGTAGTGTTTTGTTTTTGACGGGTTTTAAATGTCATCTCGCTGCAAGAATGGAACTCACTCGTAAAAATATTCGTGCTATGATTTATTATGATTTTCGGCGTGGTTTAACGCAACAACAGTGCATAGATCAACTAACTTCAACTTTTGGTGATGAAGCTCCATCTAAAACTACTGTGTATCACTGGTTTAGTGAGTTCAATCGTGGACGTAGTATGCTTACGGACGAAGTTAAGGCAGGTCGCCCGAAATCGGTCGTTGTACCACAAAATATTGAGGCTGTGCGAAAACTTATAATGGATGACCGACAATCGACATGTTACGTACCGCGAGATAGAGGCGACTCTGGGTATTTCTATGACTAGCATTAATAGCATATTACATGATCATTTAGCTGTAAAAAAAATTTGTTTGCGTTGGATACCGCACAACTTAACTAAGGAGCAAAAAGATGCTCGCGTCGAATGGTGCAATAAAATGTTAAAAAAATATAACCCTGGTGACTCAAAGGCCGTTTATAACATCTATACAGGTGACGAATCCTGGATCTATGCATACGATCCCGAAACGAAGCAACAATCAAGTATGGGTGTTTCAAAGTGAGCCGAACCCTACGAAAGTTACTTGTGCAAAAAGTACATTGAAACAAATGGTGGCCTGCTTCTTCGGTATTAATGGCCATGTAGCTACAGTGCCACTAGAAAACCGTAAAACGGTTAATTCAGATTGGTACACGACCATTTGCTTACCGGAAGTATTTGAACAAATTCGTAAAACTAACCAGCGACAAAGAATCATTCTTCATCATGACAATGCCAGCTGTCATACGTCACGCGAAACAACTCTATTTTTGGAAGGTCAAAATGTGGAATCAACGGGTCATCCGCCGTACAGCCCTGACTTGGCACCCAGTGATTTTTATTTATTTCCCAATATAAAAAATAAATTACGCGGTCAACGATTTTCGACCGCTGAAGATGCTGTCGACGCATTCAAACAACACTATGGAGGTACCTAAGTCGAAGTGGCAGAAGTGCTTCAAAAATTGGTTCACACGAATGCAAAAGTGCATAAATCATCAAGGGGAATACTTTGAAAAACAATAAAACCATTTTCAGCCGTGTAGGTTTTTTTGTTTCCGGATATATAAGTAGCAACCCTTAAAATGTCACAACATTCTGGCCAAAGTTCAGACTTAGAAATCGGCAACTATAGTTGTCTTTATAATTTGTGACATATTGTGAATTTGCTAATAATTGATTTTGCTTTTGTAGATTAGGTTACATATCTTATGATTACTTATCATAGAATAATTATTTAGGTATAAACTTAGGATTTACGGAGCTTCAAAAAAAAAGTGATCCACTGTTACACACTCTCCCCTATGTGTACTTACATAACATTAATAATAAAGTCTGTTACTTTGCAGAGTCTGGCACTCAAGAAAGGCGTCTAGCGAGTAGTAGGCTTTGTCTAATAATTTATTTTTAAGTTTGTTACTAAAAGCTAAGAATTATTGTTGTTGGTGTCATGTATCATTACAATTTCAATTTCTCGTCCAACATATTTTACGGATATCTATTCATGTCTTTCAATAATGTTTAAATCGTACAACCATGGCTTGGCATCGCTTTGAAAGAATAAAATGCAAAAACATCGGTTCTAACTAATGAACCATCAGCCTATTTAAAATAGAACTCAACAGCCCCGAATTAGGTTTTTTAATTAGGCTAGTTGGAAGGAAAATTAAAAATTAATTAAAAACTGCATTGCTTAACTACATTTTTTTTAAAGAAAGCCAACGTGATATTTGTGTACAACTATTGGATTTTTGCACACATGACTATTCAAAGTAAGTTTGAATAATAATATTAATAATAATTGCCATACCCTTGCAGGGTGCCATGTGATCTCATATTATATTACCTATAAGAACTGTATTTTGTACCATGGTTTGCAATAAAGAATACAATACAATACAATACTGTCTTCGCTTTTGTCACCGAAATGACTTCCATTGCAGCGAATTAGGTAAGTACAACTTAATAAATAGAAACTTAATGTTGAAAAAAAAAACATATTTATTTTCGAAATATAGGTATACAGTAAGTGTAACTTACCTAACTACCTACCTATCTACCTACCTTAAATCTAAAGTAGGTCCTTGAGGCATTGTACCTAGGATGCTGGCGGCATTTCCTCCTCGTACTTAACATAATATACATAACTGAGATTTGAAATATAAGAATGAAGATAATAATAATAATTTGCCCGGAAACTTCCAACCCTGGTCTCCCCTACTTAAGTCTATTAACTTATGACGAGTAGGTTATTGAATTCACTTTGTTAAGTAAGTGGCTTCGTCCACCCTGAAGGCGAGGTCACTTCTAATAGGTGTGTCTTTCTCGTTAGCTTGGTGTTGGCGGTTGGCGTCGCGATTGCCGGCTCACAGCGCGGCATGGCGCTAGCTCACATCCCGGCGGGCGGCCGCTTGCTCATGCATCGGCATCGCCTAGGCGCGTGTCAACTCGAATCTCTTCACCTGTAGCTAGCGACCGCCTGTCTGCCGCCATAAGCTCTTTGCTATTAATATATTTAGTTTTAACATACCTATATTATTTTGGACGTCATGCCATCGTGACGCCAATAGTCTACTATACATAGTTATATTTTGTAACAGTCAGTTACCAAAGTATAGATGTTTACAAAGGTTGAAAACCTTTGTGAACATCTTTATAAAATTTTCGATGAAATAAATAAATGTTTTTTAAAACATCTCGCCGCCTTTAGTTAGCCATATAAGTAAGTAAGACCTACATCCTTTTGTTGAAGCAAATCAAATTATTGAATTGAATATTTTGTTTTATTATTAGAGTAGTAACACTGCTATATATATAAATTGAAGATGTCATATTCTAAAGAATAAGACCAACAGCATCGGACGCAATGCTGAGTATCGAACTCGGGTCTGCGGCTAACGCTATAACTAATAGCCTATGCAATAGGCGAACTTGAAAACCGAGTTTAAGTGACATTCGGCGATTATTCACTGCATTCCGAATTCGAATATTATTCGAAGATTCGCCGATCGCTTTAGCCTTGACTTATGCGTGAAAGTCAATGGGAAACTGATATAACGCGAACCCAAGGGTTTTATTGTTTCGGTCATCATTTTAGTTCATGGCGAGTATAATAATGTTGGCCACATCGAATGATTCATATCAATCCAACATTTCGTATAGGTAGTCAATAATTTAAAAGAAAATGGGTTATGTCCAAATCTCATACATTTGATGCCGATGTCGTCATTATACAGAATGATTGCAATTTGAGTAGGTAGTTGTGATAATTAATCATTAACCCTTAATTGGTAAAAGTATGGTCGTGAGTTTAAGCCTCCTCGGCGCTCAATAGTGCTAACGATTCTGGCTGGTAAAGTAACACCTTATGTATGGTCATGGCACCGAGTACTAGAGACAAACCAAGACGAAGCTACGTGGGCCAAGTGAAGGAAAAAGTAAAAGCCATGTCGTATCAAAAGGTCAAAGCGCTGGTGCAGGACAGAGAGAGCTGGAAGATACTCCACCGACAAGAGTGAGACTCTTAAGTTTATGATGATGGTGATGACCTTTACCTAATAGTCCAGTATATTTTAGATTCCATTAAATCTCAATAGTCTATACACCCAGCCGGGTGCTGCCTCTGCGTGCATCCCATGACTCGGGCAGTTGCAAGAAACCGCTCGGTGTACCTCTTACATTTCATTAAATTGTCGAAAGGGGCTCTGCGTGTTGGCTTCGGCTCCGCATACGCCTCCCAAAGGTCCGGAACACCATTGTTCCGTGATGGGAAAGACATACAAAAAATAATAAAAATCATGATTAAAAAAAACACACGAATTGAGAACGTCCTCTTTTTAAAATTGTAAAGACGGTTGAAAAATAGTTTCAACGTAAATACGTTTCGCGTATCATTTAGGTATTGATTATTCCTCGTGTGATAGATTAATTTTGAAGTAATTTTTACATGATTAAAATGATTGACGACTAATCACTACATAGTATAAAACAAAGTCGCTTCCCGGTGTCTGTATGTATGTATGCTTAAATGTTACGAATGTTTTAATGGATAAAGTTATTCAACAGAAAGGTTTATATGTATAATAATATCCAGTGCGAAGCCGGGGCGGTATTAGCAACCCGCCCCCGCTGAATAATTAGAATATAACTATTTGGGAATATTTTATATGCAGCCTGACTTCAAATTGATGTTGTGGCGGCGTGCGGTGAAATATATGTTAAGGCAGATATCAACAGGACATTTTTACCACAAATTTAAACCGATGCACATGTTACATTAATACTAAGGTATTAATCTCATTGAGCAAGATATTAAGTGCAAGAAGAGTTTTATCTCACCATGAATTTCTAGCGTGCCAGGGTGCTGTCCAGGTAGTAGGTATTGTAAGACATCAGAATATCCGCTTCGCATCAACTCACCGCCTTCCAAACCTGTTGATTTATAAATACTTATTGATTCACCTGCATTGAATCAACTAAGTGCCGAAGTCTAGTCTTATGTTTTTTTATCTACATTCATTACTATAACCAGTCATTTACTGTCACAAGTGATGTGACGGGCATATACATTTTTGGTACCTTTGTCCTAGAACCCCTGCCTAGGACCAATTTCACACATGCTCGTATCCACTGATAACAAGCCATTTACTGCCCCTGAGACCTGGCGTATGCACTACGGTGCAACAGCTATGAAACCCCTGTTCTTAGCTGCACTCGTCTAAACTAGACCTGAGTTAGCCGCTATCTCCGGAGGATTTCTACTGTCCAAGCGAGGACACTTTTTGTTATACGTCCCTACTGGTTAACTTGTTGGTTACGATCACGAACCATCATCATATTGATCCGACAAAGGATCCAAGCACAAACACATTTGATATCATAATATATAAAAACCAAACTTCAACACTTAGCTTTGAATCCAGACATGAGCCGCGACCTCCAGTAGATGTATGATATCTCTCACTGACTCTAATACTTTCTCTAACTTAAAGAATGAATAAAAGTAAACCTCACAGCAGAAAGTTCACTTGTTTATAAGAGTCACATTTACGGAAGTCGCGCTATTTCACAAGCATAGACAATTATAAAGAATAGACTAGAAAATATTCTAACCATAAAGTTTCAGTGTTGCTATGTACAATATATACATATCGCGAGACGTCGCGACACTCCCGCCGGGAAAATTAGATTAAGGTCATCATTAGGTTTTGCGTCCACTCCCTTATCTTCTGAAGGGCACGGACTGCAGCCACTCTCTTATGTTTTACTTCTCCGGATTGTTCTCCTACCGTTTCTATCTCATCGTTATTTTAATCTATGTCCATTTTAGTTGTACTAGAATCTTTCTCCAAATTGCTCTCACCTTTCTCTAATCCATTACTTATGTTAGTCACATTGTCATCTGATATGACTTCGTTTTAAGGCTTTTCAGGTTCAGTGTCAGTTAAAATTTTATCTGTAATTTCTAATTCTGTTGGAATAGCATCCATATGAGATACATTTTCCAGATTTCCACGGAATCTATCCTGGAACCTCTGTGTTTCACCATTCTGTCTATCATCATGAAGTGTCAGTTCGTGTTGATCGTCATCTTCAATCTCCAATGGATATAAATGCGCAATAGAACGCGTAAATATCGCATCTCCAACTTTAACTTTAGCCACTCTGACCATTCCATCGGATCCTTCTATCAAAGATATTATTTTGCCAACTTTCCAGCTATTTCTGTTCTTTAACTCTTCTTTTATTTGAACTACATCACCCACTTGAGGTTTTTTATGTGATGTTACTCGAGGTTGTTTTACTGAGCTTCTGTGCTTTTCGCAAAGACTTGGCAAATACTGTTGTTGAAACATAGCTTTGAACTCTGACAAAATTATTTGACCTTTTTTCCAACCCTGTATTAAATCCATTTTTGTTACAGTTTTTTCTATGCCTGTATGTTTTTCAGATGGAGTGATTTCTAAACATTTTCCTAGTGTCAGAAAATCTGCAGGTCTCAGAACGCACTCTATGTCCGAGCCCACACTCGTTAAAGGTCTTGTGTTAACAACTGCTTCTACTTCTTTGATGACTGTTGACAACTGACTGTCCTTTAGCAGGTGCTTATCTAGTGTTCTTTTCAGGCAATGTTTCACAATTCCTACAAGTCTCTCATAAAATCCTCCATGCCACGGAGCTAATTGAGGAATTAATTTCCATTTGATTTTGTTTTCCTTACAATATGAGTCAACTAGTATCTCAGCTGTTAGTTTGAATTGTAAAGCATTGTCAGAAATAATCACTGTTGGTGTTCCTCTAGATGCTGCGAATCGCCTTATTGCTAGAAGGCATTCTTCTGCAGTCAAATCGTTGACTACCTCCAAATAGATAGCACGAACTGCCAAACAGGTAAATAGACAAATCCATCTTTTTGCTCTGATTCCATTATTGGACGTATACATTGGTCCAAAATAATCCACTCCTGTGAATGTGAAAGCTGTACTATAATTAACTCGTTCAGGTGGCAAAGCAGGTGTCTGAGGTAGCTTGTAAGGTCCACCTCCTTGTTTCAAGCATTTTTTGCATTTTTAGATAACTTTAATAACTTGCGCTTTTCCTTGAGGTATCCAATATTGTTCTCGTACAATATTTAATGTATGTGATGGTCCCACGTGATAATTCTTCTCATGTACATCCTGAATTATTTTGTTTGTGAAATCGCAGTCTTTAGGTATTATCACTGGGTACCTTTTATCAAATGACCAATTAGTGTATTTCAGTCTGCGTTTACATCGTAAGATGCCATCCACATCTTTAAACAGGCCTAAATTCCGACTAAGATTAGTCTCTTTGCCAGCGACTTCATCTTTGAAATATTCTCTCTGTATTTTCTTAACTTCATTAAGAATGTTAACTTCATTATCTGTGTCAGACTTTTGTTTATCCAGAATGTCGTCACTTGAATTTATCTCTACCTCCATATGTTTTAAAGGTTCTTCTTGATCTTTCTTATATTTCGTAAGATCCTCCCCAACTAGAAGAATAGTATCCTCCTTCGAACCAGTCGGCCAATCACTAGGGTCGCGAAGTACAAAGTCAGGTCCATGTAACCACTTGTCTACATCTTCCTTCTAATTCGTAGGTCTAGTAGCTACATCAGCAGGGTTTTATTCTGACGGTACATATCTGATAGTCAAATCCTTATTTCTTTTTATTTCGTCAATCCTTCTTGACACAAATGGAGTTAAAAGTTTGTTGAATTTAGGGTTTTGTAGGACAATCGTCGTTTCCTAGATCCTTCATGTAACGTATACATATTTATTTTATCTCTCTTCCATTTTTCAACAATATTGTCAGGTAATGAAGTATCCCATTTGATTTGACTCTTCATTTTCGACAAGTCCTGCAGAAGTATTTTTGCTGATAATAGTATATACAGTACCTACACAGAAGTAATGTGTTTTAGAATACTTCTCTTAGTAGAAGTAGTAGTAATAAAACACTTTATCGAACTAAAACAGAGAATAAAACAAAGCAAGAAAATAACACATTTGTTATAACATTTGTACAAAGTGAACTCAGCATCTCTTATTTTTCTTAATAATAGCATTGTTTACTGGCTTCGTTCTTTCCTCCTCCTCACTTTCTTCTTCTTGTGACTTATTCGGGCACAATGCACCATTGTGAGCTCCATATTTGCCGCAGTACTTACAGTTCTTCTTATAATTACAATCTCGAATAATATGACCCATTCTGAAACAGCTAAAACATCTGGTTTTTAGTTTTTTCTTTCTTTCATCAATAGTTGTAACTTTATCACAATCCACATTAAAATGATCTCCTCCACAGAAGATGCATGACCACTTCTTTCTCTTTGCCATATTCGGTTTCCCACTTTCTTCCTGTTTAATGTCAAATTTTCTTTTAAATGGTCTGTTCATTGATTAATTTTCATTCCACTTATTTTTGTTTGTTTTAAAATTATTAAATTGTCGTTTAAGTTTTCCTGCGTTAAACCTTTTTGAATGATTTGTTTTAAGCCGTTGACCATTGTCTTCTACAAGTAAAGTTTCTACAGTATATTGTGGTTGTGACGATGATGCCTCACTTGTACTAGGTCCCTGTGCGAATCTATGTGCTTCTTCTTTGGTAGAAATAATTAATGAAAGTTGCTTCAAGGTATCCTCCACTGAACCTGTTCCTTCAGGTCCGAGTCTCATCTTAATTTTGAGCAATTGCTTTAAATTAAAGGGTGCATTCTTTAGCTTAAATTAAATTAATTTCTCAAAGACACTAGTATTCTAATTTCTCCATTTAGAAAATAATTTAATTTTATCTCATATGGGATTTGCATGTGTGTAAACGGAGTATGAGTATTCGACATGACATTGATACTCGTATGTCATAGTTGTCACTTACTTAGTAAAGTCAATTCTAATGCCCGTTTTACATTAGCGGTTGCGGTATTGCGATAGAACACACATAAGAAGGCGAAGTCTCTCCTTAGACTTAAGTTTGGGATCGTCGACAGCATGTCTTTGGATCCAGTCAAAGGGCCTCAGCTGGTACCCAGGTGCTCCCGCCCAAAGATGGCGGCAATAATCCATATGGGGTCTGACTTGAGACTTGTATATTAAGTATAATATAACAGTCTGTGCCCCGGAGAGAAGCATTGCTTAGCTCTATTGAGCACACCGAGCTTTTTGGATGCCAGCGTGTCCTTCCCTTCCAGGTAGCTACGGAATTGGACGTCACTGGAAATGTCAACACCGAGGATACTCTCTGATATGGTAAGGATTGTGTCCTGGAATTGTGGGACCACAGTAAATGAAGTTTTTTTAGCGGTGAACGCGCAAACTTGTGTGTGGGTGGGATTAAATCGGATAAGATTTTCCTTGCCCCGCAGTGAGATTTCAGAGAGAGCACTCACGATGTCTGACACAAGCTTTTTACGACTCTCTAACACAAGGGAACGAGGGATGTTGGCACGGCCCGTGTAATAGGCATCCCCAGTACTGTCGTCCGCATAAAAATGAATATCGCCAATGACATTAATTGATTTATTGATTGCCGGCCAATCTTCGAGACAAAACTAATGGGCAAATCTGTACGGGCTTTGTAATAACAATGTCAAGGATGCAGAGATGAACTGTTTTCGAAATGCGTACGCCCAAATCTATTCTGGTACTAAACAGTTATCTTATAGCAACACATTTTATTTATTTATTTAACAAGAACGGTCAATACCAATTACACTTGTTTATGTTCCTAACCAGCAAAATTACCGACTATTTTAAAATAGTTTTACCTATATTTGTGTGCTTTGAGTAATTTAGATTACTTTGGTAAGTATAAGTAGATGTGGAGTGGTGTAGTATAGTATAGATATCTAATCTCTAAAACGATATTCATTGCTACAGATCGTTGGTGTGCCCGACGATGGAACAGACAACGCCACCTTCGCCCGACGCCGGCGCAGAGCCCTCGCCTCCCCTCAATGTAAGCACCTCTCTTGGGGACTACTGTGTATTATCGCTCACCACAAGATCGACGTATGAGTGGCGTCGCCTGCTGAAATGAAAGAATTATCAAAGTGACGTTCGAAAGTGGCCTGCCAGACCCACGTTCCACTCGCGTGAGATGCTTACGAGCGAATCGAGCGACGCGCGTACAATGGGAGCTACCGTATTGTCGCTCACCAGGCGGCGCCACTCATGTGTCAATATATGGTCCTGTGTCAATATGAGAAAATTGTCAAAGCGACGAATTAAATGTTCTCGCAGGACCCACGTTCCACTAGAACCCCTAGCGGAAAATCGACTCGCGGTAATCCTCATTAATTCGTTAGACTGGGGACAAACCTTTAGTAATGTCGTTAGAGAGGTTTCATTGGCTTACTTTTAACAAAATGAACTAATAGGTCTCACAATCAAATTGAAAACAAGCAATTAGCTTAGTTCCTGACTTTCCGTTCTTGGCCCATTTGGATAAAACTCTAAGTAAGTTACATATACGAGTATGTACTTATACTTAGTAATATTATGGTGACTGTGGGTGTCAAGGTAATTTCAGAAGCTTTAATATAGCTTTCATCAGGCGCAAGTCAACGAGGGTATAGTTATAAAAATAAACAAGTAGCTCCTTTGATGTTGCTTATGTCCGTGGACGATTGCTTCTATCCGGCGGAGTCTCGTTTAGTTAAACTATAATTCTGACACTTGATCATGCTGATCAGTGAAAGTTGTGCGCGAATATATCGAGCGACGAAACAAACAACTCCCCGCCCTTGTTTATGCCCTTGAAAGAAAAAAATAAACTGTGTGATAAACTATTCCTGGCAGCACGTCTTAATTTATGAAGTAAATATTATAGACGTGATTATATGTAAGTGACAATTTTGTCATTGGCAATAAAATTACCTTCGAAACTGGGAGCTGGTACAAGTAAAAAATATAGAAAGACAAGTGTTGCAGTAAATTAAAAGTTAGATGATTGACTTTTAAGACCGGAGCGGAGTAAGCTACTTAACCTCTAAGAAGATGAGCCATTGCTGTAGAAATAACTTACCAGGGAACAACAGTTACAAACATTAATGACTAACATTAATGATAGTAGCAAAAAAAATGTTTCATAGCTTTTTAGGTGACTTATGAGCTGCAAGTTCGTTTTCATAATCCCTTTAGCCCTCAAATATCTTATTCACACTTGAATGGCTTTTGGCCGTCGGTCTAGCTAGACTTTATGATACGGCAAAAGATGAACAAGGTAATACCTTTTGCATGGCGGCTCCTTTTGACTTACAGATTGATTTGGGAAGGGGAGCTCGAAATTTTGACATAAAATTTTGACTTAATGGAGGGTAACCTTAAAATATATAAAAACTTGGGCAATGTGGTCTAATCTTTAATTTTCGTGTGAATTGTGAATGTTTAATATATTTCTGATATTCACTGTTTATATTTCCATACCAACAATTATAAATTCAATGAAATATAAGAAATAATTCGATGCATCAACTTTGTTTTGAAAAAAAATCCGCTAACGTAGAGGAACCAAAAGATGAACAACCCCTAATAGATGAACGATGTGTAATGCGTGTAATCTCAATCAATTCGGCCTTTCTTGAAATTTTTCAAAATGCGAAATTTTTCTACCAGACCATCTTTCACCGGATAAGAAAATTGATATTTTATCTGAGTTTGTTTAACGCAGTTCTACCAAATATTTCGGTGCATTCAAATTCATCACTCACCCTGTTAGGCTCTCCTATTTTCAACGATTCAATCGCTCCTGTTATTAAGTGCAAATTAAGTCAATAATACATCATCCGTTTCTGCCTTTTTACACCTAAATTCATGTATTTGCTCCGCAGTTGCCAAATATGGAAATTTCCCTCCATATAATCATCCATCGACTCCTCCCTTCAGTCAACTCTATCTAAAACTTTAAACACCCATTTTGATTCAAGGTAATGGACTCAAGTGGTTCTCCCAATTAGATTAGGCGGTCTTGGTGTTCGCACTTCGGCAAGTTCAGCTCTACCTACGTTCCTGGCTTCTGTAATACAAGGGAGTTCTGTAATACAAGTAATACAAGGGAGGTGTAAAACAATAATAATAATAGTAGATTTTTAACCAAGGGCTGAAAGGCACGCATTTCTGACGAGGTAGTCCAATAGTGCGAGTCGGAAATGGGTGCCTTTTACCCGATTTAAACACTCTACTTTTCATTTCGAATTCGAGGATAGTAAAATAACAACTGCACAGTTAAAACTACACATTCTTGAAGAAAATCTTGAAGGAAGCACAATGCACATATTACACTAAACTATATAGGATCATATCTCTGACCATAGATTATATGCCACCCCTTTTTTTCACAAAGGATAAAAAGGGAGGCATATAGATGAATCTATGAACAAAGATATTTGATAATTTACCTAACATAAGCCTTACAAAAATGTAGAAGATTTAACACAACAACGGCATAATATATTTTGTTTTATTGAAAACAAACAGGTAACTTCGTGCCACTGTTTACTATCTTTTTTCTTCTTATCTTTCCTTTATTCAGGTTGGCCTTAAGCGGGTGATAAACTCATAATCGGTTTTCTTGTACTCCGTTCACGTTCAGTACCCTTTTTCGAGTTTATTTCAGTATTACGTGTAATGTAATACTGAAATAAAGAAATAACTTCACTTGATATTGATTTATCAATGTTTGCTAAAGAAAACTTTTAAAAACCTAAGACAACCTCAAAATACCTTAAATACCCCAAAACAAACATCACATAATAATGTTACTTCAGCTATTGTACTGTATCTTAGCTGCTATTTTCCTTGAATTAATTACATTATTGAATGTTTATAGTAGATACTTTAGAAATCATAAACTAAAATTTGTAAATAAACTAGCAAACTTTTTGTTAAAGTTACATGCTACAGATAAAACATAGATTATAGACAATTTTAGAATTATTTAAATACAGTGTTGCTGGCCCACGATATTTTAAATTTGCCGCACTTTTCTACATACATAGTTAGGTTATTCTGATTTTGTATGACTAATATTTTGTATTTTGCATACATAAGTATGAATTAATGTGTGGCTGTATAACTTTATGCAATTGCTTACACTTATTAATTACTTGCACATATTCAATTAAAAAAACACCTTAAATTTAATATTGCCTTCTTGTCACCGCTATATAGAACCAATGAGACATTTACATTTGATCCGAAAAAAAACCGTACTTGGTGCTTACAAGCCGATAACCAAGAGGAATATATTCGTTTGCGATCCTAGGGACGATGCATCGTTTTCCACCCGCTTCATAGCTAAACAACAACCCACTTTCAGAGCATGAGAAATGAAATAGTACATTGTGCATCTAGGGCGCCAAGAAGGGCATTACTTACGACGGTCTATTGAAGTCCGACACCGAAGGCGGAGGGCTTTAAATGACCCGAGTTAGTAATCCCCTCACTGCCCGACACACACACACGATGTTTTTCATCACATTTGCGAGAAAATAAATAAACTTTCTAGGCAGATAAAGAAACGATAAATATTAGCGGCAGTGTAGCAGAACAGTCCACAGTACTCCGAAGTGAGTACGACTACGCGCGTAAGTACGTATGCGCGGCGAACGCGTGGGGGGCAGGTGCTCCGGGAGCTCCGGGCGGGCGGTAAAGTAGTAGTTTTAGTTTAGTTTTAGTTCATTTATTTCACGAAGAAAATTAGATATACAATTTAGTGTCAATGTCAAAGTATACAAATTCTCATCATGATCGTCAAACAAGATGTCATAATTAAATAACAAAAAATGGTACACATTATTTGAAGTCAAGATAATAATAATAATAAATAATCACAAAAATTAAACAGTCAATTAAAATTTCAATTCCATGTACTGGTTTACAGAGTACAGAGGGTTATCCAACAAAAGGTTTCTTAAGTGACGCCTAAAGACTGCGTCACATGGCTCGTTTCTTAAGTTAGCAGGCAAGTGCTCATAATAGGTAGGTCCCATAAGGCGTGGGTTTTTCCTTGAAAGCGCCATGCGACGTGGAACTGTTCTAAGACGACCAGCTGCTCGAAGTTGTATGTCCGGATGGTACACGCGATTAAATTCCGATATGTTAGTTCTTATATGCATCAGTACGTCAAACAAGTATTGTGAGTAGTGCGTCATTATGCGTTGCGAAATGAATAGGTCTTTGCAAGGGTGTCTATGTCTTACTCCGAAAAGCGTGCGGATTGCACCTTTCTGCATCACTAAAACTCTGCTGGCATTCGTTGAATTGCCCCAAAGCAATGAGCCATATGCCATAATAGAATAGAATTGTGCAAAGTACACCTGTCTTAAGGCTTCTGCAGAGATAAGTGGCTTCAATTTACGCTACGCAAAGACAGCACTACCCAACCGATCGCAGAGGCTGTCAACATGGCGCTTCCAATTTAAGTTGGAGTCGATCAGGAACCCAATAAATTTACTTTTCAGTCCTCCGGCCGGTAAGCGCCACTTTACGCAAAACTTAATTGCCGCCTGTCGGCTCCGTCGGGCTGAAAAATAGTATACAAACCTCGGCCGGTAAATGGGAAAGCCTCGGATCACATGTTAGTCGACCTCGGCTTCGCCTCGGCCGACAATTACATGGTATCCGAGGCATTTCCCACTTAAACGGCCTTGGTATGTATTGTACTATTATAGCCAAGTTTGAAGATTTGAAATAAGCCTTAGCTGATGCAAAACCTCCTTAAGTGAAATGACGTACGATATTTTAAAACTGAACTCATAACTCCCTCGGGAATTATATTGTGCTAAAATCCATAACTCCCGAGGAGATTAAATCGGCTCTAACCGCTCTATACACTTGCGCGTTATAACACCATTACCGAGCAAGTGTGATGAAAATATACCTATATTTTTATATCTCACGGCGTATTTTTGATGAATTATGTACCAAGCTCATATTTATGATCTAAACATTAACGGCTTTCTTTTTTTAGGGATTAGTACTCAAGTAGGAACACTTATAGTTTCGCCGAGTTTGTCTGTCTGTCCGTCCGTCCGCGGATAATCTCAGTGACTGTAAGTAAAAGCTGTAATTTTGTACGAACATGTATATTGGTCACGCCAACATAGTGGTAAAAGTGGTTATATTTTTTTAGGGTACCTCCCGTACATGGGTGGTGCTTTTTTTTCGTTTCAGCCTTAGAGTGTGACATATCATTGGATAGGTATTTAAAAAATAATGAGGGTTTTCTGTAAACAGTTTTTGATAAAGTTAATGTTTTCGGAAATAATCGCTTCAGAAGTTTAAAAAATCTGTCCCCCCCTCTAACTTTTGAACAATGAGATAAAAAAATATGAAAAAAATTACAAAAGTAGAACTTAATAAGAACTTTATCGGAAAATTACTTTGGACTTGATTTTTGAAAAATTGTACAAAATAACTTCTGAATTAAGTTTGTGATTTAACCGTATATTATGCGAACATTTTTTTTCTTGAGTACTTAATTTATAATACCGCACGTATTTTACTTCTAATAATTCGAATCGATTCACGCGATCAAAAGTAACCCCCGAAAACCCAACATACACAACCCGTCTAGTTCGTATAAATTAGTAAACCCCCCGATTCCAAGAGATGGCGCTGTACCGTTTTCTACTTCGCGCTGTTAAGATTTTTTCGGAGTTGATGGGATCGGGACGGGTGTGATCGAAAGTATCATATAATTGTTAATTATTATAAGCATAATGACCATGTTATCTATTAAAACACTTTTTAAGGTTGCCTATTGTGACGGACGATAAACTACGGAACCCTACACTGAGCATGGCCCGACATGCTCTTGGCCGGTTCTTTGCCTTTCGTCCTTTCGTTCGTTTCGTACATACTGTATATTGAACATTATTTAAATAGAAATTGTTTGTGTCTTTAGTAACGAAATTGTTATTTAAATTTTTTTTTTCCCTTCTTTACTTAAATTTCTAGTTGTAGATATTACCTAATATCCGAGCCAATACAATTTCTATAATTTAAGTATTTTTTGTTCTTCGTTGTATAATGTAGTAATGGGAATACTTTACTTTGGCAAGTTACTGACTTTCTAAACTACGTATGGTTAATTGGAGGTGAATGTAGTTTAGCAAATGTAAGCTTAATACGGTGTCGTGTAGACAGGCGGACGTCGCTCGTCGGGCGTTTGTCTGGGAGATAAAAGCTTTCTGCTTCAATTCATTCCTGGAACATGACGTATAATAACAATATTTGAGGATTACAATACATTACCTACAATATATGTAGGTAGAGGATCCAAAAGATGAACAACCCCCAATAGATGAACGTTGTTCCTAAAAATCCAAATAATTAAATCCTGACGTACTTTACAACCTTAGGAATATTTTTTACTAAAACTTTAACATTTTCCCTTCATATAATTTTAAACTTTTAAATAATAGATGAGTGTATTTGGTTGTGAGAGCTCACCGAAAATATGCCTCGCGCCGAAATCACCGTTTGTATGGAATTCTTATTAAGAATGGCGCTTCAAAATTTAAGGACATAAATTCGTATAAAATTGAATAATGTTTCTACTGACATGCTTTTGCTTGGTAACGATTCTAGACTAATCCCGCTACCCTTTAGGTTATTAATAAAGTCATAATTTAACTTATTTTATTAAATATTAACTGTTCAAGTTATGGTTCCAATATTGTGTGATTTATCCAATAGCTGAACAGCGTTCAACTTTTGGGTAAATGTTAGTTTTTTGAAATACTTATATAAAGCCTAACGGTAACGGTAGATACTCCATTTATATCTTAAATTTCTAGTTTGCTGTTCCTTGATTTTTTGACTAAAAGATGAACGGAACTTTCCTTGTTTAACTCAATTATTACGGGGCATATTTTAGTATGGAAACGGGACTGTTCACTGGATTAAACTATACCTAAAACATGAACTAAGAGAATTTACTAGTTCATCTATTGGGCTGCATTCCAATACATGAACGATTGTGTTACTTTTTTTTATTTTTTTATTATTGATATAAATAATAGTTACATAACATTTTATATGACAGTACCGGTAAACCAGATCGGTTTGTCTCGATACCTCGTTCCGCAGTTCTTAATTAATCAAAGACGAAATTCAGTGCAACATAAAAATTTGCATTTTGTGCATTTTCTTAGTTCATTTCATCAACATCGTGCCCAAAACTTGAACGAACTAAATTTATTCGTCTTTCTATACTACTGTTCATCTATTGGTGCCCAGTTGTTCATAATTAGGGTACTCCCTTTTGCATTTTTACTGGTTCATCTTTCGGGGTAAAAATGTTCAGAGTTAGGGCACTTTGTTCATGTTCTGGGGAAAATGGGCCATTTCGGAACATAATCATTTTTATAAAAATATTGGATAGTTTAAAGAGGGTTTGGAATAGTTTAATCTAAACTAGAGTATATGTAGTATAGTATAAAAAAATAAATCTTAGTGAAAATTGGTTACAACACACGTAAAAAAAATACCAAAGTGAGGTAAGTCGCTTAATTGTTCATTTATTGGTTCCCCTACCCTATACCTAACTATGCCAAAATTATTATGTAGGTAGAATACATGAAATTGACAGAGCATGTAGGTATTATGACTTGTTATCGATTTATAGGTATTATAAATACCTATTTTGGTGGCCAACTAATTAGCGACCCACTTTTTTCCCATAGGTACAATTGCCTACAAAAATGATTTTCCTTTGATTATAGGTGTTTAAAAAGTGCTTGGCCATTTTTGTCGCCAATTATACGAATTATTCCTGTTCGAGCAAAATTATTTGAGGGAATTTTTTTTTCACATTTCTGTAAAATACGAACTTTGAAAAACAAACTCGATCAAATTATAGGTATTTAGGGACAACGCGGGAAATATTGTATAAAAACATCGACAAATGTTTTTTTAAAGACACACATTGTTTCAACGAATTTTTTACAGAAACTTATTACCTGTATACTCGTACCTACTTTAGATATTATGCATTATACAAATATTAGTACATTACCTACTTACTGCAAAGGCCGTGAAGTAAGGGATTGTTTGTGGTAGACGGATTATATAAGTCCTGCAATCTCTCTTCCGGCCGAGGCTTGTATAGTGCTTTTGTAAGGAAATATTATAATTAAAATAATTACTAGGTAAATAATTGTTTGATTTGCCACCTTTTTATTTTTTAAAGATGCCATTTGAATGAACTATTCGAGCACCATGTTTAACCGCACATAAGGAAGGGGTTTTCTGGAAGAGATCGCTTATAGCGATAAGACCGCCTGTTGCTACCTTTATATAATTTGTGAATTTGTTCTGTCTTTTGTCTCATATGTGGCGCAATAAAGAATATTTTACTTTTTTTAACTTTACTATACATAGAACCATAGAATTTGTTTCTTTTTTAATGTCGCAAGTATCTAGTCGTCGTTGGCTGCATGTAATTTTTCCTTTGTCAGTTTAGTCTTAGTACGTAAATTAAAAAAGTTAGAGCAGCGGACAGTAATGTTTCGTTCATACTTACGCCATACATTTTCTGTGTTTTCTTAACTTCATTAAGAATATAAACTTCATTGTCTGTTTTAGAGTTTTGTTTATCCAGAATGTCCTCACTTGAATTTATCTCTACCTCCATATGTTCTGGAGTTTCTTCTTGATCTTTCTTATATTTCGTAAGATCCTCCCCAACTAGAAGAACAGTATCCTCCTTCAGACCAGTCGGCCAACCACTAGGGTCGCGAAGTACAAAGTCAGGTCCATGTAACCACTTGTCTACATTTTCTTTCGAATTCGTAGGTCTAGTAGCTACATCAGCAGGGTTCAATTCTGACGGTACGTATCTGATAGTCAAATCTTTATTTCTTTTTATTTCGTCAATCCTTCTAGCCATAAATGGAGTTAAAAGTTTGTTGGATTTAGTCCAGTTAATGATGATTTTATTCAATCAGTTAACCCGTGGAGCGTCCTATAGACACCGTGTGTCCATAACTTTTTTTGGCGGGTAGCGCCCTATAGACACACCGTTTCTATAAGAGAAGTGCTGCTATTGGTGGGCTTCTTTGTCAGATTCGGTTATGTTGTCACGCCAAATTGGATTAAAAATCAGTGCGTGACAGTTCTACCAACATAAAAACGCGGATATTCGGCAATTTACTCGAATCCAAGGCACCAAAAATAATAAATTTCTGAGACGTGTGAAAAAAAATTAACGAGCCGCCATTACACCCCGTTTGCGGAAAGTTGTGTTTCGTGTGTTGTGACTTTTAAAATGAAAAGTTAAGTGTTACTTATATAAATTATATATCAAATTACTGGAAATTAGATAAAGATTTTGTGTTATGTATTAATATAAATATGAAACTATAAATAATTATTGTATTATAAGTACCTAATCATGAGATATGTACCTAATCTACAAAAAACGATAGCAATTATTAGCAAACGCTGCATAAACTTACAAGTTATAGCAACTTGTAAATAAATGCGAAATTATTCGCGAGTTTATGATTATGTAATCGATCTGATTCCTGTAACGATCGCCAGATCTCCATGTGTATAGTCGCCTAGGTTGGTGTTGAAAACAGGTGTTCATAATAGTCAGTTTCCTCTCGATGCAAAATTCTATGAGCCTTTGTCCTCTCTCACTTCGGACGCCAAGGCCATATTTTCCGACTGTTGACCTGATGTGGTCATCTTCCAGAGTATTTCCCACTTTGGCATTCCAATCCCCTAGGATCACTGTGATTTCACGGCTCGGTATGCAGTTCAGGGTTCTTTCGAGCGTCTCATAAAAGTTATTTAGGTCTTCCTCCTGGGATCCTTCTGTGGGGGCATATATTTGTACGATGTTCAGTATAGCCGGCCGGGTGTTAAGCTTCATGCTAATTATTCTGTCGGAGACAGGGTTGTAGCCCAATACGTGTTTATTAATTCGCGTTGGGAGTAAGATGCCGACGCCATTTCTACTGGAATCTTCTGTTCCCGAGAAGTACAAAGTATTCTTCTCTGCAGTCACAAAATGACCTTGCCCTCTCATGTGGGTTTCCCTCAAGCCCAGTATGGTGATGCGATATCGTTCCGCTTCCCTTTCCACAATGGATAGTTTACCTGGCTGCAGTAAGCCGCGTACGTTCCACGCGCCAATACGATGCTCTGCTCTGATATGGAGCTAGATGGAGAGTTTTTGGTTACGTCAGTAGCAGAACCCCTTTCGGAGGCCTGACGCAGCACCTCTTCAGAGTCAACCAGAGTACTGAAAAGTAAAAACGTAGGGAATGTAGTTGATGCAGTGTAGATTAATTCGTTCTTAAAGTGTTCAATTTCAATGTGTTAAATATGTTTTCATAAGTATTAAAGTAGGTAGTAAATAGTAAAGTAGTAGTATATATGTTCTCTTAATTAGAGCAAATGTTTTTCAAGGTTTTTAGGTCCTTGATCTCAGAGGAAGCCGCTAAAGTACTTGCATAGCACGGTCTGGTGTTATGTAAGATTATTTCCAGTTTTTCTTCCTCAGACAATGGTTTAACCAATCGCGAGAACATGCCGTGCATTATAGACAAATAGATAGAAATATTTTCTAATTCTCCTTGCGTACGAGATTTTATTTCGTTAATTAAACGATAGTCGTAGTCCTTTTGACTAAATTTTTTTTTTAATAAAACGACCAGGTCATCCCAAGTTTGAACACTTTCCTTATTACAACGGAACCAATGTAACGCGTCATCTGTAAAAATCTCATACGCAAACTTTAGAACACGATCTTTAGAGACATTTCGCGCTTCCACGAACCCTTTGTATGAAAGAGAAAACGCAGGACTTCCCGGAATATTTTAATTTAGCTAGGTCAGAGGTTAAGGTACGATCACAGTGCACTACCGTAGTTTTAGGTTCCAAGGTTGATATTGCACTTGCATTTGTGGAAGATGCGTATTAAACTATTAATCTCTTTGTATTGGCTGTTGAACAAAGTGCAATACGTTTTATGCTGGTCAACCAATGGGGCACCGACATTCGAAATACGTCTACATCCATGGTATATATGATGAAGCAGGTTTTCGGCACGCAAGAATATTGTTTTATCGAACTTACTTTTCAATGACGTTATCATCGTTTGGGATTTTGCAAGACTGTCTTTGAGAACTTCGAGGTCAGCCGCAGGCTCTAAGTGAGATTCCAGAATATCCTCAGGAGATATAGACAATTTCACAATCTGGCTTCGGAGATCTTGCACCAAGCCAGTTGAACCTCCTCTAAGAACGACCTCATATTCTAGTTCAGCTTTTTGGAGTGACAAATACTTAATTGGGTAAGACATGATTTTAATCCTCTAAGGGTGTTTGTTTTGATCACAAATGATTGTAAGCAGTTAGGTTTTGTTGCAAAGTAAGTGGAATAATGATTTATTTTAAAATATAAAAAAAAGTTAAGTCAAAACACAAGCTAAATGTTAACTTTTTATTTAACAAAAACTAGAAAGTAATAATAGTAGTAGAAATCCACGTACCAAGCAACAGCTCAAATCAAACTTAAAATACTAGATGAACAAGTGAAATACAGGAAAGAAGAGAGAAACAGAAATACAGTGTATTAGAAAGCCACCAACACCAAAGAAAACCAAGAGAAAGATAAAAGCCAAGGATTTGTTTAAGTAGTGCACAGCTCAGTAAACCTAGTATGGGCGCCAATGTGACGTTTTAGCGTCGCAATAAGTAGGTAGAAGCGGAGAGGAAAGAAACTAGTCTGTTTGAGTTTTACAAAATTTAATTAAAATAAAAAAATAAACTTAAAGACCGGCTAAGTCGCGGGTTTAGTTACTGAGCTAGCACACACTGAGCACTTAAGAAAACAAATCCTTGAATGGGGTCACTTCCCTGCGCTACGACGTGTAAGGTTGCATATCCGGGTAGCCGACTTCATATATCCGGGTCCGGATCAGCAGCATGGGGGCATCCAGAGGCACGGAAGCATGCGCCGCATTGTTGGTAGGTTCCAAATTCAACCCCAGACTTGGTCCCTGGAATATCCGGAGATTGGCCGTTTCAGAAAAAGTCTAATTTTATGTAAGTGACTGCGACATCCGGATATTTGGCCAAATTATTGTGCAAGAAAGAAGAGTAGGCTGGTTTAGTGAACCCCAAGCATTAAAAAGGTGATCAATGATGTGGCAGTCACAAATAAGCTAAGCAAGTTCCTTTGTTGGACTAAAGTGAAGTTAAATTTATATACTACCATTACGGAAGTATTAATTCTAAGTAGGAAACAACTAAAAGCATTAATTATTAAGCCTAAGCTAGTATTAGGCGTGTAATTACAAGAATTTTAATGAAAATTAAGCATAAGTTAACTTAGATTTTTATGAAGTGGGTAGTTTTACAATTCTAGAAGAATCCAGAAACTTGATGTTTCCAACGATACTACGATTAGCAAAATAGAACTTAATAAGCAGATGTAGAAGAATGAGTAGCAAGAATTAATTGTGAAAAGATTGCACTAAAAATGATTTAATGTTTAATTACTAACTATAGGATTTAACTTATTCTAAGTACTACTAAAACATTCAAAACACTCACCCTTACTGGGGAAATACTGGGAACTTAGGATAAAACACTGTAGTTAGAAGGATAAAAATCACTAAAATTGTCACATCCTTTAACTTTATAGTTTATAGTACAACGTATGTATGTACTTTTGGTTTGACCTCTCGCTGCCGAAGCCGTAGAAGGAATGCGCGGTCGCGTATGTGTCCCATTAGCTGGTCAGCGCATAACCGGTATTGCAAGTGAGTGACGTAGTCCTTTGTATTCGCGCCTGGTTTAGCTAATAACAATTTGCAGACGACAATTATGTTTGTACGTTATTTTATTTGAAGATTTTGTATGTATTTAAATATTATTGATTTTATTTTTTTATAAATAAGATAGTTAAGTTTAATATAGTGTTTTAAGTTTTATTTAGTTTTGTTTTCCTTTTGTATAAAAATAATAAATAAAAATAAAAATCTTTTATTTCAGACACATGATCCATATCTTGTTAGTACCAAAACAAAAAAAAAACAAAAACAACGAAACACTTAAAAAACGAATGTTAGTATTTTAAAAGAAACCAAAACAAAGAGACACTTGTGGTCCTGGCCTATTTGCCATATGTCAGTGTTGTCCTGACCTGCTCAATCCAATGCCACAGTATATATGACACTGAAATCTATTAGCAATGACCTTCAGAATGCTGTTCCGACTTTTCCTGACGCGACCCAACAGCGACGTAATTTTTTTCCGCATTATCGCATGAAAGTCATCAGTGTGGGCCTTTGCGAACATTTCTGACACACCATTTCGGGAGTCTCAGCAGCATTCTGAAAGCATTGTTGTATTGAACGCGCAGGGCGCTGTAAGCTCGTTTGGTATACCGAACCCACAGACCGCTAGAGTAAAAAGATTGGCTATATGCTTTGAATAGCGTTATTTTCACTTCAACTGAACATCTAGCGAATCTGCGGGCCAGCATATTACTTCTCACTGACAACGCCCTACGCTCTCTCTCGATGTCACTATCATCGCTCAAATCATCAGTTATAATGTGGCCCAAGTACTTAAAGCGATCCACTACCTTCAGGACCACTCCACCAAGAGTCACGGGAGGTATATGATAGGGTTTAACTCTACCTGCTTTAAAAACCATTATTTCACTCTTGGTGGAGTTGTACAAAAGCCCATGTGCCCTCGCGTACTCCTCACATTTGGCCACTAGCTGTCTAAGGGCCCCTATAGACGGACTCAGCAGCACCATGTCATCTGCATAGCTTATATTGTTAACACAAGTGTTTTCGATATAGCATCCAGCATGCATGCTGCTGAGGCCGCCTATTAGATCATTCATATAAAAATTGAACAATTTTGGAGACGTCAGGCCCCCCTGCCGTACCCCACATTCCAGCCTGTACTCTGCAGATAGAGCCTTGGCCCATCTCACCTGATTTGATTGATTTTGATACCAGTACCTTAACAAGCTAGTACAGTCACCCGGAATGCCTGCCTCCCTTAATTTTTTCCAAAGTGTATTATAATCGACTCTGTCGAAAGCTTTGGAGAGATCTAGGAAGCAGGCATAAATAGGTGTTTTTCTAGACGTGTAGTACCCGACAGTATGCTTAAGACACATGATGGCACTTTCCGTTGATAGCCCCGTTGTGAAACCAAACTGGGCGTCGTGGATATTCAGGTACTTATCCAGTGTCGAGTTAAGCATACTGTCGAGTAGTTTCGCTGCTGTCGTGGCGAGAGAGATGGGCCTATAGTTTCCTTTGTCCGACAGATCTCCAGTTTTGTTCTTTACAATCGGAACCACTATGGTCTTCATCAGAGCTGCAGGTAGGTATGAATGACCAGAGCACCCTAGGCAGATGTCCGCCAGCATACTTATAGTGCTCAATACTGAGGCCATCGTGGCCAGGCGACCTTCCTCTCGGCATTCTGCTAATAATCTCCCCTATCATTTTTGCCGTGAAGAATGTCTCCCTAGGCTTAGCAATGGCCCCAGTACAACCCTCATCAGATACATTTAACGACGACTGCAGCAGAGATTTCACAGTAAAATGTTGTCTGAATAACTCCGCAATATCTCCCTGTTCACTCACTTCCCCTACACTCACAGGCAAACCAGGCGAAGCGTTCATGCGTTTGGTCATCTTCCAAAAGTCATTGAATTTATTACCATTGTGTGCGAGGGCAAGTCTATCCATGCTTAACTGCTCCTGCCTGTCTTGGCACCACTTCAGTTTGGCTTTGAAAACCCTTCGACTGCCGCTCATGGCCTCAAACAACTGGCCTTGACGCGGTTTCCCAGCATTTTCCCAAAGCATGAACTGCAGCCTGGCCTCCCTATGCGGACCTGCCACAAACTTATTCCATCCCGCGACGTATCCACCCTTTCTTCATAGGTTCTTTCGTATAGGATTACTTTATTAGATATAACGGAAAACCGTTAAAACGAGAATATATTTGTAGTACCTAAAACGAGCATCACGGGGACCTGTAGGTTATATTACGTTTCCTTTTTTTAATGGACCCCGCCACTCAAATAAAAGTAGATAGCGCCTACCGACTTTTTTAAATAAAATAATAATAATAATTACGTGGAAATACTCAACCGTGTCAGATGTTGATGTACACGTCGCGCACCGTTTATCTACAAAAAAAAACTACCGTGCTCGAGTAAGTCAAAGTAAGGTTTTTTTGTTGCACTTTGTGATCTTGCCAGGATCCCTTGCGTTTCGCTAAAATCGTCAACTTAACAGGTAAACCTTTCTTATTTTAAACGTCTTAAGGTACGTTCCGCCAATCCTACAGCTCAGACTTACGTCTAGTGCCGCGAAAGCAGGAGGTCGCTGGTTCGATCCCAGCCCTGCTCACCGGGGACCTTGGTCACTTTTTCTTTAGTATATGACATCTCTTTCAATTTATAATTTATATATACTAGTGTGACTACTTAAAAAAACACAAAAACATGAATCAAAACATTTATTACCTTTAATAAATGATTTGATTCGTGCTTTATAATTGTATAGAATGGTGACGTCACCCTCGCTTTTAGTTGAAAATAATCTGTAAAGAATATCTAGAAGGCAGCACTAGACGTAAGTCTGAGCTGTAGGATTGGCGGAACGTACCTTAAAACGTTTAAAATAAGAAAGGATTGCATATACTTAGGAAATTTTTAACAGGTAAAATAATTAAGGCTTCGTCAGACTAGCGCGTGGCGTGAGCGGGGCGCGAGCGGGGCGCGAGCAGAGCGCGATAGAAGCGGGGAGCGCGGCGCGCTTACATCGCGCGCGTGTCAGGCGCGCATCGCGCGCGGGTCACGCGCGCGTCGCGCGAGCGCGCCGCCAGCGCCGCGCGCTCGATTCACCGAGCATTTTTCTTTGCGCTGTGATTGCGCGGCGGTCGCGCCGCGCGCCGCGCGCGCGTTGAAAGCGGGGCGTGAGCGGGGCGCGATAGGAGCGCGACGCTAGCGCCGCGCTGCGCCCAAGCGCGGGTCGCGCTCGCTTCGCGCCCCGTTCACGCCACGCGCTAATCTGTCGAAGCCTTTAGAGTACGGCCACGCTGAGTCACCCGCCATGTTTTACGTGAAGATGGTGCGGCCATTCACTGTAACAGAAAAAAAGGCCGAATTGCTACAAACTTAGCCTTCTAGACTAGCCTCCATAATTATTAAATCTAGTATCTTGTAGGTAGGTAGAGGTACTATCGCGTTCAGAATTGCATTGGCAGTCTATGCACAAATGATTGAAATAATTTACATAGTTACATAACTGCAGCATCCTGTATCGGTGGAGCGCGGACCGGTTCCTTGCTAGTTAAGGAAAACAACAATGATTGTACCATAGCAATATAGTCTGTAGTTCACTTATCTGTTTAAGTGGGTACCTACCAGTATGTGTGTAAGAGAAGAGATTTTTATTGTTACCAAATGTTTAAGTGGAATTCGAGTATCGAGACAAACCACATTGGTTTAACGATACTGATGTATGTTATGTTTATACTGTTTTTGTAATTGTTTTTTATTAATAAAATAATTAATAAAAAACCGGCCAAGAGCATGTCGGGCCATGCTCAGTGTAGGGTTCCGCAGTTTACCGTCCATCACAATAAGCAACCTTAAAAAGTTTTTTTTTATTATTTATTTAGGATCACCAACAGATAATACATCATTATTACAATTGAAACTTACATATAATAAGAGGTAGATGCTTATCTAATTAAAGGTAACCACAGCTAATATTAGTGTCTTTGGATTTTAATAGATACCATGCTCAATATGCTTATAATAATAAACAATTCGATAATACTTTCGATCACACCCGTCCCGAGTCCCGACCCCATCAACTCCGGAACACCACTTCTGGAGCAAATATTTCCGAAACTATTAACTTTATCAAAAACTGTTCTCAATAAACCCTCATTATTTTACAAATACCTATCCAATAATATGCCACACTCTAAGATTGAAACGAAAAAAAAATCACCCCACACTTTACGTGTATGGGAGGGGGAGGTACTCTAAAAAAGAAATTATAACCACTTTTTATGTTACCACATTGTTGGCGTGACCGATACACATATTCGTACAAAATTACAGCTTTCTAGTACTTACAGTCACTGAGATTATCCGCAGACGGACGGACGGACGGACGGACGGACGGACGGACAGACAGACAGACAGAGCGAAACTATCCTAGTTGACTACGGAACCCTTATAAATGAATGAATTCATTGATAAATCATCCCCGAATTTTTTTGTGCGATTATCACAATGCAACCAATTTATCGCATAAAGTAATTTTGCCGAATGATCATGTTCCTATTGAATTTTATGAAATCGTTTCATTTCCCAATTAAATGGTTGGCAATTCTATCTTTGGGCTTGGTTTTTAATTGGTACTTTTTATAATACATATTTACATGTGGTTTATGGTTTAGTCGGTATAATATACATTTAGACTTTGAAAAACCTGCCATACAGAGTATTCGAGCGAATTTTGAAGGAGTTACTTTACAACGATGTAACTTTCATTTGGGGCAAATTTTATACAAGTAGGTTTTTGTTTTTTAATTACAACTTATACAGGGTTTTATACATATTAATGTTAATGAACAATAAAAAGTCGGGTTCTAAACAGTTAGTGAGATGAAACCGATGAGGGATCGCGATGCCGAGGGAATAAAAAAAAACAGTCGGTTCTGGCTCGCTGTTAGGTCGCAGTTCTACCTAACACTCCTCCTCGCTTCGCTGGTCGTCGTACCTACACTGTCCTGCCTTAACCTATATATTTTTGTAACAAAGTCGGTTCTGGCGCTTCGCTCGTTAGGCTCGCGCGCTGGTAGGTCGCAGTTCTACCTAACACTCGTCCTCGCTTCGCTCGTCGTACCTACACGTTCTGGCGCTTCGCCGGCCGCTGCTGTTAGGTCGCAGTTCTACCTATAACACTCCTTAGGAGGAGTACAGTCCTTACACTCCTAAGCAAGGGCTTCGCTCGTCGTCGTACATACACCGACCTGCCTTAACCTATGTACTTTTGTAACTCCTAAGGAGGAGTAGTAACTGCTAATGTGTATTGCCGCAAATTTAAAAGTGTAATGGTCGGTGGTATTAAAAAAATACGTCTGCTTTTGGTTTGTTATAAATAATAATGTACTTTTTTTTTACCAAATGAGCTTTATATTTGTCTAAGGCAAGTACAAGAGCAGTCATAATTTTAAAGATCCGGTTTAAATGTGTATCTTTTACTTAGTTCAAGTAAAAAATTGGCTCATATATGAAAAGGGCACTGGTACACTGACGAAACGTTATTCGTGTAATAGTTGTTAGGCCTAGTGAAAGATTTGAACCATTATCAGTATGCTAAAATTATTGAGTCATTACAATAATCCGTTTTATAATAATTCTGCCAAATGAAACGTTGTCATACAAAAATCTGCTAATAGTTGGTTGTCAAAGTGAGCCATCGGCGAAATGTTGGTTGGCAAATGAAATTCGGGCAAAAAAAGTTCGGAGAAAAGGCAGAACCCCTAAATAGGTATAACGTATTAAATATTTCACAATGAGAAACATGGGCTATTAGTGTGTAAGTGCTTTATTTAAACACGTAATTAGAAAAACATTAATAATAGCTATTAAGTTACTGATGGAAACACAAGGTTTAGCCATACATACGAGTATACATATTTCCATGTTTCAAGTTCCGACATAGAAAATGGCTGACCAACCTCATCAAAACGTGTCTAATTACCTACCACTAACCTAACACGTAAAGACTGCACAGGAAAATTTGCGAACCGGACTAATGAAATGCCGGCCATATGCGCCGGGGCAATCCGTCTGATCTTCATGGCGAGTATGTACGCCGTGTATCCGCCAGACAAAGTTCCCATATATTTATTGGCAAGATCTAGCGGATATGCCCGAACGTATATGGATAGCAAATCACTTACTTGACTTCGGTTAGATTTAGAGAGCCTTGCAAATGTAGTAGCGTGCATACGTCATCTGATAAACGATTAAATGTTGAGAAATTTTGAGCATGCATATAGTATACTCGTACGGTAGAGTTTTTGTCGTATCGTCCTTAAAGGTTAAAGAGGGTTCCATAAGAGATTAAGGGAAGTCGTAAATTTTCAGAGGCATGTGTACTTATGTAGGGTGATTTGGTGTTTTCTTAAATAACTTAAGCCTTTCCCTCCGGAAACATAATTTAATGATGATTTTGTGAATGGCCTGAAAACCAGCGTCGTCGTACACTTAGATGTGTCACGGCTCATGCTGAGTAACATCCCTTTTGGTTTATTTAGTTGTAACTCTTGTTTATCTTTAACCTTGTAGTGTTTTAAAACCAATTAAAAAAACATTTTTTTCTCTATTCTGTATTAATGTCACAGATGGTAGAGAAATACACACACATAAATATGCATGTATTCACATGCATTTACATACTTATATGTATGAATGAACCACACACATTACTGTTAATTACGAGTTCCGTCGTTTTATTACAAGTTTTTATTAATCGAATTATATTTTTAAGGATTCAGCAGAACATCCGCAACATTTATCTACCAGAAAAAGACATAGCGGTGATGGTAACAATAATAGCCATAACAAAAAGAGCATCCTTAGTCAAGATAAAATTCATAATGAAACCACAGATGACACTCATACCGACAGTTATGCTCCTGGCTCAAGTGTTAGAAGCGAGGCCGAAGACAATAATGCCGAAAATTCAGTTAATCCTAGAAACTTCAATTATAAGACTAGAGATGATGGTGACAAGTATCGAATTTCTGAGGCTTGCGAAGGTAGTGAAAATGGTACTGGACACATCACCAACAACGATACGCACAGCAAAGACTCTGGGATCAGAATAAGTATGGACAGCGAGGACAGCCGACCAGATCGCAGAAGCATCCCCGGGCGGTCAGACGGCGAGTACGAAGATGAAAGGGTGGCGAGCTGCGATGCGGAACTGTGCGCGGGCGGCGCCGGCGACGAGCGGCCAGCGCCCGACTACGAGCGCCTGCCTCCCGACGGCGCCAGCTGCTCAGCTCCCGACGACCACCTTGCTAAAGTAACTGTGTATTGAGTATCACTTTGATTTTTGTAATCGAAAGTTACCCGTTGCTTCAGCGTAACTACCTATATAAACTTTTATTTTACCATCATTATTTCCAAGTAATAATGTCAGTATATTACAGCGGGTCCCAAAAGAAGATTTGAATGAGTTTATTTTAAAGCTAAATTATATGTGAAGCTTGTATAAAGGTACCAAATTGTCGGTAGTCTACAATAAGGCGTTGCAGTTATAAAGAGTCATTTGAAAATGTCTCTTACCAACAACCGACAATGGTACCTTTTGCTCGAAAACGTCACAAAGGTACCTATTTCACCTACAGAAACCACAGACCCGCGCCCAGGGGCCCATTTCTCGAATGGTATTAGTTAGACCAATATTATTAGCCCACAAACTATCAAATCGTATGGGTTTCCATATCAACACACCAAGTCCAATATCGTTCGAGAAATGGGCCCCAGGTTGTAGATATTAGTAATACCAGCTAATACCTGCTTGATATAGTGCATTTAATCTAATATATGGAATCCTACGCCGGTTCAGACGACGCAACGGAGCCATGCTATTGCGTCGCCTAGAACTAAGTGATTTTTGTTTGTTATTGTTTCTCTTTTGTGCTTTACATATATATTTTTTATGTATAATTTATGATTTTCACAGTGCATTGGTATTTAACTGTAATGCTGTGTTAAATTTTTGAAATAAAATAAATAAATAAATAAGTTAAATGTACGCAATATTTTGCAGGACCGAGCGAGCTACGGCGCATCGCGGTCATCTAACAGCTACCGCCGCGACAGCGGCGAGCCCTTCCGCACTGACGATACAAGTACCGAACTCAACTAATTTATTTTCACACCATCTATTCGGTAATATGGATTTTCTTCCCTACTAGGACCTCCTAGTAGGGAACCCGTTAACGGGTTGTTATTGTCGATGTTGTTTACTTTCCGCATAGTTAGGCGGTACAGTCGCCATCAGATATATCGGAGCGTCCGAGGCGTTCACAAATATCTGAACACGCCTCTATTGTCAAGGCGTTAGAGTGCTTGTTCAGATATTTTGAACGCTTCGGACGCTCCGATATATCTGATGGTGACTGTACAAATGGTAGTAATTAATAAAATAGGGTGCACCCTATTGCAAGTACCTACTTACTTAGGTAACGTTTAGTCAGGGAAACAGTGGGTAAAACATGGTGTGGGCTACCTCAGGTAATATTTGTCATGTATGGTATATTTGTCTCAGGGGACATTGCGGTACGAACAAATATAATTATATCAAACTTTTTTTCCTCCTAAAAATCACTGTAAGTAATAACCGTGATATTAATAACCGGCCATATACGTTCGGGCCAGGGCCCAGGGCATAGGGCGGATGACCAGCGAACAAACTATGGAGATCCAACAACGGCAAATATGACGTACCTATGCTACGCGTAACGTAGCCTATTTTATATTTTACTACCGAGCCGGGGCGGCTTCGCACGGGTTATTATTATACTGTATAATAATAACCCGATACATATATAAACCTTTCACTTGAATCACTCTACTCGTATCTATTAGAAAAAACCGCATTAAAATCCGTTGCGCAGTTTTAAAGATTTAAGCATATATACATTCATACAGACAGCGGGAAGCGACTTTGTTTTATATTATGTAGTGAAGGTGAAAATGATCACTTCAAAGTATGTATTCATAAAGTTTTTTGTTTGGAATGGGACCTTGTAGCGAGAATGAGTTACCTTTAGGAATATATTTAGGTGCCTATATATAAACGGTGCACACTAAACAATACTTCAAGTGACTGTACGGTTCACTACGATTATCACTAAGGAAGCCTGAAAATTATATTTTATAACGACACGTATTGGTCACGTATAAAACTTTTGATTTCAGTCAAAGCCATCGTTACGATAGGTACCTGATTTAATTAATTTTATTTATTACAGTGGAATCAGAAGATGTTCTCCGCCCAGTTCGCTACTACAAAGGAATTTACTTGCCCTCCATCACCAACAGTTTTACAGTACGTAATCTGAACAAATATGGAATTATTATAAGATACGTATATAATTATTAATGGGTAGAATTTTCACGGTCAATGTAATATAAAAGGCATATACCTATCTACTCACACAGGACACACTAAGTAGGTACTTAATAGGTGTGTGCACAGTGGCAATTTACACTCCCATGGGAATATAAGGTGCGTGTTCCTTCTATTAGTAGGTACTCTAGGTAGGTACTTCTACTAGAAGAACAATGGTTCTTCTAGTAGAACCAAAGTAGTTGTGCCAAATAGAATTTCCCAAAACCTTCTAGGTATGATTAGTAAGATCAAATGAAACAAACGTCAGCAATTTAAGACATTGAGTAATAAGTACCTACCTAATTACCTTGTCTGACTGGGAAATTCCTATTGTGAAAACAATCATGAAAATTATCTCATGAAAGTTTCCATGTAATGTTGATTTTTGACTTTTTTGCTATCTTTGTAATACATTTGGTATCGTACTCAGACGTCTCTGCTTAAAAGTCATAGTTTAGTATTTAGTATGGGGAAGCGTTTTGTTAGTGGTGAATTCTCAATAAATTTAAGACTTCATTTGCCGTTTAAGAAGACGGTGTATCTTATGCTAGATGTTGCTAAGCGCCACTCTAAGACGCATTTTGGTGGAGAAATTCGGGGCCACAGGTGTGGTGGTAGCTCCGAGGCCATAGACTTTTTATGTTAAGAAATTTGGTATCGTTCGCCGACGTTTCTGCTTAGTGTCAAACTACGTTATCTCTTGCAAGCAAATTAACTGACAATTTGACAAACCTTAAAAGTGTCATTTTAAACGTCAAACTTGTATGAAATTTTGACTTTTACTTGACTGTTTCTCAATCTGTGGGGTTAGCATGGTTGCCATTTTATCGCTTATCACGCTATGCGTCACTTTCGCACATACATACTTGTTAGAACGTGACAGCAACGTCGGTAAACGATAAAAACCCGACCATCATAGACTAGCTGTGCTATCAAAATCTATGAAACTTAGCATAGACGGATTCTAAAAATAAAACAGGGTGAACACTTTAAAATTGTCGCCTGCATTTTTCAAATTTATCTTAGCCCAGTTTAACCATTTTAAGCAGCATTTATACAGTTTAAATTTTAGAACTTTTGACAATGTTTATGACATTAAATAAACATATTTGCCTTTTTATTTTACCTAATTGGCATCTGAAGAGTAAAATGTACGTAAGTTAAAATCCTAAGATACAAACTTTGGAGTTAGCAATATCTTGCCAAGTCAAACTAAGAACGGTGCAGAGGACCTTAAATCAATAAAACTATTCGGAAATATTGACAGAAAGCAGCGAGAAGGTCAACCGACCGGGAAACCAAACAGAAAGTTGTAGTCAAAGGCATGCACAAGCTATTCGATATAAACCCGTCAATCTATTCTCGTTCCTGGAGATCTATCAAATAGATCGTTAATGCCAATCGAATGTCCGAATAATTTTTAAGAAAAATTGCTGACTTCAATTGCCTTTCCCGGTAAAGGTTAAAATGACTTCCGGTTGATACTCAAAATGGCGAAGGCGTCTATGAAATAGTTTTTTGTTTTTGTCTGCTAAAAGTTATTTAATGTGTAATATGTATAGCTTATTGTGTAGTAACCTAACGAATAAATGTGCAGCTAACGAAGAATTACTCCTGAAACGCGTGTAACCGTTATTTAGTCATCACCCCGTTGCCCCGGGATCTAAGCCCCTTGAGAAATTATTTGTTACGTCCTAAAGCTATAAACTTAAAAAATAGTGAGGCCAATCACCAAACAAGGTTGTCCAAATGTGGCAATATACTATTTATATGATATACTGATATATTATACTTGACATTGGCAAAATTGTCCAACTCTCGGACAGATACCATTAGTTAAAAGAAAAGTTAAAATTTGGTTTGTATGAGTTTATTTAAAAAATATCCAAGTAACCATGCGGGTACCTTCGAGAATTGTGGAGCTTTCTTAGTGTGTTATGGATCGTTAGATCTGAAGTAAAATAAAATGGAACTACCTTGGAAGTACCTCCTCAAGAACAAGATAGGAATGTCTCAAATCGAATGATATACCTGAAAATGATCGATCAGTTCCACTATGCCATCCCTGGTCTTCAACATCAGGTTCACTCCAGTAAAATAATGGCTTCAGTAAGAAAACGCCCAAGGTAATTCTGAAATCCCTCCTATCACAATGCACGTGCCGTTCACATTTGAGGATTTCTCTGAATTCCATCATCATAATAGACATCAATTAAAAAAGATGAATGTCACAAATCAGATGATACCTAGAGCTCGGTCGGTTTTGCCATCCCTGGCCTTCATCATCAGGTTCACTCCACCAAAGTTAAGGTTTTTGTAAGAAAATGTTTAAGATACTCAAATCATTATGCATGTGCCGTTAAAATTTGAAGAGTTCCTTCAATTCCTCATAAATTCAATGATCCAAATAGAATTATAATCAAATGGCACGACATTGAAGGTGTTTCCTTACAAATAAAATACGAACGTCTGAAATCAGATGATAAAGCTGGGAATTACCAAGTAGTTCCTCTATTCCATCCCTGGTCTTCACCATCAGATGTACTTCACCAAATTGATAGTTTTCGTAAAGAAATGCTCGAGTTTCTTAAGAGAACACCCAAATCGCCACGCACGTGCCTTTCCAATTCGAGGAGTTCCCTCAATTCCTGGATCCCATCATAAAAAGTACATATTGAAAAAAAAGACCACTCTGGAACTACTGTTTTTGCAAATTAAAAATAATATTTTTTTCAAATCGGTTCAGTAGTTAACGACGGTGTTCTGGGGTAACAAACATTTGTAAACTTGCGGCGTAGACCGGGCGTGCTAGGCCCTTCCGTTTAGCCACCAACACCTGCGGCGTAGACCGGGCGTAGGTACTAAGCCCTTTCGTCTAGCCACCAACTTACTAAAGCGTGGACCGGGCGCTTACAGCCCTGTCGACCAGCTTTCAACACACACATTCATGACGCGGATCAGGCACATACACCCTCAATGACTGGTCATTACCAAACACATAAACCGGAGCACAGCGCAAGCATTTGCGACTTCATCTGCTAATACAGATAACAGTACTAAAACACGAACCACTATACACACAGAGTGAGTTACTATCATCATTGTCAACTCCTGTCGCTACACTTTACTAACGGCTTCGAGCAACATGACTTCCAACACGTTGGAAGAGAGACGTCAAAACGACATCATAACGTACTAATTGTTCTGTCACATTTTGCCGGGGGAAACGTGCACACAGACGCACTTCTCGCACTTTACATACTAAAAACAATCCGTAATAACGACACTATCACATAAAATGATACAACTACAGTAACAAATCTTGCAAACTTGAATCTATTTTTGTGTACGGATGATAGTATCTAATATCTAGTCACAACTCGGACCCGCGTATGGTCATTTTAGTTTGTACCGCGGCAGAGAGGATACTCCCCTCCCTGTGTGGCTTGAAGATTAGTCGCCGTCACGATCTCCTCATGTCCGTCAAGCTAAGTAGCAGTTTCAACGTAATTCTTGAAACCTTTCGGTTAGAGAAACCACCTTACCTACCTCTACCTTAACGCAAACCTAATTCTGCCAATTATGACCGCTTTCGGCATTGTATTATAGTCAATCGCCACGTAAACTAGGAGGCAAATTAAGGCAACGCAAGCAAGACGTCTCCTGTCGACGTCTGCCAGGTCGACAACTTCGATAGCTTCTGATGCTGAAGATATTCCCAGCCGGCAAGCAAGAGTTCAAAGTACTACCCCAGATCGCCGGGAAAACTCTCAAATTCAAAAGCAGCGTTACTTTACGTCCACTGTTCACTCAAGTACGACAGGCCGAGATCTAGAGCTCCCGGATCTCGTCTCGTCTCGCGATAAGCTTTTAAATTCTCGTTTCGAATAACCTAAGACATAAAAGGAGTACAAAAAATAGTTGTCAAACGTGCGTAGTTAGGAACATATCCCAATTAGCCTTGAAATCGGCAGTGGATTTTTCAAATGTTACTTCACTTAACTAGTAGAGACTAGTTAAGTGAAGTAACATTTGAAAAACTGTCGTTTGAAACACTGTCGGAGTATGTGCCTGTAAGTTGTAATTTATATTCTTTGGTTATATTGCATTGACACCGCCTACCAAATTATAATAATGTATTTAATTTGGCTGCGGTGTGAATTGGATCAAAAGAGATCAACAAAAAAACTATTGACAATCTACGCAATCGAAAAAATAATGAACATCATGTACACCTGATTTTGACACTTTCTTTAATTGGTAAGTAAGGAAAGGACAGGTGTAAATCTTTACGTTCTTAGTTGCGACGGGGGGGCTTGATCTTGATACTCGAGCTATGTAAACCCCAAGCGATATGGAAAAGCTTAAAAAGCCTCTCGTCAGAAGCTCTCGACGAGAGTGTGGATAGTTGCATTCGGAGAGAAAGCCCTCACTCTACACTCTCGTTCATGGCAGCGTTACACGCTGGTAATTGGTAGATAATGAGTTCACGATAGATTCACCTTCGCAGTACAGCACTGTCAATAAATAATAACACTCGGGTACAAGTGTTATTATTCAGTTAGTAACCAAGGTTACCGAATTGCACTGTCTTAATTCTTTAGTGCCTTTACTTACGCGTTTACTTTATTCAGTTCGCGTTCTGAGATAATACTTTCTTTTTTTCAACCGACTTCAATATTTCCAAAGGAGGTTCTCAATTCGTCTGTTTTTTTTATTATTATTATTATTTTTTAATGTATCTTACCTCAGAACTCCGTCATTACTGAACCGATTAAAAAAAAAATTGTTTTCTGAAAGTAGATGGTTCCAGATTGGTCCCGTTTTTTTCAAAATCGATTTCTGATGATGGGATCCATGAGGAACTGAGGGAACTCCTCAAATTTGAAAGGCACATGCATGCTGATTTGGGTGATTTCTTAAGAGACTCAAGCATTTCTTTACGAAAATCATCAATTTGGTGGAGTGGATCTGATAATGAAGACCAGGGATGGCAAAGTGGAACTGCTTGGTAATTCCCAGGACTATCATCCGATTAAAAAAAAAAAAATTTGTCTGAAAATAAATGGTTCCAGGTTTGTCCCGTTTTTTTCAAAATCAATTTCTGATGATGGGATCCATGAGGAATTGAGGGAACTCCTCAAATTTGAAAGGCACATGCATGATGATTTGTGTAGTTTCTTAAGACACTCGAGCATTTCTTTACGAACATCATCAATTTGGTGGAGTGGACCTGATGATGAAGACCAGGGATGACAAAGTGGCACTGCTTGGTAATTCCCAGCTCTATCATCAGATTTGAGACATTCATCTTTTCTTTGTAAAGAAATACCTTAAAGATAGTCCTATTTAATTATAGTTCTATTTTGATGATGGAATTCATGAGGGATTGAGAGAACTCCTCAAATTTTAACGGCACATGCATTCTGATTTGAGGGTTTCCTTAGTAACTAAAACATTGTTTTGGGGGAGCCAACATTTTGATGAAGTGGACCTGATGATGAAGACCAGGGATAGCAAAGAGGAACTGGTCGATAAACCTAGCTCTACTTATTATCCTAGTTGTGACATTCATCTTTTTGATTTGATTTCTATTCTGATGATGGAGTTCTTGAAGAATTCAGAGAACTCCTCAAATTTGAACGGCACGTTCATTGTGATTTGAGGGTGTTCATATTTAGCTTAGGCATTTTCTTACTGTGGCCATCATTTTGCTGGAGTGGACCTGATGTGGATAATCAGGGATGGCATAATGAAACTGCTCGATAATTTACAGTCTGTCATCCAATTTAACACATTGTTATTTTGTTTGTTTTAAAGGTCTACAAGGGAGTTCCGTTTGATTATACTTCACATGTAATGATGGAAGCCCTGGGACATTAAGAAAGCTCCTAAATTTTCAATCGTACACGTGCGGTGTATTGGATATTTGTGAAGTAAACTGGCTAACTCAAACAAATTCAAAATTTCACTTTTACCGGGAACCAAATGAAGTCGTTTTTTTTTTCTTAAGAATTATTACAATTTGCAACCCGATATAATACTGGGTTGCGGAACAAATCACCCACCTTTTATATGGTACAATAGCCAAATCCCGAATTTAAAAAAAAATCAAACGAAATTAAATTATTTTCCTATATTTAGTCGATTCTTCTAGTCATAAGTATACCAACCCCTTTCTAATAGTAATATTCTCGCGTACGTCCTTCCGTCAGCTCCAGAAACCATTCGCTTTTCAGGAATTTAGGCAAACTTATGTTTATCGCTCATAAAGTGACGGCTCCATACAAACTTCTCAGCTTGACAAGTTTATGAACAACAGAGGTAACTTTGTATGCACAGTTTGCGAGATATGCATTTAAAGTGGTTATAATCCACGAAACTAACATATATGACAAGCATGCTTGGTCTAACGTGACAATTATTATCAATCAACAATTATTATTCCGTTCCACCGCGTCAGGCGCGAGCTCGACACGGCGATGATCCAGCTCTAAACGTCAATCTTCAATGGCCACCACCCCATCGCTTGGTGTTACGTTACGCCTTCTTGACACTTCATTCCGATAAAGCATAGACAAATCTCGCTCCAACATGCCAGTTCTCAAGAGGCGCTGTGACATTTAAAAAAAATCACACTAATTGATAACCTACTTTGAAATTATGAAGTCGGTTGAAAATTAAAAAGAAATGTGGCACTACTAAACAGACGAACGAACAGATATGGTTCACAGTTAGCCCTGTGTGCATACCATGAGTTGCATTCGATTGCGTATACTTATTTAAGAAGCAAAAATATTCCAAGTGGACAGTGGTTCGATACAATACAATAGAGCAGAGTGGCGTTTTCGATTCTTGCACACCATGTTGGTTGAAATGAAAAGTAGTTGCGTACTTTTTGACGATGAAACCTATGTGAAGGCTGATTTAAGGATGACTCACACTAGCACGGGACGGGACGGGACGGGACGGGGTGGGACGGGAAAATCTGTCAATTTTTCAATAGAAAGAATCACGTGATCTTTTTGCTTCTTAAATAAGTATACGCAAACGAATGCATTAAAGTCTATAGTTCTATACCGGGTGATTAATATTGCTCCTCTCGTAAGATCTCGAATCCTTGATGATCTGAAAACGTAATCTCAGTGGAAAAAAAGCAAAAAATACCTGGCATAGCAGGCCCTTTGTTAATGTGGCATGAGAAGCTCACCTTACATAAATACAGAAACAATCAACAATGATATTTACAAAGCCGAATGTTTAAAGAAACGAATATTTTTATATAACATTTAAAACTTTCGCGATTTGAACACATATTTAAACATAATTATTAAACGGGTCTAACGCGAATTAACTTGTTTGGCGTTATAGTCTTGGAACAGAGGCAACTTCGAGAGGCAATTGAAATCAAGAAACACCCTAGAAATTTTAATAGGGAGGATGGTTTTAACTTATCACCAACTTGGGGACCAGTGATCCAGAAGTTGCAGCCACGGGATATATCTTCGGATGTGCGCGGGGATATTGTGAGTGTCGTGTGTCGGACTATTGACAATAATTAACATATGTTTTGTGGGTAGTTTAAAAATTGTGTGTTTACCCCAAATTTCTACATAGACTTTTCGTTGGGTAGTTACACAAATCTCTGTTTTGACATTTTGCTGGGACATCAGTCAGCCGCGACCATGACCAGTGAAACCTGTGTCGAAACGTCGGTAAATAAGGTAAACAAGTTAATTCGCGTTAGACCCGTTTAATAATTATGTTTAAAGATTATTTTTATATTCATAAGAAAATACACTTCTTCGACACTGTTTTACCCTGATTTGATAAGGTGCCTTTATTCGACCCGGACCTTAACATGGTATAAAGAAACATTTCATTGGTACCTACTACCTACCTAAATGTACCCACTCCACCAATTCCACCAAACTGCCTCAAATTCCGACCCATAGACAAATCTAATATTAAAATGAAATTACAAAAAAAATTATAATATCTCATAGCTAGATTTCACGCATAAGTAAAAAAAAATAGTAAATTGATAAATGATAAATCCGTGCAAAATTGCATAGTCTGCATAATAAGTGAAGTCCTAGAATTTTCCCATCAAAGCTTAGAAAAATATAAAACTGGTTTATACTATTCAGGTTTGCTGTAAACATTTAGCTTATAAAGTATTTTGGGTGAGTTTCAATTTATGTAATTTCTAAAGTTATTTAGAAGGACGACAATTTAATAGTGTTCACCCTTTAGTTTATGTTTAGAATTTTCTTTAAGTTCTGCAACTGGCGGGAAAAGTCCGAATTAGGATGACTCACACTAGCACGGGACGGAACGGGGCGGGACGGGAAAATCTGCCAATTTCTATAGAAAGAATGACGTGATATTTAGCTCGGAGCCCTCGGATGTCATGTGACGCTTTCTATGGAAATTTACAGATTTTCCCGTCCCACCCCGTCCCGTCCCGTTCTAGTGTGAGTCATCCTTTAGGAGAAATACCACGCTAGTTGAGCAAGTTACTTGAGAGCGGTTTACATACTTATATAACAATTAGAAACGTAGTTAAAAATCAAAAACGCTCTCTTTATAACAGTCATATTGTAGTGTACCTGTTAATAATTTGTTAATAATTAAAATCATATAACTATTTTTAGCATGAAGACGTAGAGCTTTCCTACCAACGATACTCAAGAAGACAACGGCAAAAATCGTTAATTATGGTCAACGTAGTCGACTTACTTCTTAAAGTGAGTATGAAGCGAGAACTGATCTGACTTTCAAGAAGCGATTTTTGACTCTCAACTCACTACCTAATTGCACGTCAACATTTTGTCACCGTTATTAATAATTAATAAATTCAGCACTCTAACGTTAATCTGTAGTAATGTAATAATGTTATTTAAACTGAGTACACATTGAAAGTTATAAGTTAAAGAATACTAATTGAGTACAGGTTAAAGGAACCAATAGTCAGCTTTTTAATGAAAGTTTTGAGTTCATACCCTTCCGATTTGTGCTTGCGGGAACCAATTGACAAAATACAACTTTTTATTAAATCATTATTTATTAAACGTTTATAATTGAAAAGAAAACCACTGAATCATTTATACACTTTTGAGATAATTAACAAAAAACAAAGAAGGAGACTTTTGCCCAGTAGTCAGCCCTAAACTACCTTAAGCCGACGATTGGGTCCTGGGGATCCAATGCTCAGCCGTCACAACGGCATGAAATCATTATTAAAACAGGCGGCTCAGCTTTGGATCCTCAGTACCAATAGACGGCCACATCAATAAAATACATTTCAATGCGGCCGTCTACTGGGTTTTTGTTGTATTCAATCAATTTTGCCAATACTTTTATTCGAGTTATACAAGTATTGGTAAAATTAATTGATTAAAAATTACGCATCCAAGACTGTTAATTACATTCATAAATAAATAATAAAAAGCCAATATCCAAAGGTCGGCCCCCTACGGCTGACTTCTGGACTTAATGATAAAAACCGGCTAAGAGCATGTCGGGCCATGATCAGTGCAGGGTTCCGTAGTTTACCGTCCGTAACAATAGGCAACCTTAAAAAGTGTTTTAATACATACCATGCTCAATATGCTTATGAAAATTAACAATTCGATGGTACTTTCGATCACCGGGAAAATCTTAACAGCGCGAAGTAAACCACGGTACATCGCTATCTCTCGGGGCATTGGGTTACTAATTTATTAAAACTAGACGGGTTATGTATGTTGGGTTTTCGAGGGTAACTTTTGATCGCGTGAATCGATTTGAATTATTCTTTTTTTAGTAGAAGGAAGATACGTGCGGGATGATAAATTAAGTACTCAAGATCAAAAGAAATGTTTGCTAATTACAAACTTTATTCAGAAATTATTTTGTAAATTTTTTCAAGGTTTGTTCAACCAATCAAGTTCAAAATAATTTTCCAATAAAGTTCTTATTAAGTTCTACTTTTGTAATTTTTTCATATTTTTTGAACTCATAATTCAAAAGTTAGAGGGGGGGACGCTTTTTTTTAACTTCTGGAGCGATTATTTCCGAAAATATTAACTTATTATTTTTCAAATACCTATCCAAATATGTCACACTCTTAGGTAGAAAAGAAAAAAAAATCACCCCCCACATTACGTGTACCCTAATAAAAATATAACCAGTTTTCATTTTATCACTTTTTTGGCATGACCGATATACATATTCGTACAAAATTACAGCTTTCTAGTACTTACAGACAGACTTGGCGAAACTATAAGGGTTCCTAGTTGACTACGAGACCCTAAAAAGGTAGGACCCAATAGGCGGCCGTCTCAAAATACTACTTTCGTGGGAAAAAACATCAATTACAGTAGGAACATATGCTCGTAAACTATATAATAATATATTCAAAAGAAAACAATTGTAATATAGGATCAAAGGAAGCATCTTACCACTAATTACTGCGACTCGGAAAGTTAGCGAAAAATGGCGGACTTTTGTACAATAGAACCGGCGCGGACTACGCTGACGCTGGTACAATATGAACTTGTCTTACCTCTTACGCTCGCCGCACAGATCACCCGATTTTTCAACAAATAAGGAGTTGGATAATGAGAATAGGTACGTGCGTGTTATTGGATAATAAAAACTGGCGCTATTTGTGGCGAATAAAATACCGAAAAGGCTGACTATAGGTTCCTAGCTTACTTCTGGGTACTTTACCCTAGGTAAGGATTTTTTTATTTAAATAAATAATAAAATTATTAAAAGGCTGTTTAATAATAAATATTATTATTTATTTTCAGATTAGCTTAGCCATCATTTATTTTATAACACATCAAAATAGTACAAGTAAGTGGGATAAATATATAACTACCTACACATTGCTGTTACGCATCGCATTTGCCGTCGTTTGGAACTACGAAAATTGTAAGATCAGTTGGAGATGATGTTCCGTTTTATTAAGTACATAAATTAATAATATGTGTACCTATAATATTACACCACATCGCCTGTTGGGCAGTTGCGACCCCACACAAAGTCTCCCAGGAGCGCTCAGGTATACCTACGTACCTGAGACTTTGTTATCTGACCGGCAGGTCCCACCTTTCACATCTATCCCACCCGTCACATGACAGGTGGGAAAGGGCCCTCTAGCCTTAGCCGGCCATATAATTTGGAAAAACCTTTTGGCGAGGTGGCTATATGTTTACAGGGACACCTCTCTAGTTCCAGCCCCTTACCGGTGTTGCGCTCGCTTGAGTCAACTATAGGTATGTTACTAATATTGGAGGCCCATCTTATGAGGGCGAGTCACCATTTGCCGGACATAAATTTGGATGCCGTTTTGCAGGCATCCGGTTTTTTACCCGAAAGAAAAAAAAATACGCTAAAATTATAAAGAATTCCGCCATATCTTTTTTGACGTGACAACGTCTTAAATTAGGTTGCGGCTGGGAGTCACTTATGAAAAAGTGTAACGCTCGGTAACGTTACGATGAGTCACCGAACGAGAGAGAGGCCCGCCGAATGCTTTGCGTCTCTCTCCCACTCAACTATGATCGGTCTGCCGCGCGCGCAGCACTAGAGAATTAGGCGCATTGAATCGGCGCATGCTTGTGTCTCTGTCTTTGTCTTTCTCGAACGTTGATAGTGTTAAGTAAGTTCCTATTGTGCAATTTAATTATATTCATATCAATAAATATTCTACCGAGAAAAAGACGTTGTCACGTAAAATCTTCGCCCGTAAAACCGACTTTACAGGCAACCATTTTTTTGCCAAATTGTTAGTCGTATTGGTGATAAGTGATCTAATTGTGTAACATTTCAGGCAGCGCAACATATCCCTCAGGGCACAAGATCGCGTGGACTGCGGCGTTTTCCCTGCTGAACGTGAGCATATGCCTGCTGGGTTGGTGGCGCTGCTTCGCCAACAACTACCTGCACTGGGCCGCCGCCTCTACCTGGATACTACTCGTTGCTCAGGGTACTTTATCTCCTTATTTTCACTATACTGCTAAATTGCCCATGCACTTTTGAACGCGTGTGTACATAGCGCTGTCTTGCTTACATACTTACCGGCGGCGTGCAGATCCGCATAAAAGTAATAACTGTGTAAATTAAATGAAAAAAGTGGGTTGCTAAAGTCAAATCGTTATCTAATTATAATAGTAGTTCTATTGAAATGTCTCCATAAAATTAGTTTACCTGGTTTGTACACTTTTCATTGTCGAATTTGACCTTTAAATATAAATACTTACTTGCACATCAAATTTCTGAACTGTCAAGTTCAAGTCGAAATGCCAAAAGTTATATTGCCTTTAATTAGTTTTTAAGGTTCCGTACCAAAAGGGTAAAACGGGACCCTATTACTACCACCAGACTGTGTCTCATGAACCGTTATAGTTAAACAGTTGTTATTTTCGCAGATTATATATTTCTGTTAATAACAAATACTAAAAAATAGAATTTATATATTATATATATGGCAAGAGATGTAGTCTCTATAGTTAATTATAAATTAAGTTTGGGGATGTAAAAGGTCCCCAACGTCTAAATAAAATACGAATAGGATTTGGAGATGTAAAGGCTCCCCAAGCGTCAAAATAAAGACAAGAGATGTAAAAGGTTCCCATCGTCAAAAAATAATAGGATTACTAATAGGATTTGGAGGTGTATAGGCTCTCCAAGCGTCAAAATATAATATCTTTATGATATGAATACCACAAGTCATCAGACTGTTAAGTTAACAGTCTTAAATCTAATGCTACAGAATACATAACTTGTATGTATCCAACAAGTCAAACTTATAGAATCCAACAGAGATGTAAAGTCTCTATAGTTAATAGTATGTACATTAAATTTGGAGATGTAAAAGGTCCCCATGGTCAGAACAATAATATAATAATAGAACGGCCTCCTAGCCTAGTTGGTAGTGACCCTGCCTACGAAGCAGGAGGTCCCGGGTTCGAATCCTGGTCAGGGCATTTATTTGTGTGTTTATCACGAATATTTGTTCCTGAGTTATGGATGTTTTCTATGTATCTAAGTATTTATATGTATCTGTCTATTATATATATCGTCGCCTAGTACCCACAACACAAGCCTTATTGAGCTTACCGTGGGACTAGGTCGATTTGTGTAAGATTGTCCCATAATATTTATTTATATAATATGTTTTGACAAAAAATAATTTAAGTAAACATTTATAGTCCAAGTAATAATACTATATTAATAAGAAATGAAGGTGTAAAGGTTCACCAAGTGTCAAAATATGATGTAACAGCCAGTAACAGCATCGCCTTGAGCACCGTGCAAACCACTCCGGGTCACTGCTAGCCTGCTAAGACAGTTTTTGAGACTTAATACTTGGCCATGGCTGCTTGTCTCCTAAAGTAATCGTCGATTTGCTAGTACCCCTTTTTAAACAGTGCATTCAATGTATAACTTGAATAAAGTGAACGGCATGTCCCATGCCTCCAAGGGCACTTTATTGTAAAATGCCACACAGTTGCCTGGAAATGATTTTTTTACTTTCTGTAGACGAAACTTGGGAACCACTAATATATTTTTATTTCGTGTATTAAAGCCATGGATATCAGACAGCTTCTTAAAGGACTTTTAATTCTTATGCGAATACATCTAGTATGTATTGTGAAGCTACAGTGAGAATATCAATTTCCTTGAACCGTTCTCTCAGAGAATCACGAGTGCCCATGTTATAAATATTGCGGACTGCTCTCTTTTGGAGAATGAAGATTGTTTATATAAGTAAGCCATATGACATAATACTGTGAAAATAACAGAAGTAGACTAGGCGAGCTGTCTCCACGTCAGTGAATTTTATTTATTTTTATTTTATTTATTTAAGCTTTATTGCACAAAATACAAAAACAAATGTACAAGTGGCGGACTTCATGCCCAATGGCATTCTCTACCAGTCAACCATGGGGCCAAACAGAGACTTGAATAAAATGGTGCAAAGGGAGAATTAAGGAAAGAATTTTCTGATTCCTTTGACTGCATACGCGGCAGAGCTCAGCCTATTCGCAAGGGCAGATATGTGAGGGGCCCATTGCAGATTGCAGTCCAAAGTAATTCCCGGGAAAAGTGCATTATCAGCAAGGTCCAGGTTCTCTCCGTTTAATGTGATAACAGTTGCAGCCTCTTTTTTTACGCAGTGTGATTTTTGTACATTTTCTCTTCTTTGCGTTAAGAACTAAGTTATTTGTTGTGAACCAATCTAGTCCTTTAATATCATGGCCCAGAAACCTTCGTACGCGAGTTCGATTCGCACCTAACCGGTAATTTTTTTTTTTAAATTGATAGTGCATTTAGTCTTCTTCCAAATAAAATGAAAATTAGTTGCAAATAAGATACTCGTAAGTACCAAGTTGAGGAATGTGCATATTATTTACGATAAGTGAGTGAAGCGACAAACACAGTAAGTTTTGCAGTCGTAACATTCAATTAAATGATTTTATAAACACAGTATTCAATTATTTATTTTCGTTCAAGTGATAGGACTGTATTCCTGTTACCAGTATTTTACAAAAAAACAAACAAATATTGCCACCCAAACATTCCAGAATCTAGACTAAGAAACAATTTATGTTTAAAACCTGTCCAATATCAATTACTGAATATAATATATTTAGCATACTTAAATAACAATTATATAAAAAATGTTTTAATTTTTTACAGTAATATTTAATTTTTGCTTAACTAAGTACTATTCCATCATTCAATACACGGCGCAGAAACCAACATCATTTTTATTTTTTATTTTATTTACGTACTTTAATTTGACCCTCACGACAAACCGGATCGATAGATGCGATAAATATGTAAAATAATGTCACCAAGACAAGCCAAGAACTGTAAAGATTAATGAATACTAAGAAACACGTGTTGCGGCAGGACTCAGCGGACAAGGCATCGGGTTTGAATCTGCGGAGCACCAGGTGTGGTACATGCTGTTCATCGTGTTCGTGCCATACGCCATGCTGCCGCTGTCGCTGGGCTGGTGCATGGTGGTGGGCGCGCTGGCGTCCGTGGCGCACCTGGTGGCCGCTGCCCTGAATATCTCCGACAGTCCGCACCCGGAGTGCACCCACCCGCAAGTAACTTCCTCTCTTTTTTCAATTCCTTGTAAGGTGAACGGCCCAGTGGATGACACTTTAAGGAGGAAATTCACACATTTTTACAAATATGAGCTTCTGAATTATTAAACATACCGAATGCATTCTTATGCAAATATGTAATCCACTTCTTTCTGCATGCTATGCGGCCCATAAAATGTATTATATTCTTACCATTGTCAAGTTATTTTAGTTTCCTGCTACCTCTGAAATTGTACCCGTGAATGACAGGCAAATTCCCTCTATCCACCATCCAGCCTCCTAAATAGTAATTTAGTCATAATAATTAGATACAAACACGCTATATTAATAGTTTAGTAAATTATCTAATAGTTTTAATAGTTAATTACTAAAAACACGCGTTATTGTGGTTATGATCTTGACTTTCACCATAAAAGTTCTAAACAGATTCGCTAGAACCACCTACCTATAGTTACAAAACTGTCTCTCAAATAGTAAATTATTTATTGAATCGACGGAAGTTTTTGAACACAAATCGCAAATGTCACGAGCTGTCTATTTGTTTGTTGTGGTTATATTAATAGCGATATCTTTTTTTTTTTAATAAACTTTTAACCTTATTAGCCGTTAACCTTATTTATTCTTTTATTTAAAGGCAGACACCACACAACATGGGTCGAAAAATTTTACGCGTCACTTACTCGTAATTATACAAATACCTACATAATTTTTCTTGAATGCAGAACCGGTATATATGGAAGACATTTTTATAGACAGTTTTCTGCTGTTTTCTCCGTGTTGACTATAAAAAACGGGCCAAGAGCATGTCGGGCCGCGCTTAGTGTAGGGTTCCGTAGTTAACTGTACGTCACAATAGGCGAACCTAAGCTAAGGTGTTTTAGTAGATACCATGATCATAACTGGCAAAAAGGAGTATCTTGGCAGCACTCTAGGTACTACTCTCTTTAACTAAGAGGGTATGACTTTTTGTAAAAAAATGGCTTAGCTGACCATGTTCAAAATAAAATTCCTTGAAAGTCTTTATATTTATATAGCTCCAGTTTCATGATTATTTTCATATTTCTTGGACTTGCGATTCAAAAGTTAGAGGAGCACGTTATTTAAACTTCCGAAGCGATTATTTCCAAATATATTCACGTATTCAAAAAAGGTTTTAGCAAACCCCTATTATCTTTTAAAATACCTATCCAAGAATACACACTTTAGGGTGGAAACAAAAAAAAACACCCCCACTTTACGTGTAAGGGAGTTACCCTAAAATAATTCCCACTTTTTATTTTACCACTTTGCCTATTCATACCAAATTACAGCTTTCTAGTACTAACGGTCACTAAGCTTAGTTAGCCGCACGGACGGACAGACACAGTATTTTATGGAAGCCAAAAAAGTGAGATCCCCATTTTATTACAAAATTATTGCAGTAGATCATTATAAATGCCAGACTAAAACTCCCGCGTTTCTAAATTGTGTGGTAAATAAAAAATAAAATTTAAAATGCATATTAAGAGCCCGGTATATAAATTTGACCGATTCAGCTGAACTTTATGCCATGACTTTTCATGGTTTTAATACAAAAATTGAAAGATCAGTTCAAATTGAAATAGAATAAATGAAAAAAAAATCAAAATTGTTGTTAAAGCTGTTTTACAATTTTTTGATTAGCGAGCTTCAAACATCTATCTGGTTTTCGACCCTATTGTTATTGAATCTAAATAGAACATGTTTTTTCTTGCTCAATATATAGTCTTCTACGGAATAAATGAAACAGTTTTGAACATTTTCACACAAAATTATTGAGTATAATTTTTTTTTAATTTGGTAAGTTTTGGTAGAAATATACGAACATTAGCCAAGTGTTCTGGCTCAACAGTAACTTTTTTTACATAAATGTATATGCAGTTATAAACTTTAGGTAATACTCTATCCAATAATTATTAATAGTGTATATCTATCTCTAGTATTTTTCTTCTTACGCTGCACTTCAAATCGCTTTGTTTAGCGCTATAAATTATGCGACGTTATGACATTGGCTTCACATGCCTTCAGGGGCTCGCAGAGAGAGGTCATGTCGCTCCGCGCTTTGACAATATTTACAAAAACTGGCCAAGAGCATGTCGGGCCATGCTCAGTGTAGGGTTCCGCAGTTTACTGTCCGTCACAATAGGCAACCTTAAAAAGTGTTTTAATAGATACCATGCTCAATATGTTTATAATAATTAAAAATTCAATGATACTTTCGATCACACTCGTCCGGCGCGTCCCGATCCCATCAACTGCGGAAACACAGTGCCATCTCTCGAGCAATTGGGTTACTAATTTACACAAACTAGACGGGTTATGTATGTTGGTTTTCGGGTCGTAACTTTTGATCGCGTGAATCGATTTGAATCATTTTTTTTCTTATTAGAAGGAAGATACGTGCGGGATGATAAATTAAGTACTCAAGATAAAAGAAGTGTTTGCATATACAGTCAAATTACAAACTAAATTCCGGAATTATTTTGTACAATTTTTCAAAAACTGTTCAACCGATCAAGTTCAAAATAATTTTCCAAGAAAGTTCTTATTAAGTTCAACTTTGTAATTTTTTTCATATTTTTTTAACTTATAGTTCAAAAGTTAGAGGGGGGGGACACATTTTTTTAAACTTCTGGAGCGATTATTTCTGAAAATATTAACTTTATCAAAAAATAATCTTAGTAAACTCATTATTTTGCAAATGCCTATCCAATGATATGCCACACTCTAGGGTTGAAACAAAAAAAAATTACTGGTACTCTAAAAAAAAAATTATAACCACTTTTTATTTTACCACTTTGTTGGCGTGACAAATATACATATTTGTACAAAATTACAGCTTTATAGTACTTACAGTCACTGAGATTATCCGCGGATGGACGGACGGACAGACAGAGCGAAACTATAAGGGTTCCTAGTTGGGGTGCGTACCGATCGATATAACTTTTTTTGATATAATGTTAGTCGTAATAACGCTCATTTGATATAATCATTCAATCATATAACAACTAATAATATACTTAAAAATTGTATAATTATTATTTAATATAATGATCGTTTTTTCGAATAACATTTATTATAACATACTTTGAGTATAATGCTGACTTCCGATAAAAATAAATGCTATAACGCTAATTTAATCAAAAGCACGGTTAGAATAACTTTTTATTATGCAATGTATAAATAATAGGTTAGGTTAGGTTAGAAACTGTGACCGCTAAACAAATGTACTATTACCAGAAAAGTAGGTTAGGTTAGAACTGTATATCAATGGATAATTATACCAAATAAAGATTATTACAAATAAGTGTTACACGAAATGATAAATATACGAAATAGTAGTAGATATTTTGTTGTTATACCAAATGTTCATTATGTATAATGAGTGATTATATCCATTAAATATATACCAAATGTTGTTATATCAAATGTTATTATATCAAAAAAAGTTATACCGATCATTACACACCCCCTAGTTGACTACGGAACCCTAAAAATGAGAGACAGAGTATTGACGAACCGAACGTGTAAGTAGTGAAAATCGGGTGGCTGAGTAGCTCCTTGTATAGTTGTAATCCTTTGGTATGCCTATTTATGAAGATAACGTGTTAAGGATGACTCACACTAGCACGGGACGGGACGGGACGGGACGGGAAAATCTGTCAATTTCTATAGAAAGAATCACGTGATAGCTCGGAGCCCTCGGATGTCACGTGACGTTTTCTATAGACCCGCCCCGTCCCGTCCCGTTCTAGTGTGAGTCATCCTTAAATGTTGCATTTTCGCGCGTTATTGTGCAAAAGTCGTATCTCGCGCGTATTTGAACATACACCGGACTCTTAAGTGTTGGATAAACTGTTGGAAGACGTACATTTAATCACGACCTCTCTAGGTACATTTGTTACAAAGATACTAATTAAATTATTGTTTTTGTCTTCCATGTTTCGCCGTAGTACTCGCGATATTTGTACGACAGCTTTATCATTATGTCTTCTATCTACCCTATTGTTTACAAGTCATAATTAGGTACATGGAATATTTAATCTACAGGCAGTTAAACTTTTCGGTCAGGGCTGCCAATACCAATATTCGGATTTACCTGAATATAAAACTAACACAGTACCTATAGAGGGAATGTAATAAGAAACGTAAATTTCAATTCATTTCAAAGACGGGTGTTCGATTGGTTATGGTTGAAAAATAACCAATTACCGGTTACAACCAGTTACTTATATAACATTTTTTTGATTTTTTGGAAGAAATGGATATTATGGCCTTTTATGGTGATATAAGTATTCTATTTTGATAATATTTTTTATTTTCTTGTTTCATTTGATTATATAACTTATTATTTTAATACAAGTTTAATGAATTTTGACATTTTGAATGTATTGCAATCTTAATTAAAGTAACTGACAATCACAATATAAAATCCTGAGAATGTACCATGTGTAGTTTTAAGTGACTTTGTATATTGTGAGATAAATAAATAAATAAACTAAACTATAATATATTTATATTTGGAAAAAGTGTATATTATGCTGCGCAATACAACAAAAATCGGTTTGATGGTGTTTATATACTTAATTATTGTTCTAAAACATGAATTACTAAAAAGTTATTAACAACAATCAAGTCATTTAAATATAATCAATCATTCAAATATTATAATAATTTACCTATAGTAACTAAATAAAATCACAACCATATCTAAAAAGTACTTAAAAAAACCGGCCAAGTGCGAGTCTGACTCGCCCACCGAGGGTTCCGTACATCATACAAATTATTAAAAATACCGCCTTTTATACCTTAGGGGATGAATTTCAGAAAACGCGGAATACGGTTTTCTTATATATTATCAGAAAGTCTATAAACGAAGTTTCCAAGTTTTTGACTTGAAAATTATTCACACCTCATATAAACTTTCAACCCCTTTTTCATCCCTTAGGAGATGAATTTCGTAAAACGGTAAATATACTTTCTTTTCTTGTATAGTATCAAAGAATCTATAAACGGTGTTTTAATTCTTGACCTCAATAATCCCATATAATTACAAATTTTAATTTTAATTAATAAATTTAAGAATTCTATGTTTTCGTACTGTAATTTACTGACATTTTAATTTTAATTTTGGATTTTATTTTATTTTTTCTATTGCTTTATGAATTGTACGCTAATTTTATTAACTATATGGATTTAAATGTTTAGTATAAAAATGTTAAAGTAGCTCATCCGGATTATCTTTAAATTTAAATTAAATATAGAAATTATATGTATGTACCTACTAACAGTAGTGAATAAGAAATAATGTACAGTACTAAAATATCTATCTATGGGTCCTGCCCGAAATAAATGATTATTTAATTTTATTTTATTTAAGTCTGTAACTTCAAAAAATATTCACATCTCATACTAACTTTCAATTCCTTTTTTATCCCTTAGGGGATGAATTTCGAAAAACGCTAAATATACTTTTCTTGTATAGTATCAAAGAGTCTGTAAACGAAGTTTTAAGTCTATAACCTAAAAAAATATTCACATCTCATACTAACTTTCAATTCCTTTTTTTATCCCTTAGGGGATGAGTTCCAAAAAACGCTAAATACACTTTTCTTGTATAGTATTAAAGAGTCTATACACGAAGTTTTAAGTCTGTAACTTAAAAAAATATTCACAGCTCATACTAACTTTCAATTCCTTTTTTATCCCTTAGGGGATGAATTTCGCAAAACGAGGAATACGGTTTCAAGGTACTGTAGACCTCAGTATATAGTTTAAATTTCAACACGATACCTTCACGCACTCCCGAGATAAAGGGTCTTGAATATTCACATCTCATACTAACTTTCAATTCCTTTTTTGTCCTTTAGGGGACGAATTTCGGAAAACGCTTAATACAGTTTTCTTGTGTAGTATCAAAGAGTCTATAAACGAATTTTTAGGTCTGCAACCTGAATAATGTTTCACACTTCATACAAACTTTCAACCCCCTTTCGTATCGATGATGAATTTCGGAAAATGCGGTATATAGTTTCAAGGGACTGTAAATCTTAGTATATTGTTTAAATTTCAACTCAATACGTCTGTACATTCCCGAGATAAAGGGTCTCGAAGGACGGGAGGGTCTTGACGGACCTTCAACCCCCTTTTTTATCCTTTAGGGGATGAATTTCGGAAAACGCGGAATACGGTTTCAAGGGACCGTAGACCTTAGTATATAGTTTAAATTTCAAGTTGATACCTCTACGCACTCCCGAGATAAAGGGTCTTGACGGACAGACGGACGGACGGACAACAAAGTGATCCTATAAGGGTTCCGTTTTTTCCTTTTGAGGTACGGAACCCTAAAAACAGACGAATTGAGATCCTCCTCCTTTAGAAATATTGAAGTCGGTTGAATATCGCGAGCGACTACGGCGGAACATGAAGAAAAAAAAGAAAAACCAAAATCAATAAAATAATTAATATGTTTGTAACAAATGTACCTAAAGAGGTCGTCTTTGTACGATTTTTCCAACGCTTTGGACAACAATAAAGTTTATTAAGTAATTTGCAATAGGTATATATGAGTATGTATACATTTTTTTTTTCGTAATATCCGGGTGTCAGAAAAGCGATTTTCAAAATTTTTTTGTCTTAAAAACTAGACAAATTAGAAACGCGAGAGTTTCGCATTTATAATGATCTAAATTACAATAGTTTATAATAAAATGAGGATGTCAATATTTATGTTGTCAATAATAATATTTTCTCCCATAAAACACTGAGCGGCCGACAGACGGACAGACAAACATGGCGAAACTATTATGGTTTCTAGTTGACTCCGGAATCCAAAAAACTGCTTCTTAAAAGAAGGAAGGAGAGATAAAACTTTTTGCCACTTCTCATTTTGTTTGAATTAACCCAATATAATTACCTGCATCCCATAACAATACACTTGTTTTCTTTTATGTTTGAGGGGCACTGTAAAATGAGAATAATTGTTGCCAACGCGCTGCTTTACTTGGCGGTGAATTTCGCCGGTCTCTACGCCAAGTACCTGACTGACTGGGGCCAGCGGAAGGCGTTCGGGGAGACCTACCGCTCTGTGCGCACGCGCCAGCGCACCAAGCGCGAGAATGACCGCCAGTGGAAGCTCTTCCAAAGTGGTAACACCCCTCTCTAACTCTAACCAATTTCGTAAACATTTCAAAGGAAAGACCTAAAGTGGCGCCCTCATTGGGGCGATTGTGTTTTCTAACGAACCATTCCATTTCTCTATATCCCACCATAAGATCGTTGTAGTCCTACTAATTCCCCAACTATAGTTTAGATAAATCAAATGAGGGCGCCACTGGAGGGTCGGACTAAGTTTAAGGTCAAATCTACACAATGTAATAAAAAGTAGGTGACCTGCATCTTAAACTACCTTCCATTAATATTTTTGTAAGGTCGTATTGTATAATAATAGAATGATTTTACCATTACTTCATGATTGTACAAATCCCTTTAAATATTTTTCAGTAATCCCAGACTTTTTGGCTAAGGAAATCGCCAACCACGTCTCAAGAGAAGGAGATATCCAAGATCAGCAGTTTAACAATTTATATATTCAACCACATCAAAACGTTTCCATACTTTACGCCGACATAAAAGGATTCACTGGTAATTGACACCACCTATGATTACAGAATATAATATTTATCACTAATAGTAGAAACATTTATTCTCGAAATATATACAGTAAGTGTAACTTACCTAACTACCTACCTCTACCTACCTTAAATCTAAAGTAGGTCCTTGAGGCATTGTACCTAGGATGCTGGCGGCATTTCCTCGTTGTATGGCAATGGTGATACGTTGTGCGAGGAAGCCACCAGTAACATCAACCAGACGTTTCGCGATGTCTAAGATTTCACTTACACGGAACATGAACTTATATGAATGTCAAACGAGATAACGCAAAATCAGATCCCGGTCATAATCCTTTAAAACTTTCGCAGCAGTTCATTTTATTTTGTTCGATGATTAGGCCTCTTACTTCGGCTCGGGCAGCACCAGCAGACATTTAATCATAGTGTAAATAAACTTTCCATTTCTGAGATATTGCGATTTTGGATATATTTGGTGTCCTCTTACTTTATTCGTAAACTTAACTATGTTTTTAGGTTTAGGAATCTAACTATTGTTAAAAATATTGCAGAATTATCAAGCAAATGCAGTGCAGAAGAACTTGTAAAATTATTGAACGCCTTATTCGCTCGGTTTGATCGATTGGCATCGGTAAGCATTACCTACCCTTCTCTGTTAATGAATAGCTATTTATGTAACAAGTGCGGAAAGTAGGTGATTTCCCACAAGTGGCACAGTTATTAACGAGCAAGCGAAGCGCGCGAGTGTATAATGCGACTCGCATCGGTAATTATCTTTTCCCCTCACTAGCTCGGAAAGCGCTGTTTTGTCCTTTAAAACTAGCGTGGTAAAACGCATTTTATCCACATGTGGGGCAAAGTAATCTAATTCTTATCACTTACCACCAGTCCAGTATAAGTGAGTCCTATATGCCCATAGTAAATATGCGCAATCGGAGGTCACACTTTAAATTGGTCATGTGATCATGTCTTATCCCGCACTTGGTAAGCTGTTGGTAATATCTAAGTACCAGGAGCGTATCTATTCTATGACAAATTTTGAAATTGATTTTTGACGGTTTCTTCAAGATAACTTACATGTGGATAAGATTTATAATCGTATTTAGTCTGTATTTTCCTCGCAATAGTGAGGGGAAAAATGTTGTATTACACTCGGCGGCAAAGTTTGTTCAACTCTCGTGCCTTGAGACCCTCGTAAAGCTCAAGATTCCAGTTATTGAGCCACGAGCGTAGCGAGTCTTGGAATCTTTCGCTTGCTCGGGTCTCAATATAAGCCCGAGAGTTAAACAACAACTTTGCCCCCTTGTATAATAAATAACTATTACGCTCGTGTTTCTTACAATGTTTTACTATACATTGTGCGAGTAAATAAAAAGTCATATCGTGGCAAAAAACTTTAATTGACAATCAAATTGAGAGTCAAATCGTGCGGATAAGTGCACTTTTCCGCACTAAAATAACTTGTTCACCGTGGGAAAGCGATATGTATATTTTCTATCGCATTTTTTATCCCTTTATTACCTTTGTTTAACATAGTAAATATGTGTATGGAGGTTCGTTGTGCGGTCGCAGGAGAATCATTGCTTGCGCATCAAGCTGCTGGGAGACTGCTACTTCTGCGTGAGTGGCCTGCCCGACGCGCGGCCCGACCACGCGCTGTGCTGCGTCAACATGGGCCTGTACATGATCCGGGCCATCCGCGATGTGCGCTACAACACGCAGGTACATAAGCTTTAAACATGTCTGTCTTGTAACAGCGACATATACCGTTGTTGCTACGGCGCAACTAAACCAGTAAACTAAACATAACTTACTTTACCTGCTTAACCATCGCTGCTAACTAGTAATTGCACCTGTCGTGAAACTTGAATATTTATTATAAATTATAAATAATTGGGTAGTATAAATAGTTATGGTACCCATTGCAAACAATACTTATTATTTTTATTTAAATGTAGGTAGGTACTTATTAAAACTGGTACTAAATAGTTTTCTACATGAAACACGTAAACTAAATAACAAGAAGCTGAAATTAATTGGGTGACTCTGATTAAACGATGACTTCACTAGCACGGGACGGGACAGGAAAATTCGTCAATTTCTATAGAAAGAATCTCGTGATAGCTCGGAGCCCTCGTGTGTCACGTGACGCTTTCTTAGAAATTGAGAGATATTCCCGTCCCGCCCATCCCAGCCCGTCCCGTCCCGTCGCGTTCTAGTGTAAGTCATCCTTAAAGGTTTATTTTATTAGAAAATGATATTAATCTATATGTAGAAAGCTCCTGGTACTAAGTTTGCATTGCGAGAAACGGGAACTCCCGGTTCCTAAAATAAATACAATGGTTTAAAGCGACATTAAGGTGGTTTACTTAATAACATACAGTTTAAATGAATGATCACGGCAGGTAGACCTGGACATGCGTATCGGCATCCACAGCGGCACGGTGCTGTGCGGCGTGCTTGGCCAGCTCAAGTGGCAGTTCGACCTGTGGTCGCACGACGTCACCGTCGCCAACCACATGGAGAGCGGCGGCCTTCCTGGGTAATAACTCACTACTTTACACCATAATCTCAATTATGTCATCTTCCTAGGCATAAACCTATCTATTGATTATGCTATATCAGTTTTGTGGTATCATCAGAAAAACACTCCGCTGCTCATTTACTCATACCTATCACATAATAAGTAATAGTACGAAAGTACAGAAGCTTCTCTTTCCTACATTTGACGTTTAACTTGTCAAGCATGCAAATGTCAAGATTACATTAACTGCATTAACATTAGGGTTGTCACCGTGCTGTCAGGTGCGTATGGTGGGGCAACAATTTGTATAAACATATAAATAGGAACAAAATACAGGTGTTCTTGAGCATTTGCTTTTACTTCGCCATGTGGCTTGGTATAAGCACAGTGTAATGATGTATTCTATACAGTGGGTTAACTCCGCCGATTTCTGGGTCATCGATGGAGGGCGCGCGGGGAAGGAGGCGGGGAGGAAATGCCGCCGAATTTTCATACAAATTCGGCGGTCTATTTTAAGGAGTTTAAAATGGAAATGAGTTTGCCAATCAGATTGTAATATCTTTCGCATAGTTTTTGACAACCCTGAGCCTCAGCACGACCACCGAGCCGAGCCACTGGCCGTGTATGAATTTACCTCACTGTATGGAATACATCCCTACGCTGTGGTATAAGTAAAGAAACAGAAAGGCATAATGAGTTTTATTAAATTCGTTACTATTTTTTTTTTAATTTCTCATACATAATAATTACATGTTGTCAACCGCTAATGTAAAACGGGCATCTGAATTGACTTTACTAAGTAAGTGACAACTATGACATATCAATGTCATGTCGAACACTCATACTCGTCGAATACTTAAATTAGTAGTTATTTTCTAAATTGAGCTAATTATAGTGTCTTTGAGAAACTATCTTAATTTAAGCTAAATAATGCACCCTTGAATTTAAAGCAATTGCTCAAAAACACGTTATATGTATCGGAACATTCATCATCATCATATCAGCTATAAGACGTCCACAGCTGAACATAGGCCTCCCCTTTGGTCCTCTATATGTACCGGTTGGAAGCGACCTGCATCCTGCGTCTCCCGGTGACCTTCATAAGGTCATCTGTCCATCTTGTGGGTGGAGGTCCCACGCTGCGTTTGCCAAGCCGTGGTCTCCACCCGAGCACTTTTCGACCCCATCGGCTATCTGCTCTGCGTGCAATGTGGCCTCCATTGCCACTTCAGCTTGCTAATCCGGAGGGCTATGTCGGTAACATTAGTTCGCCTACGGATCTCCTCATTTCTGATTCGATCACGTAGAGTAACTCCGAGCATAGTCTCCATAGCTCTTCTCTCTCAGTCTTGAGACACTGAGGTATGTTGGACGAAAAGACATTGCGTAGTTTCCCGAACGCTGCCCAACCGAGTTGGATTCGGCGGTTGACCTCCTTCTCGAAGTTGCACCTACCTAATTGGATTACTTGTCCAAGGTAGATGTACGAGTCAACAACTTCGAGTAGCGAGCTTTCACATCGGAACATTATGGGTATTAGATGACCACGTTTTTATTGATTGTTTATTAGTATTGGTATTAATTTGTCAAAGTTTAAATTAGTACGCGGTGTTTGAAACAAATATATCTGAACGCACCCGTGAGGTTAATGCGCGTTGCGTGAATCCTGACACCTGTAGGTGGAAGATTTTGTGTCAAAGTAAAACGCAGAGTGATTATCGACGCAGAATAATTATCGACAAGTCTGCCTTATACTTGAGGACGAAACATTTACACTATTCCTCCCTCCTCACTTAAAAGGTCGCCAACTTTAAATCTACCTATTATAAAATTGTTTAGTGACATTCGTAGAGGAGTGGTAATGTGTTATTTTGTTATTTATGTTACATAGGTAAGTAGGTACTCGTATAATTTTCAGCCGTGTCCACATCTCAGAAGCTACGCTGCAATGTCTCAACAACGCGTTTGAGGTGGAGCCAGGCGAGGGCGAGGCCCGCGACCAGTACATCCGCGAGCACGGGATCACCACCTACCTCATCCTCGCCTCCGAGCAGCCGCGTCGCTCCCGACATCGTTCTAGACCCAGGTCAATAACCTATCCAGCTGAGTAAACGACTCAATTAACTCAATCAAACTTTTCTTATGGATTAATTAGCGTTGGTATGGCATTTAAACCGGTAGTATTTTTGTATAGTGTTCCCACGAGTCATCACGCCTCTGAGTCGAGCAACCGTCGCCCCAGCAGCATCTTAGAGGATGACACCAACACAGATTGGACGCCAGAGATTCCCTTCCAAAATGTAAAACTTTTATATGTATCTGAATTATTATACGTCGGATTTCAATTCAAATTGTTTACGTTGGATCTTCAAGCAACACGGGGAGAGCACTCCGCATAAGTAAGTGGGACGATTGACGCCTACTTAACTTCAAATGTTTTTTTTTTAAACTTAAATACAATTAAAATTAACCAAAAAATAAGACGAAAATAAATATAATTTATTTCCAAATCACATCTTCTTTACTTTAACATTTTGCAGAATACGTCGTAAGTGTGTTATGAAAGATAATAAAAATACAATACTACTTATACATAACTAAATGTCTACTGTTAAGGAAAATATAAAAATAAATTCATTATAAACCTACAGAAACGTCCATGTAATTAGTAAGTAGTGCCGCGACCGTGTACCGAGAAGCACAACGCATCACTGTCAAAATGACGCTTTACAACCGATTTGCTTTGTTTACCTTATGTGTGCGTGACGCGTTGTTGGTCAGCTCAATCGATTAAAAGTATGTTTTTTCAACCGACTTCAATATTTCTAAAGGAGGAGGTTCTCAATTCGTCTGAATTTTTTTTTATTATTTTTAATGTATGTTACCTCAGAACTCCGTCATTACTGAACCGATTGAAAATTTTTTTTTGTTTTCTGAAAGTAGATGGTTCCAGATTGGTCCCGTTTTTTTCAAAATCGATTTCTGATGATGGGATCCATGAGGAACTGAGGGAACTCCTCAAATTTGAAAGGCACATGCATGCTGATGTGGGTGATTTCTTAAGATCATTTCTTTACTAAAATCATCAATTTGGTGGAGTGGATCTGATAATGGAGACCAGGGATGGCAAAGTGGAACTGCTTGGTAATTCCCAGGACTATCATCCGATTTTAAAAAATATTTTTTTGTCTGAAAATAGATGGTTCCAGATTTGTTCCGTTTTTTTTCAAAATCAATTTCTGATGATGGGATCCATGAGGAACTGAGGGAACTCGTCAAATTTGAAAGGCACATGCATGATGATTTGGGTAGTTTCTTAAGACACTCGAGCATTTCTTTACGAACATCATCAATTTGGTGGAGTGGACCTGATGATGAAGACCAGGGATGACAAAGTGGAACTGCTTGGAAATTCCCAGCTCTATCATCCGATTTGAGACATTCATCTTTTCTTTGTAAAGAAATACCTTCAAGATAGTCCTATTTGATTATAGTTCTATTTTGATGATGGAATTCATGAGGGATTGAGAGAACTCCTCAAATTTTAACGGCACATGCATTCTGATTTGAGGGTTTCCTTAAGTAACTAAAACATTGTTTTGGGGGAGCCAACATTTTGATGAAGTGGACCTGATGATGAAGACCAGGGATGGCAAAGTGGAACTGGTCGATAAACCTAGCTCTACTTATTATCCTAGTTGTGTCATTCATCTTTTTGATTTGATTTCTATTCTGATGATGGAGTTCTTGAAGAATTCAGAGAACTCAAATTTGAACGGCACGTTGATTGTGATTAGAGGGTGTTCATAATTAGCTTAGGCATTTTCTTACTGTGGCCATCATTTTGCTGGAGTGGACCTGATGTTGATAATCAGGGATGGCATAATGAAACTGCTCAATAATTTACAGTCTGTCATCCAATTTAACACATTGTTATTTTGTTTGTTTTAAAGGTCTACAAGGGAGTTCCGTTTAATTATACTTCACATGTAATGATGGAAGCCCTGGGACATTAAGAAAGCTCCTCAATTTTCAATCGTACACGTGCGGTGTATTGGATATTTGTGAAGTAAACTGGCTAACTCAAACAAATTCAAAATTTCGGTTTTTCGGTTTTTTTTCTTAAAAATTATTATCATAAAGTCCAGTAGTCAGCCTTAGGGGGCCGACCTTTGGATATTGGCTGTTTATTTTTTATTTATGAATGTAATTCACAGTCTTGGATGCGTAATTTCTAATCAATCAATTTTGTCAATACTTGTATAACTCGAATACAACAAAAACCCAGTAGTCGGCCGCATTTAAATGTATTTTTTATTGGTGTGGCCGACTATTGGGTACTGAGGTTCCAAAGCTCGGCCGCCTGTCTTAATAATGATTTCATGCCGTTGTGACGGCTAAGCACTGGGGACCCAATGGCCGACTTAAGGTCGTTTGGGGCTGACTACTGGGCAAAAGTCCCCTTCGTTGTTTTTTGTTTATTACCTCAAAAGTAAATAAATGATTCAGTGTTTTTCTTTGAAATTGTAAAAGTTTAATAAATGATAATTTAATGAAAAGTTCTATTATGTCAATTGGTTCCCGCAAGTACAAATGGTTTGAACACAAAACATTCGTTAAAAGGCTGACTATTGGTTCCTTTACCCTACTAGGCCTTTTCCCCAAGTGTAATTTCTCCAAAAACATTTCATTCAAACCTAACTAGACTGAGCCCTGCTGGTGCTGGCTCCTGATGCTACCCCATGAACCTGCCTATTGATTTAGTGTGATAAAGGGACTAACTAGGTCTAATAGGACAAAAACACCTGATTAAAAAACAAGATGGGCAAAAATGCGACTGAAGATATGTGATATGCAAAACTAACACGCTTGGAAGGTACTCAGTGAACCGAATACCTACTGAAATAAATAATGTTATGTGTGTTGGCAGTACTACTCGGTAAGCGACGATGAGGATGCGCAGTCGGCGTTGGACTTACCAACTGGCCTGGAGCAGGGCTTCGCCTCAGATGACGTGACACCGTTGGCCGATGTAATTATAATCATATTTTTTCACACCGCGACATTCTGACAAACCTCTATGTTTTTATATCTTGGAAACGAACCGAACTGAGCGTGTGCGTTCGATTACATAGGAAGAAGACATAATCAACCATTCGATCGAGGTGGGCTCGAACCGTCGCATGCGCGTGGAGAAAATGCGGACGTGGTCGCTGCGTTTCCGGCGGCCCTCGCTCGAGCACGAGTTCGCGCGCCTCGACGAGCTCACCTTCAAGTCCAACGTCTGCTGCTGCTTCCTGCTGTGGCTCTTCGTCTTCGCCGTGCAAACCACCATGCACTACAAGTGAGTCCAAACAATGACTGTTAGCTAAGTGGGTAAGTAAACTTTACAATACACATGGTGCTACTTTACCGCCCTAGGGTGACGATAAGCACTTTACGTGCCTGCGACGTATATTCAAAGGGCCATATGTACTGTAAAACGTCGTACAATACACGTGCAAAGAGGTAATTCGCAACTAGTGTCTTTTACGCCCTGGTACCGTCATGTTATTGTTATTGCACAGCACAATATTTCATTCCATAAAGATTTGTCATAGTGTGTCCTCGTTCTGAACTCAATATACCTACTTACCTGCCTGTATTCCTGTAGTCTGCACCATATTTAAATTTATGTATTTATATTTACTATTGGTCGAGCTGCATGCATTTGACGAAGGTAATAAAGTAGGTATTTAATCATTTTATTTAATGAGATCAACAATTTATTTTGTATTATTCTACGCACACTCGAGCGAATGATAAATACCTACCCAGGTGCTTGTGATCTAGGTATATTTTGTAACTTTTGATTGCAATGCGTTGTTAAATCGATTGAATATTTATATGTGAGCTATGCGACTATTGCGTTTTTTTCATCAAACCTAGCGAGAAGTTTGTGTTTTATGTGACTTTGATTAATGTCTGCTGTGTGGAATTTCGAATTGTAGTACATATTACATAACGTGTAATAGTATGTTTATTTTGCAACAAAATGTAGACATGTGTTGTGTGTGCGTAGTTGTTGGCAGCTAGTGGCGGCGCTGTGCGCGCTAACGACGGTGCTGGCGCTGGCGTTGCTGGCGGCCATGGGCGACGAGCTGCCAGCCGCGCCGCGCCTGGCCTCGCTCGCGCGCTGGCTCGGCGCCACCCGCCGCCGCCGCAACCTGCACATCTGTGGCTTCGTCACTGTTATGTCCTTGTCTAGGTATCTAGAACAGACTACGAGTATAAGAAGCACTACATTGAGATAATATTTGTTAATCATTTTTGTAATCAACTCCAAAATGCGATCGTGCAATATGTGGCTGTTTGACATTGCTTTCATAGTAATAATAGTACCTACAGTTGCATACACGACTTTATCTGTACACATATTATTAGTTTTCTATAATGGGTTCAGAAGCCGACGGTACTAGGGCTCGCGTCAATAGCAATGGCGCCATTACAACAATCTGCCAAATCAGCTAAATATTTTAATACCAGAGCTGGATGCCGCACCGGCGCTCTGGAGCCCGCCCGGGGTCCCTTTGCAGTCATAATAATATTGGTTGTAAGTAGTAATGCTGTTCATTTCGTATAGTATCTGAACGCATTTTATTTAGAGCAATAACAATATGTGTATACCTAGTAGGTAGTGTGTACCTGTACTGATCATGGGACATTTAAGAGCGAATTAGGTGTATTTTTGATATTTCTCTGATATCTATATGAGTTGTAATTACTGTTAAATGATTTATTGTTTCATCACGTATTATTTACCATATCCAATATATCTTTATCGGTTTAAAAAAAAAATGGGCAAATGAAAACGCATCTTTTTTGGGCCGATATACCATTTTCAAGTGAAAACTAATCCAATATCACTTAATGCATAAACATTTCTGCAGTTGGTTGACCTTAATTTATGGTTAACTCAATGAACGCAACACTTGCTGGTTTAACAAAGGAATAAAAATTGTAACGCAAGTTTTAAGTTTAAACCGCTGATATAATTAGGCCCAAACCTCTTTCGTCCCACCGCCATTTTGTACCGACAAGACAGAGTGACCAAAAACCTCAATCTTTAGCAGCTAAATGACCGGTGTCAATGTTAAAATGGTACCAGAAAGTATAAACAACTTAATGTGGATATTTTTCATTTAGCGTCTCATTACCCATACACCGTCCTTTATCGTCCGTTGATTATAAATATTTTTCTTATCTCGTGCTCTGAAAGTGTGTCATTGTTAACTTAATAACCTATGGAGCGGGTGGTAAAATTACAGGGCGGACTCCTAAGGGCGTTTTGCTTTCTAAACGCATTTTGTTCTTAAGTTTTACTAATTGCCATAAAAAAATTGGTTTGAAATGGATGCATTGTACGTTTTCCATTCTGTTATTTATTTCCCGAGTCCATAAATGCCGATATCAAATCGATGTATTGTTCAACAGTTTATTTAAGGCTCTCGTACTAAAAGGTCATGTTTACCTAGATACGTGCATCACTAGGAAAGAAATGAGATACTCGAAATCAGGACATGGTTATGTTATATGTTTTTTAAATCTGATTTCATTAGAAGTAGTATACAGATTTGTCTAATTATATAAACAGCCATCTTAGATCACTAAACCGCACGTTTTTTTGAGACATGGTGGGGCTGAAACGAGCACATTTTTGTCATTTTTATATTAGGTACGACTTTTGATATATTGAACCGAACATGTTTGTATGCAATGATTACAGTCGGCAAAAGCTTAAATGATTTTTCAACGATTTTGTGACTTCAAAATGGATATAAGTAACTCGATTAGAACCATAGAAGCGGCCAATCGCTAAAAGCAGTGGTTACGAAATCGTGTGCCTGCGGAAATATTTGTGCAAGAAGACCCCTTAATCTCATATTCGAATATAGAAAAGATCCTAGAGATTGTAACGCCATTATGTTTCATCGCTACCTTGGGAGTCATCATCATCATCATCATCATCATCATTTCAGCCGAAAGACGTCCACTGCTGGACATAGGCCTCCCCCAAAGATTTCCATAATGACCGGTCCTGCGCCACCCGCATCCAGCGGACTCCTGCGACCTTCACCAGGTCATCAGTCCACCTTGCGGGGGGCCTACCCACGCTGCGCCTTCCGGTACGCGGTCGCCACTCGAGAAACTTTCCGCCCCAACGGCCATCGGTTCTACGTGCAATGTGCCCCGCCCACTGCCACTTAAGTTTAGCGATTCGGAGAGCTATATCGGTTACTTTGGTTCTGCTGCGGATGGTCTCATTTCTGATACGATCTCGCAGAGAGACTCCTAGCATAGCTCTCTCCATTGCCCTTTGGGTGACTTTGAGCCTTCTTATGAGGCCCATTGTAAGCGACCACGTTTCAGTACCGTATGTCATCACTGGCAACACACACTGATCGAAGACTTTCGTCTTCAGGCACTGCGGAATATTGGACGAAAAGATGTGTCGCAGCTTCCCGAACGCTGCCCAACCGAGTCGGATTCGACGATTAACCTCTTTCTCGAAATTGGACCTACCTAACTGGACAGTTTGTCCAAGGTATATATATAATCGTCTACAACTTCGAGTGTAAAGTCTCCGATTGTCACTGGAGTTGGTGCTACATGGATATTCGACATGATTTTCGTCTTATCCATGTTCATCTTAAGACCAACTCGCCCGGAGGCTCTACTGAGGCTAACAAGCATCGTACTTAAATCCTCCATGGTCTCAGCCAAGACTACTATATCGTCAGCAAATCGAAGGTGAGTGAGGTACTCGCCGTTTACATTGATGCCTAGCCTTCTCCAGTCCAGAGTCTTGAAAACGTCCTCCAGTGCAGCGGTAAACAGCTTAGGAGAGATGACATCTCCCTGCCTGACTCCCCGCTGCAGCGGAATAGGCTTCGAGTTCTGGTCTTGGAGTCGGACTGACATAGTGGCGCTCTCGTACAAACACTTCAACACTTCGATATAGCGGTAGTCTACTTGGCACCGTTGGAGAGATTGTAGTACCGCCCAGGTTTCGATAAGATAAAGATAAGATAAAAGATAAAAAATCGTTTATTTCAGAATATAAAAGTTACAGACATACCAGGGGTCTCCGCACTAGGCTACGCCTGTATCGCGGGGAACCAGATAAAATTAGTGTATCAGAACTAGTTACAAAAATAAAAACTAAAAAGAAGTTTTGGTATAACATCTCTTACTTAGCTTAAGCTTAAAAAAAGAAAAAATTCTAGTGGTACATAACAATACAATAGAAATATTTTGTGTCTAAAGATCCAAGTATAAAACTAAAGTATCTTAACTAATAAGTCCTATTCAACATAATTCAGTGAGTGCAAAAAGGCTTTCTCGTAGTCCACAAACGCTAAACAGAGGGGCAGATTATACTCCTCGGTCTTCTGTATAACCTGACGAAGCGTATGAATGTGGTCTACGGTACTAAAGCCTCTTCGGAAACCGGCTTGTTCGGGAGGCTGGAAGTCATCAAGCCTGCGTGCGAGACGATTCGTAATGACTCTTGAAAACAGCTTATAGACATGGCTCAGAAGTGAGATGGGTCGGTAGTTCTTCAGTAAGGCGTTGTCGCCTTTTTTGAAGAACAGTACCACCACACCTCCGCTCCATGCCTTTGGCGTTTTCCCTTCTAGTAAGACGGAATTGAACAACTTCTGAAGGGCCGTAAGGACCGGTTTACCACCCGCCTTCAGAAGTTCGGCTGTAATTCCGTCTTCACCAGGCGCCTTGTTGTTTTTGAGCTGTTTAAGAGCCATACTAATCTCGTACAGGCTGATGTCCGGGATGTCTTCGGTATAGTGTCGGGCCAGTCTAGCTCTAGGGTCTTCCGCCAGACCAACTTCGGGTCTGCTAGTAGACGTGTATAGCTGTCCATAAAAGCTCTCTATCTCACTCAGAAGCTCAGGTTTGGATGTGATGATTCTACCATCCTCAGTTTTTAACTTAGCGAGCTGGCTTTGCCCAACAGACAGATCCCTTGCAAAAACTTTGGAGCCCTTATTTCGCTGAATGGCCTCTTCAATACACTTAGTATTGAATTGGCGCATATCGCGGGTGAGGGACTTAGAGATCTGCTTGTTGAGCCGCCGGTATAAAGTCGCGTCAACTGAAGACCTTGGGAGTGAGGAAGCCTTAATGTACTGGAGTTTCACATTTTCATACAAAAAAATTTTTCGGATGCCAATTCCCATAAAATTCAATATTCTAAAATTCTAAAAAGTATTCTGCAAGTAGGTCTCAAGCGCACTTTTACAAGTCAATAAGCATTACAATAAAGCATTTGTATGTACAAACATTTACAATATGTAGTGAGAAGTAACTGATAATACAACAGCCAAAACCTGGGTAAACAATGTTAAAATAAATGTGTAATATGGCAAGAGATGTCTGGACAATAGTCTCTATAGTTAATAATAAATTAATTTTGGAGATGTAAAAGGTCCCCCAACGTCAAAATAAAATACGAATAAAATTTGGAGATGTAAAGGCTCCCCAAGTGTCAAAATAAAGACTGGAGATGTAACTACAGAATACATAACTAGTATGTATAAGTATGTATGATATGTATTATAGTAGCAAAATAACTTCATATTTTTTATATTTTTTTTAATTTAAGTTGTTTTTTTTATAACGGTGTTTAATTTATACTCCAAAATGCTATTTAAAAACATACATATACTCGTAAGGGTGCGTCCCATGGATAGATTTCGAGCATCTCAAAACTTTCCTAGTGACCTAAGGTATAGTTTATAAATACTTACACCTGTATTTTTCTTTCCTCATATTCGATATGAAAAGTATAGTGTGTGTGAGGGCGAGAGGCTCTATTTAAGTCTATGACTATCGGCGCTCTCACTACGATCGAGCGCCATCAAAATACCTCCTACTGGAAGAGGTTATTAATATTTAGCGAGTTAACATACACTTCTCGCCATAATTCGATTCCACAAAAACATACTCACGCACTCCCCTATTCTTTTGTAATTATGTACTTAAATAAGTAAAATCAAATACAGCTACACCACAGCATTGAAAACAGCAATAAATCAATATTTTTACCTAAGTTTAGCTTTTGGTAAGTGTAGAGTTTAGTGAGTGAGGATAGTTTTATGGAATCTAATTTTGGCGCGAACTGTAGGCAATCCACTTGTATTTTCCAGCACAATCAAGATATTCATTTGCAATCTTTCAACATGCGAAGAACCGGAGATGAAGGAGGACGAGAATGAGAATGAGTGTTTTAGTCCAGAGTACGTAGTATTTACGTGGATTTTGTGCCTGATCGCACTAACATCTATTCTGAAGTTATACTACTTGACCAAGACCTTGTTGGCTACGATTAACGTAGTAATGTACGCCATCCTGTTAGTGAAGTTTTACAAAGACGTTCCAGAGACAAATGCGTAAGTAGCTAATGAAATACATATAATACCTAATTATCTAACTTAATAACAATTATAACATAGGAAATAAACAATTAAGTCATTTATATTAAGTATATGATGTATACACGAGTGTTTTAACGCCTATAAATATTAAGTCTTACTAATTGTTATTTACAGTCACATACACTGATTTATATATGTCACCGTAGAATTGCGAGTACCGTTAGTTTATAAACTAACGCGCGAGATTGTAAACAAACGGATAGGTTAAGTTAGGTTAATATTCCTAGTCAAATTATAGTCTATCGGGAGTTCACAATTTAACGGTGATATATAAACATACATAATTATAATCATGAGCTCTCCGTGATGCGTTCATGCCGCATAATTCGACCGCCATTACAACATTCACGAGAGCATACTCTTCTATAATTCAATTGTTTTATTCTATTGATAGAGGCCAAATCCAATTTCCTCACCCGCAACCGCAATTTTCCAGAGATGTTCTAAATTTGAATGTAATCGTATAATGGAATTCGATGATATTATGCAGCTATAATTACCTAATATAATAACATTTTCACATTTAAGCCATATGGTGATATATTTCCGGCGAGGGCGTACATTGAATTCTGAATGAAGCGATGGATTCTAAAGTAGAATCCTGAGCGTAATGAGGGATTCAAGCGTTAACGCCCAAGACGAAAATAATATTGATACCGTGTGACACATACCTACTGCTTTTCACACCAACTAAGAGGAAATAAACAAAGCCGAAAACAGCATCATATCAACACAGAAAAGTGCCAGCTTGATCCCTCCCAGCAGGGAAGAAAAGTGCCATTTTGATCCCTCCTAGGTTGAACAGAAAAAGCCGTTTTATGAATAGTATGAGAATATTGAGAATCCTTTAAGACCATGGGCTTAATGGGCATTTTCAAAAATAGGGTACCATTTTAATTTTTTTGAAAATATAGGAAGTTGTGGGTTTTTTATAACCAGAATACGAGTACTATTGATTTAAAAAAAGAAAAATAGTGTCCCGTTTTTTTTTGGTCAGCTTTGTAACGCATTTTTTCATACATTTCGTATGGGACGTTACAAACGACCGGACGACCGTTCAGACGACCGGTTGGCGTAGTTGGTAGTGACCCTGCCTGCTAAGCCGATGGTCCTGGGTTCGAATCCCGGTATGGGCATTTATTTGTGTGATGAACACAGATATTTGTTCCTGAGTCATGGATGTTTTCTATGTATTTATGTCTTTGTATATTATATATATCGTTGTCTGAGTACCCGTAACACAAGCCTTCTTGAGCTTACTGCGGGACTTAGTCAATTTGTGTAAGAATGTCCTGTAATATTTATTTATTTAAACCTGACAAAAAAAAAATGTATTGAAAATTGACGACCCATTTTCATTAGAAAGGTGCACTTTTTTCTGAAAATGCCCAAATACAGCTCATTAAGTCTAAGTATGCCTGCATATAATACCACTATTTAAGAGCAGGTGTCACGAAAACATATATTATACCTACTTAAAATTCTTTGCACGATTAAAATCGTTCTTATTTTTTTGTCAATGGTAACTTACAGAGCGTTGGTGGCCAAGCGGTATGAGACTTTCAATCCCAAGGGTTCAAATCCTGTCGACTCGTACCAATGAGTTTTACGGAACTTATGTACGAAATATAATATGAAGGAAAACGTCTTGAGGAAACCGGACTTATCCCAATAAGGCCTAGTTTACCCTCCGGGTTGAAAGGTCCGACGGCAGTCGCACCTTCCAACGACGCAAATCTTGTTATTAGTTGCCAAAGCGGATCCCAGGCCAGGGAGCCTGGGATCCGCTTTGGCACTGGGAGCCGTGACATAAGCCGGGAAAATGCTAGGAAGAAGAAGAAGGTAACTTACGTGGCCCTACATAATAGGCGTTTAATGATAATGATTCAAATCGGTTTTTTCTGATACAACTACTGACAGCTGGCCATAACAACATCCCGTCCGCTTCTGACCTTATATTTATATAAGCTTATATAAGCCCATTAGAACGTACCTACAAGGTTAATAATTCTTCTCATTTTACCTAGCGTTAACCCGTCCCTTGTTTATTAATGATGTCGAAATAATTCCAGCCAAATGAAATTCTACATTCGGATGTTGATTTTAATGATGGTGTTCTTGGCGATCGTGGTGAACCACGCGCGCCTGGTGGAGGTGACGTCGCGCCTCGACTTCCTGTGGAAGCTGCAGGCCGAGACCAACCTCGAGCAGATGCGGGAAAACCAGCGCACGAACCGATACCTGCTCAAGCACATCCTTCCTGATCACGTCGTCAACCATTTCTTAAGCAAGGAGCGCCGTCCTGATGTAAATATTTTAATTTTATGACTTACTTAGGTAAGCCAATTTTCTAGTTACCAGTAGACTCCGTCGTCTCCGCGCTCAACCTCGCCTACGTACCTAGTAGTCGTTAATTTATGTACTTTTTATCCTATTTTCTCCCTTATAGAGGTTGAATTTCAAAAAAATACTCCACGATATAAGTAGGTAGGTACTTAAGTACCAGACTTAATGTACCAGTGCTCGACGCTGCACTAGCATTCGACATGGGCACTTTGTGTCAAAGTTATGCCCTATCAGTTATGTTAGTTATGTCAAAGTTAGTGAATTGTGCCTATTGTAAGACCTGTACACCAACATGAACGCAATATATTTATATTTTCTATTTCTAATTATGTCAGTTTGAACAACGAAGATTTTTCTATTTTCGAATTTGACATAAAGTGCCCATGTCGAATAGTAGTGCAGCGTCGGGCACTGGTGGGTACGTCTAATTACCTAAGAAAGATTTTGAATATATATATATATATATATCTTTGCGCCCTATATATATATATACAGTGTGTAAGTCTAATACGGGCGATAAATACAACCAAACATAGAATTCATTATTGTTATCAATAATTAAAACATATTTTTAAATTACACTTAATTATGACCCCTTAATTAATTTTTTTATTAAATTTTCAGCAGTAATGTACCTACTATAAACTATTTGACGCTGACAGTTGTCAACGGATGTTTAAGGCGAGTGTGTTTGCATTACATTGCGGGCCGAATTATTTTGTATGGATAAAATTTTAATTGCAATTCCATTTAAAAGTTACCTAATTACATTTCTTATGTCCTATACTAACCACCGTTAAGAGGTTCGCCCGTATTAGATTTACACACTGTATAGGGCGCAAAGAAACGATATATAGAGGTTTTAAAAAAATATGGGAATTTAGACGCTTTTGGCCCAGTTGGGTTAATGGCGTCTTTTAATAGTACATTGTGATACACGTGTGCTATGATGGTCATTATACACGAGGCGGTATTGTGCGCGCGAGCTGAAAGCAAGTGCGCAATAAGAAAGCCGATGTGTATAATGGCCATGCACACACGTGTCATACAACATTTTTCAACACACTTGTAAGTAAAAATCAAAATTTAATTCGAGGTTATTAACTTTTGTTAAATACGTTAACTTAATTGTCAGAATCATGTCAGAATGCCTACATGGTAATTAGCATATGAGTTTCACTAACCTTTATAGACTAGGTACTTGAAGCTTCTTGCGATGCCTTTTCGACGTCGGTTGATGACATTATTTTACATTTTCAATTAATAAATCCCGAAGCTAAGGCTCAAACGTCACAAATAAGTAGGTATATTTAGATTTTCATAGAGTCATTATATACAATCACATAAACTACTATTTCGATACACGTTTAATATTGGAGACGCTTACATTTATTGGACGCTAGGAGGGATTTCAAAAGGATACAGGAATATTAGGAAGATATAGATTAGGCACTATAATAACATAAACCAGGCAAAAGAAATTAAGTATTTTTAGCCGGGACAAGATTGATTCAACCATAACTTTTGATTAGATGGGTAAAAATATGTATAATTTTACTCACGTCTAATTGAACGTTTATTTATATTGAAATTATAGGTTTTTAGTTATTTTATTAACTAACAATTGTCAGGGTGCTACGAAGATTATGATAAAAAAGAGTAGTTTACTAGTATTTTAACTTATATCCATTTAATTACATGGTTAATAATTATATTCACAACAATAATCATATTTATAAACAAACTTAAACTTACTCAAGGCATCTTATCGACGGCGTGGTCAGGCACTGAGTGTTGGCCAGAGCTGTCGACCCGCCTTTTATAACATTTCAAAATGGCGGGAACGAACGACAAGAAAGAGTCAATTGACAATCTTATCCAAAATAACTATGAACAAATGCAATTATACTCAACAAATTAGGTATTTATAAATAATGAAGCTTACACAATTAAAATGTTAGTTGATTGAAAAACAAATATAGGTTGAGGACGCGCCAAAGAGCTTAGGTTTTTGAGCGTTGAGGTTTTTTTTAATATTTTACCCAAAGACAAACTGTTAGTTTAATTAAGGGAAATGGCGCTTCTTAGACGGATCTACAGGCATAAAAATAATTGCCACTTTCAGTTCAATACATTTGAAGTTAACATACGTGGACATGTCCAAAACATCAAAATTGAGATTTACCCTGGTAGCACGTCTCGTCCAGGCGCCGAGCTCAACGTCCGGCCGGTCCATGTGATCGTACAGTATTGTAATAAACATCGACATAGAAATAAATACACTCATAGATTGATAACGCCGAACAAAAGCCATTTAGAAATATGTTCCACTCTTAAGTTTTTGCGCCCTTAAAACCATAATGTCTTCTAGTTAAGGATGACTCACACTAGAACGGGACGGGACGGGGCGGGACGGGAAAAATCTGTTAGTTTCTATACAAAGCGTCACGTAACATCCGCTCGGGCTCCGAGCTATCACGTGATTCTTTCTGTAGAAATTAACAGATTTTCCCGTCCCGCCCGTCCCGCCCCGTGCTAGTGTGAGTCATCCTTTAACCAGTCAAATACTTCCTTATTTAGGCCATAGTGATATGGCCTAAATAAGTAGTGTCTATATTTGACTGGTTTATTAGTATACTACTTCAACCCATAGTAAACTTATAAGTTTTGGCAAGTACTTGTTTTGAACGTTTAAAATCAGTTCGGCACCACTAGCCGCCGGCTAAGTAGGTACATTCGCTGAGCTTGAGCACCTTGGCCACTCCAATTCATCTGAAGGCGACTGTACACGTTTTGAACTGTAGTTAAATTTCTATACTTATTATATTTCCAGTGTATTTTCTTAAAACACACTTTGTTTGGCGGCAGGAGCTGTACTCGCAGTGGCGACACGAGGTTGGCGTGATGTTCGCGGGCATTCCCAACTTTCACGAGTTCTACTCCGAGCAGAAAGCCGTGGACTGCATGCGATTGCTTAATGAGATAATTTGTGAGTATTTTTTCTTCTTTCCATGATACGTAAGTAAGTATTAAGAGTATACTTATACCGTATATACAGGGTGTAACGAAAATATAGGTGATCCGTTTAAGGGCATATCCGGTATCAAATCGTGATTATGAAAAACACTTCCTTTTTTATTTTCAAGTCCATAAAAAAACATAAAGTAAAAAACAAAGAAATAATTAAGTCGTTATTAAAAATGTTGCTTACCCCTGAGTTGCTAAGTACCTAACGTCAGCGCAAGAGCGAAGTTAACCGTCCCGTCCTTTGAAGTTAGGCGCCGCGCGCCGCCTACCGCGCACACAAGGTCGAATATCGCGATGAGCCCGCATTTCTTCCTCTGTGTTGCACTGTGTACGAAACATCTGCTCCTTAATCGCACCCCAGAGATAAAAATCCAGAGGCACAGGTCGAGCGATCGCGGGGGCCAAGCCCAGGGCCCTGGGGCCTCCACGTCCGATCCAGCGAGCGCCGAACTCCGTATTCAGACGCTATCAACTCCATTTTCACCACAAGTACCACAACACAACACAACTCAACACATAACAACGTACCTAACACTACACTAGTAGCAACCAGAAGAACTAGCTGTACAAGCAAACAGTTCCGACGTTTTTGTGCGACTAAACAACATTTGAATTGAAACCTTTGCCATTGCAAATTGCCGACAGAAACGCTGCCAGAATCCAAAAGAGCGTATGTCATTTTGAATCTCGAATGAAGATACGACCTTTTGGTTTAGCATGTTGCTAATACTACGAATTCTACGAACACTATAAATTATAATGCGTTCTGTAAAGCTGCGTTCACGCTAGACCATCATAAAATTAAAAAATAATCAAATTCAAGATACGTTAAATTACGGTCACTACAAACAAATAACCTTTACTTAGAATTGTTTTTGCGATAAATAAAAACAAATTTCAGAGCATTGAACGAAGTTACAAATTTCCTTAAAAATCATTTTAGAGTTTTAACTTTTATGGTGGTTGAAAAGTATTATTAATAAGCACGAAATTTCAAGTGTTTTTCAGTCCAATACTAAAACCAGTGCAGTACTGAAAGTTTTAAAAGACAGAAAGTAGCTAACACCATGAATTAGTGTAGGCACTAGTTTTCTAACGAATGCGATTTCGACTTCTTTGACGCAAATAACTAGAAATAATGGTTGTTTTAGAGTTCAGGTGATTTACTTAAGGAACATTCGTCACGTAATCATCAAAAAAGTTAAAGATAAACATTACTTCTTTTAAATTTCGTATTAGGTATTAATGGGTGCAAGAATTAAAACCCGCAAATTCCGTTTGAATAAAGTATTTGAGAACTACTCTGACCCTAACACTTACTAAAAAACTTGTTAACAATCGCTTAATGTAACAAAATTTAGCTCATAATTTTAAGCAATCAACCCCATGTGAAAGACGCTTTACTTTGTAGTAGTGTAGTGTTGTGTTCTGAGAAAGCGCGCGGCTGCCTTTGTGCGCGTACCGGCCTTTGTGCGCGTGCCGACTGCCTGAGATCGTAAACCTTTTCGTGAATTAGTAAGTTTTAAAGGAAAAAAAGAAACCTTAATAACTTTTTATCTATGGCGATTTTTTTTTTATATTTTATGTGGATACTACCCACGTATATATATACGACTTTAAACGGATCACCTACATTTTTGTTACATCCTGTATATAACTTATATTATATAGTATACCCGTGTACTTATACTTTTTTCGATTTTGCTTAACTTTTTGATACCTTATGCAGCTTTAGTAATAACTTAATAAGGTCCTATATATCCCTTTGAGTACAAGAATCCTGTTCGTTTTTAAAATATTACGGAAAATAATTTCGATCCGACTGGAATGTACTTTTTTGTTTACTACTGCTAGATCTGAGGACAGATTTTTGCTCGAAGAGGTAAAGTCTTTTTTCCACTTTCATATGTATACCCTGTTTCCGGTATCACTCAAAACCTCAGACACCCCAACAGATTTTAATTTATTTAAACTTATCTAGAGTATTCATCTTTTAATTTGATGTTTCTTTTTTTTGCAAGTTTGATTTTCTGCACAGCTCTACTCGACTTTTAACTCTACACTCAATAAAATAATTGCTAGCTATCATCATAAACGTTAAAACTATTTATTTGTGTAAGTACTTTAATGCAACCACTTTAAAGCTTTGTCACAGTAAACTTCAAATTGGATAGGTAATAGCATTAAGAAAACTAAACCCAACATTCAAAAGGACAAGGTTGTAATTAGGTACGAGTTCTATTTGTTATGACACTCGAGCGTTTTAAAATCAGGCCGGTTGCACCAAGCCCCCCGTCAAAACTAAGAACATCAAAGTCATAAACCCGTCCTTCACTGCCTTACCAAGTAAAGGAAGTGTCAAAGAGAGATGTATATATGTTTGTTATTTCTCCGATTCCGTAGGTTGACAACAGTTTTGCTGATCTCTTTGGATGCAATTCGTCCGAGCAACCAAATTAAATACATCGTTGTAATTTGGTAGTCGGTATCAATGCATTACAACTTAACTTGGTCGCATATTTTGATAGTGAATTTTTCAAATGTCGTAAGAGGCACGTTATCAAGTTAGACGTACGACATTTGAGAAATTTGAAGGCCGCTCCAAACTGTTGACATTTGACAGTTATCGTACTACTTCCATGCTCTTTAGTTCTACTTCTTCTCTTTTTAAATAATAGCTTCTGTCTGAGAGTTGGACAATTTTGCCAGTGTCACGTATTATTATTATTTTAAAATATTATATCCATAGAATAGTATTGCCACTTGGGCGACGTTGTTCGGTAATTGAAATTGACCTCGCTATATGTTAAGTTTATAGCTACAAGACTTAAAATATAGCTTCTCAGGGGGCCAAGATCCCGGGATTGCCGATTCGTGACTAAAGGAGTGACTGAACTCGTTTCGGGATTAATTCTTCATTAGCTGTATACTGCTTCGTTAGTTTACTGCACAATTAGCTATCAACATTACACATTAAACAACATTTTGCAAACAATATACAAAAAAATATCGTCATCTTGAAAAAGAAACGACAATCTCATGCTTTAGTTATTCGTCCGTGGGTTGCACCAACGGTCGGTGAATGTCAAATCGTTCGTGGAACGTGGTTGCGATGACGGCCAAAACGTCTGATTTTAGTATCTGTTGTTGTTGTATCTGTGGCAACAGAAATACAATCTGTAAAAATTTAATGGTGCCTCTACATGCTCGGGCTCTCGGCCGAATGATTCGGCCGCGGGCGAATGCACCCTAGTACCTACACGCTCATTCGAGACAGACTATATAGATAAAATTTAAGCCAGACCATAGACAATTTAAGCTTTTTCAGGTAGTTTCGGTGAGTTAAACGGTGTTTTAAATAGCTTTGTTTATTAAAACTATTTAAGACACTTTTTAAATAGCTTCATCCGAAGTGAAATTATTTAAGACACCTTTTAACTCAACCAAACTACCTGAAAAAGTACTTAAATTGTCTCTGGTCTGACTTAAATTTTCTCTATTATAGTCTGTCTCGAATGATCGTGTACTAACATGGCCGAAACATTCGGCCGAGAGCCCGAGCATCTAAAGGCACGGTAACTGTTTAGCTATCACGGTTCATGAAATAACAACCTGCTTACAGCGGACACACGGACGGACGGACAGACAGTGAAGTCTAAAGGTGCGTTTTCCCATATTTTATCTACCACACGAACGAACAAATGCTCTCTCAGATTTAGAAATGTTTAGAACCGCTAGATGAAAATGCAGCTTTAGTAATAAGGTCCTATCCCTTTTAGTACGGAACCCTTAAAGATGGTAGTTTGGTGTGTTTAGGCAAGAAAATAAAAAGCAACTCTTTCAATTCATAGATAGTTATTTATAATTTTACTTACAAGTTACGGTGTTGGAGTGGACCTGGTGATGAAGACCGGGGATGGCAAAGTGGAACTGCTTGGTAATTCCCAGCTCTATCATCCGATTTGAGACATTCATCTTTTCTTTGTAAGGAAATACCTTCAAGGTAGTCCTATTTGATTATAGTTCTATTTTGATGATGGAATTCATGAGAAATTGCGAGAACTCCTCAAATTTTAACGGCACATGCATTCTGATTTTAGGGTTTCCTTAAGTAACTTAAACATTGTTTTGGGGGAGCCAACATTTTGATGAAGTGGACCTGATGATGAAGACCAGGGATGGCAAAGTGGAACTGGTCGATAAACCTAGCTCTACTTATTAGCCTAGTTGTGACATTCATCTTTTTGATTTGATTTATATTCTGATGATGGAGTTCTTGAAGAATTCAGAAAACTCCTCAAATTTGAACGGCACGTGCATTGTGATTCGAGGGTGTTCATAATTAGCTTGGGCATTTTCTTACTGTGGCCATCATTTTGCTGGAGTGGACCTGATGTTGATGATCAGGGATGGCATAATGAAACTGCTCGATAATTTCCAGTCTGTCATCCAATTTAACACATTGTTATTTTGTTTGCGACCTTAAAGGTCTACAAGGGAGTTCCGTTTGATTTTACTTCAGATCTAATGATGGAAGCCCTGAGATATTAAGAAAGCTCCTCAATTTTAAACGTACACGTGCGGTGAATTGGATATTTGTGAAGTAAACTTGCTAACTCAAACAAATTCAAAATTTCACTTTTACCGGGAACCAAATGAAGTCGGTTTTTTTCTGGAATACAGTCTTAATGGCGTATCATGGATATGTCGCATCCAATTTATATGGTCTTCTCTTGGGGTAATTCCAGTGATATGAACAGGGCATTTAAGGCAATGTGTGGGTTAGGTAAATGGGATACATGTAGACCTATATTAAAAAAACATGATATCTTAACTCTACCGTGTAGTTATAGTCTGACAGCCCACTCAGCGCAGTAGAAAAGCGCGGCAAATTTAAAAAAATCCCTGGCTAGCAACACTGTTTTTGAATAATTCGAAAATTGTGCATAATCCATGTATTATCTGTGGCATGTAACTTCTATAAAAAGTTCTCTTGCGTTTGTTTACAAATTTTAGTTTACGCTTTCTTAAGTAATATCTGCTTTCAACATTGAACAATGCACTTAATTCCAGGCAAATATCAGTTATGATAATGATACGATAGCAAATGTAATTTCTTTTCATTATACGTGATGATTGGTTTTGGGATATTTTGAGGTTAGGTTCCAAAGTTTTCTATTGCAAATTACCAAGTGAAGTTATTTCTTTATTTCAGTGTTACATGACATGCTTAATGGAGTCCAAGAAAACTGATTATGAGGTTATCTCCCGCTCAAGCCAATTGCTGCCGAATTTTGTTTAATTAATTTTATTCTCAATACTTTTCAAGTACAATAGAAAGCACCTTAAAATATATGAATAATGATAAACAAGAAGAAGAAATGATAGTAAAAAATGATACAAAGTTAACTTTTATATCCGACTAAGTTTTTGCTCGGAGCACTCGTTTACAACTCTCTAGAAGTAAGGCGTAACTGCAATTTGTTAATTACCGTTTGTCGCATGCTGCGCGGTGAATCAGACTGCCCAGACCTCGTGAATCGCGTGCTCAGACTGCCGTGAATGACGTGCCGGATACCCCCAGGATTAACCTGATCCGTTAAGTTCCCTCAGTTCCTCAAGGATCCCATGATCAAAAATCGATTTTGAAAAAAACGGAACCAATGTGGAAACTTCTACTTTCAGAAAACAAAAAAAAATTCAAATCGGTTCAGTAATGACGGAGTTCTGAGGTAACATACATTAAAAAAAAAAACAGACGAATTGAGAACCTCCTCCTTTAGAAATATTAAAGTCGGTTGAAAATCAAATGCCATAGACATGTCAAAGAAGACTACATCAGTTGGCTTCTTTTTATCCAGTTTCAATAACCTTCGACAAAGAGGTAAAATGCTGATAGGGCAGAGATCTTTTAATTCACTTGGATTACTTTTTTTAGGAATAGGTTTAATATAAACCATGTTCCAGGCATCAGGAAATATTACAGATAGAATAGACTGATTGATTAGGCCAGTAGTTAACCCCTGGGTACGTGGAAGCGTCAGAAGAATCATATCTTGCGTGGTTCCATACACACAAAGAGCGTTAGATGAGAGTTTGGTAATAATTTTAGATACCGTATTTTTATTAACTGTTTTCAAACTAAAACTTGCAAAACTAAAACGATTGTATTTGAAGTATGTAAGATCAGATAATGGAATGTTTATTTATTGAATTAGGATCATCAAAGCAACAAGGCAAAGTAGATTCCTTTTTATTGAAATTAACAATGCTACGTTCTATACGTTTCCACAGTTTACGGGAGTCTTTAGAAATTAGATAGATTTTTTGATGAAATAGACCTCTTTTTCGGTGAACATAGCTGGATTGACAACACTTTTTAATGCTTAGTAGTATAGTTTATTAGTATCTAGTCTAGAATTGCGGCATCTAGTGTGCGCTTCATCTCTCAGTTTGATCATTTCTTTGATTGTTTGCGTCACCCATGGATAGCTTTGATTTTTAGTATAAGTCACTACTCGTATTTCAGTGCAAAAACACAAAAAATTGTTTAATGACTCATTTATATCTAAATTACCTCTTAATATAGGTATTTTCCCAATCCAACAATTATTATACAAGGGGGCAAAGTTGTTGTTTAACTCTCGGGCTTATATTGAGACCCGAGCAAGCGAAAGATTCCAAAATTTTCAAGCCACGAGCGTAGCGAGTGGTTCAAAAACTGGAATCTTGAGCATTACGAGGGTCTCAAGACACGAGAGTTGAACAAACTTTGCCGCCGAGTCTAATACAACATTTTTCCCCTCACTATTGCGAGGAAAATACAGACTAAATACGATTATAAATCTTATCCACATGTAAGTTTTCTTGAAGAAACCATCAAAAATCAATTTCAAAATTTGTCATAGAGTATAGGTACGCTCCTGGTACTTAGATATTGCCAACAGCTTACCAAAGTGCGGGATAAGACATGATCCATGATACCAAATGTTCATTATGTATTATGAGTGATTATATCCATTAAATATATACCAAAAAAAGTTATACCGATCATTACACCCCCCCCCCCCCCACATGTGGATAAAATGCGTTTTTCCACGCTAGTTTTAAAGGACAAAACAGCGCTTTCCGAGCTAGTGAGGGGAAAAAGTCTATTATTCCTATTTTAAGAGGCCACAGTGGCCAAATTGTTATCATTCAGACGTCTAGATCTCAATATTGATAACAACTAGGTATCTGATATTCATACACATAAAACTTCAACATATTTCCTTCAAACTGGTAAACGTGAAAACATGATTTTTAACAAAAGCCTCGATATAAGCCTCATAGGTCCTTTTTTACATGTTTTTGGTTAGAACGTCGAAACCCTTGAATTTATAAACATGAATCTTAGTTAAATAGTTAAGTAATAACTAGTTCTTAAATCTGGTAAAAGCTTTTATCTACAGAAATTGTAGTTAACGTGTAAACAGCAATTATCTGATTATGCAGTGTATTTTGACGCGCCCGCCTACTATCGCCTTTTCATGTTTCGCGTGCTCTTGCAATTAGGTCTATCCCGCTCTCTATCTGGTTTTCTTGCTCGCATATGTGGACTCTTAAAATGCTTCCTGTGTTACTTTGGGAGGTATGCGTTGTCATTCCATTTGTCTTACTTGTATGCAGGGTATGTCTAATGTTTACAATTTAAATGTACCTAGTTATGTATAAGACTTTATAAGTAATAAATTTTGATTGCAGTTGACTTCGATAACTTACTCAGGGAGCCACGTTTCAAGAGTCTTGAAAAGATAAAAACTATAGGTGCAACATACATGGCTGCGTCGGGCCTTGACCCGAACGACAAGGCAAGCATTGATTCTTACTTTATTGTAGAAAGTAATGATTTAAAAAATCGCAAACATTTGCTGATCATATTTACAAATGCGTCATACTACCTATTGTACTATTTTATTCGGATATCGGTATTTTCTTTTTTGTTTTTTGTCTTATTATTCCATTTTTAATGGAGAAAATCGAATAATACGACGTTGTTACCTAAATAAAAGATGTCAATCTTATAATATATTCAAAAATATAGTACTTATAAAATATTCAAAAATATTGGGCTAACTCGAGATTTAAAAAAATCCGGTTCCGATCCCTGCTTCTCATTGACACTTTTTTCATAAAGTCGACTGTTGAAGCATTTTATGTATCTAAACAAAAAATTTTTTCGTGCGTTTACCTACTTATTTAAGTAAGCATAATTTATGGTGTTGGCGCAGACCAGCGACGAGGACTGCGAGCACCTGTGCGCGCTGGTGGACTACGCGTTCGCCCTGCGCCTGGCGCTGGACGATATCAATAAACACAGCTTCAATCAATTTCGTCTCAGAGTTGGTATGTATCCATGCTGATGTACAAAGCAAACAACTTCTTTACAATTATAAAGGTTAATTTTTTTGTGAGGAATCTAGGTATTTTATTTTAATCTTAATGTGTAGGCAGGTACCTGTTATATGAATAAACGATCGAGATCCAAAGCAGACTGATTTATTTCTGAATGTACAACTACCGACATACTCATAAGTCTACCCTACGTAACACCTCCCTCTTATTTCACAATATAAAGGATAAGAACAGAGTCATTAGACTAGTTTAACAAGTGATGGTTTTTCATTAAACGATTCTAGTTGAAAGTACATATATGAACACTGAACATACATGTTGGGACATGAGGACACCATTTGTTACAACAACCATGTTTTCCAATACAAATGAAATGCTAACAATGCTTTTAATTATTTTGTTACATACCTGTCTAATTAACTAGCCCAACAACAATGGAATATCCCAGCCTAACGTACAAATGTCTTTGCTTTGCTAACAGTAGCTATATCATTACGAGTATCCTTAGAATGTAGAGTCATTAGACTAGTTTAATAAGTGATGTTTTTTTATTAAACGATTCTAGTTGAAAGTACATATATGAACACTGAACATACATGTTGGGACATGAGGACACCATTTGTTACAACAACCATGTTTTCCAATACAAATGAAATGCTAACAATGCTTATAATTATTTTGTTACATACTCGTACCTATCTAATTAACTAGCCCAACAACAATGGAATATCCCAGCCTAACGTACAAATGACTTTGCTTTGCTAACAGTACCTAGGGTAGGGGAACCAATAAATGAACGATTAAGCGACTTACCTCACTTTGGTATTTTTTTTACGTATGTTATAACCAATTTTCACTAAGATTTATTTTTTTATACTATACTACATATAGTCTAGTTTAGATTAAACTATTCCAAACCCTCTTTAAACTATGCAATATTTTCATAAAAATGATTATGTTCCGAAATGGCCCATTTTCCCCAGAACATGAACAAAGTGCCCTAACTCTGAACATTTTTACCCCAAAAGATGAACCAGTAAAAATGCAAAAGGGAGTACCCTAATCATGAACAGCTGGGCACCAATAGATGAACGGTAGTATAGAAAGACGAATAAATTTAGTTCGTTCAAGTTTTGGGCACGATGTTGATGAAATGAACTAAGAAAAGTAACACAATCGTTCATGTATTGGAATGCAGCCCAATAGATGAACTAGTGAATTCTCTTAGTTCATGTTTAAGGTATAGTTTAATCCAGTGAACAGTCCCGTTTCCATACTAAAATATGCCCCATAATAATTGAGTTAAACGAGGAAAGTTCCGTTCATCTTTTAGTCGTAAAATCAAGGAACAGCAAACTAGAAATTTAAGATATAAATGGAGTATCTACCGTTACCGGTAGGATTTATATAAGTATTTCAAAAAACTAACATTTACCCAAAAGTTGAACGCTGTTCAGCTATTGGATAAATCACACAATATTGGAACCATAACTTGAACAGTTAATATTTAATAAAATAAGTGAAATTATGACTTTATTAATAACGTAAAGGGTAGCGGGATTAGTCTAGAATCGTTACCAAGCAAAAGCATGTCAGTAGAAACAATATTCAATTTTATACGAATTTATTTCCTTAAATTTTGAAGCGCCATTTTTAATAAGAATTCCATACAAACGGCGATTTCGGCGCGAGGCATATTTTCGGTGAGCTCTCACAACCACATACACTGATCTATTATTTAAAAGTTTAAAGGTCTATGACGGGTAAATGTTAAAGTTTTAGTAAAAAATATTCCTAAGGTTGTAAAGTACGTCAGGATTTAATTATTGGGATTTTTAGGAACAACGTTCATCTATTGGGGGTTGTTCATCTTTTGGATCCTCTACTATCATTACGAGTATCCTTAACGATAACATTACAACAGGTGTTGGAGCGCAAAGTTTTTGCTGACACATTTATTCGGAAATGAAAGTATAAATATTTAGTTGTAAATACCTCCGCCGTGATCGGGTGGCCCAGTGGTTGGGGCGTCTGCCGCGAAAGCAGGAGGTCGCTGGTTCGATCCCAGCCCTGCTCACCGGGGACCTTGGTCACTTTTTCTGTAGTATTTGACATCTCTTTCAATTTGTAAATACCTAGTTATTGTAGGTATTTGAGGAGTGCTTGTACTTTTATAGGTATTAAGTACTTATTTATTTTGCAACTTTTCTATGCAACGTGAAGCGGCCTGTCGCCTGATGCGACCTTCGATTAGGTACCCGCGGCGAGGAGGGCCCTGTTACACCGTCAGCGTTTTGAACTGGGCTTTTAACAGGGGATAAACGCGACTCCGGTTCTTCTTCTGCAAGCTGCCATTCGTCCACTGGGTTGTCTTTGTCGACAACTTCTTCTGGATGTGTGTCATCTGACACCACAGACTCTCGGACTTTAGCGATAGAAAACCGTGACTTGCGCCTATCGCTTAGCATTTGATCAATGTGCCGTTTATTTACTTGGCCATCTAGAGTATCGTATAAAAGATCGAGATCCAAAGCAGACTGATTTATTTCTGAATGTACAACTACCGACATACTTATGAGTCTACCCTACGTAACAGTACCAATTGATAATACCGAATGAAATCCCAAATAGAAAGTCCTTCCTTTATTTAGTTACGTTTATGAATTTCGATTTTAGTTTATCAAATTGTACTACGTACACACGCGTTCAAGAGTGTATGGGCAATATATGAATGAATTCATTCATAAACTGCCCATGCTATTCTGAACGCGATAGTACATGTGAAATGGTTTTATAAAACCTTATAGTATCGTCTCTTAATATGTATGTATATCGCACCCTACGGAAAAGGCACGATCGCAAAGTCGCGCTGTTTAAACCCTCCTACCCGGATTTGGCTTTTGTGTCTTAGAGGCGTTCAGGAGACAGATCATCCAATTTTTATGTTCAATGCATAAATATTTGACCTCCGGTTTTATTAAACAATGTGCAGCAGTCGATAAGCTGTGCATTAGGTGCGCGCGGAGCTTGTCTTCCTGGCGCGCGCTCGCCCCACAACTCGTTTTCGGTAGATATCCACTCGGTGGACTTCTGCATTTATCTGGAGTCGTTATCCCAAACTAGCAACATCTGTATTTGAAGTATTCTCGATAAGATACTTGAAGTTTACTACAAGCCTGGGATTTCTGCGCAGTTAAAAGATTATGTTGCCTTATAACTCTTTTACAATTATCTCACTGAATACCAATAAGTTCTATAATGAGTCTATACCTTTTTAAATACAAATAATCTTATTCAAATCTGACATGAGTATCTTACTAGAGCAAGCTTGTTTATAATGCATTACTACTTAATGTTCTTGTTCTTACGTAAGAACGTTTTATTAACATCTCTTCATAGCTGGGCATTAACTCGTTAATCCGTTAATCGTTAATTAACGAAGTTAACATTTTCATTAACGGATTAACTTTTAAGTTAACTTTAGAATATATTAACGGAATCATTAACTTCCGTTAAGTTTTCCCAAGTCCGTTAATCGTTAATCCAGTTCCAAAATACTTACCAAAAAGATACCGCACATACCGCGGCGCCACGCGGCAAAAAACCTGTTTATACTTTACACCCTACTACAAATTTTCAAAAAAGAAGAATTTCTCAATTTATGTGCTTTTTTTATTCTTATTCTTTTTTATGTTTGTTACGTCAGAACTCAGTCAATACTGAACCGATTTTAAATTATCCATGATTGCAGATTAGTCCCATTTTTTTCAAAATTCATTTCTGATGATGGGATCCATGAGAAATTGAGGGAACTCTTCAAATTTAATAGGCTTATGCATGATGATTTGGGTGTTTTCTTAAGAAACTCGAGCATTTTTCTTTACGAAAACCATCAAATTCGTGAAATGGCTGATGATGGAGCCCAGGGATGGCAAAGTGGAACTGTCTGTTAATTGCCATCCTATTTGAGACATTCATATTTTAAATTCATGGAATTCATGAAGAAATTAATAGAACTCCTCAAATTTTAACGGCACATGCATTATGATTTGAGGGTTTCCTTATAAACATGAAATTTTTTTTGGGGGTTACCAACATTTTGGAGGAGTGTATCTGATGATGAAGACCAGGGATAGCAAAAGTGGAATTGGTCGGTAAACACAGACATTTATCTTTTTGATTTGATTTATATTCTAATGATGGAGTTCTTGAGAAATTCAGACAGCCTTCAAATTTGAACGGCACGTCCAACATAATTGGAGAGTTTTCATAATTAGTTGGGGTATTTTCTTAACCAAGCCATCAATTTGCTGCAGTGGACCTGTTGAACACCAGTAATGGCATATTTGAAACTGCTCGATAATTTCTAGCTCTGTCCTCTAACTTGAGACATTGTTATTTTGTCTGTGACCTCGGAGGTCTACAAGATAGTTGCATTTGATTTTACTTCAGATCAAATTATGGAAGCCATGAGACATTAAGAAAACTCCTGAATTGGCAAAGGTTGGGTCTCGGACTCGGATGGTAAATTGGATATTTTTGAAGGAAACTGATTAACTATAAGTTGTAGATCACTAACTCAAAGATGCTCTTTTTACCACGTGTTAACGGATTAACGATTAACGTTAACTTCCGTTAAGTCTTCCGAAATGTAGCGCTTTAACGATTAACGAAGTTAACTTTTTTTGTAACGGATTAGCGATAACGAAGTTAACTATTTGATTAACGGTGCCCAGCTCTGCATCTCTTCATTGTATCGGCCGGTTGATGCGGTTTATTTATGTATCATAAAAATATTGTCTATTTGGTTTAATGTCGAATATATTTTAGTATTGTAAATTATTATATACGTGGTGTGTGAGCTCATCGGGGAGTAATTTTTATAGTAAACGTCTACCTAAATAAACTTGTTTAATTTCACAATGCCCTTTGAAAAACTGTTTATATGATATTTATTGTTAAAATAATATTCCAACAATTATTACGAGTATTCGCCATGTTTTCGAAATACTCTACGTTGAGTATGTTACAGGACAATTATTATTATACTTAATCAAATATGAACTTAACGAAGTTTTGATCCAGATAATTCGACCGTCATATTATCGACAATCAAAAACGTACGTTAAATCTTTAATTTTAAAGGGCTTGATCAAGTACAATTGATTTAAAAAGAATCTCGATCAAGACTAATATCGATGCAGACTTATAACAATCTCAGCTTAGTGTATTATAATATCTTGTTCTCATATAAAATACTACTGTAAGATTAATTGTTAGTTATGATTATTTTCTCTTAATGCAGTATGGTATCTAGAACACTTATACTTGTTTATAAGTATCTTAAAATATAATCTTATAGCTAATTAGAAGGCTGTCCTATAAGGACAAATAAGTCAAGACTATTTACTCTTAAAGCATACAGTTATAGAGTCAGCTTACGCTAGGTATCCTAGATTTTGATGGCACAGACTGTGAAAGTGCTAAGTAAACGTCATAATTTCATAGAAGTATGACGTTTAAAATAACACTTGAAAGTTTGTCAGTTCATTTGCTCGGCAGAGATAACGTGGTTTGACTCTAGGACACTTACACTTATAAGTATCTTAAAATATAATGTTGTAGCTAACTAGAAACGCTTTCTTATAAGAACAAATGATCTTGAGAGTATTTGCGCTTATGAAATGCTACTATAAGTAAAAGTATCCTACATAGCAGTTTTAGCTGCATGACTTATATAGGTATACTATAAGGTTAAATATAATACTGAATGATTTTAAGTATGTTTAAGCTTGATAATTGCTCTTATAAGTAATGAAGTCTGCGTGCCTAATGCTAATGCCTTTATATGAACGTTATAAGTAGAGCAATTCTTATAAAAATATTTATAGGATTACTTTGCTAGTTGGGATGTGTCCAGCATAATTGTCATGGAGAAGTCAATCAGCAGATGGAGATTTTACAGATTGGAGGATGTCGTTAACGCCGGTGTTGGTGGTCATTTATTATAGCATGAGGTTTTGCTGCCATTCCTTTTGTTTTATTGTTCTTAATTTCCAGCCCGTTTTCATTTAGCTGGTCTTGGAAAAATCGAAATATGGACCATTTAGGTTCATATTTGTGAAAAAATAGCAATGAATAATAGCTTGAGAAAGATAGCTTCACATGAGAATGTCTTGTGACAGGGATAAGCTGCGGGCCTCTGGTGGGCGGCGTTATCGGCGCGCGCAAGCCTGTGTACGACATCTGGGGCAACACCGTCAACGAGGCCTCGCGCATGGAAAGCACAGGCTATATGGACCACATACAAGTTACCAAGTATACGAAGGAGGTAATGTTTATACCTAACTTAAATCCCGATAAAAGAAAAATAAACAGTCGCTGCTTTTTGTGCTTAGGTTTTTTTTGGGTAGGTACCTGGTATATTTTATGTAATTTACCCGGCTAACTTTAACCCACAAATGAAACACAACCTACTAATTATCAATACAAATCAATTTGAGATTACCTATCTTAAATTCGATTTGGCTATTAATTTAAAAACGTGTTTCTTCGGTAGGCATAATGATAATGTAAGAAAGAAAGAAAGAAAGAAAAAATGTTTATTCGGGACGCTTCAGTGTACAAAAATATAAAAGACAATACGGTTAGAATAATAGCGTCACCGAAAAGGTTTCTACTCAGCTTGATGTCAAGGTACCTTTTGCGTACTAAGTGTAAGTTAGCTGTAAAAGTTAAGGCACTTTTATCTCGATATGATGCAGCTGCTACAACGTTGCGGGTACGAGCTGAAGCCTCGCGGCGGAGTGGAGGTGAAGGGCAAAGGCCAAATGGAGACGTGGTGGGTGGTGGGACAGCGCGGGGCGGCGAACGCGGGCGCGGAGGCCGCGCCGGCACCGCCGCGGTCGCTCGTGGCTCTCGTCTACACCATGTTGCAGGCCCGCAAACGCATCTACACACATCCGCTCGATGCAACTGCTATGCGTGAGTTATGCTTCTGCTCACTCTTTTACAATTCATAATTAAACTCAGAAAGTGCTCTTTTTGAGTGTAGGTAGTGTAGGAGGTATAGTAATTTATTATACAAGGGGGCAAAGTTGTTGTTTAACTCTCGGGCTTATATTGAGATCCGAGCAAGCGAAATAACTGGAATCTTGAGCTTAACGAGGTTCTCAAGGCACGAGAATTGAACAAACTTTGCCGCCGAGTGTAATACAACATTTTTCCCCTCACTATTGCGAGGAAAATACAGACTAAATACGATTATAAATCTTATCCACATGTAAGATTTCTTGAAGAAACCATCAAAAATCAATTTCAAAATTTGTCATAGAGTATAGGTACGCTCCTGGTACTTAGATATTGCCAACAGCTTACCAAAGTGCGGGATAAGACATGATCACATGACCAATTTAAGGTGTGACCTCCGAATGCGCATATTTACTATGGGCATATAGGACCCACTTATACTGGACTGGTGGTAAGTGATAGGAATTAGATTACTTTGCCCCACATGTGGATAAAATGCGTTTTTCCACACTAGTTTTAAAGGAAAAAACAGCGCTTTCCGAGCTAGTGAGGGGAAAAGTAATTTTTTCGCGCACACTATACGGGCATGAATTTGCACTGTTTTTAAAGGTGTACGCAAGCAACGTGATCCGTAAAACCTAAGTTTCGACCTAAACAAAGCTGTAAGTACGCGATTCGGGGCTATATGTAGGTGTATAATAGGAAAGTATATCATGGCCTAAGTAAGTAGTGCGACGTAGTGTACATATGACGTCGCAGTAGGTTAATTTGTACCTTAAAAATTTTAGGCAAATTTTATTAATAATAACATTTATTTTCAAAATATATCAAAATATATACAGTAAGTGTAACATTGTGTGTGGCACGTGCTGTACAATAATTACGAATTCTTGTTTATGTGGAGCAGCGGTCCGCAGCGGCAGCATGTACGACAAGCCGACGCGGTGCAGCACGGCGCCCAGCGGCACGCACCATCACTCGCGCCCCGGCCCCCGCCGACTACACCGGTAACTCACTTCACTCATTTCGCGTTTTACATTAATAATAATTATAAATGCTTAACTCCTAGTTAGTTGGCTCTGATGGCTAACCCTTGGCTTGGTTGGTGCAAGTAGCCCTCATACGTCGTAAGATTTCCGAAACGGCAAGTTAACGGCTTAATTCTTCTGAAGGTAAAGCTGGCAGTTGCAATATCAATCAATATAAATGTGACCGATAAGACTAATTTTTTCACGAGAAACTGAATCCTATATTATTGAGGTTCTGCAAGTGTATTCATGAATAACTTCATTCATCCGGCCCATTGTCAATGTCAATAACAATATATAACAAACTACCAGCGCACATAAAAAGTCAAGAAAAAGAAATCCAATTTACTAATAAATTAAAACAAATGCTCATATCCAAACGTTATTACTCTGTACGTGAATATTTAGAAGATAAGTTTTAATATTAACTTAACATAATATGTTAGTTAATTAGAATTAGATTTAATAATTAACCTAGTTTAATAAGTATTACCTTGCTATGCCCTTGCAGGGCTCATGTTTGTAACACCACACAAAAAACAATGTAACACCTATTGTACAACATGAATGCAAATAAACTTGAACTTGAACTTGAACTTAAACATCATCATATCATTATCATTAGGTATTTATATTTTAGTCTTACAACAAATTGGCGCCTAGCTGTAAGCTAGCATGTTGTAAAAAATGTGGTTTAAAATAAAATAAAATAAGTAATGTCAAGTTGTCAACCTGTCATCATTAGAACTATAAAAAGTATATAAAAAAATTATAAAACAAAATTTTAATAAACAACGGATAACACTCATGTATATTTAGTCGCTACGCGCGACATGTTTAGGACATCTTAAGATGCCATTATGAAGCGTCGAGTAATGTATAAATTATGTGTCACTATAATTTCAATACAATAATATTGTGATAATATACTTACATTGTTTCAGTAGGTATATACCTACATAACATAGATAAAAGTCTTGCAGCGATTCACCTGGGCATAATAAGTACTTAGCGTTAAAATGGAAATTTCTCACCGGTAACTCGCCGACCCTGTTGATTTCGACGTGTTGTTTTCGCACCCTAACCTAACCATTTCACACAATTACACATTTTACTGAATTTACACAATTTTAGGGCTACATACACCAAACTTGTTTTTTTTGCGAAGAGATAGGTATATAGGTATTTTAAAATAAGGGTAAACCTTTGCGCATCTTTAAGCGGTCGGTAAAAATAATGCGGTGTGCCGAATATGAGAACATCTCGCGACATGATGTTAAAATGACCATGGTTAGGTCTATTGTTTCCCGGGATGCGACTGTCTTCCACGGCGGTCGGGACCAAACTCCGTTGCATTAGCCCCTTTTAGCTATGAAATATATTCATGAAGAGGTAATATCGCTTAATTTATAGTTGGTATATCGTAATGACGTGTAAATAGTCGTATTGAAGGGGGTATTTGGGTTGAGCGTGTTGGGAAGGGGGGGGGGGATTTATGTACGCTGATAATTGTGTAACGCGTTATGTACTTATAGCTTGTGGCGAGCTGTTGGGAAATAACGACCCCTGGGATCCAAGTGCTCCAGAGACTGTCCTTTAGTGCCTCCGTGCCTTCCGTGCCTCTCTGAGTGGACCCCACGGAGACCCGTAGGACTCTCAGCTCTAGCTTGCCTTCATTGCCCGTCCGTAGAGGAGCCGTTAGAGCTATATGCTTCAGGGGTGGAAGTGAAATATGCATAAGACGCGATTGGGCATAGTGGCTGGCAACAGCCACTGAGTAGAAAGCGGCGCACACCTCTCGACAACCCTGAGCCTTTCACACCGATGTTACTCCTGGTCGTCCTTGCGATGGCAGTTTCAGGGGCCTATCTAGTAGGCGGCAAGTCACCGCGTGCCTCGATAAAGTGTTATAAACATTGTTATGGCAGCTGTCCGGAACTCTTGGGAATAGTCCATTCTTATGATCCACCCAAACTTCACGCCATAGCCTGGTATTATTTCCCCCGTCTTTACTATAGCTCCAACGTCTGCTTGGACCGGTGAATGGGTTCTAGCAGGTGTACTACACAGCAAAATTATCCAGAAGGCATCAATGAGTTGGATCGGTATCCCCACGCAAGCCTACAAAAAGACCGGGATATAACGGTGAAATAAATAACTAATAATAACAAGTTCCATACCACCTTCCTTAACAGCGGGTATGACTTTCCTGCTCAATAGGTCCGGTAGTACCACGGAAGCTAAAAACTATCGACCCATCACGGGCTTGCCCACGCTTTACAAGCTCCTTACACCCATTTTGAGAGCATAAATTAACGCGCATATTGTCGCAAACAATGTTTTGGCCTCTGCTCAAAATGGTTGTAGGGTTAGGTCTCGTGGTACTAAAGAGCTTCTCCTCATTGACATGGCGATTTGCCAACGAGTTTGGCGGAACAAGGGGGCCCTCTCGACCTCTTGACTATAAAAGGCCTATGATTCGGTGCCTCATTCATGGCTGAGAAGGATATTGGAGCTGTATAAACTTAATGCAGCTTTAATATCTTTCCTAGACGCGTGTATGGGGCAGTGGACCACAGTCCTTTTGTCAACCAGGAGGCAGGGATGACCACCCTGCCAGCAGCAACAACTTTATAAGGATAGAGCGAGGAATATTCCAGGGTGACAGTCTGAGCCTTCTGTGGTTCTGCCTAACTTTGAATACTCTCAGCACCCTGTTGAAGGATTCAGGGCTAGGTTGCCGGTTTCGGAGAGCGAGTGAAGCCATTTCTCACCTTCTGTAGGTACACGAATTACCTCAAACTATTTGCACCAAATCACCGAGGTTTCTTGGAGGTATTGAAAACCACTGAATCAGTGCCATCAAAATGGAATTTGGTAGTGATAAGTGCGCGATTATGCATGTACAGTGGGGGAAAGTAGTAAATTCAACAAATTTACAACTTTCTGAGAGAATGTGGTTTAGATGTATCTCTGAAGCAGAAACCTATAAATACCTTGGTCCTCACAGTCGTTGGGTATTCAGAACGTGGGTATTAGACAGGCGACAAAGGAGCGCTTCTTTGGTCGGCTGACAAAACTACTTTACAGTCTTTTGTCAGGTGGAAAGAAAGTGCGCGCCTTTAACGCTTGGGTAATGCCCCTGCTCACATACTCCTTTGGCATACTAAGATGGACCGAGCTGGATGCCCTGGATCAGAGAGTCGGAGAGTCTGCTCACTCCATTGTTATGAGATTTTACTATAGCGTTCAGAATTGCATGGGCAATTTATTAATGAATTCATTCATAAACTGCCCATGCAATTCTGAACGCGTGTGTACATCCCACGGAAATGTGGAGGTCGTGACTTTTTAAACGCCAAAAACGTTTACAGCCGTGAGGTGTACAATCTCAGGAATTATTTCCTTAACAACGAGTGCGGGATGCATCGTGACGTGGTGGTAGTATACAAGAATCTCACACCGCTCTCCTTGGCAAACAAAAACTGGCGCAAACCTGTGGTACTAAGCACCGAGGACCGCAAGACGGTATGGAAGAGCGAAGTGCTACACGGGCGGTTCTACAAGGCCCTCACGGGCCCCGACGTAGATATGCCCGCGTCGGTGAAATGGTTACGATTCGAGGACCTCTTCGGAGAAACCGATGGTTTTGTCTGTGCAATTACGGACGAAGTTATCATGACGAATAACTACCGGAAATATATCCTGAAGGACGGTATGGTCGACATTTGTCGGGCATGCCGCCGTCCCGGAGATTCACCCAGGCATATTATTTCTGGTTGTCCTCATCTTGCTAACGGCGAGTACTTGCACTTGTAGCCAGGATTATTCATCAGCAACTTGCTCTTAAATACGATCTAGTGGACCACGAAGTGCCGTTCGTACTACAAGTACGAACCGGCGCCAGTTCTCGAAAATGGTCATGCCACGCTCTATTGGGATCGATCTATCATCATGGACAGGACTATTGTAGCCAATAAGCCTGACATCGTGCTGGTTGATCGATAGCAGCGTACCAGTAAGTACCTAAACTTATTAAATAATATTTAAAACTTGCCTCTGTAGCGGGTGGTCGCTCCTGATGACGTTCTTCGTAAAGAACGAAGCATGTCGAGCGAAAATCGACTAAATTACGTGAGTGACCCGTTTTAAATGTTATTTAATATGTTCGAGTCTCACGAGAGTTTTATACTTAAAATACCTAAACTTAGCTCACGAGATAACCGCCATGTGGGATGTTGACTCGACGATCATTGTCCAGATAGTCGTTTCAGCGAACGGTCTCATAGCCATTAGTCTCGACCAACATCTAGAGAGATTCTCGCTAGGTGGCTGGATTAAAGGTCAGATGTACCTATAGAAGGCGGTAATCCTGGCCACGGCGCGTATAGTTCGGCGGTTCCTTTCTCTGCGGCCCTAACCACCGGCTGCTTGCACGCTGCCCCGTTGCCGGCGCGGTACCCTAGGTTAGGTTTTTATAATATGTATGTCTATATGTATTTTGTAATGTTTTTGTATTGCTTTGTGTTTTTTTATAACCATATTAAAAGAACCTAATCTAAGAACATAAATGAATAAACTGATAAAAACACCCGCGCTCCTCGCGGAGATAACAATAATAAACCCGGGCTAGCTTTCCGTCATTAGACCGTCATTCGAAAACGATACTGACGCATTTCGGTGCTCCTTGAAGACCATTCTTCCAGCTCTTGCTTAGTAAATGCTTTTTGGTGTTTCGATCAATTTTCCCATCACTGCATCGAGAAGTATTATATTAGTATTCTTATAGGCGCTCCCATTTTCTTTTCATCAAACACCCTGCCTGTCCTGCAAATAATGCACTTGAGTATGCCCCTACTGCGCCTGAAGTTGGAGTACAGCACGGTGTCAAAAGGTTTTTTGAAGACCAAAAAGGCCAAGAACAACACAACCTGTACAGGAGCGACCAGGACTGAAGACTGCTTGAACGTCTCTCATTGTCTTTGCTACTCGTGGTCTTAGTGCAATGTGATTGAGCAAAGTCTTTGCTTAAACTTTTGCGGCAGTAGATAGGAGCGTCATGCCACTCTAGTTCTCGCATTGCTAAAGATCACCCTTCTTTATGTATTTCAGACGAAGTCCTTGTTCCCACTTATCGGGTACTCGTTCAACTTCCCAAATACGTTTCTGGGATAAGGTTCAAATTTCAAGGTCAGGCCTCAAGTGGTTACGTTCTCCATGTTGTTTTTATAATGCGACCGTTTTTAAGTTTGAATTATATACATTTAAGGTATTTTCAACGTTTAAATGGTCCAATACATAATGGGATGACTTAACTGTATCTCGATTAGGTATGTCGCATTTTGATTTCACGACGGTCACGCCGCCGCCGATCAAAAAACCATCGGACGCCGCCGCTGATGATTATACGATTGACGCATACCTCTAGTGTAAAATAAAAATAATAGCATCGTCAATTTGAATAATAACAAACAAATTATAAAAAATTCAATCAATATGTATTGTTAATACTTATTGAATTATATATTTATGTAGGTACATTGCAATTATTGGTACTGTTCTTCAAAAAAGGCGACAACGCCTTACTGAAGAACTACCGACCCATCTCACTTCTGAGCCATGTCTATAAGCTGTTTTCAAGAGTCATTACGAATCGTCTCGCACGCAGGCTTGATGACTTCCAGCCTCCCGAACAAGCCGGTTTCCGAAGAGGCTTTAGTACCGTAGACCACATTCATACGCTTCGTCAGGTTATACAGAAGACCGAGGAGTATAATCTGCCCCTCTGTTTAGCGTTTGTGGACTACGAGAAAGCCTTTGATTCGATCGAAACCTGGGCGGTACTACAATCTCTCCAACGGTGCCAAGTAGACTACCGCTATATCGAAGTGTTGAAGTGTTTGTACGAGAGCGCCACTATGTCAGTCCGACTCCAAGACCAGAACTCGAAGCCTATTCCGCTGCAGCGGGGAGTCAGGCAGGGAGATGTCATCTCTCCTAAGCTGTTTACCGCTGCACTGGAGGACGTTTTCAAGACTCTGGACTGGAGAAGGCTAGGCATCAATGTAAACGGCGAGTACCTCACTCACCTTCGATTTGCTGACGATATAGTAGTCTTGGCTGAGACCATGGAGGATTTAAGTACGATGCTTGTTAGCCTCAGTAGAGCCTCCGGGCGAGTTGGTCTTAAGATGAACATGGATAAGACGAAAAAAATGTCGAATATCCATGTAGCACCAACTCCAGTGACAATCGGAGACTTTACACTCGAAGTTGTAGACGATTATATATACCTTGGACAAACTGTCCAGTTAGGTAGGTCCAATTTCGAGAAAGAGGTTAATCGTCGAATCCGACTCGGTTGGGCAGCGTTCGGGAAGCTGCGACACATCTTTTCGTCCAATATTCCGCAGTGCCTGAAGACGAAAGTCTTCGATCAGTGTGTGTTGCCAGTGATGACATACGGTACTGAAACGTGGTCGCTTACAATGGGCCTCATAAGAAGGCTCAAAGTCACCCAAAGGGCGATGGAGAGAGCTATGCTAGGAGTCTCTCTGCGAGATCGTATCAGAAATGAGACCATCCGCAGCAGAACCAAAGTAACCGATATAGCTCTCCGAATCGCTAAACTTAAGTGGCAGTGGGCGGGGCACATTGCACGTAGAACCGATGGCCGTTGGGGCGGAAAGGTTCTCGAGTGGCGACCGCGTACCGGAAGGCGCAGCGTGGGTAGGCCCCCCGCAAGGTGGACTGATGACCTGGTGAAGGTCGCAGGAGTCCGCTGGATGCGGGTGGCGCAGGACCGGTCATTGTGGAAATCTTTGGGGGAGGCCTATGTCCAGCAGTGGACGTCTTTCGGCTGAAATGATGATTGCAATTATTAGTCGAGAGGAAAAAAAGGATAAGAAATAAGAACACAAAAAACTACCATTCAAGACTATCGGCTACTAAGTCGGTTATACAATAATATTACTTTTTTTAAATATATTTCTTGAGTCTAGAGCATTGAAAATTTTACTATTTGTAATTAATTTAAATTCCGTGGGTCGTTTATTATAGAGGAACATATTGTTTGTAAGATTAGATTTTGAGCGTTTTGTGTGACATATTTATAACATAGATTAATTGGTGTGGGTAAAGTCCCCAATCCGCATTAAGAAAACGTGGGCTACCGTGCAATGGGGCTTTAGTAGGTATTTATACCATATATTGTAAATATGGTCGTGATGATACATTAAATGTTTTTATGGTATAAAGTCTAATTTCACGAATTTTTGAATGAATGCATGTAATAAATAATATGATCGTGAAGTGGCATCTGCTGGGCTGCGTACTTATGAGCCTAGCTACCACCTTGATGTATAAGGGTGAAAAAAATGATTAGGGTGATACAGGAAAAGTCGCACGGCGATTTATAGAATTTGATTTATTATCGCAATAAGAGGCCTAACTACGACGATTGTTTGCCACTACTGTAGTTTATTAATGAAGGTATGTTTCAGTGTTCCCAACGAAAGTTCGCGGCCGCCTTCGAAAAGCATGGTGGTGAGGCGTCCAGATATGGCTCCCCCCGTGGTGAGCAGCGCGTCCGCGCCGCACACGCCGGTGGCGCCGCACTTGACGCCATTACCAGGCCCGCCGCCCAAGCCCGGCTTCGGCGCGCGCCTCAAGGCAGCCAGCTTCTCCTCCCGCGCCCGCCCGCCAAGGGATAGATCCCCAAAAATACGCGAACTGGACGAAGCAAGCGCTAGCCCTACAAATGGGACTCCGAAAATACAAAAAAATGGAACTTTCAGACTTCGTTCTGACACTACTAGGATGTAAAACTCATTAAAAATAATGTATAGATGTACCTGTGTAAATTAACTTCAGTAGAAACAATGTGGTGTAAATAAGAACGTATGTACATATATGTTTGTATGTATGTAGCTTGTAGGTAAGAATATTGTTAGTACATAGGTAGTTACTTATTATTTAAAATGCCTGAAGGTTATTGCTCTCAAATTTATGTAGATAGCAAGGCGTAGACAATGATGGTGGATGAATGATGTATCCTAATTCACAAAGCGAAGCCTGAGTAAAATAAATCCGCGTAACCCGAATAGGTAACCTATGACATAAATCAGGTTTTTCCGCTACTAATTTGTTATTACACAATTTATTAATATCTCCCAAAGGTGCAATTGTACCTACCTACATATTGCCAAGGGTAATAAAGGGATTGCCTAAAGGAGGCTAAAAAGGAAAAAAAGCATACTAATTAGTAGTCTAAGTAGAACTCTTTTGAGTGATATTGAACATTTTTACATAATTTTTGTATAGATAATTGAATATTATAGCGATTTTTTGAGCCGTTTACATATTTAACATGTCCCGACTGCTTAGTAGATACGTACATGAAATACGAATAGCGTACAATATTTCCTCAGTTTTGACATTGCGAGATTGCGAAAACGGCGCAGGCCCACCTCTAGTATGAACCAGTAGGGGAGACTGGGGTCAATAGAAACACGGGTCAATAGAAACAAGTGCAATAACCCCGACACAAGAAGCGATAGTGGGGCGGTCTCTGAGGGGGGAGGGATCGCGGCGTTCGTGTCAGAACCTGTAGGCCAGTGTTAGCCACGGCTCTGTGACCGTCGGATGCACGCACATGTATTGCTTTTTCTGCACAAAAAGTAAGTATTTTTGATGTTTTTGTTTTGATCGATTTTAATACTATTTAAATTTCTGTTTATATGTTTATTCTAGTTGAATTTGAGGTGGTTTATGTATACTTACCGTCTACCGTTATTTTTCTACGATTTTAAATATTCGCCAACACGTTCCTGGGTCAATTGAAACAAAATTTACCGGGTCAATTGAAACATGTTTCAATTGAGTATTTTATATATCAATATGATTTTGATATTTAAATAATAGTGGTTCTCTCTTTATTAAATGTTGATTAGATTTGTAGATTATTAATAGTTGATCTCATTACTTATTCTAAATGATAAGGCACGAAGTGCCATATAAAATTTTTGGTAAATTAGTATCAATAAATGCTACCTTTTTTCGTCAAGTTATTGGTAGAAACTACATCGTACAGTGTTATAATCAAAGACTGAGATTGTGTGATTCAATTATGATTAATAAAAGGAATATAAATGAGTATTAGAATAAACAAATATTTTATTTGTAGGTGTTTCAATTAACCCCATTCGCTGTTTCAATTGACCCGCAACCAGGGTCAATTGAAACAATTTTCAAGTATTTCTAAAACGCGTGTGATTGCGTATCTGATACCTATGGATACAAATCACCTTAACAATATTAAACCTAGATAAACTAGGTATATTCGAAGCCTATCACAAGCCGGTATTGGTAGAAAATGTAGTCACTATGGCCGTTTTTTCGGAAAACGTTTCAATTGACGCCAGTCTCCCCTACCGTAATATCATAACCGCATCAATTTTAGTACTGTAATGAGTTTGAAATTTGGAACATCTGTAAAAACCCACACAATTTATATGGGGTCTCTATTCTATAGTCTGCAAAGGATCTTTTAACATTCGTACATAATCAGAGAGTAATACCTACTGTCTTTCTCTTGCGCTTCTATTACCCCCTCGGAGTCGAGGGGGAGGTACCTACCTATATATAGAGATTTTTATCTACTGCGCCATTTGGTTTGAATCCTTTAGCATTAGACATTGTCGATTCAAGCATACTTCGGTACCTAAGTTTTTTATATAAATCGCACTAAATTTGAACTCGAGCGAGACTTCATTCGTTTCGTTTGTACATTCACTCGTTTGTCTATAATTTAAGAAAAAACTTTTTTGGCAGATGCTTGTAATGGCGCCATCGCTATTGAAGTCATAATACCGTCGGCTTCTGAACCTATTTTAGAGCACTAATAATATGTGTGTAGATAAAGTAGTGTATGAAACTGTACATACTTGCTAATCATACCTTAAAGCACTCGTGTGGCCGTATTATGAACTCGTGTTTTGAGGCCTCTTAATAGGTACGTCGATAATAGTAGTTTTTCTACTCCAGCACTTGTCAATTAGATGACTGACAGCGATATTTAAAAAGTATACATTATAACGTTGTCTGTGGTATTCCATAAGAACACTGCTCCTATGGATTTTCATACAATATATGAGCTATGTTGTTGTTTTTTTTTAATTTCTATAGTGGTCATCTTCCCTATTCTGCCACGATTCTAGATTGTAGGTACTTTTTACGCTATTTTAGCTGTCGTAGAAATACTAGGGTATGGAACAGCTCATAATTGGTTCTTAAAATTCTCGGCTTCGCCTCGTTATGTAACGGCGACCCTCAAAACTGATGGGACAGAAAGTAGCTAATTTCGGGAGGACCTATCTGAACGGAGATAGCTGAACTGCACCTTAAGATAGCGGGGAGTTGCAGGGTTGAAAAGTACCGAATACAAAAGGGACAGAATGTGAGAGTTACCGACGAGAGCGAATAGTGAGCCAGTTGAGCTGAGAACGAAAGTGGGAGACATGGTCATACTTGCGTATCCCAAATATGAACCGAATGCATAGATTCTGGATACGCTCAAGTTTATTAAGTTGTTCCTCAGTGAGATCGAGATATGAAACGTCAGCGTAGTCCAAGATGGGAAGGAGAAGAGTTTGAGCAAGAGCAATTAAAAGGTTTAAAGGCAATTAAAGGGTTTTGTAAAGGTTTTGCAGTAAACAATGTAAACATTAATTGTTTTTGAGATGAATATGATCCTAGCATTAAAATGTGTTGTCGTACATTATAATAACATTTACCAAAATACTGTTCGCTTCTGTTCATTTTACCGTTTTCCAAAAGTACAGTCATGTGAAAAAATATGGTTCGACATAATCGACTCATAAATATGGTACTACGCTCTTATTATAAGGTGCTATGGAACATATTTTTGAGTAAGATGTGCACCACCATATTTTTACACTGGACTGTACAGTAGAAATGAGAGCAAAGAAATAAGTGGATCATTGAAGTAAGAAGACAATAATTTTTAAGAAAAAAAACCGACTTCATTTGGTTCCCGGTAAAAGTGAAATTTTGAATTTGTTTGAGTTAGCCAGTTTACTTCACAAATATCCAATACACCGCACGTGTACGATTGAACATTGAGGAGCTTTCTTAATGTCCCAGGGCTTCCATCATTACATGTGAAGTATAATCAAACGAAATAACGATAATAAAACAAACAAAATAACAATGTGTTAAATTGAATGACAGACTGTAAATTATCGAGCAGTTTCATTATGCCATCCCTGATTATCAACATCAGGTACACTCCAGCAAAATGATGGCCACAGTAAGAAAATGCCTAAGCTAATTATGAACACCCTCTAATCACAATGAACGTGCCGTTCAAATTTGAGGAGTTCTCTGAATTCTTCAAGAACTCCATCATCAGAATAGAAATCAAATCAAAAAGATGAATGTCACAACTAGGATAATAAGTAGAGCTAGGTTTATTGACCAGTTCCACTTTGCCATCCCTGATCTTCATCATCAAGTCCACTTCATCAAAATGTTGGCTCCCCCAAAACAATGTTTTAGTTACTTAAGGAAACCCTCAAATAAGAATGCATGTGCCGTTAAAATTTGAGGAGTTCTCTCAATCCCTCATGAATTCCATCATCAAAATAGAACTATAATCAAATAGGACTATCTTGAAGGTATGTCTTTACAAAGAAAAGATGAATGTCTCAAATCGGATGATAGAGCTGGAAATTACCAAGCAGATCCACTTTGTCATCCCTGGTCTTCATCATCAGGTCCACTCCACCAAATTGATGATGTTCGTAAAGAAATGCTCGATTGTCTTAAGAAACTACCTAAATCATCATGCATGTGCCTTTCAAATTTGAGGAGTTCCCTCAGTTCCTCATGGATCCCATCATCAGAAATTGATTTTGAAAAAAACGGGACAAACCTGGAACCATCTATTTCCAGACAAAAAAATATTTTTTAAAATCGGATGATAGTCCTGGGAATTACCAAGTAGTTCCACTTTGCCATCCCTGGTCTCCATTATCAGATCCACTCCACCAAATTGATGATTTTCGTAAAGAAATGCTCGAGTTTCTTAAGAAATCACCCAAATCAGCATGCATGTGCCTTTCAAATTTGAGGAGTTCCCTCAGTTCCTCATGGATCCCATCATCAGAAATTGATTTTGAAAAAAAACGGGACAAACCTGGAACCATCTATTTTCAGACAAAAAGATATTTTTTTAAATCGGATGATAGTCCTGGGAATTCCCAATTGGTAATTACCAAGCAGTTCCACTTTGCCATCCCTGGTCTCCATTATCAGATCCACTCCACCAAATTGATGATTTTCGTAAAGAAATTATCGAACTTTTTAAGAAATCACCCAAATCAGCATGCATGTGCCTTTCAAATTTGAGGAGTTCCCTCAGTTCCTCATGGATCCCAATATCAAAAATCGATTTTGAAAAAAACGGGACCAATCTGGAACCATCTACTTTCAGAAAACAAAAAAAAAATTAAATCGGTTTAGTAATGACGGAGTTCTGAGGTAACATACATTAGAAAAAAAAATAAAAAAAAAATCAGACGAATTGAGAACCTCCTTTAGAAATATTGAAGTCGGTTGAAAAGTAAGTCTCCATCTCCAATATTTAATTAGTAAATATATGAAAGTGACCAAGAATATATTTATATAAATATAAACTACTTTAAAAAATATATATATATATATATTTACATCTCGCTCCCCGCCGTTCCTGGTGCAAAAGTGCCCATAATGCTAGCGGCATTGCCGCGTTGTATAATTATGGACAGCCTTTGCACTAGGAACGACTCTGAGCGCGGGTAAATGAAACAGTAATGCGGGTATTAGTAAATGAAACAGCAAGTTCTTGTAATGTGTATAATACTTAAATAATTATTTAATAATATAAGTTATATTACTAAAAGTAAACAGATTGACTTGTAAGAATAAGAATAAGATTTTGTTGAACGGCAATGAAACATAAAAACCTGCTTACAATAAAGGTTGTCCTGTACGCCGTCGCCGTCACATGGGTTTAGCAAACCACTCGGGCTTTGATTACTTAGGTCATGTCTAGGGTTGGGATTTGGGATGTTTGTTGGCAATGGGTGAGAGAAGTGCAATGGAGTCGTATGTTTTTTCATTGAATAAATAAATTAGCGATACACCAATAATGTATAACATAATTTATTGGTATCATACAAGTAATTTGTTATTAAAAAAAACATAATATATTGATATAATGTATAATGTTGTAATTATTCAAGTCTTTGAACAATTTTCCATTGGGATAAGTTTCAGTAGGTATACCACTGATACTTCAGTTTCAGTATCTGTAGTAAAATATATAAAAGTAAAATTCTTGTTTGATTTCACTACCTAGACTGTACAATTATAAAATGATTATATATCATAATTCCGTGTCAATTTTTTATATTACATTTACCTAACTTATATCTCACGTTTTTATTGTAGAATAAAAGAAGTCATTTAATTTCTACGTTGACAGAAACTGACTAAATCTAAATTGACAGGGTAATAAAAAGGTACATAACATAAGACCTTGTCCTTGCTACTTCAGGGTGAACCAAACAATGTATTTAAATGTTATATAAATATTATAAAATCTACATTATATGGATTTATTCAATCAAAAAAATATACAATTGCGACTCCACTGCAATATTTGTGCTAAAATGCCACCAGAATGCTAACCCTACATGTCACTTTGGCGGATATCTATATTCTCAAGTACATGCTCGGCAAACACCAATTTCTTTCCTTTATTTGCTGTTGGTAAATTATTTCATGGGTGATTACACGAAACACCGTTTCAGTGACAAGTACTCATTTGTTTGTTAAAGATTGTTGCTTTTCTTAAACAACAATGTCTATGTTATTGGCAATAGGTACTACCATCATCTTGTATTGTCTAATATAATATAATATAATAAGATTTCATTGAAATGATTACATACTTCTCGCGTAACACTCGTGCACGGTCCCAATATCGTCATTTTTTAGGGTTCCGTAGCCAAAATGGCAAAAACGGAACCCTTATAGTTTCGTCATGTCCGTCTGTCCGTCTGTCCGTCTGTCCGTCTGTCCGTCTGTCACAGCCGATTTACTCGGAAACTATAAGTACTACAGTGATGAAATTTGATGGGAATATGTGTTGTATGAACCGCTACAAAATTATGACACTAAATAGTAAAAAAAAGAATTGGGGGTGGGGCCCCCCATACATGTAACTGAGGGATGAAAATTTTTTTTTCGATGTACATACCCGTGTGGGGTATCAATGGAAAGGTCTTTTAAAATGATATAAAGTTTTCTAAAAAACATTTTTCTTAAAGTGAACGGTTTTTGAGATATCAGCTCTCAAAGTCGTAAAAAGTATGTCCCCCCCCCTCTATTTTTATAACTACGGGGTATAAAATTCTAAAAAAAATAGAGGTGATGCATGCTAATTAACTCTTTCAACGATTTTTGGTTTGATCAAAGTATCTCTTATAGTTTTTGAGATAGGTTGATTTAACTGTAATTTTGGTTAAGTTAAAATTAATATTCATACATAAAAGTACAAGGCAAAATATCGGGAGAGTTTAGGCTCCATTCACCAGGTGTATAAATTGACATAATAAGTTTATTATATTTGCTGCTACGGAACCCTTTGTGCGCGAGCCCGACTCGCACTTGGCCGGTTTTTTATGTTTGTTAAAATAATGTTGTTATTGTTTCTTATAAGACAACTAAATGAAGATTAATTAGATGCAAAAGTTTTCTTTTTATTTTAACTGTAGACCAAGAAAATTACTTAGATAAATAAAAAGCATTCCCAGAAATTAATTCCTGGCAAGCTAGATATCGTATGAATGAAGGCATTAAAACGATATCAAGCTTGCTGGGAATTAGTTCCTGGAAACTACCAAAATGTTTTGGCCAACTGTATATTATAGCGTTATTCCCTGAGCACATTCAGTGCCAATGACCCGATAGCGGGTTCTTTGTTCGCGATTCGACGTTCGATGGTTTGTGTAGTGATCATTTTAATAACTAAATGTTAGAAAAAATATTATAATAAGAAAATCAAATATTTATTTCTTATTCATTGTTAATATTGACAATTTGAGAAAAGTAAAGTACTTATAATTTATAAGACTGCCTGCCTTTGATTGCCACACACTAAATATTCTAATAATAGTAATTAAAGTAGCGATTTCAATAAATAACAAATAATTTGATTTACCAATTATTATCTGCAATCTGCGATACAATATAGATTCATATTAATTTTATTGTACTGCTATTGCTATGCTCAAGTACCCATCAATAAAAAAATATTGCTTACATAAGCTATTGGGCTATTGGTTACATAAGATAAGGCAGAGTAGCAGGCCTATGGAACACTACGGGCGAACTAGAATCGATTGTCTTTTGTCTATTATCTATAATGACACATAATTATCAACGGGATGCCCACACAACCCACGCGCGTCACCTCCAGTATTTCTAATTGCAGACAACCGTTGCGTTTGGCTGTCTGTATCTGTCTGTCTGGACACGGATTAACAGACAGACGGACAACGAAGAGATTTTATAAGGGTTCCTTTTAACCTTTAGAGGTAGGTACAGAACCCTGAAAACTAACAAGTTAAGTTTCTTACATTTTCCAAAATATTTGAATATCTGAAAAATGTCGGCATAAAATTTTGACTTCAGGGGCCTGAAGGGTTGATAAATATAAAAATACGATGCAACACGTTGTTTCGGTATTATGGCATTATAAAATACAAAACATGTTTTTTTATAGGTAGGTACCAAAAAAAACTTGTTTTGTGTATTTTTGTTAAATTCCGTTTTCATGATAGCCAAGCATGACAGTAGAACATACTACAACGTCGCTTTTAACAAACTATGATGCAATTGTCCCTGTCGCTGTCGCTGACGGGACAGAATAACAACGAGGAATAGTTGATTCACCCAACCCTTCAAAGTACCGCTGTAACAATCTACTAACATAAAGATCATTTATCTTATAGAATAATACTTGTCACGTTACGCATCTTACATTTACTATTTAAGAAGTTACATGCTTATTTATCTAAAAAGTTACGACGGGGTCAAATACTAACCACCTTATGTTTATAATTTTAATGTTAACACAGCCAACATATATTTTGGAAATGGCAAGAACAACCCGCCAGGCTATTCAAAAGAATTAAATCTTGAAAGCCACTGTGGCCAAGCTTCTTAAGGTGATGCGTTGGTTGAAATACAAAAAACACGTTGGAATTATTTTAGCTAGAATGATGTCCCGCACTATAAAACAATCATAGTGGCTACGCACTTTTAGAACAACAAACCCCCACATGGACATTCAGAAAGCTTCCGCATATCTTCGCATATTAGGTTTAATATTGATAATTCACACACGATATTTGATTAACATATAGTTAATTCTTCGGAATTCCCAAGACCCTCTTTTTGTAATTGATATACTAAACTTGAGATTTAGATCAAATATCTCATAAACATTTTACATGCCCGCAGCAAATAACACTTTTTCGTCATATTGACACAACACACAACTAGACGTAAGTCTGAGCTTTAGAATTGGCGGAACGTACCTTAAACGTTTAAAATAAGAAAGGATTGCATATACTAAGGAAATTTCGGACTCTGGCTACCGTGATCGGGTAGCCCAGTGGTTAGGGCGTCTGCCGCGAAAGCAGGAGGTCGCTGGTTCGTTCCCAGCCCTGCTCACCGGGGGCCTTGGGTCACTTTTTCTGTAGTATATGATATCTCTTTCAATTTATAACAATACAGGTCATTAGGAAAGTATGTTTCAAAGCACCATTTTTATTTGTACACTTTACCATGCCTGCCTTCTTACTCATTAACAAAAATAAGCGTTCTTTAGGTTTATAAGTTTATTTAATATCAGTTAGTCGTGTGATTCATGTGTTATATACACGGATCGTAAATTTTGTAGCAATGTCGGTGCAGCATTGTTTGCTTTACAAGCATCTGTATGCCCTATTCTAGCTGGGATAGTTAATTGATCATCTCCCTACATTTTTTTGTAGAAACTTCTTTATTTCTGCTATGCTGCACCGAAATGGCTAAAAAATTTACGATCACTGGTTATACATATGGCACCGTATTCCTTTTTCATACTTCAATATTAGGACTTCAACTATAGAAAAGACATCATTATGATTGCACCATCGCTGTCTTCAGAACATCCTTCCAACTGTGAACAAGTCATAATTACATAATTTACATGTACACACAGACACTCAGTACGCAAATTTGGAACCGGCATACGGTTTTGTTCCGGTCGCCGTGGAAACGGCTGGGCCATGCTGTGCGGAAGCCAAAATAGTACATTTCGATGCTAGTGCGGAAAGTATGTCATTACTTCACGAGTCCCGAGGTATCTTGCCACGAGCCGTAGGCGAGTGGCAATACTCGGGACAAGTGAAAAATGACATATCCGCACGTGAATCGAACGACGTTTTTCAATACAGATGCGAAAATAATTAAAATACATAAGAACGAATTTAAAGTTTTTTTATTATTTCCGGGACACGATTGTAATACAGTTGGTATATTAAGAACATCTTCAAAATGTTTATCTTATCTTCTTTACTTTCTCATTTTCAATCTCATAATAATTATTTCTCATAAACAAAATAATAAATCGCATGTGACAAATCGTATCGTCATGTCTTAGAGGCCCTTCGAACATTTTTACCTGATTGAAAAACGCCTCTACTTTGACTGACGTTTCGTAGGCTCTGTTCCGTTTCATACACACAGATTTATAAGAACTGTTTTCAATGTTAATATTTTTAATGAATGATCATTTGTATGATGAAGAAGTAATTATTGAAATATCAATATCTTTAATATTATTGCCTTAATAGTAGGTATTTAGTTTTATTACGGCTCGGTAAAGTTAACGAACAATAATACTCTTCGGTAAGCAGTCATGAATTGGAACACAACTAAATTTAAAAAGATTGGAAAAGTAAAAAGCACTAGTTCGCAAAAACAAACTTTGCGCACGCAAAACAGCCAAAAAAAGGGCACTTTTTGAGCAACTGTATTGAAAATGTCGTTAAAGACTTGGGGCGGCGGTTGCGCGACAGAGGTGGCGATCCCGGATCCGGCTCCTACCTTGGCTTCAACGAATATAGCTTGCCATCCAGCGCGGCAATGTCTCAAGCATATTAGGCACGTTTGGACAGGGTGTGGGCCGGATCGAGGTATAGTAAGTTTAATTTAGTGAATTGTACTTTTAGACTTGTTTTTTGGATTAGTTAGAGTAAATTTTGTATTTATTTGTATATTTGTAATTAATTGTATATTGAATGTGTGACTATTTGTGAAATAAAGGAATAATATTAAAACTTACATTTAAATTGAGACATTGCTGATAAAATATTACTAATAATCTCAGTGACCAACCTGTTATAAGTAAACTGGCTATCAGCTCTGAAGAAGTAAATATGGTTTTTGAATTGCAGCTTGAAAACAAAATCCTTGTAAATGGCGTCTTTGTCTGACGGGGCACCCACAGTGTACCTGTAACAGAAGTAGGTAAAAGTAGCTAATCGCTTGGCGTATTTATCACCTACGATGACGTCAAACCTAAGACACGCGTTAATTAATATTTAAAAAAATATAAGTTGAATTACAGTACAGTGAAATTGTGAAATTGAAGGTTTTTTCGTAATTCAACGTACCCTAGCAGCGGTAAGGAGGCGAGCGGGGCCTCGTCGTGCCAGCTCTTGTAGAAGAACAGAGTGAAGGCAGCGAACACAACCCACAACTTCTGCCAGCCGTGCGAGTTCTTGAACTTGCGGAGAAGGTACCCGGACAGTTGACTCTGAAAAATCATTACATTTATTACATAACAACTAACGTACGGGGTCAAACACAAAACGATGTTCGGAATCTTGAACATTTTTGAGATTAATCCATATGAAAAAAGAGAATTCCAGGAACTCTTAGTTTTTTTTTACCATAAAATGTATGCAATATTGCCGTTTAGTTACCCTCATGGCGGTGTGCAAATGCTCGCGCGTGAGCGAGGTGACGCGGTGCCAGCACACGTGCGCCAGCGCGCCGCCGCCGACCCCCGCGCCGCCGCTGTCCAAACCTACTCAACATAATATCATTTATTTATTTTATAGGTATACTCACATATCATTAGCTCTCAATAATGCGTTCAAAAATTGCATATAAAGGCCCCCATAATGATAACTTTTTTGTTAAAACAAATTTTTTATCTGTGATATTGTTATTATAGCTAAATAATATTATTATTTTCGATAATATAATTTTTGTTCAAATTTCGAACACATCTGACACAAGAAAATTTGTTTTGACCTCTATTCTTATATTAGTCGAGATGTCGTTTAGTTTGAAACGAATTACAATGACGCACGCAAGTCGCACGTTATTTTGATATCAAACGATATGAAAATTAAGGTCAAATTTTGTTTGTCTCTGGATTTAAAATATAAATTTCAAACTTGAATGTCATAAAAGTTTTTATTCCTTAAAGTCGCAATGGCGATCGATACAATGCGTTTTGAACTCATCATGGAGCGCTTCATGATAATGTGTGTATATAAAGCAGTGTATGTAAGTGTAAATAATTAGGCATGAAAACCCGAGTGTGGGTTTATGAAACGAGGCGTCAGCCGAGTTTCATAATAACATCACACGAGTGTTTCATTATATACAATCACATAAACTACTATTATTAGCTATTTTATGTTAAAATGATTGTAATTTATGTGATTATATATAATGTATACATATAATTTACAATTACATTCACTGCTTTTTAAACAAATATCATGAGTAATAAATACATGATGCGTTCAAACCACAATACGAGTATGTTTCGACCGCCATTACGATTTTTATGAATGAAAACTTTTCCAACATTCAATAAATTTATATGTTTGAAATTCAGAGACAAATTTGAGTTGGCCCCAATTTTCACATCGTTCGAAAACAAATAACGTACGACTTGCGTGTGACATTGTTTGCATTTGACACTTTGTTTCAAACTAAAGGTCATCTCGATTGTAATTAGAATAGGGGTCAAATCAAATTTCGTTGTTCGTCAAAGATGTTCAATATTTGAAAAAATATTATTAACTATAATAATATCAATTAGCTATAATAACATTTTCATAGATAAGAAATTTGTTGTAACCAAAAAAGTTTATTATTATGGGGGTAATTTTGAAGGCATTATTAGGGTTAATGATATGTGGGTATATAAAAGAGGATTCTGTTCAAATACGCACAAAATATACCTGCATCTTGTTCATAGGATGTGAGTTCGGCATCGACGTCGCCCGGGCATTCCTGCGCGCGCTCTAACGCCGACTCGAGCGCCGTGTACCACCCCTCAAACTCGATCTCATTGCTGGCACTCAGCATTAGGTTTATACTTTCATCTGAAATAAAACACAGGCATACATTTTTTTACATATACTCTGTCCTCCATGAAAGGGATTTCATTTTAAATTAAAAAGAAACAAGTAAGTAAGCCAAGAACACTTTTGGTTAAAATGTAAGTGTAAGCTTTTACAGTAGGTATTACGAGTATTTATACGATGGGGTATTCCAGCGGCTCCAAGATGAAAAGTAACTTATTATAATAAAAAATAAAATAAAATAACTTTATTAACCATCATGTGGCTCAATATTGCTTACAAGAATAAATGATACATGTTTAACTTATCATAGAAAATAACTGTTACCTACATTATAAGTTATATTAAAGTAACTACAATGAAACATTGAGTAAGCGTCTTCTGTTCCCCGTACTAGTAAAAACTGTATCACGGTGGAACAGGATTCCCCTTGTCGTTGTTTACATTATTGTTTTATATATCAGGAATCTTTTTAACGTTACACATATGGGTAAGTTAAAGTTAAACAACATAGAAATAAAGGTGTTAAAGTAACAAAACAGCTAGGTCGCTTACGCCGAGGCAAAAGGACGTATGTCGCTAACAACTAACACTAACTTACGACACTCTGTTACAGCGCGGCAGATAATGACGTGAAAATTTATAACGCGAAAATTGCTGCCGAAGCCGCACATTTTGAAAAGATGAACTCTGCAACGTTAATTCTTCACACAGCAGTTTGTACAAAATTACGAGAACAATGATCGAATTGAGAGTGCGTAAAGGCTGACACCCTTAATGAAATGCTAGTATTTTGTATACCTGTAGCAGCACGTTGGTCATCGTCGCCCGCGCAAAGCGTGAACGAGTGCGGCAGCGGCGCGCGCGCCAACCTCAATGCGCTGAGCGGCAGCGCTGCGTGCGCGCGGAACGCTGTGCTGCCAGACTTGGACGCCAACACCGCCACGTCGTTTAGCTGATGTGACCACAAATATGGTTCAAGTTACCATTAAATTACTACTTTTTAAGAAGAAAAAATACTTTACTCTCTTACTCGAGTTACTTATTTAAGAGTTTTAAGAATAGCCAAAATCACATGCGAAGTGAACAGAGCACCGCTCCGAAAATCATAAAACCTACGATCCTCTAACTATAAACTTTTAAACCGTGGTTCTATAAAAAAATCAGAAAAGTAAAGCGATTTAGAACTTGATTTGGTTAGATTGCTTTTGAGTTTGCTTTTTTGTTAAGTTTTTCGTTGTTAGCCAAATCCATCAATCTCAAATGTATAGAAAAGCCAAATATGGGATTTTATAAATAAATAAATAACTATTGTGGGACAATCTTACACAAATCCACCTATTCCCACGGTAAGCTCAATAAGGGCTTGTGTTGTGGGTACTAGGCGACGATATATATAATAGATAGATAGATACTTACATATAAATACTTAAATACATAGAAAACATTTATAACTCAGGAACGAATAATCGTGATTAACACAGAAATAAATGCCCTGACCTGCTGTGTAGGCAGGGTCACTACCAACTAGACTAGAAGGCCGCTAAATTATATATCATATTATATATATTATATTACCTATCATTCATATGCTACCTTATAATTACTGATGTGATGTGCAAATTGCGCAAACTTTCCAAAATGCTTTTAAAAGGTATAAAGTCTCATATTAACTTACCTGTTTAAGCATTTTGGAAAGTTTCCGCAATTTGTACATCAGTAATTATAAGTAATATATAGAATGTTATTAAATTATACATTATGCTTATTATAACCAAACTCACCAAAAAAAGCATCCGCTGTTGCAAACCCTTCGAAGAGTGCTTGTAGACGCACCCCATACGAACAAACTCGCGTCCCGCAACTAAAAGTTTGTCGTAACCTGCACAACATACATTCACTTATTTACTTACATATAATTTGATTAATCCTTCATAAAATGAAACCCTTATGCCACCATCAAGACTTATACAATGTGTAAGCCTAATACGGGCGATAAATTTAACCAAACATAGAATTCATTAGTGTTATCAATAATTAGAACATACTTTTAAGTTACACTTAATTATGATAAAATATTCAGCAGCAATGTACTATAAAATATTTGACGCTGACAGTTGTCTACGAATGTTTAACGCGAGTGTGTTTGCATTACATTGCGGGCCGAATTATTTTTTATGGATAAAATTTTAATTGCAATTTCATTTAATAGTTACTTAATTACATTTCTTATGTCCTATACTAACCACCGTTAAGAGGTTCGCCCGTATTCGATTTACACGCTGTATACTCCATGCCAATAACCAGTTACATGATTACTGTGAATCTTCCATATTAGTCAGAATCAGTGCAATATAACAGCTATAGGCTGGTCAACGAGAGCTCAAAAGATCATTAAAGAAGGTCCCAATTTTTGGGTTTTCGAGTACATCTCGAAAACGATGTTTCACACGAAATTTTGGAATACTACATATTGACAGCTAACAAAATTATCTACCTTTCACCTATAAACTTTTAAAGTTTATAATATGAGCTCCGAAAAATGGTCGGTTTAGATAAAAAATGTATTCCCCTGCTTTTATTTTCGTACCTTGGAAACTCTTTTTATGAGAAAAAGCTATCTATTATTAAAAATATGTATAAACATACATATGATAATTAACATTTTTTTTTTTTTTTGGGAAATTTGGTAATATTTCTATGATAGTTGGGGTACTCTTGCTGAACAACATCCCATAGTTAAACTTTCTGCTTTCGACCATTCCAACTACGATCATTCGTTGACTACGCTACTAGTATTGTATTGCACTGATTCTGGCTAAGGTTAATTTCAAGGATAAATTGTTTAGCATAAATGAAGTTAATTTCTTGAATTCCAATTTTGTACATAATAATTAGTGGTTGAAATCAGCTTGCAGGTAAACATAAAAATGCAGATCCAACTGACCGACTATGTCCCGCTGTAGCTGGCACAGCGCGGCGTGGTTCTCGACGTGGTGCAGCTGGTGGTCGGCCGCGCGCGCCAGGCGCGCCGACACCTCCTGCGCCGCGCGTGCGCGTCCTCTTCCGGACCCGTTCTCACCCCAGCTGCCCAACTCTGCTATCTCTACACCAATAAAGTCAATTCCCAATCAGTATTCAACTATCAACATAATCAAAATGACAAGCAGTAAAAGATTTCTTGCAATTGAATTTATAGCGTCACTTTGGCATAGTCCTACGGTGGCCTGGAGTACCCATTGGTTGACTGTACGCGACGGGATAATGGAAGAGCTGCTCAGATGTCCGCAGTGCCCTGTAGTACCCCTGCATTTACAAATGGATGATTTTCTCTTTTGCCGGGTCTAGCTAGTTTAAGATTCACTACGCTATTGGGGATGTATACTTTGTGAGCTCTAAGAACCACCTTTTCTCTATAGAAGTTGGCGACGGGATGATGAAAGAGCTGTTCAGATGTCCGCAGTGCCCTGTCGTACCACTATATTACAAATGGATGATTTTCTCTTTTGCTGGGTCTGGCTAGTTTACTTTGTGAGTTCTAAGAACCACCTTTTCTGTATAGAAGTTGGTAGAGAACTAGAGATGACGCTAAGTCGTATCGTTTGTCAAATCTACTAATTATTAGCGACTTGATCAAATCGATTTTGCCAGCCGATTTTCGCATATTTTATCCGTAGTCATAAAATTGTTACTAATAACGTGATAAGCGCACAGTAAAATCGAAAAACTTCGACAAAGTGCACATTTGACAACCGATATTTTCGTAAAATCATTATTATTTCGTTCAGAAAAATCTAAAACTATTGTATTCCCAGGTACGGTTTAAGTTCGTTTGTATTATTTAAAAATTTTGCCACATCGTATTTCATTTTGTTATTTCGTTTTGATTTTAAACGTAGGTACCTACAAATATATATACAGCCTGGGTATTTGATACGGGCGAATATTTTAATGACTTATGTATAAGACAAGTCAAATCTTTTAATTAAAAACTTGACTAAACCTAATATTATAACATGATTGCATTTATAACCATGCGCGTTTACGTTCTATGAGCGTTGACAACACATAGTATATAATATTATGCTCGTATTAGTTGTGGAAATATTCCGACTATGATTGAGCTATCACAGGAGTGTATTATACTGATATTTCTAACTAGTTCAAATTTGGATGTAAAGCGATTTAATGTTTAAGTCGAGCATTTTCAAATGTACAGTTCTAGTATTATAATAACATATACAAAAAACCCGGTCAAGTGCGAGTCGGACTCGTGCACCGAGGGTTCCGAACAAACTTTGAGTTGCAACTGCACTTTGAAATAGAAATTTGACGTCAGTTCCATGTATCGACAGATTGGGTCACTCGTTTGCACGGCTAGAATTAGTATGCCAGTTTGTTGTTCCTTAATATTTTTTTATTCCTACATAAACCATTTTTTATCTTTATTTAAAAGTCGGTACTTACAGCATCATATCATATATATAAAAGAAAATAAAAAAATCTAAGGCGGTTAAATCTCAATTTTAGTTCAGAAAAGTTTTTTCTTTATTAAAAACAATTTATGAAGATAGCGTTTTTAAGGCCGTTCGTGGTCCCAATTACCTTCGATCTGTATCTTTCATTTTTCGAGTATTTTTATGGCTAATTAAATTAATCCCAACGGCCTTAAGAACATTATTTACTTAACTTAAATATTAACAGTTGTTACGCCGGTCATGTGAACAAAACTTCAAATGTGATTTTTCTTGCCTTAGAAGCGTTTTCAGCAGGCTGAAAAGTGATTTCAGGCCGTTTTAGAGGTGCCTCTTTCACATACTAGAAGATTCAAAATTTACCCCAGTTACCGTTGTTTTCAGGCGCCTGAAACATGTTTTCAGTTCGTTTCAGGCCACCCTCTACCAGATGGCACAATAACCTGAAAACCCGTTTTCAGGCGTTTTCAGGACCCCTTATGGGCCCCTGAAGTACAAATCAGTATATGGCGAAATTTCTCGAAGGAGTGAAAGAGATAGCACTCTTAGAAAGAGCTAGCTATACGGAACATTCCAGAAGTGTGTGAAAGAGAAGGATAGAAAGAGACGGCAGGAATCGAGAATGTTCTGGAGTACTCGCGAACACACCTGCCTAGTAGCTATACGGAACATTCGAGAAGTGTGTGAAAGAGACAGCACTCTTAGAAAGAGATAGCTATACGGAACATTCGAGAAGGGTGTGAAAGAGAAGTACCTATAGAAAGAGACGGTAAGAGTCGAGAACGTTCTCGAATACTCGCGGACACACCTGCCTAGTACCCAGCCGCGTCTAGAAGCATCGCGAGAAGTACTTAGGTACCTACTCGCGAACTTACTAGAATCGAAGCCGACGTGTCGAGGCAAGATTTGGCTGGAACATTCTGGAACCATCACGAGTGCCGCCGGTGGGTATATATAGCGGCAGCCTGCGCACACGGGAGTAGTTCAATTCTGAATGCGATACAGTGCGAATCAAGAGCGAATCGGAGTGAAGTAAAAGTGACGAGTGCGTTAAATTTGTGTGTGATAATTGTGTTCAAGTACTGTGTTTAGTGTCTTGTGAGTAGCAATAAAGCGTCAGTTTTAATTAGTGGTTAATTAGTGCATTTTTTATAAAGTACCCACCCCTCAAACGTAACACAGTCTTCGAGATATACGGCATCAAACTGGCCATTTTAGTCCAAAATAACAGTTTTTTGTGACTATTTTTTTTACCAATAAGATTCAATTTAAAATCTCTCTGAGGTTTTCAGAGACTTAAAATAGGAACTGTTATATGTAGATTTCACATATATAACAACATGAACATCTTTAGAATATCGAAAAATGTCCTTTTTTTAGACCATGTTTGAAAAATTTATGAAAATCAACTAAGTATACATTTATTTCAAAATCCGGCTCTTGCAAGTCAAGATAAAGATTGGTGAACCCATGACAGATTGTTTTGTAATAGGGAATATTACTGTCACTTTCTGCTACCAGAGTGCAGCACTATCTCTGGTCTTTCAAAGATTTGAATTAAAATTACTACAATTAATATATAATAATTTGAAATTTAATATATGGGAGATTTTTTTTATACAATAATGCAACAGTGCTGCGTATTGAGCAGCAAGAATGAAGGGAATCATTCATTTCCTACAGACAAAAATGTGCCTAAACTGTGGGATATAACAACGCGTTGCAAATAAAAAAAAAACACTTGAAAATATGTTCAGCGCATTTCAAACCCGAAGATTTCATTAAAGTTGGAAAATACTCAGGTAAGATTTTCGAAAATGTAGAATATCCTTCTCTTTTATCGCTTAATTCAACCAAATATGATTTTATTGGGAGCATAGCCTAAATCTAGTCGGTAGTGACCCTGCCTACAAAGCTAGAGGTTATGTGTTCGACTCACAGTATGGGTTTGTGCGGTGAGCACGAATATGTAATTTTGTTCCAGAGTCTTGGCTGTACTCCAGGTATATAATAATTCATCGCAGAGTCACACTAAAAAACTTGTCTTAGTTTAGGGCTAGATGGATCTGTGTAAGATTTATTTTAATATATTATTATATTTTCGGGATTATATACCCAGCGCAACTTAAAGAAGGGAATAGTGCTTTGATCAACTGTAAAATATGAAGTAGGAGCCTCCCCAATAGGCTATACGCACTTGAAATAGATAAGGCTTATATTTTTTTTCTCAGAAACTATGTTGGTTCAGCATTATATCCCTATCAAAATTTCTTAATTTTATTTTAGCTGTGAAAATAATTATTGAAAAGTGCAAAAAAATTTGTGAAATTACAAACGGTTAAATTAAAACGCTGTGACGTCGAGTGTGACGTCATTGGATAGGTGCGTCTGTACACCAAACATTCGAGAAGCCAAGAACGCGAATGAATAGAGCGCCGCTCTGTAATCTCGCGTCTCGGTTTCTCAAATGTTTGGTGTACAGCCGGCACAGAAGCACTAGTATCCAGATCATTAAATAAAGCGTGCCCCATCCCATCTTTAAAGCGGTTTTATGACTTGTAGTTGTATGTCGTTTTCCACAGTAAATGTAAACACAATTGGCTGAACAATACAAGACTAATTAAATAATAAACAATTTTTAGGTTATGTTGGCCGGTCAAACACGTTCTTAAATCATAATCTTAATTCACATCAATTGATCTGAGAAATTTATTATATCTTAAAAAATCTGGATACGTGTAAGCAATATCTAAATTGTACATAATTTTATGCATTATTAATTCAAAATATGAATTACAAATTATGCATCGTAATCTGATTCAGACTGTGTGCCGGCCTTAGATGAACAATGACGTCACGGCTCAGCTTGTCGGAATGGCGGGCGTTTCAAACGCCCGTTTTTATTTGGAGTTTTTGAAAGAAGATTTATCTATTAAATTTTAGTTATTATGCGCTGAAAATTATTTTACAGTATTTTTATGATAAAAGCTATCATCCAACAGTATTTAAAAAAATAGTGAATATTCCCTATTGGCCTAATATCACATTGCTCAGATGCACATGCTGAAAGCACCAGTGACAGACAGATTGTAGAGAGAAGTCGCGAAGCGGCTCTGTGTAAGATATGACATTCTTGAGACAGAAAATTTCGGTAAATACAAAAATATTATAAATTTTGAAAATGTCATATTATAAATTTACATATTTTAAGGCCGTTAGTGCAATAAAACGAAAAAGACGATTTTGGAGATCCGACAGTGTCACTTGGGATCGTCGAAATAACGAATAAGTATGACATTATCCGTCAAGGTCGTTTGTTTACAACTAAGGATAGTGTCGCCCCCTACCGTCGTAGTTTTGCGAAATATGCCCTATTGTACCTTATAGTATTCGTCGCGGAATATAGTCAAAACTCTTAAAAAACATCGATTTCCGCGTGGAGCCCCTTAATATTATATTTTTCCTGTAATACTGATGACAATGTTAACGTTGTTTAAAAATTTCAGATTTTTTCCTTTGTAAACTTCGGAGGTAAAGGCGGGAATGGTATTTTTTACATTTTAGTTATAAATCATATTTTTACTAAGTATAAAAAAAAAAAAAGGTTGCCTGTAAAGTCGGTTTTACGGGCGAAGATTTTACGTGACAACCTTAACACTATCAACGTTCGAGAAAGACAAAGACAGAGACACAAGCATGCGCCGATTCAATGCGCCTAATTCTCTAGTGCTGCGCGCGCGGCAGACCGATCATAGTTGAGTGGGAGAGAGACGCAAGGCATTCGGCGGGCCTCTCTCTCGTTCGGTGACTCATCGTAACGTTACCGAGCGTTACACTTTTTCATAAGTGACTCCCAGCCGCAACCTAATTTAAGACGTTGTCACGTCAAAAAAATTGCATCGGGCAGTCACCGTCGGACAGACAGAGTGGTATTGTCTCCATCGCGGCTCAGGCATCACACAACATCAACATGTCAAGGCTATTCTGATAAAAATACGAGAATTTGAACCGTTGCAATTTAATATCAGTATGACTCACTCACGATAGTATATAATTATGATTCCTCACATGACCGAGTAACTAAACTTTTAATTTTTGCCTCCTATTGTATCGGGCATTTTAAATATATGATCCGATTAAATCAGACGTGTGATACCCTCATCAGATCACCGCACCGGCCGCTCCATGTGTGTGTTGAGTGTACATACCGTTGGCGATAGTGGCATAGTGCAGCAGCCTGTGCAGCGGGCGCAGCAGCAAGCAGGCGAGCGGCAGCGGCGATGCCGCCTCGAAACTCGCGCAGGCGCGCGCGGCCACCGCGCAGCGCCGCCGCACGCTCTCTACCACGCCGACCAGCGCGCCGCTGCGTTCCGTGTACATGGCGTACGCCTGATAAATAAATAGTAGGTATATTGGGAGGCAGATATAGGGTAAACGGCCCAGTGGATGACACTACCTTATACCAAACCAACCAAATAACTTCTGAACTATAAATTGAAAGAGATGTCATATACCACAGAAAAAGTGACCAAGGTCCCCGGTGAGCAGGGCTGGGATCGAACCAGCGACCTCCTGCTTTCGCGGCAGACGCCCCAACCACTGGGCCACCCGATCACGGCAACCAGAGTCCGAAATTTCCTAAGTATATGAAATCCTTTCTTATTTTTTTGAAACGCTTAAGGTGCGCTCACGCCATCTTACGGCTTAGACTTGCGTCTAGTGCTGTCCTTCTAGATAATCTTTACAGATTATTTTCAACTAGAAGCGAGAGATGGCGCCACCATACTGTACAATTTTAAAGCATGAATTAAATCATTTATTGAACATAATAAATGCTTTGATTCATGCTTTCAAGTAGTCACACTACTATATATAAATTATAAATTGAAAGAGATGTCTTATACCACAGAAAAACCCACCCCAGTGGCCCAGTGGTTGGGGCGTCTGCCGCGAAAGCAGGAGGTCGCTGGTTCGATCCCAGCCCTGCTCACCGGGGACCTTGGTCACTTTTTCTGTGGTATATGACATCTCTTTCAATTTATAATTTATATATAGTAGTGTGACTACTTGAAAGCATGAATCAAAGCATTTATTATGTTCAATAAATGATTTAATTCATGCTTTAAAATTGTAAAATTGTAACTTCTGAACTATCAAATATATCCACTGCATGCTTGTGTAATCCACTTCTTTCTGCATGATATGTGGACCATAATAGTACATTGTTGAAGGCGCTAAGATGGTGAACTATAGATGGACGAGTTAGTTAGAGGGCCGACCCTCTAAGATACAAAAGTCCATTATCGGCCATATTACATAAGTGCTTTTCACGATTACGGTTCAGAAATTTAAAAATATATATATACATATATATATCCAGAAGAGTTTTCATGTAGTTTTCTTCATAAAATATCACTGGTCAGATGCATTTTTATTTGTTTGCTCCAAACTGAATTAGGGTAAAGTGGGAGAAGATGAAAAGCCTCATATAATTCTTCTTTCGGTTTAAAATGTTTAGTGCTAGTATCATCCTGTAAGCCGATCCGCCGCTCAGTCGACAGTAACCGCCCGGAGTGTGTAGACACGTGTTATGTACCTTTTTGTGAAGGTCAGCATTTTGTGGCTAATTCGTCGATTTTAACCTTATCCCCGTAATATTTATAAAGGATTTCAGACACTATTTCAATCTTTTCCTTCGACCATTTCATCTTAACCCGTCCATTTTTTAGACAAAAATGTATTTTTAGTCCTCCGGCCGGTAAGCGCCACTTTACGCAAAACTAAATTGCCGCCTGCCGGCTCCGTCGGGCTGAAAAATAGTATACAAACCTCGGCCGTTAAATGGGAAAGCCTCGGATCACATGTTAGTCGACCTCGGCTTCGCCTCGGCCGACAATTACACGGAATCCGAGGCATTTCCCACTTAAACGGCCTTGGTATGTAATGTACTATTTAGTTTATTACTTTTATGTATTAGAATAAGCGAGTTTTAATGACAAAATACAAAAAAATTGTCCTTGCCCATTGCTCTTTAGACAACCGAAAGTAATAGTTCTTATTTTTATTTTACAAGGGTTTCAACATTCAACACAACACTGTCTATCTCATCAAAAACCCATTCAATTTCCCCCCACTTTACCCGTATTTTTTTTTAAGTTATGTTTTCAATGCTAGTATTTCAGCCAAAATCGACCGAGCCGACTATGCGAGGAGAAATTTGTCCTATGAACAACCTTTTTAAACCCAACTCTCCAACAATATTATTGTTAGAGTGTTGGTTCGTTTGTTAAATTAAAGCCTACTATATGCACAATTTCGAGCATTAGCGTGAAAATTATCATTTCATATGACGTTTCTCAACACGCCTGCAATTATTATACAGGCGAGAAATCCCTTGCCAAATATCCAATTTTCGAAATATAATTCTTGTATAAAGAATAAAATATTCTATAAATACTTAATGTGAATATTTACATTTCAAGATTAGTAAAAATACGTGAAATACAAATTATCCTGTATGAACTTACGTCATAAGTATTAGTTAAATAGTCGCACAATAAATCAGCAATTTTTCTGTACTCGGGTTCCTCAGCATCTGTAGTAAGCAAAAAAAACATAATCAATCACCTGCAGTCAAGTCATTACTCCTTTTTTTTTAGCTATTATAGGTCTCATCATACCTATATTTCTACAACGTATCACCTGCAATAGTTAATATCCATTGCTATGGTGGTAGTGGCCGCCAAAATATGTATGTGACACGTTCTTATCGCGGTGCAAATAAGATTGTGTCAGAAATTTTGCGGTCTTCAAGCGGCAGATACCAACAGGTAGCCGAGAACAACTATTCATAAACAATAAAAAACTAAAATTTAAATTCCGTTTCATTTTCAGAAAAACGTATGGTTTTGAATATCAAATCAAATATTTTAATGTAATAAGCATTGTACAGGGTAGTCTCTTAAATACTAAAGAATTATAATTAGACCAGTAGCCTATTTCTCGTACGTTGCAACTTCACAAGTCTACAAGCATACATTTAAAATTTCATTGTACAAGACAAGTGTGTTTTATATTTTAATTCTGTTTCTCATTTTTAAATAAATACACAGCATTACAGTATTTGGAACAAAACATGACTTTATTGATAACTGTATGAGTTGAGTAGTGAAATGTTTAAACACTCTGCCTTTAGGCCTCATGACCCAAGCACATCTACGCACGTATTGATAGCACTAGATACGTTCGAAGACTGAAGAAATGCAACACGGTTTATCTTTTTAGAGGAAGGGAGACAACCTAAATATTTAGGAAAGAGATAGCAGCATAATATCCACAAAATGCATGGCCAAAAGGAGTAACAATTTTGTAATCGAAACAAAAGCTTAAATTTTAGTATTAAGAACAGTACAGTATAGTATTATGTGTATCTATTGGGTAGTAGGTATAAAGACGAGGTTTTTAGCTAAAGCCGTTTTATTCTGCGGAGTACATCAAAATTAACTAACTTAATTTAAAAAAAATGCCCAGGTTGCATTGCAATATTCTACTGTTTTGGATATATTTTCGGGAACAAGGGAATATTCCCGTTCCCGACCTACATATGGCGTATTATATTAACCCCAACGGCATTAAGAAAATACTTAAATATTAACTGTCTTCGAGTTATACGGCATCAAACTTTGGCAGTTTTAGTTCATAATATCTATTTATTGTACATATCTTTTGTACCAATAACTTTTAATTTATAATCTCTCTCAGGTTATTAGAGACTTTAAATAGGAACAGTTATATGTAGATTTTACACATATAACAGCATAAACGTCTTCAGCATATGGAAAAATGTCCTGTTTTAGTCCACGTTAGAATAAATCATTAAAAAATAACTACGCTTTTTTTCACAATCCGGCTCTTGCAAGTTAAGATAAAATATTGATGAACCGATGACAGGTTAGTTTTGCAATTCTACTTATAGTATTCGTGGCGGAATATCGAGTCAAAACTCGTAAAAATCTGTCGATTTCCGCGTGGAGTCGTGGAGTCGGGCAGAAAAATAGTATACAAACCTCGGCCGGTAAATGGGAAAGCCTCGGATCACATGTTAGTCGACCTCGGCTTCGCCTCGGCCCACAATTACATGTAGGTAATCCGAGACATCTCCCACTTAAACGGCCTTGGTATGTAATCTACTATTGTGGATTAATTATATAAGATAGGGTATACCTGTGGTGTTCGTAGAGTCGCTCGCGCGTGCAGCGAGGGCTCGCTCGAGGCGTGCCAGCAGCCCGCCTTGCGCCAGCGCCAGCGGCTCGAGCGCCAGACACGGGCGCGCCAGCGCCGCCACCACATCGCCCGCCGCGCTGTCGCTGCCGCCTCCCAGTTGTGAAACGCGCGCCGACCACGTCTAACACAAACATAGAACATAAATAATTATTTCTCCAATATGCTCGGAAATGTTCATATTAATGTAGCAAAATTGGTACGAAAAGAACCTCCTTATGTACCGACTCAAATTAAAAAAAATCGAATTCATTATTTTACCGTTTTAGCGGCCAGGAAGTTGTACTAAAATCCATTACTGTATTGTTTTTTACTTTTTAAATAAATATTTGGACTATCAATATTGCAAACAGCCAAATATACTTTAGCCGCGACCAAACGGTCTGCACAGACGGGGCAATCTGATTGACATCAAATTGTCAATCTGATCATATCGTGCTTAAAAATGCCCCGTCTGGGCTGGCTTTGTAGTAGTGTAGTAGTTCTAGAGAGAAGGAGATCAAATGCGTGGTTGTCTCGTTCTATCGCGAGTTGCAAACGGCTCAATGTGCAAGGTCGTGTAGATACGGCTTAATAAAACTAAAGACATTTCAACTTTTTTTATGAACACAACTGTGCATTAAAAGAAAGTTTAGGCGGGAACCTTGTTTTTCCTTTCAAATCTTATGGAAGAATACATTTTATTTCCTTTCATGTTTGGAGAAAAGCACTATATATGCCTCGGACGGAAATAGAATTTCGTGGATTCGTATGTAATTGTCAGACTCAGCTTCGCTTCGTCCGACAAAAAATACTCATCCACGAAATTCGGTTTCCCGGCCTCTGCAATAATGTACTATTTCTCAAACATGCTATGAAATGTTGTTATAACGTTCGTTATAATAGGCTTCAAAGTACCACTTTTCAGGCAACTGGAGAGACACGTAATGGAATTTCATACAAAATTGAAGGCCTAGGGCGGGAAGTAATATTTTTTTAATTTTATTCCACATAAATGTGTGACACAGCAACATGGTTTTTAGCCATTATAACAGTTTCATTACGACAGTTTCATGATGACATTCTGCCCGTTATGCCAGTACGCCTATTAAAAAAACAATAAATTATATATTCAAATATATTAAGTCGATACTTAATCAATATGGACATGAACATAACAAATAACACATTATAAATTTAAACATTAGCAGTAAAAGTGTCTACTCAAACCGTGCCGTTTTGTTTCATGATAACATTCTGCCACAGTGCCTATTAAAAATAAAAATAAGTAATGATATTTTGAAGTTTTATTTATATAAAATGGACATCGACATGAACATAAGCAACAACACGTTATTGCAAATTTACTCACACAAATATAGGTACATTCCAAATATTAAAATAAATTTAAACGTAAAAGCGTCTACTCAAACCGCGTGTGAAAAAACGCCTATGTAGTTTTTTAATAATTTTGGAGGTTAAGTAAAATAACTTTGATTGTTTTAGATCAGGCAAGCGCAAAGCAAGTTTACTTTTAGGCGCTTAGTGCGCAAAATCTGCTTGACAAGGTTCAGTCTTCTTCCTCATGATGGTTAATAACTAGTACCGAATTTATATATGTGTATATATTTGTATGTATGTGTATTCGTATTTGTGGTATTTGAGAAAAAAGAAATATGTATGTATGTTTATTATTGAAATATACATTAATTTGTAAATCATAGGTTATGACCATACACATTTTATTATGACCCCGCACCAAATAATCTTTCAGTTTAGCCTATTGGTTGACTGGTAGAGAATGCCTTGCGGCATTAAGTCCGCGATTTGTACTTGTTGTTACTGTGCAATAAAGTTTAAATAAATAAATTAATTAATATACTGGACTCTTATTATTTGCGAAAATCCTGGAAAAAATTGTTTATTGTAAAATCACAGCTACTTTTTATCAACATTTTGCGCCCCTTCAGCATGGATTTTGTAAAGGTCGGCAGCGTTGACACTAATCTTCTTTCCTTCTCAGATTTTGGTCATGTATACCGATTTCACAAAATGTTTCGATTAAATTTATCATAACCATCTATCTACTCAAGAAACTCTTCGAACTCGGTATAGACGGCGACCTCCTTAGGTGGATAAAATCATAGTGTTACAACCGCCATGCCATGTTCACGAGAAAACTGAAGTCTGCAGGTAGGTTGACACTTAGGATAACCATAAATATCTACCCTGTTTGTTCGTTTATTGTAATAAGCCAGACACCTTCTGCCTTATTTAATTAAATATAAAATTCTATTTTCATAATTTTAAATTACTCGTATATTAGTTTTCACACGGTACTAAATTTTGTTTAAGTTTGCACTATTCAAACCATATCTTTATTGCTTCTAGAGAGCTTAGTGATTTATTTTGTACCAATTATTCTAGGACTTCGAGATCAATGTAAACAATCCAAAAATTAAAACAATTAGAACTTTATTTCATAGGGCATAAGGTCTCAAAATAGTTTAACAAATTTGGCAAACGTGTTTTAAAAATAGAATGGTCACATTATTGTCAACCAACTTGCACTAATTGAAATTTGAGTAGCCGCCTTGTTACCATACCTATTTATATTTTGTAGCCATATGCATAAGGTCGAAAAGGGACTGATTAAAAAAAAGTATCGCGGGTGTTTGTATAGACCAATAATAGGAATAGATAACCTTTCGCTATTGTTCCTGTAAAAACAATACAAACATACTCGTTAGTCTTTGGGTTGACGTGTCTTTTACGTTAACTAGTCTTTAGCTGTGACACAGAATACATGTTAGTACAAGTACAGAAATCTCTCTCCAACATCCCGTTTAAAGAAATAACATAACGACTCATGCTATGATACCACCAAGTTGAAATTCCGACGGCGCAACGCTAAATACCTACAATTATATTCACGTAAATGGCACTTTCTTTCTATCGCGTAACTCTTTCCTTTTCTGATGATATCAAGGTTGTCTCCTTTTAAAAAATAATATAATCTTGATATTTAGTTACTACCTTTTTAACTACTTACTACTTTACTTTTGCTCTACTTTAGCTTGAATAAATCTAAGATATGTCTTAGTGGTATGTAGGTTAGGCAAAAAAAAACCGCAAAATCATTACTTCAAAAACAAAATTAATGGCTAAAGACCATGATCCTGCACAGTCACGTCTATAAATATCTATACACTTCGGAACTTATTACAGGGGAAAAGGTTCAAAGTGGAATACAAGTGCATATATTTTTATAAAGCCGACCGTACCATAAATACACTCCGTGTTTTTTTTTATATCCGTATTCAGGTTAACCCGAGTTAATTTTTCCAAGAAAGTACTGAGTAAGTACTGTCAATAACTAAATTTATTAGCTGAAACAGGGTTCTTTGTTACGCCTAATTTTATTTATTTTTAAACTTTCGTTAGTAAAGAGTTTTGCTTTGGCAGCTATTCACTGCAAGAAAGTTACTGAAGTAAGTTCAACGCTACATATTTTGAAATCAAGAAGCCTGTTTAGTACCTACTTTAATTCCCAACGCATAGATAAACGAATTATACTCCATTAGCACAGGTTTAACGCAAGTACCACACAACCTATCGAATTTAATGAAAAAAAAACACTCTGTTTTTTTTTCATTCGTTCCGGCCTGGGCCTTCAGCTTTGTATGGAATTCCTTTACAGTTTTCTCGAGATCCTTCACTCGCAGTTGAGCTTTGAAGCGCATTATAACGATTTCATTGCATGTTTGACCTAACAACCCATTATTACAAACATAACTACGACAGAATTTCCGCACATTTCTTAGAAATAAGTACTTACGTACGCAAAAAACTCGTTTTGAATCACAGAATGTACATACAGCGCTCGCTGTACTGCACCATGTATTTCTGAGTGCGTCATAAGGTCATAACTCATGGCGGAAACATTCCGTATCACATACCACCGTTACGAGCTCCAGATCCCGTTTGTAGGTGCGTTCAGTCATTAGCAGCTCCCTGGCGATGAAGAAGGTAACGTCTCCGCCGCGCCGCCGCTGCGCGTCGCCTGCTGCACCTTCGCGCAGCGTGCTGTTGCTCAAGCGCGTAGATATACTGACAACAAAAATGTGCTCGAGTTCAAAATAAGGTATATGAGCATTAAATTTAATTGTAGGTAGTACTCCCCAAACTGAACAACGTTTGCTCAGCGACAACGTGTGTTTACATTTATATAACACTTTAAACTTTGTTTTTAGACGAAATGTACTGCGAGTTTTGTCATTTGTACTATGACAAGAGAAGTCAATTTGGCTGATGTTAACGTACATTGAAAATACTATTTAGTTTATATAAAAAAGTGAAAACATACAGAGTATATAATTTTTAAAGGTGTTGAATAAAAGTGGTTAGGTTTGAGGAGTACTACGATTAAATTTATTGCTCCTATTACACGCAACAGCCGGTATAATAAAATGGTGTAAGTACCGTATAATATAATAAGATAGAGATTAGATAAGTTTATTAAGCTCAAAAGGTATAGGTACACTTCAATCAAATATTTTCTATTAAGCTCAAAAGGTATACACTTCAAACAAATAATTTACTTGACACTAAAATACAGTGTGTTTGTGTTTAGAATTAATTCGCTGATACTTAAAATAGGAATAAAAGTGAATCAACTATTTCTTGTTGTTGTTCTGTCCAGTCACCCAGTTTGTTAGAAGAAACGTTGTAGTATGTTCTGACATGTTTAGTAGATGGGCTTTCATGGAAATGGAATATACACAACTACCAAACAAAAAATATTTGTGAATTTTAATGCCATAAAACAGTGATTTTCAAAGTGGCAACCATATCAACTAGTGACAAGATATAGTTAACCCTTACATAAAGTAAAAAAAAATCGGTTTACGTGATGAATAATCATTACGGGGCGAGCAGCGAGTGTGTCAAAACGCGTATATGGCGAACTCCGATTAGGACCACGCAATTCAAATTGCGTATTGGACCAAACGCGAACTGGACAAACAGCGACCTGGACCAAATGCGAGCCAGAAGATCGGCTAACAAATCAAATTTTCTAATTCGAGATGCAGTTGCAACTAAAACTTTGTAGGGAACCCTCGGTGCGCGGTTTTTTATTTATAATTATTTAAATTAAGTTTATGTTTTAACGATAAGAAAGATTATTTTTGAGTTTTGTGTGTTATAAGTGGTTTAGATTAAAATGTATCTTTACCTAATGTCTTAATATTGTTTGTCTGTGATCCTTGGCTTTTACACTACATAGGCTTTTCATAAATAATTGATTATAAAATATACAATTGATATTTTATATGCTATGTCAAAAAGTAGTGTAGATAAGTAGTATAAGTACTAACAATTTTCGTTGAATTACCTTTGTCATTTTGCATGCCTTTAATATGGCGAATTCTCTGATCTGTAAAAACAGATAACATCTGCCATCTACAATGTAACTACCATAATTCAAACAAAAAGCCGGCCGCACAAATGATGTTTATATGGCCTAATCGTACTTGAAATATGTAATAGGTACCTGTTATTATTGTTTCTCCTATTGAGTGTATCGCCTGCATCACTTTCACCGCCGCTTAACACGTCCATACTTGTAGATTCAGAAACGATGATCGCTAAAAGTAAAATTTTAAATTAATAGTAGTTTATCTGATTGTATACACGGTGCCCGTGAGCATTGCGAGAGATTTTAACAGCGTATTCCTGAGGCTAAAAGAAACAAAAATGTCATATTAAGTGCATTGGATTAGGGCTTGTTTCTGAGATAATTGCAATTTTAATTTAAACATAATTTTACCGCCACTCGGTAAATAATGCATTTTGGAATGTGATAATGCTGCTACATGGTCTAGTCTAGACATGATTTTTGACAGACTTCAAAGTGACACTGTGATGTCTTTGCAAAACTCGGCTCTACAAAAAAAAACATTTTATTTTTATTTTAAGTGGACCTTTTCTAAATGAAATTTACTTACCATGTATCAAAGCATATTAAAAAAGAGAAAAAAGGTTTTTTTTGTTTTTTATTATGGCCAAAATGACCAAAAATCGTATGACATTTTTTGTTTATTTTAGCCTCAGGAATACGCTGTTACAATCTCTCGCAATGCTCACGGGCACCGTGTATATCATTTACAATAATTCAGATAGCTTTATATACACACATATCATGAGCTCTCAATGATGCTCTCAATGATGCGTTCAAAGTGCATAAACATCGACCACCATTACGATTTTCAGGAATGAAAACTTTACTAACATTAAGTTATGTCAATAATATTTTTAAAATTCAGAGACAAACTAGAGTTGGCCCCAATTTTCATATCATTCGCTATCAAAATAACGTGCGACTTGCTTGCGTCATTGTATGCAATTGACAATTCGTTCCAAAGTAAACGTCATCTCGACTGATATTAGAATAGAGTCAAATCAAATTTCCTTGTGCCAGATGTGTTCAAATTAAAAAAAATATATATTATCGAAATCGATAATGTTATATGAGACCAAAATTTAGCAGGTTTTCGTTAATAAGGTACACACCATTTCCATTGACAGCATCCGTGAGGCGCGCGTTATCAAGCTGGTCGCTGCCGCAGTGCGGCTCGGGAGCGAGTGCGCCCGCGCCGCTCGCTGCCCGCGCGCGCGCCGTACTCGATGCCACCGGTGTAGACGCACACAGCGGCGCGATTTCACTCGTTGCCGACGGAGACATGCATAGACTCGCCGATGACACCGTGTTTTCTTCCTCCGGCGAACATTCATCTAAACATGAATAAAAAAATATTACACCGTAATTATTAAATAAAACACTACTTCACTACAGTTAATAACTTATACAGAAAACTAAATACAGGGTGTCCCATAAATGACACGTCACAGTGACACTGGAGGTAGAACAGGTCAAGAGGTACCAAACCAACTTAACATGACCCCAGTAAAAGTGGCACGGTTTTTGAGTTATTGTCGAATTAAAGTTTTTCATACATTTTGACCGTTTTAACATTATTAGTGCCAGTGTGCACTCAGAAAAAGGTTAGTTTTTTTTATGTGTACGATACCATGAATTGATAATTAAGGTTACAGAAATGGTATTTTATTCAAAAACTAAGCAAAAAAAAACTAGTTTGATCTTAAATTAATTCACAGCGAAACATTAATTTCGACTTTAACCACCAATCGGTAAAAAAAAATACTTGAAAACTAATGCGAAAATATCGTGAAACGGATTTCCAAATTGTATGATACATGTACCTTCCTGCAATAAAATAAGGAATAATTAGCATCATTCGAATGCCCCATAAAAATAAGTTAAAACTGGAATCGGCAATCGGTCAGATATCTCAACTCGAGGGGCGTAATTTGTCGGAAGGAGAATTTGGACTCGTTGAATATGGTATGAGGACTTAGTTACGCCAGTTCTTAGTTTCATGATTGGTAGTGAAATTTCTGACTCTCTCTGTACCATATTTAAAACAACGTTGTCGTCAATAGTCCGGGGTCTTCCTTGAGCATTAGCTTGTCCTGGCATTCTGCCGTTGCGATATGCATTAACAACTCTTAAAATTACTTCTTAATTCGTGGCGTTACGATTAGCATACCTTTCATTGTACAATCATGCAGCCAATCTTGAATTGTATGAGATATTTCCTCAATTGGAGAAACGCTTAGTTTCTCCATAAATCATGTGCATGTCACTGAACTCATGATGAGTGTAATTGTTGCGATTTGCTATTGCAGTGAAGTAGTTCCACAAATAATCAGTGTCTGAGAAGAGTACCGAGTCGTCGTTTCCGTTCCACAAGCCGTCCAAGTCAAAAAGAAATCAGAGTCCAGTTGAATGCCAAGTCGATTTGTTTAGGAACACAAAAACACGAAAGCAGAGAAGCAGAGAGAGCACAAGAGTTGCACGAAACGCAAGGTAACGAACTAATTAGGTTTAGCATTCCTGATAGCTTACTAGAGATAAGGAGACGCAGATGTCAAGTTTGTCCCACTCCTGTTGTTTTCGAAGTGATAATCACTGGGAAAATCGCTTGTGCAACAAAGCGATGTTACGGTGACTCATTCTACAGATAAGGATTTTCCATCTCTTTCTTTAGAGATTCCGCAAACAGTAAATGGGCGTTTTTTCTCTACCCAGGCTTATCCAGTCTGAGATATCTGACCGTTTGCCGATTTCCTAGTTTTAAGTTATTTTAATATTTTTATGGGGCATCCGAAAGATGCTACACTTGCGGCAGCGAGTGATGGCACTTTTGACACATGACTATAGTGTTGTGAAACACTTCAAATTATTATCGTAAAAAATTCAGTCAAGTGCGAGTTGAATAAGTTTGGATTCAAAGTTAAGTATATTTTTAAAAAGTTTATTACATGAATAACGCATAAATTTAAAAGACCATGTTCTATGGTAAAACTAAGTATTTAATGCACTTGTCTTTAAATAACTTGTACCTGTGGCGGCATAGAGTCATGGTGCTTTTGACACCTGACAATAATATAGGTAGGTATAGGTAGTGACCCACTTCAAATGATTATCGTAAGAACATCAGTCAAGTGTGAGTTGAGAAAATCTGTACAAAATATACCTACTTCACTTTTATACAGATTTTCTTTTTAAAGAGTTTATTAAATAAATAACGCATAAAAATAAAGATCTTTAATGTAAATAACAATTTTAATCCGAATCACTATCACGCCTTGACGAATCACTGATATCATCTCCTACATTAATTATTATTTCATTATCTAAAATGTTATCTATGTTCACATCTCTTCCGCAATCTTCCCTTGTTCGTCGCATGGTACTGTTTACGACCTTTTCCCAGTCTTCTTTTTTAACACAAGCACAAGCTTCTCGTAATAATTTTAACATTTTTGATGTGGTGAATGGAGGTTCTGTGTTGTGTCTTGCTGCATATCCCTTGATTTGTGCCCATATCCACTCAATTTCGTCGTATAGATAGGGTCTCTAACAAATAGGTTTTTTTTTGTGTTCGAAGGGACTTAGAGCAGGCCGGGCCGTATGACTTATAGGGCGTACGCTAGCTGACGCGGACGCCCGCCGCGTGCGCACGCTCGCGGTGGATTTAGTATGGCGCACCCGCTCTGTGCACCCGCTTCACTTAGCGCTGTTCATACAATTTCTTATCAGACGGGCGTCCGCTCCGGGTAATCCGCGTTAGTTAGCGTAGGCCCATAGGCTCAGAGTATTTTAATTAGTCTTAGTGTATTTATCAACCATTAATTTAATCATATATTGACGTAGGTATAAATATTAAAGTAATCCAACTCCCATTAATGTACATAATAGAGCATATTTGATGTATGAATATAATGTCATTTGTAACACTGCTTATCTCTCAATATGTGCCGCTTTGGCTATAGGTAATAAACAATTACCAATATGAAAATTAAAAAAATCTAAAATACATGATTAAGTGATTGATGATTAATGGTTGAAAATTACAATGAGACAAATTAAAACCACCTATATGCAGACTGACGTCAGTTTTACGTCATCGGCATGAAAAGTACGGGCTCTATACCTCTAAATCTTCAAATAAATTTTAGATATCGGGGTATAGGTACTTATATCAAAAAATATAATACATTTTCAGAAGATGAAATAGGGTAGGAATAGGATACGCGAATGAAGTCAGGAGCTTAAGGCTAGTAATTAAGAAGACGTCACTTGTTTTTAAATAACATGTACCTAGATTCGATATGCGATCGATAAATAGCGGAACATCACTATGCCGCCCCTGTAACAATGAAGTTTGACATTTGTTTCTTTATACTTTGCTGTCAATATTTACGGAACTTCATGAGCAATCAAACGTCAAAAGTGCCATCACTCGGTGCCGTTAGTATAATTATTCTTAATTTTATAGCAGGAAGATACATGTATCATACAAGTTTTGAAATCTGCATAAAATCGATATTTTCTCATTAGTTTTCAAGTTTTTTTTTTCACGACTGGTAGTTAAAGTCGAAATTAATGTTTCGCTGTGAATTAATTCAAGATCAAACTAGTTTTTTTTCTTAGTTTTTGGATAAAATACCATTTCTGTAACCTTAATTAACAACTCATGGTACCGTACACATAAAAAAAACTAACCTTGACACCTTTCCGAGTGCACACTGGCACTAATAATGTTAAAAACGTGCAAAATGTCTGAAAAACTTTAATTCGACAATAACTCAAAAACCGTGCCACTTTTACTGGGGTCATGTTAAGTTGGTTTGGTACCTCTTGACCTGGTCTACCTTCAGTGTCACTGTGACGTGTCATTTTATGGGACATCCTGTATATGTATGAGATATATACACGACAACAAAGTAAAGCATATCCCAATGCGCCATGAAAAAAACAGAATAAGTACCTAATATAGATAATTTAACAAAATAATACAACGGAACTTTTAATACATATAATATGATTAAATCAAATAAGGGACTACTAAAACGACAGAACAAAATAAAACTTGTTGATGGTTGACTGATAGAGAATACTTTAAAGCGTTAATTTCATTGTGCAATAAAGTTTAAATAATTAAACATTTACTACCATGTACGAGGAGTTTTTTAACATATAAAACGAATTTTCGAACGAAAATTAAATGAAAATGTTGGTACTGCTCATATTCGTGCTGTAATTTCTAAAAACACCTAAAATAATAAGTAGGTACTTCACAAAATTATAACAAAATAAATTAAACAGGAAATCATGCTGAAGATCAAGTCATTCAACTTACATATAATCCTGGCAGCGTATTTTGATACAATAGAGGTGGAACAAAGAATTACAAATAATAATGAATCATTGAAAATGCCAAGCCTTGTTATTTTAATTAGTTTATTATTTAACTAAACTCCGCTTTTAATAGGGAGTCCTATTTTGCAGGGATGACACACACTTATATCGATGTAAATACATGTAGACCATGATATACACAGTATTAATAAATTCATAAAGATGTAACGTTCTAACATTTTGAAACAATATCCAAAATTACGCGAAGGTTAAACAAAGTCATAATTTCTTGAAATGGAAAAATTACAGTCTATTCGGATTGTACACATTCAATCAAAAAGTCAAAAGGCTTAAAATCTAAACATTATTATTAATACCATTTTTTATTGCACTAACAGTGTGAGTCGAAGACTCCTTACCTCTACAGACCTAAAATTGCTTCGTGCATACACGACAATAGTATATTACATATAATTGAACACTATGACATTATGAAACTAGTTGTTTCGAGGTTTTTAACGAAGAAAATGTACAGATGAGCGTATTGGCGCAGCGCGCGACAGGCATACTTGTATGCGTCACCCCTGAGGGCAGCCTTCAGCCAGCAGGTCCAACACAGGTAACACAAATGTCTCTATAACCACGTGCAGGTGCCATATTTATTATGGAACCATAATGTGAATTGCTAATTAGCTAATTGATGATTAAGTTGGAAACAAATAATAATCAAAAGTTCATGCAATGAACGCTGAACGCGCACCTCCCCAGTTCACCTACACCAGCGGTCGGCAAAAGGCGGCCGAAGGGCCGCATGCAACCCGCGAGTCTCATTGAGTACTTTGTATAACATGTATGTTAAAGTTATTAAACTTATTAAATAAACTATTAACAAAGCGCGGCCCGCGTCAATTTCGTTAACTACTATGTGGCCCTTGACTGCTAAAAGGTTGCCGACCCCTGACCTACACCCACGACTACTGTAAATTCACAACGTGAATTGGGTTTACATGTAGTGTGGTTCCGCCACTTTCGTCACTTTCCTTTGTCATATTTAGGAAAGCAATACGAATTTTTGGGCAGATCCCGATAATACCATATTCGAAGTGCATTCCTGCGTAGACGCAGCATTCAAACACGGCAGAAGCACCGACTGTGGGTACCTATTTACCGTCGACGTGAGCGCAGGCGCTTTGAATGAGCGCACTGATAAAAAAAATATAGTTAAATATATCCGATAGAACTGATAAGAACATTCAGATTCATCTCATAAATATTATGGAGCATATACGAAACGTTACAACATAATAACCATAGTAAGCTTTCAAATGACCGGGATATTTAAGCTCACAAATTACAAAAAGAAAGTCCGAATTATACATTTTCAATAAATGTGATGGATAGTTTCCCTTGTCCGTAAAGCCTCCTATTGAAAAGTACAACTACTATTTACTGAAAACTAAGAATACTCGTATAATGTCAACCCACTTTTGGCGGCCGTGGCAAGGGGGACGGTTATTATACGGGGGAGGTATTTTAATAGTTTCAATTTGTAGGACTAATGTCTAATAGTTAAATTGAGAGCAAAAAATAAATCCGATTATAAGCAGTCTGAAACACACGTAATAAATGTACCTACTTCTGTTTACATAACAAACTATTATGCGCAATAAATGTTACCTACTTAACAAGTGTTATGTTTTCATCAGATTCAAATATCTCTTGAGCCAATCTTACTGTAATTAGTAGATTATACGAGCGATAGATTCTCATCAATTTGTAAGTTCAGATGAGTTCACATTTAGACACCAAAGTTTCTTCTAAAGAGTCTAGAGGAGAGTTTTTCAATTGACAATCATACAACTATTCAGATTGAATATACTTGTAAACGACATCGTTTAAAAGTCAAATTAATTCCGGATTTAAAATTACGATATTAATACTATTTGGTGTTTCTGAATGACTTAATAACTAATCCAACTTATCCTGTTCCCTCCAATTTGCCGAGTTCCACATTATACAAATATAATATTCTAACAATTACCCGATTCGCGAAGACACAGAGATAATTTTTAGTGTTTGGGTACTAGGAAAATTAAAGCGATTGATTACACATATAACTAATTAATGTACATTAGCCAAAAACGTAGTAAACGAACGAATCAGTCACTTTGATTGTTGTACGTGTAATTTAAGCTAAAACTTGAGAAAATGTGCGGTAACGGTTGGGAAAAGAACTTGTAACCGATACGAAAAAAATATTTTCAATACAGTTGCTCAAAAAGTGCCCTTCTTTTGGCTGTTTTGCGTGCGCAAAGTTTGTTTTTGCGAACTAGTGCTTTTTACTTTTCCAATCTTTTTAAATTTAGTTGTGTTCCAATTCATGACTGCTTACCGAAGAGTATTATTGTTCGTTAACTTTACCGAGCCGTAAAAAACTAAATACCTACTATTAACGCAATAATATTAAAGATATTGATATTTCATATTTCAATAGTTACTTCCTCATCATACTAATGATCATTCATTAAAAATATTAACATTGAAAACAGTTCTTATAAATCTGTGTGTATGAAACGGAACAGAGCCTACGAAACGTCAGTCAAAGTAGAGGCGTTTTTCAATCAGGTAAACATGTTCGAAGGGCCTCTAAGACATGACGATACGATTTGTCACATGCGATTTATCATTTTGTTTATGAGAAATAATGATTATGAGATTGAAAATGAGAAAGTAAAGAAGATAAGATAAACATTTTGAAGATGTTCTTTATATATCAACTGTATTACAATCGTGTCACGGAAATAATAAAAAAACGTTAAATTCGTTCTTATGTATTTTAATGTTTTTCGCATCTGTATTGAAAAACGTCGTTCGATTCACGTGCGGATATGTCATTTTTCACTTGTCCCGAGTATTGCCACTCGCCTACGGCTCGTGGCAAGATACCTCGGAACTCGTGTAGTAATGACATACTTTCCGCACTAGCATCGAAATGTACTATTAATCCTGTTGTGATTACATGACATGTTGTGCGCGTGGACTCGACTCTGGTACCGATACCTGTACTGTATGTGCAAAGTTATGTGAATATAAAAATTACATGAGTATATTTCTTTGGCACGCGTCTTAAAGACTATCTTTCCGAATTCGCAAGTATGCGTGGTACGAGGATCAGTCCAAATTCTCGATATAATCTAGTAACTTCAGGTTAATTTTATTTTAACAGGTCATAATGTCTATGTATTGCGGTTATATCAATTTTTTTTTATTGACGCTTGCATAAATTACGGATAACACTCACATATTTTTAGTCACACCATGTTCACGGGTATATTTAAGGGCACGCTCATTTCAAGGCAGTACTACTGTCGGCCATACTGCAAATACTGGAGTTTAGTTTTTGATTTGATTGCAAGGATAATTTCTAAAACTAGACATCAAGCAACACGGCGGCAGCAGAGGAGTCGGCATACGTACCGTTTCCCCTCTACAGTACAAGCCCAAATGGACATACGCGGCCTTATGTTGTCACTAGTCCGTACACTAAAATATATCGAAGTGTACAAGATTTGTTAGTGTAGTTGTATTATTATCTAAGTGTTAGTGTCATCATTACAGATTGTTTTTTGTATGTAGTGAGTGAGAAGTGCGTCTGTGTGCACGTTTCCCCCCGCAAAAGGTGACAGAATAATTTGTACGATAAGATGTCGCTTTGCCGTCTCTTTTCCCACGCGTAGGAAGCCTGTGTAGCTCGAAGGTTAAAGAAAACGAATAGGTTTCATTGCTCATACGCGTCACACATCCATGAATATACCTGTTATGTAAATTATTTTCAGCAAATAACTCACATATTGCAACGCTTGTAAAGGTAAAAGTTAGTCTAGCACTTATTGTTATCCAAATAACATGAAAACGGAGTTCTGTCTTTTATCTGTTAGAGTAATAAGAAAATAAATACGATACAAATATTTGGTAACTCACTTACAACTCCGTTACTGGACCTAATGTACACGGAAACTTAAGAAATACCTCATTTGAAAATTACTAAAAATAATATAAGTAACTAATAGTAGCCAATAATCAATTATGATCCTAGGTTTTTATATTTCGCGACTTTGTAATTTTTAATAAGTCAGTGTTCTTGCTTAACAATAACTACTTTATATGTACAGTCGCCATTAGATACATATATAGAGTATATCTGATGGCGACTGTTCGTTTTTTGGCACCAGAATGAATTTTATTAATGATCTAGATGTCCGTAGAACTCCTATACTTCCTTAACTTATAAACGGGGCTGTAAATTAGCCAAGTTTTATACACCGAGTTGCACTTTAATGCTAATGTGATATATTTAACATTACTTTAATTCGTTTTCATCCATTTGGGCCTGACATCTGCCATTACATACACACATCGTGATAAGCGATAGAGTATTTTGGCACATGCGCTCCAGTCGTTGCAGCTGGTCGATTATTCGTGGTAGTCTTTGATTAGGCAACCGGTAACTCGACTTTACTCGCATACAAAGGCTAGAAAATACTAGTCTCTTGTATTATTTCATTAATTACAAAATATTGTTTTTTCTAAATAACAAGAGGTCTTATTGAGCTATATCTCTCACATTATTACAGGAATCGTATACTTACCAGTAGGTTTTTCATACAAATTAACTGAGTCAATTTCGGTATCGGTATATTATATTCGCCATATTATTCAGCAAATCTCAAATTTTATTGTACTGACGTAAATATGCTGGGCGATATTTAAATTTTCAGTTGTACCGGTAACGATCCCTGTTGTTTAATAAGTAATACAAAGATTGGATGCGTTGGACAAGCATGAAGTTTTTTTTTTTCACGGAGTAACACAAAAAGGATGCAGTATAAGGGCGACTTTTCTTCTTTTTTATCACACCTCATCTCCACGTATTGACGTATTTCCTATATAAAAACGAACTTTTGGAAGTATTTTACTCGCTAAATACTTCTAGAAGTTACCCACCCTAACCGGCCTTTCATATAAGTTTGGTTATTTATAAAAGGTGTAAGGTGCGTTCGGCAAAATTTCGGACGATTTTGGGTGGGTTGAGATAACTTTGGGTTTTATTTTTTTCTCAGCTTGTGTGTAGTGTAAGATACGGACAATTTAAATAAGGAAATGATCATCATGAAATATTCTATTACACTAAAATTTGATATTTTTGTAGACCTTCAGGTACGTGTGTACTGAATGTTTAAATTTAGGAAACAGAAAAAAAAATTGGCAAGATTTTTTTACCTGATGGTGTAAGAACGGACGAGCCTATAAGTTTGTTCGTATTGCCAGTAGCAAAGAGTTAAGTATTGGAAAATATCCGTTGCTGCCCCGTGACTAACATATATCAGAATTGGCCAATCAGTACACAAGAGTTTCATTTCCGACACGGTTTTAAATTTTTTACACCTTTTCTGTCTGATCTTATACCATATACACAAAATCGAAGAAATTGTGGTTCTCAATCTTTTTAGTGGTGTCAATGACCCGTCAAAGGGGTCAACCCCAGGTGGTAAGGTTGAAATTAGTCCTAAAGTGGTCTAAAAATGAGGATTCAAAATAGATACACGCATTTTAAATCCGTCTTTGGTTTTATTTTAGGTTATAAGCTCTTTTCATAAACGCACGCAAGCGGTTAACACACTGTATACGTTTGTGACTCACAAAAAGTTTTAGCATTCCTGAGGATTTAAGATCGGACGATTAGCGTCCGATCTTAAACCACGTCGGGTAAGATCGTATCTTCGTATACAGGTGTCGTATCGTAAATTCAATTATACAGATTTGTCACCAATTTAATAAAAACATTATGCAGTCTATAAAAAGGTAAAAAAGTGCATAGATTTACCAGTTATATCCAAAAAACTGGCGAAAAGTAATTCCGGATACAGCAAAAAAATATTGTTTTGGTACATTTTTACTTAATCGCTCGTATTACACGACTAGTCAGTCGGAGCAACAAAAGCGGACTGAAGGTGGGGCCAGCATTAAATGGCGCATCACGTCAGCTTGCCGTCATTCAAAAAAATCCCCGCAATAGGCCAGAAATCGAATCATACGATCTTACTCGTTGTCCGATCTTAGTCGATCGCACCTTAAATTTCGAAATATCAAAATAGTCAAATAGTACAGGTCAGTAACAAAAACCTTTATATTTTTCAAACTAATAGTAGTATTTGCATGAATTAACTCTGTATTACATTAAACCTTTAATGTTCTACATAACAACTGAAAAAAAGCGAATTTCGGTAGGTACAGTAGGCCAAGAGTGGTCTTCCACTTTTGACAAAAGTTTCTGCGAGCTCTAACGATCGCTAAGGTTGACTTGACACTGACATAATATTATTGCCAGGGGAAATCAACCTTGTTGTCTCATGACGTTCAAACGAATCTCAACCTTAGGGTGGTAAACCACATTTTTGGCCGACTGTACTAAATTCAAACAAAAACCTTTATATTTTTCAAACTAATAGTACCTAGTGCTTGCATGAATTAACTCTGTATTAAATTAAAGCTTTAACATTCTACATAACAACTGAAAAAAAAGCGAATTAGGTAGGTACTAAATTCAAATTAAGTTCGTTTTACTTTTGCTTGTTTTCTCACTTTTATTTTCAATCTGTCAAAACACAATGATAAAAGGTACGATCACCAAATATGACCAAGGGGGGGTCAAAAATCGGCCAAACATGATCACATGACTTGAACGAACCCTATGTTAGAAGAAGACAGAAGTCAGCGATATACCGCGAGAAGACATTTTTCCTAGCAACTTGAAAGAACCTTAGAATACCAGAAACCGGCAGACACGAGATGTACTTGGTACGCGTACGGCTAGAGAAGATCGATTTATTGTTACAACCAAGTTCCGCAGAGATCCGCAGGGATGACAACAGCGAGCGGACTGTAAGGTGGCGGCTCCAAGAAGCTAATTATACCCCACATAGACCAGCAAATGGCCCAAAACTTGAAAGAAGACATCGAACAGCAGGAAGACTACGCACGCGAACACAGACAATGCGATGACGAAGAATTGGCAAGAATTATATTCTCAGTCGAACCCATATGTATGCTCTACGCACATGACGGACGGCGAAGAGTTTACAGACAGCCAGGTGTACGTTATATTTCAGCGAGATTTTTGTTATATTTCTGTATGTTTTGGGCTAGAATTTCTTCATGGAATCGCACGGAGTTACATTTGATAGAAAATTGAACGTTAGCTAGTGCAATATATGTGGAAGAGATTCTTAATGAGCAAGTCGGACCATACTTAATTAGTATGAGTGAAAAATGTTCATGGAGGATAACGCCAGGCCAGTGGACACAAGTTCAAAAGAAAAAAAAGTGGAAAAGATTATTTTGAACAGGTTGGTATCAAATGAAATGGCCTAAGTATGTAATTTTAATAAAAGGTTTTATTAACATCGGAGCCGTACGAACAGTTATTTCAAAGTATAGCAACGATTTCAGTTTTTACGATGCACCAATAAGTGGTCGGAAAAGGGGGCCTGTGGATCCAAAATTGGACCGTAAGATTGCTCAAGTGTTCGCCAGAAAAAAAGACTTGTCTGTTAGGGATGTGGCCAAAAAGCTAAGAACATCTGCTAGCAATTTCCATCGTGCCAGGGCAAGAATTGGTTTAAAGACTTTCAAGAAGCAGAAAAGCCAAAACGGAGTGGCCGCTTGCGTTAAAACTAGGGCAAGAAATATGTATGATAACCTATTGTGTCTTAAATCGGCGTGTGTTATTATGGACGATGAAACCTACATCAAATTTGACTATAAGATGCATCCAGGTGACCAATTTTACTCTGTACGTCAAAACCAGGATGTCGATAATACTGAAAAATCCATTTTTGTCGAAAAATTTAGCAAAAAAGCAATGGGGTTTGGCAAGCCATTTGTTAGTGCGGGAAGTTGTCTAAGCCGTTCGTCACCACACAAACAATGAAGGCCGACACCTACGTCTTGGAATGCTTGAATCGCCGATTGTTGCCCATGATCCGAGAGCACGATGGTACGTTCTCTTTTGGCCAGATTTGGCATCTGTGCACTACGCTCCAACACAACGTTATCTTGGTATAAAGACAACGAACTCGAATATGTGCCTAAACTCGAAAAAATCGAAACTTTTTGGGCTCTTACTAAGGTATATCTCCGAAAAAACCTTGAGCCTGCTTATTCCTAAAATCCATAAAAGCCTCCAAGCACATTGGAAACGAATCTGCGCTGAAGCTTATGTCGAGCGTTCGATCCAAGGTGCGATCTGTGGCTTACAATTGACGTCAAAATAATATGGTAGGTACCTAAATTTGTTGTATATTAACTATAATCTTAATTGTGACTAATAAATAAAGTTACACTTAAAAATATATAGGTATATACGGTGCCCGTGAACATGGCGAGAGATTTTAACAGCGTATTCCTGAGGCCAAAAGAAACAAAAAACTTCATATGACTTTTGGTCATTTCGACCAAATAAAAACGGCATGACTGCCAGCTTCACATGGGTAATTTTGTTACCAACGATTTGTAGATTCAGAATGATCAAAAGATAGTAAGGGGCTCAGGGGTGGAGCCCCTCGCAATAAAAAACATACAAGGTATGACTATTAGTTTCAACCGGGTAGGTTCGTTACTTACTTTTTGTACTTGAAGAAGGCAAATGAAAACACAGTAAGGGGAGCTTAGGGGGCGAAGCCCCCCGGCATAAAATAACTACCATGTTCTGACATGCACAACAAAACAACGACAAAATGACTGCTAGCTTCACCGAGGCGGTTAGTTACAAATTTTTTGTTGGTGAAAAAAAAGGTAGGTAAATTATATGTTTTTCTCACTCAGAATAACGAGCCTTACTCAGAATAGATTGAAATCTATGAAAAAAAACTACAAGATAAAAGGTTCCAGAATTTTCAACCGTTTTACGTACTCTCCATTTTGTAACCGCTGTACTAAGTGTTTGAAAAATGCTAACGAAATGGAAAAATTAAACTGGTACTCTTTTTTTTCTCCTAGTAAGATCGAAAGAGCTCGTGAGTATGAGACTAACTAGATTAACTGAGATTTAGAAAAAAAAAGTTTTTGGATCTCTTCTCGCGAAAATGCCAAATACAAGGTAAATTGTTAAAAAAATAAGAAACCTCAAAGTAAAATAAACACAACGCCATGTTAACAGACACATTGTATACTAATCAATATTTATATAAATACGCGTAATGTAAATATAGATGTGTCGCGTTATACACAATAGATACTGTCATACTCGTACAATACACTGTTTAACGGTTTTTATATGCTTTCATCACAGTGTCACTTTGAAGTCTGTCAAAAATCATATCTAGACTAGACCACATAGTAGCATTATCACATTCCAAAACGCGTTATTTACCGAGTGGCGGTAAAATTATGTTTAAATAAAAATTGCAATTATCTCAGAAACTAGCCCTAATCCAATGCACTTAATATGACATTTTTGTTTCCTTTGGCCTAAGTAATATGCTGTTAAAATCTCTCGCAATGCTATACCATTTGGAGCTTGTGCTTGTACTTTCTGAAACACCTGATAGTATAGGTGTTAAAAAAACTACAAAGGACGAATGCACATTAGTGTACAAATATGAAACTTTCGGCGTCATTTTAAATTTAGAACTCCTATCACGGTGCTATTTTTACCAGTGTCACAATCATATCGAATCCCTTATACCTAAACTACACTTTGTGACTGCTGTTAAACTATTTATTTATTCTATAGGAAACTAGCCTATTCCCGTCGATAACCACTAGCATCTTTACCACTTTAATCAAAACATCGTACAAAAGTAACGTGGAAGACAACTGAGTGTGGTTTCAATTCAGCACTGAACTACGGATGTAGACTTACATTACATACATTCTCGCATTCTCCACCTTACAGAAAACCGCAGTTAAATAACACTAGACCCTACTCATAGTGTTGTGTTTCTGTCGGTGAGTAAGGTTGCCAGAGCTCCAAGAGGATTCACTGTGTTGACAGCTGGGGAGTGGGGTGTACCCACGGAGCTAATCTTGCCCCTTTAGCTGTCAACACAGCGAATCCTCCTTTTTTAAAGGGTCGACAACGCGCGTGTAACTCCCCTGGAGTTGCAGGCGTCCATAGGCTACGGTGACCGCTTACCATCAGGCGGGCCATATGCTTGTTTGTCACCGTCGTAGTATAAAAAAAAAAATTCTCCGTTAGAGTTATTTGGCACTCAAGGCTGGTAAGTCCGATGAACTACAATTTAAAGTCTTATCGTAACCTGTTCCTGGCAAAAAAAATTGCGAAGATTAAAAGACAATGCAGATAAGTGCTACCAATCTACTAAGCATTTTGTATAGGGGGTTGAGTTTTAAATATCAATATTTTAAACGTATCCTAGTAATCGTTTTCGTGCTTGTCTTAAATTAATTTACGACTAATTAAATTGTAAGTATTGTGCTATAAAGCCCATGCGTTGAATAGTTAACGTATGTTATGTAAGGGGGCAATGGCCATATTGTTGAGGAAATTAATCCAGATATGAAATAGTACATTACCTAACTAGTGCGGTAAAACAAAGAAAGACCGAGATCGCAGATGTTTGCGACCCGAGCTGCAAGCGAGGGACGTAAATATGCGATCAAGGGCTTTATTTAGTACGTCACGTGTTAGGTACATCATTTTATGCCTACACTTGGGCAGAAATCGGCTTTTTCCGTACGCGTAGCGTGCGGAAAAAGGCACTTTCTGACCAGGTGTGGCATAAAATCTTTATACTTAGTAATAAAAATACAACGCATGCGCAGCGCTATGCAACGCAGTGGGGCCGGGCCCTAAGACAACATATATGAATATACTAGTTTTTCTGGTCTTTTAACTTCAGCGTAGAATTAATTCCATCTATAGGAATGACACAAAAAATCATCAAATCTTAATTTAAAATCTTTATCTATGAAATGAATAATATTGAAATATTTTGAGTAGGAAAGTACGACTTACGGTGATTGTCTACTCGTATTACGAATATAACAAACATGTTTTTCCATATTCTTCTAAATTTATGAACTACTTCTATTAATGTAGGTAAATATTGTTCGTAGATTAACACAATATCAATATGTATGACAGTTCATTATTAAATAAATTGTAGTCTAATAAAATAATTCAATATTATATTAACGGCCTCCTAGCCTAGTTGGTAGTGACCCTGCCTATGAAGCAGGAGGTCCCGGGTTCGAATCCTGGTCAGGACATTTATTTGTGTGTTTATCACGAATATTTGTTCCTGAGTTATGGATGTTTTCTATGTATTTAAGTATTTATATGTATGTATCTATTATATATATCGTCGCCTAGTACCCACAACACAAGCTTAGAGCTTACCGTGGGACTAGGTCGATTTGTGTAAGATTGTCCCATAATATTTATTTATTATTATTATTTATTATTTATATCTAGGAGTTTATACAATTATAACTTCTTACAATTGTTGTTGAATCATCTCGCTTCTGGCTAAGTATAACTTTCAAAAATTAATCACGTATCTAAGTACGGCGACCGGTGGATACTTAATCGTATATCTGGGCCATTTTTTTTTAAGTTGTACACTCTAATTTCTTTTAATTATGTGACTTCTACTCAGAATCGCGAGCTCTTTGGATGCTCATAGGAGAAAAAAAGTGTCCCAAATGGGTTTTTCCATTCCGTTCCTATTTTTTTATACATTTTGTATTGCGGTAACGGAATGGAATGTTTGAAAAATGATTGGAAATTTTTAACCAGTTTTTTTTTCCTATTAGAAACGAATGAGCTCGCGATTCTGAGTAGAAACCACATAAAAATGCCCATGTTAAAAAAGTGGGGGGACAACTTGAAATTCATTTATGATGAAATTTATGTACCTACTTTCTTAAGAATCTGATCGGAGTATAATAAGCTTCCAAATCGTAACTCATATTTGAAATGAAAGCTACGTATTAACATTGTATCAGTTAAAAATAAAAACATTGTGACAGAAGTTACGAGGTGACTACGTAGGTACTTGAGATTTTTACGACTAGAACCGTTAAAACCGTTTAAAGGGTTCATTTTGTTATTGACTACTTAGATCGAACAAACACGGCCACAGTTCACAAATATAATCAGTTTGAAATATTTAGAATGATAATATTTATAATCCTAATAATATCATGATAAATTTTGGCACTAGTAAATGTTTACAGTCATGTATTATAAAGCTTTGGCTTCAGAAACTTTAAAGAATCTAATAAGTCATACATGTTTACTAACAATATTTAATCTCTAAATAGTTTGCGTTAGTAGCGTATTATTATTACACTTAATATACATGTACGTATTATATGAAGCTATTATTTCTGACAGTTGGATAAATCGATATCTCTGTTTCTATATCCCAACAATATATTAATTAATTAGTAAATATATTTTTAAAGGCGAATCAAGAAATATCAGGAAGTTGGAACCTAAAACCATATCGTCGTCATTAAATGACATGCCGGTTAAGTAAGTTCCGTCACAATCATGAAACGCTTCAGATTGCCTACTTAGCCGGTATTTAATAACCGAAGTTAAATAATAATTAAGGTGACAAACACAACCCAGCCTTAATTTCAAGATATGACAATTTGATCTGGCACGTTATATTTAAGATCGTCTTTTCCACCGAAAATTACTCTAGGTAGGTACGAGGGTAGTCCCAGAAGTATCCGACCTGACAAAGAAAACAAAAGAAAATCTTTTTTTTTTGTACATAATCTCCTTTTAGTTCTATGCACTTGGCCCAGCGACGTTCGATAGCTTCAACACCTTGTTTGTAGTGAGATTTGTCGAGCTCGTCAAAATACCTATCAACCGCAGCCTCCACTTCATCATTGCTGACGAATCTTTAACCACCAAGCCATTTCTTTTAATTTGGAAACAAGAAATAATCGGAAGGGGCCAAATCGGGTGAATAGGGAGCATGAGGAAGTAATTCGAACTTTAACTCGCGGATTTTGGTCATGGCCTTGGTACACGTGTATACTAGTGCATTGTCCTGGTGAAAAAAAAAATTTTTTTTTTCGCCAGATGCGGTCGTTTTTCCCAGATTTTTTCACTCAATTTATGCAACAGGTTAGCATAATACTCGCCATTGATAGTCTTTCCTTTCTGAAGATTATCCCACGGCAATCCCAAAAAATGGAGGCCATGACCTTTCCTGCAGATGGAACGGTTTTTGCCTTCTTTGACGCCGGTTCTCCTCTTGAGTCCATTGCTTCGACTGCTCTTTCGTCTCGGGTGTGAAATAATGACCCACGTTTCATCCATAGTGATAAAACGCCGCAAAAACTCCGCTTTGAAATTGTGAAATTTTGCCAAACACGCGGTCGAAATATCCACGCGTCGTCGTTTTTGTTCGTCTGTGAGCAATCGCGGCACCCACCTTGCGCTTTTTCATATCCAAATTTTCAATTAATATGCGATGTACAGCACTTTTTGAAATCCTTGTCATATCTGCTAGCTCGCGTACTTTGAATCGACGGTCATCTAATACCATTTTGTGGATTTTTTTTACAATTTCTGGCGTAGTCACTTCATTTGGCCGACCACATCGATGTTCATCTTCGCAACTAGAACGCCCTCGTTTAAACTCTGCCACCTAATATTTTACTGTTGTAAACGATGGAGCAGACTCCCCCAAAGTAGATTCTAGCTCCGCTTTAATACTAGTTGGACTAAAACCTTTCAAATGAAAGTATTGTATCACATAACGATGGTCAATTTTCTCCATGTCTGAAAATTCGTTCACAGCCTCTACTATTGATGGCTACTAAACAAAAGACAAACGAAGCTCCGTGTTCGAATTCCAAATTTAAACTTTATAAAGGGCATTATTTTTATGAAAAGTATTTACTCAAAATAAAAACCTCTTTAAGTGTGTCAGGTCGGACACTTCTGGGACTGCCCGGTATATTAAAAAAATCGAAGACCAATGATGCTAAAAAACAAGAAGAACCCGTTACTGAATTGAAGTGAATTGGTATGAAAATTCTGCGTCACGTAGACTTTTCATGTGCAACTGGTGCAAGGGATGACTTCACCATCGAAACTACTTTCTCGGAAACTCGGTATATGCAGACGGTCCTAGGCCGTAAAGCATAGCAAAAAACAACTCCGGGCTTCATATTTAACAAAATGTGTTTCTTGTTAGAATACATTGTTTAACCCGATGTACTCAGCGCGCAGTTAGATAAAGAAGGAGCAACACATGAAATATTTAATATTCTTAAACAATATTATTACTTTGTTTGATTTGTGTTCATACACTTATAGCACATGTATATTTAAATTATGATAGTTTTGTATTTCTCTAGTTAAGTGAATTGTTATAATTCTTTTGGAGAAATAAATTCTTAAACCATAAACCATAAACCATTATGTTAGTACTCGTAACATAGAAAAAGATATAATATAATCATTTATGTACCTATTATATCATTATTCTACAGGTATTGGAACTACCCAGGGTAGATACGGGCCCCATGCAGCTTACCGCCCAGAGTGGAGTTTTATACCAGACGGAGTAGCAATTGACAGGCCTACCCCTCTGCCGAATGGTTATGACATAGTACCAATGTACAGTCACCTGCAATAGTATATGACGCTATGAAGGCCGCAAAAATATGTGACACGCTCTTATGGCGGTACAAACAAGAATGTGTCAGATCATTTTGCAGCCTTCATATAGTCCTATACTATTGCAGGTGACTGTACATATGACATAGTGGACTGATGTCTATCTGACATAGCTATTTGTACGTTACTTACGAATAGCTGTACTTTTGACGTGCAAAAAATGGCAGACTTCTTAGTATAGGAAATGACAGACGTTGCTAGTCCGGCTAAATAAAAAGTCAAAGCCCGGCACAGATGTAGTGAATAATCATTTCCCCTGGGGATGTCTGATGCTTTTTCAGTCAAAGTCAGTAACATTATTTTATCACTTTGACTGTCCGTGCATTACATGTAATTCACTATTGGGACTTATGGCAAGTATGTGTTGGTATATATACATCTGACGTCCATACATTACATAAAATGCACTTTCGTTGATATGGAGGACAGCCAAAGTGTTATTATGTAGTTTCGCTGTGTACTTAGATCGGTTATGTTATGACGTGTCTGTGTCATATACTTCTACATTTAATTTTGATATTTGTCACTTACAAATAAAGTTTCGCATATAATCGATAAACAATTAATAGGATGTTTTATAATATGAACATGTTAAAACCGTTCGGAAGTATTCGTGGGTTCCGAGTTTTCACTACATCTGTAAAAACTTAAGGTGTTTCAGCACACGGTTTAATTCATTTATGATCGTAAACGTTTGTTAAAATTAAAGTACCGTTGAGAATCGTTTATTGTAATACAAACAATGTCCACAATGTTCAACAAAACGATTATCTTTAGTTTTGAAATGTTTCTCAAGTAAGATATTTTTATAAGTGACTTTTAAAATGTTAGTAGGGTAGTCACAGAAAGTTCGAGCAGCCGGGCGGTAAGGCGCACTGTGAGCAACGATACATTGCCTAACGATTTAAGTGCAATTCGTTTTAACACATAATATAATAAATTACTCTATTTAATTATAATTTAAATAACTAATATGTATATAATATATATCAATATCTATAACAATTGTATTAATTAGATTAAAACACTTTGAAACGCAGAGTAAATAATTGGTCATTCATGTATATTGAATGATATCAACGAATTAATAGAACAAGAAAATTTGAGCTAGAGATTTTTTGGAAAGTAATTTAATCGTTTTCATCGTCCGAACATAAAGGCGGAGGGAGTGTGGATACGTCAAATTTTTGTTCCGGGCTGTCGCTAGATGCCTGAGAGTCAACGTAATGACTAGAATAAAATCTTTCGACGTTATTAAGACTGAATCGTTGATCAAGATCTCTCGAGTAATGTTCCTGGCCCGAGATGGCGGCCTCGCGCAACTCATGTTCGTATTGCGGATAACAATCTTGTGTTTGATACATACCCACATCATCATATTGCTCAGGATAAGGGCTACCTCGATATCGCTCATATTCGTCTTTGTCTTGAGGCAACTCTGAATCGGAATAAACTACGGAATCTCCGCGTGCAAAAAGGTAACTACTTGACTTCGATATCTTTGGAGCCCTCTTAATGGTATCCACTGGGTAAGCGTAGTCGTCCGAATCGTCTCTGTCGCTCTGCTCTCCAAAGAACGACGTTCGGGGCTGAACCTGCCCAGACGATTCCCCGAGAGATTTTTCGTCGGATTGTCTAAATACACCAGATGACTTAGATTTCTTTAAAGACGATTGACGACTACTTTTATTGGAATAAGATAACCGGGGTGGACTATCTTCGGGCACATACGATGGTTCTTGAGAATCCAAATAAGGATGTCGCAGTCGCCCCAATCTATCAAACCGCGGAAACCCCATTTCATCTTCATCAGCGGAAGATCCAAATCCTTGAAATTGGACTGGAGTAATATTAATAGGAAACTGTTGTGTCTCGTAAGGTGAACTTTTATACTGCATGTAATCTCCCTGTTCGTCATCTTCTGAATAGCTTACTGGTTCAGCAATATCATAGTTTTTAGAGTCAGCTTTTGACATTTCAGATGATCCCGATTCGACTTCTGGAATATAACTATCGGAGCATTCTGAACTCTCCATGCGGCGTAGCGTTTCTTCTACGGCCAAATATTTCGTACATTGTGGCTTATCACTTTCAGAAGAACACTGGCTCTTTGTTGAATCTTCTTCTAACACATCTTGAATTTTTTCCTGTCTCTTTCGTGTGCCAGTAACCTGTTTCTTTCTTCTAAATGTTTTCATACGCTCCCTTGGATCTCGAATGACATCCAACGAGCTGTCAGTGTCGTTTCCGCTAGGGGGACTTTTAAGTGATATATTCCGTGCCAACAAAGACTTTTTGACTGGGGCTTTAATAGGTTGAATGGGTGGAGACTCAGAGCTTAGACTGCTAGAATAATAAGGCGAACACCTAGATAAAGGTGTCTTACCAGAGCGTTCTCCTTGCTTTTTATCATATAGATCTCGGTGCACGGATGGTATTTCTGGAACTGCTATAACTGGTAATTCAGAGGAAGATAAGTAATGTTCATGAAAGGACCAGCTTTTAGGCTTAGTACGATATTGTTGAGAAATTTTGTATTCTTTTATTTGATTCTTTGATAATGTTTTATCATCATAACTAGCGTGTTTAGCTAAAGGTTTATAATCAGAGCGCATAAATTGGTTTCCCATGTCTTCACGAATGATGTTGGAAAATTCTTGACTTTGATAACGTTCACTGTGTTTTTCTTCTTGGCTATATAGCTGAGACGGTATATCAATGTCCAATTCAGGTTGAGGTCCTACAAAAAAGGTTTTGGAACCACTGTCTTCGCTTTGGCAACGTAGAGTGGGTTTTATATAACGGCAAGTTTGCTCTTCATAGCTCAAACTTTTAGGTGGCGCCTTTTGATATCTGTCATGATTCTCGTCTTTAACGTTTGCACCTTTTAGCCTTTGTTCGAAGCGTAGCACTGCATCAGGATTTTTCTGAAGACTGCTTAGAGAACTGGAGCTTGATTTATCTGATTTATCACTGTAGCTTATCGACGAAGACTTATCTGTTTTGCCAGCGTAATTTGCGGTTAAACGCAGCACCGGCATTAGATTTGGAGATTCTTTAGATATCGGTTTCATCTTTAAATAATTTTCTCCTGTTTCTTGCTTATCGTCCAAAGCCAAAATAGCTTCTTTTTTTATAGTGTCATCCGATTTTGTATCCTCTACTTCTAGTTGATCTTCTCGAGCAGTAGCGATTAGTGTGTGACTTGTGCTAGCGGACCAATCAGAAATAGATTGAGCTAGTGTTAAAGTACTGTCACTTTTGGTACCCGAGCTACTATCGATCCCTTTTCTAGATATAGTTGTTTCTGAACTGCATAGTTTATCATACTTAATATTTTCAGTGCTTTTGTCTAAACTACTACTTTTAGAACCTTGATCTGCTTGTGAACCAATTTTGACTTTTTGATCCGATATCTTACTTGCAAGAGAAGAAGAATGTACTTTCACAACAGCAGTCTCAGATTTGTCACTTTTGGGAACTGAAATTGCCGAGATGCTTTCAGATGCAGAAAGATTTGCGTACTGACGAACTGTGTTTGTCCCAGTAGACCACTCAGAAATGCTTAAACAGATAGACGTATCTTCCGAATGTGAGCTATGGGTACATTTCTTCGGAGGCAAGCCAATTTTGACAGTGCCATCCAGATCAGTACCAAATGAACTTGTTTCTTCTTCTGAATGACTACTATGACTACAGCGTTTACATGTGCTCGAACTACCAGTACTCAATTTAGTTATAGCGCGTACGGTATCATCAGCATTCGTCTGAGATAGGAGATCATCTATGGATGTATCTGAATTATTCGATCCACATGAATACTTAGGTGTACCAACCTGTGAAAATCCTTTTTCTAAATCAGGTGAAAGTGATTTACTATCACCCCCAAACACGTCATCGGCGAATAAGGGGTCGTCCTCGAAGATAGGACTATGAGTAGTAGGAGACTTTAAGGGTTGATTAATAATAACTTCTTCCAAACTGGTCTTGATGCCAGCAGATTTATGTTCGGCGCGAGAACAACATGAGCCCATATCACCAATGAGACAAGTAGCTTTACTAATCGTTCCGCTTAAACATGATTGATCGTAATTGGGCACCACACCCTTGTTTAAGCACGTAGTCTCATCTTGTTTTTCTAACGGTTCAACCATGTATCCAGATTGATCGTAAGGTATAATTTTAATACTTTTACTCGTATTTCCACTTCCTCTTTTTTGTGGTGGCTTAACAGCCTTAAAATCTTGGCCATCTTTTTCATAGTCTTCATCATTGTTTAACGTATCGCTATCATCATCAGAACCTTGCAGATTACCTTTGGAACTTTCGGAGTGAATAGTGACCTTCATGGCTTGTTCGGGCTCGTTACTCATATAATAGATGTGCACTTTTTCTACTATTGGAGTTTCTAACAAACTCGAAGGAGGCGAGGGCCATTGATCATAGTCACTGGATCTTCTATTACTAGAATCAGGAGCTTTAGAAGCTTGAGGTGGAAGTTCTGGTAGCGGCCAATCGTCAGAGTCTTGACTTTCACTGGGAGGATATTGATTTAATGAAGCTATACGACTTGACACATTAGCCTTTATAAAATCTTTAGATTCCTGGTTAATTGATGACGGCTTATTTTTCTTATCATGGTTTTTGTTACATTCTGAATATATTTCACTTATTTTGCTCTGATCGATTGGTATGTCGGGCATTTCAGCCGATGTCCTTCTATCCGTATCTGATATATAAGCTACATTAGCGTTACTGGGTGGATCTGAACTAAGACTAGCTTGATGGTCACTAGAATTTAAAGATTCTTCATTAATACTCTCAGATCTTGAACAAGCTTTGGTCGAATCTTCATCTGCACTTGTCTTTTCTGAAGCTGTACTACGTTCAGATATTCTAGATAAAGTGCGACCAAAATTTTGTCCATAACCAATAACAACGTCGGTTGCTGTCGATGACGTAGCAGGGTATAAAAAATTTACAGGAAAATCATTAAGGTCGTCCGTAAAATCAGTTTCAAAAAATCCGGCTCTGTCCCCAGCCGTGTCTAGAGATTCTGTAGAATTCCCTGAAGGCGCATTTTTTGAAAATGTTTGATAGTCATCAACCGACCGTTGGTTGTTAAATTCAAAGACTTCTTTATTTAATGTCAAGTTTTCATAGCCTTCATGATCTTGTGGTATCCAAGCTTCTTCGATACTTGTACTATTTTCACTCCCCGAAGCTCCAAAGAATGGTCTCCATGTTGGCTTTAATTCTTCCCCTCGACGATAGGCTTCGCCTAAAGAACCCGAAGTTGATTCAGTAGTTTCAAAAGATCCTCGTGATTCAACACTTAGTGACCCTCTAGAATCCATACTAGACTTAGAAGAACTTTTTTGCTCGTCAAGGCGGCCTTTTCTTCTCGAAGATGAATCATCTACACTGAGAGACCCTTTTGATGTAGTAGTAGTTGTATCCATACTTGATTTAGACGAACTTTTTTGATCGGTATCTTTTAGAGACCTCTTTTTCATAAGCTCTTTTTCAAATGACGAGGAAGTAATTACATTTCCGTCATCGTCAAAGTCAATAGTTGTATTTTGGTCTTCTTGAGATATAGTAATTGCAATTTTTGTTTTCTTTATTGTCCGTGGTAAATCAGTTTTCAAATCTTTAGAGGCGGCCGATTGACTGGACTCAGATTCTTCAATAACACATTTTCCTATTTTATCTAATCCGCTTTTCCTTGCATTAGGTCTTGTCAGCTGTTCTACGGTTTTATCAACAGATTCAGAACTGGAATCTGAATCAGTTGGAGCTTTCTGTGAATCTACCGGACCTTGTTTTTCTAGCGTAGGTGACTTCCTAGTACTGAATTTGGATGGACTACGGGGACTTTCGATACGATTCAATTCGGGAATGGGAGAAGGAGACTTCGAATTTGATTTTGAATGTTCGCTTGATAATATTGGTTGTGAAACTAGATGTTCTTCTCCATATTCCATTGACTGTTTAAGTTCTTCGAGACACTCTCTATCTTTTTTGTTTAATTTCTCGATATCTTGCGATATACCTAAAGGTCTGGCAATGGAACAACTTACACTAGACTCGTCGTCTATGGAGCTGCCTTTCATGTTAGCACTAGAGGGACTAACATCCTTTTCTATGCTTGTCCAACTAGTAGACTCTGAACTGCGAGACCGTTCAGCACTTAATTTCAACAGTTCACTACGTCTAGATTTCGCTGTTAATAAAACCTTCTGGTCAGTCGGCGATACCTCGTTTGCACTCCCTGAGCTGCCTGTATGTTCTCCAGATTCAGGTCTTTTTGTGGCTTTTGAGTCAATAAAGGGTATATTTTCTAACGTAGGACTATTTTCTTGCGGTGGAGTGACGATAATTTTATTTTTATTTTTCCATTTTGATGGTAAATCAATGGATTTTGGTTTATCTTTACTCGCTGTCATTCCTCTTTCGGTATCTGATTCGGACAATATTTGCGACTCCTGCCGCAAAAACTCTACTAGACTAGCCGAGGATTCATCAAACGTACTTTGCGTCTCGAAGCCTTTCTTGCTTTTTTTCATGACTGTCGTATCCGACAAAGGTAATTCTGTCGATTCTGTGAAGCCATCGTAATCCATACCTCCCCAGGAATTAGCATCGTCACTCCTACCTCGAGACAATTTAGAGTTAAGTTCTTTCTTCGAAGCTTGATCTTGATCAGAAGAACTGTCAGCATCTATATAAGGCAAATAAATTCCCAACACATGACTGTCGTCCAAGAGCTTTAAATCACTTACTTCAGTAAGAGATTCTTCTTCACTAGTTAATCGCGCTACTTCAGGCTTTTTTTCAGAAGGAATTAAGCTTTGAACATTTTGACTACTTTTACTTTCATGCAATTCAGTTTGTCTTTGTTTATTGTAGATATCCATTTTTCTGCGTTCCATAATTACCGTTTGAGTGTCATTCTCCAAAACAGTATGAGAAGAATTGGTTATCCATTCGATTGAGGAATCAGGTGACTTATCTGCGTGACTATGTAACGGAGAAACATCTTTCTCATATTTATCCTCAATTTCTTCTTCCTTTACCGTAGGATGAACATCAACTTTTACAACTTCCTGTTTAAAGTATCTGTCTGCAGCTGTAGTTAATAACTCGGGTATGGGTGGCGGGGTAACGTAATTTCTATCAAGACTCTTAGATTTCATTTTAGAATCAATGTGGACATCAACTTTACGTTCTAAGCTCTTTGATTTAATACTGGATTGAATTTTTTGATAAACAACTTTTCCTTCGATTTGTTGTTTCATTTCTTGCTTTTTGGATAATGTCTTCGGTGACTTTTGTAAATCCTCAATATCATCAAACTTGTCTTCTAGCGACTGACTGGACTTATCATCCATGCTCTTGTTCATTTTACTACTAGTCTTAGATGACTTTGGATCCTCAAAACTACGACTTATTTTTCCACTCAATTTGTTATCCAGTTTTTTCGGTGATTTTGCTATAAATACATGGTCTTCAGCCTTGCTGCTGATTTTAGTTTCTATTATAATTTTATCTCCCTCAGTTTTAACCAAGATTTTGTCTTCAGGAGGAGGAAACGCTGGCATCGTGTCTTTTACAGGGCTGATCAGTGTTTTTGTTTGTTTCAGAGCAGCTTCGAATAGCATTTGTTGCTTTTCTTTACGTTTCGCTATCTCTGTGTCGCTTTCTTCTTGCGATTTAGTTCTTTCCTTACTACTACCACGCCGCACTTCCATTTTTTCCAGTGATTTTGACTTTTCTTTTATAGTTTTCTTAGACATTTGCTCCAATTCCTGACTTTTAGCTCGCACCATATCTAGAGGAGGTACTGTTAGAAAATCTGGACGTTCCTTTAAAGATGATGGCAATGATTTTTGAGTTTGTAATGCTTTCACTTTTGTGGCATTTGTATCGAGAGATCCACCTTTATTTAATTTACTGCCGTTTTTCTGCTTATCATCGGGACGAGATTTTAAAGTCAACTTCTTTTTTTCTTTCCTCTTGATTCTTTCTATATCTGGAACGATTTGGTCTTCACTTAAGTCTGATAACTTTCTGATGCTGCCTCTAGGTGAATTTAGTGAAGATGTTGGAGACCTCGATGGAGATTTTGATATAGGTGACCGAGACAAAGGCGATCTACTCAAAGGTGATCGGTTAGGAGATTTTATTTGTGATTTCAGTTTGGTCATGTCATATCGTCTTTTAAATGATCGTGGACGACGTTGCTCGACTAAGTCGTCCAACAGCTGAAGTTCTTCGGTATCAATGACTATAGATTTTAATTCTTTTGGAGTTTCAGGTACCTGTTCTTCTTCTATTTCCTGAATTTTACTTATGTTATCACCTAACTTTGAATATGTTTTTTTATTAATGTCGTCAATCAGAGGTTTTTCTTCCAATATTTCTCCTTCTTCGTTTATATCTTCTACTGTATCATCTTTGGACGAAAATGCATTCATTGGTGGTAATCTATGAAGTTGTATAACAGGTGTATCTAAACTCTTAGCCCTACGGCTAACAGTTGGAGACTCATGTGTAGCTTTTTGACGCTGTAAAGTGAAAACTGAACCTTCAGATAGATTTAATCTAGCATGAGCAAATAAAATCGGAGTACCGCCGGGCTTACGAAGCATAGGTGAAATCAACTCATCGCGTAAGCTCTTTTTGATGTCTAGTTTATTTAAGTCTTTTTTAGATTCATTTAACTGATCGTTCTTTTCTTCTGATGGTGTAAGTATTCCTGTCACTTTTTGAATTTCCATATCGGCTAAATGTTCTTCGTCACTTTTTAGAAACTCTGTACTTTCTAATATTGGTGATGGAATATTTTCATTATATTCCCAGGTGGAACTTTCTTTACTCAGTTGCTTAATCTCTGGTATTTTAACAGCTATATCGTCTTCAGAACTAGGAATGGAAATTGATCGTTCAGATATCCGTCTTAACTCTGTAGCATTTCCTGATATGCTCTCAAGTATTTGAGGATTGTACTTAGCCTCAAGTTCAACTAATCGTCTACATTGGGGTGGAGAACCTTCAATTTCAGTAGAGCTCATTGTCTGGCCTCTATGCCAAGCACCGGACGTAATTTTATCATATTCGAGCTGTAAAATTGGTTCTAGATCTTTACGTGACTGTGGCGGTGAAAATTCCAGTTTAGGTGCCGCTTCAGTTGTGCCAAACACATCATCAGAATCAACACTTTCATCGTCAGAGGAGAAGGAAGTAATTCTTATTTTATTATTACTTTTACCTTTTAGTTTACAACAGCTTCCTTTTTTAACAGTACCACGACCTTTCTGACCCCTTTTAGATGGAAGTTTATCGGATTTTGATTTAATGTCTGCGCGTAGCTTTTCAGCTGCTGACATTGGTTTTGGGTCCTTACAAATTGGAGGCTGCTGGACATTACGACCATTTATAGCAAACTTTATATCATGAGAATATTGTGTTTCCTGCCTTATACTGTCGGTTTTTGAACTTGTAGCCGAATCACTTTCGATTTGACTTAACTTTGAGTTTAAAGTTTCGAGAAGAGCTGGATCCAAATGTTTAGATATATCCCTTTTAGGACTTGGTAGATGCTGGAGTTGTCCACTCTTATCTACTTCTAATGTAACTGGGTCTACCTTAGATAAGTCAATATTTTGAGTAAATAAAAAGTCTTTATTTTCGACTTCTAAAAATTTTGATGCATGGTCAACTTGGATGCTATTTCTAGGTGATTTAGGAGATTTGGGGGATTTAGGTGACTTTGGAGATTTCGGAGACTTTGGCGATTTCGGAGATTTTGGCGATTTTGGTGATTTCGGTGAACGTGGTGACTTTGGATGGTCGTGATACTTGCACCTAGAATGCGCATTAACAATGTGACGGCCGTTTTGTGGCGGTAGCATTATGATATCAGGTGGTTGTCTCTTGTCTTCTAATGGGGTTGGAGCAGTTCCATTCATGACATGCCTTTTATGAAGTACGTATGGGATATCGTAAACATCATCAGGGACTTTTTTGGTATCTTTAAAACCTGCTTTGAAAGCGTCAAATTCTTTGAAATAATTCTTTGGTAAATCAAAAGGTGGGCGTCCATGATCTGGAAGCCTTGAAGGCAGTTCAAAATGAGATCGCTTTGTTGCGATGGGTGGGGCGCTTGGTATTTGACGAAATATATAATCTTCATCACTAGATTCAGCAGGAGTTAAATCAATAGATTTCTGGTGCATTAAAACATGTCTTCTAGAGTTCACGCTACTAAACCTTGGCCGATTAGCAAGGCTATTTGGATCACTTTTAGTCCGCTCCACCGTTGGATGCGTATATGGGATTGAAGTATCCGCCAGACGACTGCTTGAACTTGTTTCGAGAATCAACTTGGGATTGTATTCATCAAAGTGAGTTTTAGCCATAAGTTCTTCTTTTAAGTTTTCTTTCCGTACCATGTGTGTGTAAACTCTTCCCCGCATGGATTTATCAAACTCAGATTGCAAAATAGAAGACGTTCCCGGTTGAATGGAAGCAGTTTTAGCTTTGTTTTTCGCATATTCAATACTGTCCATAGCGGGCAGTATACGTACATTTACTTCAGATTCATTTGAAGATTCCTTCACAAGGTGGGAATTATTTGAATCTTTACTAAGAGAACTAGTCATTGATTCTATTTTCTCTTTATCAAAGCTAAAAACAGTTTCTGAAGAACGACGACGTTGGTAGCTTTGCATTTTTGACGCTCGGCTGCCATCGACTTCAGTGTCCAGACCAACAATTTTTTCAGGCCATATATGAGTAGTTTGAGGAGGCACATCTTCTTCTTCCGTCGAAAAGTCGTCATTTTTTTTAGGAGGACTCACATCGGAATAATGAATGTACTGATCTAACTCCACATTCTGAAGACTTGCTGAATGCATAGGACTATGTTCTCTGTGTTTATTATTACTCGGAAACGTAGAGTAGGGGGTAGGAATGTGATAGAGATTAGGAGCGTCTGACAAGTTTGCAATTAAATCTTCATGCGACTTGTCGAAAAGCATTTTGTCCCTATACTCTAGTTTTTCCATTTCGATAAAAGTTGATTGAGTATCATAAAAATCTTTATTAGAATCAGGACTAGACGAAGGTGATATTGGCTCAAATGGATCAATGTAGGCATTCTGTATACTAGTAGCACTACGTCTTCTAATATTGACATCATGTTCACTTTCGTATAAGTTCTTTTTACAGTCGTAGTAATCAGACTTTGAATCCTGACTTGAAGTCCTCGAGCCGGATCTATCTGAACTTTTACTCTTTAACGTTTCGCGAGATTTTTTACTGTCAGTGTGATACACACTATCTCGAGATTTTTTGCTAGATTCTGCGCTACTTTTAGATATTTTTTCACCAAAGTCACTTTTAGATTCCTGGCTCGAAGCTCTAGAACCAAGAGCTCTCTTTATTTCTTTGTAAAAGCTACCATCTGACCTAACGGAAAGTTTTTCACGGGGCAAAATCCGTGGGTCATCGAGCAGGAATGGATCAAGAGATTCAAGAGGTAGATCATTGTCACTTTTGTACTTAACACTGTTTAGGTTAATATTCATATCCTGGTCATCGACTTCAGATAGATGAGAGAGCGATTCATCATCTGAAGGAAGGTCGTTACCTGAGTCTAGAGAGCAAGAGCGGGTATGCGCCATTGAGCGTGGGAATACTCTCGCGTAGCGGCGGTTTTCTGAACACTCGTCGTCAGATCGTTCAATCAATTCGTAACTGTCATGCGAAATATCATCTTGCGATCCGCTTCGAACAAATGTTGGCAAATCTAACCTAGGCTCACTAGTCGCCCCTGGAAAACTGGAAGAGTAAGTTCTACCTATCATTTCCTTCTGCAATTCTATAGAACTTTGGTTACCGAGAACAAAAGCTAATGTACGAGCGTCGTCGTATCGCGTGACAGGCGAATCTACACAACGGTCTCCCCCCGGATAGTATGAATCTAAATCGGCAAACATGCTACGAGTGTCTTGTGTCTGTTTATTTGCTCTGCGTTTCGCACGGCCAGCGTCATCAAAGCTAAAGTCGCGTAAGTTTCGGCAGCTAGCACTACGACGCCATACCAGCCTGGCGCGCAAACCATCGTCCGCATCCTCGATGAGGAGCGACCCGCCCGATCGGCTGGACCGTGTGGAGGGGCAGGTCGAGTATATATTAGATTGTGACAACTCATACTCGAGCCGTTCAGAGGACTTCTTAAAGCTGGAAGACTGTTTAGCGAGGAGAAACTCTGGATAAGGGCTAGGGTCCGGGGAGAGGGAGACGGGGCAAACGGTGGCAGGGTGGGTGGCAGTGTGAGTGTGCGTGAGCATGGCCGTGGCCAGCGGTGGACTCTGACCTGCTGCAGGGCGCGGGGCACGAGGTGGCGGAGTGGGTGCGCGCGCGCGACCATTCGCGCGACACGAACTCGCCTGGCTCCATATACTCTCCGGAGAAACCTGGTCAACAATATACAACTCAAACCTTATATCACAACTACACATTATACTACTAAATATAATTTAAATAAATAAATGATAATGCACATCGTTTCTTTGTTAATATTTATTAATTTGAATTGAGACCGAAGAAAGGGCCAGATAAACTACGTTGTGCATACATTCTAAATATGAAAAAACACAAACTTTAGTAGTTAAATTATCTAATTTCTAGTTTCTGTATGTAGGTACCGTCGCGTATAGTGCACCTGAATACTACTAACCAACGGTGTCGTCGTCCGAAGAGGCAGAGGCGAATCCTCCGTAGGATGATGATTGACCTCTGCACGGGTCACTAGTTCGGGAGCCCCCTGCGGATACGGAATAGTCAACATATTACAACAGTAAACAAATTAGTGCGTTTGCACCATGCCCGTGTGGTATAGTGTAAACTTTTTAAAATCACGATTTCCACTTGAAAACTTATCTGCGATGAATAGCATTGTTATCTTTTGTTAAACCCAACCGCTAATTACCTGCAGAAAATGAAATGCAGTAATACTCGTACAAAAACCTGTAATATAAATTACAACTTTATCGTCTTAAGAATAAGGGTCAAATTGGAATAGGACACATTTCATATAAAACGTTTTAGAAATGAAATATGATAAGGACCACCTGTCTAGCGTTTTGCAAGTGTTAGTTAGAGGGTGGTATTTATTATATTATTTTTGCTCTAGTAAGTAGTGTATGAACTAAGCATGCATTAAAATAAAAATCACTATCAATTTTGTAAACGATTTATTTTCCTGTATAAAATTTACATTACACTCAACTATACCACCAACTCATCCGAACTTATGTCTATTTCATAGTCGTCGTAGCCTGAGACTTCTATTATAACAGCTGGGTGCTTGTAATTTCGGCCCATGGATTTTTCTATTTTGTGAACATGCAGACAACAACTTTTCCAGTGTTCATTTGTTAAATCTATTAGTTCTATTTGAAGCACGCATTCGTTTAACTTCGGATCGTTCTTATACTTGAGAAATCTGACCCCATTATTAATATCTACCTACGTAAGTTGCAAAAATTAACACAAGTTCCAATAATCAAATCAGCCTTTAACTAAAATAAACAGACACCTGGTTGACCACGGTTCTTAATTTCAAAAGGTTATACGTTGAGTGCATGCTATGACAATTTGAACTTTATTACCAAAGGAATACTGTTGTTATGCATCAATTGTTGTTTATGGTATTTATTTCGTACAGGTAATTAGCGGTCGAGTGTACAAAGGATAACAATGCTATTCATCGGGCAGATAAGCTTCAAGTGGAAATCGTGATTTTAAAAAGTCTTAACTATACAGGTGTGACATAACAAGTGCATTACATTGTAAGACTGACCTAATGAATAAAAAAACAGTTAAATAATTAGTTCTGCCATTTATACAGGTAATATTAATTATATGTGTCTGTAAGGACAACTACAGTACCTGACATATCTTAAGTTTAAACTTTAATTAATTTCTTAAAGCTGAAAGAATAGAAATACCCAGATTTTATATATAAACATAGTCAAGAAACATAAGTTTTAAAAAGCGAAGTGCATACAATTTCACATTATCTTACTAATATGAATGCTTCCATTCATTTATGGTTTTCTGGTACCTACATATAGCCCAATTTGGTACCTAAATAGTTTCTTCATGAAAATGGTATTCAACCGTTAAAAAATTATTTGTATTAAAATATCAAAAGCTTCACGTATTTTCCAGAATAAGGCAAAGTGTAGATTGAAAAAAGCCTAAAAGATAGTTTCGGATTGCAAGATATTTTTCTCGTTTAGATATTACCGGCGGTGGTGAGAGATCCAGTCAGTAGTTACCCTTACCACCTCATTAAATAAATGCACCTGTATGTGTATGATTCACTAACAGTTTACCGGTTACCGGATTAGTTCGTATCCCACGTTACTGAAGGCAATGATTGGTCGATTTTTTATTCACTTCGTCAAATGTCAAAACATATAGGTTAGTCTATGCAAAGTGAAATGTAGGTACTTATCATTATTTTCTTAGGTACAGTCAAGTGCAAAAATATGGTTCGCCATAATCGACTTATAAATATGGTCCTACACTCTTATTAGTCTTATTACACCGGCATAAGGTGCTATGGGACATATTTTTGAGTAAGATGTGCACCACCATATTTTTACACTTGACTGTACTAAACGAGAGTAACGAGAAACAGAGAGTGACTTCTGTATAAATGTGCAAGACACACGACGACAATGATGACACGGTCAGGGACTACAATTTGGTACCCATATCCTTGAAACGATTGTCAAAATAATCAACACTAGCGACCCGCCCCGGCTTCGCACGGGTTATTAAACCTTCCTCTTGAATCACTCTATCTATTAAAAAAACCGCATCTAAATCCGTTGCGTAGTTTTAAAGATTTATGCATGCATACATACATACATAGTATACATACATTCAGACTTCCTCCCGCGGACGCTCCGGCTGTGGAATGGGCTCCCTGCCACTGTTTTCCCAAAGGACTACAATATGGGGTTCTTCAAAAAAGGAGTGTTAAAGTTTTTAAAGGGTCGGCAACGCGCATGTAACACCTCTGGAGTTGCAGGCGTCCATAGGCTATGGTGACCGCTTACCATCAGGCGGGACGTATGCTTGTTTGTCACCGTCGTAGTATAAAAAAAAACAGCGGGAAGCGACTTTGTTTTATACTATCTAGTGATACAATAAAGTCGACATTTCCGGTTGTTTAACAGTGTTAAAATGTCGGGTCATTTTCCATCTCACGCTACTTTGGAACTTCACAACTTCGCAGTTTTATATTCAAAAGTATAACACGAATTAAAAAGAACTAAGTATGATTAATAGGTTGTTGGAACACAAGGGATGGTAACATATGTCTGTCAACAACCACGCAAGCTCTCTCCTGAGAAGCTAGTAAAATGAGGTGACTACTTGACTAGGTAATACTATTAGTCGGAAGTAAAAATGTAAGCTAAGCATAGAGGTTGAAGGCATGCTATTTAATGGTAACAACCTCTCAGTTTAAGTACAACCCTCTCTTGAAATAAATAAGTTTCATCGTTATTTCTATGCCTATGCTTTTTATTTATTAAAGCGTAGCTAATTTGAGTCGTTTCGAGCAACAACATTACCTACGTAGCCCCTAGCTTGAGAGGGTTAACCAAGATACTTATTTAAATAGCTTTACAATGATAACAAATCAGAAGAACCAGTAGCTGGCCAAATTCACTTTGCTGTAGGATATTCGACCTTAACTGGGTACTAAATTAAAGTCCTTGACTGTACAACAACATAAAAATAAATAACAAATATGGACAAAGTGAACCGTGCTTCCATAAGCAATGTGCCCAAAACTTGACATGAATAAACGTCGATGGACAAAGTAATAAAAGTATTAACGTTGCAGACGTTCTCAGGCAAAAGTTCGTTGTTGGTTTTCAGTTTAAACACTTAACAACCCTAATAATTTGTTAGTGATGTATATTGAACCAATAATTTATTAATAAAAACATTAAAATATGAGTTGTCAGAATCATATAATTTAGCGTGTCTTACAATTTACTACAGTAATATATCATATCCATAATTGATTGACCAAAGTGTTTACGCTAAGAGTACGCCAAATGATTATTGTACGTAAATACCACCACAACGTGGTACATACTAGCAAGTAACCCGACAATATTTAAATTAATATAAGCAACAACTAGATTCCTTTTGCAAGTGGACGCCTGCAGCAACAGCTCACTTTTCAATAAAAAAGCGCTTACGATTTGCTTGCAGTACAGTTTTGACAGCTGAAATAAACAAACGAAATATGCTATAAAATGTAATATCTACTTATGACATTATTCATAAACGCACTTCAACAACAGTTTAGCTAAATGATTGTTTGTCCTTATCTGTCACTTTGACAATCGCGTTTGTCGGAATGGCAGAAATAGTACATTATTGCAGAGGCCGGGAAACCGAATTTCGTGGATGAGTATTTTATGCTCGGAAATGTTCACATTAATGTAGCAAAATTGGTACGAATTCATTATTTTACGGTTTTAGCGGCCAGGAAGTTTTACTAAAATCCGTATTGGGATAAACATTACTGTATTGTTTTTTACTTTTTAAATAAATATTTGGACTATCAATATTGCAAACAGCCAAATATACTTTAGCCGCGACCAAACGGTCTGCACAGACGAGACAATCTGATTGACATCAAATTATCAATCTGATCATATCGTGCTTAAAAATGCCCCGCCTGGGCTAGCTTTGTAGTAGTGTAGTAGTTCTAGAGAGAAGGAGATCAAATGCTTGGTTGTCTCGTTCTATCGCGAGTTGCATACGGCTCACTGTGCAAGGTCGTGTAGATACGGCTTAATAAAACTAAAGACATTTCAACTTTTTTTATGAACACAACCGTGCATTAAAAGAAAGTTAGGCGGGAACCTTATTTTTCCTTTCAAATCTTATGCAAGAATACATTTTATTTCCTTTCATGTTTGGAGAAAAGCACTATATATGCCTCGGACGGAAATAGAATTTCGTGGATTCGTATGTTTCGCTTCGTCCGACCAAAAATACTCATCCACGAAATTCGGTTTCCCAGCCTCTGCAATAATGTACTATTAGATTTAAATGTCTTGCCAGAAAATGTAGTAAAATAATATGTAATATATAGTTTTCAATTTAAAAAATGTAAACACTGCTTCAAATCTTGCCAAAATGTGATACACCAGGTATCATCTAAAATTTCGGTTGCTATTCTACGCAATCATTTAAGATTTGTAACGAATTATAGTAACTAACGATCACTGATAGTATCCGCAGACGGACAGCATGACGAAACTATAACGAATTGATCAACGGAACTTCCTATTTAAGCATTTTAAGTCGGTAGTGTTTTAGATCTGCTGAAGATCATTTTACCCTTTACCAGGCCCCTAAGAACTAGCGTGTCTTCCATACGTACTGTATATACTGATACAATCGTATTGAACGCCATGCAAAAAATGTATTTACGAAAGTCGGAGATATTCCGTTAAACCAGAAATAAGCCGGCCAAGAGCATTTCGGGCCATGCTCAGTTTAGGGTTCCGTAGTTTATCGTCCGTCACAATAGGCAACCTTAAAAAGTGTTTTAATACATACGATGCCCAATATGCTTATGATAATTAACAATTCGATGGTACTTTCGACCACCGGGAAAATCTTAACAGCGCGAAGTAAACCACGGTACAGCGCCATATCTCGGGGAATTGGGTTACTAATTTATACAAACTAGACGGGTTATGTATGTTGGGTTTTCGAGGGTAACTTTTGATCGCGTGAATCGATTTAATTTTTTTTTTTAGGAGAAGGAAGATACGTCCGGGATGATTAAGAAATATGGCCACCGGCACTCAAGAAGTAGTTTATTTAATACCCCCGTGCTTGGACTCATTTGTTTTATTCCGACAAGGACTTGGGCCGTAGCTGGTGTCTAAGGTCTGATGATGGAGCAGAAAGGTGGCCACCGGAACTCAAGAATAAGTTGATGTAATATTACCCTCGTGTTTGGACTCGTTAGTTTTGTTTTGGCGAGCAAATTATGACAAAAGTTTTTAAACATATTTGCTTCTTTTAACATGGTTAAAATGTTTCGAATTATTAACGCTCACGGTGTATAGTTTAGATGTTGTAAGTATATAAAATAGTAGATATATGAACTGATTGTGGGCTGTTTATGTACAACAAACATGTGATAAATACAAGTGAGAGAACCTGATTCAGCCTGCGGTTTTCTAAAATTCTTATAAGCAGGTAAGCAGATACATACATATTTATCGGGTCGAAGAATAGACAATTCTCAACTCCTGTCGATTTAGTCAGTTTTAAGTTCTTTTATATTAATCATAAAAATCTAAATTATCTAAACAAGAGTTCATCATTTTTAGGTTACTTGTTAGTTGTCATGATCTCATGATAAATGACGTCACGGCCATGATTTGAGCGTTTCAAACGCCCGAATTTTATTTTACATTTTTAAACACGGATTTATATACTACATTTTTGTTTTTGGCGCTCAATTTTTTTTTAAAGTTTTATAATGATAAAAGCTGGCATACACTAGAATACAAACAATGAGTGAATATTGCCTATTGGCCTTAATAGGGAATATTTACTATTTTTTTAAATACTGTTGGATGATAGCTTTTATCATAAAAATACTGTAAAATAATTTTCAGCGCATAATAACTAAAATTTAGTAGATAAATCTTCTTTCAAAAACTCCAAATAAAAACGAGCGTTTGAAACGCCCGCCATTCCGACAAGCTGAGCCGTGACGTCATTGTTCATCTGCATTGTTGCATAAAATTACGTACAATTTAGATATTGCTCACAAGTATCCTGATTTTTTCAAATATAATAAATTTTTCAGATCAATAAAATTGATGTGAATTAAGATTATGATTTATGAACGTGTTTGACCGGCCCAACATAACCTAAAAATTGTTTATTATTTAATTAGTCTTGTATTGTTCAGCAGATTGTGTTTACATTTACAGTGGAAAACGACATACAAGTCATAAAACCACTTTAAAGATGGGATATGTATTGGATTGTGCCAAAATGCAGAAATATGAGTAGCAGAACGAGAAACAATAGATATCTTATGAAGGAAATTCCATACGAGAACATGTATACAATTTGACACAGACGATTCACGATTCGCACGCTTTATTTTTAATGATCTGGATACTAGTGCTTCTGTGCCGGCTGTACACCAAAAATTTGAGAAACCGAGACGCGAGATTACAGCGGCTCTCTGTTCATTCGCGTTCTTGGCTTCTCGAATGTTTGGTGTACAGACGCCCCTATCCGATGACGTCACACTCGACGTCACAGCGTTTTACAGTAGCCGGCAAACAACTTGACCCAGAGTCGGCATGGTGGGGGAAAGTTTGCGCATCGTACAATTACGTGCAAAAAAATGGTTAACTTTATATTTATTGCAAATTATATAATTTACACAAATTTTCTCTGTTATCTTGTTTGACATACCCGGGTCAATATGGTAGGTATGGTAGGAATAGGTCGACAATTGTAAACCAAAAATGTACCTTACCAAACTATAACTTAACTATTAAATTTAAATTGACCAGGAAAAGTTGCTTATTTAGAAAATAAATTAATTTGGCCTTGTGATGTGATGAATCCTAGTCCTAGATGTAATGAAATATTATATTATTAATAAAGTATGATAAGTGAAAGCCTATAAATATTTAGTAATTGGTTTTTTTTTTGTTTATTGTAAACATCTCCTACCGGACCTAACGTGACCAGTTGCTATGACAGCAGCAAGCCCTTTTTGTCTGTATTACCTACGATTTTCCTGTCTAACCCATAATAAGTCTAGCTAGCTGAGGAAAATCTTCATAGCTACGCATACAAACTTTGCCTACATCATACTGCCATAGCCGGATGGCTATACTTCTTGTTTGCTTCTTTATGGGCTTTTATTAAATCATACAGTCGGGGTTTCAGCATTTTATCATCATAAGGAATGCCTTTTTCCTGGAGCCATTTTTGCATTATAGGTTTGTTCGTGTTTGTAGTTGGGGCAGGATCACATTGCTTATTGTGGTAAGATGCGTTATCAACTACCACAACTGAATTTGGAGGTAGGTTTGGGATTAGTTGACTACGCATCCATTTCTCGTAGTTAACGTAATTCATGTTGTCGTGGTAGTCTCCACTTTTCGTTCCAGCCTTAAACAAAAGAAGAGCATTCGGAACGAATCCTGCCTCTGATCCAGCGTGAACGATCACCACACGTTGTCCCTTTGAAATGGGTTTCTTCAAGCCCTGAGTCGATCCATCTGACCATGATTTGCCACTCGCATGAGATGAATCGACATAGGACTCATCCGTGTAGACGATCGGTCGTCCTTCTCGACGGTATTTAATTATTTGCTCCAAATATCCTATACGCAATGACCTAATATTACTTTTCTCAATAAGCAATCGTCTGTTGTTTTCGGTTCTTTTCCACCTGAACCCCAAGTCTTTAATAATCCTGCGTAAACTCCGTTCAGAGCCATTAAAACCTATGTCATCTGATAGTTTCTTACGGAGTTTTTCCGCGGTAGGGAATTCTTCATTTGTCCGATGATAATTATGGATGCATCTTCTTATTACATTCTGGTCGAAATTATCGATTCCGGTCACTTTCTTCTGTCCTGTTCTTTTTTTGCCAGGCGTTCGAAACACGGTGAGTAAATCGGAACCTTGGGCTTTTTTAACAATTCGCTTCACAGTGCTTACAGATGTCTTTGTAGCTTCGGCGGTATTTTTAAATGTTTCCAAATCGGTCTTTCCATGACTTTTCATAAAACAATACACATCGTACACCATTTTTCTAGCTTGTCTCTTTAACACAGTATTGCTTCGCTTCGGCATGGTTCGACTTGTATATTGTATTACGAATTACTTAACAACAATAAAATATAACATAAAAACGATAACAAATTATAACAAAAAACTTAACTACGAGTATTAACGAGTCACTTTTTAATGCACACAAGTGTATTCTGGAGACAGCGGGGCGTGAAAGCGGCGCGGGGCACAAACTTCAACTGACTGACCAATTGCGTGAGCGCCGCGGTCGCCCCTCCGTCGCGCCCCGCCCCGCACCACCAAATGCCCCTAAAATTCGGTTCTGCGCATGCAAGGTCATTGGTTCAAGTTGATTGCCGGCTACTGTAACCGTCTGTAATTTCACACATTTTCTTGCACTTTTCAATAATTATTTTCACAGCTAAAATAAAATAAAATTAAGAAATTTTGATAGGGGTATAATGCTGAACCAACATAGTTTCTGAGAAAAAAAAATAAGCCTTATCCATTTCAAGTGCATATAGCCTATTGTTGTTGAGTAGTGTGTTACCTTGTCCCTCGTGGCGGCATAGGCGATAGCTGTGAGCGGCGGGCGAGGCGCGCCCTCCGAAGGTCGTCGAGTGCGCCGCGCCGCCTGCGCCGCCTCCTCCGCCGTGTAGCCCTTCATCATCAGAGAAGCCTCCAGGTAGTGAGGTTGCTTGTCCCACTCCAGGGAAATCGCTGAACAGATACAAATGATTGCTTACGACCCGTATTGTATCATTATTTTGCAGTGCGAAATCAATTTCGTCCCTTAAGCAGACTTTTTAATTTTAGGCAATTTTGCGTATAAGAAATAATATTTACAGAAATATAAAGATTCTAAACGACCGTATTAAAATGTGTATGACCGTGACAGGTATTACAGAGGATTGTTAAAGATGAGTATAATATTATTGAGTATTTAGTTTTAGCAAGAGTGCATGCTTGCATATATAACTGTTAGAGAAGTAATCGTTAGTGGTAATACGTACCGTCAGAGCCAGGCGGCAGCGGCAGCAGCGGATGGGCCGACACGCTCGCGTTCAGCGTGCCCTGCGTGGGCGCCTGAGACACGTTGCCGCGCGAGGAGCGCAGCGAGCGCGACGCTCGGAACGAGCCCGACCTGCCGACAGTCGGGCAGAGGATGGTGACACCAGCTTTTGGATCGTGCGCGCGCGCGCGCTGTCGGCTACGCTACGAGACTGCGCTTCAATCGTGCCCACTACTAATTGCTTATACTGTTTGGCCTGTACACTTGTACCGGAACCACGCATAAAATGCATTACCTAACTTTATTCTTGTCTTTATTAGTAAAGGGACATTCAGGGGTCATAAAAAAACTATTTAGGTGTACTACCTTAATATGTAATTGATCATCACATGTAAACCAAATTTGATGCAAATCTAAGACAACATTTTTAATCATTTAACTTACGAAAAGAAAACTTAATCCCATTCATATTTCGATTACTGTTTATCGCCTAGTAAAAAAATAGAAACCGCGTCACGTTAGATTTTACGAGCGTGGCGCTGTATTTAGAGACAATATGCAGTACGATTACAAGTGCAGCACATTCTTTATTGACAATTCGATCAAACGAAAAAAGACTCCTTCGTACCAAAAAAGTCCTAGGAAGTCATAGAATAGTCTTCATTCCAGTTTGGTCAAAACGGGCCTAATGGTAAATTGAAAATTGGTGATTTTTATTTAAATAGCAGTACATATGCCACAGTACAAACATCACATTTCAAATACAATGTACTATTTTGATATGCTGTACTTGTGTTACATATTAGGAAATAATCAACATTGAGCGCAGGCCCGCTTAAAAAAATCCCTAAATGAAACGACCACACCATCCTCTGACCGATTGTCGCAGTGCCGCACAACACAGCGGATACATCCGACGATAGATTTTTGAAAAAAAGCGAAAGTCTCAATGGATACAGCGCATGCTCGAAAGTTCTATTCACCATTGAAATACATAAATACTATTGAAAGCCTTCCACTAGCCTTGTTTAATTAGTCGTTTTTAGGGACCTTTTACGTAACATCATGCTTTACTTCCGATATGGTATAGACCTGAAACTCGTTTACACAAAACGCCCACAAGACAAAACCAAAAGCTAGTGTCACCCAATCCATGCCACCCACTCACCGTAGAGGAACACAATTTAAACTATCTAAACTTAAAACGTATAATAAACAGTACATTGAACAGTACTACTACAAGTTTCTTTATTAATATCTATTACTCGTCTTCAAATATGTCTGCACTACACCATTGCTCTAGAAGCAAACACAAAGTGTGTTTCAACTGAATACGTTTCTTAGCGCCAAGCCGTCGTTAGTTAGGGACCAGACTAATGTTAAGCATAACACTACGGCGATCATCTGATGTGCAGACGACTGTGACTATCAGTCGTGGTTGTGTGCTCCACAAAAATAAAGAGCGACATCAATTTTAGGACTAACGTATAGTACACATGTACTCTCCAAGTTTTTACCGCTACATTAGCTATTCCTGCTAAAGCTCCTGAGTATACTTTAGTATAACATGCCATCTTCTACAATCAACGTTACTCAATTAATTGCTAAGCTGGTATTCAAAACAATTACACAAAAGACTATACCTTTGGAATGTCTGTCTTTTCACATAGTTGTCCCTCACAAATTCTACAATTTGCTTCTGGGTTTTTCCGCTGTACCTGTAAAATAATATTATATCCCTCAAATTGTGACAAGCTTATTCATAGAAAGTTCAGCAATTTCCATTCCACCATTCAGAAATTTTAAGCTATTGGCTTGATATTAATATACTTATATTGGGTTTATATTGGCTTGATATAAGAAAAACCGGCCAAGTGCGAGTCGGACTCGCGTACCGAGGGTTCCGTATAAACTTTATGTTGCAACTACAACTAGAAGTAAAAAATAATATTTATTTTCGTAGATAAAATACAAAATTTGTTTTAAATGTTAAAATCTAGCCCCTTTAAATGATACCCCACATGACCCAGTAACTAAAATTTTTGCCCCCTTTTTTATCGGGCATTTTTTAATGAAAATAAATTAAAATATGTGATCAATCCTATCTCAATGTGTCTGCATTAACTTTGTTTATTACTATTCCAAATTTCAAATAGGTAGCTTAAGTAGTTCTCGAGATATTTAACGATATGATAGACAGACAGATAGACTTATTGAGTCGCACCATAAGGGTTCCTTTTTATCATTTCGGTACGGAACCCTAAAAAGCATAAGAAATTGAGTCTGACGTACTGCGACTCATTATATTATGTCAGAAATCAGTATATACTTTTAAAAAAATCATACGTCAAACATCATGCATATTACCTTAAGGCATTTTTTCTAGTAAATCATCTTATCATGTACGTCACAATTTTATTAAAATACACGGTAAAATTTTAGTGGTGGTTTTCCCGCGGCAGGGCGATTTGCTATTTTATTTAGCCAGTAAGGATGCTAAAAAGTATCCTAATTAAAAAAAAAATCGTTTCTTGTAATAATATTTAGTGCGGCCAGTCGCCACGCACACCTGACAGCGGGCGGACGTGTCTCGTTAATAATGGCGCACGAAAAAGAAGTTTTGTGTAGCATTTTGGATTTTTACAAAGAAATGACCTATCTCTGGGATGAAAATGACAAAAACTACATGAATAAAGTAGAACGGAATGATGGCTATAACGTGTTATTAAGTATGTACAAAAATCTACATAAAGACCGTCGCAAGAAATCTCAAAGTTACAATTAATCTTTCTCTTGCACTTAAACTTTCTCGCATGAAAGTCTCTTGTTTTTGAATTGCAGGTGTCTCACCAAATTTAGTAATTCGTCAAATGATTCCGTCCGTATCCATTCTTAAATAACGTCTAAAATGTTCAAGTTCCAAAAAATGCGTTATATTTATTGTCGACAATTTGTTTCGGAGCAATAAATATTATCTGAACCAAGTCCTTCTTTCTTTTTTATTCATTTCCATGGATGCTACGGCCAGGGCTACTCCAAAGCCAATCTTTTGATTTTTAGATAGTACTGGTGTGAGGGTAAAAATTGCCCTTATATATAAAGGATAGCAAAGCAGATAAAACACAGTAAAAAAGCACTAACGGAATATATTCAATGTTTATATGAGCACTGTTTTGATTCAACTGACTTAAGAAAAGTAAATAAACAATGCCTAGAACGGTAACTATGCAAATACAAATTTGTTATAGTTTCTTCTATTGCCAGTACTATTCAACACAATAATCAATAAGTATCAATCACATTAATCTATTTCAATACGCCCCCTTAATGTGCATATTCAAAATAAATAAAAACACATACGCAAAACAAAGTGATATCAAAGAACAACTCTAAAAATAATAACAATTAACAAGCTATGCCTAAACCACGCATGCAAATATAATGCTTTTCTCTAGGCAACGCCTTTGTTAAAATGTCTGCGAGCATTGAGTCGGTTGACAAGTATTCCAACATAATACTCTTGTTGTCCCTTAATACGCTTCGTATAAAGTGATACCTTATGTCGATGTGTTTGCTCCGAGAATGGAACATTGGATCCTTGGCCAGACAAATCGCTCCCTGATTATCTACATGTAAAGATAATGGTGCAAACTTACGTAATCCAATCTCATGTAGCAAGCTGTTCAGGTATATGCCTTCCTTCATTGACGACGCCAAACTAACATACTCCGCTTCACAGCTAGATGTTGATACACATTTTTGCTTCTGCGACTTCCAAGACACACATCCACCACCTAACATAAAAACATAACCTGAATAAGAACGCCTATCTATCAGACATCCTCCCCAATCAGCATCAGAATAACCATGCAATGATTTACCCGTCTTCGTGTAAATAAGGCCATACGTTTTAGTATGTTTCAAGTATCGCAATACACGTTTGGCAGCATTCCAACAATCCTCATTTGGACAATCCAAAAATTGGCTTAATATAGCAACCGTATTAGTAATGTCCGGTCTCGTTCCAATAGAGAGATACATCAACGAACCTATAATTTCACGAAACGGATACTGTTCCTTAGTACTACACTTCCCGGTGGGTTTATTCATCTTGCATTTATTTTCCATCAGCGTAGATATTGGTTTACAATTAACCATATTAAATTTTACCAATAAATCTTCGATGTATTTTTGTTGTGACAATTTTATGTGGCTGTCACATTTGTCAAACTCTATGCCTAACATATATTTCGCAATGCCAAAATCTTTCAATTCGAACTTAGTGGCCAGTTCTTTTTTGAAACTTTCTATGCATTCACCTCTTTGCGATGCGACGAGAATATCATCTACATAAACAAGAACAAAGAGTTTAGTTTGCGAATCTATATCCTTAAAATAAAGGCACGGTTCGTTCAAGGAGACTTGCAACCCCATGTTCTTCAGCTGTTCGTCAAGTCTGATGTTCCACTGCCGTCCAGCTTGTTTAAGCCCGTACAGCGATCTTTTTAGTCTGCAGACGTCGCCCCCAGATTTTATATTATCCAACATCTTTTTGGCTCGTTCGTATATAGCTGAACCTGGTTGCTCCAAACGCGTGAGATCTAGTAGACATTGTTCTAGAAGATCAGGCACTCTCATATAGATCTCCTCCTCTAATAATCCGTTTAAATATGCCGTGTTAATGTCCAACTGATGAATTTCAAGATCAAGTTCTGCTGCAAGTGCAACTAATAATCTTACAGAGTCAAGTCTGGCTACTGGTGCAAAGGTGTTCTGGTAGTCAATCCCGTAACGTTGACTAAATCCTTTCGCTACTAGTCTGGCTTTCTTCTTTTCAGTTTTATCAACATTCAACTTAGTAGTTAGTATATAACGGCATCCTACGACATTTCGACCCATAGGTTTACTAACAATATCGAAAGTATCGTTTTTAACTAAACTTTTTACTTCTGAAAGTATCGCATCTTTCCATCCTTTTCGCTCATTACCGGATAAAGCCTGCTTTACTCTCAGCTATCCCACCGAAATCTTCACAGTCTAAATACGTATCGACAGAATCGGTATTTTCCTGTATGCATACTTGTGGTTCCATGTTCGAATCGACGCTCTCTTCCATAGGAATATGTAACTCGACGTTCGACTCTAAATCTTCTTCCATGGGAATATGTGACTCCATGTTCGACTCGACGTTCTCTTCCATAGGAATATGTGACTCGAGGTTCGACTCTAAACCTTCTTGTGGCTCAATGTCAACCATGTGATATATCTTCCGTGGACGTCCGACATGACCTCGCTCCAATCGTGGTCGACCTGGACCTCTTTTCATTACCCTCCTCCCATCAATATGAACATCATGGTGTTGATGATCATGTTGAAATGGTTCCGTAACAATATCTGGATCATCTGTCATTCGGCGGTCTACAACGGAAACTTCATCTTTTCCCTTAGATGCAGGATCAAGATTTCTGACTTCATTCTCTTCATGAGAAATCTGCTCAATTCGATTTTCATTTGGTTTTTCAGGATGAAATTCTACCTCAACCTTTGAAGGTTGATTTTGAACATTTGCCGATTCTCCCTTGTAAATTTCAAAGGGGTCAACCTTCATGTTCGTCATTTTATTCTCTTCACTCTTCACTTCGTGAAATTTTACATCTCTTGACATGATAACTTGTCGTTGTTTCGGCATCCATACTCTATAACCTTTTCGATCTCTAGGATAACCTACAAAGATTCCTTCTTGACTTCGAGGAGCAAACTTGTCTTTCCCGGTTGACTTGTCCAAGACGTGTACCTTAGACCCAAACTTGTGTAAGTAATCTAATTTGACAGGTCGTTCGAACCACTTCTCGAAAGGTATTCCTCCTTCAAGACTTCTTGTTGGACAACGATTTCTTACGTGGCATGCTGTAGCCACAGCATCCGCCCAGAAACCCGGAGAAAGCCCCGACGAAATGAGCATACATCTTGCCATCTCTGTCAAGGTTCTATTCTTCCTTTCAGCTATCGAATTCTGCTGAGGTACGCCAGGAATTGTCAGCCTTCTTGCTATTCCTTCTTTCTTCAAGAACTCGTCGAAATCTCGGTTGCAGTATTCGCCTCCATTATCTGTATGAAGGTAAGTTATTTTCCTATTAAACAGGTTCTCAACATGAGTTTTGTATACCTTGAATGTAGTGAACACTTCACTTTTCTTGCTAAGAAAATAGACTTCACACCATCTAGTATGATCATCAATAAATGTCACAAAATATTTGGCACCATTTATTGATGTATGCTGCATCGGGCCCACCACGTCAGAATAAATAATTTTCAATTTTTCATCGCATGGCCCACTAGATCTCGTAAAAGGTAACCTACTCATTTTCCCTTGCATACAAACATCACAATCGTACAACTCTCTTACATCTGTCATCTTAAGCTTCATGCCAGATTTATTTAAGATTTGGACAAGATCCTTCGCATTTAAATGGCCTAAACGCTCATGCCACAACCTCACATCAACTTTTCGCTCGGAAATCGCTGACGCTCTGTCGTATTGTTCCTCAACGTAATATAAATTACCTTTGCGATTCGCCACAAGTTTAGTGTTACCACAACTATCTCGAACAATAGCTCTGTTTTTCTCAAACGTAACGCTAAACCCCTGATCAGTAATTTTAGCTACTGAGATAAGGTCACATCGCAAATCCGGAACAAATAGGGTATTGAGCAACTGGATTACAGTTTTAGCACCATTACTACATGTAGATAATCTGACTGTCCCCTTACCTTGTACGTTCGTGCTAGAGTTAGTTGCCAAATTCAGCTTACCAGCTACATGTAAAAATTTGGTATCAAATTTGCCTGCGTCTCTACATAAATGTGACGTACATCCGCTGTCCAAAATCCAATCTCCATTCTCGTTGCAAACAGCATTAACATCTGAAACACAATTAAATGTTACAAAATTGGAATCAACATCTGATGAATCACTTATGTTCGACACATACTTTACAGAATCACTACAATTATTCTTCTTCTGCGTGCACTCGGACGCTTTATGACCACTTTGATGACATTTAAAACATTTGTATCTAAATTTCGAATTTCCTTGCTCAGCCGTATCACATGCGCGTTGTTTTTGCTCTGTGCCACTCTTTGGCTTAGAAGATCTCTTTCCTTTAACAAGAAGTGCCCTGTCTACACTATCTTTACTATTTCTGGAATGTTCCTCTTCTAATATCTTAATCTTCAATGCCTCTGGTTTCGGCAGTGAATCTCGAGATTCTATAGCACATCTAAAGTTTTCAAAACTAGACGGCAAGCTATACAAGAGCATTATCGAAGTTAGATCATCATTCATTTCGATATCCATGTCAGCTAATTGACTTATCACATCGAAAAATCTCATGACATGTTCTCTAAGGTCACTACCTTCCTCCAATTTACGAAGCAACAGCTCTTTTAATAAGGTAGCCTTTTTCGCAGGTCCCTTCGATGCATGAACGTTCTGTAACTTTAACCATACATCTCGCGATGTCTTACAACCTCTGAGGTGTCGCAATTCGCTCGGGGTTATCGATAAAATGAGATCAGACTTAGCTTTTGAGTCTCCAATGTCCCATTTGGCTGCTTCGGCTGGTTCTGCTGGTTTCTGGATAGTTCCATTAACGTATCCCCAGGCATCATTCTTTATTAAAACTGCTTCTACTTGGATTTTCCAGGTCTCATAATTGCTTTCGTTGAGTTGGTCAATTTTCACAGTACTCGTACTCATTTTAGCTGAAAATTTCTTCCGTTTACTGCATAAAGCCCATAACCACTGTGAGGGTAAAAATTGCCCTTATATATAAAGGATAGCAAAGCAGATAAAACACAGTAAAAAAGCACTAACGGAATATATTCAATGTTTATATGAGCACTGTTTTGATTCAACTGACTTAAGAAAAGTAAATAAACAATGCCTAGAACGGTAACTATGCAAATACAAATTTGTTATAGTTTCTTCTATTGCCAGTACTATTCAACACAATAATCAATAAGTATCAATCACATTAATCTATTTCAATAACTGGCGGCATTGCATCCGAGACGTTCGTCACTGACACGAGTGAAATGCTGACTGATTCAGTCACATCATTTAGAGTAGTGTAATTAGGAGCGTCCTTTCTGTCTTCTCTCCTGCATTCTAATTAGGATGACTAAATTCAGTCGAGTGTAATCTGCCCTTTACTCGAAAGAAGTACTGCAGTGTTACTACAGGTGTTAGGTCACTTTCGAGTTTCGTTCGACGGTCATAAATCTGGCATTTCTCAACATTAATATAAAAAAAAAGATTACACATCGATTGCACATCCATGGCAAAATCATTTCGTTGCGGGAAAACAACCAAACAAGGGTTAACAAAGGTTAACTGGAAGAGATCCCTTAAAGGGATAAGTTCGCCTTTGTACTTACTGTTTTCCTTTTGTAAATTTTAATTTTTCTGTGTTTTGTACAATAAAGAGTTTACATACATACATACATACATACAACCACTTAAATTTCACCGTGTATGACTTTGACTTTACTTATATGTATAAGATCCCAAAAACTCATTACTCATACGAGCCAGAATGTGTACCCACAATTTCTACTGATTAGCGACTGATTAGCGATACAGACGTGCGGCATTTATTCACCGCGGCTTAGCTCGGTAAAGTTAGAAGTTGGAAAACTGCACGCTTACCTAAACGAAGAGCCTCGGGACATAACGCGCGTCTTGTGCCTTTGAATGCGTGGCACGCTCGAGCATCGGAAGAACCCGTGGTTTTCCACGCACTTCTTCCAAAAGTTCTTGCATTCATTGCGGCCCTCGAAGAAGAACTCGACGATATCGCGGTGATAGCCCTAATCATACAATGCATAAAGTACACAAATCTACATTTCAAGGGCTTGAATAAATACTCGATCGACACGACCAATTATATAATTAAAAATTTCCTATGTTTTTGTTAAGTTTTAAATTGTGTTAGCACTACTGGCTGGCAGTAGCGGCGCATCCCTCAATTTTCACTAATATTTAGACTTCCCAAATTGTTTGCAGTTGAACAATTTTTCTGCAGCTCATGAGTCATGAGACTCAAGTCATGATTGTCTTGAAGAAAAGGCTTCAAGCAACACAGGGAGAGAGTCGGCATACGTACCGTTTCCCCTCTGCCAAAGTACAAGCCCAAATGGACATACGCGGCTCTGTGTTGTCACTAGTCCGTACACTAAAATATATGGAAGTGTGGAAGATTTGTTCATGTAGTTGTGTCATTTTCTATGTGCTAGTGTCATCATTACAGATTGTTTTTTGTATGTAGTGTGTGAGAAGTGCGTCTGTGTGCACGCTTCTCCCCGCAAAAGGTGACAATAGTTATTTTCACCTCAGCAGCTCGAAAAGGCTTACTTTGATATACGAAACCAGTGAGCAAAATGCGATTTTGCTGCGAGCGTGAGGAAAATAAACGTCAGATTGACAATACTCAGTCAAGACATGCAACTTTTTTTGTAAATGGCATCCTAGCCCATTCAGCCAGATGAGGCCAATTTTTTTACAATTTGATCAAATTGGCAATTAGATTATATCGTTGCAAAGTTTCATACAATCACTTCAAAGCCAATTTGATTGTCCTGTCTGTACGGACATGTCTAGACGGTGCGTTTTGTCGGGCCCGTTCCGTCGTACCCTAATATGCAATACAGGAATAGGCAATGTGAGATTAAGGGAGTGCATGAAGGACGATGGCAGTGACGGCTCGCGATAAATCGCCCCGTCTAATATCATGTTTAAACAGAGCCAGAACCACGTATAAAAACTCGTACGAGTTTTCATTGTTCAATATCACTCACTTTAAAATTTTGTGATATTTATTTTATTTTTATAAGTAGATATGTTTTATAATTTATATTTACCATTTGTTGATTCACGTTTCCTCACGTATCACGTAGTAAAATAATTTCTACAATTTACCGTTTAAGTTGTTGCGAACGATATCTAGTATCCGAACGCTATTAAAAATAATAAATGAAAAATGAAAAAAATGTTTCGGCTTTCATTGTCAATTTGAAAATTTCCTCAATAGCTTCTCTTTTGAATTGCTTTAAAGATAAAAGTTATCTGAACTGAAAACATGAGTAGTGATAGTGATGAAGCTACGGCAACACCCGAAGAATTGAAAGAAGCGGTCAAAAACGCCGAATTAAGTTTCTTCCCGGCTAAATCGCGGGTAAAGGTACTACTTTGTTGGTTGTTAATAAGGGCGCAAATGCCATAAAGATTCATTTGGAATCTAACCTCATGTTCTTAAATTTAGTAAAAGGTAAAATTTTGTTAATATAATATGATTGACTAATTAAGTTTAGCAAAAGATACCACTAATTTGTTGATAAGGTACTTTAGAATCATTATGGCATAAGCAACTTACCAGCAATCAACAAAGTGGTATCGTAACCCGAAAAACGTCACGTATAATTCAAAATTCAAAAATTTATTCTGCAAGTAGGCCTCAAGGGCACTTTTACAAGTCAATAAGCATTACAGTAAAGCATTTGTATGTACAAACATTTACAATATATAGAAGTAAAATTATAATCTAAATGTTGATAATACAACAGCCAAAACCTGGGTAAAGAATATTAAAATAAATGTGTAATATGTGCAAGAGATGTATAGTCTCTATAGTTAAAAATAAATTAAGTGTGGGAGATGTAAAAGGTCCCCCCACGTCAAAATAAAATACGAATAAAATTTGGAGATGTAAAGGCTCCCCAAGTGTCAAAATAAAGACTGGAGATGTAAACGGTCCCCATTGTCAAAAAATAATACTAATAGGATTTGGAGGTGTAAAGGCCTCCAAACGTCAAAATATAATATATTTATGATATAAATACCACAAGCAATACTAATGTGTAGTATTCTTAAATTAATAAAGCCTGCCTGTCCGTTCATTTTGGTTTTAATTTATTTTTCTTCCTGCTGAGGTGAAAAGTTGTATGTTCAACTCGAGACTAAAGTTATTTGCATCTCGTGCCCCTTTGAGTCCTTCACTACGCTCAAGATTCTAAATTAAAGTTCGTATTTGTTCTGAGTGCCAATTTTGAGTCCTGAGCAAGTAAAAGATTCTATAATACGCACCGTCTAGACATGTCTTTACAGACAGGACAATCAAATTGGCTTTGATGTGATTGTATGAAACTTTGCAACGATATAATTTAATTGCCAATTTGATCAAATTGTTAGAAAATTGGCCTCATCTGGGTGAATGGGCCAGGATACCATTTACAAAAAAAGTTGCATGACTTGACTGAACATTGTCAATCTGACGTTTATTTTCCTCATGCTCGCAGCAAAATCGCATTTTGCTCACTGGTTTCGCATATCAAAGTAAGCCTTTTCGAGCTGCTGAGGTGAAAAATAATTTGTACGGTAAGATGTCGCTATGACGTCTCCCTTCCAACGCGTTGGAAGCCTGTGTTGCTCGAAGAGGAAAGGAAAGCCATAAATATGTAACAATATATTTGACGCGCCGTCACTGCAGTTTTTTTTGGCAAGTATACAAACCACAGTTTTTTATGAATTAATTGCTTTGCTCGATTGTTGATATCAGTACATACATTATATATTACACATACGAATATAGGGATTTTTTGTTCCCATCTTTTGAAAAATGATATTTGCCGACGTATATGGCGACATTGGCCAGCTATTGAAATACATATACTTATTTCATCAAAACACAACATTCAAACTTAAGTTAGTTTTTTGAAAGTGCCAAGCAGGCTGACAATTAGCCTTATAACGGGATTCTACTTAAATCATTTTTTCTACTCACGTACATTTCTTAAGCCAAACATTAATCGCAGCCTCTATAAAATTAAACTTACATAGCCCTCGGGATGCAATTTAATAAGGAATTTTTTTCTTTTGAAAGATATTTTTCTTATCTTTGCCCAACTGAAAGTATTGATTTTGGTAAAGTTCTGGAACACTAGAATGCCCAAATGAGCTACTGCTAAATTAAGCGGAACGGCTTCGTGGTCTTTGGCTGGGTGCATCTTGACTCCTGCAATCATATTTAGCAGCTATGTAATACACTGCAATAGATGTTATATAATACATAATATCTAAGATAAAATATTAAGTCACAAGAACCTCCACTGATCGCCTTGAGGAATTGACCAAGATAAAATGCCTTATACGATTACATATTTATAGTATTCAAGAAATTCGCAAGGGTAGCTAAGAAGTTTAGAGAACAACCAACAGTGCTGAAAATCCAGTTCAAACCCGCGAGCAATGATGCCTTGGTCAGTAGGTTTTCTTTATTATATCACATATATTTGTACTTATAGTTTGTTTCCTGGTGTTATTACTATCGAGTTACCTACACAAATCAAAATAATATAATATATATTTAATTCCTTAATTGAACAAAATAATTTGACGGATCAGTTGCTAATGAGGTAGTTGTATATGCAACCTGCTGAAGTAGCTTGTATACAATTAAATGTTTGAAAGAGATGATTGTGAAGTGACTTACCATATAATTCACACCTTCGCGCAGTTTCTAACAGGTTCATGTCTGCTTCTGCAGGACTTTGTCCGCTGTGAATAATCAAATGATTTATTCAAAGACCACCCTGTCCACATGTCTGATCATATGTTTACTAGTCATATAATAAAAAATGACATTAAATTTAAATGCTCGTTTAGCCAAATTCTAATTAAATAATAAATAGTCAAATTAACATTCATAATTCGTAGATTAGTGTATGTAGCAAATTAATATTTAAGCTTAATACTATTAAAAGTTGAAATTATACAATTAATATGCAATTTAAGTAAGTATACATACAACAAGGAAAACATTAACTTACGAATGTTTTTTATGGTTTTCCATAATTCGTCTTTCAGATTCAGAGTCTTGTCCAGGAAAGAATTTGTATCCACTGAGGTAAGTGTGGTCCGGGTAATCTTCAGGAACGAAGTCACCGCACTCAGCTGTCGAATGTCAACATAAACAATTAGTTGGTCACTAAGAAGACGATTATGGTGATATAATCCGCATTAAATATACTTGAACATGTAAAGGCCTACCTTGGACAATGTAGCTTGCTAGCAAAGCGGCCGTGTTCTCATTGCACTGGATGCAGCCCTGCGCCAGGTCGCGCTTGACTTGCAGGCAGAAGAGGTAACGCGTAAACTCCTCCTCCAGGCGCGCGGGGTCCGGCGTGTAGAACTTGACGCAGAACCGCAGCGTGGGCTCCAGCATCGACAGCCCCACCTGCCGGCACATCGGCTTCTCCACGTCCAGCCAGTACTGCGCGAACAAACACTTGCTACACCTTGTGCACACCGCAAATGCCTAGGTACTATCGCGTTCAATATTGCATAGTTAATGAATAAATTCATTCATAAATTGCAGATGCACTTTGGAACGCGAGTGTACATGTACATATGCCAGTCGTATTTACCCCAAATAAGTGTAGCGCGTAATTACAGCATCCATCGATCCAATACTTGACCGGACATAGCTTCAAGTAGATATTTTTTTATAATTAAATGTAATGAATTAATCCTCAAAGTGTTTTGGCCACTGTCATCTCCCGCATTACACACGTAAACATAATTATAAATAAAGATCATACCCTTGTTCCATTAGCATCTTGATACTCTAATCCAAAGTAATCGGCTTCCAACAAGTGCAACTGTCGGCAAACTTGGTCAAACAGCACACGGCCCACAGCTTTAGACTAAAACAATATAAAAACATTTGGGTAATTTCACAGCAGAGAGCGAAACCGGTGATTTTTTGAGGTCGTAATTTAAGATACCTGTTTCTGAACCAGTGTTCTTAAGCAATTTTTTTAAATAAACTACGTATAACTTTTTCAACTCCAGCACTTCTGTCATCTGTCAATTAGAATCGAGGAGAGCTCGTGATATGTGTTTTATACGCGGTGTTTCACATAACACTACCCCGAACCCCGTGTCCAATATATTCGAATGCAGTACCGATGTTGAATAAAACGAATATACGAATAGTTATTAGGATTAAAATCATATCGTCTTAATGGCACACTTATATTTATACTGTATGAAATAAATGAATTATTTTTTTATTTATTTCACAGGCTTGCCGATCTAAACGTTTCCCACGTCTAAGTGCTTTCGGAATGTCTATTAAAAATAACTTAATACTAACTTTTCTCCACTCTTCATAACAATAACCAGTAACAGCCTTGCATAATATTAATATTACCACTCTATATCGATACTTCGTCTCGCAATGCGACCGTCCTCTACGTTGTCTTGATGGGTACTGAGTGTGAGTGAAGTAGTTAGTAAGACAAACACGAACATTTCCGAGAAAATACAATAGGTAAGGATTTATCACTACATCTGTAGTGTTATGTGAAACACCGTGTACTTATAAGATATTCTTTTTCCCAAATTTCATGATTCTAGATCAACGGGAAGTACCCTATAAATATAGATTCCCTTTGCAAAAGTATGGAAAATGCGACATTAAACGGCCGTATCTTTTGATTGTAAATGATCTTTTGATATATGTACGGCTCAGAATGAAAAACGAGAACGTATGTAAACACTTATACTGTAATGGGATAAAAGAGTTGGTGGAAGCCGTAAGTCTTCCAATTTGCGGCTCGCGTTTTATTTATAAAGCGCCTGCGTCCCCTCCTGCACGGCTCGATGGTCAGTTGTTTAATGCTAATTTACCGTAACTGATAGCTGGCAGAGGTCGCGAGTTACATTTTATTGGACAAGTGAACATCAACGTTCGTATAATAATTAACATTTAAGAAAACGGTTTTATTGTTATTTTACCTTTGAAATAGGACTAAACTTTATTATTAGTATTATTACCTATCCGACGGCCAAAAAATCTGATAGGATTTTTTTATTAATAAGTAATTAAGGATTTTTTAATTTTTAGTGGAGATTAAACGATTCTATTTTCAGTGAGTTTAACATGTCTCTCTAAACCTATCATAACCTGGTGTTCCTGAACAACTACAATGCAATTATTTTCGTGTATGTTAAGAAATTCGCAATTGGTATAACTCAAACCGGAAAATTGAAACGTTGCAAAAACTATCAGGAACTAATGCAAAAGCATGCAAAAGCAGATAAAATGCGGATACCAATTTCCAAATGAAATCCTCCGGAAAAAGCATAGATGAGCCACTCTCGATAAATAGGTTATGAATATCAAGTTTAAAGTTTCCTCAGCTTTTGGGAACGTGCTAGTAGAGTTGCATATTTGATAGCAATGCATGGCTCCGAGCGGACGGACCAGCCTACTTTACCAGCAGCAATACAAAACTCCACTACCTACTCTCACATTTCATAGTATTACGGCCTGAGGGCTTTTACTCAATTATAGGGTTAATCGATCCGGTGTGTTGCGACATATTACAGAAAACGGGACTTAAAACTGTTAGCGCATCGAGAAAAATAAACATTTTTTTCCCTCTTACACTCTTACAGCTTTAATCGAGATATCGATGGAGTTTTAAGGATAAATGATAATAAACCCGTGACTTTCGTGTATACTGCGAACATTTCTCTCAAATTACTGAAAACGAATCGTAATAACTCCGATACATCGTAAACATTGAAATCATTAATTTATAATCGTACCCAACTAATAAATCTATTTAAGTATGTACATTTCGAATAATCATTACTCCACTCTTCATAACAATAACCAATAAAAGCCTTGCATAATATTAAATGAGTGAGCCTCTAAAGCAGGAAAGTCAACAATATGGCTATTATTGGGGTTATCTTAGCTGCGGGCGAAGCCTATCTGGGTACGCTTGGCTAAATGCCAACTTCCCATGAGACACCACTTGACTATCTCGATGGGCTCCAAACGCTTACATTACATTCCGTGTACCATACGACTTCTTGAATTTACTTTTACTAGGAATAAGTAATTGTTAAATTTATTTAAGTACTTAGACATTTTCTCAATATCAGGTATATGTTAATATGTATATGATACAGATGAAAAATAATACAAATCAAAAGATATTATATCAATCAATATTGTAATGTATTGTAAAGTGAATCAAAAATATAGTGACAATAAAGTTTTGATGGTTTTTCGAGTAGGTAATAAACTAATAATACTTCGGAGGTCGGCGGTAACGTATAATCTGGTTTCAACTCACAAAAGTTACACAGAATCATCTATGTGAAATAAAATAACTACGAAGCCACGAAAATTTGATCAATATTTTAATACCTACATTAGGTCCTAAAGCATGTCAACTGAGTTTGCAAAATTCCAGGAGTTGAGCGACTTCCAAGAGCCAAGTAAGTGCCACAAGTAGATACGTTTATCCAAAAAATATAAAAATTGGACATTTAGTTACATGGTATAGCCCCCCCCCCCCTCCCTCTCGCAATTTATATGCAAAAGTAAATAGCCGCACACAAAATACACTTTTCTCAAACATGCAATGAAATGTTGTTGAGCGTCTTTCAAAATAAAACCCGAAAACCTGATTCTTCCGGATCTGGACTTGCTTGGGCTCATTCGAATCAGAATCACAAGCTGATTCGATCCTGATAATAAAAAAAATTGTCCCAATAATTTCCCTTCCATCACGTCACGTTTCAGTATGAACTTACTATGAGCGTGGCGTAATGGAAACTTAAATTTTATATGGAAATTCTGGGACATTTTTTTTATTATCAGGATCAAATCAGCTCCTCATACTGATTCGAATAAGCCCAAGCAAGTCCAGATCTGGAAGAATCAGGTTTTTGGGTTTTATTTTGGAAAAAGCTCTGTTATAACGTTCGTTATAATAGGCTTCAAAGTACCACGTTTCAAGCGGGGCAACTGGAGAGACCTGTAATGGAATTTCATACAAAATTGAAGGCCTAGGCCGGGAATTAATTTTTTTTTAATTTTATTCCACATAAATGTGTGACACAGCAACATGGCTTTTAGCCATTATACAGTTTCATTACTATGGTTCATGATGACATTCTGCCATTACGCCTATTTAAAAAAAATACAATAAATTATATTTTGCAGTTTTATATAAGTCGATTGTTAATCGATATCGACATGAACATAACAAATAACGCATTATAAATTTAAACATTAGCGGTAAAAGTGTCTACTCAAACCGTGCCGTTTTGTTTTATGATAACATTCTGCCACTACGCCTATTAAAAATAAAAATAAGAAATGATATTTTGAAGTTTTATTTATATAAAATGGACATTGACATGAACATAAGTAACAACACGTTATTGCAAATTTACTTACACAAATATAGGTACATTTCAAATATTAAATTTAAACGTAAAAGCGTCTACTCAAACCGCGTGTGAAAAACGCTTAGGTAGTTTTTTAATAATTTTGGAGGTTAAGTTAAAAAACTTTGATTATTTTATTCTAATTGTTATTTATAATAATAATGTTGTCGTCGAGTTTTGACGAAGAAATTACTATTCATTGAGCCCCGCCAGAATTAAGTGCGAAATGCGAAAGTAAAATTGAATAAATTAATTGCTCTAAATTAATTGATGGCGCAAATGATAAATAATCCAGTCATTGAACTGACAGCTTGTATGGAAATTTTGACAGTTTAAGAAATAATTAATAATAGGTATTTTTTTTAGCGTAACGGATATATCGTGAGTCTAGTATTAAGTAGGCAACAAAATCCAACAAAATATCGTTACACGCTAATCGTCACAAATATGTACACACATGTTACAAACATTTTTGTTGTAAGATTTATATGTATATATGTTTTTTAAGCCGTTTAAAATGGGTCAGGACCAGTTTCTACCTATTAACATTTGTTTCTAGCGAAATAACACATCTATCACCCGTGCCGTACATTTTGTAGATTTAATGGTTTTACTTGAAACTTGAATAAGTTTTCTTCGGTTTCTCTTTTAACAGATAGAAGACAAATATGTCGTCATCTTCGCATACAAGAAAACTATTTGCTATCGTTCATTTAAAAAAATCGATTTATATTAGTTTTTTTTTTTTACTATTTACCTACTTCCGGAAGAAAAGTTTGTAGGATTTTTGCATATATCATATATAAACATCCCATTTTAACGTAATTTGAAAGAATCAGGCTATTATAATTTAATGTCTGTCAAAATCGTATCTTTCCTGGGTTAAAACGAGATATCGGAAGGCATATGGCTACCCAAAATGCATGCGTGTTTATTTAATAAAACGATAACTGTTTAGACTAAATTGGTTTCTTGTTTAAGTGAAAACTGTGTCTGTCTCTCTAAGGATAAGTAGGAATTACAAAAATTTGTAAAGAGGTTATAATTTTCATTGTCACAGAATAACAAGTGCTGTTCGTGTTTGGTACATTTTACATTGCGACATATTTATACATCATGAAATATTTATGGATCATCTGTTTTATCGTTATAGACTAAATTCGTGTTGGAATCACCATGAGCTAAATAGCAATATTTGTGTTAGATACATTAATTCGTCAAGTTAACTTTTAGTTTCTCTAGAAATAAAACTATCATATTTTTGGAATTTTTTTATTTTATTTCATTGCATGTTTGAGAAAAGCACTATACATGCCTTGCCGTGAAAAGGGCTTTAACGGCTTCGTATGGTTATCCGGCCTCGCTAACGCTCGGCTCGTCTATATACATACTCACCCGTTAAGCCCTTCTTTCCCGGCGTCTGCAGTAATGTACTATTAATGTAATATCATTAACATTATGCTTTATACTTATCTACTGAGTAAAACCGCTGTTATAAACGGACTTCCAACCCCAGCTAATCCATAAAGATCCATATCCATAAAGTTGGTATAATCTGTGTGGTGATGTTTCTTGGAGAAATTAGTAGGGTGGATTTCAAAAAAAGTGTAACACAATGGAATATTTACAAAAATGTGACACAAAATGCAGAAAATATCACAATGGAAATTATAAGGACTACTTCACAAGTACAAAAAAAGTTTGTTTTATGTGAAGATACTATAATTGATTAACATAGAACTTGGAAATTATTGTTTTTATTTGTAAATTTGGCAAATACATGAAAATAAAACAATGTTTATTAAAAAAAACACTGAAACGTTCAAACGCGACGAATTGCGAACCTCCTCCTTTTTGGAAGTTGGTTGAAAATTGCAATGTGAACGATCCTTAAGTTTAGTTACGTAACACAAAAATCACACAATGGAAGCAAAAATGGGTATCACCACGTGTTTCACCTCATGTAGATAAAAGACGACAAATTATTTCTGGATTTGTGAATCCTATGTGTATAGTCAACTAATTTATCTACCGAATTATGTAAAAATACTGAGAAAAAACAATAAGCTTCCTGCTTTAAACTTAGATCCAAATTTGGTAATTTTTTCGACAAAATACAAATACACACTACCTCACCACTGCGTGAAAAGAAAACCAATATAGATACCGACATGTGCGCTGGCGTCGGGGCAACCTAGAATTGTTGCCAGACATACTATATCACTGGTGTGTTCATATTTCGCATTAAACCGTTTGATACGGCGTAACACAGCTGTGTAACACAGCTGTGTAACACAATGGAACGAAATTTGTCCCCGAATTTCAACATAGGTTTTTGTTAAACATATAATACAGAAATCGTCTAAAAAATTATTTTCTAGAAACAATTGTGTATATTAAAGAACTCATTAAAAAATCACTACACCATTCATTTCAATGCTAAAGTTATGATTTTTTGTTTACCGCGGGGTGTCGTGAGGACATATGAATTTTGTATGGGAGAAAAAACAGTATTTAAGTTTTTATTTTTTCTAACATACTTTAACTGATTATATTCTTTAACGGTATAAAAATCCTATTAGAATATAAGGTGTGCTATATTATGAATTACTTAGAATGCGTGTGACTGCAATATTTATTTTTATACAGATTTTTTAATGGTGAGGACATTTTTCTTTTTGAAATGTACACTTTTTTTTTTCTTACGTCCAGGGCAGACCTTTCCACTGAGGCATAGATGAATGGAGATGAGAGACGTGTGACGAATAGATAGTCATCGAAGGTCATAAAATGGGTGTCTTATAAAAAGTGATTTGTATATTGTACATGTATCTATATAAATAAAAATACGCGCGGTTCGTCCCGCAAAGCAAAATTATTTAGATTTGTTTCTAAATAATTTTGCTTTTGCGTGACAGCATCGCGACATGTAGTCTCGCACTCGTCAATGTCATAGTACATTACTGCAGAGGCCGTGAAGTAAGGGATTGCAGGACGAGTTTGTGGATAAAACAAGTCCTGCAATCTCTCTTCCAGCCGAGGCTTGTATAGTGCTTTTCTCAAACATTGTGAGGAAATATTAAAATTAAAATAACTACTAGGTAAATAGTTAATAAGAAAAAAAATGTTTTCTCAAACATTATCAGAAATGTATGCATTAATGTCACGAAATGAAGACATAAAGTTTCTTGTTTATGGCTCCCTACATTTACTTCTTGGCCTTAGGCCGTGTATAGTGCTTTTCTAAAACATGCAATGAAATAAATAAAAAAATCTCCAAAAATATGATACTTTAATTTCTAGAGAAACTAAAAGTTAACTTGACGAATTAATATATCTAACACAAATATTGCTATTTAGTTCGTGGTGATTCCAACACGAGTTTATTCTATAACGATGAAAGAAGATGATCCATAAATATTTCATGATGTATAAATATGTCGCAATGTAAAATGTACCAAACACGAACAGCACTTGTTATTCTGTGACAATAAAAATTATAACCTCTTTACAAATTTTTGTAATTCCTACTTATCCTTAGATAGACAGACACAGTTTTCACTTAAACAAGAAACCAATTTGGTCTAAACAGTTATCGTTTTATTGAATAAACACGCATGCATTTTGGGTAGCCATATGCCTTCCGATATCTCGTTTATCATTTGCGCCATCAATTAATTTAGAGCCCATTCAATTTTACTTTCGCATTTCGCACTTAATTCTGGTGGGGCTCAATGAATAGTAATTTCTTCGTCAAAACTCGACGACAACATAATTATTATAAATAACAATGAACAATAAAACCATTGAAATAGAATAAAAGAATCAAAGTTATTTATTTAACTTAACCTCCAAAATTATTAAAAAACTACCAAGACGTTTTTCACACGCGGTTTGAGTAGACGCTTTTACGTTTAAATTTAATATTTGAAATGTACCTATATTTGTGTGAGTAAATTTACAATAACGTGTTTTTACTTATGTTCACGTCCATTTTATATAAATAAAACTTCAAAATATCATTTCTTATTTTTATTTTTAATAGACATTGTGGCAGAATGTTATCATGAAACAAAACGGCACGGTTTGAGTAGACACTTTTACCGCTAATGTTTAAATTTATAATGTGTTATTACTTATTTGTTATGTTCATGTCGATATCGATTAAGTATCGACTTAATATATTCTAATATATAATTTATTGTTTTTTCTTTTTAATAGGCGTACTGGCAGAATGTCATCATGAACCATAGTAATGAAACTGTTATAATGGCTAAAAACCATGTTGCTGTGTCACACATTTATGTGAAATAAAATTAAAAAAATATTACTTCCCGGCCTAGGCCTTCAATTTTGTAAGAAATTCCATTACGTGCCCCGCCTGAAACGTGGTACTTTGAAGCCTATTATAACGAACGTTATAACATCATTTCATTGCATGTTTGAGAAATAGTACATTGTGCATCTAGGGCGGTAAGAAGGGCATTACTTACGAGGGCTTTAAATGACCCGAGTTAGTAATCCCCTTACTGCCCGTGGTACACACAATGTTTTTCATCACATTTGCGAGGAAATAAATAAACTTTCTAGACAGGTAAAGAAACAATAATGATTAACGGTAGTGTAGTTGCACAGTCCACAGTACTCCGGAGTGACTACGTGCTGATAGCGCGTGAGGGGCAGGCGCTCCGCGAGCTCCGGGCGGGCGGTAAAGTAGTATGAGAATCCTTTAAAACCATGGGATTAATACAGATCTTTAAGTCTGTCTAAGTATGCTTGCATATAATATCACCATTACCGAGCAGGTGTGATGAAAAATATATTATGTACCTAGTCATTATATTCAGAGAATAAAACCTCCTTTGTTATGTTACGTCAGTGAGTGGGCCTGTAAACCACCGATGAAGTCATTTTTGTTGTCATGTCATAGTCATGCTTATTTACTTAGCAATGGATTCATGATAGTTTTTAGTGCCTAGTAGTGTCTAGGAAATAGAAGGTCCATTGATCAATGAGATATGGTTTTTTTCAATGATAAAGAACATAATGGTGGGTGGCGTCAACAATTTTCACTTTTGAATCACCTTGCATGCCGAATCGAACCGAATAGCAGCTTTCTACTAATAAAGATAATTGTGTTAAACCGCGGACAGGCGGGCGCAGAAACTATAAGGGGAAAAGATAAGGCAAGAATTGTTAACTAAGAATGCGCTAACAGTATTGGTGAGGGGCCTCGGCTTACGGCGCAGCACCTGCATTTATGCGAATTAATTTCAGCTACTTGGCCTACTTGTTAAAATGGCGTAAAGTATACCTCCGCTTGATAAGGATCATCGCAATCCACCTATAATATTGCATTGCGTTCTTATCAGTGATCTTTCTTTACCTTCGTAATAGCCAAGATATTTTTTAAACCCCGAAATATCTAGTCAGTCTACAAGTACCAAAATGCGAACATTTTAAACCTCTCCTTTGGCTTGCTATGCACACGTTAAACTTATATTATAACATTTATAACACTCTCTTTTTCCGAAGGGGATTTAAACTAAATTTCCTAGTCTACTAAAACCTGCAGCCAGCAGGGGCCGCCATCGCGTATTTCGAAGCGGCCAAGGTGCTTGCAAATATGTGAACACGCCTCAATGTATTGTCAAGGCATCAGTGTGCATGTTATGATATTTTAATGAACACCTTCACTTCAATCGTCAACCGATTCGAGGCAGTCTATTTTTTATTTTATTGAGGAGCGTTTTTCACTACGTTCCGTAGATATAAAAGGCGTTGTCTCAAAGATATTCGGCTCAAATATGAACTAGCCACAGGATTTCGGAAAGTATTAAGGAGTTGTGTTCCTCGAAACGACGCTGCTAAAAAATTCTGCCGAGATCTACAAAACCCTTCATCCTACCTGTATTTGAAACATGGATATAGTGTCGTCCAACATCTGCACTCTGACGGCCAACATCTTGCCGCCCTTCTTCGGAGTTGCGGGGGGTGTCCGCGAACCTCCTCCCGCGCCGTCCACTCCCGCGGGCGTGCTCGCCGAGTGGTGCATACGCCCTGAACATATAGCATATGAATGTTTTACACCAAGCAGCATGTTTTATACCGAGTAGCAATTGACAGGCCAACCCCTCTGCGGAGTTCATATGACAAACAATCATACTCATTGTATGGACTTATGTTTACTTTAACTGGCATAGCTATTTGTATGCAAGTTACGTACGAATACTTAGGGACCATACCAACAATATTATTTCTAATATATTGGTATCTGCTATTATCCGTAATACGTAAATGATAAAGATTTAAAAAAATAAGTGCATGTCAAATTCCATCATGATTAGGGCTCACCCTACCTCCTAACCCTCAAGTTTGATGGATTATAGCACAGAGACAGAGCTTTAGTCAATACTATACTTTATTTTAACATATTTACGGATTGGCACAAGGAAATAAATCTTTGATTTAGCCTACCCCTTGTTGGAACAAATTGATTACATTTTAATTAAGTATAAAAGTCTTACCAGGTAGAGTATGGTATCCAATTGTGGACAAATGTCCAGTAGAATTGCACGATCCTGGTGGAAGATCTGATTCCATCATTCTATTATCCATAAACCAGTTTCAAGTTCAACTTCACAACTGATTTTATGAGAGCCATATTTGCTCTCTTTCTATACATTGTGCGACTTCACGGTGCCTGTGTAAAAAAAACTTTGGTAAGTTTTAGTGACCAAATGCATAGTAAAATTACCAGAGATGTTAACTATTTTAAATAAAAGCATTTCAAATGCAAATACAAAATACAAAATACCTATTTTCTATTTTGTATTTTAAATACTTTTATCGGAAACTATTTTGTATTTTATTTCAAATACTAAAAAGTTCACGTATTTTGTATTTTTTTCAAACTTTAAAATACAAAATGCTTTTTGCCATTATTTAACATAAAACGGAATTCTACCAGATGTACATCCTAGAATAGGATGAAACGAAATTAATTAATCGATCGATCAAATGCGCTAGGGTTCGTATTAGTGGTAATGAACACGTCAATGACGGAGATTAACAAAAAGTTAAACTTAACGGGTTGACAACAGCCAAATCAGCGCACACTGTCTATGTCGGAGTAAAAACACGAAAACTATTAAAATAAAATAAAACCGTGGACTGTTTGTGAATTGTGAAGTGTGACACATTGGCGGTTAGATAACATCCAAAAAATATTAAAGACAGAATCATTTAAGTAATAATGAATTCAAGACTAATCTTTGCAACTATTTTTTTTAGACGATTTCGGTAAATTTAAAATTGCTCCATCTTCGGTTGCTCCATCTTCGGTCTTTGAAATATAATGAAACCATATACATTTTTAGCAGAATTCAAATAAATAGTTTTTCTTAAAAAACTTCTTAAAGAACATGACTTAGATGTTGTCTACATCTTAAGTAACTATTGTCAAAAAAGTATTTTATTTGAATAAAAGTATTTTAAAAATACCTATTTTGCATTTTGTATTTCAAATACCTTTTTTGAAACTATTTTGTATTTTTATTTAAAATAGGTAAAATATCAAAGTATTTGCATTTTTTATTTAAATACATTTCAAAACCTATTTTTAACATCTCTGAAAATTACTATCATCCTTACCTACATAACAACTTAGATTACATGTTTTACACACATTTTCTAAACTGATTTTATACTTTATTAGCCATATGAGCACTCATATGTATGTAATTTAAACTTTTGAAAGAGTATTGGAAAAAATATAGTTTTTTTTTTACCTCCCATTTAGTTTTTTTTCTAGACACAGTGAAAAAACTTCAATTGGTATAAGTACATAAACTTCTATATAAATCATTGGAAGAGTTTTGATTAAAAACAAATTACTAGACAACTTTAATTGTAAACAAGGAGGTAAGGCCCCATTTATACATATACTTGCTTGACCCCAACTGGGAAATCCTTATGAGTAATAGTAATAGGTACCTACAAATACTTACTAGTGCTGTAGGTGATTCTTTATTCAGTACGTAATATTTCTGGCTTTCCAGAAATATTTAGTCATATAAGTTTAATTGGCATGATGACAATTTTTTAAATACTATTTAACATTATTAGCGACTTGAAGAAGTATTGGTCTCTAAAGGGACTCATGAAATAGAATGACTGGGTCTCTCAGTAAAAAGGACAGTTTTCAACACATCCATTCTGCCTTGTATATTTAGTCATATAAGTTTAATTGGCATGATGACAATTTTTTAAATACTATTTAACATTATTAGCGACTTGAAGAAGTATTGGTCTCTAAAGGGACTCATGAAATAGAATGACTGGGTCTCTCAGTAAAAAGGACAGTTTTCAACACATCCATTCTGCCTTGTATCAGTTGTATCACATAGTGACTAGAAAGAATAGATCAACAAAAGTGGAGGTGGACTGGTCACATGCTGAGAGAAACACAAGAAAAATGGAGCAAAATAGTGACTGATTCCAAACAAAGTCAGAGTAAACCTATAAGACAATTGTAGGACAAACTTTTACTAACAGCGGGCCCTCTTTGAAGGAGAGTGGCCTGGGACAGATTACACTGGAAAGAGCTAGAGAAATTAGAAACACTCTAATTCTAGAATAAAGAGCTTAACAGATGCATAGATAGATTGCACTTCTACTGGTTCCATAGAACACAATATTTCAGTTTTGTGCATCCATTATAACAGCAAATATTGCATTCATTTATGTATCCTATGAACCTTACTCAAAAACCCTTGGCAGTGTCATGGCGTCCGATTGTGACGTCAGAACTTCAGACCACCATTTAATGGTTCTTTGAAATGCTGCTGCTAAATAAAAAATAAAAAAACAATCTTTAACAGATATTTGTGTAGATGTGATGACGTCTTCAAAGGTTTAAGTGTCTGTGGTGTCACAGATAGTAGTAGATTTATGACGTCATTTACTCCGCAATAGCTTCCATAGCCTAGTTGGTAGTGACCCTGCCTACAAAGCTGGAGTTCCTAGGTTTCAATCCTGGTCATGGTATTTATTTCTGTTACAAATACAACATACAAATATTTATTCCTGAGTTATAGATGTTTTCCATGTATTTAAGTATTTATATGTATCTATCTATTATATATATTGTCGTCTAGTACCCACAACACAAACCTTTATTGAGCTTACCATGGGACTAATCGCTCAAAACAAAATCTTCTCAATGTAGAAAATGGGAGGACGAAATAATCCCTACAGTTGGACCACTCTTAACTAGAGTGGCGCGGGACGGAAAGCACTGGGAGGAGTTGGAGGAGGCCTTTGACGTCAGGCACAATTAACTGAGAGACTTCATCTAAGCAAGAAACATACCACAGAACAATGAGCAGTTCAAATACAAGGAAAATATAAATAAATATACCTAATTGTACCTACAACACAAGCCTTATTGAGCTTACCGTGGGACTAGGGTTGATTTGTGTAAGATTGTCCTATAATATTTATTCTTATTATTTATTCACCCTCTTTTAGTATTTCAGTCAATATGGCTGATTGCATAACTTTATAATTTTATTTTATTGAAAATATAACCTCCTGCAATCATAATTTATTTTATTTTATTTGAAATCCATACTTTATATAATAAAGTTAAGTTTCTTTTGTTTTTAGATAAAATGAAACAAAAGAAATGCAACTTTGTTCCAATTGTAAATAATTTAAATTTAATTTAACTAATTAGTCCCATTGCTAGGAATGTGATTCTGAAGAGGATAACCTAATGTTTATACTGCAAACAGGTCATTTTATGGAATCATAACATAAGAACACATATTTTTAAACCATTATTTCTATGATTCTTTTACCGTCATCATGCCAATTGATCTTCTGATTCTTGAAATCATCCATTTTAATTGAAGAACCACAAAGATATTTAATTATATGATACTGATAGTACCTAATTTTCTTTCATGACAAGATTTAAGGTATGGAGTCAGTCAGTGATATGATAAATATGATGTGCCTACTGCATAAAGTGGACACACACAGGGAGCTCTTTAGCTATGATTATTAACCAGCTACAAATAAAAGTATTTGAACATGCTCTCTAATGCCTAAACAATATATAGATGCTGCCGTGAAAGCAGGAGGTCGCAGGTTCGATCCCAGCCCTGCTCCTAGGGGCCTTGATCACTTTTTCTGTAGTATATGACATCTATTTCAATTTTAATTAATATAGGTATAGAATTTTTTATATTAATATTATATATTAAGGTACACAAGACATACCATATTTTTAAAAGGTTCAAAAAAATCTAAATTAAATTAAAAGTGGTGATAAATTTGTGCAGATTAATAGAGTTAAATTATACTAATAGTATTTAGTTAAATGCGATTACCAATTAACCGATTAAAAAGAGAATATAATCACAAGGAGTGTCAAAGACCTTTAGAAGTTACAGGAGCTTTTCAAAATTCTTTCACTCACCTGTGTCAAACGAAAATCAGCATTTTGACTGTTTAAAGTAATAAACAAAAGCACTGTATAAATCACGGTTTTTTACGTCGGAAACAGAGTAGATCAGGGGTAATATTTTATATAAGAAATTGCACTAACAGTACAGACGGGGGGCGCCCTCTTTTACGCCCTTAAAGTATAAATAGTTAAGTTTCAATGCAATAATCAGAAAATAGGTCAACAGAGGTGTGTCCGGTCACTCCGACAGAGACAGCAGACGCACTGACTGCTGCTGCCTCCACCTTCCTTCACCTCCGCCGCGACGCTAACAGCGCCGCACTCGCCGTCGCCGCCCACGGGGCGCAGCGCATGACAATCTAATTAGGCGTGAGACCCTTGCCAATTTAATTACTGCCGCTACACACTCAACGCCTGGCAAATTATTCAACAATTTCTGAACTTCGTCGTATCTCTAGCTGCCTAGCAATGTACAAATACAAACGTATAACTATGCTAGGGTTGCCATACGTCCCGGTACGCCGGGACATGTCCCGGTTTGGAGCATGATGTCCCGGCGTCCCGGCCGATAAGCAAATCGTCCCGGTTTAAAAATCATACCTAATAGTTATTTACTTCATTTAGTAGGGGACTGGACTTAATTAAAAAAAAAAAAAACTACAATAAACACTACTAACTATTAGGCTAATCGGACGTGGATAGAATGACTTAAGCGCTGACCCATGTCCGTTCACTTTTTACGAATTTACATAAACAGTGTCAAAACAAAATCTCCTTTCAGTTCCTCGAGCTTTTTCACTATTTGTTAAAAAACATAACTTCCAAAGTCGCGGGAAATAGCGGACATAAGTTATATTCTTAGCATCACCATTAGTATGTTAGCCTGTCTTGAATTACTTTTCATTATTCTTAGTAAAAGATACTATCCCCATTCAAAAAGGGACTCGCGGAATACATTATAGCAAACCATTAAAATCTGCGCTTATTAGTCGTAAACTGGTAAACAAATAATGAATATGTTGAATGAGTAACCTAGTTAGTAGTAGTAAATAGTAATATTTTTGCATGTCTCGATATTTTTATTCATTTCATCTTGCTACAGGTATGTGTTTACCCTAAATATAATATTGCATTCTTGCGGTGACAAAAATCTAATTAAATGCATGTAATTATGTAATAACTATGTTCTCATGGAAGTGATGTATATCTTATATGAGAATAAATGTCTTGAAACCTAAACCTAAACCTATCCCCGAATTTCTGTAAAAATTTTCGTTCAAATTCAAATATAGATAGAACAGTTTCTTGTCGCGTGCGAGCAGAACTTTGAACAGCTGAGTAAAAGAATAAGACATCGATTTATTTATTTAACTGTAGGATCCCTGTCGTTGGCATCATTTTGACACATAAAATATTTGTTCGCTCCTTTTTTGTGATTCCTTATTTAACATTTTTCATTCCTTGTTTAATTTTCATTCAGTGTGTTTGGTGGCCGGGCGTTGACACTGTTAATTTAAATCAAAATTTACAAACCAACCGATTAAGATTCCAAACTAACCAAGGAACCCTTATGGTGTGACTTAGTCTCGAGAACTACTAAAGCTGCCGATTTGAATTTGAATAGTTATAAACAAGGTTAAATCATTATAATTAATATTTAAAACGGGATAATTTACATGTATGTTTATTTTATTGAGCACCCGATATTTACAAGCATGTTGTAAGCGTCATGTTTATTCCGTGAACCCCCATGACGCTTGCAAAAGTGTCGAAATATCGGGTGCTCAATAAAACAAACATACCTGGTAATTATCCCGTTTTAAATATTAATTATAATGTAAATGACCATGTTAGCTTAAAAAGGTTAAATCAGACACATTGTCAGAAAGTTTATTATATATTTCAACGTATTTTCAATGTATTGCCCGATAAAAGAGGGAACAAAAATTAAAAATTTAGGGGCATCATATATCATATCATTTCATGTGGGGTATCATTTGAAAAGGTTTGATTTGCAAATTCTAAAAAAAATTTTGACAGTTATTTTATTTACTAACGGTAATGTAAAAATAAATACCATCCCCCATATCTACGAAGTTTACGAAGGAAAACAATATGTTTTTTTTACACAACGTTAACATTATGATAAATGTAACAGTAAAATATAATATTATCCCTATCTCCATTCATATTTTTAAATAAAAAAAATCTTATACGAACTTTTGAATTTTAACCGCCTTAGATTGTTTTTTATTTTATTTATATGAATTCATGGTGTCCAAAAAACGATTTAAGTACCTACGTGATAAAAAATGACAAAAACAAACTCGCACACTAACTATGCCGAGAAAACGAGTGGTACATGGGACTGACGTCAAATTTCTACTTCGAGTTGCAGTTGCAACTAAAAGTTTGCACGGAACCCTCGGTGCGCGAGTCCGACTCGAACTTTGCCGGTTTTTTATTAAATGTCCCGGTCTGAGTCCTCACGTTTATGGCAACCCTAAACTATGCAGATGTTTAGTGCTTAGGAGGTATCTTTTCTTACTTTCTGACACAAACAGATGAAAGAGAGGTCAGACGCAGCACCCGGATCTCAACTCAACGTACCACTACACTACGAGCTCAAGTCATTGATCTAATTGGTCACGTGATGCACCATCCACCGACATATTTTTTTAAGTTTATTGCACTTTTCATATTATTATATTCGTAGGTTCATATTAAATAACACTGTAGAAATCGTAAAAGCGAGTACTAAGAGGGAGAAAAGCCATCAAAGGAAAACAATGGTAGTTTTAACGACCAAATTATCAATATGGTTCGCCATATTTATTTACTTTGAATGAAAGATGTTTCATTCACCTGATGTTGCCAGTTATGTAAATTAAGTTGTGTCTACATATCCGACGTGAATTTGTCTCACCCGTGACCCTTATGGTGGCGTCAGTACCAAAGGCCAGTACGGTTTTGCTACTTTTTCCGGTTTTGCCATGGAAGGCTTTACCAAATTTTGATCCTTAGATACGACACAATCAGATTGCAGATTTAATCACCAATTAAGAATTCGCCTCTACGTCGCATTAGGGTCGGTCGCCACCCACGTCCGGAATCAGAGAATGTGAATATGAATTCATATCGTACAGAGCTACATAGATTACGAATCTGTCATATATACAGAATTCATAATACCGAATATAATTCCACTTATATACTTGGCTTGTCAGGCTATATCAATATCAAGCTATATATTATTTAATTTGTTTGTGATCTCTGTGGCTATACGGTATACGTCACATCGACATCATGGTCACAGTCGTTTCGTGGTCGTTTCGTTCGTGTGTGTAGGTGTAGAAATGTCATTGTTGTAAATAAGTTACGTTACACCAAACAATAAACAAGGGATAGCAATAAAACATTGAACAACGATAAAGAAAATTTGTTAACATGTGTAATTTAATTTTGTGAAACATAATTTAATAAAATATATTTCGTCGAGGAATATCGCAAACATGGAAACTACTCCATTAATTACCAGACCTAAGAGGAAATCTTTATGGTCAAGGTAAGAATCGTTTTCATCTTATATACCTATATTTTTATTTCGCATAACTACAATACCTGTTTCGATAAAACTTTTCAATTTCAGATTTAGTTTCCGTAAAAAAGAGTTGACTTCAAGAGTCATTTATCTGGGGCAATTACCAGATGAAGATTTTCCACCGAATTTTATATGTAATCAAGTGAGTATCTACAAGCCATTGCCTGTTTATTATTACTGTTGCAAGTTTCCTTTGTCACTTATCGCCATAATTCATATCCTGCCAGCCTTTTAGTGTATGTGATTGGGAACTACCCTACAGATATAGTTAACTTATTTGCATCCATGTCTTTCAGTTTTGCTAGTCTATTATGGTCGGGTTTTTATCAACAAATACCTTGTCTGTCAAATTCTAATAAATTTGTAAGTGCAAAAGTGACACATGGTGTTATAATACATAAAATGGCAACCATGCTATACCTTCTGATGAACCAAATTTTGTGTGTTTATTATATCCCAGGTATCTTTATATTAATTATGACAGCATGTCACCAAACTTTATTTTAACACTTTCGCAACCAGGCAAAATTTCGAACAATACCCCAGAAACCGACAGTACTCGCTAGTCGGGCAACAACGTGCAACTCAATGCCGCATGCCGTGAACCCGCTAGTTGGGCAAGCGGCGGGCGCTCAGAGCTGTGCCAAGTAACTTGTATACTAATAAGAATTTTTATTTTGTAATCGCATTAGGTAAAGTAAATAAAAATACAAAGTGAAGTAATAAAATATCATAATCAACTGTACCAACTTTTCGACCACATAAGTACATAATAATCAGAAGACTTTTTCTGTTAGTGGCAGTGGCAGCCCTGAGGTAGCGAAGATGCAATGCTTGCCCGCCTGTCGGGTACTTTGGTGTCGCGTGTAGGTTTATAGCTCTTGCCCGACTACCGGGTACACCGGCATCTGAGTAAAGTTTACAAGTGCCCGAGTGTCGGGTACACGGTGTCGAAAGTGTTAAGTGGGTATGATTGATTCAATCACCAAGTAAATATAGATTTTGTCCCTAAATTAATAAGATTGGCCACTTGAACAATAGACCTGTTACTGAAATACTTAGACCATTTAACCAACCGGGCTGGAGATTGCCAGGTCATTCGCTCTGCCAAAAGCATGAGCAATGATCATGTTCATTATATGGACTGATGTATACCTGACATGATAATCATACATTTGAGGTGCTCTTCCCCAGAACAATTGGCCTTTATAGTATAGAAAATGACAGATATAGCCAGTGTAGTTGGTTAAATGGTCTAAGCCAAAATACCATCACTAAATCAACTAAAACCTCATTGTTTTTTTACTAAAACAATTCAGCAGGGCTTCTGTTTTTGGGTGCATAAATCCAACAAATATAACCAACCTATTTATTGAGTGACTATAGTGAAAACATTAGAATTTGGGGAAAAGCAACCATGACCAGGAAACTTAGTAGGTACCTACTAGTTTAAAGAAAAAAACAAACACCTAGGATTAAGTTTTTAAGAATTATTTTGAGGAGAGTTTTTTTGGGCAATTAGAAAATAGTTATCAGCAATTTGGATATAAACTTTGATTAAATAAAAAAAATTTGGGGACAGTTATTATTATTTCTGAGGATATAAGATGAACTTCGGAGGAAAGAGTGACTAATCTAAATTTTGGTAATGAAAAATATATTTTCGATTTTAAATTAACAAGTTACAAATGTTTACAGTCTGATAAGAAGACACTATTTGAGAGCTTTCTAGGTGTTTTTTTTTTTTCACCACTACAACAACTAACAATCTTATCAACATTGAAAGTGGTACAGTGCAAGTGCATCCTGTAGCCTGTAGAAAACTATCCATAATGTGGAAATGAGTTATATAGCCATGCTAAGGCAAACTAGTTGATCTCTGTTACCCAACTACCCACTTGTTCATCTTATTGATAAAAATCTGAACAACATGTAGGTAACTGCAAATTTTAGCACTGTGATTAGTGCAGGGCAAATGTAAGTCATACATTACTGATTTAACAGAGTTCTGTATGAAAATTAAGTAAGTGTACAGATTATATTATAGGTATGCCATGTGGTTACACTTGTTACTCATTTGACCTAAAGCAGACATGTACTCTATGTCTAAGCATGGCTGTCTACAATACAACTCAATAAATGGATGACAAAGTTTTGGAAATGAAAATGTCTGTTAAGTTTGCTAGTTTTATAATTAGAAATATGAAGTAGTTCTTTGTATAAATATAATAAACATTACTTGTGATTATGGAATGTTTTGAAATCACACAACATCAACATACATCTGTATTTTTCTTTTCCAGAAATATAATATAATAACTTTCCTTCCGCTGGTATTATATGACCAATTCCGCTATTTTCTAAATCTTTACTTTTTGATCATGGCATTGAGTCAATTTATACCAAGTATTCGTATTGGATACTTATATACATACTGGGGCCCTCTTTGTTTCGTTTTGGCTGTGACACTATTCAGAGAGGCTGTAGATGACTTCCGGCGATACAGGTAAAATTTTAATTAAATTAATAAATTTAAAGCCATCCTATCCTACTCATAATTCTTTTTTTTTGTATTTGCAGAAGAGACAAGGAAGTGAACAAACAACGCTACGAGCGTGTGGTTCTCGACCAGAACATTAATGATTATAGACCATTTGTGACAGAGTGTGTGCCGGCATCGACATTGCGAGTTGGTGACATAGTCATGCTGCACAAGGGGCAAAGAGTGCCGGCAGACATGATTCTTCTGAGAACGAATGAGACAATGGGCACTGTATTCATTCGAACAGACCAATTGGATGGTGAAATAGATTGGAAATTAAGGTATCTTTTATTAAACCTTGGGTAATTCTGTGTGTAAATAGTGTTTTTCTACTCGCCTACTTTAATCTGTCAATTACGAGTACATAGACAAAACTATAAGCTCATACTTTTCGATGTTAGACAGTCCAACTCAACTATAATATCTCATTTCGATACGCTGTAGGCAACTATAATAGAACTTCATACAAATTCTATACTTATTTCCGATGCCGCCTGCGACTTTGCCGATCACGCCCCCCGCGCCTGCGCCGAACGCGCCCCACGCGCCGCCTGCCGGCGTGCGCAATTACATCTTTTTGTGTTACATCCGTGTTAAGTCAATGAAATTGAATGATGAAATTGTTCCTCCATAGATGATGATGATGATGACTCGTAGAAAAAGTATTGTATACAATCGTAACATAATTCAGTTTTTCAATCTCGTACCTTACTAAGGCCACTCAGCAAGCTTCGTGGCCTAAACACGGTACTCGACTGAAAAACTCTTCATTATATCACGATTGTATAAAATACTATTTACCTTATCACAATAATCTAAATTTTTATATTGCTAGAATTAATCTTACTACTGGCCTGTTGTTTATACTTCTGTCGCAAATTAAAAGCATCACAGCATAAAATGCATAGAATTAATATGCTTCTTCTGTGAAAACTTACATGAATATTTACAATACTAAGAAGCATTGCGAATTTAGCATATTTTTAACAAAAGCATTCCCATCGTTATAACGAAGTTGTTGTTTCATTTATATTCAAATGATTGGTTTCTAATGATTTCGTTTAGTTAATGACGCCAATTAGTATATTGTTTGTTCAACCACGAGTTTAAACATTAAAGTTGTTCAAGGACAGTATGTAGTGTCCTATCAATGCACATATCATTGATATAGGTATTTATGCTTCCATGCGTAACATGAATCATAAAATATTTGTTTTTTCTTTAATATTTATTATGCTTATATTTAACTTGGATGGTTACATTGTTATTAAATAGTTGTTAGCCATTTTTAACCACTTGTTGGGATTTAGGATTGACTTAAAATTGAGCTGGTATGTAAGTCAAAATGTGGCTTTTTAGATTCTAAATTTTCATATATACATACGATTGGCTGCGTGTTTTTACATTTTAGATAAGCGTATTTGCCATAGTTCACGGTTCGTTTTCAGAATACCATTACCGTCTACTCAAAAACTTCCGACTGATGCACATCTTCTTGATATAAATGCCCAAATATTTGTCGAAAAACCAGAAAAGGACATACATTCCTTTATTGGCACTTGTACTAGATTGGACGAAGAAGAAAATGATTCTTTAGACATCGAGAACACGTTGTGGAGTGGTTGCGTCGTGGCTTCTGGCCAAGCAACTGGATTAATTATTTACACAGGTATAATATTCTTGATTACATCGTATAGCAAAAGACGTTCGAGAAGACCTATAATTTCACCTATAAGCTATATATAGTTAAGTTGGCTAAAGTCTAATAAAACACTGTATTATTATTGCTAAGTCATGATTTAATATCTTCCATTGGCATTAACAAAGGTACTAATTTGTGTTTATTGACAGGTAGCCAAACGCGTAGTGTAATGAACAACTCGACTCCACGGTCCAAAGTGGGTCGCTTAGAGCTGCAGGTCAATGACTTCACCAAACTCCTGTTCGCCGCTACCCTCCTTACTTCCTTCCTAATGATTGTTCTTAAAGGTTTCAACGGGCCTTGGTACGGATTTCTTTTCAGATTTGAGCTATTGTTTTCATACATCATTCCAATCAGGTAAGTGATTGATTAAATTAAGTAACGTGAAATCCGAGGAGCAAACAATAAATGTATTTTTTTGAATGATTATTTTTAATGTTCATTATTTGCGTTGTTATCCTGTTATTAACTTTTAGTCCATTACAGTTTAAGGGTAAATTTGGATATGGGCAAAGCTTTCTACTCCTGGACTATTCAGAAAGATAAAAAAATAGAAGGCACAGTGATGCGGTCAACAACCATACCAGAGGAATTGGGTAGAATACAGTACCTATTAGCTGACAAAACTGGAACTCTAACCAAAAACGAGATGGTGTTTCAAAAGTTGCATTTGGGCAATGCTTTGTATGACAACAATCAATTCTACGAGGTAAGAGCAATAGTTTTTGTTTTGAGTTCTAGAACATAGTGCAGAAATAATTTCATCACTGTCATGCAGTTATTATCCCCGCTTCATGGCTGATTTTTATTGCTTTAACTTTTAAAGTAGCTAAGTGTTTTAACTTTTGAAATGGCCATATTACTTTACGTTATGCACGGACGTGGTATTTATTCCAGGTGGAAGGTTTACTGACTCAGTATCTGACAAACGAGTCGTACTCGGTGCCCGCGTCGCCCATCCTGGGGTGCGGCGAGCCCCTGTCTCCGACGCCGCAGCAGGTGTGGCGTGTGGTGCTGGCCCTGGCGCTGTGTCATAACGTCACGCCTGTGTACGAGCTCGACGACCAAAGGGCTGACGAGGCCCAATCAGGTACGAATGAATCTCTCTCCTATCGCTGAAACGCTGCCGACGCCCCTCGACACATATCTTATCTTTACTCGTGATCTTCCAAGAGCAAGTTCCTCCTGTAAATATAAATAAAACGGGTGAAACTTGTGATATTATTGTTCAGATATGGGCAGCTCTGTGATGTCGGAGAGTTGCGGTGGCGCTGTGCCGCAGCAGGAGCTGTGCGACTATCAGGCCTCCAGCCCCGACGAGGTGGCACTCGTCAAGTGGACCGACCAGGTAAGTAATATTATTACCAGAGTTTGGTAAAATCCGGAATCCGCTCTCTGCAAAGGGCGACAAACGCACCGTTGATTGTGTCAATATTACCACAATTATCAAGGTCGGTTTCCACAAGCACTAAGCCAAAATGAAGAAATAGTAAATAGCGCCTCTAATCACTACGAAGAACGCCTCTCGGCCTCGACGTGCACACTATATAATTTCAACTTTATGTTTTCAGATGGGCGTATCACTATACCGAAGAGATTTTAGCAGTATATCTTTGAAGCTGCGAGCAACTAACAAGGTCATACAGTTCTCGATACTGCAAATATTTCACTTCACCAGTGAAAGCAAGATGATGGGAATTATTGTGCAGGTTTGTACATTAAGAAAATTTGAGTCTCTGTTAAACCCAATAGAATAATAGTGCAGTAAAATTAGACAATAAAAGGGATTAACTGCAGAATGAGACGGAATAAGCTGGAAAGTCCCGAAACACATTCCTTTTGATTTTCTAATTATTGTCTTTAATGTCACCGCAAATTACCTGTCGGCGTCGTAAGTTATTCAAGGTGAAATGTCAAAACAAACGGTTTTTTGCCAATACCAAAGTATAGTATACTATAGCTCCAATAATAATTACGTCTAGAGAAAATTTGTAGAGCATACAATTTGCAAGATTTAATGCTTTAAGGATTTTTTGATACGATAAACCGTTTAATAGATACAAGACGAAGAACGAGCAGCGTTGAGCCATACATACCATAATGTTTTGCATATTTCTAGTTTCTTTTTATGCACGGAGCTTCGTCCTTTACACCTTCTTATTGTAATCCTAGCACTAGCACTAATCCTAGAGCTATTAAGGCAACTATTAGAGCACCCAAATTAGTATTTAGGGACTTTCCAGCTTATTCCGTCTCATTCCGCAATTCTATCCCTATAAAACCTGTATTAATTTATAAGATTGCAATACGAACTAGCCGCTGAGATGTAAATAGGTCTGCCAATACATTGTGTTTCTTTTAACGTGCATATAAATATTGGTTTTGTTTCGTCAAGTTTTGAGTTGTGGGCGGCTATAGGATAAAGATAGATACTTACAATACTTACATGTCATTATGATTAAATTACTACTCTTACTAATTAGTCTTAATTAGTCTGATCAAGGAGGTATGAAATAAGAAATCGAAATTTTCTTATATGCCTCTATAACGACCTAACCTAATATGCGATCGAGCGGCAAATAGACAAATCTGAAACAGAGATAATGGGTAAGATGCGTAAAAAAAATCGTGTGCCGAGTATGACGCCGTTACTCAATTCTCTTTGCCTTCAAAGAATAGGTACGGGATTCGTACCTAATTGGCTGGTATTTATGATTGTATACAAATCATAGTTTTCTAAAGTAAATATAAATATGGTTACGCTTGAACTTTTTTTTCAATGATAATAGATAAACTCATATGAATAAGAATTGATTCATTATTACTTATAATGAATTAAATTCTTTCTTAATTTGAGTTTATCTACTTGTTTAAGTACCTAACATCCATCGTACAATAGGCAATATTCACTTGTATTTTGGTCAAGTCACCTACAATAGTATCTTCCGCTATGAAGACCGCAAAAATATGTGACACGCTATTATGGCTTTACAAATAAAAATGTGTCAGATATTTTTGCGGCCTTTATAGCGGAAGATATTATTGCAGGTGTCTGTACTGTTGGCTTTATATCATAGCTTTCATCATTATAAATACTGTAAAATAATTTTCCGCGCAAAAAAACTAAAATGTAGTATATCAATCTTTTTTCAAAAACTTCAAACAGATTCGGGCGTTTTAAACGCCCGGCATTTTAGCAAGCTATTCCGTGACGTCATTGTCTGAGGCCGAGAAGATTCAAGAAGCCGAGAACGCGAATGAACAGTGAACACAGCTCTGTACACTCTGTAATTCAGCTTCAAGAATGTTTGGTGTACAGCCGGCCTTGCACTTGACGTCACACTCACTGTTTAGAATTTAACTTTTTCCTTGCACTTTTCAATAATTATATTCACAACAAAAAATCAACTAAAATTTAGAAATATCGCGAGAGGTAAGTGCTGAACCGACATAGTTATACCGAGGGAAAAAATATAACCCTTATCTGTGGCAAGTTCATATAGCCTATTCCGATCGCATTAGAGAATAGTACATTTCGATGCTAGTGCGGAAAGTATGTCATCACTTCATCACAAAAATGACATATCCGCACGTGAATCGAACGACGTTTTTCAATACAGATGCGAAAAATATTAAAATACATAAGAATGCATAAGAACGAATTGAAAGTTTTTTTATTATTTCCGTGACATGATTGTAATACAGTTGATATATTAAGAACATCTTCAAAATTTTTATCTTATCTTCTTTACTTTCTCATTTTCAATCTCATAATAATTATTTCTCATAAACAAAATAATAAATCGCATGTGACAAATCGTATCGTCATGTCTTATAGGCTCTTCGAACATGTTTACCTGGTTGAAAAACGCCTCTACTTTGATTGACGTTTCGTGGGCTCTGTTCCGTTTCATACACAAAGATTTATAAGAACTGTTTTCAATGTTAATATTTTTAATGAATGATCATTAGTGTGATGAAGAAGTAATTATTGAAATATGAAATATCAATATCTTTAATATTATTGCGTTAATAGTAGGTATTTAGTTTTATTACGGCTCGGTAAAGTTAACGAACAATAATACTCTTCGGTAAGCAGTCATGAATTGGAACACAACTAAATTTAAAAAGATTGGAAAAGTAAAAAGCACTAGTTCGCAAAAACAAACTTTGCGCACGCAAAACATCCAAGAAAAGGGCACTTTTTGAGCAATTGTATTGAAAAATATAATTTTGATCGACTTTAGGATGAAGTATCGGGAGATATAACATACTACGTGAAAGGCGCCGACGTGGCCCTCGCGCCTCTGCTCGACTCTCCGTGGCTTAACCAGGAGTGCAAGCGGCTGGCGGCCGACGGCCTGAGGACTCTGGTTGTGGCCAAGAAAGTTCTCACCAAAAACGAATATTTGGAATTTGAGGTAAACGTTATTCAAATAAAGTGGAATTAAGAGGTGTAATGTAGAGGTGGTGTCAATGTAATGTAACATTACATTGACAACACATTTTTAAGGAGTTAGTTTTCCATTCCATAACACCTCCCTGAAAACTAGTATTGACAAAACTTGTTATCATACAAATAGTTTTAATTGGAATGAATCAAAATGGCTTATCCATTAGTAGATGGTTTCCTCAGCAGTTCCATAAACTGCCGCTTTCTTAAAGAAATTAAGACTTATAAGCACATCCAAGTAACACCTACGTGCAGGTGTGAATCGGCAAACAAACATACAAATAGAAAAACTCTCTTCATAACTTCCTTTTCTCAAACATGATCGTAGATGTATGCATTTATGTCACGAAATGAAGACATGAAGTTTCTTGTTTACGGCTTCCCCCATTTACTTCTTGGCCGGCGGCCGTGAAGTAATGTATAGCGTAAGTATGAACGGAACATTATTCTCCGCTGCTCTAACTTTTTTAATTTGCGTACTAACACTAAACTGACAAAGGAAAAAAATACAGCCAACAACCACTAGATACTTGCGACATTAAAAAAACAAATTCTATGTTTCTATGTATATTTTTGTGCGGTTAAACATGGTGCTCGAATAGCTCATTCAAATGGCATCTTTAAAAAATAATAAGGTGGCAAATTAAACAATTTTTTCCTTATTAACTATTTACCTAGTAGTTATTTTAATATTTCCTCACAATGTTTGAGAAAAGCACTATACAAGCCTCGGCCGGAAGAGAGATTGCAGGACATGTCTACCACAAACTCGTCCTGCAATCTCTTACTTCACGGCCTCTGCAGTAATGTACTATTAATTGCGGGATCTCCCGAGAGAAAATCCGTGTGACTTAATGAGAATCTGATCCACAGAGCGAATATAAAGAGGCTCGACTGAGCGTCACTGACCGCACCGGGAGGACCATCGCGGCGATGTCGAAGCTGCAGTGTGGGCTGCAGCTGCTCGGGCTCACCGGCGTCGAGGACCGGCTCGCGGACCGCGTGCCCCAGACCATGGCCATGTTGCGCGCCGCCGGCATCAAGGTCTGCACTGTTTACACCAGTTCCGCCTTTGTTGCGCGACTGTCGAAAGAAGATTTTTTAATTCTTGGTCATGGCCAACAGCCTTGATGGTTCGACAGATTTTAGAAGGGGAGTGTCATTAGGATCATTAGATTCGCCTAAGTAAAGCCCCTCATTCACGGCAGTCCGCCGGCACCTCCGGGACGTAATATAGCATCGTGAATGTCGTTGCCGGATGCGTGCCGTACGGCAACATCCTGCTAGCTCCGCCCACCTCCTTGCAGTCCCAATTGCACTAAATTACGGTAATAAACAATTGAGAAATGCGGCAATGCGAAAAATATTAATTCTGCATTATTAAAAATGACATAAGAGATGGCGGCATTTTTTTAATTCGAGTACAGTGTATGTGCTAAAACGCAGCGCTGCGCATCTTTCAACGAATAAGTGCGAATTGGACTGCCAGGCTGGGCCACTTGCACACCGTGTGTCCGCTCCATCCAGCCATGCCGGAGTGCCGGCGGACTGCCGTGAATGAGGGGCTTAATGAGAGTGACATAGGGTATGATAAATATATTAGAAATCAAAATAGTAAATCTAGGCGCCTAAATCCTACTATTTAATATCGACTTGATTAAGTTAGAACTGTAATTATATACAGTTGGATATAATTAGTGATTATGGTCAGATCTGGATGTTAACGGGCGATAAACTGGAGACGGCGTTGTGTATCGCGCGCTCCCTACACCTCGGGGGCGGCGGCGGCGGTTGGTTCGTCGCGCCGGAGTGCTGCTCGCGGCGCGGCGCGCACGCGCTCCTGCGCCAGCTCTCCTCTGCCACGGACCAGGACCTTATCATTGAAGGCGAGACGCTTGAGGTAATTGGCAATATGCACTCATTGTTTTTATAGTGTTGTATGATAACTTTTATCATTATATAATATTGTAAAATATTTTTCACCGTAATTAGTACATTACGATACAAGTGCGAATAAGAGAAAATTCGCAATGGCGTGGCGATAGAATATGAATAGAACAAGAGTAGAACAAGAATATGAATTTATGTTTTTTTCAGTCCTCCGGCCGGTAAGCGCCACTTTACGCAAAACTAAATTGCCGCCTGCCGGCTCCGTCGGGCTGAAAAATAGTATACAAACCTCGGCCGGTAAATGGGAAAGCCTCGGATCACATGTTAGTCGACCTCGGCTTCGCCTCGGCCGACAATTACATGGCATCCGAGTCATTTCCCACTGAAACGGCCTTGGTATGTAATGTACTATTTTACGATCAAGTTAGTTTCACGAGGTGACTTTTGAGTAACTTTTTGAATGTGAAAGTTGATTTTGCATTTTTAATTTCCTCTGAAAGTCCGTTATACATATTTGCACCGTCGTAAAGTATGTATTTTTTTCCATAGTTTGTCCGAGGGGCACGAGTTATGAGGTTGTTAGCGTTTCTTAATTTAATTTTCTGTATCTCGTGTTTTTCCCTGAAAGATATTTAAGTATGTACTTCTTTTTGTATTATTTTTCGTATAAGTGAGCAGGTCTGAAATGTGTATGTTTGATAAATATTTAGGATTTTAGTTTCTTTGTATATTGTTGTCGTTGGTTATTTAGGGGTATTTTGGGCGGTTTGTATCATTTTATATCAGTTTGTTGCGGTTTACGCTTACAGTTATTAATGACCGGATTCCATGTGGACGAGATTTTAAAACCATCAACCCGATTGAAATTGGGGTATTTCTTGTTTTCAATGGCTTTCCGTACTTTTCTACTATAGTGACGACGATCGGTGAAAGGATTTTAGAGTTATGCAACTCAATCCAGTGGTTTGGTCCAGACTCCAATAAATGTTCAGCCACCGCAGACTTGTTTACTTGGCGATTTTTGACAGCTGCGATCCTTAACTCTCTCCGCTATGGTACGCTTTGTTTGTCCGGTGTAGGAACTACCACGACTGCAATCAATCTTATAAACGCCAGGTGACTGGTAAGGGATAACATCCTTCGGCGACCTTAGTTTGCCCGAAATTATCAAGTTGTTGATCAAGACCACTTGGTCTTGCGGGTAGGTAGTTCGTAAAATCCGCGCGGCTAGAAGATGTTGATGTAAACCTCAGCCGGTTTTTCTCTATTACCACGGGACAATATTATAAAGGCACTCGCTGGTGGACTTGGGTTTCAAAATTAAAACTTTCGAGTCTTCTGGAATGTGTTTATTATTTTTCTACCAAACTCTCGCTCCCTTTCATCTTTTTTTCAAGGTTTCCGCTCAGCGCCACCCGCGGCGCTGCTAGTCGTTACGCATCCGATCGAGCAGCTATTTAAAAGTGTAAAGTTACATTTAAATTCTTTGTTTAGACAAACAAATCAAGTTTTAAACACTATTTCAATTAACTGAGCTATTTAACTAAACATTTGGATACTTCCCATTTATAATGAACTTTAAAAGTGTGTTAACACGAGAACTGACCATCCAAACGAAATAAGAATGTATTTGTATGTGCACAAAGTTCAAATTACTATAAATGTTTGTCCAAGTATTCGCGGAGTCGGGAGTACGAGGTACGAGTGTTCGTAAAATAATTGTTAAACCAAAACAACAACTTCTAACTGGTGTCGGTACGAAATAGGTAAGTTATACAAAGAAGAATCATGAAAACTAAATTTAAAATTAATAATTGGGGTTTTGCTGCGCCTGGCGTTGTAATACTCGGCCATCCTGCGTCATCGGTCGGTCCCCGCGCCGATCCACCGACGTGACTTTCTCACCATCATTCTGAAATAAAACAATATTTACACAGTAACCTGTTTTAATAACTCATACACCAGTTATTATTCCTTAACCAACTGTAATTACTGCCATCCAGAGTTCAAAATGCAATGAAGTAGTTATCAATGGTTTTATAGTCTAGGAGTCAACTACTAAAAGCAAAAAAATATATATATATATATATCACGAGGTCGTGGTATACATTATTTTTACGAGGAGATATAATGGCTAGTGTGCTGCTGTTGTTTGTATTATTATAAACCTTAATGATGATTCGAACAGATTATTCAGATATATCACGTCAAGCAGGCCCCTAAATTGTCCCAAACAAAATTAGATATTCCACACAGCCCATATCAGGAATATATATTTCTATATAAGATGTTTCACACAGATTTTTAGAATTAGTTACAAAGGTGTTACCACTTAGGTTTTGTCACATGGGTTGTGCCACACAGGCTATGTCACGCAGGTTGTGCCACACAGGCTTTGCCACACAAGCTTTTTCACGGTGGTTGTGCCACACAGGCTATGCCACATAGGTTGTGCCACACAGGTTTTATTATCTTATTTTATACAACTGTAGTGTGATTGCTTGAGTTTTTTTTTTTTTACTACTTAGCTAAGTTTGCATAGATTTTGATAGCACAGACTTTGAAAGTGTTAAATAAACATCATAATGTCATAGAAGTTTAACGTTCAAAATAACACATTGGTTTTATGACAGTTATACTACTCATGTAATGCTGAATAAAATTAAATAAATAGTTTTATGAGAAATAATAATAACACCGTCGTATAACACAGAATGCGTATAATTATAACATATTAACGAAAACCATTAAAATTATACAGTTTCACACATCTACAGTTAGAATAGTAGCTGTTTTTTTTTTTGTTAACAAGGTGTGTTTTAATGAAGAGCAACATATTATAACATGACATTAAATAAATTAACTCTCAAGTAAATCTATAAGATCGTCACGATCTACCTCGTGGTCTGAATCTGAACTGTCAGATATGGCTGGTTTATATGGGCGAAGAGAATCTCCTGCCACTACTGCACTAAATTTTCTGTACCCTTTGACTCCTTGTATACTATTAATAGTATATCTATCAATTGACGGATCGGCCTTTGATATTTTGTATGGACCTGTATACACACTGCCTAATTTTTTTGTAACACCTGTTGCATGGTCACGAGAAATACCGCCCTTCCACAAAACCATTTGCCCAACTTGATATTTAGTGCACATTTTATGTTTTCTATCATATCGTTTTTTCATTACAGTCATATTTTTATCTATTTTGAATGCTGCAGTTTTCCTCCTTTCATCCAACTGTGTTATCAAATCACTATTTTCGTTGTCGATGTTACGATAAGCCGGCAGTTGAGTATTTTTATGGCTAAACATTAGGTTAAATGGAGTTTCACCTGTGACGGCATGCGGAGTATTGTTAATACCCCAAATCACATCTCCTAATTTTTCATCCCAGGTGCACTCGCTTTCAGCCGTTGTGTTAAGCCCATTGACTATAGTCCTATTTACTCTTTCAACTTGGCCATTAGCGCGAGGGCACGCTACTGCATTCAAAACATGTTTGAATTGCTTTTCAGCTGCAAAAGCTTTGAAATATCTGCTTGTGAATGCCACACCGCGATCTGTGATAATCCGTGTGGGGTAACCAAATACAGATATTATGTCATTCATATTTTTTATTGTTTCAACAGAACTAGTGCCCTTTACTGCCCTCGCAAAGACAAATTTCGTAAACGAATCGATGACCACTAGAATGTATGACTTTCCATTACGAGTCTTTAGAAAAGGTCCCAAATGATCAGCATGGAGTGTGTGCATTGGTACATTTACCTTAGGAATTGGATGTAATTCACCCTCGCTTTTGCCATAATTTCCTTTCGCATACGCACATGTAAGACAAGAATTGACATATTTTCGTATGAACCTTGTCATGCCGGGGAACCAGAACTGGGTCTTAATGGTTTTTTCACATTTGTCAAAGCCTAAGTGCCCTATTTGGTCATGGTACTTTTGTAACAAGCCCCATTTCGCAAGTTTTGGTATAACAAATCTGCTACCATAAAAGGTTTTACGATACAAACAGCCATTCTCTATTTTGTAATTATTTACAATATCCGGATTTTTGGTACCCTCTCTAAGCTGTTTCATGATATTTTGTATGTGGTCATCTTGAAGCTGCAACGTTGTACACCAGTCTGACTCTTCAATGCGCAATACTGGCACGGTGTTTACAGGATTCCTACTCAGGGCATCTACGTGCTGCATTCGATTGCCAGGACGATACTCAATCTCTACATCAAAGTCTTGAATGGCCAACCACCAGCGCGCGATACGTGGAATTAGATCTTTTTTTAAAAGCGTACTCCTGAGAGCCGCGCAGTCTGTGACAATTTTAACTGGAATACCAGTCAGATAAATGCGAAATCGTTTTAATGATTCTACGACAGCCAAAGTTTCTAATTCATAGCTATGGTAAACTTGTTCTTCGCGACTTGTTACCCGACTGAAGTAAGCTACAGGCTTTAAATGACCATCGCGTTGATATTGAAGCATTATTCCGCCTAGTCCCATTTTGCTCGCATCCGTATGTAACTCAGTTTTAGCATGTACATCATAAATAGCTAGTACTGGTCTATCTGTTAAAATTTTCTTTAGATTTTGAAATGCTGACTCTTGTTCTGGACCCCATTGCCATTCCACGTCTTTCTTTGTCAGGCATGTAAGGGATCGTGCAATTTCAGCAAAGCTTTTGACGTATCTTCGAAAATATGACGCCAGGCCCACAAATTGACGCACTTCGTGTACGTTCCGGGGTCGTCTGAAGTTTGCTACGCTATCAATTTTCGCTTTGCCTGGTCTTACTGTGCCTTCCGTAATTTCGTGACCCAGATAGTTAACGCTGGTTTTCAAAAATGCACATTTTTTAATGTTTAATTTGAGATTTGCTTGTGCAAGCAGCTGTAAAACCTGTTCTAAGAGATCTAATCCTTCTTCAACAGTGAGAGAAGGAATCATCACATCATCAAGGTATATAGCAAGTCTGTTTTCTAGCGACCCTAGCGCACGCCGAATAAGGCGCGAAAATACAGCAGGCCCGTTAGCTAAGCCAAACGGCATTTTAAGAAACTCATACTGCCCATTGGCAAATACAAAGCTTGTTTTGCTAATTGAGTCCTCGCCCATTGGTACCTGATAATATCCTTGAGCCAGGTCTAATGTCGTAAAGTAAACCTTTCCTACCAGTCGGTTGATCTGGTCATCTATGTTTGGTAACGGATATCGATCTTTTATTGTATGGGAATTAAGTGCACGATAATCGACACATAATCTGTAATCGCCATCTTTTTTTTTTACTAAAATGACAGGGCTCGCATAATCCGAGGTCGACTCTCGGACTATACCGGCTGACACAAGTTCGTTGACTTTTTGCTGAACAATTTGATTTTGTGTGTAAGACATTCGGTGAGGTTTACAATATACCGGTTGGTCTGTGGTAGTTCTGATATTCATTTGCAATAAATCACTACAACCAAGGTCATTTGTGCACTCTGCAAAACAATGCGCGTAACTGTTTAAAAGCCGTGATAGACATGAAGTGTCATGTTCGCTTATTTGTCCAATATTTAACGATGACGGATCTATGCTTACATGTTGATCTGTTGGCACTTTTATGTGTGAATTTGTTATTGTTAAAACATCGCATTGTTTATACGCTTCCGCGCGAGAAATAAGTCTATTAGCACACCACTGTATACTTTTTTCGCCAAGGTTTATTATATGTAAAGCGTATGGCATCTTTCTCAAAAACGTTTGAGGAATAAAATACGAAGTTGTCCCAAGAGAGAATACCACTGGTTTTGTTATTAGAAGGTCATGCGATCCTAAATCATACTCAGTGTAAACAGATACGTCACTACTCGTACCCGGAGGCAGTTCCAAATCATGCTTTAGATACAGTGAAATTTTATTCACGAAATCAGAATCATTCAATTTTATATCACTCAAGAAATCGTCTTCTTTAGCTATAGCTACTAAATTGACACTTGACGGCGTTGTAACAAGGCTCACATTCGCGTGCTTTAGTATCGGTTGCCCTACTAACAAATCTATATCGCCGAGTTCTTCATTTGTTATTTCTGCATTGCTGGTAAGATATAAATCATCAATAAACAGTTTGAATTGAACTCTACCGAGCGATACAATATACGCTCCACCTAAGCCCTTCATACAAACATTTGACGGCAAAACTTTTGTACGCAGCGCTTGTGCCATTTTATTCGTCATAATATTTACTTTGCTGCCTGAATCAATATAACCGATCGCTGGTAAATCATCAATAGTGACACATTTCACAAATAAATCATTTATAACTTCGTAGGTAGTAAAATATACCGACTGTACCTGTTGTTTTATTTGTGGACGCTGAGATACGGCGGGCAGCGCGCGCGACGACGTACCCGCGGCAAACCAGCAGGCGGTGGCGTCATGTCCGAGGCGCTGGCAGACATGGCAGCGGACGACGGCGGTGATGCGGCAGTCACGAGCTTCGTGTCCCATTTTACGGCAGTTGTAGCACTTTCTAGATACCGTCCCGGTAGCAGCGGCTGTAGCGGTTCCGCGGCGCCAACCAGCTTGTTGCTCCGCAGCTCTAACTTCGACCTTTTTGTAATTCTCCAGTGACGATAGGAACCCATAATAAAGCTGACCAGGAGACTCGCAGTTGTATGCTTTTGCGTTCGTTTGTAATTCTATTGGCAACCCGCGTATCAAACAGGACGCGGCATCTTCTCCTTCAATCTTGCATTTTTTTATCAATGACATTTTTTCATGATAGTAGGTCGTCATCGTCTCAGTATTGTTTTTTTTTCTAGCTAACATCTCTTCAAGCCGGTCTACGAATTCAGTTGAACGAGGGAAAGCATTAATTAATTTCTCTTTCCATAACCTCCAAGACGCGGCGTAGTCGTCGAGGTCGTCGTACCAATCTCGGGCTGCTCCTCGTAGACGTATTTGCATGACGAATATTTTGTCACGCTCGTCCCAATCGTATAGGTCGCCGAGTTGCTCAATTTTATGAAGCCATCCTTTTACATTCATGTTTTTCTTGATAGGATCGAATTTAGGGATCAATTCCGTTTCGGTCTGTGAAATGTGACGCTTTTTCGAAGCGGAGCGGCCATGTTCTCTTTCTGCATTTTCCGTTTGTACTTCTCCCTTATTTTCATCTTCACTTCCATCAGTATCGTCATATCTTCTCTTTCCCAAACCTCGAAAATATGGCCCAAGCATTATTCCAAAGGCACGTGATTAGAACCACTTCTGAAATATAAAGGCACTCGCTGGTGGACTTGGGTTTCAAAATTAAAACTTTCGAGTCTTCTGGAATGTGTTTATTATTTTTCTACCAAACTCTCGCTCCCTTTCATCTTTTTTTCAAGGTTTCCGCTCAGCGCCACCCGCGGCGCTGCTAGTCGTTACGCATCCGATCGAGCAGCTATTTAAAAGTGTAAAGTTACATTTAAATTCTTTGTTTAGACAAACAAATCAAGTTTTAAACACTATTTCAATTAACTGAGCTATTTAACTAAACATTTGGATACTTCCCATTTATAATGAACTTTAAAAGTGTGTTAACACGAGAACTGACCATCCAAACGAAATAAGAATGTATTTGTATGTGCACAAAGTTCAAATTACTATAAATGTTTGTCCAAGTATTCGCGGAGTCGGGAGTACGAGGTACGAGTGTTCGTAAAATAATTGTTAAACCAAAACAACAACTTCTAACTGGTGTCGGTACGAAATAGGTAAGTTATACAAAGAAGAATCATGAAAACTAAATTTAAAATTAATAATTGGGGTTTTGCTGCGCCTGGCGTTGTAATAATATCGCCATTGAAACGTTGGAGGTTAGTTTTCAAAGTTTTACAAGGTTAAACCCCGTTTTAGTTAATTTATGTCTGACGCTGTTATAATTTTGACATGGTTTCTAAATTTTAAATCAACAATTACGTTACGTTTACGTTTTTAGTCTTATCAAAATGATATCCGAGTAAAATATGATCGTGCCCCTCAGATTTGCCTGCAGTGCTACGAGGACGAGTTTGTGGAAGTGCTGTGCGGCTGCTCTGGCGTGGTTGTGGCGCGCTGCTCGCCGACGCAGAAGGCGCGCGTGGCGCAGCTGTTGCGGGCGCGTGGCCGCGTCGTGGCGGCCGTAGGCGACGGTGGGAATGACGTTGCCATGATACAGGAGGCTGATATAGGTACGAGTAGGTGCTCGTTTGTTGGCAAAGCGCTTTTCCCTTAATCAGATCACGCATGTGGTGTAGTTGATGCAGGCGGCCATACCGTAACGGCCGTTGGCTAAGGCGGTAGTGACGTCACCATTATACAATGGAACCTTGATGAACCGAAAGCAATTTAATTCGTGGTAACGAGTTACCACGAATTAAATTTAAATTTAAATTATGAAAGTATTGATTTGTCAGTTGCCTCAGCGTGCCATAATTATAACATGAACACAGAGGTTTCTCATTAACTAACATAAATTCTGTTAATTCATGTAAATAATTTTGAATTAGTTACGAACAAGATGACTGTGTTGTTTGTGTTTTAAAAATCTGTATTCAAGTTTTTCGACATTCATACTGCAAAATGTGTCTGTCAAAAATTATCTTAACCTTTTCGACGCTATGTCAAACACATAAGCTGCCACTTGGACGTCACGTCACAGTTAAGGTCTATTTTGTGCTATGGTTTGTGACGGATAACCATTGAATTATACTTAACGAAACATTCCATAGAAGACTACGAAAAAGTGCTGCAACTTTTTCGTATTTTTTTCGGCCGATTGGGTCACCAGTTCTTTTATTATATGTCTACTCGGATGACTAATCCGTCGGACATTGGGCGTCTTAGGCGTCGAAAAGGTTAATTCGCTTTGTGAATTTTGTGATAGGCATTCCAAAGCTAAAAAACAAATGTAGCTATAGATTTATTTTGCTGCATGCAGGCGTAGGCATCGAGGGTGCGGAGGGGCGCGCCGCGTCGCTGGCGGGCGACGTGAGTGTGCGCGCCTTCTCGAGCCTGGCGCGGCTGCTGCTGGCGCACGGGCGCCGCGCGGTCATGCGCTCCGCCGCGCTGTCGCTGTTCATCGTGCACCGCGGGCTCATCGTCTCCACCATGCAGGTCCCAAAAACACTCCCAAAACAACTCTAATTAAAAACGCCCTACTACATGCAGTGGGTGCAATCAAGTACAAAAATATCAAAACAGCCAAACTGACAAAAATATGTATACAGGACTTTATTATCTGAACATTAAGGTATACATATTTTTGTCAGTTTGCCACGGGTTGAAAGTGACCCATTACACGCGACATCTTCTGGAGCTCGAAGTGAGAGCGCTAAAAGTACGAAAGTGAAATGGGTGCTTTCACCCGAGAAAAAAACTCCACTTTTCATTTCGACAAAAAGTACATTTGAGAATTATCTATTTGTTAGCGAAGAAACTACTCTTAGTTGATATGATAAGCAGTATGTGTCACACGGTATCAAAATTATTTTCGTCTTGAGCGTTACCGGTTGAATCCCTCATTACGCTAAGTATTCTACTTTAGAATCCATCGCTTCATTCGGAATTAAATTTACGCCCTCGCCAGAAATATACCATTTTGATCTCTTGTACCACAATCTACTATTTCCACCCGATTATCTGCTCATGAAAATCACACTTCAGAATGATGAAAACCGATTTACCTTCACACACTTAGCTGACACAATGGTTGCGTTCGACGACGGACAAGGAGCCCTTGAATGTTCCTGGAGTTTATATTGTTCCGTGTTCCTTTGAATTGAATTACATTGGAGAGGCCGGCCGAATATTTCCACTAGACTCACAGGACACATACAATACAATTAAAATCAGTTAACCATTCGGATTGTCTCGGGCCTAAATCCGGGCCGGAACCGCGATTTCTTTTAGGTAGCATTCAATTTGAAGTCATCATAAACGCAATGTATAGCACCTGCCAAGATGACATTACTAACCGGTAGACCTAAGAAATGTATTATGCAGAAGCGACATGAATTTGAACATTCATTATTTATTGAAGCTATACTTGTATACAATAATATATATATATATTATGTCAATATTTTACTGGTTTATGTAAGTAACAGTACGATATTACGTCGGATTAATAATTGATAAGAATCACCAAATTAAAAGTTTTTAAAACCCAACGAATTTACATGTGACCATCTCGGAAGTGTATCCTATCAAATACAAAAAGAATTTTGTAAATCGGTTCACGTGTCTTCCTGAAATTCACATACGTACAATAAAACATTAACGTTGAATCGAGAACCTCCTCCTTTTTTGAAGTCGGTTAAAAATAAGGAACACAGTTTTCCAGTACAAATTAGTTTTACAAATTATAATACAATATTTACATCACGAAAACAATGAAATTCTTCCCAAATCACGAAGTACGCTGTTTTTTAAAGATCTTCTATTTATTCCACAGAGCACGGACCTCTTTAGTGTGACAACCTTACATATAGAGGAGCCTTTGGCTTTGATTCTTATAGAAATCGACCGTGTCAGGTAATTTTGACATGTTATTGTCAAAACTGCCATACGTGCTATTCATAGGGTTGTGATATGGGTCGATATTGTATATCGATAGATTAGGAGCAGTTATTAACATTTCACTAAAAATTACATGAAATAAAGTTATGCAAATATTTTTATTTCTTACCTTTCTGTTTCAAAATCAGACACTCAAATGACTTCATTGTTATTTCATTTTATTACTGCGTTATGGTTTAAGTGAATTGTTTCTTATATCAGTATTCTATAATGAAGCGATGCTAGTACTATCTTAATACAACATAAGAAGAGGATATTTAATTATTAACACCAGAAGAGAAAATAAAGAATTGACGCAATTTTAACTACATATATTATTTACAATAATTTAACTATGGGCCTGTTTCACAATCTCCAGTTACAGCTATCTTTCAGATAAAACATAACGCGCTCTCTTTCTTTACAAGACTTTTATTTACAGTTATGTGACATACACGAACGGTATAGAACAGTGTGTATTAAGGGCAGTAAACAAGATATTAAGAACGAATGTGTATTTAAGTCACAGGTTGAGTCGAAGACGAGGTCGTAATTCTTGTACGGCTCATGATACACACAATGTTTTTCCTCACATTTGCGAGGAAATAAATAAACTTACTGCAGATAAATATCATTATTAGCGGTAGTTAGTAGAACATTCAAGCAACACAGGAAGTGCTGTCCGTAACATAAGGTACCTCTACCTCTTCCGAAGTCCTACTAGAGAGACAATGTTTTTCACTCATTCCATTCACGTGGAAATGATCTTTTGTTTTTCGTATCAAAACGTGTAAAAATATTATGGCAACTATAAAAAATCATATCAAAAAGTTGAGCTAAATCGACCGAATTTATATAACGGAGTCATAAGGGCCTCCGCTAGCTGACGCGGATTACCCGGACTGGACACGCATCTAATTAGATATTGTATGAACGGGGCGCTAACTGACGCGGGCGCGTACGACTGATTTTAATAGCGAACGGGATCCGCGAGCGTGTAGCGGAGTCTCTAAAACATGTAGGTACTTAAGCCCGTAAAATGGGCGTCATTACAATGTATTCGAGTTCCCGTCAACCAATTTTAAGGTTTGCTCTTCGTTCTGATACACACTGTATATTTTTTTTAGTATTTCAATAATATTTAAATAAAAATTCTTCTTACTATTTTAGTAAGGCATATGACATACACAATCGATAACAAAAGCAGCGTCGTGTCTCTTCCCTACTTCTCTTGCCCATACTAATTTTATATTGAATTAATTACATATTATTATTTTATTTTATTATTACTCCATGACTGCTACTGACTGTCACGTGTGCGCCGTGCGCATAGGCGACACACGAGTATTGGCTCTCAAGCCGTCTCTCTATAGGCGCGTCGCCCTACGACCTCCAATCTCTTTGATTTATTCCCTACCCTACACGTACACAGACATAAACCGACTTGCTAATTCACTCACTATCACTATCTGAATCATTTACATTAATTATAAAACGCTCGCTAAACACATCTAATTTCTCTTCTTCTGTTAAGAACTCATCTTCAAACTTTATTGCATGACTAGATGAAACGCCGGCTTTGCTCGGGTAAAATAGCAAGTGGGAAGCGGTGCCTTGCTTAGCGCAATCCATCAGCGGATGGGAGAGCATTGAAAATATTTTTTCTCAAACATGATCGTAAATGTATGCATTTATGTCACGAAATGAAGACATGAAGTTTCTTGTTTACGGCTCCCCCCATTTACTTCTTGACCGGCGGCCGTGAAGTGTATGGCGTAAGTATCAGCGAAACATTATTGTCCGCTGCTCTAACTTTTTAATTTGGGTACTAACACTAAACTGACAAAGGAAAAATTACATACAGCCAACGACCACTAGATACTTGCGACATTAAAAAAACAAATTCTATGTTTCTATGTATATTTATGTGCGGTTAAACATGGTGCTCGAATAGCTCATTCAAATGGCATTAAAAAAAAAATAAGGTGGCGAATTAAAACATTTTTTCCTTATTAACTATTTACCTAGTAGTTATTTTAATTTTAATATTTCCTCACAATGTTTGAGAAAAGCACTATACAAGCCTCGGCCGGAAGAGAGATTGCAGGACTTGTTTAATCCGTCTACCACAAACTCGTCCTGCAATCTCTTACTTCACGGCCTCTGCAGTAATGTACTATTAAGGTCGCATACTGTTAAACTAAATCTTTTTTGATACCGCGAGAGTGTGACATCCACTGCAATTCCGCGGCCACTCGGGCTCGGAGTAGTCGGAGTACGAAAAATATGCTCTGGCTTCCCGGATATTGTTATATTATAAAGCCAGTCTTGTTTGCGCGCAGGCGGTGTTTAGCGTGGTGTTCTACTTCTCGTCGGTGTCTCTCTATCCTGGATTCCTGATGGTCGGCTATGGCACCTTGTTCACGATGCTGCCTGTGTTTTCTTTGGTAAGTGCCTAAAACAACTTGATAGTAAAAATATCACAATTGTTCAACATAAATGAAAAGTATGTTGTACGTGTAACTGATGAAGGTTGCACTGATTTCTTTGAATCTATGTTGATTTAGCATTGTATCTATAATCTATATCAATACTTATAATAATCTAATCATTCATGTTACATAATTGTATTTCGCTGTGTAAATAATTACCTATTGATAACTGCAAAAATATGATGGAAATCCAAAGCGGTTAAAACGCCGAAAAGTCGAGTGTAACGTCACACTCACAATACGAGTACAACTATGTTTTGTTAGGTTGGTAGCAAGAACTCGCAATATCGTTTTGAACATACCGGGTTTTTGCCATCGTATTAGACATTTCGTTGGGTGTGATCCGATTTCTCATGTACCTTGCCTCTACGTACCCTACTTTGACTCCCTTAGTTGCCTACCTTAGGTCACTAGGAAAGTTATGAGATGCTCGAAATCTATCCATGGGACGCACCCTTACAGATGTAGTGAATAATCCTTTCCAATCGTCAAAACTCGGAACATTGATAATGTATATGTGTTCATTACATAATTATTAAATACAGGTTGATGCAACAAGTGATTATTATATTTGTGTATTAGAGAATATAACCACGACTTAAATTAAAAACTAGTGAGAAATGTACTGAAAATGACATATAGGACCCACGGTCCACTAGCGCCCCTAGCAGCGAATTCACTCGCGGTAGTCCTCATTAAAATACGTAGTGTGGTCCAAAAGTTACTGTCTGGAGAGATATAGCGGTTTAAAAAAAGATTTAAAATATGTCATTGCGATCATCATTTATTCTGCTCCTTCGTATCTTAGATTATTAACTTCTTTCTATCGCTTGTGAAACAACGGGGAGTCTAATAGTAGATTACATACCAAGGCCGTTTTAGTGGGAAATGTGTCGGATGCCATGTAATTGTCGGCCGAGGCGAAGCCGAGGTCGACTAACATGTGATCCGAGGCTTTCCCATCTAACGGCCGCGGTTTGTATACTATTTTTCTGCCCGACGGAGCCGGCAGGCGGCAATTTAGTTTTGCGTAAAGTGGCGCTTACCGGCCGGAGGACTGAAAAAATAATTAACCACGCTCCAGTCGGCCTGTGGAGGCACATTATTAGATATGAATAAAGTTAGTATCAGGTGTGTGCCCAAACTTCTTTCGAGCTTGCAACGATGTGAGCGAATACCATGCTCTCAGGAAATTTTACACGGTTACAAAAAATCCGGAGAGAGTTTTCTGGAGTCAATTGTTACTAGGGACGAAACAATAGTTTTATAGTATGATCCTCTTTCTAAAAAGGAAAGGAAGGCATGATTATGGCTAGGTACCATATTCTGGGATTGTCACGGAATACTGTTGATAGCTATAAAATAACGGCTACTCCACGACTATGTTCCCGTTCACCAATTCAATCACCAAGAGAAATCATCAAGCGATTCGTTTGCTCGTTTGCCCCCTATAGCATAAAAAAAAAATAAGAGAAAGAAGATTTTCTTCTGATGATGAAGTGACCCGTGCAGTATACGCCCATTTTGAGGACGAAACGTCGGAGTATTTTTATAGGGGGATTGAAATGCTAATTCATAGATCTGATAAGTGTATTGAAATAGACGGAGACTATATTGAAAAATAAAAATAAAATTGTAAATGTATTTACTTATTTCCTTTGTAAGGCCGGAAACTTTTGGACCGCACTACGTAGTAATAGTAAGTATGTTTCATAGGGAAGTAGTTTTATTCGTAAATATCTAAATTTCCTTCTTAAAGTGCCACTGGTCCGCTTACCTTACCCACGATTAAATTTATTGCTCAAATTACAGGAAACACCCAGTTTTGTTATATTTTAATTTTTTTGCGCTGTTTTTTTTTTACTTTATTAAAATAGTATAAAAACATTCTCTATTATTAAATAGAGAAAAAAAGATCATCATTTTGCTAGCTGCAATGGCTCACTGACCAACATTTTACACTTATAAGCAAAATAATAGAACAAAACTTAAAATATAATTCTTGTTTTTAGGTACTCGACAAAGACATTCCTAGTTCAACTGCTTTGAAATATCCCCAACTGTATAAACAGTTAACTAAAGGGAGACAGCTGTCATACAAAACTTTCTACATTTGGACAGGGATATCAATATATCAAGGTATGTATTAAATTAATGGCAAGTAATTAACTGTGGCGCCGCCCTGACGAGAACAGCTAGTCTATGATGGTCGGGTTTTTATCGTTTACCGACGTTGCTGTCACGTTCTAACAAGTATGTATGTGCGAAAGTGACGCATAGCGTGATAAGCGATAAAATGGCAACCATGCTAACCCTGCAGGATATGTTTGTTATCTGACAGTTAGCAGTTAATAAAACGTATGACAAAGTTTAGCTGTGAGTTAACGAGTCGTAGCTTCTATTACCTGAGGCGGGCCTCGCACGTGGAATGACATGATAATTAAATTTATTTATTAATTCCACACGCCTCTTAACTTATCCACATGTACCGCAGTTGACACGGTTCCCACTTTGAAGAGTCCTGACCTGGAATGGGACCTGTGTGACCCGGAATTGGTTAGTAGTGGAGTCGAAGCCGAGAAATAAATAGTAATTGGTTGCAGGCGGCGTGATAATGTACGGCGCGCTAGTGCTGTTCGAGGACCAACTGATCCACATAGTCGAGATCAGCTACACGGCGCTCATCCTCACGGAGCTCATCATGGTGGCGCTCACCGTGGACACCTGGCACCGGCTCATGGTGGTGGCGGAGCTGGCCAGCCTGCTAATGTACACCACTACGCTACTTGTCTTCAATAGCTACTTCGGTAACGTAATCTATTCTATCATATTTTCTTTTAAATCCACTCATAAAGGTAAGTACATACGAGGGCTGCTACTTATACGGGGTGGGCCCTGTAACTAAAGCAAAAAATTAAAATATACATCATTTAACTAATCAGTAATAACGTCCAAATGGTTTTAATGAATTAAAATGAAAAATAAATTTAATGTTATTTTCTAAAAAACTTAATCAAGCAAGTAATGTACCTCAAACATTATGTCCAGTCGAAATAGTTGACAGTGACATTTACGATCGTTTTCAATATTATTATTAAACCTATTAAAACACATCAATGTTGTTTAAACGTATGCAATTGAAGTAGATTACATAGGTAATCACTTATTTCAACTCGAGGTAACTATTTTCTTTAAAGTATCCAGGTTCATACAACGTGTCCCAAAACTCAACGATAAGCCGGCACCACAGGATGGACCTGCTTATGATTAGTAGAGAAAAAAAAAGAAAAAAAAATACCTAAATTATTTTAGATATTACGGTAAAAAAGAAATTCATCGAAAAATTACTTCTGTTTTGAGATTTCTGTTTTACCGTAATATTACTTAAGTAGCCCTGCTATTTAACACAGCCCTTAAAAATACCATAATCCATGGAGTTTTTACATGAAAAATTATCAAAATTCATTTTGTTCCTACAATTTTGAAAGATTTTTTTCTTTCAGTCCACTTTCAATCATTGTGGTGTAAAAAAATAGTATTGACACCACTTTGGCAACCATTTCCAAAAGTTGACGCAACTAACCAAGATTCCAAAATGGTATAATACTTAAGAAAACGTAGTCACAACAAAAAAACGAATTTTTAAACAAGCATTGTCATTTTTAAATTTTGATATTAATCACTTTGGAAAGAGTTGTTGTTGCAAGTTTAAAATTTATATGGGAAATGTGGGTAGTTAATACAATTTTCAAGTCAGTACACTCTGATCCTCTGTTCGCTGTGCACCGTTCCGTAAATTTAATGGATATGGCTCTCATACTAACAACTCTTGGCTTTGCTTTTTGGACTGGTGATCTGCAAACTGTACTGACCTTTTTTTTTTTGTACGTCATCCGTCACTGCCGGGTTTATACGGGGGTATCATGGGATAGATCGTGCACTCTACCATGACACCCCCCCGGCTGCCCCAGCGGTGCTGGGGCTTCCGCGCCAAGGGAGAGAGGACTAGTGACGCACTAGTCCTCCCCCAGACGGGTAGGGTCATACGTTGTGGGTCACCGGCCCACTGGCCCTACTGGGGAAGGCGATTGGCAGCAGCTGCCACGTACTGCGCTCTCCTTCTACCCACCCGCCTACGCCGGAGTGGGTGCGCATCCTCCCTATCTTCGCGCTCCCGCTCCGCAGCCTCCTTTAGGGTGACCACCTCCTCGCAGAAGGTGGTCACTGCCCTCCATTTCGTCTCGCTGCACAGCATGGCTGAAACGACGCTGTGCAGCGAGAGGTCGTCCGTAGCTATGTCAGCCACCATCGTGCGGCGCTGCTCGTCCCAATTGGGACACACAGCCAACGTGTGTTCAGCCGTGTCGTCCGGTGCGCCGCAGTGGTGGCACTGCGTCCCAGGCTCCCGCCCGATTCGACTCAGGTAATGACCGAAGCATCCGTGCCCGGTCATCACCTGGGTCACCCTAAATGTGAGGGCCCCGTGCCGTCGCCCCAGCCATTCGTCCAAAGACGGGAGGATAGCCCCTATAGTGCGGGTTCCATAGGGGCTATCCTCCAACATGGCTTTCCACCGTTCTTTGAGACGGTCCAGGACAGCCCGTACCGCCCTCTCCCCTTCCTCGGCATCAGGCAATTCTCCCCGCGCCCGCGCTTCTGCCCTCAATTTGTGTCTCTCTGCCAGCACCCGGGCCTCAAGTTCCCACGGCGGGGTGCCGGCAAGGAGGCATACCGCTGCGTGTGCGGTCGTGCTGTACGCACGCACCGCTCTCTGCGCCACTACTTTTTGTGGTCGACGGAGCAGGGCCCGAGTCCGCTCCGTCAGCCTCTCCTCCCAGATGGGAGCCCCGTACATTGCCATGCTGCGTACGATGCCAGCATAGAGGCGTCTGCACGGGGCGTTGGGCCCTCCCACATTGGGCAGAAGGCGGCCCAGTGCCGCGGCCGCACCAATCAAGGGGGGGGCAAGTCTGGCGAAATGTTCCTGGAAGTTCCAGCGTCGGTCCAGGATGAGGCCCAGATATTTTATGTGGGCCTTAACCTGGACGTTCTCGCCCCCGACACGGATCTGCATTCCGGCACCAAACCGCCATCCCCGCCCACCAAAAACTATCGCCTCCGTTTTGGGGAGGGACACCCTTAACCCAAGCTGACCGATCCGGTCAATTGTCAGCTGCGTTGCGGCAGCAGCCCTCCTCATCACCTCCGCAAAATCTCCACCCCGCACCGCCACCATGGTGTCATCTGCATAACAAATGGTGGCCATGCGGGGAAGCTGGACGCCTCGAATGGCCCAGTCATATGCGAGGTTCCACAGGAGGGGCCCCAGGACGGACCCCTGTGGAACCCCGCACTCCATCGCTCGCATCCTCATCCCACCCTGCCCCTCATAGAGCACTACCCGCTCAGTCAGGTAGTGCTCTATGACCCTCCTGAGATAGAGAGGCACTCTGTGATATCGGAGTGCCTCCTCGATAACGCTGAAGGGGATGGTGCCAAATGCGTTAGCGATGTCAAGAGACACCGCCACCACCCCCTCGCCCCTCCCGGCCGCGTACTCGCTAAATCTCCTGAGGGAGTCCAGCGCGTCCATAGTGGACCGCCCCGCCCGGAACCCAAACTGTCGGTCCGAGAGATTTGGGCCCGTCCCTTCTAGGTGCCGCTGGATACGGGAGGCCAGGATTCGCTCCAGCATTTTCCCGGTCTCGTCCAACAGCACCAAGGGGCGGTATCCGGCCGGGGAATCGGCTGGGCGGCCCTCCTTCCGGAGGAGGCACAACCGGCCCTCCTTCCAGCAACTCGGGAAGCGCCCCTCCCTCAAACAGTCCTCAAAGAGGTCTTTGAGGCGTTCCCCGAGGTGTTTCAGTGCCAGAGGCATCAGTCTTCCGGGCACACCGTCCGGTCCCGGCGCCTTTTTGTTGGCCCTCAGCCGATCCACCACGGGCACCAACTCGTCGTCCGTTAAGCCTGGCACGTCTTGGGCCGCTTCCGCCTCCTCAGGCTCAGGGTCAGCCATCCTGGGGGGGACGAGGTTTCCCGCTGGCGGGAAGAGACCCTCCACGATGTTTTGGAGGAGTCCCGGATCAAGGGAATCCATAGGGGGGGCCGGCTTTAATTTATTTCTGACCATTTTATATGGTCGCCCCCAGGGATCCCTGTTTAGACCGTCCAGGAACTCCTCCCACGCCTCATCTTTGCGGCGCGCAATGGCAGCCTTGAGAGCCTCTTTCGCTTCCCGCATAAGCTGGTAAAGCGCCGCCTCCTCCTCCGCGGTGTGTCGTCTGCGTTTGCAGCGGGTGTATCTACGCCTTGCGGCGTTGCAGGTGGTGCGGAGGGCCGCCACGTCCTCCGACCACCAGTACACCCGCTTTTTGTCCGTCAACGCCCTGACGCGCGGCATTGACGCGTTGCATACCACGGTTAGCGTCCCCCTGAACGCCCGAGCCCTCTCCTCAACTCCAGTGGTGGCCGGTGGTGGGGTTCCCCACGCCTCCACCATGGCCGCCTCTTCCGCCATCTCCCGGTCGAGGCCGGCCACCGACCACCTTGGGAAATACCCTACCCTCGCTGCTGTTGCCGCTGCAGGTTGAGCGATCTGCGGCGATGGGGAGACCCTCATCCGGATATACTGGTGATCGGAGAGGGTCTCAACCCCTTCGAGGACACGCCAGTCCGCGACGCGGGCCGCTATGGCGGGGGTCGTGAACGAAAGGTCCACGATTGACCCCCCCTGCCTGCGGACACACGTGTTGACACGTCCCCGGTTTAACACGCCCAACCCCAGTGCAACCGCCCACCTTCCCAAACTTTCTCCTCGGAGGTCCGTGCGAGGCGCCCCCCATCCCCGGCTCTTGGCATTGAAGTCGCCAATCACCAGGGCGTGCAATGGGTAAGCTCCTCTCACGACGCCCTCAAGGGTGAGGAGGAACCTCTCGAAGGCGTCCAGCCGGCGGTTAGGGGAGAAGTAAACCCCAACTACAATTATTCCCCCCCATTTGGCTGCCGCAAAACCGGGCCCCCTCCGCACTCCCTCTAGTGGGCGTCCACCCAGCGTTGGCACCACCAGCGCCACAGTGTCGTCCGTCGACCCGTACCAGTTGGCGCGGGGAAGGACGGCGTAGGGCTCTGCCACCACGGTCAGGCCTATGCTCCACTCCGCCATGACTTGCATAAGCAGGTCTTGAGCCCGGGCGGAGTGGTTGATATTGCACTGTAGTATTTCTTCGTGGTGGTGTGCTGGCATTACTGTGTGGCGCTGGCTCCCTCAGCAGACGGTGTTGCCTCCATAGGTTGCGGTTGACTCCGCGGCTGGCTCTGTAGTTGGGCCACTGGGGTCCGCGTAGGGTCCACCCCTCGAACGTCCGGCGGGGTGCATGCCTGTCCCCCCATGTAGTGGTGGTGCGGAACCCCCGCCTGATGGCAAACAGCGCAGTGTGGCCGTGCCTCCGTGCATTCTGACTTCCGGTGCCCCGGCTTGCTGCACCGGAAGCACAGCTCTCCCCTATCTATTGGTGCTGGGCACGTCGCCCGCGCGTGCCCAGTGCCTAAACACCGGTAGCACCGGAGGGGCGCCGGTGCCAGCGTCAGGATGCGGGCAGACGTCCAACCCACCGTGAGCCGGGCAGCAACGATTAGGGCGTTGGCCGCCGCTATCGGGCACTCCACGATGGTGGACCCAGCACCACTGGGGGCCCAGTGGATGTTGCCAACCCTCACTTGGCCCTCCAGGCAGCCCCCTTTTGCCGCCACTTCCATCCGCACCATTTCAGGGGTGGCGGTTTCATCTAGTCCCGCGACCTTGATTTTTCCCATTTTTACGGGCCGGTACACGCGGGCAAGGTGTCCCACCGCACCCTCCAGTTTCCTGGTCAGCTCGTCTGCCAGCCGGCCGCTGTCCGCCCCAGGGATCTCTATGACCCGGGTTCCGTCTGCCCCCTTCCGCATCCTCACATGCTCAATGCCCACCTCCGCCAGTTTGAACGCGGAGGTGGCCTTCGCCATTACGTCCACATACGAGCATGTGGTACCCGGGTTGAGCGCCACAACTACAGCCGTCGTTTTTGGCACTGGTATTTTGGCCGGCACTGAGCCTGGGGCTGGGGCTCGCTGTTTAGCGGCCTGCCCTCCCTGTTTGGGTTTAGAACCCTTCCTCTTCGCCACCTCGGTCCATGCCCCAGTTTCCTGGGAGGAAGAAGGAGGTGGTGGCGGCGGCGGTGCCATCTGCGGCCTCTTTGTGGCGCGTTTTTTGGTGGCGACGGGTGCCGGACCAGCTCTAGCAGGAGGCATCAGCGTGGAGCCCGTCGTCCTTGCCGTGGTGCCCGCAGTGATTGCGCGCTTGTTCGTCATGGGGGCGGGTTCCGGCGAAGGTCGCGTTTGCCGTGCCGCCAGCGCAGTGGCCACAGTTGGAGCTGGAGACACGTCAGTCGCAGCAATCGAGGTCTCTGCCGCCACTCTTCTCTTGTCAGCGGCCAGCGGTGGTCGCAGTATCGGCGCTGGGGGCAGGAGGCTCTTCATCTCGTCCATGCGGGCATTCACTATGCCCCCCAACGTGATGGAGAGACTCCTCGTTATTTCCTCACGGAAATCTTGCAGTGTGTCCGCCACAGACTCCATTATGCCGTTGGTGGACGGCTCCTCCGGATCTTTACTCTTGTTGCGGTCGGAGAAAGCCGTCCGCAGCGCCTTGGTTTCGCTCTTAAGGAGAGCAAGCTCTTCCTTCATCCGCTTGTTATCGGCGCGAAGGGCACTGAGCTCTGCTCCCTCCTCTCCAACTTCGAGCCCATCGACGGCGGCAATAATGTCGCGGCATGCCCGATTAATGCAGCCGCGAACCTTCCCCTGCAAGTTGCTCGACTTTCCCACTTGCTCCAACACCGTCTCCGCCGCCCTGCGAACCGCGCCTTTGGTCGCCTCTCCTCCATTGTCAGAGTCAAGTGGGCTCCGTGCCCGCTCTTCCGGGTCCGGTAAAAACAGCGGGGAGCGCGAACGGGTTCCGCTCTTCCCCTTCCTCAGCGACATTTTTCGTCCCGAGTATGGGACGTAACCGGCCTCCTTATCGGCCTCATGCTCGAAGGCTTCTAACTCGAGGCTATTTCTTAATGTTGCCCGAGCTTTAGCTAGACCTGAGTACGCCCCGAGAGGGGCCTTTCCTCCCCGCCGAGCCGTGTTGACCTTCGGCTCACTAACAACTTCGTCCTCATGAGTCGAGTCTAGGGGGTGAGCCCTTTTGACCGCTGCCGGTTGGGCTTGGTCCCTCCCCTCCCTGTTGCTCTTCTCCCAGCCTAAGCTCTCTGGCTCCACCTCCAGGTCAGAATCAATGTCATAGAAGTCGCTTCTGGCAGAAGCGGTTTTATTTGCCGTGTCATCCATGATATTAAGTCTATTGTGCTGCATATACAAGAAAAGGAAAGGAACCAGGGTTCGCCTCTTCCTACGCGGGCCCAGAACTATAGGGGACAGCAAAGACGGCGCATTCCACTACGACTACTAGGCTTCGTTCGCTGGAATGTTCCCGATACCCGTGGCTCCGTCACGCGTTCGGGGATTTGCACATAGGCAAACGCCGTTTTGCCTGTTCAATTTCCCGTCATTGAAACAACGCGGGAAACCAAACAAGCGTCACACCCAGCGACACCTGAGCGGTGAGTTTCGCCACGTACTTGGGGTTGAGGTCAGCGACGAATTACACCAAGATCCCCGAATCGACACGCACCGTAGGTCAGAGACGTACGGGTGACGTTAGACGGGGCACATGGTCTTTGCTGCCGGACCTCTTAGCACTTCTGTGGTTACTTATACACATCGAGGATGCACTGGTGCCTTGCCTTAACCTAGGGACAACACTATCATAGCTTAACACAAAAACTTTTTATGCACCGTATATCCGCTCAACACCAAATCACGGGTCAACTCTTTGTTGCCATGGGGGGGTGGTAATCCCCATGCTGGAGTTGGTTTATGCCCACTTAAGGGACTAATAAAACCGGCCGACTCCAGAAGGAGGACCCGCGAGATGGTGCAGAGCGGCTGGATACGGCCCCGGTCAGAACCGAGTATTTTGATTTTTTGATTTTTATTTATTTTATTTTTTATTGATTTTTTTATTTTATTTTTTATTTATTTATTTATTTTTCCTCTCCCTTTCTTCCCCTGTGTTAACCCGCCCTCCGTGGTTGGTCAACGAGGGTTGCGTCGCAGGAGGGCAAATGCCCCTGCCCTGCACACAAACCAGCTGCAAGCAGCACACCTCCCGGCTCAAGGCCCACGCAGGAGCAAGCTCTACTGCTACAACCATCCTGTGCTTGGTAGTTCGCAGAGGGAGAATAGCGAACGCGCAATTGAGCGGCTATCCTCCCTCTCCCAGGGCGCACCGCGCGGAGGTCTACCAATCCCGCGCCCCAAACTGTACTGACCTGGCATTATTTTGGACTGTGATTGTGTTTCGTGTATTGGGCTTTTTCCGTATTTTGGATTGTTTAGCGTTTATCATGCCGCTACCGTGCACACCGTTGGAATACGCTAACATGCATCTAATTTATGAAGAACGCCGATGCAATGCTAACGCTGCTAGCAGATTGTATCGAGAAAGGTAGCCGCGATGAACAAGTTCTCAATGAAATAGAAAACGATTCAACTACCTCGGTACGTGCCATAGAACTAGCTATGGGAATCCCAAAAAGTTCTGCACATCGAATTCTTAAACGTCACAGACTTCACCCACATCACTACAGGCGTGTGCAGACGTTACTACCGCGGGACTATCCACATCGGGTCGGATTTGGCCGTGTGATGCTGCAAAAGAACAGGGGAGATCTCCAATTCTTAGACAAAGTTCTATGGTCGGATGAATCAACCTGCAAGAAAGATGGCTATTCAAATCTACACAGCTTACATAGTTGAAGCATTGAAAATCCGCACCTGATGAGAGAAGACAAATCTCACTATCAATTCAATTCAAGGTTAACTTATGGAGGGGCATCTTAAATGGAAATGTAATTGGACCCTTTGAGTCACAAGGAAACCTTAATGGTGATGGTTATTTGAACTTTTTACAAAACGACTTGCCTGAAATATTAGAAGACGTGCCTTTACGTGATTTACAAAACATGTGGTTTCAAAATGATGGTTGCCCAGCTTACTATGCCCCTGCAGTGCGAGAATCCAGAGCGTTGGATCGGGCGACTTGGTCCTATCTTATGGCCACCCCGTTCGCCCGACCTGAATGGACCACTTCTACTGAGGCTGTCTTAAAGACAGAGTCTACTCAAAACCCATAGCAAAATTGGACGAGCTTCGCCAAACTGGGGATCATTTCAATAGTGAACATATGCACGACGGATAAAACGATCATTTCTAAGGCGATGTCATGCCTGTATTAATGCCGGTTGCAGGCAATTTGCACATTTACTGTAGTAAATGAATTTTTAAAAATGAAAAATTACTTGTACCATTTCTTTTCATTTATTCAACATTTTTCAAAAACAAAAATATTTTTTTGGGTACGTAACAGTGATTACCTGATTACCGCCAACATGAAATAATGTCGATTCCTTTTTTTAAAATCATTTTTTTCTTGTGTTCATTTTGATTATTTTTTATGTATTATGGTATCTTTAATGGCTGTGCTGCGTTGGATAGCAGCGCTACTTAAGTTTCCAAAAACAAAAATAAAACAGAAATATTTGAATAGACATGGTCGTTAGAAATACCAGCGATGTCGATTTTCAATGGATTTCATTTTTTCTGTAATTTCTAAAATAATTGAGATATTTTTTTTTCTTATTTTTTCGCGACTAATCATAAGCAGCCCCATCCTGTGGATCCGGCTTATCGTTGAGTTTTGGGACACGTTGTTTACAACGCTTGCTTCCATAGGATCTGCACGCCTACCACGAATATCGAAAATTGGTATTGACGGGACAACCTCTTAGTCACTCCAATATGCAAGTCTGACAGAGATGGAAATACAAATCCGCAATCGTTCGATGTTCGTGGTATATGCCCTGCTATTCGCGGATGACATTGTTATGATCAGCGAAGATATAAAAAAGCTGCAGAACATTCTAGAAACCAACAAAAACATTCTGCACTCCGAGTCAGCCGACAGAAGATTGAATTGATGCATTGTACTAAAATTGTAACTTTAGTGGTGGTAACCTCTGCAGCACACTATTTGGTGGCATCCCTCTGAACGAGGTAACAAGCTTCAAGTACCTTGGTTCGAACATGTAACCCGATAGAACCATTGAAGCAGATGCTCATAAGCGTTTCAACACTGGATGGTTAAATGGTATTCGTTACGGACGTTCTTTGCTATAAATGCCATTTCATATCAAAGGCAAAGTTTACAAGACTCCGGTGCTGTCGAATGAATGAGTGAATGAAAGTTTATTGGTACAAATCAATATTTTACATGTCAAACATAAAAATTATATTTACAAACAATCTTATAACTTTCATATGAATAAAATCAATATTTAAACTTTAGTTAAAAAAGCGGTCCAATTTTATAATATAAAAATAATATGTAAGTAGTTTAGCCGTATATCAAGCAATGATGATCCAAGTGCTGACCACTTTAAGAAATAATGCGTTCCAAACTGCGGAGATGAGGATGCTCAGAAAGGCTGGAGGAGTAACACTAAACCATATTATAAAAATACCCATGTCAGAGGCTGTTCAAAAGTTAAAAAATCAGTTCAAGAATAACTTACCGGAAACCGCCTCCGATGGAATGGCGAAACCATGAGGCGACAACTAGACCTTATGATGAGAAAGGAACTGGAGGTGAGTGAAAAGCGTAGGATATGCGGCAGTCCTAGGGCTTGTCTAAAAGAACATGATAGAAGCTCAAATGTCATCCGAGAAGACCTAGGACAGACGCGCCTGGCGACACGAAGACGAAGAAGATGAGAGCAACCGGAGAACTCCTCATTCAACATCCAAAACGAGCATGGCTCCGCCAAGTCTATCGAAATGTTTTTTTTTCCAAAACCATCTAATTGGGGAGCACCTATGAATGGCAGTCTGTTCGGACCACTCGTCGTCGTCGTCACATCATACACAGCGTTAATAAGATGCAGCTACAAGAAAAACTGTTCTACTGAATGCAAATACCGCAAAGCTGTATTAAAATTAACTGCACTTTCCTGCAGGTTCCTTTTCTTACTTTATATAACGTATTATAGGACAAAAATTAAAACAATTAAATTAAATTAGCAATGCCAATTAACAGTAAACAAGACTTTTCCTTACTGCAACTTGACATGGACAGTGTTTGCTCCTGGACGCGTGAAAACGGCTTGTTCCTTAATGACGAAAAATGCTCCGTTATTACATATACGCGAGCTCGGCTCCCTATAACCCATTCTTACGTCATGGATGGCAAGCCGTTGAAACGTGTCAAAGAAGTTAAGGACTTAGGAACGTGGTTCGATACCCAGCTGACATTTAATCAGCACATTACAAAGACCTGTAACGAAGCCCGTAGATGCCTGGGATTCGTCATATGCCAAACGAAATTATTTAATAATAAGCATGCTATGACTATACTTTATAACGCATTCGTTAGAAGTAAACTAGAAACCAACGCAGCTATTTGGAGCCCCCACGAAAAACACTACACGAGCCTATTAGAAAAAAATCCAAAAATCGTTCGTTAGGTTCCTCTATAAGAAGTTGTAAGGCTTTTATCCTCTTCTTTATCCCACCCTATTCGTTCTATGTATGGTCGAATACACAGCCTTAGAGTCGCGAAGAAATATGTATCTAATAAAATATTTTTATCAATTAATTCGAGGACAAGTAACAAACCCTCCGATATTACTACAAATAACACTGCGGGTCCCCCGTCTCTCTGCGAAACAGCTACGACCCCGTAGCCGTGGTCTCTTTGCCTTACCTCCAGGCAGGACTCGCCTGCTTGCTACGTCCCCTCTACACCAGGCATTGACGTTGCTTAACAGTATACTCGAAAACGACAATGAATTAGACATTTTTTTCACGGCGGAAACAAAATTCCTAGCTGCATCGAGTCGGTACGTAGACACAATCGCTACCACTAGTTCCATCACCTAATACGCGCGATATTAATAACTCATCACTGACTTAATCACCTTATTCGTTTTTATTATTTGACATTGCTTATGTTTGACTGGCCTAATTTTAATAACATTATATTCTTGACATTTAGACAATTATCGTAATCCTTTGTGTTTTGTATGTTTTATTTTCTATGACACTCAATTTATTATTAAGTACTTATAATTTTCTCTTGACTTCCACGATATTTTTTTTTGCTATATTTATGTTAATAATTCATGTTACTAATTAAGAAATACCTGTACCAATTAGCACGTAAGGTTTAACTGTTAGTGTTAATTGTATACAATGAATAAACAATATTAAACAATAAAAAAAAAGTTTTTTTTACCTTGAATAAAATTTGGATTTTTTCTTAAAAAAAATATATATATATATATGGCTCTATTACAGATATTATAGAGAATATATTTACGCAAATTGTTAAATTTCCATAGTTTACAGTAAGACCAAACAGTCTGTTTTTTGCTTAGTTTCTGAGATTAGCAACAGGTGCAACATTCATTTCAGTTAGTTTTGGTATAGTAAGCCCCCACAAAGTGTATGTTTGCAAACTACATTACATATGTTATGCCATAGTATTTTTTTTATTAAAAATAGTTGATTTTTGAATGAATTCGTCGTGTCTGTTTTATTCGAAAATGATACCACACAACCCCTAGCAGGCTTAACTAATAAATAAGTGAAGAAATATTAAAAGAAGCCATTCCTCTTGCATTTTCACCCCTCTCCCGCCTCGCTCAGGGGGGGAATTGGTTTTCCCTAATCTCATCACATCACATCTAAAAATTGTTATTTTGAGACCTTCTAGCTATAGTCCAAATTTGAGAACTCTTAACTCACCGCGCACAATTTTGGTCGATCTTGTTCTAGTAGCGACTCTATTATATTGTGCGCTTGTTTTCTAGTCTGAATGTAAAATCTAAACACTATGTTTATTGTATTGTAGATGCAGATTTCATCAAACACTGGGATTTCTGGTGGAAGGTAACCACGATAACCCTCGTGTCGTGTTTGCCGCTGTACATTGTCAAGTTCATGCATCGCAAGTGGAGCGCCCGCCAGTACAGGAACATACGAAAATGATCTTTAAGTGTTAGGGCATAGGCTTTATACCTTGCCCTAACTCGTGTTCACTTGGCATACTTACTGCGAATGCATCATCTGGCGTGCACCTTGTATTTCTCAAGTACGCAATGAATTATCTAATCTAATTAGCACTCCTTTTAAGGCACCTATTATATTTAAAAATTGAAAATCTGATCTGGTATACTCACTTCTAATAAAGCATATTGTAGTAAGTATATAAGTTACTAAAGAATAAGTAAATGTTGATATTCTGTGGATAATATAAGTTTATTTTAAGTGCAGTAGAGTTCGCTTATAATGACATCGAAGGTGGGTCACACAGATCATAGAAAGAAAGAAAAATCCTAAATGATTGATTAGGTATTTTACTGTATGCATATATAATTACATTTTCTTTCCAATCGTAATATTACGTGCCTATAGTCTGTAATTTTAGGTATTTAAAAAATGAAAACAAAAGACACCACGTGACTTGGCAATTTGGCCAATGAGGTTACAACATTTCGTATCCGTCATCTCAATGTCATCATATAGAATGAAGTAATTCTCTGTATCGCTATATTGTGATGGTGAGCAACTTGGGTGACATTAAAAATATTTGTTTGTGTGATATATTTATCAGGTAAGTTTTATTTACTGTTTTTGTATGATTGTCATAAAATATTGCTGCGCAGTATAGTTTACTGTAAATGTGTATATAGGTTTTATTCAATTTTTTCACGCGCCACTTAAATTCAGTTGTATTGATATAAAATATTATGTAAACATATGTGTAAAATTCATAAAAACAACTGTGATTTTCTGGTATGATACGAATTTAAAAAAATGACATAGAAGTATGACTTTGTCAGTGTTTAATTAAGTTAAAAGTGTAAAATTAGCTTAATTACTAGTATAAATGAACCTAAATAGTGTTTGATTTTTGGTTAGGATAAATTACAAAATGGTGTCGCTCTGGAGCATCGCGGCTAACCTTTATCTGACTTTATTAATGCAAGTAGTTGTACTAATGCTCACATGTGAACAATTATTAAGATGGAGATCGGACAGAAGTCTTGTAGTGAACCATTGTAGTGCTATTGTCTGTAAAGTAGCATTTAACGTGTTCACAGTCTTCGATTATAATTCTTTTAGCAGTATAAAAGCATTTAGTTGATCTTCAAAAATGCAAGCATTTAAAAATATTAAGTTTATGCTGTCAAACGATCACATGCTGTTACTTGCCACTGAAAGATGGTATTATAAATCCAAAGGCACAAAAGCTTAAACAACAAACAGCTTAAAGTTTTGACAAAGCATTATAATAGCACACGTTTATGCTGTTTAGCAGCATTAGACATTATTACACCCCATTATCTAACGCTCACTTTGGGGGCAAGCTAAAATAGTGATGTTGCTTAGTCGATTCATATTTATTAATCAGTCAAAATAAAATTATTTGTGTATGAATAATCTTGAGATAATTAATTCATTGTAGATGCAAGTAATAAGTTATATTTGATGTCATTAGATGTTCTGTATCTATTTGATCGGATAGGAGGACGACAATTATTGAACAGTATAGAGACGACTTACTAGGTAATTTAGTACAAGCAGTTTAATGTCGGGGGTAAATTTAAATTATTTAGTACACTATCAGGTCCCGTTTTGTTAATAATAACGAGCAGTTTAAGTTTTTATAGTCAACATCATAATTTTATTAATTCAGATTATCGAAACTGCCCCATCCCTTGCCCCGAAAGTGAGCGTTAGATAACGGGGTGTAGACATTATATTGCCACTAAAAATGCTACTGTCCAGCCAAAGGCATCACAAACTGCCAAAAGCTTTACTGCTGACTAACGTTGCATTATAATGGCATAAACCATTGCTATTAATGCATTAACTTCCTAGTTTGAAGTGTTAATTTAGAGCTAAAGGCACTTTAAAGTACTTAATGCTGTACAGAGGTTTGGCGTTGCATTATAATGGCCTATACGTATGCTATTTAGCGGCGTTTGACATTCGTTTCCTACATATAAATGCTGTTGTAATTCCAAAGGCACTAAAAAAACAGAAAGCTGTACAAAAGCATAATGTTTGACCATTATGTAACTAATATAGTGTAAAGCATATTTAGATGCTTTCAAATGGCTACAGACAGTTTGGTGAACCCATATATTACTTTAAACAGACCTTAAGTTCTACTAAAGTTTACAATTGACTCATTATAGTGCTTATCGTGTTACTTGGGAGCGAAGGCATTCGATCGAGTCTGGCATTGGGGTCTCTTGTCGCAGTTGCCATCTTATGGACTGCCTGAGGGGTTATGCAAATGGGCCGCTAGCGTTTTGTCCGGCAGACGCATACGAGCCGTAGTAGACGGAAGCTGCTCTGATAGCATGGACCTTGACGCTGGCGTCCCGCAAGGCTCTGTGCTATCCCCAACGCTGTTCTTCCTGCATATCAATGACATGTTGTTATCTATTGGAGACCTTCATTGCTATGCGGATGACAGTACTGGGGATCTAGACACGCAGCAGCGTGTCCAGCCAAGTTCAGGCGACGCAGCTGCAGTGTGTGTATTTACACGAACCATCGGGAGCCACTTTTGACCCCTTTGTTACTCAAAATCTACTTAATATAAGCACACGAAATTTTACCCATCCATATAGGCCCTCGAGACTAAAACGATCCCTAAATTTCATAAATATAGCTTAATTGGTTATTATTTTATTATTATTGTAGTTTTGGGCTAATAAAGATGCCGCGTCGACCAGATGTGATCTATTGTGGCAGCCCTTTATAATTCATTACTGATTCCCGTTGAGTCCAGAAAGTTCCAGATTCTTTGGGCTGTAATGTTGTGTATCTCATGAGGTTGCAGTTCGTGCCTACCAAGGTGGATACTTCTTTTGTGCATTAGTGGTCCGCAGGAGCAGAGGATGTGCATCGCGGTTTCCTCTGTTTCCTGGCAGAACCTGCATGCTGCGTCTTGTTTCTTACCCATTAGAAACATGTGCTTGTTCAACTTGCAATGCCCAGTCAGAATTCTAACCACCGCACAGGCTTTGTACCTCTTGAGCCCTAAGAGCTCTTTAGTGTTTTTGTTGTTGAACCCTATTATTAGAGCTTTCGAGTGTGTGTTCCTTTTACGGATTTCCACTCTGCGATTGCCCTCATCTTTTCAAGATTGTTTAGCAGAGAGTATGCCTCTCGTTTAGTAACTCCGCAAAACGGTTCCGGGCCAACTAGGGGCGTGTCCGCGCCCTTTCTGGCAAGTTCATCCGCTGCTTCGTTTCCAACAATGTTGGAGTGTCCTGGTACCCATCTAAGTGTAAATTTGTTGGTGTGAGCCAGGGCGTTTAGATTATTTTTGCAGTTCTGGACGAGTCTAGAGTTAACCTCTAGGGACTCTAGTGCTAGCAGAGCAGCTTGACTGTCCGAGTTAATGTAGATGTGTTGGTTTCTTAGGTTTCTGTCCAGATTGATTTCCGCACATATGTTAATGGCAAGGACTTCTGGCTTAATTGGTTATTGAGACATCCAAAAATCGCAAAAATTCATAGGGATAGTGTTAATGTAGAGTTAATGTAGATGTGTTGGTTTCTTAGGTTTCTGTCCAGATTGATTTCCGCACATATGTTAATGGCAAGGACTTCTGGCTTAATTGGTTATTGAGACATCCAAAAATCGCAAAAATTCATAGGGATAGATGTTAATTCATTTGTTTCATGCGTTTGATGCATTCATCCAAACTTTTTTAAACTGTTGAAACGATCAAATAAGACTAAGGCATTGGCCCTATACAGCCAAAACAGAAGGTAAAAACTAGCCAAGTCAAATCTTTAAGTCCACATTCTGTAACTTCTACAGTAGTTAACACCCATTTAGATATCAGATCTTTTGTCGGCGGGGTGGACAAATAACGATATTCTCATATGGAACTTGGCTTCCATTTTCACAGTTATGTTTTTAGTGGGATGCTTTTTACACGGGCCGTGCTCCCTGCCTCCCCGCCCCTCCCTTCGTTCCCTCGTTCAGTGGTGCTGGAAAGTCGCGGAAAACTTGTGCCTGACATCGAGAATACTCTATCTTTTGTCTCGGTATGGGGTCGGGACAATCTAATTCGTTTCAATCCCACTAAGACACAAGTTTTGTTGCGCGTTCACCGCTAAAAATAACTCATTTACTGTGGCTCCAAAATTCCAAGACACAGCTCTTACCATGTCATAGAGTATTGGGATCCTCATCCAAAAAGCTCGGTGTGCTCAAGAAAGCGAGGGGATACTTTACTCTGAGACAAAGACTGCTGTTAAATAAGTTGCAAGTCAGACCCCATATGGAATACTGCTGTCACCTTTGGGAAGGAGCGCTTGGATACTAGCTTGGACCCTTTGACTCGGTCCAGAGGCGCACTGTAGGAATTGTCGAAGATCCCAAACTCAGTTCGTACTGAACCCTGTCTAAGGAGAGACTTTGCCTCCTTATGTGTGTTCTATCGCCTATACAACGTGTTGTGTTCCGAAAAATTTTTTGACATGACGCTAACGTCCACTTTTCACCATCGCACCGCTCGCCACCGACAGGACGCTCATCCACACACCTTGCAACCAAAATGGTCACGCATTATGTGGTTTCAGAGGAATTTCTTCCCGCGGACGCTTCGGCTGTGGAATGAGCTCTCCGTGCAGAGGTTTTCCCGAAAGATTATAGTATGGGGTTCTTCAAAAAAGGAGTGTATAAGATTTTAATTTGTCGGCAACGCGCATGTGACTCCCCTGGAGTTGCATCAGGCAGGCCGTATGCTTGTTTGCCACCGTCGTGGTATAAAAAAATAAAAAATACCTAAAAGTACAGACTATAGGCGCACCGAACGTCGTTGTACTTATATACAACGACGTTCGGCTTCAACTGGAGATTTTTTCACTTAAGAGAAATAGGTTTTAGGTAATAAACAGAATTTGCTTAGTGCTTACCACAATAAAAATATCGACAATCTTGCTATCGATAAGTACATACTTACTACTTCAACGACAAGACGTATTGCAATGAATAGTTATTTATTATAGAGCAGTCTACATGAAACTTTCAGGCTGTTTTTTGTTTATCTTGATTGTAGTGCATGCAGAAATGCATGCTTAAAAATTGATTTTATAAAAAAGTGTTACGAACATATTTAGGGCAGAGGAGGTCAATGTTCTGCGTCTACTACAAAAACATTATACTGGCGTCACGTTTTATTTGTTCATAGTTGGTCATGTTCGCTAACGTAGATATTAATCACTGTACTTGCGGCATGTACTTCATTAAACTTCTGTGAGGAAAATATGCAGTATACCTATTTAAAAATATTTACATGTCATCCTATTCATCCAAACAATGATAAAGAGGCAAAATTGCAATACACATTTCATTTAATTTCTCTACTTAATTCCAACGTAAAAAGTTAATCAAACTTTTTATATTCATAGCCTTTATTCATTAAAAAAGTAAATAATTATTGACATTAAATGTGACGTTTATTGACATTGCAAGGCAAATATATTGTTAACATAAGACTTATAAAGACAATTTTGGGGTGTGTGTATCATGGAGTGACTTATAGGAGTATTAATTCAGTGACACGAAGAAAGAAAGTTACAAAAGGGTTTCAAATTGTTTTCTAAAGTATGTAAAATATAAATAAATTTATAGTTTGATTACGATTATCTATTTTTAATATTATATATTTTTCTTTGTATTTATTGCCTCTATGACGTTGAAGTGGCACTTATCGATAACAGGACTGTCGATGTTTTTATTTTGTCAAACACTTAGGCCCACTTGCGCCACCCAGAGTTAGCCGCTAACCCGCAGTTGAACTGTCAAATTCCATACAAAAAATCGCTTAACGCCGGGTTACGTGGCTAACCACGGGTAGTGCAAGTGGCACTTAGACGTCAACGTTCGTGCTAGGAAAATATCTAGGTATAGTAATAAGTAATCACAATAAGCAACATCTCACTATAGTGAAGTCGGGCTCATAACTAATAATTTATTATGTATATCAAACTTTGTACTATAATCGCCCCATATCATATCTTCGGAGTCTTTATAAACGGACTCCTCTGTGGTACTAATTTATTAAAAACATGTAAGTATTTATGTCGATACTGTCGCATTGTGATTGTTTGGTTCCCAAATTTTGAAATATGTGATTTCTTGTTCGGACTGTTTGTATTGATCATATTACACTTTAAACTTTCGCGTTTTGTACACATTATTATAAACATAGAACAAAAAGGATAGGTAGAACTAACTTTTTCCCCTCACTAGCTTGGAAAGCGCTGTTTTGTCCTTTAAAACTAGCGTGGAAAAACGCATTTTATCCACATGTGGGGAAAAGTAATAAAGTAATACCTTGCTCTAATTCCTACCACTTACCACCTGTCCAGTATAAGTGAGTCCTATATGCCCATAGTAAATATGCGCAATCGGAGGTCACACCTTAAATTGGTCAAGTCTTATCGCGCACTTGGTAAGCTGTTGGCAATAACTAAGTGCCAGGAGCGTACTCTATGACAAATTATGAAATTGAATTTTGAATGATTTTTTCAAGATAACTTACATGTGAATAAGATTTATAATCGTATGTAGTCTTTAATTTCCTCGCGATAGTGAGGGGAAAAATGTTGTATTACACTCGGCGGCAAAGTTTGTTCAACTCTGGTGCCTTGAGACCCTCGTAAAGCTCAAGATTCCAGTTATTGAACCACTCGCTACGCTCGTGGCTCAATTTTGGAACCTTTCGCTTGCTTGGGTCTCAATATAAGCCCGAGAGTTAAACAACAACTTTGCCCCCTTGTATAATAAATAACTATTCTATCTACCCATACGTTTAAAGTCACTTTCCGCCGGGTAGCAAGATCGCCGTTGACACTTCGCTGATTCATCAGTCAAGCCGAGACTATGACACATGAAACTGTGTCGATACTTCGGTATATTATAGTAACTTTTCTAAAACATGATCGTAAATGTATGCATTTATCTCACGAAATGAAGACATGAAGTTTTTTGTTTACGGCTCCCCCCATTTACTTCTTGGCCGGCGGCCGTGAAGTTATGTATGGCATAAGTATGAACGAAACATTATTGTCCGCTGCTCTAACTATTTTAATTTGTTTACTAACACTAAACTGACAAAGGAAAAATTACATACAGCCAACGACCACTAGATATTTGCGACATTTAAAAAAAACAAATTCTATGCTTCTATGTATATTTATGTGCGGTTAAACATGGTACTCGAATAGCTCATTCAAATGGCATCTTTAAAAAATAATAAGGTGGCAAATTAAACAATTTTTTCCTTATTAACTATTTACCTAGTAGTTCTTTTAATTTTAATATTTCCTCACAATGTTTGACGAGCCTCGACCGGAAGAGAGATTGCAGGACTTGTTTAATCCGCAACATGTCTACCACAAACTCGTCCTGCACTCTCTTACTTCACGGCCTCTGCAGTAATATACTATTATTGTTACAACAAATTTCTTATCTGTGACAATGTTTTATAGCTAAATAATATTAACGATTTCGATAACATATTTTATTTTTAATTTCGAACACATCTGACACAAGGAAATTTGATTTGACCTCAATTCTACTATCTCTAATATCAGTCGAGATGACTGTTAGTTTGAAACGAATTTTCAATTGCATACAATGACGCACGCAAGTCGCATGTTATTTTGATATCGAACGATATGAAAATTGGGGCCAACTCTAGTTTGTCCCTGAATTTTAAAAATATAAATGTCAAAACTTGAATCTCGGAAAATTTTTCATTTCTGAAAGTCCTAATGGCGGTCGATATATATGCGCTTTGAACCCATCATGTAGAGCTCATGATATGTGTGTATATAAAGCAGCGTATGTAATTGTAAATAATTAGGCATTCAAAAACTCGTGTAATGTTATTATGAAACTGGGCTGACGCCTCGTTTCATAAACCTTCACTCGAGTTTGAATGCCTTTCATTATATATAATCACATATAATTTTCAAATTCATCCAATTTTCATATCCTTTGATATCAAATAACGTGCGACTTGCGTGCGACATTGTATGCTATTGACACTTCGTTTCGAACTAAACTTCATCTCGACTGATATTAGAATAGAAGTCAAATAAAATTGCCTTGTTTGTTAGAGATGTTTTAAATTTGAAAAATTATAATATTATCGAAGTCGATAATATAAAATAGATATAGGTAATAACATGTTCACAGATAAGAAATTAGTTGTATCTAACCAAAAAAGTTTATTATTATGGGGGTCTCTATATGCGATTTTTGAACGCATTATAAAGGGCTAATGTTATGTGGGTATTAACTCAGTTCTTGACTAGACGTGTGCGCCGATGAAAAAAAGATCGGCGGCGGCGGCGTGTTTTCGGCGGGAAATCGGCGTGAAGGTCACATAAATAAAGAAGCAAAATTATTCGTTTTGTGTATTAAAATTGATCATTAAAGAGATTACAATGACCACTTACAGGTATATATGTTTAGATATTGTCAGTTGGTCCTTCGTCACTGTGTTCCTCACTCATTTTTTCTTTGTCAAATAAACACCACGTTATGAAAATGCACAATCCACCGCGCAGGTAGGCACAGGTACACTGAGTGCTAAACCCAAGGTCCAATTAGTATTTTTCAAGTGTTAAGAGGGGATGGGGTGCAGCTGCAGTGATAAGAAACTGTGCGGGTGAAGCCTTCCAATGCAAGAACAGCTAAAATCGTCTACTAAGTACTTTATTATAGTATTAGGAACATAATTTTTAATATAACACTAATTAAATAGTGTTTATTGACGAATACCTATTATTATACCTATATTATGTTATGTATCAATATGTATGAACCTAATACCTATACATATATGAAATAATATGTAGGTAAGTAGGTATATATGGAAGGATAATCATGGATATATAAATCTAATTTTTTACTTAAGGCCATTACAAAAGCCAAATACAATGCTTAGTGTTAAGTATTTTGTCTGATTAAAAGAAAGTCATTCAAGGCCACGCTGATTTCACGGCGACCAAATGTCGGCGGCGGCGGCGTGGCAAAAATGGCCGGCGGCGGCGGCGCGCCGGCGCGGCGCACACGTCTATTCTTGACAGACTCGTTCTATGTTTATAATAATATTAATAATGTGTATTGATCATGTTTCCTACTTCGACCTGACTATACGAATGGATTGAAATGATTTGTAGGATATACTGTGAATACTGTGATGTGAATATATACGTAGAGATAAGAGATTTATGTTGCAAATTTTATAAGTGTAAAAGTACGTTATATTAGTTTCTAAGGTACAAAATGTATTGATGTGATATATAAACTACCTAAATATATACTATATACCCTATTTATGTGTTAATAGTCAACCAATAGTATTCGAATCATATCGAAACTTGTTAGGTTTCCGTACCAAAATGGTAAAAAAGGAACCCTTATGGTCTGACTGTCTGTCTGTCTCCCACCTCGTTAAATCCTTATCTCGAGGACTACTAAAGCTACAGATTCTAAATTTGGAATAGTTGTAAACATGATTACCCCAGACATATTAGGAGAGGAATTATCTTGCTTTTAATTAATTTTCATAATCCCGATGAAAATAGGTAGGGGCAAAAATTTAAAGTTAAGTTACTGGCTCATTTGAGGTATCACTTAAAGGCACTTGATTAGCACGTTCAAAAACGTTTTTTTTTTACACAGATAATTTGATAAGTTTTTGATTTACAAACGAAAATATCTCCGAATTTTACGAAGGAAAAAATATGAAATTTTGACACAACATTAACTTAATCATAAATATTATAATAAAATATAATATTGACCTTATCTTCATAAGATAATTAAAAAAATATCTGAACAAAATTTTATTTTTAATCGACTTAAGATTGTTTTTTTTTATATATATATCATATTATGAGTACTACCGTCTTTGAAATAAGGTAAAAAACCTATGTATATGATTTAAAAAAACTCGCAAACGAACTCTACCTAGTCGGTTACTAAGTTCTGTTACTGGGATTTTTCCCGTAGAAACAGGAAGAAGTGCGAGTTTTTAATTATTTAAACATAGTTTGAAAGGTAGTTTAAGAATTTACAATATAATTTAATTATAGTTGTCATTTCGGTTTCACGCAATTCCTTGTAACATTTGGAAACAGTAACAAAAAACACATCAAATGCACGCTCCTTGCTAAGGTTGATTAAGGCCCCTATTTTATTTATTTTATTTATTTAAACTTTATTGCACAGTAGAAATACAGTTACAAAAGGCGGACTTAATGCCATAAGGCATTCTCTACCAGTCAACCTACAGGCCAAACAGAGAATTACTATTGGTGCGGGTTATGAAAGAAACACTAAGTATTACAAAAAGAAACTTACAAAGATATGACTTAATAATTAATATGTATAAGTAATACAATACAATATATTATAACAAAAAATGATGAATAACAAATAAGGTACATAATATATAGGTATATTATAACAAATAGATATTTATATATATATATATATATATATATATATATATAATTCAATACCTGCAAATAAAGTACCAGAATGAGCCTCAATCAAGAGCGTTATCAAAAAGATGCTTGCGCAGCTTGCGTTTGAACGTAAGTTTACTAGCAGCTTGACGAATGCTAAGAGGAAGAGAATTCCAAAGACGTATAGCTTCCACAGTAAAAGAATTGGACTTTGAGCCGGACCGGTGATGCGGGAGAGAAAGGAAGAGTTTGCGTGAGGAACGAAGCTCACAGCCTGGCTTGGCAGTAACAAACTTAAATTTGGATCGCAAGTACTCGGGCGCAGCAGGGTCATTTAAAATGGAGAACAGAGTGCACAGAATCTTAAACCTCCTACGCTCTCGAATACGAAGCCAGTGGAGCCGTCGGCGAAAAGTCGACACATGATCATATTTGCGGAGGCCGAAAATGAACCTAATACAATTGTTTAAAGAGTCGATCTAATCTATCTAGAAGTCCCTGCGTCACGTTAGTACAGCACACATCACTATTATCAATAACGGGACACGAGAGCTTGAATTAGGAGAGTTTTAGTGGAGACCGGTAAAAAGTGCTTGAAGCGATAAAGTGAGCGCAAGGTATTCGTGACTCTACGGCAAACATCAGAAACCTGATGGGGTTCCCATGTCAAACCACAGTCAATAATCAGCCCCAAGTTTCTTACCTCAGAGGAGAACGGTACAGTGTTACTGTCATATAGGATCGGTGCGACAAGAGCAGGATTGATATTTGACAAAGAGCGTGGGTGTCCTACGATAATAGCCTGACACTTGGTAGGGTTCACAGCTATCCCGAAGTCTTTAGAGCAGGTAGAAATACTATTTAAATCTTCATTTAATCTCGAGATAGCCGCGTTCACATCATTAGGTCGTGTCTGGGTATATAGTTGTAGGTCGTCGGCATACAGGTGAAAGGAGCACTTAATGCTGGGTGTAATAAGATCTATAAAGACCGAAAAAAGTAGCGGAGACAATATGCCACCCAGAGGAACGCCCGCAGTGAGATCACACCAGTCAGAAAAAGACTGACCAGAGCGAATCATCTGACGGCGACCCTGCAGGTAGGACGTGAACCAGTCAGCTACTGATGACGAGATGTTCAAACAATTGAGTGCAGCCAGGAGGAGATAATGGTTTACGGCGTTAAACGCGTTAGAAAAGTCAATTAGGACCAAGACAGTTACCAAAGACGATTCCAAGCCTAGCCTCACATCTTCAACTACCTTTAGTAGCGCTGTACAGGTACTGTGACCACGGCGAAACCCTGACTGAAATGATGAAATAAGATGGTTAGAAAAGATGTGTGCAAACAACTGTTTGTAAACTATGGCTTCTAAAATTTTTGATAGGAACGGGAGAATGGAGATGGGACGGAAATCTTTAAGTAAAGTAGGATTAGTAAGTTTAGGGAGAGGGATAACGAAGGCACTACGCCATAGAGAAGGAAAGATACCTGAAAACAAGGAGAGGTTAACAATATGAGTTATGATAGGTACAATGCAATCCAATATACTCATAATCATTGCCCTACTAACCCCATCTTGCCCTATCGCATTGGATCTAATCGATAAAACCACTTTTAGTATCTCATCATCCGTTGCTGGGGTGAAGAAAAGCTTATTTTTAGAAATGGAAGGTAGAGAATAAATTTTTGAGATACTTTGCGATATTAACTTCGAATCCAATACGGTAGTTCTACCAAAGTGTGTATTTAAGTCATTTAAAGGGATATTTAACAATGATAAATTATCAACTTGTGTTTTTCCTATTCCTAACGATTTTAAAAACTTCCAAGTGTTAGCCGGCGAGGAAACGTTGTCGTGGATAAATTTGCGTTTCGCGGCTCGCACCATCATGTTACACCGATTCCTGGCAACTTTATAGGCAGTCCAATATTCATCGCAACGATGACGTTTATATTTGCGGAACGCCCGATCCCGCCTCGACATTGCAATCCGGACCAAACGGGTAATCCAAGGAGCGGGCGGTCTCTTAACTTAAACGTTTCGAACGGGCGCGTGAGTCAAACAATTTTAAGACCGCCGCATTAAGTGAAACTATCGCCTCATTTACTGACGGTGCCGCAAGCGTATTTCATTTTATTCCCTTTAAAACTGTTCAATACAGCAAAACAGGATAGCCGGATCTTTCAGCTTCATTTTAATTTATATATACTTTTTTTTTAACAAGAACGGTCAAAGTTGACCGATATCATAGCTACTACTTTACGAGTACTCGTCGCATGGACATTTAACCCATTCGGAGCTACGTGTTTTTGCTCGAAACTAAAATATACGTAAGGTTCAGGAAGAACATAGCTGAAGTTACGAGTGTCCCTTATTTTATGATTTTCAGAAATTACCGTCTACCCCCTAAATCGGTTTGATTCACCCCAAAACACTCTGAAAATTTATTTAAAGTCCATTATTGTAACTGCAAGTCAACCCATGCTGACATTCATGCAATTTTCCCATACAATGTATGGTAAATATGTTTTATGTTTTTCCATGTCATCCACTTATACTACTGCCATATAAAGATAATTAAACAAAAAAATGAACTTACCGTCTGACCAAATTTCTTCATAATAATTTGTATGGGAATTTCAGATGAAAATCGGCACGGATGCCTTTTTGTGTGGATGACTTTTTTGCAGTTTATTTGAAAAAATGAAGATAGCGCTATTAACATAACCAAAAATAGACTGCTTCTGACATTTGCGTATTGTGTTCAAAAACTTCCATCGATTCAATATATAATTTACGATTTTAAAATCGCTATATTAGGTACACCTAATAGACTTCTTGCTTGTTTACAAACTAATTGGTGGTTCTATGCCATACTTAATGTAAGTTTCATACCAATCAACATTTGTAAGCTTTGGAATACTGTGACGTTAAATACCTGGGATCAGAGCGCCTACCACGAACCGCGAACGAAAGTATACCTCCCTTTCGCACTTGTGATTTCTCACTCAAGTGCAACAGAGAGGTGAAACATCGTTCGTGGTTCGTGGTAGGCCTTCTGTGCTAGGTGCCACGGCGATAGGTGCCTAGTCTCATTTGTGACCCCAAAATACCAGTGAGGCTGAATTGACAGGTCTAAAAAAACATCAGTAGGCCTAGGCCTGTCCTTTTACGTACACATGGCAATAAAGCGTGGCTCGTATCTACATAAGCGACACAAGCATTAATCGCATGTTGAATGAGCAGGGTGACGCGGAAAGACCGCATCCGGATTTCCTTCCTTCAGGAGCCTTCAGGAGATTTCAGGACACTACAAGGAACATTGCAGACAAACTGCAGGAGAACCGCATACGCTCATAGTCATACACTCACATTTGAAGAAAACCGGGAAACAAATGTCTGGTCATACCACCGCCGTCGGGACCTGGTAGGAAGGCCAAAAAAAGACAGGCTTGACGTCGGTACATGCCAATGCCAATGGACATGCCAATGGGGTGATAGGGAGATACGTATCGGTAATTTCAGCGCTCTATAACATTATTATCTTTTGCATGGATTTAGGTCTGGCGTTTGTAAATATTGTAGGTGTACATCATCATCATCATCATTTATTATTATTGATTGACCGATTCACGTGCATATACAAGAAACACAGATAGTAAGGTCCGACCGAGACTTCTTTTTTTGTCTCGGCCAATTGAATTCTCGGCCGAGACCGAGACCGAGATTTGATATTATATACATATACGCAAAAGCGCGCATTTTCCACAAAAAAACATGTAATAGTCAAGTAAGGTCCGACCGAGACTTCTTTTTTTGTCTCGGCCAATTGAATTCTCGGCCGAGACCGAGACCGAGATTTAATATTATATACATATACGCAAAAGCGCGCATTTTCCACAAAAAAACATGTAATAGTCAAGATTAAACTGTTGTTTAATACATCCATCACTAAAACACAACATTTACAGTCAAAGCTTGAGAAAAAAAGTTATTATTTGCATTACGTATGATAACACGGACACACGGTACACTATAATTGCTTAAAATACCCACCAAAATCGCAAAAAGTGTCAAGATGGAAGGTTCGGCCAAGACCGAGAATCTCGGCCCTTTTTTGCCGAGAGCCGAGATCTCGGCTCAAATTTTGGCCGAGACTGCAGAGACCGAAACCGAGACCGAGATCTCGGTCGGACCTTAACAGATAGTGACCGATTCACGTGTATCGACACGAAACAGAAATATTGACCTATCGATATGACGTGTGCGTTGCCACTTAAAAGGGCAGTTTTGATTGTCCTGACAAGGACAGTTTTATAAATATGAAGTGCAGCACCATCGTCGCAGCGATCTTGGTCTTCAACAACGGCCAGACGCAGCGGATCGAGGACGAATAGAATAGAATAGAAAATTGTTTATTATTTTTCATTTCATGTTACATACAAAAATGTCCGCAAAGCGGGTGTGATCTTAATGTAATGTGTCTTATAGATCTATACATTTATTTTATGTTGTGTAGCCAATTTAAAGCTCACATGCAAGTGTTATAACAATGAATAGGTATTAATATTAAACTCTGTACATTTTATATCTTATTTTAAAATGTGTTCTCTTGAAGGTAAATGCCTCTTACTCACATATTTATGTCGGTCTTTTTTGTTAACATAATCTATTTCACCAATTCTGTTGCTGTATATCATCGGATTGTATTGACCGTACTTAACGTACTCTGGACCAGGATTTTCCAATCCCGGAATGCATTGTTCGTTCAGTTTATCTAGCATGTCTCTGTGTAAATCATGGATCCTTAGATGCCATGGATCTTCGTCAAGTAAGTCCCATCACATTTCTGTGGGAATTGATCGAGGAAATCCTCCCGCCGACTTAAGAGCCATGCGATATTGTCTCTCAAGTGTCAGAAGATTGGTCTTGCTCACTCGAGGGAGTAATTGTACTATTCCATAATCTAATATCGGCAGCAGACATGCCTGTATTACCAGAAGCTTAGATTCTATGTTTGCATTAGAGTAGTAACCGATTATTGGGGCCAACATTCCTCTGACACCTCTAGCTTTCCTCACAACGTGTTTCACGTGTTCATTCATGCTTAGTCGCTTATCGAATTGGACACCAAGGTACCTAACACAATTCTTGTATTCAAGATGGACCTCTTTTACAGTGGTAGCACTTCACTATGTCACTATTTGTATTTGTATCATATGGATAATTTGTTATCACATCACTTTTATAATTCGACATGTTGAAATTTCTAGGGTTTATTTATTCGCATTGAATAATCAGTTCACGCAGGTACCATCTCGAGTGAACACTTGTTATGTAAACAAGTGGCCGAGACAGCGCCCGGTAGCAGGATAATAGGTACAATATACTTGTAACTGATAAGCGATTGAGATGCAACGCGGAGCGCTAGCAAACACGACCGCTCGCAAAGGCAGCGCGGACGCTTCTCTCGAGGACGACACGGCGCCGCGATGTTAGCCCCAGGACGGACGCACGGTGAAAAGACGATTTTTTTAAACCTGGCAGGGGTTCCATGCACTGAGGTTTGGAGCGTAGGAACTGTGAAGTGGGATGGTAGCCTGGGGAAAATCCAGGACCCTTCCACGACATCACACGATATTTACTACTCTGGAATATCGGAATCTGTGGAATATCTGGAATACTGGAATAGTTTGCGCTCCAGAGAAATCGGTTGCACCGAGTCCAACCAAATGTGAGGTGTGTGTAAGGAAACTATTAGTTACTGGGAGTTTTATTGCTGGTTCGCTACCCCTAATCTAGCCAAGAAGATTCCAGCTAGGAACTCAGCTAGGTCCGATCGCGGTCAGATTGATGCTATTCGGTACGCGGCGGTACCGGGTCGATAACGGACTGAATGCGTCTATGTCGCGGGGTGAGCGACCCCGCCGGCGGGGGCGCTGATGTGTACGCGGCGCGTCGGGCTGCGATATCGCAGCGTGCCTTCTTTCGAAGTCGGCTGCGATTTCGTCGTCCGGGTCCGTGAGTGTGTGCCTAGGTCGCCGGACTGAGCGACCCCTAATCAGTGAATCGTGAGTGAGAAGTTCCGGAGGTGGTGGGGAGTTGGCAAATAATTGGCAGCATTCCTGACTAGTGGATTCCTATAATAAGAGGCGTTATCAAAGTAACGCCGAGCAGTTTGCTTAAAGAAACCGTACATGGAGTTAAGCTTCATGTCGCGGTGCCAACTGAGGTTCATCTGGTACCACGGGGCACCAGTCGCCCTACGGAGGAAACGATTTTGTATGACCTGAAGCGGCTTGAGACGTGCCTTACTCATGTGGGAAAATACCACATTTGAGTAACTCATTATGGGACGAACACACGTCTTGTAAAGCGTCAGCTTATTTCTAAGTTACATTTTACTAAACCTGTTGATCATCCCACCAAGCCTTCCTAGTACGAAGCTCGCATTTCTTCGTACCCTACGGATGTGGCTAAGGAAAGTCAGTCTACGATCGAGAGTAACGCCGAGGTATTTCACCTCATTGACCCACGGGATGCGTTGGTCGAAAAGCCGAACCGGTTCCACCCTTTTTTTTTTTTTGACGGAGTGGAGAATGCAGTTACGCACCGTCCCCCGACCTCGGGTAGGTCATTTAGGGGGTGTGTGGGACTCGCCGTTCCGTGCTCCTTCTCCTAATGAGAAGGAAGCAGAGCGGCCCTACCCACTAAACTCCACTCCGGCGTTTTCATCCTTGCCATTGGTGAGGGCACCGTGGGATCAAGTATTCTACCACGGTGCCCCCCGGCGGCCCTGGCCCGTTCCAGGGCACTTCTGCACTAAGGAGGGGGAGGTCGAAACGCTTGACCTCCCCCCCGACGACGTGGGGCCGTGCAATGCGGGACCCGACCCGCTGGCCCCATCGAGAGTCTTGGCGGTTAACCGCCTGACCCCGTCGCCTGCGACGTGCACTGCACGTCCATTGGTGAAGGGGGGTTCGCCACAGGTGGGGCTCTGTTTGTGGCTCCGCGAGTTCCACTACCGGCCTCTACCCCCCTCACTTTCGGGGGTTTGCAGGCCGTACCGCCCATCCGGTGATCTGCTGGCCTTTTGGCTTGGTGGCAGACTGCACAGAAGGCCTCTGCCTGGCAGTCTGCCCTTTTGTGCCCCGGTTTGCTACACCGGTAGCACAGGTCCGTTCGGTCGACCAGGGACGGACACGTCGCCGCTGTGTGGCCAGTGCCCAGGCACCTAAAGCACCGGAGTGCCTCGGGCTCCATCGCTCTCACTTTGGCGGCCGACCAGCCCACCACAATCTGCCCCGCCTCCTCTGCGGCCCTGGCGACCTCCACCGGGCATCGCACCAGCACTGCACCTGTGCCTCTGATGCCCCGGCTGATTGCCCCGACTGTTACGGCCGTCGACGGACAGCCTCCTATGGTCGCAACGGCCAATGCGATGGTCTCCTGCGTGGCCGCCTCATCCAGGCCGGAAATCCGGAGACGCGCCATTTTCACCGGCCTGTACACCCGGGCCGCGTCTCCGATGGCGGTCTCCAGGCGGTCTCTGAATGCGTCCGCCGTGCGCCCATTGTCTGTGCCCGCCATCTCAAAGATGCGGGCCCCGTCCGCCGTCTTCCTGATCGTCAGTCGGTCCACGCCCACATCTTCCGGCCGGAAGGCCTGGGCGGCCCTCCTGAGGATTTCCCCGTAGGACTCAGTGGCCCCCGGTTTTAGGGCCACCACAACCGCCGCCGTCTTTGGGACTTTCACCTTAGGCGCTGGGGCCGGCTTTTTGGGCCGGTTCGTCGCCGATGGGGCAGATGAAGCGGTCCCCTTACGCTTCTTCTTCCCGGCAACCTCCCTCCATGTCGCCTGGGCTGGGGCTCGCGACTCGGCAACAGGAGTTGCCTGGGATTCCTGGGATGGGGCTGTCCCCCTCTTGGTCCTCGGGGTCTTTGGCGTTCTTGCCGGGGGCATAAGGGTTGCCCCAGTTACTGCCCGGCCACTCTCCACTGGGCCGCCACCTTCCGGTGCAGCCGCCGCATTCCCCTTGCTTTTCGTTGTTCTCCTGTCCGACGCGAGGGGCGGGCGGATGGTTGGCTCTTGAGGGAGGCGACTCCGTATCTCTTCCAGTCCAGCCTCAACCATGCCACCAAGGGAGACAACAAGCTCCCTGGAGAGGTCTTTTTTCATTTCCGCAAAGAACTCCGCCGTCTCCAGTCGGACCCGATCCGGGTCTGAGGCTTTTGGGTCTGGGTGGACCTTTCCTCTCTGTGAAAAGGCTTTCTTAAGCGCCTCCGCCTCCTTGCGCAAAGACGCCAGCTCCTGTTTCATGGCCTTGTTTTCTTCGCGGAGGGCGCGGATTTCCTCCCTGCCCCCTTGCGGGAGCCTGTCCATAGCCGCGGCAATCTGACGGCAGGCGTCGTATATAACGCCCTTTACTTCCCCTTTCAAATTGGTCGACTTCGCCGCCTGCGTCATAATGACCTCCGCGGCTTGGTTGACCACCACCCAGGGGTCTTCATTGACTTCAGGGGAGGCACGGTCCTCGCTCCAACGCCGCTCGTCTTCCGACTCCACCTCCTCTGTGTCCGAGTCCGTCTGAATCGTCTTGAGGCTGGCGCGGGCGGCCGCGAGTCCCACGTATGTCCCAGTGGGGCGTCCCGATTTGACCCTGAGTCTTGGGCAGGTCCCATGCCCCGATTGTTTCCGGCCTCTCCTGGCCGTACTGACTTTGGGCTCTATTTCCGCTGGAGCCCCCTTCGAGTATGGGTTGGCTCGTTTTGTTGCCATCCCCTTGGGTGTCTTACTTCCCGAGGAGGACCCCACATCTTCCACGTCCGTTTCTTCGACTAAAGAGGGCTTTGGTCCCCGACTCACATCCTGGACTAATTTGAGGAGTGACTTCCTCGGTGGACCTCCACCCTTCAGTCTCAGCATTATCCTTTCGTTGGTGCCATCGTTGTCCGTTATGCACAAGCCAAGGTCATTATTTTTTTCGGTCTTCGTTTGGCCCTGAGAAGGGCCGTTTTCAGGGTTTTTATTTATTTTTGAGTCCATAAAGTTCCCACGAGTACAAAGTAAAGGTTAGTCACCCCAGGCAGTGACTTTTGTTACCTGAGGAAGGTTAGGTGGACCTAACCAAAGGCGCAACGCCTAGAGGCAGTAACGACTGACAAACCGGCCAGCCATTGTTAAACAATAGGATCTCGCGCTGCCTCACCACTTAAACCTCGGGATTTTTTATTGAGGTTTACTCCTCGTGACCCAGGCAGCTAAGCCAAGGTCCCCGGTCCGCGATAAGAATCTTGGGTAACGGGTTGGAGCAATCACTGCTCCCCACAGCTGGCGGTTAGGCCAGCCCCAATCGCATTGCTGCGTCGTCTCGTCCAGACTATCTTCAGTCCGTGCCATGCACCACATGAAGACAGTTCTGCCGCATCCACAGTCACCTCAGGTACCTGAGGCATACCGGGAGCTGCTCTCCACAAAATCTCGGCATTAAAGCCCCCGCAGGAGTAAACTCGACTGCCACCGACCTAGTCTGGTAGTTCGCAGAGGGAGAATAGCCATGGCGCAAGTGTGCGGGCTATTCTCCCCCTCCCAGGTGCACCACGGGGAGGTCTACCAGCTCCGCACCCAACCGGTTCCACCCTCGAGTCCAATGGCATATTGTCTGTTGGGTGGAATATTATCGCTGCGTTCTTGTCCGGATTCACTTCAATACGCCAAAGACGAAACCATTGGCCTAGGTCAAAGATTGCATCTTGGAAGTTGGAGGTATTTCCGAATAAGGTCGTAGCGAGTGTGCGTCGTATAGAGCGCGACGTCGTTCGTGAACAACGAATAGAGCGTAGGAGAGAAGACGGAGCCTTGCGGGACTCCAGCCCTAATAGGGTGTGGGTCTGATAACGTTCCCTCAATTCGGTAGCAAAAGCTTCTGTCCGTAAGGAAATCTCGTATTATGAGTACGAGTCTGTCCGGCATTCCGATTTGATATAGTTTGTATACCAAACCGTTATGCCAGACCTTGTCGAAGGCATTTGCAACGTCAAGAAAGATCGCACCAGTCTTTAACCCCCTAAATCGCGAGAACCCGAAGGTTATGTACTCCGTGAGGCGGTGCACCTGGTGGACGCTCGAGTGTCCGGATCTAAAGCCGAACTGCTCGTCAGTAAGAATTGAATTTTCAGTCGTGAAACTGAGAATTCGGGTGAGGATGATGCGCTCATAAAGCTTCGCAAGCGAGCTAAGTAAGCTGATGGGCCTATACGAGGCGGGCGAACGTCGGGGTTTTCCCGGCTTCGCGATCCCGATGACCGTTGCACGTTTCCACGCAGCTGGAAAGTGACTATTGGTCAGGGCGGCATTGAAGGTGCCAACCAGGATGAGCATGAGATGAGCGGGTAGAAGCCTCAGCATGCGGTTTGATGTGCCGTCTGCACCTGGTGACTTCGTTACGCGGAGTCCCTAACCCTATCACTGACTTCCTTAACCGACACCGGTACTAAGGGTGAAGTTACGGGAAGACGCGATCTCCTTTCCACCTCTGAATTTACCCTCTCGACGTGGGCTTTATCGGCCGGCAGGAGGCTAGACGAACATTGGGGCTCTAAACTACTGGCTAGGCATTCAGCCTTTTCACTGTCCTCGAGCGCGGGTGTCGGGTGATCCGGGTGATTTAAGAGTGGAATTGACCTAAGGCCGTCCGATTTGAGAGATCGAGCTAGTTCCCAGTATGCGTGGTGACTAGGCCTTATCTCCCCCATCAGTTGCCTGAAATCGTTCTCCCGAAACTCTGCAATTCGCTTTTGATGAAGTGATTTTTCTTAGTTAATAGTTCTCTCAATTCCCTTGGCAGGGGGCGGCGTTGGTTTACCTCTGCCGACACCTCCCTTGAGCATTCGCTTTTTACAGCGTTGAGGTAACTGGTAAATGATTCGATCGCTTGGTCAGTCTGTTGAGTTGTGGTAATATTGTCAGGTATGTCTCTAAGTAGGGGGGAGTCTATCTTTAGGAGACTTTCGCGTACCTTTGCCCAGTCCACAAGTGTCTTGGTAGGGGCCGCGTGGCTGGGGTGAGGTCCTAGTCTCACAAGGACTGGCCTGTGGTCGGATGTAAGTTTGTCTAATAATTCTATAGAACGCAGGGTCAATCCTACGTTCTTTAGGAGTACTATGTCGAGTAAGTCGGGTCGGTGTGTCGGCGATCTACGTTAAACGGGTAGTGAGTTGGTTCTAAGGGAGCGAGGAGATCGAAGGGGGGGCCTTCGTTCAAGACGGAATTCAGGCGCGCGTTTATTTTATAAGTGCGCGACCGCTCCCGCGCACCCCACGCTTACGTCTCGCGACCATGTAGCGAGCTATCTCTTTTTAATTATACATATCCCTTTCGCACCGTGATTATTATTAACAGTTTATTATGTATATTAGTAGAAACATTTTGTAAATAAATTCATTCGTAGATAAGCAACCAAGACTTTATTTCTCTCCAATACCAAGTACCCAGTTCCTACAATATCATAAGGATTACGGAATTTGGCAAAATATTACTTCTACCAACTAGTCCAAAATAAGCGCCTGGTTCCTTTTTGCCGCCAAAAACAAAGTTCACTGCATATGTCTATCAAAAATACTCATTATATCTGATGAAAATAACGTTTGGCATTCTATTAAGGCCACGACGATTTCAGGCCGATCATTTGTCGGCGGCTGCGGCATTACAAAAAAGGCCGCGCGGCGCACACGTCTACCATGAACATCGGAAAAACCTCTATCACTCCATTAAGCAAGTGTGACGGATAAAGAGGTTTTTCCGTCAATGCCAATATTCGATGTTCGTGGTAGCCGTGCTGGTTCGCGCTAGCACACGACCAAATGACAGCGGCGTTAGGGAACGTACCTGCCTAACCTAAACTACGTGACCACTTTTTTAGCGTTTTTATCCCCCTCCCTCCCCCGCGGTGACCGGTGAAGCAGTATTTGCTAAAGCCCCTCATTCACGGCAGTCCGCCGGCACCTCCGGCACGTAATATTATAATATAGTACCGTGAATGTCGTTGCCGGATGCGTGCCGTACGGCAACATCCTGCTAGCTCCGCCCACCTCCTTGCAGTCCGAATTGCACTAAATTACAGTAATAAACAATTGAGAAATGCGGCAATGCATAAAATATTAATTATTCATTATTAAAAATGACATACGAGATGGCGGCGATTTTTTAAATTCGAGTACAGTGTATGCGCTACAACGCAGCGCTGCGCATCTTTCAACTAATAAGTGCGAATTGGACTGCCAGGCTGGGCCACTTGCACACAGTGTGTGCGCTACATCCAGCCATGCCGGAGTGCCGGCGGACTGCCGTGAATGAGGGGCTTAAAACAACCGTGGCGCGTGAGTCTGCTGCAATTAGAATGTTGCTCAAAAATATTCTATTGGTTACGTGTCAAAAAAACGACTATAATCCAACAGAGCGCGATAAACAAGCGGTGCGTTTTATGGTGCGTTTACATGTTCGGGCTCTCGGCCGAATGATTCGGCCCACCCTAGTACACGCTCATTCGAGACAGACTATATAGATTAAGTTTAAGCCAGACCATAGACAATTTAAGCTTTTTCAGGTAGTTTCAGTGAGTTAAACTGTGTTTTAAATAGCTTTGGTTATTGAAAACATTTAAGACCCTTTTTAAATAGCTTCACCCGAAGTGAAATTATTTAAGACACCTTTTAACTCAACCAAACTACCTGAAAAAGTACTTAAATTGTCTCTGGTCTGGCTTAAGTTTTCTCTATATAGTCTGTCTCGAATCATCGTGTACTAACATGGCCGAAACATTCGGCCGAGAGCCCGAGCATGTAAACGCACGGTAACATGCATGGTAAAACCGTGCGTTTACATGCTCGGGCTCTCGGCCGAATGTTTCGGCCATGTTAGTACACGATGATTCGAGACAGACTATATAGAGAAAACTTAAGCCAGACCAGAGACAATTTAAGTACTTTTTCAGGTAGTTTGGTTGAGTTAAAAGGTGTCTTAAATAATTTCACTTCGGGTGAAGCTATTTAAAAAGTGTCTTAAATGGTTTAAATAACCAAAGCTATTTAAAACACAGTTTAACTCACTGAAACTACCTGAAAAAGCTTAAATTGTCTATGGTCTGGCTTAAACTTAATCTATATAGTCTGTCTCGAATGAGCGTGTACTAGGGTGGGCCGAATCATTCGGCCGAGAGCCCGAGCATGTAAAAGCACCATTAAAACCGCCTTGGTGTGAAATACATATACAATTATACACGGATATCCATTTGTCTGTTTTTTGGTTTTTTTATTAACGCGCTTGGGCGAACGGGGCATTATTGTTTAGGGTTTGTTCAACATTGAGACCACGTAACGGTTTCAGAATCTATCCATAGGCTATATATCAATAGTCGTTTTATTCATACCTAAAACCTTTCGTTCAGATCTTACAATACAATATTTCTTAACAAAATAATCATCTTAAATAAACCTGCATGTTCCTAAAAATACATTACTATCAATGGTAAAATATCGTCTAAAGTTATCTACCGCTGCGTCGTCGATGTCGTATAGGTCGTGTCCATTTCAGTATGTTCAGTGGTTCTGGACGTTCTGGTCCGCTGTACGGGCGAGAGCTCGGAATGCATCACCTGGCGCGCCCAGGCCAGATCGCGCGCAGGTGGGCGAGCCTGCCGCGTGCGCGGCCGCGACGTAGAACTACCACTGCTGGCCGAATCGCAGCACGACGAGCTCCCGTCTTCGGTTGACGCCCACTTGTCCGTCATCTCTACGCCGTCGCCCCGAATACTGACCCGACCTCTATTGATCTTTAACTGTTCGATTGAAGTTTCTATTTTTGGTGGGCTCGTCGACCTCGCTTTCGTATCGATTTCGTAATGATCATTTTCTATCTTACTATCATATCCATTGGATTCTGAGCTACAGTATTCACCTTCTTCTGCGTCACTCATGATAACGTCTAACAAATTGTCATTGTATTCGTAAACTCTCTGTGTCTTCCCAGAACTTTGTGCTAATTTGTTTCCATCTTTGCTATCTGGAGAGCACCACGTGTGCCGCTGGTCATTGTAGTAAACGCTTTTAGTTGCTTTATGCATTACATGCGGATGCAAAGGCTTTTGACAAGTAGACTGTTTCTCTCCTACGCAAGAACACATATTGGTTTTTCCAAATATATAATTGTACAACATCTGTAATAAGCAAATAGCAAAGGCAGCTAAAATAACGATTCCAATGTAAAGAGTGGGAGTCCAATCAGAGTCTATGAAAAAGTATGGCTCGGTCAATTTTCTCCAAGAATTCCATTCTACTATAGGATATTTGTAGTTTTCAAAGAGATTACGTCGAGGTAAAACTTTTCCGTAGTTTTGCACAGTCGCAGCTACTCTAAGAACGCCGCCATAAGCTGCATAGAGTTTTTCATCCATCAGATGAGGCGCTACATCACTTTTCATCCAACACCATAAGTCACTATTAAATTTAACAATATCGGAATGTCGACAGGTTGTAGGCGACTTGCGTAAAATACAACGATATGCAGTAGTATAGTATTTCAAAAATATGTTTGCAGAGGTCGGAGAGAGCATATTGACTAAGCCTCCATTCTTTAAAGGCAGTGCGACAGCAGTGGGGTCTTTTGCATCATCTACTATTGGAATTGGTATTCTTATGCATGCATTTGAATCTCTTTTGACGACTATATTATTGCATGGATCGAAGAGCTTACCGCGCCCTATCACTATTTTCGCAACAGTCAAATTAGCTATCTGCGGAAATTTAGGAGGGGACTTCCAACCGCGGCCTTCGGTATTTAACGTGGTTTTTATTTCGCTGTAAAGGTCGTGTAATCCCCTAACAGGTTTATAAGACACATAGCCAGCATAATAAGCTAGTCTGACTGCAGGAAGAACTTCGCTTTTCAAATGACCACCGATTGTGTCTGCTAGAGCGTCTTGTAAAACCGTTTTAGATGCAGAGTGGCGTTGTTTCTCCACAGCATGCAAAGTTCTCCTGTAGTATCGTAAAGCGTCATTGACAAAAGTTTTACTTATTCGATCTGGTTCAAGTGTCTGCTTTGGTATTAATTGGTTTAAAATCCTTCGAGCTTGTAACTTGGCCAAATCTTCTTGACTCCAGCAATCCGAGTCCACCTGCTTATTGAAAAAAAATATAGTACCGGTGCTAGTCTGCGATGTACAGATGTTAAGTATTACGACGAAAAGTACAAGAAAAAGAAACATTAGAAAAATTTGCTCCCGGCAACTCGTGCTTATTTGAAAAGTTACTCATTGCTCGACGCCACCTCGACGTTTTGTGGCTGTGACAATTTGATGACACGGAGAGGTACTGTTACACATGCTCATTACTAGCATGCTTATTAGCAAGCGGCGCAATAGGAGGGGCCCCACTCCTAACCCCTCCCACTTGCCCGCTTGGTAATGAGCATGCTAGTACTTAATTATTAAAGTAGTTTTCATATATATATACCAAAACTTATTTGTGCCATAGTTTGCTTTTGGAAGAGATGTGTTTATTTTTTCTTTTATTATTATCTTGTCAGATTTCTTCTATCTATACGAATATATTCTGGTACATTTTGTTTATTTGAGAGCTCGTTTTAATTATATTACATATTCATATTATACTTTCAAGTAGTCTTGATTACTTAAAACCCACTACTCTAATAGGTGATGTGCCCAGTGTAATGGATAATTTAACGACTACGAAATTGTTGATCGGAAATCTTGAAGGCAAAGCTAATTGGTCAACTTGGAAATATATGATAATATGTATAGCCCTAAGAAGCATTCCAAATTCCCTGAATGTTGTCGAAGGCGTCGAAGGTTAAGGGGACCAGCTTGCTACCTAGTCTGCCTACACTAAAGCTGACTGTAGTGCTTTGCTGCTAATTACAAGTTACATGACGATACACTTCAGAAGGTTATGCATTAAGAGACAACACTGCTCAAGAAGTCTGGTTAGAACTCCATAGATTGTTCGACTACTAAATTCATGCGGGAGGATATAACGGGAAATTATGCACTTTCTGAGATATTCCATTTTTACATATAAGCTCCATACAAAATTTTCGTGAAAAAATGATAACTCTTCGGGTTTTTAGCCAAATTGGCTCATATTCAGTTTTATACCTAAAAATTAGGCACAGATTGGTTTCCGATTTAAAAAATATGCACTTAGAAAATCAAGTCCCTATTTCTATGGAGAGTCGATTTTCGTTCCACAGTGCGCCATCTACTTCCCAAACGTCAGTAGTAAATATGACAGTTATGCTGGTGCAGGAAGAAATCTTAGCAGTTGAGCACGACAAAGACAACTGGTAAACTACAGCTACACATGCTCATTACTCGCGTGCTTTGTGCTTATTAGCAACTAATAAGCATGCTTATTAGCAACTAATAAGCATGCTTATTAGCAAGAGTGGTTGGGAGCGGGGCCCCTCCCACTTCCCCGCTTGCTAATAAGCATGCTATTAATGAGCATGTGTATCAGTACCTGTATGTAGACAATGGTGCCACGAGCCATATCATAAATAGAGGTGTCTTATTCAAGACTGTCCAAAACTTTGATACTTTGAAATATGCGAGAGCAATAGAGAGGAATATAGACGAACGAACGAACTAAGTGCCACAGATAAGTAAATTTCCCCGTCCACACGTCAGCGGATGCGCATCTGCAGATAATTCCGTCTATATAGGTACTGATACACATGCTCATTAATAGCAAGCTTATTAGCAAGCGGGGAAGTGGGAGGGGCCCCGCTCCCAGCCCCTCTTGCTATTAAGCATGCCTATCAGCATGCTAATAAGCACAAAGCATGCTAGTAATGAGCATGTGTAACAGTAGGTTTAGTGGAGGCATAACATAACCAATAAGCATGCATGCTAGTAACGAGCAAGTGTAGCAGTAATTTAGGTACTGTTACACATGCACATACATATAAGCATAATAATAAGCACAATGCATGCTATTAATAAGCATGTGTAACAGTAGCTGAACTCTATGCTTTAGGCCCTTATTACATTATCATTAATTATAATTGGTCATGGATGATGATGTCATATGTATGTCATTTTCATACACTATTCATATAGTTTATCTACAATCTTTAAAAAAATAGCTTGTGTCTGTCAAGTGTCAGTTTGTGACAATGACAACATCATTGTCATGATTGTCGATTGTCACAAAAAAATAACGGCGAAGATAAAAGAGGCGCGAATTTAGTGTATGTTGTAAATCTAATTTGTTTTGTAACCGTACCATAATCTTATTAAATGAAATCTTTTCAACAGTTGCAAATCTAAAATGTCTAAGGTATGTGTTGTACATGGAAACAAGCATTGGTTCTTTCTGTTCCTCTAGCGCTGTCCCATGTAGCGTCCAGTTTATAGTTAGGTAAATGGCGTATATGTTTTTCGGTTTTGCATAAATAAGTTTTTTTTGTTTTGGTTGCAGGATATTCGATCGTTTTTTAAGCCCCAAAAAGTGAAAAAAACAATAACAGAAGATGATATTGACATTATACCGGAATCTCCTGATGTTAAAATTAAGATTAAGGTATGGTTACTACATTATTTATATTTATTGGAGATGATTGCTGACTCTTATTTAAGTGAATTCCTAAGACGCCCCAACAGAGACCATAATGACTAATCAGTTTTCGATTCATCTAATTATTTGATAACAATGACTGTGACAGGTTAGTTTTTTAGCAATAGATAAATGCATGACAGCTTTCGTGTTGTGACAATTGATAGATCCTCCTTCCTATATCAAACAGATACTTTGTGTTTAGTTCTCCTAAGGCCCAAAGCAAAATTCGGCTCATAGTTACTGCAAACCATGGTCCTACCACTTGTACTTATTATTTTATACTCATTTAGACCCAAGTACTTAGGGCACTGTCTTTTAATGTATTTGTTATTGTACGGCACCAATCGTTTTCGGGCGCATTTTACGTAGTCAGTAAATGATATTTTTTTGGACAGTTTGATTTCTGCGTATTAGTACTCTATCATAACGATTTGTAGATGTGAATTTAGATTTGCGGGCACCAAATGGCCGGTTTTATAAAGTCCTACTGGTTGGGCCGTGGTACCCCAAGTCTACAGAACCATCAAAAGACCAAAACCACCAAAAGAGCCGGGTCTGAATTATGATCATAATTTATCCTTGGGCCTTTGGAGGGTTTAATTTCTAAACTAACTAAATTTTTATGCATTTTAATTATATAATGTCAATAGGTTTATTTACTTCATTATAAAAAAAAGCCCTTCATTTCCTTTATAACATACATTATAGCGTGCAGTTTGATAATTAATTTGACCAGAACCCCTTAGGTGGAGGCCTATTCCAACGACTGCTATTTTTGCCGATCCTGAGCAGTCGGACCAGCCACTTTCTTGAACAATCAATTGTTTGCCATTTAGGACTGTACATTCTGTAACTGCAGACACTTAACTGCAACACACTTTACTTTTATATACTAGATTTTAATTTATAACATTCATTAGATATTTTAAGTACATAATATCTTTGAAGATTATCATAATTAAAATATCCACACGGTTTTAATAATTTTAAATGTAGCTTCATTCAGCGTTTATGTATAGTAGTGTTTATTTTATTATGTAAGTAAATTGTTAATGGCTTGAAAACAATTGGATAGAAAAATTTCTAGGCTAAGTTGTCAAAATGCACATGATACAAAGTCTACAATACTAGGGTTCTGTTCCAAAATCGTAAATAAGGAACCCTTATGGTGGGACTCAGTCTGTCTGTCTAAAAGATGTTCTTATCTTTATTGATTTATAGATACATAAATAGATAGATAGAATAATCTTTATTGCATACCTCATACAAGAAAACATTTACATAAACAACTGGAGGTCTTATTGCTAAAAAGCTATTTCTTCCAGTCAACATTTGGTTGCGTAGCGGAAACTTTAAAAGCTGATTTATATTTGAAAATGTAAAAATAAATACCATATCCATCCTTATCTCCCAAGTTTACGAAGGAAAACGTATGAAATTTTTACACAATATTTACATTATCATTAATATTATAAGAATTATCATAAATATTACATGGCGGTGAAAGGTTAGTCATCATCTTTCATTGTACGGTGCGGACGCGTTATATTGCTCTTTTCATTGTTTTCGGCTTCTTCTGTGACTCGGCTTGTTTACTGGGCCATCTTGTGCTTACTTCGAGACTCGGCTTATGTACTGGAATGTTTTCTGCTTACTGTGAAACTCTGCTTGTGTACTGGACTGTAGTATAAAATATACTAATCCAGCCTATAACAATGATCAATAAGTAGTTTTACTTTTCTACCTTTGAATTCCGTATTTTTGAAATACTCGTGTTTTAACGCATTAAGTATCATTATATAAAAAACTGAATAAAAGTTACGTCTTTAATATTTTAAAAACAAATCATAAAAATTATTAGAATTTTAAAAAGAAATAATTCGTGCGACGGCATGGAAGCCGAGCCTGCGAGCGGGATGCTAATGTTTACACCCACTGCTCTTTTTCGTCCCTTTTATCTGCATACAATAGTGCGAAAGAGAGGTCCCTATACTAGCTCGTTACCGTAGACAGGGTATAAATTTTAATCTTAACTGCCTTGTTCTTTCTTTAAATTTCTATGATATCTCATGGTATTTTAAATAAAGTAAAAAAAAAGATTTACGTTTGAAAATAAGTATCAAGGAAAAGCAAACACGCATACGAACTCTATGCCGTGAAAACGAGTGATCCGATCTGTGGGTACATGCGGCTGACGTCAAATTTCTATTTCGAGATGCAGTTGCAACAGTTTGTACGAAACCCTCGGTGCTCGACTCCGACTCGCATTTGACCGAACCTTAAATCGGCCGATTTTTTTTACAATATACTATATATTTTGTAAATAACATACCCATCTGAATCCTAATTGCAATCAAAGCTTTCTTTAATTTTAACACATATAATGCCAATTAAAGTTATTTGAAGGAAATTCGATTTCAGAAAAGGGCGAACAGAAAAAAACGCGTGTTAAGTGACTCCGATGAAGAAATATTTTCTACGAAAAAGAAAAAGTCAAATGAAGCTGAAGAAAAGGGCCGCAAAATATCACATAATCCCAAACACAAGGCCCCTGCTAAATCGGAACTCAAAGAAGTTAAGGCAGTTGATATATTTGGCAGTGGACCTGTTAAGAGAACTGAACCAAAAGTTAAAACCGTTCAAAAGAAAACTGAAACTGGAATTCATTCAGATGAGGATTTTGATAAGAGTCTTTTGGAACTTGATAGTAGAGCACATTTAGCTTTAAATCACGTTAAAAAGGAAACCACTCCTATTAAATCTCACAAGGACAACTCTAAAGTCACAATGTCAACTAGAAGTGATAATAATGATAAGAATAAGAAAAAAAGCAAATCAGAGGACAAAGCTATTAATGCAAATGGGAGTTTGTCTTCAGTGAACAAGGAATCTGAAACTGTTTCAATTAAAGCAAAAAAGAGGCACCTCGATTTAAAGTCAGATAATACCTGTGAAACAAAACAAAGTAAAATCAGCAATCCTGAACAAAATATTAACAAGTCAGAGATCAACAGCAGTATGAATGTGGGTGCAAGTTCCACTACTGACAAAAACGATATTTTTGAAACTACAGACTCGGAACTTGATACAAGTCAAATAAAAAGCAAGAAGAAACTTGAGAAGAGCTTAAACGAATCTGGTAAGGTTAAAATTTCTATAAAATTAAGAGGTCATTTGAAGCTGTCAATCATTAGGATGTTACTTGACCTACTAAGTCAAGTAACATCCTAATTAATGTGGGAGAATGACATTAGTGAAAATTTTTGCGTTGATGATTAAGGAATGATACTTACATACTCTCTTGCAGTTTAATAGGTTCAAGAGACTTTATTAGGTAGGGACGCAAACTTACGTACATGAATGATCCATGACCATGCTCACAGACAGATACACAATAATAATTTCAGCCGTTTTCATATGAAAATTCTATAAAAAGCTGCACAGACCGTTCGAACCTCAAAACTACTAAAGAAATAAATAATTATAAAGATATAAACGACGAGTAGGTACTTGCACATTCATAATATACGACATACCTGTGCAAGTACTATTTACCAGGATTATTAACCAGCAACTCTCTATTTATTACGGCCTTGTGGAACACAAAGTGCCGTATTACAAGTACGTACCTATTTACGCCAATGCGCCAGTTCTCGAAAATGGTCGTGCCACGTTCTGATGGGGTCGATTTATCATAACGGACAGGACTGTTGTAGCCAATAAACATCGTGCTGGTTAATCGACGCAGCATCAATCAGTCCGTGACCCTTCATTAAGAGAATCTCGTGAAGGCCAGAAAGTACTTAGACCTTGGCTCACGAGATAACCGCCATGTGGGATATTGACTAGACGACTCAAGCACGGCCATGAAGGCAGTGGTACTTCATTAGCACAGGTTTAACGTAAGTACTCGTGTATTTCGTGTGTCGAACTATGGGCAGATACACAAAATACGTGGGGACTTACGTTAAACCCGTGCTAATGTAGTACCACTGGCCGTGCTTCATATATCTATGCATTGGGGATTAAAGTACTGAACAGGCTTTCTGAATGCAAAATGAAAGTGGCTCTTATTATATGTAGGTACAAAAAATATAAATTATTTATTTACATGAACAAAAAATGAAATATGATTACAATTACGAATTTCAGAGAAATTATTTGTATTTAAACTACGTATTTGGCTTTTATAAGCTATTATTTACCTTGCACTGCTTGTTGTTTGGGTCGAACCCGTAAATCTCTAAATCGAACAAGTTTGTTGGTAAATACAAGCCGTAAAAAGTTATTGTGCGGTAAAAGACCCCGCATCTTTTGAAAGTTATACGGATGGAGCCCGTACCGCTTCCACAAATTCCACACTTTGTTATAAGACACATTTTAAATTTTAAATAGTCCCCACGGACAGAGTGGGGTCTTCAACGTTGGCAGTCATAATGGTTATCACATGTTGTATCTTTGATATCTCTTTCATGGGGTATCTGTGGTAGACCTTATTCACCTGGATGGCTATGCAGCTGCAACGATAACAATAATAATTAAATACCTTTTCAAAAAGTACCTTAGCAATAAGAAGTTGAAAATGAACATCACCAACCGACGTTACATACCACGCTAATAAACGTGAATGTGTCACGAGTTCGTCGATCGGGGTATCGGCGTCTGTACTCTCTTGCCGCATCAGCAGCATTGCCGTTGCAGTAACTGTGTACGAAATTGATATCAATGATTGCTCCGGGAAAATTTTATAATTAAACTGTAGCATTTTCTAAGACAATATTTACTATTATGACATTTATGTGACACAATGAAAGAAACGTAGGTAATAACCCAGGAAATATACTATCAATATCTATTGTTGTTGCTATTATACGAAAAAAAAAATGTTAAAAAGTAAGTTTTAATTGCAATACCGGTCCTTAGCACTAACACCCCTAAGCCTGGTTGAAATTTGAGGTAATATTAAATATACGCGCTGTATGTAGTGATGTAGTAATACGGATTGATGTCATCAACTTTACTTTTTCTATTTTAGTTCTTGCTGATGAAGAGAGATTTGAACGCAAACGACATTCTGCAGCTTTGTACCAGAAGTATTTGAACAGGTCTGGACCTAAACATTTGGGAGCTAAGAATATTCCGGAGGTACAACAGATTATTGATTAGTTAATAAATTGTTAATTAATTAAATAAAACAATTACATTTAGCATAATTGTATTAATAATTGATTTCATTGAAAATAATTCAGAGAACCTATAAACAATATGTATATTTACAAAAGAAATATTTTACTTCTGCAGGGTACACCAAACTGCTTAAAAGATTGTGCATTTTTGTTGACTGGTGTGTTGGACTCATTTGAAAGAGAAGAAGTTGCTGAAGCTATCACGAAGTTTGGAGGGACTATCAAAAACTCTATCAGTAAAAAGGTATGTTTTAATTACCTATTGATATTTCTACTAGTAGCTACAACACTTACTACAAGTAATACTGTTGGTCTCTGAAACGACTAGAGCACTCCTGCCATCCCGACCCTGCGCAGCTTCCTGCCAGTTATTGGTCCCTATCCACAATGTCTGCCTAGCTGCTAAAGTCCGACAGAGATCTCGGTCTCGGCAGTGTCGGCCAAACATCGAGCCGAAATCTCGGTCTCGGCTTTCGGCCAGGCCAAAAGGGCGAGATTCTCGGCCCTGGCCGAACCTTCCATTTTGACACTTTTTGTGATTTTGGTGTGTACTCAGTACTCACCAGTGTTTTAAGCCAATTACGTATAAAGTGTATTGTGTCATCGTAAGCTATACTTCGTTTTTTTAAAGATTAGAATTATCTGTCAAACGGGCAAACAAAGAAGCAGTGGTCGCAAACCTTCCTTCTTCGATTTCGGCCGATATCAGTGAATTTCTAGGAACTTATGTACATACATATCATTTGATAATTACCGATAGGTGAACGCATAGTTTTCACATTTGTTACTAATTTGTTGGGTATAAAAAATGTTTTAAGTGTTTAGCAAGATGGCGGCAATTTAGAAAAAAGTTCAATATTGAAGGTTCTCGTTTAGTGTGTTTGGCGGCTTTAACTAAGTAATTTAATATCGTTCCGATTTTATATTTACTAAATTTTATCTATGAAGTTTTCAATCTTAAATTAAACAATATTTGCATATTGGATCTAGCGTAAATTATGCATTCTAAGCACTTTTAAAAGTCATGCATTTAAGTGTTAAAACTGACAGATAGTTACAGTGACGTTTAAAAATAGACCATTGTGTGAGAACTTTGCCTCTTTAGGTTTTTTAATGTACAACATTTCCATGAAAAATTGAAAACACAATTTATTAAAATTCTTATCTTCTCATCTTAGAATATAAATTTACTAATATTATGTTTCTTCTCTGTTCACAACACTGAGCAATGTATGTATTAATTTTAAAACATGATAATAAGTACGTAATATTTAATTACTTGTTTTCATTGTTCGATCCGCAGAATGTGCCTGATAAAAAACCTTATACAGTATGTATCAGAACGAAAGGTAAAAAAAGAAACCCTTTAATGTTTAGATCATAAATATGAGCATTGTACCTAATTCATCAAAAATACGACAGGTTTTACGTGAGGTATAAAAATATACCTTTATTATTATTGTTTTGCACCTCCCCTGTATTATTTGTTTACAATCTTATAAATGACATTTCTTAAATTACTAACTGATAGACAGGCGTCAAACCTTGTTGAAGTTTGGATTTTTACCTAGTTACAAATAAACAGTTAACAAAGCGTTTGCGCGTTGCCTATGACTACAGCCATTATTAAAATAATTACCTAGGTTACTTATAAACAGAACTCAAAGCGCATGTGCATTGACATAATAACGTTAATGTTGATTAGTTGCCCCTAGCTACATATCAACAGTACGCAATACGCATGCACTGTCCAAAATCAAAAACGTAAACAAACCCTATTGGATGTTACAAAAACCATTAACCGACTGCAAAAATATGGTCTTCGAGTAATTCATTTAGTAATTTTATGCCATAAAACATGTATTGAGGCACGTGAAATGCACGTCATTACATTGTACTCGAGTTCCCCGTCAACCAGTTTTTAAGGTTTGCTCTTCGTTGTGATACATACTGTAAGTATATCGTTCTGCAAAGTTTCTAATGCTAAAAAAACGAATTATAGTTATGACTTTCTTCTTAAACTTTGGCTTAAATTAACTGTTTTAGTGATAGCTTTATTATACAACAAATTATTTTGATTATTACATATTTTTTGTAGAAAATGCATGTTTTTTCGTAAATATTATAAAATCTCGGTTTCGGTCTCGGTCTCGGCCGAGATTTCCATTTAGTGTCTGTCTGTCTACTAGACAAGACCTTACTAGCGGCCTGAGTCGCACTTGTTAGAATATGGTGTTTTAACGATTTATTCATGTTTTAGGTAACACATGTCTTAGCTGGAGACGAGGCGGGCCCGGCTAAACTTGCGAAAGCTCAAGACCTAGGAATTAAAATAATTAATGAAAACGAGTTTTTGGAATTGATTCGGTCTTTGTCCAAGACCGAGAAGACTAAAACGAAAGATGAAATCAAGAAAGAAAAAAATGTGATGCCAAAAAAGGATAAAAATCATCCCGCAAACAAAAAAAATACAAAAAGTGATACTAACACGAACAACGAAAAACCTGGAAAGGTTAAAACTAGCCCAAAAGAAAAAGTTATCAAAACCGAAATTGTTGATATGAAACACTCAGAAGTAGATAAATCTGAAAACACTTCTATTGTTAAACAAGAATGTAAACCCAAATTAAGTTCAAATGTACCTGAAAACAATAATAAAGTTAATTCCACTAATGGTTAGTTAACTCTTCCTAAGTAAAGCCATAAACATAATATAAATAAATGAATATTGTGGGTCTCTTTTTTTATCTAGACTTCTAAATATATTACTGTGGATAGTATCAAACATAGTAGAACATTTGAATACGGCTGGGGTTCCTGTTACAGGCCCACCCAGTCAACTTATTTTGCAAAGAACTATACATTTCTGCTTCATTTGGTTTTCATGCAAAATATACTCAAAATTCCATTTTATAGATTTACAGGACAGTTCAAGCCTGAAACCTGCATCTGTAGCGCAACAGTCGGCGATGTGGGTGGAAAAGTATAAACCGCAGTCCCTCAAGCAAATCATTGGCCAGCATGGTGATGCTAGTAATGTTAAAAAGTTGGTTGCTATGAAATCTACCTAATTAGTACTTTAGTTTTAGTCAGCTGCAAATTAACTTTTAATCGTTTGTATCGTTTCAGATTATGCAACTGGCTTACTAAATGGTACGTGAATAGAAAAGCGAAACTACCTAAACCTAGCCCATGGGCGAAGAACGATGATGGAGGATATTATAAAGCTGCTTTGCTTTCGGGACCTCCTGGCGTGGGTGAGTGCTGGCGGGGGGGACAGTTATGTAGCCATGCGCCGTTGCTGAGGACCGATCTTGAAATAAGAAATTGACTGTGCAACACATTGATGGATGTAACACAGGATGCCTGCTATATAGCAGTTTATAACAGGAAACTGCTACGTGTATATTGCTGTTCAACTTGAGGCCAACGGGTAGAACACACAAATGTAAAGAGTAATGCATTTTTGACAATGTCGTTCATCAATGACAAAGGCTAGGAGGAATTAAATGGAAAATATATGTAGTTCTTTTGATTATTTTGCTGTAATCGACAATTATATTATTACTTGAGCTAGTTAATGGCCTCTTGTTGGTGTTAGTGTGTTACCTATCAAAGGTTAATTTTTGTAAGGATTTAAATCTTAATTATCGTCACTAAACTGCATTTTTACAACTTACGCTAATTGGGGACACTATTTTCTTAAAACGTCTAAATATTATAGTGAATCAACACAATTTACACGAACCTAACCCTTAAACTCAGGGAAGACGACGACGGTGACACTAGTGTGCAAAGAACTGGGGTTCGACATGGTGGAATTCAACGCATCTGACACCAGGAACAAGTCCCTGATCAAGGAGCAGATCGGCGAGTTGTTAACCACCAATTCGCTTTCTGGATATGCCAAGGGTATGTCTGAATTGTTTGTTCATTCATTAGTTATTAACTAATAACGATAGAAATATCCTAAGGCTGGTATAATCTTGTGTGGGCCAGTCTTTTTGTCAATTTTATGATCACTGTTTAAAGTTTTAATTTTGCATCCGCAACATTAAAACCGCATCCGTATCCGCGTCAATTGACAATGTCGTTGTCGACATTTCAATTGATGTGGATACCCGGTTATTTACAGGAATGACGGGCAAGCAAGCTGTTTCTAAGAAACATGTTTTGGTTATGGACGAAGTCGACGGCATGGCTGGCAACGAAGATAGAGGTAGGTCATCGAGGGAGGCACTCTTATGAACAATAATGATCCGGTAATACGCGATAAATAACAAACTTCACCTTCAGCTTACGTGTATCATTCTGATCATACACACGTGTGAATGATACAAGTAACAAATATTTAGTACATATTGTTAAGTCATTTATCTACATTACAGGCGGTCTTCAAGAGTTAATAAGTCTCATAAAGGCAGCATCAGTACCTATCATATGCATGTGCAATGATAGAAACAGCCAGAAAATGAGATCTCTCGTCAATTATTGCTACGACCTGAGATTTAACAGACCTCGAGTTGATCAAATAAAGGTAAAGTGTTTTATTTTATTTAATACATGCAGTGAGTAGGGTACAAGAGGTGTGTTGATAGGTTTTACCTATATCTCAAAGTGTGTGTGTTTTGTTTTGTTGACCTAGAAAACACAGTCAACCACAAATTTCTCTCCACAATAAATAATAGTAGGTAATTAAGCGAATAAAATTAAACGCAAGTGTTTCACAAAATTGGGTTTGTTTGTGTGTGCAAGCGGAACAAAGTATGTTGTTAGTATTGTATGGGGTATGTGTACAGGCGGCGATGATGTCGGTGTGCTGTAAGGAGGGCATCAAGGTGCCGGGCGAGGCGCTGTCGCAGCTGATCGTGGCCGCCAACCACGACGTTCGCCAGACGCTCAACCTGCTGTCCATGTGGGCCGTGGACGGCGACCGCGCCGACGCCGACCGCCTCTCCCGAGATGCCTCGCAGACTAAAAAGGATATCAAACTTGTAAGTGCGCTACACTCTTATTTGTGGCAAATCTCTCAATTAATGTCATTATTTATTAGGTTTGATTCCGTGATAGGGATGTAAATATTTAGGTACTTTTCTTTTTGTTCTTTTTTTGTACCCTCATACTCATACCAATAATTTGTGCACTGTAAATTATGACATAACTGACTTTCTTACTAAATACCTCTGCCGCCATCGGCAGCTATCTTTTAGTTTTTATATATCTAACTACGTTGCTGCATAAAACTGTATCACGCAAATAATGCGAATAGTATAATTTAAATTGAAGCGTTGTAAAAACCATGCCAAAGCGAATGAACTGCATAGGTAATAAAAATCTATGCAATGTTTAAATCGTGAAGTATGAATATCGCTGCTATACTTAAAGTAAGTCAATTTTTTGTATGGGTTGTTAGCGTTTTAGTCTAGTAGATGTTTAGTTATTTGTAGGTAAGGTTTATGTTAGTGCATTGGCTTTTTTTGTACTCATTATGTTATTATATAAATTAAACTACAAATGTATATATTTAATCAATGTGTGTTTTAAGTTTTGAAAAGTCGTGGGAACTAACTACTATGAAATTAACATTAAAATACTATCATGCATTTAATAATCAAAAAAATTGTAAACCTCATTGCGGCCATTTTTAGAAAATACGAGTACTTACCTGCGCTGCTACCCATTATCAACGACATCACTGACAACTAGCTGTCCCATTCGCACATGCCAAAATTATATATTTATTTCTTAGTCCAATCAAAACTGGTGTCACCAAAGACGTCGTGATGGCCATACCTTATTTTGTTGTATCATGCGTGTACGCAACCATTAATAACTACTTTCAATAAAAAAAGCGAAATTTTGCTAGTTCACTATCTTGTTGCCTGCTTTGCGAACCACATTGATACAAATAAAGCTTTGCGTATTGTTTTTTGGAATATATTATACAGACGCGAAGCTATCTAAATGTTAAGAGTCAAGTATACTTTTTTTACGATTTTGCGCAACTTTTTGATACGATATTGGAGCAAACAACATGAATCATGTTACTTTTTTAGCATATTACGAAAGATCATTTTAATTCAAATGGAATGTACGAGTATGAACTACTTTTCTGTTTTTGTTTTTCGATTTTTAATAATGTACCTAGTTCCGAGGGCTGTCTCGCGATTTTTTTTCGTAGAAGTAAATATTTAAGGCTTTTTGATAATCAAAATGATATCAAACCGGTATGTAAGTTTTACACGTGTTAGAAAATGAGTCGTCTAAGGAATAAATGCTTTTTTCCACTTTCATATATTTTTAAAACGTACATTTAGCTAAAGCATATTTTAGAAAATTTGCCAAAGTTTAGCAGATTTATTTGGGTATGAATAAAATATATTTCATATAAATTAAGATGCAAATATAAACTTCATTTTATGGCTAATTAACGTGTATGAAAATAAATTAGGTGGTATAAAACTCGATATTAAAAAATCAAGTTACAATATTGTATGAATCAACCACCTCGCAAAACAAGCTGTGTATGAATTATGTTTTTGGTTACTAAATAATAATATATATTTATCAAAACTATTTTTTGCAATACCGATACTTCGTACTATCTTGGCCATTGCAATGTATAATGCGTTATTTGATTATTAACGATTTTCGCTTTACCGGACTCTTATTGCCTACAACAGTACTTTTGGTAATGTTAAAACCTTTACTTTAGACAAGATAAATCAACATCATAAGATCAATAAAACGAGCCAAATAAATCAAGCTTACGTTTTGATACCGTTTATCAAACGTTTTATCCTGATGCGGAAAATTTTATAAATTGGCAGTTAATTAGTCTAAGAATTAATGCCTCTAATGCCTAAATGTTTTTTTAATTATCAAGTGTACGAGTATGATGAATTGATTAAAAACACATCAAATAAGGGCGAAGTTTATTTTGTGTCAATAGTCTTGTTCCTAAAGCTGGTTGTCACTTAGGGTCATACCTTTTTAGGGTTCTGTAGTCAACTAGGAACCCTTATAGTTTCGCTTTGTCTGTCTGTCTGTCCGTCCGTCCGCGGATAATCTTAGTGACTGTAAGTACTAGAAAGCTGTAATTTTGTACAAATATGTATATCGGTCACGCCAATAAAGTGGTAAAATAAAAAGTGATAAAAATTTTTTTTTAGGGTACCTCCCATACTAAGTGTTTTTTTTTTTCATTTCAACCCTAGTGTGTGACATATCATTGGATAGGTATTTGAAAAATAATTAGGGTTTTCTAAAAACAGTTTTTTATAAACTTAGTATTTTCGGAAATAATCGCCCCAGAAGTTTAAAAAAATGTGTCCCCCCCCTCTAACTTTTGAACTATGCGTTAAAAAAATATGAAAAAAATTACAAAAGTAGAACTTAATAAGAACTTTATTGGAAAATTATTTTATACTTGATTGGTTGAACGGTTTCTGAATTATGTTTGTAATTTAACGGAATATGCAAACATTTTTTTATCTTGAGTACTCATTTATCATCCCGCACGTATCTTCCTTCTAATAAAAAAATAATAATTCAAATCGATTCACGTGATCAAAAGTTACCCCCGAAAACCCAACACCCACTTTCCCGAGAGATGGCGCTGTACCGTGGTCTACGGGGTCGGGACGGGTGTGATCGAATGTATCATCGAATTGTTAATTATTATAAGCCTATTGATCATGGTATCTATTAAAACACTTTTTAAAGTTGCCTGTTGTGACGGACGGTAAACTACGGAACCCTACACTGAGCATGGCCCGACATGCTCAGGGCCGGTTTTTTTGGTGTAAAAAATGCATTACACATACCTCCTCAAAGTTCACGGCCCACTTTTCCAAGGTCTCTTTTTGTATGTAAGATTTTTGTTTGGAGAGGTTAGGGTGTCCATTGAAATTATAGTTTTTTTACGTAAGTAAGTAATTAAATGTGTAATACATTACAAACAGTCCGACAAAAAGTAGGCTTTACAAAAAATCATGATTTAAGCCCATTTCTGCTTTATTGCTCACTGAGGCTACATTTAAACCAAAATCATTAGTTCATTACGTCATCAAGAGTAAAAATTGAAAAAACGGCCGGCATACAAATGGCCAGAAATCCTAAAACCTTATGTATTTACTAAAACGGGGCTTAATCGTGTATAGATTTTGAAAACAAACCTCCGACGTTTCAAGGGCGACGTTGCCCCCGTGGTCCCGGAGAAAGACTGGCTGAGGTTGACATCAACATCTATTAAGCCCCGTTTTAGTAAATACATAATGTATGAAAATCGTGAAAGTTTAAATAGGTGTCCTAAAACCTTGTTTGTTTGTACTGCATGATCTCTAAGTGAGCCACTTCAGGGACTCTCAGTATTGCTCACTTAATAATGATTAACAGCTAATTAACAATAAACTTCGCTGACGCCATTTAAGATGATTGTTTTTGGCCAGTGCCACGTTTCTTTTATGGAGATTTTGTTTGAAAGGCTCTAATGGGTAAAGTTTTTTTTAACAGAAGGGTAAAATACATTTTTATCTATTACCTGGACTGAAGAAATCATTTAGTAAAAGTTAAAACCTCCTTAGATCCGACTAAAAGCCTGCGAACCGAAGATTGTGAATAGTGTTATATTTATACTTATATGTATTTGTATCTTAAATCTTTTTTGTAATCAGAGCATCCATGGTTTTCTCAGGGGCCTTGGGAAGCCATACGCAAGGTGTTCTCAGCCGAAGAGCACAAGACTATGAGCATCCACGACAAGAGCGACCTGTTCTTTTACGACTACAGCCTGGCGCCGCTGTTCGTGCAGGAGAATTACCTGCAGGTCGCGTCGCACTGCCCTAAGTAAGACGTCTTTGTAGCGTGTTTCATTACTTGATTAGTTATACATTTAACTTGTGCTACATGGCTGCATGGCATCCTATTCACACGCCTTCTTTATCTCTTAGAACCTTCTTCAACGAGGGAATTTGTATTTTCCAAAACTTCCAAATCATTTACTTAAGGCACTGGTGGCGACCCCACCAGCGGCGATCGGCGATCAGCGAGTAGAGATTTTTCTACGCGGCCGAGTGTCCTCTAAGGAATAGTACTCGCTGGCAGAGTGAACAGCAAGCGGCGAACTATAAATATATATCCTATCTTTTATTCGATTCTTAGTGGGAAAAATGCCGGTAGTCATCGATTATTTGCGCTTGGTGGGATCAGCGCCTAAGTTAGGTACAAGTTTTACTTTAGGACAAGCAAAACATTTGAAAAACTATTCCAACAACATTTTTTTTCTTAATACTTTCTTGCCCTGATTTAAGCTTTCTTAACTATCACGAATTTCAGACATCATTAGTTACCAAGTCGGGGTTTAAATTATTAAAATAAACTGCACTGACTGGGGGGTATATACGAGTATTAATATAAACTGCGATTATTTACCTCCGACGTTTTCCCCACGGGCCTGGAGTTTAAATATACGCGATTCATTCCTGCTTTCTTTCCTGTAATATTATCATAGAAAAAAAATTTTCTGTAATTTCCTGATATAAAAACGAATGGATTCAGTATATGTGAATCTGCAGTGGAACACGCGACTGAATAGTAGTTTGTGATACAAGGGATCAAAATGATATATTTCCGGCGAGGGCGTACAAATTCCGAATGAAGCGATGGATTCTAAAGTAGAATCCTGAGCGTAATGATGGATTCAAGCGTTAACGCCCAAGATGAAAATAATTTTGATACCGTGTGACACATACTGCTTTTCACATCAACTAAGGGGAAATAAACAAAGCTGAATAAAGCATCATATCAACACCACGATGCCACTAGCTAATGCCCGAAAACGTAAAAATGTGTAGTCCTTGAACAGAAAAGTGCCACTTTGATCCCTCCTAGCTTGAACAGAAAAAACTCTTAGGTGGTGTGAAATAGTTATTTATTATACAAGGGGGCAAAGTTGTTGTTTAACTCTCGGGCTTATATTGAGACCCGAGCAAGCGAAAGATTCCAAAATTAATTCCAATTGATTCCAATAACTGGAATGTTGAGCTTTACGAGGGTCTCAAGGCACGAGAGTTGAACAAACTTGGCCGCCGAGTGCAATACAACATTTTTCCCCTCACTATTGCGAGGAAAATTAAGACTACATACGATTACAAATCTTATCCACATGTACTTAAGTTATCTTGAAGAAACCATACAAATTCAATTTCAAAATTTGTTATAGAGTAGGTACATACGCTCCTGGTACTTAGATATTGCCAACAGCTTACCAAGTGTAACCTCCGTTTGCGCATATTACTATGGGCATATAGGATAGGACTCACTTATACTGGACTGGTGGTAAGTGATAGGAATTAGATTACTTTGCCCCACATGTGGATAAAATGCGTTTTTCCACGCTAGTTTTAAAGGACAAAACAGCGCTTTCTGAGCTAGTGAAGCGAAATAGTTCATTACCTAACTAGTACGGTAAAACAAAGAAAGGCCGAGATCGCAGATGTTTGCGACCGGAGCTGCAAGCGAGGGACGTAAATATGCGGTCAAGGGCTTTATTTATTACCTCACGTGTTAGGTACATCATTTTATGCCTACACTTGGGCAGAAATCGGCACTTAAGGCACTTTATGGCCAGGTGTGGCATTAAATTTATTACCCTTCCCATAGTTCGGTAAAATATCAAGTTAATATGATTTTCAGAGTTGAGCATGTCCTCAATTCTGAAAATAACGCTGGTCCGTTGGGCCCGTAAGGGCGGATTGTACCACGCACAATCGGCCTGTTGTAGTCAAACGACCTGTTATGGTAGTACATATATTAGAACACAGAAGGTAGGAGCACCCGACCTAAACTTTCGTTCAAGGTGCCCAAATTGAATTGCCATTGAATTAAGTTCGAATGTGTGGTTTAGGCATGAGGTGCTGGAGCGGCTCAGCAAGGCCGCCGACAGCATCAGCGTCGGGGACCTCGTCGAAGCCAGGATCCGCGGCAGCCAGGCGTGGAGTCTATTGCCCGTACAGGTTTGTAAATGTATCTACATCATAGTCATAAAGCCTACGTCGTCTTAGAAGACACATTGAATGTGATTTTTATATAGCGTGTTTTCTCTACGAAATTACTCGTAAATTACCTATGGTGTTAAATGGAGCATGACCTCAGATCAGAGGTCAAGGTTACTCTTGTAACTTAGGATAGGCTAAAAAAGTATTGTGTACTATTTTATGCCATTTAACCGGTTAGTATATTTTTATTGGCCGTCAAACAATTGATGTGGTGACTGATTATTTTTGTACTATATAGGTATAAAAAATTATGTCACTATTGTGTTTTTCACTCAGGGTCATTGACCTTATCAGCTGTTGAAGTATCGTTCGGGACGTTTGTTACATTCTGTATATGTATTTTTAACGCACGTTTAAGGCACGACTCATTTGACCCTGATTGGTGTTTTAGTTCATAAAGCCGCCTACTGTTATAGTATAGTACATTGTGATTATTTGTGATACACGTGTGCTAAGATGGACATTATACACGAGGTGACATTGTGCTCAATAAGGAAGCCCATGTGTATAATGACAACGCACACACGTTTCATACGTCATACTCGTACTTCAACACACTTGTAAGCAAAAATCAAAATTTTGCTCGTGGTTATTAACTTTTATTCAATACGTTAACTTAACTGTCAGAATCATGCCAGAATGCCTTAATTTTAAGTGGCCTGTGAGTTTGACTGACCTTTATTGACTACTTGAAGCTTCTAGCTATGCATTTTCGACGTCGGTTGGTGATAGATTATACTTTACATTTTCAACTTATACGAGTAAATCCACCTGAGGCCCAGACGTCACAAATAAGTAACGTAGGTATGCGGAATGAAATCGGGACAAAGTTCCATTAGCTATTTAATTGAATTATTATTACACAATATGTCCATATTTGAGCTCAAATTAAAGAGAAATAAATAACATTTATACTTACAAAAAAAAAATTGGGCCCATCCGGGCTGTCTTGCGGCAGATTTCTGGTACTTTCTTTATGGCTGCCATATACGTTGATTTAACATTTTATGTAACTCCAATTTAATTTTTCTTTATTAAACTTTCGATAGTTTTGCGTCGAAAATTATTAGCGTATACGCGTCTTTTCAAATTGGCCCAAAAATCTTCAATTGGTTGAAGTTGGGGTACGTTAGGTGGGTTATCTTTCGGTACGTACGGAATTTCTAGCTCATTCATTGCCTCAAGGGTTTTTTAGTAATGACTGGATGGCCAAAACGCTACATTGGCTCCTATGTGACTTGGCTGCGTTTTACCAAATTTTTAATCCGAGAATAACGCTTACTCTCAGATAGTAACGTCAAATTACTATGGGATTTTGACATTAGTATCCAAGAGTACACACAGAGTGACAGCTATACACGTCTACTAGCAGACCCGAAGTTGGTCTGGCGGAAGACCCTAGAGCTAGACTGGCCCGACACTATACCGAAGACATCCCGGACATCAGCCTGTACGAGATTAGTATGGCTCTTAAACAGCTCAAAAACAACAAGGCGCCTGGTGAAGACGGAATTACAGCCGAACTTCTGAAGGCGGGTGGTAAACCGGTCCTTACGGCCCTTCAGAAGTTGTTCAATTCCGTCTTACTAGAAGGGAAAACGCCAAAGGCATGGAGCGGAGGTGTGGTAGTACTGTTCTTCAAAAAAGGCGACAACGCCTTACTGAAGAACTACCGACCCATCTCACTTCTGAGCCATGTCTATAAGCTGTTTTCAAGAGTCATTACGAATCGTCTCGCACGCAGGCTTGATGACTTCCAGCCTCCCGAACAAGCCGGTTTCCGAAGAGGCTTTAGTACCGTAGACCACATTCATACGCTTCGTCAGGTTATACAGAAGACCGAGGAGTATAATCTGCCCCTCTGTTTAGCGTTTGTGGACTACGAGAAAGCCTTTGATTCGATCGAAACCTGGGCGGTACTACAATCTCTCCAACGGTGCCAAGTAGACTACCGCTATATCGAAGTGTTGAAGTGTTTGTACGAGAGCGCCACTATGTCAGTCCGACTCCAAGACCAGAACTCGAAGCCTATTCCGCTGCAGCGGGGAGTCAGGCAGGGAGATGTCATCTCTCCTAAGCTGTTTACCGCTGCACTGGAGGACGTTTTCAAGACTCTGGACTGGAGAAGGCTAGGCATCAATGTAAACGGCGAGTACCTCACTCACCTTCGATTTGCTGACGATATAGTAGTCTTGGCTGAGACCATGGAGGATTTAAGTACGATGCTTGTTAGCCTCAGTAGAGCCTCCGGGCGAGTTGGTCTTAAGATGAACATGGATAAGACGAAAATCATGTCGAATATCCATGTAGCACCAACTCCAGTGACAATCGGAGACTTTACACTCGAAGTTGTAGACGATTATATATACCTTGGACAAACTGTCCAGTTAGGTAGGTCCAATTTCGAGAAAGAGGTTAATCGTCGAATCCGACTCGGTTGGGCAGCGTTCGGGAAGCTGCGACACATCTTTTCGTCCAATATTCCGCAGTGCCTGAAGACGAAAGTCTTCGATCAGTGTGTGTTGCCAGTGATGACATACGGTACTGAAACGTGGTCGCTTACAATGGGCCTCATAAGAAGGCTCAAAGTCACCCAAAGGGCAATGGAGAGAGCTATGCTAGGAGTCTCTCTGCGAGATCGTATCAGAAATGAGACCATCCGCAGCAGAACCAAAGTAACCGATATAGCTCTCCGAATCGCTAAACTTAAGTGGCAGTGGGCGGGGCACATTGCACGTAGAACCGATGGCCGTTGGGGCGGAAAAGTTCTCGAGTGGCGACCGCGTACCGGAAGGCGCAGCGTGGGTAGGCCCCCCGCAAGGTGGACTGATGACCTGGTGAAGGTCGCAGGGGTCCGCTGGATGCGGGTGGCGCAGGACCGGTCATTGTGGAAATCTTTGGGGGAGGCCTATGTCCAGCAGTGGACGTCTTTCGGCTGATATGATGATGATGATCCAAGAGTAAGCGTTACTCTTGGTTAAATAGTTTGGTCAAATCCAGCCTTACCCGTATAAATTCACGCACAATTGGCAAACATAGCTCAATGTACCGGTCCGCAGTATCCGCTAAGCCGGATTCAAATACAAATACAAATGCGTGTATTTGAGTACTACATAGTATAGGTCGATTCATTGAAGCTGGCACGAATGGAACGAATGAAAGTTATGTCACCTGTCACTTCGAGTGGATGTGTGAGTGCCGTTCTTATAGAGGGGCCTCTTAATATTTTGTAAACAACAACAAAATGGGTTTTTGTTATCCAAGAAAAATAAAAAATATTATAATATACTTAAACGCATATTCTGCACAATATTTAGACTAAATAGGTAATATATATGTCCGAAAGGTATATTTAACCGTTTGATACAAAAATATTTTACTATCATGGTGTTTTATGCAGATATCAGAGCGCTGGTGGCCTAGCCGTAAGAGCGTGCGACTTTCAATCCGATGGTCGCGGGTACGAACCCCGGCTCGTACCACTGAGTTTTTCGGAATTTATGTACGAAATATCATTTGATATTCACCAGTCGGTTTTCGGTGAAGGTAAACATCGTGAGGAAACCGGACCTAATCCCAATAAGGCCTAGTTTCCCCTCTGGGTCGGAAGGGCAGATGGCAGTCGCTTCCGTAAAAACTAGTGCCTACGCCAATTCACGGGATTAGGTTGTCAAGCGGACCCCAGGCTCCCATGAGCCGTGGATAACGCGAAGAAGAATAGATAAGAGTTTTATGCAGAAGCTAGTTTCTGATCCAAAAACGTACGTAGTCTATAGGAATATTTTATAGTATTCTTTATACTGCTGAATTTGGGCGGTTATGCATCTAGTTTGTCCACAAATACGTTTTCAATAATCACTTATTGTATCAACATGTATGTAATCATTTTGTGACGCACACATAAATATTATCATTCACTCATTCATTCCATTCGTGCCAGCTTTAGTGGTGCGGGAACAGCTTGCTGGATTAAAAGGTATTTAGTATTCCTAACGTATACATTACAAACCTATATTACAGGGACGGAATATGCAATGCGAATTCTTTTTGATTACGGGTAAACAACTTTTTTAGCCTTAACTTGAATTGTTTGACACTGTCTCGCGCACCGGTGGGGAAATATGATTCCAACGCTTAGTGGCGGCGTAGCGGAATGATCCCCTGAATGCTGCAGTGCGGTATTCGGGCGGCACTAGCAGCATCGAGTGCGGCGCCCGGCGTGGGCGCGCGGAGTGGGCCGCGCGGCGCAGCTTGTCGGCCAGAGCTAGCACCCGAGTTGTGGCGGCCACATACGTAGCGGTATACCTGAACGGTATATCGGAGCGTGTGTGTGACAAAACTTGCACAAGTCTGGTAGGCAGATCCAAACTACGATCTGTATACCTGCGCAAACTAATTTGCGCAGGTATGCATGAGCGTGTGTGTCGGAACGCTTCAGTCGAACACGCGCCGGTGCTTCGGTCGGTTGTGTTGTGTAAGTATATTTATTTTCGCGTCAAAATGTCTGTCGACTCACGCCGCAGTAATAGAGAGAAATTAGAAGGGTTTATAGATTTATACAGGAAGTTACCATTTCTATGGCAAATAATAATTTTTAAGAAAAAAAACCGACTTCATTTGGTTCCCGGTAAAAGTGAAATTTTGAATTTGTTTGAGTTAGCCAGTTTACTTCACAAATATCCAATACACCGCACGTGTACGATTGAAAATTGAGGAGCTTTCTTAATGTCCCAGGGCTTCCATCATTACATGTGAAGTATACTCAAAGGGAACTCTCTTGTAGACCTTTAAAACAAACAAAATAACAATGTGTTAAATTGGATGAGAGACTGTAAATTATCGAGCAGTTTCATTATGCCATCCCTGATTATCAACATCAGGTCCACTCCAGCAAAATTATGGCCACAGTAAGAAAATGCCTAAGCTAATTATGAACACCCTCTAATCACAATGAACGTGCCGTTCAAATTTGAGGAGTTCTCTGAATTCTTCAAGAACTCCATCATCAGAATAGAAATCAAATCAAAAAGATGAATGTCACAACTAGGATAATAAGTAGAGCTAGGTTTATCGACCAGTTCCACTTTGCCATCCCTGGTCTTCATCATCAGATCCACTCCACCAAATTGATGATTTTCGTAAAGAAATGCTCGAGTTTCTTAAGAAATCACCCAAATCAGCATGCATGTGCCTTTCAAATTTGAGGAGTTCCCTCAGTTCCTCGTGGATCCCATCATCAGAAATCGATTTTGAAAAAAACGGGACCAATCTGGAACCATCTACTTTCAGAAAACAATTTTTTTTTTAAATCGGTTCAGTAATGACGGAGTTCTGAGGTAACATACATTAAAAAAAAAAACAGACGAATTGAGAACCTCCTCCTTTAGAAATATTGAAGTCGGTTGAAAAGTAAAGAATATCATATTCATTAATTCATTTTATTCATTCATTTTATTCGTCATCATTTGTGGGTGCCACAGATAGAACCGGTGGCATATTTCACAAAATACTTATTGCACAACACGACTTCTTCGGTTTGTCACAGGCGCAGAACTGAGACCGCACAGGCATACTTGAATCGTGTGTGGTCACTACGGACGTCCGTTACACTTGCACAAGCCTTCAGTTCCGGTTTCCGGTATACCGTTCAGGTTTACCGCTACGTATGTGGCCGCCATTGGAGTCGCCGGCGCAATGACATCTTCAAGGACCCTATTTGCTTGAGCACTTGGGTTATCCGAACGCGGCGCCTAAAACGCTCACTAAATCTTGCGCAAGAATTTTGAACTTTTTGTATACGCTGACTAGTTTTTTGTAATATACACGGGCCGTAGAACAGTGTCACAATAATTAAACTGTGAAAAAATTAAAGATTCAACCAACATACGTCTCACTTCAGTGCTTAAGAATTAATTTATCTTATACAACGACTTGAACTTTATACATAGCAGATTTTACCTTCAAATTTATATGTTTCTCAAATTTAAGACCCGAATCCATGTACAAACCCAGGTTCCTAGCACAATATACAAAAGGTATGTCTGTACCGTTTAGCAGTATAGAAAGGCCAAGCGAAAGCACGCCTCTGACTGAACTTTTCGGACTAAACATGACAGCGTTGGTTTTCCCGGGTTGAGGCAGAGCGCGTTGTCCTGCGCACACTCGCTGCAAGTCCTCGTTCGGATTTAAAGAATAGCGGCCTCGACATACCACGAGGGCTTATTGCTTTTTTGGGAATTTCGTTTGTTCTACGTATTTTACAGATTCCCCGGCTCCGTCATTAGCATTTTCAAAATAAAACCTGCCCTGAAATAAGATTCATCATCCATGACGCAAAGTATGTAGTTTTTTTGCGTAGGATATATTTTTCATTTGAGATATTTTTTGATTTTCAGACACGGTCGGTTTAACTTTTCTCTGTCGTTTAACAATACCCATGTTATTGAGATGATTTTTCACCGCTTTCCCCTCACATTTGATTTATTTTTCAAGTTCTCTGTGGGATTTTGCTACACGACTTCCGTCATTTTCTTAATTGACTCCTCTTTGAAGAACTACTTACACTGCTTACTTTCCCTGATTGAGATTTTCTGTCGTTGATTTTCGCAAGGAATAAGATGACAAAATACTATAAACAGTACTTCTGCTCTCCCCCATCTTTGTGAAATGTTCTACGACATTTGACTTAGGCCAGTCTGGGTGAGTGTCGCAAAAATTACACACACTTTCACGACGTCTTTCTTCCCGATTTGCCATAATAAATCCAGAAAAAACAGACAGCTACTAAAATAAGCCAATTTAGCCAAATGACTGACAGGTGTATCTAAAAACAAATGATATTCACACAATTTCAAATTTCGAACGGGGTATTTTAAAAATATGCTTGAACATTTTGTCCAGATTTCATTCCGCATACGTTCGGTATATTTATTTATGCCACACCGGGCCATAAAGTGCCGTTTTTCGCACGCTACGCGTACGGGAAAGGCCGATTTCTGCCCAAGTATAGGCATAAAATGATCTACCTAACACGTGAGGTAATAAATAAAGCCCTTGATCGCATATTTACGTCCCTCGCTTGCAGCTCGGGTCGCAAACATCTGCGATCTCGGCCTTTCTTTATTTTACCGCACTAGTTAGGTAATGTACTATTATCTATCACTAATTATCACTACTACAACTAGATTTTTTGGTAACACTCGCGTTTTGTGGTTCCAGAGGGCTCTAATCCACATATTGTTACAGTTTGACTTATACTTGCATTATTTCTAATTCTTTTGTGAAAGGCAAGCACGTTGCATTCCTACACGTTGCATTCCTACACGTTGATCACGTAAACAATGTAGTAGAGATTAAGTATAGATTAAGCACCTCTCCACATGATAAGGGATTGCCTCTTAGGACACGTAGGATAGTTATATATAAGGTTAGTAATATAAGCAGTGGGGAGGCTGTTCTGTGTGTTTTAGTGCTTACACCCCTACCCCGGGCTCCGCATATTACATGGAACCCCTGCGCAGGGTTCCGCCTATTTCACTTTTATACTTGCATTTTATCATAATAATAAAACGAGAAAACGGTCACAATTTTTTTTATGGTAAAAAGTTACCTCGGCGCGCCATTGGAGCGGATTTTTTTCGAATCTCGTTGCGCGCGCAAATTTGAAGCAACGGCCCGCCTTACAGCCAATATAAAAAATGAAATAATTTATTTTTCAAGCACTAACTATTGTGAATTATGAATCATTTCATTAATTATTCAGAAGATTTGAATCCATGTATTCAACTAAATACGGAGATATTGCTTTTTAACGTATAAGTTATTATGCGGCTAAAAACAGTGTAGGTACTTTTTTTGAAAAAAAAAATCTAATCCGACAAAATTTGAATATGTTGTCTGTGTACGTAACTTAGTCCCGTAGGGTACAAACTTAACTTGATGGGGATGGAATATCTCATTACCACACTAGTTTCAATAATATGATGAAAAAGTACGCGTGTTTAATATCTTGGATTACGAGTCTAAAAGCGGTACGATAAGAACCTCGTTACGAGCGAGTGTGTTGAAATAGTACATTTCGATGCTAGTGCGGAAAGTATATCCGCACGTGAATCGAACGACGTTTTTCAATACAGATGCGAAAAAAATTAAAATACATAAGAACGAATTTAAAGTTTTTTATTATTTCCGTGACACGATTGTAATACAGTTGGTATATTAAGAACATCTTCAAAATGTTTATCTTATCTTCTTTACTTTCTCATTTTCAATCTCATAATAATTATTTCTCATAAACAAAATAATAAATCGCATGTGACAAATCGTATCGTGATGTCTTAGAGGCCCTTCAAACATGTTTACCTGATTGAAAAACACCTCTACTTTGACTGAAGTTTCGTAGGCTCTGTTCCGTTTCATACACACAGATTTATAAGAACTGTTTTCAATGTTAATATTTTTTCATCACACCTGCTCGTAAATGGTGATATTATATGCAAGCATACTTACACTTAAAGAGCTGTATTATTCCCATGGTTTTAAAGGATTCTCATACTACTTTACCTTTAGCCCGGAGCTCGCGGAGGACCTGCCCCGCACGCGCTCGCAGCACGTAGTCACTCCGGAGTACTGTGGACTGTGCAACTACACTACCGCTTATCATTATTGTTTCTTTACCTGTATAGAGTTTATTTATTTCCTCGCAAATGTGATGAAAAACATTGTGTGTACCACGGGCAGTAAGGGGATTACTAACTCGGGTCATTTAAAGCCCTCCGCCTACGGCATCGGGCTTCAATAGACCCTCGTAAGTAATGCCCTTCTTACCGCCCTAGATGCACAATGTACTATTATTACGGCTCGGTAAAGTTAACGAACAATAATACTCTTCGGTAAGCAGTCATGAATTGGAACACAACTAAATTTAAAAAGATTGGAAAAGTAAAAAGCACTAGTTCGCAAAAACAAACTTTGCGCACGCAAAACAGCCAAGAAAAGGGCACTTTTTGAGCAACTGTATTGAAAATGATATTATTTGTGTGTGCAGGCAATGTACAGCTCGGTGATCCCGGGGCATGCGATGTCGGGCCACGTGGCCGGCCAGATCCAGTTCCCGGGCTGGCTCGGCAAGAACTCGCGCAAGAACAAGATGCACCGCCTCTGCCAAGAGATTCATGCCCACACTAGGCTCAGGTAACTTTACCTATCTACTTGCACTTACTGACAACTGTCATTGAAACACAACGCTTACAATTAGAAAGTCAGCGCTTAACATTATTACGACATATTCCTCAATTTCCAGCACATCGGGTTCCAAGTCATCCATCTTCCTGGACTACTGCACGCACTTGCGCGACGCCATAGTGACTCCGCTCATCAGGGACAAGAACGACGGCATCACGCAGTCCTCGGAAGTCCTCGAGGCCTACCATCTTTTGAGAGACGATTTAGAATCTCTCACAGAAATGTCGCTATGGCCTGGCCAAAGGAATCCAATGATTCTGATAGATTCTAAGGTATTAAAGAAAGAAAGAAAGAAAGAAAAACGTTTATTCGGGACGCTTCAGTGTACAAAAATATAACAGACAATACGGTTAGAATAATAGCGTTACCGAAAAGGTTTCTACTCAGCTTGATGTCAAGGTACCTTTTGCGTACCTTGACGCTGGTCTTCCGCAGAAACCTTTTCAATAAAACGTGACAAGTTGCACAAACACACAAACATGCATGTAAGATAAGTATGCTCTTATTTTATTTAATATGTTAATGTATTTTTCAGTCCTCCGGCCGGTAAGCGCCACTTTACGCAAAACTAAATTGCCGCCTGCCGGCTCCGTCGGGCTGAAAAATAGTATACAAACCTCGGCCGGTAAATGGGAAAGCCTCGGATCACATGTTAGTCGACCTCGGCTTCGCCTCGGCCGACAATTACATGCAATCCGAGGCATTTCCCACTTAAACGGCCTTGGTATGTAAGGTACTAATGTACATTATTTACAGCTGATCTACATTTAAAGACGACAGAATGCTCAAAATATAAGGTGTAAAAAAATGCTGGCGATCCGTTAATGATGCCAATATATTTTTTTTTTATAGGGAAGGTTGTCCCAGTAAGGCAACCCTCCGTACAATTTTGTTACCATTTTCATTAAACCATTAGAATGTCGGGCGGCCTTTGGTTGGAACCGGCCAAGCGTTGGTACGCCGTGCACCGATGTCGCGTCTCCAGTTGTCTTCAAATATCAAATCAAATCAAATATTTTAATGTAATAAGAATTGTACAGGGTAGTCTCTTAATAACTAAATAATTATAATTAGACCAGGTGATTTACAATTGCCTGAACTAGGAATTCCTGTGTTTCAGGCGATGGGATGCGAGAGGGATATAGTTAAAATTAGCTATAAATTATTCACTTAAAATGGTAAATAGGACAAAGTCAATTTAGTCAATAAACTTATCGTTATACAGCCAGTACAGTCCTTAACAAAAACTAGTTGATTCTTAAGATTTAAAAAAAGTACAATTGTTACTATTTCACTACTATTAATAGGTTCTCTGTATCATCGTTTATCTCAGTGGGAGGTCGACAGACGTCTAATTTAAGATTCGCCGACGATACAACTCTTCTCGCTCATACAAAAGAAGATATGGAGCAATTGCTGGCACGCCTAGAGACAACAAGCCTCTCCTACGGACTCGCGATCAACAGGGACAAAACAAAAATGATGATTGTGGACCGAGCTGAACTAAATCATCCTGAAATTCCTGCAATTGGCAACTGTGAGGTTGTCAAAAGCTACGTGTACCTCGGACGAAATTCGTAGGAGATGTGCAATCACTAGATCCGCAGTCGATAAGCTTAAGGAGGTCTGGCTGGTCTAACCGGAACATCACGAAGACCACAAAAGTTCGCCTGATGAGAAGCTTAGTCTTCCCCATATTTCTCTATGGTGTTGAAACGTGGACAGACGCAAAATTGACGCGCTAGAGATGTGGTGCTGGCGTCGCATGCTACGGATTCCTTGGACGGCGTTCCGGACTAATGTTTCAATCCTAAAGGAACTTAAAATAACTGAAAGATTGTCGTCGACTGTGCAGATATGAATCCTTAAATATTTTGGACACATTACCCGAAACGAAAGTTCCATGGAACGGCTAGTTATTCAAGGACGGATGGAAGGCAGACGACCCAGAGGACACTCACCTACGCGTTGGACAGACTTAATTAAAGCTGCGACACAAACCACCATAGTCCAATGTTCGCGTAATGTAACCGTAACAAGTGGAGGAGCATTGCGAGGGCTACACTATCCACAGTCGCCCCGCCATCATAAAACCACGACCACTCTGTCAAGAGTGAACGACTAAGGAGAAGGGATCATCGTACGTCATATTTTGGAGGACATGTCGTAGAGTATTCTTACAACAAAAATAACTTAATGGGTATATGTCTAATTGTGCATTTAACCTATTGTACAAGAAAGGGCCTAAAAAAACAAAAAACCTAGATGGAAAAGCATGCCTTCGTTGTACTGTTTAAATACACATCAGATTTTTGCATCTTTTGTTACTATCTGCAGGATTGAATAAAATTACTGAGTGTTACTTAAGAGCTGTGCTTAATATAAACAATTGGCGAACAGTTAGTACTTTACAAGATCTATAAAGAAGTTGAGTGGGGTATACAAATGGACGAAAAGTAGCTACCTTTAGAACCGCTCTCTGTGCCCCCTTACCAGGTGTATTAGTTTAGTTTTAGCAGTGCCACCCCAGGAGGAAATGCAGTATGTTAGTATTGACTGACAAAAAGCAAAGTATACTTTCTTAATTAAATTTGGATCCCCAACCGAGCGAAGTTTTTTGAATACAAATATAAACTTGCGGACTCTTTTGGATAGAACTTCAACATGGTATTTAAACGATAGATTTTCATCGATCATGACGCCAAGATATTTAATTTTGTTTGTACTAGCTTCGAGCGTGATATGAGGTGTTAAAGCTAAATTTAGAAACACTTTACTCCTTAAACAAAAATCAAGGATATTCAACAGTCTACGCATGCAATTAGCGAAGTGTCCATACAATTCTATCATCATTGCCTTGTCTTATTTTGGTATAATTGACTGACTTTGACTTGGTAAGGCATTCTATTAATTTAACATGTGCCTATTTGTTCCATGCTCATTGCGACAAATGCTGTTTTAAATAAACGCCGATAAAATGTTTAGCACAGTTTAGCAAATTATTTTTTATCTGTCAGTTTGATATTTGCGTTTGTTAGAAACGGAGAAAATATATTTCTAGGGTTCCGTACCTTAAGGGTACAACGGGACCCTGTTAGTAAGACTCCGCTGTGCGTCCGTCAGTCCGTCTGTTACCAACCTGTATCTCATGAACCGTTACCGCTATAACAACAAATCCTAAAATACTGAATAAAATAAATATTTAAGGGGGCTCCCATACAACACGATAATAGTAATGGCAACAGGTAGACGCTCGAAATATTTATGCAATATTTAGTTATATATTCCCTTTAAAAATAAATAATAAAATTTAAATAAAACTAATATTTAAAGGGGGCTCCATACAACAAACGTCTTTTTTCCGTTTTTATAGATGGCACGGAAAATTTTGTTTGCGAGTCCGCATCGCTCTTGACCAATTTTTAACTGAAATGACTAATTTCAAAGGAGTCTACTTTCTACAGTTAATTAGTTTTTTTTTACAGTTTGTTGATTTCTACAGTTATTTCGGACCTCAAAGAAATGTATAATTGATTGCTCAACAGGTAAAAGCGGCAATGACCCGCACGTACAACAAGAAAGCGATGGCGCTGCCGTATGCGCCGGGCGCGGTGCGACGCGCGCGCGCCACGGACGGCGCCGGCGCGGACGGCAGCGGCGCGGACGGCAGCGGCGCGGACGGCAGCGGCGCGGACGACGCTGACGACCACGAGCAGGACGACAGCGACCCCGAGAATGACCTTCTCATTAAGGTACCGATACACACTATTTAATTTTGTAGATTTATATTATTTAAACACAGAAAACCATGTGACTTGGTGATATGGCTGACATGATGTGAACATTTTGTATCATAAAAGAGCATTTAATATATGCATAGACCAGCAAAATATGAGGTGCTACGTTAGTTATCTCAAGAACGCCACTTTTTGGCATCAGGAATCGCTGTTCGATTTTGGGCATTCATAATTTCTGCGAGTTAAATTCGTATCAGGTCTAGAAAAATAGATAATTTCCGGGATATCAATTCCTTCCAATACCAATTGGTCCTAAATGTCCAAAGTTTGCACAATCCCAGAAGGTGAGCTTAAGTTTTGAGAGCCAAGTAACTGGCAAATTTGATGTCGATTTTCAGTTTTTACGTGTACTGTTCGTGTAAAATTTGGCTGTTACTTAGGTCTCAAAAGTTGATCTCAACTCCTGGGATTGTACAAACCCAGTTTACATGTATTTAGGACCAAATAAAGTTATTAAAACGACTTCCAGCTTGCTGGGAATTAATTCCTCAAAATGCCTTTTATTGATCTAATTTTCTTGGCCTATCTACTCAAGGGAGTAAAATTAAACCTTAATTGAGAAGTATTTAAACAATTAAATACATATTTAATAATAAGCTCTGCGTGTAAAAATACCTGCATTTAACGAACGATTTCAGAAAAAGAAGACAAATGAGAAAACTGGAGTTAAAAAAGAAGAAGCGGGTCCTAGTAAGGACAAGTCGAATTCCAGCAAAGGCAAGAGCAAGAAGAAGTAATTGATAATAGTAATCACACTGGTCCAGCCTATATAAAGTAGTTCATTCCATTTTCTTTAGTTGATGAAATATAATTTGCATTATCTCGAGATCACTTGTAATACTTGTCCTACCCAGAGTCAGAGAGTTCAATGAAAAAAAAACAGAGCGGCATTTCTGCTAAACCATTTGATTTTAAAACAAATGAAACTGAACCATATACAATATTGATTTCCAGTTCAAATAGCAAATTGTTTTGTGTGTTGGGCCTGGAGGGTATGTAACTATGTATTGTTGCAAAATATATTTCGTCTTCTAAACGAGTTTTGCGATTGTATGTGAGGTGAAGTGTATCGGTACTACTGATAGCCTAAGCTTGTATATAATCGGCTATGTCATGATATGTTGGGCTATTTAGTTGGTATGGTAGTTATAGCTAGCATGCAGAGCGTTGGTGGCCCAGCGGTAAGAGCGTGCGTCTTACAATCCGATGATCACGGGTTCAAATCCTAACGGCTCGTACCAATGAGTTTTTCGGAACTTACGTACGAAATATCATTTGTTAATTACCAATCGCTTTTCGGTGAAGGAAAACATCGTGAGAAAAAGGACTAATCCCAATAAATCCTAGTTTACCCTCTGTGTTGGAATGTCAGATGGCAGTCGCTTTTGTAAATCTAGTGCCTACGCCAAATCTTGGCATTAGTTGCCAAAGCGGACCCCAGGCTCGTTAAATGAGCCGTGCCATAAGCCGGGAAAACGCTAGAAAGAAGAAGTTACAGCTACCATGCTAATACATGATTGCCAAAACTAAAGTAACCCAAGGTTTAAATAACGTTTTCAATATAGGTATATCCGCATGTAAAACAAAGTGGATTTGATACAGTGTCAGTAAGGATAGGAGAGTTGTACTGTTATGGTTTGACACTCGCTGGTTACGAATTGTGTGAAGTGCTTTGGGGAAATGCTGCTCTACAATGTTCACTATTTACATATGGATCTGTATTATTCCAAATGCGGATATTATTAGGTGTACGTTCAAATATTTACCTTTTATTTGTAGCCTGAGTGAAGGGGCATTACGTTTACAACGACATTTGATATGCTAATCATCGCCGTTAGACAGTTTCCCAAAGCGCCTCAAAATACTACATTTCGTAAAGAACTTAACATTACTTACTATTATTATAACGAATCGCAAACATCACAAATATAATTATTTTTACAAAATACAAAAAGCTGTTGTAACTTTGGAGGATAATTGTTGAAATCGTGTATGATATAGACTATGAAAAAAATTTTAAAAATTAATTTGGCGAACTAAGCGGCATACACCGTAAGGAACACCGCGCACGATTCTTAATGTGCCAGCCTGTCATCTGACAACGCCCAGCGCTGCAGCAACTGAACACCCAAACAAGTATGTTCCATGTGAAAAAATTTCTCTGTTTGTCGTTTCTATTATTCTCGATCAGTTTTATAAGCTTGGTTTTGGTACGTGATGGCGCATGAGTTGAATTATTAACGCTAATTTATGTTAAAACGAGAGGTGGATATTTTATTACCAAGTTACAGCAGCGTAATCTTGCACTTGTTAAGTAAAATATCTCGTAGAGTACTATAATAATTAGCAGTATTCGTCTTACCCGTGGTCAGTTTTACATGATTCTGATAATATGCCAACAAATCGTGAGGCTCGACAGTATTATACAAACAATTTTATAATGTTACGAAATCGTGTGTAAATTATTTGGTAATGAGTCTTCTCAGTGACAAAACATAAATGTTGTCAATCCTAATTATAATTCTGCACCTTTTGTTACTTATTAATTATATTACCTTTTTATCAAAACGTAGTATTATTTATTGAAACTTACAAGTTCCTGTAAGCTTGTGATAGTAGCTTCCAATATCAGAAGGGTTTGACCTGGTTGAAATGTGACAATTCCTATTTCGTTTATTTATTTTCTTCCTTAGGTTAGGATTTTTACAATACGTATACAGGGTGACTTCAAAATGGTAATACAAAATCAATGTTTTACACACATTTCCCCTAAACTAAGCCTCTCAATTAAGTATCATGCTTTCAAAATAATCTTAAGAATATTTTTTGTAATTTTTAATTTATCCCATTTTGTTTGACTTAACATGGTTAACCTACCATAATAATTAACAAAGAAGTTTAAAAAATCACTTTCCTCTTTGGTTGTCAATCACCTACCATGGTATTTATGAAGAAAACGTGTTTTGATTAGTAATTGACACTTGTCAAAGAAAATAAGATTGATTTACGGTAATATTTTGATTTCACTATTAAATGAAATGCCTCGACCTTATCCTTATACTAATATTCAAAAGATGGATATGCTTGATTTTTATTTAACATCGCGAAGTAAGTACTGTGCGAGCTCAGGTATTATTTAACGAACGTTACCCTGATTGTTCAACACCTACACGTGTGTTAATAAACATACCATCCAGAATTTACGAGACTATTGTCAGTTTGCAGTTCCGGTGCATGCTCAAGCTCGAAGCCGACGATCGCGGTATTCACAAGCTTTTCGGAGACGAGTGCTCGAGTATTTTAACCACAACCCAGAGGCTAGCACAAGGGACGCTGCTGCGAAATTCGGCACGAGCCAATTGTTTATTTGGCGGCTAATGAAAGCTGAAGCAAAACATCCGTTTAAATTTCAAAGGGTTCAGGATATCGTATTAGCAGATTACCCTAGAAGAGTTATTTTTGGTCGTTGGCTGCAGCAAAACTTACACTTAAATATCTTATGGACCGACGAGGCAACTTTTACAAGAGTCCGCATGTTTAACGTCCACAATGAACACTGGTGGGCTGATCGTGATCCAAATCCTCATGTAACTCGCCGAGACTCTTACCAGACTCGTTTCTCTGTAAACGTTTGGGCAGGCATTCTGAACAATTGTGTAATTGGCCCATATTTTATGAACGGGAACTTAAATGGACCGAAATATGAAGATTTCCTGAGAAACGTGTTACCGATTTTGCTACAAGAGGTGCCGGAGCGAAATTTGGATAATCTTTATTTTCAGCAAGATGGTGCATCAGCACATTTTGCTCTAAGTGTGCGAAATTTTTTGGACAGACAATTCCCTGAGAGATGGATTGGACGCAATGGTCCAGTCGCATGGCCGCCTCGACAGTCCCGATCTGACGCCACTCGACTTCTTTTTGTGGGGCGAAATCAAAAGGAGAGTGTACACACGGGAATCTAATACCGTCCATGAACTTCGCCAAAAGATAATTCGGGCGTTTGATTCAGTAAAAACCAATGAATTTATTCTAGGCAGACTCAAGATCAACCATAGACGGCGGGCGGACTTATGTGTCCGGGAAGGCGGTGGTCATTTTGAACACATCTTAAATTACGTTTAGGAAAAGTAGTTTCACACTTATCTACTTAAACGTAGACATTTTAAGCTTGTAATTTACGGTAGTTTAGGTAAATTAATAAATGATTTTATTTAAACTAGCTCCGTTTATTATTTTCACAAATTTATCAGGGTACTTAAAACTAAACAACAAACAAGTTAATATTGTCTTCTGTTACCGCGATAGTTATTCATGGAAATTAATCGCGTTTATTAACACCATGATCCTACGTTTCGAGCCCTTTACAGCACTCGTTTTCGCAGGCTTAAGATGATGACTGAGCCCTTAACCCTGTGAAAACGAGTGCTGTAAAGGGCTCGAAACGTAGGATCATGGTGTTAATAAACGCGATTAATCCGTTCTAAAGTGTTTAATTTCAATGAACAAACAAGTTAGTTATACGAGTGTCGCTCATAGTGATATCGATAATAACTTGCTTTGATGATAACATCGAGTGACAGGTATGACAGTTAGGTATTGAATGTAGTGTAACAACACTTCGGAACTTTAAATATGTGTTTTGTTAGAAAATTTGCGATAATTAAATACAACTAATTTTAACGACGGGGTGCATGTATTATATAGTTTGGCATTAACTGAGCCACAACCAAGTGTTTTGTATTACCATTTTGAAGTCACCCTGTATAAAAATAAAATACAAAACAACATAAAAAAAAACAATACAAAACAAATACACATTATAAAAAACCTAACCTAGAGTGCCGCCGGCAACAGGACTGGGCCCAGGCTGCCGGTGGTTAGGGCCGCAAAGAGAGGAACCTTCGGACTATGCGCGTAGTGTCCAGTATTACCGCCTTCTGCATCTGACCCTTGATCCAACCACAACTTTGTAGCGAGAGCCTCTCGAGATGTTGCTCGAGACTCTTCGCTATAAGACCGTTCGCCGAAACAACTATCGGTACAATGATCGCCGAATCAACCTCCCACATGGTGGTTACCTCGTGAGCCAAGTCTAGGTACTTGCTGGATTTGTCCTTCTCGGCCTTCAGGAGGTTCTCGTCATGGGGAATGGTGATGTCGACGAGCATGGCCCGGCGCTGCGATCGATCTATCAAGACGATATCAGGCCTATTGGCTACAATAGTCCTGTCCGTGATGATAGATCGATCCCAATACAGCGTGGCACGACTATTTTCGAGAACTGGTACAGGTAAGTACTTGTAGTACGCCACTTCGTGGTTCACAAGACCATATTGAAGTGCAAGTTGCTGGTGTATAATTCTGGCTACGAGATTATGTCTGTGCAAGTACTCGCCGTTAGCAAGATGAGAACAACCGGAAATAATATGCCTGAGTGACTCTCAGGATATACTTCCGGTAGTTATTCGTCATGATAACTTCGTCCGCAATTGCACAGGCAAAACCCTCGGTTACTCCGAAAAGGTCCCCGAATCGTAGCCAGTTCACCGACGCGAGCAGGGCTACGTCCGGCCCCGTGAGGGCCCTGTAGAACCGCCCGTGTAGCTCCTTACTCTTCCATATCGTCTTGCGATCCTCGGTGCTTAGTACCACAGGTTTGCACCAGTTCTCGTTCGCCAAGGAGAGCGGCGTGAGGTTCCTATCTACCGCCACCACATCACGATGCATCCCATTCTCGTTAGTAAGGAAATAATTCCTGAGATTGTACACCTCACGGTTGTGAAGGGTTTTGGCATTTAAAAGGCCGCGGCCTCCACACTTCCGTGGGATGTACAATCTCATAACTGACGAGCGTGGGTGTAGCATACGATGTGTGGTAAGCAGTACACGGACCCTCCGATCCAGGGCATCCAGCTCGGTCTGAGTCCACCTTAGTATGCCAGAGGAGTAAGTGAGGAGGGGCATTACCCAGGCGTTGAAGGCGCGCACCTTGTTGCCTCCTGACAAAAGACTGTTAAGTACTTTTGTCAGTCGATGACAAATATGACAATTCCTTATTATTAGTATGAACAATTATTTAATAACGGAAAACTTGCAACTACTGTATAGGTACACTAACGAAAACAATTCCTTGAAACTCTTTGATGAGGAACTGGAGTAAATTACAATGACGTGCATTTTACGTGCTTAAGTATATGTTTATACTTAGTGAGGTTTAGGAACCACCTTTTGACATATGCCAACGCCTATAGAACGTAAACGCGCATGACCCATTGACATTATAAATAAAATCCTGTTATAATATTAGGACTTTTCATGTACTATCGCATTCAAAATTGCACGGGCAGTTCATTAATGATTTCATTCATAAATTGCCAATGCACTTTTGAACGCGTGTGTACATAATAACAATATTTCACACTTTAAACAAAATTTTACCGTCTCTACGTTTTATTAGATCGTAGTTTATACATATTTAACGATAATAATTCATTACACAAACAGATACTTTGTCTTAATTTTTTTTTCGAAATCAGTGTTGCATAAGTCTGACGTTAATATGACAATTTCGCAAGTTGATATAAACCGATTATAAAATTAAAAATATATATATATATTAAAATGCAAAATAAAATGAAACCCGATATGAATGTATATTAATTAATAAAATAAACCAACAAACCGTTAATATACTTAAACTTTCAAAAATTGTTTGTTTAATCGATTGTAGGTACCTATTCGTCGTCAATAATCACTAGATTTGGCAAACAATACCCCTTAAGGCCTTAAGGTAGGCATTCACGGCAGTCCGCCGGCACTCCGGCATGGCGGATGTAGCGCACACACGGTGTGCAAGTGGCCCAGCCTCGCAGCCCAACTCGCAGTCATGCGTTGATAGATGCGCAGCGCTGCGTTGTACTTTGTTTGTTTCTTACTGTAATTTGGTGCAATTCGGACTGCGAGCGGTGGGCGGAGCTAGCAGGATGTTGCCGTACGGCACGCATCCGGCAACGACATTCACGGTACTTTGTTACGACTAACTCGGAAATTGCTGGCACTAGCGGACCGCCTGCGGGTCACGCTGGCACCCTACTACTTACCAGATCGGTACAACTCCGAGGCCGACGGACTATCAAGGGGCCACCGCCCCCCAGAGTGGCACCTGCGCCCCGAAGCCGCGGAGCAGATCTTCGACCGCTGGGTCACCCCGTTCATCGACCTCTTTGCCTCCGAGAGTGCCCACGTTGTACCACGGTATGTATCAATCGGCTCGCTCGACTTGAACGCCTACTATCACAACGCGTTCAGCAAGTGCTGTCGCTACGACCTGGCCTGGATATTCCCACCTCCCAGCCTCCTGCCTCGCATTCTACATCACCTGAACACCGCATCGGGGCTGTTCATCGTGATAACGCACAACGACAGACCGCCCTCCCCCACAACGATCTGTCTCGAGGCCTGGCTCCTTTCGGGTGGGACGCGGCACAGGGTTGGTCGGATCAGGAAAAAGGTTTGCTAGCGTCCCATTGGCGCGCTTCGATCGTTAAAACACAATATCCTAGCTAAACCACCGCCTGTTTGGGATGCGAGAATTGTGATTAAATATCTTAAGATCACTGGTCCTAATTTAAATAGCGTATATGATGTATCCAGAAGAACGGCAGCCCTCTTGCTATTAGCATCAGGTCGCAGAGTTCACGACCTGACGCTACTACACTGTTGCCCGGGCCTTAACGCTGATAACTCTCAGTCTTTTATTTTGTATCCGAAAGGGTCTAGCAGGCTAAGGAAGGAGAAGTGGCCCCTGTGATGAATATCGGATTTTTATAATGTCATTTGTTGGCTATCTCATAGTCATAATATAGAAACACCCTAACTTTCAGCCCCCTATCATTAACCGTCACCGAGATACTGTCAAAAACGTCATTTTATGGACACATTTTTCAAAGTCGTTTTTCTCTTGAACTATATAAGATAGAATTTTAAAGCACAAATCAAATCATTTATTATAAATGTAATAAATGTTTTGATTCATGTTTTTGGTGTTTTTTAAGTAGTAGTCACACTACTATATCTCTTCCAATTTATCACTCTTGTCTCTTTCAATTTATAATTTATATTATAGTAGTGTGACTACTTAAAAAACACCAAAAACATGAATCAAAACATTTATTACATTTATAATAAATGATTTGATTTGTGCTTTAAAATTGTATAGAATGGTGACGTCACCCTCGCTTCTAGTTGAAAATAATCTGTAAAGATTATCTAGAAGGCAGCACTCAGACTTACGCTGAGTTGTAGGATTGGCGGAACGTACCTTAAACGTTTAAAAAATAAGAAAGGATTCAACTGTGCGCTTTTCCCGAAACTTCCTGCCTCGCACAGCTAAACTGTGGAACGAACTGTCGCCAGCGGTGTTTCCGGACCGATACGACCTTCAAGAAAAGAGCGTACTCCCACCTTAAAGGCCGGCAACGCACTTGCGACACCTCTGGTAGTCCATGGACACCCATGGACGACGTTAATCGCTTACCATCAGGCGATTCGTTTGCTCGTTTGCCCCTATAGCGTAAAAAAAAAACAAGTAAGTAATTACACACACATTATTGCTCGGTTGATATTATCAAATAAAGATGTGTTTACTTGACCAGATAGAGACCTTAGAAATGAACTGAGTTCGTTATCAAGTAATGTTACTTGTCGATGAAACAATACGTAAACGCAATAAATCATCTTCGAACAAATAATTGCCTATAAAATGAGACCTACAACATCGGTTTCCTTCTGGAATGTAAATGTTGGTACTTTTATAAACTAGGCAACGAGTATCTAAGAAGACTCTTTGAAGGTTCGTACTTGCGTTACAAATAAAGCAGTATCTGTTTGTAGAAATGACTCGCTGCATTTGCATTTCAAAACGTTTAACGTTTTGTTCTGCAAGAGATGCCATCCAAGTCATCATTTGCATTTCCCAGTGAAGTACTGGAATCACTAGACTGTTCTTCTGGTACCTCTAAAAGCCCAGCTACCACTGCTGTAGCCTCGGATGCCCGAGATACCGTTGCACTTTTATAGGCTTTCGCCCGACATTTTTCGCATATAACATCGTTAACTGAAATTATTTTTTTGGTAGCACCAGTAAAAAATCCGGATTCATCAGCAGAAGATATTAGTTTTTTTTCCTTGCACTTTATGAAGAAACACATTGCAAATCTTGCATTTGTCGGACATTATTGCAATGATGACTGGGACTGACTTCTTGTCAGAGTGGCATTTGTTTATTATACTGGTAGATGATAATAAAATATACCTATAGAATCCCCACGAGTTCACTTACGCCTTGCTTCTGGAGAAAATTCAAAAAACATTTCTGCGATCACTTCCTTTACCCGACAAAGTATTTGCTTGGCACGCTGGGTTTCAACTCCCTAGAAGTGAGGCGTAATTATGCGCTTGTGATCTTAGCCTGCCGAATTTTACGTGGGGATTCAGACTGCCCTCAGCTGGTCTCTCAGCTGGTACGCCTCTACGTACCTTCTCTGTCTAGAACTAATTTTAGACCACGCAATCGTAAATTACTAGCAGTTCCTAAGGCGCGCACTGTGGCGTACATGAATTCACCGCTGGTTCGTGCTTTAAATTATTTAAACGCGCTCCTCAAGTCAGCACCGGAGTGCGATGTTTTTGCTAGTAGCTGGAAGACGATATGTTTTGAGTGTAAAAGGTTATGTGAGGTGATGGATGACCGAGCGTCTTCAATCAGCTATTAAAGCTATAGTGAATATTGTTGATTGTTATTTAATTTATAAGACTTTTAATGTCAGTACATTAAGTACGTAAAACTGCAATTCACAGTGCCTTGGTGACATACTGTAATACTGTAAAATTTGTATGAAATAAAAAAAAAATTGTATCCAAATATACAATCTGGCAGCCCTGCGAGTGTAGTAATAAAAAAAACACATAATCAACTTGTCGCCCGATTAGAGAGAGACAGAGCGATAGTTCGAGTAGGACACACATGTCTTACTTCACTCTAACTATTATATCGCTCCAGCTCACTATCGTGTGACCGATCGCCAGGTGTATAAATATCTTTATTATTAACACAAATTATTTGTGACAAAATCAATGGTAAAAATTTATTCATTCCCTTTTTTTCCCTTCAAGCCAATCCAATTAAATTGTATTATATACTCGCTTATCTAATAGCTTAAAGCCCCTCATTCACGGCAGTCCGCCGGCACCTCCGGCACGTAATATAGCATCGTGAATGTCGTTGCCGGATGCGTGCCGTACCGCAACATCCTGCTAGCTCCGCCCACCTCCTTGCAGTCCGAATTGCACTAAATTACAGTAATAAACAATTGAGAAATGCGGCAATGCATAAAATATTAATTATTCATTATTAAAAATGACATACGATATGGCAGCGATTTTTAAAATTCGAGTACAGTGTATGCGCTACAACGCAGCGCTGCGCATCTTTCAACGAGTAAGTGCGAATTGGACTGCCAGGCTGGGCCACTTGCACACCGTGTGTCCGCTACATCCAGCCATGCCGGAGTGCCGGCGGACTGCCGTGAATGAGGGGCTTTAAAATGGCAAACTGTTTAACAGTTTCTGAACGGAAACGTGTGTCAACTTTCAACTTATGTCAGACCGTATTTCAGGCAATAAGGGCTATTTTACTTGTAATTTGTAACAAACTATTGCCTTATCGACTTTTGTATGGGAAACCCGTTGTATGGGAAAACAAAATCGCCGTTTTTAGTATTTTGCTCACAATATTTCCGTGTTTTTACACAATTACACTGCCTAAACCTTCTGCGGGGTAATACAAACATTTCAATACCAAAATTACCTAAATCGGTCCAGCGGTTCTCGAGTGTATCCGTGACTAACAAACGCATTTCATTTTTATATATATAGATTAGAGTCACATTTTTTGAGATCGGTATAAAATAAGCTTTCAACATAGTTATCTATCATCACTTATCAGCCCCGAACGGCCCCTTAGCCTAGTCCGTAGTGACCCTGCCTACGAAGCAGGACGTCCCGGGTTCGAATCCTGGTCAGGGCATTTATTTGTGTGTTTATCACGAATTTGTTCCTGAGTTATGGATATTTTCTATGTATTTGAGTATAAATATGTATCTATCTACTCGTATTATATATATATATCGTCTAGTACTAACCCACAACACAAGCCTTATTTTGGATTTGTGGAAGATTACCCCACAATATTTATTTATCAGTCTAAAGCCTTGTGTACCGTACCAACTAATTTTGAAGTTTGTTTCTCAATTCTCATGTAAATACATTAGTAGGTACCTTACCTAACAATACATACTTATTGTCTAGCGGAGTAATTAAATATATCTGGGTGAACTGCACTCGCAAATAGCATACCCACAACGACGTTTGCCATGCAATGGAAACAAAAATAGGTTCTACGCAGGAAAACCTGGCAAACGGAATATCTACTTTTAGATTACCTATAATCACGTTCTTGGGTCGCAGTGGAAGAGATTCGAGGATTAGTAATCGCGTGTACAGACACGAAACTATTAAAAATACATTAAAACTCCACAGCGATGCGACCACAATTACAATAGTTTTAAGGGCAGATACTAAAACCAGTTTATGCCAAGGTAATGGAATCATAATGACAATGCATCGCCAATAATAGTCGAGTACATATTGAGGTGGTCACTGCCGTTTCGATCATTTTATCCGAGATGACCTTCCGGGTCGGCCTCGTGTTCTTTGCTGCTTGTATTGCAATAAATTGTTCAGCTGCATCTTTGACGGCAAAACAAGAACAAGACGTAATCAAATACATCGGTAAGTCGGTTTTAAATAGTCGACCAGGGTGACCAGTTTCATTAGTTTATACCTAACTACCTAAACGGGTTGTAATGCGCAGCAGGTTTTAAGGACATATACCTACCAACATATTTTTCAGGAAATACTCGTCGGCCGAGAAAATTAGATAAATGAAAAGTATTTCCTGTAACGATTTCCCAGGCAAGGTGGATATCATTTTAATACCTTCATTAGGTCCTAAAGACGTGGCAACCGAGATTGCACAATTCAAGGAGTTGAGCTTTACTTTTGTAAGTCAATTAAGTTTTAAATTTTGGGTAATTTTTCAGTTTTTTGCGGCTAGCTCGAAAATGTTACGTCCGTCGGATGGAAAGGTTATTGAGGTTGATATTAAAGAGGGTTAAATTTTACGTTGAATGAGTATGTACTTATCTTAAACTTCAAATTTGGTTCAGTGGTACAGGCAAAATAAAACAAAACCGCGTCACACTTTTTAGGATTCCTTTCTAGGAACTTTCTAAGACCCAATGAAGATTTTAAAACGATATCCAGCTTGCTGGCAATTAGTTCCTGAAAAATATCTAATTTTGTTGGCCTATGAGTAGTACTCGGTTTTAAGGAGATGTGTGTTTTTTTCTTCTTCAGAAAACGAGATTAATAACCTAGATGTTCGCGATGAAGATAGCCTCAATCGAGCTCTGTATAAGATATCGGATTTGTTTAAACCCTACATGAAGCATGGTAAGTAGAGCAACGGGCGTTCTTTTCTATTCCCAAATAAAATAAAATATTGAATTTCAAACTAAATAACGTAAATAAATGTCTCAAATAATATAATAATAATATAATAATAATAATAATTTTAATGGCGTAGGGATGTGACGACCCCATCGCCCACTGGTTTCCACCGGTGCAATCAGTCAACGCAGGGCAGCTTGTGGCGAGCTGTTGGGGAGTAGCGACCCCACGTACCTGAGCGCTCCTGGGGGACTCCGTCGTCCGACCAAGTCCTCCGCCTCTGGCTTGCCTTAACCGGCCGTCCAGAGTGGGGTCGCGAGAGCTGTGTTCTCGAGGGTAGATGTGGAAACCTAAGTGGCGAGTTGGCTATATGTTTAAAGTCCAGTGACACCTCTCTACCCCCAGCCCTCATACCGGTGTTGCCCTCGAGTCATCTTAGATGTCGCTTTTTGTGGGGGCCCATCTTATGTGGGCGAGTCACCGTCTGCCGGAAATAAAATTGATTACCGTTTTGTTAGGCAGACGTCCGATTTTATTCTCCATAACCCAGTATTTAGTCCACCGCTTTCACCTAATAGTCCAGCATATTTTAGATTCCATTAAATCTCAATAGTCTATACACCCTGGCGGGTGCTGCCTCTGCGTGCGTCCCATGACTCGGGCAGGTGCAACATCCGCTCGGTGTACCCCTTACATTTCATTAAATTGTCGAAAGGGCCTCTGCGTGTTGGCTTCGGCTCCGCGCACGCCTCCCAAAGGTCCGGAACACCATTGTTCCGTGATGGGAAAGACATACAAATAATAATTTATTCTTTATTGCTCACCAATAATGATAAATACACATACAAAGAAAACTGTTGTACAAGATAAAAAAATAATTGGCACACAACAGGCGGTCTTATCGCTAAGAAGCGATCTCTTCCAGACAATCTTTGGGTGGTGGAGAAATTTAGAGAAATAAAATAATATAATATAAGTAATAATAATATTTTCAAGTTAACAATACTTTTTGTTATTTTTTACCTTTATGTACTTCTACGGTGCCTCTACAGTCTCGGCCGAATGCAACCCCTGTACACACTCATTTGAGTTAGACTATTATACTTAAGCCCCTCATTCACGGCAGTCCGGCATGGCTGGATGTAGCGGACACACGGTGTGCAAGTGGCCCAGCCTGGCAGTCCAATTCGCACTTATTCGTTGAAAGATGCGCAGCGCTGCGTTGTAGCGCATACACTGTACTCAAATTTTAAAAATCGCCGCCATCTCGTATGTCATTTTTAGTAGTGAATAATTAATATTTTATACATTGCCGCAATTCTCAATTGTTTGTTACTGTAATTTAGTGCAACTCGGACTGCAAGGGGGTGGGCGGAGCTAGCAGGATGTTGCCGTACGGCACGCATCCGGCAACGACATTCACGGTACTTTATTACGTGCCGGCGGACTGCCGTGAATGAGGGGCTTAAACAATTGATTCAGAAAGTAAAAGATTGCATATAGATAATAGTTATAATGCATAATCTCTAACGAGTAATTCTTTCAGTATCGCCCGTGTATCAACAGTATGATCAGCTCTAAAAATATAAGTATAAGTTAACGATTTTCTTCGACACGACTGTATACACATGCAAAAGCTACCAATAGGACTTTACCACCTGGTTATTGCATTATTTTGCTAGTACCCACAAAGATGGATGAATGGATATATACTTACTTTATTTCTTCTACTGTCAATCTAGTGTGTACCTGTAGTAATCTACAGCTACAGTACGCAACCACATATAATATCTGTGGGTGTAGCATCGGCAGTGGCGGTGTAGCGTAGGTTGATACCCGGGGAGATTTTCTGTTTTACGCACCCCCCTCGGTGCCAGACTTTTTAAGAAAAATAATTGTACGAAGTCGGGGGACGGGAGGTGCTCCTCTGGAGCCTGGTACAGTAAACTACAAAGATAATATGAATACAGCCAAAGTGCCAAAAATATGTATACACGACCTTCATGTTTAGGCCATATAATGGCCATATATGCCTGTATACATATTTTTGTCACCTTGGCTGTATTCATATCTTTGTAGTTGACTGTACCCGGCGCGGACCAACTTTCCGCGTATGCCACCAATGAGCATCGGCTAAAGTCTTTGTTCTTGTTTTCAGGCATAAAATTATGGAATATACCTGTACTGGATCCGTTGTTTTTGAAAACAGTCAAAATAACGCAAAACGAAGGTGGTAATAATTTTAATGCTGAATTTAATTCTGTGTGGGTGTATGGTCTATCTGACTATTCGATCGAGTATATTCGGTAAGTATATTGTGTTTTAATCGAGTATACTTAAGAGCGTGTGTATGTACAGTCAACTACAAAGAAATGAATGCAGCCAAAGTACCAAAAATATATATACAGGACTTTATTACCTGTAAATTAAGAATAATAAGAATAAGAATAAGAATATTTTATTTCGGACCAGGTCCATATACATTTTATACTCGTACGTTTTAATTATTAAGGTCGTGTATACATATGATTGGCAATTTGGCTGTATTCATATCTCTGTAGTTGACTTTACTATGTACTGGCTGGACCAAACCCTTAAACCCGTTCTTCACTTCCTCACCAAGCAAAGGAAGTGTCAAAAAGAGATGTATATATGTTTGTTATTTCTCCGATTCTGTAGGTTGACAAAAGTTTTGCTGATCCCTTTTGATGGAATTCGTCCAAGCAGTCAAATTAAATACATCGTTGTAATTTGGTAGTCATTTGGTAGACATTTTGTTTTTTGATATTGCACTTATCAACGTAGCATTTTTTTCACTCCTTAATCATTTATCTTTATAATTAATAAGTTATTTTTAGGTAAAGCGCTGTGTGTATTTATTTACAAATTTTGTTTTTTTAAAACGCTGTACGGACAAAACAACATACATATACAACGGACAAAATGGCATAGGTATGTCATATTGTCCATAACAAGTTCAAAAAGCAAACTCCAGTCAAGAAGATGCTTTAACTGCGGCTACCAATTCAGGTCCCTCGTCATCTGCTCTTCCTATTCCTATTGAGGTGTTTTCTCTAGTCCCCAAAGGACGTTTCATCAATGGCCAAGGGAGACGTATACCAAAAACTCGACATAGCTCATTGGTGTTGACTTGTACTTCTAATATGTTGGAAATAAAATCCAGAATTGAACCCAAAGCAAAGAAAAAATGCAAAGTTTCAAAAAAGTTGTTTGATGACAAAGACGAGGAAGAAGGTTTTCCTACTTGCGAAAAAGATTGTGCTTGCATTTACTGTAACGACCTCTATTCACGTTCTAAGCCTGGAGAAGACTGGTTGCGGTGCTTAAAATGTTCGGTGTGGGCTCATGCTTCTTGCGCTGATGTTCCGAGACGAATAAAGCGTTTCATCATTTGCGAATTATGCCAATAATTGTGTAGCCTTTACGTATATGTCATTTTGTCCATGAAAAATGTGTCATTTTGTCCGAAGCATATGGACAAAATGAATTATGACATTTATGACCGATCTCAGTTCAATGTTTTTTATTTTATTTTCTGTTGATTTTTTGCTCAACATGTTTATAAGGTTCGATAGGTTAAGGACCAGAGATGATTAATGTAAACTATGAGTGTGTTGTAAAGTACCAGTAAAAAGTTATCGTTAAAAAACAAAACTATATGTCATTTTGGACGTACTTCCCCTACGACTCCGCATAAAACAACCAACCGGTTTTAGCGACGTGGATATACCTACCTAGGCAGATGGTTGACTTTCATACAAGCCACTAAAAGGTATCATTACACGTAGGCGATGCTGTCCTTAAACCCTAAATTTTGTTGTAGGGCTGTAATTTGGATGTAGGTACGTTACTTATGACTAGGGTTAGGATTCTGGTGGCATTTTAGCACAAGTAATGCAGTGGAGTCGCCGTCGTATATTTTTTTTATTTGAATAAACGAATAACTGAATTATAAAATCATATTATGTAGATTTTATAGTAAAAGATTTAAATACATTTTACTTGTTTGTTTGACCCTTTTATGTTTTGGTTTTGGGAGGGACGCTCGATCGGAATCGAGCGGGCTGTCGAGCACCTGGTGTGCTCATTCACCCCATCTCCCTGTTGCTGGAGCTGCAGGTATTGTCCCGGCGGCTTTCCCCCCTTGCTTCCTTCTAGCCTACCTGTCGCCTTACAGAACCTCAGGGCATCCCGAAGGTCGATGTCCCTTAGCTCCTTCTCCTCCAGCGTATCTCTACCAAACACATCATACCGCACTGCCGCATACATAATGCATTCCGCCAGAACATGCTTACTGGTTTCTTCTAGCCCACAATGTGGACAGGCTGCCTCATTGCTTATACCCATCACCTTAAGATGCCGGTTTAGGGTATTGTGTCCAGTGATGATTCCGGTTAAAATCCTTAGGTTGGTTCTCCCCAGTTTTGTGAGGTATTTGGTTCTCCTGTGGTCCCAGCCACCTAACATCATCTTGGCTTGCCTGCAAGCAGTTTCTTCCTTCCACTCTCTTTCTGCTTCCATCTCTTTCAATTGGTCTATCACTCCTTTTGTGACTTCAGCCGACATTGGTAGAGCCGGTCCAAGACCTATAAATCCCTCCGCAGCCCTCTCCCTCGCCAGTTCGTCTACTCTTTCGTTACCTGTGACCCCCTGATACCCCGGCACCTATGCCACAGTAATCTTCCTTCTCCTCCCCAGCGAGTAGAGCTCCTCCTTACATTCTTGTACAAGGGAGGAGGTTGTCGCTGCCTTCTTTAGGGCCTTCAGTGCCGCTTGACTGTCTGTTTATATTACTATAGCACCCGACTGTTGCGGTTCCTATTTTATGATTCTTACACACCGCATTATCGCATATACTTCCGCCTGAAACACACTTGTGTACCTACCAAGTGGTACAGATACCTTATCTCCTGATTTCGGGATAACTATCAATAATAATAATCTAGCTCAATCACACACTGACCCTATAGCATCAAATAAATGGCTGAAACTAGGATCATTGTTCCCGGAAACGGAGGGTTTTATTATCGCAATTCAAGACCAAGTTATTAACACCAGAAATTATAGGAGATATATCATTAAAGACCCTAAACAGTCAGATGACAGATGCCGAAAATGCCATATGCACCCAGAAACCATCCAACATATCACAGGAGCATGCCCTAATCTTGCACAAACAGATTACACACACCGACATAACCAGTTGGCAAACATCATACACCAAAGCTTAGCCCTTAAACATAGCCTTATTCCTAAAAACAAAACACCATATTACAAATATAACCCAAACTCTATACTTGAGAACAATACCCACAAAATGTATTTCGACCGTGCCATACTTACCGATAGGACTACACACTTTAATCGCCCAGACATTACCTTGACAGATAAAATAAACAAAATAACTTACCTCATTGATATTGCCGTCCCCAACACTCACAATTTACAGAAGACAATAACTGATAAAATACACAAATATACCGATCTTAAAGATGAAGTTACCAGGATCTGGAACCAAGAAAAAGTGTACATTGTCCCGATAGTTTTATCAACTACTGGCGTCATCCCTAAACACCTTCATCATAGTCTGAAGCTCATTGATCTGAAACAAAGCATCTACATGCAGTTACAGAAAGCTGCAATACTAAACACCTGTAGAATTGTAAGAAAATTCTTACAAGTAGACGATATTAGAATAGACATTTAAAAATATAAATTTTAATATTATATTGGTACCTCACGAACGTTTTGACGTATGATACGCAATATATATACTTATGCCATCTACTTGGCTTCGGCCCGTAGGTGACATCAATTACCAGCTTAGGCTGAGAAATAAAAACCCCTTGAAAATAATAATAATAATAACAACGCAGGGCAGCTTGTGGCGAGCTGTTGGGGAGTAGCGACCCCACGTACCTGAGCGCTCCTGGGGGACTCCGTCGTCCGACCAAGTCCTCCGCCTCTGGCTTGCCTTAACCGGCCGTCCAGAGTGGGGTCGCGAGAGCCGTGTTCTCGAGGGTAGATGTGGAAACCTAAGTGGCGAGTTGGCTATATGTTTAAAGTCCAGTGACACCTCTCTACCCCCAGCCCTCATACCGGTGTTGCCCTCGAGCCATCCTAGATGTCGCTTTTTGTGGGGGCCCATCTTATGTGGGCGAGTCACCGTCTGCCGGAAATAAAATTGATTACCATTTTGTTAGGCAGACGTCCGATTTTTTTTTTTTCTTCTCTCCATAACCCAGTATTTAGTCCACCACTTTCACTTAATAGTCCAGTATATTTTAGATTCCATTAAATCTCAATAGTCTTTACACCCTGGCGGGTGCTGCCTCTGCGTGCGTCCCATGACTCGGGCAGGTGCAACATCCGCTCGGTGTACCCCTTACATTTCATTAAATTGTCGAAAGGGCCTCTGCGTGTTGGCTTCGGCTCCGCGTACGCCTCCCAAAGGTCCGGAACACCATTGTTCCGTGATGGGAAAGACATACAATAATAATAATATATGGCGTAGGGATGTGACGACCCCATCGCCCACTGGTTTCCACCGGTGCAATCAGTCAACGCAGGGCAGCTTGTGGCGAGCTGTTGGGGAGTAGCGACCCCACGTACCTGAGCGCTCCTGGGGGACTCCGTCGTCCGACCAAGTCCTCCGCCTCTGGCTTGCCTTAACCGGCCGTCCAGAGTGGGGTCGCGAGAGCTGTGTTCTCGAGGGTAGATGTGGAAACCTAAGTGGCGAGTTGGCTATATGTTTAAAGTCCAGTGACACCTCTCTACCCCCAGCCCTCATACCGGTGTTGCCCTCGAGCCATCTTAGATGTCGCTTTTTGTGGGGGCCCATCTTATGTGGGCGAGTCACCGTCTGCCGGAAATAAAATTGATTACCGTTTTGTTAGGCAGACGTCCGATTTTATTCTCCATAACCCAGTATTTAGTCCACCGCTTTCACCTAATAGTCCAGCATATTTTAGATTCCATTAAATCTCAATAGTCTATACACCCTGGCGGGTGCTGCCTCTGCGTGCGTCCCATGACTCGGGCAGGTGCAACATCCGCTCGGTGTACCCCTTACATTTCATTAAATTGTCGAAAGGGCCTCTGCGTGTTGGCTTCGGCTCCGCGCACGCCTCCCAAAGGTCCGGAACACCATTGTTCCGTGATGGGAAAGACATACAAATAATAATAATATTCTTTATTGTACATAATACAGCACGCTACATAATAAAGAGATATAGTTACAGGAGGTTTGTACAAACATGTCAGTGATTGAGTGGTCAAACTTTCGACCCCTAAACTAGGTAAGCACCTGTGCCTTAGGGATTTGAAATTCGCTGTTGGTTGTTGTTTTCGAAATCAGCGACCCGATAACGTCACCCATATGAAATAAAATAGTCGTAACTATTCTTGTTCCATCTTTGTGCACCCCTTCACCTTATAAGAAACCTACGCACCAAATTTGGAATCTCTAGAACCAGAAATAAACATAAAAACGACACCCATATTGATATTTTGAGATTTCAACCCCATCGCACCCCATCAGGGAAGATGGTATCTCACGTCCGCCTCGTTGGATGTTGAAATTGTTATTGTTTTCGAAATCAGCGACCCAATAAACCAGAAAAACGATACCCATGTTGTTTTTTTACTATATTACCCCTTTTCCCCCTTTCGGGGGTTGATTTCTCAAAAAGTCTAAATTTTCTAAATTTGCAATCTCTAGAACCAGAAATAATCATATAACGACACCCGTAGTGATATTTTTAGATTTCGACCCCATTGCGCCCCAACAGCGCCCCACCAGGCGAGATGGTATTTCACAATCGCCACGTTGGATGTTAAAATCTTCGTTGTTTTCGTAATCAGCGACCCGACAAACCATAAAAACGATACCCATGTTGTTGTTTTTTACTTTTTCACCCTTTTCCCCCTTTAAGGAGTTGTTTTCTTAAAAAACCTGAAACAGATGCTAACTCAACCCCCGAGAAATCAACCCCCGAAAGGGGGAAAAGGGGTAATATAGTAAAAAAACAACATGGGTATCGTTTTTCTGGTTTATTGGGTCGCTGATTTCGAAAACAATAACAATTTCAACATCCAACGAGGCGGACGTGAGATACCATCTTCCCTGATGGGGTGCGATGGGGTTGAAATCTCAAAATATCAATATGGGTGTCGTTTTTATGTTTATTTCTTTTTCTAGAGATTCCAAATTTGGTGCGTAGGTTTCTTATAAGGTGAAGGGTTGCACAAAGATGGAACAAGAATAGTTACGACTATTTTATTTCATATGGGTGACGTTATCGGGTCGCTGATTTCGAAAACAACAACCAACAGCGAATTTCAAATCCAACTTAACCTTTTTTGTATGACGGTTGAAAATTACGTTTAGTACGCGGGCGAAGCCTCGGGTTAAAGCTAGTTATAATATAATTATACATAAAAAGCTGGCTCCAGCTCGGTGCCTTGTGGCATAGGGCCAAGGAGGCTGGCGACATTGCCGTCCTGGACGGATATACGGCCCGTCGCTTCCACGAGACGCTTCGCTATGCCCTTATAAATGATTTGAGCGCCAGCTCCCCACGGTCCAAGCGTTTCCACCCCAAACGGCTCAAACATGCAGGCAGAATCAATGGCTGCATATTTGCGCCGCTTGAGGTGTTCAGCCGTATTGGCGGCAGCACCAGCTCTGTTCGAAGTCCCTGGAAGATGAGACGGCGCAAGGGTATCCACGCATGTGGCATCCCAGAGTAAAGGCCGTCCACGCTTCCACTGGACGAGGGTCATGCCATCCAGCCTTTTGCCGTCCTGGCGCGGTAATCCAGATGGTTCCAAAACCGCCGGCGCCCCGGCCGTCACGAAAGCCCGACGAAGTATATCATTCAGGCTTGCGTGGCGTGATATACGGCCGACACTTTTGGAACATGATTGACCGTGGAGACCAAATCTTGTTACATAAGCCTCACACTGGCATCGATGAGGAGCCACACATGCAACACCCAAGCGCAAACACAAGGCAATTTTAAAATAATTGGCAGAAAGGAGTGTGCCGAGGTTTTTAGAAGAACGAGCCTGCAGCCAGGTACCGGATTCCCATCTTGTCGCAGCAAGGAGACGAGCGCGATCTGTGATGCTGGAAGACGTTTTGTACAGATTATCCCGTACCAGCAAACAGAGCGGCTCTTCCCATTGGTGTTGCGAATGGCGAGTAGTGGGCAAGTCCGTATTAGGGCAGGCTGCTTTCCAGCTGTCAATAGCCTCCGGTAGGAAAGGGACGTCCAAGTTGAGTATGGGGTCAGATTTTAGAATTTTTCTCAACTAATTTTGAATATTGTGCGCTGAAGAAATAAAAGCTGGAAGAAACAATTTCTTGTTATGAATTCTTGTCTTCTTAGTTTGACGTGACGTCTGTCATGCCGTCTACCAAAGCGTAGGGCCCATTTACTCGGGCTGCGCTCTCCGCAGAGACAAACCGCAAGCGGTATACTGTCTATTAAACAGCGTAAATTGATAAAATACTACTGAAAAATGGCGTAGGAAATTTATTAAAAATTAAGTACAAGAGAAGCTTTCTTAAAGCGTGTTTATCCGTTGCTAGGCAGTCAATCCGTAAACGACTCATTTTCCAACATGATTTTTCGGTCGTCAAGTCTCTTCTTTATTGTTTGTGGATTTTATGTATTTTTAATATTTATTTTAAAAAACTGTTTTCAGTTTATTTAAATAAATAAATATACCTATACGATGGCGACTCCACTGCATTACTTGTGCTAAAATGCCACCAGGATCCTAACCCTACTTATAATAACTAAACATTTTTATGTCGTAGTGTATCCGCAAGGTTTATTAATAAAATGATGACGAAACGGGGTCAAATCCTACATAGTTCTGCTGGGAATATTAAATTACTATCATTCGGTCCTATTAGCTGGAACTAGCGCCGGAGAGCACTAATATAGAATTGCAAATAAATCACAGACGGGTAGTTATATTGTATTTAGTATTTACCTACCTATTTATTAGTTCCCCGGAGTAATTAGTCTCCGACGCAAAATCGGTAATTCGTTAAAAATGGGTACGTTAATTTACACTTTAATATCACATGTTCGAAAGTTTGTATCTCTCTCTATCGCACTAGCTCATTCGGACAACAAAGAGGTAATTAGACGAATATGTAGGTGGGAGAAGGAAGATACAAATTTTAGTTCTTCCATGTTGGCGGTAGGCTTGACTCTATTTTCTAGTTGGTTAGCACAGTCAGTCATCTTGGCTGGTCAGCACCAGCTAACCTGGTCGACATACTGCATGCAACTTTACAATTACCGAATAATACCTAGGCCTTCCCCTTCCGGTAGACGGTACCTAAGGCACAGCATTGAAGAGACTTCTTTTGCCGCAGCGAACATTGACAAGGAAAAATCTATCGCAATACCGCATAAGCGTCCGCCAGCGCGGGGCCAGCGTACGGGACGCTCTACGCTCTGACGCCAAGCAAACTATCGGATGGGAGCCAGAGGATATTTTGCGTGCTCCGAGGCCTGCTGGCCGCAACATTGCGGAAGAAGCCTGTCACGCTCTCACGCTATCAAAAGATATTTCCTTCACAAGTGTGTCCTTCCTTCCTTTCCCATCCTTTTCAATGCTTTCCCCGCCGTCCGCTGGTTTGCGTTAAGAAAGGCAGTGCTTCCCACTCGCAAATTGATAAGGAAAAGTCTCTCACAACACCGCAAGCGTCCGCCAGCGCACGGGACGCCCAACCCTCTCTGGGTTCAAGCAAACAAGCGAATGGGAAGCCAGAGGATATTTTTCGTATTTCGAGGCCGAGTGGCCGCGGCATTGCAGGGGATGTTTGTCACGCTCTCGCGGTATCAAAAGGGATTTCATTCAACAGTATGCGCAGCGAGCTTAAAATTCTTTTCAAAGCTCTCCCCCGCCGTTGATTGCTTGACTTCTTGCATGACAATTGTGTCAAAATATACGGATTTTGTCTACAGCTGCCACTGCTGTATGGCCCTGTCGTCGTGCACGGTCCCCAAAAACCAACAACACAAAGAGATGCCGCCGCATCTTTTTATGTTATCTTGTCTCAGTAGAGACTAGAGAGTCCACATGTCCAGCAAAAGAGAGCGGGATAGACCTAATTGCAAGAGCACGCGAAAAATGAAAAGGCGATAGTAGGCGGGCGCCTCAAACGAAACCGCGTTATCAGATAATTGCTGTTTACAACTAAACTACAATTTTGTACTTACATAAAAGCTTTTACTAGATTTAGAACTAGTTTTAGTGAACTATTTAACTAAGAATCATGTTTATAAATTGAAGGATTTCGACGTTCTAACCAATAGTATGTAAAAAAGACCTGTTGGAAAAATAAAAGTATCGAGGCTTTTGTTAAAAATCATGTTTTCACGTTTACTAGTTTAAAGGAAATATGTTGAAGTTTTATGTAATTACCTATTGGATTGAATTTCAGGAACCTCGTTTTTATCAATATTGAGATCTAGACGTCTGAATGATAACAATTTGACCACTGTGGCATCTTTTCTTAAGACAATTATTTGGTACCTTAGGACTCTTCCGTCATTGTGTTCAATCAGTTTGTGAATCACAATCAATGTAAATATATGTATTCATGTATTTAGATAGCCGGGCGTCGACCGTCCAGTGGCGATCTCACCAGGGGGAATGTGTTTTCTACTAAGCCAATCCTGTTCTGTATTATCCACCATTTATTACAATTACCGTCCATTGCCCAGTTGCAGTCCAACTAATTCTTGAATTTTTAGTCACATAGTTGAACTTATTTTATGTTTTTTTTTCACCATCGAAACTGAAAACAGTAGCCGCTTTTTCCGTTCAGATAATGTAGCCAAAACTAGGTAACTAATATAAAACTACATCACATAAACCATACATTGGGGAGCAAGTAGGGCTACAACTAGGTAATAATTGGTGGATTATACATAAAATGATTGTAAATTGAAATAGATGTCATATACTAAAGAAAAAGACCAACACCGACGGAGGCCAATCCGAGAATCGAACACGGGTAAGCCGCGTAAGCTGAAGTTACGCAGCTTACGCCTTAACCACTAGGCCAACTGGTCTCACCGAATGTCGGCGAATTTCTCGAGTGTATGCAAACTTAGTAACAGGCAAGACGCCCGTGGCCATTTTCTAAGTCCAAGCTACGTTGCTTTTGTATTTGTACTTCCATCCACACCACTTTGGCGTTCCCGTATGGCGAGAGAGATGGCGTGTCATTAATGTAACTTTTTGTTTAAACAAATCAAATCAAATTTTCGTTAATTTATATACTTATGTATAAAATTATAGTAGTATAGTACTGTTACTACTTTAATAACAAATCAAAAAATATTGAATTAAATAATTTTATTTGCTTCAACAATACGTTATAAAATGATTGGTTTGTGAGAAACCACAATACCCTAGCGAGGGCGCCACTGGACGCCGGTAAAATTAGTTTCTCCAATATGCTCGGAAATGTTCGCATTAATGTAGCAAAATTTGTACAAAAAGAATCACCTTATGTACCGACTCAAATAAAAAAAAATCGAATTCATTACTCTACCGTTTTAGCGGCCAGGAAGTTGTACTAAAATCCATTACTGTATTGTTTTTTACTTTTTAAAAAAATATTTGGACTATCAATATTGCAAACAGCCAAATATACTTTAGCCGCGACCAAACGGTCTGCAAAGACGGGACAATCTGATTGACATCAAATTGTCAATCTGATCATATCGTGCTTAAAAATGCCCCGTCTGGGCTGGCTTTGTAGTAAATAAATATTTAAATATATTTTTTTAAATAAATAAGTATAAATAAATATATTTATTTTTTATTTTTATTTTTTATAAATATTTTATGGGACACTCTTAGTTTAGGCGGGAACCTTATTTTTCTTTTCAAATCTTATGCAAGAATAAATTTTATTTCCTTTCATGTTTGGAGAAAAGCACTATATATGCCTCGGACGGAAATAGAATTTCGTGGATTCGTATGTAATTGTCTTCCACAAATACTCTTCCACGAAGTTCGGTTTCCCGGCCTCTGCAATAATGTACTATTATACGTACCTATCGCCGATGGAAACTAACAAATTTTATATGTTTCGGGTTTCAGGGCACATCCTTCTAAATATTCTTTCGAAGTAAAGCTGAAATTTCCAGGTTTAAAAATGCTAGGAAATTACGATATAGATGGTAAATTGCTTATTCTAGAATTGAAGGATCATGGTCCGTTTACCGCAAATTTGAGTAAGTTATCATTATCAACAATGATTTCGTTATTTTCTTATTGATTATTTTCACATAACTTATTTTATTATCGACGTAAAAAAGTTACTGATACTTTAATTCCAAATATTGACATTTCTATACAGGGTAAATCTACTAGTGATTTGGCCACCTTATACCAAATATGTGATCGATTTTAGTGCAAGGCACCACTTTGTCGCTAGCCGATAATGCGCTAATGCCATAAAGATTCATATAGACAAGAACCTTATCAACAAGTGACAAAGTGGTACCTCGCACTAAAAACGGGCACAGGTGAACTTTGTACATAGGTACTTACACAGAATTAATTTTAGTATAATCAGGCCAATTATTGAAGGGTGGCCAGTAATTGACATCTTATACTAAAAGATATGATTCTATTAAACGAGTATTATAGGTAGTTATGGACGTAATCGTCACATCGTATGTGACGATTACGTCCATGTTAGCACGCCTACTACGAACATCGAAAATTGGCATTGACGGGAAAACCTCTTGCCCGCCGCGTGCGCACGCTCGCGGGTCGCGGCTAGGGTTTGCAATTCGAATATTCGAATATTCGAATTATTCGCCATAAATATTATTCGAATACTACAACACTCATTATTCGAATAAAACGAATATTTCGAATAGTGCAGATTTTATTCAGAAATTATTATTTTTTACGAAAACCTGTAATAAAATGCCTGTTTTAATTGTATTTCACTTTAATAACTCCGTGGAAACAGATTTTAATTCGAAGTAAAAAAAAGCCTAAAATTAAATCTTCTAAAACTACCCAAATATCGTACTATAATTGGTAAAAGGATTGAGAATTTGGCTACTTGCTACGTAATTTGTTATATAGGTCGTCCCACTAGGGTTAAGTTAGCACACAACAACATTGTCCTGTAATGAGATAGAGATTTTGAAATTAAGCACTGTTCTTTTTTCGTACCGATGGCAACAGTGAATACAGTGAATTGTAAAATAGACTAAAAAGTTTTTATACCAATGAAAATATATCTAGTAGTATTTTGATTGACACTAACGTTCATTTCATTCATTAACTTTTTTTGTAATCAGTACTTTATGTAGCTGTGTGTGAAATCATTCAATTCAACTCTCGTGAAACTACCTATACTGAATATTGTCTTCTGTTACCGCGATTGTTATTCATTGAAATTAAACACTTTAGAACGGATTAATCGCGTTTATTAACACCATGATCCTACGTTTCGAGCCCTTTACAGCACTCGTCTTCACAGGGTTAAGATGATGACTGAGAGAATGCGAATTCTCCCCGTCAATCAAAAAAGTTACTTGTGCAAACTGTACTTTGCACAACTGCTTCTAAAGTGTTTAATTTCAATACCTATACTGAAATAAACAGAAACCCTAAAAGGTCAATAAGCCAACCATTACCTGTGTGCGTACCATGAGTTGTTTTCGATTGCGACTGCGGCACCACTACTCTGGCAAGAGCGAGATGGATTGTCGAATACCGCAGTCGCAATTGAATACAACCCATGGTAAGCAGTAAGCACACTGCATAAGAAATAGATCCTGCTCTTAGTTTAAATTTTTCGTGCATGCTGTAATTATACACCCAGTGCCTTATTTCAATGACATGTATATTATATTGACTTGACTTAATCGGTAAATACTATTTGGTTTTACACAGTACAGTCGGTATGCACCAATTTTTGATTGAGTTTACACTCTCTTCAGACCATATCTTTATTACTTTTAGAGATATCATATCAGCGATTTATAGTGAACCAATTATTCTACGTCAACTTGAGCTAAGCCACGTCAGTTAAAATTTAATTAGCCGCCTAGGCATTGTTACTTGTTACCATACCATTTTATATTTTGCAGTCTTAACAAGTATCAATACAAAAATGATTCAAATAAAAATATACTTTATTCATTTGCTTAACTCAAACATGTGGATAAGGTTAAGGTTGAAAAGGATCTGAAGTGTTGCGGGTAGTCTGTAGAGTAGTGTTTTACAAAAAAATCCGTAAACCTGATTCTTCCAGATCTTGACTCGCTTGTGCCCATTCGAATCAGAATCACGATCTGATTGAATCTTGATAGTTAAAAAAAATACCACAAAAAATCCGTTCTATTTCGCCACATTTTTGTATGCACTTACTTTGAGCATGGCGTAATGAAAACTTAAATTTTATATGGAAATTTAGGGTCATTTTTTATTATCAGGATCGAATCAGCTCGTGATTTTGATTTGAATGAGCCCATGAAGGTCCAGATCTGGAAGCATTAGGTGTTCGGGATTTTTTTTGGGAAAGCTTAGATACCAACATTAGGAATAGTCAACCAATCGCTCTTGTTCCTGTAACAATGTTAAAGGAATAAAGCATACCTACATATTTAACAATTAAACTACTTAAAATCATTATTTTGACTTATTTTTCAAAAATATTCGTTTTATTCGAAAAATTCGAATATTCGAATATTGAAAATCGAAGTATTCGTATTATTCGAATACTAAAATTGGACGAATAATGCAAACCCTAGTCGCGGCGGGTGGATTTAGTATGGCGCACCCGCTCCGTGCGCCCGCTTCACTTAGCGCTGTTCATACAATTTCTTATCAGACGGGCGTCCGCTCCGGGTAATCCGCGTCAGTTAGCCCTATATGCAGCCCATTTTCTTAACATTGGAGAAAAGGGGAGGCCATATAGTAGGTATTATAGGTACATATTAAATATCTTTGATCATAGGTCTATATTACCTCCCTCCTCTAATAGTAGGGGAAGTAGTTGCACAAATGTATGGAGCAGTCTGCACTTTTGTCTCAGGCGACGCCGCTTGGCACGATTGGTTGTTAGGTCAAACTAAGTCGATTTAGCCTCCTAGCCACGAGATCAACCTTTGGCTACCCCGCAAAAAAAGGGAGGAAGGGGTCATTTCCCGAGGATCGGTCTATGCTTTATTTCGGCCTAGTTTTAGCTACAATGTCAAGTTTGATATCATTTTCGGGTAATTTGGGAACGAGGAATTCATTTTTGTAACTTTTACCATTTCATACAAAAATAATGAGAAAATTAAAAAGAGGATGAATCTTAAAAAATATATACAAAAAGTTTTTACCTATAAAATGAGAGTCATACCGAATTTTGCAAATAAAAATATACTTAAATGTAGGCCATTTATCAGAGACCTTAAAAAATATCATTTAAATAGTAAGTGTCAAGTAAAAATTGGATTATAAAAAATATTTTCCATCTCAACGAAGGCGTAACCGTGCACAGCGCGGTAATTTTTTAATTACCCCATGAACTATTGCGTTATTTACACAAAAAAATAAACACTTTTAATGAAGAAACGTAGTAGTTTTCTGAATATTACTTCTCTCATTAGCATAAGCCTCCGCATGCGCAAAATTCCGTACATTTGATTTCGTATTTTACACAATTGCACCCATCCCCATAAGGTGCACCTAGTCTTGCATCTGTATCGTATTAGGTACAATACATACATTAGATGCTAACAGCATAGTAATCCATAAAGGTGCTCACGTATCAGTTTTCACACTTTTCACCCATCCCCAGTTGGACGGACATGGTAAATCTTGACGAGATATTAGTATTTGTTCGCACACATGTGCCCCTTGACATGTTGTACCGAGTAAATGCTGTGACAGCGCATCTTTTGCTGGCGGAAATTTTTCCAAAGTCCTGTCTTTTTTGTGAAAAGATACTCTCTGCATCTGTTAATGCCAGTAATAGATGCCGATCTGAAATAAACAATTGAACAATAGTAATACGTGTAACCAAGCATGTTCAAACTACCGAAGAAGACTTTTACTTGCAATAGCAGTTTTTTCCAATATTGGAAAAGCTTGGTTAATATCTCCCTTTATTGCCCATTGGAAGCTTTCAGAAGCGGTTGGGTACGTGTTCCATGTTTCAAACGCATTTTTTTCCTTTGCCGTGAAAAATTACGTGGTATCACATCCGGTGAACGCTTGAAGTATTGGAAGAATGAGTGCTTTATCTGATCTTATGTAAATAAAATACAGCATAAGAAAGTGCTTACATAAGTACGTTAATATAAGTTAAATATTGAATTGATTGATTTACCTGAGCTGACTATCTAGCGGGAGATATAAACACTGAACACCAAAACAGCACAGCGTGGCGTCACGAGACTAGACCGGATAAGGAACGAATACGTACGCGGAAGTTTCAATGTAGCGCCAATTAAAGAGAAACTCCTTGAAACCCGACTGAGATGGTACGGCCATGGTACGGCCACATACAACGAAGAAGAAAATACCATGCGTCAATATTGCATTAAACCTTCCGGAACAACCGAGAGAAAGAGGAAGGCCAAAATCGACATGGTGGTCCAATATTAAAACCGACCTAAAGAACCTGAACATAGCAGAAGAGACAACCCAGAATCGACTACTATGACAAGGAAACCCGACCCCACGTAGGTGGGACAAGGGAAGGAAGAAGAAGAAGAAGATTTACCTGAGCATCTATCACGTAGAATTTTTTGTCAGTTGAAAATTCTGAAGAATGTAAATATATTGCTCTAGATGCCAGTAATCTTAACAGTTCCTTATTATTGGTAGGTATCATCTCGAAAGAAGCTTCCAATGGGCAATAAAGGGAGATATTGACCAAGCTTTTCCAATATTGGAAAAAAATGCTATTGCATGTATGTAGATATATTATCAGTAATGTGTACCTAATGTAAGAGAGCAAGTAATGTGACGTGATCATGCGATTTAATCATCTTTTTTTCACAGATTTGAGTAATTTTTTATGTATCTTTTACAAATAAACATTTTTCTTCTTCGGTACTTTGAATATGCTTGCTTACACTTTCATTTCATTTCATTTTTCATTTATTTCAAATGTACATAAGCCTTACAGTAAAAACCAAATCGCTTACATACTATTAAATTTCACAACACAGCATTCATAAAAAATAAAAACATAACACACAATAATTTCAAGTCAATAAAATAATAGGTAATTAAGTAATAATACAAAATATATAATAATCACAAATGTACATGCAAAACAATTCTTTGTCAATATTAATTTAATTTACTTAAAAATACTGAAATCTTTCTGCAAGCACCACCAACACTGTCTGCAAAAATATCAATTTGCGGAGCCTCCATGGACATGTCATTGAGCAGCGAGATAGCCCTCGCGGTGGGCGCGTTCGCGGCCCGGCGGGTGCGCACCGCGGGCGGAGCGAACAGGCGCCGCGGCCGACGCGCGGGCAGCGCACTAAGCCCCGTGGGGCAGGGGCGCGGGGGCGGGACCAACAGACCCAACCTCGCCAATACACAGGGGTTGTTAACTGTGTTGTTGATGATACCGTAGTAGTGCATCAACAATAGCAGCCTGCGCCTAAAGTCCAGCGTGTCGAGTCCTACCATACCTAGTACGAAAAGTGATGGGTACAAAAAGGGATAGTACCCATAGAGCTTTCTATATATATATCGAGCGAAACGTCTTTGTACCCTCTCAATCATCAATTTATATTTTTCCTCGCTGTGATCCCACACCATGGCACCGAACTCCAACTTACTCCGGACGTAGGCGTTATACAGCATAATCGCGACTCTAGGATTCCTAAATTCAGCTGCCACTCTCATTATAAACCCCAAGGGTTTTGTCGCCGTTTTGCATATGGATGTAACGTGGTCCCGAAAGTCTAGTTCGACGTCTAAAGTAAGCCCCAAGTCCGTTACTTTATCGACTCTTTCCAAAGTTTCACCCCCAAGACAGTATGCAGATCGAATGGGATAGCGAGCTCTAGAAAACGTGATCGTTTTGCACTTAGTGGTGTTGAATGGCAATTTATTGGTTTCGCTCCACTCGTTCACCGCATCGATGTCCCTCTGCAGTCTTGCGCAGTCCTCCATGCAACTGACCTGGCAGAACAGCTTTAGGTCGTCCGCAAATAATAGGCACCCAGCAGCTCTGACGACCCTCGGCAGATCATTTATCATCAATAGGAATAAAGTCGGACCTAAAGTACTCCCCTGACTTACCCCTGAACGAGTATAGTAGGGCTTGGACTTATACCCAGCTATTGATACGAATTGACAACGACAGTGCAAGTAGTTAGCAAAAAACTGGAGAAGCTTAGGTGTGAAACCTGTTTTAGCCAGTTTTTGTAGCAGTATGTCGTTGTCAACTAGATCGAACGCTTTTTTAAAATCGAAATATGCAGCGTCGACCTGCAAACGACGATCCATAGCTGCAAACACACAATCGACAAAGCAGACATGATTTGTTGTCGTTGACCGTCCGCCCGAAACCCATGCTGAGCATCATCAAGTTGAACACCTATTTGATTGATAATTTGCCTATTGATGATAGTCTCAAAAATCTTGCCGAAAACGGAGAGGACCGCTATAGGCCTAAAATTGCTTACTTCTGACCCGTTGCTGCTCTTGGGCACAGGAGTGACCCTCGTTATCTTCCAGCAGGAAGGATACTCTGAACATCTTAACGCTAAGTTCATAATGTGTAGCAGCGGCTGCTCCAGAACGCAAATGCAGTCACGAACCAGGAAAGCAGGAATAAGATCAGGACCAGTCGCTGACCGCGGCTTCAGCTTCCTGGCCGCACGACGCAGCACGTACACGTATTACTATTGTTCAATTGCTAATTTCAGATCGGCATCTATTACTGGCATTAACAGATGCAGAAAGTTTATTTGTTTATTTGTATATTCCTTAAAATCAACACTTACAGTCTAGCTACACGTGTTAACTATACAGGACAGAAACAGGAGTAAAAGCATATATACGAGTATACACATGTTACATATATTACTATGATGACTAACATAGTAAGTAATCAAAGCTATATTTGAATGGAGCTTCGAGCAGAAATGGATTCCATGTAACGGCAACTAATTGCCAGGAAGCTAGATTCGGAGTTCGGAGCTGTAAAAAACGTCAAGTTTGCTGTCGCTGTCCAATACATCATTGAGAAGACTTAGGGCATGGTGCAGCGGTGAGTGGGACAATGCGCGCGTCTGCGCTGGCGGAACCGCAAACAGCTTACGGCGACGTGGTCGGAGCTGCATACCAGACACTGGGGCCACATGCAGTGGGATTAGAGCCAACAATGAAGGGTTAGAACTATTGCCGCGTATTAACCGAAGGAAGTATCTAATTAGGAACATATTTCGTCTAACCTCAAGAGAGGTATAGTTCACCATTCCTAGTATGTATGGAGTAGGGTACAAATGAGGGTAGTACCCGTATAGTTTTTGAAAGAGGAAGCGAATAAATGTTTTTTGTACCCTCTCCAGCATCAAAGTATACTGTTGTTCATGTGGATTCCAAATTATTGCGTTACATTCGAGACGGCTTCGGACATATGAATTAAATAGTAAGCTAAGGGTGATATGAATGAATGAATGAATGAATGAGTTTTTATTCCAGAATAATTAGTTCCATATAAAGATAATAACAAAAAACAGCTTACAATTATAATTAAATAAAACGATCACAAACAATAAATAAATAAATAAAAAAATAAATAAATAAATATGCGAATTAAAAAGTTTGCATTGGCGGATTACAAAGCCTAAGCATTTTCTTGCAGCATTGCAGGTGGCAACTATATGGCCATTAAAGGTGAGGTGCGGGTACAAACATAGTGCCGAGATCTCGAGCAGTTTTGACTTGTTGTAGGGGCTTACTCGTATTGTCAATCAGGTAGTCATACGTTAGATGCAGGTGAGCACGGGTGAATGACATGACTGAGCATTTGTCTTCATTGAGACTTAATTTATTGTTTGTACTCCAGGCAGAAACGTTGTCAATGTCTTGCTGGAGCTTTGCACAGTCGAAGAGAGTACTGATCGGTTTGAGTAATTTAAGATCATCAGCAAACATTAGGCACGTTGAATTGAATGCTGTATGGATGTTGGCAGATCATTAATTAGGATTAGAAATAGCAGAGGACCTAGGTCCTATTCCTGAAAGTACTGGGTAAGGTACAGATTGAGAATATCCGTACTGTACAAACTGATGTCTACCAGATAAGTAGCTTGCCATGAACGTTAGCAGTGAGTAAGAAAACCCTGCTGCAGATAATTTAGAGAGTAATATGTCATTATCAACTCTGTCAAAAGCTTTTCGGTAGTCAAAGTAGGCGATATCGATTTGTTTTTTGTCGTCTAGATTATTGGCTATTACAGTTGTGGCATTAATAAGATTTGACGATGTTGATCGTTTTGATAAGAAGCCATGCTGTTCATCACAAAACCATCCGTTGAGCTGCTGGCGGATGTGAGAGTATAAAATGCTTTCAAAGATTTTCCCGAATACTGACAAGATTGCTATTGGTCTGTAGTTACGAAAGTCAGATTTAGACCCAGATTTAAGTATGGGTATTACTTTAGTCGTTTTCCAGAAAAGGAGGTATGTTTTGGATTTTAAATACATATTAAGAATGAACTGGAGGGGCTTGACAAATACTTCACGACAGTCTTTTATTATAAATTGGGGAATCCCATCGGGACCTTGGGTGTGCTTGGGTGTTAAGCTTTCCTTACATCACTTTCGTTGATAAAGTCAACAGTGACAAGACGATGGGTTTCTTGAACACCCAAGGTATTAGTAGAAGAGTAGGCGACTGACGGGTCCAAGGAGGGAGGTGTCTGTAGATAAACATGTTTAAAAAAGTTTGCAACTGAATCCGCGACTTCTTGCGAAGACATGCCCTTGAAAACAGCTGGTTGATTCGATTTTTTATTACTTTTTACAAAAGACCAAAATGAGGACGGTTCATTGGCTATATTAGATTGAAGTTTCTGAATATATAACTCGTGAAACTCCTGGGATTTCGAAAGCACTAATTTTCTGTAGTAAGAGAAAAACGCATACTTAATACAATTGATTCCCTGTGAGTTTGTAATTTTTATGGTACTTGTTTTTCAAGTTGTTGAGGTAAATAATTTCTGAAGTAAACCAATCGGAAAGTATCTTAAGTATCTTTTCACAAAAAAACAGGACTTTAGAAAATTTACCGCCAGCAAAATATGCGCTGTCACAGCATTTACTCGGTACAACATGTCAAGGGGGACATGTGAGGAAACAACTCCTAATACCCCGTCAAGATTTATCATGTCCGTCCAACTGGGGATGGGTGAAAAGTATGAAAACTGATACGTAGCATCTAATGTATGAAGTGCAACTGTGTAAAACGCGAAATCAAATGTACGGCGCTTTGCGAATGTGGAGGCTTATGCCAAAGTGAGAAGTAATATTCTGAAAAGTATTATGTTTATTCATTAAAAGTGTTTAATTTTGTGTAAATAACGCAATAGTTCATGAGGTAACTAAGAACTTACCGCGCTGCGCTGCGCACGGTTACGCCTTCGTTGCGGTGGAAAATATTTTTTATTATCCAATTTTTACTTTACACTTACTATTTAAGTGATATTTTTTAAGATCTCTGATAAATGACCTATATTTCAGTATTTTTTTATTTGCAAAATTCACTTTCATTTTTATTTTATAAGTAAAAGTTTCTAGATATTTTTTTTTCAAGATTCATCTTTTTTTTAATTTTTTCAGTTTTTTTGTATGAAATGGTAAAAAGTTAATTTCAAAAATGAATTCCTCGTTCCCACATTACCCGAAAATGATATCAAACTTGACATTGTAGCTAAAACTAGGCCGAAATAAAGCATAGACCGATCCTCGGGAGACGACCCCTTCCCCCCCTTTTTTTGGGGGGTAGCCAAAGGTTGATCTCGTGGCTAGGAGGCTAAATCGGCTTAGTTTGACCTAACAATCAATCGTACCAAGCGGCGTCGCCTGAGACAAAAGTGCAGGCTCACTGCAACTACTTCCCATACTATAACTGCGGTTCGGCTTTGTTTCGCTCCCAGTCTAAATCCACTCAAGACCACCCACCTACAGAAGTACAGATTACCTATGCCAATGAGAGCTACCGCGTGTGAATTCGCCACTAGGGGCGCTAGTGGACCGTGGGTCCTACGAAATGAGGTTACTTGCATGTCATTTTCAGTACATTAATTTCTTAAGAGTTTTTAATTTAAGTCGTGCTTATTTCGAATAATATGCCCTTTTAGAGGAATTATTACATAAAAATATATTAAATACTGAAAAATATTAATTTGGCTATAAAATAAGCTTTATTGAAAGTGTAAAATAACCAGGCCGTAAATTACCGTAAATTGAGGTTAGTTTATACAAAAATGGTTTTCTATGTCAAAAATATTATTGTTATCAAACTAGAAACTACTAAAAATTAACTAATCAATAATACAAATGCCAAAAGAAAACAGTAAGAAGTTTTTAGTACTTATAGAAATAAGTACAAATAAGTAAAATGTGTTTAATTCTTATGAATTTCTGTTAGCAAGTTAGCATCCGTATTGCATAGGCATCTTTAGTGCCCCTCTAAATTTCGAAAACCCGGTGGTATCTAAACATCACTGAAAAATAGTCAGACATTAATGCACCTCGTTTATCTAACATGGACATTAATTAAAAATAATCAATTCTAATATTGGTTTCGCGCCATACAAACTTTTAATGGCGCTTGACAAGGACCCACGCATGAGTGGCGCCGCCTGGTGAGCAAAAATACGGTAGTCCTCATTGTCAGCGTAAAGTCCACAATGTGCAAGACGTCTAGCACCAAAACATGATAACATGAACTAAAACAACTAAAATAATGTTACTTTGCTATTCCGCCCAACGTTTGGCGGAATAGCAAAGTAACATTATTATAAGTAGGTACCTAGGTACTTAGTTGTTAATATGGAATTCCGCAAAGTAACGCCTGATTCAATACATTACTTATGATTATGAACTAAAACGTCTAAGTAAATTCTCAGTAATTTCCCCCTTTAACATTTTTTTAAATATCGATCCCAGCTATATATTATGTTTGTAACTATTTTTGTAGAAAATTTAATCATAATTAGTTGTCTAAGAACATTTTTTGTCATGAGCCACCGTTTACGTCCGCCATATCGTCCAGTACTTTTAGTATGTTGCTGAGCACATATCTACCTATAGGTAGGTACTGTACCAAAATTTGTTTACTTACATCCGAATTATTGTCCTTAATTGGTAATTTCGTTAGCTCTTCGTTTTGTTGGCTACATAGTATCTTAGCTAAAAATGGGCGTTGCGAGTACGGCTGACTAAAAAGACAAAGGTTTTAGATGCTATAAACCTTATACTTTACATAGAGTAACTTTGTCGACCGTAGGTTTACTTAAGGTAACGGGAAAAGCGATTTCCATGTTCCTTTACGGGTAAGACGTCTTTCCCTAAATTATTCCATGCTAAAAAGAAATTTTACATTATACATATTACATTTTAATGCCAACCTATATTATTTATTGCAGCTGATGTTGACGCAACTGTCGAAAGCAAATTTACTGTCAAAAACGGCCATCTCCTGCTTTCGCAATCAAAAACTGATTTTGCTGTCAAAAGTCTAAAATTTCATTTGGAGAATTTGCTTAAAGGCTCCCCCGTTGGTACGTATTAGTACCTACGTTAGTACGTACTAGATTCTATTAAAAGTTGCCTCATGATATACATATATCAATGCTAGTTTTCATTTTTTTTTCAGGGGAATCAATCAATGAATCTCTAAACCGGAACGTGAATGATTTGGTCCGCGACCTTAAGCCGTCCTTTGTGCGCGAAATTAACAGAATCATCGTGCGCACACTGAACAGGAGTATAGAGAATCTGCCTTTAGCTAAGTGGCAAGCAGCTATTAAATAATCCTTCATGCTTACATTCTATGTAATCTTGCCATAATAAACAAATTAAAAAGGTTGAAAATAACTATAGACAGTTAATTTATATTTCCTCCCATTCTAACAAATGTAAATGTGAAACTGTACTGTTACTGTGTGACAGAGTACAAACAATACATAGACATACAAATAATAATAATAATATGAGCCTTTATTTCCAAAATAGATTTTTACAAAAGTTACATATGAATTATTTTTAGAACAATACAAAGACATACAAATAATAATAATAATATGAGCCTTTATTTCCAAAATAGATTTTTACAAAAGTTACATATGAATTATTTTTAGAATTTTCCTTAATTTTATTTGGATGCCCATTGTTGAGCAAAGGCCTCCTCCATCGTGCTCCATACACCCCGTTCAGCCGCAAATCTTGTCCATGTAGAGCCTGCACATAGGACGATGTCGTGATTCCATCGTCGTCGAGGCCGGCCCTGTGGCCGTTTCTCTCCACGAGGCCACCAGTGGAGTACACGCTCGCTCCACCTACCATGTTGACCTCGCGCTACATATCCGGCCCATCGCCACTTTGTTCTGCAGGCCACATCCACCACGCACTTAAGCCGTGTCTTCTCTCTTATATGGCTGCACCTTACTCTGTCACGTAATCGTAAGCCTAGCATGCTTCTTTCCATTGATCTTTGGAAGACACTTAGTTTTCTGACTATCTCTTGGGTTAAAACCCAGGTTTGGCAACCATATAGAACTACTGGCATTATTGTGTTTTCAAATACTTTTTTTTCAGTTTAATTGGTAGCTTGGATTTGAACACGTGTTTCAGAGCCCAGTATTTATTCCAAGCCTTTTTTATTCGTCGTTTCACTTCTGAAACTGTTAAATCCTGAAATGTTATGTTTTGACCTAAATAGATGTAGTCATTGACATAGTTGAGTGTGCATTGGCCCATTTGAACTGGTATTTTCTCACCATTTGTCATTCATTACACACGTTTTATTGGGGTTCATCTCTAGCCCGCAATTTCGGCTCTCTCTATCTAGACTTTGCAACATGAATTCGAGGTCTTCAGGGTCTTCACTTAGTATTACTAAATCATCAGCAAAGCGCAGATGTGTAAGATATTCTCCATTTATTTTTAGCCCCAAACCTGTCCAATCCAGTTTTCTAAAAATATCTTCGAGCAGTGCTGTAAATAGGTTTGGAGATATGGGGTCCCCTTGTCTAACTCCTCTGAGTATTTTAAATGGTCTGCCTCTTCTTTCCAGTCGAACCACTGCTTTACTTTCACTATACAGTAACTGTAGAGTTTCTACATACTTATGATTTACACCTTGAGCTATTAGAGCATTCCATAGGGCATTGTGTGAGAAAAAGAGAATAAGGAACTGAAATAATGCCAATACTTTTGTATGCAGAAAATACGAGTATTCAAGCCCTGGCCCCGGGTGCTACTTGTCAGGGTGGGGTGCCAAAATAGCCACAAAAAGATTTGGGAAAATTATGTGTCACAACAGCAGCTATTTCTCTCTGCAACTCTCTCATTGCCGATAAGGAAGATAGTAATTATCAACTATCATAATTAACTCACAAGTAGTTATTTTGAAAGCACAAGACTGGCCATTGTGATACACATGGAGCACACAGACGCGCGATGTGGATAAACAACACTATTATCCACTAATTTGTCTCTGATTTAAGCAAGATTGTTAGAAAAAAATGAAACAAAAATTTGGTAAAATTCACTTTATTACATAATTGCAGCTAGTCGAACACTATTACGTTGACGAAGTTCTGCCACGCTCAATCCTTACGAATTAATTTAGCTTTGGGGTCATCAGGCCTCATGACTACGTAGGTACTCTTGTATCTTCTGTTATCCCCGTCGTTTTTCACGTAATTGTAACATCCTACCGTAGCCAAACCCATTCCCACTAGGGCCACTCCAGTAGAAGCCAATATCTCTGGGATCTCGTTCCATCCTTGCTGAAGAAGTTGCCCAAGGGATCGTCTTGAAGCAGCAGCCATTGGTATGTATGTTTGTCCAGTTTACCTCAAGAAATTAGGAGACAAATCTCCGAAATTTTGTCTTTCTGACTGTCAAATTAACCATTCATTACCAATATTCATAGTACAACATTAACATTTTTTGACATTCTTGGTACGTTCAGAAACACAAATTCGTTTGTAAGGCTGGGAACACAAGTTAGGTATGGGTCGGACAGGTCATGTGGTGTGGTGTACTGTGTTTCTACGCGCCTCGGTCGAATGTTTATGGCCCAAATTTACACTGCCGTATTATAATCATATCTCTGACCATAGATTACATGCCATCCTTTTTTTTCACGTTGGAGAAAATGGGAGGCAGATAGATCTATGATCAAAGATATTTGATAATGTAATGGTGCTTTTACATGCTCGGGCTCTCGGCCGAATGATTCGGCCCACCCTAGTACGCGCTCATTCGAGACAGACTATATAGATTAAGTTTAAGCCAGACCATAGACAATTTAAGCTTTTTCAGGTAGTTTCAGTGAGTTAAACTGTGTTTTAAATAGCTTTGGTTATTGAAACCATTTAAGACACTTTTTAAATAGCTTCACCCGAAGTGAAATTATTTAAGACACCTTTTAACTCAACCAAACTACCTGAAAAAGTACTTAAATTGTCTCTGGTCTGGCTTAAGTTTTCTCTATATAGTCTGTCTCGAATCATCGTGTACTAACATGGCCGAAACATTCGGCCGAGAGCCCGAGCATGTAAACGCACGGTAAAAGCACCATAAAGCCCCTCATTCACGGCAGTCCGCCGGCACCTCCGGCACGTAATATAGCATCGTGAATGTCGTTGCCGGATGCGTGCCGTACGGCAACATCCTGCTAGCTCCGCCCACCTCCTTGCAGTCCGAATTGCACTAAATTACGGTAATAAACAATTGAGAAATCCGGCAATGCAAAAAATATTAATTATTCATTATTAAAAATGACATAAGAGATGGCGGCATTTTTTTAATTCGAGTACAGTGTATGCGCTAAAACGCAGCGCTGCGCATCTTTCAACGAATAAGTGCGAATTGGACTGCCAGGCTGGGCCACTTGCACACCGTGTGTCCGCTACATCCAGCCATGCCGGAGTGCCGGCGGACTGCCGTGAATGACGGGCTTAATATGGGTCTATGTGCCTCCATTAATGGTGCTTTTACATGCTCGGGCTCTCGGCCGAATGATTCGGCCCACCCTAGTACACGCTCATTCGAGACAGACTACTCGTATATAGATAAAATTTAAGCCAGACCATAGACAATTTAAACTTTTTCAGGTAGTTTCGGTGAGTTAAACGGTGTTTTAAATAGCTTTGGTTATTGAAACTATTTAAGACACTTTTTAAATAGCTTTACCCGAAGTGAAATTATTTAAGACACCTTTTAACTCAACCAAACTACCTGAAAAAGTACTTAAATTGTCTCTGGTCTGGCTTAAGTTTTCTCTATATAGTCTGTCTCGAATCATCGTGTACTAACATGGCCGAAACATTCGGCCGAGAGCCCGAGCATGTAAACGCACGGTAAGGCCTTGTTACACGGCAAGTCCCACCGATTTCGATAACCTTCTCTTTAAGCCTCCCAATAAAAATAAGCGGAAAAGATATACACCCGCCCTTTACTTCCTTACCAATTAAGTAATGTGTCAAAAAGAGATGTATTTATGCTTGTTATTTCTTTGATTTCGTAAGTTGACAACAGGTTGATCTAAGAAATGTCAAATTGATGCAATTCATATTTTTTTTATAATGCAGCCAAATTAAATACTACATTCTAATTTACATGTCTATGTTTATGCATTACAACTTAACTTGGTCGCATTGTAGTCAGGTGAAATATTTAAACTACTTTCGCGGAGTATCACATAAATTTTAAAATTTTGTGGCTAATACGCAATAAAATTGTGGAAAAGCAATTCATGAAAAGATTTAACGATCAAAATATTATTTTCCCCTCACTAGCTCGGAAAGCGCTGTTTTGTCCTTTAAAACTAGCGTGGAAAAACGCATTTTATCCACATGTGGGGCAAAGGAATCTAATTCCTATCACTTACCACCAGTCCAGTATAAGTGAGTCCAATATGCCCATAGAAAATATGCGCAATCGGAGGTCACACCTTAAATTGGTAATGTGATCATGTCTTATCCCGCACTTGGTAAGCTGTTGGCAATATCTAAGTATCATGGTGCTTTTATGGTGCTTTTACATGCTCGGGCTCTCGGCCGAATGATTCGGCCCACCCTAGTACACGCTCATTCGAGACAGACTATATAGATAAAATTTAAGCCAGACCATAGACAATTTAAGCTTTTTCAGGTAGTTTCGGTGAGTTAAACGGTGTTTTAAATAGCTTTGGTTATTGAAACTATTTAAGACACTTTTTAAATAGCTTTACCCGAAGTGAAATTATTTAAGACACCTTTTAACTCAACCAAACTACCTGAAAAAGTACTTAAATTGTCTCTGGTCTGGCTTAAGTTTTCTCTATATAGTCTGTCTCGAATCATCGTGTACTATGGCCGAAACATTCGGCCGAGAGCCCGAGCATGTAAACGCACGGTTACATGCTCGGGCTCTCGGCCGAATGATTCGGCCCACCCTAGTACACGCTCATTCGAGACAGACTATATAGATTAAGTTTACGCCAGACCATAGACAATTTAAGCTTTTTCAGGTAGTTTCGGTGAGTTAAACGGTGTTTTAAATAGCTTTGGTTATTGAAACCATTTAAGACACTTTTTAAATAGCTTTACCCGAAGTGAAATTATTTAAGACACCTTTTAACTCAACAAAACTACCTGAAAAAGTACTTAAATTGTCTCTGGTCTGGCTTAAGTTTTCTCTATATAGTCTGTCTCGAATCATCGTGTACTAAGATGGTCGAAACATTCGGCCGAGAGCCCGAGCATATAAACGCACGGTCAGGAGCAAGGTGTATTAACTTCCCTCAAAGAATAGGCCTCACGCAAATTGCGTATGTGTGGGTTGTGGAAATTCCAATAGTTACCAGTATTCGCAATATATATTTTTTCGTACAACAACATTGCCCTAAACTTTCACGATGCTATATTACGTGCCGGAGGTGCTGGCGGACTGCCGTGAATGAGGGGCTTAAGCCAGTTAGGGAAGCGTTCGTAAGTTGTATGTATGTTAATCCTCACAGGGGTGTTTTAATAAATTTTTTTATAATTTATAGTTTTGATTAATAAATAAATAATAATGCCCTTCAGGAAATGTATTACTAGCTTTATAAGCATCTCTGGGCATTGTAGACCAACCTTTGTTTTTGTTTTTAATTATTTTTATATTTTTATATGTAGGTAGTTTGCACAAGTAACTTTTTGATTGACGGGGAGAATTTGCATTCTCTCAGTCATCATACACCCTGTGAAAACGAGCGCTGTAAAGAGCTCGAAACGTAGGGTCATGATGTTAATAAACGCGATTAATACGTTCTAAAGTGTTTAAGTACTGTAATGTCTTCTTGGAAAATCCCACCCGAAATCGATCAAGTGATTTTTGAACCAGTCCTAAACTCTATTTAAGCTGACCAAAAAAAAAACTTTACACCTGTACTTTTATTTGAACTAATTTATCGACATATGTACATATAAAGTCGACACAGCACATCCTTAGCCAATCAAATCAAATTAGATCACTTTTACATTATGGTGCTTTTACATGCTCGGGCTCTCGGCCGAATGATTCGGCCCACCCTAGTACACGCTCATTCGAGACAGACTATATAGATAAAATTTAAGCCAGACCATAGACAATTTAAGCTTTTTCAGGTAGTTTCGGTGAGTTAAACGGTGTTTTAAATAGCTTTGGTTATTGAAACTATTTAAGACACTTTTTAAATAGCTTTACCCGAAGTGAAATTATTTAAGACACCTTATAACTCAACCAAACTACCTGAAAAAGTACTTAAATTGTCTCTGGTCTGGCTTAAGTTTTCTCTTTATAGTCTGTCTCGAATCATCGTGTACTAACATGGCCGAAACATTCGGCCGAGAGCCCGAGCATGTAAACGCACGGTAAGTCAAACCTGTTGTCACCCTACACCCTACGCAATAGAGAAATAGCAAAACGCGTATAGCCGTCTTTTTTTGACAGGTGCTTTAATTGGTAAGTAAGTTAAGGATGGATCTATACCAATTTTGTACGTCATCTATGCTAGTTATTAATCCTTGTAGTAGGTAGGGCATTGTAGGGCACACACTGTAGGTACTCAAATTTCAAAAATCGCCGCCACATCGTATGTCGTTTTTAATAATTAATGATTAATATGCTGCAGCCTTGGATTGTCAGACTATACATACTTTTTACATTCAAAATTGCAACCCAAAAAATGTCATAAAAAGTCACGGTAATAAAAATATTGGTCGTAAATCTATGTAGGTGTTGTGTAGGTGTCAATGTTACAATACTGTATTATAATATAAAATTTAATTTCGTAATGCCCGAGCCTAAAGAAATCGGACCTCAAGTAAGATTTTCTAAAACGCTGTTCGGGCTTTTTAAAAGAGGGTGGTGGGAGATACCTGAAATAATGGGTTCTACCGCAGTAGCATTGGTCGGAATTGGTTTGGCCGTTGTCGGTGTTTACAATTATATACAAAACGATGGTGAAAATACCGAATTCAAAAAAACGTACACTATAGTACGGCCTGGAGATCCTAGGGAATGCCGTCTGAAAAATCCAGTGTACACAAAATTTGACTGTTGATGTCTTAGCAGTTAGCAGTTTATTATAGGTAATAAACAGTTTTGTTTTATCTCGGTGTGTTGACTGTATCATTCGATATTTTGACAGATGGATTTCCTTGATTGTTGTCTCTCCTCTCACCCTCACCCACCAATAGATCGCTAGTATTCACAACAACTGGGCCTGTGTTTCTTACTTTCGGCCTCTTACATTTGGGCCATTTGGCCATACGAGTTTTTACCAATGTGCCCAGCCCATTGCCACTTAAGTCTAGCAAGTCTGAGAGCAATGTCGGGACTTCGGTTATTTTGCGTATCTTCTCGTTTCTGATTCAATCTAGGTGTATGTCTGTACATGTAGGGACTTAGAATTACAGAGTTGACCTTGCGCTTAAACTTAATTTTTGAATTATTGAAGATGTTAATCGAGTCTAGGCGTGTATTGTAGTTATGACACATTCTACGCAGCGGGGCTCAAACTCCAGCTTTAGTGGCAGCCATCGGGACCGCGAACAGGGACAGAGTTCGTGTCCTGTAGGTAGGAGCTCGAAAGCTAATAGCCTCCAGTAGATCCAGGCAGTTTTACTGACTTAAGATAGATACGGTTATTGCACTCATATTTGAAGAAATATGAAATCTATAAGGACGCAGCAAACAATTACAAACAATTAAGTAAATTTTACTTATAGCTAATTAATTAAGTAGGTACTTGTAACTTATAGTACCGAAAGTGTGAAACTTATAGTAAAGTGAAATAATACCTATTTATTTTTGGCAAGACACTAACCGGACCCCAATAAGAAACTTTTCGTTTTTTCACCACGACGAATCAAGTGGACATCGTTGCTAAAGGACGTTAGCAAGGTCGAGTACCACATGAGCGTTGCTGATACTTTAAAGAATCCTTGTATTGAAAGTTCTCGTACAGCTACCCTGCAAGTAAACACAGGCAGCGCTACGTAAAGTGCTGCATAAAGTTGCCCATATACGTACAGATTTGTAGTGTGGGTACCACGGATTGTCCGCCATCGATCGATTGTGGGGTCTCAGATGCGTTTTAATAGGGAAAGAGCTACATTCGGAAAATAGTAGACAATTTTGAGGGCAATTGTAATAAATAATTGAGGAATGCGGCAATGCATAAAATATTAACTAAGTATTAGTTTTTAAAAATGTCATACAAATTGCGGTGATTTTTGAAATTCGAGTAGTGTGTGCGCTACATCCAGCCATGCCGGATTGCCGCAGGGACACAGTTATGAGTAGGTACTGTAGGTAGTGTAAAGGGGTTCGGCCTAGAGGTGAGGAGCAACACTCGTTTATGAACAGTTCAATAAAACCAAGAATTAAATTTACTAAAAAGCTACCTTGAAAACAGGAGCCAAAAAGTACACATAAATGGAATATTTTCGAGGGAGGTTATTGTTAATGTCGGCGTGCCACAAGGGTCCATCTTAGGGCCAATTTTATTTTTAATTTATGTAAATGACTTGCCTTATTGTCTTCCAAATTATGCTATGATTACTCTATTCGCAGATGATACACATGTTGGTTTAAAAGATAAAGAGTTAACTAAACTGAATCATAAAATCGAAACTGTTATGTCAACGCTTTAGGACTGGTTTAAAGCTAATGGGATTATTTTAAACACTAGTAAAACTACACTTTTGACATACCATAACAAATCTAAAAAAGGTACTAATAACAATTGCGACGTAGGGTTAATGAATGTGACGAATACAGTATTTTTAGGCTATCATATTGACAATAAAATAAGTCATTTATTTCATATTGACAAAATTTGTAAAAAAATTGCTTATAACTATGCATTGCTAAAGCTAAGACCCTTAATTAACAAAAAAACACTCCTCATGGCTTACTATGCACTTGCTCAGTCTCATATTATGCTTTGACTACCTGGGGCAACGCTGTTGGTATACAAAAAATTCTTATAGCACAAAAACAATCTGTTAGAACGATATATGGGAACCGTAGAGGCACATCAGTCAGAAATTTATTTGTTAAAGGTAGGATAATGACGGTTATTTCTCTATATTTAATAGTCTTTTGGAAATACACAGCGAAAGAAACAGTTTAAAAACAAAAAAAGACATTCACTCGTATAACACACGTAATAAATGTAAAATATGTGTTCCTGCAACAAAACTAGTCAAAACATTTAAGCAAGGTCTTCCACTCAAAATAACATTAAACAATCTATTGCCATCCAATTTAACCAGTTTACCATTTTTAGAATTTAAAATTAAACTTAAGCGCTTCTTTCTAAGCAATCCATTGGAGTAAAATATAAACGAATTTAAAGAACAAATGAAACGACATGAATGTATTTCTTTCAAATGATTTTATTTTTGTAGCTATAGTGCATGTTAGTATTAGTAGTAGTTTATAAGACTGTACCTATTGACTTGCTAGATGTAACGTTCTTTTGTTACTTGGCCAAATAAATAAACTTGAAACTATATTTTTATTAACACAATATCGAGCTATTTTCGACTTTATAGACGTAAGTAATCCGGTCTAAGTATATTAATTAACACAATATCGATCACAGAACCTTACGTGAAGGCTGCCACGCATAGAATGAACAATCAACCATCGCCTCCTTGGTGTGACAGCATTGGCTAGAGTTCTCAATTTGAAATACACATAAAGCCAGTCCTCTTTATTGCACACCTCACACAGATGAAATACAGTTACCAGAGAAAATAATAATACAGAACAGTAACAGTAAGGGGTAACAACAGGCGGTCTTATCGCTAAAGAGCGATCTCTTCCAGACAACCTTTGGGTAGTGGAGTACAGATCAAATGAAAATATGTAGTAGGTGGCACAGAGATTAACAAAAGTACACAAACAACACACATTATAAATATACATACCAAAATAATAATTCGATAAAACATACATACATACATACATAAACATACATACATAATTAAAAAAAAATTAAAATTAAAATATCTTTTCGTAGCTTTTATAGCTCCATAGTTGTTAGCAACAAAACTTAAACAACAATTATAAATAAGTTAGTAAATATACATTATACATATAAGACCTAAACCTAAGTACCTATAATAGCGGCACTTTGTTGCCACTCCCTTGATTAGCCCTATAATAAATACATACGTAAATATACATATATATATATATATATATATATATATATATATATATATATATATATATATATATATATATATATATATATATATATATATATATATATGTATATTTACGTATGTTGTATATTTATGTATATATATATATATATATATATATACATAACGATGAGTGAAGAAGAGAAACGACAGTGTCAAAGAAGAAAAGCTAAGGAAGAGACAGATAGTATTCCTTGAGTTCCAACTTAAAGGCAGTTTTAGTTTGAGTGCTCAAACTTCAAGACTCTTACGTCAAGGGGAAGAGAGTTCCACAGTTGAACAGCCTGGAAAGTAAGCGAAGAATTAAAAACAGTAGAAGAAGAAGGAACGGATAGTAGTAAGTTATGAGAGCATCTAACAGAATTTAAGTAAGTAAAACGTTCTTTGCGGTTGTAACAGTATATACAGTACGTATGAAGACACGCTAGTTCTTAGAGGCCAGGTAAATGGTTAAATATTTATGCAGCGTAGTTTACCTACCCGTTTTGTGTAAAATAAATACTTAAATGTGATAAGTACCTACATGACCAAAGTATGTACATAATAATAATTAATATTGATGTATTTTATAATTATAGACGTTATTTTTACAATACCTATGAACAAACTGACTTGTAACGATGTTATAAATAAATCTTATCTTATCTTATCTTATGCTCAGCTGTCAGTTGCGGTTTGATACCATTTTTAACAAATGAACCGCTGACTTATATTTTATTTTATTTTAATTTTATTTATTAGGTCTGCCAACAGCGGTTATAATTATACATGGTTACATACAGTTTAGAAAGTCTTAAATTTATTGCACAGCTAATTATAGGCAAACACCACATGTGTAAACTTAACTTAAAGTTAGATCAATATATTAACGAAAGAAAATAGGAATCTGACACGTTAAAATTCAGGTTACTTAACACAAATTGCAAAGGGCGACTCAGCCCTGGCTAACACCTGGCTATTTCTAGGATTTATTAAACCATATATACTGGTTACTACCAGTATATATGGTTTAATAAATATGTTACTTTTTTATAAAATTGTCGACTTGTAATGTTTATTAAATAGGGCCCTGTCGGCTTTGTATTTAGGTACAGTCAGCCACACAGCTATGAATACAGCCAAAGTGCCAAAAATATGTATACACGACCTTAATACTCAGGCAATAAAGACCTGTATACATATTTTTGGCACTTTGGCTGAATTCATAGCTGTGTGGGGTGACTGTACTGATACACATGCGGGGAAGTGGGAGGGGCCCCGCTCCCAACCTCTCTTGCCAATGAGCATGCTTATAAGCACATAGCATGCTAGTAATGAGCATGTGTAACAGTAGCTTTACAAATTACTGGCGGGAAACTTGCCAACGTCACTTTGACAATTCTTTCATATTGACACGTAGCGCTACCTGGTGAGCGACAAGACAATACATACGGTAGCCCCGCCCCAGCTTCAGCGAGGGGCAAGATTGAGGCAAGTTATACGAAAGATCGGGCCTGACAAACAGGGCATTTTTACACAATCTGTTTAAGTGGCAATTTAAGTCTGACAAGCCAAGGCTGCAGTAGATTTTTATTCAATTATGATTATGTGCGTCTCCTTTTTTTTCGTATGAAAAATAGGTTTCGTGTGGATGCATATAAATTGGCAATGCACTGACGCTGCTTGCCTGATCAAATTAATGAAATTAGCAATATGTTTGTCCCATGCACGGCCTGTACCACGAAAATCGAACGATTGCAAATTTGTATCTACATATGTGTCACACTTGCACATTGGAGTGACAAAGAGGTTTTACCGTCAATGCCAATTTTCGATGTTCGTGGTACGCATGCTGATCTCGTGAGGACACCCCATTAATAGGTCAGCGATTCAGTGTTACTTGCTCGGTTTTAGAACGAATCCTACCAGTCACACATGACATTTGACGTAAATGACATTGATAAAGGTCAAATGATAAGAATTACACAAATTGTGCAATATATGCCTCGGATCGGATCGGATTAACAGACACTAGTCGACCGGCTTCAGAACTGTATCATCGGGTATCTCGGTGGTAGCGTGCGTTATTAATATATTTTAATAAAAAATAATAAACATGACCTCACGCTTTCAAGTGGTCGAGCAGGGGCCGCCGATCGAAGTTTTTCAGAAGAATAAATTGTTTATTGACGACACGTTTCAAAGCAAGGTGAACTTGACCATAGGCGGTACGTAAACACATCATATTTATTTATATATATATATATATGTATGTGTATAATTAATGTCAGTGTAGTTAGTCCGACAGCGAAGGGATGAAGAATTCATCCATTACGTACCTACATATTTTTAACAGACTTCCAAAAAAGGAGTATGTATCAATTCGTCGGAATCTTTTTTTATTAATGGAAGACCTGGTACTATAGTGTCCCTTATTTTATGATTTTCAGAAATGAATAACGCATAGGTACCCCCTAAATCAGTTTCTTTTACCCCAAAACACTCTAAAAATCAATTTCAGGCCATTACTGTAACTGCAACTTGTGCCGACTTTCATGTGATTTTCCCATACAAAGTATGAAAGTGACCAAATTTTTTTTTTTGTTTTTGCCATGTTTACTGCTTATACTACTGCCATATAAATATAATTACACAGGAAAACTCGATTCCAACAGATATCTAGTAAATAATTATGAACTTACTGTGTGACCAAATTTCTTCATAGTAATTTGAATGGGAATTTCAGATGAAAATTGGCACAAGGTTCCTGTTACAGGAATGACTTGTATTTTTTTAGGTGGTTTGGGGTAATATTTAGAGGGTAAGTATGCATTATTCCATTTTAAAGGCACAATATAAAGGACTACTTACCTGGTACAGTCACATCTATAAATATTTAGATAGTTTGGAACTTATTACTGATTAAGAAGAGTCGAGCTGAACCATCTTCGCTTCGCTGATGATCTGATACTCTTCACTGAAAACCCTGAAACCCTCCAAACAATGATACAGCAACTAGTAACTGAAAACGCAAAAGTAGGCCTCACCATCAATACCAGCAAAACGAAGGTTATGACAAACAGTGTATATAACCTGTAGTGTATTGAAATATGAGGGTACTTCTACAAAACCAGTCTGGATTTGTCAGGTACGCAATCACATGTGCTCTCCCGAATTTTGGCTATATTATAGGGATATAATATAACCCAATTGTGGTGGATGGAAAAGAAATAGAGTATGTGAAAGAATACATTTATCTTGGCCAAGTTATATCACCAGAAGAACAAATGACAAAGGAACTAGAGAGAAGGATAAGCAGTACATGGAACAAATATTGGGCTATGATTATGAAACAGATAATGAAGAATAAAAGTGTACCAATAGAAATAAAATCAAAACTATATAACACCTGCTTATTACCTTGCCTAACATATGGATGCAAAACATGGGCATGCACCAAGAAGAACATACAAAAAAATTTAGTTTGTCAACATAGTATGGAGAGAAGTATGATGGGTATAAAAAGAAATGACAGATGGAAACTAACAACAATCAGGAAGAAAACTAAAGTTAGAGACGTCATTAAGGAAATCAGAAAGAGAAAGTGGAAATGGACAGGTCACATGGCAAGAACAAAAATAGAAAAATGGACAAAAATAATTACTTATTTAAACTTTCACGATTTTCACACATTATAAACACACACACACATTACACATTAAGTTTATACACGATTAAGCCCCGTTTTAGTAAATTTATAAAAATAATTACTGACTGGTTTCCAAAATAGAGTAAGAGAAGAAGCGGACATCCAAAAATGAGATGGGAAGATGAATTTCCAAGGATATGGATTAGAACAGCATGTAACAGAGATGAATGGAAAATGTTGGAGGAGGCCTTTGTTGGAGACACCCGACAACCTGACTAATATCTAAAAATTGTTCTTTTATATCACAAAATTTGTATTATATAACATTCAGTCAGTGAATAAAGGCTATTTGAATTGAATTGAATTGAATTGAAGAAGAGTCGAAATGGAATACAGATGCATATATATTTATGACGCTGACTGTACCAATCCCCTGTAAATGGATAATAGCTATATTTGAAAACCTACTCAACAAATACTGAATATCCCTTATAGTTTTGTATTAGTGTTTGTTAGGAAAATAAAACACAACCTTTATAATCAGGATAGAATTACAATATAAGCATATTTCATATGTGATTAGCACACTGAGTGAGGTATTTTTACTGATATAATTTACTGAGGTGACATGAATACAGTTTTGTCCCTGGTCTAGTAAAAAAAAATATGACATATTTCTGTCTATTAATATACTTAGACCGGGTTACTCACGTCTATAAAGTCGAAAATAGCCTCACTCATGATTATGGGGCGCGGACCGTCCCGAAACATGTCGAGCTATTTTCGACTTTATAGACGTGAGTAACCCGGTCTAAGTATATTAATATGTCTAATACTCACGGGAGTTTTCTATTTAAAATATTTCTGTCTGTTTTTAGCATACCGGGATGAGAATGGAAAACCATGGGTACTTCCTGTTGTTCGAAAAGTAGAGAAACAGATGGCAGCTGACGAGACCCTGTTGCATGAGTACCTGCCTGTACTTGGTGAGTTAACCTACATTAACACATTTGAGAGTGAGTTATAATGCTCAATTAGTTACATCCTACGGAGTTAATTGTACATATATAACTCTGCATATATATAAATATATATAATGTGGGTAACCTATCCTACTCAATTGCTATGCTGCAGGTGTGAATGAAAACCGTTTGTCAGCTAGTATGATAACACAGGTTTGAAAACATGCCAAATGCTGGAGATTCTTTAGATCTACAAGCATTTTATGTATTTAAATGCTACATTAGAAAAAAAATCCTAATGTTAGTTATATTTATATAGCATTACATAAAGTTTTGCCATCACAAACTGAGACTTGATTTATCAAAGTGTGATAATTATGATGATGTAACTAAATGAGCAATTGTAATAGGTCATTATGATTTTATTGTTCTTTGCAGAAACATTTGAAACTCATAAATTATTTTTTGTGAGTCTTGTCTTAAATTATTACTTGCTGTACTATAGGTATATTGGACAGCCTCATAGAAAACTTGGATGTCTAATTGACAGCCCATACTAAATGTGTGTGTCTGTTTGTTTGTCCGTCTTTCACGGCAAAACGGAGCGACGAATTGACGTGATTTTTAAGTGGAGATAGTTGAAGGGATGGAGAGTGACATAGGCTACTTTTTGTCTCTTTCTAACGCGAGCGAAGCCGCGAGCAAAAGCTAGTACTTCATATTTTTGAAAGATGCTAATTAGTATCCGACCGAAGTTGCGGTTTCGGCCAAAAAACTTACAATATCATACTTTCGGATCGCGCTCGACTGACTTCGGGTGAGCTCGGCACGGCTGGAAATATGACACAATGCTAAAATTTCAATCCGAAAAAGTGAATTTGGTCCATGGAGATGTTTCATTATTCATATATCTGGACTAAAACACGGCACACTGACATTTGATTCATTTATCAAAGATTCGATTACGGTTTCGACCGAAATAAGAATCAAAACAGAACCTACAACCTACGGTTTCGGACACTAATGCTAATCCAAAAACCATTAAAAAAAACATGTATAAATAATTTTAAAAAATATAGAAAATATCTTAAATTAGTGCAAACCGGATGATGAATTGATGACGTCAATTTAATTTAATTGCATAATCGCGGAAGTCCTTGGTCTTGATAATTGTGGAATTATTAAAACTTTACAGTGTTATTTTTCACATTGGTGATTGGTGTGTCGTTGTTCTACATCTACATATAAGATTCTATTCAGCAAGCCTACCACGAACATCGAAAATTGGCATTGATTGACGGGAAAACCTCTTTGTCACTCCAATATGCAAGTGTGACAGAGATGGAGATACAATTCCGCAATCGTTCGCTTTTCTTGGTGTAGGATAGGCACTGGCAGCGCTACTCATGTGTGTCTTGTGTCAATATGAAAGAATTGTCATAGTGACGTTAGCAATTTTCCCGCCAGGGCCCTGTTTAATATACATTACAAATTGTAAATTGTAGGCAACAGGTTATAATTCTAACACTTGGTATTCTTTATCGGAGCAAACATAAATTGTTTTTCAAAGCATGTTTTGAGTTAACATCAAAATATCACAACAATATATATTACTCCTTATGATTAGATTTCCTTAAATTATTTAATTTCGTAAAAGTAGATGTGAGCGACAAATGGCTGTTGCTGATTTATCTTTGTAACCACTTGACGAAGCCTACGTTGCGAATTTGTTAAAACTCAGGAAAAATATCAGAGCTTGCAGGTATAATTATATAAAAGAAACTTGAGAGTAATGTCGCCGTACTTATCCCATAAACCGCAATCGCCGTAACGTAACACTGAAAAATTATTATTACGTAGGTAATATAACGCTATCTTGGTCTTGGACATGGTAATTGAAGATAACATTACTACAATCAAAACCATTGTAGATAATGAGCAGGTAACAAACATAAGCTGATATATGTATTAAAACAGTTGCTGTTCCCGTTATTATAAAAAGCTGGAAGAATAACAACAACAAATGATGTAATACCTATTAGTGTATTTGCGTTATCGCCACTAATGAACCGCAAATTAGCAAAAAATGTTCAATGCCAAGGAAAGTGTTCCTTATTGTAGGTATACGGTATACATACATAGCATATATTTTTTCAGTCCTCCGGCCGGTAAGCGCCACTTTACGCAAAACTAAATTGCCGCCTGCCGGCTCCGTCTGGCTGAAAAATAGTATACAAACCTCGGCCGGTAAATGGGAAAGCCTCGGATCACATGCTAGTCGACCTCGGCTTCGCCTCGGCCGACAATTACATGCAATCCGAGGCATTTCCCACTTAAACGGCCTTGGTATGTAATGTACTATTATTTGTTTTTCAAGTCGATGAGGTGATTTCTCTTACCCATAACATTACATACGATTTTTAATGAAACAAATACCTACGCATTTATCAAGTGACGATAAAGTTGCAGTCATAGGGCAAAGTATACCTAACAGCGTCAATTTAAATATTCTACACTTTTGTAATGCTTCCTTCAAGATTTTCTTTAAGAAGTTAAAGGAGTAGTTTTAGCTTTGTAGTTGTTTTTTTTTTAATTTCATCGCATCGCATTCGAAATTAAAAGTAGAGTGTTTAACTCGGGTAAAAGGCACCCATTTCCGACTCGCACTATTGGCGCTCTCACTTCGTTCGAGCGCCAAACTACCTCGTCGGAAATGGGTGCCTTTCAGCCCTTGGTTAACAATCTACTAATGTATTGTCCGTTGGGGGGCAAACTTAACTTGATGGGGTAATCTCATTACCGAACTAGTTCTATAATATAATGAAAAGTCCGCGTGTTTAATATCTTAGATTATGGTACGATATGAACATGGTTACAAGCAAGCGTGTTGAAATAGTACATTACCTAACTAGTGCGGTAAAACAAAAAAGGCCGAGATCGCAGATGTTTGCGACCCGAGCTGCAAGCGAGGGACGTAAATATGCGATCAAGGGCTTTATTTATTACCTCCCGTGTTAGGTACATCATTTTATGCCTACACTTGGGCAGAAATCGGCTTTTTCCGTGCGCGTAGCGTGCGGAAAAAGGCACTTTATGGCCAGGGTGTGGCATAAAAGATATTATGTTATGTGTGAATTTTCTACTACAAATTATTTATTCTAAGGTCTAGCGGTGTACCTATAGTTATATTTATTTATACTTACTTATTTATGATTATTCCCAGGTATGGATCAGTTCTCCAATGCGTCTGTGTCCATGCTTCTGGGCGAAGGCAACCCTGTCATCGCGAGTGGACGCGTGAGTCAATCACCTGATAATAATAAGATTGCCGTTTCATGTAGATAGATAGATACACAGAAATAATATCTAGATAGAAGGAAAGAGTATATGTACGTCGCGTGGCGAAATGATGAGAATTTCTCAATTTTCTCATCATTGCTCGCAGCGCACTTCAGTCTGCTCCCGACCGCGGTCTGCATGTGACGTCAGGTTTTAAACACAAAATGGTTTGTTGCACAATAACCAATTGTTCAAGCGACTCCGAGCGAGTAAAGTTGGAGCTGTAAATCGAGGTATTTCCTATTTTCGATGAGTACTGTTTGTCCTTAAATCTCTGTTATTAATTAATAAACGATTTATTTTACTATTTTCATCGAAACAGTAGCGGGTGATTGTGTGCCCGCCCACGCTAGTTTTCCATTGCGGCTTTAATTTGACGAGCCAGACTTTGCGTGCTTTCAAAACCAGCGATGTAAAAATAAGCTATTCAAACTGTCGAGTCACGTTCAAGATCGATTTTTCATTTTATCTGTCGAAAGTACACTGCGATTTTCTTACTCGATTAAAATCGGTTTTGGAAACAGAGGAAATGATAATTATATTTTATAATGTACGTAGTGCAAAGCGAATATAATTAACAAAGAGGTTATGGTTACTTCTATATTGCAATTTTATTTCAGTTTTCCGAAAGATCTCCATATTAAAAATAAAATGGATTGAAGCAACTGGGCGTAAAAATTGGTTTCCTACAAAATACAGCTGGATTTGTTCCATTACATTTCCACAAAGACACCTTTACTGGCCCATCAAAATACTGAGGAGTAATCAGTACAACTTATCCGACTATTGATGTAGTGATGATTCCCCTAAAGTTTCCTCAGCTTCAGGCTCTTTAATATTTTCATCTACGTTGACTTCCAGAACTTGTTTTTCCTTCTTGTTCTTCACAATATATTTAAGTACTAGAATGTAAGCGCCATTTTTCCTTTAGTGGTTAGGTAAGTATAGTAAGTATCTTTTCAGCTGAGCCCTTACGGATTAGCGTACAACCACAGAATAAATAATAGTACAAGTACAGAAGACCCTCTGTTTTGATGTTCACAATGCCGCCTTTTTACGTGCCTATTAATTATTATTAGCAACGACCGCACGCGAGCCGCGCCGCATTGAGTTCTATTGTCCGGCGCGAAGGTCGATATTACTCCGCACCTTGCCGAAGATAGGGTTGTCATTTTTTTAAACGACGTCGGTGGCAAACAAGCGTACGGTCGATCCTGGGCCTGATCGTAAGCGGATACGGTAGCTTTGCACTATTATCTATTCTGTGGCACAAGCATCGACTATGTCAGAATAAGGTACCCATCTAGCACAACTATGCTTATTGCTTGGCAACTTTCGTTGCAGGACATAACGAGACCCGTCACTTTTTCACAGTAGTGCACAAAAAGAGATAGGTACATTAGGTACCTACCTAATATAATTTCTCGTACCTGTTAACCCAACCTAGTACCTATTACCTACCTACGTTAATAAAGGTACCTACTTATTTGGTAACCCAACTAGTATCTAGTATACTCACCTAAGTATTAAACCTATTTAGTATAATGATAAGTAATGGTAATTGGATGTAAAACTATAATAATTATAACAATTTAAAAACAGTTCTTACCTCTCATCGTCCTTAGGGAGCTTAAAGAAAGTTAAATTTGGTTCGCGGTGCAATCCGTGTTAAGACAGCTAAACACTGCACAATATTTCTTTGCCCGTTTTTTTATTGTTTATTGTTATCAGATTAATATAATAGCGGCGGTTGAATCAGTACGTAGGTATGCGACGAACAACTCTCGCGCGTGCGTCACCGCTCGCCCTAGTCCCTACTGCATTTGCCCCTCGCGAGGGGTACTTACAGTTCGATACCTACACGCGCGAGTGGGATAGGCCTGGTACAACAAAGCAATTGTATTCAACAATGGCATTATCTGTCTATGAGGCGCCGGCGCCGAATATGCAAAAAATTTAACTACACTTAACTGTTTTGCCATTATCATCTCTATTTCCTAAGAAAAAAGATTAAAAATACATTATTTCTTACGCACGTGCCATAATTCTCCCAGGTAATTTTAGGGACCGCCATGCTTCATATGTTGTTTTCTCAATAAGTTCATATTGAATCTTATTGCCATAGCCATAAAGTCGTAATCCAAGAAACGCTTAACGTGACCGAACTTTTTTTTTATGTACGCAGTAGCTCTTGCGGTTTGCTAACAAGCGATTTGGTAAAGGCTTAGTTTAAAAGATAAATACTATACCTACCTATATTTATATTTTTCGATTTAAAATTCTGAGCTTTCTCATTTCCTCTGTTGAAAATAATTATCATTTCCTCTGTCGAAAATAATTATCATTTCCTCTGTCGATCCTTACCGATATTTTAAATCGATTAAAATAACCTACAATAAATTCTGTGGTTCGATGTTTTGGAATTCGCGTCGCCGCGCAGCACGCACGCAACCTCCCGCTTCTAATGTTGTAATCCAACTGGTTTTATTTGTGACTGATAGCGGCGGGGGGCCGTGACGCAGTGCGGTGGCGGTGGCGGTGCATAGAATCCGCGTGGAATCCACATAGAATCGGTGCCGTGTTCTAATCGATCTGTGAATCGATGCTTTTGAATTGTTTTCACGCGGCTTATGTTTCCCATCTCTAAATTACGCTCGTGACGTCAAAGTACCTACGCAAAATGTTACACGCTCGGTCTCCCTACATATTGGTGAACTCTTTTCTTCTATCTAGATATATTTCTGTGGATAGATAGATAGATAAAAATCTTTATTCATCCACAAACAATAACATCATCACAAAAAGTATACAACTATAATGTAAGCATAAACAGTTTTAAATCCACACTTCATAACAAGTAAACATGCTTGTAGACAATTATGTGTTTTGGTACGAACCAGGCGTTGACTCAGCATAATGTTGCGAAAAAGATCTTCCGTCAGAAACCATTAGGTACTTAAACCTAATACAGGGCCTATACCACGAAAATCGAACGATTGCGGATTTGTATCTCCATCTCTGTCACACTTGCATATTGGAGTGACAAAGACGTTTTCCCGTCAATGCCAGTTTTCGATGTTCGTGGTAGGCGTGCAGAACCGAACGATCAGTGCAACAATGTCAGTATTGTCACTGTTTTTAAATATGTATTTTATTGTGTAAATATGATATCATTTGCGTATAAAATGTGTACAACGGGTAGATCCTATTCAATATCGTGTGATTGTGATGTAATCATGTAGGTATATTTACAAAATTTGTAATTTAAGTATAGGATAATTTTATAAACGGGTTATATGTGTGTTAAGGGTAGATACAATGAATGAAACTAAATTTTAAAGATTATAGTTAGTATTAAGGTCTTAAGGTGCAGTGTGTTCAGCGAACACAGTTTTTAAACATTCGTAGCGCGTATATAAATAATAATGTGGTTTCCAAAACATATAGATTGTGATTTTGAGGACTTGGTCTACATCGACTCAAAACATGAATTACTTACTAACTTTCGCTCGATAAAACCCACTATTGAAAATTAATAAAAAAATATCCGATTTAGCTACAAACAGGGGAATTATATCTTATTTAGCGTATTTTTTTATTTTTGATGGAACTCATCGATCACTTTTTGAAAATAAAAATAACTAAGAAAAATGCTTTCTTCAAACCAAAACTGGATACCCCGGTCGCACCCGGCCGACCGCTCAGTGCTCGTTGAGCTGCTTTTGAGGCTGGACCTGTGTCGCTGCCGTAGGGTTTGCATTATTCGTCCAATTTTATTATTCGAATAATACGAATACTTCGATTTTCAATATTCGAATATTTCGAATAAAACGAATATTTTTGAAAAATAACTCAAAATAATGATTTTAAGTTGTTTAATTGTTAAATATGTAGGTATGCTTTATTCCTTTAACATTGTTACAGGAACAAGGGCTATTGGTTGACTATTCCTAATGTTGGTATCTAAGCTTTTCCCAAAAAAAATCCCGAACACCTCATTCTTCCAGATCTGGACCTTCATGGGCTCATTCAAATCAGAATCACGAGCAGATTCGATCGTGATAATAAAAAAATTACCCTAAATTTCCATATAAAATTTAAGTTTTCATTACGCCATGCTCAAAGTAAGTACAGACAAAAATGTGGCGAAATAGAAAGGATTTTTTGTGGTATTTTTTTACTATCAAGATCCAATCAGATCGTTATTCTGATTCGAATGGGCCCAAGCGAGTCAAGATCTGGAAGAATCAGTTTTACGGATTTTTTTTTTAAACACTACTCTACAGACTACCCGCAACGGCCGCAACACTTCAGATCCTTTTCAACCATATAACCTTATCCACGTGTTTGAGTTAAGCAAATGAATAAAGTTTATTTTTATTTGAATCATTTTTGTAATGATACTTGTTAAGACTGCAAAATATAAAATGGTATGGTAACAAGTAACAATGCCTAGGCAGCTAATTAAATTTTAAATGACGCGGCTTAGCTTAAGTTCACGTAGAATAATTGGTTTACTATAAATCGCTAATATCTCAGAGTCAGATTCAGATTTATTAATTTCATAATATAGGTAGATTACATTATAAATTGCAGGCATGTCAATCTACAAGTATTCATATTATGATCGTCAGAATAGGTATAAGAGTATAAATCAAATCATTACAAGATATAAAATTTCATACAATGTCACAATAGTATCTCCTGTAGTGGATCGTCAAAATCTATGCATATAATGAATATAATGGATTATCCAAAAAAAAAATGTCTTAAACCTCTAAAAGTAATAAAGATCTGAAGAGTGTAAACTCAATCAAAAATTAGTGCATGCCGACTGTACTGTGAATAATATACATGTCATTGAAATAAGGCACTGGGTGTGTAATTACGGTATGCACGAGAAATTTAAACTAAGAGCAGGATCTATTTCTTGTGCAGTGTGTTAAATTTACCATGGGTTGTATTCGATTGCGACTGCGGCATTCGACAGTATATATGTCTCGCTCCTGCCAGAGTAGTGGTAGGAGCGAGACGGACTTACTTTTGAATGCCGCAGTCGTAATCGAAAACAGCTCATATATAGTACGTACATACTCGTAGGTAATGGTTGGCTTATTGAGCTTTTAGGGTTTCTATTTATTTCAGATAGGTAGTTTCACGAGAGTTGAAGTGAATGATTTCACACACAGCTACATAAAGTACCGATTACAAAAAAAGTTAACGAATGAAATTAACGTTTGTGTCAATGAAAACACTACTGGATATATATTCATTGGTATATAAACTTTTTGATCTATTTTACAATTCACTGTAGAACTTGCCATCGGTACGAAAAAAGAACAGTACTTAATTTCAAAATCTCGATCTCATTACAGGACAATGTTGTTGTCTGACTAACTTAACTCTAGTGAGACTACCTATTATACTAATTAGATAGCAGGTAGCCGAATTCGCAATCCTTTTACCAATTATGATACGATATTTGGGTAGTTTTAGAAGATTTAATTTTAGGCTTCAATGAATTTGGGCAAATGAAAAGAAAAATAATTTAATAAGAATTAGTCTACTATTAAAACGGTTTTTTTACTTCGAATTTAAATCTGTTTCCACGGAGTTCTTAAAGTGAAATACAATTAAAACGGGCATTTTATTATAGGTTTTCGTAAAAAATAATAATTTCTGAATAAAATTGATATATTTATTCGAAATATTCGTTTTATTCGAATAATGAGTGTTGTAGTATTCGAATAATATTTATGGCGAATAATTCGAATATTCGAATATTCGAATTGCAAACTCTAGCTCCGCGCTGCCAAGTGCAACTTTTGTGAATTTGAAAGTTATCCAACATGGGAAACAAAAAAAATAAGAGGAGACGGAAGAAATTTAGTCATTTGACGGCAGCCAGGGCCAATACAAGACGAATTAATGCCATCCGGTGAGTACGGAATGCTAATGACGCAGTAATAGAAATACAGTATTACACTTTCACTCCCATTTAGCTTTCGTTCTGTCTCTTAGCTTAGTAGCTAAGTACATTTATTTTCAAAATATGTACAGTAAGTGTAACTTACCTAGCTACCTACCTTTAATCTAAAATAGGTCCTTAAGCTAGCTTAGTTAGACATATCCGAAAGCATTCGAGTTTCCATTAAAGGTCGTTCTAGACCTGTGCGCCGCGCCGGCGCGCCGCCGCCGCCGGCAATTTTTGCCACGCCGCCGCCGCCGACATTTGATCGGCGTGAAATCGGCGTGACCTTGAATGACTTTCTTTTAATCAGACAAAATACTTAACACTAAGCATTGTATTTGGCTTTGTAATGGCCGTAAGTAAGAAATAAGATTTATATATCCATGGTATTAGGTTCATACATATTCATACATAACATAATATAGGTATAATAATAGGTATTCGTCAATAAACGCTATTTAATTAGTGTTACATTAAAAAAATATGTTTCTAATGCTATAATAAAGTACTTAGTAGATGATTTTAACCGTTCTTGCATTGGAAGGCTTCACCCGCACAGTTTATTATCACTGCAGCTGCACCCCATCCCCTCTTAACACTTGAAAAATACTAATTGAACCTTGGGTTTAGCACTCAGTGTACCTGTGCCTACCTGCGCGGTGGATTGTGCATTTTCCTAACGTGGTGTTTATTTGACAAAGAAAAAATGACAGTGAAGAAGGACAAACTGACAATATCTAAACATATATAAACACAACAAGCCTTATTGAGCTTACCGTGGGACTAGGTCGATTTGTGTAAGATTGTCCCACAATATTTATTTATTTATTTATTTATTTATATATACCTGTATGTGGTCATTGTAATCTCTTTACTTAATCATTAATTATAAAAAAATATATCTTATACGTCTTTTTATAATAAAGATTTATTTATTATGCGGACTAAGGTCGATTACACGCAATTGTTATATTGTATTGATCTCAATTTTAATAAACAAAACGAATAATTTTGCTTCTTTATGTACGTGACCTTCACGCCGATTTCACGCCGAAAAGACGCCGCCGCCGCCGATAATTTTTTAATCGGCGCACACGTCTAGGTCGTTGAAGTCTTTATCAGTAGGATTTTAAAATAAAACACGATAACTCGTTTGACCGTATACTAGTACATTGTGATACACGTGTGCTATGATGGTCATTATAATATAATTAAGATAAATGTACCCCCCTGAGACTGTACATATGCCTTAATATGATATTGAAGAATGTCAAAATGTTATGTAACGGGAACCTTTATTACGCGTTTTCTGACATGCGCTTGGCCGATGTTTGTATTTGAAAACGCTAGTGGTGGACATAGGCACCAGACTGCTAAAAGCATTTGGTTTTCTAATAAAATACATTTTACATTCCGATTCGATGTAGTACTGTTTACGCCACTACTGCGCTATCTTACAATACGCGCGCACGGGGGGAGACGAGCGCTCTTCGCGCCCGCTGCCAACCTCACCCCCTGATCTGACACGGTATTTTTCGCTGAACTCACGGCACCTTAAGTGATATTTTAAGAGCCTAGTGTATTTAGAGATAACAATGATTAGGAGTTTAGGTATATTGTTGTATTTTTAGAAAATGTAACCGTAAATTCGATTTAAAAAATTTTTAGATTGTAGGCCCCGAATCGGTGGCGGTATATTATTCGAACATTTAGTGGCATAATACCTAAAACTCATGTAGGTATGGAGGCCTGTACCCTAACGAAAATCTGCCCACTGAAGAAATCTTTTGCAAATCATTAGCCAATAGCCATCCTCCTCCACTCCTCAATACTGTACGTACGCCGGAATACGTACATAGAAAATTGAAATTGCAAGCGTGATTTTTAGGTTCTTTTTTATGTGAAATAATCACTTTTTGCTGAATACATCTGATCCAAAGAGACTTAGGGCACACGAATGCTCATGCCATTCCATATCGTATAGGTCAATTAATTACCTGTGTATATTAGCGTGTAATTTTTTTTAACTTAGATCAATTTGACGTTGGAATTCAAGACAAATGTTAGGCATTTATATAGCTAGTAGCTAAATCCACTTAAAACAATCTGCACACTTTGTACTTTGTACTATTCAAAGTCGTCTGCTATTGAAATAATCGCAAGCATTGTCTCAAGTAGCGTTGAAAATACCGGAAAAAATCGAATGGTTTTTTTTCATGATTTAATGAAACTCTCGGTTTTTTCCGAAGTTTTCGCATTTCCATTTCGCGCCAATTTTTTCCTTTTCAATGTAATCGATGTAGCCATGCTGTAGGTGTAAATTAGACCTAATATGCATTGATTTAGAGTTGAAAATTAGAGCGGAAACTTTCATTGATTTATTCCTAAAGGGTCCGAAAAAAACGAGTCGTCTGGGAAAAAAATCGGATATCTTCCAGACTCTTTCAACGCTAGTCTCAAGTAAATTGACAGTTTTTTTACACATGACCGGCATCTTGCGCATGTAGGTTGACATTAAATAAACTATTTTAAATAATGAAAAGTTTTATAGGCCAATAGCAACTTAATTTAAATAGATGGGAAAATATGTATATTTAAGTGAGTAATTGTCAATGAATTCAGTAAAATGTCAAAATAATATGTCCAATAAAATGTTCGTTTCCCGAGTAGAATTTTCATTAAGTATAAGAATTCGAATTGGTTTTAAAAATATAACAAATTAGAACAGTTATCGGCAATGGACGCTATTGACACTATTGGTAGGTACTAGGTACCATATACCAAATCTCGACAATCTCCTCTTTCCAACGATATGTAGGTAAACACTTGAAATTTCCTTATTCACTCCGACTGAAGACTTTTAACGAGAAACTGAGCCAAGAAACTAGAAAATGAGTTGACGTAGAGAGAGAACCGAGTGATCGGTTTTTGTTGTAATGCGTTGGACGAATCTTATGTTGATCGTTAATTACCTACACTGCCTGCGATAGCAGTGTCCAATACAAAATTCTGCAATAAATGAAATCGCCTATCGTCGCTTATTCTCGCATTCATCATTTGCTGTGAGATGTAGGTAATAAAAAAAATGTTCCCAGGCTTTCGGTGTGCAAGTGCTGTCGGGCACCGGCGGGTTGCGTGTAGGCGCCGAGTTTCTACGCCGCCATCTCAACTACAACACCTTCTACTACTCCCAGCCCACATGGGGTAACTATTCCGTACTTGATTGTTTTTACCAGGGACTTAATAAACCCTCTTTTTATCTGGTATATTTTCAGAAATCAATGATACCAAATATAAATCTGACACATTAATGTTGCCAATAAGAGTAGCAAGATAAGAAAGCTATAGCGATAAGAGATAACCATAATAAGTTGCGTTGCTTTGTCCTGACAGAAAATCACCACCTGGTGTTCGTCCGCGCCGGGTTCGAGAACCCGCGCACGTACCGCTACTGGAACGCGAAAACGCGCTCCATCGACTTCGACGGCATGCTGGAGGACCTGCGCGCCGCGCCCGAGAACTCGGTGATCCTGCTGCACGCGTGCGCGCACAACCCCACCGGCCTCGACTGCACGCACGAGCAGTGGGAGAAGATTGCGGACGTCTGCGAGGTACGTTATAACTGCGATAACTAGTACTAATTACCTTTGAGGATTTGATTCGTTCAGTTTATTAGTCTTTATGTTTTTTGGCAAAATCTAGCTCTCTGGAAATATTCCAGAAGTATAAAATTAACTTTTCAGTCCTCCGGCCGGTAAGCGCCACTTTACGCAAAACTAAATTGCCGCCTGCCGGCTCCGTCGGGCAGAAAAATAGTATACAAACCTCGGCCGTTAAATGGGAAAGCCTCGGATCACATGTTAGTCGACCTCGGCTTCGCGTCGGCCGACAATTACATGAAATCCGAGACATCTCCCACTTAAACGGCCTTGGTATGCAATCTACTATTAGTACCCGTAAAAATCATCAATATGAACATTCCGTGTTGATCTTCTGAAACGGAATATTTAGTTCGCAGTGATTATTTTTCTTACCAATCGTTATCGTCACAAATTGGCAAAACCGTTAGTAGGTATATTATTTTGAAGACATAAATATCAAAACCTAGAAAGATAACTAATACCAATACAACTTTACAGCTCAAGTTTAATCATGTGCGTAAGGACCATACGTAGTGCGGTCCAAAAGTTTCCGGCCTTACAAAGAAAATAAGTAAATACATTTACAATTTTATTTTTATTTTTCAATATAGTCTCCGTCTATTTCAATACACTTTTCAGATCTATGAAATAGCATTTCAATCCCTCTATAAAAATACTCCGAAGTATTGTCCTCAAAATGGGCGTATACTGCACGGGTCACTTCATCATCCGAAGAAAATCTTCTTCCTCTTAAGTTTGCCTTAAGTTTGGAAAACAAATAGTAGTCTTGGTGATTGAAGCGGTATGAATGGAAGCATTGTCGTGGAGTAGCCGCACACCTCTGCTAAGTTTACCTCGACGTTTTTCCTTTATTGCCTCTCGTAATTTTTGTATAAGGGTAGCATAATACCTGCCGTGGTATAACGTTCTTCACAGTGGTATACCGTTCTTTTATGTCTATCAACAGTATTCCATGACAATCCCAGAATATGGTAGCCATTATCTTTTTTGGTGGATTGCGAAACCCTTCCTAGGTGGATTTTCACCAAATCGACGCCACTCTATCGATTCCCTTTTGGAAAAGGGATCATAGTATAAAACCATTGTATCGTCCCCAGTAACAATTGACTCCAAAAAACTCTCCGTATTTTTTATAAGCATCTAAAACTTCCTGAGAGCATGCTTTTCGCTCACTTTTTTGCAAGCTTGAAAGAAGTTTGAGCACCCACCTAGCACTAACTTTATTCATGTGAAGATGTTCATGAATAATCCTAAGAACTGTAGTTTTCGAAAGCCTTGTTTTCGGTGCTATTTCCTTGTTCTTTAATATTCGGTCACTCAGAACTTCCTCTTCCACTAACTTGACATAGTCGTCGGTGACTGTCTCCACAGGCCGACTGGAGCGACGTTCGTCGTGGATGGTCTCATGGTGGAAAATGAAGGAGACAAGTCCCCGTAAAGAGCATCTAATCTTTTGTGGAACTGATCCCTTCCTTTGTAAGGAACTTGATGACGGAACGATATTCCAACTTATCCATTTCGAAAAATGTCAAACTTCCCGTTGTTTTAAACGCCGTCAAATTAAAACCGAAAGCAATAGAAATCTAAAAGCTATAAACGAGAGAGAATAAATGGCAATCACAATGGCATATTTTTTATATTTTTTTCGAATTGCCTGATTTCTCCAGCCAGTAACTTTTGGACCGCACTACGTAGATACAGGATAGGATAAAAGAAAGGGATACCGGATACCCAATCAGCTGAAAATAATTACGCCATAAAAGTTCTGCAGTTGCGAGTGTTTTTCATATAATAGTAGTAGGGATGTGTGCGTTCTGTATCAGAGGAGGCCTGGACAGCATTACGATAGTAAAAATTTCAAGTGTACAATAGGCGATGGGGCAACGTGCAAGAGACGTTCTGCTCAAATTTTAACGCATGACGTTTTTTTAGAGGTATATTTTCTTAAACAAAAGCGTGTATCTAGAAACACGTTTGCATTTATGTTTCAAATAACGCCTCAGCAAATGAAATCTTTTGTCCCTTTCATTAGCATGAACCTTCACTATAGCTATTCCCTTCTCTCATGAATCTTTTGTCCCTTTCATTCGCATAAACATTCGCTATAGCTATTCCCTTCTCTCATGAGAAATTCATGTCTATTTAAAACTCATTACCTCATCGTATCCTAATGCTAATCACTATGAAATGCTATTTAGTTAATCATCGTCGTACCTAACTATCTCGTAACGCACCATCTTTGCCCAGATTTTCAACGGGTAGAGGTTTGCCGGGCTAGGTTTATTACGGTGTTTGTCACACTAAACACATCTCAGAGCTGGCCAGAAACTTTGATGTGAGAGTGGACTGGTTTTCCCATGCTATCAACCGCTATAGCATAGAAAGAACCGTGTGTCATACAGTACCTGCCCTGTCCATGGGTCGGATTATTAAAACCAAGCAGGATTTAATACTGTACACGCCACCGCGTATTGTGTTTAACCGTCACCACGTTGTGTTTAACCGTCACCACGTTGTATCATACAGTACCTGCCCTGTCCATGGGTCGGATTATTAAAACCAAGCAGGATTTAATACTGTACACGCTACCGCGTTACCAAGTCATTATCGCAAAGCTGGCCAACACCTCGCAACATGAAATGGTAAGAGTATCCATGAACTAGCGGTTGTAATAGTCATGGATTCTCCGACATTCTATCAACATAAATTGTATTTATGCAAACTATTATAAAAACTTCATAAGCGCGATCTAGACCCGGCATCCTGGTTGGCTGACAAATGTGACGTAGATGTGACGACTTTTGTATATACTATTAACTAATTTCAATCATAGTCCGAACATATTTAAGTTGAAAATACAATATGTGAGACTATTAAATTTCAACTTACGTGCTAACTTGGTAACGCAATGTAAAACCATCAAAACTTTAATTTAGGTTTATTCAAAATCAGTCTTATTCATTGAAAAATAAAGTATCATTTTATTTTAGTCTTAAGTTACATATATACATACTAATTGAATAAAAACAAAACACAGGACGTACTGTATTAATCCACTCAACGTAAATAGTCGAATCTATGCTTTGTTCTTGTCATACTTTTAGCATAACAAGAGACAGAGAATGTCATAGAATATGTAGTCGAACGTATGCTGATTCGTACGTTCAAAGAATAATTGTGTAGACTAGTTACTATTTCTACCTATATCTTATGTACATGTACGTTTTATGAAAAAATATATGTAACAGAAGTAAAACTAATGGTGATACAGATTGTTTAAACAAAATCTTTTTCAAAAGGACAATAGTTAATGGCTCCTGTGCACGTTAGTTCTGTCTGTTTTCCTGCGTATATTTTATGTTAATTACTAGACCAACTAAAATAGGGGTTTCAACCTTTCAATTGTGAAATGTCTACACTACTGGAAAAAGTAAATCTAATTACCCTTTACTAACGTAACATAGGATAACTTCGAATTAAATTTTAAAAGTTTAGATAATCTAATCTAATCTTAGCTTAGCTAAGATTTTCGAGGCTTAAATTAAAAGACTCGTACTGAATTTTATTTTATTATTATTTCCATATAAAAATAACAGTAATAATATATGTATTAAATATGCATGTATTTTTTTTGGATCTGGTTTTTATCATCATGTTATAAATGGCTCGCTTAAGAAAAATTAAAAAGAAACAGTATATTAATATAATGCATCTCTGCGCAAAGCAACCACTATGAGTTGAAATTACGCTTCTCAATCGTTACTCATATCGTAATAACATTATAGGTTGATCACATTTCATTGAATGGAATGCGACGACGGCGCGGCGCCCGCTTATTTCCAGGTAATGCTCGCATAAGCATTATGTACTTAGTTACTAGGTTACAAATATAGATTATCCACCTTTCTAAATAGGCGGGTTATGTTTTAATGCATTTAATTTTGTTTAATGAAACAAGATTTATTCTTTTATGATGTTAATCTAGTAAGAAATTTAAGTATAAATAAATATGCATCTGAAAAATATTTAATCACTACCCAGAACAGAGGCTAAAAAATAAGGTTTAAGTTTTACATACGCATGTTTTCTAAATAGGTGGGTTATGTTTATTACATTATTTGTTTTGTTTTATGAAACGAGATTTTTTTTCTTTTATGATTTTAATCTAGTGAGAAGTTTAAGTATAAATATGCATCTGAAAAGTATATAATCACTGACTAGGGTAGGGGTTAAAATATAAGGCGTAAGTTACACACAAACTTGTTTTCTAAATGGGTGGGTTATGTTTTACATACTATTTTAATGTTTAATTAAACAGGTTTTTATGATTTTAATCCTGTTTAAAGTTTGATAATACATTAGGGGGTTTACTTTACTAGGTTAGGTTTTATAATGGGTTAAAATATAAGGTTTGATTCTTTTCTTAGGCTTTTGAGGGATATTTTATGCGATCTTTTTTTTCTTAATTGTTTACGCTTGTAAAAGTAGACCATGTTCAGTGTACTCATATTATATGTTTAAATAGAGATCAATAAAGAGATGAAGTAACAAGAAAGATAGTGAGGATATTAACTAAAATAAAAATAGATTAAACAGGTATGAACTCGTTGTACTAGTCATATTTACACGTGTTGCAAGGTTTGCATTCGCGGGTTTTATTTGATAATTCGATACCTACTTTGGCGGCGCTTTGTGTTAAAAAGGAATAGACATGTTTTGAATACGATTTAAGTACATTTATAACAGCAAAATATATTTTTCCTACAATGGTGACATTTAGGTCTAAACTTGAATGATCGGAATTGGTTCTATAGTCATTTATTCTTATTTCGGTTAAATATCGACTCATCAAATATTTTATTATAAAACCAGACGTTTAGTTGCATTTATTTTTTAAACATTCTGCGTACCGTATCGACGCTGTTCGTTGTTTGCTAAGTGAATCCGCTGTGACCTTCATTTGAAATGTAAGTAAGTGACTTATTTATGAAATTTCTTTAAAACATTGTTAAAGTATTATTTTCTGATTTTAATTATTACTTTTTCTTTTAAGGTCTGACTCTGAACATTCATCGTATGCGCGTACACCATCACCCGAGACCAAGAAATCTACGAAGACTATTAAGAAAAGAAAATCGTCCTCAGCATCTAGGTATTTCATTTATTATTACTATAGCGTACTTTCGTAATTATATTAAAAACTCTCAATTTTCTAGCCATAGTAACTTTGTTTAGTTTAGTGCTAGATAAATCTCTTAAAAATCCTTCAAATATTCTTTTATTGTACTCAAATTAAAAAATTTTCAGGTTTGAATTAGAAGCGACAAATCAGCGATCACGGACACCATCACCAGCATATTGTGCGCAAAAGAAAAAAGCAAGCAACAAAGTGCGTGCATCAACCAGTAAAAACAAGAACTCGGGCTCAAGGTACTAAAATTACTAGTTATTTTAAATGAAATTAGTTTACGTAATATACTTTCGCTAGAAATACTACAGATAAATATACTAAGTTTCTATTTTTATCTTTTCCAGTTCTTCAAAAAAAGCAGCTGAAACTGACATCTTCAAAATCATAAGAGATGAAGAAAAGATCAGCAGCGACTGCAATTTGAAAACCGTCAAGACCGCATCATCGTTTACCAGTCGTTCATCTACGGGTACCACTCGGCGTTCTTTGATAACAGACGGTAACTTTTTTATTGATTTAAAAGTGTTTAATTTCGATGATTATCAGAAGACTGAGCCTGAAGAACGTTACAAAAAAGCGTTAGCATCCGTCAAATTACAGTGTAAAGAGAATTCCTTCGAGTGGGATCAAATGCAAAAGTTTTTAGCGAAAGCTTTTAACATTTTCGAAAATTGCGAGCCCGTTTATTATAGTAATTTTAAAAAATAACATGTGAAATCTCTGATTAATGACATCATTATTTCTAAACTTGATTTTGTTAGTTTTTACTCAAAAAATTGTTAATTATATTATTGCATCATTTGCAACACATTCACATATTTTACTTTGTTCATAAAACCAAGCTGTGATAGCAAAGGATGGATACGCCTATAATTTAATCTCAAAAATAGTTTTGCAATAAAAATAATACATAGTACCGTTATTTGAATATTTTGTTTACCGAAGTATATGTAAATATTGTATGCTAGAAAGCCTGATTTCTTTTTTATTTTCATTTATTTGTTTGTGTGTATTTTTGGGTAAGAAAGTTTAAACTAATGAAATATTTTAATTAAATTCCTAATAAAATAAAAGTTTCGGTTGTATGTTTAAATAATAAATTTCATATGTAGCAATTTAATTTCGCGACTTAACTTGATATTTATTTATAAGCTTATCCATACTTTGCATAGTGATCTCCACCAGTTGCATTATTCGAGGTTATCCGAGTCAGCCGTTTTGATTAATACCACGTATTCTAAAAGTAAACGTAAATCGGTGGTTTAGTAAATAGTGTATTAAATCCTGTTGACTTATTATATTTCAAAATAGTCTAGCAAGTTTTGTTGAATTTTTTGTACGACAATAAGTCATCATGCCTTTTTGTGTTCCGTGTAGTAAGTCTGTAGAAAAAAATAAATGGATAGGTCATCTTCGAAGCACTGCGCATAAAACAATTGTAAATTCTAACAAAATATTAAGTGATGGTGTTGAAGTAGTAGAATCAGCATTTCGCACGCGCATCGCCACTTATCGTATATCTGCAAGCAACGATCAAAGTCTGGGATCCATCGATGCATTTATGAACTCTATCCGAGACAAAATAAAACGACTTTTAGATAATTCTCTTACGAAACATACGTGCGTAAAAGTAAATTTCGAACTCTTTGGGTTGTTTTTAATGTTTAAAGATAATAGCCAATCAATAAAATCATTTGGAACTAAAAATAAAATTTTATACATAAGTTATGATTTTGAGGCACTGTTTTGCGAGATCGTAAACTGTCTAAAGAAAAAATTTGAAGAGTTTCAAGACCGTGATAGTGGATGGGCTTTTGTCAGTAACTCACACTTAGAGATTAACATAAACAAGTATGAACCATTACAAGGTTCAAGTTATGTTGACCTGCCAAAGTTCATAAAAAACAAAAAAGCATGTATAAATATACAAAATAACGATCAATGCTGTTTTTTGTGGTGTGTAACTGCGGCTTTGCATCCTTCTATTAAACACCCTGAAAGAGTATCATCTTATCCTAATTTTCGTGACGTTTTGAATGTTTCTCAAATTTCATTCCCAGTTACATTTGATGACATTAGAATATTTGAAAAAAACAATCCAACGATTTCATTAACGATTTTCGGTTTAAAAAATAATAAAATCGTTGTGGGGCCCCTTTACAAGTCTGAAGTATCTAGTAATCAGAAAAGTAAAATAAATATTAAATTACTTTTAATAGCAGCGTTTTACCTTACAATAAAACGCTTATTAAACGTAATACCTAATTAGAAGCCTATAGTTTTTAAACCCACCGGTGGTTTACTCAGTTGCAATATGACCCACATACATAAATCTTATGTAGTTTCTGAGGGTATTTTTGACTTACTATTTTTGTTCGCCACCTTGTAAACGATGTTAAAGAACTTACACATACTGTTGATTTCTAATTTATTTTGCTTTGTCAAAATTACTGTTTGGTAAGTGGTATATTGCAATTTCGTATTAATGAATTAATAATTTGAGATCCAATGAGGTACCAGCCGCGCCATCGCTACGGCTACGACCTGGTGGGGATAAAACCGGTAACGAAACATGGAGGAAGGGATACTTGTTAGTGGGTGTCATGCAATTATGAACCGCTACGTCATCTGCAATCAGAATTGCCGCTCTCAAATATATAGGCTTCTAATTAGGTATTACGTTTAATAAGCGTTTTATTGTAAGGTAAAACGCTGCTATTAAAAGTAATTTAATATTTATTTTACTTTTCTGATTACTAGATACTTCAGACTTGTAAAGGGGCCCCACAACGATTTTATTATTTTTTAAACCGAAAATCGTTAATGAAATCGTTGGATTGTTTTTTTCAAATATTCTAATGTCATCAAATGTAACTGGGAATGAAATTTGAGAAACATTCAAAACGTCACGAAAATTAGGATAAGATGATACTCTTTCAGGGTGTTTAATAGAAGGATGCAAAGCCGCAGTTACACACCACAAAAAACAGCATTGATCGTTATTTTGTATATTTATACATGCTTTTTTGTTTTTTATGAACTTTGGCAGGTCAACATAACTTGAACCTTGTAATGGTTCATACTTGTTTATGTTAATCTCTAAGTGTGAGTTACTGACAAAAGCCCATCCACTATCACGGTCTTGAAACTCTTCAAATTTTTTCTTTAGACAGTTTACGATCTCGCAAAACAGTGCCTCAAAATCATAACTTATGTATAAAATTTTATTTTTAGTTCCAAATGATTTTATTGATGGGCTATTATCTTTAAACATTAAAAACAACCCAAAGAGTTCGAAATTTACTTTTACGCACGTATGTTTCGTAAGAGAATTATCTAAAAGTCGTTTTATTTTGTCTCGGATAGAGTTCATAAATGCATCGATGGATCCCAGACTTTGATCGTTGCTTGCAGATATACGATAAGTGGCGATGCGCGTGCGAAATGCTGATTCTACTACTTCAACACCATCACTTAATATTTTGTTAGAATTTACAATTGTTTTATGCGCAGTGCTTCGAAGATGACCTATCCATTTATTTTTTTCTACAGACTTACTACACGGAACACAAAAAGGCATGATGACTTATTGTCGTACAAAAAATTCAACAAAACTTGCTAGACTATTTTGAAATATAATAAGTCAACAGGATTTAATACACTATTTACTAAACCACCGATTTACGTTTACTTTTAGAATACGTGGTATTAATCAAAACGGCTGACTCGGATAACCTCGAATAATGCAACTGGTGGAGATCACTATGCAAAGTATGGATAAGCTTATAAATAAATATCAAGTTAAGTCGCGAAATTAAATTGCTACATATGAAATTTATTATTTAAACATACAACCGAAACTTTTATTTTATTAGGAATTTAATTAAAATATTTCATTAGTTTAAACTTTCTTACCCAAAAATACACACAAACAAATAAATGAAAATAAAAAAGAAATCAGGCTTTCTAGCATACAATATTTACATATACTTCGGTAAACAAAATATTCAAATAACGGTACTATGTATTATTTTTATTGCAAAACTATTTTTGAGATTAAATTATAGGCGTATCCATCCTTTGCTATCACAGCTTGGTTTTATGAACAAAGTAAAATATGTGAATGTGTTGCAAATGATGCAATAATATAATTAACAATTTTTTGAGTAAAAACTAACAAAATCAAGTTTAGAAATAATGATGTCATTAATCAGAGATTTCACATGTTATTTTTTAAAATTACTATAATAAACGGGCTCGCAATTTTCGAAAATGTTAAAAGCTTTCGCTAAAAACTTTTGCATTTGATCCCACTCGAAGGAATTCTCTTTACACTGTAATTTGACGGATGCTAACGCTTTTTTGTAACGTTCTTCAGGCTCAGTCTTCTGATAATCATCGAAATTAAACACTTTTAAATCAATAAAAAAGTTACCGTCTGTTATCAAAGAACGCCGAGTGGTACCCGTAGATGAACGACTGGTAAACGATGATGCGGTCTTGACGGTTTTCAAATTGCAGTCGCTGCTGATCTTTTCTTCATCTCTTATGATTTTGAAGATGTCAGTTTCAGCTGCTTTTTTTGAAGAACTGGAAAAGATAAAAATAGAAACTTAGTATATTTATCTGTAGTATTTCTAGCGAAAGTATATTACGTAAACTAATTTCATTTAAAATAACTAGTAATTTTAGTACCTTGAGCCCGAGTTCTTGTTTTTACTGGTTGATGCACGCACTTTGTTGCTTGCTTTTTTCTTTTGCGCACAATATGCTGGTGATGGTGTCCGTGATCGCTGATTTGTCGCTTCTAATTCAAACCTGAAAATTTTTTAATTTGAGTACAATAAAAGAATATTTGAAGGATTTTTAAGAGATTTATCTAGCACTAAACTAAACAAAGTTACTATGGCTAGAAAATTGAGAGTTTTTAATATAATTACGAAAGTACGCTATAGTAATAATAAATGAAATACCTAGATGCTGAGGACGATTTTCTTTTCTTAATAGTCTTCGTAGATTTCTTGGTCTCGGGTGATGGTGTACGCGCATACGATGAATGTTCAGAGTCAGACCTTAAAAGAAAAAGTAATAATTAAAATCAGAAAATAATACTTTAACAATGTTTTAAAGAAATTTCATAAATAAGTCACTTACTTACATTTCAAATGAAGGTCACAGCGGATTCACTTAGCAAACAACGAACAGCGTCGATACGGTACGCAGAATGTTTAAAAAATAAATGCAACTAAACGTCTGGTTTTATAATAAAATATTTGATGAGTCGATATTTAACCGAAATAAGAATAAATGACTATAGAACCAATTCCGATCATTCAAGTTTAGACCTAAATGTCACCATTGTAGGAAAAATATATTTTGCTGTTATAAATGTACTTAAATCGTATTCAAAACATGTCTATTCCTTTTTAACACAAAGCGCCGCCAAAGTAGGTATCGAATTATCAAATAAAACCCGCGAATGCAAACCTTGCAACACGTGTAAATATGACTAGTACAACGAGTTCATACCTGTTTAATCTATTTTTATTTTAGTTAATATCCTCACTATCTTTCTTGTTACTTCATCTCTTTATTGATCTCTATTTAAACATATAATATGAGTACACTGAACATGGTCTACTTTTACAAGCGTAAACAATTAAGAAAAAAAAGATCGCATAAAATATCCCTCAAAAGCCTAAGAAAAGAATCAAACCTTATATTTTAACCCATTATAAAACCTAACCTAGTAAAGTAAACCCCCTAATGTATTATCAAACTTTAAACAGGATTAAAATCATAAAAACCTGTTTAATTAAACATTAAAATAGTATGTAAAACATAACCCACCCATTTAGAAAACAAGTTTGTGTGTAACTTACGCCTTATATTTTAACCCCTACCCTAGTCAGTGATTATATACTTTTCAGATGCATATTTATACTTAAACTTCTCACTAGATTAAAATCATAAAAGAAAAAAAATCTCGTTTCATAAAACAAAACAAATAATGTAATAAACATAACCCACCTATTTAGAAAACATGCGTATGTAAAACTTAAACCTTATTTTTTAGCCTCTGTTCTGGGTAGTGATTAAATATTTTTCAGATGCATATTTATTTATACTTAAATTTCTTACTAGATTAACATCATAAAAGAATAAATCTTGTTTCATTAAACAAAATTAAATGCATTAAAACATAACCCGCCTATTTAGAAAGGTGGATAATCTATATTTGTAACCTAGTAACTAAGTACATAATGCTTATGCGAGCATTACCTGGAAATAAGCGGGCGCCGCGCCGTCGTCGCATTCCATTCAATGAAATGTGATCAACCTATAATGTTATTACGATATGAGTAACGATTGAGAAGCGTAATTTCAACTCATAGTGGTTGCTTTGCGCAGAGATGCATTATATTAATATACTGTTTCTTTTTAATTTTTCTTAAGCGAGCCATTTATAACATGATGATAAAAACCAGATCCAAAAAAAATACATGCATATTTAATACATATATTATTACTGTTATTTTTATATGGAAATAATAATAAAATAAAATTCAGTACGAGTCTTTTAATTTAAGCCTCGAAAATCTTAGCTAAGCTAAGATTAGATTAGATTATCTAAACTTTTAAAATTTAATTCGAAGTTATCCTATGTTACGTTAGTAAAGGGTAATTAGATTTACTTTTTCCAGTAGTGTAGACATTTCACAATTGAAAGGTTGAAACCCCTATTTTAGTTGGTCTAGTAATTAACATAAAATATACGCAGGAAAACAGACAGAACTAACGTGCACAGGAGCCATTAACTATTGTCCTTTTGAAAAAGATTTTGTTTAAACAATCTGTATCACCATTAGTTTTACTTCTGTTACATATATTTTTTCATAAAACGTACATGTACATAAGATATAGGTAGAAATAGTAACTAGTCTACACAATTATTCTTTGAACGTACGAATCAGCATACGTTCGACTACATATTCTATGACATTCTCTGTCTCTTGTTATGCTAAAAGTATGACAAGAACAAAGCATAGATTCGACTATTTACGTTGAGTGGATTAATACAGTACGTCCTGTGTTTTGTTTTTATTCAATTAGTATGTATATATGTAACTTAAGACTAAAATAAAATGATACTTTATTTTTCAATGAATAAGACTGATTTTGAATAAACCTAAATTAAAGTTTTGATGGTTTTACATTGCGTTACCAAGTTAGCACGTAAGTTGAAATTTAATAGTCTCACATATTGTATTTTCAACTTAAATATGTTCGGACTATGATTGAAATTAGTTAATAGTATATACAAAAGTCGTCACATCTACGTCACATTTGTCAGCCAACCAGGATGCCGGGTCTAGATCGCGCTTATGAAGTTTTTATAATAGTTTGCATAAATACAATTTATGTTGATAGAATGTCGGAGAATCCATGACTATTACAACCGCTAGTTCATGGATACTCTTACCATTTCATGTTGCGAGGTGTTGGCCAGCTTTGCGATAATGACTTGGTAACGCGGTAGCGTGTACAGTATTAAATCCTGCTTGGTTTTAATAATCCGACCCATGGACAGGGCAGGTACTGTATGATACAACGTGGTGACGGTTAAACACAACGTGGTGACGGTTAAACACAATACGCGGTGGCGTGTACAGTATTAAATCCTGCTTGGTTTTAATAATCCGACCCATGGACAGGGCAGGTACTGTATGACACACGGTTCTTTCTATGCTATAGCGGTTGATAGCATGGGAAAACCAGTCCACTCTCACATCAAAGTTTCTGGCCAGCTCTGAGATGTGTTTAGTGTGACAAACACCGTAATAAACCTAGCCCGGCAAACCTCTACCCGTTGAAAATCTGGGCAAAGATGGTGCGTTACGAGATAGTTAGGTACGACGATGATTAACTAAATAGCATTTCATAGTGATTAGCATTAGGATACGATGAGGTAATGAGTTTTAAATAGACATGAATTTCTCATGAGAGAAGGGAATAGCTATAGCGAATGTTTATGCGAATGAAAGGGACAAAAGATTCATGAGAGAAGGGAATAGCTATAGTGAAGGTTCATGCTAATGAAAGGGACAAAAGATTTCATTTGCTGAGGCGTTATTTGAAACATAAATGCAAACGTGTTTCTAGATACACGCTTTTGTTTAAGAAAATATACCTCTAAAAAAACGTCATGCGTTAAAATTTGAGCAGAACGTCTCTTGCACGTTGCCCCATCGCCTATTGTACACTTGAAATTTTTACTATCGTAATGCTGTCCAGGCCTCCTCTGATACAGAACGCACACATCCCTACTACTTATAATCTTGTTTGGGACGTGACGTTTCATTAAGTGCCAACAGCCTACAAACTTTTAACAGTGTTGGTAATTTTGTGTGTAGTAGTGTCCGACCGAAACATGTTTTTTTGCCGAAACCGAAGGTTCGGTTTTGATTCTTGTTTCGGCTGAAACCGAAACCAGACCTTTGATAAAAGTGATTATAACGTTGAATATAATGCCAGTGTGCCGTTTTTCTCAGATATATGAGTAATGGAACATCTCCATGGACCAATTTCACTTTTGGGGATTGTAATTTTAGCATTGTCATAGAGATGTCATATTGCCAGCCGTGCCGAGCTCACCCGAATTCAGTCGAACGCGACCCGAAAGTACGATATTGTAACTTTAAGCGCGGCCGAAAGGTTCGGCTGGTTTTTGGCCGAAACCACACCTTTGGCCGAAACTGGCCGAAACCGAAACTTCGGTCGGACACTAGTGTATAGTGTACATGTAGTATGAATTTGACACTTAATACTTACGTCACGAGTAAGCTCTTTTTCGTACGAAACATTTATCGTATGTATCGTCAATATCATCAGCAATGTAAGTTCGCTAATGTCATTCCGACCCACATTTTTTTACGTTTTTCTTCTGCTTTGTCTGTTTATTTCTGTCTATAAGTCAATGCTAAATTCAAAGTCAAAGTATTTATTGTATGTAAGAATTAGGTTACATGTGATGGTGACATATATCTACAGTTATACATTTGTCTCACTAAATCTTTACCTTTTCAGGTGTACATACATTTATTATTTATATACCATTATTTATTATTGTCTACTACTTACTACATACAAAAAGACTTATAACACATAATACAATAGGACTCATGAAAGTTATGTGTAGTCTAGATATTCATTAATGCTATAAAAACATTTTTCTATTAGCCATACCTTTATTTTTAACTTAAACAAATTAAGAGGCATATTTTTAAATAGGTCTGGCAACTTACAACGTTAAAACATCTTTACATTTTATAATAATAGATGTATCATCTGCGAATAATAAGGACGAGGACACGGGACGGGTGTCACGGGTGAATGTATTAGAAAAAGAAGCGCATATATTTTAATTTTATTTAATTGAATAAAATCAGATAATCTATGTACGCATTAATCAAAATCTTATATATCTATCTTTTTTAGGGTTCCGTACCAAAATGGTAAAAAAGAAACCCTTATGGTGAGACTCAATCTGTCTGTCACATTGTTAAATATCTTCTCTATACTTACTCAACCTCGTATGTACAGCAATCATTTGATGGAAATGTCACCTTTCTATCACTAGGAATACGGGTGTGTTCTCTATCAAATGAGATTTGCAGATAAGAGGTTGAGTAAGTATAGCGACGATATCTCGAGAAAGGTTAACAAGGTTAACCGGATAACCGGAAAGTTAAGAGGATAAATCATATATTTCCTTTTTTTTCTATGAACATAAAGAGGAGAAAGGGAGAAAGATAATTACTGGGTCATGTGGGAATGAACAAAACAATTTTGTATTATTTTTTACAGTGAATAATTTTTGGATTATAAACGAAAATTGTTTTTTTTTCCATAAAATTTTTGTGATATCGTGCTGTAAGTACCGGTTTCTAAATAATGTTTAAAATATCGGTTTACGTGATAAAAAAATATCTAAGAAGAACAAACTCGCATACTACGTTTAACTCTAGGTATGCCGTGAAAATGAGTGATCCAATCATCCGATACATGGGGCCGACGTCAAATTTCTACTTCGAGATGCAGTTGACTAAAAGATTGTTCGGAACCCTCAGTGCGCGAGACCAACTCGCGCTTGGCCGGTCTTTTAAAATTGTCGGATCCTTGTAGTAAATTATTTTACTTATATTATGAATGGTTGTTGATATGTGAACTACGGAATGAAGGCTAGGTATTAGGTACTTACTTAACAATATCTAGTTTAAGTTATTGGTTTTTGGTCTAGGTACTGTTGTTTTCTATTACTCCTGAGGCTGGCTATAGTTATAATGCGGGGTGGGTTTTGTGGCAGGAGCGCAAGCTGTTCCCGTTCTTCGACAGCGCGTACCAGGGCTTCGCGTCCGGCGACCTAGACCGCGACGCGTGGGCCGTGCGTTACTTCGTGCAGCGCGGCTTCGAGCTCGTCTGTGCGCAGTCCTACGCTAAGAACTTCGGCCTCTATAGTCAGTACACGTATTTTATCCAATGCTTTCGGTATTATACTTAACAGGAATATTAACGGTCACTTTTGTAACATTAAACTTGGCTTGCGCGAAATGACCTGTTCTATCATGGGTACGGAGCATTTCGCATACGAGATGTTTTAATAGAGTGGATTAGCGGCACGATCGTGATTCAACCTTCTCAATCTTTCTTAAGTTTTCTGCAGACATATCTTTCCATCAGTCGGGGAGAAAGTCTTTTCGTATTATGTACAGTCAAGTGCAAAAATGAGGTTCGACATAATCGACTCATAAATATGGTACTACGCTCTTATTACACCGGTATAAGGTGCTATGGGACGTATTTTTGAGTAAGATGTGCAGCACCATATTTTTACACTTGACTGTACTTATGCAATTAAAAAAAAATTATGCCTTTACTGTTTATAGCTGGATGGCTTTTATAAAATCATAACAATGCGTTATGGTACCTATTCAAAATAGTAATAAATAAATAAAAAAGCTATCCTGTAATTTTTAATTGGTTTTCTGCCTGTCAAAACGAGTGAATCTGATAGAGAAATTTAATACATTTTAAAAATTTTATACAAAACAAAGGAAAGTTGCGAATCAAGCAGTGAAAAAAATCTATGATATTTATGAACCCATGGTCGTATTAGTAAAAGTGGCACGAAGTTCGTTTGAGTTTTTTAGTCGGGGAATTTTGGTATCAAAGATGCAGCTTTTTCTTTAAAATTTTCATACAAAATACGAAAAGATTTTTCTCTGACATAACATAAATATTTTACGCGTAATGCCAAATGATTGATTCAACTGTTTTGTGATGTTATTCTGTCTGGTTATCCAGAAGATAACAAAGAGTGACCCTAGAAGAGTATTCAACCAAGGCAACGAGGATATAGAAAGTAGATAGGAAATAGTGTGCCGTAATGTATTGGCTGATCAGTTCGTTAATGCGATGTGTTGATACAGATGAGCGCGTGGGCAACCTGGCGGTGGTGGTGGCGGACGCGTCGTTGGCGCCGGCCATGAAGTCGCAGCTCACGTGGGTGGTGCGCGCCGGCTACTCCAACCCGCCCGCGCACGGCGCTCGCATCGTAGCCACCGTGCTCAGTGACAAGCAACTCTTCGATCAATGGTTTGTCTTTTATTCCGAAATTTGTCATTGTGTGCTTACAAGTACAGTCGACGCCAAAGGTATGCTTACACGTTGACACCTCAACCCATTGTAATAAGGTGCAACAGTGTAAATTTATATTTGAAATCGACTGTACCTATAAGTACGCTGAGAATCGGTGAACTTCATTATTATAGTATTTTAATACAATCGTGACATAATGAAGAGTTTTTCAGCCGAGTACCGTGTTTAGGCTACGAAGCTTGCTGAGTAGCTTAAGTAAGGTACGAGATTGAAAAACCTAATTATGTTACGATTGTATACAATATTTTTTCTACGAGTCATCATCATCATCATATATGGAGGAACAATTTCATCATTCAATTTCATTGCCTTTCCAGCTTACCACGGATGTAACACAAAAAGCATGTAAAAATAAAAAAAATGTCTTTGTGCGTGCCTAAATGGTGTTTGCATTCATTTACATTCCATCCGTAGGTAAATAAATGAAAAAAAATCATATTTTAGGTTAAATTAAATTATTCAAAAATGAGTCGCTTAACATGAAATTCGGGTAAATCCATCTGTCAGATTATGCGATTTTGGTATAAAGAAAAGGTAATAAGGTATTCGCAGAGAGGGTCGAATGGATTTACCCGAGTTTGAAGTTAAGCGACACTAATGTCACTTCAAACATTCACGGTCCGACGCCATTTTGTTCGGCGCGCAGAATATATTTCGCAGATATGATACGTACGGTAGTACGTATTATTAAGACTATAATTCCTATTAATTTACGTAAATTATTGTTAAATACTTAGTTTTTATGCATAAAAAATTTAATCTTTAAATTTTTCGTTATATTTCATGTGTAATCTTAGTGTGCAATATGGACGACTTGTCAAAGGTCATTGGGCGTTTTTGACCCGCTTTATGAAAGTTCACGTACAGACACCAAACCAGTTTTAAATTATAGAGCTTAATTCCGCTTTTCAAAATATGTCAAAATTTTCAATTTATCGACCGGGAAAAAAAGTTATTCAAAAAAAAAGGCTGAACATGTTACCTATAATTTTTTAAATTACGCGTTACGGAAACAGTGTTTATAAATATCGATTTTTTTAAAGAAAATATTCATGTCTTTCTATTAATTTCATCACGAAATTATGTAATTATGTATTTATTTATGCCAGCCTTACTCGATGGTAACTCGGTTCATCTACTAAGCACAAGGTGTCGGTAGTAAATAATATTTTGGAATATATAATATATTTAAGTGCGGTCAGTCACGTAAAAATTCACGAAAAATAAATTGCCTTTTTTAGAATTCATTTCAGGTGTATACCTCGATGTGATTGATACAAAATCAACCTATATCCAGTATTTCAATTTCCACAGGAGGGAACACATTAAGGCAATGTCGTCGAGAGTTATCCAGATGAGAGAAGCTCTACGAGCCGAGCTCATCAAGTAAGTGTCTGATTTATTAATGTTACATATATTTATTTAGACTTGACCTCATTTTGTCACAAGCCTCTATCTGTAAGTCGACAATTAAGTATGTATGGATTGATAAATGATAAATATCTTTATTTTTCAATTTAGGTACATTACAATGCACTCTTAGAATAATAACAACACTAGAAGGTATGTTCCGTTTAGCGCAGTGAAACCATTTCAATTGAGAAACTTTTTCTCAATTTCCATACATTGCCCTATAGCTATTTCATTCGATTATTATAATAGGGAAAGAGATAGAGATAGCCTATTTTTGGCTTTACTTTTGAACGCGTTGGCTTTATGGAACTACGTTTCTGGTAATTCAGTGAATACACTTATGAACGATAAAAAAAACACTGACCGGTTCTAGCCCTACATCACAGCCGGAGAAGATTATTACCGATCAAAAACTCGGCGGGACTTATTTTTCAAAACAAAATAAAAAAGTTGTAAAAATATTTACATTATGTGGTTCTACAAGAACCTTTACAATCCCTATAGAAAAGGTGATTGCTATTGACGAGTGGTCAGTATGCTTAAAGGCCTGTATAAAAAAGAGACGATCATTTCATTTATTCAATGCATATTGATAATGTTTGTCATATGACGGCCTCCTAGTCTAGTCGGTAGTGACCCTGCCTACGAAGCAGGAGGTCCCGGGTTCGAATCCTGGTCAGGGCATTTATTTGTGTGTTTATCACGAATATTTGTTCCTGAGTTATGGATGTTTTCTATGTATTTAAGTATTTATATGTATCTATCTATTATATATGTATAAGGTGCTAACAAATTAGTCACGGATATTTTAAGAGATAATACATTGTATTAAAACAATTAACTTTAAACTATAATTAAGGAACCTTTGTATATATTTTTTTTGTTTTCATTTACCGAACAAAAATAATAATTATAATTCCGTCTAAAAATAATCACCATAACTGACAAGATATTTAGCATGACGTTGACAATCCAGTATTTGATTTGACGTTAAGTGGCCAGTTAGGTGTTAGGTAAAAGAGGTACTAAAATATGTTCAATGAGTACTCATTTAATAATCACACTAACAGGGTGTTTTAACGTTGCAAATTTGTTTCCTAGTTTTCTCCAAAAAACATAACAAAACTTATGATGTTTCATACCTAAATGTACTCCGAGAACCGAGTACTATCAGCGGTAAAAATATCCGTGACTAAATTGTTAGCACCTTATATATCGTCGTCTAGTACCCACATCACAAGCCTTATTGAGCTTACCGTGGGACTAGGTCGATTTGTGTAAAATTGTCCCACAATATTTATTTATTTATATTAAAATAAATTGCTTAAATTTTTTAGTGTAAGTTTTTACCTAGTCTCAAAACTTATGAACACACGAGGTATATAAACAATAATAATCCCTGTGATTGGGCGATTTTTTTAAAAACGTTTGCCGGCAGGTTGGGCACCCCTGGCACCTGGGACCACATCGTGCAGCAGATCGGCCTGTTCTCGTACACGGGCCTGACGCCGCGGCAGGTGCAGCACCTCATCGAGCAGTACCACATCTATCTGCTCAACTCGGGCCGCATCAACATCTGCGGCCTCAACCCCGGCAACGTGCGCTACGTCGCCGAGGCCATCCACGACGCCGTCGTCAAGTTCCCCGCCGACGAGTAAATATAGCCGGCTTGTTACTGCTGGTGGCGGACGGCGCGCGGCGGGCGAGTGCGGCGGTGTGCCAACGAACTCCGACATAACTACGAGTTCTATCGCCTGATGGAGCTTAGTGCTCGTACTATCTTTTTCACGTATGCTACAAACCAAAACATTCTTAGTTCAATCAATTACGAAAAGCTTTTCATAATTTCTCGTCTGTCTGTAATTCATCTGTCTGAGGATTAATTTACACGTTTTTTGGTTCTGTTTATACAGCGTAACACTTTTTTTGCAATGTCTGCTGACCGCTCCACACAATGGGCCATCATGGGCCATTATACGGGACGTAGTTATACAGCAGAACGGGATGGCTGTATTGCGTAACCCCTCTTACTCATAACTGCGTCCCTTATCATCGCCTATCATGGCCCATTGTGTGGAGCGGCCATAAAACGACTCAGATATAGACCTTATTTTATCGTGCAATATTTTACCCATCTTTTTTTTAATAGTAAACACTGCATAATAAGTAACATTCTAAGGAATCGGCTTCGTTTTACTGACTTTATTAGGGCATTTTCTGAAAAAGTGCACCATGCAAAAAGTGGACAGTTTTGTAACGGCCCATACAAAATGTACTTATGAAAAAATGCGTTACGAAACTGACCATAAAAAACGGGACACTTTTTCTTTTTTTAATAGTACATTATTGCAGAGGCCGGGAAACCGAATTTCGTGGATGAGTATTTTTTGTCGGACGAAGCGAAGCTGAGTCTGACAATTACATACGAATCCACGAAATTCTATTTCCGTCCGAGGCATATATAGTGCTTTTCTCCAAACATGAAAGGAAATAAAATGTATTCTTGCATAAGATTTGAAAGGAAAAATAAGGTTCCCGCCTAAACTTTCTTTTAATGCACAGTTATGTTCATAAAAAAAGTTGAAATGTCTTTAGTTTTATTAAGCCGTATCTACACGACCTTGCACAGTGAGCCGTTTGCAACTCGCGATAGAACGAGACAACCACGCATTTGATCTCCTTCTCTCTAGAACTACTACACTACTACAAAGCCAGCCCAGACGGGGCATTTTTAAGCACGATATGATCAGATTGACAATTTGATGTCAATCAGATTGCCCCGTCTGTGCAGACCGTTTGGTCGCGGCTAAAGTATATTTGGCTGTTTGCAATATTGATAGTCCAAATATTTATTTAAAAAGTAAAAAACAATACAGTAATGGATTTTAGTACAACTTCCCGGCCGCTAAAACCGTAAAATAATGAATTCTATTTTTTTAATTTGAGTCGGTACATAAGGAGGTTCTTTACGTACCAATTTTGGTACATTAATGTGAACATTTCCGAGCATATTGGAGAAAATCAATATTACTCGTGATTCTGCTTATAAAAAACCCAAACCTTCCTTTATTTTCAAAAAAAAGGAAATGGTACTCTATTTTTGAAAATGCGCGTATATTGATTAGTGTAATAATATCAATTTAAATCCAATCAAAATTAAGTGTAAAATGTAAACTAAATAGGAGCGTTTTACTATGAATTAATAATATTTTTATCGTTTTTGATAATTATACGAGCAATATTAACATAAGTTGTACTATCGTCGAATTAAAAATAATATGTATAAAATAATATATTTATCTTTTTTTATCGTCATGTTGTTTTGTGGCAAGAATTACCGTCGAGGTCTATTTTTTTTTAAATTGCATTAGGTACTTGCATTTTTTTCGTCAATCAAAAGCGCCACTTCTACCGCAACGCATAACAAACCACGAAGTACAGTCAAGGAATTAATTTCTGTACCAGTTCGAACCCTGCACCTGTCTCAGTGATAGTCAATTATAGCCGGTACCGGTAGGAAAGGGATCTGATGATATGTAGTTATTACAAGGTACATAAGTCTAATTCCTTTACAGTACAAGGCTGTTTTAGACTGCAGGTGGTTGCCAGTAGCAAACGATTAGGTACTATTATTACTGACCGTTTGGGACCGCGTATATTTCGTTTTATATGTTTGTTCTCATAGTGATACTCCACCAGTGTTTTATCTAGAGCAGTCAATGGCGGATTCTTAAGGGACGAGTTTGGATTGCACCTGCTGCGTGCTCGGTAACAGCTATCGGCCTGCACAGCAAACTTAGATAACATAACTCATTCAGATTACCAGTATTAAGTGCTTTTATAGAGCTTTGTATTTTTAGCGTGTGCTAGAGAAATCCATCCTTGCGGTTACAATTGTTGTCAATAAAACCATATAAAAATCGCTCACCCCTGTGAAACAAATTGCAACTGTTTAGTTAAACACGAATAGCATAGGTAGGTGTATATACACGTTTCAAATATTAGACTCGCATCTTAGCAGCTTAGTAAACCTCTGCAAGTTATAACTGTATTTTTTTAAGTTTTATTGATTTGTAAATGTACGATATATTGTCACAGTTGTTATGTTAATAAAAGAAATACTCAAAGAATATTTCCGTCTTTTTTTCAGCGATGTGTGCGCAAAATTATAAATGATTTTGCGATCCCACGGGGTGACCGGGCTGTTGCTGCACTGCTCGGCTCGTGCTGCTGTCACTTCTCGCTTATAAACATTGTCAATTTGAATAAAATAAAAAAGGTCATAAGAATAATGTTACTTATATTATATTACACACTCAACACAGTGATGACCACCTAGCATAGCGATAAAATATCGTGGCCGTAATTAGTTTGCCACCTCTGTCTAAATAATAACAAATACACAAAAATAACTATTTAAGGGGGCTCCCATACAACGAACGTGATTTTTGTGCTCGTTTTTGATGACGGCAACAGGTAGAGACTTGAAATATATACAGAACATTTAATAATATAGTAGAGTAATAGTTGTAAATCGTACAATATATGAGAGTTCGTGCACTTAAGGTACTGTTACACATGCTAATTACTGGCATGCTTCGTGCTTATTAGCAAGGGGGGAAGTGAGTGGGGTCTCTCCCACTTCCCCGCTTGCTAATAAGCATGCCAGTAATGAGCATGTGTAACAGTACCTTTACATCTGCCGTAATTACTGAAGGTGACCCGTCCTAAATTCCTCGAGTCGTTGTAAATACTCAGTGCACGTTACCAGGCTACCACCAGAATACGTGAACCAGAAACCGGTTGTATCCAACGTCTTTAAGCAACTGCACACCAACACGCACAGTAAAACAAACCATACTGAAGAATACTTTTTTATTACAACAAATATATACGTAGGGTTTACAAACATCAATATCAAACCCGTACCACATGTGGATAATCCAAGTACCACTAACGTGTATTTTATATGTGTACACTTAAATCAACACGAAATGGTCCTACGAACGCTGTACGTCATGTCAAAGGACATCCACGCTAGGACATATCACAACATCAATGTACAAGATAACCTTCATATCCAAGCTTGCTCGACTATTTTAGGTTAATAAGAGCACGGTTCAAGGCCTAGACCAGCAAAGCTTTATTCCAATCGTCGAGTAAGCTAGCTGTGGCATTATGTAGACTGTATTTTTTTGTCTATCGTGTAAGCAGCAAAATGCTGTTCCCATCAGGTTCATAGTGAGCGTTGTACAAAACAGAACGGTGATAACTCACTGTTGGCCGCAAACTATGAGCATATTATACAGGTGCGACAGGACAGAAATTCAACTATAACAATATTAATATATTTGATGTCGGTATATTTTGCATTATGTTTATAGTCCATTTGTAAACTACACCGACTGGACAGCGACAAAGTGTAACCGTAACTGGCATGGTGCTTTTACATGCTCGGGCTCTCGGCCGAATGATTCGGCCCACCCTAGTACACGCTCATTCGAGACAGACTATATAGATAAAATTTAAGCCAGACCATAGACAATTTAAGCTTTTTCAGGTAGTTTCGGTGAGTTAAACGGTGTTTTAAATAGCTTTGGTTATTGAAACTATTTAAGACACTTTTTAAATAGCTTTACCCGAAGTGAAATTATTTAAGACACCTTTTAACTCAACCAAACTACCTGAAAAAGTACTTAAATTGTCTCTGGTCTGGCTTAAGTTTTCTCTATATAGTCTGTCTCGAATCATCGTGTACTAAACGCCGTACTAATGGCCGAAACATTCGGCCGAGAGCCCGAGCATGTAAACGCACGGTCATATTTTTTGAATAGCTGTCGTAGACGGACTATGTGAATATGTTGGAGTCTAAGTTTCCTCCATGGCGGTGGCGGCGGCGGACGGCGCGGCGACCGCAGCCCGTGCTTCAAATAGGCTCGATACTGGAAATAAACCACGAGATGAGTTTCAGGGTGATCAGGAGAAGTGAGCACGTGAGCAGGAACAACTCTACACAAATAGTACTTGACTAGGAATCGTTAACCATCGGATTGAATGACGCAATTACAACTTTTTCAAAGTTTTAGTTAAGGAGAAGCTTGATTCTCTACATTATCCTCTCTTCAAATTAGGTTTTCTTCGTTGATTTCTTATTATTGCTATTGATTTCTTATTACTTCATGGAAAACTAACAGCAATTTTCTGATATGAAATAATGATGGCAATAGAAACAGAGGCTAGGGTATTATAGACGTGTTTCTTGTTATTAAGAACAAACAATGAATGTTTCATTGCTCTCGTGATAACTGTAAGTAAGTTTGGAACCTTGTTCGTTGGCGGTTAGGTCGAGCATCTCGATGAAGCACTCCTTGTTGTCACCTCCCAGCGCCAACGAGAAGGGCGCCTCGGGGCACGCGGCGGCGCACAGCGCCTGCCCCACGCGGCTCGCGCGCTCGCTCACCTGCACTGGCAGCGGCCTGTAACATTGCGCCAATTAGGGTAAGCAGTACAATCATTGGCCCTTTAAGACGAACCTCGAGTTTCTACATTTTTACTTCCCAAATAAGTTGCTAAATAGTGAAAATTTTGATGACAAAATATCCTTAAAAATGTTGAGAATTTCAATAAATCACAACCATAACTATATTTACAACCTATTGTGAACTATAATGCAAAAAACACAAAACACACCTATAGCTTCGATCGATGCAAAATGATTTTTTTACACGTGTTCCGGCTATTATGCTGGAAAACTATCAATTACACTGTATTGTGTTGTCAACAAATAAAAATATAAATATTGTTTTCTACCTTCTACTCAAACGTATATCTTAATAAATAGATTTTGAGTTCAGGGGGCCAATGATTTGGGGAGGGCCAAGATTATACTGCTTACCCTACTTACGAGTTACGACCATCTGTTTGGCGGTAGCTGTTGGAGCCGATGGTGTTTTATCATCATACGAGAAAGCAAATTAACACGTTCGGCGCCGGTGACACAGCGTCTGTTTCTGTTCTTCTTTCTCCTATGCCAGTGACACATATGTGTGATTTTATTTTTACGCCTTTTATCAACGAATTTACAATTAAAATCTGAGAGTTTTTGAAATTTATTAAATGTTACCCTTATATAGTGCCGATGACACAAATCCGTGTCATTTTCTAATTTACCTATGAACTATGCCAGTTGACACGTATTTGTGACCATGTTATTCGTACTCCTATGCCAGTGACACAAATATGTGACTACGATAATTTCGCCCGGCATAGCTTAAGGGCTCAGTGAAACGCTGCCGGAGTCGAACGTGTTAAGACGCAGTACCGGTTTGAGCCACGAGTATTTTTTTAACTACTTATACAATGTTGCACACAATACTGTTTCTGCAGCCACATTTTTCTAACGAAAACGTTACACTGAAGGAACACAACAGTTCGCATGCGGTCACCTTTGAGGCTATTTCACAAACATAGTTAATCAACATTGATGTAGAATAAAAGAACTGGATGATACCCAATCAGCCGAAAAAAATTACGCCACCGTGTTTTTTTCTGTTAACTTTAAGGAGACATTCTTCAGGTTAACTCGAGTTAATTTCTTCAAGAAACTAGTGTCCCAACTCTTACGGTTTTTCAAAAAATATATTAGCTGATCCAGTGTAAAAGGTTGTTCATTATATCCTCATGTTATTAACTTTTTAAAATGTTGTCATTAAAGAGTTTTGCATTGACAAGTATTCACTGCAAGGAGGTTGCTGAGGTGAGTAAATTTGACGTTACCTACGTTTCATTTATTGTGTTTAATTATCCTCCCGGAGCGATCACTGATATTAATTTCGTGCACGGTTTCTGCAACGGCAATGCTGCTCATGCGGCATTCACGTTTTCAACACACTTGCTCGTAACGAGGTTCTTATCGTACCGCTTTTAGGCTCATAATCCTAGTTATTAAACACGCGTGCTTTTTCATTATATTATTGAACTAGTGTTGTACTCAGATAACCCCATCAAATTAAGTTTGTACCCTACGAGACTAAGTTACGTACACAGATAATACATTCAAATTTTGTCGTATTGGAAAGTTTTTTTTTCCAAATAAATTAAGTACACTGTTTTAGCCGCATAATAACTTATGCCTTAAAACGCAATATCTCCGTATTTAGTTGAATACATGGATTAAAACCATGTGGATTATTGAATATACGTGAAATTGTATTAAATTATCCAAAATTCACAATAATTTGTGCTTCAAACATAAATAATTTCATTTTTTATTTTGGCTGTTTGGCGGGCCTTTGTCTCAAATTTACGCGCGCAAAGCGATTCGAAAAAAATACGCCAATGGCGCGCCGCGGTAACTAATTTACGTAAACTCATTTTTGATTGTTTTCTCGCTTTATTATTATGATAAAATGCAACTATAAGAGAATTAGAAGTAAAACTATCACAATATGTGGATTAGGCTCCTCTGAAACTACAAAACGCGGGTCCTATCATGAAAATCTAGTTATACTTAATAGTGATAAATATACTTACTTATTTGTGACGTTTGGGCCTTAGCTTCGGGATTTATTAGTTGAAAATGTAAAATATTTTCATCAACCGACGTCGAAAAGGCATCGCAAGAAGCTTCAAGTAGTCAATAAAGGTTAGTGAAACTCATATGCTAATTACCATGTAGGCATTTCTGACATGATTCTGACAATTAAGTTAACGTATTTAACAAAAGTTAATAACCTCGAATTAAATTTTGATTTTTACTTACAAGTGTGTTGAAAAATGTCGTATGACACGTGTGTGCATGGCCACACACATCGGCTTCCTTATTGCGCACTCGCTTTCAGCTCGCGCGCACAATACCGCCTCGTGTATAATGACCATCATAGCACACTTGTATCACAATGTACTATTATTAGCATGGTATGTAACGTCGGCGTTATACTTGTTTTCAACTTCTCATTGCTAAGATACTTTTTGCAATAGTATTTTAATTATTATTGTTATCGAACTAGGTCTGCCACCAGATACCCCATGAAAGATATATCAAACATGTGATAAGCATTATGAATGCCAACGTTGAAGACCCTACTCTGTCTACAAGACCCGTGGGTATTTTAAACTTAAAATGAGTCCCATAACAAAGTGTACCCATTTTCGATAGATGCGGGGTCTTTTACAGGTCGATTCACGAGAGCTGGAATGAATGAATTGACCTACCTAATGTCACTTGACAATGTTACTGACAGTGAGAGACATATACAAGTGCCTCCTAATATTATGTAAACATGTTCCTACCTAATCCGTTTTCGTTATTCAAGAAAAGAATAATTATATTATTATAATCTGTTTAAACAATCATGGTAATCCATTTAATATTACCATGCACATACCGCACATAGACCACATATGCTCTAAACTGAGATCTATAATGGCTAACTTAACCCTACTCAAGTATAAAATCCCATATAAAATACTACGCATTCTTTATCTATCACTCGCAGATTCAATTATATGTTATGGAATTACTAGTTACGGACGGACATACAAAACCTACATGGAGCAAATCTTTAAATTACAAATAGCATTGCTAAAAACAATAGTACCTACCAACATAAAAGACAGATTTAGAGAAGATAAAATTGGCCTATTTAAACACAGTAAAGTAATAACCGTATATAATAGGTTTTGTCTGTCCCTGGTAACGGAGGAATGTGAAATTATACCCTCATTAGAAAAAAGATCGCGCCACAACAAACTACGCACAGTGGACTATCTACCTACTTACCCACTACCATGTAAAAATAATGCTTACGGTAAAAGAACAATAGACTACTTGTTACCATGCATATTAAATACATTACCCAATAACCTACTGCATGATCTCACTGATATTATTAATAATAATAATTTTTTTTAAAATATCCTTAAAAACTATTACCTAAACTTAGACTAAGTAACTAATTGTACGGCCTACTATATGGGTACAGTTAACATCAAAATATCACAACAATATATTACTCCCTATGATTAGAACTTTATGCAAACTGTTCCCATACAAGTAGGTATATAAGATTTAATATTTTATATAAGACTTACCAACTTTTACTTTTAATTAACTGTATGTAACTCGGATCGAGAAGCGCGTTCCCGCCATCTATTAAATAAACCTTCGAGGTTTCCAATAGTGGCTTAGATGTGTAAAAAAAATGTAAACCCATGTTTTTTGTTAAATAATAAAAAAATAAAAAATAAAAAAAATAAAAATATAAAATTTGGTCCCATAGAAATGTGGTGCTGAACTGATAATGGGAAAAATGAAATTAGAGAACTCCTCAATTTTCAAATGCACATGTACGGTGAAAAATCAGTGTTTTTTTTGTTAGTAAATGAAGCTTTGGTAAGGTAGACCTGATGATGCAGACCAGGGATGGCATGTGGAACTTCAGATACATAAGCCGAAAATTCCGAGCTCCGTCGCACTAAGGGGTAAATTCACAATCTACGCGGCCAATAGTCGATTTATCAAAACAATAAATACCTCTGCGATAACAGCTACCTGCGGTAGAGGACCCTTTAGCGGGTAGATATCAACCCCTTCCACCCTCGTATGCACTTTTTAATTCGTTTCAGGACAGTGGGAATTTGATCGTGTCACTTCGTGTACGTTACTTGTTCTCGGCGCTCTTAGAAAAGCAAAACTTTGAAGGTGTGGTTTATTGATTTTAAGTGATCAAAAGTGAAAAACAAACATAGATTCTGAAACAGCAGGTTAGTCATTTATAAGCAAAAATAAAAATATGCTTTATTTATTTGTTTTTGAGGCTAGTTTAATGCTCTGAAAGAGAGCCTGTATTTGAGCGTCGTTTTTCGCAAAAAAATAACTTCACTCGTTAATAAGTAATATAATAGGGTGAGATCGAGCAGAATTGTTAATGGCATGTTATTGTCCATGGTTTTGGTTATTGGAATTTAAAAAAAAACCTTCCGCATGCTTCCGCCAAATCATAATTTTTATACTTTAAAAATAATTCGCCATTATACTCAAAAATAAAATTTTTATTGAGTTTAATCGACATGTTTATTTGTTTTAGATGTACCAAATACGTCAGGAATGAAGATCATGACTAGAAAATACATATTTGTTCCCTTCAAAAGGATAAATTTACTTTGAAAAACTGTGTTCCTTAAGAGATCAACTTTTTTCTAGTGGAGGCTGCACTAATGATCAAATAGAATTATATAAAAGCAATTTTGCTTTTTTCAAATCAGAATTTAAGACTAGATGAATTTAAGCTCAGTATAAAGAAGACCGATTCATAAAAAACAATCATTCTTGGCTAGAAGGAATTTTCGCGATTCCCGTTGCTGTACTCGTAAGTTCAGCAAACCGACCGGGCTGGCCGTGCAAACATTTTGAAGAGTTAAGCGAAAGGAGTAAAAGAAAAAAACTGAGGATCTTCGGTCTAATTTTGGCAAGGTAATAATAGTACATGCTACGCAAGTAGAATTAAGAAAGTCTGGGAAACGTGACGCTTCTAATGTATTTAGAGGAATAATTAGTTCGCCAACTCGCGCAACAAAATATAAAAAGCATACTATCGGACCAAGTCTTCGAAAGATAAAATAAGACCTTTGACAACCCAACAAAAATGCGTTTCTACCCATTGGACAGCCGCAGCTGACTGAAGAAGCTGCAGAAGCGCGTAACAAGCATTTCCGATCTTATCGACTTGATTTCGCAAGGAAGTTTACGAGAGAAAGCTGCAACATGTGTATTTTGTACTTTTTAGTTCCGATCCCTTACTGAGCTGCAGAAGAAAAGTAAAAAAAAGAAAGCACAGGACTTTCCTGCCAGAGACGATAGAATTGCTATTGCCTGCCGATCCGAACCTAGAGTGCTCTTCTGGAAGCGAAGAAGAAAACATCATAGCAGAGACTGTAGCTTAATATGACAACTGATTTTATTTAAGTAATAAATGCAATGCAATGACAATTTAAGTAAAAAATACACGTTTTACTATATTTTTAATTTTTTCCTCTTGTGCAAATGTAAAAAATTTACATATCAGTAGAATTTTGAAAAAAAAAAATACCCTATAAATAAATAAAAATATCATAAAACGGTTGTTTCAACTTCGTAAAACGTTAAAAAATACAAAAAACCGCAAAAATAATTTTGGCCCCGTAGATCGTGAATTTACCCCTATGTGCGTCGTCCAATTTAAGCAACTCTTTATTTGTTAGACAGGAGTCACCTCAATGTTGGTCGTACAAGAATTTGGTTCAGATCTGATGATGCATTTAGGGAACTCCTCAATCAAGGCGATTTTGGTTTTTCTTAAGTGACTTAAGCATTTTCTTCCGGAAAACCATCAATTTGGTGAAGTAGACCTGATAATGAAGACGAGGGGTGGTATGTGGAACTTTACATACTTAAGCAAGTTGTAAATATACATAAAATATAATGTCACAAGTACTAACCCTTAGTTTAATTTAATTTTCAGTCCTCCGGCCGGTAAGCGCCACTTTACGCAAAACTAAATTGCTGCCTGCCGGCTCCGTCGGACAGAAAAATAGTATACAAACCTCGGCCGTTAAATGGGAAAGCCCCGGATCACATGTTACAACAATTACATGGGTTCCGAGACATTTCCCACTAAAACGGCCTTGGTATGTAATCTACTATTAAGATTTAATACTGTATTACTAACCCTGTATGGACCCGGAGCCTGAAAATAAATGTTTTGAATTTGAATTTAAGCTGGAATTAGCAGGTAAAGCTCCGCAGCACCGCCGTCTGACTTGACTAATTCCTTTTTGCTAATTAGTACGTTACTGCGTTACTCAGACTAGTAATACTTACTAAATATAAAAGCTTTTTAATAAATTTTATTGGCTTAAGTTTCGGTAAGGATGAGTAATCAAAGAAATGAAGGTGACACCACATAGCTCTAGCAACTGATAAGTTTGAAATCGGTAAACAATAATAAATATGACATGGCGATGTTAATGCCATCAGGATGTCCACTGGTAATCCCCCCAAAAAAATCCCTTACATTCCATTTCTTGAAATTTCCCTGGACAAATTTTCTCTCTACAATAGGTATGTATTTGATATCAATTTAAATTTGAAACCTACACGCTTTCTCGAGAAGAAGAAGTCAATCTAAATTGATGTAGCAACTCGGCGGATTTGTCCGAACGTATATGGCCGGCTACTGTGCATGATTTACGGTCTTGGGATATTTCCCTTTACTTGTGCTACAAGCACAATCACTGCAGGTAAAAAAGACTTAATATGGCATTTTAGGGGCAATATTCAAAAATCTCATGTAACTTGTGAAATATTAGCGCTATTATTTTTGATGTCAAATTTTAGAAGATATCCTGAGCAATATTTTGCGAGATATAGGTACCTAAATGGTTAATGCAGAAAAAAATTTAAACGCGTAGGTCTGCAAGTAATAGTAGTATTAAAGTACTCTATTGTAAAAAAAAAACCAGGATAAAAATACGTAGATTTTACCCTCTTTAAGCTTTAATTACTCGCAAAATATTGATCCTATAAGTTTGAATATGATCTTATTCCATTCAGCGCACGAAATCACATAGAAAATGATACCTCACTTGCCTAGTTTACATTTTTATTTCCTTCGCCCTGGTTAGGGGGTATAGGCAAGGGGTAGGACTCCACAGATTCTTATTTCTAAATTTTTCCGTAAATTTAAAAAGATAATGTGATAAGATAGGTTATGAACTAGTGCATACATTTCGAGTATAAATGTAACAGAATGTTCTTCAATTACTCGAAAATCAACGACAAAAATAAAAAAAACACGCATAATCGAGGTTTCCGTACCGTCACACGATGAAAAAATTGTGGGAGCAAAAAGGTTATACAACAACTAGGCACTTACCTCCTTTTGTAACATTTTTTTCTTATTAGAAGGAAGATACGTGCGGGATGATAAATTAAGTACTCAAGATAAAAGAAGTGTTTGCATATACAGTTAAGTTACAAACTTAATAAAAAAATTTCAAAAACCGTTCAATCAATCAAGTTCAAAATAATTTTCCAAGAAAGTTCTTATTAAGTTCTACTTCTGTAACCCGGGTATGTGTTAAAACTATGACCAAGACCACCGGGGGATGGGCAGCAGCATCCCTGTATAACGGTGGAGACACTGCGATCGCCAACCCGCATGCCAAGCGTGGCGATTATGGCAAAACCCCCCCTCATGAACTACACCAAAAAACCGCGGCCCCGAGGTTCCGGCGACCCCCGGTGCCCTGGTTATGGTAGCGGCCAGGGTGCTAGCGGGGTCAGGGGTGCTAAGAATCTCCGGCAAAGATCCGGCTACCACCACCGACGACTCCTGGCCCTGGCAACTTACAACACGCGTACACTGCGGACCGACGAAAAGTTAGCGGAACTGGAGGAAGGATTGAGCAAGTTGCGTTGGGACGTCGTGGGATTGTCAGAAGTCCGAAGAGAGGGCGAGGACACAATAATCCTAAAGTCCGGAAACTTGCTCTATTTCCGGGAGGGCGACCAACAGTCCCAGGGAGGTGTCGGGTTCATCGTCCACAAGTCCCTCGTAAACAACGTGGTGAAGATCGAGTGTTTCGACTAGGGTGGCGTACCTTATACTCAGAGTATCCGAGAGGTACTCGTTGAAGGTCATACAGGTGTACGCGCCGACTTCAACACACTCCGACGACGACGTGGAGGCTATGTATGAGGATATTTCAAAAGCCATGCATAGCTCCAGAACCTACTTCACCGTTGTTATGGGGGACTTCAACGCGAAACTAGGCAAGAGAGATGGTGACGAGCTGAGAGTGGGGCAATTTGGGGTTGGACGTCGGAACCATCTACTGGCTGGTTTCTTGGAGAAGGAGGGACTCTACATGATGAACTCTTTCTGTAAGAAACGCGAGCACAGAAAATGGACCTGGATGAGTCCCGACGGTGCAACTAAAAACGAGATTGACTTCATCATGTCGACGAAGAGACATATATTCAATGATGTTTCTGTGATCAATATGGTCAAAACCGGAAGCGATCTCCGCCTGGTAAGAGGCACATTGAATATATGTCCTAAGCAAGAACGCTCTCGACTGATGAAGTCTACGCTCCGTCCTGCACTCCAAACTCAAAACCCCGAGAGCTTTCAGCTGGAACTCCAAAACCGTTTCGATTGCCTAGGCGATGAGGTGGACGAATTCAACGACGGGTTTGTGGAAGCTGTCCATAGCGCTGGGTCTAAGTTTTTTAAGGCCCAACGGACAAATAAGACCAAAAGGCTCTCAGACTCCACTCAGAGACTCATCGATGAAAGGAGTAAAATGGTTCTACAATCTTCAGTTGATGCGACTTTATGCCATTGAGCGAAATAAGGGCTCCAAAGTTTTTGCAAGGGATCTGTCTGGTGGGCAAAGCCAGCTCGCTAAGTTAAAAACTGAGGATGGTAGAATCGTCACATCCAAACATGAGCTCCTGAGTGAGATAGAGAGCTTTTATGGACAGCTATACACGTCAACTAGCAGACCCGAAGTTGGTCTGGCGGAAGACCCTAGAGCTAGACTTACCCGACACTATACCGAAGACATCCCGGACATCAGCCTGTACGAGATTAGAATGGCTCTTAAACAGCTCAAAAACAACAAGGCGCCTGGTGAAGACGGAATTACAGCCGAACTTCTGAAGGCGGGTGGTAAACCGATCCTTACGGCCCTTCAGAACTTGTTCAACTCCGTCTTACTGGAAGGTAGAACGCCAAAGGCATGGAGCGGAGGTGTGGTGGTAGGTATTGTTCTTCAAAAAAGGCGACAACGCATTACTGAAGAACTACCGACCCATCTCACTTCTGAGCCATGTCTAAATATAAGCTGTTTTCAAGAGTCATTACGAATCGTCTCGCACGCAGGCTTGATGACTTCCAGCCTCCCGAACAAGCCGGTTTCCGAAGAGGCTTTAGTACCGTAGACCACATCCATACGCTTCGACAGGTTAAACATAAGTACCAAGAGTATAATCTGCCCCTCTGTTTAGCGTTTGTGGACTACGAGAAAGCCTTTGATTCGATCGAAACCTGGGCGGTACTACACTCTCTCCAACGGTGCCAAGTAGACTATCGCTATATCGAAGTGTTTGTACGAGAGCGCCACTATATCAGTCCGACTCGAAGACCAGAACTCGAAGCCTATTCCGCTGCAGCGGGGAGTCAGGCAGGGAGATGTAATCTCTCCTAAGCTATTTACCGCTGCACTGGAGGATGTTTACAAGACTATGGACTGGAGAAGGCTAGGCATCAATGTAAACGGCGAGTACCTCACTCACCTTCGATTCGCTGACGATATAGTAGTCTTGGCTGAGACCATGGAGGATTTGAGTACCATGCTTGTTAGCCTCAGTAGAGCCTCCGGGCGAGTTGGTCTTAGGATGAACATGGATAAGACGAAAATTATGTCAAATGTTCATGTAGCACCAACTCCAGTTACAATTGGAGACTTTACACTCGAAGTTGTAAACGATTATATATACCTAGGACAAACTGTCTAGTTAGGTAGGTCCAATTTCGAGAAAGAGGTTAATCGTCGAATCCGACTCGGTTGGGCAGCGTTCGGGAAGCTGCGACATATCTTTTCGTCCAATATTCCGCAGTGCCTGAAGACGAAAGTCTTCGATCAGTGTGTGTTGCCAGTGATGACATACGGTACTGAAACGTGGTCGCTAACAATGGGCCTCATATGAAGGCTCAAAGTCACCCAAAGGGCAATGGAGAGGGCTATGCTAGGAGTCTCTCTGCGAGATCGTATCAGAAATGAGATCATCCGCAGCAGAACCAAAGTAACCGATATAGCTCTCCGAATCGCTAAACTTAAGTGGCCGTGGGCGGGGCACATTGCACGTAGAACCGATGGCCGTTGGGGCGGAAAGGTTCTGGAGTGGCGACCGCGTACCGGAAGGCGCAGCGTGGGCTGCAAGGTGGACTGATGACCTGGTGAAGGTCGCAGGAATCCGCTGGATGCGGGTGGCGCAGGGCCGGTCATTGTGGAAATCTTTGGGGGAGGTCTATGTCCAGCAGTGGACGTCTTTCGGTTGAAATGATGATGATGATGATAATGATAATGAACCACTTTTTATTTTAGCACTTTGTTGTCATGACTATTCGTACAAAATTACAGCTTTCTAATACTTACTGTCACTGAGATTATCCGCGGACGGACGGACGGATGGACGGACAGACAGACAAACAGAGCGAAACTATAAGGGTTCCTAGTTGACTACGGAACCTTCCTCATCCCTTCCGAACCTTACAGCAAATAAAAATAGGTAGGTACATTTTATTTTTCACTTTTTAAGTCGGCTGTATTTTTGTTAAAAAGTTTTTTTAATACTGTGCATATTTCTATTAACACAAACATACACAGTGGCTATGTAATTAAATTACCCATTATTAATATGAAACAGGATATGATACAGGAGGAGAAGAACACTAGGGAATGCAAGACCGGTTGTTTTTGTATGGACATTACGGTTATTTCGTACAAATCTTAACCGGTTTTGTATTCCCTACGGAACACTAAGGTTATTAAATGATGTAGGTAAAGTTCAATTAGATAAAATAATCTCACTAAGAGCTAAAATCCGTCGCACCCGATTTTCTGTGACGCTAAGCAAATTGACAATCAAATCGGTTCACCCGTTTCGGAGCTACAATATAACAGACGACGAACAAACGTATGTCCACACACGCACATATTAATCTATCCTTTTGTTCTGCGTGAATCTTAGATGTATTCTCACGAATACTATACCTTTGGATGTCCCAAGTCTTGAGTTTGCCGTCTGTGCTAACAGTAACCATTAGGCCGGGAATATCACTAAGGATGAGACCTGAAAATTAACAAAGAAATCACTTTATGTCACCAAATCGGTAAACCAAAAGTTAAGGCTACACTGAAAAACAAAAACTTGACTAAATACAAATTAAACTAAAGTAAATACAAATTATAAGACAAACTAGCGGTGGGTGAACAAAAAAAAGCATTCAATGCAATACAGCTGTTTTGGTATATTTCGTCATTATAGTCCAGAAGTTCCCAAACTTTTTTTTCTCGTGGACCACTTTCAAAATTTTACTGGTTTCGGTGGACCCCCTTGCTGCTACATTTCTACCACATACCCAAAATTCGTCAAAAATGTAAAGATTACATTTAACGATTGAAATTTGCGTCGCGGCTGAATTCGGACAGGTAATTATAAAGAAAAATACTATATTTTGCAGTGTTTTATTTATTGAAATAATTGAAATTCAATTTACACATTAATAACGTAACGTAGTTTCAATAATGCACATTAACAATAAAAAAAATGTCATAATTTTAATGGGAGGGATGCACTTGATGAATTGACAGCAAATAATTAATATATGGCTTCAGTTATGTAAGCAGTAACCGCAAATCTCCCCATTCTGTGATGTTCAATTTGCTCCTTTTTTTTGGTAATAGGTTTGTAACGGCACTAAAACTTTTTTCGACAAGGTATGACGCGGGAAACGCTATAAAAAGTTTTCTTGCAATTTCCCACAGCCCAGGATATTTTTCGGGTATTTCTGCCTGGAGCCAAAATGTTTGATAGCCTTTTCTAAATTTCACCTTCAGCTCCTCATTGGTGCTAAGCTCGAGTAGTTTCTCTTGTAATACAACATTGGCCACTTCCGTTTCATCAAATGGATTTATGATCAATGGTGGTATTTCGATCGTCAGCATATTTTCAAATCTGGTTTTGAAGTGATCATGCAGGGCATTTAAATGTTGAACTTATGTCTGGACATCGTCATCAAGACATTCTACCCGTGATAAGTTTGGAAACTGGGAGAATTCGCGCCGGCTAATATTTTGCTTCATAAATTTAAATTTTCCGAGAAACGCTGGAATTACACCCTTGGTTTTTATTAAATACAGGCTGTCCCCTTGACTGCAAGTTGATGTCAATAAATGTTTTGAACAAATCCGTCAAATACGTGATGTCTGCTTTGAATTTGACCAGGTTTTTTTTTAAATCTGGATTTTTACTTTCCAAAACTCTAAAACTGACTCGAAAACTGCGTAAAATCTCGTTAAACATGCACGTTTCGACAACCAGCGTACTTCAGTATGTAAGAGCAATCGTTGGAAGTCTTCATCATTTTCGTCGCACAATTGAGCAAACTGCTTTTATTACAAATTGAAGCTATTGGTGCAATCTGTCACTTAAATTTTTAGCTACCAGGTGTTGTCGGTGGATGACACAGTGAATAGCAGTTACTCCCGGTATAATTCTTTTGAGATGGCCTATAAACCCACGACGTCGCCCGCACATGGCAGGAGCCTCATCTGTCGCCACCGAAATAATGATTGAAAATGGAATCGATTTTTCCTTAAAAAAATCACTCAGGATACTTATTGATTTGCCTTTAGTGTCCGTCTCCAAAGTTTTCACAAATAGCAACTCTTCATGGATTTCTTCTTCCATAACAAATCGAACATATTATGCCTAATAATAATGCTTTATTACCAGGTAACGTTAACTCGTCCAATTGAATAGAAAAGTGAGTTGTTTGCAGATAATTACACAAGAAGCTTTCAATATCAGACACGCATTGTACTTTATATCAGATATCCAAGTTTTTACTTATTGGTAAGAGTCACTGGCCTTATTAAATTATTATCTGCCTACATTAAACAGGTAAAGCCATGCCATCTTTTTTGCTCTTTACTATTGAAACCAGATAATTTTTCGTGGACCCCCACTTACATCTTGTGAACCCCGTATTTTTTTTCACGCCAAGGTAGACTTCCATCGAGTCTCCAGTGGACCCCTGGGGGTCCACCTGGACCACTTTGGGAATCACTGTTATAGTCTATTCGAGTTAAGAAAATAGTGACTCATCGTTGTCACTTGTGATAAAGCATGGAAGCATTCTATGGCGCAACGTTAACTCCTCCGCGGTAGGCGGGTCTTATAAACTACTCCGCGCGCGAATTAGTTTGACCGGGATTCTGTGTATGTCTGAAAATAATAATATTTATCAATACAATAAGTTTTCTAGTTTAAAATGCCTTCCTGTGCTGTGATGTGGCGCAGAATGATATCACTTTTACATATGTAAGTAATCGGATAGATTTAATCTTTCTAATTGGTAAAGGGAAGAGGGGGGAGGGGGGTTCGTGGGTTACCGTTCATATTCGGTTTATTTTGATCCTAGGAACAACTGTACCAAGTTTCATAAGTTTATCACAAAAAAGGTGCGGATAAGAATCCGTACTAATGGAAAGACGCGTCAAATTGGAGAACTACGAACCAGATTGGAAGTCTTGAAAGACATGTATAGTCTGGCCCATGCACTTCAAAAGAAGATTTTTTTTTTTTGTTTATGCTATAGGTGGCAAACGAGCAAACGAATCGCCTGATGGTAAGCGATTAACGTCGTCCATGGACACCCGCAACACCAGAGGTGTCGCAAGTGCGTTGCCGGCCTTTAAGGTGGGAGTACGCTCTTTTCTTGAAAGTTTGAAGGTCGTATCGGTCCGGAAACACCGCTGGCGACAGTTCGTTCCACAGTTTAGCTGTGCGAGGCAGGAAGTTTCGGGAAAAGCGCACAGTTGAGGACTGCCAACCATCTAAATGGTGAGAGTGGAAATATTGTCGCGTAGGGCGATGGCGGAAAGAAGCGGCAGGGATTAATCCGAACAATTCCTCGGAACACTCCCCATAATACATGCGATAGAAAATGCAGAGTGAGGCCACATCTCTACGCAGCGCCAAGGGATCAAGCCGATCAGAAATACGTTGGCAGTTGACAATTCGAGCAGCTCTCCGTTGGATGCGGTCTAGAGGAAGAAGCTGGTACTTTGGTGCCCCTGCCCAAAGATGAGAGCAGTATTCCATACGCGGGCGAACCTGCGCCTTATAAAACTGTAGGCGATGGGCCGGCGTGAAATACTGCCTCGATCTATTGAGCACACCGAGCTTCTTCGAGGCCAATTTGGCCTTACCCTCTAGGTGGCCGCGGAACTGGACTTCACTCGAGATGTCAACGCCAAGGATTCCAATACTGGCTGTGGCAGATAGGGGAGTGCTCTCAAAACGAGGTGACGCGACGAACGGAAGTTTTTTTGCGGTGAACGCGCAAACCTGTGTCTTTGTAGGGTTAAAACGGACCAAATTAAGTCGACCCCAATCTGAGACTTCTTTTAGGGAGGTCTCAATTTCGACACAAGTTTGTTCCGGCTCTCAATGACGTTTTCCCGGGAAATATTGGCGCGGCCGGTGTAGGAGGCATCACTCGTACTATCATCAGCATAACAATGAATGCCGCTAGTTTGCAACATGTCATTGATATGCAGGAGGAATAGCGTGGGTGATAGCACACAGCCTTGAGGGACACCAGCATTCACAGACATTGAGTCTGAGCATTCACCGTCAACTAGGACCTTAATGCTTCTGTCTGCTAGAAAACTGCTGACCCATTCGCATAATTTCCCGGGGAGCTCATAGGATGGAAGTTTCGAAAGAAGTGCTTTGTGCCACACGCGATCGAAGGCCTTCGCTACATCCAAACTAACTGCCAGTGCCTCACCTTTACTCTCTATCGCCTGTGCCCAGCAATGTGTCAGGTAAACTAAAAGATCACCAGCCGAACGACCCCTACGGAAACCGTATTGTTGGTCACTCAGCAGCTGGTGATCCTCTAGGTACCAGAGGAGCTGACGATTGATGATGGGACTCCATAATCTTAGAGAAAAGGGAGGTTATAGCTATCGGCCTGTAGTCGGATGGATTTGAGCGGTCGCCTTTTTTAGGGATCGGGTGCACCAAAGCTGACTTCCACGAAGTCGGGACTACGCCAGAAGAGTAGGAGAGCCGAAAAAGACGCGTTAAGACCGGCGCCAACTCAGGAGCACACATCTTGAGAACAATCGCAGGGATTCCATCAGGCCCACTGGACTTATGGGTGTCGAGGGAGCGAAGAGCCTTACGCACAAAGCGAAAATGAAATAATGAAATGGAAATTTTTATTCGAAAATGGATTTACTCAGCTTAGTAAAAATCTGAAACAAAAGACGGTCGAAGGCCGGTATTAGGTACAGTCTCCTTAGGTCCAGCCAATACTCCACTCCACCTTAAAGTGTACCCGAATCCCTCACGGGTACCACTCTTATTAGCTTAGCCTGCTAAACCATTTTATTCTAACTTATTACAAGAAAAATGTTGCATGTAAAAATTGCTTTTTTTATTGTATTGAACCGGCTACTGACATTGACATCGCGTTTCCTAATTTCACTATTTTTTTTTTACTTTCAAGTGCCAGCGCTAGTGCCAATCAGGCAATCACACCTAACAATATTGAAGTTGACCAATTATATTTTTTGGGATATTTTATAATACATAGAAAGCCGACTGATATTTTGACGAATTTTATTGGCAGTTTGGTCAACATACGAATATCAAGCGTAAAGCCAGCTTTATCTTGACGATTTGTTTGAAGGAATTCTTCCGTGTTTATTTCCGTTCACTGTTGTTACCCAGCTTGACCACGCCCCTTGACCAATTACATAGGTCTAAGTAAGCCGTGTTCACACTGCCCAGTTGAAGTAAGCCCTTCACAAAGTGCGGTCGCGTCTTTTGGCTTTCCTAAAAATTAATACCTCAATTATTGAGTTGGCGTGGGCCCAAGTGATAATAATATATTGCTGCCAATAAGTCGTCATTTAAACTTTAAGATGTAGAAAAACTGTTTTATGATGCAATAGTAACAATAGACTCTAACCAATGGAAGAAATACTGTGACCACATGTTCGGTGACTAAAAACATGTGGGCGATGTTATGCCACGGTCAAACGACGCCTGACGACCGGTTGGCGTCGTTGGTAGTTTGTTTATTTTATTTGTTTATTTGTATATTCCTTAAAATCAACACTTACAGTCTAGCTACACGTGTTAACTATACAGGACAGAAACAGGAGTAAAAGCATATATACGAGTATACACATGTTACATATATTACTATGATGACTAACATAGTAAGTAATCAAAGCTATATTTGAATGGAGCTTCGAGCAGAAATGGATTCCATGTAACGGCAACTAATTGCCAGGAAGCTAGATTCGGAGCTGTAAAAAACGTCAAGTTTGCTGTCGATGTCCAATACATCATTGAGAAGACTTAGGGCATGGTGCAGCGGTGAGTGGGACAATGCGCGCGTCTGCGCTGGCGGAACCGCAAACAGCTTACGGCGACGTGGTCGGAGCTGCATACCAGACACTGGGGCCACATGCAGTGGGATTAGAGCCAACAATGAAGGGTTAGAACTATTGCCGCGTATTAACCGAAGGAAGTATCTAATTAGGAACATATTTCGTCTAACCTCAAGAGAGGTATAGTTCACCATTCCTAGTATGTATGGAGTAGGGTACAAATGAGGGTAGTACCCGTATAGTTTTTGAAAGAGGAAGCGAATAAATGTTTTTTGTACCCTCTCCAGCATCAAAGTATACTGTTGTTCATGTGGATTCCAAATTATTGCGTTACATTCGAGACGGCTTCGGACATATGAATTAAATAGTAAGCTAAGGGTGATATGCGAATTAAAAAGTTTGCATTGGCGGATTACAAAGCCTAAGCATTTTCTTGCAGCATTGCAGGTGGCAACTATATGGCCATTAAAGGTGAGGTGCGGGTCAAACATAGTGCCGAGATCTCGAGCAGTTTTGACTTGTTGTAGGCGTTTATTGTCAATCAGGTAGTCATACTTTAGATGCTGGTGAGCACGGGTAATGACATGACTGAGCATTTGTCTTCATTGAGACTTAATTTATTGTTTGTACTCCAGGCAGAAACGTTGTCAATGTCTTGCTGGAGCTTTGCACAGTCGAAGAGAGTACTGATCGGTTTGAGTAATTTAAGATCATCAGCAAACATTAGGCACGTTGAATGCTGTATGGATGTTGGCAGATCATTAATTAGGATTAGAAATAGCAGAGGACCTAGGTCCTATTCCTGAAAGTACTGGGTAAGGTACAGATTGAGAATATCCGTATTGTACAAACTGATGTCTACCAGATAAGTAGCTTGCCATGAACGTTAGCAGTGAGTAAGAAAACCCTGCTGCAGATAATTTAGAGAGTAATATGTCATTATCGACTCTGTCAAAAGCTTTTCGGTAGTCAAAGTAGGCGATATCGATTTGTTTTTGGTCGTCTAGATTATTGGCTATTACAGTTGTGGCATTAATAAGATTTGACGATGTTGATCGTTTTGGTAAGAAGCCATGCTGTTCATCACAAAACCATCCGTTGAGCTGCTGGCGGGTGTGAGAGTATAAAATGCTTTCAAAGATTTTCCCGAATACTGACAAGATTGCTATTGGTCTATAGTTATGAAATTCAGATTTAGACCCAGATTTAAGTATGGGTATTACTTTAGTCGTTTTCCAGAAACGTTGTTGGATTTTAAAGACATATTAAGAATGAACTGGAGGGGCTTGACAAATACTTCACGACAGTCTTTTGTTATAAATTGGGGAATCCCATCGGGACCTTGGGTGCGCTTGGGTGTTAAGCTACTGATAGCTTTCCTTACATCACTTTCGTTGATAAAGTCAACAGTGACAAGACGATGGGTTTCTTGAACACCCAAGGTAGTAGTAGAAGAGTAGGTGACTGACGGGTCCAAGGAGGGAGGTGTCTGTAGATAAACATGTTTAAAAAAGTTTGCAAATGAATCCGCGACTCCTTGCGAAGACATGCCCTTGAAAACAGCTGGTTGATTCGATTTTTTATTACTTTTTACAAAAGACCAAAATGAGGACGGTTCATTGGCTATATTAGATTGAAGTTTCTGAATATATAACTCGTGAGACTCCTGGGATTTCGAAAGCACTAATTTTCTGTAGTAAGAGAAAAACGCATAATATAATTGATTCCCTGTGAGTTTGTAATTTTTATGGTACTTGTTTTTCAAGTTGTTGAGGTAAATAATTTCTGAAGTAAACCAATCGGGATATGTTTTTTTACTATTAGTAGTGACCCTGCCTGCTAAGCCGATGGTCCTAAGTTCGAATCCCGGTAAGGGCATTTATTTGTGTGATGAACACAGATACTTGTTCCTCAGTCATGGATGTTTTCTATATATTTATGTATTTGTATATTATATATATATCGTTGTCTGAGTACCCGTAACACAGGCCTTCGTGAGCTTACTGCGGAACTTAGTCGATTTGAGTAAGAATGTCCTATAATATTTATTTATTTAAACAGATTTTTTATTATTATATGTTAATGAAAATTCTGACGATTCTGATAAAATAATAAAATAATTGCTTGTTAAGTAATTCAGATCATATTTCAAAAAACTGTGTAGCAAACTTTAAAAGTTTGCTTTAATGATAGCTTAATTTTAACGCAGTATGAATACGCCTTTACCTTGCAGTTGCACTGAGTGGTCACTATTTTCCTAACACGCGACGCGAGCATACTATAGTTGGGAAATTGATTATTGTAGAGGCATTGTCAGTTACAATGGTTCATATGTATTTATATTATAATTCTCGGTTAATAGTTGACTTGTTTGCAAATATAATAAAAAATAGCACAAGCTGCCATAACCCATATCGATTGTAACAACTTATAACTGTTTCGAGTAGCTTTAATTTTATATACTACAGTTACGCGGTACGGACGCGACCCATTTCATTCGGTTCGATAAAGTGAAGTTGTTGGCACAGGAAAAATGTTACGTGCCACGCAAGATCCGTGAGGCGATTGAAATCTCGTATTCTTGTTTAGTATACTTTTATTTTAATAGATTATTTGACCAAGTATAAAGTGTCGATAAAACGAAAAAAATTTAAACGCTGCACGTTGTCTATGAACTGAAATTCGATTAAAACTTGGTCGGCATCGGCAATAGGGAATATTCACAATTTTTTTTAATACTGTTGGATGATAGCTTTTATCATAAAAATACTGCAAAATAATTTTCAGCGCATAATAACTAAAATTTAGTAGATGAATCTTCTTTCAGACTCCAAATAAAAACGGGCGTTTGAAACGCCCGCCATTCCGGCAAGCTGAGCCGTGACGTCATTTCTCATCTAAGGCCGGCACACAGTCTCAATCAGATTACGATTCATAATTGTAATTCATATTATGAATTAATAATGCATAAAATTACGAACAATTTAGATATTGCTCACACGTATCGTGATTTTTTCAGATATAATAAATTTGTCAGATCAATTTATGTGAATTAAGATTATGATTTATGAACGTGTTTGACCGGCCCAACATAACCTAAAAATTGTTTATTATTTAATTAGTCTTGTATTGTTCAGCCGATTGTGTTTACATTTACAGTGGAAAACGACATACAAATCATAAAACCGCTTTAAAGATGGGATATGTATTGCATTGTGCCAAAATGCAAAAATATGAGTAGCAGAACGAGAAACACTAGATTCCTTATGAAGGAAATTCCATCCGAGGACATGTATACAATTTGACACAGACGATTCACGATTCGCGCGCTTTTTTTAATGATCTGGATACTAGTGCTTCTGTGCCGGCTGTACACCAATCATTTGAGAAACCGAGACCCGAGATTACAGCGGCTCTCTGTTTCATTCGCGTTCTTGGCTTCTCGAATGTTTGGTGTACAGACGCCCCTATCCAATGACGTCACACTCGACGTCACAGTGTTTTAACCGTTTGTAATTTCACACATTTTTTTGCAATTTTCAAAAATTATTTTCAAAGCTAAAATAAAATAAAATCAAGATTGTGATAGGGATATAATGCTGAACCGATACAGTTTCTGAGAAAAAAATATAAGCCTTATCTATTTCAAGTGCATATAGCCTATTAAATGGCAATCTCCCTACAACACTGTATTTACCTGTGACCTCTTTGTCGTGCGCCGCAACCTCCCACACGGGCTGCTCGTGCCGCACGTCCACGTACGCCACGCGGCCCTCGTTGTTGCTCATCTGCGGCACCCAACACACATCAAGTTACTCATACACTCCGCATACATCATTTAATACGAACACTCGCAGCGCCGCGTGCTCAACATTCACAAATTGAAAAATCGCATGTCATCATATGATACACAGAAATCACAAATTATCAAATTGCCTTTTGAAATAATAAAATAGGTGAAGGTAGGTACATCACACACACAGTTATTTTCTTTGGTTTCATTCATGTCTATATAAAAAGGAATATGTATTATCAGCGGGTCAGCGTCTGTTGATTAGGCCTTGAGCCCATCAAGTCATCACGCAATTCGCATAATGCTCATAAGGAAGAAAATATTCGCTGCAGCAAAGAATTGTTTAAAAACTTGAGTATGCCAAAAGAAATTTCATTAGAAAACTTTTATTATAATATTCATGCTTAATGCTTTGCATGTCCGTCATAGTCATAATTAATGTATGTATGTGTATATAAATGTGCATAGTTTATTACAAATGTAGCCTAAGTTTCATGTTCTATGTACGAGAATAAAAAATCATATAACAGTTTATAAAACGAAAAACAATACTACGATATTATGGGGTGCTTATCAATAATTTTTAACTGACCATTTGTCATCCCTATTGCAACAGCATAAACTCTAGTGCCCAAACGAGTTGGATTCGGCGGTTGACCTCTTTTTTGAAGTTAGACCTACCTAATTCGATTACTTGTCCCAAGTAGATGTACGAGTCAACAACTTCGAGTACCGAGCTTTCAACAGAGACTGGGATGGGCATGACATTGGCATTTTGACATAAGTGTCGTCTTGTCCATGTTCATTTTCACGCCTACCAGTTGAAAAACTCGGTTGAGGTCAGATCATAGTGCTGAGTTCCTCCATCGACTTTGCTATGACTACGATGTGAGTGATGAAACCGGAGGTGAGGTTGATGCCAAGTCCTTCCCATTCCATACTCTTCGGTCTTTTGTATAATTTGCCGCAACGTATGGATGTGGTCTATGGTACTATGGCCTCTTCGGAATCCGGCTTGTTCGGGAGGCTGGAAGTCATCAACACTGTGTTCGAGAAGATTAGTGATGACCCTTGAAAACAGTTTATAAACATGGCTCAGAAGCGTGATAGGTCTGTAGTTCTTCAAAAGGCTGTTGTCACTTTTTTTGAAGAACACCACCTCGCCTCTGTTCCATGCTTTTGCCCTCGGACAAGACGGAATTAAAGAGCTTCTGGAGAACTTTAAGTAGGTAACCGGTTTTATACTGTTGATCGCAGAAACATCTCTGCATATATATAGATGAAGTCTATCTCGTTTCTCGTGGAACTAGCGGGACTCATCCAGGTCCATTTCCTGTGGGGCGACTTCTGCAAGAATAAGTTCCTCTCTCTCTCCAAAAAGTCGGCCAGCCTCTGTCCCCTAGGGTTCCGTTGCCCACACCCAAATTGCCCCACTCTCAACTCATCACCGTCTTTCTTGCCCAACTTTGCGTTGAAGTCCCCCATAACAACAGTGAAGTAGGTTTTAGAAGTATGTATGGCTCTGCTTATGTCTTCATACATAAGCATCTACTTCATCATCGGAGTGTGACGAGTTCGGTGAATATACGTTAATCACCTTCAGCGAATATCGTTTCAGCGTTTGGGAAACTACGCAATGTCTTTTCGTCCGGCATACCTCAGTGCCTCAAGACGAAAGTTTTCAATCAATGTGTGCTACCAATGATGACTTATGGCGCCGAAACGTCGTCGAAGTCGCTCAACGAGCTATGGAGAGGGCTATGCTCGGAGTGATCGAATCAGAAATTAGAAGATCCGTAGCCGAACTAAAGTCACCGACATAGCCCTCCGGACTAGCAAGCAGAAGTGGCAATGGGCAGGCCACATTGCACGCATGTCGGATAGCCTATTGGGTCGAAAAGTACTCGGGTGTAGACCACGGCTTGGCAAACGCAGCGTAGGACGTCCACCCACAAGATAGACAGATGACCTTATGAAGGTCGCCAGGAGTCGCTGGATGCAGGTCGCTTCCAACAGGTACGTATGGAGGTCCAAAGGGGAGGCCTATGTTCAGCAGTGGACGTTTTATGGCTGATATGATGATGATGAAACTCTAGTGATAAAAAAAGTGAATGCGTCTGTATACTGACCGCAAAACAGTAGGGATTATGCGGGTCCCAGGCGACGCGCTCGATCTCGGGGCCGAGCCGCCAGGCGCGGTGCGCGGCCGCGTCGCGGCAGTCCGACACGCGCGCCGCGCCGTCGCAGGAGCCCGACAACAGCGTCTGAGGCTCGCGCAAGTGGAAGCTCAGCGACTGCACCTGCGACAACATCTTGTATTCTAATACTAATTCCAAATAGCGGAGCCGTAAGCCTGTGAAGCTTTTGCAACATAGGAAACTTGTAGGACCACTTCAGATCACTGGGTGGGCCATGAAGGACTTTTTTGGCTCTAAAACAACTCCTTAATTAAGGGTTCGGCATCGGTAGCGAGCGACAAGTGGCGCGTCAGGCGCGGCGCCGATTTTTCATCAGCGTTCAAACAATTGCATACTTTTGCCCCGCTGGTCGCACGCCACAGAATGTAGTGTTCCGTACATTTAGTTCTTAACTTTCCACCAAAACGATTTTAGGGTATTCTAGTAGTCTTTTTAGGGCGGATTTTGAAATTTTTGTCGTTTTTTTTCGGGTCAGATTTGAATGAAATTTGGTAGGTAGGAAGAGTTCCTTATTCTCTTCAAGATAGACCCAATTTCCCAGTATGTTCCACAATTTGGAAATTGAGTAAGTACAAATTTTTTGTCGCACTTTGAAATTTCGTATCTATGTAGCGTAGAATAAGGAACTCTACCTACCCACCAAAGGAGGGTGGTCAGATTGGCCTATTGACCAATAAGTACAAGCGATATGTCACTGGATAGCTTATTCAAAATTCTAAAACTTTTACTATGGCAGGTAATCCCAAATCTTTGTGTGAAAAAAGTTATCGCTGCATAATAATACAGTAGAATCCGATTAGTACGACTCCGCATAAAACGACCAACCGGTTTTAGCGACGTAGATATAGGCAGATGGTTGGTTTCATACAAGCCACTATGAAAGTGCATCCGTTTAGTACGACTGCTTTATATCGACATACCGCTTTTAACGACGGAATTTCACACACATACAAGATAGAATCTTTGTTCGAAGCGAATGTTCTAAAACTTAAGCGCTTCGCGCGGGTTCCATCTCGTGTAAAAATAATCTCCGCAATTTACAATGGCTTAAGTTGCAATGTAGTCAGGAAGTATGAGCAAATAGTTCAATGGTTCAACAATTTCTTTCACCCAAGAGCAAAATATTCTTCATTTCAATTATTTTGTGAGTTACATTTAGTTATAAATTATAATGCATGTGTGACTATTAAAATCGAGAAACAACTTTAAAATTGACAGTTTGTTTAGTACGACTTCCGGTTAGTACGAAGTAATATTGTCGGTCCCTTCGGCGTCGTTATAACCGGATTCTACTGTAGTTTAATGATTTTAAACGTTACTATATACCTATTTTGATATTAAGTTCCTATATCGCTTTAGACTATGAAGGTTTTCTTACTGCCGATGATTTTGTGTCATATTTCTGTTTTTAATGCATTATTATATGTTTTGATGTGTCATTCTGGTTCTGCTATTCACTGGATTTTGCATTTTTCCGTCTTTGCAAATACTCTGGTTTTCTTATCGGTTTCTTGTTTTTTTCTTTTTCTTTACTTTTTTTTTCTTTCTTGCAGGAAGACACGAAGTATTTATTCCTCCAGCTGGGCACTTAACACAGCTCTAAATTGTGTCGCTTAACTTCAAACTCGGGTAAATCCATTCGACCCTCTCAGCAAATATGTACCTTATTACCTTTTCTTAATACCAAAATCGCATAATCTGACAGATTGATTTACCCGAGTTTGAAGTTAAGCGACTCAATTGATGAACCTTTTGCTTAAAGAATAGTGGTTATCGTTTTATGGTATATTAATCGATATTTAGTTGTTTTTTATGTGTATTTATGACAAAGCGTTTAAAAACCGTTGTATAAAACTTAAACCCTATCATCCCATCAATAAAAAATCTTATTGATGGGATGTTTTTATTTTGTCATAACTTGTTTCACACAGCGATTTAAGATTTTCCGCCATACAAAAAGTTTTAGAATATGAAATAACCTTTCAAATGACATATGGCTTGTCATTATTGGTCTTTAGGGCTCCTTTCATCCAAATCTGACGCGAAAAAAAAAGGAGCACAATAGTACATTACTGCAGACGCCGGGAAAGAAGGGCTTAACGGGTGAGTATGTATAGACGAGCCGAGCGTTAGCGAGGCCGCATAACCATACGAAGCCGTTATACAAAACAGATGATCAATACATATTAAATTTCATGATGTATATGTCGCAATGTAAAATGTACCAAACACGAACAGCACTTGTTATTCTGTGACAATGAAAATTATAACCTATTTACAGATTTTTGTAATTCCTACTTATCCTTAGATAGACAGACACAGTTCTCACTTAAACAAGAAACCAATTTAGTCTAAACAGTTATCGTAATATTAACTAAACACGCATGCATTTTGGGTAGCCATATGCCTTCCGACATCTCGTTTGTCATTTGCGCCATTAAACAATTTAGAGCCCATTCAATTTTACTTTCGCATTTCGCACTTAATTCTGGTGGGGCTCAATGAATAGTCATTTCTTCTTCAAAACTCGACGACAACATTATTATTATAAATAACAATGAACAATAAAACCATTGAAATAGAATAAAAGAATCAAAGTTATTCTATTTAACTTAACCTCCAAAATTATAAAAAAACTACCTAGGCGTTTTTTCACGCGCGGTTTGAGTAGACGTTTTTACGTTTAAATTTAATATTTGAAATGTACCTATATTTGTGTGAGTAAATTTGCAACTTATGTTATATTATTGTTATATTTGTTATTTATGTTCATGTCGATGTCCATTTTATATAAATAAAACTTCAAAACATCATTACTTATTTTTATTTTTAATAGGCACTGTGGCAGAATGTTATCATGAAATAAAACGGCACGGTTTGAGTAGACACTTTTACCGCTAATGTTTAAATTTATAATGTGTTATTTGTTATGTTCATGTCCATATCGATTAAGTATCGACTTAATATATTCGAATATATAATTTATTGTTTTTTTTAATAGGCGTACTGGCAGAATGTCATGATGAACCATAGTAATGAAACTGTTATAATGGCTAAAAACCCTTGTTGCTGTGTCACACATTTATGTGGTATAAAATTAAAAAAATATTACTTCCCGGCCTAGGCCTTCAAATTTGCATGAAATTTCATTACGTGTCTCTCCAGTTGCCCCGCCTGAAACGTGGTACTTTGAAGCCTATTATAACGAACGTTATAACAACATTTCATTGCATGTTTGAGAAAAATAAAAATATGCCCTTAACGAAACTCGTATAGTGCGAGTAGTACAGAGTTTCATTAGTGACAAACATATACCGTACATGTATCGTACGTACATATATGTACCTATAAAATCAACCAACTATAGAAAAATGGATTACAAATTACGTTAATAATATTTGCCTTAGCCATACTGACAATAAAAATGACAGAGGAAGACTTGCAGATTCATTATAAACTAGGTATAAATTTATATCTTTTATAAGGCAAGGTATTCTTAACTTCATGAAAGGTCATGCCAAGATAAGCTAAGCGAATCAATACTTTTTTTTTTTAAATTGTAAGTGGCCAGTGTTCATTATTAACATACACGTTTCTATAAAGAGTAATAATCGATTAATTTTAATAATGAGCGGGTAAAAGAAATGTATGACGATGAATTCAATTTAAAAAGCACCCCGTTATACCACTGATAAAATTAGGTTAATACATTCATTTTGTAGCTTATTAAAGAGGCTAACTTTGGTGAAAAACTTGGAGGTGTCGCTGACGTAAAAGTACTTTAAAAAAAAGAATTTTTATTTTTTGTATGGGAATGTGTTCTATAATTGATGTCGTATAACCTTTACTATATGCTCAATATATGAGACGCACGTCAAAATCGACTTGCTAGAAAAAAAATGATGTTTTTGCTTTACCAAAATCTATAACATTTTGGGGGCTGATATTTTGCATACTTGCTACTAATATAAAGCTACATCGTCAAAAAAAATTACAAGCCAAAACTAGCTGGGGGCAGATTCACTTAGCTTATCCTGGCATGGCCTTAACGATTTTATTTTGTTCTTGTACCTACTAAAGCCCATTTTTTTATTCCGGAGACTAAAATGACAACCACAAATAATGTCAAACGTGCTGGTTACGGGTTACAGTTTATGGTGTATTTGTCAATAACGGAAAAATAGTAACTTCGTTCGATTTTTTTACATGTGTAACGCAAATAAATAACATAAAATAGATCTTCATTATATTTTACTGGTAAACTACATGACATTGTTGAAAACTTGGGTACTGGCCAAATATTATATAAAAAGATACTAAATATCTCAAAAAAAGGTGATATCTTTATATAACCTATTTTCGGGGTCACACATTATCCACTCAGTTGTGTTACAGATGCTTCCTCTGTATTCTACCAACATGTACCTCAAGTACAGTCACCTGCAATAGTATATGACGCTGTAAAGGCCGTAAAAATATGTGACACAGTCTTGTTTGTATCGCCATAAGAGCGTGTCACATATTTTTGCGGCCTTCACAGCGTCATATACTATTGCAGGTGACTGTACCACCAAATATTTTTGGTTAGAATCGGTTGTGGTACTTACATTACTATTTATGAGATGTAAAAGAACGACAATCCATGAAACGTCATTTTTGTCTCCGGAATGACATAATAGACAAGAATATAACTTATGTACCTACTGTATGCATATATTTATATGCTACAATTTTACTATGGAAATATCGCCCTCGGAGAAAGTATGTACTTTCAAAGCACAGCAAAACTTACTTTGTCCTGAAAATAGTCCAGTTTCGTGTGAGGGGTTCCCTGGTCTAGATCCCACAGTAGTACCGTGTTGTCTGCTGACCCACTAGCCAAGACATGTCTGGAACATCGAATTCACAACTCATTATGAAAAAGAACCTTTTTGGCATTTACCTATGTCAGTATTTCAGATGTACATAGCTATATTTAAGGGTAGTTTAGTAAAGAGTATTATACAGTTATGTGCAAAATAATAGCAGTTTATGATCTTGGTAAATAGTTTCTAAGATGAGACTGGTAACCAAAAGATGACCTCATATTTACGACCCTATTACCTAAGTATCGCCTTTACTGGCCACCGAATAGTTTTTTTTTCAATTTCCAACTTTTTTTTGGATTTATAAAAAGTACGTTCCATATAAATAGCAGTGTCATTAAAATGTCTTCATTACGTGATTTTCTGCGGCTCAGAAGTGATAATATATAATTACCATAATACAATATAGAATTTGCTGCTGTGGTAAATTAATTACTGCTAGAAAATTTAAGATCCATGGGAAGGGGAAGGCATTGTTCCAGAGAAATGGGAAGTTTGATTAAAAGGCTGTTTCAAGAAAGATAAACACTTAAAAATGTCCAAGAAAATTTAATATGTTCAGCTAAAATGATCAGCAACGCTCTGAAGTGGGAGGATAAAGTTGAAACAAGAGGTAGAAAAAAGCTAAAACTAAAAAAAGAGGAAGATCCTGGGACCTGTTAGAAGAGACGATGGCACCTGGAGTATCCGGAAGAACGCCGAGATTGAAGAGTTAGTGGCTGAGCCCAATATCATCGGCGAAACGAAATCTCGCAGACTTCGCTGGCTCGGTCACTTACTTAGAATGGGGGAGGATCGGGCAGTTAGAGGAGCGTACGTGGGGCGACCAACCGGGCGTCGACCGGTTGGGCGCCCCAGGTACCGCTGGGGTGATGTCGTGGAGGCGGATCTGCGCCAGTTCGTGGCAGGAAACCGCGCTGGATCGGGTCAGGTGGCATGCTCTCGTCTCGGAGGCCAAGATTCTTTTTGGATCACTGAGCCAAGATAGTAAGTAAGTAAAAAAAGAGGACTCAAGAATTGTACGTTTGTCGAAAAAAACCATTGCGTTCGTCAAAACATATTCAGCACTCATTAAATCTAAATCTGAGTAGCTCTACAGTTCGCCGTCGACTCATTGAAGCTGTTCTGCAAGCGAGAAGTCCACGGAAGTTGACTAAGAGGCACATAAAACAGAGATAATTTTTTGCCAAGGAACACGTAAATTGGCCTATGGAGAAATGGCGTAATATTTTATGGAGTGACGAGAGTAAAGTGGTGCTGTTTGGGAGTAAAGGTTGTCGAGAGTATTTGAGAAGACCTCCCGGTGCCGCTTTCATGCCGCAGTATACAAAGAAGACCGTCAAGCATGGCGGACTCAGTTTAATGATATGGGGATGTTTTTCTTACAATGGTGTAGGGCCTATCATTGAAATCGTGGGCATTATGGACAAAACATATTATTTGAAGAAGGTGCTTCAGGACGTAATATATCCATGTCACCAATTTTATGCCACTAAGATGAGTTTTCCAGCAAGATAATGACCCAAAACACACCAGTAAAGTTATAAAATAGTGGTGTAGAACTGAGAAAGTCAATGTTTTACCTTGGGCTGCACAATCACCGGATCTTAATCCGCTCGAGAACTTGTAGACAGATATTAAAAATGCTGTAAGTGATCAAAGTCCCAATTATGGCATGTAGTTCAGTCAGCATGGAACAATATCCATGTAGAAAGGTGTCAATCATTAATTGACTCAATGCCAAGGAGATGTGAAGCTGTTGTTAAAAATAAAGGTCAAGCCACGAAATATTAATTAAAATATTTATACTGTTTGTTTCAAATTGTTTGATTTGGTTAATAAATAACACTGCTATTATTTTGAAAATCGGATTTTATTTTTCCTTTGTTTTTGCTATGTGCATTTTTTATGAAGTTTCATTCGATTTTGTATTATTAGTTAATGAATAGTCAAGCCTGAGCCATATATTCAACAGAAAGTCATATTTACATAATTTATATAAAATTTTGCCTTTACTGCAATTATTTTGCACACAAGTGTATATGTGTGAAGTTTAATAAATTAAAAAAAAAAGAAAAATAATAGCACATTACTGCAGAGGAAAGGGCTTAACGGGTGAGTATGTATAGACGAGCCGCGCGTAGCGAGGCCGAATAGGATACGAAGCTGTTAAAGCCCTTTTCACGGCAAGGCATGTACCTATAGTGCTTTACTCACACATGCAATGAAATAAATACAAATATCTCCATAAATATGCTAGTTTAATTTCTAGAGAAACTAAGTTAACTTGAAAATCAATATATCTAACACGAATATTGCTAATTATTGTTCGTGGTAATTCCAACACGGATTTAGTAGAAAACAGATGATCCATAAATATTTCATGATGTATAAATATTTCGCAATGTAAAATGTACGAAAGCACGAACAACGCTTAATATTCTGTAACAATGAAAATTATAAATTATAAGTTTAACCTCTTTACAAATCTCGGTTATTCCTACTTATCCTTAGATAGACAGGCACAGTTCTCACTTATACATAAAACCAATTTGGTCTAAACCGTTATTGTTAAATTAATTAAACACGCGTGCATTTTGGGCAGTCGTATGCCTTTCTACATCTCGTTTGACTTGCGTCATCAAGTTATTTAGGGCCAATTCAATTCTGTTATCAGTTATCACACTTCGCAGTCTTCGCACTCAATCCTAGTGGGCCGCAATTAATATTCATTTGTTCGTCAAACTCTACAGTAAAAAGAACATAATTTTTAAGAAAAAAAAACCAACTTCATTTGGTTCCCGGTAAAAGTGAAATTTTGAATTTGTTTGAGTTAGCCAGTTTACTTCACAAATATCCAATACACCGCACGTGTACGATTGAAAATTGAGGAGCTTTCTTAATGTCCCATTGCTTCCATCATTCCATGTGAAGTATAATCAAACGGAACTCCCTTGTAGACCTTTAAAACAAACAAAATAACAATGTGTTAAATTGGATGACAGACTGTAAATTATCGAGCAGTTTCATTATGCCATCCCATCAGGGATCAAATCAACATCAGGTCCAATCCAGCAAAATGATGGCCACAGTAAGAAAATGCCTAAGCTAATTATGAACACCCTCTGCCGTTCAAATTTGAGGAGTTCTCTGAATTTTTCAAGAACTCCATCATCAGAATAGAAATCAACATGAATGTCAAACTAGGATAATAAGTAGAGCTAGGTTTATCGATCAGTTCCACTTTGCCATCCCTGGCCTTCATCATCAGGTCCACTTCATCAAAATGTTGGCGCCCCCAAAACAATGTTTTAGTTACTTAAGGAAACCCTCAAATCAGAATGCATGTGCCGTTAAAATTTGAGGAGTTCTCTCAATCCCTCACGAATTCCATCATCAAAATAGAACTATAATCAAATAGGACTATCTTGAAGGTCTTTCTTTACAAAGAAAAGATGAATGTCTCAAATCGGATGATAGAGCTGGGAATTACCAAGCAGTTCCACTTTGTCATCCCTGGTTTTCATCATCAGGTCCACTCCACCAAATTGATGATGTTCGTAAAGAAATGCTCGAGTGTCTTAAGAAACTACCCAAATCATCATGCATGTGCCTTTTAAATTTGAGGAGTTCCCTCAGTTCCTCATGGATCCCATCATCAGAAATTGATTTTGAAAAAAACGGGGCAAACCTGGAACCATCTATTTTCAGACAAATAAATATTTTTTTAAGTCGCATGATAGTCCTGGGAATTACCAAGCAGTTCCACTTTGCCATCCCTGGTCTTCATTATCAGGTGATCAGGAGGTATCATTAAATGGTTTGGTTGTTTTTGAAATCAGCGACCCGGTAAACCATAAAAACGATAACCATGTTGTTTTTTTTACGTTTACTTTTTCACCCCTTTTCCTCCTTTTAGTTGTTGAATTCTCAAAAAAACTGAAACACGTGCTAACTCGTTTATCTTTAATTCTTTATAAATACTCCTGTAAAGTTTCAAATAGTCCAACTTATCTTGTTTCCCCATACAGACTTTGGACACCCAAATCACCCCCTCAGGGGGTGAATTTTGAGAAATCCTGTCTTAGTCCACCACTAGACTTTATAAGGAACCTACGTGCCAAATTTGGAATATCTAGGACCCGCGGTTTGGGCTGTGCGTTGATATGTCAGTCATTCAGTCAGTAACTCAGTCAGTCACCTTATTCTTTTATATATTTAGTTTGCCTGATGCTTAAGTTTGCCATAATTTGTTTTCATATTTCTAAGCACTGTTTAATATGTTTAATATTGATTAAAAAATGAGTGACTTCGGAAATTATAGCCTTAAACGATGATGACGAAATGATTTCGTCCCGTAATGCAAAGCTTCATTAGTCAGATTCAATTAGTTGCATTAGTTTATAGAAGACTCACGTAAAATTTCTGTTCCACGACATGTCCAAGACCGCATTTTTGTGCCCAACTCTCTTAGTTTTCTTCTTCTTGTTGGGTTTCCGGCCGAGCTTGAAGGCTGGCTCGAGACAGTTCTCGATGTCCAAGTCCCACACCTGAATGACGGGGTCCATGCCACCGAGGGCGCAGAGATTACCTGCGCACCAATATACATTACTAAACAACATACGTTCTGGTCCAAGCAACATGTAAACATATGCAACAATTATATTAGCGCCATCTGGTGAGTTATAAGACTTATAAGCTATTCATGAACCATCAACACATTGGCTAGTCCTTTGGTAATCCACTATGCCACTGATGGACTGATGCCGCACACAGATACACATACTCGTATCTCTACACACGTCAAAGTACTCAAAATAATAAGGTGCTAACAATTTAGTCACGGATATTTTTACCGCTGATAGTACTCGGTTCTCGGAGTACATTTAGGTATGAAACATCATAAGTTTTGTTATCTTTTTTTGGAGAAAACTAGGAAACAAATTTACAACGTTAAAACACCCTGTTAGTGTGATTATTAAATAAGTACTCATTGAACATATTTTAGTACCTCTTTTACCTAACACCTAACTGGCCACTTAACGTCAAATCAAATACTCGATTGTCAACGTCATGCTAAACATCTTGTCAGTTAAATTTGCACATGGTGATTATTTTTAGACGGAATTATAATTATTATTTTTGTTCGGTAAATGAAAACAAAAAAATTATATACAAAGGTTCCTTAATTTAAAGTTAGGTTCCTTAATTAAAACTTAGTTAATTGTTTTAATGCAATGTATTATCTCTTAAAATATCCGTGACTAATTTGTTAGGACATTATATGTAACACCCACTCTCTTTTTTTTCCGTCAGGATCACTCGGGGTTAAAAAACAACAATAAATATTAGACATGATGTGCTACATACCTGGTTTGGTGTCTGAAGGGTCGTGGCTCAGCCACTCAATGCACAATGGGAACCACGGCAAAACGATGTCGTGGTGTACGTAAAAGGAGTCTTCCCCTTTGTTGAAAACTGCAATCATATTTTCGAGCGATAAGTTACAATCAATATTGTTATAAGTCAATAATAAATCGTTACATAACTTAGTACGTACGTTCCTACAGTTCTGATTAATACTCCAGTTCCAATCAATACTGGATTACCATGAAGGAGCAAGCTACTGTGTAAGTAGTTTTTTTACCGGTTGTTAACTTACGATTTATTGTCAAGCTTATTTTTTTATGTATAAAATACCCAATTAAAACTAAGTATTTACATTTCAAAGATACAAGACAAATGTATAGTAATCTTATGAGGTAAGCCAATTGTTAACTATCAGGCGTCTGTATTTAAAATATAGTGAACTAACTGTAGACTTCCAGAACACTAGCGTCACTCTCCACATGGCCCACCAGCAGCAGGTTGTCACTGGGCTTGATGATGTCATCTTCTTCATCGCTGTCCGGACCATCTGTCTGCAATACATATATCACAGCCAATATTAAAACTTATTTTTGCATTGAGTTTGTTGCTTTGAAATTGTATGTTTAACAAATAATTACGAGTATTTGTTGTTTAATTGAGAGAAAATGCTATAAATTTATGTGTAAAGGATTGATGAAGGATCTCTAGACCAAAACTTTAAAAAAACTAGGCATTGTGAATTACTGTTTTATTTATTCTCATATTATTATTTAAAAAGCAGGCAGACAGTAGCAACAACTAGTATAGCTTGTTGCCATTATGTTTAATTGAAACAATTTAATCAGTTCAGTTGTTTTATACTAGGTATAACTTACCCTAATTTGGACATTGTCACCCAAATCTCCTAGGTCGGGTAATGTTGCCACAGTTCCTATGCCAACTGGGTTAGCTGGAAAATGGAAATTAAAATTAAACATGCTGAATTGCTGAGTATACTGTCGAAATTATTTTTTCAATACAGTCTCTCAAAAAGTGCCCTTTTTTGGGTGTTTTGCGGGCGCAACGTTTGTTTTTTTTATTTAGTTGTGTTCCAATCCAGGACAGTACAGGAAAAAATCCTTAGGGACATTTTTTTCTCCTAAATGGGATAGAAAAAACTCGTGATTCTGAGTGGAAATATCCCAAATTTACAAATGAAACATAATTTAAAAAAAATGGACCGTAAAAAGAAACACTCATTTACCATTGATATAAGTAAAAGAGGAAGATGTGTGACGCTCATAGTTGTCAACACGGAAAGCTAGGCCAAAACATACACTTGCAACCCCGCACACCGCTTGTAATGTGTATTTGCACAGTGCGCAATAGAGATAAAATAAGACGATTTACATGGTTGTGCAAACAAGACAAGACCCCCTTATTTTGCGCATTACACACGGAACGACAAAGATAAAAAAAAACATTCATTCATGTGTGCAAGCGAGACATCCTTATTTATTACAACCACGTCTATAAATAAGAGGCCGTTTCATTACGAGTGCAAAAAAGAAGATTTCGATTTGATAATAATCCCAGTCCCTTCCTCACGCACGAACACTAAAGAAAGCGAAATGGACTGATATCAATATCAAATTAAAAAGTGCCATTATTTTACTCCTGGTACTTAGTGTATATTATATCCATCGCTTACCTAGTGCGGGATAAGATATGATCAATTTAACGATGTGGCCTCCTCCTCCGATTGCCAAAATCTACAACGGTCATATAGGTCTCACTTATACTGGACGGATGGTGAATCATAGGTATTCGCGTCTTGAAGTTCGGAATCTAGATAGCGTCAGCAAACAAAGTCAATAATTAAGCAATATACTCATTTCATAATGAAACAGAATAAAATAAAATATTGGTATTACAAGTCGATTTTTTTTATTGTTATTGAAATGTACATGTTCACAGCTAATTATACATAAAAATTAACGTTAAATAATATGTTTGCTTCGATGTATATCCATTATTAGTACATTTCAAACATTGAATTATTTAAAGAAATAGAATATTATATGTCAAAGATTTCAATTTTCAATAAACTTAACCATAACATTTTTTTTAAGTTTTAAATGTGGTAGTTTTCAGTTAAGTTTTATAAAATGGAGTTCAATATGACTGTCAATAAATAGAAGCAAAGAAATAATAGGTCACCGCTGCTTTTCATATTTTAATAGCAATGTCAAAATCAAAACTCAATCACTTTTCTGCTTAGTGTAGTACAACGTTTTTCATCACTAACGCGAGGAAAATGACATCACGTCATTATTTAACATTCGAAATCATTGGATATTTTAAAGTCAAATCTACAAGTTCATGTCTTCATGTGAATGAACAATAAAACATTGCGAGAATTTTTTGCTATTCCTATAAAAATTGCAGTCCTACTAATGCGTAGAAGCAATATGGTATGCAAACTTATTACCATACCAATTATAATCTAATTAATACTGCCACGTTGTCGTGTACTTATATAAAATTACTAAAATTTGTATACTTATAACAGAAAAATAATCGTGTGTTTTATTGGAACTCAATCAAAAAGAAGGTGAAAACGGGGTTAAAAGTTTTAACTCTTAGCACCCAATCACGGGCGGAGATAAATATGTAATGTAAATATGTGTATAAACTAACTTGTGTATGATATATACCTACATAATTTACTCATATTACTCATATTATTACTAGTCTTGCAAAATAAATATATGTTTTGTCAGATGTGTTTCAGGCGCAGAGTTAAAAATACTTGTTGATCAGAATTTGTTTTGCCGACGCTATAACAGAAAAGTGAATGAACGTGTTACTCGCGTAGGTTTTTATTTAGCTGTCTCTCTCATTCAATAACAAAGGTTATTTTGGTTATTATTTGCTAAAAAATAAATATTCACATTATCAACAGTACTTTCGAATGAAAAGTAATACTGTGAGCTCTGTTTTTTATGTTTGGTGCTATTAAAACACAGGGCGCAACACGGCATTATTTCTCGATATTGGTCCCAATGACTACGTTGTTGACTCATCGGCCGCCGTCACACGACTAATTCAAATTAGGTCCTGGAACCTATATTTGATGGCACACGAAAGTGCGCCTGGTACCATAACTTCCACTTTTACTTATATCAGTGTCATTTACGTTATTTTATATATGCGTGGGCGCAAGCATCACTTACTTGAATCTTCCTCATCATACTTTTCAAAATCAAACTCGTCATTGGGGTTCTCTGGAGGAGGTCGAGCTGAGCTGGGCCCTGCTTCTGCTTCATCATCTGATACATCCTCTCCTTTCTCTGTTAAACTATTATAAATTTATTGTTAGATTTGTTATGCAACATTGTTTTACTAACACAATATTACTTTCCAGAGACTTGGACATTTACAACTGCCCAACCAGGACGCCAATCGCACCTGTTTGTGTCTGTTTGTCTATTTGTATTCATTTACTCTTGGTAGAGGCACAGCGTAGGGATGTATTCCATACAGTGAGGTAACTTTCCATTCAAATATAGCTTTGATTACTTACTATGTTAGTCATCATAGTAATATATGTAACATGTATATACTCGTATATATGCTTTTACTCCTGTTTCTGTCCTGTATAGTTAACACGTGTAGCTAGACTGTAAGTGTTGATTTTAAGGAATATACAAATAAACAAAATAAAACTTCATACACGGCCAGCGGCTCGGCTCGGTGGTCGTGCTGAGGTTCAGAGTTGTCAAAAACTATGCGAAAGATATTACAGTCTGATTGGCAAACTAATTTCCATTTTACACCCCTTAAAATAGACCGCCGAATTTTCATAGAAATTCGGCGGCATTTCCTCCCCGCCTCCTTCCTCGCGCGCCCCCCATCGATGACCCAGAAATCGGCGGAGTTAACCCACTGTATAGAATACATCCACCCCCCTTGTTTGTGAAATAACAAGAGATATTTCAAAAACAAATGATAGCAACGGCGGAGACGAACCTGTGACAAATACGGAAAATCCCTTTTTCGATTTCGGGTCTGATTCAGATAGCGAGACAGATACACGCGTACAAGAAATACAACCAAGGATTACTCCTAAAGCAAAAGCTGAAATAATAATGACTCAGTTCTTTGCCGAAAGTGATTGCAGTTTAAAACTTTTAAACCGCTACGACGAAATCAAAACGATCTTCAAAAAGTACAATACACCACTGCCTTCTTCAGCGTCCATTGAACGTGTGTTTTCTTATGCTACAGTGATAAACCTTCCCAAATCTAATAGGCTCTCAGATAATTCGTTTGAAGATAGAGTTGTTTTAATTTAAAACTAATTTAAAAATGTGAGATACGTGTAAATTATTAGAAGAAAGCATTTAATAAAAGAAGTTTGATTAATGTGTGTTTTTCATTTCTAAAGAAATAAATCCCATCCCATCCCTTGGATCTGTATTCATATGGTTGGTCCCACCGCCGATATGTCAGTTAACTCTTTCGAACTTTTCTGATATATACCAAATATATGTATCTATTAAGACAGCATTAAAATGATTGGGATATAATAATAAAAAATCATTTAAAGAGGCACGAAGGTGGTTATTTTATTAACTAATTATTCGATAATAATATTCGCGAATAAATTATTCGTGGAATATTTTATTCGCGAATAAATCATTCGTGGAATATTTAATTCGCGAATAATCTATTTGCCTAATTTCGAATAAGAATAATCATTCGATAAATGTATTCGTCATTCGCGGATGATTCTGTTATTCTCAATCGTTATTTGTCATTCGAATAAATATTGCCCATCTCTGCCTGCTAAGCCGATGGTTCTGGGTTCGAATCCCGGTAAGGGCATTTATTTGTGTGGTGAACACAGATATTTGTTCCTGAGTCATGGATGTTTTCTATGTATTTATGTATTTGTATATTATATATATCGTTGTCTAAGTACCCGTAACACAAGCCTTCTTGAGCTTACTGCGGGGCATAGTCAATTTGTGTAAGAAAGTCGTATAATATTTATTTATATTTTTCTTTGTTGACAACACACTACAGTGTAACTTTTCTTTTCCAGTAAAATAGCTGGAACACACGTAATTTTTTTTTTGTAACGAACGAAGTTATAGGTGTGTTTTCTTATGAAAATCATAAGAATTGAGTACTTTTAAACTGCTACCTATTTACCCTTTTTATTGTTATTCAAAATGTAATATTTGTGTTTCTTTATATTAGTTACAGTTTCTATTAGCATTATAAAACGTAATTCCTGAAAAAAAAAAACTCAAGATGACCTAAAATTGGGCCGGTTTCGACCTATGGTTTATATGAGCGACTAGTTGATTGGTCCCCGTGCCAATAATAGTACTTCGTCTAAAATAGCAATAACTAAACGTTGGCAGGGCCAATGATTATACTTTTTCGTCATTGGCCAGGCCAATCATTGTACTTTTACCTATGCAAATAATTGTACAGTCACCAGCATAAATATATGACGGTGAACAGCCGTGCAAAAATATCTGACGCTCTATTGGGCGCATAAGTATCTGACGACACTACCTCGTAAAAAATATGTGATGCTTTGTGACCGGCAAAAACATCATTACTCCGTAAAAGCAAAAACATCGGCTGACTGAAGGGTCGCCTATATATCTGACACGATACATAAAAATATTTTTTGAATCTGCAAAAGAAAACCATATCTGGTTGGCATAAAGCCGTAAATTGTAGGTAGTGATTTGACAAATCACGAAAAGAGTGCAGACTTGTCATTGCATATGACTGTCTCACGTTTTATTCTGTCATCAAATCGACGTTTAAAATTGCTGAAATATAAGAATAATGAAGTTGGTCTGAGAGATGTGAGAGGCTACCGCAAACATCGAAAATTAGATTTTCGATCTGCATCTTTTTCGCTCGAATAGGTATAAGTATAAGTGCAATAGAAAGGGAGATAACTACATTTTTTTATTTGTTCGACTTTCTTGGTGGTAGACCAGGCGTGCGTGTCCAACCAAGGCCTCCATCAAAACTAAGAACATCATAGTCATACACCCTTCCTTCACTTTCTTACAAAATAAAGGAAATGTCAAAAAGAGATGTATATATATTATATAATGTTTGTTATTTCTCCGATTCCGTAGATTGTCAACAGTTTTGCTGTTCTCTTTTGATGCAATTCGTCCAAGCAGCCAAATTAAATACATCATAGTAATTTAGTAGTCGTGCATTGGCACGATTCTATGTTTTGTGTGGTCGTCCAGTCGATATGTAGCCATGACAATGGCGTTCGATTATAAGTTATTATAATACTTATATTAAATATTATTTACAATCCCTGCTAGATGCTATATTTTTTGTGAGTTATGGCCTGAGTGCGATTTTCTGAAAAGTGACATAATAATATGATGAATGTTGAATTTTTCCTATGGAAAAAGGAGGTTGATCACTATTACTTCACTACTCAAATCTCATAGGAAAAGTCTTCTGATGCCTGAATTTCAGTTATGTTACTATTTAAAATTGCAAATGGTAAATGTGAGACAGACATATCCAGTGACAAGCAAATGACAAGTCTGCCCTCTTTTCGTGAATTGTCAAATTCCTTCATACAATTTACGGCCTTCTTATTCTTAATGCCATACAGATATAGTTTGTCCTTGGTGATTGATTTCACAGCTTTGAATATATTGTCAGATATATAGGCGATCCATCAGTAATCCGATATTTTTGCTTTTGCAGTGGATAGATATTTCTGCCGATGAGAGTGATCACATAATTTTGATTTTTATAAGTACCTAATCACGTGTTTATAAGCGCCTCGATCCGATATGTATGCGGATACGGAGCAACGATATTTTTTCAAATATTTTTACCGAGGTAGTGTCGTCAGATACTTATGCGCCCAATAGAGCGTCAGATATTTATGCTCGGCTGTTCACCGTCATATATTTATGCTGGTGACTGTACCAACAGATCATCAAGAAAGGTGCTCGGCACATCACTATCGTCAATAATAATAAACAAGTATTGGCCCTACCATGGTATAATCATTGGCAGGGCCAATAAACACAAAGTACAATGATTGGCATGCCAATTATTGTACTCTTGGTATGCCAATATATGTACCCTGATTATATTTTCCTCCCATTTTTTGGATTTCGCGTTATAGTTCACAATTAAATCAATACATTTATTTTCAAAATATATACAGTAAGTGTAACTTACCTAACTACCTACCTTAAATCTAAAAAAGAGTACTTGAGGCATTGTAAATATATTTATGGTTGTGATTGATTCAAACTCTCAACATTTCCAGGGATAACTTGATATCAAAAGTTTTATTAGTTAGCACCTTAATTGGGAATGATAAATGTTGAAACTCGAGGTTTACCTTAAAGGGCCAATGATTGTACTACTTACCCTAGTTCATATAAAAAAAACAAACGGGTTAGGTACACAAATTAATAAACTAGTGGATGTGAAATGACAGGTGGTTAGTATGAAAACCAGTGTCGCCAAACTCACACAATTAAATTTACGTAGTCACAACTACAAATTACACAATAACAAATATGCTTTTGATTGGTGGCTACATTGAACACCAATGTGGTGTAACCGGATGGCATTTCTAGAATAAAAATCATGTGTACGTCGACGTCAAAGATATGTTTACACTTTTGCACCTTATTACAATGGGTTAAGGTGTCAAAGTGTAAACATATCTTTGACGTCGACTGTACATAGCATCAAGCATGGCCTAAATTATAATGTCAAAGTAATAACACATAAGCCTATTTGGTAATTTTGCAAAAAAAACACAAAAGTACAACATAACACAGCTTCATAGAATTAGATGGCGCTTTAATTAATAAAATTGCATTATGCACAAGCACAATATTAACACTATCACAGCCAAGAACTTTGGTAGGCAATCATAATGTTTGCTCAGATGCCGGCTAAGCCTGCCAGGCGGGCAGTAGCTATAAACCTACATGCCAGACCAAAGAGTCCGCCTGGCAGGCACACATTGTATCTTCGCCACCACAGAGCTGACACCAGCAGAAAGGTTTTAATACTTCTGATAATTATGTATGTGGTTGAAAAGTAGGTAGGTACAGTTGATTTTAAGGACTGTTGAGTTGATGTGAAACACTGATTTTTCTGTGTGATTAATAAATGTTGATGATTTATCTTTGTGTAATTTTATTTTCTCTACTACCCCACTAGATGCATTGTCATAAAATGGGGCATAAACATATGAGGCAGTAGATTTAATTTTATTCACATATACGAAAGTTACTTGGCACAGCCCTGAGCGTCCGCCAAGTGCCAAGTGGAGTACCAGTGTTGACGTCATAAGCCGCCTGGCGAGTTCTGTTTCTGGGGTACTGCTTCAAAAAATTTTGGCTGGTTGCAAGTGTTAATCTCTGATCTACCACATTATTTTTTTGTCTTTCCCATCACGGAACAATGGTGTTCCGGACCTTTGGGAGGCGTACGCGGAGCCGAAGCCAACACGCAGAGACACACCCTTTCGACAATTTAATGAAATGTAAGGGGTACACCGAGCGGATGTTGCACCTGCCCGAGTCATGGGACGCACGCAGAGGCAGCACCCGCGAGGGTGTAAAGACTATTGAGATTTAATGGAATCTAAAATATACTGGACTATTAGGTGAAAGTGCTGGACTAAATGCTGGGTTATGGAGAATAAAATCGGGCGTCTGCCTAACAAAATGGTAATCAATTTAATTTCCGGCAGACGGTGACTCGCCCACATAAGATGGGCCCCCACAAAAAGCGACATCTAAGATGGCTCAGTAATTTATGTGTATCACGTTGAAGTCACACGGATTTTTTAAATCATAATTTTAATTTTGATATATTGACGCAGTGATACGACGAAGCGCCTGGACTACACAGTGGAACGAGAACCGGTTGTAAAGGAAGTGACAGATAAGGTTGCTAATATTTTAAAGAAGTTCTCGGTGAAAACTATCTTCACCCTCTACAGAAAACTGTCACAACATTTACGGACGCCGAAGGACATTTTCCCACTTGAACGTCCAAGCGTTTACAAAATGAATTGTAGCTGTGGTAGTTCATACATAAGATAAGCTAAGCGTACAATCGCATGCCGTATAAAGAAGCACATACCTACAAGCGTTTAAAAACAACGACCATCTTTTGGAAGCAGGTACAAATCACTGATTTGAGTTACATAATCATCAGGTAATCTCGACAAAAAAGTATTACATGCCTATGATGGTTCAGGAAGCTATAGATGTCCTTAACTTAAACCGAAAAGATGGGTAGCACATACCTACAAGCGTTTAAAAACAACGACCATCTTTTGGAGGCAGGTACAAATCACTGATTTGAGTTACATAATCATCAGGTAATCTCGACAAAAAAGTATTACATGCCTATGATGGTTCAGGAAGCTATAGATGTCCTTAACTTAAACCGAAAAGATGGGTGTCCAACTGTCGATGGTCTGGCACCCAGTGATTCGAAAATTCAAAAACCCAAAGTGATTGGTTTGGTAAGGAATGCGCCAGTCGAAGCTGTAAGTGTCGTGTGTCGTGAACGCGAACGAGATCCAAGTACGAAAGTGGACAGTAGTAGTGGCAGTGACACCGCGCAAAATAAACGAATCCGTAACACGGTAGATTGATACGGCGTGTGGGTAGATCACAAATAAAACCTCGCAGTAAATCAGTTACACCGTGAACATGGCGCTTGTAACAGTGCCGAAATATTGGGAGCCCACAAAACAAATATACATGGTAAATATCTTGTTTGAAATAGTGATTATAATATTATAAGTCTTTGCCATCACGGAACAATGGTGTTCCGGACCTTTACCCTACCCCCTGCCCTCATACTGATATTCGGCCCATCTTATGTTATATGCGAGTCACCGTCTGCCGGAAATAAAATTGCTTACCATTTTATTAGGCAGGCGTCCAGTTTTATTCTCCATAACTCACCGCTGCGCTGGAAGATGTTTTCAAGGTTCTGGAGTAAAGGGGGTTTGGCATCAATATCAATGGCAAGTATATAAGTAGAAACTTGAGTACTATGCTCGATGATCTCACTCAGTAGTCTCTGATGTTGTTGGTCTTAAGATGAACATGGACAAAACGAAGGACATGTCGAACGTCCATGTGATACCATCTCCAGTGAATATCACAGACTCTATGCTCGAAGTTGTTGACGAATATGTGTACCCGGGACAGACAGTCCGGCCAGGTAAGTCCAATTTCGAAAAGGAGATCGATCATCGAATCAGACGGTTGGGCTTGGGCGGCGTTCGGGAGACTACGCAATATATTTTCGTCCAATATCCCGCAGTGTCTCATCTCAAGACGAAAGTCTCCGACCAGTGTGTGTTGCCGGTGATTACTTACGGCTCTGAAAAGTAGTCGTTCACTGTGGGACTCGTAAGAAGGCTCAAAGTCCCTCAACGAGCGATGGAGAGGGCAATCCCCGGGTTTCTCTGAGCGATCAAATCAGGAACGACGAGCTCCGCAGAAGAACGAAAGTACCCACATATACGAAGAATTGCTAAGTTGAAATGGCAGTGGGCTGGCCAATTTGCCCAGAGAACCGATGACCGGTAGGGTCGGCGAGTTCTCGAGTGGCGACCATGCTAACTCCGTGAAGACTCCCACAAGGTGGTCCGACGACCCGGTAAAGGCTGCGGGTGTGGACTGGATGCTGGCAGCCCACGACCGATCTTTGTGACAGTTTCTGGGGGAGACCTATGTTCAGCAGAGGAAGTTGTTCGACTGATGATGATGATAATGATATTATTTTATGAAAATTTTTGGTTTTATTTCTTTTAATCCTATAAACAAGTGTTTTCACGGCCACGCCGCCGATTGATTTTGACCGGCTCGCCGCCGCCGACTATTTGGTCATCGGCGCTCATGTCTACCCACAACACAAGCCTTGTTGAGCTTACCGTAGGACTAGGTTCATTTGTGTAAGATTGTCCCCTAATAATTTATTTATTTATTTACATACTTAAGTTGCAGCAACGGGAGACCACAGGATTGGACAGTTCCAGCAATGGACACTCTGGGGCTATTGGACAGTTACAGCAAATTGTAGAGCTGCTGAATTGAATGCTAATGTTACTTAGTTTTATCAGTTTTATCAATTTGTGTCTTCTGTATGTTTAACATGTGTTCCAGCAAATTGTAGAGCTTAAGAATTGAATACTAATGTTACTTAGTTTTATTAGTTTTATCAATTTGTGTCTCCTGTATGTTTAACATGTGTTCCAGCAAATTGTAGAGCTGAAGAATTAAATGCTAATGTTACTTAGTTTTATTAGTTTTATCAATTTGTGTCTCCTGTATGTTTAACATGTGTTCCAGCAAATTGTAGAGCTGAAGAATTGAATGCTAATGTTACTTAGTTTTATCAGTTTTATTAATTTGTGTCTCCTGTATGTTTAACATGTGTTCCAGTAAATTGTAGAGCTGAAGAATTGAATGCTAATGTTACTTAGTTTTATCAATTTGTGTCTCTGTATGTTTAACATGTGTAGCTTTGACTGTTAGTGTTAATTAAACGAATAAATGAAATAAAATGAACAAAAAAGCGAAACATGCCTGTATATTTAATATAATGCATCTAGGTTTTTTAGCTCATACAAAATGGCTTCAGGAGTCGCTATTCAACATAAGTGAATTATTTAGTAGCAAGAGGAACTTACCGCAACTCATTTGCTGTTTGCTTTATAATTTTCTCAAGCTCTTTTTCTGTCAGCTCAATCTACAAAACATAAATTATTATTTATCATACTAGTTATACATATATTTAATAGAATGCCGTAACTGGATTGAATAGGTATTCTAAAAGGCAGTTGCACCTGGTGACTTAAGCTGTTATTAATTAAGAATATTGAAATGCAAATATGATATACCATTGCGAAAGTTTTCCGAACAATATAACAACCATTATGAATGATCACAAAATTAAAGATCATCAAAAGAGTACTATCATTACTGTCATAAGTATCTGGATAGTTCTTCATCAGCGCCTAGGACTGATCAACAAAATGTAAACTTTATTTTATATTACCTTTTCAGGGACTTCTTTGGCTACCCCTCGGCGAACAAAATGCATACAGGAGACCAAACTAACTGTTGGCGTATTTTCTTCCATTTTGTTTCTTGTTTAGACTCAATATTAACGAAACGGTGTAAGTTTTTGAAAATATGATCCTTAAAGTAAAACCTTATGCGCATGTGTCGATCAATGAAAAAAACACGTTCTATTTAAACACATTGTAAAACATGCATGCACACCTCATGCAAGCAGAAAGACGGAAAAATATGAGTTTGACATTGACAACTGACCGTGCCTCTACATGCTCGGGCTCTCGGCCGAATGTTTCGGCCATGTTATAGTGCCTCTACATGCTCGGGCTCTCGGCTCGGCCGAATGTTTCGGCCGCGGGCGAATGCAACCTAGTACACGCTCATTCGAGACAGACTATACAAAGAAAATTTAAGCCAGACCGGAGACAATTTAAGCTTTTTCAGGTAGTTTGGGTGAGTTAAATAAAAGGTGTCTTAAATAATTTCACTTCGGGTGAAGCTATTTTCAATAACCAAAGCTATTTAAAACACCGTTTAACTCACCCAAACTACCTGAAAAAGCTTAAATTGTCTCTGGTCGGGCTTAAATTTTCTCTATGTAGTCGGTCTCGAATAAGCGTGTACTAGGTTGCATTCGCCCGCGGCCGAAACATTCGGCCGAGAGCCCGAGCATGTAGAGGCACCATAGTACACGATCATTCGAGACAGACTATATAGAGAAAATTTAAGCCAGACCAGAGACAATTTAAGTACTTTTTCAGGTAGTTTGGTTGAGTTAAAAGGTGTCTTAAATAATTTCACTTCGGGTGAAGCTATTTAAAAAGTGTCTTAAATAGTTTCAATAACCAAAGCTGTTTAAAGCCCCTCATTCACGGCAGTCCGCCGGCACCTCCGGCACGGGCTTAACTCACCCAAACTACCTGAAAAAGCTTAAATTGTCTATGGTCTGGCTTAAATTTTATCGATATAGTCTGTCTCGAATGAGCGTGTACTAGGGTGCATTCGCCCGCGGCCGAATCATTCGGCCGAGAGCCCGAGCATGTAGAGGCACCATGACAGGTTCCAGGTGGGCATAGAGTGTTTATTCTTTTAAGCCCGTCATTCACGGCAGTCCGCCGGCACTCCGGCATGGCTGGATGTAGCGGACACACGGTGTGCAAGTGGCCCAGCCTGGCAGTCCAATTCGCACTTATTCGTTGAAAGATGTGCAGCGCTGCGTTTTAGCGCATACACTGTACTCGAATTAAAAAAATGCCGCCATCTCTTATTTCATTTTTAATAATGAATAATTAATATTTTTTGCATTGCCGCATCTCAATTGTTTATTACCGTAATTTAGTGCAATTCGGACTGCAAGGAGGTGGGCGGAGCTAGCAGGATGTTGCCGTACGGCACGCATCCGGCAACGACATTCACGATACTATATTACGTGCCGGAGGTGCCGGCGGACTGCCGTGAATGAGGGGCTTTAGTGCCTCTACATGCTCGGGCTCTCGGCCAAATGTTTCGGCCGCGGGCGAATGCAACCTAGTACACGCTCATTCGAGACAGACTATATAGAGAAAATTTAAGCCAGACCAGAGACAATTTAAGAAGAGTTTCCATAGTGTCCATCATTATTGTATAGTGTGTATTATAGTAGTGTATTATATTATTTTATCTATGTATTATATATAATAATATATATAATGTTCTTCAGTTTGCTTTGCAATTATTTCGATATTATTACCTTGATTCTCCCTTTGCACCATTTTATTCAAGTCTCTGTTTGGCCCTATGGTTGACTGGTAGAGAATGCCATTGGGCATTAAGTCCGCCATTTGTACATTTGTTTTCGTATTTTGTGCAATAAAGTTTAAATAAATAAATAATAAATAAATTTAAGCTTTTTAAGGTAGTTTGGGTGAGTTTAAAATAATTTCACTTCGGGTACAAGCTATTTAAAAAGTGTCTTCCCGAATTGCACTAAATTACAGTAATTAACAATTGAGAAATGCGGCAATGCATAAAATATTAATTATTCATTATTAAAAATGACATACGAGATGGCGGCGATTTTTAAAATTCCAGTACAGTGTATGCGCTACAACGCAGCGCTGCGCACCTTTCAACGAATAAGTGCGGATTGGACTGCCAGGCTGGGCCACTTGCACACCGTGTGTCCGCTACATCCAGCCATGCCGGAGTGCCGGCGGACTGCCGTGAATGACGGGCTTTTCTCACCGAAACTACCTGAAAAAGCTAAAATTGTTTATGGTCTGACTTAAATTTTATCTATATAGTCTGTCTCGAATGAGCGTGTACTAGGTTGCATTCGCCCGCGGCCGAAACATTCGGCCGAGAGCCCGAGCATGTAGAGGCACCATTAGGTAAGGTACTGATACATATGCTCATTAATAGCATGCTTATTAGCAAGCGGGAAGTGGGAGGGGCCCCGCTCCCAACCCTCTTGCTATTAATCATGCTTATTAGCATTCTAATAAGCACAAAGCATGCTAGTAATGAGCATGTGTAATAGTAGCTGTAGGCATTCTTATGGAACGTCCAGACTTCGGTCCAGACGAGAACAATTTCACCGTGCGTTTACATGCTCGGGCTCTCGGCCGAATGTTTCGGCCATGTTAGTACACGATGATTCGAGACAGACTATATAGAGAAAACTTAAGCCAGACCAGAGACAATTTAAGTACTTTTTCAGGTAGTTTGGTTGAGTTAAAAGGTGTCTTAAAAAATGGTTGCCTGTAAAGTCGGTTTTACGGGCGAAGATTTTACGTGACAACCTTAACACTATCAACGTTCGAGAAAGACAAAGACAGAGACACAAGCATGCGCCGATTCAATGCGCCTAATTCTCTAGTGCTGCGCGCGCGGCAGACCGATCATAGTTGAGTGGGAGAGAGACGCAAGGCATTCGGCGGGCCTCTCTCTCGTTCGGTGACTCATCGTAACGTTACCGAGCGTTACACTTTTTCATAAGTGACTCCCAGCCGCAACCTAATTTAAGACGTTGTCACGTCAATAATTTCACTTCGGGTAAAGCTATTTAAAAAGTGTCTTAAATAGTTTCAATAACCAAAGCTAATTAAAACACCGTTTAACTCACCGAAACTACCTGAAAAAGCTTAAATTATCTATGGTCTGGCTTAAATTTTATCTATATAGTCTGTCTCGAATGAGCGTGTACTAGGGTGGGCCGAATCATTCGGCCGAGAGCCCGAGCATGTAAAAGCACCATAATATGCTGAATCTGATGATGCCTACTATAAACCACTTTTTCGTTTGTGCATTTATCGCCTCTCTTCACACCGAAGAGCTTTTTTAACGCAGCGCATTATTATCGATCTGGGCCTATACCACGAAAATCGAACGATTGCGGATTTGTAGCTCCGTCTCTGTCGCACTTGCATATTGGAGCGACAAGGAGGTTTTCCCGTCAATGCCAATTTTCGATGTTCGTGGTAGGCATGCTGGCGCTGTCGGATTTTAAGCTACTGTTACACTTGCTCATTACTAGCATACTTTGTGCTTATTAGCAAGAGGGGTGGGAGCGGGGCCCCTCCCACTTCCCCGCTTGCTAATAAGCATGCTATAAAGCCCCTCATTCACGGCAGTCCGCCGGCACCTCCGGCATGTAATATAGCATCGTGAATGTCGTTGCCGGATGCGTGCCGTACGGCAACATCCTGCTAGCTCCGCCCACCTCCTTGCAGTCCGAATTGCACTAAATTACGGTAATAAACAATTGAGAAATGCGGCAATGCAAAAAATATTAATTATTCATTATTAAAAATGACTTAAGAGATGGCGGCATTTTTTTAATTCGAGTACAGTGTATGCGCTACAACGCAGCGCTGCGCATCTTTCAACGAATAAGTGCGAATTGGACTGCCAGGCTGGGCCACTTGCACACCGAGTGTCCGCTACATCCAGCCATGCCGGAGTGCCGGCGGACTGCCGTGAATGACGGGCTTTAAAGCCCCTCATTCACGGCAGTCCGCCGGCACTTCCGGCACGTAATGGTGCTTTTACATGCTCGGGCTCTCGGCCGAATGATTCATCCCACCCTAGTACACGCTCATTCGAGACAGACTATATAGATAAAATTTAAGCCAGACCATAGACAATTTAAGCTTTTTCAGGTAGTTTCGGTGAGTTAAACGGTGTTTTAAATAGTTTTGGTTATTGAAACTATTTAAAGCCCCTCATTCACGGCAGTCCGCCGGCACCTCCGGCACGTAATATAGCATCGTGAATGTCGTTGCCGGATGCGTGCCGTACGGCAACATCCTGCTAGCTCCGCCCACCTCCTTGCAGTCCGAATTGCACTAAATTACAGTACTAAACAATTGAGAAATGCGGCAATGCATAAAATATTAATTATTCATTATTAAAAATGAAATAAGAGATGGCGGCATTTTTTAAATTCGAGTACAGTGTATGCGCTACAACGCAGCGCTGCGCATCTTTCAACGAATAAGTGCGAATTGGACTGCCAGGCTGGGCCACTTGCCCACCGTGTGTCCGCTACATCCAGCCATACCGGAGTGCCGGCGGACTGCCGTGAATGAGGGGCTTAAGACACTTTTTAAATAGCTTTACCCGAAGTGAAATTATTTAAGACACCTTTTAACTCAACCAAACTACCTGAAAAAGTACTTAAATTGTCTCTGGTCTGGCTTAAGTTTTCTCTATATAGTCTGTCTCGAATCATCGTGTACTAACATGGCCGAAACATTCGGCCGAGAGCCCGAGCATGTAAACGCACGGTTAAATAATTACACTTCGGGTGAAGCTATTTAAAAAGTGTCTTAATTAGTTTCAATAACCAAAGCTATTTAAAACACCGTTTAACTCACCGAAACTACCTGAAAAAGCTTAAACTGTCTATGGTCTGGCTTAAATTTTATCTATATAGTCTGTCTCGAATGAGCGTGTACTAGGGTGCATTCGCCCGCGGCCGAATCATTCGGCCGAGAGCCCGAGCATGTAGAGGCGCTATAACAGTGTTACTAGGGTTAGATTAACCATAAACATCACAACCGCACGTCGAACACATATATAGTTTCAATTGGCATATCAAAAATGGAATAATTATCATTTCGTTTTTTACGGAAAGTAAGCGTGTTTATTAAGCTATTTAAGAGTAAGTATTTTTTAGTTTTATTTTGAATGGTAGAAATGTTGTTTTCATTGAAATCGTTATTTATATAATTTTCCAACGAGTCTGTGTTGCGGGTGTTGCGGTATTATTCGCCAAACTATTATTCAATTATATTTGCTACAAAAAATAAAAGCTATTATCAGTGACTTTAATACCCTGTTTATTCAATGGATACACTTGAATATATTTACCTAATAAATTTTCCTACTATAATATTTGACAGCTATAGAGAAATAGAGATTTCTCTATAGCTGTCAAATAATGGCGTTGCTTGTCAGATCCTTAGTGGTAGTGGTATCGCATTATTTACTATATACTATCCTTAAACTATCCGTAGTGAAAACAAATCCCAATGGCGTATTCTGATTGTAGGTTTACATATATGATAAGTTTAATAGTGACATAACATATAGAGAGTACATACCTAACCATATAGACTAACGGGTCGCCGTGCATTCATATAATAAAAATGCCAGACTGCTACGCGCCCGGGTGCAATCACACTGCTCGAAGAGAAACTTGCAGTTTCTTTCGATTTCCTGCAAATATAAAACTTTTAACGGAGTGGAAAGCTCTCTGTCCGTATGTATTGTTAAGTTTTTATTTATTAATTTTGGTCTTTTTATTTAGGCATGAGTTTTTTATTTGTAAAATAAAACAAATAAATTATTACTTGACACTTTCGCAACCCGCAAGGCAGGCAAGCGGCGGACGTAGCGAAGATGCAATGCTTGCCCGCCTGGCGGGTACTTTGGCGTCGCGTGTAGGTTTATAGCTCTTATCTAGAGATGTGCCAACCCGTTAATATCGCAAACCGAGTTAAACGGTTTGACCCGAAAATAAACCAAACTGAACGGTTTGACTTTTTGTGTAAACCGGGCTCAAACCGAGTTGCTATGACCGTCCGGTGTAGTATTAGGTTTGATTGGACCGACCGAACCCGTCTTAGTAGATCGAGTCAATCAGACGAGTCAAACCTAACCTGTCCACAGGTGATTTGTCGGTTCGGTTCGGCTAAAGCCTACTATAAGTAGAGAGGTATGAAATATATTTTACTAAAACTCATTCATTAAAGTACCTACCTAATTGTGTTGCCTGAATAATTACATGAATCTGAGCCATTTTACAGTTAACTCTGCTGTCTAAAGGGGATTTGAATAGTTCCCAAACTGCAGAGCGGTTTTGCGGTCCTAGTCCTGACATTGTCTAACAAAATTTACTGTGCACTAATTAATAAACCAAAACACTGTTAAAAAATGCTAACACAATACTTTCTAGTCTGGAAAACATCAATCAAATAACACGAACTATCCATTACAAGTTGAAATTACGTACCTACGCTAAATTCAAAACACTGATTACTTTCAAGGACAACGTCATATTACGACGACGCTACTATTAAATAAGTTTTCGTGAACTTTACTGCGACGAGATAAGGTCTTATAATGGTCAGTCAAGACATACCTCGCTCGCTCACCTGTCTCGGGGGAACTCGGGATTATTCGGCGTCTCATTCGGTTCACTCGCTCCGTTCTAGCCCGCTCGCGCGAGTTGCGATGCGGCCCGCTCGCGATCCAAACCGTTCAATCGAAACCGTTCCGTCCGTTCACAAACCGGGTTGGACCGAGTTGAGCCTAACTCGGTTTGGACCGAGTTAGCAAACCTGGTTGACACATCTCTACTCTTATCCGACTAGCGGGTACGCCAGCATCTGAGTAAAGTTTACACGTGCCCGTGTGGCGGGTACACCGTGTCGAAAGTGTTAATCCAGCATTGAATAGAAAACTACCTTCAGTATTAAATTAAAATACTTATATCGAGGTATGTCAATAAAGTTGAAAATAGCTTGACATGTTTCGAAACAATCTATGTCCCTTAATCATGAGATGCGCTTGCGACGGTTATGCGCACAAGCTTTTTTGACGTGAGTAACCCAATATAAGTATTTTACTACTTAATCCAGCTTGAAAATAGCCAAATCCAAAAGTTAAAATGATTAAATCAGTGAATACTTACTTTCAGGCTTAGAGACAGGGAGCCTACTAATGAAGATCACCTGTGCAGTTGCCATTTCATTAATGGTGATAAAGAAAATTTGCCAACTGTATTTGCACATATTAATGCAAGCATTCCAATCTCATCAGAACCTACTGTTGATGAGTATGTATTTCTACATAAAATTGATGTTTGTTTATAAGATCAGAGTCTTCAGTCAGCACTCTTTGTGCAGAAAAATCAGAGTCAATGAAAGTTCACATTAAATGCAATTATGTAGTGTGAAAATAACACTTTAAACTTTCACATTTTGTACACATTATTATAAAAATAGAAGAGGTCTATTGCAAATATAGTTAATTTACCTTAATATACCAACGTTAACCCGTAGAACGATATGTCAATAAAAAATGTAGTGTAAGTTCTGCCTAAACATATACATAGTTAGGTTCGAAATTCAAAATTCGTTAGAAACACACGTGTGTTCGTAACGCGCTCCACGGGTTAATATGAGCACAAGTTGTGCTGAGTTGTGCTAACCAAACAGCTCTCCTGAGGGCAGTTTTGGATATTCAAGCTTGATAACCTTATATTCAAAAATAACTTTGGGATGTTGCACTTATGAGGTACACTAATATGTACTTGTACTTGAGGCAGGTGCTGTACAGTTTAGACATTAACCCTATGACCACCACAGTCGCCGCCATCAGAAAGTCTTACCACAGGCGCCAATAATGGCTACAACCAACAATATTGTCAATATTTAACCCTTCATTTTATTGGTTCTATATATTGTGTTTGAAAAGAGGAACGCCCTGATAGTTATTTTTTTCATTAGGGCTTGTGTTTATTTTATAATTAATTAATCAGTTCCACAACAAAAAAGACAGCAAGCTTAGTTTTATATTCAGATCTTAATAAAAAAAAGTCCAAATAAATGAAGATTTCTAATTATATCTAGGGTAGCCAGCTGTCAGTAAAAAAATGCTCGAAATTAAAAATTTGTACAGGGTTTGAATTATTTCCTGTACTTGTGATACAAGCTTTTTGCCAAATTTCGTGATTCTAGGTCAACGGGAAGTACTCTAAGATACATTTTGATTTCCATTGCAAAAGTATGGAAAATGCCACATAAATTTGACGTAGTGGTTAGGGTTTTTAACAGCTTCAAGGGACTGCAGACTTATGTATTTGGTATTAATTTCAACTTGCTACCTTTATGCATTCCCGAGACAAAGGGTCTTGACAGACAGACGGACGGATGAACAAACAGACTACAAAGTGATCCTATAAGGGTTCCGTTTTATTCCTTTTGAAGTACGGAACCCTAAAAATTGCAAATGTTGTACTAATGTCAGCAGTAAACTTATGACAGCTTATTTTTTATACATATTATTTAGATGAGATATATTATTTAGATAAGATGAGAATAGCCTTTATCGACCAAATAATACTTCATTGCATATTACATTAATTCACATGTCATTTTAATTAATTTAAATATTTTTCTTAAAGTATTTTTATAAATATATGTTGATAACATTGCTATTCATTAATTATTTAGCTTGCCTTCTTTTTTTTGTAATTTTTATAATATGCAATATTCATTACAATAAGAAATAAAACATTTTATTTTAGTCATATTGTCAATTAATTACATCAGCAAACTAATATTTTGACTTTTAGGGCCTCACCAATTGATTTAATGGATCAGCAAATAGCAAAACCAGATCAGTGGGAATGCAGGGCCTGCCTAGAGAAAGTTGGTTCTACCGCTAGTCTGGTTAATCTTTTTGAATCATGGTCATCACCATGGGAAGGAATGGAAAGCACTGTGGCTGAAGACCTTGCTAAAGTTGGACGCATTAAGGTACTTCTTTTGTTTCTGATTTTTCATTGGACAGGAGAAACCTAAACTACATTTTCCCTGAAAAAAAACTCTTATTTTGGCCATTTTAACAACCACTTTCTATTAATTAGACACTGATTGTATGTACATATATTTTAGTTGTTGGAGATGAAAAACATTCTGTTTTTATCTATATTTTGTATCTATGATGACTTAATAATTAAGTTTTATTTTACAGCTATCATCAACAGACCAACATTCTAAATATATCTGTGACACTTGTTTCACAAAACTCCTGAATGCTTGTAGTTTTGCTGCTGTTGTACAGAAAAGTGACCAAATTCTTAGACAACGGTTCACTCATGAAGATTTAGACCCAGGTGATGCCACTGTGTGGCCTAAACCTATTCAACTTGGCCAAAACATAAATGATACTGTTTTTGAAACTGCTATGGATGTAGAAATTAAACAAGAAGTTCTGTCTGATAATGACTATGGAGAGAATGTGAATGGAGGTTCTGATATACAATACAAGGAGTTAGCAGACACAGAAATAAAAATTGAGCCTGAGGAATGGATAAAACCGCAACCTATTAAGATCAATGGTAAGTAAAATAATATGACATTTAAAACTTTCGCGATTTAAACACATATTTAAACATAATAATTAAACGGGTCTAACGCGAATTAATTTGTTTACCTTATTTACCGACGTTTCGACACAGGTTTCACTGAAACCGAAACGTCGGTAAATAAGGTAAACAAATTAATTCGCGTTAGACCCGTTTAATTATTATGTTTAAAAATAATTTGCCTTTCTACATTATTTGTTTATGATAGGGCATACAGTGTCATCTTGAGAATAACGAGTTAAGCTGATAATCTTGATAAGTCTTAACTCAGGAACAATCATTCTGATCATATGACTCCTGGGCGTAGGTAACCGACAAATTTTGCAAATATGTTTCCGTTTTTAGGGTTCTGTGCCGAAATGGTAAAAAAGGAACCCTTACGGTGCAATTGATTCAGTTTGTCTATCACATCGTTAAATATCTCAAGAACTACTTAAGCTACCGATATGAAATTCAGAATTTTGGAAAACAAGATTAACCCAGACTAGACACAATGAGAGAAGATTTATCAATTTTAAAAATAATTTTCAATGAAATGACTTTATTTACACATTCTAAAACATTATTTTATTATTTTCGTATATTGAAAATTTTTCAGGTATAAATGAAAATGTATAAAAACCATACCATTCCCTATTATCCCCGAAGTTTACGTCGGATAAAATATAATATTTTTACACAACGTTAACATTATTATAAATAATAAGGGAAAAATATAATTTTTTTTTGCATCTTCATAAATTTATTTATTAAAAAAAAACTTTTCTAAATTTGAAATTTAAGATTGCTTTTTTTTATTTAAATTTATATGACATGATGGTGTAAGTCCCATCGTCCCGTCTTTTAAATAAAGTAAAAAAAACCGGTTTTCGTGATAAAATATTATCAACGAAAAACAAAATCGCATACTAACTCTATGCCGTGAAAACTAGTGATACAGTCTGTCGATACATAGGGCTGACGTCAAATATCTAATTCGAGATGCAGTTGCAACTAAAAGTTTGTACGTAACTCTCGGCGCGCGAGTCTGCCTCGCACTCGCACTAGGCTGGGTTTTTTATTATTACTAGAGTCGGTATCTACTTGTGAGCTTTGCTTTTATACCAGTTCTCAATTGAACATGAACATAGGAATCCACCACTGGTGGACCACGGTGGCTTAAGAACTACAATTAGAGCTAGGCATGGCGTCTAGGGCACTTTTTTGGAGGCTTGGCGGTCAGTGTTGAGCAAATGCTTTGTTGGTCTATATCCAGGTATCTGCGCATATATTCATTAATGTATGTCCGTATTTCCAGGAACATTCTCCTACAATGATATAACGGAGCATTCTATCCAGCCAAATGGAAATGAAATGCTGGTACAGGTATGAATGACTATTTGATTATTTTCTTCAACGTATAGGTACTCGTACACGTAGGTACGTATTTCATTATTTTACACGGAAAAATAGGACAATTGTTCATTAGTTCTGTAACATAGAACTTGGTTATACGAGCCCCAATGCAAACGAGTTCGTCTGGCATGAAAAAAATGTTATAACGTAACATGAATCTAAAAAATCAGGATGATTTAAATGTTTAGTAGAACATGTAACATAAAAACATGTTTCACTTATTCAAAACATAAATTAACAACTTTCTTCGCTGATAAAAAAAATATTTCACCAAATGTAACACTTGCAAAAAAGTTCGTCTTCAGCATAGCCGAGGCAGAATAGAACGACTACCACTTGGTAGGGTCACTTTTGCATCATATCGGCCTTAATCCTGATCGGCATTGTATTGTATCTTGTATCTAACAACTCTCTGCACTCCTTAGGGGTTATTCCATTCCAGACACACGCAAGTTTCTCCTTAAGATCAGCTTTTGATCTAGAAGCATCCTTTCGTAACTTTTTCTTCGTCTTCCACCACAAAGTTTCTAAGGGAGACAACTCTGGACTGGTGGACGGCCATAGCATGGTAGGAATTTTATTAAGACTTCAGCCACGCCATCGTTGTCTTGGCAGTATGACAGGAGGCACCATATTGTTGAAAAGTAAATCTATTTCTATATATTAAGTTTTAACTTTCTTATAGACGGTAGCAAACTCTTTTCCAAGATGCTTTTGTATTTCTCGGCATTGACAGTTCCATCTATAAATTGCAGACAGCCCACACCCTGTGCGGACATACAGCCCCAAATCATTAAAGATGCTGGAAACTTCACCTTCCGCTTAAGACAGTCTTTATGAAATGCTTCTCCTTTTTCTTCTCTTTAGTTTTCTGCTTTTGAGTAAGTAGTGGTTTCTCTTTAGCAGTGTAAAAACCGTAGCCCATTCTTTTCATTACTCTCTTGCAGGTATCGACTGAAATGTTTTTTAATCGCTTCACGCCATTGTACGGCAAGTTCTCCTGCTCTTGCATGGCGATTTTTCTTGATGATCCTCAACATCCTGTTTTCTGTTTTGCTAGTTATTCGTCAACGGCCAGATTTCTTTAAACAGGAGAATGTTCCGTGTCTTCGGTGATGCTTGATGATTGTTTGAACTGTGGATCTTGGCAAAGAAAGGTCTATGGATATTTGGTACGTAGATTTGCCGCTATTGTTACTGGAAATTATAATTTTCCGCACTAATTCAGGCACTAATGTAACGAGTAATGTATTTTACACAGAATTTGCCTTTTTATATAGCTAATGTTATAGATGACATTGAATATTCTTAATTCATTTTTTTAAAAATCATCATTAAAAAACATTTTCTCTTTTCAAATAGACGACCTATTTTACCTTAAAACAGGACATATTTTACCTTACGAACAAAGCGTTATTTTTTGCTTTCGAGATGTTATTTTTATAATATGATTATAATAAATTAAATAACTTTATTATTACACTTTGTACAAGGCAAGATCGATTAATAGTAGTTTATGCAACAGTGATATAATAAGGGTTCTTAAAACTTGAGGGTCGCCGTTACAAAACCAGACAAAGTTGAGTTTTGTAATAATAGACCCGAGAGTTTTAAGAACCAATTATGAGCTGCTGGATACGCTAGTTTTTCTACGACAGTTAAAATAACAAAAAAAGCAAAACCTCGAAAGGTGGCAGAATGTGGAAGATGTCATGCCCACAATAGAAAAAAAAACAACAGTGCTCATATATTGTATGAAAATCCATAGGAGCAGTGTTCTTATAGAATACCATAGATAACCTTATAATGTATACTTTTTTAATATCGCTGCCAGTCATCTAATTGACAGATATAAGTGCTGGAGTATAAAAACCACTTCTAATGACTTTGCTTGTAGTGTATTTCATTTATCATCAAAGTAAATCGGGATTTAAATACTAAGTTCGGAAATAAATAGCATTTGCATTGGGGCTCGTAGTAACTCGGATGAATTTTACTGGCTTTGTCTTATTTGTTTAAAAAAGTCAAAGCATCTTTTATCATTGCGGTTAGCTACCGTAAAGACTTCCCTTCTGAGTGAGAAGAATCAACACTGTTTAAAAAGTTTGTATATTTGGCTATTGGAGCTCAATAATTAGTTACTTATAAAATATTTCAGTTTTTAGATGTGCCATTGAAAGAGGAGCCTACAAGTGAAGTAGATTCTGATCCTGTTCCTAGCGACCTTCCTCTGGAGTGTATGCTGTGTGCCAAGTCATTCCATAGCGTATCTGGGCTGAAGGTAACTTTAGCAATTAAATAAAGGGTATTATGTTATACCGGGTGCCCAACACCCGTGCGATGTAAAAAAGTAATTTATAGGTTGCATTAAAAGAGTTAGCTGGGGTTTTTATTTCTAATGGTTGAATGAGATTATGAATCATAGTATTCATAGTAATGTTTTTTGTAATACATATCGTCTTGTTCGCAATCCATACATTTTCTTGTAACATCTTTTCTGAAATCGTTTCTTGGAAAGGTTGAGTAAGTTTTATCTAAACCTTATGCCATAGTCGAGCTTCCAGGGGAAACGTGTAATCAAAGCACTGTAGGCAAATATATAGTTTTTAATAAAAAAATATAATAAAAAACGACTAAGTTATATCAACACCGTTGTTTTTTTTTATATTTCCGTTAAGAGTCCGGTTATATTTCAAATACGCGCGAGATACGACTTTTACACAATAACGCGCGAAAAAATATCATTGACACTTTATCGTAATAAGTAGGCATGCCCAAGTATCCCAACCCTACAAGGGGCTACTCAGCCACCCAATATCTCGATATCCACTACTTACACGTTCCTCAATACTCTCGGTCTCTCATTTTTGTAAATATTGTCAGAGCGCGGAGTGACATGACCTCTCTCTGCGAGCCCCTAAAGGCAACTGAATCCAACGTTATAACGTCGCTGATTATTTATACCCTTAAACAGAGAGATTTCAAGTGGAGTTTAAGCCTAAAAACAGTAGAAATATACATACACTTTTTATTATTTTTGGATAGAGTATTAAATAAAGTTTATAACTGCATATTAGGGTGTTTCACATTTGTATCGTAAAAAAAATTATTGTGATATTTTTTCAGACTTTGCTCGGCTTCCGGGTCCAGCTTATCTTAAACGCATATATACCAAAAATCAGGGAAATCGGGCAACATTTAGAGGTTGCGCACTGGTTTGGAAAATTAACCACCCTACTGCATATTCATTTATGTAAAAAAGTTACTGTTTAGCCAGAAAACTTGGCTAATGTTCGTATATTTCTACAAAAAGTTACCAAATTGTAAAAATTCTTTCTCAATAATTTTGTGTTAAAATGTGTAAAAGTGTTTCATTTATTCCGTAGAAGACTATATACTAAACAAGAAAAAAAATGTTTTATTATGATTCAATAGCAATTAGGTCGAAAACTAGATAGATGTTTGGAGCTCGCTCATCAAAAAATGGCAAAACAGCTGTTAGAAAATGGTGGATATTTCAAAAACTGACAACAATTTTGAAAAACTTTTTCATTTATTCTATTCAAATTGAAATTATCTCTTAATTTTTGTATTAAATTTAATAAAATAAAAATCATTTAATAATTATTTATTGGTTTTCGGTTTGAATCGAGTTTTTTTTTGTGTAATAACGTTTACACGCCAGTAGTCATACGCGGTTGTGTCGTGGTCGTGGTAAAAAAATACATAAAAAAATTTTGTTTTTTTTGTCATTTTCATACATTGTATGGTATGGGAAAATCGCATGAAAGTGGATACGGGTTGCAGTTACAGTAATGGCCTGAAATTTATTTTCGGACTGTTTTGGTGTGAAAGAAACCGATTTGGGGAAATGCGTTTAAGAATTTCTGAACTTTATAAAATAAGGGACGCTCTAACGCTGGCCCTATATGTATTTCTAATCTCGAATTCCCTTTATAGTACGAGTATGTTACGACTTTAACATATTCCAACTTTAAAAATTTATATACCGGGCTCTTAAATTTTATTTTTAATGTTTGTTACCTGAGAACTCCGTCATTAATGAACCGATTTTAAAAATTTCGTGTTTTATTTGAAAGTAGATGGTTTCAGATTGGTCCCATTTTTTTCAAAATCCATATCTGATGATGGGATCTATGAGGAATTGAGAGAACTCCTCAAATTTGAAAGGTACAAGCATGGTGATTTGGGTGGTTTCTTAAGAAACTCGAGCATTTCTTTGAGAAAATCATCAACTTGGTGAAGTGGATCTGATGATGAAGACCAGGGATGGCAAAGTGGAACTGCTTGGTAATTCCCAGTACTATCATCCGATTTTAAAAATTATTTTTTTATCTGAAAGTAGATGGTTCCAGATTGGTCCTATTTTTTTCAAAATCCATATCTGATGATGGGATCTATGAGGAATCATCATCAATTTGGTGGAGTGGACCTGATGATGAAGACCAGGGATGGTAAAGCAGTTCCTGCTTGGTAATTCCCAGCTCTATCATCCGATTTGAGACATTCATCTTTTGTTTATAATGAAATACCTTCAAGGTAGTCCTATTTGTTTATAGTTCTATTCTGATGATGGAATTCATGAGGAACTGAGAGAACTCCTCAAATTTTAACGGCGCATGCATTCTGATTTGAGGGTCTCCTTAAGTAACTTGAACACTGTTTTGGGGGAGCCAACATTTTTGTGAAGTGGACCTGATGATGAAGACCAGGGATGGCAAAGTGGAACTGGTCGATGAACCTAGCTTTACGTGTTATCCTGGTTGTGACATTAAATAAATAAATAAATAAATAAATATTGTGGGACAATGTTACACAAATCGACCTAGTCCCACGGTAAGCTCAATAAGGCTTGTGGTGTGGGTACTAGACGACGATATATATAATATATAGATACATATAAATACTTAAATACATAGAAAACATCCATAACTCAGAAACAAATATTCGTGATAAACACACAAATGAATGCCCTGACCGGGATTCGAACCCGGGACCTCCTGCTTCGTAGGCAGGGTCACTACCAACTAGGCTAGGCCGTTAAATTGTTTTATTTTTTTGTTTGATTTCTATTCTGATGATGTAGTTCTTGAAAAATTCAGAGAACTCCTCAAATTTGAACGGCACGTGCATTGTGATTAGAGGGTGTTCAAAATTAGCTTAAGCATTTTCTTACTGAAGCCATCATTTTGCTGGAGTGGACCTGATGTTGATGTTCAGGGATGGCATAATGGAACTGCTCGATAATTTCCAGTCTGTCATCCAATTTAACACATTGTTATTTCTGTTGCGACCTTAAAGGTCTACAAGGTAGTTCCGTTTCATTTTAAACAAACAAAACAAAAATTTATTCGCAGAAAAAGGGTAAATTACATGTGTTAGCGTAGATATATTACAAGATTGTATCACCTTTTTCGACTGTTTTAAACAGTATGCAAATATTAAGATAAGACAGTAAAGTACAGTGTGTACATACTATACCTACATTACTCAAAATTAAATTTACGTCTACTAAATTGTTACAAACAAACAAGCACAAATTTTAGTTAAATTATATTACTTATAACAGAAATAGTAAATATTTTACAAATAAAAGACGCTCATCACTCTTTATGATTAAAAAAATCATTAACTTTATAAAAGCAGTGATCTAGGAGCCATTTTCTTAGTGTCTTCGTAAATTCTCTGCCCTCTAGTTCTTTCATGTGAACTAATAACTTGTTGTATATAACAATACACATGTTGTAGACATTCTTCCTATAAATGTCAGTCATACAGTTTACTTCAGATTTAATGATGGAAGCCCTGAGACATTAAGCAAGCTCCCCGATTTTCAAACGTGCAAGTGTGGTGAATTGGATATTTTTAAAGTAAACTGGCTTACTCAAACAAATTCAAAATTTCACTTTTACCGGAAGACCAAATGAAGACGGTTTTTTTTCTTAAAAATATATGTGATAAGGTGTAAACTGAGTATGTATTCGACGTGACATTGGGACCGGTTAGACGTACGATAATATGTAATGTTTCACGACGATGATAGCCCTATTTCCCCCGTACCCTATGGTTCCACTACTTCCACCTGGACGGGCCAGTCACCGTCGTGGATCGTTACATATTTTCGTGCGACTAATCGCTCGCAGTACGTATATGGCCGGCCATATAAGCCGCCCATTTACGTACAGATTTGCTCGCCAGAAGGGTATGTGTCTGCCGGAGGTTCGGTGGACACTAACCCGTCAATGTATGATAGGAATTTGACACGGATTCATGTCCGGCAGGCAAAGGCTAAAAGCAACGGATCGGGCACGGGCCAGGCAAACCCGAGTTCGCTTTACCCGTGGATTGTCCGCCAGATGCTTTCCAATAGGCAAAGAGCTACACCCGGAAAATAGTAAACAATTTGAGGGCAAAGCAAGTCTATTCGGTATAGTATCGGTGGAGAGCTTAAATCAGTAATGCATTACTTTATCTTTCTTTTGTCGCATCTCAAATTTATGTACGATAAGCGTTACTGCAGTCTATTGACGCTTGTAACTCTGGTGAAATCACAAGCGCGTTGGATTCTTCTCCTTCTGACCAAGGTTTTTTACTCCAATTTGGCATAATATTCTCTCTGGTATCCGCGATTCGTATTCACTTTAAATGATACACTATAAAACAGAAGAAATCGCGAAAAAGTAATTACAATGTTTCGAGCCCTTTACAACACTCGTTGTCACAGGGTAAATTGAAGACTGGGAAAATGTATGATAATAAATATTCAAACAACTTTCGGGGCTAACTCTTCGTCTCTATGAGGAGAACGAACGAAGGGGTTTCGGCGGAAACATGCGTCGATGGTGATACTACTGTCTTGCTTTACCATCTTCTTGAAGCTTACGTACCTGAGAGTATAGACAGTGGGTAGGCTTTCAATACAATTTCCCCTCCGCCAAAAAAGCTTTTAAGTAATGAAAATGTCAGACAAGCTTACTCCAGTTGTCTATGTTCTAAGACTTCAAGTCACGGACCGTATGCAGTTACGCAATCCGTCGCTTGTCCGGCTGAGGGCGCCACTGACAAATATTCTAAATGATAGTTTAGTTGCACTTGTCAGCGTATTGCACGATAGTAACTATTTATGTCACTTTCTAACGTATTAAATTAATAATAATAATTGAAATATATAAATAAAAAATGGTTGCCTGTAAAGTCGGTTTTACGGGCGAAGATTTTACGTGACAACGTCTTTTTCTCGGTAGAATATTTATTGATATGAATATAATTAAATTGCACAATAGGAACTTACTTAACACTATCAACGTTCGAGAAAGACAAAGACAGAGACACAAGCATGCGCCGATTCAATGCGCCTAATTCTCTAGTGCTGCGCGCGCGGCAGACCGATCATAGTTGAGTGGGAGAGAGACGCAAGGCATTCGGCGGGCCTCTCTCTCGTTCGGTGACTCATCGTAACGTTACCGAGCGTTACACTTTTTCATAAGTGACTCCCAGCCGCAACCTAATTTAAGACGTTGTCACGTCAATAAATATATTAATATAAATACGAAGGCAAAACATACACTACATCTGTGAGGATGTAATTAATAATGTGTTTCAATATTTATTTAAGACACCCTGTAACTTAAAAATAATAAGTACCAAATACATATATCAAATAACATTTTAAACGGTCACTCACGCAATTAAGTTGATCTTCACGAAGATCGTCATCAGAAGAGAACAGAGTCAAGTCCAGGGACCGGAAAACCCCTCTTTAGGCTTAAGCCTATCGAGTTGGTTACCTAATCATATCTGTTACACAATGATACTGTAACAGCAACATTCAGTAACCGAATACAAAAGGTAAGCGAAATGTTGCTGTAACAGTAACCATAACCCGGTTAACTGCAAAACCCAATCCCGATAGGGTTTTTGTTTGGGGTTTTCTTTAGGTTACTGTTAACCTTTTTATAACAAACGAGTATACTCTTTACGTGTAAGTAAATTAGATTCAATATCTAATAACAGTAGAGGCTGGCATCGGCAAAGACAATTCCGTGTCAACAGTGAACGATAGAAATGTCGTAAAGGACATATAAAAACCTCGTACTTAGGACATTTGTATCTTGCACTGTTTTTTGGGTCCAACAGGTAGAATAACCCAGGTTTGTTTCATAGTTGTCACTTCAATCAATTTTGAACTATAAGCCGTTACACTAGAGTTGTATTAATAATGACAAGCGGTTTCTACGTCTTACATTTTCAAATTAAAGCGAAGACGGCAACGCGACGGCACGTGTTAATAATTTCTTATTTTTCTTCAAATACACAACAACCCGTTAGATTGAACTAGCTTATTTCATCAAATAAAATGTCATCATACCTTACAACTTCAATTCACGTTATAATAAATAAAAATACTTCTATTAATTACGTGAATTTCTTAAGCTTTCGAAAATTAAAAGTGTAGTACTAAACAAAATTGCAATTAATGAAACTGCAACATCATTACGTTTGCTTGCATGTTGTGATTTAAAGTTATTCGTAGTGTTTATTTTGACGGATTTAACTTGTTCAACGAATTTAGTGAATATCTCTTACGAGTCTTACGACTAACGTCGGTAGGTGATATTTTGTTAAGTTATTTAATCAAAACATTCAAAACCATTGTAGTAGGAACGAATAGGAATAAATCGTCTAATACCGCACGTGCAATGATAATTAAACAACTTAGGTAGCCAAGTTTACAAGTCGGGCTCGCGTGTAATTTAGATCCGAGTATCCGTGGTACTCGTAGAAACAGATCTTAAATACACGCGGACCTAACCCATCCTTATCCGTTACCATAACGTTTTAGGGCATTTTCAAAAATAGGGTACCATTTTCATTTCTTTTTGAATATAGGAAGTTTTGGGTTTTTTGTAACCAGAATCACGAGTACTATTGGAAACAAGAAAAATAGTGTCCCGTTTTTTTTGTCAGCTTTGTAACGCATTTTTTTTCATACATTTCGTATCGGCCGTTACAAACCTGACAAAAAAATTTTTTTATGGATAATTGAGGACCCATTTTCATTAAAAGGATGCACTTTTTTCTGAAAATGCCCTTTAACGCAATTCAGTTAAGGTTCAGGTTCAGGTAAGGAACCTGTATTGAGTTGTATGGCAGCAACTCAGTTTAGGCCCTAAACTGAATCACGTTAAGACGTCATGGTAAGGCCCCTTGGCGTGTAAAGTAACAGTGCATGATAATTAAAATAAAAAGTAGGGATACAAACAAAAAATTAGACATACTCGTAGTACATATTATGATCAATGTGAACAACAATCAAAATACAAAATATTCAGCAAAAACAATTCTACAACGATAGTAAAAAATAATATCACACTTTTGTCTTAAATCTTCATAATAGGTAGGTCTTCCCATCACGGAACAATTGTGTTCCGGACCTTTGGGAGGCGTACGCGGAGCCGAAGCCAACACGCTGAGCCCTTTCGACAATTTAATGAAATGTAAGGGGTACACCGAGCGAATGATGCACCTGCCCGAGTTATGGGATGCAGAGGCAGCACCGCCAGGGTGTATAGACTATTGAGATTTAATGGAAACTAAAATATACTGGTCTATTAGGTGAAGGTGGTTGACTAAATACTGTATTATAGAGAATAAAATCAGACGTCTGCCTAACAAAATGGTAATAAATTTAATTTACGGCAAACGGTGACTCGCCCACATAAGATGGGCCCCCACAAAAAGCGACATCTAAGAGAGCTCGAGAGCAACACCAGTATGAGGGCTGGGGGTAGAGAGGTGTCACTAAACTTTGAACATATAGCCAACTCGCCACTTAAGTTTCCACTAGGGCTCGCGGTCGTGTCCGTGATTCGTGAACCCGTAGCCGTACGCCCGTGTTCGTGATTCACTGCTACGGTTTTCTGGTCCGTTCCGCACGTGACGTTCGGCTACGTGAAATTAGGGTACGTGAATCCGTGTAGATGCGTGTAGGCGTGATCACGGCTTCACGTTCTTTAAGAACACGCCCGTTCGGTCCGCCCGCGACCTTGAGTGAAGATACGATGCGGTCTCTAAGAGCTACGAATAAAAATGTATCGTGTGTTTTTTATTCATAGCTCTAATTCCGTTTCATTACTTTTGAATTAAAATTTATTTCTAATAGTAAGGCCTTTTAAATATTAAGTAAGTAATAAATGAAAAGAACCAAATAATAAATACATTGAATAGCTACTTTAATAAACGGGTTGCTAAAATAACCCAACTACTCTTCATTGTTAAATAGTAACACTAATCATACATTAACAATAACAAACAAAAAATAACGAAACATCAACAAAAATAACTTTAAATTCACAGCTGAATTATAAATTGAAGATTTGTGATGTCAGGAGTAACTAATGACAATGAATGCGAAAGCAAAATTCTAAACTCCAGATTAAATAAAAAAATACCACGAATTTGTGAAACAAAACATCGCGGTCACTTCTTTCAACTTCACGAACAAAGGGTAAAGCCCAAAGCTACTTATGCATATTGTTTGTTTCATTGTAATAAGTCGCTTGCAAATCTTATTATCTTTGTCTGCACGTGCAACTGCACTTTTTATCTACAAAAAAACCCCGGTAGGTTGGCTTAGCTTGTTAGTCATACAATAAAACACTCTAATAATAGTACCTATGCCATTATTACCTTCAATCTAGAAATAAATAGTACTCTTTAATGTGCCGAAATAGTCCAGAAGGCCTAGTATAAAAGTTGTACGACATTAACTCCTCGACCGCGTTAGCGTATCGAGGGGTCAAAATATGAAAGTTGCCGGATGATTTAAATAAACGACAAACATAATTTGAACTCTCGATACGCTAACGCGATCGAGAAGTAAGTGTCGTACAACTTTTATACTAGGCCTTCTGCAGCGCTGGCTATATGAGCCCTGGCTATAGGAGCCCTAAGCTTAACGAATATTCATGTTAATTCTTTTTCGCCTATGAATACTTGGTTAACATGTAAATCTGACATTTTGTTTTGTGTCACAGATATAATTTGCTTTTTGAGTAATTAGATAATTTGTGGTAAATATTTTCATTTTGGATTGTTTTGAAGAAAAGAATATTCGAGACTAAACGCATAACTGTGTTGTATTTAGAATAGTATTTTTGGTGTGGAAACGTTGTTTGTGTCACTTCCGTCCTCTGTAATCCTATGCAATGTCATAGTATTCCAAATCACTCAAATAGTACATTGTGATACACGTGTGCTATGATGGTCATTATACACGAGTCGATATTGTGCGCGCGAGCTAAAAGCGAGTGCGCAATAAGGAAGCCGATGTGTACACCATGCACACACGTTTCATACGACATTTTTCAACACACTTGTAAGTAAAAATCAAAATTTTATTCGTGTTTATTAACTTTTGTTAAATACGTTAACTTAATTGTCAGAATTACGTCAGAATTATAAATGGCATATGAGTTTGACTGACCTTTATAGACTACATGAAGCTTCTTGCGATGCCTTTTCGACGTCGGTTGATGACAATACTTTATATTTTCAACTAATAGATCCACTTAAGGCCCAAACATCGCAAATAAGTAGGTATATTTATCACTACATCAACTAGATTTTCATGGTAACACTCGCGTTTTGCGGTTCCAGAGATTTCATCCACATATTGTTATAGTTTTACTTCTAATTCTCTTTTTGTTGCATTTTATCATAATAATTAAGCGAGAAGACGGTCACAAATGTTTTATGTAAACAATTTACCGCGGCGCGCCATTGGAGCGCATTTTTTTCGAATCGCGTTACGCGCGCATATTTGAAGGAAAGGCCCGCCAAACAGCCAAAATAAAAAATGTTGTAATTTATGTTTAAAGCACTAATTATTGTAAATAATGAATAATTTAATAAAATTGTACATATATCAAATAATTCTGAAAGTTTTAATCCATGTATTCAACTAAATACGGAGATATTGCTTTTTAGCGCATAAGCTATTATGCGACTACAAATAGTGTAAGTACTTGTTTGAAAAAAAACCTTTTTAATCCGACATAATTTGAATGTATTGTTTGCGTACGTAACTTAGTCTTGTAGGGTACAAACTGAATTTGATGGGTTTATCTCATTACCACACTAGTTCAATAATTATAATGAGAAAGTACGCGTGTTTAATATCTTGGATTATGAGCCTAAAAGTGGTACGATAAGAACCTCGTTACGAGCAAGTGTGTTGAAAAGATTATTCGAGTTAAAAAGAATACCTAAATTACCACTAAATACCTAACATGACACAAATTATTGTTATTAGGACTGAGAAATGGTTTAGAAACTATATGTTAAATAAGCAACATGAATATTCTTAAAAACTTGAAAAGTTATCGCTGTGACTAAAAGTCCGAAACTGATAAGAACTGCAGCTGTGTACTTTTTTTTCTGTGGCCCCGTACATGTTTTTGTTGAATTTGTTTACCTGTATTACCTTTATCATACCTACCGATGATTTGCAGAATTTTACCCTTTTGTTTCTTAGGATTAGGGTTGCCTTCTTTATATTTAGGCTTCGTTATATTATTTGATAGTACAAAGGTTTTACTAGTACGTTGCATTCATTACATTAATACTTAACAGAAAAAAAGTCTCTTGATTTAATAATAACAACCAGTAGCACAGTGTTGCTTAAGTTCATAATTATAATGATACGTACTAGGGAGTTTTACACCTTATATTTATATAAGTGCAATTCAACGGGCAGGTCGCTAGTTTTGACGAAAATCAATAGCTGGTTATACATAAACCAGAATATCCCCATAAATTACTTAGATATAACTATTATATTCATGCAAAAAATAAAATCTAAGTTTAATTCACAAGTAAATGTTTGTCCGTTCGTCCCGTATTCAATATACTACGTGGTAACTCAATTCAATAATACCTTAGTCCTTATTTATATTTCTCCCGGGCGTGTCGAACCTACGAGACGTGCGATAAGTAAGTTCCCAATGGAACCGAGCCCGAAGCTCTGCGCACGAACGCAGGTACGGGCTACGTATCATGGCGTGTCACGGCGTGTCACGTGAATCCGTACGCGAACGCAGGTACGAGGTACGTACCTTGGCGTGTTCGTGAAATTCGTGATCTTAGTACCGCCGGGCTTAAGAACACGTAGCTACGGATCGGCGTACATCACGGATATCAGGAGCCCTAGTTTCCACATCTAGTAGGTAGGTAATTATTAGGATTAGCTTTTGGAGCCGACGTGCTCATATTAACAAAGGCTCGTTTATAAAACAAAAAAATGGCCTTGCACGTGCAGACTACGGATAGGTATGAGTTGTTGGTAAGGGTATCGTTATAAAAAATATGGCAATTTAAAATGATAATATTGAAAGCAGCTCTAGAAATTCCTGCTTCAAAAACTTTACTTGCATTGTTTTTACTAATTAGTCTCATGAGACAATGACATTTAAGTGCACAAAGATGAATACCGACCGAGTGCAGGCTTATTGTTATTGCCCTTATCGGTTCCACATAAACAATGAATCTCGGCAATGTCTAAGCCGCGATGCGTTATATTATCTTGGTCTGGTATTTTACATTAATATTCTTACAATTTACGTAATCCAGTCAAATTATTATTACACATATTTTGAGTTGATACTTTGTATCCCGATACCTATACCTACTAATTGGTGTCACGGTAAACACTTCCGCTTTTCTATGTTTTCTGTGTGTATGTACACGAATGCATAGAATGAGCAGAAATCTAGATCCTGGATGGCTTTATGGATCTAGGGTGCCATGAAACATTGCTATTAAAGTAATATAAATAGTTAAATACAGTATAAGAGGGCAAGCGTACTGTTGGCTAAAAAGCTATCTCAATGGGCAGCGACAATGTGTAGAAGTTACAAAAATAGTTAAAAACCTTAACAAAACGTATAATTCGCCGTTCATCATTAACACATGCGGCGTGCCATCGGGTAGTATACTAGGGCCGTATTTGTTTTTACTTTACATCACCGATTTACCTGGCGCCACACAAAATGACACTATACTATTTGCAGATGACACAACCATAGTAATTAAAGAAAATACAGATGGTTCTCTAAGAAATATTATTACATGTACCTACATTAACAAATGTAACAAATTGGTTAGAAAATAATAATCTCAAAGTTAACTTAACCAAAAAACCACTGGTTTAATTTCAAACTTATAATAGCAAAACCAATTAGATTATCTGCCGATTTTAATGGCGTAAGTACAACTTAATGAAACGGAAAGTGCAGTTTTTCTAGGAATTAAGAATGATAAGTTTTGTAATTGGAAAGCCCATATTAATACCCTTTGTAATAAGCTACATCGATTTAATTATATTTTGTATCGTCTGCGAGCAACCGTCTCTGAGGCGGCAGCAACGGCAGCCTATAACGGTTATGTATCGTCGCAAATCTGTTACGGAATAATAATATGGGGCAACTCATCAGATGCTGATAAGGTTTTCTTAGCCCAAAGAAAGTGTTTACGAGTAAGATCTTTGTGTGGAGCATATTACCTAGATAGTTGCAAGCCATTATTTAAAAAAGTATACTACCCTTGCCATCCTTATATGTATTTGTTATGTGTATATTCGTAAAACATAATATAGAATTGTTTAAAATGAAAGGAAGGGAAAAACGATATAAATACGATCTAAATACCGACACATCAGACATTAAAACTATTTCAAAAAATACGTGTGGCACTCGGGGACTGGCGCGGTAAAGCTATTGCATATCATTTTGTATCAACTTATGCAATTATAATTATTTATTTATTTTATTCATGCAGTATTTCTTTTTCTTTGATATTAATTCAAGTTACACTTTTTGAGCGTGGTGACCGATAAGAAAACAAATTTTTCTATTATTTAATAAATAAAAAGTTAATATTGTTTAAAATGTTTTTATTATTTTACAATACATGTGGGTTTTATTATCTTACAGTAGCTGTTGGTTATTCAGGAATATTTATCATTAAAACTATAGGTTTATGATAACTGAAATAAGAAACATAAGTTTGCGACTTAATATCCTCTAAATACCTAGAAAATACCGCGTCAATGGTGGTCCCATATTTTGTTGTAGACTCTTGTGGATCATTATTCATTTTCAAATTCAATGTTTTTGATAGAAAAGTTGTCAACATTATTTTACAATACATGTGGGTTTTATTATCTTACAGTAGCTGTTGGTTATTCAGGAATATTTATCATTGAAACTATAGGTTTATGATAACTGAAATAAGAAACATAAGTTTGCGACTAACATATTTGATTTTGGCGGGACTAAAATAATAGTGTTTATTTTGACGTTTGACATCGCCGTATCTCTGGTAATAAAAGCTACTGTCCTCAATATTTTGTATAGAATATGACACTTAGCGACATTCGTTTGGAGATATATCCTTTCCCCGATAAAGAACTTTGTAACAAAGTGAATAAAGTCGGTTTCGGTCCGTCGGAGGTCGGAGTGGGGAGCGTCAGGTTTTTTTTCGTTACGGAATTTCTGGATTCAGTCCCCGCGCTCAAGGCCCGCGATAGAAGCTATGCAATAGCTTAAAAAAAAATTCTAACTCTATGGCCATCAAATTATATTATAATTATTCTTCCTGTTACATATGAGAGTTCTTAAAGGAAATAAAATCAGTAGAAAACTCTTTTTCATTGTTAGATTTTGTATATAATTAGATATTGTTATTATAATTTTAGTATTATAAATTTACGAAAACGGGGCTTAATCGTGTATAAACTTTGAAAACAAACCTCCGACGTTTCAAGGGCGACATTGCCCCCGTGGTCCCGGAGAAAGACTGTAATTTTAGTAGTATTTCCGTGAATATACCTACTTAAAAAAGTTATACCCAGAGTATCTCGAGATGCGATATTGTAATGTAATAAAATAAATTATAGATGTTTAATTACTCATTTATTGTCGGTACATTTTCAAATTAATTTAAACACATTACAGAAGCGTCTTGCCACACACGATACCGGTTTTCTGCTCTGTTTGGAACATGCCATTAGGCCACGTGTAATTAAGACACGACTCGTGTACACGGAGCCACGTGTCAGCGTGTACTCTTGTAATCGGGAGCCCTAATCTCAAACTCGTACGATTATACAAATTTTGCTCATTACTACGATAATACGAGATACGAAAAAATAATATAATAATAAGTATTCAATATCAAAGTATGTCATAATCATTTGGAGCACCGCTTGCTGCACTTGCTTACAATTAACTCAAATACATACTTTTGTTTTGCCAATGGTAGCAAATAGCGGTCTCAAGTGAAAACACGTCAGACGTCAGCGTGCGTAGCCAAGATGCCAATCGCTCACGCTTAATAATGTATCGTAGCTACCTCTCTCTATCTCTCTTTCTTATTAGCGTGACAATGACAGTTGCATTTCATTAGCGAGTGAGCGTGAGCGGTTGGCATCTTGGCTACGCACCCAGGTAATAAAAGAAAGTAATTGCCGGCAAAATCGTATTAAGATTGGTAATAAACAAGACTTTTATTGTCGCATTATCACTCTTGACGCATATATGAGAAATTAAGGAAAGACAAAAACTATTCACCGTTTTATAATGTAAACAGTTTGAAATCACGATTTCCACTTGAAACTTATCTGCTATGAATAGCATTGTAGTGTCTTTTGTTAAACCCAATCGCTAATTACCTGCAGAAAATGAAATGCAGTAATACAAAAACCTGTAATATAAATTACAAATTTATTGTCTTAAGAATAAGGGTCAAATTGGAATAGGACGCATTTCACATAAAACCTTTTAGAAATGAAATATGATCTGACCACCTGGGGACAATTGTATAATTTATTTTGTAACTTAAAATATTAGCGGAACTCTCTTTCTAATAAAAGGGATTGAAAAGAGACTTCCGCTAATATTACAAGCTACAACTGATTATGCAATAGGCCTCCGGTAGCGTGTTTTGCAAGTCTTAGTTAGAGGGTGGTATTTATTATATTATTTTTGCTGTAGTTGAGTAGTGTATGAACTAAGCATGGATTAAAAATTCAAGAATCCAAATGCATTAAAAATCCAAAAAGTAGGCCAGTTGTCGATTGTAAGAAATATCGGGAATAGAATACAGTGTAGCTAACGTTGCCGGTACTTGGTAGCGTAGCGACTGAAGCTTGCACAATATCCTCAAATCGATAAGAAATCTGTTCCCACTTTTTTTAATATCTACCTACGTAAGTTGCAAAATTTAACACAAGCTACAATAATCAAATCAACTTTTAATTATGAAAAATAAACAGACACCTGGTTGACCACGCCTCGGTTCTTAATTTCAACAGGTTATACGTTGAGTGCATGCTATAACAATTTGAACTTTATTGCCAAAGGAATACTGTTGTTATTAATAAAATATCTCTTGTTCTTTATGGTACTATTTCGTGCAGGTAATTAGCTGTTGGTTTTACAAAGGTTAACAATGTCGAGATTTTAAAAAGTTTTAACTTTACCGACAGCCGTCACAAGATGTACTCACAAAATAGCACTATTTGCTGAATTTTATCGCTTCGTAATCTGAGACTAATAGTTATGTTTTGTTTTTAAATAATATCAGAATAATTGCGCTAAGTTACCCATGTATGATGATTATTTATGACTCTACCTATATTTGACTGATTAACTACAAGAAAAATAAATAAACTTGAGCATAGTAGAAACAAACGCTCACGCCGCTTTCATTTCTATGTATGATAATAAAAATGTTAGGCCTAAAATGTTAGGTTATAGTAAGGAAATAAAGAAACGATGCCACACTAAGAGCAAAACAAACCTGGTTCCACAGCGAGCGACAACGTCCTAACTCCTAGCCATGGTCATTCAATATTAAGTCTAATTCCTGGGCGTATAAAGATTACTTTCGTTTGAACTGTTCAAAACAGAATAAAACACTAACAGAATTCATTGGGGTTAGTTACTGGTTAGAGGTTAATTGGGGTTAACTGGACCGATAAGGTTTCCGAATGATTAAGGTTTCCGTATCATGAGTTAACCGAATTGGAGGTGTTTTGAAAACAACCTTTAAAATAACCTTATGAAAAACCCGGGTTATGGTAACCGGTTCCGGTCCCTGGTCAAGTCATGCACTTACGTGTCTTCTTAATCAGTCGACTTAATTAATTGAGTCTAAAACTAAAACCCATCTTAAATGTTATTTAATATGTTCTGTAACACTTTAAATTTTTGCTTTTTGTACACATTATTATGAACACAGAACTCTCGTGAAACTAGATTATATCATTATGAAGACAGAACTCTCGTGAAACTAGATTATATCATTATGAAGACAGAACTCTCGTGAAACTAGATTATATCATTATGAAGACAGAACTCTCGTGAAACTAGATTATATCATTATGAACATTGAACGGATCTATCGCGAATGTATTAGTTAATTTACCTTAATATACCGACGTTTCGAAACAGTTTCACGTGTCATTGTCTCCACTCGGCTTGATGATGAATCAGCGGACTGTCAACGGCGATCTAGCTGGAAATGTTCACGTACCCGGCGGCTGTGTCTGTGTTTATAGTTGAAATAAGTACCTGATGTTGATACACATATTTAACAATAGAAGTATTGTAACTTTATTCTAAAATAATAATAAAGTTTTTTGTTCTATTAGGCTCATGTGATAGCTCAACATTCCTATAAGTCAGTCAAAAGGAAGTTTGGAGGAAACCAGTCACCACTGAAGAAAGACAAATTTGTGTGTTCAACGTGTAGACGAAGTAAGTTCGTTTATCTTGTTTCACCAGATACTTCTTCGATTTTTTCGATTGGAATACAATTCGGATGTTAATTGCCAAAGCGGATCCCAGGCTCCCTGAGCCGTGGCATGAGCCGGGATAAAGCTAGGAAGAAGAATGAGAGTTGTGTCGGATGTTTGCTATTCCTTTTATTTAAAGTGTTTTACTCGTACTTATTCAATTATTCACTTATCAGTCGTTACTTGCAGGTTTCGTAACGTCTACAGACTTGATGGTCCATGAGACGTGCCACAACAAATCCATATGCTATGGCTGCAACCAGAAATTCGACACATTCGAGCAGCTGTCCAGGCATAGAGTGTGCTGTAAGGTTATTACATCCAAAGACTTACCAAAGCCTAAAACGCTAGAAGATGTTAAAAGGTTAGTTTGTAACGGGGGACTTTATATTCACTTTTATATATTTTATATAGGTACCTACATGGATTTGTAACATTAGTGACCTAATGTTAAATATACAATTATCAATCGCACTTGTCTTAAAACACAATATACTAGAGAATAGACAGACGGACATGACAAAACTATAAGGGTTCCGTTTTTTTTCTATTTCGGCTACGAAACTACGAACGTTTCAGTGGTTTGGGCACATTGTTGACTGAGAGTAGACCGACAAATATAATTTATACTGGGGAGACGCATAGAAGGGCCGAAAGGAGGCGACCGAGGCGAGACTAGGGTTCTCAAAATCCGTCAATTTTACGAATATTAAAATTAAATGGATTCGGATATCGGGATAGTTCGGATAATACGGATCCGTATTAAAAAAAATAGAAATTGTTACATGTTTAAATTTATTGGTTTAAAATTAATAAATTGGGTTACTTTGAATTCGTATGCAAAAAAAAACGTAAGACGAAATAGGGGCAAGGGCTCAATTACGCTTGTTCCATACAAAAAGTTGCATGTTGAGGATCCGTAGTCCCCTATTGTCTCCTCATAAATTAAAGTTATGTAAATAGTTTTTGATAGGAAATGAGGTTAAAAAGTGTAGACATATTAATGAACTCGACTGTACGATGTAGGTATCTATGATTTCCTGTTCTTGATAACTATATTAGTTAGTAAATTAGAAACGCTTATAAATGTGTGTAACATTACAAACTTTACTACTACCTGCAGACGTCCAAAGCGCAAAAAAAAAAACAGAAACAGTAAAACTTTTTATTATCTTGTTGTAAAAATAATTCGTATAATGTTAGATTATGGATGAGGAAACAGGGGACAATGACAGCTCGAAATGCATTTTATTATATGGAACAAGCTCAATTTAGCCCATTCTCTTCTCACCTTTTAAAACATAACTTCAGTAACAATCTGTCTTTAAACTACAGATTTTCTTGTGCATATAAATTAAGCTTGTTTAAACTGAAATTAGGTTAACACTGACAATAAATATAATACAATATAAAGCACGAATCAAATCAATCATTAAATGTAATAAAATTTTTGATTCTTGTGTTTTTGTTTTTAAGTAGTCACACTATTATATATAAATCGAAAGAGATGTCATATACTACAGAAAACGTGACCAAGGCTGAGATCGGACTAGCGACCTCCTGTTTTCGCTTTTAGGGCATCTGCCGTGAAAGCAGGAGGTCGCTGGTTCGATCCCAGCCCTGCTCACGGGGGGCCATGGTCACTTTTTCTGTAGTATATGACATCTCTTTCAATTTGTAATAAATATATTATATATCATCATAATCACAACAATATAAAAAGACATATCTTGCACTTTTCCTTGGCGCTGCCGTTTACATAAAAAATGCTGCCATACATAACTTTAAATACCAACACGCAAAAAAAAAAACAAGTACAAGCATTAATGATTTACTAAATAGGCGCCCCAAGGCAACTAAGCACCATTAAACAGGGATTAGTTCTGTTACTCCTGTTCTAGAACAGAACAGGAGTAACAGTATGATATTCTATTATATTTAACAAAAGAGTGCCAATACCACAGCATTATTATTGCTTTAGGACTCTGATTTCAAACGGTTTATAGATCAATTAGTAATTTAAGTTATTTTTCTGAAATAAACTTATTTGAAACTTGAGAAATGGACAAATTTAATTTTATAGTTATTATACTTTTGCATATTTTACAGTATTACCAGTGATATTTTATTGTTTATTCTTTAATTTTTAGTGTTTCCACTCTACGTTTTAAGGATCCGTATTATTCGAATCCGGATCTGAATATCAACGGTTATCCGGACGTAAACCCTAGGCGAGACTGATTAGATCTAATTTCAGCGACGAGCATGTATGAAAAGATGTATGGATGTTAGCGAAGCGAAAGAAGTTTGTAAGGATCGTATTATTTGGCATTCTGTAGTCTTTGCCTACCCCATGGGATACAGTAGTGAGTAAAGTGCCTATGGATTTGTGTATGTATGTAGCGTTCAAAATTGCATGGGCAGTTTAAGTGCATCGGCACACAAACCTCCTCAAGGTTTTGCTTATGATGGGTCTTGTACTTATAACACTATGTAGTTTTGCTGTATTAAACAATACATTAAAAAAGAAGAAGAATGAATTCATTCAGAAATCGCCCATGTACATTTGCCATCGGATATATCGTAGCGGGCGAGGTCAGATGTATCAGATGTTACTGGCGGATCTGTTGTAAAGAATTTATTGAAGTTTAACCCTGCTCAGAAGTATTTGACGATCTTGCCCGCTACGATATACCTGATGGCGACGGTACATACTATGATAGCCATTCTCAAATTTACGTTATTACGAGAATATTTTCAAATTATTTATAAGTTAAACTTCAGTTTTGTCTTCAGGGTTGTTCTTTTGTCACATTTCTAGTGTAAATAAATAAATATTAAATAAACTGCTGTACAGATCATGAATTGCTCGTACGTATTGAGTCTTGTTAAGAACGGTGATATTCACTTAAAAATAGTTCCAAGTTCAAAACCCCATTAAAAGTATCAGATTTGAGTGCCCTATAGTAAGTGGGATTTACTACTGAACATGAATATGATACCTACCGATTTTGTTTTACTTTAATAGGATAATAGCCGAGGAACACAAACCTACAGATGATGAGGATTTGCCCAAAGAACAACTGGAGTGTCATCTCTGCACAGAGAAATTTAGTGATTCATACTACATGAAAATCCACCAGGAAATCCATCACAACAGCGAACAGCCCGATCCGGCACCCGCGCCGCCGCCCGAAGGTGACGCCCCGGACATGGACCCTGCGACCCTAGAGAGCATCTTTAGCGAGGATAAATAATCCTCAGCTGAATAACTGTAAAATATCGGCAATGTAAAGTTTGTGTAAGAGATAGTTGCGGTGCAGGCGTCGGTTATAAATAACTTGTGATATGAATATCCATTTAGTGGGTATATAATCAGGTTTGTTGGTCTTTTGCTTTATCCTAATTCAAGTTAATCTTAGCTACATTTTTTGCTGTCAATGGTCAATACATGTTGATTTTGTAGAAAATGAGCGCTGAAAGGTCAATAGGTAGGCCATAGCCTGCTTTCATTGAACATTTTAAAACATTCTTAGAAAATTTACTACTTAGGTACAGTCAGCATCAAATAGATAGTGACAGTGAAGGTCTCCAAATATACCGCAACATCTAAACTTACCATTAATACTAAGTCATCCAAAGTAATCAAATAATTCATGCCATCCACTGTCAACAAATATACCGATGCATACACAACGCCTGATACTTAGTAACATTCAAACCGCCATAAACACCATTACACCCACATCGCCGCCGGTAGCGTAGCACCCAAAGTGTCCAAAAATCCGGAACACTTAAGAAAAATGAACTTTATTTTTAAGGAAATAGATGTCAATCTTACAACTTTGTATTTTGACAATCATCGAGAAGAGTGGCGACCTGTCAAATAATTTCCTCTCTTTCTTTGTGGCTATGCCTACGAGTACAATATTATTAAATTTTAAATTGATTCTTTTTCAGCCGCGTTTTTAAATGAAATGTAGTCATTTTACTTATTTAAAAGATCTACTTATATGAGTGGGTTTAGATTCCAAATCAAATCGAATGTTATCAGTAATGTTATTACTTGTACATACATACATATATACCTACTTGGTTCGAAACACAATGTGAACGAGAAACGGAGACAAATATTTAAATAAGGTACAAGAATAAAATAATGTTTTAATCAATCACACACGTTGTTGTTTCGGAAAATAATAAGCAATTTTAACAATAACATAAAAAAAACAATTTTCTTCGTTGTTTTTGAACTAAATAATAACAAAAAGAAAGCAGATTTTTTTAATAGCGTGTATATCCACCTTCAGCAGTGATTACATCCGATAGTCGTTGTCGCATGGACTGCACCGCATTAGAGCAAAAGACATTTCCCCGTAAAGACTCCCATGTCTCTACAACGTGTCTTCGTAAGGACTCTGTCTCTCTCACCCTGTTGTTGTCCCAAAGTTGAATCATTTTCCCCCAAACATTCTCTATAGGGTTTAGATCCGGACTAAGAGGAGGAAAAACGATTTGCTTCAGGTGCACTTTAGTCTCAGGCTCGTTTAGATAGTTTTGGACTATTCTGCATTTGTGAACCGAACTGTTATCTTGAACAAATTGGACGGTTTCATTTGGATAGTATATCTGTGTGGTGGGCAACAAAACATCACTTAAAATCTCTTTATATTTTTGCCCATTCAATCTACCACCGACTTCTATCAGTTCACCAGGACCAGCTTTAGACATCCATCCCCAAAATCCCAATGTGATTCTACCACTCCTATTATTCGGTAAAACGTTCTGTTCTTCATATCTCGAATTGTTCATTCGCCATAATGACAGCCGCCCACGGGCAGAAGAACAAAATACCTTCTCATCCACGAATACCACATTTTCAAAATTGAAATTTAGGTATTTACGTGCAAACTCTAGTCTTTGACCTTTGTGCCTATGTGTAAGGAAAGCCTTTTTTGCTGGTATTCTGTGTCGCAAACCACCCTCCCGCAAACGTCTTCTTATGGTGGTTTGTGATACTCTATGTTCTGTTGCCAAATTACGCGAATTCACAAACCGATCGTCAAGAGCCCGCTGCACAATTTCTCTATCTTCAATAACAGTTGTTCGACGAGGACGTCCATAGGAGACGTGGTTGTTGAGATTGCCTTCCGTGGTCTCTCTCTCTATCCATCGGTAGATTGTAGATCGCTAGAAATAACAATTAATTACTAGTATTTTTAACTAAACACCATGTGAGGCAAAAAACAAACATAGTAGACAACTTACGCTTATGCCCAGTTCATTAGATATGTCTGTTATTGAAACACCCTCCTGTTTTAAATGAATAATTTTATGTTTAACATCATCACTAATACGTATTGTGTCCATTTTAAGACTTACAAGATAACAATTACTTATTAATCTTATTAGATAGCAATGACATATCATGCACTTGACAGTGTAAGTACGATTAGGTATATTGACAGTAAAACGAAGTTTTTATTTTATTTTAAGCAAATGTAAATCAACCTCCTTTACCTAAATTGGAAACCCACTTTGAAAAAGAACACTTGTATGTAGATACATCTTGCAGTTATGTGTGTAGACCATGCCAGAACGATATTTTTTTATTAAACGGTTTTATTTAGCTTGGGTTGGCGTGGGTCAAATCTAGTAATCAAAATTGTACTACCTTCCTGTTGACCGATTGACTTGAAATTTGGAACTTAGCTTTAGTTCTGGTGAAAATTCAATAATATATGATCAATAGTATTACAAATTCAAGATGGCCGACGCCACAAAATGGCCGAATTTATATTGCTTCGTAATTCCCTCGTCATGGGTATCAAATGAAAGGTCTTGTCTAATTGTCTTACCTATTTATTGGTATTTTCTCCTCAACAATGAAAATGGCGGCGAGGTTCGGGGCGCTGCTGGCTTGCGGCCATGTTCACAGGAAGTAGCTACACGGCGAAGGAAATGACGTCACGGCGGTTTGCGGAGCGACTATTTAGACGCTAGCGACACCTATCGGTCCATGGGAGAGGCAACGGTCTCATTCTAAAGATCTCGGACGTATCAGGAAAAATAATAATAATTTTATTGGAAGGTAAATTTTATATTTTAAATTTATAATGTAATTTTATAAGAAATAAAACAATGGAATGATTTTATTGGTGGAAGCGATTTGTATATTCATACACGCAGTTACAATTATAGGGTGAATGAGGACATTCAATAAAACAGGGACCGCTACATCGCTCACAGAATAAGTACATTACGTTTATTTCTTCGTCATCGAAATTGTCGTCGTCTTCAAAAATAACAACGTGGCCGCAGTCGATGCATGCTCCCGTAAATGATATTTCTTCCTTATCAATGTTGATTTTCAAACGCATTTGTAACAGCACGTCTAGGAAAATGTGACATAATAGATTGGTAGGTAAAGGAAGCTGAAAAATTTCATTTTTTCTAATTTTTACCATGTCCCACGAAACTACTTTCTTCTTATCGTTTAGCTGAGATATAATTTTATTAAAACACATTGAATAAAGAGAATCCATTTTTCACTGGTTGTCGTTTTAAATAGTCTTATTTCTTCAGCGATATGCATGCAAGATACAAAATGAACATTGAAAATATGTCTAAGCAAGGTCGCCAGTCGCCACTCTTCTCGATGATTGTCAAAATACAAAGTTGTAAGATTGACAACTATTTCCTTAAAAATAAAGATCATTTTTCTTAAGTGTTCCGGATTTTTGGACACTTTGGGTGCTACGCTACCGGCGGCGATGTGGGTGTAATGGTGTTTATGGCGGTTTGAATGTTACTAAGTATCAGGCGTTGTGTATGCATCGGTATATTTGTTGACAGTGGATGGCATGAATTATTTGATTACTTTGGATGACTTAGTATTAATGGTAAGTTTAGATGTTGCGGTATATTTGGAGACCTTCACTGTCACTATCTATTTGATGCTGACTGTACTCTCTGATCACGGGAAAAATATTTGGACGGATGAAGTCAATAATATCATTACTTAACACATTCTGTGGCAGATAAAACGGCACACTACTCCAGAACCCGGTTCTTTTTTTAAAACTTGCCGTATAGCGCCTGCTAGGTCTGTTCCTAATCCAATCATTGAACTGACAGTTTGTATAGAAATTTTGATTATTTCCTATCGTATCCTGGCACTGAATGTGTTAATAAATACAAAATTTATATAAAGCCCGACCAAGCTAAGTTTGCATTGATTTTGCGACGATTGATTATGATTTTTAGGGATAGATTTCGCCTTACGTACCTAGTGGACATGTTTGTACTGGCCATGTCAAATATTATTATGCTTTATTACAAGGAATTAGGGCGCAGTAAATAGTGTAAACAATGTACACATATCTATGACATTTGGCGGCAATACAATTGAAATATAAATTTAAGATAAACGAACTCTGAACTCTTCAAATAGGGGTAAGGCTGAATATTGTTTGACCAGGGAAAACGCCTTATTCACTAGTAATCACATAAATAGCGTGACAGTGAATGCAGTACATATTCCACGAAGTTTTCAAGATTTCTATAGGTTTTGTGACATTTGTCATACTCATAGATAAATAGGTAGGTAAAGATTTTTCACTCCATAAAGGGCCTAAATCGTTAGGATCTGTGCGGAAAGAGAAATCTCGTGATTTATGCGGGAATTCCTAAACACATTCTACGTTCTACGGGACTTTTCTTTAAGCAAGTACCTACCTACTTAATAATATATAAAGCTTGAACACGTCAAAACGTGGGCACGTACATTAACAAATAAAAAATAATCTAAGCTATAGCTCAAAAATATTTTTATCGTGTTTATATACAAAGTGATTGTACATTTTAAAAATATATACAACTTGTTAATTATGTTTTGAATATGCCATCATGCGTACTTTGCGTCGAATACGGCTCATAAGAGTTTGCACAGCAGTGTTTTGGTGTACTTCTTGCTGGCCCAAGTCCATATTTTTTGCAACTCCGCAGGTGATTTTACTTGTCCGCCTTTTTTTTCAATAATCCTTTCATAATGGGCCAGTATTCTTCGATGGGCCTGAGTTCAGGACAATTAGGAGGATTCCACTGCTTAGGTACCACGGCAACCGCATTCTGCTCGTACCATTCCGTCACTGCTTTAGAGTAGTGGCAGCTCGCAGGATCAGGCCAAAACAATGGTTGTTAGCTATGACTTCTAATGAAGGGTAAAAGACGCTTCTGTAAACATTCCATTTTATATATTTCACCGTTGACTGTTCCTGTTGTGATACACGAACGACTTCGTTTACCACAACTGCAAATGGCTTGCCATAACGAGAACTTTTTTGGAAACTTGGATCTCATTTTATTCTTGTAATCCTCTGGAGCGTTTATTCGATTCATACAAGTGTAAAATTCTTGGCCAGGTATCTGTTGGAAGTCTGCTTTGATGTATGTTTCGTCATCTAATACTACGCATTCAAATTTTGTTAATAAATTATCGTACAATTTTCGGGCCCTTTGTTTTGCGGTTAAATTCTATTTGGCATCTCGATTAGGTGCAGCTTGAGCCTTGTAGGATCTTAGACCGGCCCTTGCTTTAGCTTTCTGTACGTATGACTGCGACATTTGTACTTTTTTTGCGACATCAGGTGACGATAACTTAGGATTCGCTGTAAAAAGCTGCACAACACGGGCATCTTTTTTTAATCCTTTGCTCCTCGCTTTCCTCCACTACCCGGCTTCCGTTCTAACGTTAAACGTTCCCGAAACTTTTTCAACACCGAACATACAGTGGATTGTTGAATTTTTAGTGATTTTGCTAGAGATCTATAGCTTAAGTTTGGATTTTCTGTATGTTTGAGCAAAATTGTTTGACGCCGCTGATATTCAGAACTCGCCATCGTGAAAACGAATAAAAGAATGGGACGCTGTCATTATATTTTTCATACATTATATCACGGAGTTTCTATATCTAGTAGCAAAAGTTTGTATACCATGTGAATAAAAAATATATCAGCATTTATGTGTGCCCATGTTTTGGCGTGTTCAAGCTTTACCTACCTGTAGCTTTTAGAATGTTATTTAAGGGAACTTTGTTAAAACATATTATAATATAATAAGATTTTGGCTTGATAATTGATATCAGGTTATAAGCGCGATTAAAACATTAATACTGACCAGATTTATACATGAAACTGCATGAGTATGTAGTGGTGGTACCGTCAGTGTTAAAAGAATTATAGGTAATTTAAATAAATTTTAAGTATTCATCTTAATTAAATGAAAGTACATACCCGAAAAGATGGAATAAAAGAGGCAATCCTTTTTGGTGTTAGTCACTTTCATTTAATTCATTTTCTGAGCAAGTATTGATAAAAATCTTTTCTGAAATTCGATCAATTTCCCCTTCTTGATATCTATATTTATCTTCTTCACTTTCGATATGGTGACAAATATGTTCCCAGTCCTCAGCAATAATAGTATCAATTATTTCAGCTGCTAAACTCATAATGCCTTGCATGTTTAACGATACATTTCTTTTCGCTACTTTTCTTATGGCTAAAGGATATCCTTTAACCATAGACCAAATATTTTTGATCGGATTGAGTGTCGGGTGATACGGTGGCAATAGTAGAACTGAATGACCATGTTCTTTTAAAATTGCATCTATGTAATCTCTAAATCGTTCTTTATTTTGTTTTATCAATTCATACAATGGACGGACGGACTATAAGAAATAGGTAAATTCTTAGTTTTTCTATTTTACAAGTTTCATCAGATTTATTATATTTATGTGTATGTATGTACCTATATTTAAAAATGTACGAGTATGTATTTTACCTATATATTATTTATATTGAACCCTATATGTATAATTGTTTTGAATTGTGTAATTGATGTACTTAATTTGTTTTGTAAAACCACAGTTGATCTTACACCGCCAACAAATGATCTGTTTTGTCCAAAGGTTGACTGGTAGAGAATGCCTTATAGCATTAAGTCCGCCTGTTGTACGTTTGTATTTCCTTTTGTGCAATAAAGATTAAAATAATAATAATAATAACTTGTTGCCCAGACTATAGCTTTCGCGAAATTTGGAATAAACCGTCTGTAATAATTGGCAAATGCGACAAATCTTTTGACTTCATCTGTATTGGTGGGCCTTGGGTATTTAGTTAATGCGTCTAGTTTGGCTGGGTCGGGTTCTACTCCTTTTGAAGTTATTTTGTGACCTAAATACATTATGTCTTTACGTAAAAATTCACATTTCAATGGATTTAATTTAAGATTAGTGCTCTTTAAACGTTCTAACACGAATAAGAATAAGATTGTTATTGTGTGACGTCATGGAATTGCCTATGACAATACAGTCGTCTAAGTAAATAAAACATTGTTTGTAATTTAATCCAGACATCGCTATGGTCATAAGCCTAGAAAAAACACTTTGCGATGTCCGTAAACCCATGGGACATCGTTTCATCCTGTACATTTTATCAACTGTAAATGCTGTGTATTTTCGGGATTCTTTATCTAAAGCTTACCAACTGGTAATAACCTTGAGAAAGATCAAGCTTTGAAAAATATATGCTACCAGCTAGGGAATCTAATATTTCGGTTATGTTGGGCAATGGGAACTTATCATCCTGTATTTTATTATTTAGTTGTCTATAGTCAACAACTAGTCTCCACTTGTTTTCACCTAACTTATCAGATTTTTTGGGGACAAGCAAAACTGGACTGGACCACTCGGATGTGGTCTCTTCAATGATATCGTTATCTAGCATATTTTGGATCTGAGTTTGAAGTTCATTACGTAAAGCGTGTGGTATCCGATAAGGCTTAACGTACACTGGGCTTGCATTGTCTTTTAACTTAATTTTGTGCTCTAGTAAGTTAGTTGTGGTGAGCTTGTCGCCTGGCAGATGAAAAACATCTGCGTATTTTGCACAAATTTGTTCTATGCTTAATTGTTCCTCTTTGTTTAAATAAGTGTGTAAATTTAAAAGATCTAATAACGTCTTAACTCGGTTAACACAAATTTTCCTTGTGTCAAAATTGCAAATATCAAAATTACATAATCTTAAATCTAAAGTAACTGGCTTATCAGTCGTGTTTAAAATTCGTACTGGTATTTTACCATTAACGGGTCTCGAAATGACACCTGCTACAAAAACGCCTTTTTGCATTTCTTCCGATAGTACTTCGCAATCATCGGTCAGCTGTGACGCGATGTAAGTCATAACTTCACCCTATATAACCCTGGACACCTCTTGATATGGGCCGGGATAACCCTGGACACCTCTTGATTTGCGAGCCGGGAAACCCTGGACAACGCTCTTCTTTTTTCTGATTTGCAATCTTCTTAATTTTGTTTTAAATATGTGGCCATCTTTTTCCTTCTTCTTTGTTTTCACGGGTTCTTAAATGATGAAGTGATCTTCACCGGAGCGCTTCAACTCTTCATAAAGTTAAACTTCTATTTTTGGTTGTCATAATCTTCGTCTCCGTGGCGAAGCTCCCACGGAGCTCTTCTTCTAGGTTCTTCTGGTATGGGTCGCCATCAAATATGTTGAGAAGTAGGTGATGAAATGGAGTGTTAAGTAAAACCATTAATTGCGGAAGTTGTGTTATATTGGTGGTAACACAAGTATAAAGAACGGGAATTACACTAGACATACGTTATTTATAAGCTATTATTGCTTACATGCTATATTACTCAACTACGTGCGTCACATGTTGTACACAGTAACGTGTAGTTACTGTTAATATGTTAATTATGTAGGCTCATACTACACCGGCCTGTCGACGGAAAGTGCGATTATTTGTTCAGTACTATACCCGGCGTAAAACACCTATTTATGCGTGTTTTCTAGACCTCTCCAAGGCTTTTGACCTTGTAAATTACGATTTGCTGCGGCAAAAGCTTGGAGAGACAAATTTTCCTAAAGAACTAACACGCATATATAGATACTGGTACGCCAGCCAGAGAAATAGTGTCCGATGGGGAAATGTTTTATCAGATGAATATGGATTAGAGTGTGGCGTCAGGCAAGGTGGATTGAGCTCGCCAAAATTATTTAATCTGTATGTGAACGAGCTCATCGGCGAGCTCAACAGCACGCATATCGGATGCCACGTTAACAGGGTAGCATTTAACAATATAAGCTACGCAGATGATATGTAGGGCTTGCAAATATTCGACGTTTTCAGATATTCGAATATTTTGGAAAATGTAAGAAACTTAACTTAAAAGTGTTTTCAGGGGTCTGTACTTACCTCCAAAGGTTAAAAGGAACCGTTATAAAACCTCTTCGTTGTCCGTCTGTCTGTTAGTCCGTGTCCGTCAGTCAGTCTGTCTATCTATATGTCTATCAAGACCCTTTGTTTCAGTATTGCGTAGAGGTATCAAGTTGAATTTAATATCATATACTGCCCTTAGCTTAGACCTGTAAAAAATTGAACCTCTAAATTAACTCAATCAAGGGAATCAAAACCTGTATCGGACTTCCCGCTAACCTAAAATCATGAACTTGGGCATGAACCAATAACTTATAGCAGTTGTAGCAAGCCCGTTAGGAAAAAACAAAGGCAAATTTACCGCGCACTGAGGTTTGCGTACTTAATGCGTATTATTTTATCAGAATTTTGGAAATTTCAAAACTCAGTACCTATGCGAGCCCGACTAGCACTTGCCCGCTTTTTATAGTAATGTAATTTATCTAATGTGCCTAAGTATTTATTTTCATAAACAGTCATGAAATAATAAACGTGTAAAAAAATTGAGAGTTATGCAATAGTAGTTTATGCAACAGTGATATAGTAAGGAGTGTTTTAAGAACCAATTATGAGCTGTTGATACCCTAGTTTTTCTACGACAGCTAAAATAGCGTAAAAATCGAAATCTAGAAACGTGGCAGAATAGAGATGTTGTACCCACTCTAATTGACAGATATAAGTGACAGAAGACTGGAGTAGAAAAAATATTAAACAACAAATACTAATTATAAATAACCATTGAAAAACCATATTGTTCAGTATAACATATCTAAGTATAATTTTTTATAATCAGACTGGTGATGATTACAATTTTTAAGTTAACATGATCATTTCAACTGCAATTAATATCAAACATTATCCAGTGTATTTAAAATGTAGATTTTTGTGAGTTCCCCTGTTTTAATAATTGAATCTATTTACTTACAGTGATCAAGTAACGAATTCTTAGTTAACACGAATTAAATTACTATTCCCTTTTGTAATATACCTCAACCTCTTTCGAACTCTTGGTTATTGAAAAGTATTTTATTTATTATATTGTCAATAACATGCATTATACATATTCATGTGAAATTTGAATTTATTTTATTGGTGACGAAATGGACCCGGACCAGTTTGCTCAATTTTTGAGCATACCTACAACAAAAACAAGTGGAACAAATGTTGCAATTACTAAGTATGGCTCTTACACACACCACTACACGAGTGGAACAGAGTTCCGTGCAGGCCGACGGCAGCGTGACGAGCGCTAATACTCCTGCACCGGGAACCGCGAATAACAGAATTGCCATATTTGAAGCATTTAACATGGACAAATTTACTTAATCCTAACACTTATAGGGTAAGTGATTAGTTGATTACTTAGACTATTTTGAAACAAAGTGCTCAATACATGCCGTAGGATCTGATAGCGCTCTAAAGAAAGATCTCCTACTAAACAGCGTAACACCTGACATTTTCAGAGAGCTTAAAACGTCGCTCACTCCATATTTTGAAACAAGCACGTATGCCGACATTCGTGGAAAAATTTTAGATTTATACCGAATTAAAAGAACCAGATACCGCGCACTCACAGAGTTTTGGAGCACGCAAATAGATTAAAAGCACTTAGTCTAGACTGCGCGTACGACGACAAACTATTAAAACGCCAGCTGCGAGACCGCTTCGCCATTGGCCTAAACCACGTAGAACTTGAAACGGATTTAAAACAGAAGTGGCCCAATTTGACAGAAGAAAACAACGGACAAACAACTGAAGTAACATTCGCTACGTTATTTTCAATCGCACAATCCCGTGAACAAGCCGAACGAGACACACCATCCACGAGCAAGACCTCGGAAAATACGCTCCCACCCACAGATATAAGAAGGAATAGATATCGAACGGAGGCGTAGCGCGTGTCGCAGCGATGAGGCCTAGAGCATGGATACCGGTTTTCGATAATATCGGACAATTTTCCGATAATTTTTTACCGGTATTGAATTTCTCAAACACCGGTATTTTCGATATTTTTTTAAAAGGCCACAGTGGCAAAATTGTTATTATTCAGACATCTAGATCTCAATATCGATAACAACTAGGTATCTGATATTCACATAGGTACATAAAACTTCAACATATGTATTTTCTTAAAACTGGTAAACATGAAAACATGATTTTTAACAAAAGCCTCGATACTTATATTTTATGAACACACCCTTGAATTTAGGGTAAAAAGTAGGGTAAGAACTATAGTTCCTAAATCTGGTAAATGGTATCTAGTTACGATACATTTTGTTTAGTTGTAAACAGCAATTATCTGATTACGCGGTTTATTTTGCCGCGCACGCCTACTATCGCCTTTTAATTTTTCAAGTGATCCTGCATTTAGATCTATCCCGCTCTCTTTAGCTCGATTATGTGGACTCTTTAAGTGTTACTGACTTGTTTTTTTTTTCTTAGCGCCACTTTATGTGTCCCACTGCTGGGCAAAGACCTGTCCCCTTGATCTCCACCGCTCCCGATTTTGTGCTTCCCCTGGCAAGTTCTTAGAAAATGGATCCATGTTGTCCCGTCATCTCCGTCTCGAACTGCCCGTCCACGTTTATTTTGCGGGATTCCACTTGGTGGCAATACGTGCCCAAGTTGCCGACCTGTCCGGATTAATGCGGTAGACGTGGCCTGCCCACTCCCATTTGAGCCTAGCAACTTTTTCGCCAACGTCAGCAATGCGGGTTTTTGAGTGGAGAATGCTACCTAAAATGCTCTTGATACCTAAAATGCTACGCTCCATAGCCCGCTAGCCAGCCTTCAATTTAGAATTCTGAATCTCTGTGAGCGACTGTTTTTCCACCGTAGGTTAGGGCTTGTGCACAAATCACGCAAGGTTTTTTCGGCTACTTTTTGACCCCCCCTCCCCCTGGTGATCTTTGGATCTTTGGTGAGGTTCTAAGCTAACCCCCCCCCCCCCTCCCCCACCTAACCTCACGTATATTTATTGAATTTTTTTTGCTCGACCTAATTTTGAAATTAAATTGTGGTATTCAAAATTCTTGTTTATTTTTCTATTTTCGCAATTAATTTGATGTTATATTTGCCATATATTTAGTACCCGTTGATGCACAAATGTATTTGTGTAATTAGGTACTACTATCTCTGAAAAGTTGACTCTTATTTTGTATGGTTGTATATTAATAGGTACGGCTACTGACGGGTACAAGAAAAATGAAGGTTTATAGCGCAGTAAAATAGACATATTTATTGATATAATTAAACCTGTTTTGAAATGAAATCAGTCGTCGGTCCAGGGATTGTTCTGGTTCGTCTCCAGCGTTACAACAGGGCACACATCTTCAGGCAGGCAGGTAGCGGGCATACATCCTTCGACATCGTCTTCGTCTTGCCACTCGACGTCGTCGTCTTCCCGCATTAAACAAAGAACTTCCCTTTGGGATCTCGCTATAGTTCGCCGCGTTAGAATGCGCGTTGGTCGAACTACTTTGTCGTTACGATCCCTCAGTTCTTTCGTTTTTTGGTGGATTGCTTTGTGCATTAGAACGTTTTTTTTCGCACAGAAATAAAGCTCGCACTGAGTACATATTCTCCCAGCAAGTTGACGGTCACCTTTCAAGCTCGGACAATACATGTCAAATGGAAGTTTGCTAAGTCCCTCAAGACTTGGTGTAATACCAAGTGACTGGCGGAGCAGAAATGGAGCAAAGAACTTTCCATCATGATCCTGAGGCTTCGGGACTTGTGGGCCATTAGGGGATTGTACGATGGGGTACGGTGCCGTGAGGAATCGTTCTGGGAGAACACTGCGGAGAGAACTACGCGGGCTTCCGCAGCAATCACGATCATTACACTTCACGACCTGCAATTGATATGAAATATTTTAATTGTAGTTAAAAAAATATAAATTGTCAATTAGAATAACAATTTATTATGAACTATGAACATACTCGTATATGTAATACATGCTACTGGTACCTGCAACAGATACTGACTCTCCCGAACATGTTCACTATACCATTTCGGCGATGGCATCTCGGGTACTGCGGCGACTTCATTGGGCTCGACATACGTAGCTCACTCGATAAATTTTGAGATGCTCGAAATTTGAAAATGGAACGCACCCATGTTATATGTTTTTAAAAAGCAAATTTATTTAAAAATAGAACACTAGTATCCAGTACACTCTAATTTCAAAAATAGATTAGTTCCAGTTGTTTTGCTACAACGTTTTCCGTGGGTTTTCTTTGAAACGATGGAGCTGAACCGCGAACATTTTCGTGCTATGATATATTACGATTTCAAATTTGGTTTAACCGAACAACTGACTTTGCAGCGATTACAATCGGCATTAGGAGACTCTGCTCCATCCCGGGCAACTGTTTTTAGATGGTTTAGTAAATTTAAAAGGGCCAAAACCAACCTCGAAGATGAACACAGAAGTGGTCGCCCTCAAACAGCAGTAACTGCAGAAAACGTATGGACTACTGAAATGTTAGTGCGAGAAGACCCACGAATTACATACACGGACATCGAGAAGATCGTAGGCATTAGTTCGGGGAGTGTTAATATCATCCTACATCAACATCATGGAGTAAGGAAGCTTTGTTGCCGTTGGATCCCGCGTTTGCTCTCCGGAACTGAGAAACAGGCTCGTGTGGATTGGTGTCATGAAATGAGTTTAAAATTCGAAAACGGAACATCAAGACGTGTTTCTGAAATCATTACTGGTGACGAAACATGGATTTATCAATATGATCCGGAAAGTAAGCGGCAGTCGTCATTATGGGTGTTCTCAGAGGGCAAGTTACCAACAAAATTACAAAGACCTCGAAACGTAGGCAAAAAAATGGTGGCTAGTTTTTTTTCTCGGGGGGGACATCTGTCGACTTCAGTGCTGGAAAATCATAGGTCTGTTAACTCGGAATGGTACACTACAGTAGCATTGCCGCAAGTTTTCCAAGCAGTGCGGGAGAGGAGACCAAAGGCTGGACTTCGGGGAATCATGCTGCATCACGACAACGCCTCTTCACATACGTCCCTCAGAACAAAGGCGTTTATTGCAGAAACTGGGGTTGAAACCTTGCCTCATCCACCCTACAGCCCTGACTTGGCTCCCTGCGATTTCTTTTTGTTCCCAACAGTGAAGGAAAAAATAAAAGGCAAGTTTTTTTCGAGTGCCGAAGAAGCCGTGGCTGCCTATGAAGGAGCGATTTCTGACCTATCCGATCAAGACTGGCAAAAGTGTTTCCAAAGTTGGTTTAGACGAATGGAACTTTGTATAAAGAACGATGGAGAGTATTTTGAGAAAATGTAAAATAAATAGTGTTTATATCTTCAATAGTTTTTTTGTATCTCAAAACTTTTCGAGTGACCCACGTATTCTGCCGAAACGTTATGGCCATCTATTATCATGTCATTCCAGATATTAGCGAGGACATCACCAGCTTTCTTAAAATTGTTTATCTCGAGATCGTTGTCAATCGTCCTGCCCTGTGCGTCTAGGTGGCTGCCGTAATAATCGTGAGGAAGTATGACACCAGACAATTCCCGACTTAGGGGTGCCATTCTCCTTTCAACGCGATTATATGCACTTCGTCCCGGTGCGTTTGTAAAGATAAAAATGGCATCTAAATCGTGTTTAGCGAAATGCTCTATTGCGTGTGCTATCACTTTCGCGTATCTAGGGTTTTCATCGGGACCCCCGTTTGATGAAATTAAAACCACTGGTTTTAGATGACCTTCATCATTCAACATTATTTCTTTAAATGAATCCAGTGTAGGGAGTTTATTAAAGTCTATGGCATGCGAAGATGCCGTAGACGAAGAATGTTTCCCGCTTCGAATTGAGACATGTGTTGGCCCTGAGTATGTTATTGCTTCAGCACGGCCCATGTCATTTGGTTTTATGACGCACCCAGCATATACACTAGGGATCAGTTTGTGCCGTGAAGCAACCACCCAATCGTGATCAGGCAGCGAAACTCGGTACTCCACGTGCATCAGTAGCGGGGCTTGCTTATTTGCCGCTGTTAAGCCTAACGGCACCCGAGCCTTGTCATCTTGTGACAAGAAAAAGACTTGGTGTGGTCCTAGGATTGATGCTACCGTCTCCAATGAGCGAATTGTTGCTACGCAGAAATGCTGGTCAGGATGAGCCTTGTGGTGATCGGCCTCAGGGCGACTTAATTTGACGGGAACAGTCACCACGTGCCTTTTGCCCTCTATTGTGTTACTTTTTCTTGGCAGCAACCGAAGATATGTGGCACTCCTAGACAACAAAAACCCATGCTCTGTTAGTTTCTCGTGCAGATCCGTCAGTGTTCGGCAACTTCGCACGAGCTCGCAACGTCGCCGCTCTTCTGCAGAAGCACCAAACATCGCCAGATCAACTATAGTCTTTAGCAATTCCGGCTGTTGCTCATCTATGCGTGGTCGACCTGGCGTTGAACGAACCTGCAATATACTTGCCACGTCGGTGTTCTGTTGGCAAGCAAGTTCTACTTTAGATTTTACAGCACGCCTGTGTTTCTGGGAATATGACATGTGCAGCTCTTTCTTTCGTAATGCTTTTTTGCACTTGTCTATTTCTTCGCGGAGTTTTTTAACCTGTCTCTGTTCGTCCCCACTGGCGCTGAGCGAGTCTCTGCGACGAAGGACAAAGTCAAGTTCAGACTGCAGAAGACTTATCTGGGCTCTTAATTTGTCCTGCGCAGGCGTAGCACGTGGTGGCTGTAGAGGTGATGTGCTTGTAGCTGGCAAATTTGAAGCATCGTCGTCAACAAAAGTCGACGCTTTACGCTTCTTCGTAGCATCTGAAATATTTAAGAGTCATTCGTATTAGTCTATTAAACTTATTAAAAAAACTGCAATAAACAGATTTCATTTCCAGGTATGCTTTTACCTGAAGTACTTGGAATGGCATCGTCTTCTGTAGGTATTGTCATAGATGCATAATCATTTATGGGTATTTCGGGCGAGCTACTGGCAACGCTAGCAGCATTATCGCTGCCACTCTGAAAATATATTAATTTGATAAATATATTTTTATTTTATTTAAAAGAACAAAGCCGTGCACATACACGCGCGCATAAAATTCCCAATAACATATATATATATTATGCCACTCCGAATGTATATGCCATTTTCATATCTAAATAACCTTGAAAGCCGTGCAATACACAAAAAGAAGGAGCAAGTAGGTATTATGCTTTTCTGTTATTTTTTTGTTAAATTACGTTTTTCATAACAATTCACAATACGATATTTGTATTGTTAAAACTTCAATGTGTTATTAAAAGTAATAGGATTTTAGAAGAGATTTATTTAATTAGTATTTTTAGTAGTGGCCGTATATTTATGTTAGTTTATAGTATTGGTAAAAAAAGAGTAAAAATGTAATGCTATAGCTACTATAATTTAAATAAATAGCATTGTAATAGTACATTACATACCAAGGCCGTTTAAGTGGGAAATGCCTCGGATTGCATGTAATTGTCTAACATGTGATCCGAGGCTTTCCCATTTACCGGCCGAGGTTTGTATACTATTTTTCAGCCCGACGGAGCCGGGAGGCGGCTATTTAGTTTTGCGTAAAGTGGCGCTTACCGGCCGGAGGACTGAAAATAATATTAATACAAGCTTTTCTATTTTAAAGTAAATTTAAATGTTTCAACAGTGTTAGTAGGTATACGTTGCATTTTTAATTTTAATAACCGATTATGTTGTTAGAGCGCTCCACCAGGCAATTGTCTCGCTTTGCGTGCATATAACTGTATCAGCCACCCATGTGTTTTTACGTTCTAGTTTAAAACTAGAGCATTTTTACCTACGTCGTATATAGTCCAGGCATCATTTGTCGTAGCTGGGTATTTTTGTCTTAAACTCCTGGCAGGTTCTCCAGCGTAGAGCGAACTATTAAAACTTAATAAATATAATTTTAATAAGTCACGTTTGTGTTTAATAATCACATTTGTATAAATATATCATCACGATAGTTTTCACTTACCCCTGGCTTCACCGAACAATAAAACAAAATGTTGGACGATTTTTTAACTTTGTTTTTGCGGCGATATTCTGCCAGAAGATCAGTCGCCCACTTCATAAAATCTTCATTCGTGTATGTCTTTTTGGCGTCAGACCATATTTTATTAAATTCGGCCTGAGCCACGTTAGGCTTTTTGCCCAATTTATACTCATTTGAAGAGTTGTTGATAAAGTTCATTTTTATTAGACATAATTATCGCATTATATTCCGAAAATTATACAACAAAGCACTGCACAGGTATTTACGTACGTCCACCGCAAAATTAACAAACCTTGTGGCAAGTCAATTCACGACTTCGCGAGCGAGCGAGCGGGCGGCGCTGGCGGCGCCGGCGGGGTCATGCGCGGTCAAGGCCACGCGTGCCGAAACTTCGTAGAATAGACTCGCTAGTTTAAAGGGCAAAGTGAAGACTTATGTTTAATAATTTATTACCTATGTACATGTGTTGATAGTTTTTCACGGTTTCGTTCATTATAGAAAATACACGTGAGGTCTCCATGTACCCCCCCACCCCTAACGTGATCTGTCGTGATTTTTTCGCGACCCCCCCCCCCCATTCGAACCTCGCGTGATTTGTGCACAAGCCCTTAGGACAGGCAGAATACACTTCGACGAATTTTCGGTTTAGTGACAATAGAAGATTACCCTTCAGTAGCTCTTTCATGGACCAGTAGCTTCTTCAGGCCTTATCGACCCATCGTTCGAATTCTTTGTCTTGTCTGTTGCTAAAAGAGAGTAGCTGGCGCAAGTAGATATACTCGTTAATGTAGTGCATACTGTGTATAGTCTACCCGTCTACCTCGACCCTACGTTTCGTGCTGTTGGTCATCACCTTAGTCCAACTTTAAAGCTTTCATTGCCCAGGTCTTGGAGCATTAGCTGTAGTTCTGCGGTGGAAGAGGCAAAGAGAACGATGTCGTCAGCAAAACAGAGGTTTGATAATCGTCTGCCATGTACCACCAGTCGCTCCTCTTGCCTCCCAGGAAGCTGCCAGGCTCTTAAAGACTTCTTCAAGGGCGCTGGTGAAAGTTGTGAATAATTTCGGAGACTACGGGTCGCCTTGTTTAACACCCCACTGTATTTTTTTTTCTCTTTATTTAGGTAAACAAACAGCCACTACAAGTGATTCTTATCTAGCTTATTACTATGTTGTTTACAGTATGTGTAGCCCACGACGCTTACCACTAATTAAACTAAATAAACATTCAGAGCCTATCTAGTCACCGGCACTATGAAGGACTGCCGGTGCTAACAACAGCATATAATGATATACGTACGATAGGTACGTGCAATTACAGTATAAGAGGTTAGACAAAGTAATATATAGGCATTCTTAGTTGTTAATGTGTGTTAAGGTGTCTGTAATACATTTTTTATAGATGCTTAAGCTACAATTAAAAATGTCTACGTGACAAAATTGTTTGTTGTAAGTATTGACAAGCCTTCGGAGAGGAGCGCGCTCGCCAGCGTGCGTGCGGCAACGACCAGTCACAAACAGCTGATGCGGGCGCGCTTCTCGCTACCTAACGCGGCTGGGTACTTTATAACTAAGTTTATTGTTAAGAGCAATACAATCAAAATTATTATTACATGTGTGGTATAATACTAATGCTTCAAGTAATGAGCGCCTAGAATTAAGATCTAACAGACAATATCTTTTTCACCTCAGCAGCTCGAAAAGGCTTACTTTGATATGCGAAACCAGTGAGCAAAATGCGATTTTGCTGCGAGCGTGAGGAAAATAAACGTCAGATTGACAATGTTCAGTCAAGACATGCAACTTTTTTATTAAATGGCATCCTGGCCCATTCAGCCAGATGAGGCCAATTTTCTAACAATGAGGACTACCGCGAGTGAATTTGCCGCTAGGGGCGCTAGTGGAACGTGGGTCCTATGTAAAGAGGTTATATGTAATTTTCGGTACATTTCTCATTAGTTTTTAATTTAAGTCGTGCTTATTTCGAAAATATGCACTTTAAGAGGAATCATTACATATAAATATATTAAATACTAAAAAAATATTACTTTGGCTATAAAATAAGCTTTAAATTGAAAGTGTAAAATAACACAGCCCTAATTTAACGTAAATTTAGATGTTATATAAAATAGTTAGAATTGAATGTACCTCTTTTAACATGGACATTAATGAAAAATAATCAATTCTAATATTGTTTTCGAGCCATACTAACTCATACTAATGGCGCTTGACAACGACCCACGCAGGAGTGGCGCCGCCTGGTGAGCAAAAATACGGTAGTCCTCATTAGATTATATTGTTCATACAATCACAGCAAAGCCAATTTGATTGACCTGTCTGTACGGACATGTCTAGACGGTGCGTTTTGTCGGGCCCGTCCTGTCGTACCCTACTATGCAATACAGGAATAGGCAATGTGAGATGAAGGAAGTGCACGAAGGACGATGGCAGTGACGGCTTGCGATAAATCGCCCCGTGTAATATCATGTTTAAACAGAGCCAGAACCACGTTCAAAAACTCGTACGTTTTCATTTTTAAATATCTCTCACTTTAAAATTTTATGATTTTTATTTTATATTTATAAGTATAATATTAACCATTTGTTGATTCACGTTTCCTCACGTGTAAATCTGTAGTAAAATAATTTCTACAATTTACCATTTACGTTGTTGTGAACGATATCTAGTATCCGAACGCGATTAAAAATAATAAAGTGTTTCGGCTGTCATCCTCAATTTGAAAATTTCCTCAATAGCTTCTCTTTTGAATTGCTTTAAAGATAAAAGTTATCTGAACTGAAAACATGAGAGATAGTAGTAGTGATAGTGATGAAGCTACGGCAACACCCGAAGAATTGAAAGAAGCGGTCAAAAACGCCGAATTAAGTTTCCTCCCGGCCAAATCGCGGGTAAAGGTAATACTTTGTTGGTTGTTAATAAGGACGCAAATGCCATAAAGATTCATTTGAAATCTAACCTCATGTTCTTAAATTTAGTAAGAGGTAATATTTTGTATTCTTAAATTAATAAAGTAGTATTCTAAAATTAATAAAGCCTTCCTGTCCGTTCATTTTGGTTTTAATTTATGTTTCTTCCTGCTGAGGTGAAAAGTTATCTCGTGCCTTTGAGTCCTTCACTACGCTCAAGATTCTAAATTAGAATCTTTCGCTTGCTCAGGACTCAAAATTGGCACTCAGAACAAATACGAACTTTGCTCTCTTGTTGTACAAATAACTATTTAATAGTTCTTGATAGAATAATCTACTCTGATGACATCTAAAGTACATAGTATTCAGAAATTTTTTTTGGACAGTCTCGAGGGCGTCTGCATATTTAATGTAATAAGGGTTCCAAACAGATACATTGTGTTCAATTTGAGAGCGAATTAGAGTTTTGAATAGGTGCAGGTATGTGCTGGGATGACGAAATTCGGTACTGGAGCGCATCACAAAACCGTACATCTTAAACGCTTTACTGATTATAGTGTTAATATGTATATCAAGATGTAATTTGGAATCAAGTGTAATCCCAAGATCTTTTATTGAATGGACAATGGCCAGTTTAGTATTGCATAGATAGTATGAATCATCTGGTTGTCTATTGTTTGCCCGAAAGTTATATAAAATAATACTCATATGCCCGAATTTTATTTGCCCGAATTTCATTTGCCCGAATTGTTTGTTTACCATAAAAATGATATGACATACTCTTTGTTTACCCGATTATTCGATTCCAGAACGTACGAGTGCCATATTAATTGGTGTCCATATTATTAAGTGCAATAATATTATTTAATAGAATATTCAAACGCCATACTGAATAATGGTCTTTCTCCGAATCCATGCATGCTTGCTCACGATGCCTTAAGGCATTAAGTCCGCCATTTGTATTTTTATTTTTGTGCAATAAAGTTTTAAATAAATAAATATTCCTGTAGGCGCTCTACAAATATTTACAAACTTGTTATTATTAAACATGTGGTATATATTAAAGTTGTTTTTATTTATAATTTTGTATTAAATATTATTAAATAGAATTTTATATTATATTGAAAGTCGGTTCTGGCGCTTCGCCGGCCGCTGCCGAGGCACGCTCGCTTCGCTCGCTCGGCTCGCGCGCTGTATGGTCACGGTTCAACCTAACACTCCTCCTCGCTTCGCTCGTCGTCGTACCTAAACTGACCTGCCTTAGAGTTGAATAGGTAGGCAAGTTTCCTGACTTATAATAACTGTGTATTATATATTATTATATTGAAAGTTCACAGTTCTAACCAAACCTAACCTAACCTACTTTCTGGGAAGCAATTTGGATGGCAAATGATATTATGGCTAGTGATCATTATGGCTTACAATGATGATGACAAATGATATTATTGATATTGATTTTATGGGAAACAAAGTTTCTGGCACGTGACTAATATGGTAAACAAGAAGTATTGCATATGTTATTATGGGAAACAATATAATGGCTTTTGACTATTATGGCAAATGAAATTATGGCAAATGAAATTATGGCAAATGAAATTATGGCAAATGAAATTCTGGCAAATGGGTGTAGGTATACCGAATCATCTAGGGTTACCCTTTTTTTTGTAAATTTAATAAGTTTACATTTATTCATATTAAGTCCAAGTTTATTAGCAGTACAATAGTCTGAGAAGCGATTAAGGTCCTGCTGAAATTTCTCGCAGTCGCTGTGATTGCTAACAGTATGATATATTTTAAGATCATCTGCATAGAGTAAAAAGTTACAATAATTAAAGCAGGAGCTAATGCCATTTATAAAAATTGCGAACAAAGGACCCAGAATGGATCCCTGTGGGACTTCGGAACTAATGGTAGTAGCATGAGACTCGTATCCATTTATGGTAATTTTTTGAGTACGGTTTGTAATGTATGACTTGAACCAGCGCCATAAGTTTCCTCGTATCCCATTGAAAGCAATCTTTTCCAGAAGCAGTTGGTGGTCCACCCTGTCAAAGGCTTTCTGGAAGTCAGTGTAAACACTGTCCACCTGTATATTATTATCTAAGCTTTCGAACAAGTATGTGGTATAAACTAGGAGATTGGTAGTTGTCGAACGACGTTGAACGAAGCCATGTTGATTTGCAATTAGTTGATTATGTATGTTTGGGTAAATTTTTTTATGAACTAATTTTTCAAAAACTTTTGACAGAGTGGATAAAATAGAAATTGGTCTATAATTTTCAACAAGACGTTTAGAACCACCCTTATGTACAGGCACAATGTTTGCTGTTTTCCATACAGCTGGAAAGACACCTTCATTCAGACATTTATTATATAGAATTGTTAGCGGCACACTTATTGTTTTTGTAAGTTATTTGAGGAATAAAGGAGGGATATTATCAGGCCCTTAACCCTTTATATTTATATTTATTTTGAACGAGGGACCGGATGATTGAAGTTTAGTGTCTGCTGTACTATTGCCGTATATGTTTTTGATTAAACTTATGGACATTATGAATCGATGCCTTAGTTTCTTAGTGCGGTGACTATAGCGGAATGTGTAATTCTGTCAAGTTAAAGACTTCGGTGTAGTCCACGAAAGCTAGGAATAAGGGAATGTACTCGGTAATTTTTTCAATGATCTGGTTGAGTATGTGAATGTAAATGTAAATGTAAATACTGCGTTGACTTTTTTTTATATACTTAACTTTTTTAGCATTCAATTATGATTTATTAGTTAATTTGAAAATTAAGTTGAAATGATGAATAATGGTGTATTATAATATAAGTTATATAAGTAACCCATCATAATAAATGTAAATTTTGTATGAATATGCTGGTTTTTTAATGTTATTAAGTTTTTCTCCTCCAATATCGAAAAAATATCGAAATTATCGAAATACCGGTACTAGAAATTTCAATATCGAAAAAATACCGGTATTGCAAAAAGGCTCCGATATTCCATGCTCTAATGAGGCCAGTTGGCCATATTACTATTCGACTCGAGCCAGTTGCAACTTAGCCGCGACCGTAAAATGTGCTCCGATATTTTCGTGAAATGCCGAATTGCTCCGTTGTTACACCTACAAAAATAGAAGTGAAAACAAATACTTCAAGGACTATGGAATCACCTACCACATATAAGTATTCATTTTATTAGTTATTAGTTGATAAAATCGTGCATTTTTACAAATATATTCAGTGCCGTATGAATTTTCTCTATCGGACTAATTGGTTGGACAAATTGTATATGCGTTTTACATTGCCGGTTTAGAATAGCAAACAAGTTGTGTCGCGTGGCGATTTGTGAAGCAACCGCGCAATGTATAGAATTGCTAGCGATATTCACAATCGCATGATTATTACCTGGTACGGCCGCTTGTGCCTTGCCGGGAACTAGAGATGCACCCGTGCCGATGTGTGTCGATAAATGTTTGGCTTGATTGTACTAAAATAAGTATGTAATTACATTTTCACATGTTTGTGTAATAAACAAATTTATGTTGTACGTTGTACCTATCTATTTATTGTAGTGTAGTGTTGTTATCCATTTAAAAAATCAAGGGAAACATCGAGTATGTTAAAACCCAAACGTTTTTAAGTTTAATGTGCAGAATTTTTGTTTATGACAATATTTATTGATAGTCTTTATTCATGGTTTATCTTTAAATATTTGTATTTATCTAATTCTCGGCAATAATCCGAATGGCATTATAAACAACTAAACCCCTGTTAAAGATTGTGAATAAAATCTAAATAAATGCATTTTTATTTGTAAACATAACAGCCATGCAAATTGGTCCGAAGCAGAAGTAGTAACATTAAGTCGCTTTTATTAAATATACAGGTTCGAAAATTTTAATGGGCCCTGGAGGAGGAAAGTGCCATTAACCTTAAGTCAGTTCATTTTACCTAAATAAGACATTCCTTTATTTCTGAAAAGACAAAACTATTTTTTATGTCAAAAATAATTATGTATACTTAAACATGACTATTCATGTTTAAGTATAATTATTTTTGACACATCGTCCACTGTAATATTTTTTTTAACCACGACCGTATCGGTTGTTCTAGTATTTTACTGTATTTTTTAATATTCTGAGCGTATGAAATATCGATGGATAACAGTTTATCGACTTACACTCCTTTCTAGCGCCGCGTTACGTAATCGCTTACCGCGCGTAGAGACGCTCTGTTGGGGTTGTAGAAGGACCAGGCAGAATAAAAGAAATGTTTAAAAAATAAAAATGTACTACATCTGCCAACAAGTACATATAGAAAAAATAGAAAATCAGTTGCTCCTTCGGAGATCAAAATTGCAGTGTCACAGCGATAGCTGCAACCAGTCTTCCACGGCGGTTGACCCCCCGTCCCCGCGCAGCCCCCGCTGAAGTACCTGCGTTTCGTTCCAACACGCCCGCCTACGTTGAAAAACTAGTGTTTCAACCGAGGAATTAATTCTCAACTGGTAGTGGACATATCTTGCTGAACGCACGACGGATGATGCCAGACGACGTCCGGATATCGGCTACTCGACTGATGCCATCAAGCCCTGGGAGGGTGTTAACGATTCGGCCGAGCTTCCATTTGAGCGGGGGTAGGTTGTCGTCTTTGATGACAACCATAGTATCGGCTGTGAGTTGACCCTTGGCTTGTCTCTATTTGGTTCGCTCTTGAAGTTCGGAGATATATTCTTTATACCAGCGAACCCAGTAGTGTTGTCTTAATTGCTCAATTCTCTAGTATCATGATAGTCTTGAAGGAGGAGCATCTGTTAGCCAGGGGGTCGGAAGAGCTGTGACTGTTCATCCGATTAAAAAATGACCCGGAGATAGCGGTAGCAGATCAGAAGGATCGCTTGACAATGGAGTAAGAGGCCGCGAGTTCAATATGGCCTCTATTTGACAAAGAGTTGTATACAACTCCTCAAAGGTTAAATGACAGACGACAGTTACCTAGGACTCTTACTAGATGGTGCTTAGTGGATTTCACCCCAGCTTCCCACAAACCGCCAAAATGTGGTGAATATGGTGGAATAAAGTGAAACCTAATGCCGTCATTGGCAGCGGACTCAGATAACGTCTTCGCATTAGTCGTAAGAAATCTTTTTAGGTCATTATATGCCCCGACGAATTGGGTCCCGTTGTCGGAGTATATGTCAGAAGGTAAGCCGCGGCGACTAACGAATCGTCTCAAAGATGCCATGTAATGTAACCTTCTGCAGACAAGTCGCTACAAAGCTCAAGGTGTACGCATTTCGTTTTAAAACACAAAAATCACGATGTTGACCTTTGTTGTTTGACTACCACGCCCTTTCCTAGATAATATAGGGCCCGCATAATCGACGCCAGCAACCTCAAAAGGAAACCCTGGGGTTACTCGTGAGGATGGTAAGTTGCCCATGAGTGGCGCCACGGTTGCACCTCGCATACGACTACAAAGGACACATTTATGATACGTAGACCAAGCCTGTGTCCCAATTGGCCAGTAAGTAGATTTTACATATGCTAACATGGCTTGAGGTCCAGCGTGTAATAAAACGATGTGAACGAAATTAAAACATGTCACAGTTATATAATGCCCTTTCGGCAAGATAGCCGGATGTTTTTTGTCAAACTTAAAGGGTGCGTTACGAAGTCTCCCACCTACACGCATAAGTCCATCAGAATCAATGAATGGATCCAGGTTTATAAGCGGGTCTTTAGGTTTGAGTGTTGTTTTGTTTTTAATATCGTCATATGAACAAAACGATTCTATTTGTGCTAATTTTACTGAAGTATTAGTAGCCGCCTGTAGTTCTTGAGTGCTAAGGAATCCTGAACACCTAATACCATTTGATCGCGTATTATTAATAAACCGTAAGATATAAGCGGTGACGCGTTTAAGTTTAGTAAAATTAGAGAACTTTATCAAGTTCAACTCAACTAAAGGGGATGATGTAGTTGCGTTTACTACATTAACAGTGATCACTTCAGCATTGATCTCATCATTTTCTTTGCTTGCATGCTGATTTTTGGGCCATTCCTTTTCGTCATTACGTAGGAAAGATGGTCCATTCCAGCAGATATCCGCAGCAGCGATTGAACTTGCATCAAGTCCACGTGAGACCAAGTCAGCTGGATTATCTTTAGTTGGTACGTGCCGCCAAGACCAACCACCGGTGCTTTCGAGTATATCAGAAACCCGATTTCGTACGAATATGTTGTATGGTATGTTGAGCACAACAGTCGCATAAACCGAACACTTTCTTATTAAAATGTTGTTTACAATAAGCAGGCAGTCTAACTAATGGCGATAGGTACCTACGGCGGCCGGGCGTCCCGTTAGATATGACAAAAAAAAACGTTTAACAGGCACTCAGCTATTGCACTTATTATGCATGTATGCAATTGGCGATATGATTTATTTTATTATGAACTTTACTTTGGTAATCTATTTTAAGAACGTACATGTATACAATATGTACCTAGTAGGTATCTTAGATTCGTCAAATAGAGGAAATATTGACAAATAGCTGTTAATTTAATGCGTTTATAGAAAATAGGTAATAGGAAATAGATAGGTATTAAGGAACGGACTCACTTTTAGCTTTAAACCTGCTCACTCCTTGTATCTTAGACGTCGTCGGATTTTAGTTTCCGGAATAACGGTTGAACAGTTGAGTTAACCACTTCGTAGATGGATGGATGAAGATATAGCCGCCTCGGGATGTTTCAAGCTGCACTCCTCACTGGAGAAGTATTTTATGATCAACACAGTCGAAAGCTTTCGTAAGATCACAGAATATCCCTCCACAGTAGTACCCGTCATTAAGCGCAAGCATTACTTCGGTGACTAACTCAGTAACCGCAGTCGATGTATTTTTGTTTGGTCTAAAGCCATATTGGTAAGGACAGAACAGACTATTTTTATTAAAGTGTCTCTCCAGCCTAACAGATAAACATTTCTCAAGAATTTTGGATAAAACAGAAAGTATTGATATTGGTCGATAATTGTTAAGATCCGACTTACAACCTTTTTTGTGTACTGCAATAACCTTTGCTCGCTTAAGTTGGGAGGGAAAGATTCCTTGGACTATACTTGCGTTGAAGATATTGCAAAGTGGAATACATAGTATATCTATGTTGTTCTTGATAATTGCAGTGCTTAAGTCATCATGATCTCGAGCATTACTGTTTTTTAGGCTTCTGGCTACATTTATTAGTTCTGGCTCAGTGATTGGTTCAACAAAAATTGACGGTATGTTTTTGTTTTTGGTCATGTTTTTTAGTGACGATTGAAAATTAAAGCTCTTACCACTGAGGTCCGTTTTACCGACGCTCACAAAGTGGTTATTGAAAATGTTCGCTATCTCAATCGGATCTGCAATTACAGTATTGTTTGTTTCTATTTTTAGGCTTTCGATCTTTTCCTTTTTTAAGTTTCTACCGGTATTTTCCCCAACCATTTTCCATATTGCTCGTGATTTATTTTTAGCTTTATTAATGATTCTCCGCATGTTGATCCTTTTAGCTGTTACTAAGGTTGTCCTAAGAGTTTTCTTGTAGCGATCGTATTCCAAATTCAAGCTTTCATCTTTCGTGTGCCTTAGTTGTAAGTATAACTTCCGTTTATTCTGACATGATTTTTTTATTCCTTTAGTGAGCCAAGTATTGTATCTTTTTTTGACTAATACCTTTTTAATTGGAAAATATTTATCCGTAAGATCGGACAGTATTGTATAGAATGACTGTAATTTATTATTACAGTCAGTGTCTGAGAGAACGTCTAGCCAGTTAATTTCTGCAAGTTCCTCTCGAAAACTGTTAATTGATTTTTTGCTGAAGATTCTTTTTTTTTATATATATTTGTGGTTTTTTACTATTTATTTCTGGTATTGGTAATGTCATGATAAGTGCGTCATGGTCAGAGAAGCTGCATGGGACTACAGATACTCCTGTATAATTTTCAATGTTGGTGATAAAGTGGTCCAGACTTGTGGGGGTGCATTCAGTAATACGTGTATAATTAGAGTTGACAGGATACATATTATGTTCTAACAGTAGCTGTAATAGTGCTTTAGTCTTACTATTTTCTTTTTCAGCAAAATTTACATTGAAGTCACCTCCTATAAGTACATTTTTGGTTTTTAAATGACTGAGGTACACATCTAATTTATCAATAAAAGTATTAAAGTTAGAACTAGGGCATCTATACCCCTTCGGCCGCGTACGTAACCGGCCTTTCGTAACTGGTAACGAAGGAAGAAAAAATGATCTTTGTACGATACTGGTTTCGAACAAAGAATTATTTTTCCTTGTACATAATCATAGTTTCGAGAGAAGAAATTATCTATTTGAAGTTACTAATAAAGAATATCTATTACTCATACGTAATTAAATGACTCTGTTTATCAAAGTATATCATCATTATTTAGCGTAGGTAACATACTCATGTAAAACCACTTCAAACTCCTTACCTACTGGCCAGTTGATAAAGTATTTCATTTGTCAATGTCCATTGGCAGTCACAGGCTTAATGGCTTTTGATGTTGTTACTGTCTAAACTAGCCTTGGTTTGCAATTTTTTAAATGAAAATATGAGTGAGAGTGAACTGCAGTTTGTGAGAACACGGAGAGGAGGGGTGGCTTTACTATTAAACGGTTGGTCATACCACAGAAAAAAAAATTATTCGAATGGAAATACGTACTGGCTCTGCACTAACAACAGCAGTTGCGGTTGCTCAGGCAGTATAACTTTATCTTCTAGAAATACTATTGTTAAAAATAAAGAACATACAAACACACAAATTTTGACACAACCATCATCATCATTGACAGAACAAACAACATGCAAACAAGACTTTGGAAGAAATAGGGTCCTGAAAGAACTTGACGAGCTAAAGGATAAAACCAGTACTAATTTCGATTCCATACAAAAGCAGTATGATGATATGGTGTGGAAGCTAGAAAACGAGGGATTACATTTGATTGACAAGATTCCGGAATTTCAAAGTGTCAAAACGGGCCTATACAATGAACGAAATAGAGTTCTAGGCGTAAAAAAACTTCGGTTTATGTCCAGTGAGGAAGTCAATATACCCGAGAAATTTAAAAATTTCCTGTTAGCCGACTACAATAATGAAAATGACGGCAAAAGGATTATTTTGTTTTGCAATAAAAACGTGAGGAAATTAATTCCTACTTTTAAGCACATATTATCTGATGGTACGTTCAAAGCAAGCCCCAACACATTTAAACAGTTATACACGATTCATGGTTGCAAAGAAATAGGCTCGGGTGTTCATCCATTAATTTATTGTTTGCTACCAGACAAAACTACTAAAACATATGAAATAGTATTTCAACTGATTAAGTCAATTTTTGACACATGGCAACCAGAAAAAATTACAGTAGACTACGAAATAGCTGTGATGAGGGCAATCAAGAAAGTTTATCCCAGGATTTCAGTCAAAGGATGTTATTACCATTACAATCGATGCCTTTATCGCAAAGCAAAACAGTTAAAAATAACCTCGAAAGTGAAGAGGAGGCACGTGGCCCGATGTGCTGGTTTAGCTCGTTTACCGAAAGATTTTACGCATCGCGGTCATATGTATATAATGAGTATGAGTCCATCAGGTGCCGATGTTGCAAAGTTTAACAAATACTTTGATAAGCAATGGATGAAAGAAATGCCTTTTTCGAAAGTATGTAACTGTAGTGAAGAAATGATTAGGACCACTAATAATGTAGAAGGGTGGCATAGCAGATTAAACCGATATCTGGGCCGGAGTAAGCCCACTGTTCCTGCTTTACTAGATGTTTTGTCTAAAGAGACCAAATTAATGAATATTTTCAAAAAACAAACCAAAAAGTCAGCGAGTTATGTTGAAATAGACGAAGAAATAAATCATGCCATAGACCTATTGAAACAGAAAATAATTTCCGTGGGCCATTGTTTAGAAATTATTTCTCCATATTATTACGTTTTTTGAAGTTTTAACGTACCCATTATGGCATGTAAAATGTATTAATTGATTTTAGTTTTGTTGATTTCATGTTACCTACTTATGTTTAACGGTTGACTTATGCCTTAAAATTAAAACGAGACACACATTTGTTGTTTCTTTTATTTATTCAATAGACACATATAAAAGAATATGTTTTATCATTTCACTGAATAGTTTCATGATGTTTACAATGTCCTGCACATGTTCCCGTTCAAAATCCGTTAGGTTGTCTTCCGCTTCAGCAACTTCTGACCAATCTTGGAGAGGGCGTAGATGATAGCTGCACGCTTGAGTGCCAGGCGATATGTACAAATTATGAATATAAAGCATTCTAGCTTTAAAAAGATTTGGTATATCTTGGGTTTCCATCGGACATCCACCGAAGATGCAGAGATTATTTTCTGGTGTCCTTTTTATCATGCCGGTCGTTTCTAGTGATTCTTGGAAATTAATTTTATTTATTTCAATCGATTTTTATTACTATATGCAACTTGAATTGACAGATAATGTCAATCTGGACATTGGGACAGAGTCAAGCCAGAGTAGGCCAACAACTTTAGGATGGTATAGATTGAGGTTGTATTATCATTGTACAAAAAGTAAACTATGCAAATAAGTGCTTACGCAAAAACACGTATCCGCCCGCTGGTCAGTTTTTGGTCACCCAATGAGACATTGCGTTCACTGGTTCACATAATAATATACCTATAATTAAACGACAAACGGAGTTACCGAGCAGTATCGTAAAAAGAAAATTATTCTTACCGTGTAACTGGTTACGAACCATTTGACATTGATGGTGACTGAATCCGTACGAAGAAAAATAACTCTTTGTTCAAAGCTAGTATCGTACAAAGATCATTTTTTCTTCCTTCGTTACCAGTTACGAAAGGTCGGTTACGTACGCGGCCGAAGGGGTAACGAAATGTATTTATTATTTATTTTATTGTTAATGACTGACTTAGTTCAAGATTCAGAGAGCTAACTTCAAATATCTTTTCAGCATAATGTTTTTCGATATTCATTGTTTTACACTTGCCTATCCAGTCATCACTGACAAATATAATGGTACCACCACCACCTCTTGTGCTCTGCCGAGATGACTGAGCAGCTATAGAGTATCCAGGCAGATAAATGGTCTCATATTCTCTAGGTTCTAGCCATGTTTCAGTAACCATTATAAGGTTTGGCTTTGCAGGTAAGTCAGTAGCTATAAAAGCCTCTAAGCTAAGCATTTTGTTCCTAAGCCTATTGATATTTAAATGCATTAAATTGACTTCTACTGTGTCTATGTCAGTATTTATAAAAAAGAAAGACTGTTATAATATTTCTCATTCATGTTTTTAAGTGTAGAATGGCAGTAGCTACTTTAAATTTGCCTTTTGCGGTTAATTTATAGCCATCAGTTTTATAGTCTTGGACTGAAAGATTTCTGTCTATGTCATTTAAATGCACATGATGATAGCGTCCTAAGCTTTTATAAATTCCCACATTAAGTTTATTTATAAAGAGATTAAAGTGTATTGCATTTTGTTCGATGCTTGATGGTATATTACATTGGTATGAGATAGGTTTTGGATCGCTTTTTCGATAGTGTCCACAGTTTTATCGGGAAAGTTGAAATTAGAGTTGAAATCACTTCCTCCGCACATTATCCCCACACAATCCCTTTTTGTGAATTGTTCGGTTTTCTCTATTAGGTTGCTCAGAACACGTTCAGTATTTCCGGTAATTATAACGTCCGAGGCGAAGTTGTAATCCCGACGCCGTAATTTTGATAGAATTGATATTATTTCAGTCCCGTGGTAGTCTGACAGAAGCAGCAGGTTTGGTTTGTCATATGTTGGTTGTTGTGGAGGTTTGGGAACGTTTTCATCGCCACGGTTCGTTTTTTGAGCAGGATCTATTACGGAATCGCATGTTTTATTAGCAATGATGGCAGTAAGATCTTTAGTTTCTAGTAAGGTATCCAGTTTTTCCTTTACAGTGTTGATTGATTTTTGAAGTTTATGTAACCTAACTCCTTGGTTACTTTGACTAGTGAGTGAATGGTTTAATTTATTGTAGTCCTTATAAATTTTGCTAAGTTTTTGTGTTAATTTCTTAATTTTCTTATACGAGTACGTATCATTTTCTTCTTGAAGGCGCGAGTAATTTTCGAGATGTTCACTGAAGTTACCTACTGGCTGATTATTCGATTTTATCATGTCGCAAAGTTGTTTGTTTTCGCCTTCCAGTTCTTCTATTCTTAGTGCTAGGTTTAAATTTTCCTTTTCACGTCTCTCTATTTTAGTTTTTAAAGGCGTTAAAATTTCTGTATCATTTTCTAAACTACCAATTAAACTGTTATTTATATTGTGGGCAATCGTAGTTTCTAATTTTGTGCAATATTCTTCTTTTTCATTCAATAATTGCTTTAACAATTTGTTCTCGTTTAATATTTCATCAGTGTCAACATTTGCTTTTTCCTTTTGTTCATTATTATTTTTAATTTCTTCTTTTAGTTTAGAGTTCTCTTTTTTAAGATTTTGAATTAACTTATCGTATTCTGAAATTTTTAATAGGCAGGTTTGGTGATCGTGTACTTTATCCTCGCTTTGGGGCGTATGTTGAAGGTCAGCATTCTTCCTTCTAGACCTTACGGCCGTTTGATTGGCCGCACGGTTTTTTGCCACCTTTGTTTCCATATTTGTTGGTGGAGTATATTTTTGTAGCGTTTTGAACGCACCCGCACCGCAATAAATGCTCACGTACTAATGAGTCTAAGAAATCAATTTATACAATTGTAGCCAGTGACACGGTACGGTAATAAATGCTCCCAGTATAACCTTCGCGGACAGTAAGTCTTAAGCGCCGTATATAGCGCGTACTTACGCGTTTACATCGAGAAGGTCAATTATATAGAAATTGTCGGGTACCTCTTAAATCCGTATCGTATATTGTTTACGGTTTTGTTGTAATTGACCTTTAATTCGGCACTAACTGTTTAGTTCTATTAGTCACAGTTGTAGTACACTTAAATGTTTTTTTGAATTGCACTTTCACTGTAGTAAAGCAACGTTTTAACCCTTTATAAGGCCGCAGTTACACAGATATGCTACGTGAAAGTTAAATACACTACCAAGTTTGTAATGCACTGGGGAACACATCTACGGCAAAAAAAAAACCGAAATCATTAATAAAAACATGTGGTCATTATATGCACTCTGCCCGTTAGTGCACTCGAGTTTTCAGATGATCTGTTTCCAATACACCTATTCATTGACATTGACAACAAACATAATGATGCTCTTTACAGACTGGTGTTTGACTACATAATGTTAATCGTAAATCGAATATTATTGTGTATCTAGTAGAGGGTAGGATTATTATACGAATATCACTGAAAAAATTATAACCTGTGGCCCGTTTCACGATACAATTTACAAGCGGAAGTCTCTTTCTATCAAGGAGTTAGAACGAGACTTCCGGTCGTAAATTATGTACCGTCAGGTCTCAATTGATAATAAATTAAACTTGGTTCTCATTAGATATAGCTTATATTTTACATTTTCCAATACATGTTTTTAATATACTTATCGATAAACTACAATCATACAATCCCGACTGTCCATTATCTTTTCCGCCTAATCTAACTATGTATTTAATGAAATAAATGAACTGCGTGAAGTAAATAAAAAAAAAGTTTTCCACTTCTGCTGGTAGGATTAAAACTATTTTCAGTTAAAGCCTGGAATTCTGATGAATAATTCGCCGCCACATATTCTACAATATAAATCGCATAAATATGGTTCATTTACGAAATGTCTGGAATTCTGCGAGTGACAATATTCCTCACATGTCTCTATTGGCATCATGCCTTCCTCTTGCAGGCATATTGTTTCGTGGGGTATTGTCTCAAAGAATAAATCTAGCCATATCGTTGTCGGTAGAGCCAAGCGGTGAAACATCATTTGGATATCAAGGAGCTGTAAAAAAACAAATTAATCAGAAATTTTGTATAAATTCAAAATACATACATTTCAGTTAATCCATGGTATAAGAACATCGGTTCTTACATTTTCCAATACAGAATTTCTATAATCTTGTAAATGTTGTTGTATGTTTGAGTTCATGACATGCAACACCTTTGATAAGGCAGTTCTGCATAATGTCTTAGGACTTTTGGAAAATGTTTTTCGTAAAATTAGAGAATAATCCATTTTATTGACAATATAATTTACTGTGACGTTTATGAGTCTGTATTAAAATAAATACTTTTATCAATCAGCCAGTATTTTGTAAGGTGAACAGCATGTAGGTTTTAATCATGTTTTTGATGAAACAATTCAAAGCATGGATAAATGCAAACTGGAACACCACAATATTTACATATATAACTTGTCCGTTTCGGTGTTGTTTTTGTACTGCAAAATTTACACCTTGATGATGTTGTAGGAAACGGCATATGCAGGCCCACATTTACTAAACGAATTTCGTCGGGTATTCCGAAATTTCCACCTTTTTTATTACGTGGAAAAGATGATGCTTTCCTTTTGCGGCAATTAAAACCATTTATTAAGGCTAGACCAAGTCGGTAACGAAACTCGCGATGGCTATAAATATCCTGTCTTTTTTGCAGTATGTACGAATTGATGACTGCAGCCTCAAATATATACCAAAATATTCTGTGCCAATTCTTACGAGATCTTCGTCCAATGGTATACGTGGACTTCAGATGATCAAATCTATCGACACCTCCCATTACTTTGGTGTATTGAGAAATAGCCCTCGGACAAAACATTTCCTTCTTGGTTCCATTTTTTTGAGTTCTGTAAATAATTTCGACTTTCCTTGGATCAAAAGCATTAGTCATGATGAGGACATCTTTGGAATCGTGCCATCTTATAACGGATAACGGCGGATCGTATTCATACATGAATTCTCCAGGCTTTAGTTGTGCATGTTTTCCCTTGGGCTTTTCCTTAATTGAAAGTGGAATCCCTATGCGGTTTGCACGAAATGTGCCAACACAAAATATACCCGTTTCGTACAGGTAATCTAAGAGGGGCAAGCTCGTAAAAAAGTTGTCAATTGCTATCAAGGTGCCTGCTTCAACATCTTTACATAACGATGTTACGACTTTGTAGCCTAACCCACTGGAAGCATTTTCTTCAACATCCTCCTTTCCTGTATAGATTTGAAATTCATATAAATAACCACTCTTTGAATCGCAGCGTGCCCATACCTTATAACCGCGTTTAATGGGTTTATTTGGCATGTATTGCTTAAAAGAGCAGCGTCCTTTAAATTTAATCATGCTTTCGTCTATAGTTTGATGTTTTGACTGTGTTGCGTTTTCTGAAAATGTATGGTTCAACATGTTGACCATGTCCCGCACTTTGTTTAATTTATCCGTTTTAACTTTGGGACTGTCATCGTTGTTCGACACATGCAAATTTTCTAAGATCTTTTTAAATCTTTTGCAAGTCATTGCTTTTTTAATGACCGGGTTGCCGTAGAATTCGTCAGTGGACCAGTACAAATCGATGCTAGGTAAAGGATGTATACCCATCAGTATGTTTATTCCTAAAAATGCAGACATTTCATCTTTACTTATTTCTTGAAACTGGTTAGATCTTTGTTGCAGGGCGTAGAGATTAGAATTACGTACAATTAAATCCATCAGTTTTTCGGGAAATAAATTTTTGAAGTAATCTATTGGTTGACTTCTCGATGTATATTTATTTCGTGGTATCAAGTCTTCGTCAAAATCTAGCTCATAAAATGAACCAGTTGCCCTACCCCAATTTCTTTGTTTTGTTTGCTGGCTAAAGGTAGCTTGACCGCTTTGTGTCCTGGAGACTTTCGTTTGGTTTTCAGTTGACGCCATGATATGGGAATACACGTTGGTAGACGGCACATTTTCAGACAAGATGTTTTCAAGTTCTTCAAGGTCATAATTTCTACTTTGGAGTACGTCAAGTCTAGCATTTATGTCATATTTTTGGGAAGAATATAATTGCATACCGTCCAGGGAATGCAAACCGGTAAACCGGTTTACCGGTAAACCGGCCAGATTTGGGGTCGGTAAAAAACCGGTAAATCTATACTGAAACCGGTTTTTTACCGAAACCTAAATGTACTGGAAATTATTTGATAAAACTCACTTTCAGGACAAATTGAACTACATGGCTACATATTATTTTAATAATGATGCTCGGACTTGTACATTTAATGACTATGTACATATATTGAATGATAGAAATAAGATTTAAAATGGTAGTTTTTATTTATCACACCACAAACAACAAATAAACAAATACATTATAATCCGTAAAAAAAACACCTACAAATAAGAAAAATTGGCCCAGGTCCTCAGAGCTAGGCAAGGCCCCTAGCAGGCTGACCACGTTGCCCCGTTGGATAGCAATGCTGATCCGTTGCGAGAAAAATAGTGGCTAGCCCTCTGGTCACCAAAAGCCTCAACCAGGCACGAGGAAATGTATCTATAAAGACGACGACCGTTTGAGCCCCACGGTTTCTACCCGAAACGCCGCAAATATGTATGACTTCGTCGATGCTGCTATGGGGAGGGATTCTCCCAGTACTCCGGCCGCATGAGAGGCCGTGGTGACCCAGATCATCGACGATGGCCCCGCATATCAACGATGGGGCACGTTTGTTGATGCACCTATCCTCAGACAGGTGTCCAACCGAACAGTGGTATTGTCCAGCAAAGTGCCTATGGATGGTGATGGGAGTGCCTGTAGCCTGTACCGTAGACCTGATTCCCACTCTGCGGTGGCAATAAGACAAGCCCGATCTGTAGGACTAAGTGCCGTATCTAGCAGCCCTTTGCTAGTAAGACGACAGATGGGCTCGTCTCATTGTTTTTACGAACAAGGATTGACTGGCGGGTCAGTGTTGGAGCATGTAAAGGACCATACGTTCTTACCTCGGAACAATGCGAGGACCCCTATGGAAGGGGTTAAAATTTTCCCGATAGGGCTCTGCGCACCGTGTACCGAAGCCAAGAAAGCAGGTAGTGCCACAATGGAAATATTTCGGATGCCCAGACCACCAAACCTACTAGGTAAGCTGGCCTGGGTCCATGAGCTATCGCCAAAATGTGGGTCTCCCTCGACATCCCTAACATCTTTGTCCTAAAGTCACTTACCCTAACTGTTTTATCCTAATGATCAAATCCTTAACTATTTTTTTTATACTACGACGGTTACAAACGAGCATACGGTTCGCCTGATGGTAAGCGCTCACCGTAGCCTATGTACGCCTGCAACTCCAGGTGCAGTGTTACATGCGCGTTGCCGACCCTTTAAAAACTTTAACACTCCTTTTTTGAAGAACCCCACTGTAGGCCTCTAGGAAAACAGCGACAGGGGCTCATTCCACAACCGGAGCGTCCGCGGGAGGAAGTTCCTCTTAAACCGCACGGTACTAGACCATTTAGGTTCCAGGGTATGCGGGTGAACACCCTGCCGACGGCGAGCGGTGCGTTGGTAGAATAGAAGTGGTAGAACAATTCCTCAGAGCACAATCCATTGTACAAGCAATAGAACATACATAAGGAGGCGAAGTCTCTCCTTAGGCTTATGGTTTCGATAGACTTGTGAGTTTGGGATCGTCGACAATTCGGACAACACATCTTTGGATCGATTCAAAGGGCCTGAGCTGGTATTCAGGTGCTCCCGCCCAAAGATGTCGAATTATTACCCAAAAACGACTTCACATAGAACCGAACTGCTGTTCGAACAGTCGGTTATGTTAGGTTAGCACTGTAACCTCACAGAGAGTCGAATCGCTGCTAGAAAACTAGGTTAAAACAGTGTTAGGGTAAACAATAGTAGGACAAATGATCATAATGTCGAACAGTATTACGTAATGCAAAATAGGATAAAAAAATTTAGGGATTCCGAATTCGGATATAGATCCCCAAAATATATATTCAGAATGGAGGTCAGCGTTTCTAAAACTGAATTGTTCAAATTAGAAATTAAACCGGGGTGTTTCCAAAATGTGAACCGCGAAGAACGTGGGTTAATTAAGGTACAAAAAGACAATGTTTAATGATAGAATATGCTGAATGTATGTTGATTTTAGCCAAACAAGTAGAAGAATCCTTAAAATTTTGAATTCGATTAGAACTATGATATACCTACGTTCGTAAAAAAACTTAAGAGACAACTGTCGCATCTACTGAGATCTAACGTAATTTTTGAAATTGTGAGTTCTGCGGAGTCACCAAACAGGGGAGAGACCATATTCTCTGCTGAACAACCGAGAAAAGATGAGAGCAAGCGCAGAGTGGAAGTCCGTCAAAGGAAACACACATTCAAAAGCTCTTATCCAAGGGTTCAACAACAAAAATCCTAAAGAGCTGCTAGGGCTCAAGAGACACATAGTCTGAGCGGTAGTTACCTGTGTTGGTAGGCTCATACCTACTGCAACCTTATGAGGCACACAACATTACAAATAATGTGGAACATTTTGGACGCAACGGGAATTAGTAATGATTTATAAAGGGCTGCCAGCCTGCCACGGTAGATCACAACTGGTAAAAGCGGCATCTTCAATAGCCCAAAACAAAATAATAATAATCTTCAATAGCCCAAAAGCAATACTAAACATTTCCGTGGGTTTAAAACGGATTTGATAAGCAATAGTATTTTTAAGTGGCAATGGCAATACTAACATCCCGTCACCTTCAAGATAATTGTGATATTATAAACTACAAAGCTTAAGATTTTTGTGAAAAAAAAAAGTTTCTTTGTTATAAAAAATACTTCTGTTACTTTTCCCCCAACTAATATTCTTGTTTTATTATTGATTTACATAAATATGTGGTTTTATGAATGATTTGCATGAAAATGCTGTTTTTTATTTAACACAATACCGGTTTACCGGTTTTCATATGCCATAGTCGGTAATTTACCGGTATTGAAAAACTACCGGTAATTGCATTCCCTAATACCGTCACTGACATCATCAGATGAACTGAAGAACTGCCTTAATTGGGTTTCAACGTCGTCACCGTTGAATCTGCACATTTTTTCTGAACTCATTACATTAAATAAGCAAATATTAAATTTATTTTATGTTAGTACAATAAAAAGCCGATCCAAAGACGATCAAGACAGATACGTGACAGGCAATACTCAATACTTCTTCACTTGTCATAACTGCCATGTACGTAATACTATGCAATTAGTTCTAATTACAATATTTATCGATATAGCATGTAACCTTTTATAATTTTATTAATCTTAGGTGGCAAATGATACACTTTCCTGATACTACAAACAACGTAGTTCAGTTATTGCAAATATTGCAATTCACGATGGAGCGTGGATGGAGAGTGGATTTATCAAAATTAGACCTTATTATCATACCAATAACAGTCTCACCACTCGCCTATAATAGAAATTATTAGATACAGCGACTTGTGTATTTTTACCCGACTACGGCAAAGCCAAAAGAAAGGGTTATGATTTTAGCAGTCTATGTATTTAATAGTATAATGGAAACAGTGACAAATGCTTGCTTCCCTTAACGGGCATAGTGCATTCATTGACCACAAACTTTAGATTAATTAAATTTCACTAAAATTAAATTATGACCGAAAAAGTATAAATAAGAAAAGAAAGCCTGATATATTTGCTATATAATACCATAATAGTTAAATAAAAAAGAGGATGTTCTTCTCTATAAATGTTTATTAACTAAGTGGTTTCCAAATCGCCTCTGCCTTATAAAGGGTTAAATAGTTTTTTCAGTCCTCCGGCCGGTAAGCGCCACTTTACGCAAAACTAAATTGCCACCTGCCGGCTCCGTCGGACAGAAAAATAGTATACAAACCTCGGCCGTTAGATGGGAAAGCCTCGGATCACATGTTAGTCGTTCCTCGGCTTCACCTCGGCCGACAATTACATGGGATCCGAGACATTTCCCACTAAAACGGCCTTGGTATGTAATCTACTATAAATGCCTTTTTTCGTCGGAGCGTCTGACAGCAACACGGCGCGCACAGCGAAAACTATAGATCTTCAAAACTTAAGAAATCCTTTAACAATGGGGAAGAGGTAATTGTTCAAGATGTAAATAAAAGTAAATGTTGGTATTCTGGTAAAATAGTGGAAAAAGCTAATGCACCTAGATCTTTCATTGTTAAAAATGAAAAAGGTAATTTAGTTAGGAGAAATGAAAAACATATAAGACCTAGTAAGAATAAGTTTATTGTTAAGAATGATTATTTGTTGGACTCATCAGATGTGGGTCAAGCGGTGCATGAGAGGGGTAGTCACAACAGTCAGGCTGCATCGGGGGCTACTTTCCTGGTAACTGCATCTCCAACACATGAGCCACTGGTACAGCCTGCTAGGCAGGAACCATTAACACTAGATAGGCCAGTGGTTACAAGGACAGGTAGGTTGGTAAGAAAACCTGCCTATTTAAGAGATTTTGAATAAGGGGGGGATGTGTCATATTGATGATTATCTGTGGTCACACGCCATGTTGGTCAGACATGTAAATCAAGAATAAATAGTTTGTGTAAAAAGTTAAATATCTTTTATTAAATAAAAGCCCTGAGCATTTGCATACCATCAGATATGCAACAGTATCCATGGCAAAACAGAGCTATAATAACATTACAAGGCAAAGACCGCGGCATATATTAGATCACGAGATCAGTCTACCTAGCGGAAGGGTAAAGAATTTGGGGGAGGGGAGACCATGCAGTCACACACCTAATATCTATTATACACCAAGTATAGTATCTATATTCCTCACGCTGGCTTCACGATGCTATGTATTCGGGTCGGCTCTAACCTCCTGTCTCTCCTAAACTCCCCGACTGCACACCTACACTCCTGTCCTATCTACTTGGTGCTCCGGTGTCTCGAGCAGGTTGCTAGTGCCTGCGGTGGGGCGGCGGAAGCTGATGAGGCTTATAAGGCATGAGGGCTCGCATATCCAGTTTGATCTAGCATTTAAGGTGTGGTCGGTGCGGCGTGATTCTGACATACTCCGCCGATTTTACCGATCATGCTAAATCAGAGGATCATACGAACCCCTAAAGTTATTATTACCCTCAACACCTCTTTCTTCTCGTAGCCACTGCTTCCGAGTCCTTGCTGCAGAACTGCTGGCTGGAGTTACCACAAGAATCAGAATCAGAATCAGTGCCAGATGACCACGCTGTCGACACATCGGGCGCCGTCACACGACTATTTCAATATAGGTGCAGTAACCTATATTTCGTGGCACACGAACGTGCGCCTGGTACCATATCTTCCCCTTTTACTTACATCAATGGTATACAGCAGGTCTACGCTTAACTGTTGGGATCTTCACAGGGTAGGACTCCTTGACACGGGGTACCTTGAAAACCGGTGGAATCTTCTTTGGCCATTTTCAAAAGGCGTTGCACCACATTTAGCACACCGCCTATAAGCATCTGTGCTCATGCTCATATTTAAATTAAATTCTTATTGCTCGCAAATAATAAATTGAATACCAATTGAATACACAATTGTCAAATACTGCGCTAAATGACAGCAATTGTCACCTTAGATAAAAACAGTTTAGGGAACTTTAGGGCAATGTTGTTGTACGAAAAAATATATAAGTAATATAAAAATATGAAAGAGGCCTGTTCTTTGATAGAAGTTAATACACCTTGATATTGTGGGTCTTTTATGTCCGGCTATTCAGACCTTGAACTTCATCCCGGGGGAAGGTGGCTCTCCTATACCAATCCATGGGTTAAAAGGATTCAATATGCTTAATAAATTTCTTAGTCCATCATTAATTGTATAATACTAGACTAGAGGCTGTCATTTAATAGAAATTGTTATCAAATCGGTTATTTTATCTTATTTAATCAGAAATAAAACATAAATGAAACCAAATCTAATTAAATGCGATAAGTTTATTTCAGAAAAAAGTTATAGGTACAAATAAAGATTGGCCATACTTACTTCTTGGGTAAAGAAAAAACAACGGGAATTATGCAAGTATTACAGTGCCTATTTTTGGTTTTGGTAACCACGTCAAATTTACGTCTAAAACTCTTGTGATAAAGTGGTGTATGTGCGAAACACTAATGCTGTTACTAATCTGATAATAAATTTAGCAAATGAAATCATAAAATATACACCGTGCTTTTTTTTACTTCTGTTAAATTCGACACTTTGCTTTTGTACGTTTAATAGAAGCTGATTGATATATCGCTTTTTGTCGAATACGAAAAAATATTTTTTGTTTTTCATACGAAATAAATCAATATTACGTTGTAAAAGGTCCTTTAGAGTTACATGAAAGTAAGTGTCAAGCATGACAAAGCTCAAATGTAGACATGACAGCAGATGCCAAACACAGCTCAGTAGTAGATGGTTTAATATCCCCCTACACTGGTTCAGACGCAAAAACTGTTAATAGTTAAGATACTAGTTACTTAAAATTATATTAACTCGATTTAACTTGAAGAATCTTCCCTAAAAGCTAACGGAATTCAATGAAAACAGGGTGTATAAAATTTAGATAACAACAAAAGTAACAATCGTTAAATATGCATAAATAAGTTGTTTACCTTTTATTAATAGTCTCATATAAAAGAAGAATATCTTGCAAATGCTAATTGAATTATGTATAATATATCTCATGATATTTCTGAACTAAGAATACAGAGGAAAATAAAACACATAATATTCACAGCCATTTTAAATTAAATAGGTACATTGGATAATATGCTAGGTAATTTTAGTGAATCAAGTACGAGCGGAGTGAAGATACACACATACGAATTAGCAACAATGTAGACTAGTCATTATTATCTTTACACCCCGTTATCTAACGCTCACTTTCGGGGCAAGGGATGGGGCAGTTTCGATAATCTGAACTAATAAAATTATGAAGTTGACTATAAAAACTTAAACTGCTCGTTATTATTAACAAAACGGGACCTGATAGTGTACTAAATAATTCAAATTTACCCCCGACAATAAACTGCTTGTACTAAATTACCTAGTAAGTCGTCTCTATACTGTTCAATAATTGTCGTCCTCCTATCCGATCAAATAGATACAGAACGTCTAATGACATCAAATATAACTCATTACTTGCATCTACAATGAATTAATTACCTGAAGATTATTCATACAAAAATAATTTTATTTTGACTGATTAATAAATATGAATCGACTAAGCAACATCACTATTTTAGCTTGCCCCCAAAGTGAGCGTTAGATAACGGGGTGTAATTATCTTATTAGAGAAAATTTTAAGTTAACAAGTCTACAACATTAACACTTTACTGAATTGGCTGGCTGTATAATGCGTATTCCTTCGAACACAAAATTATGATAAGCAATGCTGATTTCTGTATTAAGATTACAAGTGGAATGAAAGTTAAAATCTGCAACAGAGTCACTTCGCGGTCTCTTAGTTTCGGTTTAATTCATTAAGAATGCGCAGAATGTGCAAGAACAAATTGATAATGTCCATGTATAAATTAATGGTCGCAAGAATGTACTCCTCTGGCGACAGGTTGGTCATCATCTGCTGCGTGTCGAAAATCAGGAACAGGCTGAAGAGGATCGCACCACCGAACGCCAAAAGCAGCTCTAGCCCGGAACTTTGGATAAAGATTTGAAGCAAGCCCCCAATAATAAGAACGCTGAGTCCTGCTACCAAGCTGAAATAGGAAACATAACTCATAAGTAGGTACATTGCTAATGTCACATTAGTGCAGAGACTAGGCGTACGAGCACAGTGTAAGGACTATACGGTGGACAAGGTTCATAGAACCCAATCATTCGGCGTCTTGGCTTGTTCGAAGCTCAGGGTCACAAAGGATTTATTTTCATGCTACACCCGCCATTCGAAATTTGATTTTATTATTGTGATTTCTCAGAAAATCTCATTGTTATACAATATAATACAATATATATTGTAAAAATTGGAGCCATATAGGATTTCGTGAGATTAACTCAGATTTGGATAAAATTCGATATCTGAGAATCCAACGGGGTCCTTAACATGAATATAGAGTAAGTAAAAATTATAAAAATTGATATCTGAGGATCCGACGGGGTCCTTAACATGAATCTAGAGTCAAAATTGTAAAACCCGACGCCATTTTGGATTTTGAGAGATCAACTCCGATTGGGATAAAAATCGATATCTGACAATCCGGTGGGGTCCATAACATGAATTTGAAGTCAAAATTGTAAAATGTTGTAAAAACCGACGCCACCTTGGATTTTGTAAGATCAACTCCGATTTGAATAAAAACCGATATCTGATGATCCGGCGCGGTCCTTAACATGAATCCAGAGTCAAAATGGTAAAATATTGTAAAAACCGACGCCATGTTGGATTTTTTAAGATGAACTCCGATTTTAATAAAAATCAATATCTGATGATCCGGCGCAGTCATTAACATGAATCCAGAGTCAAAATGGTAAAATATCGTAAAAACTGACGACATATTGAATTTTGTTAGATGAACTCCGATTTTGATAAAAATTGATATCTGAAGATCCGGCGGGGTCCTAACATGAATTCAGAGTCAAAATCATGGAATACTGTAAAAACCAACGCCATCTTGGATTTTGTAAGATGAACTCCGATTTGGATAAAAATCGATATCTGACGATCGAGCGGGCTCCATGACAAGATCCCATAGTGAAAATTATATAAAATTACAAAAAAAGGCCGCTATCTTTTGGCAACGTCGTTAGGGCGATTGTGTTTTCTAATAAACCAATTTATTTTTCAATAATCTAAAATGCTGATTCGTAATGTATGTAAATGTTAATCTGCATTATTGGCACAAAAATTAAAACAACTCTTTATAATATATTATTTACATTTTTCTCATTTAATTACCTACTATTTGTATTTACCTAACCATGGTGTGGTTTCTGGTTTTTAAATTACTTTACAATTTTGATTGAACTATAAACATATAAAACACTAACATATTTACGAAATCTACGATAGTGTCAATATTTTTCAATATTTTATAAAAATTTGACTTGAGATTAATTTTCATCCCAATTAAAGTTACTCTTACAAAATGCAAAATGCTTACCAAGCAAAGAAAGACGTTTGTGCCGATTTAGAGCCTTCAGCCTATGGAGGATATATTTGACTAACATTTTGCAGATGTTGAAGGCGTGGATGTACCTTCGTATATATCTAAAATATATACAGGGTGCTCGCGAGGAACCCGCATAACTTTACCACCATGTTCCTGACCATCTTTAGAAAATAAAATGTCGTATAAAGTAAGCTTGATTCGGCTTAGTTTGCGAGTAATTAATATCTTTGTTTAAAAAAGAATCCAGTACAATGCACCTTTAGGATAGCGACGTTGCAAGACCGCGTCACATTATCTGACTGACGTAAACTGCAGACGTTCGTTCCTGTCACTATCATAGTTTGTGTCATTGAATACCTACGTAGAATCTTAAAATTCTATTACTTAATCCAAAGTATGATCATTGTTTTTGTTAAGTCCACGGCAAAAATAATGTTATGTATTTGTGAAAGCTTGATAAATAAAATGACTTAACGCCAAAGAAACGATACATTTTGACAGTCTAAGTTTTATTTTGAAGTGACACGTATTTTTTCATTAGAATGCATATTTCTTAATTATTGATTGATTTCTTATGAATCAGAACAACGATGCTAAGTTTTTGCTACCGGGGTTAAAAATTGGACACCTATTCAGCTTAAATCGTGAAAACTACACATGAAACTAAACAGTTCGAAGTGTTTTTATTACCTCTACCATTATTGTTTGATTGTATTAAAGTTAAATAAATCAACACAGATTTTATAAGATTATTCATTTATTACACTGCAAACAAAAAAGTATAATCACTGTCAGGAATTGCAATAGGTACCCTTCTCACTGTATCAGCTTGTTCGTCTACGTGCACTTCATAGAAACCGTGACTCCGTGACCACTCAAGTAGACATTGCATCAGTATTAGTACTCCCTGAAGCTGTTATGAGAATTTATGTTGTTATTTTGTTTATTTAAGTATGTTTATTTATGTCTATTTGTTTATTATTATTTTGTATATATAAGTATGTTCATTGTTTTGCGTAGTTTTGTGTGTGTGTGTGCGTTTAGTTAATTTCATCTATATGTTTGTAACGCCTACTCTCGCTGATTAGTTCTCATTGTTTCCGCTACCCAAAGGTTGTCTGGAAGAGATCGCTTTTTAGTGATAAGACCGCCTATTGTTTGGCCTCAATCTTAAATCGACTGGTTGTATTTTCTTTTTCTTTTTTTGTTAGTTAAGCTTTTCTTGTATTTAACTATCTTTTCTTGTATCTAACTTAAACTTGAGGTGTGCAATAAAGAGTATTCTATCTATCTATCTACTCCCAGTATTTTCTTTTACAGCATCCTTAATACATTTTACACCATGCAGTACTCAAAAACCAATTTACTCTCCTTTCCACTGATTAAAAAGTCGGCCGTCTAAGTTAAACCGCACGATTTGTCCAATTACTAGGAAAATTATTATTTGTAAGTAAATAACATTCGTCGCAACGTGGAAATAAATAATGTGATAACAATGTGACACATCATATTCATATTAGAATCAATAACAGCAATGTCACCCATCGTCCATGTGACTGGTGTCATTATTTAAAGTACTTATAAAACACACTCGAAGGAAATATCCAAGTGGCCAGTATGTATCTTAATCCATGTAGATTGATAAAATATTACTAAAATTATTAATGTATCGACAATAATAGACTGGTAATAATTTTAATGCGTACTTGAAACATTTATTTTCACAGTGCGATATTTTTAACTTTTGGATCCATGCAATAGGTAGGTACTTAGTTCTAGTACTATGCATCTACAGCTAGAAGGCTGTCTAGGACCTTTATTTTTTCTTACGCTGACTTACAAATTATGACTTCCTTTAAATGTCATATTTTTGTTGCATTGCTTGAAGACCAAAAGGTACATTTCTAAAAAAAGTATACCGACAATGCCACGTACATTCCCGCCAAAACATGTCGCAGATATTATTTTTACGTACGGCTTCTGCAACGGTAACTCCGTGCAGGCCGTTGAGGAGTACCGGCGAAGATACCCTAATCGGCGTGTACCCCATCGTTCTACGTTTATTGACATGTTTCGACAATTAGGAGAAAGAGGAATTCGGCCGCACAACTCCGAGCGAGCTGCGGGATTAAATGACGCAACTGAAGACAGGCTGCTGAATTTAATTACGGAAGATCCTTCCTTGTCAACTAGACGCGTAGGCATGATGTGTGGGGTTAGCGACCTCGCCGTGTGGCGATGTTGGAAAAAGTATGGTCTTTATCCTTACCACCTCAGGAAAGTTCAGGGACTGATCGAAAACGATGACTTTTCAAGACTTGTCTACTGTCAGAGAATTAATGAAAAACTTCTTCAGAACCCAATTTTCCTTAAAACTATTTTATGGACTGATGAAGCCCAATTCACAAGATCAGGGGTATTCAATTCACGCAACTGTCATATGTGGATGGAAGAAAACCCACACGCAATCCGGGAATCCTCGCACCAACATCAATTTTCAGTCAATATGTGGGCAGGCATTATTGACGATAAATTGATAGGGCCAGTGGAGCTCCCTGCTAGACTAAATTCTGAAAGCTACCTACATTTTTTGCGAAACAACTTGATCATTCTCCTCGAAGACATCGATTTAGAGACTCGGCGTTCAATGTGGTTTCAACACGACGGAGCTCCCCCCCATTATGGTCTCGTAGTACGGGATTATCTTAACCAACAGTTTCCAAATCGGTGGATTGGTCGAGGATCTCCAACGATACAGTGGCCTCCAAGATCACCAGACCTAACCCCGTTAGATTTTTATCTATGGGGCACTATGAAGAATATGGTATACTCAAAACCAATAAATTCAAGGGAAGAACTGATCCTAAAAATCACGGAAGCCGCTCAGAACCTGAAAGACTGGCCAGCTCAACTAAAGCAACAAATGTGTACGAGAATAAATTTATGTGTCGGCAAAGAAGGATCCCACTTTGAGAATTTTTTACCTTGAAGGGTGGTGAAAGCAACCGTAAAAGTTAAAAGCATTTTAAGAGTATTTAAGTTTTTTTAAGAGAATCATAGTTATGTTGTGTTCCTTATGTAGTTTAAATATTCTTGTTAGTTACATTTAACAACAAGAGGCAATTCTCGCTGAAAAAAAGCAATGTTTACATTTCGTGCAGTCTTTTCTTTTCTTTCTCTTCTTTCTTCTCTTTCTACAGTGTTGTCAGATATTGACTTACAGGTTAAAAATAGAAACTGCTGTAGTTTAGCCAGACTCTTATCTATCATTAGCATTTATGTTGATCTTTGATTAGTAGCTACAATACAAATACGATTTTAATCGAAGGAGGTTGATCATAAATATCATAATCCTGCGGGCGAAAACACGACTATAGTTGTCGATTTCTAAGTCTGAACTTTTGACACATCGAAATACCCGTAGAACGTAAACGCGCAAGACACTTTGGAATTATAAACAAAATCCCATAAAGATATTACAGCTAGTCATGTACATAAACACAATATTTCACTTTTCATAAACATAATGTGATGAATGTTACATTTTTTCATACATTAGTTCGCTGCATTAGTTTCGCAGCTTGTGGGGGTACAGCCGACCCCTTCTTCCGACTTCCGATTGTGAATCCCTGCGGTTTGAGGTCACTCCCATAAAAAGAAGCGCGCAAGCGGAGCGCAGCTCAGTTCTCAGTTCTCCTTACTCTTTACTCAGTACTCATTATTCTTTAGTCGACCGTCTTAGAGAACGGACTAACCTCGCGCAGACAACACCACGTTTCCTTAGTTTGGTTATAAAATCAATCCGTCCGTATCATTGCGATCCTTATTGCTTTTACATGACTAGTACTTCTGAATAACTGAATACAATGCCTTTTGTTGTAATCTGTAATGATTTCATTATAATCTAAAGTAATACGTGTGCTATGTCGTGATTTAATCTGCCCATCTAATTCTAATGATATTCCAGGTAAACAATATCAGCCCCACTGAGTTTCTTGCTGGTTCTTCTCAGTGAGAGGTCTTTTCCGAACCGGTGGTAGTTTATTGCTTATTTAGTTTACCAGTCTAGTTCTACAAACAATAAGTTAGAATAAAGTCACTGTCCCCTAGTTGTTGTTTCATTTGCTTGTGGTGTGTCCGTGCGATACCTAGCGTGTACATCTGAGGTTAAGTATTGACATCCTGGAGTGTAAGTATTGTCATCCTGAACTGTAAGTATGGTGTGTGTAAGTATCTCGACACCATCCTGACCATGCTGATGCTGTTACCGCTCTGGCCCCTGTCATTCCATCCAGGGTCATATCTGAAGGGGACGCGTTAAGCAAGATTATTAGAAACTATGGAGAGAGCACTCTGTACTGGTTATAATATACTCTGTGCCTATTGTGACGGACGGTAAACTACGGAACCCTACACTGAGCATGGCCCGACATGCTCTTGGCCGGATTTCTATTGTATTACTTTACTTGTTCGTTGTTAATTATAATAAGTAAGTAAGTTATTTTTGTTGTCGAGTTTCGACAATATTGCGCCCCACCAGAATTGAGTGCGAAATGCGAAAGCAGAATTGAATTGGCTCTAAATAACTTGATCGCACAAACGTCAAACGCGAAGCAAATAGTACCCATAGACAAAGAAAATACTCTATGGTATTACCTATATGACTGCCCGAAATGCTCCGTGAGATACGAGTAACACTAAAATGCCAAATTGTTTTCTAGTATTTAGGTAAAGTTGGTCTGCCTATCCAGGGATAAATTAGGTGTTAATATAAATTTGTAAAGAGGTTATAATTTTTATTGTCACATAATAACAAAAGCTACTCGTATTTGTGATTTCGTACATTTTACATTGCGTAATATTTAGAAAAGTTAGGGACACACAGATCGACTTAGTCACAAACTAAGCAAAGCTTGTACTATGGGTACTAGACGACGATATGCATATGCATACAACATTTTTTTTTTTTATACTACGACGGTGACAAACAAGCATACGGCCCGCCTGATGGTAAGCGGTCACCGCAGCCTATGGACCCCTGCAACTCCAGGGGTGTTACATGCGCGTTGCCGACCCTTTAAAAACTTTAACACTCCTTTTTTGAAGAACCCCATATTGTAGTCCTTTGGGAAAACAGTGGCAGGGAGCTCATTCCACAGCCGGAGCGTCCGCGGGAGGAAGTTCCTCATAAACCGCACGGTATGAGACCATTTAGGCTCCAGGGTATGCGGGTGAACACCCTGCCGACGGCGAGCGGTGCGGTGGTAGAATGCAGCCGTTGGCATCATATCAAACAATTCCTCAGAGCACAATCCATTGTACAAGCGATAGAATACACATAAGGAGGCGAAGTCTCTCCTTAGACTTAAGGGTTCGATATCGCTCGTGAGTTTGGGATCGTTGACAATTCAAGTTGGCAAGCTACTTGTGTCCTCTGTTTAAGAATAAGGGTGACATTGCCGAGTGCAATAACTACAGAGCCATTAAGCTAATGTCGCATACCCTGAAGTTATGGGAAAGAGTAATTGGCGCACGTCTCGCTTCACTATCAAAGGTCACACAAAACCAGTTCGGTTTTACTGCCGGAAGGTCTACGATAGAGTCTATACAAACCATCAGAATACTCATGGAAAAGCACCGGTCCAACAAAGAAAACCTCTACCTCATTTTCATCGACCTAGAAAAGGCGTTTGACCGAGTTCCGAGAGAGTTGGTGTGGCAAGCGTTACGTGCTCAAGAGATCCCGGAGGCATATGTTACTTTAATTCAAGACATGTATGATGGTGTTAGCACACAGATCAAAAGCCCGTCTGGAATTAGCGATCCATTCCAAGTTCGTGTAGGAGTGCACCAGGGTTCGACTATCAGTCCTGCTTTAAACACTTTTCTACCTGCGTAAAAAATTGTTACTTACTAAGATTTTGAATCCAACTAAATTTACTACCAAAACACAAAATAGATATCTGGATGACATTTACCACGCTTATAAACTGACACAGTTTGTTTTTAGTTATACATATTTCTTATTGACTATATCTAGATACTATAATTTTTTTCCCGGTTAATAATAAAATTATAGATGTCCGCAACGTGGAGGTGTCTTCAAACCATGCTAAGCGATTTCAGCAGTTAATCATGTAGTTTTAAAAGGTGCCACTGGATGAACTTTATTTTGGTGTCGCTCCGAGTCATCAGTGTAAAATCTTACCGTTATGTCCATATCTCGTGATATTTTTTTGATACTTTTTCCCTCTTCCCAAAGTACAACAATTTTAGTTTTTAAAAACTTTGCTAATTGCACCATTGTTTCGAATTACCGAACTATGCGAAAACTTAGAAATTCGGATACTCGTATTAAGAATATGTTATTAGCGAATCGACACAAAACCTAATGACTTGAAAAGTCTTGATAAGGTTACCCTCAATCACAATTTAGTAAATAAGACGAAAATTATTTTAAACTCAATCTTAATCTGTAGATCATAACACGCAGAAAGACAAGAATTAGTTTTCTAAATTAAAATTGCGGTAGGTCAACAATCCGCAAAAAGAACATTCTTTGATCAAACGAAAAATCTATACGAATTTCAACCTTATTTTGTAATCGATTGAGAAGAGATGTATGGATGTACAAGCATAATCCTTATCTTAATTTCGCCGGGATATGCATCTGACCTGACAGCCTAGGGGTATAAGCCATGGCCAGATGATCGGCCAACGCATGGTGAGACCGGGTTCAAATTTTGCAATTTGCTCTTACGCGATGTCTTTTTGTGAGTTTTTCTGGGGCATGTGATTTGTTCGGAAGGCGACCATATACATATACCAATCATAGAGTATCAAGAGTGAACACTCGGATACATCGTGTTGTGACAAGAAATGGCGGCCGATTTATATGTGTGCGTGCAGCCGAGTGATACCATGTGATTTTTTTTTTCCGAATATAATCAAATCGAATTGATGACCGGGGATTCAATGAAAAGTTAAAGTTAAATATTAGTTTTGATCTAAATTATTTCTGTGCTTATAAATAATTACACGTAAATATGTAATATACACATAATTTACAAGTAAAAGTTACTTTAATAGGTATAGTAAACAATTTCATACGGATAGGTAGGACGGACGGTAGGTAATTCTCTTTTTAAACAATGTTGAAACAACATTCATGCGACAAGTGATGATTGGGGATCATGTGGAAGGTAGGTAGTAGTAGTACAGTCACGTCTATAAATGTATACACTTTGGAACGTATTCCAGGGAAAGAAGGGCCAAAATTTAATACAGATGCAAATACAAAATTTAAAATATATATATTAGGAAAGGTACCATTTCATGGATTTTCATATTTCCATAAGTATGAAATACGCAAGACGAAGCAAGCAATTACGCGACTTTCGGGATATAACCAAACTCAAGCTGCTGGTCACACTACGCGTAATGAAGTTAATATTCGATTGTTTTGCATAAACACGTGTCAATTATAATTTTACCGATGAAAGGTCAGTCCATGTGACTTGTTTTTGTGACCGGTTGCGTTTTTACAATGTAAAACTACGCACGTCGGCATTTTCACATTATTTTCACGGAGATGTTCAGTTTGTTGTCGGTTGGTTTCGTTATCACTGACAGATGACAAGCGTAATGTTTTGTCTGTGCATGTGTGCGTTCTTGTCGGAACAAGGTGACAGGCGTAATATGGGCTTAATATGGAATCACAGTTTCTTCTTAGTGACACTACGTCTATTTATTTTCTATGTCTATGATACCAATTAAAATTTTAAATAATTTGAGTGGACTAGTCGGTGATTTTCGGAAAGATGGGTGCGGGGCGAGGAGCACGGGGAGAGGGAAGGTACTCGGGACGAACACGTCACATCACGTGACGCGCTCGCCGTCGGGCAATAATCTTACCAGGTTTTTGTTAAATTTTTGTCACTAATCACCTATCGTCCTGATTCAGTCACCGGTTACGAAGAATGGGAACTACCTATACCTCTCAAAATTAATGTTTTTGAACGGCATAGTTACTCTTATAATAGTTATTATTATATCAGCGATACAAGGTATCCCATCATAAATATTACATGTAAAAAGACACAAGTCTCGCTCTGCAGTTTTTATGCTGCAAAAAAGTTTTGAGATGTAAGTCAACAACAATATTTTAGTTGATACCGGGAGATGTCCATCACTCGACTTCTCGTCCAGAACTCGACTTCCGCCGACTTGCTTATTTTAAAATCGTAGACGAACACAGGGTTCATCTAAATATATAAAAGAAGAAGCTGACTGACTGACATATCAACGCACAGCCCAAACGGCTGGTCCTATAGACTTCAAATTTGGCACGTAGGTTCCTTTTATGGTGTAGGCGAGCACATAGTTGCCGATTTCTAAGTCTGAACTTTTGACACTTGAGTATTGACGTACTTAGTTATGAGGCTAAGACAAATCGTTTGTCAAATTCAGCGATTATTGATTTTAGCGATGAATTGTTTGATTCGATTTTACTACTACGGATTTGTATTTGATAAGACGTGGATAAGACCGAGAAACTTCAACAAACTGCGCATTTGTCATACGATTTTTTCCAAAGTCATCTTAGTTTCGTTCAGAAATCAATACTGTTGAATTCTTAAAATGTAAGATAAAAACCTTCATAGTTGTCTTATTTAAAATAACATTTTTTCCCACATCGTACTTAGTTTTATTTTCGTTTTAATCGTTTTGTTTTGATTTTTTACTGTATTGCCTATTGATAACAAGATCGATTTTTATCGATTAACAGACAGTTGTATGAATTGGAACAGCAGACATGGTCACAACACTAAATTTAAAAAAAAAACGACGTAGACCGTAACTGTTGGCATGCTAAATTGTTATCGTAAAATATTCAATAACTAATATATGAAAAAATGTAACATTCATCACATTATGTTTATAAAAAGTAAAATATTGTGTTTATGTACATGACTAGCTGTAATATCTTTATGGGATTTTGTTTATAATTCCAAAGTGTCTTGCGCGTTTACGTTCTACGGGTATTTCGATGTGTCAAAAGTTCAGACTTAGAAATCGGCAACTATAAGAAAGGATTTTTCAAAATTCACCTCCTAAGGGGTTGAAACAGGGGGCCAAAGTTTGTATAGGGAAACAAGATTAGTTAGACTATTTTATCTGAAACTTCACAGGAGTATTCTTTAAGGTAAATGAGTAAACACGTGTTTCAGGTTTTTTGAGAATTTAACCCCTGAAATAGGGGGTAATAGGGGTGAAAAGTTGAAAAATTTAACATGGGTATCGTTTGTATGGTTTTTCGGGTCGCTGATCACGAAAAAAGCAACGATTTGAAGATCCAATGTGGCGAATGTGGAATACCATCTCCCCTGTTGGTATGCAATGGGGTTGAAATGCCAAAATATCAATATGAGTGTCAATTTTACGTAAATTTCTGGTTCTAAAGAATTATCCGAAACTTCACCGGAGTATTCTTTAAGGTAAATGAGTAAACACGTGTTTCATGTTTCTTGAGAATTTAACCCCTGGAAGGGGGGGTAAAAGGGGTGCAAAAGTGAAAAAATCAACATGGGTATCGTTTATATGGTCTTTCGGGTCGCTGATCACGAAAAAAGCAACGATTTGAAGATCCAATGTGGCGAATGTGGAATACCATCTCCCCTGTCCCATGCAAACAAAGTCACGGAATCACCGCAGTCTTTTTAAAATATTTACTACTTCTTGTTCCAACTCATCAGTCTCGTAAATTTAGTAGATAAAAAAAACTATATATATATTTAGTAGCGGGGTTGATTGTAACAGGGGGCAATAGTAACTGTATGGAAAGAAAGATTGTTGAATAAGTCGATATTGCCTTTGTTTCTAGCATAAATTAGACTTGAAATAGGACTCTGTAAATGACCTCTACCACTTTCCCCTACTTATTTCATTAATTTTGCAGATATAATCCTGTATAAATAAATGACAATGAATAATTTGTGATAAAGTTATAAAGGGACACTTTGACGTTGACATTGGTTTCACTTGAATTTAACTCAAAATACGCGTAGGTAAATGTGATTTACTTTTTTTTCGCCCCATCTTAAATATCTTAATTCGCATCGCATGATGCGCACGTGTCGAACATGAGTTTAGTAATAATCACGGAACTAAATCACTTCTCGCGCACCGCCGGCTCGACTGGCAACGCCGCCGTACAACCGCTACACGCCACGTCGCGTCGCGCACGAAACGGCAACGTCGCATACACGAGAACCTTTATAAAGAACCGGTATTAATCGGTACTAATACCGGTATTTTTCCTTTATCGGTTCTCTGGAACCGAAAAGACAACCTATAAATACCGGTATTTTACCGGTATTTTCGGTACCGGTTCCAAGCCCTGCCCGTGGCACGTTGCGGCGTCGTGTAACGTTGCGACTTCGTGTCGTGTAAATCTACGCAGTGTAACGTAAAAAATCACGTCACGGCGTCGTGCCGTGGCACGTTGCCGCAACGTGCGACGTCACGATGTCGTGACGTTAAAACTAAAATTCTACAAAACTTGGTATACTCATTCTAAAGAATTCATTTCACTTTTTGTCATCCCTTTTTAGGGCACTATACTTTCTCTTAAAGTGATTTCCATCATTCATGATAGAAAGAAATGGATGGACCCAGTATTTTCTGTGTTTCTGCCTCTTCTTTAGGCGACTTCTTAATAGCACCAGTATGAAGACAAGTCCGGTGCGGTCCATGGCTCTTAATCAAGTGCTGCATATTTTTCAAATTTCGACGGCAACGTATCGACGGTCTGCGACACGAAGTCGTGACGTGACACGCACGTTGCGGCAACGAGCCTGATTTTTTACGTTACACGCCGTAGATTTGCACGTCACGAAGTCGCAACGTTACACGACGCCGCAACGTGCCACGGCACGTCGTCGTAACGTCTAATTGTGTGTATGTAGGCCCTAAATCATGTATTGTTAGTATCATTACATCCCTATATTAATGAATCAGTGCTTGCGCTAAATTATTTTAACTTTTAGCTTTTACTGTTTCTTTATTTAAATGATTTGTTATGCATTAATTACCATCTAATTCAAATTCAAAATTCAATAATTTAATCTGCAAGTAGGCCTCAAGGGCACTTTTACAAGTCAATAAGCATTACATTGAAGCATTTGCATGTACACTTAACATCTTATGAAGCCGTTACAGGATTATACTGCTAAGCAAAAACCGTTTTTATAACACTATTCTATTCAAATTTAGAATGTGCGTATGTAATAAACTTAAAATGTTGATTTAAAGTTTGGTCCCGAAACTCCCGAAAGTACCGGGATTTTTATTTTTCAGTCCCCGTTCTTTACACACGCAAAAATCCCAGGAAATCTCGGTACTTCCGGTACCGGTATTTACCGGGAGCAAACCCTACTTATTACAAGGGATAAAGGTTCACAATCGAATACAGGTGCATATGGGTGGATTTCAAAAAAAGTGTACATAACACAATGGAATATTCACAAAAATGTGACACAAAATGCAGAAAATATCACACTGCAAATTATAAGGACTACTTCACAAGTGCAAAAGTTTGTGTGAAAAAAGTGATTTTCATAGAACTTGTAAATTATTGTTTTTATTTGTAAATTTGGCAAATATAGAAATAAAACAATGTTTATTAAGAAAAAACACTGAAACATTCAAACGCGACGAATTGCGAACTTCTTCCTTTTTGGAAGTTGGTTGAAAATTGCAATGTGAACGATCCTTAAGTTTAGTTACGTAACACAAAAATCACACAATGGAAGCAAAAATGGGTATCACCACGTGTTTTACCTCATGTAGACAAAAGACGACAAATAATTTCTGGATTTGTGAATCCTATGCGTATAGTCAACTAATTTATCTACCGAATTATGTAAAAATACTGAGAAAAAACAATGAGCTTCCTGCTTTAAACTTAGATCCAAATTTGGTAATTTTTTCGACAAAATACAAAAACACACTTTACCTCACCACTGCGTGAAAACCAATATAGATACCGACATGTGCGCTGGAGTCGGGGCAACCTAGAATTGTTGCCAGACGTACTATATCACTGGTGTGTTCATATTTCGCATTTAACCGTTTGATACGGCGTAACACAGCTGTGTAACACAATGGAACGAAATTTGTCCCCGATATATTTTTGTTCAACATAGGATTTTGTTAAACATATAATACAGAAATCATCTAAAAAATGATTTTCTAGAAACAATTGTGTATATTAAAGAACTCCTTAAAAAATCACTACACCATTCATTTCAATGCTAAAGTTATGAATTTTTGTTTACCGCGGGGTGTCGTGAGGACATATGAATTTTGTATGGGAGAAAAAAACAGTATTTAAGTTTTTATTTTTTCTAACATACTTTTACTGATTATATTCTTTAACGGTATAAAAATCCTATTAGAATATAAGGTGTGCTATATTATGAATTACTTGGAAAGCGTGTGACTGCAATATTTATTTTTATACAGATTTTTTAATGATAAGGACATTTTTCTTTTTGAAATGTACACTTTTTTTTAATTCACCCATATATATTTATGAAGCCGACTGTACTTATTGCTTCATTTAAGGGTATTTTCGCGAGAAGAGATCCAAAACAATTTTTTTAAGGTATATGGCGTTTTAATATTTTTCCTATTCAGAATAACGAGCTCTTTTCATGTAGGAGAAAAAAACTACGAGAAAAAAAGGTCTCAACATTTTCTAACATGTTACATACTCTCCATTTTGTAACCGCTGCACAAAGTGTTTGAAATTTGATACGGAATGGAAAAGACTCTTTTTTTCTCCTAGTAGGATTGAAAGAGCTTGTGATTCTGAGTAGGAAAAACATTTAATTTACCTGTATTAAAGAAAATGTTTTTGGATCTCTTCTTGCGAAAATTTTATTTATTTATTTTTATTTATTTAACCTTTATTGCACAATACAAGAAAGTACAAATGGCGGACTTAATGCCTTAAGGCATTCTTTACCAGTCAACCATTGGGTCAAACAGAAACTTACAAAATTGGTGCGGAAGAGTAAAACAGAGAGATAAAATGTCACATTCTGGAATAAATACAGCTAATTATTAATATACATACACAAATACATATACACATGTACATACATATTATATTCACATAATAAAATACATATTGTTGTACCCATGCATAACCGTTATACAGACTATGAACGTAGAACTAAATTAGAAAGGTGTTTTCGTAACTTACGTTTGAAGGAAAATTTGCTCTGTGCTTGTCTTATTGATAGAGGGAGATCATTCCAAAGACGAATTGCCTGAAGAGCGAATGAGTTCGTCATGAAACCGGTGCGGTATAGGGGAAAGGTGAGTTGAAGACTCCGCGAGGTACGAAGCTCGCAACCCGGACGCGGCGTAACTAATTGAAATTTGGCTTTAAGATAATCTGGTGCAGCTGAATCAAAGAGGATGGTATAAAGAGAGCAAAGAATTCTGGAGTCCCTGCGCTCACGGATCGGGAGCCAATTTAATTTACGGCGAAAAGCCGACACGTGATCAAATTTACGGAGCCCGTAAATAAATCGGATGCAGTTATTTAGCAGTCGATCTAACTTATTTAGCAATTCCTGGTTAATATTTGAATAGCACACGTCGCCATAATCTATAACAGGAAATACCAACGATTGAATAAGGAGAGTTTTCGTGCTGATCGGGAGGAAGTGCTTAAGCCGGTAGAAAGAACGTAGCATGTTGGTGACCCTACGACATATGTCAGACACCTGAGGGACCCAGGTTAGACCACTGTCGATTATTAGACCTAGATTACGCACTTCCGGAGCGAAAGGGACCATGATATCCTCATACATTAACGGCGTCAGGCGTGGTATGTTCACTAAGGATAGAAGTCGAGAACTTCCAAGTAAAAATGCCCTTAACCAAAACATAAACTAGTGACCAGTAGTGTACGCACATGAACATACATGTATATGGATTGCTGTTTCTTTATCAAAGAGAATGCTTGGTTTAATGAAAGTATTTGTATACAGACCCATATCCCATAAATGAGAAGTCACGTTTTGTATTGAGGGTGAAGAGAGTCAGCGAGAAAACCACGGTGAAAGTAAGTGCCAGAGCTTGCAGCACCACAAAGGTGTCATAGTATGATACAATAACACCCACTGTATAGGACTGCACCACAGTCTGTAAAATAAATATGGTTTATTATGTACAAAATACAAAAAAGTGCAGGTTAAAAAAACTAACATCGGGCTAATTATATATTGTAGAAAGATAATGAGTTGATCAAGTCTCCCTGCAGTCCTACAGTACTAGCGTTCTTTAAAACCGGTTATTTAGAGTTTTGTTGCATTCAGTTTACATCAATTCAATATACTTACAAATGCGGCCAGAAGGTACAAATTAGCAGGGCTGTCGCGTCTCTTCACTATTAGAGCCAAAAGTGTTCCAATGCTCAATATGAACGCGATAAATACCATCCAATCACTAAAACAATATGCTTATATTATAGTACACACTTTTAGTTGTTGTATTTATGGAGGTTTTGGTGCAGGCAGTGTATTAGTAGGTAACATTTTATACTTAAGTTTATGAAGTTGTCTGCAGTAGGCTTTATAAAGTACAATCCATGAAATTGAGATTACAAATAAATATGAATGGTATAAGCTAGGACAAGAACCAAATAAATTATTTCATTTATTAATAAATCTAGCTTGATTATGATAATGATAAGGTGCTGCTGCCTATAATAATTTATCATCTGTTTTCACAAACAATATCACCTTGCCTTGTCTACAAAAATTATTAAATGTTAATGAAATTAATGTTGCCATACCTAATGATTGACACATAAGCAATAAAAATTGGAAGAAACAATAATAGAAGCCTTACTTTTGGTGAATAAAACTCTTCACTGGTGACACTTGCAAGAATACAGTTGAAATAGCCAATGTAGCAAGCAGTTGAACTGCTAGAAGGCCATAAACCTTGCGGATGAATCCCAATCGAATTTCCTTGTCAGCATTCATTACATTGTTACGGTACGCAAAATCGTCCTGTAATCATAAAATGTATAAAGACAGGATCTCAATACCTATCAATACGAAGGAATAATTTATAAGAATGACAGTATGGGAACAAAAAGTAAAATATAGTACCTATTTGTAAATTATCTAGATATGCTTAACTCGTTCATGTGACTGATTGTTGTTAACATGGATGTCGTAATACAAATTTAAGATTTTACCTCCATTGTTTCTTTTCCCCCAAGTTCGCAATCTTCTTGCGCGTACATCAGCGGTATAGCAGCCATTGTACCTATTTACAAATTATAATTAATATTCAAATTGTAATATTCTTAAAATTTGTATTGAGATACACAACACGACGAAGATGTATTTGTGAACTGTCGAACTGTGAAATGAGATGTAGTGTGACGTGACGTATCTGAGGACTGAGTTTGACGTGTGTTTTTTTTTAAAGTCTGGCTTCTATTAATTAGCCAAATGGCGTGAACGGATATTTCTTATGCTAGTATTCAACTACAGCGAGAGATCCACACAGGGAGCCTCCGAGTGATGGCAGGGGGATGGTGGTCATGTAAGAATTATGAAAGATGGCGTGAAAGGATGAACGTATGGGGTGTTGGCCAAGGGATAGATGTAAGATGATGGAAGTATACCCCCAGGGTCAAGGTGGGAGGCAGCTTCAGCGGTGGGCAGCGGGGGGTTGGTGCTGGTTGTGTTCGCAAGTGGACGAGGGGAGGTTGGATAGGACCTGTGGTATATGGGGTGGGAGAATGTGTGTGCGCGTAATAGGTACTCTAAGGGTCGGAGAGAAACGCGCGCCGCATTGACTTACCACAAATAAACAACACAAGGGCTATTCACAGTTTGCGAACACAACTGGCACTAGGGTTTCTGATTTCTCGGCCCATTTGTATTCTCGAGTTTCGAGAAATCTCGAGCCCAATTTCTCGAGTCTTCTCGAGTCTCGAGTCTTTTTTTGGATAGTAATTTTAATGTTTTTCGTATACCACCGTAAGTATTAATTGTTCAAATATTGTTACCCTTTTAAAGCAAAACCTCTTAAAATAAACCAACCTATAACGACATCTTTTTATATGTTTTCTTTATATATAACTTTTTCATAACTATGAATTGGCGATGAGGTTTGAATTAAGCATAAATAAATAAATAAATATTGTAGGACATTCTTACACAAATCCATCTTATCCATTTATATATACTTCTAATGTAAATATTCTACAATTTGCAGAGGATATAGTTCTATATTCCATTAATTCTAATTTAGATGTTGCTAAAGCAAATATCATTGATGCACTAAATGAACTTTATGTGTATTATAATAATTATCTTCACTTAAAGATAAACCCTGACAAAAGCAAGTTGTTAATATTGAGCAAGGACACAACAGATGTAAATATTGTATATAATAATGAGATAATTAGAGAAGTACCTTTTCATAAGTTTCTAGGTGTAGTCATATATAATAAGTTAAGGTTTGATTTACATGCTAACCATATGGTCACTAATTCTATAAAAGGTGTAAATATTATGAGATGTCTTGCCGGTATATCTTGGGGCGCCGACCCTCAGATATTGTCCTTACTATACAAAACCCTTATCAGAAGTCACTTTGACTATAGTTTTCTTGTGCACATGAGCACTATTCACACACATAGATTAGAAATTATTCAAAATAAAGCTATGCGAATTATATCAGGAGCAATGTGTTCAACCCCAATTAGAGCTATGGAAGTGGCAACTAAAATTATGCCTTTACCTGTAAGATGGATGCTGCTAGCTTATAGGTATTTAATTAAGTTATATGCCAAAAATAATAAAAGTGTAATCAAAAGAATAAAAGCTTAACCCAGAATTCCTCAGTTACGGGAGTCTTGTTCGATCCTCGGACCGAGACGGTCGCTTTGTTGGGCCCATATTTCGCTCCTTAATTTTTTACAAAACCCATCAGAAACAATAGTGCGAGTAACGCCAGATGTGCCGACTGACCGGCCGGCCGGCCGACCGACTTGTCTATATAGCGTCTAAACTCTACGATTATACCTAATAGCAATTTAAATGGTGTGCAGTGTAGTGTGTTGTGTGTATATATAGTACGACTAGTGCGTTTGCTGAAACTGACCCGTTAGATAGCGATGCTGAAACCCCGGTGAGACTGTTCCTTTTCGCATGTAAATTAATAGGTGTAAATTTTAAGATGCCTACAGATGATTACAAATGTAAGGGCCGCCGCCATGTCTAGGATGACCTAACTAGAACAGTAGCGTAACAAGGTGGGGGCAAGGGGGGCACGTGCCCCGGGCGCTGCTCAGAGGGGGGCGCCAAAACGGGCAAAAAAAATTCAAACATTTAAAATTCCCGCCGATGAAGACAGCGAATGAATTTTATCTCAATCGCTTACCAAGCAATGGCTAACGGAGCGGAGGCTCAAGAAAACCAGTATACAGTTGTGCATTCGAGGGCGACACTGAAAGTTCTTAGAAAATAAAAAACTGAACATTCTAGCAAGTTATTACTTTTATTATATCTTTTCAAAATAGTGTCCCTTCACATCAATACATCGCTGCATCCGATGAAACAACTGAGAAAAGCACTTCGTCCACTCTTCACTTTAGTTGGCAACTCCTCGAAAGGAAACACCCACTCAGCAGACTGTCTTTTAGTTTCAGGATCATAACAGTAAATCCAGCTTTCGTCACCCGTTAGTATGTCGAACACAGCATTTGAGTCACCTCCGTTAAATCTTTGAACCATTTCTCGGCACCAATGTACACGATGGAGTTTTTGGGCCTCTGTCAAATTATGAGGTATCCACCGGGCACAAAGCTTCCTGATCTCTAAATGTTCATGAAGGATTTTGTGAACTTGACTCATACCAATGTCTAAGCTTGTCCGAATCTGCTGATAGGTCACTAGCTCTTTTGTCGGCGTCTATCATACGTCGCACAACACTGATGTTATCTTCAGTAGTCGCCGTACAAGGCCGTCCCGTAGAAAATCATTGCAAGAAAATTTTCTTGCGTTAAATTCGGGTTACGGGTTCTCGTCTCCCCACGCGCCCGGCCGCCTGCAGGCGGCGCGCGGCGGGGAGAACCCAAGCGCAAGAGTATGGATGTTACATTTTCAACGATTTAAAGTGATATAAAACCTAATATTTTCTTTACAATCGAAGTGAAAAGCAGAGTGTATGTCTCGGGCATAAGTACCCATTTTATTCTCGATTACTATATTGGTCCTCGTTACACTCGGACCAATAAATGGCCTCGTCTAAAATGGGTCACTTTATGCCCTTGATGTACAATACTTGTACTATTATTTATTCTGTGGTACAATCTACTATTTTTAATATATCGCTTACAATACAAGTAGCCAGTTCTAAAAAGTTTCAGTGTCGCCCTCGTAGTATTTGTTAAACACCTCGAGGTCACGTTAAACTGGTTAGGTTCCAACGGGAATTATTACACAGTACGTAAGCGCGCGCCGCTTTACGCCAGCGCGAGGTTATGGCATTCGATTCGATAAAATACCTTATTCTCTTTCCTCTCTTCGGGTAGAGGAGAGGAAAGAAAAATAGTACATTGTGCATCTAGGGCGGTAAGAAGGGCATTACTTACGAGGGTCTATTGAAGCCCGACGCCGTAAGCGGAGGGCTTTAAATGACCCGAGTTAGTAATCCCCTTACTGCCCGTGGTACACACAATGTTTTTCATCACATTTGCGAGGAAATAAATAAACTCTATACAGGTAAAGAAACAATAATGATAAGCGGTAGTGTAGTTGCACAGTCCACAGTACTCCGGAGTGAGTACGTGCTGCGAGCGCGTGCGGGGCAGGTGCTCCGGGAGCTCCAGGCGGGCGGTAAAGTAGTATGAGAATCGTTTAAAACCATGGGAATAATACAGCTCTTTAAGTGTTAGTATGCTTGCATATAATATCACCATTTACGAGCAGGTGTGATGAAAAAGGAATTATATATTTGGGGGGCGCAAATTTGGTGTTTGCCCCGGGCGCCGATACCTCTTGTTACGCCCCTGAACTAGAAGCACGTGTACCTAAAGGCCGTAAGGACCTAAGTCCGTAAAATCAAACATCTCAAATTGAATTTACACGGAGGACGCGCTGCACAAGCGCAGGTATGGGCACACACCTCAACATGTTAGGTTCGCCCCCTTACACTAAATTATATTACTGAAAGGCAATTGATCGCAATTTCCACGTCTGAATTGGCAGCCCAGGTTTATGGCAGACGCGATTTAAAGTTATCTGAATTGACGTATCAACGTACGCGTGAAATAACACCATAAAAGTAGCATAGGTACAGAAATTACCTAAACATACTCCATTCTTATCGACTACCTCTAAATGAACGCGCGTGGCCAACACTTCTCGAAGATTTCATCCCGGCGAGATAAAAACATTTCGGAACTTTTTTTCTGTCTGCAAACAAATGCGGTCTTGCCCATAGGAGAAAGCCTCTTTACTTCACCGTTGCAAGTGATGCAACCTATAAACAAAGACAAAGGCCTAGCGGACACTAGAAAATCATCTGGCAATCGTAAGATGCCGCAATTAAATATGATGCAATCCTGGATACCCGCTTGGCCTGGGGCCGGTAATACATAGGTATTAGTGTTATGTGACCCGTGGTCAACAAAAAAAAAACTATCAAAACAGGAAAGCTGTCCGGTGTTTGCATTATATACCTGCATTATCTAAATAGTGACAAACTCGGCTCTTGAGCATGTTACATACGTATATAGCTGACCAACACTAGCATTGACGATGCTCCTAAGCCGGTACCTATGTATGTAGGTCATGGAATTATATAGTGTACACTAGGTACCTATACCTACATACATAAGGCAAAAGGATCCTATATAAATGAAATGTACCTTCAAAATACCACCACCAGTCAAATTAATTAAGTTGTAGTGTTTTTTTTTATAATACGTGTTTGTGATTGTTTTTTGTGGTCTGTGTTTTGATTCAGAGATTATGACTATTATGAGTGCAATGGTGATTTACATGTTAGATTTTAATTATTATTTTTTGACCTGTGTACATTCTAAAAGAACGCAGCTGACTTTCTTACAAGAAAAGGAAAGTAAATCAAGACAGTTAAAGGAAAACTCGGCAATATCAGATTCAACACAAAGGAAATACATTTTCGCCAGCGACGAATAATACCTAACAGCGCTAACAGCAGCATAAGGAAACAATCAAATTGCGATCTAATTCTAAACCTACAACTACTTTATACCAGCAGGTATGACTACCCAGTTGAGAATATGTATTGTTTTTTTGTATAGGGGCCGAAATACAGCCCTCGACCAGATGTGCAACAAAGTTTGGAAGCTACTAAAGACTACAAAAAAGCCTTTGTTTTATTGCTCTCTATGCCTTTTGTGCGAGAATAGGTACAAATTACTTTATTGAGTCTACAATAAATAAAACCTTATGCAAAGAAGCCAATAAATAGTACCTGTAGCTAATATAAATTGTAAAACTAAAGTTTTACTGATGCACCGCCTCAGAAAACACCACGGACTTGGCGCCTTATACTGGAAAGACGGAGGATTGGATTTGCCTTTTCAACCGACTTCAATATTTCTAAAGGAGGAGGTTCTCAATTCGTCTGATTTTTTTTTTTAATGGATGTTCACTCATAACTCCGTCATTACTGAACCGATTTGAATTTTTTTTTTGTTTTCTGAAAGTAGACGGTTCCTGGTTGGTCCCGTTTTTTTCAAAATCCATTTCTGATGATGGGATCCATGAGGAACTGAGGGAACTCCTCAAATTTGAAAGGCACATGCATGCTGATTTGGGTGATTTCTTAAGAAACTCGAGCATTTCTATACGAAAATCATCAATTTGGTGGAGTGGATCTGATAATGAAGACCAGGGATGGCAAAGTGGAACTGCTTCGTAATTCTCAGGACTAAGATCCGATTTTAAAAAATATTTTTTTGTCTGTATATAGATGGTTTCAGGATTGTCCCGTTTTTTCAAAATCAATTTCTGATGATGGGATCCATGAGGAACTGGGGGAACTCCTCAAATTTGAAAGGCACATGCATGATGATTTGGGTAGTTTCTTAAGACACTCGAGCATTTCTTTACGAACATCATCAATTTGGTGGAGTGGACCTGATGATGAAGACCAGGGATGGCAAAGTGGAACTGCTTGGTAATTCCCAGCTTTATCATCCGATTTGAGACATTCATCTTTTCTTTGTAAAGAAATACCTTCAAGATAGTCCTATATGACTATAGTTATATTTTGATGGTGGACTTCATGAGGGATTGTGAGAACTCCTCAAATTTTAACGGCACATGCATTCTGATTTGAGGGTTTCCTTAAGTAACTAAAATATTGTTTTGGGGGAGCCAACATTTTGATGAAGTGGACCTGATGATGAAGACCAGGGATGGCAAAGTGGAACTGGTCGATAAACCTAGCTCTACTTATTATCCTAGTTGTGACATTCATCTTTTTGATTTGATTTATATTCTGATGATGGAGTTCTAGAAGAATTCAGAGAACTCCTCAAATTTGAACGGCAGGTTAATTGTGATTAGAGGGTGTTCATAATTAGCTTAGGCATTTTCTTACTGTGGCCATCATTTTGCTGGAGTGGACCTGGTGTTGATAATCAGGGATGGCATAATGAATATGCTCGTTAATTTACAGTCTGTCATCCAATTTAACACATTGTTATTTTGTTTGTTTAAAGGTCTACAAGGGAGTTCCGTTTGATTATACTTCAAATGTAATGATGGAAGCCCTAGGACATTAAGAAAGCTCCTCAATTTTCAATCGTACACGTGCGGTGTATTGGATATTTGTGAAGTAAACTGGCTAACTCAAACAAATTCTTAATTTCACTTTTACCGGGAACCAAATGAAGTCGGTTTTTTTTTCATAAAAATTATTTTGTACATAGTTCATTTGTAAACATCTGTGTCGTGTTGTGCATTGTTTTAGTTGAATTAATTTCGAGAGTTGTGTTGTGGTGATACTACATACATGATCGATATGAAGTCGTTTAGAAGTACACTTTGGTTACTTTTAGCGTTTTTTTTAATTATTATTGTTTAATAAGGGAAGTTACGTAAGTGCATTGAAGCAAAGAAACGGAGAAAAGAAGAGTCGAAGCTTAATACCCATACTAGATTATCAATTGGTATAGCCGTAAAAGAAGAACGCAGTATCCATGGCAAAACAGAGCTATAATAACATTACAAGGCAAAGACAGCGGCATATATTAGATCACGAGATCAGTCTACCTAGCGGAAGGGTAAAGAATCTGGGGGAGGGCAGACCATGCAGTCACACACCTAATATCTATTATACACCAAGTATAGTATCTATATTCCTCACGCTGGCTTCACGATGCTATGTATTCGGGTCGGCTCTAACCTCCTGTCTCTCCTAAACTCCCCGACTGCACACCTACACTCCTGTCCTATCTACTTGGTGCTCCGGTGTCTCGGGCAGGTTGCTAGTGCCTGCGGTGGGGCGGCGGAAGCTGATGAGGCTTATAAGGCATGAGGGCTCGCATATCCAGTTTGATTTAGCATTTAAGGTGTGGTCGGTGCGGCGTGATTCTGACATACTCCGCCGATTTTACCGATCATGCTGAATCAGAGGATCATACGAACCCCTAAAGTTATTATTACCCTTAACACCTCTTCCCTCTCGTAGTCACTGCTTCCGAGTCCTTGCTGCAGAACTGCTGGCTGGAGTTACCACAAGAATCAGAATCAGAATCAGAATCAGAACCCAGAATTCCTCAGTTACGTGTAACAGCATTACTCTTTCAGGTGGAAGCTAAGTTTTGTAATATGTATAGGAATGAAATTTGGCCATGCTATGAAGATAGTTTTAATGTACATTTTTAAACATTACAGTGTGCACAAAATCTATTTACAATAATACTGATTTCCTACATTTCTTGTCACAAATTCCCAATTATTATAAATGATGCACAGATGGTAGTAAAGCAGACTCTCATGTTCGAAGCGCAGTGTACGATCCGCAAACCAAATTTGTACAGGGGCTTTAGATTAGATGGTTATTGCTCCATTTTCACAGCTAAAGCATATGCTTTATTTGAAGCCCTGAAAGTTATAAAAAGGGTGTCAGAATTTAAGAATTTCTTCATTTTTACAGACTCACTAAGCCTAATATACAGTCTACAGAATAATCAATTACATTATAAAAATAACTTCATTTTGTATAAAATTAGAGAAATGTTAATATTATTTCAAAATTATTGTGTAAATAGTAGTTTTATATGGATTCCATCCCATACTGGTATAACAGGGAATGAAACTGCAGATAAAGCTGCTTTCTTAGGCATAAATGAATTAGATGTAAGAAGCAGTACTAGAATCCCAATGACTGATTGTCAAGCTTCTAAAAGAATAATGTTGTGAAGAAGTGGATTGATATATGGACAAAAGACAGAGAGCAAAAGGGAAAGTGGTACGCTAGTATTCACTCTGACTTACCTGGAAAGCCTTGGTACGAGAAGATTAAGTTCCGGAGTCGCAACTTCATAACCACCATCAATAGACTGAGATTTGGTCACAACTGTGCACCAGCGGACTTAGCAAGATTTTCGATTATACCCGATGGCACGTGCCCTCATTGCCAGAATGGCAGCGTGGGAGACACCTTATATTTCAATGCCAAGCTTTTGCATTCGATAGACTTATACTCGCATGTGAATTAAGTGAAGTGTTTAATAATAATGTCCCCCGCCGCCTGACATTCTTCAAAATGTTGACAGTTACGGTCTGTTATTTAAGTATATCAAAAACACAGAATTGAAGATTTAAAGTGAAGTGATTAACAAAATGACGAGTGCATATTCTGCAACATAACTCTAAAAAGAAGTGGTTCAAATACCAAGAAAAAGACTTGGCTTAAAGGACTAGTATCCAGGCCACAATCTTAAAAAAAAAACACACAGTCCATACACCTTTTCTTGGTATATATTTATAATATTGTATAGCTTTGATATTACTGTTTGACTGATTACTATATGGGTCTTAGAGCCAGATTTTTCTACATTCTTATTAATTTACTTTTGTCTAAAACAAATGTTTTTTTAATAAGCTTATACAAATTCACAGAATAGATTTTAGATTATGGTACCAAGAGCCCAAGAGCTATATGAAGATTGGTACTGTAATGTAGGTAGCTCTAAGGATTGGGAAATGTGCTATGTGGGTATTCTGTCAGTTGGCGAATAAATGGCGTAAGAACGGCGTGCTGTTTTATTACATTGGCTCACGAGTTGGGATTTATTAGTACATTACTGCAGACGCCGGGAAAGAAGGGCTTAAGGTTATGAAAATGAGATCGCGAATAATTAGCACGGTTGCGGTATTATAGACGTTACAATATTATTCATATTAATTACATATATTAATAATCCTACAGCAAACCAACGAGATCAATAAAGTAAGTTATCTTTGTTTACTGAAAATTTGATTAAAATTTATCACAACAAAAATATATCATGTTAAACTTGCTCTTTATTGCATTACACCTGTCTACTAACAATACGTTTCCAATGTCACAGTTGTTGTGTCATCTATAAGTGTCAGCGCTCAGACCAATCCCACCGCACCATATTGACGTTGACCAATGATATTTTGGGATATTTGAGTTATTAAAACCGACTGAAAATTTTGACGAGTTTGATTGGCAGCGTAGCGTGCATGCGCATATCGAGTGTTTACCCCGTTTTATGTTGACAATTTGTTTGAAGCTCCTCTTCCATGTTTTTTAAGTTCGCTGGGCCTAACGTACACAAAAACGCAAAAGCTATTGGAAGGCATGGCAGATGCTGATTGGGGCGCTGATAAAATAGATAGAAAATCATGTTCTGGGTACAGTTTCAAATATGCCGGAGCAGCCATCAGCTGGGCATCAAAGAAGCAGAGAAGCGTAGCACTGTCAACAGCGGAAGCTGAATACACAGCCCTTACCGAAGCTGCAAAAGAGGCTGTCCACCTGAGGTCATTATTCAAAGATTTGGGTGTTGATTTTGGACAAATAAAGATATGGAGCGATAACCAAGCTGCAATAAAATTGGGCCAGAACCCGATAGTGTCTTCGAAATCAAAACACATAGACCTGAAAGTGCACTATATAAGAGACTGCGTGATAGAAGGTGTTTTGAACATTATGTACATGTGTACCGAAGATATGGAAGCGGATATATTGACAAAGGCTTTGCCAGGGCCCAGATTAACTACTCTGAGAAGTAAACTGGGACTTCTGGATTAGTGCTGTGAGGAGGAGTGTTGTGAATGGACGTGGCACGTCACTAAGATTGTTGCACATCACTACTCTCCAGATTCAAATATACTTCAATGAGATTTTTTCTTGTCATTCCAATAGCTTAATTATAGATGGACGATATAAATAAAATAAATAAAAATGTTTATTGAGTTAACACAAAAATATAACATTAACTGGGCAGGTGCCTCTTTTTAAGCGTACACGACACTTGTGTCAAGAGACACCGCTCTTCCTGAGGTGGTTACAAATTTCGTACAAATTTATCTTAAGTTTAAATTTATGTATATATATATTTTTTTTATCAGTTATACAAAGAAAAAAGAAACAAAACAAATTTAACAAATGAAGAAGTCTAATAGAAAACATTTGTTCGGCTACATTTTAGATGAACTATCTTTAGGGCGCGTGCGTGAGTGCGTGTGTGTGTGTGTGTGTGTGTGTGTGTGTGTGTGTGTGTGTGTGTGTGTGTGTGTGTGTGTGGGTGTGTCAGTGTGTGTGTGTGTATGTGTGTGTTTGCGTGTAGCTTAAAAAAAATAATGTGTGTAGGTATTGACGGTATTGTATTGTGAGGATAACTGGATAAGTCTAAGGACCAATGGTCATTACTTCGTAAAATGTACATAAAATAAAATAAAAACAAACAAAAAGCAGTTCAATTAAAAATGTCACCCGACTCCAAGTAATATATTTTCAATATCGTTATAGCTTTTATTTTTAATCCAGGTATTTAGTTTTATCATACATTGTTTAATATTGGTAGGGTGAATCTTTAACAATTTATCTATATAATTATACAAGTTAGTAGACTGAGCCACATACTGCCTCTTTGCAAACATAGATTTTGGCGCGGGACTGGTTACTACGTTGGGTTTTCTTCTTTTAGATAGAGTATCGACTGACTCAGGTATGTATAAGGTTTCTTTATGCCTTCGTAAAACTGCATTAATTACATACAACTTTCGAACTGAGAGTAGTTCCGAAAATTGGTTAAGATCACTGGTGGGGAACGTGTAGGGTTTAAAGTGCATTACCTTAATCAAAGCTCTCTGTGCCCTTTCCAATTCTAGAAACTTCATTTTGGTTGCCCCGCCCCATATTGGAATACAGTAAGCAATCACTGACTGCGCCAGAGACATATATATTTGATTAAGAAGCACTTTTGTTGCTACATGTCTAAGGTTTTTAAAAATCCATACCATCTTTCGAATTCTGGACATGATTAGTTCAAGATGTACATGCCAGGTAAGTCGTTGATCCATCATAACACCCAGGTATTTTGTGGACTCTACTTTGTGAATTTCTGAGCATGTACAATTAATCCCTTGTAGGTTATTACAGGTATGTATCTTCAGAGAGAAGCTTGAGTCGGGCTGTGTACTATTGTATTTCGTGAAGCATATAAAATTCGTTTTTGCTATATTTAAGGTTAGGAGGTTATTGTGTAACCACTGAGCAACTTTTGCTAGTCCAGATTCAGCGTATCCCCTGATATCCTCCCAGCTATCTCCCCAGAACACAATGGCTGTGTCATCAGCGTAAGCAAAGATCGCCCCGTTTTCGATGGTAAGTTGACAAAGCTGGTTGACGTAAATTAGGAAAAGAGTTGGGCCTAGGACACTTCCTTGCGGAACACCGTAAGTTACGTCGCATTCGTCACTAACATATTCACCAATCTTAACTTTTTGCTTACGGTTATGAAGGTAACTGGTTAGTAGCTTCAAAGGTATTCCTCTGATACCTGTTGCTTCTAAGGTTCCTATAAGTATGGGAACAGAAACAGTATCAAAAGCTTTCTTTAGATCTAGGAAAACGGTTAGAGATTTCTTTTTTTTGTCTATTTTATACTATACTAAATGTAATCTCTACTGATGGTAATAAAACAACTAATAAGGTAACCATTTATTCTTTAACCGCCGCACCACCCAACACTTTTACACAATCGCGTTCCTTCCTAAATCTTAGCTCGACATAATTATACCCGACCTTACGATTATACCCCGTATACATATTGTACCATAAACCAACGTCAACCCGCCCGTGGCGATGGCTTGACGAAAAGCAGTTAAAAGGCTATCAATTAATTTCTATGTAGGTACATTGTACATACCTATTCAGCGAGTTTTACTAGTTTTTTCGTAGATATTGATCATATTTAGTCGGAATGGCGTTTCTTACTATTTTAACTATTAGCACGACGTACCCAGACTTTTCCATTATATATGTATACAAACTGTTTCTTTATCAAAAATTAATCACTTCACTGGCCACTTGACGGAGCCATTGTCACAATTGACATACTCTGAATTGTCACATGGTTTCCATTTCTCAGTACAATAATTATATGTTTATACAATTTTGAGTGCTCAAAGTGATAATAAACTGAAAGATGGAGGAAAACGACGATAGAGTCGTATTTATAAAAAGCGAGAAGGGGAAGGATATTCTTCTCAAAAGTGGATACAAGTATTATTTTCGAGGTAATCGTGCCAATGGATCAAACTGGCGATGCGTAAATATGATATCGTGCAGTGCATCAATCACCATTGGCAAAGATAATAATGTGCTAAGTTTGAGTAAACATATGTGTAAGCCTAATAAATTGTAGGTCAGAAGTGACCAAAACCATGAAACCCGTTCAAAAAGTATTTGAAAAGGAGTTTGAGCTTATAAAGGAGAAAGCGTCCGTGATTGAATCTAAACAGATTCCTGAGTTTAAAACGGTAAGAGACTCATTATACAAACGACGGTACAAAGCGTTAATGGTCGACAAAAGTTCTTTTCAAAATATTGACGACATAACACTGCCCGAAATTCTATCAGAGGATTTTTTGGTTAGTGACGAGTTCAATATTTATGTGTTTGCTACCTCTCTAGGCAGGCAAACGATTCAGAAGACAACAAGTTTTTTAGGGGACGGAACTTTTAAAGTAACACCTTCACCATTCTTTCAATTACATACGCTGCATGCAGATTTAAAAAGATACTCGGATGAGGCCACTACTATCGTACCTGTAATTTACGCTCTACTCCCAAACAAATCACAAAATACGTATGAGCTATTGTTTTCAATATTGAAAGAAAAACTGATACTGACTGTATTACAATTTAAAAGTGACTATGAACTAGCCGCTACAAATGCGTTAAAAACAATATTAAAAAATGTGATTATAAAATGATGTTTCTTCCATTTTCAACAATCCATTTGGAGACAGGCTGAAGAACTTGAAGTAACTGGACATCCCCTTGGTAAAAACGTAACAAGACAATTATGTAAATTAGCATTATTTCCGCCAGCTGATATACCGGAAGGTTTCGGTATCATTACTGAACTTATGCCTCATACACAAGTATTTAATCTGTTCCAAAAATACTATGAAAAAGAGTGGATGAATAAAATAAAACCAGAGATGTTTAGTTGCCACAACGAGCTGAATAAAACTACCAATTTTCTGGAAGGTTGGCATAATCGAATTGGTATCAGATTTGGTCGCCACCCTAAACTATTTTTGTTTCTAAGTCTATTAAAAAAAGAAGCTAAACACCAAGATTTCCAGATTAAACGAAGTCTTGCTGGATGTAAAAAACAAGACCCCAAAAGACGAAGAATTGATCATTATACAGGTGCAGATATAATTGAGAAGTTTGAAAACCACGAAATATCAATAGCAGAAGCCTTAAAAGCCATGTGTGATTATGATGATTACATTTTTGAAGATTATGACAGCCCTAGCTCAGAATCGGATGAGAGTAGTGGCCTAGAAACGGATGGCAGTTCTGATCATGATAATGACCACTTCATACGAAGTGACAGTTCGGACTCCAATATTTTTTAACAAAACCGTACTTTAGACATTTTTTGTTAAACTGCCTTTAAATTAATAATTATTTGATGGGCTTTCTTAAGAGGTTTTTTAATATTTAATTTAGCTTGTGTTTCTGTTACTTAAGTATAGTCAACATCAAAACAGTGATAGTGTAAAGTTGGTTTGGCAACATTGGTTGTATTAATATTATGTTGACTTGAACTTACTTCTTCTTTTGAAAAGAGTTGCCAATAACATAGTTAAGGTAAAAGTAAAAATGTACATTATGCGTTGCGACATAAAGACATCCTACCATGATATCATTTGTAGATTCGCGTTAAACTGCTAGTAAGGTACAGTTTTTAAGCGACTTTTATTTTGTTCATATACAATTGAGTGTGTATCATATAATAAAATGACTAACAGGGAAAGGTACCCAACTGTCCGGCTCTGATTTGATTTATTTTTATATAATGTTATAAAGTTGTTTAAAATATTTTGATCGGATCGGAGCCGGACAGTTTGTAAGGTCAAATTTTAAAGTAAATGTGTATGGTCAGTTAAACAACTCTGCCTGGATAAAGGTTTATTTATTTTTATTTTATGTAAGAACGTAAAGCGATTTCAGAAACTGTTATAAAAGATGTATATGCATATTTTTGTTTCATTTATTTTACTATTTATTTTCGTTTAATACAGTGTGGAAATCCAATATAAGTTTTATCTTTAAATGGTGGTCCTATACAGTCAGCGTTATATAGTACGTAGCATCCATAGTAGCCAAATAGTTCGGTACACCATACAGTTTATATTGTGTACCAAATTATTTGGCTACTTTAGATGCTACTAGCTATTATTACACTGACTGTTCATGACCACATTTAGATAACTTAGTACTGCAGTGCAAAGTAAACCAAAAATGTTACAATTAAAGATGTATTTGCATACCGGTTAAAGATAGTTAAAAGATTTAATCTCGCTACCGGTATCTACACCTGCCTCAAATATCAAGTACAATCAGCGCCATATAGTGAATATCAGTCAAAGTTATCAAATAGTTGGTCACACCATAGAAAATGTATGATGTGACAAACTATTTGGCAACTTTGACTGCTACAATATATATACCTGACACTGACTTTACCTAATGGATTATAAATACTCATAATTAATAATTAATATCTATCACCATATTTATTTGTTTGTGCTAAATTTTGCTGGTTGGTATTATTAAAAAAATAACTACTAGCTTTCAACTGTCGTATAACTGATGTAATTCTTTGCTCGTATTGTATTTCCACGCTGTATAAATAAGAATTGAAAACAAAATAAACAACTAGAAAATTTTCTGTCATTATTATATGAGAAATTCTACCATTTCGTGCATATTGGTATAATTTGAGAGAATTTTCTATTTTTAATTAATTTCCTTACATACGGTTAGAAATATGGAAAAGGAATACTGTAATCTTGTTTAGTTTGAATTATACGCAAATTGATATAATTATAATCCTGCGTATGTGTGGTAATGAAACATGGAAAATGGTAAAGACATTATATTTATGGCAATGAACATATGGTGATGGTAATGAAAATACCACTACTATCACTGTATTTTCATTACCATGAATATAATATCATTACCATTTTCCATATTTCATCGAGTAGCATTAAAGCTAGTCGACTGTACATATATGAAGGATTGAAGTGAAAAACCCAAAATCAGATTTTTTTATTGTGGGTGCACAGATAACAGAAATAAACGAGAACAATTCTTCAGCCTTAAATAGTAGTTCCACTCTTTTTTTTTCTGTTGTTTTGTTGTCATATCTGCTAAAGTCTTGATTTTCTTCTTTCGTTTCGTTTTAAGTGCCTATCTCATTATTTTTTCTCTTTCTGTAAGGCATATATTTCAGGATAATTTTTAATTTCTTGGTACTTTTTTCTTCTCCTTAATTTTTCTTCATGTAACTTTTCCTCTTGAGTTTTCTTTTGTTTAGGCATGTTGATATCTGTAAATGAGTTTAATTTCATGCAAAGCAAAAGGGTGCCAAATGTAGAAGAATTGGTAAGATTTTATGAAAATAACCCATGGTTAATTTAATCACACGGGAAAAACATAGATTAATTAATGACTTTCCAGGTAGCTTTAATAACATCCGGGCTATTTTTTATTTTCTGGCTTAAATAATTGCGTTTAGCTATATGACAATCTATTTTAAATCGTTTAGAATACTGCTTGACATGTTCTTTAAATTCATCACTTGTATTAAACCGGTGTTCCTCATACAGAGCATACAGTGCTTCTCTACGTTTATGTAAGTCCACAGTAGCCCACTCACTAAAAACTGGTGCACCACCAACCACGACCGTTTTTGCAGTAAATATCGCATTATAATGTCTCATAAACGTGTGAAAGAACGAATTGTACATGTTATTTGGACTCATGTCAGAAGGCAGAAATGGAAGCGCCTGATACGCTAACGCGGTCGAGGAGTTAATGTCGTACAACTTTTATACTAGGCCTTCAGAGTATTTTTCCTCAATGTCTCAAATACAATTAATTGGCCCAGGTGATCTGACTCTAATTTACTGATTACACTTTTTTTACTAGGAAAAATATCCGTGAAAATGTTATCTATACATGTGGCACTAGAAGCCGTCACTCTAGTTGGCTCCATAAATATGTGACTAAGATAAGATTACTAGATTTGAAAAGATTCAACAATCTGCAACTTATTGTTGAATCTTCCAAAATATTTACATTGAAGTCACCGCATACAAGTAATTTTTTACTAGAAGTAGCAACTATTTTTATTTTTATTAGCACAGATTTCATTACACTTTCAAAGAGTTCAAAATCACTTGAAGGCGGTCTGTATACACAAACAACAATAAATTGCTCTAATTCTACTGCACTCTATGGTCCGTTCAACAGACAAGGATACAATGTCCCTTAAATTTTAATTGACTATTTAAAATAATTAATGACCCACCATGTATGGAACTTAGTCTGGTGAACGAACTACCCACCTGGTGATTATTAAACTGTGGCATCAATTCATTATTTGTTAACCAATGTTCAGTTACACACAAAATATCAATATTTAAATCGTTTAAAAAAAGTTCTATCTGCAAGTCTTTTCCTCTAATACACTGAATGTTTGGATGAACCAGGTGGATGTAATGTTTTTTTTTTGTATATCTTTCCCATCACGGAACAATGGTGTTCCGGACCTTTGGGAGGCGTACGCGGAGCCGAAGCCAACACGCAGAGCCCTTTCGACAATTCAATGAAATGTAAGGGGTACACCGAGCGGATGTTGCACCTGCCCGAGCCATGGGACGCACGCAGAGGCAGCACCCGCGAGGGTGTAAAGACTATTGAGGTTTAATGGAATCTAAAATATACTGGACTATTGGGTGAAAGTGCTGGACTAAATACTGGGTTATGGAGAATAAAATCGGACGTCTGCCTAACAAAATGGTAATCAATTTTATTTCCGGCAGACGGTGACTCGCCCACATAAGATGGGCCCCCCCAAAAAGCGACATCTAAGATGGCTCGAGGGCAACACCGGTATGAGGGCTGGGGGTAGAGAGGTGTCACTGGACTTTAAACATAAAGCCAACTCGCCACTTAGGTTTCCACATCTACCCTCGAGAACACAGCTCTCGCGACCCCACTCTGGACGGCCGGTTAAGGCAAGCCAGAGGCGGAGGACTTGGTCGGACGACGGAGTCCCCCAGGAGCGCTCAGATACGTGGGGTCGCTACTCCCCAACAGCTCGCTACAAGCTGCCCTGCGTTGACTGATTGCACCGGTCGAAACCAGTGGGCGAAGGGGTCGTCACATCCCTACGCCATTATATTATATGTTTATTATTATAGCATTTTTCATTAGATTTATTAAAAGTTAAGTTGCCAGAGACAGGGCACTCCATTGTCTTAACACCTAGTTTAAATTATTGGTTTTAATTGGAACCAATTCCATGTTATAATTGGCCTGCTCAATAGGAGCAGATTTATGTGCCAAATTTTTGGCAGAAATGTCTAATAAATAGGATAGCGATAGGGCTATTTGTCTCTTATAATAAATAGAAAGGTAAAACTTACCTTCAGTCACAAATAAACTAGGTAAATAGTACTCACTAACATATTTGTTGATGTCAATTATGCTAAACTTATTACTATATGTACAAATATTATACAGAGATTTATTTAAATTATATCTGATGTCATTTTCTGCATCTGACGATTGGTCACAATAGGGCAATGTAAACATAATAATCTCTTTCACAGTAATAGAATTTAATTTTTCAAATACTTTAATCAGATTACTTTTGTTTAAATTACCCCTGTTTCCCATAAGAATAAGCAGTGGTGTATGTGAATTAATATTTTTGTCATTTAGAATTCGATCTATGATACTCGTAATGTCAGGGCTACTGTAAGGCAGACAATTGCTGATTGCGCTAAGTCCCTTTAAGTACTGGTTCAGAGGTGAGCCCATATTCCTTCCAAACTCATCACAGTACATAATAACATCAGTTTTATGTGGGGTTTGTGTAGTGAGGAAGGAGCTACTAATATTTAGTTCTTGTGGAGATAAACTGGCACACAGATCCGGATTTGGTCCTCCACCCAACAATTGACCGCTTACTTGTGTAAATGAGTGGCCACCGGTAAGTGACTCAAACCGTTCTGAATTATATTTAATTTGAGAAATTAGGTCATCCATGGTTAGTGAGTATTCACTTATAACTTTCTTTGAACTTTCATTCATTTTCTCTAAAGATTTTATGGAATCCTCCAAACCCTGGATTTTCAATTTTAAAATCTGTGTGTCAGTTTCATATTGTAGCCCACAATTACACAAAAAAAAAAGCCTTCAACCTAACAGATCAGCTCCTAATTTAATATTATTTCTCTTCATATTTTCGATATTTCTGACCCTGCAAATCAGATAATTGTGTCACAAACATTCCCCTGTGTACGCGCGTATGTGGGCATAGTTCAGAAGATTTTATTTTGGAAGATCAGTAAACTTTTTTCTGGGATCTGAATTGATAACAACAAGGATGCTGAGACGTTGCTAGGCGACGACAAATACTGGACATGCTCTGTCCGTCATTGCGAAATGCGCCGACTCCGGTTGTCTTTGCCTGACAGCTCCTGCCACCGCTTCTGCCAGCTTTGTTTACTTACAGGACTATGCGTATAGTTGCCGATTTCTAAGTCTGAACTTTTGACACTTGAGTATTGACGTACTTAGTTATGACGCTAAGACAAATCGTTTGTCAAATTCAGCGATTATTGATTTTAGCGATGAATTGTTTGATTCGATTTTACTACTATGGATTTGTATTTGATAAGACGTGGATAAGACCGAGAAACTTCGACAAACTGCGCATTTGTCATACGATTTTTTCCAAAGTCATCTTAGTTTCGTTCAGAATTCAATACTGTTGAATTCTTAAAATGTAAGATAAAAACCTTCATAGTTAATTTGTCTTATTTAAAATAACATTTTTTCCCACATCGTACTTAGTTTTATTTTCGTTTTTATCGTTTTGTTTTGATTTTTTACTGTATTGCCTATTGATAACAAGATCGATTTTTATCGATTAACAGACAGTTGTATGAATTAGAACAGCAGACATGGTCACAACACTAAATTTAAAAAAAAAACGACGTAGACCGTAACTGTTGGCATGCTAAATTGTTATCGTAAAATATTCAATAACTAATGTATGAAAAAATTTAACATTCATCACATTATGTTTATGAAAAGTAAAATATTGTGTTTATGTACATGACTAGCTGTAATATCTTTATGGGATTTTGTTTATAATTCCAAAGTGTCTTGCGCGTTTACGTTCTACGGGTATTTCGATGTGTCAAAAGTTCAGACTTAGAAATCGGCAACTATAGTTTATAGTATCGTTTTGTGTTTTTATCATTTTGATTTTAGTTTGTATTGTACTTTTAAGTTTACATTTTAATCAAGGGATGTCACTTCCAGGCGGGAATGCATCGTCGGTTATCAACAACGAAACCTCTCAAAATCTGTTGCAATGTTCTCTGTGCTCCCAACCCAGGTTCTTTAAAAACCAGCATGGTCTTAAAGTACACTTAGGGAAAAAACATAAAGCGCCAGACTCCGAAAACAACATAATTGCTGATCCTCCAATTTTAACAGACACAGTAGTACATCCAATTCCCAAAGATATTTCAGAAACCTTAAGCCACCTTAAACACAACATTCGTATCATCAAACGAGTCCCTAGAGGTGCAAGGGGTTTCGGTAGCTCAAGAACTTACATCTGCCGTAAAAAATTTCGTAACTGAAAATTCTTACGATGCTTGGGAGCAACTCCTCACCTTTCCCTATCGAACCTTACATATAGCTGACAAGAATAAAACAAAGTCTCTTACCACCAAAATTAAACACAACTGTCAACATCCACTTTCTCTCGATGACCTCCACAGATTAGCTCCAAAATATAACACATCATTATACCAAAATATTGAAAATAAAGTAGGGGAAGGCGACATAAGAGGAGCTGCGCGCCTACTTTTTTCGACAGACAGTATTGCTCCCAATAACCAAGAAACCCTTGAAGCCTTAAAAAGCAAACACCCACCACCATCTACAAAACAAAGCCTCCCCGACCCACCAGATCCATCAACTCCTCCCCTCATAGCTTCTACTGATGGGGTCCTTAGAGCTATCATGTCCTTCCAGAGCGGTTCAGCTGGCGGGCTGGACGGATTAACCCCCCAACATCTTAAGGACCTCCTTGCACATAGCACAGGTAACGATGGCGAGCTGCTCCTCAAGTCACTAACAGACCTAAGCAACCTTATGCTGTCTGGAAAAGTTCACTCGTGAGTTACAAGCACACTTTACGGTGCTAATTTGTGTGCGCTTCTGAAAAAAGATGGCGGCATTAGACCCATCGCTGTAGGTACAACTTACCGTCGTCTTGTTGCTAAGATCGGCTGCGCTGCTGCGTCAGGCCCTCTAAGTCAATACTTTCAGCCTACTCAATTAGGTTTTGGGTCAAAAGGGGGGTGCGAGGCCGCGGTCCATGCTCTCAGAACACACATAGCACAAACATCTGGTAAAGTCTTGCTGAAGGTAGACGTCAAAAATGCTTTCAATAGTGTCGACAGAGCTGCCCTTCTAGCACAAACACGTTTAAAATTACCACAACTATATAATTTCATTTGGCAGTGTTATAGTAACGCTTCCCATTTAGTTTTTAAAGAAAATCCGCTTTCCTCAGCCGTAGGTTGCCAACAAGGCGACCCGCTTGGGCCAGCATTATTCAGTTTAGCAATTCACCCTATCATCCTAAAACTAAATTCCAAATTTAATGTATGGTACCTTGACGACGGCACTCTAGGAGGTGACGTAAGCGAAGTTCTGGAGGACCTTCGCGTTTTAATTGAAGAATTCCGCGGTATCGGACTACAACTGAACTCTTCTAAATGTGAACTTTTCTTTTCCGATACGTGTATAGACAAAGATCTCGCTTTATCTAAATTCCGTCTTCTTGCTCCAAATATTAAAATTATAGAGAAAAGCTCACTTCACCTCCTAGGTGCACCTGTGTTGGACGAATCATTTTCTGGCTTTTTAGACACCAAAATTCAAAATCTCAACGATGTTCGATCGCATGTCTAAAATAAATGCTCATGTTGCTTACACCATTATCCGATACTGCCTTTTCGTGCCTAAATTCACTTACGTCCTAAGGTGCAGCCATTTTTGGAAATTTCCCACCCTTTTGGAAAAAATTGACAAAATTATTCAAAATCTTTTAGTGTCAGTAATTAATATAAATATGGACGACCGTTCTTGGACTCAGGCTTCCCTGCCGATAAGACACGGTGGCCTGGGTATTAGAAAAGTGTCCAGCGTTTCACTCCCGGCATTTCTTTCCTCAACACATAGCTCTTTAGGACTTATTTCCAAAATTCTCAAATCGACAATTCATGAAATTAATATACCTTTTATGTCAGAGGCCGAAATTGCTTGGTGCGATACCTGCCCAGACACTGAACTGCCCCGAGAACTGACTTCGCAACGTCTTTGGGACGAGCCGCTCTGTAAGCTGGTACGGGATCACCTGTATCAAACGGCAACCAGCCTACCGGATCGCGCTCGTCTCCTTGCCGGTGTTGAATGGGAGTCCGGGCAGTGGCTCCAAGCTTTACCTTCAGTTTCAACTGGCACCCTTTTAGATAATTCTACATTCCGTTTCTCTGTCGCTCTCCGCCTGGGAGTGACCTGTATTGCCCCTCATCGCTGTCGCTGTGGTGACCCAGTAGACCAGTTTGGTCACCACGGATTGTCCTGCGGCAGAAGCGCAGGGCGTGCCCCCCGCCATGCCGACCTTAACGACATCATCCGTCGGGCCTTAGCCAGTGCGGGAGCGCCGGCTGTCTTAGAACCGACCGGCCTCGCCCGCGATGACGGTAAGAGACCCGACGGGATGACCCTCGTGCCTTGGAAGATGGGACGGCCACTGGTTTGGGACGCGACGTGTGCAGATTCTTTGGCGCTGTCCCATCTTCGAGGCACTGCAGTTAGGGCCGGTTCGGCTGCGAATTCGGCCGAGTCCCTCAAGCGGCGCAAGTATGCATCCATAAATAGTGGATGCATATTTGAGCCGTTTGGGGTTGAGACGCTGGGGCCCTGGGGGGAAAGCGCTCACAGAGTGTTTAAAGAATGCAGCCGCAGGATAATCGAAGCGACGCGTGTCCAGAGGGCTGGGTCCTATCTAGCACAGCGGATCAGCATTGCCATACAACGTGGCAATGCTGCCAGCATTCTGGGCACGCTTCCACTAGGCAGCGATTTGGGGCAATTTTTTTATTTATAGGTAGTTTATTTTTATTTTTAAGTTTAGTTTTTAATTTTTAATTTAGGTAAGTTTTATTTTAAGGTTTTTATGAGCATTTGTTGTTATTGAAATAAAGTTATTATTATTACACAACTTTGGAAACAACCAGGCATGGTACAAGAAAGTTTTCCGCCGACTCCTAAACGTCACCATACACAACGCCTACGTAATTTTTAAGACCAAAAATCCGGCCATCACAAGGTGTGCATTACGCCAGCGCTTGGCCGATGAAACGATTGCGGTGAGTAGGTCACTTCGGATGCAGACCACGCTGGTGACACCAACCAAAGCTAATATTTCAGCTAACAGGTGGACAAAACCGAGTAAGCACTTACGATGTGTGAAGTGTCGACAGTCTCGCTCAATATATATTTGTAAGCAATGTAAAGTGTATCTCTGTTTACGGATTTGTTTTGAGGAGTACCACACAAAACCTTAAAACATTGTGCTTAACGTTGACTTCATAGTTGCGTCATTTTTTATTTACCAATTACTTTTCGGTGAAGGAAAACATCGCGAGAAAATCTGCATACATCCGCAAAGAAATCCAAAGATGTACGAGTATTCACATACTCTCGAACGAAGTGTAGTCTCGAACTCACTTTGCGCCAGCGTAGGAACTAGCCTAAACCCTCTCGCGCTGAAGAGGAGGCCTGTGCCCAGCAGTGGGACGTGCATAGGATGGATTACTATTTTGATTATTTATTGCGGACCATTTAGTTACAACTCCGAAAATTTTCAAACATAGATACCTAGTTACTCATGATTTGTTAATTTTTTAGCTTTTGTTAAGCTCTTGAAAATGCTAACTAATAAGTACGAGTGGTGTTCAATAAGTAATGAGAATGACATTTAAACTCTTTAGCAAAGAAATTAAAAACTACTGGCAGGCATAGCCCATTTAATTGTTATGAATAACAAATAATACATAACTTGACAGCCGGTTGTTTTAAAAAAATATAACACATTAATTTCGTTGTGTTGGGACCAAATGGTAAAAATGAAGAAAATTTAAGTTCGTGCGGTGATTAAATAATACCTTTGCTTGAAAATTTTTACTACTGAGCAAGTTAATTTAGATTTGCAAGAAACATTAGGAGTTTACGCTCCTTCTTATTCTACGGTTGCACGGTGGTGTGCCGAGTTTAAAAGAGGAAGATCGAACACCAATGACGACCCACACTCAGGGCGGCCGAACACTTCTTCTTCTTCAAACTTAAGAGCTGTGCTCTTGTCGGTGGAGCAATCTCCAACTCATCCGGTCCTCTGCCAACTCCTTAACCTTCTGGTACGACACAACCTGAACCTTCTCTTTTATTTGGTTAAAATAACTTTTTCTCGGTCTTCCTCTTCCTCGCTTTCCCTCTATCTTTCCTTCTATGATGTTCCTAAGAAACAGGTCATGTCGTAACAGATGTCCAATTAATATTCCTCTTCTGTTTTCTATTGTATCTATTAAATTTCTTTTTTCTTTAATCCTCTCTAGAACCCTCACGTTTGATATCTTTTCTGTCCAGCTAATCCCTTCCATTCTCCGCCAACACCACATTTCGAAGCTTTCTAATCTTTCTCTATCTCTTTGGGTCAGTGTCCACGTTTCGCAGGCGTATAAGGCGATGCTCCATATGTAGGATTTAATAAAGTGTTTTATTGTGCTTTTAGATATTTTTGATTTAAAAATGTGTTTTTTGTTATTAAAGGCTTGTTTGGCTATTGCAATTCTGGTAATAATATCTTGGCTACATCTCGACTTGTTGTTAATGATACTCCCAAGGTATTTAAAATTCTCGACTTCTCCCAAAACAGTGTCATTTAGTTTAATTGGTCTATTGATCTCATTAATTTTTGATGCTATCATGATTTTTGTTTTGTTGATGTTAATTTTTAAATCTGATTCCTGAAAAACTGAGTCCATGTTGTTAAGCAAAAGTTCTAGCTGGTCACTATTTTCAGCAAATGCTGCTATATCATCAGCATAACGTACGAAGTGAATTTTTTGCCCGTTAAACTTGACACCTCCCTGATCCTTCTCTGTTATTTTGTTGATGGAGTTTTCTATGAAGGCGTTAAAGATTAGTGGCGAAAGTGGACACCCCTGTCTTACTCCTTTTTTGATCTTAATGCTTTCTTTTTCTTCCCCTATCTGTATTAAAGTTTCCTGCTCTCTATATAATTCATATATTACTCTTCTGTCTCTATAATCTACTCCTATTTCCTTTAGCGTCTTCATCATAAGTTTCCAGTTTACCTTATCGAAGGCCTTTTCCAGGTCTATGAAGGCGATGTGCGTATTCAAACCCAAATCCATACGCCGGTCAATGATCATCCGTAGTGCTAAGATTGCCTCCCTTGTACCTTTATTCTTCCTAAAGCCGTATTGATCTGGTCCTAATCGAGTTTCGATCTTTGCCCTTATTCTGTGTTGGATAATTGTTAATAATATTTTAGAAGCGTGAGATATCAGACTCAACGTCCTGTGCTCCTCGCAGCGCAGAGTATTTAGCTTTTTTGGCAATGTAACCGTTTTACTTACTTGAAAATCTCTAGGTATTACTCCTGTTTTATAAATTTTGTTTATAATTTCATGTAGTGTACTTCTTAAAATCTCACACTCTGCATATTTTATTAATTCTATGTATAAACCGTCGTTTCCAGCCGCTTAAAAATTGATAAAGACGTCGATCATAGAACATCTGCGGGGTGGTTAAAATGGCGACAGCTCACGGGTGTGATGTGTGATGCTAAAATTCCACTGAAAGTAAAAGGAAAACTGTACAAAACTGCAATTAGACCAGCAATACTCCACGGATCAGAATGCTGGGCCACCACCAAACAACATCTAAACAAACTCCATTCTGCAGAGATGCGCATGCTAAGATGGTCGGCGAACGTCACTCTACTGGATAAAATTAAGAACGTATATGTCAGAGGCAGCTATAAAGTCGCTCCTATAAACGAGAAAGTTACCGAAAAACGCCTTAGATGGTACGGCCATGTACAAAGACGACCCGAAGACCATATCGTCAAAACAGCCTTAAACTTGCCGACGACGACGCGTGGACGCGGAAGACCCACCGCCACTTGGATGACGACGGTTCAAAAAGACCTTAAAGACCATCAAATTGACAATAACCTCACCAGGAATCGTGCTACCTGGCGGTTAAGGACAAGGAAGGCCGACCCCAAATAGGGACAAAGGTCCAGGAAGATGATGATGATGAAAGTAAATAAATTTAAAACTGCGTTAAAATTAATAAATTGGCCAAATATATTTACTCCAAATAATAATATAAATGAGAATTATTTTGCATTTAACAATAAGATCTGTCAAACACTGAACCACTGTATTCCAAAAACAACCCTAAAACAAGACAAAATGTAACAAACACTGGCTAACAGCAGGAATTAAACTATCTTGCTACAACAAAAGATTACTCAAAATACTTGTAACAAAAACAAATAACCCGGTTCTACAACAACACTACAAAAAGTATGATAAAACATTTAAAACTGTTATTATCTCCAAAAAAATATAAATATATAAAAGAAGAAGCTGACTGACTGACATATCAACGCACAGCCCAAACGGCTGGTCCTATAGACTTCAAATTTGGCACGTAGTTTCCTTTTATGGCGCAGGCGAGCACTAAGGAAGGATTTTTCAAAATTCACCTCCTAAGGGGTTGAAACGGGGGTCCAAAGTTTGTATGGGGAAACAAGATTAGTTAGACTATTTTATCTGAAACTTCATAGGAGTATTCTTTAAGGTAAATGAGTAAACACGTGTTTCAGGTTTTTTGAGAATTTAACCCCTGAAAGGGATAAAAGGGGTGAAAAGTTGAAAAAATTAACATGGGTATCGTTTATATGGTTTTTCGGGTCGCTGATCACGAAAAAAGCAACGATTTGAAGATCCAATGTGGCAAATGTCGACTACCATCTCCCCTGTTTGTATTTGATGGGGTTGAAATGCCAAAATATCAATATGAGTGTCATTATTACGTAAATTTCTGGTTCTAAAGAATTATCCGAAACTTCACCGGAGTATTCTGTAAAGTAAATGAGTATACACGTGTTTCAGATTTCTTGAGAATTTAACCCCTGAAAGGGGTAAAAGGGGTGCAAAAGTGAAAAAATCAGCATGGGTATCGTTTATGTGGTTTTTCGGGTCGCTGATTACGAAAATAACGACGATTTTAAAATCCAACGTGGCGATTGTGAAATACTATCTCTCCTGTTGGGGCGTGATGGGGTCGAAATCTTATAATATCAATATGAGTGTCCTTTTGTTGTTTATTTCTGGATCTAGAGATTCCAAGTTTAGCACTGAGATTCCTTATAAAGCGTAAGGGTGCACAAAGAAAGGAGTTTTCAACATTCTTCTCCGAAGGGAGTGGAATGGGGGTACAAAGATTTTATGGGGAAACAAAATTAATTGGACTATTATATTTGGAACTTTACATAAGTATTTACAAAGATAAATGAGTTAACACCTGTTTCAGGTTTTTAAAGAAAACAATTAACGCCTAAAAGAGGGTAAAGGGGTGTGAAAGTAAAAAAATAACAACATGGGTATCATTTTTATGGTCTGTTGGGTCGCTGACCTAGAAACGTATGAGGACGAAATATGTCAGACTTTAGAAACAGTAATTAACTGGTTAGCTAGCAATAACTTGAATATTAACTTGGAAAAAACCAAAATTATGACATTTAAACAAAGACGAAATTATGCATGTAATTTAAATATCTCATATAAGGGACATCAAATTGAGGAATCAAGTGTGACAAAATTTTTAGGAATAAGCGTAGATCATAAGTTGACATGGAGAAATCAAATTGACATTATATGTAAGAAACTACATCAATTTTCATTCGTATTATATAATTTGAGAAAGATTGTTAATGAAACGGTTGTTTTAACAGCCTATCAAGCCTGTGTAACATCGACGCTAAGGTATGGCATCATATTTTGGGCCAACTCAGTTGACAGAGAACTAGCATTCAGAGCACAGAAAAAATGTATCAAATCATTATGTGGAATTCAGACACCTGATTCATATAAGCCATATTTTATAGAGTTACGCATATTAACCCTACCATGTCCGTATATATTCGAAATTGTAATTTTTGTTAAAGCCAATCAGCAACTGTTCCTAAGTTTCAAAAGTGTACGCCTCAGAAATAAAATAAACTCAAGACCTTCCAAAACAGCTTTATTTAGTAAGTGTTCTTGGAATGGCCCCAAAAATTTATAATAAAGTTCCAATCACCTTTAGATGTATAGATAATATGAAAGTTTTCAAAAGTAAGTTATTTAATTTTTTAGTAAACAAAGCATATTACACCATAAATGAGTTTTTAACTGACTGTAATTAATGGTAACTGTGCGTTGCATGTAGCTACAGTCCATTAAATGCAAAAACAAATAATTTGTACGCTTTACGGCACAACACAGTGACACAACGCTAACATTTTAAGACCTGTACTTATGTATATACCTGTGTTGAACAAATAAATTATTTTGAATTTTGAATTTGAATCTACCGATCATGGTATCGCGGAGCATCGCGAACCTATGGTAAGCCGTGTGAACTAATCCTTATAAATTTGTAGCTAGTAACATTGACATGACAAACGCCTTGGGCGCCAACCGTTAGACAAGTAAAAAGGAAATGGTCATTAAAAGATCTAGTTTGTGCAAGTGGAAGTGGTGTGTATATCTTGAGGTTCTTAGCCTCCTGAAACGCTAATTAATTTAAGCTAAGTATTAGACTGGGTTAATATATAACAATAGTAAACAAAGATACAGGTAAATGGGATCCCAAGTGCTATGTATGTAAGGTTAGTTGTAGTATGTAAAAGAGGGAGTTAGACTCCCAAGATAACCTCGTCTATGCTTAGTGCTTATTTTACATTCTATCAACAGGCGGTGGAAATAGTCTTCAGGCATCAGCAGATCGTAGCGAAGCAGATCATAGCCCTCAGAGGGGCGACTGGACGTTCAGGTGGGATTTGGAAATATTAACTTATGTATACCGCCAACATGTTAACGCCAACACCTAAGTTGATAGTATAAGAAGTAATAACCTCAATTAAATAGTAACAAGAAAGAAAGAAATATATGTATGTATATAATTAAAGGTTTTATTATTCTTTGGCGTCATGGTGGAGATAGCTCGGGATATTTCCAGGTCCAAAATGAACGGCTATAAGTGTTGTTTCGTTTTGTTTCGACATTTGAAGGTTTGTAACAAAATTAGTGTTTTGTTATAAACAATTTGTTACATTTTATGAACTATTTTTTTGTTTCGTGTTTGGTTTTCATTCCGAATTCGAATAGCACCACTCATTTCTTTGCCATCTCAAAAAAAAAAGAGGTGTATTTTTCTGTTTCAATTTATTTATTACCAAGGGCGGCATAGCGCGCCGTCTATCGATTAATTTTAAGTATGCGATTTTATCTTACCGATTTGGTAGCGACCAAACCGATTAAGTATATCGATTATTGGTGTTTATTTCCAATTTCAGTACGCTATAATATAAAACGGTAGCTTTGTGTCTCAGAGTAAGTCGCTGAATATTAATAATGTAATTAAAAAGTCAAATGATTTTGTGATTTTGGATATCTATATCGAAGAATATAAAATTAAATTGAGAACATTAATAAAACCAGAAGTTTGGAAGTCAGGAGTATAATAGTCACATGTAAGACAAGATCTTGGGTCTCGTAATGCAAGTTAATTGGAGCCCCGTCTACGTAGTTTATTTTAGTTTTCGTCTGTTAATTCTGTGTAAACCCTGTTGTTAGTGACCCGACGTGCTGGGTCTGAGTGATTTCGTTTTCGGCCTGCGCTGAGGCGCAGGTTAAGAACAGGTAACAGTCCTGCGACCCGACGTGCTGGGTGGGGCCACCTTGGGGGTCTCTCTTGTTTTGACGCGGATATTTATAGTTTCTGTCGACCCGACGTGCTGGGTGGGGCCACCTTGGTGGTATCTCTTGTTTTGACGCGGATGTTTATAGGATCTGTCGACCCGACGTGCTGGGTGTGGACGTTTGACGTTCGCTCACATTTGACGCAGATCAGTGTGTACCACCGTGCCTGGGGCAGAACAATGTGTGTTGTACGAGCAGCAGCGTTTTGTCAGACACGGTGGATAGTTCCGCTAGCGACCCGACGTGCTGGGTTCAAATGTTAAAGTATTTGGTCATGGTCAATTTGACGACGTTGGCGAAGAACAGACAAGAGTCCAGCAACTAGTTTTTAAAAGGTGATAAATATTCACGTTCTCGGACTGTTAGTGACGTGACGGGGTTAAATACTAGTTATGCAGAGACCAGCGTTTTAAGGGGCTACCCGGCATATTTCACTGTTCAGCTCCAAGCATACCCTGGAGCCTAAATGGTCTCGTACCGTGCGGTTTAAGAGGAACTTCCTCCCGCGGACGCTCCGGCTGTGGAATGAGCTCCCTGCCACTGTTTTCCCAAAGGACTACAGTATGGGGTTCTACAAAAAAGGAGTGTTAAAGTTTTTAAAGGGTCGGCAACGCGCATGTAACACCCCTGGAGTTGCAGGCGTCCATAGGCTACGGTGACCGCTTACCATCAGGCGGGCCGTATGCTTGTTTGTCACCGTCGTAGTATAAACAAAAAAAAAAAAAACACAACACCTGAAAAAAATATATAATGTAGCTAGGTATTTGGTCTACATTTGGTTCCACTAAATTGTCGAAAAACATAATACATCAAGAGAAAAAAAAAACCGTAAACCCTTATTTCTACCTTAAATCTGTATCTACTCCCTTATTATGCGTCGTAAGTACAAGAAACTAAGACAAACATTTTATATTTATGTTTACTTTAAACGCATCTACTGATTTTTGGATAGGTTTTGAACTTTTCGAGAAAAAAGCTATTACACGCATTTTTCCGAAAACGCCGGCTCGAGATGCCTGCGCGGGCGACGGGGGCCAGTCGTATAAGATGGAACTAGTAGTTTATAGGGTTGCGTCCTAGTACAAGCAGCTCTTCCTAGGTGACGACTTATGCTTATTGACGTATTGTATAACCGGTGAGGAAAGGAAGCGGGAGGGGAAGAAAGCTCAAATCGCCGAGGTCATTGGGATAGGGGACGGCCTTAAGTAACTGGTTTTGATGATTTTGGATATCTATATCGATATTTGACGGTGATATTCCATGGAGCAGATTAGGGTAAAGATATTTTGTACCGTATGTACTACACTTATAAGTAAATTAGAAATAATGTTCGATGAACATCGATTTTGAATTATCGATTATTATTAAGTAAAATTTTACTTAGAAAAATACGGCTGTTTTTACATTTCCGAACGCATTTTTTCCGTTTGCGCGGGATTGTACTGACAAACGTCAAAGTGTAAAAATTTATTGTGTACTGCCGCGACCAATGGTTGAGTTTGGAATAGTTTGCAAAGGAAAACCCATGTAAAAGTTTATAAAAGCTGAAATAGCGTGTATTGAGTGATCCAACGTACTTGGGTGTGTAGTTATTCACCCAAATCTCGTGAATAAACATTCGGAATAAGACGAAGCGCAGCGTAGCCATCTTAATGGTCAGTTCAAAAGGAAATCGTATTGATAATTATTTACTGCGTTGATTTCATTTAAGAATGACTAAAGATTGTTACAAAGTGTACACACGGTCATTAGTTACGGTCTATTACAGGTTGACAAACGAGTTAAAGATGGAACAAATATGAGAGAATATGTTGAAGCTCACTTGCGACAGGCTTGTGCAGTTAACCGCCACAGCCAAGGAGATGTGTGAAATCAGTAACTCTCAACAGCCTCAGCAAAATGAATTAATTGAAGGTGAAGTAGCCGCATCGAAGTTAGGAGGCGTGCTGGTGAAATTAACGAACGATTTGAATAACTATTTTAAATATATAACATTTAAAACTTTCGCGATTTGAACACATATTTAAACATAATTATTAAACGGGTCTAACGCGAATTAACTTGTTTCAGTCAGCCGCGACCATGACCAGTGAAACCTGTGTCGAAACGTCGGTAAATAAGGTAAACAAGTTAATTCGCGTTAGACCCGTTTAATAATTATGTTTAAATATTTTAAATATGTGAACAATCCGTCGGCGGACGAAGTCTCACGCATAGCCGCATTACAGTTGGAGGCGGAAGAGGTCCAGAGCGAGCTAAAAATAAAGAGTGAATATGCCAAAGCTAAGGTTCAAACAAAAGCAAAGGTACTGACAGGTAAACTGCCTGTACTAAGTCTGCCTTCGTTCAGTGGGAACATATTAAATTGGTATCCTTTTTGGGACCAATTCAGGTCTCAAATAGACCAGAGGGATCTAACGGACGTCGATAAGTATTTATACTTATCGGCTTCCCTTCAAGGAGAAGCAAAAACTGTCATAGAAGGGTTACAAGCCACAAATGCTAGTTACCAGATAGCTATTTCTACTCTCAAGGAGCGGTATGGAAGGGATAGTTATATGAAGGACGCACACTATGCTGCATTATCACAAGTTACACCGGCAGCAGATAATAATACCGACTGCCGCAAAAAAAAGGATTCAACTATATAATTATGTCACTATCTTAGTGCCATCGAAGTAATTTAAGGATTTATTACAAATTATTACCCGGAGTCGTGTAGCCGCACTCGCACGGTCCGCTATCTTGCGAGCTATTATCAAATAGTGTTGCCAGAGTGCTTAAATATAGTTTTTGGTAGAAAGTTTATACACTATACTAACACTCCATACTAAACAAAAAGTGGAAAACGAAGGATATTACTAGCAATATTTTTTCAAATAAAATGTGCATAATTAGATACGCTGCCAAGTTTAGGGTTAAATTACCAACTAACAGACCGGCGTCAAACCTTGTTGAAGTTTGGATTTTTACCTAGTTACAAATAAACAGTTAACAAAGCGCTCGCGCGTTGCCTATGACTACAGCCATTATTAAAATAATTACCTAGGTTACTTATAAACAGAACTCAAAGCGCATGTGCATTGACATAACAACGTTAATGTTGATTAGTTGCCCCTAGCTACATATCAACAGTACGCAATACGCATGCACTGTCAAAAATCAAAAACGTAAACAAACCCTATAGGATGTTACAAAAACCATTAACCGACTGCAAAAATATGGTCTTCGAGTAATTCATTTAGTAATTTTATGCCATAAAACATGTATTTAGGCACGTGAAATGCACGTCATTACATTGTACTCGAGTTCCCCGTCAACCAGTTTTAAGGTTTGCTCTTTGTTGTGATACATACTGTATATATCGGTTAAGTACACGTATATATATATCTAGTTAAAATTTAGACCACCGCTGTCGCTGCGGTCAATAATTTATTCGGCAAATAAACCGCAATGGTCAATTTACTGAAGAAGCTGCCCTAAACTTTATCTATTATTATGCCTTTTTTTTCGACATATACCTACTTACTACGAGTAGTTACCAACAATGACAATAATTGGCGATTAAATGTTTGAACGCTTAAATAAAACCAGATTCGTGACAACATATTCATTTTAAAAACTTGCACATCGATTGAACTTTCCCATCCCTAGCTGTCTTTTATACATGCCTACGGCGACAGTGACACCGAAAAATGTAGAAATTATAAGCATATTTTTTTAATCCTTTCTTATGAAACAATGGATTCATATAGCTGCTTAAAAAGTAAATGTATGAAAAAACAAAGGGTCAACAAGTTGACATGAGTACAAAATAATTTTTAAATTCTATTATTTTAAATTTTAAAATTTTTCAAATTGTTAGCAGATGACAGTGGCCACCGACTTCGCTCTAATACTAATCTCTCCCTTTCCATCCCTCTTCACAAACAGCGTTCATACAACAAATCATTCACAGTACACTCAGTAAAGCTTTGGAACACTCTACCAGCTACCATAAGGCAGTGTCAGGCAGTGGCATCGCTGAAGGCTAAATTAAAAACATTTTGGTCAGAAAACTTAGAAATATAGTATCTAACCTAATATGTTTTTTTTTTTAATTTTATTAATATCTATTATATATTATATATTCCGGTTATAGATTCTTTATTATATTCATAGATTAGATATACTTATATATTATTAGGAACCTAGGTTAGCTGGAAGAGATCCCTCATAGGGATAAGTTCGCCTTTGTACTTTTCTATTTATTCCATTTTGTTAATGTATATCCTGTTTTGTGCAATAAAGTGTTTACTTACTTACTTACATACCGACATAAGGTATCACTTTATACGAAGCGTATTAACCCTACGCCTGTGTTGGTATAGGATACTGTCTTTGGCACTGACTGTGGCGTGAAGCGAAATTTAAAGACCGTCGTGTGGGGTTGTTAAGGATCCTGTTTTTACCATCGTATGCGTATGATAAGGATCCATATCATTACTACATTAGCCTATTTTTTGCGATTTTAAACCTTAATTTTAAAATTCCGAGGGTCTATTATTCTATTGAATCAATATTGGACAAACGAAAAATCATAGACAAGCATCAGTTCGGCGATTCATTCGTTCATTCGGTTAAAAACAGAATTTTCGCAAACCGAAAACGGTCACGAACGCGTCGACGTCGCAGTGCAAAAAAATACGAAGAAACACGGAAAACAACAAAAAAATGTAAGTAAAATTTATATTTTATTATTCTTTATGTAATTTTAATTCAGTTTTGATAAATTTCAAGTGCTAAATTTGTTTAATTCTCAAATTATCTTCATTTCAGCACTTCCATTTGTTTCACATAACTTTTTAGCCTTTTTTCTTTCTATTGTTATAAAGTTATGCTCTTGTAAATATCAAGGGGTATATGTTATTGAAGGAAATTTCATGGAGAATCTGAATATCTATTTAGTTTGTCCCAGTACAGCCTAAAAATGATTTGCATGTTTTTTTAGGATAATGAGGACGGAGGACATTGGTTGTGGAAAGCTCTAGCCCGTGAGTTAGAAGTTGACTCAGGAAGTGAGCCAGATGAGGAGTTATATAACCTAGAAGAGCCCCAAGAGCTTCTTGTGGAAGGCAATGAATCCGTAGAAATAGAAGAATATATAAATCCTGATACCTATATTTGGGAGGACTTTCAGTCGTTCCATGGTACAAAAGAGCAGTTTGAGGAACTGGTTGGCCCCAAAATTGAAGGAACTACTCCAATTGACTTGTTCGTTAAAATCTGGGATCAGCCAGTCATGGACATGATTGTGGAACAAACAAATTTGTTTGCCTGGCAAACTATTTCCGCTGCCTCGGAAACAGGCGTCCCTCGCCATTCGCGGCTGAATGAATGGGTAGACTTCTTGTCCCGAAATATATCGCCTAATGGCAGTTTTCATATTCATGGGGTTGTATTGCAGGAATCGCATTGATGAATATTGGAGTAAGGGCAGACTCGGCATGCCAGGTTTCCGCAAATTGATGACTCTCGACCGATTTTGGTTTACGATTCCAACACTTTGTTGATAACGATACCATTAGCCCCATGTGTCACGGACATGACAGAAAAATAGCAAAAGTATCCACTACTTATATTAGATTATTTAAATAATAAATTTCCGGAAATATACTCGCTTCGCAGAGAACTTTCAATCGACGAATCCTTACTGCTTTGGAAAGGACACCTGAGCTGGGTTCAGTGTATTCGGACCAAAGCAGCAAGGTTCGGTATTAAGACTTACGAGCTCTGCGAGGCGATAAGTGGATATTGTTTGAAAATAGCATTGTATGCGGGTAAAGGGTCAACACCACTAGCTCCGATCATGGGTTACTCCTCAGCTTCGATGACGTCGTACCTTGGTAAGGGATATTGCCTGTTTATGGATAACTTTTATAATTCTGTCCCTCTAGCCTGTTTCCTCAAGCGTAACCGGAGAGATGTAAGAGTAGTAGGGACGCTAAACAGGCGATGAATAGCAACTCCCCGAGAGTTTCATAAATTAAACGAGAAGCGGGTCCCTAGGGGACAAGTGATAAGTCGACACTGCGGTGACGTATCTGTTGTTTCATGAAAAGATGTTCGACTCGTCACTATAGTGTCGACTTACCACAACAATGAAATGCGTGCGGGGCGCCGAGCCGGTCAACCATGCGATAAGCCGGAGGTTGTACACGAATACAACTCCTATATGGGTGGCGTTGATCTGAAGGATCAAAAACTGTCACCCTACCTTTTGGAAAGAAAAAAGAGGCCTCAAATGGTATATCAAAGTTTTCCGTCGACTATTGAACATTTCAGTATTAAATGCTTACATAATTTATTGTGCCAACATTGGCCCAAACCAACGAAAATGATCACACAGGTTGTTTAGAATGACACTGGCCGAAGAACTGTGCCGAAGGTTCGGTATTGACGTTGTGCTTCGAAAACCTAATAACATGGTTGATTGTTTAAATTTGTCTTTGGGCCATTGCCCGGATCATAGAATGATTCCTAAAGGAGAACGGGTTAACGTCAAACAAAATAAATTAAAAAGAGGACGTTGTGTTAGGTGTACAGGGAAAAAATTAAAAAAACATCAAATATTATATTTTCTACCTGTAACGTGTTTCTTTGTGTGGGCCAGTGTTGGATTGAATACCACACACTAGAAAATATAAAAAAAAACATCAATAAATATGTATATATGGTCAATGTGGCTAATTCTGTTATAGGGAAAATTCTGTCCCCGAGCGTATTTTTCTGTATGATCTGTGTGTAATGTAAACAACAACTGTGCATAATTATATCATTATATTTAACTTCTTTTCTTTCCCCCGCAACTATGTTTGCGTAGACTAATTACGCATACATTTGGGACACCACAACCTTTTTCCAATAAAAAGTATCAAGCGAATCCAAGTTATTGTTTTACTCTGTGCGACAAAGTTTCATCCAAATCGACTCGGCAACTTCTCGTAAAAAAGTAACAAATATTTCGTTTATAAACAAAAATAAAATTTGCATGTAAGTATTTAAAAGTTTGTGAATTAACTCCATCACACCCCAAACATCCGATATGGATGAAATTTGGCACAGAGTTCGGTGATAGTTATAGTCTGGACTATCAGATACTTTTTATCCTGAACAAATGTACCTACGGTTCCCGTGAGACATATTTTCCACGCGGGCGGAGATACAGGTAAATCCTAGTTATATATAATCCCATATAGCAATATCAAAGAATTATTTTAATACAATAATAGTCTAATATAATAACGCCACTATCTAATAAATACATAACATGAGTCTACCTATAGTACCTATAATAAGCAACTTTAAACAAAGAAAGGTATGGAAAAAAACCTCTCAGTACTATAGGCAAAATTCACCATGCACTTTAGCTTGTGATAAAAGTACTGTATGCAATACAATACAGCACATAATAATCGAGCAGAAAATAATGGGTTAACAAAAAAATTGTGTAAGTACCAATTTACGATTCCTAAAATAAACCACCCTTGGTATAACAGGATCCGTATAATTCACAGACAGCGGCTGAACAACCTCGTTAGGATCCTCAACATACACAGGCAACCGATAAAATGCCAAGTTAGGATCCTTATCATGCACAGATAACAGGTGAACTACCAAGGCAGGATCCCTATCATGCACAGAGAACGTTTAGGAAATGCCAACATACACATGTGCAGATTTCATTGGATGAGGTAACGGAGATTCTAAACTTTGCAGTTTTTCTTTATTGTTTTATTATTCATTCAATGTAAAGTTTTGGCAGTGTTACATATCCTTGAATAGCTCTGTTTCTCTAGTCTATGATTGCATCTTGCTATCTGAGCTATAATTTAATAATAATGGTGCAATCAGTCAACGCAGGGCAGCTTGTGGCGAGTTGTTGGGCAAATACCACCTTATTTTTTTATCGATCACACTTTGGCTAGTTTGATTTTGGGTATACTATTTGGTTTATCTGGTGTCAGCATAATTTTTAGCAATCATGTTGTCAATAAACTTTTTGTACGCGTCAGCAAAGTCGGGCTCGCGTAACATTCGTCTCTCGAGGCTTAAAAATCTCGAATGAGCTTGAGGGTAGCTATCGGGAACGTATTGAATGTTATCACGCCACGGGAGCCCTACTTCGTATGATACGATGCCAGTATCTAGGCGAGTGGTGGTAGCGTCAAGAATTTCGATGGCGCGAGAGTCCAGCTTGCTGTGAAGCGTTTCACGCTTACAGATACCGAGCGAGTCGAGTTTGTATTGTTCCTTTATGAGTAACTCTAGACGCTCATTCTCAGAAGGTTCAGCGCGGTCAAAATGACAGTGGTTGACAAACTCGACTGGCCTAGTTTTGCTGCTCGTCGGTCCATACAACGTCCAACCAAGACAAGTGCGAATAGCTGCAGGCTCGTTTCGCCTACCTTCACGAATCTCCCTACTTATTGACAGATGCCAATGCTCAGCATATGCAGTAACGTCAGCATAAGTCAAATAATCAGCCAAGTCTTTTAAGTGATCGTAAGATTGCACAGTGTGTCTAGACAATGTTTGGGTATTCAAGCCTAACGATGACACAGCCCTAGCATTGTTTACTAAATGAATGTCAGATTCGTGTTTACCTTTTATATAAAAGTCCACGTATGAAACTTTTGTAGTCTTTTTCATCCCTGCTATAGCATTGACAGTTATAACATCCTCAGGTCCTAATAACCCTAAACGAGCAGCCACGCTAGAGTCAATTAAGCTTAATGTGCTGCCATCATCAAGGAATGCGAATGTGTCAAAACTGCCAGACGGTCCCGAAATTGTCACTGGTAGCACCTTTAACTTTGTAATAATCGAGTGTAATTAATTTGAAATTTTATGTTGATTGCTAAAAATACCTATATTAGAAACCGTCACATTCTTTTCCGAATTAGAAACAGCTGACGATGATCCCGACGACTGCTGGACTTCACTTTCAGGCGCAGTTACACACACGGTATTGCAAGTAGGTGTATCGGGTGTTGTAAACGCATCCTGCAAGCCGTGTAAGAGAGGATTGTGTCGAAAAGTACACCCGTCGACTCCGCACAGGTTAACTCTGCATAACTTCCAAGCATGTGTGTGACCTTTAAGGCATCTATAACAAACTTTGCGTTCTCGCAACCAACGCCACCTATATTCTATTGACAACGAGATATATTCGGTACAGTTTTTAATATTATGACTTTTTTTGCAATACAGACACTCTATTTTACCAGCTGTTTTATTTTTTATTATGAGTAACAGAATAAACGGTATCACTTTTTACTTGTTTATTCGGTGGATCAGGTACTCGTGGTTGATGTAGTGTAGAGCTGGAAGCTCCTGCTATTTCAGGGGACAAGGCGAATTTAATAAAACGTTCGTGTTCACGAGTTAGAAAATCGGATAATATTTCTAACTTTGATTTGAGATGGTTTGACGTTTCGGACAGATCTGACGCATAGTCCGACCATCTCATTTTCATTACAGGGTTAAATTTGCTCAAAATGCTATGAAATAATTCTGGCGAGTGTAAATACTCACGTAGGCCTAATAATTTCACAGTTGACAAACTATTGCGTACCTTGTTGGCGGATGTACCTATTTCCTTAAGGTCCACGCTGAGTCGAGGTAATGATTTCAAATTTTGCACCTCGCTGTAGACAATCATTTCGGGGCAAGCAAAAGTACGTTCTAGTGCGGCCATGATATCTTCAGCAGCTGCCGCAGTGTTAAGTAAAGAAGCGACAGCCTCGCGGGCGGGTCCGCGGAGCGCGTTATGTAGACGCGCGGTATTTTCTGCAGGGGAGTAAGACATTTTAGTGCTATCATATAGATATTTGAATTGAAGCCACTGTGAAGAATTTCCATAGAAATTAGATAGCTCAATTTTAGCTCTTCTTGGCTTGTCCCGCGTAGTTAGCGCTTTAGCTGCAGCAGCCGTATCGGCTATAGCTTGCAGAAGCGAAGGAGAGCCGGTTATCGACTCTGTCCGTTCGCAATGACGACGGCTGGGTTGGTTTTCGAAACTGCGGAAGAAATCTTTTACTATATTGGCTTGGCCGTCGTGACGTTCGACGTTTTCACGTCCTAAAGCATTGCTAATCACTATATTATTATGCTCGACGGAAGGTTCTAAAGGTGGGTTTGTTTTGGGGTCGGTCGGCCTATCAATAATGACATGAGCTGCTGCCTGTGCGAGTGGCGGAATAATCACACCTGTGCCAGTCGGTGCTGCTATCGGACCCTGATTTACGCCACGAACCCAAGATGCTGTACGAGAATATGCATTACTAACCGTGCGATTGGATCGATCTTCGGCTTCTGAAGCGGCTAGTTTCGCTTGTAATTCTAGCTCCTCTACCTGTTTAACCTGTTGAGCAAGTTCTCGTTCACGAGCAAGTTCACATTGAAACAATTCTTGCTCTCGTTCAATACTTATTCAATCTCCACAATGACACTCGACCATCTGCGCTAGACTGGAACACATTTTCATCTAAAAACGCGACATTTCTAGAATCAAAGTGTAAATATTGATTTGCAAAATCGAGCCGGAGGTCCCTATATCTTCTTGTTAGTACAGGTTTTCGAGCAGGGACTCGATTTCTTAAGCCAGCCGCTTTCAATCTTCGACGAACGCTGTCACGAGATATTCCGTAGTCATTTGCGACTTCGAGCGTAGAAGTTATAGGATTTTCTTGATATACGCGGACAATATTTTGATCTTGAATCGCAGTAGTTTTACGGGGACGGCCCAAGCTTTTATGGTGGTTGACATTGGCTTCATCCTCCCAGCGTGTAGTCCACAATTTTACTGTATTTCTCTAAAAACATACGAGTACATCTCAAATATTAGCAATGTTATAACACAATACAATATAATTCTCTTAATTGCACACCAAAGAAAAATATTATACAGCACACAAAAAACACAGGTGAACAACAGGCGGTCTTATCCCTAATAAGCGATCTCTCTTAATCTATTATTAAGTTAACGTAAAAAGGTGTTACGTAATTAACTGAAAAATAACTTACAGAAACCCCCAATACATCCATTATTTCGTGGACGGGTTTATTCTCTTCGTGCATTGACACGATTCTGTGTTTTGTGTGGTCGTCCAGTCGATATTTCGCCATGACAATGGCGTTCACAGTAAAAAAATGGAGTCGCTTATTTAAACTCTGGAGGGAATCGATCAAACTCAATATCGGCAGTGACCGGAGAAAACGTAGCAAAAGTAATAAAGTTAGTACTAGAAGATAGAAGAATTAAGGTTTGGCAAATAGCTGAGGTCTTAGGCATTAGTAAAGAAAGAGTCGGAGAAATTTTACATGAACATTTGTACAGGAGTAAAGTCAGGGCTCATTGGGTACTGAAAATGCTGACGGCCTTCGATAAAAAACGGCGTGTTGAAACTTCTCGACCGTTTTTAGAATTGTGCGAAGATAAATTAGATGAAGTTTGTTCCCGAATAGTAACTATTGATGAAACATGGATCGCAGCAATCCGGAGTGTAAGTCCGAATCGATGCAGTGGATTGAAAATTGTGAAAGGCCGCCGAATAAAGTACAAAAGTCAGCCTCTAAGTTAACGGCTACGGTGTTTTGGGACTGTAAGGGCATTCTTTTAATCGATTATTTAGAAAAAGGCTAAACGGAGGTTATTATGCAAATCTAATAAGACAGGTACGACAAGCCATAGTTGTGAAAAGGCGGGGTAAAATAAGTAAAGGCATTTTGTGTTTGCAAGACAACGCACCCGTTCACACCGCTAATGTTGCGAGACGTGCTCTGAAGGCAGTTGGCTTTGACGCAATTGACCACCCACTCTACAGCCCAGATCTAGCCCCAAGCGATTATTTTCTATTCAATAATTTGAAGAAAGAGTTGCAGGGAAAGTGATTTGGTAGCGACGAGGAAATCAAGGCGGCTGTCCAGGAGCATTTTGATGGGCAAGATAAGGAATATTTTTTGAATGGACTAAAAGCACTGTATAAAACATGTAAAAAATGCATTGAATTAGGAGGAGATTATATTGAAAAATAAACATACTTAATTTTTGTAAATCCTACCTTAGGCTTAGAACTTTTCAGATGCCCCTCGTACATTATTTTGTAAATTTATTGGTTGCTTTTAGAACGTGTCCTCATCGAGGTAGTAATCATAAAAACTGTCTTTGTCATGCAAGTATTTGCATAAAGTCAAACTCTTATTTTCATCAAATTTTCGGCAGCGTCAGCACTGTCAGCAGTTATTATGTTAGCATCTTGTTTACACAGTAGGTACCGTTGGCTTGACAACGTTAAATTTAAAGCACTGAATATGAGATATATTAGCTTTATTAGGGTCACTAGCACTTGCTTTTTTGTATGGAATTTGACAGCTTATCTCCGAGTTAGCGACTAACCATGGGTGGTGCAAGTGGCCCTTAGTGTATCTATAAATAATTAATTGCAGCATTTCTCAGGTTTAAAAAGCGCCCGATCACGTATGACATGTTGTTCTAAGTTGCAATGTACCTAAGGTAGGTTTGTAATCGAGAATTGATTGGATTGGTTAAAATCAGGAGTAGTGTAAACTACAGCATAATTTGTAGCTTAAACATACAGTCAATACTATTCATCCCATTCGCGGCCAAGCTACGATGAGCGTACACCGATAACTTATTAACTACGTATATCACTTGCCGCACCACGTACCGCAGCAATTTAATGTTTTTTTTTAAATTTTATAATCGTTATACGCAAGATATACTCATACTCATACTCATTTATTGATAATACTGAAATATTACATGTCAACACTTTTTTAAATCTAAGAATAATATTAATGTCATAAATTCAATTTACTAGTTATTTCTATGTCAAAAGTAAAAAAAATTCGTAAACATTCTTAATAATTATTTTTACATACGTCATAGAATTCGTCCATAGTGTAAAATGCATTACCAATTAGACATTTTTTCAGTGTGTTTTGGAAAACATTGCAACCTTCTAATATTCGAATGTCTATTGGTAGTGCATTATAAATTTTTGGACCAACGACTTACTATACGCGTACGAAGCTCCGTGTTAATGCCGGATGTTAACATTTCGATGGATATTTTGTGTTATTTTTGCATATTTTCTTAGTTTATAAAAATACCGGGATCTTGAAATTAAATACCGGGATTGAAAGCTGCCCTGAAAAAGGCGGTAACCCGGGATACCGGGATCCCGGTATTGGAAGCCCTACTAGGATGCTGGCAGCATTTCCTCGTTGTATCGCAATGCTGATACGTTGTGCGAGGAAGCCACCAGCTCTTCGGTCACCAGTTACATCAAGGCGTTTCGGGATTTCTACGAAAAATTTGCGTGCGCTGGGACCCCATGGACCAAGAGTTTCGACTCCGAATGGTACAAAAAGGTACTCTCTGCCCAGGCTCTTATATTAATTACTTTTAAAATTTCGGCGCATTCAGCCGCTCCGCCCGCTTTTACATTAGTTCGTTGGAGATGGGACGGTGCCAGCGTGTCTACGCAGGTAGCGTCCGAAACTCCAAGGAACCAAGGACACGCCATCGGGTCTCTTGCCATCATCCCTGAAAATGCCAGTCGGCTCAAGGAGAGCAGGCACGTTGATGGTGGCAAAGACCGACGGATTATGTCATTAAGAGACGCATGTCTCGAAAACCGGCCTACACTTTTTTTACAACACAATCCATGGTATCCCAGTCGGTCCACGTCTGTGCCACAAGGAGATGAGTGTGGCGCACACACCGAAACCCCCAGTCGCAAACCAGTCGCCAGTCTAAGGGAGGCCGGATCCAAGAAAGTAAACAGTACCAGTATTAGGCGAAGGATGGGCATGATGCCAGTAACCAGCTTACCGGGATCCCACCGCCAAAAACCTCGCCTGATCTGGACCTGTAGCGTTATTTAAAAGAATATTGTAAATTAAATCACAGTAAACATTATCCCAACTCCTGTGTGATTTTAGGTTATCTGGAAAGTCTTTGCCCGGGCACGCAATTTGCGATATTTCTTTCTTCTAATACGTGGCCTAGTAAATAACCCACTGTTACTAGCTCTAATCCCGCTCCGAGTACCTCCCGTCACCAACATGCAGCTGCGCCCCCGTTGCCGCATGCTGTTTGCAGTTCCACCGGCGCGAACTCGTGCTCAATCACACTCGCCGTTGCACCGTGCGTTGTCTCTTATGGATGATATATTGGACAGTGACGACAAATTGGACCTATTTCATACCGCAGAAGCCACTTTTCTAAAAGGTTGTAACCGATATCTCAACATCTCAGTCTATAGCAACACCGAGCTCCATTCCGTACTAGATTTATGTTACTTAGTTAAGTATTTTTATAAGATTGTGTCTCCTGTATGATTAATTAACATGTGTAGCTTGACTGTTAGTGTTAATTAAAGGAATAAATGAAATGAAATGAAAATGAAATGAAATTTTAAAAGCAATTTTAGCATCCTCAAAGCTTGCGATCTCACAGTTTGTGGGCAAAGCCATTAAAATATTTCCTATGAGACCGGCTGTGTTATGAGTGGATGCTAAAAAGGCTGGGGATGCCACACTGGAAATTTTGCGAATTCCTAAACCCCCGAACCGAATAGGGAGGGACGCCTGAGACCAGGAAGGCTCATTGAGCTGAATGTTGAGAATCTTCTCTAAACTAATTTTGATCAAATCATCTATAGGTGATAGTAAATTTTGATAATTCCAAAAAGGACAGCATCGGAGCACATACGTGAATTTAGGTACAAAAAGACAGAATTTAAGAATCACACAAGAGCATAATGAGGGCTAATTTCGAGTAAACGATTCGTGTGACTTTTGAATTTTGATAACGAGTTAGAAATATAGTCGGGTAAAGATTCTTCAAATATAGGGGAGTCCAAGAGGCAAAGAGGTCGTTTGTACTAACTTGATATTAGGAGCCAGATCGTCAAAGCCCATTCCAGGATGAGCTAAGTGAATCTGCCCCCAGCGAGTTTTGGCTTGTAATTTTTTTTGACGATGTAGATTTATATTAGTAGCAAGTATGTAAAATATCAGCCCCGAAAGAGTTATAGATTTAGGTAAAAAAAAGAAGACCTCCAATAAAAATAAAAACTAGTCGATTTTGACGTGCGTCTCATATATTGAGCATATAGTTTACTTTATGCTCATTTGCTAAGTGTTCATTATAAACGAATGTACACGTTTCTCTAAAGAGTTTTTAATCGATTAAGTTTAATAATGAGCGGATAAAGAAAATGTATGGTGATGAATTCAATTTAAAAAAAAACACCCCGTTATACCACTGATAAAATTAGGTTGATTTCTTTTATTTTTTGTTTTCTTAACCAAAGTATTTCAATGCAAATAAATGTACCCACATTTATCTGTACACTACAGTTAGGTATATGTTATATGTTAGAGGTAAGTACTCGTAGCTGTAAGTTAATACCTATTTGATACTTATTATGCCACGTGTATACCAACATGAAACTTATATTTACGTTTAGAAGATAAAATACTCAATTATGCTATGGTGGTCAATGCGGTAAAGCGGGTAAAGGCATCGTGCTGTCAGATGCAAAATGTCCAATATGATGGGGCCTATAGCGTCGGACGTATACGGCACGACTGCTCCCGCTCCAGAGTTCAATGTTGGCTGGATGTTGCAGCCACGTGGAAACACCGGACGCGATCCAATTTTCCTGCAACGTATCGAGGTCTTTGCCAGTGAGCTTTATTAAATCATACTATTTTCGTTTATAGTTTTCTAAGCTCATGTTCATGAATCTAATACCACTAGACATTCGCCCTGCACAGAGACCTTGCAATTTTATTGAAAATAACTTCTATTATAGGTATTAACGTTATGTTATATGTAGTCATGCTGTTGAAATCCAAAAAATAATATCGTGAGGATTTATATGTTAGCAATTTACTATTTGCTGATGATGCCGCTTTCGTCGCAAGTTTGAGGAGCTTCAGGGTATCAGGGTATGGTTGATGGCAATTCTTTGCGCAAGAAAGCTGCCTGCTCGAGGGTCCCCCGTAGCTTCCCTCAATCGTTTGGCGATCTCTTTATGGAGCCCGCGAGCACCCTTGCCCCCGGGGCCGAGTGTCTCGACGCCAAAAGCTACGAACTCGTAGCTGGTGCCGAGACAGCTGTATTTATTGACCTTAGAGCGCTCTCGCGCATCCGCCGCAGCCCCGGCCTGTCTGGTGGTCGCTAAAAGGTAGGACGCCGCCAGTGTGTCAGCACTAGTGGCGTCCCAGACCAGCGTGCAACCCATCCTCCACGGAATCAAATACATCCCATCGGGGCGCTTGCCATCGTCCCGCACGATCCGTGGTTCCAAAAAAGCGGGGACGTTGGCACTGACGAGAGCCCTTCTGAGGATGTCATTGAGAGCGAGGCAGGCGGCCGGCGCCGGAGGAGCACGAGAGACCGTGGTACCCAAGTCGATCAACCGAGGCCCCACAAGAGAAGCAATTGTGGTCCGCGCAGATTCCGACCCCAAGGCGGAGGCCGACGGCAATGCGTAGGGTACTTGGGTCGATTAAGGTACCCGTGTTGGGCGAGGGATAAGTATGAAGCCAGTGGCCAGATTCCGGTTAAAAGATAGTATATGTATACTATGACCGATATACGTTATGTATGTTATGTTAACTGAATTCAGAGTATTTGAGTGTTATATAAGAAAATAACATTATACAAAATGAGTATTATGTTAATTGACCGTTATTCCTAATAAAAATATTTATTTTGATGTTATAGCAAACGTTCGTTATATCTTGTGAACGTTATTAATATTAAATTATACATATGTTATGTAGTTATATCTCGTGGGAAGCACCCATTTAGTCTTTTAGCCAATTCATAGTCCAGTTACTTTGTCAGTTTAATGTATGGACTAGTATGCGTCAAATCCGGCAGTTCTGATTGTTTGCAGACTTATTCATAATGTTGGATCAATGAATATTCCAAGTATGTAACTTCGATCGCCGAACGCAACATTTTTAAAATTAAAAAAAAATGCGAAAGTTTCGATTTTTTTAGGTTATGGCGGTTTAAACTTCTACTTCTTGACAGTAGTTCCTTTTTTAGGGCGTTTTTAAAGCAGACTAAGTTTGCAATTTGCAATAGTTTCTGAAATGAATTGAAAAAGATTCTTTTCAAAATTCACGCATCTTTTTATTAATACGTATTATATTTAACGGGTTTGTGATGTGGGACGTTAAAGGAAACAACTTGGTTCGAGTATAGACGTATAATGCAATAAGATACCTAACCTACAGCTTATATATGTGCGGTACGGGAGAATGTGAGTGTGGCGTATGGCGCACACACTACACCTTCCCCCTTATTTAAAAAAAAAGTTTACAATATAAAATGGTTTTTTTTTCTACTGAATTACTAAAAAGCAAATTTACACAAAATCTATCCATATTCTAACTCCATACATTTTTCGTTTTAAATACCATTATTTGAATTAAAAGTCTTAATATTATATTCATTATTTCTTTCACTAATCAGGTTAATAATAATAATAACATTGTCTCATCCGTAAAAAAAATTAAGTCAAATCCGATTATATTCGATGGATTATAATAAGCAATATCGGAGAGTTAAATAAAACGTAAAACACGGAGGTATTTTATGTAATGAAAGCTATCAAACCAAACAGTGACAACATATGTCATAAGGAACAGAAAATATAAATTCTAACATAGAGGTTGCGTTCTAAGCTCCAAGACTCCCCACAGAACGCAAACCCATTTTTTCAACACAGTAAAAATGTTTCACAAAAGTAGTTCCTTTTGTCAAATTGTCGGCCACCATATTAGAACTGTTCACAAATAAAAACTTCACTTTATCTTTCACAATATTTTCTCTCAGAAAATGCAAACGAATGTCTATATGTTTAGTCTTCGGTTTGTAACAGTCTGTAGTCGCCAATTTAATTGCGCTTTGGTTGTCACAATGGATGGAAAACGCACCATCCTCAGCTTGGCCTAGTTCAGCCTGCAGTTGCTGCAGCCACAGAGCTTCCTGAGTCGCTGCAGCCATCGCCATATACTCGGCCTCTGCGGTTGAAAGTGCCACGGTCTGTTGCTTGCAATTCCATGAAATGCAACCATTCTGGAACAGAAAAACATAGCCCGTGCATGATCTTCTATCCAGTGGTTCACTAGCCCAGTCGGCGTCGCAATATCCGATTATTCCTTTGGAGTCATCTTTAGCATAACACAGCTTTAGATTCTTGGTTCCTTGAAGATATCTCATTATCCTTTTTACTCCAAGCCAATGTTGATGTCCCGGACTATTACAGTACTGACTCATCTTATTTACCGCATGAGTAATGTCAGGTCGTGTGACATGTGCCAAGTAAAGAAGACATCCAACCGCTTCTCTGTATGGAAAGGTATTAGTTCCATCTTCAGGATTGTTTTCAAACTTTGCATTCACTTCTATTGGAGTGCGCACCGGTTTGCAATCAGTCATCCCGAAACGTTCCAACATAAGTTTGATGTATTTCTCTTGGTCCAGCATAATCACACCTGTCTCGCGATTTCTGTTAATATTAATGCCAATGCACTGTTTCACCTCACCAAGGTCTTTCATATTCAGTTCCTTGTTTAATTTTTCTTTGATCTCTGCCGAAGTCTTCTTATCATTAGTGAAGATCAAGAAATCATCCACCCACACTGCCATAAATATCATCGTCGATTGATACACTAAATAATACACGCACGGATCCATCTTGGATCTAGTCAGCCCAATTTTAAGTAAAGCATCGTTCAGTTTTAAATTCCATTGCCGGCTAGCTTGCTTAAGCCCATATATTGATTTGTGTAAGCGACACACCTGATCACTGTTCTTGTAATGTTGGGGTTGTGACATATAGATCTCTGTATCAATATCACCCTGAAGAAATGCACTGATTGCATCCATTTGTGATATTTCTAGATCATATTTAGCAGCTAGTGCAAACAAGTAACGGACCGACGTGTACCTTACCACGGGAGCATATACCTCGTCATAATCAGTTCCCTTTTTCTGAGCATACCCTTTAATGACCAGTCTCGCTTTATAACGAATCACATCTCCTTTCTCATTGGTTTTCGTTTTAAACACCCACTTACAGGGCAGTACCTTTTTACCTGCAAGCAAATCTACCAGATACCATGTTTGATTTTTAATCAGAGAATCATATTCTTCCTGCATGGCCCTTTTCCATTCGTCTGCCTGAGGAGAAGAAAATGCTTGATCTACAGTCTGGGGGTCATTCAGGTCAAGAATTGGACAAAAATAACTGTCACCACCTTCAGCCTTTTCTGCATACTGGACAGCTTTTCGCGGACGTAAGTCATAGTTACATGTCAGTGTATCAAGCTCGAACGGGTCCTCTGGTATGTAGGATTCTCGCCAGAAAAATATTCATCACCTGAAGACGGTTCCACATTGCTCTCTACTTCATCTTTGCTGGGTTCTTCAGGTGGAGATTCTGTTTTCGGGATGCTGTCGGATGTACAAGGTATGTAAATGCTGTTATCACATTTTTGGACATTTTCTAAAAATATCACATCTCTGCTCTTGATGATGTTATTAGTTACGGGATCTAAGATTCGGTATCCCTTGGTCGACTCACAGTAACCGACAAATATCAGTTTTCTGGACTTTGGATCCCACTTTTGGCGTTTTTCTTTAGGTATCTGTACCATAACCTCGGAGCCAAAAATGCTTAGATTTGACAGATTGGGCTTTTTACCTGACCACATTTCCATCGGAGTTTTGGCATCAATTGACTTCGTTTGGGACCTGTTGATGACATAAGCCGCTGTCGCCAGCGCTTCAGCCCAGAAAAGTTTTGACAGATTAGCGTCAACCAACATACACTTAGCTCTTTCCACCAGGGTCCTGTTAATTCTCTCAGCAAGACCATTCTGCTGGGGAGAATACGGAGTGCTCGTCTGATGTTCAATTCCATTTCTACGCAAGTATCCATCAAACTCTTGGTTGCAATATTCTTTACCATTGTCTGAACGAATTGCCTTAATCTTTCTCTCAAGTTCATTTTCTACTCGGCCCTTGTAATCTTTAAAAACTTCAAGCAAATTCAACTTGTTTTTCAAAAAATATACATGTAGTTTTCTTGTGAAATCGTCTACAAAGGTAATAAAATACTTCATACCTCCCAGATACTCTTGTTCCATTGGCCCACAGAGATCTGTGTGGACAAGCTGCAGTGCGTGTGTAGCTCTCGTGCCAACGTTATTGAAGGGCAGTCTGGTCTGCTTTCCCGTGAGACAGGTAGTACAAGTGACAGGACTCTTACTTTTCCCAGGAAATGGATCTACTCCATCAGCACACTCTGGCAGCTTGCTGACATCTGTAAAGTTCAGATGTCCCATGCGCCTATGCCACAGGACAATATCATTTAAATCAGCAGAACAAGTGAAGTTAGAGACAACTTCTCGGTGCGTATTCAGAGTAAACAAATTGTTTACATGTGCTGCTGTACACAAAAGATTGCCATCACTGTTGTAAATATAACAACCGTCGTTCGTAAAAACTACTATGAAGCCATTTTTCACCATAGCACTGACAGATAAGAGGTTCGATCCTAGTTTAGGAATGTACAGAACTTTGCTTACCTGAATTTTGCTCTCTTCATTACCATTCAACAATAAGTTTACCTTTCCCATACATTCAACTGGAAGCGGTGTCATACTGGCTTCTCTTACGGTTGGTGTCCGTGAATTTGTGACGTCATACATCCAATTACGTTTCTTGGTCATATGCATTGACGCACCGGAATCCACATGCCATGGGTCTGGTGTCATGGTATCAGATGAAGCTAAAAATGCTGCAATAAAACTTTTATTTTCGCCCGTTTTTCCGGACTGCTTCTTTTTCGGAGCACTACAATTCTTCGAAAAATGCCCGTGCTTATTGCAGTTGAAACAGCGGGGTCCTTTGATAACCTTAGCTTGACTTCCACCTCCGGTCTTATTCTTCGCGAAGAACGCTGAACTCTCTGAGCATTGAACTTCCTGCAAGAGTTTCGACTTGATGGAATCTGCGCTGATTTTTATTCCTGAACTCTTCAGTCCCATGGCCTATATAGACCACCAGATAAAACCCAAGAACCTTGAACCGGATGATTGTAATCTCTCATTCTTCAAAGGCATTTTGCCATCCTTTGCTGTGCTAAAAGATGATGAAATTCTAGAATTTCAGTCTGGAGTTATTAAACTATTGCAAGATATTAAAAGAAGGAAAGTGAACCAGTCAACCAATTGGTCAGTTCCATATACGCAAGCATCTGGTGCTAGTAATTACCAAACAAAAGGGTATTATACCCAAGCATCTGGTGCTAGTAACCAAATACAAATTTTACAAGACCAGCAGGGTTAGCATGGTTGCCATTTTATCGCTTATCATGCTATGCGTCACTTTCGTACATACATACTTGTTAGAACGTGACAGCAACGTCGGTAAACGATAAAAACCCGACCATCATAGACTAACAGATTATAGTGTATAGTGATAATACACCATCGCCATCAGTACAATCTTCGTACAGTGATGAGAACACGCTAGACATGTCTGGGTTTTAATATTATATAATTTAATAAATAAAAAGTACTTACCTTAAAAATATTGCTAGTTTTTCTCCAGGGCAGACACTTTTCCTCCAATTAGTGTCTTGCTTTTTTAAATCCTTTTCCAGTAGTTTAAGAAGATGATCAAAAGAAGACATCGACATACGAAAGTAATTAATTTTTTTTGAGTCGGCTCCCCGCAACTGACTCATGAGTACTGTAAGCACCTGCTCTATAGTTGCCGATTTCTAAGTCTGAACTTTTGACACATCGAAATACCCGTAGAACGTAAACGCGCAAGACACTTTGGAATTATAAACAAAATCCCATAAAGATATTACAGCTAGTCATGTACATAAACACAATATTTCACTTTTCATAAACATAATGTGATGAATGTTACATTTTTTCATACATTAGTTATTGAATATTTTACGATAACAATTTAGCATGCCAACAGTTACGGTCTACGTCGTTTTTTTTTTAATTTAGTGTTGTGACCATGTCTGCTGTTCCAATTCATACAACTGTCTGTTGATCGATAAAAATCGATCTTGTTATCAATAGGCAATACAGTAAAAAATCAAAACAAAACGATTAAAACGAAAATAAAACTAAGTACGATGTGGATTTTTTTTTATTTAAAATAAGACAAATTAACTATGAAGATTTTTATCTTACATTTTAAGAATTCAACAGTATTGATTTCTGAACGAGACTAAGATGACTTTGGAAAAAATCGTATGACAAATGCGTAATTTGTCGAAGTTTCTCGGTCTTATCAAATACCAATCCGTAGTAGTAAAATCGAATCAAACAATTCATCACTAAAATCAATAATCGCTGAATTTGACAAACGATTTGTCTTAGCCTCATCACTAAGTACGTCAATACTCAAGTGTCAAAAGTTCGGACTTAGAAATCGGCAACTATAGCTCTTTGCACCAGGAGTGGATGCTGCCAATAACGCCGATTGTACCGTCTTCGCCGGCGATAGTACCAATACAACACGACAACGTCCATCCTGGTAGACTAGCGGTGGTATACTGCGAATTCCGTAAATTACGGAGACTACTCGTATGTGTGAACGGGCTCTCAGTTAATGCCGGATACTCGTACGTTGAACGTTATACGGTGCGTATGTGTGAACAAAGCATAATTTTTTGTTGTATCCGTTAAAACGGGTACCGTAAATACGGAGACTGTGTGTGAACTGGCTGTTAGTGCGCGCGGATCTGAAGTAAAATCAAACGGAACTATCTTGTAAGCCTCCAAGGTCGCAAACAAAATAACAGTGTGTCAAATTGAATGACAGACTGGAAAGTATCGACCAGTTCCACTATGCCATCCCTGATCTTCAACATCAGGACTACTCCAGCAAAATGTTGGCTTCAGTAAGAAAATGTCCAAGCTAATTATGAATAGCCCCCACAATGCACGTGCCGTTCAACTTTGAGGAGTTCCCTCGATTTTGAAAAAATTGGGACCAATCTGGAACCATCTACTTTCAGATAACAAAATATTAAAAAAAAGACTAACAGTATCAATCTACGGTACGTACCAAAAATATGTATAGAGTCAAAACACGTTATCTCTTCCAAGCAAATTAACTGTCAAACTTTAAAGAAAATTAAAACATTTATTTTCAAAAGTGTAACTTACTCGTACCCAGCTACGTACCTCTACTTACTTTAAATCTAAAATAGGTCCTTGAGGCGTTGTACCTAGGATGCTGGCGGCATATCCTCGTTGTATCGCAATGCTGATACGTTGTGTATTATTTCAAAATACTTAACACCGTCACAACCTGTGCTATCAAAATCTAGGAAACTTAGCATAGACAGACTCTACCTACATCTGAAATATTAAAATTTCCGTTAAAAGAGCTCGCGATTCTGAGTAGAAAACTGATACAAATTTATTGGACAGCAAATAATAAAACCGCCCAGAAAATCGCCCGTAAAAAGAGAAAAGAACTTGTTGAAACATGTACATAGAGAGATCCATTCTAATGATGACCTTTACTGGCTTCAATGAAATCTATTTATCTAGGACATGATTTAGTTGTTTTAACATAAAATATCGCTTTAGGAATAGAACGTTAATGCTGCGGAAATACTCGAAATACGATTAAATTGCCTGTTGTGGGGCCCACCCGGAATAAAGTAAGCTATAGGTAATTCTGGTATCTCTTTGTTTAGGTCCACTTAACTAGACGGGCGAGCAACCTAAAGCCCCTCATTCACGGCAGTCCGCCGGCACTCCGGCATGGCTGGATGTAGGACACACACGGTGTGCAAGTGGCCCAGCCTGGCAGTCCAATTCGCACTTATTCGTTGAAAGATGCGCAGCGCTGCGTTGTAGCCCATACACTGTAATGAAATTTTAAAAATCGCCGCCATCTCATATGTCATTTTTAATAATGAATAATTAATATTTTATGCATTGCCGCATTTCTCAATTGTTTATTACTGTAATTTAGTGCAATTCGGACTGCAAGGAGGTGGCCGGAGCTAGCAGGATGTTGCCGTACGGCACGCATCCGGGAACGACATTCACGATATTTTATTACGTGCCGGAGGTGCCGGCGGACTGCCGTGAATGAGGGGCTTTACAACTCAGCATGGCAGGTGTTGCCGAAAATACTAAAAATCAACTTGTTTAATGACTAAATCAATAATTTGTTGGTAACTGCATTCTGTTTTATTTTCATGTTAGGACATATGATTAGTATTTTTTGTTCAAAGTAAAATGTATGTAAAAAACGTATGAAGTGCTTTATTAATTAGACATATTGATGAGCGAACCTAGATCGGTGCGATAAGAAGATGTCGCCGTATGTTCGACGCGGTGCGGCGTGGCGTGGCGTAGCGTGGCGTGGCATGGCGTGGCGTAGAGTAGTGTTGGTAGCGCCGGGCCCACAATGCACGTTGTTTATCCGCTGGGGCGCGGTGCGAGGGCGCGGGCGGCGGGGCTCGCCCGGGCCCAGTCAGTCTCTCTCCGCCGCCGCCAGCTGCAGCCGCCCACGGTGCCCTTACCGCGCGCGCCCTTCCTGCCCGCACTACAAACTGACACTCCGACCTTCAATTCGAGAGAACGAGACGTCGATACAAGGTTGGTTCTTTTTTCGAATTTGAAAGCGATGCGATCCTGATATTCTCTCTTTAGCAACTCAGCTTCTTTGAATGTATTGATGGCCAAGATCAGATCAAGAATTACTATGGGTATTTTATCAGTCTTTTGATTCCAGCATGCTTAATAATATCACGTATAGAGAGAAGATGTATGAAAGGAAGATGCTTATTTTTATAACAAGTTAGCCGTAATGCTGCGGATCTTGCTAGCGTAGATTATTGTTTAAGCGCTCATCAAATAGTATTTATCTTTATTGGTTCGTAATTCCATAAAATCATCTACAAATTAAACTATCACTAAATTCCCCTAACTGCCATAAGTGCCATTCAATGGATTATGCTGTTTTACTTAATGCGAAATTATTTCTTAATGTAGAATGTGAATATTCTTCTGTTAATTTATTATTGTAAGGTTTTCGATTAAGCTATTCAAGCAAAATATAAGACTGACAAGCTGTATTTATTTATTTAACAACTTCTTAGCATGTAACGTTAATTATTGATTATGTGTTAGTTATAAACATTAATTTAATTATTGTAATGATGACATTGACGAGTAGTGGAGTCGTAAGACTAGACAAGTGAGGGGCAGAAGGGGATAAGCGCACGTTGTTGATGAGTGGCTGGGGCGGCTGCGAGGCGTTTGAGAGGCGGCGTAGCCGTTGGCGGCAGGGTCGCCGGTAACTAGGGTAATGGAGGCGATGCGTGCTCGCGCCGCGCGCCGCCCGCTCCCGCCGCCCGTGCGAGCGAGCGCGGCAAGACCGAACAAGACCTTTCCACTGTAATTGTTCTGAAAGCCTCGACCTTGTACCTTACTTCATCGCTTTGCTATTTGTCACTTAGATTTTTCATCGGCTCTCCTCTCACCGAATATATTTATATCTAATGAAGATGATCTGATAGTGAAGGTCATTCACTATAGAAGGGAATTGGGATGTATTCGAAATATGGTAACAACTCATTGGCGAAACTATCTATCTGTTAACAAGGTACAGAATATACATGAATATCTTTCAGTATATCTTCCATTATCTTCTTTCTGTCTCAAAAGTTCTCGTCATAAAAAAAAGTATTAACATAGTTTGTCAAGATCGCGTACTAAAATATTTTGTATTAGCTTAGCTACCTAGTAGGGTGTTTCACATTTGTATGGTAAAAAAAATTGTGATATTTTTTCAGACTTTGCTCGGCTTCCGGGTCCAGTTTATCTTAAACGCATATATACCAAAAATCAGGGAAATCTGACAATATTAAGAGGTTGCGCACTGAGGCAACTTTTGTTTGAATTTTATTTAACTTCTTCATAAAAAAGCAGTAGGACATAATATGTTCAATATCCTATATATTAGGTTATTTTTTGAGTCACGGAGCAGGAGTGAACGTTCACTCCTGCTCCGTGACCCAAAAAACACCAACTTTTGAAACGCGCTTAACCACAGTTTGTTCATCACCCGGCTGCAGGGTTGCTAACTCAATTTTTAATAAACCCTAAAGCACAAATTTAAAACCTCTGAAACTGAACAAATGTTAAGTAAGTAAGTAAATAATAATTATTCAGTATTTTGAACATAAAGTCATTTTACACACGACCGTTTACGCCACAGACCCATTATTTTTCAACCGACTTCAATATTTCTAAAGGAGGTTCTCAATTCGTCTGATTTTTTTTAATGGATGTTCACTCATAACTCCGTCATTATTATTCGTTGGTCCCGTTTTTTTCAAAATCTATTTCTGATGATGGGATCCATGAGGAACTGAGGGAACTCCTCAAATTTGAAAGGCACATGCATGCTGATTTGGGTGATTTCTTAAGAAACTTGAGCATTTCTTTACGAAAATCATCAATTTGGTGGAGTGGATCTGATAATGAAGACCAGGGATGGCAAAGTGGAACTGCTTGGTAATTCCCAGGACTATCATCCGATTTTAACAAATTTTTTTTTGTCTGTATATAGATGGTTCCAGGTTTGTCCCGTTTTTTTTAAATCAATTTCTGATGATGGGATCCATGAGGAACTGAGAGAACTCCTCAAATTTGAAAGGCACATGCATGCTGATTTGGGTGATTTCTTAAGAAACTCGAGCATTTCTTTACGAAAATCATCAATTTGGTGGAGTGGATCTGATAATGAAGACCAGGGATGTCAAAGTGGAACTGCTTGGTAATTCCCAGGACTATCATCCGATTTCAAAAAATATTTTTTTTGTATGAAAATTGATGGTTCCAGGTTTGTCCCGTTTTTTTCAAAATCAATTTCTGATGATGGGATCCATGAGGAACTGAGGGAACTCCTCAACTTTGAAAGGCACATGCATGCTGATTTGGGTGATTTCTTAAGAAACTCGAGCATTTCTTTACGAATATCATCAATTTGGTGGAGTGGATCTGATAATGAAGACCAGGGATGTCAAAGTGGAACTGCTTGGTAATTCCCAGGACTATCATCCGATTTAAAAAATATTTTTTGTATGAAAATAGATGGTTCCAGGTTTGTCCCGTTTTTATCAAAATCAATTTCTGATGATGGATAGTTTCTTATTAAGACACTCGAGCATTTCTTTACGAACATCATCAATTTGGTGAAGTGGACCTGATGATGAAGACCAGGGATGGCAAAGTGAAACTGCTTGGTAATTCTCAGCTCTATCATCCGATTTGAGACATTCATCTTTTCTTTGTAAAGAAATACCTTCAAGATAGTCCTATTTGATTATAGTTCTATTTTGATGATGGACTTCATGAGGGATTGAGAGAACTCCTCAAATTTTAACGCCACATGCATTCTGATTTGAGGGCTTCCTTAAGTAACTAAAACATTGTTTTGGGGGAGCCAACATTTTGATGAAGTGGACCTGATGATGAAGACCAGGGATGGCAAAGTGGAACTGGTCAATAAACCTAGCTCTACTTATTATCCTAGTTGTGACATTCATCTTTTTGATTTGATTTATATTCTGATGATGGAGTTCTAGAAGAATTCAGAGAACTCCTCAAATTTGAACGGCACGTTCATTGTAATTAGAGGGTGTTCATAATTAGCTTAGGCATTTTCTTACTGCCATCGTTTTGCTGGAGTGGGCCTGATGTTGATAATCAGGGATGGCATAATGAAACTGCTCGATAATTTACAGTCTGTCATCCAATTTAACACATTGTTATTTTGTTTGTTTTAAAGGTCTACAAGGGAGTTCCGTTTGATTATACTTCACATGTAATGATGGAAGCCCTGGGACATTAAGAAATCTCCTCAATTTTCAATCGTACACACGTGCGGTGTATTGGATATTTGTGAAGTAAACTGGCTAACTCAAACAAATTCAAAATTTCACTTTTACCGGGAACCAAATGAAGTCGGTTTTTTTTTCTTAAAAATTATGGTCAGAAAGGTTGAATGATGGCCTATCCAGAAGAGACTACTCAATGCAATTTGATAAAGGCTAAATTATTACACGAAAAGTCTCACCGGATTCGATGACCTTTATGATGACAAAGCCCGATACCCATGGACGAAGAGAGTTGGCAAATTTATTAACTGTTATTAACGTTATTAAGCATCATTCGCACCTGCGCATCTTTTACTCAAGTTATATATTGGCATCAGGCACTAAGCTACTTGTTAAACTGGAAAACATAATATTATTCTCATTTTTTAAGTGGAGAAACGTAACTGTTTGGCAAAACTGTCCGTGCAACGGCCCAGCGATCGTAAGCTATTAGCTAGCAGCATTCGATTTAGGAAGGAATTCCGTTTCACTACGTGTCAAAGGACCGGTTACAGATAAATTATAATTTGAGCAACAAAAATAATAATCTGTCATTGAATTTCTAAGTACATACATTGTTTTTATTTTAAAGCAAACGTCTTTATAGTTAAGTCTCATAACTCTTTATTACTTTGAGTTAATGGTGCATATACGTATTCCATCAAATTTTGTCTTGAATTTGGTCTAGATCTATTTCAGTTAAATTTGAATTTAGTTATACTTTTAGATTTAAATTGGTATTGTATTAAATATACTATAACAGTTTAACTTATTGGATTAAAAAATATAAGTCATATTTATCTCCATCCAAATAAAAAAACCTACTGTAGTTTGATTTAAATAGCGTAATATTTTTTACCTTTATGAACCTACATACCGAAGTACGTTAATGTCGGGCAGTAGGTCTCCAATTTCATCTTTATGTTGTTTTTACTAAATTAAGCCAAAACATAGTCGTCTTCATCTATATTACCTATCCTATCACCTCACAGCTTTGTGGAGGACGAAACAATAATAGTTGATTTCAGCAAATACAAATAAAAATATAAAAACTACTATCCTGGGCTATTATATAGGTAACAGTTAAAAAAGTACAGGTCAATTACCTGGTGTTAAAAAAAAACGATAAAATGTAAAAAAAAAGAAAGAGCTTAGTCAATTTTGATTTTGTTTGTGTCATTGATTTTCGAGTAATAGCAGAAAATTCTTTGTTATCGCTGCATAAAAGTTTTGAGAGTTTTGCTGCAAAAAAGAAGAACACGAGACTTTAAGTAAACAAGTAAAATAGGCAAGTCGGTGGAAGTCGCGTTCTCGGTACCGACTAAAATAACCGACTTGTTAGACCGAACCAAAATTGAATCTAGCTATTACTTAACAATATAATAAGAAATAAATTTCCTTAGCAACTTTTTTTTGTATAGTGGGCTTCACAAAGCTAGAGTCTACCTCAAACGGCTCAAATTTACCGGCCAGAATCGATAGCTGCATATTTACACTGCTTGAGACACGGCCGGTACTGCAGCCGCTCCAGCGCTCTGGCCGACGTCGCTATAAGGTGGGACGACGCATAAGTGTCAACACCAATTTGCTACGTAAAAAAACTTTGTTAATGTGATTATTAAATGAGAACTGATTGAACAGATTCTAGTTCCTCTTTTACCTAACACCTAACTGGCTACTTCACGTCAATAAATCAAATAGGTAGATAGTTGATAGTCAATGTCATGCTTTTTGATAATACCTTGTCAGTAAAATTTTTATTTTTAGACGGAATAATATATTGTTTTGTTCAGTAAATGAAAACATATAAATAATGTGAAAATATTTCTAATTGTTTTAAAGTAAAGTATCATCTGTTAAAATATCGGTACCAACCTAATTTGTTACCACCTTAGGAATAACATAACTGCCTAATGTATTAATGCAGGCACAACACGACCACACGCAACCAGTTCAAATCTTATCTGTATCGATGTAAATCGACTTTTAACTTTTTCTTCTCATTTTCCGTTCGGCCCGCTTACCTCAATGCACTTTTCCATTTGTCTTTTTTCTGTGGAAATCAAACGACTAACCCCCTTGTTCATGTAAACGCAAGCCTATTTATTTCATAAAAAACGAAGTCTAGTTACTCTGTTTACCCGCTCATTACTATTTTGCGTTGGAAACCGGGCTTTTTAGGGTTCCGTAGCCAAAATGGCAAAAATGGAACCCTTATAGTTTCGTCCAGTCCGTCCGTCCGTATGTCACAGCGGTTTTACTCAGTAACTATTAAGCATATGGTAACGATATTTAAGTTAGAGGTGTATTTTGTGTGCCGCTACTTAGTTTTGCATATAAATTGCGAAAAAAGTATGTTTGGTGAGAGCGGCCCCATACATGTAACTAAATGTCAAAAAATATTGTTTTGCCCAATATCTACTCTAGGTACATCATTTGATAGGTCTTAACAAATAACTTAGAGGTTCCTTGAATAAAAATTTGATTAATCCAATATTTTCAGAGATAATTGCTCTGAAAGTCTGAAAAAGTGTGTCCCCCCCCTCTAACTTTTGAACAGGAGGTGCGAAAAATGTGAAAAAATTCAGGAAGATAGGATATAAGACGAACTTACTACGAAAATTATTTTGAAGAAATTTGGTCAAGCCGTTTTTGAGTTTTTGCCAAAAAACTTGTTATGTAGTTGTATCATGTCAATCTTTTCTGTTATTATAATTTGTGACTTATTTCATCGGTATAAGGGTGCACTTTGTTTTGCGTGTGACATTAAAATGACGATAGTGACGTGGTCGTTGCACACATAAGATTACTAAATTGGAGCATTTATACAATAGCCTCGGCGGCTCCGTAGTACAGCGCTTGACTTACGATCGGAATGACGAAGGTTCAAATCCTGGCGGTGTAGATATACACAACTTCTTCATTATTTTAGAACTTTTAGTGTTTTTTTTTTCAAACTATTAAAACATTAATTTTCAAACTTTTAAACTTATTTTATATATTTGAGCATATTTTTATTTTGATGTCGTTTTTTTTTTCGCGTCAGAATTGTATGAAATTTGGTGGGTAGGTAGAGTTCCTTATTCTACGTTAGATAGATACGAAGTCCCAATGTGCGACAACAATTTTGTACTAAATTTCCCACTGAGTTACGAAAATCCCATACGATTTCGAAAAAATTGTGGAACTCTTTCTACCTACCAAATTTCATATGAATCAGACGCGAAAAAAATAACGACAACAAAATAAAAATCCGCCCATTTAGTTAAATTAATGCATCACATTCGACAAGCCATTCCAGCTCACACCTTCGGGCATTTGTTGTGCGAAATATGTACATCATAGATGTAAATAATTACGAAAGTACACCTGACCTGCATGTTCGAATCACCTTTTTAGGGTTTAAGGGTTCCGTAGCCAAAATGCAAAAACGGACAATGGCAAAGACGAGTTAGTTTGGCGCTCGAACGCAGTGAGAGCGCCAATAGTGCGAGCCAGACATGGGTGCCTTTTACCCGAGTTAAATACTACTTTTCATTTCGAATGCGAGGAAAGTAAAAAAAAACAACTATAAAGCTAAAACTACTCGTGTAACTTTTTAAAGGATATCTCGAAGGAATCATTACAAAAGTGTAGAATATTTAACAAAACAACGGCATTATATGGATATTTTGTTATGTTGAAAACAAACATAGGTAATTTTCATTTACTTTTCAGGTTAACTTTCTACTGTACCTACTTGAAAAGTGATCAGAATAAATTCTTAAAATTCTACAGCAATTGCCTTGAGCGGGTGGTAAACTTACAATCGGTTTTCTTGGACTCCATTCAGTACTCTTTCCCGAGTTTATCATGTAATTTAATACTGAAATAAGGAAATAATTTCAATCGATTTTCATATATCAAAGTTTGCAGTACAAAACTTTGAAAGCCTAAAACCTAACCTCAAAATATCCCAAAACAAACATCACATATCATCAAATAATATTATACCAGGTATTGTATTGAGTATTGGCTGCTATTTTTTATTATTAACTGTATAATTTTTATTGTGTATTAACTATTTTAACTGTGTATTAACTGTATAAAATTAGATTTCTGAATGTATCATTTTTGTTCGTCTCTTCCTTTCTGTTTGTTTTTCTTTTGATTTGTTTTTATTTCAGTGTTTGTGTTACCTTTCGTGTTTTTTTCACCGGATGGGTTCATCGGAAGATCAGCGCTGGAAGTCGCCAGCATTGTGCTGAGATGAGTCCATTTCGTGGCACTTCTTTAATCTTGGCAATTTTTCTGTTAATTGTAATTGTACTGTATATTTTGTGTGTCCACGAATAAATTATTTCTATTCTATTCTATTCTATATTCCTTGAACTAATTACATTGTTGATATCAGATAATACTTTCCCGAGAGATGAGTCACATTTAAAAATCATCTTCGATGGTGACGTTGGCAACTTAGGTAAGGTAGGGCACTGACCATGTATTTTTTTTTAAAGTAGGTTTGTGACATAAGATAGTGTAATTTAAATCTGCTGGTATCGGGGTAAACCTAATGGTAGTTATTGTACTGCTGTGTGTGGCGTGTCTGTGAATTACATAATAGCAAATCATTCGGTAGCTTCAGTTAGTGTTCTAAATAGTTGTCTAATATATTTTAGCACCCTATAATTACTACTATTATAAGTACTTACAGCTACGGAACCCTTCATTGTGCGTGGTCCAACACGCACTTGGCCGATTATTTTTTGAATTAATCTTATTTCGAATTCAATTTATTGAAATAAACTCGCCTCTTTAGATTCTCTCTAAATGAAATCTTCGATAGATGTTGTGTCACATTAGGAGGGTTTGATGTCTTTGATACACCGTGTAACACGAGGAATCCGAATAATTTTAACAGTGTGTTCCTAAGGCCGTAAGAAGTAAAAAAAGGTTCGATTTTAAGCTAACATGGTCATTTACATTATAATTAATATTTAAAACGGGATAATTACCATGTATGTTTGTTTTATTGAGCACCCAATATTTCGACACTGTTGCAAGCGTCATGTCGAACGACAACCAGCATACCTACCATATGTAAAGGGAGTGACAGATAAGGTTGCAAATATTTTAAGAAAATTCTCAGTGAAAACTATCTTCACTCCCTATAGAAAACTGTCACAATATCTACGAACACCGAAAGACAGTTTTCCACTTGAACGTCCAGGTGTTTACAAAATTGACTGTAGTTGTGGTAGCTCTTACATAGGACAGACCAAGCGTACAATCTCATGCCGTATAAAGGAGCACATTCGGGCGTTTAAAAATAACGAACCTCGAAAATCAGCAATCGCTGAACATCTTTTAGAGGCGGGAACAAATCACTGGATTGAGTTACATAACCCTCAGATTCTCTCGACGGAAAAGCACTACAGTCCTAGGATGGTCAAGGAAGCCATTGAAATCCTTAAATATAAAAACTTTAACAGAGAAGATAGTTTTCAGCTGCCGAAGGTCTGGTCTCCAGTGATCCGAAAGTTCACAAATCGAAAAGAGACTGTTCCGGTAAGAAATGCACGGGTTGATACTGTAAGTGTGGTGTGTCGTGAACGTGATCAAGTTTCAAGTGATAAAGCGGACGGTAGTAGTGCCAGTGACAACACACAAAATAAGCGAACCCGTAAGAGGGTAGATCGCTATAGCGTGTGGGTAGATCACAACTAAAAACTCGCAGCTCATCAGTTTACTCCGTGAACAAGACGCTTGCAACAGTGTCGAAATATTGGGTGCTCAATAAAACAAACATACATGGTAATTATCCCGTTTTAAATATTAATTATAATAAAAAAGGTTATATGAACCCAGGTCGAAATATGAATTAAATTTCTGTTTTATTGTTATGTTTTCATACATAATTAATAACCTGGAGCATAGGTCCCACTCTTGCGAATCCACTCTGGCCGACCCACAAAGGCAAGCACAGAGGCAAGGGCCTTGAAAAGAACCTTCCGAAATAGGGGTCCGCGGTGTCGCAATCGCAACTCACCTTCAGCTCGCCACAAGCTGCCACCGCGGGCTGTCATATTATTATTATTATCATGCTTCAACGTAAAAAAAAAATGGGATCCTTTTTTTTCCAATGCATAAATTTAGCCTAGTACGCATTTGTTGGTTTAACTGAGCAGGACAGTGTTTTTATTGCTGAGTGGCTTCTGTGATTCTAAGTATCATATCGTCCCTCGAATCAATGGGTTTTGAATACACCATATCCTTCAATGTGTCCCATAGATAAAAATCGAGAGGGGTTAGATCTGGCGATCTTGGCGCCACTGTACCGGACACGTTTGGTTTAGATAGTCTCGAACAACGAGACCATAGTGGGGGGGAGGTCCGTCATGTTTGTACCACATTACACGTCGAGTTTCCAGATCGATGTCTTCGAGAAGGATGTTCCGATCTTCTTGAAAGAAAATTACGTCGCGTTCGGAATTCAAGCGTGCAGGTAGTTCCACCGGGCCTATTAATCTATCATAAATAATTCCTGCCCACATATTGACGGAAAATTGATGCTGGTGCGAATACTCTCGAACAGCGCGTGAGTTTTCCTCCGTCCACATATGGTAATTACGAGAATTATAGTACCCTGACCTTGTGAATTGGGCTTCGTCGGTTCATAAAATTGTTTTCGGAAAGTTGGGGTTCTGTAGAAGTTTTTCGTTCATTCTCTGAGAAAAACCAACCCTCGAATACCCATCGTTGTCGATCAACACCTGGGTGAAATGGATGGAGACCATACTTTTTCCACCACCTCCAAAACGGCCATGTGATTAATTCCACACATCATGCCTACACGTCGAGTTGAAAGCGTAGGGTCTTCGGTTATCAAATTTAGCACCCTGTCTTCATTTGCGTCATCTGTTCCCGCAGCTCGTTCGGGGTTTGCGGCTGAAATGATTAACCTATAATAAAACGGTGGTCATTAAATCATACAAATGTGATTACGAAATGGCCCAAATCAACGCCGTTCGCGCCAGTTTTTCAGACGCTATATCAACACTTTAATAAAGCCGTCTGGACACAGGCAAGAAAAATGAAAATTGCTGGAGTGAAAAGGCCTTCAAGTGACGACAAGTGTGCACGAAAGATTGTAAGGATGTGCTCGAATTTCGTATTTGTTACCACCCTCTGCCATGCCTCAAGCCTGGAATAGTATTCTAAATGCTGCACTAACTTCCACAAAAATGAAGTTATGATAAGTTTTGCGTTAGAAATTCACCGAACCACAAACAGTTGTGAGGGGTACGACTTAATGCCTAATTGGTACTTAGTATTCTACACAATTTTAAAGGAAACCCAGCACTTTAATAATCAACATCCTGCAAAGTCAACTTTTTGCAATCTCCACTTTTAAAGAATTCAACTTTATGCAAATTCAACATTTTAATATTCAACTTTCTGGGAATGCAACATTTTGGGAATTCAACATTTTAGGAATTCAACTTTCTGTTCCTGAAGGTTTTTGCCTAAAAGATGACAACTGATCAGTCAAAGTATTTTAATAAAAGAATTAAGCAACTGGCCGTAGTTTCGTACAGTACCTACCTGCTGCCTATCTGCAGTTAGCGACCCAAAAGTAAACAGTCATATTATTATTTGGCTGTGACTAAAGAAATTAAATAGATTTTTTAAAGCAAAGTTAGCTATGAGTTAGTGCAAATAAATGTACCTATGGTCTGCTTTTACTTAATAAATAAAATTAAAGAATTGTGTGAATTGATTTGTGTAATTTCTGGATAACATTAATTGCATAAGTGAGACAAATTTTTAATTAGTGATTCCAATAATAAAATGAAATGTTTACAATATTAATTTGCAACAAGACTAGTACCTACTATACCTGTCAGCAGTATTTATTATATAGCAGTATTTATTTATTAACACATAGAAATAAATTGTAGGTATCTCTTAAAAAATATAACATCTATTAAGATTCCATTAAGTACTTCTGCACTCAGTGCGTTGATGTGTATGTGTCTTACTTACACTTTTACTTCTACTACTTCTACTTCCGTACGTAATGAAGAAGCGTTCAGACGCAGACTTAAAAACCTTTTATTGGAAAATAGTACATTATTGCAGAGGCCAGGAAACCGAATTTCGTGGATGAGTATTTTTTGTCGGACGAAGCGAAGCTGAGTCTGACAACTACATACGAATCCACGAAATTCTATTTCCGTCCGAGGCATATATAGTGCTTTTCTCCAAACATGAAAGGAAATAAAATGTATTCTTGCATAAGATTTGAAAGGAAAAATAAGGTTCCCGCCTAAACTTTCTTTTAATGCACAGTTGTGTTCATAAAAAAAGTTGAAATGTCTTTAGTTTTATTAAGCCGTATCTACACGACCTTGCACAGTGAGCCGTTTGCGACTCGCGATAGAACGAGACAACCACGCATTTGATCTCCTTCTCTCTAGAACTACTACACTACTACAAAGCCAGCCCAGACGGGGCATTTTTAAGCATGATATGATCAGATTGACAATTTGATGTCAATCAGATTGCCCCGTCTGTGCAGACCGTTTGGTCGCGGCTAAAGTATATTTGGCTGTTTGCAATATTGATAGTCCAAATATTTATTTAAAAAGTACAAAACAATACAGTAATGGATTTTTCAGTCCTCCGGCCGGTAAGCGCCACTTTACGCAAAACTAAATTGTCGCCTGCCGGCTCCGTCGGGCTGAAAAATAGTATACAAACCTCGGCCGGTAACTGGGAAAGCTTCGGATCACATGTTAGTCGACCTCGGCTTCGCCTCGGCCGACAATTACATGGAATCCGAGGCATTTCCCACTTAAACGGCCTTGGTATGTAATGTACTATTAGTACAACTTCCTGGCCCCTAAAACGGTAAAATAATGAATTCGATTTTTTTTAATTTGAGTCGGTGCATAAGGAGGGTCTTTTCGTACCAATTTTGCTACATTAATGTTAACATTTCCGAGCATATTGGAGAAAAGAATATTACTCTGTAAAAGAATATATAGATATTTGAATACATGATGGAAATTAAATTAAATAAATTGCAAAATCAATAAATTGACATCATTAATAACATAGGTATTTAAGTTATTTTCAATTTTGATGGGTACTTCTAGTACAACATTTATAATTTTATTTTAATTAACATTCCTTTTAGTTATTATTTTATAGTATCTTATTTTTATTGTGTTACCTATTGAAGTTGAATTTTCCTTATTATGATTATTTATAAAATTTGAATTGTTAAACGATCATTAGACAAACCGTAGTATTAGCGAAAATGTATATTTAACTGTATGAAATTTATGTAATGAGATAAATAAAACGAAACTAAACTAAAACTAAACTTCTTCTTCTTCAACCCGCTCTCCCCCTCTGTTGGGTATAGCTCTTCTCATAAGTACGTCATTTTCCTCTCTGCTGGGCTTTCTGCATCCAGTTCTTTCCTATGTCTACTTTCGCTATGTCATCGGCACATCTCGCGAACTGTCCTCCAGGATTCCTGATTCCAGATTCCACTCAGATATTTGTCTGCTCCATATGTCTTCTCTTGTGCGGCTCACACGCCCGGTCCATCTCCACTTTCTCTTGGTGAATAACCTGGGTGATGATGGAAAGTTTGGTGGGCCTTCGGACACTTTACTAATACGCACTTTACTTTACTCTTATACTACTGGATACTCGAACGAACTCACGAATACTTTTAAGCCGTCGGCTTCATCATTATCATTATTTCAGCCTGTTATCGCCACGCCACTGTCATGTCATGTCTGATCATGTGCTGTTCTAATCCAAAATTGACCCGGCTTGTCTTTAATAATTACAATGTTCCAATATTCGTGATAGTTTCTTCATATTCATTGATATGTCTACGTTTTCGGAGAAAACAATATTAAGTTGACGTTGAAATGTAAACTTACTAGTGACAGAACTGAATTTGACTGGGTTACAGTCAACTTAGATGTGGCGGGCTCACAACGTCGCAATCATAAGGGCGTTTTGCACTGGAGATTTCATTACAACTTATTAAAACATAAACGCAAATATCTCAAAAACCAAGCTGAATCTAGCAAGCATTATGTGACATTTTTAACTTCAAATGTGGTCCGGAATACGCTATTAAAATTATTCGGTTTCCTTGTGTTACACCGTGTGCTTACTCGTAAAGACTGTACTCGATGAAAATTTTAGTGGTGAGGTGCTTGGACATTATGAACAACAACTTTGTACCTAGATATAGTTCTTTATTTTTCCAAGTCACATAATAAATCAAACTAATAACACATATTCTACCGTAACGTTTTACACAATCCAATTCCCCTTGTCTATCTTTTGTCTTTCTGCCATGACAAACTAAAGTCACCACCTATCCATAGACAATCTTCTGGATGCGTGGCGATTCGCCACATCACCCCCCCTCGGAGACAAATAAACCACTTAAAATAACCTAATTATAACCTTACCATGACCATAACTTAACAATGTATGCTTTAGTAAACATAAGTAACTACCAAAAGATTAAATTACAAATATAACCTATTCTTGCATCTTACAATCCTACCTGACCTAGTGACTACAGGTGATGAATCACAAGTTGAAGAATGAGTAGTGGTAGGAATCACAGGGCGCACTGGAGCAGGAGCAACAACGTTTGCAGGTAACGGCAGGATAGGAGCTTCACTGGGCTCAGCAGTATCTACATACGCAGGTTTTACTCTATCAATGCTGACGGTGACGTCCCTACCATGCATGTCTAAGGTGAGGGTTTTATCCTGTCTTTTTTTTTAATAATATATGGCCCAGTGTATCGTGGTTGCAGCGACCGCCGTACCGAATCGTCCCGGAGTAATACATGCGTCGCAACTCTCAAGTTTTTATAAATGAATGAAGACGGTTGAGAGTGATGAGCAGCAGGAGTGGCTCGTAAGCCTCTCGTATGCGTCCTCAAACGTGCAACGAAATCCATAATTACCTCAGGATCTGTTTTTTCTGGAGCTACAACGAGCTCGCCTGGAAGACGAAGAGGTTCTCCGTATAATAACTCTGCGGCAGACGTTTTCTAATCCTCCTTGAGTGCGCTCCTCATGCCTAACAACACCAATGGTAACGCTGTCAGCCAGGACTCCCCATGGCACATAAAAGCCGCCTTTAATTGGCGATGCATGCGTTCTACCAACTCATTTGCTTGTGGATGATAGCTTGTCGTCCGGACACGCTTGGCACCGCAAAATTCCATGAGACGACGAAAAAGAATTGACTCAAACTGACGTCCTTGGTCAGTAGTCACTACAGAGGGTACCCCGTATCGAGATATCCACTCCCGGGTGAATGTTTCTGCCACTTCTTCCGCGGTAATCCCAACCAACGGCCAAGCCTCAGGCCATCGAGTAAATCTGTCAAACAATACTGGAACCCTTTACTGTGAGGCAAAGGGCCGATTATGTCGAGATGTACATGACGTAGACGAAAGGAAGGACTGGGAAACTTCTCCAATGGTGCGTTTACATGTCTGGTAACTTTGCTACGTTGGCAAGCAAGGCAAGAACGTGCCCATTGCCGACATTCCTTTTTTATGTTAGGCCAGACAAAACGATAAGCCATCAAGCGAGCCGATGCTCGAGCGCCAGGGTGGCTGAGATTATGAATTTTCTCAAAATACTTCCGACGGAACGCTTGCGTAAGAAATGGTCGAGGTTTTCCTGTCGACACGTCACAGAAAATTGTAATATCTGTACCTGGTTTCAATTTTTAAAGACGATTCCGATTGCATCCTACGGAGCTCATCGTCGGTAGCCTGGGACTCTGCCAAACTCACATAGTCGTCCTCAATACGAATTGCCTCAACTCTGGACATTGCATCCGCAACTACGTTGTCCTTCCCATGTACATACACTATGTCCGTTGTAAACTGAGAAATAAAAGAAAGTTGGTTGAGTTGCACCGGCGGCAATTTTTCCCGACGCTGGGAAAAGGCGTACATCAATGGTTTGTGATCTGTGTAAATGGTGGCATGCTGCGCTTCAAGCACGTGGCGAAAATGCTGCACCGCTTCGTAGACCGCTAGCAACTCGCGATAATAAGCTGGCCAGCTCGTGTATCGCGCTGGAAGCTTCAGAAAGCGAGAGGTTGCCAGTCGTTGTTGACTTTCTGTTGTAAACAAGCACCCACGTGGGTTGATGATGCATCAGTAAAGAGTCCTAATGACGCCTTATCGATTGGATGTGCTAAGAGAGTGGCGTTAGCAAGATGTTCTTTACATTTGATGAACGCAAGTTATGAACAACAACTTTGTACCTAGATATAATTCTTTATTTTTCCAAGTCACATAATAAATCAAACTAATAACACATATTCTACCGTAACGTTTTACACAATCCAATTCCCCTTGTCTATCTTTTGTCTTTCTGCCATGACAAACTAAAGTCACCACCTATCCATAGACAATCTTCTGGATGCGTGGCGATTCGGTTTTTTTTTCAACGGTTTTCTTTGCCAAATGGACAACAATATTTACAATACAATTTTAAAGCACGAATCAAATCATTTATTAAATGTAATAAATGTTTTGATTCATGTTTTGGTGTTTTTTAAGTAGTCACACTACTATATATTTAAATTATAAATTGAAAGAGATGTCATATACTAAAGAAAAAGTGACCAAGGTCCCCGGTGAGCAGGGCTGGGATTGAACCAGCGACCTCCTGCTTTCGCGGCAGACGCCCTAACCACTGGGCTACCCGATCACGGCGACCAGAGTCCGAAATTTCCTAAGTATATGCCTAAGTATAAGTCTGAGCTGTAGGATTGGCGGAACGTACCTTAAACGTTTAAAAATAAGAAAGGATTGCATTATTTTTAGGGACTTAAATCAGTTACATGATTATGCCAGCCCCATTGTACCTTATGCTATTGTCACTACACGTCTACTTATGGGGCAGAATTGTACCGTTTTATAAAATCTAACACAAATAAAAATATATTTTTAGCCTCTTCTGAGGTCGGTATAGCTAAAATGCTTTGAAATGCACCTAAATCTAATCTATTTACATTGAGTGTATTAAGTAATAATTGTCTATTGTTTTCGTTCCGTGCACATTCCGTCAAAATATGTTGTACGTCTTCAACAGAACCACAAACCGCGCAATTTGGGGATGGTTCTTTTTTCATTAAGTATGCAATTTTTTTTAACGGGATATGCCCAGAACGCAGTCTTAAACCTATCTTAATTAGTTGCCTACTCAAATTACAGTTAGTAAACCAAGGTATATGAGGAGGTTCACTTTGCATTGTCCTGTACCACACTCCCTTTTCTTTACAACGTTCGTCAAAGTATTCTTTCCAGACAGAATGTGTTTTTCTTTTATATTTATGTATTCTCTCTGTAAAGTCTGGAAAGATGTACACATCCGCGCCTCTTGTACATGCGTCTTTTGCAAGGGCATCGGCCTCCTCATTGCCTCTGAACCCAATATGTGAGGGGACCCACTGCAATCTCAGTGCCATGTAAGTAGGTATCATACTTAATTTATGCAGCACGCTGTAAGCTAACGCTGTGCCTCTGTGTCCAGAGGCGCAGCGAGCTATGTGCTGTAAAGCGCTTTTGCTGTCAGTAAATATGACGACATTTTTAAGTTTTAAGTTTAATGAATATGACACTGCTTCTGAAATTGCAAATAGTTCTGCTGACATAATACATATCTCTGACGTTATCTTATATGTACTAAACACGTTATATTTAGGATCATGGTATGCGGCCCCTATACTACTTCGGTCTTTAGACCCGTCTGTATATATTTTGTGCCAGCCATTATACTTTTTGTTTAATTCATATAAGACAATGTTTTTCAAGTCCCTGGGATCATATGTGTCCTTGGAGCGTTCAACTAAGTCTAAATTACAAGCTATGATATCGTTCGTATTTATATTTGATACCCAAGTATTCAGAGTGAACATTCTAAGAGGGTTAGATGCAGATACTTTTTCAGATTTAATTTCATTGAAAATTGTTGCCAAAAGAGGTTTCTTCTTTCTATTCTTCGGGATATCTATTTTGAATTGACATGTTAAGCGTTTTTAAAAGTTTTAAAGTTATATTATTTAACAAAGAACAGCACTTTAAACTATATTTGGTAGCTAGAAAGTGTCTGCGTAAGTACAAAGGTTGAATGCCTAGTTCGCTCTCCATCACGTGTATTGGTGTCGTTCGTATGAAGCCCCCAATAACTCTTAAAGCCTGATTTTGGAGCCTATCTAATTTTACTACGTGAGATTTAGCACTACAATCATAAAGAAAGCACGCATAGTCAAATCTACTTCTAACTAACGATATATATAGTCTCCTTAGGTGCGTGGGATGTACTCCCCACGACGGTCCCGCTAAAACCTTAAGTATGTTTAGGTGCTTAGATACTTTAGCTTTTATTTCATTTATGTGAGCATTAAAAAGTAGGGATTTATCTAGCCAAAATCCAAGGTATTTGACTTTTGTTACTGAAACTATTGTATCTTGTTTATATGTCAAATCTATGCGTTGCCCTCAGTGCCCTCGGTGAAATAGACAGCTCTTTGTTTTACTGTGGGAAATCTCTAATCCTAGATTTTCTAATATAACCCCTATTTCATTAAGTGATATTTGCATATACCTAATATTTTCATTGAGCTTATACGATTTATTATATATCACTAAATCATCTGCGTACTGGGATAATATTACGTTTTCAGTATATTTTGCTATTTTATGCGTGACGAGATTGAATATTAGTGGAGACATTGGATCGCCTTGTGCTAAACCTCTACTGCAGCGTCTACGCCTCTTATTTTTAATTTTCTATTTACCAGGAACTCCCACAAATAATTACAATATTTTGATCCCACAGCTAAGTCATCTAATGTTGTCACGACACTTTCTATTAAAACGTTATTGTAGGCATTGTCGATGTCTAGAAAGCAGGCGAGGGTTGGCATTTTCTCAGTAAATCCGATTTGTATATAACTAATCAACCGGACTAACGCGTCGATAGAAGACTGGGACCTTCTAAAACCTGTGACAGATTCTGCTAGGATTTTATGCTTTTCCGTGTGCCACTCCAAACGCTTTGTTAGCATCGCATGGACGATTTTACAAATGCAAGATATTAAGGATATGGGACGTAGTTTGACCTCCGCGCTATTTCGTTGTCCCTGTTTGGGGATAGGAACAACTTGTATATTGCACCACTGTTCTGGTATATAAGCGACCAAAAACATACGGTTGTATAACATCAATAAATATCTTTTAGCGCACATGGGTAGGTTATATACCATAGAGTACGTTATTTCGTCTTCACCAGGGGCGGTGTCCTTCTTTTTAAGACAACAGATTAGTTCATGAATTTTAAACTCTTTTTCTAACACTATATTATTTGACTTAAATGAAGGTTTGGGACATGTCACGGAATCTGGAGTCAAACTGGAAAGTAACTTCATTTTTTTCTCATCCGAAACTGTAAAGGTATTACCTCTAGCACATTTTGCCCATCGCATTGTATGCCATACTTCGGACGCAGTGGTAGACTGTCCCAAATCATTGCAAAACTTGTGCCAGCTGTCACTTTTAGCCCGACTAATTAGTATTTTACTTTCTAAATTAACTTTTTCAAAGTTGGTTAGATTCTGGGGTGTTGGATTCCTACGAAATAGTTTGAACGCTAACCTTCTCTGTGCAACAATCTTAGATAATTCGGGACACCAATAGGCTTTCGGAGTGAATCGCTGAGTGGGGTCTTTACATATTTTTATTTCGGGTATAAATTTGTTGGCCGACTCATTTATTAGTTCTACGAATGTGTTGTACATACCTTGAATATCCTCGTTTTCAGTCAATCGTATCGGTAACTGTTCCTCGATGTATGTCCTGTATGCTATCCAGTCAGCTTTTTTAAAATTGCGTTTAGAGGTATATGATCGCGCCACATTAAACTTTAAAGAGTATTTAATTATCAAATGATCGCTACCTAGATTTTCATTTGTAACTTTCCACGTAAAATAAATAGCTATGTCAGAGAACACAAACGTTACGTCCGGTGATGATTCCTGTTTGTAATATACCGTTGACTAACTTAATTCTGGTAGGATTTCCATCGTTCAAAGGGATGTAGCCGTGCTCAAGTGCAGAATCAGCCAATTGTCTACCTCTGCTGTCGTTTTTGTAGGACCAGCTAGTGTGGTGACCATTTAGGTCTCCGGCTATCAAAGATACTTTTGGAAACTTTGAGAAAATGCCATCCCAGTCGCTTTGCGTAGCACGTACGGACGAAGGACAATATATTGACAGTATATTTCTTAGATACTTACAATTTAAAATCTTCACATGCAAAATTTCAATTTCTGGATTACTAGTAATTACTGTACTTGAATATGATTGTAAGGACTTATGAACTACAATAGCTACGCCTCCATAACCATCGTCCCTGTCACGGCGATATACGTTGTAACCACTAAAGTTCAGGTCCAATTCAGTCTCTAACCATGTTTCACTAATGATTGCAATATGAACTTTATTTTGACTTAAAACTGCTTCAAATTGTAATCGCTTCGGTCGAATACTTTGTGCATTCCATTGAGCAATATTTAGTGTGATTTCTTTATCCATTTAAAAGACTAGAAAGTGCACCGTTCAAAAAATCGTTATTTATCAAAATATTCATCACAAATTTTCTTACTCCCTCCATAAGCAATTTCAAACCGTCCTTTATCTTCTCATGTAAGGATGTTTGTGACATACAAATATCTTTAATTTTTTTCAGAAATAGAACCCATGACACTGCATCTGAATTTTCCTTACTGTTTTCTTGACATGAAGTGTTTTTTTTTTTATTTTTTTTTATTTAAACTTTATTGCACATAAAACAAAGTACAAAAGGCGGACTTAATGCCAGAAGGCATTCTCTACCAGTCAACCATCAGGCCAAACAGATACAAATATTTAGGTGCGGTAACAGCATAAAGCGAAAGGTTAAACAGCAATCGATATATTTACAAATACGTTCACAAATTCGTACATATACAAACATACCTACATACAATATCAATATACATATAATACAAAACATACATAATTACATATACGATATACATACTATAAAGTACCTGCAACTTAATTACTACGAGCCGTAATTATTAGCATTAGCGATTAGATGCTTACGCAATTTGAGCTTAAACGACAATTTGGATTGAGCCTGCCGAATTTCCAGTGGGAGATCATTCCACAAACGAATAGCTTGCACGGTGAAGGAGTTGGACACAGAGCCAGAACGATGGTGAGGCAGGCAAAGTAATAGCTCACGCGAGGAGCGGAGCTCACGGCCCGGCTGAGCAGCAACAAACTTAAATTTAGTCCGTAGGTAGTCAGGTGCCGCCGGATCGAACAGGATACTGTACAGAGTGCACAGTACCCTAAGCGAGCGGCGATCCCTAATTCTGAGCCAATCGAGTTTCCGACGGAAAGCAGACACGTGATCATACTTCCGGAGGCCGAAAATAAACCTGATGCAACTGTTGAGGAGCCTATCCAGTCTGTTCAAAAGTTCCTGAGTCATGTTGGTAAGGCACACATCACAGTAATCGATGACCGGCAGCACAAGCGCTTGAATGAGCAGCTTTTTCGTACTCACCGGTAGAAAGTGTTTGAACCTATACAGTGTTCTCAGGGTGTAAGTCACTCTACGGCACACGTCAGAAACTTGAGGCTCCCACGTTAAGCTGCGGTCAACAATTAACCCCAGATTCTTAACCTGCGATGAGATCGGTATAATAGTACCCTCAAATAGTATAGGCCTCAGGCGAGAACAGTCGTTGACTAAGGCTGAGCGAGGGCTTCCGACAATGACAGCCTGGCACTTAGTCGGGTTCACAGCAATGCCAAAGTCCTTAGACCAAGAGGAGATGCGACTGAGGTCCTGGTTTAGTCGAATAATAGCCCCATCAATGTCGTCTGCCCTCACCTGAGTATACAATTGAAGGTCGTCGGCATAAAGATGATAAGAGCTCAAAATAAACGGGGTAACATAGTTGATAAAAATTGAAAAGAGCAAAGGCGAGAGAATGCCGCCCTGCGGTACACCAGAAGATAAACCGCACCAATCAGACCGAGAACGATCAGCACGAACTGCCTGTCGACGACCACATAAATAGGATTTGAACCACCTAGCCACTGATGATGAGATACTAAGATGCTCAAGAGCAGCAAAAAGCAGCTCATGATTGACGGCGTTAAATGCGTTGGAAAAGTCAATCAGGATCAGGACAGTGACGAGAGATGACTCTATACCCCACCTTACATCTTCAAGTATCTTAAGTAGTGCGGTAGTCGTACTATGTCCAGGACGAAAACCAGGTTTTTCTCTTGACATGAAGTGTTGTTTTCTTTTGGTTTATATGTTTCCCCGGGTAATTCTTGTACTGGGTCACGTACGCTTGGTTCTGTAATTTTTTTCCTTATAGGCCTTTTCTTGTGTTGTTTATTGTCAGATTGCATTCTGCTAGTTTCTATATTTTCTTCCGGTTCTCCTCCATCATGATCCATTCCCGAGTCTGTATTGTCTCTGGTTACATAATTTACAACAGCGTCACGGTATTGTGTAGATGAAGAATAGGATGTTCCTGGTACCTGAATTTGGTCGGTGACGAATTCTTTATTGATCTCTGTTATTTTTTTCGTTAGATTCTCAGCCTGATCTAAAATGTTTTGTAATGCCATACGATATGAGTAATTTTTCTGTGTCATAATCGTGCGAATTTTTTTTTCCTTTAGATACGCCGGGCATCGTTTGTCAAGCGCCCCCCACATTTGGGGCATGTTTTCTTTTTGTTTGGGCACGACCTCGCTATATGACCGAATTTCCAACACCCAGAACACTGGGTGACAGGAAAATAATTTAACTCCACTTTTATCCCATATCCATATGCATAGACATGTGTTGGCAAAGTAGGTGACATAAAACATAATCTAACAGTTTCGCTGTCCACCCAAGTACCTTTTTCGTCTAGGCGTTTAAGTCTTCTCGCTGACACTATTTTATAAGTGGACTCAAATTCATTCCGTATTTCTTCCTCTGTCACGTCTAATTCTATGTGCCTTATTATACCATACGTAAAGTTTAGCTCGCTCGTAAGTTGACACCTATATCCCGATCCGGAATCATTAAATTTTGTTGATTTCAAAAGTTGTTCAGCGCCTGCTTGATGATTAAATCTTATCAATACTTTCGATGTGCTTTTAAATGTGATTTTTTGAATATTTTGTATACCTTCCGATCTCAGTAATTTTGCTAAGCCGACTTGTTTAGGTAAATCATCTTTCGACGTAAGACAGACCTCCCAGTTTTGGTCAGTGGAGTCCACATTCTGTTGGCGATCAGGGTGCCTTTCTTGAGGCATGGTATTGTCACTGCGGGTTGTATTAGTAGACAGCATGCCCGATAAATTGTCCTGAGAAAGGCTTCGAATCAAACGCCTTGATCTCTTTTTTCGTTCGACCAACTTAAATGCACCCCCCTCCTCATTCTCGTCCGTTTCATCACTACCATTTCTAATCCTTTTATGTGAACGAAGAATAGGTGATTGAACGTTAGCTAACGAATTATCGTCTGCATTCCAATCTTTTAGCAAGGCATCATTTTGCGAGCCAGACTTGTTGTTTTCCTCAAGTGCATCATCACTAGACAAACCAACAATATGCTCACTATTTACACTATTTTCACTCATATTCCCACTCAATAGCTTCTAATCTGCACGCAAACAATAGCCGGCGCGATAAGCGAACTACTTATCTATCAATACAGGTAAGGCGCACTCGTAAACACGTCCTGTCGTAATTAAGTGCCAAACCGAACTCGAACGTACCTTAAACGTTTAAAAATAAGAAAGGATTGCATATACTTAGGAAATTTCGGACTCTGGTCGCCGTGATCGGGTAGCCCAGTGGTTAGGGCGTCTGCCGCGAAAGCAAGAGGTCGCTGGTTCGATCCCAGCCCTGCTCACCGGGGACCTTGGTCACTTTTTCTTTAGTATATGACATCTCTTTCAATTTATAATATTTACAATATTAAACGTTGTTCCATTTTTTCCGTTCCGTTTAGAAAACGAGGAGCCATTTACATAAAAAAAACACTACTCAATAATGACAGTAAGCTGTAGCTCAATAATAGTTTGACATTCAAAAACGTTTCTTCTGTTTTAATAACCTCTAAATGTCTATAAACCTACAGCAAAAAAGTTTTAATAACCAAGTGACAGCAAAGAGGTCAGGGGTGGTGCATACGGATTAACCCTCGTATAATTAATCCGCTTTGTATACTCATTTGTAGAATCATTTCGAAGCGTAGGCAACCCACGGACCTGGATGTATCCAGATTGAGCAATGCGACTACAAACGTGTGTCCACATGAGATAGTACTACTTGACCGTTGCATCTCTTTCTAATTAGAGTGACCATAAGTCATGCAGCCAAGTATGTGGGATATTAGATTGGGAACGGTTACACGAATGATCTGGATCGACAATAAAGATTATGTTTGACGTTATTAAGTATCGTATCGCTATCGTTTCCATCCAGTGTCGTTGTCTTTATCGTCTTTCCAGATCGTCATACAGAATCATATTGGGGGTGGTTAGACGGACGATGATGTATTTGGGTTCATGTAGACCGACCGTCTAACCTGGAAGGCTACCATGAACCACTTCTTTGGTTCGTTTGTCTGCTTGCCTCTCTATCGCTCTTACATATTCGAGTGATAGAGAGGCGGGTGGACGAGCGGGCGAGAAAGGTGGTTCGCAGTAGGCCTCCTCGACCATTGTTTTTGTGAAGACAACATACCGCACACAACATCTCATCACAGCTTCTGTTGTTGCACGTTGTGCCGATTGCCTCTTTGAGGGGTTCCCTAAATTTTTTACCGATCCCATCATCAGATCATCACCAAATGACCGCGCCCAAGCATGTTTGCCATGCTTGGGCGCGGTCGTTCTCACGTGCCCAAGCAGTGCAGGCGACCGGCGAGTTCCCGCTGCCTTTAATTTGACTTTATGCTCTAGAAAAGCGATTTTTTGTCGCTTAGCCTCAACTTAAAGTCGCACTTATCCGGCAAGAGAAGTGAAATAGTAGATTGTATATCAAGGGCATAAAGTAACCCATTTTATACGAGGCTATTTATTGGTCCGAGTGTAACGAGGACCAATATAGTAGCCGAGGATAAAATGGGTACTTATGCTCGAGGTATACACGCTGCTTTTCACTTCGATTGTAAGGAAAATATTAGGTTTATATCAGTTTAAATCGTTGAAAGTCCATCCATCTATACTCGCGCGCTTGGGTTCTCCCCGCCGCGCGCCGCCTGCAGGCGACCGGGCGCGCGGGGGGCGAGGCCGCGGCGAGCGCGCTCCACCTAGGATGTTACTTTATGCCCTAGTGCATGAAAAGCGATTTTGTGTCGCCTAGCCACGACACAAACGTGAACTTTTCGAGCAAGAGAAGTGAAAAAATAATTTTCCAACTCGGACGATGTTAAGTTATTCATGTTATTCTGGTCCATAGAAGGAGAGTAAGCTAGGTATGCAACTTTTAGTGCCACGAAACTCCTTAGGGAGTGTGCCATACTATCATTATTAATAAATTTATTCGGGCTCCTGGCTACAAAAGGATTATTAAAAGATTATCATTAGGATTAAAGGATTGTTTTTAGTGAATGGGCAACAATCAGATTTAAAATCAATTGCAATTCATAAAACCAAAGTAGTGCCAGGTGACGTCCAGTCAAGTGTAAAAATATGGTGGTGCACATCTTACTCAAAAATATGTCCCATAGCACCTTATGCCGGTGTAATAAGAGCGTAGTACCATATTTATGAGTCGATTATGTCGAACCATATTTTTGCACTTGACGTCCAAGGTGCGGTTAAAAGTGCCTCATTGATTAAGGTCTAGGCCTATACTTTTTAATTAGAATGGACCTTCAAAATCATGTGTGCAAAAATACAGCCGCAAATCACCCTGCCAGGCGATGACAAAGAGCAACTATCCCACCCACCGCTGAACAACTTCCGGGCGCCCGGATTTATTAATAATGATAGTATGGCTCACCAACTAGAAAAAGTCGTCGTTCTACTAATTGCACATCTTTTTCCGTAGCCAGCTCTTAATACATTATCATCAAGTTTGCTTCACCGAATTGGTGGTTTCCGGAAGAAAATGCTTAAATTGCTTAAGAATCCACCCTTAATTCCTTAGCACCAAATTCCTACCCGAACACATTGGAGGTCCCTGCTAAGTGCTATCGAACAAAAAAAACACTCAAATTGAACTATGGAGCTCATAGTAATCGGTGAACAAACATAAAAACAATACAAACAGTTGTACTGTTTAAATATAAGTCGTTATTCAACTATTCTAACACGAATTTTAACATTGGCAACATCAATCAACAAACTTTCGCGTTTATGATACTAGTAGGATATGTGGTTCTACAAGAAACCATTATCAAAAGAAAATAGTGTAACAGAAAGACCACAAAAAAATTAAATAGTGACAGTGACGTCACGAATGTACGAACGAACATTACGAAATATCCATTATTTAAGGCTGGTGAAAGTTAATGAATTAAAACATACCCAGTCACACTTAACATAACAAAAATACAACATTAAAAGTACATAAAGTTACACGCCTAAGTCACCCCGCTTCGCTCCCGGTGCAATAGTGCCCATTCCGCTCGCCGCGTTGCCGCGTTGAACCGCAATGGAGCGTATGATCAAAAATCCGAATATATCGGGAAAATCGCGTGTCATTGTCGGTACGGTCACGTCTTTAAATATCTATACACTTCGGAACTTATTACAGGACGAAGAAGGGTCAAAATTAAATACAGATACATATATATTTATGGAGCCGACCTTACAAAAAGAGACGGCCACAGATCTCTCACAACTTGGGGCACAGGGGAAGGTGTCTATGGACCAATTACGGCACCTTACGGAACCCGAGATTAACAAACGGGGTCCCTCGTTCTCGAACTATGTCCTTAACAGCGTCCTAGCCTAGTTGGTAGTGACTGCCTACGAAGAAGGTCCCGGTTTCGAATCCTGGTCAGGGCATTTATTTGTGTGTTTATCAAATCAAATATTTCTTAAGTGCTTTTTGTATATAACCGTGTTGGTTATATTTTAACCGTGACTAAATTTTAACATCCATCTAGTGTACGAGTATACGTAGTCAGACAACGGCATACGACAGTACGAGTATACGTAGTCAGACAACGGCATACGACATATACTAGTCGCCTTATTTTGTTTTTATTTTTTCATTTAATAATTTGCTTCTTTCTTCAACTTTAATGAAAGGTGTTATTTAATGTCGTAGAGGAAGAAGCCTATAAACAATTTAAAATATGGTAAATTTGTAAAATTTCAAAAAAGTATAATTTTAATAATATATTGCCAATCTGTTTAATAACCACATATGCAATTTTGTATAGTGTCTGCAATTTCACACACACTATCACAATATTGTTTAAAAAAAACTTCACTTGATAAAAAAGGTGTGTGTACATTTTTGGCCACTTCTACTAAACTCCATTTGAGGGTTGTGCACGTACATTTTATGAATGCAGAATTCGTCACCGCGGCGACGGCGACGGCGTTGGGTGCGCGGGAGTGGGTCGACGTACACGCGTGTCGAGGCGGGCGCTCACTGTCGGCGCGGGAGCCGGCGCGCGCGTCGCTCCAAATATAAACGCCAACGCATTATTATTTATTACCACAATTTCGCTTAGATTGTAAAATCAGATAGTCAAGAGTGCCAGACTGGAATGTTTTTTGGCAAAACATCGGGGTTTTGAATCAATGTCATCGGTTCCAAAATACCTATTTATAAAAAAAGAATTGTATGTCTCGTCGTTTTGAAATATGTAAGCATTGTTTTGAATTTGATAAAGAAAAAGTCACCGCAAAACAGTTACAACTTGGAAATATAACTTGATCATTGCGAGTGAGACAAAGCGCCAGAAGGAAGTGGTCTCATATGGACCGTTTTCTCTCGTTCATTTAGTATGGCGAAAAGCGGAAAAGTACGGTCCCCTGTAAAGGTTCCTGAGGCAACCTCATTACCTCAGCGTTCAAGCGGATGGCTCCGCGTCCATTGTTTGACTCAAGGCCGTCCCCTATCCCAATAACCTCGGCGATTTGAGCTTTCTTCCCCTCCCGCTTCCTTTCCTCACCGGTTATACAATACGTCAATAAGCATAAGTCGTCACCTAGGAAGAGCTGCTTGTACTAGGACGCAACCCTATAAACTACTAGTGCCATCTTACACGACTGGCCCCCGTCGCCCGCGCAGGTATCTTGAGCCGGCGTTTTCGGAAAAATGCGTGTAATATCTTTTTCTCGAAAAGTACAAAACCTATCCAAAAATCAGTAGATGCGTTTAAAGTAAACATAAATATAAATAAATATTATCGGACAATCTTACACAAATCGACCTAGTCCCACGGTAAGCTCAATAAGGCTTGTGTTGTGGGGACCAAAAAAGCGATGGCTAGAATAGATGTCGTGAAGGCCGACATGAGCATAAACGGGCTTACAAGGGAAGACGCCCAGGATCGTGCAAAGTGGAGGAGAGGATGTAGGAAAGCGGACCCTGGCAAAGGCCGGGATAACGCTAGGTAGAAGAAGAAGAAGATTTATTTATAGAAATACTTAAATACATAGAAAACATCCATAACTCAGGATTAAATATTCGTGATAAACACACAAATAAATGCCCTGACCAGGATTCGAGCCCGGGACCTCCTGCTTCGTAGGCAGAGTCACTACCAACTAGAATATACTGCTTGTCTTAGTTTCTTGTACTTACGACGCATAATAAGGGAGTAGATACAGAGTTAAGGTAGAAAAAGGGGTTTACGGTTTTTTTTTTTCTCTTGATGTATTATATTTTTCGACAATTTAGTAGAACCAAATGTAGACCAAATACCTAGCTACATTTTTTCAAGCGTTGTGCTTGGAGCTGAACAAAGCCTATTCACTTTAAAAACAGTGAAATATGCCGGGTAGCCCCTTAACGGAAATTTAGTATTAAAGTAGTAAGTTATCACTTATGAGAAACTCATTAAAAAATCGCCAGTGCAATTTTTTAATTTTCACCTCTGTATCCACTTTATGTCCTAAGCATTTTTTGTCTTTTTTTTAAATACAAAAGTGAACATAAATATTTAACGTATTTCTTATTCAATATTTTTCGGCGCTTTTTTTGGGTGAAGGTCTTAATTTTAAAATTATGCGTCACGCAAATATTTTAATCGCCTGGCTCAAGGGCGTACTTAGTTCAGACATGGCAAAACTAGGCCACGGCCAAGTGTATCATAGCTAATCTGTTTTTGCAAAGCTGTAGTTAAGTATGACTGATCAATGGGAATGACAAGGTTGTCGCATCGTCCTTCATTCTAGATTGTTTAAATGACTAAGTATCTATCTATATATATTCCGATACATAATGATTTCATACGAAGGAAGTTAGTGTTTGATGTCGGATAGTGTTGCTCGAGGCCATGTGCGATTGACCTTCAGGACAGGTGTCTGCACTATTACTACCTCGTGCCCACCGCCCTGATGCTACTTAGGGCTCGTTGAAAAATCCTGTGATACATCATTGAGGGGTGGGCAGGAAAATATGACGAATTATCAAAATCAGGCCAAAAAAGTAATAAAAAAGATCACCATGGGATAGGGGGGGAGGGGGTCAAAAATCGGCCAAATATCATCGCATGATTTTTGAACGAGCCCTTTACCAATATTCACATCACACTAGAATGGGACGGGACGGGACGAGACGGGGCGTGACGGCAAAATCTGTCAATTTCTATAGAAAGCGTCACGTGACATCCGAGGGCTCCGAGCTATCACGTGATCCCGTGCTAGTGTGAGTCATCCTTAATAGGGAATGTGCACTTAAAACAGCAGTGGAATAGGCCAAGAAAATTAGGTCAATCAAAAGCACCGGGAATATAATACATACCCAGCTAGATGGATATCGTTCCTAGGAGGGCGGAGGGGCATTATTTACAATTTCACGAGATTGAGCAACATTTTTTTACCACGCTTTAAATTTGTTGAAGCCTGATACATAACTATTGTAAGTTAATTTTGATAAAATTTGATAGAATTGAATTTTTTCACGAATGAAATTAGCGTTCATAAGCATAAATGTATCATATACGTCAAACTGTTTTTATTGACACTAATAAGGCAGACTGCCAAAATAGTCAATTATGTTTCTTGTTTCAATAAAAAGGTTGTGTTAGTTTTGAGCTACAAAGGTGGTTTTGTTGCTCATATCGTTCTTGTATTGTATTCAATAAGACGAGTAACATAATTAAGGGTCATATATCTGTAAATTGATAACTCTATGTGAGAGAAGAGGGATACACGACAATTACCGCATCGTTAACTGATTTTTATCATACTGTAGATACTTACCTTTTGCGGGTGGAAGAATAGTAAAGATTTATAATACCATACCATAGACAATATATCGATACACGTATTAAAGTTTATGTAACCAAAAATATTGTCTATAGGTACACATGTTTGTTAATAAGAGGAAGACTAATTAATTACTGTCAAATATATGAAATATATAATATTGACAAAAAAAATGTGTAATAAATAACTGTTGCCTTTCATTTATTTATAATAGTTACTAGTATTTTAGAACGACTCTCTCCGAAAGAAGTTATTACTATCCTCTAACCGCCTTATTCATAAAAAAAAGTTAACAGTTTAGCTAAATGATTGTTTATAAATATATTGTTGATAAATTATGTTTTCTCCCATTCTGACAAACGCGATTGTCAAAGTGACAGATAAGGAAAAACAATCATTTAGCTAAATTGTTGTTGAAGTGCCCTATGGAAATGGTCCGTGCCTTATGGAAAGAATATTTTGATAAGAGATCAACAAAAAAGGGCATTTGGTATAAGACGATCCAACCGCATCCAAATAAACCGCAACCGCATCTAAATGACAAGACTGTGTGTTATTGATCAGACCATCAGACTTCGTTCAAGACCCCTTTGAATAAATTAGTTTTTTTTGATGAAAAAAGTTGCCTTAAATTGTGATGAATGTAATATACTAGAGCATGTGTACCATGTTGTAATGGAATGAGTCCGGAATGAAGCTTCTCGTATAGATCTAGCTCATTTCAGCAATTTTTATACAATTTTCCATGTCGGAGGTTGTAATAGCACTCTGGCCGATCCTTTGTCGGACGCGGCCGCAGCGCTACTGCAACTTGTACGAAAAGCCATTGTAAATAGAGACGGTTGTATGTAATAATGTTCATGTAATTGTTTATGGAGCGACGTGTTCACTTCTGTAGCAAGCTCTTAAATAAAGAAAAAAAGGATGTAACCTTTTCTGAGGGTAGGTATAGGGCAGACCTAGGGAAGTTGAAACAATTTTTATATTTTGTGTCGTGTACTAGTTAGTTAGTTAGTTTTGCTGGGCGTTTTCCGCAAAACTAACTAACTAACTAACTAGTACACGACACAAAATGTAAAAATTGTTGAAAATTGTGTCATGTACTAAACCTAAGACGTAGAATCATACAAGAGTACATTGATGTAAGTAAAAGGGGAAGTAGTCGTCAACACGGAAAGCTAGGCCAAAACCCACATACTTAAAAATACTACATACCACTATAATGTGTATGTGTTTAAAACCTGACGTCATACGCAGACCGCGGTCGGGAGCAAACTCAAGTGCGCTGCGAGCAATGATGAGAATTTCTCATCATTTCGCCATGCGACGTACATACTCGTACACGCTTTAGTTCCTTCCATCTAGATATTATTTCTGTGGCTGTAACCTATATTTCGTAACACACGAACGTGCGCCTGGTACCATATCTTCCCCTTTTACTTACATCAATGCAAGAGACCAATCGATAGCTTATATCTTTCACTTTTATTTAAGACTAATAATGAAAGTTTAAGTATTAATACTTTTACGAAAAATCTACTTAAACGTGACAAGTCATTTTGTTTCAACTCCCCTAATACCGAGGTGATTTGAAACAGGCGTCAAGGAGAGTTGAAGCAGTTTATGAATTGGGGTTGATTAGGGTTATTTATTAAAAACATGTTATAATTGAAATGTATTTATTAAGAAAATAAAAATACAACTTCTAAGTACTCTCTACTAAACTTAGAACCAGTTAAACATATTTTAAAAATCACCGTTAAACTTAAACAATTATTACAATATTTTTAACTGAGATCAGAATCAACAAAACACATTAATAAAAGCAACTGGCTTAAAAAATAAAAAATCAACAGTCTTAGAGACTTTTTAGAGAGGTTTTAATTAGTGCTCCTGGTCGTGACCGTGTTTCGTGTACCCGTAGCAGAATCTCCGTTGCCGTGTTACTCGACCACGGAGATCCGCTCCGTTTGCTCCGTGTGATTCGGCTACGTGTAATTAAGATACGTAGCTACGTGTACACGGAGATACGTATCTTATTTATACGTAGATCGGATCCAGTCGTGACCGTGACGTTAAGTGTAGATTTTATGCATGTTATTAAGACCCCCGAATGTAATGCAAGGGGCGAGTTTTTAATTTCAGTTTCCATACTTTTGCATTTTAAATAAAAATTTAAGAGATCAAAAATAATAAGATGCAAATATTATGTTGGAGGCAAAAATAATAGACCAGTACAAATTGTAAAAGATGTGTATTAAAAGAAGCCGAGCGGAGCCGAAGCCTAGATTCGCGGGAACGTAGCCGAATCCAGAAACGGATACGTATCTTTGACGTGTCCGTGTAGTACGGGATCTTAGCACCGCCGGTGCTAAGGCTACGTAGCTATGGTTCCGCGTGTAACACGTATATCACAAGCCCTAGTTTTAATTGTCACTGAATAAGAAGCAATAGTGCTATATAAGGCCCTAAAGTCGCTAATAAGCAACTTTTGCATGTAAGTGGGAACATACCCTTATTTGGAACTTTTAATTCTAAATGACTGGTATAATAGAGTAGTATATCAGCAATAGTGGCTTAAGAGGTCATTTTACGGCCCTTTTGGAACCTAAAGTAATTGCAACTTTAAGGCCTAGAAGGGCTGTAAAATTATTTCTTTAGCCACTATTGGTGATATACTACTCTTGTATACTTGTGACAATTAAAACCTGCATGCAACTTTAAGTAGCAAAATCGACTTTACCCAACCATAAGTAATAAAGTAGAAACAAAAAACGTTCCTAAGCAACTACAAGTGACAGGATGACCTCATATACAATTTTGAGTTGTGTTTAAAGCTATAAGTTTTATCAAACACTGTTAAACCACTCATTTAGAACATAAAGCTATAAGATAAGCTGCAAAATTTACTAATGTGCTGCTTGGGGTATCATCGGCATACCGCAAGTTTGACATACATTTACCTCCGACCACAAAGCCTTTGCTCCAGTCCTCAAGGGTTGCTCGCATTATGTATTCACTATATACGTTGAAGAGTAAAGGGGACAAAATGCAGCCTTGTCTCACCCCGCGCTTCATTTGGAACACATCAGAACAGTCGGTGTCTATTGTCACAAAAGAGCGATTGTGGACATAAAGGTTGTTTATTAGGTCTATGAGGTGATCAGGCGTCCCCATCTCAGCCAGCACCTGCCACAATTTGTCCCGTTTTACAAAATCAAAGGCCTTTGAGTAATCTATAAAAAAGGACGCACACTGAGGGACCCGCGGCCGGCTGCGTATAACCAGCGTTGTTGCCATCTCGCTAACGGTTATACGTTCCGAGAAATGGACGTTGTTTCAAATCTACGTCAATATGAAAAAAAATTTTTTTGTCGAGTATTGCTTACAACGGACTACTGTGTTTTTTGCTTTGCTTATTGAAAGAATCAAAGAAGTTTGTTCTCAAGAGTCATACGAGTATTTACATCTTTTTTCTTTGGTTATTTTGTTCGTTCCCTCTCATCTACTTCTGAAAAATATTTTTCTGTTACAAGTTTTAATGAACTGCTTTCACACGACTCACGCTTGACTCGGAATTGTATCGATACATTGATCGATCGTGTCACCACTCTATACTCGTAGGTGTGAGTTTGGCATGTGTCAGGATTAACTTCTTAACGGCGGGGAACTGTAGTGAGTGTAGGGTGTCAGACAGAGTCACATCCCCCCTCCCTTCTCCGAAAGCTCCACCCCTATCGTCTAGAACTTTTAGTATGTTGCTAAGCATATATGTACCTACAACTGTACCAAAATTGACATTCGAATTTTTTCCCCTAATCTAATCGGGAATTTTTGGTCTTCGTTTTATGACCTATAGCCGCACTTGGTCTTGATTATCGACTTGAACATTTTGCGCACTAGAGATCGCCCTTGAAACGTCGGAGGTCAGTTTTTAATTTATAATGTGTGAAAATCGAGAAAGTTTAAGTAAGTGTAACGGCAACAATAGTATAAAATTAAACTTAAATTATACAAACAAATGGTAGCCAGTCAATAGTAATATTTTCGGAGTGATGCCTTCAAAATTTATGCATTTCCACCGAGAAAAACAGGATAGGATTCCTTGTCACAACTTTCAGCAATGACTCTCAGGAACCTGTTAATTTTCCACGTCCTGTGCATCAGAGAAGCGACTCATGTTTGAACCTAAGCTTAATAGACCTCTCCTAAGAATGACTGTTATATTGTACGGCATGTGAACGAATCTGCAAGCCAGCGTGGATTGTAAATGCCTTACGCCCAAAGATGCTCTTGAATGACATCTATTTCAATTTATAATTTACGAGTATATATAGTAGTGTTACTGCTTTAGTAACAAATCAAAATATAATATTTAAGTTCAGGGGGTCAATGATTGGGGTAATCATTAAAAGGATTTAAAAAGAAAAACCTTATACAAAATTGAATCATTATTGCCAAATTGTAGCGTACGTTTAACGGAACCCTGGCGCATGGCGCAGCCCGCCGCACTGCGGTATATACGACGCGTCTACAACGATACAATCGCTTACAACTAATCGGCGACCTTCAACGGACACTTCTCTTCACGAGACCTTCTAGCACTGTGATCCCTTGAGCTAGATTACCGGTTTTATTTGGGCTTACAGACCTAGTAGTTAATCTTCACGAAAATTTAATACCTTCTAATATGTTTACCTAATAAAATAAATAAAATAATATGTTTACCTAAGAAAATAATTATGCGTTAAGAAAAATTGAATCTCCGACTCCGAACACAGACACAGAGCGATCAAAAATTCTAACACGAAATGAAAGTATGTTGTGGTTCAAACTTGACGCATTTAGCTTAAATATTGGTAGGTACCTAAGTATCCCGCGATTTATTCCAATTTGAATTTCTGTCTCAATATCTCTTATTTAAGTACTGATCTATAACAGAAAGTTGAATCACTAAAATGTCGAGTTTGAAAATCGTTGACTTTGTATCATGTTGAACATAAAAAATGTTAAATTAGCATAACGTTGGATTCATAAAAAGTTACCTCTTATTACGCGATTTTTTTTAATTATTTGTTATTAAAAAAATTGTTTAAAAGGGAGATATACTCGTAGTTACAAATGTAAATAATATTAATTGATGTTATCTCAAATATTGAAAAATTGCAGTTAGACACATTCGATTAAAATTGCAGGGCCGTTTTGAACCTGTGCAGCTGGGTTTTGGCACGAAAGGTGGGTGCAAGGCAGCCGTCCATGCCCAAAGGGCCTTTCCTCTGATAATTGTGAAATTGTAGTCAAATATGACGTTAAAAATGCTTTCAATTCGGTTAACAGGGACACTTTGCTGACAGAAATTAGGGACAAAATTCCTAAACTGTACAATTATCTTTTCTTTTCTATTCGGACTCTTCTAAATGAATGTACAAGTCCAATGAATTATCTTCTGAGGTTGGATGTCAGCAGGGTGACCCTCCGGCCCAGCAATTTTCAGTTTGGCTATAAATCCAATCTTCCAAAAATTTAAATCAAAATTCAATGTCTGGTTTCTAGATGACGGGACCCTAGGAAGCGACGTGAATACTGTGCTCTCTGACTTGTCTATTACTAAGAGTAGTTTTAAAAATATTGGTTTAGAACAGAATTTCGCAAAATGCGAACTCTTTATTCAAAATTCATTTTGTATTTTTGCCGATTTAAAACACAAACTTGACGATCTGGCTCCTAATCAAGTTAGTAGACAAACGTTATCTTTGCCTCTTGGGCGCCCCTATATTTGCAAATCTTTTGCCGATTATATTTCTAACTCGATATCAAAATTCAAAAGTCACACGAATCGTTTACCTACTCGAAATTAGCCCTCATTATGTTTTTGTGATTCTTAAATTCTGTCTTTTTGTCCCTAAATTCACGTATGTGCTCTGATGCTGTCCTTTTTGGAAATATCTAAATCTACTATCACCTATAGATGATTTGATCAAAATTAGTTTAGAGACGGTTCTAAACATTCAGCTGAATGAGCCTTCCTGGTGTCAGGCGTCCCTATTCGGTTCGGGGGTTTAGGAATTCGCAACCATGGATTAACAACAACCATAAACATATTGTCATGTTATGAATTGAAGTAGATGTCATAATACTGAAGAAAAAGACCAAAAACATCGGAAGCTAAGCCGAGGATCGAACTCGGGTCCACAGCTTATGCGGCTAACGCCATAACCACTAGGCCGCCTGGCCCCAACGAATGCTGGCGAGTTTTTTTTCTGATGTCCATAACGCCGAATCTCCAAAATTACGAAGTACTTACTAAGTACCAAACCACCGTAATTCCGAAAGAATATAATTTTTTCGGAATTTTATATTCGGATAACATATTTTCGAAAAATCAATATTGGATTTTTTTGCATTCGTTCAAGTCGCTATCGGATTTATAATATTCTGAAAAAGAAGAATCGTAATTTTTATATTTCGAGAATTTGAAATTCAGAAATTTGATGTAAAGGATTTATAAAAATTCAGTATTATAAAAATTGGGATTATGAAAATCGGAAAAAAATATTTTGGAATATTTGGGTGTTCCCTTTTTCACTACACTGCTTCGAAAAAATCCTCTTTCCAATACTTCACTTTATCCTCAAGAGCGGTAAACGGTCCAAAACGCAATACACCTAAACAGTTTTGCTATATATGCACCTACAATATAAAAAGAAAAAGAAATTTAAATTTAAATGTACTCGGAAATAACGATCATTAACAATTTTCTGACTAATGTGATGAGAAATGTTGTGTTTCACTTCGCAGTAAAGTTGGTCTATTAGTATAGGATCCCGATATAAAACGACCTTCACCGAGATGCTTATTTGATAATACTTATTTTATATTCAATTTAATGTGTCAATAATTATATTGCATACGTAAGAATTGGGATGATATATATAACATTTCACCATTCTCCATCCCGATCTAAACCCAAATTGCGTGTCACTTATGTTTTCTTCAATTTTCTTGTATATTCTAGTTTGTATTATTTTCAGAAATACTTTCTGGAAATTACTAATTACGCTGATCATCCGATGATCGCATGGGACGGTTGGTTGGGACGTCGAGTCGCACATATTCACTCGCGGCAATATTTCAATTTCACATTTCAAAATTCAACAACCGGAATTCAGAAGGCCTAGTATAAAAATTGTACACCACTAACTCCTCGACCGCGTTAGCGTATCGGGAGTTCAAATTATGTTTGCCGTTTATTTAATCATCCGGCAACTGTCATATTTTGACCCCGCGATACGCTAACGCGGTCGAGGAGTTAATGTCGTACAACTTTTATACTAGGCCTTCAGGACTGATTTTTCGCAGGCAACCCTACACTACCGTGTTCACAATAAAATAATCTTTATTTTCATTTAAATTTGATTAAATTATCAGACCGGTGCAAAATGCTCCAATCAATTGATAGGTAAATTTACCTATTTCTACCCGAGAGTTATGACTGGAAAAGAATAGGCAACCTAACGTTAGCATATTCTATGGGCTCCATACTTTCGATTGGTATGGAATTTGTTTAAGAGTCACACCGGTGAAATATAAAAAAAAAATATAATTATTAATTAACCATATCCTGGACTGAAATTTGTTATGCAATGTTTTATCAAATAAGCATCTCGTTGAAGGTCGTTTTATACCGCGATCTTAGACTATATCTCTCATACCTTAAAAGTTAAAACCAAGATTGTCAAGATTTAAATTTTTAAAGCTTTCGCTTGGTCGGGTCTCAATATTAACACGAGAGCTTGACAACAACTTTGCGCATTTGTACAGAAATCTAATAACATCTATAAAAATGTACTACCAGAAATATGTATACGTACACAATCTTATTTTCTCAATATTAAGGTAGATACCTATATGTTTTTGGCGCTTCATTAGAATTGATACCATCGAACGTGACCGTGAAATGAAAACTATTATTAATAGAAGCTTATTTGATAATACTTATTTTATATTCAATTTAATGTGTCAATAATTATATTGCATACGTAAGAATTGGGATGATATATATAACATTTCACCATTCTCCATCCCGATCTAAACCCAAATTGCGTGTCACTTATGTTTTCTTCAATTTTCTTGTATATTCTAGTTTGTATTATTTTCAGAAATACTTTCTGGAAATTACTAATTACGCTGATCATCCGATGATCGCATGGGACGGTTGGTTGGGACGTCGAGTCGCACATATTCACTCGCGGCAATATTTCAATTTCACATTTCAAAATTCAACAACCGGAATTCAGAAGGCCTAGTATAAAAATTGTACACCACTAACTCCTCGACCGCGTTAGCGTATCGGGAGTTCAAATTATGTTTGCCGTTTATTTAATCATCCGGCAACTGTCATATTTTGACCCCGCGATACGCTAACGCGGTCGAGGAGTTAATGTCGTACAACTTTTATACTAGGCCTTCAGGACTGATTTTTCGCAGGCAACCCTACACTACCGTGTTCACAATAAAATAATCTTTATTTTCATTTAAATTTGATTAAATTATCAGACCGGTGCAAAATGCTCCAATCAATTGATAGGTAAATTTACCTATTTCTACCCGAGAGTTATGACTGGAAAAGAATAGGCAACCTAACGTTTGCATATTCTATGGGCTCCATACTTTCGATTGGTATGGAATTTGTTTAAGAGTCACACCGGTGAAATATAAAAAAAAAATATAATTATTAATTAACCATATCCTGGACTGAAATTTGTTATGCAATGTTTTATCAAATAAGCATCTCGTTGAAGGTCGTTTTATACCGCGATCTTAGACTATATCTCTCATACCTTAAGAGTTAAAACCAAGATTGTCAAGATTTAAATTTTTAAAGCTTTCGCTTGGTCGGGTCTCAATATTAACACGAGAGCTTGACAACAACTTTGCGCATTTGTACAGAAATCTAATAACATCTATAAAAATGTACTACCAGAAATATGTATACGTACACAATCTTATTTTCTCAATATTAAGGTAGATACCTATATGTTTTTGGCGCTTCATTAGAATTGATACCATCGAACGTGACCGTGAAATGAAAACTATTATTAATAGAAACTCAGTACTAAAATAGCAACAAAATAAGTAGGTATTATTGTAAGATCTTCAATAAAACGGATGTTTATAGTCTTCAGGGTTTTTATTAATATAATCTTATTAGAAGTATTTACAATGGATTAATATTCTTAGAGGACGGGATGTGTACCGTGTCAAAGGCATCGGCTAAGAGAGGGCTGTCATAGTGACACTTGGTAAGGTTTGACAGCCCGATGCGTTTACAAAGGATGTTACGACAGATGCTTTTACAGAGTCTGCTACATCTTTCCCTTTGCAATGAAAATAAGTTTACAATTTTCACTTACTTAAGTTTTATGATATTATACAATTAGCAATACAAGTTGTTTACTATTACTTACACATTTTTCTTCCCCTCAAATGCCCTTGGCATTTGCTATCAGTTTAGTTAGTGAGACTTAAGCTAATCCTTATACTATACTAATTACACGCAACCTAGAGTTGCGCATTCGACCGACCCTGTGACCTTTTGGCTGGTCTGGTGAAACATCAAGTGATCATGCTGGCCTTATGTGATACGATGTTCTCGTATATTTAACATTATTTTTATCTATGAGATCATACGACCTCATGCCATTACACTTACTTATTTTACCCTGTAACCACACATTTTTATTAACATCTTTATTCCACCAGACATCTTGACCTACAACAAATGGTTGCTTATTTCTAGTTCTCTTATTATAATTTATTACATTACTATTCCTAGTTTTATTGAATATATTTTCTGCATTTGTTATAGTCTTTGGTTGTAAATACTGTGAAGTTACTAGTAACTTTGTTTTTAAATTTCTATTCATTAACAGTTCACCGTGGTACCGGATGTGGGTGCAGCCCTATAGTTAAGGCGCCGTAAAATCAGCGAAAAATACCGTGTCAGGGGGTGAGGTTGGCAGCGGGCGCGGAGAGCGCCCCGCTCGTCTCCCCCCGTGCGCGAGTATTGTAAGATAGCGCAGTAGTGGTATAAACAGTACTACATCGAATCGGAATGTAGAATGTATTTTATTAGTAAACCAAATGTTTTTAGCAGTCAGGTGCCTATGTCCACCACTAGCGTCCTTAAATATAAACATCGGCCAAGGGCATGTCAGAAACAGCGTGATAAAGGTTTCCGTTACATAACATTTTGACATTCTTCAATATCATATTAAGGTATATATGCAATCTCAGGGGGGTAGATTTATCTTAATTATATTAATTTTTTATATGCCCAAATAAATAATTTATTTGAAACCCTATTGTACCTATAGCGGTTCATAAAGCAGGGACAATCAGGGATAATCTTAGCTCCAAATTTCTATAAATATTGTTTTCTCAAACATGATCGGAAATGTATACATTTATGTCACAAAATGAAGACATGAAGTTTCTTGTTTATGGCTCCCCACATTTACTTCTTGGCCATAGGCCGTGAAGTAATGTATTGCGTAAGTATGAATGAAACATTTAGTCCGCTGCTCTAACTTTTTAAATTTTAAAAACTGACAAAGGAAAAATTACATACAGCCAACGACCACTAGATACTTGCGACATTAAAAAAAAACAAATTCTATGGTTCTATGTATATTTATGTGCAGTTAAACTTGGTGCTTGAATAGCTCATTCAAATGGCATCTTTAAAAAATTAAAAAGGTGGCAAATTAAACTATTTTTTTCTTGTTAACTATTTACCTGGTAGTTATTTTAATTTTAATATTTCCTCACAACATTTGAGAAAAGCACTAAACAAGCCTCGGCTGGAAGAGAGATTTGTTTTATCCTCGTCTACGACTCGGCCGTCTACCACAAACTCGTCCTGCAATCCGATTGATTGAGGGAATTATATCAACTAATTCTTGAGTTCCGGTGGTCACCTCTCTGTTCCATCATCAATGTGCCTGGTGACTCACAAAAACAGCGAGCCGCGCTCTGCTGTAAATACCTAATCTGTGCGAGTGGCATAAAGATGGAAAGTCATAATTTGTAATTTTAAATAGAAAACTTCCGTGAGTATTAGACATACTATTATTTTCGACTTTATAGACGTGAGTAACCCGGTCTAAGTATATTAATATGTCATAATTTGTAATGAGTTTCAAATCACAAAATATATATTTTTCACTTCTCTTGCTTGAAAAGTTCGCCTTTGTGTCGTGGCTAGGCGACACCAAATCGCTTTTCATGCACTAGGGCATAAAGTAAGATCGCAGGTGGAGCACGCGAGTATGGATGTTACATTTTCAACGATTTAAAGTGATATAAAACCTAATATTTTCCTTACAATCGAAGTGAAAAGCAGAGTGTATACCTCGGGCGTAAGTACCCATTTTATCCTCGACTACTATATTGGTCCTCGTGGCACTCGGACCAATAAATAGCCTCGTCTAAAATGGGTTACTTTATGCCCTTGATGTACAATCTACTACTACTATTACTACTATACGGTCAAACGCCACCAGCTTGGTCTTGTGAATTTCTCTCCTAATTGCTCGTTAACACGAGTCGAATGACGTAAACAGAAGTCGCGTATGTTGGACCAAACTTGAGTTCCACTAGTTACCGCCAGGGTTCAGCATCAGCTCCATCTTGAGAACTGTTCCCCTAATTGCTCGTTAAAACGAGTTGAATGACTAAAACAGAACTCTCGTAAGTTTTACCAAACCTGAGTTCCATAAGGTACTGCCAGGGTTCAGCATCAGCCATTAATTCCTCATGATATCCATCATCAAAATATAATTAAAATCAAATAGGACTACCTCGAAGGCATTTCATAACAAACAAAAGATGAATGTCTCAAATCAGAAGAAACAGCTGGGGCCCGCAAATTATAGAGCAGTTCCTCTTTGACATACCTGGTCGTCATCATCAGATCTGCTCCACCAAACTGGTAGGTTTTGTAAAGAAATGCTCGAGTTTCTCAAGAAAATACCCAAATTACTATGCATTTGCCTTTCAAATTTAAGGAGTTCCCTCAGTTCCTCATGGATCCCATCATCAGAAATGGATTTTGAAAAAAACGGGACCAACCTGGAACCATCTACTTTAAGACACGAAAAAAAATTCAAATCTGTTCAGTAATAACGGAGTTCTGAGGTAACATCCATAAAAAAAATATAATAATAAAAATTCAGACGAATTGAGAACCTCCTCCTTTGAAAATATTGAAATCGGTTGAAAATAATCGTTCTTAGCTACTAAGCTAAGAGACAGAACGTAAGAACGTATTTCTTTTACTGCGTCATTAGCAGTTCGTACTCACCGGATGGCATTAGTTCGTCTTGCATTGGCCCTGGCTATCATCACATGATTAAATCTCTTCCGTCTTCTCTTATTTTTTTTATTTCCCATGGTGGATAACTTTAAAATTCACAAAACTTGGCAGCGCGGAGCGGCAGCGACACAGGTCCGGCCTCAAACGCAGCTCAACGAGCACTGAGCGGTCGGCCGGGTGCGATCGGGGTATTCAGTTTCGGTTTTAAAAAAGTATTTTTCTTAGTTTTTTTTTATTTTCAAAAACTAATCGATAAGTTCCATCAAGCATAAAAATACGCTAAATTAGATATAATTCCCATGTCTGGCTCACCATACTCTTCCTTTTCATATTCGGCTTAGCCAACTAAAGAACAACGTTCGGGTGGTTAAGCGAATTCCTCGGGGGGCTAGAATTGCGGCGGCGACTCACCTCGCACATTTAACTTCTGTATTAATTCTGTGTTATGAGTCTAACACTCTACAGGACTGGCACAACTTGTTTGTTTTTCCGTACACGATATTGCATGCTAGAGACGACAAGCAGGATGTTTCGTTGACACAAAAAATTAAAAATAATTGCGCATCTCATGTTGTCCCTCCGGTTGTACAGGACACTAGTACATCGACCTACAGTCGAAAAAAATCTATTGAAAATAAGATCAGTGACGGTGATCTTAAAGGTGCCGCTCGTCTTCTTTTTTCGAGCGATGTTTTGGCTCCAAATGACCCTGACACTCTCCTTGCTCTGCAATCTAAGCACCCTCCGGCTCCTGCCACGCCCTTTTTTTTTGATCCTCCGGTACCGACCCAGTCATGCTTGCAAGTTAAGGACGTCGATGTCTTTAATGCCATCCTTTCTTTCAAGACTGGTTCTGCGGCTGGTTTGGATGGCCTAACTCCTCAGCACCTGAAGGATTTGACTTGCTCGTCCGTGGGTGATGCAGGTGTGCAACTTATCGCCAGTGTGACTAAGTTAATAAACTTTATGTACGCGGGGGGTATCCATCCGGAGATTGTACCTGTTATGTATGGTGCTAATTTGATTGCACTTACTAAAAAAGACGGGGGAGTGAGGCCAATCGCTGTTGGTTTAACGTTTCGCCGCTTGGCTTCTAAAATTGCAGTTCGATATATTTTGCCAAAATTGCAAGAGGCTTTTGAACCCATTCAATTAGGTTTCGGGGTTAAAGGGGGTTGTGAGGCCGCTGTGCATGCGCTGCGGTCTTATCTAGAGATTGGTCAGTGTGAGGTTTTGTTGAAGATAGATGTCAGGAATGCGTTCAACTCCTTAAACAGGGATATTTTGCTCTCTGAGGTTAAATCTCACGTTCCTGAAATTTACAATTATCTTCTACATTGTTATGCGGATCCAACAAAGCTCATGTATCGGTCTAACGAGTTGTCGTCTGAAGTCGGTTGCCAGCAGGGGGATCCCCTGGGGCCAGCTATTTTCAGTCTGGCGATAAACCAGATAATTAAAGATTTGTCTTCAAAGTTCAATGTATGGTATTTGGATGATGGGACCATAGGGGGTGATGTGAACTCAGTATTATCGGATTTTTCTTTAATTATTGACAAATTTAGACATATAGGCCTAGAGTTGAATTTTAACAAGTGCGAGTTGTATATACCAAGTTCTTGCAGTAACGTGAATGATCTGATTCAAAGTTTCAACCGACTGGCACCCAATATTAAAATTCTGGATAAAAGTACGCTTTGCCTTCTGGGATCTCCCATTTTCGAGGAAAGTTTTTCGGGGTATGTCCAAAATTCAATTTCAAAATTCCAACTACATTCACATCAATTACTTGAAATTAGTCCCCACTATGCACTCTCTATAATTAAATGTTGTCTTTTCATCCCAAAGTTGACATACGTGCTTCGCTGCTGCCCTCTGTGGAAGGTTCGGGATCTTTTATCTCATGTGGACGACTTAATTAAGATTAATTTAGAGTCGGTCCTTAATATTAAATTCTGTGAGCGGTCTTGGTGTCAGGGGTCCCTTCCCATTCGGCATGGTGGTTTAGGTGTACGCAGGATGTCTGATGTGGCTTTGCCAGCATTTTTGTCGTCAGTACATAGCTCTGTTGGTCTCGTAGGGAAAATCCTTCGTACAAACTGTGAGATCTCAGGCTTGGCAGACGCTAGCAATGTTTGGTTGAGTAGGTGTCCCGGTCAAGACATTCCTGATTTCCCAGAGTCACAAAGGAATTGGGACGACCCGGTATGCGAATCAGTTTTGGCTACGCTTCTTAGCCAATGCAGCGTAGTGGATAGAGCCAGGCTTTTGGCCGTAGGTACTAAGGAGGCAGGGCACTGGCTCCATGCGCACCCTTCTCCTAAAGTTGGAACTTTTTTAGACCCCAATTCCCTCCGGCTTTCGGTTTGTCTTCGTTTAGGGATCCCTGTTTGTGTCCCCCATCGGTGCCCTTGTGGTGCCGACGTAGACTCGTTGGGGCATCACGGTCTTTCGTGTCAGAGAAGTGCGGGCCGCTTCTCTAGGCATGCTGCTCTTAATGATATTATCCGTCGGTCTCTTGCATCGGTCAATGTGCCTGCTCTTCTGGAACCGACCGGCGTTTCGAGGAGTGACGGCAAAAGACCGGATGGGATGTCCTTGATTCCGTGGAGTATGGGGCGGGTGTTGGTGTGGGATGCAACCTGTGTGGACACGCTGGCCCCGTCCCATCTCCACCGAACATCGGTGAGGGCAGCAGCTGCGGCGGAGGCAGCTGAAAATGCAAAGGTGGGGAAATACAGTGGACTCGGTGCCCAATATACTTTCATTCCTTTTGGCGTCGAGACACTGGGTTCATGGGGCCCGGGCGCGTTGTCTCTTTTTGGGGTTTTATCTAAGAGACTGAGGGAGGTAACAGGTGACCGGAGAGCTGGCAGTTACCTCGCTCAACGTATTAGTTTTGCTATTCAGCGGGGAAATGCAGCCAGCATTTTCGGTACCATGCCTCAGGGGCCGTTTTTAGATTTAGGATAGTATGTTTTAGGCGATGTTGTTTTTTTCCTGTGTTTTATTTTATTTTGTTCTAAGTATCGCAGGGTTTAGCATTTAGGTTAAGAGTATTTTTAAGTTGACTTTTGTGTATTGTTATTGACATTTGTGTATTTAATAAAATGTATTGATTAGTATTCCCATGTTTGTTAAATTGGATATTTTTTTTGGAATTTTTAATAGTGGGTTTTAGACCTGTTTGCGATGATTTTCTATCGAGCGAAAGTTAGTAATTCATGTTTTGAGTCGATCTAGTCCCTTAACCAAGTCCTCAAAATTACAATCTATATGTTTTGGAAGCCACATTATTATTTATGTACGCGCTACGAATGTTTAAAAAATGTGTTCGCAAGACACACTGCGCCTTAAGTAAAGCTAATCTATAATCCCGCTTTTCTTCCAAGCATTTATATAACATTGTTATATAAATGCTTTTTGTTGTATGTTAGAGTCTGCTACTATTATTAAGGAACGTTAATTATTATTATCAAAGTAAATAAGTACATAGGAAAATAATTTTATTTACATAGCACTAAATTCAATTAGTACAATTATCAAAGTTATAAACTGCAAACTCAATTTTACGCAAAATATTGTAAACAATGATTACTAATCAAAGTAACATAAGTTTATGTGATTTAAGTATCAAGGTAAAATGCACGGCTTGAGCGCGCTATAGTACGCGTCTGGTCACGTGGTCGATGCGGAGAAATACCGAAACTTGGGAAGCGCGCTGGGGCGAGAACGCTCTTAAAGGAAAAATTCCCTTGCCTAAACCATCTCAGAGTAAACCCAAAATTTGCGGCAGATATTGTTATTTGTTGTGCAACACTGTGCAGTATAGCCCGAGAAGGAGAAGCTGTAGAGGTGAATGCAGTCCCCCAGCTGCATCTACCAGAAGAAGACAATATTCTAGGTATAATTATTGAGGCTCCGCAATTAAATTCTGTCGGACGTCAACAAGTAATCATACGATCAATGATATACCATTTCAATCATACGATCAATGATATACCATTTCAATAAATAACCCTATTAATTAGTTCAATTTAAAAAAATATTGTTATTGTAGGGCGTCTGCCGCGAAAGCAGGAGGTCCCTGGTTCGATCCCAGCCCTGCTCACCGGGGACCTTGGTCACTTTTTCTTTAGTATATGACATCTCTTTCAATTTATAATTTATATATAGTAGTGTGACTACTTAAAAAACACAAAAACATGAATCAAAATATTTATTACATTTAATGAATGATTTGATTCGTGCTTTAAAATTGTATAAAATATTGTTATTTATTTAACATTTTGTTGTTTATTTGTTGTTATAGCGGCAACAGAAATACATCATCTGTGAAAAATTCAGCTTTCTAGCTATCACGGTTCTTAAGAAAGAGCCCGCTGACAGACAGACAGACATCGAAGTCTCAGTAATCGGGTCCCGTTTTCCCCCTGATAAAAATAATTGCTCGTACCGGGATTCGAACCCCAGACCTCCAGCTTAGTAGGACTACCAACTATTTTTCATGAATTTTCTTATAGGTTTTAGACTTGCAGTTATAAGGTTAGAGGGGGGATGCATTTTTTTAACGTCGGCAGCGACTATTTCGGAATAATACTTTAAAAATACAAAACATTAAGCAAATCCCTACTCTTTTATAAATACCTATCCAGCAATACCTCACACTTTAAGGTTGAAACAAGCGCGTTCAACAATCATGTGATCATATTTGACCGATTTTGCATGGACGACACGGCATGGAGTAAGTATGCGAGTTTGTTTTTCTTTGATATATTTTTATCACGTAAACCAATTTTCATAACTTTATTTACAAGACGGTACATACAGGACGATATCATAAATTTAAAGAAAAAAAACAAATAAAAGTTTTTTTTAGCCTTTAGCCTAGCTTTTAATTAGCGTTATGTATAAAAACAATATTTTTTTCTTCGTAAACTTCGGCGATAAAAGGGTATAAAGGCGATAAAGGGCGATAAATGGTATTTTTTTACATTTTCGTTTATATAAATTTTAAAAGTATAATAAAAAAATTATAAAAATTTGTTTGAATGTGCAAGTCTAGCCCTTTCAAATGATACTCCACATTCAGTAACTAAAATTTAAAAATTTTCCTTTTTTTATCGGTCATTTTTCATTGAAAATAAATACAATACTTATATAAAAATTCGTCTGAATGTGTCTGGATTAACTATGTTTATAATTATTCTTAATTTCAAATCGGTAGCTTAAGTAGTTCTCGAGATATTTAATGTAAGTAGTGATAGTGATAGACAGACCGAGTCGCACCATAAGGGCTCCTTTTTACCATTTTGGTACGTAACCCTAAACTGGGAGACTAGGCCTTTGGATCTGTCGAAGCTTGATAGCCTTGGACGAACAGTGTTGCCAAATTAATCAACTGTTATTAAGGTTATTAAATATATTGAAATTAAACACTTTAGAACGGATTAATCGCGTTTATTAACACCATGATCCTACGTTTCGAGCCCTTTACAGCACTCGTTTTCACAGGGTTAAGATGATGACTGTGAAAACGAGTGCTGTAAAGGGCTCGAAACGTAGGATCATGGTGTTAATAAACGCGATTAATCCGTTCTAAAGTGTTTAATTTCAATGAATAACAATCGCGGTAACAGAAGACAATATTATTAAATATAATTCGCACCTGCGCATTTTTTACTCTATTTTTACAAGTGGCGTCAGGTATGAAGCTACTTGTAAAACTGAAAAATATAATATTTTTCTCATTCTAAAGTGGAGAAACGTAATTGTTTGGCAACAGTGTTCGTTCAACGGCCCGGCGATCGAAAGCCACTGGCTAGCTGCATTCGATTTTTGAAGGAATTCCATTTCACAAAGCTAGCATTGATTTAATTTCTAAGATAATGAAATATAAATATATTTTATTTTGATTTTAAAGCAAACGCTTTTTATAGTTTCAAATATAGCTTACGATGGAACGACATTTTCGTGAAACGGAAGCTAAGCTGTCATGCATTAAGGACATCGATTCCGATGGGACTTTTCGTGTAATAACCGAATGAAGTGGCTTCACTGTGCGTACACGAACACAGCTGCTTAAGAATAAGAATCATTTATTCGTTACGATCACACACAACACATAGTAAAAGAACAAAAACAGGAAAACAGAATTGTTGTGTGCATCACGAAATGGACCCAACTCAGCATAATGCTAGTTTTGAAGCCAGCGCTGGTCTTCCGTAGGGCTTCATCCCACGGTAATCTTGATTAAACACAGTCGCACGGGCATCGAAAATGAACACATCAGACGGATTCATGGAAGCTTGCAGCACTAACTTACCTCGAGCAGGAGTTCAAGCAAACGAACGATATTAAATTGCAACGGTTAACACTCACGTATTTTTATCACAATAGGCGTGACATGTTTCGTCTGCGTCGGGCAGACATCGTCGGACAGACAGAGTGGTGTTCAGTTATCACCTTGACTCGGGACTCTGGACCGGATCTTGGGATCTGGACTCGGGCAGTGATGTCCTAGCCGCGAAGGTGATAACACCGCTCTGTCTGTCCGACGATGTCTGCCCGACGCAGACGAAACATGTCACGCCTATTGTGATAAAAATACGTGAGTGTTAACCGTTGCAATTTAATATCAGTATGTCTCACGAAAGTTTGAATTATACAAACGAACGATAAATAAAATTTGGCCGGAATACGAAGTGCAGTAGTCGAAGTTTCACTCTTTTGGAACACGCTAAAAGAATTGATATTTTTAAATTAAAAGTTGATTTTCAGATGAAAAAACAAAATAGTCACATAGTTAGTTTTACCTTAGAATTTAATTTTCATTTTTTTATTGATGGTTTTTTTGGTATTTCCCTCTTAGGTTAGGATTGTTAATAATTGTTATAAATTACAAATATTTTATTATTTTCATATGCATAATCATAATGTTCACAAATTCTTAACTGTTCTGTGAACGACGATAATAATTAAACTGCGTATTTCAAAGTACCTACAAGCCCATCAGGATAATATCGATTCAGAACCGATTCACATCTGTCACCAACTGAATGGCCCATAAAAATGTCACTTGTACCCGGATGTTGCGTTAGCTGCCTCTGGTTGGGGCCGTGCCGATTACGTTTCATTTTAGTTATGAGACAAGTGCGAACTCACATTATTATTCAGATGTGATTGACAGTCGCTCTCAATCGGTCACATCTGGTTAGTCAGTTTTATATACTGTGGTAATTTGTCAGTGGAAAAAGGCAGCAAATTAAAAAACATTTAGTTTATTTATTTAAGATAAAATCACTCATTTAGTTTTCTTTTTCATTTGATTTTTATTTTTATAATTAAAACACGCTAAGTATGATTTCGGCCAAAGAGATTGGAAGTCGTAGGGCGACGCGCCTATAGAGAGACGGCTTGAGAGCCAAAACTCGTGTGTCGCCTATGCGCACGGCACACACGTGACATTCAGTAGCATTCAACTCAGTACCCCTTGGGCCGTCATGGAGTAATAATAAAATAAAAATCCTTCAAAAATGCCACATTGCTCAATAATCGGGTGCCGCAACCAAAGCAAATTTGTAAATAAACAATTCAAACGTTTCGTATCACAGGTAAGTAAATAATATGTAATTAATTCAAGATAAAATTAGTATGGGCAAGAGAAATTGGGAAGAGACACGACGCTGCATTTGTTATCGATAGTGTATGTCATATGCCTTACTAATATAGTAAGATGAATTTTTATTTAAATATTATGGAAATACTGAAAAAAACTACAGGATGTATCAAAACGAAGAGCAAACCTTAAAATAGGTTGACGGGAACTCGAATACATTGTAATGACGCCCATTTTACGGGCTTAACTACCTACATGTTTTAGAGACTCCGCTGCGGATCCCGTTCGCTATTAAAATCAGTCGTACGCGCCCGCGTCAGTTAGCGCCCCGTTCAATATCTAATTAGATGCGTGTCCATTCCGGGTAATCCGCGTCAGCTAGCGGAGGCCCTTATGACTCCGTTATATAAATTCGGTCGATTTAGCTCAACTTTTTGATATGATTTTTCATAGTTGCCATAATATTACGAACCGTCTCACACGCAGGCTCGACGACTTCCAGTCTTCCGTACAAGCCAGTTTCAGAAAAGGGTACCGTACGTGTAGACCTCATACACACGCTCCGTCAGGTTATATAGGTGTATTGCCGTCTCTCCAGCGGTGCCAAGTGGACTACCGGTATATCGAAATGCTGAAGTATCTATACGAGAACGCTAGTATGTCAGTCCGTCTCCAGGACCGAAATTCGAGACCAATTTCATTGCAGCGAGGAGTAAGACAAGGGGATGTCATCTCTCCTTAACTATTCACCGCTGTATCAAAATCTATTTAACCCTTAACCACCTACCTACCGTCTCACAGACTCACTTATTTTCTTTACCAAGGCAACTGTTTGTCTAGTATAATAGTCGGTGACCTTGTCTTCGTAAAAGTACACTTATTATTTTATGAGCGACGAATATTACTTAAAAAGTTTTAAGTGTTTTTCTATGCATCTAAGTAGGTTTGTAAATACTTAAATAACAGTAGGTACTATTTTTTGTTACCTTTTCACAGGATTTGAGTAGCATAACCTTAAAAATGCTCTAAATCGCATACTTTTCCACAACTACAACGATCATTTGCCAACACTCCAAAACGCTAATGGTGTTGAAGAACGCTTGGAAGTGCGCAAAACCTGCTCTACGTGTGACCCGAGGAAGAAACGCAGAACCCAGTACATGTGTTTCGAATGCAAAAAACCAATTTGCCTAGAATGTGCGAACAAATTGTGCATTCGCTGCCGCGAAAAGCAGTAACTTGGTGGTCTGCAATTTTATTAAAATAGTGCCTTTTTGTAGCGTTATATTGCTAATTAGCTTTGTTGATTATTAAATAATAAGATATAATTACTTGGATCTCTATAAGAAGTTATAATTTTCGTTGATCTCACCTTTTAAAGGATATATTGTTCCTAGAGTAAAATTAAAGACTGGCGCCATATGTTTAAGAGAAAAATATGTTATGTTCGTGTTTTTATGTTATTTTTATATTAATAAACAATTTAACTTGGGTAATTGTTGTTTCTATTCCAAAAACCTATATAAACCATACTATTTAAAATATAAGGTCGATATTATGTAGCCGTCCTAAGGACGGGAGGTAGGTGCATGTGTAAAAATAGTAGGTAGGTAGTTAAGGGTTAATATCTTCTCGTCCAATATCCTGCAGTCTCAAGACGAAAGTCTTCGACAAGTGTGTGTTGTCAATGATTACTTACAGCACTAAAACGAGGTCGTTCACTATGGGACTCGTAACAAGGCTCAAAGTCACTCAACGAGCGATGGAGTAGGGCAATGCTTAGGGTTTCTCTGAGAGATCGAATCAGAAATGAAGAGATTCGTAGAAGAACGAAGGTAACCGACATAGCCCGAAGAATCGCTAAGTTGAAATGGCAGTAGACGGGCCATATTGCCCGAAGGACCGATGATCGGTATGGTCGGCGAGTTCTCGAATGGCGACCAAGCACCGGTGGGAAGGCCCCCACAAGATAAACTGACGACTGGCTGGCTGACTGGTAAAGGTTGCGGGTGTCTGTGGCAGTCCCTGGGGAAGGCCTATGTCCAGTAGTAGATATCATTCCGCTGTTTTTTTTTGATGATGATAATGATGATGAGTCACGACGAATATTAATTAGTACATTGTACAGAATGAGCTCTTCGAGCAACACAGGCTTTCAACATGTTGGAAGGGAGACGTCACAGCAACATCTTAATACCGTCCAAATTTTTGCGAGGGGAAAACGTGCACACAGGCGCACTTCTCACACATTTATACATACAAAAAGCAATCAATAATGGTGACACTGACACATTTATTTATTTATTTATTGATAAAAACGTTTACATGACATTGCAGTACAACCAATGCGTCAAGTATCTTAAACTAACAAAAATATAATATATATTTTTGTAAAAGGAGGTTAAAAAATAATATATAAATAATTTTTTTAACGAACATAAGTGTTAAACAATTTAAAAAGGCACAGTTGAGCACCTGGCATCCATCGCTTCACAGAATCTCAAGCATTCTCTATACAAAACCGTCCATCGCCACGCAAACAAGTCGCATTCGGGTGTCGATGTCAGGAGCGCACTGAGCTGTGAGAGGGCGCGGGGCAGCGGCGAGTTACTGCGCGACACGGTGCACGGTGCGCGTATAAACAATGAATACAACTACACTAATAAATCTTGCACACTTCGATCTATTTTTGTATACAGACTAGTCTCTCTAGTAGGACTTCGGAAGAGGTAGAGGTACCTTATGTATGCGGACACCACTTCCTGTGTTGCTTGAATGTTCTACTAACTACCGCTAATGATGATTGTATATTTATCTGCAGTAAGTTTATTTATTTCCTCGCAAATGTGAGAAAAAATGAATGTGGGAATGGAAGCAAATCGCTAGGAGAGCTATCCTCGAGAAAGTCAACGACCCAACGAACATCTCTCCAAGTACCTCGTCTGCGCAACCACGACCACTCTGACAAGAGTGTCCGACTAAGAACAAGAAATGTGAGGAAAAACATTGTGTGTATCACGAGCCGTAGGTACAGAATTACCACCTCGTCTTCGACTCAACCTGTGACTTAAATTCACATTCGTTTGTAATATCTTGTTTACTGCCCTTAATACACATTGTTCTATAGATACCGTTCGTGTATGTCACATAAGTGTAAATAAGAGTCTTGTAAAGAAAGAGAGCGCGTTATGTTTTACCTGAAAGATAGCTGTAACTGGAGATTGTGAAACAGGCCCTTAGTTAAATTATTGTAAATAAAATATGTAGTTAAAATTGCGTCAATTCTTTATTTTCTCTTCTGGTGTTAATAATTAAATATCCTCTTCTTATGTTGTACTAAGATAGTACTAGCATCGCTTCATTATAGAATACTGAGATAAGAAACAATTCACTTAAACCATAACGCAGTAATAAAATGAAATAACAATGAAGTCATTTGAGTGTCTGATTTTGAAACAGAGGATAAAATAAGCTAAGAAATAAAAATATTTGCATAACTTTGTAATTTTTAGTAAAATGATAATAACTGCTCCTAATCTATCGATGTACAATATCGACCCATATAACAACCCTATTAATAGCACGTATGGCAGTTTTGACAATAATCTGTCAAAATTACCTGACACGGTCGATTTCTATGAGAATCAAAGCCAAAGGCTCCTCTACATGTAAGGTTGTCACACTAAAGAGGTCCGTGCTCTGTGATTTCGGCATTATTTTTACTTTAAGTATATATTTACTAAAATTGACCCTTCCGGCGGTTTCACAACTGCTAGAAGAATGTTTATTCTTTGTACTCAACCAGTAGCGAATCAAGAGAACTTGTTCTTTCACCGAAACTTAGGTGTGAACAAGGAATAAGCACTTGTTAATCTTATGTAGTTGCAATTAAAAAGCATTTCTTAATTCGCAACGATTTATTCGCCTTACACTTGAAAACAATGACATAACACGAGTGACAGTACAATAAAATTACATGATTCAGTAAGATGAATTTTGCAAATTAACCCAGTTGTAAACAATTACAATATAGAATACTAGAGACCCGTTGCGGCGTCAAGACGCCGCTAGAATATGGTAATAATCACAGAGAAACAGAAAAGGAACCGTTTTATCGATAAGAAGTTATTCCTATATTGTAAATTTACCTTTAAAAAAAAACAGCTTTTATTGGAATCATGCCTTAAAAATCGCTTCCTTTCCCTGTCATAAATATCCTAAAATAAAGTCTCACTTGCCTTTTCCTGTAAATAGTTATCGTCGTCTATCTTCATTTATCGTAATATCCCGAAATATGCGATCGATTACTGCCAAGGCTGCTGCGGGTATCATATATTATAATATATGCTTGCTTTATTAAATAGACATAGTCATAGTCGTTTATTCACATGCCAGAATACAAAATAAAACATTTAAAATTTGGTTCGCTACCGTAAATGGGGTGAGTAGAATTTGCGAGGGCAGTTGGGTTATGAATGGGGAGAAGAGAGATGGCAAAGGGCTGAGGACGGATTTTTACCATAAATCCAATGAATGTGCAATTATAAATTATGTAATAATATAAATATAATAATTATGTTACTTAAAAAAGGCTTTAATCTCCATTAAGTACATGTACATATATATAAGAAACGACTTGTGAAATTTGTAAATTTTACCAATAAAAATCTCATTCTCATTTTAGGCTAGAGTTGTCAATTTGTTACAATGGAACTTTTTTGTGCCAATCTTAGCAATTGTCAAATCTCCCCCATAGACCTATATAATAGGGACAGGACATATTGTTCTATACGTACAATTGCTTATACAAATAGCACCCATTTTGACGGCACACACATAAATATATATCTATCTCGTTTTTACTCAGCACTGGGTTACACAGCAAAAAAAGATGACAGTATTTCAGTACGTACACAAAGTGTTTCATGAAAATACGTAAATACCTAATGCGGCCGAAAATCCGCCATGTTCAGCGCCCCAAATGTCATTGTCAGTCAGTTCAGCCGGTACTTGTCCTGTCAAAAGGTCGTGGTGAAAATTGAAATTAGTAATTATCTTTCAATATTTTGCTTGTGTTTGAATATAATTAAAGCTAAATGTCAATAATTACGTCGCGAATATGCCAGGGTGTAGTATATTAGGGTGCGGCATAAGAAAAACACCAAGTCAACCATCTTTAACCTTACACAGGTACGCTATAATTTACATTAAAAACATTGGTTATTGTTTATGTTCCTGGGGAAATTAAGAATGTATCACATTATAAAAAGCAAGGTTCTTATTTGCAGTTATAGGTCATCAAGTGATTTGCCTTATTTAACTATATTTTTACGCTTAAATATTGTAAACATTTTAGATAGGGTGGTACATTATTTATCGACTTTGATATCGATATATTATGATTGCTTATTTATATTTTCTTATTTTATCATGCTACTGCGTTTTAAACCAACTAAATTATCTTAATTAAATTTTGAAACATTGAATCCTGAGCGTAATGAGGGATTCAAGTGTTAACGCCCTAGAAGATAATAATTGTGATGCTGTGTGACATAAACTGCTTTTCACATCAACTATGAGGAAAATAAAATAGTACATTGTGCGACAGCGTAAGTTGAATATTACAAACGAGAGTATGCTTAAGTCTAAGAAAAACACGTACACTTATTTTGACATCCAAAACAGATGGCACTGTACTTGATGACTTAGACGGAGCTGTCAAACGTCAATTTTTGAAAATCAGAGTTACCACAAACATCGCAGTATGTATGGAGTTGTACAGCGTCATATCGTTTACCTGTCAAATTCGAAGCACGAAATTGTCTTAGATTTTACACATCTTACTCAATCAAAATATCTTTTCACACAACAATATACTCATAAAGAATATCTATTTAATTACTTAGTTCCTATTAAAATATAAACTACACAAAGGAGACCCAAGAGCTGGCAGCTTCCTCGCTCAACGGATAAGTCTTGCAATCCAGCGAGGAAATGTTGCAAGCGTCCTCGGTACCATGCCGCAGGGGCCTGTTTTAGATTTATTTTAGTTTTTATTTAGTTTTATTTTAGTTTTTATCTAGTTTTATTTTAGTTTTTAGTTTAGTTACACTTATAAATTTAAATTTGTGTGTTTTAGTTTTAGTTTATTACAATAAAGAAAAAGATATATAACTACACAAATTATTCATACTTAGTATTTTAAATAAAATGAACCGAAAACGTCAAAAAGTCATCGATGTATCGATAAAACCTAGTAACAGTAAAAATCTTCTGGGCAGCACTAAAACCGCCATGTTTAGCGCCCGGGTGACGTCACAATGGCACGCATTTTTCGTTGACGTTTCACTTCCATAGGTTTCATATTTCAGTGATCTCCCCAAAGTGCTTTTACCACGGGATGAGATGGAATTTTGTAAATATCGTCAAAATTATCAAATGTAACAATAGGTAATTAAAAAAAACAATTTCCAATAGCCGGATAAGTTTATGTTTATCTAAATGTGTATATACATAGCGTCCAACTTGAATACATGGTTCAAACTTTACACAAAGCTAGTGAAAAAGTCGGCCTAAAAATGAACTTTCAAAAAACTAAACTTATGACTAATAGCACGCAAAAAGTGATAACCGTCGACGAGACGCCGCTGGAGTACGTGGACAGCTATATCTACCTAGGTAAGCAGATATCATTTAACAAGCAACGAAACGAGCAGGAAGTCGACCGACGAGTAAAGCTAGCTTGGAATAAATACTGGAGCCTAAAAGAAATCCTGAAAAGTAATATGAATATAAAACTTAAGAAACAAGTTATGGATATGTGCATTCTGCCTTCTTTAACATATGCTAGTCAAACCTGGCTATTTACTGCTAAAACGAAATCTAAATTAACTACATGTCAAAGGGCAATGGAAAGAAGCTTATTAAACATTAAAAAAGTGCAAAAAATACCTCACATAAATATAAGAGCTATAACTAAATGTATAGACGCAGTAAAGCATGCCAAACAGCAGAAATGGAGATGGGCAGGACATGTTGCTAGGCTGGCAGACTCTCGCTGGACCTTGCAAGCTACTACATGGAATGGACCTACAGGAACACGCCGCAGAGGAAAACCAAATAGCCGTTGGTCTGATGACATAAAGAAACTGATTGGTTCTAACTGGAAACATAAAGCTTCCAACAGAGACGAGTGGAAGTCCTTGGAGGAGGCCTTCACCCGATGAGGGGTTCTTGTCCGTAAAAGCCGTAACATATATATATTTTTTTTGCCAACTACATACTTGACATGGAAATCAATTTTTTTAATGCTTAAATATTAATTATAGACACAACTGACATGCATGTAAATTTTTTCAAAAGGACTCGAAATAAAAGGCTTTTTTTTTTAATGTGTATATTAATGTGCCATATAGGTACAAAAAAAAAAATTGACGCTTGAACTTCGAATTCGTCCCAACTCACCCCATTTTACGGTACTTTTACAAGTAGAGTTTATTGCTCAAATGTTATATCACAACCTGCGCTGCATCAAGAAAAGATAAGTTAAAAATCTGTTATCAATATCTGACAGTCACCAATGTCACCATCAGATATGATTGGCCTCCTCGTTTACTCCGATTATCTGATAGAACCTCGACTTTACCATCGCCAACTCTGTTAACTGATCATTTATAATCCCAATTGAAGGGATGTTTACAAAAACAATAACGCCATACATTAAGTCGCGACCGATGTATGGTGAGAGTCAGAATGGCGGGTGTATCTAAATAAATATATGAAAGTAATATACCAAAATTTAGTACCTAATTGCAACTATTTAGTACCTCTGTTAAAATAATTATTACCTCCGCGTAATTAAATTTATTACGAAAATCTGTTGTGTTGTCTCGTGTATTTTAGTTTGCAATGATCCCTTGGGTTTTTAGAGGATGTTATCAATTAAAAATTTAGTACCTAATTGGTACCTTCATAATGTATTTCTATGTTTTCAGTTGTGGTTTCTGAGTTTTTTACATTTTGTCCCTAGAGAAAACGTATAAGCCCATCATACGTCCGTACCAAACCGTGACCTTGGTCTGGTAAGATGCAGGTTTGATCGTCTGTTAATACCTGTTCGCCGTACGGCATCTGTAGAGTTTACATGTTTTAAAATGTAAAAACTCGGAAACCACAAATGAAAATGCAGATATTCTTTTTGATTATGAAAGTAGCATAGTAGTAGTAGTTATGTAGTAGGGAGGCTATTGAAATAAGTCGTCATCCGAACTTCAACCGTGATTGTGGTTGGTCAGTGCCTCCCAGTTGGAAAACGGTTTTGGGTACCGCGTCAGTGGACTGTGTGAACGTGCCCTTAGCGAGTGACGTAGTGAGTGTTGTTTGCAACCCGGTTGGCAAAAGCGATGATAATGAGAACGAGGGTAGATCGTCCGCCGTGTCGCCCCCCGCGCCGCTCCCACCGCCAGCTGCAAGTACCAGAGCAGATAGGGCATTAGCCCGCAGTGTACGACTTGCCTCTGTCGCGAGTGGGCGCTCCTGATGACGTTCTTCGTAAAGAACGAAACATGTCGAGCGAAAATCGACTAAATTACGTGAGTGACCCGTTTTAAATATTATTTAATATGAAAGTAGCAATTAGGTACTAAATTTTAAGTTGATAACATCCACTAAAAATCCATGGGATCATTGCAAACTAAAATACACCCGCCACCCTGACTGTCAGATTGGCGGTTATAACTGATCTTCGTAATAACTTTAATTACGCGGGGGTACTAATTATTTTAACGGAGGTACTAAATAGTAGCAATTAGGTACTAAATTTTAGTATAATACTTTCTTATATTTGTTTAGATACACCCGCCACTCTGACCCTCACGATGTATGGAGTATGGACTCGCGCGCGAGAACGTATGTTATGCTATAGGTGCAGATCGAGTGATGGTTGTCGCGGAATAGAAGAACTGGTATGGAAATTTTAAAAATACTGAAATCACTATAGGAATGCCTTTAAAAGTTTTGGAGTTCCCTCGATTTGGAGACAATGTCACCACCTCCGAATAATCATAATTTTGAAAATCGGTTCCCAATTAAAGGAGTAGGTAATCGGTGAATACGCAAAAATCTGGTTCCATTCCAACGAAATGACAAACCATTTTTTTTTAAATCGGTTAAAAACAATTTTATTTATTTCAATAACCAAAATTAGATACTTACACTCTTTTCGTAGAGCTCGCCAAAGCATCCACGCACTGCAGTTAAATATGGCAATGCTTACCAAAGTCTGCTTCTTTCGTTATTTTAGGCATTACACATAAATAAGCAGGCAACAAATAACCACATCAACACATCAAAAATAGACTGACATATCATTGACAATGGCATGATAATTGGAATCGATAAATTGTAATTTTTTTTAATTGAAAATAGGACCAAGTATTTTTATTTTATTTAAGGGCAATTTTTTCAAAAGTGTACCTTTTTTCGAGATAATGGGCCTCAATTTTCCATAAAAAAATGGGTCAGTTTCGTCATGGTCCTAACCATTTATTATTTTATTAACATGGTCTAATATGAAAAAGTTTATATATGAAAACTATTTAATATGCCCCAATAAAAAGTAAGTCAGACGTTGTCTCATCCAAAAATGACGTTGTCATTTTTTTGTAAACAAATTGGAAAATGTACATTTCGTGTATTTTGGTAACTATTTTAAGTGTTATGGATTATATAGCCGACTCAAAATTAATATTTTCTCATGCTTAACAACTTGCTACAGGTTTAATTTGAATTAATGTTATTTTGTTATGTCATCTTGACTGGAGGTCACGCTAGGCTGGTACTGGTTGCCTAGCGCAAGGTATTACCTTAAAATTGATTTTTAGGCATCTTTCGTAAGAAAAATGAAAAAACCAAGAGCTTATTGCAACTCTCCACGATAAGACGAATCTAATGACCTATAATTTATCAACATCGGACCATAACTGTGGATCTGATGGCATCTACAAATATCGGGCTCGGCTCGCGTAATATATATATAGATAGATAGTCACACTCAGATGAACGCCTGAGTGTGAGAATTGTGTTTTTCGAGGATGTTCCGTGGTTATGTTCTCTATGTTTCGCCGCATACGAGAGCTTGCGAATACCATCTTCGTAAGGAGCAAGATTGGTCTGAAAAAGCGGACGCAGATGGCAACCTGATAGACTTTAACAGGGAGCATGCAGCGGACATAGTACGAATAATGAAGTTTTACCATTGCAAGTATTGAATCTCGTGGTCGTGGTTAACATGTTTGAATAACAATAATAAAATATGTGATACTATTCATCGGGTGGTTAATCAGGAGATACATTTTTCATTTTGTAATGCTTTGTAAATTATTAGTTTATTATTGCCAATGTTATGCAATAAACGTATGGTTTTTCGTGGTGCGGGAGCTTTAAATAGATGCGAGAAGGGACGAGAAGGATTTGTTTCGCGATGTAATTAAACAAATGCATTTAAAAGTTGGTTTTTATAACGAGGCACATCAGACTCACGCATGAAAATTACGAGGAAAAAAAATAAGTGCTTCACTCAAATAACATTAAAACTTAACAAAACGAAACAAAAAAGCTGCATAATGATTATTCTTTTAATTCTTCTACAAAATTAAATAAACTTTAATATATTTTCAAAGAACCTCTCCTTTCGGCCGCCATCGCAACTGTGTTTCACAACCAGTTGTCTATGAGGATTTTTTAATCTTTCATGGCAACCAGTTGTGATAGAAGAACATGTATTCCTGTTACACAACCAGTTGTCAAAGAAGAAAAAGATCGCCGCCATGGCAACTGTGTTTCACAACCAGTTGTCTATGAGGATTTTCAAATATTTCATGGCAACCAGTTGTGACAGAAGAACATTTATTCCTGTTATTCAACCAGGATTCCTGCTGTGATAAATATTGTTATGAGGGACATATACACTAGTTAAACGAACGAAATATATCACGACATTTGATAAATATCACTAAATCACAGTGTATATTCTACATTAAAGTACTGTTACACAATATACATGCTCTAGTAACTAGCATGTTTAACAGTACCTTTATTTTAAATAATAATTATTTATTAAAACCTCCACCCAGAACTAGAAATAAATCTGTCATAATGATTGACATTGGCATTTCATTATATTCTTTGTATTTGAATTCTAATTATTTGCTTATACGCATCGCATAAATAAATTGGTATTGATTATATATAATATAAATAACATTAGGTCAAATATTATCGTTTCAATGCAATTAGAGATTGTTATTCAAAGTCGATGCATTGAATAAGTATTCATCAAGCAATGTCTACCTCAAATATCTTTCCGAGTACGTCACAACTGGAATTTATAACTTCAAGAAGAGGAGGAGTCACTCTTATGTATGATGGTTATCGATATCATCGCAAAAAAATATATACGAATGGAGATTCGTTTTTTAAATGTTGCGTTAGTTCCGGCTGTAAAGGTAATTTGACAGTGAACACGCGGAATGAGATAACAAAAATATCTAAAGCACATAAAATGTGATATTGAAGAAGTTGGACTGTTTGAAGCAGAAGAGTAGTTGCAATTTTGTGTCCATTAAGCAGCAATACGAAGAAACTGTTCGGGAACTTAAAGATGTTGGTTATAAATTGCTTACTAAGATACCAAGATACGAATACGAAGTATTGGGTGTTGCTAAGACAAGGTTCAATAACGCTCATGACGTTATTATACCTAATAAATATAAAGATTTCCTTTTTTCCGACTACTGTGACGACGATAAACGAATTATTGTTTTCGCATCCAAAGAAATTAAAAATGACCTAACGGGAATTATGGCGATTAATAAATACCATCACTTTTTCGCTGACGGTACTTTTAAATCTTGTCCCAAAGGATTTGCACAACTATAACACAAACGCTTATAATAAAAACAAACGCACTATACTTCCTTTGATATTCGCGTTACTGCCGGACAAAAAAACTGACACCTATAAAATATTGTTTAATAATGATCAAGTCGCTTATAAGTTGGAATCCACAAAAAATAACTCTAGATTTTGAAGTTGCAGCTATAAATGCCATACAAAGTGTTTTTTCCGAAAATCATATTTAAAGGTTGCTACTACCATTACAACCGTTGCCCATGGAAAAAAGCAAAACTCTTAAAAGTGAAACTACGGACAGAACGAAGACACGTAGCACGCTGCGTAGGGCTTGCACGACTGCCGACTCAATATATAGAAGAGGGTTATTTATACACAATGCAGAAAATGCCTTCCAATTCTAGTGAAGGCCTTAAAAAAATTAACAAATAGGTACTTTCAAAAGCAATAATTAAAGAAAAATCAAATGATGGAATCATGTTCTTGTGCGAAAGAAACTATAAGAATAAACAATAACATTGAAGGTTGGCATGCTAAGATAAACCGTTATATAGCAGTAGGTAGTTACTTAGGTAAATGTAGTAAGTATATAGAGGTACTTATGAAAAATAAATATTTATCACCGGCTTAAAAAGATAGACCTCCATCCTTGATGTTATTATTTGAAATTTGAGTGAAGGCAGATTTTTGATAAATGCCTGACGGTATTAAGTCAAATCAAGTTTCGAAACGCCATGATCTGGATCGACCCTTCTTAAACCAGAACACGCTTTATTCAAATGCGAAGTTCAGTTTTCTTATTTGTTTTCAGTTATCTAAAGCGTTTTGAAATAACTATTTAACTAAAGCATTTCAGTTAGCTTAAAGCGTTTTAATATACTCTCAACTCAAGTAAAACAAAAAAATGATATATTGTTCAGGAAACCTAACTGAACAAAAAGTATGAAACTCAATACGAGCCACGTGTCCATTAAGTAGTTGATTGACCACAACTGTATATGATTTTTTAGTTTTGTCTTATAGGTAGCGACTAACACTGTCTAAGTACTGGAACTTTATCCGATTAGTGTTCATGGCCGTGTTTGTTTTTTTGTACCTTGTTTGAATTTTATTGAGTTTTTACGGACATTAATGCTTATCACACGTAATAAGCTACGTAACAGATTTAGCCGATTACTGTAATCGTATACATGAATTTCCCCTTATCTGTAAGCAAGTTCCGCTGTCAGGAGTTAAGTGAACTTAGCACGAAAAGCCAAGGTTACCCGTCGGCCTGTTTGACTTAATATACAATAGGTACTTTTGTATTCTTTTTGGTGTAATTAATACCACGTTTTATGAACTTCTTCACTTACTCATTTTATGATATCTTCATACGTTGTTTATTGTACCGTCATAATTATACAAAATTACATCAAATCAAATCAAATCAAATCAAATATTTATTTGTCAAAATACGGTTACAGTGTCTTAACATAAGTTAGGTGTAGTTCATGCGTATTCAACCTGCATGCAGGTGTACAAATTATTTTTCATTACTTATTCTATATTTATATCTTAATCATAATTTTATTGAAATCATTATACATTATTTATATTTTTTACAATATTTACATTCTTATAGACTAATTATTATAAAATAGTTTTAACTAATTTCCTTACACAAGGTATTCTTTAATGCTGTAAAAGCGCTTTGCTAATAGCCATTCATTTAGTTTAATCTTAAAAAAATGACTGTTCTGACACTTAATCTCGTCAGGTAGTCGATTGTATATGACTATACACATGTTGGCACAGTTTTTATCATATATTGAAGAGTGGCAAGGAGGTTTATACAGCAGATTCTTGTATTGGCTCCTTGTATGCTTTGTGCTAGTTTCCGTGCGCTGAACGAAGACATTTGGGTTTTCTCTTACATGTACACATGCATCTTTTATATACATACATGGAAGCGGAAGCACATTAAACTTTTTGAAGAAAGGTTTACAATTTTCTAGAAACCATGCGTTATCTAACGCGCGAACACACTTTTTCTGGATCTTGAAAACTCTCTCTACATCTACGGAATTTCCCCAGAGTAATAAGCCGTAACTCAGGACAGAGGAGACGTAGCCATGGTACGCCGTAAGAGCTGCGTCAACTGATACAGTTTGTCTCAGTCGCTTGAGGGCAAAGACAAACCTTTCTAATTTTTTACATACGTGATCGATGTGTAGTTTCCAATTTAAATTTTTATCAATCTGTAAACCTAAGAAAGTTACAAAGTCAACTAACTCTATTTGCATATTTTCATATCTAATTTGAAAAGGCAGTGGGTTTGCTTTATAGGAACAGAAGTGTACAGCTTTTGTCTTAATTATGTTAACTTTTAGGTTGTTGCCATTTAACCAATCGATGGCATCTGATAACGTATTATTAATATCACATTCAAACTCGGATATATCTTGGTTGTCATCTTTTATTATTAGGGTTGAGTCATCAGCGAAGAGGACGCAGTCTTGTTTAATCAATCAAGCGGCCATAGTGCTTAAAAATATCAACACAGCTTTATCATCAAGGTGTTAGAGTCGTGTTCAGATATTTTTGAGCACCTTGGCCGCTCCAACACCGCTCCGCTTGGGCACTGTATATTTAGTCTGTTTTATACACAATCTATTTTAGTTAGGCATATTGTTAAGTGCTCAGAGCTCTGAAGGGTTTAACATTGTGATGGTTGCGTTGTATATGTCTGTATTTGATTTGATGGCTGCTGGTCCAAATTGTTATTCGTCGTAAGTCGCGATTCGTCCATTACGTGGTTCGTCAATTATCCTAAACGCCGTTCGTCCATATCGCGATTTGTCCAAGCCGCCATTCGTACAAATCTTAGTTCAACTACGCGGTTTGTCAAGTATGCTCAACGCCGTTCGTCCAAGTCGCGATTCGTACATTACGTGATTCGTCAATTATCCTGAACGCCGTTCGTCCAATTCGCATCTCGTTCAAATCTTACTTCGTCAACTACGTGGTTTGTCAAGTATCCTTAACGCCATTAGTCCATATCGCGATTTGTTCAAGATTTGTCTAAATCTTAGTTCGTCAGATATGAGATTTGTCAAGTATCCTTGAAAGCAGATATATCATAATTACGGTTCTGTATATCATCTCCAAAATTTTTTTGTACGATTATCACATCGCAACCAATTTATCGCATAAAGTCATTTCGCCGAATGATCATGTTCCAATTGAATTTTATGAATTCGTTTCATTTCGCAACTAAATGGTTGGCAATTCTATCTTTGGGCTTGGTTTTTAATTGGAACTTTTTGTAATACATATTTTCATGTGGTTTATGGTTTAGTCGGTAAAATATACATTTAGTTTACATAGACTTTGGAAAAGCTGCCATACAGAGTATTCGAGCGAATATTGAAGGAGTTACTTTACAAGGATGTAACTTTCATTTCGGGCTGCATTTAAATTTTATACAGGTAGATTTATGTTTTTTTAATTACAGCTTACACAGGGTTTTATATTTTAATGTTTATGAACAATAAAAAGTCGGGTTCTAAACATAAGTGAGATGAAACCGATGACGGTCGCGATACCGAGGGAATAAAAAACAGTAGGTTCTGGCTGTTAGGTCGCAGTTCTTCCTAACACTCCTCCTCGCTTCGCTCGTCGTCGTACCTACACTGGCCTGCTTTAACCAATATATTTTTAACAAAGTCGGTTCTGGCGCTTCGCAGTCCGCTGCCATGGCACGATCGCTTCGCTCGCTTCGCTCGCTCGGCTCGCGCGGTGTTAGGTCGCAGTTCTACCTAACACTCCTCCTCGCTTCGCTCGTCGTCGTACCTACACTGACCTGCCTTAAACTATATATTTTTGTTACAAAGTCGGTTCTGGCGCTTCGCCGTCCGCTGCCGGAGCACGATCGCTTCGCTCGGCTAGCAACTATTACTCGAAATGTTATTCGTGTAATAGTTGCTAGGCCTAGTGAAAGATTTGACAAATGATCAGTAGGCTAAAAGTATTGAGTCATTACAATAATCCGTTTTATAATAATACTGCCAAATAAAACGTTGTCATACAAAAATTTGCTAATAGTTGGTTGTCAAAGTGAGCCATCGGCAAAATGTTGGTTGGCAAATTAAATTCGGGCCAAAAAAGTTCGGAGAAAAGGCAGAACCCCCATAATTGCGGTCCACTAGATCGATTATTTTACAATATGGAAATATACTATTTCAGAGTGTGTACTATGCGTAGCCTCCTGACGCCGGGATAAAAAATAAGTATGCTTGCATAAAAGCCGAACGTCCTTTATAAAGGTCTAAAAATAATGACGTAAAGTCCTGAACCTTTTATCCCTTGAATTAACGTTTAAAACAGGGAACCTTATTAGGAGTTGCAGCTTAAAGCTTATTTTAACTATGAATTATTGGTCCTTCACAAAGGTTTTTCGGCCTTTATACAACTATTATATGCCACTTTTCATGGTGTAATTGTTTAATTTTGTATGAAAAACAATGTTTTTTGTTTAGGAAATACAACTAAAATATTTATTATCACTGTATGGCAATGAATACTAAACAAATAAGTAAAATTTTCTCTCCGAAACAATTAAAAACGTTTTATTTTTTAAAGTAATTACTAGCAAAATCTGACTTATTAACCCATTTTTACGGTAAGCTATAAGTTAAGTTAAGGATAGAAAAAGCGTATTTAGAGTCATCATTTGAAGAGTCGTCATCAAAATGTGAAGTATGTAATAATAGACTTCTATCCTTCTGTCAGTATATGCTTAACTAAGTAAAACATTCACTTTTAATAACGTTTAGGTACCATGATTCACATCAATAAAATAAGAGCGGACTGTCCTTTACAAATGACCAAAATAGCGGTTTACAATTACTTTAGAGACAATTCAGAAAGTAGTACATTTTTTATAAAATATGATATGCATAAACCAAATAATAATGTATGTTCAATAAACACACATTAATCTTAAAAGAAACTGTAAACAGTAGTTCAAAACTTAGCAGATTGCGTAGGAAATTTGAGATTAAACTTACCTTCGGATTGATGACGGGCTACCTTGGTTAACATTTCGTGACGGAATTAACGAAATATTCGTAATTTTGATTTTGTACCTTTAATTGAAATTGGCAACCTTTTAACATGGCTCTTAGGACATTTGAAAAATCCACTGTCAAAATATGCGATTCAATTAAGTTGTTGCATTGATAAGTTTGATAACGTTACAGACTACCAACTTACAATGTATTAAATTGGCTGCTTGGATGAACACTTTACTTTAGATAGGTACCTAGCTTTGTATATTCATAAAAAAGAAGTACTTTGGCACTTCTTAAATATACTTTGTTTTGTAGGGTTCCACAGTCGCCTAGTTTCTTCTTAGTTACAGTCAGGTTAGGTTTTTTGCTCCGGGTTACCCAGCGAAAATTTTCACCCACCGCCACTGGAGTGTAGTGACATAAATAAATCCCCTGTTATATATCTGCTACGCAGTTTTACAGCCAGTAATAAAACTATCAAAAAGGTTTTCTTACATGATTCTCGAGTACACGATTATAATTTTTTCCATGTTTTCTGGTGTCAAACTTCTTCGGCTTTTGGAGAAAATCCACTTAAATTGGCTTTCAACTTCGACTGATGTTATGGGTGCATATCGGAAATATGGAAAACTATCAACTGTTCCACGTTTGTCATTTTGTGTAAGCTCCACTTCTTCACAGTAGTTGATTAATTTTCATTACAGTTTTGTATCCTGAATATTTGTTTATACGGTACGAAATTTACGGCATATTTCCTTGCCCTTTATGTGTAAACTGATATTTGAAAAATTTGTTAGCACGTTCTTCACGACATTTATGCTCGAGTCTAGTTCCAGTGAAGGCGACTATAGTTTTTCAAATCGATTTTGTGCAATAAATGATAAATCTTCCTGTATATTTGCTTTATTAATTTCCCTTTTTGCCTCACGTATGGGTGCAGCGTCTGTTTCTCGAAATGTATTTAAGACTCGTTTTATGTCATTTAAATATTTTGAATAATATTCTACGGCTTCTAGCCATGTACCCCATCTTATGATCGTGGGCTCAGGCGGTAAAGGAACATTTGGTAACATCATCTACAAAAGTATTAAAGGAAGTTACAAAAGGGTTTCAAATTGTTTTCTAAAGTATATAAAATATAAATAAATTTATAGTTTTGTTACGATTATCTATTTTTAACGCACCCTATCACCCTATATTTTTCTTTGTATTACCTCTATAACGTTCAAGTGGCACTTATCGATAACAGGACTGTCGATGTTTTTATTTTTCATTTCTCATGCTCTGAAAGTGGGTTGTTGTTTATCTATGAAGCGGGTGGAAAACGATGCATCGCGGCCCTAGGGTCGCAAAAAAATATATTCCTCTTGGTTCTCGACTTGTAAGCACCAAGCAGAACAAAGTCTCAACAATATTCTTATTTATTAACGCAAGAAACAAATCCAAGGGTACAGTATTTTCTCTCAAATTATTGTAGCAATTATCATACGTAAAGATGTGAATTCGTTAAATTATTTCAATTTTTAGGATCAAATGTAAATGTCTCATTGGTTCTATATAGCGGTGACAAGAAGGAACAAACCTACAAAGTTGTTTTTTTTTTATTTAATATGTGCCGGTAAGCAATGGCAAAAAGTTATACAGCCACAAATTAATTCATACCTACTTATTTAAGCAAAATACAAAATATTAGTCATACACGATTAGAATTATCGAACTTTGTACGTAGAAAAGCGCGGCTTTAAAATATTGTGGCGCAACAACACTGTATTTTAATAATTCGAAAATTGTGTATTAAGTAATCTATGTTTTACCTGAAGCATGTAACTTTAAGAAAAAGTTTGCTAGTTTATTCACAAAGTTTAGTTTATGATTTCTAAAGTAATATCTGCTGTAAACATTAAACAATATATTTAATTCAAGGAAAATAGCAGCTAAGATACAATACAATAGCTGGAGTAACATTATTTGGTGATATGTGATGTTTGTTTTGGGGTATTTTGAGGTTATGTCTTAGGTTTTCAAAGTTTTCTGTTACAAACATTGATTAATCAATATCAAGTGAAGTTCTTTCTTTATTTCAGTATTACGATACACGATAAACTCGAGAAAGGGTACTGAATGGAGTACAAGAAAACCGATTATGAGTTTATCACCCGCTGAAGACAATTGCTGCAGAATTTTGTTGAATTTATTCTTAGTATTCTTACCACTTTTCAAGTAGAATATAGAAAGCCAACCTGAATAAATGAAAGATAAGAAACAGATGATAGTAAACAGTGGAACGAAGTTACCTGTTTGTTTTCAATAAAACAAAATATACCTATTATGCCATTGTGTTAATTCTTCTACACTTTTGTAAGGTTAGGTTTAGGTACATTATCAAATATCTTTGTTCATAGATCTATATATCTCCCTTTTTATCCCACGTGACAAACTAGGGTGGCATATAACCTATGGTCAGAGATATGATCCTATATAGTATTGGGTAATATGGGCCTTATGCTTCCTTCAAGATTTTTTTCCAGAAGTTAAATGTGTAGTTTTAACTGTACCGGGTATAGTTGTTTTTTTTTACTTTCCTCGCATTCGAAATGAAAAGTAGAGTGTTTAACTCGGGTAAAAGGCGCCCATTTCCGACTCGCACTATTGGCGCTCTCACTTCGTTCGAGCGCCAAACTACCTCGTCGAAAATGCGTGCCTTCCAGCCCTTGGTTAACAATCTACTATTGTCAAACCCTTAGACGTCAACGTTCGTGCTAGGAAAATATCTAGGTATAGCTCATTACTGAACCGATTTGAATTTTTTTTTGTTTCCTGAAAGTAGGTGGTTTCAGGTTGGTCCCGTTTTTTTTCAAAATCCATTTCTGATGATGGGATCCATGAGAAACTGACGGAACTCCTCAAGTTTGAAAGGCACATGCATAGTAATTTGGGTATTTTCTTGAGAAAGTCGAGCATTTCTTTATAAAACCTACCAGTTTGGTGGAGTAGACCTGATGATGACGACCAGGGATGTCAAAGAGGAACCGCTCTCTAATTCGCGGGCCCCAGCTGTATCTTCTGATTTGAGAAATTCATCTTTTGTATGTTACGAAATGCCTTCGAGGTAGTCCTATTTGATTTTAATTATATTTTAATGATGGATATCATGAGGAATTAATTGAGCTGATGCTGAACCCTGGCAGTACCTAATGGAACTCAGGCTTGGTGCAACATAGGCGAGTGCTGTTTTCATGATTCGATTCGTGTTAACGAACAATTATGAGAGCAGTTCACAAGATGGAGCTGATGCTAAACCCAGGTAGTAACTAGTGGAACTCAAGTTTGGTCCAACATACGCGACTTCTATTTACGTCATTCGACTCGTGTTAACGAAACGAGGAGAGAAATTCACAAGATCGAGCTAGCCATTTTAGACATTCTTATTTTTTACATAAAACTCCCGTGAGTATTTACTCTTGTCAATATTCTCAAAAATAGCTCGACATGTTTCGAATCTTCAGAGACCCTTTTTCAAGAGCGTGCTTTCGCGATGGCTGTCTTTTTCACACTGCGCGCAGCAGCTCGCTCGCATTCTTCTATTGTTTGTGAAATGGTACCTGGAAGGTGGACATTAAATTTTAGCTGTGATCTTACGATGCAATCCCTGATGCATTTAGAGTGCTCCTTAACTTTCAAAGGTAGGTACACATATGGTGATTAATATGCTTGAAGTTAACTGCAATAATTCGCTTACTTTAACTTTTACTGGGAAGTCCAATTGAAGTCGGTTTTTTTTCTTTAAAATTTTGTTAAATACGTCAACTAACTTGACGGAATCATGTAAGAATGCCTATATGTTAATTGGCATAGGTATGAGTTTGACTGACCTTTATTCACTACTTGAAGCTTCAAAATATTGTCATCAACCGACGCCGAAAGGGCATTACAAGAAGCTTCTTGCGATGCTTTTTCGGCGTCGGTTGATGACAATATAACACACAATGTAACAGGGACGTTTTCAGGGACGGAAAAATATGACAATTTCTATAGAAAGAGTCACGTGATAGCTCGGAGCCCTTGATGTCACGTGACGCTTTCTATAGAAATTGACAGATTTTCGCGTCCCGCCCCGTCCCGACCCGTCCCGTTCTAGTGTGAGTCATCCTTTATCACTACTACAAATAGATTTTCATGGTAAAACTCGCGTTTTGTGGTTCAAGTTGTGCCTCCCAAGGGGCCTAATTAACATATTTTTACAGTTTTACTTCTAATTCTCGTAGAGTTGCATTTTATCATAATAATTAAGCGAGAAGACGGTCACAAATGTTTTATGTACACAAATTACCACGGCGCGTCATTCGAGCGTAAATTTTTTGCACTGTTCTTGCATGCGTTAAATTTAATATGTTGCATTGCAACCCCTTGCGTCAGCACGGGAGTGAGTTTTTTAAGCCAACCAATGTAGCGAGATCGCGTCATCCTTATCCAGCATGGGTATCGGAGTGCACACTCACGTTAGTCGGCAATTACTTTAGCTCAGCTCAGGTAACTCGTTCGCACAATCTTGAGAGCAATGACACAGTTTAGATACAGAACAAGGGTTGCTTTTATGGTTTAATGTACATAATGGATTAGTACCTATACTATTTTATATACACACATTAACTAGTTAATATTTCTCAATATTTCCATTGTACTGTTCACATTTGTTCAGTTATCTGTATGTGTTTAAATGAGTGAACTGGCTTACAATTCGAACGTTCTTTTAAAATATTAAAAAAATTGTAATTTATTACTTATTATATACGTCATAGACGACAGAAGGAAAATGATACCTAACACTGCGCTATTTTTTTCTATTATCATTTGTAAATAACTACAAAAGGAATCAGTGACCCTTATCATCTGAGTAATTTGGTCAACATTTAAATGATAGGTAGGACACATGTGTTCCTAAGCTCAGACTACTATTTGTTGTTACAGTCGCAACAAGTTAAAACGGTTTGGTTCGTGGACGTCTCATAATTATTAGTTTTAGTAGCCTGTGAAGTGTCTGAAAGATCAAAATAGAGGACGCACTAGAAATCAGATTAAAATTGCTAATCGAAAATGTCGAATCATTAATGAAAAACGGACTAGATTTTTTGCAAAGAGCAAAGGATATATCAGAAGATCCAATCGACACAAAATCAGCTAAAATATAATATATTAAGTTACAATCAGCTATAGACCGTTTCGTCGACGAAGTTCATCATTATTTTAAAATGGCTCAAAGCCCATCTGCTGAATTTATCCTCATATACTACTCGTACAATTCAAATTCAAGCTGAAGAGGTCGCCGTAGAACTGGAACTGACCTTCAACTTAAAGAACCAAGGTACTGGGGGGGCTCAACCACAAACGCACCACCGGCCTAACGTTACAAGCAAACTGCCAAAAATGGAGCTGGCAAGGTTTGACGGCAACATACCTTAATGGCACGCGTTTTGGGATCAGTTTGAATCTAACGTAGACAACAAGTAGTTGTATCTGCAGTCTGTGCTCGATGGGGAAGCTAAGCGAGCTCTTGAAGATTTGGATATAACCAGTAGAAACTACCAGATTGCAGTATCAACGCTCAAGGAACGTTTTGGGAAACAGTCTACTGTGGTGGACGCGCATTACACTGCGTTATACAACATAAAGGCTGCGGATAAAACTGTTTCAGACTGCAGAAGAGCATTTAATGACGTAGAGCGTCACTTGAGAGTCTTAAAATCGCTGGGCGAAGATGTTAACCATAATTATTTACGCGTCATCATAATGCAAAAATTTTCCGAGGACCTCATCTACGAGCTTCGATTAAAAGCGGAATCAGACTCGTATTCTATCGATGAAATCCGAAAACAAATTGAATGTATCATATCGGCTAAGGAAGCCTCGAATAGAATAAAGGAGAGCACAAGCCTATCATTACAAGCAGGCACATCAAACCAAAATCACGATAAATACAGTCTGGATACCTTACTTATTAATAGTGGAAGGAAAACTTACCCAAGGCGTAGCTTTCCTGTAAGAGATGAAAGGGGGCCTAATCAAAGATACTACGGTAGGAACCAGAATATTACCCGACAAAATGAAAAGAACGCTAACACCACTAACACCAGTCCTCAAAAAAGAACCGCAGAGAGAGATAGAAAGGAGACAGAGGCAAAGACAATGAAACCGACATGCATATTTTGTGAGAAGGAACATTTCAACGATATGTGCACCGAATTTAAAACCGTACGTGAAAGAACACAAAAATTAGAAGGTCGATGTTACAACTGCTTAGCGAAGGGACACCGGGCTTCCGAATGCCGATCGCTTAGAAATTGCTTTCATTGCGGGCGGCACGGTAATCATAATCGAGCTTTATGTCCTTCAAAGGACCCGGTCAAAACAGAGAATCTCCATATTGGCGAGACAAATATCATCCGGGACAGCACGACAATCTTAAAAACTGCCATTGTCAAAGTCAGTCATGGTGACTACGACCAGGTTCTCCGGGTTCTTCTCGACGGTGGTAGTCAACGCTCTTACGTCACGAGCAAAGTCGCAGATTCTTTGAACCTCGCCAAATTGGAAATTAATACGCTGTCAGTGTTCACCTTTGGAGCCGAACGTTCTAACGACATAGAATGTCCCGTAGTACGCTTGGATTTAAACACAAGGACGAATAATAAAACAAGTATTTATGCAAACGTAGTCCGACATATAACTAATACCGTGACTACAATGCCGGTTGAATTTAAAGGACGTGACGTCAAAGAAATCACCCCAAAAACATTTGTTTTGGCAGATGATTCTTCGTTAGGTGATCAAGTCGACATCTTGATAGGCAACGATTACTATGACTCCCTCATGACAGGTGAACAACATAATGTGGTAGATAACCTCTATTTAGTGAACTCAATCTTCGGTTGGATGTGGTCGGGAAAGTTTATAATCGATGAGAAGCCCTGTGATCCATTGTCAGTGCTTACGTACTTTCAATCGAGAATTGAACTGAATGGCTTGTGTAAACCAGACCCTCCGTTGCATAAATATGATTTACGAAAGTTATGGGATTTAGAATCAATAGCCTTCCGACGCGTATGACCAAAAACGCAAAAGACCAATTCGAAATTTTTGGCCTATCGCGTGTTAAATTTTGACAATTTGCGAATGACCATGTTAGTGAATTACCAAAAACGCAAAAGGCCAAATGGACATTTTCGGTGAATTGCGTGTTTGAACTCGTCAATTCTTAAATGACCAAGTTCATTTGTTGACCAAAACCGCAAAACGCCAATTCCTTAATTTTTGGCGAATCGCGTATATTTTCATTCATTTACTCATATCGTGTTGACTTATCTCATTCGATAGCTGTAAAACATTCAAGAGGTTTAATATGCACTGGAAAAAATACTGGCCACTTAAAATAGTATTCATATGATTATGATATTTATCTATTATTACTGTCAAGAACCTCTTGTTGTCAGTTAGTCTCAATACGAGTATTCACAAAATGGAGGAAGAAATAATTTTTACAAAAAATCAGAGAAATGGTATTAGTTTATTGCACGATGGATTTCGTTATAATAAAAACTATGGCAATGAAAGTATAGAAAATTGGAGATGTGTTAACCGTAGGAAAAACGATTGCAATGCATCAATTACAATTCATGCATCAACGAAGACTATCATACGTGTAAGTGATCATTTATGTTCCAGAAATTATGACGAGAATGAGATTTTAGTTGCAATGAACAAATGTAAGCAACAAGTTTGTGAGGACCTTTCGTCCGTGCCAAAAATGCTCGAGAACTGTTTAGAGGAGTTGGAAGATAGTGGAGTACAGAATCTTCCAGAAATAAAACAGAAACAAGATTCAATGTCTCGTGCGAGAAAACGATTTTTGGAATCCGATGGCAAAAACCATTCTGGATTACCTAACGTCTTAGCAAACCAATTCTTAGCGTGTGATGACGGAAAAGGAATGCAGAGGATATTAATTTTCTGTACAGATGTCTGCAAGACATTTAGTAATACTTTTAATGCGGATACTTACTTCGGGGATGGCACGTTTAAGACTGCCCCCAATCAGTTCGCTCAAGTATATGTCATATACATCGATCTGGGATCTACTGAAGAAATAACAAATGTTATTCCAGCAATCTATGGTTTATTGCCTAATAAGACAAAGTCTACGTATATTCGCTTTTTTAACCTACTAAAAACAGAACTAGGCATTGATATTCACAGATATAAAGCTGATTTTGAAGAAGCTCCTATTCAAGCTGTAAAACATGTGTTCCCATCAGCAGAAATATCTACATGCTATTACCATTTCTCCAAAGCCGTTTGGAAGAATGGCAAAAAACACGGCTGTAAAACTAAAAAGGAAAACCGTAGAATGGTTCGTTTAGCAGCTAATTTGCCATTACTACCAGCACAGGACATGGAGAAAGGCTGGAGATCTATTCTGGAAATAACGCCAAAAAACGACTTAAAAAAATAATTTCAAATAGTATTATGAAGACCCAATGGCTTACGAAATACCCATTGAATATGATTAGCGTAGCAGGCGAGCGACACCGCACTAATAACCCAGCAGAGGGATGGAATCGTCGTATTAGTACTCGTATCAGGAGAAATCCCCACTTATACGAGTTTATACAAAAAATAAAGAAAGATGCTAAAATATGTGACAGAAGAATAATAAATTATGTTTCTAGGCCCTGCATAAAAAGTACCGAGAAGGTACGTAATGGTAGGTAGAAGTAAGGCGAAGAAGTACCGAAATTGGTTTTGACAAAATGTATAAGCGATACTTAATTAAACTGTCACAAAATAACATAACCCCGTTAAATTTTCTGAGGAAACTAACTCTGTTACTCTGCTTAAAAAAAGATAAAAAACATAAGTAATTTATGATGTTATGTTACGTTAAAGTTTTTTTTGTGTTATAAGACAATCAATTTTGTCTATGGTCCCTTTCTTAAAGAAGATACCTAAGTTTAATTTTATTCATGATGATAACAAACAATAAAGCGTAATTTTAATGTAATAGTTTTTTCTCAAACATGATCGTAAATGTATGCATTTATGTCACGAAATGAAGACATGAAGTTCCTTGTTTACGGCTCCCCCCATTTACTTCTTGGCCGGCGGCCGTGAAGTAATGTATGGCGTAAGTATGAACGAAACATTATTGTCCGCTGCTCTAACTTTTTAAATTTGCGTACTAACACTAAACTGACAAAGGAAAAATTACATACAGCCAACGACCACTAGATACTTGCGACATTAAAAAAAACAACTTCTATGTTTCTAATGTATTTTTATGTGCGGTTAAACATGGTGCTCGAATAGCTAATTCAAATTGCATATTTAAAAAATAAAAAAAGGTGGCAAATTAAACTTTTTTTCCTTATTAACCTATTTACCTAGTAGTTGTTTTAAATTTAATATTTCCTTACAATGTTTGAGAAAAGCACTATACAAGCCTTGGCCGGAAGAGAGATTGCAGGACTTGTTTAATCCAGTCTACCACAAACTCGTCCTTCGATCTCTTACTTCACGGCCTCTGCAGTAATGTACTATTTTTATGTTTATACCTGTAGTAGATCTAGACGTTTCCTTCGTGTATTACTAACCGACAAACCAGTCTGCCCACCTAGGTGGACGTTTAGGATTTTATTTTCTTAACCAACAATCGGCCTAGTTGGTTGGTTATTACTAAATACACTTCTGCTAGTAAGTAGTTGATATGAAACTTTTTGGTTTTTATATGACTGTGATATATTTACTATATAGTACTTAATAAATGCCTATGAAATGCCTAAAAAATACAAAGCTTTTTTGGCATCAGCGTTCTTAGACCCCTTTCCCACTATGTCGTCTGTCGGGACGATTTTTTGTCGTGTGTCGCGGCGGCAGAACATTTTATATGCAACTGTTCACACTTGTCGGACACCGATTTTCATATAAAATTTCCGATCCGATAAAAATCGTCCCAGCAGACGACATAGTGGGAACGGGGTCGGGTTTGTCATCTGCGTTTATGGCACCTTGCTTATTATAGTTCTGGTAATTTGCGTATTTGGCACCTTGCTTATTAACGTTTTGGCCATTCGCGTTTATGGTATATTGCTTACTAAGATAAGGGTATTTGCGTTTTAGGTTTTACGCGTAATAATTATTATAAATATTTGAACCTCGGCGGACTCAATGTTTAATCCATTTAAATATATCTTACAAATTACCGACTTATAGTAGACACCTCAATACTTGAAGGAAGTCTAAGACATATCTATATGAATTAATTTCTCCTAAGCTGTATACATTAGAAGTTGTGGGTTGAATATAATAAGCAGATTCAAATTAACGCATTGTCTTTCGCAGGAATTTCGCGAAAGTATGTGAAGTGGTGGAGCACGCGCACCCCCGCCGGCCATGATGTTCTGCAGATAGTGCCAAGTATAAGGTAGGCACTTCTTCTTTATGTACTTAGGTACCTATTTTTGTTTCGAGTTACTATAACATAAAAATACTTAATAACGTATAACATAATATTTATACGGGTCACTCACGTAGTTAGCCGGGGTTTTGAATTACGGAACAAGTATTGGGTTGAAATCGACCATATTAGGTGCGACAAGGTAACGGTGGTATCGAAAGAAGTGGTCATCCGAACTTCAATCGTGATTGTAGTTGTTGGTCAATTTTTAAACGGTTTTGGGTATCGCGTCGCAAGCGACGTAGTAGTCAGTGTTGTTTGCAATCCGGTTGACCAAAACATGAGTAAGACGAGGGTAGAACTTCTGCTGTGTCGCGCTGCCTTTATGCCTGAGAGAGTGCTAGTCCGCAGTGCACAGCTTGCCTCTCGGTCACGATGCTGATGCTCCTGATGACGATCTTCGTAAAGATTGAAACGTAATCGGAATTCGACAAAAATTACGGTTACGTTACGTTTGACCCGTTTTAAAGATTATTAAATATAAAATACCTACTTAATAACATCAAAGGTCATTGGGAGTTTTGACCCGCTTTATGAAAGTTCGCGTACAGACACCAAACCAGTTTTAAATTATAGAGCTTAGTTCCGCTTTTCAAAATATGTCAAAATTTTAAATTTATCTACAGGGAGAAAAAAGTTATTCAAAACAATACGAGTAAGCTGAACATGTTGCCTATAATTTTTCAAATTACGCGTTACGGAAACAGTGTTTATAATATCGATTTTTTGAAAGAAAATGAGAAAATATTAATGGCTTAAAAATTTGCTCCGTCCCCAATACAACATTTTTTTTTACAATGATCCGGAGGGCTTCCGAGTTCATAAACTTGGGATTTTCATAACCACCTAGTCACATATAACATATCAAAAGAATCAGAACAACCGTATTCGATACAAGAAAAATAAAAAGTTCTTAAGATTATGTTACGGTTTCCATGTATTAGCGGGAGGGATCCGAAACACGTGCGTTGAGCGCGGACCTGTCGACACTTTTTTCTAGCGATATCGCGCAACCGAATATTCGCGTCGGTAAGAGCTGAACCGAATGTTCGGTCGAGTGGAGTAGTGTGAGAAGTGCGCATGTAAGATAAGATGTCGCTTTGGCGTCTCCCTTCCAACGTGTTGGAAGCCTTCCGGCCGTTTGCACATCTGCGGTTCGCAACCAGGTGCGATTGAAGAATAGGGTGTTTCACCTTTGTAATGGAAAAAAAAAATATTTTTACGGACTTTGCTTACGCCCCGGATTTCACTTAATTTAAAAATCTTATTTACCAAATTTCAAGAAGATCCCTGGGACAATCTTAAACAAATCGACCCAGTCCCACGGTAAGCTCAATAAGGCTTGTGTTGTGGGTAGTAGACGACGATATAATATAATACATCGATACATATAAATACTTAAATACATAGGAAACATCCATAACTGAGGAACAAATATTCTTGATAAACACACAAATAAACGCCCTGACCAGGATTCGAACCCGGGGCCTCCTGCTTCATAGGCAGGGTCACTACCAATTGGGCTAGGAGGCCGTTCAAACCCCGTTACGCTAATAACAACCTGTGAAGCAACAATAACTTGTGAAGTGATTATTTGTGACAAGTTATTTATGAAATGACGATAAATCGGTCAGAATTTATAGTTGAATACTTACATGAACAGCAGCAGACACTCCGTCCTTGTCTGGCACGCGCGGAGAGCACATGTAGCCGATGGCCTCCTCAAACGCGAACAGCGGGTTCTTGCCCTGCTGCATCAGTAGGAGCGCCGTGTTGCCTGTGGAAAAATAGGTTTCACATTATTTATATTGGTAACAGCGCATAGCATACGTCCTTGACATATACAAGATTTGAAAAAAAAAAATAGTTAATTATAAATTTAATAACAAATCAAAAATATTAAATTAAATAATTTGATTCGTTTCGACAATAAGTTGTATTGATGACAGCGCCATCTCTCTCGCCATACCGGAACTCCTAAGTTTGGTTTGGATGGAAGTACAGTCGCCATCAGATATATCGGAGCATCCGAGGTGCTCACAAATGTCTGAACACGCCTCTATTGTCTAGACGCACATAGGTCGAAAATCCCGATTTAGGCCGCCAAAAGTCAACTTTCTAAAAGTCGGCTTATCACAAAGCTAATTAGTTCTCGGAAAGCAACACACTATCACGGAACTTATCCTACCCCACCACCACCCTTATCAGTTACACAGGTAATCCACCAGGTTCGGAAAATTAGTCATCACATAAGTTGCACACGTGGTTCTTAGCACTCTTATTCGAAACAAACATTTCTAAGCCATTTTTTTTTTGTGGAGTTTATTTGTCAGTGATAGATTTCGAAAATACAGGTATGTTTTTATTATTCTCAATTATTTTTAATAAGAAATATTTAATTTATTATATATATATAAGCCACTAAACATGACCCTTTTCTTGATTAACGTTTTGTGATATTTTTCATATTCAATTGTATTTGATATTCAATTGTATTTCATATTTAATTGAATTTCAACCCCTAAATGAGGTCCACCTCATTTAGGGGTTGCACAAGGATGGATTTTTAAAATGTGATTTTTGCATCATTTTCCTGGGCTATTTTTTTTTTAGATTTTGAGCAAAATAACATTGGATTATGAAACTCTATTAAAAATGAAGTAAAATGGTACATTAGGCACCTCTTTGATCTTAATAATTTTGAAGTAATGAGCGATTGAAATAACTTTATCCAGGAAATGACGCCCATGCCAGGAAATGACGTATACTGTATAAGAAACAGTGGCATTCTGATGAAATAAAATTCTGGTTGCTTCACAAATATGTGACTGAGTTTAGTAAAACGTCCCACTTTGTCGATTCTACATATTTACGGAGTTACTGGCAGTTTAGTGAAATATGGTAAAACCTACCGAAAATCGGCCTTCAATAAAAACTGACGAAACATACTGTAATTAACCTTTTTAAGCCCCCAAGTTTAATGCCCAGCATCTCACTTTGTCGAATACCTAAAAAAAAAGTCGATATCATATTTGTGACTGTTTTTAAAAAAATTATCTACCTTATCGATGTGGAGTTATGAGTAGTGAGGTGTGATGTCTATAGGTGCTATAGTTTTTTTTAAATTTCAAATTTACAAAAGCGAAAAAGCGATAGGTAACTGAGAAAACGATGGCTGGATCTGAAAAATGCCTACTTTTGGAAAATAACTGATAATTTTTTTAGTTTTGGTAAGGTAGTTACTATTGAACATAAATTTGATTCAGCGCTCATATAATTATCAGCATTCAGGGCACGAGTCACCCAATGAAACTTATTTCAATTTGATACGACATAGTCCACGATCTCTTCCCAAATCTCCCTAGCCATGGTTTAAGTCTCATTTATGAAGTACGATATTGAACGAATGTTTAACACTCTTTTCACCCCCTTTGCACACCTTTTTCGAAAACGATAAAAACACTTATTTTTGTATTTTGACCAAAAACCTTTTCGCATAAATTAATGTCTCTAGCTAAAAAAAAAACATTCTTCCGCCATAAAAACTTTCAACACCCTATTCACTTTTTAGGGGTGAAACTTTCCAAAACACTAACAACACTTATTATTGTCTTTTGAAAAGAGACCTTTCAACCAAAATTAAAGTCTCTAGCAAAAACAGAAAACCTTACTTAAACAAAAATACAAAAAATCAACATCCTTTTCACCACTTTAGGGGTGGAATTTTCTAAATCGTTGAAATCACTTTAATTAAATTCGGATTTATTAGTGTAAGGATTTTTTTCATAAAGTATGAAGTCCATAACATAAACGGAAAGCCTTCCGCATTACAAACTTTTAAGACATATTTCACCCCTTTTGGGGTTGATTTTTCCAAAACGCAAAAATTACTTTTTTTATATATTAATAACAAACCTTTGTTCAAAGTTTTAAGTTTTTATCTAAAAAAAAACTTTCTCCCATACAAACTTTCAACCCCATTTTTACCCCCTTAGGAGATGAAATTTTCAAAATCCCTTCTTATTCCTTATTTTCGCTAAACTCTTAACGTACTGTGAAAAATTCAGGGTCTTACGTTTAGTAGTTAATCAGTAAATCAGGAGTTTTCCGTTTATATGTATAGAAGATTTTGATATCATCAGACGAAAGACGTCATTTCCTGGTAGATTCGTCATTTTCCTGGGTCGGATACCAGGAAATGACGCCAGGAAATGACGTACAATTAATATATTTTACGATAACTGCAAAATTGTAAACAAAATGAATACGTGATCTAAACATATATAAATACAACCAAACAAGCTATTCGACAATAAAAAATAATAAGATTTTAATTAATTTTAAATGCTTAAATAACTTTCCAAACATATGACGTTATGGGAGGACGAAAACGGATCGTGTAAAAGACTTACCTCGCAAGTCGCTTAACATTCGCCAATTACACGTCCAATCGCTATGATACCTACAAGCAACTATCTTACTTTATCCTAGTATCGCAAACATGGCCTCAGTACCTTCGATTAATCACTTATTAGCAGGTGTTTGCGTGAAGTCGTTTTCTGGCTAAACTTGTGACACATATATCATGGCCGCCTGGCTTTCAAATAATATGTTTTTGACAGCATATTGTATATAATATAATGCGCAATTAATCTAGCTTTCTAATGATGTCAAAAGTTTGAATGTAGGGTGTACAGATGTGAGGCAAAGCTACATTGTTCGAAGAAATCCGCAAGTGTGACACACCTCACAGACTTAGTGCGCCTAGTAATGAGAATTTTTGATATTTTTTATTAAGGTTCTGTTTATAATAACAATAAAGATTATATTGTGCCTCGTTATGTTTTCTTGTGTTAAACACATAGAAAATAAATTTGAAGTAATTTTGTAATAAATTTAGCGGTAACAGGCGTGTGACACCTAAAAATCGCTCTTTGAAAATCCACCCACAAAATGATTAGCAAGTGAAAAAATTACTAAAACGCGCAAAGTTTGTGTAAAATAACTTTATTGGTCATGCAATAACTGTGTACGTAGCCAAGATGCCAATCGCTCACGATTAATAACGTATCGCAGCTACCTCTCTCTATCACTCTTTTTTATTAGTGTGACAGTGACAGTTGCGTTTCGTTAGCGACTGAGCGTGAGCGATTGGCATCTTGGCTAAGCACCCTGGAATACTAATTAAAATATGAATATATTTACTCTCATTAATCTGTTAAATTACAGCAAACAGCAATATACAAGCGAATGTGCTACATAACGAGAAACCCCTTCTTTTGTACGCTTGGTTACGCCTTTCCTGTGGTGTTCAACGACTCTCAGCAGGAATTGCTTCTGTTCTTCGTTTTTAACTGAATTGTTAATTTTTTTATCAAAGCAATGCCTCGTTCTCATATCATTAACTACCTTAATGTCATCAACTAAAGCTCTAATTGTATTCCCACAATAGTTGGTTTTGGCCTTAACACCGAACAATGCAAAAAAAGTTCTAGTTTTACTGGTAACAAAGTCACTGAGAGATTTATCTTCGAGTTTAATTTTACCGTCCAATCGTTTCAGCCCTTTCTTCTTTGCAGGAATAGTTAAATTCGCAAACATCTTTTTTTTTCTCATCTTGGGTGATACGTTCGTCCAAAAACGCTAATCCAACATTAATTTCGAATAAATACCAAAGATGTCGCTTAGCTGCAGTGACAGCATTTTTTTGCACAACTATATCAGCGTAGGCAGTCAAAAGCTGTATCATTTTTCTTCAATGCATTGAAATTGTCTCTTTTATTTGCTATTCTTGTCATTTTTGAGCAAGATAACTTGTCAATACCAGTCAGCTCGTCAGAGCTCATGCCCTCTCTCTGTGTCATAAAGAAGTTCTTATCACTTTGAAAAACGCCATTCCTTGAAAGTACATCCTGACACGCAATGTCAAACAGGTTTTCCAGATCACCTTTCCAGACTTCCCGTTTCATATTTGCCGTATCTGTGTTCCTAGACTTCTCTTTACACAAATTTTGATATTCCTTGTGTAGCTTTTTAATTCCAGCTCGGATGTCTTCCTCACACTCAACAGGAATATTAGCCCTCCGCGATGTCTCCTGTAGCTTTATACTTGTTGATTTAGCAGCATCGGCAAGTGTTTCTTTCATTTCTTTGTAATGATCTGATGATAGATAAACACTTTTTGGAGGGGAGCCGAGCCCTTAGAAATTCACTACAGGGAACTTTTTCAAGTAACCAGATTCCGCGTTTGTTTCTTATTTTTATGGTTAAATACCGGCAATAAACTAAACAAATCACATTCGTAGCACTTATGTCTTTCTTTCTTTCTTACCCTCCACTTTTAATTGCCGTAAGTAGTTAAATGCCACTTTAGATTCACTTATTAACTTTCTTACCCTCCATTGTACAAAAATAGTCGTTTGAGAAAAAAATGTGTCAAAGTGTAACCTCTAAATATTAACCGATTTTTACGAAATTTGAAATATAAATCTTTTATGCAAGTGAAATCAAGAAGCCGAGCAAAGTCAAATGAAAATTGAAAATTTGGAAAAATGAAACACCCTATTGAAGAATGTTTATTATTTGTACTCAACCAGTAGCGAATCAAGAGAACTTGTTCTTTCACCGAAACTTAGGTGTGAACAAGGAATAAGCACTTCTTAATCTTATGTAGTTGCAATTAAAAAGCATTTCTTAATTCGCAACGACTTATTCGCCTTACACTTGAAAACAATGACATAACACGAGTGACAGTACAATAAAATTACATGATTCAGTAAGATGAATTTTGCAAATTAACCCAGTTGTAAACAATTACAATATGGAATACAGTATCAGACGAACACCTGAGTAAGAGAATTGTGTTTTTCAAGGATGTTCCATGGTTATGTTCTCTATCTATATGTTTCGCCGCATACGAGAGCTTGCGAATACCATCTTCGTACGGAGCAAGATTGGTCTGAAATAGCGGACGCAGATGGCAACCTGATAGACTTTAACAGGGAGCATGCAGCGGACATACTTAGTACGGATAATGAAATAACCATAGCAAGTATTGAATCTCGTGGTTAACATGTTTGAATAACAATAATGAAATATGTGTTACTATTCACCGGGTCGTTAATCAGGAGATACATTTTTTATTTTGTAATTCTTTGTGAATTATATTCATATTCATATTCATTTATTCATAACGTATGTTACATGTCAGTTGATCTATTTTAAGTATACAAAGAAGTATGTTACATGTCAGTTGATCTATTTTAAGTATACAAAGAAAACATCATGTCATTTTAATGTAACATATCATTATTTTTTTCTATAAACTCTTCTAATGTGTAAAATGCCTTATTTACTAGATATTCTTTAAGTCTATTTGTAAATATATTGTCCGATAATTCAGCTGTCCTCAAATTATTCGCAAACGATAATATATTCTAGTCTAGGACCTATGTACCACACACTTTGCTCAGACTTTTTTAGTCTGTGCCGGTTAGGTAGGAGTTTATGTCCGTTTCGGCTGTTAGGATCATTCATTCTAAATTCATTAATATTTTTACGTACCACTTTGACCACTTCAAATATGTACAGACTTGGAACAGTCATGATTTTTAACTCCCGAAACAAGCTACGGCCAGGTGTATCCCAGGGCATTCCAGCCATAATCCTAATTACCTTTTTTTGTATCATGAACACCCTTTGTCTGTCCGCTGCTTGCCCCCACATATCAATTCCATACGTAACAATTGATTGAAAGTAAGCATAGTATCCATTTCTAACACACTGCTCATCTAACATTTTTGTTAATCTTGAAATTGCATAACACGCTTTGCCTAACCTCTTACATAGCTCATCTATGTGGGTATTTCAGTTTAACGAAGAGTCTAAGGTGAAGCCAAGATATTTTGCGTCACGTACTAAAGGTACTTCAATATTATCTAGCACAATATTTAATGATTGGGGTGGCACACCCCTAAGGCTGATTTGGATTACATTGGTTTTTTCAAGATTAAGTTTCATACCATTGGTAGTAAACCAGCGCTGTACATCTAGAATCAAATGATTTACTTTGGATTGCAGTTCTGCAAAACCAGTGCCCCAAACAACAAAAGCACTATCATCAGCATATGCGAGCAATTGACCATGTGATGTACACGCTGACAAGTCATTAACCAATGCAATAAACAGGTAATTACCTATTACTGAACCTTGAGGAACAGAAATGGAATCGAGGGATTGATAGTTAGATCTTCCCTTTCAAGAATGTCCCACGGATGCCGTAATGGTCTAACTTAGTAATAATGAGCTTATGATCTACAAGGTCGAATGCTTTCGACAAGTCACATAGCACAATAGCGACTTTGCATCCCAATTCTAGTTTCCCAAAAATAGTTTTTATGAGGTGTCTGGTCGCATCTACTGTCGACTTTTGAGACTGATAGGCATATTGTTCTTTTGCTAATAAACCCTTACTTGTCAGATGATTAATTAACCTATTTGCGAGACCTAGTTCAAAAATCTTAAACAATGCTGGTATTATCGAAATATCGAAAAAAATATTAGTTTATTATTGCCAAGGTTATGCAATAAACGTATGGTTTTTCGTGGTGCGAGAGTTTTTAAGACATGCGAGAAGGGACGAGAAGGATTTTCATTTAAAACAAATGCATTTAAAAGTAGGTTTTTATTTCGAGGCACATCAGACTCACACATGAAAATGACGATGAAAAAAAAAGTGCTTCACTCAAATAATACTAAAACTTAACAAACGACACAACAAAGCTACATATGATTATTCTTTTAATTCTCCAACAAAATTAAATAATTTGAAATATATTTTCAAAGAACCTCTTCTACCCTTTTATTCTCATTAGGTTGCATATGGACAGATAATTTTTATGCAATGCCTTACTCAAATGTTTATACTTTTCAGGTCGTTTATCGCCAAATGAATCTCTTTGTCTATTTCTTCGTACTCTCTCTTCTTTTTGTAGGTGACTTTTCTTAAATCAAAGCACGTACACTCTGTACTTAAAACATCAAGTAAGTGGGCTATATTTGGATTCTTGCGGCCAATGTAGGTACTTATTTATTTCTGAATGCCGGCCTTCTTTGTTATTATTCGTCCTAATGCTTTCTTTTTCACAGCAACAATGACTCCGTAATTTATCCTTATGAACCCATAGCTTATCAAAATATCGGTAAAATTTGTGTATCTTTACACGGACTGGGCATCATATCACATATTAATCACGTATCTAACATTAATAAAATCTTTAGGTAGTCGGGCAAGCCCAACACATCTTGCAACGTGTCTTTTCTTTGCTCTTGTTTTTATTTCAAGAGCCTTAGCTTTTTTCCAGAGGCTGCGGTTAAAATGGTAATAACACCCTCGAAATATAATTTCTGGAAACACTTTCTTGATCGCTTGTATTGCAGCTAATTCCAAATCGTTATTTTTTTCAGCGACCATGTAGGCAGATTTAGCCTTAATCAAATTAAACAACATTTTACACGTTATAATATAATATATATAATTATTTCATAATTTGGCCAATATCAACTCGAAAAGTATGTATGCACTTCGACTAAACTGCCTGTCAGCAAATTGATAACGAAGATAGCGAACAAAGAAGAGTTAATCTTTTGTCGTACCTGGTTGCGAACCGCAGTTGTGAAAACGGCCGGCAGGGTTTCTTGTTCTTTAAAGAACAAGTTCTCTTGTTCACAACAGGTTGTGTACAAAGAATAAACATTCTTGAATCGCACCTGGTTGCGAAACGCAGTTGTGTAAACGGCCGGAAGGGTTGAAGCCCGTGTTGCTCGGAGCTTGTATCGGTTTGTAATTGTCATTACATACAAATTGCTAACAAAAGTACCATGACAAACACTCAAATCTAATCAAATCAAATTAACTGTCAGTGTTTACAAAGAACCTACTTTGTATTCATTTAATTACCTTTTTTTTAATAATTTAATTATTATTTTCCGACTGAATCATTTAACTCCTACGAATAAACTAAGCCTACGTTGGGAGGGTCCGCTGGATGCGGGTGGCGCAGGACCGGTCATTGTGGAAATCTTTGGGGGAGGCCTATGTCCAGCAGTGGACGTCTTTCGGCTGAAATTATAATGATGATGATGATGACGTTGGGAGGTACTTTATCTACATATTTGTCATAATTTTAAAGAAAAAAAAAACCGACTTCAATTGGACTTCCCGGTAAAAGTTAAAGTAAGCGAATTATTGCAGTTAACTTCAACCATATTAATCACCATACGAGTGAAAAGTTAAGGAGCTCTCTAAATGCATCAGGGATTGCATCATAAGATCACAGCTAAAATTAAATGGGACCTCCATCGAGGTACCTTCTCACAAACAAAGGAAGAATGCGAGCGAGCTGCTGCGTGCAGTGTGAAATCCGAAACATGTCTATTTTCAACAATATTGATGGGAGTAAATACTTACTGGAGTTTTATGTAAAAATATGTAATTTATGTTTTTATTTTGTTAATTTTCCTTACACCGTATTTAAAACTTACATACATACAATACATATTACTACCAGGGTTCAGCATCAGCTCCATCTTGTGAACTGCTCTCCTAATTGCTCGTTAACACGAGTCTATTCATGAAAACAGCACACGCGTAATTTTCACCAAACCTGAGTTCCACTAGGTACTGCCAGGGTTCAGCATCAGCTCCATCTTGTGAACTGCTCTCCTAATTGCTCGCTAACACGAATCGAATCATGAAAACAGCACTCGCCTATGTTGCACCAAACCTGAGTTCCATTAGGTACTGCCAGGGTTCGGCATCAGCTCCATTAATTCCTCATGATATCCATCATCAAAATATAATTAAAATCAAATAGGACTACCTCGAAGGCATTTCGTAACAAACAAAAGATGAATGTCTTAAATCAGAAGATACAGCTGGGGCCCGTAAATTATAGAGCAGTTCCTCTTTGACATCCCTGGTCGTCATCATCAGGTCTACTCGAAAAGCTCGAGTTTCTCAAGAAAATACCCAAATTACTATGCATGTGCCTTCCAAATTTGAGGAGTTCCCTCAGTTCCTCATGGATCCCATCGTCACAAATGAATTTTGAAAAAAACGGGACCAACCTGGTACCATCTACTTTCAGAAAACAAAAAAAAATTCAAATCGGTTCAGTAATGAAGGAGTTATGAATGAACATCCATTAAAAAAAATAGACAAATTGAGAACCTCCTCCTTTAGAAATATTGAAGTCGGTTGAAAATGAAAATTAGCCTTGTACTTTGTTCGATTTCCGAATAAAATTAGGACATTGCCGAGTTTTTTTTTCAATCAATAAGTACTTAGGTACATTGAAATCGTTTCAAACGAGCGAAGCGTAAGAAATAGCAGGCTTCCAAGGGTGCCACAGTAAAAATAAGTTTGTTAAGCTCTGAGCTAAGGATTAAGTGTGTGCATTTAAAAATGCTTTTACAAGTATACAGTGCTCTTTGGAAGCGCGGTAAAGCCGAACGAGAAGAGGAAAATATAATAAAGTCGTTTGTATGTGGCGGCACGTAGACAAGCGTGCGATGACTTTATAGACTTTGTTATAGGGATTGGGCGTGCTAGCGAAATGTGTCATTGTATATTACGACGGTTCAGGTAAGTTCTTCATATAGGTTCAATTATGAAATATATAACCTACATCAATACGTTGATTGTTGAGTACGAGCATAGGAATAAAATAATTGCATTTGTATATAGCACAGGTCATTAGCTTTCTATAATGCGTTCAAAACCGCAATGTGATTACACTTAAATAAATAATAACATTCACTTAATATTTCGAACATATCTGACACAGACTATATATATTTTACAAAAATGAGCCGTGCATTAGTAAGGGAACTAAGTATTTAAAGAAGTTAATATTCTAACTGTAGCGTCCTTATTTATCTATTAGAATATTATTCATGTTAAGAGATAAGATTCATTTAAGTACTACAATTTACGATGTCTCTGGCTATAACACTAGAAATAAAAATAAGTTAGCTATCAGGATATGTAAATTATAAAAGTATTTTTTGGCCTATGTATTCATTTCTATAACAAGTTGCCGGATGAAATTGCACTTGCCCTTTCCCGATCTTATGAATTGCCACTTATCTGAAAAAATCTTTGATGTCGAAGGCTTATTACACAGCACAGGGGCTCATTTTGGAAGAGACTCATTTTAGGTCGTCAACGGAATCGCGTTAAGACGTAATCGTAAAGTCCAGGGTGCGTAACCAAGATGCCAATCGCTCACGCTCAGTCGCTAACGAAACGCAACTGTCATTGTCACACTAATAAGAAAGAGTGATAGAGAGAGGTAGCTACTCGTACGATACGTTATTAAGCGTGAGCGATTGGCATCTTGGCTACGCACGCAGGACTATTTAACAGCCAAACATGCTTGGCCCATACCAGAAACTGTAACTAAACCAAATAAAATTTATATTAAATGTACTATAATAGCTAACAAAGAGGAGGATACATTTCACGAAAGAAATCAAATCAAGTGCAGTGAGGGATTCCAGCGCCCAAGACATAATTTTAAAGAAAAAAAAACCGACTTCAATTGGACTTCCCGGTATAAGTTAAAGTAAGCGAATTATTGCTAATTTATCTTTTTATTTTGTCTATTTTCCTTACATCGTATTTAAAACTTACATATATACGAGTATTACTACCAGGGGTCAGCATCAGCTCGTTAACATGAGTCGAAATGAAATGAAATTAAATATTTATTTATAACAATTATTACAAGTCATTTTGGCATTACTATACTTAATACTATGTATTACAAAATATATATCCTGTAGGTACATTTACACGACATGTACACATGTAACTTATAACGTAAGTGGCAGGTCAAAGAACTCGTCGTAATCATAAAATAATGTATTTAGTAGCCACTTCTTAAGCCTAGTTTTAAATCCTGCGGTGGAAGTTGCGTTCCTGATAACCTCCGGTAACCGATTATATACTAAAGGTCCGAGGCAATAAATCGACTTAGCCGACTTCGCTAGCTTGTGTGGCTCCGCTACAAGCCTATCTGCGTGCTTGTTGCTACGCAGTGGGTAGCGGGAGTTCGTACCCTTGCAATCGAATTGGTCTCGATTGACGTATGCGAACAGTCCAACCTGCTGTATAAGTAGGCAAGGTAGGGGTAAAATCTGGAAAACGGCAAATAGCTCGCGGGCTGGGGCGTCGTTTGGTTTTCCAGCCATACCGCGAAGGGCTCGTTTCTGCATTGAAAAAACTCGGAGCCAGTCTGCGGCCCGAGCCCACAGTTCAACGCCATACGTTAGCACAGAATGTACCGTCGCGAAGTAACATTCACGCACCGCGTGCCTTCCGGTGGTGCGAGCCAGCCGGCGCAGCGCGAAACATGCGCTGCCTAGCCTATTACACATCTCGTCTATGTGCTCCTCCCATGTTAAGGCACTATCGATATGAAACCCGCAAGCGCAAAGCGTGTGCAAGACACATGCTGTAAGGGGGCATGGTCTGCGCAAACTCGCAGACTCTCCGCGGGGTGGCCGTTTAGTTTAATTGACATGATGCAGGTCTTATTGCTGTTTAACGCCAGTCCATTGGACTTGAACCAGTCGCACAGCTGCTGAACCACGCTATTTGATGCCGTTTCAAGTTCTTTTTTCGTCGGTGTACTAACTACTGCCGTCACGTCGTCGGCATACATAAAGATGTCGGCGCCTTCTATTGCCAACGGTAGGTCGTTCAGGAGGATGCTGAAGAGGGTGTTGGAGAGACATGATCCTTGCGGCACTCCTATTAGGTTTTCTCGCTCAGAGGAGATTACGTTGCCTCGTTCACCAACGACCACTTGAGCCCTACCAGTCATAAGCGAAAGCAAAAGATTTACAGCTGGGCCGCGGACGCCGTAGTGATTGAGTTTGTCCGTGACGAGCGCGTGGTCAGCAGTGTCGAAGGCGCGTGACAGGTCGCAGCAGATAATTGCCACATGGCGTCCAGCTTCGCGGGCTCGCAGTGTACAATGTATCACCTCCCGTACCAGGTCGGTAGTGGATCTGCCCTGACGGTACGCGTACTGGCTGTCAGACAGTACGTTCCTGGGGTGCCAAAACGACAATAGCCTTTTATTTAAACCGACTTCCAGACATTTGCTCAGAACAGGTACCAATGCGATAGGGCGGTATGATTTTAGGTCTTTTTTGTTTGTTTGTTTGTTTGTAAGCACTTTATTGTACACAAATATAGTAAAAATAAACATTTTGATAAGAACAAAGGTACAAAGGCGAGCTTATCCCTATAAGGGATCTCTTCCAGCTAACCTTTGAGTAATTGAGAGGAGAATCTTCGAGTTCTAGATAGACAAACAACAAATACAATAATGTACAAAACAACAAGGAAGTACTTAAGTACGTAAAATACAACAAGTTATAATAAATTACGTATATATTTATATATAACAATAATAATAGTATATACCTACATTTATACATAATATATATCTACTAAATACATACATAAATATATATATATATATATATATATATATATATATATATATATATATATATATAGCACAAATGAACAAATATTACTATGCCAGTTCTCAATTATTTGAAACTTGGTTGGAGAGCCACAGTCTTTTCAGATTATCTTTAAATGATGCCACAGACTGAGATTGTCTGATGGACAAGGGTAACTCATTCCACAGCTTAACAGCGCGTACTGTGAAAGATTTTGCGTAAGTAAGCGTCTTGTCACCAGGAATAGCCAATTTTAAATTAGTACTTGAGCGTAAGCGGTGATCACTACCCTCCGCTAGATAGTTAAATCGCTCAATTAAGTAAGGTGGAGAAGTAGGGGTAAAGAGTATGTTGAAAAGTAATGACAGGACATGCACATCTCTGCGTCGTCGGATCGGTAGCCAGCCGAGTTGGGATCGAAATTTAGAAATATGGTCGTACTTACGGAGGCCAAATATGTACCTGATACAAACATTTTGCAGACGTTCAACTTTATCGAGGAGTTCTTCACTAAGGTCTAAAAATGCAATGTCACCATAATCAAGGATAGGAAGTAATAGAGATTGGGCCAGAGTCATTTTGGTATGCAGAGGTAGAAAATTCTTCAGGCGTCTGAGCGAGTGGAGGGATCCGAAAATCTTTTTGCTCACCTCCGCAATATGAGGAGACCAAGACAGCGTCTCATCCATGGTGACACCTAAATTCCGGACAGTAGAGGAAAGGGGGATGGGAGTTCCATCAAAAAGAATGTCAGGTATCACCATTTCAGAGAGCCTGCTTGTAAAATAGGGACTCCCAATAACAATCGCTTGCGATTTCTTAGCGTTAACCTTTAATCCAAATTTACCGGCCCAGTCACGAATGCACTCCAGATCCGCATTCACCTTATCGATCAATAAGGTAACTTCCTCTATACTCCCCGCTGCATAAATCTGTAGGTCGTCCGCGTAAAGGTGGTACGATGATGTAAGTCCCGCAGTGATACCATTAATAAAAATGGAGAAAAGAAGTGGAGAAAGCACGCCTCCTTGCGGGACGCCAGCGGAAAGCTCACACCAGTCGGACGCCTTGTCACCCACCCTGACACGCTGGCGTCTGCCAAAAAGGTAGCTACGGAACCACGACAAAGCGGATTGAGAGACGTTAAGGGTGCTGAGAATACCTAAAAGAATTTCGAAGTCGACAGTATTGAAGGCACTGCTAAAGTCCAGGAGAACAAGAACAGTAACCTTTCTGCACTCGATATTGAAGCGAATGTCGTCGGTGACTTTAACCAAAGCAGTGACTGTGCTATGCCCGGGGCGGAATCCAGATTGGAAAGAGTTAATTTAGGAGTTTCTATTGAGATGTGATAGAAGGCGACGGTTAACGTAATGTTCAATAATTTTTGATAAAATAGGAAGAATAGAGATAGGCCGATATTGAGAAAAACAAGTAGGATTGGGGGTTTTAGGAAGAGGAATGACATTGGCATATTTCCAGGATGCCGGAAATGAACAAGAGGAAAATGAGAAATTTATGATACTAGAGAGGATTGGGGAAATGAGGTCCGCTACGAGCATAAGCATGTCTACACTAAGATTATCCTCACCGACGGCCTTCGTCTTAATAGATTTAAGGATATTGAGTGTCTCTTGTGCCGAAATACATTCAAAAGAGAAAGTTTTTATGTTACGGTGTCCAGTAGCAGCGAGAAGCGTTAATGTTGCTTTCTTAATAGAAGGGTCAAGGGTAACTGGGGAGGAACTAAAATGTCTGTTAATGCCATTTAAATCTAAAAAACTAGAGGTGTTTGGTTGTGATTTGCCCACCCCAAGTGACTTCAGAAAACTCCACAATTTAGAGGGGGGGCATTCCTCAATGGAACTATGGATGTAGCGACGTCTAGCTTCCCTACAGATTTTATTGCAGCGGTTACGTAACGAGATATACCGCAAATTGTTACTGACCGAAGGATCCTGCCGCAGTCTAATACGAGCTCGGTCACGCTTAGCCATTTCCTGCTTGATTTCCGGCGTAAGCCAAGGCGCAGGGAAATGCTTCACACGTATTGGTCTTAAGGGGGCATGTTTATCAAAAATCGCAAGCAATATGCCATTGAAAGCCTCCACTCTCAGGTCAATATCTAACAGACGCTCTAGACTCTGCCAGTCCGCACTAGAAATATCTGCACAAAGTGCTTGCATGTTAATATTGCGGAGATCTCTACGCATCACTATTTTATGTTTTTTCTTGGGTGGACGGATATTGAAAGAATCGTAAATGAGATCATGATTGGAAAAGCCAGCTGCATTGAACTGACCATGAAAGGTAACTAAGTTGGGAGAAGAAGTTAAAATAATGTCTAAAAGAGATGGAGGTCCATTATGCGGAAAATGTGTGGCACTGAGAGGTAAAACACTAAGGTTTAAAGACGTGGCAAGGGAGTTGAATTTAGAGGAACGGAGGTCATTTTTAAGGAGACAGGTGTTGAAATCATCCATGATAATACTATGATCAAATTGAGGGCATAAATCAACTAAAGTATCCTGTAAAGAATCGAAGTAGTTAATGCTGGAAGATGGGCTGTAGACAACCCCAAGAAGGACTCTAGAATGGTGTAAAATGACCTCTAAAAAAAGATGTTCAGCACAGTTCGAGTAAACTGGCGGTGACTGAGATACTATTCTACAAGGAAGATTACTTTTAATATAGATGGCGACACCGCCACCACGAACGATCCCCGATCCACCGTCACTAGTGCCAATCCTGTCATTACGAATCAAACAATAACCTGGCAGAGAATAAAGCGTGGATGGAAGTGAGGGTTTGAGCCAGGACTCGGAAATCAGAATAGCGTGAATATTATTAGATGTAAAGGACGAAAGAAGTTCAGAGTAGTGTGCCGGCACACTCTGCGCATTGATGTGAACGACGTTAAAGTTTTTTACGGAAGAGTCGAATGTGCAGTGCAACCGCTCACACAAATCAGGCATATCTGAAGCATCACTCAAAGAATCGTAAAGACTGGACGAAGAAAGTGAAAAAAATTCGCTATCCAAGCTAGCATTTAAAACATCTGACATAATAAATATAAATAAATATGAAATATATTATTATAAAGATATATAAGTGGAAATAAATATATATCCTAAATAAATGTACTATTATACCTACTTTTGAGCTTAACTTAATAGCAAACTGTCTCAATTGCTCGCCAGCAGCTTTAAAGTAGAAAAATAATCTCAATACATCACAAGACATCACATACATTTAACTTAAAAAAAAAAAAGGACAGAAAAATACACCTCGCGTTTGCACGAACGAAACGTAGGAGTGGCATATGTCACAAGTGACAACTTACCGCGACGGATAAAATTATTATGACATTGACATTACATTACACAAGTTTTACAATTACCGCAGCTAAAGTTAAAAAAAAAAGAACTTAGGTACCAATTGAGCAAGTGCCGTAATAGACATAAAGTAAAGATTTGGAAAGTCAATTTACAAGATAAATCAAGGCTAACAACTATCGTTTCCCGGCACCGGAACCAACAGTATCCGCACGGTTAACCCTAGCGACGCGTACAGGCCTGGGAGCCACCACCGCCGCCGCCGAGGTCGCTGCTGCTGCTGAACTCGCCGTCGCCGCCGCCGAGGTCGCTGCTGCTGCTGAACTCGCCGTCGCCGCCGGCCCTACAGCCTCAGCTCCTGCGACTTTGTCTTCAAGACAAGGCGGCGCCGGCAAGGCATCCAGTTCCGCAAGAGATACTATCTTCCGGCGCGATCCGTCATGGCACTGCACCACAATGCGCCCGTCACTTGTCCAGCTGCCTCTGACTCCATACCGCCTGCGTGCCTCCAAGAAAACAGCGTGTCGAGTACTTGTCAAGAACTCAGACAAAGTTTTGCCGGACCCTTTCAGCAATTTCTTGGAGGCCCAAACTTCAGGAGTATAGGACGAGGTTTTGATGGTACTGAAGTCTTACCCTTTTTGTCACCTTTACCTTTGAATAAGGGACAGATTTTAGCTTTTTTCAAGCACTTCGGGTACGACCCCAACCGCATACAATTGTTAAACAGCTGTGCAAGTATCGTGCAAATTGCTGGGCTGGCTTCTTTTATAAGCTTTGCAGATAGGCCGTACACGTCGGTACTGGTTTTTGCTGCTATAGATTTCGAAAAAATCGCATTTATTTCGTCTGGGTTAAAGGGTTTTAATCTTAATGAGCTGTCGCTATGCGGAGTTTGCATAGATAAGGAGGTGACACATTGCGCACGGTTTGCGGAGGGCGCACCGCACGCGGTTCCCGCGGATATGAATTCCGCATTTAGTGCGTTAACCAACTGTTTCTTAGACTCGAATGGGTTTCCGTCGCTGTCAACGAGTAAATCCGTAAAGTCGACGCGCTCACGAGGTATTCTAGCCAATTCGCAGTTTATGGCTCGCCACATAGCCTTACTTTTATTTGAGCTACCTTGTATAGTTGAGTTAAAGTATTCCGTACGTTTAAGTTGCAGTTTATGGTTGTAACTATTTAATAATTTTGTGGAAACGGTGTTTAGGTGTTTATTTTCTGGTCTGATTTTGGACATGGTGATAACGTCGAATACAAGTAATTTTAAATCTATTAATTCCGGATCTATCCATGGATTTCTTTTGTGACTTAGCGGTACAGTTTTAAATGGGATATGTATGTCGAGTAAGTTGGTTAATATAATAATTATTTTTAACGCTAGTTGCTCGCATTCGCCGTGGTGTCTAGCGCCGAGATTTTGCCAGTCTATTGACTCTAGTGCGGTTATAAATGAGCTTCTATTTCTATGGCTAAAAACACGTTTATTTATTACCGTGCATCGTGGCTGTGGGTCCGGTCGCGCGACGGTAAGGCGCTGCGCCATATCTGCCCTCGTAGTGAAGAATGCAGTAATTGCAAAAACATCATTTCGAGAAAAACTTGATTTAAGGTTTTCTTTAAAACTGAACGTCTAGCGAGACGAAATAATAATATTTTGGGTTTTATAAAACTGTTATACAATATTTTCCATGATATTATAAAGTTAATAGTTAGAATATGTGAACACATTCGATTTTTAAGTCGATTACTGCAACTTATCTTTGCATATTTTTTGCTACACGCGATACATGCTAAATAAGTATGCAGTATACGCGTCGAATACTGCATTTATATCTAGACTACATACATTACTGCATTACATACTTGAATGGCAGTTAAATTCAAAATAAGTTTTCAAAGAAGGAATGCAGATTAACTTGGTGTCAGAAACTATATGGCACATACTATTAAAAAAATACATTAAAATGTGCCCAATTACAAAGAAAAAGTAGGTGTTTACAAGATCAGAAGATAGAAGAGAAAAAAAATTGCAATTCATAAAACTTTGCACCACTAAAACAAGTGAAGTAACTCCACGGTTGAATGACGATCTAATAATGAGCGACTAATGATACTTGCAGTATTGACCTATGCGATACGCCGACCCTTTCGTTATACTAGGCTAAAACGCAGCAATAGCACGTACTGTGGTTCAGCCTAGTTTAGCGTTGTAGATATTTTTCACTCTGTTTTGTGTAAAATGCAGTAATCGACCGAATACTGCATTTCTTTTTAGCACGAGTTTAATGCTGCATTTTAACCTAGTATTTCAAAAATATTCTGATCAAATGCTGCATTTTTACTTAATAAAAATCTATGTTCTGTACATTTAAAAATTATGAAAAAATATACATATATAGATATTGATTCACAGGCTTCATTTTTCGAAAAAAGTCAAAATCTTAATTTTGTCGATTACTGCGCTCTTCACTACGAGGGCAGAATGGTCGCTGAGGTTTGTGATAACGCAAGTCGCGGACACACGGACGTCCGGGGTATTAGAATAAGCGTGGTCTAGCACTGTTGCACTACCACCCTCTCCCCTATTGATTTCTTTTATATGTTGCTTAAAGTGATGGGCAGATAAAATATCAAGGAGTTGTTTCCTTATTGAGGTTTTGCTTAGGATATCGATATTTATGTCGCCCATTATTATCGCAGGCATTTTTTCGTCATCTATTTTTGTTAATAACGTGTCAAATAGTTTAAGGTATTCAGCGTGGCTAGTTAAATTTGAGTGGTATATTCCCACTATCAATTGGTTTTCATCGACTAAATGGATTGCACATACGTCGAAAATTTGCTCGCGGGACATTTCGCAATAGTCGGGCCGGGCTATAGCTTTGACGTGATGTTTAACGTAAATGCAACTTCCACCGCGTTCTATATTTTGTCTACAAAAATAGGATACTAAATCATAATTTGTTAAGGTAACCGATTTAATTTCATGCTCACGTAAGAAATGCTCTGTTACAATTAAAATATCACAGGTCAGATCGTCGCTTAATAATAACTCTAATTGTTTTGTTTTGCCACTTAAACCTCTAATATTTTGGTGACAGACCGTGAGCGTTGTGGTTCTCGGCGTCTGTGTGTCGCGCTGAGGGCCGCTTAATGTTTGCGCTGGCGGCAGGCCTCTGGTTGTCGGCGCGGTGGCGATACCGGTGAGGGGGAGGGGCGCGCCCGGCGCGCCCGTCGCCTGCTCGAAACCACTCGCTCACCTCCGTCCCGGATGGCCAGATATTAGGTGACATCAGTTCTTCGTACTTACTGCTTGGGACGGTTATCGAAAACGACGCATAATGTTCGTGTTTCAGGCGCAGTTTATCTACCGTGCAGTCTGTGTAACTGTGTGTTTTACCAAACCTGAGTTCCATAAAGTACTGCCAGGGTTCAGCATCAGCTCCATTAATTCCTCATGATATCCAAAATCAAATAGGACTTCCTCGAAGGCATTTTGTAAGAAACAAAAGATGAATGTCTCAAATCAGAAGATACAGCTGGGGCCCGCGAATTATAGAGCAGTTCCTCTTTGACATCCCTGGTCGTCATCATCAGGTCTGCTCCACCAAACTGCTAGGTTTTGTAAAGAAATGCTCGAGTTTCTCAAGAAAATACCCAAATTACTAAGCATGTGCCTTTCAAATTTGAGGAGTTCCCTCAGTTCCTCATGGATCCCATCATCAGAAATGGCTTTTGAAAAAAACGGGACCAACCTGGAACCATCTACTTAAAACCAAAAAAAAAATTCGATCGGTTCAGTAATGTCGGAGGTCTGCGGTAACACCCATTAAAAAAAACTGACGAATTGAGAACCTCCTCCTTTAGAAATATTGAAGTCGGTTGAAAAACAGTTTTATTCGCGAGGTTTATACTCTACTTTTCTCACCTTATGCGAGACAAGAAAAAACAGGCTTAGTAATACTGAGTAGATAATATTTATTGCAGCAAATTAGTAGTGTTGAAATTAAATTATTAAAAAAAATATAATTAGAAGTACAAGTTGATATTGGAGATATTAGTCCAATTATGACGGCCTTCTAGCCTAGTTGGTAGTGACCCTGCCTACGAAGCAGGAGGTCCCGGGTTCGAATCCTGGTCAGGGCATTTATTTGTGTGTTTATCACGAATTTGTTCCTGAGTTATGGATGTTTTCTATGTATTTAAGTATTCATATGTAACTATCTATTATATATATATCGTCGTCTAGTACCCACATCACAAGCCTTATTGAGCTTACCGTGGGACTAGGTCGATTTGTGTATGATTGTCCTACAATATTTATTTATTTATTTATTATTTATTTAATTATGGAAAGATAATGATGTATTTTTATTTGGTACATTTATCGAGGTTGAGCTAGGCTGGAGTTAATTTGAGTTGTGTTCAAGGCTTCTGACACTTGCGTCTGAGAGTCGAGTTGTACCGGAGTCGGAGAAGATGGCCGCTGAGTCAGTTTCGAGGAAGATGGCTGTGGTGGTAGAGGCGTCCAAGGGTCATCAATAGTAGGCGATGTTTTTAAATTTATTTTTTCTCCAATTCGATAGCTCGTTCTTTCTTTATATCAAAGAATTTTCAATGTAGCCTTCTGCTACTGCATCGGACTTTCAGCCACCGTGTCGTTTTATTTGGGCCATGTCTGCTCCCGAATCTGCCAACAGACTCGCCGATGTCCTTCTAAAACAATGGCATGTGTAGAGCTCAGAATTTTCTAATTTCAAGTACTCCGGTTTCAACGGCCTCCTAGCCTAGTTGGTAGTGACCCTGCCTACGAAGCAGGAGGTCCCGGGTTCGAATCCTGGTCAGGGCATTTATTTGTGTGTTTATCACGAATATTTGTTTCCGAGTTATAGATATTTTCTATGTATTTAAGTATTTATATGTATATATCTATTATATATATCGTCGTCTAGTACCCACAGCACAAGCCTTATTGAGCTTACCGTGGGACTAGGTCGATTTGTGTAAAATTGTTCCACAAATATTTATGTATTATTTTATTTATTTACTTAGCAATCTGTCTTGGCATGAGACTCATTCTATTTTTCCCAATGACTTGTCTGGTACATTTTCCATTGTTGTAGCCTACAAAAAATCTGTTGGTGTTTATATTAGAAGGGCGTAGAGCTTGATATTTTTCGACTATTCTGGCATGGTCATCACGAATCACGAATGACCGTTCTCTATTCCGGCAATTTTACTAGTAATAACTGTGATTTTCGATATCATCGACTTTTATATTCACGAGTTCATTTCCGCGACAAGCACCATTCACTCCAAAAATCAAAGCCACCTTTAACAAAAAAAATGTACTTAATGTAAGTAAATATTATAACGACTTAATATTAAATTACAATGTTTGCGGTAAAATTTTGCGGAAAATAAAACATATATTTTTAACTGTGTGACAAAAAATGAGAAATAGCTAGTGTAAAAATTCAATCTATACGGTTGTACTCACTTTTATGGCAAGAAAACTGAGGTCGGGAGCTTCATTCAGAAAAGCCTCTACGTTTTCTGATGTAAGTATCTTAGACTTCTTTGCTCGATGTCCATCCGATTTCCTTTTTAAAAATGCCAATAACTTGGAATATGTATTAATTTGAATGTCATGTTTGATGCTTATTGTGGCCCTGAGCATCGAATGGATACACCACAGACTGCTGGACTTCTTTGTAGCTGACAAATATTGAAAATATACCAGAAGCACTGATTCAGACACACACTTTGCGCCAATTGCATTTGCATTTGCATTTTTCCATGTGCCGAAATCATTATAGGCTTTTAGGTATTTTTCCTTCGACTTTTCTGGTAGTAGATTATTGACAATGCCTATGGCATCAAGTTTAATAGACTCTGGAGTCAAAGTACTTTCATCACTTGACATTTTCGATATTCTTCTTGAAATGTTAAAGCTATAAAATGGATACCGCAACTTGTCGCAACTTGTTTCTGCCGGCATAGCCTACTTGATTTAACAAATGAAGATCGTGCGAATCTAGTTGGCCGCGGCTTCGGTTTTTGAAAATCGAGTTGGTTGGCCATGCCCGCCGCCCGCCGCCGCCCCCGCAGGCGGGCGCAGGCGGGTGCTACACATTTTGCTTAACGAATTTAGACTTTATCGCCATAGCAATAAAGTTAAAAATTACATTGAATGAAATTTCATACAACATTATAACCCGGTTTTTGCCAAGGGATATAATGTCTTGCTTTCGGTGAGGTTTATATGATATATAATCCGGCTTTGTCGAGCATGTGGTGTGAAATAGTATTTTCACTTCTCTTGCTCGAAAAGTTCGCCTTTGTGTCGTGGCTAGGCGACACAAAATCGCTTTTCATGCACTAGGGCATAAAGTAACATCGCAGGTGGAGCGCGCTCGCCGCGGCCTCGCCCCACACGCGCCCGGCCGCCTGCAGGCGGCGCGCGTCGGGAAGTACCTAAACGCGCGAGTATGGATGTTGCATTTTGAACGATTTAAAGTGATATAAAACCTAATATTTTCCTTACAATCAAAGTGAAAAGCAGAGTGTATACCTCGGGCATAAATACCCATTTTATCCTCGGCTACTATATTGGTCCTCGTTACACTCGGACCAATAAATGGCCTCGTCTAAAATGGGTCACTTTATGCCCTTGATGTACAATCTACTATTTTCTCAAACATGCAATGAAATGTTGTTATAACGTTCGTTATAATAGGCTTCAAAGTACCACGTTTCAGGCGGGGCAACTGGAGAGACACGTTATGGAATTTCATAAAATTCAATTTTTATTGTATCTTATTTTTATTGTGTTAACTATTGAAGTTAAATTTCCTTATTATTATTATTTATAAATTTTGAATTGTTAAACGATCATTAGACAAACAGTAGTATAAGCGAAAATGTATATTTAACTGTATGAGATTTGTTTAATGTGATAAATAAACTAAACTAAACTAAACATACAAAATTGAAGGCCTAGGCCGGGAAGTAATATTTTTTTAATTTTATTCCACATAAATGTGTGACACAGGTTTTTAACATGGTTTTTAAACATTATAACAGTTTCATTATTATGGTTCATGATGACATTCTGCCAGTACGCCTACTAAAAAAAACAATAAATAATATATTCGAATATATTAAGTCAATATGGACATGAACATAACAAATAACACATTATAAATTTAAACATTAGCGGTAAAAGTGTCTACTCAAACCGTGCCGTTTTGTTTCATGATAACATTCTGCCACAGTGCCTATTAAAAATAAAAATAAGTAATGATATTTTGAAGTTTTATTTATATAAAATGGACATCGACATGAACATAAGTAACAACACGTTATTGCAAATTTACTCACACAAATGAAGGTACATTTCAAATATTAAATTTAAACGTAAAAGCGTCTACTCAAACCGCGTGTGAAAAAACGCCTAGGTAGTTTTTAATAATTTTGGAGGTTAAGTTAAATAACTTTGATTCTTTTATTCTATTTCAATGGTTTTATTGTTCATTGTTATTTATAATAATAATGTTGTCGTCGAGTTTTGAAGAAGAAATGACTATTCATTGAGCCCCACCAGAATTAAGTGCGAAATGCGAAAGTAAAATTGAATGGGCTCTAAATTAATTGATGGCGCAAATGACAAACGAGATGTCGGAAGGCATATGGCTACCCAAAATGCATGCGTGTTTAGTTAATATTACGATAACTGTTTAGACTAAATTGGTTTCTTGTTTAAGTGAGAACTGTGTCTGTCTATCTAAGGATAAGTAGGGATTACAAAAATTTGTAAAGAGGTTATAATTTTCATTGTCACAGAATAACAAGTACTGTTCGTGTTTAGTACATTTTACATTGCGACATATTTATACATCATGAAATATTTATGGATCATCTGTTTAATCGTTATAGACATTTTGGAATCACCACGAACTAAATAGCAATATTTGTGTTAGATATATTAATTCGTCAAGTCAACTTTTAGTTTTTATAGAAATAAATCTATCATATTTTTGGAGATTTTTTTATTTATTTCATTGCATGTTTGAGAAAAGCACTATACATGCCTTGCCGTGAAAAGGGCTTTAACGGCTTCGTATGGTTATCCGGCCTCGCTAACGCTCGGCTCGTCTATAAACATACTCACCCGTTAAGCCCTTCTCTCCCGGCGTCTGCAGTAATGTACTATTATACAATCGTGATAATTATAATGAAGAGTTTTTCAGTCTAGTACCGTGTTTAGGCCACGAAGCTTGCTGAGTGGCCTAAGTTAGGTACGAGATTGAAAAACTTAATTATGTTACGATTGTATACAATACTTTTTCTACGAGTCATCATCATCATCATCTATGGAGGAACAATTTCATCATTCAATTTCATTGACTTAACACGGACGTAACACAAAAATATGTAATTGTCGGCGCAGGCGCGGGGGGCGCGGTCGACACAGGCGCAGGCGACATCGTAAATAAGTATAGAATTTGTATGAAGTTCTATTTTTGAAATTATTATAGTTGCCTACAGCGTATCGAAATGAATATTATAGTTGAGTTGGACTGTCTAATATCGAAAAGTATAAGCTTATAGTTTTGTCTATGTACTCGTAATTGACAGATTAAAGTAGGCGAGTAGAAAATAGTTATTTGTACAACAAGAGAGCAAAGTTCGTATTTGTTCTGAGTGCCAATTTTGAGTCCTGAGCAAGCGAAAGGTTCTATAATAGAATCACGAGCGTAGCGAGTGATTCTAATTTAGAATCTTGAGCGTAGTGAAGGACTCAAAGGCACGAGATGCAAATAACTTTGGTCTCGAGTTGAACATACAACTTTTCACCTCAGCAGGAAGAAAAATAAATTAAAACCAAAATGAACTTTATTAAGGCTTTATTAATTTTAGAATACTACTTTATTAATTTAAGAATACAAAATATTACCTCTTACTATTCAAATGAATCTTTATGGCATTTGCGTCCTTATTAACAACCAACAAAGTATTACCTTTACCCGCGATTTGGCCGGGAGGAAACTTAATTCGGCGTTTTTGACCGCTTCTTTCAATTCTTCGGGTGTTGCCGTAGCTTCATCACTATCACTACTAGTATCACTTTTATCTTTTATCTTTAAAGCAATTCAAAAGAGAAGCTATTGAGGAAATTTTCAAATTGAGGATGACAGCCGAAACACTTTATTATTTTTAATCGCGTTCGGATACTAGATATCGTTCACAACAACGTAAATGGTAAATTGTAGAAATTATTTTACTACAGATTTACACGTGAGGAAACGTGAATCAACAAATGGTTAATATTATACTTATAAACATAAAATAAAAATCATAAAATTTTAAAGAGAGATATTTAAAAATAAAAACGTACGAGTTTTTGAACGTGGTTCTGGCTCTGTTTAAACATGATATTACACGGGGCGATTTATCGCAAGCCGTCACTGCCATCGTCCTTCGTGCACTTCCTTCATCTCACATTGCCTAATCCTGTATTGCATGGTAGGGTACGACGGGACGGGCCCGACAAAACGCACCGTCTAGACATGTCCGTACAGACAGGTCAATCAAATTGGCTTTGATGTGATTGTATGAACGATATAATCTAATGAGGACTACCGTATTTTTGCTCACCAGGCGGCGCCACGCCTGCGTGGGTCCTTGTCAAGCGCCATTAGTATGAGTTAGTATGGCGCGAAACCAATATTAGAATTGATTATTTTTCATTAATGTCAATGTTAAAAGAGGTACATTCAATTCTAACTATTTTATATAACCTCTAAATTTACGTTAAATTAGGGCTGTGTTATTTTACACTTTCAATTTAAAGCTTATTTTATAGCCAAAGTAATATTTTTTTAGTATTTAATATATTTCTATGTAATGATTCCTCTAAAAGTGCATATTTTTGAAATAAGCACGACTTAAATTAAAAACTAATGAGAAATGTACTGAAAATGACATATAACCTCTTTACATAGGACCCACGTTCCACTAGCGCCCCTAGCGGCAAATTCACTCGCGGTAGTCCTCATTGTTAGAAAATTGGCCTCATCTGGCTGAATGGGCCAGGATGCCATTTAATAAAAAAGTTGCATGTCTTGACTGAACATTGTCAATCTGACGTTTATTTTCCTCACGCTCGCAGCAAAATCGCATTTTGCTCACTGGTTTCGCATATCAAAGTAAGCCTTTTCGAGCTGCTGAGGTGAAAAAAACATTTTGCAACGATCGAAGCTATAGGTGTGTTTTCTTATCAAAATCATAAGAATTGTGTACTTTTAAACTGTTATTTACCCTGTTTATTGGTATTCAAAATGTAATATTTGTGTTTCTTTATATTAGGTATAGTTTCTATTAGCGTTATAAGCCGTAATACTTGAAAAAAAGACTCAAGATGACCTAAGAATAGGCTGGCTATGATTAATACCTATGGCTTATATGAACGTCTAGTTGATTGGCCCCTGTGCCAATAATAGTTATTCGTCTAAAATAGCAGTAACTAAATGTTGGCAGGGCCAATGATTATAATTTCTCGTCAATGGCCATGCCAATCATTATACTTTTACCAGTGCCAATAATTGTACCAACAATCTTCTAAAAAGCTGCTCGGCACATACGACTAACTATCCTTTATAATAATGAACAAGTATAGTGATAGGCCCTACCGTGGTATAATCATTGGCAGGGCTAATAAACTCAACGTGTGGTATGCCAATTGAATATATGTATCCTAGGGCCCAATGATTATACCTTCGTCCCATTTTTTGGTTTTTGCATTATAGTTCTGGTGTGTATTCACATATACCTGTACGTAGTTATAAGGCGCTTGCGCCGATTGGTAAACCAGTAATAAACTAGCTTGCTAACTAGACGGTTGTTTTACTACATATACCACAGTGGCGATCGAGAATTCTAAAGTACCCGCGTTTAAATAAAAATAACATGGCATTTTTTGGAAATTTAACGAATTTCGATCACAAAACGAGTGAATGGCAGATTTTTCACAGCAAGTTGAAGCAATTTTTTGTGGTTAATAAAGTGGTGGATGAAGAGGATAAGCGAGCTCTTTTATTCACACATGTAACGGATGAAACCTACCGCTTGTTACGTAACCTAGCTCATCCAAAGGAGTTGGAAGAGCTTACGTTTAAGGAGCTAGTGATATTACTCGAAGGCCACTTCAAGAAAAAACAGTGTACATACGCGGATAAGGCCAAGTTTTATGCTGCGAAAAGGGAACCAAGTGAGACCTTAGGGGACTGGGCGGCACGACTAAGAGGATTGGCAACTTATTGCAATTTTGGTGCGGCCCTGGAAGCGAATTTAGCCGATCGTTTCATCCTCGGTCTGGGTTCTGGGCCTGAGCGTGATAAATTATTTGAGAAAACGGCAACCCTCTCAATGGCGGAGGCTCTGGAGATTGCAGAGAAGGCAGCCGTCGCAAGGGAGGCCAAGTCGGAGATGGCGGCGACGGTCAAAGAGGAGCCTATATTTTATAAGGATAGCGGAAACGGGTATGGTCGAGGTGGCTGGAGTAAAGGGCGCCGCGGCGAGAACAGCAGCGGCGGTAGGACTCGGCCAGCCGGTGGCCACCAGCGCCAGCAAGAGGATTTTCCATGTGCAGTTTGTGGGAAGAGAAACCATGATGAGAGCAATTGTCGTTACAAACGTTATCGGTGCCAGAGATGTGGTGTAATGGGGCACCTTAAAAAAGTGTGCAAAAACAATGTTGCGCGCGTGAACTGTATTGCAAGTGAATTGCAGGATGACGTGATGGAGCCGGCTGAACACTGTAGGGAATGCCAAAATTTTAATTTAAGGTATGTGTCTAATAAACCAATTGTCTTAGATGTAATTTTAGATGGTAAAAATTTATCCATGGAATTAGATTCCGGCTCAGGAGTAAGCGTAATTTCAGACAGCTTATATAACGAAATGTTTAATGAGTATCAACTACAAACATGTTATGTTAAAATGTGCTTTTATACAGGACATAAAATCTCGCCACTCGGATATTTTCAAATAGGGGCTACCTATAACGGTAGATCAAATAAAATTAATATCTTTGTAGTGAGAAATGGTGGGCCCCCTTTACTGGGACGAGATTTTATGGGCGCTTTTGATTTGGTTATTACCATGAAAACTAATATTAATAGTATTGGAACTGATAACGATGTTCAACAATTGTTAGAACAATATCCCGATATTTGGCGCGATGAGCTCGGTGAGTTTAATAAGTTCAAGGTCACTTTGAATCTAAAGGAAAATTCATACCCAAAGTTTTTGAAACCACGGTCAGTACCTTTTGCCTTGAAAACAAAAGTAGAAGAAGAACTGGATAGGTTAGTTAAGTTAGGTATTCTAGTTCCGGTCAATTATTCAAAATACGCTACCCCTATAGTATACTTAAAGAAAACGGCAAAGTCAGGATAGCTGGTGATTTTTCGGTGACACTAAATAAGGATCTGGTGATTGACAAGTACCCGTTGCCGCGGATAGAGGAGGTCTTTGCCAAGCTAGGCGGTGGCGAACACTACAGCAAAATAGACCTTAAAAATGCTTATAATCAATTTGTATTAGACGAGTCATCGCAGGAACTCACGACCATAAATACTTCTAGAGGGCTATTTAAAAATACACGTTTAGTTTATGGTTTGGCCAATGCACCGGCAATTTTCCAAAAATCGATGGAAACCCTTCTTACAGGTATTGATGGTGTGAGTTGCTGGCTAGATGACATTTGCGTAACAGGGCCCAACAAAAAGGTGCATTTAGAGAGGTTAGACATGGTCTTAAGGAGATTAAACGACGCAGGCTTGCGTTTGCAACAGGAAAAATGTGATTTTTTCAAAACCAGTGTAACTTATTTAGGATATGTTATTAGTAAACAAGGCCTACAGACGTGTCCTACTAAGGTTCAGGCAATTTTAAAGGCGCCCGAGCCGACTAACGTGACAGAGGTGAAGTCATTCCTAGGGTTAGTTAATTACTACAGGAATTTTATTCCTAATGCTTCGGCGTTAATGAGTCCTTTACACGAGTTATTACGTGCAGGAACTGAATGGGAGTGGGGCGAGCGGCAGCGCGACGCCGTGCGCGCGGTGCGCCGCGAGCTGGCCTCGGAGCGCGTGCTGGCACACTTCGAGCCCAGCGCGCAGCTGGTACTCAGCGCGGACGCTGGTCCCGGCGGCCTCGGCGCTCTGCTTGCTCAGCGATCCGCAGACGGGAAGGAGCGGCCCCTGGCGTTTGCGTCCCGTTCACTCACCTCCAGCGAACGGAATTATAGTCAAATCCAGAAAGAGGCGGCAGCTTTAATTTTCGCTGTTAAGAGATTTCATCAATACTTATATGGTCGTAGCGAGCCTTTTATATTAAAAACAGACCACAGACCGTTAGTCTCGATTTTCAATGTTCAAAACGGAATATCCGCCACAACGGCCTTACGTCTTCAGAGATACGCTATTATATTGTCTGCATATAATTATAAAGTGCAATATATTTCTAGTAGTAATAACTTAGTAGCAGATTATTTTTCTCGCGCGCCCGTACCCGACACCTACAGCGACAGTGATAAGGAATTTGATACAATGTGTGCATTAAATTTTTTAGATTCGGTTTCGTCTGCGATTACCGCGCATGACATTAAAAAGGCTACCGAGGTCGATTCAACGCTTCAAACGGTCATTAAATATATGAACAGAGGTTGGCCGCGTAAAATAAAGTGTAAATTGGTTGAACCTTATTTTTATTGCAGAGGCGATTTACAATACGAAAATGGATCCTTATTGCGCGGACATAAGGTCGTAATTCCAGGGCCACTTAGGCAACGCATGTTAAACGAATTGCATGGCACGCATCTAGGGATAGTTAAAATGAAATGCAATGCGCGCAGTCGAATGTGGTGGCCGGGTATCGACCGGGATATCGAGCAGCGCGCGGGCGCGTGCGAGGCCTGCGTGGGGCTGCGGCCGGCTCCGCCGCGCGAGCCGCCGGCGCCCTGGCCGCGCGCGCCCGGACCCTGGCACCGGGTGCACATTGACTATATGACGATAGGGCAAAGGGTATATTTGATTGTGGTCGATTCTTATAGTAAATGGGTTGAATGCCTACACATGCAAAATGGCACCAGCACACAATCGTTAATATCTAAATTAAAATCTGTTTTTTCAGTATTTGGTGTACCTACAGTTTTAGTGTCAGATAACGATGTTAAAATACATTGCGCTGAATTTAGGTCATTTTGTTCTAACAATGGTATTAAGTATATGAATTCTCCGGTGTACCATCCCAATAGTAACGGTCAGGCAGAAAATTCTGTAAGTACATGTAAAAAAATGTTAAAATATATTTTAAAACAAGATGTAACTTCACACGTGGTACATGATAAACTGTTAAATTACTTGTTTGATTATCGGAATTCCGTGCATTGTACTACCGGCGAAACACCGGCCAAACTTATGTTTGGAAGGCAGTTGAGAACCCGCCTTGATTTAATACTACCCTCAGATAATATTAACACGAGCGCGACTGATAACAACTCTGCAACAGCTGCTTGCACGCATAAGCGAATATTTCACGTTGACGATATAGTGTGGGCCCGGTGGTACAGCGCAAGGAAGGAAAGTTGGGAGTTAGGTAAGATTAAAGAAAAAGTAGGGAATAAAATGTTCAAAATATATATAAGTAAATATGATACGTTCTGTATAAGACATGTAGATCAAATTTTAAAATATAAGGGTCAAATTATTGAAAGAAGTGATGATGTTTTGAATGATCCGGTACCAACATTGCCCTCAATTCTTTGCCCACCTGTTCCGAGCAGTATTCCAAATGTACTTAGCGATTCTGCGATAGTACCCTCCGAAATAGTGGTGGAGGAAAGGAATGCAGAAGAGTTGGGAAATGAAATGTGGGCAGATTGCGAAGGTGAGCCAGGTGAACCCGCCGGGCCATCTGCACACGAGCCCGGCGCGACACTGGCGTTGCCGGTGCAGCCGCTGAGCTCGGCCGCTCCGCGCGACCAGGTTACGTCGGTATTGGATGAACCCTCTATGCGACACAATTTACGTCCCAGGAAAAAAGTAGATTATAAGGTTTAGTTAGGTACCAACAATTGTACGGGTGATTATAACTGACGTTTACTCAATACTGTCTCTGTGCAACTGGGCCGATAGGTTTATCGCAGCATTAAGCTACGTGCGATTGTTTAGTTAAGTACCTATACTGTTATTTGTAGCAAATAAGTTCCAAATTGGTTTTAAATAGTGGTGGAGGGATGGTGTGTATTCATATATACCTGTACGTAGTTATAAGGCGCTTGCGCCGATTGGTAAACCAGTAATAAACTAGCTTGCTAACTAGACGGTTGTTTTACTACATATACCACAAGTTCACAATTGGTTGTAAATATATTTATGGTTGTGATTTATTGAAATTCGCAACATTTCTAGGGATAGGTATTTTGTCATCTAAAGTTTTATCGTTTTATCAAGTTGGAAGGAAAAATGTTGAAACTCGAGGTTCGCCTTAAAGGGCCAATGATTGTTCTGCTTACCTATATGCGGAAATCAATGATATGAAATACGCTTCGTTAATTGCGCCATCCTATAACGTAAACTTAAATAAGCGGGGTGCTGCTTTTTTGGACAGTGGCCCCATGGGAATGTCTCATTTGGACAACTCTTTACTGGATATAAATAACCAAGCTTCCAATATGCAGTCATTACCGGCAGCTAACATTCAAAAGGATTTACATCGGTCATCACCAGAGGAAGTTATACCTACCGTCGAACTTAAAAAAACTCGCGAGCCGTCCACAGACCGGCTCGCCGCTAGCAACGGCGGCCAGAAGGCCTACCACGAACCACGAACGAAGTTTCACCTCTCTGTCGCACTTGAGTGAGAAATCACAAGTGCGAAAGAGAGGTATACTTTCGTTCGCGGTTCGTGGTAGGCGCTCAGGTGTGACGTCACTCGAACCGGTATTGTAGGCGAGCCGGCCGAAACAGCTGATAGGCCAGAGATGGGCGTAATCAATTACTTTGGGAATTAATTACACGTTTACATTCCAGTAATCATGATTCCTCAGTAATCGATTACTTGAATAATCTAAATTACTGTAATACTAGTACCATGATTACATTTGTAATCCACTCCTTTGGAATCGGTATTGTAAACCACTACTGTATTCTTGATTCTTCAGTAATCAAGTACTAAAGTAATCTGAATTACTTTACTCCAATTCCAGGCTAGATTACCTACTTAAGTCTGACCTTATTTTATAAGTTTGTCAAATGTCACTAAGCTAAGATAAAATTGTTTTGACAAACGTGTCACTCTAGTCTTTCACCACATTTCTTAAATAAATTAAATGTTGATTGTTGGTGTTGAATCCCTTTGATAAGTTTAATATTTTTTAATTATATTCCGAGTGACGAGTACATATACATTATGGCATACTTTTTCGATGGGGAGGAATTCCGTTGTTTTAATATGGAACTTATGGCAAAATTAGAAATAATGAAAATTCGGCGAGGAAATGGAAATGCCAATTACGGTCAGATTTAAAATAAAAAAATTATATAATTATGAAAATCTTTAAAAGGACATGTTTATTTATGTTACCCGTTTTTTTTTAACAGAGCCCAACTTATGCTGTTGTCTGTTAAATTTTCGTGAGCGGTGCCTGAAGATGATGTTCAAACGAATACACCGTTTGTATTTTGATAATTGTTGGGAAGAAGTGATAGAGGTACTTCGAAAACACCAAAAAAATGGTCTTCGCGACAAAATAGAGACCTTAGGAGTTGGTAATTGTACATGTGTAACACAGCCATCATACTTAAGAAAACTATTACAGAAGATACCTATACAAATATTTGAAACATTTTGGTTTGACGCTGTTAATAAAATTGAATAGTATGCTTGAAAATCTATCTTGTTTACTTAATTTGATTAATAAAGCGAACGCTATTTAAATAAACGCTTCAAATACTAATGTAGAATATCCAAGAAAATGTAACAATATCGCTGCCTTTTTAAGGGATATTGTTATCAGACCTATTTAGATAACGTTGAAGAGGTTCTACTAAAAGATTATTATATGCCACACTGACAATGTTAATTGAATTTGACTAATGTCACTGCATTTCAGCGAGTTTTCAATTTTATTTATAAATTCATCCCATAAAACCAATTAGTATGGAATATGGATTCCGATACATCAGCTGTCGTCGGTGAAGCAACATCAGCCTCAAGTTTCGAATCTGAAACTATTTTTGACGGTACGTTTTTTTCCAAAATTACGTCTAAAACAACAAATTCGACCACCGTCGCAGCGTGTACGAAATGTTTACCATCTCACGTTGAAATAAAAGGATTTAAAAAATGCTCTTCCAACTTCATTAAACACCTGAAAAGAAAACACGGATCTGACTGTGTTGAAGAATTCAAATCATATTGCACTGAGAAGAAAAGAAAAATTCCAAAACCAACATCAGTTCAAAATCATCAAGTGCTTAAAATTAGCAGCGTATACTCACAAGACGAGTTTGAAAGAGACATAGTTAATTTTTTTATACATTCGATGATACCACTCAGTTGTGTAGAAGACCTACATTTCATTCAAATCTTAAAGAGACTGCATGTCGATAGTTTTGGATTGAAAATTATGAGTCGTACAACTTTGACCCGTCGTATAAAACAACATTATGATGATCAAGTTAAAGTAATTAAAGATTTAATGACCAGAGTAAATTTTATCTGTGCTACTGCAGACATTTGGTCCAACCGGAAAAGAAGTTTTTTAGGTCTTACAGCCCATTGGATCGATCCTGATACTTTCCTAAGATCATCAAGGGCATTAGCATGTCGGAGATTCCCGGGAGTGCATAGTTACGATAGAATAACAAATCTACTAAGAGATATTTTACATGAATTTGACTTAGATTTGCCTAAGATTGTTGCTGTTACCACAGATAATGGAAGCAATTTTGTAAAGGCTTTTAAAGAATTCGGAGTTCACCCAAGCAGCATAGAAATAATAGACAATTGTGAGACCGTGTCATACAATGATAACGAAGACGAGCCCTTGATGATTTCAGATAAAGGTTGTATTGATTTTTTAAATGATCAAGCACTGTTGCCGTATCACATGCGATGCTGTTCCCATACTTTAAATCTGATAGCAACCACAGATTTAAAACATTTACTTGCCGTTTCCGCTGACACTGTTCTGTCCAACATTCATAACAATGTAATAGACAAATGTAATCAACTTTGGAAAATGGCGAATCGTCCCAAAAGCTCGGAAATTATTCAAAATATATTGGGACATAATCTTAGTCGCCCAGGCGAAACTCGTTGGAACAGCATGTATGATGCCCTAAAGCAAATTTTATCGATTAAAGAAAAAAGCAGTGTTCTGCATGAAGGGCTCGGTTTAGAAAGCATACTGCGTAATAGAGACTTCAATTATACAGAAGAGTATCTGTCTTGTTTGAAACCTGTAGCAACAGTACTAGATATTCTCCAAGGCGAAAATAATACCTATTACGGTTTATTGTTACCAACACTACTGATGCTTAAAAAAAAAGTACAAGCACTACAGCAAAACAGTTATCAATATTGTAAACCAATTGCGGTCCAATTATTAAAAAAAGTGCAGGATCGCTTCGATAACATATTGAAACTTACAGGACCTGCCGCAGAAAAGGCAATTATCGCCGCACACAGCTATCCGAGATTCAAAAATACTTGGTATCCATGCGTTGATATCGAACATCACGCTCGGTTAAAAAATATATTTTTGGCGGCTGTATCAGAGGACGATTCACATCATTCAAATATCGAGCCGGAGATATTTCAACATACACCTGACATTCATGACGCGTTTTACGATTTCAGTAATTCAAACAGTGATAATTTTAGTATCAACAGTAACACCAGCAGCGGACACTCAATCAGAGCCGAATATTCTATATTAGGATATCTATCAGATACATCACGGTCACTGGATATCCTGAACAAATATCCTAAGATAAAAAAAGTTTTCCTAAAGTATAATACACCTCTGACCTCTTCAGCTCCAGTAGAACGACTGTTCTCGTACGCGACGATGACAAATACTCCTAAAAGCAACAGATTATCAGACGAGCTCTTTGAGCGAAGAGTAATATTAAAAGCCAATTTGAATAAAGAAAAACATTCTTAAATGTAAGAAATACAATTTTATGTCGTATTCCGAATTCACTTAGCTTTTTTTGTACATATCAGACAAATAATTCCTATTAATTGTGAATGGTGTCCGCACTCTGTTAACACGTTCATTGCGGTATCAGGTCTATAAGATCCGATGATGAACTATCCCGCGGGGCGGTAACTTAAAGTACTGTTCCTACCGCTGGTACGGGACAGGTAGCTTCTATTTCCAAAGGAGTAGGAACGAGACAAATATATATTTAGAATTTTCTCTCTGGATATTTTACATCGGTATAATAAAAGCCTATCGGGTCATTTGTATCTCATACCGCCAACGAAGGAATTTTTTTCACCTAGTGCGGGTATAAGATCTTTTCGACCTGATATCCGATGACCTGATAGCCGCACTAGACTTATGATTAGTTTATCTAGTGCAGCCCTGAAGCGCAGTCTGTGTAAACAACATTCGATAGACTATTTACTGTATGTTGCGCGCGCGTGAATAAAGTACAAAAATTGTTTTGTGGTTTGACTGTGATTGTGTTACATCATGAAGCGGTCCAGACGAATTCTTTTAATGTCCACTGGGGATGTTGAAAATAACATCAAACGTCAAAATAACGTCGAAGAAATAATGAAGATACTGATACTAGACCACCGAGTAACGAAAGTATGCCTTTTTTATATCGACTGCGTAACATTGATTTGTTTTTTTAAATAACTCTTTACGTCTTAAATAAAATACCTATAAAGTTCATCGATATTTTGTTTTCACAACCCTAATCATTTATCAATAAGTTAAACATTGAGAACGAACATGGGGTCGAAAGGATCTGACAGATTATTTATCACATTGAATAGTCTTCCGATATCTTGATTTAGAAACGGCTTAAGTATTATGTTAAGACTTTCGTCGAAAGTATGTAACGATAAAAAAACAGACACATATGATTACTACTAGCCAGTTGATTGCACTAAAAGACATGCATCTCGAACAGGTCTTTACAACCCTATGACGCTACAATGAATAGTTAAGACACAGGTCTAATGTACTTGATACAGCATCAACGTAAAGTGAACGAAATGGACTGCCGCAATGAACGTGTTAACTAATTTGTAATGAAAGGCATTGTAAGTAGTACAGTCAGCATCAATAATATATCGAATTTGAGTGTGTGCCGAAATGTTTACATATTATTGATACTGTCTGTACCATTTTTACAGTCGAATATTTTAATTTAAAGCTTAAGTAAGTAAAAGCGATAAGTTTATTTTAATTTTATTTTGTTTGAGTTGAATAAATAAAACTATTGTTTATAATTGAAGTTTTTTTTTCATTAAAAGGTTGAAGTGATCAATGCCGAATACACAAGTAAAATAACGGCTTACCATCACAACTATACATAAACATCTTATATCTATCTAAGCCCGTCGCTAAATATTTAAATTTACTGCTACAAATATAATTACAATGTAGTTTTGAATTAAATTTACTTTTGAAGGAATATTCTGACTATTATTAAATAATCTTTAAAGGTATCTAAAATTATTTCTTGTTTACATCTAGCAAGATGAGCTCGTTAGGATTATCAGGATTGATTATTTATACAAAATGGTTGGCGAGCGGCGAGAAGTGAGTATAATTTTGATAGTTTTGACGCCCGAAGCCCAAACGTGAACTCGGTTACTTAATATATAAAAGTAATCTGGAAGTAATCAAGTCAACAATTCCAGTAGTTTGGAATCGACATTGATTCCAATTACTTGTAATTAGAATATTTGTATAGATGATTACTGATTCCTTAATATGTAATGGTAATTCACCGTGTCACTTGAATACATTACAAGTAATCTGACACGCAGTAGCGGATTACAAAGTAAAATCAAGTAATCGTGTAATCAGGAATCGATTACAAAATGACCATCTCTGTGATAGGCAAAGCAACACCGACAGCGCGCGTAGTCAGAAAAACGGAGATAAGGACAGCGAGGGCGCCTGGATTACTATACAAAGACGAAAACATAAAACTAACTACCGTTATTCGGGTTTAAGAGGGATAGCGAGAGATGAAGAGTGTAATTTCAGAGCAGCTGAGAAAAAAGTGCCAATTTTCATTTCTAACGTACAGTCACGGACTTTAATTGATAGGCCACTTGCCAAGTTCATATTTTAGCCGTGTAATACAAATCGGGGTTACTCGTATATACTCGTATATTTTAACAAGGAATGACAAATCCTCGTATAATAACAGAGCAAAATTATATTTCTATCTCTATCATTGTTTGTTTACAACGCGTCAAATGTCATTTACGTCAGAATCTTTTGAGTTATCATGTTGGCCTACTTGAGAGCCGGAACTACCAACCTGACAGCACAGCAGAATCACTTCCTACACCCAAAGATAACCAATGGCAGATCTTTAGGAATCGTAACCTAGCAGCAACTTCATTGTTATTGCGTAGCGATAGTAACGGCAAAATTATGATTGGTCTTTGATATTGGAGAATGCGTAGTACCCAGCATGCCTACCACGAACATCGAAAATTGGCATTGACGGGAAAACGTCTTTGTCACTCCAATATGCAAGTGTGATAGAGATGGAGATACAAATCCGCAATCGTTCGATTTTTAGGCCCAGAGCGCCTACCACTAACCGCGAACGAAAGTATACCTCCCTTTCGCACTTGAGATTTCTCACTCAAGTGCGACAAAGAGGTGAAACTTCGTTCGTGGCTCGTGGTAGGCCTTCAGGCTTCTAACTTGATAAAAGTGTGACGTTCATGAATGACATCATAAACACTATAATGAACTGCCGCCATTATAAGAATATTTAGAATTACTACGTCTCTTTTATATTTTGTTATGTTTTAGTTATTATTGAAATAATAAATAAATAAATCATAAACACAATGAACCGTATGATAAAAAATGCCATTGTTGAACATTTGTAAAAGTAGTTTATTAAGAAATTTAAATACCAGCGTTCAAACTTTCCCATGGGGAATTATATAATGCAAATCCATTGAAATGACTTTAGATTATTTTAACATCCACATCAGAACGTTCCGTATAACGCTAAGTAGATGTAAAATCGTCGACTTCAGTCCAGTATTTCTCTTCCTTGATATTCGGTTTCGTTAAAGCGGGGTGATAGTTCTTTTGGTAATGATCACATTTCCTTCTTCGGAATAACGTCTTACCCATAACGTAACAGTGTTGATAAAACTCTCAAGCGTATGGTTCCATAATATTGTTTAACAACAAACTCTCCGTTAATGGCAGATCTCTCAATCTCTATATTGTCACGATTATTTGGCGATCTTATTCGAACAAAGCGGTTGGCATTATCGCATAAATACTGTAATTATACTAATAATCGAATTTATTACAATAAATACTGTAATAGTTTAATGCCGATTCACCAAAATGTATAATTCCCAATTATCGTCTTTGACATCACTTTGACATCAACACGACATTCACCTGTCCACCGAGTTTTTATTTGAAAAAAGAAATATCCATGAAAGCTATTTCTCACTGAACCTTTAACCTCTATGGATAGGGCGTTATTTCCACTATTTGATAATTTATCAATTTGTTTACGTTACGAGTATGTTGTTTACTCGTTCGTTCGTGTTCGTGGAAAAAATGATATTACTTTTCTTGTCACGAGCCGTAGGCGAGGGGGCCTCGGGACGAGTGAAAAATTACATATCCGCACGTGTATTGAACAACATTTTTTGAATACAGATGCAAATATTTAGCCTAAGAGATAAGTTAATGCTTCTGATTGTTTTTTTTTTTTTTTTACTTTATCTTAGTTTTACTTTTATTTCGTTTTTTTCTAATGTATTTGTTTTTTGATGGCAAATAAAAAAATCTTATTCTTATTCTTATTCTTATTCAAAAAAAATTTAAAATACAAATATAACAATGTTTTTTTTTTGTAACAAAGTTGAACAATTAAGGACATCTTCTCTTGTAGACTTCTTATGAAGTAGAAAGCATAGTTAAATTTTAATATGAAAAATAATGACAACCGAAAAGTCAAATGTCAATAGACGTAATAACAATAACAAACAGTTAATAATAAGTAATAACCGTTGCCCAACCATTAATTCACGTAAACGAAAATGCCACCCGCGATATCTGATGAAATCCGCCATAGAATTGTGACATTGCATGAGCGAGGTCTCAGTATTCGTGCAATTTCCAGGGATCTGCTCTTGTCAGTAAGTTGACTCTATTTAATATGAATGACTGCAGAATTCGTAAAGTTAAGTCAAACACAATCACTTAATTAAAAATTGTATTTTTTAGCGAACCACCGTTGCTTTGTGGGTAAACCGATATGCTGCAGAAGGGAATATTATTGATCGCCGCCGAAACAATCATCGCCCTGCTGCATTAAGCGAAATGCAGCGAGCAGAAATGCGCCGCGATTATGAAATGGACGGATTCATTCCAACTCAGCGGTATGCAGAAAGGTTTGATGTGGATGCTAGAACGGTCCGAAGACATCTGCATGCAATGAATTTGCACCACAGAGTTCCAGCCTACAAAATTGACCTGACCGAAAATCATAAAATCGCTCGTGAAAATTTTGCTAATCGATTCATAAACTTTGATTGGACTTCGACAATTTTTTCAGATGAAAAGACGTTCCAATCAAGTGAACATGGGCGCCTTGATTTGTGGCGGTATGATGGAACTCGGTATGATGTAGATCATGTCATCCCAAATAGAGAGTCAGGGAGAATAACCGTCAATATGTGGGGCTGGATGAGTTCCGAAGGAGTTGGAGAACTCGTTCAAATGCCGCCTCGTGCAAAAGCCGTGGACTATGTTAACGTTTTGGAGGAAACTATGCTCCCTTCTGTAAGGACAGTGTATCCGCAACACGAAATGCCAAATATAAATTTCGTGCATGATAACTGCCCCATTCATCGGGCAGGAATTGTAAACGCCTGGTTTAATGCACATCCAGACATTACGGTGATTCCATGGCCAGCTAAATCTGCAGATTTGAACCCCATAGAAAATCTATGGGGTTTAATGGTGCAGGAATGGAATCACCGTAATGAGCGAAGAAAAGAAGATTTGACTCGACATTGCCAAGATGTTTGGGAAAGCCAGCGAGGGAAACATATCGCATATAATTTAGTCGCCTCCATGCGATCACGGCTACAAGCCGTAAGAGACTGCCATGGAGCATATAACTCATATTAAAAACCAATTAACTATTGGTTTGATTGACGGGGAGAATTTTAATTCTCTCAGTCATCATCTTAACCCTGTGAAAACGAGTGTGAAAGGGCTCTAAACGTAGGGTCGTGGTGTTAATAAACTCGATTAATCCGTTTATAGGTGTTTTTTTTTAAATATATAATGACCAATTCAATTGCGGAAACAGTAGACAATATTAGGTTGGTAAATTTGTTGACAAATAAAACGTTTATGAATAAATGTTATTTTTAAATCCGACTCTATTGCCACGACGCGCGACGAAGCACCACTTATAGATTATAGGCTAATAACTAGATTCAAACTCGATAAGAATTTCATTAGCTAGTTTACGGCCGTTTCAGCGCCATCTAACGAAATATTTGAAAACTCACCTTTTACTTTCAAGTTATATGGACGTGAAAAAATAGTAATATATATCAAGTGCGACTTGACATATGGATTCGCGCCATTTAAAACGTGTCACCCATGTCATGGGTAAGATTTTTTTAATTCTTTATGTTGGTATTATTCTCAGGGTTGCTATGGGCACGTTTAAACAATGGTCGCCATGGTTATTCATTGCGCAATTAGTATTAAGCTGCCAAATTACGGAGCTTCTAAGTGGCCTATCAATTAAAGTCCGTGACTGTACATAAAGAGTCTAATATAAAGGACATTCAAGACTACGTGCGTGAAAAAACGAATGAAACGATTCATCTACAGAAGATTAACACTAAGATTAAATATAAGAAAAATAAATACTGTTGTGTTACTTGTTACCGAAAAAAATGTGCGAAATATTAACACCTAGATGGCTACCACGAAATTCGAAGATCGAACGAACGATATACCTGTCCTTATCACATGATATGCAAATGACAGAGCCGGATATATAATTTGACAGCAGTTCGTTTGATCTTCGAATTTCGTGGTAGCCGTCCTGGTTATTACGAATCGGAAAGTTTCTGTGCGGAAAGAGAAGAGACGTAGAATGAATTGGATCCTATATATCTCGCTACTTTTCTCTTTCTGAATAGACTCTCCTGTAATACTATATTATACAAGCCAGAAAATACACGTAAAGAAATTTACCTTGTATAATGTTTATTATGAGCTTCAGAGGAACAAATCGATTGTTCAAGATTATAATCTGGATCGTAGACAATTTACCGATTAGGTTATAAAATCCACCGCTAATCGTTAGGCGGGCCGTATGCTTGTTTGCCATAATCATATTTGTGTTTGCGACTGTAGGCACTCGCAAAAACAAAATACAAAAGTAGGTTATGCAAAAACGAAGGCTCACAGCTCACAGCTCTACTCACCGGAGGTCTTGCTCACTTTTTCTGTAGTAAACGCCATCTTTTTCAATTTATTATTTGTGTAAGTACCTACTTTAGAGAACAAAAAAACGTGCTTTACAATTGTATAAATTATTAGTTTCATAACCAATTTGGGCCGAATCGGGCCGCAATAATAATTATAGCGAAAGATACCCCCTTACAGTTACCCTTAACCCGCAGGATACGTTTTAACATATAAACGTGAACATAATTATAACGTAAACGGAGTTCCACCGCGTTTGAACGTTCTGTTTTAATTTCAGGTCTGCGGACTTCGGTTGACGTTGCATCTGTATTAATTCTGTAGACGGGTGTGAGCTTCTTTAGTATATTCCAACACACTTTTTATTTTGGTTAATGTCCGGGATGGCGCATAGAGCGTTATTAGCACGAAGGCACAGCGAATGCGCAAAGCTCTGAATGGCCGCCAGTCTCCAACCCTAATAGCGGGCGAACTATTTGCCGCATTGTCGTTGGCTATTGCAGTAATTTTGTGGGAAATATTCCATTCTTGCACAATTTCTTGCAAAACCGGCTAAGTGAAATAAAACCTAATAACCCAACGCTAATAAATTATCTGTTTTGTCCAAAGGTTGACTTGTAGAGAATGCCTTATAGCATTAAGTCTGCCTGTTGTACGTTGGTATTTTCTTTTGTGCAATAAAGATTAAATAAATATATAAATATATTCCTTACAATCGAAGTGAAAATCAGAGTGTATACCTCAGGCATAAGTACCCATTTTATCCTCGACTACGAGTACTTACCATATTGGTACTCGGAGCAATAAATAATCTCGTCTAAAACGGGTCTTTTTATGGCCTTGATATACAATCTACTATTTTTTATTTGCAGTTCCATGGTGAATGGATAACCACAGGCGATTATTATAATTAATTGGGACTGCTTCTGTTCGATGTGGTGTAACGTATAGTGGTCTTGTAGGTATTTTGTATAAAATGTGCCATTGACGGATTGCACTGAAACATCTCGCAAAAGCTTTAGTGCAGCCGGAGCTCTGAATGGCCTTCAGATAATGGTGATTTCGGAGAAATAATCGCTCCAGAAGTTTAAAAAAATGGGTCCCCCCACCTCTAACTTTTGAACTATGAGTTTGCAATGCGCGCTGCGACGTAGACGCGTTGACGAGTAATTAAATTATTAATTGCGAAATTAGCGCGGCGCGGCCGCCGCTAACGAATCGGCGCGATGAGTGTCTCCGGACAGAGCCAACCCGTCGTGAACGAGCTCCTCGCCTTGCTGCAACAGAAGCTGCTGCTGGGAGGGAAGATGGACATGGCGACAGCTGTCCAGATGAATTCGCGGGCGTCGAGCATGACCGTTGAAGACATCTGTGAAGCGAAGCAGGTGTTGTGTCAGTCCCTTGGGATTACCGGCACATATGCCGCACCGAAGAGGGGATATAACATGGGAGAAGACCCTTCAAGATATAAGCAAAATCTTGAGGGAGAATAAGGACCGGCTTCCGGAATTTGTGGCGGGTGCCTCTAGCCTGCCATCTGGTGTTCCGGACCATGTCAACGTTCGCAGCTTGTTTAAGGATATCGTGGCCCTTAAAACAAGTTTAGCAGAAGTGGTTTTGAAGTTTGAAGCAGCCCAAGTCACTATTGCCGAGTTACGCAACGAAGTCACCAGTTTGCGTAATAATTCTCTAACTCGGCCAGTGGCGTCAAATTTCAAGAGCGATGACCGGAGTACGTATGACGCGCCGCCGGTCGGAATGTGTGGTGCCGACGCTGCAAATTGTAGCCGCGCTCACATCGGTACACCGCCCGCGTGCCCCCCGCGCGTCCGACCACCTCCTGCCTCCTCGAAGTCGCGTCAGCGTGATTATGCTGGCGTAGCCGGTCAACCAGTCGCAGGTAACCGGGTAAGCGCGCCTGCTAAGGCGTGTGAAGAACGGGCTCCAGTTATGGAGAAGAAATCCCGCACCCGTGTGGATAAGGAGGGGTTCACACTGGTGGAAAAGAAGAGCAAGGCACGCAAGGCGCCTCGTAAAACTCAGTGTGGCACTGCGGATCCAGTTAAGTCTGGCCTACCGATTGCGACACCGAGTACGGCGCTCTATGTGTCGCGCCTGCATCACTCTGCCGTAGCCGATGAGGTGGTAGAGTACGTCCGCCAGAAGACCAGCTACAAGCTGAGGGTGCACCAGCTGCGGTCGCGTCACTACGTGCACTTCAGCTCGTTTGTGGTGCGCGTGCCGCGGCCGCTGATGGATACCATCGCGACCCCAGACTTCTGGCCGAAGGGTGTCGTTCGTTCCGGGGCAACCTGCCGAATCCTACGCCTGATCAGACGACGCAACGAAGCCACGTAGTTACGTCGCCTAAATTATAAGGAGTGTAAAGTTTTATATGTTACTAGCTTTAACCCGCGGCTTCGCCCGCGTACTAAACGTAATTTTCAACCGTCATACAAAAAAGGAGGTTTTATTTATTTATTTCACGTCCACTAAGTTGGATTTAAAAATCGTTATTGGTTGTTGTTTTCGAAATCTGCAACCCGATAACGACACCCATATCTAATAAAATAGTCGTAACTTTTCTTGTTTCCACTTTTACAAACTTTAGACCATCATTTAACCCCTACTTTGAAAAATCCTATCTTTGTGCACTCTCTTTCTTCTTCGTCTTATAAGCAACCTACGTACCAATTTTGGAACCTTTAGAACCAAAAATAAACATAAAAACAACACCCATATTGATATTTACAGATTTCAACCCCATAAGAGAAAGTTACTTATATATTCACGAAAACATAAAGACGCATCTTTTCTTTCCTATTTCAAATTATATAAAAGAACATTCAAGAAAGTACTTGTCACTGCTAGGAAAAATCATACAAAGAAAACGATTTCTAGAGCAAAAAATAAATCAAAGGCGATTTGGAACTTAGTAAGGGAAAACACAGGTAAATGCAAGACAAATGACAAGATTGCCCTCAAAATAGACAATGTCGTCATAAGTGATGACAAAACGATCGTAAACACCTTTAACAATTTTTTTGTTAGTGTCGGCGAAGACACAACAAAAGTTAATGACGCAACTTTTATGAAATTACTTAAAGAACGACGTAATAGTTGTAGTCGATCCATATTTTTGACACCAATTATTGAGCCTGAAGTTATACGTATTGTTAAAAATCTTAAAAATACTTATTCGACAGGGCCAGATAATTTAGACACCAACATAATTGAAATGAATATTAATGTGTTGTGTATACCTTTATGCATCATATTCAATGATTGTCTACTAAATGGAACCTTCCCTGATCTATTCAAAAAAGCAAAAGTGGTTGTTATTCATAAAAAGGGTAGCAAAACCGATATAAATAATTACAGACCCATATCTTTGTTGCCAATTCTTGGTAAAGTGTTTGAAAAATGTATAGCCACTAGAATACAAGCTCATTTTGAAAACAATGATATTTTTACCTTGCATCAATACGGCTTCAGGAAAAATAAAAACACGTTGGCAGCAGTAAGTAACTTGGTAACAGAAGTTATGACGCACCTTAATTCAGGACTTACGTGTGGGGGTATTTTCTGTGATCTTACTAAGGCCTTTGACTGTGTGGATCACGAAATATTGTTAAATAAACTTAATTTTTATGGGTTGCGTGGCAATGCTCTAGACTTATTGAGATCATACCTGTCCAACCGATGCCAATATGTAGAATTAAAAAATAATAGCTCAAATGAAGATGCAGTAAGATCTGATGAGAAACATGTTAAATATGGAGTTCCGCAAGGATCAGTGTTAGGACCCTTACTATTTATAATATTTATAAATGATCTGCCTGATATATTAAGCTATGGTACGCCATATCTCTACGCTGACGATACAAGTGTTATCTTTAGTGCAACGTCCGTTAAAGAGTTGAATTCACGTATGCAAACTTCCTGGCAGCAACTCACATTATGGTTTGCAGCCAACGGATTAAAAATGAACTGCAGTAAAAGCTTTTATATGGCATTTCGTAGGAGCACCACAAGTTCTGATTTTGACTGTAATATTCCAATTGATAAAGCAAATTGTGTGCAATTCTTAGGTGTAGATCTTGACCCTTATTTGAGATGGCATGATCAAATCGATAAGATTAATATAAAATTGGCGGGGGCGTGTTATGCCATGACAGCCTTATCTAACATTGCCAGTAAAGAAGTTTTATTAACTATGTACTTTTCATACTTTGAAAGCATCATTAGATATTGCATTGAGGTCTGGGGAAACGGATCTAATATAAATCTACTTCTGCTTAAGCAAAAAAAAGCCATGAGAATAGTAGAAGGATGTCATACAATACCTGAGTCGCACCGTAGTATATTTATAAAGAACAAAGTTATGACTGTGATTTCTATGTACCTGTATAAGATTTGTGTTTATGTGTTCACCAACAAACATTTGTACGCGGAACAGGGTGCGACCATAAATCTTTATAAATTACGAATTAGGAATAGGTTACTGTTAAATGACGCGCATTATGTAAATTTTGACAAAAGCTTAAACAATACTGCAATAAAAGTATACAATCTATTGACCGACGAAATTAAAAATATAGATGATTTTAAAACTTTTAACAAAACAGTTAAGGAATATTTTTTGTGCCGTCCTTTTTACTCCATTAACGAATATTATGATAAGCTTTTTGACCAATGTACCTGACATTATTATATTTCTTTGACATTGTTATTATTAGTTTACATTATAATTGCCTTCTCATGACATATGTGATATAGAAATTGTATTTTGACCTGTGTACCTAAAATTCCTTATTTTATCTCATTTTTCTTCTTGTTTGAGTCAGTTATTATAATTTCAGAGCTATGTATTATTAGTTTTTCTTGTATTATTCAATCGTTTTAGTTTTAAGATTATTATAAACTGTATTTGCATGCATGACTTTGTGCTTTTATTATGCAAATAAATGCTTGAATATGAATATGAATATCGCATCGCACCCCACCAGGGAAGATGGTATCTCACGTCCGCCTCGTTGGATGTTGAAATTGTTATTGTTTTCGAAATCAGCGACCCAATAAACCAGAAAAACGATACCCATGTTGGTTATTTACTATATTACCCCTTTTCCCCCTTTTGTGGGTTGATTTCTCAAAAAGCCTAAATTTGCTAAATTTTAAAACACTAGAACCAGAAATAAACATATAACGACACCCGTAGTGATATTTTTAGATTTCGACCCCATCGCGTCCCAACAGGGGAGATGGTATTTTACAATCGCCACGTTGGATGTTAAAATCTACGTTGTTCTTGAGTCTATTTCTAATTTAGCAGGAGAAACAGAGGATATAATCTTGTTATTAGAGAGACTTCTAATCAGTTTCCACATTTTGGGTGGTTTATCCGTGCAGTTTTTAAAGGCCTTGAGGTAGTAATTATTTTTAGTTGTTTGTATATAGTTTGATACAATTTTCCTTTCGTCGTGTAGTTCCTGCTTTAGTCGTTGTCGTCGTCGTCGTCGTAGCACCCGCTGCCAACCTTACATCCTGACACTGTATTGAACTCACGGGACCTTAAGTACCGATTTAAAAAGTTTTTAGGCATTTCTGAACAAGTTAGAATTTTTTTTTAATAAATTACTGTTTGATGCATGTAATATCCAACTATGAAAGAAATCGTACTATTAGTTTAGACACAATTTTTTTATTGTATTTTTTAAGCAAACCAAGATGATTCTTAAGAGAGCTTGAAATTTGGTAAAACTATGTCTTACAATAAGACAAGTAAACGCATCTAAAAAAGTTATACATTTCAGCCAGGGGCACTTCACTACTTTCACTATAGGATTGCGGCTAGACCCTCTGAATTAAAAAGTGTGCCGCATGATTCTTGGTATGAACATATACTTTATGGTGGCAGAAGTGTTGAACCACTACCATTTTTTTTTTATTGTTTAGTTTCCGAGTTAAACGAATCACGAGAATGTTGGTTACAGCCTGTATAAGTGTATAAGCAAGTGATCGAATTATTCGATGATTAGACGTTTTACGTTATGAAAGTTTTTACAACTACTTAAATAATTTGTGGACATTTTTAATTATCGACATTTTTACACTTGGTATTTTTATATTTCTAAATGATGTATTAGCATTTTTATTTATCGTCATTTTTATATCACGACATAAAAAGATTCCGAGAGAGATTACACATTTTTATAAGTACTTAGTATTTTGTCCTAATAGACCTTAGTCGACTAAATCGTCGAAATAAATAGTGCGGTCAAATTCCTGCTTGTACATAATCAAGTAAACCGTATGTCATTCGACTTTAAGGACTGTGTAAACAAACCGCCATATTGAAATTGTCTTTGAATGATGAATTTACTAGAGATGGGGAAGTGCTATTTTAAGTCAAAATAAATCGATTACTAAAATACCGAAAGAAAAACACATCTCATCTTCATATTTTTAATTGGTTTAATCTTCTGGAAAATCGGTGCTTGAAGTTTTACTAGAGTCACCAGTATTAATTATAAAAGGTTGCGTTACATCATCGGTATACCCTATCCATGATGCCGTCTAAATTTTTCATTTTATGCTCTTCTCCTATTACATGAGCCACGCATTTCTTCCACTGCATGCATCCGCATCTGAATTTAGGTATTTATTTAATTTTAAGTATATTATACCTTACGCTAAGATCCTTTACTCATTTACTTACCGTGTAGTGTACACTATACCTATATCAGGTAGATACCGTGAGTACCGGCATTACAATGTCACTAACTTAGTCACATCCCTAAACGTCATAGACAAACATAGAATATAAAAGAAACAAAAACGTCATTGCATTTTGTCGAAATAACGTAACTTTTAAATGGTATTGAATTTTCAATGAAATTTCCAAGATTAAGTAATTTTTTCTATATTATTTGTTTTTTACGAGAAAGGTTATTTTAATAGTGTATGTTTTCAATGACTTTTGATGAGGTGGTGTGAAACTTTAAGGAGTAACAGTGATAAATCAAAGTGACGCCGTTTGTTTACATAGTCCTGAAAGTCCAATGACATACGGTTTACCTACTTTATTTCGTTATCTTTAAAAAAAGTTACAGCACATTATATGCCTACAAGCAAAAACTCGAATGAGCATAGCTCGAAACTAAAAAGGTAAAAAATAGCGGTAATTTAGCACTTCTGTCACCATAAGGTACATACTAAATTTTGTTTATTCAAATCAAAAATCATATAGGCCACTCGATTTGTTGAAATCACATGGAATGGCCCGTATTGATTTTAAAAACCAAAATTGCTGTGGGGTTATGTTACAGCATAGCCGGGTCGCGTGCGCGAAGGTCACGAGTCGGTGCAGATATGGCAGCCATTTGCATTTTAAAGACAGTCCTTGAAAGGCAGCAATGCGACAGAATGTTTTTTGTTCTTCGATGCGAAGCTATCCCTATTATTATGGTACTATCGTACAACTACATTGTTCCTCTTACAAGCGGAAGTAACGTTTTCTTTCTCACGTACACAATTACTGCTTGCTGCCAGACCACCCCTCGATCTGTATTCCACGAACCAATCAGGTTATACGAGTAAGTGATGATTATGTGTGATGAAGGCATAATAATTTAAAACTCGGCCAAAAATCTGTTGCACGAAATATTGTGTGAAATATGGTTTCCTGCCCTTTCGCCAAAAAATTCTTCGCACAATTTTACTTCCCAAGAATCATTTCATTACGCGCGCGGCACCGGTAGGCGACAGACGCGGTGAATTATTACTTTCTTGGGAATTCGTACATTTCAAGGTCGCACGTGTGTAGTGATTAGGTATAGATAAATGCGATGTATTTAGAAGTGTTGCGATGCGATGTATCTTAACGGTTAAACATAACATGTCGGAAAGTGATGAAATGGAGAAAAACGAAAACAACGAACGGCAAATGTGCGCGGACAATGAAGTTGTTTTGGATTTGGACGTCGATCAAACGCACGAGACACATAAACAAGAGGAGTGGAGGACAGTGAATAGAAAGACAAGCAGATTTAGGGCAAGGAGGCCCAGAAATGAAGGATTATATATGAAATACAACAAAAGTGAGGTTATGTCATTTAGAGGTAACAAAAATATGAACAGTGAGAAGGACCTAGATTTGGAACGCGCTTCGAAAAGAGGAAGAGAGGTGAATGAGGATGAACAGTGGAAAGCAGTGGGCCGAAGGGCTAAAATATTTAGCAAAATGACGTCTGACGGCGAGGCGCCGGGGACCCCGGAGGATGCAATCGAAGTCTGCATGACAAGTGCTGAGAAGCTACCTAAACAATTCGGTTTAGCTAAATTGTTAAAAGCCCAAAATATACAATGCATAACGAGAATTAAGTTTATCAATGACTACAAAGTGTCAATTCATTTTAATGACGAAATCAGTGCAGATTCTCTGATACAATCGAAGCATTTTAACGAGGGTGGCTACAAATGCCAAAGAACACTGGAAAATAATCAGTCATACGGTGTTATTCATGATGTTGACCTGGAATTGACGGAAGAAGAAATACTAACAGACCTTGTCAGTGAAACTGCTATTTTAGCAGTTAAGCGGTTGAAACGTAGAAATACTACAAGCGGAAAGTGGGAAATGAGTGAAAGTGTAAGAATTACGTTTAAAGGGGCATCTCTTCCGACATACGTGTATGTTTATGACACAAAGGCTAAGGTCGCTCCATATAGGTACCCAGTGACGCAGTGCGCGCGATGTTGGCGCTACGGACATACATTTAGAATGTGCCCTTCTAAGGAAATAATCTGCCCTAAATGCTCAGATAATCACCCTAACTGTGAGCCAAAAAACTTCCACTGTAACAATTGCTCGGGTCGTCACATGGCGATGGCGAGAGTATGTCCAGTATATGTTAAGGAGCGGAAAATAAGGGACCTAATGACCGAATATAATTGTTCCTATAGGAAAGCGCTCGCAATGTACACCATATATATTCCATCTGTACATTCTACATACAATGAAATGCCGCAAGAGTTACCTTTTCAGCCAATTGATTCTGAGGCATTAGATACACAGGAACGGATGAAAGAAATGGTTGGTCATGAAGAGATTAGCTATGCTAAGGTAATTAAGACAAACAAAGCTAAAGCCACAAAGAAAAGGATAATAGACAAGCGTAACAGCCAGAGAAAGGACTTAAAAGAAGTAGATTGTGTATTTGATGACAACATGTGGGCAAAGAGTGACAATGAAAGTGAAAATGAACAAGGTTTAGAGCAAGAGGAATATAGGAGCCAGGACAAAGATTGTGGGCAAGAAGAACATTCGCAACACAAAGAAAAAATTACCTGGCAACTCCTATTAAGGAAACTTAAGAGAACGCTATTTGAGGAGGGAGGTGGCTCATGGAGCAAGAAAATAGAAAAGTGTGTAGGTATAATTATAGAGGGTGTAGTATCAATAGCCTTACAATACATGACAGACCTACCATTTCTCAACACTATAAAACAATTATGGAAAGGAACAACACACACTTTGTCTTAAATATACTACAATGGAATGCTCAGAGCATTCACCCTAAACGATTAGAATTGGAATCTCTTTTACATCAAGATAAAATACACCTAGCCTTAATAAGCGAGACGTGTTTGGACCCAGAAACTCAATTTCAGATAAGAGGATACAACATATTTAGATCTGATCGAGCCGACGGATATGGAGGCGTGGCGGTCTTAACACACAAGTCAGTCAAAGCTCTGAGATGTAATGTTCAAATAACAAATACACAAATTGAAGTAATACATGTCAAGATACTGAACTGCCAGCACATAGAAAATGTTATATCAATATATTTCCCGCCATCAGTTAATATCTCATCGAAAGACTGGGATCAGATATTTACAATCGCTACCAGGAAGTCACTTATAGCAGGGGATTTAAATGGTCACCATACTAATTGGTCAACAAAAATAGATACAAGAGGCGACCAAATCTTAAATTCCAGTATAGACCATAACTACATCTCTCTCAACGATGGCACGCACACAAGAATAAAGTTAGTAAATAGTTTGATACAAAAATCTTCTCCTGATCTCACATTCGCCTCTGCAGATATAGTATTCAAGTTTAATTGGACAGTACAAAATGAAAGTCTTGGCAGCGATCATCTAATGATAAAAATAAAAACCTATGTTGACAAAACTGGAAATCACAAAAAGAGGCGTAACTTCAAAAAAGCGGACTGGGGGAAATATACGACGGCCGCGCAAGAAGAGTTTGTGGAGTTTCTGCTGCCGGAGAGTCCACAATCAGCATATGACACCTTTATTAACGCAATAGAAAGATCAGCGAATGGTACAATTCCTATTACTAAGATATGTAATGACCCTCTTCGTCAAGAAAAATTCACTCCAAGACCGTATTGGACTCAAAATATATCTAAGGCTGTTGCGGAGAGACGACGTGCGCTGGCTATCTTCAGACGGAACCCTACACCTTCCAATTTGACTGTTCTCCAGAATAAAGTTCGTGTTGCACAAAAAGTGATTCGACAAGAGAGTGCTAAGGCGTGGAAAAGCTTTTGTGATAGTGTTGATTGTGCTACGACGTCTACTGAAATGTGGAACAAGATGAAATGGTTGAAGGGCTATAAAACGCCGAGGACAGTGATTACTCATGATAAGGCTGAAGATCTCTTATGTAGTCTAGCGCCAGACTATGTTACTCCGGCGGCACCTACCTTTGTAAATAATAATTTGTTTTTGTCATCGCCGATATCGGTACAGGAACTCAACAATGCCATCAAACACTCAGATACAGCGCCGGGTATGGACGATATATCGTATTCTATGATCATGCACCTTCCATATATAGCCAAGCAGATAATGGTAAACATATTTAATATTTTTCTAGATCGTAGTTTTGTCCCAATTCAGTGGCGTAACGTTAAAATCGTTCCTGTACCGAAACACGGTGCAGGCACAGGGCAAGACGTGACCTTTAGACCAATTTCTCTCTTGAGTTGCCCGTGTAAGATATTTCACACAATACTTACCCGTAGACTCGAATGGTATATAGAAAAAGGGATTTTTTTTTCGGACGAAACAATAGGTTTCAGGAGATCTCGTTCTTGTATGGATAATTTAACTAGGCTGGTTTCACGAATTCAGACTGGATATACCAATGGTCATGCCACAGTGGGTTGCTTTGTTGATATTGACAGTGCTTACAATAATGTCAGCTTGCTCAGTCTTTTGAACACATTGGACCGTTTGGGGGTGGGCAGTGCTATATGTAAATATCTATGGCAATTTTTGCACTCTCGTAAACTTGCTGTTGAAGTGACAGGTCATGACACCTTAGTTCGTGTCACGGGAATGGGTGTAGCTCAAGGGGACCCCTTATCCCCCTTATTGTTCAACATAGCGACTTTACAGATTTGTAAACAATTAAGGGACATATTCGTTTCACAGTATGCGGATGATTTTGTACTTTATGCCAGCCACAAGCACTTAGAAGATGCAGTTAAAGTTGTTCAGGAATCTTTAAATTTTCTAAACTCCTCGGTAGAAGAAATGGGTTTAAACGTATCACACAAAAAAACAAAAGTATGTGTATTTACGAGAGGACATCCTAGGAACGTTAACAAATATAAAGTAAATTTACAGTTAGATAACAATAGAGTACAGCAAGTAGACAGTGTCAAATATTTAGGTATGTGGCTTGATAGAAGCCTAACATGGGCTCGACATATCAATGAAACTCGTGATAAGACGCTAAAATTTCTAAATGTTCTTAAGGTTTTAGCTGGATCCAAATGGGGTATTCATCCTACCCACTTGAGGCGACTATACATTTCGATCTTACGTAGTAGATTAGACTATGGGTGTTTTCTGTATGACGTTAGTGTTAAAAGTCATCTATACAAGCTGGATAAAGTACAAAATCAGGCGTTGCGGGTGATAGGCGGGTTTATACGGAGTACTCCGGTTCATGCTATGGAAAGTGAGCTCTGTGTATCCAACCACTTTTTATTAGAAGGAAGTACCTTGCTGCCAAATTTTATTTAAGAGCGAAGACCTTTAAAAATAATGTTACAACTCAGGTGTTGGATGAACTAAACCGGTCATGTCAACATACGTACTGGAGAACCAAGAAAAAACCTTTACTTGTGGAAACCTGTAACCACTATGGCAGCTATGCAGTTCAATCACAGTTGAAATTACCCATGTACTCACTAGACACCTGGATTAGCAGTTATGAACTGTCAAATAATATTTAAAAACATGTTCAACAATTAGAGTTACATAAAATTTGCTGTGATCTTTTAGAAAATAAGTATAGTTTATTTTATAAGATTTTTACAGATGGATCCAAGGAAAAAGATGGATGTGGGGCTGCCTTTTTTGATCCCCAGCTGATGTTACGTGGGAAGTTCAATATTCAAGCTGAAATATCAATTATGCACTGTGAACTTATCGCTATAGCTGAAGCGTTATCATATTTTGAATCAATAGACTGCAACAAGTGTGTTATACTGTCAGACGCAAGGAGTGCCCTTTCACATCTGGCTCGGTTACCCTCGAGTAGTCGAGGGCATCCGATAGCCTACATCATCCTCGAATCCATATGTAAACTTCGTAAGAGAAACAAAGAAGTGATTATCCAGTGGATACCCTCCCATGTCGGTATCATGGGTAACGAGGAGGCAGATCGAGCGGCGCGACACGCAATAACCGACGGCATACTGTATAGTTGCTTACCATTACATAGTGAGGTGCTTAGCAAAGTAAAGATAAGCTGCAGGGATTTTTGGAGGGAGTACTTTGATGAACGGTCACTTACAAAAGGAATATGGTACAGAACTATCCAATGTCAGCCTCCTCGGGTACCCTGGTTCGATGGACATTTTAACAGGAAGAAGGTAGTTGCATTACTAAGGCTTCGTTGTGGACACATTCCATCAAATAAGTTTAAGTTCATGATGAGACTATCAGTGTCACCAAATTGTACAGAGTGTAACAAACTCGAAGATGTCCAACACGTGCTTATGGAATGTGTCCGCAACGAGGACAAACGTCAGGAGATGTTTCCAACTCCAATGGACATAGGATCTTGCAACAGCATACTGACTTCGCCGTTATCCAACGAAGCTGGTATGTTGTGCAAGTTGTATTTAAAATTATTTTAGTAATAGGGTCGAAGAGACACTAGATGTAAGAAATGTAATATATACATGGATCTCATCAACGAGGGTGACATCGTCACTGCGTGACGGAACCCTTTTTTTTGTTGTTTTGAAAACAATAAAGATTAAAAAAAAAAAAAGAATCATTTCGCAATAGTTTCATTTCCCAAATCAACGCTTAGCAAAATAACATTTCGCAATTTATTAATTTGGTCAAATTATCATTTGGTATAATTTCATTTTGTCAAGTTTTATTAAGGCAAATATTGTTAAGCACATTCAACCTGAAGCATAGATTTGAAAATGATTATTTACTTATTTTTCCTGATGCTTAGCGCCACTCGCTACGTATAGGTAAGGTATTACTTAATGCCTATAGGTATTTCATACAAGACTTTTTCTATGGATCAACTGGAAGTCCCTGAAAATTAAACAAATATTATGAAAACTATGGTAACATATTTTTTATGAAGAAATCTGAAATAAAAAAAAAACGACCAAGAGCGTGTCGGGCCACGCTCAGTGTAGGGTTCCGTAGTTTCCCGTCCGTCACAATAAATGTCCCCACTTAAGAGTTACAAATGGGCTATCTGTTAATGGTATTATTATTTTGAGTTGACAGGCTTAGTTACCATTCAAAAATATTGGTATTAACTATTACTATTCAAAATGTACGAGAACATTTTAATACCGAAGAATAAGTAATTACAACAACAAAACAAAGTGTTCAATCTAACTATTTACTGTACGGGCAACACTGTGTATTTTAATAAACTTCAAAGGTCTAAACGGAGAGACAGTTTAAGTATTACCACCAGGGGACCAACAGGGTAGAGGATTGGTGTTCGTTGCTATCCTTTTCTTTTTCTTCTCCGAGGGTTCCGGAAAAGGGTTTAAAGAAGTCCTTGACTTCCAAGGTGAAGGAAAACGTGGACAATGCAACGTTATACTTCCCGGATGACACGTTGCGGAAGTCAGGATTTATACAAACGCATATAGAGTAAGGTGCACGACGGTGACTTGAGAGGCGCGGTCCGGCTCCTTTTATCTGACGCGTCGCTGGCTCCTTTAGATGATTCAACTGTGGTGTCTCTCCGGGAGAAACATCCGTCGCCGTCTAGGCCACTCGTGTTCCCGCCCGAACCAGACTCTTCAAGTTCTTCCTTGTCAGTAAAACCGGATGAAGTAGGGGAGGCGCTGGGTTCCTTTTACAATGGGTCAGCTTCGGGGTTAGATGGTTTGAGACCGCAGCATCTTAGGGAACTCACGTCTTCTGCTGCAGATAGCAATGGCACCCGGCTTTTAGAGTCCTTAACAAAACCATGCAATTTTTTGCTTAAAGGATTACTCAACCCCCTCGTTTGTCCTTGTTTCTATGTTGATTTCGCTGAAGGTGATTCAGGTATATGTATGCACCGACCTCGTCACACTCCGACGATGAAGTAGAGGCTATGTATGAAGACATAAGCAGTGTACTTCACTGTTTTATTGGGGGACTTCAACGCAAAGTATGGCAAGAGAGACGGTGACGAGTTGAGAGTGGGGCAATTTGGGTATGGGCAACGGAACCCTAGGGGACAGAGGCTGTCTGACTTTTTGGAGAGAGAGGAACTCTTTATGATGAACTCTTTCTTGCAGAAGTCGCCCCATAGCAAATGGACCTGGATGAGTCCCAATGGTTCCTCAAGAAACGAGATAGACAATCATGACCGACAAGAAACGTATATCCAGTGATGTTTCTGTGATCAACAGGGTAAAAACCAATTTCAATTCAACTCGAGCTCTCTAACCGCTTTTCTTGCATAGAGAACTTGGCTTCAATAGACGAGATTAACGACGGGCTAGTGGAAACTGTCCACATGGTAGGGTCTAAGTTCTTTACCCACCGTAAAGATAGACCTCAGAAATTGACCGGGCAAACTTTAAACCTCATGGCTAAAAGACGCTCTCTACAGCTGCAGTCTCCGGATGACGCTAAGTTATATAGGCCGCTCAATAGACGTGTAACTAAGTCCTTGCGACATGATCTGCGTCTCCTTTATACTAACCGTGTTAAAGATACTATAGATAGAGCGAAACCAAGGCTCCAAAGTGTTCGGAAAGGACAAGTCTATTGGGCAAAGCCAGCTGACAAAGTTGAAACGGAAAGATGACAGCATAGCGTCAACAAAAGTAGAGGTTTTAGGTGAGATGGAGAGGTTCTATGGACAACTTTACAGCTTGGTAGGAGATCCAAGAGCTAGGCTGTCCCGACATTACACCGAAGATATCCCGGACATCAGTTTGTACAAGATTAGAATGGCCCTAAAGCAGCTTCAGAACAACAAGGCGACGGGCAATGACGGAGTCACCACAGAGCTTCAGAGAGCGGGCGAAACACCGGTACTTAATCCTCCAGAAGCTCTTTAATTCTCTCGTGTCCGAGGGCATAACGCCTGAAGCATGGAACATAGGCGAGGTAATGCTGTCATTCAAAAAAGGTGACAACAGCCTTTTGAATAACTACAGACCCATTACGCTTCTGAGCCATGTTTATAAACTGTTTTCAAGGATTATCACGAATCGTATCGAACACAAACTTGATGACTTCCAGCCTCCCGAACAAGCGGGATTCCGAAGAGGCTATAGTACCTACCATAGACCACATGCACACGCTGCGGCTAATTATACAAAAGACCGAAGACTATATAACTTGCCATTATGTTTAGCGTTTGTGGACTATGAGAAAGCCTTCGATTCGGTGGAAATATGGGCGGTGCTCTTCAGCGATGCCATATTGACTATCGTTACATCGAAATGTTTGTATAGTAACGCCACAATGTCGGTCCCAGTAAAGAAGCAGAGCACGAAGGCGATTCCGTTGCGAAGAGGCGTAAATCAGGGAGACGTTATCTTTCCGAAACTGTTCACTGCAGCAATAGAAGGCGCCTTCAAGCTCCTGGAATGGCAAGGACTTGGCATCAACATGAACGGCGAAAACATCACTCACCTTCGGTTTGCGGACGACATCGTAGTCAGTGCAAAGTCGATGGAGGAACTCAGCACGATACTCGATGACCTCAACCGAGTTTCTACCCTTTGAAAGCTTGAAAATGAACATGGACAAGACGAGACTTATGTCAAATGCCATGCCCAAATGCCATGGCCAATGTTAGGCCCATCCCAGTTTCTGTTGAAAGCTCGGTAGGTACTCGAAGTTCTTGACTCGTACATCTACCTAGGACAAGTAATCCAATTAGCTAGGTAAAACTTCGAGAAAGAGGTCAAGCGCCGAATCCAACTCGGCTGAGCAGCGTTCGGGAAACTACGCAATGTCTTTTCGTCCGACATACCTCAGTGCCTCAAGACGAAAGTTTACTTTCAATCAATGTGTGTTACCAGTTATGATTTACGGCGGAGACCACGGGTTGGCAAACGCAGCGTAGGGCGTCCACCCATAAGATGGATAGATGACCTTATGAAGGGCACCGGGAGAGGCTGGATGCAGGTCGCTTCCAACCGGTACATATGGAGGTCCAAAGGGGAGGCCTATGTTCAGCAGTGGACGTCTTATGGCTGATTTATATTTATTTTATAAATTCACAAAAACGGGGCTTAATCGTGTACAGACTTTGAAAACAAACCTCCGACGTTTCAAGGGCGAAATTGTCCCCGTGCTCCCGGAGAAAGGCTGCACATACGTAGATTTGGCCGATTTAGGCGGCCATAAGTCGAAATAATAAAAACCACCACACGGCTCAATAATGGACTTTCTTATCTACCTGACATTCCAGGGCACCCATCACCACCACTTTTAACTCATTAGATAACAGTTACCCATATCTACAGGTAATTGAAATCAGGCCATCACTTGCAGTGTACATAACAGTTTTCGGTGCCTTCAATTTACTTTGCCTTATAAGTTGTAATGAAAAAAAAACTGTGTGCTCTAGCGTAGTAAATACTATGGATTCCAATAATTCAGGTAAGAATCTAATAACACAACATAAAAATATAATATTTTGAATTAGTTTGCTGTATCTAACTAGCTTTCAAATGGAAGACTTTTTTTCAAGCTAATTTTCGTAAATTGTAAATTTCAAAAGTCGTTTTGAAATACTTCCCAGATCTTCCCAGCCTTCATTGATATCAAAATAGGTTTAAGACGTATTCAATATTATATTTACAGTCACAGCTCTTGCCAAAAAGTGCTTATTGTCAAATAACTGTCAATTGAAGTTGCAAAGCGGAAAATCTAAAAAATGTCCAGATTTTTAATTTTTTTAAGTAATCATTGTTTTTTTGTTAAAGAGTATTCCAGTGCTTCTGGTATTAAAGTAGTGACTCGAAAATACTTGTACGAAAAGATGAAAGATCAAAATTTTCCCAAGATCAGTGAAAATCTGGACCATTTAGAAAATTATCTTGGGAAATGCTATGGGCTCAACGAAGAAAACAAAAAGAGACTTAAGAATAATTTTTTAAGGTTTAAATCACAAACGAAAGATAGATGGCTTAAAGCACAAAGAACTTGTTACGGGTCGAGCTCTTGGAAGGTAAAATGAAGCAAACAATACCAATAATAATATCTAATATTTTATTTAACTATTCTAGTAAACTTAATCTATGTTGAGCGCCAGGAGGGAATTGATGACGACTATAGGATCCCTGCCTATCCTTTCTGCCACCGGCTAGCCACTATGGGCTTTAGTGCTTGAGAGCACCGTAAAGGGCAGTTCCTTAGGCTAAAAGTGAAATTAATCCCTTCGGAGCAAAATGCACAAAACGCAAAATGTACACTACACGCAAAATGTAACAACCGGTAGAATGCACAATTCGCAAAATGTACACGACGCATGTTGTGATATACGTGAAACGTACACAGAGCAAAAAGTACATTCGCAAAACGTACAAATCGGAAAACGTGCACTACTAGCAAAACGTACAAAACGCAAAATGTGCAACATGCAAATCGGCTTACACGCAAAATGTGCAGTAATGGGCATTTATTCGGGCATTTTAAACATCTCATCAATTACACGCAAAATTTATGCCAGGGCACTTATTTATGTGTCATTATCACGAATATTCGTTCCTAAGTTATATTTACGTATATTGTCGTCTAGTACCCAAAACACAAGCCTTATTGAGCTTACCGTGGGACTAGGTCGATTCGTATAAGATTTTCCCGCAATATTAGTACATCGTCATCAATACGAGATTTTTCATGTTAAAGTTTATTCCTAATGCCTAATATAATAGTTTGTGTGTGCTTCACAAGTGGTTGTGTGTAGTGCTGATATTACGTTCCATTATATAATTTGTAGTAGGAACTTATTATTTGCTTATCTTCTACTAGTTAATACTGGCACTTGAGAATTTATTAAGTTGACACATCGAACTTGGTCGACGCTGTCACTATAATTTTACTAGGCTTTCGGTATTGTTGAGTATAATGGATGATTTACCAGATATTGAAAAAAATCAGAAGGGAAATCCAACCTTGCTTCTAAATGGTTATCGATATAATAGAAGAAGTAAGCGTGTTAACCGAAACGGTAGTATCCTTTGGCAGTGCGTAAATAGGGACATGTGTACTGCATCTCTCTCCACCGACTCTAATTACACCGTTCTTCGACAGTCGCCTCACGTTTGTGAACCCGATGAGGATGGAAATAAAATATTTATAACTATGAATAAAATTAAAAAAGAAGCCTGCGAGGAGTTGGGTTCCATCCAGCAAATTTTTGAGGATAATTTTTCAAACATTCACCCAGCTTGTGCGCCAACTTTTGCGTCAAAAAAGGACACAATTTACAGATCCATAAAAAATATCTTAACGCCAAAAAAATGATGTTTAGACATCTAAACGATGTATTCATACCAGACTCATTATCTCGAGGATTTCTGGTAAGTGACGATGATGCGACGAACGAAGTCATTGTATTTGCTACAGATATATCACGATTATACGAGTATATGCTGTCTCAAGAATCTGGAACGTATTTCGGTGACGCAACCTTCAAAATCCTGCCCAAACCATATTATCAACTGTATGCAATCCATTTGGATCTTGACTCTGATGGACAGTCCACAAATGTTGTTCCAGTGATATATGCTCTAATGGCCAATAAGAACCAAAGCAGCTATACAAAAATGTTTAGCGTTATAAGGAACCAATTAGGTGTCGAAATTAAAAATTTCAAATGTGATTGGGAACTTGCACAAGTTAATGGATTCCGAGCAATTTATCCTGAAGCTGTGTTCAGTGGCTGTTTCCACCACTTCAACGACGCCGTTCACAAAAAGGCTGAAAACTTGGAGCAAAAACGACGGGATTAGAAAGAACAACTATTCAAAAGTGTTCTATTCTCCCATTACTGCCAGCAAATCACATTCCACAAGCTTGGTACCAAATTTCGGCTTTAAACACAACTGCTTTGATTGTATTTAAAAAATATTTTGAAAAAACCTGGTACCCAAAATTTAGTCCAAAAGTTATAAGTTGTGCGAACCAACGCCACCGCACTACAAATGCTGTGGAGGGGTGGCATCGGAGACTTAAAACGAAGATCTCAAAAAAACAGAATTTGTTCGGCTTTATTCGTAAACTGCGAAAAGAGGCGAATTTCGCAGATCGCAAAATCACCAGGAGTATTTATAGACCACCAACCAGAAATCGAAGACGGCATGACGTGGTCTTCGACCGGAAATACAAATCATCTTTAAAAAAGCTCCACAGCAACCAAATAACCATTAACCAATTTTTAACAAAAATGACATTCGTGCGATTAGTAGCGTAATATGTTGCTGTGTAATTTGGTTTGAAGTAGAATATAAAATATATTGTGTTGTGCAGATATTGTTATAAGCAGAATGAGGTATTTTGTATTGTTATGATATTATTTTAAGCAGAATTAACTTATTTAAACTTTCACGATTTTCACACATTATAAATTTACTAAAATAAAACTATCGGGGGGGATTAAGCCCCGTTTTAGTAAATTTATAATGACAGAATTAACTTGTTTTTATTTAGTTAAACAATTTAATTAATTGTACTTTTAATAAAATAAAAGTACTTATTACCTAAATTGTTTTTTAAATACCATCTGTTGGTTCTATGGACCCGTCTGGCGGGCGCTCGTAAATTATGTTATCACTCATCATCGTCATGGCTATCATACAGGTTGTTTCCTGTAATCCATATGATGATAATTATGATAGAAACAGCTAAATAAATTGTGACCAATTTTGTACGTCTGGTAGAGTAACAGGTGCTGTATCTGACGTCCGAAAATGGTACCAAATAATGCAGCACCTTAATGAGATGTTTAAAACGCCCGAATAAATGCCCATTGCGTCACATTTTGCGTGTAAGCCGATTTGCATGTTGCACATTTTGCGTTTTGTACGTTTTGCTAGTAGTGCACGTTTTCCGATTTGTACGTTTTGCGAATGTACTTTTTGCTCTGTGTACGTTTCACGTATATCACAACATGCGTCGTGTACATTTTGCGAATTGTGCATTCTACCGGTTGTTACATTTTGCGTGTAGTGTACATTTTGCGTTTTGTGCATTTTGCTCCGAAGGGAAATTAATGTTTTAGTCTCGAACTATTCATTTCCAATTAGTATTGTTACGCCGGTCATGTGAACAAAACTTCAAATGTGATTTTTCATGCCTTAGAAGCGTTTTCAGCAGGCTGAAAAGTGATTTCAGGCCGTTTTAGAGGTGCCTCTTTCACATACTAGAAGATTGAAAATTTACCCCAGTTGCTGTTGTTTTCAGGCGCCTGAAACATGATTTCAGTTCGTTTCAGGCCACCCTCTACCACATGGCGCAATAACCTGGAAACCCGTTTTCAGGCGTTTTCAGGACCCCTTATGGGCCCCTGAAGTACAATTCAGTGTATGGCAAAATTTCTCGGTGGAGTGAAAGAGACAGCACTCTTAGAAAGAGATAGCTATACAGAACATTCGAGAACTGTGTGAAAGAGACCACTCTTAGAAAGAGATAGCTATACGGAACATTCGAGAAGGGTGTGAAAGAGAAGTATAGAAAGAGACGGCAAGAGTCGAGAATGTTCTCGAATACTCGCGGACACACCTGCCTAGTACCCAGCCGCGTCTAGAAGCATCGCGAGAAGTACTTAGGTACCTACTCGCGAACTTACTAGAATCGAAGCCGACCTGTCGAGGCGAGATTTGGCTGGAACATTCTGGAACCATCAGAAGTACCGCAGACGGGTATATATAGCGGCAGCCTGCAGCCACAGGGTAGTTCAATTCTGAATGCGATACAGTGCGGATCAAGAGCGAATCGGAGTGAAGTATAAGTGACGAGTGCGTTAAATTAGTGTGTGTTAATTGTGTTTAAGTACTGTGTTCAGTGTCTTGTAAGTAGCAATAAAGCCTCAGTTTTAATTAGTGGTTAATTAGTGCATTTTTTATCAAGTACCCACCCCTCAAACGTAACAGTATTTACTTAATTGGTAGCCTGCCACTAATAAAACTAATTGCTAAACTTACCCCTTTTCCAGCAAACACATACACAAAACAAATGTCCATAAATTATGAATTATCCACGTTAATCACGCAAACATTGGCAACTGTAAAATTTTCTCATTTTGAGTCGTACATAATTGTATTAACTGTTCCACACTCGGTGAAACATTTGAACAGAGTGACTGTTAAATTTGAGATTGCGAGGGTTGTCGTATAATATTGTTGCTAACTCGATTTTTGCTCATCATGATTCTGTACCGACCGAGTAGTCAATGAGGAAACCAGATAATTAAGAAAAAGCAAAAATTGCAATTTCGTCCAGGATCGAACCCAGACCTATAGCGTGACCGCATCGCTATTTAGTCAACCTGTGACTCCGCTGGGATATCCAGACAGTTAAGACAATGTGCGAATTTTGCCTATGCATGATCTTGATCTGAATAGCGCTAAACCTTATGACTTGAACAATAAGGTCTAAATTAGGTTGTGCTGTATTTAGCGTTATGTTCCGCAAACGTGCCCAATGCATAACAAACTGAAGAGATATTCCTCAAAAATAATCAACCTTGGTTAGAAGGAACTTTTCAAATTCCAATCGAAACACCTAATCGACCAGGACCTCCATGTAAATCGTTTTAGGGTTCAAGTGAACGCAGCAAGAGAAGGAAGTCGGAAGAGATTCGTGCTACTCTAGACAATGACATCATAGTCCATGCTGCTCAAGTTATATTATAAACAGATGGACAAAGAAATGCGTTAAAAGTCCTCAGGGAAATAACTAACTGCCCAGAACAAGCCACCAAATTAAGGAAATCGAATGAAAATGAAACGATCGCACCATTTCGGTTCGAGAAGGAATCTAGGATGTCACCACGGAAGAAATAAATTATGTAAATAATTCTGCTAAGTCACTTACTGCCACAAACGTCAATTTGAATGGCAATGAATTTGTTTTCAGGCATATTTTTATTAATTTTAATGTTTTACTGTGAAGAAGAATTTGTTTTGTTGATATTATTTATATATAGTGATTGTTTTATTTTAACGTACTTAAAAAAAAGTATTTTTAATAAAATACAACGTATTTTTATTATATACCCCAATTTAAATAACATTCGACGCTAAAATATTTTTGGCCGCCTAAATCGGTCAAATCTACCTATGTGGGCTGTAGAAAGACTTAAGCCCCGTTTTAGTAAATTTATAATGTGTGAAAATCGTGAAAGTTTAAATAAGTGTTATATTTATTTATTTTTGATATGATGATGATGAGTTCTCGAGATATAATTGATGTTATAAAACTCGAAATCAGCCATCTTTTATTGGCCGCCATTTTTATTAGCCACCACTTTAAGATGACAATCATGGTTTTTTAACATTATAATAAACATGTCTTACTGCTGTATAAAGGAAAATTGGTACGCCCAAATAATACAATTTTCCCCTCACTAGCTCGGAAAGCGCTGTTTTGTCCTTTAAAACTAGCGTGGAAAAACGTATTTTATCCGCATGTGGGGCAAAGTAATCTAATTCCTATCACTTACCACCAGTCCAGTATAAGTGAGTCCTATATGCCCATAGTAAATATGCGCAATCGGAGGTCACACCTTAAATGGGTCATGTGATCATGTCTTATCCTGCACTTGGTAAGCTGTTGGCAATATCTAAGTATCAGGAGCGTACCTATACTCTATGACAGATTTTGAAATTGATTTTTGATGGTTTCTTCAAGATAACTTACATGTGGATAAGATTTCTAATCATAATGTAGTCTGTATTTTCCTCGCAATAGTGAGGGGAAAAATGTTGTATTACACTCGGCGGCAAAGTTTGTTCAACTCTCGTGCCTTGAGACCCTCGTAAAGCTCAAGATTCCAGTTATTGAACCACTCGCTACGCTCGTGGCTCAATTTTGGAATCTTTCGCTTTCTCGGGTCTCAATATAAGCCCGAGAGTTAAACAACAACTTTGCCCCCTTGTATAATAAATAACTATTACTACGAGTACAAAAACAAAACTTTAATATAATAAAATAATATGTGTTGCAAGCTACGTATATATGCGCCAAGATTTGCCTACTGGTAAACAGGGCGACTCGAGCGCTACTTTTGGCATCCGAATATCATATCATTTGGCAACCTTATCTAGGTTCATTTCAGATGATGCCAAAAAGTCGTAGTGAAGAGAGGCTAGCCTATACATGAAAAAAGCGGTTACATTACATATTCAAATACCTACCTAAAGCACAACCCAACGCTTGAAAAATCGATATATCCATATTAATGACTTATTAGGGCGTATTTTTATTTTGCTGCCGTTTTTTTTTCGCTTCCGATTTGAATGAAATTTGGTAGGTAGGAAGAGTTCCTTATTCTCTTCAAGATTTCCAAGTATGTCCCGCAATTTTTTCCACTGAGTTACGAAATCGTATAGGATTTTCGTAACCGAGTGGGAAATTTTGTACAATTTTTTTGTCGCAAATTTTTTGTGTTTATTTTATCGATAAATTGAACTTTCTTATGACAGTAGTTATGTTATGATACGACCGTGAGATACGTATATTACGAAAATATGCAACTTGCATATCTACCTATTGCATAGTATGAAGTCCGTATTACTATCTAAATATATAAAAGAAGAAGCTGACTGACTCACTGACTGACTGACTGACATATCAACGCACAGCCCAAACGGCTGGTCCTATAGACTTCAAATTTGGCACGTAATAGACTTCAAATTTGGCACGTAGGTTCCTTTTATGGTGTAGGCGAGCACTAAGGAAGGATTTTTTTAAATTCACCTCCTAAGGGGTTGAAACGGGGGTCCAAAGTTTGTATGGGGAAACAAGATTAGTTAGACTATTTTATCTGAAACTTCACAGGAGTATTCTTTAAGGTAAATGAGTAAACACGTGTTTCAGGTTTTTTGAGAATTTAACCCCTGAAAGGGGTAAAAGGGGTGAAAGGTTGAAAAAATGAGCATGGGTATCGTTTATATGGTTTTTCGGGTCGCTGATCACGAAAAAAGCAACGATTTGAAGATCTAATGTGGCGAATGTGGAATACCATCTCCCCTGTTGGTATGCGTTGGGGTTGAAATGCCAAAATATCAATATGAGTGTCATTTTTACGTTAATTTCTGGTTCTAAAGAATTATCCGAAACTTCACCGGAGTATTCTTTAAGGTAAATGAGTAAGCACGTATTTCAGGTTTCTTGAGAATTTAACCCCTGAAAGGGGTAAAAGGGGTGCAAAAGTGAAAAAATCAACATGGGTATCGTTTATATGGTTTTTCGGGTCGCTGATCACGAAAAAAGCAACGATTTGAAGATACAATGTGGCGAATGTGGAATACCATCTCCCCTGTTGGTATGCGATGGGTTTTAAATGTGAACATAAATTTGAGTGTCGTTTTTCATTAAAGTAAAGTGAGGTGAAGTGAAGTGAAGTGAAGTGAAGTGAAGTGAAGTGAAATGAAGTGAAATGAAGTGAATGAAGTGAAATGAAATGAAATAAAATAACTATTCTACTTGAAACTTTACAGAAGTATTCATAAATATAAATGAGTTAACACCTGTTTCAGGTTTTTTGAGAATTCAACCCCTAAAAGAGAGCAAAGGGTATCGTTTTTATGGTTTATCAGGTCTCTGATTACGAAAATAACGACGATTTTAAAATCCAACGAGGCGATTGTGAAATACCATCTCCCCTGTTGGGGCGCGATGGGGTCGAAATCTTATAATATCAATATGAGTGTCCTTTTGTTGTTTATTTCTGGATCTAGAGATTCCAAGTTTAGCACTGACTTGAGATTCCTTATAAAGCGTAAGGGTGCACAAAGAAAGGAGTTTTCAAAATTCTTCTCCGAAGGGGGTGGAATGGGGGTACACAATTTTTATGGGGAAACAAAATTAGTTAGACTATTCTATTTGGAAGTTTACAGGAGTATTTACAAAGATAAATAAGTTAACACCTGTTTCAGGTTTAAAAAAAACCCCCTAAAAGAGGATAAAGGGGTGTAAAAGTAAAAAACAACAACATGGGTATCGTTTTTATGGTTTGTTGGGTCGCATTATGAAAACAACGTAGATTTTAAAATCTAACGTGGCGATTGTGAAATACCATCTCCCCTGTTGGGACGCGATGGGGTCGAAATCTAAAAATATCATTACGGGTGTCGTTATATGTTTATTTCTGGTTCTAGAGATTCCAAATTTAGCACTTAGGTTCCTTATAAAGCGTAGGGGTGCCAAAGAAAGGAGTTTTCAAAATTCATGGGGGTACAAAGTTTGTGTGGGGAAACAAGATTAGTTCGATTATTTTATTCGAAACTTCACAGGAATTTTCCTAAAGATAAATGAGTAAAGATGTGTTTCAGGCCTTTTGAGAAATGAACCCCCAAAAGCGGAAAAAGGGATAATATAGTAAAAAAACAACATCGATTTCTGGTGTTTTGGGTCGCTGATTTCGAAAACAATAACAATTTCAACATCCAACAAGGCGGACCTGAGATACCATGTTCCCTGATGGGGTGCGATAGAGTTGAAATCTCAAAATATCAATATGGGTGTCGTTTTTATGTCTATTTCTGGTTCTAGAGATTCCAAATTTGGTACGTACATAGGTTTCTTATAAGGTGAAGGGGTGCACAAAGATAGGATTTTTCAAAGTAGGGGTAAAATGATGGTCCAAAGTTTGTTAATGAGAAAAAAGAATAGTTACGACTATTTTATTTGATATGTGTGTCGTTATCGGGTCGCTGATTTCGAAAACAACAACGATTTTCAAATCCATCTTAGCGGACGTGAAATAAATAAATAAACCTCCTTTTTTGTATGACGCTTGAAAATTACGTTAAGTACGCGGGCGAAGCCGCGGGTTAAAGCTAGTTAGTCGATAAAGGAAAAAAAACATTTCAAAATATATACTTACTTGCTACTACTTACTTACAAGACTAGCTACCTTAAATCTAAAATGGGTCCTTGAGGCATTGTACCTAGGATGCTGGCGCCATTACCACGTTATATCGCAATGCTGATACGTTGTGCGAGAATAAAGGAAAAGTAAATGTTTACTTGTTAAAGTTGATTTTTATTGAAATTTCCAAAAAGTATGTAGGTACTTACCTACTTACGTATACACTTTTACATTCTTAACCATACATCTTTAAATACTTATATATTTCACCAGTTCGCTCGCGCAACGGGAAGCGGTAGGTCGCGCGCATACGCATTAACCGTTAAGTACTTATATCTTATCGAATAACAATCTATCAATCGAAAAAAACGAAGTTCCATTATACTGCCAGACCTAGATGAAGATGATAACACCAGCGTCGAAATGACGACAACCGTGCCGGAACGTCAAGCTACTGACCAACTCGTCAACGAAATACGTCTGCAACTTGGGACAGTCATGAAAGATGAACTAACCCGTCAAATCCGAGAAGTCCTGGAGGTAGAAGTAAGACGAAACCTCCAATTTTACTCGGACAAGATTGATGATTATCAAGAAACCCTAGATTCTTTTAAAGACAAAACAAAGAGGGTAGAAAACGAAAACATGGACTTAAAAAACAAGATTACGAATATGAAAAACAAAATTGAAATTCTAAAACAAAAAGTGTATTCAATTGAACAAAATCAAATGGGAAACCACCTGGAAATATGTGGGATACAACAAACTGAAGGAGAAGATTTGAAGGTAATCGTAGAAAAGGTCGCGGAAAAAATAAACCAAGACCCCAACGACGTCGTACAGACATACAGGAAAGCCAGAAAGGCACCAGATGGACAAAAAAGGAACTTATCCACAGTGGTGTTCACACTACGCGAAGGGCGCGGGACAAATGGCTGCACGAATCAAAGACCATCACCCTCACGGGCCACGATATCGGGAGCCCGGAGGACAACAAGATCTTTATGCGCGAGGCCTTATCACCTACAACCGCCTACCTACTCTGGAAAGCCAAGTCGAAACTTAAGGATTCCAAGCTGTTTAAATATGTATGGTGCAAGAGAGGATCCATTCTTATCAAAAAGGACGACCAGGGAAAACCACACACTATAAGGTCGTCGAGTGATATTGAGTATTAGGTGTCAAAAAAGGATTGACTTCTATTTTATTTTTTGTGTTTTTTTATTTTATTTTTGAAACCTGCATACATTTTTATTCTTGTTTTTTTTTCTTTCTTCTTTAAAGTTTGTGTGATTGCCTACCTAAACATATAAAACAAAATAATAATGTATGGATCATGCATCGACGAAGGTACTTTTGATAGTTGGAATGAATACGTAAATGCTATTCCAAAAAAAGATCGTTATTTTATAACCTTGCATGTCAACATAAGATCGATGTTATTAAATTTTTCTCAGTTAGAATACATAATTATGCATAGCAAAAGAGAAATCGACCTAATTGTACTTACGGAAGTCAATATTACGGAAACATGTAAAACATTATTTAACCTTTCCGACTATAACTTGTTCTGTAATCTTAGAAAACATCGCAAGGGCGGTGGAATTATATTATACGTACGCAAGACCATCCCATTTACCTTGATCCCGCATTCAACCCTGTACTTTGAGTCACTGTGCGGGCACATAGAATTAAACCATAAAGAGAAAATCAATGTATGTGCGGTATACCGACCGCCAGACAAATCGAAGACTCACTTTGTAGACGAATTATGCGCGACTGTAAACCACATCTCCGACAAAAATAATTTAATGATCATAGGAGATATGAATATAGATAAAAAAAAAGAAAATAATATTAGATCTATGTATTTAAACAAACTTTCTGAGTTAGGCTTGGACTGTGGAATAAATCAATTTACTAGAGAGGAAAAAAAAGGAAATATCATCTCTAAATCGAGTATAGATCATATATTTACGAGATCGATCTGAAGGCCTAGTATAAAAATTGTACGACATTAACTTCTCGACCGCGTTAGCGTATCGAGAGTTCAAATTATGTTTGCCGTTTATTTAAATCATCCGACAACTTTCACATTTTGACCCCTCGATACGCTAACGCGGTCGAGAAGTTAATGTCGTACAATTTTTATACTAGGCCTTCAGCTGTCGCGCAGTACAGACCGGGGTCATTAACATAACTATAGCCGATCATTACATAACAGGCTGTGCGCTAGCTATAGCAGGCGACCGGCCGAGTGCGCACGCACCGCGATTACGCACCGTACTAGATAACGACAAGGTTGATAATGCGCTGCAGCAGGTTGAATGGGAGGAAGCGCTCGAATACAATTGTCCAAACAGAATACTTAACTTCATTAAGGAAAAAATTCAAAAAGTCTATGATGAATGTAAAAAGACTATAAAATGTAAAAATATAAAAACAAAAAGATGTAAATGGGTAAACAACAAAATCTTCCGAATGTGTGAACAAAGGGTCAATCTTTATAAAATCTGGAAAAAAGCGCCTCAAAATAATGAAAATCGAATTTTGTATAATAAATATCGTAACAAAACAAATAAGTATATTAACCATGTTAAAAATAAGTTCATTATGAGGGAAATTAGCAAACACTTCAGAAATTCAAAAAATGTGTGGCGCATTGTCAATGAGTTATGCGGCAAAATTAACAACTCAATTGATGAAATAATCCTGAAATATTTTAATTTGAGTGAAAAAGAAATATGTAATAATTTTGCCCATGAACTACGAAATAATGTAAACAAATTATCAATAACATGTAACATTCAAATCCTTGATCACACGAAGTTTGCGGAAAATACAGAGGTGGCAATGAGAATCAAGAAGGCAACATGTAAAAATATCTCTAAAATAATTAAATGTTTAAATGATAGGAAAAGCCCAGGATACGACCAAATTCGAGTTATAGACCTAAAAAATAACAACCTTAAAATCACACCAGTAATTACTCACTTAATTAACACCTGCTTAGCCACATCTGTATATCCCGACGAACTTAAGAGGCCACAGTGGCCAAATTGTTATCATTCAGACGTCTAGATCTCAATATTGATAACAACTAGGTATCTGATATGCATATACATAAAACTTCAACATATTTCCTTCAAACTGGTAAACGTGAAAACATGATTTTTTAACAAAAGCCTCGATACTTTTATTTTTCAAACATAGGTCCTTTTTTACATGTTTTTGGTTAGAACGTTGAAACCCTTGAATTTATAAACAAGATTCTTAGTTTAATAGTTAAGTAATAGTATTTAGTCCACCACTTTCACCTAATAGTCCAGCATATTTTAGATTCCGTTAAATCTGAATAGTCTATACACCCTGGCGGGTGCTGCCTCTGCGTGCGTCCCATGACTCGAGCAGGTGCAACATCCGCTCGGTGTACCCCTTACATTTCATTAAATTGTCGAAGCTCTGCGTGTTGGCTTCGGCTCCGCGTACGCCTCCCAAAGGTCCGGAACACCATTGTTCCGTGATGGGAAAGACATACAAATCTGGTAAAAGCTTTTATCTACAGAAATTGTAGTTTACGTGTAAACAGCAATTATCTGATTATGCAGTGTATTTTGACGTGCCCGCCTACTATCGCCTTTTCATGTTTCGCGTGCTCTTGCAAAGGTCTATCCCGCTCTCTTTTGCTCGCATATGTGGACTCTTAAAACAGGTATAATACGTCCCATATACAAAAAAGGTACCCATACGGACTATAATAATTACAGACCGATTACTATACTGTCTTGTATCGATAAAGTTGCTGAGAGATACCTCGGAAATGAAATATGTAACTTTTTGACTCAAAATAAGATTATAAATAATAAACAATACGGTTTCCAAAAAAACCGAAGTACTTCTCAGCTACTCTGTGACTTTAACAATGAAATCAACGAGCACATGCATGAAAAACGGCATGTGCTCGTTGTTTTCATTGACTTCAGCAAAGCTTTTGAAATGTTAAATTTTGAAAAACTGTACCAAAAGTTGGAGCAGAATGGTATACAGGGCCCCCTACTTAATTTACTTAAAAAATATCAACGAAATAGATATACGCGAGTAAAGATCAACAATACATATAGTGAGCAAATGATAACCGAAAAAGGCACGGCCCAAGGGTCAATAATCGGCCCAACCGAGTACTTGTTATACGTCAACGATATGTGCAACGTAATAACGGAGGGCTCCGTCTACCAGTTCGCGGACGACACGTGCATTATCACTGCCGATCGCGATGTATCTGTGGCTGAACGCGCGATGCAAACTAATTACAACACGGTTTGCAAATGGGCGCATGACGTCGGATTAGTGATCAACACGCAAAAAACAAAGATAATGCACATTCGCTCGGCTCAAAATAAAACTACGCGCGATATTACGGTGGTTGCTCACCAACATAGTTGTTTGCACCAGCTTAATATAGCGTGTAACTGTAAAAAAATTGAAATGGTTACGGAACATAATAATGTACCTTGGCCTTATAATTGACCACAGATTTAATTGGGGACCGCATATAAACCACGTATGTGAAAAGTTAAGAGCCATCCTATGTAAACTTTCTATCCTAAGGCACAAATTACCGTACAGAACCCTGCGTATGTTGTACCTACCCCTAGCTGACTCGGTGATTGGTTATGCCTTGAGTACTTACGGTAGAACCTTTAAAACATATATAGAAAAAATTTATAACCTACAGATAAGATTATTAAAAACGATTGTACCTAAGCATATTAAAAAGAAATACGAATCGGATTATACGCAACTATTTAAATATTGTAATATACTACAAGTACAAAATAAAACTAAATTAAGTATATTTATTGGATGATTTTCATAATGTTACAAAACTTAAAATAAATAAAAGATGTACAAAACTTGAAAAAATGAAATGAATGAAAAATGATTTATTTGGGAATCTAAATTACAGCTTGTTGTATATTTGTACATGTATTTGTTATCTTAATTTTTATAGAAAGTTAAGCCTAGGCTTAGTGTCCTGTGCCCTAAACTAGGTAAACCTGTCTTATAGGGACCAGGGAATAAACCACCGCTACTTCTAGAGACGCCGCATAGATTGATGGCATAACAAGCATTAGGAAGATTGGTATAAAAAGATAACTTAACTAATTACAATTTCAAGTTTACACTTGTAACGTTCAGGGTCAACGTAAGGGGGCTGGTTTTAATAAAACACGAGATAGGTATTTGCGTCCACAAGCGATACGTCCGTTCACCGTGACGTCTACCCTCGGAGTGCGGGGAGCGGGCGGATCGCAGTGCACATTTATTTATATATACATTACATCTCTCTCTTTCAATTAATTTTGATTACTTTATTTTTATTCCTTATAAAAATCAGTTTAATTTGCAAATTATATTTAGTTTGATTTTACTTTTCTTTATCTGTGTCCAATCCGTATCCACTATTAACATTATCACCCTCATTTCCATCTTCATTGTGAATTCGCCATTGCTTCCACTTTCTTAAGATGAACGATGTTTTCGCCTTGATTCCAGACCTTTTTCATCATTATTATTTTGACCTGTATATCTCCTTTTGCACGTAATACGGTATGAGAAGTAGAATCAACATTAGGTGCTAATTTATTTCCTTTAATCATATCCTTGACGTAGACTTTCTCGCCACGAAAATTTCTTCATCAATAGCTTTCCTCTTCCTGTCTACAATCATCTTTCCCTTTTTCTTTCATATCCAATTGCCTAACTTATTAATTTGTTATTTTACTGGATGTTGTTATTTTATTTTGTTTTTAAATTTTTGCTGACATTGTTTTATTTCAATTTCAATTTTAGTCTTTATATTTTGACATGTTTATTAGAATTAAGTGTTACTTTTTTATATTATTTTTGTATTTAATCAATCTGATGTTGAAAAGTGCTGAATTTTGGCCCACTTCAAATAAATGCTTTTTGAGTTTGAGTTATATATCTTAGCCTTAGTTTTCGATATTTACGCCTGATAGAAATAATTAAATAAAACCGTCGAAATGTATAGAAACCGTCATTTCTAAGATAATTAAGCTGAAACTGGAATCAACCAAAGGGTTTCAGCAAATATTGAATTGAAAGTAACTCCTTCAAATTTTGTCTACCGTTTAGTTACGAAGCATTTCCTTTTTCGCTGCAAGGGTTTTTTTTTATTTATTTTTCAATATAAAAGTATCGTTTAATTTTGTTATTATACAATAATACAACTTTACAAAGAACCCGCTCATTGCAACACTATTTTGTCATAGATGAGTTAGCTTGTAATGCTTCGACAGTTATTAATATCACTATCACATTACACTAATTCATGTGTTCATTCTTTTACGTGTGATTTCACTACACCACTCCATTTTCACTACACAATTTCGTTTTTTGTGAAGGTTAAATTGCAATATTAATCATCGATATCGAGCACTTAGAGATTTTGTTAAGATTCAGATCTCATTTGTGTGCACCATGAGTTACATTAAATACCTGCGTTTATGTTTGATATAAATATTTCACTGCAGTGCTTCTAAATATTCAGAAACCTAGCTACAGTAATATTCAAAAAGGCCTATACTTGCATGTTAAAAAAGTTTAACTAAATACATATTTGAAAAACATACTAAAGAAATATACATTAAAAATACAATTTAAAACTTATTTCATATCATTTATTGTATTTGTGAGTGAATTTCACATGGTCGGTTAGGGTAAAAATGTAAGATACGGCTATTAAAAAATGTAAGATACGTTACAAAAGTCTTAAAGTGATCTGATTTTTGCTAACATAATTGGCATTGTTTTTTCAAGATATCAGAATTTGAAAGACAGTGATCGACAGAGTAGAACATTTTCAGTCGACCTGTACACTTAACTAAATTTTGTCAATTGTAAAGCATGAAATAAATGTTTTGATTCATGTTTTTAAATAGTCACACTACTATATATATATAAATAAATCACAGCCCTAGGCACTGGGGGCCTTGGTCACTTTTCTGTAGTATATGACATCTCTTTCAATTTATAAATTTCGTCATTTTGGCGAAAACGTTAATCCATATTACAACTGACGATATAATTGGCAAACTGCAGAAACCCTATAGCGAAACCTAATTAAATATCTTTGAATTTTGGAAAAGACGTATCTACTAGGTTAACACTAACCCCTAATTTGAGAATATTAAGAAAGACAGCTGTACTCTTTCTAGCCAATCACAGAAGGCAGCTTCTTCCGTTTCCGGCTCAACTGTGATTGACGCATCAAATGTGCCTAGTACTTCAAGACATTCCGTTGAACCATATGCCACGAAAACTTGATCGTTTGATTTCAGACATTCCCATGTTTGCTCTTTTATAATATTTCTTTTGCTACCAGAGCCATTCACCATGTCAACATTGAGTCCACCTATTTGACAGGTTATTTCAGCTTCATCGCCATTTATATGAAATAAATAATTAATATTTTGACTTGGCTTGTTATCTGATTGTTTAATCTGATACTCGTTTGGCTTAAATATTTTCCCCAATAAATCCTTTGATTTATCGTTGAAAAACGTATTTAACGTACGTATTAAACGTATTGTATTCCTAGTGCGGCAATACATCCTGAAATGGCCTTGATTTGGTAGCCACATTTAGAGCACCGTTTTTGTATGTCCATACCCTGTTTATTATATTTAGTCCGTATCCTGTTGACCTGTTCGTTATGTTTGCCTTGAAACTCTTTCAGTTGCCTTTCTACCGTTACAACTAAATTAGCTTCTACTATCACCTTATCTACAGTAGCTGAATCCCCTAGCATCAATATTTTCTTCTGTAAGTCCGCGGAAGCACACTTCTCAATAATTAGATCTATGAGACCGTTGTCTTTTCTCGCGAAATCGCATTTAGAGCACTGATTACGTAATCTGATTAGGTTTTTTTTTACGAATTGTTCGTGTGGTTCTTGTTTCATTAGTCGAAACGTATGTCTTTCGTACAAAAACTCTGTTTTGGAGAAAAATACTCGTCTAATCGACAGCGGTCATAAAGATGTCAGATGAATCATCTGGGTCAACATGCGCGCCAGGAAGATTATAATGTATTTCTTGTAGTCCCAATCCGCCTATATGAAATAGTATTGCACGTGTTTTCGAAGACTTAGTAGTTCCCGATGCTAGTAGGTATACTTTAAGGGCTCGTTTCAATTTGTCCCACCTATGACCTAATGACGCCGGATCCCCATCGCAGTCGAATGTTTTTAACGCGGGTAACCGGGACATCATTTTGGAACGTTCTGCAGGTAATTACAGAGAATGTTCGTTAGGTAAGTATGTATATACCTACCTTTTAAGTACCGAATCCCTATATTAAAGTGACTATTGTTTAATTTTGTTTTCCTAACATGCATACAAAACGAACAGGTAGGCAAATATCTTAGGATTGGACCCCAAACACATTAAAAGTTCTACAGTTTGGTTTTAACAGAGTTTTCACTCCTCAGCATTTTTATATCAATCGCATAGACCAGTATATGAAGAACTCATTATTTTTATTACACAGACTAGTACAGTACCTGTGTATCATCAAAAATCATAGCACGACTAGCCTATGTAGCACTAGTTTTTACTCTTTCGAGTCAATTAGGGCAATAGCATATACCAGTATATGTGGAACTCATTAATAGCATAAACTGTAATGTTATATATTATTTCAGTTTATGAAGAACACACCTTGACTAGCATTCACAGGCACTTATGTATGTAGTTGTTTTGAACATGATGGTCAATTTATAAATTTTAAGTTGACCCATCACACCATGAAACTACACTTGTTTGTATTGGTGAATATTAGCTAGCACGTTTGCACGACTTATCTTACCGACGGCTATCAGTTTATTTACTTATTCTTCACCTTTTGCTTTATAGAAGCAAGGCACGAAATAATGTAATACTTGGATGGATAAGGACAATGATTCTATTAAATGACTCGAAACATACCTACCCAAGTAGCACACGTTAACAGGTTGTCAAGCCTCCGCTTATCATTTGTCAAGACAAAGTTAGGTCAGGCTACGTTATGTACACTTTATTTTAGGAAGTAGGTTAACATTGAACATTTGTGAACTACTAACTAAAAGTTACGGTGCGTATATGGACCTACTCGTACCTACGAGTAGTGTTTCACCAATTGTTATATATGTTGATGGCATCAACACGGTATAAAAATCAGTTACTTAACTAAAATACGGGTAAACAACCAAACATATCGAAGACAAAACTCTCCTAGTATACCCCACATCTTGTGCATATACCTACGTCATAATGATTTATTTGCACGTAGGTACTTCTGTTTACCAATATAATTATGAAAGTGTCCAATATAACCTTGGTATATCACTTTACTGAATTAGTATCTAAATACATTTATGCTTATAATAAGACAATTAAGGACTGCCACGCCTTCAAGCACTATTATCTTAATATTGGTCGTACTCGCGGCTGTTATCAATAGTTTTCATATTACCAATACAATGATATTACGTAAAGTAAAACCTTATAAGGGAGTTGATATGTTTAACTTTAATAAAAATCAACAAATGGATCGTCCAGCCGATTTTTTTGTGCTACTTGGATAGGTCATCACATTTTCCTTCCTTTTATTACAATGAAAAAAAAAATTCAAACTGATAGCATTTTATCGGTGATGTTGTGTCGTTTAATATTGATATTTTTACTCACGTTCTTTGTCCTCGTCGCCAATGTAACGTTCAGGGTCAACGTAAGGGGGCTGGTTTTAATAAAACACGAGATAGGTATTTGCGTCCACAAGCGATACGTCCGTTCACCGTGACGTCTACCCTCGGAGTGCGGGGAGCGGGCGGATCGCAGTGCACATTTATTTATATATACATTACAACACTTACCCTATTTCCAATTGTTGTGATGTCATTGGCTGACATTACTGTGACACTTGTACGTATAACTTAATACAAAGTTTACTACATATTATGTTTCTTTTTCACAAAGTATCAACTAGCTTTATAATATTTATATTATTAAAAAGTAAATGTGCATGTGTGAATTTCCTGTGTAAGAGTATGTGTTTATGTGTGGATGTGGTTGATGTGTTAGTGTGTGTGAGTGAAGATGAAGTATTTCACGGCATACTAAGTAGTTGCTGGCATATAATAATTGTAACTGATTATTAAGAAGGTACATGTAATATTCAAACAAATACCAATTTTATTACAACAGACCAACACAGACAAATATTTACACTGAGGCAAGGATTTGACGTATGAATAAGGGACGTGGATTTAAATAACTATTTGTTACCTTGTAATGTCAAATAACTTTTCAGTTTCTGCATAGTCTAGTTTTAGAGCCCAATTACGAACATCCTTTACCAAGTTGTACTTATTCCTATTAATGATGTTCAAATATTCGTTGACTTTGTTGTAAAGAAAGGGTGCAAGGAAGTTTAATTGTCGGCGATAGAATGCAGTATTGTGTGCAACAGAATCAAAGACCTTGCGTTTTCTACGTCCAACAGAACGTGTTCGCCCAGTTGGGTAAAGGGCATATTTGTGTTGTTTTATGCACACCCGCTCAATATAAAGTTGCCGAACTGTGAGGACCTCAGCTGTGGAGTAAAGCGTTCTCGTACAAAATCTGATCGGCTTCAGGAGCATAACTTTAAGAATAGCTCTTTGTACACGTTCTAATCGAAGCAGGTGAGTTTTGGCAGCACCACCCCAGACCGGTATGCAATAAGTTAACAACGAATAATCCAAAGCAAAGTAACTTATTTCAAATTTTTTTTGTCAGAGACACGCCTTAGTTTTTTAAAGATGAAGATTAGCTTACGTATACGGTCCGAGAGATAACGAATGTGACTAGACCAGGAAAGATGTTGGTCTACGATTATACCTAGATATTTAATATGATCGACATTTTCAAGCAATTTACACTTACAAGTAGTAGTGTTAGTGTTAGGCTCACTATCTGAATATGTATCATTATAGCATCCATGAACTTTAACTGTAAACGGAAATTTTGGCTGGTTATAATTAGTGATAGAAAAGTTGATATATTTAGTCTTAGAGATGTTTAATGTAAGCAAGTTACAACTAAGCCAATCTGAGACTAATTTTAGACCAGATTCCACTGCTGACTGTACCTCCAACCAACTATCTCCAATAAATAAGATGGCAGTGTCATCAGCAAAGGTTGTGATTTGGGCGTTTGGGATATTAAGGTTGCAAAGATCGTTTATATAAATTAAGAATAGGGTGGGCCCTAAGATGCTTCCTTGCGGGACGCCAAAACCCACTGGAGAGTAGTTGCTTGTCCAGTCACCTATGCGCACACATTGTTTACGACAAGAGAGATAATTTTCAAAGAGTTGAAGAGGTAAACCTCTTATACCAAGGCATTCCATTTTAGCAAGCAGGATAGGAACAGAGACGGTGTCAAACGCCTTGGCGAGGTCTAAGAAAACTGCGGTACACTTTTTCCTATCATCCAGACATTTAGCAACCAGACTTGAACCAAAATATGTATTGTTTACCAAAATATAAAAACTTATATGGAACTAGGTTATGCACATATATACTACCAAAACTAATAAATGATTTGCCTGAACAGGTATTGAAAAGCTACTTAAATGGTAAATACATTTGAAAAATGTCAAATTGTACTTACTAAATTGTAAAGACATGAGTTTTATATACTAAGATTATTAGACGAATAAGTATTTATTTATAAGTTACTAACACTAGTGTAACAAATAATATAATTTCGAACTCCCCATCGGCACACAAACCTCCTCAAGGTTTTGCCTATGATAGGTCTTGCATTTATAACACTGTAATTTTACTGTATTAAACAATAAATAAATAAAAATTACAATCTTAACTTAATTCTTATTATATACATTATTATATACTTATTATATACTTCTACATATCTATTTATACATATACATATATAATACACTTTAATAAATATATATTAGCTTCGTCGAGGTCGATATGTCGATATATCGATATGCCTATCGACTACGCCCTCACCCTAGTGAGGAACTGGTTAGTACCGAAGCGCGGCGCTCGCGCAGCAGAGGTCATTTGACAGTCATAGCTAAGTTACGACGCGGAACGCATGTCCCTTTTGCTTGCTAAGTTATAGACGCGATTTCTGCACGCTTGTTTAATTACGCTTATCTTTCTTTCCTAAATCTATCTTCTACACTGTTACGCTTTAAGACTTTCTGTGCTAGTGCTTTCTACGGCTAGGAACGAAGCGAAGCACAAGGAGCACCTGCGAGTAGTTTTTGGTAGGCTGAAGCAGTACGGTATGCTTGTGAATACCTCCAAGTGCGTCTTAGGAGTCCAGGAGGTAAGATTCCTAGGGTATATGATATCAGCTGACGGATGCTTCTCGTATTGCTTAGCCCTATTGAGCACACCGAGCTTTTTGAATGCCAGCGTGGCCTTCCCTTCCAAGTAGCTACGGAATTGGAAGTCACTGGAAATGTCAACACCCAGGATCCCAATACTCTCTGACATGGTAAGGACTATCTTGGAATTGAGTAAATTGAGTTTTTTTAGCGGTGAACGCGCAAACTTGTGTCTTGGCAACAATGACCCACCGCATACAGCTAAAATATCTGCTGCATTCTTCAAGACAAATACGAGTAAGGGTCAAACAGCTTCAGTGGCCCCCGCAATCGCCCGATCTCAACCCTATTGAGAATTGATGGTCATATTTGGATACCAAAATCAACAAAACAAATGTAACCAATAAGGATTCTTACTTTAGGGCATTGGAAAAAGCTTGGGATGATACCCTGAATACCTGAAATCGTTGGGCGAAAGTGTGCCTCGAAGGTTAGCAGCAGTGTTAAAAGCTAAAGGAGGCCACACAAAATTTTATATTAAGTATAATTTTGCAATCGCACTATTGTATGACTTAATTTGTCCAGAGCAAAATGAACTGATATCAATAAATACCTATGTTACTTAATAAATAATTTGAATGATAATTTAAATTTTATTTTCTATGTATAAAAAAGGCTATGAAATGTGACATCAGTTTACTAAGATGTATACTGGAATCTGTTAAGTTGCTAGGAGATAAAAGGGTCTAGCAGGCTAACCTAAGAAGATTGGCCTCCTCAGGGGATTTGGTTGTAATTTGAGGTGCAGTAGTGGCAGGCCCTAAGAACACTATATGCGTAATATCAGCCCTCGAACTTCTTTTGTTTTAGACTCATTTACGAAAATGTCAAAAAATCATAGTAATTTTTAAACTGTGATATTAGCTAAACCAAGTAAGCGAGAGTAACCATATAAATTCAGAATTAAAGAGCATGAAATGGGGTTCATAATGCATATTTTTAAAGACATTCATATCCTTGAACTTGGATGAAAAAAAATATAGTTTTTTTTTCACTTATATTTTTTGCCACTTCTCGCGGAGGCACAACTACCAAAAAAATTACTTAATAAACCACAACTAGCAACTACGTATACATTTAAAAAGATTTTGACAAATCATGGTGCGTCATGTCAAAAAAAAACATTTACGAACGTATGTTTACTATATTTTAGTGACAAATGAGTAGAGGCCTTCTAAAGGTAAGTCTGTAGTTGTCACACCACAGAAAGAGGGTTGATGGACACATTAGATAGAGGTTGACGTATACAGACTTAGCTTATTCGCACTATCTGTACAAGAACACGACAATCATTGATAAATCATTTTTTATTACCATTCCATTTCAACAAATAACTCAGTAGAGCAAACAGAACAATACAATTCTTCCATATTTACAGAATCATACTCTTCATCGTCCCAAGTATGACTATATTCGATACTACAATATTCACATTTTTTTTAAGGGCAATATTTTCATCCGAAATGGAAATCTCAACGTTAGGCAAGGATTTTACAAAAAGCTCCTTGCACATTTGTAATGGTATGTTGAGCCCAAATATTTTCGACTTTATAATCTTCATCTGAAACAATACAATGCATGCAAGTTAAGTTTGTTTACAATTTTATTTATGTTTTTGAATTATAAAGACACACAACAACATACTTTTGCAATCATTGTCAACTCTGACTCCTCTTCTAAATAGTACATTATATATCCATTCAAATAACCGCTTAGTTTTTTAAGTGCACCATTATATGCTATTATGCTAGTTATTAAGATTATAAATTGCTGTGCCCTGTCAGGGCCCATGTGCTACTGAATTGAATAGTATGTAAGACCAATGTATACCATGGATGCAATAAACTATAACTATAACTATATAAACTTAACGGCTGTCTTTTAAGTTTAAAATAGGACATTATTCCTCTTTTAATGAAATGAATACGTGGTGTTTTATTATTAATTTTCTATACGTTCACACTTTAAGGTAAAACATAAAGACACATGTCATTCTTTACAAAACAAAACACAACAAAAATAAAAAAAAGATGATAAGAATTAGCATATCAGCCAGCATTTCACATTGCCTAAACCTATTAAAACTCCTACAAATAATTGGTAATTACTTAGTCATCATCATCACTATTTTGATTAATCACGACCACTGTCTCATCTGTAGAACAGATTTTCGATAATAATTCAGAAGGTCGTAGTATTTTAGCAAGAAACCTGGCATGACTTAAATAATAAACAATACTCGCAACATGCGAGCAACATCCAACTGTCCTGAGCCCGTTTGGACAGTCACAGCAATATCATCGTATGCCTTCAATTTCGTTACTATTTGATGCGTAGTCAATGTAAATTCGATATGTTTTAGCATTTCTGTGGCGAGACCTGACATCGCATTTTATTATGTTTGGCGTTTCTTTTATGTATTGAATGCATACGTTATTTTCATCATCCAGCAATTCTGACAGGTATGATACAGCTTGTGATAGTTGATACTCGTACGTGCCAGTAAAGAATAATTTTAGTTGGTTTACTGTCAAACGTGGAAAATCTATAACTTCTGAAGCCATTAGCTTTTTCAAAGTTGTTTTGCGTCGACTCCATCTTTTGGTTTCCACTTCAATGTTTAATGCATTTGGCACACGCATTCTTTTTTCTATACGATCAATTATATCGTTTTCCATATCGCTTCGAACGTCAAGCCTTTTCCCATACCTGTTGTGCAAAAATCCCACTACTTTGCAGAGTGTTTTCACCTTGGTTAGTATTTTATTGTCTAGGGTGTGATGTAATAGTCGGTACTTTTGACTAATAGCACCATGAACGGCCTCTATAACCCAACGTAACTTCGTTACCCGCCTAGACTCATTGGCTTCATCTGTGGGGAGTTGCTTTCGTTTACCCATCAAGCCAGGCATTTGTACATTATAACCCTTTTCGCGAAGGTACGTAATAACATCGCGAAAGCCACGATCAACAATAAAAATATCATCCGGTCGCAGTAAAGATTGAAAATCAGATTCTTCCATCACCTGTCTCATAATACAAGCATCATTTTGTGTCCCATAAAATGGTCCAGCGAAATTAACAAGAAAACCATTTGTAGTGCAGATCGTAAAAGGTTTACACAACGGTGCCATTTTTTGGCCTGAATAAGCCTTTCGTTGGTATTCGTTATTTTCACTTTTCTCATGACGAATGTAGGTTCCGTCAAAAATTAACGCCAATTGATTATCCCGAAGACCAAGCAATCGACGAGCAGTATGTGTTGTGTTGTAAAGAAGTTCCTCACGAGTCGTTGATGTGTAACCGAATGTAATATCATTTTTGAAGCTTCGTAAAACCTCTAACCACATATTTGATACCTGCTGTTCGTGTTTTATCCCAAAAATACTGGCTATCACCTTGTTAGAATTTCCAGTCCTGAGTTTAAAAAGGAATATAACCAATGCTTGTTGAATACTTCTAGCAGAACTGTTTCTCATAGACGTCAGCAAATCTTTTAAGTCATTAATCTGATCCCACGTTAATCCAGTCAATACTTGCAGCTGTTTGTCACTTATGCTTGAATTGTTCATAGCATCAAACAAACATGTGTCAATTTTATTTAAACTTTCACGATTTTCACACATTATGTATTTACTAAAACGGGGCTTAATCGTGTATAGATTTTGAAAACAAACCTCCGACGTTTCAAGGGCGACGTTGCCCCCGTGGTCCCGGAGAAAGACTGGCTGAGGTTGACATCAACATCTTCTAGCTGCGCGGGTTTTACGAACTACCCGCACTTGGTCTTGATTATAAACTTGAACATTTTGCGCACTAGGGATGTGACGCTGTCGACACACTACACTCACGATGTCCGATTTTTGAGACTGTCAGTATCTTGTATCTTTCATTCGCATTCGCAATAGTCGCAATTGGAAATGCACACTGCAAAGAGTGCAAAGTATTATCATTTTAATGTTACTTACGAACGCTTACCGAAGCTTCGCTTGTTTGTTGTGCCAACTTCGTGCAGTTTTTTGGATTACTTTGGACCCTCAAACAAAATGGGAGACAAAAGGCTCTATTGTCTTGTCGGTGGTTATCCACTAGCCTAATTCTGCCCTCGTAGTGAAGAGCGCAGTAATCGACAAAATTAAGATTTTGACTTTTTTCGAAAAATGAAGCCTGTGAATCAATATCTATATATGTATATTTTTTCATAATTTTTAAATGTACAGAACATAGATTTTTATTAAGTAAAAATGCAGCATTTGATCAGAATATTTTTGAAATACTAGGTTAAAATGCAGCATTAAACTCGTGCTAAAAAGAAATGCAGTATTCGGTCGATTACTGCATTTTACACAAAACAGAGTGAAAAATATCTACAACGCTAAACTAGGCTGAACCACAGTACGTGCTATTGCTGCGTTTTAGCCTAGTATAACGAAAGGGTCGGCGTATCGCATAGGTCAATACTGCAAGTATCATTAGTCGCTCATTATTAGATCGTCATTCAACCGTGGAGTTACTTCACTTGTTTTAGTGGTGCAAAGTTTTATGAATTGCAATTTTTTTTTCTCTTCTATCTTCTGATCTTGTAAACACCTACTTTTTCTTTGTAATTGGGCACATTTTAATGTATTTTTTTAATAGTATGTGCCATATAGTTTCTGACACCAAGTTAATCTGCATTCCTTCTTTGAAAACTTATTTTGAATTTAACTGCCATTCAAGTATGTAATGCAGTAATGTATGTAGTCTAGATATAAATGCAGTATTCGACGCGTATACTGCATACTTATTTAGCATGTATCGCGTGTAGCAAAAAATATGCAAAGATAAGTTGCAGTAATCGACTTAAAAATCGAATGTGTTCATATATTCTAACTATTAACTTTATAATATCATGGAAAATATTGTATAACAGTTTTATAAAACCCAAAATATTATTATTTCGTCTCGCTAGACGTTCAGTTTTAAAGAAAACCTTAAATCAAGTTTTTCTCGAAATGATGTTTTTGCAATTACTGCATTCTTCACTACGAGGGCAGAATTACGAGCTGGAGTTCGTGGGTTCGAATCCTGGTATGGACATTTTTTGCGTGATCATCACAAATATATATTTAGATTAAGTATATATTATTTGTATATATCGCCTTCACTATATAATATATATGTTGGAAAAACCTTTGCTTAGTTTGGCATTAGGGCTAAGTAGATTTATGTTAGATTGTCCGTAAATAATAAACATGAATAAATTAATATACATGAGTAATATGATGGTGATTGTATCGCACATTATTAGCGAACCATAAAAAAAGTAATTTCGCATCGCGTATTTGCGTATAATTCCAGAGAAAAAGCATAGACGGCGCCGCAAATCAACCCTAACCGACCTAGGTTGCCATGATGATAAACGCCATAATTCCAGAAAAAACGTATAGATGGCGCACAATGAACCCTTGCAGATCTAGCTCGTCAAGGTCACTTTCAAATCCAATCCTAGTTCTTTTTCTGATTACCGCCCTATTTCGATTCTTCCTTATCTATCCAAAGTCCTGGAGCGGCTAGTGCATCAACAATTAACTTCCTTTTTAAATAGAAATAATCTTTTAAATCAGTTTCAGTCTGGGTTTCGTTCTGGCCATAGTACTACAACAGCTTTAGTCAAAGTCACTGATGATATTCGATTGGGCATGAATGATAGAAAGCTTACTGTGCTAACCCTTCGGGATTTCAGTAATGCTTTCAATACAGTTGACTTTGACATTCTACTTGCCATTCTACGCTCTCTTAATGTATCTACTGCAGTGCTTGGCTGGTTTCATAGCTATCTAAATGGTCGCCGGCAAAGAATTAAGGTGGATACTTCGCGATCTTCGTGGTGTAGCACGCTGGCAGGCGTCCCGCAAGGCGGCGTGCTCTCCCCTCTTTTATTTTCTATCTTCATCAATTCCATTACTTACAATCTTTCATCTTCTTATCACCTGTATGCTGACGATCTACAGATATACTCACAGGGTGGGCTGGGCGATCTTCCGTTCGTCATTGAGAGCACGAATGCTGACTTGGTACGCATTTCAGACTGGAGTCGCAACTATGGTCTGACAGTGAACCCTTCAAAGACCCAAGCCATTATAATCGGTAGTAACAAATTTATGACGAAAGTTGATTATAATAGTCTCCCTCCGGTTCTCTTTGATGGGATTCTAATACCTTTTTCTAAACAAGTAAGAAACCTGGGTATAATTCTGGATTGTACGTTATCCTGGATTCCCCAAGTGAGCGAGGTGAGCAGGAGGGTGTTCGCTGCAGTAGGATCCCTCAGGCAGCTTCGTAATTTTTTACCTATCGCCACTAAAATTGCGCTTGCTCAAACGTTGCTTCTTCCTATACTGGATTATGCAGACATATCTTATCTTGACCTTACCGAGAAGCAACTAAACATACTTGAGCGTATTCAAAATCTTTGCATAAGGTTCATTTTTGGGTTACGCAAATATGACCATGTTTCTTGTTTTCGTTCTCAACTCAAGTGGCTCCCTATCCGCTATCGTCGTAACTCCCATATTCTTTCACTTCTCTATAGCATTCTTTTCAACCCTGCAACCCCCTGCTATCTCAAGCAGCGTTATAGTTATCTCAATTCTCTTCGTTCCTCTCAAAACATGCTTCTGACTGTGCCATCCTCCTCTTCCAAATTTTATAATACTTCTTTCACTTTTCAAGCAACCCGGCTGTGGAACTCTCTCCCTCTTGATATAAGGCGTGCTGAATCTGTTGCTTCTTTCAAATCTCTCCTTAAAAAGCACTATTTATCACTTCCTTAGTTCCTGTTCATGTAACTATTGTTTTCCTTTAATTTGACTGTGTAATCTCAGTAATCTGCTATCATCATTTCGCTTAATTAGTTTGTATTTGTATATATGTATTTATATATTTATGTATTTTGGTATGAACATATATATATATATATATATATATATATATATATATATATATATATATGTATGTATATGTAATTGTGTGTGTGTTTTCTTTTTTTTTGTAGATTTGTTTTTTCTGTTTATGTCATATATTTTGGTTCCCACATAATACTTTTTCCAGTTTTGCACCACCTACTGTATGTATACTTTTCTTAGTGTAGTGTCTCCTCTACCCAAAGTGTGGAGGTTTTATACAGAAACTATATTGTCTATTTATTTTGATGTCTAGTTTTTGATACATTTTGTGTATTACAGTTGTCAATATATTTTGCTCAGAAAAGGTCAGCTATTTCCTTTATTAGATCTAATCGCAGCTTAGCTATCGAAGTAATCCTATACACAAAGGTTGTCTGGAAGAGATCGCTCTTTAGCGATAAGACCGCCTGTTGTTTGCCTCTTTTTCATGTGTAATCTATACCAGTTTGTGTTATTTTTGTTGTTTTGAGGTGCAATAAAGAGTTATTGTATTGTATTGTCACTTCGTTACCCTTCACCTTAAGCTGATGACGAATTCTAATGGAAAATATGAACCCTTATAAGATCACACAAAGTGCAATCCCTTAGTCAACGCAATCAAAACATGTGGCTGTTGATTTCGCCTTACCCATACTTAGGCAGACACCATTGGTAATGGCATTTGTAAGAAGCAATATCCTGTAGTGCTAGTTTAGGGAAAAATACGAAAACTGTAAATCTACAATTTTATTAGTGTAGTAGAGTTAAGAAAGAATTCGATTATTAGTGTGTCGATAAGAATTAAGAAATGATAAATTTTTTTCAGGTGCTGATTGCTGGGCGTGGGGTAACGACGGTATGCGCGTGGTGTTAGCAGCGCTAGCGGCGCTTGCGGCGCGTGCGCTGGGCAGCCCACATGAACATCGCGCGCGACACCATGCGCCTGACCATCCTCTACATTTCCCGGCGCCAGCTCCTCCACAGCCATATAGAGGCCATGGCGAGGCAGTGCGCTATAATCCTGAATTAGATACAATCTTACCCCGTATTGATGAACATGAAACTTCTTCGAAACGCGCCAAACTGGAAGATGCTGAAACCTTATCTAAAAGAGAAGAAAAATATTTTTCTAATCATGAACGAAGCGAAGAAGTTTTTATGGCAGATGAACCACAAATGGGACCTGATGATGATGATCCGTTAGTAGTGCGCACCCGTAAGGGCAGACTTAGGGGAATAACTCTTACAGCTGCGACAGGCAAAAAAGTTGACGCATGGTTTGGGATTCCTTATGCACAAAAACCTTTAGGTGACTTGAGATTTAGACACCCCCGACCTGTTGAAAGCTGGGGTGAAGAAATTTTAAATGCAACAACACTGCCACATTCATGCGTTCAAATAGTAGATACCGTGTTCGGGGATTTTCCAGGTGCTATGATGTGGAACCCTAACACAGATATGCAAGAGGACTGTCTGTATATAAATATAGTCACACCTAGACCCAGACCAAAAAATGCAGCAGTTATGCTCTGGGTCTTTGGGGGAGGTTTTTATTCAGGCACTGCCACTTTAGATGTCTATGATCCTAAAATCCTCGTCTCCGAGGAGAAAGTTGTCTACGTCTCAATGCAATATCGAGTTGCTTCACTCGGTTTTCTTTTCTTTGATACCCCTGATGTACCTGGAAATTCGGGCCTTTTTGATCAAATCATGGCTTTGCAATGGGTAAAAGACAATATAGCATACTTCGGCGGAAACCCTCACAACGTTACCTTATTTGGAGAATCGGCTGGGGCAGTATCTGTCTCTCTTCATTTGCTATCACCTCTTTCGAGAAACTTATTTTCACAGGCAATTATGCAATCGGGAGCAGCTACAGCACCATGGGCTATAATATCGAGAGAAGAAAGTATTTTACGAGGCATACGATTAGCAGAGGCTGTTCACTGCCCTCATTCAAGAACTGACATGGGGCCTATGATTGAGTGTCTACGAAAAAAAAGTGCCGATGAATTGGTAAATAATGAATGGGGAACCTTAGGCATTTGTGAATTTCCTTTTGTTCCTATTATTGACGGTTCGTTTTTGGACGAAATGCCAATCCGTTCTTTAGCACACCAAAACTTCAAAAAAACTAATCTTCTCTTGGGGTCAAACACCGAAGAAGGATATTATTTTATACTGTATTATTTAACCGAATTATTTCCCAAAGAAGAAAATGTAGGCATTACCAGAGAGCAGTATTTACAAGCTGTAAGAGAGTTAAACCCGTATGTGACTGATGTAGCTCGTCAAGCAATTGTGTTCGAGTACACCGATTGGTTAAACCCCGATGATCCCATCAAAAACCGTAATGCATTGGATAAAATGGTAGGCGACTACCATTTCACTTGCGGTGTAAATGAGTTAGCACATCGTTACGCCGAAACTGGCAATAACGTGTATACGTATTATTACAAACACCGCAGTAAGAACAACCCATGGCCATCGTGGACTGGTGTTATGCATGCCGATGAAATCAATTATGTGTTTGGAGAGCCTTTGAATCCAGGAAAAAATTATTCACCAGAAGAAGTAGAATTCAGCAAACGAATGATGAGATATTGGGCAAACTTTGCAAAAACTGGGTATGTAAAATCAATTATTATTATCTGCATATTTACAACTAAAATAAACTTCACAACTTTAGTTATTGGTTTTGTAACCTTAAATTGCTGCTGGAAGAGCGGGGCCTCCTGGCACAAGTATTGCTATACTTAATAGGAGATCCCAACCCTTTCTTAATTTGTTACACCATATCTTATCACCAATAAACGATTTTTCATTTTCATTTTCATATTATTTACAGTAGGTAGGACAGTTTTTTTTAAATATAAAGCCTCGTATTGCATTATTAAATTGATTTTTTTCAATGTTGTATATCATTTTAAATGTAATAAAATGCAGAATATTTGTTTCTATATATTAAAAGCAATTTAGCTAATATAAATTTCTAATCACGACAAAAGACAACAATTACACATGTCATCGAAATTAAACATACGTAGGTTATTCAAGTACGTCCTGACTTATCCCGAGCAGGCTGTAAGGTCGTTTCCTACCAACGTAATAGTTTTTGATAAAACTTCTTGTTTGTTTTTTGCAAATCGAACAATACCTATATTATTTTTTAATTTTAGTTTTTTTTTTGGCATGAGACTAATTTCACACACACTCAAATTTGTGACAAGTGTCAGGTTTGTGTTAACATTTATAGTTGATATTAGCGCCTCGGGCCCTTATCTTTCAAACAAAAGCCACCGTCTCTTTTATCGCAAAACCGCTCGCTCGTGGGTCAGCACGTGTCACTACAACATTATAATTACAAAAACAAACGGTATCGCCATAGTACTACGGTTCAAATCGAATGTGACTGATATTCTAGATATCACGTTTTGGTAGTGTAGGACGATCGACGGCCCAGAAGCAACACGGCGCTCATATTATTTTGATACTTGAATCATGAATTTTTTAATTGTGTTAAAATGAAACACCGTTATTTATGTTATTGTTTTTTACTATATGGTACATATGTTTAAGCACTATAAGTAGATTAATTTAGTGTCACTATCAAAAATATCATGAATAACGGGGTTTCATTTTTAACACGACACCAAGTATCAAAGTAATATGAAGGCCGTGTTGCTCCTGGGCGGTCGATCGTCCTATATTACCAACACGTAGTATTAAGAATATCAGTCAAATTCAAGCGAGATATTGGCCCCTTGTACAGTTGTAATCTCCATAAATAGCCTTACCTACGTATGCCTACCGTACATCTGGACGCAATATGCCAGGAAATAGAGGAAAATGCCCAAAAAGCTCACACTGGAGATATGTTCCAAAAAGTGAAGGTTCTGGCGAGGGAATTTAAACCACGAAGTTAGACAGTGGAAGATGAAAAAGGGATTCCTATTATAGACAAGTCACTAGTATTGGCGCGATGGAGGTCATACTGCCAGAATCTATATAGCAGTAACGTTTCTGCAGAAGAAAACGAGTGTGTGGATTATAAGGTTGCAGAACCGGACATACTTCTTCGTGAGGTGGAACATGCTATCGGAAAACTTAAGCAGAAAGCAGCTGGCAGTGATGGGATAACAGCACAAATACTAAAGCAAGTGGGAATAGCCGGCACGAAGCTGATCCATACTATATGCCTCAAATTGTGGCGCACTGGCCAGTGGCCAGAAGACTGGACAGAATCCATCGTAGTGCCGCTGCATAAAAAAGGATCAACGCGGAAATGCGAGAACTACAGAACTATCTCAATGATATCACATGCGAGCAAAATTCTCCTCTACAGTGAGTGTCTTTCATAACGACACTAATTTTAAGGGCTGAAAGTATAAGTCCTAATGAACTGAAATTAGCATAATTATCTAGTTAAAAAATAAAAAATAAAAATTTTCATACAAATTAATTGGGCACGCAATGTATCAGTAATAAATTAAACCTAACAATTGACATGTGATTTCATTGAAATTTCGCTCTTAGTGACATCCTGCATGTCGGTGACACTTTTGATTCACAAGACCGTCAAAAATCATGACAAGTGACCTTGTTCGTAAGAAAAGGACTCTCTCTCTCATGCTCTCCTCTCTTTCTCACTCACAAAAGTTGCTTGAGGAGAAACTTGGTAAGTGTTTCTTGGTCAAAGTTCGATTAAAAATAAAAAAGACTAAAAAGTTTTTTTCTTTATTAAAAAAATAAAATCTTTGAAATTAAACACTTTAACAACACAATAACAATCGCGGTAACAGAAGCCAATAAAATAAAATCAATCTCTGCGATTCACTTGTCGAAGATATATAACGATGTTCGATGTGACGTCCTTGCATTTCGATGCAAGTGTTGCATCGGCGTATGAGAGACTGATGTACGCTTACAAAATTAGTGGTCTGCTGAACTTTTTGAAACGCGTCAGTTATTCTGTTCCGAAGATCTTCAACAGATATTTGTGGTTACGAATACACTTCGTTTTTTTGTGGCCCCCCATAAAAAAACTAACATTGTGAGGTCCGGTGAACGGGCCGGCCAACGTCGAGGCCCAAATCTACCGAGCCAGTGGTTTCCAAGCATTAAGTTCAAATGATTACGCACGCGAACTGATGAATGTGCCGGAGCTCCGTCCATTTGCAACCAAGTCAGCTCCCGTTCTTCTTCCGGCAACGAGTTGAAATAATTAGTCAATGGACCACTAAGCAATTCCAGGAATTTTTCACCACTGAGATTTCCGTCGATAAATACTGGACCGATTATACGGTCACCATGAATGGCTGCCCAGACGTTTACAGCCCACCGGTATTGATGACCGGTCTCTCTTAGTACACGAGGATTTACTCTTGCCCAATAGTGTGTATTTCTCTGATTCCACACGCCGTTCCGAGTAAAAGTACTCTCGTCAGTCCATATTACTCTTGAGCTAAATTGGTGGTCGGTATCGTGTTTGTCCAATAGCCACCGACAAAATGTTAAACCTAGCAGCAAATCCCTAGGCAATATTGCGTGTGCCTTCAAACACTTGTAAGGATGTTGCAAGTTTTTTTTGAGAATCCTGTGAACTGTTTTGTGCTTCATTTGAAAATGTCGCCCGGCATTTCTTGTACTGCATTCTGGATTTTCAGCAAAATGTTCCAGTATAATTTCTTCATTACGAACATGAAGACGGGGCCCATTTGCCAATGGTTGGATTCTCCCAGTAATGGGCATGTCTTCTCGGACCCGCTGCAATGCACCGACTATCACTCTGGGGTTTTGCGGAATTCGACGATTTGGAAATCGCTCCCGATACAATGTTAACGCTAGTTAGCATCTTGCATAGCTTCGCCATACATAAGAACCATATCCGCTAATTCTTGCGAGGTATAAGGCGATGGTCGTGGCATTTTGGCAAGAAAATTATGACATGAAAATGTCATGAAAAAAGTCAACTAAACATTTTACGTCAACCTACCTGCATCCTGTCATACCAGCCAGTGCAGTCAAAAGATTGATGTAAGTAGGTAACTTTGTGTTAACTAAGAAGGCGGAATCAGATAATCGTTTTGTTTAAGTACCGATTGATAACTTCACATTGAAGTGTCAAGATAACATCGAGTTTGTTGATCAACACAGACTTTCCTAATAAATTTAATAAACATGTTTGAACTAGGTAATGTGATTTTTAAGAAGTGGTAATAAATGTATTGTGCAGTGATTTTTGATATCAGTCTAGTTCAGTGAATAATGCGATTCATAAATGTGGTGGCTAAGACATATAAAGAATTGTTGTTGTAAATTTGTTGTGCTAGTGTGGTCAAAATCGCGTATGTTTTAAATTGCAGTGTTTTCTAGTAGTGGATAATTCAGTAAATAAGTTAACGTCAGCAACAGTTCCGAGTTACTTTAATGTTTTGATCGAATTTAAATGGAAACGAAACTAGCTCTTCCTCTCTGAAACGTCAAATAAATGTTTGCATTACATTGCTGCTCGAGATTATTTTGAAAATTAATTACTCTTAATTATGAAGGGCGTTATATTCTTTTGATAAAATGGTCAACAGCACTTTAAACTATCGTTACTTAAAATCATTGTCGTTATGAAAGACACACACTGTATATTATCAAAGAGAGACTAGCCTACTATAGCGACAGACTTATTGCCAAAGAACAAGCGGGTTTTGTCAAAAACAAGGGTACCCGTGAGCAGATACTGAACATGAGACAGTTAATAGAAAAAAGCCGGGAATATAACACCCCGTTAGCACTGTGTTTCATTGACTACGCTAAAGCTTTTGACTGCATAAACTGGACACAAATGCTGCGAGTCCTTAGCAAGATGGGTATACCCGAGCACCTAAGGTTTCTGGTACATAATTTATACCAAGACGGGAGGTCAAAAGTAAGGACTAGATAAGACCGTCTCTGAGCCATTTCGACCAGAACGAGGAGTCCGCCAGGGCTGTATACTTTCTCCGGTGCTCTTTAACTTAGTCGGAGAGCATATTATGCGTAGAGTTCTGGAAAACTGGAATGGTGGAGTAAGGATAGGAGGCCACCGCATCAGTAACCTACGCTTTGCCGACGACACTACTCTGGTGGGTTCGGATGAAGAAGAGTTGGCGGAAATGTTGAAGGTCCTGGAAAGTGTCAGTTTGGAATACGGATTGAGGATCAACAGAGCCAAAACCAAACTGATGTTTGTGGACAGAGGCAAGACCACTCCTCGTACATCCACACTCCAAGATATGGACACAGTCGAGGAGTTTATATACCTAGGCTCCCTGATATGCTCCAATGGCGACTGCGAAAAAGAAGTTGTGCGTAGAGGTCAGATGGCAAAAGCGGCAGTAAAGAGATTAGAGAAGATATGGAAGAACCGCGGAATACGCCTAAAAACCAAAGTAAACTTGATGCGGACCCTAATCTTCTCTATCTTTATTTATGCCTCTGAAACTTGGACCCTGAAGACAAGGACAAGGGAAAGGATTGATGCGTTCGAAATGTGGTGCTGGAGGAAAATGCTTGACATCAAGTGGACAGCCCGCCGCACAAACGAATCAATCCTGAACCAACTGGGAATACGAACCAGGCTCTCCACCATTACCACTCAGCGCATACTTCGCTTCTTCGGACATCTGGCCAGGCAAGAAGATGGACTGGAAAAGCTAATAATGATCGGCCAGGTGGAAGGGAAGAGAAGTAGGGGAAGAGCGCCTACTCGGTGGATCGATTTAATTAAGACCTCAACAGGATCCAACGCCCAGGCTTGCTTCCAAATGGCACAAAATAGAATTGCCTGGAGGAACGTGGTGTGGGATACAGGCAAGAAACCGTGAATGGTAGTCACGACCCTCAGCAATGAGGAAAGGACTAGGAAGAAGATGTATGCCTATATATTATGTTACTGTGTTTAGTATCTTCGCGAGTCACTGTAAAAAAGTCGTATCTTGCGCGTATTTGAATCATGACCGGACTCTTCAACGAAAATAGCTTCAGGCGGTCTTAATGCTGTGCAAGTGGGCCTTAGAACGTATTTCTTTATCTTTAAATTTGTATATCATGCTGTAAACCTGTAAGTATATTTTAGCTTTACGTTTATGAGGCTGACGTCAAATGTCTACTTCGAGATCCAGTTTATTGCATCATGTTTATGGGTGAATGAGATAACTAAAAGATTGTACGGAAATCTCGGATCACACTTGACCGGTAGTTTTTTAACAATTAAAAATTCCTAACCATAAAAAAAATATTTTTGTTACAAAAGTGTCATTTGGTGCCTTTGACCAAACTTTTGTCTAATGACTTTTGCCAAACATTGGCCGATGGCATTAAAATCATCGACATAGAATAAATGGACTGATATGTAACGCCCGAACAAAAATTGTTTTCCACTTTTTACATCCGTAAAATCATAATCTCTTCTAGTTAACCAATTCAATCAACTTGCTTAAGCAGGGTAACAGGGCTGAGGAATTTCTATCTTTACTTGCGACTTATAATTTGTGATGCGCGTACCGCGGCCGCTGCAGGACACCATCGCGAGCGCAGACTTCTGGCCGAAGGGCGTCGTGTTTCGGCGGTTCCGTGGCAAGCGTTCTTCTGACGGAGTGCCTCTCACCATCTTCCCTCATTTCTCGGCTAAGGGTTCGAAAGCTGATCAGAAAAACTACAGGCCCATCTCGCTCTTACCGACGCTCTCAAGGCATCTTTATCAGCACTCTTATGGCGGACGTAGCCGGCAAACTGAACAACAAGTAAAGAGTCGCGGGTGTTCTGCTTGATCTAAGCTCCGCGTATGATACGGTTAACCATAAAATTTTGTTATCAAAACTAGAGCACTATGGAGTCAGAGGCAGCTCACTGGAGCTTTTCCGTTCGTATTTAAGGAACAGAATGTTTTTTGTTGAGATATTGTGGACTCATGACCAACACGAAAAAACTCACAGGTCGCGTACTGCGAATGTCCACAATGGAGATCCTCGGGGCTCTATCCTAGGGCCAAATTTTTCATCGTTTTTATAAATGATCTGATCAAGCATATAGAGCACAATATCTCCGATAGCGCTTTGGTCGTTTTTGCGGATGACACGAACGCAGTTATTTCTGGAGACAGTTTATCAGAGTTAAACAATAAGGTGAATAATGCTCTGGAAACATTCGCAGGATGGTATAAGGTTAATAATCTTGATATAAATGCCAAAAAAACAAATGTCCTGTTATTTCGAACTACTGCTAAGTCTAAAGATACCCTACAGATTTATCTTGAGGGTGATAGGATAGAGCAGGTAGAAATCATTGATTTATATTTAAACTAGAAACCAGAATTGTCTGCAGTAGTACAGTCAATAAATAGTGCTTGCTACGCTCTCAGAAGTCTAAGGGATGAGTTGCTACGGACTCAACTATTAATGGTATACTACGCATTGGTGGAATCCAAGTTGCGCTACAGTATTCAGCTATGGGGCAAGCTACAAATATAATGAAGAGGCAGCTTTCATTGCACAGAAGAGAGCGATAAGAATAATATCAAGAGTATCACAGGAGACATCTTGCGAGCCCTACTTTGCTGATCTCAACATTCTAACTGTTCCCAGCTTGTACATCTTGATCGTACAGTCAAGCTTAGTTAAATAGTTGCATTTGGTAGAAACAACAGAGCAAAGAGACAGTCGGTTGGCTTCAAGACGTTTGGACTTAATTCTGACTGCCACTAGCAGGCTCAAAGTGGTCGAACACTCTGCGAGGCTGTCGCGCTGTTTAACAAGTTGCCGGTTGAGTTTAAGTCAATTACGAATAGTCACATTTTTAACAGGAAGTTGAAAGCTTTCTTGCTGGAGAAGTGCTACTATTCTGTCGATGAATTTGGAAGGGATAATCGTGGTAATATATATTAGTAATTTATTTTGGGACAGACGTGGATTTTTAGTTGATATTTTATTTTATTTTATTATTTTTTTTAAATTTACGCGTTGACATACTACAAGTTTTATCAATAGTTGCGACATTTATTTTGAGATTTTTGGCTTTGATTATGTTTTTGTTGTTTGTTCTATTAATGGAATTATTTGTTTTGCATGCGCCTAGTTTTTAAGTCCTTTATTTCAAAGACAATGTAATATACTCGTAGTTACTTTAATAAATGAAATGAAGTTCAAAAAATTACCCACACTTCACTTTTTTATAGTACTAAAGTATAAAAATACCTAAAACTATTAAAAAAACAGTTTAGGTATACCTATGGGCACCTGTTTTGAATTGTTAAAATCAATTCGGCACCACCAGTCAGCATTAATTTTTTGGGTACATGTTTTGAGCGGTAATTACGTTTTCATAAATTATTCTTCCAAAATTAAAATACCTAACGTTTCCAGAAACATTATATTATTATCATCTATTTTGGAATGGTCCCTATATCTTATCTTACCTCTGCACTTCATCGTACCCCACCTTCCTCTACTCTTACTCTTACTTACTCTCTTTGCTTTAGGTTACTCCACTTAGTTTTTTGTAAGATTAGAAAAATCGTGCGATTGTCGTAGTGCAATTTTTAGGAAAACTATGCAAACATCATATATGCGTCTTATATTCTTCACCATTACATTAATAACGACAATAATAGAATCTTATTTTAATATTTTTTAGAGTTAACTGTAATAATGGAAGAATGTACGCAAAATCAGCCGTTATTTTTCTAATCCTAGGTATAGTAAAGTTTTGGGATGCTCAAAATCAATAATGAGGATTACCGCGAGTGAATTCTCCGCTGTGGGCGCTAGTGGACCGTGGGGCCTACGCAATGGGTTTATAATAATTTAATGTATAAGTAGTTGTTCAAAGGGCCAATCCACGTCCAAGTAATGTAAGCCACGACTTCATTACGTGTTTATTTGAATAACAGGTCACTAAACTTCACTAAAAAATATGTAGTTAGAAACGAGTGTACTTCTTTTACATGGAAATTAATGAAAAAAAAAATCAAGTCTTATATTGGTTTCACCCCATACAAACTCATACTAATAGCGCTTAACAAGGACCCACTCATGAGTGGCGCCGCCTGGTGAGCAAAAATACGGTAGTCCTCATTGGAATGCACCCAAATTTTCTTAAATTGAATAAAAAAATTAAATATTCAGTCGGTTCACTTTTATTAAACTTGAATTGACGAAAAGAAGAGAATGGAATGGTTTCTCGAACGAAATGAAGTTTTTTCGTCAAATATGATAGGGTTCCGCAAAGGAAGATCTTGTCTAGATAGTCTTAGCCGACTGGTGTCTAACATTCATATAGGTTTTACGAAGAAACAGTGTACTGTTGCTGTATTTCTGGATATAGATAACGCTTATAACAATATACACATAGAACAACTACTTTTGAAACTAGACATGTTGGGGTTAGGTTCAAAGTTATGTAAATACCTATGGTCTTTTTTGAGTCAAAGGACCTTGAAAATACAAACTGATAATGGTCAAATTAACAGAAACACTGGGCGCGGCTTAGCACAAGGCGATCCAATATCCCCTCTATTGTTCAATGCAGCTACTTACGATATATGTAAAAAGTCAAACGACGTTAGTATTTCCCAATACGCGGATGATTTTGTCCTTTATGCTTCCGACAGCAGTGTGGATAACGCTACAATAAGATTACAAACGGCTTTAGATAATTTGGTGGAAGTACTTTCAAATCTGGGCCTGCGTGTCTCCTCAGTAAAGAGTAAGGTTTGTGTCTTTAAGAAAAGTGTAAATAAGACACCGATCAATGTTATAGTTGACGGAGCTACTTTGCAAGACGTTACTTGTTATAAATATTTAGGCTTATGGTTGGACAGAGGTTTACGATGGAATCGACATATTAATGAAACATCCGAAAAATTGCTGAAATTTTTGAATATTTTTAAGGTTTTGGCTGGATCGGGTTGGGGTGTGCATCCCAAAAACTTGAGGCGACTTTACATCTCAATTATTAGAAGTCGTCTGGATTACGCTTGCTTTTTATTTGGTGACAGTTGCAAGTCGAATTTGTTTAAACTTACTAAAATTCAAAATCAGGCAATGCGGATTATTGGAGGTTTCATTAAAGATACACCTATCCATGTGATGGAAAGTGACCTTTGTTTACCACCATTGGATGCTCGTCGTCGTCGTCGACGGATCAAAGGATGGCGACCATAGTGGAGCTGCATTCTATGATTCGCAGAACAATGTTGGTGTTAAATTTAGAATTGATAGCAACATATGCATAATGAGCACGGAACTGATCGCCATCTTGGAATCCTTAGCTTATATAGAATCTTTAGAGGGAAAACAGTTTGTTGTATTTACGGACTCGCGTAGCTCATTGCAACACTTGATTAGATGTGTACGTGGTGAAAGAGGTACTCCAACAGCATACAATATTATTGATGTTTTATCTCTCTTACTCTCGAGGTCAAAATCTGTGTTTCTACAGTGGGTACCATCTCACATTGGACTTACGGGTAACGAAATTGTTGACAATATGGCTAAACAAGCTTCTTCTGACGGAGTGCCTCTCACCATCTTCCCTCATTTCTCGGAGTATACACATATGTTGAAAAAGAACTGTTATCTCTTCTGGAAGGAATACTTTGACGAAAGGTCTGTAGAAAAAGGAGTGTGGTACAAAACCATTCAGTCGGAGCCATGGAAAATACCATGGTTCGATGAAGGGAGCTTGAGCCGTACACATCTTGTAACTGCCTTTAGACTTCGTTCCGGACACATCCCGCTCAATAAATTTGCATGTCTAATGAAAAAAGTTCAATCGCCAGAATGCTCAGAATGTGGAAAATTAGAAGACGCATATCACATTATGGTGGAATGTGTACGGAACGAGGATAGAAGAGTGATACTCCAGGCTCAAGGCATCGACCTTAAGCAACTGGCTATCTGTAACAGGGTTTTGGCATTTCCTCATTCGAGGGAAGCCAAGGCTTTGTATGATATGGTTTTGATGGGACTAAGCAGACGGAAACAAGCCGACTGCTAGGGTGTTAAGCGATATGGTTAATCTGTAGTAGTTAGTAAGTTGTAAAATAGAGTGACATTGTCATGTTGACAAAACTCTTTAAATAAAGAAAAAAAAAAAGATGGTGATGAAATATAATATTAACGCCTGGCAATTCCATTTCTAGGATCTCTGTCTCACTTCTCCTCCTCCACACATATTTGTAATATATTCTATCTATTCTTGTAAGTTAATATTTAAATTAATTCTACGTACACGAAGTCGTGGGTGCAGGCTAGCATATTTTTAATATGTTCCCAATGATTGTGACCTTTCGTAGGTTCAAAATAATGAATTTATTTATTATTTTCAGAAATCCATCCTTGAGTCCAAATGGTGAAATGACTAAAGTGCACTGGCCGGTGCACACCGCGTTCGGAAGAGAATATCTGTCGCTTGCAGTCAACTCCAGTGCAGTGGGGCATGGTCTCAGAGTTAAGCAATGTGCTTTTTGGCAAAAGTATCTGCCCCAATTAATATCGACTACAAGTAAGTTGATGTTTAGCTGCTGAACGGGAAAAAAGTGTCTACTACTACTACTAACTATAATTATTTTACTAATTATTAGAAAATTTTGCTTTTTAGTCAATCAAATATAATATTGTATTATTGAATAAAAATAATGCTGTGGCACTTTCTTCTCAGTGTTAAATTAATATTGAAAAAACGTTCTGGTATAATATTTTTAATTACCTACAACGTAAAAGGTCATTTTCGGTTAGCAAGTGAAAATCGCTAATAATGATATAACCTTTAAATAGCATTTCTTATAGGTTGTGTATTATAAATGCAATGAAATATTTTTACAATGCATGTGCTCGAAAAGTGCGTTTTCTTATAGAGCCAAATCGTGCGGAAAGTAGTACTTTTCTGCACTAATGCGGGAATGGTTTTCGTATTACTTTGCCGCACACTCAGGCCCGACGTCGTCGGTAGAGAAGCAAATATGCTTTAGTTTTATTTTATAACAATAAAAAAAAAGAAGTGATGGATGTACTCCCCGTAAGATCTTTATTAAACATGTAAAAATTAACTATTCACTTTTCTGATCTTCATAAAAAATGTAAAAAATAACTTTTCACTTCTCTTGCTCGAAAAGTTCGACTTAAGCTTAGGCAAGAAGACATAAAATCGCTTTTTATATTCTAGATCATAACATAAAGTAACATCGCAGGCGCGTGGCGCTCGCTGGCGCACCGCGCCCCTGGCAAAATTATAAAATTGCATTGAGTTTTGTAATTAATCATTAACGCGAATCAATAATACATTAGTTCAATAAAAACACATTCACACAGACAGTGTCCAAGCTACAATTTATTACTTTTAAAGCCTCAAAACAAAATTTAAGAATAAGGATTTACTGTAATTGCTATTTGGTAGCTGATTTAGACTAAAATAGTCTAAATATCACATAATACTCGGCCACAACTGCCAAGTTGTTATCATTCAGACGTTTTGTCTCAATATTGATGACAATTACTTGCCTGATTTTCATATAGGTACCTACTTAAATAAAACTTCAACATATTTCCTTCAAATTGTTAAATATGAAAACACGGTTAGTAAAAAAAGGCTCGATACATTAATTTTTAAACATAGCCCCTTATTATTTTGATTAGAACGTCGAACTCATTGAGATTATTGAAATGATTCTTAGTTAAATAGTTTATTATTTTTATTTCTTATTCAATAACAGAAAAGTAGCTCATACCTATATGTACAGTATTAATAGATACCTAAGGAAGTGTTGGTGGCCTAGCGATAGGGCGGACGCCTTTCAAGCGACTTTCTGACCGAATCGGGCGGTTTCAAATATTCATACCAATGAGTTTTTTGGAAATGATTATAATTTGATATACCATTCGCTTTTCGGTGACAACATCACGAGGACACCGGATTAATCCTGACAAAGCCTAGTTTCCCCTCCGGGTTAGAAAGTCTGATGGCAGTCGCTTTCCCAAATACTAGTAGCGCCTCCGCTGAATCTTGGAATTAGGTTGCCATGCGGACCCTGTGCTCTCTGAGCCGGGGCAAAAGCCGGGAAAACACTAGAAAGAACAGTACCCAAATAATCTTTCTAAACTTCGGGTTATCCAGGAGGTGTATTTGACATGAAAATTATTTGGTCATTTCAGAAAAAACCGAGCCACCTCGGAATTGCACCGGCAGTGGATCTTTACCGCACCCGTCGATGCACATGCTGAGCTTGGGTGTCGCCGCGGCGGGGCTCACACACCATTTGTTGTTAACACATTTTGTGTCCATTTTCGTGAAGATTGATTAGAATGTATCACGCACATACCATATGGTTTATTTGCTCTGGCCTGCTATGACTTCACTGCTGATAAGCATTACAAAATGCTGGTTAACGTAATGTTGGGCAAAGTACTCGTAACAGAAAGACGACACGTTTGTATCAAAACTTACTACAAATTGCATTAGTTATTTATTACTTTTAGTTAAAGAACACGGCAAAATTATTTTTGGCGAATAATTGCCTTCTTCTCTAGATCCTTGTTGTATGGTTTTGTTAGAAGGATTTATTTTTCACTAGCGATGTATACAATTATGCGTGTTGTGCGATTGTCCAAATATTTAATATTTACTGCTTTTGGCGATTGTATGGTTACGGTGGTGTAAAGTATTTTTGCACACGCGAAATTGCTTGCTCATTATTTGATATTACCTACTAGAATTTGGCTTTCACATGTGTACTTCAATGTCAACATAAACTTTTACAAACAGTTACAACTCCAACTACATATATTTGTGCCCTACTTCATCAAATTCATAAATTCGGAATTAGTTCAAATATATTATCGATATACGTTGTTCAAAATCAGAGATAGCTTTTATACATTTGATCGTAGTTACGCAAAAACGTTTCAGCACACATGAATCGGTCAATCAAAGTATTTGCTTTTAACACATTTACATGCATGCAAATACAATTATAATCAATATATTAACAAATTTTATACTAACATGATAGATAGTAATAAAACATGTAGGGGAGTGTCGGTTATATCGTACCACTTTTTACTCAAACGTTGATAACTTTTTTTCTGAGGGTAGATAGAAATGTGACTGTTAACTCATATGTTCAGTTTATTGGCTAGGTTTTATATAAAATTGAGTATTCTGGGATTAAATAAACGGTCTAAAAAAAAAGAAATCAGAGAGAAAGAGGTCTGCCATCGGTACAATTTAGCCAATCAGTCGGTTAAATCGTACCTCCACCGTTAAAACTGTATTAGTTAAGCACAATTAATGATATTTTTTTATATTAGAATCCAATACCCATTATTTATAGCAATACACTGAAATCGCACTGACACAATTCAAAAATATTTGGTCGGTTGAATTGTACCCATGAGCGTGAGATATGGTACGATTTTACCGACCAGGTATTTTTTTGAAATAAATAATATAAAATATACAGTGTGTAAACTGTGTAAGTCTAATACGGGCGATAAATTTAACCAAACATAGAATTCATTAGTGTTATCAATAATTAAAACATATTTTTAAGTTACACTTAATTATGACCCCATAATTATTTTTTTTATAATATTTTCAGCAGCAATGTACTGTAAAATATTTGACGCTGACAGTTGTCAACGCAATGTTTAACGCGAGTGAGTACAAACATTACATTGCGGGCCGAATTATTTTCTATGGATAATTTTTTTATTGCAATTCCATTCAAAAGTTACCTAATTACATTATGTCCTATACTAACCACCGTTAAGAGGTTCGCCCGTATTAGATTTACACACTGTTTAACCACAAACTTAGACAATTTGTAAATACCACTCAGTAAAGCTGAGATAAATAGTGAAATACCTACCTATTTTGAAACTACTAAGTAAGATCACAAGTTATACAATTACGAAATCACATTAAAAGTTACATCGAGTCTGATAAAAAACTTTTTCAGTCCTCCGGCCGGTAAGCGCCACTTTACGCAAAACTAAATTGCCGCCTGCCGGCTCTGTCGGACAGAAAAATAGTATACAAACCTCGGCCGTTAAATGGGAAAGCCTCGGATCACATGTTAGTCGACCTCGGCTTCGCCTCGGCCGACAATTACATGGGATCCGGGACCATTCCCACTAAAACGGCCTTGGCATGTAATCTACTATTTTTCTGTCTCTCAAGTTCATTCTTGACTTTTTGTAAAAAAAAACCGATAACTGAAAGGTATAGCATAGGCGTTCTGTTGGGTGCCATGCCACATAAGCAAGTAAAATAGGTTGTTAAGTCGGAAATCTAGAGGTGGCCCGATTTTACCGGCGCTACGATATAGCCGACTCTCCACTACATTACGTAAATAAAATATTTAAAAAAGAGGAAACACGAAAAATCTATTAAATATGTATTCAATAAAATTATTTTAGCGCATCAGCAAAATATTCGTCACACAATAATAAGGTATTTACTTACAAAACAATATTTTAATTTCCTTTCAACTGGCTAAATGTCCTCACAGTCTCTTAAATATTAGGCAAATTTATTATATATACTATATTATAATGTACATAACTAGGAACTGGGAGTACTAATTTGTCATTATTCCTTAAATTATAGATCTGACTTTACCCGACTGTGCAATATACATTTTTATAACGTTGAATACACGATACAAACGCCATGATTAAACATTACAAATTCTGTTGTTGGTAAACATATGTCTATGAGTTATAGGTACTCTAGTACAGCCTTACATAATCCTCGGGGCTTTTTTCTGTTTTAACGGTACACAGTTCACATTAACACCGTTGCCCAAACTTCAATACAATAGCGCACTATGCTTTCAAAATAAGAGGAATAGACACTTTGTAACGAACTAATATATAAACTTTTTAATGCATAGCATGCACTAGCCAATTTCCTACTAGTATTCTATTCTATTTAATACCATATAATGACAAGTAAAATACAGTCATATGGTATGGCAGATCCATGTGGAATGGAACATTCTTGAATAACTACGTCCATTTATATTTGTCCTGGCCACCCAGTCTGTACAGGACCCGTGGGATCCGTCAGTAACTTTATAAATATTTAACAATCTTATGCCTAAAATAAGATTTAAAAAGAGAGGTATTTTGCTACTTTAGGTACCCGTATAGGTTAATAAAAGCACTAAAAACGTATTCATTTGAATAGTTTTTAGAGGCTCTAAATTAAAAGGTATATAAAATTTGTAATTTAGTAATAACCTTTTGGTTTTAATAAAATCAGTTTAGAAGAACCGTATTTATCCCCTAACTCTTTTGTCTCATATGATCCTTTAGTTACCTAGTCTGTACAGTTTTTAACCACTTTCAGAAAGTTTCAGTAGTCAGATTGTTAACCATTTTATCAAGTAAAATTATTAAATTAAAAAAAAATAAAGCAATGATAGACATACACATGTGAAAATTTTCTGTTGTTATTAGTGCACTAGCTCACATCCGGGTAACAACTGGAATCGAAATATGAAACTAAAAAAAAATAAGGAAATAATGTTTAAGGCACTTAGAAATTCACGGTGTTTCTTGATTATTGTCATGATGCCAATTAGGATGTTGACTCGAATTTGATGTTTTTTTTTGGAAACCAATGTAATTGAACAATATTGTTTTTTATTTACTTAGGGCTGAAATCACTTACCGTCATCAATAAACAGATTGATGTTAACCGATATCCTAGCAATGGTATATACAGGCTCTAAATTATTTATGTACCTAGGGCAATGTTTTTCAAAATGTTTACCTATTGATTCCGGAAAATTGTTGAATATTAAAAAAGTATGCGAATGAGTCAAAGCCCAAACACCTAATAACCTGGGAAAGATACGGTTTTGACAGACACTAAATTATAATAGCCTGATGTTCTCAAATTTCGTTCGAATGGGATATTTATAGATAATTTATGCAAAAATCTTACATACCTTTCTTCCGAAAGTAGGTAATGAATAAAATAAAATAAACTCAACTAAGTTGTTTTTTATTTATTTACGGTAATACATTTTTACTTGTTTGTGAACATGACGGCATATTCGTCTACTATCAGTTAAAAGCGAAACCGAAGAAAACTTATTCACGAGAAACCGTTAAATCTACAAAACGTACGGCACGGGTGATAATGTGTTATTTCGCTTGAAATAAATGGTAATAAAGAGAAACAGGTCCTGAGCCATTTTAAAAGACTAAAAACATATGAACATAAAAATCTGACAAGAAAAACGTTTGTAACATGTGTGTACATATTTATGACGATTAGCATGTAACGATATTTTGTTAGATTGTGTTGCCTACATAATACTAGACTCAAGATACCTCCGTGCCATTAAAAAAATCAGCTATTATAAATTATTTCCCAAATAATCAAAATTTCCATACAAGCTGTCAGTTCAATGACTGGATTAAATAAAATAGCTTGGTCGAACTACCATAGACCTTTAGATCGCTCACGAACTTTGTGAGACGTACCTCTATCTTGGTATGAACATGAACTACTTACTGCCCAACATCGCGTACCTACTATGAGAAGGGGTCACACGCAGCGCTATGCTGACCGGCCAGAACGGCTACTGTTAGGTTACACCGCAAATATTTTCTTATGAGATTATTTTTGTAATGATTTACGAAACGTTAAAATTTAAGCAAATTTAGTTGTGAGCGTCAGAATGGCGGGTGAACTTAGGGGATTGGAATAAATTTTAGCCTGATATTTGGTACCTTTTACGTAATATTTAGTACCTCTAATAAAATTCTGTGTACTGCGTTATATTTCAAGATTTGTATATAATAATTTAGTACCTCCTGTGTACTTCCATAAACAACCACCGGCAAACCGTGTAGGGGAAACGCGACAGTTATAATTACTACCGAACCCTACACTCAGCGTGTCCCGACATGCTTTTGGCCGGTTTTATTTATTTAACTCAAAATCATGTTTATAAAGTAAGCAGGTACCTAACATCGATGTATTTCAATAAACTGCACAGCTCAGCAACGTACATCGCGTCGTTATTTTCTTGGCCGCGAATTACTTAGTGGTTAACCGCGCGTACAACAACAACAACAATAACTCTTTATTGCACCTCAAAACAACAAAAATAACACAACTGCCCATGCACGTACTTGCAAAGTTTAAAAAAAATACATATTGTTGTAAACTTATGTTATCAATTTGATTGAAATTATTATTTTCATTGACAATAAGTTAAAATGATGAGCCTTTTAGTAATTATAACTGTTGCGTTTCACTATACGGTTTAGATGTTAAGCATAGACAAACGAATGTTCATTGTATATGACTGACAGCGTGCGAGCGCTCGAAGTATATTTTCTCAATTACTATGTCATCCTAAGGTTTATTTCTTAAATGATGGTTGTTTATGAAAGTACACAGGAGGTAATAAATTATTATATACAAATCATGAAATATAACGCAGGGTTTGTACTTTTTCCAGTGAACCACCCGCCATCCTGACGTCAGGTTGGCGGGTGGACCTATATTTAAGATATCTTGTTTCCAGGAGAGGTACACAGAATTTTATTAGCGGTACTAAATAGTACGTAAAAGGTATAATTAATTCCAATCCCCCAGGTCCACCCGCCATTCTGACGCTCACAATTTAGTTTTAAGCCATGTGAAGTATTGAATTGCGCTGTCCAATGTGTTTTGTTAGTTCGAATTCGAAGTTCGATATTAAGTTCGGATAGTAAATGTATTTAGTCGTCGAGATTATACTGTTAATAGATAAATGTTATTAATAACTAATAAGAGGAGTGATTTCTCCATCAACATATCACTTGTTAATAATTAATTATAGAATTACTTGCGTAACTAGTCGTAATTTTGTCTTAGTTCTAAGTCTTTACATATCCTCACAGTGTAGAGTCATGTTTGTGAGCATTATGGGCCAGAGACAAATACTGTTGATAAATGAAGAAGCTAATAAAAGATCTTTGTCTTAACTAGTCTACGCCTACATTAATGTAGAGATGTATAAAGAACATTCGAAGGTTTGGGATTCACGAATGAAGGTATAGGTGTCGTGCGATGATTAGAAAGACTTAGAAGAAATACATTCTTAGCTTTAATGCGCCTCTATAATTGCAATACATATCACGCAAGGCATAGTAATATTTTTAGGTTTAGGCTTAGGGTGTAAGTTAAAGATAAGATAGATCATTTCACAACTCTGTAGCGGACCAATATTAGAAAGTTGTACGTCTTGTATGGTTCGATTGATATAACGTTCATTGAAGCACTTTGCCAGTGTGAAAATAAACCTACGTTGGACTAGTACACCGATAGCCCATATTCAAGATGATTATAAATAAAGGACTTCTTTCGTCATTTGCTATGAATACGCGGAGTTTTTCAGGCACGTCGACATATGAAATATGGACTAGAGAAATGACAAAAGTTATGTTAAATGCTAAAATTAATATACGTGTATCATTTTAAGGATGCAGTACGATGTAATAGTGTAAAATGTACCCACTTATGTACATACATAAAATAGGTTGTTTTACTCGTCAAAATGTTGGACAATCATCATTAAAATAGAACATTACCTACATCTACATTACTTTCTATCTTGGCATGCCACAGAAGCGCAAAATCACGTTTGGGTTGCTGTTTATGGTTTGCTGTTGATAAGTAACATACCTTTCGTCGTGAGACGTGCAGTTAACACTCGTGCGGTCATAATTAATATGCAGTTTTAATGAAGAAATATTATAAATACCTATTTATTTTATATTTACACGATATAAAATGTCCGCATCTCATAAAATAGCTTCTGAAATCAATAAGAAGCTCCTACACTAATAAGAATAACTATCGTTTTGTATGGAAATCTAAAAACACAAAAATAAGGCATTAATTACAATAATTCGACAAATTGTATCGTATTGTACATACATTGCGCTAATAATTAAATGTACCTAATCCACTAAATGAAACGATTATTAACACAAAAATATCCAGCAAATGCGTCATAGCTCCTTAAAAACTTGTGTATGAAAAATTACCAGTGCACTATAATTACTATTTAAAACGAGATATTTACCATGTACATTTGTTTTTTCGATCTCCCGATATTTCGGCACTGTTACAAGTGCCATGTTCAGGGCGTAACTCATTTACTGCGAGTTTTTATTTATAGTACCCACACGCTGGAAAAACAAATATAAGTACATGGTGAATATCTCGTTTTAAATAGGCGTCTCTTGCAAGTGTAAATTGAAGGAGCGATAGTAACTAATAGCAAAATCAATTATTATTTTTTGGTTTTCTCTGTAAATCTTGGGTCTTTATCATTAATGTATAAATAACAGAAAACAGTATAGGATAATAAAATATATTTTAGGTATAACTCGCCAATTTACCGCTTTTGACACATTTTGCACGAAAAAAAATGTGTGTCTGAAGTTTGTTTTTAATTAGTACATAGCACAGTGCATTAATGGTACAAGCTATTTGAAGTTACTAACTTGCATAATATTATTTTTATGTAACACCAACAAGTTTGTATTGCTATTGCATCCTTTCTATGATATACCGGTATTAACTATATGTATTAATCATAACGAACCGTGTGTACAACAACACGTTATAATGTACAGTGAGTAGAATATTGAAAGTGTTAGAACGTACTAATAAGTATCTTAACGTCGATACGTCTAGTGTAGAGATTTGTAGTGCCCAGCAGTTCAGCTTTCGAATATTGGTATAAACAATTTATTAGGAGAATCTTTACAATTCGTTCAGATTTAAGATAAAATTTACTAGTACAATATAGTCAATCTTAACTCTAAAGGGTGACTCTCGCGAAAGCTGCATTCTAGAATTTGATTAAAGTTACAATTCTTTGATGTAAATAAGATATGGGTGTTAGACTTTAATCTAGGAACTTATTGTTGTTGGGCTATTGTAGTTTTCTTTTGATATTAAATTAAAATGACCACGGTTTCTCAAAAAGAAAACGGAATTAACGTTAAGTATAAGTTAAAGACAAAATGAGCAAGTTTTGGAAAGCTACACGTTTAATTCTTTTCTGTCAGTTCTCGAGAAACTGTGGTCACACAGCGTATTGATTAACGTTTTCCTTCTCCAGAAGTGGTGTCTCAATGGATGTTTAAGAATTTTGTCAAGTACTGTATATCTGAGGACGGCTTGGGCGTGTTGGATTCCTTCGATGAAATCAGACCCAACCCGGCGCTGCTGCAAAATCAAAAAAACATCAAAGGTTGCCAAAGCTATCCTTTCTGACGTTCCATACGAGCAAAGACGGTACAACGTGTACAACTTCATGGTCAAAGACAAGCTCAAACCACCACTGGAATCCAACGCCGTACAAAAATACGATGGTGAGCAGACCATAGCTTATCACGACAAGGACGTGAATGCTGTAGCGTGTCCCATATTTCTGGCTGCGAGAGATCGATTGTTTTCCATTTTGGCTTCTAATATAATGATCATGTCCGGTATGTCCAACGATGAGTTTGAAGCTCAGGTGAATGCTCAGTTCGACATCGAAGATCTGTGGGACTCGACGTATAAAGTCGAAAATGATTTTTCCAAATACGACAAATCACAAAATCATACCCTTCTCTTATTTGAAGAGAAGGTGTATCGTATGTTGGGTGTACTGGAGGATATACTTGAAATATGGGTAAATTGTCACGCTCGTTCTTGCTTGCTGGACAGACGAGGGGGTGTGTCGATGGAGGTGGAGTATCAACGCAAATCCGGTGACGCTACCACCTTCTTCGGTAACACGCTCGTTTTGCTGGGGGCGATGTGCAGTGTCTATGACTTTAAAGCCATGCGTCTGGGAATGTTTGCGGAAGACGACAGCCTGCTCTTTATAGAACGTGGTACCAAACTTACGGATGTAACTCAGAGTCTCGCCGAACTCTTTAATGTTGAAGCCAAATTGTTGGAGCATTATGAATATCCTTATTACTGTTCGAAATTTATACTGAAGGTGGGGAAAACTCTCTCTATAGTACCGGATTTACTTAAAGTAATTACCAAACTTGGCAGGTCTGACTTGGTCACTTATGAACACGTTGAGGAATACCGCGTCTCCATGCAAGACAATCTTAAACCATATGAAATCGCTCCGATGCATGACAAACTCGCTGAAGCTCTAACGGTGAGATATAAGATCCCATTGGATTCTGCCAAGGTAGTCAGGGTATTGATGACTGACCCCAGTCTCTTCAAGACGTTATACTTGTGTGACGACCTGAAGAAATTGTGTATGGACCCTAACAGGCCCAAGATAGATTAGGGGTGTTTGGTAATTTTAATTTGACGTAGTGGGGAACGACGCTAGCTATCACGCTTCTAAAAGTTACAACCAACGCGACAGACATCACCGCGATGCTCTATTCGCCCGATCCTATGATCGTGAAAGGAGTGACAGATTGGAAGCTGAACGCCGAGCAGAGCGTAAAGAAATTTTTCGAACGCCAACAACGCGCTATACAAGAGTAACGTGAAATTCGCCAGCGCGAGATGCGTGTAGCTGAAGAAAGAGAAAAGCAAGCTTTGGCTGAAAAATCAATGGTTTGGGAAAGCAAAAAGTGGCATCAATAACACCAAGTTAGGGGTGCACCAAGTACCTTCGTACTTGATTCTTTAATTACGTGTTGAGAATTAATTGCCTCAAATGGCTTTGAGACCAATGTCATACCCTGCTTTAGATGGTAACGCTGAAGAGTTGATACTCTTTCGGCATGCTGCGGAAGATCTACTGGTGCGGCACAATCTCCCGTTTACTCTGTCGGTGGTGGCTCGCATCGTCACCAGTGCTCCCCGCACCAGTGCTACCCGGTCGTGTTTAGTGCCAGCTACACACCTATAAATACTGTTCCGCAAGTCGGAACCACAACGGATTTAGCCGCTGAGTACGAGATACAATTCAGCTCGCTGAACATGTCTCTCGGATTCAGTTATATGAGAACTGAGATATTGATTCACTCTCGTATTTTAGAGCTGAACCCAATACCCCGAAAGAGATATTTTGGCGACTTCAAGCAAAATACGTGACGTCGACATGCGAGCAATCGCATTAGATTAAGATATAGTAAGTGTTAAGCTAATTACCATTCCATGGATTACGGTCTCAATGATTCATTGTTGAAATCTGTCGGTGATTTGTTTAGAACCTGGCGCGAGCCCAAATCCGAACTCGGATACGACAGCTCAGACGAAGATTTCATCCTGACGCGACCAAACACTTCAGACGAATATCTTGTTATCGTATCCTGCGATAGTTGTGATTTCCTTGTAGAAATGAGCTATACAGGGTGGACAATGCAGCACAAACTGCTATCCATGCATCGCTGGATGGGATACGAAGAACTATGAATCTTTCGCCAATGAATGTCGGGTGAGTCAGTTCCATCTTAAGGCTAATCGCGATCGAATTCACAGCACACTAAGCCAAATGAACTTCAGTGCCCTGTTCGCTCCTAAGCAGCGATTTCCGTCGGGTGTGTTCTTTGTCTATATGGATGCCATCAATATTGACGTTTATTACGCCCAATTCGTGCATTCTATAGACATCCCGGATCGTCTGATCGAGAAAGGACCAGTGTCGTCAGACTCTGCGGACGCTAAGCGGTCGTATGATACCGCGTTACATGCGACACTTAGTGGTTTAATTAAACCTTCAAGATTTGGCTAAGCCCGGGATCTATTGCCAAGAGACTTTTGAGAGTCAATACGGATTGGCTTGGTCTGGAGCGGCAGCTCCTTAGTTTATTACTGTATTCTAGTTTTCAAAATGATAAGTTAAGTTAGTTTAGGGTTTAAACGCCGAAGGTATCGGCAGCCATCATTACACGGTGGTACACAGGGGATCATTACTTAACCGACTTTGGTGTGTATACATTCTACCCTGAACGTCCAACACTGGCAACATGGCAGACGATACTCTATGATATAGTAAATATTTAGTGTAATTTTTCGTAGTATACTTCAAATTTTGGTTAATATAATCAGTTTGTTACTATTAGGCGACACGTATACAAAGTCTATTTCTGTATTTACAAAGATGGTGTAATCTATATTCGCTGGTGTTAGCAATTGTAAAATAGTATCAGTATTCATGTCTAGTTCACGTTCGATGTTCACGAACTACGCTTATTTTAACCTGCGTATGTAAACCTATAGAGTGCCTCTTGTTCACTTTTATATATATTGATATAACACTATAGTTAGGTAATACTAGTAGATGTAGTCATGCGTTATTTCTTAACATAACTGCACATTTTTTTATATATTACATGTGATATTGGAAAGGCCAACGAATGTCGCGTAGTGCCAAAATGGAAAATGAGATTATATAATTCAGAACGCAGACGTTAGAGTTTAAAGTCAAAGCAGATGTACTGTTGTATTAACCGTATGTAACGTATGCTCGCGGATTTACTCATCGACACGCTCGTATTCAACCTACACGCACGGCAGTTATGCACATACACGTATCCTTTGATACGCGTATTACTAAATTCTTATGCACCTGTAAAAGACTATCATGATACGCAATTTTAATGAGTTTGTGAAAAATATTGTTATGACTTAATTTAACAATAAACGGTGACAATAAAAGAATGTATAAGTTGAAACTCATTGTTTCTTACTATTTGGGCTCTTAAAGAAATTCAACTGTTGAAAGAGCTTCCCTGTATTTGAAATAATATATCTACGATGTATCCCATTCTCATTAATATTTTGGATTATATTTGCTTCGCTGCTCTATTTATTTAAAATATGTACAATTTTGGCGTCGGTGTATTATGAATGGCCTAACCGTAGATGATTTTAAAAGCACGATTTGTTGTATGGCCTACAAGCATTGCAGACAAATTATTTTCTTCCAAGTTATCTTTTCAAATTTTAATAGTAAACAAGTTTCTTATAAATTATAATAAATATTATAGTGCTATGATTGCATTATTGAATGTTTGCCAGATTTATGTTTAATTATAAAATAAATGCTTGTATATAAATGGTGGTCTTTTTGTACTTTTGTACTGACGGTTATCTATATCAATAGAGTCTTAGTACTAAAATATATCGATATTAAAGGATAAGTCATTTTTTTTAATACTACGAGGGTGACAAACAAGCACACAAAGAAAGGCATGCCTGATGGTAAGCGGTCACCGTAGCCTATGGACGCCTGCAACTCCAGGGTGTTACATGCGCGTTGCCGACCCTTTAAAAAAAAAGGAGGATTCGCTGTGTTGACAGCTAAAGGGGCCACACTTGCTAAAAGCTTTGTTAAATCTTCACCATCAACGATTGGAAATGTTGCGGACACGACATCACGGAAATGAAAGGAAAAAAATAATAGTTTAAAAAACTAAAAAATACGCTTTTAGCACGCACTAAAAATTACAAAATAATTCGGACATTTAGTTGAAGACTCAAGAGTTTTCCCTTTGCCAAATCTTCATTAGATCGCAGGTAGGAGGTAGGGGAGGGATGGGCACTGTTTCACTATTTATTGCATACAAAATCAGATTTTATAGATAATCAACTTTTGTTGCCAATTCTTATTGCACCATACATTTGGCTAGATATAATTAAAGAGCTTTCTTAAAAATTACAATCAGTCTCAACATTACGAGATATTTTATAAACTAAGTCAAAAGTGCCCAATGCTCCCTACGGTAGGGAGGCTTGGACATAATTATCCTGTGGGAGGCTTGGGCACGGCCTATAAATATCTTTATAGCCTTAATGGAATTCAACAATTAGTTAACAAATAGACTATTATTAAACTATATCAATAATAGAAACCAAAATTAAAAGTTAACAAACAAAAAACATCTTAAATAGTATCTTAACTTATCTGAGATTGGGTATAACCCATAAAGGACTATCAAATGTGTACTTAGAGCTCCACGTTTGGTGTTATTGCATGTCTTTGGTACTGGCAATTTAGTTTTGATGTCGTCTAAAAGGGCACTTGGTATGTCATCTACTTCAGGAAAAAAATAGGTGTTTCTTATCTTACTCAGCCTCATAAAAGGGAGCATTGGGCATGCCCAAACCACCCGCGCGACCCATGCCCATTGCTCCCTCAGTATACATTTTCGACATAGGTTACTGGTGTTTTTTTGAATCTACGTAGTTAGGCTTAGATTTCAGTTAAATTCATCGATTAGTAAATATACAATAGATAAATAATAAAAAATACACATATCTTTCATTACTTTTCTCTTTATTACGATCCGAAACCACAACAAACGGCCTCCTAGCCTAGTTGGTAGTGACCCTGCCTACGAAGCAGGAGGTCCCGGGTTCGAATCCTGGTCAGGGCATTTATTTGTGTGTTTATCACGAATATTTGTTTCTGGGTTATGGATGTTTTCTATGTATTTAAGTATTTATATGTAACTATATATTATATATATCGTCGTCTAGTACCCACACCACAAGCCTTATTGAGCTTACCGTGGGACTAGTTCGATTTGTGTAAGATTGTCCCACAATATTTATATTTATTTATATTTATAAATGATTTAGATTTCTGCTACCTCTGAAATTGTACAAGTGAATGACATACAAATTACCTCTAACCGCCACCCGGTCTCCAAAATAATTAAATCAAAATAATTAGATATACAAACGCAATATCAGTTTAATAAATTAAAAAAATTATCTAACAAAATATTTAGTTTTACGAGCGCATAACCTTCAAACGTGTTTGTGTTTGACAACTGACAGAAATGACAGATAGTCTATGGATGAACAGTTTTGCCAGTCGGTAAAGTAAACTACCAAATCAAGAAAAAAATAAAATCTATGATCAAATCAGAATAAAAGGGGGGTGCCCATGTCTCCCAACTGCCAATCCCTCCCCTACCTCCCCTAAACATAAATAATTTCAGTTCGTGACGAACGATAAATAATTATCTATGCGAAATGGTTATAAGTAGGTAATCATCTTTATTAAATATTTACTATGATTTATTTTGAAAGAAAGCGTGGAGCGTTTATGTAATCTTTACTTTTTTTTTAAAAACGCTCCACGCTTTCTTTCAAAATAAATCAAAGTAAATATTTAATAAAGATGATTACCTACTTATAACCATTTCGCATAGGTAATTATTTATCGTTCGTCACGAACTGAAATTGTTTATGTTTACCTGCGATCTAATGAAGATTTGGCAAAGGGAAAACTCTTGAGTCATTAACTAAATGTCCGAATTATTTTGTAATTTTTAGTGCGTGCTAAAAGCGTGTTTTTTAGTTTTTTAAACTATTATTTTTATTTTATACTTTTTAGTCTTATTATTATTCAAACTTAATTTACTATTTAATAATTTAAAATATTAATAGGTATCGAGCCCCGCGACTACATGGCCAATGTCACAGAACGCATCGACTTTCTGAAGCAGAAAATCTATGCATGGGCAAACCGTATTCGTCGCTACAGAAAGCGTGTGGATCGATTCCAGCAGAATCGTCTTTTCCAAAGTGACCAGAGGAAAGTGTACAGAAGGTGGGAGGAAACTAATCCGCGTGTGCCCGACGCAGGTCCGCCGGATGCTGCTGCCATGTCTGATTTCTGGCGTAGCATCTGCTCGGTGCCCGTTGAGCACACGGAGGGTGAGTGGATGAGCGTTGTCGAACGTGAGTGCGAGGCCATCGAACCTATGGGGGCTATTACTATCAGCCCCGAAAACGTAAGCTGTGCTGTCCGTATGACCCAGAACTGGAAAAGTCCTGGACCGGACGGATTGCACAACTTTTGGCTAAAGTGGTTTCGATGCTCGCATTCTCGGTTGGCAGCGCAATTTCAACAAGCCCTTGAGCTTGGTTCCCTGCCACCTTCCTTAACAACTGGTATAACTTTCCTGCTCTACAAGTCCGGTAGTACCACGGAAGCTAAAAACTATCGACCCATCACGTGCTTGCCCACGCTTTACAAGCTCCTTACATCCATTTTGAGAGCAAAAATTAACGCGCATATTGTCGCAAACAATGTTTTGGCCTCTTCTCAAAATGGTTGTAGGGTTGGGTCCCGTGATACTAAAGAGCTCCTCCTCATTGACATGGCCATTTGCCAACAAGCTCGGCGGAACAAGGGAGCCCTCTCGGCCGCTTGGATTGACTATAAAAAGGCCTATGATTCGGTGCCTCATTCATGGCTAAAAAGGATATTGGAGCTGTATAAACGTGATGCAGCTTTAATATCCTTCTTAAGCGCGTGTATGGGGCAGTGGACCACAGTCCTTTGTCAACCAGGAGGCAGAGATGGTCCCCTTGGGCCGCAGGACTTTATAAGGATAGAGGGAGGAATATTCCAGGGTGACAGTCTGAGTCCCCTGTGGTTCTGCCTAGCTTTGAATCCTCTCAGCACCCTGCTGAAGGATTCGGGGCTAGGTTGCCGGCTTCGGAGAGAGGGTGAAGTCATTTCTCACCTTCTATACATGGATGATCTCAAACTATTTGCACCAAATGACCGAGGTTTGTTGGAGCTATTGCAAACCACTGAAGTTTTCAGTAGAGCCAACAAAATGGAATTTGGTGTCGATAAGTGCGCGATTATGCATGTACATACAGCGGGGGAAAGTAGTAAATTCAACAAATTTACAACTTTCTGAGACAATGTCGTTCAGATCTATCTCTGAAGCAGAAACCTATAAATACCTTTGTATGTCACAGTCGTTCGGTATTGAGGACGTGAGTATTAGACAGGCGACGAAGGAGCGCTTCTTTGGTCGGCTGACAAAAGTACTTAATAGTCTTTTGTCAGGTGGCAACAAGGTGCGCGCCTTTAACGCTTGGGTAATGCCCCTGCTCACATACTCCTTTGGCATACTAAGGTGGACTCAGACCGAGCTGGATGCCCTGGATCGGAGAGACCGCCTACTGCTCACCACACATCGTATGCTACACCCACGCTCATCTGTTATGAGATTGTACATCCCACGGAAATGTGGAGGTCGCGGCTTTTTAAACGCCAAAAACCTTCACAACCGTGAGGTGTACAATCTTAGGAATTATTTCCTTAACAATGAGTGTGGGATGCATCGTGATGTGGTGGCAGTAGACAAGAATCTCACACCGCTCTCCTTGGCAAAAGAGAATTGGCGCAAACCTGTGGTACTAAGCACCGAGGACCGCAAGACGGCATGGAAGAGCAAAGAGCTACACGGGCGGTTCTACAAGGTCCTCACGGGCCCTGATGTAGATCTGCCCGCATCGGTGAACTGGTTACGATTCGGGGACCTTTTCGGAGAAACCGAAGGTTTTGTCTGTGCAATTGCCGACGAAGTTATCATGACGAATAACTACCGGAAATATATCCTGAAGGACGGTACGGTCGACATTTGTCGGGCATGCCGCCGTCCCGGAGAGTCACTCAGGCATATTATTTCCGGTTGTTCTCATCTTGCTAACGGCGAGTACTTGCACAGACATAATCTCGTAGCCAGGATTATTCACCAGCAACTTGCTCTTAAATACGATCTTGTGGACCACGAAGTGCCGTACTACAAGTACGCACCTGCGCCAGTTCTTGAAAATGGTCGTGCCACTCTCTATTGGGATCGATCTATCATCACGGACAGGACTATTGTAGCCAATAAGCCTGACATCGTGCTGGTTGATCGATCGCAGCGTCGGGCCGTGCTCGTCGACGTCACCATCCCCCATGACGAGAATCTCGTGAAGGCCGAGAAGGACAAGTCCAGTAAGTACCTAGACTTGGCTCATGAAATAACCGCCATGTGGGATGTTGACTCGACGATCATTGTCCCGATAGTCGTTTCAGCGAACGGTCTCATAGCGAAGAGTCTCGAGCAACATTTTGAGAGACTCTCGCTAGGTGGATGGATCAAGGGTCAGATGCAGAAGGCGGTAATCCTGGACACGGCGCATATAGTCCGGCGGTTCCTCTCTCTGCGGCCCTAACCACTGGCAGCCTGGGCCCTGCTCCGTTGCCGGCGGCACTCTAGGTTAGGTTTTTTATAATGTGTTTATGTTTTATGTTTTTTTTTTATGTTGTTTTATATTTTACTTTTATAGACATATTGTAAAAACCTAACTTAGGAATGAAAATAAATAAAGGGAATAATAATAAAATAAAAAGCCTTTTATTTCCATGTTAAAAAAAGGTTAACTAAATACATATTTGAAAAAAAAAACACACTAAAGAAATATACATTAAAAAAAATACAATTTAAATACTTATTTTTGTGGTTTAGATTATGTGAGTGAGTGTCACATGGCCCCGGTTAGGGTAAAGGCCTCCTCCATCAGTTGCCATTGTTTCCTGTCTTGCGCTTTCAGGATCCAGTCTCTGCCTGCTTTCCTTTCGATTACGTCTGTCCAGCGGTCCATTGGCTTTCCTCTGCTTCTCTTTCCGGTAGGGCCCGTCCATTCGGTCACCCGTTTTGTCCATATTTGCTCAGAAGTTCGTGCTATGTGTCCCGCCCATCGCCATTTTAATTGTTGTGCGTGTTGTCCACCATCTATTAGTTTGGTTTTTTTTGCGTATATCTTCACTTCTGTATCTGTCCGTAAGTTTAATACCAAGAATGCTTCGTTCTATAGCGCGCTGGCACGAGCGTATTTTTTGTTTTGTTTTATTTTTAAAAATCAAAGTTTGTGCTCCATATGACAGACAAGGTAACAAGTACGAATCTATTACCCTCTTCTTGAGCTTAAGGGGAAGTTTAGACTTTAGGACGTTAGGACTTTACTTTTTTACTTAGATGCCTATTTGTTAAAACCTCTGTACATGTGGTAGCAAGTACCAAACCTTTTTTAATAAGTTTTATGAATCATGTTCATATGACATTCTATATTTGATATATGTTTGAAAATTATGTGTCACTCTATTAAATGTCTTTCTTGTAAAGAGTCAACAATAAATATTATTTAATGTTTTATAAGTTCTTTTGGTGTTAGTTTAGTAGTAATTTATATTAGGTTATGGGAAGTTTTTTCAGTAAATATTATTTACGTGAATTTGTTTTCTGGATTTATTGTGAGTGATTTTATGGTACTAAAGTAAAATATTATTTTACATGATGTCTGCTAACGAATCGTTAGATAATTTAATTGTAACCACTAGCTCACATAATTCAATTGCCAAACTTGAAGGCATGAATAACTACGGCACCTGGAAATTTCAAATGAAATTATTATTGATTGATCATGGCTTATGGGAGTACGTGGATGGTACTGGTGATGCCACAAAGAATCAATCTAAAGATCAAAAGGCTTTTGCAAAAATATGCTTGAATGTTCAGCCAATATGCTATCCGCATGTTAAAAAAGCAAAAACAGCTTTAGAGGCATGGAACAACTTGAAAGCTGCATATGAAAATTCTGGAATAAGCAGAAGGCTTTCTTTAAAAAGAAAATTAGCTCAAATCAAATATGAGAACTATAGTTGTATGGATCATTATTTAGGAAGCATTATGTCTGTGGTTCAAGAATTAACAGATATTAACTGCAGCATTGATGATGAGGAATTGGCAGAACTCATGTTAATTGGCTTGCCAACTGAATTCGATCCTCTGATTATGGCAATGGAAGCTTCTAATACTAAGCTGAAGTCGGATTTTGTTAAATGTCAATTAATTCAAAGCGAATTCAAGAAACAGTCGACTAATTTGAATTTAGAACATTCTGAAAAGATTTTATTGACAAAAAACAATTTTGTTCCTATCTGTCACAACTGTCATGTCAAAGGACATATCAAACCACGATGTCCGAAGTTAAAGAAGAATTTAAAGGAAACTTCAAATAATAATTTACCTCAAGATGTCTCTATGTCATCATCTAAAAAGGGAATTACTACTTCTTTATTTTCAAGTGAAACTGCTTTAATGAGCAACATTTGTGACCGTGATAGTTGGTTTCTAGATTCTGGCTGCTCTAGTCATATGACTAATAGGAAGGATTGGCTATGTAACTATTCTTCTGATATTAAATCCCAAATCACTACTGCCAATAATGATAAGATGTATAGTGAAGGTGTAGGGAATGTCAATGTGACTTTAAGTCACAATAATGTTAAAGTCATTAAAGATGCTTTGTATGTACCCAAAGTAGCAGCAAATCTTTTGTCAGTTAGCAAGATTGCAGCAAAAGGTTACGTTTTAATATTTGATATTAATAAATGTAATGTTTACAGGAGGGATAATGTGTCCGTATCTGTTGCTGGTTCCTGTGAGCTACAAGCTACTAATGTGGGTGGAATTTACAAAATTGATCAAGGACAGGAATGTTATTCAAATTCATTAAATAACCAAGAGCCTATTAATATGTTCACCGAAGGTAAAGCTTTTGTTTCTGGCACCAATTTGTTGGAGCTATGGCACCGTCGCTTAGGACACTTAAGTTTTAAAGGTATGTTAACCCTTCGTGATTCATTAGCCCTCGGTATTAACTTTCCAAATGGAGATTTAAACTCATGTCCACCTTGTATTGAAGGTAAACAGAAAAGCAAATCTTTTCCCCGTGGTCAGGCACATAGAAGCGTGACGAAGTTGGATTTAATTCACACTGATATTTGTGGACCGATGTCCGTTAATAGTTGGAGTGGTAGTCGTTATTTCATTAGCTTCACTGATGATTTTACGCGAAAATCTTTTATTTATTTTTTGGATCGTAAGGATCAAAATACTGTTTTGAAAACGTTTACAGATTTCAAAAATATTGTTGAGAACCAAACCGATCTAAAGATTAAGCGTATTAGAAGTGACAACGGCACTGAATATTGTAACAAAAGTTTCGAAAATTATTTTAAGCAATGCGGTATAATTCACGAAACCACTGTTCCGTATACTCCACAGCAAAATGGCGTCTCGGAACGTCTCAATTTGACGTTAATGAACAAAGCAAGATCAATGTTGCAAGACGCTGGGTTAGGAAAAAGATATTGGGCTGAAGCAGTCAATACTGCTTGCTATTTAAAAAATCGTAGTCCAACAGCTGCTCTCAAAAATGCTACACCTGAAGAGCTCTGGACTGGTTCTAAAGTTAATCTCGGCCATCTTAGAGTATTTGGTTGTTTAGCATATGCCCTTACCCCACAGTGTCAACGCACAAAACTTGATCCTAAATCAAAACCCTATATTATGTTAGGATATTGTGATCACACAAAAGGTTATAGACTTGGTGATCCTGCTGATGGCAGCAAAATGATTAAAGCTATTATTAGAGTTTATTGAAAACGTTAGGGGTATCGAACTCAAGACTAATACGTCAAATGGCTATAATAATAATATGATTAATACTATTGAAGTTTCAGTTCAGAATCAGATCATTCCACAGGCAGATAATATTGAATCTGATATTGATGAATATCATACACCAAATATTTCTATTGGGTCTGTTATTCAGGATGCTGATAATGTCGAAGCTATTGTAGTTAATCCTAATAATGATGATTCTATTAATAATCACATTGTTCATGAAATGATTTCTTCTGAATCACCAAATGTTTCTGATTCACATTTGAATGACACTACAGTTTCTGAAAACATAGAACCTGTATCTATATTAGATAGCAATCAAGAGGTTGCAGAGCACTCTCGACCTGTACGCATACACTGTCTTCCTACTCGTTTTAAAGATTTTGATATGAGCTGTTTCACTGAAATAGGTCTGTTAGGAAGAAGTGAACCTCGAACTTACCTTGAAGCCATAAAGTCTGATAAAAGTGCAGACTGGTTAGAGGCTATGCAGGAGGAGTACACATCTCTTATGTCACATAACGTTTGGGAGCTCGTAGACCGTCCTAAAGATTGTAACGTAATAAAATGTAAGTGGGTTTTCAAAGAAAAAATTGATCCTAGTGGGAACTTTGAAAAATTCAAAGCACGTTTGGTTGCTAAGGGATTTACCCAACAACACGGTGTTGACTTTGAAGAAACCTTTGCACCTGTCGTTAGACATTGCACTTTACGTTTACTTTTGGCAATCGGTGTTCAAAATGACATGGATATTGAGCATGTTGATGTTAATACAGCATTCCTCAATGGGGATCTCAATGAGCGCATTTTTATGGAGCAACCACCTGGTTTTGTAATTGAGGGGCAGAATAAAGTCTGTTTACTCAAAAAGAGTTTGTATGGACTCAAACAGGCTAGTAGAGCTTGGAATGAAAAAGTTCACAAGGTTTTAGTCAGCAATGGCTACAAACAACTTAAAACTGAGAAATGTGTTTATTTTAAAAATAAGGTAATAATAGCCTTATATGTAGATGATTTCTTCATATTCAGTTCTAATGAAAAAGAAAAGAAAATGCTATACAGCTTGCTAAGTTCTAACTTTAAAATTAAATTACTGGGACCTGTAAAACAAGCCTTAGGTATGAATGTGGAGAGGAACCGTCAGCAAGGCACACTAAAATTAAGTCAATCTGAATATGTGAAAAACCTCTTAATTAAGTTTGGCATGAATGAATGTCATAACACAAAAACTCCAATGGAAGTTAATTTTAATCTTACAAAGGCAGATAAGGTTGACACTAGGTTTCCATATCAGGAACTAATAGGTAGTTTAATGTATCTCGCCGTTTGTACACGTCCAGATATAGCGTATGCCTGCAGTAAACTCAGCCAATATAACACATGTTATAATGAGTCACACTGGACTGCTGCTAAGCGAGTTTTACGGTATCTTTCGGGTACAATTGACTACGGACTCAATTTTAAAAGTGGAAGTAATGAAGTAGAAATTTCATCCGACTCAGATTGGGCGGGGGATACCAACGATAGGAAATCGTATTCTGGTTTCGTTACTAGGTTAGGTAGTTGCATTATTAACTGGCATAGTCGCAAGCAACAAAATGGAGCCTGTTCAAGTACCGAAGCTGAATATTATGCTCTTGGCAATGCTGTTAAAGAGGCAAAATTCATTCGAAATATTTTGCAGGAATTAAACTTTAGCGAAATATTTGAATCTAAGATGATTACCATTTATAATGATAATCGTAGCACTTTAAAAATGGTTGAAAATGAATGTTTTCGTAGGACCAAACATATAGATGTTCACCATCATTTTATTCGGGAATGTATAGATCGGAAGTTGATTTGTTTACATTATAAACCTTCTTCTGAGTTGGAGGCAGACCTTTTTACAAAGGCTTTACACAAGGTGAAACATAATTACTTTGTTAAGTGCTTAGGTTTAATTTAAAATAATTTATTTTTCTTTTAGTTAAAGTTGTTCTACTCTTGCATTACGCTTGGTGCTCACATGACTCGAGTAAGGGGCAGTGTTAAAACCTCTGTACATGTGGTAGCAAGTACCAAACCTTTTTTAATAAGTTTTATGAATCATGTTCATATGACATTCTATATTTGATATATGTTTGAAAATTATGTGTCACTCTATTAAATGTCTTTCTTGTAAAGAGTCAACAATAAATATTATTTAATGTTTTATAAGTTCTTTTGGTGTTAGTTTAGTAGTAATTTATATTACTATATTAGGTTTTTTAAAGTAAATTAAGTATTTTTTTCTTATGAGGAAATCAAAACCATTTTGTTATGTTTCGAAAAAGGCACAAATCGAGGATTGAGCGTAGCTTCGACTAAAGTCGAACTTTCCGACAAGAAAAGTGAAAATAGTAGATTGTATATCAAGGGCATAAAGTAACCCATTTAAGCCGAGGATAAATTAAATTAATAAATTTATTTGCGTGAAATGTGGTAAAAATACAAAAAGAGGTGGTATCATGCAAGGTTAGATCGGCACATTTCGCCAATTACATAGGCATGCAAAATATTAAACACTTACATAATTATCTTAAATATGATTATTTACAAGTTAAGTACTTACTGAAAAGTGATTAAACCAATCTGCGTGCGTAACCAAGATGCCAATCGCTCACGCTTAATAACGTATCGTAGCTACCTCTCTCTATCACTCTTCCTTATTAGTGTGACAATGACAGTTGCGTTTCGTTAGCGACTGAGCGTGAGCGATTGGCATCATGGGCATGGCTACGCACCCTGATTATAAAACCAAACAAATTATCTACACACAACTGGAAAATTGTATACTTGAAAGACATACGTCTTGATGTATATTACATGGCACGTTATTCCTAATGATAGATGATAGTATACTTGATGTGCTCATTTAAAAATGTACAGTAGTTGACTTTCAATCTTTTCTCAACGCTCTTCGCTCCATCCATTTGCCACAATTATGGCAGTGTTTTCCAAACGCGAGAAGATTTGGCTATGATAAAAATAATACGTTATTATTTTATGACCCTCATAAAAAATACTATGGCTTGTCAATCAATACCTACGATTTTCGGCATTATACCACGATGAAAACTATAATAATTATTTTGAATTCTTCGTCCATTCGGATTCTGACAGTTCGATTGACACTCAGAGACAGTTTTCACAACGTGATGTTAGATGCCAACTCTAAAATTATGGTACAATTTAGCAAAAAATTATGGTACTTCTTAGACGGTTCATTATTTGTATCTCATACAAACGTCCCAAATTTTCACAGTTCAAAATTATGGTACATGATTTTGGTTTATTTAAATCTGCTGCCGGCGTTTATGTATTGATCTTGAACAGACTCGTCATGTCAATATTGAACAATGGCTGACTATTCAATACGTAAATGTCAATTTTTTTTTTAATGTTGGCCGCATTGAACAATGGCGTCAATTTAAATCGCGATTTCGGTTTTTTTGGTGAATCTTTTCCCTTTTTTATGCATATTATGCTATTCGTGGCCAAGACGATCACAACGAACCAAAAATCGTCTAAATCGGTCCAGCCGTTCTCTAGTTAAAGACGCCTGAACTAACACAACTTTCTTTTATTAATATATATAATATATATATAATATATATATATATATATATATATACTCGTATATATATATATATATATATATATAAGATAAGATATGTGTTTATCTTACACTTAACTTTTTTTTTATATATATATACCTAATCTATATCTTGATTTACAAGTTTGGCTCGACTACGAGTCATAATAACTGTAGTCCTATCGCTGTTATGTGTATTATTGTCTATAGCGTTAGGTTCAGTTTTACATGCGCTCGTCTGACCTACTTCCTTGTGCGCGTCCTTGTATTCGTCATAGGCATCAGCTGATGCGGGCTCGAGCGAATCCGAGGACGGTGCAGGGATGTTACAGTTGTTTTCACACTTAATTAAGTGGCGTCTATTGCGCCTAGTACCTAACTTTTCTATAATATACGAGCGAGGGGTGTCGGCGGTACCTACAACGGTAGCTCGAGTTCTCGCCTTTCCGTCGATACATACGACATTGTCGCCTGGCTTGAGCAAAGGAAGTGTCTTTGTGTTTTTATCGAAATATCCTTTTGCTTTTATTTGGTTGCGCAACATGGTCGAATGTTCTGACGGGTCAATAGGCCGCGGGGTCAGCAACTCGGGGAGCACCGGAAGTTTACATTTAAGTTGGCGACCCATCAGAAGCTGCGCAGGAGAGCTTAATCCATCCCTAGGAGTATTGCGATAGTTAAGCAAGGCTAAATAGAAATCTCCGTTTGTAGTAACTGCTTTTTTCAGAAGTAATTTTACTGTTTGCACTGCGCGCTCGCTTTTACCGTTTGATTGGGCATAGTTCGGCGATGACGTCACATGATTGAACCCCCATTCTCTGGCAAACATTTTAAATTCTCGGCTACTAAATTGAGTCCCGTTGTCACTAATGAGGGTCGCTGGGATGCCATGGCGAGAAAATATATTCTTCATGTTAGATATAACTGCATTCGACGTTATGTTAGGTAAACTAAATACTTCTACATAATTTGAGTAGTAGTCTACGATTATCAAAAAATATTTCTTTTTGAACTCGAATATGTCGGAACCGACTTTTTGCCATGGCAACTCAGGGATCTCAATTGGCATTAGGGAACCATCCCTTGCGGGGGCGTTTAAACTCTCCTGACAGGTGCCACAGCGCTTCACAAATGCCTCAATATCTTGCGATATACCGGGCCAGAACACAGCCTGCCTCGCGCGCCGCTTGCACCGGTCAATACCCATATGTCCTTCGTGGATAGTGGTGAGCATTTCTGCTCTTAACGTTCGCGGTATTAGCACTAAGTTACTTTTAAATATTACTCCATCTACTATAAATAGATCTTCTCGAAAAGTCCAGTACAGTTTTAATTCACTGGCAACCATTCACTATCAGGATCAGGCCAGCCACTATTTATATATTCGCTCAATTTTACATACTCTGAATCCTTTTTAGCTTCTTTTTTAATATGTGTAAGCTTATTATTTGACATCGGCAAATTATCTACAATTAACTTAATCTGACACACATTGTTTTTATGCACATCGTCACTGTAAAGATCCGGGAGCGAAGCGCAAGATAAGGCATCTGGAATATACATGTATTTTCCGGGTTTATAAGTGACATGCAAGTCATAGTGCTGTAAGCGTAGCAACATGCGCTGCAACCGTGCTGGGACAGACATTAATGGTTTTTTAAATATACTCTCCAGGGGCTTGTGGTCTGATTCTACTATTACCTTCTCTTTACAGAACACGTACTGGTGGAAGCGCTCACATGCAAACACTATTGCCAAGAGTTCCTTCTCCACCTGAGCGTATCGGCGCTGTGCGTCTGTGAGCGCGCGTGAAGCGAACTCCACCGGACGCCTGCCCTGCATGATCTCCGCGCCCAGGGCATCGCGTGACGCGTCCATCGACACCAAAATCGGCGCTTCCACATCATATAAGGCCAATACCCCAGCCCCACACACAGCTTCCTTTGATTCTTCGAAAGCCTTTTGCTCGCTTTGTTCCCATTGCCAGTTATTATCTTTTTTCATTAAGTTTGTCAACGGCGCCGCACGTTGGGAATGTTTTGGTATGAATTTAGATAGGTAATTAACTGCTCCTAAAAATCTTTCCAAACTTTTCCTGTCGTGTGGCGTCGGCATCTCTTTTATCGCCTTAAGTGTATTATTGTCGGGCCGCATACCGTTTGCGTCAAAATATGCCCTAAATATGTCACCGACTGTACCCCTATTTTACATTTATCCTTATTAAATTTAAGATTAATTTCTCTAGCTCGTTTCAGAAGTGCGCCTAGTCTCTCGTCATGCTCGCGCCTAGTCTTCCCCCATACGATTATATCATCGATAAAGCTGTCTACCCCTTCTAAATCTTCTAGAAGCTGCCTCATTTTTCCGTGAAAGACCTCGCTAGCACAATTAATGCTAAATGGTAAACGAAGGAACTGCCATCTACCGCATGGCGTGGCAAACGTGCATAAGTCAACGCTCTCGTCATCCAGCTGTACGACCCAGAAGCCCGAGTTGGCGTCCAGCACCGAGAAACAGGTGGCGCCGCGCAGGCGCGTGGCCAACTCGGTCACCGAGGGCAGCTGGTAGTGCGCGCGCCGCACCGCCACGTTCAGTTCTCGCGGATCCAAGCATATGCGGATGCCACCATTCTTTTTGGCAACCAAAACTAAGGGATGAACCCATTGAGTGGGATGCGTTACTCGCCTTATCACCCCCATCTCTTCCATGTTTTTGAGTTCAACAGAAAGCCGATCCCTCAGACCTAATGGTATTTTCCTAGTAGCGCTTATGACCGGGGGCACCGATGCGTCCACTACAATATGGTATTTGCCTGGCAGACAACCCAAACCCCTGAACAGATCAGAATAATCTTCAAGATTTATGGTGTCAATTCTTTTTATTAAACCCATTTCTACACACGTGTCTCGTCCCAACACACAATTATCAGAATCACTATCGTAAGAATCATTTTTTTCGATTTCATACACACTTTTTACTTCATTATCATTGTTATCGTACCTAGATCCGCACATACGAGCAAAATGTCCTCGAATACCACAAGAAAAACAAGTTACATACTGTGCCGGGCATTCCCGTTTAACGCAGCGTGCCCCGCCGCAGCCTGCGCACTGGCGCTGCGCCGAGCCGACGGCCGCGCGCTCGCCGCCGCCGCCGCGCCCGCGCCGCGCGCCGTCCGCGCCGCCGCCGCTGCGCCGAGAGCCCCGCGTACCGCCGCGCGCTCGTCGCTTTACAGCAAGAACCTGTGCACTACTGGAAGCCTCACCAGCGACACTTAATTGTTTGCCGCTTTCCTTGGACGCCTCTTCAGCTTGACACAACTTAATAGCTTTGTCTAAATCCAAATCGTCACAACGCAATAGCCTATCTCTCACGGTGACATTCCGAACGCCACATACGATTCGATCCTTTAGCAAATCGTCTCCCAGAGACCCGAAATTGCAATTCTTACTTAACAACCTCAGCGCTGTTACATAAGCTTGGATCGACTCGCCATCCTCCTGGTTACGTGAGAAGAATTTGTACCTCAATAACGTCGTATTTACTTTGGCGCCGAAATATTCGTCAAACTTTTTAATGATAACCATCATGTCGTCTTTTTCTGACTCCGCACCAAATTTAAATGTTTGAAACACATCAAAACCCTCCGGATCAATCAGATTGACAAGCAGGCTGGCTTGTACTCCAGCGGCCTCGCTGCTCACACCGGAGGCCTTCACGAAAAGTAGGAATATGTAAGTTTTAAATAAGGTATAAGGAAAATTAACAAAATAAAAACATAAATTACATTTTTTACATAAAACACCCGTAAGTATTTACTGCCGTCAATATTGTCGAAAATAGCTCGACATATTTTGGATTTCACACTGCGCGCAGCAGCTCGCTCGCATTCTTCCTTTATTTGTGAGAAGGTACCTCGGAGGTGGTCCCATTTAATTTTAGATGTGATCTTATGATGCAATCCCTGAGGCATTTAGAGAGCTCCTTAACTTTCATATGGTGATTAATATGTTTGCGGTTAACTGCAATAATTCGCTTTTACCGGGAAGTCGAATTGAAGTCGGTTTTTTTTCTTTAAAATTATTCTTTTGTTATATTATAATATTTGTCAAGCAAAACATTCGACAGGGTTTTTCTGGACGAAAGTTGATAATTTGGGTTGAGTACTTCTACAAATTCTTTAAAATCAGGAGATTCCACAGGCGAGAATGGTAAGTAGTTTTTTCAAAATAACTTTACTGAAAGTTTATTTATAGTTTCATTTTTCTTGCAATTAAGTGGTTTCGATATGAAATCTGTAATTTTGGAAGATGGAAGGCGACTGTTGGTTGGGGGCTGAGTTGGAACTTGGCTGATTTGTTGGTTGGTTGGTCGGTTGGTTGGACTGAGTTGGATTGCATATAGCGGATGAAGCCGATGAAGCGGATGAAGGTCCTGGCGCTGGCGATGCCTCATTTGGCTGGCTCGTTGACGTTGTGGTCGCGGTCTCGGTTACCGCCTTCATTACGTTGAATACCATAGGGTATTGGCTTTTAGTGTGCCGAATGAGGTTATATGGGCCACCGCCTTTGTAGGACATCACCTTCGTGCAAAAATTACATTTTGCCTTGAAGTCCTTGAGGTCCGTAAAGTACTCCCAAGCCCTAGACTTCCTTTCTCCGGAACCCGACATAGTGCTAAATAAACAAAACACAAATACCAACATGCTTTATTTTCACACACCATGCAAAACATCCAAAAACGATAATACATAAGTACTGAATTGAATTCAAGTACTCTAAACACAAACCAGACCCAAGAATCCACGAATCCACGGAATCATTACAGTCTGTGTAGTAAAATTATTTTAAATATAGATTTTTTTATTACAATATTATATTTTGTTAGTATTAAGTAATAGTAGTTTACATTACTTTTTCTATGACAGCTGCAAATACATATAACGAAAATGTACGTACTACATCATGTGAAATAAAGTATGAATACACAACAAAGAGAAAAATATAGTGAACCACTTTCATTAATATTTCAGAATGTAATAAAGGTAAATAAAATTCAAGTACACAGGATAAATCAATTTATTTGTGATAATGTATGTGTAGATTTTGAATAGTGTTTTTAGTTATTATTATGGGAGCATTGTTCAGGTTGACTATTTGAGACAAGTTCATTTGATTTAATACAGAATCTGTTACTGTAGAAGTAGGGTTTTTATCATTTACAACATTTAATGAAGTGGCAGTTGTTGAGCAGACTTTGGTGTTGTGTTGTGGAGCACTCTTCGGAAACGTTTGAACTTTGATGAACTTCTGGTGCCTGAATTTTGGAGGTACCAGGCACGCATGCAGCTCCGGATGTTGAAGTGGATGGTTTGTTAAAATCTATAGATCCCATCAATTTTTCAGATACCTTCATCTTTGTCTGGATTGAGGTGTCTATAAATCCTTCAGCCACTGCGGTAGATTTCCAACCTCCATGTCTTTTAAGTTCAGTGATGTCCCCTCCACTGTCAATTAATAAAGTGGCTGATTTTCTTCTAAAACAGTGCCCTGTATATAAATGTGGCTCAGATAGACTTAAATAGTTGGCCACAGTTCTCCCCATATTTCCAAAAGTATTAATGCCAACATTCTGGCATTTTCCTTTAAAAAATCTTATAAAGAAATTCACACTGTTGCATGGATTTGGCCGCAGTCTCATATACTTTTTACATATAGTATAATAGTTTCCAGTAATAGTAAATACACGGTCCAACTTGTTTTTTGTATTTAATAACCGTACCACCAGAGTATTATCAAGATCCTTCACATTATCATATTTTAAGTCATGTATTTCCTGTCTTCGGCATGCTCCCATTATTCCAAATATCACAGCAACCCATAACAAAAAAAGATTCAAATTAGGTAAATAGTTGTATAACAAAAAACACAAGCTTGTTGAAAATGTTTACAATATATTATAAAACTGATAATATGGTTAGGTATCTTTACAAAATATTACAAACCTTAGAAAACAGGTAAAGGGAATCGGGTGCTTCACTAATAAATTTCTTGATATCATTTGGCAGAAAAGTTTTTGCCTTTTTAGCCCTGAAGCCCTCGGACTTTCTGTTCAAGAAGGTGCGCAGCTTACAATATTTGGATATATCTGTTTCATGGTAAATATTTATGGTGGATTTTAACATTGAGTACTCAATCCACAACGTTGACGGCGCGAACTTCTTTCCCAATTCCTCGAAGTATGCTAACAATACTGTTTCAGAGAACGTGGCAGCCTATTTTCGTAGTTTCCATGAAATAAAGTTATCATAGCTTTTTTGGTAAACCTTTTTTGACTTCTCAGGTAACAAATTGTCGGTTACCATGAGAGCTGCAGCCTTTATTTCTTCGGGAGTACACACGTCACTATCAGATTCACTCATTTTCTTTTTATATTTAAGTTATTTGCTCGTAACAAATATACAATAATGAAATAGCGAACATTCGTAAAAGATTTTTCTATTTCGAATAAGAAGAATTCCGCGGACACACTCAAAACATGCCATAGACAACAATAAGCCAGTTCTCAATTACGAAAAATGTGGTTGCGTTCTAAAACCACTGAATGTCAAATGTAATATAAGAATAAGAATAAATTTATTATCAATAATATACACATACATATTACACCATAGATGTCCGGCGAGCTCCAAACTAGGCTAAGCCTGTATCTTGGAGCTCGGAATGAATTTACAATGAAACATGAGAAAATAAAGAAATAATTAAAATGATTATTGAAGGTGCTATTATTATGAGTGTGTGAGTGTAAGTGTTGTGTGTTTGTGTGTGTGTATGTGTGTGCGTATGTATTTGTGTGTATGTGTTAGTATGAATGAGTGCGAGTAATAAATAACAACCATAGTTGACCACAAGATTAACTATAAGTGCCGAGTAAATGTAATAAATAAGTCTTCCGTGTCATTGTATGAAAGGGTAGCAAACCATTTTTTTAGTTTTGATTTGACTAATGATAAGGTACAAGCTTTTAAATCAATAATTTTGCAAACAGCATTGTATAAAAAAGGGTGAATGTAAAAGGGTAGTCGTTGAGCGTGTGTAGTCTGGACAGGAGGTACAGGGACTCTGTATGTGCGTCTATTCATTATGAGATCTCTTATTGGTGACTTGGCAATCCCTTTGTGAACTCTAGTAACTGCGTTGAGAATAAATAATTGCCGAACTCTGAGGAACCCTGTTTCATTATAAAGCAAGTCAGTAGGGAATCTAAAAGGTTTTTTAAGCATTACTTTAATAACCGAACGCTGAGCGCGCTCGATTTCGAGTATAATTGTCTTACCTGCGCTGCCCCAAACAGCAATGCAATATTGAATAACTGATTGGCATAATGCATGGTAGACTACACGGAGGACATCCGGCGATGAACAGTCCCGGAGCCGTTTAACTAAATAGATCAGTTTTCTAACTTTATTTGATAGACCATGTATGTGCTGTTTAAATGATAAGTTTTCATCTACGATAAGGCCTAAATACCTTATGCTGCTGCATCTACTTATAGTAGCACAGGAACAGCTTGCATAATTTAGATCGCAGGAATGAATTTTAAGGTGGAATGCGTGTGGAGCAGAAGAAACAGACGTTTTTGAGAAAGGAATATGGCAGCTTTTACTCGCATATGATAGAATATTAGATTTTAGTTTTATTTTGATACAATTAATATAGTAAGATGTATTTACGAGTGTTTTCAATCTTGATTCAAGTTTTGTACCTAATTAATACATACATTTTAAAAGTTACTTATTACTGTTAATGAAAAACGAACCAACTGCACGGAAATTGTCCCTTTAAAAAAAAGCCGTTGTACTTATTATATTTATAAGAAACTGCTAAGCAGTTATCATATGAGGCCTATAGACAAATAGACTTCACTGCCATCACTCAAATAAAATTGATTTAGATATCGCTGTCAGTCATCTAATTGACAGATAGAAGTGCTGGAGTAGAAAAAAGAAAATAATGTGCATTGAGTTAGAATTGAACAAGCGACTCATCTCATGATTGATCTTTACGTGGAACTCTACGAGTTTATTTTTATTTATCATCTCAATCAAAAGTTCCTTCGAATGTTATTGTCAATAATTCAAATCAATCATAAGATTCATAAGACCTAGGCCTATTAGTTATACTATTACTATTACATGCCGTGTGCAAACTATAACAAATTAAGCCTAAAATATTCGATCATCCGGACTGGACGACTAGATTTTTTTTGTAAGTTTTAAAAACCCAATAAAATTAAAAAAACAATATTCACTTAGGTACTTACGTGCAGACTTGTATCCCTTGTAGTCCCTCAAAGCAAATTTTCACCAAATAAATCTCAAAATCCACTTTAATATATTTCGAAACTTTCAAGTTAGAGTTAGACCGGGCAGTCAACGAAAAATTTTGACAAGAAAAAACAGCTAAAACGAAATACAAATTTGGATTTTATTTCTATGTAGTTTACAAAGAACGGTAAGAAAAAGTTCAGATTCGAAAAGTTATTTAATTTAACCCTTTATAAGGCCGCAGTTACACAGATATGCTACGTGAAAGTTAAATACACTATACCAAGTTTGTAATGCACTGGGGAACACATCTACGGCAAAAAAAACCGAAATCATTAATAAAAACATGTGGTCATTATATGCACTCTGCCCGTTAGTGCACTCGAGTTTTCAGATGATCTGTTTCCAATACACCTATTCATTGACATTGACAACAAACATAATGATGCTCTTTACAGACTGGTGTTTGACTACATAATGTTAATCGTAAATCGAATATTATTGTGTATCTAGTAGAGGGTAGGATTATTATACGAATATCACTGAAAAAATTATAACCTGTGGCCCGTTTCACGATACAATTTACAAGCGGAAGTCTCTTTCTATCAAGGAGTTAGAACGAGACTTCCGGTCGTAAATTATGTACCGTCAGGTCTCAATTGATAATAAATTAAACTTGGTTCTCATTAGATATAGCTTATATTTTACATTTTCCAATACATGTTTTTAATATACTTATCGATAAACTACAATCATACAATCCCGACTGTCCATTATCTTTTCCGCCTAATCTAACTATGTATTTAATGAAATAAATGAACTGCGTGAAGTAAATAAAAAAAAAGTTTTCCACTTCTGCTGGTAGGATTAAAACTATTTTCAGTTAAAGCCTGGAATTCTGATGAATAATTCGCCGCCACATATTCTACAATATAAATCGCATAAATATGGTTCATTTACGAAATGTCTGGAATTCTGCGAGTGACAATATTCCTCACATGTCTCTATTGGCATCATGCCTTCCTCTTGCAGGCATATTGTTTCGTGGGGTATTGTCTCAAAGAATAAATCTAGCCATATCGTTGTCGGTAGAGCCAAGCGGTGAAACATAATTTGGATATCAAGGAGCTGTAAAAAAACAAATTAATCAGAAATTTTGTATAAATTCAAAATACATACATTTCAGTTAATCCATGGTATAAGAACATCGGTTCTTACATTTTCCAATACAGAATTTCTATAATCTTGTAAATGTTGTTGTATGTTTGAGTTCATGACATGCAACACCTTTGATAAGGCAGTTCTGCATAATGTCTTAGGACTTTTGGAAAATGTTTTTCGTAAAATTAGAGAATAATCCATTTTATTGACAATATAATTTACTGTGACGTTTATGAGTCTGTATTAAAATAAATACTTTTATCAATCAGCCAGTATTTTGTAAGGTGAACAGCATGTAGGTTTTAATCATGTTTTTGATGAAACAATTCAAAGCATGGATAAATGCAAACTGGAACACCACAATATTTACATATATAACTTGTCCGTTTCGGTGTTGTTTTTGTACTGCAAAATTTACACCTTGATGATGTTGTAGGAAACGGCATATGCAGGCCCACATTTACTAAACGAATTTCGTCGGGTATTCCGAAATTTCCACCTTTTTTATTACGTGGAAAAGATGATGCTTTCCTTTTGCGGCAATTAAAACCATTTATTAAGGCTAGACCAAGTCGGTAACGAAACTCGCGATGGCTATAAATATCCTGTCTTTTTTGCAGTATGTACGAATTGATGACTGCAGCCTGAAATATATACCAAAATATTCTGTGCCAATTCTTATGAGATCTTCGTCCAATGGTATACGTGGACTTCAGATGATCAAATCTATCGACACCTCCCATTACTTTGGTGTATTGAGAAATAGCCCTCGGACAAAACATTTCCTTCTTGGTTCCATTTTTTTGAGTTCTGTAAATAATTTCGACTTTCCTTGGATCAAAAGCATTAGTCATGATGAGGACATCTTTGGAATCGTGCCATCTTATAACGGATAACGGCGGATCGTATTCATACATGAATTCTCCAGGCTTTAGTTGTGCATGTTTTCCCTTGGGCTTTATTAATATACTTAGACCGGGTTACTCACGTCTATAAAGTCGAAGATAGCTCGACATGTTTCGGGACGGTCCGCGCCCCATAATCATGAGTGAGAAGCGCTAGCCGCGATTGCTCTGCGCACACTGCGCGCGACAGCCCGCTGAGCACGCCGGCAGACCGGCGTGGGGGGCGCGGTCGGCGCAGGCGCATGCGGCACCGGTATAGGCGAGATACTACCGTCTCTTTCACTTCTATTGTCAACTGCACTATTGCACACGACACTTACTACGTCACACTCTAAGGTATCGTCCACACTAAGCACCGGCGCAGCACACAAAACCGTTTTCCAAGCAGGGGGTACTGACCACCCACCATCGCGATTGAAATTTGGGTGACGACTGATCTCGATAGCCTCCCGTATTTTCCGCGGAATGAAAAACTTGGGCTTTTCCTTAATTGAAAGTGGAATCCCTATGCGGTTTGCACGAAATGTGCCAACACAAAATATACCTGTTTCGTACAGGTAATCTAAGAGGGGCAAGCTCGTAAAAAAGTTGTCAATTGCTATCAAGGTGCCTGCTTCAACATCTTTACATAACGATGTTACGACTTTGTAGCCTAACCCACTGGAAGCATTTTCTTCAACATCCTCCTTTCCTGTATAGATTTGAAATTCATATAAATAACCACTCTTTGAATCGCAGCGTGCCCATACCTTATAACCGCGTTTAATGGGTTTATTTGGCATGTATTGCTTAAAAGAGCAGCGTCCTTTAAATTTAATCATGCTTTCGTCTATAGTTTGATGTTTTGACTGTGTTGCGTTTTCTGAAAATGTATGGTTCAACATGTTGACCATGTCCCGCACTTTGTTTAATTTATCCGTTTTAACTTTGGGACTGTCATCGTTGTTCGACACATGCAAATTTTCTAAGATCTTTTTAAATCTTTTGCAAGTCATTGCTTTTTTAATGACCGGGTTGCCGTAGAATTCGTCAGTGGACCAGTACAAATCGATGCTAGGTAAAGGATGTATACCCATCAGTATGTTTATTCCTAAAAATGCAGACATTTCATCTTTACTTATTTCTTGAAACTGGTTAGATCTTTGTTGCAGGGCGTAGAGATTAGAATTACGTACAATTAAATCCATCAGTTTTTCGGGAAATAAATTTTTGAAGTATTGGTATCTATCTCGTATGGTATGGTATCATATGGTAGTATCTATTGGTTGACTTCTCGATGTATATTTATTTCGTGGTATCAAGTCTTCGTCAAAATCTAGCTCATAAAATGAACCAGTTGCCCTACCCCAATTTCTTTGTTTTGTTTGCTGGCTAAAGGTAGCTTGACCGCTTTGTGTCCTGGAGACTTTCGTTTGGTTTTCAGTTGACGCCATGATATGGGAATACACGTTGGTAGACGGCACATTTTCAGACAAGATGTTTTCAAGTTCTTCAAGGTCATAATTTCTACTTTGGAGTACGTCAAGTCTAGCACTTATGTCATATTTTTGGGAAGAATATAATTGCATACCGTCACTGACATCATCAGATGAACTGAAGAACTGCCTTAATTGGGTTTCAACGTCGTCACCGTTGAATCTGCACATTTTTTCTGAACTCATTACATTAAATAAGCAAATATTAAATTTATTTTATGTTAGTACAATGAAAAGCCGATCCAAAGACGATCAAGACAGATACGTGACAGGCAATACTCAATACTTCTTCACTTGTCATAACTGCCATGTACGTAATACTATGCAATTAGTTCTAATTACAATATTTATCGATATAGCATGTAACCTTTTATAATTTTATTAATCTTAGGTGGCAAATGATACACTTTCCTGATACTACAAACAACGTAGTTCAGTTATTGCAAATATTGCAATTCACGATGGAGCGTGGATGGAGAGTGGATTTATCAAAATTAGACCTTATTATCATACCAATAACAGTCTCACCACTCGCCTATAATAGAAATTATTAGATACAGCGACTTGTGTATTTTTACCCGACTACGGCAAAGCCAAAAGAAAGGGTTATGATTTTAGCAGTCTATGTATTTAATAGTATAATGGAAACAGTGACAAATGCTTGCTTCCCTTAACGGGCATAGTGCATTCATTGACCACAAACTTTAGATTAATTAATTTCACTAAAATTAAATTATGACCGAAAAAGTATAAATAAGAAAAGAAAGCCTGATATATTTGCTATATAATACCATAATAGTTAAATAAAAAAGAGGATGTTCTTCTCTATAAATGTTTATTAACTAAGTGGTTTCCAAATCGCCTCTGCCTTATAAAGGGTTAAAGTTCAAATTGAATACTTTTAAGTGAATTGTTCTTTGTATTTACTGACTAAACACTTAAGTAAATTACCACATTTAATTTAAACAATCGATATAAGTACTTTACAAATTGGCATAATATTTCGGTCAGTAATCTTGTACTGTTTTTAAGCAAGCTTCGTAAACGTAAATTCTCAGTCGTTTTGTTGGTACTTATTCCGAATATTCAAATCGCTTCTAAAGTTACTATTTCACTGTCCAGTCAGAGCTCCCTGGTTGCACATAACAACAGCCATACAAACGCTATTGATTCGGTAGATCACGTTATACTGGTCAGCGTGTTGGCTCTATAATATAGCTTTCAAAAATTAAGACCGAAAATTCATGACTTCACAAGTGCGACAGAGACAAAAGACGTGGTTCACGCGACATTGTCAGATTTTTTGCGCGATTTTTGCAAGTTAACAATGCTGCTGAGATCAAAAAGACGTAAAATGTATGAAAGCTTGCGGCGCTTAAGATTGTTTTCTTTCGAGTAATGTGTAACGTAGGTATTTTTGGCGAGGCAAATCTGTTTAATTTTGAAAGGATTTTTGAAGTAATGTGATATTGCCTCAGTGACGTCTTTCCGGTACAAAGCGATTTCCGGTACAAACGATACATTTTTATCGGTGGACCTTTTGTCCTCGCAATAAGGTTTGTAGTTCGGTAACAGAATGTGTGGTCGATCACTTCATTTGAAGTGTCGACTCTCGCGACGGAGTTTGAGCGCCGCGAGGCGCGGGCGTGGATGATGAGTTTTTGAGGTGTTAGTGACAATTGATTTGTGTGGCATGAGGTGTTTGTGTTGCGTCTGTTGCGAGCGAGTAAATGAGTAAAATGAGGTGAGGTGAGTTGAAGTGTGATGCAAGACACTTTTGCCGTGTGAAGTACTGCGACAAATGAACAATATGAGTGGTAAGGACCGTGCCAGAATGATAGTGGACAACTAGAATGGTGCATTTTTTAAATTCTGAGTAATATATAAAAATAAAACATAAAATAAACCAAACTTTAACATCCTCTTAATAAACTATTTTTAGGAATTCACTGTTAACTACTTATTTTGCTTGCAATCTGACTTTCTTTTTTATATTCTTCATCAGATTTTGGACGACGAAGTCTGTCACTTTTTCTGATGCCCTATTCCACTTTTTCTTGAAGTCATTGTCTGACGTTGCAGCTTTGACATTTTTTTGTAGGTGCCGCTTCATTATAGCCCAGTATCTTTCAATAGGCCGGACTTCGGGGCAGTTAGGCGGGTTCATGTCTTTTTGAAATACGTCCACTTTGCTGGCTTTATACCATTCTAGTGTGACCTTAGAATAATGGCATGATGCCAAGTCTGGCCAAAATAAAGTAGGTATCCTGTGCCTTTTGATGAAGGGTAGCAGCCTTTTCTGCAAGCACTCCTTGCGATATAATTCGGCGTTCAAGTTTTCTGTGGTAAAGAATGCTTAAGACCGCATCCCGCATTGACAGATTGCCTGCCAAACTAATATCTTCTTGCCGAATTTCTCAATACAGATGGCCTTATCCTTTTGATTAACCTTTTTACTAGCGGGTACCGTGATGAACTGGGGTCCTGGTATGGTTTTAAAATCAAACTTACAATATGTTTCATCGTCCATTATTATGCATATATATGCTTTTTTTTGGTTAGTACAATATCGTAGAGTTTTCTTGTACGTTTTCGGACAGCTGCCGTCTGCTTATCATCTCGTTTGGGCTGTTTTTGTTTCTTGTATGTTTTTAAGTTACACCTGAGTTTGATTCGCTGAATCGTCGAAGACGACGTATTGGCTTTTTTTCGCGGCGTCTCGTAGCGAAAGGGACGGTTTTTGTAGAAACATCCGCATCACTTTCTTCTCCAGTGACGAGTCCCACGTAACTCGCTTTCTGCCAGACTTAGGCAGATCTTGTAAACTAGTAGTTTCACCGAACTTTTTTATTAATTTGTGCACACCTGAAGGACTAACGTTATACTTTTTAGCGAGTTTTCTGAACCCTTTAATTTGCACCAGTCGTCCAAAATATTTTTGCGAACTTCTAAGTTTATTCGTGCCATCTTAATAATGCATTAGAATTTAAACTGGTATTTGTCACTGTCAAAAAATACACTTAACTGGCCTTTATAAACGACTAAAAAGTTTTACTCTTTGACACAGAAACATGTATTTATATGATCATAAAGTTGTCCACTATCATTCTGGCACGGTCCTTACAAAGGAGTCCGCAGATATTTTGATGTAAAATTGTTAAGTTATTCGCGAAAGGAATTATTTGAAGCCGTCAGGGGTTCACGAGGTAAATTCAAAATATATTTCTGAGGTCTCTGCTCATCTAAAAAAATACTAGGTTTGCATTTCTTAATGCCAAACAAGTATAAGATTTTCTTCTGTACAGTTTTACCGGTATAAGTTGGACCTTCAATTTTTCTTTGAAAAAATCAGGTATTTTTTTCAGTACTCCATTTCCGTGATGGTTTTCAGGTTTCAGGTGCGTATGGCCTTTTGTGTTCGAAGTAATAAAACTTCCTATGTGGTGAATTAGGTATACATGCCATATCACTGTTGTTAAGTCAAACATGTCAAACGAAAGGTTTAGGTTTGAATCAAAGGAATAATGTACATTTATTATTATTTTTTTTTTTTTATTATTACGTCATTACGAAGTAAATACCTAGTTTAGATGCTCGAATCTAGTGTTGTAAATTTGTTTGCCAACTATACAAGTAAGTTGCAGTCGTTACAATAATGTTTGTTTGTGCGATGGGGCTCAGAGTCTTACATATAAATTCCAATAATGTTTGATATTTAATATCACTTAGGCTGGATTTGACCAAACTTTTTAACCAAGAGTAACGCTTACTCTTGGATACTAATGTCAAAATCCCATAGTAATTAAAGGTTACTATCTGAGAGTAAGCGTTATTCTCGGAATAAAAATTTAGTAAAACGCAGCCTTAGTACATCTTCTTCTTCTATCATTACTATACAATAGTCATTCCGAGTTAGGCCTTAAATTTCCTCCTGGTGTAATGTTATGACAACTGTCATAGCTTCTCCGAGTAGATTCGCACCTCACGATATTCGAAATTTTATTGATATTGTTGCTACTAATAACAGTAGTTCAAAAAGACATGAACCCGCCTAACTGCCCCGAAGTCCGGCCTATTGAAAGATACTGGGCTATAATGAAGCGGCACCTACAAAAAAATGTCAAAGCTGCAACGTCAGTCAATGACTTCAAGAAAAAGTGGAATAGGGCATCAGAAAAAGTGACAGACTTCGTCGTCCAAAATCTGATGAAGAATATAAAAAAGAAAGTCAGATTGCAAGCAAAATAAGTAGTTAACAGTGAATTCCTAAAAATAGTTTATTAAGAGGATGTTAAAGTTTGGTTTATTTAGGTAGCACTTCTGACCCCACCAACTAAACCAATATCTGTATATTGGTTTAGTTGGTGGGGTCAGAAGTGCTACCTGATTTGAATAAAGGAGTTATTTTACTATACTTCATAAGATCAGGAAACTCACCGCGGTGAACACTGTTGTTAAATATAACTAACAATTCAGGCGCTACAATTTCTATAAGGGATTTAACAGCATGGACAGAGACTCCCCAAAAGTCACAGGTTTTTTGACATTAATTGATTTAAACACCTTTATTACATCTGAGGTACTAACATGTTCAAAATGAAGGCCTCTTTTACATTCTGGAGCAATATCTTGTAACAATGTGACGGCAGACGAAGGTGATGAATTTAAATGCATCGTTGTAGAACTTGTAGATACCGGTCCATCAGTGAAAAAAAAAAGAAATTTCTTGTGTGGACTCACTCATCGCTATTATCTCCGCCTCTGTAGAAGAAATGGAAACTGTTTGCTTTTGGCTTCTTCTGACAGCTTAAAGCCGCGCCAGAGAATAAGCACACCATGCCAGATGGCGATCTGCCGGTAGAATGATTTCCTCCGTGGTCTGCGTCGCTATAACAGACCAAGTGTGGCGGAGACGTCTTTTTAAATACTAGTCCCTTTCTTGGATTCATTTTAGATATCTGAGGACGCGCTTGACTAGCATGACGTCTTCCTTTGTAGCTGCTTCCAAATTTCTCGAAGTGACGCCAACAGCGTATGAGATGTCAGGCCTTGTGCCGACAGATAAATAGGCCAAAGCCGGCAGCGCCAACGGCTTGCCTCTATGATAAATTTGACTGTAATTTTTCATCCACTCTGCATTCAGCATTATCTTTTATCATGGGCGACGGTGCTGACTTGCATTGCATCATTCCGTATTTTTCTAGGACTTTCTTAATATTCTTAATATATACTTTTGGCATAAAGATATTTAATTTTTCTGACATTTATTTCCATATCCAGAAAGTAGGAAGCAGTTTTCGTCGTTATTTTGAATATTGACTACGTTCAAGAAATCATCACCAGGTGCGGTTGTGTTGTGTGCAACAAGTCCATCGTCCACATAAAGTGCTATCATAACCTTATATTCTAATTCGTACGAAAAGACATGGATCCGCTTCGCTCTACTGGAATCTACTCGTAGTTTTCAGAAGAACTTCAACCATGCAGGTATTCCAACAGCGAGGCGCTTGCTTTAATCCATAAAGTTGCGCTCTCTGGTGTGAACTCTGATTACCAGAGAGCGCAACCTGATGACAGACGTATGACGTCAAGCTAAATACAGAGTGTTGTTATCTAGATCATAGATACTACATCAAATAACAACTTTAGTTTACTGCTTTGAAACTTGGGTTGAGAGTTTTTATACGTGCCTACTGGCCCACGTATAAATACACATCAGTCTTTGGCATGTTTAAAACAAGATTGTTGGAAATGCCAACCAATTTCTGTTCAACAAATTTTTATTAGTAAAATATGGTTTAACCCTTTCTGGCCGAGAAACCTAATTTACGAAAACACTTAAAATTTACCAATTAATCGAGATCTATTACTTTATACTATCGTAAAAAAATAAAATAAAAAATCCAACCGTAACCATTCCCCGCGCAAGTTGACTGCACGATCGTGACGACCAGGCCATATTTGTAAATGCACGATCGTGCAAAATCATTGTAGTAAAGGTAAAGTGTTAATAAAAGACGTTATTTTTAGTAATTCGTTTTAATAATACGTATCAGTCTTCAATCAAGTACTTAATTATTATTATCACATTGGTTCATATTCATAGGAACAGTTATTTTATGAATCTAGCCAACTAAGAAGTCTCAACTCTCAATAAACTCAATCAAAAATATAAAAAAATAAATATATATATATCCTTATAATGTATCACTTTGTGTGGTACATTTTAAAACAATTCTGATTACGTGCAATGCAGAGGTACACATTGCATTTGATGCAACGTGTCTTGGTTCGGCTGCAGCAACGATGAAATTGGCAGGCTCTTGGCGAGGGCAAGTGATCGTAACCATCATAAATTAGGGACACAGGTGGATTAGCAGGCTTTTGGTACTTTCTTGGCATCACTGGCATTTCATCATCAGAGGCCTCATGTGTTAGAACTTCATTTCGCCTTTTTGGTGGTGCTTTGACTAGAACTTCATGAAGTTCCATACGAAAATCGAGCAAATCTAGTATCTTGCAACCAGGATACTTATTAGCATCGCAATCAATTTTATAAGCTCTCCATGCATTGACTGTAGCTAAATCAGAGAAGTGAATTAGTACTTTAAGCGTCCATTTCTTGGTTTTTATAAAAGTGCGGTAATATTCCATTTGTTGGTCCAACACGTCTACTCCTCCCATGTGTCTGTTGTAGTTCATTACTATTTGTGGAGCAGTTACATCCACGTACGATCGAGCTTTTTTATCCCATCGTTTCACAACTTCAGTTTTGTCTGATCCAGAACAGTTTGACGTTAAAAACACACTTTTGTTGTCCTTCCATTTAACTACTGCGACTGACCCTCTGACCATCTGCTGACTCTCTCCGCGTTGCATTGTCTTGTCATCTTTAAACTTTAGGGTAGATCGTTCTGGAATTCTGTTTGTCATTATTGTCCCAGTGCTGTGTATATTGCGGTTACCGAGTTCTTCAACAAGTGGTATGGTTGTAAAATATCTATCATGATATATACAGCTTCCTGGGGGCACACTTCGAGATAGGTGAAGAACCACAGCTGGACCTAATCCAAGTGACATGTCGGGGCCAAACATTGTCTTAGCTCCCTTATAAATGTCAAAGTCCAGCATTAATCCGGTAGAAGTCGTTAGAACGAAGTTTTTTAGTCCTACTGGCCGAGGCTTATTTTATACGACTTAAAATCTGATTGCACAACGTCCGGTAAACGGGATCATCTGTTCGTCAACAGAGTAAAATCCTGGGACTGGTTCTTGCTTGTAACATTCTTTGCGTATTTGATCTAACATTGGTTGTACTTTCCAAAGGAAGTTTGTATTTCCAGGTGGTGGCGTGTCAGTATCAACAACGTGGAGGGCGTTTCGCAAAGTCGAAAAGCGATCCCGTGTCATAACTGAAGTGATCTTATCCATCGAAATACCTTTTCGCCAGTACATCTTCCATCGTGGATAAGGAATACAGCCCATAAGTATGTGTATGCCAAATAAATGCATTATTTTGGCGCGATTCGCCTTCAGTTCTTTTCCTGTTTTTCTCAAGTGATACATATTGGTGCAATAGCTGATTCTTTCAAAAAAGTCATCGTTCATATACTCGTTATAGTAATCTATTGGTTCTCGTACTTCTATCACGGGAGGAGGGGGATATTCATGGGGTTTGTTCTGAAAAGGTAATTGCTGCCAAGGTTGACCGATTTGACGTCTTGTGCTTGTCCTAGCTAACATGCTGGTAGCCGCATCAGCAGCTTGCTTTGAAGTAGTTGAGTTTGAGTAGTTGAGTTGTAGAAGTTGGCGTAGACTTTGAGCGAAGCAAACCACTAGTTTTCTTTTTTCTACCTCTACACGGTCTTGCAAGGGAAGTAGCCCGGCAGCTGGTATTACATGTAAGAGTTTGATCAACATTGTGTTGTTCAAAACAGTCGTTTGAGAGCGTACCCGTTGTCACTAAAGTACTATTCAAGGTACTGCTGTTGCACATAGCTTCATTTGGTGCATCTAGCTCCTCTACGACATTCTGTGATTCGGGGCTATCTCCTTCAAGCCAGTCAAGTAAAGAAAACGGCGATATTTCATCCTCATTATCAAGACCCTCGATATCTGATAAGTTTCCGTCACCTAAAATATCTTGTATCTCAATATCTTTTAGTGGACGTCCTGTAATCAAAGAATCCTGACGTTAGAAACTGAATAAGTTCCAAAAAAGAATGGAAGTCATTATTATTACTGACAATTAAATTTTCGCCTAAGGGCCGAATATACACGATAGTGCAAATAGTTTTCATATATGTATGAGGGCCTATGGCCGAATACACACAATCGTGCAATTAGTTTTTATGAGCGCATAGTTAACTGAAATTACTAGATTAACAATTAAATTTACGTTGCACACTGAAAGTAAACTCTTTAGCTACATTGATCACTAATAATATTACTATGTAATTACATAAAATCGTAAAAAACAATTACTCACGTGTTGTGCTGCTCCCGCCAAAAAACGCCGCCATCCTTGAGAACGCCGCGTGGCCGACTGACGCAACAGATTTACCCCTTTTACTATTCAAGCTCGGCAATAGTGTTTGCACGATAGATCGATGCCGCCTCGGGCGCCAAAAAAGAATTAGAGCGCACACAGGATTTTTTCAAAGTTAGTTGCACGATTGTATCAAGTCGGCAGGAAAGGGTTAAGACATTTATTTCTCAAAACAGCAATTCAATTGAGTTGAGAAATACAAATTGGATTCTTAAAAGTAAATAAGTTACGCAGTAACGCGCAGAGAGAACTATAAACTATTTGTAAAAAAAAAAAACATCAAAACATTTAGTTAGTAACAGTAAAACATTGGCATTGTGAGACAAAAACATTGTGATACAATAACAAGAGAGGGTAAGCTTATGATTAGGACAGAAGGTAGATGGGTGCGGATGACGCGCATCGACCGGTTAGAGTATCATTGCAGCGGATCCAATTACGTTTGCGTGTGATAGCAATATAAGTAAACTGATTCATAGCGATTAGTACTCAATCATGTTTTCACACGTAATATTTTTCCTTGTCCGCGACATGTAAGCTGTAGTCGAACTTGGCGCAGCTTCGAGTATATTATTTGACTCGCCGTTACCATCTGTTTTTAATGATATGCCTAACATTTTTATTTTTATCCCATTGTTGCAGCGGGACGGATAACTTTTTTATCTTTTTTCTGACTGGTATAAATCCTTCCGAATCTATTTCCTGAACATTTTTAGGCCTATCAGTAAACATAATATCTCTATACGAAGGCGAACTTTGGATCTGTACGTTCTCATCGTGGGAGGTCAACGCAGGCGGGCCCCACCTATCCAGGTGACTCGGAGAAACGGCTCTTTGTCAACGGCGCAAGGCGCGTTGTCCGTAGTGCGCTGCGGTGTTACGTCCAGCTTCGGCTGACACTCCTGTCGATTGGTTATGGAGAGCGTTCTACCCTCCGATTCACTTTTCTTACTTTGACTGCGTAACGATTCTCGTACGCCCTCACACTCAAGTTGCATTGACGATGCCGCCGTCGGCGTAAGCGGAAATTTAAGTTTTAATTCGGCTATTTCCTTCTTTATTGCGTTTATATCTTCTTTGTGGCTTTCTGAGGAGAACTTTAAATTATTCGTTTTAGATCGGAATGCCGCCATCTCCTTCAAAATTCTCGTAACATCCAGATCGTCGAAAGTGATCGGTGGAATTTTGTGTAAATCTTTAGCCACAAATGTTGGCATGTTATCCGCGTCATTTTCTTTTAAGATTTCAATGATATCTAGGATATTTTTCGAGGCTTTCCCATCTCCTTTTCTGGAGGTCGTACGAATATCCAAGAGGTCACTTAGCTTAATTTTTGCAGATTCGATTTCGCTGTCCGTAAAATTCGTCACACATATTCTTGTTAATGTGGGTTCATCAATCACATTAATACGGTTCGTTATGTAACACAACACTTAATTAAGCACTAACGTTTTTTCACTGCTATTTTCCATAATCAAACTTGTCGGAAGGGGTATACATCATCAGCGCGGCAATGACGTATCCACGGTTTGCGCGCGTTGTCTCAACGAGTTACAGAGCGAGACTATGACTTTTCACTACATCTGTACATAAATATGCATAGAACACTTTATGCCTTGGGAACATTTTAATATAAGCTCATTTCATAGAAAGTATATTTCTGTCAATCAAAATATGTGTTTATAACTCAGAATCATATATAGTCCTCCTCACCAATTTCGATGACGGCGACCCTAGCAGTCAAGGATTTCTCCTTTTGTGAGCTCTGATATGGCTGGCCAGGCCGAACTTGCTCTTAAATACTCTTCTGCATTCATGGCAGAATAGTTGGCCAGCCGTGTTGTAAGTATATACGTAGGAGGGCTTAGGTCGCTCTTTACGTAATTGGCGTTTTACGTCTAAGTCGGAGAGGCGATTTTCCTCAAACGCTTTAATGCTGTCGTAGATGGTAGATCGCCAAGCTGACCTTTTCGTAGCGAGCCCTTCCCAAGACCCAGGATCGATAGCGCAAGCGTTCAGGTGTCGTTTCAGCACGTCCTTATAGCGCAGGTGTTGACCGCCATGCTTCCGCTTACCCTCTGCTAACTCTGAGTAGAATACGGCTTTAGGTAAGCGGCGATCATCCATCCGCAAAACATGCCCACTCCACCTGAGCTGACGTTGCATTAGGAGAGCCTCTATGCCGTACATTCCGGAGCGACGCAGAACCTCAGAATTAGGTACACGGTCCTGCCACTTGATGTTAAGTATGGATCTTAGACACCGCATGTGGTAAGTATACGTATCTAATTTTTTTATGTCTGGTCTGTATAGGCACCATGTCTCTGCACCATATAAAAGGACCGGGATAATCAGAGCCCTGTAAACCGAAAGCTTGGTCTCTAATTTGAGATCATGGGACTTCCAGACACGATCAGTGAGTCGTCCGAAATTGGCAGCTGCGTTAGCAATGCGCGATGGTATTTCCGAAGCCAAGGTGTTATCGCGTCGTATAGTGCTTCCAAGGTATTTAAAATGGCAAACTTCTTCTAGTGGTTTCCCATCTAGATTTAGAGCAGTTGGGTCAGCGTCAAAGCCTCGCGGAGGTTGTTTGAGGATTTGCGTCTTGGAAGCACTAATGACTAGGCCGAATTGTTGACAAGAGTGATTCAATGCGTCAACGTAGCTCTGGAGATGCGCCATGCTGTCAGACATAAGGCATACGTCGTCAGCGTATAGTACCTCCAAAATAGAGATTCTTTGTACCTTTGACTTCGTCCTGAACCTTGATATGTCAAAAACCCCTTTGTCAGTCCGGACATTCAGCTGGATCTGGTCGCTACAACACTTAAGTGCGTCTTTCATTCCCACAGCAAAGTATATGGCAAAGAGTGTGGGTGCCATGACACATCCTTGTTTCACTCCGCTTGTAATCTGGATTTCCTCAGAAAGTTCGCTTTCGTGCTGAACCTGTGCCTTCATATCATCGTGGAACTGGCGAATGAGGTTTATGAACTTCTTTGGATATCCAGATTTTTGCAGAACAAGCCACAAGCCCTCACGTGGAACTCTGTCAAACGCTTTTTCTAAGTCCACAAAACACATGTAGAGAGGCCGTTGATGTTCAAGGCTTTTTTCTTGGAGTTGCCGTTATGAAAATCCATAGAAGCAGTGTTTTTATGGAATACCATAGAAAACGTTATAATGTATACTTTTTAAATATCGCTGTCAGTCATCTAATTGACAGTTAAATTGACAGCTGGAGTAGAAAAAATATTTTTATTACTCATGCTCTGAAAGTGGGTTTTTGTTTATCTATGAAGCGGGTGGAAAACGATGCATCGTGGCCCTAGGGTCGCGAACTAATAAATTCCCCTTGGTTCTCAACTTGTAAGCACCAAGCAGAACAAGTGTCAACAATATTCTTATTTACTAACGTGCTACTAAAATGTGCTGTCAACTTTGACTCCCAGATATGTGACACAATCTACTTTTTCTACGGGCTTTCATAGGCAATTGTTAAACTGATTATGATAACAAGAAAAACTGTGGGTATACATAGGCAAAGGTCTATGTTTTATAAGCGGCATGTAACTTTTAAAAATAGTTTGCTTGTGCTTGTTTATAAATTTTAGTTTACGATTTCTAAAGTAATATAAGAATATAGCAGCTAATACTGAATAATAACAATAGCAAACCACTGCAGTTTTCAGTAGAGCTATCAAAATGGAATTTGGTGTCGATAAGTGCGCGATTATGCATGTACAGCGGGGGAAAGTAGTAAATTCAACAAATTTACAACCTTCTGAGACAATGTCGTTCAGATCTATTTCTGAAGCAGAAACCTATAAATACCTTGGTATGTCACAGTCGTTGGGTATTGAGGACGCTGTTATTAGACAGGCGACGAAGGAGCGCTTTTTTGGTCGGCTGACAAAAGTACTTAACAGTCTTTTGTCAGGTGGGAACAAAGTGCGCGCCTTTAACGCTTGGGTAATGCCCCTGCTCACATACTCCTTTGGCATACTAAGATGGACTCAGACCGAGCTGGATGCCCTGGATCGGAGAGTTCGCCTCCTGCTCACCACACAACTTATGCTACACCCGCGCTCGTCTGTTATGAGATTGTACATCCCACGGAAATGTGGAGGTCGCGAATTTTTAAACGCCAAAAACCTTCACAACCGTAAGGTGAACAATCTTAGGAATTATTTCCTTAACAACGAGTTTGGGATGCATCGTGATGTGGTGGCAGTAGACAGAAATCTCACGCCGCTCTCCTTGGCAAAAGAGAATTGGCGTAAACCTGTGGTCCTAAGCACCGAGGACCGCAAGACGGTATGGAAGAGCAAAGAGCTACACGGGCGGTTCTACAAGGCCCTCACGGGCCCCGACGTAGATCTGCCCGCGTCGGTGAACTGGTTACGATTCGGGGACCTCTTCGGAGAAACCGAAGGTTTTGCCTGTGCAATTGCGGACGAAGTTATCATGACGAATAACTACCGGAAATATATCCTGAAGGACGGTACGGTCGACATTTGTCGGGCATGCCGCCGTCCCGGAATGTGTAGAGACACTGAAGCACAAGATCCCAGATCATGTCGTGCCACTTTTTGAAGTAAAAAAAGACGGATTGTATAATTCAAGGAAAAGAAAACTAAACGTAACAAAAACAGTATTCAATACCATCGCTGATGTTCAAATTCCAGATTTAATTTCTGATGATTTTATGGTGTATGATGGATCCGACAGTGATGAAATCTTCATATTTTGCTCACCGTATTTCCTAAATTTGATTCAAATAAACAATAGGAACAAATATTTAACCGACGCGACGGTACATTTAAAACTACACCCGCTCCATTTTTTCAACTATTTACCATCCACTGGGACTTAGGAAGCACAATTCATGATGATGGTGTTGTACCTGTCGTTTATAGCTTGCTTCCAAATAAACAGGAAAATACTTATCAGAAGCTTTTTACTATTATAAAGACGCAATTGGATTTAAAAATATGCTATTTTAAGTCTGATTACGAACAAGCGATTATGAATGCTGTTTTCCCAAACGCGGTTGTTTCTGGTTGCCAGTATCATTTTAAAAAGGCAATATGGCAAAAAGCAAAGGAGTTATCACTAAATAAAGATGAATATTGCACAAAAATTGTTATATTAACAAGCTTGTTATCCCTGGTTCCAGAATCGCATGTACACACGCGTTCAGAATTGCATGGGCAGTTTATGAATGAATTCATTCATAAATTGCCCATGCAATTCTGAACGCTATAGTACCTGAAGCTTAGTGTTATATTGAAAGCATATCACCCGATGACAACCAATATATAAGTATATTAATATGTCTAATACTCACGGGAGTTTTCTATTTAAAATATGAACACTTATTGGTTCAACAGGATAACTCCTAAAATCTTTTCGTGTCAACTCTATCGAACAAGCAACAGCCTTGAGGGCTGGCACCACAGGCTGAATATGATTACGGACAAAAGTAAATCTTTGTACCGGTTTCTTGATACCCTGAAAAAGGAAGCTAGGTACCAAGAAATACGGACAGCCCAAATGAACGTCGGGATTCAGAAGAAAAGGAAGAAGAGATATGTGAATGCTGATAACGCAATTACAAAAATAATTAATGATTTAGAGATGGATAACTATGTGGTGTGATGTAACGTTATTTTTTTATCAGAAGCTGTTAGTTTAGCTAAGGAATAATGTTATTTTTAAGTTCGAAATTTGTTGAGGAAATTAAACTTATTTCAATGATTAATTATTTTTCTGTTTGTACTGTACTGTATAAATAAACTGCACTAAAGCGAAATTCTAAGATTTCTAAGGCCATTTTTCCCCTAACATACCATATACTTAATTGTTATGTATGTATGTAGCGTTTTCTTCAGTAAAACACCTTCTCCCAATAAAAATAACTTTTATTTTTAAACCAAAACCTGTGGAAATACAGAAAATTAGTTTCTAAGCACTAGTTGTACACGTCTTATCGCTATGTCGTCTTATATTGTTCTCCCAGTCACTCCTTCATTCACTCTCAGCCCACTCTCTCGCACTGACATTAAATCAATCACTCATTAGCTTGCAATCTACATTCAGTCCTACATGTATGTATGTATGTGACACTTTATTGCACATAAAAAAATATAACATCAAAAGTGCAGTTCAATAAACAAAAGAATATGCACAAAGACGAGCTTATCCCTACAAAGGATCTCTTTCAGCTGACAAATAATTCCCTAACTAATTTATAATTTTAACTTTTTCCACGCAATGATGCATATTCGGGATCGGAGGTTCAACGCCATAAACTGATGTATGCGACGGCTTTCTTTTTTACCTTACGTGTAGTACATAGACATAGAAAATAAATAGACGTAGTGTCACTAAGAAGAAACTGTGATTCCATATTACGCCTGTCACCTTGTTCCGACAAGAACGCACACATGCACAGACAAAACATTACGCTTGTCATCTGTCGGTGATAACGAAACCAACCGACAACAAACATCTCCGTGAAAATAATGTGAAAATGCCGACGTGCGTAGTTTTACATTGTAAAAACGCAACCGGTCACAAAAACAAGTCACATGGAATGACCTTTCATCGGTAAAATTATAATTGACACGTGTTTATGCAAAAAAATCGAATATTAACTTCATTACGCGTAGTGTGACCAGCAGCTTGAGTTTGGTTATATCCCGAAATACGCGTAATTGCTTACTTCGTCTTGCGTATTTCATACTTATGGAAATATGAAAATCCATGAAATGGTACCTTTATTAAATAATATTTAAAACGGGTCACTCACGTAATTTAGTCGATTTTCGCTCGACATGTTTCGATATTATCTAATATGTTCGAGTCTCACGAGAGTTTTATAGTTAAAATGGTACCTTTCCTAATATATATATATATATATATATATATATATATATATATATATATATTAAATTTTGTATTTGCATCTGTATTAAATTTTGGCCCTTTCCCTGGAATACGTTCCAAAGTGTATATTTATAGACGTGACTGTACTACTACTACCTACCTTCCAAATGTTTCAACATTGTTTAGAAAGAGAATTGCCTACCTTACTGTAATCCGTATGAAATTGTTTACTATACCTATTAAAGTACCTTTTACTTGTAAATTATGTGTATATTACATATAATTATTTATAAGCACAGAAATAATTTTCATAAAAACAAATATTTAACTTTTCATTGAATCCCCGGTCATCAATTCGATTTGATTATATTCGGAAAAAAAATTCACATGGTATCACTTAGCTGCACGCACACATATAAATCGGCCACCATTGCTGGTCACAACACGATGTATCCGAGTGTTCACTCTTGATACTCTATGGTGTAGTATACATTATTTTATGTCTAGACTTGGCCAGAAGGCGGCTTTTGTCGTACGCGTAGCGTGCGGTAAAAGTCACTTTATGGCCAGGTGTGGCATAAAAATATAAACATGTTATAACAAACCTAACACCGCCGCTGGCAGAGTAGCGTCCGTATTTAAGCTAATGTTATTAGCTTAGTCCTTTCCAATCACGGGAAAATAGTGTCCCGGACCAGTGGAAGGCGTTAGCTTAGTTATTATTATGCTTTGTAATTTTTCATTCAAGTCGCAACAAACCAATAAACTATATAGTCAAATAGTGAGTGGGACGAATATCGAACGAGATTAATAGAGAATGTGTCCAACAAAGAAAGATATAAATTACAAAAGACGCGAAATAAGAAAAACATGAACTTAGAATAGTACCAAAAACGACAGGACAAATAAAGAGTGAGTCTAAAAACAACATAAACTAAGATTAAAGGCCAATCTTAGGCGACGGGCGGAATTGTGCGAACAGGAACAGGGTTCACGTTTTGAACAACTTTTGAAGTACGTTTAGCGTTGTTTTTGTAAATAAAGTTTAAATTTTTATTCAGGCTTTTCCTTCTAAATACTACAAAGTAATCGACGTAATCGTAGTAGGCATCGAATAAATTTTTCTTATCTGTCTATCAGTATTGTCATAACAACCTTTTTACATAATTACTTACTGCAAAGATTGTTAAGTACATGCACTTGACATAAGTTTTCTTGGGAAATAGTAGGGTGACCATGATCTAAAATTATCGCATTTTTTTGCTGACTAAAATAAGTCGCTGGTATACTGTTAGTCCTAGCCTATCGTGATCCTTAAAGGAAAGTAAGTTAAATGCTTCTTTCTTGCTCCACGACCCCGTGATCATCCTGTATATAAAAAATACGATCTCGTTAAACTAACATACTGCAAAAAAAGAATAACCTTTAAAATTTCATTACGTTCCCTTTGAAGACTAGTGCAGTCTTGCGTTGATGCTGGCAGGGGGCGGTTGCGGATCGGACGAGCGGCCTGTTCGGGTAGTACCGAACGAGCAGGTAGAGGTGGGATGGGTGTGTAAATATGTGGGGGGAAAGATGAGGTTGTGTGGGGCCTGTGGAGGGAAGATGAATTTGTGGTGGATACATATATGCGGATGGAGAAAAACCTTTTCTGGGGGCTTGATGAAACGCATTTTGTGTACTTATGGGCTCAGCGGGTTGTACAGGGCGTTCGGGATAAGCAGAACAATGTGCGGAGGAGATGGGTTGGTACGGGACTGTGTGTACTGGTGCAGTAATGGTGGAGGTAACTGGGATTGATGGTGGGTTGGGTGTATGTGTGAATATGCTACTAATGACGCGAGCACCAAACAAATCCAGGTCTATGTCACTTAACTGGGGTTCACAGGACATGTCAATTCAAAAACATTATTTATAAGAATATAACATAACTAACGCACGGACAAGTAGTGAAATTTTGAACAGAGCGGGAAATGGAGTCGTTACATTCTTTAAAATGTATGTGATTGAATGAATAAATTCAAATTGTATATAATATTTACTTAACTTATAAACTGTTCAGAACGCATCCGAGGTGACGTCATGGACGGCCGACCGCTTCCGAAAATCGCCGATCAGAGACGAACCAAAAGTAACGGCCGACGACACCGACCAACGACAATTCCTTCAAAATCATTGAAACGACCAGTACTGTATACGCCATTTGTTCTTAAATAATATATTTTTTTAATAATGTAATAAATCTTCATTGAAGATCCTCTTAGGCATCCCTGCGTCATATACAAAGGAGCCAAACATTTCTATTATTTTTCTTAATTATGTACTTATAGTTATTTTTGACATAACAGTAACGTGAGTATCCCGGTGATAAACATGTAGTATTAATGATGGTTATGGTTAATGATTTTTGAAACTTTCGTTTTTTTCAGTATGTTAGTTAGTTTTTTTTAGTTCATTTATTTCACAAAGAAAATTATATAAGGTGCTAGTCACGGATATTTTAAGAGATAATACATTGTATTAAAACAATTAACTTTAAACTATAATTAAGGAACCTTTGTATATATATTTTTTTGTTTTCATTTACCGAACAAAAATAATAATTATAATTCCGTCTAAAAATAATCACCATAACTGACAAGATATTTAGCATGACGTTGACAATCCAGTACTTGATTTGACGTTAAGTGGCCAGTTAGGTGTTAGGTAAAAGAGGTACTAAAATATGTTCAATGAGTACTCATTTAATAATCACACTAACAGGGTGTTTTAACGTTGCAAATTTGTTTCCTAGTTTTCTCCAAAAAAACATAACAAAACTTATGATGTTTCATACCTAAATGTACTCCGAGAACCGAGTACTATCAGCGGTAAAAATATCCGTGACTAAATTGTTAGCACCTTATTTATACAATTTAGTGTTAATGTCAACGTATACAAATTCTCATCATGATCGTCAAACAGAACAGAAAATATAAATAGGTACAAAGCAAGATGTCATAATTAAATAATAAAAATTTGTACAAAACATTATTTGAAGTCAAGCTAATAATAAATAATCACAAAAAATAAAACAGTCAATTACAATTTCAATTCCATGTACTGGTTTACAGAGTACAGAGGGTTATCCAACAAAAGGCTTCTTAAGTGACGCCTAAAGACCGCGTCACATCAGTCACATGGCTCGTTTCTTAAGTTAGCGGGCAAGCGCTCAAAATAGGTAGGTCCTATAACGCGTGGGTTTTTCCTTGAAAGCGCCATGCGACGTGGAACTGTTCTAAGACGACCAGCTGCTCGAAGTTGTATGTCCGGATGGTACACACGATTAAATTCCGATATGTTAGTTCTTATATACATCAGTACGTCAAACAAGTATTGTGAGTAGTGCGTCATTATACGTTGCGAAATAAATAGGTCTGCAAGGGTGTCTATGTCTTGTGTGCTTTGTTTTTTTAGAAATGAACAATGTCACTATCACTGTCACTCTTTCGAACTATTTCAATTATTTCTTCCTCGATGTAATCGATGTAGCCCCTTTGTAGATGTAAAATAGACCTAACATACATGGATTAAGAGTTGAAAATAAGAGCGCAAGCTTTCATTGTTTTTTTCTGAAAGTAACCGGAAAACATGAAGATGTTTGGGAAAAGAACGCTACCTAAAGGTACCTCTAATCTACCATTTCTGGGTACAACTGTTGTATTGTTACAATACACAATACAATAACTCTTTATTGCACCTCAAAACAACAAAAATAACACAAACTGGTATAGATTACACATGAAAAAGAGGCAAACAACAGGCGGTCTTATCGCTAAAGAGCGATCTCTTCCAGACAACCTTTGGGTAGAGGAGACACTACACTAAGAAAAATATACATACAGTAGGTGGTGCAAAACTGGAAAAAGTATTATGTGAGAACCAAAATATATGACATAAACAGAAAAAACAAATCTACAAAAAAAATAAAACAAACACACACACAATTAGACACTGGGTAGTGACAGGTCCTCGTTTTTAGTCTAGACATTAGCTTAAATGTTGAATCCTTTTTTCGATGCAGTCGTAGTTGGCAATATTTGTATAAAAATTTAAAAGTGTAGTAATAAATATATTTAAGAAAAACCATTTCATCTTTATTCATTTAATCATACTCGTAAAATGTACCTAGGCGACTCCATTGCCCACACTGTCCAAAATGCCACCATGTCCGTACGCTAAATATAACACTTTTACTTAACAAAATGCACGAAAAACTTGCTATTAAGCTTGATTGAACAGACAAATAAAACCAGCCAAGAACATGATCACACATGTGGCCACGTTCAGTGTAGGGTTCCGTAGTTACAATAAGCCAACCTAGAAGGGGTTTTAATAGATACCGTGACCATAACTAGTAAATAGTACTACCTTCGCGCAGCACTCTAGGACTCATTTACGCTCTTTTACTAAGAGAATAAGACTATTTGCAAAAGAAATAAAAACGTCAACTGACCATACTCAAAGTAATTTAAGTCTTTATAAAGCTTTTATCGTCAATCTAGATCGTGCGTCTAACCTTTACGCTTTCCCAATATAAAAGTCTTGACAACTGGTAGCACGGAACTCTCAGTGCGCGGCAATTATACGCTTTTCGGATTTTTTTGCTACAAGTTCTTGCTTTTTGCCAAATTTCGTGATTCAAGGTGAACAGGAATCAGGAAGTACCCTATAGGTACGTGAACGTACCTACATTATAATTCCCATTGCAAATATATGAGAAATGCGACACACAGGGCCGTATCTTTTAATTGCGTTCACGTAGAGGTTTGGTTTTTTCACAGCTTCAACGGACCGTAAAATTGTGTATGTTGTATTAATTTTAACTTGCCACCTCTACGCCTTCTCGAGATAAAGGGTCTTGACAGACGTATGTCTGTCTGGACTGGACAACAAAGTAATCCTACAGGGGTTCCGTTTTTTCCTTTTGAGGTACGGAGCCCTTAAAAACTCGCTATTTTATTCCACTAGTCGATACAGTTAATCACGTAAACCATTTTTTTTTATATAAGACGGATCTTACTGCATGATATACATATGATATCATATAAATTTAAAGAAAAAAATATCAATAAAAGTCGCTTAAATCACAAATTTAGTTCAGAGAAGTGTAATTAGCAGGTGATACGGGAGGCGAGGAGTAAAGTAAATACTTTCAAATCAACTATTTATTGATGAGTAATTAAATGGACAGAGGTTCCACTAGCAAATTCTACAATCGAATAGCCACCAAAATCGAGGTGCACTGGCTTTTATGGCTGGCCGTCATCTCCCCACTCCGAAGCTTGCTAGGCAGCATGGCAGGGCTGGTGGGCGGCGGCAGTGGGGCGATGACGTGGCTTGGCTGGCAGTTTGGCGGGCTGGCAACAGATGGCGTGGCGTTACACTCGGCCGTCCTGAAACAATTTCTCCCGCAATGGGGAGTATGCATAGCATTAATAATCAGCTAAACCGGCATAACTATAATATGTGCGTTCTAATTCTAACTTTCCAAGAGATCAATAAGGTCCTCAGTCTCTAATTGGTCATCTGTACTGCTCTCACTATCAGAAATTGGCGCCGCACTCCTATATGGTCTTATGGCATCTGCAGGCACAAGTCCAGTAAACTTTTTGTACCCTCGCATCCCTTTTATACTCCTTATATTGTATCTATCATTGCCCAACACTTTCACCACTATGTATGGGCCTGAATATATATCATCCAATTTGGAATTAACTTTACTAGCACTACTAACAGGAGCCTGATTCCAGAGAACAAGGTCCCCTTTTTTATATACCACACACTCTTTACGCTTCTTGTCATATTGTTGTTTCATTTTAGCACTAGCAACCTTGTTACGAGCAGCTGCGTTTTCACGCCTAGTTTGTATGGGCTCCGTAACATGATTTGGAACAATAAGGTCACACACAGATCTACTAGTCCTAGCAAACATTAAATCAAATGGTTTATAACCGGTTGAGGCGTTAAGCGTATTATTGATGCCCCATATAACATTAGGTAAACTATTAGCCCAATTGCTACTAGCGTCACTAGGTTCCGTAGCTCTCAAGGCATCTAGGATCGTCCGATTCGATCTTTCGACCTGTCCGTTAGCTCTAGGGCAAGCAATAGTACACAGAGTATGTCGGAATTGTTTCTCAGTTGCAAATTTTTTAAAATACCGGCTAGTAAAGGCTTTCCCATGATCTGACACAACGCGTTCAGGAACGCCAAACAAACTGAACAGCTTTCTAAGTACGCGTATGGTTTCGACAGAGTTAACAGTGCGTGTAGGTTCCGCAATAACAAATTTTGTAAAAGAATCCGTTACTACCAACATGTATTGATAACCTTTTTTAGTTTTGCAAAAAGGCCCCAAATGATCGATATGTATCATGTTCATAGGCTCCGAAGGTTTAGGTATATGGGATGTAATCGACCTGCTTTCTTTCCGTAATCGCCCTTGCCATATACACAGTGAAGACAACTTGATACGTATTTCCTGATAAACCGTGACATCTTAGGGAACCAGTAAGTTGATTTGATCAGTTCTGTACATCTTTTCAATCCTATATGGTGCATTTGTAAGATTTTCCAACGCGCGAAACTAGGTACTATTAAGCGATTTCCATTAAGCGTCTTGCGTTAAAGTCTATCATTAATTAGAGCATAATTATTAACGATATCCAAGTCTTTACAGCCACTATTTATCAACTCAATCACATTTTTAAGCTTGTCATCTTGTTTTTGTACCGTTAAAAACCAATCTGTCACTTCGAGACGATTAACATTGACACAGTCTATGGCAGACAAGGGACGTTCTGATTCACGCTCCGATTTGGTTTGTGCTAGCAAAACATTTAAGTCCACGGGGTTTCGGCTAAGTGCGTCTACATGTTTCATTCGTTCACCCGGTCTATAATCTATGTCAATGTCAAAATCCTGTATTAACAGCCACCAACGCGCAATCCGCGGTATGAGATCCCGTTTCGTTAACGTGGCGGTAACCGCTGTGCAATCTGTGACTACCTTCACCCTTTTCCCTAAGACATAAATACGAAATCTACGCAGTGACTCAACTACCGCCAAAGTCTCCAATTCATAACTATGATAAATACCTTCCTCCCTGCTAGTGACACGGCTAAAATACATAACGGGACGTAACGAGCCATCAGATTGTTTTTGTAATAAAATACCGGCAATGCCTAGCTTACTCGCGTCGCAATGAATCTCTATGGGTAGTGAAGGGTCGTATATTGCTAAAACGGGTTTTTCACATAACTTCCGTTTAAGTTCATCAAAACTATGTACCTGTTTTTCGCCCCAAACCCACGGTGTGTTTTTTTGTGTTAAACTTGTGAGTGGACGAGCTATAGTAGCAAAGTTATATATAAACTTGCGAAAATAACTACAGAGGCCTATAAATTGCCTGATTTCGTGCACATTACGAGGGACTGGGAATTGAGATACGGCTGCTAGCTTTAATTCACTAGGCTGTAAGCTATTGGGAGATATTTGGTGACCTAGATAGGTTACCTCCTTTTGTAGGAATGAACATTTACTCATATTTAATTTCAGGTTTTCAGCTTTCAGTCGGTGCAAAACTTTCTTCAATAATGCTATACCTGACTCAACGTCAACAGATGGCAACAATATATCATCTAGGAAAGCTAGAATTTCGTGATCGCCTACCGATTCTACAAGCTTATTTATCAATCGCATGAAAACGGACGGTGAATTAGCGAGGCCATACGGGACACGTGTGTACTCAAAATGTCCTTGGGGTGTGATAAAAGCTGTCTTATGTGTATCTTCAGGCCTTATATTGACTTGATGGTATCCTTGTGCCAAATCTAAACTAGTGAAATAATGTTTACCTGCCAGGCGAGAGAGCTGATCATCTATATTAGGCAGTGGATACCTATCGCGTATTGTGATGGCATTAAGTGCCCGGTAATCAACGCAGAGACGATAATCGCCATTTTTCTTTTTAACAAGGATAATGGGAAAAGCGTAACTTGATTCCGATTCTTTAATGATGCCTGCTCCTAGTAAATCTGCTATTTTGGACTTAAGGACCGATTGCTCACTAAGAGAGAGCCTATAAGGACGGTGGTAAATTGGGTTGTCGTTCTTTAAATTGATTTGCATTTAAACTAAGTTGGAACATCCTAGGTTATTTGTATTGTCGGCAAAACAATCACTGTACTCAGATAATAAATCAATAAGATCTTTATGCTGTTTTTCATTTAATGGACCTATTTTTAAATTGAGTATGTTAACACCCCCAATGTTTTGTGAACTGTTTGGCTGGGCTGGGCTAATTAATGCATAAAACTGTTTGGCTGGGCTGGGCTAATTAATGCATAAAACTGTTTGGGCTAAGGCAGATGGTAACAAATCGGCAGTTGGACTAACCTGTGCCTCCACGCAGCTATCGGCACGAAGCAGGACGGTGCCCTCGCTCCACTCCACGTACTTGTTGCCCGTGTTGACGACTTTTAGATAGCCTGCTTCGCCGCGAAGAAGAGTAGCAGGCAGAGAGTAGGTGACTCCGCGCAGGTCGTAGTGTCGCGCAGGGGTGACTACGTTATTGCCGGTTCTGTTCCCAAGTATGTGAACCTTTATGATAGATGAGCCTGGTGGCAAGCATTCCTTGGCCGCGGTAACCACTTTGAATCGCTGGTCTTCGTCATCTACTACCATATTTGTCATAAAGTTATCTACGTTGGTACTTAGAGTAGCGACTCCGTTGTTGACTGTGAGGGTTACGCCGTCCTTATTTATAACGGGTTGGCCCACCACCAAATTAATTTCGTCCATATCGACGTCCGATAAATAAGCTTTGCTATCAATGTCTAGGCTGTCAATTTGAAGCTTGAATTCTACTTCACCCTTGCTTGGAATCCGCTCGCCTCCAAACCCTTTCAGCGCGATGTGAGATGGTTTCACTTCCAAGTTGAGTAATTCCGCTATTTCTGGATGGAGTACGTTTACTTCGCTACCGGTGTCCAAATAAGTCTTCACGTGAGTGCCGTTGATTTGGGCGGTCTTCCTGTAGGCGTCATTGTACTTTTGTATTATTTTGACTTCCTTTACCGTTGTTTGGTCTCTCGTTTTCGGGTTTTCTGGGCAATGTGGTGCTACGTGTCCCTTGGCACCACACTTGAAACAGGTGCGCTGATCAGGTACAGGGCAATTACGTACCAAAATTGCCCAGTTTTCTTACAGCGCGGGCACGGATCGGTTTCAATGTTTACCGGTGTTTTCTTTTCTGTTGTCTGACGGGTACCATCCTTGGTAGTGGTACGAGCAAAATCGGTGCTATGTAGTGGTGTACGATAGTCGTCCAAAGCAGACAGGAAACGCTCGTACAGCTCCTCTGGTTGCACGCATTGAAATGCTCTTGCGTTTGATTGCAGAGATGTTGGCAGGCCGCGGATGATGCAAGATACTGTAGCGGCGCTGGAAAGCTTGCATCGATGGCACATGGCGATTTTTTCTTGATAATATTTGGTCATACTTTCGTTAGGCATTTTCTTCCTGTTGAGCATCTCTTCTAGTATGTTAGAGTAATCTCGGTGTTTAGGAAAAGCACGAAGAATCATTTCCTTCCACTCTTCCCATGAATGATCGTATTCTTCAAGGCGATTATACCACTTACGTGCTTGGCCTCGTAATTTGTCTTGCAGATGGAATGATTTGGTTTTATCATCCCAACCGTGAATATCTCCTAATTGATCAATTTTCTTGAGCCACGTTTGAACGGTGCAGTCTTCATTGTCCGGGTCAAACTCGGGAATCAAAGATGCTGCGCGATGGTGTTTCGTTCGAGTCGATACAGGTATCTCGTCTTCCAAGGCTTGAAGAGCATTATGAACTTCCTGGGTTAGAAGACTTTTAAGAATCTTCCTTGCTGGTGGCGTAGACGTACCGTCGCTACCATTTTGATCATAATTAGCGTCCACAGATCTATTTTCGAGAGCGTCGTCGTTGTCGGGAGCGGCCACGTGCTCGGTGTCCCAGTCGGGCGGTCGTGGGCGTTTCTTTTTTCCAGCTCGCGTCATCATTATTACGTAGGTACTTTTATCCCGATTTCTGAATGTAATTAGCAGGTGATACGGGAGGCGAGGAGTAAAGTAAATACTTTCAAATCAACTATTTATTGATGAGTAATTAAATGGACAGAGGTTCCACTAGCAAATTCTACAATCGAATAGCCACCAAAATCGAGGTGCACTGGCTTTTATGGCTGGCCGTCATCTCCCCACTCCGAAGCTTGCTAGGCAGCATGGCAGGGCTGGTGGGCGGCGGCAGTGGGGCGATGACGTGGCTTGGCTGGCAGTTTGGCGGGCTGGCAACAGATGGCGTGGCGTTACAGAAGTATTTTTTATTAAAATAATAATAATGAAGTTAAGGTCAATATTATATTTAAGGTTAGGGTAGGTTAGGTTTAGGTTATTATTAAGGTTGTCTGGAAGAGATCGCTCTTTAGCGATAAGACCGCCTGTTGTTTGCCTCTTTTTCATGTGTAATCTATACCAGTTTGTGTTATTTTTGTTGTTTTGAGGTGCAATAAAGAGTTATTGTATTGTATTGTATTGTATATTTTTCCTTTTATATTTAGGATAATATCAAGGCTGTGTAAAAAAAACATTACTTCCTTCATAAACTATGGAGATAAAGGGGGGAATGGTATTTTATATAAAAATATTTGAAAAAAATCTCTATGTGTCTGGATTAACTATGTTTATTCCAAATTTCAAATCGGTAGCTTAAGTAGTTCTCGAAATAATTAACGATGTGACTCATGTGACATACAGACCGACTGAGTCGCACCATAAGGGTTCCTTTTTTACCATTTGGTACGGAACCCTAAAAACGAGCTAACTAACCTTAACTTAAGGTTTTAAGGCATTTCCCCTCCAATGCCCAGTAAATGTGTCCATCCTGTATAGTATAACTAACGTTTACTCACATCCCCGACTCGGGTTTCGTCTATGCCTATGCCCTCTGAGGTGGCCCGCCCGAGGGCCGCCAGCACTAACTCATCTTGGTTACTTATTTCCGGGATTTCCACCACGTTTCCGGTAGCCGCTCGTGCCCGGTTAGCGGCTGCATTTACTCACATCCCCGACTCGGGTTTCTTCTATGCCTATGAGTCGGACTCGCGCACCGAGAGCTCCTTACAAGCTTTATTTGCAACTTCACCTAGAAGTAGAAATTTGACGTCAGCTTCATGTATCGACAGATTGGGTCACTCGTTTGCACGGCGTGGAGTTAGTACGCGCGTTTATTTTTGCTTGATATTTTTAATCACGTAAACCATTTTTTTTTTATATAAGACGGTACTTACTGCATTGCATGACATCATCTAAATATATAAAAGAAGAAGCTGACTGACTGACTGACTGACTGACTGACTGACTGACTGACTGACATATCAACGCACAGCCCAAACGGCTGGTCCTATAGACTTCAAATTTGGCACGTAGGTTCCTTTTATGGTGTAGGCGAGCACTAAGGAAGGATTTTTCAAAATTCACCTCCTAAGGGGTTGAAACGGGGGTCCAAAGTTTGTATGGGGAAACAAGATTAGTTACTACTAACTACTACTGGACTATTTTATATGAAACTTCGCAGGAGTATTCTTTGAGGTAAATGAGTAAACACGTGTTTCAGGTTTTTTGAGAATTTAACCCCTGAAAGGGGTAAAAGGGGTGAAAAGTTGAAAAAATTAACATGGGTATCGTTTATATGGTTTTTCGGGTCGATGATCACGAAAAAAGCAACGATTTGAAGATCCAACGTGGCGAACGTGAAATACCATCGCCCCCGTTGGTATTCGATGGGTTTGAAATGTCAACATATAAATTTGAGTGTCGTTTTTTATTAAAATAAAGTAAAGTAATTTAAAGTAAAGTAAAGTAAAACAAAGAAAAATAAAATAAAACAAATCAAATAAAATAAAATAAAATTGAACAAAATAAAATGAAATAAATTGTATTAGATTAAATTAAATCAAATCAATATAAATTAAATTAAATTACTCAGACAATGATCTTGATCTATATATATAAAAGAAGAAACTGACTGAATGACTGACTGACTGACTGACATATCAACGCACAGCCCAAACCGCTGGTCCTAGAGATTCTTAATTTGACACGAAGGTTCCCTATAAAGTCTAGAGGTGCACTAAGAAAGGATTTTTCAAAATTTACCCCCTAAGGGGGTGATTTGAGGGTCCAAAGTTTGTATGGGGAAACAAGATTAGTTGGACTATTCTATTTGAAACTTTACAGAAGTATTTATAAAAATAAATGAGTTAACACCTGGTTCAGGTTTTTTTGAGAATTCAGCTCCTAAAAGGGGGCAAAGGGATGAAAAATTATAAAAAACAACATGGGTATCATTTTTATGGTTTATCAGGTCGCGGATTACGAAAACAACGTAGATTTTAAAATCCAACGTAGCGATTGTGAAATATCATCTCCCCTGTTGGGGCGCGATGGGGTCGAAATCTAAAAATATCACTACGGGTGTCGTTATATGTTTATTTCTGTTTCTAGAGATTACAGATTTAGCACTATGGTTTCTTATCTTTATACGCTTTATACGCTACGCTTTCGTAGGGGTGCACAAAGAGAGGAGTTTTCAAAATTCATCTCGAAAGGGGGTGAAATGGGGGTACAAAGTTGTTATGGGAAAACAAGATTAGTTCGACTATTCTGTTTGAAACTTTACAGAAGTATTTATAAAGATAAATGAGTTAACATCTGTTTCAGGTTTTTTAAGAAAACAACACCTAAAAGGGGGAAAAGGGGTGTAAAAGTAAAAAACAACAACAAGATATCGTTTTTATGGTTTGTTGGGTCGTTGATTACGAAAACAACGTAGGTTTCAACATCCAACGTGGCGATTGTGAAATACCATCTCCCCTGTTGGAGCGCGATGGTGTCAAAATCTGAAAATATCACTACGGGTTTCGTTATATGTTTATTTCTGGTTCTAGATATTCCAAATTTAGCACTTTGGTTTCTTATAAAGCGTAGAGGTGCACAAAGAAAGGAGTTTTCAAAATTCATCTCCAAAGGGGGTGGAATGGGGGTACAAAGTTTGTATGGGGAAACAATATTAGTGGGATTATTTTATTCGAAACTTTACAGGAATTTTCCTAAAGATAAATGAGTACAGACGTGTTTTAGGCTTTTTGAGAAATCAACCCCGAAAAAGGGGAAAAGGGGTAATATAGTAAAAACACAATATGGGTATCGTTTTTCTGGTTTATTGGGACACTGATTTCGAAAATAATAACGTGAGATACCATCTTCCCTAATGGGGTGCGATGGGGTTGAAATCTCAAAATATCAATATAGGTGTCGTTTTTATGTTTATTTCTGGTTCTAGAGATTCCAAATTTTGTACGTAGGTTTCTTATAAGGTGAAGCGGTGCACAAAGATAGGATTTTTCAAAGTAAGAGTAAAATGATGGTCCAAAGTATGTAAACGGGAAACAAGAATAGTTACGATTATTTTATTTGATATGGGTGTACAATCGGGTCACTGATTTCGAAAACAACAACGATTTTCAAATCCAACTTAGCGGACGTGAAATAAATAAAAAAACCTCCTTTTTTGTATGACGGTTGAAAATTCCGTTTAGTACGCGGGCGAAGCCGCGGGTTAAAGCTAGTATCATATAAATTTATTAAAAAAATATATCAATCAAAGTGGCTTAAATTTCATATTTAGTTCAGACCAGTTTTTTTCAATAGAAAAGGGTCAATATCATATTTTTCTGTAATATTTAGGATTATATCAAGGTTGTGTAAAAAAACATATTTCTTCGGTCACAAACTATGGAGATAAAGGGGGGAATGGTATTTTATATACAAATATTCGAAAAAAATCTCTCAATGTGTCGGGATTAATTTTGTTAATTACTATTCGGTATTTAATCGGTAGGAGTAGTTCTTGAGATAATTAACGATGTGACAGACAGACAGACAGAGTCGCTCCATAAGGGTTCCTTTTTAACCATTTTGGTACGGAACTCTAAAAACTCTTATATCGAAGTTAAAGTTATCTGCTTCAGCGAGCCACATCTCATATCCAAGTTCATATTCAGAATCAGAATAGTCAAAATTGTCTTCGTCAAAACTTTGGTGTATCTCAGATGGATCCCCACACTCTTAATCCTTTTGCATCTCTTCTTGCAACCGTTTCGACATTACAATCATATTAGCTCCGTTATCTGAGGTGACTAAATATAACTGTTTAAGTTAAATGCCGTAGCGACTTATCACTATCAACACCGTTACTTTAAGAAAATCAGCATAGCAAATAGCATAGAAAATAGCAGTATTTCTTTTATGTAGCTCAAGGATGGTAAGGTTTCTAACTGACTCTACATCAATTTTCAACTTGATGACTTCAAAACGGTAATACAAAATCAATGTTTTACACACATTTCCCCTAAAGTAAGCCTCTCAATTAAGTATCATGCTCTTAAAATAATCGTAAGAATATTTTTAAAAATTTTAATTCATCCCATTTTGTTTGACTTAACATGGTTATCCTACCATAATAATTAACAAAAAAGTTTAAAAAATCACTTTCCTCTTTGGTTGTCAATCACTTACCATGGTATTTATGAAGAAAACGTGTTTTATTAGTAATTGAGACTTGTCAAAGAAAATAAGATTTACCGTAATATTTTGATTTGACCTTATCCTTATACTAATATTCAAAAGATGGATATGCTTGATTTTTATTTAACATCGCGGAGTACTGTGCGAGCTCAGGTATTATATTTAACGAACGTTACCCTGATTGTCCAACACCTACACGTGTGTTAATAAACAGTACCATCCAGAATTTACGAGACTATGGTCAGTTTGCAGTTCCGGTGCATGCTCAAGCTCGAGGCCGACGGCCGCGGTATTCACAAGCTTTTCGGAGACGAGTGCTCGAGTATTTTAACCGCAACCCAGAGGCTAGCACAAGGGACGCTGCTGCGAGATTCGGCACGAGTCAATTGTTTATTTGGCGGCTTATGAAAGCTGAAGCAAAACATCCGTTTAAATTTCAAAGGGTTCAGGATATCGTATTAGCAGATTACCCTAGAAGAGTTATTTTTGGTCGTTGGCTGCAGCAAAACTTACACTTAAATATCTTATGGAGCGACGAGGAAACTTTTACAATATCGGCATTTAATAGTCGGTCTTGATACAGCGTCGATTGTCTGGTGCGATTCCGTGTTTTGTAGTAGTTTGTTTGATCTCTCTTGCAATAATCTCATACTTTTCGCAATTTTTAAGCATTTTTCAATAGTTAAATTTTCCTCTTGTAATAGTCGTTGTTTGACATTCTTGTCATAAATTCTAATTACGAATTTATCTTTTATGAGACCTTCTTTAAGTATCGCGAATTCACAGGAATTACTTAGGTTGGTTATAGCGGTGACATACTCTTCAAAGCCTTCATCTACATGTTGTTGACGAGAAAATAAATTATACCGTTCGACTGTTAGATTCTTTAAAGGATTAAATTTTAAGTCAAAATTTTCAATGATTTCTTTCAGAGTAGCAGACTTTCGGTTTAATGAGAATAAATTAAATATGGTCAGCCCTTTTTCGCCCAATAAGTTAAGAAAAATCGCTACCTTGCGCGTTTCCGAGAAGTCCAAATCATTGGCTTTGGTATAAATTTCAAATTTTTGCTTCCAAATCTTCCATCTTTCGGGGACTTGGCTGTCGATCTTCAGTGACTTTAAGGAGCCACTCGTCGTAACATCATTATTACTGTTATTAGCGTGCTGTTCTTCTTCAATACCATCTTCTGACACCATGTTTCATTTGTGATTGAAATACTTTTATATATTGGATATGTTTTAATTCATACGTTCAGGATTAGAATGACAACATTAGGAACCATGAGAAAACAAAGATTATTCAAATATAAATATAAACTTATAAAGAACAAGGCATAGACAAACATGGCCAGTATGAATCAGACGTGATGATTAATTTAATATTAATCATAGCTTAAGCAATTAGACACTCTTTAATAGCACCTTTTCTGAAAATTAATTCCAGTAGTACAAATAATATATTATAATATTAAGAGAAGAACGACAACTACATACAAAAAAAGCCTCACGCAAAAGTTATACTTCTAGCGACATCAAGAAAACATAGTGAACTACATTCCCTCCGTCCACTAAAATCCGTTTAGTAGGATCCGTTACGGATCCAAGTGGACGTTTTGTGCATTCAGATCTATCAATGGATTTGAACGGATTTATTGGACACTAGAATCCACAACGTGCTGAAGTGGACTTTTTGTACATTTGGATCCATCAATGGATTTAGAGAAACTCCAATATTTACGCTGATCCATCAATTAATTTTATTGAACACTTGTTATACTCAGACCCATCAATGTAGTATAATAGACTTGAAAACCTACCTGTACTGAACCTACAAAGATCAATTAACGGTTCCTAACTATTCCCCCGACGCAAAAAGGGGTGTTTATGTTTATAAGTTTAACCGCTAAGTGTGTCTGTCTGTGAGTTTACCTGTGTGTCTGTCCGTGGCACCGTTGCTCCTAAATGGGTGAACCGATTTGGATGTGGTTTTGTTTGGAAGCTAGTTTTTCAGTGGTCTTAGACATGTTTCATCAAAATCGGTTCAGCCGTTTTGAAGTTATCGGCTATTTTGACACATGCGTCTGGGTAGTTTTTTTTTAATTTTACTTTTTACTTCACTTACCTACATACATCGATTTTGGTACGACTACCGCGAAAGATGGCAAATTACTGGCGATTCAACCTGTCAGAATATTTTGTCCGTTTTTAGGGTTCCGTAGTCAACTAGGAACCCTTATAGTTTCGCTCTGTCTGTCTGTCTGTCCGTCCGTCCGTCCGTCCGCGGATAATCTCAGTGACTGTAAGTACTAGAAAGCTGTAATTTTGTACGAATACTCGTATGTATATCGGTCACGCCAACAAAGAGGTAAAATAAAAAGTGGTTATAATTTATTTTTTAGAGTACCTCCCATACACGTAAAGTGGGGCGGTGTTTTTTTTTCTAAAGTGTGGCATATCATTGGATAGGTATTTGTAAAATAATGAGGGTTTATCTACAAACAGTTTTTGATAAAGTTAATATTTTCGGAAATAATAGCTCCAGAAGTTTAAAAAAATGTGTCCCCCCCTCTAACTTTTGAAGTATAAGTTAAAAAAATATGAAAAAAATTTCAAAAGTAGAACTTAATAAGAACTTTCTTGGAAAATTATTTTAAACTAGATTGGTTGAACAGTTTCTGAAAAATTTTACAAAATAATTTCTGAATTAAGTTTGAATTTTAACTGTATATGCAAACACTTATTTTATCTTGAGTACTTAATTAATCATCCCGCACGTATTTTCCTTCTAATAAGAAAAGAATGATTCAAATCGATTCACGCGAACAAAAGTTACCCCCGAAAACCCAACATACATAACCCGTCTAGTTTGCATAAATTAGTAACCCAATTGCCCGAGAGATGGCACTGTGGTCCACTACGCGCTGTTAAGATTTTTCCGGAGTTGATGGGGTCGGGACGGGTGTGATCGAAAGTATCATCGAATTGTTAATTATCACAAGCATATTGTGCATGGTATCTATTAAAACGCTTTTTAAGGTTGCCTATTGTGACGGACGGTAAACTGCGGAACCCTACACTGAGCATGGCCCGACATGCTCTTGGCCGGTTTTTTATATGCTATTTTTTGTAATCTTCATTTTCGCTCCAACCGATGCAGGGACCGAAATAAGCCTATTTTACGAGTTATTCAATTGTAATTAAATTATTATTGCAATTAAAGCTAATTAATGACGGCTTGATTTTCCTACTCACCTCAAGATGGAGCTATGGTAGTAAAATAGGCATTTTTGTTACAACTACCTTGTTGTATGCGCCTTAAATTGATTGTAAAATAGGCAATTCATTTTTTAAGAATTCAAACTGTTGATTTTCCGTTCTTAGCTATTATAATATAATCTACAATCTTATTTACTACCGACATCTTGTATCTAGTAGACAAACCGAGTAGACGGCGAGTAGGTGAAGAAAATGCTGGCTCCATATAGTCACTTTTAAACGCTAAAAATACTTTTGAAGTGTAAATTGCAAACTGAATGTTTGCTATATGTTTGATTGTTCTATCGAAAAAGTTTGGTCTAATTGTCTATCTCTACGATTGTTGCAAATTAATTCCTGGTTTTGATACAAACTTGCTCTTAACAACAAGTTAAAATGTACTTGCTAAATATATCCACTAGAACCTAATATTAAGTCAGCATATAAACAACATTTATGAAGATAGCTCGTACATGTGTCTGTTTTATTGGGTTTGTGAACCAAAATGCTTTGCAAGACATTTTATACTGTTTACTAAAACACCTTGAATACTTTTAGCGGCTTTATTTCATTCAAATCGCGATACAATAAATTAACAAATAATATTAATAGCAAAATTCTGTAAAAGTGACTACAGGTTTATACTTATAGTCTATTGTGGTCGAATTTTTATCGGCTATCTTCATAGCTGTCACGTTCTAACAAATATGCAAGTGCGAAAGTGACGCATGGCATGATAGACGATAAAATGGCAACAGTCACTTGGATGCACTGTAGGAAGGTACTAGAGTCAGTATATGCTAAGTTTCCTAGATTTTGATAACACAGACTGTGAAAGTGTTAAGTAAACGTCATAATTTCATCGAAGTTTGACGTTTAAAATAACACTTTCACGTCTGACAGTTCGTTTACTGAGAAAAGATAACGTGGTTTGATTCTAATCGTGCAATATGGTAAGCAATAATATGGTACAATAAGATGGGCCCCCACAAAAAGCGACATCTAATATGGCTCGAGGGCAACACCGGTATGAGGGCTGGGGGTAGAGAGGTGTCACTGGACTTTAAACATATAGCCAACTCGCCACTTAGGTTTCCACATCTACCCTCGAGAACACAGCTCTCGCGACCCCACTCTGGACGGCCGGTTAAGGCAAGCCAGAGGCGGAGGACTTGGTCGGACGACGGAGTCCCCCAGGAGCGCTCAGTAATATAATACCATTATTGTTGTAATCGTCAAGTAAAAAAAGATCCATATTTGCTGGCACTTCCACAGCCGAGGGATCAGCATGTCTAGTTTTATTAACACCTAGTTTCGCATTTCGTCTTTTGTACAATCCACTTTTCACTGATTCGTATGGTGGTATTGTCTGTATTAAATCGAATCCTGTTTCTTGCATTTCAGTTCTAAATTCCTGTTAAAGTGTTGGTAGTGGCCGATATTCGCTCGCCTCTGCTTTTTTTCTTAATTCGTCGAATTTCAAAAGTTTTTCAATTTCTGCATAATCCGGATTACAGTCCGATACATGGGTTTTCATTTTTCTTATTGTGTCCTAAAACAATAGTTAAATAAATTAATACTCGTTTAGAAAACACCCCGTGCCCCCGTTTTATAGGATAGGATAGGTTAGGACTTTGACCTTTAGGAAGAAAAACGCTTAGGCTACACAAGTTTATGCCAAAAACGATTATAACAATAAATTTGTGGAATGCAAAAAATGCAGATCAATAGTTATGCCAAACGTTGTTATGCCAATAGTTGTTTTGCTAAGTGAAATTAGTCAATTTGCCTGTGATTTAAATCTTTAAAAAAACACTAAAATAAAAAGAAAATCAATCAAGATAAAATATATAGAGCCGTTTTTTTGGTCTTCCAGTCCGTTACAAGCGAAAAATCAAAATCTCCACCAGACTTTTCAGCGAAATCTTGGACACTATTTACAAAAATCACCGGCATTGGTTTCATACTTTCACATACTTTGCGTTTCAGTTTCAATATGTTTAAGTACATGGCCCTCAACCTCTCTCTTCATGGATTCTGGTTTGCACATGTGATTTGACTCCCTGATCACCTTCTCATCTTTGTTCAAAGAAAAAGAAGTTGAGCAGATCGTTCTGTTAGTGCACCTCCAGTTAGTGGAACCACCTTTGTTTACTTTATAGAAATTATACTTGTACCCGCCCCGCAACAAGACTCTTCTGCTTCCCCTTTTATTGTCTATAAAAACTAGTTTTTCAGTTTCGTCAGTATCCATTTTTATGAAATTAGATCAAAACACATTCGCACCCTTCTCGCAATTAGTATTATTGACAATCAAATTACATTATTAACAAAATAATTAATAGCTGATAATCTGTTTATACAGCATACAAGTGGGCAGTTTTAGATTTTATTAATATTTAAGTCTAAAACAAAACCTTCTACATTCTACGTGGTGAAATAGTAATTTATTTGATTTAACTTATTACTCTTACATTAAGGTGATGCTTAGACCTTTTTACACAACTGTCCTAAAAAGAAGTGTATTATTTTTAACCGACTTAAAAAAAGAAGGAAGCTAATAACTTCCATATCATTCCGGTGGTATGTCCTTTTTTATGTGTGGTGTGTTACCGAAGAATTCCGTAAAATCGTTTTCACATAATAAACTAATTCGCGTTAATAACCCCTCACCTCTATACCTCTCATTTCCCTAAATTGTATCTGGACGCATTTGGCATTAGACTTCTATATTTATTGACTGCCATAGGTACATGCTCTGAGAATATTGACTGTATTTCAAGATGTTTAATACGCTATTTTATTTGATTCCTGGTAAAAACAATATTGGTCATTGCACTAAAAATGCTAGAAAAAGTACGATCACTGGTGTAGTGTAGATATGCGTTTATGCGTGCAGCTGAAATAGCATAGATACGCTGTCTTGTGTGTCACTGTATTGGCGGGAAAGCCGAGACAAGTAACTGTCACTGTCTAATTGTCTATGGTATATACTATGGCTACGAGCTTGGACGAGTGAAGTTACGGAAGTTTTTGGGAATACAGTGGGCATTGCCGATGTAAACATATAACGTGATTCTAACATCTACTATAAGTGGCGACGACCAAAAGGTAACTTTTACTACTAAAATATTAGATGCAAGCAACAACCGGCATTGACACAAAAGTAAGGTTATATTTTCACTATGAAATTGTATAATTCCATAGTCCTTGCTTGCCTAGTTGAAAAAAACACATTAATTACAACGCACATTTCATAGTCTACAACTTAAAATTGTATGCTTTAATATACTTTGTGTGAGTTTTGGAGCAAAATGTATATATTGCCTACCCGGTCTAAACTTGTAAACAAAAGAAGAAACTTGAGAAGTAAGAACAGGTTTATCAGGTTACACTTTTTCAACTAAGATGCAGTGCCGGTAGATAGCTCTGTATTCTGTAAATTTTATTAAATCCAAGTTTATTACTAGTTCCCTATTGATTACTAGAAAAAATGTAGAGTCAACTCATTATGGGTAAGGATTGCTAAAGTATACAAAAAATGCCTGCGTCCAAATTGTTTTATTATTAATGCCAGATCCATGGTTATTGTGGAATAAGGATTTTTCTACTTCTTTTTTAAGCTAGTTATTGATTTATTACTCTTTATTACACCTCAAGCAAGAAAAATATTGTTTAAAGAAGAGGTAAATAACAGGTAGTCTTGTCACTGAAGAGTGATCTCTTAGACACTCTTTGGATAGAGGAGGCAAGAAGGTAGAGGTTTACAGCAATGGTGGTGTACAAGCTAGAAAAAGTATGATGCTAAAGTAGATATTACACCATCAGACATATTCACAGACACAGACGGACATATTCACAGACTGTTGGTCCAAACTTACATCCAGGTGCCTTGCTTACTGCGAGAGAGTATGAATGAATGATTTGGGTAAATGTGTACCTAATACAATAATTACTCATCTTATGTACCTAACAGACTGTAACAATAACTAGTGTTGTAGAATAACAAGTGTAATTGGTGTAAAACCATTCTTGCTAATAAATAAATAATAAATCAGAAAACACAAATATACAAGTAACATAAAATAATTAGCTAAATACAAAATTACAAACTAAAGTAGAAATATTGATAACAAATGCCACAATGAAAGTGAAATACTAAAAATTTACATAAAAATGGAGAAAATAATGTTAATAAATTTGATTATTCATAAAAGTATCATTATTAGTACTCTTCATTCTTTGACACATAATAAAGATATCCTTGTGATAGGCAAGCACGTTGCATTCCTACGCGTTGATCACGTAGACAATGTAGTAGAGATTAAGTATCGATTAAGCACCTCTCCACATGATAAGGGATTGCCTCTTAGGGCACGTAGGATAGTTATATATAAGGTTAGTAATATAAGCAGTGGGGAGTTGAGTGTACGGGACGGACAATACAACATGTAACGCTGTTCTGTGTGTTTTGGTGCTTAAACCCCTACCCCGGGCTCCGCATATTAGATGGAACCCCTGCCCAGGGTTCCGCCTATTACATGGCGACCGTGGACCGTGAACCGTGAACCGTGGACCGTGGACCGTGGACCGTGGACCGTGACGAAGTTCCTGAACTGAAGAAGATTCCACGTATAATGGCAGCGATAAAGGTGAACGCGACGTCGGAAGTACATCATCTTAACAAATAAGTTAATAATGAACCAGGAAAATCGTACCCTTTTCGGCGGGATAATACCTCTTTGAAGTATGTGGAACCAGTTTTTCTTCCATTCACACCATGGCAGTGAAGATGTGCGATAAACGAAGCAAAGGAGTTAGTGACGAGGCAGCTAGCGGGTTCTTCTTTTCGCCTCCACGAATATGGCACTCATCCACCAGGCACGAAGAACGAAGATGGTTACACAACGGGCGTCGAGAGGAGTTCCAGTTCGAGCAGCCGGGAGCGATGGGCGGCACGACGAGCGGTTCGGGGTGAAGTTGTTAAAGTTTGAATAGATATGTTAAGATTGTTAAGTAGGTATGTTTGATTTAATTGGATAATGGGTTAGCTATAATTTATTTTTATTTTGTTTATGATTTAAAATATTGTATTTGTGGAGTAAAACTACAGAAGGCTTGAGAAGTATGTCCTTAGAAATGGGTATTTTGTTATTTTTGAACTAAAGGTGGCTTGTTTCATATTGTTTGGGAAAGGAGAGTTGAATAGTTTTTTAGGAGTAGGACTTTAAAGTTATGAAAGAGGTTGTCGTTTTGAAAATGTCGATGTTGTGATGTAGTCCGTGTAAGGTACAATTCAAAATTAAACATAAGTACGCGTACGTATCGGATTTAGTAGGCGACATACTTTTCGCTTGGCAAAAGAGGAGTTTTTTTTTAATAACAAATAGTGGTACGGTCAGTGACCGTGTTGCGTAATGATGATAGTAGTATTAAATAATTATATTTCCGCACACCTTAGCTTAAAACTAATTGTGCGTCAGCAAGGTCGGGGACGCGACGGAATTTTGCTTAGTCGAACATTTATAATGTCAATGTCGTGGAGTCAGTACGTACGTGATTCATAATCATAATTATATGTAGTAAGCAAGTCGGGAGTTTTTCGTGTTTAAGTCAACGAATTGTAAAAATAATATGAAAAAATAAGATGATAATAATCACGTAGTGGTAAATTGTAAAATTAGGATTTGTGGAGTGAAAGTTATTTGTAGATAGGTAGGTAGACAGACCCCTCTAGTTAAAGATTTCTTATGGGGTTTATGGAGAGCGATAGTATTTTAAGAGGTTTTTTTTTGAGAAATTAGATGGGGTATCAATTACCAGGACCAAGTTTTAGGTTAGCAACTTAGTAGCACATGTTGGAGATGTTACTTTTATGCGAATTCAGCCTTTGAGCTGTGTCTGTGAGCTAGGTGAAGTGAAAGGGTTGAAATGAAATGAAATGATTTATTCATGTATGTGGAAAATGGGTTACATTAGCCGTTATCGATGCTTTGGTTAAATAGGATTTTCAGAAAATGTCAAGACAGATGCCTAGATGATTATATCGGTGGGATACTTACTCGTTCAATGACATGAACATATCGGACGAGTCACGGGACTCAGATACTACTTCTTTAGAGCCTGGCCAGCTTACAGAAGTAGATATCATAAAAGAGTCGGAGAAAATAAAATAAAAAATAATGCTCGAGTATAAATAAATAAAAAAGAAGTTGGGAAGATGTGATAGTGTAGAGAATACCGGTTATATTTTGGGGGGACCCTACAAAGTGCATACACCATAAATTCTCCATGAACGAAGGCACGCTTTAGACGTATCGTTACGAGATTGGTTATAAGGTGCAAAATTATAGTAGAGGTTGAAAATGAGCTCAATGAAATATATAATATATTATGATGTTGTTAACAAAATATTTTTTGCGCGAGACTTACCTAGGTTGAGGACAATGAAACACATGCGACCGATCAAGAATGATTCGGGTTATACAAAATGACTGTTAGTAAACGGTTTTATTACCCACTAGTGGACGCACTGGTGGTACAAGGATGGATATATATGTAGAGCAACTTTATGAAAGTGTAAGTGTAGTAGAACTGGATGTAGAAAAGCGAATAACATGTATGTAACCTTAAAATAATAACTATACTATAAAAATAATAATATACTACTGTAAATAAATAAAAAAAACTTGAGGAGATTTGTTAATTATTGAGAATTGATGTAATAGTGTGTTTTGTGGTAATTCTAACTTTGTAATACTTAACTTATGTATCGATTTTTTTATAATAAGTAATAATATGTTATAAGAATTAAGTTGTCCACCCGGAATGTTCTTTTCAGGGGAGGGGACCCCTTACCTTTCAGGGGAGGTGTGATAGGCAAGCACGTTGCATTCCTACGCGTTGATCACGTAGACAATGTAGTAGAGATTAAGTATCGATTAAGCACCTCTCCACATGATAAGGGATTGCCTCTTAGGACACGTAGGATAGTTATATATAAGGTTAGTAATATAAGCAGTGGGGAGTTGAGTGTACGGGACGGACAATACAACATGTAACGCTGTTCTGTGTGTTTTGGTGCTTACACCCCTACCCCGGGCTCCGCATATTAGATGGAACCCCTGCCCAGGGTTCCGCCTATTACATCCTGTGTAGAATAAATATCTATCTAAATCCATGTGTGTACATAAATATCAACATGATATACAATTATACATATAGTATACACTGTATACAGTGAACAAGCTGTTTAAATTTAAACCATATCAGCTACTCATGAAGGTTCAAAATAGTATAGGTACATGTGGTAGCTTTCTAATGAAGTGCATCTCAATCAATGTCAATTTTAAGTATATTTATATTTGGTTAAAAAAAATCATGAATAAATAAAATAGGGTTTTAAATTAAAACTGTGTTACAAATCCACAATTGAATTGAAAATGGTTGAATGAATGGTGAATTGTTCAAATTAATGCTCCAGTTGAATTGAAATGGGTTGACATAGCCCCCATTAAATTGGAAAATGTCGGGCAGTTCAAATGAATGCCTCCATTAAATTGGAAAATGTTGGGCAGTTCAAATGAATGCCTCCATTAAATTGGAATCGGTTGACATATCCTCCATTAAATTGGAAAATGTCGGGCAGTTCAAATGAATGCCTCCATTAAATTGGAATGGGTTGACATAGCCTCCATTCAATTGGAAAATGCCGGGCAGTTCAAATGAATGCCGCCATTAAATTGGAATGGGTTGACATAGCCTCCATTCAATTGGAAAATGTCGGGCAGTTCAAATGAATGCCTCCATTAAATTGGAATGGGTTGACAACCTTCATTAAATTGAGAAGAGTCAAGTTAATTAAATTGATATTTCAGGTTCCGCAAGATAAAACTAATGACACTCATGTCACTCAAAACTAATGTCACTCAAGAGAGTCTTAATAAACTCGAACGTCTGCTCAACAATGGCATAAGATTCATCTTCGGGCTCCGGAAATACGATCACGTTTCCTTTTACCGGCGTCAACTTAACTGGCTTTCCATCCGTCGCCGGAGAGTCCTCAGGATTCTAAGCACTCTTTTTTCTATTCTATTCGAACCTTCTACTCCTGGATACCTAAAAAGTATGTTCGTGTTTGAAACCCCTCGGCCAGGTTGTGAGCTGCGTACCTCCCGTATTCTCAAACTTAAGATTCCTGCTCACCATACTGGTTTTATGGGTAATTCCTACGCCATCCAGGCAAGTCGTCATTGGAATTCGCTTCCTCTTTATATAAGACAAGCCTCAAGTAAGAGTGTGTTTAAGCGGATGCTGCGTAAGCACCTGCTGAAAGAAGAGTTTCCATAGTGTCCATCATTATTGTATAGTGTGCATGTTGGAAATATGTAGTAGTGTATTATATTATTTTATCTATGTATTATATATAATAATATATATAATGTTCTTCAGTTTGCTTTGCAATTATTTCGATATTATTACCTTGATTCTCCCTTTGCACCATTTTATTCAAGTCTCTGTTTGGCCCTATGGTTGACTGGTAGAGAATGCCATTGGGCATTAAGTCCGCCATTTGTACATTTGTTTTTGTATTTTGTGCAATAAAGTTTAAATAAATAAATAAATAAATAAAAAGGGCAATATGACTCAACATCCATCAATGACACTGGAGGGGCTAGACTTGGATGGTGACCGGAGCTCTATTGGCAGCAAATGGGAGAGATGGAAGAGGTCATTACTTATATATCTTGATGCGGCTGAAGTTAAGTCTGATCTTAGAAAACGGGCAACATTATTGCACTTTGGAGGAGCAAACCTGCAAGACATATTCTACAACTTACCGGGAGCAAATGTTCAAGCTAATACTGACATAGACGTTTTCAAGATAGCCTTAGAAAAGCTCGATGATTATTTTGTTCCAAAGACTAACAGAGTTTTTGAGCGTCATCTGTTCAAACTCATCAAACAAGATGAAAAGGAGAAATTTGAATGTTTTTTAGTGCGTCTTCGAAAACAGGCTGGGAAATGTAATTTTGACAAAGAAAATGACCACTTAATTGATCAGATTACTGAGAAGTGTAATTCAGCGGAACTACGCAAGAAGATCCTGACATTGGGTGACAACATTACTTTGGAAAAAATAGTCACAGAAGCTAACATGTTAGAAGTAGTAAACGACCAATTAGAAGTATGTGATGGATGACAAGAATCAAGATAGCCAAGTCAACGAAGAAGAAAACCAACAAGTGAATGCTATATACAATAAAAATAAAAATAATAGGTCATACAGAACTAGGAAGGAGGGAACATACAATAATATTGGGTACCCCTGTGGACGTTGCGGGAATAATACGCATCAAACAGATGACCAAGATTGTCCTGCAATTATTTAGCAATTTATTAGTAAATTGATTTATTTTGTGCTAAACGTATGTACCTAGTAGTTTCCTTTTATATGAATTCAAATAGTTCGTATTCAGGATTAGATCTCGTAGTTAAGATAGATAATTATTAAATGTACACTGGTCGGTACTCACGGGTCACTTTGAGTTTAAATATCCTATCCTAAGCCCATTTACTAACATACCTACCTAAAGTGCTTATGCAAGTTGTAACGTGTGCATTTCATCATTACATGTATTGTTTCGATCCATTTAATTTAAACTTTAATTCCTTAGGTAAATCGTCATATCGTTTTACGTGTGTCAATTTGACACCTTGCGTTCGGTGTTGCTAGGCAAGAGAAAAAAATCACGTCGATCGGTAGCGATTTCCTGCGTGTCTCAAATAGTCCTATTTTTTAAACTCGTTTTGCCGATTATGTCCCGATTCGCCGGAATCCTTTTTCGCCGGATTCTTGTTACGTCGGATTCTTGTTTCGCCGGATTCTCGTTTCGTCAGAAATATTAATATATAATAAAATCAGTAAAAAAAGCATATAATTATACTTGATTATAGGACAAAATAACTATTTTGTTGCCAAGATCGGATATAAATTCAATTAGCTAGAAATCGGTTCGATTGATATTTTCAAAGAAATTGCTACCTTAATACTAATCATATATTTATATCTTATAAATGTTATAATAAAATTCAGTCACTAAATACAAAACAATTCTTCTATGCACAATTAAAATTAAAAATATAAACCTTTATACAAATTTTTAGTATAAAAATTTAGTTTTACATATGCTTTCGAAAGTTGCCGACACCTACGATAGATTATAAAGAGGTTCTTAGCATTGTAAGACCTAAACGTAGTAACCTTACCATTCTAATCCGACGTACCTAATATGCCTAATAACTGGCCACTATGACACTATTGAAATACTTACTTCGATGTCTATCCATATTCATTTGTTTTTGACACTTCCTTTCAAAGTCTTGGTGAATTAAAAAATAATTTTGAATTATTTTATGAATATAAGTTTATAAAAGTGTTTAATACAAGTTTTACTTGAAAATGGAGACTGACGAAACGGACAAAATAGTATTTATTGATAGCAAAAGACGTCCGAAGAATATCTTAATACGGGGAGGATTTAAATACAATTTTGAAAAAGAGAATAAAAGCGGTTCAAGAAATTTCCGGTGTTCCAATAGGCTCTTGTGCGGGACATCAATTATGTTAGATAAAAATGACAAAGTAATTAGAGACTCAAACCATAGTTGTCAGCCAGAGTTCATGAAAAGAGAGGTCGAGGTTCACCTAAACGTGCTGAAACGGAAGGTATGTGAGAATTTGGGTCCCGTACAGCCGATATTTGAAAATACTCTTCAGGATTTGGTGGAAGAATGTGATGGAGAATTCGATTTTTCCCTTATACCTAGCTGGAAAAAACATAAGACATGCTTATTATATAAGCACGCAATAGGTCGCTCGGAGTCGAAAAATGCACATTTAAACATTTAGATGAAGTGGTCGTTCCGGATGTGCTATCTGAGGGCTTTTTAATTTGCAACGATGGTAACTTAGATAAAATATTGATATTTGCATCTCCAGCTGCTCTAGATGTTATGTCTAAAGAAACGGAATATTTTGGAGATGGTACTTTTAAAGTGGCACCACCGCCCTTTTTGCAGCTGTATATACTTCTTGTAAATCTAAGCAAGTTACCGGAAAAAACGTTTTTTGTGCCAATAATATACGCTCTCCTTCCAAACAAAGAAGAAAGGACTTACCGGAGATTATTTTCTTTGTTAAAAGAACGATTTGCCCTCGATGTAAAAAAAATTAAATGTGATTTTGAAATCGCCGCAATAAATGGCTTGGAAGCAGAACACCCAGGTGCTGTGATAAGTGGATGTTACTTTCACTTTAAAAAAGCTTTGTGGAAAAAGGCGAAGGAATTACACCTGGTAGAGACTGAAGAAGGAAAAGTGTATACCAAATTATGCACACGCCTTGCATTATTGCCCAAACAGGATATTCCAGTAGCTTATTTGGAAATATCGGAATCGTTATCGGATTGGAACGCAATACTGCAATTCCATAACTACTTCTTGAACTTCTGGATGCGTAAAGTAACAAGCTCATTGTTTTGCGTTAGTGAGGAAGAATTCCAAACCAATAATGCTGTCGAGGGGTGGAATAATAAAATAAACCATAGGATCCGTAAAAAACCACCCCTTTTCGAATTTATAAAATTACTTAGAGGCATAGCACAGTTGCAAGATGTTGTTATAAGAAAAATGCAGCTACATTGCCCCGATGTTACGAAGTTGCGTCGAATCAACATGACAAGATATCGACAAGAAACGGCCATAGTCAATGACTACGTCGAAGGAAGGATAACTGTAATAGAATGTTTAAACAGGTTATGCCAATTATCATAATTATGTTTACAAATTTAATTATCTAATTAATTAACTGATAAATATTTTTTATATTGTACCTAAATATCTGCCTTTTACTGAATACATAGGAAAAGCCGCGATATTTCTATAGGTTTCCTAAATCAAAAAAAGCCGGCGAAACAAGAACCCGTCGAAACAAGAATCCGGCGAAAAAGGAATCCGGCGAATCGGGACATATTCGTTTTGCCGTTTTGGTTGAAGCGATTCGCTGGTGAACATACAAAAAAGTTTATAGAGAGTAATCCGGCGTGTTCCTACATATAAGTGAGGAAAAAACCTTCAACAATCACCAAACATTCATCAATGCTCATTATGGCCATTAAACAGCCCGATCCGCGTGAATGGTGCCTCGTCAGTCCATAGTATGTTCGTCTACAGGTTTTCTAACAACCACCGGCACATGATCCTCCTTTATTCGTAATCAGCCAACATGAGATCTTGGACTGGCTGGAAGTGGTAAAGATGTTGTCCTGATGCATTAAGCAGCTGCCAGACGTAATATTGGCTCACGTGAAAGAGACATGCAGCAGCTCTTGTACTAGCTTGTGGATTACGATTAAAAAATAATCTTTTATTTCTGTACAACCTATCCGGATGAAACCGTGGTCGACCGCGGGCCTGAGCGTGCGTAGGCACAGTAAACTGACCATAATCTCGAAGGTTCTGCACCATCCTCATAATTAAATTTTGTCTCGGTGCCGGTGACTCGGGGTACCTTCTTCTGAATAGTTCTTGTGTTTGACCAGTCTGAGCGTACAAAGACACCATATCAAACCTTTGTATGTTCGTGTACGGATACTTAATTATTTTATGAGTTAGTATGAGAAATATATATATTTTTTTTAATATGACTATCGCCGCGGAGGCATTGGCCAGCATTACATCAATATGGTAAGGACATCAAAAAAAGGGTTCAAAACAATAAGGAAATGAATAAAAAAATTTGTTCGGGAGTTTAAACATTTAAATTATAAATTTTGATAAAATTTCCTAAAAGTCTGAGAAATACTTAATTGACAATGTCGACGATGTTGAGATTTTTGACAATGGATGCCATAAAATATCCAGCCAGCATTAAAATTCTCTAGAATATCTACTGTTGAAATTTTCATGACACGTGCCAACATAATGTAGGGTGACCATTTTTTTTAAATAGGATAAAACAAAATTGAAAATGGACAAAATAAAAACGTACATGTACATCCTGTAGTGCAGCTGGCGCGAGAGGCGTGCCAGGCGCGGCCGGCGGCAGCGGCGTGCCCGGAGCAGCTGGCGGGAGCGGCGTAGCTGAGACTTCGGCTGCGGGCCAGAGGCGCGCGGACTCATATTATAATGTCCACGACCATGCACCACATGTCCGCGTCCACGACCACGGTTGCCGTACCAACAATCTCTCCGCACATGTCCAGGCTAACACGTGAAAAAAATCGGTTTGTTTACTGAATTTACTTTAAACGCATTTGATCGGCTAGGCAATTCTTCTTTTACTTTTTGTAAATTCTTCATACGTATTTTCCTTTTTAAAAATTCAACTGTTCTTTCTTGTTCCGGGAAATAGTACATTATTGCAGAGGCCGGGAAACCGAATTTCGTGGATGAGTATTTTTTTACAAATTACATACGAATCCACGAAATTCTATTTCCGTCCGAGGCATATATAGTGCTTTTCTCCAAACATGAAAGTAAATAAAATGTATTCTTGCATAAGATTTGAAAGGAAAAATAAGGTTCCCGCCTAAACTTTCTTTTAATGCACGGTTGTGTTCATAAAAAAAGTTGAAATGTCTTTAGTTTTATTAAGCCGTATCTACACGACCTTGCACAGTGAGCCGTATGCAACTGGCGATAGAACGAGACAACCAAGCATTTGATCTCCTCTCTAGAAATACTACACTACTACAAAGCCAGCCCAGGCGGGGCATTTTTAAGCACGATATGATCAGATTGACAATTTGATGTCAATCAGATTGTCTCGTCTGTGCAGACCGTTTGGTCGCGGCTAAAGTATATTTGGCTGTTTGCAATATTGATAGTCCAAATATTTATTTAAAAAGTAAAAAACAGTACAGTAATGGATTTTAGTACAACTTCCTGGCCGCTAAAACCGTAAAATAATGAATTCGATTTTTTTAAATTTGAGTCGGTACATAAGGAGGTTCTTTTCGTACCAATTTTGCTACATTAATGTGAACATTTCCGAGCATATTGGAGAAATAGTACATTATTGCAGAGGCCGGGAAACCGAATTTCGTGGATGAGTATTTTTTGTCGGACGAAGCGAAGCTGAGTCTGACAATTACATACGAATCCACGAAATTATATTTCCGTCCGAGGCATATATAGTGCTTTTCTCCAAACATGAAAGGAAATACAATGTATTCTTGCATAAGATTTGAAAGGAAAAATAAGGTTCCCGCCTAAACTTTCTTTTAATGCACGGTTGTGTTCATAAAAAAAGTTGAAATGTCTTTAGTTTTATTAAGCCGTATCTACACGACCTTGCACAGTGAGCCGTATGCAACTGGCGATAGAACGAGACAACCAAGCATTTGATCTCCTCTCTAGAAATACTACACTACTACAAAGCCAGCCCAGGCGGGGCATTTTTAAGCACGATATGATCAGATTGACAATTTGATGTCAATCAGATTGCCCCGTCTGTGCAGACCGTTTGGTCGCGGCTAAAGTATATTTGGCTGTTTGCAATCAGTTTGCAATATTGATAGTCCAAATATTTATTTAAAAAGTAAAAAAACAATACAGTAATGGATTTTAGTACAACTTCCTGGCCGCTAAAACAGTAAAATAATGAATTCTATTTTTTTTAAATTGAGTCGGTACATAAGGAGGTTCTTTTCGTACCAATTTTGCTACATTAATGTGAACATTTCCGAGCATATTGGAGAAAATATCTATTAAATCTCCTATATAGCTATCCGTTTTCGGTAACGCTTTTTACATGTAGTTAAATGTTTTCACTTTCGGAAATCATGGCGCCGGTTTTTTTTAAATCATTGACACATCTTTCAAAATCATCGAAGAAAATATTTATTTCTGAATATTTCACTAACTTTATATTCTCTAAATTGCCTCTACATACTATTTGTAACGCAGTCGATTTTTTTAGATACATCTCGTCGAAATTATTTTGGAAGCTGACTCTATTTCGCTTATGTATTGTTGATTGGTGATGGCACAATATACAGGGTGCAAATATATTTTGGGTCAGTGAGGGCAGCTACCAGATCCTGTGTTGCTAGGTGAAAATGGTCTTAGAAGACCTTCCTTCGGCTTCAAATTAATGAAGATTGACGTTTACAGATTTTGCAAAAAACATACAGGTTGCGAGAAATTGGTCATTTCTGACAAACTTTTTTTTGATGCCAATCGAGATTCCATTCCTGTCCAGGATCAAAAGCTTGTATGGAACCAAAAAGAAATTTCCGGCTAGAAAAGCCATAAATCGAGAAAAACTCCCGAAAAACTATCAATCGATTCGATTTCTATCCAGTATCAATAGTTTCCTTAGGGTCAACTTTCGGTAATGTACAAAAAAGCCCGAAATTAAATAAAACTGTTTTAATACATTTACTATGGATGCCATGTCATGTCGCTCGCAAGATTTGGTTATAAAATGTTTCATTTAAATAAATAATGTATTTCCCACTGTGAATCCACATTTTATTAACAAACTTCAAACGAGATTCAATCATTAGGCAGTCTGAACATTCAAAACATTGCACCGCCAAGTAATGGAAGAATTTACGCGCATCCAGCAGATTTCAATACCGTATTATCGTCATAACAAAATAAAAAAACTTAAATTTTCATTTCCGAAAGAAGTGGAAATACCGGAAATTTTTAAACCATATCTATTAAATGAGGTTGATGACGGAATGTTAATATTTGTGAGCCGTAATGCGAGAGGAATATTTCAAAGGGAAAAATAATTTTGGGCGATGGAACATTCAAAATTGTACGGCACCTCTTCAAACAACTTTACACATTCCACGCAGACCTGGGTAGTACTTCAGGAAAAATGTTATAGTGCCCCTTGTTCATGTAATCTTGCTAGACAAGAATCAATCAACATAGAAAATTGACCTCTGTGGAACCCATCAATTTTTAAACTTGATTTTGAGATCGCGATGTCTAATGCTATAAAAAAAATTATCCAGACAGTAAAACATCCAGCTGCTATCAACGATTAAAAAGAAAGCTCGAAATTTAAAAATTAATACAACAAAAAAGGGGAAAATATTTATAAAATGCTCTCAGTCTTTATGTCACCTACCCGAGGAATTGATCGGAAAAGGATGGTTGTCCATAGTCGAAATGCTGCCGAAGTGCCGAATAATAGAAAAACAAACAAGTTTATGGATTATTTTCTGGATCAGTGGCTATTTAACGACTCAATAAAATCATTCAGTTGTTTTATTGAACGCCATATAACAACCAACTCAGTTGAGGGTTTCCATGGCCGGCTTAACAAAAAGATTCCAAAAAAAAGCAAGTTTATTAAGACGTTTGCATGGCATAAATAACTAAATCAGGATAAACGTCATCAACACTATAAAAATACAATCGGGCACACTTAAGACCCAGAACCGCAGGAAAGTCGATGTAGAAACAACTAAAAAAAGAAAACATTTAGTTGAATTGATGGTGAAAGAAGTTAAATACTCTGAAGTGTGAAGAATACAGAACATTAAGCCTTATATCTTAAGCATCTAAAATATTGCTAAAAATAGTGCAAAGTAGAATAAGACCTATAGCTGAAAACTATTTATAATTTAGGACCGGATCAATACGGATTCAGACAACACAAAGGCACTAGGGAGGCTATACTTGCACTTAGCCTTATTATAGACAGAAGAATGGATTTAAGCTTAAATACACATATTGCATTCATAGATTTAGAAAAGGCATTTGATAAAATAGATTGGACTAAAATGATGGCCGCACTGACAACAATAGGCATACTCGTAGATTACAGGGATAGAAAAAATATATATGAACTTTACAAGGAACAGGAGACCGTAATAGAAATAGGACAGGAGAGAGGAACAGCAAAAATAAGACGAGAGGGGTGCGACAGGGGTGTCCACTTTCGCCTCTAATTTTTAATATCTTCATAGAAACAGCCATTAAAAAGATAACGAACTCAGGAAAGGGTGGGATCAAAATTAACGGAGAAAAATACTATTTCATACGATTCGCTGATGACATTGCTGCTTTGGCGGAAGACTCACAGCAATTGGAACAACTCGTAACAGAAATGGATAAGATATTTGCAGAATTTAGTCTCAGAATAAACATAAAGAAAACGAAAACATTGGTCGCATCCAAGCATACTCAAGCTCATAGTCCCATTCGCATCAGGAATACAGTAGTTGACCAAGTTGATAGATTCAAATATTTAGGCAGCATAATAACGTGTGACTCCAGGTGTACCCCTGATATCACCACACGAATAGCTATGGCAAAGAGAGCTTTTAATGCTAAAAACACATCTTTAAAGCTAAGATATCAAGGAACGTCAGGAAAAGATTTACTAAGACCTACATCTGGAGCATAGCGTTATACGGAAGCGAGACGTGGACACTGACTCAAAGAGATAGGGATAGGTTGTGTGCATTTGAGATGTGGTGTTGGCGTCGAATGGAGGGAATAAGCTGGACAGAAAGGAAGACGAATGAAGAGGTTTTGGATTTGGTTGAGGAGAAGAGGCTGCTGTTGAGAACAATTGAGAACAGGAGAGGGACTATGCTGAACATCGGATACGGCATGACAATTATACAAAAACTTATAGAAGGGAGTAGAGGCAGGGGAAGACCGAGGCGTGCCTTTATGGACCAAGTCAAAGAAAAGGCGAATGTGATCAGGAGCTCAAGACATTGGCAGAAAACCGAACGGAATGGCGATTACTCCACCGAAAAAAGCCAGGCTCTTAAATATATGTTATTTTGTGATGCTGAAAGGAAAAATTAATAAAAAACATCCTTGACACGCTTAAGTCGGGTGAAGCGTGGAGCAAAATGATTGTTATAGATAGATAGATAGATAGATAACTTTATTTCTCAATAGCAATACATTGTTTTCATTATACACTAACAAAAATATGCACACATATTGAGATCGTCAAAGTAGGTACACCCAAGGTACTCAAGTTACATATATAGATTAGTAGGTACATACAATTCAACTCACTACACATTAATTTTACAGTACAACTTCAGTCTTATAATTTGTCATAGATTGGTTCGCTTTTAAGAACGTCAATATACATTTAATTTAGAAATCGCTATTTAAGTATTCTTTTACACTATATAATGTCTTGTTAAGGAGGAGTTGTTTAACATTACGATGGAATGCGTTGATGTTTGTTTCTTTTTTTATTTCTATCGGTAACTTATTATACAATTTTTTACTCATTGTTGTAGGACACTTTTTTGCCATTTGTAATCTACATCTATTTTGCCTTATGTTGTCAGCATATCTAGTCGGGCGTCTACTAACATCTCCAATGCGTTCAAATTCATTAGTGTTATTTCTTACATACATTATCGCATCTAGTATATATGTCGACACCATAGTTAGTATACCTAAGTCTTTAAAATGTTCTCTGCAGCCGTCACGGTACTTTGCATTGGCGAGGACTCTAATGGCACGTTTTTGCAATTTTAGGACTCGTTCAAAATCAGTTGAGTTTCCCCAGAGTATAATTCCATAAGACATAATGGAGTGGATATATGAAAAATAGGCTTCTTTTAGGTGCGATATTTTTATACTAGGTACTTACCTACCTAATCTATTAGTAATGTTTATTTTTAATAATTATATTATAAGGATTCGTTTTAAAAGTGTTTTATTACAATAACCACCTTTACTAACCTACCTATACTTAAAGTACTTTAACCCTTTCGCCGCAAATGGCTTGATATGAAGTCAGAGCATTTCGTGCACGACACGCCACGACTTGATATCAACTAACAAAATTCAAAATAAATTGCAACTTCATTTGACAATACAAAGTTGACAGTTCTGTACGTGCAATTCTTCGATATTTAAGTGGTGCGTTCTTGCAATATCAAAACGTTACCTTAATGACAGAATAACCTTTCATTCTGACATTTGTCACTTGTCCACATACTGCTTTCTTTCCATTAGAAAATTGCCGGCTAATTATTACATCTTTTACTGGTTTATAGCTAGAAAACTTGCGAACCAAAAGCATAAATACTTAATTTAATTGCCTTAGATTTCGACTACATAAGAAACTAATGAATGTTCCTATTTCAGAAAAGGATGTAACTTGGGAAAGGTTAGTTGCCCATACATTAGGTCTTTACCATAGCAAAGGGTGTATTTAGATGAATTTATTGTCTTGTTTATTGTGAATTAGGTATTTAGACCAGCTACAATTGCGTCTTAAATAAATGAAACATCTTCACATAATGTTTCTCTGGTTTTGTGGCTTAACATTGGTTGTAGTATTAGTTCTTCCAAATTCACCGTGAATTATAAACAATTGAGCAAAGGGAGACGGTACGTACTTGAAAGTTCCGTCACCAAATATTTCTGTTACATTTTTAATATCGCCTCTGTCTTGTTCCATATAAAAGTCAACAATCTTAGTGTTGCCGTCATATTAATCTGCCACTAAATATTGCAAGTACTGCACTGGTATTCGCACTTCTTCAAACACTTTGAAATGTATTTTTTTTGCGCCTGCCGAATTATTGCGTGAATCATAAAATGTATGCATTGCATTTTCGAATGCAGGTAAAGGCGTAATTAGGTCTTAACCTTTCTGTTGCCACGTATTCAAGGTCTCATCGTATAATATAGGTCTATATGTGTTTTGTGGAGCTTCTCAAATGTCATTCATAGCAATGGCCTTTTCATTTTGCAGCAATTTCTGAACACATGTGTGCCGAGTTTGTCTGATGACATCCAATTTCTGTAACATTGTGAATACGTAGTTAATAGAGCTAGCTACTCAAATGACTACCTATTTGTGTTTAGTTGTTTGTTTTATGACTGATAAACTGATTTCTTAATTCCAAATGCACTATTACCTACTTAAAAATAAATCATAACTACTCAAATATGTTTTATTTTTTCGCAAAGCACAAACTAAAATCGTTTTACGCAAAACTAAAATAAAGTAAAGTAAACTAAATTTATTACTAATAGCACATTGCTTAGCTGAAAGACATAAAAAAAATAGCGTGCTTCGGTAGCGTGTTTAGTATCGATAGTTACAAGTAACATCCCTACCCCTGTGATACGGTATCTTGTAGAAAACTGCTTGGCGTATGAGTGAGTGCTTTGATTTTTGGTCTGGCGTCGAAAAGGTTAACTTTGAAGCTACAGGATCAAGTTGTATCTCTCGTCTCACCTGAGATAGTATTTCGTCAGAAACATTTACACTGTGAACTACCTCATTGAGATCACCCCTTGGAGCAGGCTCGACACAACGCATCCGCAATGTTGACAAGGCAATGATGACATCCATAAACCTAAAAAAAATCGGCCAGTTGTTGTAACCACACATAATTCTATGTATTTATATCCAGTTACTGAGCACGAGGTGAGTAACATTATAAAGAACATTAAAAGTAAAAAGAGCTCTGGTTTTGATGAGTTTCCTTCAGCACTAGTTAAACAGTGTCGAGATGAGCTAATGGTGCCTTTAACATTTTTGATTAATCAATCTTTTTTGCTCGGTATGTTCCCAGACTTGTTGAAAATAACTGTTATAAAGCCCTTAGCAAAGATAAACTCAGCAAATGAACTTAAACATTTTCGACCTATAGCATTACTTTCAACATTTTCAAAGATTTTTGAGTGTGCCATGGCTAAGCGATTGACCTGTTTTTGTGACAAATTCAATATTTTTCACGACAGCCAAAGTGGTTTTCGCAAAAAAAGATCAACCAAATTTGCGTTGTATAAATTTCAAAATGAAGTATTAAATATAATTAATGAAAAGAAATATGCAATAGCCGTCTTACTTGATATGAGCAAAGCATACGACAGAGTATCTCATAAAATTCTTTTAAATATACTGTATCAAGTAGGTGTACGAGGGCAAGCTCATGCTTGGTTTTCATCATATTTGGAAAATCGTAAGCAAAGTGTGGAAGTTGAGTATAACGATTTTGAAAAAAATCAAACCTATGTTGTTAGATCAGATAATCAAATAGTAAATAATTCTATACCTCAAGGTAGCGTTTTAGGATGCATTTTGTTTTTATTATACATAAATGACTTACCTAGTATTCTGTATCACAAGTGCATCCTATACGCAGATGACATAACAGCCGTTATGTCATCTGCGCCGTATCATATCGCAAAGGGAACACCTCAGGAGGTAGGTCGTTCCACATTTTACATGTTCTGGGTAAAAACGAGCGAGAAGCCCGTTTATTCTTGGTGTGCCATGTATCTAGGAAATGTGCGTGAACCTTATTCCTTTGGCGGGAGGTGCGATGGTAAAAACGAGACGGAGGCACCATGTCAAAGAGTTCTTCAGAGCATTCCCCATTGTACAGACGATAGAACAGGCACAGAGAGCCAACATCTCTCCGAAGGCTGAGCTGCTCTAAATTGTTAGTAAGATCGGGGTCGTCCACAACACGAACCGCCCGACGCTGGATGGAGTCAAGTGGGAGAAGCTGGTACTGAGGAGCACCAGACCAGAGATGGGAACAGTACTCCATATGCGGTCGAACCTGCGCTTTGTATAACAAAAGACGGTGACTCGGTGTGAAATACTGTTTCGCTCTGTTGAGCACTCCAAGCTTCTTAGAGGCCAGTTTGGCTTTGTGCTCCAAATGACTCCGAAATTGGACTTCGTTCGTGATTTCCACACCAAGTATCCCGATACTCTTGGAGATGGAGAGAGGGATGCTCTGAAATTTAGGCGATATGGGAAATGGGGTTTTCTTAGCAGAGAACACGCACACTTGTGTCTTACAGGGGTTGAATTGGACGAGGTTGTGAGCGCCCCATTCGGAAACCTGTTCGAGAGTGGTCTCAATTTCAGACACAAGCTGCTTTCTGCACTCCAATACCAGCTCAGGACGGGCATTTGCACGACCCGTATAATAGCTATCAGCCGTGCTGTCATCCGCATAGCAATGAATATTGTTACTTGACAACATATCATTGATATGCAGGAGGAACAGCGTGGGCGACAGTACGGATCCTTGCGGTACACCAGCATTAATGGGCTTGTAGTCGGAGCATATTCCATCCGTAACGACTGAAATGCTACGCCCAGACAGAAAGCTAGCAACCCATGTGCACAATCCCTCGTGAAGCCCGAACGAGGGAAGTTTCGATAGGAGCGCCTTGTGCCATACCCTATCGAAGGCCTTTGCGATATCTAGGCTAACTGCCAAAGCCTCACCCTTGCTCTCGATGGCTGTGGCCCATCGGTGCGTGAGGTAAACGAGAAGATCACCCTCGACCATGGCGGAAGCCATATTGCCGATCACTAATGAGCTGGTGGTCCTCTAGGTACTTGAGAAGCTGGTCGCTTACCACCCGCTCCAGCACTTTGGAGAGCAAAGAGGTAATCGCAATAGGCCGGTAGTTGTAAGGGTCTGTGCGGTCACCTTTTTTGGGTATAGGGTGAACCCAGGCACTCTTCCAGGAGGATGGGAATTTTCCTGAGCGATACGATAGCGAGAAAAGGCGCGTTAAGACCGCAGCTAGCTCTGGAGCGCATGTTTTGAGCACAATTGCAGGTATACCGTCAGGGCCACTTGACTTCTTAACATCGAGGGCAAAGAGAGCTCGCCTTACTGCGCATTGCGTAAAGCGAATCGCGGGCATGGAGTGCTCACATTTCGGGATAGTGGGAGGTGTTTTGTCCCCATCGTCAAGAGTCGAATTCGACGCAAATAGAGAGCACAAAAGATCCGCTTTCTCCTTTGCGGAATGAGCCAGTGAGCCATCGGGTTTGTGCAGAGAAGGTAGAGAGACCCTACAGAAGTTCCCCTGAACAGCTTTGGCGAGAGACCAGAAAGTACGTGACCCAGAGGGTTGACCGACTAGTCTCTCGCCAATTTTGTTGATATGTTCGAACTTTGCTGCAGCGATCCGCTTCTTACACGATCTAGAAGCAGCATTAAATTGCTTCTTTAATACGGAACGATTTGGATCATTGACCTCGCACGCGGCCCAAGCTTGATAAGCCTCACATTTCGATTTACGGGCTTTAGCGCAAGACTTACCAAACCAAGGCTGAGAACGCCCACCAACACGAATTAATGTGCTTGGAACGAAGCATTCCATGCCTTGCATAATCGTATCAGCTACGAGTTCCGCACAGCTGTCAACATCGTCCGAATAGAAGCAGATCTGCTTCCAGGGGTAGGAAGCGTAAAACTCCCGCAGTCCGTCCCAGTAAAAAAAATAAAAGATATTGTAACTCATAGACCACATTTCATTCGTCTAAATTTTTTAACATTAACATCAATTTATATATATGAATTATGTAAATTTGTTAAAAATAATATGCAGCTATTTAAACAAGCAAAAGACTCTTGCAGTTTGATCCAAAACCTAAGGAATAGAGAGAAACTAGTAAGCTCATTCACTAGATTGCAAATTGTCAGTTCAGGTGCCCATCATATGTGTGTCAACGTTTATAACAAATTACCGGAATATCTAAAATCTATAGACAAAGAGGCAGTATTCTTAAAAAAGCTTAAGGATTTTCTAGTATCCAATTGTTTTTATGACCTAGACGAGTATTATAATTTTACGGAGTAAGCTAAAGCCAAAAACTATTGCATGTTACGATGTAGATACAAATAAATGTAAATATTGCATGTTAATTTGAATTAATTTTAAGCTAGCTTAGGAAAAAAATGCAGTGCCCTCACAGGGTTTGTGGTGGACATAATATACCTAGTTATAAGACCTATTGTTAACCCACATAAGCAATAAATAAATGAATGAATGAATGTGCACCTGGAACATGATTCATGGTTATGTCGTATTTACTTAACTTTAGTTTTATTCTTTATTTATTACAATAAAAAAAAACTAAGTGGAAACTGTTAATTTCAGTATTTGGATGGGGCCTAATTAGTGCTAAAACGGCGTCATGAGTTCAAGACCCCACGTTGGGGGCACTCGGACAGGGAACATAGATGTTATAGAACGAAAGGCGAACAAAAACGGTCATCAAAATGACCGACACTATTCTCATAATTTAAAAGTTGCATTTGACATCTTAATATTCCTATCATTTTTATATTGGGAATTTGTGTTTTTGTAGAGGCTTTGTTTTTCTGTATTTGCTTACTATACCGTATAAAATGTCGCATCCCGGTCAAAAAAATTGAGTTATTAGAAAATGATTACTCTTTCTTTCCTATATTACAATTGAGCTTAAAATTCCAACCTTTAAGGAAATTCGTTGTACGGTGACGTTCTCCGAACACTGTCCATATTTTTATAAACTCCTCAGATCGGAAAGTACGGAGCCAGAAATTCTAGAAGTACGTTAAGAATTTGTCTAAGTTGTTCTCGTTCTTCAATTCAGTCGATTCACTTTTTATGTAGTCCCAGCCCTCGAGTACTTTATTCTGAGGCAACAAATCTAGTACTGCAGACAATAATTCATCGAGTAAGCTTACCCGACTTACGTTTTAGTTCCTCACCTTTGCTCCATATACATTTATTAAAATTATAATAGCAACCATCCTGATCCACTCCTGGGAAAAAGTTCGATACAGCCTGCATAGCACCTTCGTGATAATCCGTTTTATATTTCGGTGGCTTCCACTTTGGTATTTTTTATTGCAACAAGTGAAAAAATATTTCATAAGTACGTCTCGTCTTGTCAGGAAGTAGAGCGTAAACATTTGCTATTATATTTGTACAATTGGGCGAAGAGTAAAGGGCAGCTTTTAAAGGTGCCGTCACTGAAATACGAGGTAACTGTCTCAATAAGAAGCCTTGATTGTTTTAAGCAAAAAAATAATATGCACTCCTTCGACCTTGTCTTCGTAGTCTTTCAATAAAAATGACTTATAATAATTTTAGCTCTTTGTTCCTATTATAATACAAATGTGACTTTATATTAGGGAATCGAGGGATCTTGCATAACATGTTTGTTCCTCTATTATTTAGTGAGCCAACGGAACTTCATCTGACTGTGTTTTTTTACACTCAAATCTAGTGCTATATCCACCTCATTTTTGTTAACATCTTGAGGGCACGTATGTTCTTTTTTCTTTGTGATAGTTTCATCCTAAAACCAATATTTAATTTATAATATATATTAGTTAGGTAAAACATTTATTTTCGAAATATATACAGTAAGTGTAACTTACTACCTGCCTCTACCTACCTTAAATTTAAAATAGGTTCTTGAGGCATTGTACCTAGGATTCTGGCGGCATTTCCTCGTTGTATTGCAATGCTGATACGTTGTGCGAGGAAGCCACCAGCTCTTCGGTCACCAGTAACATCAACCAGACGTTTCGCGATTTCTACAAAAAACTTGCGTGCAAAATGATGTAATAAACATTTACCGACGTTGTATTGTAATACTTCCCATTCCTCCCCTCTTTTTTTCGTTGGAAACACATCCAAAATGTAAATTAACATTACCCCCCGCTTCTAGAAATATATTGTATTTCGTTCATGTTTTACGATGCATAATGCAAAATGAAATGTTATATCGACAACCGAATAAACAAAAAGTAGTCGAAAAAAGAAACATTCCAAATATGTATTACCTAGAACGTTTCTTGAGAACCAGTTCAAATCTGTTACAGAAAGCTACAATGTTTACATAATGAAAAGAAGAAAATCCTAAAAAGATAATGGTTAAGTACATCATTAATATGTAATTTATTAGACAGAGTCGATAAGAATTCATAAAAAACCAGACACATGAGAAATATGCACGTGTACAAAAACATTGATTAAATAACATCTTATCTCCGTTTTCTGGATTTTAATACACATAAAGCCTTGAAATTCCCGTCTCGCATCTGTCATGGTTCTGTCATAAGATTTCGAGTGCGATTGATATGGACTATCCGAACATCCAAGAACCAGACTCATATCTTGAAATGTCGATAAAAAGAACGCCTGAAAATGATTCATGTGTTTTTGGTGGGTGTGCATTCTTGTGTGCATTGTGCATTTCAGTCTTTAGATATTTAGAAAATATGACGTTTTAGGTCAAAGTCATAATGAATTTCGTTTATTTTAAGAATGAGACAATTTGAAATTTTAGGATTTTTAGGTATTATTTATAAGCCCATGGTAGTTTGAAAATTAGGGGTATAAGTTAATAAGGTATTATGAAATTTGGTGGTTTTAAGCCCAAAGCTCCAAACCAAACTCGAACCATTACAAACAACCTATTTAAGGCTCAAATTATTTACTAATATAACATGTATTTGTCACACTGAAACACGAGCCTGCAAATTAATAAATAAGAATAAATAAATATTCTAGGACAATCTTACACAAATCGACCTAGTCCCACGCTCAATAAGGCTTGTGTTGTGGGTACTAGACGACGATATATATAATAGATAGATACATATAAATACTTAAATACATAGAAAACATCCGTAACTCAGGAACTTCGTGATAAACACACAAATAAATGCCCTGACCAGGATTCGAACCCGGGACCTCCTGCTTCGTAGGCAGGGTCACTACCAACTAGGCTAGGAGGCTAGGGTAGGGGCGGAAATTTTACCTTCGCCCTGAACAAAGTTGGCAAGAAGTAACGGATGCCAAAGATAATTTAACCGATAAATCAGTAATTTCATCAACATTGACCTACGCATACACCTTTGTGACACGCTTATTCTCTCCAAACTAATTTACGCCGATTATGTCTTTGGTGGGTGCTTGTTAGCGCGTACCTCCTTATAAATACAGCGCATTCAAAATGCCTGTACGGGTTTTCGCTTGGCTGTTCCTCGTCGAACTCGCATCACATCACTCCATTTTTAAATCAACACAAACTGTTAAATATGGCCGCTAAATGTACTAAATTTTAGTATATTACGTTCTTATATTTTTTTAAATACACCCGCCATTCTGACTCTCACTTCTTTTACGCTTTGTGTTTAGTTTAACTTAGGTTTACTTTACTTACTGTATGATTTTGTAGGTGCCATGAAAAGCGGTGTCGTGGTACACTTAGATGCAAAGAATATCTATATATATAAAAGAAGAAGCTGACTGACTGACTGACATATCAACGCACAGCCCAAACGGCTGGTCCTATAGACTTCATGACTTCATCACCTTTTATGGTGTAAGCGAGCACTAAGGAAGGATTTTTCAAAATTCACCTCCTAAGGGGTTGAAACGGGGGTCCAAAGTTTGTATGAGGAAACAAGATTAGTTAGACTATTTTATCTGAAACTTCACAGGAGTATTCTTTAAGGTAAATGAGTAAACACGTATTTCAGGATTTTTGATAATTTAACCCCTGAAAGGGGTAAAAGGGGTGCAAAAGTGAAAAAATCAAGATGGGTATCGTTTATATGGTTTTTCGGGTCGCTAATCACGAAAAAAGCAACGATTTGAAGATCCAATGTGGCAAATGTGGAATACCATCTCCCCTGTTGGTATGCGATGGGCTTGAAATGTCAACATATAAATTTGAGTGTAGTTTTTTATTAAAATAAAGTAAAGTAAAATAAAATAAAATAAAACAAAACAAAATAAAATAAAACAAAACAAAACAAAATAAAATAAATATAATTAATTAAAATAATATAAAATAAAATAATGAAATATATGATAATAACATAAAATGAAATACAATAAAAGATTCAATTAAAAAAATATATAAGATGAATCACATCAATATTAATATTAATATTAATGCCGATTAGGATCAGTGCACATTAAAATTAATGCGCATTAATATTTTCTCATTAACCTTTCCCATGTTAAATTTTCTTTTCAATAATTTTTAATGTTCAATTACGACTAACATTCGGCTAACACGGCTATTATACAGGGTGTATATTTGATATTACACACTACATAATCAGTCACTTTCTTCTTTTATATATATATATATAGATATAAAAGAAGAAACTGACTGAATGACAGACTGACTGACTGACATATCAACACACAGCCCAAACCACTGATCCTAGAGATTCCAAATTTGGCACTTAGGTTCCTTATGAAGTATACAGGTGCACTAAGAAAGGATTTTTCAAAATTTAATCCCTTAGGGATTTGGGGGTCCAAAGTTTGTATGGGGAAACAAGAATAGTTGGACTATTCTATTTTAAACTTCATAGGACTTTTCCTACAGATAAATGAGTAAAGACGTGTTTCAGGGTTTTTGAGAAATTAACTCCCAAAAGGGGGAAAAGGGATAATACAGTAAAAAACCAACATGGGTATCGTTTTTATGGTTTATTGGGTCGCTGATTACGAAAACAACGTAGATTTTAAAATCCAACGTGGCGATTGTGAAATATCATCTCCCCTGTTGGGATGCGATGGGGCCGAAATCTAAAAATATCACTGCGGGTGTCGTTATATGTGTATATCTGTTTCTAAAGATTCCAAATTTAGCACTTAGGTTTCTTATAAAGTGTAGGGGCACAAAGAAAGGAGTTTTCAAAATACATCTCCAAAGGGGGTCAAATGGGGGTACAAAGTTTGTATGGGGAAACAAAATTAGTTGGACTATTCTATTTGGACCTTTACAGGAGTATTTTCAAAGATAAATGAGCTAACACCTGTTTCAGGATTTTTAAGAAAACAACCTCTGAAAGGGGGAAACGGGTTGAAAAATTAAAAAAACAACAGCATGGGTATCGTTTTCATGGTTTGTTGGGTAGCTGATTACGAAAACAACGTAGATTTTAAAATCCAACGTGGCAATTGTGAAATACCATCTCCCCTGTTGGGACGCGATGGGGTCGAAATCTAAAAATATCCCTACGGGTGTCGTTATATGTCTATTTCTGGTTCTAGAGATTCCAAATTTAGCACTTAGGTTCCTTATAAAGCGTAGGGGTGCCAAAGAAAGGAGTTTTCAAAATTCAACTCCAAAGGGGCTCAAGTAAAAAATAAAAGTTTGTATGGGGAAACAAGATTAGTTCGATTATTTTATTCGAAACTTCACAGGAATTTTCCTAAAGATAAATGAGTAAAGACGTGTTTCAGTCTTTTTGAGAAATTAACCCCCAAAAGGAGGAAAAGGGATAATATAGTAAAAAAACAACATGGGTATCGTTTTTCTGGTTTATTGGGTCGCTGATTTCGAAAACAATAACAATTTCAACATCCAAAGAGGCGGACGTGAGATACAATCTTTTTAATGGGGTGCGATGGGGTTGAAATCTCAAAATATCAATATGGGTGTCATTTTTAGGTTTATTTCTGGTTCTAGAGAATCTAGAGATTCCAAATTTGGTACGTAGGTTTCTTATAAGGTGAAGGGGTGCACAAAGATAGGATTTTTCAAAGTAGGGGTAAAATGATGGTCCAGAGTTTGTAAAGGGGAAACAACAGTTACAACTATTTTATTTGATATGGGTGTCGTTATCGGGTCGCTGATTTCGAAAACAACAACGATTTTCAAATCCAAGAATAACTTTCATATCCAACTTAGCGCACGTGAAATAAATAAAAAACCTCCTTTTTTGTATTCTGGTTAAAAATTACGTTTCGTACGCGGGCGAAGCCGCGGGTTAAAGCTAGTAATACTCTAAGAGAAGAACGACAACTACATACAAAAAATACGCCTCTTCCAAAAGTTCATTTACACTACTAGCGCCATCAAGAGAACGCAGTGAATTAAATTTGACAACTAGTTTAACCTAGCTAATAATCCTGCATATGAAGCAGATGGTTCTGTGTTAAAATCCCGGCAAAGGAATTTTTTTTTTGGTATTTTAGTAACTAGATTTTTTTAAGCATTCCCTTTTTAAATAATATTTAAAACGGGTCACTCACGTAATTTAGTCGATTTTCGCTCGACATGTTTCGTTCTTTACGAAGAACGTCATCAGGAGCGCCCACTCGCGACAGAGGCAAGTCGTACCCATGATGTACATGCATGCATGATGGCATGTTGCCGTCTTTCCATGATGGTGGTGCATCACCCGTGGATATGGTGTTGACAATTTCGGTGACGGAGACCTGCTCCCTCTTTACGTATTGCAGTATCACGTTGCCGCTCTCTCGAGGGGGACCTGTAGGGAATCGACCGTGAAGGGTACGGTGAGCCTGGGCGTCGTATTCATACACCCAGTGCTCCCGACTAGGGATGATTGCTTTGTCGGAGAGTAAATCTGCTGTATAGACTTGATAGTCGAAAGAAAGGGTTTGTCCCATAGTGGTAGAGGCAAACATCTCAGGTGTCCATGGGTTCTCAGGGGTTTCTCCCCAGTATCCGCCCGCGTAGCACTGGGCCAAGAAGGGGTCAGCATCGGGGCCCAGGTTCAAGACGGGCCACTTCCTGCGTTTCTTGAAATAGTTCCGGGAGAACTCTAGCACGAAGGCTTGGCGAATAAGTTCTCCCACTTCCTCCAGGCCGGGTTTCCTCATTGTGCCCTTATCTATCCAGGCTGCTACACTCCTGTCCATATCGACCTCTGGGTGACCGAAAGATTTTGCGAGCCCTGTAAGCTCAAGGGAAAGGTGAACGTCTATACTCGTGGCTGGAACTCTGGTTGCAATGGCCACAAGGCAAGAGTTGGGGTAGGTGAGAGGAAGATCTGCCAATGAGTCAAGAAAGGCTGGACTGCCCTCCATGGATTTGAGAATGGTGCCTATCACCAGAGGTTGCCATCCCTTTAATATGTCATAGACGCCATCCTTGTATATGCCCACGTCGTGAAGAGCAGCTTGGATCACGTCGGAGACTTCGTTGTAGAGGTTCCACCCGGGGTACTTGTTTTGGTTGTGAAGACTATACATCAACGCTGAAAACCAGGAGTTCACGCAATCCCAAACTGCGAGGAAATGACTATATGTGATCAAAAACGCAAACGTGTCGGAGGGCCACACCACGTGCAGATTCCCGAAACAGGTGGCCTTACATCCGAAGAATGAATAGTCTTGACTGTATTGTTGTTTGTGTGAGTGACCAGTTTTAAATATTATTTAATATGTTCGAGTCTCACGAGAGTTTTATAGTTAAAATTCCCTTTTTATTGTACAAGTTTTTAACTCAGAATCAATAACAGCGTTTCCAGTACAAGAAAAAATAGTAGATGTTTAACCAAGGGCTGAAAGGCACGCATTACCGACGAGGTAGTCGGAAATGGGTGCCTTTTACCCGAGTTAAACACTATAATTTTCATTTCGAATGCGAGGAAAGTAAAAAAAATCAACTATATCGCTAAAACCACTCCTTTAAATTCATGAAGAAAATCTTGAAGGAAGCATTACAAAACTGTAGCATTTTGGACACAACAACGGCGTAATATATTTTGTTTTATTGAAAACAAACATAGGTAACTTTGTTTCACTGTTTACTATCATTTCTTGTTCTTATCTATCATTTAAGTATTCAGGTTAACTTTCTATTGAAAAGTGGTGTGAGTAAATTCAACTAAATTCTACAGCAATTGCCTTGAGCGGGTGATAAACTCATAATCGGTTTTCTTGGACTCCTTCGAGTTTATTATGTTATGTAATTCTGAAATAAAGAAAGAACTTTATTCGTTATTGATAAATCAATGTTTGCAATAGAAAACTTTGAAAACCTAACCTCAAAATATTCCAATACAAACATCACATATCGCCAAATAATGTTACACCAGCTATTGTTCTCTTTATTTCCTTTAATTCTTAGGCTAGGTCATTTTATAATATGATTATAAAAGTAAAATACAAAAACACATACAAAAACAATACAAAATACATATAAACATATTATAAAAAAACCTAACCTAGAGTGTCTCCGGCAACGGGGCAGGGCCCAGGCTGCCGGTGGTTAGGGCCGCACAGAAAGGAACCGCCGGACTATACGCGCCGTATCCAGGATTACCGCCTTCTGCATCTGACCCTTGAGTAGTATATTATATTATTTTATCTGTGTATAATATATAATAATATAAATAATGTTCTTCAGTTTGCTTTGCAATTATTTCGATATTATTACCTTGATTCTCCCTTTGCACCATTTTATTCAAGTCTCTGTTTGGCCCTATGGTTGACTGGTACAGAATGCCATTGGGCATTAAGTCCGCCATTTGTACATTTGTTTTTGTATTTTGTGCAATAAAGTTTTAATAAATAAATAAATATATTTTTGTGACAGGTTTTTATTCGTTTTGGCAGCGATATTTACAATGATCCATTGCGATAACGATCTCATTTTTAATGCAATTTGGCAAACATGTATGTGGTCCTTCACGTGTTATAGATTTGTTATCTATACATATAAAAGGAAAAGTCCTGACTGACTGACTCACTGATCAACGCACAGCCGAAACTACTAAACGTATGATCCTGAAATTTTTACATTACGTTAGGTATTTAACGAAGGTAACGAATAAGAAAGGGTTTTGAAAAAATCATCTTCTAAGGGGGTTAAATCGGGGTTGAAAGTTTGTATGGAAGAAAGGTTTTTTTTTAGATAGAGACTCAAAAGTTGGTGTAGATGTTTGTTATTAAAATACAAAAAAAGTAATTTTAGCGTTTTAGAAAAAATTAACCCCAAAAGGGGTGAAAAGTGTGTTAAAAGTTTGTATGGCGGAAGCGTTTCCCTTTTAGTTATAGACTACAAATTTTGTGAAAAGAATCCTCATTAGAGTTTACAAAAAGTAATTTCAGCGATTTCGAAAATTCGACCCTTATAAGGGTGAAAAGGGTGTTGAAAGTTTGTATGGCGGAAGGTTTTCTGTTTAGCTAGAGACTTTATTTTATGTGTAAAGGTTTCTCATCAAAATACAAAAAAGGTGTTTTTATCTATATAATATATAAAAAAGAAAGTGACTGACTGAATGACTAACTGACTGACATATCAACGCACAGCCCAAACCGCTGGTCCTAGAGATACCAAATTTGAAACGTAGGTTCCTCATAAAGTCTAGAGGTGCAATAAGAAAGGATTTTTCAAAATTCAACCCCCTAAGGGGGTGATTTGAAAGTCCAAAGTTTTTATGGGGAAACAAGATTAGTTGGCCTATTCCATTTGAAACTTTACAGGAGTATTTATAAAGATAAATGAGGTAGCACGTGTTTCAGGTTTTTTGAGAATTCAACCCATATAAGGGGGAAAAGGGGTGAAAAAGTAAAAAAAACAACATGGGTATCGTTTTCTGGTTTATCGGGTCGCTGATTACAAAAACAACGACGATTTTAAAATCTTACGTGGCGATTGTGAAATACTATCTTCCCTGTTGGGGCGCGAGGGGGTCGAACTCTAAAAATATAAATATGGGTGTCGTTTTGTTGTTTATTTCTGGTTCTATAGATTCCAAACATAACACTTAGGTTCCTTATAAGGCGTAGGGGTGCACAAACAAAGGAGTTTTCTAAATTCACCTCCAAAGGGGGAGAAATGACGGTACAAACTATGTATGGGGAAACATGATTAGTTAAATTATTTTATTCAAAACTACACAAGAGTATTTCTAAAGGTAAATGAGTAAAGACGTGTATTTGATTTTTTGAGAATTAAACCCCTAAGAGGGCAAAAAGGGGTAACAAAGTCAAAAAACATCATGATTATCGTTTTTATGGTTTATCGGGTCGCTGAAATCAAAAACAACAACCATCTTCCCTGTTGGGGTGCGATGGGGTTGAAATTTCAAAATATCAATATGAGTGTCGTTTTGTTGTTTATTTCTGTTTCAAGAATTTCAAATTTGGAACGTAGGTTTCTTATTAAGGTGTAGGGGTGCATTAAGAAAGGATTTTTCAGAATTCACCTTCTAATTGAGATAAGAAAGAAGATCCGAGAGGTTCTTTACAATGAATCTGGAGCCAAAACTGCGAGAAAAGGCCGCCATCTGAAATTTCGTCAGTTATGATCTGATCGTGATGGAAATCAATATCTGAGAATCCGAAAGGTTCTTTCTAAGGAATCAGAAGTCAAGATTGATCGTAATATGTACTCGGTTGGTACATATCAAAGCGTTCAAGAGGTTCTTTATAACGAATCAAAGCCGCCAACTTGATTTTGAAATTACGTTACGGTTGAACATTTATTTTGTACGCGGGCGAAGCTGCGGGAAATAGCTAGGATTTTTTAGAATTCTCCTCCTAAAGGGGTAAAGTGGGATTTGATTGTATATCGGAAAACAAGATTTATTAGACTATTTTATTCACAGGAGTATTCCTAACGAGAAATGAGTAAATAGGAGTACGAAATGGGGTGAAAAAGTCAACATGAGAAATATATACAGTAAGTGTAACCTAACGACCTACCTCTGCCTACCTTAAATCTAAAATAGGTCCTTGATCAGATCACTATATGAAGGCTGCAAAATAATCTGACACATTCTTGTTTGTACCGCCATAAGAGCGTGTCACATATTTTTGCGGCCTTCATAGCGTCATATACTATTGCAGGTGACTGTACAGTATCCTATCGTATATCGACATGCAAATACTTACAAAACTTTCCTAAAACTAGCTACTTAACAAATTATACATACATTAAATATTATTTGTATGTCTTTCCCATCACGGAACAATGGTGTTCCGGACCTTTGGGAGGCGTACGCGGAGTCGAAGCCAACACGCAGAGGCCCTTTCGACAATTTAATGAAGTGTAAGGGGTACACCGAGCGGATGTTGCACCTGCCCGAGTCATGGGACGCACGCAGAGGCAGCACCCGCGAGGGTGTATAGACTATTGAGATTTAATGGAATCTAAAATATACTGGACTATTAGGTGAAAATGGTGGACTAAATACTTGGTGTTATGGAGAATAAAATCGGACGTCTGCCGAACAAAATGGTAATCAATTTTATTTCCGGCAGACGGTGACTCGCCCACATAAGATGGGCCCCCACAAAAAGCGACATCTAAGATGGCTCGAGGGCAACACCGGTATGAGGGCTGGGGTTAGAGAGGTATCACTGGACTTAAAACATATAGCCAACTCGCCAAATATGATTATTATTAATTCATAATTACATCATTAAAAGTATGTCAACGGTTATGAATTAATTATGATTGATAGATCATTACCAGATTGTGATTCGGTTGTAATTAATATACATTATGCTAACAGTAATCTAGGTATTCCTTTCCACTGTAAAAGCACTGATCCATCAGGAAACTCGTTAACGACTTTTTATATTCCGTACCATTAACTAATAACCATTAAATAACTATGCACATGTTATAGGCATTCTTTTTGTAAATGGCTAAGTGGCAACGAGGTTGGTGTAACAGATTTTTATATTGTGTTCTCTGGCTATCATAGAATTCAGCACTCATATTAAATAAATCTAGGCGGTTTTTTTGCAAGTACACATGCTTTTTTGATATAAATACATGGTCGCGGTAATATATTTGTTTTCTTGAAGAGCGGCTGACAATTATCGTCAAACCATGCTCCCATGATTGCTCGGACACAATTTTTTTTAACAATTAATGCTCTTTCGACGTCTACTGAGTTTCCCCATAACAAGAGACCGTAGCATAGCACTGACGATACCACGCCATGATAAGCTGTTTTAGCTGCTTCGATACTCTAAATTCAAAATTCAAAATTCAAAAATTTATTCTGCAAGTAGGCCTCAAGGGCACTTTTACAAGTCAGTAAGCATTACAATAAAGCATTTGCATGTACAAACATTTACAATATATGGTGAGAAGTGAGAAGACTAACAGTATTTACTACAGTATTTACAGTACTAACAGTATTTCTTAGTTTTCTTAATGCAAATATGAATCTGGTTAATCTGCAGCAAACTATATTTATATGCTCCTTCCAATTCAAATGCTGATCGATATTTAATCCTTAAAACTTAATATTTTCACATTTTGATAGAGATACATTATAATAACCGATATTTAATTGAATTGGGCTACTATTATATGAATGGAATTGAATATATTCATATTCATATTCCTTTATTAATAATATTTGTAATATTACATGTCATTCATTACTTCCGGATCTGGCGAGTCGTCGCTTCACCGGCAGGAGTTTATTCGGGAAACAGAGCGGGCGGATGAGTCCGCACGTTTTTTATAAGTGCGCAGATTCATATACGCAAAAGTGGCAATCTGCTGAATTATGACTGCAGGCAGAGTTGGTATACCGAGCTCCTTGAAGTAGGGGTCTGCGGAGGTGTCTTGTGTGTGACACCTGCATTACCGCGCGCACGGCTATTTTTTGTAGTCGGAAAGCTCGTTGCCAATCCGCTGCGCGTCCCCACAACTCCGAGCCGTACTGCAGAAGTGAGTGGACGGTTGCAAAATAGGAAGTTCGGACTACATGCATTGGTACGACTCGAGCCAGGCGACGCAGCGCGTAGCAGCAGCACCTAGCTTATTACAGAGCTTGTCGATATGAGGGGCCCAAGTCAGTTTTCTATCAATTCCGAAACCTAAAAACGTCGTGGTGTCCACCTGCTCAATACATATGCCACAAGTTTGTACCTTTATTGGCCTCGGAGTACGACCTCCGACGTAAAAATTGAGAAAGTGCGTTTTAGCCAAGTTTAGTGCCAGGCCGTTCAGACTAAACCACCGAGATAACTGGTTGGCGGCGTCATTAAGCCGGGCTTCCAAGCTATTTACATCTGGCGCCGTTACAATACCAGCGACGTCATCTGCGTACATTAAGATGTCGGCTGCCGTTACTGCCTCCGGCAGATCGTTCATTAGCAGGGAAAACAGGATATTAGAAACTCATGATCCCTGGGCCACTCCCATAGATGTTTTAAGTGGATCTCACCTGGCTAACCCTCCATCCCCCACGAAAACTTGCGATCGGTCTCGCAAAGCATCAGTAAAGAGGTGGTGAGCATTGCCACGAATACCGTAATGTACCAACTTGGCGGCGATGACGCTGTGATCAGCTACTCGTACGTCGAATGCTTTGCGCCTCTTTACTGATGCTTTGCGAGACCGATCGCAAGTTGTCGTGGGGGATGGAGGGTTAGCCAGGTGAGATCCACTTAAAACATCTATGCCTGTGTGTGTGTCGCATGTGTAGTCGTCGCGCGCGCAGATGCGCTGTCGCTGTCACTGAGCCGATGCCGATCGCTGGCCGGTGGTGGGACCCCGCTCGGAGCGGGCACGAACGCGAAACCAGTCGGTAAAGCGTATGCCGGGTGGCCACGAAGTCGGCGAAGTTAATCGCAAATACATGCTTTCGGGGAATCGAATTATAAAAGCAGCGTGACGTTTGGTTTTAATGTCCCTTTTTTCTACGGAGTATTCTACAACATCGTTTATTTTAATTAAAAAGCTAGTAATTTGCTCTGTTGTGGTGTCTGGCTGAAAGTTCCAGGCTTGGATATATTTAATTCGCTCTGCCGATTGTAGGGTATTTCTTTGTTGCCGACTCCGATAACTACAGCGGTTTTTTTTTTGATTTTCGGTATTTACGACGATAATTTTTATATAATGTCTTTGTCATACGGTTCTAATCATTGTTAAATTTATATCACAATCTCATTAAAACATTTTGATTACTGAGATAAGATTTTTCTGCAGTCAAAGGACTACTTTTGGGTAAGTAAATGTTACACAATTTTTTTTTTATAAAAAAAAGTTTTTATTAATGAAAATATATTATAAATAGGGATGACGACTAGGTTGAAAAACTATTATTCTAATTAGTCCGTCAGTTAGGTTATCTAAAATTATTAGACACGTATTTTTTCCTTTCTCAATTTAACTAAAATTGACGAAGATAAAGAGCATCAAAGTTCCGGGGTGGGGGCTTGTGACGTCACTCCTAGGTAAGAATTGTACCTAGGAGTGACATTACGCGAAACTTGAACGCACTGTATTTTTGTCATTTTTGATTTGACGAACAAAAGAAAAAATACGTGTACAATATTTTTTTATAATCTAAAAGACGGACTAAATAGATTTTTTCAGTCGTCTAGCCTATTATCATACACTTTTTAATGTGTGCAAATTTGACCCCACCTTGTATGGCACGTCTATATTTTCCACCTGGTATGCGGAGGGTTAACCTTTCACACATTGCCTTCTCAATTATTTTAGAAATAACTGGAACAATAGTTATGGGCCTATAATTATTAGGATCTTTGCGGTCCCCTTTTTTTAATAAGGGCTTCACCACGGACAGTTTCAACCGTTCGGCAAACACCGCTTGGTCAAAGGATAAATTGATAATATGCGCTATAGGGTGACAGATCCATGGGGCACTCAGTTTGAGAATATATGTTCTAATGTCATCGTATCCGGAGGTTTTGCTATTTTTAAGGGCAATTATAATTTTAAAAACTTCTTGAGCATCAGCAGGTCTTAAAAAGATTGTAGAGGGAAAGTCGTTTACGTTGTTACATTAATTGCATTACTATTTGTGTTAGTTTTTGATAAGGTTATGTCAATAAAATAATCATTCATTAAATTACAAATATCCTCCACGTTACTAAATGTCGTATTATAAAAGTTCAAACAATCAATTTGATTGTAACTGTTTGCACTTGATAAATTGGCGGAGATAATGTCCCATGTAGCCTTACATTTATTTTTACTAAATGATAAACGATTTTCATTATTGAGTTTTTGGGAGGTAACAATACATTTTCTTAATATTTTATTGTAGCCTTTCAATACAGTTTTATTTAATGGTGGGAAAAAAAATCGGGAATTGCACGAGGCTAGGTCGGGGCTGTATGGTGGGTGTGGCAATAATTGAACACCGGAGGTATGTAAAAATTCAAGGGTTCGAGCAGCAGTGTGAGCGGGTGCAATATCCTGAAGAAAAAGAATGCCGCGGGTACCGCTCCTCGGGCGGTCTTCGCCGAGCTGCTCGAAGGCCTGAGGCAGGAATACTTCCGTATACCATTGACTAGTGACAGTTCTTGTCTTCGAGAGGAATTACTGACACAACTGACTGCGTTCGATTTTATTCGAAACTTCACAGGAATTTTCCTAAAGATAAATGAGTAAAGACGTGTTTCAGGCCTTTTGAGAAATCAACCCCCAAAAGCGGGAAAAGGGATTAAAAAAACAACATGGGTATTGATTTCTGGTTTTTTTGGTTGCTGATTTAGAAAACAATAACAATTTCAAAATCCAACGAGACGGACGTGAGATACCATCTTCCCTGATGGGGTGCGATGGAGTTGAAATCTCAAAATATCAATATGGGTGTCGTTTTTATGTTTATTTCTGGTTCTAGAGATTCCAAATGTGGTACGTTCATAGGTTTCTTATAAGGTGAAGGGGTGCACAAAGATAGGATTTTTCAAAGTAGGGGTAAAATGATGGTCCAAAGTTTGTCAATGGGAAAAAAGAATAGTTACGACTATTTTATTTGATATGGGTGTCGTTATTTCGTCGCTGATTTCGAAAACAACAACGATTTTCAAATCCAACAACGACTTTCAAATCCAACAACGACTTTCAAATCCAACTTAGCGGACGTTAAATAAATAAATAAACCTCCTTTTTTGTATGACGGTTGAAAATTACGTTTAGTACGCGGGCGAAGCCGCGGGTTAAAGCTAGTACAGAATAAAACGGTGGATACAATTACTTTGAGCTACTTAACAAAAAGACATACTCATATGACTGCAGATTCGGTTCACGGAAATATAGAAAGTAAAATGAGAATAAAAGGAGATGTATTAGACTATGAAGATTTTAAGGATGTGGTAAACAGTTCGAGGAAAAATATACGCATAATTGAACCCACCAGTGTCAAAAAATGGCCAAAGAAGAAAAGAGCCCCCAAATTCTTGCCTAAAACCTATAAGATAACAGAGCTTTCCAAATAAATCACAGATCCTCGAGGTATTCCAGCTAAAAAAAGAACACTATAGTTGCAAAATTAGTGCCTTTAATCCCAGAAACAAGGCGTGATTTTTGGTGTCAAATGGCGATTAATGACCAATCAATTGATCTTCAAACCGGAAGCGAATTGTTGGCCGATGATTGATTTTTATTCTATAATTAAAATAAAATTCATTGTCTAAAAATGTTGTCTTTTGTTATTATGATCCCATCAAACAAATATTATAAAATGATCAGACATCGCTTCTTAAGGTTATTTCAGAATATTTTTATTAATATACTTAAACCGGGTTACTCACGTCTATAAAGTCGAAATAGCTCGACATGTTTCGGGACGGTCCGCGCCCCATAATCATGAGTGAGAAGCGCTTGCCGCGATTGCTCTGCGCACACTGCGCGCGACAGCCCGTTGAGCACGCCGGCAGACCGGCGTGGGGGGCGCGGTCGGCGCAGGCGCATGCGGCACCGGTATAGGCGAGATATTTTTTATTTTTTAAATAATTTTAATCCCCTAGATTGCAAATACTACCTTATTAACAAATGGTAACCCTAATCCGAATTTCTAAGTAGGCATTTGCTAGGTTTTATATTTGAAATTTAAGAGTAAGCTGTAAAATGAACCATTATAAAAACTTAGTAAGACCACTTGCTAGGTTTTGGTTTGTAATTGACATAACATTTCTATTATTTTCTTGTAATCAGTTGTTAGTAAGGCACATCATCATCATATATTTAAGAGCATGTCGGTGGAGTAATCGCCATTCCGTTCGGTTTTCTGCCAATGTCTTGAGCTCCTGATACGACATCACATTCGCCTTTTCTTTGACTTGATCCATAAAGGCACGCCTCGGTCTTCCCCTGCCTCTACTCCCTTCTATCTTGCCTTCGATTATAGTTTTTATATAATTGTCATGCCGTATCAGATGCCCCAGCATAGTCCCTCTCCTGTTCTCAATTGTGCTCAACAGCAGCCTCTTCTCCTCAACCAAATTCAAAACCTCTTTATTCGTCTTCCGTTCTGTCCAGCTTCCCTCCATTCGACGCCAACACCACATCTCAAATGCACACAACCTATCCCTATCTCTTTGAGTCAGTGTCCACGTCTCGCTTCCGTATAACGCTATGCTCCAGACGTAGGTCTTAATATATCTTTTCCTGACGTTCCTTGATATCTTAGCTTTGAAGATGTATTTTTTAGCATTAAAAGCTCTCTTTGCCATAGCTATTCGTGTGGTGATATCAGGGGTACACACGTTATTATGCTGCCTAAATATTTGAATCTGTCAACTTGGTCAACTACTGTATTCCTAATGCGAATGGGACTATGAGCTTGAGTATGCTTGGATGCGACTAATGTTTTCGTTTTTTTTTATGTTTATTCTGAGACTAAATTCTGCAAATATCTTATCCATTTCTGTTACGAGTTGTTCCAATTGTTGTGAGTCTTCCGCCAAAGCAGCAATGTCATCAGCGAATCGTATGAAATAGTATTTTTCTCCGTTAATTTTGATCCCACCCTTTCCTGAGTTCGTTATCTTTTTAATGGCTGTTTCTATGAAGATATTAAAAATTAGAGGCGAGAGTGGACACCCCTGTCGCACCCCTCGTCTTATTTTTGCTGTTCCTCTCTCCTGTCCTATTTCTATTACGGTCTCCTGTTCCTTGTAAAGTTCATATATAATTTTTCTATCCCTGTAATCTATGCCTATTGTTGTCAGTGCGGCCATCATTTTAGTCCAATCTATTTTATCAAATGCCTTTTCTAAATCTATGAATGCAATATGTGTATTTAAGCTTAAATCCATTCTTCTGTCTATAATAAGTCTAAGTGCAAGTATAGCCTCCCTAGTGCCTTTGTGTTGCCTGAATCCGTATTGATCCGGTCCTAAATAGTTTTCAGCTATGGGTCTTATTCTACTTTGCACTATTTTTAGCAATATTTTAGATGCTTGAGATATAAGGCTTAATGTTCTGAAGGCCTAGTATAAAAGTTGTACGACATTAACTCCTCGACCGCGTTAGCGTATGGAGGGGTCAAAATATGAAAGTTGCCGGATGATTTAAATAAACGGCAAACATAATTTGAACTCCCGATACGCTAACGCGGTCGAGGAGTTAATGTCGTACAATTTTTATACTAGGCCTTCTGTATTCTTCACACTTAAGGGTATTTAACTTCTTGGGTAAAGTTACTATTTTACTAACTTGGAAATCTCTCGGGACTTTACCTGTATGGTACATATCTTTAATTAATAAAAATATTTCGTTTTTCATAGAGTCACATTCCAGTTTCTTGATAAACTCGATGAAGATTTGATCAGATCCTGCTGCTTTTCCGTTCTCAATCGCATTTAGAGCCCTGTCAAACTCCTCTCGAACTATATCTGGGCCTAATGTATCGGACTCTACGTCACTTATTGTTCCTATGTCATTTTGTGTCAAACCAATACCTTCATAGAGCTGTTCTATATACCTTATCCAACGATTTAGAATATCATCATTGTTAATTAAAATATTTCCCTGTTCATCTAAAATTGTAGCACTCTTTGTCTTGTGTTCTTTCCCTAAATCTCTGACTATATTATATGCTTTATCCAGTTGGCCCTGCTTTATTAACTTCTCAATATTATCACATGACTCCGAAATGTCTTCTGCTTTTCTTTCTCTAGACTTTAGTGTTACTTTATTAGTGAGATCTTTATATTGTCTTACACTATCTTCATCTATCTTATTTCTTAAAGTTCTTCTTTCTACCATTAAATCTATTATTTCTGAGGTAACCCATTTCTTTCTAGGGACAACTCTCTCACTTCTCAAAGTTTCCTTAGCACTTGTCTTAATTATATCTCTAATATTATTCCATCTACTTTCAATGTTCATATTATCTATGTTATCTCTTATAGTATTATTATATTCTTCTAATCTTTGGCCTACCTTATTACTATATTGCACTCTATAATTGCTACTTGTGTCCTTAAGCTTATTGAGATCAATTTTCTTTTGCCTGTTCTTCCTTTTATTTATTTTTGTTGTGAGCTCGAACATGCTGACTAGCAGGTTGTGATCAGTATTGAGATCTGCACCGGGCATGGTTTTACAAGATGTTATCTGTTTTCGGTCTTTTCTCTTTGTGATAATATAGTCAAGTTGATATCTACCAATGTCGCCAGGCATTTTCCAAGTGTATAGCCTCCGTTTAGGCTGTTCAAAAATTGTATTTGTTATAATCAGATCCTTTTTCTCACAGAATTGTACCAATCTTCCTCCTCTGCTATTCCTCTTACCGAGTCCAAATTTCCCCACTACATTTCCCTTCGGTACTTCACCAACAACTGCGTTAAAATCTCCCATTAAAATTAGCATGTCCTTGTCTTTAGCTGAATCCAAAATTGTGTCAATATGATTGTACATCTCTTCAACATCATCGTCCGAATAACTGCTGGTTGGCATGTACACCTGAACTATTATGACATCATTTGGGCTAGAAGCTAGTTTAATGGCTGTGATTCTGTCGCTGTGGTGAATTGTATTTAATACCTGGTTACCCCATTTCTTATTAAGCACTATAGCTGTACCATTTGCTCCTTTCTCCTCTCCTGTATAAATTACTCTAAAATCATCACTCCAATAATCTCCACTACCTTCCCATCGAACCTCGCATAATCCTAATATGTCTATGTTTAGCCTATTCATTTCTACTTTTAGCTCTTCCATCTTTCCCGGCGTAAGCATAGTCCTCACGTTCCACGTTCCAATTTTGCAAGGATTTCGCATGATGACGACCGAGTCAGCCTTACTCCTGACCCTGCCGGACTCAGTCCGCCACGGAATGCTACGTCGTGGAAGCCCGTTGTCAAGCACATTATTACTTATTTGTGTCATAGCCATTACTCCATAATAAGGGATATTAATGTGGTGGTTTCCCCATTTGCCTTCCACATCGCAGTATAGTGGCCGGTTTTATCCGCCCACTAATGTTTGGTCAAAAGCCCTACCGGAATCCGCTTCTTCGGCCTTCTGCCAATTCTAATACAGCTGCTGCTCTGTACCAGGGGAATGCCTATTTGATGGCGGCATTTACTCGCCATGTCACAGGATCGTCATAAGGCTAATGTAGCTTTTAATGGGAAGACCGTCCCACTGGTCACCCCACTACGCCCTGATGACCCTGCCGCTTCTTGATCGGAGACTGTTTATTCAATATATTCACAGCTAACCACCATATCTGGTGGACGTTCACTATCCGTCACCTGTGACCCCGTTGGTAGCCTGCAGCTCAGCCCCAACAAGGCACATACAAATTCTAAAAAGACATACATTTAGTTTGAATAGTTTGTCTTGTAAAGCAAGTTATACTCCTCTATATATCAAACCAAGGCTTGAGAAAAAGGTGTCTGCTACAAATTTTTTTAACAAAATGTTTATTTGCCTCTCCTGTAAAATTTCGCTAAATGCACTTACTAGGCTTTGATCTGGGACAGCCGTTAAAATGTTTTTACTACACCGCGCCGCACCGCACCGCGCCGCTTCGCCTTCGCGAAACGACCGCTCACGTAAGACACTTCCATATTTCTCAAAGGTTTGATTTTAAAGGCCACACCGCGTCGCTACCGCTAGTTGACCGTCCATGAAGGACGCTGCGTAAGACCTTGCGGGCATCGTTGAAAGGAAATGTCCGTACACACGTTATTTTGTTATGTTTCGCTTACCGTTGTTGGTAAACGATTGTCATGTTTTCTACAGTCTCTGTATTTGCCCGTTTAAGTACTTTCCTTTCACCTCCTTAGAAAAGTAAGTCTAGAATGAAAAGAAAATAACACAATTGTGTAACACAAAACAATGCTTTGTTATCGCATCGGATTAATTTTCACACAAGTGTTCTTTGTAGATTACCAAACGAACACTTGGAATTATCAAATACTTGTCCAGTTTCTTTGCAACAATACATGTGGTTGATTGATCATTATATTTTTAATTAATCAGTGATGGTAAAACCTTTAATCCTATAAAATGGTTACTTTTTGTTTGCATGATATAACTCATTTAAACATGGCCTCACGACTTACATAATATTCTTTTGTTTTATAATTTTAAGATGAAAAAAATAATTGTACTTTTGCTGTCGGCATTAATGTGCGGTTCAACTACGTCTCTTGAGGATAATTTTATGGGTAAGTGGTTCTTGACTTTTTGATCATGTCTAGCGGACATGTGATTCGTACTCATAGGGTACGAGTTTTGCTTGGAGGTTTTGTTAAAAAGAAAAAATAGAACCCCTTTAGGATCACTGTTTTGTACGTTCGTCTGTCTGTCAGGTCAGACCTTTATCTCGGATATTATCACATACACAGGTCTGCGGTCTCTTGAATCTGTGAAAAACCCAAACCTCTAAGTCAAAAGTAAAAAACATTTATTTTCTAAATATATACAGTAAGTGTAACTTACCTAACTACCTACCTCTACCTACCTTAAATCTAAAGTAGGTCCTTGAGGCATTGTAACTAGGATGCTGGCGGCATTTCCTCGTTGTATCGCAATGCTGATACGTTGTGCGAGGAAGCCACCAGCTCTTCGGTCACCAGTAACATCAACCAGACGTTTCGCGATTTCTACGAAAAGTATCGTATGGAAAGGAAATCAAAATCTATAGGGTACTTCCCGTTGATCTAGAATCACGAAGTTTCGCAAAAAGCAAGAGCTTGTAGCACAAGTACATAAAAAATGTGTCCGCGTGTCCTGATGGAACGAAGTGTCTATAGTTCTCTACACTCGTATATTGTATCACTATATACCTAAGTTCTGGTCCCAGATTCGAAGTATAAAAGAATCCACTGAATTCACCTATTTTTAATTAGCTTTGATAAAGAGATTTAGCGATAACGCTGTTTCACGTAATGCAATCTAGCCGATAAAAAAAACTCTTTATCTTTCTTGTATTAACGTGGTAGGTAATTATTATTTTTCGCATAGTTTACCATTTTCATTACCCCTGATGGTAAGGAACTGATTTGTGATTGAATTTTAGTGTGCGCTAATAAACAGCATTTAGATTCTGACCCAGCGAAAACCGTAGCGGTTATTTACATGCGGTTATGATAATTAGCCATATATATATATATATATACGTTATATAAAAAGACGCCATAAAAGTACAGCAGTTGTGACTTTTTTTCATATAAGTAGTCTTGTTTAGAACGTGACGTTCCGTAAGTCCAACAGCATACTTAACAGTTTTAGTAGTTCTGAATGTGTATGATTTGAAACTTAATGCTTACCTCAGTAAGCTCTTTCGTACGAAACATTTATGGTTTTAAATCATCATCAATGCAAGTTCGCTAATGTCATTCTGATCCACATTTTTTGACGTTTTTGTTCTGCTTTGTGTGTCTATTTCTGTTAATAAGTTAATGTCCTTAATTATTTGTTACGTCTTCTCTGAATTAGTTTCGTCAGCACCATAAGCATCTGTTTAGTTGCGACTTGCGATTTTGCTATTCGTACTTTTTTCATAGATTTTTCCTTTTTCTTCGTGTTGATGGAATTTTAAGTAAAGAAGTAACGGGAGGTTCCTTTAAAATGCTACACACTTCATTAACTAATTGTATTCATACACAATCCGGTTGAAATTGTGGTTGTTGATTAAGACTAACAGGCATCGTCTGCTGAACAGACATCATGTAATTATACGATCTTAAGCTAACATGGCCATTTGTTTTACAACTACAATCTAAAACGGGATGTTTACCATTTATGTGTTTGTTTAAGCTTATAGTTGAATTTAGTTCCGACCGCCCTGGAATGCAGTCGCATCCCGGGAAACAATAGCCCTAACCATGGTTATTTTAACATCATGTCATCGTAAAATGGCTAGGCTAAAGCTATGGCTATGGTGCGAAAACAACACGTCGAAATCAACAGCGTCGGCGAGTTACCGGTGAAAAATTTCCAATTTAGCGCTAAGTACTTATTACGCCCAGGTGAATTTTATCGCCCCAAGACTCTTATCCAGGAGGGTTAGCATGGTTGCCATTTTATCGCTTATCACGCTATGCGTCACTTTCGCACATACATACTTGTTAGAACGTGACAGCAACGTCGGTAAACGATAAAAACCCGACCATCATAGACTAGCAGGTTAAGTATTTACGTACTGAAACGATGTAAGTACTATCAGAATAGTATTTGATTGCCCCTTGACGCACAGTCATCAACGCTGGAGTATTTTCGCGAACTGCCGGCGTCCCTGTATTACGGTGCGGTGTTCACTCTCTATATGTATACGTACTCCTCATCATATGTACTCCCAACCATCGCTGTATTCAAAGAAAAGTTTAAAATTGTCTATAGTACCTGCACACATCAAAGCTAGTTCGTTAATTTTACTACCTAGATAGGTCGCTAATATTTAGACAGAAGGTACACTGCAAGCCCTTCTCGCAACACGCAAGACAAATTAAGTTAAAAGGGAATCACGTGAGCAAAAATCACGCGAATTAAACGACAAGTCATTTAATCGAACTACTTCGAAAAATTTACTATATTAGTCCACAACAATGAGGTAATATTGTTTGGTAAATTCAAACAGATCACTGCCAAGTTTTAACCATGGAAGCGTCGGTACATCGTGAAAATGGACTGGCTCTTAGGTATTATTTTTTATAAATACGGCACATGGTTGACAATTGTCGCAAAGTTCTTTAATCTGACCTGTCATGCCAGGCCAAAACATAACATTTTTAGTGGGAGGTGCTTGGACATTATGAACAACAACTTTGTACCTGGATATACAATTGAACTGGACAAACATTGTATAGTTCTTTATTTTTCCAAGTCACATAATAAATCAAAGTAATAACACATATTCTACAGTAACGTTTTTCACAATCAAATTCCTTCTGTCTATCTTTTGTCTTCCTGCCATGACCAACTAAAGTCACCTATCCATAGACAATCATCCGGATGCGTGGCGATTCGCCACACATTCTTGGCTCGTCTAAGGCATGTATTCAATCCTAAGTGACCTTCATGTATAATTTTTAACATAATATTTTGTAATGAAATTGGTATAACAATGACATTATTTCTCAATATTATTTGGTATACTATGGACAACTCGTTACGAAAGTTCCAGAATGGTTTTACTAAATCATCAAGGATGTGTTTAGAATTTGGCCAACCATTATGAATGTAGTTTTTCAAACAGGAAAGCGAGATGTCCTCATTCGTTTTCAATGCAATAAGATGTCGTTTGACATTCGAAATAAGTAACGAATCTAGCACGACCTCAACATGACAAACTATTTCTTTATTAAACTCTTCATGAAATCGGTTAGTTTCATCATTTTTATCGTGCAAAAAAGAACGACTGAGAAAATCTGATATATATACATTTGTTTTCCAGGAACATACTTAACAATTATACCAAAGCTTTGTATTTTGAGCTTCATTCTTTGTAATCTTACCGGAACCGGGGTTTTTTGAATAAAATTTCTAATGCCGAGTGATCTGTTTCAACTAGAACGTGTTTTCCTAAGATGCACTTATGGAATTTAATACAACCGAACACTACATTTGATTGAAACCACTATTTTCACATGTTCCACGGGCTACCGGGGTTCCGCGGAGGACACGCGCCCCACGCGCACGCCACACGTAGCCGCCGCTCACCCAGGAGTACTGTAGATTGTACCTACAACTAATAATTATTGTTTCTTTACCTATCAAGTAAGTTTATTAATTTCCTCACAAATGTGATAAAAATATTGTATGTAACACGGGCGGTACAAGAAAATAAGGACTCGTGTTAAAATTAAATTCACACTCGTCCGTGATTTCTTGTTTACCGCCCGCACAAAACAATGTACTATTGCACACTTGCGACTAAAAATAACAGTTAATATAACTTAATAACACTCCGCGTGCCACTCCGCGTTTAACTTTGACACGAAATCTTCCACCTATAGATGGCATAAACTGACGTCAGATAGGTATATTTATATTTCAAATACCGCATTCTAATTTATACTTAGACAAATTGATACCAGTACCAATACCAATAATACAAGTAATAAATGTTCCGCATATTTTGATCCTATTTATATGTTTATAGTTACCACTTGTTGCGCACCTGACAGCATAGTGACAACGCTTATGTTGATGTCTTTTTGACGTTCGCATGCTTGACAAGCTTAACGTCTAATGTAGGAAAGAGAAGCTTCTGTACTTTAGCACTACCTATTACTTATTCTGTGTTAATAATTAGAAACGTAATTTCCGCTCAAAACGTGTACCCAAAAAATTGTTAAAGTTTTACTAAGGTTTTAGGTAGTTACTTTAGTACCTATGATCTAAATAAGTGAAGTGTATATATAACTGGTTAGCTAGAAGAAATTAGGGTTTTAATTCCTTTAAAAGTGGAATACCTACATTTTTAATAGGCTTTTGTTCGGCGTTATCAGTCTATATTTATTTCAGTCGATGGTTTCATAAAAAGCAGATTTTTTGTTTTTAATAAAACAAATAATGCAACTCTGTTCGTATTGAAAAAAGTTTAATTTCATTACATATATTTTTGACTAATACTCATTGCGCGAAGCTAGAGGATAAAATTTTAGTGGGTTGACGTTGTGGGTGTGTTGGAAAGTGATATTCAGCAAAATGATTGGCGACGATAATTTAGAGAATCATGTAGCTATGTACTTTTTGTTCATCTTTATAGTCGAGGATCACATATTCAAATCTGGGACACCCGTCCCTGTACCCAGTGATATTGCCCCCGCAGCTAATAGCTCTCAGTATACCTAATTATGGGTTTATATGTGCATTTACAGGTGTAATTAGAAACAGCGTGCTCGAGCAGCAAGTTTTGGCGTTACTGGAGACATTCAGGGAAACGATGTTAACCGGCTCTGACGGCATTCCTATTTTGGACCCGCTACAAGTTGACCATTTGCACATAGATGAAAATGTAATTGATTTGCCAGGGTGAGTAACCTAGAGAATAACTGACGAAAAATATTTTAGTGCATAATAATATATTTACTCACCAACACCCCCTCTGTCTGTGTCTTCAATTCAACCAAAACTTAAATGTTCAAGATAATATAATATTGTTTTATAATATACATTCCATTTCAGAGCACACGTGACGATTAAGGATTTAGCAGTGCATTACCTCAGTACTTTCATAGTAGATCATTTAAGCATTTCATTAAGCAGTATTCTCTTACGGTATACTGTGCAGTTTGAAGCACATATACCGATTATGATCGCTGAGACAGGTAAATTAATGCTGATGTTATCTCTGGGTTAAAAATTAGGTATCACTATTGAACTATTTTGTCATTAAAGCTGTTAACTATAAATAAGCTGTAAATTATACTGTGAACTAAAGGGTGGTTATCTGGAGTTGCTCGGATGTATGTACGTATGTAGTTAAAGTATTTATGCCCCATGTTGTCGGTTTAAGAATTTCACTGTCCGTGGATGTTGTCGTGGATGATGGACCAGCAACCTGTAACTACAATATCATAATAGGGTACAAAACCCTTTAAATCCCTTATTTTCTAGAAGTGATTTTAAAACTTGAGCAGTTACATGTGCTCCTCTATCCCTTTTAGAGTGAATAAGTTTGTGTATGTATGTCAAGTAACTCCCAATGAAATAATTTTGTTAATACTAGCTTTGCATGGTGGACATGACATGTTCAAGATATTCTGCTTAAATTAGAAACAGTCGCAAATGGTTACCTATATGTTACTTTTTACGGTTCCACAGCACAAGTGGCAAAAACGAAACACTTAAAGATTTGCCATGTCCGTCTACTTGTCTACATATCAATCATTTTACTCTATAACTCAGAAATGTTAATAAGAAGTCCGTTATGTGTAGCGCTATTTAGTTTTATATGACGTAAATACCTGATAGGTATTTTTTATAGTACACGGAAATAATGCCAAAAAGGGCATGTATCATATAAGGTAGTACTGATTTTATGTTTCTTGTTGGTGGCTGGTTTTGGATGATGTGACTGTGGCAAATCCAAGTTTTCGACCTAGAGAATCCTCCGGAACGATGTAATTTTTTGTTAAATCATTTTATTTTCAGACTTTTTTCTGTTGCTCCCAATTGTTTCCACCAATAATTAATGTAATGGTAAAAGTAGCTAAGTATATAAACTTTGAAGAACTTAGACTAAACTTTCGTGAGTCATACTAACACTAGTGAGCTGTAGACCTCGCGTGATGGTACTGGTATTGGCAAAAAAGTCTTAAGTGCCTTTGGCGTCTATGGCGCTTAGGACCTTATACCAACTCCCGCCATTTTAAAAAAATTTACAAACTAAATCTATAAAAGTTATATATAAGATCAACAAACTTGTTTACAAATTTTCACAATTATTGGTTGATAAATGCGACTTATAGAGGAGAACAAATGGACAGACACACGAAAGAATTTTTGCCCTAGCTGAAACGGAGACGCTTCGTTCGCTTTGCTTACTCGGCCAATTATTATTAGAAAAACGGTTAAATCCCACGTATTCTTTATCACAACACCATAAGCTTGATATGTTACCAACCTACGCCGGTCGCAGTCAGAGCTGCGAGGGCTAAATCATAATTACGTATGTCCGACAATGACCGGCTGACTGCCCGATGCAGTCGAAACGGTTTACTAATGTTTGGCTAAAAAATGTTTCCCAAATTATCATTTCCCTAAATAGTACAGACGGCACTGCTTATTGCAGACGCCGGGAAAGAAGGGCTTAACGGGTGAGTATGTTTATAGACGAGCCGAGCGTTAGCGAGGGCGGATAACCATACGAAGCCGTTAAAGCCCTTTTCACGGCAAGGCATGTATAGTGGTTTCCTCAAACATGCAATGAAATAAATAAATAAATCTCCAAAAATATGATAGTTTTATTTCTAGAGAATCTAAATAACTTGACGAATTAATATATCTAACACAAATATTGCTATTTAGTTCGTGGTGATTCCAACACGAATTTAGTCTATAACGATAAAACAGATGATGATTATGATGATGATGATCTTACTGTTCTGTATTATTATTTTCTCTTGTAACTGTATTTCATCTGTGTGAGGTTTTCAATAAAGAGTATTGTATTGTATTGTATGATCCATAAATATATGTCGCAATTTAAAATGTACCAAATGAGAACAGACTTATTCTGTGACAATGAAAATTATAAGCTCTTTACAAATTTTTGTAATTACTACTTATCCTTAGATAGACATACACAGTTCTCACTTAAACAAGAAACCAATTTAGTTAAACAGCTATCGTTATATTAACTAAACACGCATGCATTTTGGATAGCCATATGCCTTCCGACATCTCGTTTGAGATTCGCGCCATCAATTAATTTAGAGCCAATTCAATTTTACATTCGCATTTCGCACTTAATTCTGGTGGGGTTCAATGAATGGTCATTTCTTCGTCAAAACTCGACGACAACATAATTATAAAATAACAATAAACAATAAAACCATTGAAATAGAATAAAATAATCAAAGTCATTTAACTTAACCTCCTAAATTATTAAAAAACTACCTAGGCGTTTTTTCACACGCGGTTTGAGTAGACGCTTTTACGTTTAAATTTAATATTTGAAATGTACCTACATTTGTGTGAGTAAATTTGCAATAACGTGTTGTTACTTACGTTCATGTCGATGTCCTTTTTATATAAATTAAACTTCAAAATATCATTTATTATTTTTATTTTTAAAAGGCGTATTGCCAGTATGTTATCACGAAACAAAACGGCACGGTTTGAGTAGACACTTTTACTACTAACTTTTAAATTTATAATGTGTTATTTGTTATGTTCGTGTCGATATCGATTAAGTATCGACTTATATTAATAGAACCGCAAAATGTAATTTATTGTTTTTTTTTAAACAGGCGTACTGGCAGAATGTCATCATGAACCATAGTAATGAAACTGTTATAATGGCTAAAAACCATGTTGCTGTGTCACACATTTATGTGGATAAAATAAAAATAAAAAATATTTCCCGGCCTAGGCCTTCAATTTTGTATGAAATTCTATTACAGGTCTCTCCAGTTGCCCAGCCTGAAATGTGGTATTTTGAAGCCTATTATAACGAACGTTATAACAACATTTAATTGCATGTTTGAGAAAAGTCTATTGCCAAAACAACTTATTTCAATTTTTCAGAACGTAATACTTTTTTTCCACAAATTGTTTCCCAAATAATATGAATGGTCGACCTTCATTGTACCAAATATTACTTAGTCAAATGTACCGTTTGGCATAACATACCTACACCTCTTAGAGTGGAATTGTTTCAGTAACGTGTTAGGTGAAGTTAGGTCACGGTTAACCTAACACGCTCCTTATCGTTTCGCTCGTCGTCGACCTATCTTGACTCTGTCACTTGAAAATGTTCTGTTCGTATAATGTTTAAAAATACATTTTTATTTTTTTTAATTCCTGAAAGGCCTATTTCATCAGCGTAGTCGGCCAGCTAACCCGGAGTAACAATAAATAAATAATAATCATTTTCAAATCGCTTTAAGCTGAATGTGCGAAGTGAAGAAACGTGTTTTTGGAATAGGTATATTCCAAAAACATATTAGGCACAATAAAACATTTGTTTAACAAACATTTGCCTTATAAAAACTTGACAAAATTAAATTATCCACTAAAATAATAACCAAATAATAATTTGACCAAATTACTAAATTGCAAAATGTAATATTTTTAACGTTGATTTCGGAAATGAAACTATTGCGAAATGATTCTTGAGAAGTGAAATTTTGCGAAACATTTTTGGGAAAGGGCAGGATACCAGGCGAATCATGTCACGCGTGTTGTGATGAAAATACGAGAGTTTTAACCGTTGTTTTTTTTTCAATATTAGAGTAGGGCTTAATTTGCTACAAAATGAATACAATATGATTACGTAAGACCACATTATAATTGAAACAGATAATAATGTTTCATAGTTATAACATGTAGTTAGAAAAATACTTTACACCACTTTTTTGTATTTAAATATTGAATTTTTTCACACAGTTAACGCTTCAATTACATCAGTGTACATTTCATGAAAAGGCAAAAATTCAATTTTTTTTAATCAACTGTCTCGTCAGTTTTTGACCTCAAAAACCCTCATTTGCTATTACATATATTATATCATTACATAGAACATACAAAAAATTAGAACCACCTTCTTCGGTGCAAGGCAAAACCAATTCTATTATTCTAGTATTATTCTAGGTAGAAGTCCATACACGTGGGTAAATACAAAAATATAGACATACCTAACAAAAAAAAGCAAGACCGGCTAAAGAACCCTTCATTATGCCAGGCCTTACCGCTTGTTTCATATTTTAAGTCCTCTTTATTGTATGGCTTGAAATAATGCACTAATTAGGTAATGGTACTCGTATTTTCTTTAATTTGCTCAACTTTTATGTTAGCCAAGAAGTCTATTTATATTATGAGAATTGTTACGTTGCAAAGTCGGTTTCAGTACTGAATGAGCTTTGTGACGCTAAGAAATAAGCTTAAGGATTTTTAATTACAAAAATATTTTTGTGATCTACAGGCGTATATGGATTTGTTATATCATATTATAGAAGACATGTGATCCATAAATACATACCTAATTACCTACAGAAATAAAAATAATGCAACTACCGCAAATTTTCAGGGGAATACGATTTTTATATATCAGCGTTGAATTATAACATATTTGGCAGAGGAGACGGCAAGTAAGTCATGATTCTGTTCTTAAATAAATGTATTTAAAAATTTAATATTTCTAACACTTACTACATTTATACTCGTATTAAATGTTTTTACATCTTGCAGAATTGAGATCATTAATCCAAAAGTTACGGGTTCCTTTACATTTGGATTTTGGACCACCTCAATATCAAATATGGTCATCGAGTTCAATCTAAGCCGTTTGGAGGTAATTATTGTATTGTGTAATTATTATTTATATCTCACTCTGATTGAAGCTTCTGTTTAACTGTGTTGATACACCGCTGTTGTGGTTTGTTTCTAATTCGATGCGAGATATCTGCTTGTATTACTGTGAAATAATTACTAGTACATGATGCCTAACTTCAAAAATGCTTTTCAAAATTACATCAATGTACAGTTAAAAGGTTACTATAGTTTCCATATGAACCGTTTATTGCTAAGTGTTGTTTGTCATGGAAGCGTATATGGACGTAAATTGAACATTGAGGTATTAAGCGTAGTGAACTAGAGAAGACAGCTGAAACAAAATATGTACGCCGTATCTGACAGTTTGAGGGGGTGAGGCTCCAAAGAATATAGCTTAACTAACCAGAGGCGACAAGGTTATGACCATGTTCAATGTTCATTATTTTTACATAAACACTAAGGAAACATGCTTACAATAACAATAGTAATATATCTCTATCTCATCTTTATAATATTTTTATGGCTGTATGACAAACGGGTCGATGCGTTTTATGTCTGATTGAACTGAAACCAAATATTTATGTAATTCTGAATGTAATTTATTTTCATTTTTAACTTTAAACTGTATATAAATTTCTTCGCAAGGGCGATGGAATGCACTATGTACTACGTAACTTGAGTAACAATATTAGTTTTACTTAAAACCCTTTTTTTATTTGAATTTCAGTAATATATTTCACAAGTCGTCTATATTGCACAATAAGATGAGGTAAACACATGAAAAATAACGAAAAATTTAAAGATTAAATTTTTTAGGCATGTAAATTATTTCAAAATAATTTCTGTAAACTAATAGGTTGTACATATAGTATTAATAATACGTACGACCGTACGTGTCATATCTGCAAATTTTATTCTGTGCGCCGAACAAAATGGCTTCGGACCGTGAATGTTTGAAGTAACATTTTTGTATAATTTAATTTAACATATAATATGATTTTTTCGTTTACTTACCTACAGATGGAATGTCATTCCACGGCTTTTATTATGATTTCTAGTACCGAGCAAACACCATGTAGGCACGCACGAAGGCATATTTTTTAACATGCTTTTTGTGTTACATCCGTGGTAAGTCAATGAAATTGAAAGATGAAATTGTTCCTCCGTAAATGATGATGATGATGACTTGTAGAAAAAGTATTGTATACAATCGTAACATAATTAAGTTTTTCAATCTCGTACCTCTGAGTGGCCTAAGTAAGGAACGGTACTCGATTGAAGAACTCTTCATGTCACGATTGTATAAAATACTATTATGCTTTTCTGATGATTCAACTTTTTTTTTAAACTTTACCAACATTCCATTTTAGGCTGGTAATATATAGCATGTTATTTATAGTTATAGTAGGTTATTTATTATGTAGGGTATTTTAACATGATTATAAAAGTACAATACAAAAACACTACAAATACAATACATATATTAACATGTTATAAAAAACCTAACCTTTTGTGCTTTTCATTGTCACCGGTACAAATAAGTAGAAATCACTGCTATTACCGCGAGATGATAAATGAGATCACATTGTTTACAGCCGCAGCTGACCGGACTATTCTACCATGAAGGCGCTAACAACTTCGCCAACGCTTTTCTCGCGAACTTGGTCCCGGAAATTGTTATCTTCTACAAAGTAAGAATAACTAAGTTTTTATTTATTTATTTAAACTTTATTGCACAATGAAGTTAATGTACAAAGGGCGGACTTAACGCCTTTAGGAATTCTCTACCAGTCAACCATCAGGCTAAACTGAAACTGTTAGTTTGGTGCAGGATAGTAGAAAAAAGATACGAGTATGATAACTAAAAGCATGTCAAACTTAATTAATAATAAAATGTACATACTTATACATATACACAAATATAAGTGTACCTAGAGCGAAATATCAAACGAAATATCTAGACGAATATTTTCGAATAAATGCTTACGCAACTTGCTTTTAAACGAATATTTACTTTGAGCTTGTCTGAAGGCAGAGGGAGAGCATTCCACAGCCGAATTGCCTGGCAGGTGAATGAGGTGGACAAGAATCCAGTTTTTTGAAGGAGAACAACAAGCATCAGGTTACGAGAAGTGCGAAGCATACAACCGGGACGAGGTGTTATAAAAGTTGGGTCGTATAGAATTTAAAAAATTGTGGATAAAACTCGCAATGACCTGCGTTCACGAATTGGGAGCCATTAAAGCTCATGACGAAAAGTAGAAACATGGTCATATTTGCTAGGGTTACAAATTAATCTGATACAATTGTTGAGAATACGATCTAGTTTAGACAGCGAGGCTTGCGTCATGTTCATGTTGGTGCAATACATATCTGCATAGTCAATAATTGGTAGTATGGGAGACTGGACAAGGAGAGTCTTGATTCTAGACGGTAAAAAGTTTTATGGGCTATAAATTGCCCTTAATGTATTAGTTACCCTACGACTGACGTCAGACACATGTGGCTCCCATGTCAAATCGCTACCTATGGATAAGGCTGGTTTAATGAGTTTTTAGATTTTTTTGATATTAATTAATCTCTTTTCGGTAAGTATAGATAAACATCGTGCATAAGAAAACCGGACTATTCCAATAAGGTCTGGGGCCCGTTTCGCGAAAGCTTGTAACTTGTAATACAAGCGGAAGTCTTTGTCTAATAAAATAAGTTAAGAACTGACTTCCGCTTGTGTTACAAGTTACCTTTTCGTCAAATCTTGGGATTAAGTTGCAGGGCGGCGGGCTACAAGCTCCCTGAGTTGCGATAGGGTAATGTTTGTCACCCTTCGAAAACGGAACCATAAATATAACTAATCTTATACTACTGACGAGAATATATCACAAAATATTTTTTTTTTTTTGATAAGATTAACCAAAACGCACCAAATACTATTACATATACAAACAGAATAAATTAAATTCTTGTTATTGTATGAATAAAATAAGTTTTTATCTTAATTTTTCTAGGACATAACCAAACGTTAACTCCTTACCGTTCCTAGTTATGTTTATGACTTATTTCGTTACTCAGTGAAACAGGTAGTGGAGAAACCGAAGGTTACGATCGTAAATGGAGTACTGGTTTGCGTGTTCCCTGAAACCAATATATTTACAGCAAAGTCCCTACAAATGAAATATATTTATCTTATATGTATATCTATAATTATTTTTTTACCTCGTGATTCGTCGGTCTGTTTTTTATTATTATTAAGCGGTGTAAGCGCGGAATACGGCGGTGGAGTAACCAAACGTTGTTCGTCTTAAAATAGTATAACAGGATAGGAGTTTCCTGAAAAAAATACTTGTAATTCATTATATATATATTGACAGCAAATGCATCTAGAAACTTCAATAAAATAAAGGTTAAGAAAGCTATTATTCCTTAATTAACAAATACTTACGTTTTCATCACCTTCCATTGCCAGTCTTCAAATACTTTAACTCGTCAGCACGTGTTTCTTCGTCAGCATCTGTTTTTACACTGTGGCTACACTGTGTTGACCGGTGACAGTAGGTGGCGCGATTCATTTCACTACCACCCCTTACGTAGGTGCTGTTTTATAAAACAAGTAGATCATTATAACATTGTTAACAACTTTATGGTACTAAAAAAACAGTTAATTTTTATTGCTTTTGACCAAACAATAATGTTCCACATATTTTAGATCATTTACTCTTCACTTTGTTAAATCGCAAAAATGGTAGGTACATACATATTAAGTGGATCGTTTTTAACACACAATAAGGACATAATGTTTAGTTATAAAACGTTCCAACATATTTAAATCACTCTTTCCAATAATATAAGCATCATATAGGTAAGTGCAAAAAGTTTCAAAGATTATGGATCATATTAAAATTCTAATAGCGGGTTACTCACGTCAATAAAGTCGAAAATAGCTCGACATGTTTCGGAACAGTCCGTGTCCCTTATTCATGAGTCCTGCGTGTATTATGGATCATTTTTGCAAAATTAAATAAAATAAAATGAAATAAATTTAAATTTATTTGCGTGAAATGTGGTAAAAATACAAAAAGAGGTGGTATCATGCAATATTAGATCGGCACATTTCGCCAATTACATAGGCATGCAAAATATTTAACACTTACATATCTAAAATATTATTATTTACAAGTCATGATTATATTTAAATATTTATACTATGTACATTTTTTTCTTAGATACTAAAGAAATGAATCAGTTATCATGCTAATAAACTGCTAAAGTAAGATTAAACTACAGATTTATTATGGCAAGGTTTTACAGGTTGTCAAATATTCGCGAACTGAATAAAAAGCTTTTCCTAATAACCATTTATAAAGATTCGATACAAATTTATTATGAGTTAGCTCTCTAATTTCAGTCGGTAAGTTGTTATAGATTTGTATTACCATCGGATAACAATTGTCCCTACAAAGTTTGGTTTTGCATTTATTTGTCATAACAAGCCTGTCCGGATATCTTGTATTAAAATTACAAACACTATTCAGTTTTACAAAAAGTTCTGGATGTAACCTTACAAATTTACAAGCTTCGAATATATATAAAGATGGCAATGTCAATAGTTTTAGGCTTCGAAATAGTTCTCTACATGGAGTCCGCGGTGGAACATTACATATGGCTCTGATGCAATTTTTCTGACTGATGAAAGCCCTATTTCTATCACATGAGTTTCCCCATAAAATAAGACCATATCTAAGGACAGAGGCTACATACCCGTGATAAGCAGTAAGAGCGGTAGTTTTGCTTACAAAAGCTGCCAATCTTCGGAGTACATAGACAAAACGATTTACTTTGGAACATTTTTCCTCTGTTTGATGTTTCCATGAGCAGTTTTTATCTAAAAGTATACCTAAAAATGAAATTCGGTCCGATTCAACAATGTCTGTTTCTTTATATTTAACGCTTATATCAATTCTTCCTGTTCTATTATAGAACTGTATATACTTAGTTTTGGGCAGATTCGGTTGTAAATTGTTTCTTTCCATCCACATTATAATGTCATTAATTGTGTTATTTATGTCAGTATTGTATAGTTGAATTTGGTCACATGGTATAATTACAGAGATGTCATCAGCGAAAAGTAAACAATGATGTCTCGTAGCCGAAGGTAAGTCGTTAATATAGAGTAAGAATAGAAGTGGTCCCAAGACGCTACCCTGTGGTACTCCCCTTTTGTTCTCCAGAATATTTGATCTCGCATAACATATCGTGTTTTTGTCGTCAAAATTTTCGAGCTCCACAAATTGAGTCCGTTGATTAAGGTAACTTTCTAACCAGCTCAATGCTAGGCCTCGGAGACCGTACGCTTCACACTTTTTTAGTAGGCGATGATGACATACGAAATCGAACGCTTTGCTCATGTCAAAGAAAACAGTTACTACAGGTTTTTTCTTGTCAATATTATCTGTAATCTTCTTTATGAGACTAAATGCTGCCAATGTTGTAGATTTCCCTTTTTGAAATGCGTTTTGTTGTGAATTAATTATTTCGTACTTATTGCAAAATGCGGCAATCCTAGTATGCATAGACCTTTCAAAAATTTTAGAAAAAATGGATAAAAGCGCTATAGGCCTATAATTATTAATGTCTTCTTTGTTTTCTTTTTTGTGCAATGGCTTAATTATTGAAGATTTTAGCCTGTCCGGGAATACACCTGTTGTGAACGAAAGGTTAATCAAAAAACATAGTATGGAGGAAAAAGTATGTATGCATTTTTTTATGATATTAGTGGATAGTCCATCAGGTCCCATGGAATTAGTATTTTTTAAGGTTTTAACTATTTTGACGATTTCCTCCTCGTCACATGGATAAAGAAAAATTGTGGCTTGATTTAACTCTAGGTTAAGTTTATATTTATTATTGTCATAGTCATTGTTAGTTAGATTTATAAAAAAATTATTAAAAGTGTTAGCAATCTCTGTTTTATTACGGATTATGTTACCGTCTTTATTAATTTGGTCTATATCAACACGTTTGCTTTGGTACATTTTATTTTGAATAAGGTCCCATGATGCTTTACAAATATTATTTGCTTTATTTAAGTATTTGAGATTTTCTGTTTTTTTGTGATTTCTTTACACAGTTTTTTAGTATTTTGGAATAGTTATAATATAATCTTTTTATGTCTTGTTCCTTAGTCTTGTAGTATTTAAAGCGCAAATTTCTTTTTACTCTGGTAGATTTTTGGATACCTTTTGTAATCCAAACAGATTTTTTTACCTGGTTGCTGATTTTTTTCCTGATAAACGGAAAACATAGGTTGTAAAAAAGAGTAAAAGTGTTGTGAAAATCATTGAATGCGCTATTTAAGTCTGTTTGCGTATAGATCTCTGACCATGTTAAACTCTGTAAGCTGTTACAAAATTTTTTAATGTTTTCATTACAAAAATCACGTCTATTTATATACCAAAATTCCATTTGTTTATCCTTATCATCTACTTGGAAACTTATAGTCTGACCTGTATTGTGGTCCGACAGACCTAAATCATGCAATTCAGCCTTTACATTGGGCAGGTTACTAACTATGTGGTCAATGCAGGAAGCCAATCGTGTTGGTTTATCTATGTGCAGATAGAAACCATAATTTTGAACTATTTGCCGCAGTTCTCGGGACGCATTGGAATCTATTAAAGTGTTAATATTAAAATCTCCAGCTATAATTATTTTAGTACTTTTGCGTTTGGCTAATCTGTGTAAGATATTTTCCAGATTACTAAAAAATATGTGTATTTTTGATTTGGGTATCCTATAAATACAAACTATGATACATTTACATCGTGGGATTTCTATTGCACAGCATTCGAAATCTCGTTCATTTGCAAAATCTCTTAAAAATATTTATATATAATCTCTTATAAATATTAAAAATGTTATATAGATTGTTCGATAATGTTCCAACCCACATGGACTGTGGAAACGCCATACGGTCGCGCTACTGTCGCGATGCAAATGCGATTCAGTAACGGTACAAAAATGGCTGTGATCGCTACAGTTGCACGATGGACTCCGTTGAGGCATTAGTCGTGTTGTCTTTGGTGCTGCTTTTACGTAAGCATCCGAAGCGTAAGCGCGAAGCGATATTGGGTGCACCCATTTAATAAAGAGATATTACTTCGTGGACATTATGTAACAGCGTTTAAAATACTAAAAAAACCATGAGCATAAATTCAGAAGTTGCTATAGAATGTCATATTCGACGTTTTGTGAATTGCTTTCCAGTGTGAAACCAGAGTTGACTCGCAGAAAAACAGTAATGAGGCAATGTATATCAGCAGAAGAACGACTAACAATTACCTTCGATGAAAAGGTTTCGGCCGGTGCAATCAGTCAACGCAGGGCAGCTTGTGGCGAGCTGTTGGGGAGTAGCGACTCCACGTACCTGAGCGCTCCTGGGGGACTCCGTCGTCCGACCAAGTCCTCCGCCTCTGGCTTGCCTTAACCGGCCGTATAGAGTGGGGTCGCGAGAGCTGTGTTCTCGAGGGTAGATGTGGAAACCTAAGTGGCGAGTTGGCTATATGTTTAAAGTCCAGTGACACCTCTCTACCTCCAGCCCTCGAGCCATCTTAGATGTCGCTTTTTGTGGGGGCCCATCTTATGTGGGCGAGTCACCGTCTGCCGGAAATAAAATTGATTGCCATTTTGTTAGGCAGACGTCCGATTTTATTCTCCATAACCCAGTATTTAGTCTACCACTTTCATCCTAATACTCCAGTATATTTTAGATTCCATTAAATCTCAATATTCTATACACCCTGGCGGGTGCTGCCTCTGCGTGCGTCCCATGACTCGGGCAGGTGCAACATCCGCTCGGTGTACCCCTTACATTTCATTAAATTGTCGAAAGGGCCTCTGCGTGTTGGCTTCGGATCCGCGTACGCCTCCCAAAGGCCCGGAACACCATTGTTCCGTGATGGGAAAGACCTTAGATAAAGAAAGCAAATATTCTGTTAAATATGTTCAATTCGATTTTGTATAGTAGTACTGTGTTCGATCGATTGAACAACAAATCTGATAATCAAGGAGCGGAATTCTTCATAGCAAAAATCAATCCGTCAGAGGGATTGACCTAACTGTTTTATCGACTTATCGATGTTACGTAATAATATCGCATTAGGTATCCATAATCAACTTAAAAGATTATTCTGTAACATTTGACCTCTTTGATAAGCAACTTGCATCTCCATATTAAAGTAAATCATGTCAGCGTCACGTATGTCATTTATGTCACTTGAGTTTTCATGAGTGATTCCCGTGCCGTGTTACTAAAATGGTTAATCCTAAAAGAAAAACAATAAAAAAATGGATACAGAAAGATTCTTCTCTTAGTTTCAAAGAAGATTCTTCCACAATATATTGCTCTAAATGTGACGTTCATTTACATCAGCTAAAGAAACATTGTGTTGAAAGTCACTTAGTGAGTAAAACTCATTCGTCACATGCTCAAAAAGTACGAGTTCAGACACATTCTATATAGATTTAATCATATTTTTAGTTTCGTGCAATATTCCATGGAAAAAGATTAACAATCCACAGTTTATATTATTTTTCCAAAAATATATTTGTTCTTCCTGTACATCAAAATCACTTCCGGATGAATCATTGCTGAGAAAAGTTTACTTAGATATAGTTTACCAACAAACAATTCAAGACTTACGCAAGAACCTGATAGGAAAATACATATGGATAACGGTCGACGAAACATTAAATAGGATGGGCAAAAGTGTCACTAATTTGATTGTAAGAGAACTACCTATAAAGAAAAATTCTTGTTGTAAATCTTACTTAATTGGAAGTAAAATTTTTGAAAAAATCAATGGTAACTCAATGGCTGAATACATAAAAAAGCAGTTGCAGTTTATTTGGCATAATTCATATAATGAGCATGTTAGAAATGTCCTTGTTTTGAGCACTGATAGTGCCGCGTACATGCTAAAGGCTGGTAAAATCTTAAAAGCTACTTTTCCAAATCTACTACATATTACATGTCTGGCACATGGATAACATAGAGTCTGCGAGCACATACGATCTCAATATAAAAGTGTTGACGCCTTAATATCAAACGTAAAGAAAATATTTTTAAAGTCTCCACATAGAGTCCGAATATTCAAACAAATTTGTCCATCCGTACCATTGCCTCCAAAACCTATTATAACTAGGTGGGGCACATGGCTTAATGCTGCTATATATTATGCAGAAAATTGGAATGTATTACAGAAGTAATTTCAAACTTAAATTCAAAAGAGTCGGCTGCAATAAGAGAAGCAAAAAGAGTACTTAAGCACAATAATTTGAGAAATGATCTTTTGTACATAAAAGAAAGTTATGGCATTTTATGTGAAGCAATAATCAAATTACAAACATCCTGTCTATCCCTATTAGACTCTCTTCTAATACCTACTTGACCAGGTGAGAACTATTCTAAATTGGTGTGGATCTCACACAGTGCAAATAAAACTTGAAAAAGTACTAGATAGAATTCCAGACTACGACATGATACGTAAATATGCTGATTTTATAGAAAAAAGTGATTACAGTCAAAACACCGCTATCGAGTACTACAAATATGCTCCTGTTACTTCAACTGAGGTAGAACGCTCGTTTTCATCTTATAAATGGATCTACAATGAAAAAAGGAGTAATTTGAAAGGTGACAATGTTGAAAAAATAATGACTATTTTCTTTTACTATAGGGAAGATGAAGAAAACATATTTAGTACAGATTTAGATTTCGACTCTGTTATTTTGAATGAAGATTAGTTACCTATTCTTAGCAATATTTGTTTTTAATTTTTCATAAGTTTCATATAGAAATTTTAAAATAAAAGTATTTTCTGTTTTATTCTTTACTATTATACTAAAATACAGTGGCGGTCAGCTAATTAGGGACACCGTTAATTTGTTTGTATGTATATCCAAAAGCCTGATTTCATTACTTTAACTTTGTTTCGTTAAGTGTCAAATATTTATCGATAAGTCGATAAAACAGTTAGGTCAATCCCTCTGACAGATTGATTTTTGCTATGAAGAATTCCGCTCAATGCTGATAATATATAATTAGTAATTATTATAATCACACCTACCCACATAAAAAAAAGTCGCCCGACACAATTAGTCGCGCGTTGATGCGACTGTATCGCCCACGTAACCACGTGGGTTACGTGGGCGAGGGTACACAGCTAGCGACCTTGGCCTATACCACGAAAATCGAACGATTGCGGATTTGTATCTCCATCTCTGTCACACTTGCATATTGGAGTGACAAAGAGGTTTTACCGTCAATGCCAATTTTCGATGTTCGTGGTAGGCGTGCTTATCGCGACCGTATCGATGCGAACGCGCTACTGCATCGCTGCAAAAAGTCGCCGTGGGCGAGGGGCCTAAGTAAACTGCTGACTGGAAAGTATGTACGAGTATGTATATATAAGCTTTATTGTACAATAACACAAGAAATACAAGAAACACTGCAACATCTCTTCCAGTTAAACTTTGAGAAAATTAGATGAAAACAGGCAACGATGTAAGACAAACCAAGAACAAAAATGTAACAAAACTTCAAATAAAAAGTAAATTTTGAATACACATTGTAACTAAACGATTAATAAATACGCAAATAATATGTATATAAATATACACTAAACATATATACATATATTAAATAATAAATAAATATATAAACTATTAAACAGAGCATAAAGGACAAACTACAATCAAGGGTCGGAAAGCCACAACTTCTTTCGCCTCTCCTTGAGCGTTGCTGCAGATTGCGATTGCCTCACAGACACCGGCAACTCATTCCACAACTTTACGGCATGGAAAGTGAAAGATCTTTTGTAAATACGCGTCTTGTTGGACGGAAAAGTGAGAGAAAGGTTGGTGCTAGAACGTAAACGGTGACCACTACCGGAAGCCAGGAAACTGAATTTCTCAGATAGACAAGAAGGGGAAGCAGAATTGAATAACACATTGAAAAGCAATGACAGGACATGCACATCTCTACGACGACAAATCGAAAGCCAGCCAAGTTGTTTTCAGAACTGGGATAAATGATCACACTTACGCAGACCAAAGATATATCTGATACATATATTTTGCAAGCGTTCGAGTTTGTCAAGTAGCTCCTCTCTAAGATCTACAAAAGCAATGTCACCGTAGTCTAATAAAGCAAGCAGAATGGATTGAGTAAGAGTGATTTTAGTATGAAGAGGAAGGAAATTTTGGAGTCGGGTACCACCAGCTCCGACAATTTGGACCTAAAATAAGGACTACCAATAACAATAGCCTGCGATTTCCGAGCATTCACATTTAACCCATAATAGGGGGATGACGACTAGGTTGAAAAACTATTATTCTAATTAGTCCGTCAGTTAGATTATCTAAAATTATTAGACACGTATTTTTTCCTTTTTCAATTTAACTAAAATTGACAAAGATAAAGAGCATCAAAGTTCCGGGGTGGGGGCTTGTTACGTCACTCCTAGGTAAGAATTGTACCTAGGAGTGACATTACGCGAAACTTGAACGCACTGTATTTTTGTCATTTTACATTTGACGAACAAAAGAAAAAATACGTGTACAATATTTCTTTATAATCTAAAAGACGGACTAAATAGATTTTTTCAGTCGTCTAGCCTATTATACGCCCAGCTACGTATTGACTCGAGGTCGCAGTTGATTTTACTAATCAGTGAAGGAAAATCATCGAAGCCACTCGCCGCGTTAATCTGTAAGTCACCCGCATAAAGATGATAACTTAAAGTTAAAGACTCAGTAATAAATATAGAGAAAAGAAGGGGAGAGAGAATTCCTCCCTGGGGAACACCAGCGGAGAGGTTAAACCAATCCGAAACCCGGTCATCCACCCTGGTCATACTCCCAAAGAGGTAGTCACGGAACCAAGACAGAGCAGTATTTGATAAATAAAGCGACCTAAGGTTTTCAAGAAGGATATCAAAATTTACAGTACCTATTAAAAACACTACTGAAATCTAAGAAACTAACACTGTGAGCTTTTTATTCTCAATATTAAGACGAATGTCAAGTAAAGTAGGTTAGGTTAGAACTGCGACCCCCAACAAACAACAAAAAACTGCTAGCTTATTAGCTAAGAATTGCGGCCCTTCAAACAGAACACTGCTGCCTAGAAAGTAGGTTCGGTTCGGTTAGAACAGCGACCCCCTAACAAAAAACATCCTACCAAGAACTTGGGTTAGGTAAGGTTGTCCTGTCCCCCAACAAAAAAAAAAACTGCAACCGAAAGGAGGTTAGGGTAGGTAAGAATTGTGATTATCTACCAAACGAAAAATGCTACCAAGAAAGTGTGTTAGGTTAGGTTAGATCTAAAATAAAATTGGTAGGCGCTTATATTTCGTGTATCATAGTTGTTATGTATATTAGATTATTTTAATGTTATAATAATTAAATTTATTTTTTTTTGAATTTTGAAAATTTAATAGAAATATAACTTTAAAAAAACAATACACGTAATTTAAAAATAACCAGAATAAAAAATCTACGACTATACACTTACGCTAGGGTTTAAGCTAGGGCCGACAGGTACCCGGCGTAAATGTGCCAAAAATGCTACTGGCGTTTCCACGTTGAATAGCGATTGAAATTTGCTGCACTAAATAGGAACCTGATCTGGGATCGCCACTTTTTTCGAAGATTCTATGTCCAAGATTTTTAACGAAGGACTTAGCCTCGGTGCACCACGGACCACTCGTTTCTACGGCGACGGGAATAAAATTATACGCCGGCTCCAAATTCGAGTACTTGGTGTGCTTTAATTTCGCAGCATTCTCCGCAGCAGCTCCAGCATTCCTTTTTGTGTGATTGAGATGCGACGGTGCGAAAGTACTCACACACATCGCATCCCAAATAAGGCTGCGTCCTCGCGTCCATGGGACCAGTGTAAGACCGTCTGGTCTTTTTCCATCAGTCCTACTTAAACCTTGTGGCTCTAAGACGCAAGGGACGTTAGCTGTTACCAGAGCCCGCCGAATCAAATCGTTGATCGACTGGTGTCTAGAGAACCTGCCAGCACAGCGTACGCAGCTCAGGCCATGGTGACCATTTGCTTCGACTCTAGCTCCACAGATACACTGGTGGGGTTCGCATACAGTACTGCCTAATCTTAGAGCCACACCAATACGGAGGGAGTCGTTGTCTAAAAGCGTACCCAAGTGCGGCGATGGTAGTGCGTGTAGCCACGCCCCAGATTCAGGCACTACAGCCGCTTTCAAACGTGCCACATCAACACCCACTGCGGCTTCCAGTAGGTCATCGTAAGCCTTTTTGCTTAAGATATCGTCCCAAGATCTTAGAACCTTAAGATTGTCAGGTCTTGCATCGCTTGGACATCTAACCTTCCACTCATATAAGGCTTCTTCCAAAAAAGGAACTCGAACATTGCCACCGTTTATTGAAAGTATGCGAGTGACAAGCTCCATGGAAGCGTGAGCGGAGGCTATAAATGCCACGAGTCCGATATCGTACACTCGGCGAATTCCAAGGCCACCATATCGAATAGGCAATGAAGACTGAGACCACTGAGACTCACTTAAGCTGACATTTAGAATTGCTTCGAGCCCGTGTCGCAAAGTCTGGTCAAAGTCGCAGACGTGTTTTGGGAAAAGCCAAGAAGGTGCTGTACGTAGGGTATAAATCATGCGAGGCATGGAGAAACAGCTACGCAACAGGACCACAGCAACATGAGTAGAGAGCTGTTGCAAATGTATAAGTGATGATGATAATGCATTCCCCTTTTTCTTTATTGTAGAAGGAACCCCTTCTGGAAACATTGGAGCTCCTAAAAGTGAAAAAGATGTAGCGTCAATCATTTTTAAATCGGGTAGTAAAGCTAGGAATTGAGCCGTAGACACCGTACACACAATTAATTGTTATCGTTTAAACCTCACCGCACTCACCGGTCGCTGCCGCGGCACGCTCGCGTCTCGTGCACGGTTTGATCTCGGTTAAACCTAACACACTTCTCCTCGCTTTGCTCGTCGTCGCAACTAACTTTGAAATTTGGATTGCACAATTATTAATATATTAAAATTGCGTGTTACTGAGAATCATTAAAAGATTAAAATGTAGCTTATTCCAATCCCAGTAGTTAAGTACGACTACCAGCGAAGCGAAGCGAGGAGAAGCGTGTTAGGTTTAACGGCGACCATAACTCTCACGAGCCGAGCGAGCGAAATGTCTAACTTAAATCTACTTCTCACAATGTATACAGTAGTATAGTTTAATTATTTAAAAATACTACCTGATATAAAGTATCTAGTAACTTCGAGAACTTTTAGTTATGTTCTGTTTTTTATACTTTTATTTCATTTCAGTTAACAATTACTGATATGACAGTAGGTAATAATTACTTGAATAAACTGATATGAATATGTAACCTTTATACATATTGACCATTATATGTTCTAAGTTTAGAGTTTCTAAACTTATACCAAAAAGCTAAAAGGGCTAGCAATCATTATAAATGCCAGCTTTTCTATATTTTGACCATTTTGTATTTTGATCTTATGATTTATGAACTAATGCCAAATAACTTTATATATTTTGATACTATATGTATTTTGAATTTAGGCATTATTACTGTATACATTTCAATCGTATGTATTATGAATTTATATATTTTGATATGTACCTCTCAGGAACATATGAAGGCATGTTTACAAAAACAACATAACTACACTAGACATGAATTTACAGGAAACGAAAAAAACTAAATGTCTTCTTATATATTAGTTATTTGACAAACATTGTATTGGTGATTTTAGTAAGTTGCCAATAGTTCCGAAATATACGATTACACATTTCAAAGACCAGTATTTTTGGAAAAAAATTGAATAATAAGTTCGTCACTTATGCTGTTTTTGTAAAATTTTGTTAGTTATGTTCTTTTTTTAAGAAAATAAAACAAGTTTCTATAGAAATTATGTTTTGTATTCTATCAGAGAGGTAGAGAATCCGCTGCTGTTGTCATCGTTATCTACCTCCAGAGACGACGATTCTTGACGCGCTGGATACAAAACTGATTGGTAGAATTGATGGCTCGATGGTTTGACCAAAAACTGCATCAATTTCCTCAAGTCGCCTACTTTGTGATGATTAAGGGGAAGTGAAGACTCATAAGCAAGAATTTTCTTTCTATTTCTTATATCAATGGTAACCAGTTATGTAACTTACTAAAAAGAGTTTGTATATATGTATGTTCTTTTTGTAAAAAACAATGTAGATATGTAGTTTTTGTAAAATAGGTATATTTTTGAGGACTGATTTTGGACAATTGGGGTCATTTTTGGACACTTTCTTTTGCTCTATGTGTAGATCCTGCTTAGACGAATGCTATGATAGCAAAAACTCAAATTCGCAAAAAATATTAGTTATGTTGTTTTTGTAAACATGCCTTCATATGTACATTCGTTATCTAAGTTTAAGTAATTTGTTTGTTTCAGGACGAAATCACAGACTTTATAAGTCCTTTAATCCAGGACCTTGCAAACCAATTATTGGAAGATATAAGCATAGGAGATCTATTTCCACAATTCCAACGTATTTAAAACGTGATACTAGCTAGAATATTGTCAAATAAAGTTCCCGATAAGAAAGTACTGGATATTAAAAGTCAAAAAGCAGGTACCGATGTTTAATTAAGTTCCTATCTTCCTGCAATTATGAACAATTAAGTGAGTAGAGTATGGATTTTAATCGATGATCAGGTACCATCTTAGTAAAATAGCACAGAGAATATTCCCTGGATAGTCTTTGACGATACTTTTTGCGTCTGCAAGTGTTTTCTCTAAGGAGGAGAATTTTATTCGCAAAATTGGGTAGGACTGTTTTATATAGAATTTAATGAGCTTTAATCAGGGATTGTAAAACCGGTTTTATTAAATACCTGTATAGAAATTGACAGACTATTACCGCTAATAAAATAATACCTGTATTCTAATTAGAGGTATTGTTGTCATTTCGCTTTTATCTATACCAGTATGGCTACACTATTAGCGATATTTAATACCTGTATTCAATATCGGTATTCATTGCACTTGAAAGATAAGATGTCAATTAAACATTTTCACTAAAATGCAACAAATAGGTGTAATAGTGAAACGTCAACCGATACATTGTGCATGGCAGATATCATAGACATGATAAGAAAATTAATTTACGACGTATTCTGTCAGTTTCTTTATTCGTCTTTCTGTTAAATTTGTCATAAAGATCTAGAAATTGAATTGAGCTTTTGTAATAATATGTAAAATGGGTCGTGGCCGGAAAAGAACAAGTGGGGTTTACCGGTTTTTTGATATTAACGATAGCGGAAATGAATCCACTTGCACAATCGAAGGATGCGGAAACAAATTCAAGGTAGGTCATTTTGGTTCTTCTATTGGCAAATTCGTTTCTTCAAGACCCAAAAATCTTCAGCGTACAGCAACACTCATATACAAAACAGTAATCACACTTATTATCATATGTTGGTCGTATCGTCCAGGTAGGTAAATCTCAATATCATTCAAATCTTTAATAAAAATAAATACAGGTTAAAAACTTGCATATTTTTTAGTGTTTTATAATAATCTGTATTATATTTCCAGGGACATCATGGAAGTAACCTACTATCGCATTTAAAAATTACACATTACAACCAATATTTAGTTAGTTAGTTTTCCTGGGCTTTTTCCGCAAATCGACATCCATTGTGCCTATTTTGCGTGATAGCGAGGTAGCACTACTCTAACCACCCTAGTTCGTCTATGAAGCCTATCATCGTTTTAAGGTTGCAAGTTGCCTCCTTTAGTGTGCTGGGAGTTCCTAAGTATTTGCTCCTGTATACTTCTATCTGTTTACATTCTAGGAGAACATGTTTTGTTGTTTCTTCCTTATCCATACATGCTCTGCACATCGGGCTGTCCGTGATGCCCATTCTGTGTAAGTGTTTGTTTAGTGTGTTGTGTCCTGTTAGTAGTCCTACTATTTTCCGTAGTTGTTCTCGGGGCGTCCTCAGTAGAGTTTTTGTGAGCTTGTAGTTTAGCTCTGGCAGGACTTCCTTGGTTTGTCTACATGTATCAAGATCATCCCAGTATTTGTTGTGTAGTTGTCTGTGATGTTGGTTTAGAAGGTTTTGAATGTATGATAAAGGTAGTGGAACGATGGGTTCTGGTCCGTATGCCGGTGTCTCTGACCCTCTTCTTGCCAGTTCATCCGCTGCATCGTTTCCCTTGAGCCACTATGTCCTTTTATCCATTGTATAGTTACTTTGTTTCCTTCCTCGCTCATCTTTGTGAGGCCATTATGACATTCGAGTATAAGTTGTGATTTAAGTTTGTCGCTGCGTAGCGCTTGCAGTACCGATTTGCTGTCTGACAGTATTAGTATGTTTTCATTTTGTGTTTGTCGTCTTTTTGCTGCATTGCAGGCTTCTATTATTCCCACACATTCCGTTTGGAATACTGTGTTGTGTACCCCTAGGGGTTTTGAGATGTGTATGTTGAGATCTTCTGAGAAGACACCACATGCTGTCCCTTCGTTTGTTTTTGAGCCATCTGTAAATATTCTAAGGTTTGTCTGATTTAGTCCTTCCTTTGGATCTTCTTTCAGTGATATAGCATAGTCCTTCCGGAAGATCATAGTTTTTGGTATTTGATCAATCGGTGCTTCCAGTATTGGCATATCAGAGATCATATTTTCATAGATCTTCTTGTGTATCGATCTAAGTGTTGACCATAGGTTGAGATTTTTCAGCCGTAAAGCTGTGGCGGCTGCCTCTTTCTGTATGTGTATGTGTAGTGGTAGGAGTCCTAGCATTATTTCTAGTGCCGCAGTCGGTGTAGTTCTCATGCAGCCTGTGGCTGCTACACATGCTAGTCTCTGCGTTTTACTTAGTTTGTCTATGGTTGTTTTTAGTTGTGTGCGAGGCCACCACACGACGGCGCCATAGCTGATCATTGGCATTATTACCATTTTGTATAGCCACAGTATGATGTTAGGGGCAAGCCCCCATCTTTTACCCACCATCCTCCGGCATTGCCAGAAGGTTACTGTTGCTTTGTTTAGTTTGTTTTCAAGATGTTTTCCCCAATTTAGTTTGTCGTCTAGGATTATACCTAAGTATTTCACTTCTTTAGAAAGTGTTAGTCTCGCTCCGAAGAGCTTTGGCATTTCGTATTTACCCAACTTTCGTTTATGTGTGAAGAGAATTGTGTCGGTCTTTTTTGGGTTTACCGATACCAATATTTAACTGCGAAGCAAATTACCGATGAGTCATCTTCGAGCACTTCGACAAAATCTATCATGACTGCTCAAGTAATAGATGAGTGTGTGAACCTTGTCACAAAACATGGACGACCCTTCGCTTTGATAGACGATGAGGCTTTTTAAAATTTATTGAAAATAGCTTTAGGTCAAGAAAATGCTGCAACCATATCTTCTCGCAGCATTCGTGATAGAATAACTGCAGAAGCTGATAAAGTTCGAAATGAAATCACGGCTGAAATTAAAGACAAATTAATGTGTTTGAAAGTAGATGCAGCGACATGCCATGATAGGGCTTTTTTTAGGTATAAACGCACAATATATATTAAATAATTGTATCGTCCTGAGAACATTGGCTGTAGTGCAGCTTGATAGAAGGCACACCAGTGACTTTTTTAAAGAAAAAGTTATATCTGTTCCACACAGATATATAATCAACTTAGAAAATCTGTATTCCATTACGACGGATAATGGGTCAAACATGATTAAGATGACTAAACTCTTAAATGAGGAGATTGCAGAGACACACAACAACATTGAAGAGTCACATGATCATGAAGATTTAGCAGACAACTTACCTGCTTTCTCGCTAATAGATGACGAAACCTTTGCAGAACCTATCTCGATTTCAGCCGTAAGGTGTGCCGCTCATACTCTGCAGTTGGCAATACACGATGCCATTAACAGCGATGATGAATGCAAGACAATTTTATCTGACATTCGATCATGCGTCCGAATTATAAGAAGACCATCGATGACGCCATTATTGAACAAAAAAAACAATGTTAGATTGTCCAACAAGGTGGGATTCGACGTATAGTATGGTAAAAAGTCTTTTAGAATTAAAAGATTGTTGCTTGCCTGAGAGCAATCAGACCAGCTAGTCATTTTACTAGTGACCGGTGGAATTCAATACAACATATCGAAAAAACACTGCAGCCGTCAAAAATACTTTCAAAAAAATTACAACAGGAGCAACTAACCTTTGGCGACTTCTGGTATGAATGGACAAAATCCCAACTGTTGACAAAAGACATACCTACAACATTATCGCAAAAAATTGCTAGTGCTATGGAGACAAGAAAGAAGAAGACAAGAGAAACTGTTTGAGAGCAGTTCATTTTTAGCTTCAATATTTCTACGTTTCCAGGATACTTCGAACCAGCAACCTTCGGCGGCATTCACAACGCCTTGCGACAACATTTCCACAAATAATGTCGATAACGTAATAGAGAGCATGTTACGTCTTGCCGAACAACAAAGAAACTATAATGCAGATAAATATTCATTTGAAGTAATGTAATGTTGGTTTACATTTAAAAATACACAGTAAAATGTTGGTTTATAGCCAAGTTTGAAAATTTGAAATAAGCCCTGGCTGATACAAAACCTCCTTAGTATGAAGTGAAATGACGTATCATATTTTAAAACTAAATTCATAACTCCCTCGGGAGTTATATTGTACTCAAATCCATAACTCCCGAGGGAACTAAATCGGCTCTAACCGCTCTATACGCTTGCGCGTTATAATACCATTACCGAGCAAGTGTGACGAAAAATAAAATACCGACTTTCTTCCTTGCGTTGCCTCCGAACAAACGTTGTTTTAGTTTTAACGCCTGCCATTAGGATTCCTTTCTTTGTCTAAATAAAAAAGGTATTAACTTTGGCTGTCCCTTCATTCTAGCGTTCAATCGTCTATGCCAACCTTCCAGGCTATTACAACAATACAATACAATAACTCTTTATTGCACCTCAAAACAACAAAAATAACACAAACTGGTATAGATTACACATGAAAAAGAGGCAAACAACAGCTATTGTTAGTACGATGAACTTCATTCGTACAGCTTATGAGTTGTGTAACTCGATTTTGACTTATCCATTGTTTCTCCATATAACTTGTAAATTTGACACTGCCCAGGTGTTCATCACCGTCACATTCCAATTTAATTGTTTTCCAAGCTTCTGAAAAATATATTGTGGTGGTAAAAGTGGCAAGTGAGCACACAGGTCAGTTACATCACGGCCTGTTACTCTGTTTGAAATTCCGAGTTCGTCTGACTTGTTTCCAACTGTTTTAAAATAATGATAATAGCAGCCAGTGACGAGTATTTCCGGAAATACGATCCTCAATGCCTGTATTTGAGCAATCTCATAAGCACACTTATACTTGTGTATGACAATTCCAAAATGTTCTCTGATGAGTTGGAATAATCTTATATATGTCTGCTGTCTTTTGTCACGTAATAAGCAGAATATTATAGGAACAATATTCACGGTGTCCTTGTTGCCGGTGTTAACATCCAAATGAATTGAGTACAGCTGATAAAACATGGGTACACATTTAAATGTTGCATCACCGTAAAAAGTTGTCTTTTTCTGCAAAGTGTTTGATAGTATTTTGAGCTGTCTGACTTGAAAATATTAGTATCTTATTTTTGTCATTGCCATCACTGCACACAAGAAAATTATTGGCAATTATGTCTGGCACCTTAATTTCATTTAAACTTGTGAAGTGAGTTTTCTGCAAATTCAGAAATTTGTTTCGCTTTCTATATAATGAATCTTTTTTGGATTTAAGCACGGCATATTGATTTCTTCTTGTTTCAAATCGATCGGTTGAGGGTTTTTTAAAACTACATTTTCGAAAATTTCAGGTATTGGGTCAAATGATCTGCAGACTTCAGTTTTACATTTGTTTATAATAACAGACACAATATTTTTCTCAGAATTCGGACAACATAAGTGTTCATTTACATTCAGAAACTTATTTTTAGAATTTATTTTAATCGAAGCACTACATTCACTTCGTTTGGAACACCGCCACAACGTCTAACGTCGGTCTTTGTTCATTTTGTTTTTTGAGTAGGAGAAACCAGCATGTAGCAGATTAGTAGTCTCTTTTATTTTTGTCAAAAATAATATTTTCATTTATATCCATGATGAACTTACGGTGGATACCAAAATTCCTTCTGAAATAAAATGACATTGACTTGGCAGTTGAATTCTGTTTTAGAATCACTTCAAATTTAAGTGGCCAGCAAAAGATAAAACAAGATAATGAGTTTGTACTCGTAACGATAACGAACTCCTTCATAATTTTGCAGTTTAGGAAAAACACGAGAATGCCAGTTTGAGAGTTAGACAAGTCATCACAATGGTCAAAAAGCGAATTAGTCAACAAACTCTATAGTCTTAACGCCACTGATAATTGAAGTTTAGGCAAAACGCGAATTAGTCATAAAACGTTTGAGTCATTCATCGAAACAGGCAGTCTATCCATTCGACAAAAAGCGAAATAGTCCATAAACTACATAGTCTTAATGCCACTGTAGATTGAAGTTTAGGCAAAACGCGACTTAGTCATAATACGTCTTAGGGACACCCGGACAAAAGGATTCAAATAACATGTCGTGGTTAATTAAATAGTTAACAAACGCATCTTTGAATAAATTAACCATGTCTTGTGCGTGATGTTTATCAAAAGTGTGTTACACCGGACCGTCTCGTAACAGTCGTAACACACTCCAATTTCTTCCCTGCACATGCTGGTGACAATATAATTAATGCGAAAAACGGCGAATCGCGTAATCGGAAACCCATGCCACTGACGGAACTATCTCGTCTCGAAAAAAAAGTTTGCATGTGAAATAGCATTTTTTTAAACTCAACGTCACTGATATATCAAACCACCCTAGTACACTTAAATATTTCGAAATCAATGTGGCAAACCAATTTGAAAACAGACACCCTACAAAATAGACCGCTCAATTTTTAATGCATTGTGCGGCGGTCGGCTCCCAGATTTATATCCATGATGAACTTACGGTGGATACCAAAATTCCTTCTGAAATAAAATGACATTGACTTGGCAGTTGAATTCTGTTTTAGAATCACTTCAAATTTAAGTGGCCAGCAAAAGATAAAACAAGATAATGAGTTTGTACTCGTAACGATAACGAACTCCTTCATAATTTTGCAGTTTAGGAAAAACACGAGAATGCCAGTTTGAGAGTTAGACAAGTCATCACAATGGTCAAAAAGCGAATTAGTCAACAAACTCTATAGTCTTAACGCCACTGATAATTGAAGTTTAGGCAAAACGCGAATTAGTCATAAAACGTTTGAGTCATTCATCGAAACAGGCAGTCTATCCATTCGACAAAAAGCGAAATAGTCCATAAACTACATAGTCTTAATGCCACTGTAGATTGAAGTTTAGGCAAAACGCGACTTAGTCATAATACGTCTTAGGGACACCCGGACAAAAGGATTCAAATAACATGTCGTGGTTAATTAAATAGTTAACAAACGCATCTTTGAATAAATTAACCATGTCTTGTGCGTGATGTTTATCAAAAGTGTGTTACACCGGACCGTCTCGTAACAGTCGTAACACACTCCAATTTCGTCCCTGCACATGCTGGTGACAATATAATTAATGCGAAAAACGGCGAATCGCGTAATCGGAAACCCATGCCACTGACGGAACTATCTCGTCTCGAAAAAAAAGTTTGCATGTGAAATAGCATTTTTTTAAACTCAACGTCACTGATATATCAAACCACCCTAGTACACTTAAATATTTCGAAATCAATGTGGCAAACCAATTTGAAAACAGACACCCTACAAAATAGACCGCTCAATTTTTAATGCATTGTGCGGCGGTCGGCTCCCAGTGACCCTCGTCGTTGACACGACAATCGCCCGAGCTGACACACTGTTAAGCTGTTCGATAAATGCTATAACATACCAATTGTTCTTTCAAAGCTTCCGATTTTTTAAGCACATCTTCCAAAATGTTGTAAACCTTCAAGGTTTTCAATTGGCAAAAGTCCATTATTATTTTTCCAGCAGAATCTTTGGCTGTCATGCCACTTCCGAGCTGCCTTTTAATTAGCTCAACCTTGCGGACAGTGTACAACGCCAAAGGCTTTCAGCTCATTCAGCGTTGTAATAATGTAATCTGAAAAGAGAAAGGAGTGTTTATAGGTGCGATATGAATTTACAACAAACAACCACATCCAGAACTTTTGTCTTGTCTATTAGCAAATTGAGTACTGATATCGACATGCTAGTGGCCAGTAATTGAATGACCTCAATAAGTGGCCTACGAGTACCTTCGTTCTATATTATGTCTTACCAGAATCTCTGCTAGAATTAGACTTCCCAGACTGATTGGATTTAGTACGTGTTGGAGACGACACCCTTTTCGCATCAGTTATTTCAACATTATCTAGATTAAGACTGTTGTTTGATAATGTTGGGGATGCCACTACACCATCAGCAACGAGACTGGACTTTATTGATTCATCGTCATTCATGTTATGATGCTCTAAAAAAGAGTTTTACATATTTATTTGCCTAATATGAATGTGTATGTATAATACTGAATGAAACTATGTAAGTGTATAATACGATATTTTTTGTGTTAAGATATTTAATGTCTGTCCCGTACTCGGAACAATGGTGTTCCGAACCTTTGGGAGGCTTGCGCGGAGCCGAAGTCAACACGTAGAGGCCCTTTTGACAATTAAATGAGATACAAGGGATACACCGAGCGGATGCTGTCCCTACCCATGTCATGGAACGCACGCATAGGCAGCACCCGCCATAGTGTGAGGACTATTGAGAGTTAATGGAATCTGTAATATGTACTGGGCACAACAGCCCAATAGTATAGTGAAAGAATGAATTAACTTTCATCCAATAGCCCTGTATTGGATGAAAGAAACCGACCGCCTGCCTAATAAAACGATGATAAAACTTATTTCTTGCAGACGGTGGCTCGCCCTCTATGCGTGGGCCCCCACACAACCAGTGTCACGGTCACGGGGCACAGGCCGCGACAGCCTCCGCTACATGGATAGGACTATTTGATGTTGATGAAATTGAAAGCCGTTATCGGGTCGCCGATTTAGAAAACAACAACAATTTTCAAATCCAACTTAGCGGACGTGAAATAAATAAAACTATTCTTGTTTCCCCTTTACAAACTTTGGACCATCATTTTACCCCTACTTTGAAAAATCCTATTTTTGTGCACCCCTTCACCTTACAAGAAACCTACTTACCAAATTCGGAATCTCTAGAACCAGACATAAACATAAAAACGACACCGATATTAATATTTTGAGATTTCAAGTCCATCGCACCCTATCAGAGAAGATGGTATCTCACGTCCGCCTCGTTAGATGTTGAAATTGTTATTGTTTTCGAAATCAGCGACCCAATAAACTAGAAAAACTATACCCATGTTGTTTTCTTACTATATTACCTCTTTTCCCCGTTTTGGAGGTTGATTTCTCAAAAAGCCTGAAACACGTCTTTACTCATCTATTATTAGGAAAATTCCTGTGAAGTTTCGAATAAAATAATCGAACTAATCTTGTTTCCCCATACAAATTTTGTACCCCCATTTGACACCCTTTGGATATGAAATTTGAAAACTCCTTTCTTTGGCACCCCTAAGGAACCTAAGTGCTAAATTTAGAATCTCTAGAACCAGAAATAAACATATAACGACACTCGTTGTGATATTTTTAGATTTCGTTTCGACCCCATCGCGTCTTGACCGGTATTTTTGGGATCCCTGTACGGGAATTCGATAGCTGCTGGGTTATAATTATAATAAATACAAAATAGCTGACCGTTTCAGAGCAAAATATATTGACAACTGGTAAAACAAAAATGTATCAAAAAACTAGACATCAAAATAAATAGACAATATAGTTTCTGTATAAAACCTCCACATCGTCCCCCCCGTGTAGCGAAGCTACACAAGTTCGTGTTCTAGTCTGGCTAGCTTTCTTGTGGGCCTCCTCAGTACGCCCCCTTTGGTGGCCACATCGGCCACTCTGACAACCCCGTCTCTGCCCGGGAAAACCTCTACCACTCGACCTATAGGCCACACACCTCTTGGTAGATCAGGGTCAACAACGAGAACAATATCATCGACTCTCAAATTTGTAAAATTCGATCCAAAGTTTCGTCTTGGTTTTAAATTAGGCAGGTATTCTTTGAGCCATCTAGTCCAGAAGTGTTCAGATAAACGTAAAGCCTTTTGCCATTCTTTTCGAGTTATAAATACATCATCATCGAGACGAGTTGGTAGCTGTTGGGGTGACGAAGTGCCTATTAGGAAGTGAGATGGTGTAAGGCTCTCGCATTCTCCATTTTCTGTGACGTAAGTTAGGGGCCGCGAGTTGACTAGGGCCTCGGCCTCTAAAAGAAAGGTATGGAGTAGTTCCTCTTTTGGTGACTTTTCCTTTAATATTGTAAGAAGTGCAGCTTTTACTGTTTTCACCAATCTTTCCCAGCAGCCTCCCATAAATGGTGATGCCGGGGGAATAAAGGTCCATTTTATCCCCTTGCTAGCAGCAAAATCTTGTAATTTGTCATTGTAGAACTCGCAGAGTTGTCTATTAGCTCCGACGAATGAAGTGCCGTTATCTGAGAGGATTTGATTTGGCAGTCCTCGTCTTGCAGCAAAGCGACGTAGGCTCATAATGGCGGAATCTGCTGAGAGGCTTGCAACTATCTCTAGATGGACTGCTCGCGTCGTCATGCATGTGAAGAGGGCTATCCAACGCTTTTCTCGTCGGCGACCGATCGTAACATCCACTGGACCGAAATAATCAAGGCCCGTGTTCGTAAACGGCCGTTTGTGGTGTTCTAAACGGACATCCGGCAGGTCACCTGTTGGAGGGATTTGAGGGATCGCTTTTCGTTTGATACAGTAGGCACAGCGTCTTGCAACCATTTTCACCTCGCTGCGACATCGAAATATCCAGTATTTTTGTTTAAGCTCATTGATCACCAGCTCGTTGAAGGCATGTGCGGCTTGGACGTGGTAGTGTCGAATAAGAAGTCGAACGCTAGGGTGACGACCATCCAGGATAATAGGTGACGTAGTAAAGAAATCGATGTTCTTCATGTGCTTAATGCGGCTGTCCAGTCTGAGAAGGCCATCTTTATCAATTTTTGGGCAGAGAGGGTTCAGTTTGCTAGACTTGGGTAATGGCTTGGCATCTTGAAGTAAGCCGAATTCTTCACTGAATGATTCGGTCTGCGCTTGTCGAAAAATGGCGATTTCAGCCTTCTGCATTTCTACGGCGGACAGCGGTGGAAGCTTGGGTAAAGAATTATTAGCAGTTTTGTTTTTGGAATTTGAATTGTGTGCCAAAAGAGACCGAAACTTATTGACGCACTGAAATATACGTGCAGTTGCCCGAACCAGGCGTAACCATTCACTAAAATGTGAGGGATCTGGAATAACCGATGAAGGTTTGTCCAGATTAATTAGTCCCACATGCACCTTGGAGGGTTTTAATTCTTGCAAGGTGGATGCAGTTTCAGGTAACGATGGTTCTTTGGGCCATTCGTCGAATGGTCGTAATAAAAAATCGGGTCCAGAGAACCAACGTGATAGATTGATGTCGTGAACGCGATAGTTTAATCTTGTTGCGTCATCTGCAACATTCGAACCACTTGGCACGAACTTCCAACTGTCGATATTAGTGATTTCAGTAATCTCGCCTATACGGTTTGCAACAAATGGCTTGAATGTTCGTGCATCACTGCGAATCCAACTTAAAACAGTGGTGGAATCAGACCAAAAGTAAATTGAATCAGGTTGAATATCATGACCAGTACACACCGTGTTAGCAAATCGGGCAGCAATCAAGCTTGCTTGTAGCTCGAGCCGTGGTATAGATGTCGGTTTAAGAGGGCTAAGGCGTGCTTTTCCACCAATGAGAGACAGCTTCACGGAGCCGTTCGTAAATGTAAAGCGCCAATATGCAACACATGCGTATGCCTCTTCGCTTGCATCCGCGAATGTATGAAGCTGCCTGTCGATGATGGCCTCGCCTTGAAACCCACATCTGTACCAACGAGGTATTTTGACGTCTGTAACTATAGCCAGTTGTCGAGACCAAGTATGCCACTTTTGGATGACATCCGGCTGTAGCTCAGTGTCCCAGTCAATACCAGTTCGCCATGTTTGCTGGAATAAAATACGTCCTTGAATAACCAGTGGAGTCAAGAGACCGAGGGGGTCGTATACGCACATTAAGTAGGACAGTACTTTGCGCTTTGTTAGTTTATAATTTTCAGGAATTGGTGAACCGCTTCGAAAGCTAAATGTGTCACTTTTAGGATGCCAAATAAGCCCTAAAGTTCTGACGAAGGCCTCAGGTCCTACGTGAACATTTTCAGGTGGAGGAGCGCGCAAGTCCTCCGGCACGGCAGAGAGTGCGGCAGGTACGTTGGAAACCCAGCCACGCATCTCCATGCCTGCTGCTTTGTGTACTGTGACTATATCGCTTGCCAGTTGCACAGCTTGGTGAACATTGTCAAGACTACCTAAAAAATCATCCATATAATGGTCACGAACTATAGCTTTTGCAGCGACAGGGTATGAGTTTTGCAGTTCTTGAGCGTTAAGATTTTTAATAAATAAGGCCGTGCAGGGGCTGCATGCAGCGCCGAAAATAACGGAAGTCATTCTGTATTCTTTTAATTCACAGCGAGGGTCTTCCCTCCAAATGTACCGCAGAGCATCGCGGTCTTCCTGCCTAATCCTAATTTGAGGAAACATTTCTTTTACATCAGCTGTCATTGCGACGTAACCTTCACGAAAACGGAACAATATGTGTAACAGTGACTGCAGAAGATCAGGCCCCGTAAGTAAAAGTGTATTTAAACTGACTCCTGAACTTTTGGCAGCCGCGTCATGTACAACACGTAATTTTTGTTTTTGAGGGTGTATGACAGGAAAATGAGGTAAATACCAACGTAAAGGTTGGTGTGTAAAGCTTGTGTTATGCATATTATGGTAGGATTCTTTCGGACACTCCTCTGCGTAACCTTTTGACATCATGTTATTTATAAAATCACAGTATTTCTTTTTTAAATCTGGATCACGAGCCATGCGCTTTTCTAAACCAAGGAATCTCGAAAGCGCGTGAGGATAACTGTCAGGTATGTGTGGAATGTCTTTGCGCCATAGCAAACCAACTTCAAACCTACCTGCGGGCAAGCGCTTGGCCGTAGTATTTAAAATCTCTAGAGCGTGTTTATCCTCCTTAGAGCATACATTTTCAGTCTTAGAAATACCTATGGCATCAAGGCGGAAATAATCTTTGACAAGTTCGTCCATAGTACAGTCTCCACCGTTTTTGGTATAAATGTGATTTGTAAAGTAGACAGGTTTAGTCCAACTGGTGGATTCTCCATTTAAAACCCAACCTAAAGCGGTGCGTGTGGCAACGGGTTCAGTTCTAGTACCCTCCCTAAGCTCACGGGCGATGGTCAAATACCAGTCTTTTGAGCCGAGTAAAACTTTAGGTGTAGCATCAGACATTGTAAGAATATCAATTAAATCAGTTAGGTGTGCATATTTCTCAATATCCTTTCGGTCGATGGTTTGTGTAAATAGTGACAGTGATTCAACAGCCTTAGCATTGTGTACTGTGAACGTCTCAGAACCTCGTTTACCCTTGATCGAAAAGTTGACATATTGGACAGATTGATAAGTTGACATTCCACAAGCACCGTCAACTTTGATTGTCTGCATAGGGCCAGTCGCACCAATGCGGCGAGCTACCTCCCAGTCAATCATAGTTGGCATGGATCCGTCGTCAAGTAAGGCGTATGTGTCATATGTACCTTGGGGTCCACTCACTACCACTGAAATAACCTTTAAGAGTATCTGAGATTGTGCACTTGGTATTACGTTGTTAAATTGAGACTCGGTAACGTTAGAAATTGTAACAGGTTTATCACAATTATGTTCCGTCGTATTGTGGGAAGACGGAGATTGTTCAGTAGAGCTAGCAAAAGGCGTCACAGCTGAATGCAGCAGCGGGTGATGGAAACGCACGCACCCGTCGATGCCGCATCGATCGACTCTACATGTCTTCCAACGATGTGATTTAGATTTAAGACACTTATAACATATTTTAGCCTCACGCAACCAAACCCACTTATCATCTAGTGATAATGACTTGAAGTCCTCACAATCAGTTAGTTTGTGTTTTTTATTACAATAACAACATAATTCATTTGTGTTACGTAAAGATGTCATATGAATATGTTCACTTCGTGTAGCTTTATGTGTAGTATTATTATTGCCGACTGTACCAGGGCGCCTACCTAAACCAGAAGTAAACGCACCAGTTTGCCTACCTGACTCTGGCATAAACGTGCCAAACCGTCTACCTATATCGGGCATAAATGTGCCAGGCCGTTTAGTGTAATCAAGTATAAGACCGAAACGATTGTGTTTGATCGCCTCGATATCAAGAAACTCCGATAATAATTGTAATTTAGGTACAGATCTGTCGCTTTTGTACGCAAAATCCTTCCACTGACTGTACAATATCGGCGTGAGCTTACTTAACACTGAATGAAATAATTCTACCGAATAAATATGCTCTATCTGATCTAAATTTCTAATTACTGCTATACAATTGCGCAATCTACAAGCAAAGTTGGTAAGATCTTTTTGATCGTAGCTTATCTTTGGGAGATCGCGCACGAGAGCGATCTCGTGTAGCACGATCATCTCGGGTAGCGCGAACGTCTGCTCGAGCACGTCGAGCACCTGCTCCGGCCGCTCCGCCGTGTACAGCAGCGCGGACACGCTCTCCAGCGCCGGCCCGCGCAGCGCGCCGCTCAGGCGCACTAGGTTCTCTGTAGGCGTGAACAGATGTTGAGTATCGCGATAAATGCGCTTAAACACTAACCACTCTGTTGTCTTACCGCTGAAAGGAGTGAGTTGTAATTTGTGAGCGCATCGAGAGAAATTATTTGACTCGAGTTGTTTTGACGGCAACTGACACTCTTTATTGTTTGAGTTGACATTGTCAGTCGACTGCATAAATGACAATCCTCTATAAGCTGCGGAGTTTTGTAATGATTGCGAATTGTCATTTATTGGTATTTGAAACGTCACGGGTTTCTTATATAAATCAGATTGAGTTTGATGATTTTCAGGATAGTGATGTACCACATGATTTTCATGATTGCGATGCGGTGCAATCACATCATTCGAGTGAAAATTACGGCGTGTTGTAATTTGTTCCGGTGCGAAATATGGGCTAATAGGCTTATTTATGGTGTTAGGTTGAATAATACTGGGTTTTAGGCCTAAATTTTGTTCTTGAACGGGAACCATAGTAGCCTCTACGTTCGCAGGCGGAATACTGTTTGAAGCTAAAGCGGAATGGTTGTCGATCGGACGACGGCTGCTATGGTTCACGTCGTGAACCCACGATGCAGTGCGTGAATACGATTGACTAACCGTTCGAGTCGTAGATCGCCTGTCAGCTTCTTGAGCCACTAAATTTGCTTCCATCTCGAGCTCTTCCACTTGCTTTGCCTGTTCTAAAAGCTTACGTTCGAAATTGAGTCGCTGACGTGCAACTTCTTGTTCGCGTTGGAGTCGCGCGAGCTCCTGCTCGCGTTGGATTTGTTGTTGTGCGAGTTCCTGCTCGCGTTCGAACAGCTGCTGTTCTCGTTCCAGGCTGCGTCGCGCCAATTGGGCCTCCGCGGTCAGTCTCAGTGCCTTAATTGTGGCAGACGACCGCGAAGACGACGTACGTGACCTGATACTGGGAGAAATCTGCTCGATGTTGATATTGAGCTGGCGAGGCGTTCCGGAACCCTTAGAGGTAGGCGGTGCGGGAGTATCGGGGGCCGCGGTCGTAACAGTGCCCGACTTTGTGGGCCGACCGGGCCCTCCCGCAGCGGCTGCGGCAGAGTCCGAGTTCGCCTTCCCAGCTATTTTTGCTGGCGTGGCCAGCTGTTTTGTAGTTTTACTACGCGTTATCATAATTATCCGTTCAAGGACCAAAAATGTACGGGAATTCGATAGCTGCTGGGTTATAATTATAATAAATACAAAATAGCTGACCGTTTCAGAGCAAAATATATTGACAACTGGTAAAACAAAAATGTATCAAAAAACTAGACATCAAAATAAATAGACAATATAGTTTCTGTATAAAACCTCCACAATCCCTAAGAGTATTTTTTATGTAAGACTATATAACTATAATTTAAATGTATGCTTAAGATGTGTATAGCTTTAGATCTAGATTTAGTTATTACGCCTAAGAAATGTTTTACTAGTATTAGTAGTAGTAGTAATTTTTTTATATTATTAGTATAATAATAGTCATGGCATGGTATGATCTATGCATACCTACCTAAAAATAATATTGTACACCCGAAATGGGTCGCCGTTGTTACCTACCCTATTTACACTTGTAACATCCATTTTGTACACGGTAAACAATAAAAAAAAATAGTTCTTTATTTAGGTATTGACCCATTCTTTACATTTAAATTACAGTTAAAAATTAAAACTAACATTAAAACAAAAAAATTATAACAATTTAAAAACAAAATTCAGAATTCAAAACAATTTCATTAAATAGAAAATTTACAATAATAATAATACCCCTTACATTTCATTAAATCGTCGAAAGGGCCTCTGCGTGTTGGCTTCGGCTCCGCGTACGCCTCCCAAAGGTCCGGAACACCATTGTTCCGTGATGGGAAAGACATAGCAATATAATATATAGTTAATTTACAATAATAAAAATAATAGCAATATCAATAGTCCTACACTACTCGGGGATTGTCCTTGGGTGCACTACTATAGTGTATACAGGGATAATCGTCGGTTAGTGTCACATAACATTTAGAGTAAATTGTCTTTTACAAGGGGCCTCTGCGCTGTTGGCTTCGGCTCCACGCACGCCGTCCAAAAGTCCGGGACCCCATGGTCCCGAGATTATGTAACAGACATAATAATAGCAATATCATACAATATAATTTAATACAATATTTATTCATTTATTAATGTCATTAGTAGGCAATCATGGACACCTTACTCCTTGCATAACAAGTCGTGAAAATTTCTTTAACGATGCTGTTTGTCGATTCGCTCACTCTTCTGACAAAGGACCAGTGCCTTTTACGCATTAAAGCGCAGAAGTCGTCCACTCTGTTCACAGCGAACATACCAGACGCGCTACACCGCCACGGCAGTCGTAACATCGCACGAAACGCGTTGTTGTACTGGACCCTGAGTCTGTTGAACGACCATTTCGTGTAATGGTACCACAGTTGACCGGTGTAAAACGCCTGGCAGTAAGCTCCAAACAGAGTTATTTTGACTTGAACCGAGCAGTGAGCGAAAAGGCGCGCCAGCATGTTGCTTCGCATAGCGATGGCCCTTCGCTGTCTCTCAAGGTCATCGTCGTCTTTCAGTCTGTCTGTCAATACATGGCCGAGATACTTAAAACTACTTACAATTTTTAATTCAGTTCCATTCAGTCTCACAGGCGGAACCTTATCAGGTCCCTTTCCAGACTTGAATACCATTATCTCAGACTTTTTAACATTGTACTTAAGGCCATGCAATGCTGCATACCGCTCGCAAATGGATACCAATATCCTCAATCCACTGATAGAGGGGCTCAGCAGTACCATGTCGTCAGCGTAACTAAGATTATTGGCACAAACGCCGGCTACGTGACACCCGACTGCGGCGCTGCTGAGCTCCTCTATGAGTTCATTCATGTAGAAGTTAAACAGCAAGGGCGATGTTAGCCCCCCCCCCCTGTCTCACGCCACAGTTCAACTTATACGGGTCTGAGTAACTCTTGCCCCACTTAACACGGTTGGTTTGGTTACCAGTACTCCAGCAGACCGACCAACCTTCTCGGCACCCCGGCCCTTGACACCTTTTTCAATGGTATCAAAAGCGCGGCTTAGATCTAGGAAACACGCGTAAACCGACGTCTTTTTGTTAAGATAACGGTTAACCGTATTTTTTTAGACAAAAGATATAGCCATATCTGTCGAGAGCCCCGCACGGTAACCAAACTGCGCGTCGTTTAATTTAATACACTGAGTGAGTATCGGGTTAATACGAGTAAGCCTCTCAAGTACCTTCGAAAACACCGTGGCTAACGAAATTGGCCTGTAGTTAGATGGGTCACTAAGATCGCCCGTCCTTTTTTTTATAATCGGCACCACATTTGATGTCATGAACTCGTCTGGTAGGACGTGTATTAAACATAAGTTAAATAGCTGTGCCATTTTTTGATGTAACACTGGGCCGCCGTATAAAATATGTTCAACACTTAGACCGTTATGTCCCGGTGACTTCCCTCGTTTCATGTTTTTAACACAATGCCATAACATATCTTGCGTAATAAACAAGTCCGGGCCGGCCACCGCGTCACTACAGTCGCTCGCGCTACCAGACGAGTGAGTTGACCGCGAGTTCTGGGGCGAGTTAACTACGTTAAATTGTTTACTGAACATATTAGCTATGTCTTTTTCATTATGTATTCCATTTACCGACATAGGCCTACTTTGTTTGTAACTTAAGTTGTTTGTTTCCTTCCAGAACTGAGCAAAGTTTCCTGCGGCCCTATGGGCCGCAATGATATCCCTTTTAATACAGTCTTGGTTCTTTTGACACCAGCTTAACTTATTCTTAAATAACTTTCTTTTACTAGTCATTTCATCGTAAAAGGGACCTGTGGACGGCGCACCATGCAACAACCATGTTTTAATTGGCAAAAGTCCATTATTATTTTTCCAGCAGAATCTTTGGCTGTCATGCCAGTTCCGAGCTGCCTTTTAATTAGCTTAACCTTGCGGACAGTGTACAACGCCAAAGGCTTTCAGCTCATTCAGCGTTGTAATAATGTAATCTGAAAAGAGAAAGGAGTGTTTATAGGCGCGATATGAATTTACAACAAACAACCATATCCAGAACTTTTGTCTTGTCTATTAGCAAATTGAGTACTGATATCGACATGCTAGTGGCCAGTAATTGAATGACCTCAATAAGTGGCCTGCATATTTAGCTTCGTTCTATATTATGTCTTACCAGAATCTCTGCTAGAATTAGACTTCCCAGACTGATTGGATTTAGTACGTGTTGGAGACGACACCCTTTTCGCATCAGTTATTTCAACATTATCTAGATTAAGACTGTTGTTTGATAATGTTGGGGATGCCACTACACCATCAGCAACGGGACTGGACTTATTGATTCATCGTCATTCATGTTATGATGCTCTAAAAAAGAGTTTTGCATATTTATTTACCTAATATGAATGTGTATGTATTATACTGAATGAAACTATGTAAGTGTATAATACGATATTTTTTGTGTTAAGATATTTAATGTCTGTCCCGTACTCGGAACAATGGTGTTCCGAACCTTTGGGAGGCTTGCGCGGAGCCGAAGTCAACACGTAGACGTTTGACAATTAAATGAGATACAAGGGATACACCGAGCGGATGCTGCCCCTACCCGTATCATGGAACGCACGCATAGGCAGCACCCGCCATAGTGTGAGGACTATTGAGAGTTAATGGAATCTGTAATATGTACTGGGCACAATAGCCCAATAGTATCGTGAAAGAATTTATTAACTTTCATCCAATAGCCCTGTATTGGATGAAAGAAACCGACCGCCTGCCTAATAAAACGATGATAAAACTTATTTAAAGAAAGAAAGAAAGAAAGAAAGAAATTATTTATTTGGTTTAAAAACATTGCAAGGTTCAGGATAAACAAGTTGCACATAAATATACCAAAAGGGATGCCACTCAGCATGAGCCGTGACACACTTAAGTGTACCACGACACTGGTTTTCAGGGCACCCACAAAATCATACAGTAAGTAAACTTAAGTTAAACTAAAAACATAACGTAAAAGAAGGTGGTTGGTTTCAAAACAATATGAAACAAGTAAGGGAATTTAAGTTAAATTATAAATAGAGTTCTTAGGTTTGTTATAATAATTTTTATAGCTAGGTATTTAATGTGACCGGTATGTTAGGTTAAGAGAGAATATATGTATGCTGCATATATATATATATATATATATATAATTATGTGTGTTTGTATATGTATGTATGTATGTCCGCTTAGTTATTGGTAGTTTGTTGATGAGTTAAATACTTTTTGAGGTTTGCCTTGAAGGAGGGTATGGATTTACAGTTTCTGATCGGTGGCGGTAAGTTGTTCCAGCATTTCGTCGCAGCATACTGGAAGCTGCCACGGAAAGCGGACGTATTGTGCTGTGTGCCTATTAGTCTAGGCGCACCTCGTACTAGGCACTTTGAGAATTTAAGTTTATGAAACAGGTAAGATGGTTGTTGTCTATTAATTACTCCAAATAAGAGGGTGGCAAAGTGCATGGTACGTCTAGCGGCCATATTTAACAACTTGTGTTGATTTAAAAACGGAGTGATGTGAGATCGACGAGGAACAGCGAAGCAAAAACGCGTACAGGCATTTTGAATGCGCTGTATTAATAAGGAGGTACGCGCTAACAAGCACCCACCAAAAACGGCATCGGCTAGAGTTGAGAACAAGGTTGTTAGCCTTACACCACTGAGCAACGCGTTCCAGGTCGGAGTTTAATTTGTGCACTGTTGAGTCTATTTCATTTCGTTTGCATGATATGTAGATTTGCAAATCGTCAGCATATTGGTGATAGTTAGAGAAATGTATATTTTTAATTATATCTGCACAATATACAATGAAAAGTAACGGGCCTAATATCGAGCCTTGGGGTACTCCCCGCACAACAGGTAAAGGATTCGAAATTAACGTCTTACCACTTTCATCTTTTAACTCGACAGATTGAGTGCGTCTAGTGAGGTAGCTTGCAAACCAATTCAAAGAAAGAGTGTCTACTCCATAGAAAGATAGCTTGGATAGTAGAAGCGTAGTGTTGATGGTGTCAAAGGCTCGTGAGAAATCTAATAGCACTAACATGACATTTTCACTGCTGTCTCGCGCAGCTAAAATGTCATCAACTACATCTAACAAGGCAGTAGTAGTGCTACGAGACTTCCTGAACCCAGATTGTTTGTTAGGCAAGATGTTATTCGCTTCAAGATATTCTGTTAATTGTAAGCAGACAGCTCTTTCTAAGATTTTGGACAAAAAGGGTAATATACTTATCGGACGAAGATCTTTTAAATTGACTGGGTTAGGTACTTTTGGTATAGGTTTAATCAAGGCAGACTTCCACAATTCGGGAAAGACACCAGTTTCAATAGATTTATTTATTATATTTTTAATTAATGAAATCGTGTGAGGCAACGTTAATAACACCATATTCAGGGTAATACCATCAGTCCCCTGAGCATTTGTGGAAAAAGACTTTATTATGTTAAACACATTCGTTTCTGTTACTGGTCTAAGAGAAAAAACTGTGGAACCATATCTGTCGAACTCGTATTTAGTTAAAAGCGAGATGTTCTCACTGTTATCTCCAGGGAGAGTAAGAAAATGTTCATTAAGCTTTACTGGATTGCATAAATGTACAGGTAGCTCACTATGTTTTTTCTTGAAATTAACAACGTCGTTTTTTATATTCTTCCATAGTACTCGTGGGTTTTTAAGATTACTATTAATGTTATGGTTGAAGTATGCAGTTTTTTCACTGTGAATAGCTAAATTAACAATTTGTTTTAACTCTTTGTAATATTTTATGTGGGATTCTTCTTTCGTCAATTTGCTACGAGCATGTGCTTCGTCGCGAAGTTTCATCATGTTCTTAATTGTATATGTAATCCATGGATACGACTTGTTATTAATTCGAACTATTTTTACGGGGGCAAATTCATCAAATAGTTTCAACATATGACAATTAAACATATTTACCATATAGTTAACATCATTCCGTACAAAACTATTCCAAGGTATCGATTCTACACGCTCATTAAAAAGTGTCATGTCTATATCTTTAATAGGTCTATATGTTACCGTCCGAGGAGATGGCTTAACTTTTTTTAAAGAGACTTCAAATGTTATGAATGCGTGACTACTGAGATCTGGGATATGATAAACGCATAAATCAGAGACACGCGTATTTGAGCAAACTAAGTCAATTAAGGTTTCGCTATGATCGGTGAAATGAGTAGGCTGGTCAGTAAATTGTATTAAATTCATACATTTCAGAAAATCGAGTAGCTTTTTAGAATTTTGGTCTTGAACATTTAAAAGATTAATATTAAAGTCGCCTAGCAAAATAATATTGTCAAATTTAGCAAATGATGATATGGAATCACTTAGTGCATCAATGAAAGTGTCGGCATTAAGCCATGGCGGGCGATACGCTACACCAACTGCAATCTTAGTGCCATTAACCGTCACACTAAGCCACATTTGTTCAACCAGGGGCACCGACGGATGAGGAATCAGGCGCGCAGTGATCCCCTGCTTGATGTAAAAACCCACTCCTCCGCCACGGGCGCGGGCGCCGCCGGGGGCGCGCGGCACATGTCGCAGGCAGTAGCCAGCCGGCGCCGGCGCCCGTGACTCTTCATTAGCACGTAACCACGTCTCACAGATGGCCATTACGTCAACATCATAACGAGTTAGAGCAGCAAGACGGTGGCTCGCCCTCTATGCGTGGGCCCCCACACAACCAGTGTCTCGGGGCACAGGCCGCGACAGCCTCCGCTACATGGATAGGACTATTTTTAGTAGGTTTAGGACTATCATTAGTAGGCAATCATGGACACCTTACTCCTTGCATAACAAGTCGTGAAAATTTCTTTAACGATGCTGTTTGTCGATTCGCTCACTCTTCTGACAAAGGACCAGTGCCTTTTACGCATTAAAGGGCAGAAGTCGTCCACTCTGTTCACAGCGAACATACCAGACGCGCTACACCGCCACGGCAGTCGTAACATCGCACTAAACGCGTTGTTGTACTGGACCCTGAGTCTGTTGAACGACCATTTCGTGTAATGGTACCACAGTTGACCGGTGTAAAACGCCTGGCAGTAAGCTCCAAACAGAGTTATTTTGACTTGAACCGAGCAGTGAGCGAAAAGGCGCGCCAGCATGTTGCTTCGCATAGCGATGGCCCTTCGCTGTCTCTCAAGGTCATCGTCGTCTTTCAGTCTGTCTGTCAATACATGGCCGAGATACTTAAAACTACTTACAATTTTTAATTCAGTTCCATTCAGTCTCACAGGCGGAACCTTATCAGGTCCCTTTCCAGACTTGAATACCATTATCTCAGACTTTTTAACATTATACTTAAGGCCATGCAATGCTCGCTCGCAAATGGATACCAATATCCTCAATCAATCCACTGATAGAGGGGCTCAGCAGTACCATGTCGTCAGCGTAAGCAAGGGCGATGTTAGCCCCCCCCCCCCAAGATAGTCTGGCAGAAGCCACAGCTCCTGGAGGGCGATAATGTCGTTATCTTTAGCTAGATCCTGCACGTTCGGTAGCGAACGCTTGACGCCCTTACAGTTAAAAGATATAATTTTTTGTCTTGGCACTACTATCCATATTTATATTTGTATATTTCGTCGAGACTGCATGCCGTTATTGTTGCGTTTTGTACTTTAGTAGACATATTTTCTATAAACAATTCCTTTCTAAAAGGTATTAAATGTTGTCTCACGATATGGCTTCACATATTCAACTTTGATAGCCGATTCGCCTTTACTAGCAATGTACTCAATCATGTTTTCACGCGTAATATTTTTCCTTGTTCGCGATATGTAAAGTGTAGTCGAACTTGGCGCAGCTTCAAGTATATTATTTGACTCGCCGTAACCCCATCTGTTTTTGATGATATGCCTAACATTTTTATTTTTAGCCCATTGTTGCAGCGGGACGGATAACTTTTTTATCTTTTTTCTGACTGGTATAAATCCTTCCGAATCTATTTCCTGAACATTTTTAGGCCGATCAGTAACCATCATATCTCTATACGAAGGCGAACTTTGGATCTGTACGTTCTCATCGTAGGGAGGTCAACGCAGGCGGGCTCCACCTATCCAGGTGACTCGGAGAATCGGCTCTATTGTCAACGGCGCAAACGCTAAACGATAAACAATTTCTGATTCTGATTCCCGGGATCGCCCATACAAAAAATACCGGCACTGAAAACCTTAATCGTGTCCCAACAGGGAAGATGGTATTTCACAATCGCCACGTTGGATTTTAAACTCGTCGTTATTTTCGTAATCAGCGACCCGATAAACCATAAAAACGATACCATGTTGTTTTTTTACTGTTTCACCCCTTTGCCCACTTTTAGGGGTTGAATTCTCAAAAAACCTGAACAGTGGTTAACTTATTTATATTCATGAATACTCCTGTAAAGTTTCAAATAGAATAGGCCAACTAATATTGTGTGCCCATACAAACTTTGGACCCCCAAATCACCCCCTCAGGGGTTTAATTTTGAAATTTTTTTTCTTGCGGTAAAATGCGAATGAAGTTACATTGAATGAAAGTATGGCGTCAATAACGTCTTTGCCTTCAATTTGGAGGCAGGCCTGGTGTTTTGGGGGATGTTTTGAAAGTAAGGCCGAAAGGATATCTGGACTATCTGGCGATAGCACGTCATTTGAAAAGAGAAGGCGAGCGGCACCTTTAAGATCGCCTTCGCTAATGTTATTTTCAATTACTTTGGTTCTATTAAAGGTGGATGAGGCACACCTTTTAGAAGGAGAAATGGGTGGAATTGTGTCCAAAACGCAATTGTTTTTACTTTTTTGTGTTAAAGAAATTGCCTCATCCTTTTTGGCATGCAGGGTATTGTAAGAAAAAAGGAAAAGATTGTGCTAATCATTAATTTGATTATTTTCCACACATTTCATAACTAGGCCTGAAAGGTGGTTAGCGACTGTGATCCTTGCGCCTCGCGGAACTCTTTAAACAATAGGCACGTTATTTTTAAATTCGCTGAGGTATACATGGAAAGGGTTTTGGTTGGTCAGAAAGGGAATTGGTCAAAAGGGGTGGGGCTAAATTTAGACCAGCGTCATTTTGGCTGATGCAGAGACGGTGTTTTTTAGAAATATGAATGTTTAAACCGCGCCGCGTTGTAAAAGAGCTCCTGCATTGTATACAGTTAAAATTTAGTCGTATCGTGCCATTTCGCCTTGGGTTGCGGCGTGCATGCTATTACCGTAGGGTTGCCATAAATGTTAGGACTCAGGCCGGGACATTTAATAAAAAACCGGCCAAGTTCGAGTCGGACTCGCGCACCGAGGGTTCCGTACAAACTTTTAGTTGCAACTGCAACTAGAAGTAGAAATTTTACGTCAGTCCCATGTATAACTCGTTTTCTTGGCATACTCGTAGAGTTAGTATGCGAGTTTGTTTTTGTATTTTTTATTACATACCTACTTAAATCGGACACCATAAATTCATTTAGAAAAAAATAACAATATAAGGCGGCTAAAATTCAAAAGTTCATTAGAGATTTTTTATTTTATTTAAAAAATATGAATGGAGATAGGGATAATATTATATTTTTACTGTTACATTTATCATAATGTTAACGCTGTGTAAAAAAACATTTTGTTATCCTTCGTAAACTTCGTAGATATGGGGGATGGTATATATTTTTACGTTACCGTTTATAAATAAAATAAATATTACTGTAAAAAAAATGTTTTAGCATGTGCAAATCAAACCCTTTCAAATGATACCCGACATGACCCAGTATCTAAACTTTTAAGTTTTGTTCCCTCTTTTATCGGGCATTTTACATTGAAAATACGTTAAAATAAATAATAAACCCTCTGCCAAAGTGTCTGAGTTAACCTTTTTTATCACTATTCAAATTCAAATCTGTAGCTTTAGTAGTTCTCGAGATAGACTAAGTCACACCATAAGGGTTCCTTGGTTAGTTTAGAATCTTAATCGATTGGTTTGTAAATTTTTATTTAAATTAACGGTGTCAACGCTCGGCCACCAAACACGCTGAATGAAAATTAAACAAGGAATCAAAAATGTTGCAGAACACCGAACATCTTAGTCAAAATAACGAATCACAAAAAAAGAGCGAATAAATATTTTATGTGTCAAAATGATGTCAACGACAGGGATCCTACAGTTAAAAAAATAAATCAATGTCTTATTCTTTTATTCAGCTGTTCAAAGCTCTGCTCGCACGCGTCAAGAAACTGGTCTATCTATATTTGAAGGATGAAAATTTTACAGAAATTCGGGGATAGTAGGTACCTTTTACTAAGAGTATTAATGAAAGATAGGTTGAAAAGTAATTCAAGACAGGCTACTCGTAACATATTGATGGTGATGCTAAGAATATAACTTATGTCCGCTATTTCCCGCGACTTTGGAAGTTGTGTTTTTTAACAAATAGTGAAATAGTTCGAGGAACTAAAAGGAGATTTTGTTTTGACACTGTTAATGTAAATTCGTAAAAAGTGAACGGACATGGAGCAGCGCTTAAATCGTTCTATCCATCCACGTACGATTAGCCTAATAGTTAGTCGTGTTTCTTGTAGGATTTTTATTTTATTTACTCCAGTCCCCTACTAAATAAAGTAAATAACTATTATGATTTTTAAACCGGGACAATTTGCTTATCGGCCGGGACACCGGGACATCATGCTCCAAACCGGGACATGTCCCGGCGTACCGGGACGTATGGCAACCCTATATTACCGTAACACAGAACACTACACACTTAAAGCACAACAAAACACAAAATACTCAAACCAAGATAACAAAAATAATAATATTTAAAGTTCGTAAAAGTAGTTGACGTCGTCCGTCAGGGCGACATGGTGTTGCCGAACAAGGCCGCAACGTCTGAAACAAAAAGATATGTTATTATTTGTTCAGTATTGGGCCTGACCACAGTATTGCACAGTAATTTGATGTTTTTTGTTAAAAAAGAAAGCGGATTTAGGCATCTGGAGCCATGTATAAATTGAAAAAATAGTTAAAAATATCGCTGTGCAAAGGGACAGACAGAAGGTTGACATTAAATATATTTTCCGCGATATCTAGGAATTTCGTTAGTTTTTCATCGTGGTGTTCTTTATCTTTCCCGCAGATTGTGATATCATCTAAATAGGGATAAACTCCATTTAGATTCGTCTTCCGGATGATTGAATCTAGAGCTCTTTGAAAGCACGCAACGCCATTTGTTACTCCGAACGGGTTTCGGAAAAAAAGGTTTCAAATTTCCGGCTGCTTTGTTTTCAGGAATAATGGGGATTTGGTGGTAAGCTGATTTAAGATCGATCTTACTGAATACTTTGAAGTTCGAAACTTTAGTTGTAACTTCTTCGATATTCGGAAGAGGATAGTTAAAACTTATAAGTCCTGCCTTACGTTTTACTTTTTGAACTTAGAACTGAGACATTTCCACTTTCTTGGCAACATCGCGAGATGAAATCTTAGGATTTACGGAAAAAATCCTTATTCTTTTTATTTTTGACTCCCTGCAATCCACCACTACCTGGCTTTCTATCTATTGTCAAGCATTCACGAAACTTTTTTAATACGCGACAAACCGTAGATTGTGGAGATTTCAGTTTTTATGCGATATCTCTGTAGCTTAATGTTGAATTCTCCAGATGTTCGTGCAAAATAAAGAGATATATGGGAGCCGGGAATATACTGGATTACTATTAAAAAGGCAAATGCAAGTCCGTTCGTATTGAAAGATGTATTCCGGAAGACATTTTACAACCACCACCAAATTTGACATAATATTGAATGTGAATTTCTTAACCTACCCGCGAGTTCACTGACCGGCGATCAGCTGTAATATATGCTTGAAGTAGGTACTCATATACATATGTCACACCCTACCACTTAACTAAGACTACCATTACACTTTTAACAAAGTTACTACTCACTACCGCATACAGATATATCGTTACTTAATATCGCCGTAGAAGATCTAGTGAGAAATTCTTCTCCCCGATTAGGATTCATTATTGCCACTAATATCAATTCATTACTAAGTAGATACGAAAAAGCCTTTCTCACCATATCTCTAGAAACTAAATAGGTCTAATAAGTTTATTTAAAGTACACGTATAAATTGTAACTCTTAAAGCTACGTTTACCAAACAAGTAGGTACTTAATATAATATGGGATTACCATATCTTTCTACGGGCACTGGTATCCGTTTCGGTAACGGAACGAGCGGTACAGAGGCTGCCTCCGGTGATTCACAAGGCACCGCATTCTCATTATTATCTGTAGTCGCCGGGCACGCCGTGATAGCCAAACGAGAGTGGTTACTGCGTGACTGATCTATATGCCTTTTAATAATTTGACCGTTTTCCCTCTGCACTAAATAATTTCTTGAGCCTAATCGTTCCGTGATCGTCCCGCTAACCCATTTCTCCCCCTTACTAAAATTCCTAGCCCAAACCTTATCACCCACACTATATGCCCTTATAACTCCTCCCGCGTGCTCCTGCTGTCGTAGCTGCGCGGCGCGCGCGCTCTCTTGCGCTGCGGCGCAGGCGTCGGCCCGCAGCAGGTCCAGCCGTGTGCGCAGGCTTCTCCGCTGTAGCAACCGCGCTGGTGACTCGTTTGTGGTGCTGTGAATGGCGTTCCTATAGGCCAATAAATAAGATTGGAGTGCGGCGTCTACGTCTTGCTTTTCTCGTAATGCTTTCAAAATTGTTTTTTTGGTAAGCTTGACCGCACACTCCGCGGCACCGTTTGAAGATGGGTGATACACAGGAGAGTATGTATGTTCAATGCCGTTTAATTTCATGAATTGTGCCAGCTCTCCGCTCGTGAACGGTGGTCCATTGTCTGAAACCATTGTCTTAGGTAACCCGAAACGCGCAAACATCTCCCTTAAAACTTCGATAACATCGCCCGCTGTCGTCCTTGACATCAGTTTTACCTCAATACATTTGGACGATGAGTCTATGACTACTAAAAATGTCATGCCATTCAGCGGTCCCAAGAAATCCATGTGCAACCTACTCCAAGGTTCTTCGAGATACGGCCAAGATTGTGGTGTGGATTTGAATGGTGCTGGAGCTTCCAAAGCGCACGTCGTGCAATCCCGGCACGTTTTTTCGATTTCGGAATCGATGCCGGGCCACCAGACGTAGCTCCGAGCCAAGCTTTTCATTTTCACCACACCAAAATGGCCCATATGCAATTCTCTTAAGACATTATTTCTTAAGGCTGTGGGTATCACCATTCTGTACCCCCACATCACACATCCTGCCTCCGAGTATAGCTCTTGGCGTCTTACCCAATACGGCTGTAGATCCAGGTCGTCGCACTTCGCCGGCCACCCCGACTGTAAGTACATAACCACTCTTCGAAGTAGGTCATCCGTTTTTAGGTTGTCCCTGATTTGGTCGCTCGTGATCGGTAGAAAATCCTGTACAAATTTGACATACGTTACCTCTGCCTTATCCGCTGACTGCTTTCCCACCGGAAGTCTTGACAGCGCGTCTGCTCCATTTTTGTCTGTAGGCACATATTGTATGTCATACTGATAACCAGACAAAATGACCGCCCATCTTTGTAGTCTGCTCGCTGCCATGGAATGCCTCCCTTTTCTCCGAATATTGACACCAACGGCTTATGATCTGTTCTTAGCAAAAACTTCCGACCGAAATAATCGCCAAGGCTTCTCGTTGTATCTGAGAATAGTTTACCTCCGCTGCGTTTAGCACTCTGGACGCGTAGGCAACCGGCCGCTCCGTCCCATCGGGCATCTGGTGCGATATCACAGCTCCCACGCCGCTCGCACTCGCATCCGTGGTCAGACATAATGGCAGTTCAGGGTCATAGTGCGCCAACACTGAACTGGACAACAAACAACGTTTGACGGCATTAAATGCTTCCGTACATTCCTTTGTCCAAATAAACGAAACTCCTTTCCTCAATAACTTGTACAATGGCGTCAAAATCATGCTTATGTTTTTGACAAATTTCCCATAGTACATAATCATTCCTATGAATGAATGCAGCTCCGTCACATTGGAAGGTACAGCCATGTCTTTTATAACTTTAATTTTCTCTGGACACGTATGAACCCCTTGCTTACTTATTCGAAACCCTAAATACGTCACGGATTCCGCGAAAAATGAGCACTTTTCTTTTTTTACTTTTAAGCCAAATTTCTCAAGGCGTCCCAAAACATTATGTAATGTACGCAAATGATCTACCTCGTTTACCCCTGTTATAATTATTATTATTATTATTGTTGTTTTGGGCTAGTGAAGATGCCGCATCGACCAGTTGTGATCTATTGTGGCAGCCCTTTATAATTCATTACTGATTCCCGTTGAGTCCAGAAAGTTCCAAATTCTTTGGGCTGTAATGTTGTGTATCTCACAGGGTTGCAGTTCGTGCCTACCGAGGTGGATACTTCTTTTGTGCATTAGTGGTCCGCAGGAGCAGAGGATGTGCATTGCAGTTTCCTCTGTTTCCTGGCAGAACCTGCATGCTGCGTCTTGTTTCTTACCCATTAGAAACATGTGCTTGTTCAACTTGCAGTGCCCAGTCAGAATTCTGACCACCGCACAGGCTTTGTACCTCTTGAGCCCTAAGAGCTCTTTAGTGTTTTTGTTGTTGAACCCTAATATTAGAGCTTTCGAGTGTGTGTTTCCTTTTACGGATTTCCACTCTGCGATTGCCCTCATCTTTTCAAGATTGTTTAGCAGAGAGTATGCCTCTCGTTTTGTAACTCCGCAAAACGGTTCCGGGCCAACGAGGGGCGTGTCCGCGCCCTTTCTGGCAAGTTCGTCCGCTGCTTCGTTTCCAGCAATGTTGGAGTGTCCTGGTACCCATCTAAGTGTAACTTTGTTGGTGTTAGCCAGGGCGTTTAGATTATTTTTGCAGTTCTGGACTAGTCTAGAGTTAACCTCTAGGGACTCTAGTGCTAGCAGAGCAGCTTGACTGTCCGAGTTAATGTAGATGTGTTGGTTTCTTAGGTTTCTGTCCAGATTGATTTCCGCGCATATGTTAATGGCAAGGACTTCTGCCTGGAAGATTGAGGCCAGTTTGCCCATGCTGACGCTGGCTCTGTGCTTAGGCCTCTCACCATAGATACCACATCCTACTTTTCCAACTGTCTTGGAACCATCCGTGTACCAAATGTGGCTTCCCTTTTCGACAAACATTTGGTCGTTGGCCCATTTGTGTCTTTGGGGTATATCCACATTGTACAGTCTGGTAAACTGACATTCCGTATGCATGTCATCTGAAGGCATGCTGAGGGTTTTGTTCTCGAAAACCCAAGCCCTGAGTTTGGTTAGCGCTTGGGAGCGCCATTTGGGCTTGTTTAGCGTGCTTATTCTGTAGATACACTGCTTGGCCTCCTTTTGCACTTGCAGGTGGAGTGGTGTGATGTTGAGCAGTGCGTCTAGGGCTGCCCCAGGTGTTGAGGAAAAGGCCCCTGTTGCTGCCAAGCAAGCCGTGCGTTGCAGGCTGTTCAGGGTATTTATAGTTGTCTTTTGGTTGGCTTTACTACACCAGACTGCGGAGGCGTAAGTAATAATGGGCCGCACTACTGCTGTGTAAAGCCACATAGCAATATTGGGTCTTAATCCCCACCTTGCTCCTGCCATTCGACAACATGACCATAAGGCCATTTTAGCTTTTTGTGTGATGTTTTTTAAGTGAGGATTCCATGTAAGCTTTTGGTCAAAAATGACCCCTAGATACTTGACCTCACTCGAAAGTGTTATTTCATGTCCATTAAGTTGTAGTTTTCCGAGTTTTTCCAGATTTCTCTTCTTTGTGAACGGCACTACAACCGTTTTGCTCGGATTTATAGACAAGTCATTTTCTTTACACCATTTAAGTATGGTGTTAAGAGCTCCTTGCATCAAGTTTGAGATTGTATGGAGGCAGGGTCCTTTGATTATAACTACAAGGTCATCGGCATAACCCTGCGTATCATAATCTTTGTCCCACATGATTGCAAGTAGTTTATCCACTGCAAGTGTCCATAGTAGTGGGGATAGGACGCCTCCTTGTGGACAACCTTTCGTGGTGTAAAATTCGTGCTCTGTTGCATTGAGGGTTAGAGTAGCCACTCTGTTAGAGAGCATGCTCTGGACCCATCTGGTGGTGGTTTCATCAACACCCTTTGATTTCATTCCATTAAGGATTGTTTCTGTGGGTGTGTTATCGAAAGCACCTTCGACATCAAGGAAAGCACATAGAGCGGTCTGCTTATCCTCTAGGGTTTTTTGCACCTTGTCTACCAGGTCAAGTAGGGCAGTTTCTGTAGATTTCCCCTTTTGGTAAGCATGTTGATTTTGGCTTAGTGGTCTTGCCACCAAGTAGTGAACTTGCAGCATCACTTGAAGATTGTCTCTGCGTAAATGACGTTTTTTCAGAGTCGGAAAAATATTTAGTTCGGGCAGCTGTTTCAAATCGCAAATTTCAAAACTTTTGTATTCAAAAATTTAATTTGGCAGCTAATTTGTTGGATCCAAGGGAGGACGTTGGTTCAGGTCTTACAAGCGATGAAATGGCTGAAAATTCTAACTTTGTGCATTCTCAAGCAGAATACCTTTTGTTACAAATCACGATAAGAAGCAGCCTAAAGAAAACTACAACTAAACTGTTAGCCATTTATATTGAGAGTAAAAAATATGACATATCAAAATAAATATTCTATGAAAATGAACACTTTTCAAATATATGTCACTGTTAAGGAGTTTAAAGCACACGCATCCAAAGAGTTTACAACATCCTCCCACCTTTGGGACAGAGACCCAAAACATTTTTTTCATGCCAAGTCCTTTGGTTGCACCTCTAGCGGGTACAGCCGCTGAATTGCCCTTGTGTACTCGCCGTACACACCTTAGCGACTCTCGCGCTGCCATCCTTGCTGTCGTAAGTTTGCACTATCCTTCCCAAAGGCCACTTTATACGCTTTTCGACGGTCTCTATCAAGACTGTATCGCCTACCCTTAAACCCGAGTCCCTCTCCTTACCCTTTTGTACCAGCATCCCCAAGTACTCCTTTCTAAAACGCTGTCGCAACTTTACGCAAGTCTTGCCGTAACTTATGCAGATACCTGAGTCGCCGGTTCAGCGAGTCGTGGTCGAGCTGATTCAGGTCCGGAGTTTCACTTGAAGGTAGTCCTTGTGTGAAGCAGGCCGGCGTGATCGGATTTAATTTATCGGAGTTGTCCGCAATATAGGTTAACGGCCGTGAGTTTATTAGCGATTCGCACTCATGAAGTAAGTATGTATGGCTCGATATACCGCACAGGTGAATAAAATTAACCAGACCTTCTTAGGGAGACAAAGGTTACTCGCGTCCGCAAGAAGATTACCCTGTGTTGCCTTGCACGTGTCTCCCGGGTGGTGCTAAAGAGTAATCAACCTTGGCTGCTACACTGCTCTCACAGAGTCTCGTAGCCCAACGATAGATACAGAGATTTTGATACTTACCAGCTGCGAATTATGCGGGCGCAGCTGCACAGAATAGATAAGCATTAACCACACATATAGAAACGGGATACCAAAACGGACTGCTCACAAGTGGATTAATTCTTTGGAGTTTGATTTGTGATTTCTTTGTATCTGTTAGTGTATAATATGCCATACGATTAAATAAATAATGACAGCCACTAGCAGGGTATTCGTCTTGAAATGGTTGAACTGACGAGTCTTCTAACTCCTGTGATCCAGTATCTCTCTCTGTGTGTTGCCATTAATATACCAGGGCCGGCATGATACATAAATTATAAGATGCTTGCCCGATAGATAAATTGGACAGACGAAGTCGGCGGGCTCATCGCTTAGAAGTAGTTTAGAGCGCATCCTCAAAACGCCTTCCTCTTCTTTAAACATCTTTGAATCTTTTATCTTCTTTTGGATCCGCATCTGTCACCAACTCCGCCTGACCCATCTTCAGGATTCTCTTTTCAGCACTCTGGAACTCTTCACAAGTCAGTTCACCCCTTCTTTTGTTATTTACATTCTTACAGTTGTAGGAAAACTTATTATCCATCCTGCCATCCTCACTATCATAGTATATTTAGAGAAGTAGGTTAGTTTAGACAAAAACATACAATTATCTGTAACATTGTCAGTCAGTACTAGATACTTTCTTTATTTCCTTGTTAACTTCATGCTCATCAACTATCCGCTGAGATTTGGGCCATTCACTTTCCTTTCGCTCTTAGCCAAGCTCCTACCATTTGCTCTCTAGCAATTGCTGAGCATTGCAGCCCTAAGTAAGCCCGGTAAGTGGCGCCAATCTTTCACATTTGAATGTTGTCTGATTTCTTGAACTCTGTTCTTAACAAAGATGTTCCAGTCTCCCTCAGTAGTTATCCAGGTAAACGCCAAATAAAAAACGTCCAAATGAAAGCACGACAGTTTGACAGATCTAACGCTTCTTTGACTTCGTTGTATAACCGTGTCCCAATTAATACTGCCATTAGTTCCAGGCGTGGAATGCTTAGCACCCGGACTGGTGCAACGCGTGATTTTGCTTGTACGAGTTGTACAGAGTCTTGTCCCTTATACTCACTTCGTAGGAATATAGCTGGTGCAAATGAAATCTTTCTTGCATCGCTAAAGACATGGATACTGTTGTCACATTGATTTATCGGGTTACAAGTAAGTCGACGTGGAATCTTGCATTCATTAAGTAAGTGAATATGTTAAGATCATGCGAAATATTCTCGTTGCAATTCAGTTGGCAACTCACTGTCGCAAATTCTTCCAAGTCTTTTGAATTATTAGCTTGGGCACAAGTGTCACTGGACATGCCAAGCCAACCTGATCAAAAACTTTCTGAGTTACGGAGAGTAAACTTCTCTTTGTGACCTTTTCTTTTATGGCCGTTGCAATAGAGTTGGTCCATATTTTTCATTGTACATAAGGCCTAGTACAGACAGTTTATTTTCTTGTAAAATGGTCTCCCTACATTTGGCCATTGGAGTCGTGCCACAACCTCTTAAATCAAATTTCGCATCTGTCATGACTTTTTTTGCCTTTTCAATAAAGGTTTGCGCGTCCCCTTCAGATTCTATACTAGTGACGCAGTTGTCAACGTAGAATTACTCTCTTAGTCGTTTAGCTGTATCCTTAAATTCTTCGGTGTATTTTTCTATGGTAATTTATAGTCGCATCCAGAAGAAATGGGACTACAAGTCACGCCTAATACGACACGACAATGGCGGTAAGTTATAATTTCTTTCTTTTCGTTATTCTTCCACCACAAGAATGACATATACAGTCTATCTTCTTTTTTCAAAGATATCTGCAGAAATGCTTTCTTAATATCGGACGTTATACCAACTGCATGTTTCCTAAATTTGATCAGTAGTTTCGAAATCAGTTCAAGACAATTTAAACCTTTTTCTAGGAACGAGTTCAGAGAATTACCGATGTAATCTCGAGCTGAAGCGTCAAAAACCGACCACACTTGCGTCGAGCTGGATTTCTTGATGACAGCATGATGACAAAGGAAGTGTTTAGGTCTAGATGTGTCATCAACTTCCTCGATTATGCCCTCCTTCAATCAATCTTCGAAAGCATGACCATAGTTATCAAACGAGTGATTGCTTCTTCTCATAATCTCAGATCTCGAACTATTTAATGTTACATACAGTTGCACTGCATAATTTACGTTTCACACATCTCCAAATTGTTGAATTGTCATGATTAGTCCTGGGATTTTTATTGTATCGAAAACCGTTATGTAGTAAAGTTTCAAATCCTCTCTGATTTAAACAAAATTGTAAATCCATACTTGAGAGCAAATAATACACAACCAGCCTCTAGTTATTTATCGGTTACTAATATAATTATGACAGCGTCATTATTTAAAGTTGTTTAGCATTATCTTTTTAAGTGGCCGTTGCATTTAATAATTATTCCAGGGTCAGATCCTCTTCCGATAGGCTTGTTTACCCAGACTTTATCTCCGGATTTGTCTACTTTGTTGGTAGGCCTCATTATCTGTTTTAAGCGTGTCTTTTCCATGTTCTCTCTCACGTTGGGTTTCATCAGGTCGAAATTAGTGCGCATTAGCCTTCCAAACATCACGAAGAAAACGCCAATCAAAGAAAACGCCACCGTTTTTCAGACTCAGTCAATTGATGAGAGTATGATATGAAGGAAGAGACAGCAAAAAGCAGTACATGCCTATGAAGCCCGTTAAAAGTGGATTTAAAGCTTAGTGAAGGTGTGATGCTTAAACTGGATATCTGTATGAGTGTAGCATATACGTGGGCAAAGACGATTTACCTAGTGGTTTGTGTTATAAAGTTATAAACAAATTAAGCGAAAACATACCCAATGGTACACTACTTGTCTTTGATATTTTTTTCTCTACTCCTGCCATCATGGAATCTCTTAACAATAGAGGTATATACTCTTTGGCGACTCTTCGAAAAGATCGAAAAGGGCTTCCTAAAGATTTAACTGCCTTGGTTACTGGAACTAGGAAAGAACGAAACCGAAATAAATTAAATCCAAGAGAGTTTTCTTATTGCTTTTGTCACCCTATTGGCGTGCTTAAATTCAAGGACTCGAAAGACGTCTACGTTATGACAACGGCAGTATATCCTACAAAAGTTGAAACCATCACGAGAATGCAAAAGAATGGAGAGAAAAAGGAAATGTATTTACTGCCCATCGGCTATAGTTGAATATACAAAACATATGGGAGGCGTGGACCACTTTGAAAATTTCCGCAGCTCTTATGCTATTGGGCGAAGATCGAAGAAATCTTGGTTTCGGATATTTTGGTTCTTATTCGAATGTGCGGTTATAAATGCGTATATATTATTTTGCGTCAGCAAAAAGAACATGACTGAAAATTGTCAACGACAATTTCGCTTGCGACTAGCTAGAAGCTTGAAATCTGAGTTCGTTAGTCGATGTCAATATAGGCAACCAAGGAATTTCATAAACAAAAAGGAGGTAATTAAGGCGTTCTGAGTGAAATAAGGTTAAATCAGCAAGGTCACTTTTTGCAACCCTGAACGTATAGGAGGTGCAGATTCTGCAGTACCTACACGCCGGGAAGAAAAGCGGTCTAGGTCTGAATGTAAAATATGTAAGGTAGCATGTTGTGTAACCCCCTGCATGGAACTGTATCATACAACAACAAACTTCTATTGATTATGTATATAAAACTCTTTGGCTCTTTACAAGTAAAGAGGTTTAAGTAAAAACTTTCTCATCAGTCGCGAAATGTCACAAACTGACCATAAAATGATAATAAAAAAACTTTCAAATCAAAATTTACGATATTTGGATTATTGAACCAAAGCAACATATTATAAGCAAATATATTATTATATTGAAGAGCGCTATGTCTAAATACAGCATTTTATTAAATAAGAATCCTCGCCGATTATTTGATATAGCGTATAAAGTCAATGTGAAGCGAAAAATCTTTGAGCTTTCTCTGCCGCGACAGTTTTTGCCTACAACTACTAAGATAGTACTAGCATAGCTTCATTATAGAATACTGATATAAGAAACAATTCACTTAAACCATAACGCAGTTATAAAATGAAATAACAATGAAGTCATTTGAGTGTCTGATTTTGAAACAGAGGTTTGAACAATATCGACCCATATAACAACCCTATTAATAGCACGTATGGCAGTTTTGACAATAACATGTCAAAATTACCTGACACTGTCGATTTCTATGAGAATCAAAGCCAATAATGTAGGAAAATTAAAGAAATCAGACCAAATAATTCGTGTAGTTTTGAAAGTTGGTACAATTATTCCTTAAGGTGTCCAGATGAATATACTAAAAGTCCTCGAGGGAGGGACTGGAGCCGGGAGGGGGGGAGGGTATGAAAGTTCTCTTTTTCAACATATTTGGTTGTACTTCGAAAACTATTTATAATATCTCTTTAGTGACTTCTACATTAATTATCATATACATATACATATTTCCACGGAGACATAGGCGCGCGCGGCGGCGAGGGCCGCAGCTGCGCGCACACCGCGCACGCTCCGATCAGCCGTTCGATTCCCGAGTCTATACCGGGGAACCAAAATCGAGCGCGCGCCTCAGCCTTAGTCTTAACTATGCCAAAATGTGAATTATGTAATTCGTTTACTATTTGACGTTGTAGTGACTGGGGAATGACAAGCTTGTGTCCACGCATTACGCACCCGTTATCAAATGACAATTGATACCTACATTGATGAAAAGGTTTCAAAGCTACATCATTTGTTTTGCGTGGCCACCCGTGCAGTACGTATTGAATAACTTTATTCAAAGTCTTATCATTTTTAGTCTCCTGGCGTAACTTATCTAACGTAATCGGTAAACAACTTCCCTCTAAAACAAAGTTGATGTACGTCGCGCGGTCGGCCACACAGGCCTACTACCGCTGTCTGCCGCGCGGTCTGGCAACGACGCCCTAGATAAAAAATCTGCGCTGTTATTTGCACTTCGAACATATTCAATTGTATAATTGTACGCCGATAAGAAAATTGCATACCTTTGCAACCTGTTTGCCGTTATTTCAGGAATGCCCCGCTGTGGTCCAAAAATCGAAAGCAGGGGTTTGTGGTCAGTGCGCAATATAAAAGGCACTGACCGTGCGTATAAATACTGGTGGTATTTTTTTACTCCAAACACGATAGCAGTTGCTTCCTTTTGGATCTGCGCGTAGTTTTTTTCGGCTGAATTAAGAGTTCGAGAAGCAAACGAGATAGGGCGCTCGGAACCATCCTCCTCCAATTGTGACAAAATCGCACCTAAACCTTGTGGGGACGCGTCAACCGTGAGAATAAGAGGGACATTAGGATTATAGTGCGCTAAGACTTGATCTGAGCCAAGGCATTGTTTTATTTTAACAAAAGCCGCATTATGCTCATCGGTCCAAATCCACTTCGCATCCTTTTTTAATAAATTATACTGAGGGCTCAATATTGTGGACGCATGGGGAACAAACCCCCGATAGTAGTTAGCTAACCCGAGGAACGACTGAAGTTGGTTTACATTAGTTGGCACCGGTGCCTCGAGAATGGCTTTAACCTTTGACCTACATTTACTAATGCCATTTTTGTTAATAACATGGCCAAGATCCATAATTTCGTCCTGAAAAAATGCACATTTATCTGTTTGAAGCGTAAGCCCAGCGTCTTTAAAACGCTGCAACACTTCCCTAAGTCTCCGTTCATGCTCATCCTTATCTCGGCCTGTTATCAATACATCGTCGAGGAAACATAATACGCCGTCGATATTAGCTAGAATACTATTCAACGCGCGTTGAAAAATAGCCGGTGCACTGGACAAGCCGAAAATTAGACGGTTATACTTAAATAACCCTAGACTTGTGTTTATACACGTGATACCTTCTGGATCTTCAATTGGAAATTGATTGTAGGCCATTGACATGTCTAGTTTCGTAAATTGTACTCCGCCATGAAGTTTAGAAAAAAGTTCCTCTATTGTAGGTAACGGGTACTTATCAATCAATAACTGCTTGTTAATTGTTTGCGAATAATCTGCACATATTCTAACTGAACCGTCTCGTTTTAAAACAGGCACTATTGGGGAGGCGTACTCAGAGTGATCTATTTGCTGAAGTATACCTAACTTCACTAACCGTTTTATTTCCGAATTAACTTTTTCTCGCAGTGCGAACGCCACTGGCCGACTTTTGAAAAAAACAGGTTTAGCGTTGTCTTTTAACGGTAATTTAATTTTATATTTATTAAAACAACCCAATTGGTCTGTGAAAATTTCCGAGTAGTCAGACGTTATTTTATTTACGATATTTACTTCTGACTGGCCACAGCAGTACTTAATAGAAGCGATTTCTAAATCAAACGCTGATAAGAAATTTCTACCTATAATAGGGCACCCACCATTTTCGATAACCTGGATATCCAAAGTTTTTGTGCGATTGTCATACGTTATTGGCAGTTGCATAAACCCTACACTTTTAATTTCACCTCCAGTGTATCCTGAAAAATGTTTTTTACTACGCAACAGTGGTACATCTTTGAAGTGAGATTTATAAAATGAAAATGAAATAGCCGTGACAGCCGAACCACTGTCAATTTCAAAACGCAATTTTAATCCATTGATTACTACAACCGCGGTCACCGTCAACGGAACGAATGTTAAATATCTTTTCAATACAGGTGCTCAAAAAGTGCCCTTTTCTTGGCTGTTTTGCGTGCGCAAAGTTTGTTTTTGCGAACTAGTGCTTTTTACTTTTCCAATCTTTTTAAATTTAGTTGTGTTCCAATTCATGACTGCTTACCGAAGAGTATTATTGTTCGTTAACTTTACCGAGCCGTAATAAAACTAAATACCTACTATTAACGCAATAATATTAAAGATATTGATATTTCATATTTCAATAATTACTTCTTCATCATACTAATGATCATTCATTAAAAATATTAACATTGAAAACAGTTCTTATAAATCTGTGTGTATGAAACGGAACAGAGCCAACGAAACGTCAGTCAAAGAAGGCGTTTTTCAATCAGGTAAACATGTTCGAAGGCCCTATAAGACATAACGGACGATACGATTTGTCACATGCGATTTATTATTTTGTTTATGAGAAATAATGATTATGAGATTGAAAATGACAAAGTAAAGAAGATAAGATAAACATTTTGAAGATGTTCTTAATATATCAACTGTATTACAATCGTGCTACGGAAATAATAATAAAACTTTCAAATTCTTTCTTATGTTTTTTTATTTTTTTCGCATCTGTATTGAAAAACGTCGTTCGATTCACGCGCGGAAAGTATGTCATTTTTCACTTGTCCCGAGTATTGCCACTCGCCTACGGCTCGTGACAAGATACCTCGGGACTCGTGAAGTAATGACATACTTTCCGCACTAGCATCGAAATGTACTATACCGTCATCGTCCTCGCTCACCTCGCCCGATTCAATGTAATAATGTGATCTTTCAGCAAACACGCAACGCTTTGGCGTAAAATGATCGTCCAAGACCTTGATCACTGCATCAAAGCTCTTTTCTTCTAACACACCCGGTAAAACGAGATTACTCGCTAGCTGATACGTATTCTCACTAAACGCGCTTAATAATATTGCTCGTCGCTTGACACCCGCTTTGTCCGTTTCTTCACCGATATTGTTCGCGATAAACCATTGGTTCAGTCTGTTTTTGTAAATCCTCCAATCCTGTTGTTGGTGATCAAAATTCGCGAACAATCCCACTGTATTGTTAGGGGACAACATAATTGCTCTAAAATCACGCGTGGATGTTCCGAATCGCCGCCACTGTTAAATATCAGAGCAGGGCATGAGTTAAACGCAAGGCGGCCATTTATGAACTATTTTATTCTCGAGATTGACGGTGGGCGCAGCCACCGTTTGCATGCACCTCCCTCTACATACACAACACATACCCTTGTCCCATTTATGTGACCGCATTTCCCAGGGTTGTTATGATAGCAGTACTACTCTAATAATTGTAATAGGAAATAGTCTTAGTGTAGATAAGCCTAGCATAGATAAGTTGATGTCAACTTTAAATATTATTGAGAAATCAGGTGTGGTGTGGAATCATGTTGGATTTTGTAAGATCAACTCCGATTTGGATAAAAAACGATACTTACCTGACTATCCGGTGGGGTAACATGAATTCAGAGTCAATATTATAGAATATTGTAAAAACCGACGCCATCTTGGATTTTGTAAGTTTAACTCCGATTTGGATAATAATTGATATCTGACGATCCGGGGGGTCCATAACATGAATTTGCCAATCTTGGATTTTGTGAGATCAACTCCGATTTGGATAAAAATTTATGTCTGACAATCCGGTGGGGTCCATAACATGAATCTGGAGTCAAAATTGTAAAATATTGTAAAAACAGACGTCATCTTGTATTTTGCAAGAATAACTCCGATTTTGATAAAAATCGATATCTGAGAACCCGGTGGGTTTATAGTAAAACCGTAAAAACTGACGCCATCTTGGATTTTATAAGATTTCCTCTGATTTGGATAAAAATTGATATCTTATAAGCTGACCGGGTCCTTAACATGAATTCAGAGTTAAAATTATTGAATATTATAAAAACCGATGCCATCTTGGATTTTGTAAGATCAACTCCGATTCGGATAAAAATTGATATCTGACCTTCCGGTGGGGTCCATTACATGAATCTAGAGTCAAAATTGTAAAATATTGTAAGAACCGACGCCATTTTGAATTTTGTAAGATTAGCTCCGATTTGGATAAAAATCGATATCTAAGGAACCGGCGTAGACCATAACATGAATCTAAGGTCAATACTGTAAAAACCGTTGCAGTATTGAATTTTGTAAGATTAACTCCGATTTGGATAAACATTGATATCAGACGATCCGGTGGGGTACAGAGCTTGAATTTAGAATTGACGTTGTAAAATATTGTCAAAACTGATACCCACCTTGCATTATGTAAGAGTAACTTCAATTTGGATAAAAATTAATCTAAAGTCAAAGGAGGATGGTCATTTTTGTATGGACGCTGGCCTAAAAACCAATAATGACAAGCCATATGTCATTTGAAAGTTTCTTTCATATTCTAAAACTTTTTGTATGGCGGGAAATCTTAAATCGCTGTGTGAAACAAGTTATGGCAAAATAAAAACATCCCATCAATAAGATTTTTTTTATATATATTGGGTTTAAGTTCTATGCAACGGTTTTTAAACGCTTTGTCATAAATACACATAAAAAAGCAACTGAATATCGATTAATATACCATAAAACATTTACCACTATTCTTTAAGCAAAAGGTTCATCAATTATGAGCTGTGTTATGTATCCAGCTGGAGGAATAAATACTTCGTGTCTTCCTGCAAGAAAGAAAAAAAAAGAAAAAAACAAAAGAAAAACAAGAATCCGATAAGAAAACCAGAATATTTGCAAAGACGGAAAAATGCAAAATCCAGTGAATAGCAGAACCAGAATGACACATCAAAAATATAATAATGCATTAAAAACAAAAAATATGACACAAAATCATCGACAGTAAAAAAACCTTCATAGTCTAAAGCGATAAAGGAACTTAGTATCAAAATAGGTAGGTACATACCATAGTAACCACTTTTATGCAGCGATAACTTTTTTCCCACAAAGATTTGGGCATGCCATAGTAAAAGTTATAGAACTTTGAATACGCTATCCAGTGACATCGTCGCCCCCATGCTAAACTAACATAACTGTAAAAAATAAATTTTTAAGGGGAGCGATTTGAAGCAGCAATTTTTTTTATTTCGTTTGTTTTGAAGTAGTATTTGCAGTTGTATTGATATAGTCTACATACAGTAATTTCTCAATAAATGTACTACATAATTTATTTGTCAGATATGCATTATTTTGTTGAAATTGGAATTTACAGCACATTCGCAATGTTGCATCTCCATATGTAGCAAAAAAAAGGTAAGATATTTCACCATAGTGAACTCACGAAAGTACCACTTGAGCAAATTAAAAATCCTTATACTATATTTGAAACGAGGTAAAGTTACGAAATGACAGTTTCGTGTGTTTACTATGGTATATATGAATGCCTTTCTAGTTTCTATTCATTTGTACTAAAAATTTAGCTGCGAATCTGTACAGTCGCCATCAGATATATCGTAGCGGGCGAGGTCCTCAAATACTTCTGAGCAGGGTTAAATTTCAATAAATTATTTACAACAACATATCCGCCAGTAACATCTGAGCACTACATTTTTTCATAAATATATGAACATCAATTATTTCAGTAATTTCTGATCACACAGTAAAGTAAAAATTTCTGAACGCACAAATCGTCACAGGTATCTAAGCAAGAGAATTGGTCACAAATATCTGAGCATGGAGGAAAATATACCTTAACCTGGTAACAAACAATTCAAAATACAGTAGCCAGTTAGCCAGTTACATTTTGCGTGCTTACACAATTCTTTTATATTGACAGGACATATTTGACATAGGTAAGTTCAGTTGCCATCAGATACATCGACGCTGCCCAGGTGCTCAGAAATATCTGAACACGGCTCTATTACCAGAGCGTTACAGCACAGAATACATATTTGGTTACAGTGCATGCAGATATTTGTGAGAGCCTCGGCAGTTCCGATATACCTGATGGCGACAGTACCTAATTATCCTTTCAATAAAATTAGATCAAACTCGTATACGACTTTTAATATGATTTTATGTTGGGATTTAACTCTTAATTTGGCAGAGACATAAAACATTGTTTTTTTATCCTTTTGTCGCCCTTTGGGCTCAGAAAAAACTGGACTCAGAAAAAATATCAAAAAAAATCTTGAAGTTTCAGTTTTCATGAAAACCTATGTTCATCAGACTGAACACTGCCAAAGAAGCAACATTGTACACAAAAATTTGTATGTTTACTACCGTGAACAACACCAAAGTTTTCACTTAAAATTTTTAGTAAAAATAGATTTATAAAAAGCAAAAAATATTTATTTATTTGAATGAAAAAACAAGAAACAGTTTCTACTATTTTGTCCTGTCACAGAGCAAAGTCGTATGTTGCATTTTATGCAATATATTGTTGTATTCTTATTACAGTACTAGCACCGACCCATATCTTCTTTGGTAGAAATGAAATGTCCAACATTGTCATATCTTATGGGGCTTGTAGGCCTGGATGCATTAGTCCATTTGTAATGTAAGACAAACTTTTTTTTTGTCGTTTCTTGACTGGAGCGATTTTAGTTCTTGCTCTGGTTTAGGCGGTCGTGTTGTTGGTGTTGAAGTTGCAGAAGATAGAGATGGTATAGATGATATGGCGGAATATCAAAATAGTTTGGTTCTCTATTTATTGGGCACACTACTTCTAGAACTGGAGTTAGAGGCATGTTTTCAATTAGATTATTAGTCTCGCCTTCGTCAGAGCTACTGCAAGCATGCGTTCGAAAGACGAATCAAGCGAAGGTGAAGAAGACGAAATTCGTTCATGCAATTCACATACATTTACGCAATCGGATATATCGCTAGTGTCAGAAGCAGCATGTGATTTTGTTACAAGAGCTAATATTTTTGAAGCACGGCCCCTATTTATTTCCTGTAGACAAGCAAGCAAAATAAAAATCTGCTTGAACCCAACAATCGCATATATTTCAAATAGCGAAACTCGAAAAACTCATAAACTTGCGTTTTTTCACAGATACAACCAAGATAGATAGATTTTTCACCCCTTAAAACCCCTACCCTACAAGTAATTATATGCAAATATATAGGATTTTATTTTGTCGGTAGTTTGGCATTGTTTATTCCGATGAACACTTCAAACGAAGAGTAGTTTTATAGATATTTGGCATTGTTCACTGTGATAAACAAACATCTATAAACTGGCTTAGAAGCTGAAATAATAATTCTAATGTACGGTTTTTGGTTAATATCATTAAAGCAATATCTATTTGAAAGTATGTAATAGTTCGTTGAAGCAAAATGCAAATTTAACATACAAAATTACAATAGATACCTTGCAGAGAATAGATAACTTTCCGCGTGCCGACATTTTGCTAACACATTGTTACTAAAATAATGTTCCTCATACACATTTTTTTTCCTACTAACAGTCAAAATGTAATATAACCATTTTACATAAAAAAAACCCCGAATGATGTACTACTGTAGTCCACAGATTTTTTATTTGTGTATGTTTATCCCCGTTAACAACATCAAATTATTATAAGGGTTAAATTATCACGCTAGTTTATGGCTGCAGGCCCGCTCTCAATAAATAATATGTATAAAACAATATTATTGTTGGCGACGGAAGCGCCTCCTGAAGACGTCCTTACAACTTCGATAGCCTCTGATGCTGACAGGGTTCTCAGCCAGCAAGTCGAGAGCTTCGGATAATTACCCCAACCATCGAACAAATCATCCGCCCTACATATGTATATGTTATATATATACAGTTGGATGTATAGTTCAGTAGCCAAATCAAATCTTTACAATAATATAATTAACCGATCCGGTGCACGCGACACTAAACTCAAAAGACACCAATTCTCGATTGATTCCAATATTATAAAAAACGAATGTCGTAATGAACGAAACCCAAATGAACTTATTACCAATATGAACCGTTCTTCATTTGCACTTTTCTCAATATGGCCTAATCCCAAATGGATTGAAGCTCATAAAAGCCGATACACAGAAGGCTCTTTTCCCAAAATACCCTAAATTTGAATTCCCTTAATGATTGATTCACAAAACGGCATCTTCCCAAAATACCCCAAATTCTCGATTATCATACGCTGTACTACTGATCCTCGCTCAGTGCTAGTGGAAACGTAGCCTTTTGCTGTCCTTTGGAAGTCCTGGCTTGGGTCTATACCACGAACTAGGTATTTCGTTCGTTCGTTCGTCTATCTGGCTCAAATATGCGAGAGTTATAGAATCGAACGATTGCGTATATGTATTTCCATCTCTGTCACACGTGCATATTGGAGTGACAAAAAGGTTTTCCGTCAATGCCAATTTTCGATGTTCGTGGTAGACATGCTGTACAGTACGATTAAAATCTGTTAACGATTCGGCTTTTACCCCTCTCTCGCACGCTCTTATTAAAATCGCATAAGTACGAGCAAGATAGATATATATACAATCCGAATCGTTAACTGACTTTAATAGTTTGTACGTCCGACTAGGATTATGCAAATGTTCGTAAAAAAATACAGTAGCAATAAACTTAAACGAAATTTACTTGGCAAAAAAAACAAAACATTTCTATTTTAAACTTAAATTATGCTTAAAACATAACATTTCTATTTTAAACTTAAATTATGCTTAAAACAACATTTCTATTTTAAACTTAAATTATGGTTGTTTTTGTTAATCTTCGTCGTTTATCTCTGACGTTTCTTGAGTCGGATGACGTTTTCTAAAAAATCTGTAGCGGATATTAATCCCTCACTGAGATCCGATAATTGCTGTTGATACTTGCGATCAAAAACAATGTCACATCGTTGCCTCTTCGCTCCACTGAACAACGGATTGCATATGCGAGTGTCTTGGTACTTGGCTTCTCGCCTTAGTTTATATAGGAACCGCACTAATGTTAGCTTGTGCGGCATGCGAATATTAAGCCGCCGATGCCAGCCCTCAACCGGATTATTGGTGCGGTGTTTTTCTTGAGTGCAACTCAATTTATGGGGTCCTAATTTCAACCAAGTCTTTTCCATGTACTGTTTGAACCGCAAGAATTCATTTCTTACTGGAGCCTCACTTAGTGTTAGTAGTGTCACCCACATATCGTATATCTCTGACTGTGGCAACAGCGGCATAACATCACACATTTCAGTAAATTTGCGGCCCTCGGCGGTTGTATAAATTTTTAAGGACTCTGCTTTCTTCCAAATCGCACGATTATAATCGAAATAGCACCCTGTCAATTCGCAGTTCGGGTAAACAGATTCGCATGCATTAATTTGCGCTAATTCGTAGTCGCATTTAAACATTTGTATATTTACTCCCATTTCATCCCGTAGCAACGTGAAAAATCTTGTATAAGTGTTTTGATTTTTATTTGGCAGCAACGCGAACAGTACGGGTACAACATTGGTTATAGTTTAGTTAGCATGTATAGAGTACAATTGGCTAAAGGGTTTTGGTTTTCTTTTATAAGTCCCATCGCCGTAGTACTGAATTTGTTTTTCCGCTGTTTTCCTCAGAAATTCTCTGCTAATTTTCGTCGAAAAAATTAAAATTTTCTCCGTGTCACCATCTTCCAGTACCAGAAATTCATCTGCCAATAAATCAGGTACTTTGACATTTTCCAGCCGAGTAAACTCCGTAGTCTTTTGGTTCAGATATCTGTGCCTGGCCCGGTATAACGAACTTCTAACTTCATCAAAGGAGCACATACTAAAGTTAGGATCGGCTCCATGCAAATCTGTCACCATTTTTTCAAACACTTTTTTTACGGGTGTCATTTTCTTGCACACTTCTGTCTTGCAAGTATCTATGGCAATATTTCGTATGTTTTCACTATAGTGCCTCTTGCAGATATGCTCGCTTACCTTCAGCACCGTGTCTTTACTGTTGTTCAGAGTTGCGGATGCAAAGCAACCAGTACTGCGATTGGCACATTTCCAGTTGTTGGAATTTTTGTTGTTATGACTATAGTTGCCGATTTCTAAGTCTGAACTTTTGACACATCGAAATACCCGTAGAACGTAAACGCGCAAGACACGTTGGAATTATAAACAAAATCCCATAAAGATATTACAGCTAGTCATGTACATAAACACAATATTTCACTTTTCATAAACATAATGTGATGAATGTTACATTTTTTCATACATTAGTTATTGAATATTTTACGATAACAATTTAGCACGCCAACAGTTACGGTCTACGTCGTTTTTTTTTAAAATTTAGTGTTGTGACCATGTCTGCTGTTCCAGTTCATACAACTGTCTTTTAATCGATAAAAATCGATCTTGTTATCAATTGGCAATTCAGTAAAAAATCAAAACAAAACGATTAAAACGAAAATAAAAGTAAGTACGATGTGGAAAAAAATGTTATTTAAAATAAGACAAATTAACTATGAAGGTTATTATCTTACATTTTAAGAATTCAACAGTATTGATTTCTGAACGAAAGTAAGATGACTTTGGAAAAAATCGTATGACAAATGCGCAGTTTGTCGAAGTTTCTCGGTCTTATCAAACACAAATCCGTAATAGTAAAATCGAATCAAACGATTCATCGCTAAAATCAATAATCGCTGAATTTGACAAACGATTTGTTTTAGCCTCATCTCTAAGTACGTCAATACTCAAGTGTCAAAAGTTCAGACTTAGAAATCGGCAACTATAAAATAACGATGCCCGTCATAAATAAGAGCGGGGTGTCCTTTTTGATTTTCAATAAAAATTATTTCCCTGTTGGCCATTGCGAATCTCAAGAAACAATAAAATCATGACATATATTCCCTTTGCGTCGGTTGACACTTAATTTTTAAGTGGCCAGTGTTAAGATAGTATCTGTAGTGGCATGTTATATGCATTGAGCGGAATTCTTCATAGCAAAAATCAATCTGTCAGAGGGATTGACCTAACTGTTTTATCGACTTATCGATAAATATTTGACACTTAACGAAACAAAGTTAAAGTAATGAAATCAGGCTTTTGGATATACATACAAACAAATTAACGGTGTCCCTAATTAGCTGACCGCCACTGTATTTTAGTATAATAGTAAAGAATAAAACAGAAAATACTTTTATTTTAAAATTTCTATATGAAACTTATGAAAAATTAAAAACAAATATTGCTAAGAATAGGTAACTAATCTTCATTCAAAATAACAGAGTCGAAATCTAAATCTGTACTAAATATGTTTTCTTCATCTTCCCTATAGTAAAAGAAAATAGTCATTATTTTTTCAACATTGTCACCTTTCAAATTACTCCTTTTTTCATTGTAGATCCATTTATAAGATGAAAACGAGCGTTCTACCTCAGTTGAAGTAACAGGAGCATATTTGTAGTACTCGATAGCGGTGTTTTGACTGTAATCACTTTTTTCTATAAAATCAGCATATTTACGTATCATGTCGTAGTCTGGAATTCTATCTAGTACTTTTTCAAGTTTTATTTGCACTGTGTGAGATCCACACCAATTTAGAATAGTTCTCACCTGGTCAAGTAGGTATTAGAAGAGAGTCTAATAGGGATAGACAGGATGTTTGTAATTTGATTATTGCTTCACATAAAATGCCATAACTTTCTTTTATGTACAAAAGATCATTTCTCAAATTATTGTGCTTAAGTACTCTTTTTGCTTCTCTTATTGCAGCCGACTCTTTTGAATTTAAGTTTGAAATTACTTCTGTAATACATTCCAATTTTCTGCATAATATATAGCAGCATTAAGCCATGTGCCCCACCTAGTTATAATAGGTTTTGGAGGCAATGGTACGGATGGACAAATTTGTTTGAATATTCGGACTCTATGTGGAGACTTTAAAAATATTTTCTTTACGTTTGATATTAAGGCGTCAACACTTTTATATTGAGATCGTATGTGCTCGCAGACTCTATGTTATCCATGTGCCAGACATGTAATATGTAGTAGATTTGGAAAAGTAGCTTTTAAGATTTTACCAGCCTTTAGCATGTACGCGGCACTATCAGTGCTCAAAACAAGGACATTTCTAACATGCTCATTATATGAATTATGCCAAATAAACTGCAACTGCTTTTTTATGTATTCAGCCATTGAGTTACCATTGATTTTTTCAAAAATTTTACTTCCAATTAAGTAAGATTTACAACAAGAATTTTTCTTTATAGGTAGTTCTCTTACAATCAAATTAGTGACACTTTTGCCCATCCTATTTAATGTTTCGTCGACCGTTATCCATATGTATTTTCCTATCAGGTTCTTGCGTAAGTCTTGAATTGTTTGTTGGTAAACTATATCTAAGTAAACTTTTCTCAGCAATGATTCATCCGGAAGTGATTTTGATGTACAGGAAGAACAAATATATTTTTGGAAAAATAATATAAACTGTGGATTGTTAATCTTTTTCCATGGAATATTGCACGAAACTAAAAATATGATTAAATCTATATAGAATGTGTCTGAACTCGTACTTTTTGAGCATTGTGACGAATGAGTTTTACTCACTAAGTGACTTTCATTCAACACAATGTTTCTTTAGCTGATGTGAATGAACGTCACATTTAGAGCAATATATTGTGAAAGAATCTTCTTTGAAACTAAGAGAAGAATCTTTCTGTATCCATTTTTTTATTGTTTTTCTTTTAGGATTAACCATAACACGGCACGGGAATCACTCATGAAAACTCAAGTGACATAAATGACATACGTGACGCTGACATGATTTACTTTAATATGGAGATGCAAGTTGCTTATCAAAGAGGTCAAATGTTACAGAATAATCTTTTAAGTTGATTATGGATACCTAATGCGATATTATTACGTAACATCGATAAGTCGATAAAACAGTTAGGTCAATCCCTCTGACAGATTGATTTTTGCTATGAAGAATTCCGCTCCTTGGTTATATGTTTACGCGAGGTTTTATTCTATAAAAATAAGACAATCGAGAATTTGGTGTATTATGGGAAAAAACCGTTTTGTGAATCAATCATTATGGAAATCCGGTGCTCTGTGATTGAAATTTAGGGTATTTTGGGAAAAGAGCCTTCTGTGTATCGGCTTTTATGAGCTTCAATCCATTTGGGATTAGGCCATATTGAGAAAAGTGCAAATGAAGAACGGTTTATATTGGTAATAAGTTCATTTGGGTTTCGTTCATTACGACATTAGTTTTTTATAATATTGGAATCAATTGAGAATTGGTGTCTTTTGAGGTTAGTGTCGCGTGCACCGGATTGAAATTATCTTATTCTTACATGTTCCCGATTTTTCTAGTCACATGACGCTTTCTGACGATATTTTACGGAAAAATCGAGAAGGATAATTTATGTTCTCGCTCACATTCATATAGTATTTGTTCTAGTTTCCGATTTTCAAATTTAGCCAAACTTACATTTACGGTTCCCCAAACGACAACTTCGTAGAGCTTCCTTAGCTTGACAAATTTGCGAACGACATATATGTAACTTTGTATAATTCACACAGACTATTAAATACAAAAATAACTACTCGTTTTATCTAGACTATCTCGCAGTTAGTTATTAATCTTATTAGGTTTTTGTAATGAATATTGTCATTCATCAATATATAAGTAGTAGAATAGACGATCAATAAATATCACAATATAAGATCACAGTATTTATCGTAACGGCTAGCCTTTGCTTCAGGAAACAGAGTCGAAAATACAAAAAAAAGTGTAATGTTAGCGTACTTACTCGTTTAAACGCTCATTTTCTCGCGCCTTTCCTTTAGGTAAAGCTTGATATTATTAAAATAATCAAAGTATTCACTTCTATTTCTATACAATGCCGCGTCGCATAATAAGAAGTGGTCATCGTCACTCATGGGAGTCATGGGCAATATGGACAAGACAACACGGTAAATAGTGCTACCTGTGGCAATAATGGGGCTTGCGTGGTCCTGTATAGGTACGAGTATTATATGTAATACAGTGATTGAAAATCTTCTATATCAAATATTTGATCACAGATATGATCTAGTGTAATATGGGCCTAAATACTAATATCTGAAAAAATATGACCTGTTCGCAACTATCAGACCTACCAATAATTCAACTTGATCCCAAGTTTCCTTGCAATCATACGTAATCGAGGGCTCTACTTCCATCGACTACTATGACACGGTGCGCTCGGTGAAAAACTAAGCGTTGGGAATAGCTGACATTCGCGGCGGCGTTCTCTAAATGCCCATTTTCTAAACGCAGCGGATGACAGGACTTTTGAAAAGGGACAGACATATCGTTTGACGTTACAGTACTCTTCTCGTGGATTGTCAAAGTTTAAAGTTCGAATTTGCTTTGTCTACTTAATTGCATGCCAACCAGAATACTTGACATTCAGCTTAATGGAGAGTTTTTAGGCATGGGGGTCATTTTATACTGACCCTGGCGAACAGTATTCAAAACGATTTATAAATGAAAACGAAAATAATGTGACAAATATAATCTTTCATATACAAATGACTGCAATGATATTAAATTTGAAACTTGAGGCAACGGCCTAAGGTATATTTTCCTCCAATGTTCAGATATTTGTGACCACTTCTCTTGCTTAGATACCTGTGACGATTTGTACGTTCAGATATTTTTACTTCACTGTGTGATCAAAAATTACTGAAATAATTGCTGCTCATATATTTGTGAGAAAATTGAGTGCTCAGATGATGCTGCTCCAGTTCGCGCGCGCGCATCGTATGCATCGGGCGTGTGTTAAACTGCAGCGTACCTGCGTTACTCAGTTTGTGACAATGGCATCGAAAATTGTGAAATGTACAGGATGTAATCTAGTGATCAGTGAAGTGCTATCCTTCGTAAAGAATAAACTTGATGTGATGGACGAGGACAGTCTTAGCCGTATATGTGTGACGGCATTTACGCCAGAAGAAATACTTTGTGCAAAGAAGTTATTATATGATTCTATTCCAACGAATAAGCGAATTAAGATTCGTAAAGGTGACAAAAAATCCCACAGAGATATTGACGACATAATCTCACTCCTAAAACAAACGGATCCTGATTGTGTACCTATATTTGTAGCTCGAGACCTACAGAAATTGCCTCCTCTGACCTTTGACCACCTGGATCCGACTCGTCTCCTTAAAGATCTACTGGTAATAAAGGAACAATTAAAGGCAGTAGAAGAGAGATACGTCACCTTAGATACCTGTCAGACGTTAAGGAAAGACGTAGACTATCTTAAATTGTCGTCGATAACTCAGCGTAATGATATCGACCATGTAAACACACGAAGAGGAAACTACCTACTAAATAACTGCAACTACGACAGTGGGCCTATGGGTTTGAAACATTTTCCATCTGTATCTAGTCCTAATAACAGTGGCTTATCGTTAAATAGCCCCCAACAACTAATCGAGCCGACGGTAGACACATCTCATCAAATATCTAATTCGAACCTAAATAAAAGTAACGGACAAGTAAACGTAAACAACTCCGAGGCGCGCGCAATACCGCCAATGTGCATCCGTATGTCAGGTGCAGAAGCATCGATGACTAATGCTGATACTTTTGTGCAAGTAGAATCACCGATGTCGCAGGATAATAGTGCGCGCGTAAAATCGACTATGTTACAGAATGCAGTTGCAGATATGGGCGCGGCGCAATCAGAACCGCGAATGTGCGCTCAAGCATTGCAGACGGAGGCGATAGAGCATTCAAAATCACCGATGTTAAGAACGGACTTGGACTCTGCGCATGCAGACCCGCGAATGTGCGAGCCGGCTCAAACATCTTTCGCAAATAAATTGAAGGAGCCTGGGCAATGGAAAACCGAAAAACCTGCCGACGGCTGGATCGACGCCCAGAGGCATAGATTAAGAAATAGGATTTTGGGAAAAATGGGAACCGCTACTACTGAATCCAGTGGTAATTTTAAAGCGGCTGACATCAAAATACCATTATTTATTTATAATGTCAGCAAGTCCACCACAGGTACAGATATAATTGCTCATGTGTTGAATAAAACACAAATAAGTGTGTCCTTGAAAAAAATTAATTTGAAAATTGACCGGGGTTATGACGCCTACAAGATCTTAGTACCTAAAAGTAAGTTAAACGTCTTTTTAAGTGAAAACTTCTGGCCGGAAGGTGTACTTTTCAGGCGTTTTGTGGACTTTTCTTTCAAGAAAAATGAAGAGAAAGCAGATAATCAACATGATGGATAGTACAACATGTAAGTTTATATCCTTTAACTGCAAAGGGTTCTCCAGATCTATTGAATGTGTTAGGTCACTCTGTGAATCAGCTGATATTATCGCACTTTCTGAGACATGGCTACTACAGCATGATATACCGCTACTGGGAACTGCCGACGCTGGGTTTGGGTACTACGGCAACACAGCTGTGGATTTATCGGCGGGAGTTTTACGAGGACGCCCTTATGGGGGTGTTGCGATCATGTGGCGTAAAAACCGGTTTCCGTGTGTTTCCGTAATACAGTGTAAAAGCGTTAGACTAGCAGCAATTCGAGTTACAATGAGTGATAGATCTATGATAGTTTTCTCGGTTTACATGCCGACTGACGAACGTGAAAACCTTGTCGAGTTTACGGAATGTCTAGGAGAAATATACGCAATTTTTTTTTTTTTTTATACTACGACGGTGACAAACAAGCATACGGCCCGCCTGATGGTAAGCGGTCACCGTAGCCTATGGACGCCTGCAACTCCAGGGGTGTTACATACACGCAATTACACACATATACGCAACATGTGTTGCATACATATACGCAATTATAGACAGTGAACTTTGGGGCTGCCCTGGCGCTGTAGCGCATCAGGGATGTTCGCTCAATGGAACACAGACGGCTTCCACGCAGTGTTGCGAAAGCGGGTGGCATCCCTATGGACTCGAGTGCGGAGCAGTACCAACACTCTCCTGAAGGTGATCGCAGAAAGGGTTGACAGCCCTCTTATCACTCATTGGATGCTGATGCATGTTCGGTCCAATGAGCATTATGTTTTCTACTAACATTAGGTATAAGTAGTTTAATAACATAACTTTGTATAGATATAAAAAAAATATGGACACCCTGCTGTCTGAAATAAAAATATTTTATTTCATTTCGTTACTGGCGGATCAGTTGTAAAGAATTTATTGAAAAACTTCAATAAATTCTTTACAACTGATCCGAAGTATTTGAGGACCTCGCCCGCTACGATATATCTGATGGCGACTGTACTTATTTTTTATTCCAACAAGAATATGTTGTATAATACAATGCTATTTCATCGCGAAATACTTACAACCATTACAGCTTATATATTGGTAAGGCCGTCATTTCTTGTTCCTAATTAAACAGTTTAAATCGTCTACATTTTAATCATTTTCAGTGTATTGCGCCAGTCAGCCATATGAATGGATTACTAACATTCGTAACACACTGGAAGTGATTAAAATGTAGATGTTTTAAACTGCTTAATTTAGTTAACATGCAATCCTTTTGGTGCGAACCTAAAATGGTAATTAGTAGTGCGTGAAAGTTAAATAAGCAAAAATAAATTTGTGCATTTGTTATTTATTCAGCAACAGATTTACATTTTCAGTCGAAAGAAATTATGTTTGCATAGTAGTATAACACACACTAAACTAATATTCGTCGACATCGGGTTCCGGTAAGCGATCAATTACTTCTTCAGAATCTGGAAGACTCTCATAATAAGAGTGATAGTACCTAGGTATCTGATTATCATGACAAAGTTTCATGAGGTCCCGTTTTTTTGCCTTTGAAATGGGTATTTTTGTTGGATAAGCAGAAACAGGTAATATTGCGGAACATTTTCCTCTCTTAGCTTTTAATTTTAGTTCTGTAAAATTTGTGTCATTATAATCAGTTTTTATAAAGATTGACTTGGGATTCTCTTTTCGATATTGAATCCACACTGCATCATTGAAATTAGTTTTTACTTTTTCTTCTGTCTTATCTTGAGACCCATTCTTTTCGGGTGCGTACCGATCGATATAACTTTTTTTGATATAATGTTAGTCGTAATAACGCTCATTTGATATTATCATTGAATCATATAACAACTAATAATATACTTAAAAATTGTATAATTATTATTTAATATAATGATCGTTTTTTCTAATAACATTTATTATAACATACTTTGAGTATAATGCTGACTTCCGATAAAAATAAATGCTATAACGCTATAGGTAATTAATTCAAAAGCACGTTAGAATAACTTTTTATTATGCAATGTTTAAATAATAGGTTAGGTTAGGTTAGAAACTGTGACCGCTAAACAAATGTACTATTAGCAGAAAAGTAGGTTAGGTTAGAACTGTATATAAATGGATAATTATACCAAATAATGATTATTACAAATAAGTGTTACACGAAATGATGAATATACAAAATAATAGTAGATATTTTGTTGTTATACCAAAAGTTCATTATGTATAATGAGTGATTATATCCATTAAATATATACCAAATGTTGTTATATCAAATGTTATTATATCAAAAAAAGTTATACCGACCGACCATTACACACCCATTCTATTCAGTTACAATATTTTTATTTTTATTATTTTTTCGTAGCCGTTTCGAAGCCTCTTTTGCAAATTTTACTTTGTTAGTGTTAAAATTCAGAAACTCATCGTGGGCAAAGATATTTACTTTAAATGGACGAGGATTCATTCTAGCCGATCTCATTATTTGAGTCCATCCATCAGGTGTATAGATTGGTACGGTGGCCTTTTGTTCAATTTTGGAGTGAACCGAGTCGCACTCTATGTGGCTGTGTCCAGGCTCATAGACACACCCATTCTATTCAGTTACAATATTTTTATTTTTCTTATTTTTTCGTAGCCGTTTCGAAGCCTCTTTTGCAAATTTTACTTCGTTAGTGTTAAAATTCAGAAACTCATCGTGGGCAAAGATATTTACTTTAAATGGACGAGGATTCATTCTAGCCGATCTCATTATTTGAGTCCATCCATCAGGTGTATAGATTGGTACGGTGGCCTTTTGTTCAATTTTGGAGTGAACCGAGTCGCACTCTATGTGGCTGTGTCCAGGCTCATAGAAAACATGATCTACTATTTCAATAATTTGGTGCGTCGAGACAAGGTTTAAGAGCATGCAACAGAAAGTGTAATTTTGCTGTTGTCCACCGCAATTATCTGACATCATTCTAACATGTGTGACACCTTCCTTATCTAGAATGTATTTGTATACGCAGGTTGAAATCTCGATACTGCCACGATTACCTTCAGTTTCATCCCAAGTGTAACAATCTACATCTTGGTCACCAAACTTATAAATAGTCAAGTTATAGACTGCCAGCTTTCGAACATAAAAGAAAGGCCCAGCTGCTCCTTTAGGGGTATGGAGAACAGCTTCCAAGTCAAAGTTAAATGCCAAAGTTGACACATCATTATTTGCAGCTTTCTTATCGGCGTCTCGACGTAGATAAGAGTCGTCTCTTCGTTTAAGGTGCTTGGAATGATCGTCAGAGCTAGTTTTGCCGTTTTTAAAAGCTATGGATTTTTTGCATAGATCTTTTTTTGGCACATGAAATTTTAATTTATAAGATCTAAAAAAATTCTGTACGTCTCTAAGCATACTGGAACAATTTCTTTCTCTATACGTTGTTGTATTTCATATCGCTTCCTTATTGGTCAATAGGCCAATCTGACCAGATCCTTTATAAAATATTGAAAAAGATTGACCCTTTCCTAGATTTCGTAAATATGTTTGTGTTTAATATATTTATAACCTAATCAAAATAGACTAGACGACAAAAAAGTCTAATTAGTCCGTCTGTTAGATTATTAAAAACTATACGATACTTTTTTTTCTTTTTTTCGTCAAATGAAAAATGACGGAAATACAGGGCTTTAAAGTTTCGCGTGACGTCACACCTGAGTACAATTCTTACTAAAAGGTGATGTCACCAGCCCCCACCACGGAACTTCGACGCTCTTCATATTCGTCAATTTTAGTTATCTTGAAAAAGGAAAAAATACGTGTCTAATAATTTTTGATAATCTTTCTCACGGACTAATTTTCAACCTAGTCATCATCCCTATTGTTATGTAATTTAAAAATTTACGTTATCTTGCATTATCCGATCTAATTGGGACCAAGACTTGTTCTGAAGATCAAACGTTCGGACACTAAAAATGATATCAACCAGAAACCACGCCATTTTTACATACAAGTAATAGGTAATTTAATGACAATATTGTAAATAATAAAAAGTTGTTTTAATTTTTGTGATAATAAATATAATAATGCACATTAACACTAGCATACATTACTAATCAGCATTTCCGATTATTGAAAAATGAATTGGTTTATTAGAAAACACAATCGTCCTAACGACGGCACCACTGGACGGTCGGCTTATTGAAATTGAAATTGAAATCATTTATTGTCTGATTATAGGTGTACAGAGGGGTAACATGTTATTATTGGTAGTATCACTATAACCTGCCTATAAGGCGTACAATATTTGTTTACTTAAACTCTAGAATATTAATTAAAATTAAATATGTACAAAATATTTACACTGCATACTTCAGTCGTGTTTCTTCTCCTTAGCAAAATGCAGCTTTCACATTAGATAAGAAACACCACAAGCACACTTACCTACACCCAATTACAAAAATGTGAAATAGTCTAATTCTAAAAATTCATTAACATCATATGGCATTACATTTTTTAATAATTTAATGAGCGATTTTTTAAACCCCTTTATGTCTTGGTCTTTTATAGAGTCTGGTAATTTATTAAATAATTTAGTAGCCGTTACAAATACACTTTTGTTATAGTAAGCAGTCTTTACGGAGTTTTTTGGGAGAACTTCATATTTATTCTGGTGATTCCGTGGCCGAAATCTATCGATAATTCTAAATTCGTTTAAATGTTCCTTAACGAACATGCACGCTTCCAATATAAACATTGCGGGCAGGGTTAAAATGTCAAGCTTCTTGAACAGAGGCTTGCAACTATCTCGTCTTTTCGCTCTCACAATAGATCGTACACACTTCTTCTGTTGGATGAAAACATCATTTTTGTTCAAAGAATTCCCCCAGTGTAGCAGACCATACCTTAATATTGACGACACGTGGCCGTGATAGGCGCAGAGTGCAATATTCTGAGAAGATATTATCGATATTCTCCTGAGAGCAAAAATATATTTACTTAAGTTTTTGCATACATTATTTTTATGTGACTTCCAGTTTCCGTTGCAGTCTAGTGTCATACCAAGAAATTTAATTTCCTTTTCTTCTTGTAATAAAGTGTTATTATATTTTAATACAATATCTTTAGGCTTGGACTGTGGTAAGTAGAATTGCATATATTTTGTTTTACTTAGGTTTACAATGAGTTGATTTTTGGAGAACCATTCCATTACATTATTTAATGCTAAGTTAAGTCTATCTTGATAAGTATTGCTATTATTACCTGTAACTAGGATAGTCTTGTCGTCAGCAAAGAGAACAGTGCGATTTTTAGTGACGTTTGGTAAATCGTTGATAAACAATAAAAATAACAGAGGTCCCAAAATGCTACCTTGTGGCACTCCTCGTTCTATTGTTCTTGTTGTGGGGTGAGAGGCAACTTCAGTTTTACTTATTTTATCAATCCGCGTTATAACTGTGTATTGCTTTCTATTTTCTAAATAAGATTTAATAAGGTCAAAAGCAGAACCTCGTATACCGTATTGAAAGACTTTGGTAAGAAGCAGTTTATGGCACACAAAGTCAAGTCTTAGTCTTAAGGAATATTATTATTCAAGGGGATTGGCAAATGTACACTAACACGGATCCGGCGAAAGACGTCACTGACATGGCGGGGCAGTCTTTAATCAATGTTATGGAACTCACCAAAGACCGCTGCGATAATATGCCTTTTTTTGTAATTTTTGATCTTGTCATGGAGCCCACCGGATCGTCAGGTATCGATTTTTATGCAAATCGGAGTTAATCTACAACAAGATCCAAGATGGCGTCAGTGTTAACATTATTTTTCAATTTTGACTTTAGATTCATGTCATGGAGCCCGCCCGACCGTCACATATCGATTATCATACAAATCGAATTTTAACGTACAACATCTAAAATGGCATAATTTTTTTTCATATTGTATAATTTTGGATCTAGATTCATGTTATGGAGCCCGCCGAATCGTCATATAGCGATTTTTATGCAAATGACAGTAGGTAAATCTTAAAAAATCCAAGATGGCGTAGATTTTTACTTTAACAATAAGCACTCCGCCGGATCCTCACATATCGATTTTTATCCCAATCGCAGTTAATCTTACATAATCAAAGATAGCGTCGGTTTTACTAGAAACCTACCGGGGTCTCAGATATCGACTTTTATATAAATCAGAGTTATTCTTGCAAAATACAAGATGACGTCAGTTCTTACAATATTTTACAATTTTTACTCCTGATTCATGTTATGGACCCCACCGGATTGTCAGATATAAATTTTTATCCAAATCGGAGGTAATCTCACAAAATCCACGATGGCATAGGTTTTTTAATTTGTTTTTACAACTTTGACTCCAGATTCATTTTATAGACCTCACCGTATCGTCAGATGTTAATTTTTATCTAAATCGGAGTAAATCCTACAAAATCCAAGATAGCGTCGGTTTTTGGCATGTTTTACTATTTTGAGTCCAGATTCATGTCAAAGACCCCGCCGGATAGTCAGATATCGTTTTTTATCAAAATCGGAGTTGATCTTACAAAATCCAAGATGTCCTCGGTTTGTACAATATTTTACAATTTTGAGTCCAGATTCATATCATGGAGCCCACTTGATTGTCAGATTTCAATTTTTATCCCAATAGTAGTTAATGTTACAAAATCCAAGATGGCGTCAGTTTTACTATAAACCCACCGGGTTCCCAGATATCGATTTTAATCAAAATCAGAGTTAATCATACTAAATTCAAGATGTCGTAGGATTATACAATTTTGACTCTAGATTCATAATTATATTTTATTCCAAATCGGAGTTAATCCTACAAAATGCAATATGGCGTCCGTATTTACAATATTTTACAGTTTGACTCTGGATTCATGTTAAGGACCCCATTGGATCGTCAGATATCGGTTTTAATCCAAATCGAAGTTAATCTTACAAAAGCCAAGATGGCGTCGGTTTTTACAATATTTTAAAATTTTGAGTCAAGATTCATGTTATGGAACCCACCGGAACGTCAGATATCGATTTTTATCCAAATCGGAGTTTATCTTACAAAATCCAAGAAGGCGTCGGTTTTAACAATATTTTATAATTTTGACTCTGAATTCATGTTAAGGACCCCGCCGGATAGTCAAATAGCGATTTTTATCCAAATTGGAGTTGATCTTACAAAATCCAATCGCATCGGTTTTTACAATATTTTACAATTTTGAGTACAGATTCATGTTAAGGACCCCACCGGATCGTCAGATATCGATAGACACCGATTTTTACAATATTGTATTATACTGTTACAATGAGATTTACTAAGTAATCACAATAATAAAAGCAAAAATCGATAGGCGGGTGTAGCATGAAAAAAAAAACTTAAGTAATATACATGTTACGAAAGATTTGTGACAGCCCTGAGCTTCGAACAAACCAAGACGCTGAACTATTAGTTTCTATGAACCTTATGCACTGTATAGGGTCCTTACACTATGCTACCACGATGTATAAACTACTAAACACATACATACTAAAAATTGCCTGTTATTAATGAATGAATTGCCTTTCATTTAACTTAATATAGTTGGAATGTAGAATTACTTAGCAACTTTTTTTCGCTATTTCTCTGATAATCTTAATTAAGGACCGCAATAGATGGTGACGACCTGCGGAAGTTAAATGATTTTGATTACCTACCTGCTTCAATCAGAAATAGGTTTTTAGTTCGAATTGAGGCATTGATAGATTTGCTATGTTAATAAAAGGTTTATTATTGTTAATTAACTAGATCCTTTTTGGCAAACTATTTGGATTCTATTAAACTACCTGTTTCAAATAATTCGTAGTGAGGCTGCACCTTTAATATAATTCAAAACCTACCGGTCTTTATCTAGCTCAGCTTCGATTATCCCATTGAAAGCACCTAATATATATACTAAAAAGGAGAAAGTGGAAACCTAAGACGCCAGCGAATATTCCGGTACGCATCTACTCCCGCAGTTTTCCGGTTTATTCATCATTTTTTTCATTTCTCCTTAAATTTTACTTACCTGAGAATTCCATTTCAGAAATGATGCTTCTATAATAAAAATTACCATTTAAAGTACCCTCACACTGCGCCTTAGTCAAAGTTTTAAATTGGGAAGGTGTCATAAAGATTTTTCGGAAAAAGAGTAGAGAAGCTTGGTAACTTCAAGTTTTTTTTATTATTTAATTTGGTAACTTGAATTCTAATGATGGCTATAGGTATGTATAAGTAGACATTCAGCAACACTGGCGTTCTTATGAGCGATATTGAATATCTTTTCAGGGCATTGGGTAAAGTGTCGGACCAAAGAGTGGGCCCTCGGCTAATTATGGAAACTTATTTACCTACTCGTATTACGTAATCTCGAAGTTTGGAGATTCAATTAACTAAGTTTAGCCTGGATAGTTCGTAAAATGATTTGATATTGTTATCACGGGAGTGTAACGTTTTGTATTTCAAACGAATAGGATAATAGAATAGTATATTTTCATTTTGCATATCATTATCATCAAACTGCATGATTTGAAATAGTACTTAATTAATAATTGAATTGCAAAAAAAAATACAATTTTTTTTAATACTTTTTTAGGTTGAATAATTTTATTTTTGTTAATTACATTTTAATATCTAGTTGTTTGTGCATTTTACGGTACAGTCGCCATCAGATATAACGTAGCGGGCGAGATCCTTAAATACTTCTGAGCAGGGTTAAATTTCAATAAATTCTTTACAACAGATCCGCCAGTAACATCTGACCTCTCAATATTTTCATAAATATATGAACAGCAATTATTTCAGTGATTTCTGATCACACGGTGAGGTAAAAATATCTGAACGCACAAATCGTCACAGGTATCTAAGCAAGAGAAGTGGTCACAAATATCTGAACATTGGAGGAAAATATACCTTAAACTGGTAACAAACAATTCAAAATACAGTACCAGTTACATTTTGCGTGCATTTCACAAAGGTAGGTTCAGTTGCCATCAGATAAATCGAAGCTGTCCAGGTGCTCAGAAATATCTGACACGCCTCTATTGCCATAGTGTTACGGTGCATGTTCAAATATTTGTGAGAGCCTCGGCAGTTCCGATACACCTGATGGCGACGGTACCTAATTATCCTTTCAATAAAATTAGACGAAACTCGTATACGGCTTTTAAAAGGAATTTATGTTGGGATTTAAACAGTGAACTTAAAAAACATGGAAGAGGAGCTTCAAACAAATTGTCAACATAAAACGGGGTAAACACTCGATATGCGCATGCACGCTACGCTGCCAATCAAACTCGTCAAAATTTTCAGTCGGATTTTAATAACTCAAATATCCCGAAATATCATTGGTCAACGTCAATATGGTGCGGTAGGATTGGTCTGAGCGCTGACACTTATAGATGACACAACAACTGTGACATTGGAAACGCATTGTTAGTAGACGGTATAATGCATTAAAGAGCAAGTTTAACATGATAAAGTTTCAGAGCCATACCACACACGTTCGGGAGTCAGCCAGGGTTCAGTTTTGGGACCGTTTCTATTTGGAGTCATGATAAATGATTTGACCTCAGTTCTCAAATCGGCTAGCTGCTTGCTGTACGCTGACGATTTAAAGCTTATTTACGGGATTCAGCATTTATCTGACTGCTTATCGCTGCAAGAGGACATAAACCGAGTTTATCAGTGGAGCCTCGATAATAAGCTTCTTTTCAATCCAGCAAAATGCACCATGATGACTTTTAGCCGTTCGAGTAATCCCTTGTTAGCTGAATACCTATTGGGTCCAAAACTCATAAGTCGGGTACATCGTATCCGTGATCTAGGAGTACTTTTTGATACGCAGCTTAATTTCCATGAGCATATGAGAGAGCTAGCCACTAATTGCTATCGTAGACTAGGGTTTGTCATCCGCAACGCCCGCGATTTTCACGACCCCCGGGCTATTAAGCTAGTTTACACTGCTCTGGTCCGGAGCAAGCTGGAGGCAGCTTCTATCGTCTGGAATCCACATGAGGTCTCGTACGTATTGCTCATAGAAAAAATACAGAAAGCTTTTTTACGATTCCTATATAAACAGATATGTGGATACTACCCTTTTATGTACCCATCAAAATTTCTGCTTGGTGTTTTAGGGTTTAATTCGTTAGAGGTAAGGCGTAATTTAGGACTAGTGATGACTGCCTGTAGTGTTCTAAGAGGAACTTCGGACTGTCCCGAATTGGTTGGTCAACTTGTACGTCTGTTCGTTCCCTCTATAGAAAAGGCAAAATTTAATTTTCGACCACGTACACGTCAACTAATGTCTGTGCCGAAACACGTACTGTTTCCCGAAGCAAATCTCCACTGGTTTCTGCTCTTCAACTACTTAACGCGCTCTTCGCATCAGCACCAGAATGCGACTTTTTTGCAAGTGATTGGAGTGTTCTGTGTAGTGTGTGTCTTAAGATTTTAAGCTAACATGGTCATTTACACTATAATTACTATTTAAAACGAGATATCGGGATTATATCGGGAGCTCATGAAAACAAATGTACATGGTAAATATCTTGTTTTAAATAGTAATTATAGTGTGTGTCTTAAGTTCTGTGAGGCGATGGATAATCGGGAGTCATCTGTTATTTATTAATTTTTGTATAATTTTGTAATTTACAAATTTATTGTATATTGTTTCCTTTTTATGAATTTTACGGTGCTTTGGTGTAGAACTGTTATGCTGTAAAATTGTTGAATATAATAAATAATAAATGATATATTTTTGTTGCGATAAATTTTAATTAAATTTTCATTAAACAATGAATACTTACTTTATTGATCTCGTTGGTTTGCTGTAGGATTATTAATATATGAAATTAATATGAATAATATTGTAACGTCCATAATACCGCAACCGTGCATTAGCACGGTTGCGGTATTATGGAATAATTATATTCGCGATCTCATTTTCATAACCTGGTATATGGTCAAACGTACTCTTAAATTTATGTGCAAGGGGGTGTGTATAGTCAGTAAATATATCAGATAAAAAAAGAGATTTTGTTTGTCCATGAAGTTATAGGCAATTATAAGAACCTTTAGACACGTATTTTAGGAATATGGTGAGGAGTATCACCATATTCCTTCGTTACATATGTTAAGCCTCGAACAGCATAATTCAATTGACATAAGCAATATATGAATGTCATGAAAGCCATTCAGGCCATTTTCAACCTTCTGTGTTTTCGCGCTGGTCAAGGCTAGAACCCTGAATTTTCAGTAGCATCTTAATATTAAATATTATTATGGGAAAATTTGAAAAGTACATATCGATACCTCCTAAGTATACTGAGCTAACTGCAAAATCACAATTTTACAGGAGAGGCATTCAAAGGTATAATGTGTTGTAACTAAAGTATGCGTAAAGATATCTTTATCAAACTTATAAGTATTTTATATGAATATATCCTAGTCTTATCTGCACTCATAGAATATAGCTATAAATAATAGTTTTTGAGATAACTGTAGATACTCCAGTTTACGTGTAATCGACTTGCTGTCATTCTTGGTATACTGGATCAACTACCACTTGCTCCAATATACGTCGTGGCATAATAATAGAGGATAATCAATATATTTGTAAAATAAAATACTTTTTTTACATAAAATATATGACACGGTACTTTGTTTGATATACTTGTATAGTAGGTAATATACTTGTATGTATAGTAGGTAAGTACTCGTTTTCCGTTGATGTGTTATATCTATAACGATTCATCTGTAATGAGAAACAGTAACTTGTGGGTATTATGTTATTTTTATTCTATTTATATATAATTATGGGTGTGTATATACAGATATGTATATTGAATCTGTTTCTATAATATGTTTTTTTAATAAGTAAAAGTTAAAACACGAAATTATATAGAATCAAAATCTTTTTTATTATGTAAGAAAATCAACACATTAATCACATACTTCATACATCATTCGTATGGTTGCATTTATGTTTTATAACAAAAAAAATTACTTAATCAGATACCTACTACCTACCTATTGTTTTCTTAAGAACTGGATTTCTTATTTTAGTCAGTCAGCGGTAGGTAACTACTCAAAAATACAACGCAATTCACTTTTGGACTGTATACATATAAATCAACAAAATAATATATCGTTACTTAGAAACTAAACAACAGTTTTGCCTACATTTAATAAAGATATTTTTTTTTCTTATAAATAAGAATATAGGAACTGTTTAAATGGTTTAATTTAGGAATCTCAAAAGAGATCACGTTTTTTTCGATAATATAGGTACCTTAGTATACTTGGGTACCTATAGGGTAGAGCGAGGCTATTCGGATGAGCGGGCAAATCGGATCAAGGTCCGAAATCTCTTAGTATATTAGTATATTGCAATTTTTTTAAAAGTAATCGATTGAAGACAAACAGGGATAGTGTGGCTCAACTGAAGTGCGATTAATTTGAAGAGATTTTCAAAACACTAAGAGATTTTGGACCTTGATCCGATATACCCGGTGATCCGATTAGCCTCGGTCTACCCTATTGAAAGGATTGAAAACATAAATCTTTGTTAATTGTTTTAAACAATATATCTAACTTAAAGGTACTATAACTTAAAGGTACGTACCCTAAGAATTTAATCAGTCTTATTTGAGTATTATAAAACAATAATTATGGCACTCGATAGTAGGTAAATTACCAATCACTTTCGTTTTCCCACATGTTTGTTTTTAATCTATGTTAGGTAATTAAACTGTTGTAAAAATCATGATATTGAGTTGGAATAATACCACGTTGACATAAATATTTAAGATCTTTGAATTTATCTTTATCTATAGGTATTGGCTTAAGATAAGCCAGTTTAATATTGTTCAAACCGGTAATTAGCTCGTTATGTCGACTTCTTGTGTTTGTACTCGAAAAACATTCAATTGTTCGATATGTTTCCTCTTCAAATGTATATTTATATTTTATTGTGAAAGGCTCCTCAGGTGATACATGTACCTCACACATTTGACTCCACTTTACAGTTTCCCCGTCGGTACTATCTTTCCAATTATTAAAGAGCTCTAAACAAGCTTTGAAGTCAAATATTGTCTCTTGGGAAACTTCTTTGACTTCATAGGGATGATCGGTTTTTGCCATTCGCATTGCCATGTACCACTGCTCAGGTGTGTAGATATTAATGTGTTTTGTTTTCCTTTCAATAAGAGCATGCATGCTATCTCCCTCATTTTGGGTGTGTCCCACAGCTAGAAAACGATGTGTTATCGTTATACTATACTTCCAGCATGCGTACATATACATAAGAAAGACAATCCTGTTACGATTTTGGCCTCCACAATTATCAGACCAGAATCTGAATTCTGTTACATTTCCTTGAATTTTTAATTCAATCAAATATAATACATTGCTAGCAACTTCATTAGCCCCCTTTTTGGCTGTTTGGTCATGCCAACAAAAACAGTAGCCTTGAAGTGAGGCCAAATCAAACGCAGTGAAATTATGCACGTTAAGTTTTCTCTTATAGTAGAACACACTTATATTACCGTGGGGCGTTGGCAAGGTTTTTTGGAAGTCAAACACGATGGTGACAATTTTATTGTTACTTTGAGATATTTCTTTGTCTTTCAGTTTCAAATCTCTTACTCTATTTTTTTCTTTTAAATGCCAATCGTGTTCAGATTTTTCTTTTTCTGAAGGGTTCTTCAACTGCTCGTAAATGTGACAAGCATCACATTTATCTTTTTTAGGTAAATGAAATGCCAACTTTATATGTTTGTTAACTATATCACGATATTGTCGAACAGTCATAACTTTTGAGTCATATTTAGTAGGGTCAAACCATTCTGAATATAAATTGAACATTTTTTGAAAACTTAAACCGCCGTCAAGATATTTTTTATCGGATCTTTTTCTGGTCAAGTGACTATCTACAGGAGCCAAGGCGTTTACGTGATCACAAACGCTTTGGGTAGCATCTGGAGTTATAGAAGTGGGGTGATTACTGTGCTTACCTCTGCAATCGGGTTCTATTGTACCATCCCCTTGCTGAAATTTGTTTAAAGCAGTGTTTAAGAAATTGTTACTGATATCTAGTGTATTTAAGAACATCACCTTGCATATAGGTATCGTGGAAAGTTCTTGAGAGTTTTCAACCTTTTTTGGAAAAAAATACTTGACTGTGCATGTCCTTTGGGAGTAGACACTAAAACAAAACAACACTGTTAGTTCTTAGAAACCTATAGTAAACATTATTATAAAACAAGCCATTGACAAAGTTAAATGCATAAAAAATAATCTAATTTAATTACTTACAACTCGATTCACGGTTTTGAGTTTCATTTAAAACCAATGCGACTAAATTTCTTCCTCTCGTCCTCTTCATTTTGCACTGATACTATTTATTCACATGCGAACTAATGGTGTTATGGTATAAATAAGCTTAATTTATCAAATATTTAGCAACGAAAACCTATGCAGCGGTAATCATCGGGCAGACATACTGTTGCAACGTGCACTCGTATCGACAAGAAGCATGCATACTGAGCTAACTACCAGTTACACCACTCCTGCGCCGCACTTGCGCGATACTTGTACCGCGTACAATGGACCAAGTGACTTAGCTCAGTATACAATGTCCTCACTTAAAAAATGGTGTTAGTTACAATCATATACGCTGTTTTATTTTCAAAACTAACAGGAATTTCAGCTCAAAATTTTTATGGAAGATAGATTTAAGTATTTTAAACGAAAATATGAAAAAAACCGATTTTCGTAAAAATGTTGGTTGGCTCAGTATACTTAGGAGGTATCGATATCGTCCTCGTCGAAATGTATTGAACAAATATTTGTGGATTTGGTTGGTTGCCATGTTCGATCATGCCTTTCTAATCTACCTAACGGCATTAGTCCACATTTTCCTTACATGAGGGTTGATCGGAAATCTGGAAAAATACCTACCTATGTTAATATTTAATCATAAAAATATATATTCTGATTAGACTGATCCACTATGTATTTCACTTGTTCGATACGTCGGGATGTAACTAATTTAATTATAATAAAAAATGTATCCCTGTATTATAATTTCAATGGTTGTCCAAAAGTGGGCATAACATCATCCCCATATAAAATTGTCAGGATCAAAGAAATTTAAAATAACATGTAAAATAACTTCTTACAGATGAAAAGTAATGCCATCTTTTTTGTGGTGTTTATCCGTGCGACTTCGACACCATTTCACAGCGCAAAAAGGCATTTTTATTATATATTATTACATTTTACGGTATCTGTCAAACTGACCACATCGCTGACGGCCATTTGTATACTTAACGGCACGCTGGCGTGGCTGTGTAAGCCCCGCCTCGCGTGGCGTAGGTTTTGTGGGGTCATGATTTAGATCTTGATAGTTTTCCATGTTTTTTAAGTTCGCTGGATTTAAATGATTACACTAGTTTACGGCCGCAGGCCCGCTCTCTATAAATAATATGCTTAAAATAATATTATTGTTGGCGACGCAAGCGCCTCCTGCAGACGTCTTCGGTAGTCTCTGATGCTGACGGGGTTCTCAGCCAAAGCAAGTCGAGAGCTTCGGATTATTACCCCAACCATCGAACAAATCATCATAGTTCAGTAGCAAAAGCAAATTTGCACACCAACTATTCATAAAAGGGTTTTTTCAGTTCAAGCTAAGAGGGATCAAACTGGCACTTTTCTGTTCAAGGACTACACATTTTTTCGTTTTCGGGCATTAACCTTTTGACCGCCGTAGTCTGATATGTGTCACACACAAAGTCCAGCCACTATTGCCACAGTCTTATAACTAAGACATTTTTTTTTATGTTTTTCGCAAGATATAATTTCAAGACAAGTCTCGTAGCCAAAGTCTTATATAAAAGACACCAGTGATGTGACAACAATTGGTATTGGAATATCTACGTCGACTTTCTCATTCGACATTTAGATTTACGACGTAGGATTTATGCATGCGACTGACCTTATTCAGCTAACCTATTATGACGTTAAATTATGACGTAAGTTGTCTAGTATGTCTAGTACAATGTTGTCCGCTGAAGAATTAATTAGAATATTAGAAGGGGCGGACGAAAATGAAGAAGATTTCGAGTCGGATGACGACATACAATTTGAGCAACAGGTACGGTTTAAGAAGTTGAATATTATAAGAAAAAGAAGGGTATAACTATTGGGGTATTGCAAACTAAACTCAGATTTTTATTCCCACGGAAAAAATGTAACCTAACTGTTACCAACGACTCCATCGGAATGGAAGTCTTTCATCGCTACTCACGGTATGAAGTACTTTATGTCCCTTCTATGGGTTCAAGGTACAAATCAAATTTCATTGATTTTCAGTGGTTTAGTCGGACTTCATATTTTGCTAACGTTTGTGAAACATTCTCCACAAAGTTGTCATTTAATTTCCATATAATAATCTTCGCGAACGAAGTCGTAGGTTCTTAATTCACAACATAGGAGTAAAGTTGTCTGTCTTCTTTGTTTCTAACATACCATTTCTTTACAAATTCTAGGCAAATGTGCAACGTGGTTCAAAAACTGATTGGACCTCCAAACCTTTTCTTTCGGCACTGCAGGATTTTGATGATTAAAGTGCGGGTCTTAGACCAGATTTGAACTTACACCCCCATAACTCCACAGAATTAGATTTTTTCCGACATTTTTTCAATGAAACCGAAGTAGAAGAGATAGTGCGATGTTCGAATTTATATCAACATGATTTTATCCGGTATAAAGACATTCGGGTGTGTTCAAGACAGAAATCTTGGACTGACGTTACATCAGATGAAATGCATTTATTTTTAGCTATCACAATGCCCCACCCACCTCTCTTACCTCTCTTTTTGGCCCAGTGGTTGACTGGTAGAGAATGCCTTAAGGCATTAAGTCCGCCATTTGTACTTTTATTTTTGTGCAATAAAGTTTTAAACAAACAAACAAACAATGCTATTTACGAGAAACCAAAGTCTAACAATCGAGGAACATTGGTCAACCGACTACCTTCTGAATACACTTTAATTTGTAAGACTGAATCATCTAAGCCCAGTGCACACATCACTCACACTCAATTCGCCTATATTTGGCAATTTAATGAGTAGAAATCGTTATTGCAACATAATGGCAATGATACATTTTGCAGATCCTTTAACACAAATGCTAAACACATCAAGACTACGTAAAGTGCAATTTTTAACTGACCATTGTCGAATAATGTTTAAAGAGACCCTTTACCCTTACGGTTAACTCTGTATCGATGAGGGTATAGTTCCATTTAAAGGACGACTACTTATCAAGCAGTATTTGCCAAATAAAAGAAATAGATTTGGCATCAAATTGTTTGTTCTGTGTGACGTTAAAACCGGTTACATAGTCGATTTTATATTTTATTGCGGTACGGAAACTAGTGTACCAATTTTACCTGAACTAGGTATCACGGGGTCAATAGTCGATACTCAAAACTAAGAAATGGTTCAAAAAGTTAGCATTTCGTTTTTTCGATATGCAACTTTTAAACGCATTTTCTTTGTATAAATTTGTAAAAAATAAGACAGGTCTACACTTCGCAGATTTTCAGTTGGCTGTTATCAGACAACTCATAACAAAATATGGAATTGCTTCGCAGTCATGGATACCAAGGTCGGAATCGTCAAATCCTTACGCCATATTATCCAGTGATGCGATTAAGCACTTTCCTGTGATCATACCCAAGCGAAAAAGCCAGAGAAGTAAAATGTGTGCTATGCGCCAAGTAAGGAAACAGACCAGGTATATGTGCACGGAATGTAACGTTTGTAGATGTAGATGTAGTGTAGGGACGCCCGGCCGGACACAGGTGGGCTGTCGAGCACTTGTGTTCATTTAGCCCGGTTCCCTGAAGGTTGAGCTGCAGGTTACTGATCCGGCTGCCTCCCCATCCTACACTCTTCCTCGAATCTTCCAGTCTTCCTGCAGAACAGAAGGACATCATTTAATTCGACATCCTTTAGTTCGGTTTACTCTAATGTGTCTTTCCCAAATACTTTATAATATATCGTGCTGCTGCATACATGGCACATTCTGCTAATACATGCTTACTGGTTTCGTCCTTACCGCAATGCAGACAGGATGGGTCCCTAATTATACCTAGTATCTTAAGATGTCTATTAAGTGTATTGTGTCCCGTTATGATACCGGTCAATATTCTTAGGTCGAATATTTATTGAAAATTAACCATGCGAATTTCAGGTAAATGTTTTGACAATCATCGAAAGCAGTACAGTCTTGTCATCACATACATCCATCTCGCGTTTTTCTTGACACGTTACGTACGAGTATGACACGTACAATTATTTAGTTTTACTTTTCAGCGGCATCATCGAAATGCCTGACAGATAGCGAAAAAAGCTAGACGAACCCGTACTTCAAAATTGCCGTTGCAATTGACGTTCGCTTGCTTTTCAAAGCAGATAACGCAGGCTCAAGTCTAGAGAGACACGCATAGAGATAATCTAATTATAGTTATTTATCGGGTTTAAAAATTAAATCCTAAAATTTAAATGTTTTATGGCTTGTTATTACTTTTTTTTTGCATTGATTTAACTAGGTTCCGGGGTAACCTGCCGAATCCTACTCCTGATCAGACGACGCAACGAAGCGATTCAGGCATCAACTCGTCACACCAAAATTTTGTTCTAACCGGTCACACTGCCAAAATCAATGATATTTGTTTCAACCCGTCACAAGTAAATTTAGTTCTATTAGGTCACATAGTAATTTTGTAGCTATTGGTCACACTGAAAATCTGTTCTTATTCGTCATCCCGTTAAAAAGTTTCAACTGGTCACAATGAGGATAACTATACAATTTTCACACTGCCCAACAAAACGCGTGGCACTTCTTTCTCTATTTTTTTTTCTACTAACTAGTAAGTATCACCTACGCGAAGATGATCTTAGGAGACTTCCCATTGATTACAAATTAATGATGATTGGCATTTACAGATGTTGGATGATTGATCACCCTATATATAGCTATAGGTTTCTGCTGGGGGGCGTTTTACGGCAGGGTCCTGTTACCGACCGTTTTTAACGAGTTCCACACGCGAGACATAGTGAAATTATTATTAAAATAAAACAAACTATTACCTATAATTTAATGCATTTTACTCCATCAAAGTGCAAAGTGCTGTTTTGGCCCCAGACAAAAACAATAATTTATAGGACATTGCACAACATTTGAGACACCACACCATTTATCATCTCCAGCGAAAACCTGAGGAGGTCCGAGATGCTCTGTGCATGACTGTTGTTAAAATCTGTGCAGTTGTTGGGGGACTCCATAACTATTGCCCACTCCTCTTCACCGGCTGTGCAATGTTGACGACAAACACTCGTTCCGCTTGATATCAGGAAATTAAATTTACACAATAAGTTGATCTTTAATATATTAGGAACTTCCCCCATGTCATTTCCGGGACATGCCGGAAATATACACACGCCTTCAATTTCTGGCGTCCGCAGTATTGTTACAACGTTGTTAATGTTTCCTGGAATGATTCCCGACATTTTGCAATTTGCTGAAACACAATCAGTTATATTTGATTATAAGTGTCAAGAATAATGACAGTGGTAAAGTATTTTTTTTTTCAATGTATTTCAAACTGTTCTTTTTGGTCCTCTGTGTTTGTCACAATATGCCAATAGATTGATAGATAGAATACTCTTTATTGCACACCTCAAAATACACGGAGAACAGAAAACAACAATAAAGTTACACTATGTGTCAAAAATATTGTGGAATGATTCGCATTCTGTGTTTTTAGCATTCGCAAACGTCCCCCGTTTTTATTCAATACGCGAAATGGAAACAATTTAAAAAATCCAACTTGGTATTTTTATTTCAACAACAAAATATGAAAACTCACATCACATATATTAGGGCTAATATATGTGATGACGACTGTATCTTTTCAAATTAGAGTTTAATATGTGTATGCAAACTATTTCTTATCTTGATTTCCGTACTGGCAATTAATAATAAAGTAATCTAAACATGACAACATGTGACCTTTCGATGTCATAAATAATGGTTATAGATTGATTTTCTTATGCATTTCTTCGGTAAGCCAGAATCTAATTTACTGGAAGACTATTACTTATATAATAATGTCTGATTTAAATTTTATAGACAGTGAAAGAAATAGTAAACTTTTACTTTGCGAAGGCTATAAGTACAGATTCCATCGAAACAACACAAAAGGTGAAATATCTAGTTGGAGGTGTGCGAATCGTAAAATTTGTGGTGCGATTATAAAATTAGGTAAAGACAATGTTATCATCGATAAACCTACCCATAAATGTGCCGCTAATAGTGCGAAAAATGAAGTCTTGTTATGTTTACAAAAGGTAAAAGACAGTGCGAAAGCAAATTTTGAACCACTGCAGCAAATATACGAAGATTGTATAGCACCGTTGATACAAAGAGGTATAAATGTTATAGAAGATATTCCAGATTTCTCACAGATTAAACCAACCTTATACAGATGGAGACTAAAATCAAATAATTTGTCGACTACAAGATTTCGTCATACCTCCGACGTCATAATTCCCGAGAGGCTAAGATGCAATTTATTTCATGAAGATTTGCTAGAAGACGATAAAATTATAATATTTATGTCTGCTACAGCAAGATCGGAGATAAATAAATGTCATTCATTCTTTGGCGATGGTACATTTTCGAGGGCTCCTGCCCCCTACCCGCAATTGTATACTTTCCATTGTGACACTAGAGGAGCTGAAAGCAGCACTAATATAATTCCAATAATTTTTGCATTACTTCCAAATAAAGAAGCAGAAACTTATATTCGTTTTTTGGCAATCCTTAAGAGAAAGCTTCCGTCATGGAAACCAACCAATTTTAAAATTGATTTTGAAATGTCAATGTTTATAGCAATTCGAGCAGTTTTTCCCACCGCTACAATAAGTGGATGTTACTTCCACTATACGCAAGCTATAAGGAGACACGCGAAAAAATTGAAACTACTTGCAAACTCTGAATACAAAAGATTTATATTCTTATGTTTTCAACTGCCTTATTTACCGTCTATGTTAATACCTGAAGGATGGCTATCAATATCTGAAAACCTTACGGAAAGCATAAATATCAATATCTTTAAAGCATACTTCACGGATTGGTGGATGTCTAATAAAATAATTACAACCATTTCCTGTTATGGCGAGAAACACCTGACAAACAACCCAGTGGAGGGTTGGCACAGCCGGATAAATAAAAAAGTGCCTAAGAAGCCAAATATTTTGCATTTTATACAAAAAATTAATAATGAAATCGCAATACAAGATTTTAAACTCAATAAAATGAAATATCATCACTTAGTGAAGAATAGATCTCAAACATATCTTTTAAAAAAAAATAAAATAAACATATTGGTAAGAAGATGTATTAATGATAAAATCACTGTTTACGAGTGCTTAAATAAAATACGATGTTTGAAGATGAAATACAAAATTAAGTAATATTTTTTGTTTTAAATATAAGAATGAGAGATTGTTTAAGTTAAAACTAGGTGTTAAGATAAAACCATTGATTGTTTTATAAAATTAAAATAAATTCATTATTATAATGTAACTTAGCAGTTTTGATTTATTATGGTGCGTTTGTCTGGTTCATTTGCAGGAACAGTTTTACATTGCAAGTTTTCAATCGAATAAATAATAATATTGACTGTTACTGTTGTACTTCTTCTTCTTTGTCGTATCCTCATGGCTGAGGGACGTGACGAGCTTGTACACTATTCACCAACGCTCTTCAAGCTGCACAGTCTACTGTTGTACAGTCGACGTCAAAGATATGTATACACTTTTGCACCTTATTACAATGGAATAAGGTAGAAAAGTGTTTACATATCTTTGACGTTGACTGTACATAAATTAGCTCTATCACGACGTGATCATCATGAGGTGATAGTTTTAAAATTCTTCTTCGACTCGGATCAACTAAACCGAACAACTGAAACAGGTCAAGTACTCGTATTTTTCTATCTGAACGGCTCAACTCCGGTGATACTTACTAGTTAGTAGAAAAAAAAATAGAGAAAGAAGTGCCACGCGTTTTGTTGGGCAGTGTGAAAATTGTATAGTTATCCTCATTGTGACCAGTTGAAACTTTTTAACGGGATGACGAATAAGAACAGATTTTCAGTGTGACCAATAGCTACAAAATTACTATGTGACCTAATAGAACTAAATTTACTTGTGACGGGTTGAAACAAATATCATTGATTTTGGCAGTGTGACCGGTTAGAACAAAATTTTGGTGTGACGAGTTGATGCCTGAATCACGAAGCGATTCAGGCATCAACTCGTCACACCAAAATTTTGTTCTAACCGGTCACACTGCCAAAATCAATGATATTTGTTTCAACCCGTCACAAGTAAATTTAGTTCTATTAGGTCACATAGTAATTTTGTAGCTATTGGTCACACTGAAAATCTGTTCTTATTCGTCATCCCGTTAAAAAGTTTCAACTGGTCACAATGAGGATAACTATACAATTTTCACACTGCCCAACAAAACGCGTGGCACTTCTTTCTCTATTTTTTTTTCTACTAACTAGTAAGTATCACCTACGCGAAGATGATCTTAGGAGACTTCCCATTGATTACAAATTAATGATGATTGGCATTTACAGATGTTGGATGATTGATCACCCTATATATAGCTATAGGTTTCTGCTGGGGGGCGTTTTACGGCAGGGTCCTGTTACCGACCGTTTTTAACGAGTTCCACACGCGAGACATAGTGAAATTATTATTAAAATAAAACAAACTATTACCTATAATTTAATGCATTTTACTCCATCAAAGTGCAAAGTGCTGTTTTGGCCCCAGACAAAAACAATAATTTATAGGACATTGCACAACATTTGAGACACCACACCATTTATCATCTCCAGCGAAAACCTGAGGAGGTCCGAGATGCTCTGTGCATGACTGTTGTTAAAATCTGTGCAGTTGTTGGGGGACTCCATAACTATTGCCCACTCCTCTTCACCGGCTGTGCAATGTTGACGACAAACACTCGTTCCGCTTGATATCAGGAAATTAAATTTACACAATAAGTTGATCTTTAATATATTAGGAACTTCCCCCATGTCATTTCCGGGACATGCCGGAAATATACACACGCCTTCAATTTCTGGCGTCCGCAGTATTGTTACAACGTTGTTAATGTTTCCTGGAATGATTCCCGACATTTTGCAATTTGCTGAAACACAATCAGTTATATTTGATTATAAGTGTCAAGAATAATGACAGTGGTAAAGTATTTTTTTTTTCAATGTATTTCAAACTGTTCTTTTTGGTCCTCTGTGTTTGTCACAATATGCCAATAGATTGATAGATAGAATACTCTTTATTGCACACCTCAAAATACACGGAGAACAGAAAACAACAATAAAGTTACACTATGTGTCAAAAATATTGTGGAATGATTCGCATTCTGTGTTTTTAGCATTCGCAAACGTCCCCCGTTTTTATTCAATACGCGAAATGGAAACAATTTAAAAAATCCAACTTGGTATTTTTATTTCAACAACAAAATATGAAAACTCACATCACATATATTAGGGCTAATATATGTGATGACGACTGTATCTTTTCAAATTAGAGTTTAATATGTGTATGCAAACTATTTCTTATCTTGATTTCCGTACTGGCAATTAATAATAAAGTAATCTAAACATGACAACATGTGACCTTTCGATGTCATAAATAATGGTTATAGATTGATTTTCTTATGCATTTCTTCGGTAAGCCAGAATCTAATTTACTGGAAGACTATTACTTATATAATAATGTCTGATTTAAATTTTATAGACAGTGAAAGAAATAGTAAACTTTTACTTTGCGAAGGCTATAAGTACAGATTCCATCGAAACAACACAAAAGGTGAAATATCTAGTTGGAGGTGTGCGAATCGTAAAATTTGTGGTGCGATTATAAAATTAGGTAAAGACAATGTTATCATCGATAAACCTACCCATAAATGTGCCGCTAATAGTGCGAAAAATGAAGTCTTGTTATGTTTACAAAAGGTAAAAGACAGTGCGAAAGCAAATTTTGAACCACTGCAGCAAATATACGAAGATTGTATAGCACCGTTGATACAAAGAGGTATAAATGTTATAGAAGATATTCCAGATTTCTCACAGATTAAACCAACCTTATACAGATGGAGACTAAAATCAAATAATTTGTCGACTACAAGATTTCGTCATACCTCCGACGTCATAATTCCCGAGAGGCTAAGATGCAATTTATTTCATGAAGATTTGCTAGAAGACGATAAAATTATAATATTTATGTCTGCTACAGCAAGATCGGAGATAAATAAATGTCATTCATTCTTTGGCGATGGTACATTTTCGAGGGCTCCTGCCCCCTACCCGCAATTGTATACTTTCCATTGTGACACTAGAGGAGCTGAAAGCAGCACTAATATAATTCCAATAATTTTTGCATTACTTCCAAATAAAGAAGCAGAAACTTATATTCGTTTTTTGGCAATCCTTAAGAGAAAGCTTCCGTCATGGAAACCAACCAATTTTAAAATTGATTTTGAAATGTCAATGTTTATAGCAATTCGAGCAGTTTTTCCCACCGCTACAATAAGTGGATGTTACTTCCACTATACGCAAGCTATAAGGAGACACGCGAAAAAATTGAAACTACTTGCAAACTCTGAATACAAAAGATTTATATTCTTATGTTTTCAACTGCCTTATTTACCGTCTATGTTAATACCTGAAGGATGGCTATCAATATCTGAAAACCTTACGGAAAGCATAAATATCAATATCTTTAAAGCATACTTCACGGATTGGTGGATGTCTAATAAAATAATTACAACCATTTCCTGTTATGGCGAGAAACACCTGACAAACAACCCAGTGGAGGGTTGGCACAGCCGGATAAATAAAAAAGTGCCTAAGAAGCCAAATATTTTGCATTTTATACAAAAAATTAATAATGAAATCGCAATACAAGATTTTAAACTCAATAAAATGAAATATCATCACTTAGTGAAGAATAGATCTCAAACATATCTTTTAAAAAAAAATAAAATAAACATATTGGTAAGAAGATGTATTAATGATAAAATCACTGTTTACGAGTGCTTAAATAAAATACGATGTTTGAAGATGAAATACAAAATTAAGTAATATTTTTTGTTTTAAATATAAGAATGAGAGATTGTTTAAGTTAAAACTAGGTGTTAAGATAAAACCATTGATTGTTTTATAAAATTAAAATAAATTCATTATTATAATGTAACTTAGCAGTTTTGATTTATTATGGTGCGTTTGTCTGGTTCATTTGCAGGAACAGTTTTACATTGCAAGTTTTCAATCGAATAAATAATAATATTGACTGTTACTGTTGTACTTCTTCTTCTTTGTCGTATCCTCATGGCTGAGGGACGTGACGAGCTTGTACACTATTCACCAACGCTCTTCAAGCTGCACAGTCTACTGTTGTACAGTCGACGTCAAAGATATGTATACACTTTTGCACCTTATTACAATGGAATAAGGTAGAAAAGTGTTTACATATCTTTGACGTTGACTGTACATAAATTAGCTCTATCACGACGTGATCATCATGAGGTGATAGTTTTAAAATTCTTCTTCGACTCGGATCAACTAAACCGAACAACTGAAACAGGTCAAGTACTCGTATTTTTCTATCTGAACGGCTCAACTCCGGTGATACTTACTAGTTAGTAGAAAAAAAAATAGAGAAAGAAGTGCCACGCGTTTTGTTGGGCAGTGTGAAAATTGTATAGTTATCCTCATTGTGACCAGTTGAAACTTTTTAACGGGATGACGAATAAGAACAGATTTTCAGTGTGACCAATAGCTACAAAATTACTATGTGACCTAATAGAACTAAATTTACTTGTGACGGGTTGAAACAAATATCATTGATTTTGGCAGTGTGACCGGTTAGAACAAAATTTTGGTGTGACGAGTTGATGCCTGAATCACGAAGCGATTCAGGCATCAACTCGTCACACCAAAATTTTGTTCTAACCGGTCACACTGCCAAAATCAATGATATTTGTTTCAACCCGTCACAAGTAAATTTAGTTCTATTAGGTCACATAGTAATTTTGTAGCTATTGGTCACACTGAAAATCTGTTCTTATTCGTCATCCCGTTAAAAAGTTTCAACTGGTCACAATGAGGATAACTATACAATTTTCACACTGCCCAACAAAACGCGTGGCACTTCTTTCTCTATTTTTTTTTCTACTAACTAGTAAGTATCACCTACGCGAAGATGATCTTAGGAGACTTCCCATTGATTACAAATTAATGATGATTGGCATTTACAGATGTTGGATGATTGATCACCCTATATATAGCTATAGGTTTCTGCTGGGGGGCGTTTTACGGCAGGGTCCTGTTACCGACCGTTTTTAACGAGTTCCACACGCGAGACATAGTGAAATTATTATTAAAATAAAACAAACTATTACCTATAATTTAATGCATTTTACTCCATCAAAGTGCAAAGTGCTGTTTTGGCCCCAGACAAAAACAATAATTTATAGGACATTGCACAACATTTGAGACACCACACCATTTATCATCTCCAGCGAAAACCTGAGGAGGTCCGAGATGCTCTGTGCATGACTGTTGTTAAAATCTGTGCAGTTGTTGGGGGACTCCATAACTATTGCCCACTCCTCTTCACCGGCTGTGCAATGTTGACGACAAACACTCGTTCCGCTTGATATCAGGAAATTAAATTTACACAATAAGTTGATCTTTAATATATTAGGAACTTCCCCCATGTCATTTCCGGGACATGCCGGAAATATACACACGCCTTCAATTTCTGGCGTCCGCAGTATTGTTACAACGTTGTTAATGTTTCCTGGAATGATTCCCGACATTTTGCAATTTGCTGAAACACAATCAGTTATATTTGATTATAAGTGTCAAGAATAATGACAGTGGTAAAGTATTTTTTTTTTCAATGTATTTCAAACTGTTCTTTTTGGTCCTCTGTGTTTGTCACAATATGCCAATAGATTGATAGATAGAATACTCTTTATTGCACACCTCAAAATACACGGAGAACAGAAAACAACAATAAAGTTACACTATGTGTCAAAAATATTGTGGAATGATTCGCATTCTGTGTTTTTAGCATTCGCAAACGTCCCCCGTTTTTATTCAATACGCGAAATGGAAACAATTTAAAAAATCCAACTTGGTATTTTTATTTCAACAACAAAATATGAAAACTCACATCACATATATTAGGGCTAATATATGTGATGACGACTGTATCTTTTCAAATTAGAGTTTAATATGTGTATGCAAACTATTTCTTATCTTGATTTCCGTACTGGCAATTAATAATAAAGTAATCTAAACATGACAACATGTGACCTTTCGATGTCATAAATAATGGTTATAGATTGATTTTCTTATGCATTTCTTCGGTAAGCCAGAATCTAATTTACTGGAAGACTATTACTTATATAATAATGTCTGATTTAAATTTTATAGACAGTGAAAGAAATAGTAAACTTTTACTTTGCGAAGGCTATAAGTACAGATTCCATCGAAACAACACAAAAGGTGAAATATCTAGTTGGAGGTGTGCGAATCGTAAAATTTGTGGTGCGATTATAAAATTAGGTAAAGACAATGTTATCATCGATAAACCTACCCATAAATGTGCCGCTAATAGTGCGAAAAATGAAGTCTTGTTATGTTTACAAAAGGTAAAAGACAGTGCGAAAGCAAATTTTGAACCACTGCAGCAAATATACGAAGATTGTATAGCACCGTTGATACAAAGAGGTATAAATGTTATAGAAGATATTCCAGATTTCTCACAGATTAAACCAACCTTATACAGATGGAGACTAAAATCAAATAATTTGTCGACTACAAGATTTCGTCATACCTCCGACGTCATAATTCCCGAGAGGCTAAGATGCAATTTATTTCATGAAGATTTGCTAGAAGACGATAAAATTATAATATTTATGTCTGCTACAGCAAGATCGGAGATAAATAAATGTCATTCATTCTTTGGCGATGGTACATTTTCGAGGGCTCCTGCCCCCTACCCGCAATTGTATACTTTCCATTGTGACACTAGAGGAGCTGAAAGCAGCACTAATATAATTCCAATAATTTTTGCATTACTTCCAAATAAAGAAGCAGAAACTTATATTCGTTTTTTGGCAATCCTTAAGAGAAAGCTTCCGTCATGGAAACCAACCAATTTTAAAATTGATTTTGAAATGTCAATGTTTATAGCAATTCGAGCAGTTTTTCCCACCGCTACAATAAGTGGATGTTACTTCCACTATACGCAAGCTATAAGGAGACACGCGAAAAAATTGAAACTACTTGCAAACTCTGAATACAAAAGATTTATATTCTTATGTTTTCAACTGCCTTATTTACCGTCTATGTTAATACCTGAAGGATGGCTATCAATATCTGAAAACCTTACGGAAAGCATAAATATCAATATCTTTAAAGCATACTTCACGGATTGGTGGATGTCTAATAAAATAATTACAACCATTTCCTGTTATGGCGAGAAACACCTGACAAACAACCCAGTGGAGGGTTGGCACAGCCGGATAAATAAAAAAGTGCCTAAGAAGCCAAATATTTTGCATTTTATACAAAAAATTAATAATGAAATCGCAATACAAGATTTTAAACTCAATAAAATGAAATATCATCACTTAGTGAAGAATAGATCTCAAACATATCTTTTAAAAAAAAATAAAATAAACATATTGGTAAGAAGATGTATTAATGATAAAATCACTGTTTACGAGTGCTTAAATAAAATACGATGTTTGAAGATGAAATACAAAATTAAGTAATATTTTTTGTTTTAAATATAAGAATGAGAGATTGTTTAAGTTAAAACTAGGTGTTAAGATAAAACCATTGATTGTTTTATAAAATTAAAATAAATTCATTATTATAATGTAACTTAGCAGTTTTGATTTATTATGGTGCGTTTGTCTGGTTCATTTGCAGGAACAGTTTTACATTGCAAGTTTTCAATCGAATAAATAATAATATTGACTGTTACTGTTGTACTTCTTCTTCTTTGTCGTATCCTCATGGCTGAGGGACGTGACGAGCTTGTACACTATTCACCAACGCTCTTCAAGCTGCACAGTCTACTGTTGTACAGTCGACGTCAAAGATATGTATACACTTTTGCACCTTATTACAATGGAATAAGGTAGAAAAGTGTTTACATATCTTTGACGTTGACTGTACATAAATTAGCTCTATCACGACGTGATCATCATGAGGTGATAGTTTTAAAATTCTTCTTCGACTCGGATCAACTAAACCGAACAACTGAAACAGGTCAAGTACTCGTATTTTTCTATCTGAACGGCTCAACTCCGGTGATACTTACTAGTTAGTAGAAAAAAAAATAGAGAAAGAAGTGCCACGCGTTTTGTTGGGCAGTGTGAAAATTGTATAGTTATCCTCATTGTGACCAGTTGAAACTTTTTAACGGGATGACGAATAAGAACAGATTTTCAGTGTGACCAATAGCTACAAAATTACTATGTGACCTAATAGAACTAAATTTACTTGTGACGGGTTGAAACAAATATCATTGATTTTGGCAGTGTGACCGGTTAGAACAAAATTTTGGTGTGACGAGTTGATGCCTGAATCAACGAAGCCACGTAGTTACGTCGCCTAAATTATAAGTAGTGTTAAGTCTTATATGTTATGGTTTTATTTGTGTTTTTTGTATGTATTATATGTTTTGCTTTTTTATTTGATGGTTGCAGTGCTTTGGTTTTTACTGTTATGCTGTAAACTGTTTTTTGAAATAAATAAATAATATAAATAAATAAATTTTTCTTGATCTTTTTCAACATAATTTTTACGAAATTTATGAATGATGGACAAATTTCTATGATAAACCAATATAAATGTTAGTCTGTCAAAATTTTGGCCTAATCCATCCACAAAAGCATTAAGCTACTGTTACACATGCTCATTACTAACTAGCATGCTTATTAGCAAGCGGGGAAGTGGTAGGGGCCCCGCTCCCATCCCCTCTTGCTATCAAGCATGCTTATTAGCATGCTAATAAGCACAAAGCATGCTAGTGATGAGCATTTGTAACAATAGGTTTATACCAAACATTATCGCGTGTAAATGTCTACACTTTGCGTGTAAAATGTTAACAATATTGACTGGCAAATTCACCTTGCTCAAGTCAGCAAGGAGTACCTAAACGTCATAGAAAAAACCGGTCAAATACGAGCCCCACATGACATGCACCGCGGGATCCGTGCATTAAGTGATAATAGATGAAAAAAATAGTGATAAAGACATTCCTGTAGTCTTTTTAAAAACGTCTATTTTGTGCATTAATTTATTTTTTTTAAACAGAGGGAATGGTATTTTTTCCGACATTTTCAGTCATTCATAAGCCGATTTTTTTCACAGTGAAATAAAATTAAGAAATATGTGTGGAATCTACAACTAAAGATTTTTTTTGGTCGAACGGAGGAGTCGTTTCAGTAATTTTTCAGACAAAATAAAAGTTATTAATTCAAAAATTTGTTTTCTATGCGCGAGCGTTAGCTTTTATTTTATAAGTAAGTTCCTGAGATATTTAGTTATGTGACAGACAGACTACAGACAGAGCGACACCATCAGGGTTCCTTACCTTCTTGGTACGGAACCCTAAAAAAAGGCTCATACTCGTTATTCATTCGTGGAGATATTGATAACACATACTCGTATACACCACGCAACAAACTGCACGTAAACAACTGTCAACTATTTCTTGTCAGATGAAGGTGCATTTTATTTCAGTGTGGGGCTCAAAATGTTCTGACTTCATATCAAGTCAATGGCAGCGAAAAGGTTAAAATTTTTTGATACGGAATGAAACAATATTTTTATACGCTAATTTTATTTAACAAATAACATAACATTCTTTGAAAGTAAACTACATATTCCCTGACCTTATACCAAACAAAAAATATAATTTTCTCAAACATGCTACAAAAAGGCCGCATTTTATTCCTAAATAGAAGACGAGTAGTGCCTCATTTTACTCCTAGGAGTAAAATAAATGCATGAAAATCCATTTTATTCCGATGCGTTAAACTTTTAAAATGCTCAAAATTGCATACAACACGAAAGGGCCAAGGAACAAACACAATGAACCAACCAAAACCGCTCATTGAAACAGTCGTGTGGAGAGGCCTTAATTTAGTAACAGAGTGCACGCGCAATCACGCATGCGCGTAGTTACTGTATTTGGTCTATGGTTAAAAATAAATACAAAAGGCGGGCAACTTAGTTTGTTGCGGAAATTTTTAGATTGCATTGTTGTGTTGCGTAAAATTATATCGTTTAAATATGAGTTCGAGTGATGAAACTATGGAAATAGACTGCACCCCACCTGATTTGAACTTAGTGTTGAATAACTTGCTCCCTGCGAAGTCAAAAGAGAAATATAATAGGGTTTACGACCTATTTATGATTTGGAAGGCCAACAAAAATGCGACCACTATTTCGGAAAATGTGATTTTAGCTTAAGCCATCAACGTTATAGTCAATTTATTATATACTTAAAAGTATCATTCAACTAAAACACGAAGTCAACATAAAATACTATATAAAACTTACAACATTTCTTAAAAGGCAGTCCTCCGGCTACAAATTCCAGAAGTCAAAAGTGTTCACAGGCGAAAATAATGATAGATTTTTAACGGAAGCACCCGATGCTCAATACTTGGCCGTTAAGGTAAATTTAAAATAAATTTCTAACTGTTATATCTACAATCTACATGGTTTGTAACATTCCATGTTTTGGTTTTAGGTCGCTCTTATTTTGGGGATAAATGGAGCCCGCCGAAGCATCGAGCTGACGAACATAACAACAGACGACATCGAACATCACGAAAATACGATGATTGTCAAGCTAGTCGATACGAAAACAAATGTAGATAGAGTGTTCATCGTCCGCGGCTAGTATTTAGAAGTTATAAGAAAATACGAAGATTTTCGTCCATTGAACACGAACACAAATAGATTCTTTTTAAATTACAAAAACGGTAAATGTACCAGACAACTTATTGGCAAACATAAGATATCATCTATGCCTAAAGAGATAGCGACATTTTTAAATTGACTGATGCTGAAAGCTATACTGGTCACAGCTTCAGACGAACTTCGGCTACCTTACTCGCCGATTCTGGAATTTGACCACCGTGAAACGGCACGGTGGCTGGAGATCAGACAATGTGGCAGAGGGGTACATCGAAGATTCCTTAGGGAGTAAGGCTGAAATTACAGAAACAATTAATAACCAAACAAGAAAACAAACTCCATTTGGAAATCAAAAATTGGGCTGTAGTTCTAGTACTAGTGCTACTGCTACTGCTAGTACTAGTACTGCTACCACTTTTGGAGAGCAAGCAAAAACACATGAAATAGTTCAATCTCAAATAGAAGTACATACATTAAGCCAGCAGTCGATTTCATATCCTCAAAATCCCCGAATGCCCTCACAGGTTAACATCCAACGCACGTCTGATATGCAGCAGACAACCATAAGCGCTCCCGGGAAAACAATTTACAACATTTCAAAATTTGTAATGTGGGATACATCGAAAACCATTTCGGTAAATATGCTTCCTGTACGTAAGAATGCGATTATTTTAATTTTTTACCCATTATTTTCCCAAAAAATTGCGAAAAACAGTAAACCGGAAATGTGATGTAGATAGTACGTACAGAGACAACACACCATTTTTTTCTATGAAAAATGTATTGTCTCTGGTTGTCTCACACTGGTCAACACTGTCGAAAAATGACAAAATGTCACTGTCAGTTGCCACTTTATTGTGTTTACGCTTCTTTCAGGACACTTTATTTCACGTTTAAGTTGTATTTAACTTGAAATATTTAACGAATGGCTTTTAGTACGGACACTTACTTCTTTCTACGACATCATCGCATTTAATACGGACATTGCTGATTATTTCGACGAAAACTTGGCATTTCTATTTGGACTTGTAAAATTAAGACATCGGATGGATTCATGCAAGCTTGTAGCACAAACATGCCATGGGTTCATACTGCCCTTTAGTACCGTTTGGTAGCCAAAGTTTCGTAACCAGCTTCGGATTGGGAATAAAATCCCAACTCGTAACTGGCTTCAAATTGGGAATTTTAATTTACCGATTCGTAACCACGTTTGGTAGCTAGCTTCGAAACGGGAAATAGAATCCTGTGTTGTAACTGGTTACAAAATGGGACTTTCCCATTACCGATTAGAAATCAGCTTCGAAACGGGAAGTAGAATCCCGTGTTGTAACTGGTTACAAAATGGGACTTTATCATTACCGATTTGTAATCGCAATTGTTAGCCAGCTTCAAAAGCGGAAAAAAGTCCCGTGTTGTAACCGGTTAAGTATTTTTTCAGTCCTCCGGCCGGTAAGCACCACTTTACGCAAAACTAAATAGCCGCCTCCCGGCTCCGTCGGGCTGAAAAATAGTATACAAACCTCGGCCGGTAAATGGGAAAGCCTCGGATCACATGTTAGTCGACCTCGGCTTCGCCTCGGCCGACAATTACATGGAATCCGAGGCATTTCCCACTTAAACGGCCTTGGTATGTAATGTACTATTCTTTTGTCGTTGAACGCTGAATACATTACTTACCTATTCGAATAAAGGCCAATTTATATCTACCCGTCACTGGGCCGTCAACAACACTTATTTGACAGCTAGCCGACGGTGGCTGACGGCGACCGTCACCACATTCTTTGCAGAGGGCACGGTCGGGTGTTGGATGGGGCACGGACCGGGCTCGTGACGGCCCGGTGACGGATAGATATAAATTGACCTTAATGCTGACCTCTGGTCAACTTTTTTTGTAAAAATACTGTTCAAAATGTAAAGAAACATAACCTTTATTAATTAACATAACATATTATATAACAAAAATACAACTTTTGTAATTACTTAAAAACTACATGGGCATGCAGGTATCGTTTTAACATCCTAATAGTGTCTTTACTCCTTTTGAACGCTTTACTTCACATGTTAAAATGTGGCTTATACGCCAATAAGTAGTTGAAAAATGAAGAGCGAAAATAAACCTTATCTCTTAGCAGAAAAATCAGGTGAGAGAAAATGCGTTTAAAGGGTTTATTTTAAACAGCAAATGGGCTTGTTATTTCGATGCAATGACCTACGGTTATTTCACCGTTTTGTAGCTCTCTGCCGGCTCTATTAATTTCTGCTGCTATTCGTTAATATTCTTTTGATCTTTTCGTTTCGTTGAACTTTTTGTTCAGTTCCGACATTGATATGTTGTAAAATTTTGCTTCATTTTGCAAAATTTTCAATATTTCAGGTAAAGTTGGATTTTTTCGTCCAAGAAACCTATTCACTTTTGCATGCCAACCTTCTAAGCAGTTGTTCGTTTTAAAATTTTCGCCTTGGCAGTTCCATTATTGAATAAACTCGTCGTTTTTTAGCCACTGACCAGAAAAATATGAGTTGAACTCAACCATGTTGTTTCCGTAATCGCATTGCCGACTTGAGACGTATTCTACTCCTTCTGCAATCTTGCTCACTGGTAACAAAGCCAGTGCAATGCAACGCGATACGTGCCTACGCTGGGTTCTCAGTTTTTAGTTTAGATTGCGAGCTTTTCTCCAAAGACTATTGCCAAAATGGTAGTAACAGCCTTTTACATCGATGCCTGGAAAAACTTTTGTAAAAGCATTCATAGCAGCCGTTTCAAAATCGACTGTTATTTTTTTCGGCTTCCAGGATTCCTTTTTTCCAGGATTCCTCACATCTGGACTTAAAAGTCGAGATTTTATGAGGTTTAATAAGATCTCGTAAGTTTTCTCGTCCTGTCTCACCAGAAAAGCAAAAATCAGAGGAATGATGGAGTTTGACTCCTCATGGTATCCATGAATCGTATAAATTTGGCTAAAGGGACTCGGGCAGGACTTAAAAGTACCATCTGCTAAGTAATGTTTTATTTCCCTAATGCGTTTTGTATTTTTTCTGTCGAAAAATATTAAAATTCTGTCCTCCCCGTTATTAAAATCCGCAAGCAAAAACTGTTGGAATTGTATCGGTATCTCTATTCTGGACGGATCGTTATTGCGAATCCTTGAAACTGCCAAGTTTTTCCTTCTGTTACGATATAGAGTTGATTTGACGCTTGTAAAATTTGGAACGATATGATGCAAATGAACATTATTTTGCTCGAGGTTACAAATCATTTCTTAGTACTGTTTTTGGATTGGCTCAAAGTTTTCAGAAGTTTTCTTTTTAAGACGGTCGAGTTCTGTTATTATAGCGTGTCTACCAGGATTAGACAAACAATTCGACGCATGTTCTGACATCTTCGCAATCAATTTACGATCGGGATTTAAGGTAACATTTCCTCGACATCCTGATTTTGCACAAACCCAAAATGTTTTCCCATCGGTGTATATCTTTTTCTTGTGAAATTTACGGCCGGCAATTACCATACACTCACCACCCCTTTTAGAACTAACAAAATCTATTTGGGTCACGGTGTTTGACCTATTTGTAGAAATTTCGCAATATTCTGGGGAATAATGCATGGTTGTTTTAATTTATAATACTAGCACCATTAAATATCCTAATCTGGCATGAACTGAATACAAAATACTTAAATGTTCTGATACAATTATTACTTTGACAAGATAACATTGAAGTGTATCACTTGACAATGTCACGTTAGTGTCTTCGTGTTTAAAATAAAATAGTATTCAGAGTAAAAAGTTCTTATACATACTTTGACTAAATAGGAAGTGCAATTCAATAATGAAGTACATACGGTGTGGAAAAATAAGTGGGGCCCTGGAGAGAAACCACCTTAAACACCTAAGCTGGCTCATTTTACTTTTAGAAATTTTATCCTGAATAATAATACTATCGATTAGTACCATATAATATGGAGTGTTTGTTTTTTTTTAATTTTAGTTGGTTTGAGTCCCGACTAGTCCCGAGCGAGGCAATCGAGTTTTAGAAAATCTGAATGCAGTTTTGTTTCTTTTTAAAAATAAATGAATGTCTCCTTTAAGTAAAATAAGCCAGCTTAAGGATATGAACCATAAAAACCGAACGTTGTCTGAAGTGCTTTCGCAATTTAGTCTCATCTCGTTGTTACGTGGTCCGTAGCTAGCCACCAGGTTTTATTAGGTTTGGTGGCTAGCTACGAAATGGGAGAGAAAATACTGATTCGAAGCTGGCTACGAAACGGATAATGAATGGTATAAATCTCCACTGGATACTCTTCTCAATGCAGTATGGTTTCTTAACGACTTCTGACGTAAGCTTGAAGCAAGTGGCATTGTCTGAATATAGTCTTTTTGGAGTATTCCTGGAGGCAGCAAATCGTCTCAGTGCAAGGAGACATTCTTCTGCCGTTAAGTCGCTCACAACCTCGAGATGAATAGAAGGTAAAAAGGTAAAAAGAGCAACCCATCGCTTTTGTTTACCATTTTCTGTGTTGACATACAGAGGTCCAAAATAATCTAACCCACAGTAGGTAAATGGAGTGCTATAGTTCACCCTCTCATTAGATAGGTCTGGTGCAGTTGGCAAACGATAAGGACCACCTCCATGTCTTACGCACTGCTGGCATCTTGAGACTACTTTCTCCACTTGACGTTTTCCTTGTGGGATCCAGTATTTTTCTCTAATGAGGCTAAGTGTATGAGTAGCGCCAACATGGTAATTAGCCTCATGAGTGTCTTTGATCACCTTGACTGTAAATTCGCAATCTCTGGGCAGCAAAATAGGATGTTTCATGTCGTAATTCCACGTGGTGTTGACCATTCGTCCCTGGCATCTCAGTACACCATCCACATCTATAAATAACCCGAGATTCCTAGTCAGGTTGTTGTAGTTTTTTAATTTTTGTAATTGGAGTTTGAGTTTCCTCTATTAATTTGGCATCTATCAGGTCATTGCTCAACTTCTCGTTTGCTGACAAATCAACTTTATCCTCAATTTCCATTTGAAGGTTGTCACTAGGTTGGAAATCTTTGAGCTGATTCCCTGGACCATCATCATCTTCTGGAGTGGTGCTGTGTTCGTCCTGGTCCAGGCCCTCCCCAACAGAAAGGACTTACTGTGTCATGTGGTTCATGTAAAATCTATCTGCTGGCCACATTGATTCATCCTCTTTTAAAAATGTGGGGACATTGAACCAGAGTTCCTTAGACTGACTCCATCGTTCTGGTCTTGTAGCTACATCAGCTGGATTCATTTTAGTGTTGATGTAGTGCAACTCTGCTTGCATCTGGTTTTTTTCTGATTTCCTCCGCTCTGTTGGATACGAAGGGTGGTAACAATTTGTTGGACCGCATCCATCCATGTACAACCAAAGTGTCGCTCCACAACGTTTCTTTGTTTATTGGAAGAGATAGGTTCTCCCTTACATATTTCAAGAGTCTACTTGCTATCAGTAAACCCATGAGCTCTAATTTCGGAATATGAAGCTCACTTGCGTCATCAGGTTTGGCTATCCTAGATTTTCCCATTAAAAATGCGACTGATGTTCCTTTATCGCTTCTCGATACCAGATAAATGACAGCTGCGTATCCAGCCTTTGAAGCATCAGAAAAGCAATTTAGTTCATATTTTGCTTCGGGTTCTACAAAACCATTTGTGACACACCTAGGTAGTTCCAAGTGTATAGCAGTCCTCAGTTCCTTCAATGTTTCTTGTACAGACTGGGTCAGGTCTTCTGGTAAGGTGGTATCCCATTTGTGTTTTTGCTCGCAGGTACTCCGAAACAAGGTTTTCAAAGGTAAAGTTAATGGACATATGAAGCCACACGGGTCATAATATTCGCGCTAGGGTACTAAGTACTTTCCTCTTAGTATTGGCTGGTGCATCTATGTCAAGGTTTTGGTCATTTATTTTCAATTGTAAGGTGTCCTTTTCGACGTTCCAAGACAATCCAAGTATTTTGACCGAATCTTCCGGTTTAGCTTGAAGTTCTACTGGTACAAGATCAAGGAATTCCTTATTGTTTGACAACCAGTCTCTTATATTCATTGAAATCTGCTGGAAGGTTTCTCGTATTCGTTCATATATCTCCTGTGCTTCCTTTACAGAATTTGTGCTTATGGCCAATCTCACTCCTTGTATGTAGAGCGCCGGTGGTGATAACTTCCTTTGTATCAAATTCCATTGGTCCTGTCTGAGCCTTCTCCATTGCTGTTACTATGCCTAATAGAACCTCTCTCACCGATGCCATAGTATTTTCTTTTGATAGTGGCATAAGGTGATACTGATGCAAGACTTGTTGAGGAAATTTTGAAAGTATTGTGGCCCTTAGATGATTTCCAGTTATATTTTCGCCTAGCATCTCCAGTACTCGCAAATGACGTTTAACTTCATCTAGGATGCGCCTACCACTAGGTGCTGTATATTCCGCTCGGCCTAGAGTAGAAATAGCTGTGTAATGAGCATCAATTAGTGAGTCCGTAGAACCGTACCTTGACTTTAAGGCATTGACTGCTACAGTGTAATTGTGATTGGTGATGCCAAGCCCTGCTACTGCTTCTAAAGCCTTCCCTCCAAGAAACTTAAGAGATACGTCAACTTGTCCGCGTCGGCCATAGGCTGACCGTCAACATTTGAAGCGAACCGGTCCCAAAATTCTAACCATCTCAATTGATTACCGTCAAATTTTGGTAGTTGTAGTTTCGGCAACTTAACGTTCACTTGTCCACGCGTTGAGGCTAACGAAGAATCCCCTATTGGAACAGGAGCCAGTAGTGAACTTTCCAAGTCCGAGACAAAATCCTCCCCTTCCAATTGCACCTGCATGGCTGATGAAACCACCGATGCTTGAGGGTTGGACGAGGTCGTAGTGTAATAGTGTAATAGGGAAACACTTTTCAACTTAATCCGTGAAGCACAACAAGTTTACACTCACAAATTACACCACTTTAGCCACTAAAACTGATTACTTCTCACGAGAAAACTTTGAAAACATCAGTAAGCCAAACAGTGAAAAAAAAAGTATAGACTATAGAGCTAAAAGTGCCAAAAACAACACAACAATACACATTTAACATGAGAAGTGGAAGGATGAGTCGACCAATTTTACTCCACTCCAAATGAAGTATGTGTTGCTCGGTGAGGTCTTGCCTCTCTCTTGTGGCTGTGCCACTTACATGCCTATTGTGGTTTTACCAAGTGCCTTTCCATCTCTAGTTACCTTAGCGTGGTTGCATACCCACGAACATCATACAGGTATCTCATTGCGGTGTACCGCTTTCCTAATGGCTATGCACTCTCAGTTGGGCAACGGTCGACTGCCTCCGGTCTATACATTGGCCAACCCTGGTGACTCTAACCATATTAGTCACTAAGCCGGACGGGGGGCCTGTGCCCCCCCGGAGACCTCCACCATCCCCATAGTCTCGCCACGGCTGCTCCAACTCAGTCGACCGTGCCCTGTGTGTTTCCGGACACACTCATAGTAACCCAATGTCCTTGACTACCAAATGTGCTGTGCACTGCAAGATTGGGTTACTGCCAGTAGAAAGAACGTTATAGTTATACGGCCTCATCATCTTCCACTATATCATGCACTTTATAGGTCGACAATTATATCATAGTAAAACACTCACCCGTGTTCTCAATGGGGCGCAGGCCTCCTCGGAGCTCGTGGCTCCGCACTCGTCTATTAAGACCACGACTTCACCTCACCTCCATTCGTGTTCGTGACAGCTCGACCTTTTTTTACCGCCATAACTGTACCACAGTACCAACATAAAAGTTAGTCAAACCAATATGGTGTTACCATACTTCAAAATATAGATTGACAGTACTAGTGTTGATACATACCGATTTCACATGGCGACTCGCGCTGCGCGCGACACCTGATTCGTCACATTTGGTAAATATTTTTTTACAAATCTTTACTCCGGATTCAGCCAAACCATTTGATCTTGGTAGATGCGGACTAGAAGTTGTATGCTTTATGTCCCATTCAGAGGTAAACTTTTGAAACTCTGACGAGTTGAAAGGTGGACCATTGTCACTGACGATCTCAACTGGAATACCATGACGACTAAATATTGGTTTCAATGCATTTATCAGAGCATTTGCACTGGTTGTACTAACACAAGTAACTTCTATGTAGTTAGAGTAGTAATCTTCAACTACTACATAAGTTTTGTTTTTAAAATACATGAAATCAATTCCAAGCTTTTCCCATGGAAGCCGTGGCCAGGCATGTGACATTAAAGGTTGAGGAGAATTGGAATTTCTATGTCTTACACATATAGGACAAGACTCTACTAAATTTTTGATGTCACTCGACATAAAAGGCCAAAACACATTTCCTCGGGCAAAAGCCTTCGAACGTTCTACCCCTAAATGTCCACTATGTATAATTTTTAAAATATCTGGTCTGATTTTTTTGGGAATTAATATACTGCTACTTCGAAACACAAGATCATTCTCAGTATGCAAGTCATGTTTATATTGCCAATATTCCTGTACTTGTGGCAAAACTTGCGATTTTGTCGCAGGCCAGCCTTGCAAATAATATTTTTTCAGAATTTGCATTTCGTCATCAGCACTAGTGGCATCTTTAAGCCACTGAAGACGTTCAGACGACACTGGTAAAGACTTTATTAATGAGTTGACATGAACCACAATGTCCTCATCAAGCTCATCAACACTCGTTTCAGGCAATGCAGCTCTAGAAAGAGTGTCGGCAATAAAGGCAAAATACCCAAATCTCGCCTATTGCCTTTGAGGCCATTTATTACCAAGTTAATCAATGAAATTCTAAGCTTTAGTGGTCTATAATGTTTGTCAGGAGCATTCAATCACAGTTTTCAAGTTCAGTCATTGTTTTCTTCGAATTCACAGCTTGTTGAAGTCCAAATACGATTGGTATTACAGATAACAACGACGGATATTTTTCACCTGATAGATAAGCAGTGATTTTCTCAAACGGATGCAACAGCATCACAACGTCTTTAATTAAAATCCATTCACTGGCATCTAGATTAGACGGCGCAGTGTCATTTAATAAGGCTAATGTCGCTGAAAGCGGCACTTTGACTTTAATCAATCGGTCAAGCATATAAAAAGTGCTGTTCCACCGAGTACGGACATCTTGCTTCAGCTTCAATTACTCCAATTTTAACTGAGACTGCATTTCACATAATGCGTAAGTCGATTTTACGCTATGCTTAAAATCGGCATTTACAAAAGCTGCAGTAAAAGCGTGTTATAGTTGGACGGTTCGTCACCCCCGTCCACGTTTACTTTTTCTAAACAGTCCGTTACCGCGAGGTTCAAAGTCTTCTGTGGGCTACACAGAAGTGGTCTCTTTTTTTAAGATGATCTCCTACCACTTTTTTCATGGAAGCCGCGTTGTCTGTGACAATTGTGCCAATTTTAAAGCTTATGTTCCAGTAATCCAGAATTTGTTGAATTGCTATGGCAATTTTTTCTGCTGTATGGGTTTCTGTAATTTCGGATGTTGCTACTACTATAGATTATAGCTTATCATCACATACTAATAAAGATTTTATTTCCATCTGAAGACCATATTTATATCTGATGTTAAGGCGATATGTTCTACCTGCTGGAGTTTCTTTTTCACGGCTTTTGATTGTATTGTTTACTTTTCTTCTAAAAATTTTACCAATTTTTTTCCAAAAGGAAGCTGGTAGTCCGGATTTAAAACTTGGGAATAACGGCGAAACCCTTCGTTCTCAACTATTTGAAAAAGTTTAAAATCTTTTACAATCATTTCTAATAAAGCATCGTCGCCTGATTTTTGTAAAAAAAATTGGGGTACTGTTATACGAGTAGTAGTAGTAGTAGTAGTAGTAAGCACTTTATTGTACACAAAATAAATCACAAAACAACTGAAAAGAATTGAAGTACAAAGGCGAACTTATCCCTGTAAGGGATCTCTTCCAGCTAACCTTAGAGTTGATGAGTGGAAAACTAATATTACGATAGACAAACTTACACAATGATGTACAATAATGATTTTACTAGACGAGTAAACATATATAAATACGCATTTACATATTATAACCAATAAATAAAATACACAAAATTATACATAAATAAATAAAATGTAATAAATATATAATAATATAATACATATCAAATATTAAAAATGTCATAACTCAACCAAACACACTTAGTTGGAATCGGACAGCCACAGCTTCTTAAGATTAAGCTTGAGCGACGCTACAGACTGGGACCGTCTGAGCGACAGCGGCAACTCGTTCCACAACTTCACTGCGCAAACCGCAAACGATTTAGCAAGTGTACGCGACTTATGAGAAGGTATGGCAAGAGTAAGATTAGTACTAGAACGTAAACGATGATCGCTACCTTCAGCCAAAAAGTTAAATTTGTCTTTTAGATACGGGGGGCTAGCAGGGTTAAAGAGTACGTTATATAGCAATGACAGGATATGCACATCCCTGCAGCGCCGGATCGGTAGCCAGCCAAGCTGCGAACGGAAACATGATATGTGATCATATTTGCGGAGACCAAAAATATACCTGATGCATACATTCTGCAAGCGCTCGAGCTTACTCAACAATTCCTCACTAAGGTCGAGAAATGCAATGTCACCATAGTCTAGAAGGGGGAGGAGAAGGGACGAGTTTGCCTGTAGATCTTTTTGGGTTGTTGAATTTGAACTGCAGGAGCAGGGCCCAATTTCACCACGCTGACAAGTGTGACAATTCCTAAAATGACTGAATTACTGACGTTTCAGGCGTCCATAGGTTACGGAAACCGCTCACCATCGCGCGGGCCGTGTGCTTGTTTGCCACCATTTCTATAATTTAAGTAAAATCGTAATGTATCGTCAATAAATAGATAATCTTTTGGTGAAGACTTTTTGACAATTATAACGAGATCTAATAGTGTTTTAAATAATTGTCGGTAGTTTTTGACATGAGAATGATCCTGTGTCGGAATTTCGTGATAAGTGTCAAAAGCTGTTCACAAAAGTATTCGTTTTTAATGGTAATATTTATGATTTTATTTATAAATGATATGTTATCGGCAAACAAGCATAGACCCCGCACAATAGTAAGCGGCGGCCGTAGCCCATAGACGCCTGAAATATCAGTAATAATGATGTTGACAATTGTCGCACCTGTCGCTGTGGTGAAATTGGGGCCAGGTTCCGCTACGTGTGGTCCAGAGGTCAACACATTTTGATTACCTTGCTCATGCCGATGTCGAGGGTTGTAAATTTTTGTTATTACTGGTCGCCCTCGTTGTTGGTTCGGATTCAATGGCACCTGGATGTTTATTTTTAATATGATTCATCAAAGTCATTGTGTTGCCTCTTGCATGAGTATTTAAATGAATCTGAGCACTTTTTACATTTAACTCTGCCGTCTAAAGGGGATTCGAATAGTTCCCAAACTGCAGAGCGTTTTCGCGGTCGTGGTCCTGACATTGTCCATTAAAATAGTTACACTGCACTGATTAATCAACCAAAATACTGATAAAAAATGCTAACACACTACTTTCTAGTTTGGAAAACACCAATCAAATATTTTTATAAACATTCAAATAACACGAACTATCCATTTAAAGTAGCAATTACGTGCGCTAAATTCAAAATTCCGTTGCGTAATAATGTTGCACAAAAATAAAAATATAAATTAAGTTCAAGGACAACGTCATATTACGACGATGCTACTATTATAGTACATTGCGATTCACGTGTGCTATGCTGGTCATTACACAAGAAGCCATATTGTGCGCGCGAGCTGAAAGCGAGTGCGCAATTAGGAAGCCGATGTGTATACTGAATGAACTTGCACACACGCGTCATACGACATTTTTCAACACATTTGTAAGTAAAAATCAAAATTTTATTCGTGGTTATTAATTTAACTTTTGTTAAAGACGTTAACATAGTTGTCAGAATCATGTCAGAATGCCTACAATGTTAATTAGCATATACGTACTTATTTGTGACAAACTCATATGCTAATTAACATTGTAGGCATTCTGACATGATTCTGACAACTATGTTAACGTCTGTTTGACTAACCCTTATCTATTGACTACTTGAACCTTCTTGCGATGCCTTTTCGACGTCGGTTGATGAAAATAATTTACATTTTCAACTTAGAAATCCCTAAGCTAAGGCCCAAATGTCACAAATAAGTAGGTATATTTATCACTACTAAGTACAACAGGATTTTTATGATAGCACTCGCGTTTTGCAGTTTCAGAGGAGCCTAATCCATATAATTATTGTTATAGTTTTACTTATAATTCTCTTATAGTTGCATTTTATCATAATAATAAAGCGAGAAAACGGTCACAAATGTTTTACGTAAACAAATTACCGCGGCGCGCCATTGGTATTTTTTTTCGAATCACGTTGCGGGCGCAAATTTAAGGCAAAGGCCCGAGCAATCCGATAAAATTTGAATGTATTATCTGTGTACGTAACTTAGTCTCGTAGGGTACAAACTTAACTTGATGGGGTTATATCATTACCACACTAGTTCAATAATATAATGAAAAAGTACGCATGTTTAATATCTTGGTTTATGAGCCTAAAAGCGGTACGATAAGAACCTCGTTACGAGCAAGTGTGTTGAAAAATAAGTTTTCGTGATCTTTACTGCCACGAGATAAGGTCTTTTAATGGTCAGTCAAGTCAAGACACGTCGCTCGCGCACCTGTTTCGGGGGAAATCGGGATTATTCGGCGCCTCATTCGGTTCACCCGCTCCGTTCTAGCCGGCTTATGCGAGTCGTGGTGCGGCTCGCCCGCGGTTTCGATCGCGATCCAATCCGTTCGTTCAATCGATACCGTTCCGTCCGTCTGCTCGTTAGAGTGGAGTAAGTGATCGTGACTCGACTTTACTTTGCTGAATATCTTCATGTCGTCCGCAAAGCATAGAAGTTTGGAATGAATAAAGCAGTCACTAATGTCGTTAACGAATATGTTGAACAGCAACGGTCCGAGTAAAGATCCCTGGGGGACTCCACTCGGGACCGTCACCCATCCAGACACATAATAGGCTATATGCACTTGAAATAGATAAGGCTTATATTTTTTTCTCAGAAACAATGTTGGTTCAGCATTATATCCCTATCAAAATTTCTTAATTTTATTTTATTTTAGCTGTAAAAACTAATTAAATGAATACAATACATGTGGTACGTGACTCCTTAGTCCTTGAAGTTTTTGTTTTCATTCATATTTTTGCTCGTAACAACGCAGCAGTTCGGCATTTTATGAAAATATCGGAGCATATTTTACGATTGCGGCTAAGATGCAACTGGCTCGCGTCGAACAGTAATATGGCCATCTGGCCTCATCGCTGCGACGCGCGACACGCCTCCGTTAGCTATCTATTCCTTTTTCTTTTATCTATGGACTGAACAATCTTCAAGAGTTGTTGCATTCGTCTCGTGATTCTGTGAAGATGAGGCAATGCTTTGTGAAGCTGATGAGGATGTTGACGGCAATGTGTGTACGAAAAATATCCATCGACTCCTGACGTGAAGTATATGATTCGTGGGTTTCTACGTTTGTGTCGGTAGTTTGTTGACGAAAACGTCGTTGTCTTCAACGCAATTGGTGTTTGTTGGCGTTTTAACGAGTGAATTCACAAGATTACTACAAAAAAATTATCGCAACACAGTTGCACTCGGATTTCCATTGCAACCACCTTTTGATCGAAATACTGCAAATACATTTTCTATGACATCTTGATTCAATTTGTTTGTTATTATAAATGAAATCCCAGGTTCCTTAAGCAGTTCATCACTCAGCCCATTGCTTGACTGTACCATGGCATCTAAACAAGGCGAACTTTGTATTTTTTCGTGTAACAAATCTTATATTTTTAAAAATATGTTTAGTTTAGTTTAGTTTATTTATTTATTTATCTCACAATATACAAAGTCACTTAAAACTACACATGGTACATTCTCAGGATTTTATATTGTGATTGTCAGTTACTTTAATTAAGATTGCAATACATTCAAAATGTCAAATTCATTAAACTTGTATTAAAATAATAAGTTATATAATCAAATGAAACAAGAAAATAAAAATATTATCAAAAAATAGAATACTTATATCACCATAAAAGGTTCGTCACTAACAATACTTAATAATTAATCAAAATATAACTAATAATTCCAAAATGTCAACAAAATTACAATTTAAATAAAGTCAATTAGTTATATCATAAAACTCATCTGTGGAATACAATGCATTCTTTTGCTGTATCAAGACACGAGTCGCATCCGTCGAGTCTCCCCACATGAGCGTGCCGTACGACATTTGCGAGTGAAAAATTGCGTAATAAACCGATTTTAATGCAACTTGTGATATTAGGGGTCTTAATTTTCGCAGTACATAAACGGCACTACTCAGTCTACCACACAAATTGTCAACATGGCACTTCCAGTTCAGGTTTGCATCCAACACAAAGCCAAGAAACCTGCACTCAGTACATAGCGGCATGGGGACATCAGAGATACAAGGTGGAAGGGAAACTCGGCGTCCTGAAAAAATCATAATATTTGATTTGCGAACATTCAGCAGTAGTCCGTTAGATGCAAACCACTTCTGCAGGTCTCTGCATGTGCTATTGATTTTCTCACTTAGTTGTTCATAGTTTGCCGCGCTTACTATGACGGTAGTATCATCCGCGAACAGCACTGGTAATCCAGAAGTAATAGCGGATGGCAGGTCATTGACAAAAGTTAAAAATAAGGTGTTTCCCAGTGCCGATCCTTGAGGAATTCCTAAATTGATTCTACCAGTGTCAGATGAAAGTGTTCTACCATTCATAGAGAGCTTCACCACTTGCCTTCGGTCCGACAAAAATGACTCGAATAATCGGTAAGCCGTATCCCTGACGCCGTAACTAGCTATCTTATTTAATACTAGACCATGATTTATTACGTCAAAGGCTTTCGATAAATCGCACATAATACGCCACCTTGCGCTTGTCATCCAGACTTGTCACGATTTGGTCAAAAATGTTGTGTGCGGCTCTTGTTGTTGACATTTTTTTCCTATACGCGAACTGGCATGCCGTAAGCAAGTTGTTTGCCTCCAGGTGAGCCATTAAGCTGGATGACAGAATTGACTCTATTTTGGAGATGGTCACTTTTAGTTCCCTTTCCTTTAAATACCGGACAAACCCTTGCATTTTTGAGCGGTTGTGGGTATACACCAGTTTCGAACATGCTGTTTATTAATGCAATCAAAATGTCAGAAACGACCGGCCAGATACATAGGATTATATCTAGGGATATATCATATGTATCCACGGTTTTACGCGTTTTTAACATTGACTGCATTGTCTTGTTCAAAAGATCGTGCGTTATATTAGGCAAACGGTAAATAGGTATGTCCGCCGTGGTACGCAGGTGTTGTATTAGGTACTGTGAACACTGGTGCTCATCACTTTGTATTAAATACTTATTCGCTATATTTATAAAATGATTATTAAAAATATTAGGAATATCGATCACTGGCACTTTATTGTTTGTAATTGGGTCAGTTAAAGAGGTAATATTACATCTGTTTTTAAGGCCGACTTCGTTGTTAACAATCCTCCATACTTCCTTACTTTGATTTTTACTTTTTTTCAATCGGTGTTCTATATGCGTTTTCTTAGCGTTTAATGTCGTAGAATGTATTAGTTCGGAATAATGTTGTATGCAATCAGATATAATGGGGTTGTCAGGGTACTGTCCCCTTATTTCTACAAGATCTTTATGTTTTTGAATATAACCAGACAATTCGTTAGTCAACCACGGGGTACAATTATTGCGTTTTAATTTTATTTTTTTGAATGGAACACGTAAATTAATATAATATGTCAAAATGTTCAATAATTTCTAAAATTTTAAATGAATGTCATAAGTTGCATCATAAATAAAACTAAAGTCATAACTCAAAATGTCAGCATAAAATAATCGAATAGTTTCCTTAGTAAACAACCGGCGTTCGACTTGCCTTGCCCTTGCCCTTGACGTTGCCAATCTTGGGTGTGCATCGGGAAGTAATCTATCCGGATTTCGGCAGGCGCGCGGATGCCTGTCACAGGCTTGTCTAAACATAAGTTTGTGTTTGTGAACAAACATGCACATTTCATAAATGTATAAAGAAGGAAGTGGCAGTAAACCAAGGTTTTTGAATAGAGGTCTGCATGTCTCTTCTCGCCGCATTCCGTGAAGAGCTCGAATGCACGTTTTTTGTGCAATAAACGCTCTGTCTCGGTCAGTACTGTTTCCCCATATTATCAAACCATAGCGGAGTACTGACTCTACATATGCATGATAGCAAGAAATTGCAGTTTTAATATCTGTGACTTTTCTGAGTTGTTTCAGAGCATAGACATATTTATTGATCCGCTTTGCAACGCTATCTAATTGCGGCTTCCAGTCAAGATTCTCATCTACTATTATACCCAGGAATTTAGTTTGAGTAACTTGTTGTATACTTGGGATGTTCAAACTAATATTCAACTTAGGATTTGGCGATTTATTAAACTGAATAAGTTTCGATTTCTCTAGGTTGATTATTAAATTATTGGCATAGAGCCAATCTTGTATTATATTAATTGTATGTTCTTGTTCATGGTCTGTAACTGTATGAATGCTTCTGTTGGTTGTTACAATGATAGAAATATCGTCGGCAAATAGTATACACCTGTGGTTAGTTATATCAGTGATGTCATTGATGTAGAGCAGAAACAGAATCGGACCCAGAACGCTTCCCTGGGGGACTCCGAATGGGTTGTGTCTAAATATTGACGAAAAACTAGCCAATTCGTTACTATCATCGAGTTTACTTATTTTTACGCATTGTCGTCGGTTTTCTAAATATGATGAGATCCATTGTAGAGCAGGACCTCGGATTCCGAGTCCCTCTAGTTTTGATAATAAAAGATCGTGTGAAACGGAATCAAAGGCTTTAGACATATCAAAAAACAGACCTGTAGTCCAATAATTATTGCTAAGACTCGGCAGTATGACTTTAAGCAATGAGAAAACAGCTAAAGTGGTAGACTTTTCTTTTTGAAAGCCAAATTGCTCATTTTTAATAATACTGTATTTTCCACAGAAATCCAACAGTCTCTTATACATACACTTTTCAAAGATCTTAGAAATTATGGGTATTAGTGTTATCGGGCGGTAATTTTTCATGTCATCTTTTTTCCCTTTTTTAAATAGAGGCTTTATTACGGATATCTTAAGAGCTTCGGGGAACGTCTCACACATAAAAGAAAGGTTTATTAGGTGTGTCATGATGGTTAAAGTTTCATTTATGCATGTTTTAATTATATTTGTATTTATTCCATCATAACCTTCCGATTTGGTATTGTTAAGTGACAAGATTTCATTTTTAACTTCATTTTCCGACATCGGCATCAAAAACATAGAGTTTGATCTAGAATTACTATTCGATTTAATTGATTGAGCATTTTGTAGTCTGTGTATAGAATCTATGTAATAATCATTAAAGGCAGTAGCGATATCAATTGGATCTGTTATGACCGTGTTATTGTGGGTTATAGATTCTAAAGTTTCCGGTGGCTTTGTACTAGATATTTGATTTTTTATTACCAACCAAGAAGCTTTACATTTGTTAGAGCACGTTTTTATAAAATTAATATTAGAATTTTTCTTAGATTTATTAATACATCGTTTTAGTAAGTTAGAGTATTTGGTGTACAATGTCTTATCGCATTCATTTTTGTCTTTATAATACTTGAATCTTATCTGTCTTTTTGTTTTACAGCTTATCTTTAATCCTTTCGTTATCCATTTTTGTTTGTTTTTAATAGTTACCTTTACACGTATAAGAGGAAAACAGAGATTGTATAGGAGGCAATATAATTCGTGAAAGCTATTGAATGCTAAGTTAAGATTTGACTCCTCATAGACATCCGACCAAGAAAGACTTTGCAAACATTTTTTAAATTTATTTATGTTATCAATATGGAAATCTCTCTTATAATTAAAATAGTTGGTAGCGTTTGAAACTGTCATGCTAACCGGAAAGCTCAATAGTTGTGCCGTATCATGATCAGAGAGATGAAGCGGGAGCACGGTTGCTATAGCGTTAGGTATATTGCTAAGTAAGTGGTCTATGCAAGAGGACTTTTGAGTTGGTACGTTAATATGCAATGTTAAATTATATTTTTTTGAGATATCTTGTAATTCAGTTACTATGGCACTTTTTTTTAAGGTGTTAATATTAAAGTCACCTGCTATTACTATTCGCACGTTTGTGTTATATCTCTTCTCTAGCTGGTAGAGAAGCACATCTAGTTTATTTAGAAATGTTGTAGGATTTGACGAGGGAGTTCGATAGAGGCAAATAATCACAAACTTATGTGTCGGTAGCTCTATGCCGCAGACTTCAAATACCTTCTCTGCTGCCAAGTCTTTAAGGAATGTAAGCTCCTTGCACGTTTGTTCTTTTTTAACTAATATACATGTGCCACCTCTTTGGGACTCGCTACAAAAACCAGCTACAAAGTCGTAATCGCAAAGTTAAACATAGTTTTCACAGCCCGCCCTTAAGAAAGTCTCCGTTAGGCAAAGGATGTTTGGGACATAGTTTTTATGTTTTAACTCTTGTAACGTTAGTTCCAAAATATCCTGTTTGGCTAAGATACTGGCAATGTTTTGATGAAGAATAGTAAAATTGTCCTTTTCTGAAGGTTTACTCACGAAAAAATGCTTTCTTTTTTACTACTGGTAAATAATAACTTATTGTTCCTTTTTTTGGTGCAATTATTTCCGTTGGACCTTGATCGGGAGACACCTTTAAATTTTCAGACCGTGCATTTACAGCGTTCGCCCATGAGAAATAATAGGGAATAGTACCTTTTTTTTGCAGGTTTAGCTTTGGCGTAAAATTGTTTTGACATGGTTTACTACGTAACATTAATTTCTTTAATTCACTTACATTTAAATATTTGTTGTTGTAATCAAGACAGTCTATGTGATAGTTTATTAAACTACACATATTAAAAAGTTTCATGTGAGAGCAATCGACAAAATGGCTATTTTTAAATTCGTTACATAATTCGTTAATTGCAAAGTTTAGCTTAGAAGTATTTACATATTGCGTATTTTTTTGGACACTTAATATTAGCACCGGGACGTCAGTACACTTCTCAAGTATAGATCGCATATGTGATAGAGTGTACAGAACGTTATCATCATTTTCACCAATACATATGACTATTTTATCTTCCGACTTCAGTTTCGAAGTCTGGCAGCACCTCGTTATTTCGGCGCTCAGACAATATGGTTTTGTCATGGCCGTAACGTGGTATTTGACATAATTATTTGACTCCCTTGAGCGAGCCAAGGCTGAAGCCAGACCGACGCATTGCTGGGTGCCGTATATTACTATAGTGGGACCAAAATCATGTTTTTCACGCATTTTAAATGATCGAATTCTTGATTCACTGGTTGCCGGAGCTACATTTTTCTTCGGCTGAGATGGTGTAGGTGGTGATATTCTCTCTGTTGTTGAAGTTTGAAGTTTATGGACTGATTTCTCCAGTTGATTTGCGAGCCTTGCAATATCTTTTTCCACATTCTTAACTAGTTTTTCTATTTCTATAATTTTTATTTGCATGTCAATCAAATTTTTATTAACATAGGATTCTTTTCCAGAACTTTGGAAAGCGCCTGGCGAAATAGTAGCTGACTTCATTGGTGACGTCGGTTGTAAAAAAAGCCTCTGTTTCTTCCTCGCGCTGCCACTGGTTTTCGATTCGAAAGATGGTACATGACACAATGATTGTAGTACCTCTGTTTCCATAACTAGCTTGCTGTATTTTTTTTGGAGTTCAATATTTTCTATTATTTTATTTTCTAACTCGTTTTGAGTACTAGCTAATGTCAATTCGAGTTCAGAAATTTTTTCCTGCAATTCATGCACTGGTAGGTGAATGTTGGTTCCAAGCAACGAGCCATTCATGCTTTTTGATAATATTTTACCCGTATTCGATAATGAGTCAGCCGAGTCTCTTTCAGTGAGAATACTCTCGTCAGAGTCCAGATTCTGCGAATTGAAGGATACGCTGTGTAGCGACGAGTGTTCATCTTCGTAGTCCTTGTTTTCTTCGACGCTTTTTTCGAGCAGCGAAGGTGATAGAGTGGGGTTTTCTTTACCTTCGATGATAGTGGGCGGATTTTGGTCTAACGGAAGCCGGTTAATTGGTGAAGCGAGTGGTGGCGGCGACGACGAGGCTTCTGGGCCGGTGTCATTCAGAGATGGCCCTAAATCTATCGACGGCGTATCGCTTTTAATAAGCGGAAGTGGCGACGAAGTGGTTTCAGATGGAATATTTTTCTTACAAATTCCTTTTTTTATTTTTCTGAGTGTGATGTTCGAGGGTGCACCCCGTACTTTTACGCCTTTTTTTGCCAAACAAAGCTTACACTTCCATTCTTTTTTGGATGCCTCATTTAACAAGTTGTATAATTTTTCTGAGTATCCTGCGCAGTCAAATTCATATCTGTTATTGCATTTAGCACATTTCAAAGTATTTTTAATGTCAACGCTGGACTTGCATTTGTAGCAGCATACCTGTGCAGCCATCTTGCGGCCACTTCCTGAAGCCTTCTGTTCAAGTTTGTTTGACATTTTTTCCCTTTTAGCCAAGAACTATATCGATTTTCTATTTAGTATGCAGTACTACCGGTAGATGGCGCTATGCAATAGTTCGGTTGCTAGAGTATAGATGGCGCTGAAATCAACGGATTCAGTCGTTGACAGTATATTTATTATGGTAACACTGCCTTATGTGTCAAAGTGATATGTAGCGATCGGATTGGTCAGCTGATCTTTGTTTACCTTTTTATAGAACCAATGAACTTCGTTGGTCTGAGTTTGTATGTTTAACGGCAGTTGTAATTTCTTTTAATGTATATTACGAGCACAAAATACGCTTGATTTTATATTTGCATAGCCGTAATTATGGCACTGTTGAGTAGTGTATCCACTTAACTAAAAGTTATATTTTATATCATAAACACAGCAGGAAGTCAGTTTCGTTTTGGTTGTATTATCACTGTTATAATGTTTCATTTCACAAGATAACACTTCTCACGAGCAGTTGTCACTTGACATGTCACAATACATTATCATCATGTTCGAAGATGCACTTATTATAAATTATTCAATTAAAGAGACTACCGAGGAATGTAATCGTGACTGGGGTTGCCAGTTAACTTGAAGACAAAGTAATTGCCTAAGTTTCTCTAAAAGAACCATTTTGTAGTTCAGAAACAAAACATAATCATCATCGTCATCCGAACTACGAGTAGACAACAAAGATACTTAGTTCATATGATTGTTTTAAATTCTTTGTAAATACTCGAATCCACGTAGAGTTATCGTTCTGATCGCCAAGCAGGCATCGGCGAGTACCGCTGAGCTAGTTTTATAGTCGATAACTTTTATCGCTCCGGTCAACTAGTAAACAGAGGTCCCAACGCCAGATATGGGCGAGCTCGGCGAGCAACTAGTAAAATTCTGTACTAGAAACAGTTGACAATCGGCGGGAGGCTAGTAAAAATTCTATGGAATTATAGCTTACTCACGGGGCGTTGGGAGAGTCTCCTCGCCGACAGTGTGAACAGCGAGGGACGAACTATAAATATATATCTCTTTCTTTTATTCACACGGAAGCGATTATAATTTATTCGTTTTTTGGGCTAGAAAAAGTCGATAGTTCACGCCGGCGGTGGGACCAGTGCCTTAAGTTTGCCTGTATCCAAAACAGTTTTAATTGTCCCGGCCATCGTGTGACTGAAGACTTCGGTCGCAAGCTTCACGGACATTTTTTGAAATGGGTTTGGGTTTATATAACTGTCGGTTATTTTTAGTAAACATCTACTTTTATTCGAATTTTTGTCAATGTTATACGTACGCACTATTGTGCGTACGCATTATAGTGCTAGCTAGGATCGTTAATATCGGTACAAAAGTCGTTATGTAGGAAATTAGTTAATACATTTTTTATTGCATGCCAAAAACTTTATTATCATTGACTTGAAAAAATGGCTTATCAGAAGATATTCCTAAACACTTATATAGTTTTTGGTTTGTAGTCATTTGGCCACAAACGATAGCCTTAGGAATGAGACCGCTAGCAGATGACTTTGAAATTACACACTTAATCATCCATTGTAAATGTTCTGCTTTCACGTTGCTGTTACTTAAAAAATACGCCACTTGTCACTTACATTTGGCAAATAAGCCACGAATTAAAAAACTATTGCATACCTACTTTGCTAATTTAGGTGACCTACGATTATCACCCAGGTCTTCAAAGCCTTCTATATTATTATTTTTTATAGTTCTAAATTTTTCATAATTTTTTTTTTTGCTCGAATACATCGGAAGCAATTCGATTTTGCAAGCCATTTTCTTATGGAAGAACCGCTCGGCAAGATGACACCTCGTCGTCTCAGAAATGCATACGCCGCTGGAGACTTATAATATAATGCCAAGGAGAAGTCTTTCTCTTCTTTAGACCACTTCTTTGAAGAGTTTATTTTTCGAAATAGCCATCGTTTTAGACACTTTTCTCTGAAACAAGTTTTTTTTTCAATGTCAATCCAATTGCGTTGAATTTTTAGTTTTTAGACGCCGAACTTGCTGCTTCAGTGCTTTATTCTTTCTCTTTTGGTTTTTGGTTAATTTTGATTAAAAGGGGTTTTCCTCGGTGGCCTCTTCTTAGGTGGCTCCGCGAGACATTTGCGGGACATTCTTCGCGTGGTTTCGTATGGTAGTGCCGCAAACCATTTCGCTGGAGAAGGAGCTGTTTTGATGCTGGAAATGATGGCAGAGTTTAGAGGACAATTCCTCTTTCTATTAGTGTAAACCTTGGTTGGCTTTGTAACTCTTTCTTTTTCTTTTATCTTTTTAGTGGTCATACGACATCTTCTCTTCTTCTCACATTCTGTAACATTTCGAGATTTTGCTTTTTTCGCTATTTTAACTGTCGTAGAAAAACTAGCAAATGCAACAGTTCATAATTGGTTCTTAAAACTCTCGGGTCTCTATTATTACGAAACTCCACTTCGTCTCGTTTTGTAAGGGCGACCCTCAATTTATAAATGCCCATGTTATAGGCATCACTGTTGCATAAACTACTATTGACCGTTGGCAAACCAGTTAAGAAGATAAATAAATACCTACACGGATGGAACATCTACTACTATTTTTATAGTTACAACGTAGTCAAAGGCGTCTAGGTAACTAATCTTAATGAAAAATATTTACATCCACTATAGTTTTGAAGTAAAAAATAATTCGGCCCTTTCATAACATTTATTTTTAAAATATAAACAGTAAGTGTAACTTACCTAGCTTGCTACCTCTACCTACCTTAAAAAATCTCATAATCCCAATAGGTAAACTAAAATAAATAAAAATCACTGCTTGCATGCAAGTGGGTATTTCAACAGGTACATCTTTTATTAATGAGTTAATACAAGGTCAAGGTCAAGTAACTTTTTTGATTGACGGGGAGAATTCGCATTCTCTCAGTCATCATCTTAACCCTGTGAAAACGAGTGCTGTAAAGGGCTCGAAACGTAGGATCATGGTGTTAATAAACGCGATTAATCCGTTCTAAATTGTTTAATTTCAATGAGTAAATACATTTATTCTAAAATATTTTGTCAAATGACGATGTACAAATTCACATTTCACGAGTAAAACCGAATCGTATTTGCGTCAAAAAGTATTTGTATACAAAATCGTTGTACCACAGACATCAAAAAATACATTTTGAATAATTGATTCCATTATTGGTTTAGCCTTGGGAGAGACAATAGAATTTGCTGATTGGAATTGCAAATACAAAAATGATTTTTGCGTAAAATGTGAGGATAGAAGAAGGATAGATAAAAACAATATTTATGATTTAAAAATAAACGAATATCAAAGGAGTCAATCAATGTTTAGTTGTAGATTCCTTTGATCATCAACCCTTATATGTATATATTAATAACGCGTATCTATATTTAAATATTGTGGGACAAACAATCGTACACTAATCGACCTAGTCCCACGGTTCAATAAGGCTTGTGTTGTGTGACTAGACGACGGTATATATTAGATAGATAAATATAAATTAATACTTAAATACAGAAAACATCCATAACTCAGGAACAAATATTCGTGATGAACACACAAATAAATGCCCTAACCAGTATTCGAACCCGGGACCTCCTGCTTCGTTGGTAGGATCAACCAACTGGGCTATTTGGCCTCGTATAATAAAAACCGACGAACATGAGAGACTTTCGCTAGGTAGCTGGATCAAGTTGCCGGCGGCACGGTTTTTTAAATAACAATTAAAACTTTCGCGATTTGAACACATATTTAAACAGAATTATCAAACGGGTCTAACGCGAATTCACTTATTTACCTTATTTACCGAGCGTCGCGAGCTGTTTGTGTGAACGAGAAAGAGAAAGTATCATTCTCGCACTTTCTTCATCGTCGCTCCTTTTCTAGCCCGCATCTAGCGTTTAAACTTTGCACCACATTAAGTAATTGTACTAAAAAAGTGACAGAAAAGCTTTAAGGGTTAAAGAGCGGACAACCTCTGACTCGTCTAAAGAGTCTGCTGTGTTAAGGATCTCCTTGCAGGCTCCATTTATGCGGCCCCAAACATCTCCCTTGAGGTTCTTGCTTCTCGCTGCCTCCTCTAGCACTGTTCTGGCACAGCGCCGTACCGTGTCTGCAGGGTCACCAGCGCCACTGTATTCGCCGGGGTGCCGCGGTCCTTTCGCGGGATATTGTGCACGTTTATCTCAGCCTCCCCCTCTGGTTCGTAATCGGCCATTTGAGCCTCTTTTAGGCGGGCTTTCGCAGCGCTGAGGTCAACATAGGCCCCTTTTGCTCGGCCTCTTACAGCAGAGCTCAGTTTCCGCTCTGGAGCCTCCTCGTCGCTGTGGGGTTTCGGCCTGAAGAAAAATTCCCGGCCGTACTCCAATAGGGACACGGAGACCCAGGTCTCCTCCAGTTTCAGGGTGATTCCTGCCTTTTCACAGAGATCGCTGAGTGTCACCTGGAACCAGGTGATGTATTGGTCGCGGGTCATCCCATGTCTTCTCAGTATGCTCTGAGAGGGAATTCTCAGATATATGACTTGGTTGTCGCCCTGCCCGGTCAGGGTCGCAATGGTCCCGCATCTCCACGAAGCGATCAGGATCAGCATTATTGTGGCTAGAGTCCAGCCCTTTTGTCTCATCCCTTCCATCCAAGCCTCCGGGCCGTGGATGCAACGGGTGCCGTTCACGGGTAGACCGTCCTGGCCCTGTCGAGGTGGATTGAATCGGTCTTGGAACACTAGGATGGCCTCGAGAGGGAACACTTGGGTATAGGCAAACACGTGGTCCAAGCCCATAAGACGGTCCAGCTCCTCGAACAGCGGGGTAACACTTTCCGTCCTGAAGCTGGTGCACCATGATGAGAAGTCTAGGGACATGAACACGGGGCTCCCCTCGTGTGTGCTGAATGACTCGGACATGCGGATGAGGTGTTTGTACAGAGCGTCCTCTGTTTTTGTCATCGTCTGGTGGGGTATGTACTTGAAAACGTTCTTGATATTGTTCTCCGTCGCAACTTGGTAGAGGCGTATTTCTAAAGTCATCTTCTCGTAGAATCGAGCTTTCTCCTTCTTCATTTCTCGCTCTTTTGGAACCCCCACGGCGACCCTCCACTCCTTGGGGACGTCTCTGGTGGATATCGTCTCAATTATCTCCTTTACCGACACATGCTCCCTCTTCACATATTGGAGAATCACGTTACCACTCTCCCTGGGTGGGGCAGACGGGAAGAATCCGTGTAGAGTCCTATGGGCCTGAGTATCATACTCATATGGCCAATGCAGGAGACTGGGTATGATGGCTTTGTCGGACAGGAGGTCGGCTGTGTATACCTGGTGTTGTGATGAAAAGAAAGTCGGGAATCCACTTATACTCTTTTTATTTAATTTTAACTTATGGGAGCAAATTACAGTGTATGTTCACATGACGCCATCTTGGATAGGAGAGAGATTGCCATAGGTTGAATATATTAACCTATTAGATTAAACAGTGAAGTGACATAAGTACCAACCTAACATCCCTTTCCTTAAGCTAGTATTTCATACAATAACAAAATTAATTACCAGTCTTTCAAGTTAAAGTAAATTACAAATTTAGGTTTATCAGTCTATTCCTTTAACTAATCTTTGTTCTAAATATAATCTACAATTATTATTTTTAGCCTTTAGCAAGTAGTGATCTATAAATTTAAGCAGTGTATAAGTTGTATAAGGAAGTCCTATCTATGAATTTAAACAGTATGTGACTTATGTGAAAATCTCAAGTTTAACAATTATAACTGTTACATGCAGCTAATGCTAATATGCTAGTGTTAATCTTAACTCTACGTTTTACATTTGCATATTTGTTGATGCCAACACTTAACTATAATTAACATTCTGTAATATAACGTTTGGTAGGTTTTACAACACGTCCTGATCTGGTTACCGTTCTGTCAGTCATAACTGGTGCTGGAGTACCTGTCTCCTGGCCTGCCTCTGCCACCTCCATACCTATCTCTTCCCTTCGTGGTGAGCAAGATCGCATAGGAGACACTCGAGTCAAGTCACTATTTAAAATACTATAGTTATGAATGAGATGAACTCTATTTCTTACATAAGTTACACCATTATTATTTCTTACTACATAGGATCTATTATCATCTAACCGTTTTACAATTACAGCCTTTTCCCAAGTACTGTGAGGATTTTTCTTATAATATACCTGATCTCCTGCATACAATAAAGATAGTGGTTTAGCATTTCTATTATAATATCTTGACATTTCTTCATTGTTTTTAACAGCTGATTGTTTGTACTCATGAAATGTTACAGCTTTAGGTCTGAGCTTATTACAATTTACTGGTATTTTAGTTCTTAATTTTCTGGACATCAATAATTCAGCTGGTGACAACATGTGATTTTTAGGTGTATTTCTAAATTGTAACAAAGCTAAGTAAGGATCAGATCCATCTTCTCTACACTTTTTTAGTATAGTTTTCAAAATTTTCACAGATGATTCAGCTTGACCATTAGACTGTGATCGATAGGGAGCCGTGACTACATGTTCTATGTCCCATTCTTGTAAAAATGATTTGAATTCCGATGACTGAAATGGTGGTCCCCCATCTGACATGTAGTCTAGTCTAGTGTCATGGGTATACCATGTCTGGCAAATATTGACTTTAAATTTATTATGACATTTTTAGCTGTACTATTATTCTTTAACATGGCTGTCTCTATGTACTTTGAGTAATAATCAGTTACTACAATATAGGTTGAGTTGTCAAAATGCATTAGATCAATGCCCACTCTTTGCCAAGGATATGTACTTATCTCATGGTTTTTTAATGGTTCTTTTTGGTTGCAAGGCTTGAACTTGGCACAAACATCACATTGATCCACTACATTTTTTATATCAGCTGACATGTTAGACCAATACAATGAATCTCTAGCCAATCTGAGACATTTATTTATCCCTTGGTGACCTTCATGCAATTTATTTAATATTTCTTTTTGCATGGACTTTGGAATTATCAATTTTGACCCTTTGAACAACAAATCTCCTACAACATGAATTTCAGCCTGCATGTTCCAATATGGTTTTGCTAGTGAACTGATTCTATCTTTACTATTGGGCCACCCTTCAAAATAATATTTTTTTAATATTTGGAGAGTTTCGTCATCAATGGTTGCTTATTTTAAATTACTTCTATAATCTTGACTGATTGCTAAATTTGACTCAAGTAAGTTTACATGGTAAGACATCTCAGATTCATTGTCAGGGATAAAATTATCTTTTAAGGCTGCTCTAGACAAAGTGTCCGATACGAACATCTCTTTGCCTGGTACATGTATAACTTCTAGATCATACTTTTGTAAAGTAAGCATCATGCGCTGTAATCTTGCCGGAACCTCATGCAATGGCTTTTTGAAAAGGTAGACCAACGGCTTGTGATCTGTGTGCACTGTGACTTTACGACCATAAATGTACTGATTAAATTTAGTGCAACCAAATTGGATAGCAAATAGCTCTTTCTCAATTTGTGCAAAATTCTCTTGCGACCTTGTTAAAGTTTTACTACTAAATGCAATTGGTCTATTATTTTGCATGATTACTGCACCCAGCGCTGACTTGGATGAGTCTACCGACAAGACAGAGGCAAATTGACATCATAGTGTGCTAACACAGGAGTGTTGCATATTATTTCTTTTAATTGACAATATTCTTTTTCATAGTGCCACTGCCAGGGTACATCCTTTTTTAACAAAGTTCTCATGAGTGTGGTTTTTCTGACAAATTATCAATGAAACACCCTACAAAATTGACCATACCAAGAAATCTCTGCAAATCTTTCACATTACTGGGACTTGGCATTTCTTTGATCGCTTGGACCCTTTCTGAACTGACTTTAACACCATCTCGGTTATACATGTATCCTAAAAATTCTACTTCAGGGACTGCAAATTTGCACTTTGACTTATTTAACTTTAGATTGACCTGTCTGGCTCTATCTAATACCTTTTTCAGTCTCTCATTATGAATCTCTGGTGTCTCCCCATAGACTAGGAAGTCATCTACAAAAATAGGAACACCCTCAATGTCACCAAACAGTTCACAAATGACTCTATAGAAAATTTCTGTTGATGCATTGATGCCAAATGGTAGCCTAAGGTATTTAAACCTGCCAAAAGGAGTCTGAAACGTACAGAGTTCAGAGCTCTCATCATCAAGTTTCAAAGACCAAAAACCTGAGAACGCATCTAGGTGTGAGAAACAAGTTGCACCCTTCAATTGTGACCTAATTTCATCAATATTTTTTAATGGATAATGTTCTCTCATGATATTCTTATTTAAATTTCTAGGATCTAAACATACTCTAAGCTGACCTGGTGACTTGACTGTGACTACTACGGAGTTGACCCACGCTGTTGGTTTTGTGACCTTTTCAATGACTTTCATGTTCTCCATGCGACCCAGCTCATCCCGAAGGTCCTGCAGCAGCGCAAATGGCACCTTCCTTGGGGGATCGATGCATGGAACTGCATCCGGCTTCAGTTTCAGATGGCAGACAGGAGGCAGACACCCCAGACCCTGAAATACATCATTATATTGCTTAAGCATTGGACAGTTATCGGCCTGCTCCAGCCAATAGACACGTTTGACTATGCCTAAGTCTGAGCAAGTGTCAAGACCTAAAATGGTTTTACCATCGACAGTTGTGACAAGAAATATGATATTTTCTACTCTGTTATTAAAATGACATTCCAGTTGATACTGTCCAATTATAGGTAGTTTCTCTTTATATGTAGTAACACCTGTACTAGTTTTTTCTATGTTTTTGAGTCCTAGGGTTTTATATGTCCCTAATGATATTAAATTAATTTCTGCCCCTGTGTCTAAAAGGCAATTTAGATCTCTATTATTGACTTTGACTTTTAAGTACCAAGATTTTTTCTCTCTATTTGAGCCTTCCCCTAACTGTGAAATCTCCCGTAACTGCCCCACAAATCTAATTCCAAATATCTTAGCTCTTTATTTTTAAAACAAAATTTAGCATAGTGACCAAAAGAATTACATGACCTGCATTGAACGTTGACTGCTGGACATTTGTAGCGATAGCGATGCACCTGCCCACAGCGAACACATGTGGACTGCCGACCTCCCTGCGATGATCCCGATGAAGCTTGACTGTGATGTGACTGACCCGATGACTGGTACCCACTGGTTGATTGCCCTCTTGGATTATATTGGTTTCTTGCCTCTGACTGATTTCTTGACATTGACTGATTTCTTGACGCTGACTGATCTCTTGACGTTGACTGACTTCTTGAGTATCTTGATTGACTATTTGACCTCTGATGACTATGACCACGACTATGACTTCTGCCCCTTAAGTACAACACATCTTTAATTTTTGTTCCAGTGCTTTCTGACACTATCCTGTCAGAATCCTGTTAAGCCGCAATTACAGCTTTTGCCAGCTCATGCATCCTGGAATAGGACAAACTAGGCTCCTGTAACAGTCTTTGCCTGACATGTGACAAGTCTGAACACATGTTTGCAATAAAAATATCTCGAATCAGGGATTCTCTGAGCTCTTTAAATTCACAATCTTTACTTTTATTCTCTAAATCAGTGAGAAAATCGTCGATGTTTTCGGATTTATTCTGACGTCTCGTGAAAAACATGTATCGTGTCATGGTCAAATTCTTTTGTGGCTCAAAATGGTTATCAAATTTCTTCTTGACTTCTGTTAATTTACATTTATCCAAGTCTAGGTTAAATGAATTAAATATTTCCAGACCTTTAGCACCCATGGAGTGTAACATTATTGCGATTTTTCTCTTGTCATCCGCCTTGTCGAGTCCCGATGCTAGTAAATATATGTCGAAACGTTGCCACCACCTCTTCCATTCTTCAGCATTATTGTTGGTGGTGTCCGATGAGACTAATAGCTTTGGCAAATACGTGCCCAGCCCATGCGGTTTCAATTCCGCTTCTTCTGTACCGGCCGCCATCGCCACTACACTTTTCGACTTGCCAGGCGCACTTTTTTCTTTGTCTTGAGTCTTCTCTTCCGTGTCATTCATTCTTCACTTCTGACACCATGTTGTGATGAAAAGAAAGTCGGGAATCCACTTAAACTCTTTTTATTTAATTTTAACTTATGGGAGCAAATTACAGTGTATGTTCACATGACGCCATCTTGGATAGGAGAGAGATTGCCATAGGTTGAATATATTAACCTATTAGATTAAACTAGTGAAGTGACATAAGTACCAACCTAACACCTGGTAGTCAAAGGAGGTGGTCTGGGCCATCTTAATGTTTGCAAACATCTCCGGGGACCAGGGGTTGTCGGATGTCTCTCCCCAATATCCGCCTTCGTAGCATTGGGCCACGTACCTATCCGCGTCGGGAGCCAATGACAAGTTCGGCCATCTTCGTCTCTTCTTAAAATAGTTTCTTGAGAATTCAAGCACAAATGCCCGGCGTATTTCCTCTCCGACCTCTTCCAGTCCTGGTTTCAGCACCGAGCCCTTGTCGATCCAGGCAGCCACGCTGGAGTTCATGTCCACCTCAGGATGGCCAAAACACTTCGTCATTCCTGTTAGTTCTAGAAAGAGATGGACATCGATGCTGGAGGCTGGGGGTCTGGTGGCCAGCTGAAATGTCAACGACTCGGGGTATTTGGCAATCAGGTCCCCGAGTGAGGATAGGAAACTTGGGCTCCCTTCCATGTATTTGAGGATGGTACCTATCACCAACGGCTGCCACCCCTTCAGGATATCATATACTCCATCTTTATACATTCCTATGTCGTATAGCACGGAGTATATTACCCTTGATACCTCTGTCACCATGTTGTGACCAGGGTACTTGTTTTGGTTGTGGAGGCTGTACATGAGCAAAGAGAACCACGAGTTCACACAATCCCGAACCGCCAAGAGATGACTGTGTGTTATCAGGTAGGCAAACTTTGTTGAGGTCCAGATGACGTGGAGATTTCCGTAGCAGGTTCCTCGGCACCCAAAGAAGGTATATCCCTGGGTGTAATTCTTGCTAAAGGTCACCTGGGTGATCAGCTGCGCCAGCATCGTCTTCAGGGTATACACCCTCCTAACTAGGGGTGGCACGTTGGTGGGGATACCGGGCTCTTCTAGCGCGGCATAATCTTGGGAGCCGAGGGAGGTGGCCTGGTTGGCAGTCTTCATGTGGAATGAAAGCCTCTGGGAGATGGATGGGACATCTGGGTACTCGGTGAGGTGTAAGAGAGCCCAATGGATAAACTGGTCGGAAGACAGCAACGTTGTTCCTCTGGTATCGCGCTTCAAGAGCCGGTGTTCTTTCTCGAGTCCCGCCGGGTTGTTCCATTGCTGGATGAGATACAGGATTTCTCCATTCGTGAGTGCCGAGGCCAGGTGTCTGTCGCGTCGGAATATCGGCTGTGGAGAGGCTCGCTCGTAAGAAGGGGAAGGATCGTCCTCGTCCATGACTTCGGATGGTACCTAAAATATACCTACAGCTAACTACACAAATATAAGAATAATACTACCGATATATACAAAAATTATGAAGACTAGAAAACAGAGTTAGTGAAAACCACGTCCGCCTCACACAAAGTTTGCCGCCTTTTTCTTGTTTATTTATTATGCGCTGAATTAATGACAGTAATGAAATTTCGCGAAATGAGCTTTTGAAAGTAACTGCCAACGAGCACTTGTTTACTTCATTCGCTTGCTTTACATTGAGGGCTGAAAATTTTGTATAGATGAAAGTTACTCGTACTCGTAATTCGAAGTAAAAGTTATCTAAATACACCCTTGAAAAACGACACGCCCGTATCAAATACGCACTTTTTGTACTAAATAATTGTCAACTCAAAACTATATGTAATCATCATCATTATTAAGGGGGCCTAGCCCTCTGTCGTTGCAGCATTCTCCATTCAGCTCTGTTTTGGGCTTTCGTCTTGATACTTTGGTACGAATGGCTACAGCACCATTCCTTCACCTGAGCCATATATGGGATTCTAGGCCTTCCTCTGCCTCTGGTTGCTTCTATTCTGCCCTCTAAGATGGTAATGTTTCCTCGTGTCGAAGTATGTGGCCTAAGCATTTAGCTCTGCGGTTTTCGATGACAGATATTATGTGTCTTTGTTCTTTTGCCATTACAAGAACTTCCTGATTAGTACGCCTTTCCGTCCAGCTGATCTTGAGCATTCTGCGCCAACACCACATTTCAAATGCCTCTAGTCGCTGGCGGTCTTCGGTTGTGATGTTCCAACTTTCGCATCCATATAAGGCAATACTCCAAATATAAGTTTTGATTAGGCTTTTTCTAATATTTATGTGGATCTTGTTGTTGTAGACGTGTCTATTTGAGGTGAAAGCTTTTTTAGCCATTGCTATTCTTGCCCTACTATATGTAATACACTACGGAATAATCTTTCTAGGCTATTGTTTTGATTAAATCTGCAAAATTACCTGACAGATTTTATATTAATTTCTTTGCTTGAGGAAATTCAATATAACCAACAAATAGGCCGTGTAGCACAGAATCAAATGCACATATTAGTAGGTGTTTAATATGACATTATGGTTTCCAGACCATCCGGGCTAGCACATGATGCGCGCGGGTCAACACAAGCCGCGACATAGAGCTTTCTCGATCTTTCCCGCGAATCCGTAGCATAAGATGCGCGCGGGACACCGGTGACGCGCGAGCATATCGCTCCTTGATAATTTTTAAGAAAAAAAAACCGACTTCATTTGGTTCCCGGTAAAAGTGAAATTTTGAATTTGTTTGAGTTAGCCAGTTTACTTCACAAATATCCAATACACCGCACGTGTACGATCGAAAATTGAGGAGCTTTCTTAATGTCCCAGGGCTTCCATCATTACATGTGAAGTATAATCAAACGGAACTCCCTTGTAGACCTTTAAAACAAACAAAATAATGTGTTAAATTGGATGACAGACTGTAAATTATCGAGCAGTTTTATTATGCCATCCCTGATTATCAACATCCAGCAAAATAATGGCCACAGTAAGAAAATGCGTAAGCTAATTATGAACACCCTCTAATCACAATGATGATGATGTGCCGTTCAAATTTGAGGAGTTCTCTGAATTCTTCAAGAACCCCATCATCAGAATAGAAATCAAATCAAAAACATGAATGTCACAACTAGGATAATAAGGTTCTAGGTTTATCGACCAGTTCCACTTTGCCATCCCTGGTCTTCATCATCAGGTCCACTTCATCAAAATGTTGGCTCCCCCAAAACAATGTTTTAGTTACTTAAGGAAACCCTCAAATCAGAATGCATGTGCCGTTAAAATTTGAGGAGTTCTCTCAATCCCTCACGAATTCCATCATCAAAATAGAACTATAATCAAATAGGACTATCTTGAAGGTATTTCCTTACAAAGAAAAGATGAATGTCTCAAATCGGATGATAGAGCTGGGAATTACCAAGCAGTTCCACTTTGCCATCCCTGGTCTTCATCATCAGGTTCACTCCACCAAATTGAAGATGTTCGTAAAGAAATGCTCGAGTGTCTTAAGAAACTACCCAAATCATCATGCATGTGCCTTTCAAATTTGAGGAGTTCCCTCAGTTCCCCATGGATCCCATCATCAGAAATTGATTTTGAAAGAAACGGAACTAATCTGGAACCATCTATTTTCATATATTTTTTTTTTAATCGGATGATAGTCCTGGGAATTACCAAGCAGTTCCACTTTGCCATCCCTGGTCTTCATTATCAGGTCCACTCCTCCAAATTGATGATGTTCGTAAAGAAATGCTCGAGTGTCTTAAGAAACTACCCAAATCATCATGCATGTGCCTTTCAAATTTGAGGAGTTCCCTCAGTTCCTCATGGATCGCATCATCAGAAATTGATTTGGAAAAAAACGGAACATATCTGGAACCATCTATTTTCAGACAAAAAAATATTTTTTTTAATCGGATGATAGTCCTGGGAATTACCAAGCAGTTCCACTTTGCCATCCCTGGTCTTCATTATCAGATCCACTCCACCAAATTCATGATTTTCGTAAAGAAATGCTCGAGTTTCTTAAGAAATCACCCAAATCAGCATGCATGTGCCTTTCAAATTTGAGGAGTTCCCTCAATTCCTCATGGATCCCATCATCAGAAATAGATTTTGAAAAAAACGGGACCAACCTGGAACCATCTACTTTAAGAAACCAAAAAAAAAATTCAAATCGGTTCAGTAATGACGGAGTTCTGAGGTAACATCCATTAAAAAAATTATAATAATAATAATAAAAATTCAGACGAATTGAGAACCTCCTCCTTTAGAAATATTGAAGTCGGTTGAAAATGACAACGTCATTAAACGATATATCCACTTTTTGAGTATGGCCCTCGCAAATTTTCAAAATGTTAAGGTGTCCATAACTTGTGTTTATTTAATAAAGGAAATATTTAGTTAATGTTATCTGTTAGTTATATGAAGGTACTTGTTATTAATAATATTAATTTGTATTTTTATATTTTTCTTTTTTAAATAAAATTAGATAAAGAAAATGGTAATGTCACTTTTGCATTTTTTTTCGCTTAATATCACTATTTGGTTAAATAATTACCTGTTCTCAGATAAAAATGGGAAGAAAAATGACATTATTTCCTTTTATTGTAATATTTTCTTTGAATTGGAAGCCTTTATATTAAGGAAAATGGAAAAATAAATAAAATTTCGAAGTAAATTATCTCCATTTATTAATTTAAATCACTTTTAGTCAGAAAATCTAAACATTTTGTCTAAATTTTTCTCATTATTTGGAGTATTGTCAGCCTATTAGCCATTTCTTCTTATAGCTACAAAAAAATACAAAACAAACAAGACCATGTCCTCTGTCATTGATTTTTTTTTTAGCAATATCAGCTAAAAGCAGTGGGTTATTCAAGGCTCGTAAAAAAATAGGCGTCTCAGGTCTTTGGCTAGAGTTATGGTGTATATCATGGGCAAGCGGATATAATGGAGGTTCGCAGTTTAGATAGACGGCCAGTTAGATGTCCATGTTGATGATGTTGGTCACTATCTGTGATGGGAAGTGGCAAATCAATGCTGCAAAGTTGGTTAGCGGTAGATGAGTGAGGAATGGGAGAAGTTGCTGTGAATTCAAGTTCATCCTCTGTCTCTGACGTAATAGAGCTGTAGGGGTAAACTAGAGGTAAAACTGAATTGGTTGATGGTACGTTTTGTGTACTTTTTGTACTGAGTCATTTCTTTTTCACTGGGATCGCATCAGAATCATCTGATTCGGAGTCCGAGCTGGAATAATCAGACGAGCTCGACGAATCACTAGAAGATGATGACGAACTACTTGACGATGAAGCGGACTTTGATGATAAACTAGCAGGTTTCGGTTGCAGTTTTCGTCGTTCGTACTTTTGTTTTACGGAAGTATGTTTTTTCGCACTGGCAGGTTCGCTGGAAGATATTTCATTCATTTCAAATTTAAAAATTTATTCTGCAAGTAGGCCTCAATGGCACTTTTACAAGTTAATAAGCATTACAATAAAGCATTTGCATGTACAAGCATTTACAATATACCTACATATAGTGAGAAGTAAAAGTATAATCTAAATACTGATAATACAACAGCCAAAACCTGGGTAAACAATATTAAAATAAACGTACTAAATAATATGACAAAAGATGTATAGTCTCTATAGTTAATAATAAATTAAGTTTAGAGATGTAAAAAGGTTCTCCAAGAGTCAAAATATGATGTAACAGCCAGTAACAGCATCGCCTTGAGCATCATGCAAACCACTCCGGGACAGGGCTAGCCTTCTAAGACAGCTTTTGAAAGTTAATACTTGGCCATGGCTCCTTGTCTCCTAAGTAATCGTCGATTTTATAGTACCCCTTTTTAAACAGTGCATTCTTAATGTATAACTTGAATGAAGTGAATGGCATGTCCCATGCCTCCAAGGGTACTTTATTGTAAAATGCCACCCAGTTGCCTGGAAACGATTTTTTTACTTTCTGTACACGAAACTTGGGAACCACTTTCATATTTTTATTTCATGTAAGTATTAAAGCCATGGACATCAGACAGCTTCTCAACGGACTTTAAATTCTTATGCGTATACATTATAACATCTAGTATGTATTGTGAAGCTACAGTGAGAATATCGATTTCCTTGAATCGTTCTCTCAGAGAATCACGAGTGCCCATATTATAAATATTGCGGACTGCTTTCTTTTGGAGACTGAAGATTGTTTCTATATCTGCTGCTTCGCCCCAGACCAGTAAGCCAATAACTGAAGTAGATTAGGCGAGATGTCTCCACGTCAGTGAATTGTCTGATTCTTTTGACTGCATACGCGGCAGAGCTTAGCCTATTCGCAAGGGCAAATATGTGAGGGGTCCATTGCAGATTGCAGTCCAAAGTTATGCCCAAGAAAAGTGCATTCTCGGCAAGGTCCAGCTTCTCTCCGTTTAACGTGATAATAGTTTCAGCCTCTCTTACATTCGGCAGCGTGAATTTTACATATTTTGTCTTCTTTGCTTTAATAACTAAGTTATTTGCTGTGAACCAATTTAGCACCTCTTTCAAAGTTTCCTTAACATGGCTGTAATCACCTAGTTTCCTGTGAACTTTGAAAAGTAATGATGTATCATCAGCAATCAAAACTATATCACATTTATTCTTCACAAGATTCGGCAAGTCATTTAAATAAACATCCCTCATCTGATGGAGGTACAAATTCTTGGTCATCGTCGGAAGCTGGAGAAAAATCTTTTTCGGAGTGATCACTACTGCATGAGGAACATGATGATTTTCTATTACGAAACGTGATACTTTAGTGGAGCATGCCTGTAAAGAACTTACAATTACTTGATCCGAGCGTAAAGAAAGCTGTGCCGAGCGTCCCTTAGTATCTTGCGGTGTGCTAAGCATGTCTATAATCGCTTTAAATTTTTGAAGCAGGGGGTTGAATTAAAAGTGACTTTAAACACACAATGTCAAAAATACATCAAATGATCCTAAACTGCTCGCAAAAAGAAGTAAGCTAAGTATGGCAGTTTTACTTAAAACATCATTATTCAATTAATGCATTTAATGGTAACTATGCTAAAGTTGCTACAAAATTGTCACTACATAAATAATGACACCTCACTTGCTAAAAATCTTTTCTTTTTATCAAAATCATACGGTCATTATATTAATGAATACAATTTAACTTTATTTTGAACCCGAAATCTAGACAAAATTTTAAGCAATATCGACATTAAGTGTTTAATGGCAATTTACATCCTTCAAAAACTTTAAATTTGTTAAGACATTAAAGTCACTAAAGCTAAAAGTACACTATTGCATTAGGTTAAATTCTAAAATTGATAGTACTTTATAAGTTCAAACTGACACATTCCAGATAAACACTATGTTCCTTAAAAATATATGTAACTTACCCATTTAATTTGATGGAACACTGGCACTATGCAAAAAATGACACTTTTCTTCACAGACTGTGGAGTGCAGACTTTAATCTCCATAAAATTATGCAGATAGAAGACCCGTTGCTCTGGCCGATGCTCAGCTGCCCGTTGCCTCTTGTTACCGCCTTGTTACCAGGATACCAGGTTGGATGAAATAAAACTCATAGTAAGTTAAGCTAACCTGACATTGTTCCAGTACCATCCGCGCCTATCCCCACTATTCGGCATAACGACACTAGCGCCTCCTGTGGGATCTAACGGAACTAGAGCAATAGGTGTCTTTGCATTTCGTTCGCTGCAATTAACTGAACTAGATGGAAACGATAACTCAAAAACGCCATATTTCGCTTAGTGACGTTGTCATTTTCAAGGAGCGATATGTCAAAGCGACACAATTTTGTCGACTGACAGTTCCACGCGGGATACTTGCTCAAGTCATAGCACTAGTGCACTTTAAGAGACAAAATAACTCGCGATTGACCCCCCGGTCGGTACCTATGATTTTTAGTAAATTGTTAACCAGGGCATGAACGCACGCATACCTAACGAGATACTATGTAAATTTCTAAATTTACGTTTATCACTACCTAATTAATCGATAATAGGTAGGTACTAATTCAGGCGTTTAAATACCTACACGTAAGTAACGAGAAACTACCGTTCAATTTCAAAATTTATTTTCCAGGCTTCCGATCCGATAGAAAAGCGCGAATCTTTATAGAAGCTGAAACCAATAGTTATTTCATAGGTAACGAGCTTAACCTAACCCAAGGCAAGAGATACTACCTACTTACTTTTTATACTTTTTATTGATACTACCTACTACTAGCATGCACGCATATTTGCGCATATTTGTTTACCGAACGCCTAGAACATAACCATAATAAAACAATGCATTACGTAAAAATAAATATTTTATGTTTGCCTATTTAATTAAGTACATTTACAAAACTTGAAACAATATTTTTCACAAAACTCCTTCAAAACTCCACTATACTGTGAAATTTTCAGGCTACAGAAGTAGTGTGTAGGTGGGCTTGGGGCTTACAAGCTATAGGTATATTTCACATGCTGGTGTGGTCAGCTTTCCATGTCTTACGTTTCCACTTTGCCCTATCATTGACGTCGCTTTCAGAATTCAGATATCTTGCATTCAATCAGGTCTTTAACCGCAACGTCGTTCTATCTTGTTTTGGGTTTACCTCTGCTTCTTTTACCGGAGATGGAAAGTTGTAGTAGGCACTAAATTTCCAGTGTAGTCTGGTGGCCTCCTTCAATACAAGGCAATACTATCGCCGAGCCTACTCTCCTGCGTTTTGTCGGCGATGTCCCGCACGTCCAGGCTGCCGCGCCGTACATGAACCTCATCCCATGTTCGTTACGGCATATTTATATCGGCCTTAATAGTACATTGTGCATCTAGGGCGGTAAGAAGGGCATTACTTACGAGGGCCTATTGAAGCCCGACGCCGTAGGCGGAGGGCTTTAAATGACCCGAGTTAGTAATCCCCTTACTGCCCGTGGTACACACAATGTTTTTCATCACATTTGCGAGGAAATAAATAAACTCTATACAGGTAAAGAAACAATAATGATAAGCGGTAGTGCAGTAGCACAGTCCACAGTACTCCGGAGTGACTACGTGCTGCGAGCGCGTGCGGGGCAGGTCCTCCGCGAGCTCCGGGCGGGCGGTAAAGTAGTATGAGAATCCTTTAAAACCATGGGAATAATACAGCTCTTTAAGTCTAAGTATGCTTGCATATAATATCACCATTTACGAGCAGGTGTGATGAAAAATAATTTTTCAGTCCTCCGGCCGGTAAGCGCCACTTTACGCAAAACTAAATTGTCGCCTGCCGGCTCCGTCGGACTGAAAAATAGTATACAAACCTCGGCCGGTAAATGGGAAAGCCTCGGATTACATGTTAGTCGACCTCGGCTTCGCCTCGGCCGACAATTACATGGCACCCGAGGCATTTCCCACTTAAACGGCCTTGGTATGTAATGTACTATTATATACTTATTATCTCAGACCTTTTAGTTTGACCGGCATTCTTTAGTGTAGGCGGAACAATATTTTGAAATCTGTTAAAGTATAGATACACGTATACTTTTATTTTCTTTTCGAGCTTTGCTTCGTCGTCCATGTACGTCATAGTCATTGACAAATGAAAGTTTCTATTAACAAATCGTGGAACCATAAATATTTTATAATTTATTTTATTATTTTTATATTTCCATCAATCATTTGTAAAAAGCTATATTTTCTTCGGACAAAGAAATAAATCAATAACAACTATTTTGTAGATCAATAAAATAAACAAAGCGACTTCAGATTTTGACAAAAGCTATATTTGCTATCTCTTTAATGATTGTACTGCGAGAAAGAGACAAAGTTATCGTGGTTAGTGATGTTCCATTTTTAAGGCTTACCATTCACTCTTCATTGGATTTTTTTTATACCGATTCACTGTTGCAACAGAAGAATGTTTGTTCCATATTCAATAGGCAACACTCGCTGAGCCGCGCGCGGGATGGCTCTCCCGCGTGGAACTGTTTTCTCGCACTTGCAATTAGTGCTACCGAAATCGAGAAAATGACGATAAATTTACAAGCCGCGACTGCCTTTTGTCGCGGAGCGAGCTATCCCGCGCGTAATCATGTGCTAGCCGTGCATAGCTTTCCATTTCATAGAAAATCTACGATATATATTTTTTTGGCTTCGTTGTGTCTAGGTAATGGTACTATTTTATAAGTTGTCTCAAAATCAACTTTATTATTTGGAAATTCTTCAAAAAACCGATAGGCTCTTCTTTCTGCCGAAATCTGCCGATAAGTAAGGCTTTTGTTTTGTTTACTGTGTATTCTATTGCATGCTTTTGCATACAAAAGCAATGTTTCTAGGTATTCCCAAATCACCTGACAAATAATCTAGGTACATGCCTAATGATGATGACGACGATTAAAATAAATAATAAACCGCTAATTATACTCGTATGTCTTACATACTTTGAAACTTTCAATAACCTATTGAGAGAGTGGAAGGACTGTTGTCGGTCGTCATATCATTACGCTCCCTGTCGCTCGCTTGATAATCCCCACCACTTTTACCTAATTTTTTACCGTCTAAATATTTTTTTGTTAAGTGTGATATATTTTAAACCAGAGAGCGTTGAAAACTCACGGTTTCAAATGGCTTGAATTTTATTTCAATTGGCTATTGAGACGTTTTTGTTATCGCTAAGTGGTACGCAGCCTGTGATAGTTTCGGTTGTGCGTTGATTTATGTCAGCTGTCACAATTGACTAATGTGGTTCCTAAAGTTTCGTTCAAAGACGTGTTTTCTTATTAGCGTCCCGCTTTACTAACTTTAAATATTTTGGTTTAATCTTACCGCAACATTCAACTTGTTTATTCATGTAGGTAAGTAATAATAATTTCTGATTTTTATTATTCTTAATTCATATTATCGTCTGTACGAATTATGCGACACTGAAATCGCGTTATTCCTAGCAGAGTTTTTTTAATAAAGTTATTTTTGAGTAGTGTATTTGTTTTTATTTCATTGCATATGTTTGAGAAAATCACTATACATGCCTTGCCGTGAAAAGGGCTTAAACGGCTTCGTATTGATATGCGACCTCGCTACGCTCGGCACGTCTAATACCTACATACTCACCCGTTAAGCCCTTCTTTCCCGGCGTCTGCAGTAATGTACTATTGTGTTATTATTGTATTTGTATTTTCTCGCAACTATATTAAAAAACGTCGTTTAGAACTAGCGTGAAAGTGTATATTATCTTATCACTCGTACCGAGCCTTACTATATTCTTACTATACTTCTTTCTATACTTCGGTACTCGTGGCTTAATGACACACTTTTCACACTAATTGTAAAACGTATTATTTTATTTTAGAAACCTTAAAATTAATTCTAAAATTCTATGCGTTGATGTGCCACAAGTTAGTCAGTATTTGCCAAAAAAAAATACTTACTTACTTTGCTTCACTATTACTTTTAAACTAGATTATTTACTCGTACAACGTTTCTGACAAATTTAACTGATATGGAATACATTCGACATATTTGGGCAATTGCTTATTGAAATTGTTATTGTTTTCCCGGGTTGAACTTCCATTGGCCTTGGTTGTGATAATAAAATATGACTTGTTGTCTGTTGGCCCTGCTGAGAAGGCAAAGGCGGCTGAGGATCCGACCTACCGAGTGGTGACTGTGGATCATGAGTTTGGCTGAGATGAACAGGTGGTTGAAAATTAACAGATGTAGATAAGCGAGGAGATTTTGGCGGTGGATTTTGATGATCCTCAATGTAAACAGAAGAATCACGGAAAAAACCGGGCTGTGGATTTAAAAGTAAATGGGTGATAATCGGGGTAGTTACTTGATTTTGAGATGTGTCTGTGTGAGGATTAGTTGCCAAAACAATTTTTTCAGTGATATTTTTAGTTATGGATTTTATATTCTCAACTCCTCAATACGAGTATAACCTTCTGCAACTTCATCCGATTTCCAACCGCCATGCCTTTTGAGTACCAGAAGATAATAAATAATAATAAATATATAGTAAATATTTGTGGGACAAGCTTACACAAATCGACCTAGTCCCACGGTAAGCTCAATAAGGCTCAATACGGTAATTGTGTTATGGGTAGGTACTAGGCGACGATATATATATATATAATGGATAGATACATATAAATACTTAAATACATAGAAAACATCCATAACTCAGGAACAAATATTCGTGATAGACACACAAATAAATGCCCTGACCAGGATTCGCAGCCGGGACCTGCTGCTTCGTAGGCAGGGTCACTACCAACTAGGCTAGGAGGCCGTTAACCAGAAGATTTGCACCAGAGTCTGCAAGAAGTGTTGCCGATGTCCTGTACCTGATCGGTAAACGGCTTAATATAGTGAAACCGACATAATTTAATTAATAATGAGTAGATTTGAAATTTACTTACTTTAGATTTTTTTATCTACCTTAGAAAATACTAAGCAATATATTAAGATAGTCAAACAGCAAGGCAGAGGACAAATACAACAGGAAGTTACTGTACCAACAAGAGCCCAGTGGCCTTACCAATTCAGTAAAGGTTCTTAACTGAGGTCAGGGGCCTTCCCATGACGTCTTAACGCGATTCAGTTTAGGACCTAAACTGAGTCGCTGAGATAAGATTTCGAAGTTGTGATGCTAGTTTTGTTGAATACTGTAACAGGAAAGGCAATCAAGAAGCCTCGTGCCTATTTGAAGCACAGGGCAATCATTATACAGGGTGCTCGTGAGCATTGCGAGAGATTTTAACAGCATGTTCCTGACCATATTTTAAGTTAAAAATCTTAATTAACTTCGGCTAAATTCGGCTCGGGTTTCGAGATATTTCCATTTTCCTGTAAAAACGTTTTAATTAAATCTCTAGTATGAAACACTTTTATGATAGCAACGTTGCGAGACTTAACAATCTAATTTGACTGTAAACGTCAAATCCAGTTGTCACTATGAGTGTTTATCAACAGAAATATCGCAGTGTTATTTTTAGTAAAAAAAATATATCTGACGCTAAGAATGGTTTCGCAAATGATTTTTTGAATGAAATTTCACGTGTTTACTATTGAAAGCTTTCACTGATGCCAGGGGCAAGTAACAAAAAAGAGCGATTGTGCACTGTTCCCCAACGTCTGTTGTTGCACATGCTTTCCAGAGGATATTGAGAAGGCTCCTATGACCATCATGACCTAGCTGCGACCATCATGACCTAGACCTATAATATTATGCTAGCTGACGTCGGTCCAAAATCATTACGCTGCAAAAGTCCGATTTCTTCGGTATGTTCGTCCGTTGTCTGTCGTGAGCCAGTATGAGCGGTCCCCGCCTGATACCCGAGCGGGCACCCAGATGTTATTGTCACGCATGCGTACAGGCTCATGTGGTTTAAGCTGAGGCAGCCTTCTGGTACCGCGGTCGTAATATTCCTTGACCTGCATTATTTTTTCTTTACGTATTGTTCGAAACGTAGCAGGACCAACTGTTTTAGGTCTTAGGCTATGTTCAGTGGCTGGAAGATGGGTTCTCAGGCTACAACCCATCAATAATTGTGCTGGCGAATATTGCTCTCCAGTATATGGCGTATTCCTAAAATTAAGCAACGCTAATTGCCAATCCGTATGGTCTTCCTGCGCCTTAATAAATAACTTTTTCACCGTCTGTACATTGCGTTCAACCAATCCGTTAGAACGCGGATACCAAGGCGAGCTTGTCACATGTTGAAAACTATAATATTCAGCAAACTACTTGAAATCTTGCGCAGAGAACTGGGGTCCATTATCCGTTACTATTTTTTGTGGTATTCCGAATCGTCCAAAGAAGTTTTTTAAATGAGTAATTATGGTACTACTAGTAAAAGATGCAACTTCAATAAACTTCAAGTAATAGTCAATGATCATTTGTTGTAGCTTCCTTTTGCTGCCACAATCCAGCAAAAGGAAGCTACAACAAATGATCATGTAACTGGATTGGAGTTAGGAACAGTGGCATTTTTATTTGCAAGCCTTCTTGTCCGTGGTGTTATAATAGTAGAAGGTGTACTAGGTGCCAATATTGACTCTACTGAAGGATTTTGCGTTTGATGTCGAGGAGCAGAGTTTAAAATGTTGCTTGTGGACGGGGTACTTGAGGACAGGTCGTTTGCAGGTCGAGTCATTATATTATGAACAAGGTTTCGCACTGAAGGACTAGGTTGGAATTCGAAATTATCTTCAAATATGTCCATCATATCAGACATCCCCGGAGAAAGTGATCTGACTGAAGATGTGTCGGATTGTGGCAAGGCAGACGTGTAATCTGGCGCTTGTAAGATATCGTCGTCCTCCTCTTTTTCATTATCTGACTCCTCGGAGTCAGATTGAAATTGAAATTGAAATTATTTATTATCTGATTATAGGTGTACAGAGGGGTAACATGTTATTATTGGTAGTATCACTATAACCTGCCTATAAGGCGTACAATATTTGTTTACTTAAACTCTAGAATATTAATTAAAATTAAATATGTACAAAATATTTACACTGCATACTTCAGTCGTGTTTCTTCTCCTTAGCAAAATGCAGCTTTCACATTAGATAAGAAACACCACAAGCACACTTACCTACACCCAATTACAAAATTGTGAAACAGTCTAATTCTAAAAATTCATTAACATCATATGGCATTACATTTTTTAATAATTTAATGAGCGATTTTTTAAACCCCTTTATGTCTTGGTCTTTTATAGAGTCTGGTAATTTATTAAATAATTTAGTAGCCGTTACAAATACACTTTTGTTATAGTAAGCAGTCTTTACGGAGTTTTTTGGGAGAACTTCATATTTATTCTGGTGATTCCGTGGCCGACTTCTATCGATAATTCTAAATTCGTTTAAATGTTCCTTAACGAACATGCACGCTTCCAATATAAACATTGCGGGCAGGGTTAAAATGTCAAGCTTCTTGAACAGAGGCTTGCAACTATCTCGTCTTTTCGCTCTTACAATAGATCTTACACAATTCTTCTGTTGGATGAAAACATCATTTTTGTTCAAAGAATTCCCCCAGTGTAGCAGACCATACCATATTGACGACACGTGGCCGTGATAGGCGCAGAGTGCAGTATTCTGGGAAGATATTATCGATATTCTCCTGAGAGCAAAAACATATTTACTTAAGTTTTTGCATACATTATTAGTATGTGACTTCCAGTTTCCGTTGCAGTCTAGTGTCAGACCAAGAAATTTAATTTCCTTTTCTTCTTTACTTTATTATTTTGTTTTACTTAGGTTTACAATGAGTTGATTTTGGAGAACCATTCCATTACATTATTTAATGCTAAGTTAAGTCTATCTTGATAAGTATTGCTATTATCACCTGTAACTAGGACAGTCGTGTCGTCAGCAAAGAGAACAGTGCGATTTTTAGTGACGTTTGGTAAATCGTTGATAAACAATAAAAATAACAGAGGTCCCAAAATGCTACCTTGTGGCACTCCTCGTTCTATTGTTCTTGTTGTGGAGTGAGAGGCAACTTCAGTTTTACTTTTTTTATCAATCGCGGCGTTATAACTGTGTATTGCTTTCTATTTTCTAAATAAGATTTAATAAGGTCAAAAGCAGAACCTCGTATACGGTATTGAAAGACTTTGGTAAGAAGCAGTTTATGGCACACAAAGTCAAATGCTTTCGTCATGTCCATGAAGATAGCTGTGACAGGTTGACGAGTATTTAAGCATTCTGAGATAGTGTTCATTAATTCAAAAATGGCTTGGGTTGTTGACCTATTTTTCCTTAAACCGAATTGTTCTTTAGCTAGTACATTATATTTCTCAAGGAATTTACTTAGTCTGTTATAAATGGCTCTCTCGAATATTTTAGAGAGGATTGAGATTAAAGCTATTGGTCGGTAGTTTCCACACTCTTCTTTGTCACCTTTTTTGTAGACGGGTTTGACGACTGTTATTTTTAGATCATCTGGAAATGTGCCAGTATATATACTTAAGTTAATTAGGTACGAAATTGGTCTTACTATCTCATCGGAACAAGATTTTATCACCTTTGTACATATCTCGTCGTTTCCAACGCTAAGAGAGTTTTTCAAGCCTTTGATAATAATTGAAATCTCCTTATCGGAGGTCGGCTCCATGAAAATCGAATTTACGATAGGGTCTATATACTTTTCAGGCATATTTACTGTGTTTTGTTTTGTGTAAGAGAGACAGATGGTGGAAGCATCGCCATAATTTTCTGTATGCGCCATGAATTTTTTTTCGCCATTGTGAACTAAAATACAAAAAATGCATACATGTAACACACAACCCCAAAGCGATAACGTCCTATAAAAGTAACAGTGAATTAAAAAACCTATTTAAGCTAACAATGGCAATGTCCGTTTTTTGTCACAACGTAAAATAGTCCTTGTCTCCGCAAAAGCCGGCACTGTCCGTTTTTTAGGACATGCTAAAAGTTACTTACTTGCCTGTATGATCGACAATGTCACAAAAAAGGGACAAGCTTTGTTTTACACTTTTTGATTTAGAATATGTTTATGATTTCATGAACTTTATATAAAATAGTACATTTCACACTAGTTGTAAACGACGTTTTTTAATATAGTTGCGAAAAAATAATAAATTAATATATCATTGCGATAAAATATGCTTGCTTCGAAGTTATTTTTGAACGAACCCATACTTTACAAATGACACTGACAGTGACAACATACTATTGGAATCAGCGCCATCGGCCTCGAGTTGAGAAACTAAATTGAATGCAGATAATTAATTATAATACTGAAACGACATTAATTAGAACCTTTAACATTATCAAAACAGAAGTACAAGACATTACAGTATCAACAAACAGAAACAGATCATGCAACAAGACTTTTAGTGCCAAATTTGTGATCTGCGACATGTGACCAAGGACACGTTTACAACTAAAATATCATGAATTGTTTGAATATTTGAAGACTATCAAGGATAATTAGAGGTAAAAGAAACATTAAATCACATTATTAGTTATGTTTAAGGTTATTTTTTGAACAAGAAGCTGGTGAAATCTGTAAATGTTACTAAATTATTAACATTTTGCAGGTCCCTAACAAATTGGCGGAAGGATAATATTCACTCAAAGCGGCTCCTAGGAAGTCAACCAGTCAATTACTATGTACCTACAACTGCTGCTCAAGTGCCACGTTGATGACCATGTTTAGAAGAAATGATGATTAAGTTTAACATTACGAAAAGAGAACTATATCAAATGAGGTCTAAGAAGAAATAGCAGCGTTTTACCTTACAATAAAACGCATATTAAACGTAATACCTAATTAGAAGCCTATAATTATATTTGAGAGTGGCAACTCTGATTGCAGATGACGTAGCGGTTCATAATTGGTTGACACCCAACAACAAATCCCCTCCTCCACTTTTCGTTTCCAGTTTTATCCCCACCAGGTCGTAGCCGTGGCGATGGCGCGGCTGGTACCTCATTGGATCTCAAATTATTAATTTATTAATACGAAGTTGCAATATACCACTTACCAAACAGAAATTTTGACAAAGCAAAATAAATTAGAAACCAACAGTATGTGTAAGTTCTTTATCATCGTTCACAAGGTGGCGAACAAAAATAGTAAGTCAAAAATACCCTCAGAAAAAGTATGTAGGTCATATTGCAACTGAGTAAACCACAGGTGGGTTTAAAAACTATAGGCTTCTAATTAGGTATTACGTTTAATATGCGTTTTATTGTAAGGTAAAACGCTGCTATTAAACTTCAACGCTAATTAGAAGCCTATAATTATATTTGAGACGTGTCTGTGTCCACCTGGTGGGTAGAAACGCCAATGTGATAAAGTTGTTCAGTGCTCATTGAGTGTTAAGTGAAATTGGTGTGAACAATTCGCGAACAAGTGCAACAAACCAATGTCCATACATGGATGAATGTGGAACATAGTGGATGGATGTGACCATTGACCTTTTCCGTGCAGTGACAAAGTTATTTTTCTATCCATATTGATAAGGAGAGGAAGGCTGATTGTTAAATATAACACAATGTCTTCATGAATACAAGGTGTTTATTAAAATATTTTTAATAACAATTATGTTTTATTTATTTAGATAAGCCCAAAACATAAGTGATTCCGCCAATCCATGGATTGAAATAGTCAGGCAATTCAAAACCATACACAATCATTGAAGATCAATTTTCATTGCTGCTTTGAACTTAGAGATGATAAAACAAGTTAAAAATATTTAAGATAAGAATATTTTATTACCCATCAGTAGGTAATCATCGTTTTCAAACATAAGATTTTCTCAAATTCTTCTCACTTTAGGTAGGTACACTTTAGCAAAATATTTTTCCTATATTTGCTAGTAATGTGCAGAACATTATATACGAGTAAATACATAATACCTACATATAGTACGCAAGTAAAGTATTCATAAAACAAACACAGTTATCAATTAACCATGATAGGGTTGTCACCAACCTGTTTCTACTGCCTCAGTCTTTGGAAAAAATAAAGTCGTTAGAATATAACGAGACAATAATACAAGTAAAATAATAAAATTATAATATTATGTACAAAAATGCGCAGCTATTTATGATATCATATTAACGATGCTTGACTTGAGATTAATTACCTGTTAGTAAAATATGGAAAACAAGTACAAATTCTTTATTAGTCACGATACAGATAAGCTCTGTACTCCGTAAAATCTATGTATGACATAAAATAAGACATTGCTAATTAATGTGCATAAGCCTTACACGAGATGTTTTAATGACATCATTTACCAATATCAAATTTGGTAAGTAACTCAAAAACCCTTTTTAGGGATGCAGCCATGACAGTGTTATGGAATTCTTTGTAGCACTCTTACACACTTATTTTATTTTACTTGTATCAAGTCTATATCGCGTTGAACATGGTCAACATAGTTTTTGAAAATTTTAGATTTTCTCATGTAAACAACGCTGTGAGTGACAGCCTCCTACGTTGCAGGAACGCTGCTCTTAAGGCTTATGTACCTATATATAAAATAAAGTCATTCTGGCTGGTCACCAAGATATTCACATAAACTAGGATTCGTAAAGAAATTAGTATGGAGCCAGGTTACTTGTGAGTTGTAGGCTCTTTTACAAGGATATCGTATCCCACTTTACTTGGATTACTGGGACTAAAAAGCTTGAGCGATATACGATCCTCAAGTAAATCAGTCACACTGTGAACATGGCGCTTGTAGCCAAATTCGGGAGAGTGCCAAAATATCGAGCTCACAACAACATATATACATGGTAAATATCTAGTTTTTAATAGTAATTATAATAGAGGATCCTCTTGGTACGTAGGTGCATCTTGGGTTCGTGCAACCTTTTTCAGTTTCATTCAAGAGCCATGGGCGAGCTAAAAGGTAAAAGGCTTAACGCCTTTTTCATGTAGTTTGGGTAAGTTAAAAGGGGTTCTAAATATCTTGGATACAATTTATAACCCACAACGGAGAACTAATGCCCAGGTTCATAACCTGGGCATTAGTTCTCCTTCGTTTATCATTCAACACGAGAATGTAATGTGTCATTTGTTTTGTAGGAAAAGCTTTTCTCTTAAATAAAATATGGTCGAGATATTTGACCCCAAGAGTAGGGGAAATTCCAGAGCAGGACCAGGAAAAATTTCAATGGGTTATGTATCAAAATGACAACTATTAAATTAAATATTCGAATAATTTAAACCATGTTACCAGAGCCACCGTTAGGTACGACGACGAGCGAAGCGAGGAGGAGTGTTAGGTTGAACTGCGACCTAACAACAGTTGAACCGCGCCAGCGACCGGCAAAGCGCTTAGTCTCCCTCCTTTCTGTACACGTTGGTACCTCTGATCACTTTGAGCTCATATTATATATCAATGTTATAATGCGCTAACGCAGACTTTTGCCATTAAATTATGTACGCGCATTGCATTACATTTCAGGCCTCATTTCAAGCACAAATTTACCTCTAAATTGTCCTACTGCTTGGACACGATTTTTATTGTGTTGATTTATGTAAGACTTCGCTGGGCGAGATTGTTAATAGGTTAGATATATTATAACTACATATATGAAATTCTCGGTTACTATCGCCAGAGCTTAGCTATTAATTAAGGCAAACATCTATTACCCAGTCCAAGGCAATAGTAAGGGCATCTAACGCCATTCCTGGACAGTCTTTTTGGATTAGAGTGAGGAATCCAATCAATGCTTAAGTATTTTATTTATAACTACGTAGACCTAGACTGGCTTTCCTTAGTGGTAGCTTCAAGCTGAGTCACAATGATATATAGTTTCGGAGCTGCACGTTACGAGTCCAAGCTCATGAGAATAGGCCCTCCTACGAGGAATTGGTGATAAGAATAGTAGGCGTATAAAAGATCACCTTTTTAAAATCCACCCCTGAGGGTATTATAAAGAATTCTGATGAGTTATCAAAGAGTTGTATATTGTGTACCTATATGGCTCAATATGGAGTTCCCCGTGCCTCGTATAGATAATAGATATACCCATCCTTGGAGATGGTTCTGTAGGGTCCGAAATTGGTAGGTAATTTGTAATATTTTTTAATTACATTTAATTTAATTCTTTTATATATTAAATAACACTTTTCCATTAAAACGAAAAAAGTAATAATAATTTGGTCAAAACAATGCACTGATACTTCCCATTTTCCAGGAAATACCATTTGCAGCATAAGCGTAGCTATAAACACTTAAATAGCGTATATGCCTTGCGTAGGCATCACCAGCAAAACTTAGTGTGACCTTAATCTACTTGCTAGCAGGATTTTACATTTTTACGCTTTGGCTAAGGGCCTTAGTATAGTTAGGTATTTGTACCGAAACATTATTTCTAGATATATAACGGGTCTGCCAATCTTTACTATTAGAATTTAGAATCCCGTAATTTTTGGCATTTTAGAACCAAATTAATCCAGTTGTGTATAAGGGTTTGCATTATTCGTCCAATTTTAGTATTCGAATAATACGAATACTTCGATTTGCAATATTCGAATATTCGAATTTTTTGAATAAAACGAATAATTTGGAAAAATAACTCAAAATAATGATTTCAAGTAGTTTAATTCTTAAATATTCGTAAAAAATAATAATTTCTGAATAGAATCTGCACTATTCGAAATATTCGTTTTATTTGAATAATGAGTGTGGTCGAATTCGAATAATATTTATGGCGAATAATTCAAATATTCGAATTGCAAACCCTAGTTGTTCGCAAGACAAAAATCCAGAAAACTAACATTAACAGCGTCAAAAAGAATAGGAATCCTTGTAACGACTGCAAGCTGTGCATAACATATTTCTGGATAGAGCTACCCGTCTTGCGCAGACGATAAGAAATATAGGCTTAGTAATTGCAGCATAGTTTAAGTTATACAACTTATATAAAAACATTCGTTCAACTAAAATCTGCTTGCGCAGCAGTGAATACTGTTTTTATTTCGAGCATATTATACAATAATTTGTCACTCGAACTACAAGTGTTGACATCAGCCGCTTTCCGAAACTGAGTGCTTTCATGCACCAAATGTAGATTGAAATGTTATTTGTGTAGTACCTACACACACAGAGGTCGGATACTGGTATTTCAGCATACAATTAAGTTCGAATCGAAATATGTAGACATAGAAACAATAATCAATAGTTGTAGTTACTTATATACCGTTTCCGATCTCTGAGTTGTATTTTACACATGAACAACATTTTATCTCGTATGCCTTGCGCAGGCAGGAGATATATTTAATAATAATAAATAAATAAATAAATTTTAAACTATGTTAGATATTATGCACAAAAAAAATATATATACCTACATGCTTGCCTGATAGCAATAATTTTACCTTAATGTAGGTAAGTAACTCTTTGACTGCTTGCGCAGCAGAGAATAATTCATCTCATACACCTTGCGCAGGTGGAGGTAAGGATAATTTTGGCATATGAAGTGGGTTAATTTTATTTGTTTGGCGCTTGCTAGTAATGCTAGTGCCATCATATTTAATCAGATACAAGCGGTTTCATTACGTATATATTAGCATAACTAGGCATGGCCTGAGCTTGCTGATGTGGCTGAGCTTGCGCAGCAGCTTATAGGCTAGGACTCCCAAAATATTTTTATCATATTATCATATTAGGTCCTTAAAAACCAGAAGACAAGAGATGCTGCTGTAAGCAACCAGACCAAGGAGGCTTTGCCTGTACAAGGTTAGGTTTAAAAACAACTACGATTTCAAATAAATCGTAACATAAGAACAATACGATATATTACATATTACGCATAAAATGCTAATTTCTTACAATCTTTTTGCTAAATTACATGCAGCGAAGGGAAAATAGCAAGCCTTGATCTCTAAGGTGGGCACTTGCCCATTCTGTAACCAATTTTACGTTACATTTGATCTCAACGTAGAAATGAAAATGTTGAGGGTAGGTATGCACTAGGTACAAATAAAATAATCACTTGTTTACAGTTATTTGTACAAAAATATACGGAAAATTACCAGGCCAGGTAATTTAAACCCACTATATGTAACGTCCGATTATAGTACCTATAACAAATTATTTTGCTAGGTAGCAGCGGCGTCGTACTGTGAGCGCCTTTATAAAGATCTGCGTATTCCGGCAGTTCTATGTACTATTTTCGGAAATTTTATAATTATTGGACGTATTCTTTATACCTCCTTGTTTGGAGGAACGTAAAAGTTTGATATCACCTTTTTTACTGGCCCGGTTCCGTCTTAGGACGAACCGATTCACTGAAAGCAATTTTAAACACATTACAACATTTTTACTTACGGTTGCTGCGCTGCGTGAATCGATCGGGTGTCAACCTTTCTGTAAATTAAAATTATAATAGCAATCGAACGGTAAAACCGTTAATTAAAACTTACGAAAAATCCTAGACTAGGCTAGAACTTTTCGTACTGAACCTTACGTTCCGACAAACAGAACGCCAATGAGGTACCAGCCGCGCCATCGCCACGGCTACGACCTGGTGGGGATAAAACTGGAAACGAAAAGTGGAGGAGGGGATTTGTTGTTGGGTGTCAACCAATTATGAACCGCTACGTCATCTGCAATCAGAGTTGCCACTCTCAAATATAATTATAGGCTTCTAATTAGCGTTGAAGTTTAATACTTTCTTTTGTGATTAAATGAGAATTAAAAAAATATATACGAGTATTTGTATTAAAACAAGGTTGATATCAGAAATATTTTATTTTCAGTAATAATTATAGTTAATGGTACACTTAGTGCAGGTCATAGTTATGTTGTGAGTTCTTCCATGTAAATTAAGTGTCTGACTAGTCAGGCATGGTGTATTTTCAGGTTCCTGCTGTTGTGATAATTCCTGTGGGTCAAAGTTAGAGGGGCTATGTGTAATCCAAGTGTTGTTGGCACGTGACGGTCCTGGTTGGTTAACAGGGCTGGGTGTAACCAAAGTGTTGTTAGCATGTGACGGTCCTGGTTGAGGTTCAGTATTAACAGGGACATTAAGACCAGATTGGAATGTGGATGAAGAAAATTCTGTGGGCTCTTGCGGCTTTACATTAATTGATTTTGCAATTTGTTTTCCAATTTTTAATTTGTTATCAACGGAGTTTTCTATATATCCTTCTGCTACATTACTTGACCGCCAACCCCCATGCCTCTTCAAAGTTGTTATGTCAGCTCCTGAGTCGGCATGTAATGTAGCAGAGGTTCTCCTAAATGTATGTCCGGTGTAAAGATTAGCATCAGGCAAATTTAAGTACTGCGCGATATCTCTCGGCATATTCCCAAACTTGTTTAAGCCTATTACCTGGGCAGTGCACCTTCCTCTTTGAAAATTCTGAAAGAAACGGTCACTTTTGCCCTTAGAAGACCGCAGACTCTGATATTTCTTGACTATTTCTGCAAATGGGCCGTCAATAGTGAAGGACCTGGGAATTTTATTTTTTGTATTTGGTATTTTGATATATATAAAAGAAAGTCGTGTTAGTTACACTATTTATAACTCAAGAACGGCTGAACCGATTTGGCTGAAAATTGGTAGGGAGGTAGCTAAGAACTGGGAGAAGGACATAGGATACTTTTTATCCCGTTCCCGTCGTTCCCGTGTGACGTGACATAAAACGTTAGTAGTTCAAACGAACGTATCCCTGATGAATCCCCAACAACAGGAAGTTTATGATACACTAGCTGACCCGTTAGTTATGAATGTTATGATGTTTGGGAATACTTTGTTGTTGAGTTCGTCTTTCGATGAGACAAAGTTACAGAAATTCGGAAGAAATGAAATCAATCCGCTCGATTCGTCGACAGGTACTCGACCATTACCGATAGTCAGCAATTGCTCAGAGAAATCTTTAGCAGATGTATTGTTCAGCAATACAACTCTCATGTTTGTTGTAAGCTGAAGTTTCTTAACATAGCGCCATAGATTCGATGATTTGAGGCAAGCGTTTATTTTTCGTCGGCAGCAGTCGATCTGGGAATTACTGGCAATGTTTGGCGGAAATCGCCAGACATTACGTAGATCTTGCAATTTTCGGTTAAGTGCTTCCAATGCACGTTGCTACAATAAATGGCAAATAAAGAATCATTGAATAATTATATTTTTTTTTAAGTAAAAAATGTGATCATGTAATATTGCCTTTAAGGCGGAACAAAGTTCGCCGGGTCAGCTAGTTTATTATATATTGTAAGACAATTGTTTATTTCATTCTATTGTTTTTAACTTCCTACTTTATTTTTAGAGTTAATTTACTTAAATTGTGTACATATTTTATTCGATTTATATTTAAGTTTATACCTTTGTAGCTAGATGTTGCTGATCTGTAGCTTCATTAATAAACGTCTCAATTTGTTCAGCTGTTAGTACCTTCGATTTTTTACTCTGAAATCCTGCACTTTGCCTTTTTAAGACAGCAGTCAATCTGGTGTAAGTTTTTATATCTATGTCATGTTTTAACTTTATAACAGCTTTCAACATAGAATATTTTGACCATAATGTTGATGGCCGATAGGTTTCAGACAGCTCTTGAAAATAGGCCATCAAAACAGTCTCTGAAAAAGACTGCGTTATGTAAGGTTTGCCACTCGATAAATTTTACATAGACGGAATTATATTGGTTTTTGGTTTTTAGTCCAAGTCACCTGAAACACGGCAGTACGACAAAGAGAATGTCGACCCGTCGACCTAGCAGTAAGTGTCTATATAACCCATTGTTTCCTTTACTAGATCATATGTTCTAAGTGACTTTGTTTATTAAGGTTACTCTTGTATCCCTTTTTTTTCTGGAGTGATCCTTGTTGTGAGGTGCCGTGGTCTGTGAATGCAGGCTTTCAATGTCAATTCTCTTCCCAACCTTCTTATAATCATTAATTTTCTGTTACCTTTTCTATTGCAAAAAAAATATTTTGGAACCACTGTATCTCTTGGCTATGCATTCTCTTAACCCCACTCTACTCCTTGAATGATAATCCAGTCCACTATTTGTGTAGTGATAAATAACACTGTTTAACATGAACTTTACTTTGATTAGCCTTCCTCAATCGTTATTCCTATTTTTTTTTTGTTTTTAGCTAACTTAGTTAATACCTTTAAATGCAATTGGTGAGTAATGTTATTTCGTCTTATTTATCTTTTCTTTATCATCATAACTTCCTATAAACTCCCATAACCTCAATCAGCTGTCAAAAGTTAGCTGTCATTACTCTTCACTTATGTTAAGTCGCGTTCAGACTTATACTGATATGATTATTTGTGCCAATCCTCTTGATTTTTTTTTTCATATATAAATTTATGATTACAACCTAAAATTCCAATGAAATCACCTCCGTCCCTTTTTATTTTATATTTTTTTTTATTAGAAAATATGTGACTAACCTTCTCCTGTTCATTTTCCAGATTGGCATTATTTTGAATTAATAATTGATGAAGATCCTAATTAATCAATCGTAAGTATTTTCCTATATTTTCTTCTTGTCAACCCTTTCTTCTCGTAGACTTGATTGAAATCTTCCATAGTCTTCAAAAATATTCCAGTGTTTGGAACGTTTGTTTGACCGTTGTATGACTCAATTATTAATTACATACGCTATACCAAATAAATAATAATAAGATGTAAGAAATATTAACTTCATGCTATTAACTTGTAACTCTGTTTCTATTTATCTGGGCGCATTAAACATTCTTCGTTCGTATCTCAAATATATTTTCCCTTTTTAGATAAATCAATGTCGGACCCATGTATCAGGAGCTCCCTCCAATCTGTAAGTTCTGTTTGAGTTTCTTTATGTAGCTCATATGACATGCACAATTAAATAAGACGTACCAATGGCTATATAGTTCAGAAATAAGGTACTGATATTCCCTTAAGATATAATTTGTTTACTAGATGGCAAGCCCCGTCTTGGAATTTAGACCGGTTAAGATTTCTTCAATTCGTTCTCTATAGTTTCTTCGTCAAAGTATGATAATCATCTATCATATTTTTATTGCAAACTAGAGCGACTCGCCCCTATTTTGTGTAAATGCAATATTCATAGAATCCTGCTTAAAACATTCTATTTTAAACGATTCATCATAAACTGTTGCAGTACTTCGAAACGTTCGTGCCCTATGCTAGATATGTGATGATAATACTGATAACAGTGATAACATAACTATATTGCAAACAGAATGACTGTCTCTCCGTAATTTCCTCCTTAACTTAATGCCACTCTGTTTAGAACTTTAGATTCCCTATCAAACAAACACAAGTCATTGGCTTGCGTTATCTGTTATTCAATAAACAAAAAGGTCATAAGCGCCATGCAGATTGCGTCGCTTACGGCGTTTTTCTTTTGATGGACGCTCCTTCAATACTGCACAAACATTATTTGTTAGTAATGTGATAGATTCAAAAAGGTCATAAGCGCCATGCAGATTGCGTCGTTTACGACGTTTCTTATATATGTACCCCTAGTTCATTGTAGGCCTTATTTATAGGTGAATCGATCAAACCAAATAGGTCATAGGCGCCATGCAGATTGCGTCGCTTACGACGTTTGTTATGTACTTATGTTTGATTCCTTAGTGTGGCGTAGGCATTATTTTACCAATTAAATGATCAAACGAAATAGATTATGAATGCTATGCAGATAGTGCCTTAGGTACGTTTTTACTTTATTGCTTACACATCTTTTTGTATACATCATTTATTTCTGAATTTCAGGATTTTGAAAACAAGGAGTGCAGACCGGTTGATTGGCGTTTCTCTAATTGGTTTCTATTATTCAGGTAGGTACAAGTATATGTCATTCATGTTCCCTTTTCTTCTCCACTTTCGAATTATTTCTATTGCTGAAGTATAATTATTCGCTACCAGTGTCCATAGATATATATAAATCTACGTTAGTTCTCTCAGTAACCATCTTGACATTGATGTTTGAATACGTCAAACTTCTACGAAGTTATGACGTGGACTCACTTCTCCCGTCGTTTATTAATATTTATGAAGGAAACTCCTTATAATACTAATTTGTGTACGCTCGTTTCTACGAGGTTTATTTGGTAAATTTATTCGTATGTATGCAGGAATATGTTTGTAATAATTTTTATTCTTACGTTTATATAAGCATTTATATTTAGATATTTCTTATTTACTTTATTTTTGCAAATATATTCTTGGCTATTCTTAGATTTATTCCTTAGGGTTTTGATGATTTGGGTGTGAAATAAACAGGGTAGTAGGTATAAGTAAGACATTTATTTGAATGTATTCTTATGCTATCATTAACAATATTATAATGTTCAAACAATCATCACTACTCAGTATTAGTATTAACACTAGTATACTAGTTTACTGAATATCTTTAAGCTTTCATAAGTAGACATGTTTCATATTATAATTCTCAGTAAGTAATATACCTTCTGTACTTTAACTTCAGTCTTGTACATAATTAAACAAATAACTATTTTTATAAAATAATCAGCAATTACACTTAAACTATACAATATTAATTTAAGACTTATGAGCTAAAACACAAATAAATTCTTATTACAATAAATTACTCTATATTCATTCATATACTAAATTATAGGATTCAAACAACTTTTTTTTCAACAATTATTTTCATAGCTATCAGCAATTTTACTTAATCTACACATTATAATCCTAGACTTATGAACTAAAACTAAACACAAATAAACTCACTCAATATTCAAACATATATTAAACTATAGGGTTCAATCAACTTTATTTACAACAATTATTTTCATAGTAATTACTGTTCCATTAGGAATAGGAATCTATTGTTTAAAAAGCTCCCTCACCAGCTGTAGGAGTCTTATCTTTATAATACCTGGAGAAATGGATAGTGTTGAATTTTCCCCTTACTTTGTTAGTATAGGGATCCATCAGGAATATCAGGATGTGGACATTTTGGAAGGGTATTGCGGCAATAACATAGGGACCGTTATAGATAGCCTCAAATTTCTTTGTTATTTTCTTTTGGGCATCCGATTTGTTTATCTTTCTTATTTTAACCCAGTCCCCTACTTGATATTGAATCAAACGAAAATGTTGATTAAACTTGGTTTGTCTCATCTCAGCAGCTTTCTTTAAATTGACCCTAACCTTTTGTCTAATATCTTCAATATTCATTTGTATATTAACTCTAATGTCTTTGTCAAAGGATAATTGCGTCGGTTGACCGTACATTATTTCACATGGAGTATAACCGGTACTGTCATGAAAAGTATTGTTGTACAAAATTTCTAATTTCGGCAAAATCTTAACCCAACTTTAGTGTCTTTTCTCGCAATATGTTCTAAAAAGTCTACCTAATTCCTTATTTACGCGTTCTGTGGTATTGGGCCGAGGATTCCGAACCATAGTGTAAATCACCTTTACTCCCTCACCTTTCATGTATTCACCCCATTGTTTACTTGCAAATTGGCTTCCATTATCTGTCATCACAGCTTTAGGCTTGATTATTTTAAAAAACTTTCTCATTCTGCCTACTACACTGCTAGCGGTTGCTTTACGTAAGGCATATAATTTTACAAACTTGCTAAACGAATCTTGTATTACTAAAATATAGTTCATCCCAAATTGTACTGATGGAAGGGGTCCATACAGATCTGCCATGATCAAATCCCCTATCTCTTTAGTGGTGATTGATTGACAAGGCCCTACATACTTTATATTATCCGTTTTTACCATTTGACAAGTGGGACATGACCGCAATAATAACTTTACGTCTTTAGTCCTTCCTCTCCAATAAAATCTATCTTTAATATATTTTAATACTTTGTATGCACCCTGCTGACCCATCTCTAGATGCACTTGTTGTATCTTTTTAGAGACTAAAGCACTAGGCAAATAAATGACCTTATTTGTGGTTCCCGCTGGTGTGAAATAAAGTATCCCGTTTTCTAAAGTACATCTTTGGATTATTCTACCTGTTTTATTTGTGAAAACGTTATTTTCGAGTTCCCGGACAATTTGACATATTTCCAAATCTTGTTGTTGTAATTCTGATATTTTCTTCATTTTGTATATTAGTTCCTTATTTATACTAGTCTCTGTATACCTATAATATTTCCGGCAATCTTACTTTATCTTCCTGTAAAAGATCACTTTGTGGTGGATAGCGCGATAGAACGTCCGCCCCTACAATGTCTCTGCCTCTGATATGTTCTACTGTGTACTGAAATTGTTCTAGATAGTTTATCCATCTGATTACGCGAGCGTTATATAATTTCCAGTTTTTCACAAACAATAGAGCTTTATGGTCAGTTTGAATTATTACTTTGGAACCCCGTAAGTACGTTTCAAATTTTTCTAAACAAGCAATAACTGCGTAAAATTCTTTTTCCGTCGTTGTATAATTTAATTGGGGTCCCCGTAATGACTATGGAACCCTAATATCCTCATTTGTCCTTCATCATTTAATTGATAAAGTACGCCTGCTAAACCAATACCTGAACTATGCGTTTGTAGATAATAATTGATTTTATTTTATCAAAAGCCTGTTGCTGTTCTGTATCCCAATGCCACGCAATAGTTTTCTTTAGTAATTTGCACAAAGGTTGGATATATTCACTATAGTTGGGAACGTACCTTATGTAAAAATTGCAAAGCCCTAGAAACGCCCTTATATGCTTAATTTTCTTTGGGGTAGGAAAATCCTGTATTGATTTGATTTTTTTAGGATCTGTCCTGATTCCCTCTGTTGAAATAATGTATCCTAACATATTAACTTGTTTACACAGAAATTTACATTTTTCTAGATTACAAGTGAGCCCTGCTCTTTCTAGCTTTCCCAAGACTACATCTATGTGTTCCAAATGTTGTTCAAGAGATCCGGTTGTTATAATTGCTAGGTCGTCTAGATAGTTTACGCAAAATTCTCTAACATCATGGCCTAGTATTTTATCCATAGCCCTGCTAAAACTACCCACTGACGTTTTGAGTCCTTGTGGCAATACATTATAGACGTAGGATTTTCCATTAAATGTAAATCCGGTGTATTTCTTACTTTCATCAGATATCGATATTTGGAAATAGGCGTTGTTTAAATCAATCACACTTATGTAATTTGCACCGTGAAATGAATTTAGCACATCTAGTTGTAATGATGGTTTCTCTGTCTCCGCGACCATGTACTTATTTATTTCTCTCGCGTCTAATAGAACTCTATTTGAACCGTCCTTTTTAAGGGTAAATGTTAAAGGGCTGCAATACTCAGTCTGGGAGCGACTTATGATACCTTGTTCCTCTAGTTCTTTCAATTTACTTTCTACCTTATCATAAGGTACAGGGTATGTCCTTTTTACAATAGGTGTATGTTTGTCCATTTTTATTATATGTTTATAACAATTCGCGCGTCCTAATCTTGACTCGAATAACCTTTTATATTTATGTAATAGGCCATCTAAAGCCCTTTGTTCATTATTTTGCAAAACTACCCCAGTTGTATAATTACCTTGAGTAGGTATCTCCTCTATATATCCCTGATTACCCCAATCAAGTGAGTCTTCTTTGGTATGGAACTTAACCCAGACATTTTTACCGTTATGATTAATATTTACCCCGCAATTTTCTTTACAAAGCTGTATAATCGCCCCTTTTTCCTTCAACCAATCGAACCCTAGGATAAAAGGAAAATTTAAATCGGGGATTACTACGAAATAATTTACATCCATTTCAAGTGTCTCAATGCGAACTGGTAACAAAACCATGTCTTTTATTTCTTTACTTTTGTGACCTGATGCTGATTTTATAAAAAATGTTTTAATTGGCATAACTGGTATATCAGGGTATTTATGTTTAATCTCGTCCCATAATTCTTGTGAAATACACGTAACGTCACTTCCTGTGTCTAACAACGCGGCTATATCGTAATCTCGAACGTGAATGATTATTTCAGACCTAAATTGATTTTCATTTGTTTTTTCATTTTCGAGCTCCTCAAATACCGAAGTTACTACTCTCTCACTTCCTATTAATTCTAATTGTTCTCCTTTTAATTTTAAAACACTAACTATGCTATCTCATTCTACCCTATCGATTTGATCACTTTCATTATTTGAATCAGCTCTATTGTAACCTATCCCCTCGTTTTGCTTTCTAGTTATTGACTTGATATCTATAGGTGCACGCAACCCCTTCCCATTTATCCCTAATAATTGTCCAGGTTTCCAATTCAATTTAGTCATTATTTTTAAAACACTGACCCATCCTACAGCTGATCCGGGAGCCTTTCTGTCAGCCAATTCTAGTTTTCCGACTCTTCCACGGTGACAACGGCGTTTCTTCGTTCTGTAGCTTCTGGACGGCGCCAATTTGAGAAATTGTTTTGTGGTTGAGACCTTTTTTTCTCTGTATTTTTAGGCAGGGTAGAGTTCTGTTTAATTCGAGGTTCATTCTTGTTTACGTCGTCCATGGATCGCAGGAACTCCGCTGTTTCTAGGATAGTAGTAGCTTTTGAAGTAACAAACGCCTGTTGCATATATCGTGGAAAGTGGCGCACGATATCTGACACTAATTGTGATTCCGGAACTATGTAGTTTAATGTTTTAGTTTGGCCTACTACTTTTATGAAGTAATCATGCATCGATGGTTCTTCATTCTTGTCCCACAACCCATGTACAATTTTTCTTCTGAGTTCATCTTGTTCGAAACTACCCCAGTAAGTCTTCAGGAAATCGTTTTTGAAGTCTTCAACACTGGTCCATCGATCTTTGTAGACTCTTGCCCAATCACGTGCAGATCCTTCCAGACACTCGATGATTGTTTCGACCTCACGTCCTTCCGCTGTAGTCTTCTTTAAATAAGCGTCCAAATCTTCCAAAAAGGTCACAGGATGCGATGATGCACTACCAAATTTCGGTCGTTCGATGTTTATATTTTTTATGTTGTAAATGATGTGTTTCTTCTCTTCTGGTGACAATATTGGCTGTAATTCTTCAATGTCCTGCTCGCCCCTGTCCTCTATGATGTCCTCTGGAGAGTTCTCTTCCTGCACTGGGTAAATTGCAGCTTGAAGTTCATTCCTTATTTGCCCCAGTCATCATCATCATCATCATATCTTATGGCTTAAAGTTCACTGCTTTATTTGTAATTTGAGTCGAAATCAAACATCAATTTTAAGGTTTCTCAGCCAGTCTTCTGCTGCCGGGGAAAGCTGGTGGAGTTCCTCGAGACCGCCAGGAAAACTGTAGAGTGGGCACTCTTCCACGATATGAAGTAGGGTTTGGTCCACGTAGCCACAATCGCACGCCGGAGAGTCTTTATATCCCCATTTGAACAGATTGTGGTTGGACCGCCCGTGTCCCGTGCGGAACCTATTAAGCTTCACCCAAACGGAACGTGAAGCCTCGAATCCTGCGTGGGTCTTTGTTGGGTCCGGGATTAAGTTCTTTTGTAGGTGGTCATACATTCCCCAGGACTGACACCATGCTTCTTGTATGTCAAAAGTTGCGAGGCAACGATCGGACCAGATTGGGAGTCTTGATGGTAGGCGGTGTTGGGGCAGCTGGTCCAGTGTTTTGCGGATTGGCATGTTTTGCCTTGTTGATTTTTGCCATTCGGCGGCCGCCGCAGCACGTCTGCGCATCTCCGGGGGCTGAATATGGGCCAGTGTAGGTAACCAGGGGAGTGGGGTGGATTTAATTAGTCCTGTGATTATTCGCATCACCTCATTAAGTTGGGTATCAACTTTGTTAGTGTGTGCGCTTCGGTACCAAACAGGGGCACAATATTCTGCGGTGGAGTACACCAGGGCCAGTGCAGAGGTACGCAAGACTGAAGCGGAGGCTCCCCAGCTAGTGCCCGAGAGGCTTCTTAGGATATTTACTCTACTTTTTAGCTTCTGTGCCACGTTTTCCAGGTGCTGTTTATACGTCAGGGATCGGTCCAAGGTGACGCCAAGATACTTGGGATAAAAATTGTGTTTCACACTCTGGCCGCAGAAAGTGACGTTCAGTTTGCGTTTGGCGAGACAGTTCGTGAGATGAAAGACTGCTACTTCTGTTTTGGAGGGGTTTGGGCATAGCCGCCACTTTTGGTAGTATTTTCCCATAACTTCCAGATCCGCGGCTAACGCTGCTTCCCCTTCCTCAAAAGATTTGGCCTGATAAGCAAGTGCTAGGTCGTCGGCATATGCGAACTTTCTGCTCTCAGTGTCGGGCATATCATTTGTGTAGACGTTGAATAGAAGTGGCGCCAAGACCGACCCCTGTGGTAGGCCGTTTTTTACGAGCTTGTAGTTGCTGGTTTTTTCTCCTAAATGTACTTTGATAAGACGGGGGCCCAGGATTGCTTTTACAAGTCTTGTCGTTTTTCGGCATGAGATTATGTTGCCAAGTTTATGTAGGAGTGCTTCTGTCCATACGGTGTCATATGCGGCGCTGAGATCCACGAAGGCCACAAAAGTCTTAAGCCCTCGTTGGAATCCGGCTTCTATGAAGGACGTTAGTGCTAGGACTTGGTCGGCACAGCTTCTACCCTCTCTGAACCCGGCTTGTTCTGGGCGAATTGCGGTATTTATTTCGCCCTTTATGCGGTTGTATATAAGACGTTCCAGCAGTTTATATGTCACAGAGAGCAGAGTTATGGGCCTGTAGCTTGATGCCTCTTCTGGTGGTTTTCCAGGTTTCAGTATTGCAATGACTTTTGCCTTTTTAAAGGCTTCTGGGACTATGCAGGTTCTCATAATGTTATTGAAAAAATTAACCAACCAATTTTGTCCGGCTTTCCCTAGGTGTATTAAGAATTCAGGGTACATATCATCTAAACCTGCGGCCTTATTTGGTTTTATACCGTTCAGCGCCAGTTTGAGTTCGGGCACCGAAAAACGTTGGCTGTAGCTTTCGATTTCTCCAATTGTGGTGCTATGGGCCCTGTTTTTGTTGCGGAGGTATTTGGCAAAAAATTTATCGTTCGTGCCACTTTTTGTAAGGGCCTGCATACGCTTTGCTACGTCATTTGGATGTATAGGCGGTGTTTTGGCTTCGTGGAGCGGAGCGCCTCCCAATTTTCGTAAGAGAGCCCAACTTTTCTTGCTCGAATGGGTAAAGTCCATGCTCTGAACACTGGTTTCCCATTTCGCTTTTCTAGCAGCATCAAGGGAGTCTAGGAGTCTTTGGGCGGATTCGGCGTTATTTGTGGACTTCAATTCCTCGTATGCCTCTTCAGTCTCACTTGACCATCCTGGCGTATATTCTGCACGGAAGCCTCGAGGTATAAAACGTTTGGCTGCAGATATGGCGGCTTTGGAGAAACGTGTGTAGTTGCCAACTTCAGGCTTGATGAAACGTAAGGTAGCATCCAAGCTCTTGGAGTATGCGTCCCAGTTTGCCTTACCAAAGTTCCAGCGTGGACGCGGAGCGGATCTTATAAGAGGAATCTGGATGCCAATCGTGATCAGAGCCGGTCTATGTTGACTGCGCGGGAAGTTATTTAGTAAGCGTCTCGATATTGACAGTCTGTTACCCTGCTCGTCCTGTGTCGCAAAACATAGATCAGGGTTCGTGTCGCTGCCCCACCTAGCGGATCTAAAAGATCCCCTTCCTTTAGCATCGTGCAGAAGGTGTAGGTTGTTTCTCTCGGCCCATGTGTGCAGTTCCACTCCGTTGTCATCATTTTTTGTATAACCCCATGCTGTGTGATGGCAGTTGAAGTCACCTATATACACTGCAGGATGTTGGAGCTTTGGCAGAGCTTGGCTGTTCAGTTTGAGGCTTGGTGGTTTGTAAACTGCAGTGACATTCAAGTCACTGACGTGTGCCGTAATTACTTCAAAGTTGTCTTTGTTTGAGACCGTTAAAACGGTACAATTATTAAGGGACGATTTTTGGTACGTGGCTGAGCCATAAGTAGGAGAGAGTGTGTAGCCCATCATTTTATATCCCTCTATGTTGCCCCGGGGGGTTAAGTCGCTTTCCTTACTAATATGATGTTCCTGTATGCATATGATATCAGCGTCGTATTCTTGAGCCAATCTGGCTAAGTACTCGCATTTGCTTTTAGACGATCCTTCAATATTAAGTTGCATAATACGGACAGAAGGCCCAATATTTTTTGTCAAGCCCCGAGGAGGGCTGTTCGTACTGGGGCCCTGGGGAGGGCGATTTGGGTTCATTCTCATTCAGTTCAATTCGATTCGATTTGATTTCGCAGCGATAGCACCGGGAGGTTTTTGGATGTAAGGTAACAGTCCGGTGAGCCTATGTTGGGGTCAAGAGCATTTAGCCGAATTTCGCAGAAAGTTGCTAATCCGTTGCCCAGGGTGGACCACGGGGAGGTAGTTCTTGACCAATCTCCACCCCCGCCCCAGTCCAGCCACCATGATGGCAATATCTCCACAGTGACTAACAATTTGTTGGCCTCTTTCCATACCTCTTAAATTAGCCTGCTTGATCGCGTTAGGTTTGTACTGACGGTTTTTGTTGATGGTCCCTAAGACGTCAGTTCATCGCGATTTTAAGAACATAGTTAGGAGCAGTTGATTATACCAATTGTCCGTCACGACTAAGTGCCCTACGTCGAGGAAGCCGTTCATAAGTTCGAGAACAACCTTCGCGGTTTTGTTTTCGAACCCATGAATGGATCCATCAACGAAGAACGAATTTTTTCCGGCATAAATAATTATTTTAAGGAGATAGCCGGTTGATGATTCGCACAATTCGAACATTTAAAGTCCGAATCTGGCCGCCTTGCTTCTGATGCATTGCACCCAACTCAGCCTACCCTTCCAAAGCAAGAGGCTTTCATCTAAGGACAGTTCTCGCTGGGGGACATATATCTCTGTGAATTTATTATTTAGGTAATCAATTATTGGTGCGATTTTTGCAATTTTTTTTTGGTAGGTCGTCAAACCGATCATAGAGTTGGTGTTATAGATTAAGTGCAAAAATCGCAGCAATAATGGAAATCTGGCATCCCCAGTACCCCTGTCGTCCAGTATTCACTTACTCGGGCCCTATTATTGAGTGACATATATATCAATATACCGAAAAGCTTTCTTATTTCTTCAACAGTGCAGTGGTATCCACCCATTGATGCAAGTGTTTCGGCCTCCTGGAACTCGGTTATAGTGGTGAATGTTTGCCATGCGTATAGCTTGGTCTGTTCTACTATTAGGCCTAATAAAGTTATGTTCCATATTAAGCTAAATATGTTGAAAGCGTCTTGGATCGGTGTACGCGGACCCGGATCCAGCGTATACTCCTCTTCTTGGCCAGCAAACGTGGAAAAGTCGTTGGACCAAGAAAAGGAGTTATCGTGATTCCCTAGTGGAACATTTGCCTCAGGCTCAGGCCTACGAGCCGGCTCATAGGCTTGAGTCTGTTGAAGGCCCGCCCCACCGACATCTGCCTCAGGCTCAGGCCTACGATCCGGCTCATAGGCTTCAGCCACTTGGAGGCCCGCATCACCAACATCTGCCTCAGGCTCAGGCCTACGAGCCGGCTCATAGGCTTCAGTCCCTTGGAGGCCCGCACCACCGACATCTGCCTCAGACTCAGGCCTACAAGGCGGCTCAAGGGCATGAGTGTCATCGACAACTTCGCGGATGTCGACTCCTGCTCCTTCGAGGAGGTCGGACATGGCTTCAATCTCTCCCTCCTCCTCCAAAACGTGAATATTTCGGAGTTGGCGCACTACTGCACTCATGTTGGTGGCTTGATCGGGCTGCTCTTCCGCCTCTTTATCCGAAGAGCTGCTGAAGTCAACCAGTTCGCTGCCAGTGTCATATAGTAGCTCCGCAATCTGAGCGTCTCCAAGAGGACGCCGAGCCTTCTTCCTCGACGGCCCCGGTTCCGGTGACCTAGCCCGTTTAGCGCTGGCAACCTCCGGAGTAGTAGGTGGCTGCCACATCTGCACAGCACCATAAGCCCCCCATTACACACACACACGCATACAAACACCCAACATGCAAAAAAAACCTCGACCCATATTTACACAATTCATACACTGTGCTTTGTAGCTAGCAGCAACTGTGCAGGTTTTTTCAATTAAATAATATAACGTAATATTATTAAATAGACATTTTGAGTCCTTCACGCCACTTATCATCTCAGGGAAATAGTTTTATTTGAAAGAGTATTAATCACAAAACAGAAGGGTATAATATGCATTGCAGGGTTAGTTTGAGTTTTAATTAATGTTAGTGGTTAATTTCTCAGGCCCAACGAAAGTTATGGTTTCTATAAAATGCTCCACGTGCAAATATGAGAAAACACTCCTGTATATGCTGATGATTGTATCATGCCGCACTTTACCCTTGTCTTTTCTTAATCACTCCTGTATATGCTGATGATTGTAACACACCAAACTTTTCCCTTGTCTTTTCTTATTGCAGTGATAACACCTAACAAAATACAAATAGTTACATCATATTATCTCAGGATTATTACGGTAAATACAAAAATCAAAACAGATTATTACCCTTAGTCGCCTCGACGACGGTGAGAACTCCACCAGCACTTGGTCTGCCGAGGTCACATTAATTGACCCACCAGGTGTCTGGGCCACCGGCAGTGCCCCAATAATTTTTCTCGGAGATGACATCTATTGGTACAAAAGGACTGATAAGACGAGAAATAGAGATTGCGACTATATATATATATAATCTTCTTCTTCACACTTAAGAGCTGTGCTCTTGTCGGTGGAGCAATCTCCAACTCATCCGGTCCTCTGCCAACTCCTTAACCTTCTGGTACGACACAACCTGAACCTTCTCTTTTATTTGGTTAAAATAACTTTTTCTCGGTCTTCCTTTTCTCGGTCTTGATTTTATACAAAAAAAGAAAAAAAAAATTTTTTTTGGTCCAAATGACCAAATATCATATGACATTTTTTGTTTCTTTTAGCCTCAGGAATACGCTGTTAAAATTGCTAGCAATGCGGAAGTTATGGGCAGAAACAATTAAAACTCACACCCACAGCTGAACAGCTGCCAGGCGCCCGGTTTATTAAAATTGATAATAAGGCACACTAACTTAAAACAATTACTTGCTCTATTTATAGCGAACCTATTTCTGTAGCTAGCTCTCCGGCTATAACATAATTGAATACTTACTAATCAAAATTTCCAATTTATTCTAAATTACGTTTCCATAGAAAAAGTCGTTAACATATAAAGAGTGTAATATTTCCAAAAGAATCATCTATACACATAAATAGTAACTAAAAACTATAAAGACATTGTCGAAACAAAATAACTATAAACTCGTAAAATGTACGTCGTTATTAGCGGCACAAATATGAGCCTTTGGGAAACAAGGGCTCACGAAAAAAAGAAACACCCTATACTGGACAAGGACAAACCATCATCCGCCATTTTGAAACACACACATAGACATTTGAATTTGTAATAGTGTGGGTGATAAAGTGGTTGAGGTTGGTAGTGACAGGTATTACTATATATTAACATGGTTTGTAATTACTTTTACTGTTATAAATGTGTACCATAACACACCAGCATGATCATTTATGTATAAATTTAACATCTATATAGCAAGTGAACTATTATAGGCATTCACGTTTATTCTTACTGTAACAGTCTGCATTAAAATCAGCAAAATTTTAAACTAAGCCGAAAATACCGTAATTATCTCAACATGCTTAAAAAATATTCATAAATTATAACATCTAATGTTATTTTGTATGTCACCACCGTACCCACAAATTTTGTCACAACCGTACCCAACGGACACTTTTGAAAAAAAAAAAGCGCCGTGACTGAGCCAACTAATCTAGGCAAAATGTAATGACCCGTAGTTAATTGGTAATATTGAACTTAAAGCAAAAAAAAACTAGGTACATTTCAGTAATTATTAAAAGAATTCGAACACAAAAACTTACTCTTGACTGTTTAAAAGTAATATGGGCTCCTGCTTACGTTTACGTCGTGCGCTGGCTGCCGCAATACCGGGACACGTATTCAAACTTGAATGCCGCTTCTTTCTTCTCTTATACCCTTCCCCGTAATCCATATAGTTTAGCTGTTATTACGACTGTCACTACCGTATCCTGGGACAATCGTCCCCAGTCTACCCTACTCGTGTAACGACTATGAATAGCGCGCTGTGGTAGTGTCTCATTAAATTAATGCAGCACAATGCCTCTTAATAAAATTATCATACTTTGTATCTTTTCCCGCAAAAAGATTCGCTTCCCTAAAACTTTGTTTAAAGTGTCATTGCAAAAGAAGATATCTCAGTTTATCTTACAATGGCGTCATAATATTGTACGCGTGTGTTCAGTTTACGCATAATTATCTACCTACTCGTAGTTCTTCCCATCGGCCTTTCCGCAACTCGTTCTTTTTTTTATTGACAATGAAACGCCAATATTTACAGGTGTATTTTATATATTGTGTGTTATTTGCCAGTGTACATCATAACATGAGGTTTAATACGTTTTTTTTCCGATACTGGTTTCTTTATCGCCCCTAAATCATTGTATTCATACCAGTATAAACCGGACATTACGTATGCGACGTAGTGGCCGTATCTAATTTATAACTCCAGTGAGCATGTAAGTAGTGCCTTGGACTGAGAATGTTGATGCTATCGAATCAAGTTCATTTTGGGTAGCTTGGTTCCTTCTTGTGTATCTGTTGTCTGTAACGATGCTTGTATCTATAATAATTTGCGCACTACACCCATGTTTATTTTGCTGCAGCGTCTGCATGTAGATAAGCGTGTAAATCCTTCGTCCACTTCCAGTTGCATGCAGCCAAACCCTACACGTTCGATCGTTAAAGTGTACTATTTTGTTTAAAGTGTAGGTACTATTAAATAGTGACCCAATAGCCATTTTCAACTATGTAGTCGCGAATTAGTATTGTTTTATTACTCTACACTGCGATAAACTTTCACATTTGTCACACTTTTGATTTAATAAGACGGGACTTTATCGCATTAAACTTTGAAAACTAACCTCCGACGTTTCGAAGACGAAATCATTTGCATTCCAGTCTTTCTCCGTTACCCTCGAATCGTCGGAGGTTAGTTTTTTATTATGTAAGTCTTCATCTGTTAAAAGCGCAACAATGGAGTGAAGTAATTGAGTCGCCCAACAATTCCACAGATTTTAGCACCAGCCATGCAGAAACGATCGCCGACCTTCTTCGATTTGTGTTAACTAGGGTTGAAGGTGTGGTGTCAATTAATGTTTTCGAATATTGTGGAGCGATAGATCTTTTTAGTATTTTTTTATACTGCCCTTAAATATGTTTGAGTTTGGGTTTATTTAGTTCCATGAAAATTGATGTTTATTTTAATAATTATATTATAGTGAGTATTAGTTTTGAAAGTGTTTCATTACAATAACCACTTTTATTAGTACCTAAAGTAGTACCTACTTTACAATGACAATGACAGTCTTTCACTGCAGACGAAAATGTACCCAAATTTATCTTACAATACTCGTGCACGGGGGGAGACGAGCGGGGCGCTCTCCGCGCCCGCTGCCAACCTCACCCCCTGATGACACGGTATTTTTCGCTGATCTTACGGCACCTTAAGTTTGTTTTGTTCAGTAGTGTCATAAACAAACAGAAATTAAACTTAAGTACATATTTGTCACTACTGACGAAAGTGCACAAAAAATACTGTGTTTTTAGGAAATTAGTTGAAAAGTGACCAATGTGCCGGGATCCATTAAATCTATGTAAATATGATATGTTTAATGCTGTGATAAATTTGATAATAAATAAAATCACTAATAATGGTAACTTTGTAACTTTACTGTTAGAAATAAAACTGAAAAGGACCAATTCCCTTAAAAATACAAATAGCTCTTAAATGCTACAATTAACTTTTTTTTTACTAGTATAAATCTATCTTTCGCTCGACTATTATTTTGTGTAGCCGCCATCAGCTGCTTTTACGGCTGCTAAGCGAGTTTTCATTGAACTCACGAGGTTTTAAGAATAGTTCCCCCTAGCCTCCGTAGTATTCCCATAGTTGATGAATATGTCCGCGTAAACTATTATTGCTTTTTCAACCGACTTCAATATTTCTAAAGGAGGAGGTTCTCAATTCGTTTTTTTTTATGGCTGTAACCTCAGAACTCAGAACTCCGTCATTACTGAACCGATTTGAATTTTTTTTGGTCTCTTAAAGTAGATGGTTCCAGGTTGGTCCCGTTTTTTTAAAATCCATTTCTGATGATGGGATCCATGAGGAACTGAGGGAACTTCTCAAATTTGAAAGACACATGCATGGTAATTTGCGTATTTTCTTGAGAAACTCGATTATTTCTTTACAAAACCTACCAGTTAGGTGGCGCAGACCTGATGATGATGACCAGCGATGTCAAAGAGGAACTGCTCTATAATTCGCGGGCCCCAGCTGTATCTTTTGATTTGAGACATTTATCTTTTGTTTGTTACAAAATGCCTTCGAGGTAGTCCTATTTGATTTTAATTATATTTTGATGATGGATATCATGAGGAATTAATGGAGCTGATGCTGAACCCTGGCAGTACCTTACGGAACTCAGGTTTGGTAAAACTTACGAGAGTTCTGTTCTCGTCATTCAACTCGTGTTGACGAGCAATTAGGGGAACAGTTCTCAAGATGGAGCTGATGCTGAACCCTGGCAGTAACTAGTGGAACTCAAGTTTGGTCCAAAATACGCGACTTCTGTTTACGTCATTCGACTCGTGTTAACGAGCAATTAGGAGAGAAATTCACAAGATCGAGCTGGTGCTGAACCCTGGCAGTACCTAATGGAACTCAGGTTTGGTGCAACATAGGCGAGTGCTGTTTTCATGATTCGATTCGTGTTAGCGAGCAATTAGGAGAACAGTTCACAAGATGGAGCTGATGCTACACCCAGGTAGTACTTAATGGAACTCAGGTTTGGTGTTTGGTGCAACATAGGCGAGTGCTGTTTTCATGATTCGATTCGTGTTAACGAGCAATTAGGAGAGCAGTTCACAAGATGGAGCTGATGCTAATCCCTGGCAGTACCTAATGGAACTCCGGTTTGGTGAAACATACGCGTGTTTTTTTTCGTTAATCGATTCATGTTAACGAGCAATTAGGAGAGCAGTTTACTAGATGGAGCTAATGCTGAACCCTGGTAGTAATATGTATGTACGTTTTCAATACGATGTAAGGAAAATTAACAAAATAAATACATAAATTAGCAATAATTCGCTTACTTTAACTTATACCGGGAAGTCCAATTGAAGTCAGTTTTTTTTTCTTTAAAATTATACTTGAGACGGATCCCAATTTTGGACCATATAGCCCACATATTTACGATGACATTGAGGTCCGGTGACTTCGGACTCAATTTAATCAATTCTATGTTAGGTTACTCATCAATCCAGGATTGCACTAACCGAGAGTTTTGGACAGACGAGTTGTTCTGCAGAACAATCCAAACCCAAACCCCAACACATTTGCTACCGTCGGCACTAAAACATCTCGTAAGATTTCTATGTACCCATTCGCATTCAAACGCGTTGTGATTTCAATCAGTTCTTCTGGTCTAGAACTAGAAATCCATCCCCAAACCCCTAAAGACAGCCGGCCGCTCCTTCGGTCCGGCAGCACATTATTTTCTTCAATGTTGTCCGCATTAGTGGTGAATGTTCTTTTATCCACAAAAATAACTTTCTCAAAGTCAAAATCCTCAAACTTTGTTACGAAATTCAGTCTCTTCCTATGAGTTACTTTTGAGCCCTAACAACTTACTAAAAATGTTGCGAAATGGCGAATATAAGTATATATCTCGCGAATACACTACGTATATTGCACCTTGCCCTACAATGATAGAGAATAATGACGATATTCTTAGTTTGTTATCAATTTAATTAAACATTACCAAAAGTAACACCTATGTAAAAGAAAGAAAGAAAGAAAGAAAGAAATAAAAATTGTTTATTGCCACAAAAAAAACTTATAAACTAAGTACAATAACTTAATCTGGGATTACATTTAAACATAATCGGGCAAAAGGTTCCAGTCTCAGCATATGCCGAGCTGAGGGCCCGGCGATGGTTTTCAGACTGGCCCATGAAGGTCGTTCGGTCGCAGGTTAACAAATTACCGTGCATACGTGCATTACGTGCGTGCGTGTATTATTGTGTATAAATAAGTTATGGTGATGAATCACTATAGTGGACTAATTAATTGCCATTCCAGCTTTATATATTATTTTATATGTCTAAGTAACTATTTAAGAAAGGATTCTACAAAATTTACTTTGTTTTTTTTTATACAAAAAGTAGGTATGTGTGTTCGTGTGAGTGTGTGTGCGTGCTTGTGCCGAATTGCTTGTGTTTTCTTTATGAGGGAGCACAAAATTTTGTCTGCAAATCTAGTAGGTATATTTTAACTAACCGCCTGTATTTGAATAGCCCCATTGGTTCTCGCAGTGGTGGCGGCAGATCATTCCAAATCTTTGCAGCAGCAAATTTAAAGCTCCCTTTAAAGAACGCTGTCTTATGTTTAGGTATCGCAAGTTTAGTGCATCTTCTCAGAGATTTATTTTTCGTATCATTGACCCATTTTAGTTTTTCATATAAGTAGCAAGGCCTCTGAAACACTTTCCTAACTGCGCACGCTAAGTGCAACTTTCTCCTATGTTCCATATTCAACTGCTTCCTTTCATTTAGGAACGGGGTGATGTGTGCTCTCTTGGGAACCTCGTAGCAGTAGCGAATACATGCATTTTGTACACGTTGTATGGATTTTTTCGTTTGTACTAGGAGCCGAGGCCCATATACTATATCTGCATAGTTAAATTGAGAAAGTATTAGAGATTCCATCAGAACTTCCCTGACTTTTACTGAGAGGTACTTACGAATCTTGTACAGTACTTTCAGTCGATAGAAAGCATTTCTTATTTTCATGTTAACATGCTCTATGTATCGTAAATGTCCATCTAAAGTTATGCCCAAGCTCTTTGCTTTATCTACTTGAGGTATAGACTCCATTCCAACAACAACACTTGGACCTTGCTTCATGATTTTTGAACGTTGCCATTTATTCCCTATAACTAGAAACAGATTTCGTCGGATTCAGTACTAGATTATTGTTCAGTGACCAGTTCGCTACAATTTCCAAGTCTTCGTTGATTTTTCTGACAGATATATTTAGGTTTTTTGGTAAGAAAGAGTGGTAAATTTGGGTATCGTCCGCATAGAGGTGTGCGTTACAATACTTAAGTTTTGTAACTAAATCAGCTGTGTACAATATAAAAAGCAGTGGACTTAAAATTGACCCCTGGGGCGTACCACGGCCGATAGTGTGCATTTGTGATCTGACCATCTCGCCTTGATCTCCTTCTACTTCGACATATTGCTTACGATTCGTCAGAAACGATAAGAACCAGTCACATGAGGCTGCTGATACGCCATAATATGCCATCTTAGCAACCAGCAATGCTGGGTTGAGGCAGTCGAAAGCTCTCGAAAAGTCAAGCAAAACAAGAATGGAGCCCATCCCCATATCAGACGCAGCTATTATATCATCAGTGACTTTTGCCATGGCTGTTGCTGTACCGTGTTTACTGCGGAAACCCGACTGTACATGTGGTAGGAGCTTGTTATCCTCTAGGTACTTAGATAGCTGTTCGCACACAATTCTCTCTATAACTTTGGATAGCACCGGGAGGATACTAATTGGTCGTAGATCCTTATATTCTTCAGTCCTATTTGATTTTGCTATCGGTTTAACTCTAGCAAGTTTCCAAGTGTCTGGAAAAGTTTTGGTTGCAATCGAAGTATTAATTATGTGTGTAATTATAGGCAGCGTTACATCCAGGGTTAAGATAATCATATCTATTGTCATACCATCGTGTCCACTTGCATTTGTTTCTATTGATCGTATGACTTTATACACTTGACTTTCGGTACATGTTTCAATGTTGAACTGCTTATCCGTTATATTGTTACTGAGGAAAAAATTGAGTGTCTCAGGATGAGTGCTAGGGTTTCCCGGTATGGCTAGGAAAAAATCATTTAGTTCGTCTGGCTTGCGTAGATGTTGTGGTATAGAAGAGTTATTACCATTGTCAATATAGGAAGAGCTCTTGAGATGCTTCCACATTTTTTTCGGTTGCGACTTATTGTTATTTACATAAAATGTAAAATACGCGGTTTTCTCCCGTTCTAAAGCTGCCGCAGTATAGTTACGTAACTCTCTGTAATATTTTTGGTGGTGTTCCTTCTTGGTTCGGTGTGCTCTTCTCATTGCATTATCACGTAAATTCATCATGGTTTTGATATTATTAGTGATCCAAGGAAGTGACTTACAATCGGTTCGTAGTTTCTTTACGGGCGCATGCCGGTCAAATAAGCTAGTAAACAAGTTGTTAAATGTATTCACTTTCCCGTCCAAATCCAGAACATCCCCGATTTTCCACCAAGGCACGCGTTGGAGATCCGTTTTAAAGTTTTCCTTATCTATATTGACCAGTAGCCGTTTGTGAATGTACTTTGGTACCTGTCTTGGCTTCGTGATAAGTAATTCTGTGATAATCATCGCGTGATCACTGAGCTGGGGATTATGGTGCACATATATTTTCTTACATGCATTCGGACTGTCTGTAATAACCAAATCCAGTAGAGAAGAACTGTTCTTCGCGATTCTGGTGGGTTCATTCACAAGCTGTTCTAAGCTTCGTTGGGTTAAGAATGTTTTTAACTTATTCACATTAAGCCTGTCTTGTGACTGCATGTCCAGGTTGAAGTCAGTTAACAGAAACACACTTTTACATGTTGTAAATGTATCAAGCGACTCGTTAAGGGCATCGATTGCATTGTCGACGGACACCGATTCTGGCCTATACGCAGTGCCAATAGGAATGGAGCACATTTGTTCAAGGTTCGATGACGGATGTTGTCTGACTCGAGTTTGCAAGTTTTCACGTATATAGTACCCCACGCCACCTCCTTTTGTCCCACTCGGGCGAGGATTGTGTTTTAGTGAGTAACCAGGTAATTTAGGTATATATTTCTCTTCGTTTTCCCTTAGCCATGTTTCATTCAATGCTACAATGTCGGGTTTGTATGTATCCATGGCTGCGATGAATTCGTCCCGGCCAGTATTTAATGATCGTATATTCAATAATGCTAACGTTAAATTATATGATTTCTTACGTGTCATTTCATAAACAAGGATACGTATGGATTGATAGATTGATAGAATGCATTACCAAGGTCATGTTGAAGGATGTGTAATAGGGTATTGAGTTATGTAGATTAAAATAAATATTATCATGGAGTTTGTAATCAATTGAAAAGTGTAATATACCGAAAATAACTGGAATACTGTGAGACATATAACAAATAAGTTGACAAATAAAAATATAATGGATATACGAGTACATAAGGTAAGCGGGTAGGTTTAGATAAACTTGCGAAAAATTACCTTTGAAACTGCTTAGACAATGAGCACTAATAATAATGTTATCTTTATAAACAATATGAGATTCTATACATTGCTGGGCACTGTTAGAGTTTTCCTTATTACAGATGTTGAATATTTTACACTGGTAGACAATCCTAAAAATATATGACGATTGCATATTTTTTATATTTGTTAATGGTAAATATATACATTTTAAGTAGTAAATATTATAATTTAAGTGGTACATATTATAATTATTAATCAAAACATTAAAGAGGTTTTTAAAGTATTGTTTACAAAATAAAATACATAGTGGTTAAATATATAAAAAAATGTTAGGTTCACTGTAATAGTACACAACAAGAATATTATAGTGACCGGGACATTCTACGCAAATAGTTAGTTTTTTGTAGGAACGTGGTGTAGGAAAATATTTATATTTTGTTTCAAGAAGTGTACCTACTATTTATTTATTATTTTCTATTTCAGGAAAAAATGGATTATTGGCATCAACAGGATCTGCGGGAGGCCAAACAAAATTAAATATGATGAACTGACGACAGTTTATTTAATTTATAAAAGAAATATTAAAAATACATAAAATCCTCAAACAATCAAAATTAGATAGATAGATGCATTTATTTCTTAATGAAAATTACACGATATTTAACAATGTCACAACCTACAATGTATCTAAATAACATGAATTCACAAAAAGATCGTCAAAGAATATACAAAATAAACACATGAAAAATAATAAAAAATAATATTTGAAAACAATGCTTATGTCAATTATTAAAAGTATATATTGCTAGGGTATCCTAGATAATATAATGTCAAAATGTCAAAATATATGATTAAATTAATAACAAAAAGTAAAACAGTAAAAAGAAACAAACAAAATAGTTAATATAGGTCACAATGTCAAATAAATCTTGTAATTGGTACTGATTATTCAAATACAAATGTCATTCAAAATTTAAATATATCTAAAAAAAAAAAAACATCAGCTGTTTTCACTGTAATCTTTTACAGAATACAGTGATTGTTTTAAAAAGTATTCTTTAAGTCTGCGCTTAAAAACATCATCTGACACTTCATTTTTGAGACTGGCGGGTAGCCTTTCGTAAAGTGCAGGGCCAATAACGCGCGGTGACTTGTCGAGCAGCGCGAGTCGTCGGCGCACAGGTAGTAGCCGGCCGGTCTGGCGGGTTATTCTGCCAGGTATGTTCGCTCGCTTGAAGTTGTCTATATTAAAGCGCGTAAACATTATCACTTCATACACATAAAGAGAGTAATGTGTCATAATGTTATACTCTTTGAAAAGCTCACGGCATGGGTGTCTCCGACTTACACCTGCTAATGTACGTATGGCTCGTTTTTGTAATTTAAATACTCTGTCTGAATTTGTTGAGTTGCCCCACCGAACGATACCATACGACATTAGTGAGAAGAAGTAGGCGTAGTAAATTTGGAGCAATGCGTCTTTGGAGACAACTGGCTTCAGTTTGCGCAGCGCAAATACAGCACTGCCCAGCCTTTCGCAAAAGTTGTCAACGTGCTAGTGCTACTGGCTGAAATCTGGCTGTACGTCGTACTCATAAACCCAATGTTCCCGACTGGGGATGATGGCTTTATCCGAGAGAAGATCGGCGGTGTAGACCTGGTAGTTAAAGGACAGGGTGTGGCCCATGGTAGTCGAGGCGAACATTTCAGGAGTCCACGGGTTCTCCTGGGTCTCCCCCCAGTAGCCGCCCAAGTAACACTGGGCCAAGACGGGGTCGGCGTCGGAACCCAGGTTTAAGACAGGCCACTTCCTACGTCTCTTAAAGTAGTTTCTTGAAAACTCCAGTACAAAGGCCTGACGGATGAGCTCCCCTACCTCTTCAAGATCAGGTTTCCGCACTGTTCCTTTATCTACCCAGGCGGCTACACTTTTGTCCATATCCACCTCAGGGTGTCCGAAAGATTTTGACAGCCCTGTGAGCTCCAAAGACAGGTGAACATCTATGCTCGTGACGGGGACACGTGTGGCAATAGCCACAAGACATGAGTTAGGGTAGGTGCGTGGGAGATCCGCCAGGGAGTCGAGAAAGGCGGGGCTGCCCTCCATGGATTTAAGGATGGTGCCTATCACGAGTGGCTGCCATCCTTTCAGTATATCGTATACCCCATCTTTGTATATGCCTACGTCATGGAGCGCTGCTTGGATCACGTCCGAGACTTCATTGTAGAGATTCCACCCGGGGTACTTGCTGTGGTTGTGGAGACCATACATCAGGGCAGAAAACCAAGAATTTACACAGTCCCTCACCGCGAGGAAATGGCTGTGGGTGACGAGAAACGCAAAAGTGTCAGAGGGGCGTACCACGTGCAAATTACCAAAACATGTGGCCTTGCACCCGAAGAACGAGTAGTCCTGGCTATATTGCTTATTGAAGGTGATCTGATCCACAATCTTGGATAGGATAGCCTTCAAAGAGTAGATTTTCCTGCAGAGATCTGGGACCTTGAGCGGCACCGCATCTTCTTCCAGACCTGCGTAGTTCAGAACTCCTAACTGTGTAGTCTGGTTGGCGACTCGCATGTGGTGGTATAGCCTAGAGGACACACGACTGTTATCAGGGTGACCTATAAGGTGAAGCAGGCACCAGTGTATGTATTGATCAGAAGGTAAAAATGTGACATCTTTTGTTGCGGAGATGAGAAGCTTGTGTTCCTTCTTAAGTCCTAGAGGGTTGGTCCATTGAGAGAACAGGTACTTAATTTCTCCGTCACTGAGCGCTGACGCAAGGTGTCGATCCCTGCGGAAAATGGGTTGGGGAGGAGATCGAACGTAGGAGGGAGAAGGGTCCTCGTCCTCCATGGCGTGAGATGGTTCTGTGGTGTGCGCTGCGAGGAGGGGTCCATCAACATGGTGTATACCACGAGTAACCTAAAGAAGGCTGGAACATCAAGCCTGCTGGTCTCTGAGAGGTTGACAAAAGGGGGAGTGGTGACCTCTTCCAGGGCTCTTCTTTCTAGTGCTGTTATGGTCGACGATTCATGAATTCTGATGATTGATGAATTCTGGATGGATCTGATGTTTTTACCCCCTATTTTGACCTCAACTGTATGCTTTCTGTTTTTTAGGAACGATGTAAGTAACCTATGAGCATTATTTTTAACTCCATACTGCCCTATCTTTTTTAAGAGTAGCTCATGATTAATTACATCGAACGCTTTTGATAAATCGCAGAATAAATACCCCTGCTGCCTTGTCTTTTTCATCCAACGCCGTTGTTATGCAGTCATATATTTTGTACGCGGCTTCTGTGGTGGATCTATTTGTTCTGTAGGCGAATTGTTTGTCGGTCAGTAGGTAATTTGTCTCTAGGTGGTTCATTAAGCAGTTTGATAAACGGGACTCAATTATTTTTGATATATTAGGGAATATGGTAATTGGTCTATAATTGTCTACAGAACTTTTTTCTCCTTTTCCCTTATAAACTAGACATACTCGAGTGCTTTTCAGTACGTCGGGATACACGCCAGATGTAAACATGGCGTTTACGAGTTCCAGTAGTAGCCCCGCGACGACCGGCCAGACGTACTCGAGTATAGTCAGAGATATGTCATATATATCCAGGGTCCCGCGTGTTTTTTTCATGGATTTAAACGCACGATTGAGATCTGTGAGCGTAACTGTAGGCAAAACTAAGTCAGGTATGTCAGTGTTTTGTAAATGTGTATTTAGATACCGTACGGACTCAAGTTCGTTTAGATTTATAGTGTACTTCGACCCCACCGTGAGAAAATGGTTATTTAGGTGTTGTGGCACTTGTTTAGACGGAACATCGTTTCCATTTTCATTCTTGAGCGATATTGTATGATGCAATAGTTTTGTGGACGCTTGGTCGTTGACTACACGCCACATCTCTTTTGACGGGTTTTTACTATTGACTATTTTGTTATCAAAATAATTTCGGCGGGCGGCCAAGGACTCTGCTTTGATGCGATCTGCCTGATAGCTAATACATCCAGCAAGAGATTCAATGTCTGGGTGTTGGCGCTTTATTTCTGTCAAGTTAATATTATCAAAAATAAGTTTGGACAGGGTATCTGTGAGCCAAGGTATATGTTTGTTTTTCTTTAGCCGAATATTTTTAAATGGGAAATGGATGTCAATATAGTACCTTAATACATTAAATAATTTATCAAATTTATTGTCAATAGAAATTATGTTCTCAAATATAAAATTCCAATTATAATTCTCAATGTCAATATAAAATCCTAAGAATGATTGTTCCGTAAAAAGTCTCTTTTGTATGTAGGAATTTGGTTTATTAGTATGTGATTGACTAGTCAAGAATGTAAACACCTGTGCATTGTGGTCACTAATGGGGGTATCAAGCGGCCTAGCTACAACGCCTCCCCACTCACGGGGCACCATGTGTAAAACCGCTGTGACATACGGATGGACAGACAAACAGACAGACGGACTGGACGAAACTATAAGGGTTCCGTTTTTGCCATTCTGGCTACGGAACCCTAAAAAGGAAAAAGTAGAGGCTAAAATATTGTTGAAATGTTGATAAACAAAGTTTACATCATTGTAAGATTCTACATAAGAGGAATGATTAATTTAATAGTACATTTCGATGCTAGTGCGGAAAGTATGTCATTACTTCACGAGTCCCGAGGTATCTTGCCACGAGCCGTCGGCGAGTGGCAATACTCGGGACAAGTGAAAAATGACATATCCGCACGTGAATCGAACGACATTTTTCAATACAGATGCGAAAAAAATTAAAATACATAAGAACGAATTGAAAGTTTTTAAATTTTTCCGTGACACGATTGTAATACAGTACATATATTAAGAACATCTTCAAAATGTTAATCTTATCTTCTTTACTTTCTCATTTTCAATCGCATAATAATTATTTCTCATAAACAAAATAATAAATTGCATGTGACAAATCGTATCGTCATGTCTTAAAGGCCCTTCGAACATGTTTACCTGATTGAAAAACGCCTCTACTTTGACTGACGTTTCGTCGGCTCTGTTCCGTTTCATACACACAGATTTATAAGAACTGTTTTCAATGTTAATATTTTTTTTAATGAATGAACATTAGTATGATGAAGAAGTAATTATTGAAATATGAAATATCAATATAATAATTTAATATTATTGCGTTAATAATAGTTAAATTAGTTTTATTACGGCTCGGTAAAGTTAACGAACAATAATACTCTTCGGTAAGCAGTCATGAATTGGAACACAACTAAATTTAAAAAGATTGGAAAAGTAAAAAGCACTAGTTCGCAAAAACAAACTTTGCGCACGCAAAACAGCCAAAAAAAGGGCACTTTTTGAGCAACTGTATTGAAAATTATTTTTCAAATTTAAACAATTCTTAATCTAATTTGTCCATTTGTCCCTCTTTGCAATTTCAGTTTTTTCTTTAATCAACAATATTTTAGCCTCTACTTTTTCCTTTTTGGGTAAAATAACAAAATTACAGGCGATCAAACCAAAATTGGCACATTCGTACCCGGTCTACCCTGCATATGTCCATTCATTGTATATATTTCCATTGCTTATTGTTTATGATTATTTCAACATTATCATGCAGTATGTCCATTAAATTGGTATTTAATTAAAGAATTGCATTATTTCTCTTAACACTTCAATAGCTTCTGCTTCAACTGCATTATTGTCATTCTCTTCATTATCCCCGGCATTGTCATTGCTGCCGTCTCTTGGACAATAATACGGAACATAATACTGCACTCATAGCCGTTTTTCTTCTTAATTGTGAAGAGTGACATACGCTAAAAACGTATTACACGCCGATAAGGGTTGCACACGGATATGATTAAGACATTTATTAAGGCATTTTCTACTTATCTTCTTGTGCTTTTATAAGCTCTCAAAATCGCATAACTGCCTCTGTTAAAGGTATCAGTACAGGGATAATTGAAGTAATAAGTAAAGTTGGGATGTTTGGTGGCAATGGGTTAACAAAGTGCAATGGAGTCGTTGTTATATATTTTTTGACTGAAGGAATGAATGAATAAATGATTGATAAACCAATAATGTACATATAATAATATGTATTGGTTTCATACTAGTAAATTGACACAGATAAATAAAAACACAATATAGGTATTGATAATAAATAGTACATTACTGCAGACGCCGGGAAAGAAGGGCTTAACGGGTGAGTATGTATATAGACGTGCCGAGCGTTAGCGAAGCCGGATTTCAATACGAAGCCGTTAAAGCCCTTTTCACGGCAAGGCATGGATATTGCTTTTCTCAAACATGCAATGAAATAAATAAATAAATCTCCAAAATATGATAGTTTTATTTCTAGAGAAACTAAAAGTTAACATGACGAATTAATATATCTAACACAAATATTTCTATTTAGTTCGTGGTGATTCCAACACGAATTTAGTCTATAACGATAAAACAGATGATCCATAAATATTTCATGATGTATAAATACGTCGCAATGTAAAATGTAGTTACCTACCAAACATGAACAGCACTTGTTATTCTGTGACAATGAAAATGATAACCTTTACAAATTTTTGTAATTCCTACTTATCCTTAGATAGACAAACAACAAGAAACCAATTTAGTCTAAACAGTTTTCATTATATTAACTAAACACGCATGCATTTTGGGTAGCCATATGCCTTCCGACATCTCCTTTGTCATTTGCACCATCACATCAATTAATTTAGAGCCAATTCAAATTTACTTTCGCATTTTGCACTTAATTCTGGTGGGCCTCAATAAATAGTCATTTCTTCGTCAAAACTCGACTACAACATAATTATTATAAATAACAATTAACAATAAAACCATTGAAATAGAATAAATGAACAACTTAACCTCCAAAATTATTAAAAAACTACCTAGGCATTTTTTCACACGCGGTTTGAGTAGACGCTTTTTATTAGAGCTTTTTAGTAGACGTTTAAATTTAATATTTGAAATGTACCTATATTGTGTAAGTAAATTTGCAATAACGTGTTGTTACTTATGTTCATGTCGATGTACATGTTATATAAATAATAATTCAAAATATCATTTCTCATTTTTATTTTTAATAGGCGTAGTGGCAGAATGTTATCATGAAACATAACGGCACGGTTTGAGTAGTCACTTTTACCGCTAATGTTTAAATTTGTAATGTGTTATTTGTTTTGGTCATGTCGATATGGATTAAGTATCGACTTATATTAATAAAACTACAAAATATAATTTAAGTATTGTATTTTTTTTAATAGGCGTACTGGCAGAATGCATTGCTGCGAACTCCCACCTACAACAAATAAGGAGACTTTGGTAATAAAAATCAGGAAACAGTCAAAAAAAGCAGGAGAATTGTAAAAAGGTAAATTTCCATGGTTAATGTGTAGGTTGAAAAAATTGCGTGTTATAAATAAAAAGGCACAGTTTCCCACCAACCAATATACATGCACTTGCATTTAAAATGTATCACACAGGCTGTTAAAACAAGTACCTATCTTATGTACATAATTGTTAGTAGTTAGTAGTAGTAGAGTTTATTGCACACATCACTTATTATAGGTTGTTATCATCATCTTCATACATGTTTTTGTTAAATTCTGCCAACATTTCTTTGGTGATTATGTGGGAATAGCATGCACATTTGTCATACAGCCTTTTGCTGTGTAAAATGCCACAAAGTGTTGGGGTACTTAAGCTGTTCCTCTGTTTAGTTTTATTCATGTTTATCGTTGAAAACACCCTCTCCACCGCCGCACTCGAATGTGGAAATACTAGGAGAGTATTTATCAGTTTTGTTACAGTAGGAAAAGCTAACTCATTTCCTATCTTTTCCTGGCTCACTGATGTCCAAAACTTGGTTATTTCTTGTGTAAAGTCCAGTGGAGCATTTTGAAGTAATCTCCACTCATTGTCTGCTTTTTGCCACTCTTCCTCCTGAATTACATTGGGCAAGTGTGTTAAAATTGAAGCCAATGAATTATATTTCTTTGCAGCGACAATTTTTGGGTCTATTATTTCAATATTTTTCAGGATGGGATTTGCAAAAGAGAACCTTTTATAGATTTGACTAATACCTTCAATGTAGAAGTCCATTACTTTAAACTTAAATGCTTTCATGTCTTCTGCTGGATATTGGGGTATAAGAGACATAACTTTTACTCCCATGTACAAATCCTTCAAGTCCACAAAGTTATGGGGATTTTTATAGTTAACAACTTCTATATCCATGTTAGTCAAATAAGATCCCTTCATATAAAACCCTAGAATAGTTCTTACTGATGTCACAACATTTTGTCTTAATTGATGGACTTGTAAGCTTTCTGACTGCATAAGTTTGTTTAAGTTATTAAAGTATGGCAGAATGAAATCCAAAAAACAATAGGTACAGTTTTATGTATGGATTGTTCAGATGGTTGAGAATTTGTTTGGCATTTCCAGATGGTTCCTTGGCAACTATATCATTGAAATATAATGTTAAGGCATCATATTGCTGTATAATTCTTGAAACTGCAGCATGAAGTGAAAGCCATCTCGTTTGGCTAGGATGAAGGAGTTTGTTTGGCTTGATATTCAATAAGATTTGAAAATGTTTCAATTCTCCTGCCCTCTTAGGACTTGAGTGAATGTAATTGTATACATCTTTAACAAGATCTTCAACCATTTGAGGAAGTTTTTGACATGCATATGATGCACACAATGCGAAAGAGTGACAAACACACTTCATGATAAAAATGTTAGGTATTTTGTCTTTCATGGGTGTGCTTACTGAGTGATTTATTTCCATTAAATTATTAGCTCCATCCGATCCGAATCCTACTAAATTAGTCCTTCACGGGATGGCATCTTTTTCAAAAGAATTTGTAATATGTGTGAACAAGTCATTGGCTGATGCCCCTTGAATTGGTATTAAATTATAAAAATAATCACAGACTTCATTTTCAACCAAATGCAACAATGCATAAATGTTTTGTGGCCCCTTTATCCGTAGACTCGTCGATCATAATGGAAAATTTTTCATTTTTCATAATATCAATCAGACTTTCTTGACTATATTTTCCCAACACGTTTTTGGCTATATAGGTTGCTTTAGTGTGGCTTAAGAATATCTTTTTCGCTACTTCTGAATCCGCACATATAGTTGTTAAAAGTTTGGGCAGATGCTCAATAGCAGCAAATGGTAAATTATGTTCGATTATATAAGAAACTAATCGAATTTCTGCCTCTTTTACTTGTTTATCTAAACAAGCCGTCTTTGATGTCCCCGCAAACGATTCTTGCAACGTTCGTTGAGTTGTAAAAGTACTAGCATTGTCTTTGTGTTTTTAGTACCTCGATGGCGATCTAGCTCAGGCTTGCCTGAATTTGCAACCGAAATATGGCTCTTGCACCACTTGCAGTACCCATAATATATTCCTTGAGTGCTAGGTGCTAGCCACCCTTTAAAATCTTCCATTTGCATCCATTCATGATTGAATTTTTGCATATATTTTTTCTTTTTCTCAATAGAGGCCATTTTGTTTTTAAAAAGCCTCACCAAATACCAAACACCAAACCCAATCAAAATCATGCAGTTGCAGGAAAACTAACATGGAACACGAAAACCAAACATAGACACGCTCACTATCGCATAGTTCACCAAAAAGCCAACAAAATTAAAAACAAAACAAAAAACAAACAAAAAACAAACAAAATTAAAATTGTTCGGATTAATCCCTGCCGCTTCTTTCCGCCATCGCCCTACGCGACAATATTTCCACTCTCACCATTTGGATGGTTGGCAGTCCTCAACTGTGCGCTTTTCTCGAAACTTCCTGCCTCGCACAGCTAAACTGTGGAACGAACTGTCGCCAGCGGTGTTTCCGGACCGATACGACCTTCAAACCTTCAAGAAAAGAGCGTACTCCCACCTTAAAGGCCGGCAACGCACTTGCGACACCTCCGGTGTTGCGGGTGTCCATGGACGACGTTAATCGCTTACCATCAGGCGATTCGTTTGCTCGTTTGCCCCCTATAGCATAAAAAATAAAATCCTAGAGATATCGCACCTTTCTTGAATTGGAATTAATTTTATGTTATGATTCACAAACAGTTGACACAGTACGTACACTATTCGCTACACCTCGCGACTCGCCGAAGACGCCGCTGAGCTGAACCGGAACCGGAAAAAAGTAGGAGCCCGCCCATACCGTAGAAAACAAAACCGGTAAAATCAATGAGATGACAATCGAAAAAAAAACGTTTCGATCCATTAAGCCATTCAGCATTCATTGTCCAATAGTGCGGTCAATACTTAACTGTCACTTGTCAGTTAAGTCAAATCACACAACAACTGTCACAAGTTGACATATTTAAATAGAAAAACGTTCCGTTCCACTTATTATTTGTTACACAGCTCACTGATGAATCAAGTTGACACAGGAGTAAAAAACAATCGTTATTAAATAAATAAAAAATTGTATGCACAGTCGTCTGCACCAAAAAACAGGAGATTTTGGACAATATAGAAAATAAATTAGTAAGCGATGGCTAGATGTCGTGAAGGCCGACATGAGCATAAACGGGCTTACAAGGGAAGACGCCCAGGATCGTGCAAAGTGGAGGAGAGGATGTAGGAAAGCGGACCCTGGCAAAGGCCGGGATAACGCTAGGTAGAAGAAGAAGAAGATAGAAAATAAATTAGTAGATCAGGAGACAACCTTCAAAATCATGTAATCCCCTGATAAATCAGGAGAGTTTGCAGCACTGGCAGAATGTCATCATGAACCATAGTAATGAAACTGTTATAATGGCTAAAATCCATGTTGCTGTGTCACACATTTATGTGGAATAAAATATTACTTCCCGGCCTAGGCCTTCAATTTTGTATGAAATTCCATTACATGTCTCTCCAGTTGCCCCGCCTGAAACGTGGTACTTTAAAGCCTATTATAACGAACGTTATAACAACATTTCATTGCAAGTTTGAGAAAAATGTATAATGTTGACTTATTCAAGTTCTTGAACTACTGATACTTCAGTTTCAGTATCAGTAGTAAAATATAATATTCATTGGAAATACCCTCTCTTATTCCGCCAGTATCCATTTTTGTTTTATTTCACAAGTACTGTACAATAATGTAATGATTATCTTTTATAATTTCATAGCAATGTTTTTATTAAATGGACCTAACTTATATCTCACGTTTTTAATTGGAGAATAATAAAAACCTCATTTGATGTCCACATTGACAGAAATTGCCAAAATTTAAATTGACAGAGTAATAAAAAAAGGAAGTGGGACGTCGAATGGGATGGGATGGGAATGGGAATCTGACGCCCGCGCGGGTTCGTACCTGATGCAAAGGTTGTCCATCGCTATTCAGCGTGAGAACGCGGCTAGTGTGATGGGTACCTTTGCGCCAGGGACGACTCGAGGGGGACTTTTTGACTAGGCTTAAGCTGGTATACATCCACTTGCCAGAATTTCATTTGCCATAATTTAATTTGCCATAATAGTCAACAGCCATTATATTGTTTTCCATAGTTACATATACAATACTTATTGTTTACTATATTAGTCACGTGCCAGAAACTTTGTTTCCCATAAAATCAATATCAATAATATTATTTGTCATCATCATTGTAAGCCATAATTATCACTAGCCATAATATAATTTGCCATCCAAATTGCTTCCCAGAAAGTAGGTTAGATTAGGTTTGGTTAGAACTGTGACCTCCTACAAAATAAAACGGCTACCAGAAAGTAGGTTAGGTTAGGTTAGAACTGCGAACAAGCGAGCGAGCGAAGTCAGCGAGCAAGACTTTCCGGGGCACCCCGACTCTACCAGAAAAGTCAATATCAATAATATCATAATATTGAGAATAAAAAGCTCACAGTGTTAGTTCTTTTAGATTTCAGTAGTGCTTTTAATACTGTAGATTTTGATATCCTTCTCGAAAACCTGAGGTCGCTTAATTTATCAAATACTGCTCTGTCTTGGTTCCGTGACTACCTCTTTGGGAGGCGCCAGCGTGTCAGGGTGGAAGACCGGGTTTCGGATTGGTGTAACCTCTCCGCTGGTGTTCCCCAGGGAGGAATTCTCTCTCCCCTTCTTTTCTCAATATTTATTAATGGCATTACTGAGTCTTTAACTTCAAGTTATCATCTTTACGCGGACGACTTACAGATTTACGCGGCGAGTGACTTCGATGATTTTCCTTCACTGATTAGCAAAATCAACTGCGACCTTGAGTCGATACGTAGCTGGGCGTATAATTTTGGGTTAAAGGTGAATGCTCGGAAATCGCAGGCTATTGTTATTGGTAGTCCTTATTTTATGTCCAAATTGTCGGAGCTGGTGGTACCCGACTTACGCTTTGACGGAGTAACTATCCCTTTCTCCTGTACAGTCAAGAACTTGGGTATCACCATGGACCAAACCTTGAGTTGGACTCCCCATGTTGCCGAGATCAGTAAAAAGCTTTTCGCATCTATGCACTCACTAAGACGTCTCCAAAATTTCCTTCCTCTTCATACTAAAATCACTCTTACTCGGTCCCTTCTGCTTCCTTTATTAGACTACGGTGATATTGTTTTTGTAGATCTTAGAGAGGAGCTACTTGACAAACTCGAACGCTTGCAAAATGTATGTATCAGATATATCTTTGGTCTGCGTAAGTATGATCATATATCCCAGTTCCGAAAACAACTTGGCTGGCTTCCGATTCGTCGTCGTAGAGATGTGCATGTCCTGTCATTGCTTTTCAATGTGTTATTCAATCCTGCTTCTCCTTCCAATCTATCTGAGAAATTCAGTTTCCTGGCTTCCGGTAGTGGTCACCGTTTACGTTCTAGCACCAACCTTTCTCTCACTTTTCCGTCCAACAAGACGCGTATTTACAAAAGATCTTTCACTGTCCATGCCGTAAAGTTGTGGAATGAGTTGCCGGTGTCTGTGAGGCAATCGCAATCTGCAGCATCGCTCAAGGAGAGGCTAAAGAAGTTGTGGCTTTCCGACCCTTGATTGGAGTTTGTCTTTTATGCTCTGTTTAATAGTTTATATATATATATTTATTATTTAATATATGTATATATATATTGTTGTTTAGGCATCTCTTCCCGTACGGACCGGTGGTCTAGGTGTTCGGCGCGCGCGGGATGTGAGCTTGCCGGCCTTCCTGGCGTCGGCGGCTGGGGTGGTGGGCCTTGTCACTCAAATTTTATCTCCAAATGGTGACATGGTGACCATACCTTACGCTGTGGATGCTAGGGCGGCCTGGACGTCTCTCAACCCGGGTGCTCCCATACCGGAAAGGCCGGACTGTCAGAGATTGTGGGACGATGTGGGAGTTAAGCGGGATTTCGAGCGCCTTTTGGACACTGCGGTAGGCGTTGATAGGGCGAGGCTTAACGCAGTGTCGAGGCCTGAGTCTGGTGCTTGGCTACAGGCGCTTCCCTCCCCGCACATAGGTACTCTTCTTGACGACAATTCGCTGCGGATTGCCGTTGCTTTTCGGCTGGGCTGTGTCGTATGCGAACCCCATGCATGTATATGCGGCTCAGTGGTGGAAAGTAATGGTTATCATGCCCTAAGTTGTCGTCGATGTGCGGGGAGGTTTCCGCGGCACCACGCCCTCAACGAGATATTGCGAAGGGCGCTGGTAGCTGCCAATGTCCCGTCTGTGCTGGAGCCACCGGGCCTTAACCGGTCTGACGGCAAGAGGCCAGATGGGTTAACGTTAATCCCGTGGGAGAGGGGCCGGTGTCTACTGTGGGATGCCACGTGCGTCAGCACGTTCGCGGCATCGCACCTTGGCCGTACTATGAGGTCGGCGGGAGCGGCGGCTGAGTTGGCTGCGATACGGAAGCGGGAGAAGTACGCGGTCCTGGCAAACTACCTGTTTGTCCCTCTTGCGGTGGAGACCGCTGGGTGCTGGTGTGCCGAAGCCCTAGCATTTATTAAGGAGGTGGGAAGGCGCCTGAGGGAGAGTGGTCACGATCCTCGCTCCGGGTCTTTCCTGTTGCAGAGGTTGTCCGTTGCGGTTCAACGTGGAAACGCGGCGAGCGTAATGGGCACCTTTGCGTCTGGAGGGGCGCGGAGTGGGTTTCAGAATTAATGTGTTACATGTGTTTTTAGTTAAGGACTTTTTGTAAATTGTAATTTAAGTTTATTTTATGACGTTTTGTAATTAATTTGGTTTGGTTTATCTTGGTTTGCATTTGACTGATTAAAATCCTTTTGGTTCTCACGTTTAGTGTATATTTATATATGTAAATATTATATATATATTTTTATTGCGTATTTATTTATAGTGTAGTTACAATGTGTATTCAAAATTTACTTTTTATTTGAAGTTTTGTTACTGTACAATTTTTGCTCTTAGTTTGTCTTTCATCGTTGCCTGTTTTTATCTAATTTCCTCAAAGGTTAACTGGAAGAGATCCCTCATAGGGATAAGTTCGCCTTTGTTGTATCAAATTGTCTATGTTACTGTGTTTCTTGTATTTCTTGTGTTATTGTACAATAAAGCTTATACATACATACATACATACATCATTTGTCAAAATTATTGAAATCCGTAATTATGACATGCCATAACGGAAGCGAGCGTGCCGTGGCAGCGGCCGGCGAAGCGCCAGAACCGACTTCCAATATAATATAAAATACTATTTAATAATATATAATACAAAATTATTATAAGTCAGAAAACTTCCCTACCTATTCAACTCGAAGGCAGGTCAGTTTAGGTACGACGACGAGCGAAGCGAGGAGGAGTGTTAGGTTGAACCGTGACTTTACAGCGCGCGAGCCGAGCGAGCGAAGCGAGCGTGCCGCGGCAGCGGCCGGCGAAGCGCCAGAACCGATTTCCAATATAATATAAAATTCTATTTAATAATGTACAGCGTGGGTATTTAATACGGGCGAATATTTTAATGACGATTACTATTGGACCTAGGGAACCTATTTACATTAATTTATTTAGGAAATTAAGATGTTTTTATTTCATACATAAAAATTCAGCACGCAATGTATTGCATCCACATAAATTAACGTAGCTATCTAAACATCATACGAGTATCATGTCAGTGTCATTTATCATGTCAAACAAAGTTGGACGACATACATTGCAGCTCTGTCGCACCTTACAAAAATCATTACACCTAATTAATAACACAATTTAACAAAATTATTATCCCATACGATTCATATTAACAGGTACTATAGCTGCATTAATTAATCGCCCGTATCAAATACCCACGCTGTATAATACGACGAGCGAAGCGAGGAGGAGTGTTAGGTTGAACTGTGACCCTACAGCGCGCGAGCCGAGCGAGAGACGAATTTCGAAACATGGTATGTTCTTTCCAACAAAAATATATGATCAAATAGGTAAGGTTAGGGTTAGCGTTAGGCGCTTGAAAATTCTATTAAATAATATTATTGCACTTAATAATATGGACAACAATTAATATGGCACTCGTACGTTCTGGAATCTAATAATCGGGTAAACAAAGAGTATGTCATATAATTTTTATGGTAAACAAACAATTCGGGCAAATGAAATTCGGGCAAATAAAATTCGGGCATATGAGTATTATTTTATATAATTTTCGGGCAAACAATAGACAACCGCTTAAGCTAATCTTAAGTTTTATTTTGACTATTTTATGCTGACATTTGTTTATTATAAATAAATTTATTCATATAAAAAAGGTAAATGAGATATAAAATATTTGCATCTTCAGTCATTTTAATTGTTTGGTTCACAAACAATTAAAATTTATTTAAATTTTTGATTTTGGCAACCTGATGATTTTTTACTATGACGAGGATCGCCCTATGTATGGGGTTTTCTTGGAAAACCGTGTTTTTTATATATTTTTGGATCATTTTATTGAAAGTTACAGGAAAAAGGGTATAGAAATATTATGTTACTAACAATAATACTTTACATACATATATTTAAGATAGAAATCTTCGATTTTATTTTACAGTTTTGGCGAAAAATATTATTAATATGAAGTCACATATAATAGTAGTTTATGCAACAGTGATATAATAAGGGTTCTTAAAACTTGAGGGTCGCCGTTACAAAACGAGGCGATGCCGAGTTTTGTAATAATAGACCCGAGAGTTTTAAGACCCAATTATGAGCTGTTGCATACCCTAGTTTTTCTACGACAGCTATAATAGCGTAAAAAGCTAAATTTTGAAACGTGGCAGAATAGGGAAGATGTTGTGCCCACTATAGAAATTAAAAAAAAAACAACAACAGTGCTAATATATTGTATGAAAATCCATAGGAGCAGTGTTCTTATGGAATACCATAGACAACGTTATAATGTAGACTTTTTGAATATCGCTGTCAGTCATCTAATTGACAGATAGAAGTGCTGGAGTAGAAAAAGACTATTTAAAAGAACATGTATACAACACTTATATCCAGCCAGTGGGCTAATTGCGTAATGCACTTGAATTTGGAATCAAATCTTATTTCTAATAAGGTACGTCAAATAGACATTATTCTAGATCGTACGCGAACGACGTATGTTTCTTATCATTTTATTATTCGACTTCTGTGACCCCTGCTTGCATACTGGACCTTTCGATTGCTTTCCTTTTCACCCTGGCACGTTTATTGGACTTCGGTCTATACTAATAGTGACATGATTGGTTAATGTGACTTAATGGGCATATTTTTATTTTGTTGTCTTCTTTTTTCGCGTCAGATTTGAATGAAATTTGGTGGGTAGGTAGAGTTCCTTATTCTACGCTAGATAGATACAAAATCTCAATGTGCGACAAAAAATTTGTACTAATTTTCCCACTGAGTTACGAAACTTCCATGCGATTTCGTAACTCAGTGGAAAAAAATGTGGGACATACTTTGAAATTGGGTATATCTTGAAGAGAATAAGGCTATAGCTGGATTAATTATTCGCCCGTATCAAATATTTACCCACGCTGTAAGTATTTCACAAAATGCACGGATATACTCGTAGGTGGTATTCAATAATGTCATGGCAGTATGTCACAGATACTGGCAAAGGGCATCGTTTTGATTGTCACGATGATTATTTAAAAGGGCATTATTGAATGCCCTTTAAAATAATCATCGTGACAATCAAAACGATCTTGTGGGTGAAGGAAATTAAGAAAATCAAGAGCCTCACATAGAAAATCGAAATGCCTCGGTTCTAGTTGATCAAGAAATTGAAGATTTATTCATACAAGATTACGTTAGAGCACCAAATTCTTCCCGAACGTGCATCTATCAACAATGCAACGATCCTGATTTAAGGAGAGTACCAAAATCAATGAAAGTGTACCTTTTATGTACTTATCGATTGTATATACCGCCGAGTGCACGGATTTGTGAAGAACACTTGACTAATATTGACTTCGAAGAGATTTTAAATAATATGAACGTTACAAGCTATCTTACGCATCATTATTAAATGATATGACACATATTTTAGTTGAAGCCGTTAATAGTAAGTCCAGATTTGATTTTGAGTCAAATGACTTCACTACGAGTGAACTGCATTTTTGGACTGGTTTAACCTTAGAACAGTTTGACAGGATTTTAGAGCAAACACCATCCCCTGCAGAAAGAGATGAACGGCCCATGACAGTCCTCGGTTGCTTTTTGACAAAACTTCGAACCGGGAAGTCAAACGAAAGACTTGCGGTGCTTTTCAATCAGGGACGTCGAACATTCGAACGAAAATTGAAGCTAGCAAGGGAATGTTTGTTTGTGTGGGAATGTCTCGGATTTGGGCATTTATCTAGAAATAAAGCTCTAGATAGGAATTTATTTTTAATAAAAGGCATTTTCGGAAATTAGGCGCACACAAAATTAGTTCTTATTGCAGATGGAACATAATAATATGTTTATATAGAAATAAGTAGTATTTTTTATTCCAACGTAAAAGTTACAGCCACCACAAGTTTGGTAACTTACTAAAGCCTTTTCTAAAGTCTGCAGCGATGGATATATATTAGACGTTGTAGGTCCATACGCAGCAACAACTTCAGATGCTATATTATGCAAAGAGTTATAAACAACGATGAGCATATGCTGCATTGTTAGTTCATAGAAGGGATGTATCTAATCTGGATAGAGGATTCAGAGATAGCATGCACGACATTGATTCCTACGGGTATGAAGCTCATATGCCACCTACTAAAGATAGGAACGCTACTCAACTGTCAACAGAACAGGCAAATAAATCACGTTTGGTGACTATATGTAGATGGGTAGTAGAGTCAGTCAATGGGAAATTCAAAAATTGGTTTAAACTACTTAGACAAACTTATTTCAATCGGGCATAACCGCTTATGTTCGGTGATTTTCGCATTGCGGCATCAATCATAAATGCACATTATTGCAATGTCACTGATAATATTCTGGCGGCGGATATTCTAAACATAATAAATTTACGGATTCACACACCGAATCACTTGCACAATTATGTCCAGATGAAAAATCTTAATAGATAAAGGGTGAACTTTAGGGCTATGGAAGCTAACATGCCGTATTTTGAAGAGTTCTTCATTTGTCTGATGATGATATGATATTATTAGCCTTGGGTACTTACCATACAAAACTCGCCAAATCATACTGTGCGGGACATTTCCGTAATGGTATATATTATAAAGAGTTATACAGAGTGCACGTACGATACGTAAGAGCATGTACTTATTACTGTTATATCCTTATATACCGTGACTAGCTTTAACCCGCGGCTTCGCCCGTGTACTAAACGTAATTTTCAACCGTCATACAAAAAAGGAGGTTTTATTTATTTGTTTCACGTCTACTAAGTTGGATTTGAAAATCGTTGTTGGTTGTTGTTTTCGAAATCTGCGACCCGATAACGACACCCATATCAAATAAAATAGTCGTAACTATTCTTGTTTCCACTTTTACAAACTTTGGACCATCATTTAACCCCTACTTTGAAAAATCCTATCTTTGTGCACCCCTTCTCCTTCTCTTTCTTCTTCGTCTTATAAGAAACCTACGTACAAATTTTGGAATCTTTGGAACCAGAAATAAACATAAAAACAACACCCATATTGATATTTTCAGATTTCAACCCCATCGCATCGCACCCCCATCAGGGAAGATGGTATCTCACGTCCGCCTCGTTGGATGTTGAAATTGTTATTGTTTTCGAAATCAGCGACCCAATAAACCAGAAAAACGATACCCATGTTGGTTATTTACTATATTACCCCTTTTCCCCCTTTTGTGGGTTGATTTCTCAAAAAGCCTAAGTTTGCTAAATTTTAAATCTCTAGAACCAGAAATAGACATATAACGATACCCGTAGTGATATTTTTAGATTTCGACCCCATCGCGTCCCAACAGGGGAGATGGTATTTCACAATCGCCACGTTGGATGTTAAAATCTACGTTGTTTTCGTAACCAGCGACCCGACAAACCATAAAAACGACACCCATGTTGCTTTTTTACTTTTTCACCCCATTTCCCCCTTTTAGGGGTTGTTTTCTTAAAAAAACCTGAAACAGGTGTTAACTAATTTATCTTTATAAATACTTCTGTAAAGTTTCAAATAGAATAGTCCAACTAATTTTGCTTCCCCATACCAACTTTGTACCCCCATTTCACCCCCTTTGGAGATAAATTTCGAAATCTCCTTTCTTTGTGCACCCCTACGCTTTATAAGAAACCTAAGTGTTAAATTTGGAATGTCTAGAAACAGAAATAAACATATAACGACACCCGTAGTGATATTTCTAGATTTCGACTCCATCGCGCCCCAACAGGTGAGATGATATTTCACTATCGCCACGTTGGATTTTAAAATCTATGTTGTTTTCGTAATCAGCGACCCGATAAACCATAAAAACGATACCCATGTTGTGTTTTATACTTTTTCACCCCTTTTCCCCCTTTTAGGGGCTGAATTCTCAGAAAACCTTAACTCATTTATCTTTAGAAATACTCCTGTAAAGTTTCAAATAGAATAGTCCAACTTATCTTGTTTCCCCATAGAAACTTTGGACCCCCAAACCACCTACTTAGGGGTTGAATTTCGAAAATTCCTTTCTAAGTGCACCTCTAGGCTTTATAAGGAACCTACGTGCCAAATTTGGAATCTCTAGGATCAGCGGTTTGGGCTGTGCGTTGATTGTCAGTCAGTCAGTCAGTCATTCAGTCAGTTCTTATATATATATATATAGATTTAGGCAATATGAACGCCATAGCAATAGCACACTAGTATTGCACTTGCTTAACGGGAAACCGCACGTTAGGATGTTGTGCACACGTCATATGATATCATATCTATTGTGTGGTACATGAAGATAGTTAGGACGGCATACTGATTTTGTTCTGCCAGCAGGACTTTTAAATGATGTAATAGTAGATGCATTTTAAGTTAACGCTGTGATAATATGTATAATATGTTAACTAGTAATAGGTATTGTAGATGTAAAAAATATACGGCTCTAAGCTTTAAGACAATTCTTGTTTTCCTTTTTTTTAAGAAACGTAGTTGTTTATTATGTTAGTAACATAATGTTTATGTAACCTTCTTCCTTTAACTTTCAATGAAATGAGCAAAAAATATATAAAAACAAAACACGGTTTTGCAAGAAAACCCCATACGTAGGGCGATCCTCGTCATAGTGAAAAATCATCAGATTGCTAAGATATATTAAATGTGACATGTTTCGTTTCTGTTGGTGGGCGGGGAAATTTCTGCCCAAGGTCCTTTGGCTTTGGCTGTTTGTGGCCCATTGTATTAATGGAGTGCTCACTTTTACGATCGACATTTAAGATTTTGAATTTTTTAGGAAAAGATGGTACCGTAGACACTGGCAGCGTTTCCTCGCTGTATTGCAATACTAATGCGTTGGGCGAGGAAGCTGTCAGCTCTACGGTCGCCGGTAGCGCCAACAAGCCTCTTTTAAATATCCTTAAAGAGTGTGTGGACGCTCGAACCCCATGGGCCGAGGGTCTCGACGCCGAACGGAACAAAGTTGAATTCGCCGCCGAGACCCCTATATTTGCATTTTTTTAATTTTTCCGTTGCCTCTGCAGCCGCGCCTGCCTTGGCTGTAGTTCCGCGAAGATTTTGAATTTACATTTGAGTTTTCATATTTTACCAGTCGCTTAGGAGCCTGGGCTGGGCTCACGTGAAGAGACATTTTAAAAATACTAAAACGAAATAATTTTCAAGATTAACAAATGTAGAAACAGGCCAATTTTACATAATATTATTCAAAATATGTCAATTCACTTAACGAACGAGGAAAAACTGTGACATAGGTTCGATAACGGCGATAGTATGAGCCCAAACATATTATATTTACAAAAAGAAATATCACGAGTTGTATGAAAGTTAGGTAAACTGGACTAGACTAAGGCCTCGCCACTGTTGGCTCATATAGCTGTTGTTTTATAAAATGCAATTTTGATTGTAACCCTTATAAAGCTCTCGTTTTCCAGCGGTAGCAGTTATGTTCAATAAGCGCTGGCCACAAATCCTACACCCAACAATTATAATTGAAATCTTCAAAGGGATAGGGTTAATTAAAGCGTGGCTCAAACTAAGTCCTCTATCCGGGGATATAGCACACAGAAATGTAAGTAAGTGGTGCGCACAGACTGAAGTTTTGAATCTCAAATGCAGACTGCTTGTTAGTAATATTAGTTACTGGCCAATGAGACAATACAGTAGTACCTACTTAACACGTTGGTGGACACGGCTGCTAACAGTTTTTTGTTTCTTTTGGGGTTTCGAGTCTCATATTGGGAAACATGGTAAGAAGGTTATTAGGTACTATGCGTTCGCGGCAATATATACGTAAATAGTAGGTTGTGTATCAAGGGCATAAACTGACCCACTTTAACCGAGGCTATTCATGGGTCCGAGGGGGATCTATATTGGGATCCCTAAAGTTTTTTATCCTATTTTTGCGTTCCCTAATACTTTTTTGCCATAATAATCATTTGTCCTAACACTCATTTGCCCTATTTTTGATTGCCCTCTCATTGAATGGATGATTTTAGTTTGACCTAATGTTTGATGTCCTAATGTCACCTGACATATTGATTACATATCCTAATGTTATGTTCAATAATGACTATTTGTCCTATTGATCATATGTCCTAATCATCATTTTCCCTAATTTTATATGGCCTAATGACGTTTATCCTATTGTTGTAATACCTACGTAATATTATTTGTCCTAAGGATTCTTAGACCAAATTAATTAATTAATTGAAAATTGTAGTTTGTAAACAGTGTTATGGAAAAAAGTCGGTTCTGGTGCTTCGCCGGCCGCTACCGCGGCACGCTCGCGCGCTGTTTTAGGTCGCAGTTCTACCTAACACTCCTCCTCGCTTCGCTCGTCGTCGTACCTAAATCGACCTGCCTTAAATTTCGATCTTTGAAGCGCTCGATCTCAGCCATTTTCAATTTTAGAAAAAAGTTTTTCAATTAAAAGCTGCTTATTGTGATGTGTTACATACGTTATAACTAATATTATTTATCCTAAAGATTCTTAGCCCAAATTAATTAATTAATACAAAATTGTAGTTTGTAAACAGTGTTATGCAAAAAAGTCGGTTCTGGCGCTTCGCCGGCCGCTGCCGCGGCACGCTCGCTTCGCTCGCTCGACTCGCGCGCTGTTAGGATGCAGTTCAACCTAACACTCCTCCTCGCTTCGCTCGTCGTCGTACCTAACCCGACCTGCCTTAAACTTCGATCTTTGAAGCGCTCGATTTCAGCCATTTTCAATTTTAGAAAAGGTTTTTCAATTAAAAGCTGCTTATTGTGATGTGTTATATACGTTACAGCTAATATTATTTGTACTGAAGATTCTTGGCCCAAATTAATTAGTTAATACAAAATTGTACTTTGTAAACAGTGTTATGGAAAAAAGTCGGTTCTGGCGCTTCGCCGGCCGCTGCCGCGGCACGCTCGCTTCGCTCGCTCGGCTCGCACGCTGTTAGGTCGCAGTTCTACCTAACACTCCTCCTCGCTTCGCTCGTCGTCGTACCTAAACCGACCTGCCTTAAACTTCGATCTTTGAAGCGCTCGATCTCAGCCATTTTAAATTTTAGAAATAAGTTTTTCAATTAAAGACTGCTTATTGTGATGTGTTATATACGTTACAACTAATATTATTTGTCCTGAAGATTCTTAGCCCAAATTAATTAATTAATCCAAAATTATAGTTTGTAAACAGTGTTATGGAAAAAAGTCGGTTCTGGCGCTTCGCCGGCCGCTGCCGCGGCACGCTCGCTTCGCTCGCTCGGCTCGCGCTGTTAGGTCGCAGTTCTACCTAACACTCCTCCTCGCTTCGCTCGTCGTCGTACCTAAACCGACCTGCCTTAAACTTTGATCTTGGAAGCGCTCGATCTCAGCCATTTTAAATTTTAGAAAAAAGTTTTTCAATGAAAAGCTGCTTATTGTGATGTGTTATATACGTTACAATCATTTCAAATATATGTCATAATTACACCACTTTCGACTAAAATTTATAATTTTGGTACAGTCCAACTAAAATATCGTATGGTTAAAACTGGTACAAGACTGCGTATGTATATGGTAACATGCTTCGAACAGATGAGTTTTAGGACTACCTATCATTACATTATGGATAATAATTATTATGACAATTGATTGTTAGGACTAATGCCGGTTAGGATAAAATAGTTATGGCAAGAGATAAGAGGACAAACGTTATTAGGGATCGCGATGAATATGCCAAAACACATTAGGGTTATTGATGTTATGCCAAAAATACTTCGGGCAAATGAGTTTTAGGGCAACCATTACGTTATGGAAAATAATTGTTATGGCAATAGATCGTTAGAGCTAATGCCCATTAGGACAAAACGGTTAGGGCAAGTGATTTTAGGACAAAAATTGTTAGGGATGTAGAGGGCCACCCGTCCGAGGGCAACGAAGCCCAATACAGTAGTCGAGGATAAAATGGGTATGTAAGCCTGAGGTATACGCTCTGCTTTTCACTTCGATTGTAAGGAAAATATTAGGTTTTATTTCACTTTAAATCGTTGAAAATGAAACATCCATTCTTGAGCGCTTGGCGAGCGCTGGCCGCCTGCGATTTTACTTTATGCTCAGCATAAAAAGCCCTCGACTTTAAGATTTCGAAAATTTGGACTACCAAAGCAAGTAATTGAAACGACATTTCTAATGCACAACTTTATTGAATTCGAATAATGTATTGTTGTAGATTTATCATCACATCAAAGGCAAAATCTATATGTGTCAAATGATTTTTTAGGTACAAACAGTAGGTACCTACAACATACGAGTATGTATTCCCGTCTATATCGAGCTAGCGTATATAAAAAAATCTTAAGACACATTTATTTCCTTCATTCGATCGAAGACTGATCAAAGGCGTTCAATTTGGCGTAAGTTAAAGTGATTTACTAGATATATTTGATTCCTATTTTCAACCAATTACAATATTTAATAAAACGTTTTAAAAATAGAAATTCAGTCTGATATCTAGTACAAGTATATATTAAGTTTTCATTATGAAGTTATAGTTTAGTTTAAGTAGTTTATTATCCTACCGTCTTTAAGAAAATAGTTCAGTTAATTACATATATCTATTAGAAATACTCTATTACATTCATATTATATTTTTTATTTCAAAATCAATTAATGAACAAGTACGTATTATAATATTTATCTACTTATCTAATACTGCATTAAATAGTGCACCTAACTCGTTACTCTGTCTTATATCTTAATCACAAATATGAGTGTATACTCGTATTTATAAGTGTTTATAAGGTCAGGTATCTGTGCGTGTATATGGGTGTGTGTATATGTGTGTGTGTAAAATTACGTTCTCGAGTTGTATTGCGATGCAACCGGAAAAAGGGGCCGCATAATAGAATAGACTAGTTATTAAATTTGCTGAATTTTTCTAGCTATACTGTTTACTTATTTACTCAGTTACGAGTAAAGGTAATAATGCCTATAAAAAGAGAAAAACCAGTGTAGGTACCAACTTTGTATTCTGACAAAATTCCCATTACATCTCCATAATTTAAGTGTAACAAAGAGATTTTACTGGGTGGGCCCTACAACAGGAGCACAACAAATTATCGTTGGTTGTATACTCATCAATCTAACAACTTTAGTTCAACAACTTTTAAAAATGATGTACATACTGAAGGTTTTCACCTTTTTATACAACCTAAATTGTATTTTCAATGTATGTTAACATCAGCTTAACAATCCACGTCTCTTGTTATAGAACAAAAATGACACAAATAGCAGTACGTAATTAATATTGTCTTCTGTTACCGCGATTGTTATTCATTGAAATTAAACACTTTAGAACGGATTAATCGCGTTTATTAACACCATGATCCTACGTTTCGAGCCCTTTACAGCACTCGTTTTCACAGGGTTAAGATGATGACTGAGAGAATGCGAATTCTCCCCGTCAATCAAATGAGGTATTTCATAAATTCTAGCATAAAAATTAAGCCTATAGTATGCGAATGTTATGTAAAAAAAATGGTGTCTGGATACCTATCTGTAGAACATTCATGATCAAAATATGAATGCGCTGCGCAGGACGATTTACTGAGTGCGGCATTGTCAGACGTAAGTTATGGTTTATAAGTAGATTAGTAACTATTATAGCGTGTGACAGGGACAGCACGCATTCAGTGCGTACATTAGAGGGAGATGGTAGTAGCACGCCTTCGCGGCGACTCCCGAGTAGGACCAACAGAGGCAGACCCCCGGCTCGCTTCCTATCGGATTAAGCCGCGGGTCAACCTAAGCTGGCAAGTGCGCACACCGCCATTATTGTCGTACCGCGCAGCATCGGTTAGCGCCGCGCGGGATTTAGTAGCGAGTAGCCACGACGACGCGGATCGCACGCGCACATTATATCCTACGATCTTGATTGTATTATGTATGTAAAACTGTAAAATATTAGTGGACTCTTGTTTAGTTTACCGTGCTGATGAAAACAATAAACGTTTCTCGTCTACATGTGTGTTATAATTTAACAGACCCGCTATATTCTGGCCGCCCAACGTTTGTGGGTCTTGAATGTTCGATAGTCGTTCGCGAATTGTACTACCTACCTATATATACTTATATAGTGATTGTGACGATGACTTGTCTTAAAAATGCCTCCACGTCGACGTCGGGAAAGACTCTCGCTGGGGTCACAGGAGGATACGGATTCAGTTAACGAGAGCGTTACGCTGAATCACGAAACCCTGACGACAATGTTGACCACCTTACAACAGACTCAAAACGAGTTTTGTCAGTAACTGCTTCGTGAGGTGCGGTCTTCAACCCCATCGCAGGCCGACGCCACGGCTGCGGCCGTCGCCGCTGCTGCTATGTTTGCTTCAGTAAATGGAAACTTTGCACAGTGTACGGCGCATTACAGCGGCAGGAGGAGCATTTGTAAAGCTTCATCGATTGCATCGAAAGCTACAAGTCGTGCGTACACATCACCGACGACAACGCGCTACTAGGTTTGTCCTTGCTGTTGACCAAGGACGCGGGTGTCTGGTGGCAAGTTGTTAAGAAACAAGTAAGGACGTGGGACGACGCGCTCGACAAGCTAAGAAATGCGTTCGGCGAGCGCCGCCCACCTTTTATCGTCTACCCGGAGCTTTTCTCGTTGGTTCAGGGCGAGGAATCCACGGAGCGATTCGTTTCGAGGGCCACATGGTTTTCGGTTTGTTAGATCGTCGAATAAGGAAAATGCTAAAAAGAGAAACTACGAGTATAGACTCATTCGACAAGTTACTGAAGAACTGCCAGAGGATAGAAGACGCGTGAAGGGAAAATCGCGCGCCGGTACGTGAGAGCGTTTTTCTGAATCGCGCAAGCGGCGCAAGGTTGCGCGCGAGCGGCGGAAGCGGCGTTGCCACGCCGGCCACGGCGCGCGCCGCCTCCGCGCCCGCCATCGAGAGTGCTGCAACGTCGCCGAGTTCGTCTGTTAGACATGATGACAAACCACGTCGTTTGTTTTGTATTTACTGTCGTCACAGTGGCCACAACAAAGACAACTGTGAAAAGTTAACGGTAAAAGTGAAAAAAGTGAAAAGTGCGTAGTAGATAAAGTCGTTGAGAAAGTGAAGTGTTACGGTTGCGGTGCCCCGAATGTTATTAGGTCAAAGTGCTCGTATTGCAACTCGGGTTCGGGGTTGTCGTTCAATGCGGTTGACATAGTACCCACCCTGTCACGTCGGTGACGACGTTAACCAGCGCGAAGGTGCACTGAACGGCCTCGACTCGTCGAAACCTGCATCACTACCGTCCGATGGCGCGGAGTCGCGTGCATGGCACGGCGAAAGTCCCGATGCACGGCTCAGCGAAAGTCCGGCGGGCGTTCGCGAGTCGTCACGAGTACGCGATACACGCGCTGCCTGTAGCGGAGCAACAGCGCGCACGGCGGCCTCAGCGACCGCGCCAGGGCCAAACACCGCGCCAGGGCCAAGCACCGCGCCGACCGTTAACCCTTTGCCTGCGCACTGTGGAGGTAACCCTACGCGTGCCGTGGGGATTTTAGTTATGTACAAACTTTGTTTTCTGATAATGTAAATGTCTACGATGTTAACAATGTTTTACCTTCTTGTAATGAAGTCAAGGTTTTTCAACCTGGTTGCGATCAGGTCAGCCACGTTTAACTTTCTCGCTGGCCTATTCTGAAAATAAAAATTCAGGGTGCGAATGGAACTGCGCTGGTTGAACCAGCGGCTAGAACTAGTGTTGCCGGTCACACCTTATACTCCTTCTTGTAAAGTAAGGGACACCCATTAGTGTCGTCAACAAGACGTGTTAAGTGGGCAGACGGTGTCAGTAGGGAAAGGCCTATACTTACCGCGGAGGTGGAGGTGACACTGAATCATAAAACAAAGCAGGTAAATTCGATTCGGTGGATATATGGGCGGTGCTTGAGTCTCTTTATCGATGCCATATTGACTATCGGTACATCGAAGTGTTGAAGTGTTTGTATAGTAACGCCACACTGTCGATTTGAGTACAGGAGCAGAGCACGAAGGGGATTCCGTTGCGAAGAGGCGTAAGGCAGGGAGACGTTATCTCTCCGAAACTGTTTACTGCAGCAATGGAAGACGCCTTCAAGCTACTGTTGGAATGGCAAGGACTTGGCATTAACATAAACGGCGAATACATCACTCACCTTCGATTTGCTGACGACATCCTAGTTATGGCAAAGTCGATGAAAGAACTCAGCACGATGCTCAATGACCTCAGCCGTGTTTCTCAACGGGTAGGCTTGAAAATGAACATGGACAAGAAGAAAATAATTATTTGAAATGCCAATGTTATGCCTATCCCAGTCTCTATTGAAAGCTCGGTTCTCGAAGTTGCTGTCTCGTACATCTACTTAGGACAAGTAATCCAATTAGATAAGTCCAACTTCGAGAAAGAGGTCAACCGCCGAATCCAACTCGGTTGGGCAGCGTTCGGGAAACTACGCAATGTCTTTTCGTCCGACATACCTCAGTGCCTCAAGACGAATCAATGTGTATTACCAATTTACCAGTGAGACTTACGGCGCCGAAACGTGGTCCTTCACTATCGGCCTCATCTCAAAACTCAACAAGTCGCTCAACGAGCTATGGAGAAGGCTATGCTCGGAGTTTCGCCCACGTGATCGAATCAGAAATGAGGAGATCAATAAACGAACTATAGTCACCGACATAGCCCTTCGAATTAGCAAGCTGAAGTGGCAATGGGCAGGCCACATTGCACGCAGAGCAAGATGGCCGATGGGGTCGAAAAGTGCTTGAGTGGAGACCACGGCTTGGCAAACGCAGCGTAGGACGTCCACCCACAAGATGGACAGATGACCTTATGAAGGTCGCCAGGAGACGCTGGATGCAGGTCGCTTCCAACCGGTACATATGGAGGTCAAAAGGGGAGGCCTATGTTCAGCAGTGGACGTCTTATGACTAAGACGTCTGACGTCTTATAAAATAAGTCAGAAGAATGTAGTAAGTTACTACATTCTTCTGACTTAATTTATTCCTAATTTATTCTTATTTTATTTAAAAAATAAATATTAGATGTTATGTTAATACTAGTAACATAACATCTAATATTTATTTTGTTATTTTGCCAACTTTCGACTTTGTTGCGAAACTGGTCCGTTTTACTAGTACCTATACCCTCATCATCATCATCATCATTTCAGCCGAAAGACGTCCACTGCTGGACATAGGCCTCCCCCAAAGATTTCCACAATGACCGGTCCTGCGCCACCCGCATCCAGCGGACTCCTGCGACCTTCACCAGGTCATCAGTCCACCTTGCGGGGGGCCTACCCACGCTGCGCCTTCCGGTACGCGGTCGCCACTCGAGAACCTTTCCGCCCCAACGGCCATCGGTTCTACGTGCAATGTGCCCCGCCCACTGCCACTTAAGTTTAGCGATTCGGAGAGCTATATCAGTTACTTTGGTTCTGCTGCGGATGGTCTCATTTCTGATACGATCTCGCAGAGAGACTCCTAGCATAGCTCTCTCCATTGCCCTTTGAGTGACTTTGAGCCTTCTTATGAGGCCCATTGTAAGCGACCACGTTTCAGTACCGTATGTCATCACTGGCAACACACACTGATCGAAGACTTTCGTCTTCTATACCCTCTGACGTCGGTAAAAAGGCGTGGAATTTGTTCGTACCAGGAATGGTGACAGTGATCTCAAAACGTGGTGTCAAAAACAGTCTGTGTTGCTGTATACAATAGGTATATACTCCTTGGTAAAATAATACATGGCCCTTCACTTCTTTCTAGCGTTATTCCTTTGGCAACTAATCCCAAGATTCATAGCCAAAGTAATGGCACAGGCGCTAGTTTTAGGAAAGTGACTGCCATCTGACCTTCTAATCGAGAGGGTAAACTAGGCCTTATTGGAATTAGTCCGGTTTCCTCACTATGATTTCCTTCACCGGAAAGCGATTGGTTAATATCGAATGATATTTCCTACGTTCCAAAAAACTCCATCAACGCTCTTTTCAATAATACATGACCGTTTCCATTACTGAGAAAAGAAAAGAACTGGCGCCAACCTGTGGTTCTAAGCGCCAAGGACCGCAAGACGGTATGAAAGAGCAAAGAGCTACACGGGCGGTACTAAAAGAGCCTCACGGGCCCCGACGTAGATCTGCCCGCGTCGGTGAACTGGTTACGATTCGGGGACCTTTTCGGAAAACCCGAAGGTTTTGTCTGTGCAATTGCAAAGTTATCATGACGATACCAAAAATATATCCTGAAGGACGGTACGGTCGACATTTGTCGGGCATGCCGCCGTCCCGGAGAATCACTCAGGCATATTATGTCTGGTTGTTCTCATCTTGCTAACGGCGAGTACTTGCACAGATATAATCTCGTAGCCTGGATTATTCACCAGCAACTTGCTCTTAAATACGATCTTGTGGACCACGAAGTGCCGCACTTTGTAGTACGCACCTGCGCCAGTTCTCGAATGATCGTGCCACGCTCTATTGGGATCGATCTATCATCACGGACAAGACTATTGTAGCCAATAAGCCTGACATCGCGCTGGTTGATCGATCGCAGCGTCGGTTCGTCTTGGCCGACGTTACCATCCCCCATGACGAGAATCTCGTGAAGGCCGAGAAGGACAAGTAAAGTAAGTACCTAGACTTGACTCACGAGATAACCGCCATGAGGGATGTTGACTCCCAGGTACCGCTGGTACTACGTCGTGAAGGCGGATCTGCGTCAGCTTCTTGCCGATTTATAGCAGGAAATCGCGCTGGACCGGGACAGGTGGCGTGCTCTCGTATCGGAGGCCAAGATTATTTTTGAATCACAGCCAGAATAAGTAGTTGTGGTAGAGAACTTGATAATGGATTTAAAAATATATTCCTATCTACAGCATTATTTTAACTAAGCTAAGAAAAAATACTGTTTATGGGGTTTCTGGTTCAATATTATATCAAAATATGGTATTCCTTTTACATAGGTACATTGAATGTCCCTAGGAAATATTTAACTATACGTACTTAGACCATTTTCAACTATTTAAAAACACAGTAAAATCTAAGACAATTATTAAAAACACAGTACAATCTAATACAATTAGAAGGCTGATAAGTTTATTAGGTGACTAGATGTCAATTATATAATTATGTATTTTTTGGTAACAGCAATATATTTATATCAATGTAGGTATCTTTATTTATCTTGTTAACTTGTCTATAAAATAATATATATTTAGTACTAAATATAAATATTCTTGGTATAGATCTGTTACTTAACTGAGGCGGCTGGTAGTTGTAGATTTATTACTTACAGACTTGTTTGAGCTTGGCTATGTGCGGCTGATCTTTATAGTAAGCAAATACAATTTGTTCATTAAACTGGGGTAAGCTCCAAGAATTAAGCCATCTACTAGAAAATTACTTTATCAGCAGCCTGAGTTAAAAGTTACATAATATTTGATATATTACATGACTACAAGTTTGCTAGCCCCTGAAGCTTAGCATTTTTCAATCAAACTTAAACTTAAACAATTGAAAAACAGTAAATTATCATAATTTTATCCACATTCATCAGCATATTTAAACTAAATGTTGTTTACGTTGAGTAAATGCATGAGTTAGAATAAAAGATAACTAAATTACTATAAACGACAATTTTAAGCTAGTGTAGGAAGTTAGTGCGTATACTCGTATTCGTGCACAGGTCCGCGCAATGAGTTATGAGCGCTGACCTCTTGAATGCGCAAAGCAGTGCAGTTTCTTTGTCGATGGAAGGGCGAGATGCGCTTACACGCAAACCGCCTCACCATTTTTGCCGAGTGCTTATAACTCATTTTGCAACCTATAATTTACAAACTAGCTTACTTCCAGGCTAGTAAACTAGTGATGAAGCTAATAGTTTTTAATAGCTTGCTATTCTATTTTTAGAGCTAGTACTGTCCCCCACCACTGCTTTCGCTGTCCTGAATTGTGGGCGAAGCTAGTATCCGATCGGCTAGTGTCCTTACCATGAGTTATACGTTACTGTACTCTTTACCGTCTGCGTTAACTCACTGTTTTTGCATCTCGCTCCCTCGAGCAAGATGCACTGACACTTGAGTGGACGCCATGTTGACGCAGATATAAAACCACGGAAAAATAACTAAAGCATGGAAGTAGCACAACAACTGGCAAATGTCACTTTCCCTTGAAATTGACAGTAGATTTTTCAAATGTCTTAAGTGTAACCATTTAACATGCCTCTTACCTTACGACATTTGAAAAATCCACTGTCAAATTATGCGACTCAATTAAATTGTAATGCATTGACACCGACTACAAAATTACAACGATGTATTTAATTTATCTGCTTCGATGGCTTGAGTCAGAGAGGAGGCAGCAAGACTAGAAATAGAAATAATAAACATATATATATACCTACAACTCTTTTCGACACTTTCTTTACTTGGTAAGGAAGTAAAAGTACGGATGTATGACTTTGATGTTGACTTTGAAGATGAGTTTTGACGGGGGGCTTGCATAAAACTGATGGTAAAGACACAGATTTTACTTCACGGACGTTTTGTTACCGTCACTGGAATGACTGCCTGACTGACATCATGTAAACAGCACTAGCATGTATTTGTGTCCAAGCCAGAAAGCCTTTATGATGTGCTGCATAAATAAGTGGTATGGAGTAGCTACCATGGCTTAAAAGTGGTTACTTCAGTGACCAACATTTGTTAAAAAGTAGTATGGTTTAGATTCGTAACAACTAATACAAAAAAGTACTTATTTCATGGAATGTACGAGTATTCACATGTTGTAACAAAAATATATTTATAAATAAATAATTAAATAATACACTTGCTCGATAGCTGTCTTTTTCTACGATGAGTTCATTGTAATTCTTTAACGTGTAGACTACAATTACGGAAACTAATGTATACGGAGGTTGTAGCGTACAGCGTTTCATCCCTCGCAATATCTTACGGGTGGAATCACATCTATCAGTATCGAGACATATTACTTTAGTATATGAGAAATCGGTCCTTACTAAGAAGTTGCGTACGCATGCTTTTAGTTTTCCTAGTTACTAGTGAGGGCTTGATCATATACGAAACCCTGCTCGCTTCGCTGTTAATAGATGCGATTCCACCCTTAGTACAAGAAAATGGGTACTTTATGTTGATTTGCAAATCAAGTACCTATTCAAATGACCACACTGCATTATGCGAATGAATCTTGTAACTCGAATTTATAAGATATGAGATTTTTGACGTCCGGCGGCTTTTTTTTGTATTGTTTTACCTGGGATAACTCGAGGTATCTATCCGAAAGTGATGTAAGAAAATATTTTATCGACAATAAACATATCGATGTTTCTGTCAACATATAAATGTTATTCGACATAAACAAACAGTACTTCTTTTCTCCTCATTTTAATTAAATAAAATAAACAAATTAAAACGTATGTTTAAGATACAAATGGTACAGGCAGTAAATTGTCATTAAAAAAAATCAAATCAGCATCTAGTTATTAGCAGATAGTTTTTGACTTAGGTACCTACACAAACATTTAGAAACATATTTTTCCCACCTGACACGAGAGAAATAAGTTACGTCTAACGAATTTGAAATTGAAATCATTGTTGCTATTGAAAAAGACACATATCTATCTATATTAATAAAAGAAAGTGGTGTTAGTTACGGTACTTATAACTCGAGAACGGGTGAACCGATTTAGCTAAGTTTGGTCTTGAAATATTTGTGAAAGTCCAGGGAATGATATAGGGGTGAGAAAATATGGAAACATTGCGAAGAAAATTCCTGAAAACCATAAAGGTATTAATTAGGCCTAGAGACCTGACGTCAAACTACGAAACCGTCAAAGTTGAAGCCAAAAGTGAATTCATGTGTGCGTGCGACGCTCGTATATTTACACGCGGCGACACACACATAGGGACGACAATAATGTTGCCAGGAAAAAACCCTGCGCGTCTAAAGTAGAGGGATTTAAGGCATTTAATTTTAGTATCTAATACTAAATTGTTTTAAATTGCGTAGGTTTGGAATTTATAATAACAAATCTAATTTTATGTTCCATAGAACCCTTATTTTTAGTCTGGTATTTGTTTTTATCTTCAAAATGATCAGAGCAAATTTTACTATATTTAGTCGGTTTCCATAATTGGTCATTTCTATTCAGCCTTATTTTCGCTAGCCATTCGGGCAGCGAGATACTCGTCAACTGGAAACCTAAAATGAATACTAGATAGATAAAAAACAAATGTAACTTAAAACTTGGTAACAAATATTATAATTGGAAACGAATATGTAAATAGAAATAACAATAAGCGAATCACTAGCAAATATAGACATTTTCGAACGTAATTATTATGCCCCAATCCGAGGGATATATTTATATTTGAATTTTTTGCATTTATAAATACGTAAAAATATAACATGAAACTTAATACTTACGAGTAGAATGTGATCTTACGTGCTGTGTTTGTGTTGGAAGATAAGTTAGAACACCCAATCACTGCACAACCAACCATTATTACTTAATTTTATAATAAAAACCGGGAGATGTTTTTGCGATGACACGACCTTGAGCACTGATAGACGTCATTCCAAATGTTGAATATTTTTCAACATTGAAGTGGCTTAATTGCTGGTATACGGACACACTATCTAGGCCTTCTTTATCTATGCTAAAAACGACAATTTTATATTTCCCATACAAACGTCTTACCTGTCAAACGTTTGACATTCGTCCCGTCGCTACGGTATTTTTGGAATGGTATATTTTATAGATATCGATGAAATAAGGGTTTCGAATCGACAACATATATCCATAACAGTCGGATCGCGTATTTTTAATATTTTTTATATTTAAAACATTGACATTCGGTTGTCATGTTGGGTGCGTTCAGAAATTTATCTTGGAAAAATATATCTAAGCTACATAAAAGTTTTTATTTCAGATATAAATTTTAAATGGTAAAAAATATAAAAAAGTCGTATTAAATAATGATTTAAAACTTATATTATTTATTTTGTTCTTATCTTTTATTTTGTCAGTCGTGTTTGTGTTTATAGGTACTATTGTTTTCATCGTGGTGGTGTGGCGGTGTTGGCGATGACGTAATTATAATGGATCGCACAAGTGTGACAAATAAGATGAGGGGAAAGATTGTAACAGCCTGTAGTACTCCCCGATCTTACGTAATAAAAAATCGAAGAGGTGTGGAGTACCGTCGTAATCGCCGACATTTAATTAAGTGCGAGCCGGCAGTGGCGGGCGAACAATACGCTCCTCCGCCACCGCCGATGCCGCCGCCGCCGCAGGGTTCGGTACCAATCGATGTGAAGGTAAAGTGTGCGCCTGCGGCATTACCGCCAGCTGTACATCATGAGCAGACTCCGAACTCGAGTGAAGGCTTGAGTAATATTGACCACCAGGCCGCTCAGCCAAACGAGCCCACTCTTACTCGTAACAGAGCTCGTAAATTAGGCATAAATGATTTGTTTTGATTTTTTTTTTTAAATGTATACGTACCTAAATATGTTTTTATAGGTACGGCTGTTACCTGTTACCTTACGTTTGGATATGTTATGCTTTAGTTAAGTAGGTATACTCAGTTTAATATGCATGCTTATTATTTTTAAGGGAAAGATGTTGTAGGTAGTTCCACAAATATATGGTAGACATATATTTGTGGAACTACTTATGGTTTTTAATAAATCAGTTGTCATCTGAGTTCGGTGTTTGATTTACAACAATTCTATATCGACTTTCAGGTGGTACAAAGTCCGCCGGGTCAGCTAGTATATATATATAACTCACAGAATTGCCTAATATGAGAATTGAGCAAACTTCAAATGCAACAAAAATATATCAATATAAATCAGTTTAATTACTATTTTCTTTGGTATAGTCTGAAATTTCCTTACACTTAATAACTGTAATTTGGCTATGCGCATGATTGCCGTGCCGAAAGTTAGAAATAGACAATTAAGTTTCCTTTTAAATTGTACGAGTAGCCTCCAGAAAATTTGCCTGTTGAGTAATTTCAGCTGACGTGACATAAAGGTACTGCTACACATGCTCATTACTAGCATGCATATTAGCAAAGGGGGAAGTGGGAGGGGCCCCGCTCCCAAGCCCTCTTGCTAATAAGCACGAAGCACGCTAGCACGTGAGTAGAAATTATACCGAGACCAAGCTTCTTAAGAACACGCAAAATTTTTACCCAAACTGGCAGGGTTGGCACATGTGGATAAAATTAAATATAAAACGTATTGATTATATTTTTTTGTTTATTAATGGCTTAACCTAAAGATTTGGTTTTCATGTGTATAATTAATTAGACATCAAAGTTACAAATTACGGCCGCCATTTTAATTTTCTACAGTTTTGATCAGTTATAAATATCTTTTTCTGAGGATTCGAGGGTTTCTTAGATCAAAACAGCGAGAAACGGCCGTAATGTTGAATTCCTTCAGTTTTTATTCGATCAGGATAAAAACTGATATTCGAGGAGTAAATTCGATATCAATTCAAGATGGCGGTCGTTTTTCATAATTTCAATTTGAGAATTGTTATACAGAACCTCTTGAATCCTCAGATATTGATTTTTATCTCTATCAGATTAAAACTGCATATATCCAAGATGGTGGCCGTTTCTCGCAATTTTAACCATAGGTTCGCTATAAGAAACCTCTCGGATACTCTAATATTGATTTTATCGAGACCAGATCAAAACTAAAGAAATTCAAAATGATGACCGTTTTTTTGAAATTTTGAGCTCTGATTCGTTCGAAGAAACCTGTTGGAACCTTAAATATTGATTTTTATCACGGTCAGATCAAACCTGAAGACATGGCGGCCGTTTCTGGCAATTTTGACCTCAAATTCGTTATAAGGAAGCTCTGGGATCAAAATATTCGTTATAAAAAACCCCTGGATTGCTCGGATATTAATTTAAATCACAGTCAGAATGGAGCTCAAGAAATTCAAGATGTCTGCTTTTTGCGGAGCTTTAACCATTCATTAACAAAAAGTTATTTTACACATTTGTTAAGACTGCCAAATCACCAAAATAATAAAAAAATAACAAATAAAGCCCATACAATAATAATAGCACGTATATTCTATGGGATTTTATTTGTATTGTTTTTACTAAGTGCACACCCTGAGTTTGATCACAAACTCAGCTAGTTTATTAAACCGGTTTCTATGCGTACGTGACACGGAGTTTGTGGCCAGCACACACGCGCAATAGGGGTTGAAAAACTATCATTCTAATTAGTCTGTCAGTTAGATTATCTAAAATAGCCACGTATTTTTTCCTTTTTCAATTTAACTAAAATTTACGAAAATAAAAGTTCCGGGGTGGGGCTTGTGATGTCACTACTAGGGTATGAATTGTATGTACCTAATAGTGACGTTACGCGAAACTTCAACGCACTGTATTTTCGTCAATTTTGATTTGACGAACAAAAGAAAAAGTACGTGTACAATATTTTTTAATAATCTGAAAGACGGACTAAATAGATTTTTTTAGTCGTTTAGCCTATTCCACTTGTAGGTAGTGTAACAGTTCAGCGCGGTTGAATGAAGTTTGGACTCTGTATACTCTGTGATGCCCAATGAAGCTACTATTACACATGCTCATTACTAGCATACTTCGTGCTTATTAGCATGCTAGTAATGAGCATGTGTAACAGTACCTTAATGAGCATGTTTAACAGTACCTTGACAGTTGTCCAGTAACAAAAGCCTAAGCCTATATGTATTTATCGGAATTACAAGCCATCTCTTTTATTCTGCATATAGTAAGTGATAAAAGACGGAAAAAAATCACACGCGCCACAATTTTTTCTTTCATACGAGATATCCACAGTTATATTTTTGCAAGAGCTTAATTTGTATCATTTTGCACATTGCGATCGTTCACGATACCCTCTATTTTGGCTGACTTGGCTTAATATAGAGTCAATTCAAAAAGTGAAGACCGATAGGATTTGGGCACGTGCTAGTGGTATTTCATGGTTGTTGCTATGCTGACTGTGTAGTCATCCTTTTTATTTTTTAATCGTATGCCTACATTGTCGAATAGGCAAAACAGAATTGTTTATAAGCCAACTATCCAACTATTGCACTTGTAGGTACAGTCAAGTGTAAAAATATGGGTGGACACATCTTACTCAAAAATAATGTCCCATAGCATTATTCCATTGTAATAAGAGCGTAGTACCATATTTATGAGACGATTTTGTCGATACGTATTTTTGCACTTCACTGTACATCATCGGGCGTAAAATCTATAAAATATTTTGAGCTTCACGAATATAGGTACGCGAAGTGGCCATAGTTCTATGATGTGCTCCATGGTCTGGTCCTCGATGCTGCAGTCGCAAAGCGCGGAATCTTTCCATCCCCACTTATGCCGGATACGAAAGTAGTTGCAACGCCAGTTCTTAGAATTGTCATTATTGTCAATGAACTGAACATTTGTGTAAATTTATGTATTTTGAATGAATTTAGGTACTTACCGATTTTGTATAGAGACAAATTACTTAGGAGAACTATTAAAAAGGTAATTTTTATTATATTTTAGCATCTTCTTCTCTAGCAAAAATATGTAGGGTTATTACGATGTTTGGCCATTATTTTAACCATAAAACTTGCGATTATCCTAAATAAAAATACAGGAACACTTTCCTCAAGTCGCCTACTTTGTGATGATTAAGGGGAAGTGAAGACTCATAAGCACGTTTTAAATTCATGTTCTTGGGCATTTTCATTCTATTTCTTATATCAATGGTAACCAGTTATGTAACTTACTAAAAAGAGTTTGTATATATTTTATTTAAAATTAAGTTTTATACGTGAACGCTATACAGTTATGTTCTTTTTGTAAAAAACAATGTAGATATGTAGTTTTTGTAAAATAGGTATATGTTTTGAGGACTGATTTTGGACAATTGGGGTCATTTTTGGACACTATCTTTTTCTCTATGTGTAGATCCTGCTTAGACGAATGCTATGATACCAAAAACTCAAATTCGCAAAAAATTTTAGTTATGTTCTTTTTGTAAACATGCCTTCAATTTTTCATAGAAAGGTTGTACATTAAAAAACCTAAAGAGGCAGAGGTCTCACACAATGGTCTGTTTTTAAACGTCACTGTAACTATCTGTCAACTGTAACTCATGTGGGATTTTCTTTCATTCGAGTTCATATTATTGTCGGTTGAGTCGGTTGTGTTTTCTATTGCTGTTAGCTTACTTAAAGATTGTTGTTATCATTTTTGTTGGATTTCGTTGTTAGTTGTTGATCTATTTAGATATTTCTAAATTGCCGCCATCTTGCTTATAAACACTTAAAACATTTTTTATACCCAAGAAATTAGTAATAAATGTGAAAACTATGCATTCAGCTATCGGTAAATATTAAATGATATATATGTACATAAGTTCCTAGAAATTCACTGTTATCGGCCGAAATCGAAGAAGGAAGGTTTGCGACCACTGCTTCTTTGTTTACCCGTTTGACAGATAATTCTAATCTTTAAAAAAAAACGAAGTATAGCAGAGGGGAAGGCCTGTCAATTGCTACTCCGTCTAAAAACTCAAAGGCCACCCTTCTTCTCTTTCCGCACCAACTCTACTTTGATTGGTATGTGTGCAAGTTCACATAATATGTCCTACTTGCATTTAGTAACAAAAAGTATTAAATCGTACTAATCACTTACTATTGTGTAAATATCCCTATTGTCATGACGTGTCAGGTTTCTACGTCAACGTCAGTTTCCAATCTGCCAAAATGAGAGAAGAATCCGTAGTTGAATTATTTATTATTTTCATGGGATTTTTAACGTTAGTAAGTTTGTTTCCTCTATTGCAACACTTGTGGGAAATTATGAAATACAAAAACATATTTTAGATAAATTAACTGCCAACCCTTGTCAGTCGAAACTTGTTTCAACCAAAATGATTAACAAGATTTTAATTTCTGATATTGCATTTACTATACTAAGTAAACCAAATAATTTCTACGGCGTTTACACGAATTGAGATCGAATGTTTCTGTTGACTGAGAGCGCGCTCACGCCGGGGTCCGAGTTAGGCCGCACGCGCTCCCAAGGAGCGGGCTATCTTGATCCTTGGCAATACTCGCATAAAAGCACCTTCTTAAAAGCTTGACGAAAAACCTTGTTAAATATCGTGTAAAAAATTGGATTGACCATAGAACTGGAGTAACCCAACCACAAGACAAAATCGAAAACCCAATGAGGTACGTTTTTCTCCCAATGAGGGCAAATAGCTGGTAGCATATTTAGGACAAAGAAAGGTGCCCAAAGTATAACAAATGTAAAAAACACCACCCCAAGGACTTTAGTAGCCTTCTGTTCAAGACGCAATATCCGACCATGGCGTGAAGAGTTGCGAGATATAACACTTGAATTCCGTGAGTGATGGGTCCTTGGGTTTGCATGGCGGTACGGGCTCGGATTGGCCGGTTGCGCTCGTAAAGATCGTCTATTCCGCATATTTCGGACAGGAGTTGACAATGTTGTTCTGGTTACGCCGAAACTCGAACCTCGTCTTCCGCACCTTCGTTCCTCTTCCCATGTTACCATCGAAGTTGCTCCTCGACTTGAACGCCTCGAGTAGGATACGGAAATTTCATCGCTTCTTAGCCTCGAGAACCCATTGCAGTCATTAACATCGCCTCCGGGTACAATTATTACATCTGTATTACGCCTCGGTGGAGTCGACTCGTTGCCGAAATAAGGACACGTGCAAGGAGGTGGCAGCAGTAGACCATCTTCGGAACTACGAGATTTAGTAGTCAAGGTATTGGGGGCAAGCAGCCCTTCGTTACCTTCATCATCAGAAGCGCTTCTTGGTCGATGTGACAATGTACCTGCATCGAGAGCCATCGACAGCCGGCGTCTATCCCGATGCATTGACGAAGGAGAGCTAGATGAAACGCTTACAGACCCAGGCGTAGCTGCACCGGCACGTTCTGATGAATGAGGTCTGTAATAAAAATAGGTTTAGGGTTAATAATACCCGAATAAAAGGTTTTAATGAGTATAATATACTAGCTGGATACATTAATAGGTAAGGGCTTACAATAAATTCATTTAAACCTTACCTAACAATGTTCACACATCACTAAATAAACCGGTCATGCGTATTCAAACGTACCTTTATAGCCGTGGTCTGAATAATAGACGGGCGTTTTTGGAACCGTAAGTCGATAACTTATAATAACTCATGTCTTTGGGGTCGACTGTAGAAGAGTAACGGGAATAGAAAATATAATACCCGCCTTTTATCAATCATAACTGAGATTACTAGAACAAAGTTTCATTTAATTGTGACATTTGTATTGTATAAAAAACACAAACAAACAAGTTTTTATTTTTTGTCATTAATTTGAGTCACTCAGAAAATTATGACTATAAAATTTTATTGACCCCTCCCGAGCAGCTATGCCTACAACAACCTACCTACATATCTACTCTTTTCATATATTGTAAGGCTACATTGACAGGTCAACCTTTATTTTTTTCTATTTAAGAAGAAAATCTGCAGGATACAAACTAATTGTATATATACATACATTTTTATATGTACCTACATATGAACCTGTGAATTTTCTTATAGGCATCTAATTGATAATTGAGTTCCTAATCTTTAATTGATTTTTGGTAGAAACAATTAACTAGATATCATATTTGATAAAAACTGCCCGTCAAAGTAAACTTACAATTTATGGCGATGAGTTTTTTTTTCGAAGTCGATCATATCTATCGAAAATAATTTGAGTATTGGTAATTATGGGACAACGAAATTGCCGTTTCAGGGACCAATATACTATAGCGTCCTCCTGATTTGCTGGAGTTAAATCTACTAAGAGCTAGGTAGACTGAAGGTTAGACCAGAGATCTTAATTAATGGCTGAATCTAATATACGTATCGCAAATATGGCACTGCGTTTGCACGTTGCCTGTAACCCAGTAACCTAACAATAAAAAATAACACGGAACTAGGATCGCTTCATTGGTCCCAATTGTCCACACCTAAAAATCATTTGTAAAAAAAAAGAATTTGGTTTTCATTCCTAAAGAGCGTAGCCGTGTTTTCATGGAAAATCAGCGCTTTCACCTAATGTTTAAATTTTTTTTAAAAGCTCTTATAACAAATATTATTCACTGTAAGTTTCAGCTTTCTAACTTTGTTATCTTCCAAGATGTTTTATTTTTTATAATAACCATTTTTGTAACATTGCCTAATGCGATTCACTGCAACTTTTGGAACATATACATATAATGACTCACAATTTTTTTAAATATTTTTAGAAAAACCTACAGCCTTTGTCATGTGATTGCCTATAAAGGCCTGCAACATATATTTATTGCAAAATAATCCAGTTGGTACTTCATACTAGAAAATGGAAAAATAAAGCATATTACCCATACCCGCAAACGAGTTACACAATAAAAGGGTGAATGATAGATAATTTAGTCGCAAAAGAAATGATATTGCAGCCTCTTTATTATTAACAATATTGGTATTGGCAGATTGCATTCTTAAGGGTATAATATAAGATGTCAATCTTCTTCTCTTCTTTGGGTACCTCTCCACTACTGAAGGTTGGTGGTCAGCTCCGCATACTTCTTCCGGTCTTTGGCTAGGTGGAATAGCTCCGCAGCACTCGTGATTCCGGTCCATTCCCGAATATTACGCAAACACGACTTTTTCCTGCGACCCACGGCTCTTTTTCCTGCCACTTTACCCATAACTATTAGTTAAGATGTCAATGTCATGCTTTAATTATTTATTACTTAGATGCTAAAGAAAACGAACTGTTAAAAATCAACTGATTAATCTATTTACATAAAATTATATACAAACAAATCGGCACCACACACGCTACAAAAATATGATTCATACGTCTTAAGTATGGATTGAAAAAGAATATTCTTGCCCACACTTTTAGCATTCTGTAATGGGTTCTACTTCTTCATCATTCAGGTTGACATCCAAATCCGGAATCACATAAAAAAATAATTCAACTGATATGGCACGTGGCAGTCCGAGTCAACAAATTTTTGTTTTTAATCTGAAAAAAAATTGTATTTTATACAATCGTGATATAATGAAGGGTTTTTCAGTCGTGGCCTAAGTAAGGTACGAGATTGAAAAACTTAATTATATTACGATTGTATACAATACTAACTTGAGTTGTTTCTTGAGAACTGTTCCTCTAATTGCTCGTTAACACGAGTTGAATGACGAAAACAGAACTCTCGTAAGTCTTACCAAACCTGAGTACCATAAGGTACTGCCAGGGTTCAGCATCAGCTCCATTAATTCCTCATGATATCCATCATCACAATTTAATTAAAATCAAATAGGACTACCTCGAAGGCATTTCGTAACAAACAAAATATGAATGTCTCAAATCAGAAGATACAGCTGGGGCCCGCGAATTATAGAGCAGTTCCTCTTTGACATCCCTGGTCGTCGTCATCATCAGGTCTGCTCCACCAACTGGTGGTGTTTTGTAAAGAAATCCTCGAGTTTCTCATGAAAATACCCAAATTACTATGCATGTGCCTTTCAAATTTGAGGAGTTCCCTCAGTTCCTCATGGATCCCATCATCAGAAATGGATTTTGAAAAAAACGGGACCAACCTGGAACCATCTACTTAAAGAAACCAAAAAAAAAATTCAAATCGGTTCAGCAATGACGAAGTTCTGAGGTAACATACTGTTATGTTTGAGGGGTGGGTACTTGATAAAAAATGCACTAATTAACCACTAATTAAAACTGAGGCTTTATTGCTACTTACAAGACACTAAACACAGTACTTGAACACAATTATCACACACTAATTTAACGCACTCGTCACTTTTACTTCACTCCGATTCGCTCTTGATCCGCACTGTATCGCATTCAGAATTGAACTACTCTGTGGCCGCAGGCTGCCGCTATATATACCCGTTAGCGGTACTCCTGATGGTTCCAGAATGTTCCAGCCAAATCTTGCCTCGACAGGTCGGCTTCGATTCTAGTAAGTTCGCGAGTAGGTACCTAAGTACTTCTCGCGATGATTCTAGACGCGGCTGGGTACTAGGCAGGTGTGTCCGCGAGTATTCCAGAACATTCTCGGCTCTTGCCGTCTCTTTCTATACTTCTCTTTCACACCCTTCTCGAATGTTCCGTATAGCTATCTCTTTCTAAGAGTGGTCTCTTTCACACAGTTCTCGAATGTTCCGTATAGCTATCTCTTTCTAAGAGTGCTGTGTCTTTCACTCCTTCGAGAAATTTCGCCATATACTGAATTGTACTTCAGGGGCCCATAAGGGGTCCTGAAAACGCCTGAAAACGGGTTTTCAGGTTATTGTGCCATCTGGTAGAGGGTGGCCTGAAACGAACTGAAAACATGTTTCAGGCGCCTGAAAACAACGGCAACTGGGGTAAATTTTGAATCTTCTAGTATGTGAAAGAGGCACCTCTAAAACGGCCTGAAATCACTTTTCAGCCTGCTGAAAACGCTTCTAAGGCATGAAAAATCACATTTAAAGTTTTGTTCACATCACCGGCGTAACAATACATTAAAAAAATAATAATAAAAATATAAAAATAAAAATAAAAAAGGAGTTCCCTCAGTTCCTCATGGATCCCATCATCAGAAATGGATTTTGAAAAAAACGGGACCAACCTGGAACCATCTACTTAAAGAAGCCAAAAAAAACTTCAGATCGGTTCAGCAATGACGGAGTTCTGAGGTAACATACATTAAAAAAAACAGACGAATTGAGAACCTCCTCCTTTAGAAATATTGAAGTCGGTTGAAAAAATGGCGGGACGGAACTTGTGCTTTTTATATATTTTAATTATCTTTCACGTATTGGATTTTTAAAGTGTTGTCTCGTAGCATCTCAGCTAAGTATGAATCTGCCTGTCCCAGTTGGTACGTTCCAGCGTAAAAAAAAATTAAGTCAGTCTCGGACAGTTTAAGAAAATCTAAAATTGAATCTGAATCAACGCTTTCGAATCAAAGCCGACATTTTTGTTCGACTTGCAATGCCAATGCATTTTCTTTTCAAAATCATCCTTTCCAATATTTCTCCAGTCATAGTTTTGTCTGATATTAATCTTTTACCGAATGCATTCAAAAGATAGGAAGATATCTTATAATAACTTTGAATTTTTCGAATCATTTTATTGATCAAAAACATTTGATAGAAGTTTGTTCTTTTCTTTTAACATCCCGTGTAGTCTCCCATCGTTATTTGGTAACACGCCTGAATTTGTTTGCTTCTTGCGAAGTCAGTAGTTTCTGCTTGCCCTTTAGTGAAGGCATAAAAACCCGATAACCTGTTGACTCTAGATAAGCAACGACATCACGGAATCCCCTGTCGAGAACAAACACGTCTCCCTTTTTCAATAGATTAGATAAGCCATTTCGTTCATTTATGATGACGTACGCATGATTTCTGCATCATTAATATTTGCTAAATACGGGCCAAGCATGTCAACAATAAAACCATCAGTAGTGCAAACCGTGAATGGTTTACACAGTGGTGTTTTCTTCTGTCCAGAAAAAGATTTACGCTGGTATTCCTTATTGCTACTTTTAACCTGCCGAACAAAGGTGCCATCGCAAATAAGTATGAGGCAAATGTCTGCATTCAGGAGCTTTTTAGCAATTTCTGTGATATGATTTTCATTAAGGTATTCCTTAGTGTGTACATTTGATCCAAATTGAAGTGGCAAAATGTCCTTTTCAAATGAGTATATAACACTATCTGAATAATCAGATAATGTTTTCTTTGAAACCCAGAACTGTGCTAGTCAATTTATTCGAGGCGCCTAGTTCCTGCAACACAGACCGTTGAGAAGTATTATGCATTGATATTAACATTTTTTTTTAAATTACATTTTCCACGATAATTCAGTCAAAATAAGGATCTGTTTCTCTGGAATAAATTGATCGTCGATCGCATCAAATACTGAGGCTTTACATTTCATGCATGTTTGAACAATTCAGTCTCATTAAGTAAACACTTGCTAGTGTGAATTCTGAGGGAACGCAAATCATCTTCATAAATACAATCTTTAATTATATGAGAGGAGCAACACCTATTATTGCCTGGAATGTAACTGTTTTTTTAAACACATCGAGTCTGGCTTTAGTAGTTATAATTTTCAAGTTTGACTTATTGCCGCTAATAAAACAGTAGGTACCCATGTGTAGAGACGGCCCGTTGAATTGCCAACTCAACATAATCTTCATGTACCGTCGGTAGTTCTTGAATGTGTAGGTACAACAAAGATAGTGTCATCTATTGATGAACAAGACGAACTAGATATGCGATCAAAGCTTATACATGTACTTGTATTTGGCGTGATACTACGTACACAATATGCTTTCATTCGGCATCTAGGTCAAATGAAATCGCCGATACAAAACGCCTGTGTCGGCGATAAAAACTTCGGATGAAACGTCAGAAGGCCTAGTATAAAAATTGTACGACATTAACTCCTCGACCGCGTTAGCGTATCGGGAGTTCAAATTATGTTTGCCGTTTATTTAAATCATCCGGCAACTTTCATATTTCGACCCCTCGATACGCTAACGCGGTCGAGGAGTTAATGTCGTACAACTTTTATACTAGGCCTGTCATCTGCTGTAATTATTTTACGTTTTCCTCTAGTTTTATTTAAGTTTATAGCACAGTTAGTACATTTACTCGAAGGTGTCACTTTTGGTGTCGTGATATTATTGGTATCAATAATTTAAAATTCGTAAGCTACTACTATTGCTGCAACACAATGATAAGTAATCTAATCGAAACCGCATTAAATGCTTTCATAACAGCTGGACATTAACATTGACATCTTATATAATACCCTTAAGAATGCAATCTATAATACCAATATCGTTAATAATAAAGAGGTTGCAATATCATTTCTTTTGCGACTGAATTATCTATCATTCACCTATTTATCGTGTAACTCGTTTGCGGGTATGGGTAGTGTCCTTTATTTTTCCATTTTTTAGGATGAATTACCAACTGCATACTTTTGAAATAAATATATGTTGCAGGCCTATATATATATAGGCAATCTCATGACAAAGAACTGTAGAAGTCGGAGTCGTCTGTATTAGTCGCTTTACTAAAAAGCGAGAAATAAAATTCTGAAGTTTTATTTCCTACATTTAGCCAAGATTTTTTTAGCACTATTAAATATTATTTCAAGAATATGTGTCATTATAATATAATGTAAATTATTAAATTAAAGTGAATTGCATTAGCCAATATTAAAAAATGGTTATTATGAAAAATAAAACATATCTTAGAAAATAACAAAGTTAGAAAGCTGAAACTTACAGTAAATAATATTTGTCATGAGAGCTCTTTAAAAATATTACAGTCAACATTTGGTTAAAGAGCCGATTTTCCACAAAAATACGGCTACGCTCTTTAGTACTTGACTATAAAATAATAACGGATCCCGCACCTCTTCAGAAAAAACTGTGCTTCTACTCGTATGATATGCAGTCGTCAATATCTGATAAGTAATAGTCGTTATGAATTCGATTTTTAGTCATACCGGTACGACCCCTGGCGCATAAGTACGAGTACATTCAACTGCAAAGATGAATACAGTCAAAGTGCCACAGTGCACGCCTTAACCCTTTGACCGCTTTCATATTTGAATGAAGTGATCAGTCAGACGCCAAGCACGTTACGATAACCAAAAATGACGAACTTCGTAGTGCTGTGCAAAACGATTCTAAAAAGATTTTATTCAAGATCGAAGTACACCTTAACTGAGAACATTAGGCGTTGCTGGCGTCGTGGGTACGACAGCACACGACGCCTTTAGGCGTTCTTGGCGGTAAAAGGGTTAATATTCAGATAATAACGTCCTGTATACATATTTTTGCACTTTGGCTGTATTCATATCTTGGTAGATGGCTGTACATGAAAAAAATACACATGAAATCATAGCTTATAGCAGTGTGGTATCCGTAAATATTTTATAGTGCTGGTATGTCGCGGTGGGCAGATGGCCAACGGCAGTGACAAAGCTATTATGTCTGCTAAAATACCAACGTGTAGTTACAAATCAGCTGAACACGATAATAGAAGCTTAATAGTTCTGGAGCCACGACATTTTTATTTGAATTCTGTGTTCCTCTACGATTTGAAAATAGGCAAGTCGGTGGAAGTCGAGTTCTATGAACACTCCCCGGTACTGAAAAAATTACCGACTTGTTTTCACATTACATCTCAAAACCTTTATGCAGCATAAGAACTGTGGAGTGAGACTTGTAGATAATTATGTAATGTTATGGGGATAGGTTAGGATCTTATCTACATAGTTTTATAGGCAGTGCAGACCTTTTTTATGCTCGTACATGCATCCCATATTCGTACTGACCATCGTAGTGTTTTTATCATTGTACCTACAGGTAGGTATGATATTTGTATGAATTACTTACATATGCACTATGTTTTTTTCAAATTTTTTGAATTTTATATGACTTGGTGGTAGGCTATAAACTACTTAAGCTTAAATCTTCTGAGCCTGCTAGAATTACCTTAGACTTCTAATGATTGGTGAAAGAGTGAGTGAGTGATCAAACTAAGGAACTTTTGAAGTTCGATACTTCTTAAACTACAAGTTCAAATTGAATGTTATTGAGAATATATCTTGATTCGAATTCTATAACGTCGGATATGACCATCCGACCAAAACGATTTTTTAACATAATCCTAACAGTTGGTGCATCTTTCTAACAAGCTGATACCCGTATTTCTATCATTCATCGTTGCAGAGATACAAAAACGCCTAAAGTCGGATTTGAAGACTTTTTAAAATATTTTAGAGGCATTTGGTGACAATTTAATATCAGCCCTTATTCTCACAATATTTGTCAAACCTTAGCTGAAGTATTATAGTTTACAATCACTTATGCTCCGTGATTTTGATATCCTTGCGGCGGGTGGTAATTGACATAATCTGCCACCTTCACGGATCTAAGTCGTATAATATAACAGATTGAACCTTATGCCTGTATAACATTTTAGTCGTTTAGGTTGAATCGGCACATAAAACCGTTTGGGTTCTCATTTTTTGATAATGTACAAGCATAGAGTCGGATGTAGGTATATAACTTTACAAAAATATTGCGTTTTTAAATGCATACAAAATTGTCTAATTTGTTTTAGCTCCCTTGAAAAGTTGACTTTTTTCACATCCAACCTTATGGAACTCGAAACTAGATATTTAAGTCATTTCATGACCAACATGTTACAGGAGGAAAATGGCCTGAATGGCTTCAAGAAAAGGATGGTACGGTCGTGCTTTTGTTTTGTTCGACTTACTGCCGTGCTCCTAGATTAATGTACCCGTGGTTCCTGTAATATAAAGTATGTCGCTGATCGTTGACTGTTCACTCTGATCACAACACGTTTTTTTTTTGGTCGCCACCGCACCGGTCAGACAGCTGCCTAAGACCACAATATATCAACAAAAGAAAACAAGTTGAGGTTATAACATGCTGAAAGTCGTTAAAGCCCTCGGTTGTTTTGTGCGTCAATCGCAGCGTCAATAGCCGGCTACTCACACACCTGCAGCAGAGGCAATACCGGTCGGACGGCGGTCGGCGCAATTTCGGCTGTTCTCTACACAAGCCTGCCGTTCAGTATATAAGTGATAGTCCAGCTGAACGGACGTGCATGAGAATGGCTCCTGTGTTGTCGAAACACCAAAGGATTGGCATAGCCTTGGCACTTTCTGTGGTACTACCGATGCCGATACCGGTACCGGTGAAGAATTTGTTGCAGAAACGTAGATAATTGCGTATTCTAGATAAATTTCAAACACTAATTGGAAAGTTTGATTACGCATATCTCTATTAAAATATTGTTTATTTTTTATTCCACATGTGGGGCCGATCTTTGTATACATCTATTATCCATGTCCCAATTTCACGTTCTCTCTCCATTATGGCACGTGCACTCCGCTCGGTTGTCGCCAATTAACCAACTGGAATTGCCCCAATCGTACTACACATGCGGCAACCTAGCTGGGCGGTAGATACAACCTAGGGAGCTAGGAAGGTCTTGCGCCCCTGCCGCTCTGCTGCAGGCCCAATTTATTGGCCCTGCTTGCCTATATACATCACAATTAAGGAGGCAATTAAGGGTCCAATTCCAATATTGCTCCTGCTGCAGGTGTGTGAGTAGCCGACTTTAGAGTCAACTAACGTTATCTCTGCCGAGCACATGAACTGTCAAAATTTTAAGTGTTATTTTAAATGTCTAACTTCTATGAAATTATGACATTTACTTAACACTTTCACATTCTGTGCTATCAAAATCTAGGAAACGTAGCATAGAGTCTCTAGACGCATGCTATTAACCGAATGCGTTTTCCCCGTAGTATGTTTCAGCTACTGCGGTAACCGTGTAAAACAAAGTAATTATTACCTGATGTAAAATAAACGGAAACGCAATCTACAGTGATTATCACGTAAAACAACCTTGCGCTTTAAGTTACGTCTGTACGTACCAAAATACATTTTTTTATAGTTAATTTTTTTTATAAATTTAAAATATGTATAGTATATATGTAGGTATATAGACTTTAAATTTTGAACAAATTAATTATGCCAATTAATATATACCCGCTATAGTGTGGTTTAGACGCAGCGGAAGCTTCCAAGCCGCGGGACAGGCGCAACATCTCTGCCCCAAACTGATGCAGTGCGGTCATTGCTGATGGTGCGGGCTCGCTGTGCAACACAACAGGTACTCGTATCAAGTCTACACAAATGGTTACACAGAGCAACGCGGAGTAATACTAAATTACAAAGGTTATCTACTCATACATCTTACTATGTACGAAACACTATAAACATGCAACTAATAGGTTAGGTTAATTACTTATTAGACTAAGCATTGCAGAAAAATTACAATACTGTCCCAACTTCCGGTTTTTTTCTTACTTTTATTTCATCGCAAGTTTTTCCTTCCAAAAACAAGAATCTAATTACAGACCGATACTGTTCTTTCTTCATTTTAACAAATGTACTCTAAGCTTCCACTGAATCGCTGTCAAATAAGAAAAAAAAAACAAAAGACTGCTGTTTTTTTTTAATTTTCCCGCCTCTGAAAAACACCTTAAAAGGGTGGTATACACTTTTCCGGCCAGTGATGTTAATATGTTTAGAAATCGGGTACTTGCCAACAGCCCTGCTTGTGGTTGTCAGACTATAATGATATTTCCAGACGTTTGGCTACTAATTCATTCATAATTCGTAGCCACCCAGCTAAATTTTCTATTGGCTGACTGAGTAGGGGGAAGCGGGGCAGATAAACCTACACAAGGGGCAGTTTTGAAACCCCACCTTTCGCGGTAGCAAACTAAAAAAAAATATGAAATGTTGATCCAGTTGTGGTGCAAAATTCTAAGTTTTATCGGATGGGAATTATATTTAGGTAGCGGTTAGTAAGTCTATTTAGTAATGAAATTAGCTTATTATACCATATGAAAGTAATACTTAGCGGTGTATTTTTATAAATACTTTATTTTTATTTGCCCGTTGGGGTACTCAGGTACGGCAAAGAGTGGGGCAGTTTTGAACGTTTCTAAGTGCCACTTTAATATATTAAAGTACCCATACCATTTCTACGAAAATATATGCGATAAAAAATACTTAAGAAAGTTTGTTTTAGAAAATGATGCGTACATAGAATGGTGCGTAATACAAGGGACAGTTTGAGACACTTAAGTGGCACTTTGAGACACTAAGGACGGGGCGGGGCATGTCTCAAAGTGCCCCAAAATTGTGTTTCAAAGTGCCCCGCAGGTGGGCAGAATGAAAAATATCCTATTTTTTTGTTTAAATTCATATATCTCTGTTATTATGTATACTTTGTATACTTTAGTACGTATACTATCAACTGGTTAGAAAAAAAACATCTATTTTAAGATAATTTGGAGGCCTAAAATTAATTTTTCTCAAACATGCAATGAAATGTTGTTATAACTTTCGTTATAATAGGCTTCAAAGTACCACGTTTCAGGCGGGGCAACTGGAGAGACACGTAATGAAATTTCATACAAAATTGAAGGCCTAGGCCGGGAAGTAGCATAAATGTGTGACACAGCAACATGCTTTTTAGCCATTATAACAGTTTCATTACTATGGTTCATGATGACATTCTGCCAGTACGCCTATTAAAAAAAACAATAAATTATATTTTAAATAGAAAACTCCCGTGAGTATTAGACATATTAATATACTTAGACCGGGTTACTCACGTCTATAAAGTCGAAGATAGCTCGACATGTTTGTCCCGAAGCATGTCGAGCTATCTTCGACTTTATAGACGTGAGTAACCCGGTCTAAGTATATTAATAAATTATATATTCGAATATATTAAGTCGATACTTAATCGATATGGACATGAACATAACAAATAACACATTATAAATTAAAACATTAGCGGTAAAAGTGTCTACTCAAACCAAGCCGTTTTGTTTCATGATAACATTCTGCCATAGTGCCTATTAAAAATAAAAATAAGTAATGATATTTTGTAGTTTTATTTATATAAAATGGACATCGACGTGAACATAAGTAACAACACGTTATTGCAAATTTACTCACACAAATATAGGTACATTTCAAATATTAAATTTAAACGTAAAAGCGTCTACTCAAACCGCGTGTGAAAAAACGCCTAGGTAGTTTTTAATAATTTTGGAGGTTAAGTTAAATAACTTTGATTCTTTTATTCTATTTCAATGGTTTTTTGTTCATTGTTATTTATAATAATAATGTTGTCGTCGAGTTTTGAAGAAGAAATTACTATTCATTGAGCCCCACCAGAATTAAGTGCGAAATGCGAAAGTAAAATTGAATGGGCTCTAAATTAATTGATGGCGCAAATGACAAACGAGATGTCGGAAGGCATATGGCTACCCAAAATGCATGCGTGTTTAGTTAATATTACGATAACTGTTTAGACTAAATTGGTTTCTTGTTTAAGTGAGAACTGTGTCTGTATATCTAAGGATAAGTAGGAATTACAAAAATTTATAAAGAGGTTATAATTTTCATTGTCACAGAATAACAAGTGCTATTCGTGTTTGGTACATTTTACATTGCGACATATTTATACATCATGAAATATTTATGGATCATCTGCTTTATCGTTATAGACTAAATTCATGTTGGAATCACCACGAACTAAATAACAATATTTGTGTTAGATATATATTATTAATTCGTCAAGTCAACTTATTACAAGTATCATATTTTTGGAGATTTTTTATTTATTTCATTGCATGTTTGAGAAAAGCACTATGCATGCCTTGCCGTGAAAAGGGCTTTAACGGCTTCGTATGGTTTTCCGTCCTCGCTAACGCTCGGCTCGTCTATATACATACTCACCCGTTAAGACCTTCTTTCCCGGCGTCTGCAGTAATGTACTATTAAAAATAGGTGTACTCGTCTGCCCCGCTTCCCCCTATTCTTTTGTCATGTTGTCTTGACGTCATTGACTCTATGCTGACTGTATTTTACTTTTATGACATTTAATTAAGGTAAATTTGTCAATGACACAATTTAGTCTCAATCTTTTTTGATTTGCTCATATAATAGAGGAGTTGAAAATATTTCATGTTATCAATTGTTTTACAAAAATCAACGTGGCATATCTGGCATATCACTAAGGTTAACTCCCCAGTGGATGACACTGACCCAATGAATGACCCAATTGTGTTCATAAACTTCGTCATTTTATGATATTTAAGAGTTGGTTACGGAAGTGAAGTGTAGTGATGTGAAGAACATAACCAAAAAATTGCGTGTCTATATTAATTATTTTGATTATATTACTATTTTGGAGGCCGGAGGGACGAGGAGTGATTTTACCTGTCATTCACTGGTTCAATTTGAGAGGTGGCAGTAAAATAAAATTTTTAGACAATGGTACAAATATAAAACATTTTATAATTTGCATATCATACAGGAATAAGTATAACCTATATATAACCACGGGCATGCCGTCGGTATGACAGTACAAGTACAGTAGTTATCTGTAAAAATATGTGAATGTCCTTATGGTGTCATTCACTGGGCCATTTACCTTATGTGTTAGAAAAATATTTCTAGGTTTCTTTTGAAACATTTGTTTATCACTTAAAGACTAAACAATAGCGACAGTTAGAGAGGTGGGAACAAAAACCTCTCTAAGTCGGTCGGAGGAAAAGTAGTTGTCACAAACTATTCGGCGTTTCCCTTGAGATTCATAGGTTCTGCAGGTTCTGCTGTAATGTCATTGCACAAGGACATGATTCTTACCCCTCCGGTACCATTGATCCACTTTCCCGATATGTCTACTTCTATGTCTGTGGACCAAACGGTCCACTTTTGCGGTGTGTCCACTTTACCAAACGGTCCACTTTCGCGTTGTGTCCACTTTCGCGATGTGTGTACTTTGCCAAACGGTCCACTTTCACGAATACAGCTGGTCTGCTGGGCGTGTCGTAGCATAGTACATACTTCGCGAACATTTTTTTGGCGATTAGCGAAATGTATTTTTATCCTATCGCGATTTGCGAGCGATTTGAAAGCGAATGCAATCGCACAGCGAGTACGCAACGATATCGTCACGAGTGTGCAGTGACTTCACGTCGAGTTTGTAGTAAAATTGTATGGGGTTACGCGGCCAACTCGCTGCGAGATCGCCTTCGTTTTCAACTCGCCCGCAAATCGCTTGTATCAAAAGGCACTTATCAATCTATATTACAATACTGAGATACATTTTCTATAGAATTATTATTTAACAAATAGCGTTATAATAAGAAATATTATACCTTGAATCTTGAAGCCAGAGGTCCCTGGTATCAATCGGCGGCAATTCTGTTTCGGTGGAGGCGGCCGAGAGTTGCGGCGTGTTTCTGTTTCCAAGAAACCGACGCCATGTACAGCGTCGCTCTACACGGCGTTAAAAAACAAATTTTTATTTTCTAGTTCAACAATGTAAAAGTAATAAGGCTTCTAGATTTTTATTTTCGGCGACTTCCTTTAAACATGCCGCATATTGTACTTGGGCAAAATTAGAGACTCTCATTGCTACAATCCAACCCTTTTATTATACAGGTAGACCTATGTTTGACCTTAGTGCAAAATAAACTGAATGTTACGAGTAGTATAATTTTCTAAATTTCTAGATTGTTAACGATCTGATCAGATTTTTCCGATTATGAATAACAGAGTGCGATAAATTATGAATTATGTTTTTGATAAGTGGATCGCTCTCGGACTTCCCTAAATGCGCCGATGTCTCGGTCTCAGCTCTCAGTCAATAAGGACCGCATCCAAACTACAGAACAACGATTTAAATGTTTTTAGAGTCAGAATGGCGGGTGTGTCTAAACAAATATAGGAAAGTAATATACCAAAATTTAGTACCTAATTGCTAACATTAAGTACCTTTGTTAAAATAATTAGTACCTCCGCGTAATTAAAGTTATTACGTAAATCAGTTACACCTGCCAACGTGTCAAGTCAGTTTGGCGTGTGTATTTTAGTTTGCAATGATCCCCCATAGGTTTTTAGTGGATGTTATCGATTTAAAATTTAGTGCCTAATTGGTACCTTCATAATTAAAAAGTATTTATGCGTTTCGAGTTGTGATTTCTGAGTTTTTTACATTTTGTCCTTAGAGAAAAGGTATAAGCCAAACAGACGCCCGTACTGAACCGTGAACTTGGTATGGTAAGATGCAGGTTCGATCGTCTGTTAATGGCTGTTCGCCGTACGACGTGTGTGGAGGTTACATGTTCTCTGTAAGGACAAAATTTGAAAACTCTGAAACCACAAATGAATGAAAAGTAGAAATTATTTTTGATTATGGAGGTACCAATTAGGTACTAAATTATAAATTGATAACATCCACTAAAAACTCATGGGATCATTGCAAACTAAAATACTAAAATACACCCGCCAACCTGACAGTCAGGTTGGTGGGTGTAACTAATTTCGTAATAACTTTAATTACGTGGAGGTACTAATTATTTTAACAGAGGTACTAAATTTTAGTATATCACTTTCTTACATTTGTTTAGATACACCCGCCAGCACAGACTGTTTGAAGTTTAAAATAACACCTTAAAGTTTGACACTTCATTTGCTTGCAAGAGATAAGATAACGTGGTTTAACTCTATTCCCTCACATCAAGAGAAAACTGCGAGAAAGGCGTTTTTTGACACCTCAGGACGCGGTCGATGCCTTCAAAATGCACATTTTGCCATCAATCGGAGCGGTTGAACTGGCTCGAAAATTGGTTCAAAAGTATGAAAAAGTTTAAAAAACTTAAAAGGAATTTCGTTTTATATCAATTAAGCCACTTATATTAAAATTTTAAATTCCGAAATATAAAAAGCATCCCCTCGCACTACTGAGAAATATACTTAGAAAATATTAAATCGTACAACGACCATATAAAATGGTTTATATTTTCAGTTTTTCATGCATAGGTCAATCATTCAATCATCAAATATATCTTTAAAACGTAAAGAGATCAAATTACGATCGTTCTCACTAGAAAAGCGCGAAATAGTAAATCTTGCAAGTTTCAATACTTGTATCGACACTTCGCAGCACTACGGCAAAATAAAGCGCTGCACCTTTCGGTGCGGTACGGGGTCTTGGGGTATGACCAAATACTACCTGTACCGCACTGAACACTTTTTAACCACCTTTCGGTACGTTACGCAAAAATACGAAACGTAAATTTATATTTTTGATATTGATTATACTTGAAGCAAGAATATTGGGACAATTGCTGTCTTTTTTTCATGAACACGGGTCACACCACGGGAAAACATACCTACTCGTACGCACCAGCATAAGATAAGGACATGTCGCTGCCACACTGCACAGGCGGGAAGTCAAATACTTACGACCAAATGTTTCCCGTAACGCTGCGAACGTGTTCACAACTATGAAAACCGCCTTCTAAAAGTAAAAAATAAAATATATTCATTTTTATTAGCTGTAAACTTCGGGACGGATGAGGAAGTACCTAAGTAATCAAACAAATAGAGGTGACACCGCATTGCGCTACCAACTGATACGTTTGAAGTCGGTGCCAAGCCATTTAGATATGCATATTAATTTCAAACAAATGTCATTTACTTACTAAAGAAACAGACCAAAGCCATCGGTTGCCAAGCTGAGGATCGAACTTGGGTCTTCAGCTTACGCTATATAGGTATAGTCGTTTTACTACTTTAATAACAAATTAAAATATTTGGTTAAAAAAAATATTTGTTTCAACAAAAAGTTGGATATTCATCATTTCTAGTTACATAATGAGTTTCACAATGACAATACATGTATGTGCAAAAATAGTTATTTATGATACAAGTGTAGAAAGTAGGCTTTTTCAGACGAGTGTCGTTAAACCGACACGAGTTGGAAAAAAGCCTACATTTCAACACGTATATCATACAAAATTTTACAATGCATTCGCTCGGAAAGCCGCTACATTCTTCAGAATTAAAGGTCCATATTTTATCTTACCAGACTAAATATTACAAGTTATATGTAACGGCGCGTGATAGATTTAATTTCATTAATTTTTTAAATTGTTAAACTTGGGTAGTTTTGATTATTGTTGATATTGACAAGTTGATTTATTTTAAGAGCGGGTTCGAATGAATGAATGAATGACCCGAATGGAGTTGTAAGTGTCATGGCGGCGCGGGACGTCATTCCTTGACAGCGCCTAGGACTAGATGGTCGCTTACAAACCCATTGGCTCTTAATCGTGAATTATTGTTGCAATCATTGAATATTTTTGTTGTTTAACCATTAATACCAGTAATACAGTGATTTGATGGTACTGTGAGTTTACTATTTCGTGATAACCTGCACGTGCACGCCCACACGACATCAATATGTCGGACACGCCTTCAGTCCCGCCTATTCGGCCTCCCGATACCCCGACACATGTACCAAACCATTACCTATTTAAAAATTTCAAAGATATTTAAAACAGCACCCAGAAGTGAAATTATTATAAAGAAATGTTGGTCTTTGTAAATAATTATAAGTACAAAAAGTAAACAATCAACTGCAACTCTGTAATATTTCAATCAGCTTTTATGTAAAATAATCTTACCATTTGCGCCTCCTTACGAACTTTCGGAGACATCAATTGAATATCACTATTTAATTTCACTACGATATAAAAACTCCAAGCCAAATTATCCAAAATCAAAACGAAATAATTTTAACAAATTTATACCTATGGAAAAAGAAACTACCAATAAATTAACCATTGCGCGCCCAAACAGTCTTTCGCTCGGTCCGAATTGAGCATTCGGGTTACGTACCTATGTCACAATATGAAATTATTTACTAAGACTTAAGAAAACAAAAACTTTATTTATTAATTACAGAGACCAACATTTTATTATAATAATTACACTTTAAGGTGTTTTTAATGTTTATGAAAATTGTAACTAACAAAAAGTTTTATGCCACACCTGGCCATAAAGTGCCTTTTTCCGCACGCTGCCCGTACGGAAAAAGCCGATTTCTGCCCAAGTGAAGGCATAAAATGATGTACCTAACACGTCAGGTAATAAATAAAGCCCTTGATCGCATATTTACGTCCCTCGCTTGCAGCTCGGGTTGCAAACATCTGCGATCTCGGCCTTTCTTTATTTTACCGCACTAGTTAGGTAATGTACTATTTCAATCGAGTTATAATACTTATAATGTCTTGTCTGGTAAAATACGGACCTTTCATTATGAAAAAAACTAGCGTAGTAGAATCAACCAATGAGAGCGCTGCATAAGGCATGCTCACCGTTTGCAATTGGGTCCAAGATGGAGAAAAATTAAAATATGAAAGATATTTTCTTTTGAAAACATAAAAAAGTAAATATGTTACTATACTTATATATATTAAAATTAAAATTTTTCTTTCGTAATTTACACTTTTAATGGATTGTATATATTTTATAAACGTGAATATTGTATCAAAAAGACAAAAATGTATGTCTGATTAATGTTATTCAAATAATGCCTTGGTTTGGACAATGCAAAAGTATTAAGTTATTTACAGTTTTTTTTTATTAAAAAGCTACTTTCTCGCAGGTGTGCGAAAAAGAGCCACTTTCTATGCATAAGTTTACCCTTGAAAATAGCACTTTCCGAGCGAATGCATTGTAAACAATATATGAGTATTTAATCAATTAAAGCGATGGGAATAAAAATAACCTGAACAAAAACAATAAAGCAATGCTAGCTTAAAATTTTAACAAAAAATGGGACAACGTTTTTATGACAGTTGGATTATAATAGCTTTTATCAGATTAACGAAGGCGTCTCCTTATAGTCGCTAAATAGATAGATTAAACAATCTGGTTGGTAATAAAATTGCTCGTTTAGAGATGTATTTATTTGACGATATAAAAGATTGTGAAGAAGAGTGATTAAGAGGCCGTTATATAAATTTGGCCGATTCAGCTCAACTTTTTGCCATGAGTTTTCATAGTTGCAAAAACATTTTTACATGGTTTGATACAACAATTGAAGAATCGTTTTAATTTAAATGGAATAAATGAAAAACTTTTTCAAAACTGTTCAGTCTTTTAATAATCTACCATTTTCTAACGGGTGTTATACCATTTTTTGACGAGCGCACTTCAAACATATTATAAAGAAGAGCTAGAATATGAGAATTACGACGATAACGGATGGGAAGCCACTTGAGCTGGGCACGAAAATTAAAAACGTGGTCATATTTACGCAGGTCAAATATGAATCTTATGCATACATTTTAAAGACGCTCCAGCATATTAAGCTGATGATCAAGATAGCAGATGTCAGCCTAGTCCAATATAAGCAGAAGGAGGGATTGTGCAAGCGCAATTTTGGTAGCAAAGGGTAAGAAGTTACGAAGTCTGCGAAGAGAACCCATCGAGGTAAACAATTTCCTGCCCACCTCACTCATCTGAGGTATCCAAGATAAGGCGAAGTCTACCAAAATCCCAAGATTCTTTACCTGATTTGAAAAAGGAATCGGGACACCGTTTAACATCATGACAGGTAAAACGGAGAAATCGATTCTAGGTATAAGTTTAGAACTGCCTACAATGATCGTTTGGGTTTTAGTAGGGTTAACCGCGAGTCCGTAACGCATACTCCAATCTGAGATTAAATCCAAATCACGATTCATGGAGTTGATAATCGCAGGCAGATTATTAAGGGTGCCAAGAGAATAAATGTGGAGGTCGTCAGCATAGAGGTGGTAAAATGAAGTGATATAAGTAATAATTGTATTAATAAAAATTGAAAAAAGAAGACGAGACAGCACGCCGCCTTGCGGAACGCCAGCGAACGTGCTGCACCAAGAAGAACGAAGTGAATCAACCTCTATGCGTTGACGACCACCCTTTAAATAACTACTGAACCAATTAATCACCGCAGGAGATAGGTTAAGAGAGTGCAAGATTCCAAGCAGAACGTCAAAATCAACCGTGTTGAACGCGTTACTGAAATCCAACAGTGATAATGATAACACGGTGACTTTCCTGTCATCCATCCCAGAACGAATATCGTCAGTAACTTTTACGAGAGCTGTAACCGTACCATGACGCCTGCGGACCGGAAAGGATTCATGAGCTCATGCCCGGTTAAGAAAGACGTTAATTGCTGATGTATAGGGCGCTCAAGAACTTTGGATAGAAATGGGAGGACAGAAATTATTATAAAATATCCGTTTTAAATGGATAAAACGAAGTAATTGAATCCAATTTTTCCCTGAAAATACTTCAAATGCTAATGCCAATTACTCCGAAAATCTACTCAGTAAGTATCAATGTTATTTTAATGTTACAGCAATTTGCAACGTTTGTTTACCCTTTGCGTATTTTTTAGAAACTTCTACTTTTTTATTACTTACATAAATATTTTATTTTGAAAGCTACCTCTTTTTGCCTTCGTCAAAACATGGCATGGGATCATTACGTTTGTTTTTCTTGAAAGTAAATAAATTAACATGTAATTTTAATTGCCATTGAACTGACCTAGAGCTCTCAGGACATAAGATATTTTTCCTCTTAAAGACAACAAAGAATTTCAATTGTAAATGTAAACTTGCGTAAATTTCCCATATACGTACATCCGCCATGACAGCGCAAAATTCTCTTTGAATCAGATGAGCCTCGGATCGCGTCCGAGATGGTCGTGTACTTCATATTGGCATTGTGACAGGCCGTCGTCATTTTTTAGAGTCTGATTTGAAAGAAGTAATAAATTTGTTTAACTTGTAATTTCTAACTTTTTACTTTTAAAGACTGGTTAATTTTTTGACGTGTTTTTTTATTAAAAGTATAGCTATTTTCATTGGCTACACGACAAAATACATTTCCTTTTTTGAATTCATAGGTAGCAAGACGGCGTTTTTCCGAAAAAATTACTACTAACTCCAGTAAATTACTACTAACCAGTGACTTTTGACCCCGAGTTGATTGGGCTAAAACATTGTTAATGAGCTCTAGAATAACCCCTTTCAAGAAATAGTTCTAATTACCATTCACTCTGTATATCGTCGTCTAGTACCCACAACACAAACCTTATTAAGCTTAGGTACCGTGGGACTAGGTCGATTTTATGTAAGATTGTCCCATGGTCTTTATTATTATTATTTATTTATTTATATTTACATAATTTTGCCGTCGTAAGTAAAAGATCGTATCCGGCATTTTTTCCAAAATTTTGTTTCAGATATATTCAGAATCAGTAAAAACGACGCAGCTACTGGTATTTTTGATTTAGTTTTTTCATTTTACTGTAGGTAAGTATGCCTTTTCTACTGCCGCGGCAGAATTTTGCACCGTGTCACAAGAGAATGAGGTAAAAAATATACACATATAAATGAGGTAGTATCGCGCTACAAGTCAAATTGCAACTCTCCAAAATGCAATGTCCACCCTGCCTTGGTCTTTTCAACCGACTTCAATATTTCTAAAGGAGGAGGTTCTCAAATCGTCTGAATTTTTATTATTTTTATTATTATTATATATATATATATTTTTTTAATGGATGTTACCTCAGAACTCCGTCATCACTGAACCGATTTGAATTTTGTTTTTGGTTTCTTAAAGTAGATGGTTCCAGGTTGGTCCCGTTTTTTTCAAAATCTATTTCTGATGATGGGATCCATGAGGAACTGAGGGGACTCCTCAAATTTGAAAGGCACATGCATGCTGATTTGGGCGATTTCTTAAGAAACTCGAGCATTTCTTTACGAAAATCATGAATTTGGTGGAGTGGATCTGATAATGAAGACCAGGGATGGCAAAGTGGAACTGCTTGGTAATTCCCAGGACTATCATCCGATTAAAAAAAAAAATTGTCTGAAAATAGATGGTTCCAGATTTGTTCCGTTTTTTTCAAAATCAATTTCTGATGATGGGATCCATGAGGAACTGAGGGAACTCCTCAAATTTGAAAGGCACATGCATGATGATTTGGGTAGTTTCTTAAGACACTCGAGCATTTCTTTACGAACATCATCAATTTGGTGGAGTGGACCTGATAATGAAGACCAGGGATGGCAAAGTGGAACTGCTTGGTAATTCCCAGGACTATCATCCGATTAAAAAAAAAATTTTTGTTCTGAAAATAGATGGTTCCAGATTAGTTCCGTTTCTTTCAAAATCAATTTCTGATGATGGGATCCATGAGGAACTGAGGGAACTCCTCAAATTTGAAAGGCACATGCATGATGATTTGGGTAATTTCTTAAGACACTCGAGCATTTCTTTACGAACATCTTCAATTTGGTGGAGTGAACCTGATGATGAAGACCAGGGATGACAAAGTGGAACTGCTTGGTAATTCCCAGCTCTATCATCCGATTTGAGACATTCATCTTTTCTTTGTAAGGAAATACCTTCAAGATAGTCCTATTTGATTATAGTTCTATTTTGATGATGGAATTCGTGAGGGATTGAGAGAACTCCTCAAATTTTAACGGCACATGCATTCTGATTTGAGGGTTTCCTTAAGTAACTAAAACATTGTTTTGGGGGAGCCAACATTTTGATGAAGTGGACCTGATGATGAAGACCAGGGATGGCAAAGTGGAACTGGTCGATAAACCTAGAACCTTATTATCCTAGTTGTGACATTCATGTTTTTGATTTGATTTCTATTCTGATGATGGGGTTCTTGAAGAATTCAGAGAACTCCTTAAATTTGAACGGCACATCATCATCATTGTGATTAGAGGGTGTTCATAATTAGCTTACGCATTTTCTTACTGTGGCCATCATTTTGCTGGAGTGGACCTGATGTTGATAATCAGGGATGGTATAATAAAACTGCTCGATAATTTACAGTCTGTCATCCAATTTAACACATTGTTATTTTGTTTGTTTTAAAGGTCTACAAGGGAGTTCCGTTTGATTATACTTCACATGTAATGATGGAAGCCCTGGGACATTAAGAAAGCTCCTCAATTTTCGATCGTACACGTGCGGTGTATTGGATATTTGTGAAGTAAACTGGCTAACTCAAACAAATTCAAAATTTCACTTTTACCGGGAACCAAATGAAGTCGGTTTTTTTTTCTTATCCTAATTGAATTCCATTTATTTGATTTTGCGCCCTATGAAAAGCATATACCTACTGTAGTAAATAACATTGTTAGTCTAATTTTGTATTTTAGTCGGTTTCACTTTACGGAGCGCAAATCAAAGCAACAATAAAAATTCACATTATCATGAATTCACATGTGACATGATCAGAGAGAGACGTCTAGACAGAAATGTTTACTTTCACTATATTTACAATGAAACGCTTTGACAGTTTTATTTTACAAAGGAGGTATGGAATCGATTTAAAAAAAAATAAGGTCAATAAATTGAGATAGTGTGCGTGAAATGCGCTTATGTGTGAAACGCGGTAATTTGACAGTATTTGACAGAAATAGCTCAACGCCGAAACGTTATAGCGCTCTTAAGGCGCTAACAATACCCAAGTCAGCCCACACTGTCTATTTGTACGGACTGAACGAGATCGCATTATAATCACCCGGCCTGGTTTAAGACAGAAAGAACACGGAAACTAATAAAACCAGGTGACTATTTCTGAAAAAGGGTGACTATTGATGAATGAAATATAGTTTTTTACAGTAGATACAAGTACAAAAAAGATAAATTAAGTACCGTAAAACCACCCAACTATAGTCCAGTACTACAACTATGGTCCAACGTAATTAAACATCAATACCAATAAGTTATTTTATATTTTGCGTGAGCTTATTTTACAATTTACTATCGTTTTGCCATAGAACCGATTCTTCCAAATAATAGTCACATCAAAACATAGTTACTGGAGTGATTTTTAGACGATAATTAAGAGGTTTTGGAACATAGTTAGGTGTTTTTACGGTAGTTTTTCTTAACACGGGTGCACTCGCCCGGAGGCCGCGCAAAGGTCGTCCGCGACACCAGGCAAATTCGTTGCCAGGCAAAGTCGGGCCATCTTTTGCCATGCTCTAAGGAGCCACAAAACAAAAAAACCCAAAATTATAATTAATATAATTTTGGGTTTTTGCTTTAAACTGCGCTAGTTGCGGATCAAGCTGAAACGACTCGCCTCGAACTGATCGGCAACGTGCCTCAAGCCTATACCTCAGAGCGGCTGCTTGATCCGAATTTGCCTCTAGTGATAGAATTAGATGTTGCCAGCCCCTTAAGCTTCTTAAAGTAACTTGGAGCTTGGTTTGGGCATTAGCCACGTCCACGCCGCGGTGCCGGCGGCACGCGCGCGCTCTGACGTCACGTACCCAGTCCCTCACAAAAGCCTCAAGACAGATCCGCTGTCTTGGCAGCTTTGCAACCAATTTCATCAAAGCGATTCAATATAAAATTTATTTAGAAAAAAGTTTATGTGATTGTATATAATGAAATGACATCACACGAGTGTTTTAATGTCTAATTATGTACAATTACAACTGAATTACATACACTGCTTTATATCCACACATATCATTGTCGTTGGATAATTACTGGTATTACATGTCGATATCCAGATTGCACACCCACGACGCTATCGAGGCCACCCGGAAGACCTCTACACTAACATGATATCTGACGCGAACGGAAGGTTGTGCAACCAGGGTAAATGATTAGAAATTCACTAAGTACTACAGAGTAATTTTTCCCTCGTGAGATGACTAATATCTTTCTGTTTAATTACCTTTAATACCCGTCGCGTACTTAGCTGATTCAGACAGCAAGATTAAAACGACCAGCAGACCGATTCGAACGTGCTAAACTAACATTTGACATATCTCCAACATATTATTATCTCATACGTTACCACGTGACCATGTCGCGATGGTCACGCTTGACTATTATGTTCTCACTTAGACAGACTCGTTGGGAATCCCATGGCAGAGAGTAAGAAAAAGAGCGATTTTTTTTTTATTATGTGAATTTATTGGTCAGTCTAAGAGGGTGGGTAATTTTGCCAATATATGCAGTGACATCTTGTATGTGATAGAAAAAGTAATTTGTGGGCACTACGGGGGCGAGTACTAGAGCTAATAGAATCACCACAGTCTTAACTGTCAATAAAGGCGATAACATTTTTTATGGTAGTTACGTCTTATTTACAACCGTCTAAACCATTTGCTTGAAAACACCACATAAAGGTCACGTAGAATAAATCGGGCTCCACTTTCGCCTGTAACCGATCCAAAATATAAGTTTGTGCGTTACTTTGGGAATGTAAAATCAAAAGCACAGTCAGTTTCATCAGATATTGCCGGCCTAAATTACTACAACGTTCCTCACTTTGACTTTCGTTATATTCGTTGTGTGCTGCATGATTGTAGAGCCATCTGTTTACAGCTTTCGCGGAGCTCTTATTTCTGCGTAGTTTGCCCTTCGGGTATCTAAAGATACCTAACTAACTAAACCTACCTACTATTAGGGTAAATCTAATAATAAAGTAGGAAATTATGCAAATGGTTAAAAAACCTACGAGGAAAACATACGAATCGTAAAAAAATCTATCAGTAATTTATGCGAATGGTTAAAAATGCTTTCGGAAGGGAAAGTTATCAGATAAGATAAAGTGATAAAAATTGCGAATGGCAATAATATCGCGTCTTGGAAAATACTATTTCCTGAAATTACAGTAGGTACACGCTCAACCAGATAGCGTTTGCCAGAAAACATGCTTTCTAGTGGTGACAGGTTGCTCGTTGTTTTCTACAAATTACTTTTTAAATTCCGTATCAATACGTACATTTTTTTGATTTTCGTAAGACATGTCACTGCTAGTAAGTATGACACGATCACGAACAAAATCTTGGGACACCTTATTTCTCCTACTAGGATTAACTGAGCGCACGATTCTGAATAAACAAATCATTTACTTCACATCCATGATTTGGTTAGTGTCATATACAAAATCGATTAGTTTTATATACAAAAAATACAATTAGAACTAAAAACCTCGGGTTAACTTATAATATGCTAATTTATAATATAATAATGAGGGACCGACATAAAAAATAAAAACGCCCAACTGCAGTATAGACCCTATTTTATTTTATTTTAATCTTGTATTTAGTTCTTGCATAATAAGTAAATGTTTGAGTTACCTACTTGTGTACATAAGAAAACAAACAGCAATATCGAAGTTTCACTCTGTTTGTCGTGAATCTTAACATCAGATTAGAAGCAAGATCCACAACTCCACAAGAAAAACCTCCGAAGTAGGTAAAATTTTCCAGATAATTATACTGACTATGTGGTGACATCTGGTACGGAGTAGAATACCGTAAAACCTCCCAATTATGGTCCAAAAATCACTAGTATCTATGTTTTGATGTGACTATTATTTGAAAGACTCAGTTCTATGGCAAAGAATAGTAAATTGTATAATAAGCTCACGCTAAATATAAAATAACTTATTGGTATTGATGTTTAATTACGTTGAACCATAGATGTAGTACTGTACTATAGTTAGGTGGTTTTTCGGTAATCTTTCTCTTTTTTAAGTAGTTACACTAAAAAACTAGTATTCAAGATGAGAGTACACTAAGAAAAAAATTGTGACATCTTATCCACAGATTTATAGTTTGGGAGCCCGCCATGCTAATAATATTATTATTGGGGTTTGATGCACCGTGATGATAAACATTTAGTACAGTAAAGTTTATATATGAACATTTCCAAGGCTTCAAAAATATCTGTACCTCCTTAGGACAAATATATAGTGTTATTTAGGGAGGTGTTTCAATATTATAAATAGAAACAAGCTCACTGAGGCACTCATCTTGAGATAACCATCGACAAAAGAAAAGCTATGGTATATTAAGGCACGAAAAATTTCTTGCAAGAATTCCATTTTAATAAACGACCTGCCACGTTCAAATAGGCCAAGAATAAAAATTATCATTTATTATAATATCTAAAAATGATATTTGGTAGGTATTCTAAAAAGCCAGTAATTACGCAGTATATTTTTTTTTGTACTAACTATGCTGACAATATATGAGAGAGAGAGAGAGAGAGAGAGAGAGATGCATTTATTGTCAGAAACTGTGTACAAGTAGGTCTTATATATTACAAAAAGGTCCAACAGTTGCAACAGTATGCTTTCCGATCATTTCGGTGTGCTCTTTGTGTATAATTAAAAACTCTCCACCTGCGGCAAATTGCAGCAAACTATAATTAATAGGTACAATATCAGTTTATTTTGCACTTAACCAATCGGTTTATTTATGAATATACTTGCTGTGAAAATACTTACATATTATATCACGGGGATAGATAGGGAGAAGTAAATTGTCAGGTAAGGCAGTCTAGCGAGAGACGTGCAGACATTTATTAACCCAATAGGTAATTTTGGGCAGTTTAAGTTAAGAGTAAACCAATAGTTAAGAGGTACATAAAAAAATTACGAAGTCCTTTTGACGGAAAGTATAAACTTGTATGGTAAGTTGACTGCAGCCTTTCATTATCAAGTGAGGTGCGCTTGGGTGTCGATGTGAATCGTAGAATAGCAAGTTATGATGGCATACCTATAGGAGGAGCACCAAGCCAGCTCGATGCCCAGCCAGCCCCGAGCCCCTTGCGCTGCCGCGCCAGTAACTGCACTGTCAGTGCGTAGGTCACCATCATCACAACCAGCGGTATGTAGAACGAGACGATAGATCCAATTGATTTGTACAATGGGTCAGGAATCTGGCATACACCGTCAACTAACAGAGATGCTACATCCTGCAAGCACAAAGAGTAATGAAAATAAAAGTTTTAAAACGGAATTTGTCATATTTTAATACTCATAGGGAGGAAAAGGTCTAAATAAGTTCCGCAAAAACTCATTAATAGGAATTTATACCAGAAGTATATTCAGCAGGTGTGCTGCTGGGGGTGTGTACGAAGGAAAACACATACCTACTTTAAACCTAGTTAGTACAAAACCTTTCTAGTTGCGTGATTATTGGCCTTTTAGAATTTAAAATTCGTTGATTTTTCTTTCATAGGCGTATTTAATTTTGAGGTCGTCAATAAAATGAAATTCTCGCGTGAAAAATTTCGTGCTTAATTTACCATACCATAACCATAGCTGGGAGTCTTAGTGAGCTTGTTTCTATTTATCATGTAGAAGCACCTCCTTAAACAATAAGATATAGACGATATGCAGGGTTTCGTCGAGCTCGATGGGTCACTGAGCCCCGTACCTTCGACAGGTCGACCTCCAGCGGTTACGTCTGTAAACCTCGCGGTTGTAGAAAATATTATAAAATATTACCGGCATATTACACACAAGCAAATCTGGACATGTTTTGGCATTTGAATAACTCCAATACCAACTATTTTACATAAGGAATTGATCGTAAGAAAATTATTTACGTCCTGGGTTCCGTATAAACTGCTACATATTGATTTTCTTTCATAGCGATTTCGAATACGCCAATAATAAAATATTATAAAGAAGTCATTTGTTTACCTATAATGCCAGTAATCACGCATTCAAAAAAGGTTGTATACTACTTAGGGTATAAAATACATAATTCCCGATCTTTTCGGTGTACCCTATGTACTACCGTGTCACCTACATTTTAGCTACACGTTTGTCTGAGTACCTACAATTCAATTACGCTATAGTCAAAGCATACCATTTGCTCCAGATGAGTGCGCAAACTCAATAATTGGCATAATAATTGACGACATTAATGAAAACTGCATGTTTATGCCATAACCGGTATGATTTAGACCAGTTCTCATTGCCAAGGCTCGTAAAAATAACAGGCCTGCTCCAAATCATCCTTATAAAATAGTTATTTATTATACAAGGGGGCAAAGTTGTTGTTTAACTCTCGGGGTTTATATTGAGACCCGAGCAAGCGAAAGAATCCAAAATTGAGCCACGAGCGTAGCGAGTGGTTCAATAACTGGAATCTTGAGCTTTACGAGGAACTCAAGGCACGAGAGTTGAACAAACTTTGCCGCCGAGTGCAATACAATATTTTTCATCACACTAAAGCGAGGAAACATACGGAAAAAAACTCAAACAAAACAAATCAGTAGGTATTTATTTCCAAGCAATCATCTAATCAAGGTGGTAGAGTGCATGTTCAGATATTTTGAGCACCTTGGCCACTCCAATATATCTGATGTATAGAAAATCATACAAAAAAGGCATATGTCAAACTAAGGTACTTATCACCAATCACATCCTATATCACAGGTCTAGAAAAGGCGTCAAAACGTAAAAACGTCAAAAACTTTATTGCATTCTCAGGCAGTATGGCTTTTTGCTTTAGTCTATACAAAATATTTAAAATAAATTACTTTAACCTCTAGAGGATAAAACACAGTTTTGCGCTCTGAAATTAAAGGACAAACAGCGTGTTTGCGAGCAGTGTGGTGAAAACTATATTATTGAGAACACGCAACAGTAACTGGTTGTTTAAAATGATTGTTTGAGAAATAATAAGCCTTGTTTCAGGTTTTACTGGATTTTAAAATTAGTAAAGTTAAGTGATGCAACATAATTTTTCATTCGGTTATCGTGGTTTGCACTCACGGAAATAAACCACTTTGAAACGGATTAAATCATGAATATTAACGACATTCCTAAATTTTCAGTGCTTTAGAGCCTTTGAGTATTAAACCAGCCGGAGTGGCAATTGACAGGCCTGCGCCTCATCCGAATGCATATGACAAATAATCATACACATTGTATGGCCTGACGTTTATCTGACATTGCTACGAGTACTTGTACGTTACTTACGAATATCCACTTGACCGGCCATTGCCAGTCCGGCTGATTAACGTTTAGAGCACACGTCTGCAATATGGCACCATGTCACTGATAAACCTAACCATTCAATTAAGTATGACAAATGTTCTCATTACATTTGCATGATGCGGCGTGAGGTTATTGTAGGGATCGTTACCGGTATAACTTAAAATCTAAATGTTTCATTAATTTCATGAAATGGTATTTACAGTGCGACAAAAAGGTAGAAATTCAAAAGTAGCAACATCGTAGTGTCGTCCCGTTTTCTTATAGCGCCTGTACACTCTCGGCCGAATGCCTCAGGCGAATGCAACCCCTGTACACACTCATTCGAGAACCTGACTACATATATTGATGAGAAAGGGACTACAGTACGATATTGACACCTTTTAATTTCTACCTTTTTCTGTCGTACTGTAGGTATCTGGTTCTTCAGATTTGCTGAATAAAATGCTAAAATATTAATTAACAACCGAGATACCGAAATTCAATACCGGTTAATTTGTATAACAATAATACGGCTTGACTTGAGCCATCTTAGATGTCGCTTTTTGTGGGGGCCCATCTTATGTGGGCGAGTCACCGTCTGCCGGAAAGAATATTGTTTACCATTTTGTTAGGTAGTATCCACTAGCGACCCGCCCCGGCTTCGCACACGTTATTTTTATACATAATAAGCCTTAGTATTGAATCACTCTAACTATATAATAATAATATTTAAAAAAACCGCATCATAATCCGTTGTAAAGATTTAAGCATACATACATACATCCATTCATACAGACAGACAGCGGGAAGCGACTTTGTTTTATACTATGTAGTGATAACCTAATATTTAGTCCACCACTTTCATCTAGTACATTTTAAATTCCATTAAATCTGAATTCCATACACCATGGCAGGTGCAACATCCGCTCGGCGCCCCTTTCATTTCATTAAATTGTCGAAAGGAGCTCTGCGTGTTGGCTTCGGCTCCGCGTACGCCTCCCAAAGGTCCGAAACACCATTCGTGATGGGAAAGACATACCGGTATGCGATCCCTGGGTTATTGAAATCTAGAAGGTTTCAAATTTCAATAGAGGGGATTGCTTTTCAGATCCTGCATTTATTACATTCTTAAAGTATAGAGAACGGGAGCAGCTGATATTTTCTATATAAAATATTCTGTCGATTTTCACGGGGGGAGGGCCCGAGGGTATGTCTATTACCACAGTATAAGGAAAATGTTTCTGTACCCAGTTTTCCGACATTGCATATAAATTCTTGTTCTTTCAAAATTCAAAATCTCGGCCACAGGGCCGCACTAATGCCTTGGTCACAAGGCATTACTTTCATTATTAAATTCCTTGATTGTATATTTTGTACAATGCGTTACAAACATGCTGACAGTATTTATTTAAGGGCCTGGCCACATGACCACATTGCGGCGTCGTGAACGTAAAACGGCGCGGTGTCGTTGCGCGGCACGTCGCACGACGAGAAAATATACGTTGCCGCGCAATGTACAGATGTACGTTGCCTCGCCGCGCGCCGTGCAAACACACGTTATGCCGGATTGAGTGAATTCACGTTGCGTTGTCGCGTTGCACGACGTCGCACTTATCCATCACTACTAAATTTTGTGATCAGTCTTCAAACCGACATGGATATAATCACACGTGTTCTGCTCATGTTGCTGTCAAGAATCAAATCAACACATTCATAAAAAATTATAAATGGTTTGATTCTTACTCAGGGTCATTGACCTTATCAGCTGTAGAAGTATCGTTCGTCTGTAGATAATGATTTGAACTATATAAAAATTATAAAAACATATAGCCAAATTATTGATAAATTATAAAACTAAAGATTGTATCGTTAAGTATAAATACAAAATGAAACTGGCCTAATTGTTGACATGTGTATTATTTCGTCTGAGATTCTTTTGTTTTTGAGATTTCTGAGAATCTGAGAGTCGTTTAAGCCGTATCTGATACAAAGCTATATGTTATTATTTTTATTTTAGGATTTTTTGATGTTTTTATTGACGTCTAGTAAATATATTCTGGACAACCTATCGAGCTTAATTTAAGATTATCTCAGCCACTGCTTGATACGACTCAAAGAAAAAAAAGGGGTAACATGCTGCCAAAACATGTTATGTAAGTGTCCTTTTCATGATTGCCCACGAAATAAATGTGGTGATTTTATATTTACGAAAAAAAAAATAACAATTTGGATTCCCGTCAACTTTTGATGCAAGGGGGATGAGGGACGCGCTAAAAGAATCAGCCAAAACCAAAGCCTAACATTCATGGCGATGGACCGTCGCTAGAGCAGGTCGATAGGGATTAAAGTTTTACCATTCCATCTAGAATCATTCGTTGACCAGGCTAATAGCTAAATAAAACTACCGAGCCGTGCGCCGTCCGCCGATGTGGTGCCACCGTGCCGCGGCACCGTCACCGTTCATTCTCATGGCAATGGCATCGTACAAGGCACCGTGCCGCGGCAACGTTGACGTTAATTTTCACGTCGGCGGCAACGTAAAAAACAACGTGCGACGGCACGTTGGGCGTCGTGCCGTTTTACGTTGGCGGCGCCGCAACGTGGACATGTGGCCAGGCCCTAAGAGTTTGATTGGTGTCATAATCCGTCAAAGAAAATTAAAAAACGTTTCAGATCTTTCTCTTGAATTTCTAGATCATATTTCAATAAAATAAAATATTATTATTGTATGTCCCAACTACCTACATATCAAAACGTAGTAGGTATTCATCGGTATTCAGCCGTGCATAAATGTTCTACAAATAATATTAAAATAAAATAGAACTATGAGTTATATAAATGATAAATAAATAATGTAAAAAAAATGCCAGGCTCCGAAAAAAAGGTAGGCATATATTTTATTTCAAAAATCTACTGTCAGACTTGGTTTGCCAGACTATAGGCCAAGGAAATTAAATTAATAAAAAGCATTTCCAGGAGCTAATTCCCAGGAAGCTGGATATCGTTTTTATACCTTCATTAGGTCCTAAAGACGCGTTAACCCAGTTTCCACAATTCCTACAGTTGAGCTTGCCTTTTTAGAGCCAAGGAACTGTAAAATGTTGGGTTATATTAAAGTTTTACCATTCCATCTAGAATCATTCGTTGACCAGGCTAATAGCTAAATAAAACTACCGAGCTGTGCGCCGTCCGCCGATGTGGTGCCACCGTGCCGCGGCACCGTCACCGTTCATTCTCATGGCAACGGCATCGTACAAGGCACCGTGCCGCGGCAACGTTGACGTTAATTTTCACGTCGGCGGCAACGTAAAAAACAACGTGCGACGGCACGTCGGCCGTCGTGCGTCGTGCCGTTTTACGTTGGCGGCGCCGCAACTTGGACATGTGGCCAGGCCCTAAGAGTTTGATTGGTGTCATAATCCGTCAAAGAAAATTAAAAAACTTTTCAGATCTTTCTCTTGAATTTCTAGATCATCTATATATATAAAAGAGGTTGTCCTCATCTACGATCAACGCACAGCCGAAACGGCTAGGACTAGAAACTTGAAATTTTTACCAAAGCTTCCTTTTAGTACGTAGGCGAGAGATAAGGACGGATTTTTGGAAATTCTACCCCTAAGGGGGTGAAAAGGGGGTTGAAAGTTTGTATAGAAATGGAAATTTTTTTTGAGCTAGAGACTTGAAACTTTGTGTAAAGACTTTTAATTACAATTGAAGAAAACTGTTTTCGAGGTTTTTGGAAATTCCACCTCTAAAACGGGGTTGAAAGTTTGTATAGGAATAGAATTTTGTTTTGAGCTAGAGACTTGAAACTTTGTTTTAAAACTCTGTATTACAATTGAAGAAGAGTGTTTTCAAGGTTTTTGGAAATTCCACCTCTAAAGGGGTAAAAAGGGGGTTGAAAGTTTGTATAGGAATGGAATTATGTTTTGAGCTACATGAAACTTTGTGTTAAGAATCCTTATTATAATTAAAGAAAAGTGTTTTCATAGTTTTGCAAAATTCAACGCCTATGGGGGTTAAAAAAGGGGTAGAAAGATTGTATGAGAATGGAATTTATTTTTGAGCTAGAAACTTGAAACTTTGTGTAAAGACTTTTAATTACAATTGAAGAAAACTGTTTTCATGGTTTTTAGAAATTCTACCTCTATAGGGGTAAAAATGGGGTTGAAAGTTTGTAAAGGAATAGAGTTTTGTTTTAAGCTAGAGACTTGAAACTTTGTTTTTAAACTCTGTATAACAATCGAAGAAAAGTGTTTTCATGGTTTTTGGAAATTCCACCTATAAAGGTGTAAAAAGGGGGTTGAAAGTTTTTATAGGAATGTAATTTTGTTTTGAGCTACAGACTTGAAACTTTGTGTTAAGACTCCTTATTACAATGAAAAAAAAGTGTTTTCATGGTTTTTGGAAATTCAACCCCAATGGGGGTAAAAAAGGGGTAGAAAGTTTGTATGAGAATGGGATTTATTTTTGAGCTAGAGACTTAAAACTTTGTGTAGAGACTTTTAATTACAATTTAAGAAAACTGTTTTCATGGTTTTTGGAAATTCTACCTCTAAAGCGGTAAAAAGGGGGTTGAAAGTTTGTATAGGAATAGAATTTTGTTTTGAGCTAGAGACTTGAAACTTTGTTTTAAAACTCTGTATTACAATTGAAGAAAAGTGTTTTCATGGTTTTTGGAAATTCCACCTATAAAGGGGTAAAAAGGGGGTTGAAAGTTTTTATAGGAATGTAATTTTGTTTTGAGCTACAGACTTGAAACTTTGTGTTAAGACTTCTTATTATAATTAAAGAAAAGTGTGTTCATGGTTTTTGGAAATTCAACCCCAATGGGGGTAAAAAAGGGGTAGAAAATTTGTATGAGAATGGAATTTATTTTTGAACTAGAGACTTGAAACTTTGTTAAAAGACTCCTTATTAGAATTAAAGAAAAGTATTTTCATAGTTTTGGAAAATTCAACCCCTATGGGGGTAAAAAAGGGGTAGAAAGTTTGTATGAGAATGGGATTTATTTTTGAGCTAGAGACTTGAAACTTTGTGTAAAGACTTTTAATTACAATTTAAGAAAACTGTTTTCATGGTTTTTGGAAATTCAACCCCAATGGGGGTAAAAAAGGGGTAGAAAGTTTGTATGAGAATGGGCTTTATTTTTGAGCTAGAGACTTGAAACTTTGTGTAAAGACTTTTAATTACAATTTAAGAAAACTGTTTTCATGGTTTTTGGAAATTCCACCTCTAAAGAGGTAAAAAGGGGGTTGAAAGTTTGTATAGGAATAGAATTTTGTTTTGAGCCAGAGACTTGAAACTTTGTTTTAAAACTCTGTATTACAATTGAAGAAAAGTGTTTTCATGGTTTTTGAAAATTTCACCTAAAAAGGGGTAAAAAAGGGGTTGAAAGTTTTTATAGGAATGGAATTTTGTTTTGAGCTAGAGACTTGAAACTTTGTGTTAAGACTTTTAATTACAAATGAAGAAAATCGTTTTCATGGTTTTTGGAAATTCTACCTCTAAAGGGATACAAAGGGGGTTGAAAGTTTGTATAGGAATAGAATTTTGTTTTGAGCTAGATACTTGAAACTTTGTGTAAAGACTCCTTATTAGAATTAAAGAAAAGTGTTTTCATAGTTTTGGAAAATTCAACCCCTATGGGGGTAAAAAAGGGGTAGAAAGTTTGTATGAGAATGGAATTTATTTTGAGCTAGAGACTTGAAACTTTGTGTAAAGACTCTTTATTACAATTAAAGAAAAATGATTTAATGGTTTTTGGAAATTCTACTCCTAAAGGGGTAAAAACTAAAAAGGGGGTTGAAAGTTTGTTTGAGAATGGTTTTTTTTAGCTAAAATCTTGAAACTTTGTGTAAAGACTCTTTATTACAATTTAAGAAACGTGTTTTCATGGTTTTTGGAAATTAAGGGGGTGAAAATGGGGTAAAACCTTTGTATAAAAATGGAGATTATTTTTGAGCTTGAATGTTTTTGTAAAAACTTTTTATTTAAATCAAAGAAAAGTGTATAATTTAAACTTTCGTGAGTCATACTGGTATTAAATTGCAACGGTTAACACTCACGTACTTTTATCACAATAGGCGTGACATGATTCGTCTGCGTCGGGCAGACATCGTCGGACAGACAGAGTGTTGTTATCACCTTCGCTGCCCGAGCCCGGCGTAGGTAACGGTTCGCGCGGGAGGAAGCGGAAGCGGGGTGATTCCCGCAATCCGGCGCCGTCGTTGCGGGAGTCTGAATTTTCGGATCGTCTGACGGGATCAACGACAAGCACACCGAATTAACCGTGTCCACCAAATCGTCACCACACAAATTCACGTTCCCTCTAGGAAGCACTGGTTTCCAAGCCGGTGGCAGAGTCCAACCTCCGTCGCGGTTGAAATTAGGGCGACGTCCGATTTCAATGGCCTCACGGATCTTGCGTGGCACGTAACATTTTTCCCGTGCCAACAACTTCACTTTATCGAACCGAATAAAATGCGTCGCGTCCGTACCGAAAGTATGTTCCGCTACTGCCGAATGCCTTACGTCCTGACGCCTATTGTGATAAAAATACGTGAGTGTTAACCGTTGCAATTTAAAGAAAAGTGTTTTCATAGTTTTGGAAAATTCAACTTCTAAAGGGTTAGAAAGGGGGTTGAAAGTTTGTTTGAAAATGGTGTTTTTTTTGAGCTAGAGACTTGAAACTTTGTGCAAAGACTGTTCATTATTAAAATATAAAAAAGTTGTTTGCTAAGGGGTTAAACGTTTGTATGGAAAAGGAGATTCTTTTTTAGCTAGAGGCTTGAAACTTTGTGAAAAGACTCTTTATTAGAACAAAAGAAAAGTGTTACCATAGTTTTGGAAAATTGTACTCCTAAGGGGGTAAAAACGGGGTTGAAAATTGATGAAGCGGGGAAATAAAGATTTTTTTGAGCTAGAGATTTGAAACTTTATGCATCGATTCCTTATTAAAATAAAAGAAAACTGGTTTCATGGTTTTTTTGGAAATTCCACCCATAAAGAGGTGAAAAGAGTGTTGAAAGTTTCAATGGCGGAAAGTTTTCTTTTGTATCCATAGACTTCAACTCAATTTTGTTATTCAAGTATGTAAGTAATCATTTATGCTATTTAACCGGATGGTTGTCTGTAAGAGACAAATGTTGCCTTTTAGCGATAATACCGCCTGTTGCCAACATCTACCTAATAAAAACTTAAACGTTAACGTAAACGCAATAGAAAATATTTGTATTATATATGTGTAGGTTATATCAAGTCACATTTTAAAAAGATAAAACACGGTATGAAAATCTGTAGGAAGAACCCTATTATACGCGGACGAAGTCGCGGGCGGAAAGCTAGTAACTAATAAAAAGCTGTACTTAAAACAAATCGATGCTTACTTTAGTTATTCAGTTTTACGTTACAGTTATTATTTTAGATTTCTGATAATAAACATGAACATTTTGAATAAAAATCTAAAACGTCCCAATAACTTTTTATACAATGCGCTTATATCTTGCAAAGTATATAAATAATTATACGGCTTTTTTGACATATTTATTTTCTACCCTGTGGCAACGAGTGCAGTAAAGGACCCTAAACGTCGGGATGTAGTTAATATACGCGATTAAATCCGTTTTAAAGTGTTTCATTTCTTAAGTAACAGAGATAATCTTGAATGGATTAATTTCTTTACTTAATCATTGACAATAATAGTAATGATAGTCTTAGCTTAGTATTTACTTTTTTTTTAAATCAAATAAAAAACTTTGACTTTAATTTTGTTCCAAAATACCTTAAAATTGCGAATGGTTCTTACTTTTAAAGGGTCATTAATTTACAATAACTACACTTACAATAGTAAGTTAACTGGTACATATGTAGTGCATAATTATTTTCCTTCGTATTTTCAAGAAAATGTCCAAACGTGTCATGCTGTTTCAGTCAGTGTCATACTAAAAGTACCGAGGTCGATTGAAGTAGCATAACAAATACAAGTGTTTCCGAGAAAATACGAAGGAAAGTCGTTACACAAGTAGGTACACAAGTACCATTATCATTAAACATTTATTGTGTTTTAAATGTAGACCAAAAATAGTAGAATGCGTACCGAGGCCTGTAAAGTAAGAAATGTCTCATATCTCGTGTAATTGTCGTCCGAAGCGAGGCTGAGGTCAACAAACATCTGATCTAAGGCTTTCTTATTTACTGGCCAACCTGCCGACTCATGATAAAATGCTGTATTTTTAAAAACAAAGTTTGTGGGAAATCGACTTTGAAGTTTCAAATCGTTTTTTACAGTTCTCTCGGAACGTATAAGAATAAATGTAAATAAATACCGCGTGGGCCCCATAACAGGAGCAAAAAGTTTAACCGTAGCTAGTATAGTAAGTACTCCCCAAACGGAACAACATTTATGTTCAGGGTGCGTAGCCAAGATGCCAATCGCTCACGCTCAGTCGCTAACGAAACGCAACTGTCAATGTCACACTAATAAGGCAGAGTGATAGAGAAAGGTAGCTGCGATACGTTATTAAGCATGAGCGATTGGCATCTAGGCTACGCACCCAGCTACTTTTAAAAATAACGTGTGTTTTGATTTTTATGATTCTTTAAAGTTTGTTTGAAGGCAAGAGACGTCAGTTAGGCTGATGTTAACGTACATTGAAAATACGATAATTATAGTTTGAATGAAATAGTGAAAACCTACAGCGTACACAATTTTTAACAGTTGTCTAACTAAAGTTTTGAGGATAAATTAACCTACCTACGATAAATTATTTTGCTCCTGTAATGGGCCCCATCTGGTATAAAATATTTTTCTACAGTCATGTTGCCCATGTTGGCCAATATGGGTTTTTAGGCTTGGCCGTGTATTTTTTTGCCCATTTTATTCCTATTAACTGAGTTATATTACAGAAGTTAGACGATCGGTCAATATCAATAGGAAGAATCACGTGCTAGCTCGGGGCCCTCGGATGTCACGTGACGTTTTCTATACAAACTGACAGATCGTCCCGTCCCTCCCCGTCCAGTCCCGTTATAGTGTGAGCCATACTTTATCTGTTTTCTACTAAGTCCGTGTTGGAATACTTGGAATTACAACGAAACGTTTGAGAAAAGCGCTATAAAAATACATGCCTTGCCGTGAAAAGGGCTTGCCGGCTTCGTATCCTCTCCTACCTAGTCTATACCTACTCACCCGACTAGGCCTTCTTTCCCGGCGTCTGCAGTAATTTACTATTATTTTGTATGAAATAAGTGTTTTTTTCATACCTGGGAATACATAAGGCTCAGCGGTAGGCTCATAGCAGTTGATGAAATCCAAACGAAGGCGATCTTGACGGTTACACGTTTTCTAGTTTTATTCCTTCCGAATTTCATTGGGTAGCGTAGCGAAAGATATCTGAAAGAAACAACATATAATACTGTTGGAACTATTGTAATCCGTTCCAACGTTCGAAACATAGGAAACACGAATAGGTACATTAAAAATACCTTCGCTTGTCTTTTACAGTCTGCAGTCGAAGTGGTTACACGCAAAATTAGCCAACATACTAAAGAGTACTAGTTACTGACTCGAGACTAAGAACCAGTCGGTGCACACGATGGTGTGCGATATATAAGGTGGTGTAGCTACTTCCTCTGCAACAACGTGCAACGCCTGCTACTACTAAAAGACACATTATAACCAAAATATCTTGTTCCTAATCAATATTCTTCTAACAGTGTCATTCTAAATAGTGTACAGTATTCTGACGACAATAATCTGTTTAATAAAGCGTAGTGGAGCAGAACCTGTCCAGATATCAATAAAGCTAAGATGTTGATTGTACAACCCGCAAGATTTAATAAATGGATAATTAAGTATCTACAGAAGGTACTTAAATGCACCTACATTACTTTTAACAATTTCTTTTTTTTTTGTTTATTGCCCATAAGGCGCATTTGTCATAAAGATTCGTTTATAAATGAACCTTATCAACAACCTAAAAAGTGGTACCTTTTACAAAAATCGAGCACAATTAATTCTGTTTAATTAAAACGTTCAAGTCGTTGTGAATATTTTTACTTAACCGCTGCGCGATCGATTTATATCAGAAAAAAAATATCGTTTGACCTTTGCTAACAACATTTTGATTGGTAAATATCGCTATAAGCTATTGTGATAGTAGAATTTAAAAAAGTGGTGTTCAATTTAAAGAATCTCGAATGATCATTACAATGTAAAAAAAATCGCTTTATGCATTGCAGAGTAAAAAAATATAAGTATCATTTATGGTTCGCATTGGTAAATAGAATCATAATGCTCTCGCATAGCAGCAGGATTATACTACGTGGTTCTACATGCTAAATTATTCCGATGCAAAACGTCAGCTACTTTTTTCTACTAAACCTAATTTGTTTTCTTATTTACACCTCTTAATTTAAAATCAATATGAATATTGTTGATCTTAATATGTTGACTATCAGAAGGATATTGCAAAACTAAATTATTCCTTGTTTATCTGATATCGAAGATCAATACGTAGGTACCAAACAAAATATACAATGTGTATTAAAAGTGACTCCTGGACTTAATATCTACATCTGTAATCACATACCTTTCTTTTAGTTTTCATATATTTTCCGAGCTTCGTCGGTCGCCAGGTAGCTAGACACGGAATCCGGTGTTAGTTTCCCTATTTGCCCTCTTTCTATAACTCTAACGAGGCAGGGAGGAGGAGGCAGGAGGAGACAAGAAAAAATAATGCAACTTTTTCTTGTTTTTGTATGTTTTAGAATAAAAATTAGTGAAACTCATATGTATTATAAATTTATGTAGATATTTAGCCCAGTTACGTACTATTAATGTATCCTTAATATCTACGTCTATAAGTAATAAAAAAACGTGTACTTTAATACCAATAAAAATTACCTGTCAATACTGATTGTGCAGAGATGCATGATAGACGCTGTGCATAAGAGTACGTCCAAACATATCCACAGTAAACAGTACATGGCTGGCAGCGGAAAGTGCCCTACGACAGAAACAATACTATTAATGACCACATACTCACAGGTACGTTGTAATATGTACTACATAAATAATAAATATACAATGTGTTTGTATTGTACAAACAGCAATACATATATACCCTTTACTGACCACCGCACCGGTATGTAGACCTTACACTGTTGCAATAGGGATTACAAATAGTCAGATAACAGTATGAGCGATGGTACACCTATAATTTTTAAGAAAAAAAAACCGACTTCATTTGGTTTCCGGTAAAAGTGAAATTTTGAATTTGTTTGAGTTAGCCAGTTTACTTCACAAATATCCAATACACGGCATGTGTACGATTGAAAATTGAGGAGCTTTCTTAATGTCCCAGGGCTTCCATCATTACATGTGAAGTATAATCAAACGGAACTCCCTTGTATAATAAAACAAACAAAATAACAATGTGTTAAATTGGATGACAGACTGTAAATTATCGAGCAGTTTCAATATGCCATCCCTGATTATCAACATCAGGTCCACTCCAGCAAAATGATGGCCACAGTAAGAAAATGCCTAAGCTAATTATGAACACTCTCTAATCACAATGAACGTGCCGTTCAAATTTGAGGAGTTCTCTGAATTCTTCAAGAACTCCATCATCAGAATAGAAATCAAATCAAAAAGATGAATGTCACAACTAGGATAATAAGTAGAGCTAGGTTTATCGACCAGTTCCACTTTGCCATCCCGGGTCTTCATCATCAGGTCCACTTCATCAAAATGTTGGCTCCCCCAAAACAATGTTTTAGTTACTTAAGGAAACCCTCAAATCAGAATGCATGTGCCGTTAAAATTTGAGGAGTTCTCTCAATCCCTCGTGAATTCCATTATCAAAATACAACTATAATCAAATAGGGCTATCTTGAAGGTATTTCTTTACAAAGAAAAGGTGAATGTCTCAAATCGGATGATAGAGCTGGAAATTACCAAGCAGTTCCACTTTGTCATCCCTGGTCTTCATCATCAGGTCCACTCCACCAAATTGATGATGTTCGTAAAGAAATGCTTGAGTGTCTTAAGAAACTACCCAAATCATCATGCATGTGCCTTTCAAATTTGAGGAGTTCCCTCAGTTCCTCATGTATCCCATCATCAGAAGTTGATTTTGAAAAAAACGGGACAAACCTGGAACCATCTATTTTCAGACAAAAAAATATTTTTTTAAATCGGATGATAGTCCTGGGAATTACCAAGCAGTTCCACTTTGCCATCCCTGGTCTCCATTATCAGATCCACTCCACCAAATTGATGATTTTCGTAAAGAAATGATCGCGTTTCTTAAGAAATCACCCAAATCAGCATGCATGTGCCTTTCAAATTTGAGGAGTTCCCTCAGTTCCTCATGGATCCTATCATCAGAAATCGATTTTGAAAAAAACTGGACCAATCTGGAATCATCTACTTTCAGAAAACAAATTTTTTTTTTAAATCGATTCAGTAATGACGGAGTTCTGAGGTAACATACATAAAAAAAAAACTGACGAATTCAGAACCTCCTCTTTTAGAAATATTGAAGTCGGTTGATAATGTGTTTAGGAATTTAACATTACCTCCTGAAAAGAGTGGGTTATGAGTTTCAATTTGGAACAGATGTCAAATTTAAGTGGGTGTTTATTCTAGTATCATACACAGTATGTTTTTTTAATATAAATCACATGACATTTAATCTCGAGTGACTCAAAAATAGGGACGGAGTTCATTCGTTTGTCTATGATTTGAACAAAAATTACAGAGGTTCCCAACGCCGCCATTCCAAGCTGTCAGTTTGTTGGTTTTTTACTGTTTACGAGTGAAACATCGTGAAAAGTTGATTGTTACTTATAATTTCGTGAAACTAAGTGATACTGACTCAGATAATGATATGAACACTCCGCCGGATATCGTTAATGCAGCCACGAATGCAACAAATAACCTGTTGCCACAAAAATCAAAGGCCAAGCAAGAGCAATGAGAAGGCGTACAATGTTTTCTTACATTGGAAATTGGAAAAAGCTAAGTCTTCTATGTCCAAGAACGTCTTATTAGCGTACGGACATTTACCTACGGTTCCTGAACCCGTCTAAAAACACTTATGATTTGTATGTAGATATAAAGTAGTGTATGCAACTATACATAATTAGGTACTAAAAATACACCTTTTGTATTGCCCACGAAATATATGAATAAGTATGGAAAGCCGATCAAGCGCAGTTAGTATCAGAACCGATGTCACCGCTCGGTCCCCTCCATCTTACAAACACAAGCGCAAAGACAATACAAACAGTCCACGCACACACACATCCACCGGACCGCTGTCATTGACCACGGCTCACTCACACAGACGTAATGTCAATTGCGCCTGTGCCGTGCAAAAGCAATTTATTTTACATGTAGGTACGTCAGTGATTGAAAAGTCGATAGACCGTTATTGATAAACAAAATAATGAATTATTTTACTTGGGTAAGTGAAATTAAGTGTGCGTCAGAATGATTGGTTGACTGTTGAATTCAGCATTGATTGCTTACGTAAAAATTGCTACTTATTTGCTAGTATTTGCTACCATTTACCAAATAATTGCTACCTCAGTATAATAAAAGATATCACTAATTTTTTTTGACCAGTCATTCTGACATCAGGATGTTTGGACAAAGTTCATATTTTGCGAAGGACGCACAATTTTCATGTTATTAACTAACCAACATTTGCTACCTAATTGCTACCTACATTTAGCTTAAAATCAACTCTGTAGCGTTACAGATCAAAAAGTTTCGCCTATAATAATTTTTTGGACTACTTACAACATGAACGCCTGTGCGTATGAGCACAGCAATCCATATCTGTAGTGTATTACGAGTATGTTAGTGTCAGGCGCTCCTTTTTCTATAGGGGTTTGTGGAAACGTGTTGTAGATTATTAATATAAATATAAAACGGAATAAATATATTGACTATTTATTGAATAAATAAGGACTTTTATTAATATAGTTAAAATATCGAATACTCTCAACACACGCAACATAAAATAGATTGGTAAATCCATATTTAAAAAAAAATTAAAAGTACCCTCATTTTAATTACTTATTCGTATATTGCCATGTAACTCAGTACTATAGAACAGAACATTTAAGATCAATATGATTATAATACGTACTTTGATTTTGTTTCTTTGATCGATTAAGTGTAATTTTGTGTTAATCGCTTTGTAAGGAAATATAAATAAGTTAACAGTGCAATTAAAAATAATGAAACGAGGAAGAAAGTTTTTTGTTCCTCTATTGGCACTACAAACTTTCTTCCTCGTTTCATTATTATCGATCAAAGAAACAAGTACCTACGTATTATAATCATATTGATCTTAAATGTTCTGTTCTATAGTACTGAGTTACATGGCAATATACGAATAAGTAATTAAAATGAGGGTACTTTTAATTTTTTTTTAAATATGGATTTACCAATCTATTTTATGTTGCGTGTGTTGAGAGTATTCGATATTTTAACTATATTAATAAAAGTCCTTATTTATTCAATAAATAGTCAATATATTTATTCCGTTTTATATTTATATTAATAATCTACAACACGTTTCCACAAACCCCTATAGAAAAAGGAGCGCCTGACACTAACATACTCGTAATACACTACAGATATGGATTGCTGTGCTCATACGCACAGGCGTTCATGTTGTAAGTAGTCCAAAAAATTATTATAGGCGAAACTTTTTGATCTGTAACGCTACAGAGTTGATTTTAAGCTAAATGTAGGTAGCAATTAGGTAGCAAATGTTGGTTAGTTAATAACATGAAAATTGTGCGTCCTTCGCAAAATATGAACTTTGTCCAAACATCCTGATGTCAGAATGACTGGTCAAAAAAAATTAGTGATATCTTTTATTATACTGAGGTAGCAATTATTTGGTAAATGGTAGCAAATACTAGCAAATAAGTAGCAATTTTTACGTAAGCAATCAATGCTGAATTCAACAGTCAACCAATCATTCTGACGCACACGAAATTAAAGGCTTTAACGTTAATTTTTGAGTTTAACTGAATAATGTTCCAAGACTTTATTTTAAGTCCTAGATTTAGATAATTACAACTTAGAAAATTGACGCGTTACAGTACCTACGTGATCAGTCTAGCTAAATAATTGTGTTTAAAATGATTGTTTGGGACATTTTTTGTAGTATATGACATCTCTTTCAATTTATAATTTATATATACTCGTAGTAGTGTGCCTACTTAAAAACATGAATCAAAACATTTATTATAAATAATAAATGATTTAATTCACGCTTTACAATTGTACAGTATAGTGCGCCATCTCTCGCTTCTAGTTGAAAATAATCTGTAAAGATTATCTAGATCTTAAACGTTTAAAATAAGAAAGGATTGCATATACTTAGGAAATCTCGGACTCTGGTTGCCGTGATCGGGTAGCCCAGTGGTGAGGGCGTCTACCGCGAAAGCAGGAGGTCGCTGGTTCGTTCGGCCTTGGCCACTTTTACTGTAGTATATGACATCTCTTTCAATTTATAAATAGATCTAATTCACTCACACATCAATCTAAAATATCTAAACATCCAGATATTAATATTGTCTTCTGTTACCGCGATTCTTATTCATTGAAATTAAACACTTTAGAACGTATTAAGGACGCGGGTTTCTCCCAGTCATCATATTAACTCTGTGAAAACGAGCACTGTAAAGGGCTTGAAACGTAGGGTGTTAATAAACGCGATTAATCCGTTCTAAAGTATTTAATTTCAATCCAAATATTACATGAGCAAACAAAACATATTTTATTATTGTATAATACGATATCACGTAAAAAGTAGTATGAAAAAATAAACAAACAATTATCGACAATACGCATTGCGTGGCACAAAACTATGCGTCACGTGACTCAGGCGTCGCCCGGCTCGTCTGGTTAAAAAGTTTTGCGTTAATATTACAATAAAAGAGGCTTACCAGTGAAATGAAATGCCCCCTTTATACATACTTGTGTGCTCGCTTCTTACCCTGCATGGCACAGCACGGCATGTTTCCCTCACTTTTTGAGTATTTTCTACGCGTACTACGGTGTGCGCTTGAAGTTTGTGATCGCCCGCAGTCGATGTTCGCTGCAGAGATTATGATCGGCTGGGCATATTCATGGCGCGCGCGCCTTGCTCGCCTAGCCATTCTATCTTTTTATTTATTTCTGTGGTATTACCCTTCATTATGTAAATATGTATACAGTCGCATAAAGTACTATTAATATAGGCCTCAATCTATTATTTAGGTCGTATTATATTGCTCCATTAATAATGAAATAATGAAACAAAGAACGAAAATACTGTCCTTGTATGGAGTGGAGACAATACCGGTACCTATACGATCCCTGTTTTTTAGCACAGATCATTTTTTTATAGAAATTGGCGTTTTAAGTTTAGGGCCAGGTTTTCAATTTGGTACGGGAACATTTTCGATCACAGTCCCAAGTAAGCGAAAGGCTTCACAATAGAATCACGAGTGTAGCGAGTTAAAACTGGCCATTATCATTTTAGTGTAACGACACAAAAGATTTTTGTGGTCATCTACTTTTTTGTGTCATTTTTACATTCATGATCACCAACAAATACAACGTGTTTTTGAGTAATCGCTTTAACTTCAATGGACCATTATTTAGCTTCAATTAGGTTTTTTTTAAACACTGGTATTCTAATTAGATCCATTTAAAAGATAATAACTAATTTAATTTGATTTCATATGGTATTTGCAAGTGATTAAACGGAGCATGCGTATTCGACATGACCTTGATATGTTATAGTTGTCATTTACTTTTTAGAGTTAATTCTAATGCCCGTTTTACATTAGCGGTTGATGCCAAATGTAATTATTATGTTTGAAAAATGACAAAATCTAATTTTACGAATAAAACTAATAATGCCATTATGTTTTCTTAATTATACCAAGCCACATGACGAAGTTAAAGCAAATACTCAAGAACATACTGTATAGCAAGATAAACAATAGGTTTGAAGAAAAGTTTGTTGTTTATTCCCCATAGCAGTGCTTTAAAATCGCTTAACGAAACTGCGAGTAAAACTAGCGTTTAACCAGATAAACCCTTAGCAGTTTTTTATCTATCCTGCTAGCTCAGGACTTCCGCAAACGTCAAATAGGAGATTATACATATGAGTAAGTAGATGGTATGACAAAGGCATAGAGTAACCCTTTGCAGCAGAGGTTGTTTATTTCTCCGAGTGCAACGAGGACCAATATAGTATTCGATGATAAAAAGGGTATTTATGCCCGAGATATACATTCTGCTTTTCACTTAATTTATGAGGAAAATATTCGGTTTTATTTCACTTTAAATCGTTGAAACTAAAACATCCGGCATGGCCGTGGGATGACCGGCTTTAGAAGTGTCCCCCACAATATCGTCCCGTGGTTGCAGTAAGAGCCTGCTAAGGGAATGGTAGCAGCATCTTCCGGAGAGCTACAAAAAAAACACTGCGCGCGCCAACCCGCCTGCCAAGCGTGGTGGGTATGGCAAACAGTAGAACCAGGCCCCTAGTGCCAAGCAGCCCCGCTCTTCCTGGCTCCGGCGGCCAGAGAAACAGGGCAAGGGGTGCTAAGAATCAGCGGTACCTATCCGGCTACCGCTACCGACCACCGCGTCGATTGGCCCTGGTAGTTGAGAGCGGGGCAATTTGGTGATGGGCAACGGAACCCTAGTGGACAGAGGCTGGCCGACTTGCTGGAGAGAAAGGAACTCTTTATGATGAATTCTTCCTTCAGAAGTCGCCCCACAGGAAATGGACCTAGATAAGTCCCGATGGTTCCACGAGAGACTTCATCATGACCGACAAGATCAAGAGCGATATTCAGTGATGTTTCTGTGATCAACAGGATAAAAACCGGTAGTCATCACCGAATCGTCAGGGGCTCACTGAATATAAATGTTAAACTTGAAAGGTCCAGCCTGATGAAGTCTACGCTCCGACCCACTCGAGCCCACATTCAAAACCCCGAAAGCTTTCAACTCGAGCTCTCTAACCGCTTTTCTTGCCTACAGAACTTGGTTTCAGTGGACGAGATTAACGACGGGCTAGTGGAAACTGTCCACGTGGTAGGGTGTAAGTTTTTTAGGCCCCGCCGTAAAGATAGACCTCAGAAATTAACCGAACAAACCTTAAAACTCATAGCTACAAGACGCTCACTACAGCTGCAGTCTCGGGATGACGCTAGGTCATATAGGCGGCTCAACAAACGTATAACAAGTCCTTGCGACATGATCTCCGTCTCTTTAATACTAGCCGTGTTAAAGAGACTATTGAGCGAAACCAAGGCTCCAAAGTGTTCGCAAAGGGCAAGTCTATTGGGCAAAGCCAGCTGACAAAGTTGAAACGGGAAGACGGCAGCATAGCGTCAACAAAAACAGAGGTTTTAGCTGAGATCGAGAGATTCTATGGACAGTTATACACTTTGGTCGCAAAGCCCGTTGACAGCTTGGTAGGATAGCCAAGAGCCAGGCTGTCCTGAAACTACACCGAAGATATCCCGGACATCAGTTTGTACGAGATTAGGATGGCCCTAAAGCAGCTTAAGAACAACAAGGCGTCGGGCAATGGCGGAATCACCACAGAGCTTCTGAGAGCGGGTGGAACACCGGTACTTCAAATCCTCCAGAAGCTCTTTTTAATTCCGACTTATCGGAGGGCAAAACGCCTGAAGCATGGAACAGAGGCGAGGTGGTGCTGTTCTTCAAAAAAGGTGACAACAGCCTTTTGAAGAACTACAGACCTATCACGCTTCTGAGCCATGTTTATAACATGTTTTCAAGGGTCATCACGAATCGTATCGAACACAAACTTGATGACTTCCAGCCTCCCGAACAAGCCAGATTCCGAAGAGGCTATAGCACCATAGACCACATCCATACGCTACGGCAAATTATACAAAAGAGTGAAGTCGCTCAACGAGCTATGGAGAGGGCTACGCTTGGAGTTTCTCCACGCGAACGAATCAGAAATGAGGAGATCCGTAGACGAACTAAAGTCACCGACATAGCCCTCCGGATTAGCCAGCTGAAGTGGCAATGGCCAGGCCACATTGCGAGCAGAGCAGATGGCCGATGGGGTCAAAAAGTGCTTGGGTGGAGACCACGGCTTGGCAAACACAGCGTAGGACGTCCACCCACAAGATGGACAGGTGACCTTATCAAGGTCGCCGGGAGACGCTGGATGCAGGTCGCTTCCAACTGGTACATATGGAGGTCCAAAAGGGAGGCCTTTGTTCAGCAGTGGACGTCTTATGTCTGATATGACAATAAGCATGATGGAAACATCTATGCTTGCCATGCTTGTGCGCGGGCGGTCCCAGCCCGCGATTTTACTTTACTTTTACTTTATGCTCTAAAAATGTCGCCTAGCCTTAAGTTAAAGTCGAACTTTTCGAGCAATAGTTTTTTTTTTCAATGCAGTTCACTTCAGTTGCAATACTTTTTATGCTCTAGAGCATAAAGTAAAATCGCAGGCGACCGGCGCTTGTGGGCGCCCTCCGGCCGATTTTATATAAGTTATATAAGCACTTCGTTATGCAAAATATTACTGCAGGTCAGATCCCACTAATCCCGTACGGAACCGTAAAAATCACAGGACCCGTTTAAAACAAGTGAAAACTTTGAGTGCGTCGCCATTGCCATCAATCCAGTCAATTACAGTCTGCCGTGTGCAAACTCGATTTGACTTCGTATACCTTAACTTCGCTATCACAAAGTAACATTTCCTGCGAATACCAGTAGCGTCACGAAAATAAATTGGCGTATCCGAATTTTCTGCTACCAAAATAATTTTATTGACATTTGAAATAAAAAATACAACTGTTAGGGATTCGAAAACCGTTCGAAGGGAAGGACTTAAACTACTCAAGGCGAGCATTATCGCGACCCTAAACCTCGCATCCCCAAAATCCTTTATCTGATGACCCTTTTGCGGTGGATGTTGCAGGTTGGACTGTTACCTATGTCAATGTTGACCTAAGGATTAAATAACGTTGAATAAAGCTGCTGTGCCGGTATCACTCTACGGTCTTATTACGGCTGACGGTACTAATACTCGTATCTGTTCAACTTGACTAGAAAATTATAATATTGTTGGTTTAGCTAATGACATATCACGTATCCCACCAAAAACGTAAATGTGAAAATGGAAGCCCATAGTTTCATATAACAATATCGTTATTGTAGACTCCGCCGATAAAAGATCTGATATCTAAATGGGTCCCAAGTTCTGTAGAAGTTAAAGAAAATGAAGTTGAAGATTTAACTTGGCTAGTTTTTACCGGATTTATATTTTAGACTACCAAAGATAAATTTACCTTATCACATAACATTATCTTATATTAAGATTTTTAACCCCTAATATTCCACACATGTTATTGGCATAATCTGTAAGTTAAAAAACATTTTTAAATATTGTATCGGTAGTATCGTGTTTCAATTTCATTCTTTTAAAAAAATTTGGTACATACATAATCATTCTGTCCAGCGCATCACCTGACCAGAAGCGAAATTTCTAAAGTTTCAATTCCGCCTTTTTATTGTTTTGCGTTGTAACTAAATCTAATTTATTATTGGCATCTCATTGCATATGGCATGGTAGATATGAAAAAATTGTATTGCCGATAAAAACTAGCCAAGTCAAATCTTTAACTTCACATTCTTTAACTTCTACAGAACTTGACACCCATTTAGATATCAGATCTTTTGTCGGCGGAATCTACAATAACGATATTTCCATATGGAACTTGGCTTCCACTTTTATTCCATGTTTTTGGTGGGATACGTGATACGTATACCTACGTACAACGAGGAAATTAACCTTATCAATAATAACTCAAGGATGCTTTTCTCAAAATGGTGCTACTAAACCAAAACCTCATGGCCCGATAATCATATTTCTATATTTTCTGCAACAACAAACATTATCTTCATCTTTATCGCTCTTACATACCTACGCTGTGTAATAAAGACAGTGATAAAGTCGAAACCTTCAATTTCATACCCGTGGCGGGCGTTTTGAAATGCCGCCCGGTTATTTTTTTTAATAAAAAAAATAACCTGTATTTTCTTCTATTCAAAAACTATTCAAGCTGAGTAAAATGTCGCGGTACGAACATTATGAATACCACCGACTTTCATTTTTGACTGTTTAGGGCCAATGTCTTATTTTACAAATTAATTATAATGTCTATCCCTATGAATTTTTCCGATTTAGGATGCATATATCTCAATAACCAATTAAGCTATATTGAAATTATATATAAATATATAATGAAATTTGGGGATCTCGTTAGTCTTCGGGGTCTAAATGGATGGATAAAATTTCGTGTGTTTATAATAAGTAGATTTTGAGTTAAAAAGGGGTCAAAAGTACCTTCCGAGGGTTCGTGAAAATATACACACTGCAGGTGCGTCGCCTGACCTTGGCTGGACACGCTGCCGCGTGTCTAGATACTTATCTACTATTAGAATTCTTACTGGCCCTTAACATTTCAAACCCTTATGTACAATGCCTACTTGGTACTTCAAGGCGTTACAATTTTTATATAAATAACAGGGTTAGACACTGTGACAACTGAAAAATCTTTATTTATCTCTACAATAAAGCAGAGTTAGCAGAGTAGGGTCAAGATTATGTACCTATTGTACTGAAGATATTTGAAAAAAAAGGAAATGAGTTACGAGCTCTTAGATTTATTTTGATAACAAAAGTTATTTTAAGTTTAAAGTTGTTTTAAGTTATTTTAAGTTGTTTTTAGTTAAGTTATTTTTTTTCTGTAATGTTTATCTTTTTAAGGATTATCCCCAGTTGTGGCAATAAATGGTTTTTTTTTTTTAAACACATGATTTTCAGATTGTTTGTCTGTCTGCCTATTTATTTGTTCGAGCATCACGTGGAAACGGCTTAATGGATTTAGATGCAACCTTCAATGGCAAGTTAAGGGGATCTCCTGGTAGGATTCAGATTAAAAAAAATAATTATTATCCGTGGATGAAGTCGCGGGCATCAGCTAGTATGATATAATTTTAATACGAGAACTTTTTTAAGAATATTTAAAATGGGTTACTCGCGTAATTCTTTTGACAAATGTCGCTCAGCATGTTTCGGATAATAAATAAAGTCGACAAAAGTACGTTAGTGCCCCGTTTAAGATATTTTTGGTAAAATATTATACTTATTTGTTTTCTTTTACTTAACATGAGTTTTACTACTATGTAGACGCAAAGTGGGAAGTTCTACAACAAAGTGAATTGATGATCTAATCATATTGAAAGGGAACCGTTGGATGTGGGTGGTGCGCGCTCAAATATTGTGAATATCCTCAGGGGAGCCCTTGTTCAGCAGTGTCATACTTCACAGGTAAGTACGATTGTTTTTCTACTCCTCTAACATCATGTACGTTTTATTCATACATTAACAATTGTATTGTATTGTATTGTATCACGGGCTGGTTTCCGCAACTCGACGACTAGCGCCTATTTTGCGTAGCAAGGATGGCGGGATGGCTAGTCAGCTAGCCATCCCAACTCCTCGAGAAATCCTATCAAACCTTTGATGTTCCGTAGGACCTCGGGGAGATCACTCGGAGATCCGAGATGTTTTGCCCTGTATGGGGCCACTCCGTTGCATTCAAGCACTACGTGGGCAGCCGTTTCTTCCGTCTCCATACACCCGCGGCATAAGGGACTGTCTGTAACACCTAGGTTAAAATGCAATACAAAGAAGACAAATTAAAAATGAAAACATATTAATACTGTCAGACAGTAAATCGGCACTACAAGCGCTATGCAGCGACAAATTTACCACACAACTCACACTCGAATGTCATAACAGCCTCACAAAGGTAAGCGAGGCTGGAAACAAACTAACTATAAAATGGATAAAAGGACATAGTGGCTCAAGGGGAACGATGCGGCGGATGAACTAGCGAGGAGAGGCTCAGAGACACCAACATATGGACCCGAACCTATCATACCACTTCCTTTATCGTACATACAATACCAATTAAACCAACATCACAAACAACTTCACAATAAATACTGGAATGATTTGGAAACATGTAGACAAACCAAAGAAGTCCTACCGGAGCTAAACCACAAGCTCACGAGAACCTTACTGCAGACACCCAGACACAAACTGCGGAAAATAGTAGGACTATTCACAGGACACAACACACTAAACAAACACTTATATAACATGGGCATAACAGACAGTCCTATGTGCAGAGCATGCATGGAAAAAGAGGAAACGACAACACACATTCTCCTAGAATGCGGACAGGTAGAAGTATACAGGAGTAAGTACTTAGGAACTCCAACAACACTAAAGGAAGCAATTAGCAACCTAAAACATATGCTAAGTTTCGTGGAGGAGCTAGGGTGGTTAGAATAGGGCTACCTCGTTATCACGCAAAAAAGGCACAATAGATGTCGAGTTGCGGAAAACGCCCAGCACAACTAACTAACTAACTAACCTAGGTTAAAAAGATGTTTGTTAAAAGGTCCATGCCCTGTTACGACACTGGTTATTGTTTTTAACCTGGACTTGCCAAGTTGGAGGAGCGTCTTAGTAAGTCGCTCGCTGATGCTGGGCAAGGCCAATTTGGCCTGCCTGCAATCCTCCTGGTTTTGCCAGTGTGCTGTGTGGAGCTTCCTGGTGCGTTCAAGTAGCAATGAACGGACCTTGCTAAAGGGCGTCGGAAGAATAGGTTCTGGACCTATTGCCCCTGCGCCTGAACCCTGTCTGGCAAGCTCGTCTGCAGCATCATTCCCGCGGGATCCGCTGTGACCCTTGATCCATTGAAGAGTTAGCTTGTTATTTAGACCTACCTCCATTAGTCGTTCATGACATTCATGCACAAGACTTGATGTAATAGTGTGACTCTTCAGAGCCATTAGCGCTGCCATGCTGTCGGAGAGTATACGGATGGAGGATCCTACTACCTTCCTTGCGTTGATGGCGGCTGCCGCATTTATGATGCCCATACATTCAGCTTGGAACACTGAGTTGTGGACACCTAGCGGAGTACTAATTGACATGTTCAGGTCTTCCGAGAATGTTCCAGAGCCTGATCCTACGTCTGTTCTGGATCCATCAGTGAAGATTCTCAGCTCCCGAGGGTTGAGTCCTTCATGATTATCGTCTTCATATAACTGTATTTTGTACCTTTTATCGAAGACAACACATTTTTGAATCCGATCCGTGCCTGCCCTGAGCATCGGAAATTCTTCATACACCTTTTCCAGGCATGTTTTGTGCCGAGTTCCTAGGTCAGACCATATATTGAGGGCGCGTAGCCTTACCGCTGATAGGGCAGCCTCTTGCTGTATGTGGAGGTGCAGCGGTGGAAGGTTTAGCATGGCCTCCATCGCCGCGGTCGGTGTGGTCCTCATGCAGCCAGTGGAGGCCACGCATGCGAGCCTCTGTAGTTTTTGTAGTTTGTTTTGCGCGGTCGTTAGGTTAGTCCTTGGCCACCAAACCAACGCCCCGTAGCAGAAGAGAGGGCGTATAATCGTCTTGTACAGCCAGAGAGTGATTTTTGGACTGAGTCCCCACCTTTTACCAATCATTCTTCTGCACTGCCAGAAGACTACCCCCGCCCTCTCTATACGGTTGTTTAAATGGCTGGTCCAGCTGAGTTTGCTATCAAGGATGAGACCTAGATACTTTACCTCATCCTTTAGTTGTAGCTCTGTCTGATGCAGTTTTGGTCTGGTAAAGTTGCCAAGCACCCTTTTGTTGGTGAACATTACCATCTCTGTCTTGGTGGGGTTAACTGACAGGTCGAATTCCCTACACCAGCGGTCAACTATGCGGAGAGCTGACTGAGTGAGGTCGCATACTGTACTGGCGAATTACATTAACAAACTAGTGTTATATTTTTTTCCTTTATATGATAAAAAACTGGTGTCTGATGGCCTAGCGGCAAGATGTCCGTCTTTTAATCCGCAGGTCGCGGGGGTGTTGCGACGCGGCTCGTACCAATAAGCTTTTTGAAATGTATGTACAAAATATTGTTTAATATTTTGAGAACGGCTTAGGGAAACATCGTGAGGAAACCAGAATAGGTACACACGCGTTCAAAAGTGCATGGACAATTTATGAATAAATTCATTCATACTGCCCATGCAATTTTGAACGCGATAGTACATCTGCCAAATAATTATTGCTTTGTGTCAACGTATTGCCTATAGCCGAATCCCTCTCGTGTACGAGAGGACCCGTGCCCAGCAACAGTGGGATGTATACGTATATATTATATAGGCGTAATACCTACCTATACCTCGTAATAAATTTCTCCCAACTATCAAACCATAATTCACACAGTCTTTAAAAAGCATTTAAAACAATGAAAAAGGAAGTAAAACTCAGACACATTTTGTATTTTTTTATATTCCCGGTTTCAGGATAAACTCCACGTTATATTTTAGTTTTCCGTACCGTACCCGTACCGTAAGAAGTAAAAAGGAACCCTTATGTCTGTCTGTCACATCATTAAATGCCTTGATGTGAAATCCTTGTTAAATGAACTAAGTATTAATAAAGATATTATTTTAATAATAGGTAGTTGTAGCGCACGGGGGTGCCTGTGGGGTGAGAAGATAGACGTATATTTAAAGAAAGCAACTAAATACGATTGTAATTAAATTACAATCGTTACGATGAACGAAGAAGTGTTCCCCAGCCAGTTAAGCGAGATATATGAACTGGAGCGGATGCACGTATGGTTAGAGGTATTGCCTAGTTATAGCGAGAAGCAGTGGGCTATTACCTAAGTAATTAATATCAGTTCCTAAGAGTTGTTACATAAATAATTTTAGGTGGCGGACTTAATTAAACGAGAATAAAATCTTAACACCGCGCTGTACCTCACTTAACTTCACTAGCTCACATCACTTAACTTCACTTTGTAACCTCAAAAGCGACATCTTCCATGAAATTCAGTTACAATTGTAGGTTCGCTACTTTCCGTTGGATGTCGCTAGTAGTATGCGTGTGCGCTATGAGCGGTGTGGTATTTGACAGTGCTACAGTAGTTGTAAAACGAGCTAACCCGGATGCAATGAAAACAAGGTGTAACAAAAATGAGATCCTTTAAAGGGCGTAGGTAATTAATATTTATTTATTTAAAACTTTATTGCACAAAAATAAAAGTACAAATGGCGGACTTAATGCCTTAAGGCATTCTCTACCAGTCAACCACTGGGCCAAAAAGAGAGGTTTGCTAGGTGCAGGCTGTAGAAAATATTAAAATCATGTCACAATTACTAATATCTAATTAACACTAGATAATACATATAAAATAAACTTACACATATACTTTATATCATATACATACATATATATAAGTGTACCTACTATGAAACATCACGAAGATTAATCAATCACGTAACTTAGAAAGTAAATGCTTGCGAAGCATGTGCTTGAAGGCGAGTTTGCTCTGAGCTTTATACTGTATACTGACTAGGAAAAAATAAGAGAAAATAATGATGGATCATAAAAAATAGTAGTTTATGTGATTAAATATAATGAAAGGCATCACACGAGTGTTTTAATGCCTAATTATTTACATTTCATTTCGTCCCTACATTTCTGAAAGCTTATTTCTTTTAGTCCACTTTCAATCATCATGGTGTAAAAAAATTGTATTGACACCACTATGGCAATCATTTTCAAAAGTTAACGTAACTAACCAAGATTCCAAAATGGTATAATACTTTAGGATACGTAGTCACAACAAAGAAGAACGAATTTTTAAACAAGAATCGAAATTAATTATGTTGGCGGTAATCACTTTTACGTACCCAAAAAAGGATCTTTGTTGTTGAAAATCGCACGGCAAAATGCGACCCGATGTGGATAGTCCCGCGGTAGTAACGTCTGCACACGCCTGTTGTGATATGGGTGAAGTCTGTGACGTTTTAAAATTCGATGTGCAGAACTTTTGGGATTCCCGTAGCTTGTTCTATGGCACGTACCGATGACCGATCTAGGTCTTCCAGTGTGTCTCCTGTCGAATGGTAAACGACCTTCCGCAAAAGCTTAATGCACATTAATAAACATTCGATCATCCGGATGTCTTTGAACATGTGGATACCTTTCTCGATACAATCTGCTAGCAGCGTTAGCATTGCGTCAGCATTCTCCATAAATTGGATGCATATTAGCGTATTCCAACAGTGTGTACAGTAGCGGCATGATAAACGCAAAACAATCCAAAATACGGAAAAGTCCAATATACAAAACATAATCGCTGTCCAAAATAATGCCAGGTCAGTACAGTAACAGTTTGCAAATCACCAGTCCAAAAAGCAAAGCCAAGAGTTGTTAGTATGAGAGCCACATCAATTAAATTTACGGAACGGTGCACAGCGAACAAAGGATCAGAGTGTACTGACTTAAAAAATTGTATTAACTACCCACATTTCCCATTGAGTTTTAAAACATTCAACAACCTATTTCAAAAGTGATTAATATCAACATTTAAAAATTTCGATTCTTGTTTAAAAATTCGTTGTTTTTTGTTGTGACTACGTTTCCTAAAGTATTATACCAATCTTGGTTAGTTCCGTCAACTTTTGAAAATTATTTCCATAGTGGTGTCAATAGTATTTTTTACAGCATGATGATTGAAGATTTGATTGATTGAAGTGGACTGAAAGAAAAAATGTTTTAAAATTGTAGGTATAAAATGAATTTTGATTACTTTTTATGTAACAACTACTTACATGTATTATGGTATTTTAAGGGCTGTGTTAGATAGCAGGGCTACTTAAGTTTCTAAAAAAACAAAACCAGAAATATATGAATATTTGTACACATGGTCTTTAAAAATACCATTAGGGATGTCGATTTTGGACGAGTTTCTTTTTTTTCTGTAATTTCTAAAATAATGGAGATATATTTTTTTTCTTATTTTTTCTCGACTAATCATAAGCAGCTCCATCCTGTGGTGCCGGCTTATCGTTGAGTTTTGGGACACGTTGTATGTATTCCGCTTCATTCATGGCGAAACTTTCCTTTAAGTCAAAATTTTGCTTCTTTTGATTGGCTGTTCTTAAATCAATGTGTGCGTCGAACAGATACTTGTACACTATACAAAAATAATTCCCATCATCTTCAATTATCGTAAATAACCCTTTTTTGTTTGTACAGCCGCTACTTTCACGCTTTGCCTCATTCAGTAACGGAAATAAACCTTGAATGTACTATATTATGCTTAAATAAATGTACTATTAATACGCACCTTTTACCAGCGATAATATTCCCAAAGGCATTACAAGCACCGCTACCATGCAGTCCGTTATAGCCAGTGACATCAAGAAGTAGTTGGTGACATTTTGAAGTCTCCTTTCTAGGTATATCGCCATGCATACAAGAATATTTCCACCCGCCGTGCACACTACTAAAATAGATGCTAGTATGGCCCATATATTAATGTTCCATAGCTCCATTATATTAAACCAACCATTGTAAGTTTCTGTGTCAATTATCTCTTTATTATCATAATCTAAAGTTGTAAACACGCTGTCGTTAAAATAGTAAGCTGTTCCATCAGAAAGTTCAGTAAAGGAGTATGTCGTTGGGGAGGTAAACTCCTGAAATATCTGCAGATTGTTCATGACTGGTGGTGTATGTGAATAGTATTTTCTTCAAGATACGTCGCCCATTTTAGGTCTTATTTGCGTGTTTGAATATTTTTCACCTTATCTCATAAATGTAGTATGTTGACTGTAAAGTGGTCATTGTGATTTAATTCTTGTTCTAATGCTGGCACCGCCACCTGTTGACAAAACATCTTTTGTTACAACGTTATTCGTGGGTGCATCAAAATTATAATGCGTTAACATAACATGATATAATACTCGTATATTAAATAAGGTGTGATACTATTTAGAGTCCTTTAAAAACGCTTGAATGGTTTTAGTACATTTTCATGAATTTAGTACATTTTCGCTGTGATTTAACGTAAGTCATAATATTTTCTTCCTTTTACTATCTTAAACGTTGCTATAGTGGTCTAAGACCATACAATTTTTATACATTTTAGTGGATTCCATTGAAAATCTTACTTAAAAATCACTCGAAATTTACTTAATTTTAGCAAAAAATAGGAATTTTACGCATTTACAACAAATTGAAGTTTTGGCTCTTTTACTTTCTAAAATAGGTACAGGTAAAAATTATCAATAATTCGGTCATTATTTGAGTTCAAGTATTTTTCAAACGCGGGTCTCTTAAACCAAAGTTTAAAACCAGGCTCGCACCGTTGAATAAGAACGAATAATATTATTATAATTTCGGTTTTCGGTACATCGTGATAAAGCCGGACTTATTTTACTCTAGTTACGATCATGTTGCCCTTAAACTGACTAGATCAGATATATGGCCTGCTCCAATTCTTGGGATAAGGGTGCTATGGCCAGAGCGGATCCTGGGCTGGTTATAACTCAAAAACTGTAAATATGGAGAGAATATTAAATAAGTAAGTAGGTACGTACGTACACAACCCTTTTGAGGCAGAATTAAAGTCGTATTCTTAAGTTTCCGAAACATCGCATTGTTATTTATTATCGTTATTCTACACTACAGACTTGCCCACAAATACGGGCAACGTATTTGTGGGCAAGTCTGTAAAATAACGATAATAAATATCGATGTGATGTTTCGGAAACTTAAGAATACGACTTTAACATAGTAAAATTTCAAAATAAATCAGAATAAAGTAGTTATCGAAAAAATATTCATAAGGCTGTAAAAATGGGATGGGAAGTGGACGCGCAGTGGCGCGTGGAAGGGAACTATGGGATGTAAAGTGGATATGGAAAAATGGCAAAATAGAGGTTCGAATAGGCCCAAGGAGTCTTTCCGAAATAAGATAATTTAAATTTGGGTCGTTAAAACGAAACGTTTTAAAAATATCAATTTACCTGTAGAAAATGTAAACAGAAATGATTGCAGTAGATCACTTTTTTTACGTAGGTATATTTCGTGTTGTTGAACGCGTTTTCATCATGTGTTATCAATTTCGATCTCATTGTCCATTAAAAACAACAATGCAAAATATTGCACCTGCTTAAATATTAATTTTTTCATTTAAGTTCCCTCAAATACATAATTTAGAGCGTGAGTGAATGCATTAGCAGGTGAATTGCTCTGAAATGTTACTTGAATTGAGGTTACACCGCTTTGAGGTGAGGTCAGCGGTAATTACCATCTGCACCTACACATTAGGTACCAGTAAACAGGCAGGGGCTGTACCATGGCGTCTTAACGCGATCTCGATTCAGTTAAGGTTCAGTTTGCGCTCAATTGTATGGAAGCGACTCAGTTTAGGTCTTAAAGAGGTCAAACAATCGGTATTTTCATACAAATGACATATAGGACATATATTATGTTCCTGCCAGTGTCGATACGGCCATAGAAGCCAATACAGCTTGCTTAGTTTAAAGAATTAAGACCACTTTTCAACCGAGTTCAAAATTGAATAAGGGTAAATTGACTACGGAACCCTAAAAAAAGGTTCTTAATTCGTATGAATTTCGAGGGCGACATTGTCCCGACTGTGGTCCCGCAAAAACCGACTGGTGGTGGAATCATTCTCTGGGACCACGGGGACAAGTCGCCCTCGAAACGTCGGACGTGAATATTTTTATAAAGTTAAAGTTTTGATCAGCGTTTTTATTTGATATGCCATGTAATGCACACATGAAACTGTAATTATTTTAATTACCGATATACTGTGATGACATAATCGAATCTAATCCTTTTTTTGTGAGTAGCCTCTTGCGAGAGATTAATTTTCTATCTTTAGGTTAGTCTACCAGAATTCAAGTATTATTTGAATTTAATGATTTCACCTCGCTTATCATAGCTTTTAATCATTCAGCTTTCTGAGGACCCTTCATGGCTCCTTTGAGATTAAGACATACCCAAGATAATTGTTCTATATTTTTTCTTGCGTATTTGATGTAATTGATCTCTGCCCATTTTTTTTTTGTTGACAGCACAATAAAGTAACTGATAGTTTTCGAATACGACGAGTATGTTTTCTTTAAAAATCATAAAAATTAAGTACTTTTAAACTGTATTTTACTCTTTGTATTGTTATTGAAATTGTAATATTCGTTTTTCTTTATATTAGTTACAGTTTTATTAGCATTATAAGCCATTATTCGTGAAAAAAAAAACTCAAGATAAAGTAAAAATTAAAGATTAGTTAATTGGCATCTGTGCCAATTAATAGTAGTAGGTGCAGTTAAGTGCAAAAATATGGTTCGACATAATCGACTCATAAATATGGTACTACGCTCTTATTATATAAGGTGTCAATGGGGCATATTTTTGTGTAAGATGTGCACCACCATACTTTTACACTTGACTGGTACTACTATTAATTCGCCAAAAACAGCAGTAACTACAAATTTGGCAGGGCCAATGATTATACTTTCTGGTTATTAGACTTATTATATGATGGAATCCCGTCGGAAATTTGGAAGTGTTGCGGTGGTGTGGCTCAGTCAAAACTGTACGAACTTTTGCTGAAAATATGGGAACTAGAGGAACAGCCGCAGGAGTGGAATATAGGCGTTATCTGTCCGGTCCACAAGAAAGGCTCTAAGAAAAGGTGCACAAATTATCGAGGAATTGCTCTCCTTACAACTGCGTACAAAATCTTGTCCAATGTGCTGCTGAAAAGACTGGAACCCCATGCTGAAAGAATCCTTGGCGATTACCAATGTGGATTCCGTAAGAACCGTAGTACAGTGGACCAGATTTTTCTGCTAAAGCAGCTAATGGAGAAGAAGTGGGAGTACGCTCAGAGCGTCCACTCGTTGTTTGTGGACTTCTCGAAAGCCTACGATAGTGTGGATCGGGGAACACTATATTCCATCCTCATAAACTTTGGCATCCCTAAAAAACTAGTTTCCATGATCGCGACAGCAACAAAGGAGAGCAAGATGAGAGTCAGAGTAGGGGGTGAACTGACGGACGAATTCGCGGTAATTACCGGTCTGAAGCAGGGTGATGCTCTATCACCTATGCTTTTCAACCTGGCTCTGGAGCACGTCGTTCGCAAGGTGTTAACCCTTGACATAGGACTTGAGCTAGGCGGGAGGCACAAGGTGATAGGGTATGCGGATGACCTTGCTTTATTAGGGGAAAACCGCGAACAGGTGGTGATGGCGGCAAAGGTCTTGGAAGAGGAAGCAAACAAGATAGGTCTCAGGATCAATCAGGCTAAAACCGAATACCTCCACATGAAACGGTACAAAAACACGCGAGTTCGTCGTGATAGTCTTCATGTGGAAGGTACCGTCTATCAGGGTGTTGACAAGTTTCGGTATCTCGGGTGCACAGTCACCGATACAAACACTCGGGATGAGGAGATTGCGATACGCATTCAAAACGCACTACGATGCAGCGCAGCCCTCCACAAAGTTTTAGTGTCCAGGCTTCTCAGCAAAAGTACGAAACTAAGGATATATAAAACCGTCATTAGGCCTATCCTTATGTACGGCTGTGAAACCTGGACACTAACAATGAAAGAAGAAAACCAACTCCTGATAGCGGAAAGGAAAGTGTTCAGAAAGATCCTGGGACCTGTTAGAAGAGACGATGGCACCTGGAGGATCTGGAAGAACGCCGAGATTGAAGAGTTAGTGGCTGAGCCCAATATCATCGGCGAAACGAAATCTCACAGACTTCGCTGGCTCGGTCACTTACTTAGAATGGGGGAGGATCGGGCAGTTAGAGGAGCGTACGTGGGGCGACCAACCGGGCGGGCCGCTGGGGTGATGTCGTGGAGGCGGATCTGCGCCAGCTCTATGCCAATTCGTGGCAGGAAACCGCGCTGGATCGGGTCAGGTGGCATGCTCTCGTCTCGGAGGCCAAGATTCTTTTTGGATCACTGAGCCAAAATAGTAAGTAAGTAAGTAAGACTTATTTCAATCATACTTTTGCCTATGTCAATATTTGTACAAAGAAATCAAAAATACTGAGTGATGTACCGCAGTCGATATCGTTTAGTACAGTGATTGGCCCGCACAAATCATACACAGAGTATAATGATTGGTAATGCCAATCATTGTAAATGTGCGTACGTGAAACGTGCTCCTCGGAGATCCTAGTTTGAACTGAAGAAATGGAAGAGCAGTCAAGGATGATTTGAAAAGGATTTAAATAAGAAATTTAGTATTTGGAAGATACGAATGGCAGCCAGCCATAGAAAAATAGTGTAACTTAATCTACTTGGTTGTAAAAATTGAAAGGATTAGTGAGCGCATTAATTTATCACTCGTCGACATCGCATGGGTTCACCCTTTTGTGTACTGTAACAAAGGCTTACAGCCGGAGGCCGCGTTTTCATTCTAATAACGTACGATTCTTGATTCGTTGGGAAACGAAAACAGCGTTAAGCGAAATATCGTTTATAATCTGTTTTCGGATAACATATAGGGATAACTAACTATCTTTGATCTCGGTTGCGTATTTACTCATATGTATGAGTTTTATATAAAATATCGCTTAGGTACTTATTCAATGAAACTTTATTGATCATTGGTATTGTTACGTTTGAGGGGTGGGTACTTTATAAAAAATGCACTAATTAACCACTAATTAAAACTGAGGCTTTATTGCTACTCACAAGACACTAAACAAAGTACTTGAACACAATTAACACACACTAATTTAACGCACTCGTTACTTTTACTTCACTCCGATTCGCTCTTGATCCGCACTGTATCGCATTCAGAATTGAACTATCCTGGCGGCCGCCGGCTGCCGCTGTATATTTTGTCATCTCACCTTCCGTGAGGATGTCGAGTTTGTCCCATTGGAAGTCTGGATACTTTCGGTAAGCTCTTCCGATAATAATGTATGCTGTTAAACCGGATCCAGCAACTTGTTCCAAACATAGCCTCAGACGTAGAGCATGTTCAGGGATTGCTGCTAGCCAGTTCTCGAATACTTGCCCCGCATTAGCCGCTGTGACGTGACGACCAAAATTCACATAAGCCGTCCTAACTGTGTCGGCTTCTAGTTTAATGGTTATTCCCAAATCATCTCTAACACCGTTGATGACCTTCTCAACATATCTGTCAGACATGGTGCCTCGTTTGGCTACGCCTACGTACGATGTAGTCACAAGTTGAACTGGTGACATATATTGAGCCACAGGTAACTTGATAGCTAACCATATAAGGTATGCCACGTAATCCTCAAAATCCATTCGATTTCTATCTGGAAGCGCTATTTGCTCTTCCACTTCTAAATTACCATTCGCCTCAGTCAGATCAGCAAACCATGTGTCTAGAGTCCCACCCCTAGTATATGTAGTTGCGTTCTTAGACAGATATGCCATGACTCTCTTGAATTCAACTCGGGCTTCCACCAGAGGGAGGGTAATTCTGGTGGGTAATACTGTTGCCATCATTTCACCGATCACGAGCGACTCAACATATTCCCTTGTTCTAGGTGCTAGATTGTGTGCGGGATATCTGGCATTGCAAAAGATAGTCACAGCAGCCGTGACAAGTTCTGTGGTCCCCCTTGACAAATCATCTGCACCTAAATGTCGGAACACAAGTTTATTCAAGAATTCATCAGCTTTTAGTCAAAAATCGTGTCACTTTTATCAGACGAAGACGGCTCTGTCGATATTTCATCAGACACCATTTCATCTGTGTGAGGCTTCATGGGAAGCAGCATCTCGAGAGTTTCTGTTGCGAATGGCTGTGTCTTTTTACGCGGTGTTGGTCTCATACATGTTAGAGGATCCGAAGCCATGAGTAATCTGTTAAGTACATCCCTATTGCATGAAATTGATTGCATTGTTCATAATTAAAGTTTTCGCTACCAAGAAAATCATTTTCGATAAAGTCAAGTTTAATTTCTAAATTTGGCAATTTTGTTTGCTGCATCAATTCGAATAACTTAGATCGAGATATTAATTTAACATTAGATGGCCCTAGAAACTAAAAAAAATATATAAAAAAAAGAAATCATAAAATCATACATTTTGACCATATAACGTTTACTTGCCTAATTTTCAATTTTCCGGAGTGTTTCCGTAGAAAATCTAAGCTAAATCGTAAACTAGAATAAATGAGGTATATGCTACATGTCCTATTTCTGCCGGGACACCTCAGGAACTACAACTAAATGTTTCCGATAAGTCAAAATACAAGCAAAACGAGATCGTTAAAAGGATGTACATTTGAATGATCACCATATCGTCATAACATAATCAATCCATTAAAAAACATATACAAACGATACATTATTTCCTGCCATCATAACATTTAAGGTAACTTATTATATATTCTACCGCAAAAACATACAAATTCACTATTAAAAGTCACCGATTTGATATGTGTCGCTCGAGAAGTGCACATCAAATACTTAAGATTGCAACCAGCTATACGAGCACAGTTTAGCGATAAGGTCGAATACATGGACAGATTATAGTGCGTCAATAAGTAGACTTTCTGAACTTACCTCATTATTCGACCCACAATCAGTTTTTAAGAGGCCACAGTGGCCAAATTGTTATCATTCAGACGTCTAGATCTCAATACTGATACAAACTAGGTATCTGATATTCATATTTTATGTATATGAACATATTTCATTCAAACTGGTAAACGTGAAAACATGATTTTTAATAAAAGCCTCGATACTTTTATTTTTCAAACATAGGTCCTTCTTTACATGTTTTTGGTTAGAACGTTGAAACCCTTGAATTTATAAACTTGATTCTTAGTTAAATAGTTAAGTAATTCTTAAATCTGGTAAAAGCTTTTATCTACAGAAATTGTAATTTACGTGTAAACAGCAATTATCTGATTATGCAGTGTATTTTGACGCACCTGCCTCCTATCGCCTTTTCATGTTTCGCGTGCTCTTGCAATTAGGTCTATCACGCTCTCTTTTGCTCGCATATGTGCACTCTTAGAAATTGACTTTTGGCCGCCCAGATCAGTGATTATACCATTCCGTGAGTCGGTGGAAATCGAGTTACATCTGGAAACTTTTTTGCAGTGTTAGAACTGCGGAGCGAGACTTGTGTCTTTTTGCATGTAATGTTTTCAAGGGAATCTCATCTCTTCTTGTAAGCAGACCTTTTTTTTGTAGGCAGACCTTTTTTAGACATGCAACCGATATTTAAACTGACATCGTAGTGTATTGTCCCTACCTGTAGGTTTATTATGTGCATTGACTACTTAAATAACTTTGTAATCGTATGTATTTAATATGGAATTACACACGTATGCAGTTTGTATGGTATGACTTTTCCAACTTTTTTGAATTTTCCATGATTTGGTAGAATTTGGAGCTTTAGGGCCTGCTTCACCTTAGAGTTTTGATGATGTGAGTGAGTAAGTGTCCAAAGTAATTACAACGCAAAATTACGGGGGCTTGAAATTCGCCTTAACTGTGTAGAGAAAAGGATGGCCGGCCGTGCCTTTATTTGCTCGACTTGTTGGGGGCACGGCACTCACGGCAGTGCCCCACAGCAGATACATATTATTTTAATCGATAACGCACACCGATCAGTATTATTTAGTTATTGTTGAACTTTAAACTGTAGGTACATGTACCACCTATAATTATCTACCTGTAATTATTTATAAAGGGTTATAACCCTTTGCTTTATGTCAATAAATATATATTTAATTTCATTTAACCACATGTTATACCTAAGTGTTTGTTTGTGATTGAATAAAATATGTTATCAAAGTATGGAATAATTTATTTGGCAATATTTAATATAGCCATACAAGCCAAATTAAAATTTATTTGCTTAGGCATTCTATACGAGCGTATTTACCCTTAACGCCTTGAAAAATCTAGCCGGAAATATGTAGTTCCGACTAGATTTTTTAAGGCGTTCATAATAAACATTCCTTATTTTTTAAAAGAATCATTTATTAATTCTTCCTGCAAACGGCCCCCTTGCCTAGTTGTAGTGCCTACAAAGCAGGAGGTCCCGGGTTTGAATCCAGCGGGACTAAGATGCCAAGCTGATATCATGATAATTGCTGGATAAGACGATATTTTGTCAGCACGTTTTGACAATTTCTGATAATCTTAAACAGTTCTGTCAAATGTATTTGCATTTGGCAGCTGTCACCGTCGCGCTATCCGCAGTTTATGAACTTATAGCATTATCCTATGACATTCGTGGATAACCATCTTAGGCCCGCTGTAGGGTTAGCATGGTTGCCATTTTATCGCTTCCTCCTCATTCGCTTATTCCAGAAGGCCTAGTATAAAAGTTGTACGACACTTACTTCTCTATCGAGATCTATCGAGAGTTCTATCTATCTATCGAGAGTTCAAATTATGTTTGCCGTTTATTTAAAACATCCGGCAACTTTCATATTTTGACCCCTCGATACGCTAACGCGGTCGAGAAGTTAATGTCGTACAATTTTTATACTAGGCCTTCTGGTCAGGGCATTTATTTGTGTGTTTATCACGAATATTTGTTTCTGAGTTATGGATGTTTTCTATGTATTTATATGTATCTATCTATTATATATATCGTCGTCTAGTACCCACTACACAAGCCCTATTGAGCTTACAGTGGGACTAGGTCGATTTGTGTAAAATTGTCCCATAATATATATTTTATTTATTTTTATGCAATTATGATTTCCTCTTTTGCGCTGGTCGCTGCACGTGGGTGATGGCAGCGTATTAAAATATCTGTTTGCAAATTTGTATTGTTTGTCCAGTTTTCATTAAAAAACACACTATAGAAAGTGCCCGGTATCTTCCGGCCAGTAACCGATTTACAATGTTTTGACGACTACTGGTGAGCGGGTTGTGTGTGCAGTTGAACCATCTTATTCAAACGATAATCAATAAAATCAGTCTCTTACGTGGTGTTTAAATAACCCGTTCTTGTTATAAGTGCCAACTACAATTTTTTGGGACATGTAACATGACACCGAATTAATTAATAATATGGCGCCAATGTAATTCTGTGCTCAGGGTTGGGACCACGCGCATTACCCATTAACCTGGAGGCTACCCGTACATATTACAACACACAAACGCTTAGCAGTGATAATATAGGCATAATATTCCTCACACCTGTGCTGTTTCCGTTTCCTTTCATTAAGGTCGCTGTATCCGCTTAGCGACCGCAGCCAGTCTGACTAGTTGCAATTATTCAAAAATTCCATCTAAGTAAATACAGTTTGTATCCGAACGAAAGGCAAAAAATTAAACCCATTAATGTTTAGATCATAAACATGAGCATGGTACCTAATTCATCAAAAATACGACAGTTTTTACGTGAGGTATTATATTTTTATTAGATGATATTCCACAAGTGGTAGGGGAACTGTGTATAAGATGGGGACGCTAAGGTAAAACAGAAAAAATACGGAGTTTTTGAAGTAGCATATTTATTATTTATTTATGGCACATACATAATTTAATCAAGTTTAATTTGGCACAAGTTTTAACAAGCTCAATATTCACAGAATTTGAGGAAACAAAAATTAGCAAAAAAGTAGAAAAACATCATCTTGCCCCACGCATGGGGTAAGACGAGGACATCATGTGGGGACAAGATGGGGTGTTCACCATCTTGCCTCCACTTGCGTCTGCACTCCAGCAGTTTTGATTTGCTTTCCCTGTTTACTCCTCACAGGAAAAACCAATCAAAACTTCTTCTAGGTCGTCGTACACCGGCACAAGCAGTGCCAAAAGTGTAGCCGATGGGCACGTCGGCTACACTTTTGGTACTTGACCCAATTTTCCGATGACTGAGTAGGAATGGTTCTCATCATTGCAATAGATACACGCAGCATCCTCTTGTCTTGCGTCGTCTTCTTTCGTTTGCCCTTTCATTTGCCTTTGCTATTGCTCTCTTGCCCTTTTCTTTCGGATTTTTAGCCACTCTTTTATTAGCTGGCAGAATTTCTTTCTTGCGGTCTTCCAAATCACGTAAATAATGCGTCAAAGTAATAACTGCCGTCTTACCACTCTTACCTCTTCTGTATTGCTTCCTTGGTTGGTTTGTTTCTGCTACTGCTGAAATCGGGATAATATCTTGGGGAGAGGCATTTTGGAAATGAGACGTTAGCTTGCGGTAAGCTGCTCGAAGAAAAATGACTTCAGTAGTAGAATATAAACTCGAAGCCACAGGCGGCGATGTGGCTGGGAGGCTGGGAGGGCTGGCTGATCACTAGAAATTTGAGTGCTCGGTGTAGTGAACAAAAAATGAAGTACCCAACAAGCATTTACAAGAACAAACCTTCACATAGTTACATGAGGCAAGATGGGGCAATACCCCGTCTTACCTCAAACGGTTTGCCCCGTCTTGTCCCGACCACCAATTGTGCAAAAAAAAAATATTATTAAATCACATGTCAATATTCAAGTACCAAGCCATACATAAGAAGACACTCAATAAAATCTTAAATGTGGTTATAAATCAGTAATGAACACAGGCTATTACTTACAATTTTATGTGCATATCTCTAGGCTTCAAAAATTAGATCGCCACCACACGAAAACACGTTTCGACCTGTAGCTCCGATACGCGTGCACGCTTGCTCATTGTCGCCACCGCACTAATGGCGGCTTGTAAATGGCGTCCTGTCGGCGTATGTACTACGTTTGTGTGGTATCTAGTTTAACGTATGTGTGCGTGGTCCCATCATGCCCCGCGTCCCCATCTTATACACAGTTCCCCTATAACATGGCAATACAATCTAGCCTTTTTAGGCTAATAAGTATTTTGATTTTAACCTAAACTACGAATACAGAATAAACTAAGAATGTGTCCATTAACACTTTTCTTATTGTCTCTATTAAGGCGAAGACACTTTGTTCATGTGATCTTTATATGTAGTACTCACTGCACTAAATTCACTATTCACTACACTAAAAGTATTAAATCAACTCAAAAGGTTTTATTCTTTTCAGTCTTCTTTTTAAATTCGTGATGTCGAGGAGCTGGATGGCCTCGACGTTAACGTGATGATGAAGCCTTTGATCGTGGGCTTTGGCGTATTTTTTAATAATATCACTAACAGATTCCACTCCTAGATCCCGGTGGAGGTCATCATTTCGTATGTACCAGGGGGCGTTTACTACGGCTCTTAGTACTTTGTTCTGGAATCTTTGAATTATCTGTACATTGCTCTGTTTGGTACAGCCCCACAGCTGTATACCGTAAGTCCATATTGGCATTAAAACTTGTTTGTACAACAATAATTTGTTGTGCACTGACAGCGCAGAGTGCCTTCCAAGCAGCCAGTACATCTTTCTGTAGCGAAGGTCTAATTCTTTACGTTTCTTTTTGACATGAGCTTTCCAGCGAAGCTTAGTGTCAAGTGTCATGCCCAAGTATTTGGCTGAATTTTCGTACGGTATCACGGTTTTATTTATGTATATAGGGTGGTATGATGGCTTCTTGTTCGTAAAGTCAATGTGTACGGACTTGGACTCGTTGAGTTTTATTCGCCATTTTGTGGTCCACGTGAGGTATAAAAATATATATTTATTTCCTTTATTTATTTTCATTCTTAAGTTAGGTTTTTACAATATGTCTATAAAAGTAAAATATAAAACAACATACAAAAAAAAAAACATAAACACATTATAAAAAACCTAACCTAGAGTGCCACCGGCAACGGAGCAGGGCCCAGGCTGCCGGTGGTTAGGGCCGCAGAGAGAGGAACCGCCGGACTATACGCGCCGTGTCTAGGATTACCGCCTTCTGCATCTGACCCTTGATCCATCCACCTAGCGAGAGTCTCTCAAGATGTTGGTCGAGACTCTTCGCTATGAGACCGTTCGCTGAAACGACTATCGGGACAATGATCGTCGAGTCAACATCCCACATGGCGGTTATTTCGTGAGCCAAGTCTAGGTACTTACTGGACTTGTCCTTCTCGGCCTTCACGAGATTCTCGTCATGGGGGATGGTGACGTCGACGAGCACGGCCCGACGCTGCGATCGATCAACCAGCACGATGTCAGGCTTATTGGCTACAATAGTCCTGTCCGTGATAATAGATCGATCCCAATAGAGCGTGGCACGACCATTTTCAAGAACTGGCGCAGGTGCGTACTTGTAGTACGGCACTTCGTGGTCCACAAGGCCGTATTTAAGAGCAAGTTGCTGGTGAATAATCCTGGCTACGAGATTATGTCTGTGCAAGTACTCGCCGTTAGCAAGATGAGAACAACCGGAAATAATATGCCTGAGTGACTCTCCGGGACGGCGGCATGCCCGACAAATGTCGACCGTACCGTCCTTCAGGATATATTTCCGGTAGTTATTCGTCATGATAACTTCGTCCGCAATTGCACAGACAAAACCTTCGGTTTCTCCGAAAAGGTCCCCGAATCGTAACCAGTTCACCGATGCGGGCAGATCTACATCAGGGCCCGTGAGGGCCTTGTAGAACCGCCCGTGTAGCTCTTTGCTCTTCCATACCGTCTTGCGGTCCTCGGTGCTTAGTACCACAGGTTTGCGCCAATTCTCTTTTGCCAAGGAGAGCGGTGTGAGATTCTTGTCTACTGCCACCACATCACGATGCATCCCACACTCATTGTTAAGGAAATAATTCCTAAGATTGTACACCTCACGGTTGTGAAGGTTTTTGGCGTTTAAAAAGCCGCGACCTCCACATTTCCGTGGGATGTACAATCTCATAACAGACGAGCGTGGGTGTAGCATACGATGTGTGGTGAGCAGTAGCCGGACTCTCCGATCCAGGGCATCCAGCTCGGTCTGAGTCCACCTTAGTATGCCAAAGGAGTATGTGAGCAGAGGCATTACCCAAGCGTTAAAGGCGCGCACCTTGTTGCCACCTGATAAAAGACTATTAAGTACTTTTGTCAGCCGACCAAAGAAGCGCTCCTTCGTCGCCTGTCTAATACTCACGTCCTCAATACCCAACGACTGTGACATACCAAGGTATTTATAGGTTTCTGCTTCAGAGATAGATCTGAACGACATTGTCTCAGAAAGTTGTAAATTTGTTGAATTTACTACTTTCCCCCGCTGTACATGCATAATCGCGCACTTATCGACACCAAATTCCATTTTGATGGCACTACTGAAAACTTCAGTGGTTTGCAATAGCTCCAACAAACCTCGGTCATTTGGTGCAAATAGTTTGAGATCATCCATGTACAGAAGGTGAGAAATGACTTCACCCTCTCTCCGAAGCCGGCAACCTAGCCCCGAATCCTTCAGCAGGGTGCTGAGAGGATTCAAAGCTAGGCAGAACCACAGGGGACTCAGACTGTCACCCTGGAATATTCCTCGCTCTATCCTTATATAGCCCTGCGACCCAAGGGGACCATCTCTGCCTCCTGGTTGACAAAGGACTGTGGTCCACTGCCTCATACACGCGCTTAAGAAGGATATTAAAGCTGCATCAAGTTTATACAACTCCAATATCCTTTTCAGCCATGAATGAGGCACCGAATCATAGGCCTTTTTATAGTCAATCCAAGCGGCCGAGAGGGCCCCCTTGTTCCGCCGAACTTGTTGGCAAATGGCCATGTCAATGAGGAGGAGCTCTTTAGTACCACGGGACCCAACCCTACAACCATTTTGAGAAGATGCCAAAACACTGTTTGCGACAATATGCGCGTTAATTTTTGCTCTCAAAATGGATGTAAGGAGCTTGTAAAGCGTGGGCAAGCACGTGATGGGTCGATAGTTTTTAGCTTCCGTGGTACTACCGGACTTGTAGAGCAGGAAAGTTATACCAGTTGTTAAGGAAGGTGGCAGGGAACCAAGCTCAAGGGCTTGTTGAAATTGCGTTGCCAACCGTGAGTGCGAACATCGAAACCACTTTAGCCAGAAGTTGTGCAATCCGTCCGGTCCAGGACTTTTCCAATTCTGAACCGTACGGACAGCACAACTTACGTCTTCGGGGCTGATGGTAATAGCCCCCATTGGTTCGATGGCCTCGCACTCACGTTCGACAACGCTCATCCATTCACCCTCCGTGTGCTCAACGGGCACCGACCAGATGCTACGCCAGAAATCAGACATGGCAGCAGCATCCGGCGGTCGCGCGTCGGGCACACGCAGATTAGTTTCCTCCCATCTTCGGTATACTTTCCTTTGGTCACTTTGGAAAAGACGATTCTGCTGAAATCGATCCACACGTTTTCTGTAGCGACGAATACGGTTTGCCCATGCATAGATTTTCTGTTTCAGAAAGTCGATGCGTTCTGTGACATTGGCCATGTAGTCGCGGGGCTCAATACCCCGACACGATGGCGAGGAGACAGACGGGGCGGGCGAGGGTGTTGGGCGTGCGCTACGTGGGGACGCTTGTAGTTTTTGTGTTTGGCTCCTTGTTATCATAGTTATTGTATTCACGTGTTATTTCACGATATTCATTTCCGGTTATTTATTCCCATTTTGACGTATACGTACGGGACACTTTTTCCGTAAAAAGATGGTAAAAATTTTTATGAAAATCCACGTAAAACATTATTTATAAAATATAACAAGGAAAAACACATCTGACTTTGACGGCGTCAATTTTTATTTTTTTATTATTATTGTTTTGCACCTCCGCTGTATTATTTGTTTACAATCTTATAAATGACATCTCTTAAATTACCAACTGACAGACAGGCGTCAAACCTTGTTGAAGTTTGGATTTTTACCTTGTTACAAATAAACAGTTAACAAAGCGCTTGCGCGTTGCCTATGACTACAGCCATTATTTAAATGATTACCTAGGTTACTTATAAACAGAACTCAAAGCGCCTGTGCGTTGACATAACAACGTCAATGTTGATTAGTTGCCCCTAGCTACATATCAACAGTACGCAATACGTATGCACTGTCAAAAATCAAAAACGTAAACAAACCCTACAGGATGTTACAAAAACCGTTAACCGACTGCAAAAAGAAGGTCCTCGAGTAATTCATTTAGTAATTTTATTCCATAAAACATGTATTTAGGCACGTGAAATGCAGGTCATTACATTGTACTCGAGTTCCCCGTTAATCAGTTTTACGATTTGCTCTTCGTTCTGATACATACTAAATAGGTAATGTATAATAAATAGGTACCTACTTCAAATCAGCGTTCAACAACAGACCAAATCTATCAAAATAATTACAAATAAATACCACTTACAGTATTGAAGTTCTGGATTTGTAAATTATGAGCTACTTTTCCTTTTTTTTTTACAATACTGCGCATCGCGATGTTAATAAATAATAGGGTGAATGTAACAATGAATGAACACTTAAGAAATTTTTCAACTTTATAAAACTATTTAAGTAGACAGAAAACGGGAAATCACCAAAACACCATTTTCTAGTCAATCAACAGGTCAGTTCCAATAAATGATGTGAGGGTAAAAATTGCCCTTATATATAAAGGATAGCAAAGCAGATAAAACACAGTAAAAAAGCACTAACGGAATATATTCGATGTTTATATGAGCACTGTTTTGATTCAACTGACTTAAGAAAAGTAAATAAACAATGCCTAGAACGGTAACTATGCAAATACAAATTTGTTATAGTTTCTTCTATTGCCAGTACTATTCAACACAATAATCAATAAGTATCAATCACATTAATCTATTTCAATACGCCCCCTTAATGTGCATATTCAAAATAAATAAAAACACATACGCAAAACAAAGTGATATCAAAGAACAACTCTAAAAATAATAACAATTAACAAGCTATGCCTAAACCACGCATGCAAATATAATGCTTTTCTCTAGGCAACGCCTTTGTTAAAATGTCTGCGAGCATTGAGTCGGTTGACAAGTATTCCAACATAATACTCTTGTTGTCCCTTAATACGCTTCGTATAAAGTGATACCTTATGTCGATGTGTTTGCTCCGAGAATGGAACATTGGATCCTTGGCCAGACAAATCGCTCCCTGATTATCTACATGTAAAGATAATGGTGCAAACTTACGTAATCCAATCTCATTTAGCAAGCTGTTCAGGTATATGCCTTCCTTCATTGACGACGCCAAACTAACATACTCCGCTTCACAGCTAGATGTTGATACACATTTTTGCTTCTGCGACTTCCAAGACACACATCCACCACCTAACATAAAAACATAACCTGAATAAGAACGCCTATCTATCAGACATCCTCCCCAATCAGCATCAGAATAACCATGCAATGATTTACCCGTCTTCGTGTAAATAAGGCCATACGTTTTAGTATGTTTCAAGTATCGCAATACACGTTTCGCAGCATTCCAACAATCCTCATTTGGACAATCCAAAAATTGGCTTAATATAGCAACCGTATTAGTAATGTCCGGTCTCGTTCCAATAGAGAGATACATCAACGAACCTATAATTTCACGAAACGGATACTGTTCCTTAGTACTACACTTCCCGGTGGGTTTATTCATCTTGCATTTATTTTCCATCGGCGTAGATATTGGTTTACAATCAACCATATTAAATTTTACCAATAAATCTTCGATGTATTTTTGTTGTGACAATTTTATGTGGCTGTCACATTTGTCAAACTCTATGCCTAACATATATTTCGCAATGCCAAAATCTTTTCGCTTTAAGACTGAAGCAAACTCTTTCCAACCAGTGGGCTTTATTTTTTGCTTACGAGGTCTCACGGTGTCACTTATCAAATCAGCTATATTACTTTCTGGGATAACTTGATTATTTACTACTATTTCCCCTCCTTCTTTCCACCAAATCTTCGGTTTATTTTTTAAAATATGTTCCAGCAAGGAGTGGCCTTTTTTTAAGTAGCTTTTTGGAATGAATTTTATTAAATGAGATGGAGTAAATTGTTCAGGATAAGTGTGCGTTATAGGGGTACTAGAAGCGTCGTATTCGTGTGGATTAAGATTTGGTAATGTTATATTATAGTCAGTTTCATCTCTTTTAACAATGGATTTATCCATATGCTTATCATAGTCTTCACGAACTTTTGGTAGATCATAATCAATAATAGGTAGCTTGAATGGTTTACGGTCTGTTTCTGTAAAATGTAGAAAACGTTGCAGTGCTTGAGAGTATAATGCCCATTTTTCACGATCTTCCATCTTACTTTTCAGTATCTTCTGCATATCAGAGTCCAAGCGTGACAAGGAATTCAAAGGTGTATTGTCATCGTGTTTGAGCTTCTCGATAAAATCTGGCTCAACCAGAATCATTTTCTTCGTGTTTTCCATTTTTGATTAGGTTAACGAGTTCAATAAACTACTTAAAACAGCACCAAGTATAATTGGCAAAAAAGATCCACCCTTTTGAACAATAATAGTCTTCCTTAACTTTTGTTTACCCTTGGATACTAATTTCCGCAATGTATTTTTATGTTTATATAACTGGGACTTTTCTGCATGGTCCAATGGAACTTTTCCCCTTAACACGTTGTAAATGCACTCACAAATAATATTTATTTCATCTTCATCACATGCTTTGAGTAAAACTTTGCGATATTTTGGTTTTAGCGTATGTAAAGCTTTAAGTAAATGTTGATGTGTGTTTACTCTATCAGGCATCATTTAGAACTGACATGAACAGAATGGTTACTAGCATATTTAAATCCTTTTTTCGGAATATATACTACACAATATTTGTCAAACGGAAATAATTTGGTTTTAAAACGACATATATCATCAGTGCTTTGTTTCAAATCAATCATCAGGTATCCATGAGCAGATGTAGTTGCATCTTTATAGGCTTCTTCAACAAATTTTGTATTTTCAGGATAAACTTGTCGAGACAAATAACGTATTTGAGTTTTGTCCCTAGGATTTTTAAAATAAACAATGTAAGTTGTGTTCAAAGATATGTCACGCTGTCCTCTTCCTTGATGAAATAGGTTTTGAGTTATATAAAAAACGCTTAAATTTCTGTGATGACTACCTTTAGTAAAAATATCAACAATACGCCCATCTGATTCTCTCATCAAATCATCGATTATAAGTAGTTTAGGTTGTTTTCCATCAAACAAACTTAAATCAGGTATACCTTGAATATAATCGATACTATTCAAATTATATAGTGGCTGCATTTCATCATAACACCACAGCACTTGACTGAATTCTGTATTACACATTTTTCCTGCATTTTTCAAAAAGTTAGTGACAAAGTTTGATTTTCCACAACCGCTTGGACCCGCAATAATGGCTGTAAATGGATGAATGAAATGATGCATTATAAAAGTGGTCTTCCTCCTTTAAAGGTTATCAAGAAAATAAAACACAGTTATAAAATTATGTATTTATATATATGTTAAATTATAAAAAATATATTATTCTACGCGTTTTAAATATATACCACTTTTTTTTTACCTACTTAATTATAATTTTAAACACACACACACACGCACATTGTTATTAGAATAATTATAATTAGGACTTACAACAAAATAAAAAAAATATATATTTACAATTAATCTATTATTAATGTAAAATTGCTTAAAAATAAAGATAAACACGAAATTTTTATCAGTTAAAATATCATATGAAATTAAATATACAACAGTAAAGCTTATGTTAACACACACACACACACACACACACTGATCTTCACTCCCCCACCAACGAATATGAACAAATGACCTGGCTCAAAAATATAAACAGAAACAAATTTTCTTATTTTTGTTTCAAAAAGGGCATAGATTTAAAAGTTAATAAATATTGCAGTTTAATTTATATACTGTTCAAACTTACTACTTCAATTTATAGTGCCCCCAAGCTAAGGTGTCGAATGAATCTTCACAAAGGTATCTTTTGGTGTCAGAATATGACAACGAAATTTTATTGATTTTCTGCGTAAAAATGACATGTTTTATTGATCGAAATCTGTACATTTCTGATAATAAATTCGTCTTTTTATTTAAACAATCTTTATAGTGTGTTATATGAAATTTCTCAGTGACACATTTATTGACACCTTTAGCTCTGGCCACTATTTTTTCTTTTATATGTTCTCCATCTTCGTTAACTTCATTTGTCACTATATTTAAAGCGTACATCTTAGCCCTTAACCCTACAAATTCTTTTAAAATTTTGCCCTTAGTTTCATCTTTAAAATAGCCTAATTTTTTTTTATTTATACTTGGGAAATTGTAAATATTATTAGGAGCATAGTCGGATGTATCAAAATGTTGTTGTAAATCATTTTTTATATCAAAGTAGAAATCTTCAGTAAAAATTTGATATATGAAACTATCTGTATCTGTGTATAATAATTTAACATTATTCCTAAATTTTTGTTGCATATACCCGTAATGGAAATCGTACATTAAAGTTTTTGATAAATCTAATATACAAAATCCTAGGTATATGGGCTTGTTGTATACAACTTTAGTTTTTTTTAACTGGACTGCAGCCAAGTTTTCAGAAAATATAGAAATACTATGGAATGCAGGATGAGCAACATAGCTTTCAATGCCTTTAATTTGACCTTGATTTTTCCATTGCGCTACCAATTTAACGTCTACCCTTTTCTCAATATTTTCCATAGTTTTTCCAAAAACTGCATTGTTCATTAACTTATAAAAGTCTTTTTCGAAATCGGTTTCAGCAGATGTTCTTCGTGTAGTGTTTAAGTCAATATACTTTTTGAGCCAGTTAGTTTGTTTAAATTTTAAAATTCTATGAACGTTTGTTAACTTTAAGCCATTTTTTAAACATTGTATTAGATTTCTGTAGTGTATTATATATTTTACTTTGTTTCTTAAATTTGGAATCAATTTTTTTGTTTTACTTTGATCTACAATGTGTTCAGCACAAAACGGTAGGTCCGAGTGAGAGTCATGTAACGAATCTGGGTATTCCATATCAACTTCTAAAATGTAGCCATAACCGGCGTCGTTTGAAATGTTAAAATCCGTGGTAGGATCAACCCATTCGAATTCTCCTACAGGAAGATTCTGTGACATCGCCCAGCCATACAAGTTGTTAGCATCCAGATAGATCAGGTAAGATGAGGGTTCATTAGGGTTAAACTCTGGCATATAATAATTGTTCGATTTAGCATAACGATTGCTGCATTGTGATATACCACCCCGAAGCCCTTTTTTGATAAAGGAAATTTTATCAAAATCTGTTAATAGTTCTAATTGAATCCCAGTGATTTTTAACATAGCATCCCAGCTAAGTCCAGGAGCTGTAAAATAATGAGCTGGGTCCAAGTTGTATGTTTCAAGACACACGGACCGAAAATTTTCAAAGACGTCGGTTAATAGGAACACATCTGTCTTTAGATACAAGTTGGAATAATCCATCATCGTTTTGCAGTTAAAATGAGTCCAAACGTTTTGAGCATGTTGATACTCCTTAGTGGTTACACAACTATCCGTTAAAGAACTATAAAAATCACTTATATTAGGCAAGGACAGCGCTTCAAGAGAATTACTCGACTTCATGAACTCATATGGAAACACACCCTTTTGTTTCAGAAGTTTGAAATCTTCATATCTATGGTATTGTTTCCTTAGTTCATGAAATTGGTGTTCTTGAAGGTTTCGGGCTAATTTATCTAAACTACTTGACATAAACCTATAGGAATCAACAAACCTAAGCGTTAAAGATTTTGTACCAAATTTCAGTTCTTTGCTAAAAGAAATATACTTTTCTTTATTTTGGGGTATAATATCGATGGCCCCTTCACGGAAATTCAGCGCTCTAACAATAAAATGTGCATCGTAATTACTTAAATTATGAAAAAATATTGGTATGAATGAAGGAGGTTTAAATTTATTGTTACATGTCTTATGCGCCACTCCCTGGAATCTCCCAGTATTCCAATCGTAACTAAAAATGCTTTCTAATCCTAACACTTTATCACATATAAAACAGTTATTAGCTATACTAATTTTGTTTAAATCGCTCTTATTTAATCGGTTGGGCTCCTTACGACAGAAAATTTTCATTGTTAATTTAGTTAAATCGTTATATAGAGAATCCATAAACACTCGTGCACAATCTGGACCTGTGTATGAATGATAACGCGACAGACTGTCATCAAATGAACACTTAATAAAGTAACCAAAACTGTACACTTCGTGCTGTTGAACATTTTTAGTGTATGATTTCGATCTGTCGATTTCAGGATCTGGGCCACTAATAGGATTTAAATATGCCTCAAAATCTGCATAAATGACAAACGGTAACTTAAGTTTCCGCTGATATTTATCGAAGAAAATGTGATCGTTTGCAATTTCTTCCCCAAACCAATCTTTTTTGTTTTTGTTATGATTGGGGAGTTCAACAACAACGCGACCGCAATCATTTTTTTGATGATTCATTAGTTGTTCGTTTGTATAGAAAGCTAATAAACATCCATCACAAATATGGAAACTACAATTAGTTGTTGATATTTGCCGGCTAACTAATCGAGATAATTTTTTTATATAACAGTAATGGCCCTGACTACCCTTAGTTATGTACAGTAAATTTATATGTGTCGACTTGCGGCATTTGGTGAAGTAGAGTGGACCGTTTACTTCGTGTGATTTAGAATTATCATTGTATTGCAACCCGAAAACATTAATGCTAATATTGTTTAATTTTTCCACTTTGTGTATATCTGTAAGTTTGACAGGGAATGGTATCTTTGCAAAATTTAGTTTGTTTTGATGTGCAATATACGACGACACTCTATGGGAAGTGTTCCTAACCGGAAACAGCGCTGACAGTAACGCCCATTTAAAACATTCATGATCGAAGTTTTGGACGTTAATAACAGCTTTTTTCAACTTAACATCATGCGGTAGATCAATATATGATGAACCTCGCAATGGATTGAATTGATTAATGTTCATATCTAAGTATTTGATGTCTTTAAGACTCCATCCGCTGTCCTTTTTTTCAAAGTTGGAAATTTTACTAACAAGCGAATTTCTTAACGTTTCTAAAAATGTTTCTCTATCATCACCTTTGCAAACAGTCCAACTCAAAACATTAAAATCAAAAAAATTGGTGATTCCTTTAGATTCTTGTACGAATTCTGCGTGTAATATAAAACTAACCTTGAAAATCGTAAGCTGATTAATTCCATCATCTATTAAATTATTTAAAGAAGTTTTAATACTGTCAAAAAAAAGTTCTGGTGTTTCAAAAGTTTCAAGATTACTTTTATCAGAATTTGAAGTTATTCTATACGTTAACAATCTATTTCCAAACGCAGTTTCGATTAGTTCGACATTAGGATGTGAATGTTGGAATTTTGTACTATTGTTTATGTGAATTTTGCTTCTTAAATGTTGGGCGTAGTACCTTCTCGAAACATTTTTTTTGCAGGTTTGACACTCAACAGTATCAGCAGCGATGGGGGTTGACGATGCTCGAGGAGTTGATGGCTGTGGCTCAGTGGCAGCTGTTGGAAGCTGCTTCGAAGAATCGGTGTCAGATGAATAATTTTCTTCTGACACGCGTTTTCGTTTTACTCCGCGTGATCTAAAAACAAGAAAAAATCATTTTAATTATAAGTACAATACTAAATATAGGATCTCCGTTAAAAATACTTTTTACCTGTCATTATATTTGATTGGCAGAGAGAACAATATGCTTTCATGGTTAACACACCATCTATTTCATCATAGGGTGAAATTGAAGATCGCGAAACATTTATATGCCCACTACATGAGGTAATATAGGGTTTAAAATCACAATCATGAGCTATATTCGGGTCTAGTTTACCACTGATAAACCAGAATCTTAAATATTTATGAAAATTATTTAATAACACTGTTTTGCTGAACATTTTAATGTCTTTGCTAGTAAGCTCCATCGCGGTGGTAAATACTAATAACAGAGATCGTTAAGAATTTTACTTATATCGGGATTCGTATCCCCACTAAGCAGCAATAAAAACAAAACTGGTTAAAACATGTTTCAAAGATACTTACAAATTTGGTTGAGGATTCTCTGCTTCAAGACATCGGTTATAGAGTTCATTATCCATGTCAGACTTCATCAAGTCCGAGAGATCTTGACAGCGGTCGTATAGCTCGTTGTCAAACGAATCTTGCTCCATTTTGTGTGTGATATCAGGAAATAGATTATGGTTCATTCTACGTTGCCCTGCAATATATAGCTCCCAAAATGGTTTTTTCGTTGGTGGGGAGAAGATCGCATCGTGTGTGTGTGGGCGGAGCGGAGTAAGGGTAGATTTATGGCTTTGTCTCAATAAAATATTTTTTGCAGTCGCTTTGAGTGGCAATATGTTTAGTAATGTTGTAAACTAACTCTTGTGTGTTTGAAAAATAGTCGTCTTCTTCGGACTGCGCATAGTATTTGATCCTTGTATTAGCAAATTTCCAATGTTGGTTGACTGGAACGCCTCGCAATTTTTTCAGATCGTAAACATCAATTTTAATGAGATGAGTGGCCGTTGAAGCATTATTTACGCGAGAAGATATATAGTTTGTACCTCCATTTGTCAATTGAGCGACAATAGATGAGTATTCCACAGTTGGCTTCTTTTTTGGTTGTTCGAAAAATACATCAATATTGCTGGTTCGTTTTTGAGTTCGGATCTTAAGTGGTTTTGAAACTTCAGTTTCATTATCACTCAAATTGTCATAATAATAATTTTTCATAGTGTAGTCGACAGAATTCTCGTTTAATATCTAAAAAAAAAAACAGAACATTTGTGAGGGCTAGATACAAATGGAAAACAAGTTACATTTAATGTTTATGTATAAACAGTCAGTAAATTAAGCTCTTACCTCCATTATGACTCGTAGCAACTTGTAAACAGTTAGTCAAAATAACCACTAATTAAGGGGACGAGAACGTACTGTGATGTTCTACGCACACTTTCAACACTTGGCACTGTTTTCAGACAAACAATTTTGAACGAATGACGACCCCGTTGAATTGAACTCAGCTTTTATTCAAAAAGATATACACGCACACATATACAGCGGAAAAGACAAATAACTACATTAATATGCGGTGCACCTGCGGGCTGCATAACTGAACACGTTCCAACGTGTTTGCCCCACACACATTTACGCCGTGGTAAAATCAAAAAAACTCTATTTAATGAGTCATCCCACCTGCACGCTGTATAAAACAACGTGTTTGAACTTGATCAATTCCTAAAATGTTTTAAAATTTAATAGGCAATAAAATACGAGACCATAACATTTGTAACAATCAACGATATTTTATAGGTTTTCTAACAATATTTTTTCTTTAATTCCCGTGACCCACGCCACATAACTCTACGAATTGGATTCCACAAAATGAAATTATTGCAGCGTGGGAGACTGCTAAGCAAAAACTTTTACATTAATAAATCGATTTAAATTAATCGTAAATATCTCCCAAAATGCATTGCACTCATAATAAAAAAATCTTCCCACACCAGAATAATACACCTGTATTCTACAAAAAATAGAGGGTCACACGAGATTTGACCGTAATTTACGACCATAAAAAACTTTGCGCCACAAACCGCATCGATACATCTATTAAGGATCAAGCAACACAAACGGGCAAAAAAACCTAAAAAAATCCGCTGCGCGGGCGTCGTTTTGTGCGCCAGAAACCGTAAGGTCCTAACTACTGGCATCCAGTGATTCGGAAATTCAAAAATCCAAAAGTTATTGGTTCGGTAAGAAATGCACCAGTCGATACTGTAAGTGTCGTGTGTCGTGAACGTGATCGAGTTCTAAGTGAGAAAGTAGACGCTGGTAGCGGTAGTGACACCGCGCAAATTAAACGAACCCGTAAGCGGGTAGATCGCTACGGGGTGTGGGTAGACCACAAATAAAATAAAAACTCGCAGCAAATCAGTTACACCGTGAACATGGCACTTGTAACAGTGCCGAAATATCGGGAGCTCATTAAAACAAATGTACATGGTAAATATCTCGTTTTAAATAGTAATTATAGTGTAAATGACCATGTTAGCTTAAAATCTTATATTTAACAGGCATTATGTCGGATTATAAAGTTTTTTTTTTTCAATTAAAGTGCACTGTACGATTTTCAACTAACTTGGTCATTTGCATTATAAGTAATATTTGAAACGGGGGTGCTCAATAAAACAAACATACATGGTAGGTAATTATCCCGTTTCAAATATTACTTATAAAGTACACTATTTTTGCCGCATAATAACTTATGCGCTAAAAAGGAATATCTCCGTATTTAGTTGAATACATGGATTACAACTTTCTGAATTATTTAATATTATGTAAAATTTTATCAAATTATTCATAATTCGCAATAGTTTGTGCAACATAAATTAATTGTAATTGGGCATTCTGACGTAATTCTGACAATTAGGTTAACGTATTTAACAAAAGTTAATAACCACGAATAAAATTTAGATTTTTACTTACAAGTGTGTTGAAAAATGTCGTCTGAAACGCGTGTGCATGGTCATTATAGGCTTCCTTATTGCGCACTCGCTTTCACCTCGCGCGCGCACAATATCGCCTCGTGTATTATCACCATCATAGCACACGTGTATTACAATATACTAAAAATGTTCACCTCATTTATGTTGAGTGACCTCTTAAACATAGCTTGGGGAAAAATATAACAGTACCGAAAGTATTCAGTAGGTATATTGTATTTTCAACCGATTTCAGAATTTCAAAAGGAGGTTCTTAATTCGTGTGTTTTTTAATCTTTGTTACTGCAGAACTCCGTCATTATTGAACCGATTTTTTTTTATCTGGAAGTGGATAGTTCCAGATTGGTCCATTTGTTTCATAAGTAATTTCTGATAATGAGATTCTTGAGGAATTGAAGGAACTCCTCAAATTTGAAAGGGACATGCATGGAGATTTGGGTGTTTTCTTAAGAAACTCGAGTATTTCTTTACGAAAACTATACATTTGGTGAAGTAGAACGAATGATGAAGATCAGGGATGACCAAGTGGAACTTCTTAAGTCATAAGTCCCAGCTCTATTATCCGATTTGAAGCATTATTTTATTCGTGAGAAGGTACCGCCAAGGTAGTTCCATTCGATTTTACTTCAGACCTAATAAAGGATTCCATAACACTTTATAAAAGATCCACAATTTTCAAAGGTACACGACAGGTATGGTGATTTGGATATTTTTGAAGTAAACTAGTTAACTCAAACTTTGACTTTTACCGGGAATACCAATTGAAGTCGTTTTTTTTTCTTGAAAATTGTGACATACAAACGAGAAAGTGACTAAATATGCAGAAAAAGACAAAAGTAACTACAGATGCGGAAGAAGGCGAGAATTTCGATGTTTGGTGCGCTCTACAGTTATACATAGTTAGCCAGATTTGGACTTGTGGATTATCGTTACATTTGCCTAGATAAAAAAATAAAGTAAGTACCTATCGTTTTCACTTTTGTTTTAATCGTTACTTGCCAAATAATACTCTAAGGCTGCGCTGCGAGTCCGCCATGCGTATTCATTCGCCATGCTTTTCCAAATGTTTGTATGGGGTTTAGCATCATAAATTCGACATCGACATTTAGGGTATTAGGGGTCCTTTCCTTACAGTTAATGTATACAACGTGTTTGTACACATATGCCGGAGGCGTTGACCACGTATATTACGATGAATTTTATCGACAAATCCCTATATTTTTTCTCAACGATTTGAACGTGCTAAATGGCTCCTCTGAAATAGTGCATGGATTTCAAGCATTAATGTTACAGAGTTGCGGAATTACCTATTCGAAAACGACCCACACCGGCCGCGCACGCACGGGTTATTATTATACATGTAAACCATTCTCTTGAATCACTCTCTATTAAAAAAAACCGCATCAAAATCCGTTGCGTAGTTGTAAAGATTTAAGCATACATACACACAGACAGACAGCGGAGAGTGACTTTGTTTTAGGTATACTATGTAGTGATTAAGAACAAAAATAGACTTCCGGTTGAGTTTTTTGGTCCGTATTGTGCAGTGTATTAACGAAAAAATGTGCAGTTTATGAAGAATTACTCTTGAGACGCGTCTTACCATTTTTTTGTCATGTCAAGCGGTAGTTCCGAGGTCAAGTGGCCTCGTACCTTCGTAAAGAATCTACCTCCTTACTAAGGCCCTCACCGTACATCGTCGCTCTAAGAGCAATTTTTTAACTCACCGTACATAGTAGCCCATGTGGCACTATACCTTGACAGCGGCGAAATTGTCCCACTAGACGGAGCCATTTTATTTAAAAAAACTAAACTGAAGAACAAAAATAAAAAAGCCTTTGAATTATTTTATTTTTACCTTTTGTATTCTTAAATTATAGATCATACAATTCGACATCAAAAAGATAGCGCTAACCAAACAATTTATGAAAAATATTACACAAGTTACACGAGTCCAAACATGAACTTGTCATTTTTTTTATATTTGGGGACAATCTCACACGAATGCGATTGTGTTTGAGCTTGGTCGCCAGCATTACTTGTATATATTTTTGAATAGACACACATCCATTTATGTATGAAAAATAAATGAAGCATTACTAATAACATTTCATTGAAATTAAACACTTTAGAAGGTTTAGAACAGATTAATCGCGTTTATTAACTGCCCATACAATTTTGAAAGCGAACCCATATACCGAGTCGAACGAAACTATGGATGGTGTTTTTGTATAAATGGTGACCTCAGCCATTGGACAACCTTTGAAACACAAGGCATCTTAGTAATGCTCTAAACTAAAACATTTCGATAAGAACAAAAAATAAAAACAATAAATTTCAAACAAAAGTAACTATAGTTAAACTTTAGTTACTTTTTTTAAGTAGTAATAACTTTCAGCTTTCCCATCACGGGACATCACGGAGCCGAAGCTAACACGCAGGGGCCCTTTGGACAATTTATTGAAATGTAATGTACCTATGTAAGTATGGGTGTATGAAATGTACCGAGCGGATGTTGCACGTGCCCGAGTCATGGGACGCACGCAGAGGCAGTACCCGCCAGGGTGTAAGAATTATTAAGAGTTAATGGGATTTAAAATCACTGGGCTATCATGTTAAAGTGATGGACTAACTACACGATTGAGCCACATTTTAGCCTATTGAAATTATTATAAAGTATTAGTAGGCCAGTGTAAGAATACTCAGGAGCATATCCTATACCGATAGTTTTAATTGGTGTCGCTTTATGTCGCATTTCCCATACATTTGCAATGGGAATCAAAATGTATAGGTTACTTCCTGTTGACCTAGAATCACGAAATTTGGCAAAAATCAAGAACTTATAGCACAACCATGAAGAGTTGCTATTTGTCAAAACTTTGGAGACGGCCTTTACTGGGTTATGCTTAAGCAGTATAAATAAAACTGGGCGCCTGCCTAATAAAATGGTATGCAATTTTATTTACGGTGACTCGCCCACATACGATGGGCCCCCACAAAAAGCGACATCTAAGATGGCTGAAGGGCAACATGGGTATAAGGGCTGAGGGTAGAAAGGTGTCACGGGACTTTAAACATATAGCCTACTCGGCACATAGGTTTCCATATCTACCCTCGAGAACACAACTCTCGCTACCCCACTCTGGACGGCCGGTTAAAGCAAGTCAGAGGCGGAGTACTCGATCAGATGACGGAGTAGCCCAGGTGTGCTCATTTACGTAGGGTCGCTACTGTAAAGGTTTTACCTTTACAGCCGCCTTGGTTAGTTGGAAGGACTGGCTTTATGTGTATTTCAAATTGAGAACTCTAGCCAGTGCTGTCACACCAAGAGGCGATGGTTGATTGTTCATTCTGTGCGTGGCAGCCTTCACGTAAGGTTCTGTGATCGATATTGTATTAATAAAAAGATATTTAACTGTCCATAAACGTGTGTTGCTCCTCACCACTAGGCCGAACCCCTTTACATGGTGGAGGTGATCTCCCCAACAGCTCGGCACAAGCTGCCCATCGTTGATTGATTGCACCAGTGAATTTATTATTATGTGTTATTTATTTTTAATATTTTCACCTTGATGTTCTAGGTCAGTCTAATATTTTTGAATTATTAAAGTGCCTTTCTATTAATTTAATAATTGAAAGAACATTTCTAAAATGTCTTAGAACAATAATGCCGTAGAAGTGTTTAACACTTTCGGTAAATGTAAGGCGAATAACCAAATGAAATAAATACTGGAAACATACGCTGCGGTCGATCGAGCGTCAATAGCTCAATTGGCAGAGCAATCTGATCGGTGTTCAGAGAGGTGTTTGAATTCCGCGCAGCACGAGGAGTTTATCCATTTTACTATCAATTATTTAAAAAAAATTCGTTCGCAGACGTCTCTGCTTGATAAGAAATTAATTTACCTTCCTATGATCTATCAAGTTCCAATACAAAGATTGCAATTAGGTAATCATATTGTCTAAATTCTATTAGATTTATAAATTATTATAATTATTGACTAATGTAGTTGTATCCAGCAACTTGCGAACCTACTCGTATAAACCTACCAGTATTTTAGCTTTGAAAGAGGCTGGGACGGCTAAGACGCTAGGTTGGATCTCGAATGATATCGGAATTAGCAAAAAATAGCAACATGATAACACAAAATCACGTAATACGTTATGGTAAGTGTTATATTAAAACAATCATTAAAATATAGTATTTTATTTGTTGTTTATAAGATGACAAGATAATGACAAAGTGAAAGGTATTTAAAATATGAATTAAAGTATTGGCATAAAGCCCGTTACCTAATAGCTATTTTTAAGGCTTTCATACATGATACTACTACATTACTCCCCCTCACACGGAACACAGAACACGCGTTCTAGTCTTAAAACCCAAATAACCCAAATCTTGCGGGCGGCTTAGGTTCCATCTGGTTAGGGTGCATCTGGCTGAGCGAGGAGAGGTGCTGGGATATCAACCACATCTTGGTGGTCGGTGTTGGCGGGGGGCACTGGTGCCGGTGGCGGCATGGAATCGTTAGAGAGACTGATGTACGCTTTCAAAATTAGTGGTCTGCTGAAGTTTTTGAAACGCGTCAGTTATTCTGTTCCGAAGATCTTCCGAAGATATTTGTGGTTTCGAATACACTTCGTTTTTTATGGTCCGGTGAACGGGCCGGCCAACGTCGAGGCCCAAATCTACCGAGCCAGTGGTTTCCAAACATTAAGTTCGCGCACTGATGAATGTGCCGGAGCTCCGTCCATTTGCAACCAAGTCAGCTCCCGTGCTTCTTCCGGCCAATCCCTAGGCAATATTGCGTGTGCCTTCAAAAATTTGTAAGGATGTTGCAAGTTTTTTTTTGAGAATCCTGTGAACTGTGTTGTGCTACATTTGAAAATGTCGCCCGGCATTTCTTGTACTGCGTTCTGGCTGGATTTTCAGCAAAATGTTCCAGTATAATTCCTTTATTACGAACATGAAGACGGGGCCCATTTGCCAATGGTTGGATTCTCCCAGTAATGGGCATGTCTTCCCAGACACGCTGCAATTCACCGACTATGACTCTGGGGTTTTGCGGAATTCGACGATTTGGAAATCGCTCCCGATACAATGTTAACACTAGTCTAGCTAGCATCTTGCATAGCTTCGCCATACATTAGAATCATATCCGCTCATTCTTGCGAGGTATAATAAGGCGATGGTCGTGGCATTTTGGCAAGAAATTTATGACATGAAAACTTCATGAAAGAAGTCACCTAAACATTTTACGTCAACCTACCTGCATCCTGTCATACCAGCTAGTGCAGTCAAAAGATTGATGTAAGTAGGTAACTTTGTGTTAACTAAGAAGGAGGAATCAGAAAGGTAATCGTTTTGTTTAAGTACCGATTGATAACTTCACATTGATTGGATTGAAATGATAAACACAAATGATAAACATAAGTAGTAACTATTCCTGGTAACAAGACGCTTACTTACGCAAAATCTTTCACAGTACGCGCTGTTAAGCTGTGGAATGAGTTACCCTTGTCCATCAGACAATCTCAGTCTGTGGCATCATTTAAAGATAATCTGAAAAGACTGTGGCTCTCCAACCAAGTTTCAAATAATTGAGAACTGGCATAGTAATATTTGTTCATTTGTGCTATATATATATATTTATGTATGTATTTAGTAGATATATATTATGTATAAATGTAGATATATACTATTATTATTGTTATATATAAATATATACGTAATTTATTATAACTTGTTGTATTTTACGTACTTAAGTACTTCCTTGTTGTTTTGTACATTATTGTATTTGTTGTTTGTCTATCTAGAACTCGAAGATTCTCCTCTCAATTACTCAAAGGTTAGCTGGAAGAGATCCCTTATAGGGATAAGCTCGCCTTTGTACCTTTGTTCTTATCAAAATGTTTATTTTTACTATATTTGTGTACAATAAAGTGCTTACAAACAAACAAACAAACAAACAAGTAGGTACATTAAACTAAATACTTACACGAGACGACATTCGTTGTGCTGTGCCCTACCACACTAAACGATATGCATCCGCTGTGCTTAAGTTGCATAATGTGTGGCGAGTGTGGCGACCCTACATTATACTGATGATTAATAAACCAGATATGAAGTAGGTATATCTCGCGTATCATTGACACGTACCCTGACACAAACGCCAAAGAACCAAGGACACCCCATCGGGTCTCTTGCCATCATCCCTGATAAAGCTAGGCGGCTCAAGAAGAGCAGGCACGTTCATGGTGGCAAGAGATCGACAAATTGTGTAATTCAGCAACGCATGTCTCGAAAAACGGCCTGCAACACTACACAATCCGTGGTGTTCAGTCGGTCCATGTCTGTGCCATAAGGTCACAGCTAAACCCTAACTCGCAAACCAGTCACCAGTCTAAGGGAGGCCGGATCCAAGAAAGTAGGTACCAGTATAAGGCGAAAGTTGGGCATGAAGCCAGTAACGAGCCTCCCGAGATCCGACCGCCAAAACCCTTGCGTGATCTGGACCTGTACATATTTAGAAAAGTATGTTAAATCGCAGTAAACATTATCCCGATCCCTTTGTGATTTTGGGTTATCTGGAAAGTCTTCGCCCAAGCAGGTAATTTAAAAAGCATTTGGTAAAACGATTTAATTAAAACATCTAGTATTGGGCGAGCCACAAGCAGTATTACGTACCATTATTTGATCAAGGGCAAGGTATATGCCCAGCTGCTATAATACAAAAATATATCGCAGCTACTGCAACCCGATGCGGAAGCTATTGATCGTTTGCTGTCGTATATCATAGGGTGGGGGGACTGTCTGACAATTCGCACGCTTAGAACTAAAGGATGACTCACACTAGCACGGGACGGGACGAGACGGAACGGGGCAGAACGGAAAAATCTGTCAATTCTATAGAAATAATCACGGTGATAGCTCGGAGCCCTCAGATGTCACGTGACGCTTGTAACGTCCCGTCCCGTTCTAGTGTGAGTCATCCTTAAACCTTCATAACTGAAAAAACAAATTTTTGCAAAAAAAGTAATTATGTCACTTCTAAAGTCGATAGTCCTTTTATTTTATTGACTTTAGAAGTGGCATAATTTTATTTTTTGCAAAAATTTGTTTTTTCAGTTATGAATGTCCTGACATTTATTATTAATTTAATGATCATGTAGTAGTAATTTACGATAGACAAGGAGTTTAAATTCTATTTACAAACAAATTTCTGCTGCATATTTAATGTTTTTTAGATACTACACTTTTGTTGCTCAACTTTTGCTCCTCTGTTTGTTTTATTTATCTTTACTACAGGTCTGTACTCTGTACCAACAATGTTAACTTAATACACTTACGAATTGCTAAATTTATTTACGTATTGTGATTTATGTCATGCTGTGCCAGGTTTTACAAGCATTGATATACCTAGATACTATTTTTCCATAGATCTTTTAAGGCTTAAAACCATAGAAACCTGGTTTTTACTGACCCCTAAAAATGTTAACAGATAATTTGAGAAAAAGGTATCCATAAATTTTATTTTACACTTAATAAATATTTTTGAATACATCTGTATAATATGCATTCTAGTTTTAGGTACTATATTTTAATTAATGAAACATTAAATAACACAAAAACTAAAGGTGTAAATATCTATTTAATCAATAATAATTCAAAAAACCAGAGAAATTTAAATATTTTACATTAGATTTGTTTATAATACCTTTTTTATTGTAATAAGAAAGAATGCGAGCTCACTAATGAATTATCTCCTACATTTTACTACGTAGTAGGGTATTACCACAGATTTGTAACAGATTAGGGTACTAATCATAAAAAGTGCTGCAACTAAAAATACGGAAATAAAAAAAAGTAATATATGGTTCAGTATTTTTAAATAATATCAAATATGATGATGTAGGTACTTAAGTTTTTCTTTTCGCAATATTCCAATATAATCAAATTTGTTAAAGTTACAAGAGAAAAATACACTACTCAACAAAACTGGAGAAACTAGAAGTATCATAATTATATTTTTTACTTCAAGACAAATAAGTGGAAATGAAACATTTAAAAAAATCAAAACACCATAAGATAAACAGTGTCAACTTAAAATACTACACTTAAGTCTTTCGATAACAATCAACAATAACGTAGTAACTCTTAATAATAGTACGTACGAGTATATGAGGTCTTAAGCCAATAAAACTGTTGCAAGTCGAGTTAACGCTCTTTACTTAATTATTAATAGATACACTACGTCAAGAGTTCAAGCGAATTACTAAGAATGACACTGCTTAGATGGAACTAAAATGTTCCTATTCGTTCAGAAAAAGGGACGTATAATGTCGTATCTTGGCGGGTAGTTAGAAAAACATTATTAAATCTGTTTTACTGACTGACGCGCGTGCGTTTGTATAATCAGAATATGTGGTAAATACAATTTTTCGAGTTAATGCAGTTTAGCTCTAGGCATGCGAATTATGCAATTGAAATCGATTCGATCGAATATGAGAAACAGTTTTAGACCAACGATGTGGGAGGTACAGACAAGGTCTAAAATAGCGATGCAGCGATATTTCGGACATCATCGGATATGTAGAGCGACTTTCGGTGGTGCAAGTGACCCTAACACATTTAGTATGAAGTGGTGTTCATATATTTATGAGCACCTTAGCCGCTGCAAGATATCCAATGATGACTTGACGCGACCGATAATGTTGAGTACGGATATTTTAGCGGACTAAAATATCCGTACTCAACATTATCGGTCGCGCAATATTGAATCAATATTGTAGAACTTGACTGTACCGTACCGTACTGTACCTTTGCCTATAAACGTAATATTTAGGTACCGAGAAAATATTTTAGCAGCAAAAAAGTTATCCCACTCGTCATTGAACAAGTTGAGTAAAAGCAGTGTCAGTTATTTCGTTCCGGCGCGCGCTCATCACTCATTCACGCCTGCCACAGAGCATATTAATGACTTTATTGCCCTGGGGTGCCCTTGGGCAAGTCCCTAAAAAGGAAAGTCGTTCGCTGAGCCTATTTAAGTGATTTGGTGACAGAAACGGATTTCAAATAATTCGTTAGAAGAGTGGTTATAATAAATCATACCCTCGTAAAAAAATAATTCGAAACACATGTAAACAATGAAGCCGGGTTAGTTTCGTCTTTATACTTAACGATACGGTCTTTAAACATCCTTTAAGAAAGAAAAAACCAACGAAACGAAACAAAAACAAAAATTTGGCTTGGATGACCATTATACATTTACTAAAACGGGGCTTAATCATGTAGAAACTTTGAAAACAATCCTCCAACGTTTCAAGGGCGACATTGCCTCCGTGGTCCCGGAGAAAGACTGGCTTAGGTTGACATCAACATCTTCTAGCTGTGCGGGTTTTACGAAGTACTCCGACTTGATCTTGATTATAGACTTGAACATTTTGCGCACTAGAGATGTGACTCTGTCGACACGCTCTACACTCACGATGTCCGATTTTAGAGCCGGTGATATTCGAATAAAAAAAGGGCGAACATGGAGCAGGAATTCATTATTAAGCAAGATTTTACACACACGCCGTCGTCTAAATATCTATTTTTGTTATTTATTATTATTGTTCCTGTTTATTTATTTTCATTCTTAAGTTAGATTTATTTTCTTGTTTTTTATGTGTTATTAAATTAAATATAGTTTTATAAAATTTTCTTTTAAAGTTTTTGTAAAGCTTTACTGTAATGTTTTTTTTTTTCATATTAAAGGTTAACAAAATTTAAGTATAAGTACAGGAGAAATCCATTTATTTATGATACTCGTAATGTATGTGTAGATTTTTGCATAGTGTTATTTTCTATTATTATGTTCGGTTCGGGTTGACTATTTGAGACGATTATAAATTGAAAGATATGTCATATACTACAGAAAAAGTGACCAAGGCCCCCAGTGCCCAGGGCTGGGATCGAACCAGCGACCGGATTTCGCATCAGACGCCCTAACCAATTGTACACTATGGTTTTACTTGTGTTTAAAACTTGAGGACTCATTAAATAAATACGTATTCCGTGAATCAAACCTATTAAAATAAGCAAAAATTTTTAAAACACTGACTAACCTTGAACGATCTTCGCTTACGTTACGACGCACCAAAAACATCACTAACAACGCTTATTCACACATGACACTAAATTTCACTGATATTAAAGTATTTCAATTATAAGTCGTACAAAAACTAAGTAAGTTCACTTAAAATTGTTACAATATCGAACTTCGTTCGTAAGAAAGATTTTTTTTTAAATTTATTCATGACCAATGGATACAAGTCCTTCAGTGGAAATCATAAAAAATACACAGAATCCTTAAAGTACAATAGAATATGAGTATCATATTACATAAACATTTATCATATTACAATTAACAAAATCATAAAATTTAAGACATACAATCTGAATAATGGTTTTAGATTACATTGGAAATACACAAATTATTACATCGATTATTTACAGCAAATGAAACAATTAAATATACATATATTTGAAATACATCAAATTTTTTGCACTGTGTTTAAAAGAAACTTAAACAGAAGGATAAAATAAACTGGGTTTGACAATAAATCTTGAACGCGGCGGGGAACACCTAACTTATATTCTTCCGCAATGTCACTAATAGCACTGACAAGTAATAACCGTGGAATTGCAAATTCTTCACACTCGAATATTAAATGTTTAATGTCCGCATGTTCCTTCGAACAATATGTACATGTATCGTCACTTGTTATGTTCTTCCTTTTGAGATGTGCAGGAACCAAGCAGTGTCCAAAACGCAACCGATTTATACTCGTTATGAAGCTTCTACTGGAGTATCTAATGTGGTTATTCCATGGTGTTGTCGGTAAGTTACGTTGTATTTCTTTGTACCATTTCCCTTTATCCTCTGTTTCTGTAACGTAGGTCCAATCTTCGTTCCACAGTCTCTTAGTATTACATTTGAACAGGTGGTAATAATCAGTAAAAGGAACTTTAAATGATTCGCTCAGATCCAGGTTAGGGTCGCTACGAGTCACCTGATCCACAACCTCATTTCCAGTTATGCCACTGTGGGAAGGAACCCAAACAAATTCTACACTTTTACCTATATTGCATATCATATCTTTGATCTGGTATATAATATAATTATGCTTATATCCTAAAGAGCTATTACACAAAGCAGATAAGACACTCTTCGAATCACTTACAATAAGAATATTTACAGTATGTACATTGCTTTTTACATATGTTAATGCCTCCAAAATTGCCCAAGCTTCAGCAGTGAATATGCTACAGTAATCATGTAATTTGATACAGTTTGTTATTTTTCTTTGTGGGTCATAAAAAGCTGCTGTAACATATTAACTTTGGGAGCCATCAGTATATACAGTGTAGAAATCAGATTTCATATTTAGAAATTCTAAAAAATAAAATTTATTCTTGACAGAGTCTGGTAATTCAAAATAGTGTTATATGGGCAGTTGTATATTGGCCACTTGTGACTGGTGTACGCGCCATTCGCAAAGTGGAGCTATAGAAGGGCTAACTAATGTCAATTGCTGAAGGATTTATATTTGGGTACTGCACATTAGTTGAACTACCATCATTAAAAATGCATAAGTCAAATTTATCAATAATATGGTATAAACTATTGCCTCTCCTGTTATTTGAATTACAACCAAACAATATGTGATGAGCGTTCATATCTCCCATGATGAGACATGGCTTAGGGCATTCATTTAACACCTTTTCCATTTTATGTGAGTAAACCTACTACCATTAGGAGGACAATATACACACAGAATGTACAATTTACCTATTGATGTTTCTATTGATATACAGATATTCTGAATGGATTCATAAAAAGTTGTGTTTACATTATTATGATGTAAGTTTTGTTTAATTGATATACCTACTCCGTTTTTTGAATTTTGTGAGACTTTGTGTACAAAATTATAAGGTGTAAAGTTAGGGATTATAGTAGTTTCTTTAAGCCAGGTTTAATTAAATAAACATATATCTATATTTTGTTCTGAAAGAAATGTATTTAATAAGGCTCTTTTACTCAATAAACTTTGGACGTTATACTGTGCTATGTGTAAAAAGGTGTCCATTATTTAATTAAATAAATTAGCTAAAACTGTCTTTGATTCTTTGAGTAGTAACAGGAGTGTGATTTTTGTCATTGGCCAAGGTAAATAATGATTTAATTATGGCATTCATTAGTATTTCTTTATTCGAAATCTGTTCCGCATTCAGTCATTCAGGCTTATTACATTAGTTTTTGGTTTATTAATAGTCGGGAAGACTTTTGGGTCATCGACTACAGGAGTACTCACCACAGTGGCCTAACTCTGCTGGAGCTTCTCGTACCAAATGATTTCCGTTACAATTGATACATACAATTTCTTCTACTTCACATTCTTTATATGAGTGGTGTCCAGAACATGATTTACACATTTGTTCCTCGCGGCAGACTTTAGCTGAGTGGTTGAACTTTAAACATTTGTAGCATTGTAGCAATGGTGGTATGTACTGTCTTATCTGGTATCTATACATCTGAATGTACGCATATTGGGGAAGTATTGTACCCAGCGGTACAAGTTTACCTTCAACTTTTCGCATAAATCTTTTAACTGAGATCACTTCAGTGTCTCCGCATGTAATATTTTTGTAAATGTCTTCATTGCTCATTTCCTTTGGTATATACCGTATAACACCAGTAGTTTCTGTTAGATGCGCTGATACAAAAGCTTTGAGTTTGTGCTTGCCTTAAAAGCTGTCCATTTTCAAAAAATTGTTCGCTGGTGCAGGCTTCTTAAAAGTGACGCCTATTTTATGCGCGTTCACCCTATACACGCCGATTATTCCCCTAGCATGTTCCGTGAATAATTTTGTCAATGTAATTGGATTCCGATTTCCCAATTTATCGCTGTCTTGGGACTCCATAAACCACGCAGTCTACACTATGGTTCTCGGGGAACTGTCTGGCGTTGCCGTTTCATCAGAGGCGGCGGGGGATTGCTCCCCGCCGCTAGTATCACTCATTTTTTATTTACCCAAAATCTACTATGTACAAATTTACTATTTACACTAATAATTAACATATATATAGAATTAAAATAAATTATTAAAATGTCGAGAAAATTTAATTCGACCGCTCAATTTGACTTCCCGCCAAAAAGTCCGTAAGAAAGAGCCGGGAATGAGAGGCCATGATATTAGTAATTTTATCCAAGAATCCAAGAATTCAAACTACTTTCTTTTCGCGATCATTGACAATTTAACTACATAAATTAAAATTACATAGGATATTTACATATTGCCCCGTTTTTAAAGGATTTTACAAATTTGGAAATATTAACGCCGTAATTTACTACAATATTTTGCTCTATCTTTTAATATAAGTTTTGAAATGGCAATATTCGTCTCGCCGCCATTGAAAATTGCGAACAACAACATCATTCCAATATGAACCTTATCTCCTTAACGTTAAGGTTCTAATTCAAATAACGAAATGTTCTTGCAACCCGGTACCGGCCGGGTTATTTAACCCATTTTTAATGGTTTCATCCATAGAAGACTTTGTGAATGAGTGCGTGCGTTTGAGAGTGCGCACATCTTTATGAATGAATAGGCAGGCTATCGGCTGCCGGCTTTTTACCTCGCGCATGTGACGTCATTGGTTGAAATCAAATGTTAAGCTATAGTAGATCGTATTATCAAATCCAAAGTACTAAGTCACGGTAGTGAATATATTGTAATTTTAATGATGTCCGATGGCATTGGTATATGTGCTAGAAACTTTAGGCAGGCCGGTGGGAATCGAGTTATATGGACGCGCCGCCACTGATGTGAAATGACTTGAAATCGGCAGTGAAGTTAGGTAACTTCGTCGGCTCGATGGGTTCTATTGTCTCTAAGAAGACCTTGAGTATTTTCAACTTACCAGTTGAAAATACTCAAGGTCTTCTTGTCCTCCTCCCACTCTTAAATGAATCAACCATGTCGGCTTTAAACTCGATGTTTACCTCCTCGCACTCGGAATGTATATAATTCTTGAAATATTCGAAATTTACCCTATCTGCCGCTGTTACTATTCCAATCAATCTCCGGTTATTCGCTGCAAACTGGTTCCAATAATCTCAAAGATTTTTTTTGGGTTTTGATGTATACTCTTGTTAGTCTGGATTTAACCAAAATTTACTCGCGCTTTTTCTACCATTTCGCAAATACTCTCGTGCTCTGATATCAATCGTGGAAATAATCACAGCGCAATCTTCGTTTTTTGTTTAACATGAAACATGTTTTTTTCGGGTTTCTAAATCCAAATCATTTTTAATTTTCCATGTTCATGAATTCTCTTGTAAATAATACTGCGCTATAGATAATTTTGCTGATTATGCTCGTACTTATAATCTCACAAATGTAAATAGGTACTTAGTCTCCTTGAAATCTTTTTTTTTGTCAATTTAGATGTCTATTATTATGTTTTGAATTTCAGAAGGGTGTAAGTCCTCGGATACTTGTTTGGTTTTGAACTCTATCTTTGAATCCTAAGGTTCATTTCTGCACTTCACTGTATTTGTTACATAAGTAAGTTCTAAAACTCGAAGGACTACTTTGTTTATGAACACACGATGCTACGATACCGAACCTTTATTTTTATATGATTACAAATTATATGGAATCTACAAAACCATCTTGTAAGCTAGTTTGCGCTTGTAACAACGACATCTGTCGGATAATTGGAACAACGAAATAAACAACGTCAATAAAGTCGAAAATATTCGTGAGTCATGCGTGGGCCATTGCGTAGCCTCTGCTTCGGTCTCGAGCAAAGCAAGCGGGTGCTCTCGCATGCCTCATGAGTAAGGCAGACATACGAGTATGAGTATTATAACATATCTCGGATAATACTCACGTATTTTTAGTATCTATGCGCGACATGTTTCGGACATCTTTGGATTGTGTCCAGTTTCTATATGACTATATGACTCTTCTTCTATATATGACTGTTTATATGACTGTTCTTATATGACTTGCCGCAGTCACACGAAATCTCGAATACGCCCGGGTTGTATTTTTATTATAATATTAATGGAATATTAGTTTAAATTCGAGGATTATTATCATTTAGCACAATGAGTGAAGCGGCTGTTGAGCAGACTTTGGTGTTGGTTGCAATTTCTTCTGAATCATTGGATCTTTGATGAACTTGTGTTGATTGAATTTTGGAGGTACCAGGCATGCATGAATGTGCAGAAATGGTTTGTTAAAATCTATAGATCCCATTCATTTTTCCGATACCATCATCTTTATCTGGTTTTAAGTACTTATCTATATATCCTTTAGCCACTGCAGTTGATTTCCAACCACCGTGCCTTTTAAGCCCAGTGATGTCCCCTCCGCTGCCAATTAATAAAGTGGCTGATGTTCTTTTAAAACTGTGCCCGTGTTTAAATAGTTGGCTACAGTTCCCAAAGTATTAATGCCAACATTCTGGTCCAAACATTTTCTTTTAAGGAATCATATAAAGTATAGATTAAATAGTTTTGCATAGATTTGGCCGAAAACTCGTGTACTTTTTACATATACTATTATAGTTTCCCGTAATAGTAAATCCACGGTACAACTTGTTTTTGGTATTAAATAACTGTACCAACAGAGTATCAAGATCCTTCACATCGTCTATTTTAAGTAATGCGTTTCCTATCTTCGGCATGGTCCCATTATTCCAAATATCACAGCAACCTATAATAAAAAGGATTAAAATTAACACAAGCTCGTCGAAAGTGTTTAAAATATATAAAACTGATGAAACTGGTTATGCAAACATTGCATACATGCAAACCTTAGGAAACAGGTAAAGGGAATCAGGTGCTTCAGTAATAAATCATTAGGCAGAAAAGTTTTTGCCTTTCCAGCCCCGAAGCCCTCGGAATTCCTCTTCAAGAAGGTGCGCAGATTTAAAGTGGATTTTAACAGAGCACGCAGTCCACAACGTTGTGGGCGTTAACTTGTTGCCCAATTCATTGAAATATGCTAGCATTACGGTTTCAGAGTACGCTTTTTTTGTAGTTTCCATGAAATAAAAGTATCGTAGCTTTTTTGGTATGCTTTTATTGACTTTCAGGGGCCGTACCATGACGTCTGAACGCAATTCAGTTGCCGACCAAAAATCGCCGTCATTGGAACTTACGAACGATGTAACCAAAAGGCATCACTTGTTTTGTCACTGTTTCTCTTTATATTTTCACACTACTTCATCAAACACCACTGAAATGATTATTTACTGAAATGGCTGTATTATCGCAAAATACAAAACATAAGGTGAATAATTTACTCTTGGAGGTTTCATTAAAAACTTACAAGTGAGGTTATTATGATCAATATGGCGGTTTGTTCACATTATTTGCAAGTTGGATTGACGGAGATTTTAAAATGAGTCGCTTCCATACAACTGAGCCTAAACTGAATCGCGTTAAGTGGTCATGTTAAGACCCCAGGTAACAAATTGTCTGTTACCATGAGAGCTGCAGCCTTTATTTTTTCGGGAGAACACACGTCACTATCAGATTCACTAATTTTTAGAGTTCCATAGTCAACTAGGATCCCTTATAGTTTCGCCATGTCTGTTTGTGTGTCTGTTAGTGGCAGTGGTAGCCCTGAGGTAGCGAAGATGCAATGCTTGCCCGCCTGTCGGGTACTTTGGCGTCGCGTGTAGGTTTATAGCTCTTGCCCGACTATCGGGTACCGGCGGTATCTGAATAAAGTTTACGAGTGCCCGAGTGTCGAAGCTATAATTTTTAAGAAAAAAAAAACCGACTTCATTTGGTTCCCGGTAAAAGTGAAATTTTGAATTTGTTTGGGTTAGCCAGTTTACTTCACAAATATCCAATACACCGCACGTGTACGATCGAAAATTGAGGAGCTTTCTTAATTTCCCAGGGCTTCCATCATTACATGTGAAGTATAATCAAACGGAACTCCCTTGTAGACCTTTAAAACAAACAAAATAACAATGTGTTAAATTGGATCTTTAAAACAAACAAAATAACAATGTGTTAAATTGGATGACAGACTGTAAATTATCGAGCAGTTTCATTATGCCATCCCTGATTATCAACATCAGGTCCACTCCAGCAAAATGAGGGCCACAGTAAGAAAATGCCTAAGCTAATTATGAACACCCTCTAATCACAATGAACGTGCCGTTCAAATTTGAGGAGTTCTCTGAATTCTTCAAGAACTCCATCATCAGAATAGAAATCAAATCAAAAAGATGAATGTCACAACTAGGACAATAAGTAGAGCTAGGTTTATCGACCAGTTCCACTTTGCCATCCCTGGTCTTCATCATCAGGTCCACTTCATCAAAATGTTGACTCCCCAAAACAATGTTTTAGTTACTTAAGGAAACCCTCAAATCAGAATGCATGTGCCGTTAAAGTTTGAGGAGTTCTCTCAATCCCTCACGAATTTCATCATCAAAATAGAACTATAATCAAATAGGACTATCTTGAAGGTATTTCTTTACAAAGAAAAGATGAATGTCTCAAATCGGATGATAGAGCTGGGAATTACCAAGCAGTTCCACTTTGTCATCCCTGGTCTTCATCATCAGGTCCACTCCACTAAATTGATGATGTTCGTAAAGAAATGCTCGAGTGTCTTAAGAAACTACCCAAATCATCATGCATGTGCCTTTCAAATTTGAGGAGTTCCCTCAGTTCCTCATAGATCCCATCATCAGAAATTGATTTTGAAAAAAAACGGAACAAATCTGGAACCATCTATTTTCAGACAAAAAAATATTTTTTTAAATCGGATGATAGTCTTGGGAATTACCAAGCAGTTCCACTTTGCCATCCCTGGTCTTCATCATCAGGTCCACTCCACCAAATTGATGATGTTCGTAAAGAAATGCTCGAGTGTCTTAAGAAACTACCCAAATCATCATGCATGTGCCTTTCAAATTTGAGGAGTTCCCTCAGTTCCTCATGGATCCCATCATCAGAAATTGTTTTTGAAAAAAACGGGACAAACCTGGAACCATCTACTTTCAGATAACAAAAAAAAATTCAAATTCAAATCGGTTCAGTAATGACGGAATTATGATATCAGAAAAAAAAACAGACGAATTGAGAACCTCCTCCTTTAGAAATATTGAAGTCGGTTGAAAATGGACGGCGGGGGAGAGGGGGTTACCACAAGATGGGTTGGTAACATCTGTTAATTGGATGTCTGGGATCTATACAATATATATTAGAAGTCAGAATGAGGTGCGCTATATTTGCAAACGAACATCTCATTGGAGCCCGCTCTGTATGTGCTTTCATACGAAAAACCTTTCAAGGAAAAGTCATGGTCGCGCTCCAATAGGGCCGTGCCTTAACACAATTTCACAAAATTTTAATTAACTCCAACCAAAAACCTACTCATTATACTGTTGCCTTTCATCCATTCTTCAAGCGCGGGCTCCCATCATCTTAATAACGGGCATGTATACACGGACAAATTACCGACTTTTATTTTTATGTATGTTTTTTTGAACGAAGATAAAAAAATTAGTTGGCAATCCTATGGCATTCTTTTTTTAACTTATCTTTAATCTTAACAGTTTCTATTTTAACTATGTGGATTAAAAATTGTTTTGTTATATTGTTTCCTTGTGCATGTTTTGATACAAATGGAGTAATTACAATCTTACAGCATAAAACTGAGTTATTCAACATTGAAACGGTGTTATAAATTAGTGGCATTTATATACATTCTTTAATCAATTAATGAGAAAATAAATTCATAATTCATTTATTGCGTCAATTGTGTGTTACATAAACATGTATCTTAAAATAAGCATCATTAGGTACAGCTTGAGTTCACATAAACCATGTTAGGGTACATAGCAATACTAAAACTTAAAAAAAAACTAGTTTGATAATCCACATAGATACATATTTTTCAAAACTATTTAAATAACATAGGTCATTTTCATAAAATCATAAAGTTTTAAATATTATATTTAAAATTCATTTATTCACATACTTTCTTTATTACAAAGTATATATCCAGAATCCTAACCCTATTTATTACTATAATTACATTGTATTTCTATTCTATTACATTATTTATTTGGGCAATGTCTTATGATTAAAGAATTCTTCAATTGAATAATAGCATTTTTGGATAAATAATTTCTTAAGTTTATCGATAAATATATTATCTTTGGTCTCGTTTTTTATTTCTTCTGGTATTTTGTTGGCTATTTTTAAGCATCGATAATACGAGCATCGAAGATTCGAACATTGAAGAATCGAGATTTCGGAACATCGCTAATTTTGCGCACGGTAATTCTAATTCGTTAATGTTTTGACGTGTTTCTGATCGCGTTACTTTGTGTTTAAACAAATTTAAGTTTTCCCTAACAAAAAGTGCTGTCTCTAAAATATAAATAGAATGCAAGGTAAGGATTTCGAGTTTTATAAATAACGGACGGCTACTGTTTGGTAATTGGGTATTAGTTAAGATACGAATACAATTCGTGTACGAGGAATAATTGGTGTGCTGGCCCCCCATAATATGATACCATACTGGAGCCTAGAGTATGCAAATGCATAGTAGGCCGATAACGCAGTCTTTTGTTTTGTATTGATCTTGAGGATGCTTAAAGCGTATATAAAGCTACTTAATTTATTTTTTAGGGCTAGGGAAAGGAGACAACCATGGTAGGCTACAGTTGGATTATTTGGAAAGGTTTCAGGCCTACGGAATGATTTAGAACATTGGTAAAATATATAAAATCTTAAAACTGTTTCATTGTACGCAACTTGAGTTTCACTGATAATCGAGAATCGGCTTAGCACGTACAGTGTGCTGCGAGAAACGTTTGTGTCCTTATAGCCAACTATTGCCAACTAGGTGGACGTAGGAGAGGGTCCTAACTTCCTAAGCATCTCCGTGCTTGATATCATACTGTAACGACTCGGTTTTTGTAGGGGTAGTATTTAAACCATCAAATAAGAAATTACAAAAAGATTTATTAAAACTAACAATTTTTCAAAATGTAGGTAGCCGTTATTTGAGATCTACAGGGGTGAATCCTAGATCACTGAACTATAGGGGAAAAACCGTGTTCACTTCCACTAGTCAATTGGCAACCACTTCCCTGGAGGGCGGCAGTTGGAGGTGCGCGCAGCCGGTGACGTCACGGGGCAGACCGGTGGTGGCCGAATTAGTGGTGCAGGGTGTAGCGGGCCATCAGCTCCTTCATCCGATCTCGGTTGGAGCCACTGGAATTATCCAAATGTGTTATTGGACACTTTTCGAAAAGTCCGATTTCATGTTACTGCCTACAACATTCAGTTGTTTTTCGAAGTTTGAAACACCATGAAGCGGAAGGCTACCAAAAGCGTTAAATAGTGATCATGATGCTGTGGCAGTAAGGGAAAACCAGTATAATCTTGCATTACAAAAGTTAAAGTGAAAGTGAAACATTTTAGCAAGTAAAGAAAATAGCACAGTAAGGCGAAATGTTTAAAATAACTATTTGGCAACTGGGAATTACAATTTGCAAATAAAATATGATACATTACAGTTTACAATGATTTAGCGTTAACATTTTTTGACTAGCGGGTAGGTATAACTTCACTTTCGAACAAAGGAATAGCAACGGCTTTGCATATTACAAGAATAGCAGCTTAAGACTAATGATATAAAACTAGCTACATTATAAGCGTTATCATTAAGATTAGGCACGTAAAAATAACCACTGATTCACATTAGTACATCAGTTACAAGAATAAAATGTACAACACTCACCAAAAATGGGAAGCACTCACGCACGTAATTAAATATAAAAATTCTACGTTACACACTAAGATTAGGCATAGTGGCAGAGAATTGAAATAAATTAAAATATTAAAAGTATAAAATTAATAATGACCCATAATTAGTAGGTACTTTATAACGACCCGAATCGAGTGGTCGCTGCCGGGCAAATGCACGAGCAAAAACCTCACCCCGCGGACCGCGGATAGGTACCTGCTGTGACCTTGCATGACTCGAACATTCGATCCACCAACGAACAAGACGCCTGGATGAATCATAATAGTAAAAGTAACTTCACGCGATTGGCTTTGTCCGCAGAAGATAAGTTAAGTAAATAAAACGTAGATTGAAGATATTTATGCATGTTTATTATTTAGGTAGTTTTCCTGATTGTAAGTAAAACAGAACTTTTAGGAATAAAATTGTTTACTCAACGTACGTAGAAAACCGTAAGGTTACATATCCCCCCTTTTTGGGTAGAATTTTGCCTGTGGAAAATTCTCTAACACTAACAACTCAAAAGCTACCGGATGTCCAACATTCATCAACAACCTTCCTCCCTCATACTCACAATTACATCCATCCCCAATCGTTTCTGCATTAACACCGCCATTAAAGTGTCAACGCCCTAAATACTCAGAGTATTTGTCTCTAATATGTACAAGGTACTCACCAATAGCTCAAGATGGGTCTTAATTTCGTCAAATATCCAATTTCCCGGTTAAAATAGCCACCAGGTTAAGGTATTCGGAGCAGCATTCCGACAACCTAATGACACTTACGCCCATATCTCGTTTAGTTTGAGATCGAGTGTATTATAATTCAGTTAACGGAAAACAGAAGATTTATTAAACATTAGTGTTAGATTTAAAAGTCTACGCTATGTAATTTGTCAGCTTAAGATCCTTGACATGCCAGTCACCTAAGTTGTTGCCAAGCATATCCTCCAGTACGAAAACCAACGGTGATTTTTTTACCACCACACGACACTTTATAAACTTGGGAGCAAGTTTTTTAGAAAACTTGTTGTCCTTGTCACTCTGGAAATACGTACGCTTCCAAACAACATCACCCACTTTAAAGTCCACCTGCCTCCTACGTAGATTATAATTACCACTATTTTTAGCATGAGCTTTGAGCAAAGAGGATTGTATGTCATCAAAAATTCTTCGTAGTACCCCAAAATTTTCCGCGTATTCCTCCCTTGGTGAAAATACCATATCCGATATGACGTCGGCATTAAGATAATGAGAACCACATGTGATAAGTTCTCGAGCATAGACTATAAACGCCGGTGTGTAACCAGTTACCTCGTTAGTAGCAGTATTGATAGCCAACTGAATTTTAGGTATGTTGGCATCCCATGATCTGTGATCATCGTTTTCGATGAACGAGGAAACCGCCGTCATAATAGTTTTGTTATATCGTTCCACGCTGTTGACTTGAGGTGTATACTTAGGTGTGTACCGGACATCGGGGACCCTATACTTGCTAAATAGTGCCTTTAAAGTGTTGCTAACAAACTGTTTTCCATTATCCATTAAGACAGTTCTAGGTATTCCATGAACAAGGAAAACCTCGTCCTCCAAAATACGTGCTATAATTTCCGCAGTAGCACGTCGTATAGGGAATAGAAGACAATATTTAGCAAAGCAACAAGTGACAACAAACAAAAAGGTATTCTGCTTTCTAGATGGCGGTAACGGCCCTACTAGATCGATGCTTATCATTTCAAAAGGTCTACTGCACCTCTTCGGACGACCCATAGTACCTAACGTCGTGTGATTGGCATGCTTATACGCCTTACATACGTCACAGTCAGCTACGAATTTAGTTACATCGCGATGCATATCAGGCCAGAAATACCTAAGACTTAACCGTTTGAATGTTTTAAGGACGCCAAAATGACCAGCCGTAGGACAGGAATGATTCTGGACCAGAATGTGTTGCCTGTCTTCCAAAGGAACTACCTCCTTCCACTCAAAGTCCCTCGTTAACGGATTCAACGACTTCCTAAACCGATATAGCTTATCATTAATAACCTGATAATCCAAGAATGATGACGGAGTATTAATACAGCCATGGTAGATGTTTAGATACCAAGGATCCGAAATACTTAAGATGGAATAGATAGAAGGAGCACCCAACGCTGAAACAGGTATACGTGATAGACTATCAGGAACAACGTTATCTGAGCCACGACGATGCTTGATTTCGCAGTCAAAGGCAGAAAGTCTTACACCCCATCGCGCCAAACGACCGGTGGGATTGTTTAAGTTAATAAACCACTTTAACGCTGCGTGGTCTGTATAAACTGTGAATCTTTGACCATTTTCCAAATAACAACGCCAGTGCTCAATAGCCGAAAGAACCGCTTTCGCCTCTTTTTCTGTCGCGCTGTAGTTTTGCTCTTGCTTAGACAAAGATTTGCTCATGTAAGCTATAACCCTTTCGACACCATCCAGGGTTTGGGTGAGAACCGCACCGATGCCTACATCGCTTGCATCAGTATGCACCTCAAACGGCTTTGAGTAATCTGGACAAGATAAAACCGGGGCAGAAACCAAGCACTCTTTTAAAGCTTTGAAAGACTCATCCGCTTCCGCAGACCACTTGAAAGGAGGCGCAGTTTTTGCTTGTGACGTTAATTTATTTAGTGGAGATGCCAAAGAGCTGAAATTTGGTATGAATCTACGATACCAGGATGAAGTCCCCAGAAATCTGCGCACTTCTTTACGATTTTTGGGCGTGGGATAGTTAACGATAGCTTCAACCTTCTCCGGATCAGCGTGTAACCCGTTAGAATCAACCACATAACCCAAGTACTTCAATTGGTCTCTAAAGAACTGACTTTTTTTAAAGTTAATTGTTAGGTTGGCAGATACCAGCTTTTCCATCACACGCACAAGCAGGGATATGTGCTGATCGAATGTTGAAGACACGATTATTATGTCATCTATGTAGACGAAAACCTTATGTTCAAATTCAGGACCGCTAAACAGACTGTCCACTAAGCGTTGTTGCGTAGATGGCGCATTTGTTAAACCGAATGGCATACATTTAAATTGAAAGGTACCCCGCGAGGGTATATAAAAGCTAGTCTTACATCTGTCCTCCTCTCGAATCAAAATTTGCCAGAAACTCTTAGACAAATCCAAGCTACTAAGGTATTTTGCGTCCCGTAGGTTATCTAAAATTTCTGATATATACGGTAAGCTGTAAGCGTCCTTTTTAGTTATAGCATTAAGTTTCCGACTGTCAAGACAAAATCTCAACTCGCCATTCTTCTTAGGGGTTAGTAGCACAGGTGATGACCACGCACTCTCACATGGCTCGACCACATCCTCCTTTAGCATTTCGTCCAATTGTTCAATGAGCACACGTTGCTTTTCCAAGGGCATCCTATAGTAGCGTTGACGAATGGGAGCAGCATTCCCAGTGTCAATCGTATGTGTAATTAAAGTAGTCCTACCCAAACCGCGTTCCTCGTAAGATATGTTACGGAACTGAGTAATTATATGATCAGCGGTAACCCTCTGGTCTTCGGGTAAACGCTTATAACTACACAAACTCACGTCCACATCTACATTTAAAAGATTAATCGCGACCTCGGACTCCGAACACATGATAACAGAAGCTAAATGCCTTGGAAAAAGATCGAACTTTTTCCAGAAATCCATGCCTAGAATCAGGGTATTACGAATTTCAGGAACTACGTAAATATGTAATATGTGTGTTCGATTTAAAAACTTCACTGGTAGCAATATCACCCCAATACTTCTTAAGTTTTGCCCACCGGCCGCAACAAACCGCGAAAGAGGAGTTTGCTGTACTAAGAATCCTCTAACAGTGAAATACTTATGCGCGTTATTGCCCAGAATGGACACCGCAGAACCGGTATCCAGTAATCCTACTAGCTCCCTGTCACCCAATTCAACAGAAACGTGAGGCCGTGAGAAATCAGACTCTATACTATGGATTGGGAAAACATTGTAGCACGAAAAGAAAGTAGAAATAAAATTGAGCCAATCTGACCATTCCGACCTATCAAATTTAACATTATCGTCAATATTTCCGTGCCCACCGCCCTCACAATCCACAGCACCTAGTTTTTTGGACCCGATGTTGCCTGACAAACCGAACAATCCGGAAAACGTACACCCCTTTTCCCACACTTAAAGCAAATTGGAAAGTGCGGCTGCCGACAGTGACCCAGCGAATGAGTGTCCACGCGACATCTCGGACAGTATAAGCGTTTCGGTCTAGCATCAGTTTCGGTACACAAACTGTTAACGTGAAAATTTTTCTGTTGCTCAGTGCTCTGCTTGTTATAGGACGTATTGACGTAATTATTATTATAATAAGGCCTATACGGCTTATTATTATTAAATTTGTTTCCCTGACCGAAATTAGTAACACCATTACCCCTGCCAAACGACGTACTTGAAGTCGGCCGATTATAAGCAAACTCCCTGGCAAGAGAATCGGAACCCACTTTAGGGGGTTCGTGAAAATGGGCCATGCGAGCCTGAATGTTCTCGTAACTACGGCATAATTCTTTTAGTGTATCAATAGTGGTAATATTAGGAGAAGCCGCCAAAGCACTCGCATACACGGGACGAATATTGTGCAAGAGTATTTCCAGCTTATCCTCTTCGGGTAATTGCTTACTGAGGCGTGAAAACATGCCACTCATTATAGAAATATAAATCGAAATACTCTCTTGTTCGCCCTGCGTACGCTGCTTTATTTCGGCTTGTAACCTATAATCATAATCACTGTGGCTAAAATCCTGCTTTAGCAATTTAACAAGCTCATCCCACGATTGAACCTTATCTCTGACACAACGGAACCAGTGTAGGGCATCATCAGTAAAAATCTCGAACGCAAATGTTAGTAACTTGTCTCTAGGCATGCTCCTGGAATATACTAGCTCCTCAGCCTTCTGAATAAACGACCTAACACACGTTTTCCCATTAAATTTGAGCTTACTAACCACGTCAGATACCATTTTCTTCTCGCAAGTAACCGTTATTAACTCCGATAGAGGCTCTGAGCCCACCGACGTCGACGGCGCTTCCAATTGCAACTGTTTCAGATCCCGCCGATACAATTCAAACGCTTGAGAACACTCTACATAAGTAGATTCGGAAGCTACAAGTCTATCAATTCGAATCAACCTATAGTAAACATGATGCAGCATGGTTTCTGTACGAGAGTAAACATTTTTATCATAGCTAGACTTCAAGCCATCCAAATTATTTTTTATTTTTAACAAAGTATCCTTAACCTGTGACAAATCAAGCACAGGCTCCAAATGTGATTCTAATATATCCTCAGACGGTAGCAGCGAGGCTAGCTTAACAATTTGCTTTCTAAGTTCCTGAACCGATTCACCGGCAGTACCACCCCTAACGCCTACTTCGTACTCCAATTCGGCCTTTTGCAGAGAAAGAAATTTAATTGGGAATGACATTTCCGTTTTGGTGTGTGTTGTAGCTTATAATTGAAATAAATAAATCAAAAGCGCATAAAAGCAGATATAATCCCAGCGCAATAAACAACTTACATTAATTACTATTAATTACAAGATTCACCAAAAGTGTGGAAGTACAAAAACTAAAAGGGGAAAAAATCACAACAACCGAAATTAGAAAATAGTGATTAGACAATTAAATCAAGGCAAGTAGACACGTTAAACACAATAAAACTAACCACACTTCCAGTGAACAACTGATTCGCTTAGTATGCAACCAACACCATAGATTACTATCTAACACTACAAACGAGTAAAAGTGAACACGGCTCAGTGAAATACCTATTGGGCGCCAATGTAACGACTCGGTTTTTGTAGGGGTAGTATTTAAACCATCAAATAAGAAATTACAAAAAGATTTATTAAAACTAACAATTTTTCAAAATGTAGGTAGCCGTTATTTGAGATCTACAGGGGTGAATCCTAGATCACTGAACTATAGGGGAAAAACCGTGTTCACTTCCACTAGTCAATTGGCAACCACTTCCCTGGAGGGCGGCAGTTGGAGGTGCGCGCAGCCGGTGACGTCACGGGGCAGACCGGTGGTGGCCGAATTAGTGGTGCAGGGTGTAGCGGGCCATCAGCTCCTTCATCCGATCTCGGTTGGAGCCACTGGAATTATCCAAATGTGTTATTGGACACTTTTCGAAAAGTCCGATTTCATGTTACTGCCTACAACATTCAGTTGTTTTTCGAAGTTTGAAACACCATGAAGCGGAAGGCTACCAAAAGCGTTAAATAGTGATCATGATGCTGTGGCAGTAAGGGAAAACCAGTATAATCTTGCATTACAAAAGTTAAAGTGAAAGTGAAACATTTTAGCAAGTAAAGAAAATAGCACAGTAAGGCGAAATGTTTAAAATAACTATTTGGCAACTGGGAATTACAATTTGCAAATAAAATATGATACATTACAGTTTACAATGATTTAGCGTTAACATTTTTTGACTAGCGGGTAGGTATAACTTCACTTTCGAACAAAGGAATAGCAACGGCTTTGCATATTACAAGAATAGCAGCTTAAGACTAATGATATAAAACTAGCTACATTATAAGCGTTATCATTAAGATTAGGCACGTAAAAATAACCACTGATTCACATTAGTACATCAGTTACAAGAATAAAATGTACAACACTCACCAAAAATGGGAAGCACTCACGCACGTAATTAAATATAAAAATTCTACGTTACACACTAAGATTAGGCATAGTGGCAGAGAATTGAAATAAATTAAAATATTAAAAGTATAAAATTAATAATGACCCATAATTAGTAGGTACTTTATAACGACCCGAATCGAGTGGTCGCTGCCGGGCAAATGCACGAGCAAAAACCTCACCCCGCGGACCGCGGATAGGTACCTGCTGTGACCTTGCATGACTCGAACATTCGATCCACCAACGAACAAGACGCCTGGATGAATCATAATAGTAAAAGTAACTTCACGCGATTGGCTTTGTCCGCAGAAGATAAGTTAAGTAAATAAAACGTAGATTGAAGATATTTATGCATGTTTATTATTTAGGTAGTTTTCCTGATTGTAAGTAAAACAGAACTTTTAGGAATAAAATTGTTTACTCAACGTACGTAGAAAACCGTAAGGTTACCCCAATAACACGTTAAATGTCTTCGTCAGAGGCAAAGAGGTCGTCGACTTGAAATTCTTCGCCTGGATGAAGCTCTATACTTGCTCCCGTTTCTTCCAGAAAAATTTCTTCTTGTCTCGGACGTTTGGATGTGCTAGGAGCGATCGAGTCGTCTTCATCTTGGTACTCTCCCTCCAGCCACCGCTTTCCCAATATCATCGGCTTGCCTCTGCTCTCGATCCTCTTGACTACATCGTCCAGTTGCCTGTTGATGGTTGAAGCGAAGCTATAGCTCACTGAGGAGTCCTTAATAGCGGTGTATAGATGGCCACCTATATATACATTTCTCTCTTCCCCCTCACAGATAATAGGGGCACTCCTCTCCAAATAATTTGGTGTTACCAACAACGGTCCTTGCTTAGCTGGGTGCAATATTTTGTATCCCTCCAGTATGCCGTACATCAGATCACCCCTTGTCAATCTCTCTAGTTCAGCAGAAATTGGAGTGTTGAACTTTCTTGTATCATGGTTTTTATTCATAGTATAATATTAAATATGTACATTCATTGTACAGTCAACAACACAGCCGTGAATACAGCCAAAGTGCCAAAAATATGTATACATAACTGTTTTGCCAAAGAATTAAGGTCGTGTATACATATTTTTGGCACTTTGGCTGTATTCACAGCTGTGTTGTTGACTGTACACTAGATGGAAATGTTTCATTGCGAGACTTAAGGGTATTTTAATAGCTTTTTCTCAAACATGACCGGAAATGTATGCATTTATGTCACGAAATGAAGACATGAAGTTTCTTGTTTATGGCTTCAACCCCCATTTACTTCTTGGCCGAAGGCCGTGAAGTAATGTATGGCGTAAGTATGACCGAAACATTATTGTCCACTGCTCTAGCTTTTTTAATTTTCATATTAACACTAAACTGACAAAGGAAAAATTACATACAGTCAACGACCACTAGATACTTGCGACTTAAAAACAATAGCTTAAAAAACAAATTCTATGGTTCTATGTATATTTATGTGCGGTTAAACATGGTGCTCGAATAGCTCATTCAAATGGAATCTTTAAAAATAAAAAGGTGGCTTATTAAACATTTTTTTCCTTATTAACTATTTACCTAGTAGTTATTTTAATTCTAATATTTCCTTACAATGTTTGAGAAAAGCACTATACAAGCCTCGGCCGGAAGAGAGGTTGCTGGACTTGTTTAATCCGTCTACCACAAACTCGTCCTGCAATCCCTTATTTCACGGCCTCTGCAGTAATGTATATATACTATATAATAAGTAATAAATGTTATATGAACTTAGGTCGAAACACGATTTTTTATTTATTATTATTTTCATACATAATTATTGCTAACGTAGTATAAACGTGCCTTTAGGACGAACTGGCAACGTCTGATATTGCTATCTCTTTTTTACAATAGACAATGTCATATGCTTTTTTCTTTTGGGCGTAGATTATTCAAATTACGATTTAGCTTCTTCTTTTTCGAGTTAGCTGTACTAAATTTAATGAAAGTAAAAGGTTGGTACTTTTGTGGCCCAAATTGCAGTTTCTCACTAATAATAATCAGGTTTGTAACTTTGTACTAGCAATGTCATAAACATTACACACCTTTGCCATAAGTATGGACGTGTTACGGTATATTTGGCCGTTCTTACTGTTACTAACCACCTATTTGATGCTTATTGTTACTAATGTAGAAACACATAACAAGATAAGTCATAGCACAAATAAATAAAAAACTCATACGATACCGATTACGTCCTTAAACGGACCAACAGTATTTTTCTTACAGCCAGTATATATTTATGATCTTTAATATTTTGTTTACGGTGCTGTTAACATCATTGTTCCAAATGGCTTAAACTCGAAGGCCCTGTAAAAAAATATATAAGTAAAAAAAATCATAAACAATGTAAAATAATCATTAAGTTGACCGATTCTAATAACAAAATGTATTACCAAAAGTTAAATAACTTACCGGTTTTTGAAATCACATTAAAATGACTTTATTCAAAATAATGTTCCAAACTATCGATAAGTTCAAGTGGCATCCAGCTTAATTAAGTAATCACTCACTTAAATTTCAATCGTTTTGAATATCACTAAATATTTTCACAAATGAAACTGAATTTATGACACGTAGGTACAGTATTTCTTATAAGAAAAATATAGTTGAATGTAAAATAGCGAAGTTTATGTGGGCGCGCGGGTAGAGGGTATCCTAGGACGCGGGCGAGTGGAGCGAGCGCGTCGGCGGCCCCCTTGCGAGTGCCGCGACCCGCACCTGTGCAGACGCGCCACCGCCACACAGGCGCAAGGCGCGCCTGGCCTGACTGTGTGCACGGACAAGACTTGCGCAATTAATTCAAGTTGTTGATGTAGGTACTATTTTATTTCCCCACTCGAGTGTGCCGACGGTGTTGAAACAGGACTTGTTGCGTATTAATCTTTGTCTTTGCTACGTAAATAAATTAATTTACGTTGCGTCCGGAGACTGAAAGCTTTAGTTAAATCCTATTTGAAATTAATGTCAGTTTTCCATTTAGGTATATATCATAGCATCGGCAGTTATCAGAAATAAAATAACATGTGATGATGAAACCGGCTTAACAAATAATTGCTTGATAACATTTCTATAAACTCCTTTCATCTCTGGTGTAAGCGATATACATTTTAAATCCGTTTTTCATACCTATTAATTTTCTTCGTGTGTTTTACGCCAACGACGACGCTTGTAATGTTTGTCTCGAAGGTAAATTGTAATCGACTCGAACCTGTTTTTTTAATTTCTCCGATTGTTGAGTTAGGCTGAGCTATAGACTGCGTTTGATTATTATTATATGTAAATATATATGACGACGCGCCTGAGCACTAGTTTATTAATTGTTAAGGTTTAATTTTTAAAATAAATAACTCATTAACAGAAGCAATACTCATAATTAAGTTTTAATGTTTGTTTGTATTGTTTAACTGAATAAGTACAATTAGTTTAAAGTATTTTGTAAGCGGGATGTTGCGCCGTTGTTGTCGCAGAAACTCGAAGACGCCGGCGCCCGCTGTGAGGGTTAATATTTAGATGTTTCAACGAATAGACGGTGTCAAGTAAACACTTGAATATGGCGACATTCGGTGCACTTTAAATGCCGTTTGAGCGTGTTCTCACGGTGCGTGTTAGCTAATGAATTATGTTCTAGATTTTTAGTGCTAAGCCCGAGGGCCAGGCTAAGATACGCAGGATTGGGGAATGGGCATTCTGTCTTGTGACGTTACGCATAAAACACGCAACCGTAAAACTACGTTTCGCCTTGTAATTTCGATTTACTACTTACCAATTATTTATAGATTGTACCGTACCGTTTGATTGTAATAATAGTTTGTTTCATCGAACATATACGTACATAATCTCGCGTTTAATTCCTACGCCCAGAACAATACTATCCTTGAGCTTCTATTTCGTTCGAGAGCTTCGTCGCTCCGATATATACATACATATATCCAGACATATATCCAGTAAGCTAGTATTAGGACTAGGGTGTTGCTTATGTCTAACCCTTATCAATTGCAGTGCGGTGTGAGACCAATATCTTAATAATATCAGCTATGCTGATGATACGGTGTTACTGAGCCCATCAATCTGTGCACTGCAAAAACTGCTGGCCATCTGGCCTCTGCATGCATCTAAGACTGAATTGCTGATCTTCAAAGTGGGTCCTAAAACGCACAACATAGTTCCACCAGTCGTGCTCGGGGTCGTTCAGTTAAAGTTAGTATCACAATTTAAATACCTCGGGCGCTGGGTCATTCATTGCATCTCAGAATGATGATATGGACGTGGAGAGGGACCGCAGGGCATTATCAGTGAGAAGCAACATTGATCCGCAGTTTTCAAAATGCACAACAAGTGTCAAGTTTTGTTTAGAGCTTACTGCCAATCTTTTTAGACCTGTGGCCTGTGGATCAAGTAGACGAAGAAAGCTTACAGGCGCGCTGCGCGTCCTCTATAACAATGCATTCAGGATGCTGATGGGGCTGCCTTACAAAAGTTAAAGTGAAAGTGAAACATTTTAGCAAGTAAAGAAAATAGCACAGTAAGGCGAAATGTTTAAAATAACTATTTGGCAACTGGGAATTACAATTTGCAAATAAAATATGATACATTACAGTTTACAATGATTTAGCGTTAACATTTTTTGACTAGCGGGTAGGTATAACTTCACTTTCGAACAAAGGAATAGCAACGGCTTTGCATATTACAAGAATAGCAGCTTAAGACTAATGATATAAAACTAGCTACATTATAAGCGTTATCATTAAGATTAGGCACGTAAAAATAACCACTGATTCACATTAGTACATCAGTTACAAGAATAAAATGTACAACACTCACCAAAAATGGGAAGCACTCACGCACGTAATTAAATATAAAAATTCTACGTTACACACTAAGATTAGGCATAGTGGCAGAGAATTGAAATAAATTAAAATATTAAAAGTATAAAATTAATAATGACCCATAATTAGTAGGTACTTTATAACGACCCGAATCGAGTGGTCGCTGCCGGGCAAATGCACGAGCAAAAACCTCACCCCGCGGACCGCGGATAGGTACCTGCTGTGACCTTGCATGACTCGAACATTCGATCCACCAACGAACAAGACGCCTGGATGAATCATAATAGTAAAAGTAACTTCACGCGATTGGCTTTGTCCGCAGAAGATAAGTTAAGTAAATAAAACGTAGATTGAAGATATTTATGCATGTTTATTATTTAGGTAGTTTTCCTGATTGTAAGTAAAACAGAACTTTTAGGAATAAAATTGTTTACTCAACGTACGTAGAAAACCGTAAGGTTACCCCAATAACACGTTAAATGTCTTCGTCAGAGGCAAAGAGGTCGTCGACTTGAAATTCTTCGCCTGGATGAAGCTCTATACTTGCTCCCGTTTCTTCCAGAAAAATTTCTTCTTGTCTCGGACGTTTGGATGTGCTAGGAGCGATCGAGTCGTCTTCATCTTGGTACTCTCCCTCCAGCCACCGCTTTCCCAATATCATCGGCTTGCCTCTGCTCTCGATCCTCTTGACTACATCGTCCAGTTGCCTGTTGATGGTTGAAGCGAAGCTATAGCTCACTGAGGAGTCCTTAATAGCGGTGTATAGATGGCCACCTATATATACATTTCTCTCTTCCCCCTCACAGATAATAGGGGCACTCCTCTCCAAATAATTTGGTGTTACCAACAACGGTCCTTGCTTAGCTGGGTGCAATATTTTGTATCCCTCCAGTATGCCGTACATCAGATCACCCCTTGTCAATCTCTCTAGTTCAGCAGAAATTGGAGTGTTGAACTTTCTTGTATCATGGTTTTTATTCATAGTATAATATTAAATATGTACATTCATTGTACAGTCAACAACACAGCCGTGAATACAGCCAAAGTGCCAAAAATATGTATACATAACTGTTTTGCCAAAGAATTAAGGTCGTGTATACATATTTTTGGCACTTTGGCTGTATTCACAGCTGTGTTGTTGACTGTACACTAGATGGAAATGTTTCATTGCGAGACTTAAGGGTATTTTAATAGCTTTTTCTCAAACATGACCGGAAATGTATGCATTTATGTCACGAAATGAAGACATGAAGTTTCTTGTTTATGGCTTCAACCCCCATTTACTTCTTGGCCGAAGGCCGTGAAGTAATGTATGGCGTAAGTATGACCGAAACATTATTGTCCACTGCTCTAGCTTTTTTAATTTTCATATTAACACTAAACTGACAAAGGAAAAATTACATACAGTCAACGACCACTAGATACTTGCGACTTAAAAACAATAGCTTAAAAAACAAATTCTATGGTTCTATGTATATTTATGTGCGGTTAAACATGGTGCTCGAATAGCTCATTCAAATGGAATCTTTAAAAATAAAAAGGTGGCTTATTAAACATTTTTTTCCTTATTAACTATTTACCTAGTAGTTATTTTAATTCTAATATTTCCTTACAATGTTTGAGAAAAGCACTATACAAGCCTCGGCCGGAAGAGAGGTTGCTGGACTTGTTTAATCCGTCTACCACAAACTCGTCCTGCAATCCCTTATTTCACGGCCTCTGCAGTAATGTATATATACTATATAATAAGTAATAAATGTTATATGAACTTAGGTCGAAACACGATTTTTTATTTATTATTATTTTCATACATAATTATTGCTAACGTAGTATAAACGTGCCTTTAGGACGAACTGGCAACGTCTGATATTGCTATCTCTTTTTTACAATAGACAATGTCATATGCTTTTTTCTTTTGGGCGTAGATTATTCAAATTACGATTTAGCTTCTTCTTTTTCGAGTTAGCTGTACTAAATTTAATGAAAGTAAAAGGTTGGTACTTTTGTGGCCCAAATTGCAGTTTCTCACTAATAATAATCAGGTTTGTAACTTTGTACTAGCAATGTCATAAACATTACATAACATTTCTATAAACTCCTTTCATCTCTGGTGTAAGCGATATACATTTTAAATCCGTTTTTCATACCTATTAATTTTCTTCGTGTGTTTTACGCCAACGACGACGCTTGTAATGTTTGTCTCGAAGGTAAATTGTAATCGACTCGAACCTGTTTTTTTAATTTCTCCGATTGTTGAGTTAGGCTGAGCTATAGACTGCGTTTGATTATTATTATATGTAAATATATATGACGACGCGCCTGAGCACTAGTTTATTAATTGTTAAGGTTTAATTTTTAAAATAAATAACTCATTAACAGAAGCAATACTCATAATTAAGTTTTAATGTTTGTTTGTATTGTTTAACTGAATAAGTACAATTAGTTTAAAGTATTTTGTAAGCGGGATGTTGCGCCGTTGTTGTCGCAGAAACTCGAAGACGCCGGCGCCCGCTGTGAGGGTTAATATTTAGATGTTTCAACGAATAGACGGTGTCAAGTAAACACTTGAATATGGCGACATTCGGTGCACTTTAAATGCCGTTTGAGCGTGTTCTCACGGTGCGTGTTAGCTAATGAATTATGTTCTAGATTTTTAGTGCTAAGCCCGAGGGCCAGGCTAAGATACGCAGGATTGGGGAATGGGCATTCTGTCTTGTGACGTTACGCATAAAACACGCAACCGTAAAACTACGTTTCGCCTTGTAATTTCGATTTACTACTTACCAATTATTTATAGATTGTACCGTACCGTTTGATTGTAATAATAGTTTGTTTCATCGAACATATACGTACATAATCTCGCGTTTAATTCCTACGCCCAGAACAATACTATCCTTGAGCTTCTATTTCGTTCGAGAGCTTCGTCGCTCCGATATATACATACATATATCCAGACATATATCCAGTAAGCTAGTATTAGGACTAGGGTGTTGCTTATGTCTAACCCTTATCAATTGCAGTGCGGTGTGAGACCAATATCTTAATAATATCAGCTATGCTGATGATACGGTGTTACTGAGCCCATCAATCTGTGCACTGCAAAAACTGCTGGCCATCTGGCCTCTGCATGCATCTAAGACTGAATTGCTGATCTTCAAAGTGGGTCCTAAAACGCACAACATAGTTCCACCAGTCGTGCTCGGGGTCGTTCAGTTAAAGTTAGTATCACAATTTAAATACCTCGGGCGCTGGGTCATTCATTGCATCTCAGAATGATGATATGGACGTGGAGAGGGACCGCAGGGCATTATCAGTGAGAAGCAACATTGATCCGCAGTTTTCAAAATGCACAACAAGTGTCAAGTTTTGTTTAGAGCTTACTGCCAATCTTTTTAGACCTGTGGCCTGTGGATCAAGTAGACGAAGAAAGCTTACAGGCGCGCTGCGCGTCCTCTATAACAATGCATTCAGGATGCTGATGGGGCTGCCACGATATTGCAGTGCGTCAGGAATGTTTGCGAAGGCGCGCACGGACGATATTTTTATGCAATTATGCGTAAGCGGGTTGCATCTGTGATGCGTCGTGTGCGTGGCAGCGCCAACAGTCTGCTGAGTGCGGTCGCTGAAGCATGTGACAGTCCGATTTTCAGCCGGTGGGCAAAATCGCACTCGTCACATGAAAATTTTGAAAAATAATTGTTGACATGTTTTTAATTTAGCTTATTATTTTCTGATTATTTTTAAAATGGGTGATTATTTTATTATATTAAATATTTTATTTTTTATTTTTACTATGGACATTTTGTAGAATAGGTATATGGACAATTGTGTCTGAAAATAAACTATTTTATTTCATTTCATTATGTGATTTAAAAAAAATAGGAAATGTCAGTCTCACAACCCCCCCCCCCCCATTTGTTCTTCTATGCGTATTAACAAATGCTAATTTTTTTTAAACGTATTTTAAGGGTCGCTAACAGCTGTTAAAGTTTTAGAAAAATGAGTTATATATTTTTTTATTAAAATCTAATAATATTGTAACAATTTCGCATCAATAAATTCAAATTTGATTCTTATGAGGCCAAAGTAGATTTTTTTGCATTAGGGTACAGTCAAGTGTAAAAATATAGGTGGACACATCTTACTCAAAAATATGTCCCATAGCATTTTATTCCATTGTAATAAGAGCGTAGTACCATATTTATGAGACGATTTTGTCGATACGTATTTTTGCACTTGATTGTACTTATTTCTGAAGTCATTCACAACCAACAAAAGGTACTGCTTTTGTTCTTCGTTCACTGTAATTAATTTGTTGAATTCCTCCATTAATGCCACACCCCTTAAGGCAATATAATTAACTACTCTCATAAAATTGACTACATATTTGGCAGCTTTATATTCCGGGTCATCTGCACAACACTACATTATTTTTCAAGAAGCTGGTTGGTAGGTTCATGATTTGAAAATACCTCATCGTGTTGCCTGTCACAAAGTGATCTAAATCTTTCTCACTGATATGGTTCATGTCGGTCGATGATGATAACGTTATCCTTTTAGGTGTGTGTTCCAATCCTTCATTTTGTAGAGCAGATGCCATTTTTTGTCTTGTTTCAGGGTGCAAGTGTTCGTTGAAAAATCCTAGTGCCACCAATTCTTCTGAGAGATACCAAAGATGTGACGTGAATCTTTTCAGGGCCACTTTAGCCACGTTTTTGTTCACTCGCTCGTACTCTTTGATATCTTTTAACATTTGCAAGTCTTTTTAGGTGCTAAAGACGCAGATGGGGAGCTGAACCAGTATTTTACGTAGATCGTGACTACAAAGGCACACACTTGCTGTACATTCGCTTCTTCTTTCTTTTTTAGTCTGAATTGACGTGCGAATAACATTATGTTCAAGCAGTATATGGCTTTCGCCATCCACAGAGCACGATGAAGTCCGGCGGGAGCTTTAAAGGATATTCCCTTTGAAGGTACCTTTCCTAGGTAGATTATTGTCAGATCTAACAATTATTTAAAGTCATCGCGTGGCTGTAATTTGTTTAGTTGGTTTTGAGCAAAAACAAGTATATCAGAAGCATCTTGTGTGTTAGATGATGCAGGAGTAAAGGTCATTGGGCATTTTGTTCGGACATTTGACCCACGGCGTAGACTAACGAAAAAGAGCTAGATGTGTAGATAAATGTATATGCAACTCAGTGGTATAGGTCGCAATCTTGCAGGGCATGTGAGAGTTGAGGAATATGTGTTTGTTTTTAGTTAATTAATTGCGATTAGCGTTAATTAACTACGCTATGATTGTTCTACTTGTCTCTAGATGGAGCCATGGTTGCAAAATGAGCATTTTATTTTATATAGTTGACTATTGAAACATTATTTATTTACAAGGTATTAATCATAGATTTTATTTTTTTACTGTTGATGACCGCACTTAAATATATTATATTCAAAAATCTTCTTTACTACCGACGTAACGACATCTTGTATTTAGTAGATGAACCGAGTTACCATCGAGTAGGTGAACTAAAGGCTGGCATGAATAAATATACATAAATACATACTTTCGGGATGAAATTAATAGAAAGACATGAATATTTCCTCATTTTCTTTCAAAAAATCGATATATACACTGTTTCCGTAACGCCTAATTTGGAAAATTATAGGTAACATGTTCAGCCTATTTTTTTGAATAACTTTTTTCTCCCGTTTGGTGTCTGTACGCGAACTTTGATAAAGCGGATCAAAAACTTTGGTTTTGTCAATCCTAGGCCAGGCTTCTTTAAATCTTTTAAATATAGGTATTTCCGGTCCACTTAATGGACCAAGAGCTTGACTTACTACTGCCTCTAACATAATCTCCATGGTGTGATGGCGACAAGCCAGCTAAAGCATGTCCTTTTGCATTTTTTGTTCCAGCAAAATGCATACGCCATTCCTTAACCATATATTAACCGCCGTAGTGTCAAAGCAAAGACTTTATTTTACCTTCCAATTTCCACGACGTAACCATAGAGTATCAAGAGTGAACACTCGGATACATCGTGTTGTGACCAGCAATGGCGGCCGATTTATATGTGTGCGTGCAGCCGAGTGATACTATGTGTTTTTTTTTTTCGAATATAATCAAATCGATTTGATGACCGGGGATTCAATGAAAAGTTAAATATTTGTTTTGATAAAAATTATTTCTGTGCTTATAAATAATTACACGTAAATATGTAATATACACATAATTTACAAGTAAAAGTTACTTTAATGGGTATAGTAAACAATTTCATACGGATTACAGTAAGGTAGGTAATTCTCTTTCTAAACAATGTTGAAACAACATTCATGCGACAAGTGATGATTGGGGATCATGTGGAAGGTAGTAGTAGTAGTACAGTCACGTCTATAAATATACACTTTGGAACGTATTCCAGGGAAAGAAGAGCCAAAATATAATACAGATGCAAATACAAAATTTAATATATATATATATATATATATTAGGAAAGGTATCATTTCATGGATTTTCATATTTCCATAAGTATGAAATACGCAAGACGAAGCAAGCAATTACGCGACTTTCGGGATATAATCAAACTCAAGCTGCTGGTCACACTACGCGTAATGAAGTTAATATTCGATTTTTTTGCATAAACACGTGTCAATTATAATTTTACCGATGAAAGGTCAGTGACTTGTTTTTGTGACCGGTTGCGTTTTTACAATGTAAAACTACGCACGTCGGCATTTTCACATTATTTTCACGGAGATGTTTGTTGTTGGTTGGTTTCGTTATCACTGACAGATGACAAGCGTAATGTTTTGTCTGTGCATGTGTGCGTTCTTGTCGGAACAAGGTGACAGGCGTAATATGGGCGTAATATGGAATCGCAGTTTCTTCTTAGTGACACTACGTCTATTTATTTTCTATGTCTATGGACGTAACAGTTTCGTAAACAGCTGTAGCACACGCTTCACCAGTTCCTCGATCAAGCTTTGGCACAGCTAAAAATTGATTAACCCCTTGGCCTGAAACCAAGACCGGTAGACGATCTACAGTCTCATGTCCTGTAATATCTTCTATTAGCTTTCTATCCCAGTGCACAGTTAGAGGAACCTCAGGTTTAAATACATTTTTTGAGTCGGATGCCACCGCTTTACGATGTTTCACCCGCTGCCGTCGAAGCGATGAATAGTTCACGTTGTACTCCCGAGGATCTTTTCCCACACTTTTGAGAGTTTAACACGCTTAAGGAAGTCGACGATGATAGAACACATGTTTCTGTGAGAGCTTGCATCTCATCCAATTCCTTTTTCTGCATCTTCTGAACCCTGAATAACATTTATTCCTTTCGAGCATCTTTTTTAACACTTTCCTTATCAACAGAACCAATTTGGCCAAGACGACTCTCACGTTGTTTTATCAGGAATTGCCTGTCTTCTTCTTGGTTATAATTGACATGGCATCGGCATAGGCGATGTCAAAGAGTTTAGAAAAACCATCTTTCCAACTTTGTTCTTTAGCCATCACAGTCTCAGAACGTTTTGCTTTGTTCTCTTTACTATTTTTTAGCTTTTGCCATTCCGTAAAATACTTCTCTATCTTGATGATAACGTGCTGCTTGCACTTGGTTGGAATCCCAGCTTTTTGACATACATACAAAACGTCTTCTGAAGTACAAGTAGCAGCAATTTTGGTATATTTTTTCAGTTCTAATTTATAGTGCCAAAAAAGACTTAGAACCTCATGTATTGACGGTAATCTTGACTGATTGAATGATGATAAGGGCTGACCTATTAACCACACATCCGTTTTTTTCCTAGTCAGTAATGACGACGACGCCAGGACGAAATTTCTCTGTAAACAACACGAAAGTAACAGTCGTTCCGAGGCAACAAGTGCGCACCAAAAGCGGCAATTTCCGCTAGTAGCTGGTTAGCCGTCGAGGAGCGAGAGGGAGCGGGGGGGGGGGGGGTATATTGAGTAAAGGGGATTCCGAGACGATTATTCGGGACATTTCCTTACTCGATATGCCAAGATGCGTTCAGAAAAGTAAAATAAATACAGAATTTTTTTAACTTTATCTGTGGGTGCCCCCTAAAATTCGTAAAAAAGAACTAGCATCCGTAAATTAGGGTACTAGATCACAATGGCGGGGTAAGGCAAAGACTTTTTGAGTGTTGAATATGAATGCAATGTAAGATTTCATGTCGGAAAACGTATAATTCAAATTAAATGGAGTGTGGCGAGTTGTGGAACGTAATATTGTTAAGAGTCGCTGCCATAACTGCTACGGCAAATATTGTAACCGTAGTGGGGGTACGAAGTTTGTAGCGGCCGACCGACCGACCGACGGGTTGAAATGCGAGGCGTTCTTAAGAGGCCACAGTGGTCAAGTTGTTATCGTCAACAGTAAAAAAATAAAATCTATGATTAATACCTTGTAAATAAATAATGTTTCAATAGTCAACTATATAAAATAAAATGCTCATTTTGCAACCATGGCTCCATCTAGAGACAAGTAGAACAATCATAGCGTAGTTAATTAACGCTAATCGCAATTAATTAACTAAAAACAAACACATATTCCTCAACTCTCACATGCCCTGCAAGATTGCGACCTATACCACTGAGTTGCATATACATTTATCTACACATCTAGCTCTTTTTCGTTAGTCTACGCCGTGGGTCAAATGTCCGAACAAAATGCCCAATGACCTTTACTCCTGCATCATCTAACACACAAGATGCTTCTGATATACTTGTTTTTGCTCAAAACCAACTAAACAAATTACAGCCACGCGATGACTTTAAATAATTGTTAGATCTGACAATAATCTACCTAGGAAAGGTACCTTCAAAGGGAATATCCTTTAAAGCTCCCGCCGGACTTCATCGTGCTCTGTGGATGGCGAAAGCCATATACTGCTTGAACATAATGTTATTCGCACGTCAATTCAGACTAAAAAAGAAAGAAGAAGCGAATGTACAGCAAGTGTGTGCCTTTGTAGTCACGATCTACGTAAAATACTGGTTCAGCTCCCCATCTGCGTCTTTAGCACCTAAAAAGACTTGCAAATGTTAAAAGATATCAAAGAGTACGAGCGAGTGAACAAAAACGTGGCTAAAGTGGCCCTGAAAAGATTCACGTCACATCTTTGGTATCTCTCAGAAGAATTGGTGGCACTAGGATTTTTCAACGAACACTTGCACCCTGAAACAAGACAAAAAATGGCATCTGCTCTACAAAATGAAGGATTGGAACACACACCTAAAAGGATAACGTTATCATCATCGACCGACATGAACCATATCAGTGAGAAAGATTTAGATCACTTTGTGACAGGCAACACGATGAGGTATTTTCAAATCATGAACCTACCAACCAGCTTCTTGAAAAATAATGTAGTGTTGTGCAGATGACCCGGAATATAAAGCTGCCAAATATGTAGTCAATTTTATGAGAGTAGTTAATTATATTGCCTTAAGGGGTGTGGCATTAATGGAGGAATTCAACAAATTAATTACAGTGAACGAAGAACAAAAGCAGTACCTTTTGTTGGTTGTGAATGACTTCAGAAATAAGTACAATCAAGTGCAAAAATACGTATCGACAAAATCGTCTCATAAATATGGTACTACGCTCTTATTACAATGGAATAAAATGCTATGGGACATATTTTTGAGTAAGATGTGTCCACCTATATTTTTACACTTGACTGTACCCTAATGCAAAAAAATCTACTTTGGCCTCATAAGAATCAAATTTGAATTTATTGATGCGAAATTGTTACAATATTATTAGATTTTAATAAAAAAATATATAACTCATTTTTCTAAAACTTTAACAGCTGTTAGCGACCCTTAAAATACGTTTAAAAAAAATTAGCATTTGTTAATACGCATAGAAGAACAAATGGGGGGGGGGGGTTGTGAGACTGACATTTCCTATTTTTTTTAAATCACATAATGAAATGAAATAAAATAGTTTATTTTCAGACACAATTGTCCATATACCTATTCTACAAAATGTCCATAGTAAAAATAAAAAATAAAATATTTAATATAATAAAATAATCACCCATTTTAAAAATAATCAGAAAATAATAAGCTAAATTAAAAACATGTCAACAATTATTTTTCAAAATTTTCATGTGACGAGTGCGATTTTGCCCACCGGCTGAAAATCGGACTGTCACATGCTTCAGCGACCGCACTCAGCAGACTGTTGGCGCTGCCACGCACACGACGCTGCGTCGTAAAAAATGTAAAAACGTTGTTTTATACTAAAATCAACTGTATTCTGTCAATTAAAAACAAAAATATATATATATAAAAAAATTATGAAAAAAAATATTTTTAATTTATTTAATACAAAATTAAAATACACACAAATCTACACTACAATAAAAATAACTAAATATCACTTCACTTTCACTTTATACATCACTCACTTCACTTTCAAGCCTATATAATAAAAACCTAAAACCTATCGAGTTTAGGCTTGTTTGATTGTCTTGGCGAGTAGGTACTTACTTCCGTATCCATACTAATATTATAAATGCGAAAGTAACTCTGTCTGTCTGTCTGTTACCTCTTCACGTTAAAACTGCTGGACTGATTTCGCTGAAATGATATGGAGATACATAGTTGGACACCTGAGAAAGGACATAGGATAGTTTTATTCCGGAAAATCGCCTTTTAAAGGGGAATTAAGGGAACTCTTCAAATTTTAACGGATCATGAGTTTTGATTTGACAATTTCTATAAGTAACTTAAGCATTTCCTACGAAAACCATCGTTTTGGTGAAGTGGACCTAATGATAAAGACCAGGGCTGGCATAGAGGAAATGCATGATATTGCCAGCTGTATCATCTGGTTTGAGATATTCATCTTTTGTTTGTAAGGATATACCTTGAGGGTAGTCCGTTTTGATTATAGTTCTATTCTGATAATAAGATCCATGAGGAATTGAGGGAACTCCTCAAATTTTAATGGTACATGTGTTTTGATTTGTCAATGTCCATAAGTAACTTGGGCATTTTCTTACGGAAACCATCATTTTGATAGAGTGGACAGTGGACGTAATGATGAAGACCAGGGATGGCATAAGTTCTTTAAACTTTTATTAATTAGCAATGGTACCGGAATTTGATTAGCAGTGTGAGGTTCAAGTAAATTTGGTTTGTTATTATTTATAATAAGGATGTAACGATAGCTATTGCCAGGTTGTTTGTTTTTATCTATAAACTTGGATAATTTAATTGTCGCAATCGGTGTATTTAGTAATTAGTCCGACATTATCAAAATCTAAACGCCTCTAATAATATAATGTTGTTTAAAAAATAAATAAACCGGCGACTCTATTGATTCAATTTCAACTATGATCTGCCTTTTACATCTTTTGTCGCTGTCCGTCACGCGTAGCGCGTAGCGCGAGGGAAAGGGCCAACTGCGTAAAACCAATTCAAGAAATTTATTTAACTAACGTTAGAAAAAAAATATTTTAGTAAGTTACAAAGCAATTTTGACTAAAAACCTACTGCATTATTAAACTGTAAAATATTACTTACCGGAAATACGATATGCCATCCTTTTTAAGCGTACCTAGTTAATGTGTTATTTTTGCACTTTTTAACGGAGCACTTCGGCAATTCAAGCTCAATTGTGCTAAGAACAACTTTAAGCACGATTTGCTCCGGACACATTTTAAGTGGTCATGGTGAGTCTATTGAATTTCAATGTCGTTGCGCCACTCATTGCGAATTTTCTCCTATTCGCACTTGTGCTGTGCCATAATGAGCACTTTATGTCCAAAGGGCCATATGTAAGTAAGTACTGTAAAACGTCGTACGATGCACTTGCGAATAGGTAATTCGAAATTCATAATTTCGCCCTATTCGCACTTGTATCGTAATATATTATTTTCATATCGAGTAGTTTTGTTTTGCTTTAATGGTACATTACTGCTGAGGCCTGCAAGTCCTTATTAACAACAAAAAAATCAAAGATTTATTTGTAGAGAAATTATAAGACAAAAACTAAAACAGTTTTAATAGAAAATACATTTTTTATACGCATTGGTATTGGCAGAATGTCATGATGCCTGTGCCACAAAATGTGGAATGGAAATTAAAAAAGAGGACTGTCCGGCCTAGACCTTTAACACTTACTTGTATGAAATTCCATTAAGAATCTCTTGCCCTAGCAGCACCTGAAACGCCATCCTTCACGGCCTATTATAAGGAACATAACATCAATATTTCATTGCATGTTTGAGAAAAATGTATTTATTTTATTTTACAGCGCATGTGCTCGGAAAGTGTGTTTTCTAATGGAGCAAATCGTGCTTTTCCGTGTTTTTCCGCACTAGTGCGGGAATGGATTTTCATAGACGATTTTCACGACCGGGCCGAAGGGCACCGCCGCGCAGCACGCTGCGCTCAGCCGCTGCTCAGTGCTCACCCCGGTGTACTGTGAACGGTGCTAACTATTGCACTAACGTTAATAATTAATGTTTATTTACTCGCACAATTCCTTGTAAAACATTGTACCTATGAAACATGTGTGTAAAGATGATTTCCGACTCCGACTTAAATTATTTTCAAATTTTATTTTTACATTATAAATATTTTAGTTCATTTAAATCAAGATCAAGATTTTTTTCATCACATCATGAAAACTTCAACATATATACAGTAGTAATAATAGTAATAAAATAATCTCAACTATATATAAAGTATTTTAAAATCTCTGTTACTGTAGTATTTAGTGTTTTAATAAAAAGAGTTGGAGGGACACAGAGTTATTTTTTTATTTTATTCTTAAGGTAGGTTTTTCATTTTTAGGTAAGTACCTGTTCAGGCATAAACAAAACACACGTATCTTCTATGCATTTCAAATAGCGCGGGAAGACGCCGTGCTTGTGACGACCGCGCGACAGTGGCGCTACAAGGCCGCCGCATTCCGTCCGTGGCGAAAAGAAGAACTAGTTGCAAAACAAACGAGAGTGCGACCGGCACGATTTCAATGGCTCGTCTAAAATAAATTAAGTTTAAGTGATATTAATCATTAACGGACGGTGTGAATTATTTTAAGTGAACTAGCAAGCATCAAGGACCAAGTGTAGTGATTTTAAGAGGCAGGGCCAGCCTGGCTGGCTGACCTGGTCATTCTTTGGAGCCGGCGTCCAGTCCACTAATCACACGAGGCGGTTAGCAACAAAGGTACTGTGCTATTTGTTTGTAAAGTTGATGCTGTGTTAATGCCTGAACATGGGGTTAGATAGGTATAGATTTCATTTCGTATTTGTTTGTACATAAACAGTACCATAATTGTTATTTAAGAGTTATTTATTAATCAAATAGTTTAGACAACTGTTAAAGTCCATCTTACTTGCTAGGAAGCTACCGGCAAAGAGGGTGTGGTTCCATTTTGACGTAACAGATAAAAATGTCTCAAGTGCGTTCGGAAACGCTCTATACAAAACAACGTTTCGGATATAATATACCCAGATATTACAGTTACCTAGTGCGATTCATATAAATATCATTGGATTTTGCATTGCATGCATTGTTTATATTTCGTTTTTATCTTACCTTACCTTATAGGATGGTGTCATATGGTGACCAACATTTGTTAGGTATTGATATCTTATTTCAGACGTATGTATACTGACTAATACTTGATTTATTTATTCCGCACTTGCTTCTTGTGCGACGAGTGTGTTTTGTCCGAGTTTTTTCGTTCGATTTGAAAAAAGTAGGTACTAACGTGATTTTATAGTTCGCTTACTTGTTCGCTTCTTATTTGGTCTGGTTCCTGTTGCGCCCGTTGATCCTGCTATTGATTTCGCGAAGGGTTGGCCAGGTGAAGTTCTGCTTCGGCCGTGGTGCGGTTGGTCATCGTGATTCGGCGGGATTGATTCAGTGGGATCATGGCGTGATTTGGTGGGTAGTTGGGGATGGTTGGTTGTCTGGTCCACCGTATGTTCTTATTGTCGGGCTCTAGCGTATTACAATCGTTACGGTCATCATGTTCCTTGTCGACTGGGCTGAAGCTGAGTGCGGTCCTCCCATTTTTATATTTCTGCGCCACAAGTACGTTAATAAGTAGGGTCGCTTGATGGTATGCAGAAGCAGGATAGTGTATTCCGTGATTTAAACTCATTGCTCACTTATTTAGTTCTGTTGCCGACTGTACTTATCGCGTATAAAAGACCCTGGGCTCAAAGAATTGACGAAGGTGGGATATAAATGTGCAATAAAACTAGGTAGCCCTCGTCCTCTGTCGGTCAATTTGATAAGGAACCTGACTAGCCACCCTACGTGAACGGAAGTCTATTGCATCTATAAATATCCGGAAGGGGCAGCGAATCTTACCGACCTCCTGACCTGGTTCGTAGCGATTTGGAAATGTCTGCATAGAACAACATACTAGTAGGTAAGTACTGTATTTTAAATACATAGGTTCTTAGTTTAGTAGGTTTGTTTTCGCATTTTTTTAATAGTCAGTTTGAAGGCTATACGTAGTTTGAGTTTGGTTTAAGGTTTCTTTTCATTGTTTTATATAGTGGATTTTTATTTTCATAAGTAAGTAGATGTTTTCTTAGTTTACAAAATACAAATAGGTACATAATAATTTATTTGTATTTGTAGTTTAGTCCAGTTTACGCAGGTAGTTGGCATTGGATAGGGCGTTAGGTAAGGTTGAAAGGTGAAGGTTTCAATCTACTAAATTTAATAATGATAATTAATTAAGTAAGTATATTTAATCTACATTTATTTTGTTTTCTGAACTTCATTCTTAAGTTATACGAATATAGAGGTGAAAATAAATGGTTATCGAAGCTATATGTATTGAAGGACAGATGATCTGTCAAACCATTGTGCCTATTAAAGGGGAGGGGAAAGAAAAAAAGGCATTTACAGTTCGTGAACAAATTGTCAATTTTATTGAACAGCACTGGGATGAATTCCGTATTACCTATGTCCGACAATGGACGTGGTGACAATTACAATACATCAGACGAGTATTATGTTGATATGATTCAACCGTTTAAATTTGGTACTTTATGTGAACTGGAGGCAGCAGGAAAAATATTCAACTTTGTGTATGAAGTTTACCGTGATTGTAAGTTGTACATTAAAGTTGGTACTCAAGGTTATCCAGTTAAGCGTCTTCGTTTTTCTGGGAATCTAACAGGGGGTCATTTCGAAGCCTATAAATCTATGGCTAAGAAAATAACGTCGAGAAGGATAGAAATACTGGATGCCATTTCTTTGTCCTGAAACGATTCTGACTCAGTTTCTTCTGCGGAATCGTCCATCATTTTGTCTGATACACCTACGCTACCAATAGAATGTACTGAAACTAAAAATAATACTAAAACGCGAAGGGCTACATAAACAAATAAAACAAGAATAAATGAAATGAAACAGGCGCAAAAAAGAAAACCCAAAAAAATCCTACACCACATCGGAAAGCTGCATCTAAATATCAACAGGCATACCCAGATGTGCATAAGCAAGCGGCTCCTGCTTATCGACAAGCACACCCAGAAGTGTATAGACAGGCTGCTGCTGCTTATCAACAAGCACACCCAAAAGTGCATAGACACGCTGCTGCTGCTGCTTGTCAACAAGCACACCCAGAAGTGCATAGACAGGCTGCTGCTGCTTTTCAACAAGCACACCCAGATGTGCATAGACAGGCTGCTGCTGCTTATCAACAAGCACACCCAGATGTGCATAGAGCAGCTCAGTCCAGACACAATATTCGGGTCACTATACTACCATGGCAAAACAAACATCTTTTAGGAATGTCTTACGATACTGACATAGCTTACAGTAATGATAAAATGGTAAAAATTGGTAGTAGGAGTTATAAGTGTAAGTGGAGTAATGCACTCAAGTGGAAAGATGAAACTAATGGAATGTTTTGTAGTAATGGTAAAGTGCAGCTCGAAGTATTACACACTCTTCCTGAACCGCTTTACAGCTTGGTTATGGATCTGCACCCTGACTATAGGCTTTTCATAAACAATGTCCGCAAATACAACAATAAAATTGTTTCCAGATGACATCGTTCGGCGGAAAAAAAAGTAGTAGAATACGGTTTTATGCCTACGTTCAAAGTTCAGGGGCAAGTTTATCATAGAGTTGGAAGTTTCCTGCCACAACCTACGCAGACAGCTCGCTTTCTGCAGATCTACTTCGTTGGTGATGATGATAGAGAAGTCAATTTACGATCTTCAAACTTCCTTACCTTAAAACTAGGTTTTATCAAACAATTACAGAAAATGCTTCACGACCTAAACCCATACATTAAGGATTTAAAGAGTACCCTCGACAAGGTTCCATCCTCTTGTAAGTCATTTAAGGTGGTCATCCATGCTGAAAAGAAACCGCCAGAGGAGCACAGGGGTCGTTATAATGCTCCAACTACCAACGAAGTTGCTTTATGTATTCCATCGAGTGGCAGAAACGTGGTCTTCCGCATATTCATATACTATTATGGCTATCACACCATATCAAATACAAATACAAATGTTTATTAATAACGCCAAAGTTACAGGTCATCGATCCTACATACTAGCAGGTACAATAGTGCAATTAATATAACGTATTACAACGTATCTAATATAGCTTATGTCAACGGCAGTGACAAGAATTCCTCGACATTGTATAAAGTTAGTGTCAACAGCCACTTTCGCAGCTTACATTTAAAAATATCGGTGGAGGTTGCATTTCTGACCTCTGCGGGCAGTCTATTATATACAGACGGACCCATGACATACGGAGATCGCTTTGACTTGGACAGTTTGTGCTTAGGGGAGACGAGGCGATATTCAAACTTGTTACTGCGGAGCGCATGACTCCCGTCCGTACCGCGTGTTTTAAACAAATTTATATTCAAGCGTGTGAAAAGTGCCACCTGGTACACAAGTTCGCTTGGTAACGTAAGGATACCTAGGTCCTCAAAAAGGTTCCTGCATGAGGTATCCCTTGATGTTTTTGCCACTGCGCGCAATGCTTTTTTTTGCATTCTAAATGGTCGCTGAACGTCGGCCGCGCGTGCCCACAACTCCGCACCATATGTGAGAAGGCTGTGCACTGTTGCGAAATAACAGGAGCGTACGACGCTGAGTGTCGCGGTGTTGGCCAGCCTACCCAACGCGAAACATGCGCGCCTCAGCTTCAGACTCAGTTCGTCAATCTGCTCGTCCCAGATTAGCGCGCAGTCGATTTTGAAGCCCAGCAGCTTTGTTGATCGTACTTGCTGCAATATAGTATCGCGGGCCCTAACATTGAATGATTTCTGATTTCGACCGTTCAATTCAAAGGTCATGAAGCAGGTCTTATCTCGGTTCAACGCTAGGCCGTTCGACGAAAACCACTCTTCGAGCTTACGGACTACCCTATTAATTTTGACTTCGAGCATAGCATCCGAGGGGGCTTCTATTACCGCAGCCACGTCATCTGCGTACATGAATAATTCAGCGTCGCCTATGGCCATGGGGAGGTCGTTTAATAGGAGGCTGAAGAGAGTATTCGATAAACAGGATCCCTGTGGCACTCCGAGGCCATTCTCTACCTCCTCAGACCTGACACGCCCTGCCTCGCCCGCAACAACTTGAGTCCTATTAGATATAAAAGAGGTAAGCAGGGATAGTACTGGGCCTCGAATCCCGTAGAAATTTAGTTTATCCGCAATGAGGGCGTGATCGGCGGTGTCGAACGCGCGCGAGATATCACAGCATAGCAGTGCTACGCGCAGGCCCGCCTCGCGCGCGCTCAGCACGCGCCAGACTACTTCCCGCACAAGGTCAGTTGTCGCGCGTCCCGCTCGATAATTATTGGCGTTCCGATAATATTTTTCGTTCCCATATGAATTTATTCAGTCTCTTATTTATCCCTACTTCCAGTACTTTACTTATCGCCGGCACAAGGGATATCGGACGGTACGAAGTGGCAACGGACCGGTTTCCTTTACCCTTGTACAGCGGACTAATTTCAACTTTTTTAAGGGGTGAGGGGTAGGTACCCTGGCAAATGCTAGCATTACAGATGACCGATATTGTGCTGGCAAGTGGTATTGCTATTAATTTTAGTAGGCTAGCGGATAACCCATAGTAGTCGGTACTAGTTTTGGGGGCGATGTGATTTTTTAATATCGCAACAATTTCATAGGGAGTAAACAGCGGCAAGCGCATTGATACGTCACTCGCTCCCGCGTCAGCTGCGAGTGCCGCGCCGGCGAGTGGACGGCCGGCCGCGGGGGCGCCGCACCTACCCGCTGCAGTGACAAACTCCATGTTCAGTGCGTTAACTGCTGCCTGTTTAGAGTTAGACGCGAAAGGTTGACCGTTCGAGTCTCTCAGGCGGTCCGTATAATCGACGCGGTCCCTGGATTTGCGACCTAATTCTGCATTTATTACCTTCCACATTCGTTTCGACTTATGAGGGTCGTTTCGAATCTGGTCAGAGTAAAACTGAGTTCGTTTGTTTTTCAATAAAAGCTGATATTTCGAAGTCAACTGTTTGGCGAGATCGGAAACGCCGGAGTTAGTCGGGATCACCCCCGATGTTATAGACAAAGTTAAAGTCTAACATGATACATGGGCCATGCGGAAGTTAAAATTATAAGTCGCCGTGTATGAAAAACAATAATTGCTCTAAAAGGTGTCCCAGGCCTCTACTTAGTGAAACACAAACCGGTGACGACGGCTATCCGCAATATAGAAGACGGTCTCCTGACGAAGGTGGCTTTACTTGTGACATTGATGGAATAGAGATTGACAACCGTTGGGTAGTACCGTATAATCCGGTTGTTTTGAGAACTTTCAACGCGCATATAAACGTCGAATTCTGTCACTCTGTTAAATCGATAAAATACTTTAGCAAATACATAAATAAAGGCTCCGACCAGGCCACTTTTGCTCTAGAAAATGTAAAAGATGAAGTAAAGATTTACGAAAGTGGGAGGTACATAAGTAGTTCAGAGGCGGTTGGCGAATTCTTGAATTTCCAATTCGTGAACGCTTCCCCACCGTGTTTCATCTTGCGGTTCACCTGGAAAATGGTCAGAGAGTATATTTTAATCAGCAAAACCTCAGCAGACAAACTTACAAACGACACTTCTTGCCTTTTTTGAGTTGTGTTGTAATGATGATTATGCAAAAACCCTTTTATATTACCAAGTCCCAGCATATTATATTTGGACCAATTCACGATTCGAAAGGAGGAAACGTGAAGTGGAAGTAGATGGATGGCCAGGCGTTTAAAAAGAACATGTTCTGGGTAGAGTGTATACAATAAACCCTAACAATACGGAATGTTTTCATCTTCGAATGGTACTCCATGAAATTCGAGGCCCCACATCATTTGAAATGTTAAAAACAGTAAATGATGTAGTACACTCCACTTTTCAGTCTGCTTGCAAGGCTTTAGGCTTGCTTGAAAACGATGATCACTATGTTAATGTTTTGTCACGTGTCTGTTCCGCTAAGCCTGTGGGATTCATTTAAAGAACCAGTTTCAGAAGACTTTAAACGTCAAATCGAAATGCAGATTGAAGGAGACATAGACCATATAACTGATGAAGTGTTCAACAAATGTTTGATAGAAATTGAAGAAGCATTTTTGGGATTAGGCGGGCTTTCCCTGAAACAGTACGGTTTTTTTTTACCACAAACAAGCAGGTCTCTAACATTGGAAAATAGAAAATAAGTTAAAGAAGCTAGCTATGATGTTATTGCTTTAGAGGGGTTAGTCAGGAATAACTATGATTCCTTAACAGATGAATAAAAGTCAGTTTACGAGGAAATAATCAGAAGTGCGAATGCAAGTGAAGGCAAAATTTTCTTTTTGGATGCTCCAGGGGGAACTGGCAGAACCTACCTATTAAATTTGATATTGGGGAAAATAAGGGTCACCCGTGAAATTGCATTAGCGGTAGCTTCTTCGGGAATAGCCGCAACACTTTTGCAAGGCGGTCGGACCGCCCATTCTGCCTTAAAGTTGCCACTTAACTTAACAAATGTAGAAACTCCATTGTGTAATATTTCATAACAGAGCAAATTTGCAGAAGTACTGAGAAAAGCCAAAATTATTGTGGGATGAAACTACTATGGCCCATAAAAAAGCAATAGAAGCTTTGAATATGACTCTGCAAGACGTATGCAGCAACACAAATTTGATGGGTGGTTTCACTGTATTGCTGGCAGGAGATTTTCGTCAAACTCTGCCAGTAGTGCCAAGGGGAACACGCGCCGACGAGATAAAAGTTTGTCTTAAAAGTACAACATTGTGCCCATCTGTCAAAATTTGAATTTTAACAAAAAATATAAGAGTCCACCTTGGAGGTAATGTTTCCGCTGGACAATTTTAGGATCTTTTGCTGAAACTGGGCAACGGTGATTACCCCGAAAAAGACGGCTTGATATCTGTCCCTGCGGATCTGTGCACTATAGTAACAACAGTGGAAGATCTTACTCGTATTTCAAAAAATTATCCCGACGTTGCGCTCATCCAGGAAAAATCAATAGAGTGGTTATGTATATAATAAGAATAAGAAACATTTATTCGTGACGATCACACAACACACAACACATAAAAAAAAGAACAAAAACAGGAAGACAGAATTGTTGTGTGCATCACGAAATGGACCCAACTCAGCATAATGCTAGTTTTGAAGCCAGCGCTGGTCTTCCGTAGGGCCCATTCGATGATGCCACGAGAAGTAACACATAAAAGGACTAATAACATAACAGTATAAATCATTAAGAATACCAACATTTAAAACATCACAAAACCAAAACAAAAATTACAAGGAAAAAATACTACTCATGAACGCGACCATACCATCTGTCAAGCCTGCTTAGGCTATCTGTGCTTTTTGCGCAAGCGCAACTAGCGCCCAGCCACAGCCCAAACCAAAAGCAAGCAATCTAAATGGCATAGCCGCTCCATGGAGAAATTTAAATTAAAACATAAACTAAAATTGAACACACCAAACAAATATGCAAACGCATTATCAATGTGCAAGATGGGTAAACATTGTGAAGCACCGTTTACGCTGCATAATAATAACATGACCTAACCTAAAACTTGCAAACTTATAATAATACACAAAATTAAGGAATGATAAGATACGATATGGCAATGCAAAAGGGATATAAAAGTGTGGTAAGTAAATAAATATACTAGTGGTATTACAATTTATAAATACTATACTATATACAACTAGTGTCATGACTCAATGTTTCCTGTGATAACTGGTGAACATACAGAAACTTCCTTAGTTTTATCCTAAAAGTGTCTACATTTTGCAGGTTCCTTATTGGCGAGGGGATATTGTTCCAAATTTTACTTGAAGCATACCGGAAACTACCACGGAAGGCTGCTGAAGTATGTCGGGGTATTATTAGCTGCATCCCACACTGCCGGCGGTCACGCTTGCTATTGATCGTCAATCTATTGAAGAGATATCTAGGTGCATTGAACTTCAAGACTCCAAAAAGAAGACAGGCTAAGTGAAGCTTTCGCCGGTGCTGCATTTTTAACATATTGTGTTTGTTAAGGAATGGTGAAACATGTGCCCTTGGTGGAATGCTGAAACAAAAACGTGCGCAGGCATTTTAGACTCGCTGTATAAGTCTCTTTGTCTTGGCAAGAAGACGAGGACCATAGACACTATCCACATAATTAAGTTTAGAGAGTATAAGAGATTCAACCAACTGTATGCGCACACATTCATTTACAAATGGCCTTATTTTATAAAGAATTCTAAGTTTAAAAAAACAACTCCTAACTGTATTGACAGTATGTTTCTCAAACCTTAAGCCACTATCCATGAGGAGCCGCAAATTGGTTATGTGAAAGAGCTATACTGACCCCAAAGAACGAACAAGCAGCGGCCATTAATGACATTTTACTGAACTCCTTTGAAGGGCAACAGATTGTTTATAACTCAATCGATACTATGGTTAGCATTGACGATGCTGTTAATTATCCAGTAGAATTCTTAAACACTTTGAACGCACCGGGTCTTCCATATCACAGACTTTTTTACGTGTGGGTGCACCTGTTATGTTATTGAGAAATTTGAAGCCACCCAAACTTTGTAACGGCACTAGGTTGCAAGTAAAGGCTTTGCACCGGAACGTAATAGAGGCCACTATTTTGACTGGGCCTGCTCAGGTTGAAACAGTGTTTGTACCGCGTATTCCATTAATACCAAATGATCTTCCCTTGGATTTCAAAAGGCTCCAGTTTCCCCTGAAAGTCTGTTTCGCCATGACCATAAATAAGTCGCAGGGACAAACTCTTAAATTCGCTAAGACTGTTTCTCCCACGGCCTGTTCTATGGTGGCATGCTCTCGTGTAAGTTCATCTCAAACTTTGGTTCTATTGCTGCCACCTTCAAACATGGCAAAAAATGTTGTTTATAAGGAGGTACTTTAAGCGCAAACCGGTTTTATGTCGATAAGGTTTTTGTCAACGACCTAAGACACTGGTTGTGGAGGTTGTATGAAGTCTCCCCACTGTACCTACATACCTACGCCGTGATTAAAGTAAGTCGATACGGGCGTAACAACTCAATATATTGTATAAAATTTCTTAAAAAAAATTAAGCAGTTGCGCGCACTACTTTTATCTACCGAAATTTTAGAATGTCTTTCATACTTTTTCGAAACCCACATCTAAATTGGTTCAGCCAAATGCAAGATAATTGCGAACAAACATATATTCCTACATACGTACATAGAAACCTACGAGTCCAACTGAGAACCTTCTTTTTGTAAACGGAACATGAACATGAACATAGGTACCACACCCAGCCAGGGACATGCCTGCTCTGGCCTAGCCAGCATACCAGGGGGCACAAATTTGTAGGGAGTGACACGCTCAGGGATGGGGAGGGACGAGTTACCACCGCGGCCGTAACCCACAATCAGCCGGCTATGCAGCCTTAAGCCAATATTGGAAATGAGGAGAGACAGGTTACCATAGAGGGTGAGCGTTGATGAAGTGCTGCTCGTTGTCGTTGTTTGTCTTCGCCATTGGGGTATATCTCTTCGCTATGTGTTGAATATGTGTTGGTTGCACGCAGAGCAGATGGCCGATGGGGTCGAAAAGTGCTTGAGTGGAGACCACGGCTTGATGGACAGATGACCTTATGAAGGTCGCCGGGAGACGCTGGATGCAGTTCGCTTCCAACCGGTACATATGGAGGTCCAAAGGGGAGGCCTATGTTCAGCAGTGGACGTCTTGTGGCTGATGATGATGATGATGTGTTGAATGTTAATCCGTCAATTCTAATTTTTCTTTGTTTTTCGTTGCTTGTTACATTCCTGACAAGCTTCTTTGGGAGCGGTGATATTTTCTCAATCGTTCGACGTTTCTTGCTTCACTTAGCTCTTCACGTCACTTAGGTCATTTCACTTATTTAACCCTTAACTTGGCAGCGGAAAGTGTGATCGGTTTTCTTTTTCTTTTTTAGTGCAGTTAGCTTCTAAGTGATAATTATACATGGTAAAAATACAAAAAAAAAAATTTTATTTATATTTTTTAATTTATGGCATGTGTCTTTTAAGACACATTGCCAAGAGTTCCATACTTTAGTTGAAAGTTTTTGCGTATCTTTAAGGATACATTGCCTGCTAGTAAGAGAAATAAAAACATACTGTTTTTGTAATGAAAATATTTTAATATGTACCTTAAGTCACAGCCATTAGTTAAAATTACTTGTAATACTAACGCTTCTTAAGATTACATCACATATTGAGATCATACAATGAAGGATTTGCGAATCCAATAAAAATAATATTTAAACGAAACATAAATGAGCCTTTTAACATCACACGTATAAAAATGCACTTCTAAAACAACATTATCAAAAAAACGTGTGCACTTATATTGCACTTATAAAAGAAATATTCTCTTAATACATAAACAAAGAAATAACTGTAGGTACTCATCTAAGACATAGTATGATATGCATAAAAACAATTGCGATCTTCAGTCAAACACAGTCTTACATTGCATTTACTGCACAAAAATTTGGTTTGTCCCTTGATGCATTTTTTACAGCGACCTTTTGTTGTAAATGTTGGCAAATGGCCAACATGGTCATAACGACTGTCAACTTGACATCCAGGTGTCAGGAATCTCTTATGGCCACCTGGAGTCATTTTTATCGCCCTTTGCAATGTGACAAGACTTTTACTTATGGCACATCTGAATTCCTTAAGTCTCATAGGCTTAGATTCTTTGGTCTCTCTTCTATAAACCAGCCAAGCATTGTTAACGCAGATGTCGAGAAGCTGGGAGAAAAGCGGCAAGTACCATCTATGCGACTTCAGTTCCGTGCGGTATAAAGCAATGAGCATGTCGGCGAGATCAACACCTCCCATGCGTGAGTTATAATGCCGGATCATGTTAGGACAAGTTACCTGTTGCCTGGTTTTGGTCGTCTTATTATATCGCAAAATCGGTTGAGTCGGATAAGCATCCACGTAGGTACTTGCTGCGGTAACACACTTGTTATCGAACCATTTGACCACTACAATCTTGGTTTCGTTTGAAACAACTTGAGCAAAAGCACCACGGCCTCTCTTCTTCAAGTTTTTGTCTGTGGGTAGTTTTTTGTTTGCTTCACGTAGGCGATTAGACCTTATAGTGCCCAAAGAGAAAATCCCGTACTCATTTCTCAAGTAATGAAGCAATTCTATGGACGTGAAGAAGTTGTCAAAGTAAAGTACTTTACAGGCAGGTTCTTGAATCGTTTGTGACAGTGCTATAACAACTTTTGCTCCTAAACCCATGCAGTCTTCGTCATCAGTAAATATAACATGACGAAAAGTATCTTCTCCCCCATAAATCAGAAAATCATACACGAATCCGGTCATTCCTGCTCGCACAAATATTTTATACCCCCACTTCCGAGGTTTGCTTTTTATATATTGTTTTCTTGAGCCTGCTCTAGTCCCTTTATATGGAACCATCATTTCATCAATGCTGAAATGGTTTTCCTCTTCGACTTTCAAACAATTAAGACGAACTCTTTCAAGGAATGGCCGGATTTTATAGTACCGATCACCATCATCTCTTAAATTATCTGCAAAATGCAGAAATCTTCGGAGTTGTTGGAACCGTTTTAGGCTCATTATATCCGCTACTTTGTCGAACCTTAGAAAAAGTGACCAATAGTCGGTGTAAGCTGGCATATCAACAACACCCATTAGAAGGTTAATTGCAACAAAATCTTTTATATCGTCGGTAGTTACATTCAGTGAAGTGCCCTTTAATTGAACATGATACAGATTCGTTTGTTCCACCATCAATTCTATTATATCATCAGAAAAGAACATGCGAAAGTAATCTGAAGGTGACTTAGTATCAGAAGCTTTGCTGAATGTTTTTTCTTCGATATTTGCAGTGCCACGAAAGTTTTGAGTCGTCCATTTCACATCAATCTTCTTTGGTTTCGATGGTTTTTTTTTAGGCGCCGTAGTTTTGTTCTTCTTGGACCGAGTTGCATTAGATGGAGAAGGAGCCGGACAATTAAACGGGGTCAAGGGAGCAGCTAATGGTGAATATGTATTTATGGCGGAAATTGTCGAATTACTTTGCCCCTGCAGATTTTGTGGAGTTGCAGTGTTGGACAGAATCAACGGAGTTAGGGGTGAGTACATTGGAGCCAGAGGACTTTCTTCAGAACAAGACCTAGTGATAGATATGACCTGGACGTGTGATTGGTTTTTATCATTAATTTTGTCATTTTCACTATCACTGCCCGAAAGTAAATGCAAATTTTCCAAAGACGAAGCTATAGACGGTGCAGGCGAGCTGTCAGAATCGTTTATACGCCTAGGCAGATTCAGTTCATCTTCAGAAGAGTCAGTCTTTTCAAGGTCTGAAGCTGCTCCTGGCTTAGGTACTAATGCCAAAATTCTTTGAGATCTTGTGATTGGCTGCAAACCGCGAAATAATTGAACATTAAAATAACGAAATAAAAACAGTTTTTATTTAAACATCATTTTAATTTTAAATTATGACAGAAAAAAACCATTTTGCATATTTTGTCGCATCCTTGGCAATGTTGACATTAATGCACACAAGTAATAATATACGTAACCTGGCAATGTACCTTAAAGTGCACACTGTCAAATCAATGTAACTATATGCATAACCTGGCAATGTATCTCATAGTGCACATGACCAAATCAATGTAACTATATGCATAACCTGGCAATGTGCATTTACAGATACACCAAGAAAAACGCTTACATTTGTCTAACAAAATATGTTTTTTTCTGTCAAATAGATATAAAAAAGGAAAGTTCCACTATTCGACTATAAAATTAAGTTACGAGCTTAGTGCCAAACAAGTAAATTAAGGAATTATCGCAAATTATTACCTTGAGCCTCGTAGCCGCACGCGCACGGTCCGCCATCTCGCGAGCTACTGTCAAATAGTGTTGCCAGAATGCTAAAATATATTTTTTGGTAGAAAGTTAGGATATTTTACTACCTATTCAAACTAAACAGACAGTTGAAAACGCGCGATACTACTCACGATATTTTTTTTAGTAAAATGTGCATAATTAGATACGCTGCCAAGTTTAGGGTTAAATAAGATAACGCTTAGGAAAATCATTGGTACACTTCTAATTAACTTGAAACAGATTATGTTGGTTATATCACTAACACAACACTTAATGTTATTAAAACAGGAACAATAGCAACAATACACGGCACGAACTAACTTGAGAAAAAAAAAAACAATAAATTAGTCCAGTAAAAATGGAGATATCCTCGGTCTCTTGGGTTCGTTGATCAGTATGGTTACAATGTGCAGAATATCCTTCTAATTGTATCTTCTTGTATTGTTTTATTTATCGGCGTCTAGGCTGGTTTATGTGAGTTGGGTTATTCACTTCAAATATTATTGTGAGGTGCTTCTTTGCATCGGTTTTTTGTCGACTTTGAAGACAGGTTGTGCCTATTGTAGAACAAAAGGCGCGGAGTCGTATGAAAAAAGGCCTTTGTTTCTTTTTGGTCAGTTAGTAGCTTTCGAACTAAGTTCCACATCTGGTCCGTATATAGTTATGCAATCCGGCCACAATACAATAAAGCAATATTATCTGGATAGGCACGCGGTACCTGCTCGTAGGCAAGAGGCGTTGGTATGTCCAACTAATTTTTCAAACACAATTATGTCAATACATGTCTGATTAATTGATTGATTTATTCAGAAATTATTTCTGAATAAATCAAACAAACAATCAGTAGGTATAGGTTTCATTTATGTAATTGTTGAAGAACGAATTTAAAGTTTTTTATTATTTCCGTGACACGATGGTAATGTAATACAGTTGATATATTAAGATCATCTTCAAAATGTTTATCTTATCTTCTTTACTTTCTCATTTTCAATCTCATAATAATTATTTCTCATAAACAAAATAATAAATCGCATGTGACAAATCGTATCGTCATGTCTTAGAGGCCCTTCGAACATGTTTACCTGATTGAAAAACGCCTCTACTTTGACTGACGTTTCGTAGGCTCTGTTCCGTTTCATACACACAGATTTATAAGAACTGTTTTCAATGTTAATATTTTTAATGAATGATCATTAGTATGATGAAGAAGTAATAAAATTATTGAAATATGAAATGTCAATATCTTTAATATTATTGCGTTAATAGTAGGTATTTAGTTTTATTACGGCTCGGTAAAGTTAACGAACAATAATACTCTTCGGTAAGCAGTCATGAATTGGAACACAATTAAATTTAAAAAGATTGGAAAAGTAAAAAGCACTAGTTCGCAAAAACAAACTTTGCGCACGCAAAACAGCCAAAAAAAGGGCACTTTTTGAGCAACTGTATTGAAAAATTTTTTAGCATCTGTATTAAAAAACGTCGTTCGATTCACGTGCGGATATGTCATTTTTAACTTGTCCCGAGTATTGCCACTCGCCTACGGCTCGTGGCAAGATACCTCGGGACTCGTGAAGTAATGACATACTTTCCGCACTAGCATCGAAATGTACTATAGCCTCATCACAAAAATACTCAATAGACAAATGTCAAAAGGTGGTTCTTAGACCTCACAAAGTAAGTTTAAATCTTCAATATTCATCAAAATGTTACTTACCTCTGTTTCTTAAACTGATTAACGGTAGCCGGTGTTAGTGTCGAGGTCGTGAGAATGTATTGTGTTGTGTTAGCCTCGACAAAGCATGGCATTATAAATCATTGTTCAGGTAATTTCCGTCCATTTCTGCCATCTAACGACCAGTATTGTGCGGTGCTGTGTGCATGTGCAAGGGGAAAATGGAAACGTCTAGTAAATTACCCACCCTCGCTATTTTTCTCCGGGGGTCGGTACTCGGTACATAAGTCACATAAGAAGTAGATTAATAAAAAAGCAAATTAAAAAATGTGGCTCACTCTATCGTGGACTCATGATGAAAGTTTTTGTATCTTTATCCTATCCTATATAATCGCGGCATCACGTCTAAAATCAAATTTAATGCTAGTGCTATTGGGACCGTGCGCGATGACAGCGCCATACGGCAGTGGCAACTACAGGCAAAATCCGTATATTTTGACACAACTGTCATGCAAGAACTCATGTAATCATTCTAATAATTTCAATGAAATCTTACTATATGTATACAGTGTGTAAGTCTAATACGGGCGATAAATTTAACCAAACAAAGAATTCAATAGTGTTATGTTATCAATAATTAAAACATATTTTTAAGTTACACTTAAATATGACCCCATAATTAATTTTTTATAAAATTTTCAGAAGGAATGTACTATAAAATATTTGACGCTGACAGTTGTCAACAAATGTTTAACGCGAGTGTGTTTGCATTACATTGCGGGCCGAATTATTTTCTATGCATAAAATTTTAATTGCAATTCCATTTAAAAGTTACCTAATTACATTTCTTATGTCCTATACTACCACCGTTAAGAGGTTCACCCGTATTCGATTTACACACTGTATATTAGACAATACATGACTATGGTAGCCAATAACAATATTGTTGTTTTAAGTTTAAAATGAGCCTAGTTGTCACTGAAACGGAGTTTGCCATCACTCAAGAAATAACTTTCCAATCAGAGGCACCAAGTAAATTAAATAAATTGGTGTTTGCTGGGCATGTGCTAGAGGTTAAATAAATCCTCCAAGGTGACATGACTATATAATCAAAGCCCGTGTAAACACAATATGTGACAGCAACGGCGTACAGGACAACCGTGAATGCAAGCAGATTTTTATGTTTCAATGCCGTTTAACAAAAGCTTACAAAGTGTCTGACAACTGTTTTTTCTAAATTTCAATAATATAAGTAATATATATGTTATGGGTCAAGTGATTAATGCCCATAACCGTCTGGGCAGAGTGATAAAAATATATATTATAGATTTTTGACATTAAACTTCTCAGTATAACTGTTTATAAACCGATTTCTAGCGAGTTTATACAGATCTAATGGTTTTTTTTTATAACAAATGGGCTTACTCTTGGCCACAGACTAGCCGAGGGCAAAGACGTGGCCTACGATGGAGCGAGTTCGCCCAGAAGGTGCCTGTTCACCCTTGATTTGAAGGCGGTCGGGTTATATGTGCACGGAAATATAGACGCCGGCAGAGAATTCCACTCCTTGGCAGAGCGCATAAGAAAAGAAGAAGCTTCGTGCGAATTGGTGGATTGTCTGAATAAAATGGTCAGCGCATGTTGAGCACACGGGACGTGAGTGCGGGACCATCAAACCCATGGGGCTACAGTCGGCCATATATGTTCAGGCCCGTCGGATCATCTTGACGGGTATGGCCGTCGGGCAAATCTGTCAATGTATGGTAAAATTTATCCTTGATTTGTCAATATGGTAGAAAATCTCGCAGCCTTCTTTTAGAAACCTTGAAGGTATGGACCTATCCACCTTATAGTTACGTATTGACTACGATGAGCATCTGCGCGCCTATTTGTGCCTGTATAGATCCCACAGGGGTCATGCCGAAACTAACTAACTCTCGAAGCAGATCCAAACGGCTGCAGACTCCGTGCAGCAGAAGATCTCATCCTTTGATCTGACTGAGATCTTTCTTGGTGATTTTAACGCCTACAATGCTCCAGCAACACTGACATGACACAACTGGTTACTGCGCCTACACGAACCCCAGATGTGGAGAGCCAAGAACCTTCTCTGTTGAACGCCTTTTCATCCGGTTGTCTACAATGTATTCGTCGGCGAGTTGCCTGTGGCATTATAAGTCAGCAGATTGAGACGGAATGCAGTCGTTCTTTGCGTCCTATCCATGGGGGCAGATTTTCGCTCCAGCAAAAAGGTATCTCACCGAAAGCGAGAGTGTTACCAAGCTTGAGTAAATGCAGCTACGGTACGGGGAGTAAAGACCAGCGCAATAAAAAAAAGTACTTTTCATATTTTTTTAACTTATAGTTCAAAAGTTAGAGGGGTGGGGGGCACATTTTTTAAACTTCTGGAGCGATTATTTCCGAAAATATTAACTTTATCAAAAACTAGTCTTAGTAAACCCTCATTATTTTACAAATACCTATCCAATGATATGCCACACTCTAGGGTTGAAACGAAAAAAAAAAAACACCCTCCGTGTTTACGTGCAACTTGGGAGGTACTCTAAAAAAGAAATTATAACCACTTTTTATTTTACCACTTTGTTGGCGTGACCAATATACGAGTACATATTCGTACAAAATTACAGCTTTCTAGTACTTACAGTCACTGAGATTATCCGCGGACGGACGGACGGACGGACAGACATACAGACAGAGCGAAACTAAGGGTTCCTAGTTGACTACGGAACCCTAAAAAAGGTACCATCTTGTCGCTATCCGATAAGGCGCTAATCTAATGCCATAAATATCAACACCCGACAAAGTGGTTTTTCAAAAACAAGTACCTACAGTAGAACCCACTTAATACGACCCAGTAGTATAACTCAATGATACGACCACGTTTAATACGATTTCCCGCATATTACTCCATTTTTCACCGATCCCTGGCTTGTTTTAATACATTTTTTCCCGGTTAATACGACTCACGTCCCGCTTAATACACCATCGAAAACCCACACATCTAGCATCGTCGCGTCGTATCGTACAATACTAACTTATTTATTGGCGTGTGAAACAATGTTAACTAACCATGCCGTATTAATATTACACAAGGGAACGGAATTCTAGCGACATCTCCGCCTGTCCAGACGAGTTTGTAGTGCTGATTAAATGATGACTCACACTAGGACGGGGCGGGACGGGAAAATCTGTCAATTTCTATAGAAAGCGTCACGTGACATCCGAGGGCTCCGAGCCATCACGTGATTCTTTCTATAGAAATTGACAGATTTTCCCGTCCCGCCCGTCCCGTCCCGTGCTAGTGTGAGTCATCATTAAGCGTTCGTCTAATTGGTTCGTACCTAAACACATAGATTTAATTGGCTCATTTTAACCGCCGCGGTGTTTTGATTTGTGCGAGTTATTAAATTCTTGTGCATCTCAGTGCATCTTGTTTTCTTGCTGTTTTTTGAGTGGCCAGCATTCAGACCCATACGTCATTGCTGGGCGTACCGCTGTTTTGTATACTTTGCCCTTGATGTGTACTGGCATTCTACTATCACAGAGTACCCCCGTAAGTTCCCTCCACTTCATCCACCCCGTGTTTATACGATGAGTGACATCCATATCAATCGATCCATCGTCACAGATAATGGAACCGAGGTATTTGAAGTGGGAAACCCTCTTCAACTGATGGTTTTGTAAGTGGATGCTGGCGCTATTGTTGGTGTTGCTGAAATTACAATGCATATACTCTGTTTTCTCCCTATTCACTCGTAGTCCAGCTTTTTCCAGTGCGGCTCTCCATTCCTCTACTATGCTTTGTAGGGTGCTGGAGTCTTCACTTATAAGCACTATATCATCAGCATAGAGAAGGTCCCATGGCGGAGAACGTTGTAGCTGTGACGTCAGATGATTCATCACGAGATTGAATAAGAGGGGACTGAGTGCCGAGCCTTGATGTACACCGACTTTGACTTTGAACTCTTCGCTTATTCCGGCGGGGCCTCGCACTCTCGCAGTTATGTCTCGGTACATGTCCTGGACGATGTGGATGTAACGCTCTGGCACTCCATGTGCTCGGAGAGCTTGCCAGATTAGTTCCCTTGGCACCCGGTCGAAAGCCTTTTCCAAATCTATGAAGGTCATGTGCAAGTCGGATTTATTGGCCTTATAATTTTCCATCAGAATTCTGATCGAGTCGTTCTTTAGTTCTTTATTTCATAATACATGACAAATTATAGTAGTTTATGTGATTGTATACAATGAAAGGCATTAAAACTCGAGTGTGTGGGGGTTCGTTCCCCTGGTCCTTCCAAATTTTACGAGTTTATCATACAGTCTATGGAAAATCTTCAATATATTCATTTTTTTCGGCTCCAACGTTTTTGACGTCTTTATTTATTTCAAGAGATTTTCAATTTATATTTGACTTTAGGCTAATTGGGGAACTTTGAAAATAACCTACTACGTTTACTTGATAATATGTTAATCAAAAACATCGTCATATTCTCAGTAACTTGCTGAAAACAGTATGTATAACTTATACTTACGTAATAAAGTACTTTCTAATCCTCTTAAAAATTACCCATTATCTATTTACGAGTTTATTGTTCAATCACATAACTTAAGCTCTAACACCAATGAGGCTTTGTCACGCTATAACAAAGAGAGATAGCAAAGATTCACCTAAGATAGAAAGAGCTAACACAACTATAATGGATATCTTATCGTTCAAGAAATCTTCACTTCCTCGCTACGAAACGACTCGACCTGGGCCTATACCACGAAAATCGAACGATTGCGGATTTGTATCTCCATCTCGGTCACACTTGCATATTGGAGTGACAAAGAGGTTGTCCCGTCAATGCCAATTTTCGATGTTCGTGGTAGGCATGCTGAGCTGCTTCGTACTTTGCTATAATAGTTATTATATTGTTGTAAGGAAACAGCTTTAAAAACCATGAACATGCACACACATAATGGAGTATTTACTCGTGTAAGTTAACTGAGTGTATTTGACTTCTCTCGATGCACTATATGATGTGTGAAGAATATTCCCAAAATATTATTCACTTTGGTATATTATAAATTTACTAAAACGGGGCTTAATCGTGTATAAACTTTGAAAACAAACCTCCGACGTTTCAAGGGCGACATTGGCCCCGTGGTCCCGGAGAAAGACTGGCTGAGGTTGACATCAACATCTTCTAGCTGCGCGGGTTTTACGAACTACCCGCACTTGGTCTTGATTATCAACTTGAACATTATGCGCACTAGGGGATGTGACTCTGTCGACACACTACACTCACGATGTCCGATTTTTGAGCAGGTGATATTCGAATACGCTTACATTTATCAATGACCGGATTCCATGTAGACGAGATTCTAAAACCGTCATCCCGATTGAAATTGGGGTATTTCTTGATTTCAATGGCTTCCCGTACTTTCCTACTATGGAAACGACGATCCGTTGAAAGGATTTTAGGGTTATGCAATTCAATCCAATGGTTTGGTCCAGAATCTAACAAATGTTCGGCAACCGCAGACTTGTTTACCTGGCGATTTTTGACAGCTGCGATATGTTCCTTCACTCTTTCCACCATGGTACGCTTCGTTTGGCCGATGTAAGAACTACCACAACTGCAATCAATCTTATAAACATCAGGTGACTGGTACGGGATAACATCCTTCGGCGATCTTAGTTTGCCCGAAAACTTGGATAAAGGGGTAAACACAGTTTTTATGGAGTACTTCGCTAGCACTGTGCCAATCTTGTCTGTGACCCCTTTCACATAAGGCAAAAATGCCGGTTGTCTCGAAACATCAGGACGCTATAAGGTGAAAAAGTGGCAGCCCAGACGAAGAACAAGAGATAAGCGTCCTGATGTGACATGCGTCTCATAATGACATAATCCGTCGGTCTCTTGCCACCATCAACGTGCCTGCTCTCCTTGAGCCGACTGGCATTTTCAGGGATGATGGCAAGAGACCCGATGAGGTGTCCTTGGTTCCTTGGAGTTTGGGACGGATGCAAGTGTGGGATGCTACCTGCGTAGACACGCTGCCACCGTCCCATCTCCAACGAACTAATATAAAAGCGGGCGGAGCGGCTAAATGCGCCGAAATTTTAAAATGTAATAAATATAAGAGCCTGGGCAGAAAGTACCTTTTTGTACCATTCGGGGTCGAAACTCTTGGTCCATGGGGTCCTAGAACTCGCAAGTTTTTCGTAAAAATCGCGAAACGTCTGGTTGATGTTACTGGTGATCGAAGAGCTGGTAGCTTCCTCGCACAACGTATCAGCATTGCGATACGAGGAAATGCTGCCAGCATCCTAGGTTTAATGCCTCAAGGAACTATTTTAGATTTAAGGTAGGCAGAGGTAGGTAGTTAGGTAAGCTACAAAATGATATTTAAACTGAAAAATCGATGAAATACACATTTGGCGACTTTTGCACGACAAGCGACGTATAAAAATATGATTATAAAACTTCTACTAACAGCACAATAGTGAATAGGGTTCCGTACCCAAACGGTAAAACGGGACCCTTTTATTAACACTCCGCTGTCTCTCTGTCCGTCCGTCGGTCTGTCACCAGGTTGTATCTCATGGAGCGTAATAGTTAGATATCAGAGATATTCACATCATGTATTTTGGTTGACGACGCTAAAACAACAAATACTAAAAAAAAAGAATAAAATAAATATTTAGGAGACTCCCATACAACAGACATGTTTTTTGCCGTTTTTATAGATAACGTGTTACGGAACCCTTCCTGCGCGAGTCCGACTCGCACTTGGCCGGTTTTCTTAAACTAGTTTGGTCAACAAATGATTCTAGATGGAATGGTTGAAAGTAGAAAGGTTTAAATATGGGATGTTGTTAAGAATAATTAAGGGACAAACATAATAATAGTTATTTATTATACAAGGGGGCAAAGTTGTTGTTTAACTCTCGGGCTTATATTGAGACCCGAGCAAGCGAAAGATTCCAAAATTGAGCCACGAGCGTAGCGAGTGGTTTAATAACTGGAATCTTGAGCTTGACGAGGGTCTCAAGGCACGAGAGTTGAACAAACTTTGCCGCCGAGTGTAATACAAAATTTTTCCCCTTACTATTGCGAGGAAAATACAGACTACATACGATTATAAATCTTATCCACATGTAAGTTATCTTGAAGAAACCATCAAAAATCTATTTCAAAATTTGTCATAGAGTAGCAGGGACCGGCCCGCTATCCCTTATAAAGGGTTTTGTATGGGTTTTTAATAAGGCTTAACTCACCATACCCTTACGCGACAAAACCCTTTCATATTGCTTTTAAAGCCCTTATCTTAGCGGTAGCCCTTATGAGTAATCAATATCCCAATACCCTTATGAAACCCTTATGACTCGCTCACCAATACCTTGCATATTGGTTAGCCTTATAAAGGGCTACCCTTATAGTAAAGGCGTGCTAATTTAAACCGTCTACCTTGTGCATAAAACGCACATTTATTCGTACATGATGCAAGCGATCGTCGTCAGCGGCGGCACTCTTTGATGTTCGCCCGCTTCCGAGTGATAGAAGCCGCAATAGATGAAATAAGGTTTAATTTTCAACCGACTTTTAAATTTCAAAAAGGAGGTGTTACTCAATTCTTGTGTGTTATTTTTAGATGTTTGTTACCTCAGAACTCCGTCAATACTGAACCGATTTTAAAAATTCTTATTTTATCTGAATGTAGATAGTTCCAGCTTGGCCAAAATTAATTTCTGATGATGGGATCCATGAGGAACTGATGGAACTCCTCAAATTTGAAAGGCACATGCATGATTATTTGGCTGTTTTCTTAAGACACTCGAGCATATAAGAATAAGAATAAGAATAAGAATATTTTATTTCGGACCAGGTCCATATACATTTTATACTCGTATCCGACGGAGTGATTAACACGAATCCAGGGTCTAAAATGTAAAATATTGTAAAAACCAACGCCATCTTGGATTTTGTAAAATCAACTCTGATTTGGATAAAAATCGATATCTAACTATCCGGCGGGGTCCTTAACATGAATACAGAATCAAAATCGTAAAATATTGTTAAAAGCGACGCCATCTTGGATTTTGTGAGATTAACTCCGATTTGGATAAAAATCGATATCTGAGGATCCGGCAGGGTGATTAACATGAATCTTGAGTCAAAATTGTAAAATATTGTTAAAACCGAAGCCATCTTGGATTTTGTGAGATCAACTCCGATTTGGATAAAAATTGATATCTGACGATCCGGCGGGGTCCTTAACATGAATCCAGAATCAAAATAGTAAAATATTGTAAAAAGCGACGCCATCTTGGATTTTGTGAGCTTAACTCCGATTTGGATAAAACTCAATATCTGAGGATCCGGCGGGGTGATTAACATTAATCTTGAGTCAAAATTGAAAAATATTGTTAAAACCGACGCCATCTTGGATTTTGTGAGATCAACTCCGATTTGGATAAAAATTGATATCTGACGATCCGGCGGGGTCCTTAACATGAATCCAGAATCAAAATAGTAAAATATTGTAAAAAGCGACGCCATCTTGGATTTTGTGAGCTTAACTCCGATTTGGATAAAACTCAATATCTGAGGATCCGGCGGGGTGATTAACATTAATCTTGAGTCAAAATTGTAAAATATTGTTAAAACCGACGCCATCTTGGATTTTGTAAGATCAACTCCGATTTGGATAAAAATTGATATCTGACGATCCGGCGGGGTCCTTAACATGAATCCAGAATCAAAATAGTAAAATATTGTAAAAAGCGATGCCATCTTGGATTTTGTGAGCTTAACTCCGATTTGGATAAAACTCGATATCTGAGGATCCGGCGGGGTGATTAACATTAATCTTGAGTCAAAATTGTAAAATATTGTTAAAACCGACGCCATCTTGGATTTTGTAAGATCAACTCCGATTTGGATAAAAATCTATATCTGACGATCCGGCGGGGTCGTTAACATGAATCCAGAATCAAAATCGTAAAATACTGTAAAAACCGACGCCATCTTGGATTTTGTAAGATCAACTCCGATTTGGATAAAAATTGATATCTGACGATCCGGCGGGGTCCTTTACATGAATCCAGAATCAAAATAGTAAAATATTGTAAAAAGCGATGCCATCTTGGATTTTGTGAGCTTAACTCCGATTTGGATAAAACTCGATATCTGAGGATCCGGCGGGGTGATTAACATTAATCTTGAGTCAAAATTGTAAAATATTGTTAAAACCGACGCCATCTTGGATTTTGTAAGATCAACTCCGATTTGGATAAAAATCGATATCTTTTTTTTTATGCTATAGGGGGCAAACGAGCAAACGAATCGCCTGATGGTAAGCGATTAACGTCGTCCATGGACACCCGCAACACCAGAGTTGTCGTAAGTGCGTTGCCGGCCTTTAAGGTGGGAGTACGCTCTTTTCTTGAAGGTTTGAAGGTCGTATCGGTCCGGAAACACCGCTGGCGACAGTTCGTTCCACAGTTTAGCTGTGCGAGGCAGGAAGTTTCGGGAAAAGCGCACAGTTGAGGACTGCCAACCATCTAAATGGTGAGAGTGGAAATATTGTCGCGTAGGGCGATGGCGGAAAGAAGCGGCAGGGATTAATCCGAACAATTCCTCGGAACACTCCCCATAATACATGCGATAGAAAAAATCAAAATTAAAATCGATATCTGACGATCCGGCGGGGTCGTTAACATGAATCCAGAATCAAAATCGTAAAATATTGTAAAAAGCGACGCCATCTTGGATTTTGTGAGCTTAACTCCGATTGATTTTCTTCGAGTTGATCTTACAAAATCCAAGATTGCGTCGGTTTTAACAATATTTTACAATTTTGACTCAAGATTCATGTTAATCACCCCGCCGGACCCTCAGATATCGATTTTAATCCAAATCGGAGTTAATCTCACAAAATCCAAGATGGCGTCGCTTTTTACGATTTTGATTCTGGATTCATGTTAAGGACCCGGCCGGATAGTCAGATATCGATTTTTATCCAAATCGGAGTTGATTTTACAAAATCCAAGATGGCGTCGGTTTTAACAATATTTTACAATTTTGACTCTGGATTCATGTTAATCACTCAGTCGGATCCTCAGATATCGATTTTTATCTAAATCGGAGTTAAGACGTTCCCTGTGCATGCATCATATGTATGGCATTTTAGGGTATAGATGAGACGTGCATGCATCACTGATGATACACGACCCCCTGTATACTTACGGCTTTGCAAAAATATACACGTGTGAGCTAGGTCTTTTTTATTTGCATGCACATACTGGCTACGAGCATCTTGACAAAAAACATGTGCGTCCGGGTGACATTTATATAATGTCGCCAGGTTATGACTATTACAAATAAAGCACAAAAAATATATATTTGAAATAACAAACCAAAACGAATTTCTTATCGAATATTACTTTTATTGCACTTGATAATTTAATCAAAATTATAATCAAATATTCTGGCGAAGAAACTTAATAAAAAACTGAAGAATTTTTTAATAGCAAGCATTGAAGCACCTAACACAATGCTTTTTTGCATCTCAAACATTCGGTGTCTATTTACTTCGCCTATTTGGGACCTTCGGTAGGTGTGCTACCCTGTTCGGTCATTAATTTATAGCACCCAATGCAGTTTGGAAAATCTTAATGTTACGGCAAGGAATTTTGGTCAGTTTCTGGCGGCGGGGTAAGGTGGACTGTATCAAAGGCCCGGCCGACGGTTTCGCATCTTTTATGCCATGAAGGTGGCTGATAACTATTTCGTCAAGAGAGGCATTTTTTTCTCCGTTTATATGTCATAGACTGACGTACACCACAGATACACGATAAACGGATACGTCAAATTTCCTTAAAACGTGTATGTATCGCATGTGATATGTGATGCACTGGGCTGTGAGCTAGCACGTGCATGCATCACATGTGAGACACTCGGAAAAATGGGAAAATAGGAAAAATGGTCTTCGTGAATGACGTTTATATGCATAAATATAGTAATATATACTGTATAAAAGGTATTTACAAAAAATAATAATTGCACGTGAGGAGTCAATTTCTGGTTCCTAGTTACACAGGGAACGTGTTAATCTCACAAAATCCAAGATGGCGTCGCTTTTTACAATATTTTACGATTTTGATTCTGGATTCATGTTAAGGACCCCGCCGGATCGTCAGATATCGATTTTTATCCAAATCGGAGTTGATCTTACAAAATCCAAGATGACGTCGGTTTTAACAATATTTTACAATTTTGACTCAAGATTCATGTTAATCACCCCGCCGGATCCTCAGATATCGATTTTATCCAAATCGGAGTTAATCTCACAAAATCCAAGATGGCATCGCTTTTTACAATATTAAACTATTTTGATTCTGGATTCATGTGCCTTTCAAATTTAAGGAGTTCCCTCAGTTCCTCATGGATCCCATCATCAGAAATGGATTTTAGAAAAAAACGGGACCAACCTGGAGCCATCTACTTTAAGAAACAAAAAAAAAATCTGTTCAGTAATGAAGGAGTTCTGAGGTAACATCCATTACAAAAATAAATATAATAATAATAAAAATTCAGCCGAATTGAGAACCTCCTCCTTTAGGAATATTGAAGTCGGTTGAAAATACAAACAGATGAATAGGTACATAACCGTCTACGTCGAATTCTCGAAGTCGATTAAAAACATTCAAACAGCGCGAGTAGCGCGACCGACGACAGGAGGAGTTGGAAGAAAAACAGCGAATGTAAATGTAAACCAAAAATGTGCTACACCGAACGAAATAGTTACCTACTTAGAGCAGATACTCAATAACTGCTGCTGATTGGCTGCCGCTGTTTGGCGGCATCCTCATAAAGAATGAAATTGCCAAAGGGAAAGCTTTATAAAAAGCGCTTAATTATAAGGGTAACCCTTATATAAGGGTAACAAGACGTATAGGTTAGCGGTAAGCAATTGCAAAGGGCTAGCTTTATTGTTCGGTCAGTATTTTGGTAAGGGCTAGTCAAATGTATGGGCTAGCTGTTCGAACGGCTAAGTCTTATTTTGGGTAAGTCGTTTTAAAGGGACGCCGTTTGAAAGGCTTTTAGCGAGGAAAGGGTTGTCCGGTCCCTGTAGAGTAGGTACGCTCCTGGTACTTAGATATTGCCAACAGCTTACCGAGTGCGGGATAAGACATGATCACATGACCAATTTAAGGTGTGACCTCCGATTGCGAATATTTACTATGGGCATATAGGACTCACTTATACTGGACTAGTGGTAAGTGATAGGAATTAGATTAAGTACTTTGCCCCACATGTGGATAAAATGCGTTTTTCCACGCTAATTTTAAAGGACAAAACAGCGCTTTCCTAGCTAGTGAGGGGAAAAAGTCTTTTCCCTTCGGACTTGAGCCCGAGGTGTTTCTTTCTTACATTTGGAAAACGATGCGTGGTTTACTACATATTGGAAGGCACTACAATTTTCTACAACTTTGGTCTATAAACGTTTTATCCATTTCAGGCCGATGTCTAGATAAAATCGTTAATCATCCCACTTTTTTTTATATACATATTTTATCTTGAAAATTATTTATCGGTGAAAAAGTTTTTTCATGAAACCTTGTAGGTAATGAATTTATTTTTGATAATATCTATCTAAACATAATGTTTATGTGTCATTTATTGTTATATAAACTTCAACATACGCAAACTAAACTAAATTAAAATTAAAATCTAAAGAAAAATAATAATAGCTAACTACAAACCAACATACCCACCATAAAAGGAACACCCTGACCAGCAAATCAGCTTGCGGCATGGATCCGATAACGCTGGCGGCGTTACCTCTCTGTATTGCCAGCGTTATAAAATTATACGACTATTAAATATTTTGGCAGCATGTTTTCAGTGATAGTTGGGGTTCTCTTGCTAAATGTTGTATGGGTACCTTAAACTTTGTAACTGAGAGTTACACTATGTGGTGAAACTTGGCACAGTTGATCTTTAGGTAGTCATTTTAGACCGGGAGCCATCAAGAGCAAACTATTTAGTTTTAATTAGTGGATAATAATGGCAAAGTCCGTTGCGGATTTCATCATTGTTTTGTACAAGATTCAGCCTGTTTCTGATTTGCATTCATAGTCACACGTGACAAAGCTTGCGTAGCGGATATGTTATGAATTGCGTATTTATCACACAAAGTAGTAGAGCAACAAGCTTGTCTTAATTTTTATCTACTTATAGGTGTTGAAAACTAGAGAAATCCATAAAATTTCGGTTGCAGTTTGGTTCCAGTTCCGATAAAAATAATCGGTTCCCCATTAGATAAACCATCTCTGTAATCCCTAGAGATGATACTGTAATTAATTTAAATATGTATTTAGCTGATAACCAGTTGTATCTACATATTTATATGGGCCAAGGTTGCGACTTTATCTAAAACCAACATTGCCGTTGCTCTACTCTATAAACAAATAGAAATCTTCAGCTTTGAAGTGCATGGAACAGACTCTAGATGCCTTGGTAGGCATCCAATCTGTTTCATGCCTCTCCAGTTGGACAGCCTCTATCTTTCGTTGACGACTGTTAGTACACTGTGGGACTCTGGTTACAAAGGAAAACGTAGATATCAACGTAGGTAGAACATGGAAATATCAAATATGATTAGAATAGAATAGAACAACATTTATTCAGACAACACATCATCACAGAAACACATTTACAAAGAAGATAAAGAAGAAGTATACTCAGGCAGCAATACCTTGATCAGTCATTAATATGAATTTGAAATAATAAGATTTGTATAGCCCCATTCCGTATAAGGTAGGTATTAGTAAAATCCAAGTTTGTCAGTTAGTTTATAATTATCTAAATATATAAAAGAAGAAGCTGACTGACTGACATATCAACGCACAGCCCAAACGGCTGGTCCTATAGACTTCAAATTTGGCACGTAGGTTCCTTTTATGGTGTAGGCGAGCACTAAGGAAGGATTTTTCAAAATTCACCTCGTAAGGGGTTGAAACGGGGGTCCAAAGTTTGTATGGGGAAACAAGATTAGTTAGACTATTTTATCTGAAACTTCACAGGAGTATTCTTTAAGGTAAATGAGTAAGCACATGTTTCAGGTTTTTTGAGAATTTAACCCCTGAAAGGGGTAAAAAGGGTAAAAAGTTGAAAAAAATTACATGGGTATCGATTATATCGTTTTTTGTGTCGCTGATCAAATGTCAACGTATAGAGTGTCGTTTTTTATTAAAATAAAGTAAAGTAAAGTAAAGTAAAATAAAATAAAGTAAAGTAAAGTAAAATAAAATAAATCAAATTAAATTACATGAAATTAAATTAGATTAAATTACTCAGACAATGATCTATATATATATAAAAAAAGAAACTGACAGAATAACTGACTGACTGACTGACTGACTGACTGACTGACTGACTGACTGACTGACTGACTGACTGACTGACTGACTGACTGACATATCAACGCACAGCCCAAATCGCTGGTCCTAGAGATTCTAAATTTGGCACGTTAAAGTAAAAAACAACAACATGGGTATCGTTTTTATGGTTTGTTGGGTCGCTGATTATGAAAACCACGTAGATTTTAAAATCCAACGAGGCGGACGTGAGATACCATCTTTCCTGATGGGGTGCGATGGGGTTGAAATCTCAAAATATCAATATGGGTGTCGTTTTTAGGTTTATTTCTGGTTCTAGAGATTCCAAATATGGTACGTAGGTTTCTTATAAGATGAAGGGGTGCACAAAGATAAGATTTTTCAAAGTAGGGGTAAAATGATGGTCCAAAGTTTGTAAAGGGGAAACAAGAACAGTTACAACTATTTTATTTGATATGGGTGTCGTTATCGTGTCGCTGATTTCGATAACAACAACGATTTTCAAATCCAACTTAGCGCACGTGAAATAAATAAAAAAACCTCCTTTTTTGTATGACGGTTGAAAATTACGTTTAGTACGCGGGCGAAGCCGCGGGTTAAAGCTAGTAAAACATAAAATTATAATCGCACAAGTTAAGAAAATAATCTACTTCATTTGGCATAACATCATCCCTATATAGAAAATGTCATCTTATATTTTTTTTAGTTTTCGCTGAATTTATCTGTTTACTTAACTGTGAAATGTGATTCCACTAGTCTTGACATGATCAGTATGGTTTCTGCACCACTACACCACACATGAAGGCATTTTTCTTTATAAAATACGTTGTTCTGGTAATTAGTTTTTGGCATCCGTCACTAACTGACATCGCGGTCAAACTGAAATCGCGCGCGGTCGGTACCGTTCATAAGGAAGGACCGCCTATCGCGGTACCAATGTCCGTGGGGCCATAATATAGCAGACATAATGCTTCCATGCTTTATCTGCGTTCACTGGGTAAAAGTGGTACTAAAATATGTTCAATGAGTATTCATTTAATAATCACACTAACAGGGTGTTTTAATGTTGCAAATTTGTTTCCTAGTTTTCTCCAAAAAACATAACAAAACTTATGATGTTTCATACCTAAATGTACTCCGAGAACCGAGTACTATCAGCGGTAAAATATCCGTGACTAATTTGTTAGCACCTTATATATTTCATTATTTTATTTTATATTATTTTAATTTACTATATTTAATTTAATTTGATTTGATCTGATCTGATCTATTCTATTCTATTAAATTTCACTTCACTTTAATTTACTTTACTTTAATTTATTTTAATAAAAAACGACACTCAAATTTTTATGTTGACATTTCAAACCCATCGCATACCAACAGGGGAGATGGTATTCCACATTCGCCACATTGGATCTTCAAATCGTTGCTTTTTTCGTGATTAGCGACCCGAAAAACCATATAAACGATACCCATGTTAATTTTTTCAACTTTTCACCCCTTTTACCCCTTTCAGGGGTTAAATTCTCAAAAAAACTGAACACGTGTTTACTCATTTACCTTAAAGAATACTCCTGTGAAGTTTCAGATAAAATAGTCTTAACTAATCTTGTTTCCCCATACAAACTTTGGAGTTTGGACCCCCGTTTCAACCCCTTAGGAGGTGAATTTTGAAAAATACTTCCTTAGTGCTCGCCTACACCATAAAAGGAACCTACGTTTTGAAGTCTATAGGACCAGCTGTGTGGTCTGTGCGTTGATATGTCAGCCAGTCAGTCAGTCAGTCAGCTTCTTCTTTTATATATTTATAGATATATCAGATACAGGCCACTTATAATTTATCATTACGAGTACATATGACACTTAATGATAGGCCATGTTATATTTTCATGTAAAATCTTGTTATTCAGTGCTGAATTATATTGGGAAAATATGGAAAGAAAAAAATTATATACATTAAAAGCAACAAAATAATAAAAAGTTTGTATATATTGGGACTACAAATATAACCATGTATCAGACAACAAAGCCGGAACTTTCTTATAGAGATGCATTATAATATCTGACAGGAGTGCAGTGCGTCTATAACTATTGATCGAGAAAACGACGATGTTATTCGAGAATCTCAACATGTTTGCGAAGCAGATCCAGACAAAATAATGAGGGATATAATTGTTGGCAAGGCAAAGAATAATGTCTGTGAAAATATGAAATCGGTCAAAGAGAACTATGAAAGGTCCTGTTTTTCAGACTTTTATGAGAGCAGCGGGCCCGATCAAGTACAATTCACGTGTTTTAAATCGGTTAAAGATACTTTGCATAGAGTAAGACGCCATATTCTGGACGTTGAAACTACTGTGTTTACAAAGTCAGGCAGTGTCAAAATACCGAAGATGATTGATGATTTTTAGCGGCGGAGTATGATTTGGATACTGAAACCAAAATCTTTTTGTTTTGCCGTACGAAAAACATTAAGTTGATAACAGAAATCTTTATTATAATAAATAAATAACAATAAGTGGAAAGAATAATAATACATAAATAAATAATAATAATAATTCATACGGCCTCCCCAGACGACTCCGCTTAGACTTTTCCGCCACGCAACTCCGAGACCCCGATCTTCACCTAAAAAACAGAATTAGAGCGAGGGCCCATAACCTGTTATTATATTATTATTTTTCTTTTCATCTGTTGTTATTAGGTCTTATGAATTAAACGCAGTTATTCTGTAATTTGTATATTGATACCAATGAAACACACCCGTACATCTATGCATCACGGTGAAGATCTCGAATAGAACAAAACACAACCGCACATAAAGTAAAGACCGCGGGTCATAGACAATAGTAAAATACTTAAATACTTTATAGTCACAACACCACCCCTCAATAAAATATTTAACTCAACAGTTTGTGACCCCTGACGCATAACCTCAAACAAGAACTGAAATTAACATTCAACAATATTAACACATTTAACTACTTATTGTTAACACAGCTAGAATCGAACAACAATTGCCTAAATTTTTTAAAAAGTACTCCTCCCAAAGCTTTTGTGAATACATCCGCAATTTGCTGAGTAGTACTGATATATTTTATCTCAACAATCCCTCTGTTTATTTTTTCTTTGATAAAACTTTGCTTTATGTCAAGATGTTTTACTCTAGTAACCCACCTTGTCATATGAGCCATTTTTATTGCCGACTGGTTGTCTTCATACAGCACTATTGGTCCTACATGAACATTAAAGAAAGACAAAATATCTTTAAGCCAGCACGCCTCACTGGTTGCATGACTTAAAGCACAAAATTCAGCCTCGGTCGAAGATAGACTTACTGATTGATGTTTCTTAGTGAACCACATAATCGTACAACTCCATAATTTGAAACAGCATCCTGTAGTCGATTTTCGATCATCACTTCCTCCCCAGTCACTGTCAACATAACCCACTACATCTCCAGAACACTCATACTTCAAACACAGAAGTCTAGTGCCTGACAAATATCTCAACACATTACACAACAGCTTGAACAATAACACTGATGCCCAACTTTGGTATCTGCTCAAAACTGACACTACAGCAGAAATATCAGGCCTTGTACCCCCGCAGCTAAGTGGGCCAGGCTTCCAACCATGGTTCTGCATTTATTCTCAATACTCACACTTTCTGAAGTTTCTCTTTTTAGTACACTAAAATCAAAGTTTTTATCAATAGGCAAAGACAGAGGCTTGCATTCACCCATACCATAGTTTATCAACATTTTACTTAAGTATTCTTTCTGAGACAATACAGTACACTTTTTCTCAAGATTCTGGCAAACTTCAAACCCTAAATATTTCTTTATCTTACCTATATCTTTCATTTTAAAAGAGTTACTCAGCATATTTCTCAACTTGACAGCTTCATTTTGACAGCTGCTAAAGAAAAGTATATCGTCTACATAAACCAATAACCAAGTTTTAGACTCTTTATTACATTTTGAAAACAAACAGTAATCCTTCTCACATTGCACAAAACCTTTGGACTTCAACAGATTACTAAATGTATCATTCCAGTATCTGGGTGCTCCCTTGAGCCCATACAAAGATTTATTCAGCTTACCAAACCTTGCACTACATCCTTCAGGCAATTTCAAATATAGCTCCTCTTCCAAGTTAGCATTCAGAAATGCACCACAGACATCAATCTGATTTATTTCCACGTTCATCCTTGTGGTAACTGTAACGAAAAGTATTAAGTCTAGCTACTGGTGCATAAACATTATATTCTTCACCACACTCTTGCTCAAACCCCCGCGCTACTAACCTCGCTTTAAATGTATTTTCATCTTTTTTCTTAAAGACCCATTTTGAGCTCACAGTACTCGCACCCTCAGGAATTGTCTGGACCTCGGTCCATGTATTGTAGTCCTTCATCTGAGCCAGCTCGGCTTTTATTGATTAAGCCCACTTGTCCTTGTCTGAAGAATTCATAGCGTCTCTATATGTAAGTGGCTCACTTCCATCTACAACTACACATGACATGTCCATGTCATCAAACCTCATTGGCATTTTAACTGGCCTCCCAGACCTTGAGCATTGCTGTCGACTAGCATTGTCCACTGGAGCTTGCTCCTCTAAAGTTTCAGCATCAGGACACCGACGACGAGGTGGTGATGAGACAGCCTCATCTGCAGTTTGATACTCATCTGTGTGCAACTCCTCCAGCTCTTCATTAGACTCTTCTCTAATGGGTTCCTCTCTGTTTTGCCCTTCCAGTTCTTGCACCTCTCGCAAACATTGTACATCCTGAAATTTACTACTAGTATTTTCTTCTTGATCTAGAAGAATCACCTCTTCTTTTTTATTAATAGTGTCACCAACACATGGTTTTTTTGACAAGACAACTATGTCTCTTCTAACATCAACAAATTTTTCATCAGGATAAAATACTCTATATCCTTTTGAGCTCTCATAGCCCACAAAAATACCTTTCTTTCCTTTAGGATCCCATTCCCACTCCGTCTTGTCCCGCAGAATATGTTCACTCGTTCCGCTGTCAATCACCCATTCTCGTTCACTGAATGACAGTTCAGCTTCAGTTTCTTCGTTCCCAGACATCATCGCAGTGACAACAAACGCATTATTTGCCGACCCCCCTTTATGAAACTTCGACGAATGTTTTAAGTTAGGACAATCTGCCTTAAAATGCCCGACCTTATGGCAAATGAAACACTTTCTGTTGTCTGATGTACTCTTACACTCCTTTGCATAATGTCCACTATTTCCACATTGGAAACATCTTCGATTCGATTCAAACTTCTGCTTAGAATTGTTCTTAAACTTCGCTAATAACGCTACATTTTCATTTTCCACTCCCCTGGCTTTCACTCTCTCCTGTTCGACTAGCAATCTGGCCACTAAATCTTGATAGTTCTGCTTACTTATACTTACTATATTTTCAATTCAAGGCTCAAATCGTTTCTTTTAAAGAAGTCCTATTATTCTGTCCAGGACTTTATTGATGACAAGAATGCACAGTAAGTAACAGAAGAAGAGGCGCAAAAAAGGTGTTTATATATCTTATTGTAAATTGACATTATGAATTTTTAATTTAATTTTAGTTATAAATTTTATTATTTATTTGTTTTAGTTTAAGATTGACTTTGCCCAAAATTTTTATCATTTTTAAATATGTGGATACTATGTAGATTAGATATAGATATGCCTTGCTTTAGTCATAAGTTTAGTAATAATTTAAATGTTTAAGTAGGTGCATTCATATACAATGTTAATTGTGACTGAATAAATAAAATGAAATGAAAAAAATGAAATACAACTTTCTACAGATTCCCACGCCGATATAAAATGTGCATATCTTTCTGGTAATGACATGAACACCTTAGTCATTAGGAAATTGTCTGAAATCTCTTCCCCGCCTTGTTTCAATTGACTTTTCATCTCCTGCAGGTTTGACAAAAACACTGACAGGTCACCTCCTTCGTACTTAAACTGTAAGAACTGCTGTTGCAACATCAGGGTAGTAGTTGCTGACTTCGGCTCGTAGACCGCCTTTAGTTTATTCCAAATCTCTTCAGCAGTTTTACATGTTAAGACGTGTACAAGAACCGCCTCACTAAGTCTTGAAACAATAATTGACTGCGCCTTAGCATCACTTTTCTTCCAAGCTACCTTGTTGGTTTCTGTCAACTTTTCTTCCCCGGTAACCACCTGATACAAATCAGCCCCTTTGAGTGTTACCGTCACTTGGAACTTCCACGATCTCCAGTTCCGCTGCCCTTCCAGCTTAATAGCTGTGCCCACTGTATGTGAACATGACTCCGTCATCTCGATGCGTGCTATATTGTCACCCCGCTTCAAATCTGATGCAATCTTACAGTAGTACAATGCCATTTTTCGATGTTCGTGGTAGGCGTGCAGTTTGTTGACGAGATTGCCCTCATGCAATCTTACAGTAGGTAACTGTATGCACCTAGTAATTATTATACTATAACTAATCCTAAAACATAAACAAGAAACAGGCTTACTAAAACTTCAATGTCAAGTTCTTAAGCAAACCTGGCATTAATACTTAATTCACTTACATACAACTCTTTAAGTTTAAACTATGAAGGCCTGGATGGGTATTTTTGCAAAACTTTACCGAAGACAATTTTTCCAAAAATATCATTTTTACTACTTTGTGCTACATTTACATTACTGTTTTGCAGTACAGATAGTATGTTTCTCGCGGTGGTGTAAAAAAATGTTGTAGGTCACTCAACCTTCAATTCTATATTTTGAACCCCTCGCTACGCCTGAGATATTATTATAATTTTTTTTTGCTTATTCATGTTCAAGGGTAAGGGGGTGTGCCCCGGCACAAGGATTAAGCGACAACTTTGCTTCCCTGTATTACAACTATTACAAATAACTATAACTTTTTTGTAACATGGTGTAGCTTTAGGTTGACATTGTCCCGAAAACCCCACATTTTCAGTATCTAAACCTTTGATCATCCGAACGAGTCTCGGTCCCAATCCCAATTACATCGGTTACTGAAGAATAAAGTAACTTTTGAATTACGATTATGGTTTCATGTTTAGGACGAAGGAAGATTCACGACGATCAGACCATATTTAACCAATCTAAGATGGCTTTTCAATATTTTATAAATTTGCCTTGAAATAAGATTCATGTTAAGCACCCTGCCGGATCCTCAGATATCGATTTTTATACAAACCGGAGTTAATCTTACAAAATTCAATATGGCGTCGGTGATGACATTATTTAACAATTTTGACTATGGATTCATGTTATAGACCCCGCCGGATAGTCAGCTATCGATTTTTATCCACATCGGAGTTGATCTTACAAAATCCAAGATGGCGTCGGTTTTACAATATTTTACAGTTTTCACTCTGGATTTATGTTAAGGACCCCGCCGGATAGTCAGATATCGATTTTTATCCAAATCGGAGTTGATTTTACAAAATTCAAGATGGTGTCGGTTTTTACAATATTTTACAGTTTTCACTCTGGATTCATGTTAAGGACCCCACCGGATAGTCAGTTATCGATTTTTATCCAAATCGGAGTTAATCTTACAAAATCCAAGGTGTCGTCGGTTTTTACAATATTTTACAGTTTTCACTCTGGATTTATGTGAAGGACCCCGCTGGATAGTCAGATATACATTTTTATCCAAATCGGAGTTAATCCTAAAAAACCAATATGGCGTCGGTTTTTACAATATTTTACAATTTTGATTCCAGATTCATGTTATGGACCCCACCGAAGCGTCAGATATCGATTTTGATACAAATCAGGGTTAATCTTACAAAATCCAAGATGGCGTCGGTTTTTACAATATTTTACAGTTTTCACTCTGGATTTATGTTAAGGACCCCGCCGGATAGTCAGATATCGATTTTTATCCAAATCGGAGTTAATCTTAAAAAATCCAAGATGGCGTCGGTGTTACGGACACCCAGCTACTACGAAGTCATCCAATTAGTTTAGGTCATTTCATTATATAGCATCACTTAGATTTTATATAAAATAGGTTTTTATTATATAAAAGTAGTCAATACATAGTTAACATACGTACTGATACAGTTATAAATATTTTAAATATCTCTCAAGGCATAAAGTAGGTTTATAACGCTAGAGTAATAGCGGCGCAACGCAAGCATCGTACCATCTTGTCCTTGGCGCGTAGAAAGAGCGAGCGCTATACTAAATGTATCATGTTGTCGCTTACTTCTTTAATATAACTATATTTAATAAAATAATGTATAGGAATTATGTGGAATAGCATATGTAATCCCGTAAGAGTAGTATGTTTGTATAATATTGAATATTCACAAAGTTATTAAGAAAAAACTTATTTTATTGCATTTAAAGTAACTTGCGACTAAGACAGGCTTTGAATTATATAAATATTAGGAGCAGGCTGGAGGGAAATACAGTACCCTAAAAAACATTTTTTTAAAAGCGTAGGGAACTTTCTATAGAAAATTAAATTATAATGGGGCAAGGCAGAATAATAATCCCCCGAAGTCTTCAGCGCAAAATACTTACCTACCTGCATTGAGGACACCCAGGCATTTCTGCAATAAAGGCCCTAGCACGCTTCTATGTCTGGTGGCCTACAAATTACGATTGATGAGTTTGTAAAAAAATGTTGTAGATGCCAACAGAATAGACCTCTCAATCCTGAACTTCCAGTCTACCATTGGTCCATCCCAGAGAGAGTATGAGAAAGAGTGCACATTGATTTTGCTGGCCCATTTGAAGGCTCTTATTGGTTAGTTTTAAGCGACGCCGTATCACAATGGATTGAGATAAAACCCATGAAAAACATAACTACCTCTAAATTATGCATTATTACTTAGATGACATATTTTGCACATTTGGAATTCCAGAAATAATTGTATCAGACATTCATCCTACCATTCTAGAACCAACGGCTTAGCAGAGCGTCTTGTAGACCTTCAAATCAATATTCTCATCAGCTGCAGAACCTCAACAACAGCGTTTAAGATAATTTTTATTCACATACAGAAACACTCCACGCACCACCACGGGATGTCACCAGCTGAAGTTATGTTTTGGTCGACAAATTAACACCTTGTTATCAAATATTCGGCCAAACAAAAGAAGAGAATTACAATACAAGCAAGTGCAAGCAAACATTCAAAACTCAGCTAAGATTCCAAATTATAAACCTGGCAACCCTGTTTACCATAGAACGCAACTCGAGAAATCCTGGCAGACTGGAGTAATAGCAGAACGGAAACATCGCTACTCCTACACCATCTTAACACCAACCGGAAATACTATCAGGTGAGATGCGGCCCACATCCGACCTCGATTGTCTTCTCCAAATCGTTCTCTAGAGTTATCTAGCAATCAAGGGGAGCCAGATTCCAAGAATGCATCTTCAGATGGCACCTCACTTGGCACTGATATGCTACGCACACCCAATGCTACCTCAAGCCCGGGACCGTCACAAGCGTCTCCTACCGCTTTCGACGTTACTCTAATTCCCACTTCTGGTTCAACTCTCCCTGAAGCTTCACGACAGGTAGAAGACATTGTGAGACCACATATTGATGTCGCACACTTGTCACCAATACCGCGCCGGAGCCAGCGGGAGACTAAACAGCCTCGCAGGCTCATTTAGATGTGACCAGGGATGGAGAGGGACGAATGATATGAACTAACCTTCTTCTAAGTTCCTGCTTTTAGTAAACATTTTGGTACACGTCAATGTCAATATTTTTATTGTCAACAAAACTACAATAGGCATAAAGGTATTAGGCCTAGAGACCTAACGTCAAACTACGAAACCGTCAAAGTTGAAGCCAAAAGTGAATTCATGCGGGCTAGCATATGTTACGTTCTCGCGCGCGAGTCCATACATCGGCCGCGACTTAATGTATGAAGTGACAGGCGACAGCGTAAGTTGTGCTAAGCATACAGGTGTGCGTGCGACGCTCGTATTTACACGCGGCGACACACACATAGGGACGAAAATAATGTTGCCAGGAAATCCCTGCACGTCTAAAGTAGAGGGATTTAAGGCATTTAATTTTAGTAATACTAAATTGTTTTAAATTGTGTAGGTTTGGAATTTATAATAACAAGTCTAATTTTGTTTTTATCTTCAAAATGATCAGAGCAAATTATACTTTATTTAGTCGGTTTCCATAATTGGTCTTTTCTATTCAGCCTTATTTTCGCTAGCCATTCGGGCGGCGAGATACTCGTCAACTGGAAACCTAAAATGAATACTAGATAGATAAAAAACGGCCTCCTAGCCTAGTTGGTAGTGATCCTGCCTACGAAGCAGGAGGTCCCGGGTTCGAATCCTGGTCAGGGCATTTATTTGTGTGTTTATAACGAATGTTTGTTCCTGAGTTATGGATATTTTTTAAGTATTTAAGTATTGATATGTATCTATTTATTATATATATCGTCGTCTAGTACCCACAGCACAAGCCTTATTGAGCTTACCGTGGGACTAGGTCGATTTGTGTGATATTGTCCCATAATATTTATTTATATTTATTTAAGAAAATGTAAGTTAAAACTTGGTAATAAATATTATAATTGGAAACGAATATGTAAATAGAAATAACAACTAGCAAATATAGACATTTTCGAACGTAATTATTATGCCCCAATCGGAGGGAAAAATAGTCATTGTACTGGCAACATTTTCATACAATGACGTTTGAATTTTTTGCATTTATAAATACGTAAAAATATAACATAAAACTTAATACTTACGAGTGGTATGTGATCTTACGTGCTGTGTTTGTGTTGGAAGATAAGTTAGAACATCCAATCACTGCACAACCAACCATTATTACTTAATTTTATAATAAAAACCGGGAGATGTTTTTGCGATGACACGACCTTGAGCACTGATAGACGTCATTCCAAATGTTGAAAATTTTTCAATATTGAAGTGGCTTCATTGCTGGTATACGGACACACTATCTAGGCCTTCTTTATCTATGACAATAGGTATATAATTTCCAATGTTTATAACATTGAGATTATTTCAAAACACAATCTTGATATCTTGTTGTAACCAAATCAAAATAATATGTCGGCCAAATCTGAAAGATTGCGACAGCCAGGCAATTAGCATCGCTTAATGACAATGTTCTCCTCTCAGGCTGTCACAGTTACTCCCCTTGAATAAGTCACCGAATCTCATCTTGATCCAATTCACCCTGTGACCCGATTGACCTCGGTCTAACCTATAAACATTTAATTAATTGATTTATCTGTGCTTGTAAAACGTTCTATTATAAATGTATTAGGACGAATTATTACTGACAGAACTCAGAACACCTTACAGTCTTGGGTTAATCATTCTATGTGTATAAAGTTACAAGGTTACAGACAAAATATGATTGACCTTTCATGTACCTACATGACTAACTCTCTCGAAACCGATAACAGTGTTTGTAGTGTAAAGCAAAGAGCAAAGCGATTAAACTTTGTTAGGAAACCCCTAATTTTTTAATTTTTTTTTTAAACTAAGCGGTTTCAGTAAGTTTCATTAGTTTATTTATTATATCATTAATGAATAAATGTCAAATCAGTGAAGTTGTTACACAAACAAGTATGAGACGTGCAAAGTTTACAGATTGTAAATGTAATCACAATGTCACAAATCCTAGTAATTTTTCCAGCTTATTTCCACGGCTCAAGGAGCCTGGAGGCCTACAACGAACTTCGTCTTTTGTTCGTTTTTATTTGCCTCTTTACCACTCAAATACGCAAGAGCGATAGAGGCAAATAGACAATCAAACTGAATCAGTGGTTCGTGTCAGGCCTCCTGACATGAGGTCCGTTCGATATGGAAATCCCAAGATTTGGTGTAGGCGCTTGTTTTAAATAAAAAATGCGACTGCCATCAGACCTTCCAACTCAGAGGGTAAACTGGGTTTTATTAGGATATATCCAATTTCCACACAGACGATTGCTAAATATGACATATCTCGTAGGTGATACGTAAGTTCCGAAAAAACTAGCACGGAAGCCATTATGGCTTGAACCCGTGACATTTGGATTAACAGCCGCACGCCTTACCTCTAGACCACCAACGCTTTTGCAAAGCGCATCTATCTCTTCAAAGAAATACCTATATATTGTGCCCAAAATACAAGATAACGCGTTCTCCTTCATTCTGCACCAATCGTTAGCATCTCTTATCGTGAGCTACAAAAAATTCGGTCATAACGAACAATCTGTGACGCAAGAAAAGCGTCTCAGTTGTTTTCTCGCGGTTATCGTATCTGGTTAATCTTTATTGCACTTAGTACAAGTAGCTAAATTGGTGCAGACTGAGTTGTACAATGAAATATCCTTGCATACTACCAGGGTGTCATTTTGCGGTAAGTTTAAAAAAAAAAAAATATTAAAAAAAAAAATATTATGGGACAATCTTACACAAATCGACTTTGTACCACAGTAAGTTCAATAAGGCTATTACTATTGGTACTAGACGACGATATTATATAATAGATAGATACATATAAATACTTATTATAAAAAATATTAGTAAAATATTCGCGATAAACACACAAATAGATGCTCTGAACCAGGATTCGAACCTTGGACCTCCTGCTTCGTTGGCAGGATCACTCCTCCTAACTAGGCTAGGAGGTCGTTGAATATTTTTATATGGATATCCTAAGAAAATTACTTTACCAAATAAGGTATACTCGGATAAGACCGGCCAATTTTTCGGAAGTTGGAAGGACGTCACAAAAAGAGAAAGGATTCTACGAAACGCGCAGATAGATTTCCTCGACATTATCCTAACGTAGTTAGCTGATATTAGTATTTTTCAGATACATGATATAAAATGCGCGATACGTGGCATGATGCTTCCTCGGAAAATTTGTACCGAGATGTTTTGCCAAGATATACCGAACTCACAGAATTCACAGGTGTATGCGAAGATTGCAACCAGGCATACGACGGCCGTGATGATTTGATGAACGCAATTAGACCACACAAGCTGGCCTCACAAAGATGAGCGAAAAAGGAAACAAAGTAACTAAACAATGGATAAAAGGACATAGTGGCTCAAAGGGAAACGATGTAGCGGATGAACGGCAAGAAGAGGGTCAGAAACGACCAATATCTCAATGAATATCTCAAACACTCCTTTCGCTTTTTTGGTGCATCCCTCGGCCGTCAATTTCGCTCTTCGGGCAATCTATCCCTTTCCGTCCCGCTTCAAATTCGTTTACTATCCAAGTAGCTCGCCTCTGGAATAGCCTTTCTCCGGAAATCAGGAAATTGTCAAACAAATTGGCCTTTAAAAGATCTGTGCGCGATTACTTTGCTGGCGGTGATAAAAGAACATATTAAGTTCTAAAGTCTCCACAAGTTTTATCGGATATATATATATGTTAATATATAATATTTATTTAGGTGTGTATATATGGGTATTTGTATTTTATATTCTGCATTAAAATTACAATAAAAATTATATATTATTATGTGTATTATTTTTACATTTCATTATTATTATTAAATAATAATAATAATTTTATATTATATTTTATGCGTAAGTTGTTTGATTTATGATAGATTTGCTTTGTTTTTGACCTTTGATTGTTAGTCTATTTTGTTAAATGCACCGCCTACAGTTTTTCTGCTTTGTCTTAAGGTTAGCTAGTAGAGAATGCCTTATGGCATTAAATTCGCTTTTTGTACGATAAGTATTTTATTTTGTGCAATAAAGATTAAATAAAATAAATAAACACCGGTACGTATATACGGACCAGAACCCGTCATACCACTACCTTTATCGTACAATCAAAACCTTCTAAACCAGCATCACAGACAACTACAAAACAAATACTGGGATGGTCTGGATACATGTAGGCAAACCAAGGAAGTCCTACCAGAGCTAAACTACAAGCTCACAAAAACTCTACTGAGGATGCCCCGACATCAACTGCGGAAAATAGTAGGACTACTCACAGGACACAACACACTAAATCAACACTTACACAAAATGGGCATCACAGACAGCCCTACCTATGTGCAGAGCATGCATGGAAAATTAAGAGACAACAAAACATATTCTTCTGGAATGTAAACAGGTAGAAGTATACAGGAGCAAATACTTAGGAACTCCCAGCACACTAAAGGAGGCAGTTTGCAACCTTAAAACGATGATAGGTTTCATTGACAAACTAGGGTGGTTAGAGTAGAGCTACCTCGCTATCACGCAATAAAGGCACAACAGATGTCGATTTGCGGAAAAAGCCCAGGAAAACTAATTAGTCCACACAAGTAGTGCACTTACGAATCAGCACTTATCCAGTCCCTTTGAAATTACCGAGATAATAAATGCTATAACTAATATTTAAAACGGGATATTTGCCATGTAGGTATGTTTGTTTTATTGACCACCCAATATTTCGACACTGTTGCTAGCGCCATGTTCACGGAGTAAACTGACGCCACCCACACGCCATAGCGATCTACCCTCTTACCTAGCACCTCCTACCCTCTCACGTTCATGACACACCACACTTACAGTATCAACCCGTGTATTTCTTACTGGAACAGTCTCGTTTCGATTTGTGAACTTTCGGATCACTGGATACCAGACTCTCGGCAGGTATAATAACCCCGCTATTGTCAGAATTTAAAATTTGAGCAACAAGGTCCTCAACCCCACCTGCCGACACCAAGAATGCCGAGAGGATCAGATCCCTCGCGTGCCGGACACCCAGACAGCCACTCCGAATTGGACGCTAGGTCCCATTGGTCCGGACTGAGGGAGACGTTTTTCACTGATTCTATAGATACCTTTAACACGTTGTCAAAAGAGTCCAAGAGTTCAGGGTGAAGCCAAGTTGGTACGGTGCGTAAAAAGTAGGTGAGCTAGGGGAATAGCGAAGCAAACCCGCAACAGAACGAGCGTAACATGCGCCGACAACTCTTCTAACCTCGCCCTCGTCGACCACTAAAGCCGTCTTCGTGCCTCAGGCATCATGAATCAGGAAAATGGAGGAGCCCATAAATTTGAAAGACTGCGCCGACAGCCCCCTGAGACGGGGAAGCAAATCACTAGAAGTGGAAAAGGGGGACCGGGAATTGGACCATGAAACGATACAATGAAAACTTCCTGTTAAATAAGTAATAGTAATTTCATTTCCCGTATGTACAGTCATATTAGGAATTTTAATTGTCGTCATGAGAGTAGGTAAATCGTTCCACGTAGTCGAGGTTTTGTACCGTATCTAAATCCGTTATCGAAGTATTTACGATAAGAGTTACTCATTCCGCACAGCGTAGTAAGAACATAATTTAATTTTTTCAGTATTTATTTATACGGTTTACTCAAACTAGCATTTATAAATACCTATGTCAAATACAAACAGTAGTTTTCAAATTGCACTTGCAGCCTTTTTTTTGTGATTACTTTTTTTGAAAGTAAATCTAATTAATCTAATTGCTCCCAAAAAAACAACACAAGCACAGTACAGAAAACTTAATAACGAAATACTTATTTACAGTTGCAATTAAGGTAGGTATTGTTGATGGGATACGTTTATTATTATTCAGAATCACACGTGTGACAGTTACATATTTTATACAACGAGGTGAATACTTAGGTACAGGTGCGCCCTTCAGTCACTATTCGTAGTTGAGTTTTCACAATTAGCTAGGAGAAAAAAATAGTCTCCCTGTGTTAAGTAGTTATAAATCCATAATTTACATAAACTTCCATGGCATCGAATAATTAAATAGATTTTAAACTCTTATTAGAAGGCGTAGGCGAAGAACAGAAAAATACACAAAATTCGACATATCTGTTTTTGCGGATTTCATTGAAACTTACCTACTAATCTACTGTGATAACGCAACCCAATGTTCGTGGCAGTACTTCGTTGAACTTGACGCCAACGAGGATAATAACACAACTGGGCCATAACAATTGGCCAGGATCTCTGGTGACACGACAGGCATTACACGTCTGATCACATAATAAACTTATTGGACAGTGCCCGGAACCTGTGGGAAAATGGTATTATTTTTATATTATTGTTGTTTCGTAGCCATACCGTTTATATAGTCTGCATATTAGTGTACATATTCATAAATTTAAGCTAAAATTCTATTAATGCACATAAAATGTATTTAAAAAAATGTAAATGTAATTTAAAAATAGGAGACTTAAATAAATATGAAATAGAATTCTGATCTCTTGAAAGTTAGCAAGCAAGTTTGATTGGAGTTTGCGGACCGAATAATAGCTAAGCAACTGGGCAATTACAGAGTTAATAAATTAAAACGACATTAATAGTTACGTACCAGACGTCGGTCTTTAGTGGGTTTAACTGTATACCTACATTATAATTATCAAAATCGGACTACTCAGTAAAAAGTTATTATAGTTGTAAACCTCCGTGTTTTTCGTCGGATGAAAAAAAGCAGCAATTTTTTTTAAATATGTTTATCCCAATCACATAAACTGAAAATCTAACAACGTGGTGAATCTAGAAAACGACTCTGTATAGGTATTTTATTTATTGTATTGTTTATGTTTAGTCTCCTGTTTTATTTAACTCAACATTATCACGAAGAACTGCAACCTCGATATGGCATGACAGCCTTTTCTATCGAGACTTCATGGGTAATTTCTTTGTACCTAAATTAGGTTCTATTTATAACTTTATCATTTACCCGAGCTACATATGATAATGTAATTTACATGAGATTTTTAATGTTCATACGTACACACGCGTTCAGTACATGGGCAATTTATGAATGAATTCATAAATAGTACAGTCGCCATCAGATATATGGGAGCGTCCGAACAAGCACTCTAACGTCTTGACAATAGAGGCGTGTTCAGATATTTATGAGCACCTCGGACGCTTCGATATATCTGATGGCGACTGTACAACAATAGAACAACGTTCATTCACATACAGCCACGATCTGAAATAGTGTAATAAGTATGAATTAATAGTAGTTCATGTGACTGTACATCATGCCTAAGTAGGTATACTATAGTTGCATACACGGCTTTGACTACACAAAGTATCATAAGCAATCCTTGATATGTTATGATTATGAGCCTTCATATATTGTGGTTTTGATCGGAGCCATTGCCATTGCATTGAAGTTCTGAGTAGGTATATAATGTAAGGTAGAGTTGCTGAAATAAGTAATGATGAATTACTTTTTTGCATTACCGCTTATTCATACAAAAGTGGTGCGATAGTTATTAAAAAAACAACAAACAAACAGATTCCGGCGACAAAACAATGTCGTTATTGCCGTTTCATGTATGGTCACCCGTACCCTAACGAAAATCTATGTCCACTGATGAAATTTTATAAATCCTTGGCCATCAACTGCACATCTATCACGAAATATTTTGAAAATCAGTCAAATAATAAGTATTTATGAAACTAGTTGCTAAATTGACTTATTTTTATTTTTACTGTAAGTATATTAAATTTTATATTACTTTTTTTTATTGTTACTTTCTTTTGTTTGTGTTTGATCAAAATCAAGATAAATTAAATTCAAACAATCTGTACACTTTGTACTATTTAAAGACGTCTGCTATTTGTATGTACTTACTACTTAGTAAGTGAATTGACAGTTTTATTACGCATGACCGGTCTCTATTGACGATATAATAATATCTCATTTCGACTCATGCTGTCGCGCGTGTGGTTTGACATTAAATTAAAGAAAAAAGTTTTTTTTTACCAATAGCAGCTTGATACCTGCGTAGACACGCTGGCACCGTCCCATCTCCAACGAACTAATGTTAACTAATTAATGTAAAAGCGGGCGGAGCGGCTGAAAGCGCCGAAATTTTAAGACGTAATAAATATAAGAGCCTGGGCTGAAAGTACCTTTTTGTACCATTCGGGGTCGAAACTCTTGGTCCATGGGGTCCCAGCGCACGCAAGTGTTTCGTAGAAATCGCGAAACGTCTGGTTGATGTTACTGGTGACCGAAGAGCTGGTGGCTTCCTCGCACAACGTATCAGCATTGCGATACAACGAGGAAATGCCGCCAGCATCCTAGGTACAATTTTAGATAGGTAGAGGTAGGTAGTTAGGTAAGTTACACTTACTGTATATATTTTAAAATCAGTAAATTATTTTTCTCAATCATGCAATGAAATGTTGTTATAACGTTCGTTATAATAGGCTTCAAAGTACCACGTTTCAGGCGGGGCAACTGCAGAGACCTGTAATGGAATTTCATACAAAATTGAAGGCCTGGGCCGGGAAGTAATATTTTTAAATTATATTCCACATAAATGTGTGACACAGCAACATGGCTTTTAGCCATTATAACAGTTTCATTATTATGGTTCATGATGACATTCTGCCGTACGCCTATTAAAAAAAAACAATAAATTATATTTTGCAGTTCTATTAATATAAGTCGATACTTAATCGATATCGACATGAACATAACAAATAACACATTATAAATTTAAACATAATCGGTAAAAGTGTCTACTTAAACCTAGCCGTTTTGTTTCATGATAACATACTGCTACTACGCCTATTAAAAATAAGAAATGATATTTTGAAGATTCATTTATATAAAATGGACATCGACATGAACATAAGTAACAACACGTTATTGCATATTTACTTACGCAAATATAGGTACATTTCGAATATTAAATTTAAACGTAAAATCGTCTACTCAAACCGCGTGTGAAAAAACGCCTAGGTAGTTTTTTAATAATTTTGGGGGTTAAGTTAAAATAATAACAACTTTGATTATTTTATTCTATTTAAATGGTTTTATTGTTCATTGTTATTTATAATAATTATGTTGTCGTCGAGTTTTGACGAAGAAATGACTATTCATTGAGTGGTGTGGTGGGGGGCACCAGAATTAAGTGCAAAATGCGAAAGTAAAATTGAATGGCTTTAAATTAATTGATGGCGCAAATGACAAACGAGATGTCGGAAAGCATAATGGCTACCCAAAATGCATGCGACTAAATTGGTTTCTTGGTTAAGTGAGAACTGTGTCTGTCTATCTAAGGATAAGTAGGAATTACAAAAAAAATTAAAGAGTTTATAATTTTCATTGTCACAGAATAACAAGTGCTGTTCGTGTTTGGTACATTTTACATTGCAACACATTTATACATCATGAAATATTTATGGATCATCTGTTTTATCGTTAGAGACCAAATTCGTGTTGGAATCACCACGAACTAAATAGCAATATAATTATGTGTTAGATATTTTAATTCGTCAAGTTAACTTTTAGTTCCTCTAGAAATAAATGTTTGAGAATAGCACTGTACATGCCTTGCCGTGAAAAGGGCTTTAAAGCTTCGGCTCGTCTATAATTATACATACTCACCCGTTAAGCCCTTCTTTCCCGGCGTCTGCAGTAATGTACTATACTTCATTTTAATAGCGGGGAAAATACGTATTGGCTTACGTACCTATATTTCTGAGGGGGATAATGGTCAATGAATTGTGTAAAATATAAAAATAATGTGTTCAATTTCATCAAAAATACTATGTAAATTGTAAACGTATGGTAATTTATCTTACATTTCCCACGTCGGTTCTTCATTAAAAAAACGTATTGGGTTTAAAAATATAACAAATTTAATAGAAAAGTTTTCGGCAATAGACGCTATTGACACTTATCTCCACGTACCAAATCTCGCCAATCTTCTTTAACTTCAATGAAACGGTCATGCACCCATTGTTTTTTTACTTAAAAAAAATATGAGTCGGGCTTAGCTTTCATATCGTCCGACATCATGTGCAACGTGACATTTTATCAAAATTATATGCGATTGACACTAAATTTGGACTGAAATTAAAATAAAGGTCAAATTTTTGTATGCTTTTTGAAACTGAAATGTAAAAAATTAATCATAGTCGTAAAACCTGTCAAGTGCGAGTCGGACTCGCCCATCGGGCTCCGCACAAAAGATGCTCTTCCCCTCCCCCCATTTATAATCTTAGTTAAAAATACTGCTTTTTGGCAAATTTCGCTTTAGAAATACATTTTGATTCCCATTGTATGGGAAATGCGACATAAATGGCAGTATCTTTAGACTGCGTTGACGTAGAGTTTTTTTACAGCTTCAAGGGACGCGCAGACCTGTGTCTGTGGTATGGGGTATTAATTTCAACATGCTACCTCTACTCGTTCCCGAGAAAAAGGATCTTGACAGACGAACGGAAGGACGGACGGACGAACAGCAAAGTGATCTTATAAGGGTTCCTTTTTTTCCTTTCCTTTACGGAACTCTAAAAAGCCCTTAGGGTTTTTATCCCGTTATACTGCGCGGAAACACTACGCCGTATCGTCAAATAAATATGACAAACATATTTTGAATAAGGTTACTTAAAAAACAGTGAGTAAACTCAATGTTTCCCAAGTGTGACACAAAATGTCACACTAAAATGCCTCAGTCGCTCATGATTGGGAATCATTCGTTAAGAAAAACAACAATAGAAATATCAATCGAAAGATGGTTATAAATGGAAGGGAAGGGAAGTTTATAAAGATGTTTATAAACTTTTAGGAGGTCTAGTTTTCTTTACCGAAAAGATAAATAGACCTCCCTCAGTAAGAGCGTCCGATAGTTTGACATATTGTGTATGGAGATGTCGATTTGTGTTGTCGTTTTTGAAGTTGGTCCGAAAGAAAAATTTGTAAGCAAGAGTAGATTTACAATATATAATTTTGTATCACGTAAAATATGTGTAATCGATGGCGATCACTTTTATGTGGCACTTACATGGAACTAAGTTTTTTTTAATATATAAATTGACACATCGTCCCGGCCCGGCCTTTACCAGTCTAGCGTGAGTCGTCCTTTACCTTTTTTCTTATCATTTTGTTTAGCAATGATATTAAAATGAAACATTGCGATTAGATTACTCTTATCACATACATTTTGTGAATTATGAGTTTATCCATATTTCAGTGGTGACTAAATTGAATGGGTAACTCATAAAGTGATATTATTTATCAGTTTATGGGCATGGCAAGTAGATAGGTATGAATCATGACTCTTTGTCTCGTCACTATAATTAGTTTACTTGAGCCTCTGTCCGCGGCAGGCCTGACAGTGGCTCTTTTTTGCCTTCTTCTTCTTCCTAGCGTTTTCCCCGGCTCATGCCTCGGTTCAGGAAACCTGGCTTTGACAACTAATCCCAAGATGCGGGATCCCAAATATGACATTGCTGTTTACTTGTTGAGAAGTGCATAGTATAACATTAAACAAAAATTAAAAATTTACAAAAATTGTTGTACTTATCGATTTTGTGACGAAAAACAATAATATTCTTGTTTACCGTAATTGGTCGTTTAAAGATATTAGATAGATCAGCAGAACCTCGTGCATTGAGGTACACCTGCAGCCTGTTTCACCACGCCGACATGAACTTTGGTACGCAGCCGACATACGTCGCCGACATTGTTAGCGTGATAAAACAGGCGGCACGTATTCTTACTAGAGATATTGTATTACTGGGCCGTTTTCCTTTTTTAGCGACAATGACCTGTCTCCTCGCTGAAAAATGCCTGACTTAGAATGTAATCATTATCATTTTTATGGGATGTAAATGCCCGAAACTTTTAGTCTACCTTATCAGTACAGTTTACTTGTTACTTCCCCTACCAGTACCTGTAAACTTACCTACTACTTTAACCCAACACCGTGGCAGAGTGGTCAATTGGAAGGCTGTCTCCGCTGAAAAGGAGAACTCTGTCACGGTGTTTTCTAAAACACCGAAAAAAATTATTCATTACCTACATGAAAAGAACTACTCAATAGTCTACTTCAAACACATATATTGTTTTTTTTTAAATAATTTCTACCGTTATCATTTTACACATTATCAAAATCCGAAAAACCAGAAAATCGTATTTCACTGTCGGTAAAAAATGAGAACTACTAGGCTCAAATCACTGGAATAAATATTTTTCTCAAACATGCAATGAAATGTCGTCATTGCATTCGTTATAATAGGCTTCAAAGTATCACGTTGCCGGTGGAGCAACTCGAGAGAACTGTGATGGAATTTCATACAAAATTGAAGGCTTAGGCACAGCAAAATGACTTTTAGCCATTATGAAATTTTGGTTCATTATGACATTCTGCCACTACGCCTATTAATATACAGGGTGTAATCGTTAAGTGTTTACAGGCCATAATTCCGTAAATATAGCAGATATCAGAAAACTTCTAACTGATATCGAAAGTACGTTACCCAACGAGTAAAATTACACTACCCGATACCCAATACCCATACACGGTGCCCGTGAGCATTGCGTGAGATTTTAAATTTTTAACAGCGTATTTCTGAGGCTAAAAGAAAAACAAAAACCATATGATTTTTGGTCATTTCTACCAAAAAAAAATGCTTTTTTTTCTTTTTTCATATGCTTTGATACATGTTAAGTAAATTTCATTTAGAAAAGGCCCACATAAGATACAAAAAAAAGTTTTTTTTTTGGTAGAGCCGAGTTTTGCAAAGACATCGCAGTGTCACTTTGAAGTCTGTCAAAAATCATGTCTAGACTAGACCACATAGTAGCATTGTCAAATTTCAAAACGCGTTATTTGCCGAGTGGCGGTAAAATTATGTTTAAATAAAAATTGCAATTATCTCAGAAACTAGCCCTTATCCAATGCACTTAATATGACATTTTTGTTTTCTTTGGCTTCAGGAATATGCTGTTAAAATTTCACGCCATGCTCACGAGCACCGTGTGTATATATATATTGCAGTCTTATTAATATTAAGTCGATATCGACATGAAAATAACAAATAACACTATATAAATTTAAACATTAGCCGCAAAAGTGTCTACTACTACTAAAAATAAAAAGAACAAATAATATTTTGATGTTTTATTTATATAAAATGGACATAGACAAGAACATAAGGAACAACACGTTATTAACAAGTTCCAATCTTTTTAAATTGCAAAGGTCATTGAACGTTTTTGACCCGCTAGTTTTTCCGCTTTTCAAAATATGTCAAAATTTTCAACTTATCTACCGGGAGAAAAAAGTTATTAAAATAATTTTTAAGAAAAAAAAAACCGACTTCATTTGGTGCTCGGTAAAAGTGAAATTTTGAATTTGTTTGAGTTAACCAGTTTACTTCACAAATATCCAATACACCGCACGTGTACGATCGAAAATTGAGGAGCTTTCTTAATGTCCCAGGGCTTCCATCATTACATGTGAAGTATAATCAAACGGAACTCCCTTGTTGACCTTTAAAACAAACAAAATAACAATGTGTTAAATTGGATGACAGACTGTAAATTATCGAGCTGTTTTATTATGCCATCCCTGATGACATCAGGTCCACTCCAGCAAAATGATGGCCACAGTAAGAAAATGCGTAAGCTAATTATGAACACCCTCTAATCACAATGAACAAATTTGAGGAGTTCTCTGAATTCTTCAAGAACCCCATCATCAGAATAGAAATCAAATCAAAAACATGAATGTCACAACTAGAATAATAAGTAGAGCTAGGTTTATCGACCAGTTCCACTTCGCCATCCCTGGTCTTCATCATCAGGTCCACTTCATCAAAATGTTGGCTCCCCCAAAACAATGTTTTAGTTACTTAAGGAAACCCTCAAATCAGAATGCATGTGCCGTTAAAATTTGAGGAGTTCTCTCAATCCCTCACGAATTCCATCATCAAAATAAAACTATAATCAAATAGGACTATCTTGAAGGTATTTCCTTACAAAGAAAAGATGAATGTCTCAAATCGGATGATAGAGCTGGGAATTACCACGCAGTTCCACTTTGCCATCCCTGGTCTTCATCATCAGGTTCACTCCACCAAATTGAAGATATTCGTAAAGAAATGCTCGAGTGTCTTAAGAAACTACCCAAATCATCATGCATGTGCCTTTCAAATTTGAGGAGTTCCCTCAGTTCCTCATGGATCCCATCATCAGAAACTGATTTTGAAAAAAACGGAACAAATCTGGAACCATCTATTTTCAGAAAAAAAATATTTTTTTAAATCGGATGATAGTCCTGGGAATTACCAAGCAGTTCCACTTTGCCATCCCTGGTCTTCATTATCAGGTCCACTCCACCAAATTGATAATGTTCGTAAAGAAATACTCGAGTGTCTTAAGAAACTACCCAAATCATCATGCATGTGCCTTTCAAATTTGAGGAGTTCCCTCAGTTCCTCATGGATCCCATCATCAGAAATTGATTTTGAAAAAAACGGAACAAATCTGGAACCATCTATTTTAAGACAAAAAAATATTTTTCAAAATCGGATGATAGTCCTGGGAGTTACCAAGCAGTTCCACTTTGCCATCCCTGGTCTTCATTATCAGATCCACTCCACCAAATGACTGATTTTCGTAAATAAATGCTCGAGTTTCTTAAGAAATCACCCAAATCAGCATGCATGTGCCTTTCAAATTTGAGGAGTTCCCTCAGTTCCTCATGGATCCCACCATCAGAAATCGATTTTGAAAGAAACGGGACCAACCTGGAACCATCTACTTTAAGAAACCAAAAAAAAAATCAAATCGGTTCAGTAATGACGGAGTTCTGAGGTAACATCCATTAAAAAATAAAAAATAAAAAAAAAGATCAGACGAATTGAGAACCTCCTCCTTTAGAAATATTGAAGTCGGTTGAAAAATAGAATTTTTCAAATTAAGGGTTACGGAAACAGTGTTTATATGGATTTTTTTAAAGAAAATGAGAAAATATTCATGTCTTTCTATTAATTTCATCCCGAAAGTAGGTATGTAGAGAGCTATAACTATAAGTTGCATAGAGTTCTATTAATATTTCATCGAAACTACATTGTACACACAACTCGTATATAACATGACACAGGTATTCTTATAGCCTATTTTTCGTAACATATTATATCGGTGGCCGGTGCTTCAACGCCTATATGGAGCCAGCATCTATATGGAGCCAGCCTTTAAGTTCACCTACTCGATGGTAATTCGGTTCTATCTACTAAACACAAGATGTCGGTACCTAGTAAAGAAGATTTTGGAATATATAATATATTTTTCCCCTCACTAGCTCGGAAAGCGCTGTTTTGTTCTTTAAAACTAGTGTGGAAAAACGCATTTTATCCACTTGCTCTAACTCCTATCACCTACCGTATAAGTGAGTCCTATATGATCATAGTAAATATGAGCAATCGGAGGTCACACCTTAAATTGGTCATGTCTTATCCCGCATTTGGTAAGCTGTTGGCAATATCTAAGTACCAGGAGCGTAATACTTTATGACAAATTTTTAAATGGAAGTTTGAATGGTTTCCTCAAGATAAATTACATGTGGATAAGATTTGTAATCGTATTTAGTCTGTATTTTCCTCACGATAGTGAGGGGAAAAACGTTGTATTACACTCGGCGGCAAAGTTTGTTTAATTCTCGGGCTTATATTGAGACCCGAGCAAGCGAAAGATTCCAGGTTGTATTAAGGATACGAGATGTATTAAGGCATATGGCTACCCAAAATGCATGCGAGTTTAGTTAATTTAACGATAACTTTTTAGACTAAATTGGTTTATTGTATAAGTGAGAACTGTGTCTGTCTATCTAAATGAATGAATGAATGAATATTTTTATTTCATGTAACGATTGACACATTTATATTAGTAAAACAACTTAAAATTTAGGGGTTAGTTCTAAAAAAAATTAAAATTTACATTTAAAATACGACAACACTGACAGGGGAGTGCAATCCCTCGCAGTGCGACATGTAGGGGCAGTCAACCCTGTCCGCTATCATGCGCAGAATACTGTTGGGACTGCAGCGCACCCGGCGCACCAGGGACGCGGCGCGCGCACGCATGGTTGTATAAAAACAATCGACTCGCGCCGCTGCAAACATCCCTGATGCGCTACAGAAGCGAGGCAGTCCCATCAATACCCGGAACGCATTATTGTATTGGACCCGAAGGGCCCCGTAAGCCCGTTGCGTATACTGCGCCCACAGATTGCAGGTATAGAGGGACGTGCAGAAAGCCCTAAACAATGTTACTTTCACCTCCTTGGAGCACTTCGCAAATCTGCGGGCGATCATGTTCGCTCGGACCGATAGGGCCCTTCGTTCCCTTTCCATGTCCAAGTCGTCTTTGAGGTTGGCTTCAATAACATGACCTAGGTACTTAAAATGGTCCACTCTCTCCCTCTCTCTCTAAAGATAAGTAGGAATAACAAAAAATTGTAAAGAGGTTATTATTTACATTTTCACAGAATAACAAGTGCTGTTCGTGTTTCTTACATTTTACATACCTAGGTCGATTTGTGTACGATTGTCCCACAATATTTATTATTTATTTATTTTATTTATTTATTAATACCAAGAGCTATCAATAAGGAAATGTACTACTGGCAAAAACAAAACGATTATTTTCATACTGAGGCAGTAGTTATAGATAGCAAAGATATGCTTGATAAATTATATCTAAATCCTGGTTTATCCGTAAGTAGTTTCAGAAAATATTTACCCAAATGATACTTGATGAAAATGGGTAATCCAGAACGTTATTCATACTATAAACATTAATTATAAAATACCTAAAACTTAGCTTCCGCCTATTACACATAGGTAGATAAAATAGGTACACTAGGTACTAGTACTATAAATATTTGTTAAAGCTCATTTTATTTTATTTCAGAGTAAATTATTCGGGTCTAAATCTGCCGATTTTGAAAATGAAGCTCTGGTTGTTCACAATGAGTACAGAAAAGAACACGGGGTTCCAGCTCTCATTATCAATAAAGATATGTGTAAAGCAAGTCAAAAATGGGCCGAAGAACTCGCAAAAAAGGATCAAATGCAGTACAGCCTCCACGAAGAGTATGGAGAAAACGTATATTGTGGCTGGTCTAATGACCCTAATATAAAAATCAGAGCACGTGACTGTATCGACAAATGGTATAGTGAGATAAACGATTATTCCTTTGGTAAGGAACCAGAAGTATTAACATGTGGTCATTTTACCCAAATTATCTGGAAGAACACGAGGGAAATAGGAATCGGAAGTGCTAAGAGTAAATCGGGCAAGCTATATGTGGTCGCGCATTATTTTCCTCCTGGAAATATCAGTAATCAATTCGTGAAAAACGTTTTACCTCCTGGCGCTTTACAGTTTAAACCAACCATCGAAAGCGGCACTGTCCGGAACTCCAGTGGCGTTGCAGCATCATCACCACCTAGTCAAAGGAATAGTAAAAATGTTGGTGATATTGCGTCGAATTTGGTTAGTAAATTTAAAAATACATCTGTGTCTGGCGATCAATTTGAAGAAGAGTTTTTGGCAGCTCATAATAACTACAGAAAAAAACACGGCGTCCCCCCTTTGGAATTAAATAAAAAACTCGGCAAATATGCTGAAGAATGGGCAAAACTTTTGGTAAAAAAGGGCCGAATGGAACATAGGGATCAACAGGACTATGGAGAAAATATTTTTTATGCTTGGTCTTCGGACCCTAACTTCGTCGTATCTGGTCAAGACCCAGTAGAAAAGTGGTACAGTGAAATAAAAGATCATCGTTTTGGCAGAGAACCGACGGACTTAGGATCCGGGCACTTCACGCAAGTTATATGGGAAGATAGCAAAGAAGTAGGGGTGGGTATGGCAAAGTCGAAAGAGGGACACGTTTATGTTGTTGCAAATTATAGCCCGCCTGGTAATATAATGGGAAGCTTTTCCAAAAAGGTGCGCCCACCTCTGTAAAAATGTTTTGTTTATAATTAAGGTGTTTTATTATTAGTGCTGAAGCACTAATAATAAAACACCTTAAAACTAAAGCAGCAATTCTGCATGCAGCATGTCGGACCTTAGTTGTCAAATTATATGTAGCTAAATGTCGTCAAACCACGCTTGTTGTAATACTTATTTATCCGTAAGCACATCGATTACCGAAATGTTTCCTTTTTTTATAAGACTTTTTTTTTAACTGAAAAAATAAATAAATAATGATCGTTCATAGAATATTGTTTATATTTTTTGTAACCTTTTGTGTAATGTGTGAATTTATTATGAACTAGCGAACCGCCCGGCTTCGCACGGTTGCAATATATTTAAGAATCTTAATTGGATAAGGATTAATGTTATTATGCATGTATTATACATATAAACCTTCCGCTTGAAACACTATCTATTTTTAAAAAATGGCATCAAAATTCGTTGCATAGTTTTAAAGATTTAAGCATTCTCGTACATACATACATACAGACAGCGGGAAGCGAATTTGTTTTATACTATGTAGTGATGAGTGACTAGCCTTAAATCTAAAGAAAACACACTACGAGTACCTGCATTTCAATCTGTCAGGTCACCGTGCAACCACTAGAGCAGACATCCACCACCACCTTTTTAGGATTTGAAATCGACCAAGGCTTGAAATGGGACCAACAAGTCGACAAATTATGCAGCAAATTAGGGTGCGTGCTTTGCTCTGGGTCGTGTCGCCAAGACAGTATCTCCAGATGTTGCTCGCACGTGCTATTTTGCCACAGTGCACTCACTAATACAATACGGAGCGGAACTCTGGGGTGGCTGTGCGCAGTGGGAAAGAGTGTTTCGCCTACAAAAAAGCGCAGTCAGGAAAATCGCACGGGTGCCAGATGACACTCCGGCAAGGGAACTTTTTAAAAAGCTAGGCATTCTAACACTGCCGATAATCGCAATGCAAGTAGCTATCTACGTCAGAGTTAACTTGGCTTCATTTAAAACAAAAGAGATGGGGTCAAGTTACAGTACGCGAAATGCGAGTAAAATTGTAGGCATTAGGCGAAAGTTAGCCAGATCGAACAAGTTAACTCATGTGATGGGACCTGCAGTTTATAACAACTTGCCACAAAACATTACTGAGGCAGCAAGTTTTCATAGCTTTAAGCAAAGATTAAAGGGTTGGCTCGTTGAGCACCCGTTCTATACTTACAATGAATTCATAACGCATAAATCAGCCGCTAACTAAATATGACAATTTACTTAATTTGACTATCTGAGTTTGACATTGTTTAATTGTAATTTATTTTATTTTATTTTTTATTTATTTTATGCCCTAGTACTATTAAGAATTCAAATCTTTGTTTAATATTGTAATTTTTTTTACATGTAAATTGGTTTTATGAATAAAGAAAGAAAGAAAGAAAGAAAAATAATTTATTGTCACAAAAAAAACATTACATTAATATTAACAAAGACTTATACACTCTAGGCTAAACTTAAAAATTATTTATTTTATTTAAAAAAGGACAGTGTGACAATAGGACAGTCTCAGCTATGTGCTGGAAACCTCGCCTCTACGGCGTGGTTCCAGCGCTGGTTTTCAGCCTGCCCGAAACTGTGGCGGCGACTAGAGCGGCTGCAAAAGTACACGTCGCGTTACTTTACCCATTTTACAAAACAATTAAGATAAAAAATAAAAAGTAAAAAACATATAAATTTACAATACATAAAATTAAAAAAAAAACGAAGAAAGGCAGACAACTTCATTCAAGTAGGTGTAACAAAAAAAAGCAAGAGGTAGATAGATACACTGAATATAGTAATTATTGATATGTTAATGGTCAATTTGCCGCTTAAGCAACATGGTTTTCAGTTTTCTTTTTAATAGAGGTTGGGACATGTTTAGGCGCAGAGGTGGGGGCAGGTCGTTCCATATTTTAGCTGCACTGACTTTGAACCCACCTCTACATCCTTTCGTCTTATGTTTAGGAATAACGGCTTTATTTAATATTTTGCTCCGTGTATTAAAATGGTGTTGATCTTTTGTCCATGCTATTTTCTGAAACAGATATTCTGGCCTTTTTGTGTGTACAATTTTGTGCACGAAGGAAGCCATATGCAGGTCCCTTCTATAATTCATTTTTAAAATTCCTTTTTCGTTTAAGTAGGGCGTAATATGAGCTCGGCGTGGAATATTAAAACAAAACCTAGCGCATGCGTTTTGGACACGTTGGATGGCTTGCGCAGTTTTTCCAAATAGCCTGGGCCCATAAACAGTATCGCAGTAGTTAAACTGTGAGAGGACCAGGGATTCGACTAGCAAGACCCTAGCGTTTTCGGTAAGATGCTCTCTGAGCCCGTACAAAACCTTGAGACGGTAAAAAGCATTGCGTATTTTTCCGTTAACATGGTCTATATAGCGTAGCTCGTTGTCCATAATTAAACCGAGGTTTCTGGCTGACTGTGATATTTCAATACGCTCGGAATTGATTTTAAGAATGGGTTGGAAGCTATTTATCTTTTGGCATTGGCGTTTTGTTCCTAGGATTAGATATTTTGTTTTCGTAAGGTTGAGAATAAGATGGTTACTTAGTGCCCAGTTGTATATGTTGTATATTTAAGTCTTCATTTATAATTTTTACAGCTTTGAGAGTATCCTTAGGGTCAAAAGAGAGATAGAGTTGAGTATCGTCTGCGTAGAGATGAAATTTGCAGTACTTTAGGCAGTTTTGTAGGTCAGTAGTAAATAAAGTAAACAGGATAGGGCTCAAAATCGAACCCTGGGGAGTACCTTTTTCAATATTTTTTATCGATGACTGTAATTCATTCCCCGCATCTGTTTCGGTCTCTACATATTGCTTACGCCCTGTTAAGTATGACGAAAACCATTCACGCGCAGTCGATGTGACACCGTAATAAGTCATCTTTTCCAGAAGTAGATCTATATTCACACAATCGAATGCCCTGGAGAAGTCTAGAAGCACCATAATACTGCCTTTCCCTTCATCTGACGCACTAATAATGTCGTCTGTGACGTGAGCGAGCGCAGTGGACGTGCTGTGGCCATGGCGAAAGCCGGATTGCATTGTAGGTAGAATTTTTTGTTGCTCCAGGTAGCAGGTCAACTGTGTGCATACAACTCGTTCTAATATTTTAGACATAGCTGGGAGGATGCTAATCGGTCTGAGGTCTTTAAGCTCTTCAACTTTAGTGCTCTTAGGCAACGGTTTAACTTTGGCCAACTTCCAGGATACAGGGAAGACGCAGGATTTTATAGATTCATTAATAATGTAGGTAATTATAGGCAATGTGACAGGTAATGTTTTTTTTATCATGTCTATACTAATCATATCATATCCCGACGCGTTTGTTTTAATATTGTTTATATATTTCAGAACTTGATCCTCTGAACATATACTTATTTTAAATTCACTATGACTGAATTTGTTTTGTCGGAAATAATCAAACACTAAAACATCACAGCCTTGGTTTTAAAGCAGTATGAGTATGAGTATGATGAAACTATTCGCATTAAATTTTGTGAATGCCAATGCGAATATAAATAAAAGAAAACATGCGTGTATGGTTATGCATAAGTAGAGTCAAACCACGTTATCTTTTCTCAGCAAATGAACTGTCAAACTTGATTGTTAACTTGAGTGTTATTTTAAACGTCAAACTTCTATGAAATTATGACGTTTACTTAACACTTTCACAGTCTGTGCTATCAAAATCTAGGAATCTTAGCATAGACTGACTTTACATGCGCATTCGTGAATATTCATTATATCGCTATTATACAGTGTGTAAATCTAATACGGGCGAATCTCTTAACGGTGGTTAGTATAGGTCATAATAAATGTAATAAGTTAACTTTTACTTACATTTGCATTTTTTATTTATTAGGCATACTAGACAGATAACATTCAGTTCATAGATATATTAATAAAGTGGTAAGTTTTATACAAAAATGTTGTCCAAAATAAGTATGCACAGCAAGAGTAATTATTGACAATGCACGAAAAACTATCCTAAAACTATAATAAAGCCATTACAAAGTAAAATTACTAACAAAGAATAACTATTACTAAAAACATCAAAAACATCAAATTTAAAAAAAACCAAGCAGTTAAACATGTTGTGAAATAACATAATACATTTTTAAATTTAGGTATGTAGGTAACTAAATTATGTGTGATGGTCAAGAACTTCAATAAAAATTGTATCCATACAAAATAATTCAGCCCGCAATGTAATGCAAAATAGTCACGTTAAACGCTCGTTGACAGTTACTTTCAAAAGCTCCTATCGCGTATGTAATGTCATTAACTGTCATGAGTAACATAACATAGTAAGCAAGTCAACGTAATTCCTAATTTCAAAAATAAACTACAAACTTAATAATGCAATTTATTTTAATAACTACTTATTGAAAGGACAACTGTACTGTACTAAAGTTTTTAAAAAACTTACAGAAACCCAACCAAAAAAGGAAACTAAAAAACACAACTCACAACAACACAAACTCAGAGAAAGCTAAGTTTAGTTTTGCCGGTTTCGCCGCAGATACCTATTCTCGACGTGCCTTCCTTGTATTTCGGAACAGGTTTCGCAACGTCGTTTGACTGACTCCATAACGTGGCGAAGATTGACGGTATCACTGAGTTTTTGAAAAACTTCAGTTATCTTGTTTCTCAGTTCTTCTTGGGTGGTCCTTGGTTGCGAGTATACCTCATTTTTTACTGCCCCCCACAGAAAAAAGTCGAGCGGTGTTAAGTCGGGCGAACGAGCAGGCCAACGACGTGGACCAAACCGCCCGATCCATCTGTCCTCGAACATGTCGTTTAACACGTTTCGGACACGAACCGCTGCGTGCGCTGAAGCACCGTCTAGCTGTAGCCATGTTTGTCTACGCTTTTCTTCGGGCAGCGTATTCACATATTCAGCTAGTGGCCCGTTGATAAGCTGAATAAATTTGTCCGCATTCAAGTTACCGTCGATAAAAACGGGCCCTATGATTTTGTCGCCATGTATTGCGGCCCAAACATTTACGGCCCAACGATATTGGTGGCCGGTGTCTTTCATGTGATGCAAGTTTAAGCGTGACCAGTAATGAGAGTTGCGTTGGTTCCAAATCCCATTCCTGGTGAAAGTGCTTTCATCGGTCCAGATAATTTTGGATATAAAATCACCGTCTTCTCGATGCCGCCTGAGTAACCATTCGGAGAACACACTGCGTGGTGGCAAGTCCCTCGGCAGCAAAGCATGCACCTTTAAAAATTTATAAGGATGTTGCTTGTCACGTTTGAGTATCTTGTGTACCGTCGTATGACTCGTATTAAATCGTCTTCCAGCATTTCTTGTACTACACTCAGGGTCAACTGCAAAATGGCGAAGGATTTGGTCTTGTAATGGAATTGCAAACTCATAGTGAATGGCTGCTCCCTCCACCCTTCCAGTCACGGGCAAACCTTCGCGAACTCGCTGTATCGCATTTACAATTACCCGAGCGTTTCTAGGTACAATTCGACCAGGGAATCGCTCTCTGTACAGAGCTAACGCTCGATTACCATTTTGTAGCGCTTCACCGTAAATTAAAATCATTTCCGTTAATTCACGAGCAGTAAAAATTGTTAAACGAGGCATTTTTCCAACATACAATTGTGATTACTTCTGTATTGAACGACTGACATTGTCAAATCAGAATTGAAATAAAATAAACTTTTAAATCTACCAAAGAGTTTGCCACGTTTTGAAACAAGGTACCAAACTTTGTGGTGTTTAGACTGTTTAAGTAGTTAATTCTCGAAATCATTTTGGTAACAATTGTACAATTATCAGGCACCATCTTCGTAAAAAAATTAAATACAAATGATTAATTTTCTTACACAATAATTACTATTTATGTAGGTACTGGAATGAACTGAATTTTCAAAAAAGGTGCTATTAAAGAATGTAGTTGCTCAACCTATGATCATCACGTCAAGTGCTGTTATCGTGACAGACTAAAATGACATTAAGTAGATGTAGTCAGTAGTTTCTTGTTGATAAAAATGATAAATAAATAAGATTTTTTACACGCCTAGTAGTATTCCAGTCTCCAATCAACCAAGATAACTACAAAACATTAAACGCAGTGTAATACTAACATGGATGTATTGTAAATGTTCCTGCAGATACGAGTATTAAGTAAGTTTGTAAATGCTAGTTCCGAATAGACATTCCGGTATCGCAACCATGTTTACAGTACATTGCTCCTTGGAAAATTTTCAAAAATTAATTGTGCGGTCATAATTAAATGTAACTTAAAAAATCCTTTTAATTAATGATTACACCAATGAATACTATGTCTGATTTCATTTATCGCCCGTATTAGACTTACACACTGTATACGTACATACCTATTATCAAACCGCGATCAGAAGTCGTGAAGAGTTTAGGTGCAGACACGTATAGTAGTTAGGTTTGCTCATAATCATTCACTTCATATACCTATTACAACTCTTTTCTTGGTATTTGTTTATTGACTGAGAGAATTCGCCTTCTCTAAGTCATCATCCCTAAGTCATCAGTCATTAACCCTGTGAAAACGAGTGCTTTAAAGGGCTCGAACGTAGGGTCATAGTGTTAATAAACGCGATTAATCCGTTCTTAAGTGTTTAATTTCAAAAAATATATCTATTAATATCAAAAACATTGAGTTTAAAAAAAAACTTATATTATTAAACAATACATATGTTGTTCGATAAATCTTAAAGGCTATAGCCGTGTTTCTATACAAAAATTGCCTTTGTATCAAACGTTCTAGTTATTTAATTTTTAAATACTCCTTGTAGGCAAAGCTCTGCTCCCAAAAGAAGAACCATGTACACTTGACATTTTTCGTATTATGGCGGTTTGCATTTTTTCACTTTTTAATTATTTTCTTAAATTTGTTCTGTGCGATTTGTTTGTTTTTTTGGGAGGGTTTAGTACATATTAAAACTCATCAATACAAAAAATATTGTCTCAATCTTCAGTTCAAATATATGTCAAAATAATGGAAACTATAATTTGACATTTTTTTTTTGGTGTTCTGGTATCGCGGCACCTTCAGTTTTTATTTTATGAATTGCCCATCTATAGCCTACTACATATATTTAATAAAAAATATTAGCTTTGGTACTTCATGCCAAAAACTAACTACAAATAAAGTTATTCCTTTCTTGATCCAATGTTTTTACAGGATTGCTTTAATTACTTGTATGAATGAAATTAAATGTCCAAATAGCTAAAAACATATTTATTTTATCACTAATTAAGTCATTCTTCATTTGGCACAAATAATTTTACCACAAAGTCATGGTTGTGACAATATAAGTTGCTTAAACTTATATAGATGTACAAAGCTGAATAGTAATTGCTGAGCCTGCCGCACTTTACACAATTTCTTAAAATACGAATATTCTCCTCACTTGGTTCGCATACTAAATCCGGAAGCGAGTTCAAAATAATTATTTTCCTAGTTTACTGGGTAAATTGAACCCATTAATGATGTCATTGAAATGAGCCAACTGTAAAAAAACATTAAAGACATTGATACATTGCAAACTGGGTAATTAGCAAAAATGGCATACTGAACGATAACGGACTTGTTCCAACATTGAAAGTCTTGCGTCTTGCTCCATGAAAGTTGTAAATTCATTTTTCATAACTTTTACCATATAATTCATTGTAATATCATATAAACTTTACTTTTCTCCGCGGATACATAATGTACGTCCTTTCGCCTCCTTTTTCGTTTTATTTTATGACAATGTCAAATGTCTTTTTTTTAAATAAGAATAATAAAGAGGTAAAAATCAACAAAAAGGCTTAATCCATATCACTGTCTTCTTCAATGACGGTTACAAAATCTTTAATCAATACATATAATAAGAGAGTAGAAATAAAAAATCTGTACAATGAATATATTAAAAAAATAATACGTAGGGGCGTATCAGAAACGTTGATAAAATATCTTTCAATGGTTTTTAGAATTTTTGTCTGTCTGTCTGTCTGTCTGTGAATTTGTTCGCTAACTCCGCAAAAACTACTGGACAGAATTTTATGAAATTTGGTATGGTAATAGTTTATGTACCGGAGTAACATTTAGGATACTTTTTATCCGGTTTCGTAACATTTTTTTTTTACATATGTATAGTTTGCATTGCTCATAATAGATAGCGCTAGCGGTACGGCCTTTATTGTACAAAGTTTGAAAGCTGCTGCAATGTTCGAAATACCGTCGTATAGTATAGTGCCATCCTGCTCGCCCAAATATTTGATATAGGAGACCGAGAGGGATGGTACTATACGATTGTCAATTTTATAACATCTGAGTAAATTTAGTTTTTGTAACCGACCATAGGTGGCGCTAGCTGAACACAAATACCATCAAATGAACCATAAGATAGGAATTAAGTGATTTTTATGAACCCTTCCTGTCTGGGTGTTGTAGGTAAGTACCCATTTTCTAAAGCTTCTAATATGCTGGACCCATTACTTATCACATTACGTAAGGCCTTATCAGTTACGTTATAATAGAATACGTTTAAAAGGTTTTTAGAATTTTTATCCGTCTGTCTGTGAATTTGTTCACTAACTCCGCCAAAACTACCGAACAGAATTTAATGAAATTTAAGGTGGATTACCACCTTTACGCACCGGAGTAACAAATAAGATAGTTTTTATCCTGTTTCGTTAAAAAAAAAATACGATCGACATCTTTATCAATTTACATCTAAACCAAACGTTTACACAATGCCTGCAATATGTCATTCAACATGTTGTTAGTACTTCAAATATTATTAGATGGCGCTAACAGTAATCTTGGCTATTATTAAAAAAAAAATTATAAACGGGATTCAAGAACTTTCTACATTTACTTAAATTGCAAAACATCATGTCTAAAAACATTTCTTTTTAAATCATACTTCATTTAGGACAGAAGCAGATGAAACTTTTTCTATGTACCCACCTATTTACTTACTTTACTCTTTGGTACCCACAAAGTCGTGAATGACAGAGTAATAACAGATGTCAGTTTTCTATCAGTTTCATATATATTTTCCGTTGTTATTGCGATTATACGGATTTTTAAGTTTTGACATTATTTTTGACGCCATGCCAATATGCCGAAAAGAAAGACAAATCTTTCCCAGTACTCAAGCGCTCGCAAACGAATGAAGCTTGCCCGCTAGGCACCGTTGACAGCCGACCGCGAGCACCATGCTCTTTCGCGCGAATCGGAGACGTTTACGCAGCGAGAGGCACGGTTGACCTCTGACCGTGAGCATCACGCTCTTTCCCGAGGATCGGAGACGTTTACGCAGCGAGAGGCACGGTTGACCGCTGACCGTGAGCACCACGCTCTTTCGCGAGAATCGGAGACGTTTACGCAGCGAGAGGCACGGTTGACCGCTGACCGTGAGCACCACGCTCTTTCGCGAGAATCGGAGACGTTTACGCAGCGATCAGAGCGATTGAGTGCTGATCGCGATCGCCATGAGATCGCCAGATCTCTTGAAAGTGATGAGCAGCACCAACAACGACTCGAGACAGCTCGAGAGAATAACTATCGAGTCCAACAACAGCTCAGTGTAGATACAACTGTCGAACTGCACAGGATAACGGAGATCAGACAGCATGAGACCAATGACGAACGTGAAGATGACTAATCAATAATCATTTATTTATCGCCCGCAGGAAAGACACCTGGTTTTTTTAACATGTATGTTACTACAACAGTATGCGTATATGTAGATAAATAATGTACAAAAACATCTATACGTATACTAAAAATAAAATAAAACAACCACATGCTGAAATTGTAATAATAATATTTGTACGAGCAAATATTTTGTTCTTAGGTAATTTGATTTTAATTAAATTTTAATACATTTAATTTTGTAAACTAAACGATCTGCGTTTCCTTACGTAGTTTACTTACACTAAAATATTTAGGAATGGAAACAGTCCCAACTCCTAGGTAAAATAAAAAAATAAAATTCACGCGGACGAAGTCGCGGGTAAAAGCTAGTAGTAAATAAGTAACTCAGTACCTGAGCAGGTCTCAGAATTTTACTCAAATATCGTCCGTAGGCCAAGTAATATATTACTGCGGCTAAGTGGGCACAACAACCAACGGTCCTAAGGCCATTTGCACACTCGCAGTAATGTCTTCTGATTGCAGATACTCCACTGCCATTCGGTAAATAATCGATAAAACAACGATAAGGCCATATTTTTATTTTGCTGTCGTTTTTTTTTTCGCGTCTGATTTGAATGAAATTTGGTGGGTAGGTAGAGTTCCTTATCCTCTTCAAGATAGGCCTAATTTCAAAGTATGTCCCACAATTTTTTCCACTGAGTTACGAAATCGTATGGAATTTTCGTAACTCAGTGGAAAATTTCATACAATTTTTTTGTCGCACATTGAGATTTTGTATCTATCTAGCGTAGAATAAGGAACTCTACCTACCCAAAAATCTCATTCAAATCTGACGAGAAAAAAAAAACGACAACAAAATAAAAATATGCCCATAACATTTTCTGTTTATGTGTCTTGATTGTACTTGAACCTTAATAATATATGTGACAAATCTTTTATAACGTGCATATAAAGAATTCCTTCATCACTCAACATTTCAGCCAATAACTGCTTGGCTGTATTGGTATGTTCCAGTGAAAAATATTTTTAAATCTGTTTCCGTCATTACACCAAAATCCAGCACATCGGTAGATGATATTGGTTCAAATGGCAATCTTTTTCTTAACCACCCTTTTTCTTCGATTTCTGCCGCTAATGTATTTGTATCGTTTTTCAAAGCCAGCATTATTTCGATCAACGGGTCTTGAATAGTTGTATCACTGGCCTGTTTTGCAACATATCTGTTTAATATATATGAACTTATGCGATAGTAACTTCCAATTTTTGGGAGCATTTTGTTGTCTAAAATGTAATCTAGTAGACGGATTTTTTTTTAACATGCCGTGAACAGACTCAACTACCCAGCGGGTTTTTGTGACAAATCGGGAGTGATTAGCTTGTTCTGTGGTAAGTTGTTTTTGTGTCCCCTTGAGTGCTGGCATCATTACTTGATAACCTTTGGCTTTTATCATATCCACTACGTCACGAAATCCGCGATCAAGATCTGTTCAGGTGCCAGATGTCAAATTTGACTTACTAAATCGACCGTTTGCGGCATTCAGGCACTTCAAGGGATATATCGCCAGGTTGCATCAATTGACATAATCCGTTTGGATCATCAAGAATGTGTCTCATTATCGCTGCGTCATTCATGTGAGCCTCGTAAGGGCCCAACATATCTATTATGTAACCATCAGTGGTACATATTGTAAATGGCTTACATAGTGGCACCTTTCTTTGCCCTGAATATGATTTACGTTGGTACGCATTGTTGGCACTTTTTTGATGTCTTGCATAAGTGCCATCACAAATCAAAATTAACTTGTCATGTGCGTTATATAATATCTTAGCAATCACTGTCGTATGCTGATCTATCAAATCCTGCCGTACATTGTTCTTGATGCCAAAGTGATGACATTTTTCTCAAACGATTTTATAACGCTGTTTGAATAATCAGAAACAGCTTGCTCTCTCTCTAATTGTAAAATCGTTGAAACTAACTTATTACTTGATCCAGTTCGTAGTTTAACTAAAAATATTATAATTGCTTGGACTACTGAACGTCCGGAATTGTCATGCATTGGTAATATTTCAGAGAGTTCTTAAATATTTTCTAAAGTTAATCCAGTTAAGATATGAATTTTTGTTTCATCGTAGCTAAGACCATCGATTTTTTTATATAGGGGTGTTTGATGTTCTGTGATACATGTATTTAAAAGCTTCTCTAGTTCCGTTCTGGTTATGAATGTTGTATTCGAAAACACGGCAATTTTTTTTAACTCGCTGGTATAAAACATATTGTTAATTACGTGGTCATTGCAACAGCGGTTTCCAACTGGAATATATATACCTCGGTTCAAATATGATTGAATTCTTGCTTTTTCTGGGACAATCGTGAGCTTAGATTTTTTATTACATACGCAACAGTACGCATGCGTCGATACAGTTCTTGGTAAAGTAATTTCCAGATATTCGTCAGTCGTTGTTGCAGCTGCTGTGCTATTGTTTACTTTTGGAATAAATCTTCATCGCAATCACTTGATAACTGGTTAGAATCTGGAAATAAATAATAAATCACTACATAGTATAAAATCAGAAGTGTTTTAAAAAGTTAAGTAGTACATACCAGAAGAACTGCTACAGGCTCTAGATTCTCTGGTTGTCTTTTTGGGGTATGGTTTTCTTCGGCAAACCGAGCAGATGATGTTGCCCGGTACAAGTATGATACCGTTTGTGTTTGAATTATTATAAAAGTCACATTCTTCTGGTGTTTGGATGTGTTTTCTCACTCCATGAATTTTATTTAGAAAACGTAAACATAGTGCACATTTCTGTGCAATGGGCGGCATCGTTAATCAATACGGACAGTATGATAATTTCAAATAATTAAAGCTTTTATCACACAAAATAGATAAACAACTAACGCTTGAAAAAAATATATAATGTAGCTAGGTATTTGTTCTACATTTGGTTCAACTACATTGTCGAAAGACATAATACATCAAGAGAAAAAAAAATAACCGTACACCCTTTTTTCTACCTTAAATCTGTATCTACTCCCTTATTATGCGTCGTAAGTACAAGAAACTAAGACAAGCAGTATATATTTATGTTTACTTTAAACGCAACTACTGATTTTTGGATAGGTTTTGTACTTTTCGAGAAAAAGCTATTACACGCATTTTTCCGAAAACGCCGGCTCGAGATGCCTGCGCGGGCGACGGGGGCCAGTCGTGTAAGATGGCACTAGTAGTTTATAGGGTTGCGTCCTAGTACAAGAAGCTCTTCCTAGGTGGCGACTTATGCTTATTGACGTATTGTATAACCGGTGAGGAAAGGAAGCGGGAGAGGAAGAAAGCTCAAATCGCCGAGGTCATTGGGATAAGGGACGGCCTTAAATGGCAAATATGTAACTGAATATACCAGCGCGTCTCATGGTGTTTTTTGCATGTGAAACTGAAGTGAATTATTTTGGCGCTCTTAAGACGATTTTACAAAGTTTCGTATACTGTTCTGTTTAAATTTACATTGCTGTTAATTGGTAAGTAAAGTTATTTTTCTACTCGCCGACTTTAATCTGCCAATTACGAGTACATAGACAAAACTATAAGCTCATACTTTTCGATATTAGACAGTCCAACTCAACTATAATATTTCATTTCGATACGCTGTAGGCAACTATAATAGAACTTCATACAAATTTTATACTTATTTGCGGTGACGCCTGAGACTTTGCCGAGCGCGCGCCTCACGCCTGCGCCGACCGCGCCGGCGTGCCGGCCATCTTTTTGTGTTACATCCTTGTTAAGTCAATGAAATTGAATGATGAAATTGTTCCTCCATAGATGATGATGATGATGACTCGTAGAAAAAGTATTGTATACAATCGTAATATAATTAAGTTTTTCAATCTCGTACCTTACTTAGGCCACTCAGCAAGCTTCGTGGCCTAAACACGGTACTCGACTGAAAAACTCTTCATTATATCACGATTGTATAAAATACTATTAATAACAATATGCCAGTCTAAAGTAAACAAGTGTGCTAAAGAAAACAGTAGTCTGTAATGAGTTCAAATTGCATCAAATAACATCCTATGGCAGAAATTTTATTGTTTAGGGAATCTAGGACTGAATAAACTATAAATAATAAAAATATTTAAAGTTTAAAAAAATGCTATAGTTATGTAGTGACTTTCTAATAATTACTGGTTCTTTAATTATATTGTAATCTGTTTTCTATTATGTTGTCCAAATTATATTCTTAAGCTTCTGAGGGTCAAATATATATCACTGTCTTATTATAGTAACTGCATTGGCACTGCAAACTATTTTTATTAACGATACGCCGATGTTGTAATACTGCAAATTTGTGAATACCTCACCTCAAATGAGGTATGGCACTCAAACTCATTTTAAATTGATGTCCCACCCAACACTATATGTAAATGTATGAAATTATGTTATTACTTCGTTTTTGTGTATTTAACGTACATTGAATGTTAGTAAAAAATTGCTCTACAGTTCCAAAAATATATGAAAAAGTAAAACATTTTTGGTCATGTATTGAGTTTTTGTGGAAACAAGTATCAAAATCCATCATAGAAACATAGTTTCCTTCTTTAAATAGGCAAATATTTAATTTCTTTGGTCAAATCTAATATCTCGAGCTCAAAGCCAAAGAAATCCGAAGAAAATAGTGCCAGATTTTTTTTAAGCTTTTATAAATCATTATTTTTCTCCTCGATGATATTGCTTATTAACTTCTTAATACAATTTTATAAGTATCTTAGCATACAAACGGAACAAAATTAAATTAAAAAAATACGCATTTGATTTAAGGTCAATTTTAATGAACGAATAAATTAGGCGCCTCTAGGCAGAAAATACAGAAAAAACAGGACATTTTCGGTGTGCGTGCCTTTATTTTACAGCGTACCATGCGGTGATTAGTGTTAAAGTTTAGATTTTGTATTACCCCAGTGTGAAATATTTTACTCTGTTAGTTATGATATAGTCGATTTCATTTTTGTAAGTCCCGCTGGATATAGCCAAGTCTATTTAGTTATTAGGGTTTTTATTGAACACTGAGTTGAGAAGTATTACTTGTTTAGTAGTAAGAAATCAATTAGTTTTTGGCCATTGTCACTTCTCTTCCCACATCCGTAGTTTCCCATTATGAACTCTTCTCCTTGTTGTCTGGAATCAACCTGGGCATTGAAATCACCCATCACTATGAGAATTACCTTGGAAGATTGGACGGATGGTACTCATATTTCAATTGGTGGGCTGAGGATCTCAAACCTACGTTATGCAGACGATACCACATTGTTTGCAAGCAGTGCTTCCCATATGGAAGATGCATTGCATAAGATAGAGAGCGTCAGCTCAGAATTTGGTCGTAAAATCAACCGCAGTAAAACTACAATGATGGTAGTAGATCGTGCCAACAACAATTTGCCCGAGGTCACACATATTGCAGATTGTGGAATAGTGCATTCATACATATATCTAGGAGCACTAATCACCAACAATGGGGGTTGTGTGCGGGAGATCAAACGGCGAATGGCGATAACTAGGTCTGCCATGGACAAAATGAAGAGGGTTCAGAGAAATCGCAATATAACAAAAGCCACCAAAATCCGGCTCGTCAGATCCCTCATATTTCCCATTTTTCTCTATGCGGCGGAAACCTGGACGCTCAGAGAAACCGAGAAGAAGAAAATAGATGCGCTGGAAATGTGGTGTTGGAGACGAATGCTCGGAATCTCTTGGACCGAGTTTCACACTAACGTCTCGATCCTTAAATAACTCGGGATCAAACAACGGCTGCTGCCTACTGTGCAAGCTCGGATCCTCAGTTTCTTTGGTCACATATCCCGACGAGACGGGGAGTCCATAGAGCGTCTAGTTGTGCAAGGGAGAGTGGAAGGCACCAGACCTAGAGGAAGATCTCCAATGAGGTGGACCGACCAGATCAAATCCAGCATGTCGGCGACTATAAACGAATGCACTCGTAAAGCTGCCCTGCGGGAGGAATGGCGGCGTGTTGCGACGCGGGTCACTCAAAAACCTGCATAATGGCGACGACCACTCTGCCAAGAGTGTAGTGATGAAGAAGAAGATGAGGTTGTTCGATAAGTATTTCTTTAAAAATGTCTGACAAGTTGTTGTAGAATGCTTCAATATCAGTTTTTTTGGCTTGTTCAGTAGGTGCATAAACTTGAATAACTGTCCATTTTTTTTATAGCTTGCCTTTTAAATGTTCAGTATTGCTAGACGTTCTGAAATTCCTATTAGCTCCTGGACGTTTTTTTCAAGGATATTTTGATAAAAACCCGACTCCTTTGTGTCCCAGCGTTTCGCCTATGGGGTACAGGATAAAGTTATTATATTCTTCTATTTTCTCGCCTAGGCTTCTCATCTTGCTAATACTCAATACGTCCCAGTTTAGGTTTTCCAGGGCCCTTTCTGATTCTAATAGGCTTTCCTGTGTTCTTAGAGTTTGTGTATCGAGCGTAGATTGATTCACATCTTTTTATTGGAGCGTATTTTTGTAAATAATTTATTGTTGCAGTATGGTGTTTGTTTGGAGGGTGTTGGTCGAGTAGGTTCTCACACTGGGTTTTCCCCAGTTGTTACCACCAAATAAATGCTTTATTGGTAACTACTGGGAAAAAAATCGCAGTAGTTACCACCAATTACATAAATATGGGTTACAATAATTATGAGTTAGAAAAACATTCTGTAGTTGTAGATACAAGTTGGAAATTAAAAAGCGTTGGGCCAATAATAAAATCAAACATTTTTGTCCAGATTAAGAGTATTGTCTGTCTATATATGTCTATGTTCTATTATATTTCTATATTTAAAAAATATACGTGTGGCACTCGGGGACTGCCGCGGTAAAGCTATTGCATATCATTTTGTATCAACTTATGCAATTATAATTATTTATTTATTTTATTCATGCAGTATTTCTTTTTCTTTGATATTAATTCAAGTTACACTTTTTGAGCGTGGTGACCGATAAGAAAACAAATTTTTCTATTATTAAATAAATAAACAAGCACACGTGTCGAAGACTGCCGAACTGAAACGACGTTAGACTATGCACGGCCTTCAAGCCACACCTCCGTGTCCGTCGGAGTGGGGAGCGTGAGGTTTTTTCGTTACGGAATTTCTGGATTCGGTCCCCGCGCTCAAGGCCCGCGATAGAAGACCGCGATAGAAATATTGAAGTCGGTTGAAAAAGCAATAATAGTTTACGCGGACATATTCATCAACTATGGGAATACTACGGAGGCTAGGGGGAACTATTCTTAAAACCTCGTGAGTTCAATGAAAACTCGCTTAGCAGCCGTAAAAGCAGCTGATGGCGGCTACACAATAGTACATTTCGATGCTAGTGCGGAAAGTATGTCATTACTTCACGAGTCCCGAGGTATCTTGACACGAGCCGTAGGCGAGTGCCAATACTCGGGATGAGTGAAAAATGACATGTCCGCACGTGTATCGAACGACGTTTTTCAATACAGATGCGAAAAAAAATTAAATACATAAGAACGAATTTGAAAGTTTTTTATTACTTCCGTAACACTATTGTAACTAAACTATCAAGAACATCTTCAAAATATTTATCTTATCTTCTTTACTTACTTACTCATTTTCAATATCATAACCATTATTTCTCATTAACAAAATAATAAATCGCATGTGACAAATCGTATCGTCATGTCTTAGAGGCCCTTCGAACATGTTTACCTAATTGAAAAACGCCTCTACTTTGACTGACGTTTCGTAGGCTCTGTTCCGTTTCATACACACAGATTTATAAGAACTGTTTTCAATGTTAATATTTTTAATGAATGATCATTAGTATGATGAAGAAGTAATTATTGAAATATGAAATATCAATATCTTTAATATTATTGCGTTAATAGTAGGTATTTAGTTTTATTACGGCTCGGTAAAGCTAACGAACAATAATACTCTTTGGTAAGCAGTCATGAATTGGAATACAACTAAATTTAAAAAGATTGGAAAAGTAAAAAGCACTAGTTCGCGAAAACAAACTTTGCGCACGCAAAACAGCCAAAAAAAGGGCACTTATTGAGCAACTGTATTGAAAAATATTAGTCGAGCGAAAGATAGATTTATACTAGTAAAAAAAAAGTTAATTGTAGCATTTAAGAGCTATTTGTATTTTTAAGGGAATTGGTCCTTTTCAGTTTTATTTCTAACAGTAAAGTTACAAAGTTACCATTATTAGTGATTTTATTTATTATCAAATTTATCACAGCATTAAACATATCATATTTACATAGATTTAATGGATCCCGGCACATTGGTCACTTTTCAACTAATTTCCTAAAAACACAGTTATGTATTTTTTGTGCACTTTCGTCAGTGTAGTGAAAAATATGTACTTAAGTTTAATTTGTGTTTGTTTATGACACTACTGAACAAAACAAACTTAAAATAAATTTGGGTACATTTTCGTCTGCAGTGAAAGAGATCTTTTTTATAGGCGAACAACATACGGTGATCATCGTCTTCGAACACCACAAACAAAATATTTACAGCACGCAGCTATATCACCTTTGTGATTATCACAATAAGGAACAAATCTAATATACCAATAGAAAATATTTGATAAACAAGACAAAGGCATATTTCGATACTCTACTTCTTTGTAGGTACTAATATTTCTTATGCCAATTAAATTTCCACTTTATTCCGTTTTGCACTAACGTGCTCAATCCACAAATTTAAAATGGTACTTAGTACGACTTTGCATTTGCACTAAGGTATCGATTAAAAAAACAAAACGATTCGCAGTCTAAATAAAAAATTAGGCGCCTTTTGCCTTTAATTCGATCCAGCCAGTATATTATGCATCGATTACAAAATCGATTTAACATATTTGATTCTGGCGGGAAAAAATAATAGTGTTTATTTTGACGTATGACATCGCCGTATCTCTGGTAATAAGGGCTACTGTCCTCCATATTTTGTATAGAATATGACACTTAGCGACATTCGTATGGAGATATATCCTTTCCCCGATAAAGAACTTTGTAACAAAGTGAATAAAGTCGGTTTCGGTGCGTCGGAGTGGGGAGCGTCAGGTTTTTTCGTTACGGAATTTCTGGATTCGGTCCCCGCGCTCAAGGCCCGCGATAGAAGCTATGCAATAGCTTAAAAAAAATTTATTGCATCGCATATTATGCATGTATTTTTATAATAATTAATCTCTTACCAGTACGAAATTCCCAGTAGGTTCCACTGGGGAAAAATCCCCAGTTGTTACAAGGGGTAACAAACAGGTGGAAATAACCCTGTACCTATATACAGGATTTATTTTAGTATAAGGTGGCGAATTATCTAAAGGTAGCCATTAATTAACAATTTATAGGGACAATCGCCAGAAAACGGTCAAGTTATATTGAAAATGAATTAGGTGGCCAGTGATTGAAGGGTGGCCAGTGACACCACATTAGAAAACATGTTCTATTTATAGGTAAACATAATTCATTTTCAGTAGGTATTACGTGGCCAGTTATTGAAAGGTAGCCAATTACTGGCGATTTACCCTGGTATAAATTAATTCTGTACCTACGTAGTTTTTGAACAGGTACTGCTGATGCCAGTAGTTGAAGATTTGTCCTAAATAAAATGAAATATAATTACATCATTTAATTTATAAAAATATAATGATTAGTCTAAAATATTATCAATTTATTAAGATAATGTATATTGCACCGCATAATAGACAATATTAAATGGCAATTTCATGATTCTAATGATATCTTAAAAGTGGTGTCTCGTAAAAGTAACGAGATTGTCATGAGTCTCGTCGATTTCTTGCCAATTCTGGTCTGCACGTAGGTAGATGATATTTGCAAGCTCGCGTGATGGGAGATGTATATAAATTATATTTGCACAAATTACATTTAATTTTGCTTTGAACATATCCTCAATTAATTCAGCTTCCATATTACATCCGCCAAAGATACACAAATCATTTTCTCATTACACCATGTATTAGCATCACTTGGTGACGGGTCCTCGTATTCTTTATTTTCAATATTCATCTTCACATTAATAAGATCAAAAATTTGAAGAAAAAAAATTGTTTTCTCAAACGCATACACAAGCCGGTTTAATTCTGTGACAAAGCCCTGTCAGAATGAGAAATTTTCTTCACGTAAAACAAGAAATCCATAGATATTATAAGAGCAAGTTTTTAATTTCGGAGATGGACTAGTTAACGGCAAAGCCTGGCAAGTGCTTATTTTGACCTGAGATAGGCCTTTGCCACACCAGCGCCGTTCTGCGGTCACCGATCCGGTCTGTCATACTAATTTAATTGTCAAATAAGATGATAGGACCACGGTAGATTTTTAAATCGCGAGTTAGTCCAATATTTAGTAACTTTATTGCACTATTTTGTACCTGATAGAATTAAATTTGTACCTAGCTAATGATTAAGACATATTGAAATTATATAATCAGTCATTCTGACGTCACCGGATAGGACCGAGATAATTTTATAAATCGCAAATAGTTTCAATATTTAGTACCTTACTTGTACTATTTAGTACTTACTAGGTATCAGAGGAGACACATTCGAGGAGAGAATTTCGGGTTGCCACTTTTTCGTATCAAAAAATATGAAGACAATATTACATATCAGCGTTCACGTAAAAAATGTAGGTATTCAATACAAAGGTTCTTTCATTATCTTACCAAACAATTTTATCCTATCAACCTGACGTCAGTGTGACTAATCACATCGATACCTTTGGGTTCAAGTGTCGTAAAGGACAAAATGCAGGTTTTCAGGAGAAGCAAAAATCAACTTTTTATAAATAAAACTTTTTATAAATATCATGTAGCGGCAACAATCTTAAGCCCACTGAGAAACTTCTACAAAACACCTTAGAAAAACTTAGTGAATGGTGTAAAATCGAAGGTACGATTAACTTAACTCTTCACAATCATAAAATTAAAGATGTTAACAACTTAAACATTTTAGGCTTAACTTTTGATCCAAAAATGAACTGGGTAAACCACATAAAAAAATTAAAGACGACTAAAACAGAATAAATATTGTTAAAATTTTATCATCTGTTAAATGGGGCTTGGATAGTACATGCATCAAAAATACCTATAAGGCATTAATTAGACAAAAAATAGATTATGGTTCAATAATATATGATTCGGCTTCTCCTACTATATTAAAACTTCTAGAAAGCATTCATAATACGTGCCTAAGGTTAGATTAGTTCAGAACTAGCCCCGTAAACAGTATCCTTGCAGAGGCAGAAGAAATGCCCCTACATTTTCGAAGAAAGGAATTGTGCCTAACATATGCCATCAACCATATAAGTAATAATAATAATAACTCATTTGGCGAGCTGTTGGGGAGTAGCGACCCCACGTACCTGAGCGCTCCTGGGGGACTCCGTCGTCCGACCAAGTCCTCCGCCTCTGGCTTGCCTTAACCGGCCGTCCAGAGTGGGGTCGCGAGAGCTGTGTTCTCGAGGGTAGATGTGGAAACCTAAGTGGCGAGTTGGCTATATGTTTAAAGTCCAGTGACACCTCTCTACCCCCAGCCCTCATACCGGTGTTGCCCTCGAGCCATCTTAGATGTCGCTTTTTGTGGGGGCCCATCTTATGTGGGCGAGTCACCGTCTGCCGGAAATAAAATTGATTACCGTTTTGTTAGGCAGACGTCCGATTTTATTCTCCATAACCCAGTATTTAGTCCACCACTTTCACCTAATAGTCCAGTATATTTTAGATTCCATTAAATCTCAATAGTCTATACACCCTGGCGGGTGCTGCCTCTGCATGCGTCCCATGACTCGGGCAGGTGCAGCATCCGCTCGGCGTGTTGGCTTCGGCTCCGCGTACGCCTCCCAAAGGTCAGGAACACCATTGTTCCGTGATGAGAAAGACACTCATTTATCTCAAAAAAGTCATTACCGTCTGATATTGAATACGACCTACAGCCGTCTCTTTCCGTACCCGGGCATTTTCAAAAATAGGGAACCATTTTCGTTTTTTTGAAAATATAGGAAGTTTTGGGTTTTTTATAACCAGAATCACGAGTACTATTGATTTAAAAAAAGAAAAAGAGTATCCCGTTTTTTTTGGTCAGCTTTGTAACGCATTTTTTCATACATTTTGTATGGGCCGTTACAAACCTGAAAAAAAAATTGTATGGAAAATTGAGGACCCATTTTCATTAAGAGGGTGCACTTTTTTGTAAAAATGCCCACCCTTAAGACCACGAATTAAAAAATACCTAAATTAAATTAAATTTGAATTACCTACGGTATTTCCGCGAAAACAATTTACGTACCCACCATGGACGAAAATCGAACTAAGAATAAACTTGAATCTAGCCTACAAAAACCCTCGTGATTGTACTCCCAATTATATTTATATGAACCTTTTTTATGAAATTAAAGATAAATACTCAGATTTTATGCTTCACTCTATACCGATGGTTCTCTCTGTCAGGGTAGAACTGGTTACGCAATCGTAACAACAAACGGTACTTATAAATACAGATTGCAAAACTATTCATCTATATTCACATGCGAAGCCATAGCTGTCCTTAAATGTCTAGGGGTAATTAACGAAAACTTTAGTATTAAAAAACATGTAATTTTTTCTGATTCAATGTCATCACTTAAGGCGTTGTAAAATATTAGTAACAGAGATCCCTTAATTATTTTAATCCGAGAAAACCTACTCAATCTGATTGATAAGCAAATAATTGAAGAATTAATCTGGATACCTAGCCATCAAGGTATAACTGGAAATGAAAGGGCTGATACCGCTGCTAAGGATGCCTTGAGATACAAACAATGTAATTACTCTACTACTAACATCCAAGACCTCAAAAAGTACCTTAAATTGAATATTAAAAGATTATGGAACAGCTTTTGGATAAATAATAACAATATACCTTAAAGATAAGACAATCAGTATTCGAAAAGAATAAATTGTATCTAAAATAATAAATTGTATCTAAATAATAGAAGAGATCAGGTAGTTATGAATAGGCGTAGAATCGGACATTGTAATGTAACTCATTTGTATTTTATAACTATGGAAACCGTGGAGTTGTCCGTCAAACACTTGTTTATTGACTGCCAGATGTATAATTCCGAAAGATTAACTGTTAACCTTCCCAAATGTTTAAAAGATTGCTTGAATGACTAAGAAAATGCTGTGAAATATCTTAAACTCATTAACTATTATGAATTGATCTGATATTGTACATTCATAGTGGTCGCTTATGACCTTAGCTGTTTGAGCGACCTTAAATAAATAAAAACAAACCATTAATATACTAATACATACATTAAAAAATTGTTTGTTTAATCGATTTAACCAAATCGTTAATAATCGTTAGATTTGATAAACGATACGTCTTAGCCTCATCTGTACAAACTTCAATAGACAAATGTCAAAAGGTGGTTCTTAGAGCTCACCAACTATAACGCTTTCGAATCTTGCGTCAGTCCTTAGTGAGATCTATCCTACTCATGGTAGAGATACTTAAGAATGCTTGAAGTCGGCCTTCAATTGCTCAGTTGCGACTCGCCTACTACAGCGATGTAGATAAGGCATGAATTGGTGCATAAGCTTTTTCTAAGTAGTTCACTTTTGAATCAAAATGATACGTTGCTATAAGTCAGTATATTTAATGAAAATGGATTATTATGTATTGGCAATTTTATAATTAAAAGAAATATGAATTGAACTTTGGCCCCTGTTATCAAGTTTCTAAGTTGGTAGCAATGCACGGAATAAATATTACCGATGGCCGAAAATAAAATCATAGTATTTTTGGAGCGAGTTAAAGCGGTTATTAGACGGCGCGAATTAGTCGGGCCTGATCTGTCGTGTACCTTGTCCCTTCGTAACCTTCTTTCGGTTCCGTAAATTCCCTTTCTGTACTACGAGTATCCAGCCCGATATAAATAATTACTCCACTGAAACGTACAAGACGACGAACATACGAATTCGATCTTTTTCCATCTATTCGGTCTTAATTTCACGAATTTCGTTTACTGAAAATTAATTCATCCAGTAGCAGAGATGACACTAAGAAACTCTCAGAGCGTCATTAGAGTTCTAACAGATTTATCAGAACCCTTCAGGACCAGCGACGGTCTAAGGCAAGGAGATGCGCTCTCGTGCCTATTGTTTAATATCGTTCTAGACAAATGTATCCGCGACTCAAAGATTGAGACCAAAGGAACTGTCTACCAAAAATCAGTCCAAATTCTAGGTTATGCGGATGACCTCGACGTGATAGGAAGATCCCTGCTTGCAATGGAGAGTGCATACCTTGCTCTTGAAAAATCAGCTGCGAAGGCCGGTCTTCAAGTTAACATGGCCAAGACTAAGTACTTGAAAGCGTCAAAAGACCAGCAAGTTCTACAACAAGGAATTAACATTGGAAATAACACCTTCGCTACCGTCAATGATTTCGTATACCTTGGGTCCTTAGTAACCGATAACAACGATGTATCTTTAGAAATAAATAGGAGAATAATGACCGCTAACAAGTGCTATTTCGGCCTTCTGAGATATTTTCGCTCCAAACTACTTTCAAGAAGAATAAAACTTCTCCTGTACAAAACCTTACTAAGGCCCATACTCACCTACGGCTCTGAATGTTGGGTGTTGAGCAAAAAAGACGAAAATTCCTTGCTAGTATTTGAGCGGAAAATACTGAGACGCATTTTCGGAGCTGTGATGGAAGAGGAGAGATGGCGAACCCGTTATAACCACGAGCTATACCAAATGTACGACGAGACGAACATCATTCAGACCATTAAAATAGGACGCCTGCGATGGGCGGGGCATGTGGTGCGAATGGATGAGACCAGAGTACCCAAACGCCTTCTAGAAGGCCGGCCGGAGGGCCGCAGAAGTAGAGGCAGGCCCAAGCTCAGGTGGTTGGACGGTGTCGAACAGGACACAAAAACTTTAGGGGTGCAAAGTTGGAGAACAAAAGCCGAAAATAGATCGGACTGGAGAGATTTGCTTGACCAGGCTAGGGCCAACCTACGGCTGTAACGCCTCAGATGATGATGAGATATTAGCTCCAGTAAACAACAAGCAACAAGTCAACAGTAACCTGCTCCCGGCAAAAATAAGGATTAAAATACCTAAGAGCCTATACAAACTTTTGGACATGAAAAACAGCTAAATGAGTTAAATCGTTTATTTCATATATTAGCATATAAAATAAATCCTCGTAAATCAAAATTACCTACATATGTTACCGCCAAAATGTAAACAGTCTGTTGGCGAATAATATAAAATTTGCGAAGTGGTTGTGAAAGAAATAGTACCTACATTGTGCATCTAGGGCGGTAAGAAGGGCATTACTCACGAGGGTCTATTGAAGCCCGACGCCGAAGGCGGAGGGCTTTAAATGACCCGAGTTAGTAATCCCCTTACTGCCCGTGGTACACACAATGTTTTTCATCACATTTGCGAGGAAATAAACGAAATTTGGACAAAGTTATTTATTAAAATTAAATGTAATTGTACAATTACTATTATTAGAAAAACTGAAGGTCATATTTTTTTCAGGATATTTAATGGAATGGATGGAAGTTGTAATATTTTGTGTCGCTTGTTCAAGGTCTTGGTCAAGGTCAGGTGGTGCTTGGTTTATTACTAGAGATGATGGTTTGACATGCTGATTATCAGATAAAACAGATTCAGGTTCCAGTGTAATACTTTGCTGTTGGTGGTCACTTTTTATTATTGCTGATATGTTTTGTATAGGAGTAGATGAACATGATGCTATGGGCTCTGGCCTAACTGTATAGTGGCTTGCCTGTATGGATCCAGTAATTTTATTGCTAACATCTATTTTGTTGGTGATAGAGTCATCTATATAGCCCTCGGCTACAGTAGAAGACTTCCACCCCCCCTGTCTTTTAAGAGTTAGAATATCTACTCCTGAGTATGCAAGTAATGTTGCAGAAGTGCGGCGAAATGAGTGGCCCGTGTATAAGGAGGCATCAGGTAAATTAAGGTATTGAGCTATATCTTTAGGCATGTTTCCAAGTTTATTTTTTCCCATGACTTGAGCAGTACACTTCCCGTTTCTGTATTGTTGAAAAAATCGGTTGCTGGTTGCCTTACTGGAGCGTAGGGACTGATATTTTTTGACCACTTTATAATAATTTCCTGACACTACAAAGGACCTTGGAATCCTGTTCTTTGTGTTTGGAACTTTAACCAATAACATTTCTCCAGTCCATGGTTTTCAATATCATTTACTGTAATATCACAAAGTTCTTGGCCCCTTAGTGCACCAGTCACTCCAAGTACCTATTAGTGCAACCTGTAACAATACCAAACATATTTTAGACATCATCTAGATTTTCTAATGCATAACTAAAGAATAATATTCAATACCTAGTATAAAATAGTTTTTTTAATTAATATTACAATTAATTCAAATATTAAAGTATACAAAAGACATATTTTTTTAGTAATTTAAAAAACATGTGATATGTACGTACTTAAATATTGTACAAACTTAATTAGGCATTTTGATATGACATAATATTTGTTTTATTGTTCTATTTAGTAATTTCTTAATATCAAACCAATACATTTTTGATATTTGTTATGGCTGGTACACTGGTCAAACTCAGGGTCCAAAAATATCTTAATAATTTTGAATCATTGATGGACAGGATGGTATGCATTTTATAGATATTTTAAAGGAGCGACAAAACAATTACCTAATCTTGTTCATTTATGAACCAATACATTTTTATCAAGTCAACTAAAACTAACTAACTACATTTAATTACCTTTGTTGCTAAGTAGGTACCATCCGGAGCTTCATTTATGAACTTGTCAATGTTTTCTCCGGTAAGTATTTTTGATTTTTTTGGGACGTAGCTCTCAGTTTTTCTCTTCAAAAAACCTTTTAACTTGAAATATTGATCTATATTGACGTAGTTCTTGACTTTGAGAGTGCTTTTCAACATAGAAAATATGGCCCATAGTGATGATGCTTTATATTTGACGGCGAGCTCGCCGAAGTACGACAACAAAACTGTCTCGGAGAAAGAAGAGGCTTTTTTATCTTCTTTCCACTTTATGAAGTTCTCATAGGCCGTATTGTATTTTTCTTTCGACTTCGCTGGCAGTAAATCGTCGTGAAGCAGTTGTGCTGAATGAAGTAACTCCGGCGGTGTCGATGTCATTCCCGGTTCTACGTCTGATTCTTTCGATGTATCCATTTTGATAAGTAACTTACTGTAGAAACGCTTTAAATTCACTTTGAATTGAATACACAAAGCTTGAAAATTAATATTTCTTAGAGGAAAAACAATCCAAACAAATGTCATAAATGGCGCCGCATATACCTGAACGTCGTTTGTCAAGTTTTTTCTGTGTAAGCCACAGATAATGCGTTTAAATAAAACTGCGTTTCGTTTAGAAACTTGACAGACTGTACTGTCCGATTGTAACCATTTCTTACAACGAAATTTAGTCAAATAATAGCAAAACACACTAAAATACGTCTATAATAAAACTATAATGTTATTGAATTACTTTAAAATAGAAAAAAATGCAAGTAACACAAAAAACCACTTTGGCTGTATTGGAACCTCCTTAGCCTAAAGTGATATACGGGTGCGTCGAATATTTTTAAAACTAAAGTCATTACTCCCTAGGGATTAATAGAATTCATTATTCCCGCGGGAACAATATAGGCATTTGTCCTTTAGTACGTATGCCTGTAATAACATAATTTCTGAGTAAGTGTGATGAAAAGTACCTTACCTACGTACATTTTGGTACCTAGGTGTTTTTTTTGCTCCAGTTACCTAGCGAAAAATCTGACGCGCCGCCACTGATAACTCTGATAAGCATTACAATATAGCATTTGCATGTACAAACATATACATAGATTTAGATTATACTTTTACTTTTCACTATATATATAGTGAAAAGTAAAAGTATAATCTAAATACTGATAATACAACAGCCAAAACCTGGGTAAGCAATATTAAAATGAATGTGTAATATGGCAAGAGATGTATAGTCTCTATAGTTAATAATAAATTAAGTTTGGGAGATGTAAAAGGTCCCCCAACGTCAAAATAAAATACGAATAAAATTTGGAGATGTAAATAATAATGAGATCTGGGGGAGTGCAGCAAAGTCAACTCTAAAGGATCTCCAAATTACACAAATTAAGTTAATCAAAGCACTTTTTCATGTAAAATAAAATCTTCTCTGAAACAAAACTTATGAGCGTACATCAACTGTACACATATAAAGTATGTGTGCTTGTAAAAAAGAATATGACAAAAACATTGCACAGTGAAGTAACATTCGTCACAAATAGAGAGAAGGGCAAGAGAACTTTAAGAAACGCTGATAACTTATATTTTCCTCCACCTCGCACAAAAAAATTTGGTAACAAAAACATAACCTTTGAAGGAGCACATATCTATAATAATTTACCAAAAGAAGTAAAACAAGCAAATACGATAAATAGTTTTAAGAAAAAACTGAAAACTCACATCCTGTTAAATATTCCTGTGACCTTAATACGGCCGTGTCCCGTGATGCGTAGCAAAGTAGCAAACGTCGCTAAGAGCATGTCACACACAAATAATGCGTTGAATTAGAATCCTACCCGTTTTGCACTTATTATTGTTAAATTAACCAAAGGCCCTCTTACTTACTCTTGTTTTATTTGTTTATTGTGTTAAGAGTTGTGGTATTGTATAATCACTTCGGCATTACCTTAATGCTTATTGCTTACTAGTAAAATAATTATTAAGTATGATAGATTTAAGCTTCTCGATAAGTGAAATGTAAAATTTCTTTCGAGACAATAAATTTATATATACCGAAATAGAAAATCAAGACGTATTTCACTGCCCATAAAATAAAAAAATCTAAGCACAAACGCAACAATTTAACACTCAACTTGTATCACCTATTGTATTTTTTACTCATGTAATTAAAATTTTATGTTAACATGCCTTTCTTGTTTTAATTTATGTTGATTTCATAGAAGTGAAAAGTAGAGTGTATAAACGTGGTAGCAAAATTATTAACACCTCGGGTGTCATAGTTTGAATCCCTCGCTTTGCTCAAGATTAAACCATCCATACAATATAGTATTTTGTTCCCTAATTAATACAATCTACTAATTATTTAGGAAAGGTGGGTATTAATATTTTATGTAGATAAATTTAACTAGCTAAAGCTAAAGAAAGTCAGTGAAACAATATAGTAGTTTATGGAACAGTGATATAATAAGAACCAATTATGAGCTGTTGCATACCCTAGTTTTTCTACGACAGCTAAAATATCGTAAAAAGCAAAATCTAGAAACGTGGCAGAATAGGGAAGATGTTGTGCCCACTACAGAAATTAAAAAAAAAACAGCAACAGTGGTAATATATTGTATGAAAATCCATAGGAGCAGTGTTCTTATGGAATACCATAGACAACGTTATAATGTAGACTTTTTAAATATCGCTGTCAGTCATCTAATTGACAGATAGAAGTGCTGGAGTAGAAAAAGTTTATTTTTATAATTATGTACCTACTCGTAGATTGCGTAGGTTAAGGTTAAATGGTGACAAGAATGAAATACCTAATTTTTGGCAGTATTTTAACAGAAACTGCTGGTGAAAATTACGCAAGCAAATATGAACTCAAAAGCTTTCTCAATAAACTAAGGTTACAAGCCAGCTTAAATTTAAAATAAGCCTTTGAGGCAGTGTACCAAGGATGCTGGCGGCAAAAATGCAAACTTTACTCACATATTGAAAATGTCTGAAATAACTGAAGAAAAAACAGTTACCTGTAAGTTTCGCTTATTTTAATATACAGCTAATTAAAACCACCCAAGCGAATATAATCGTTTACCGTTCGAGTCATTTAAAATTCCTATTTCATGCTCTGCACTTAATTCTAAATTGAAGTGTCATCTTTGCATACATCTGAATCAATTATCGCATAGCCCAGGTGGCCTTAGTCGATGTGCAATCTTTTGGTTTTTTAGGTAGTTAGATAATATTCTATCACTGATGAAGTGTAAATTACTTTTTTTTGTAATTGCGGTAAGTTTTAATCATTTTAGCTATGATCATCATCCTGACCGACGGTTTAATCCATGGCCACTGGATAGTTGCTGGTTAGTGAGAGCAACGATCGTATAGTAAATGAGCAGCCACACTTACTGCATGTCAGCAAGTGTGGCTTTGGTGAAGTGTCAGCAAGTTGGACCTTTTCACAAAATTGTTGTTAATGGCCGCTGGGTGGTTGGGCATGTAGTAGTGTACGAAATAGATATGGAACTTATGCTACTCATTTTTAAATACAGAACGTTAAATTGTCTATACGTATAATTAACAAGTACACGCGATAGGTCCTTGACTAAAATGTTCACCTATTTATACCTATGGTACATTTTGACGTTTAAAGGTAAAAAATACTTAGGTTAATACACTTTAATTAAGGTAAGGGTCGAAAACTAACCTAACCTAACCCAACTTGCAAAAATATGCTCCTTCTACTCAGTCAACCAGCCAAGAAAACGGTATATAACTTGGGGGTACCAAATTTCCTTTATACATCAGTTAGACATGTTTATTAGGATGTTAAAAACATAATGGCCAAAATGATGGTATAATAGAAATGGCGGCCAATCCAATATGACGGATGTATAACAGGTAGGGGTTAATTTTGGAGACACAAATCTTCCTTTTCACGAAAGTTAGGTAAGCCAAAAAAAAAACAAAAAAACGCCAAAAAAACTACTATTGCCATCTTAAAGTGGCAACTAACAAAAATGGCGTCTAATCAAAGATGGCGGATGTCGAGTGTTGTAAAATCAATGATATCTCCAGAACTATGCATCCTATCTTATTGCTCATTTGTTAAAATAAAAGCTTTTTAAATAATCTTCAGATTTTGTTATATACACTATATCGTTAAAACCAACCAATAATTAATTATGACGGTAATTATGTCAACTTCATAATTTTATATTGCTTGACATTGGCAAATCCACCTTGCTTCAAGGAGCAGGGAGTAAAAGCCAAATAGGAAAAAAAAAAAATATATGGCTATCTTGGCGTTATCATCAATTCACTGTAAGTTTATTTAATTGTCTTTCATTTGACGTATAAAACATCTGGATCAGATGGTTAAAACCCCATAAAAAATAATTTCAGTTAAAATACAGGTATATTAAGTCAGTAAATTTAACTGTGGATTTGGATTGGAATTCATTCAAATATTTTTTACACTGCATTAGCTCGGAAAGTGCTATTTTCAAGGGTATACTTATGCATAGAAAGTAGCTCTTTCTCGCACAAATCCAAGAAAGTATGTCTTTAATTTAAAAAAAAATGTAAATAATCTAATAGTGTCGCATTGTCCAAACCAAGGCGTAACATCAATCAGACATACATTTTTGTCTTAATTATAAATTATACACATTTATAAAATATACAAACCATTAGAAGTGTTAATATCGAAACAGAAATTTAAATTTTAATATGTATAGTAACATCATTCATTATTTTTTTAAATATCTTTCATATTTTTCTCCATCTCGGACCCAATTGCAAACAGTGCGCATGCCTATAATGCAGCGCTCTCATTAGTTATTTCTACTCCACTCCTTTTTTCAGCATGAAAGGCTATGGTCGGCCTTTCATACATGTGCGACCTTTGATTGTAGGCAATGGATTTTTATGTGGTCAGCACCCCTAATGGAGTCTATTATTTTGCCCAAGTTTCAGCTTCCTATGTTTGACAGTTTCTGACTTATGTCACATAAACGGTTTTCAGAAAATTATGATTTTCTCGTAAACTACCCACACAATTTTTTTGAGACTAATAGTCCATATTCTGTTAAATAAGAGCCATCTTTACAGAAAATATTAATATCACTTGTTTAAAAAAAAGAAATAAATAAATTTTTTTTTCCTTTTGACTTGACATTCATTGTCAAGAAAGGCGAGTTTTATTGCATATTTAAAACAATAAAATAGCCAAGCTTGTCCTTGGCTTAGGCTTAGTAGAATAGATGATAGTGACGGGCTGTTTCAAAGGGCGTAGCCAATCTAAAGGATACCTGCCAAGACAGTTGACCGTTCCATAACTAAGAGATGTTGCAATGAAAAATCTTATAGTAATTTCACTAAAACGTCATTACATTTTTCTGCAACAAGCATGCATGCTCAGATATGCTTACATTAGATTTGTTTTTGAATCAAACACAGTCTCCAGCTATTAAAATTATAACATTTATATACAAATTAGGGCCGAAGGATATATCTTGTCTACCTTCAGTCAAAATATATGTAGGAAGCAGACTCGTCATAATCAGGAATATAATATTCAATCAGAATCGGTTAAATCCTTTTCAAATATATGACTTAATAAGTGTAACTGTTACTGTCTCGCTTATTGCTTCACTTGAAATTCTTTATACACGCATGTTTTAGACATTTTTAGTAACGCATATTGGGGCTTTTTCAGAAAATAATGTAGGTAGCCAATCAGCATAAGTTATTAGAAAAATAAATCGCTATCAGTTTTGTTACGCCAAGTAAGCATTAAATCTTTAGAAATTTCTTTTTTATCAATTTTAAAAGTCGCATAAAATTTCTGAAATAACCAAAACCAAGTATTTATGTGAGAAGGCTGTGACAAGGTGGAGTGACTATCTTTCTATGGCGGCAGGTCGCGCCTGGATCTGAAAACTGACAGCGAGTTACTTTTTTATCAGTTAACGCTAATTACACTATTTTCTGGAAACGCCCATTTTCAGTTTGTTGAAAAAACACTATATTAGTATACCTCAACATAAGTTGGTATTTTCTATCTTAGAACCTTTTTCAAGCCTCGGTTAGTTTGGCCCTGGCACTGGCAGCTACCTCGTCAGAAAGTACCTTTCTGTACAAGCTTCAGGAATTATTTATAATTACATTATACCATTATTATTTGTCTTTCCCATCACGGAATAATGGTGTTCCGGAACTTTGGGAGGCGTACGCGGAGCCTAAGCCAACACGCAGAGTCCCTTTCGACAATTTAATGAAATGTAAGGGGTACACCGAGCGGATGTTGCACCTGCCCGAGTCATGCGTCGCACGCGGAGGCAGCACCCGCCATTTATACCATTTATTGTTATATGTTCAGAGTTATGCCGCTCTATGTGCCGGAAGCTTGCGATCAATAGAAGAAAAATCAATAATTATCCCAAAACGGGTAAGGTATATTGTATAAGATACTAGATAAAAAAATATATAACATGAGTTAGGTATCTATGCGTTTGTTTAGTAGGTATCTAAAATACATAATCATTTGATGCTACGAGTAATCACTTTCATTACTAAATGTACCTATACATATGTATATGCACTCGTTATGTTCAAAATGACGGGAAACAAAGCGCAAGGAGAATCCAAAGTGACACAAACAAACAGATCAACGGATGTTACTCGTACGCTAGGTCAGATCCTCTGCTCTTTACTAATTACCCGCTCTTCTAATTATCATTTCATGTTTACGTTAAATGTCACAATACCTTTTTGAACGCCAGCAAAGTTCTCGAAGTCTATTGAAACAATCCGGCGTTTGTATGTTTGTGTATTTGTATGTGGTTGTTAGATGAGATAAATAGAATGATTATGTTCGAATATGAGAAAAATCGGTCAAGGGGTTGCCGAGATGTAGGGATCGCGAGTTCAAGTTCGGGGCAAACCAGTAGTTTTAGGAGTATATTAGATTGCAACAACTATAGAAAACTAACACCAAAAACAAACAATAATATAAAGATGATATACAGAGTTTCGTCTTGAGCTCCGTACCTTCCTTAGGTCCATTAACAGCGATTACTTCTGTAAACCTCGTGGTTGTAGAAATTATTATGAAAGATGATCGGCATATTACACACAAGCAAATCCGGACCAGTTTTGTCATTAAAAGTAAGAATAGTTTTATCGTGCTGGGTTCCGTACCATTTGCTACATTTCGATTTTCTTTCTTAGTACTTTCGAATACGCCTATGAAAAAAACCACAACTTTTTATTTTTATTTTACAAAAGTAATTTGCTATTCTAAAATGCCAGTAACCACGCATCAAAAAAGGTTTTACACTATGTTTAAACTATAAAATTCCCGATCATTTCTGTGTGCCCTATGTAGTTGCAGTCCTAATTATTGCTTTTTAGTGTTTATCCCATAGTTTTATTTTGCTTGTTTTTTGCATTATCGTCTAAACGGCAAATAGTGAAAAATCATGCATAAAAATGTAAAAAATCGAGGTTTTCTATTAGATTGTTTTCTTCTACACACTTCTTCTCCAATCTCATTCTTTGAATGATTATCAATTTCTCTTTGTCTGTGTTTTGCTTTTTTGGATAGTCGATATAAGGTTAAAATAAATGCAGTTTTGTTAAAGTTTCTAAATTTTTCTAACTAGTTTCTAAAATAAGAATATCAAAATAGTATAACAGTCAGTCAAACACATGTTGCCGCTTAAGGTTTTATTTCATTATACAAGAACCCCGCATGAACGGCGCTGCCTGGTGAGCGAAAATCCGTTAGCACCCATTAAGCCCTAGAATATCTCCATTTAAAGAAAAAGGCAAAGTTTAAATCATCGTGTAGTTAGTAATTTCATATTAATGTTCGTACGCTCCCATAATCTCAGTGTTACAAGTGGGGGTTCGAATTACCGAATTATTAAGTATGATTTGAAAATGCGACTCACCGCTAAGTTACCTTCCAACGCCTTTAAAATTCAGCAAGTAAAAGAATAATAATAGTAAATTAAAATAAAATACAGTGGCAACTACGCAACAACCCCAAGACCTGGCAGATATCAAAAAATGTGAAGCGGGCAGATATCAACACGATGGCTAACCAACTAGACCCTAGGCTTATCAGAATGCTCACCGCAGCCAAGGAACCAAAGAAAGGAGGGAGGGAACGTCATAGAAGCGGAAAAACGTAATATTCACAACTGATATAATCTGCTTACTTATGTTTAAATATTTTTTTATTATTTTTGCAATTCGAAATTTGATGTTTTAATTATTTTTTCATTTCTCAGATTATTTCTCAGAAAATCAAATTGTAACAAAATAAAGATTGTACAATTCAATTTCAGATATGACAAAACAAAACACAAAGAAGTTAACCACCGGAATAATTTACAGGTATTATTAAAAATAATGTTCAATTTACATATTACGTACTTACTACGTTTAGTAAGAGAGGTCAACATGCTACATTTGTAGTAACTCAGCGTCGTGGAGACCTATTAGAATCGAAATATTGGCTGATACGTAGGAAGAATAACAAGGTTATAGTAAGTTTAGTACGCGGGCGAAGCCGCGGGTTAAAGCTAGTAAACAAATATTTATGAGAAACACAAATGATTGTCCTGAGCAGGATTCGATCCCGGGACCTCTTAGAACTAGGAGGTTGTCCGAATCCTCATCATCATCATCATCATTTCAGCCGAAAGACGTCCACTGCTGGACATAGGCCTCCCCCAAAGATTTCCACAATGACCGGTCCTGCGCCACCCGCATCCAGCGGACTCCTGCCGTTGTCCGAATATTGCTAATTTATGCTATCTAAACCAAAAGGTCGAGAGGCTGTCTTTATTATATACTTAATGTATGTTATGTTTCAATAGTATAGTAATTTCGGCTCTGTATATTGTAACTATAATGCATACATTAATATTAAGCACATAAATAAATTCGCGGTTCGGTAACAGAGGGACGGATTTGTCACCATTTTAGTCAAATATTTTGGTCAAGGGTCAAAAATTGTTAACTGAGAGAAATTACAACAATATGCTACTAAAATTTCTGATTTGGCAGCATTTTACTAGTTTATTATACGTGTATTTTTATTAATCTTAACAGAACAAACTACGCGAGGGATACAAAAGTTTTCGTTCTGTAGGAGTTCGAAACCTGCCACATATCAAGTATATTGCACGCAATAAACCAGCGCAGTCCACTTCCCCCACAGTGAAGGGCTCTCAAGATCGGAGCAGGGAGATGTACGGAAATCTGGACACTCTTGGCATAGGGTAATATTGAATTAATTATATAGTAACTAGGGAAGTAAAATCAATATTCAGAAGTAAAATTCAGGTTTCGACTAAGCCAGAAGCACATGTGCTTCTTCTGCTAAACTAATTCCCAGTAGGTATTTTTAGTGTAATAGCATCATGACACCAAGGTATGAATTAGGATTGTTAGATATAAATGTTTGTGGTATGTCACAGTATAGGGTTATTTAAATATGCGAAAAATCAGTTTTAATCCAATCGTGATAAAAATCGATATCAGAGGTTCTTCATAATATATCAGAGGTTAATATTGCGAAAACGGCGGCCGTCCTTAAGTTCGTCAATTTTGATCCAATTGTGGTAAAAATCGATATCTGAACTCTGAGGATACTAGAGGTTATGTGTAACAAAACTTGTTTTTTATTTTATATCACGATAATGGCAAACAAGCATACGACCCGCCTGACGGAAAGAGGTCACCGTAGCCTATGGACGCCTGCAACTCAAGGGCGGGTCACATGCGCGTTGCCGACCCATTAAAATCTTGTACAATCCTATTTTTTTAAACCCCATACTATAACACATACATAATATTTCGGGAAAACCTCGGCAGGGAGCTCATTCCACAGCCGGAGCGTCCGGGGGAGGAAATTCCTCGGAAACCGCACAGTGCGCGACCATTTTGGTTGCAAGGATGAACGCCCTACTGTCGATGTCGAGCGGTGCGATGGTAAAAAGTGGACGCTGGCATGATGTCAAACAATTCTTTAGAACACAACCCATTCAAAATTGCTAAAAAACGGCCGCTATCTTGAATCTATCGAGTTTAATCCCTTCCGGCCGCCATCGCAACCAAGTTTCGCAACCAGTGGTGATGAAGGATTTTTTTTCTTTGTCGGCAGCTAGTTGCCATACAAGAGTTTTTTTTACTTTCTACGCAACTGGTTGCGTACATATAGTTTCTGAGAAATACTAATTACGACAGGAGAATGTTTTTTCTTGATATGCAACCATTGGTGTTTCTAATGTTACTTAATAAGTACTTATACAGAAAATATCAAAACTTCTTCTTATCTTGCATGTATGTAAGTTTAAACTCGTGTAAAGCTGAACACTATACCGTTTAGTATACTAACCGTAATTTAAATTAAACCAAAGATTCTTTGAATATACTATTTTAAAGTGTAATTGAATATGGACAAATGATTTCTAAACAGTGGCCAACTGTTATTTTCTTTTCTTTCAATTCTCGCACTGCCAGATCAATTTCATTGTCTATAAGCTCGTATTCTTTTTTCTTTTTAATGTTTTTAGTTTTTAAATGATATGCACTATTTTCTGTTGATAGCACATCCAACAATTGTGCTAGCGTAGGATGACTTCGTCCAATGTATCTATTAATTTTCGCATGCCAGCCTTCAATATTATTATTTGTTCGTTTATTTTCTTTTGAACAAGAGCAGGTTGCCTTCATGTCATTTTTCTTAATCCATTGTTTACGGAAATACTTATTAATTTTTTTAATTCTATCGCTTTTAGGGCTTTTTGTCAATATATATTTGTAGCCCTCTTCTATATATCGGGCTGGCAGACGAGCAAGACCCACACACAGTGATACGTCCCTTTTTTCTGTTCTTAGTTTTATTTCTAAAGCTTTTGCCTTTCGCCACAACGACCGGTTGAAATGATAGCATCCTTTGAAAATTATCTCTGGAAAAACAGTTGTAAATGCGTTTATTGCCGCTACTTCGAAGTCCAAAGTATTTTTTTCTGGCTTCCAAGTAATGCTTGAATTAATATGATTTAGTAATATTCAACGCAGGGCAGCTTGTGGCGAGCTGTTGGGGAGTAGCGACCCCACGTACCTGAGCGCTCCTGGGGGACTCCGTCGTCCGACCAAGTCCTCCGCCTCTGGCTTGCCTTGACCGGCCTACCAGAGTGGGGTCGCCAGAGCTGTGTTCTCGAGGGTAGATGTGGAAACCTAAGTGGCGAGTTGGCTATATGTTTAAAGTCCAGTGACACCTCTCTACCCCCAGCCCTCATACCGGTGTTGCCCTCGAGCCATCTTAGATGTCGCTTTTTGTGGGGGCCCATCTTATGTGGGCGAGTCACCGTCTGCCGGAAATAAAATTGATTACCATTTTGTTAGGCAGACGTCCGATTTTATTCTCCATAACCCAGTATTTAATCCACCACTTTCACCTAATAGTCCAGTATATTTTAGATTCCATTAAATCTCAATAGTCTATACACCCTGGCGGGTGCTGCCTCTGCGTGCGTCCCATGACTCGGGCAGGTGCAACATCCGCTCGGTGTACCCCTTACATTTCATTAAATTGTCGAAAGGGCCTCTGCGTGTTGGCTTAGGCTCCGCGTACGCCTCCCAAAGGTCCGGAACACCATTGTTCCGTGATGGGAAAGATATACGTTTCTAATACTCACGGGAGTTTTCTATTTAAAATATACGTTTCTGTTTTTTTATCTGGTAGCAGGGCAAACATCAATGGCACTATACGTTTCTTGCCTTCATTGTAACCGTGTATGGAGTAAAGTTGTTTAAAACCTCTCGGGCAACTTTTGAAAGTACCGTCCGCGAAAAAATGGCTGTACTTGCTAATATGGCTTCGATTTTCATTCGAACAGAAAACAATGATTCGTCTTTTATCATCAATATAATCGACTAGACAGAACTCTTTGAATTTTTTTGGTATAATAACGTCATGACAATTATCAAAACGAGACTTTGGTGCACCTAAAACTCTATTTCGCTCGTTATAAAGTCCAGTTTTGATGCTACTAAAGCTTGGTATGTCACTGACAAATTCAAAACCTTGGTTTCGGAGATCATGGACAGCGTTATCGTACTGCTATTGAATAGACTGAAAATTACAGCTGCTGTTCCGCTTTTTTTGTTAATATGATGTTTTATTCCAAAATCAACTGCACAGTCACTGTCGTGTTCCTTTGATTGTTTTATTATTTCGTTTCGAGTATTCAAGGTTAAATTTTCTTTACAGCCACTTTTTGCACAACACTTGTAAAATGTAATTCCCGTTACATATATTTTTTTACGATGATAACGGCGTCCTTCATACAAGAGGGATACCCCTCCTCTTCTAGTTGAAATAAATTCCATTTTCGATGAAGTAGGAAATATATTTGATGTAGACATATCGCATTAATTCACTTGCATGAAATAAATGAGCCGGCTTTATTAAAAGCAATTATGCGAGAACCTATGGTCTAATACGTATAGTCTAGAATAACTCACATATAGCGGGACTATAGCAACATGAAAATACGTGAAATATCTTCAATTAGTAGGTATTATCATAGGGTATTATTGATAAACTAAATAACCTAAAATTTTAACCAACACAAGAATGACTTATGTCAATAAGATCAATGACAGCATTTTTTTATTTTTATGACGGAATATCTGACCATAACTATATTATTAAAATAAATAGTTTGAATATACATTAACCAATTAAGAAAGTTGCATACCAAGAATAAAAAATCGTCTTTCACATCTGGTTGCGAAATTCTGTTTGCCATGGCGTACTAGTTGTGTAGAAAGTATAAAAACTCTTATATGGCAACTAGTTGCCGACAAAGAAAAAAAAATCCTTAATCACCACTGGTTGCCAAACTTGGTTGCGATGGCGGCCGGAAGGGTTTAATCAGACCGAGAGAAATTCCTTAATAACGAATCTGTTGCTAAAATTGCGAGAAACGGCTGCCGTCTTGAATATACTTTGATTTTGATCCGATCTGTTGAAAATCGATGTCGATGATGTCGATTTGTTGTTAAGATCTGAGAATCCGAGAGGTTCTTTATGAAGAATCTGAAGTCGAAACTGCGAGAAACGACCGCCATATTGAATTTCCTAAGTTATGACCTACCTAATCGTGATGAAAATCGATATTTGAAGATACGAAAGGTTCTCTCTAACGAATATAAGGTTAAAATTGCGATCAACGGCCACCATCTTGAATTTCTAGAGTTTAGATCGTGATTAAACTAATAGGTATCTAGGTAAATATCCATGGGTTTGAGTGGTTCTTTATAACGAATCAGGATGTTTTGAAAGTAAGTTACTTTCAAAACATCCCCGGCTCCTTCAGTGCCACACTTGGTAGCGACGTTATTGACGCCATAATTTCATTCAAAACCGGTTTGGTGGCCGGCTTGGATGGGATCTCACCCCAACATTTGAAGGATCTTATTTCCCATTCCGTGGGCGATGCAGGCAGCTTGTCTCTTCCCTTACTAAATTAATAAAAAATTATACTGGCACAATGAATACTGAAATATAGAATTGGGACAATTATTGTCCCAATTCTATACGGCGCAAACCTGTTCGCCCGTACCAAAAAGGACGAAGGGGTGAGACCTGTTATAATCACGGGTATTTTAATATTTTGTAAAAATAAATATAAGTTAAAAACGATGTTGACTGTCAAAGTGACAAACTGATATACAGTGTGTCAATCAAATACGGGCGAACCTCTTAACGGTGGTCAGTATAGGACATACGAAATGTAATTAGGTAACTTTTAAATGGAATTGCAATTAAAATTTTATCCATAGAAAATAATTCGGCCCGCAATGTAATGCAAACACACTCGCGTTAAACATTCGTTGACAACCGTCAGCGTCAAATTTTTCATAGTACATTGCTGCTGAAAATTTTATTAAAAAATTAATTATGGGGTCATAATCAAGTGTAACTTGAAAATATGTTTTACTCGTAATTATTGATAACACTAATGAATTCTATGTTTGGTTAAATTTATCGCCCGTATTAGACTTACACACTGTATAATCAAAAATAGAAAATACTTAATTATAAAAAATATATACGAGCACAACAGAGGTTAGGTATTATCTACAACAAGACCCATTGCGGTGGGGTCTACTATACGACGTCTGCCTTCCAAAATTGCGGTTAGACACAAGTAGGTATTTATTGGGCACGCTGCTCCACCAAGGCTTCGCTCGCTTCGCTCGCACCGCTCGCTTCGCTCGCTCACGCCTTGGTGTTGCGAGTGCCCAATAAACGCGAACTATTACTGAAATCCTGTTCACGTTTACTCGTAAACTTGCGTTTAAATTGATCGCACAGCTCGCTCACGCCTTGGTGTTGCGAGTGCTAATAAATAAGAATGAGTGCTCCTGTTTACGTTGATGCTCTGGGAAGGTGACAATCAACGCGAGCACGCAATCGACACAACCTTTACTGAAATCCTGTTCAAGTTTAAAGTGAACATCATTAGATGTGATTTTAATGCGTTCATCATTCGGTTGATTATCTGCAACGGTGGCAATCAACGGTGTGCGACTTTGTAACAACGGAAGTATGCTATCGACATAACGCGAACCATTACTGAAATCCTGTTCACGTTTACTCGTAAGCTTGCGTTTAAATTGATCGAGTTCGTTTTCAACTTAGATTTCGGACTTAGAAAATATTCTAAGAAAAGCAAAAGCTTAAACGCAACGTGAGTGATGCGGGCCAAGCAATCACAACACGTCTGAACATCTCACAATTACTCGTTAGTCCCGATTAGCTCCAAGGAGTAACTTTCGTTGCGAGGCGTCACGCACAATTACACATTAGTCCCGATTAGCTCCAAGGAGTAACTATCGTTGTGCGGCGTTTGTCACACTAAACACATCGCAGAATTGGCCAGAAACTTTGATGCGTCGAGTGGACTGGTGGTTTCCCATACTATCAACCGCTATAGCACAGAAGAACCGATTTTGTGTTTAACCGTCACCACGTTGTTGTGTATGGTACGGGAGTTACCCCGTATACGCTACCGCGTTACCAGCTCAATTGCAAGGTGGGCCAGGCCAAGCAAAGTGATTTGGTAAGAGTCACCATGAACTAGCGGTTGTGATAGCCACGGATTCTCCGACGATTGTATCAATACTAATTGTATATATACAAACTATTCATAAAACTTCGTTAGCGTGATGCAGGCCTGACTATGTGATTGGAAGAACCATGTGACACGCCTTGACACGCCTTTTATTATAATTTGTAAATGATGATAACCAATTTCAATCATAGTTCGTTCATATTAAAGTTTGAAATAGATAATAATGAAACTAAACAATTTTACAACCATGTGTGACTACATGTTCGCGCTAAGCTGTTTTGCATGAATTAATATAATTAAACATGAAATATATTCTAAAGCAGAACAAGTCTTAACAAATATAAATTAAGGTTTAAAATTAGTTGGACTTGAATAAAATAAAGTTGAATACGTAATCACGTTTCAAACAACATAACTTCTGCAAAGGAGAAAAAGCATAACTCCATAGCATAAGCATAGCACTTATGCTTTTTCTCCTTCAGACGGCAGACTGTCGTATATGGTTATCGGTGGGACCGCAGACTTATAATAAGGTAGACTCCACAAGCAAGATTGAATAAATCTGAATTCTTTAGAACGTTATCATTATTATTTATTATTATTTAACAATTGCTTTATTGTACAATTTAACAAATAAAAAATACAAATGCTTATATATTATTAGAATTTTCCAACCATAGACCCAAAAAAGTAAAAAAAAGTTGATTTTTATTTCGATTACACAAGAGTTAAATAAAAATGAGATAGAATGTTGAGAATAATCCTTTACAGGTTAAACAATAAAACATATATGAATAAGGTTTCCGTGTATTTCGGCGGTTCGGTCTGTTAAATAGAGGTGTGCAGTAATGATTAGACACAAGAAGTTGTGAAAACTTAAAATATGCAACATAGTATTTAGCAAAATACGATATTTGATCGAATGGATTGCATTCAAAAGTACAACGTGCGTTGTCTACCTGAATACTTATCTGTGAACATGAAGTGCAATTATTGTTTACGTAGTATAAAATATTACAGAGTAAAAAGTGTAACAGAGATTCGTTCGATTCGAAATAAATTATTTTCAATTTAATATGTAAGTGATTTGTTTGCTGACTTTTCTGCACGATAAAAGTGAAAAGTTAATTTATTCGATACTAATATTCAATCAACCTTATTTAATGAATTTTACATTCCACTTACAGGCATTTACTTTTATTTAGCATCTAGCAAATTAAAAAGGCAAACATTACAAATTACAAATTACATTAGGCTAATCAATCGATAAGCGTATTTCTATTGATTACTTAATTGTATAGTTTTTTAGTAGTAAACCTCTGGTTTGCATCCTACTCTGTGTCATTTGCTGATTACGCGTACACAAGTCGACCTACATTAGTCGATGCACTTTTCCTAACAATATAATCGATATGGATATGACTGTAGGTAAGGGTTCAAAAGCAATTATATTGTATCAAAGAAATACTAGACATACTACTCACACCATTGATTTTATCGGCTGAATACATATATAAATCATGCTTATTTAGAATGGAATGCTCCCTTTCTGGTAAGTAGTTGCTCAAGTTTTTTTACATATAGCGGTTTGGTACATCGAGCAAAAGGTTAATTGAGCTGTCTAACAATAAAATTGACTTAGTGAATGAATACACGAAATCAGCTTTTTCGGGTGTACTAAATCAATTGATTCATCACTATTCGTTACTTGTAATTCATGATTATATTTCTTTAAAATCGTATCCACGTTCTGCTGTTGTTGTAAAATAGTGTACGTTAGCTAATATAAACCTAAATTTCGTAATATAATTTGATACTTGTTTTTCAATGAAAATGTGCTTTTTAGCAACATAAAATCCGCTAATTTAAAAACGAAACAAGTGCAATAGTACATTAATTATTTTTGGTGTTAACATGTGATAATATACTACACAAAATTGGGTGACATATTTTCTTAGTTGAAACATAAAATAAAAGAAACGAAACAGTCAACTCGGTATTTTTTTTTGGTTAAATACCAGAGGTATTAGACCATACAATTATTCTTGTCATTAGTGCGCGATCGTGCTATCACTATATTTACGCCTTGCTCTGCTGAAGTGTTGCTACATCAATTTATAATGTGAGTATTGATTTATTTAATGTCTTAATTTAATCTTTAGATCTAAATTTTTTAACTAAATAATTAACTGACAGTGTTTTTCAGGTCCGACTCAGAGCTATCGTACCGCTCACGAAGCCCGTCACCGCAGCCGATAAAAAAGTCATCAAAGGATAAAAAGCGACGTGTGCATTCTTTAAGGTAGCTATTTCTCACTGAATGTTTATATTGTTATTACTAAGGATATCACGAGCCATTTTTATTAATTTATTTTTCTTTCTTTTAGCCGCGAGCCTGAACGAGTTACGCTTCCTGCTGCAAGTTCTCGAAAGGTCAATGCTGTTGAACCTGCAGGACCATCGAAGCGCAAAAAAACTTCAAGGTAGTTACATTTATGTATTTACTGTAAGACTGTCACATACACCCTATATCTATTTTTTAATGCAGGTTTTGTAGTGCACATACCGGGTCTTCAAAATTATCATAAGTTAAACTATTATTTTTGTTCACAGCGCAATCAAGAAGAGCGGAACGGATCTATTCCAAATCATTCGGGATGAAGAGAAAATTGCATCCATTTCATCCGAGCGAGTGACTACTACGTCATCGTTCTCAAGCCGCGTGTCTTCTGGTACATCACGTCGCACCACAATCAGACCAGGTGACTTCTTTATCGATCTCAAGGTCTATAAAATAGAGGATCATCAAAAAGAGGTAGATGCTTTAGAGCGTTACAAAAAGGCCTTGGTAGCTGTCAAGCTGCAGTGTGAAGAAAAGTCTGTAGAGTGGGAGCAGTGTCAATCGCTTCTTAGTAGTGCATTTGAAGTTTTTAAGGATAGTGAGGCTTCCTTTTATTCTAACGCACGGAAAAACTAGGTATTTCGATAAACCACATGGTTAAAAGCTGAACCAACTATTGGTTATATGTTATACAAAGTAGAAACAGTTGGTTCAGTCTTTAATCCGGTGAAATTATAGTTTAATTCCAGTATTTTTTAACTTTTGTTTCGCATAATGCCTTTTTGTGTATCGTGTAGCACATCTGTAGAGAAAAAATCATGGGTAGGTCATCTTCGTAGTAACGAACATAAAACTAAAAATAATTGTATTCAAGATATCGGTGATGGTGTGGTAATGATTCAGTCAGCTTTTCGTAATCGCATTGCAACTTATCGAATTTCGGCGGAAAATAACCAAGTTACAAGTTCTATTGACATATTTATGAACTCGATTCGTGACAAAATCAGTACTCTTTTAAATAAATCACTTCAGGTACATACCTGCATAAAAGTAAACTTAGAATTATATGGAATATTTATGTTGTTTAAAAATAACACTCAATCTATGAAATCTTTTGGTACAAAAAATAAGATTTTGTACCAAAGTTTTGATTTCGAACGTTATTACACAGAAGTTATAAATTGTTTTAAAAAAAAGGTCGAGGAATTCGAGGAGCGTGATAGCGGATGGGCTTTTTTAAATAATTCACACTTAGAAATTAATATAAATAAGTTTCAACCGTTGCGTGGTTCAAGCTTTATCGAACTACCAAAAGTTATACGTAATAAAAAAGCGTGTCTTAACATACAGAATAAAGATCAATGTTGTTTTGCATGGTGCGTAACTGCGGCTTTATTCCCTGCTAAAAAACATCCTGAAAGGGTAACTTCCTATCCTGATTTTAATAACGTACTAAACACACAAGGATTGTCTTTCCCGGTTACATTTGATGAAATCAGAATATTTGAAAAAAACAATCCAACCCTTCAATTTATTGTTTTTGGGTTGAAAAATAGTAAAATAATAGGCCCACTTTATAAGTCAGAAAGTAACAGCCATTTGAAAAAAAAAACCATTCACCTGATGTTATTAGAAAACGGAATCAGTTCACATTACTGTTTGATCAAGGACTTGTGTCGACTAGTTAGGAGTCAAGTCACTGCTCACCATGCAAAATTATACTTCTGTGAAACGTGTTTAGTATTTTTCTCGAAAGAAGAACAACTAAATAATCACTTGTGTAGTGGAACAGTCACTGTACTACCTGAAAAGGGTGCAGTTATTAAATTTAAAAATTATGAACGTAAGCAAAATATGCCGTTTGTAATATATGCTGATTTTGAGTCACTATTACTGCGAACGGGTGAATGTCAATGTGACGTTGATTGTACTACTCATACCACTGTCAACACAGATATTTTGCAACATCACACGCCTGCTGCGTTTGCGTACTATATTGTTTGTTCAGTCGATTCTCAATATAATCGATATGTCTCATACCGTGGTATTGACTGTGTAGATAAGTTTGTACATTCGATCTATAAAGATGTAGCAGAAATAAAGAAAGTTTTGAATATAAATACTCCAATCCAATTCGATCTTAACGATGAAATAAATTTCACTAGCGCAACGAAATGTCATATATGTGATAATTTCCTGTTTTCTGATAGAGTCAGAGATCATTGTCACATTTCAGGTTGTTATCGAGGTGCAGCTCACAGTTACTGTAATTTACAATTTAAACGTCCCTCTTTTGTACCCATATATTTTCATAACTTGTCAGGATACGATGCGCATTTATTTATAAAAAAGTTAGGAGAGGCGAGTGGTACGATGAAATTAATTGCGAAAACTAAAGAAAATTACGTTTCCTTTACAAAGTTTATTCCAATTGAAGGCGAATTTTTTCAGCTACGTTTTGTAGACTCATTTAAATTTTTAGGTACCAGTTTAGAGAAATTAACAAAAACAATGAAAAAGGAAGATTTCGATCACCTACGACGTTTTTTCCCGAATTCTAATAAATTTGAATTACTCACACGTAAAGGTGTTTATCCCTATGAATACATGAATAATTGGGAACGTTATAATGAGCGATGCCTTCCGTCTAAAGATTGTTTTTATAGTACTCTTTCGAATGAAAATATTTCCGAAGAGGACTATGAGCATGCAAGTTTAGTATGGAAAGAGTTTAATATCAATAATCTAGGAGAATATACAGATTTGTATCTCCAAACGGATGTCCTTTTGTTGACAGATATTTTCGAAAAATTTAGAGAGACTTGTAAAATAAATTACAGTTTGGATCCGGCTTTTTACTTGACTGCACCGAGCTTATCTTTTGATGCAATGCTGCTTAAAACTGGTGTTGAATTGGAACTAATTACCGATTTTAATATGTTATCAATGATTCAGAACGGAATTCGGGGTGGTGTCTGTTTGTGTTCTCACAGACATGCAAAAGCTAATAACAAGTACATACCAGATTACGATCCGTTGCAACCCGAATCGTACGTTATTTACATAGACTGTAACAACCTATATGGGTATAGCATGTATCAGTCCTTACCATTATCAAACTTTAGGTTTTTAGACCAACATGAAATAGATGTGTTAGATATCACACAAGTCGATAACAATGCTAAGTATGGTTTTATATTAGAGGTCGATTTAATATACCCTAAAGATCTTCACATCGATCATAACGATCTACCTTTTTGTCCTGAAAAGTGTATTCCCCCTGGAGGTAAAGATAGTAAGCTAGTACCTAATTTGCATGACAAATACTTTTATGTTATTCATTATGTTTATCTAAAAACCTGTCTTAAACATGGATTAAAATTGAAAAAAATACATAGAGTTATCACGTTTTTACAAGATTCTTATTTAAAACAGTACATCGACCTTAATACTAAGTTGCGTCAGAAAGCTACCTCAGCGTTCGAGCAAGACCTATTTAAGGTTATAATTAACTCTTTATTCGGAAAAACATTAGAAAACAATTTAAAAAAAACTAACGTTGAACTAGTTAACCAGTGGAACGATAGCACGAATTTAACTAAAAAGAAAACCGAGGCTGAGAAATTAATCGCGCGTCCCAATTTCCACAGTGCAACAGTCTTTAGTGAAAATTTGGTAGCAGTTCAGTTGAACCTCGATCGTATTATTTTAGATAAACCAATATATATCGGTTTTACGGTACTAGAATTGTCGAAAAGTCATATGTATGACTTTCATTACACAGTATTTAAACCCATGTATAAAAATCGATTACAGATGTGCTATATGGATACGGATAGTTTCATTTATCATATACAAACCAAGAACTATTACAGAGATCTAAAAACTTATCTTTTACCTTATTTTGACACTAGCAACTTAAACTTTGACAATGTGCATAACTTACCAATTCAGAACAAAAAAGTACCAGGACTTTTCAAGGATGAAATGGGTGGGAAATACATAATTGAATTTGTTGGACTTCGATCTAAACTTTACTGTATTAAAACTAACGACGATATCATAAAAAAAGCTAAAGGTGTAAAAAAGGCTCTTATAAAGGAATTAGACGTGTTTGATTATGAGCAATCTTTGTTTCAAGGTGATGTTATTAAAAAGAAAAATATTTTATTTAGATCGATCAAACACGAAATATTTACCCAAAGTGTTAATAAAATTGCTATATCATCTAATGATGACAAACGATTGATATCTGCTGACAAAGTATCTACACGAGCATGGGGACACACTACGATACTTAATATTTAAATTCCTAAACAGCTTTCACTGTTCATGGTTAGTATGATTATTAGGAAATAATGTATTATTTGTATGATCATAAGATGTCTTAATACGTTAATATTAAGTGTATTCAAATGTGAGCATTAATTTTATGTGCTCCTGCATTATTTATTTACTGTTTGACTTTAAATGTTTGTCAAACTATTTTATTTTATAAACTTTTCGTTATTTCTGTATAGTAATAAACGATGCACTATATTTGTTATTATGTGATTTATGAAAATAAATATGAACTTAGAATTTTATGTTTTTCAATTAAAAACCCATTTTAACCGTAAACCGTATTTTTTAGTACCAAGTCTAAACAATATGATATGTACATTTATTTTTATTATTGACTTGACTGTACATTTCAATAAACAGTATTTCATAAAAACAAGTTACGACCTGCAACTTTTAATTGCTTAACAAATTAGCAAACGTAGTAGATGTAACATGATATCATGAGTAAAGCATATTTAACACGCGCCGTAGTTCATATTATGCGCTTGCAAAAAATTATATTGGCGCAATGCAGGTATAATAAAACAATACCTATCTGCTTTCGTTAGGGTTTAGTTTCATTTAAAATAAATTGAGCAAATACGATTATTTATAGTTGAAGACATCGAAATTTATTAAAGTATATAAACAACCGCACTAATTAGGTGATTCATTTACGGATTCGTAAACGATACGAAGAATATCATACAGTTAAGGACCCTAACAATTCGCAGTTTCTCTGCTGATATTTGCTGGTAAGTTTCAGTTATTTTTATAAGATTTAAACGTTGACTATGTTGGAAATGTATTTTTGAGAGATATTTTAGCACACATTGCACACAAGGAACAGATTTTTTTCCTTTATTTCACTGAGTAGAAGCTTTGCATAGTTTCAGGCTCGATCTTTGAGAGATCGTCCAGATATGTTATTAATTTTTTTTATTTCTTTTGTTACAGAAAAATGGAACACGTAGAAGAAAGTTCTCCTCTATTTTTGTCCCAGGTGTTTGCTCAGAACCCATATGATGATGATGTTAATGACGATCTAGTAAACAAGGTAATGAAAGCAAAACCTAAAAAACGTCAACACAAAATTCAAAACAAGGTGCAAAAACGCAGTGTTCCAGGGCAGCCTTCATCATTTGTGATTAACAAAAAGCCTGGAAAGGGTGGCAGGTTAATTAAAATCCAAATAATTAACTTGCAAAATGAATACAAAGAAGAGTCCGAGAACGAAGATGTAATGTTAAGCGCTCAATACGTAGCAGACGATGGTTTTGACGAAATTATCGATAGTACGGAGAGCGTAATAAATAAAATATCAAAAAAACTGTGTGGATATAGCGTTGGTTACTAATAATTTTATTATTTTCGATGTGAATAAATTTGTTTAAATATTTTGTTGTTTCATTCATAGTTTACATACAGTGTCATGCACGGCAACGCACACTCAATAGCGAAGTTCATACTACCAAATGATAGGTATTACCAATAGCGCTATGGTGGTGTGTGCTTTCGTGGATGGTGCTACAGAGGGACATCACAGGATGGTTGATAAAATACAACAACTGTTTGAGTAATACCAATTCTATATTTGATTAAAATACAATTATAACCTAAATCCAAGAATAATTAAAATTAACCTTTAAATTAAAATCTAAAACTAAGCGTAATACAATTTCATTCATTTCAAAACTTAACTTTTACATTTCATCACATGAAATTGTCTAAATACCATTTTTTTATACAAATTGCATTTTTTAAAGCACATATTTTTTTGTGGTGCACACAATTATATGCACAACTCTCAATACAATATTTTTCATACAAATGCTTAAAAGTACATTGTTCTTTTTCACCTAAATCTAACACAGTACATTCGGGGGACAATTGCTTAACCCATTGGACTTTTTCTGCTCCCTTTACGAAAATCTTTTTGTCTTTTAAGTACTTTATAATGATTCTTTTAAATTCTCGGTGGTCAATATATCCTTCACACCACAAAAAACCATAATTGTTTTCTAACCATGTAACTTGTCTTTTTTCGTTTGCTGATAGACGAGAAAACGGGAATGGAGGCTTTATCGAAAAAACTTGTGTATATTCATTTGTGGCGAAAGCAAATTCTTTTATTATGAATTCATTAGTACCCCATTTAAAACCCTGAAGGTCAACAAATATGGAGTCATACATTATGATTTACGATATCCTTTTCGTAATATTACTTAAAGGCTTGTATTCAACAATACTATCATTCAAAATGAGACAGTAAGCGGAAGTCTGTTTAGGTATAGTTGATTCACACTCGATCTCAACTCGCACATCGACCGTACCGGTTTTTAAGGTTTCGTTTTGACGTGAACAGTCAATAACAAATAAAGGAGCAATATTTTTAAAATCTTGCGGACTTAGCAACGGTGCTTGAGCTCGGTTATAATAAGACTGTTGAAATTTAGCATACTGTTCATATAATATAGAAAACTTTTCACTAGAAAAACTAACATCAAAACTTTCATAAGGAAAGTAGCTTGAATTCAAAAAAACTTTAACATCTCTCAAGTTACAGTGATCAAAGTGCGTCATATCTTTATCAGCATAATTTTTTCGTTCTGTTTTCAATCCAATTATTATGTAACGTGGTTTCTCGATTTGAGATGAAGTTTTGATAGCCCAAGAATGTTTGGATGTTTCAGGCAAGAGTGGATATTCATACAAATCCCAGTTCCTAAATGCAATTTGAATTGCACGATCTCTTTCCAAGCATTTGATCAAGTTCAGTTTTTCTTTATCAGATACCTTAATATGTGGCATACGCCATACTATTTTTGTGATAGCTATATTATCTATATATTCATTCGGATTTAATTTAACGCTATTTAAGTTAGTATTTGACCTTAAAAGAACAAGTTCATGCTTGCAATTAATAACTATTTTGTTGTAATCCTCAGCAAAGCCGAGAATCCTGCTTAAAGGTATAGACACTGAGAATGATCCATGTAAATTTTTTGTACCGTTGACATCCCAGCCCCATAACTTAGACATCGATGCTTCAAGTTCATTCATGGATACAAGAGATTTCATAGTCGTTGTAACCCCAACATTTTTAATTTTATCGATTTCAATTCCATTGAGTTCGTATCGAATATCTTGAAATAGATGGAGTATTGGATTATTCGTAAAAAGAACACTCATCACCTTCTGTTTCGTTTCTCTATTGATTACAGCTATAGTACCTTCTATGTATAAAGAACTTGCTGATGGTAGTACGTAAAGGTCTTGCTGATTAATAGGTATGCGTATTTCATCATTTAAATTAAAACTTGTCACGTACGGCTTATACGAATGATATTCAAAGCTCTCTATTGAGTTGTCTAAGGTAAAAGATTCTGCTAGATTTAAAATACTCATTTTAATAAACCTATGCTTTGAAGGAATTGTTTGTTTTGTTTCGTAAGCCGCGGCTTAGGTGTTCTTTTCTTGATTGCTTGATGAGTACTACCGCTGATTTTCATTGGGACTGAAGTTTTATTGAAGTCTATCATTTTTTTCTAAGGTGTAAATATATCTGAATCTCCTCACCGCGTAAATTAACTAAATTATTGTTAACGTCTAATATTCTTACAGTAATTGAACTTAAACTGTTTTGAGTTACAGGAAAATAAATAACATTTCTTGGTGTTTCTATAAGTCGATAACCAGGTGGTACATTAGGCACAAACTCGTGAATTATGTGACTAGGTTTTCCATTCACAAATGAACCGCTCACTATGTCACATTCAACGCGGACTATGGTTGTAGACAGAATGGAAACGGGGTAAGGAGATTCTGTTAATATATTTGCTTGAATTGTTTCTGATCCAAAACCAAGCAATTTACCAATAGATCTCTCTTTATCGAAATAAATATTTTGAGAACATAAAATAGATGTCTTTAAGGTATTATTATTGCAAGTTAGTGAAAACGTGCATCCTTGAAGATGGTTCTTGAGGTAGTCACCAATATCTTGAAGTTCATATGAACCTTCAGGAATTTCAACTGCTTTGTTGTTACCATAATTTAATTTATTATTCCTGTAGTCTATATTAGGTATTGAATTAAATGTTGATATATACAAAAGACCGCACTCATATTCACCATCCAGTTGAAGAGCTGGTGAATGGTTTGTTATCAGAGTTGAAGATGATCCAGTTATAGACAAAGTGAAAGACATCTTGAGAATGATAATTTGTTTATTGATCGAAGGTATTTAAACGTTTACACCAATATTGTTTTAAGTATTTAAGACATAAATGACCACAATTCACTGTGTTAAACTTTTGGTAAGTGTTATAATTATAGTAAATATCCTTGTTATTTAAATACTTCTTTAGCTCTAACGGAGGTGGAAGGTCGCCATAACTATTAAAATATTCGCAATAACTGTTGTCTTTGACATAGGCTACCCAGTGAGTTCCATTATTTTTAGAACTGTCTAAGTTAACAATTCCACATTCTACTCTTTTAGATCGCTTTGGTAAACTGTCTCTCATATAAACTCCTCGAAAATGTGGAATCTCGGAAGAGTATTTTAATATGTCGATATTTGTAAGAGCACGTCTAGGTAACCTGTCATTTAGTTTTTTGAAGTTTTTATACATAAACCTTTACCACTTTTATATGGTTTAATATGTAATCCTTTTCCTAATGCAATAGATTCCATCATTTTATTGTGTCGTTCCGATTCTGCTAAATTCTTTCTTGCGGCTTTGTAATCACTTATGGCCTTAGCGATTCCAGCAGCTCCGCCTGCTAATGAACCTAACGCAGAAAGTCCAGCAAAAATAGGTATCAAAGGTAATATACCTCCAGTTTTAGGAATCGGTATTATACGAGGTAATCGTATTTTGCTGTTATCAGTAAAAACTTTTTTAGCAGCAACAAGTGCACGATTCATGATATTACAACCTTTAATTTTAGGGTTCCTTTTTAACTCAGTGCGTATCTTGGAAACAAATTTTTTGAATGATTTTATACCTGCGCCAGCCTTTAGTTTCGATTTCATAACTTTACTCACTAACCATGAGCTTATTTTTTCTCCTATTCCAGCATCTTTTGACTTAGCTCTTCGTTTTGCCATTTTATAAAGTTCAAAATCAGCACGATGTCTATCAGCTAAATCGAGATATTTATCATAAGCTATATCGTGTTTCATACACGCATCATCTAACACATTAATTCCTTGGTCGCCTCTCTGTAACCTTTTATGCAATTTTGTTCCCGGGCCGCAGTAATTATAACCAGGTAAGTGTAATTCAAATGGTAAATTATTTATTGCACTATTTAAAAGTCCTCTCCCTTTCATATCACGTATGATAATGATAAATTTAATTTGAAGAAAGTCAATTTATTCAAAACATTAAACAACGGCTTTTATATCAATCCAACTATTTTCACTATCGCTTAACCCTAACCATTTAACAAACAGCTTACTACCCTTTTTCTTGATCACTTTTTCTATTAAATAAATATCAGGATACTTTGTTTTTTGAAGTTCTTCTTCATAAAAGGTGCCTAGTATTATGTTTTTCCGTTGATCTTCAATATAATATGTAATGGGTCGGGTGTGATTCACATGTTTAATTGTAAAAAGTTCTGTAGACCAATTAGGTGTATAGCCCTTAGAAAAGTGACTTTTATATTTGCTTATACGCACACGGTCTCCGATATTAAATTTATTCAATTTACTACTACACGCATTGGATAGTGAGTTTTTAATGTTCTGTTTTACTTTTCTTTCATTATTTGGATTCACATCAATAGGTTTCAATTTTGTTGTACGATGTACTGTGCAATTATATGATTTCACAATATCATCTAAGGGTTTACCAACCCATTTATAGTTACCGACGGAACTAAAGTATTTGTAGAGCTTGATCTTAAGCGTTTTTATCAGCCTTTCAACAATAGACGCCTTTTTAATCGAATATGTAGAATACTGATGTATTTTCATGGATTTTAAGAAGCAATCAAATTCATTATTATAGAATTCTTTTCCTAAGTCCGTCTGTAAGTTTCTAGGTTTGCGTTTAGTTGTTTTTATAATTATATCGAACGCATTTTTAACTGACGTTTTAGTTTTAGACTTAATAGCTACACACCACGCATACTTCGAAAATGTATCTATGACAGTTAGTATATATTTATTTCCTTGGTTCACAGTGTGAAATTTCTGTAAATCGATCAAATCAGCTTGCCATAAATCATCAATTCCTTTTAGTACAACCGAACGTCGCTTAAAGTTTTTTCTTGCTGGTCGATGGATCTCGTTCACTATTTGTTGCTTTTCCATTTTTTAAATTGTTGATGATAACATCTATCTCCTTCTTTGTATAAAAGTTAATTTTTAACTGAGATGCAAGTTGATTAATTTGATTATTTATAGTATTAATCAATGAATCTATATACATCTTGTCATATATGTTTTGAATATGTTGATCAACGTACTGCTTGTTTACTGCATCATCAGGTAACGAAGGTTCTGCAACTCCCTTTAACTGTAAACTTCCTTCAAAGCATGCTCCGTTTGTTCGAAGCAAAGCCTTGTAGTTGAGATCAGAAACCTCATTAGCACGCAAACGCTTATGAACATGATGACCAAATTTATCGATATTCATTTTATATTGTTGAGACTCGCAAGTCAAACTACTACTGATAAAAATATAAGATTATTTTATATTTATACATTATTTACTAAGCCTGATTCACGTAGTTCTTCGATAATAGATATTATTTCGTTATCTAATCCTGTATTACCAGCGTCACGCGATGCTATAAGAAGTTTCAATCTTTCTACTAATTCATTCGGGTCATCCCAATACACGTAAGAGATGTCTCTTTTGACTTTTTTCATTACCGGTAAACCATTACCGGTTACACGTAATTCTTCGCTCACTGAACGTTCTCTAGTTAATTTGAATAGTGGTTTTATGATATATAAATACTTCACACCCTTGTTGCTTTTTATAGGCTTATTTGGATCATAGTCACGTCTATGTGCATTTGTTTTAAATAATAATGTTTTATATAATCGCTTATCTTCATCAGTTACCATTTGTAAATCAGGTTTTTTTTTAAACAATAAATCGTTTAACCCTTGTGTTAAACAATATTTTTCTCCATCTATTTTGACTTCATTATCATTCACAGTAATCGGATAAGAACCCAGCATTAGCTTACCACGCTCCATTCGTACACCAAAAGGTATGTTTATGTTTATATATTGTTTTTGCCACATAGGATCTTCACGAGGAGAAGCAAAAGAATCTAACGTTTTGAATGAAACATTATTTGGTGTATCAGTTGTATCATCCGAATTGTCATCATATTCACTATTATCTAAATCATGTTCTGATGATTTTCTTAATAGTGTTTTATTAGCAAAGCTGTCTTTGCTTTCATCTTCAGAAGGACTATATTTTAATGTTTTTACTGATTTATTCCACTTATATTCATTATTGTCATTAACAAAGTCAGCATCGCTAATGTTTAGGTTATTATCATTTTTTCTCACCATTTCATTAAGAGGATCTGTGATTGGTTTTAACATTGTTTCCAACATCATGTTATTGGTAGATTTAAAATCACGAAGGACCTTGACTTTTTTTCTTATCGCTTCAGCAGTACGGAGTATTTTTTCTTTAAAAAATTTCTCATTGTACATTTCAGGATTCATGTGCGAACTAGATGATTTCATATTAAAGAATAAGTTCATTATGTTCACACTATTCTTTATATTCATTTAGTCTAGCATTATAAAAGTATCAAAGCCCTTCCTATAACATCCTGAATTTCTACCACAATCTTTGTTTATTACTAAGTAATTAAAAGGTTCATTCCATACTTGACCACACATTTCACGAAACTGATTCCATGACATATCACTTCCTACGTGTTCCTCATAAACATGTCGCAAATTAACATCATCTTGTTTAAAAAGAACGATTAAGTTAGCATTGTCTCTTATCAATTGCTTAGGTATTTTACTATACGTTTGGTTAAGATAGAAGCTATCTATGTTTTTATGTCTTCCCATTGCAAAATAATCTCGTATATTATTTTGATTTTCACATGCAACATCATCAAATATCATGATTGAATTAATATTTGCCGTATGAGGACTTAGTACTTCTTCATTTTCACTATATTTTTGAAATGTTACTGAAAGTACCAGTTTTAAAACTTGTTCTAAATATTGATACATAGGTTGAAACAAGGTTTTAGAATATATATATACATTTTGAAAGCGTAGCCCTTGTTCATGTAGTAGTAGACCGACAATCAAATTAGTTTTTCCACAGTTAGATGGACCGCAAATTATACAGCGAATAGTATCAGGTAAAAGTAAACCATGGCGGTAATACCGTTTATTATGTGAAGAACAGACGACATCCAATTGCAATTTTTGAGGTTGTTTTACGAATTTCATGTTACCACGTGTAACAAACTAGGAACTAAATATGTGAATAATATATTTTATGAACTTGAGGGTATATATATAAAATAGTTCTAAGATTATAGAGTCGGCGTGCCAGGAGCGGGAGCGAGCGAGCGTTGATTGTCACCTTCCTAGAGCATCAACGTAAACAGCAGCACTCATTCTTATTTATTGGGCAGTCGCAACACCAAGGCGTGAGCGAGCGAAGCGAGCGGTGCGAGCGAAGCGAGCGAAGCCTTGGTGGAGCAGCGTGCCCAATAAATACCTACTGACACATTCGATCAAAATTGCAGGCCCTTTTTGAACCTGTACAGCTGGGTTTTGGCACGAAAGGTGGGTGCGAGGCAGCCGTCCATGCCCTAAGGGCTTTCTTTTCCTCTGAATGAATGTGCAATTGTAGTCAAAATTGACGTTAAAATGCTTTTAATTAGGGACAGTTTGCTGACAGAAATTAGTGCCAAATTCCTAAACTGTACAATTACCTTTTCTTTTGCTATTCCATTGAATTATCTTCTGAGGTTGGATGTCAGCAAGTCGGCCGAGCAATTTTTAGTTTGGCTATAAATCCAATCATCCAAAAATTGAAATCAAAATTCAATGTCTGGTACCTAGATGACGGGACCCTAGGAGGCGACGTGAACCATACTCTGCTCTCTGAGTTGTCTCTTACTCAGAGTAGTTTCAAAAATATTGGTTTAGAACTGAATTTCGCAAAATGCGAACTCTTCATTTCCGATTTCAAACACAAATTTGACGATTTTGCTCCTAATATCAAGTTAGTAGACAAAGTAAACGTTCTCTTTGCCTCTTGGGCTCCTCTATATTTGAAGAATCTTTTCCCGACTTTATTTCTTACTCGATGCCAAAATTCAAAAATCAGACGAATCGTTTACTCGAAATTAGCCCTCATTATGCTCTAGTGATTCTTAAATTTGCCTCTTGGGCTCCTCTATATTTGAAGAATCTTTTCCCGACTTTATTTCTTACTCGATGCCAAAATTCAAAAATCAGACGAATCGTTTACTCGAAATTAGCCCTCATTATGCTCTAGTGATTCTTAAATTCTGTCTTTTTATCCCTATATTCACGTATGTGTTCCGGTGTTGTCGTTTTTGGAAATATCTAAATTTACTATCACCAAAATGATAATTTGATCAAAATTAGTCTTCAAGATGATGTATCTTCACGGGGCAAAAGAGACTTCTATACTAGCATGGTGGCCTCTGGAATGCTCTTAACGCATAGATAGGGTTTGAGATCGGATATCCGGATATCCGAATTATCCGGATATCCGTTGATTTTGAGATCTGGATCCTATCATGTCTTGGATCCGGATAATTCGGATAATACGGATCCATAAAACATTGAGTGAAAACCATAAAACCTAAAGAAAAGGCAATAAAATATGTTTGTAAAGCTGTAAAATATGCAAAAGTATATAAGTACCTATAATAAATATATAATATAATGTGTCAATTTGTTAACTTTGCTTCTTCTCGTCATGCCACATCCTTATATTTCAATTTCAAATAAGTTTATTTCAGAAAAATGACTTATTTAACTCATTTATCTATAAAATCGTTTAAAATTGGAGTCCTACATGAATAATAGTGCTGTGGTATTGCCACTCTTTCGTTAAATATCATAGAGCAGAACAGAAATAACAGAACGAATCATTTTATTAACGGTGCTTAGTTGCCTTTGGGTCCCCCCCTACTTAGTAAATAATTAATGCTTGTACTTGCTATGATATTGTGTGCATGTTGGTGTTTAAAGTTCTGTATGGCAGCATTTTTATAGAAGCGATAGCGCCAAGGAAAAGTGCAAGATATGTATTTTTTTTGTTGTGATTATGATCATAAATATTTATTATCAATATTATCCTAACCTAAGTTTAAACAAGCATAATTTATATGCACAAGATAATCTGACCGAATCGGCCTCCTAGCCTAGTCGGTAGTGACCCTGCCTACGAAGCAGGAGGTCCCGGGTTCGAATCCTGGTCAGGGCATTTATTTGTGTGTTTATCACAAATATTTGTTCCTGAGTTATGGATGTTTTCTATGTATTTAAGTATTTATATGTATCTATCTATTATATATATCGTCGTCTAGTACCCACAACACAAGCCTTATTGAGCTTACCGTGGGACTAGGTATAAAAAAAAAAAAAAATCTGTAGTTTAAAGACTGGTTGTTTTTGAAGTTATGGTTTAAGAGGTGAAAAGAGCGTGGGCTCAATTGCATTTTTTTACAAACAGAATAATGAAGAGTATTACTGTACCTATGTTTTTTATTTTATATTTTGTGTTCTAGACGTCTGCAGGCGGTAGTGAAGTTTGTCATTCTACACACATTTATAAGCGTTCCTAATTCACTAAATAATATAGTTATCAAGAAAAGGAAAACCTAGATACCTACACAGTACAGTTGAGTTCATTAATGTGTATAGTTTTTAAACCTTCCCTCATCACATTCATCCCTTCCCTATTACAAGGGATGAATGTGATGAATGAAATGTACACAAATCAATGAACTCGACGGTAATACTCTTCATTTTCCTATATCAAAACGATTTATTTAGGTATAATTTTAGAGGAGGCAATAGGAGGCAACGGAACCTCAACAGGCAACTTTTTGTATGGGGCGAGCGCAAGTGAGCCTATGCCCTCCCCCTATTTCCTCTGAATGAAAAACGTTTTGTTGCCTGTACTTTTTTTTTGCATACGAATTCAAAATATACCAATTTATTAACTTTAAACCCGTTAATTTAAACACGCCACACTTTTTTTACCTTTTTTAGGTACGAATCCAAATTATCCGGATATCCGGATCCAGTCTATTTTAATATCCGAAATATCCGGATCCGAAAAATTGACATAGACAGCAAAAATGTCTAGAGATTTGGTCACATGGTAATGCGTGGGATGTGAAGTGGATCAAATCAGCCAAATTACGGCCCCTTATGACGAGACGGTATTACATGTCATTATTCTGAGGAATGATTCAACTAAATCACCATAAAATACATCAACTACTTCATAAGTCATCAAGTATTGCTAAAATATGTTAATTGTTAAATTCAAGTTACCAAAATGCAATACAAAGTAATCGGTATGTTTCAGATATGGTAAAACGAACCATAGAACAGTGCACAGTGTTAACAGAAAAAACATTCCGCTATTAAGGTAAGTCATATCATTATTAAAATTTGAGATGAACGAACTAAGGCTCGCCAGGTTTAAAATTATATGGGTAAAAGAGCAGAAAGAACGAACTTGTGGTCACACCGACAGCCCATACTTAATAAATGAAACCGGCCTTGGAGATCTACATATTACTTATACTTTAATTGGATGCGATGCACGATGCGCGATCTCAATTACAACCATTAATTTCAAAACAATGTTGACTTAGAAAGCCGACTCGACAGTAGAAGTGCTTCTGTGTGCTTACCATGAGTTGTACGTAACCGTTGTCGATAGCTACTGCGGGATTCGATAGTGTTTGCTTCTCGTCCGGACAAGTTAAGAACGAGCAAGACTACGTTTATTTCATGGTAAGTACACTGGTGGAAGCGAGATTCAAACACTATCGAATTCGCGCAGTCGCTATCGAACCCGATACGTAGAACTAATGGTACCTAAGCAGTTAGCAAGCACACTGATCTGAGCGGTAGTTAGGGATTTTTAGCGGAAAAAGAATGAGAAGAAAGAGCTTATGTTTTATTGTAATACACGAGGCAATACTGAAAGTTTCTGGAATAAAAAACTCGCTTATCATGCATTAAATTGAATCACTTAGTTTACCCAAAATTAATTTACAGTCTGCTTAATTGATCGTCAAATATTGTCTCATCGTCCTAGAATTTACGTAAATTCTTTTCGGATACCAACATTAGAATTCGCCAAAAAATGTATATTGTACCTATTCATAAGATAGGGTTTGCGATCCGGATACCAGAATTATCCGGAAATAAAATAATACTTAAAATAATAAGTGCAAACGATAAAAATTAAAACAAAAACAATGAAAAGTGTAAAAATAATTAGTATATATTTTAATTTTTCCACATCGACATCTTTATAATTTTCATTTTAATTAAGTTTATTTTAGCAAAATAACTTCATTAACTACTGCGATCTATAACACTTACTATTACCCACTTAAAATAATGCACTTTTTTGTTAAAGATCATGAAATAATACAGAACAGAAGTAACATAACTAATCCCTTTCTTTATCGTCGCCTAGTTGCCTTTGGGTCGTCAACTTAAATAATAAATAAATATATCCATATTTGGGGACAATCTCACACAGATCGACCTACGTAGGTAGTCCCAAGCTAAGCGAAGCTTGTGCTATAGGTACTAGGCGACGAGCCGACGATATACATACTTACATAGATAATAATTATAATAATATAATAATAATTAAGCCATTTATTTCCAATAGAAAATTAACAGAATAAACATGCAAGATTAAGTACAATACAATACATTTTTTTTTAATAATTCTAATTAGTTCACTTGCACTGTTTTTTTTAGCGTCTCTTTTGAGTGTGATATTATTATTTTATTTTATTATACACATATTATTATTATATATATATTTTTTTTTCTTAAATCCCATTGGATGTCCATTTCCGGACGTAGGCCTCCTCCATCGTATGCCACAGGTCTCTGTCGGCCGCAGCTCTGGTCCACGTGACGCCCGCTACAGCCTGGATATCGTCTCGCCAGCGGCGGCGCGGGTGTCCGGGCGGGCGGGCGCTGCCTCTGGGGTACCAGTGGAGCATCCTTTCGCTCCACCGCCCATCCTTAATGCGCGCTGTATGTCCAGCCCATCGCCACTTCAATTGGCATGCTGTTTCTGCTGCGTCTATTATTTTGGTTCGTTTACGTATTTCTATGTTATTCACTCTGTCACTTAATTTAATACCCAAAATACTCCTTTCGGCCTTCCGCTGAAAAACTTGTATTTTGTGAATAGTTCTTTTTGTGAGTGGCCAAGTTTGACAGCCATAGAGCAGGGTTGGGGTAATTACAGAGTCCATCACCTTCTTTTTAAGTCTGATATGTATCTGTGACTTCAATATATGTTTATAAGACCAAAACGCGCTCCACGCTTTTTTAATGCGTCGCTCTATTTCGTCTTCAGGGAAACGTTCTAAAAATGCTACTTTTTGTCCTAAATAAATGTACTCAGATACGTATTGAACATTTTTATTGTCGATTGATATAGGCACGTGGTCCCTGTTCGTCATCACGCAAGTTTTGTCGGGGTTCATTTCTAGGCCTCGTTTATTGCTCTGCGGGGCTAAGATGCCAAGCTGATATCCTGATAATTGCTGGATAAGACGATAGTTTGTTAGACAATTTCTGATAATTTTAAACAGTTCTGTCAAATGTCTTTGCATTTAGCAGCTGTCACCCTCACGCTATCCGCTGTTTATCAACTTATAGCATTATCCTATGACATTCGTGGATAACCATCTTAGGCCCGCTGGTAGTTTAGTGTTTGTAGCATATATATGATGTCTAAATGATTTTCTGCCATTAAAACTATATCGTCTGCGAAGCGTAGATGATGTAGACGTTGACCGTCGACTTTTATACCTAAGTTTGACCAGTCCAAGTCTCTGAAAATGTGCATAGATATATACATACATATAAAACGTCCATAACTTAGTAAATAGTTATTGTACTTGCTAATATATATTTTTTTGCGTGTTTTGTATGGCTGTATTTTTCACCATGACTTATATACAACCTACATATACATAGGTATATACCTACTTTAACCAAGCTTCATTGATAAGCTAGAAAAGCTCTAGTTATGATGTAAAAAGTGCAGACCTAGAGGTATGAAGCTGAGTAGCATTAGCGTTTGGGTTCTAGGGTTTTCGCAATCACTCAATTTCAAAGTATATGTCTCTTATCTTCTTACAAAATTTGTAAAATTTTTATGTTCGTGAAATGGTTGAAAGTGTATTTTAGATCGGCGCGCAATCACGGGTGTATTGTCGCGTTTCAAGGCTCCTATCGTGTTGCGATGCTGACATATAGGTCGAGCTGTGTTTTGTATGTTGTCCATTTTTATCTCGTAGTTTGATTTGAAGCTTGTAAGCCGTTGATTTATATCAAAGTCCGATGTAATTTGTAGTTGTTATATTTGTTGGCGTAATTTTGTAATTTGACCACGTAACGATGCCTGCAGGCGTGTAAGGTGTTTCTTCCGCCATTGTCAGCAGCAAAGAGTATAATAATTTGGGCTCGCGGTCGTGTCCATGATTCGTGAACCCGTAGCCGTGCGCCCGGGTTCGTGTTTCACGGCAACGGTTTATAGGGTATCGCCCTTGGTCAGTAAATAAGAAAGCTTTAGATCACCTGTTTGTCAACCTCAGCTTCACTTTGGACGACAATTATACGAGTTCTGAGACATATCTTAGTTTACAGACCTGGGTACGTAATACACTATTCATTATTCATTCATTGTACAGTACCTAGTACGGTGCCAACTTGGACTAATAATACTTATACCGCCATATTCATTAAGCGATGGCTGGCCACTTTCTGGTCTGGCGTGAAGTGATGGTTACAACTCCTTTTATTACGAGTATTGTATACCGGGTGTGGCCTACAATAGGAGCGATAAATTTAATCGTAGGTTCCACTCCTCAAACTGATCAACTTTTATTCAACAACTTTTTAAAATTGTGTAATTTGTAGGTATTTACTCTTTCATACAAACTAAATAGTGTATTTTCAATGTACGTTAACATCAGTCTAATTGATGTCTCTTGTCATAGTACAAATAGGCCAAACTTTGCAGTACATTGCGTCTTCTAAAAAAATGTAAAGTGTAATAAAAATCGAAATCCACGTTATTTTTAAAAGTCGCTGAACTAATGTTGATCAGTATGAGGACTACAACCTATGATTAAATTTATTGCTCCTATTGTAGGCCACACCCGGTATTTTCAATGGGTCACTCTCCTTTAGTATTTATACCTCCAACAATTGACAACCAGGTTTGAAATAATTCAGTTTTTCTCTCAGGGTGAGGAGAACGGTGCATGGGTGCTTCTGCAATACACAATGTGATTGATTTAATTACACACATGTCTTACAGAAAGGTTCACAGGTTTCGTACTGTTGTAGTAAGCTTTGCCTAGTAAGGAGACTTTTTTTTCAGGTCAGGAGGGGCAAATAACTAGGCGATTTTTATTTTGAGAGAAAAGTATCCTAATAAAATATGTGTACCATAACATTATAGCAATATCGTTAACAATAGCCTTATCTTTATAGTTAATAATATTCTAAAAAGCAGGTGACACAGCAACCGTTGAAAAAAATTATATGTACCTACTTGACCCCTCTTTCTTAAACCCTGACCACAAATCTGTGGAAGTAGGTGCCTACTTAAAACATTAGAATATACTCACACAAATCGGCACAACCAAAAATGCAATACCGTTTTTAGGGTTCCGTAGCCAAATTAGCGAAAACGAAATCCTTTTAGTTTCGTCCAGTCCGTCTATCCGTCCGCGTCAGCATATGGTAATTATATTACAGCTAGAGGTCTATTTTGTGTGCCGCTATTTAGTTTTGCTTATTACTTGGGAAAAAAAAATGTTTAGGATAAAAAACTAACATGGAATTTTAAACTCAGTATTTCTGCACTGTCATAAACGACAGGTAAATAGGTAAGAGGTCGGTAAAGTAGGGAGGTACTAATTTAAATTTGCATTTAAATGAAAGGGTCTTAAATGCGCTCAAACGTCATAAATATTAGTATTATTTACATTGCAATAACAGTTGTGCCGATATTTAGTTGCAAACCTTGGCTAAACCCAAAATGCAATTTTTTAGCCTTGTAAGATGCTACGGTGTGTTAATTGAACTCCAAAACTAAATATAGTCCGAAATTTTGTTTCCCTTCAGCGCTCGAGGTCACGGCAAATGTTTAAAGTAACTGGATTATTATGTAGGTATATAATCCGGGATTTACTTAATTTAACTGCGGTTTGTTCCAGATTAAAACAAATACTCTATCCAGCTGCTAGAAAAACGAATATGGAGGTATGTTATTTTTAGGGTTCCGTAGTCAACTAGGAACCTTTATAATTTCGCTAAGTCTGTCTGTCTGTCCGTCCGTCCGCGGATAATCTTAGTGACTGTAAGTACTAGAAAGCTGTAATTTTGTACGAATATGTATATCGGTCACGCCAATAAAGTGGTAAAATAAAAAGTGGTTATAATTTTTTAGGGTACCTCCCGCAACGGGTGATTTTTTTTTCGTTTCAACTTTAGATTGTTACACATCATTAGATAGGTATTTGAAAAATAATGAGGGTTTTCTACAACAGTTTTTAATCGTTAATATTTTCGGAAATAATCGCTCCAGAAGTTTAATAAAAATGTGCCCCCCTCCCCCTCTAACTTTTGAACTATGAGTTCAAAAAATATGAAAAAAATTACAAAAGTAGAACTTAATAAGAACTTTATTGGAAAATTACTTCGAACTTGATTGGTTGAACGGTTTTTGAAAAATTGTACAAATTAATTTCTGAATTAAGTTTGTATTTTAACCGTATATGCAAACATTATTTTTTATCTTGAGTACTTAATTTATCATCCCGCACGTATCTACCTTCTAATAAAAAAAGAATGATTCAAATCGATTCACACGATCATAAGTTACCCTCGAAAACCCAACATACATAACCCGTCTAGTTTGTATAAATTAGTACACCAATTTCCCGCGAGATGGCGCTGTATCGTGGTCTACTTTGCGCTGTTAAGATTTTTCCGGAGTTGATGGGGTCGGGACGGGTGTGTTCGAAAGTATCTTAGAATTGTTAATTAAGTATTAGAAGCATATTGAGCATTGTATCAATTAAAACACTTTTTAGGGTTGCCTATTGTGACAGACGGTAAACTGTTCTACGGAACCCTACACTGAACATGGGCCGGCATGCTCTTGGTCGGTTTTTTTATGTTAATACAAGGTAATTTTGAAATACCTACACTCTTTTTCGCCAAAATAGAAAAAGACAAAAGCATGTCAAAAAGGTTAAATATACTAAAAAAGGCATTCATAAAACAAGAGCATATCAGCCCGCCCTCGGTATAGGGTTCCGTAGTTTACCGTCTGTCACAATTGATCATCTTCAAAATGTTTTCATGGTTTTTGGTATTGCCTCTCTAATACCATATTTGATAAAACAGTCAATTACTATTCACGCTATTTTTACAAAGAAATATAGGTACTTCTTTAATAGTTTGATCCGGTCAAAATCAACATTTGCGTAATTATAATGTTAATATCGACACTAAAGATGCCTATGGAATACAGATGCTAATGGAAAATCATTCGAATTTAACACATTTTAAATATATTATACTTAAAGTTTGTAGTTATTTCTATATTAAAAACTCCTGACTGTTTTCTTTTGGTATTTGTATTATTTATTAGTCAGGTACTATTTAGTAGTTTCTAGTTTGATAAACATAATATTTTTGACAAATAGAAACGTTTTCGAAATCTGTAAATTATTTACGGCCGTGTTATTTTACACTGTTTAATATTAAAAGCTTATTTTATAGCCAAAATTAATATTGTTTTAGTATTTAATATATTTATATGTAATATTTCCTCTAAAAGTGCTAATTTTTCGAAATAAGCACGACTTAAATTAAAAACTAATGAGAAATATACTGAAAATGACATATAACCTCTCTTCGTAGGACCCCCGGTCCACTAGCGCCCCTAGCGGCGAATTCACTCGCGGTAATCCTCATTGGCCTCCCTATAAGTTAAGTTTACAGCTATAAGACTTAGTATATAGTTTCTCAGGGGGCCGAGATCCCGTTGCTGCCGCTTGATGACTAAAGGAGTGATTGAACTCGTTTCAGAATTAATTCCTTATTAGCTGTATACTGATTTGTTAGTTTACTGCATAATTAGCTATCAATATTACACTTAAAACAACATTTAGCAAACTAAAAACTATTCCAAAGACGCCATCGCCATCTTGGGTATCAACCGGAAGTCCTAGACGGACTCTACTTAGGCTATTCCATTCTAACATACGTATATTTAGACAACTCTGTGACACGACAATCGACATAGACAAATCTTGTAATTAAAGTAAAAAATCCGGCGGATAGAAATCGTCCCTGAAAAATTCTTGGGTTTTGTATGAGAGACATGGGAGTCCATGTAATTTAAGGATAAAACTCATTGACATATAAGCAAACAGCGGTAGCTTATTTCTCACGTTGGTACGTTTATAGTACGGAACCCTAGAACACGACTATTTCGTCACCTTGTGTTATCCTGAGCGGAAAATAGAAGACTTCCTGGTCGGTCGTAAAAGCTTTGCACACGGGCGCTTTAAAACTTTTTTTTTTGTTGTCTGTATATCGGCGATCAGTCCTAGGACTATAAGTCGATGTGATGGTGTATTCTTCTCGTGTCGCGTGTGCTCTCCATCGAGAGCATCTCACTCGTAATCATACGCCTGGAGCTATTTTCTACTATCTAGTTCCAGGATGTTATGTCGTTTCAGTCGTTTTGTATGGTTCTGAATTGCAAGTTTGCGTGCTAGTTCGTTAGGATGGTTACTTATTCTTTCCTTGTATATTGTAGATGTTCGACGAACTTCCTCTATTACTGTGCTTATGGACAGGTTCTGATGCAGTTCATTGTTGGTGACATACCAGGGTACGTTTGCTATTAATCTTAGGATCTTGTTTTGTATTCTTTGTATGATGTTATTATTTGAGTCACTAGCGCTACCCCACAGCTGTATGCCATACATCCATACCGGTTTCAATACAGCTTTATAGATGAGAAGTTTGTTGTCCATTGATAGTTTAGAGTTTCTTCCTAGCATCCAATAAAGGTTTCGATGTTTGACTGCTATTTCCTCTCTTTTGGCTTTTATATGGTTTTTCCAAGTCATGCGCCGGTCTAGGTGCATTCCTAGATACCTTACGCAGTCGCTGTGTGGTAATGTATTATTTCCAAGTTTAACTGGTGGACAATTTCCCTGGCGTAATGTGAAGGTTACATGGGTGGATTTTGCGGCACTTGCTTTTATTTTCCATTTATCCAGCCACATTTTAATTTCTTGTAGACTGGTTTGTAGTGTATCTGAGGCTTTCGCAGGATTTTTGTGGCTCGCAAGTATAGCAGTGTCATCGGCAAACGTAGCCGTGATTACTTCTGATGAACAAGGCAGATCTGCAGTGTAGATAGTATATAAGGCGGGGCCCAAGACCGATCCCTGAGGTACGCCAGCTTTTATATTAAAGAACTTTGATGTCACCTCGCGTTCTTTAACGCAGAACATTCGTTCTGTGAGATACGACTTTAAAATACTAAAGAAATTGTGTGGAAGGTTCATTTTTATTTTACATAAGAGGCCATCGTGCCACACCTTGTCGAAGGCTTGTTGGATATCTAAGAAAGCCGATGAACAGTATTCTTTGTCTTCCAAGGATTCTCTTATCTTAGCACAAACTCTATGCACCTGTTCCACAGTTCCGTGTTGTCTTCTAAAACCAAATTGATGGTCTGGAATTATTCTTTTTTCTTTTAGTGTTGGCAACATTCTACTCAACAGTACTTTCTCGAATATTTTGGACAGTACCGGCAGCAGGCTAATTGGTCGATATGAGGTTTTTTCGTTGGGCGGTTTTCCTTGTTTATAAATCATTATGATTTGAGAGACTTTCCATAGACTAGGAAAGTACTGTATTCTGAGCATCGCGTTGTATAGTATTGTTAGCTTTAAAACTTAGAACAATATATTTGCACGCGGTGTACCATACTCATTGCTGCACCGGAGGTACATGGCCTATGGAACTTTCCACGCGAACTCGAATCTATAGACTTTTGACTGGTGTCGTCACCGACACACGGGATGCATCCGCCGATAAATGCCGCCGCCAGTGTTATATTCGTATATTTCTAATTGTAGGCAACCCTAGAAAATTCCCGAGATAAAGGGATAGAGAGACGGACCGACGGACATAAAAGTGATCCTGTAAGAGCTCCTTTTTTTCCCTTTTGAGCGGAACCCTAAAAAGAAGGTCTGCCTACAAAGAGATGAAATCCCATCAAAAACATAACATGTAAAAAGACACAAGTCTCGCTCCGCAGTTCTTAAGCTGCAAAAAAGCCTTCTTCTTCAAGTGTTTTCACTGGGAAGGAGCATTTTATTCGCAAAATTGGATAGGACTTATTCGTGTAGAATTTCCACACATTACGTTTTCATAGAATTTCTACAAAAAGATACACATTTTCCAAGACGACGATGGTTCCCCGGGGTCATATACGTCAAATAGTGTGGACATGAAAACAGGACCTCCAATTAACATACGAGTACATAACAAATTTCAAAACCGTTTATGAGATTCCGACCCGTGGCTTAATTAGAATTGTATTATAAACGAAGAATCAATACGCCGGTGCCCCCAAGTTTAAGGTCGGCGCCCATGCCTAATCCCGGGATCCTAGAAGACGACGTAAATACTGTGCTCTCTGACTTGTCTCTTATTAAGTAGTTTCAAAAATAGTGGTTTAGAACTGAATTTCGCAAAATGCGAACTCTTTGTTCAAAATTCATCTTGTAGTTTTGATGATTTAAAATACAAATTTGACGATCTGGCTCCTAATCCTAATACTCGTATCAAGTTAGTAGACAAACGTTCTCTTTGCCTTGTGGGCTCCCCTATATTTAAAGAATCTTTTACCGACTATATTTCTAACTCCAAATCAAAATTCAAAAGCCAGACGAATCGTTTACTAGAAACTAGCCCTCATTATGCTCTTGTGATTCTTAAATTCTGTCTTTTTGTCCTTTAATTCACGTATGTGCTCCGATGCTGTCCTTTTTGGAAAATACTAAATTTGCTATTACCTATAGACGATATGATCAAAATTAGTTTAGAGACGATTCTAAACATTCAGCTGAATGAGCCTTCCTGGTTTTTTAGCATCCACTCATAGCACACCCGGTCTCATAGGAAATATTTTAAGGTCCTTGCGCACAAACTGTGAGATTGCAAGCTTTGAGGATGCTAAAAATGCTTTTAAATTGCCTGCCCAGGTAAAGACTTTCCAGAGTCTGGTTACTGGCTGGTACTTTCTTGGATCCGGCCTCCCTTAGACTGGCGACTGGTTTGCGACTGGGGGTTTCGGTGTGCGCGACACACTCATGTCCTTGTGGCACAGACGTATACCGACTGGGACACCATGAATTGTGTTGTAAAAAAGTGCAGGCCGTCATGAACAACATTGTGTCCATAGGAAGTGTGTCGAATAGGGTAGCGTGCCTTATACTCAGAATATCCAAGCGGTATTCGCTGAAGGTCATACAGGTATACGCCCCAACCTCGAAGTCCACTGATGATGAGGTGGAAGCTATGTATGAGGACATTAGTAGGGCCATACATAGCTCTGAGACACACTTTACTGTTGTCATGGGAAACTTCAATGCAAAGCTGGGCTGTAGAAGCGACGATGAGTTGAGAGTGGGGCAATTTGGATATGGGCAGCGGAACCCCAGAGGACAGAGGTTGGCCGACTTTCTGGAGAAGGAAGAACTCTTTATGATGAATTCCTTCTTCCAGAGGCCGCCGCACAGGAAATGGACCTAGATGAGTCCCGACGGTGTAACGAAAAACGAGATTGACTTCATCATGAGCATCAAAAGACAGATATTTAATGATGTCACTGTGATCCACAGGGTTAAAACCGGTAGCGATCACCGAATCGTCAGGGGCATATTGAATATCAATGTCAAATTGGAAAGATTCCGTATGATGAAGTCAACGCTCCGACCGTCGAATACACATATCCAAAACCCTGATAGCTTTCAACTCGAACTGTCAAATCGCTTCGAACTGCTAGACAGCTGTACATCAGTGGACAAAATTAACAGCAGGCTGGTAGAAACTGTCCATACGGTGGGGTCCAAGTATTTCAAAACCTACCGTAAAAATAGACCTCAAAAACTATCCGAACACACCCGTGACCTCATGGCTAATCGGCGTTCTATGCCGATCCAAACCTCCGAAGACGCGGAGTCTTGTAGGCAGCTCAATAGACAGATTATGAAGTCCTTGCGACACGACATACGCTACTCCAATACTCAGCGTATTAAGCGAGACCAAGGCTCCAAAGTGTTCGCAAGAGATGAAAGTCGTCTATTGGGCAAAGCCAGCTGACAAAGCTGAAGATCGGGGATGGAAGCGTAACGTCGAATAAGTCAGAGATGCTATGGGAGATAGAGAGGTTCTATGGACAGCTATATACCTCGGTCTCCTCTGAGCCTGTTTGCTCAGCGATGGACCCCAGAGCCAAGCTAACCCGACATTATACCAAGGATATCCCAGATATCAGCCTGTACGAGATTAGGATGGCTCTCAAACAGCTTAAGAACAACAAGGCCCCGGGCGAGGATGTAATCACTACAGAGCTTCTGAAAGCGGGCGGGACGTCGGTACTGAAAGTATTTCAGAAGTTATTTAATTCCTCCTTGCTCGAAGGTAAAACGCCTGAGGCGTGGAACAGGGGTGTTGTGGTTCTGTTCTTCAAAAAAGGTGACAAAACCTTACTGAAGAACTACAGGCCCATAACACTGCTGAGCCACGTCTATAAGCTGTTCTCGAGAGTCAACACGAACCGTCTCGAACGCAGGCTCGATGACTTCCAGCCTACCGAACAAGCCGGTTTCCGAAAAGGCTATAGTACCATAGACCACACACATGCTGCGGCAGATTATACAGAAGACCGAAGAGTATAATCGGCCATTATGCTCGGCGTTTGTGGACTATGAGAAAGCCTTCGATTTCGTCGAAACATGGGCTGTTCTTAAATCCCTCCAGCGATGCCGTATTGACTATCGGTACGTCGAGGTGCTGAAGTGCTTGTTGACAACGCCACCATGTCAGTCCGAGTACAGGAGCAGGTCACGAAGGAAATCACCCTAAAGAGAGGACTAAGCCAGGGAGATGTAATATCGCCGAAACTATTTACCGCTGCTCTAGAGGATTCCTTCAAGCTCCTGGAATGGCAAGGACATGGCATCAACATAAACGGCGAATACATCACCACACACCTCCGATTTGCCGACGATATAGTAGTCATGGCTCAGTCGCTGGAGGATCTAGAACAAATGCTCGGTGACCTCAATAGTTTCTCAACAAGTGGGTCTTAAAATGAACATGGACAAAACGAAGGTCATGTATAGCGTCCATGTTACACCCACCGCACTTTCTGTTGGAAACTCTACTCTTGAAGTTGTTGACGAATATATATACCTGGGACAGTCACCAGCATAAATATATGACGGTGAACGGCCGTGCAAAAATATCTGACGCTCTATTGGGCGCATAAGTATCTGACGACACTACCTTGTAAAAAATATGTGATGCTTTGTGGCCGGCAAAAACATCGTTACTCCGTATCCGCAAAAATATCGGATCGGCGCTTATAAATATGTGATTATTTATAAAAATGTAAATTATGTGAGCACTCTCATCGGCAGAAATATCTAATCCCCTGTAAAAGCAAAAACATCGGCTGGCTGATGGGTCGCCGATATATCTGACACGATATTTAAAAATATTTTATGAATCTGCAAAAGAAAACCATATCTGGCTGGCATAAAGCCGTAAATTGTTTGTAGTGATTTGACAATTCACGAAAAGAGTGCAGACTTGTCATTGCATATGTCTGTCTCAATTTTTATTCTTTTTTTTTTTTTATACTACGACGGTGACAAACAAGCATACGGCCCGCCTGATGGTAAGCGGTCACCGTAGCCTATGGACGCCTGCAACTCCAGGGGTGTTACATGCGCGTTGCCGACCCTTTAAAAACTTTAACACTCCTTTTTTGAAGAACCCCATATTGTAGTCCTTTGGGAAAACAGTGGCAGGGAGCTCATTCCACAGCCGGAGCGTCCGCGGGAGGAAGTTCCTCATAAACCGCACGGTACGAGACCATTTAGGCTCCAGGGTATGTGGGTGAACACCCTGCCGACGGCGAGCGGTGCGGTGGTAGAATGCAGCCGTTGGCATCATATCAAACAATTCCTCAGAGCACAATCCATTGTACAAGCGATAGAATACACATAAGGAGGCGAAGTCTCTCCTTAGACTTAAGGGTTCGATATATTCTGTCATCAAATCGACGTTTATAATTGCTGAAATATAAGAATAATAAAGTGGCTCTGAGAGATGTGAGAGGCTACCGCAAACATCAAAAATTAGAATTTCGATCTGCATCTCTTTCGCTCGAATAGGTATAAGTATAAGTGCGATAGAAAATGAAATGAAATGAAATGAAATGAAATGAAATGAAAATGAAATGAAATGAAATGAAATGAAATGAAATGAAATGAAATTTACTATTAATAACAGAGTTACAGGTCAATCATGTCACAAAGTTAACAATTATAATCATAATTATTTAAAAACATTCGAAAATATTAGATATACCCACGATATATTTGTAATAAAACTTACAACATTAAAGGTAGTTTCAGAAAATCATCATAAGTGTGAAAGGGAGATAACTACATTATTTTATTTACATTATTTTAATATCAGTATGTCTCACGAAAGCTTAAATTATATTATTTTATTTGTTAGAATTTCTTGGTAGCGGGCCAGCATGCCTACCATCACGACCATCGAAAATTGGCATTGACGGGAAAACCTCTTTGTCAATCCAATAAGCAAGTGTGACAGAGATGGACATACAAATCCACAATCGTTCGATTTTCGTGGTAACGGCTCAGGCGTGCGTGTCCAACCAAGCTCCCCGTCAAAACTCAGAACATATAGGTCATACACCCTTCCTACACTTCCAAGATTTTTATACATTATATGAGCACTGTTGTTTTTTTTAATTTCTTTAGTGGGCATACGACATCTTCCACATTCTGCCACTTTTCTAGATTTTGCTTTTTTCGCTGTTTTAGCTGTCGTAGAAAAACTAGCGTATGCAACAGTTCATAATTGTTTCTTACAACTCTGGGGTCTATTATCACAAAACTCGACTTCGTCTCGTTTTGTAACTACTATTTGAGTTATGACCTGACCTGAGTGCGATTTTCTGACAAGTGACATTTGAATTATGATGAATGTTGACTTATACCTATTATATTTTTCTTTTTAATGCTTTGGAAAAAGGAGGTTGATCACTAATAACTTCACTACTCACATCTCATAGGCAAAGTCTTCTGATGCCTGAATTTTAATTATGTTACTATTTAAAATTGCAAATGGAAAAATGTGAGACAGACATATGAAATGACAAGTAAATGACAAGTCTGCACTCTTTTCGTCAATTGTCAAATTGCTTCATACAATTTACGGCCATCTAGGGACTTTCGATTGAACTGCAAGATGGCTGAGACATGTCAAGAGTAGTTATTTATTTTTTGAACATTTTTCTTGTTTAATGTGTAATATAGCAGCGTATTATGCTGTGAACTGATGAAGAAGTGTGCAGCTAATGAAGAATCTATCTTGAAACACGCTAACCGTCCTTCCGGTCAACAATCGACAGTCCCTGAAGCTTCCTGTAAAGAAAGCTGCCATCTTTACATGGAGCAACCGTACGAGTACAACGATGCTGATATAATTAATTTGTTATAATTTTTTACTTGATGCTGGCAAAGTGCCCATGTAGCAGAAAGCCAATAAATACGATATAATAAAATACGGCCATCTAAATGACATACAGATATAGTTTGTTCTTGCTGATTGATTTCACAGCTTTGAATATCTCGTCAGATATAATTATAGGAGGTCCATCGGTCATCCGATATTTTTGCTTTTACAGTGGATAGATATTTCTGCCGATGAGAGTGATCGCATAATTTTGATTTTTATAAGTAATCAGATGTTTATAAGCGCCTCGATCCGATATTTGTGCCGATACGGAGTAACGATATTTTTGCCGGCCATAAATTATCAAATATTTTTACCAGGGTAGTGCCGTCAGATACTTATGCGCCCAATAGAGCGTCAGATATTTTTGCTCGGCTGTTCACCGTCATATATTTATGCTGGTGACTGGACAAGCCGTCCAAAAGGTAAGTCCAATTTCAGGAGAGAGGTCAGTAGACGGATCCAACTCGGCTGGGCAGCGTTCGGTAAATTACAAAACATCTTCTCGTCCAAAATCCCCCAGTGCCTGAAAACCAAGGTGTACAACCAATGTGTGTTACCAGTGATGACTTACGGCTCTGAGACTGGGTCTCGTTGGATGCAGGTGGCTAAAGACCGTTCGTGCTGGAGTTCGATTGGAGAGGCCTATGTTCAGCAGTGGACGCTTACAGGCTGAAATGATGAAATGTTTTATCATCATCCCGAATATGTACATAAAATCCGTTTTTATTATTTTTACCATAAGGCCTGTAACGAAAGAAAACTGTAAATATCAAACAGCTTTAATTCTAACTCCAAACAAAATAGCTACCATTTTTATGATGTCTCGAGACGTTAATCGTACATTATTTAATTATTTCAATAACAATATTAATAACTTGTTGCGTACAGGTAGCAGCTGACGAAAACTCACGTGATTTTGATGAACAAGAAGATGCCTCTCCGAATGAGGTTAGCCCCAAGGTGAATCCAACTGAAGATCCAGCTGAGTCCGTGGCTTCGTACCCTCAAACAAAAGACTTGCTGGTTTACGGAAGTTTAAACAATCTTGGCATAAGGTAAGATATTTAGGCATTAAGTAAATAAATAATACCTACTTAGCTTGCTCTGACTCTATAAGACTACATTACTAATTATTTATAGTGGTATCTTCTTAAACACAAGTCAATATTACACGTGGTACGGTGGTGAGGTGAAAAATCAAAGGCGGAAGGCATCTGAATCAGAACGACAAAGAAATAACGAAAGAATGTTCGACATTTTACCATATTTATTAACCGTATATTACGTTTTTTTTTATTGAAACCTTCCTGTTTGCTACTTGCGCCAACCAGTGTTAACAATCAAGCCCAGAGTTAATTGTCAAATTCCATACTAAATAAACTTAATTTTGGGTTATTTGCCTTACTCCGGTTGGTGCAACTGGCGAGTAATCATTCAATTATTAATGAATACCACAAATAAAATGATATTGAGGCAACTATACAACACACGAAACGAATTGGCGGCCTCATCAAATCAGTAAATTAAATTTAGTTGCAAAACTACACGATGCATAGTTATAGAGTACTAAAATGACTTAAAACCTGATAATTTATCTGTACGTGTGCAAATTCATTTTGCTGCTACTAAAGTGATGTGTTTTAGATATGGGAAAACAAATCAACGGATACCGTATACCCAAAGTAGAAGGAACACTGTATTAGTAAGTATTAGAAATATACTCGTAATATGGGGAGTTATTCGTAGACAGTCAATTTAAATATACCTACTAGCTACCCGTACTTCTGGTTGGTTGGATCACGGGCTTTGTATTTTCCATCACGTAGCAAAGAGGTAAAGCTAATACGAAGACGTTCTATCGACAATTTAATAAGATGTAAGCGGTACTCCGGGCTTGCCGGCTCTGCCTGCCCGTATCAAGGGACGCAAGCACAAGCAGCACCTACCGCGTACAGAGATTGAACGGTAATATAATCTAAATTTAACTAAGCTATTGTGTGAAAGGTAGGACGCCTGTCTAATGAAACGGTATGCAATTTTACAAAAGACAATATTATGTTATATTTTTTTTCTATTTGGATTCTTATTTTTTTTGTTAAAGGTAAAAGAAAGTTATTGTTTTTGTAGATGTGTATACACTAAGTAATGGGAATTAAGACTGTGACATAATTAATCCACAATAACAGCTAAACAGTATCAAACCGATAATAAATGTGGGCTGTGATTAGTTAATTTACCTTTATAATAAAAGTAATTTTCGTGTAAATTCGTTTTATTTTTTGTTTTATTTCTAATGTTATATTTCTAAGCCTACTATAATGTCCATAACGTATACAAGAACCTCAACGTATACTGGTACACAAAGCATGAATTCAGGCGTATACTGGTACAAGTGACGAATTAAACGAAAACTCACTGATAAAATCTATGCGAGCAAGAGCTTTGAGTTTGTTTAGATATTAAATGGTACATGACACAAAATAGACATGTAATATACTAAAAATATATCCATATTCATCTAGTCGTAGTTTACTACGAATACTGGACCAAGTGGTATTTGGCTCAGTTTATCAAAAAGTAGAACTCGAAAATGTCACGTATACTGAGCTAACTATCATTTTTTCAAAAACTACTATTAATTCCGAGAAAGTAAATATGTAGATTTATTCAAAATATATTTGTAAAATATACTTGAAAATTACATGAAATTATTCCAACATATGAGTTAGTTATGGAAGTTTGTACCTTTGAACAGCTCTCCTGTAAAATCATGATTTTGCACTTGGCTCAGTATACGTAGGAGGTATCGAATTACAAAAGTAACACTTAATTCTAATAAACATGTCAAAATATAAAGACTAAAATTGTAATTGAAATATAACAATGTCAGCAAAAATTTAAAATTAAAACAAAAATAACAACATACAGTTAAATAACAAATTAAAAGTTAGTCAATTGGATCATTATAATATAGGTCATTCATTCGTTCACTCGTTAATTTTCCTTTCGTTTATTGCCATCCATCCACTCTCTTGTATTCCCACGCCAGCAGCTCGGCCATTTTCAATCTGCGAGCAGCAGGAACACACGGTTTTCCGGCGCTGTGGCCTAATTATAATTATAGTATACGGGAGCTGCCAAGAAATATTGACTGAGGAACTCAAAAAAGCAAGTGCACCGGCACTTACCAACTGCCGACGGTCCTGAAGATAGGAGGAAAACCAGCCAGCCGCAGATGCTGATATATTCAAGTGCCTAAGAGTGGCCAATAGTAAATCGTGGTTAATCGCGTTAAATGCGTTTGAGCAATCGATAAGGACCAGCACTGTTAACAGTGTATGTCGGAGTCCTCTTTGTGTTATTTATTTATAAAGTAGCTGAACTGATATTCCTTTGTATACTTGTTTGCATCGAGTGTGGCAAACATGAAGTTATAAATTTGTGAAGCACGAATCAAATCATTAATTAAATGTACTAAATGTTTTGATTCATGTTTTTTGTTTTTTAAGTAGTCACACTACTATATATAAATTATAAATTGAAAGAGATGTCATATACTACAGAAAAAGTTATCGTGATCGGGTATATCTATTATTTGTTTTCTTTAGGAAACTCTATTGACGCTGTTAGCTGAACAGTCGTATTCCCAAGACCAGCGACACAAGTAAGTGCACAACACTGTTCAACGATCGAATAAATCCAATTATATTTAATGATTATCTTGATTCGCGTTTTTAAGTATTACAGGGATGTGCGAATTACGTATTTTAAGTTATAAATAAAATTGCTCTACTTAACCTGTACCTATCGTAATTTTATGCATACTTGCATGCGGCACGCACTAAAATTTACCATTTGTACAATCGACATCTTGACCAATTGATAATAAAATTCATTCAACTAGGATTCACGCAAGCACAAATAATAATAATTGTGCTCCCTTCCACTGATTCTTAAATGGCGACGATGCGATTTTTGCCAAGGTTTAAAATCTGATAAATGTGTTAAACACTAATCGTAAAAACTAAAATAATCGTTTATATATAATTTATCAGACATTTTCTAGAAAATAACCTAAAAGTCGATTAATTTCGACTTTCCAATCAATGAACATCACTGTCAACCTGTCTTTAGCAGATACGAGTATGGCACCTCATACCATGACAGCTCGTGCATTTACAAACCGCTGTAATTTGTATACTGGGATGGCCCTCAATAAAGAACTATATTATTTTGTGGGTCTGTCTTGTTGTTAAAATTTTTTTTTTTTATGATCTTGTGCCAAGCTAGGAACGTCATGCATTTTCTTCTGTAGCTTTTTTCTATGCGTTGGCGATAATCCGGATGTCTTGGGCGTGTTTGCTCGCACTGGATTTCGCCTAATACGCTCTCGAACCTTGTACAATATTTGTTTTCACCCTGTAAACTCAGTAAACAGCTACAGCGGCAGTAGAGCTAAATAAAATTAGTAATTATGAAAAGAGTTAATACTTTTATAATAAGCGCCAATTACTTCTCATCGTAACTGACTAATTTCATAAAATTTGCGCCCATTAACTTTATTATAATGCAGCCAATTCTGAATGGGCACTTACTCGTACAGAACCCAAGCGCCGGTAATTAGCTTGATGACAATGCTCGTAATATGAGGGTTAACTACGACAAACATACCGAAAACTTTAAATCACTCTTTTTTATTTCAGAAGGCCTGTCTTTGTAAGTATAATTACATCAAAAAGCATAAAAACTGCGGAACGAGACTTGTGTCTTTTTAAATGTAATGTTTTTGATGGGATCTGATCTGTTTTTACCAGCTCTTCTTTTTCATACTTGCATCCCATATTTATACTAACATCGCAGTGTATTGTAAGTATAATGTCTTAATATTTTTTTTTACTAAGCAGAGACGTCTGCGAACGAAATTTACAATTTTATAATTGAAAGATAAATTTCCCGCGTCGAGCAGGACTCGAACCCGCAACCTTTCTGAACATCGGTCAGATTGCTCTGCCAATTGAGCCATCGGAGAACCTTAGGGAGACCTATGACGTGTAACCAAATGAAAGAAATAGTGGAAATATTCGCCCGGGTTGGACAGGCGTCGATGGCACAATTGGCAGAGCAAATTAACCGCAGAAAGGTTGCTGGTTCGAATCCTGCTCGACGCGGGAAATTTTTCCATTTTTCATTCAATTATAAAATTGGTATTAATATTTTCTTAAACTACATAAGTAACCTTGTAATCGCATGTATTTATGTAATCGCATGGAGTAATGGAGTTACTCATGCAGTCGTTGATGTCGGTCCAAAATTTTATAATTTTCTATTACTTGGCAGCAGATTGGCTTGGCTTTTTCTATGAGCAGTCCATGCCTGCAGTCGAGCCAGTCTTCGAAGGACGGGAGGAGCGCCCCTATGGTATACGTTCCATAGGGCTCGTCTTCCAGCTGGCTCTTCCATTGGTCCCTCTCTCTTCTCTTTGCCTCTCGTAGGCGTGCCTCTAACTCCTGGGGTGCCAGACGCTCGTCGGCATTACGGAGCGCCACTCTCTGATCGTAGCGCTCGGCCAACAAGCGAGCATCCAGATCCCAGGGCATGGTACCCGCGAGGGCACATGCAGCCGCATGCCCGATCGTGCAGTACCCTCGGACGATGCGGCGCGCAATGACCCTCTGAGGCCTTCGGAGGAGTGCCCTATAGTTTTGTACTTCAGCCTCCCTGCCCATATCGGCGCGCCGTAAAGTGCCATGCTGCGAATGACATTCGCATACAGGCGCCGACACGGGGCTTTTGGCCCTCTAATGTTGGGCAGTAATCTGCTAAGCGCAAAAGCGGACCCAATTAGTCGAGGAACCAAGTTGGTGAAGTGTTCCTCAAAGTTTAGCCTCGGTCCAAGATGAGGCCCAGATATTTTATGTGGGCCTTGAGTGGGACCGGCTCTCTCCCAACGGGAATGGACTCATTGGGCCGCGGCCGCCAGCCTTTTCCTCCGAAAACCACAGCGTCGGTCTTGTTCAGCGACACCGTGAGCCCCAGCAAATTGATCCGCCCCACCGTGAGCTCGGCTGCCACAGCAGCTCTCCTAAGCGTCTCCTGATAGTCCCTTCCCCTCACGGCCACCATTGTATCGTCTGTATAGCAGATGGTGACCATGCGGGGAAGTTGTGCCCCTCTAATCGCCCAGTCGAAGCCGATGTTCTAGAGCAGGGGCCCAAGGACCGACCCCTGCGGAACACCGCACTCCATCCGACGCTCTAAGCGCCTGCCTCGTGATTTATAGAGCACCACTCTATCGCAGAGATAGTGCTCTATTATCGCCCTTAAATTAAAAAAAGAGCCATACGGTGTGTAGTTCAGGTGAGTCAGGATACCTCAGCAAAGCCTTTCTTTAAAGAACTGGGTATACTGACTTTACCGTCTATATTAATCCAGCAAATCGCAACTTTCGCACATGCCAACCTGAGTCTATATAAAAAACGTGCTGACTCAATCCGCACGCTACGGAACCCAGACCAGCTACTACCGGTGAAACGAAGGCTGGCGAAATCCAATAAGTTGAACCATATAATGGGTCCCAATGTTTATAACAGGTTGCCGGAGACAGTCACGTCCGCGTCTTCGTTGCAATCTTTTAAAGTTAGGCTGAAGGGTTGGCTTCTCGAGCACACTTTCTACAACTATGATGAATTTTTAAATTATAAACATTGAAATGGAATGTTATTGTTAGCCCTAGGACTAGGTAATTATTTGTTTTATGAATGTACAATGTAATTTATTACTATTAAAATTTATTGTAATTGATTTATAAAAAATGACATGTAATATTATAAATATTGTGAATAAAAAAATATGAAATATTAAATAAATAGAGGCAAGGCGTGGTATCGGAGCGCCTCTTTTATCACTCCATAAGGGATAGAGCCGAAAGCGTTGGCAATATCAAGTGACACTGCTATGGCTCCCTCCCTGTTTTCTCCTGCCAGATCGCTGAAGCTCTTTAGGGTGCCTATTGCGTCTATGGTAGACCGCCTCTCTCGGAACCCGAATTGGCGATCACTAACGTTCGGGCCTGTGTCCTCCAGATGCTTGGTGATGCGCCTTGCAATGATGCGCTCAAACATCTTCCCGATTTCATCTAGGAGGACGATGGGGCGGTATCCGGAGGGAGAGTCAGCTGGACGACCCTCCTTCCGTAATAGGCACAATTGCAGTTCTAACCTAACCTATTTTTCAGACATCTATTCGATGTTGTAGGAGATCGCAGTTCTAACCTACCATACTTGTCTGGCACATGTTTGTTGGTTTGATTTACTGGTATTGTTTTGCGCCCATCGATTGTATATTTGGAATGGTAAGCGAGGAGAAGGTTACTATTTAAGACATAGGAAGAACAGTTTGTATTACTTTACAATAAATATTAGAAATATAATATTTTAGGTTAAGCAAGCTTAACCTAATTATTTTGAAATGCCACTCAACAATATGCCAAACTTTCTCGGCCATACAATTTTAGAACCATAAATATTATGCGACACGACAAGCACCCAGTAGAGCTCTAGGCGGCGCCGCGATACTATATTAATATGACTCACAACAGCTTAAATTCGCTAAATGGAAGACGCTTAGAAAATTAATCGTTAACATTTTGGTAAACGTCAAAGTCGCAAAACCGCGCTGCAGTCTTAGCAGAGCTGAAGTTTTGGTGTAGCTTGTCTATTGCATACAATTATAAAGCACGAATCAAATCATTTATTAAATGTAATAAATGTTTTGATTCATGTTTTTGTGTTTTTTTTTAAGTAGTCACACTACTATATATAAATTATAAATTGAAAGAGATGTCATATACTAAAGAAAAAGTGACCAAGGTCCCCGGTGAGCAGGGCTGGGATCGAACCAGCGACCTCCTGCTTTCGCGGCAGACGCCCTAACCACTGGGCTACCCGATCCGTGATCGGGTCACCGGGGACCTTGGTCACTTTTTCTTTAGTATATGACATCTCTTTCAATTTATAATTGTCTATTGCAATTAGAGAACCAAACTGTATTAAACAATGAATTTTTCTCAAACATGATCGGAAATTATTATTATTATTATATTATATTGTTAATACACTAGCAGCTAAAAGCTGATGCGTGTATATCACTGCACTTATTGTTTGTAAAAATAAATAAATAAAAATAAATGAGTTTATATTGAAAACTTTAAATGTTTGTCAAGTCTGTTTTTGAAACTGTTCACCGTGGGGGCACTAATTACTGTCTCTGGTAACTTATTCCTTATATTGTCACGAAATGAAGACATGAAGTTTCTTGTTTATGGCTCCCCACATTTACTTCTTGGCCTTAGGCCGTGAAGTAATGTATGGCGTAAGTATGAACGAAACATTATTGTCCGCTGCTCTAACTTTTTAAATTTGCGTAAGTACTAAACTGACAAAGGAAAAATTATATACAGCCAACGACTACTAGATACGTGCGACATTAAAAAAAACAAATTCCATGGTTCTATGTATATTTATTTGCGGTAAAACATGGTGCTTGAATAGCTCATTCAAATTGCATCTATAAAAAATAAAAAAAGTGGCAAATTAAACTATTTTTTCCTTATTAACTATTTACCTAGTAGTTATTTTAATTTTAATATTTCCTCGCAATGTTGAAGAGAGATTGCAGGACTTGTTTTATCCGTCTACCACAAACTCGTCCTGCAATCCCTTACTTCACAATCACCTCTGCAGTAATGTGCTATTATTAATTCATTTTCTCAACCTGATATATCGGCTGCCATGTTAAATTGAAATGGTCCACAACCCGAATAGACCATTATTTAGCATCTTTTCTAAAAAGGCACATTGTTTTATAGTACCAGAGAACCACTTCACTTTTACATTATTAATAACAACCATTTACGTGCTTACATGTACAGTGCATTACTAAGTGTAGACGCACGGAAAAATGCAATTCGCAGGCTGAGTATTATGTTTCAACGGACGACTAGGCGTCGTAATATGAAGCCTGGAAATGCCCTTCCAGCCGAGTCAAGTATAATGCCTTAGAATTTTAAAGCATGAATTAAATCATTTATTAAACATAATAAATGCTTTGATTCACGTTTTCAAGTAGTCACACTACTATATATAAATTATAAATAGAAAGAGATGTCATATACCACAGAAAAAGTGACCAAGGTCCCCGGTGAGCAGGGCTGGGATCGAACCAGCGACCTCCTGCTTTCGCGGCAGACGCCCCAACCACTGGGCCACCCGATCACGGCAACCAGAGTCCGAAATTTCCTAAGTATATGGTGGCCCAGTGGTTGGGGCGTCTGCCGCGAAAGCAGGAGGTCGCTGGTTCGATCCCAGCCCTGCTCACCGGGGACCTTGGTCACTTTTTCTGTGGTATATGACATCTCTTTCAATTTATATAATGCTTTAGTCCAAAATAGTGCAACTAAACCAAAACCTTTTTTTCTATACAGTTGCTCAAAAAGGGCCCTTTTTTTGGCTGTTTTGCGTGCGCAAAGTTTGTTTTTGCGAACTTGTGCTTTTTACTTTTCCAATCTTTATAAATTTAGTTGTGTTCCAATTCATGACTGCTTACCGAAGAGTATTATTGTTCGTTAACTTTACCGAGCCGTAATAAAACTAAATACCTACTATTAACGCAATAATATTAAAGATATTGATATTTCATATTTCAATAATTACTTCTTCATCATACTAATGATCATTCATTAAAAATATTAACACTGAAAACAGTTCTTATAAATATGTGTGTATGAAACGGAACAGAGCCTACGAAACGTCAGTCAAAGTAGAGGCGTTTTTCAATCAGGTAAACATGTTCGTAGGGCCTCTAAGACATGACGATACGATTTGTCACATGCGATTTATTATTTTGTTTATAAGAAATAATTATTATGAGATTGAAAATGAGAAAGTAAAGATAAGATAAACATTTTGAAAATGTTCTTAATATATCAACTGTATTACAATAGTGTCACGGAAATAATTAAAAAACTTTAAATTCGTTCTTATGTATTTGAATTTTTTTCGCATCAGTATTGAAAAACGTCGTTCGATTCACGTGCGGATATGTCATTTTTCACTTGTCCCGAGTATTGCCACTCGCCTACGGCTCGTGGCAAGATACCTCGGGACTCACGAAGTAATGACAAACTTTCCGCACTAGCATCGAAATGTACTATTTTTTGTTGTCGGAGTGGGGAGTGCATTTACGCATCGTCCCCCCCGGCCGCGGGAAGGTCATATTGGGGGGGGGGTATGTGGGGCTCCCTCTTTCGGCTCCCTCTCCTAAGAGGGGGGAGGGGAAGAGGACTAAGATCGTGTTATATTCTATCTTTTTGAATTTTTCACATTTTTATGACCTCCCATCAATCAAATCGTTAGATCAATCAAATTTTTCATTTTTTTTATATTTTTTGGCATCCAGTTACAAATCAACTCAATTATGCTGAAGAAATGATAGAGATTGCCCCTCTAAAGAAATTATTTTTCGTAATTTATAGGCAAAAATAAGTAGCGGCACACGAAATACACCTCTAGCTATAATATCATTATCATATGCTGTATAGTTACTGAGTAAAACCGCTGTGACATACGGACGGACGGAAAGACGGACTGGACGAAACTACATATAAGGGTTCCGTTTTAGCCATTTCGGCTACGGAACCTTAAAAGCGAACTATAAGTCAGTGCAACAAGTCGTATTCCTTCGGATTTTATACTCTAAAATAGTACTAACACAGTGTAAGGACTCTATACAGTGGACAAGGTTCATAGAGCCTAATCGTTCAGCGTCTTGGCTTGTCCGAAGATCAGGGCTGTCACAAATATTTCGTGACATGTTTAATTTTTTTTCTTGCGACATCCGCTATTTTAAATTTGATTTTTTTGGTAGTGATTTCTCGGAAAATCAAATTGTAACGAAATAAATATTGTACAATAGATACCTATTGTAAAAATCGGTGCCACCTTGGATTTTGTGAGATTAACTCCGATTTAGATAAAATTCGATATCTGAGGATCTGGCGGGGTCCTTAACATGAATCTAGAGTCAAAATTGTAAAATATTGTAAAACAGACGCCATCTTGGATTTTGTGAGATTAACTCCGATTTGGATTCCGCAGGGTCCATAACATGAATCCATAGTCAAACTTGTTAAATAATGTCAACACCGACGGCATATTGGATTTTGTAAGATTAACTCCGATTTGGATAATAATCGATATCTGAAGATCCGGTGGAGTCCTGAACATGAATCCAGAATCAAAATTGTGAAATATTGTAAAAAGCGACGCCATCTTGGATTTGGATCATCGTCAGATATCAATTTTCATCCAAATCGGAGTTGATCTCACCAAATCCAAGAGGGCGTTGGTTCTTACCATTTTTTACGATTTTGATTCTGGATTCATGTTAAGGACCCCCGAAGGATCGTCAGATATCGATTTTTATCCAAATCGGAATTGATTTTACAAAATCCAAGATGGCGTCGGTTTTTACAATATTTTACAATTTTGACTATGGATTCATATTATGGACCCCACCGGATCGTCAGATATCGATTTTTATCCAAATCGGGGTCAACCTTACAAAATCCAAGATTGCGTCAGTTTTTACAATATTTTGAAATTTCGACCATACTATTCTTTTAGGAACTCGTCGCAGTCACAAATACTGATTTTCTGCGAAATCACGTTCTATAATGGCGTTAGTTAGGAATATATCATTTATAGCAACACTTAAAGGTCATATCCTCAATCTTTCATTCTACCGGACATCCTTTATTTAAAATATTCATTCGGTCACTTTTCGCCTCAAACTACACTCACTCAAAAATCTCTTATGGCCGACACAACGTTGCCCGCGTCTTAATTCGCAATACGTTTATATTGAGTGTTTCCACCCCTTCTGCCTTATGCATTTTCCGTCCAATGACTTCTGACATATATACGTACTGATCAAGTGTAACTACAAGAAGAGGAAAAACTGAAAACCTAGAAGAAAGCAGGCCTGCTCCACGAGGGATTCTAACAAGTAGTTATACAGACAGACCAGGTACCGTGCCCCTTTAAATTTGAATTTGACCCTTTCCTATTTTACTTCTGTTATCAACAGGCGTACCTGCCTATTTGATTAATTCTCCTATCAATATACTATTACTTGACAGCCCCGAAAATAGACCTCACAATTTGTATGGAGTTTGTGAGGAAATGCCACTCCGCCCGCTTCCCCGCACACCCCCCATCGTTGACCTGAAAATCGCCGGAGCTGACTCACTGTATAGAGTCCTTACACTGTGGTACTAATGATATGTGTGTATACATATAAAGTATTCTATACAACTGTATATACATAATGAGATCTTATAACAATCGTGTGGTCCTATTATGATACTTGTTGACCAAAGAAAATATCTGTAGCTGTAAAATATTACTTATCAACTATTATTTTGAAGCAGAAACGTATGCGAACGATACCAAATCTCTAAAAAAAAAGGAAAAGTGGAAAAATACATGACCGAGACCGGGCGGGACTCGAACCGCGACTCTGAGATACCAGCTCATCGCTGTTCCTACTGAGCTACCGAGACCACACCCGTGGTCCTGAATTTCTCCACCATATCTGTCCTCATAATATTATAATTATTATTTATTATTTCAATATTTTATTGGAACCATCATTAAACATCTATACATTCATTTATGTTAAATGTACACTATATACAATAACCAAGAATACAATTATAGTAATTTAACCCTTAACTACCTACCTACTGTTTCTATCACACAAGCACCTACCTCCCGTCCCTAGGACGGCTAAATAATATCGCCCTTAAATATTAAATGTTATGGATCATATGGGTAATTTGAAATAAAAACAACAAAATACACAAATTAAATTATTAATTAATCTAATAATAACATCAAAAACCTGAGTATTTTATATATTTTTCTTAAAACATCTGGGACCAATCCTTAATTTTATTCTAGGAATTATTTATCCTTCGGAAGGTGAGATCCACTAAAACTATAACTTTATATAAAGATTGAAGTAAACATTTATAATTATTCAATGATCAACAAAGCTAATTAACAATATATCATTGTGAAAAGGGCAGTATTTTGATAAAATTGCAGACCACCTAGTTAGTACTTTTCGCAGCAGTGAAAGCAGATTTTATCTGAAAATTGTAGGCAAATTGGTGTTTTGGCATTCTAAACACATGTATACTGAGTTCTGCGTTTCTTCGGGTCACAAGTACAGCAGGTTTTTCGTACTTCCTACCGTTCTTCAACACCAATGTAAAGAAAATAGTAATGCATAAATTCTTAACCACCTACAACCCGTCTCCGAGACCCCTAAGAAAAAATACGTATGCACCTACCACCCGTCTCAGAGACGGTCGGAGGCAGCAATATACTCGCCAAAACTAAACGCGTACACGACCGACCCCGGTGAGTGGTGACGCGGCACTGAGGCAGGAGGGGGAAAGGTACAAGGACATAGAGGTTTCTAGGAAGCTCACACTTAGGTCTATTACATTTTTAAATTTGAATGAGTCTGTGAGACGGAAGGTAGGCGATTAAGGGTTAAACAAGAAAATATTAAAGTTAACATGTATGTTTTAGGTGGTGTTTTATAAAAATCCACACAGGCAAGGAAAGAAGTGAGTATACTGCATTGTAAAATAGGGTTATTAGCAGACTTCGTCTTTTTTTTGCAATTCGGTGCAGCATTGTTGCGAAAAAAACATTTTTCTACTCCGGTACTTTTATCTGTCAATTATATAGTCCAGCAAACAAATATAAAAGCATGTCTTACGCAATTTCAAAAAAGTCTATGTAGTCTTTTCTTCATAAAGACCCTAGGGTTATTATGTGATATAATGCAACTGCTAGCAGGAGCGCTACCACGAAGTCCGAAAGTCGTACTTCCGATGCGGACTTCGTGGTAGCGCCGCAGAGGTGCCCTGTGAACCCAACAAATAAAAAAAACAACACTAAATTTACAACGAAAATCAAAACTACCAACTTAACAAACAACTGAATTCATATGGTTTTAAACAATAACAAAACTAAAATAATTGCTGCCAGCATAAGGAAAAACGCAAGTAAATGACAGTTGAAAAAAAAACCGTGTCTATGATTACGTTCTGTCGACTGTCATTTGTACCATTCAATCGAATTTTCCGCTCTTTCTTATGCTGTATTGCTGTTTGTTTAGGATTCTTGGAACAGTTGTGGCATATTTAGCATTCTTATTAGAGTTTGGAGTGAAAAATAATAATGGTTGACGACGACCACTTTCTTTCGACACCAGAAGAAATATCGGCGGCGGCACAATCAATTATTGAGAGCTTATTGCCTGCAAAATCGCGGCGTCAGTACGATAAATCGTATAAGAAGTTCATGGCGTGGAGACTAGAACACCAGACTACGTCATTCTCAGAGAATGTGCTACTGGCTTACTTTAAAAGCCTCGGCGAAAAATTCAAGCCGTCTTCACTGTGGGTGGAATATTCAAAATTAAAGTCAACTCTTAATATATACCACCAGACCGACATCTCTCAATACGCCTAGTTACTAGCTTTATTAAAACGGAATTCAGAAGGTACAGGTAAAAAACATTTTCACCTGAGGAATTAAAACAATTCATTGAGGAAGCACCGGATCAGAACCATCTCTTTAGTAGATACATTATTGCTGTTTTGTTATTTCACTGGTATTCGGTAAATGTTACTGTTTACTACACATGATTACTACATACTTGATTTCATTGTAAGTATTTTTAACACCCCAATTTTTACACTCTATTTTTTTTACACATTGCTGTAATTTTTGGAATAATGGGGGCTTGTCGCAGGCAAGAGTTACATGATTTAAAAAAATAACAATATAATTGATGCCCGAGAAACCCTAGTGGTTCATATAATGAACACCAAGAACCGAATCGATCGCACTTTTACAGTCACAGAGAAATATTACCATATCTGTCAAAAGTACATGATATAAATGCCAACTAATATGCCAACGGAAAATGTATTGCTCAAAATATATTTTATAAATTGTACCTAAATGTGAATTATTTTTGAAAATTGTTAATTAATCTTATTTTATTTTCTTTTGACGTGTATTGTATGTGTGCATTTACGAAATAAATGAATATGAATATAGGTATAAACACCTTCGGCCAGTTAGGAAAAAATGTTGCATCCTATCTTGGTCTCCTAAATCCAGAGCTCTACACAGGGCACTGTTTCAAGGAGGACGTCTGCAACTTTATTGGTAGATGCTGGTGGTGATTAGACATCTTTGAAGCGGCACGGCGGATGGAAGTCCACAACGGTGGCAGAATTATATATAGACAACTCCATTGCAAGCAAAAAAAAAGTGTCAAATACACTTATGAATTCTATAGAAGAAACTAGACCCCTGAAGCCACAATCCACATACATACCGGACCGTCAAAACCCCCCTCTGGCGCCTCAGGGAGGGGGGGGGGGTTAAAGGAGCGCTCCGACCGCCTTCATTATAAAAATTCTAACGGACCCTTTTTAGTTTATAGGTCAAGTTTGGTATCATTTTCGGATAAACTGATAGCGTAGAATTCATTTTTGGTATAAAAAAATAGAATTTGAATAGTAGTTTTTTTTTATTACACATTTTTCAAAAAAAGTAAAATTATTTTTTTGTTAAAGGCATCGTCACATCCACTGTCACTACTGTCTAAAAGATAATTTAATGGTCTTTCAATAAAATATAAATTTGGAGTATGTTTTTCAACAATATATAGCTGAAAAAAAATGAAACGTCAAGCGCCGCCTAACTATTTTAAAGTTCTACATAAGTAAAAATAACTGTTCATGCTTAGCTCGTACTCGTACTCGTATATATCAAGTTTGGTATCAATTTCGGATAAATCAATGACGTAGAATTCATTTCTTGTTGAAATCAATCTAATTTGTTGAATAGTTTGTTTTTATAACACGTAAAACAAATTGTCTAAGTCAGCGTCACAGCCTAAACCTTGTGTTTTTCAACAAATAAAATATAGTATTGTATCATCTTAATAAACTGCTCTTTATATCTGGAAACAACAAAAATGATATTGTATATTATTGAGTTTCTTTACTTAAATATTTTATTATGTTTTAAATTCGTGTCAATAATTAAATGTTTGATTTTTTTTAACAAATAGACGAAGAAGTGAGATTAAAACCTACCCATTATCATGTATGTTCATTTTGTGTCTGAACAACTTCCTCCACAGAAACACAACTCCGTGCATTTCAAGTTACGTTTCTGGCAGTTGCATCGGCCTTTGCAACCTGCTTTGCATCTGCACCTGGTTAATTCTAGGCATATGCTGGCCACTGCCGTTTTATCGGACCAGTGTGGTACCCAGCGATCTCCCTCTTGCTTCCATCCCCAAGCAGAGGGACTGGGTAAATCCTGTCGAGGCACCAACGCCTGGCCCCAAATGTGCACTCCTTGATATACCGTTCGTAACATATTATGTTGCTGCAAGGCAGCTTCCGTTGGCGGTATATTTTCCAATTGCCGATCTTTTTTAGTAAATAAAAATTTTTGACATTCATTTACTGTTGTGCACGGACTCGATCTGAAAGAAAATTGTAGATGTAATAACAGTAATGTCATATTAATATACTGATATCAATACTTGTGTATTTTGCGGTCCTATTCTTACCTATCGTACAATGTTACAACAAACTTTTGCAATATTTCATTTGCCTCTGTTATTGCCCCATCTTGTAAATATTTGAAGCCTTTTGTCGCGTGGTTGAAAGCTTTCCATGCTTCGAAAGCACTTCTCTTGCCTCTGCCATTAAAAAAGGATACAGTGTCACAGCCAGTGAACGCATGGAACACTGGCAAGACTTCCGCTTTCTCAGGGCCTGGTGAAAGTAATAAGGTAGAGCTTAGCTAACGGAATGGGAAAAATATATACAATTGAGCTATAAAGGCAAAAAATCAGACCTAATGCATTTGCAATGGAGTGACATGCAATGTAATTATGTTTTGTCCCAGTGCCTACATGAACCCATAACTCTTTAACTTGGGGTAATTTTTGGATGCAAGCTACAGCTATGATAACAACGTCTGTGTCTACTGTGCGTATCATAATTTTGGTGTGCCCCTGTTCTACGGCATCTCCAACATGGACCATAATACGGGTGTCGGCCTCCTCGTGGTTGCAAGGCATCATTTTTTGAGTTTCTCGAACAACATTACTGATGACATACTCGTTGTTAGTGGCGTATAACTCTTTGTCACTCGGTATGTCTGTTTTATGACAATGATCTGATAAAAGCGTAAAGAGCTCCTCTTTGTTTTGATCATCTCTCAGAAAATTTGCCCAACCCTTTGGGATTTTTGTGTTCGAATTAACGAGGGTCCTCTGCCCTGTACCACGCTTGTCTCTGGTGGTTCTTTTTAGACTGTCTTTGTCGTACCTATCCCATATTAAGTCAAGCCTCGTGACGGTCGTCAGTTCTTTCATAATAAATGGAATGAAGATGTTTTCTGCATAATCTGCAAATGTCACAGAGTTTCCTGGGCTTAACATGTGTACAATGACGGGACCATCGAGAACTTTGACTGACACTTCCGGAGCGCTTCCCTGATTCGTACTACTCTCACTGGGAATATCCGTAAGACACTTCAGGAGATCCGATTTAACACAGGATCGTAAGTTTCCCATTACTGAGAATGCTGGTGGATTAGATTGATTTTCGTGCGCAAAAAACACGTCTAAATCTCCTGCTCTGTGTTCGCATGTTGCTATGTATAATTTACTAAAAAGGCTGCAGTCGTTTTTTAGCAAACCAATTTTACTTTTTGTCTTACTGTCGCGCTTTGTTTTGCTATCATTCGAAAAAATAGGATATTTTTACTTTTATAGAGTCGTATAATTTTTTCCCTGTATTTAATCTTTCTGTACAAAAGGTTTGATACGCATTTTCGCCCCAACGTTGAATATTTTTCACTGTGGTGACGACTTCAGGGGAGGCAACCTTTTTACTGTCAATGTTGTATAGTTCGTTTGTAGTTTCCAAGAATGGGTTGCCTAATTGGGCAAAAGTATCTTTAAGGGATGGAACTCATTTCAGAGACTCATTTTCTACGTCGAATTGCAATACATTGTTTTCAAAGTCTTCTACCAAAGCACCCAATTCAGGTCCTCCAATCAACCACTTGCGCAGTTTGTCTGCATCTTCAGTAATGCCGATCATCCCTTAAATTAAAATAAAAACATATTGTCATTAATATTGTACCAGGAATTTGGTGTAAAGGGTAGCCAATAGTTTTAAGACTTCAGAATCTTCAGATACGAGTACTCACCACCATCTCCCTTTATAAAAGCATTCACCTGTTCGTGAGCCTGGTCAAATGCAATTCCTGGAAAAAACCGGTTAGTCTTCTTAGCCACAAATTTGCCAGACTCGAAGTGTGGCAGCAAAAATGGGTGACTGTCCTTTAAGTTTGCCAAGTCACGTATATGGACTGATAGCCATCTGGCATAGTTTATATGGTCTAGAGAGAAGAACCAAGGTACTATTTGCCTGAGGGAATCTTTGTACAGACAAAAATCTGCTGTCCGGATTGATCGAATTAATTGCAAAAGACACAATTCGAGCAGTAATACTGTATCCCAGTATTGAAACTGTGGGATACAAGAAATATTTTCCAATTTCCAGTCCTCAAACGAAATCTTAGAGCGATTTTCAGATTCCTCTTCACACTGAGACACTGCATATGCTTCTTTTTGCAGAACATAAAGAACAGATGCCGTGACCTAGAAACATATAAATATTTTGTAATATGCTCATGATCTTTTTATTACAATCATAATGAAATACTTGTACACGTGTTCAGAATTGCATGGGCAGTTTATGAATGAATTCATTCATAAATTGGCCATGCAATTCTGAACGCTACAGTACATACCTGATGAACAAATCTGGCTCGAGTTACATTTGTTCCCGAAAGCAAAGATTCAGCTCTTCCCTGCGTTATTACATTTGCTTGGATTAAGGCATCTACCCAACCGCTTCCATTCAGCCACTGCCCAAGTACTTTTAATACTGCCATTTCGATGTGAAGACCTCCCATCATCACGAAAGTGTTTTGTTTATCCGGAAACATAAATTGCAATTGTTTAAGTATGGCATACAATGGTTGATCACCTACAACCACAGGATTTTGTTCAGGATTCAAGTGGAAAATGGCCTTTTCTACTACATTGAGCGTATGTAGCATCATTGCTGCAGTGTTTGAATGTTCTCTAAATACTGGTAGCAATGCGGTTACTGTGGTGTGTTGACAATTGTCTTGACCAGATGCGTGATGCGCTGCCCAGGGCTTAAATGACTCTGAAGCTATAGTTTCAAGCCACTCTTGTTCTCCATAAAAGGGTACCGGGTTTGCCACATCATGAGTATAGATATTAGTTTGAATGCAACTGGACTTTTTCAAATCAATTAAACATGGTGGAACCACTGCATAGTCTGAAGGAAGCTCCATGATTTTCTTATTTCCAGAAATTGCACCTGCACTCAGTTCTTCAAATTCTCGTGTTATACCTGAAATACGAGTACATTAATGGTTTGAAAACAAAAACTTGCATATATTGCATAAGTGTAATATTGTTAGTAACAAAAATAAAGCATTAAAAGCCGTCTAACTTGCCAGTCTCTCCGGGCATTTTATGTTGCATAAGCGTGATTGCTGTCCCATGAAAAGCTGACTCTGCAGACGTGGACGACGGATTATGATCAATATTGTCAACGGAAGCTGTAGTAAAGAGTTGTTTTTGTAGTTTTGGGGGACATACAACGTTTTCTTTATGAAACATAGCACATATAGCATTGGCCTTTTCTGTTAAGATGCCCTGCAACCTGCTGTAAGAAATACTCATTCAAAGTTTAAATGTGCAGTTGATCAGCTGTTTTTTACGCGTCGCACCATACAATTTTGCAGCTACAAGTAAATATACAGGTGCGGAGGTTTCTTGGTTCTTTTTGTGTTTCCGACTTGTGCCTGATTTTACTCTGCTGGAAGTATGGTATCTCACGAGGTCCGCCAAGTTTCTACTTATGTTGTCTGTATCGGGTGACTCGGGTGTTATTTGGAAGCGTGAGCCGTTTATAATCATGCCTATAAGAGCTACAAGAGACGGTGCTGCTTCTTTATAGTTTCCACTACTTTTACTCCCTATTATATCCGACCTTACAATTTTTGCAGCTTTGCACAGTATAAATAATAATAATAATAAAATGGCGTAGGGATGTGACGACCCCATCGCCCACTGGTTTCGACACCGGTGCAATCAGTCAACGCAGGGCAGCTTGTGGCGAGCTGTTGGGGAGTAGCGACCCCACGTACCTGAGCGCTCCTGGGGGACTCCGTCGTCCGACTAAGTCCTCCGCCTCTGGCTTGCCTTAACCGGCCGTCCAGAGTGGGGTCGCGAGAGCTGTGTTCTCGAGGGTAGATGTGGAAACCTAAGTGGCGAGTTGGCTATATGTTTAAAGTCCAGTGACACCTCGCTACCCCCAGCCCTCATACCGGTGTTGCCCTCGAGCCATCTTAGATGTCGCTTTTTGTGGGGGCCCATCTTATGTGGGCGAGTCACCGTCTGCCGGAAATAAAATTGATTACCATTTTGTTAGGCAGACGTTCGATTTTATTCTCCATAACCCAGTATTTAGTCCAGCACTTTCACCTAATAGTCCAGTATATTTTAGATTCCATTAAATCTCAATAGTCTTTACACCCTCGCGGATGCTGCCTCTGCGTGCGTCCCATGACTCGGGCAGGTGCAACATCCGCTCGGTGTACCCCTTACATTTCATTAAATTGTCGAAAGGGACTCTGCGTGTTGGCTTCGGCTCCACGTACGCCTCCTAAAGGTCCGGAACACCATTGTTCCGTGATGGGAAAGACATACAAATAATAATAATAATAAATATTACGGGACGATCTTACACAAATCGACCTAGTCCCACGGTAAGCTCAATAAGGCTTGTGTTGTGGGTACTAGGCGACGATATATATAATAGACAGATACATATAAATACTTAAATACATAGAAAACATCCATAACTCAGGAACAAATATTCGTGATGAACACACAAATAAATGCCCTGACCAGGATTCGAACCCGGGACCTCCTGCTTCGTAGGCAGGGTCACTACCAACTAGGCTAGGAGGCCGTTAAAGTAGTATGTTACTCTCCTCATCATAATTTCGTGTTTGGGTTCTTAACATATCATCGAAACTGTTTTTAAAAGTGAACAGAGTAGGTACGCCAGGTTTGCTAGTTGCAATTAGTTGAGGACACTCTTTTAGAAGTTTTTCTTGTAAGATCTGTCTCTTGATACTGTATTCGAGACCAAACTCGCCGATAATTTGGCTATGAATTTTAGCAAGCTCTGGTAAACTAAACGTTGCACTGTTGTCATTTTTTCGTGTTTCGTACATATGTGAAACAATTCTTGCAAATGCTATGCTTTCGACTTGTTGCTTATATTGAGCATCGGTATCATTAGAAGTCTTTTCAAAATCTCGAACTTTATTTCGATAGGCAGCATAGCACTTCGAGTGATATTTAGCTTCTAATGCCATAAGATCCGACCTTTCTGAAATTGTTACTAAAAGTTTAAAATCATTAAATTTTTAGCATACTCTATTATGGCTTTGTTACATGATTCTTTCATTACTGCATGTAATGGATTACATTTTGTACTAGGCTCTCCACAAAATAGACACGTGTCTGAAACATAGTGGGTTGATTCTGAGCTCCGTGTTACGGTTTGCACGGGTGCTGGCTTCGATGGCTGTACGTTTTTAGAAGCTCGCAATTTCGCTTGAAATGCGTTTGAAAATCGCATATAAAGGCCCCCATAATAATAAACTTTTTTGTTACAACAAATTTCTTATCTGTGAAAATGTAATAATAGCTAAATTATATTATCGTTTTCGATAATATTATTATTGTTCAAATTTCGAACACATCTGACACAAGAAAATTTGATTTGACCTCTATTCTAATATCAGTCGATATGACGTTTAGTTTGAAACGAATTGTCAATTGCATACAATGACGCACGCAAGTCGCACGTTATTTTGATATCTAACGATATGAAAATTGGCGCCAACTCTAGTTTGTCTCTGAATTTAAAAAATATAAATGTCAAAACTTGAATGTCAGAAAAGTTTTAATTCCTGAAAGTCGCAATGGCGGTCGATATATATGCGCTTTGAATGCATCATGGAGAGTCATGATATGTGTGTATATAAAGCAGTGTATGTAATTGTAAATAATTAGGCATTAAAACACTCGTGTGATGTTATTATGAAACTCGGCTGACGCCTCGTTTCAGAAACCCACCCTCGAGTTTTAATGCCTTTCATTATATACAATCACATAAACTACTATTATATTGGATAGTAGCGGTTCTTTTAAAGAAAAAGGCAGTGCATTAAGCTCGTGAAACTCTGATAAATTTGTAGACAGTGTCTCAGCTCCAACACCAGCATTAGAACTTTGACTATGACAAGCGTGTATGAGTTTTCTTTTTTTTCATGATGACAGAGAACACACAGTTGGAAGTTACATTCTGAATCTTCCATTTTGTTAGTCATGCTAAAGATCCGAACATAATCTGTTAGAAGAAAACACACACCACTAAAGCACACAACTTGTGTTTGAAAAAGTATTGTAAGAGGTTATACTTTTTTAACGCTAGTACTACTACTTGCAGTCAAGTGACAGACTGTATCATACACCACAAGATAGAACGGGACAGTTATAGACGACGATCTCAGTATTTATAATTATTATTTCTCTAACTGGAAGAAAGCGTGAAGTGAAAAATAGGCAACCTGGTGAGAATCGAACAATTAAAACGTGAAACAGTGGCGTAGGCCACTGCTACCTACCTATCTCGTTTTATCTCGTGGGTTCTAGGTATTTATAGTGTTACAACTACGTACGTGACGCTCTTGATGACCACCCGTAGACTAAGTATAGTAAAAATGCAACAAAATCAAGCACCCGTGCAACTTTTGTCAAAACTTGAAAAATGAAAAAAATATATACTTATATGAAAAAGGTAAGTAGGTATTGTTTTTATTCTATTGGTAAGGCTGGGTTAGTGAAATGTATAAAAACAGAAACCCCAGGGAAAATGCATTAGTAAAGATTCATTCATTACGCACTTCAAACTTAATGAAAATATTACTTACCATCATTCTTCGAAACTCTGATTACGGAGACAATTTAAATAACTCGTACGGTAGGTAGGTACCTTAGTTTCTCACGTCACGACAGCATAGGCATAATATTCACAACATAAATAATTGAATATCTACGTTAATAGTATGCTAATCAAAAATACTTTCTATAACACGATCGCACTCGAGTGAAGACAGTCGTCAACTGACTAAAATTCCGAGTAAGTATTCCAAGTTCCAACCAGCGGCAGCGCCGCTTTCGACCGTTTCCGAGAAGTGCGGCCATTCACCTCGGTCGTTCGTAATTTGGCGGCAAATTTTTAAAAGGTTTACTGGACAAACGAAAGATAAAGTCTAGCATTTAAAGAGTGATAATATCAATCATCTCACATATTTGTAAGTTGAATACACATACCTACAACAGTAAGTAAGTAAGTACCTACCTAACATTACACAGGCTTTCAAGGTCATAATTGTATTTAAAATATATATGAATTTACTGAATGAAATATGAAAATCATTTATTTGGATAAATAATTATAGTTAAAGTATGTATTACAAATAAATAAATTACCGTCTACACACATATTTATTCTATGCGTGATGCGTTTTCTTTATGGCCGCGTGAGGCGCGACACGTTTTATTTTTTTTACTACTTATTGTTTGCATACATACGTAAAATTTATATTTTTCTGCATCGTTATTAATTAGGCTTTCTTGTGATTTTTTTGTTTATTGATATATATAGTAATTTCAAGGTTACAGGAACATAAATGAAAAAAAATTGGTTGTTGATTTTGAATAATCGTATATTTCTTAAAGAAAACGTTATTTAATACTTATGTTTTATACCAGAAATGAATTCTACGACGTTATCGATTTATCCGAAAATGGTACCAAACTTGACCTACAATATAAAAAGGGTCCGTTAGAATTTTTATAATGAAGGCGGTCGGAGCGCACCTTTAAACCCCCCCACTCCGGCGCCAGAGGGGGGGGGGGGGGGTCCCGAAGGCTACCGATCTTAATCGGCTTAGTTTGACCTAAGGAACGTTTGTGCCAAGTTTCATGCTTTGTTCAAAAAAAGTAAGGTAGAGCCCTTTTTTGTCGCTAAGCGCCCCTACTAATATCCCAAATAATAGAACAGAATTCTGACATCCATATAAATAATAATAGGTCAACCACATCCACCACTCCCAATATAAATATTTCTAACAACGCAATTCACAATTTACATCTTTATTTTCATAAATGAATAAAACTAAATTTTCTTAAGACAAACTGCGTTTAATTTTGTGTTTTATTTAATCCCTAGTCGTAGAAAAAGTAATCTGAATATTTCGTAGCAATAATTATCAGATTTGCTATCTTTAATTAGTGCGCTACAATAAAATGTTAATATATTATAAAGGCAATTGCCATTATGAGAATAAATTGAAACAAACTGACTTTTATGCAAAAGAAAGCATTAAAAATGTAATAAGAAAGCGTGTAATAAAAAATCTAACGAATATGCTTGTTTTATTTTATTTCCTTACAAGTCTTACAACAAATTCTTAACTTGGTGCTCCTTCTTGGCTGAATTATTTATAGGGTAGTTGTTCGCCTGATAAGTAGTATCTCCATATAGTTTGTCGTTAAAATCTGTAATATGAACCTTGTACGAGTATGATCATCTCCCTAGAACATGTTTGTAGAATTTCCTTTATATCTACTATCCTGGTCCGAAATAGCTCAAATAGCTATAAAATTTACAACCACTGATGATTACCTACTAAAAGCTAACTAAAAGTGTAATATTCTGCATAGGAAGCACTTCGTCTGTATCTAGGCCCTTTATCAATACCTACCTTATTTTTATTTTCTTTCTTTTTCAGCGGTAATGGGCCATTGTATGCAAACATGATTCAGGTACTACTACAGACGAGATGTCTGTCACACTAGTTTATATTTAGTCGTCTTAAGGCAAGGGAAAAACATGACAATCTTCGAACTGCTCAGAGTTTTTTTTGCTACCCGCAATTGTGCGAATATGACAGTACACGGCTACTGCTGCATCATCATCATCATCATTTCAGCCGAAAGACGTCCACTGCTGGACATAGGCCTCCCCCAAAGATTTCCACAATGACCGGTCCTGCGCCACCCGCATCCAGCGGACTCCTGCGACCTTCACCAGGTCATCGGTCCACCTTGCGGGGGGCCTACCCACGCTGCGCCTTCCGGTACTGATGACTGGGCAGTCAACGTGAAAAAATGTTCAATGGCTGGAAAGTGCAAAGGCCAAAATGTCCATACAGACCGGCTGTCTATATGGTAAAAACTAGCTTTCCGCCCGCGACTTCGTCCGCGTATAATAGGGTTCTTCCTACAGATTTTCATACCTTGTTTTATCTTTTTACAATGTGACTTGATATAACCTACACATATATAATACAAATATTTTCTATTGCGTTTACGTTTAAGTTTTTATTAGGTAGATGTTGGCAACAGGCGGTATTATCGCTAAAAGGCAACATTTGTCTCTTTCAGACAACCATCCGGTTAAATAGCATAAATGATTACCTACATACTTGAATAACAAAATTGAGTTGAAGTCTATGGATACAAAAGAAAACTTTCCGCCATAGAAACTTTCAACACTCTTTTCACCTCTTTATGGGTGGAATTTCCAAAAAAACCATAAAACCAGTTTTCTTTTATTTTAATAAGGAATCGATGCATAAAGTTTCAAATCTCTAGCTCAAAAAAATCTTTATTTCCCCGCTTCATCAATTCGCATTCAACCCCGTTTTTACCCCCTTAGGAGTACAATTTTCCAAAACTATGAAAACACTTTTCTTTTGTTCTAATAAAAAGTCTTTTCACAAAGTTTCAAGCCTCTAGCTCAAAAAGAATCTCCTTTTCCATACAGGTTTAACCCCTTAGCAAACAACTTTTTTATATTTTAATAATGAACAGTCTTTGCACAAAGTTTCAAGTCTCTAGCTCAAAAAAAAAACCATTTTCAAACAAACTTTCAACCCCCTTTCTAACCCTTTAGAAGTTGAATTTTCCAAAACTATGAAAACACTTTTCTTTAAATTGCAACGGTTAACACTCACGTATTTTTATCACAATAGGCGTCAGGACGTAAGGCATTCGGCGGCAGCGGAACATACTTTCGGTACGGACGCGACGCATTTCATTCGGTTCGATAAAGTGAAGTTGTTGGCACGGGAAAAATGTTACGTGCCACGCAAGATCCGTGAGGCCATTGAAATCGGACGTCGCCCTAATTTCAACCGCGACGGAGGTTGTACTCTGCCACCGGCTTGGAAACCAGTGCTTCCTAGAGGGAACGTGAATTTGTGTGGTGACGATTTGGTGTACACGGTTAGTTCGGTGTGCTTGTCGTTGATCCCGTCAGACGATCCGACAATTCAGACTCCCGCAACGACGGCGCCGGATTGCGCGAATCACCCCGCTTCCGCTTCCTCCCGCGCGAACCGTTACCTACGCCGGGCTCGGGCAGCGAAGGTGATAACAACACTCTGTCTGTCCGACGATGTCTGCCCGATGCAGACGAATCATGTCACGCCTATAGTAATAAAAATACGTGAGTGTTAACCGTTGCAATTTAATATCAGTATGACTCACGAAAGTTTAAATTATACACTTTTCTTTGATTTAAATAAAAAGTATTTACAAAAACATTCAAGCTCAAAAATAATCTCCATTTCCATACAAAGATTTTACCCCCTTTTCACCCCCTTAATTTCCAAAAATCATGAAAACACGTTTCTTAAATTGTAATAAAGAGTCTTTACACAAAGTTTCAAGACTTTAGCTAAAAAAACCATTCTCAAACAAACTTTCAACCCCCTTCTTAGTTTTTACCCCTTTAGGAGTAGAATTTCCAAAAACCATTAAATCATTTTTCTTAAATTGTAATAAAGAGTCTTTACACAAAGTTTCAAGTCTCTAGCTCAAAATAAATTCTATTCTCATAAAAACTTTCTACCCCTTTTTTACCCCCATAGGGGTTGAATTTTGCAAAATTATGAAAACTCTTTTCTTTAATTCTAATAAGGAGTCTTTACACAAAGTTTCAAGTATCTAGCTCAAAACAAAATTCTATTCCTATACAAATTTTCAACCCTCTTGGTACCCCTTTAGAGGTAGAATTTCCAAAAACCATGAAAACGGGTTTCTTCATTTGTAATTAAAAGTCTTCAAACAAAGTTTCAAGTCTCTAGCTCAAAACAAAATTCCATTCCTATAAAAACTTTCAACTCCTTTTTTACCCCTTTATAGGTGAAATTTTCAAAAAACATGACAACACTTTTCTTCAATTGTAATACAGAGTTTCAAAACAAAGTTTCAAGTCTCTAGCTCAAAACAAAATTCTATTCCTATACAAACTTTCAACCTCTTTTTACCCCTTTAGAGGTGGAATTTCCAAAAACCATGAAAACAGTTTTCTTGAATTGTAATTAAAAGTCTTTACACAAAGTTTCAAGTTTCTAGTTCAAAAATAAATCCCATTCTCATACAAACTTTCTACCCCTTTTTTACCCCCATAGGGGTTGAATTTTCCAAAACTATGAAAATACTTTTCTTTAATTCTAATAAGGAGTCTTTTGACAAAGTTTCAAGTCTCTAGTTCAAAAATAAATTCCATTCTCATACAATTTTTCTACCCCTTTTTTACCCCCATTGGGGTTGAATTTCCAAAAACCATGAAAACACTTTTCTTTAATTATAATAAGGAGTCTTAACACAAAGTTTCAAGTCTCTAGCTCAAAACAAAATTACATTCCTATAAAAACTTTCAACCCCCTTTTTACCCCTTTATAGGTGGAATTTCCAAAAACCATGAAAACACTTTTCTTCAATTGTAATACAGAGTTTAAAAACAAAGTTTCAAGTCTCTAGCTTAATTTTAAATAGAAAACTCCCGTGAGTATTAGACATATTAATATACTTAGACCGGGTTACTCACGTCTATAAAGTCGAAGATAGCTCGACATGTTTCGGGACCGTCCCGAAACATGTCGAGCTATCTTCGACTTTATAGACGTGAGTAACCCGGTCTAAGTATATTAATATCTCTAGCTTAAAACAAAAATCTATTCCTTTACAAACTTTCAACCCCCATTTTACCCCTTTAGAGGTAGAATTTCTAAAAACCATGAAAACAGTTTTCTTCAATTGTAATTAAAAGTCTTTACACAAAGTTTCAAGTTTCTAGCTCAAAAATAAATTCCATTCTCATACAATCTTTCTACCCCTTTTTTAACCCCATAGGCGTTGAATTTTTCAAAACTATGAAAATACTTTTCTTTTATTATAATAAGGAGTCTTAACACAAAGTTTCAAGTATCTAGCTCAAAACAAAATTCCATTCTTATACAAACTTTCAACCCCCTTTTTACCCCTTTAGAGGTGGAATTTCCAAAAACCTTGAAAACACTTTTCTTCAATTGTAATACGGAGTTTTAAAACAAAATTTCAAGTCTCTAGCTCAAAACAAAATTCTATTCCTTTACAAACTTTCAACCCCCTTTTTACCCCTTTGGAGGTGGAATTACCAAAAACCATGAAAACAGTTTTCTTCAATTGTAATTAAAAGTCTTTACACAAAGTTTCAAGTCTCTAGCTCAAAAAAATTTCCATTTCTATACAGACTTTCAACCCCCTTTTCACCCCCTTAGGGGTAGAATTTCCAAAAATCCGTTCTTATCTCTCGCCTACGTACTAAAAGGAAGCTTTGGTAAAAATTTCAAGTTTCTAGTTCTAGCCGTTTCGGCTGTGCGTTGATCGTAGATGAGGACAACCTCTTTTATATATATAGATTATAAATGTCAAAATGTGCAATGGTTAAAATGGATGGCAGTTTTTTTTTTATCACTACGACGGTGACAAACAAGCATACGGCCCGCCTGATGGTAAGCGGTCACCATCGCCTATGGACGCCTGCAACTCCAGGGGTGTTACATGCGCGTTGCCGACCCTATAAAAACTTTAACACTCCTTTTTTGAAGAACCCCATATTGTAGTCCTTTGGGAAAACAGTGGCAGGGAGCTCATTCCACAGCCGGAGCGTCCGCGGGAGGAAGTTCCTCTTAAACCGCACGGTATGAGACCATTTAGGCTCCAGGGTATGCGGGCGAACACCCTGCCGATGGCGAGCGGTGCGGTGGTAGAATGTAGCTGTTGGCATCATATCAAGCAATGCCTCAGAGCACATTCCATTTCACAAGCGATAGAATACACATAAGGAGGCGAAGTTTCTCCTTAGACTAGGTTCGATATCGCTCGTGAGTTTGGGATCGTTGAAAATTCGGACAGCTCGTCTTTGGATCGAGTCAAAGGGCCCGAGCTGGTATCCAGGTGCTCCCGCCCAAAGATGGCAGCAATACTCCATATGGGGCCTGACTTGAGACTTGTATAATAATAGTCTTTGCCCCGGAGAAAAGTATTGCTTAGCTCTATTGAGCACACCGAGCTTTTTGGATGCCAGCTTGGCCTTCCCTTCCAGGTAGCTACGGAATTGAACGTCACTGGAAATGTCAACACCCAGGATCCCAATACTCTCTGACATGGTAAGGACTGTGTCTTGGAATTGTGGGACCACAGTAAATGAGGTTATTTAGCGGTGAACGCGCAAACTTGTGTCTTGGTGGGGTTAAATCGGACAAGATTTTCCTGGCCTCACAGTGAGATATCAGAGAGAGCACTCTCGATGTGTGACACAAGCTTTTCACGACTCTCTAACACAACGGGACGAGGGATGTTAGCACGGCCTGTGTAATAGGCATCCCAGTACCGTCGTATGCATAACAATGAATATCGCCAATGCACAACATGTCATTGATATGCAGCAAAAACAGCGTTGGGGATAGCACAGAGCCAGTTAAAATGTGTTCGAGTCCAATCGAACAAGTGCCATAATGTATAATAGCTAACGCGAACACGTGTGTGAATGCATCAAGGTAAATAAGTACCTACATGACACGAAAGGTATAAGTGCGATAAAGTAGCACCATGTGTACTGAAATAGCACATTACAAAACCAGGGTGGTAAAACAAAGATAGACCGCGACCGCAGATGTTTGCGGCCTGAGCTGCAAGCGAGGGACGTAAATATGCGATCAAGGACTCATCACGCGATCAACGTTCATACTTTTTGCCACATGGACAGCCGGTCCGTATGGACATTTTGACCCCTGCACTTTCCAGCCATTGAACATTTTTTTACGTTGACTGCTCAGTCCCGGAATGTAATATGATACAAAAAAACACAGTTCCGAGTCCCTCGCTAGTAGGTACTAAAGATTCTAAATTAGGATATACATAATACTCGTATAAACTTTCACGCGGCCGGGACTCAAAGTTAGCACTAGAAGCAAATACCCAACTTTGCTCTCTCGTTTCACAAACAATAACTTACAAGTATTACGCTTTATAAAACTAACATTTTCAGGCAGACGCGTCTACAGACAAGTTCGATGACTATTGGATTTTACCCAATACTCGAAGACAAACAAATGAAAGTTCGTCTGATGATGATGATGATGATCAAATGGCATCCTCCGATTTCGAATTTAATGCCCAGAATCCTTACACTGCGCACAGAAATCGATACCTCCAGAACTATCTTTGGAATCATAAGGTAAAACTTTTATCTGCTAGGCATTATGTATGACTTCTCTCGAAAGCATTTTTTTTTACAGTATGGTACGTATTCCTCGAGGAGTGGAAAACATATTTCTTGTTTTAAAAGTACCTATATGATTACTGAAATAGAATTGCAAACAAAACATAACATCAATGTTGTGCAGTGAAAACAAATAAAAAAATTGAGAATTTGAAGCTAATATACAATTGAAATAGACTACAACAAAAAAATTTTTGCCGATTTAAAACACAAATTTGACGATCTGGCTCCTAATATCAAGTTAGTAGACAAACGTTCTCTTTGCCTCTTAGGCTCCCCTATATTTGAAGAATCTTTCCCCGACTATATTTCTAACTCGATATCAAAATTCAAAAGTCACACGAATCGTTTACTCGAAATTAGCCCTCATTATGCTCTTGTGATTCTTAAATTCTGTCTTTTTGTCCCTAAATTTATATATGTGCTCCGATGCTGTCCTTTTTGGAAATATCTAAATTTACTATCACCCATAGATGATTTGATCAAAATTAGTTTAGAGATGATTCTAAACATTCAGCTCAATGAGCCTTCCTGGTCTCAGGCGTCCCTCCCTATTCGGTTCGGGGGTTTAGGAATTCGCAAAATTTCCAGTGTGGCATCCCCAGCCTTTTTAGCATCCACTCATAGCACAGCCGGTCTCATATGATATATTTTAAGGGCTTTGCCCACAAACTATGAGATCGCAAGCTTTGAGGATGCTAAAAATGCTTTTAAAATTGCCTGCCCGGGCAAAGACTTTCCAGACAACCCAAAATCACAAAGGAGTTGGGATAATGTTTACTGCGATTTAACTTACAATACTCTTTTAAATAACTCTACAGGTCCAGATCGCGCGAGGCTTTTGGCGGTCGGATCCCGGGAAGCTGGTTACTGGCTTCATGCCCATCCTTCGCCCAATACTGGTACTTTCTTGGATCCGGCCTCCCTTAGACTGGCGACTGGTTTGCGACTGGGGGTTTCGGTGTGTGCGCCACACTCATGTCCTTGTGGCACAGACGTGGACCGACTGGGACACCATGGATTGTGTTGTAAAAAAAGTGCAGGCCGTTTTTCGAGACATGCATCTCTTAATGACATAATCCGTCGGTCTCTTGCCACCATCAACGTGCCTGCTCTCCTTGAGCCGACTGGCATTTTCAGGGATGATGGCAAGAGACCTGATGGGGTGTCCTTGGTTCCTTGGAGTTTGGGACGGATGCTAGTGTGGGATGCTACCTGTGTAGACACGCTGGCGCCGTCCCATCTCCAACGAACTAATGTTAAAGCGGGCGGAGCGGCTGAATGCGCCGAAATTTTAAAACGTAATAAATATAAGAGCCTGGGCAGAGAGTACCTTTTTGTACCATTCGGGGTCGAAACTCTTGGTCCATGGGGTCCCAGCGCACGCAAATTTTTCGTAGAAATCGCGAAACGTCTGGTTGATGTTACTGGTGACCGAAGAGCTGGTGGCTTCCTCGCACAACGTATCAGCATTGCGATACAACGAGGAAATGCCGCCAGCATCCTAGGTACAATGTCTCTAGGACCTACTTTAGATTTAAGGTAGGTAGAGGTAGGTAGTTAGGTAAGTTACACTTACTGTATATATTTCACAAACAAGAGGATATTATCACTTGGTAGTATCAACTTCTGACACTGACTAAATATAAAATAATATGTAGTTTGAAATAATAATTTTGATGCAATTTAACTAGTTAACTGGTTCGATTGAAGCAACTAGAAGTAATTGGGTTTATTCATTATCATTATAATGAAGTGTGGACAGGATAAAATTTGGTCATGCATGGTCAGGTTTTTAATGAATATTAATTTCCAAACAGTTTTTTTATTTTTCATAATCTTTAGATATACTCCTATAAAATAATAATACAATGTCGTTAAAATGTATAGGCGTTTATGAGTTTTTGCCAAATACACTTCTCAGTCATACATATAAGCCTTTGAACAACGTCTCTTGACAATCAATAGCACATTTTCCTGTCATTTTTTTTTCCTGTAATATACAATTTATTTCACTTAAAAAACATTTTTAATAGTTTATTAAAAACAAATATTAAATATTACAAACATTAACAAAATGTATAGCGCACTTTCAGTTGACCTATAATCACGAAATTTGGCATAAAGTAGGAACTTGTAGCAAAAGCACAGGAAGAAATCCGAATCCCGTGTAATTGCCGCGCACTGAGAATTCCGTGCATAGAGTAAAGTACTCGTAAGTATAATAGGTAAAGAGTGCCTGGCCCATTTTATGGAAACCCAGTTGATAGCGCCATCTCTGATTTGTTTCCGAAACTATCTGTCTATGCATAGGAATACTTTCGTATTATTGATTGTGTATATTTTGGCGCTTTGCAAGTAATTTTTGAATTTCATATGACCAAAAAGCATTTTCTGGGCACATAAAATTCAAAAAATTACTTGCAACCCGCCAAAATGTCAGTGAATGAAGTAATAAAAGATATAATAGACTGTGCAACTTATTTATTTCGACATGTATATACAAATGTTAATTTTACTACTTATCATCAAACCGCGATGAGACTGGGTGGTTATTTTATGGTAAATTACGTTTAACGAATCATAATCCGTTACGGATGCGTAAGTGGAATTTCTTCCGAATCCTTAATGCCGCTGACAAGGGTGTGTCAAGCGAAATTCGTCTCACCATACATTGTCTTCTGTTACCGCCATTAATAATCATTGAAATTAAACACTTTTACACCTCTCAACTCTATCAAATTTTAAGAATAAGAATAAGAATAGTTTATTGTCACATACCATAACAAAACATGATTACAAAATATTAGAACAACTATAGGTAAAATAGAATAAAGCCATGCAAATTCACAAAACAATCAAACACTATAATACCAGCTACAACTAAATTTTTTTATAGTATAAGACAATAGGTCCCAGTCTCAGCATGTGCTGGGCTGGCGAGCCCAGCGCTGGTTTTCAGACCGGTCCTAGACTAGGAGTGGTCGGCCAGTAAATGGTACAAAAAAGAAAAAATACGACTTAGCGCTTGTGTGGTCAAAATGTAACGCTATTGGTTTTTATACAAAAAGTGCATGTGCGTGTGTGTGAGTGTATTCGTGTGAGTGTGCATCCGTGTGCGAGTACATGTGTATAAGCGAGGAACTGTTCATGAGTGTGCGTCTGTTTTTTTTTATTATTATTAAGTATGTAAGGTGGTGGTTTTATGAGGGAGGGTTAAGCCTTGGTCTGACTGGCCAGTAAATGATTCCGTATTTGCTGTTTGAACTTAAACTGAGATATAGGTTCCCGAAGAGGTGGTGGTAGATCGTTCCACACCTTGGCTGCAGCAAATTTAAAACTCCCTCTAAAGAATGCTGTTTTGTGTTTGGGAATTACTAGTTTTGTGCTACTTCTCTGTGCTCTATGGCGTGTGTCTTTGACCCATTTTAGTTTATCGTACAGATAGTACGGTCTCTGGAGATCCAAAATCTTTTTAACTGCATATCCTAGATGTTGTTGCCTACGGTTTTCCATGTTTAATAGTTTCTTATCGTTAAGAAACGGAGTTATATGTGCACGTTTGGGAATTTCGTAGCAAAAGCGAACACATGCGTTTTGTACACGTTGAATGGCCTTTTTTGTTACCGCTAGGAGTCTTGGTCCGTACACTATGTCCCCGTAATTGAGTTGAGAGAGTACTAGTGATTCAACCAGTATTTCCCTGACTTTGACTGATAGGTATTTTCGGACGTTATATAATACCTTAAGTCTGAAAAACGCGTTTCGAATTTTCATATTAACATGATCCACGTATCGTAGTTCACCATCCATAATAATGCCCAAGTTTTTTGCGCTCTCTGCTTGGCATATAGGCTCGTTGCTGATTAGTATTTTTGGGTTACGTGCCTTGATCTGAGCGCGTTGCCATTTATTACCTAGCACAATAAATTGAGACTTTGCTGGATTTTAAATCTGATAAAACGAGTGCTGTGAAGGGCACACGTAGATGATGTTAATAAACGCGACTAATCCATTTTTAAGTGTTTAATTTTAAAAAATGATAATAAAACGACAAAGTATAAATTACTTTAGTTTGCAAGTATTTTTTTTTTTAATTCAACTGAAATTAGAATGGGATTTGAGAGTGCCATTAACAAGACAGTACTTAAACAGTCCTGTTACGCCGGTCGTGTGATCAAAACTTTATGTGATTTTTCATGTCTTAGATGCGTTTTAAGGCTAGGAAGAAGAAGACTTTTACTCGTAGCTTATGATTTGCTAAACGTAATTTACCATAAAATAACCACCCAGTCTCATCGCGGTTTGATGATAAGTAATATAAATACGTTGTACTCTTTTATATCTTTTATTACTTCATTTACCCACATTTTGGCGGTTTGCAAGTAATTTTTTGAATTTATTGTGCCCAGAAAATGGTTTGTGTTCTATGAAATTCAAAAATTACTTGCAAAGCGCCAAAATATACACACTAATACGAAAGTATTTGTATACATGCATAGGTAGGCGTATACAAACACATATACACTTAGTTTCGGAAACAAATCAGAGATGACGCTGTGAACTGGATTTCTATAAAATGCGCCAAGAGGGCTCTCTTTACCTATTATACTTACTTTACGCTTTGCACTGTACCTAAGTTATTATTGTTTGATTGAGGTTAAGGACTTAAGTGTGATTGTTTCTTATTGCAGATGTCTGGCGATCACATGAATGTTAACCCTTACGCACCCAGGTTCATTGCCCAAGGAGCAACGGCGCCAGAGTTATTTTATTCTAGAAAATGGTGGTATTATAATCAAGTAAGTAACATATGTAAACGCCTAAAATATGTTTTCTTTTGTAATTCTTTAAATTTTTTGCTACGCTGAGTAGGTGTATTTACATACACCTATTGTAGGTATATACCTACTGTAATACTTTCCGAAAAAATATTCTGCCGTATTATTATTACACTTAAGTGTTTAATAATTACGGAAATTAATAGTAGTTTATGTGATTGTATATAATAAAAGGCATTAAAACTCGAGTGTGGGTTTATGAAACGAGGTGTCAGCCGAGTTTCATAATAACATCACACGAGTGTTTTAATGCCTAATTATTTACAATAACATACACTGCTTTATACACACATATCATGAAGCTCTCCATGATGCGTTCAAAGAACTATGTATCGACCGCCATTGCGACTTTCAGGAATAAAAACTTTTTTGACATTCAAGTTTGTCATTTATATTTTTAAATTCAGAGACAAACAAGAGTTGGCCCCAATTTGCATATCGTTCGATATCAAAAGCGTCATTGTATGCAACTGTCACTTCGTTTTAAACTAAACGTCATCTCGACTGATATAAGAATGGAGGTCAAAACTAATTTTCTTGTGTCAGATGTGTTCGAAATTTGAACAAAAATACCTAATATTATCGAAAACGATAATATTATTTAGCTATAATAACATTATCACAGTTAAGAAATTGGTGTTAACAAAAAAAATAATTATTATGGGGGCCTTTATATGTAATTTTTGAACGTATTATTGAGAGCTAATGATATGTGGGTATATAAAAATCATAATAAAACATGTCTACTTAAACTATAACGCAAATTGAAATTCTTAACACATTAATTAATAACATAATGTTTTATCTAAAAGCGTAATCGAAGATAACGTGTAATTATGTTATCAAAATAAATAAGTACTTTTCGAAAGAAGATAAAGAAAACTGACACATCCTAGCGTTGTGTAACTTTACGTATATATTTTTCACGCTACCCAAGAAATACAAATTGCACATTGAAATGAAAACGGCGTTGTTTAAACAATTTTAGGCCACCGCAAATATTTTACTAACCTTTTCTATCTTTGTCATTCTGAATTTTACCCCTGAATTCGTCTTATATAACGGATTATAAATTACGTATGTTTTTATCGTTCCAGGATGACTATGTTCCATTTGGTTAAATAATATGGAGAAAGTCAAAATTCATATCACCTTCGACAATTTCGTACGTTTGTTATTTCAACTGGTTTCGTAATCTTAATAAACGGCGAAAATTGTTTACGACTTTACTTTACTTACCTTACTTATATATTTATAAATGGTGTGTAATTTACATTTATAGGTACTATTTTTGTATAAGTATAGGTATACAACATATTCGCGTACAGGTTTTGTATAGAAATCGCTTTCAAAATGCCCATGTATTCTTATACATGGGCTGGTCACGATTTGAAAGTGGAAATGGCTAATAATTAAATAGCGCATATAAATTGCAATTGCTAAGATAGTATGAAAGTAGGAAATATTAAAAAAAAATGGTTTCATAAATATACATTATTATTTACGAGTAGTAACTATCCAAAACACCATTCTTACAGTATTCATACAATTTTGTAACATGATTTTTTATTAGGAAAGTAGTTCGTCCATTCCATTCGAATTGAAATGATCTTCCGTACGTTACGTACGGTAAATACGTTAAAAAACCAACAGGATTCTTGTTAGTTGCTCCGATATAGTATCAAAAATCAAAAATGCGCAAAATCATACAAAAAGGATAAGATGGCCTCGTACTTCAATTTTGTACATTTGAACCCTTTTCAAGACCATCCTGATGTAGAAGGTGAGTTACTTATATGTAAATAATTCTAGAACTCAAATCAAACTATTTGTTATTTTATATATTTTGTTCTCTTGTAAATATATGACATCCATTTATTTATTTAAACTTCATTGCACAATACAAAATATACAAGTAGTAAAAATGTCGACCTTAATGCCTAAAGGCATTCTTTACCATTGTAATTACTATTTAAAACGAGATATTTACCATGTATATTTGTTTTTTCGAGCTCCCGATAAAACAAAAATACATGGTAAATATCTCGTCCGCTGGATGCGGGTGGCGCAGGACCGGTCATTGTGGAAATCTTTGGGGGAGGCCTATGTCCAGCAGTGGACGTCTTTCGGCTGAAATGATGATGATGATGATGAAATAGTAATTACAATGTAAATGACCATGTTAGCTTAAAATCGTACATTCTCTACCAGACAACCAATTGGGAAAGTTTAAGTAGGTGCAGGGATTTTGGTGTTAAATGGATTTGATTGAAATTTAGGTAAAAGATAAGTAAACTTATTCAAAATAATTACATTTTGAGTGATTTATTCTAAGGCGAATAACTTTTACCAACCAAAAATCCAATTAATTTAAACCGTAAAACGCTAATGCTATGTTTTAAATTCTATTATCGTCTATGTCGATAAATCGTTCTATGGTTGTACAATGGTTAATCATCAACAAAATAATACGCAAAGTACGAGTAAACAGGTACTTCTCAAAGCAAACAACATTTTATAAGTCATGGCCCCTGAGCGCCTTATCACTAACAATATGCAGGCGAAAAAAAGCGTAGGTATCAAAGATTATTTTGACTCATTTTATTATTTATTTATAATCTACTTACGGTGTCTCTTTCAAACCACTGATTGTGTTTTTAGCGGTATTTCACTGACATTAAGGATACCGAGCATATTAAAAGTTCATATACCACAGTGCAATCGTGTGTGTGTGTGTGTATACACGTAAATTAGGCATACAATTAAGTTTATTTTTGCATCTTTAATGTCATGAAATATGTTTTATACATTACCCAAATATACCTGCTAAACTTTGGCAATATTTCTTAAATTTTCTCAAGCTAAAAGTACATTTATTCAAAAAAAATATATGAAAGTGGAAAAAAGTGTTTCATTTATTCCTTAGACGACTCATTTTCCAACTTTTCGTGTCTACATACGAGAAATACCAATAAAAGCTGATTTGCATTAATACGACCAAAGTACAATAGTACAAAGTACAAAGTACAAAGTATACATTGGTAACTGGCTCAACAATCCCGGTTCTCGACTTTCTATGATAATGGTTATCAAACAGAAAATTAGGAAATTAATAAAGGAAAATAAGATGGTAGTGTTGACCATCCATTGTACTAGAGCAAATTATTTTAATACAGTCTGTATTTTTAATATTACCTCAAACTGTAACCAATCGTAGGTTTAAGTTTTAGTACTATGAACTGATATTGTGTAACGAAACGAACGTCTCCGTTTCATTACTATACTGTAAATATATCATGGATATGTCTAATTAATCGTGTTTAATTAATTTTGGTAATTAATGTTCTCATACTTTCAGAACAAGGCCACGAATTCATCTTTAGAAGGTTAAAATCATTCGAACATAGTTCTTACAATCATATTAAATCATAATACTTAGAATAATTTACATAAATAATAACATCTTCACTATAAACGTTTGAAATATTCAAAACCGCGCGAGAATTAGGTGTTATTAGACAGAAATCGGCGCCAACTTCACGAACGTCGCGGGAGTTGAAGCGAACGCAATCTTTATAATTTTAAAGAAAAAAAAACTGACTTCATTTGGTTCCCGGTAAAAGTGAAATTTTGAATTTGTTTGAGTTAGCCAGTTTACTTCACAAATATCCAATACACCGCACGTGTACGATCGAAAATTGAGGAGCTTTCTTAATGTCCCATTGCTTCCATCATTCCATGTGAAGTATAATCAAACGGAACTCCCTTGTAGACCTTTAAAACAAACAAAATAACAATGTGTTAAATTGGATGACAGACTGTAAATTAGCTGTTTTATTATGCCATCCCTGATTATCAACATCAGGTCCACTCCAGCAAAATGGTGGCCACAGTAAGAAAATGCGTAAGCTAATTATGAACACCCTCTAATCACAATGAACGTGCCGAGTTCTCTGAATTCTTCAAGAACCCCATCATCAGAATAGAAATGAAATCAAAAACATGAATATCACAACTAGGATAATAAGTAGAGCTAGGTTTATCGACTAGTTCCACTTTGCCATCCCTGGTCTTCATCATCAGGTCCACTTCATCAAAATGTTGGCTCCCCCAAAACAATGTTTTAGTTACTTAAGGAAACCCTCAAATCAGAATGCATGTGCCGTTAAAATTTGAGGAGTTCTCTCAATCCTCATGAAGTCCATCATCAAAATAGAACTATAATCAAATAGGACTATCTTGAAGGTATTTCCTTACAAAGAAAAGATGAATGTCTCAAATCGGATGATAGAGCTGGGAATTACCAAGCAGTTCCACTTTGCCATCCCTGGTCTTCATCATCAGGTTCACTCCACCAAATTGATGATGTTCGTAAAGAAATGCTCGAGTGTCTTAAAAAACTACCCAAATCGTCATGCATGTGCCTTTCAAATTTGAGGAGTTCCCTCAGTTCCTCGTGGATCCCATCATCAGAAATTGATTTTGAAAAAAAAGAGCAAATCTGGAACCATCTATTTTCAGAAAAAAAAAAATTAAAATCGGATGATAGTCCTGGGAATTACCAAGCAGTTCCACTTTGCCAACCCCGGTCTTCATTATCAGGTCCACTCCACCAAATTGATGATGTTCGTAAAGAAACGCTCGAGTGTCTTAAGAAACTACCCAAATCATCATGCATGTGCCTTTCAAATTTAATTGACTTTTAAATCCAATTGACACTGAAATGCTGTAGGTAAAACAATAATAATCCACATAAATAAAGAACCCTACCACAATTGGCCTATACACATTATACAATAATTAAAATGTAAACATTCAATTACTTAATGAAATTGTAACAGTTGTACAATATTTACATATTATGGTTAAGGAAATGCAGCAAGCAATAGCATAAAAATATTCCTTCAGACTCTTATTATGAAACTTCATAAAATAAAAGTATTTCATTTACTTAAAACCACCCACCGCAGATGTCACTAAAATATATAAAGTACATGTAAATACTTAAATGTTGTTTGTCCTTAACCTATCATATGAAAACATCTCATTTGTGTTATAAATTTACTATAGGAATAAAACATTCCATTTATTGACTAATAAGTACCAAATTCGCACATAAATGATTTCTTACTTGAAATGTCCCGCATTAGGACAAAATGGCTTCATGCTCTTACGCGTTATAGCTTTATTTATTTAAACTTTATTGCACAATTATATTAAAGTACAAATGGCGGACTTAACGCCTTTAGGCATTCTCTACCAGTCAACCATCGGGCTAAACCGAAACTGTTAGTCTGGTGCAGGATAGTAGAAAAAAGAGATGATAACCTAAGACATGTCAAACCTAATTAATAATATAATGTATATACTTACACATATACAAATATAAATATACCTACATATACAAATACATATATACCTAATATAAGTGTACCTAGAGCGAAACATCACGCAGACCCTTAATGACGAATTTTTCCGAATAAATGCTTACGCAACTTGCTTTTAAACGAATATTTACTTTGAGCTTGTCTGATAGGCAGAGGGAGAGCATTCCACAGCCGAATTGCCTGGCAGGTGAATGAGTTGGACAAGAATCCAGTTTTGTGAGGGAGAACAGCAAGCATCAGGTTACGAGAAGTGCGAAGCATACAACCGGGACGGGGTGTTATAAATTCGAATTTAGTCTTGAGATAAGTGGGTGAAGTTGGGTCAAATAGAATTGAAAAAAGAGTCGATAAGATTCGCAATGACCTGCGTTCACGAATCGGGAGCCATTGAAGCTTACGGCGAAAAGCAGAAACATGGTCATATTTGCGAAGGTTAAAAATAAATCTGATACAATTGTTGAGAAGACGATCTAGTTTAGAGAGTGAGGCTTGAGTCATGTTGGTGCAACACACATCAGCATAGTCAATAATTGGTAGTATGAGAGACTGGACAAGGAGCGTCTTGATACTAGCCGGTAAAAAGTTTTTATGTCTATAAAGTGCCCTTAACGTATTAGTTACCTTACGACTGACGTCAGACACATGAGGCTCCCACGTCAAATTGCCATCTATAATTAAGCCAAGGTTTTTAACATGCGGAGACAGGGTTATCACCGTGTTTTCGAACATAATTGGACTTATGCGAGCACTTTACACTATAGAAAGGTATTTATTCACTTAGTTCGTCAATCTTACATTGTAATGTTTTGAATGTTAATAGTTAAATAAGGATAGTGATGAGTATGACAACTGTATGATAAATCATTCATAGATAATTCTCAAAATTACGAAAGAAAGTAAAATAATCCGCCACGATCTTACTTTACTGTGTACTTGTTTCTGATAAAAACATAAGATGAAAGTCACTCATGACACCAACGCGGACTATCGTGTTAGTGTAGGTACATACGTACGTGATGTTATCTTACGCGTGTATTTGTAACAACAAGCGGACATTAAAGTACCTACTTAATAGATACATATACTCGTACATACGTAACGCGTCTTGGTATCTCAAGATTATTTTGTAGGTACCGGCATTTTCATAAACACTGTGTCAGAGTAGCTATTTCTTATGGCAAAGAATCTGTTGTATTAACTTATTACGCCCAGACTTTTAAGCTCTTAATAGTTAGATTAGGTTGTACACGCACATATTTCATATCAAACACCGAACTAGTTTAAATGAACACACAAGTATCAAACTGAATCTAACCTGAAATGAAAATAGGTAATTTTGTTCAACTCACCTAGGAACACTAGATATATTTACTCACGTGAATAACTAGATACGAGTAATTACATAGTATTATTTCTCTTTAGCATCTTCGAACTTCCTTAGGCACTAGATTCTAGTTGATTCTTCTGAATTATTCTAGATATTTCTCAGTCACGACCGTACAAATACCAACGATGGGTTCCGATTCAATGACAGAGTCCCAATGTCCCCCTCACACAACACTCTCTCAACTCAGTGACGTCTGTCATCCCTTTTCAACCGACTTCAATATTTCTAAAGGAGGAGGTTCTCAATTCGTCTGAATTTTTATTATTATTATTTATATTCTTTAAGTTTTATTATCTCTCCAGTTGAAGGAAATTTTATTTCCATATTCGCGGGCTTGTGGCCAAACGAATACAGAAAGAAATTGTAGTTACTGCTCTAGAGCAAGAAATTTGCGTACTATTCTGCAAGTGTTCATGATAACAGCTTTTTGGAGGAGTATGTATGTGAGTGGATGGATATCGATTGCTTTGAGGCTAGAGTGTAGGGTGCGAGGGATAACGCCTGTGGACGAAATTATGATAGGGATGGTTTTTACACAGTTTACTCGCCATTGTGTTTTTATCTCTATAGACAGGTCGGTGTATTTACTAATTTTTTCAGTGTGTGTAGACGCAAGGTTGTGGGTGTTAGGTATGGCTATGTCTATGAGATACACAGTTTTCGTAGCTTTGTCATAAAGTGTGATATCAGGTCTATTATAATGTACGGTTTTATCGGTGATGATAGTTCTGTCCCAGTAAAGTTTAAATTCGGCAGACTCTAACACAATTTGCGGAGTATATTTGTAGTAAGGGGTCCTGTTGTTGATGAGATGGTATTTAAAAGCGAGGTATTGGTGTATAATGGCTGCAACCTGATCATGTCGGTGCTTGTAATCGGTTTGTGTTATAGATCGGCAGGCTCCTGTTATGTGTTGTATGGTCTCGGAGGCGGAGTGGCAGCGTCGGCACAGGTCTGTTGTTAAGTTGCGGTCGCGAATGATGTGCTTTCTATAATTTTTCGTATCCATTATTTGGTCTTGGATGGCTATTATAAAACCTTCTGTTTCAGGGAATAGCTCCCCTCTTTTGAGCCACATGTTGGAAGCAAGCTTATCTACACTAGGATTAATCAGGTCGAGACGGTGTCTGCCGTGAAGTGATTTTTGTACCCACGCTTGGAGTTTTTGTTGAGGCTCAGTAATTAGTTCACTGTTTTGTCTTGTGCAGTCATTCAAATTTAGCGGAGTGAATTTTTTATCGAGGGTTAAAATGGCTTGGTGTATCTGGGAATGCGGAAATTGGGTGAAGAAGAAATTTCTCAGTGATTTTACCTGTCTGTTGTGTAGGTTCTTTATGTCTATTAATCCCCTTCCACCTTCCACTTTTGGTAGAGTCAATCTCTGGGTACAGCTTCGTGGGTGGTGTTTGCGGTATTTGGAAAGTAAGGTACTGATAGTTCTTTGGAGATTGATCAAATCTGTTTGCGACCATCGTATAATGCCAAACGAGTAAGTTAGTATGGGAACTGCATATGAATTTATTGCCTTTATTGTGTTTCTTGCATTTAGGTGAGTGTTTAAGATCTTATGGAGCCTAGCTCTAAATTTCTGTTTTATTGTAGTTTTAATTACTTTATGATGAATTTGCTGCGATTGTTGATATCCCAAATACTTGTAGCCAGTTTCGTTATCGACAGGTTCTATTTGCTCTCCGGTATTCAGGGTGTAAATGTTGCCTTCTAATGGTTCTAAGGAACATACCTACATCCATTGAATTTATTCTGATTGAGTGAATAATTGGTAAAATGGAAATTGGTCTCTCCTACATGCTCAAGCGGAGAAGGTGGTACAACAGGTGTATATTTACCTATAGCTCCTTGTCTGTGTGTCGGGGATTTTATACCAATAAACAAAAATATTTTAATTATTTATTCCACAATCACACTAAAGAAATGATTTCATAACAGTGTATTACTCTCATTATTTCTACCAATTGTACTCAGTATTCTACAACATTACATGATTGAAGAAATGATGTTTGTTTCCAATATAAATTATCAATGTGTCTGTTTCTAGAATAAAAATAATGTGTTGTGTCAATGAGTTCTTATCATTTATCTACTCCTAATACAAGTTGTCTTACTAATGTAGGTAGTTCACTTCTTATGCCAGACTTCATAGAAAAATAAATAATTATGCTTTAATATATATTTGTCTAATATAAACTTGTAATCTAGTAATTAATAACTCTCTTATTTAGATTAATATCGGTTTGGTTTCTGGTTCTGTAACTCTCCCTTATTGTAAAAGAATCAGGTGTTACTACGTACAACTAGGTGTCCTTCCATATACCTACTAGTCGATCATACCACCTTTATGGCCAAAAATTTAGAATGCAAGACAGAGGACATTGAGAACCAAAGGTAAGATTAGGGATTATTTTAGGGTTCTTTATAACTTGGTTAATTCTTGGGTTTATAGATTTTAGTTATATGGGGTAGAAGGTTTTGAGTATAGTTAGTTTAGGCCGTGATCGTCTATGGGTTAGGACCGGGGTTAGGTTTGTTACAATTGCAAGGTAATATTGCAGAATTTTTAAAGCAGCAATGCAATATATTGCGAACCTACACTTCTTTGACAGCAGTTATCACTTGTAACAGTTGTGACGCCACGCCAGTAAGACGAAGTAGCGATACACTGGGTGCTGAATTATTCTACAAGGAAGAAAAAAAAATTTAAAAAGTATTATTAAATATTATATATTTACTAAAACGGGACTTAATCGTGTATAGATTTTGTCTTTCTCCGGGACCACGGGGGCAACGTCGCCCTTGAAACGTCGGAGGTTTGTTTTCAAAATCTATACACGATTAAGCCCCGTTTTAGTAAATATATAATGTGTGAAAATCGTGAAAGTTTAAATAAGTGTATTATTAAATAAGTAAGACATGTAATTATTTTGTATGAGAAATCAAGAAATAAAGACTAAAAGTTTAAAAAGTAAATTTTCATTGTAATATCGGTTCATAGCACTTAGAGCGTTTTATTTTTTGTAGTAGAAAACATATTCTCAGCTAAATTGGAATATTTTATCCGTTTTAAAACATTCCATTGCGTTACCGCCATACTAAATCTGTAAAAAAAGATGTCAGAGTTTAAAACAAATCTTGGGACACTTTTTTTCCTACTAGGATTGAAAGAGCTCGCGATTCTGAATAGAAAACACATGAACATTTCCAATATACAAAAAAATATTTTTCTAAAACAAAAAATAATAACGCCCACTAACACCTACGCCTGGTTAAAATTTGAACGCTGAATGAACCAATGATCGGCGATTCTTGGGCAAACTCAACGGAACCACCCGACGATCCCGGCTGATTGATGCTTGCCCGATAAAACGACAAATTACGGGTCGCGGGCAATATGATGATCGGCGAGTACAGACGAGTTTGCCTCTTCACGATGGTGCTCGCCGTAAACGTCTAAAGGTAATGGCCGATAGCTAAGTAGCGCCATCAGGCCTACGTCAGTTAACTTGGATCACAAGATATAGGCACATGAAAGCATTTCTCCCCAAGCTGAAATGGAGACGCTTTGCTCTTTGACGCTTCTTTTTTGCAATGCGGGTTTTTGAGTGTAGAATGCAGTTCTCTTTATACCTAAAATGTTGTGCTCCGTAGCCTGCTGGCAAACCTTCAATTTGGATTTCAGAATCTCTGTGAGCGACTATGTTTGTATTATTAGCTATGTTTGTATTATTGGCATTAAAAAAAGTTGCGGAAAAAAGCCCAGAGAAACTAACTAACTATTATTGGCATTACACCTGTCGACGAGTTTTCGCTTTATCGACCCGTCGTTCGACTTCCCGGTCTTACCTTGCCTGTGACTAAAAGAGACTAGCTGGCCCAAGTATAGGATGTCCCAGAAGTAAAGAGACTTTTTAATGTCGTACTGGCCGAAAACAAATTTTTCATAAAAAGAAAAAATAACTGTCATAGCGACTGACATGAGCAAATATGTCAAATTATACGGCATTTGCGTATTGGTTTTATAAGATTTTCAAAAATGAAACGAGCTGAATATGAACTATTCGCGAAGCGAGTTATTCAATATTACGAGTGTCATGGTAAAATAGACACAATACACCATTTTACACAAGAGGGATCGAGAAGAACGAGCTTATATCGAATAATTAAACGTTTTGAAGAAACAAAAGAGCAAAATTTCAAAAGCCTACCGGGAAGACCACGTGTAGTTTCGACGGCTCGAAACTTAAATAAGGTAAAAAAGGCGTTCAACCGGGCTCCCTCGATATCTGTCAGAGCCGTGGCGGATAAATTAAAATTATCCAAGTCTAGTGTATCTAGAATTAAAAGACACGACCTAAATATGAAAGCCTATGCAAAGTTATCTGCTCCCAAATACATTAAAGACCAGGAGGTGCGTGCTTAAAAAAGGATGTCGTAAAGTCTACGCGAAAACATTGAAAAAAATCCTTATTATTGATGATGAGACATATGTTCCGGTGGACCCGAGCGATGTGCCTGGCAAGCAATATTTCCACTCAACCACCCGAGACGCTGTGGATTACACGCAAAGGGTCTTGCCAAAGGCTAAATTTTTTAACAAATATCTCGTTTGGCAAGCGATTGACCAAAACGGCAATATATCTGAACCTTATATTTGTACTGGGTCCATGAACTCAAAGGTTTATCTCAAGGAGTGCATAATAAAACGATTGATTCCGTTTATAAACAAATATCATCGCACTGAAGACGTTGTGTTTTGGCCGGACATGGCGACTTGTCACTACGCGTCTGAAGTCACCCAGTACTTGGAGTCCACAGGGATTGAGTATATACTCAAGCGTAATAATGCTCCAAATGTGCCCCAAGCTCGAGGAATTGAAATGTTTTGGGCGTTATGTAAGAAAGAATATAAAAAACGAACAGATAAGCCCAAATCAATGACAGCTTTCAAACATCGGTGGACCAGATTGGCAAAAAATGTGGCAACTAAGTCAGGAAAAGCTGTCATGCGGCGAGCAGCAATAAACCTGAGAAAAATTGGGTACAAAGGCGTTGTTGGTGCAAATTTGATATAAAATGTTTAATTTTATTATATTTTTAATTTTTATTATACGTAACTAATTTACTTTGAACAGTTGTTTTACTTAAAAAATCAATTTTTTGTTGTCTCTTTACTTCTGGGACACCCCAATAGATATACTCGTCAATGTAGTGTATCTGTATAGTCTGCCCATCTAGCTTGACTCTGTTTCGTGCTGTTGGTTATCACCTTAGTTTTATCACGATATATCTGAAGTCCAACTTGAAGGCTTGCGTTGCCCAGGTCTTGGGAGCATTAGCTGTAGTTCTGCGGTGGAAGAGGCAAAGAAAACAACGTCATCAGCAAACCGAAAGTTTAATAACCCTCTGTCACCGACGACCACTCCTAGATATCCTTCCAGGGAGCCGCCAGGCTCTTGAAGACTTCTTCAATAATTCTGCAGCTCTTGAATGAAATCTTAATACTGCCGTGCAATACTTAAACAACAGTAAGTGCAAGAAGTGAGTTTCGAGAAAAACGCAAAAAACCTTTTCAAAACCGTTTTTTTTGGTGTTCTCGGTCTTTATTTACTAATGTTTGAATGTCAAAATATAGCATGAAATAGATGAAATATGAATCCGTGAACACTTTTTTATCTTAACAATTATTGAATAAATTGAAGCTATTTTTCAAATTTTATAGTTTTAACTGTACTCTCGAAAATAACTAAAAACACAATAAATGCAGAATAAAGTGCAGTAAAAAAGCGGATTACTGCAAACAAGCCTCGTACACTAATAGCTGCTTGAATTAATCCAAGCTAAAATACAGTATTCATAACAATTTACTGCAATTTACTTAGTTATATTGATTGAGTTCTTTGCGATACCAACACGTCGCGGCGTCGTACAAATAAGGTATGTTTATAAATAAATAAAACTCATATGTATATTTAAAAAATGTAATTCACATCAATCGTTAAAGTGCAATTGTATTACACAAAGAAAATTAAAATAGGTATCTCTTACGAATTAGTTGTAATTGTAATTAGTAGTAACCCGTAGAGTATCAAGCACAAAAATCAGGCTTTTTTTCTATGGCCCTTAATCCTTATAATCAATTGCTACTGACTAAGGCGTAAGCTCTACTCATAAGGCATAAGGCGAGCATTTTTGTATAGAAGCGGCATGCCTTATGAGTGGAACTTACGCCTAATATAATCTAGTTTGTGACTACGTCACATACGAATTAAAAAAAAGGAGATCTTGATCTTCTCGTCTACATGATGTAGCCATACCACGAGGTTGACACCGACGTGACACTGAAATATTCGCTAGCGTGTGCGTATGTATGTATGTAATTTATACATCTAGTTCGGTACATGCGATGATGTATTATTACATTATTAGTATAGAAAGTAAGGTACGCAGACGTTAACGAATATAATTATATTATATTATGTCAGACATATTATGTTAGTGACAAAGTAGTGGTAACAATACTAGTAATAAAAAGCTTTCACATCCATCTTATATAACATTATCCATATCTAATCTGTAACTATGTCACATAAAAATTCTTTAAAAAATAGGCTCGTACTTCTTGTCAAAAAAAAGTATTAAGTTTCAGACTTTTTTCTCATAAAAATACTAGTAATAAAAACATTCACAGCCATCTATATGTAACTTACACATCTTCACTGTCTTCAAACACAAAATCTTCTTCTTCACCTGAGCCTGCAGTAACAGGTATTTTTTTCCAAAACAGAAGTCTATTTTTAGGCATCAGTGTTGCCCCAACTTTTTAATGAGATTCTGTTGCCTGATTAAACTGACACCTTTAGGCACAGTTTTCATTGGTGCATCCGGGATTTTTTTAGATTTCAGACATGTTAATTTATCGTATGCTTGCGACTCGAAATCTTTTTTGTAAAACAAACAATATTGCCCCCTCTGTACCATGACTTCGACAATGTCTCTTAAATAGACCGACCGATTTCCACGGTTATCATTCAACTTCTGTAGAGAAATGTGAGATTTGAAATCATAGAAATCGGATATATCCATAGATTTTACCTGCACTTTTCCTGGGGTTGCAAGCTCTACGGCTCGAGTAATTTGCATATTGCATTTTTTTCGGCAGCGACTAATCAGCAGTGAATTCATCATCATTAAGTGGTTGTTGTTTTGAACTATGTTTACTTAAGTTATTGCAGCTTTTTTTCTGGTCACTTTGGTTAGGCAATTCATCGCGGCTTGGTAAATTGTTAACTATGGCCAATATTCTTCTCGATCTTGTATTCATTTTTCTGTAAATAGAAACAAAATACTCACATAGCACGAGTCTTTGTTTAATTTTAACATCACTTTATAGTTGTAAACACAGTCAAATTAATAACAAACTAGTTAGTGACCAGGACCAACCAATAAAATAAACAGACAGACAGACAAACACAATCACACTATAAAGGTTTTTCACCTTTTTTTTTGGTACGGAACCCTAAAACCTGCAATTATGACATGGGACATTAACTTATGTACCTACCTAAAAAGGGATTATTTATTAAGAACCTGTATGACAATTTGTAGGACGATCGATAGTACCGAATTTTATCAATGGTACTTATCGATATTATCTAACTTTTGTCCTACATTGTCATTAATCTATCTAACAGAACTAAGCGACACTTGAAAACTAGTTAAATCTAGCAATTTACATAAACATACATAAATAGCTACGAGTACAGTCCCATTTCCTACTAACAATCTCGGCAAGTTCAATAAAATATTGTCAGAATGATAGAAAATATTAAGTCCGCTATACAGTTAAAGCAATATAACAAACTACTGTTATAACAAAAATGGTAATATGAGCCTAATGTTAACATTATTTTTAAATCTATCGCATAAGATATCGAATGCAAAGTAGGTATTGAACACTCGCTTACCTCGCCAGTCCAGCGTGTTACAGGCGACCGGTCCGCCCCGCACAGCGTCGCATCGCCGACTGAAGAGAAAAATTCAACCTAATGTACAGTAAGTTGCTGTGACGATTGCAGTAAACACATTTGCAAATAGCCAAACGACAATTTAAATAACAGTAAGTGAGCTGAGTACTGTACTTTAGGTAGTATTTTGCTGACTTATTTACGACTGATCGACCACTTAAATTATAGTGAGGAACACTATTACTGTATTTTAAACGGTAATACTCCTAGTGCTTTATATGTAGTATACTAATTAAATTAAGGATATACCATTTTTACTGTATTTAAATTATTAATTATGCTGAAAATTCAAAAACATTTCAAACACAGTACAAATATTTTAGAACGTTTATATTTTACTGCATTTTAACCAGTTTTCGGTGTAAGTATTAACTTCTCTTTACTAGTTAATTTAGGATGGAGAGGAGACCTGTACTGCATTTTAATCAGTGAAGTCTAAAAATTCACAGCCGTCAACTTTATTACGGCAGTTTAGTTAGTTTTACCTCAATAATTTACTTAATTCTTCTGATTTACTGTACAGGGTGGCTTCGATATTTGTATTTTCCCATTGTCATAATCGCACGTGGACTACATACATATGTGCGTCTTGGCACGGTGGTCCACGATCAAGAAAAAACAAAAAATCGCAAAAGTAACACTTACTGTTGTTTAAGTATTGCACGGCAGAATTTCGGAGACAACGGGTCCTTGTTTGATACCCCGCTGTATTTTGAACGACGGACCGGCTGATTTGGAGTTTAATGTCGGCTGTACTATTGTCTAATCCATGCCTTGGTTTTTTAGTGCGGTGACTATCTTGGAATGTGTTATGCTGTCAAAAGCTTTGGTGTAGTCCACGAAAGTTAGGAATAAGGCAATGTTGTATTCGGTAAATTTTCAATGATCTGGTTGAGTATGTTGAAATGTGAGTATGTCATTAGTGGAAAATCCAGGACAGAAACCAGATTGAACAAGAGGCTGGTGTCGGTCAAATTGCCTAGCAATGCGACTCGATATGATTTTTATAAACGTCTCGTCTTTTACAAATGAGATACCTGACTAATAAGTCGATAATTACCAATAATTTGATGAATTAAGAGCTCAAAATTACTGTAGTAATATTACATGTAAAAACTACTTTGCATTTTGATTTTCTATACTTTTCTTTTTAGTTATGTCGTGTTTAATTATGGTTTATAAGTTAATTTTAAAATAAGTTGAAATGATAAAGTAGTAAAGAAAATTAAGTTGAAAAGGTTACCTAGAGGGTAGAAAGGGAAGTAACCCTTCATAATAAATATTAATTTTGTATGAAATGATGATGAAATTTTTTAAAGTTATTTACTTTTTCCCCTCCTATATCGAAAAAATATCGAAAATATCGAAATACCGGTACTCGAAATTTCAATATCGAAAAAATACCGGTATTGCAAAAAGGCTCCGATATTCCATGCTCTAAGCCTGTATCATTGTCACAAGAGTCGTGTAGCTACCAAGCCCACCGTTATAATTACGAACACCAGAGATATAAACCCGTCCTTTACTTCCTTACCAATTCAAGAAATAAATACTTTTTGCTATACCAACTGGTATATTTGAAGTCGGTGCCGTGCAACAAATTAATGTGATCTACCTACGTCCAACGTTATTCGGGTTATTTGGGCTCATGCCGTTTACGTTTTCTTTGTAATGGTGTGGCCATTACAAAGAAAACATCTTAGTTGTTAGCGCTAATATGTGGTGTCACCTCCATTTATTTGATTACTCCTCCTTTCCGTACCTTAAAGCAAATAAAAACGAATACATTTTATTTTTCACTTTTAGAGTAGGTTTTTAATTTGGTAAATAAATGATAAATATCTTTATTTTTAAATTTAGGCACATTACAATGCACTTATGAACGTCAAAAAAAAGCTACTACCGGGTCTACCCCTACACCACAGCCCGAGAAGATAATTACCGGCAAGAAACTCGACGGGACTTATTTTTTCAAAACAAATTACAAAAGTAAGTAGTAATAGTACATTATTGCAGAGGCCGGGAAACCGAATTTCGTGGATGAGTATTTTTTGTCGGACGAAGCGAAGCTAAGTCCGACAATTACATACTCATCCACGAAATTCGGTTTCCGTCCGAGGCATATATAGTGCTTTTCTCCAAACATGAAAGGAAATAAAATGTATTCTTGCATAAGATTTGAAAGGAAAAATAAGGTTCCCGCCTAAACTTTCTTTTAATGCACGGTTGTGTTCATAAAAAAAGTTGAAATGTCTTTAGTTTTATTAAGCCGTATCTACACGACCTTGCACAGTGAGCCGTATGCAACTCGCGATATAACGAGACAACCAAGCATTTGATCTCCTTCTCTCTAGAACTACTACACTACTACAAAGCCAGCCCAGACGGGGCATTTTTAAGCACGATATGATCAGATTGATAATTTGATGTCAATCAGATTGTCTCGTCTGTGCAGACCGTTTGATCGCGGCTAAAGTATATTTGGCTGTTTGCAATATTGATAGTCCAAATATTTATTTAAAATGTAAAAAACAATACAGTAATGGATTTTAGTACAACTTCCTGGACGCTAAAACCGTAAAATAATGAATTCGATTTTTTTTAATTTGAGTCGGTACATAAGGAGGTTTGTTTCGTACCAATTTTGCTACATTAATGTAAACATTTCCGAGCATATTGGAGAAAAAATATTTACAATATGTGGATCTACAAGAAACCGTATCAAAAGAAAATAGTGAAACAGAAAGACAATAAAAATTATAAACAAAATAAAACAAAATTTAGCGGTTTTACACGATATACACAAACATTTGATGTGATTTCTTTCGTGAACTGTGTCCTTCACTTTGTAAGCAGTAGTACATTCAATTTAATTTTCGTTGATTTCTTTACAGTTTCTCGTATGGGCCATGCATGTTTGTCTGTTAAATAGTCCTCTCTCTGTGTAATAAGCCTCAAAGATTTTTTCAAATAATTCTTAAATGCGGGAAGGGGCAGTTAGTTAGTTAGTTATCCTGGGCTTTTTCCGCTAATCGACATCCATTGTGCCTTTTTTGCGTGATAGCGAGGTAGCTCTACTCTAACCACCCTAGTTCGTCCACGAAACCTATCATCGTTTTAAGGTTGCAAATTGCTTCCTTTAGTGTGCTGGGAGTTCCTAAGTATTTGCTCCTGTATACTTCTATCTGTTTACATTCAAGGAGAACATGTTTTGTTGTTTCTTCCTTATCCATACATGCTCTGCACATCGGGCTGTCCGTGATGCCCATTCTGTGTAAGTGTTTGTTTAGTGTGTTGTGTCCTGTTAGTAGTCCTACTATTTTCCGTAGTTGTTCTCGGGGCGTCCTCAGTAGAGTTTTTGTGAGCTTGTAGTTTAGCTCTGGTAGGACTTCCTTGGTTTGCCTACATGTATCAAGACCATCCCAGTATTTGTTGTGTAGTTGTCTGTGATGTTGGTTTAGAAGGTTTTGAATGTATGATAGAGGTAGTGGTACGATAGGTTCTGGTCCATATACCGGTGTCTCTGACCCTCTTCTTGCCAGTTCATCCGCTGCATCGTTTCCCCTTGAGCCACTATGTCCTTTTATCCATTGTATAGTTACTTTGTTTCCTTCCTCGCTCATTTTTGTGAGGCCATTGTGACATTCGAGTATGAGTTGTGATTTAAGTTTGTCGCTGCGTAGCGCTTGCAGTACCGATTTGCTGTCTGACAGGCGGGAACAAGCGGGAAGGGGCAATTGCAATGCTTCATCCGGTAACATGTTATAAAAATGAATACATTGCCCAAAAAATGACTTAAGTATATACTTTACGGACACGACACTTTCTGATAGCTAGCTTATTTTTGTTTCTAGTGTTATAGCTACAGACATCAGAAATTATATTGAATGAATCTAAGTTTCTAATAACATAAATTATATTATCATAGATATATCCCAATAGCTAGAGTTAAAAATTTTATTTTTATATTTTTAGTTCGTAAGTACTAGTATGAGTAACGCAGTAAAACTATTTAATAAACAATATTAGTCAAATCAGATGGTGGAGCTCGGAATTATCAGCTTAGGTATGTAAAGTTCCACCACCCCTAGTCTTCATCATCATTCACCAAATTTATAATTTATTGGAAAAAAATGCTAAGGTCACCTGAGAAAACACCAAAACCGCCTCGAAAATTGAGAAGTTCCCTAAATTCTTCATGGATCCCATCACCAGATTAGAACTCATCATCAACAAGGAGGTGACTCCTTAAAAAAAACACCTATATCGGACGACGGTACTCGGAGTAATCGATGAACATACATAAAATAAATAATACAAACAGACGTATATATAAACACCTCCGTCGAATCCTCGAAGTCGGTTTAGTAATTAGTTTTCTAAATCAATTTCATGCACGTATGACTATGTTATTCCCCCGTGAAAAATATCTGGTTGATGACTTAGACTGGTCCTCGAGTTTGGAACGTAAAAATTATATAGCAGATGAAAAAGAAGCTTAACTGAAATGGATAGGCACACTGAAATCATCATTTTATTAAATGTATGTAATGAGAAACCCGTTTTATTGGTTGTTAAGTTTTTTTTTTGTTACGTAAAGGTTTACTCAGTACCACTAAGGGCTACCTGCACCAACCGGGTTTAGCCAACTAACCAGGAGTTAAGAGTTTTTTGTATGGAAATTGACAGCTTAACTCTGGATTAGCGGCTGATCCCGCGTGGTTCAAGTGAGCCTAACACGATCATGCATTTTCAGATATTTGTACACGTCAGCGCACAACAATTGTTTTCACTATTTCACCAGGAAGTAGCGAAGGTAAATTCATAGAGGTGATTTTTAGTAATTCCAGTAATGTTTGAAGAGTTTATTACTGATAGTTTTTGTTCCAGCGTTTTGATAGAGTACAGAATGTGCACAGCGAAAAAATAGTATGGAATGATATAAGAAACAAAGTCGGCAAGGTTGGTAGAGTTTGAGCTTAAGTAGGACGATTGCCAGATCTCAGGGTTTTGTTTACGTCAAATAAATAACTGCTACTTACCCAACGTGGACAAGCGGCTTGCGTAAACTCCATGCAGCGCATTTCGATACGTCGGTGACAAAACAAATGTATGTATTTGTACGTCATATGCGGACAATTCAGCATCTTTTAGGCGCCTACCAGGTCCTAAAACAATAAATATAATAAACGCCGAGTGATAATGAAATCTAGTGTAAAAATGTATTCCACTGTTTAGATTTACTCCGAGGCCACCTAACACCTATTTAGTTTACTGTATTTCTCATTTACTTTTCAATTCATACATAGTTGCTGTCTAGTTCAGTTAGCATTGGATGATAGAAATCTGCCAATATTTTTACGCCATTCGAACAGATTTTGATGACAATATTCATTGCTTTTTTCCAGTATTTTAAAGAGGGTGTTAATAAGGATAACGCAAATATGGGTTATTTTATTCATGTAGTTCCCAATGTAAGTATCGAAACCGAATGTAAGTACATCATTCTATTGCATATCTCGTAAGTACCGATATTAAAATCTAATGGTATTGTTTGTAATTATGTAACAGAATAGACGAGTATTTGACTTCAACCGATACGGTGGCGAAACTGTGATTGGCGTTCCATCAAACGTGTGGCACCTTCCCTCCTCAGAGCCAATCTTACCAGGCCACACGCTAGTAAGGCCCACGCTAGGGATGTTGAAGTCTGCAGTATCGTTCCCTCATGTGGAAGTCGACGAAGGTGGAGCGGGCGTTTACGGAAACCCAAAAAATTTAGGGATTCGGTAAGTACCTAATGACAAGTACCGCAACTCATATTAACTCGGTTACAGAAAATTAACTTCATAATAACTTTATTTTAATGTAGATATTATTTGAAAGGTATAGGATAGGTAAGGTACTCGTAGTTCTATGGAAACTGATCGATAACTACATTGAACTAATTCGGTAGGTATTTAGTTTTTCGGCCTTGAAAAAGTGCCAATATTAAATTCTTGAAGTTCGTATCGGTCAAGTGCTATGTAATAAAATGGTACTCGAAAATGAACGAAATTAAGTACGTAGAATTGTTCGCACAGCGTCCGTTCCCAACATTAAAGAGTTGCTATGCTTTACATTCCACGATTCGCTTAAACATGGTTGTCTGGTATAAAAATGATTTGCATTCACCGTAACGTTTTTCCTAAATCACTATTGTTTGTTGTACGCATTAATTGATAACATATAAAATAGTCTTCCTGCAAAGGATGTAGACAATCGTGGCATTTGGCATTTCTTATAATATTTGAATATATGTTTGTTTTTTCTTAATATAGACCTGAAACATACTGAACTTAGGCAAAAAAAAAATATTTGTCACTCTTTTTATTATTTATTCAAACCAAGACGTGGTCATGCTTTTAAGACCTTTTTAGTTTTGGTCCAAACTTTTTGATGGCTTGATTTAGGTGTACCTAAGCAGGCCCAATAAGTATTTGCCAAGTCTCTTCTTCTCGTTCATGAAACCTCCTTTAATTAAGTCGAATAACTCGTAAAAAGAATTAGGTATTTTGGCTTATGCTTCACACTTCTTTTAACAGCTTCTTTACATGGGCACGATGCAGCTTGACCTCGGAACTGCCGAGTGATGACAAAACAATGGTAAGACGCGGCTCAAGAGAAATTCTTAAATAGCTGCAAACTTTTTCGTTAGTTCACTGCATAATACGCTATGAATATTACACATTAAACTGTAGGGATGATGAGTAGGTGCGTGACGCAGTTCGGCCACAGAAATCCAAACATCCACTTTACTCGATTAATTATTATAATGTCAATTATAACAACACAGAAGGAGTATCCAAAGTTCGGAAGATAGTTACACAGAAGAAACAGTACGGAAGAAAGATAGAAATAGCTAAACACTATATAAATAAAAGCAAAAGCGCAAGCTATCGGAATGCGACTAGCGGTCAAGAGCGACATACGTTTTGCGTGTGCATCGGGCATATAGACTGGCGGGGCGCGGCGGCCAGCGGCCGGCACGGATCTCGTCACCAAACCGGGTGCCGCGAACAAAAGACTGCCATCGGAGTGCGCGTTTGCGTTGCACTATCGGCTTGTTGGCACGTCAAGAATTGACGGACGATACGTAAACAAGACTTGTATATTTATTCGTATGTAAGTGGAATAAAATATTGTGTTTGTTTACGTACTCGTCTAGGTAATGTAAATAGATAATATAATGTATATAAATAAATTTACATAGGTGTAAATATGTAATTTTATAAGTGTAGTGTAGGTGTAAGTGGGGAGGTACCCCACAAAACAACTAAACGAACAGAAGTATTAACCGCAAGTCCACAGTTCGACGGACTAAATTGACAAGTGACTGTCAGACAATGTTACTAGGAATAGCAGAAGGAAAGCGTCGATTTTGGCCACATCACAAATACATAAATACCGAGAAGACGAGAGCTCGACGTAAGTAATCGTATTTTTGTCAGACGCAGCCCATATTAGAAAATATAGTTCACAAAAGGGAGTCAAATCAGCGTTAAAGCAGTCACGGATTTAAAATTGTTTCCTTATGAGATCGCTTTTTAACGATAAGTCAGTATGCACGAATGTTGCCACAGTTTGGCCGGTGTTATTTTTATCGATAATATAACATCAGAGCGTGTTTAAGTAACGTAAGTGAGTAAATTTAATGACATAGAACAAAACGTAAAAGTATTATTCTTTTATAATTGAAAGAAAAATGGGAAAAATTCCCTGTGTCGAGCGGGATTCGAACCTACAACCTCTCTGACTGGTGTTCAAAGAGTTCGTGGGGTCGTGGGTGGTTGGGTTGAGAAATGTCGCTACGCGTCTCCCTATGGCGTATAACCAAATGAAAGGACTAGTGGAAGCATTCGCCGAGGTCGATTGGGTGTCGATAGCTCAATTGGCAGAGCGATCTGACCGGTGTTCAGAGAGGTCGTGGGTTCGAATCCCACTCGACGCCAGAAATTTTTCCATCTTTTTTTTCAATTATAAAATTGTACATTTCGTTTGCAGATGTCTCTGCTTAATACAAAATTAATTTATTATTCTTTTGTTTCTCATGAGCTGATGAGCTGTTATCTCAGAGTCGCGTGTTCGAGTCTCGCTCGAGGTAAATAATTATTCCACTTTTCCTTTCTTTCTGAGAAATTTGGTACCTGCAGACTTTTCTGCTTAAAAATAATAGTATTCTTTTGTTGTTGAAAGATATTGAAAACTGACTGAAAAACACCCGCTTTAGCTCTAATAAATTATTTTGAATAATAAATATCCGCATCTTTGTTTTTTTTTGTAAATTACCGACAATTTGGTACCCTTAGGTTGAAAACATCACATAATTATGCAGTTCGGTTGATTAATAAGCGATCTTTTTGAGCTTGATCACATATACTGAGGTGAAAGAGTGTACACATATTACAGAACGCAAGGATCGTAATGGGGTTGGTATTATGACTACAACGCTGACTTATCGATATACTTACTGGTATCGACACACCCGTGACACACCGTATTTTTTTTCTGCTATTCCTCGCAACATTTTGTCTGATAGTCACTTGTCAATTTAGTCCGTCGAACTGTGTACTTCCGGTTGATACTCAAGATGGCGAAGATGTCTCCAGAAGAGTTTTTGTTTTTGTTCGAATTTCTCTTGACACGCGTCTTACCATTGTTTTGACTTGACACGCGTCTTACCACTCGGCGGTTCGGAGGTATATCTCCTTACCAAGGCCTTCACCGTACAACGTCGCTATAAGAGCAATTTTTTAACTCGCCGTACATTGTAGCCCATGTAGCATTATATACCTTGACACTGACAAAATTTCTTTTTTTTAAACTGAACTATCTATCTGTACTTCTTTTATAAAGTGTACTTTGTAACAAACTTTTGTAGTAGGTAGACTTGAGTAAGCATGTAGAGTATTAGAATTTTCTTGGTCAAACCTACCGCAACTATACAATTACCTTTACCAATTACTATACTTCGTTTTTTTAGCATTAGAAAGACCTTTGCAGAAAGATATATAAGGATTTTTATCGGGCACATTCTGCGGATCGAACAGTGGAAACAAGTTAATAAATATTACGCACTTATTATCATGTTTCATTAATACATACATTGCTCAGTGTTGTGAACAGAGAAGAAACATAATATTAGTTAATATATATTCTAAGATTAAAAGTTAAGAATTTTAATAAATTGCGTTTGCACTTTTTCATGGAAAGGTTGTACATTAAAAAACCTAAAGAGGCAGAGTTCTCACACAATGGTCTGCTTTTAAACGTCACTGTAACTATCTGTCAACTGTAACTCATGTGGGATTTTCTTTCATTCGCGTTCATATTGTTGTCGGTTGAGTCGGTTGTGTTTTCTATTGTTGTTAGCTTACTTAAAGATTGTTGTTATCATTTTTGTTGACTTTCGTTGTTAGATGTTGATCTATTTAGATAGGTATTTCTAAATTACCGCTTTTAAATTATCTTGCTTATAAACACTTAATAGTAGATTACATACCAAGGCCGTTTTAGTGGGAAATGTCTCGGATCCCATGTAATTGTCGGCCGAGGCGAAGCCGAGGTCGACTAACATGTGATCCGAGGCTTTCCCATTTAACGGCCGAGGTTTGTATACTATTTTTCTGTCCGACGGAGCCGGCAGGCGGCAATTTAGTTTTGCGTAAAGTGGCGCTTACCGGCCGGAGGACTGAAAAACATTTTTTATACCTAACAAATTAGTAATAAACGTGAAAACTATGCATGCAGCTATCGGTGAATATCAAATGATATGTATGTACATAAGTTCGTAGAAATTCACTGATATCGGCCGAAATCGAAGAACTCTTTGTTTAACCGTTTGACAGATAATTCTAATCTTAAAATAAACGAAGTATAGAGCTGCCTATTCATTTTCCTAATTATAACTCTAAAAACCTCTGTGACAGAACTTATGGACTTTGGTGGTGTTGCAGATATGGTGGCAGAAGTGGTAGAGTGCTTTACAGCAGCAATAGAAGAATGCTCCCTGAAAATCGTGAGGTAAATTAACGTGTTAAAAGATATAAGGTATAGGTCTAAAGATGTTCAAATAATTAAGCAACGAAAGAGCGTGTCTTCGCGACAATAACTTCCGATGACATATCTATTAGGCGCGAAGGGAAGCACTTTTTCTAGGATTACGATTATAAAACTCGCTAACGTAGGGAAGACGGGGGTCAATAGAAACACGGGTCAATAGAAACAAGTGCAATAATCCCGACACAAGAAGCGATAGTGGGGCAGTCCCTGAGGGGGGAGGGATCGGCGTTAGTGTCAGAACCTGTAGGCCAGTATTAGCCACGGCTCTGTGACCGTCGGACGTTACTACGCACATGTATTGCTTTTTCTGCACAAAAAGTAAGTATTTTTGATGTTTTTGTTTTGTTTATTAATCAATATCTATTGGTAGTACTTTAATACTATTTAAATTTCTGTTTATATGGTTATTCTAGTTGAATTTGAGGTGGTTTATGTATACTTACCGTCTACCGTTATTTTTCTACGATTTTAAATATTTGCCAACACGTTCCTGGGTCAATTGAAACAAAATTTACCGGGTCAATTGAAACATGTTTCAATTGAGTATTTTATAACTCAATATGATTTTGATATATAAAATAATAGTTGTTCTCTCTTTATTAAATGTTGATTAGATTTGTAGATTATTACGATACCTTGAGGCTCAAAGGGCGTAAACGCCAAAATGCCACTTTACAGGAGAAAGAAAAAACAAAAAATATTTTACAAAAATAATCATAACTTTTTTGTTTTACAACCGATTTAGTCAATTTTTGGCCCAATTACTTATAATTTAGAGTTCAATTGTAAGGTTATATTATATTTCCAAAGACTTAATAAATAAAGAAAATAGGTGTGTTATACGCCCAAAAAAATTTCAGAAAATGGTGTTTACGACCTTGAATTTTACGCTACGTGTAAAATGCATAGGGTTTATGGGACATTAAATGCTCCATTTCTGACTAAAATGAGGCGTATTAGTCAGTCATTAGAGTCGTATGTAGGAAATAAAAACATATTTATTGCTTAAAAACTAGCAAAATTGACGTTCATTGTTTAGATTGGGCGTATATCATGTACAGTGATTTTTAACAAGGAACGACAAAGGTAAAAATATAAGGTAGTCATAGTTTTAAAAATATATTTTTGTACCATTGACTTAACAGGTGTTGTATAAATGTCAACATTTTGCCCTAAAAAATATGCTTAACCTGTACAACAAAGGCCGCAAAAATATCTAACACGGTCTTATTTGTAGAGCCTTAAGAGCGAGTCACATATTTTTGCGGCCTTCAAAGTGTAACATACTAATGTGACTGTACTTATAAAATTCACCATCATAATTTTAAACTTTTGTTATGTAAGGTTTCGAAAAATTATGGTTATTGGCGAGGATCGAAAAGGAACTAAATCCATATTAGTTGTGATAAGGTACCTGTATAAAAAAAACAACAATTAATCATCTCGATGTTTTATTTCTTATAACAAAAAAGGTCCTTATTTAAATGATCACAGATAAAAAGATGCTAAAAATCAATACTAAAAGTTAACATTAAAAGAGGGTAGTATAAACTCTAATTGTCGTCTATATCTTGGTCTTCGTCGTCATCACTAAGAGGAAAATAATCATAGGTCTTGTAATATAATCAACAGGTTCAACGTTATCTTCTGTATTTTGTGTATTTGCCTTCGACTTCCCCTTTCCCTACCCTATACCCTTGCCCTTACTTTTCGCTCTTTTTTGTCCTTTCCCTTTACCATTCTTAGTTTTGGGAACACCTTCATTCAACGTTACTTTAATTTCCTCTGTTTCTTCAACCATCGAGTACTTTAATATTATTTGGTCAGGATATTTTTTCTTAAAAATCGCTATTCTTATTTGTTGGACACGCACTTGTTTTAAAACAAGGGGGGTAAATGTCTTTTCAGCAAGCTCCTCAAAATCAAGGAAGTCTGTTTGATCGAGGACTTCTACTTGGTCCCTACCAACCGTACCAACCGTTGGGTCGTGGATTCTTACGAGCGGTCTGAAAATAAGAAAACAGCACGAAGCATCTCCTAATACCTACAGTAATTTACATGTATTCAATAGTTTTTATTTTTTAAATGTAAAAATATAAATAGTTTATTGCAGCGCACATGTAGCTACTATACACATACGTAACTTGTTGTATTGCAACTTTGTTATCATTTGCTGCTGTTTGGAGTGTAATACAGTCTGAAACTAGTGCAACAAGCAAGAAATCAATATATTTTGAATCTTCTGAGCCTGACACACTGGCAAATGAAATAAATTATTTCTTTATCAACTCTGTGAAGGACTCCCAGAAACAACCAGACATGCGGCTAGCACTGCAACATCTGGAAACATATAGTTTAAAGGTAGTGGAATGTGCAGTATTGGAGCCATTTTCTATTGGAGAAATTTATCGACTAATAAAACGAATTAAGCCTAAACCTTCAAAGGATGTGTATGAGGTGCCTACTAAGATCTTGCGTGAGCTGCCTCCATCTTTCATAGACATATTATGTTACGGCATGAACTTGTGTTTGAAAAATGGGTCATATCCCGAAGTTTTAAAAAAGATAAAAATTGTACCCATATATAAGGGAAAAGGAGTAAAAAATGAACTGAAAAACTATCGGCCCATTTCGATAATACCAGCATTGTCTAAGATTTTTGAACTAGGTCTCGCAAATAGGTTAATTAATCATCTGACAAGTAAGGGTTTATTAGCAAAAGAACAATATGCCTATCAGTCTCAAAAGTCGACAGTAGATGCGACCAGACACCTCATAAAAACTATTTTTGGGAAACTAGAATTGGGATGCAAAGTCGCTATTGTGCTATGTGACTTGTCGAAAGCATTCGACCTTGTAGATCATAAGCTCATTATTACGAAGTTAGACCATTACGGCATCCGTGGGACATTCCTGAAAGTGTTTGAATCTTTTCTAAATAATAGGCAACAATTATGTGAAGTCGATGTTAATGGTTGTAAGGGACGATCGAACTATCAATCCCTCGATTCCATTTCTGTTCCTCAAGGTTCAGTAATAGGTAATTACCTGTTCATTGCATTGGTTAATGACTTGTCAGCGTGTACATCACATGGTCAATTGATCGCATATGCTGATGATAGTGCTTTTGTTGTTTGGGGAACTGGTTTTGCAGAACTGCAATCCAAAGTAAATCATCTGATTCTAGATGTACAGCGCTGGTTTACGACCAATGGTATGAAACTTAATCTTGAAAAAACCAATGTAATCCAGATCAGCCTTAGGGGTGTGCCACCTCAATCATTAAATATTGTGCTAGATAATATTGAAGTACCTTTAGTACGTAACGCAAAATATCTTGGCTTCACCTTAGACTCTTCGTTAAACTGGAATACCCACATAGATGAGCTATGTAAGAGGTTAGGCAAAGCGTGCTATGCAATTTCAAGATTAACAAAAATGTTAGATGAGCAGTGTGTTAGAAATGCATACTATGCTTACTTTCAATCAATTGTTACTTATGGAATTGATATGTGGGGCCAAGCAGCGGACAGACAAAGGGTGTTCATGATACAAAAAAAGGTAATTAGGATTATGGCTGGAGTGCCCTGGGATACACCTGCCCGTAGCTTGTTTCGGGAGTTAAAAATCATGACTGTTCCAAGTCTGTACATATTTGAAGTGGTCAAAGTGTTACGTAAAAATATTAATGAATTTAGAATGAATGATCCTAACAGCCGAAACGGACATAAACTCCTACCTAACCGGCACAGACTAAAAAAGTCTGAGCAAAGTGTGTGGTACATAGGTCCTAGAATATATAATCGTTTGCCGAATAATTTGAGGACAGCTGAATTATCGGACAATATATTTATAAATAGACTTAAGGAATATCTAGTTAATAAGGCATTTTACACATTAGAAGAGTTTACAGAAAAAAATAATGATATGTGACATTAAAATGACATGATGTTTTCTTTGTATACTTAAAATAGACTTAAGATGTAAATATAATTCAACTGACATGTAACATACGTTATGAATAAATGAATATGAATATGAATATGAATATTGCAATAAAATATTTCTAGTAATATTTATCTAAAAGCCGCCACCACCACCGTTTACCATATATTTGGTTTAAATGTCTGTAATACCGATTTACCTACTAAGGGTGTGGCGTATTTGTATTGTTTATATAGTTTTACCAACCCAAATCCATAATAATATTTAGCCTTGCAATTAAGTTCGAGTAATTTTCTATGGAAACTTCATGTTCAATATATTCAGTAATAAATAAGTAAATCTACTTCAAACTTACCTTTGCAGATTTACCAAAGCAGATTAAATTGAGTGTCTATAGTAAAGCAAGCGTCCATAGGTAACGGTAACTGCTTACCATCAGGCGGCCGTATGCTTGCTTGCCACTGACCCGGTATTAGAAAAAACCATAATAATATATGTTTTTTTGTTGTTTACATGAAAGTGGTTATTAAGTCTACAAAAGTAAACTGTGCCTCCCTAAATCCACAACATAATAATATTTAGCCTTGCTATATTATTAATAAAGTACAAGTAATTGTCTGTGCAAAGTTCATTGTACTTAATCAATATAATAATATTGAGTTATAAATAAGTAAATCTTGTTCAAACTTACCTTTGCATTAACCGACGACGGGCAGCCAACGAAGCTAATAGATCGCGTCGACGTTTTAACGCATCCAATTTACTTGTATTACCTACTGCACTTATCCATTTTAAATTTCAAAATCTCATGATTTCACTCGCGTGCGCACGTTGCTTTTATGATTGTTTACAAACAACTAAAAGCCTGCCGGCTAATTTTTTTTTTTATGCTATAGGGGGCAAACGAGCAAACGAATCGCCTGATGGTAAGCGATTAACGTCGTCCATGGACACCCGCAACACCAGAGGTGTCGCAAGTGCGTTGCCGTGCGTTTACTAAATAAACTACCTATAAATGCGCGTCACGGGTATCATAAATAATTATTATCATTGTCTATTGCGTAAGTCTAGGTGCTATCTCCCTCGCGCTTAATGGCTTTCATGACGGGCGTGCAAGAGACAACTATCGAACAAGTAAGTTCTTTAAAGAATTGATGTGAATCGTGTTTCGGTCTATTGCTTGTAAGTCATTTAATATTACGATTGTATGTATGTATAAGCTTTATTGTACAATGACACAAGAAATACAAGAAACACAGTAACATAGACAATTTGATACAACAAAGGCGAACTTATCCCTATGAGGGATCTCTTCCAGTTAACCTTTGAGGAAATTAGATAAAAACAGGCAACTTGATTGTCGGTTGTATAAGGCTAAAACATACCTATTATCAAGTAACTCAGAGAGTGAACGACGCAGTGTTAATATTACTTAGGTCGTATGAGTCATATCATATTTTATAACTGTAAAGTAGGGGTGTATGAGCCATATTTTGCCTTTATAGGTTTATACGACCTAAATTTAGCGCCACCATTGCTAGGTCGTAAGAGTCCACTTTAGTTTTATAACAAAGGTTTCCATGCCAACTTGGATATACTACCTCTTAGTGCTTTGATACTTGATCGTACAACCCAAATAACCAAAAAAATTTTAAAAATATTTCAAATACGCCTATTGCATTTAAACATTCTCCTAAAAATCCATGGGGCGTATTTGCCTCAAACTTGCGCTTTTCGCGGTATTAACTACACAGTTCGATAGAGAAAAAAAAGCTAATAAAGCTGTAACTGCATCAAAAACTAATTTTGCCGAAAATGGCGTTTACGCCCTTTGAGCCAGGATGACTCACGATCCGATCCGATCCGGGACGATTTGTCAGTTTCCATAGAAAGAATCACGTGATAGCTTGGAGCACTTGGAGGTCACGTGACGTTTTCTATAGAAACTGACAGATCTACCCGGATTGGTGTGAGTCGTCCTTTACTAGTTGAACCCGATTCTGCAGTATTATAAATAATAGTGTGGTTTATAATTCTTTCACAGAATAGACGAGTATTCGACTTCAACAGATACGGGGGCGAATCAGTGATTGGCGTTCCATCAAACGTGTGGCACCTTCCCTCCTCAGAGCCAATCTTACCAGGCCACACGCTAGTAAGGCCCACGTTAGGGATGCTGAAGTCTGCAGTATCGTTCCCTCATGTGGAAGTCGACGAAGGTGGAGCGGGCGTTTACGGAAACCCAATACATTTAGGGATGCGGTGAGTAGTAAAACATATTTACCAACTAGCTTTTACCCGCGACATCGTCTGCGTTGAATTACTTTTGTCGAGTATTTCGGGTAGGTCGGGGTTAATGCCATAAAAAACAAATTTTATTCAATTAAATACTATATCTCATTAATACAAATAGTTTATGCTAATTATAAATTCAATAAACTTTAATATATTTCTACTGAGTAAATTTCCTTTCACTAATCCTTACTACATCAAACCACTTTCTATTTTCTCCGTATTCAATAATTTTTACTAGTATTTTACACCAGTTATAACTCTAGTTTACTCTAGATGAACAAGCAATTAATCAAGTGTATAAGTACGTCAAATATCCATTCAACAATGTCAGAAAGTTCAAATTTGATCTAATTAGGAATTTAAATCATTATCCTTCATAAATTGTTTCATTAGGGATAACAAAATAAACTCGGGATAAAGGAGCACGTAAAATGAGCCAGTTTTAACTTTTAAAGAATCATGCGTTATTAGTAGTTATTACGGTTCACAACATTATAGAGTCCTACTACTAGAGATCACGAGGCCAAAATTTAGTTGTAAGTGGGTATTATTAAAAGCGTTTTACGCGATGTATGGGGAGTAATTTAATAGTTAGGGGATAAGTAAGGGAAGGGGATAGTTACATATACCGCACATTTTTTTCTAAAAACTGTCCTACTGTGATCGCACAAGTTATGAGTTCCCGTCTTTTTATGTTAGTTATTGCCAGAGCAAGGGTTGTAGAGTAAAATCACCTACAGATGAACTTAAGCGACTACACCCAATTAAGATTATTTTTTCGAAAGGTTGTAACCTACTTTGTTGGTCTTTTGGTAATTTTACCCTATTAATTTTTTAAACGCGAAAACCCCTATAAAAAGGTTGCAATACATTTCAGGCTCATCTTTCCTTGACCAGACTCTAGTTATAAAGAAATGCAACCTCTATCTGCGTCATGCAAACTCTGATAACAACAAACCTATGATTGATAGCATTGACATTGGATGACATCAATAAAATGATTAAATAATATTAATGTCAGTAGTTTTTGTTTTAACTTTTAATTATATTATCGTAATAAACTATCGTACTAAACTAACTACTCAATATAAAGGTAAAATGAATATTGCTGGTCCAAGTCGGAAAAAATCAAAGCTAGTTTTTGTAGACGGACAGAGAAAAGGAGGGAAAGTCCCGCTTCATGGGACTGTCCTATTACAGCGTAATAAATCTAATTGTACAAATTGGAGATGCAGCAACAAACGTGAGTGTAGTACATCTATTACATTAAATACTGACAACGATATAATAAAAGAAGGCAAAGACTCGAGTGCTCCAAACTTTCGTGGGAATAGAAATGAGATACTTTTATATAGGTGTAAAAAGGAAGTATGCAGTAACATGGAGCCTATTCAACGAATATTTGAAAAGCATTTTTTGAAGCATCAGATCACTCATTACCATCATTTAATAACAAAAAAGACACATTATACAGACATCGCAATAAATCCTCGGAGAACATCAATGAACTTACTTACGGTTATACCTACTTACTTTTATGAGAAATACCTCCGCTTGAAGTATCAAACAGGCATTAATTATATCGCTCTTTAAGCACAGAACTGGAAATTTAAACAAATTGATTGCTAGGATATTTGGCATAAAACATGAACAGCAAGTAGGTAATAAATATGTGGATGGATGTTTTACGCAGCTTTGAAAACGACATCGAATTCGGTTATACTTCAACCATCCGTGAAGAACTTCTAGCTAACACGACGCACACAGCGCGGCGGTTATTTATTGGGCCTCTCAGTTAATCAATTAGGGTTGATTTTTGACGGAACGTATATTCGTCATCAGAAAAGTTAGAACAATCAACGGAAATCTTATTCAAGCCAATAAAGTAACCTTGTGCAAACCATTTACAATTTGCACAACAAACGGATTTGTTTTGTTCACTCGCTGAATCATTTTATGGTACACAAAATGACGCAACTTTTAATGAAACTGGTAATTGAAGATTCTAGTCTCCGATCTCTTCTGCGACCAAACCACGTTTTCATCGTTGACCGTGGTGTCCGTGGTTTCCGTGATGTAATTTCATACCTAACTGAAAAGCGTAATGCTCTACATATGTCTGGCCTGAAGAGCAAAAGGGCTCATCTTCCCTCAATTGAAGCAAATTAGTCCACTAGTAACTAAACTAAGATGGGTAATAGAAGTTCTTCATGGCGTTATTGGCCAGAAATATCGTTTATTACACCACAATCTCGATAACAAAATACTGCCCAGGGTGAAAACTCTTTGCAAAGTGGTGGGATTTTCGCATATCAAATATGGAGAGAATAGACTTTGGTAGCGATATTGATGATGAAATTATCGAGCAACTGAAAAAAAAATCATAAGTAGCGAAGTTGAAAGCAAAAGGTGGAGTCGACGCAAAACACGTTTAAAAAAGTGATCGTCTTCAGAAGTTATAGATTTCCCAAGATTGACTGAAAACCAGCTAAAAGTATTATTTACTGGAACTTATCAGTTATCACAAGCTGTGTCGTACTTAGCTGAATTACTGGATAATCAAAATGAGTTAAGCATTCACTACATCAAGGGTACGCCCAATATTATACCTACAATGCAAAGTGAGATCTCGTCATAGAAACTCGAAAACGTACCGAGTTTACATCGATTACACACCCCATAGCACCGAAATCGAAGGGGTACGGCGATATTGTTGTGACTGTGGCATAGATAGATATATAGAATACTCTTTATAGCACACCTCAATACAAAAACATTTACAAGGTAAAAATATTTAACTAACACAGAGGCAAACAACAGGCGGTCTAATCGCTAAAAATTTCTTCCAGACAACTTTTGGCATAGTTATACGTAGTTTTTTTAAATCAATTAGGTTTTTTTTCATTTATCATACAAATTACGTGTTGCATAAACCGCTAATGTAAAAAGGGCATTAGAATTAACTTTACTAAATGACATGTTAAATACTCGTACTCCGTTTACACACTTGCAAATACCATATGAGATAAAATTAAATTAGTGATTATGTTCTAAATGGACCTAATTAGAATACCGGTGTCTTTGAGAAATTAACTTAATTTAAGCTAAATAATGCGCCCGTGAAGTTGCAAAAAATTGCAATTGCTAAAAACGCGGTGTAGTAAGGCATCGAAATAAAAGGATGTTATAATGTTTGGCAGTTTGGAATCTGTATTTCTCCGGGCACGCGTGTATGTCATTACCATCTTCACCCTACCCTGGGAGGAATACTTGTAGTTTGTTTAATTTTAATAGAACGCACTGCGACGATATTATTAGGATAATGAAATTACGACTCTACTGCTGATTTTAAATGTGCTGCAGGAAATAGTATAGTTATTATAAAAGTAAAATAAGTGCTTATTTGAAGCCAGTTAAATTGCCTTAAGTTTTTTTCAAATCTTTTCCGCAGTTTTACTGACTGTCATCATCATCACTATTCTTACAACTCTCTTCAACTTGTTATATGTGTCTAACTGTCCTAAACAAATATCTAGTGATTGTTTTCGGGGTTGCAGATATGGTGCCAGAAGTGGTAGAGTCCTTTACAGCAAGAATAGAAGAACGATTTCTGATAATCGTGAGGTATGCCCGATCTTTCGCAGTGATCCATTGACCAGATCCATCATGTTTCTACTCACATTTTTTTTTCAGTTGATCTGTTTTTTAATAAACTGCATCTTATGAGAAGCTTTAGTGTTAAACTTACTAGGCAGATAAATAAACAATGATAATTAACGGTAGTATAGGAGCACAGTCCACAGTACACCGATGTGAGCGGCGACTACGTGCGGCGTCCGCGTGGGGCGCGGGTCCTCCGAGGGGCCCGTGTACAGCTCTAATACAGCTAATACAGCTCATGAAGTCTAAGTATGCTTGCATATAATATCACCATTTAGGAGTAAGTCTGATGAAATGGTACATTACGATACAAGTGCGAAAAAGAGGAAATTCGAAACTAGTGGCGATAAATTAAAACACGACCGTAGAAAGCGTATTAAATCAACACGAATTGCGAATTTACTATTCGCACGTGCATCATACGACGTTTTACAGTACATTTGGCTTTTTAAATTTTCAACGCAGGCACGTAAAAATCTCACTATCGCTAGGGCGGTAATGTAGTACCATGTGTACTGGAAAAATATTGCAGTTCATCCATGATAGATTTGGTCAGTAGATTCTGATCTACTTATAATAATACAAATTATCTTGTAAAAAGCCTTTCGTCTATTGATGAAGCATACAATACAAAATAGCAATAGAGGAAAGACTGTACCAACAAAAGATCGTGTCTAACTAATCTAATCTAAGTCTTCTTGCTAGCGTTTTCCCGGCTTATGACACAGGAGCTAGTTTTAAGAAAGCGAATACCTTCTGACCTTCCAAGCCAGAGGATAAACTAGGCCTTATTAGGATTAGTCCGATTTCGCGATGTTTTCCGTCACCAAAAAGCGATTGGTAAATATCAAATTATATTTCTTTCATAAATTCCTAAAAGCTTACTGGTACAAGCCGGGGTTTGAACCGACGACTTCATTAGACAAATGTCAAAAGGTGGTTCTTAGAGCCCACAAAATATATTAAGAATAAGAAGAATAAGAATAAGAATAGTTTTATTGCCTAATACATTAAAATAGAGTTACAAATCAAATACAATTACAAAACAAAATAATGCAGAACAAAAGTGACAGAAAAAAAAAGTGCTTATTGTATTGGCAAAGGGTGTCAGTCTCAGCGTATGCCAGGACAAGATGCCCGGCGCTGGTTTTCAGACCGACCCCAGACTAAGGACGGTCGGAGAAAATTATAAAAGTAGGTACATCTGTGCTCGTTATTGAATAATATCTATTAACATTCCTTATGTGAGATTTTTTATTTTAGAATACCATTATATTAACTCAGATATAACTTAGTTATAGCTTTTACAATTATTTAACCAGATTAATATTAATATGAATATCATGTCATCATTAAATACCTACGTAGACCTCATTTAATTTATGAATTAAATCGCAATTTATGATAAGGTGCTCTGCGTGTGCGCGTCATCTTTGTACCTACCAGTTCTATCTTTGTTATTTTAATCGAAAGTATTAACATAAATCGAAAGTAGTAAGTATGCGTGTTTGGGTGGCTATTTGTTTGTTCCGCTGGCTGTAGAGACATCTGGTAGTTGGTGCAGGGCGGGTTATTTCTATTGTAAAAAGATGCTTGTTTTCAAGTTTATATGTAGTTAAATTGTGAATTGTTAATAATTTGATTTAGTACTTAATTCAGTAGTTGTAGTTATGAAATTAGTAAAATCCATATCCATACTAATATTATGAATGCGAAAGTGTGTGTGTCTGTTTGTTTGTCCGTCTTTCATGGCATAACGGAGCGACAAATTGACGTGTTTTTTTAAGTGGATATGAAGGGATGGAAAGTGACATAATCTACTTTTTGTCTCTTTCTAATGCTAGCAAAGCCGCGGGCAAAAGCTAGTTATAAATAAAATACCTCTAATTTTAATGGAATAGTGTCCAAATCATGGCAAAATCTATCACGGAAAGTAAATAAACGAATTATATAGCTCAATTTTCTAAAAGGCCGTAAGAAGCCGTTAAGATAAAGTCAAATGGAAGAGCTCTGTGTTTCCCTTATGAAGGATAATTCCTCCTTATCATAATTCGGACAGTAAGATATTGAATACTTAGGTTATTAATTTAATAATTTATTTTTCAGGTGAAGTCGAGCCCATCGAGACATGTAAAATCAAAGTAATTTACCCTTTTTTTAATAATGCTACTTATAATCGACCTAGTCCCGCAGAAACCTAAACAGTTCTGATTGCATGTACCCAAGGGTCAGAATCAGAACAAAGACATTACCCAGGGGTCGGAACAAAGACATTACCCAGCATAACAGCCCACCAAAAATTGCCAATTAGGGAAAATGATTCGGATGTAAATAAATTTTGGTAGGATAGGGGTGGAGCTAACGGAGAGGGGGTGGAGTGGGGGAGTGTAAAACACCCATTTTACGTACCTCAATACCTATCCTGATTAAATTCTCTAATGCTATAGAAACATTGTTTACCTAGCTATGCTAATATGCTCTTTTTGAGCACTTGAAATTTCTGATTTTGAACTCATCGGGTAGCTCATTATTAATACACATATTACATTATATATAACTTTCTGGATGTTAATCCTAGTTTAACAGCTGGCTTATAGAACTTATGTGTATCTGAGGTTTAACATCAAGAGAGCACATTTTTTTGTATTTCTGTAAATTATTTGTTATAAAACTACTTATGGACAAACAAGCAAACTTCAGCAAACATATTTATGTACATATATTACAGAGAAGTAAGAGGCTATTGTGTATAAGCTTTCTTTTTTAATATACAACTGGTTTTAATACAGTGTCTATTAGCAATGAATATTTGATTTATGAGCTCCATATTACTCCCCCGTATCTTATCGCTGACGTAACAAATGCATGATAAGCCATTTAAGCTGCTTCTAAAGAAACGGTCTGCCTAATTCGCCTTAAAGCTCACTGATTACTTTTAAACAGACTTTAATCTACATTTTCTTTCCATTTAAGATGACAATCACTAATATTCCTATAATTTTTGTACGTTGGGCTTCATCTACAGAATCGTTAGTTTAATTAATATTTAAATTAGGCGGTCTACTACGTTCTGTATTAAATTGCATGAAAATGAAATTCCTTTAATAACATTTAACAAATTACAGTTATAATTTAAAAATCATATACATGTTATTTTTGCTCTCAAGATGGATGACTGGATGTGAGGAACTTGTACTCTGTAGGCAAGCACGTGATAAGTCTGTATTTTTTAGCTTGCGTGGTAATACCGGACTTATAGAGCAGGAATGTTCCACCTGTTGTTGAAGAAGGTGGTAGGGAACTGAGCTCGAGGGCTTGCTCGAATTGCGTTGCCAACCATGAGTGCGAGCATCGAACCACTTTAGGCAGAAGTTGTGCAATCCATCCGGCCCAGGACTATTCCAGTTCTGGCCGGTGAGGTATGCGCACAACCCACATCATCGGGGCTAATGTTGATAGCCTCTATTGATTCGAGGTAGTCGGACTCACGTTCGACAATGCCCATTCACTCTCCCTCCGTCCGATTTTATCCGTCACTCCCTTCACGTAAGGCAAGTATAAAGGCACCCTCTCCACTTCAGTTGACCGGGGACGCGCCGATGCGCTCGCAACCCGATTGCTCTGCCTCCAGTTGTAACCGTTACGCTCCAATACACCCTTCACGTGAACTACGTACTGAGGATCACACAGACTTAGGGCTCGGCTAATCAGAGCTTAGGCACAGAAAACAAGTGGCAAGGGTGATGGTGTGAATCCGCCCTTAGGTACCTATCCGTATGTGTTGGCTTACGATACACTGTGGTAAGTAATCGTCCACAAGATCTACGCATAACCAAAACGTCCAGAAACGGCAATGTACCTTCACTCTCCTTCTCCACCGTGAACTTGACCTTATGATGTATCTCCCAGGGGATTCTGATGAACGTCAAAGTTCATTGGAATCCCCTGATATCAGATTCATAATTTTAAGCCTCATATACCGGGTGTGGCCTACAATAGGAGCAATAAATTTAATCGTAGGTTCCACTCCTCAATCGGAACAACTCTTATTCAACAACTTTTAAAAATTGTATAATTTGTAGGTACTTACTTTTTCATACAAATTAAATCGTATTTTCAATGTACGTTAACATCAGTCTAATTGACGTCTCTTGTCACGGTACAAATAGGTCAAACTTTGCAGTACATTGCGTCTTCTAAAAAACTTTAAAGTGAATTAAAAATCTAAATCCATGTTATTTTAAAAAGTCGCTGAACAAACGCTGTTCAGTATGAGGAGTACAACCTACGATTAAATTTATTGCTCCTATTGTAGGCCACACCCGGTATACTAAAGTAGTTATTGTCACGTATGACATTGAATTGTATTTTTTCAGAGACTCATCCCTTGTATTAAAATAAGTAAAAAACCGGGTTCCGCAGTTTACCGTCCGTCACAATAGACAACCTTAAAAAGTATATTGATAGATATAGATACCATGCTCAATGTGCTTATAATAACCCATTGTGTGCCATTAAACAGTGAAATGAATGTTGGACAGTTTTCAGATATAGTTAGGTAAACAAGCAAATAAAATTAAATAGTAGTTCCATTAAATAATAAACAGTACTTAATAATAATAAATATTATGTACCGATACATTGTGCTTTTTAGGGTTCCGTAGTCAACTAGGAACCCTTATAGTTTCGCTTTGTCTGTCTGTCTGTCCGTCCGTCCGCCGATAATCTCAGTGCCTGTAAGTACTAGAAAGCTGTAATTTTGTAAGAATGTGTATATCGGTTACGCTAACAAAGTAGTAAAATAAAAAGTGTTTTTTTTAGGGTACCTCCCGTACACGTAAGATTTTTTTTTCGTTTCAACCCTGGAGTGTGACATATCATTGGATAGGTATTTGAAAAATAATGAGGGTTTTCTAACAACAGTTTTTGATATAAAGTTAATATTTTCGGAAATAATCGCTCCAGAGGTTTAAAAAAATGTGCCCCCCCACAGAGCACGGACCTCTTTAGTGTGACAACCTTACATATAGAGGAGTTGTATTCATTGTTTATGTGTCAGTTTCACCATTATTGATTGCTTTTTGTATGGATAAATGTGTGAGAAGTGCGCCTGTGTGCACGTTTCCCCCGCAAAAGTTTGGACGGTAAGATGTTGCTGTGACGTCTCCCTTCCAACATGTTGAAAGCCTCTGTTGCTCGAAGAGCTCATTCTGTACAATTTACTATTTAATATTCGTCGTGACTCATCATCATTATCATCATCAGCCGAACGATGTCCACTACTGGACATAGGCCTTCCCCAGGGACTGCCACAGACACCCGCAAGTCGTCAGTTTATCTTGTGGGGGCCTTCCCACGCTGCATCGTCTGGTGCGTGGTTGCCATTCGAGAACTCGCCGACCATACCGACCATACCACAAGCCCGTAAAATGGGCGTCATTACAATGTATTCGAGTTCCCGTCAACCAATTTTAAGGTTTGCTCTTTGTTCTGATACACACTGTATATTGTATTGTGTATTTTTGTACTATTTAAATAAAAATTCATCTTACTATTTTAGTAAAGCACATATGACATACACTATCGATAACAAATGCAGCGTCGTGTCTCTTCCCTATTTCTCTTGCCCATACTAATTTTATATTGAATTAATTACATATTATTTAATTACCTGTGATACGAAACGTTTGGATTTTGTTTATTTACAAATTTGCTTTGGTTGCGGCACCCGATTATTGAGCAATGTGGCATTTTTGAAGTATTTTCATTTTATTATTACTCCATGACGGCCCAAGGGGTACTGACTGCTACTGACTGTCACGTATGCGCCGGGCGCATATGCGACACACGAGTTTTGGCTCTCAAGCCGTCTCTCTATAGGCGCGTCGCCCTACGACTTCCAATCTCTTTGTGCCCCCCCCTCTAACTTTTGAACTAGGAGTTAAAAAAATATGAAAAAAATTACAAAAGTAGAACTTAATAAGAACTTTATTGGATCATTATTTTAAACTTAATTGGTTAAACGGATTTTGAAAAATTGTACAAAATAATTTCTGAATTAAGTTTGTAATTTAACAGTATATGCAAACATTTTTTTTTTATCTTGAGTACTAAATTTATCATCCCGCACGTATCTCCCTTCTAATAAAAAAAGAATAATTCAAATCGATTCACGCGATCAAAAGTTACCCCTGAAAACCCAACATACATAATCCCGTCTAATTTGTATACATTAGTAACCCAATTTCCCGAGAGATGGCGCTGTACCGTGGTCTACTTCGCGCTATTAAGATTTTTTCGGAATTCATGGGATCGGGACGGGTGTGATCGAAAGTGTCATCGAATTGTTTATTATTATAAGCACATTAAGCATGGTACGAGTATCTATTAAAATACTTTTTAAGGTTGCCTATTGTGACTTTTCATGGGGTTAAAATCAGATACCTGAGATTTTTGTTTTTGATGTTGTATAAAGCACTTTTTAATGATTTGAGCGAAGGCACCTTGGCTACTAAATCTAAACCTTTATTTCTCAATGGATCAACACAATTATCATATATTTTTCGTATTGGCCGGGAATCCATTTTTTTTACTTCGCTTTTGCACTTATACAGGTTGGGCCCTGTAACTAAAGCGCAAAAAATTAAAACAGAGACTTCCTTAAGTATATACAGTTATTACAACGTGGTTTTAATGTTACAAAGTTTTGAAATTAGAAGAAATAGTGATTTAAAGTTACGATTAGTCATCAATGAATTTTCACAAAGCGATACTGTCGCTTAGCGGTCGTAAGATATCTTGGTACCGGGCATTTTGATTTTTTTTTAAAGGAAATAAACCAAAATAGTCCTAACGTCTACACATTTAGATCGACAGTAGGTACTATTTTGTTGACCATAAACATTGTTTTTGAAATAGGTACTAAATGTGTATTTTTTATTTAATGGTTAAAAAATGTTTGCAACTTTATGGTTCGTTGACAATGTCAAGTTAGCAAGACGGATATTATCACTATCAGTAATTCAAAATGCCAAGAATTCAATATGATTCACGTGATTTGTGTGATATGATTCTGCTGTACGGTGAAACTAGAGGCATCGCACAACGAGCTCTAATGTTGTACGGTGAGCGATATCCCGATCGAAGGCAACCAGCCAACGGCCGAGTCATAACAAACGCCGTACAATGAGTACGCGACAACGAGCCTGTGACTGGAGCAGTACGACCGCCACTTTTAGCAGCAGGAGCTTTAGCTTTTAGGAGCAGTTAAAGATTACGTGTATTCGGCAGAGGTAGACACGGTCGAGATGCTGAAGATAAGGATTGTTGAGGCGTTCGAAAAAATTCGAGAAGTTGATCTTGACAAAGTGCACCGTAAATCACACTCTTGCGTTATGAAGCGAGCAGAACAGCAAACGGTCAGCATATAGAAAATTTGTTTCATTAAATAGGTAGAATTAGATCACATTCTATCAAGCGACGGATCAAGACTGAAACGATTTAGTTTTATTTTGTAGTGTTGGTTATGTTATGTTACAAATAACTAATAAACATGATAACATTATCTTCGCTTTTTAATCGCTACGTCTAGCGTCTTCCAGTAGTTCCAGTACAAGTGGCTATAAACACTTGAGACAAGTAGGCATGAATCATAAATAAATAAATAAATATTACGGGACAATCTTACACAAATCGATCAAAAATCATGATAGGGAAAATAAATTTACTGTAATGAACTTTTTTTGTACTTTTTAGGTAGGTACTAAACAGTTTGTTAAAGACTACTTTCTATGGCTAAGATTATTATCAAATCGAAGTCCTCTTTTTTACAATCGAAATGACACGGCTTCTTATTTATAGAGGTATTGTAAGAAATACGGGTGTCTCGCTTGTGCAAATGTATGCATGCTTTTGTTTATCTCTGTCGCTCCGTGTGTAATACGCAAAATAGGGGACTCTCGTTTGCACAACCATGTAAATTGTATTATTTTATCTCTATTGCGCACTGTGCAAATACACATTACAGCGGTGTATAAGGAATTGCAAGTGTGTGGGTTTTGGCCTAGCTTTCCGTGTTGACAACTATGAGCGTCACACATCTTCCTCTTTTACTTATATCAATGTTGTCAAGTATTTCGACTGGATATAATGTTTGAGGTACATAACTTGCTTGATTAAGTTTGTTAGAAAATAACATTAATTTAATTTCTCATTTTAATTCATTAATACCATTTGGACGTTATTACTGATTAGTTAAATGATGTATATTTTAATTTTTTGCTTTAGTTACAGGGCCCACCCTGTATATTGCCAGGTCGACTTCGTTTTGATCTGTATTCTTTAGGCATGGCAATGCGTGCGGCAGGGACTTTACGACGTGTGTAACCTGATAAAAAATATAATTTTAGTATGACACCCTTTGTAAAATATATGCGTTTAGGCAGAGGACGTCATTTTCTTAGAAAGTCACTTCCGAGATAGGTAATGTTCGGAAAATGCCACTTTCTCAGGATGTCATATTTTCAGAATGCCATGATCTGAGGACGCCACTTTCTGAGAGCGTCACGTTATAACTACGTCACTTTCTTTGATCACCACTTTCACCACTTTTTCCACCAGTTCGTCGCTTTCTGAGTTTGTCACATTCGGACTTCGTCACTTTTTGCATTTTCCAACTGTTATGTGCATTTTCGCAAGTTGCCTCCTAAGAAACTATTGATACAGGACAGCAATGGGATTGATTGGTATAAAAAAGAGCATGTAAAAATTAAATTTGTTCTGAACATACATTTACCTTAAGGGGATTCTGGTGAACTCTTTTCCCCAGAGGATCGGGCTGGGGGATCAGACTAGGGGATTCTGGTGGACTACATGATTTCACCACGGTGACAAATGTGAAATTATGATTAAATAATATAGTTTTCTCAAAGAAATTTACATTTTACTTAAAGGGACAAAATAAAGGTACATATTTATGCAGGTAAACAATGAGAATTAGTTAAAAATAATTAATACAATGTAAAGTCTGGAGTGTGTACTTCACAGAGTTTATAGGGCCGGAGTTACGAGTTGGACATTTTAAATTACATATGTACGAGTAGCTCACTCGATAAATTTTGAGATGCTCGAAATTTGAAAATGGAACGCACCCATGTTATATGTTTTTAAAAAGCAAATTTATTTAAAAATAGAACACTAGTATCCAGTACACTCTAATTTCAAAAATAGATTAGTTTCAGTTGTTTTGCTACAACGTTTTCCGTGGGTTTTCTTTGAAACGATGGAGCTGAACCGCGAACATTTTCGTGCTATGATATATTACGATTTTAAATTTGGTTTAACCGAACAACTGACTTTGCAGCGATTTCAATCGGCATTAGGAGACTCTGCTCCATCCCGGGCAACTGTTTTAAGATGGTTTAGTGAATTTAAAAGGGGCAAAACCAACCTCGAAGATGAACACAGAAGTGGTCGCCCTCAAACAGCAGTAACTGCAGAAAACGTATGGACTACTGAAATGTTAGTGCGAGAAGACCCACGAATTACATACACGGACATCGAGAAGATCCTAGGCATTAGTTCGGGGAGTGTTAATATCATCCTACATCAACATCTTGGAGTAAGGAAGCTTTGTTGCCGTTGGATCCCGCGTTTGCTCTCCGGAACTGAGAAACAGGCTCGTGTGGATTGGTGTCATGAAATACGTTTAAAATTCGAAAACGGAACATCAAGACGTGTTTCTGAAATCATTACTGGTGACGAAACATGGATTTATCAATATGATCCGGAAAGTAAGCGGCAGTCGTCAGTATGGGTGTTCTCAGAGGGCAAGTTACCAACAAAATTACAAAGACCTCGAAACGTAGGCAAAAAAATGGTGGCTAGTTTTTTTTCTCGGGGGGGACATCTGTCGACTTCAGTGCTGGAAAATCATAGGTCTGTTAACTCGGAATGGTACACTACAGTAGCATTGCCGCAAGTTTTCCAAGCAGTGCGGGAGAGGAGACCAAAGGCTGGACTTTGGGGAATCATGCTGCATCACGACAACGCCTCTTCACATACGTCCCTCAGAACAAAGGCGTTTATTGCAGAAACTGGGGTTGAAACCTTGCCTCATCCACCCTACAGCCCTGACTTGGCTCCCTGCGATTTCTTTTTGTTCCCAACAGTGAAGGAAAAAATAAAAGGAAAGTTTTTTTCGAGTGCCGAAGAAGCCGTGGCTGCCTATGAAGGAGCGATTTCTGACCTATCCGATCAAGACTGGCAAAAGTGTTTCCAAAGTTGGTTTAGACGAATGGAACATTGTATAAAGAACGATGGAGAGTATTTTGAGAAAATGTACAATAAATAGTGTTTATATATTCAATAGTTTTTTTGTATCTCAAAACTTTTCGAGTGACCCACATATTCCTTTAATTTGTATTTGAATATATTGAAACTTTCACTTTCTTTAATATATTTTAGTAATTTATTATAAAACTGTGCCCCTTCAAAAGTTATATCCTTGCTGCCACATTGTGTTCGCGCTGGTTTTAGAGACCAGTTGCAAGCACTCCGTAAACGTCGTATTCCTATTTCTGATTTATTTTGAAAGGCCTTTGGTTGAGTGTATTTTTTTATTATTTATCTTTCGTATGAGAATACATGTGTTGTAAAAATATGATTGATTAAGATCCAAAATTTTGGTTTCTGAGTATATTTTTTTGGTGGAAATCAGTAAATCATAACGAAAGATTGTTTTTATAATTTTGTTTTGGACAATTTGTAATGTTTTAAGTGTAGTTTTATTTGCACTACCCCATATCTCTATGAGGTAGTCTAACTGGAACTTAACAAGCGAGTTATATAAGGTGACAGTATGCAGTATTGTAAAGACAGTCTCTCAACATATTTGACATGTTTTGTGACATATTTTACTAACGTGTAATTTCCAGATTAATTCGTTGTCTAGTGTAAGTCCAAGGTATTTTTCCTCTTTAGATTGTTCTATTACTACATTATTTCATTTAAGTGTGACAACCGCATTAACTTGTGTTTTGATTTGAATATTACGTATTTTGTTTTGGCGATATTAACAGTAAGCAAATTATTTTGAAACAATTCCAGAAGAAGATTAAGATCACTTTGGGCCATTTTTACAATTTCGTCTATAGAATCACCAAATCTATGAATTAGCATTTCAATCCCTCTATAAAAATACTCCAAAGTTTTGTCCGCAAAATGGGCGTATACTGCACGGGTCAATTCATCATCAGAAGAAAATCTTCTTCCTCTTAAGTCCGCATTAAGATTGGAAAACAAATAATAGTCACTCGGGGCCAGGTCAGGGCTATAGGTTGGGTGACGAATTTCCTCAAAGCCACACTTGGCAACAGCAGCCTTGGTGATTGAAGCGGTATGAACGGGAGCATTGTCATGGAATAGCCGAACACCTCTGCTAAGTTTACCTCGACGTTCCTTGATTGCCTCTCGTAATTGATCAATAAGGGTAGCATAATACCTGCCGTTCACAATGGTTTTACGTTATTTTATCAACAGTATTCCGTGACAATGCCAGAATATGGTAGCCATTATCTTTTTAGTGGATTGCGTAACCCTAGCCTTCCTAGGTGGCTTTTCACCAAATATACGCCACTCCATCCATTCCCTTTTGGAAAGGGGATCATAGTATAAAACCATTGTTTCGTCCTCAGTAACAATTGACTCCAAAAAACTCTCTTCGTATTTTTTATAAGCATCTAAAACTTCCTGAGAGCATGCTTTTTGCTCACTTCGTTGCAAGCTCGAAAGAAGTTTGGGCACCCATCTGGCACCTGGAATCCTAAGAACTGAAGTTTTCGAAAGCCCTGTCTTTGCCGCTACTTTCTTGGTCTTTAATCTTCGGTCACTCAAAACTTCCTCTTCCACTAACTTGATGCAGTTGTCGGTGACTGCCTCCACAGGCCGACCGGTGCGAGGTTCGTCGTGGATGGTCTTCCGTCCTGAACGAAATTGCTTACTCCATTCTTTCACGGTGGAAAATAAAGGAGATAAGTCCCCGTAAACAGCATCTAATCTTTTTTAAATATCGGTGGAACTGACCCTTCCTTTGTAAGGAACTTGATTACAGAACGCCGTGAAATTAAAACCGCAAGCGATAGAAATCTAAAAACCATAAACGAAAGAGCAGAATAAATGACGATCACAATGACTTTTTTTTTCGATCCGCGAGATTTCTCCAGCCAGTAACTTTTGGACCGCACTACGTCTACGTAGTCTTATTTCTTTGCATTTTGAACTTGGATGGAATATCACTATTTTCTGGATCTCGTTTTAGATGTTGCATATAGTAGGGGAAGTAGTTGCAGTGAGCCTGCACTTTTGTCTCAGGCGACGCCACTTGGCACGATTGGTTGTTAGGTCAAACGAAGCTGATTTAGCCTCCTAGCCACGAGATCAAACTTTGGCTAACCCCCAAAAAAAGGGGGGGAAGGGGTCATCTCCCGAGGATGGGTCTATGCTTTATTTCGGCCTAGTTTTAGCTACAATGTCAAGTTTAATATCATTTTCAGGTAATTAGGGAACAAGGAATTCATTTTAGGGTTCCGTTGTCAACTAGGAACCCTTATAGTTTCGCTCTGTCTGTCTGTCTGTCTGTCCGTCCTTCCGTCCGCGGATAATCTCAGTGACTGTACGTACTAGAAAGCTGTAATTTTGTACGAATATGTATATTGGTCACGCCAACAAAGTCGTAAAATAAAAAGTGGTTATAATTTCTTTTTTAGAGATTTCTTTTTTTTCCATACACGTAAAGTGGGGGGTGTTTTTTTTTTCATTTTATCCCTAGAGTGTGGCATATCATTGGATAGGTGTTTGTAAAATAATGAGGGTTTACGAAGACCAGTTTTTGATAAAGTTAATATTTTCGGAAATAATCGCTCCAGAAGTTTAAAAAAATGTGTGTCCCCTCTCTAACTTTTGAACTATAAATTAAAAAAATTACAAAAGTAGAACTTAATAAGAACTGTCTTGGAAAATGATTTTGAACTTGATTGGTAAAACAGTTTTTGAAAAATTGTACAATATAATATCGGAATTAAGTTTGTAATTTAACTGTATATGCAAACACTACTTTTATTAAATAGAAAACTCCCGTGAGTATTAGACATATTAATATACTTAGACCGGGGTATTTTCGACTTTATAGACGTGAGTAACCCGGTCTAAGTATATTAATATCACTACTTTTATCTTGAGTACTTAATTTATCATCCCGCACGTATCTTCCTTCTAATAACAAAAAAATGATTCAAATCAATTCACGCGATCAAAAGTTACGACCCGAAAACCCAACATACATAACCCGTCTAGTTTGTGTAAATTAGTAACCCAATTGCCCGAGAGATGGCACTGTGTTTCCGGAGTTGATGGGGTCGGGAGTCCGGGACGAGTGTGATCGAAAGTATCATCGAAATGTTAATTATTATAAGCATATGGAGCATGGTATCTATTAAAACAACTAAACTAAACTGCGGAACCCTACACTGAGCATGGCCCGACATGCTCTTGGCCGGTTTTTGAAATTAACTTTTTACCATTTCATACTAAACAATTGAAACAATTAAAAAAATATTAAAAAAAATTAAACAAGTTGTACTTATAAAATAAAAATTATACCGAATTTTGCAAATAAAAAAATACAAAAATAAAGACCATTTATCAGAGATCATAACAAATAGCACTTAAATAGTAAGTGTAAAGTAAAAATTGGATACTAAAAAATATTTTCCTTCGCTATGAAGGCGTAACCGTGCGCATGTTTCTATAATAATAAAGGTGTGTTGCAACATATTTGGCAATTCTGGCTGGCACTAACTATTTGATTCTACTTACACTTATTTAACTAGTCTAAGATTGCTAAATTGGCAAACCTTTAGTAGTTATAAGCTTTGCAGTCGAGCATGTATAATTTTGCTTCTATGTGTGTAGTCTTTATTACGTAACGTTCTAACTACGAAAATAATATTTGGGTGTTATTGCTGAATATTTCGTATTTTATGAATTAATTTGTTTTATAATAATGTTGTAATTTAAATTTTTTTCAGATTTTATCTCGTGCCTGTTACACTGGACTCGGTAAACGCGAATATTATTACTATTTATTCATAATATAATTAGCTACAAATAATAATATTTCACCGGTATAATATTTCTTTGTAGATAAGGAACAGTGACGCCAACAAAAAGATTACTAACATATTACACAAAATAAACTTTCAACAGATGAATACTGACTACCATCACAGGTAAATGAATAATGCTTATACGTTAATAAAGAACAAAGACAATCAAAGTAATTACAAATTGCAGTCTTTGTGCGTTAGTTAATAAGCATTAATTAAGGATTTATTTCAATTGTGTTACTTCAATTAACTAACATATGTAGGTACAATGTTTCATGCTGTTCATTGATAGCCAGTAAACCTAAATTGCAATAGAATAAGATTTACTGGTGTCCACTTAAAAATGTTGACAGCAACATTTTAACAGTAATATGACAAATAACCGTCACACATTGGAAATCAAATTAATAACAGTTTAATAAGTAATTAACGGCCTCCTAGCCTAGTCGGTAGTGATAGTGACCCTGCCTACAAAGCAGGAGGTCCCGGGTTCGAATCCTGGTCAGGGCATTTATTTGTGTGTTTATCACGAATATTTGTTCCTGAGTTATGGATGTTTTATATGTATATAAGTATTTATATGTATCTATCTATTATATATATCGTCGCCTAGTACCCACAACACAAGCCTTATTGAGCTTACCGTGAGACTAGGTCGATTTGTGTAAGATTGTCCCGGTATATTTATTTATTTATTTTTTAATAACCTTTGAGTATTTGAGAGAAGCCAGTTAACTACGTGCAAAAACTTTACAATTCATGCCTTTACAATCATTATAGGTATAGGAACTGAAGGAACCCCTGTATAAGTAGTTTTCACTTATCTGAACAGCCGATTGTTTTGTTATGTTCAAATTCTACACATACATAGGTTGCTACTTATATATCCGGAAACAAAAAAACAAACAAACGTACACGGCTGAAAATGGTTTTCTTGTTTTTCAAAGTATTCCCCTTGATGATCTATGCACTTTTGCATTCGTGTGAACCAATATTTGAAGCACTTCTGCCACTCCGCCTGAGGTACCTCCATAACGTTGTTTGAATGCGTCGACAGCATCTTCAGCGGTCGAAAATCGTTGACCGCGTAATTTATTTTTTATATTGGGAAATAAATAAAAATCATTGGGTGCCAAGTCAGGGCTGTACGGCGGATGACCCGTTAATTCTACATTTTGACCTTCCAAAAATAGAGTTGTTTCGCGTGACGTATGACAGCTGGCATTGTCATGATGAAGAATGATTCTTCGTCGCTAGTTAGTTTTACGAATTTGTTCAAATACTTCCGGTAAGCAAATGGTCGTGTACCAATCTGAATTAACCGTTCTACGGTTTTCTAGTGGCACTGTAGGTACATGGCCATTAATACCGAAGCAGGCCACCATTTGTTTCAATGTACTTTTTGCACGAGTAACTTTCGTAGGGTTCGGCTCATTTTGAAACACCCATACCGTTGATTGTTGCTTCGTTTCGGGATCGTATGCATAGATCCAGGATTCGTCACCAGTATAGATGTTATAAACGGCCTTTGAGTCACCACGGTTATATTTTTTTAACATTTTATTGCACCATTCGACGCGAGCATCTTTTTGCTCCTTAGTTAAGTTGTGCGGTATCCAGCGCGAACAAATTTTTTTTACAGCTAAATGATCATGTAATTTTTTTTTTTTGTTGGTAAAAAAATATATTTACAAGTCATAAAACATCCTAAATTCAATTACATATCTATCAAAAATTAAATAGATTCTTACATTATTTATTAATTACATTATTCAATATAAATTTAATTTAAAATTATTACATTATTTTTAATTAATACACAATATTAATAACATATTAATATGCTATTAATGCTAGTCATAGAAATACCCAGAGTCGCCTCTATTTCGCGGTACGTAAAATGTCGGTCATCCATTATAAGTTTTCGCACAGCCTCAATATTCTGTGGTACAACGACCGATTTCGGGCGACCTGCCTTAACTTCGTCCGTAAGCATACTACGTCCACGATTGAACTCACTAAATCAGTGATACACAGTAGTTTTAGATGGAGCTTCATCACCAAAAGTTGAAGTTACTTGATCTTTGCACTGTTGTTGCGTTAAACCACGCCGAAAATCATAATAATTAAGAGATGACATTTAAAACCCGTCAAAAACAAAACACTACCGTTAATAATAAAGAAAAAATATACCGGCCAGTACTTAAAAATGTTCAAATTTTACCATGGAGGTCAAATATACTATTTAAGAAGATTGTAATCCCGGTTTCCGGATATATAAATAAATAGCAGCCCTCGTATCGTATTCTCAATTCTAATAGATCACAACTCACATACAAGGGGTTTATTTATGGGTCCGTTTTACAGGTCAAAGTATAATCCGGTAAGAAATTGATTACACTAATTACAGTTGTAAAATAATAAGTACTTACCTATTTACTGGAGCCAACAGTTGCTTAGGAAAGCTCTGCCATTAATCAAGATGGGATCGATCTCATAGGAATTCATTACCAATTCACGAACAACGGCTTAAGTTTTAGGGGCTCATCCCGCTACCTCGAACTTCATCTAGCTGTAATTTATTAGATTCCTTGTGTAAAACACCATAATTCCTTATTAAATGTAATTAACCATAGCAACATAGCTCCCGCAACCCATAAAATAATTTCATTAAACTTTCACATATCATTAAACTTCTATATTGCGTTCAAAAACTGTAATAAAGACACCCATAGTAAAAAAAAACTATTTTGTTACAAAAATAATCTTATATGTGAAAATGTTATTTTAAATAATAGTACATACACTACTGCAGACGCCGGGAAAGAAGGGCTTAACGGGTGAGTATGTATACCTATAGACGAGCCGAGCGTCAGCGAGGCCGGATTACCATACGAAGCCGTTAAAGCCCTTTTCACGGCAAGGCATGTATAGTGCTTTTCTCAAACATCCAATGAAATAAATAAAAAAATCCCCAAAAATATGATAGTTTTATTTCTAGAAAAACTAAAAGTTGACTTGCACACAAATATTGCTATTTAGTTCGTGGCGATTCCAACATGAATTTAGTCTATAACGATTGATAACGATACAACAGATGATCCATAATTATTTCATGATGTACCTATAAATATGTCGCAATGTAAAATGTACCAAACACGAACAGCACTTTATTCTGTGACAATGAAAATTATAACCTCTTTACAAATTTTTGTAATTCCTACTTATCCTAAGATAGACAGACACAGTTCTCATTCTCACTTAAACAAGAAACCAATTTAGTCTAAACAGTTATCGTTATATTAACTAAACACGCATGCATTTTGGGTAGCCATATGCCTTCCGACATCTCGTTTGTCATTTGCGCCATCAATTAATTTAGAGCCCATTCAATTTTACTTTCGCATTTCGCACTTAATTCTGGTGGGGCTCAATGAATAGTCATTTCTTCTTCAAAACTCGACGACAACATTATTATTATAAATAACAATGAATAATAAAACCATTGAAATAGTATAAAAGAACCAAAGTTATTCAACTTAACCTCCAAAATTATTAAAAACTACCTAGGCGTTTTTTCACACGCGGTTTGAGTAGACGCTTTTACGTTTAAATTTAATATTTGAAATGTACCTATATTTGTGTGAGTAAATTTGCAATAACGTGTTGTTACTTATGTTCATGTCGATGTCCATTTTATATAAATAAAACTTCAAAATATCATTACTTATTTTTATTTTTAATAGGCACTGCGGCAGAATGTTATCATGAAACAAAACGGCACGGTTTGAGTAGACACTTTTACGGCTAATGTTTAAATTTATAATGTGTTATTTGTTAAGTTCATGTCCATATCGATTAAGTATCGACTTAATATATTCGAATATATAATTTATTGTTTTTTTTTAATAGGCGTACTGGCAGAATGTCATCATGAACCATAGTAATGAAACTGTTATAATAAGGTCTTATCAAATTTCCTTGTTTGTAAGAAATGTTCGAAATTAGAAACAAGTCAATAATATTATTTTCAGTCCTCCGGCCGGTAAGCGCCACTTTACGCAAAACTAAATTGCCGCCTGCCGGTTCCGTCGGACAGAAAAATAGTATACAAACCTCGGCCGGTAAATGGGAAAGCCTCGGATCACATGTTAGTCGACCTCGGCTTCGCCTCGGCCGACAATTACATGGGATCCGAGGCATTTCCCACTTAAACGGCCTTGGTATGTAATCTACTATTTCTCAAACATGTAATGAAATGTTGTTATAACGTTCGTTACAATAGGCTTTAAAGTACCACGTTTCAGGCGGGGCAACTGGATGGTACGGTGGTTGGGATTTCATACAAAATTGAAGGCCTAGGCCGGAAAGTAATATTTTTTTGATTTTATTCCACATAAATGTGTTACACAGCAACATGGTTTTTAGCCATTAGAATATCAGTCGAGATGGCGTTTAGTTCCAAACGCATGTCGCAAAAATTGAATGTAAAAAAATTTCATTCATGAAAGTCGTAATGGCGGTCGAAATGTGCGGTTTGAACGCGTCATACGCGTGAGCTCTTCGCTCATGATATGTGTGTATACAAAGCAGTGTATGCAATTGTAAATAATTAGGCATTAAAATACTCGTGTGATGTTATTATTACTCGGCTCACGTCTCGTTTCATAAACCCACACTCGAGTTTTAATGTATTTTGTTATATTCAAACTACAAACTACTTAAATTATATATCGTGTAAGACGTAGGTTTTACATACCCAATATCAAAATAAATGTACCAAGTAATATAATATGGCAAGAGATGTTTAGTCTCTATTTTTAATAATAAATTAAGTTTGGAGAAGTAAAAGGACCGCAACGTCAAAAATAAAATACGAATAAGATTTGGAGATGTAAAGGTTCGCCAGGCGTCAAAATATAATACTAATAGGATTTGGAGGTGTAAAGGCTCTCCAAGCTTCAAATATAATAGAAATAGAAATAGAAAAATATTTATTTATGGCAAATTACAGAGGGTAAGTTATAATACAGACATGTATTATTCCGAATCCGAAACAAAAACGATTACTGCCACAAAATGGTCCCGACTCAGCATCGAGCAAGCCTGGGTGGCCAGCGCTGGTCTTCCGCCGGGGCCGTCTGTGAGTGGTGTCACGGATTGTGACACAGCAGATAACACACAAAATTATGATAGTACAAGCAAAAAAAAATAACAAGAAAAGAGGAACAAATATAACAACTAAAACATCGAGTTACAAAAATAATGCAAATAAACAAAATAATATCTTTATGATATACATAAATACCATAAGTCATCAGCTTTGAGACTTAATACTTAGCCATGGCTCCTTGACTCCTAAGTAATGGTCGGTTTTATAGTACTCCTGTTTAAACAGTGCATTCTTACCCCTTATTCATAAAAAGTTAACAGACGTTTTAGTTAAATTGTGTTTTCTCTCTTTCTAAGAAAGGCAAATGTCAAACCGACAGATAAGGACAAACAATCATTTAGCTAAACTGTGTTTGACTTGCGTTTGTGATTTACGCCGTTAATGTACTCGTATATCCTGAATGAAGTGAAAGGCATGTCCCCTGCCTCCAAGGGTACTTTGTTGTAAAATGCCACACAGTTGCCTAGAAACGATCTTTTTACTTTCTGTAGACGAAACTTGGGAACCACTGACATATTTTTAATTCGACTTGAACAATATTCTTGGCTACTATCAACAAAGCTGAAAGCAGTCGGTTCCTTCCTAATTTCACTTGGCCCTGTAATATTTTCTTTTTCAGTAGGATCCTTTCTAATTTCGCTTGGCCCTGCTGTATCTTCTTTTTCAGGCTCCATAATGTCTATAAAAGTAGATAATTTGCAGGAACTAATTCCCAGCAAGCTGGGAAGCTAATTTAACCGAGTTTGCCACACAAGCTCGAAAATGGTACGTCGGGTGGAAAAATCATTTGGGTAGGTATTGATTGAACAGGGTTAAATTTTCAGTTGAATAAGTATCTTACACTTCACATTTGCATTAAAATATTTTATAATAAAATATTTCCAAAACTCTGAAACTCTAAAAAAAATTTACGCGGTTGTGTTTTATTTTGACTGTTCCACTAAACAAAATTTGAAGTTAAGATACTCATTTAATACCTACCTGAATGAGTTTTACATCCGACGTACCATTTTCATGCTAGACGCAAAAAACTAAAAAAATACGCAAAATTTGAAAATTTGAAAATTTGAAGTAACTACTTGGGTCTCAATTCCGTATACATACTATTTAAATGATTTTGAACTAATGACCTTGACTTGAAAATTATGAGATTAATTTTATGGCTAGGAGATTTTTTTTTTAATTCTAGTGCCTATATAAATTTAAGCTATTGATGAATGTGTTAGAAATGGGCTCTGATGGGACCTTTGATAATATTAAATGCATTTCAGTCACCATAAAGCACTTGCGTAATGTTTTCAAGGAGTAATATTTTTTTTTAAGTTTTCATATTATATTGAAATAAGCTCTTGTCAAATATGTTATTAAATGATAGGCGACGTTCAAATAGTTAAATACGATTATCTGATGAAAAAATTTTCTTGTATATTTTTTCCTTAGATTTAAAAGGTTGGTAACGAATTTTTTTTTAATTCCTAAAGCAATATCAAAATCTGTTATCTTTTTTTTTGTACGCTTTGTTCTAAGAGTATTCTAACCGTCGACAAATAATATCGCTCTTGGGAGTTATAAAATTTTATTTCCTTTACGTACTGTACTACTACGGAGTTGTCGTTTGGGGAACCGTAAATGTAAGTTTGGCTAAATTTGAAAATCGGAAACTAGAACAAATACTATAAGAATGTGAGCAAGAACATAATTATCCTACTCGATTTTAAAAATATCAGTAAGGGAAAGCGTCATGTGACTAGAAAAATCAGGAACATGTAAGAATAAGATAATTTCGATAATTATGTTTTAATTACATTATTGTAAAAAAATTATTTGGCTAATGAACTATACATATAACTATATATATTACATATAGGTACATATGTAGGGCGGATGATTTTTTCGATGGTTGGGGTAATTATCCGAAACTCTCAACTTGCTGACTGAAAACCCCGTCAGCATCAGAGGCTATCGAAGTTGTAAAGACGTCTTCAGGAGGCGCTTGCGTCGCCAACAATAATATTGTTTTATACATATTATTTATTGAGAGCGGGCCTGCGGCCATAAACTAGCGTAATAATTTAAATCCCAACATAAAATCATATTAAAAGTCGTATACGAGTTTGATCTAATTTTATTGTAAGGATAATTAGGTACTGTCGCCATCAGGTATATCGGAACTGCCGAGGCTCTCACAAATATCATAACATGCACTGTAACCAAATATGTATTCTGTGCTGTAACGCTCTGGCAATAGAACCGTGTTCAGATATTTCTGAGCACCTGGGCAGCGTCGATGTATCTGATGGCAACTGAACTTACCTATGTCAAATATGTCATGACAATATTAAAGAATTGTGTAAGCACGCAAAATGTAACTGGCTAACTGGTACTGTATTTTGAATTGTTTGTTACCAGGTTAAGGTATATTTTCCTCCAATGTTCAGATATTTGTGACCAATTCTCTTGCTTAGATACCTGTGACGATTTGTGTGTTCAGATATTTTTACTTCACTGTGTGATCAGAAATTACTGAAATAATTGATGTTCATATATTTATGAAAAAATGTAGTGCTCAGATGTTACTGGCGGATCTGTTGTAAATAATTTATTGAAATTTAACCCTGCTCAGAAGTATTTGAGGACCTCGCCCGCTACGATATATCTGATGGCGACTGTACAAGACTGCGTATGTATATGATAACATGCTTCGAACAGATGAGTTTTAGGACTACTTATCATTACATTATGGATAATAATTATTATGACAATTGATTGTGAGGGAGGACTAATACCGGTTAGGATAAAATAGTTATGGCAAGAGATATGAGGACAAACGTTATTAGGGATCGCGATGAATATGCCAAAACATATTAGGGTTATTGATGTTATGCCAAAAATGCTTCGGGCAAATGAGTTTTAGGGCAGCCATTACGTTATGGAAAATTATTTTTATGGCAATAGATCGTTAGAGCTAATGTCCATTAGGACAAAACGGTTAGGGCAAGTGATTTTAGGACAAAAGTTGTTAGGGATGTAGAGGGCCACCCAAGAATCGTACCTAATTGTGACGTCACGCGAAACTTTAATGTACTGTATTTCCGTCGTTTTTACACAACAATACACAAACAAAACACACAAAACAAAAACAAAAAAACAAAAATAAAATACGTGTCGAATATTTTTTCACAATCTAACAGACGTACTAATTATTCTTTTATTTATTTAAAATTTATTAGGCGGACTTAATGCCATAAGGCATTCTCTACCAGTCAACCTACAGGCCAAACAGAGAATTACTATTGGTGCGGGTAATAAAAGAAACATTATTACAAAAAGAAACTTACAAAGATACGACTTAATAAGTAATATATGTTAAATAAGTAATACAATACAATATATTATAACAAAAAATTATGAATAACTAATAAGGTACATAATATATATATTATGATAAATAGTCATTTAAATATATATAAATAATTCTATACCTGCAAATAATGTACCACAATGAGCCTCAATCAAGAGCGTTATCAAAAAGATGCTTGCGCAGCAGCTTGCGCTTGAACGTAAATTTACTAGCAGCTCGACAAATGCTAAGAGGAAGGGCATTCCAAAGACGGATAGGTTCCACAGTGAAAGAATTGGACATTGAGCCGGACCGGTGATGCGGGAGAGAAAGGAAGAGTTTGCGCGAGGAACGAAACTACATCATATTTATAAAAATAAGTTTAGAACGATAGATAACGAAGAAAGTAACTCAAGGAACTTAGGTAAGGATAGAATACGAGTATATTAAGTTGATCCAAGAACTATGATAATCTGCGTAGTATTGAATTTTGTTTATTTTGATATTTTATTCGTATTTATTTAGCATAAATTTATTTATTTAACATAAAGTACATTAGGTATATTCGTATACTTCGCTTTTAAACTGAGTTTTGGAGCCACGAAACGGATCAGTTGAATCTAATTCCTGGTTGTATAAATAAGAGATACGCGATAGTATGGCGTTTGCGCCGTAGTGAGTCGACTGGCGGAATTCGAAAGAGTGTAGTTTTCCTAGTACAACGCTTAGGGGTCCGAAGTAAGCAGAAGGCCTAGTATAAAAATTGTACGACATTAACTTCTCGACCGCGTTAGCGTATCGAGAGTTCAAATTATGTTTGCCGTTTATTTAAATCATCCGGCAACTTTCATATTTTGACCCCTCGATACGCTAACGCGGTCGAGAAGTTAATGTCCTAAAATTTTTATACTAGGCCTTCTGGCCAGACAGTACCTCGGGGCAGTTTAAGCGATTTAGAAGTATATAAAACAGAAAGCTCATGTCCGCCAATTTGCGACGATTTTCCAGTGTCAAAAGGTTGCATTCCCGACAGCTGTCGGAATAAGAAAGCTTATGATTAAATTTTTAATTTATTGTAAATAATTAATTCAATGACATTATCAATTGATAGTGTGTGCAAATAAATAAAAAAGGCACTAATTCAATTAGGACACAGATCTACAGCTTGGAAAAAACTTAAAATAATAAATATTTACTGGTTAAAAACGCAAAAATAATGTCGACTGGGTCCGAAAAACGTTGACAAAGACTTTTTGAAATATTTTAATTAAATTACACTGGTTTTCCTATTTGAATTAAAAGAATACACAAGTGTACGACGGCGCAGGCAGAAGTTCGTATATATACGTTTGTGACGTTTTAAATAAAAAGGGCCCTCATTATAAATTGAAAGAGATGTCATAATACAGAAAAAGTGACCAAGGCCCCCGGTGAGCAGGCCTGGGATCGAACCAGTCCCCTCAGTCCCCCTGCTTTCGCGGCAGACGCCCTAACTACTGGACTACCCGATCACGGTAGCCAGAGTCCGAAATTTCCTCAGTAGGTATATGCAATCCTTACTTATTTTAAACGTTTAAGGTACGCTCCACCAGTCCTACAGTTCAGACTTACGTCTAGGTAGTGCTGCCTTCTGGATAATCTTTACAGATTATTTTCAACTATAAGCGAGGGTGACATCACCATTCTAAACAATTGTAAAGCACGAATCAAATCATTTATTAAATGTAATAAATGTTTTGATTCATGTTTTCTGTTTTTTAAGTAGTCACACTACTATATATAAATTATAAATTGAAACTCTACATGTGCAATTCATCGTTTGGGTGCAAACCCCACTTTTAAAATCGAAAAGGGAACTCGCTTACTCCTCGCCCGGAAATCCCCGGGCGAAAAAGTTTTGGATTTCTAGTAGGTACCTTTCTTTTTAACCTACCTTCCTTTGAGACTGTTTTTCAGTAGAGATATCGACAAGGTGCTGGATTTAAGTATATAATAAAATTAGAAGAAAGATAAACCTACCTGAAATATATTATTATCTAACTGAAAACAGAAGAGGATTAGAACAAAAAAATGCAGAAGGCCTTTCTGTTCCTTTTTAAAAATATGTAAAAAAAATACTACTAGTAGCTGAATTATTATCTTATATATATAATGTGTCGTCATTATAATGTTGGAACAGTGAAATAAAAGTAGATTGTGTTGCTCTGAAAGAGATATTTTTTATTAAACACAATTTTACGTACACATATATGATGGATATCAACACACTTATAATTGAACCTAATATAGACTTACCTGAAAGAGAAACAACAATGAAAGCTATTATTCACTAATTCCTGTAAGTATATCAAGTATTAACACAAAATCACATATCTTCTTCTTCTTTTATAATATTGCCTCTGTCCGAGAATTGGACAATTTTGCCAGTGTCCCGTATTAATATAATCATTGTATCTTGTATAAATAGTATATTGCCTCTTGGGCGACGTTGTTCGGTAATTGGCCTTGCTATTTATTCCGTTAACAGCTATACGTAATAAATATGTTGGGAGGCCAAGATCCCGGGACAACCGAGTAATGACTCAATAACGCGATTACACGCGTTTCAGGATTAATTATTCATTAGCTGCACACTTCTTCGTTAGTTTACTGCACAATAAGCTATAAATATTACACATTAAACAACATTTAGCACACAAAAACAAATAACTATTCAAGAAACGCAACCGCCATTTTGAATATCAAACGGAAGACCTCTTTCAAATAAGATTGTCATGTCATCAAAAGTCTATAGACAACCAAATGAAGTATTAAGAACTTCATTTCCATTTCCCCCCCTAAAATAAAACTACATTATTTTTTTCTATTTAAACCAATCATACGTCTTTTCATTCCGTCATTAGTATTTTTCTTTCAGTATTGGGACAAGTTTTGTTATATGGAAAAGGTTTGATTCGCTTTTCATTATTGAAATAGATTAATGTGATTGATACTTATTGATTATTGTGTTGAATAGTACTGGCAATAGAAGAAACTATAACAAATTTGTATTTTCATAGTTACCGTTCTAGGCATTGTTTATTTACTTTTCTTAAATCAGTTGAATCAAAACAGTGCTCATATAAACATCGAATATATTCCGTTAGTGCTTTTTTACTGTGTTTATCTGCTTTGCTATCCTTTATATACGAGTATAAGGGCAATTTTTACCCTCACAGTCGTTATGGGCCTTATGCAGTAAACGGAAGAAATTTTCAGCTAAAATGAGTACGAGTACTGTGAAAATTGACCAACTCAACGAAAGCAATTATGAGACCTGGAAATCCAAGTAGAAGCAGTTTTAATAAATAATGATGCCTGGGGCTACGTTAATGGAACTATCCAGAAACCAGCAGAACCAGCCGAAGCAGTCAAATGGGACATTGGAGACTCAAAAGCTAAGTCTGATCTCATTTTATCGATAACCCCGAGCGAATTACGACACCTCAGAGGTTGTAAGACATCGCGAGATGTATGGTTAAAGTTACAGAACGTTCATGCATCGAAGGGACCTGCGAAAAAGGCTACTGTATTAAAAGAGCTGTTGCTTCGTAAATTGGAGGAAGGTGGTGACCTTAGAGAACATGTCATGAGATTTTTCGATGTGATAAGTCAATTAGCTGACATGGATATCGAAATGAATGATGATCTAACTTCGATAATGCTCTTGTATAGCTTGCCGTCTAGTTTTGAAAACTTTAGATGTGCCATAGAATCTCGAGATTCACTGCCGAAACCAGAGGCATTGAAAATTAAGATATTAGAAGAGGAACATTCCAGAAATAGTGAAGATAGTGTAGACAGGGCACTTCTTGTTAAAGGAAAGAGATCTTCTAAGCCAAAGAGTGGCACAGAGCAAAAACAACGCGCATGTGATACGGCTGAGCAAGGAAATTCGGAATTTAGATACAAATGTTTTAAATGTCATCAAAGGGGTCATAAAGCGTCCGAGTGCACGCAAAAGAAGAATAATTGTAGTGATTCTGTAAAGTATGTATCGAACATAAGTGATTCATCAGATGTTGATTCCAATTTTGTAACATTTAATTGTGTTTCAGATGTTAATGCTGTTTGCAACGAGAATGGAGATTAGATTTTGGACAGCGGATGTACATCACATTTATGTAGAGACGCAGACAAATTGGATACTAAATTTTTACATGTAGCTGGTAAGCTGAATTTGGCAACTAACTCTAGCACGAACGTACAAGGTAAGGGGACAGTCAGATTATCTACATGTAGTAATGGTGTTAAAACTGTAATCCAGCTGCTCAATACCCTATTTGTTCCGGATTTGCGATGTGACCTTATCTCAGTAGCTAAAATTACTGATCAGGGGTTTAGCGTTACGTTTGAGAAAAACAGAGCTATTGTTCGAGATAGTTGTGGTAACACTAAACTTGTGGCGAATCGCAAAGGTAATTTATATTACGTTGAGGAACAATGTGACAGAGCGTCAGCGATTTCCGAGCGAAAAGTTGATGTGAGGTTGTGGCATGAGCGTTTAGGCCATTTAAATGCGAAGGATCTTGTCCAAATCTTAAATAAATCTGGCATGAAGCTTAAGATGACAGATGTAAGAGAGTTATACGATTGTGATGTTTGTATGCAAGGGAAAATGAGTAGGTTACCTTTTACGAGATCTAGTGGGCCATGCGATGAAAAATTGAAAATTATTTATTCTGACGTGGTGGGCCCGATGCAGCATACATCAATAAATGGTGCCAAATATTTTGTGACATTTATTGATGATCATACTAGATGGTGTGAAGTCTATTTTCTTAGCAAGAAAAGTGAAGTGTTCACTACATTCAAGGTATACAAAACTCATGTTGAGAACCTGTTTAATAGGAAAATAACTTACCTTCAAAGAGATTGGAAGTCGTAGGGCGACGCGCCTATAGAGAGACGGCTTGAGAGCCAAAACTCGTGTATCGCATATGCGCCCGGCGCATACGTGACAGTCAGTAGCAGTCAGTACCCCTTGGGCCGTCATGGAGTAATAATAAAATGAAAATACTTCAAAAATGCCACATTGCTCAATAATCGGGTGCCGCAACCAAAGCAAATTTGTAAATACACAAAATTCAAACGTTTCGTATCACAGGTAATTAAATAATATTTAATTAATTCAATATAAAATTAGTATGGGCAAGAGAAATAGGGAAGAGACAGGACGCTGCATTTGTTATCGATAGTGTATGTCATATGCCTTACTAAAATAGTAAGATGAATTTTTATTTAAATATTATTGAAATACTAAAAAAATTCACAATACAACATACAGTGTGTATCAGAACAAAGAGCAAACCTTAAAATTGGTTGACGGGTACTCGAATACATTGTAATGACGCCCATTTTACGGGCTTGTGGTATGGTCGGTATGGTCGGCGAGTTCTCGAATGGCAATCACACACCAGACGATGCAGCGTGGGAAGGCCCCCACAAGATAAACTGACGACTGGCTGGCTGACTGGTAAAGGTTGCGGGTGTCTGTGGCAGTCCCTGGGGAAGGCCTAAGTCCAGTAGTGGACATCGTTCGGCTGATGATGATAATGATGATGAGTCACGACGAATATTAATTAGTACATTGTACAGAATGAGCTCTTCGAGCAACAGTGGCTTTCAACATGTTGAAAGGGAGACGTCACAGCAACATCTTAATACCGTCCAAACTTTTGCGAGGGGAAACGTGCACACAGGCGCACTTCTCACACATTTATACATACAAAAAGCAATCAATAATGGTGAAACTGACACAGAAACAATGAATACAACTACACTAATAAATCTTGCACACTTCGATCTATTTTTGTATACGGACTAGTCTCTCTAGTAGGACTTCGGAAGAGGCAGAGGTACCTTATGTATGTGGACACCACTTCCTGTGTTGCTTGAATGTTCTACAAACTACCGCTAATAATGATTGTATATTTATCTGCAGTAAGTTTATTTATTTAAAAAAAAACATTGTGTGTATCACGAGCCGTACTAGAATTACGACCTGATCTTCGACTCAACCTGTGACTTAAATTCACATTCTTTCGTAATATCTTGTTTACTGCCCTTAATACACACTGTTCTATACCGTTCGTGTATGTCACATTACTGTAAATGAAAGTCTTGTAAAGAAAGAGAGCGCGTTATGTTTTATCTGAAGGATAGCTGTAACTGGAGATTGTAAAACAGGCCCTTAGTTAAATTATTGTAAATAAAATATGTAGTTTAAATTGCGTCAATTCTTTATTTACTCTTCTTGTGTTAATAATTAAATATCCTCTTCTTATGTTGTACTAAGAAAGTACTAGCATCGCTTCATTATAGAATACTGATATAAGAAACAATTCACTTAAACCATAACGCAGTAATAAAATGAAATAACAATGAAGTCATTTGAGTGTCTGATTTTGAAACAGAGGTTAAAAATAAGGTAAGAAATAAAAATATTTGCATAACTTTATTTCATGTAATTTTTAGTGAAATTTTAATAACTGCTCCTAATCTATCGATACAATATCGACCCATATAACAACCCTATGAATAGCACGTATGGCAGTTTTGACAATAACATGTCAAAATTACCTGACACGGTCGATTTCTATGAGAATCAAAGCCAAAGGCTCCTCTATATGTAAGGTTGTCACACTAAAGAGGTCCGTGCTCTGTGCTTACCTTCATACAGATAATGGAGGCGAATACTGCAACCGAGATTTCGACGAGTTCTTGAAGAAAGAAGGAATAGCAAGAAGGCTGACAATTCCGGGCGTACCTCAGCAGAATTAGATAGCTGAAAGGAAGAACAGGACCTTGACAGAGATGGCAAGATGTATGCTCAGTTCGTCGGGGCTTTCTCCGGGTTTCTGGGTGGATGCTGTGGCTACAGCATGCCACGTAAGAAATCGTTGTCCAACAAGAAGTCTTGAAGGAGGAATACCTTTCGTACTCGACAGGTCGTTCAAAGTGGTTCGAACGACCTGTGAAATTAGATTACTTACACAAGTTTGGGTCTAAGGTACACGTCTTGGACAAGTCAACCGGGAAAGACAAGTTTGCTCCTCGAAGTCAAGAAGGAATCTTTGTAGGATATCCTAGAGATCGAAAAGGTTATAGAGTATGGATGCCGAAACAACGACAAGTTATCATGTCAAGAGATGTGAAATTTCACGAAGTGAAGAGTGAAGAGAATAAAATGACGAACATGAAGGTTGACCCCTTTGAAATTTACAAGGGAGAATCGGCAAATGTTCAAAATCAACCTTCAAAGGTTGAGGTAGAATTTCATCCTGAAAAACCGAATGAAAATCGAATTGAGCAGATTTCTCATGAAGAGAATGAAGTCAGAAATCTTGATCCTGCATCTGAGGGAAAAGATGAAGTTTCCGTTGTAGACCGCCGAATGATAGATGATCCAGATATTGTTGCGGAACCATTTCAACATGATCATCAACACCATTATGTTCATATTGATGGGAGGAGGGTAATGAAAAGAGGTCCAGGTCGACCACGATTGGAGCGAGGTCATGTCGGGCGTCCACGAAAGATATATCACATGGTTGACATTGAGCCACAAGAAGGCGTCGATTCGAACATGGAGTCACATATTCCCATGGAAGAAGATTTAGAGTCGAACGTCGAGTTACATATTCCTATGGAAGAGAGCGTCGAGTCGAACATGGAACCACAAGTATGCATACAGGAAAATACCGATTCTGTCGAGACGTATTTAGACTGTGAAGATTTCGGTGGGATAGCTGAGATTACGGTAAAGCAGGCTTTATCCGGTAATGAGCGAAAAGGATGGATAGATGCGATGCTTTCAGAAGTAAAAAGTTTAGTTAAAAACGATACTTTCGATATTGTTAGTAAACCTATGGGTCGAAATGTCGTAGGATGCCGTTATATACTAACTACTAAGTTAAATGTTGATAAAACTGAAAAGAAGAAAGCCAGACTAGTAGCGAAAGGATTTAGTCAACGTTACGGGATTGACTACCAGAACACCTTTGCACCAGTAGCCAGACTTGACTCTGTAAGATTATTAGTTGCACTTGCAGCAGAACTTGATCTTGAAATTCATCAGTTGGACATTAACACGGTATATTTAAACGGATTATTAGAGGAGGAGATCTATATGAGAGTGCCTGATCTTCTAGAACAATGTATACTAGATCTCACGCGTTTGGAGCAACCAGGTTCAGCTATATACGAACGAGCCAAAAAGATGTTGGATAATATAAAATCTGGGGGCGACGTCTGCCGACTAAAAAGATCGCTGTACGGGCTTAGCTGGACGGCAGTGGAACATCAGACTTGACGAACAGCTGAAGAACATGGGGTTGCAAGTCTCCTTGAACGAACCTTGCCTTTATTTTAAGGATATAGATTCGCAAACTAAACTTTTTGTTCTTGTTTATGTAGATGATATTCTCGTCGCATCGCAAAGAGGTGAATGCATAGAAAGTTTCAAAAAAGAACTGGCCACTAAGTTCGAATTGAAATATTTTGGCATTGCATAAAAATGTTAAAGTAGCTCATCCGGATTATCTTTAAATTAAATATAGGAATTATATTTATGTACCTACTAACAGTAGTGAATAAGAAATAATGTACAGTACTAAAATATCTATGGGTCCTGCCCGAAATAAAAGATTATTTAATTTAATTTAAGAGCGGGCAGAGTGTTTGCCGCGGACACGAAATAGGCATTTAGCGGCCCCGCACTGCTCGCTATCTGTGTGCGTGCGCGCACGCACACTACTACACCGGCGCGTCATTATTCGGGCGTTAAAAGGTTATAACTTAGAAATCTTAGAATTCCTCATTTTTATAATCCTTTGATACAGATATTGTATTAATTCACCTAATATTTGTTCGGTTTTTCCAAATGATTTTATTATTTGTGTTTGTATTTAGTACTAAAGAAAGGTACCATTCTGTCGGTTGTTGATAAGGTTCATTTCTAAACTAATATTTATGACATTCGCGCCTTATCGACAACCGGCAGAATGGCAAAGTGCCTTTTTCTAAATAAAAGCACATTTTTTATGATTTCATATGTGGCTATTTACGGCTAAAGGTACCTTATGGACGGTCGGCGCTTACGTCGCGTTGCAGCGCATTATTATCAGCGTCTTTGTTAACAGCGTAAGCGCCGATCGTCCATAAGGTACCTTTCACCGCAAAACGTCACATATTATGAAATCGTTAAAAAATTGTGTCGTTTTCTTGGTAAAAGTACCACATTGTCGCCTGTTGATAAGGTTTTCCAAGTGATTCTTTATGACAGAAGCGCCTTATCATTCTTATCAATAAGCGACAATGTGGTATCTTTCTTTACCCAGAAAACGTCACTTTTATAATATTGATTATATCAATATTTATAAATTTTGTAAGGTTGACTCCGATTTGGATAAAAATCGATATCCGAGGATCCGACGAAGTGATTAACATGAATCCAGAGTCAAAATGGTAAAATATTGTAAAAACCGACGCCATCTTGGATTTTGTAAAATAAACTCCGATTTGGATAAAAATCGATATCTGACTATCCGGCGGGGTCTTTAACATGAATCCAGAATCAAAATCGTTAAATATTGTAAAAAGCGACGCCATCTTGGATTTTGTGAGATTAACTCTGATTTGGATAAAAATCGATATCTGAGAATCCGGCGGGGTGATTAACATGAATCTTGAGTCAAAATTGTAAAATATTGTTAAAACAGACGCCATCTTGGATTTTGTGAGATTAACTGCGATTTGGATAAAAATCGATATCTGAGGATCCGGCGGGGTGATTAACACGAATCTTGAGTCAAAATTGTAAAATATTGTTAAAACCGACGCCATCTTGGATTTTGTAAGATCAACTCCGATTTGGATAATAATTGATATCTGACGATCCAGCGGGGTCCTTAACATGAATCTAGAATCAAAATCGTAAAATATTGTAAAAAGCGACGCCATCTTGGATTTTGTGAGCTTAACTCCGATTTGGATAAAAATCGATATCCGAGGATCCGACGGAGTGATTAACATGAATCCAGAGTCAAAATTGTAAAATAATGTAAAAACCGACGCCATCTTGGATTTTGTAAGATCAACTCCGATTTGGATAAAAAATTATATCTGACGATCCGGCGGGGTCCTTAACATGAATCCAGAATCAAAATCGTTAAATATTGTAAAAAGCGACGCCATCTTGGACTTTGTGAGATTAACTCCGATTTGGATAAAAATCGATATCTGACGATCCGGCGGGGTCTTTAACATGAATCCAGAATCAAAATCGTTAAATATTGTAAAAAGCGACGCCATCTTGGATTTTGTAAGATCAACTCCGATTTGGATAAAAATTGATATCTGACGATCCGGCGGGGTCCTTAACATGAATCCAGAATCAAAATCGTTAAATATTGTAAAAAGCGACGCCATCTTGGACTTTGTGAGATTAGCTCCGATTTGGATAAAAATCGATATCTGAGGATCCGGCGGGGTGATTAACATGAATCTTGAGTCAAAATTGTAAAATATTGTTAAAACCGACGCCATCTTGGATTTTGTGAGATTAACTGCGATTTGGATAAAAATCGATATCTGAGGATCCGGCGGGGTGATTAACACGAATCTTGAGTCAAAATTGTAAAATATTGTTAAAACCGACGCCATCTTGGATTTTGTAAGATCAACTCCGATTTGGATAATAATTGATATCTGACGATCCAGCGGGGTCCTTAACATGAATCTAGAATCAAAATCGTAAAATATTGTAAAAAGCGACGCCATCTTGGATTTTGTGAGCTTAACTCCGATTTGGATAAAAATCGATATCCGAGGATCCGACGGAGTGATTAACATGAATCCAGAGTCAAAATTGTAAAATAATGTAAAAACCGACGCCATCTTGGATTTTGTAAGATCAACTCCGATTTGGATAAAAAATTATATCTGACGATCCGGCGGGGTCCTTAACATGAATCCAGAATCAAAATCGTTAAAAATTGTAAAAAGCGACGCCATCTTGGACTTTGTGAGATTAACTCCAATTTGGATAAAAATCGATATCTGACGATCCGGCGGGGTCCTTAACATGAATCCAGAATCAAAATCGTTAAATATTGTAAAAAGCGACGCCATCTTGGACTTTGTGAGATTAACTCCAATTTGGATAAAAATCGATATCTGACGATCCGGCGGGGTCCTTAACATGAATCCAGAATCAAAATCGTTAAATATTGTAAAAAGCGACGCCATCTTGGATTTTGTGAGAATAACTGCGATTTGGATAAAAATCGATATCTGAGGATCCGGCGGGGTGATTAACACGAATCTTGAGTCAAAATTGTAAAATATTGTTAAAACCGACGCCATCTTGGATTTTGTGAGATCAACTCCGATTTGGATAAAAATTGATATCTGACGATCCGGCGGGGTCCTTAACATGAATCCAGAATCAAAATCGTTAAATATTGTAAAAAGCGACGCCATCTTGGATTTTGTGAGATTAACTCCGATTTGGATAAAAATCGTTATCTGAGGATCCGGCGGGGTGATTAACATAAATCTTGAGTAAAAATTGTAAAATATTGTTAAATCCGACGCCATCTTGGATTTTGTACGATCAACTCCGATTTGGATAAAAATTGATATCTGGCGATCCGGCGGGATCCTTAACATGAATCCAGAATCAAAATCGTAACAAATTGTAAAAAGCGACGCCATCTTGGATTTTGTGAGATTAACTGCGATTTGGATAAAAATCGATATCTGAGAAGCCGGCGGGGTGATTAACATGAATCTTGAGTCAAAATTGAAAAAATATGGTAAGAATCGACGCCATCTTGGATTTTGTGATATCAACTCCGATTTGGATAAAAATCGTCAGATATCGATTTTTATCCAAATCAGAGATAATTTTCCAAAATCCAATTTGGCGTCGGTGTTGACATTATTTAACAATTTTGACTTCGGATTCATGTTATGTGTCAAATCGGAGCTAATCTCACAAAGTCCAAGATGGCGTCGCTTTTTACAATATTTAACGATTTTGATTCTGGATTCATGTTAAGGACCCCGCCGGATCCTCAGATATCGATTTTTATCCAAATCGGAGTTGATCTTACAAAATCCAAGATGGCGTCCGTTTTAACAATATTTTACAATTTTGACTCTGGATTCATGTTAAGGACCCCGCCGGATCCTCAGATATCGATTTTTATCCAAATCGGAGTTGATTTTACAAAATCCAAGATGGCGTCGGTTTTTACAATATTTTACAATTTTGACTCTGGATTCATGTTAATCACTCCGTCGGATCCTTAGATATCGATTTTTATCCAAATCGGAGTTAAGCTCACAAAATCCAAGATGGCGTCACTTTTTACAATATTTAACGATTTTGATTCTGGATTCATGTTAAGGACCCCGCCGGATCGTCAGATATCAATTTTTATCCAAATCGGAGTTGATCTTACAAAATCCAAGATGGCGTCGGTTTAAACAATATTTTACAATTTTGACTCAAGATTCATGTTAATCACCCCGCTGGATTTTCAGATATCGATTTTTATCCAAATCCGAGCTAATCTCACAAAATCCAAGATGGCGTCGCTTTTTACAATATTTGACGATTTTGATTCTGGATTCATGTTAAGGACCCCGCCGGATAGTCAGATATCGATTTTTATCCAAATCGGAGTTGGTTTTACAAAATCCAAGATGGCGTCGGTTTTTACAATATTTTACAATATTGATCCTAGATTCATGTCATGGTCCCCACTGGATCCTCAGATATCAATTTTTATCCAAATCGGAGTTTATCGCACAAAATCCAAGATGGCGTCGCTTTTTACAGTATTTTACGATTTTGATTCTGGATTCATGGTAAGGACCCCGCCGGATCGTCAGATATCGATTTTTATCCAAATCGGAGTTTATCTTACAAAATCCAAGATGGCGTCGGTTTAAACAATATTTAACAAATTTGACTCAAGATTCATGTTAATCACCCCGCCGGATCCTCAGATATCGATTTTTATCCAAATCGGAGTCAACCTTACAAAATTTATAAATATTAATGTAATAAATATAATTTATAATTTTTTAATATATTTGTAAATATCTGCTCCATCATCAGACCTTGGAAACCATGCATGGCCCAAGTGCTCGTCGAATCAAAACTAACGAGTCTAAACACGAAGGTATTCTATCAACTGGTTCCTGAGTACCAGTTGACACTTTACTGCTCCACCATCAGACCTTGGACACCATGTATAGCCCAAGTGCTCGTCAAAACAAAATCTACGAGTCTGAACACGAAGGTATTCCACCCACTGGTTCCTGAGTACCGGTTGACACCTTTCTGCTCCATCATCAGACCTTGGACACCACTCACGATCCAAGTGCTCGTCAAAACAATACAAATGACTCCAAACACGGGGGTATTACATCAACTACTGCCTGAGTTCCGGTGGCCGCCTTTCTGCTCCATCATCAGACCTTGGACACCACCTACGGCCCAAGTGCTCGCCTAACCAAACCTAACGAGCCCAAACACAGGGGTATTACATCAACTACTTCCTGAGTTCCGCTGGTCATCTTTCTGCTCCATCATCAGACCTTGGACACCAGTCACGGTCCAAGTGCCCGCCAAAACAATACAAATGAGTCCAAACACGGGGGTATTACATCAACTACTTCCTGAGTTCCGGTGGTCATATTTCTGCTCCATCATCAGACCTTGGACACCACTCACGGTCCAAGTGCTCACCAGAACAAACCTAACGAGCCCAAACACGGGGGTATTACATCAACTACTTCCTGAGTTCCGGTGGTCATCTTTCTGCTCCATCATCAGACCTTGGACACCACTCACGGTCCAAGTGCTCACCAGAACAAACCTAACGAGCCCAAACACGGGGGTATTACATCAACTACTTCCTGAGTTCCGGTGGTCATCTTTCTGCTCCATCATCAGACCTTGGACACCACTCACGGTCCAAGTGCTCACCAGAACAAACTTAACGAGCCCAAACACGGGGGTATTACATCAACTACTTCCTGAGTTCCGGTGGTCATCTTTCTGCTTCATCATCAGACCTTGGACACCAGTCACGGTCCAAGTGCCCGCCAAAACAATACAAATGAGTCCAAACACGGGGGTATTACATCAACTACTTCCTGAGTTCCGGTGGCCACCTTTCTACTCCGTCATCAGACCTTGGACATCTTCTACGGTCCAAGTGACACTATATACAATGAGGTATAAACGAAACTAACTCTGTATGTCATTCATTTTGAACTGGTTGCTATTGCCTATTTCCTTTGGAAACACAAAAAATGGTAAAAAAATTCTTATACCGTTTTGCTACCTATAACGCAGTATACGTACACAATGAACATCGATTTATTTCAAGATGTAGACGCTCCGCAGAGAGACGTGGTGTCGCTTCGAACATTCGGGGCCGACTGACTATTTCGGGTGTTGCTCACTTGTTATATTTCAACGATCAGATTCCATAGTAATTTTGTATGGCGGATTTTTAGGACGTTTTAAAAAAATCATAATTAATTAATGAACCAGTATTATGTAATAAGACTATACGAATTCAGTAGCTTGTATATTTGAGATTGGATAGAGTTAGTTTTTAAAAATAAAGCAAATGATTTTTCATTCACTTTGGCATAAACGCTGACACGCGTTTTTCTCAATTTTGCTGCGTCTTTGCGTAGACATATTTACTAAACTGTACATTATTGTAGATTATAAATACACGAATATGGTAGACACACTCTTTGAGATAATAATTACATGCATCTTGTATGTCTTTGCAAATAATTGAGGACGCCACAGTCTTAACCGTAACTGTCGTTTACGTTGAAAACACTCTGCCCCCTCTTAATTGCGAAATATATGTTAGGCATAGAGTTTGACAAATGTGACAGTGACATAAAATTGTCACAACAAAAATACATCGAAGATTTATTGGTAAAATTTAATATGGTTAATTGTAAACCAATATCTACGCCGATGGAAAATAAATACAAGATGAATAAACCCACTGTGAAGTGTAGTACTAAGGAACAGTATCCGTATCGTGAAATTATAGGTTCGTTGATGTATCTCTCTATCGGAACGAGACCGGACATTACTAATACGGTTGCTATATTAAGCCAACTAGCTTTTACCCGCGGCTTCGCCCGCGTACTAAACGTAATTTTCAACCGTCTACAAATAAGGAGGTTCTTAGTTGGGCCCGTATATTTGTATGTACCTACATATGTATGTTTGTCCGCTATTATCTTGCGGTTGGCTGAACGGATTTAAATGGAATGGATGGTTGCCGCAAAAGTGATCAAACTGAAAAATTCAAGTTGGCGGCTGTTTCTCAATTTTGACCTCTGATTTGTTATAAAGAACCTCTCGAACCCTTTATATGTGCCTACCGAGCTTTATCACGAACTTAACTCTATAAATTCAAGATGGTGGCCGTTGATGGTGGCGTTGGTGGTTCGTTAGAAAGAACCTTTCGGATCCTCGGATATCGATTTTCATCACGATCAGATCATAACTGAAGAATTTCTAGGCGATGGCCGTTTTTCTCAGTTTTAACTTCAGATTATTCATAAAGAGAACCTCTCGGAAATCGATTTTAACACGATCGGATCAAAATCGAAATAATTCAAGATGGCGGCCGGATCTCGCAGTTTTTACTACAGATTCATTACTGAGGAATCTCTCGGATCCCCAAATACCGATTATTATCAAGGTCGGATTAAAACTCAATAAATTCAAGATGGAGCCCCTTTTCGCAATTCTGATCAAGGACCTATTTTAGATTTAAGGTAGGCAGAGGCAGGTCGTTAGGTAAGTTACACTTACTGTATATATTTCTCATGTTGACTTTCTCACCCCATTTCGTACTCCTATTTACTCATTTCTCGTTAGGAATACTCCTGTGAATAAAATAGTCTAATAAATCTTGTTTTCCGATATACAATCAAATCCCACTTTACCCCTTTAGGAGGAGAATTCTAAAAAATCCTAGCTATTTCCCGCAGCTTCGCCCGCGTACAAAATGAATGTTCAACCGTAACGTAATTTCAAAATCAAGTTGGCGGCTTTGATTCGTTATAAAGAACCTCTTGAACGCTTTGATATGTACCAACCGAGTACATATTACGATCAATCTTGACTTCTGATTCCTTAGAAAGAACCTTTCGGATTCTCAGATATTGATTTCCATCACGATCAGATCATAACTGACGAAATTTCAGATGGCGGCCTTTTCTCGCAGTTTTGGCTCTCGGATCTTCTTTCTTATCTCAATTAGAAGGTGAATTCTGAAAAATCCTTTCTTAATGCACCCCTACACCTTAATAAGAAACCTACGTTCCAAATTTGAAATTCTTGAAACAGAAATAAACAACAAAACGACACTCATATTGATATTTTGAGATTTCAACCCCATCGCACCCCAACAGGGAAGATGGTTGTTGTTTTTGATTTCAGCGACCCGATAAACCATAAAAACGATAATCATGATGTTTTTTGACTTTGTTACCCCTTTTTGCCCTCTTAGGGGTTTAATTCTCAAAAAATCAAATACACGTCTTTACTCATTTACCTTTAGAAATACTCTTGTGTAGTTTTGAATAAAATAATTTAACTAATCATGTTTCCCCATACATAGTTTGTACCGTCATTTCTCCCCCTTTGGAGGTGAATTTAGAAAACTCCTTTGTTTGTGCACCCCTACGCCTTATAAGGAACCTAAGTGTTATGTTTGGAATCTATAGAACCAGAAATAAACAACAAAACGACACCCATATTTATATTTTTAGAGTTCGACCCCCTCGCGCCCCAACAGGGAAGATAGTATTTCACAATCGCCACGTAAGATTTTAAAATCGTCGTTGTTTTTGTAATCAGCGACCCGATAAACCAGAAAACGATACCCATGTTGTTTTTTTTACTTTTTCACCCCTTTTCCCCCTTATATGGGTTGAATTCTCAAAAAACCTGAAACACGTGCTACCTCATTTATCTTTATAAATACTCCTGTAAAGTTTCAAATGGAATAGGCCAACTAATCTTGTTTCCCCATAAAAACTTTGGACTTTCAAATCACCCCCTTAGGGGGTTGAATTTTGAAAAATCCTTTCTTATTGCACCTCTAGACTTTATGAGGAACCTACGTTTCAAATTTGGTATCTCTAGGACCAGCGGTTTGGGCTGTGCGTTGATATGTCAGTCAGTTAGTCATTCAGTCAGTCACTTTCTTTTTTATATATTATATAGATAAAAACACCTTTTTTGTATTTTGATGAGAAACCTTTACACATAAAATAAAGTCTCTAGCTAAACAGAAAACCTTCCGCCATACAAACTTTCAACACCCTTTTCACCCTTATAAGGGTCGAATTTTCGAAATCGCTGAAATTACTTTTTGTAAACTCTAATGAGGATTCTTTTCACAAAATTTGTAGTCTATAACTAAAAGGGAAACGCTTCCGCCATACAAACTTTTAACACACTTTTCACCCCTTTTGGGGTTAATTTTTTCTAAAACGCTAAAATTACTTTTTTTGTATTTTAATAACAAACATCTACACCAACTTTTGAGTCCCTATCTAAAAAAAAAACCTTTCTTCCATACAAACTTTCAACCCCGATTTAACCCCCTTAGAAGATGATTTTTTCAAAACCCTTTCTTATTCGTTACCTTCGTTAAATACCTAACGTAATGTGAAAATTTCAGGATCATACGTTTAGTAGTTTCGGCTGTGCGTTGATCAGTGAGTCAGTCAGTCAGGACTTTTCCTTTTATATGTATAGATTTTTGGATTGTCCAAATGAGGATTGTTGGAATGCTGCGAAACGTGTATTGCGATACTTGAAACATACTAAAACGTATGGCCTTATTTACACGAAGACGGGTAAATCATTGCATGGTTATTCTGATGCTGATTGGGGAGGATGTCTGATAGATAGGCGTTCTTATTCAGGTTATGTTTTTATGTTAGGTGGTGGATGTGTGTCTTGGAAGTCGCAGAAGCAAAAATGTGTATCAACATCTAGCTGTGAAGCGGAGTATGTTAGTTTGGCGTCGTCAATGAAGGAAGGCATATACCTGAACAGCTTGCTTAATGAGATTGGACTACGTAAGTTTGCACCATTATCTTTACATGTAGATAATCAGGGAGCGATTTGTCTGGCCAAGGATCCAATGTTCCATTCTCGGAGCAAACACATCGACATAAGGTATCACTTTATACGAAGCGTATTAAGGGACAACAAGAGTATTATGTTGGAGTACTTGTCAAGTCAACCGACTCAATGCTCGCAGACATTTTAACAAAGGCGTTGCCTAGAGAAAAGCATTATATTTGCATGCGTGGTTTAGGCATAGCTTGTTAATTGTTATTATTTTTAGAGTTGTACTTTGGTATCACTTTGTTTTGCGTATGTGTTTTTATTTATTTTGAATATGCACATTAAGGGGGCGTATTGAAATAGATTAACACGTTCACGGACGGTAAGATGTTTGGCTTGCAACCAAATTCGGCACCAAAAAATTGTATGGGAATTTTGTGCATGCTATGGCATGTCTGACATAGGACCTTATAGGAATGTGGTAGTTTAGGACAGGGAATGCTGGAGCATACGACTGCTATAGAATCACTGCCTCCTAACTTAATCAGGATTCGACTATATACGCCAGCAGATTCTATAGCATTCAACTGCTACAGCAGTTCTGTCACATGATCTAGTCCCGATATGGTACTATTTGACACCAAATGCTAATGCATTCGACAGCTATAGCAGCCCTGTCACATGACTTGTGTTCACATACTGTACTATGTGACAGTGAATGCTATAGCAGTTGACTTGCACATAGCACTTCCGTAAGCATTCGTACACCTTATAACGTAATCTAACTAATCTGTTGTAAATACATTCTCTAATACAGTGACTGGCGTTATCGTATCATCAAAGGGTATTGTAGACCCACAATTACTTGTATCGAATTCAAAATCTTCTACTTGGACACTATTCTCCTCCTGTGGACTCCCATTGATAGGTGTAGGTACTACCTACACCGGCCGAATTTCTCTAATTGTAGAAGTTGTAGGTTATGAGATGGTTTTGTAATTTACTTCGCGAAGAGGACGGAGTAGAATTTCTTGACAATGGCGACTCAGCTATAGATGCTCGTTTTATGGCGGAGAACAGGAGCTTTAGGTGATTGAGGAGCAGACATAGATGCCAGTTCAATACGCAGCGAAGAAATCAGCTTTCTGTTGAACGAATAAGTGAAATTTCTATATAAAAGGTACGCGGCCCCATTACTATACGTAAATAAAAGAAATGGTTCCCTAAACAGCATAGGATAGAGCTCGTTTTGCGATAAAAAAAAAATCTTCGCTACACGATGGGTTGACTGGCTTGTAAAGCTTTGAAGGGTCTGGATTGTCTAGGAACGAGCGAAATAGATCGACTGCTCTAGGGCAGTTTCGCTCGTGGTATACTGCTGATTTATCCGGCGTACGAGATGAGTCCTCTAAAACGAATGTATGTTACCCTAATTTTGAGTTGAAGTCTTACCGTTACGAATAAACGTAGTATTCACTCTTGGCGACGCAGCTGAGTCAATGCTGTCCACCTCAGACGAAGACTCAGTCTCACAAGGCTCATAATTTGTGTCGGAACCATATTCTCCATCTTCATCACCGAATGGGTGTTCATTTGAGTCACCCGTACCTTTATTCGAAGCTAAATTGTGATCGCGCTCGTTAGCCGATACCTCCGAGACATCGACACTAGACAGCTCCTCCGAAGATTCGTCAGTCGTCTCCTCGAACAACTTTTTCTTTTTTATCATTGGCACTGGCAGCCTTGTGCTTCTTTTTTGGAGGCATCTCAAATATTACACATATAATTGACTTTCCAGTAGGTACATTAGAATCCCCGTTATGCTCTAAGTAAATAGCATAAATCTCCAGGAGCCTGTTTTTCAACATATACATACCTAAAGACGTGAGCAAAACATTATAGTCGAAAAATAGGTAGGTATATTGATCCCTCTTTTGCATATTTAAACCCGTTAAAATTCATTTTAGAGTAAATAAACACTGTGACTGTGGGAAGTCGGAATATCTCCACATGAAGCGCTACCGTAACAGTCGAGCTAAATGAGAGGACCTACTTGTAGGAGGAAACTCTTACAAGGGAGTGGACAAATTCAAGTACCTCGGATGCACTGTTACGGATACGCATACAAGAGAGGACGAGATCAATATCCGCATCCAGAACACCTTGCGATGCAGTGCTGCTCTCCATAAGGTGTTGGCGTCCAAGCTTCTCAGTAAGGCTACTAAGCTCCGGATATATAAGACGGTTATCCGTCCCATTTTAATGTATGGGTGTGAGACTTGGACGCTAACACTTAAGGAGGAGCATAGCCTTTTAGTAGCGGAGCGTAAGGTGCTCAGAAAAATCCTGGGACCTGTAAGAACGGACGATGGTAATTGGAGGATCCTCAAAAATGCCGAAATACAAGAACTGGTAGCCGAACCAAATATCATTGGTGAGACTAAGGCCCATCGTCTTCGCTGGCTCGGCCATCTTGAGCGAATGGGAGAGGATCGCCAGGTGAAGAGAGCATACCTTGGTCGACCGACTGGACGTCGTCCGGTCGGTCGGCCCAAGTACCGTTGGATAGATCTGGTGGAGAGGGATCTGCGTGATCTCGGAGTCATAAATTGGCGAGAGATTGCACAGGATCAGGGAGAGTGGCGTGCTCTTGTGTCGGAGGCCAAGACTCATTTTGGGTCGCTGAGCCAGCGTAGTTAGTTAGTTAGTAAATAAACAAACACTTACTATTTTTATTTACTATAATTCATCAACATATATCTCAATAATATAGTAAAACAGTACTTATAATGATATAAACATCGCCGAAAAGGACCTTTACGCGCGAAATTTACTAACAATGTGTGTGTCAACTCTCCGGCGCACACGCCGCACGACTGAACAAATGCTCATACAACGGCGACTGCTATAGCATTTGTGCTCGTAAATGGAGGGGAAAGTGGTAAGGTTGGCGGTTCCTCTAAAATTATTCGAAAATCATGTTTAAGTGACAGTTATTGCTTCCTAGTTTGGAACAACGTGGCGGTAAGGTGAGGACTATAACTATTTACTATGGCGGAGCGAATTCTCTAACATTTATGCTTAAAATAGGAGGACGATTGACGACTGCTATAGCATCCCTGTCAAATATAGGGGGTCTAAACCCGAATGCTATGGCATTTACGCCCTTGAACGTGTTAATGTGATTGATACTTATTGATTATTGTGTTGAATAGTACTGGCAATAGAAGAAACTATAACAAATTTGTATTTGCATAGTTACCGTTCTAGGCATTGTTTATTTACTTTTCTTAAGTCAGTTGAATCAAAACAGTGCTCATATAAACATCGAATATATTCCGTTAGTGCTTTTTTACTGTGTTTATCTGCTTTGCTATCCTTTATATATAAGGGCAATTTTTACCCTCACATTCATGTGCCCAGTATCTATTTTGTAAATAGAATCGGATAATCTTTCTATCACTTTATATGGCCCAACTTTTCACTCATCTAATTTCTCCTATTTAATCTATTACCGTTTTCAACATAAACTAAATCTCCTACTTTTAGTTCACAAACTTTTCTGTCTTTATCAAATAGTTTTTTATTATAATTATGCCACTTTATAGTATTTTCCAGTGCAGTTTTTCTGTCCCTCAATAAATCATTATATGCTGTTTTTTTGTTTTAATTTATCTGGTAGAACATCTACATTTTGTCCCAAGAAGTATGTTAGTGTATATCCTGTCACAGTATGTTCCGTTTCATTATATCTTTGAGTACATTCGTGAGCAATATTAGTCCAGGTTTTCGATTTATCCTCCTTTTCGTTAATTTTACATCTGATTTTATTAACTAGTGTTTGGTTTAATCTCTCATTAAGACCAATAGAAAACGGAGCATTTACTGCAGTAAAATGAATGGGTATGTTTTGATTTTCCAAAAATGTTTTGAACTTGTTTGAATTAATACCCGGGTACTGGTCAGATAAAATCAAACTAATTTTATATGCTGGAGTCACTTTTTGAACGAGCTTTATGAAACCACTGGCATTCTGTGTTTTGGAAGTTAATATGGAAGCATATCTTGTGAAGTGATCTACTGGTAAGTGTAAATATGTTTTAGTCGAGCGTGAGCCGCCAAATCCACCAGCAGTATCAATAGACATTATTTCAAATGGATAAGAAGCTGGCCCTAAGTGGGACATCCATCCAACTTTTGGATTCACTCTAGATTTATTTTTAATACACACTTCGCAGTTATCAGTAACATTTTTAATATTTTTTGATAAGTTTTTTGCTACATAGAATGGTTTAATTTTCTTTTGTAGTTAGTGTATGCCTATATGACAATAATAATAATGTATATCTTCTATAAACTTTTTAGAGAAATCTTCAGTTAGTAATATTTTATCTTTCTTACCATTTTTTTTGTAATATATTTAATCTTTTAATGTAAATTTTATTTTATTTTGTTTTATTTCTTCATTTTTTTCTTGGTAATTTTTTATTTCTTCTATATTTATAAAGTTAACGATTCTTAAAATGTTATCCTCATTTTCATCTGGTTCTAGAACAGGATTTCTGCTTAGGCAATCAGCTTCCAAGTTGTATTTACCTGGAGAGTATATTACCTCAAAATTAAATTGCGATAAGAAATACGTCAGATCTCCTAATTCTTCATCCGTCCTTGCTTTTATATTCATTCTTTCGAGGGGCTTATGGTCTGAAAAAAACCGTAAGTTCCATATAAGCCAATGCTGCCAGTATTTTACCGCTTCTTTTATCGCTATGCATTCCAAATATATTGCTTTCTTATTTTTGAGTCTCATTCAATTTCCTTGAAAAATATGCGTAAGGTTTCTCTTCTCCATTGTCTTGTGGTTGTTTTAAAATAGCGCCTTTGCCTTGTATTGATGCCTCGGTATAAATATGTATTAATAAATCTGGGTCAAAAATTGCTAAAATAGGTTTATTACATAATAGTCTTTTTATAGTTTCAAAAGATTCGTGACATTTTCCTGACCAAATGAATGGTTGCCCTTATCTTAATAAGTTATGTAAAGGGTCTAATATGATTGACATATTTGGTACATACTTTCCATAAAAAATTATTTTACCCAAAAATTGACGAACATTTTTTTGTGTCTTTGGTACAGGGAAATCTTTTATAGCAATTAAATTGTCATTCAGTAGAGATATAGTATTGTTTTGTATTATGTGTCCCAGATGTTTGACCGAATCTTGAGCGAAATTACATTTAGAAAATTTCAGTCGGAATCCTTCTTTAGATATTGCTTTTAATAGTAACCCTAGGTGTTTAATATGGTCTTCAAATGTTTCCGAGAATATTAAAATATCGTCTATGTAGTTTACTGTGAAACCTGCAAGGCCATGTTTTCTTATAATGCTGCTCAACACCCTCTGAAAAATTGCCGGTGACGTCTTTAAACCGAACGGGAGACATGTCCACTGATAGTGCCCTTCTTGAGTTACAAAAGTTGTAATCTTCCTATCTTCGACTTTCATAGGAATTGCCCAAAACGCTGAGTTTATGTCTAATGTTGAGAAGAATTTAGATTTCCTAGTTTTGATCATCAAATCCTCAATTAGTGGAAAAGGTTGTAATTGAGGAACTACGATTTTATTTAAATCCCGGAAATCTATACATAATCTTGATTTTCTGCCATCTTCTTTTTTGTAGGCAAATGTTACCGGTGCGGCAAAAGGACTATTTGACTCTTCAACTAACTTTTTCTCCAGTAACTGCGATACTTGTTGTTCAATTTCTTTTTTATCTTCAATAGTGCACCTGTATGTCCTCTTGCTACAATATTTATCTACTTGTAAATCAATATGCGCTTCATAGTCTTTCACAGTACCTATATCAAATTTATCTTTAGCAAAAAGTGACTTGTATTTATAAATTAATTCATTTATTACTTGGCAAACAGGATGATATTTTCTGATTTTTAGGGTTAGTCACATCATCACAAAGTTGTTTTTTTATTATGCTAGTATTTTGGGTAATTTTTAAACTATCATCCTGAATTAAATGGAACATTTTTATTAGTGCTCCTGGTCGTGACCGTGTTTCGTGAACCCGTAGCCGAATCTCCGTTGCTGTGTTACTCGGCAACGGAGATCCGCTCCGTTTGCTCCGTGTGATTCGGCTACGTGTAATTAAGATACGTAGCTACGTGTACACGGAGATACGTATCTTATTTATACGTAGATCGGATCCAGTCGTGACCGTGACGTTAAGTGTAGATTTTATGCGTGTTATTAAACCCCCGAATGTAATGCAAGGGGCGAGTTTGTAATTTCAGTTTCCATACTTTTGCATTTTAAATAAAAATTCATTAGATCAAAAATAATTAGATGCAAATATTATGTTGGAGGCAAAAATAATAGACCAGTACAAATTGTAAAAGATGTGTATTAAAAGAAGCCGAGCGGAGCTGAAGCCGAGATTCGCGGGAACGTAGCCGAATCCAGAAACGGATACGTATCTTTGACGTGACCGTGTAGTACGGGATCTTAGCACCGCCGGTGCTAAGGCTACGTAGCTACGGTTCCGCGTGTAACACGTATATCACAAGCCCTAATTTTTATCCAATCAAGAAGTCATAGTCAAAATTCTCTTCATCTATCACAAAAACGTCAATACTATGTTCTAAGTCCATAATCTTTAACTTGAGAGTTACCAATCCTATCGGTTTTTTAACGCCACCAATCGTTTTAAAGTTTGCATTTTTAATAACATTACAAACTGGCTTATTTTGAAAGGACAATAATTTCGAATTTATTAAAGTTACATTCGATCCCGAATCATAAATTCCCGATATCTCCAAAGTATTATTTATCAATAATTTAGTTGTGATTTATGGCGTAATTATTAGTTTTTTGGTTCCACTTCATTTAACTCCGTCTCTAGCACCGAATTATTAACATGTCTTATCAAATCCCGGTTTTGCCCATCACCACTTTTATTTTTGAACCAGCACATAGACTCAGGATGATATCGGTTACCTTTATTTGCTTTTTCGCAAATCCTGCATGGATGATATTCTTTTCTGAGGTTTTCTTTTGTTTTATTTTCAAAAGTTACGGTATTTTTCTCAAAGTTCTTTTTACCTACCAAATGTTCTAAACCTCTGAGGTTATTAAATAAATCCTCCGTTTCTTTCAGATCTTCACTATCTATCCTATCAGTAACATGAATTGGTAATCCCATAGCTATAAGGTCTATGAGCGTACGTTTATCAATTTGTTTATTTATCTCCAACAAAAGTCTCTCTTTTTTTATAGCGTACTCAAGTAACGATCCCTGTATAAATTTGAAAAACATTGCATACCTGATCGGGGACCATCCTTTATCCGCATATGTTTCACAAAACTTACTTTTCCAAGTCAACCAATCCGAGTCTACTGTATGTTTAATAAGCATCGAACTATACCAATCAACACAAGAGTCCTCTAAAAACAATCTAAGTGCTTCAATCTTCTGTGTATCTTCATTTATCCCTATCCGGTTACATTCAGTTTCAAAAGTAGTTAACCACTGACATGCATTTGTGTTTTTTTTAGTAAATTCTTCTAATACAATTTTTTCCGTTAATTTCTTTATATTTGGATGTCTGGAAGCATCTTTCTTCCTTTCGGAAATACTTTCCAAAAGTTTTGTTAAAGTCTCTTCTGAATATCCTACAGCCGACGCATGCTCCACAGTTTCAGGTGTATTTTCTTCTAATAAATATCCTTTGAATTGCATGTTTCCACCTTCATCTATATAAATGCTACTAATATCTGAGGTCATATTGATCCATACGTGTCGCTTGTCATGTCTTTTATGAAGCGTATTTTTAACTTTTTCATAAATTGGTGTTTTCAAAATCACCTCGTGCAGTCGCATGGGTTGCAATTTTTCTGGCATCAGAAAAACATGATTATTGGTATCCGTAATAGATGTAATGCAGCAAACATTTGTTTTGGGGTCATGACCCGATTTTAGAACGAATTCGAATTTGAGTTTTTCCATGGTTATTAAATAGCTAAATAATTTTTGTTTTATAATGTGTCGTCATTATAACGTTGGAACAGCGAAATAAAAGTAGATTGTGTTGCTCTGAATGAGATTTTTTTTTTCGCGTTAGACCCGTTTAATAATTATGTTTAAATATGAGATATTTTTTATTAAACACAATTGTACGTACACATATATCTTGGATATCAACACACTTATAATTGAACCTAATATAGACTTACCTGAAAGAGAAACAACAATGAAAGCTATTATTCACTAATTCCTGTAAGTATATCAAGTATTAACACAAAATCACATATCTTCTTCTATTCACATATTACCTATGACATAACGTAAAAAAATCTTTCAAATAAGATTGTCATGTCATCAAATGTCTATAGACAACCAAATGAAGTATTAAGAACTTCATTTACATATATAATGTATCTTATGACAAAAACATTTCTAATTTTCTGATGAAATTAATATAAATAGGTTCCATAGGTCCGATAATAATCGTCGTTAAAATATACGCTCGTTGTAAATACACACGCTATAGGTATATTGTTTTGATGATTCTATTTGTGGGTAATGCCGACTATATTATACGCTCGGTTAATTTCCACAGTGGGTATATCCGCCGGGCATCCGCCAGACAAATTTCCCATACATTTATCGGCAGATAAATGCCCGAACGTATTGCTCACAAAACAGAGAGACTAGTAGAAGTGACTTGCGACCGGATTACTAGGAGAACGGATGTCGCCACACTCACACAGCCTCAAACACGCACACAACAGTATCTAAAAAATGATTGGCCCCAAAATCTTATTCAAAAATAAGCTTAATGTTTAATGTAACAACGTTGTTTTTACACTCTAAAACCGCACACTAAGGCATCTTTGCATTTTATTTTCACTATTGTCCAAACCACGATCATACTTGGGCGCTCGTGACTAACTGGCTACTATCTGTGGTGCGAGTGTGCGGAGCTCTGCGTACATTTGCCACACGCTCCCCGTCTACGTTACGCTTCTACTAGTCTCTCTGTTTTGTGGTATTGCTAGCCATATAGGGTAAGCGGTAGTAATCTTGCCCCCCCCCCAATCATTGGCCCCCTGAACTTAAAATCGATTTATTAAGATACACGTTTAAGTAGAATGTAGAAAATATATATATATTTTTCTTTGTTGACAGACTATAGTGTAATTGATAGTTTTCCATCATAATAGCTGGAACACACGTAAAAAAACCCTTTTGCAACGATCGAAGCTAAAAGTGTGTTTTATTAAGAAAATCATAAGAATTTAGTACTTTTAAACTATTATACCCTTTTTATTGGTATTCACAATGTAATATTTGTGTTGTTTTATATTAGTTATAGTTTCTATTCACTATCGTCAATAAAAATAAACAAATCTAGTGATTGGCCCGACCATGTTATAATCATTGGCAGGGCCAATAAACACTAAGTACAATTATTGGCATGCCAATCATTGTACTCTTGGTATGCCAATAATTGTACCCTGGTGGCCAATGATTATACGTTTGTCCCATTTTTAGGTTTTTGCATTATATTGCACAGTTGGTTGTAAATATATTTATGGTTGTGATTTATTCAAATTCTCAACATTTCTAGGGATAACTTGTCTTCAAAAGTTTTACTATTTAGCACCTTATTTGGGAAGGAAAAATGTTGAAACTCGAGGTTTACCTTAAAGGGCCAATGATTGTACTGGTTACCCTAGGTACGTTCGGGAGATCTGGCGGATCTGCCGATAAATGTATGGCAAATTTGTCTGGCGGATGCCCGGTGGACACGTTCACTATGAAGATCTGACGGATTGCCCGAGCGTATATGGCCGGCATATATGGCCAGCTTAAGGCTGCAATTCAAGAGGTAATTTAGGGTATCTACAGAAATTATCACGCATATTTAAAAGTAAAAAAACTTTCAAAAATGTTTTAAAGTAAAATAACTTTCGAAAAAACGTTCTGATTATTTTTACCACTAGAATTTTACACAGACATAAAGAAGACATATTTTTCCAGTAGAAAATATCTACTGGAAATATATGTGAAACGAAAAAATATGTAAAACGGAAAAATTTACACAAAGAAAAAAATATTTTCGGAAATTATGGGCCATACTCTTATAAAATATCATAAAATGCGGACAAACTGTCATCTCATCCAGCACATATCAGGCTTTCAACTTAGCATCATAGCTCTGATAGGATTATACCGAAAGTCACAATATCACCACGCATTACGCAATTATAACGCTTGTATATTTTCTAAGTTATTAACATTTTTTAAATGTCAGTATTTCAGAATGGTCGGAAAACCTTTAAAGTTCAATGTTGGTGAGCACAAATACACTACTGAAATACTAAAAAACAGTAATAGAAGGACCCCAATTACATCATCTGGAGCAACAAAAAGCAAGCAATTTTGGGCCACAAAAGTATAAGTATACAATTTATCCACGTGATTACTAATTTAAGTGCTAGAATGCTTTGACACGCATTCGAAGGCAACATCGAAGAGCACGAGACTTTGACTAAGTGCTTTTAATTTTATTGATGAATAAATAATCGTAGTACCTTATCCCCAATTATAAAAAAAGTATTAAATTCTCAATAGCAAACTCAATTACCTACCTATAAAAATAAATAACTTTTTTAATTATTTTAAAGACTAACCAGGAATATATGACCATTATCATGATGGCGCTATTACTCTCATTTATATAGCACCAGTTCAGTATAGTCTGAACAATGAGGCACACCTCTATACTTTTATGAAACGTATATATTGAATTTAATTGTTATTTTAATTTAGTCATCGTATAATTTTTTTATCGTCGAAACTTCTATTTTTACTGTAGAAACTTCGTGTAATAAAAGGTAACTCTTTTTTTTAAATTTTGGTGTATTTTTTTATACTGCACATTACATTAATGATGTGGCATATTCCGTAACATATGTATACAGTGAGGTCGGTGTGCATGCCGTCTTTTACATTGAATTAACCAAATCTGCAGTCAAACAATCCCGGGACTCCAAGACATCGGGATCACCCTGAACCGGTTTTTTCATAGCGAGCGCTTCGGGCGGCGAGCCGAAATGCTTTAGTACCCTCGCTTGCATCGTCGCGCACGGTATATTCGGCGCTTGATAATGGCATCATAGGATATCCGAAATATGTCGTGCCTAGTCACTAAAAATACGTGAGTGTTATCCGTAATTTTATTATAAGTACCTAATATTAATATGTCTCACGATAGTTTAAATTCGGTAATATGTTAATGCTTGGTACGTTGTCAATAATCAAGATAGAATTAGGGTTTGCAATTCGAATATTCGAATTATTCGCCATAAATATTATTCGAATACTACAACACTCATTATTCGAATAAAACGAATAGTGCAGATTTTATTCAGAAATTATTTTTTTTACGAAAACCTGTAATAAAATGCCTGTTTTAATTGTATTTCACTTTAATAACTCCGTGGAAACAGATTTTAATTCGAAGTAAAAAAAAGCCTAAAATTAAATCTTCAAAAACTACCCAAATATCGTACTATAATTGGTAAAAGGATTGAGAATTCGGCTACTTGCTACGTAATTTGTTATATAGGTCGTCCCACTAGGGTTAAGTTAGCACACAACAACATAGTCCTGTAATGAGATAGAGATTTTGAAATTAAGCACTGTTCTTTTTTCGTACCGATGGCAACAGTGAATACAGTGAATTGTAAAATAGACTAAAAAGTTTTTATACCAATGAAAATATATCTAGTAGTATTTTCATTGACACTAACGTTCATTTCATTCATTAACTTTTTTTGTAATGTAATCAGTACTTTATGTAGCTGTGTGTGAAATCATTCAATTCAACTCTCGTGAAACTACCTATACTGAAATAAACAGAAACCCTAAAAGGTCAATAAGCCAACCATTACCTGTGTGCGTACCATGAGTTGTTTTCGATTGCGACTGCGGCACCACTACTCTGGCAAGAGCGAGATGGATTGTCGAATACCGCAGTCGCAATTGAATACAACCCATGGTAAGCAGTAAGCACATTGCATAAGAAATAGATCCTGCTCTTAGTTTAAATTTTTCGTGCATGCTGTAATTATACACCCAGTGCCTTATTTCAATGACATGTATATTATATTGACTTGACTTAATCGGTAAATACGATTTGGTTTTACACATTACATTCGGTATGCACCAATTTTTGATTGAGTTTACACTCTCTTCAGACCATATCTTTATTACTTTTAGAGATATCATATCAGCGATTTATAGTGAACCAATTATTCTACGTCAACTTGAGCTAAGCCGCGTCAGTTAAAATTTAATTAGCCGCCTAGGCATTGTTACTTGTTACCATACCATTTTATATTTTGCAGTCTTAACAAGTATCAATACAAAAATGATTCAAATAAAAATTATAGTTTATTCATTTGCTTAACTCAAACATGTGGATAAGATTTTAAGCTAACATGGTCATTTACACTATAATTACTATTTAAAACGAGATATTTACCATGTACATTTGTTTTCATGAGCTCCCGATATTTCGGCACTGTTACAAGTGCCATGTTCACGGTGTAACTGATTTGCTGCGAGTTTTTATTTTATTTGTGGTCTTTCCACAGTGCCGAAATATCGGGAGCTCATGAAAACAAATGTACATGGTAAATATCTCGTTTTAAATAGTAATTATAGTTATGTGGATAAGGTTAAGGTTGAAAAGGATCTGAAGTGTTGCGGGTAGTCTGTAGAGTAGTGTTTTACAAAAAAATCCGTAAACCTGATTCTTCCAGATCTTGACTCGCTTGTGCCCATTCGAATCAGAATCACGATCTGATTGAATCTTGATAGTTAAAAAAAATACCACAAAAAATCCTTTCTATTTCGCCACATTTTTGTATGCACTTACTTTGAGCATGGCGTAATGAAAACTTAAATTTTATATGGAAATTTAGGGTCATTTTTTTATTATCAGGATCGAATCAGCTCGTGATTCTGATTTGAATGAGCCCATGAAGGTCCAGATCTGGAAGCATTAGGTGTTTGTGTTTTTTTTTGGGAAAAGCTTAGATACCAACATTAGGAATAGTCAAACAATAGCTCTTGTTCCTGTAACAATGTAAAAGGAATAAAGCATACCTACATATTTAACACTCTCAGCGCCATAGAACAAACGAAATTTCTGTTGTGGCAGGCCATGTGGGTTGCCGGCCGTCCACAACAAGTGAATTCCAGCAGGCTGCTCAGATTTTTATAAACTTTACTGGCAGGCCATGTGGGCCGCCGGTGTACCACAATTAGAAAATCAAATTCACCTGCATTTTATCGGTCTTGACAAATCAAAGTCTACACCCAGCAGGCCAAAATTTCCGACGACCTATTTTTGGAGCCAGGGCTTCAAAAATTGATAACGCTAGCTGCGTGACCCCGTGAATCAACACTGCCGCCAGTGCCGCCGTTATATAGACACTGATGATGCCCCTGTAAATACGAGCGGCGTTCAATACATTGTGAGAAGGACATGATGGATTTGTAGATTGCCAAGAACGCTGCCCAGGACCTTGAGCTGTGCTGTAACTCATAAGTTGCCTTAAATCAAAATTAAAGTTGATCTCAACTTTAAGGAAGAAAGTTACACTTCTAATATTTTATATTAGAAATAAACGGGCGGCATGTTAAAGCGCTGACAAAAAATGTGAATACTTATATGTTTTTTTTTATACTACGACGGGACAAACAAGCATACGGCCCGCCTGATGGTAAGCGGTCACCGTAGCCTATGGACGCCAGGGGTGTTACATGCGCGTTGCCGACCCTTTAAAAAAAAAGGAGGATTCGCTGCGTTGACAGCTAAACGGGCCAAGGACTTTGCTCCGTGGGTCCTCAGCTGTCAACACAGCGAATCCTCTTGGAGCTCTGGCGACCTTACTCACCAATAGAAACACAACACTATGAGTAGGGTCTAGTGTTATTTAACTTCGGTTTTCTGTAAGGTGGAGGTACTTCCCCAGATGGGCTCTGCTCCAGATTTGAGCGAGACGACATTCGTTGTGCTGTGCCACTAAACGATATGCATCCACAGCGGATACCTAAAATATGTTTACTTACCCTGTATAGCCTTTGTCACTCAATAATTGGTACCATAAATGCACCGGAGTGGTATGCGTAACGCATTCCCCCTTAAGGCTGTCACCTATCCCAATGACCTCGGCGATTTGAGCTTTCTTCCCCTCCCGCTTCCTTTCCTCATTGGTTATACAATACGTCAATAAGCATAAGTAGTCACCTAGGAAGAGCTGCTTGTACTAGGACGCAACCCTATAAACTACTAGTGCCATCTTACACGACTGGCCCCCGTCGCCCGCGCAGGCATCTCGAGCCGGCGTTTTCGGAAAAATGCGTGTAATAGCTTTTTCTCGAAAAGTACAAAACCTATCCAAAAATCAGTAGATGCGTTTAAAGTCAACATAAATGTATACTATAATTACTATTTAAAACGAGATATTTACCATGTACATTTGTTTTAATGACCAAATCTGTTTAATCTGTTTGTTTGTTAAATTTGTTTTAATGTTTGATTTAATTTGTTGAGTTGCATAACCCTCAGATACTCTCGACGGAAAAGCATTACATACCTAGGATGGTTAAAGAAGCTATAGAAATCCTAAAATACAAAAATTTCAACCGAGAGGACGGGTTTCAACTGTCGAGGGTCTGGCATCCAGTGATTCGGAAATTCAAAAATCCAAAAGTTATTGGTTCGGTAAGAAATGCACCAGTCGATACTGTAAGTGTCGTGTGTCGTGAACGTGATCGAGTTCTAAGTGAGAAAGTAGACGCTAGTAGCGGTAGTGACACCGCGCAAATTAAACGAACCCGTAAGCGGGTAGATCGCTACGGGGTGTGGGTAGACCACAAATAAAATAAAAACTCGCAGCAAATCAGTTACACCGTGAACATGGCACTTGCAACAGTGCCGAAATATCGGGAGCTCATTAAAACAAATGTACATGGTAAATATCTCGTTTTAAATAGTAATTATAGTGTAAATGACCATGTTAGCTTAAAATCTTATATAAATGTATACTGCTTGTCTTAGTTTCTTGTACTTACGACGCATAATAAGGGAGTAGATACAGATTTAAGGTAGAAAAAAGGGTTTACGGTTATTTTTTTTCTCTTGATGTATTATGTTTTTCGACAATTTAGAAGAGCCAAATGTAGACCAAATACCTAGCTACATTATATAATTTTCAAGCGTTGTGCTTGGAGCTGAACAAAGCCTATTCACTTTAAAACGGTGGCACGATTAGTTTACTTCGCCTACTTTAACAGTTTATTATCGTATGGTCTGACTCTGTGGGGCTCAGCTGCCGATTTGGAAACAATTTTTGTTCTGCAAAAACGAGCAATTAAGGCAATATATAATCTAAAACGACGGGAGTCATTAAGAGATTTTTTTAAGAAAATAGAGATCCTTACCTTGCCTTCACAATATATTTTTGAAATTATAATGTACGTGAGGAGAAACTTGTACAATTTCCCTACTAACACCGATAAACCTAAATTTACGAGGAATACGGGGAAACTTAAAGTTTCCCTTTATAGGCTTGTAAAAACCAAAACGTCGTTTCTGGGAAATTGTACAAAGTTCTACAACAAAATTCCGCAAACAATTTGTCAACTCACGGACTCAAAATTTAAATCCGTTGTAAAACAAGCACTTATTGCTAGGGCTTACTATAAAGTAACGGACTATATCAATGATAAGGATATATGGAAAATGTTTTCCAATACTTTAAATAAGTGATGTCTTTGTCTGTTTATTGATTGTACATGTAATGTCCTTTAGTTTTATTTATTTTTATTGTCTTGACTTGATTATGTATTAGAAATGAGTTGAATTACCGATGTATACCTAATTCCAATTATTGTGATAATTTTTATTTATGTTATTTCTTATTTTGTACAATTGTACTCTTTTTTGACATTCATAGGTGCATTACGTTAATGCCTAAATTGAAGAATAAACGAATTGAATTGAATTGAAAAAAAAAACAGTGAAATATGCCGGGTAGCCCCTTAAAAAAAACTGCGTGGATCCGCCATCATCGTCGAGCGGTTGTGAATATTTTTACTTACATAATACTGGCGTTTTAATACAAATATTTCAGATCTGCAATAGAATTCAACTTGTTGCCCATATAACGAAATGAGGGAGACAATAAGACCTGTTTATAGACATATTATAAGTCTTATCTCTGTTGGTTTTGGGGCCAGCCTCCATACAAATTGGCCCATGGTCCTTTGATGTAAATAATAAAATAAAAGTGCTGGACTCTCACTCGATGGCAAAATCAGTTAGGGATGATCCTTTTTTTTTCCTCCTATTTAGCTGATGCCCGCGTACGCCGATAAGGCGAGTTGCTTCATGGGCGATCTGCGCGCTTACCATGAACATCGAAAATTGGCAATTACGGGAAAACGTCTTTGTAACATAAAATGCAAGTATGACGGAGATGGAGATGCCAATCCGCAATCGTTCGATTTTCGTGGTAGGCCTACTGATATTTAGATCACATACATTTTAGACAAAATTGCTTCGCCGCGACCAGTTGCTTAGACCACATGTATGTCTGGCGATTAGATAATACGACAGTAGACGAAATCATTTTCTTCATGGACGTCTTACGTTTTCGAGTACCTATCTGCAAGATGACCCAAATGATTTTTAGGTGAGTTGATGCTGTAGACGGCCTGCGGTTTTGACCATATGATACTAATCTAAAGTTATTGTCAGTTCCAATGAAATTACGCTACATGCGGCATGGTCATATATTCCTTGTTAAACTTGACGGTGTGAATAAATAAATTAGGTAGTTTTCTAAATTAATAATAGTATCATTTTTATTTCCAACGATGGATTTTTTCACCAAGATGAATATACCTGCTAAATTTAGGGAGAGATGAAAATCATTAGAGTAAACCAGAAGATAAGCTATCCCAAACAGTCGTTGTTTTGTTTGTTTCAGAATTTGTTTGACCACATAAATATAAACTCAAATAAACCAGAATTATCGGAGTTGATACCATTGGATTCCAATACAGCTCCCCGAAACTGGTGGTACTTCAATGAGGTTAAAGTATGATATGTATTATACCTACTCTGATCGTGGAAAGAAAATGATATATCAAAAGGGTGTGGCACGTGTAAACTCCATATGATCAAACTGAGCGCAAAGGCGCGGTGACCATTTTGCTGTCAACTGGGCTCAGGAGTTTTTGTTATGGATAGTATGTAAAAATCGGCGTGATAAACAAACTTCAAGTGGAACATACTCAAGCAAGCAAGTGCTATTTTAAAGTACTAATTAATACCAGTTTACTATATGAAGGTCGACACGCAACACTTGGCTTTGAAAAGGGTTTTAGTATTATGAAGCTCAGTAGTTTGGTTTGGTCCTGATTCCAGTAAAAGCTCAGCAACGGCAGATTGGTTTAGCTACTTAATTTCACTTTATTAATAGGTACACCATAATGTAGGGGACTTAATGTTTAAGAGGCCAGGATAAACTTTTTACGATTTTACGCAATTTTTTGATACTATATTGGAGCAACTAACAAGACATTTTTATCATATTACGCAAGATAATTTCAGTTCAAATGGAATGTAGGTATAAACTACTTTTCTGATTTGTTTTTTTCTTATTCATAGCGTTTTTTCCGGCTTATGCCACGGCTCAGAGAGCCTGGGGTCAGCGAACTTAAAAAACATGGAATACTAATAAGCTCTGAATAATGACCCCACAAAACCTACGCCACGCGAGGCGGGGTTTACACAGCCACGCCAGCGTGCCGTTTAGTATACAAATGGCCGTCAGCGATGTGGTAAATTTGACAGATACCTTTAAATTAATAATATTTAATAAAAATGCGCTGTTGCACTGTAAAATGGTGTAGAAGTCGCACATATAAGCACCACAAAAAAGATGGGATTACTTTTCGTCTGTAAATAGTCATATTACACGTTATTTTAAATTTCTTTGACCGGGACAATTTTATATGGGGATGGTGTTATGCCACCTTTTGGACAACCATGAAATTATAGGTAATACCCATCCCATAGCATAATTAATCAATTTCTTAAAGACGCTGGTATTCTAATTGCGATCGCGATCGTCGTTGCGTAGTTGGTAGTCACCCTGCCTGCTAAGCCGATGGTTCTGGGTTCGAATCCCGGTAAGGGCATTTATTTGTGTGATGAACACAGATATTTGTTCCTGAGTCATGGATGTTTTCTATGTATTTGTATATTATATATATCGTTGTTTAAGTACCCGTAACACAAGCCTTCTTGAGCTTACTGCGGGACTTAGTCAATTTGTGTAAGAATGTCCTATAATATTTATTTATATATATAAAAAAAATTAGGTCCATTTTCAAGATAATCGATAATTTCCTTTTTACCTAATCACGTTCTTGCGAGTGTGTAAACGGAGTATTAGTATATAATTTATACTTTCGTGAGTCATAATCATATTAAATTGCAGCGGTTAACACTCACGTATTTTTATCACAATAAACGTGACATGTTTCGACTGCATCGGGCAGTCATCGTCGGACAGACAGAGTGGTTTTGTCACCTTCGCGGCACGGGCATCACTGCCCGTGACCGGCGTAGGTAACGGGCTGAATTGTCGGATCGTCAGACGGAATCAACGACAAGCACACTGAACTAACCGTGTCCACTATATCGTCACCACACAAATTCACGTTCCTTCTAGGAAGCACTGGTTTCCAAGCCGGTGGCAGAGTCCACCCTCCGTCGCGGTTGAAGTTAGTGCGACGTCCGATTTCAATGGCCTCGCAGATATTAGGTTTTTTAGAACAGATTAAAACAGAAATATATATTAGATACTTAAAGGCATGAAGTTAAAGCAATTCAATAAAATCACGGTCTGTGTATAGATAACATCTATAACTTAAAAACAAAACTTCGTGATAAACACCCAAATAAATGTAATTATTTATTTCGGTGTGTTTATTTATAGAGATAAAAACTCGTTACTCTCATATATATTTTCTTTTTTAGTGTAAGTATGTGAAAATGTTAATGTCAAGTATTTTTTTGGTTCCTGGATAAACTTTACTATTTTACTTATTCATTTATTTCAAAAGAAACTTAGGTGGTAGGTATACAAAATATATCGCCAAACTGAGGGCAGTTTGTTGGCGAATAGTGCGCTCATATAATTTAAATCCTAGCTACCTGCCTCAACCGACAACGGCCATTTACCCATATTTTTATAATATTATGTTGTTCACTTGGACGTAGGTCGCCGTGAGATGAGATAAACACCGTACGCATCTACATATATGTAAAAGTAACATTTATTTATCTAAGTATCACTAGTATCTATATTATGTAATAGAACCTTTTTTTATCTTATTTTGAAAACCTGTTTACTACATTGTTCAATTGATGGGCTTACAGGCTTAGCTGGTTAAATATCCTAGGTACCATGTGTTTACGCCTACGGGTTCTTTTTCCATAATAATTATCATTTGCGATTTATTATTTGCGTAATGAAATTTATTATTTTCGTTGGTTAACGCGTTTATTGTTATTTCTATATTGCTGTTCGAGTATTTAACGACAGCAAACATTTCCGATATTCCTAAAATACGTATAATTCTTCTTATAATCGTTCTTATAATTGCCTATAATTTTTATCATATATTTATATGACGATACACACCCCCTAACACCTGAGTTGAAGAGTACATTTGACCATATACCAGGTTACCAGGTTATAAAGATACAATAAAGATATGGATGTTACAATATTAAATATTATTAATATTAATTCCATATATTAATAATCTTACGGCGAACGTACGAGACCAATAAAGTAAGTATTAATTGTTCACTTAAAATTTTATTTAAATTTATCACCACAAAAATATTTCATGTAAAAATTGCTCTTTATTGCTTTACACCGTCTACTAAGAATGCGTTGCCAATGTCACATTTGATGTGTAATTTTCAAGTGTCAGCGCTCAGATCAATGCTACCGCACCATATTGACGTTGACCAATGATATTTTAGGATTTTTGGGTGATTGAAAACAGACTGAAAATGTTCACCAGTTTGATTGGCAGCGCTACGCTGCCAATCAAACTGGTGCATGCGCATATCGAGTGTTTACCCCGTTTTTATGACAATTTGTTTGAAGCTCCACTTCCTTGTTTTTTAAGTTCGCTGCCTGGGGTCTGCTTTGGCAACTAATCCCAAAATTTGAAGTAGGCGCTAGTTTAACGAAAGCGACTGCCATCTGACCTTCCAACTCAGAGGGGTAAACTAGGCCTCATTGGGTTTAGTCCCGTTTTCTCGTGTGTTTTCCTTCACCGCAAAGCGATTGCCAATTATCAAATGATTTTTCGTACATAAGTTCCGAAAAACTCTTGAGTAAGAGCCGGCAGGATTTGAACCCGAGATTTTGGATTGAACGTCTCACGTCATACTGCTACCACCAACGTTCTCTGAGTTCTTATAAAAAAATTATAAATGTAGGGTAGAGCGGGGCACAAATAACAGTGTTAGAATCAAAGCCCTATATTTTCTTAATGTTTACGCCAGAAAAATGAAACTCTCTTTGATTGGTAGGAAATTTGTCTGGCTATAAATATCCCCAGACATGTTTTATTGTATCGTGCATTACTTAGCAAATACTTGCTCTAAAGTAATCAAAGTCAGATTTTTTTTTTATGCTATAGGTGGCAAACGAGCAAACGAATCGCCTGATGGTAAGCGATTAACGTCGTCCATGGACACCCGCAACACCAGAGGTGTCGCAAGTGCGTTGCCGGCCTTTAAGGTGGGAGTACGCTCTTTTCTTGAAGGTTTGAAGGTCGTATCGGTCCGGAAACACCGCTGGCGACAGTTCGTTCCACAGTTTAGCTGTGCGAGGCAGGAAGTTTCGGGAAAAGCGCACAGTTGAGGACTGCCAACCATCTAAATGGTGAGAGTGGTAATATTGTCGCGTAGGGCGATGGCGGAAAGAAGCGGCAGGGATTAATCCGAACAATTCCTCGGAACACTCCCCATAATACATGCGATAGAAAATGCAGAGTGAGGCCACATCTCTACGCAGCGCCAAGGGATCAAGCCGATCAGAGATACGTTGGCAGTTGACAATTCGAGCAGCTCTCCGTTGGATGCGGTCTAGAGGAAGATTGCTCAACCAACCCCTATAGTCAGAAGGCCTAGTATAAAAATTGTACGACATTAACTCCTCGACCGCGTTAGCGTATCGGGAGTTCAAATTATGTTTGCCGTTTATTTAAATCATCCGGCAACTTTCATATTTTGACCCCTCGATATGCTAACGCGGTTGAGGAGTTAATGTCGTACTACTTTTATACTAGGCCTTCTGGTATGTTGAGCATAGGTATGGGGTAAATTGAGCAGAAATAGAGGTAACGTTTATCTGATAATCAGGCATCGTAAACTGCGAGTGAAATCCATTGAAGTACTAGAGGGTTGGTACTTAGTCAAGTCAAGTCAAAATCAAAAATATTTTTTTTTAGTAGGCTTAGCAACAAGCACTTTCGAATCGTCAGTTACGAGTATGCTACTTATACATATATATGGAGGAATGTGTTTATTTATCATTAATATCATTATATTATTAAATTACACTTATCAGTGTAATCTATGATATTAAACTAAAACTTCTTGGAATTGATAAATATATTGTCTATAGATTTACGAACTAGTATGTTCTTGTCATGATTGTCAATGTGACTCCGTCAAGTACTGGTTTTGTTTGCTTAATTATGTTTACATTTTCAAATAGTTTTGTAACAATAATTAATTTAAAATAACAATGGAGCAACTGCTTGAAGAGCATAGGTTTTTCGAAAAATTTGGGGAGTTTTGGATAAAAATTGTAAATACAATACAAAAATTTACCATAAAACTGTAATAAACTGTAAACTGTAAATTGAGATTCAGATTCTGTTCGGTTATATTTATTTGTATTATTTTAGTACATAATATTTTAGTTCATCAATTTAGGTCCATCGCCATCCCTAACTGGTTGTCATACGTCATTTCAATGGATTTCGCTCGCAGTTTACGATGCTTGCTGATAATCCAATAAAACTTTTTTTTTCTATTTACTCATATGAGTTTAGTTACACGCATACGGTATACGTAAACAAACTGGCGTAATAGACATTCTCCAGGCTGTAAATAAAACCAAATGGCAGTGGGCAGGACATTTTATGCGTCTAAAGGATAATAGATGGACGCTGAGGACAACAAAGTGGAGACCGCGGGACGGAGCGCGCGAGCCAGGCCGCCCGCGCGCGCGCGCTGGGAGGACGAGCTGCGCGCGCGCCTGCCGCTCTGGAGAGGCATGGCCCGAGACCGAGATGCCTGGAGCGACTACTGCAGTACACTTTTTAAAGACACGTGTACCGAAATACGATAAGAAATAATAATAATAAAAGGCTAATATATATATAATTAAATAATATAATAAAGTAAAATGTATGAATATTGTAAGTAGTCATTAAATATTCTCCTTGCAGGGCTGGTAACCCATGGAGTCTTATTACCACCCCTCCTTCGTTCAGTATTTTAAAATATGGAATTAATAATAATTAAATAAAACTATGTAAAATAACTAAATGATTTGATGAACTTGTATATTTGTGTAAACATAATTATGTAAATAAATGGCTATTCTGATTCTGATTCTGATACGGTAATAATCAAACTCATAATCATAATTCTTATAGGGGAGCAGGGGGCTTGTAACATTTTGTGGAAAAAAGCATATAATAAGAAAAATAGGATATTTGAAGAATGTGAAATAATGTGTTAAAACATTAACTATTTGTCAAACTTTTTAGTAAGTCAAATGTTATCAATTGTTATTAATATTTAACTAGAGCTGTGTTTTTTACATCTTACCCTGTTTTTGAGGCTAGTTGTAACAGCTATGGGGCATGTAGTAACAATGAAACGCTTATATATTTTTATTAGCTTTAAAGTGTTTATGAATGTTTTATAAATAAACCAACATTCAGAAAAACTTAGAGCAAAAATAAAATTATATTTCAATTAAAAAAAAAAACTCAAACAATTTTTATAAAAGTAATGAGGCATCTTAATCTCACAGCCCTTTGTAATAATTAAAAATAGTCAGATTTTCTGTACTGAATCATAGACCACTTATATATCTATAATCCTTGATATAACCGCTATATGGTACGCTTTTCTTATAAAAAGTAAGTAAATACTAATATATTGAAGAATGAGTAATGAAAAATTATTCAGTCTTCATCCGAATCACAATTTAAACATATAAACGAAATAACATCCCACAAGTGAGCCCACATTTTACATCTCATGCATTGACCCTGTAAGAGTGAAACATAGCACAGGTTAAACGTTTGAGCTGCTTTCCTAATACTGGTCTTTACTTTCAAAAACCTCGATAGCAGCCAACTCGTAAACTTGTACAATGTAAATTATGTAAATTTGGACACTTAAAGTTATAGGTTTTCTTTGCAAACACCTTTTTTCAAAATGCAAAGATTAAATAAGTACTACTCCATACTGAACAATAAAGCGGGGTAGATTGTAACATGTTACAACTAACCAATAATAAAAACTAGAACAAATTGTCTAAAATAATTGATAGCCATTCAAAAGGGGAACGCAGCCAGCATCATGGGAACCCTTCAGCAAGGTTCGGATCTCGGTGACCTCAATTAAGTAGTTAGTTTTTTACTTTATTCATATATATCTGTGTTTTTTCTAATATTATATTGAATAAATCATTGATAGATATACTAATAATATTGACAAAACTTTGTCAAAAAGCAACAATTTCCGAATACGATATTTTCTCACACGTCCTCTCACCGCGCCGTCCGAAGGACCACTGGCGGTTCCTAGGTGATAGACCATATAAAGGGCGCATAAAGATTAAAATCCTGTGAAAATATCTTCACCAACTTGGTAAAAATTTAGTGTTACTACTTACCCCTGTTAATTTAAGCCCCAAGCTCCCCTATGCGGAATCAACGTTCATTAGTAAATACTTGTCATCGAAATTAAAGTAATCAACATAAACTCGAAATGATATATAGGTACTTACTTATAAATATTACTTTTTAAAGGTCTACACGACCACAATATATGTTTCTTGCTAATAACAAGCTATTACCTTTACACATTTTACAATCACGTAGTGTTGGCCATTGCTCAAGTAACCCCGCAATGAACTGCTCAACTAGCCCCTCGCCACCTTTTTTTAGAAATTCTTAGGGTCAAATTAAATGAGACATACTTGCATCCAAATAGGTAATAAAATTCAAAAGACACTTAACTTTATTAAGTGATTGCTTTTACCAGACTTTCGAGACATCTACTTTCATGAAATTAGAAGAAAAATACTTCAATCTAGTTTTCTTACTTTTGAGCGCAAAAAAAAACGATGCCTGTCACCAACTCCGTAGCCGCATAGAAAATGATATTAGCGAAATAGATTCCCCTCACTTGGACCTAACTTTCTGCCATTAGGCGTTCCCGTGTAGCGTGAGTAGTTAATGAGATATTGCGATTGCCCAACTTACCCGCCTGCTCGACATGTCCCTCCCTACCCTACCTAAATCCGAGGCCTGTTTCGTGATTAATGCGCGAAGAGATAAATACTTGAGGCTTTATAATAATAAAAAAAATTTCAAACCAGTATTTAAATGAAACATTGTTGAGTTAAATGAGTAGTTTAAGGAATAAATGGAACACTTTTCTACCTAGAGCAAATTTATGAAAAATTGCGTAAGTGTAAATATTGTGGCCGACAATTTGACAAAAGGAACTACTTTTTTGAAACATTTTTACTGTGTTGATAAAATGGGTTTGCGTCCTGTGGGGAGTGTTTGAGCTTAGAACGCAACCTCTATGTTAGAATTTATTTTTCTGTTCCTTATATATATTAATATAAATGTTGTCACTATTTGGTTTGATAGCTTTCATTACATAAAATACATCCGCGTTTTACGTTTTATTTAACTCTCCGATATTGCTTATAATCCATCAGATATATAAAACGTCGGGGTCAAATGGTTTCGATTCCCGTAAAAACTATTTAAATAAATCTATCTATAAATATATAAAAGAAGAAGCTGACTGACTGACATATCAACGCACAGCCCAAACGGCTAGTCCTATAGACTTCAAATTTGGTACGTAGGTTCCTTTTATGGTGTAGGCGAGCACTAAGGAAGGGTTTTTCAAAATTCACCTCCTAAGGGGTTAAAACGGGGGTCCAAAGTTTGCATGGGGGAAACAAGATTAGTTAGACTATTTTATCTGAAACTTCACAGGAGTATTTTTTAAGGTAAATGAGTAAACACGTGTTTCAGGTTTTTTGAAAATTTAACCCCTGAAAGGGGTAAAAGGGGTGAAAAGTTGAAAAAATTAACATGGATATCGTTTATATGGTTTTTCGGGTCGCTGATCACGAAAAAAGCAACGATTTGAAGATCCAATGAAGCAAATGTGGAATACCATCTTCCCTGTTGGTATGCGATGGGGTTGAAATGCCAAAATATCAATATGAGTGTCATTTTTACGTAAATTTCTGGTTCTAAAGAATTATCCGAAACTTCACCGTAGTATTCTTTAAGATAAATGAGTAAACACGTGTTTCAGGTTTCTTGAGAATTTAACCCATGAAAGGGGTAAAAGGGGTGCAGAAGTGAAAAAATGAACATGGGTATCGTTAATATGGTTTTTCGGGTCCCTGATCACGAAAAAAGCAACAATTTGAAGATCCAATGTGGCGAATGTAGATTACCATCTCCCCTGTTGGTATGCGATGGGTTTGAAATGTCAACATATAAATTTGAGTGTCGTTTTTTATTAAAATAAAGTAAAGTAAAGTAAAGTGAAATGAAATGAAACAAAACAAAATAAAATAAAATACAATAAAATAACTATTCTACTTGATACTTTACAGGAGTATTCTTAAATATAAATGAGTTAACACCTGTATCAGGTTTTTTGAGAATTCAATCCCTAAAAGAGGGCAAAGGGGTGAAAAAGTAAAAAAAGCAACATGGGTATCGTTTTTATGGTTTATCGGGTTGCTGATTACGAAAATAACGACGATTTTAAAATCCAACGTGGCGATTGTGAAATACCATCTCCCCTGTTGGGGCGCGATGGGGTCGAAATCTTATAATATCAATATGAGTGTCCTTTTGTTGTTTATTTCTGGATCTAGCGATTCCAAGTTAGCACTGAGATTCCTTATAAAGCGTAAGGGTGCACCAAGAAATGAGTTTTTAAATTCTTCTCCAAAGGGGGTGGAATGGGGGTACAAAGTTTTTATGGGGAAACAAAACTAGTTGGACTATTCTATTTGGAAATTCTATTTACAGGAGTATTTACAATGATAAATGAGTTAACACCTGTTTCAGGTTTTTAAAGAAAACAACCCCTTAAAGGGGGGTAAAGGGGTGTAAAAGTAAAAAAACAGCAACATGGGTATCGTTTCTATGGTTTGTTGGGTCGCTGATTACGAAAACAACGTAGATTTGAAAATCCAACGTGGCAATTGTGAAATGCCATCTCCTTGTTGGGACGCGATGGGGTCGAAATCTAAAAATATCACTACGGGTGTCGTTATATGTTTATTTCTGGATCTAGAGATTCCAAGTTTAGCACTGAGATTCCTTATAAAGCGTAAGGGTGCACAAAGAAAGGAGTTTTTAAATTCTTCTCCAAAGGGGGTGGAATGGGGGTACAAAGTTTTTATGGGGAAACAAAATTAGTTGGACTATTCTTTTTGGAACTTTACAGGAGTATTTACAAAGATAAATGAGTTAACACGTGTTTCAGGATTTTAAAGAAAACAACCCCTAAAAGAAGGTAAAGGGGTGTAAAAGTAAAAAACAACAACATGGGTATCGTATAATTATTTGTGACATTCCTCATAGCCTAAATAAGTATGCTGATGATTACAATAACTTTGTTAATAGGTTTAATACCATGTTGCATGCAAGATTTGTAAAATACCCTTATGTGTGGCTTCAAGCATCTAATAGTGTTTACTATGGTTTAAGTGACTATTATTCTCGAGGATATCAATTAAATCATAGGGGAAAATATAAATTGGCATGCAACTTAAACAATGTTCTCATAAATGTAAATAAGTCATATTACAATCAGTTGCCTTTTTATGTACACCAGCTCCGGGCCATCGGTCAATAAACAGCCCGATACGGTAAAGAACGATCTGATTGTTTATAATTATATTAATACAGTAAGTTTTAGGAACAAGCTCAAAAAGTTTATACTGTTGCACCAGCAAAGAGAGGAAATGTTGACTCATGACACTAGTTGTATATAACTATATAGACTGTAATTATGGTAATATATACATACGAGTATATATATATATATACTCGTATCTATATATCTCTTCTTACCTTCTATTTAACGTCCCGTTTACATGGCAGTACCGTCCAAAACCCCTATATTTAGTCAGCTGACTTTTTAATGTGCTAGGTTAGTTTACATGTTGTTGTAGTCGCAGAGACTTGGTCAATTCCGCTTATTATTTTACATTATTTTGCACACTTCTATATGTTTTCCTTGTTCCTCTGTTTGTAAATTTTTTTATATACTTTTTCTCGTTTTGTCTTCCATGGGGCGACCATATCACTTGCGTAAAATCGGCTGTCAGCGGTATTAGTGTAAGTGGGCGGAGCAGGCCGCTGACAATGACGTCTGACGTCTCATGTTGATATGGTCGCGTTCAGGGAAGGCGTAACTTTTTTCTGTGTTTGTGTGATTCGTTTACTTCTTGTGTTCATGTATCCAGTTGTAGTTTTTTAATTTTAATTTTTAGTTTTTAAATTTTTCTTTTGTTTCTATGTTGTAATTATTTTTGTGTTTTTTTTATAGTGTAATTTCTGTTTGATAAGTTGTTGCAGCATTGTGTGTTATCTGTCGTGGCATCACCATTTGGGCCCTACGGAAGACCAGCGCCGGTTTATTGGCTGGCAATATGCTGAGTTGGGTCCATTTTGTGATGCACACACATCCTAATCCTTGTTTAAAGAAAAAATAATGCACGTGAATTAAACATAGCATATGAAGGAAAACAGATTAATGAAACAGATGTAACAATTTTTTTAGGTATAAGTGTAGATAATAAGTTGACATGGCGAAATCAAATTGACATTATGTGTAAGAAACTGAATCAGTTTTCATATCTCCTATATAACTTGAGAAAGATTGTTAGTGAATCAGTAATATTAACGGCCTATCATGCCTACGTTCCCCTCCTTAGTCGTTCACTCTTGACAGAGTGGTCGTGGTTTTATGATGGCGGGGCGACTGTGGATAGTGTAGCCCTCGCAATGCTCCTCCACTTGTTACGGTCTTCAGCGTTACGCGAACATTGGACTATGCCTACGTTACATCTACTTTAATTAGATATGGCATCATATTCTGGGCAAATTCAGTAGACAGGGAAAATGCATTCAAAGCTCAGAAAACATGCATTAGATCTTTATGTGGCATACCTCATCCTCAATTCCAACTGCCTAAACCAGAATCTCTTAAACCATATTTTAAAAAATTACGCATATTGACTCTTCCTTGCTTATACATTTTTGAAGTGGTAATGTTTGTAAGATGTAATCTTCAATTATTTCATAGCTTTAGGAGTACACCTCATAGGAGCAAAATAAATTCAACGTCTTCCAAAACTGCCCTATTTCAGAAGAGTATACTCGGAATGGCCCCAAAACTTTATAATAAAGTCCCTAAGGATATTATAGACAGGAAATGTGATAGATTTTAAGAAACAGCTATTTAAATATTTTGTCAATAAAGCCTTCTATACGATAAATGAATATTTGTTAGATAATAATTAAAAGCAATTAAATGTATGTTATCAATTGCAAATCAAATTTGTACGCCTCTCGGCCCGACATGGAGAAACTTCCTCCTTTATTTGTAAGATCTGTACCAATGTTGTACTATTTACCTGTGTTGTACAAAAAAATGATTTTGATTTTGATCGTTTTTATGGTTTGTTGGGTCGCATTATGAAAACAACGTAGATTTTAAAATCCAACGTGGTGATTGTGAAATACCATCTCCCCTGTTGGGACGCGATGGGGTCGAAATCTAAAAATATCACTTACATTTGTCGTTCTGGTTCTAGAGATTCCAAATTTAGCACTTAGGTTCCTTATAAAGCGTAGGGGTGCCAAAGAAAGGAGTTTTCAAAAATCATCTCCAAAGGGGTTGAAATGGGGGTACAAAGTTTGTATGGGGAAACAAGATTAGTTCGATTATTTTAATCGAAACTTCACAGGAAGTTTCCTAAAGATAAATGAGTAAATATGTGTTTCAGGCCTTTTGAAAAATCAACCCCCAAAAGCGGGAAAAGGGATAATATAGTAAAAAAACAACATGGGTATTGATTTCTGGTTTTTTGGGTCGCTGATTTCGAAAACAATAACAATAACAACATCGAACGAGGCGGACGTGAGATACCATCTTCCTTGATGGGGTGCGATGGAGTTGAAATCTCAAAATATCAATATGGGTATCGTTTTTGTGTTTATTTCTGGTTCTAGAGATTCCAAATTTGGTACGTACATAGGTTTCTTATAAGGTGAAGGGGTGCACAAAGATAGGATTTTTCAAAGTAGGGGTAAAATGATGATCCAAAGTTTTTTAATGGGAAAAAAGAATAGTTACGACTATTTTATTTGATATGGGTGTCGTTATCGCGTCGCTGATTTCGAAATCAACAACGATGTTTAAATCCAACAACGATTTTCAAATCCAACTTAGCGGACGTGAAATAAATAAATAAACCTCCTTTTTTGTATGACGGTTGAAAATTACGTTTAGTACGCGGGCGAAGCCGCGGGTTAAAGCTAGTTCCAGTATAAAATAAATCCACTGTTTACGTTGTGACTTAATATACCTAAATTTTAACTGAAATTACTTTTTGTGGGGTTTTAGCCATCTGACCATAATATTTTATACATCAAATATGAGACAATAAAATACACTGCACCTTACAAATAATTTTATTCTTTTAACGCCAAAGTGACCATGAAAGAACATGAAAATTTCATTATTTAATTTAATTTTTTGACGTTCTGTTAAGCTTACAAACTGCCGTGAAAAGGAAAATTAGTACCTCCAAAATTTACAAATATCTATCATACATCTGCCATCTTGGTTTGGCCGCCATTTCTATTAGCTACCACTTTGAGATGGCCATCATGGTTTTTTAACATCCTAATTAACATGTCTAACTGCTGTATAAAGAAAATTTGGTACCCCCATTTTATACCGGTTTCTTGGTATGTCCGCCGGGCATCCGCCAGATAAATTTCCCATACATTTATCGACAGAGCCGGCAGATATGCCCAGCAATTAGGTCGAATTTTCATTTGCCAACTAGGTTTAGGTTAGATTGGAATATAATAATATGCCAAAGAAACGTCTGCAAAATACTCATACTCATATCATTTATTTGCTTTAACGTACAAGTACATGCAAATATACATTTTAAAATAAATCTAAACTAGAAATATCAGGTACATGTCAATTTTTTTAAAACTAAGATGAAATGGTTACATACAATAATTAAATAAGTGCATTGGCGAAAAATTCATTTATAGTGTAATATGGCCTATTAATAAAGAAGTCTTTTACTTTTTTGTCAAATGTTCTGAAGTCATTACCATCTTTTATGTCCTGGCTTAACTTATTATAAATTTTTATTGTTATATTATTAAAACTATTATTAAAGTGGACGAAGCTAGATTGAGTTCGAGCCAAACTATTTTTATTTCTTAGGTTGAAGTGATGACTTTCACCTGTTGTGGGATACATTTTCTTGTTTACAAATACATAGACACAGATGCGGTAAAGGTACATAGAGACAATTGTGAAGATTTGTTGGTCTTTGAACATGTCTCTGTGGGTAATTGGTATACGTGTGTAACCCATAATGAGTCGTAAGGCTTTTTTCTGTAATAGTAGCACCGAGTTAATGTCCGAACCGTTTCCCCAAACTTCGACACAGTATCTAATTATACTCTCAAAGTATGAAAAGTAAACAGTTTTTAAGGTGGTTTTATCGACTATTTTGGAAAGACTTTTCAAAGAATAACACGCACTAGTCAGTTTTTTGCAAATTGTTTCTATTTGGTTATGCCACCTCAGATATGGATCGAGATCTACTCCCAAGAATCTTATGCAATCAGACTTTTTTATGGGTATATTATAATCTATGTCTGTACTTTTGAAACTCCTGCGAAAGACAGTATACGAGCTTTTATCACAATTAATGTTTAAACCGTTGCAATTAAACCAACCTTCGAGTTCCTTCCAGCAAGTTTCGATTTTTGAGTTGAACTCGTAAGCAGTGTGTGCATTTAGTATGACGCTGGTATCATCCGCGTATAGATAGGGTGTCCCAAAAGTTAGGCAATCAGGTAAATCATTAATAAATATAAGGAATAATAAGGGGCCAAGTACTGAACCCTGAGGTACCCCGTATTTTAAATTACCGTATTGTAAATGTTACACTTGGCAACTGATCTTTCGGCCAAATGAAAATATGGAAAAAGTTGTCTGGGAAGTGATAATTTGCCATACATTTTTCTGCGTTTTATTAGTAAACCTCTATTTTGACACATTGATTAAGTAATAAATAGAACCAGTGGGCAAACTTAGAAGAAATTTGTATGTAAATACCTTAACATAACGTTGAATGCCGGGAACCCGCTAGGAAAGTTCTCTGTGGGTGATCGCTTACCGCTACAAAGCGGGAAAACGACGGAATCGGCTACGAGCGTAGCGCGTAGCACTCGCTGGCACTCAATGTGTTAATTTTAAGAAAATTATCATCATCATCTTCCTTAAATTTTATCTTGTAAAATTTAAATATCTCTCTAGTTTGTGCGGAAAGAGAGAGCGCGGAGCAGTAGGGTGCAGTAGTTCCCCGACCCCTTATATTTTTACAAAGGCTATAACCAAATAACCGTATTTTTTATACCTACCTCTTTACAGGATGATTTAAGCCAACTCCAAGCCGCGGAATGAGCACTCCAGACGATACATTATAGCTATTAAACTACTGCTTAATAAATATGGTGTACATTTAGAAACAGAAACCTTGTTCACGTCCGTATACGAGTGTAATTACCTTAGTAACCAGCATTTTCAATATTATAAAGCATAGATCACGATTATGCAACTCATGAAAATGATCCAGGAAACCTGCTTAAAATGACTAAATTATTCTGTAAGCACTGATATAAATAATGTATTCAAACTCAGAAAGAGTCTTTTGTTCGAAATATTAGCGAACCATTTCATTCAAACAGAAAAGCCATGAGGTAGATCATACATACACAGAACCAGAACCAGTGACCAGCCCAAAATTATATCTGAACAGATGTGCTAAATTAACGACACGGTTAATAAGTTATACTTCCTGCCATTGAAGAAAATGTAATTGAGTAAATGGACAGAATATAAAAATTTTTTTCAATACCCTTCCGGCAAGTAAGTATACACTATTCACGGTTGCGTAGGCAAATTATTGTGCTTTTAGCCTTTGGACTATTGTCACACAAAATTGAGACTTGCTATTATTATGGCATGAGTATTTGAAAAACAGTCGAATCTTTGAGACACCAGTTATTAATGGAATGCTCTGAAAGGCCATGGCAGGGTAAGGGAACATCTTGTGCCTTAATAGCTTTTCCACTTGATTTTTTTCTGATGATAGGTCACGATGTTAGTAAGTGCTATACTAAATTACAGTATTCTCCTCTTCTTATTTTTGAAGAAAATAAATAAATAAGAAAAACGAATTTTCATGAATATCTCCGCTTTAGTGGAAGGAATAGTTTCGTGCTTCATACATATAATCCACTTAGCTAAGACACATAATATGTCACACTATAAGCACACAACATTGCTGTAAATGTACATTCGATATAAAAAATTAAATAGATGTGTTGACATTTGTCAATTTTTTTTATTAAGTACTTATAAGATAGAGACACCTCCTATTTATTTACTTATGATAGCAATTTCAATTAACTATAACATATATTTAATTCAAGCTTCTAGCATTTGTGCATCGTAACAAAATGAAGGCTCGACTCAATCGTCCTCGTCACTATTTTCATTAATTACAATACTTACCTAACCCGTGTCCAATATATTCGAATACAGTACCGATGTTAAATAAAATAAATGTACGAATAGTTATTACAATTAAAATCATATCCTCTTAATGGTCCACTTATAATAATATACTGTTTTTACAACAATTGTTTCGGAATAATTCCACCTTCTACTTTTTTTACCAGCCACAAACGCTTCTGGAGTGTATACACACGCGGCACGCACTACGCCATTGGCATTTCGTCCCAAATACGCTCGTGAACCATTTTAAAATTGTCCAGGTTTATGATTTTATAATTAAGTAGCTTCGAAAGCATGTATGGCCATACAAAACAATCTAATACGTTCAAGTCTGAAGAAACGGGTGGCAGTCAAAGTTTCGGCAAAAAATCAGTTAAATTAGTCGAAAACCAAGCTTAAACAGCATTTGCCGTGTGTGAAGGACCTCCGTCTTGTTGGAACTTGGAACACATAATAACCGTTCCCAAAAATACTTTTTAAATTTGGGGTAACAATCTCCTGCGAAACCTAGCTTTTATAGTAAAGTGCGTTAATTTTTACGCCGATATCTATAAATACTAAAGGTAGTTTACCCCGCTTACATACTGCACACTGCACCCCAACACCATGACCGATGGTGAGCTCTGAAGTCTAGAAGCATTTTTCTGGTTGTCCGGAATGTCTTCTATCCGTGGAGCCCACAATTGATCATTTGGGGCATTATAAAGCTGTTTTAACACAAAGAGTTTCTGGTTAGATAAGCAAATCCTTCGCTTGCGTGCCGCGTGCGTGCGTATTAGATTTTTTTACTCTCTTTTTCTTAGTCACTACGGAAATCCTATGTAATACCAGTTTTTTATAAGTATGGTATCTAAGACTCACACTCAACGTCAACAATCAACATACTCTTTTACTTAAAATAATATTTTGATGCCTTAAAATGCGTATATCTTTACATCTAAATTAAGAGGAAGTGTATTTGAATATATTTGACACGGTGTAAGCCATTTTTAAACAGATTGCTCAATTTCTTGGCTAATATTTTATTTAAAACCTACCATGTGATAAATAATATACGATTGCAGCAATATGGTAGCAGCAGCTGACTGTACGTAAACCGCAAGCACACTCACAGAAGAAACTCTAAATACCGTCAATTTCATTGCAATTTGGAATATATTCGATAAAACAACGATAACGTTTTCTGGACATGTGTCTAGACTGGACCTGCATTTTTAATACATACGTTAGATAGGTCTTTTAGGAATTGCATGATGATAGTTCCATCCTCCAGAATCATTTCACCCAAATACGACATAGCTTGACCTATTTGTTATATAACTGTAAAAAAAAAGGTTGTTGTTCTGTCAGTTCCGGAAAGTCAATGATTTCTATACTATTTATTGGTTGTAATGGCAATTTTTTTCGGAGTTATCCATGTTCTATCCATGTTCTTCGACTTGTTTAATTAAAACATTCTCTTCGTCTCTTTTTTCATTAATTCTTTGTATAATCATTTCTGTCGTAGAGTCATCTAGTGTATTCTTTTTGCCATAGCGATTCAACCATAATGATGCAATGCGATAATAATTTTTAATTGTGGGCAACATTTTGTTGTCTAAGGTGTGGCTAAGTAGCTGTTTTTTTTCTTTTAACATGCCATGGACTGCTTCGACGGCCCAGCGTATCCAATACACCGCACGTGTACGATTGAAAATTGAGGAGCTTTCTTAATGTCCCAGGGCTTCCATCATTACATGTGAAGTATAATCAAACGGAACTCCCTTGTATAATAAAACAAACAAAATAACAATGTGTTAAATTGGATGACAGACTGTAAATTATCGAGCAGTTTCATTATGCCATCCCTGATTATCAACATCAGGTCCACTCCAACAAAATGATGGCCACAGTAAGAAAATGCCTAAGCTAATTATGAACACCCTCTAATCACAATGAACGTACCGTTCAAATTTGAGGAGTTCTCTGAATTCTTCAAGAACACTATCATCAGAATATAAATCAAATCAAAAAGATGAATGTCACAACTAGGATAATAAGTAGAGCTAGGTTTATCGACCAGTTCCACTTTGCCATCCCTGGTCTTCATCATCGGGTCCACTTCATCAAAATTTTGGCTCCCCCAAAACAATATTTTAGTTACTTAAGGAAACGCTCAAATCAGAATGCATGTGCCGTTAGAATTTGAGGAGTTCTCTCAATCCCTCATGACTTCCATCATCAAAATAGAACTATAATCAAATAGGACTATCTTGAAGGTATTTCTTTACAAAGAAAAGATGAATGTCTCAAATTGGATGATAGAGCTGGGAATTACCAAGCAGTTCCACTTTGTCATCCCTGGTCTTCATCATCAGGTCCACTCCACCAAATTGATGATGTTCGTAAAGAAATGCTCGAGTGTCTTAAGAAACTACCCAAATCATCATGCATGTGCCTTTCAAATTTGAGGAGTTCCCTCAGTTCCTCATGGATCCCATCATCAGAAATTGATTTTGAAAAAAACGGGACAAACCTGGAACCATCTATTTTTAGACAAAAAAATATTTTTTTAAATCGGATGATAGTCCTGGGAATTACCAAGCAGTTCCACTTTGCCATCCCTGGTCTCCATTATCAGATCCACTCCACCAAATTGATAATTTTCGTAAAGAAATGCTCGAGTTTCTTAAGAAATCACCCAAATCAGCATGCATGTGCGTTTCAAATTTGAGGAGTTCCCTCAGTTCCTCATGGATCCTATCATCAAAAATCGATTTTGAAAAAAACGGGACCAATCTGGAACCATCTACTTTCAGAAAACAAAAAAAAAATTAAATCGGTTCAGTAATGACATAGTTCTGAGGTAACATACATTAAAAATAAAATAAAAAAAATTCAGACGAATTGAGAACCTCCTCCTTTAGAAATATTGAAGTCGGTTGAAAAGTATATTTAGGCTAGACGGTTGGAGATATGTTATGAGGAATTGTGAGAACACAAATTTTAATGGCATGCATTATGATTTGAGGGTTTCCATATGTAACTTGAAAATTTTCTTACGGAAACCATCATTTTGATGAAGTGGAACTACTCGACAGCTCTATATATCATCCTTATTGTGATATTCATCCTTTTTATTTTGAGCAATTCAGAGAACTCCTTAAATTTGAACAGGTCGTGCATTGTGGTTACAAGGTTTTCATAATTAGCTTGGACATTTTCTTACTGAAGCCGTCATTTCCCTGGAGTGGACCTGGTGTTGAAATCCAGGTATCTCATAGTGGAAATGCTCGATAATTTCCTGTTTCATCTTTAATTGTTTGTGACATGTGGGAGGATTTGTGAGGATTTGTGTGTGAGGTACCGCCGAGGTAGTTCCAATTGATTTTACTTCATATCTAATGATGGACTGGAATCCATAAGACATTAATAAAGATTTTAAATTTTGAAAGGTACGCGTATAGTGATTTGGCTATTTTTGAAGTAAACAAATTTACTGAAACTAATTCAAATTTCAACTTTTACCGGAAAAGCTAATTTGAGGTTTTTTTATCTTAAAAATTATGTTGCAGCGACTTGATTAGGTACTTGTGATTCTTTTTATTTTATACACGAAAGCCAACAGCTTCAAGCTAAAGAATATTACACAATAACACGTTATTTAGGGTTACTGTGTAAAATTATTTGTTTATTTCACATGCGTAATAAATGAATTAACATATTATGTACACGCCATGAGTTTCTGAACAAATATATACTTATTTTTATTGACACTATTTACATTGTTGGTAGTTAGTTGGTTATACTTTGAGTGGAAAGCAGTGGGACTCTAGAATCGTTTGTTTCGGAATATTTCGCTTCGTTTTACATTGCAATCCATTTTTTTTATGTCGCTGTCCCATTTTTCGTCATTGCTTGTTCTGGAGGAGTTAGCTGCAACATTACGAGCTCGTATGTTACTATGGTTCCGGCAACCTAAAACACAACATGAGAGTATAAGTTGTTTAAAGCAGTGTTAAAATTAATATATTGACTTTAGGTTGAAAAGTCCCAACAAGTCCCACAAATTCAGTATAGGTAGTGGCGGTACCTCCATACAAGCCCAAAAGCTGGGCTTGCCTTAGTGACCTTACACGAAATAACGCATCAATGTAGAATTTATCGAACTACTTAAAGTTTTCAAATTCGCGCCTAGAGTTCGCCTGTTGTGAATGAACCCCTTCGGCCTTAGCGCAAGTTACAAAATTTCGTTACATATAAAGTGGCGCCACTGCCGCGCGGCCGGCGTTGCGTCGTATGTGTTAACGAAATCGGCCAAACATGTTGACAACCCGCTCTCACTCATTGGCAAGAAACCGGGGTTTTAATAAAAATATATCTATCTGCTGTTCTAACCTATGGAAACGGTCCTTTAATTGATATAAGAACTATTTGTTAGCATGTACAGCAATTACTATTACTAAGCCAGGCTTTTAGTGTGAAGTCAGAGAAAGTTCGCAAGTGCGCGCGCTTTCGAAGCAACTTCAAGTGTGTTTTTAGTCAAAAGTTGAATTGGTTTTAGATAACTGCTAATGACGACACGTTGTCGTCACCCCGCTACGCGCCATTTCCGCTACAAAGCGGGAAATGCATGTTATCGGCTACGGTGTAGCGCTACGAGAAATCCTTAGCAGTGAATGGGTTAATAGTGAATGCTAAAGATAGTTTTATTTATTTTTATTTGTAATTTTAAAAGTTTAGTTTAACATATTTAATGCTGGAAGTAAGTACTTCATTGTGTTTGTATAAGGTGCGTCTAAGCGTTAATCACTGAAGGCAAGGTAAAATGTTTGATTTTCTTTTTTGTTGGACTTATTACGAAAAAGAATCAATATATCCGCGCAAAACCTACGCACGACTTAAGTTAGTCGCAGAGAAAAACTACCGGGCGTAAAAAAAATCCTGATATATCCTGTAACATTCCAACTAATAGTAGGTACCTATCGGTAGTATGCCGTCTGTATGTTTTGATTAGCTCCTCCGGACAAGTTAGCACATGCAGTAGTGTGTTCTATGGAGAAGATTGAACTGTTACGGAGCAACTAGATAAAATTACCTATCCTAAATATGGAAAAAATATCTTTCGGTTTGGCCTATTCCATGGGTCTAGGCTAAAGTTTTCTAAAGCTCATAATTTGATTTAATCAAGTTGATAAATAACTATATTTGATTTTCGATTTCATACGCTCACCGTTAACAACAATTCACGAGTGACGGTAAAAAATTGTAGTCCGCTCAATGCCACGTTATCTCCATTAACTTGATCAATAAACCTTTGCACCTAAAAAAAAAATATAACAGTTCAAACTAAAATACGACGTATACTTAAAAATATAAAATACTATTTGAAAAGAAGTTTTACCTCGATGCAGTAAACTGGTGACGGTACATCATATAAAACAGGTGCAGGCAGCATAGATGCACTATGTACTTGCGATGCGATCAGTGAAACCGCCACAGAACGACTGATGAGGTACACGAGAGAGAAGATGAAGTAAGCAGGCCCCTCATACCCAGCCAGTAGTGTTGTCCTGATTACAAACATATGTATTCATATCTCATGCTCTGAAAGTGGCTCGTTGTTAACCTATAAAGCGGGTAGAAAATTACTCATTTATGCCCTTGAGCGTTTTACTTTCTCATTGCATTTTTTTCTTAAGTTTTACAAATTAGAATTGAAAATCTGTTAAAATGGATGCATCGTATGATTCACATTATCATAATTATCTCTTGAAACCATAAATGACGACTTGATGTTTTTGTAAATCACTCATACTACAAGGTTATGTTTAGATCCATTTTATTTAGATCCATTTAAAAAATCTTTCTTCGTATTCGATATGAAATTCGTATTCGATATGAAAAGTAGAGTGTTTAATTCGGGTAAAAGGCACGTTTCAGTCTCGGAATATCGGATGAACCTCTACTGAAATGGGTGCCTTTCTTCCCTTGGTTAACAATCTACTATTGCAGATGACTATATCCGTGTTCGGATATAAATATTCATTACCAAAAATTCGCAGATATGAGGAAAATCTAGGTAAAAATCTGGCTTTTATGCGTATTATTTCTGCGTGTTTCTATAGAATTGTAGTCCCAAACAGATTCATAAATTGACCTAAGGCCCTCTTGCACCACCCAGGATTAGCCGCTGACCCGGATATGCTGTCAAATTCCATATTTAAAAAAACTCTTACCTCCGCGTTATGTGGCAAACTCCGAGTGGTTCAATTGGCCCTAAGTGTGTGTTTTAAATCGAAAATCTTGCTTATAGATATAATATGGAAAAAGAGGGTTAAACACCTCCCTACAAATAAAATGGTTTATAAACGATCGGCCAGGTTTTACCTAATTTATTTAGCATTTTTACCTAATTACATACTTACATTATAAACATTTAAACATATATATTTTTTTATATATAACTATCATCATCATATCAGCCATAAGACGTCCGCTGCTGAACATAGGCCTCCCCTTTGGACCTCCATACAAAGTGTCCCAAAACTCAACGATAAGCCAGCACCACTGGATAAAGCTGCTTATGATAAGTCGAGAAAAAATAAGAAAAAATATATATCTCAATTATTTTATAAATTACAAAAAAAAGAAAAAGTCGACATCCCTAATGGTATTTTCAACGGCCATGTCTACAAAAGTTTTTAAAATATTTCTGTTTTTGTTTTGTTTTTGGAAACTTAAGTAGCTCTGCTATCTAACACAGCCCTTAAAAATACATAAATACTCGTACATGTAGTTTTTACATAAAACATATTCAAAATTCATTTTTTCCCTACAATTTTGAAAGATTTTTTTCTTTCAGTCCACTTTCATGGTGTATAAAAATAGTATTGACACCACTATGGCAGTTGTTTTCAAAAGTTGACGCAACTAACCAAGATTTCAAAATGGTACGAGTATAATAATAATACTTTAGGAAACGTGTTCACAACAAAAAACATCGAATTTTTAAACAAGAATAGACATTTTTAAATGTTGATATTAATCACTTTTGAAAAGGGTTGTTGTTGCAAGTTTTAAAACTTCAATGGGAAATGTGGGTAGTTAATACAATTTTCAAGTCAGTACACTCTGTTCCTTGTATCCTTTGTTCGCTGTGCACCGTTCCGTAAATCTAGTTGATTTGGCTCTCATACTAACAACTCTTGGCTTTGCTTTTTGGACTAATTGGACTGCTAATCTGCAAACTGTACTGACTTGGCATTATTTTGGACTGTGATTGTGTTTTGTGTATTGGACTTTTTCCGTATTTTGGATTGTTTAGCGTTTAACATGCCGCTACCGTACACATCGTTGGATTACGCTAATATGCATCTAATTTATGGAGAATGCCGATGCTATGCTAACGCTGCTAGTAGATTGTATCGATAAAGTTACCCAAATGTTCAAAGATTATTAATGTGCATCAAGCCTTTGCGGAAGGTCGTTTACCATTTGACAGGAGACACACTGGAATACCTAGATTGGAACGCGAAGAAATTCTCAATGAAACGATTCAACTACCTCGGTACTTGCCATATAACTAGCTACGGGAATCCCACAAAGTTCTGCACATCGAATTCTAAAACGTCAGAGACTTCACCCATATCACTAAAGGCGTGTGCAGACGTTACTACCGCGGTTCTATCCACAGATGTTGCAAAAACACAGGGAAGATCCCCAATTCTAAGACAAAGTTCTATGGTCGGATGAATAAACTTGCAAGAAAGATGGCTGTTCAAATCTACACAACTTACATAGTTGGAGCATTGAAAATCCGCACCCGATGAGAGAAGACAAATCTCAGTATCAAGTCATAGTTAACTTATGGACGGGAATCCTAAATGGAAATGTATTTGGACCCTTGAGTTATAAGGAAACCTTAATGATGGTTATTTGAACTTTTTACAAAACGACTTGCCTGAATTGTTAGAAGACGTGCTTTTACGTGATTTACAAAACATGTGGTTTCAAAATGATGGTTGCCCAGCTCACTATGCCCCTGCAGTGCGAGAATACTTAAACCAAGAGTATCCAGAGCGTTGGATCGGGCGAGTTGGTCCTATCTTATGGCCACCCCGTTCGCCCAACCTGAACCCCCTGGATTTTTTCTACTGGGGCTGACTTAAAGACAGAGTCTACTCAAAACCCATAGCAATATTGGACGAGCTTCGCCAAAAAATCACAGAAGCTGCGGATCATATCAATGGTAGAAGATATGCACGACGGATAAAATCAAAAATCATTTCTAAGGCGATGTCATGCCTGTATTAATGCCGGTGGCAGGCAATTCGGACATTTAGTGTAGTATTCATAATTTAGTAAATGAATTTAAAAAAATGAAAAATTATTTGTACCATTTCTTTTAATTTTTTCAACATTTTTCAACAACAAAAATCCTTTTTTGGGCACGTAAAACTGACTACCGCCAACATGAAGTAATGTCGATTCTTGTTTGAAAATTCGTTTTTTTTTGCTGTGACTATGTTTCCAAAAATATTATACCATTTCGGACTGTTGGTTAGTTGCGTCAACTTTTGAAAATAACTGCCATAGTGGTGACATTACTATGTTCAACCGACTTCAATATTTCTAAAGGAGGAGATTCTCAATTCGTCTGTTTTTTTTACCTCAGAACTCCGTCATTACCGATTTGATTTTTTGTGTGTTTTCTGAAAGTAGAGGGTTCCAGGTTGGTCCCGTTTTTTTTCAAAATCCAATTCTGATGATGGGATTCATGAGGAACTGAGGGAACTCCTCAAATTTGAAAGGCAGATGCATAGTAATATGGGTCAATACCCATATAGGGACAAAATGAGTTTTGATTATTTTTTATGTAAAAACTATACGTAGGTATTATGGGTATTTAAAAAAAATAGAAATATTTGTAGACATGGTCGTTAAAAATACCATTAGGGATGTCGATTTTCGTTTTTTTTTGGAAATTTTAAAATAATTCAGATATATTTTATTCATCAGTCATAAGCAGCATAATTATAATCATGGGACACGTTGTATGTCCCGGTAGGAAGCGACCTACATCCAGCGTCTCCCGGCGACCTTCATAAGGTCATCTGTCCATCTTGTGGGTAGACGTCCTACGCTGCGTTTGCCAAGCCGTGGTCTCCACCCGATCACTTTCCGACCCCATCGGCCATCTGCTCTGCATGCACTGTGACCTGCCCATTGGCACTTCAGCTTGCTAATCCGGAGGGCTATGTCAGGAGGGGTATGTTATACAGTGTGTAAATCTAATACGGGCAAACCTCTTAACGGTGGTTAGTATAGGACATAAGAAATGTAATTAGGTAACTTTTAAATGGAATTGCAATTAAAATTGTATCCATACAAAATAATTCGGCGCGCAATGTAATGCAAACACACTCGCGTTAAACATTCGTTGACAACTGTCAGCGTCAAATTTTTTATAGTACATTGCTGCTGAAATTTTTATAAAAAAATTAATTATGGGGTCATAATTAATTGTAACTTAAAAATATGTTTTAATTATTCATAACAATAATGAATTCTATGTTTGGTTTAATTTATCGCCTGTATTAGACTTACACACTGTATAACTATAGGATAAATTAATACATCATACCCTTTAACACGACTAGCACGGCATGCTCCTGTACCTTTTATTCCGTTCCTGAAATGGGCAATCATATTTATAAACGTATAACGCGTGATTAGTTGATTACATGATTACACTCGTTAACACCTAGTTAACTGTCCAGGCAGGTGCATACGGTGTAATTAAATAAATATTTAACTGAAACCTACTACTTAGTTCAGACAGTAAGGGAATCTTGCAGTACGTATATGCAATATACCTAATGTTAGTCTTTTAAAAATTTGCAACGCGTGACCATGATACCGATAACACCTTCACCACGTGAAACTAACAGAAGAATAATAATATGTATAAATAATTGTATTCTCTTACGGCTGGTAACAGATTATAGTGACTTTTGATACTTGACCATTTGCATTTCTTCTGAATGTTGCTGACATTAGTGCGGTCAGCTCCATAAATATGTATACAACTGTACTCAATTTTAAACCTTGTTCCCCAATTATAAGTTCCGAAGTGTATACATATTTATAGACGTGACTGTACCTATGGGGGTCAAATATACGGTGGTGGTATATAATTAGGGACAGTCAAGTGCAAAAATATGGTTCGACATAATCGACTCATAAATATGGTACTACGCTCTTATTACACCGGCGTAAGGTGCTATGGGACATATTTTTGAGTAAGAAGTAAATAATAAATAAATAAATATTATGGGACAATCTTACACAAATCGACCTAGTCCCACGGTAAGCTCTAAGGCTTGTGTTGTGGGTACTAGGCGACGACATATATAATAGATAGATACATATAAATACTTAAATACATAGAAAACATCCATAACTCAGGAACAAATATTCATGATAAACACACAAATAAATGCCCTGACCAGGATTCGAACCCGGGACCTCCTGCTTCGTAAGCAGGGTCACTACCAACTAGGCTAGGAGACCGTTAAAGTGTGAAGGCCGTTAAGAAGTGGACCACCATATTTTTACACTTGACTGGACAACATTTTATCCCCAGATGCAGAACAGAACACAACTGCCTACAAATATAACTTTCCGAATTTGATGACAATGTAAAATGTACTTGGCCAGCTCCAAATTATTCTTGTCTTCCTAAATAATGATAAAACAATCGTTAAATAAATATCAATAAAAAATATTGTCGCTTTCATAGAGATGCCCCTAATTTTGTATAAACTCATTTAACGTGTTTCGTTGAAGAGTCATTGACTTTATCAGCTGTACGATAATTCATGTCGTTCGCAACTTTTGTTACAGCCTGTAGTACCTACGCAAATTGGTAGCAGGAGCCCAACAAACGGCTAAAATAAAAAATATAATAATTTATGTTTAAAGCACTAATTATTGTGACGTATGAATAAATTAATAACATTTCACAATCAATCAATTTCAAATCAATCAGAAGATTTTAATCCATGTGTTCAACTAAATACGGAGATATTGCTTTTTAACGCATAAGTTATTATGCGGCTAAAAACAGTGTACTTGTTAGAAAAAAAAACCTTTCTAATCCGAAACGTAACTTAGTCTCATGCGGTCCAAACTTAACTTGATGGCGTTATCTTATTATGACACTAGTTCAATTATATAATGAAAAAGTACGCGTGTTTAATATTTTGGATTATGAGCCTAAATGGGGGACGATAAAAACCTCGTTACGAGCAAGTGTGTTGTAAAATTAACTATCTGACTACCTATGTTTGTCACCGGCAAGTAGGAATTCATTGAAATAGTGATGAAGAGCAGTTCCTGAATCAAAAACAGATCATAATTTCGCAATGAACTCAACTTAGGTACATAAAAAAAGGTCTTGATCTAGGTATCCGTTAAACATACATATGTAGTAATTGTTATCGTATGGAAATCGCATTGATGGACATAAAGCAACCATATGTTTTTTCCTGTATTAGTATTTATTTCCATTAAGATACGAATGCTTGTTCATTGGAAAAACGCAATCACGGTGGGAGGACCTGATTATTTCTTAATTACGCTGAGGTAATCTTGCAACACATATGGAGAACATATGGAGAAGAGTTATAGGTTATATAATCCCATTATTTAATCATAAAACTCTAAAATCCTTTGTTAAACGTTGTCCCTTTCTACCGTGTACAAAAATATTAATGACGAACAGAGGCATACGAAGATAAACTGATAAACGGGAAATGAATAAGGCCATAACTAGTTTAGACTTACTCTAAAGTATTGAACAGTTGTAAGCATACGAAGAATAGGTTGTTTGCAAAGGATATGAAGACTATTCCACTGATGACTTCGTCAACTTTCCTCACAAGCAGTGTCACGCGGCAGTAGTCCTCGCGCACGCTGCGCCAAAATGTTGCCGGCAAGTACTGTAAAAGGTAATCATTTTATCTGTATTAGTTACTTCTCGATAAACAATGCGTTAATAATATGCGTTAAAAATAAAATTAATCCGTTCTAAAGTGTTTAATTTCAAGGTTATAATGCTCAACTAGAATACAATTAAACTGAGCAAACGGAAGACCTTACTCTTAAACTTTTTAGCGATTGCCTCGGAAGTGGTACAATTTTTTGTGCTCAGGTTTTGTATTCCTTATTTTTGTGACCACCAGATGAGGTAGACTCGGTTTTGTAATGTTTTGGTTTAGCGAATATAGAAATTGTAATTTTCATATTCACGTAAGCAGGTAGTAAGAAATTACAGGAAGCGTCTTACTATTAAAGACAAATATTAGGCATTTATGAAACAAGTTGCTAAATTGACCAAAACTCTGCACATTTTGTATTAAGTATACAAAAACGTCTGCTAATTAGTAATATAATTGCAGGAATATGCAGTGTCTCAAGTGAATTGACATTTTTATCACGCATGATAATTAACTTATTATTGTTTGACTTGACTGCTTACTAGGGTTCCCGAAATCCGTACTACACGCCGAACCGTAGCTCCGTTACTTTAACCCCGGCGGTACTAAGATCACGAATTTCAAGGTCACGCCAAGATACGTAGCCGAATCTTCGTACGTATACGGATCCGAATAGACTGATTGAAATGCGAACAAATAAGGCATTTTATTCAATGAAAACTTGTTACTAAGTATATTAAGTAAGTACACTAAGTGCGGATTTATAGGACGAACGGGTTTTTTTTAACAGACTTGTATGTTTCACATCGAGTTAAGTTACAAAATAACGTGCCCATCTATAGTTTGGAATTTATCCTGTGATTTTGAACCTGAGAGTTGAAAAAAAATTAAGTAAAACTGTATAATCAGTCATTAATTTAAGTTTATTACAGATGTAGTGAATAATCCTTTCCGATAGTCGAAACTCGGAACATACGACTACTTCCGATTGGTGCCGATGTGTCTATGAATTATTGTATTATTAATTAAATATAAATTAAATAAATAATTAAATATAAATTAATTAAAATAAAATACGTACTTTATTTATTATCAATGTCAAATATCAAACTACCCGTTGGACATTTGACATGTTAAAATCACCACGATTCTATCATATAAAGAATTCGTTAAGTAAACAAAAATCTAACTAGTTACCGAGGATATTTTATTTAAATAAACGCACTGATAAAAATCACAATTCCGGTTTGGATGATGCTCTGTCATCCATTGGAGGAGGCGGATTTCGGTTTTTAAAGATTATTTTATTCTGATAAGGATTTATACAATTCTCTTACATGAGAACTTAAAACTAGCAGGTACAATTCGGCTGCTCTTGGGCAAAACAAAGTAAGGCATTTTAATAAAATGTTCAGGAGATCAAAACAAAGTTTTTGTCGTGCTACAGCTTAACCATCACAAATAAATACCAAAAGTGAAATTTAACATGATCAAAAAAAAAACGTGTGGCACTCGGGGACTGCCGCGGTAAAGCTATTGCATATCATTTTTAATACAGTTGCTCAAAAAGTGGTACTTTTTGTGGCTGCGTAGCGTGCGAGAAGCTCAATTTCTCGAACTAGTGCTTTTTACTTTTTAGTTCCAAACTATACTTTCGAAACGCAGTAATTTTATATTAGATTTTTTACTTGGAAATTATGAAATTAAAAACGCTTACGAATACTTGGAGTATTTATTTAAAGTATTCATTAATATATAAACGACGAAAAAATATTAAGAATTTGCATTTTATAGCCTACTCTGTCTTAGGCCTAATCTATGTATGAATTTACTTTCCTAAAAATCGTTCTTTGATTTGGCTGAATGATACAAGCATATGCCTAGAAAAAAAATTTAAAAGCAAATCAGCCCGCCCTTTTGAAATAACTTCTAACATTATTTAAACACATTAACGCATATAAATATATAATTTGGTACGAGAAGTTATAAAAAAATATTGAAAAAGTGATTCAGACATTGATATGACACCACCAGACATTCGTGTCGTTTCGTGTGTAGAGTCTGCGGTCTTCTAAGGGCAAAAGTGACCGTTTCTTTTAGAATTTTCAAAGAGGAAGGTGAACTGCCCAGGTAATAGGCTTAAACAAGTTTGGGAATATGCCGAGAGATATCGCTCAGTACTTAAATTTGCCTGATGCAAATCTTTACACCGGACATGCATTTAGGAGAACCTCTGCTACATTACTTGCCGACTCAGGAGCTGACATAACAACTTTGAAGAGGCATGGAGGTTGGCGGTCAAGTAATGTAGCAGAAGGATACATAGAAAACTCCGTTGATAACAAATTAAAAATTGGAAAACAAATTGCAAAATTAATTAATGTAAAGCCGCAAGAGCCCACAGAATTTTCTTCATCCACATTCCAATCTGGTCTTAATGTACTTGTTAATACTGAACCTCAACCAGCCCTGTTAACCAACCAGGACCGTCACATGCCAACAACACTTGGATTACACATAGCCCCTTTAACTTTGACCCACAGGAATTATCACAACAGCAGGAACCTGAAAATACACCATGCCTGACTAGTCAGACACTTAATTTACATGGAAGAACTCACAACATAACTATGAACTGCACTAATTGTACCATTAACTATAATTATTACTGAAAATAAAATATTTCTGATATCAACCTTGTTTTAATACAAATATATATTTTTTTAATTCTCATTTAATCACAAAAGCAAGTAATTCTTCTTAGACCTCATTTGATATAGTTCTCTTTTCGTAATGTTAAACATAATCATCATTTCTTCTATACATGGTCATCAACGTGGCACTTGAGCAGCAGTTGTAGGTAGATAGTAATTGACTGGTTGACTTCCAAGGAGCCGCTTTGAGTGAATATTAACCTTCCGTCAATTTGTTAGGGACCTGCAAAATGTTAATAATTTAGTAACATTTATAGATTTCACCAGCTTCTTGTTCAAAAAATAACCTTAAACATAACTAATAATGTGATTTAATGTTTCTTTTACCTCTAATTATCCTTGATAGTCTTCAAATATTCAAACAATTCATGATATTTTAGTTGTAAACGTGTCCTTGGTCACATGTCGCAGATCACAAATTTGGCACTAAAACTCTTGTTGCATGATCTGTTTCTGTTTGTTGATACTGTAATGTCTTGTACTTCTGTTTTCATAATGTTGAAGGTTCTAATTAATGTCGTTTCAGTATTATAATTAATTATCTGCATTCAATTTAGTTTCTCAACACGAGGCCGATGGCGCTGATTCCAATAGTATGTTGTCACTGTCAGTGTCATTTGTAAAGTATGGGTTCGTTCAAAAATAACTTCGAAGCAAGCATATTTTATCGCAATGATATATTAATTTATTATTTTTTCGCAACTATATTAAAAAACGTCGTTTACAACTAGGGTGAAATAGAATTTCAGCTCGTGGCAAGATACCTCGGTACTAGTGGTAAAAAGACATTCTTTTCACACTAGTTGTAAAATGTACTAGTATCAACTTATGCAATTATAATTATTTATTTATTTTATTCATGCAGTATTTCTTTTTCTTTGATATTAATTCAAGTTACACTTTTTGAGCGTGGTGACCGATAAGAAAACAAATTTTTCTATTATTAAATAAATAAAAAGTTAATATTGTTTAAAATATTTTTAAATTGAAAGAGATGTCATATACTAAAGAAAAAGTGACCAAGGTCCCCGGTGAGCAGGGCTGGGATCGAACCAGCGACCTCCTGCTTTCGCGGCAGACGCCCTAACCACTGGGCTACCCAATCACGGCGACCAGAGTCCGAAATTTCCTAAGTATATGCAATCCTTTCTTATTTTAAACGTTTAAGGTACGTTCCGCCAATCCTACAGCTCAGACTTACGTCTAGTGAAATTAAAATTAAAAAATTAATATATTAATTAATTTTAATTAGTAGTAAAATTGTATAAAATATTTTTATTATTTTACAATACATGTGGGTTTTATTATCTTACAGTAGCTGTTGGTTATTCAGGAATATTTATCATTGAAACTATAGGTTTATGATAACTGAAATAAGAAACATAAGTTTGCGACTTAATATCAGTAGTTGTCGATTTTTCTGCATTATGTTGACGAAATTTCCTTTGACGTTCAGCATTTGACTTTGGTACTGTTTTTATTATTTCTTCATTTTTCTTCAAATCTTTCTGACGCTGATAATATGCCCTTTGACGTGCATTAGTTTTTTTTCTTTTTAGCTCTTTACGCTTTTCTTATCTATAAAACGAAAATATCTAGGTATAAATAATAGGTATAAATAATTAGGTATAAATAGTGTAATGACACACCAAAACAAAATTATTCATTTATAAAAAAATAACAATATTAAGAAGTGATTATCGAATTTCGCGCGATGTACATTTATATAGATATAATATCATATATACTTTCTCTGCATTGCATTCTGCGGCATTCATGTGCATTATCTATACACCAAAAACAAAGGTACTGAATAGTACACGTGCTTGGTTTGATGGTTTCTGTTATATACATAATGAAGAATGAATTTAATTATATATATATACATATTGAGAATCTAAATGGAGAATTTAAACTATACGCGTGTGTGTGTTTGTGTGTATAAAAGAGGGCTACTTTTAATATCGCTCATTTTAATATCAAAAATTTAGGTTATCTTTATAGCAGTATTATATTTTCAATTCAAAATTAATACTGCATTTGTGATAATAATAAAATGTATGTATATAGAGTACTCACTCATTTACTTTCACTATTTTTTCGTGACTTTCTTCATTAATAATAAATGCACTTTGTTCATTCATATTCAAAACACTTTATACACAAATTTTACAAGTACAGCTATTCACTGTTGTACATAAATACCTATACACCTATATACTTTCTCATATCATAAACAGCTGCTTATGTATTCGTCCGATTTCGGAGCAGCTCGTCTCGATTCGTGCGAGTTTCGTAGAGTCGTACAATACGTCTAATCGCAAGCACACAACGCGGTGTCGACAACGCCGTGTCGAAGACTGCCGAACTGAAACGACGTTAGACGATGCACGGCCTTCAAGCCACACCTCCGTGTCCGTCGGAGTGGGGAGCGTGAGGTTTTTTCGTTACGGAATTTCTGGATTCGGTCCCCGCGCTCAAGGCCCGCGATAGAAGCTATGCAATAGCTTAAAATACTTTTTTTTTTAATCTATTTACAAATGTATAAGTAAGTATTGTATTGAGTTATTCGTCAAATAAATGTATGCACCGTGTTTTGTCATGGGATTTTGAACAAACTTTGTTTTGTACTGGTAATTTATACATATTTGTCAAATAAATCCCAAGAATAACTATTTATTTTCATACTTAAATCCGCAAATGCTTATATTTTGTTTTGATATTGGTTTGAGCCCAAAACGTGTTTTGGTGTGCACACTGCATGGTGGTTTTCTCTGTATATCGGATTATATTTATATAGTACCTACACAGTAAACTCGGCGCACGAATCGCTTTCTTTTGGCAAGGGTTTTACGGTCGTCGTTTTTTGAATAAAGATAGACAAATATAAATCAAATGAGTCTTTTTTGTAATTTTCGGTTTTCTTGGAATTAACAAAATCAGACTAGATTGATTTCCTCTTTGGTAATTTAAGTAATAATGAAAAACTCACGTCACGCCTATACTAAAACAACAAAATGCATTTTGCTATTATGATGAAAATTAATAATATAGTGCGTTTAATTATTCGGATACCATATATCCATGTGAGACTAGAGTTAGTCTAAGCTAAGTTTCCTAGATTTTGATAGCACAGACTGTGAAAGTGTTAAGTAAACGTCATAATTTCATAGAAGTTTGACGTTTAAAATAACACTTTCAAGTTTGACAGTTCATTGCTGAGAAAAGTTAACGTGGTTTGACTCTAAAATCTTATAGGTCTGCTGAATTTGCGGCTGTAGGTAGGTAGGTCCTCCCAGAATTCTTGCCTATTTTCAGGCATCAACGGCACAAGTTTTCTCAGTCTCATGTATTTTTTTTTGTTTACCCCCCGATCAGTTGTATAATGCTGAGGCATGGTATTCAAGTCATTGGGTAAATCTTCATTATTATTTGTTTTTAGGGTTCCGTACTTCAATAGGAAAAAACGGAACCCTTATAGGATCACTTTGTTGTCCGTCCGTCCGTCTGTCCGTCAACACCCTTTATCTCGGGAGTGCGGTGAGGTATTGAGTTGAAATTTAAACTACTTATATACTTAGGTCTACTAGGGTCCCTTGAAACCGTGTTCCGCGTTCTCCGAAATTCATCCCCTAAGGGATAAGAAAGGGGGTTGAAAATTTGTATGAGGTGTGAATCATTAATCAGGTTGCAGATTTAAAACTTCGTTTATAGACTCTTCGATACTACACAAGAAAAGTATATTAAGCGTTTTTCGAAATTCATTCCCTAAGGGATAAAAAAGAATTGAAAGTTAGTAGGTATGAGATGTGAATTTTTTTTTTTAAGTTACAAACTTAAAACTTCGTTTATAGACTCTTTGGTACTAAACAAGAAAAGTATATTTAGTGTTTTTCGAACTTCATCCCCTATGGGATAAAAGAGGGGTTGAAAGTTTATATGAGGTGTGAATAATTTTTCAGGTGGCAGACTTGGAAACTTCGTTTATAGACTTTCTGATAATATTTAAGAAAACCGTATTTCGCATTTTCCGAAATTCATCCCCTAAGGGATAAAAAAGGGGGTAGGGGGTTTATCATTTTTATGATGTGCGGAACCCTCGGTGGGCGAGTCTGACTCGCACTTGGCCGGTTTTTTTGTTTTTACTGCAAAGGCACGAAGGATGTAAAGAATCGATTTCTTTACATTCGTATTTCCGTTTTTCAACGGTTTTTTTTCGATTTCCTTCCAAGGGTTAGTTTGTTGTCCCATTGAAAATACATTTAATTATCCATATATCTTGGTGTTCAAAATTAAACCCCTACTCAACATGGGGCACGGCACGTCAGAAAAATTATAGATTTTTGAAACAAATGCAGATTGCTTCCACTTAACGGGTCGGAGTGTTTGTCGCTCTTGACAAGCGTCGGCGTCACTTTTTAATATTTTAATAAAAGTAGGGTACTTATAAATTTACAAGCAGCTCATATTTTGTTGTATTTAGACATGGGGTAGTGATTAAAACCCATGTTTCAATACACCAAACTTAAGCAAAACAAAGCAAATGTAAAAACCGCTACGAAACACAGTAAGGCTATGTGCCTTACCGTGTTATGATAGTGATACTCTGTTTTGGATATAAATAAAAAAAAACAGTTTGGTAGAAAAAACTTTAACACAACAAAGCAAATAGCAATAACCGCAACAAAACAAAGTAAAGCTGTATACCTTACCGTGTTTTGGCAGTGATACCTTGTTTTGAAAACTGATAAGGAAAAAAGTTCAGACAATGACTAACTTTTACAAAGCAAAGTAAATAAGAAAACCACTTCAGAACCAATTAAAGACCATGTCTTAAAGAATTTACTGCGTTTTGACATTGTATTACCGTCGTAACTGTAGGAAAAATTGTCCTTTACTGTGTTTTTCCGAAAAAAAAAATACTATTTGTAAACGTTCAATATTTTTTTTCTGATTCGCCGTAAAAAAATTAAGTATGCTGTGAAGTAATCTAGATTTTTCTAAAATGTCCTTTACTCTGTTCTGCTATGGGGCAGCCGAATTAAGGTTACGTGAGGCATGCACAAATATACATTTCTCAAACATGATCGGAAATGTATGCATTTATGTCACGAAGTGAAGACATGAAGTTTCTTGTTTACGGCTCCCCCCATTTACTTCTTGGCCGGAGGCCGTGAAGTTATGTATGGCGTAAGTATGAACGAAACATTATTGTCCGCTGCTCTAACTTTTTTAATTTGCGTACTACCCATAGACATAGAAAATAAATAGACGTAGTGTCACTAAGAAGAAACTGTGATTCCATATTACGCCTGTCACCTTGTTCCGACAAGAACGCACACATGCACAGACAAAACATTAGGCTTGTCATCTGTCAGTGATAACGAAACCAACCGACAATAAACATCTCCGTGAAAATAATGTGAAAATGCCGACATGCGTAGTTTTACATTGTAAAAACGCAACCGGTCACAAAAACAAGTCACATGGAATGACCTTTCATCGGTAAAATTATAAATGACACGTGTTTATGCAAAAAAATCGAATATTAACTTCATTACGCGTAGTGTGACCAGCAGCTTGAGTTTGGTTATATCCCGAAAGTCGCGTAATTGCTTGCTTCGTCTTGCGTATTGCGAATTTCATACTTATGGAAATATGAAAATCCATGAAATGGTACCTGTCCTAATATACTCGTATATATATATATATATATATTAAATTTTGTATTTGCATCTGTATTAAATTTTGGCCCTTCTTTCCCTGGAATACGTTCCAAAGTGTATATTTATAGACGTGACTGTACTACTACTACCTACCCTACCTTCCACATGATCCCCAATCATCACTTGTCGCATGAATGTTGTTTCAACATTGTTTAGAAAGAGAATTACCTGCCTAACTGTAATCCGTATGAAATTGTTTACTATACCTATTAAAGTAACTCTTACTTGTAAATTATGTGTATATTACATATTTACGTGTAATTATTTATGGTCATCAATTCGATTTGATTATATTCGGGAAAAAAAATCACATGGTATCACTCGGCTGCACGCACACATATAAATCGGCCGCCATTGCTGGTCACAACACGATGTATCCGAGTGTTCACTCTTGATACTCTATGGTACTACCTAACACTAAACTGACAAAGGAAAAATTACATACAGCCAACGACCACTAGATACTTGCGACACTCGTGGCTCAATAACTGGAATCTTGAGCTTTACGAGGGTCTCAAGGCACGAGAGTTGAACAAACTTTGCCGCCGAGTGTAATACAACATTTTTCCCCTTACTATCGCGAGGAAAATAAAGACTACATAGGATTACAAATCTGATCCAAATGCAAGTTATCTTGAAAAAATAATTCAAAATTATATATCATAATGTGTCATAGAGTACGCTCCTGGTACTTAGATATCGCCAACAGGTTACCAAGTGCGCGATAAGACTCGACCAATTTAAGGTGTGACCTCCGATTGCGCATATTTACTATGGGCATATAGGACTCACTTATACTGGACGGTTGTTAAGTGATAGGAATTAGATTACTTTGCCCCACATGTGGATAAAATGCGTTTTTCCACGCTAGTTTTAAAGGACAAAACAGCGCTTTCCAAGCTAGTGAGGGGAAAAACAAATTATATGGTTCTATGTATATTTATGTGCGGTGAAACATGGTGCGCGAATAGCTCATTCAAATGGCATCTTAAAAAATAAAAAGGTGGCAAATTAAACAATTTTTTCCTTTTTAACTATTTACCTAGTTACTACTTAATTTTAATATTTCCTCACAATGTTTGAGAAAAGCACTATACAAGCCTCGGCCGGAAGAGAGATTGCAGGACTTGTTTAATCCGTCTACCACAAACTCGTCCTGCAATCCCTTACTTCACGGCCTCTGCAGTAATGTACTATTAGGTAATATTAAATAAATTCCATTTAAAAGTGTAACTAGTTTTTATTGGCTAAAATGTGTTCTTTAAGCATTTTTTTAAAGATGCTGATAGTTTTAGCTTGTTTGATTTTAATCGGCTGTTGTACACTTTTGCGCCATCGTAAAGAATACATTTCTTTCCATAATTCGTTCTTGGTGGTCTTAAGACGAGATGGTTAGCGTTTCTTAGTTGAATTTTTTGGTGGTGATGTTTTGTCGTAAAGTTAAATTGAGTTGCTTAGAACTACAAACTCGGGTAAATCTATCTGTCAGATTATGCGATTTTGGTATTAAGTAAAGGTAATAAGGTTGATGTTTGCTGAGAGGGTCGAATGGATTTTGAAGTTAAGCGACACAATAGGGATGACGACTAGGTTGAAAAACTATTATTCTAATTAGTCCGTCAGTTAGATTATCTAAAATTATTAGACACGTATTTTTTCCTTTTTCAATTTAAATAAAATTGACGAAGATAAAGAGCATCAAAATTCCGGGGTGGGGGCTTGTGACGTCACTCCTAGGTAAGAATTGTACCTAGGAGTGACATTACGCGAAACTTGAACGCACTGTATTTTTGTCATTTTTGATTTGACGAACAAAAGAAAAAATATGTGTACAATATTTTTTTATAATCTAAAACACGGACTAAATAGATTTTTTCAGTCGTCTAGCCAATTGTACGCGTATGTTATTATTGATTAAGGATGACTCTCGGCTGCCGCCTCGTTTCATAAATCCACACTCTAGTTTTAATGCCTTTCATTATAAACAATCACATAAACTACTATTATTGCTCGCCGCCACCTTGCGACCATGACGTTTTCGTGACAAACGTACGGTGACAGCCGCGCCACAACCGCAACGCGCCGCCCCGTTTAGCTTTCGCGAAATAATCGCTCACGAAGGACACTTCCACAGTTATCAAAGGTTTGATTCTTCCCGTCTTCCCGTTCGCTAGTTGACCGCCCACTTAGGAGTAGGACATAGCCGCCACCGCGCGGCGCCATTTCGTTAAAAACAGTGCCACCCGCTTCGTTTCGCGTGAAAACCGTGCCGCCCGCGTCGCTTCGCGTTCGCGAGAACATAGTCCTCGTAGGACGAGGCCTTACTAATCTTATCAAAATTCAGGCTAACCGATACCTGTCTAGTAGGTACTCAAAACCTGAGTTTAAATGTTAACGCTACCAGCTAACTTGAGACATACTTGCACCAAATTACTTCGCTCACCAGTAGATAAAATGCGTTTTTATTCTTGTTTTAAAGGTTTAAGGATGACTTTCCGAGCTAGTTCTTTCCAAATTTCGGTCAGACTATACCAAAGGGGGGCCGATTTTGGGACTTAGTTTTTTTTTTTGAAAACACATCAACCTTTGAAGGACTCTAACTCAGCCATTTTTAAGTTTAGAGAAAAGTTTTTCCTATAAAAGATGCTTGTTTAGACGTCATCTATACATTACAATCATTTAAAAATACTGTTATAATGACACCACTCTCGATGAAAATTTTACAAGTCCCTTCAAAAACTTCAACCTTTGAAGGCCTCTAACTCGGCCATTTTTAAGTTTAGAGAAAAGTTTTTCCAATAAAAGATGCTTGTTTTGACGCCATCTACACATTACAATCATTTAAAAATAGTGTTATAATGACACCACCTCGACCAAAAATATTTTAAGTCCCGGCCCCCCCTTTGCTACAGTCCAACCCAAATTTCACTAATTACCTAATGTTGGGTAAAAATATCATCTAACAATCATTAAACATACAAAAATAAAACTGCACCACTAGTTAAGGATAAAGCCTGGCTTTGCTAGATCGATTAAGATCTATAATATCAACTACTGATGTAGAAATCTATAGAAATCAAATCTGAATGGCTGTTTAATACAAGATTTTAATAGAAAATTTAAAGACATCAAAAGGAAGCAATAAAAACAAAGGTAGCAATAAATAGCTACTTTATGATTTCTGTCGGATAAGTATGATGTAATGTGATGTATTTCACGATAATAAGAGGACAAGACCAATACAAAACAAATATTATATTTACCTTGCCTTGTGCTATTAATAGCTTTCGATTGACATTATCCAATCGTGAAGTAAGATAATAACTCATACAAATTACAAATAAATCCGAGAAGTTCCATATAAATGTTGCTTGAAAATGCAGGAACTGAAAAAAATTGGGACGTTAAGTTTCTCATCATGACATCTTACAAGTAATTATTTTTGCTCTTCTACCAGTTTGGTAACGTAATAATAACTTGCCTACCTGCGTAATCATGCCGAGAGGAATTGAGAATGGTAAAAAGTTATACATCCAAGGGTACGATACTCTCACGAAGCCTTCGTACGTACTCGTAGCGTGCGAATAACATGCTATAGCTTCGCTCAATGCATATAATAAGGATAAAATGTGTTCTACTAAAACAAAATGGTCGTGTTAATTATGGTATTTTTTCATATAATAAACGATTAAGTGTTAATAGTACATTATTGCAGAGGCCGGGAAACCGAAGTTCGTGGATGAGTAATTACATACGAATCCACGAAATTCTATTTCCGTCCGAGGCATATAGAGGTATAGTGCTTTTCTCCAAACATGAAAGGAAATAAAATGTATTCTTGCATAAGATTTGAAAGGAAAAATAAGGTTCCCGCCTAAACTTTCTTTTAATGCACGGTTGTGTTCATAAAAAAAGTTGAAATGTCTTTAGTTTTATTAAGCCGTATCTACACGACCTTGCACAGTGAGCCGTATGCAACTCGCGATAGAACGAGACAACCAAGCATTTGATCTCCTTCTCTCTAGAACTACTACACTACTACAAAGCCAGCCCAGGCGGGGCATTTTTAAGCACGATATGATCAGATTGATGATTTGATGTCAATCAGATTGTCTCGTCTGTGCAGACCGTTTGGTCGCGGCTAAAGTTTATTTGGCTGTTTGCAATATTGATAGTCCAAATATTTATTTAAAAAGTAAAGAACAATACAGTAATGGATTTTAGTACAACTTCCTGGACGCTAAAACCGTAAAATAATGAATTCGATTTTTATTTTATTTGAGTCGGTACATAAGGAGGTTCTTTTCGTACCAATTTTGCTACATTAATGTGAACATTTCCGAGCATATTGGAGAAAAATTATAAATCGTTTTCTTTTTACTTCTAACAAAAAAAACGAAAAATTTAAATATAGATGTAACCTACTTACAATTTACAATATGTACAGTTGAGTTGATAAATATATGAGCATTTCCAAGACTCCAAAAATAAATGAGCATAGCAAGGTCTATATAAATCTAAACAGATTTGTCAATCAAAAATATGTACACTTACAGCCTGTCATATTAATCTAAACAAGCTTTACAATAATATTAATGTACCTAAGCAACCGTATATAACTGATAAATATCTGTACAAATATTTTTCAAAATTATGTAACATATACATTTGAACAAACTTTCTCTTATTTTATGTAAGCAAGTAAAAAGTTTATAAATACAAACAACAGTTGACATTTTGACAATCATCGAAAAGTGGACCGTACTGTCTAATCATACATTTCTCTCTTTCACTTTGAATATGACTTCATAGAAGTGTCAATGTCATTAGTGTTAGCTTGCGGCTCTTTCTTTGCTGTTTTCAATTTAAAACGAGTTTAATTGAGGTTCTTATCAACATTTATAACTGGACACTTACTAATTTTGAAATAATATTATTCCTTTGAGAAATATTTAAATTTGGGTCAATTTTCAAATTATTATTCTGATGCGTTGCATTAGGGGTTCTGCCTTTTAACCGAACTTTTTTTGCTCGAATTTCATTTACCAACCAACATTTCGCCGATGGCTCACTTTGACAACCAACTATTAGCAAATTTTTGTATGACAACGTTTCATTTGGCAGAATTATTTTATTATTATTATTTTTATTTTATTTATTATTTTAATTTAAAACGGATTATTGTAATATATAGGTTAAGGCAGGTCAGTGTAGATACAACGACGAGCGAAGCACTGCATTAATCTGACAAGAGTACATTATGAATATGATACAAGTGTGCTAGAAGGGTCATTATTAGACCCCGTTATCTTGTCGCATAGATATTGTTTTTCAGTAGTGCGTGAATTATTTTTTTATCGACTATCTAAATGTCGATACTGTATATCACTGATAATTTCAAAGAGGTGTCACTAGGTACTACTTATTTCTTTTGTATAAAGATATATATAATAATAAACGAAGAAATAAAAGTCTAGGGTGTTCGTTAGTTAAGATTAATCATATTTTTTCCACAATAATTTCAATAAACTTTACACAACTTTACATCATCAGTATGAGTAAGTATGGGTTATACAGGGATTTTCGTCATGACAAGTTCCAGATTGGGCGGCAACTGTAAATCCTGCGGAATATACATGCAAAAGTCGCACTGACCAGCCCCATAACACGTCAAAAGACAAATGTTTTTTAAAAGCTGCTGCTAATACAATATACTAATGGTAATACAAAAATAGCTGTTGTTGTACGTTCCATCTAAAAATAATAAAAAGGTACTTACAATTAGCGTCAACAAAAATAAAATCTAACAATACAATTACACATAAATACCACTTACAGTATTCAAATTCCCGATTTGGTGATCACGAGTTACTTTTCGTTGTAATTTTTTAACAATGCTGCGCATAGTAAGGTTAAATAATGTTACATCTTTATTTAAATGATGTTGGGGCTTCCAAACTCCATGATGACTTGACTGACTGGCCGATTGACTGACATACTTTTTTGGAAGCTAGGAATCTAAATTTAAAAAGTGACATGACTGGACAACACGGAAAAGACGGCAGTTTTGGAGAGAACTCAAAGAGCGACAGACGAAACATTTGGTCCCACGAACAGATATTGACACCAGAAAATGGAGACACGTTCCTACACGAAGGAAAAGCAACAGGCTGACACGCTTAGCCTGCAAACTCACCCGCCGGCTCGGGCACACTCACCCGCCGGCTCGGGCACACTCACCAGTCGCCGGGCCAAGCAGCCGCCGCGGAAGTCGCGCGCAGTCACCTCCTGTCCAGGGCAGCCGCGCACCGTCACCCATATTCGCGCGAGGCGGCCGCGCGTCGTCACCGGTCTCCAAGCGAGGAAGCCGCGCCCCTTCGCCCCTATCCGTGAGATGCAACCGCGCGCCATCACCCCTGACCATGCGGGGCAGTCGCGCGGCCTCACCATGGTCCAGACGCACCAGCCGCGCTCTAATGTATTCGGCGGTAAGCAGGACCCCATCACCTAACCCCCCGCACCCATCACGACTGACCCTTGTGCCATCACCAGCGCCGTCACGTGCCTCCTCCGCAAGTCGCCGACAGCGACAAGCGACCGCGGAGGACGACTCTGCAAGTCGCCGACAGCGACAACTGACAGCGGAGGACGACGCCGCAAGTCGCCGACAACGACAACGGACAATGGTCGAGGACGATGCCACGAGACGCGTGGCGGAACTAAGGCGCGAAACGGAGCGCCTAGAGTTACAAGCAAGGCTCATGGAAGAAAAGATTAGGCAAGACTCCGCGCCAACGACATCGGTGGAGCGCGCTCTGACGAAAGTACTAGCCCGACAATCAGTAAAAGACTTGCCCCCCTTCTCGGGTGACATTCTCGAATGGCCGATTTTCTATAGCCAATTTAAAACTACGACGCAGCTGTTTATGCAAGTACTCTGAAGAGGAAAACATCGCCCGCCTTATGAAATGCCTAAATGGAAAAGCCCGCGACGCTGTTTCAGCTCTCCTGGTAAGCGCAACTGGGCTAGATCAAATTATTTCCACATTAAAATTACGGTTCGGCAGATCATTTCATAGAAGTTATGCTTGCAAAAAATCACGCAATCGATAATATACGTCATGACGATATAAACGCCCTCATAGAATTTGCAACCTCCGTGCAAAATATCGTGGCCGCTATGACGTTGACAGATGAAACAGGACTTGTGACAAATACAACATTAATTCGTGAAATTATTTCTAAATTCCGTCTATTCTTCAATATCAGTGGAGTTTTTATATCTACGATAGAAACTATGACCGTGTCACGATGCAAACTTTGTCCGACTGGCTTATGAAGACTGCGACGCGGGTGCCCAAAGACTATAAGGAGCGATAACGCAACGACTTTCAGAGGAGCTGATCGTGAGCTTGCTCAGGCTGTAAGAGATATCGACAGAGACGAACTGGCTCGCTTCAGCAGTCTTCGACGCATAAAGTGGAGCTTCATCCCGCCCGCGGCACCACACATGGGAGGTTGCTGGGAGCGCATGGTTAGAGCGGTGAAGATCGCGCTGAAGACCACCCTGAAAACTCAAGTCCCCAGGGAGGATACTCTAATTACGCTGCTGGCTGAAACTGAAGCCATCATAAACGGGAGGCCGCTTACATACGTCCCTCTCGACCATGTTGACGACTTACCACTTACGCCAAATGACTTTCTGATGCCAATGACTGACCAGAGTGGTATGACAGCGACGTTCGGCACATTTCACGACGGGGATCTCCTGCGACGTTCATGGTGAGAGTCGCAGAGGCTGGCTGACCTTGTATGGAAGCGTTGGGTGGCCAGACGTGAGAAATGGTATCAGCCCTCTGCCCCTCTCGCCGAAGGTGACGTCGTCATCATAGCAGACAGTCAGATACCCCGCAACCTGTGGCCGCGACACACCCGGGACGAGACGGACAAGTGAGAGTAGCAGACGTTCGGACTGGCCACGAACTTTACCAGCGGCCAGTGACTAAGCTGTGCAAACTGGATGTGAGGCGTGACCAGACCGACAGACAACGGTCAGAGTGACCGACCTGACCTAACCAGACTGTACTTGACTTGACCTGACCTGACCTGACCTGACTTGACTTGACTGACTGAGCCATGGAGGAGGAAAGCCCCTACTACTCGCAGTATTGGCTCCCAATACTGGAGGTGGGAATGTTGGGGCTTCCAAACTCCATGATGACTTGACTGACTGGCCGATTGACTGACATACTTTTTTGGAAGCTAGGAATCTAAATTTAAAAAGTGACATGACTGGACAACACGGATAAGACGGCAGTTTTGGAGAGAACTCAAAGAGCGACAGACGAAACAAATGAATTCTAAGGAATATTCATAATTCTTCGAAATTATCTGCCATTTTGCAGAGAAAGTATTCTTGAAGTTTCTTGTAATCAATTTGTGTGACTTGAAACATATTTTTAAAATTTCAAAGTGAAAAAAAGTAGCCAGTACGAAACAAATTCGAAAGTATATACATACATATTTGGACTCATTGCTGTTTGAGCTCTGCAAAGCAAATTACGAGTTGTTCTAAATTATGCTGCGTCTTCTACTTGAAAAGATCCATTTTAAGAATAAAAAACTTCTTTCCGCTGCGACAGATGTGACGGGAGCGTACTTTACACATGTCTACCATCTCCAGTTCTCCTTTAATTGCTCAAAGGTTAACTGAAAGAGATCCCTAAATGGGATAAGTTCGCCTTTGTACAAATATTTGTGTTATTTATCTTGTTTTTTTTCCCCTGTTTTTGTGCAGTAAAGTGTTTTACTACTACTACTACTACTACTTTAATAAAGAGAAGTATTGGAGGCTGGGTTTGCATGGATCTTTTAACAAGTTTATTTTTGCTTCTTTAACTATTCCGTTTTGATCTGGCAGTGCATTGATAACATTTGTTACCTCATCATTCTTCGATTAATAGAAAAAGGATTCTAACCATATATTCCATCTAATTAAAATAGGTTCACGGGGTAACGCAAGATTTGGGAACATTTCTTTAAACTTGGCAATCTTAGATGGGGCTTTTTGGAATACTTTTTTGACATTTGTAATCAAAGCATTCACATTTGTAAATTGCTTCTGCACAAAATCAACTACTCTGTTTAAACCGTGAGCAACGCATGTTGAATGAATCATGTTTGTATATGTTTGTTTTAGTTCTCTTCCGGCTTTTAACATGTACGCAGCTCCGTCTGTACACAAAAGCAAAACTTTTTCCTGATAATTATTGACGCCTTTATAAAAACAGTCTTAGGAATCAGTTATCAGTTTAGAAATGGTCTTGCTATCAGTTTTTTCTAGAACTTGGCTGGCAATGATATGCGGCTTACTCTCTTTATCTTTCTACATACCGCCTATTATAACATTTGCTATTTTTCTTTTGATAGCGTCTTGTGTTTCATCTACAGAAATATAGATGTATGCGTCACGCAGTTCAGCTTGAATTGCTTTGTATGTATTTTGATATACTTTTGGTAAGTATTGCAATCGGAGTGTAGATTCAGAAGGAACATATCCTGATGCTTCATATTTACCTTTCATGCAATTTTGGATAAACAATCGGAATTCTATGTTATCCAATTTACTCCAAGGGATATTGCAGGAAATCAAAATCTTTGTCAGATCCATATTAAACTGTCCTTGGATTGCATTCCGCCTACTATGTCATTGTGTTTTTTGGAATCTATATGTTTTTGTATGGTATCTCTTTTTGGACTGATTCGTAAATTGCACCATATACAAAACAATTCGCTTTCTACTTTTATCAAGCAGAAAAAATGTTAAGTGTATTTTGTTTTCAAATCTTCCATTGTAACATAGTATTATGTACCTACCAATCAATTAGATCAATTCCACGGCAATATTAAAATAACACATTTCCAAAGAACTGCAAGGGACAGCGTCTGTCAACGTGACACGCAATTGCAAGTAGGTTATCGCTTCACGTAAGACCAATAAGGTTTTGTATTTATTTGTAAACAAAAAGTTTTAATTGATGTTGAGTATAGACTTAAAAGGCGAAAATTCAATTGCATTATATAAACATCGATATCAAGAAGGTCGATAAAAAAATAACTCACGCACTACTGAAAAACAATATATATGCGACAAGATAACGGGGTCTTCATCAATGCTCAAATATAGATAGGAATCCTTTAATTCTTTTCTTATTGTTTTTTTTTTCTCTTCATAAATGTCTGGCAAGTAATTAATCCTTAAAGTAGACTCACACGTAAGGCTGATTTGATTTCAATATCTTTGCATTAAGCAATTTTCAATAAAAAATCTGAATTTGGGGTTATCCAATTGACTCCAGGATGTATTAGTTTGAACTAAAATTCTGTTAAGTCTTTATTAAACTCTGGTTGAAAATTCATTAAATTTTTGTGTTCAGTGTATTACAATGCTTTTGTACAATATACTTGGAGGCAGTTAAAAACACATCACAAGATTTGCAATAAACTCTATAATCTTTCATTTCTAAATTTTCTGCTTGTAAATCCAAGTCAAAGTGAGTTGAAGAGTTACCAACTTTGTCATTGTGGCTTGTAGTTCTTAGATGACTAACCAAAATAAATTTCTTCGATTTAAGATTTTTATCACATACAGTACAAAAAATATTCGGGCCAGTTTTAACGAACTCGGGGTAATCATCCAGATCTTTGTCCTTATTTAATGTTTAGCAATGAGAATACACGCAATATTTTAATTTTAATACAATACACATCATCTAAATTAAGTTATCAACTCGAAATAAAACGATGGTGTAGTTCGTCATATTTAATAATTACAAGAGGCCAGTAATTTGCCTCGATGGATAAAGTTTATCGCAAGAGCCTTTTGCCTTTACAATTGTATTTTGTACCTAAATTAAAAAACCTTTCAATTACATTAACCACTTCATGCCAAAAAGGTTCCATTCGTAGAGATGGTATTTTCATTAACATTTTCCGTAACTCTGATGTTGGGTTATTGCATGTGCAATACAATCCATCTTTTGGCCATTCAGTTTCACTCGTCATAAATTTTCTACCACTACCAACAGTTGGCAATACTCCGACCACTTCATCATATTAACATGTTTTAACAGGAATCTTGGGCATCTTTCCTTAAAATTTATAAGGCATTTGCATAATTTTATCATATCTGTAGGATAAAAAAATGAAATTTTATCACAAAAAACAAAATTAATAACTATTGGAGAAAAAATATCGTGTATTTTACTTAAATTACAAACCATTTTTTTCGCGTCGCATTCGGTTTATTTCCAGTTTTGCCATTAGCTCCATTTTAAACTGAGAGAATTCAGCACGATTATCCAGGATGTTCATATTGTTACCAAACATAAAATTAAGTAAGTATATGACGTCAGACTTTTTAGACAAATAAATGTCAATTTGATTTTGATATTCTTCTAGCTATCTTGCGCAATTATAATGTATCCCCCATTGCTCTCTCCTGGTTTCACGCTTATCTATTTGGGAGACGCCAGCGTGTTACGGTCGATGAGGCTGTTTCCTCGTGGTGTAATCTGACTGTTGGAGTTCCTCAGGGCGGAGTTCTTTTTCCTTTACTTTTTTCGTTGTTTATTGATGGTATCACAAAATCTCTTGCCTCCACCACCACCACCACCTTTATGCCGATGACCTACAAATTTACTCTGCGGCTGGCTTTGACAATGTTGGAGCTTTAATAACTAAAATTAATAGTGATCTGGACTGGCAATAATGATTGGGAGTCCTCACTTCATATCCAAGTTTTAACTATAAAACTCTCGTGAGACTCGAACATATTAAATAATATTTAAAACGGGTCACTCACGTAATTTAGTCGATTTTCGCTCGACTAAATTACGTGAGTGACCCGTTTTAAATATTTTTACATATCCAAGTTGTCTGAAGTTACAATGCCTATAATTCAATTCGATGGAACACACATTCCTTTTTCAGCAACTGTCAGGAATTTGGGTATTGTCATGGATCAGACCCTTTCTTGGGTACCACATGTCACAGAAACTAGTAGAAGACTTTTTGCTTCATTGCATTCGCTTCCACGTCTTCAAAGTTTTCTTCCGACTCACACGAAGGTAATGCTTGCACGTTCTCTGCTGGTGCCACTTCTTGAATATGCGGACATCGCCATGCTGGATCTTACTGAGGAGCTGCTTGACAAGCTGGAATGTTTGCAAAATATTTGCATCAGATACATTTTTGGCCTTCGGAAATTTGACCATGTTTCGTCATTTCGCTCCAAACTTAATTGGCTGCCCATCCGGCGCCGTAGAGATATCCATATTCTATCCCTTCTGTTTAATGTCCTCTTTTCCCCTTCTTCCCCTCCTTATCTATCGGAGAAATTCAAGTTTTTAGCAGACGGCAGTGGGCATAGGCTTCGTTCCAGTGCAGATCTCTCTCTCTCTCTATACCATCTCACGCACATCGCTCTTATGGCAAATCCTTTACGGTGTACTCTGTAAGACTTTGGAATTCGTTGCCTGCTCCTCTCCGTCAGTGTCAATCGGTTGCATCGCTAAAGGCGAATTTCAACAAGTTATGGTTGTGTGACGATTCTTCATCTTAAAGATGTATGCGGTTTTGTTTTGTTGTTGTTTTTTTTTACTATTATTATTGACTTTGTATTTATGTGTTATAAGTATATCTATGTATGTATGTATATGGTTGTATATATTTATTGTATTTTCTTATATTATGGTGTGTAGTATATGTCTTGTAAGTAGGGATAATTTAGCAATAGGAAGTTTTTGGTTTTCTTTTTTTGCCGCGTTGTACAGTACGTGTGTCTGCCATCTCAAATTCTCCCTCAATTACTCAAAGGTTAACTGGAAGAGATCCCTTAAAGGGATAAGTTCGCCTTTGTACAAACTTTGTATTTCTTTTTTATCCAGTTTTTGTTTATCTTGCATTTGTACAATAAAGTGTTCTACTGCTGCTACTACAACTACATATTCGTTTAGTGACAAAAATAGTCCTAAATGCAATTAAAAATACATATTACCCGGCTAAATAAGAGGGCCTCGTTTTGATACGTACCTATAATTTGCAATGAGATGCAAACTTAACTTTATCGGGTTATCCCATTACCACACTAGTTCTATAATATAATGAAAAAACACGCGTTTAAATTCTTAGATTATGCGCCTAAAGCGGTATATTAAGAACCTCGTTACGAGCAAGTGTGTTGAAAATTGTATTTCTATAATATCAAAATGTTCAGAATTTCGGAACATGTAAGACACAGAATAGTCACGATGTATGACGACGGTGTTAGCGTTTCGGATATTGCTAAAGAAATGGGCGTAATGGTAAGTTCAATACCTATGTTTTAAAGCTCTACCGACGTACCTTTGTTCAAGTTCGGTTAAAACCCGATAACATATTCCCGATTCTTGAATGTATATTAACTAAGTTTCTTGGTTACCCTACTGAACGTCTGTCATCTCGGAACGTATCTAGAAGATTATTTAGTTTCCTACATTTGACGTTTAGCTTGTCACGCATGCAAATGTCAAGATGACATTAACATTATGGTTGTCGCCATGCTGTCAGGCGCGTGTGGTGGTACAACAATTTGTATAAACGTATAAATAGGAACAAAATTTGTATCGGAACACTATTTGTATTACAAAATCCCGTTTTTATTGAATATGTATTGGAATTTATTTTTTCTAAATTTGTATGCGTTGTTTGAAATCGATATATCTGGCCCCAATAGTGGTGGTGGTGGTGGGTGGCACGGCGACATGTGTGACAATTGTCAATATCATTATTACTGATATTGAAGGCCTCTATGGGCTACGGGCCCTGCTTACTATTGTGCGGGCTGTAAATAAAAACATCATTATTGCCATTAAAAAACGAATACTTTTGTGAAGAGTTCTTGACACTTGTCACAAGAAACACGTCATTTATATTATGTCACGAAATTCGACACAGGCTTATTCTTATTCAAAAACTACCAAAAATTCTTTAAAACACTAGATCTCGTTGCCATTGTCAAAGTCTTCACCAATAAATTATCTTTTTATTGAGGATACATTACGATTTTATTTCAATTATCGAAATGGTGCAAACAAGCACACAGCCCGGGCGAATCGCGCGATGGTGAGCGGTTTCCAGAACCTGACGCGTGTAGTAAGGCATTGTCACACTTGTTTGTCAGCGTGGTGGAAATGGGCGCTGCGTACCCGTGAGGTAATGCGCGTTGCGCGAACCCTGACAGTTTATGCCGCCTTAAGGCGGCCGAGTTTGATAAAACGTAAAACGCGGAGTGACGGGCTGGTTTGACCTCTTTGTGTTTGATGGCTTGTGTCTTAAACTTTTGATGGTAAGCTTAAAACAAAGGGGTGAACATACGTTTGGTAAGTATAAAACTTAAATGTTGACCTCAAATTAAAGCTATTGCATTGAATTTGCCTTGAAATGAAAATTAAAACAATAATTTATGTTCGCTGCTTAGGAAACGCCCTGAATAATTTGTTTTATTTTATTTATTTCTATACTTACCAACAGCTAGTAGAAGAACAACAGCGCAAGTTGTGTGGCATTTTAACGTCAAACTCACATCGAAGTTGGGATCAAGATCTTCTGTTTTAATTGCGTGCTTAATTAACTTAGGCCATTTTGAAGATACTTGTAGAAACATTACTATAGTTATACACGTTGTTACGTAGAAGACAGCTGGCGCTGAAAATGATTAAAGATGATGATGAGGCAACAGCCAGGATCTAAGGAGCGTGATTTATTCAAATTTATTAAAATTTATTTATTAAAAAATAACACATAAGTTTACAGTAATGAAACCAAAACACTTATATATGCTTGTACAATTCCAAATATTAAAATACTGTTACGCCGATGACGTGAACAAAACTTTAAATGTGATTTTTCATGCCCTAGACGCAAACGCGGAAGCGTTTTTAGCAGCCCGAAAAGTGATTTCAGGCCGTTTTAGAGGTGGCCCCAGTTGCCGTTGTTTTCAGGCGCCTGAAATTAACTCTACTAGATGGCACAACAACGTGAAAACCTGTTTTCAGGCGTTTTCAGGACCCCTTATGGGCCTCTGAAATACAATTCAGTATACGGCGAAATTTCTCGAAGGAGTGAAAGAGACGGCACTCTTAGAAAGAGATAACTATACGGAAAGTTCGAGAAGTGTGTGAAAGAGAGAGATAGAAAGAGACGGCAAGAGTCGAAAATGCTCTGGAATACTCGCGGACACACCTGCCTAATACCTACTCAGCCGCATCTGGAAGCATCGCGAGAAGTACTTAGGTACCTACTCGCGATCTTACTTATAATCGAAGCCGACCTGTCGAGGCAAGATTTGGCTGGAACATTCTGGAACCATCATGAGTGCCGCCACTGCCGCCAGGCCTGTCCCACTCGCGCCTGTAGGTATCGAACTGTAAGTACCCCTTGCTAGGGGCAAAATCAGTAGGGACTCACGGGCGAGCGGAGACGCACGCGCGAGAGTTGTTCGTCGCATACCTACGTACTGATTCGACCGCCGTCACAGAATTTTATTTATATTAAAATAAAGGGCGGAATTATTCAAGGCCTTTGGGTAGGTTCATCAGGCCTGTTTCAATTAAGGTACCTATCTAAGTAAGTACCTATGCCTAACTAGTTGCACGCAAATTTATTAGAATTAAACCTACATACCACTTAGACATTCGAGCTAAAATAGAGCAATATAAAAAGGTAGTAACTAAGTATTAAGATTATATTAAAAGAAGACAACATTGATATCATCATAAAAGGAACGAGTTACGCGATAGAAAGAGAGCGCACTTTACGTGAATATAATTGTAGGCATTCAGCGTTGCGCGGTCGGAATTTTAACTTAGTATTATCGTAAAATGAGTCGTTATTTCTTTAAACGAGTTGTTGGAGAGGGATTTTTGTACTTGTACTAATATGTATTCTGTGCCGTAACGAAGATCGTAAAGTCTATCTCCGTCTCTGTCACTCGAATAGTAAGTGTGACAGAGATGGAAATAGACTTTACGATCTTCGTTACGGTTTGCGGTCACACGCCTGTTATGTTTTCGGTGTTATTTACCTAAGTAGCTGCTAAGTGTAATAATTTATGCATGTAGATATACCACGCGTGCTATTTAATATTTATAATTCGCGTATTCTGTGTGTGTATATTATTGGATCAAGGGTAGGTACAAGATGCGTAGGTGATATGTACATTGAAATATCTTATTGTCGCCGAGGCGGACCGTATGCTTGTTTGCCACCGACGTCGTTCAAAAAAATGACAACCCTATCTTCGGCGAAGTGCGGAGTAATATCGACCTTTGCGCCGGGCAATAGAACTCAATGACAGCGCGGCTCGCGTGCGGTCGGTCCGTGCTAATAATAATTAATAGGCACATAAAAAGGCGGCATTCGTGAACATCAAAAGGGTCTTCTGTACTTGTACTATTATTTATTCTGTGGTGCCGCGGGGGGTTATATAAGCGGCAGCCGTCGGCCACCGGAGTAGTTCAATTCTGAAGGCGATAAAGTGCGGATCAAGAGCGAATGGAAGCGAAGTTAAAGTGACAAGTGCGTTGAATTTGTGTGCGTTAAGAGCGCACCGACTTTTTTCCGCGGACGGCATTTAGCGCGCCGCCCGTTGTTCTAGTTCCTAACCTAGGGTTTAGTATATCATATTTAATTAGTTTAAAATTTGAAAAAATAATAAGCTAACTGGCACGTTCATAGTACGTACGGTCACGTCTAAAGATATATATACGTATATGGAAAAGAACGTTCAAATTTTAATATTTCAGGTGTATGCATGTTTGCGTTGCTGACCGTAGGAACTGAGTTTCTTTTTACACACATTGTGTTTATTTTTTGCAATAGACAGCAATAATAATTATTCGGAAAAACATTGTTCGTATTCAATGTCAAGTGAGTATAAAAATACAAATAGGTCAGCCAAAATTATGTACTTAGTTAGTATTTTATTCGCACGTTTAGTATTTCTGTGTGCTGGTTTCTTATTTTCCATTCCCTAATGTATTATTTTAGTAGCGAACTTCATTCAGCTGTACCCTTAATTTATAAATTTTATAGAAGTATATAGATCTCAGACGACAACCAATGCAACGTTACAGGTCAGCATGCACCAAGCCCAAAACCGATCGGCTTGGAGAGCGTTGGTGAAAAGTGTTTCATCTCGTCACGTCCCTCAGACATAAGGATAGAACAAAAAAGAAGAGCTCTAAGACACAACAAAACAAAGTGTTGATTACCTACATGTACTCTGCAATGTAGTCTCCAGGCGAAGCATTTTATTAAAACACATTATGCTCATCCATATTTGCCCGCTTAACAATATTATTGAATAAAGGCAGCTCCACGAAATCCAGTAAAACCTGAAATTGTATAAGTTCTTATAAAGCTTTGGTAATTTCAAAGCAAGCTTTTGAATAATTGATGTCTAAACAAAAATTGCATTCAGCCAGTTACAGTACATAAATACATAAATAAATTTGCTAGAATTAAAAACCATGCACTATGCTTACTGTTGTACATTCTTAATCATTATTATAGACAAAAAAAGAGCTTAAATGAAAAACTGTTATTATACCTTGTTCATAAGTTTTGAAACTAATTTAAAAAGTTGAATTTGAAATAAGAATTCGCCGGCAACTTGCTGCCGGCTTAAATTTGGAACCTTCTAATTAAAAAAAAATCGGCCAAGTGCGTGTCGGACCACGCACAATGAAGAACCCTTCATCGTCCGTAGCTGTAGCCGTAGCTGTATAGTAGTAGTAATTATAGGGTGCTAAAATATATTAGACAACTATTTAGAACACTAACTGAAGCTACAGAATGATTTGCTATTATGTAATTCACACACACGCCACACACAGCAATACAATAACTACCATTAGGTTTACCCCGATACCAGCAGAATTAAATAACACTATCTGCTGTCACAAACCTATTAAAAAAATACATGTTCAGTGCCCTACCTTACCTAAGTTGCCAACGTCACCATAGAAGATGATTTGTAAATGTGATTCATCTCTCGGGACAGGTTACATCAGCTCTGGGTACTTAAACAATCCCACCTCACGCGGCCGGATACTTGTATGTTGTGCTGACTTATCATGGAATAAGCGCACAACATCATCCTCGAGCACATTGGCAGGGTTCAAAATATATATAGGCTAAGTTATTCATTATTGTTTCCGACATTTTTAATTCACTTAGAGGAGATTTATTGTATACCTGACGACAGAGTTCAGTTCAGCAACTATGACTTAAAAGCTGGATAGGCTGACATCGGACTCAATTTATTAAACACCTGATAAAATATATGTTTCTTATACAGCGTCAATCTGCGAGAAATCTTTCGAATACAGAATTAGGTATTTTCTTCTTTCTTCTTCTCAGCATATTTGCGTCCACTGCTGGACATGCCTCTTTCATGGATTTCCATGTTGATCTTGATGCGGCGATTCTGTGCCAGGTCGGCCCTGCCGTCTTTTTAATGTCGTCCGACCATCTAGCTCGTGGCTTCCCCTCGTTCCGGCTTCCAAGTCGAGGTCTCCAGAGTAGTACCCGCTGGCTCCAGCGGTCATCATCCCTGCGGCAGATATGGCCTGCCCATTCCCACTTCAGTTGCGCAACTCTCCTGGCGATATCGATCACTTTAGTGCGTCGACGAATGTCTTCGTTCCTCATTCTGTCTCGCAAGGAGATCCCGAGCATTGCGCGCTCCATAGCTCTTTGAGCCACTTTGAGTTGACGGACCCTTCCGACAGTCAATGTCCATGTCTCGCAGGCGTAGGTCATTACTGGGAGGACGCACTGGTTGTAAACCCTGGTTTTCAGTGATTGTGGGATTTTAGACTTAAAAACGTCGTTTAGCTTACCAAATGCGCCCACCCCAGTTGTATTCGCCTACTGACTTCGGCATCCAGGGGGTTTCCATCAAGCGTTATTTTCTGGCCTAAATAGATGTACTCGCTTACTCTCTCTATCGTTTTGCCTTCTAATGAAATGGTTGACTCTTCTGCGCTGAAATTAAACACTTTAGAACGGATTAATCGCGTTTATTAACACCATGATCCTACGTTTCGAGCCCTTTACAGCACTCGTTTTCACAGGGTTAAGATGATGACTGAGAGAATGCGAATTCTCCCCGTCAATCAAAAAAGTTACTTGTGCAAACTACCTACATACAAAAATATAAAAAACAAAAAAAAAAACAAAGGTTGGTCTACAATGCCCAGAAGGGCTTATAAAGCTAGTAATACATAGCCTGAAGGGCATTCTATAATTTAAATGAAAAATAAAAAATGTTACGCGATTAATCCGTTCTAAAGTGTTTAATTTCAATGAATAACAATCGCGGTCTTCTGCGCTGCTCATCCACTTTGTTTTTTCCATATTCATTCTAAGACCAACTTGCATCGATGCCTGGCTTAGATCGTTGAGCATTTTTTCTAATCTTCAGGTGTTTCTGCGAGTAGAACGATGTCGTCAGCAAAGCGTAGGTGGTTTAAGTACGTTCCATCTATTTTGATACCTATACCGTCCCAGTAGCAGTGTTTAAAGACGTCCTCAAGTGCGTTTTTAAATAGCTTCGGAGATATTACATCTCCTTGGCGTACTCCTCTTCTGAGTGGAATTGATGTTTTGGAGCCTTGAAGTTGCACTGTCATTGTCGCAGATCGATACAGGTTCTTTAACAGCTGGATGTATCTGTAGTCTATACGGCATCGCTTTAAGGAGTCAAAAACGGCCCCATGCTCCACCGTGTCGAATGCTTTCTCATAATCCACGAAGGCAAGGTATAGTGGTAAATTATATTCATGTGATTTTTGTATCACTTGCCTTAGCGTGAAAATATGGTCGACTGTGCTATAGCCACTCCTGAAACCCGCCTGTTCTTTTGGCTGGTATTCATCCACTCTTCTTGTTATTCTCGATGTGACAACTCGTGAGAATACTTTATATACCTGGCTTAAGAGTGCGATAGGGCGGTAGTTTTTAAGATTGGTCTTGGCACCTTTTTTGTGGAATAATGTGACCATGCTGTTTTTCCACTCTTCCGGTATTTCGCCAGTAAAGAGAGCTTCGTTGTAGAGCCATCGGAGTTATTTTAGTATTGGGCGTCCACCTGCTTTAAGCAATTCTGTTGTGATTCCATCTTCACCTGGATCTGTTGCACGTTCTTAAGTTAAAAAGATTGCTCGTTGCTGTTGTTTACAAATTTTTGTTTTCGATTTCTAAAGTGATAAATGATTTGTATTATAAGTGTAATTTTTGTAATAAACAAATTTCAGCATAAAATAGTAAAAACAAAAATATTACTGTTAACTGGAAGGGCTTTTAAAATGCTTTTAAGCGTACCTATGTAACTATAATTTTGAGCATAATATTTTACCTCAGATTGGCGTCATGCTTGCTGTACAATCCCATCACGGGCAATAAACCGAACGCCTGCCCGATTATCAAAATTGGCCTCAACGAATCTTGTAAGGATACTGATTTGTTTGTTACAGGTACTTTCGCCACATGAATCTTATTTTCTGCAAAACATAAACTTTTGTTGTAATCTATTACGTCCCAATGAATAGCTATTTAATCATGCTCATTAGCAGGCTTTCACACACGTTCACTCTCTCACTCTCTTCTCTTCTCTCTTTTACAAACACACACACATAAGTAAAGTAAAGCAAAAATTTATTAATAACATTGTTACAATTTGAGTCATCGGTAGGTACAGTACAAAAATCAAAATTCAAAATTCATAATCATAATAATACTAGCGAGTATAATAATATATCAATATTTAAAAGGTATAATAGGCTATTATATATTTACGAAATCTTTTATGTCATAAAAGGATGACTGTACCAGCCACTTTTTAACCTATTTTTAAATATATAGGGAGAAGGTGCATCCCGGATACTGTCCGGCAGGTGGCCATATACCAGAGGTCCTAACACATAGACTGACCGTTTTGTTTTAGCTAGCTTGTGTTGTACGGGAATTTGATAGCTGAGTTATAATTATGATAAATACAAAATAGCTGACCGTTCGTGTGAAAGATTTATTGACAACTGAATGTAACAAAAGAATAAAAATCAAAAATAGTATCAAAAACCATAGACAAAAGAACATATAAAAACCTAAAACCTATTCACCCTCGACATCTGTGGTACGGAGACTAAGTTAAGTTACCCGCATTTTCGTTGCTACGCAGACAGTACTCGTGTTTACCTCTTTTGAGGCAAACACCTGTTTGTTAGCGTGTGTGAAAATCGCGATTTGTTGTATTAGTATACACGGGAGCGTTAGAATATTATACTCGATAAAGTACTCACGAGCAGAGACGTCGCCTGGAACACCCGCTATTGCCCGAACTGCTCGCTTTTGTAATACAAATACCCGGTCCCAGTCCGCCGCTCTGGCCCAAAGCTCGGTGCCGTACGATATCAGCGCATGGACTGTTGCGAAATAGCAAGTTTTGACGACGTCTCTGGTCGCGGTACTGGCGAGTCGCTTCAAGCCGTAGCACGCGCTGCCCAGCCTGGCGCACAGCTGATCGATGTGCGCGTCCCACTTCAGTCCGCTGCCTATCGTGAAGCCTAACAGTTTAACCCCAGTCATATGCTGCACTAAGTCATCACCGGCGCATACGATCACCGACTGGGGCATGTTCTGCCCGCTCAAAGTGCAGGCCGTTTTGCGAGACATGCATCTCTTAATGACATAATCCGTCGGTCTCTTGCCACCATCAACGTGCCGTCTCTCCTTGTGCCGACTGGCATTTTCAGGGATGATGGCAAGAGCATTGTGTCTCTGTGTACCTAAAACGCAGTCGGCCTGTTTCACGTTATGCCTAAATGTTATTTTATGTGCGCGTTTTGTCTTAGTCGGTTTTGGTCTATGTCGTAACGTAATAGATCTACTTCTTATTTAGTCTATTTCGCAATATGGCTATGTCGGGTTAAAACTATTTCTCATAATGTGAATTTAGTTAAAGGACTAATCGCATGAACTCTATTTCGCATAGAGGATATTTATCGATATGATTATGTCGATTTCTCTGTATACCTAAAGCGCAGTCAGCCTATTTCGCGTTATGCCTAAATGTCATTTAAAGTACGCGTTATTTCTAATTAGAGAGATTAGTTGCCAATGCGGATCTCAGGCTCCATTTGCCGTGGCATAAGCCGGGAAAACGCTAAAAAGAAGCGTTGATTGAAGCATGGTGTCTATTGATGTATCCTTAGATAATATGTATTATTCTTTTATTGATATATTTAATTTATATAGTATTTAACGGTTTACGTTACGAAATAACAACTCGGTACGATTAATTGTAATAAAAATCGCATTTTATTTTGTTTCGTGTGACGTAAACTTTAGGAATTCGTTCGTTTCTCTCTGATTATTCCCCAAATATAAAATTACCTTAAGGTCACTAGGAAAGTTTTGAGATGCTCGAAATCTATCCATGGAACGCACCCTTGTTATATGTTTTTGAATAGCATTTTGGAGTATAAATTAAACACCGTTATCAATCTTTCTTAAATGTAATAAATATGAAAAATATGAAGTTGTTTTGCTACTATGGGAATTAACTCGCGAATATTTTTTTGTGTGAAAATGAGAAAATCCAGGACATTAAGGCTTCTTAACTCCCAAGATGGCGATGGAAAATAACATTATCTTCTCTATATTCACACATGAGATTCATAGGTCTTCTCGCACAAATATTTCCGCAGTCACACCATTTCGTAACTAAAACAAGATTCTCCTTTTGCTGGCTATAATCATTATATACAAAAAAATTGTATTTTAGATACAACTTTATTGTCAAATAAATAAATAAATAATTTACGATATTTAAAATTTAATAAAATATGCATAATATGCAATACGACAGGTACTTACTCTTCGATATCCACGAAGAGAAACTGATCTTGTTCCCGCCGCTGGCTTTAGCCATTTTTTCGGATGTCAGCATGCGTGCACAAACAGACAATATATAACTTCTGTTCCCAATCATCAAATCATCAATCATTTGTTTTCGAAACCATTATTAGTTTAATGGATACAAGTCATTAACTACACTCTTCATTTCGGGTTTGTACTTTAGAGATCCATTGTGATTCTTAGTGTCTTTAAGAAGACGAAATACTGTAAAATTTAATAGTTTTCTAGCTAGGTTTTGATGATAGTTTTCTACCTTTTGATTCACTATTAAAAGGCTGGAATGTAGGTATTCCACATAGAACGGCTCGGCTTTAAGAATACAGGACTAATTATTTGAAAACTGACTTGCATACTTATCTAAGATTGTTTTTCCGATAGACGTTTATGAACAATCGGGTGGAGGGTAATTCCATGGTCACTTACATTACGTTTTGGCTGAATTATGACGATAGAAATAATTGTATCTACGAAGGGAGGAGGAAAATATTGTTAATACGATTTTATCTAATCATAGAACGCATAGTCGACGAGTACATTCGATAAAGAAAAATAGCGATATGAGAACATATACTTTATTTTGAAATAAATAACTTTGGTCATTATCATTACAAAAAACGGAACCCGATTATATCATTGATGTTTCATTGCAGATAATCTGCTTATATAATGCATTTTATGAAAAAGTTATTATACAGTTTCAAATATAACTAAATTATGAATAATAAATCCACTGAGTTTCGGCAAATAACTAAGTCGTGTTGTCGCTCAAGTGCTTCCGTCTATTTACTGAGCGACAGCGCCCTCTATGGAGGAACAAGCGAGTCACTACGCCTCTGCTGAAGCTGCGGAAGGTGATGCATCGAGCTGCCCATGAAGTCACCGGATGCAGCACTACGCGGCGCCACTGCAGGACGCTGTGGTGGGGTCGCCGGCTGTCGGGACGAGCGAAGAGTCGACCCACGGTCCCAACACTTTGCCATCTAGCAGCTCCGCGAGCGGTCACATTCGTATCGTTTCGGTTGATTCACTTTCTTTGTTCTGTAACGGTTTGTAATTGAAATATGTACAGCTACATTAAACTGATAATTAGTTCCATGGAATTTAATAGCTTTTGCCTTTGTATATCGTAAAGTTATTGAGTAGATTTAAAATATGTTGACTTACCCACTGATTAAAGATTACGTTAATATTTCTCTCAGAACTCTGTACCTGCTCATAGGCCGTAGCTACTTATTTAATAAAAGGTGTCTATATGTAGTGTGTGTTTCTTTTAGTCGTGTAAAAAAACGTGTTAACCAAATAAGGTCACTTATATTACAAAATATTAGTCACTTAGATTAAAAAATACAACTAAACCAACTGCCGTGTATGAAGTTTGTCCTTATAGGTACATACAGAAGGCCTAGTATAAAAGTTGTACGACACTTACTTCTCGATCGCGTTAGCGTATCGAGAGTTCAAATTATGTTTGCCGTTTATTTAAATCATCCGGCAACTTTCATATTATGACCCCTCGATACGCTAACGCGGTCGAGAAGTTAATGTCGTACAATTTTTATACTAGGCCTTCAGAGGAATATGTCCCGATTCGCCGGATTCCTTTTTCGCCGGATTCTTGTTTCGACGGGTTCTTGTTTCGTCGGTTTTTTTAAATTTAGGAAACCTATAGAAATATCGCGGCTTTTCCTATGTATTCAGTAAAAGGCAGATATTTAGGTACAATATAAAAAATATTTATCAGTTAATTAATTAGATAATTAAATTTGTAAACATAATTATGATAATTGGCATAACCTGTTTAAACTTTTTATTACAGTTATCCTTCCTTCGACGTAGTCATTGACTATGGCCCTTTCTTGTCGATATCTTGTCATGTTGATTCGACGCAACTTCGTAACATCGGGGCAATGTAGCTGCATTTTTCTTATAACAACATCTTGCAACTGTGCTATGCCTCTAAGTAATTTTATAAATTCGAAAAGGGGTGGTTTTTTACGGATCCTATGGTTTATTTTATTATTCCACCCCTTGACAGCATTATTGGTTCGGAATTCTTCCTCACTAACGCAAAACAATGAGCTTGTTACTTTACGCATCCAGAAGTTCAGGGAGTAGTTATGGATTTGCAGTATTGCGTTCCAATCCGATAACGATTCCGATATTTCCAAATAAGTTAGATATTTATTTATTCCGATATTTCCCCAGTTTAGTAGTTCAACACAAAATAAAAGTTGTTTAACTACCATTAGTACGAGTAACATAGAATAAAATGAAAATGATGAAATCGTTTAGCAGGACAGTCTAATATTGCTACAGTTTAATATAGCATGTAAAAAATTAAGCATCATGATTCATGAATCTTTTTTTTTTTTTATAACAAATGGGCTTTCTCTTGGCCACAGACTAGCCGAAAGCAAAGACGTGGCCTACGATGGAGCGAGCTCGCCCAGAAGGTGCCTGTTCACCCTTGATTTGAAGGCTGTCGGGTTATATGTGCACGGAAATATAGACGCCGGCAGAGAATTCCACTCCTTGGCAGAGCGCATAAGAAAAGAAGAAGCAAAGCGCTTCGTGCGAATTAGTGGAATGTCTACCAAGTAAGGGTGGAGTCCGGCCGTGCGTCTAGAAGTCCGATGGTAGAATGGGGACGGTGGAATAAGCTCATGAAGCTCTTGCGCACACTCCCCGAAGTGCAACCTGTAGAATACCGACAGACTGGCAACTTTCCGCCGATGGGCCAAAGACTGCAGCTTGGCCGTTAGCTTCTTGTCGCCAATTAATCTCCTGGCTCTGCGATCCACTGAGTCCAAAGTGGCAAGCTGATACTTAGCTGAGCTGTCCCACAGGTGGCTGCAATACTCCATACACGATCGGACTTGAGCTTTGTAAAGAGTTAGAAGCTGTCCAGGTGTGAAGTATCGCTTCACCTTGTTTAGGATGCCCAGCTTTTTGGCCGCAATTTGTGCTTTTGACTCAATGAAGGAGCCGAAGTTGAGGACCGAACTCAACTCCATGCCGAGGAGTTCCAGGCTGTCGGTAATAGGTACAGATGCACCTCGGAAAGTAGGAGTCATGTGAAAAGGACTCCGTTTTGCGGAAAACAGACACGCTTGCGTCTTGGTGGCATTGAACTTGACCACTCAATCATGTGACATGACATAAAATAATGAAGTTTATAAAGCTTTAATGCTTTTATTCATAGTTCTTGAAATGTAAGAGGTATACAATTGCTCATTTTCTATGAACATTATGTGGGCCTTACGAGCAGCGTTGAAGACTTCCTGCAATTTCATATTTGTATGCCTATTTTCGATCTCTTCGTTTGTCATTTCAATGGTTTTGACAGTTTTTGTTTTTTAATAGCTTCATTAACTTTATTTTTATAGTACTCGTATTTTCCTTCTCTTTTCAGCTTTTCTCTTCGTATCTTATCTTCATCTTTTCTGCACTTGTAAGTGGCATTTCTACAACGAAAAATAGAAGTCACTTTCATTATTTCAGTGTAATGTAAGTGACCGGTCACGTTCATTACAATTTCAAACCCAAAAATTACAATATTTATTAAATGTTTTTTTATATGAAAAGATGCTGCTGAGGGCATAAGAGTGAAACAATTATAGAGAAAATAAGTGAAACTTAATGGAAATATTTGTAACACTCAATAAAAAAAGACTTTTACACGTTTTGGTCACTTTCATTACGAAAATTTAGAAGTACTTTTAGATTTCATATATAACTTACCCTACTACTCGTGTATCGTTGAATCTTACTGTCAGAGAACGATTAAGTTCTAATTATAACGTTATAATCGTTTTCGAGCTATAATGATATGCAGAATTGATAAATTTTCTGTAAAATTTATCGTATGGATGTATAGGCGTTTGGCATTATATTAGATGATGTCAATCAAAGTTTGAAAACTTTTAAAATATTCATAATAGGCCAGCAAGGTTACAGAACTTGATAACTGAACTCTTTACAGATAAAATAAATAGATGTATTACTTTACTTATGTAAATACTACTAGTATTTTTTCTTATGAAAATTTCTTAGTTTCATGGAATTACCCTGGAGCACTCATTTGGGAGTACAGTTACAAATACCCCTTACTGTAGGAATATAGGACAACATTTTTATATATCTGTTTTAAATGGAGATAACGAAGTAATTAATACTGTTACGCGATGCCTAATCAATTATTAGTTGTTGATCACATATTTAGTTCAATAATTCAAAACCGCCTAGATGGCGGTAGTAGTAGTAATTGTTATTATCCTTACACTAATGTTCCTGGACCCTTAAAATTATGAAAACTTGCATCTTGTATTGCTTCTATTTTTACCAAATCTATCTAATCTAAAATCAAAGCTATCATGTTAAGTCGTCACGTATGTCACGTCACGGTATGACAGGGATGGTAGTATCTCGCCATTATCTGTCCTCCTGAGTCCTGGATAAAATATGACTTCACTTGAATAAAAGCCGAGAGTCCTTTACAAAGGCATCAGCGTTGATTCCTGAACTTTCTATCGCTTATTTTAAGGTCTAAAATGTGTTAATCGGATTTTCTCTAGAACAAAGTTGATTATATACTTTATGCGGAATACTTTAAGCTGATTTTTAATTGCAAATTATTTGGCCTTTATAAATGCCTCTGCTTTTCTGCGACTAAGATTATGTAATTATTATACCTAATATATGTATTTTTGTATGGAACCGGGTATTTCTTTGAAAAATAAAATACAATATAAGGGACCGTTACAATGTTATTATAGGTAAAAATAACAATAGAAACAGAATCACTCTGTTGAAAAAAACATAATAAATCTTAAAAGTATAAAACCGCTATGGCATAATCACTAATCAGTCTAGTTCTCTCATCACAATTTAAAGTTCTCGCATAAACAAAGTGACTTCTATGCTTAATACCCAAATATTTAAACAACAATGACCTAACAGCAATTGTCAGAAACCTTTTATATAAAATAATACATGTTTTTAAACTTAATTACAAGCAAAACAATGTTTTTGTGTACGTAACTATTTAGTTAAGTATTAAATTTATATAATATGTAGGTTCTAAGGAAAACTTCTTTAAAAAGAGTGTGCAATATTTACTGTTAATTTTATGTAATTATTAAACATCACATGGCATACTCAATCAATTAAAAACGGAAATCTAGTATTAAGAAATATCCTTAATAATACTATGGCGAATCACATATAATTATTTAACATTTTGTTGAGAAATATGAATAAAGTAGGTATAGCATATTGACTGAAGTCCTTTAAAATGGCAGAAACATGGCAACCTATATATACTACTAACATATTCCGAGAGGGCTTTAGAAAGTTCAAATAAATTTAACTCGTAATTGTACTTGAAACATCATATTTACAACAAAAATAGTAACGGTATTATAATAACCATACACTATACTCAGTAAATACATAAAAAGGCAGTCAAAAACAAACAGGATTGAGCGAATATTTTGGGATTGAACTTTGCTCTACCTGCGCGACGTGACATCTTGCTGGACTCGTGACGTCGTACTGAACAGAATATTCTTGTTTCCTATGTAATATCCTTTATGCCGACAATCTTCAAATTTACTCGCCAGGTGTCACTGGCGATCTTTCATCTGTAGTCGGTGCTGTAAATAGTGACTTAGAGGGCATTTCGAATTGGAGTCGCAGTTTTGGGCTTAAAGTTAATCATACCAAATCCCAGGCTATTGTGATTGGGAGTTCAAAACTGCTTAACAAAATTGATTTTGACAGCCTGGCACCTATTGAATTCAACGATATTATGATTCCCTACTCACAGCAAGTGAAGAATCTTGGGATCATTATGGATAGGACCTTATCATGGGGACCACAGGTGGGCGAAGTTAGCAGGAAGATGTTCGCGGCAATTGGTTCACTTAGAAGATTACGGAACTTCCTTCCAATTCCTACTAAAATTGCTCTCGCTCAAACTCTTCTTCTTACCTTTTTGGACTATGCTGACATTTCTTATCTCGATTTCACAGTGAAGCAACTTAATAAGCTTGAGCGCATCCAAAATGTGTGCATTCGGTTTATATTTGGCTTACGCAAGTACGACCATATTTCCCACTTCCGTTCACCGCTCATGTGGCTCCCTATTCGCTTTCGTCGTAACTCTCACATCTTGTCCCTCTTGTACTCAATACTTTTTAACCCCGCAACTCCCCGCTATCTAAAGGTGCGTTTTAGCTATGTCCGTTCAGATAGATCCTCCCGGAACTTGCTACTTTCGGTACCATCGTCTTCTTCGAAATTCTACAATGGTTCTTTCACGTTCCAAGCGGTTCGGCTTTGGAACTCGCTGCCTTTTGACGTCAGGAGCGCTCATTCCCCTACCTCATTTAAGAAGCTCCTCAAGCTTCACTACTTACTACTTGTCCTTAACTCTTTTGTCTGTCTGCTTCCTCATTCCTGGAGGCTGGTTAAACGCGTTCCTTATTCCGCTACCTAAAGGTTGTCTGGGAGAGAGAGAGTGCAATAAAGAGTATTTGTATTGTATTGTATCCTTTGGAATTAGAGGACAGCGATTGGTGGTTCTCAAGATCACGCCAATATCGCCCGATTTAAGCGCAAAACATTAAGGACTTTATAAAGGACACTCAGCGTTTATGTATAACTTTTTTTTTTGCGCTCGGTCTTTACACGTGTCACGATTTTGGCCTTTATAACGGACTCAGGAACCCAGGAGGATATACCGGCCCGCCTGCGCCGCCCGCACCCCCCGCGCCGCCGCCTCGTGCCAGAGCAGAGCGTGCGTAGAACAGCCACCGCGGCCAGACGCATGACTCATGAATAAGCGACGCTGACTGTTCAGAAACATGTCGAGCTATTTTCGACTTTATTGACGTGAGTAACCCGATATAAGTATTTTAACATGTCTGATACTCACGGAAGCTTTCTAAATAAAATTCACAGTATTAATGAATTACGGTAAAATAAATACGTCACATGATCAGAAAAAGAGGTCTAGACAGAAATGTATACTTTCTTTATCTTTATACAATGGAACGCTTTTACAGTTTTATTGTAACCTAACCTCTCCCAATAAATTGAGATAGTGTGCGTAAAATGCGTTTGCGTGTGATACGGGGTAATTTGACAGAATTCGTTAAACGTTATAGCGCTCTAAAAAGCATTTAGAACTGAAGCACGTTCAACACATCTTTGAGACAAAATAGTTTATCGAATTCTGATTGATCGAGAAGAGACGCATTGAAAATATATTTAGTTATCCACCGCATACAGTTTTCGGGGATTGGTTGGCATATTCGCAAGGGTTTTATTATGGATCACCATAGCATGCAGAAAGAAGTCGATTACATATTTGCACAAGCAAGCAGTCGGTATGTTTGATACTTACTTCAGAAGTTATTGTAAAAATGTGTGAGTCCTTATAGTGTCATCTAATTGGCCGTTTACGTTATCCTTCATATCATATTATTATTCACAGAACATGCTGGCTGAAGGCGTCACATCAATATTTAAATAAACCATGTTGGCTAAGACCATGTCAGGCCACGCTCAGTGTAGAGTTCCGTAGTTAACCATCCGTCACAATAAGTGAACCGAGTCTTAGCCTTTACGTTGACACAAAATCTTCCACCTTATAGGTGGCTTAACCGTCAGGGTACACGCAACGCGCATTACCTCACGGGTGCGTTTAGATCTATTTATAGTTCAAACACCGCATACTAATTTATACCTTGAAAAAATAATACCAATACTAATAAATAATCAATAAAAACATCTTCTTATAATACAAATAATGTTCCGATACATATTTTGTTCTTATTTATATTGAAATTAAACACTTAAGAATGGATTAATCGCGTTTATTAATACCATGACCCTACGTTTCGAGCCCATTACAGCACACGTTTTCACAGGGTTAAGATGATGACTGACAGAATTCGAATTCTCCCCGTCAATCATAAAAGTTACTTGTGTAAACTACCTTACAAAAATATTTAAAACTAGCTTTAACCCGCGGCTTCGCCCACGTACTAAACGTAATTTTCAACCGTCATAGAAAAAAGGAGGTTTTATTTATTTATTTCACGTCCACTAAGTTGGATTTGAAAATCGTTGTTGGTTGTTGTTTTCGAAATCTGCGACCCGATAACGACACCCATATCAAATAAAATAGTCGTAACTAAGGTCTGTTTCCACTTTTTCAAACTTTGGACCATCATTTAACCACTACTTTGAAAAATCCTATCTTTGTGCACCCCTTCTCCTTCTTTTTCTTCTTCGTGTTATAAGAAACCTACGTACCAATTTTGGAATCTTTAGAACCAGAAATAAACATAAAAACAACACCCATAATGATATTTTCAGATTTCAACCCCATCGCATCGCACCCCATCAGGGAAGATGGTATCTCACGTCCGCCTCGTTGGATGTTGAATTTGTTATTGTTTTCGAAATCAGCGACTCAATAAACCAGAAAAACGATACCTTTGTTAGTTATTTACTATATTACCCCTTTTCCCCCTTTTTTTTTTAATGCTATTGGTGGCAAACGAGCAAACGAATCGCCTGATGGTAAGCGATTAACGTCGTCCATGGACACCCGCAACACCAGAGGTGTCGCAAGTGCGTTGCCAGCCTTTAAGGTGGAAGTACGCTCTTTTCTTGACGGTTTGAAGGTCGTATCGGTCCGGAAACACCGCTGGCGACAGTTCGTTCCACAGTTTAGCTGTGCGAGGCAGGAAGTTTCGGGAAAAGCGCACAGTTGAAAACTGCCAACCATCTAAATGGTGAGAGTGGAAATATTGTCGCGTAGGGCGATGGCGGAAAGAAGCGGCAGGGATTAATCCGAACCATTCCTCGGAACAGTCCCCATGCAGAAAATGCAGAGTGAGGCCACATCTCTACGCAGCGCCAAGGGATCAAGCCGATCAGAAATACGTTGGCAGTTGACAATTCGAGCTGCTCTCCGTTGGATGCGGTCTAGAGGAATTTTACAAAAAGTCATATCCTTTTAGTAAAAGAGCGTATACGAGCATGAGTTTTAAGTGCTACGAAGATACTCCTTTTTGTTAGTTATCGTCATGGTATCACGGGTAGTTTACCAAACCCCATTAAGCGTGTCCCAACATGGGTTTGGCCGGTTTTTTATTAAGTAAGCTACCTAACCTAGCTAATACCTAACATCCATGTTATACAATAAACTACACAGCAACACAGCTCAGTAACGTACATCATGGATGCCAATTGCTGAGTCGCGTCGTTATTTGCTTGGCCGCGCATTATTTAGTGTTAACCGCGTGTACTTGTTAAGTTTAAAGAAATGTACAGTAGTACATTTTGTTGTTAAACTTATGTTATCAATTTGAATTTGTTAAACTGATGAGCCTTTTAGTAATTATAACTGTTGCGTTTAACTTGAAGGTTTAGATGTTGGGCATAGACCAACAAAATGTTCATTGTATATTTGACAGCGCGCGACCGTTCGAGCGCCGAAGTATATTTTCTCAATTACTGCGTCAGCCTAAGGTTTATTTCTTGTTTACAGAGGTACACAGGAGGTACCAAATTATTATCTAAAAATCATGAAATATAACGCGGGCTTTGTACATTTTTCAATGGTCCAACCGCCATCCTGACTCCTGACGTCAGGTTGGCGGGTGGACCTATATTTTAAGATATCTTGTTTCCAGGAGGGCTACACAGAATTTTACTAGAGGTACCAAATATAACACTTTAAACTTTCGCGTTTTATACACATTATTATGAACATAGAACGGGTCTATGGCGAATGTACCTTAATATACCGACGTTTCGACACAGTTTAGACCAGCAACGGGACACCAAAATATACTAAGTAAAATAAAAAATACGACTAAGATGTTTGTTACGTAGCCCGATTGGCGTTAAAATATGTGTACATAGCAACACCATTTTCTTTTTCACTTTTCCTTTCTTTCTGTGAAATTACCATCCTCCGCCTTTATACAGTGTGTAAATCTAAAACGGGCGAACCTCTTAACGGTGGTTAGTATAGGGCATAAGAAATGTAATTAGGTAACTTTTAAATGGAATTGCAATTAAAATTTTATCCATACAAAATAATTCGGCCCGCAATGTAATGCAAACACACTCGCCTTAAACATCCGTTGACAACTGTCAGCGTCAAATAGTTTATAGTACATTACTGCTGAAAATTGTATAAAAAAATTAATTATGGGGTCATAATTAAGTATAACTTAAAAATATCTTTTAATTATTGATAACAATCATGAATTGTATGTTTGGTTAAATTTATCGCCCGTATTAGACTTACACACTGCATAATAACTTATATTCCTATTATGTACAACAACAAGGTTTTTTACTTAATGAAATAACAGAAATTTGTTATGAAACTTATGAAAGTTGTTTGATTTGAAAAAGCCTACATAAAATTAAAGGGGAACAATCCGTCGAGAGGGATTAATTGCAAGGCGCGATGGTAAAACTGCTCAAATATTCAAGTCAGACATTGTTTGTTTATTTTTTCTAATAGTAGGTAGTAAGCGATTATATAAAGAACTTAAAACAGGAAGCAATATGAAAAATAAAAAATTACTATCAACTTCCACAATAAAATTTTGTAACTTAGGTAAAGTTCTTTGGAAGCTCCGCCACTAGTGAACACTTTCCTTGGTATACCCTGGTTTTGTCGAACAACTTTTTGCCTAATTTCAGTTCGCCTAAAAACGTTTAGTATAATCAACGGTTTGTCTAAAGTCATTTTACATAAACTCGTTTCACACACAAATCATTACATCGAATGTCGTTTTGCCTAATGGTCATTATGTATAATTATTGTTTCGTCGAATATTATTTTGCCTAATTATCGTTTCGTCGATTGCCATTTTGACTAATTATCGATTTGCCGAAAAAAGATATACCAAACATAGGGGAACCAATAACCAATAGATGATACTAATCAACAAATTAGATACCAGCGCTTGAAAAAAAAAACATTTAAGCAAGGTTCGGTTATAAGAAATAAACCTTTTTTTTTTACCGGGTTGGTTAGCTCGCGCTCGTTAGTTTTCTAGGCTAGGCAGAGTAAAGAGCGAGATAAAATATTTACGTTTAATTAGTTGTTAGCTTACCATCACCCTCACGAAGTCAGTCAGAGTCAGTTTAGGTACGACAACGAGCGAAGCGAGGAGGAGTGTTAGGTTAAATTGTGGCCAACAACACGCGAGCGAAGCGAGCGTGCCACCACATCAGAAAGCATGTTCCCAGAGTCGACCTATTGGGTCGCCAATTATTGGGGGTTGACACAAATCCAACCCAATAATCGGAAGCAAAAAGCCAGGTTTGTTCCCAGAGTCAGTTTAGGTACGACGACGAGCGAAGCGAGGAGGAGTGTTAGGTTGAATTGTGACCAACAACAAGCGAGCGAAGCGAGCGTGCCTCTACATCAGAAAACATATTCCCAGAGTCAATTTATTGGGTCGCCAATTATTGGGGGTCGACACTTATCCAACCCAATAATCGGAAGCAGAGTCGACTTATTGGGTCGCCAATTATTGGGGGTTGACACTAATCCAACCCAATAATCGGAAGCAAAAAGCCAGGTATGTTCCCAGAGTCAGTTTAGGTACGACGACGAGCGAAGCGAGGAGGAGTGTTAGGTTGAATCGTGACGCCAATTATTAGGGGTGGCAGAAAAAAAAATTACAGTAGACCAAAAAAATTTATACCAATTGAATATTAGACAAAACAATATTAGGTAAACTGAAATTAGGTATAATGATAGTTAGACGAAACGGGCATTCGACATAATGATTTTAGGCAAAACGAAATTCGATGTAATGAAAATTCGACGAAACGAATAAGTATACCAAGTGATATTAGGCAAACTGAAATTAAGCGAACTGAAATTAGGCAAAAAGTTCGTCGACGAAACGAAGGTAAATCACTTTCCTTAGGTAGGGGAGAGCGGGGCTACAAGTTCCGATTTTTATTTAACCTCGAAAAATGTTACGAACACTTGATTTCAGAATTAATAAAATGCGATCAAAATCAACATACATATCTTACTTTGGTATTAAGATAGTTATTTAGGGCATTTTTTGTGAGATTTTTTTATTATTAATTTTTTAATGCCTAAAGTCGGAAAGCAACAACTTACCCCGACTTGGCAAGTTGTTAACAAGCCGGGGTAAATTGTTACCGTACCTGTTGAAGCTCTTTTTTGTTAAATAAAAACCAATAAATGACAAAACTGAGCCTGTTTATTTAAGCACTAATCAACAGAATCGTATGAATCATCGGTTTAAAATTTATATGTAATATAACAAGGAACCATAATTTGCACTTAATCAATTATTAATCTTTTAATAATTAACAGCTTATCAAACAACTTGTAGCTAATCAGCCTTAATGATTAGTTCAGTCTTCAATCAAATTGCCTTGCCTTAGGCTAAAAACAAAAACAATCATATTGCCATCATAGGCAAAAATACTCCAAACTGTCCTCTTCACTTTCAGAACTTTCACAACTCGTTTGTAAAAGCTGTCGCTTAACAAATTTTCCTTTTCCCTTTCCTTTTCCCTTTCCTTTTCCCTTTCCTTTTCCCTTTCCTTTTCCCTTTCCTTTTCCCTTTCCTTTTCCCTTTCCTTTTCCCTTTCCTTTTCCCTTTCCTTTTCCCTTTCCTTTTCCCTTTCCTTTTCCCTTTCCTTTTCCCTTTCCTTTTCCCTTTCCTTTTCCATTTCCTTTTCCCTTTACTTTTATTTTCCACTTTCTTGCTTTGCTTTATCCTTCCCTTTTTCTTTGTTTTTTCTCCCTTTTACATTGCCGATGCTCACTTTCCTTTTCTTGCTTTGCTCTTCTGCTAAAACTAGTTTTTCTGGAGTATCAGTTAAATAGTAGACTTTCTAAGACGTCTCTTGTTTGTTCTAATCCTTGGTGATGCCTTCGGAAGAGGACGAACTATTTCTGGACAGAAAGGGCCTTGATCTTTGTGTTCTTCTATGACACCTGAAGGTACAGGCAGATTAATAATCCCCAATTTCGCTTATTTCGCGTATAAGTCCGCATGCTATAAAAGAAAAGTTGCAGTATTTATATTTCATTACTTATATAAATCAATTGGGGCAAGTCGTTCCGAGGTCACAACGTGCCCCCAAAAAAAGGAACATCAAGCCCCAAACACACGTTGTGAAAAAAATTATGATGTAGATTAGATTACGAAACATATGTAATTTAGGCATAGTGAACCGATACAGTAGACAAATGATTTAATTAAAACACTGAAATACAAGAGGCTTATCATTAAAATTCGCGAGAAAGACCAAAAATACCAAATACGAAAATATTTACTTACGTGAACCAGTGACACACGTGCTGTTATACCGATGTTTCGGGTGTCACTGGCCTGCTTAAAATAGCGGCCGACGGTGCGCTGTGGCGTTTCGTTTCACGCCGTATTTACTAAATATTGTTATCTCTTTTCCTCGCAAAGTTATTTCAATCGGAACAACTTACCTCGGTAACATTTAGCCCCGCTCTCCCCTACACATCCTTAAACCATACCAACAAAGTGAAAAACTTGAGTTCACATGAGTACCTGTTCGGGTAATGAGTACCTGTTCGGGTATATTATTGTTCGTCTGTCGGGTCATTTATAAAGCGTACGTGGGGTAGGTGGCCTAAAGCGGGCACCGAGCCAAAAGCGGGCACCGAGCCAAAAGCGGGCACTAGCCCTAACATTTCCGTTTCAAATAAGAGCGCGGTCGTAACACGTGACAGTACTCCTCGCTACCCGCGCACTTCGCGACATTCGCCTGGCTCACCAGTGAGCACGCTTCGCTGTTACACGCTGCGACGAAAAAATATTTTGAGCTGTTTGTTCAACCAAATTTCAAGTTATACTTCATTTGTCTCATTTTTGACGTTTGCAATGCTATAATCAATGCTTGCCAGTCATTAATTACTTACCGCAATACCCGTGAATTAAACCCCACATGTTTCAGTACTTTGAGCTTAGATTTTGCTCGCATATTTTAAGTGTTGAAGAAGGCAAAGCGGTAAGGTTAATACGGGCACTCTTTTCCGAATATACGAGTATTTACATGTAGTTAGTTTCAGTTGCTAAAGTTTACTTGATTTTTTTCAATAGAGTAAAACTGATTGTAACTTTTTAGTAGCTTTAATTTGTAACATGCCAGTGAAAAATACATATTTTTATACATTGTTTTAAGAGATTAATATACATAAAATAATCACAATGTTTTGTTTTCTTCAGTTATGACTATGCTATTACGGTACATTATATGCATGTTGGCTTCACCCAGGCCATCCAGCCCAGCCCATGCCCGTTTTTCCCAAAGCGAGTGCCCAACTTTCCTTTAAGGTGCCCACTTTGAGCCACCTTCCCCTACGATCTTTTGGAGAGTTTTGAGGTCATGTGGAACGCCTGCTGGTATCCATTCACGATTGCAATAATTGTAGGTTTGAAAGTGTCCGACCAAGCTAATTTTGCATCGGTTTTGATATTAGAGACAGTGCAAGTGTTATTTTAAGCATAAATTTTCTATGAAATTGTGACGTTTACTTAACACTATCACAGTCTGTGCTATCAAAATTTAGCTTAGTCTTTTCTTAGTCTAAATCTTACCTTTTTTAAACAACCACATGGTTAACTCTAGATTTACAAAAAACACGCTTTAATAGGTGTTAAGTCGGTCTTGATAATTAATATACTTAATATATACGTACATTTATGACTTATTTTACGTTAACCTTCAGCTCGCGCAATGAAATTCTATTGAATTATTAACAAATACTCCTAAAAACAGAACGGTAATGATCTTGTTTTGATGTTTACCTTAACTAAGAATGGAAATTGTATGTTGTTTACACGAGTGGCATTAAAAACAACTATCGATCGCAGACTCGCTAGTCACGCTACATAATTCAAATACAGGATGTTTTTCAAACGTCAGCCATATTCTGAGGGGTAGTTATTGACACACTGATACACTGACACAGTCGATTAAACCTCAACTTTTATATGGGATAGACATATTGACTACTTTTTTAATGTGTTTTCATAGTCAATCCTTCAGTACCTGTTATAACTTTACAAAATATATGGCAAAACGTTGGAAAAGCATCCTGTAAATGATTGGTGTATACGTCATGAATTTATTTATTTTTTCATTTTACCGGCCTCATTTGTTTATGACTAGCCAGTTTAAAAAATAATATCAATTATTTTATAATGGCAAAGAAGGTATGTTACCTCTACCCACGATCGGGGATATTTTGTGTAATGTTGGAGGGGAAATTCCTCATTTGTTTATGGCTAGCCAGAAGTTTAAAAAATAATTTCAATTATTTTATAATGTAATATTGTCTTCTGTTGTTGTGTTTGTTATTGTGTATTGTGTTGTGTTGTATTGTGTTCTGTGTGTGTGTGTGTGTGTGTGTGTGTGTGTGTGTGTGTGTGTGTGTGTGTGTACTGTGTTATGTGTGTTGTGTTGTGTGTGTGGTGTGTTGTGTTGTGTGTGTATTGTGTGTGTGTTGTATTGTATTGTGTTCTGTGTGTGTTGTGTTGTGTTGTTGTGTTGTGTGTGTGTTGTATTTTATAATGGCAAAAAAAGGTATGTTACCTCTACCCACGATCGGGGATATTTTGTGTAATGTTGGAGGGGAAATTAACTAACTAGTTGCCATGGTTACAAACTCCTGGATCACTTTTAATTTCATGGTTTTAATGGATTAAAATTCACAAAACATGATTTTTGTAGTACTTAGTTATCCCTTTTCCATAACGGGTCATATTCGGGTCTTTTAACTCACTACTTACTAGTCGAATCAGGTCAAGTCAATAATGCAAAGAATTTCAGAGAAATATTTAAAGAAAATGAGATGAACATATTTATTTGAGACACCACCTTTTTAACATAAATCTTATGTAATTTAATAAATTCCCTCCTTTGTCCCTTTCATGGACGCCGCTAAAAGCTTACAAACCCATTTTCAATCCTCTAGGTCTTAATTTTTTAATTTCAAAAAGTTTATTTTAGTGGAACTCTAAAGTTTTTCAGAATGTTTGTTTCAAATTTCAAAACTAGCCTGGGCTAGGGTTTAGACTGGGAGTCTGTCGGAATAGAGGTAATGCTACTGTTTATCATATTCAGTTAGATAGAAGTTAGAAGTATATAGGTAAATAAATTGCGCCTTTAGAAAGAAAATGAACTACCTAATACAAAATGGTTAACTAGGACGAATAAATAGGTCAGTTTCATTCTATAGGTGCGAAATGTACTTTATACGGGTGTAGCCTGTAAGTTAAACGTCCTAGTGCTCGACGCTGTACCAGTGTTCGTCATCTTAGTTTGAATTGCCATTAATAAGATAAGATCAACCACAACCGCATTCAAACCGACGACTCATGTTTGTGCCTTTGTTGCGTCATATCACAATTTCAAAATAAATAGCTTATTTTTAAGTTATTAATATATTTTTAAGGCCGCCTGACATTCATTAGGGCTATCAGTTAATATTTAAAAGTGTCTATATTAGTAATTCCGTTTTGTACTGATACGACATATATTGGGAGTACCAGCAAAAGGACCTGACATTTACTTGCATAACCGGATTGACTAAAACATTTTCTGGGTGAAACACAAAACTATATTCGGAATCTTTCCGGTGGACTTTTCAAAAGTTAGATTGAACCCTGATCCACATTGAATAGTACTCTTTTTCTATTGAATTGTATGGTAAAAATCATGACCCTTCACTACAAGGGTCATGATTTTTACCATTTCAACAATACATTCATTCATACAATTCATCATTCATTCGTTCATTTTTACAATATTAAAATTCCTTATAAACTTTAAGGTAAGATTTAAACGACACATGTTCTGCCTTTGATACGTCATATCACAATTTCAAAATAAATAGCTTATTTTCAAGTTATTAATATATTTTTAAGGCGGCCTGACATTCATTAGGGCTATCAGTTAATATTTAAAAGTGTCTATATTAGTAATTCCGTTTTGTACTGATACGACATATATTGGGAGTACCAGCAAAAGGACCTGACATTTACTTGCATAACCGGATTTACTAAAATAAATTCTGGGTGAAAAACAAAACTATATTCGGAATCTTTCCGGTGGAATAACGCTTCTAAGACATGAAAAATCACATTTAAAGTTTTGTTTACATCACCGGCGTAACAGTAGGTACTATTTAACAAAAGTAAAATATTCTTCTCCCAAAACACAAGACAATATTTTATGTAGATGTATAAATGAGCAAAATATCGTGATTGAAATAAATATCAGGGGTCGAAACTCTTGGTCCATGGGGTCCCAGCGTACGCAAGTTTTTCGTAGTAATCGCGAAATTCTGGTAAATAACATTAACATTTATTTTCAAAATAATTATATACTCGTACAGTAAGTGTAACTTTAGGTAAGTTACACTACTACCTACCTTAAATCTAAAATAGGTCCTTGAGACATTTTACCTTGGATGCTAGCGGCAATTCCTCGTTGTATCGCAATGCTGATGCGTTGAGCGAGGAAGCCATCAGCTCTTCGGTCACCAGTAACATCAATTAGACGTTTCGCGATTACTACGAAAAACTTGCGTGCGCTGGGACCCCATGGACCAAAAGTTTCGACCCCTAATGGTACAAAAAGGTACTCTCTGCCCAGGTTATTATACATTACGTTTTAAAATTTCGGCGCTTTCAGCCGCTGATGCGGATGTTGGGTGGTGAGCATTTTTAGCATCCTCAAAGCTCGCAATCTCACAGTTTGTGGGAAAATCCTTATAATATTTCCTATAAGATGGATGCGCTATGAGTGGATGCTAAAAATTTACAATGAGGCTTATTGGAAAATTTACAAATTCCTTAACCCCAAAACCGAATAGGAGGGACGCTTGAGACCAGGAAGGCCCATTCAGCTGAATACTTAGAATCGTCTCTAAAGAAATATTGATATCACATAAGTGAAAAAAGACAGAATTTAAGAAACACAAGCGCATAATCAAGTAAACGATTTGTGTGACTTTTTAATTTAGATATAGATTTAGAAATATAATCGGTAAAGGATTTTTTAAATATAGGAGAACCCAGTAGGCAAAGATGGAGTCTTGTTCGATCCTCGGACCGAGACGGTCGCTTTCTTGGGCCCATATTTGGCTCCTTAATTTTTTACAAAACCCATTAGTAATAATAGTGCCATAAACACCAGATGTGCCGACTGGCCGGCCGGCCGGCCGACCGACTCGTCTATATAGCGTCTAAACTTTACATATATGTATAACTAATAGCAATTTAAATGGTGTCCAGTGTAGTGTGTTGTGTGTATATATAGTGCGTTTGGTGAAACTGACCCGTTAGATAGCGATGCTCAACTGAAACCCCGGTGAAACTGTTCCTTTTCGCATGTAAATTAATAGGTGTAAAATTTAAGATGCCTACAGATGATTACAAGTGTAAGGGCCGCCGTTTCCATGTTTAGCATGACCTAACTAGAAGCACGTGTACCTAAAGGCCGTACGGACCTAAGTCCGTAAAATCAAAGATCTCAAATTGAATTTACACGGAGGACGCGCTGCACAACCGCAGGTATGGGCACACACCTCAACATGTTAGGTTCGCCCCCTTACACTAAATTATATTACTGAAGGGCAATTGATCGCAATTTCCACGTCTGAATCGGCAGCCCAGGTTTATGGCAGACGCGACTCGGCAGACGCGATTTAACGTTATCTGAATTGACGTACCAACGTACGCGTGAAATAACACCATAAAAGTTGCATAGGTCATACAGAAATTACCTAAACATACTTCATACTTATCGACTACCTCTAAATGAACGCGCGTGGCCAACACTTCTCGAAGATTTCACCCTGGCGAGACAAAAACATTTCGGAACTATATTTCTGTCTGCAAACAATTAAATGCGGTCTTGCCCATAGAAGGAAGCCTTTTTACTTCACCGTTGCAAGTGAGGCAACCTATAAACAAAGACTATGACCTAGCGGACACTGGAAATTCATCTGGCATTCGTAAGATACCGCAATGAAATATGATGCAATCCTGGATACCCGCTTGGCCTGGGCCGTGATACCCGTGGTCAACAAAAAAAAAACGGTAATAAAAACGGGAAAGCTGTCCGGTGCTTTGCATTATATACCTGCATTATCTAAATAGTGACAATCTCGACTCTTGAGCATGTTACATACGTATAATAGCTGACCAACACTACTAGCATTGACGATGCTCCTAAATAGCCGGTACCCATGTATGTAGGTCATCGAACTATAGTGTACACTAGGTATACCTACTTAAGGCAAAAGGGTCCTACGAGTATATAAGCGAATTAATTAAGTAGTAGCGTTCTTTTATAAAAAGTGTTTGTGATTGTTTTGTGTGGTCTGTTTTGATACAGAGATTATGTAAGATTAAGATTAACAGTAGCATAAGGAAATAACCAAATTGCGATCTAAACCTACAACTACTTTATACCAGCAGGTATGACTACCCAAATGAGAATATTGTTTTTTTTTGTATAGGGGCCGGAATACAACGCCCTCGACCAGATGCGTAAGCTTGGAAGTTTGGAAGCTTGGAAGCTACTAACAGACTAAAAAAAAGCCTTTGTTTTATTGCTCTGTGCCTTTTGTGGGAGAATAGGTACAAATTACTTTATTGAGTCTACAAAAATAAAACCTGATGCAAAGAAGCCAATAAATAGTACCTGTAGCTAATATAATGTAGGTACAACTAAAGTTTTACTGATGCACCGCTCCAGGAAACACCACGAACTTGGCGCCTTATACTGGAAAAACGGAAGATTGGATTTGCCTTTTTTGTAGGTACATAGTTCATTTGTAAACATCTGTGTCGTGCTGTGCATAGTTTTAGTTGAGTTAATTTCGAGAGTTGTGTTGTAGTGATATTACATACATGATCGATGTGAAGTCGTCTAGAAGTACACCTTTTGTTACTTTAAGCGTTTTTTAAAATTATTATTATTTAATAAGGGAAGTTACGTAAGTGCATTAAAGCAAAGAAACGGAGAAAAAAGAGCCGAAGCTTAATATCCATACTATAATATCGATTAGTATGACCGTAAAAAAAGAACGCAGTATCCATGGCAAAACAGAGCTATAATAAAATAACAAGGCAAAGATAGCGGCATATATTATATTAGATCACGAGATCAGTCTACCTAGCAGAAGGGTAAAGAAAAGAATCTGGGGGAGGGGAGACCATGCAGTCACACACCTAATATCTATTATACACCAAGTATAGTATCTATATTCCTCACGCTGGCTTCACGATGCTATGTATTCGGGTCGGCTCTAACCTCCTGTCTCTCCTAAACTCCCCGACTGCACACCTACACTCCTGTCCTATCTACTTGGTGCTCCGGTGTCTCGGGCAGGTTGCCAGTGCCTGCGATGGGGCGGCGGAAGCTGATGAGGCTTATTAGGCATGAGGGCTCGCATATCCAGTTTGATCTAGCATTTAAGGTGTGGTCGGTGCGGCGTGATTCTGACATACTCCGCCGATTTTACCGATCATGCTAAATTAGAGGATCATACGAACCCCTTAAGTTATTATTACCCTCAACACCTCTTCCCTCTCGTAGTCACTGCTTCCGAGTCCTTGCTGCAGAACTGCTGGCTGGAGTTACCACAAGAATCAGCATCAGAATCAGAATAGGAGAACCCAGTAGACAAAGATATTTTTTGTCTAATAACTTGATATTAAGAGTCAGATTGTCAAATTTGAGTTTGAAGTCGTGTGTATAATACAAGAAAATTTTTGAATGAAAAGTACGCATTGTGCGAAATTCAGTTCTAAGCGAATTATTTTGCAACTGCAATAACAGACAAGTCAGAGACCACAGTATTCACATCGCCTCCGAAGGTCCAGTCATCTAGTTACCAGACATTACACTTTGCTTGTAATTTTTGGATGATTGTATTAATAGCCTGACTAAAGATTGCTGAGCCGACAGAGTCCCTCTGCTGACATCCAACCTCAGCAGATAATTTAAGTGACTTGCTCATTAATTTAGAGGTGTCCGAATAGTTATCATAAGAAAAGGTAGTTGTACATGTGTCAATGTTGACTACAATTTCACAATCATCTAGTGAAAGGTAGGTCCTTAGGGCATGGACTGCTGCCTCGCACCCACTTTTCATGCCAAAACCAAGGGGCTGCAATTCTAATCGAATGTGTCTAACCGTAATTTTGGATGCCAGACGTCGTAAAGTAGACCCCACCGCAATGGGTCTCCCCTCCGTCCTTTTTGTTGTAGTAGAGCGATCAAGTTTGCACCGTATAGTATTGGGACAATTTCAGTGTTAATCTTGCCTGAAAATATAAAATTTATTAATTTAATAAGGGAAGAGACAAGGTGCCCAACTGCGTCGCCCACGGAATGGAAAATAAGATAAAAAACTAATCGTAAAAATATAGGTAAATAAAAACATTGAAATCATTGGAAGAAATCCCTTAAAGGGATAAGTTCGCCTTTGTACATAACATCTCTATTTGTTAAGTGTTTTTTTTTTCTCAACTGTGTTTGTGTACAATAAAGTGTTACTTACTTACTTACATTGCCCCAAATCACCATCAATTGGTAACGTGCCCAGCAGGCTGGCAGCATTGCCACGTTGAATTGCAATGCGCTAGGTATGAGCCAGCTCTTTAGTCACGCGTCAATTCTACTAGCCTGCGGCTACACTCTTTTAATACCCTGTGGGCGTTTTCCCCCAGGGTCAGGGTCCTAGGGTCTCAACCCCAAACGGCTCAAATATGCACAACCACTATTTATGTTTGCATACGCCTCTTGAGATGCTCGACCGAATTGGCATTATTATAATAAATAGGTAGGTAAAATCAAGTGACAAAACACTACCATCGGTTTTTTTTGGAGGTCGAAGTTGCGCTTAGTACCCTTCAAGGGAATCGTTGGATACTTTTTGGGCTTTGAAGGGAAGGAAATAGCATTTTAATTCGTGTTTAATTTCGTCTTATCAAGGTTCCACTGTGCATTTTTATTCTTACAATAAAAAAGGGAAACTCCCAACTAAATTTAATGTGTTTCGTAACTCTATAAATTTTATAGTCTTGTATGAGTTATAAAAGTGGACTTTGGTTTGTGTGCGGTAGTCCAACTATGTTTTCAAATATAAGTATATAATATGATGCTACATATAACAGTTCGTATGCATACTCAATATGCATATATAGTTTAAATATCTGGATGTGAATTGGAAGACAAATACTTAGTTGTGAGACAAAACGCAAGTTGTGGGCAAAAACTTGTATATTCAGTCAAAATAAAACAACAATTTCCGAAGTTCTCTTTGCATACGTTAAAATGGTTCGCACAATGACTTTTATCATGTTCATATATATACTTAAATGTTTTCCAATATTTTGTTACCCCTATTTAGAAAATGATATAAGCGTTTTGAAAAAGCGAAGAGTTATTCCACTTAAAGAAATAACGGGAAGATTTTACGATAATGAAATTAAAAATTTCAGGAAAAATATACATCCCCAAGAAGTGAGTATATTCTTACTACGCCGCTTAAAATATCGTTAATAATGAAATAAAGCATATATATTGCAATTTGTAAATATAATTTTATAAATGTCCAATCCACTTGGACAATCCATCGTTTTAGGGTGCCGTAACCAACTATGAACCCTTATAGTTTCGCCATGTCTGTCTGTCCGTCCACGTCTGCGGCTTAGCTAAGCGACCGTTAATAGAAGAAAGCTGTAATTTCGTATACATTATCAATCATCCCGACAAAGTGGTAATTTTTTTTTTGTGGTACCTCCAATAGACGTAAAAAGAGGGGTGATTTTTCGTTATAACCCTTAAGTGTGAGGTATCATTGGATAGGTATTTAAAAAAGAATAGGAGTTTGATAACGTGAAAATTTTCGGAAATAATCGCTACAGAAGTTTTAATGTGCTTCCCCCCTAACTTTTGAACCACACGTCCAAAAGCCTCTTCCCTCCCGTCCCTTCTAGTTCGCTAAGTGTGATGGAACCCTACACTGAGCTTGGCCCGACGTGCTCTTGGCCGGTTTTTTTAATGTAGGTATGTTTGTTGGACGATAACTCGAGTATCAGGTCGTCATAAAAATTGGCTGGTAGTTAGATGAGATAAACAGAATTTAAGTTCGGATATGAGCCAAATTGGTCAAGGGATTGCCTAGATATAGCCTAGAAGGGGTCGCGAAACTCGCAAGTTTACGTTCAAGGTGAACCACTAATTATTTAGTTTCCAAAACCACGATTCTTACAGAGCTAGTTTTGCAAGAACGTCTAGGCTTGCAATATTATAATAGATGTTTGTAATATTACTTTTGGTACCACCTGATTTATTTTCTTACTAGTTAATTAATTCCGCGTTTTTATATTTATTACTTATAAATATTTTATGCATACCAAAATGATTTGTAATTTTTTCATAAATTTGCTCTAGCTGAACGTGGGTAATTGGGTATACTTAGGTGAAAAGCTTAAGTAAGTCACCTGTTGTAGGTAGTTGTGCCCAGTTTGCAAAAAACCGCATAAGTATATTAAATTATATAAATATTTAATATGAGTTGTATATATTAATAAAATAACATAAGTACCTACATTTTTCATTCACTCGCCATTTTGTCATCCTCATTTTCATCAGTGTACTGTACTTACAGAAAGACGGTCACTGTCATTATCTTCCAAGGAAACACTTACAATGAAACTCTCCGATATAGTATCCATTTGTAACGTATGCGGAATGAAATGTGGACAAAGTTCAATATGCTATTTAATTTAATTATTATAACAAAACATGTACATATTTGAGGTTAAATTAACAAGAAACAGATAAAACTCTATGTAAAAAAAATTGGTCCCATCCGGGCTGCCTTACGGCAGTTTTCTGGCACTTTATTCATAGCCGCCATAATTATACGTTGATGTTGGCATTTTATTTCACTGCAATTTAATTTTTATTTTTATACTTTCGATGGTTTTGGGACGAAAATGGTTAGCCTATTGCTTGCAAATTCTATTGGTCGAAGTTGGGGTACGTTAGGCGTGTTTGAATCTTTTGGTACGTACAGAATTTCTAGCTCATCCATTACCTTCAAGGTTTTTTTTTGAGTAGGTAATTAACCTGAAACACGTGCTTACTCATTTACCTTAAAGAATATTCCTGTGAAGTTTCAGATAAAATAGTCTAACTAATCTTGTTTCCCCATACAAACTTTGGACCCCCGTTTCAACCCCTTAGGAGGTGAATTTTGAAAAATCCTTCCTTAGTGCTCGTTTTACACCATAAAAGGAACCTACGTGCCAAATTTGTAGTCTATAGGACTAGCCGTTTGGGCTGTGCGTTGATATGTCAGTCAGTCAGTCAGTCAGTCAGTCAGTCAGTCAGTCAGTCAGCTTCTTCTTTTATATATTTAGATTACTGATTGACGTGTAATATAATTGTATCTCAAAAGTAGGTTGTAATTTGTACTATTCTTGTAAACTTAGATGTAGGTGTCGGTGAATCAGAGCACGCGAACTATATTTTTGAAAATTATAGTTTCACAAAAGGGAGTCGAAATTACTGTTAAAACTATCAAAGAGTTAAATAAAGTTTACATAATACTTCTATTATAAGCGTAGTTCGTAATCTAATTTTAGTTTTCTGGCAATGTTTGCTCTTCAAATAGTATACACTCTGAAAACACGCTTATTTTACAGTGTTGCGCAAATACGCACACATTTTAATATCTTACACAAGTAGACTTGAGAAAACATGCAAGTATTAAGTATTTTGTTGCTCAAACAAACGTACGTCAGCTATTAGTTTATTATATTTCAATAAAGATTAAATACCGGGCTATCGCCCGCAAGTTAGAGTTTGACAAGGAACACAAAATAAATAGGCGCTTTTGAGATGTTTTATCATGTCGTTTTTCCGAAATCATGGAGTTGTACAAAACCACGACAGTAATATTCGTAATTTTTTTATTGTTTATGAATATTTAAGAAGCTTTCAAAACATGTATATGGATAACAGGGAATCGCTTTCTATTCTTTTAACTGTAAGTAAAAATCTCTGACACAGAACTTATAGCTAAACTACGTACCGGTTTTCTCCCTTCGGCCGCGTACGTAACCGGCCTTTCGTAACTGGTAACGAAGGAAGAAAAAATGATCTTTGTACGATACTGGTTTCGAACAAAGAATTATTTTTCCTTGTACATAATCATAGTTTCGAGAGAAGAAATTATCTATTTGAAGTTACTAATAAAGAATATCTATTACTCATACGTAATTAAATGACTCTGTTTATCAAAGTATATCATCATTATTTAGCGTAGGTAACATACTCATGTAAAACCACTTCAAACTCCTTACCTACTGGCCAGTTGATAAAGTATTTCATTTGTCAATGTCCATTGGCAGTCACAGGCTTAATGGCTTTTGATGTTGTTACTGTCTAAACTAGCCTTGGTTTGCAATTTTTTAAATGAAAATATGAGTGAGAGTGAACTGCAGTTTGTGAGAACACGGAGAGGAGGGGTGGCTTTACTATTAAACGGTTGGTCATACCACAGAAAAAAAAATTATTCGAATGGAAATACGTACTGGCTCTGCACTAACAACAGCAGTTGCGGTTGCTCAGGCAGTATAACTTTATCTTCTAGAAATACTATTGTTAAAAATAAAGAACATACAAACACACAAATTTTGACACAACCATCATCATCATTGACAGAACAAACAACATGCAAACAAGACTTTGGAAGAAATAGGGTCCTGAAAGAACTTGACGAGCTAAAGGATAAAACCAGTACTAATTTCGATTCCATACAAAAGCAGTATGATGATATGGTGTGGAAGCTAGAAAACGAGGGATTACATTTGATTGACAAGATTCCGGAATTTCAAAGTGTCAAAACGGGCCTATACAATGAACGAAATAGAGTTCTAGGCGTAAAAAAACTTCGGTTTATGTCCAGTGAGGAAGTCAATATACCCGAGAAATTTAAAAATTTCCTGTTAGCCGACTACAATAATGAAAATGACGGCAAAAGGATTATTTTGTTTTGCAATAAAAACGTGAGGAAATTAATTCCTACTTTTAAGCACATATTATCTGATGGTACGTTCAAAGCAAGCCCCAACACATTTAAACAGTTATACACGATTCATGGTTGCAAAGAAATAGGCTCGGGTGTTCATCCATTAATTTATTGTTTGCTACCAGACAAAACTACTAAAACATATGAAATAGTATTTCAACTGATTAAGTCAATTTTTGACACATGGCAACCAGAAAAAATTACAGTAGACTACGAAATAGCTGTGATGAGGGCAATCAAGAAAGTTTATCCCAGGATTTCAGTCAAAGGATGTTATTACCATTACAATCGATGCCTTTATCGCAAAGCAAAACAGTTAAAAATAACCTCGAAAGTGAAGAGGAGGCACGTGGCCCGATGTGCTGGTTTAGCTCGTTTACCGAAAGATTTTACGCATCGCGGTCATATGTATATAATGAGTATGAGTCCATCAGGTGCCGATGTTGCAAAGTTTAACAAATACTTTGATAAGCAATGGATGAAAGAAATGCCTTTTTCGAAAGTATGTAACTGTAGTGAAGAAATGATTAGGACCACTAATAATGTAGAAGGGTGGCATAGCAGATTAAACCGATATCTGGGCCGGAGTAAGCCCACTGTTCCTGCTTTACTAGATGTTTTGTCTAAAGAGACCAAATTAATGAATATTTTCAAAAAACAAACCAAAAAGTCAGCGAGTTATGTTGAAATAGACGAAGAAATAAATCATGCCATAGACCTATTGAAACAGAAAATAATTTCCGTGGGCCATTGTTTAGAAATTATTTCTCCATATTATTACGTTTTTTGAAGTTTTAACGTACCCATTATGGCATGTAAAATGTATTAATTGATTTTAGTTTTGTTGATTTCATGTTACCTACTTATGTTTAACGGTTGACTTATGCCTTAAAATTAAAACGAGACACACATTTGTTGTTTCTTTTATTTATTCAATAGACACATATAAAAGAATATGTTTTATCATTTCACTGAATAGTTTCATGATGTTTACAATGTCCTGCACATGTTCCCGTTCAAAATCCGTTAGGTTGTCTTCCGCTTCAGCAACTTCTGACCAATCTTGGAGAGGGCGTAGATGATAGCTGCACGCTTGAGTGCCAGGCGATATGTACAAATTATGAATATAAAGCATTCTAGCTTTAAAAAGATTTGGTATATCTTGGGTTTCCATCGGACATCCACCGAAGATGCAGAGATTATTTTCTGGTGTCCTTTTTATCATGCCGGTCGTTTCTAGTGATTCTTGGAAATTAATTTTATTTATTTCAATCGATTTTTATTACTATATGCAACTTGAATTGACAGATAATGTCAATCTGGACATTGGGACAGAGTCAAGCCAGAGTAGGCCAACAACTTTAGGATGGTATAGATTGAGGTTGTATTATCATTGTACAAAAAGTAAACTATGCAAATAAGTGCTTACGCAAAAACACGTATCCGCCCGCTGGTCAGTTTTTGGTCACCCAATGAGACATTGCGTTCACTGGTTCACATAATAATATACCTATAATTAAACGACAAACGGAGTTACCGAGCAGTATCGTAAAAAGAAAATTATTCTTACCGTGTAACTGGTTACGAACCATTTGACATTGATGGTGACTGAATCCGTACGAAGAAAAATAACTCTTTGTTCAAAGCTAGTATCGTACAAAGATCATTTTTTCTTCCTTCGTTACCAGTTACGAAAGGTCGGTTACGTACGCGGCCGAAGGGGGTTTTCTTCCGGCGGCCATGGCAACTAAGTTTCGCAACCAGTTGTGATGCAGGATTTTTTTTCTCTGGCAGCGACTCGTTGCCATACAATAGTTTTTTTTTACTTTCTACGCAATTAGGACGTCATGGCAACAGAGTTTCGCAACCAGTTGTGGGGGAGGATTTTTTATTCTTGGTACTCGTAGGTATACAACTTTCGTAAGTGATCAATCTTTATTCAAACTATTTTAATATCGTAGTTATGGCCAGATATTCTGACATAAAAAGAAAAAATGCTGTTAGATCATATTAACATCAATCATACTTGCATCTGTTCAGAATTTAGATTTTGAACATTTTGTTTAGGGATAATAAATACTTACTGAAAATATCACACGTATTTTCATATAATTTAAGCTTTCGTGAGACATACTGATATTAAATTGCAACGGTTAACACTCACGTATTTTTATCACAATAGGCGTGACATGTTTCGTATTTTCATGTTGCAAACGTCCCACTATCAATGTGGAACATTAGCAGCTATATATTTTTTTACTATAATAATAATGTACAGCGTCCTTCATACAAGAGGGATACGCCTCCTCTTCTATTTGAAATAAATTCAATTTTAGATGAAGTCGGAAATGCAATTGATTCAATTGCATGAAATCAATGCGCTGGCTTTATGAAAAACAATTATACGATATGTATGCTAATAATTAGCATGCGAGTGAATCATTTGCATTTTCGACTTATCTAAAATGAGAGGGGTATCCCTCATCCCTCTTGTATGAAGGACGCTGTTATCACCGTAAAGAAAATATGTAACAGTAATTACATTTCTCAAATGTTGCGCAAAAAGTGGATGTAAAACTCATGTATTTTTATCACAATAGGCGAGCGAGACATTTTTCGACTGCATCCGGGCAGTCGTCGTTGGACACTCTGTCTGTCCGACGACGACTGGAAAAGTTACGTGAGTTTTAACCGTTTAAATTGAATGTCACAAGGTATGACTTAAATTATATAACCTTGAGTACTCGATACGATATAAATCAAGAAAATAATGGATAATTAATGTTCATCCATTTTTAGTAACTAACTATACATTAGATAATTTCAATTTAATGAACATCATGTTTTATAAAATTATTTTAGGTAGACAGTAGTAAATATAGGTATAATGATCGGTGTATGGTAACCTATTATTAGAATTACGTGGAAGAGTCACGTGTCTACTATAGTTCTGTCCTTTCCTTTAACTTATTTTCGATGTGGTAGCCCAATTAAAGTTATAGATATTATATGGTTAGTATTGATGTTTAGTTGCTACCATTAATTTATGATGTAATTTAACATTAAGAGAATAACATAAAAACTAGTTTAATCTTATAGAATTAAATAAATAAATAAATAAATAAATATTACAGGACATTCTTACACAAATTGAGATTGAAGTCCCGTAGTAAGCTCAAGAAGGCTTGTGTTACGGGTACTCGGACAACGATATATATATAATATACAAATACATAAATACATAGAAAACATCCATGACTCAGGAACAAATATGTTTGTTCATCACACAAATAAATGCCCGTACCGGGATTCGAACCCAGGACCATCGGCTTAGCAGGCAGGGTCACTACCAATTACGCCAACCGGTCGTCATTTTGTCAGGAATTATTTTGTTATCCTGCCTTTAAAATGAAATTAATAGTAGTTTATATGATTATATATAATAAACCGGGCATGCATGCATGTCGGGCCATGCTCAGTGTAGGGTTCCACAGTTTACTGTCCGTCACAATAGGCAACCTTAAGAGTCCAGAAAGTTCCAAATTCTTTGGGCTGTAATGTTGTGTATCTCACAGGGTTGCAGTTCGTGCCTACCGAGGTGGATATTTCTTTTGTGCATTAGTGGTCCGCAGGAGCAGAGGATGTGCATCGCGGTTTCCTCTGTTTCCTGGCAGAACCTGCATGCTGCGTCTTGTTTCTTACCCATTAGAAACATGTGCTTGTTCAACTTGCAGTGCCCAGTCAGAATTCTGACCACCGCACAGGCTTTGTACCTCTTGAGCCCTAAGAGCTCTTTAGTGTTTTTGTTGTTGAACCCTATTATTAGAGCTTTCGAGTGTGTGTTTCCTTTTACGGATTTCCACTCTGCGATTGCCCTCATCTTTTCAAGATTGTTTAGCAGAGAGTATGCCTCTCGTTTTGTAACTCCGCAAAACGGTTCCGGGCCAACTAGGGGCGTGTCCGCGCCCTTTCTGGCAAGTTCGTCCGCTGCTTCGTTTCCAGCAATGTTGGAGTGTCCTGGTACCCATCTAAGTGTAACTTTGTTGGTGTTAGCCAGGGCGTTTAGATTATTTTTGCAGTTCTGGACTAGTCTAGAGTTAGCCTCTAGGGACTCTAGTGCTAGCAGAGCAGCTTGACTGTCCGAGTTAATGTAGATGTGTTGGTTTCTTAGGTTTCTGTCCAGATTGATTTCCGCGCATATGTTAATGGCAAGGACTTCTGCCTGGAAGATTGAGGCCAGTTTGCCCATGCTGACGCTGGCTCTGTGCTTAGGCCTCTCACCATAGATACCACATCCTACTTTTCCAACTTTCTTGGAACCATCCGTGTACCAAATGTGGCTTCCCTTTTCGACAAACATTTGGTCATTGGCCCATTTGTGTCTTTGGGGTATTTCCACATTGTACAGTCTGGTAAAATGACATTCCGTATGCATGTCATCTGAAGGCATGCTGAGGGTTTTGTTCTCGAAAACCCAAGCCCTGAGTTTGGTTAGCGCTTGGGAGCGCCATTTAGGCTTGTTTAGCATGCTTATCCTGTAGACACACTGCTTGGCCTCCTTTTGCACTTGCAGGTGGAGTGGTGTGATGTTGAGCAGTGCGTCTAGGGCTGCCCCCGGTGTTGAGGAAAAGGCCCCTGTTGCTGTCAAGCAAGCCGTGCGTTGCAGGCTATTCAGGGTATTTATAGTTGTCTTTTGGTTGGCTTTACTACACCAGACTGCGGAGGCGTATGTAATAATGGGCCGCACTACCGCTGTGTAAAGCCACATAGCAATATTGGGTCTTAATCCCCACCTTGCTCCTGCCATTCGACAACATGACCATAAGGCCATTTTAGCTTTTTGTGTGATGTTTTTTAAGTGAGGATTCCATGTTAGCTTTTGGTCAAAAATGACCCCTAGATACTTAACCTCACTCGAAAGTGTTATTACATGTCCATTAAATTGTAGTTTTCCGAGTTTTTCCAGATTTCTCTTCTTAGTGAACGGCACTACAACCGTTTAACTCGGATTTATAGACAAGTCATTTTCTTTACACCATTTAAGTATAGTGTTAAGAGCTCCTTGCATCAAGTTTGAGATTGTATGGAGGCAGGGTCCTTTGATTATAACTACAAGGTCATCGGCATATCATAATCCTGCGTATCATAATCTTTGTCCCACATGATTGCAAGTAGTTTATCCACTGCAAGTGTCCGTAGTAGTGGGGATAGGACGCCTCCTTGTGAACAACCTTTCGTGGTGTAAAATTCGTGCTCTGTTGCATTGAGGGTTAGAGTAGCCACTCTGTTAGAGAGCATGCTCTGGACCCATCTGGTGGTGGTTTCATCAACACCCTTTGATTTCATTCCATTAATGATTGTTTCTGTGGGTGTGTTATCGAAAGCACCTTCGACATCAAGGAAAGCACATAGAGCGGTCTGCTTATCCTTTAGGGTTTTTTGCACCTTGTCGACCAGGTCAAGTAGGGCAGTTTCTGTAGATTTCCCCTTTTTGGTATACATGTTGATTTTGGCTTAGTGGTCTTGCCACCAAGTGCGCTCTGATGTGCTGATCAATGATTCTTTCCATTGTCTTTAGAAGGAAAGAGGTTCGACTTATTGGTCTATAGGATTTAGGCTGCGAGTAGTCCTTTTTTCCTGCCTTTGGTATAAAGCGTACCTTGACCCGAGTCCATTTTTCTGGTATATTACCTAGTGCGAAGCTCGCTGGAAATATTCTTACCAGGTGCGGGAGTAGGAGGTCCTGACCTTGCTGTAGGAGAGCAGGAAACACTCCATCTTCTCCGGCCGATTTAAAGGGTTTGAACTTACTCAAGGCCCATTTAATTTTATTTGGTCTAAAGATGTTAGTTGCCAAATTCCAGTCGATGTTGTGTGCCCTGTGGGTTAGAGTATTCCTTTGGGCGCACATTAGTTTATTACTGGTGGTGTACGAACCTGGGAAGTGGGTCACCCTAAGTAGGTCTAGGGTTTCCGCTTCTGTGTTAGTAAACGTGCCATCTGGTCTCTTGAGGAGACCGAGGTGGTGTCTTAGAGGGTATTTTGTGAATTCTCGCTCCTTTGTGTGTGTGGGCGATTTCGTCACAGAATCTTCTCCAAGACCGCCTCTTGGCTTTCCTGATCTGTTTATTATATTCAGTCAGAGCTCTACCATACCGTTCCCACTCATTCGGCGTGGTAGAGTGATTGAATATGCGGCGTGTGGTTTTGCGGAGTTTTTCCAGCCTTTTGTTCCACCACGTCGTCGTGTTAGTATGTTTAGTTACCTTCAACGGGCAGCTTTGTTTATAGGCATTGACCATGCCTTCTGAGATAAGGTCGACTGCCAGGTTGAGAGAGTCTGGTGTTTTTACCTGCTTATGAATTACCTTTAGACGGGTTTCTAGGTCAGTCCTGTAGGCTTCCCATGACGTGTCTTTTGGATTTCTCCGCGTGGCTATGTCCCTAACTAGAGAGTTATCAACACCAAATATTATATGCCTGTGGTCCGACATTGAATTTTCGCAACTGACATGCCAGTTAGAGAGGCATTTGGCTACCTTTTCAGTTGCGAAGGTTATATCAAGTACTTCTTGTCTCGCCCTAGTTACGAAGGTCGGCGTATTGCCCCTATTTAACAGTTGCAGACAATTAGTAAAGATAAAATCAGAGAGTAACTCATGTTTTGTTAATTCCAGTGCTCTCCCAAATGGTGTGGTGGGCATTGGCGTCGCAGCCCACGATGAGTTCTGCCTTTTGTGCTTGAGCGTACTCTACAACCTTAGACAGTTCTTCTGTGGGATCTTGTTTATCTCCAGGCAAATAGGCTGAGCAGATTAGTACCTTCCGTGCTCCACTGCCCTTGAGATCGACGTAGGCAGCTACAGTGTCATCGCTGCTGATTTCTGTAACAGGTAAGAAGTTAATACGTCTGTTAAACACTCTCTTGGTTTAGAACCTTTTTCATGTATTAGTACCTTTCCTGCCCTGTTAAGACCGGCTGCCATGGAGTTGCTGTTTATCCATGGTTCTTGTATGAGGGCGATGTCCAGGCCATTTTCGCCGAAAAGTTTTTCTACGACCGCAGTGGCCGCGATGGCGTGGTGGAGGTTGGCCTGGAGGAACGTCGCCCCCTTGGTTGTTTGTACAACGTTTTTATTGGCCGCGGAGTTGGGCATCACCTTGCCCTTGCTGGCGGCCTCTGGGTCCCCTACCCCTGAGGCGATGTTTGCCCCTGTGGTCTCCCCTGTTGGAGAGAAACCGCTGCTGCCCTGCGGATAATCCGGACGGTCCTGGTTTGGGATTTGGGGAAGACGGCACAGCTCGTTTTGGGCCCGGAGGCACCTTTCGGGCTGGCGTTTGGGATTGGGTGGTGGTGGGGGCAGAGGATGTTGGTTGCGGTGGAGGGATTAGGGGTGCCGCTGTTCCAGGCTCTTGGGTTTTTCTACGTCCCATTTTCTTTAGGTTCTCCACTGATGCGTCGTCTAGGGATAGGGTCACTAGTACCCCACCTTTCTCGACCTTTGTGTGGAGAACCTTCCAGAACTCTGTGTGGAGCCCCTGGTTCTGCGCGTAAACCAGCGATAGTGACTGCTGCACCATGGAGTCATCTATCTCTGGGATGAACACCATCCCTATATTTGGATTGGGAAGCTCATTTTCCGGTATAACCGCGAGTTTGGCTTCCGGCCAAGGCTTTAGGGTTGGTGTTACCTCTTCAAGCCAGGCTTTAGAGCGTTGGTCGCTGCAGGTGATCAGCAGCCAGCCTGGCTTGAAGGAGTAGCCCTTGAATTTCGGTCCCTCGTCCATCCTCATTGTCGCGATCTTCTGCAGGATGTTTTTGCAGAGGGACTCCAGCTGAGCTATTGACATCGGGCTGGAGTTCCTGATCCCGACACGAGTCTGCGCGAGAACCGAACTGTAGGGCTGTGTAGGTTGGGGTTGGTCCGGGGGGGTCTCACTCATCGGGTGAATCGATTTGAATCATTTTTTCTTATTAGAAAGAAGATACGTGCGGAATGATAAAAGAAGTGTTTGCATGTACAGTTAAATTACAAACTTAATTCCGAAATTATTTTGTACAATTTTTCAAAAACTATTCAACTAATAAAGTTCAAAATAATTTTCTAAGAAAGTCCTTGTTAAGTTCTACATTTGTAATTTTTTATATTTTTTTTTACTTATAGTTCAAAAGTTAGAGGAGGGGATCTGGAGCGATTATTTCCGAAAATATTAACTTTATCAAAAACTGGTCTTAGTAAACCCTCATTATTTTACAAATACCTATCCAATGATATGCCACACTCTAGGGTTAAAACAAAAAAAAAAAAACTCCAACTTTACCTGTATACGGGAGGTACTCTAAAGAAGAAATTATTACCACTTTTTATTTTACCACTTTGTTGGCGTGACCAATATACATATTCGTACAAAATTACAGCTTTCTAGTACTTAGTCACTGAGATCATCCGCGGACGGACGGACGGACGGACAGACAGACAGACAGACAGAGCGAAACTATAAGGGTTCCTAGTTGACTACGGAACCCAAAAAGGCATTAAAACTCGAGTGTGGGTTTATGAAACGAGGCGTCAGTCGAGTTTCATAACAACATCACAAGAGTTTTTTAATGCCTAATTATTTACAATTACATACACTGCTTTCTTTATATACGCACATATCATGAGCTCTCCATGATGCGTTCAAATCGCATATATATATATAATTCAGAGTCAAACTAGAGTTGGCCTCAATTTTCAAATCGTTCGATATTAAAATAACATGCGACTTGCGTGCGTCATTGTATGCAATTGACATTTCATTTCAAACTAAACGTCATCTCGACTGGTATTAGAAAGAGGTAAAATCAAACCTTGTGTCAGATGTGTTGAAATCCGATTTTTTTTTATCGAAATCGATAATATTATTCATAATAACATTTTCACAGATAAGAAAATCGTTGTAACAAAAAAGTTTATTATTATGGGGGCCTTTATATGCGGTTTTTGAAAGCATTATTGAGGGCTAATGATGTGTGGGTATATAACCTCTCTTATTCCATTTTATAGATGCAATATGAAGATACGACATGGGATGAGTTAAGAATAGCAGAAATCGGAGACGACATAATTGAAGATAACAGCATACGTTGGTTGCATTTTGGTAATGAGAACGGCATGCGAGTCGAAATTGGATAACTGCTTAAGTTCGTACTTTCACAGATTTCTACATTCGAAAGTCATCAAACAAAACTTAAAACATAAAAATACGTTAACACTATTAGAGTCAACACTTAGCGTTTATTTTAATCTCAAACAATACTTTATTAAATATACATAAATGTATTTATTTAAATTTTATTACATTGCAATGGCTGTTCGTGTACAAAATGACCTTTTCATTTCTCATGATCTGAAAGTGGGTTGTTGTTTATCTATGAAGAGGGTGGAAAATGATGCATCACGGCAAATATATTCCAACAAACAAAGTGTCAACGATATTCTTATTTACTAACGCCAGAAACAATTTAATCTACATAAAAAGTATGCAGATAGAAGACCCGTTGCTCTGGCCGATGCTCAGCTGCCGTTGCCTCTTGTTACCGCCTTGTTACCGGGATAGCAGGATACCAGATGAAATAAAACCCATGAGTTTTATCAGCGCGCTAGTGCGCGTGTGCGCCTAATGTGGAGAAGCTTGGGAGTCGCTGTGTTGTAGAAGTACTGATTTTAAGGGCAAGGGGGCCCTTATTTATACGCTCCCCGCGTCTACCATATAGGTGGGTGGACGTTACTAGATTGCGCATCTTTATTGCAATAATAAGCTTACGACTATTACATTTCGTTTGGAGAGGAATAGGGTTATTGTTATTTATTGGGAACATTAGTAATGTTAGTAATATTAATCACATTTGACGGCGCCTAGCAAAAGCGCCATCTACCCAAGTAACATTGAAGTTCTTTGATTGTCATATTAAGTTAGCTTAGGTTAAACGTTGTTTTGTATCGATGATAGCTAAGTAAGGTGACTGCGCACAGTAGCAGCGCCATCTACCTAATTAAGAGTGAACTTACTCGATTGCTGTACAGTAGGTTTGCTCTAGCGAAGCGTCGTATCGTTGGTAGCGTGGCGATCGTTATACCTGCAATATAATCTAAAAATAGACACGAATAACGATCGCAGGCGCACCAAGTCCTCGACGAATCGCTAATATCACTGTTAATTGAGTTAATTGTTGCAATTGAACTATGTTATCGCGTAAAATCAATACAAATGTGAAATTAGTGGATTAGTGGTGATTTAATTGTATTATGACTGTGTGATTCATTGTTAATAAGTGAATTAAATGCAGATGTGATCATTTAGTGTTTTAATAACGCTCATTGCTCAAATACCCACGATGTCTAACCAAGATAAGGCCTCTCCTGCACCTACATCAGAAGTTGGCGATAAAGAGCAGTAAAATGAGCAAACTGATGGAACTTCTGTCTCGAAAGTGTTGAACCACATGGAAGCATTGTTTTCGCGGGTACTAGCACAGCCACAAACCGTGAGTAATGCAAGTAGATCGCCTAAGCTCTTGGAATTCAATCCTGATGATTTGGATGCTGATATTGATGGTTGGTGTAATGTATCCGAGCTAATTATAACAACCAAACAGCTTGAAGGTGTTGATTTGCTGGTCGCTCTCTCAAGTGCTTTAAAAGGGCGTGCCGCCACATGTCTGACAAGGCTGAATCTTAAAGAATTGACATGGGATATTGTTAAGCAAGCTTTGATTGCTAGGTTTTCTAAACCCAAATTGTATCAAGATCACTTTGATGATATATTACGTTTTGAACTCGGTGCTAAAGAAACGGCACCTGAAGCAGCCATGCGCTTGTGGAATTTGATTGAACGCATACCCAAATTAGAAATGCTTGAAGAAATCATGACTGGCTTTGTGATATCAGTGTTGTGTCAAAAAGATAACCTCATACGCCGAGAATTAAATGCTAATACGATCACACTAGAGCTCAACTTTTTAGAGTACTTGGAGGAATATCTCTTAAACGACGATTTGAAGGAACCGATTCGAAGGAACCGGAAATAAAGCGCTCACGCACTGCCAATGATAAATTTATTGGGAAATGCCATTATTGTGGTGTGGCAGGGCACAGACAAGCTGATTGCAGGAAACGACGTCAAGAAGATTCTACGTCTGGATCATGTACGTCACAGGAATCTGCGAGATTGACGCGCCTACTGGACAAACCAACAGTCGTAACCTGTTACACATGTGGAAAACCTGGACACTTGGCCCCTGCGTGTCCAAACAGAAGCAGCAGTAAACCGGCAACGGTCAAGGAAGTCAACCTGTGTGAACATCGATCCTCAAGAGGAACCCTGGAGACGTCTTCCGGTGAGCGTGTCTCCTTTTTATTTGATAGCGGGTCTTCTTGCAGCCTATTAAGGGAGAGTCAAAGTAAACTTTTTCCAGGTACTGCGAGTAATGATTTTGTGTATCTTAGCGGTATAGGAAACGATAACATAGGGTGTACAACTCAGATCATTAGTAAAGTTACAATCGGTAAGGTTACCGAAACACTGCTTTCAAACAGTCTTTCCTTGGAGTGGACTTGGAGCGGGATCGCGACTTAGCTTTTTCTAAGTTTTCTATAAGGCCCAAAGATACTAAATACTGCCGTCGAGCCCTTCTGGCGGTGACCAACCAGCCGGAGATGTTGCGCTTAGCCTGGTAAGCGTTAGCTGGCAGATACGGCGCGTAATATAGGGGTGGTGACTCCTTTTTAAATAATCTGCCGATGTCGTAGGACAGAGTAAGCAGCTGGGAGTCAGTCTGAAGCACAGGATTTTCGGCAGTTATAAGCTTCTCCATTAGCAACTTGCATAAACGCCCACGCACGTCTGACGGTACGGCGCCCGTTTTCTGTCCAATTTCTATTATTTGTCTTCCCTCTGCTGACGAATTCAGTATGGTACTCATCTGAAATACAAATGGTAATTATAGTATTACCAACTAAGTGATGATGATGATGAAGATACCAACTTAATATGTAAAAGGTATAGCATGCTCACAAAATTACAGACATCCGGCATACTCGTACCTACAACCGAAAGCATTTTTGCCATAACCTAGACTAGGTACATCAATCAACTTACCTTCAAAACGTATGGAACGTTTTGAAGGTAACGTAGTGGGTCAAATTCCATTTTGTAAGCAAATCACGCGTAGCTTGATCCATGATCAACTATTAGGTAGTAGTAAACCGTTGCGTCACTTGTAGCACGGATTCACGTGGCATCACCATTCACCAACAAAACTCACAAAATGAGACCCGTGCGTTAACCGACCACCCGACACACACACACACACTACTGACTGATGTGACTGACCAAGACCAACTAAAAGCCAACTCACTCAGTCATCTGATATTAGTGTGACCAGTTTAATATCTTTTTCACCTCAGCAGCTCGAAAAGGCTTACTTTGATATGCGAAACCAGTGAGCAAAATGCGATTTTGCTGCGAGCGTGAGGAAAATAAACGTCAGATTTACAATGTTCAGTCAAGACATGCAACTTTTTTATTAAATGGCATCCTGGCCCATTCAGGCAGATGAGGCCAATTTTCTAACAATAAGGACTACCGCGAGTGAATTTGCCGCTAGGGGCGCTAGTGGAACGTGGGTCCTATGTAAAGAGGTTATATGTCATTTTCAGTACATTTCTCATAAGTTTTTAATTTAAGTCGTGCTTATTTCGAAAATATGGACTTTTAGAGGAATCATTCACACATAGAAATATATTAAATACTAAAAAAATATTGCTTTGGCTATAAAATAAGCTTTAAATTGAAAGTGTAAAATAACACACCCCTAATTTAACGTAAATTTAGAGGTTATATAAAATAGTTAGAATTGAATGTACCTCTTTTAACATGGACATTAATGAAAAATAATCAATTCTAATATTGGTTTCGCGCCATACTAACTCATACTAATGGCGCTTGACAACGACCCACGCAGGAGTGGCGCCGCCTGGTGAGCAAAAATACGGTAGTCCTCATTAGATTATATCGTTCATACAATCACATCAAAGCCAATTTGATTGACCTGTCTGTACGGACATGTCTAGACGGTGCGTTTTGTCGGGCCCGTCCCGTCGTACCCTACTATGCAATATAGGAATAGGCAATGTGAGATGAAGGAAGTGCACGAAGGACGATGGCAGTGACGGCTTGCGATAAATCGCCCCGTGTAATATCATGTTTAAACAGAGCCAGAACCACGTTCAAAAACTCGTACGTTTTCATTTTTAAATATCTCTCACTTTAAAATTTTATGGTTTTTATTTTATATTTATAAGTATAATATTAACCATTAATGAATCCAAATGTTTTTTTGGCGAAAAAGAAGTGGCATAATAATAGTTATATTTATATTTTATATTATTATCCATATTTTGGCACAATCTATTTCTTTTCTCATATCGCACGCTCCACCTCATTGAAGATGATTCCGACACCTCACTTACTCAAAAAATCAAAAACAATTGTTACAATCAAACATTTCCGTCATCCACAGCTCACGTTAAAAAAAACTCTGGAATCTTTAACCGACGCAAGTACATTGAAAACAAAATCATCGAAGGAGACCTAAAAGGAGCAGCCCGTCTCCTTTTTTCTAGTGAGTCGCTGTCGCCAGATAGTCCAGAAACCCTCCAGGCCTTACAGACAAAACACCCTCCAGCTCCTCCAACCCCCTACTTTCTCGACCCACCAACGGCTACCCAGGTATGTCTCCAAGTAAATAATAAGGACACCTTCGATGCCATTATTTCCTTTAAAAATGGTTCAGCGGCAGGATTAGACGGAGTCTCACCCCAACATCTTAAAGACCTAATTTCACACTCTGCAGGCGACAGTGGTGAACAACTCCTAAATTCAATTACAAAACTTATAAATAAAATATACTCATGGAGCATCAATCCTGACATAGTTCCCATTCTTTTTGGCGCAAATCTTATAGCTTTAACCAAAAAAGATGGTGGGGTGAGACCTATAGCCGTTGGTACAACACTTCGTCGTCTCGCCTCCAAAATAGCAGTCCGTCATGTTAGATCGAAATTACAGTCGTATTTTGAACCCATACAACTTGGTTTTGGCACCAGTGGCGGTTGTGAAGCAGCTGTACACTCCCTGCGCACCTACCTCACAAATACAACGTCCGAAGTGTTGATCAAAATTGATGTGAAGAACGCTTTTAATTCAGTAAACAGGGACATCCTATTGACAGAAGCTAAACATAATATTCCCGAAATTTATAACTACCTTCTCCTCTCTTACGCCGACCCCACTAAATTACTCCACCGCGAAAATGTCCTATCATCCGAAGTAGGCTGTCAACAGGGTGATCCGCTCGGGCCAGCAATTTTTTCTTTGGCTATCAACCCTGTTTTGAAAAAATTAAAATCAAAATTTAACGTCTGGTATTTGGACGACGGTACCCTAGGAGGCAACATAGACACAGTTATATCGGATCTAGTCACAATCAAAACAGAATTTGGAAAAATTGGCCTAGAATTAAATTATAATAAATGCGAACTTTATATACCAAATTCAAGCCCAGATTTTGTAGAAATTCACCAAAAAGTCAATAGCCTTTTACCTAACATCAAAATTGTAAACAAAAACACTCTTTGCCTCCTAGGGTCCCCTGTTTTCGAAGAGTCCTTTCCTGACTTTATACAAAATTCTATTTCTAAATTCCAAAATTTTTCAGACCGCTTACTAGATTTGAGCCCCCATTATGCTTTATCCATCCTAAAATTTTGCCTTTTTGTCCCCAAATTGACTTACATACTCCGATGTAGCCACTTTTAGAAATTTAAAACTATTTTATCACCTTTAGATGACCTTATTAGATCAACTTTAAATTCAGTTTTAAATATTCAACTCAGTGACAAGTCCTGGACCCAAGCATCCCTTCCCATCAGGCATGGTGGGCTAGGGATTCGGAAAATTTCTAGTATGTCCTTGCCAGCTTTTTTGTCTTCCGTCCACAGCTCCGCTAGTCTCATAGGTAAAATTTTACGGGATCTTCCCTCAAACTATGAGACGGTGGGCTTGGAGGAGGCCAAAAAGGCTTGGTCTGATGCCTGCCCGAGCAAGGATTTCCCTGCACACCCAGTTTGTCAGAGGAGCTGGGATGAGACAATGTGCCAAATTACATTTGACAATCTTCTGAGTCAAAGTACAGGTTCAGAACGGGCTAGACTACTGGCGTCGGGAGCGAGAGAGTCTGGTGATTGGCTCCGAGCGTATCCATCTCCCAACGTTGGTACCTTCCTCAAACCCGACGACCTTCGTTTGGCAACCTGTCTTCGGCTCGGAATACAAATCTGTGCTCCACACAAGTGCCCTTGCGGCAAAGAGGTCGACACATTGGGTCACCACGGACTTTCATGTCAGAAAAGCGCAGGCCGCTATGCCAGGCATACAGAATTAAACGACATTATCCGCCGGTCTCTTGCAACTATCAACGTGCCCTCCTTGTTGGAGCCAACTGGCATAGCTAGAGATGACGGCAAGAGACCGGACGGTATGTCCCTGGTTCCTTGGCGTTTGGGAAGGGTGCTGGTGTGGGATGCTACTTGCGTAGACACACTAGCTCCTTCCCACATCGCCGGAACCAGCAAAAAGGTGGGTGCGGCAGCCATAGCGGCCGAAAAACTTAAGGTGACGAAATACAGGGCTCTCGGACCTGGTTACTTTTTCACCCCGTTCGGAGTCGAGACTCTTGGTCCGTGGGGTCCCAGTGCCCGACAACTTTTCAAAGAACTGTCGAAAAGACTTGTCGACACTACTGGTGACCGACGTGCTGGCAGCTTCCTCGCGCAACGCATTAGCATTGCAATACAGCGGGGAAATGCTGCCAGCATCCTCGGCACCATGCCGCGGGGGCCCAATTTTTTACATGTATTTTAGTTTTAGTTTTATTTCGTTTTATTTAATAGTAGGTTTTAGTTTATATTTAGTTTTATTTAATATTAAGTTTTAGTTTATGTTTAGTTTTATTTAATACTAAGTTTTAGTTTATATTTAGTTTTATTTAATATTAAGTCGTAATTTATTTTTATTAGGTTTCATGTTGTAACTTTTTCTGCCTTTTAAAATAAAATATTAACCATTTGTTGATTCACGTTTCCTCACATGTAAATCTGTAGTAAAATAATTTCTACAATTTACCATTTACGTTGTTGTGAACGATATCTAGTATCCGAACGCGATTAAAAATAATAAAGTGTTTCGGCTGTCATCCTCAATTTGAAAATTTCCTCAATAGCTTCTCTTTTGAATTGCTTTAAAGATAAAAGTTATCTGAACTGAAAACATGAGTGATACTAGTAGTGATAGTGATGAAGCTACGGCAACACCCGAAGAATTTAAAGAAGCGGTCAAAAACGCCGAATTAAGTTTCCTCCCGGCCAGATCGCGGGTAAAGGTAATACTTTGTTGGTTGTTAATAAGGACGCAAATGCCATAAAGATTCATTTGAAATCTAACCTCATGTTCTTAAATTTAGTAAGAGGTAATATTTTGTTAATATAATAAATATGTAATTACTTATTCAGTTTAGTAAAAGATACCACTAATTTGTTGATAAGGTACTTTAGAATCATTATGGCATAAGCAACTTATCAACAATCAACAAAGTGGTATCTTTACCCGAAAAACGTCACGTATAAGCAATACTAATGTGTAGTATTCTTAAATTAATAAAGCCTTCCTGTCCGTTCATTTTGGTTTTAATTTATTTTTCTTCCTGCTGAGGTGAAAAGTTGTATGTTCAACTCGAGACCAAAGTTATTTGCATCTCGTGCCTTTGAGTCCTTCACTACGCTCAAGATTCTAAATTAGAATCTTTCGCTTGCTCAGGACTCAAAATTGGCACTCAGAGCAAATACGAACTTTGCTCTCTTGTTGTACAAATAACTATTAAGGTGTTGTCATTGTATTTTTGTAGGAATCATACAAAATTCGATGCTACCACAGATTACTAGGATCGTACTCGTAAATGAGTTTCTGTCATCGTATTTTAGTAGGAATCACTTAAAATAAGATGACTGTAATATTAAATTTTGATCCTTACTCTAAAAATAAGAAGATTCTGTATTCGTATTTTAGTAGGATTCACATAAAACAATATGATTGTTATATTAAAAAATAATGCGTCATCTAAAAACATACATAATTTTATCATACTACATTAATGGGACTTCAACGTATTTTTAGAGATACTTCTTTATATAATACTATGAAATCTGTAAAAATACGGTGACACTGTCATTGTTTTTTACAGTTATACTCTTATTTATAAATATCATACAAATTTATAGGATGGCGGGTCATTTTCTATTACATAACGTTATTAATTATTTGATGAAGATAATATTATTTACTGTGACCAATTTTTACTATGACAAGTATCGTAATATTTTATTATCTACCCAAACAATTCTATTACGTCCTAAATCATTTCAATTATAACGCAATATTGACATGATATCTCCTTATTTTAGGACAACGCACCTAATTTAGACGGACATCACGATATTTTAAGATTACCTCAAAGTGACATTTTTCTCAGTATTCGCATGTAAATTAATAGGTGTAAAATTTAAGATGCCTACAGATGATTACAAGTGTAAGGGCCGCCGTTTCCATGTTTAGCATGACCTAACTAGAAGCACGTGTACCTAAAGGCCGTACGGACCTACGTCCGTAAAATCAAGGATCTCGAATTGAATTTACACGGAGGACGCGCTGCACAACCGCAGGTATGGGCACACACCTCAACATGTTAGGTTCGCCCCCTTACACTAAATTATATTACTGAAGGGCAATTGATCGCAATTTCCACGTCTGAATCGGCAGCCCAGGTTTATGGCAGACGCGACTCGGCAGACGCGACTTGGCAGACGCGATTTACCGTTATCTGAATTGACGTACCAACGTACGCGTGAAATAACACCATAAAAGTTGCATAGGTATCTACTCATACAGAAATTATCTAAACATACTTCATACTTATCAACTACCTCTAAATGAACGCGCGTGGCCAACACTTCTCGAAGATTTCACCCCGGCGAGACAAAAACATTTCGGAACTATTTTTCTGTCTGCAAACAATTATGCCCATAGAAGGAAGCCTTTTTACTTCACCGTTGCAAGTGATGCAACCTATAAACAAAGACTATGGTCTAGCGGACACTGGAAATTAATCTGGCAATCGTAAGATACCGCAATGAAATAAGATGCAATCCTGGATACCCGCTTGGCCTGGGCCTGTGATAAGTACATAGGTATTAGTGTTATGTGACCCGTGGTCAACAAAATAAAACTGAATAAACACGGGAAAGCTGTCACTACTAGCATTGACGATGCTCCTAAATGGCCGGTACCCATGTATGTAGGTCATCGAACTATAGTGTACACTAGGTACTTATACCTACTTAAGGCAAGAGGGTCCTATATAAGCGACATTTTAAAACTTGAGTTTTCGTAAGAATGAAATGTACCTTCCAAAAGTTCAAATTACCCACCCAGTCGAATGAATTAGGTTTGTAGTGTTTTTTTATAAAAGTGTTTGTGATTGTTTTGTGTGGTCTGTGTTTTGATACAGAGATTATGAGTGCAATGGACACATGTTTGATTTTAAAGTTTTTTTTGACAGTGTGTACATTCTAAAAGAACGCAGCTGACTTTCTTACAAGAAAAGGAAACTAAATCAAGACAGTTAAAGGAAAACTCGGCAATCACAGATTCAACACAAAGGAAATACATTTTCGCCAGCCACGAATAATACCTAACAGTAGCATAAGGAAACAACCAAATTGCGATCTAAACCTACAACTACTTTATACCAGCAGGTATGACTACCCAGATGAGAATATTGTTTTTTTTGTATAGGGGCCGGAATACAGTGCAGCCCGACCAGATGCGTAACAAAGTTTGGAAGCTACTAACAGACTACAAAAAAAGCCTTTTTTTATTGCTCTGTGCCTTTTGTGCGAGAATAGGACGTACAAATTACTTTATTGAGGCTACAAAAATTGAACATTGAACACCATGAACTTGGCGCCTTATACTGGAAAAACGGAGGATTGGATTTGCCTTTTTTTGTAGGTACATAGTTCATTTGTAAATGCTGTGCATAGTTTTAGTTGAGTTAATTTCGAGAGTTGTGTTGTAGTGATATTACATACATGATCGATGTGAAGTCGTCTAGAAGTACACCTTTTGTTACTTTAAGCGTTTTTTAAAATTATTATTATTTAATAAGGGAAGTTACGTAAGTGCATTAAAGCAAAGAAACGGAGAAAAAAGAGCCGAAGCTTAATATCCATACTATAATATCGATTAGTATGACCGTAAAAAAAGAACGCAGTATCCATGGCAAAACAGAGCTATAATAAAATAACAAGGCAAAGATAGCGGCATATATTATATTAGATCACGAGATCAGTCTACCTAGCAGAAGGGTAAAGAAAAGAATCTGGGGGAGGGGAGACCATGCAGTCACACACCTAATATCTATTATACAGCAAGTATAGTATCTATATTCCTCACGATGCTATGTATTCGGGTCGGCTCTAACCTCCTGTCTCTCCTAAACTCCCCGACTGCACACCTACACTCCTGTCCTATCTACTTGGTGCTCCGGTGTCTCGGGCAGGTTGCTAGTGCCTGCGGTGGGGCGGCGGAAGCTGATGAGGCTTATAAGGCATGAGGGCTCGCATATCCAGTTTGATCTAGCATTTAAGGTGTGGTCGGTGCGGCGTGATTCTGACATACTCTGCCGATTTTACCGATCATGCTAAATCAGAGGATCATACGAACCCCGTAAGTTATTATTACCCTCAACACCTCTTCCCTCTCGTAGTCACTGCTTCCGAGTCCTTGCTGCAGAACTGCTGGCTGGAGTTACCACAAGAATCAGAACCAGAATCAGAATCAGTACCATGATGTAATAATAGGCAATATTCACACATTGTTTTCGTACTGTTACTCGTAAATGATAGCTTTTATCACTATAATCACTTTTTATCACTATCAATTTTATCACTATTCATTGCAATACGTCTTATCGTTGAAGTAGTAAGTATGTACTTATCGATAACAAGATTGTCGATATTTTTATTGTGGTAAGCACTAAGCAAATTTTGTTCCTGCTAGAAAAATATCTAGGTATACTTATGACACACTTTCTGGCTAATAAAATCCCAATTTAAATATTGGCAGCCAAAAAAAATAACTGTTGATTTCGAGTTGGCACCTATGAAGGCTGTTAGGAAAGTTTTCCCTACCATCGCTATTAAGGGCTGTTATTATCACCTGAATAGGTGCTTGTTTGCAAAAGCGAAGTCGTTAAAATTAAACACAAGAGTTAAAAAAAGACATGTAGCAAGGTGTGCTGGCCTTGCACGTTTACCCAAAGTCTACATTAAAAAGGGGTACAAATATATCATGAAGAAAAGTCCGCCTGGAGATGACATAATTCATTCAGTTCAACAAATATTTTCGTAAACAATGGATGGCAAAGACTGACTTCAAAAAACACTGCTGTTGCTCTGCAGCTAAAATACGAACAACAAACAACATCGAAGGCTGGCATAGTCGCCTGAACCGATATATCGGACGAAAAAGACCGACATTGGCTCATCTGCTGGATATACTAAAAAAGGAAACAACAATTAATATCCACAAGAGAAAAACAAAACTATGCCGAGTACAAATAAATTGACGAAGAGATCAATGACGCAATATCGGAACTTAATCAAAACGAAATCACTGTTGGTCATTGTATTGAAATAATATCACCATATTCTTTTAGATATTTATAAACTGCTGGCAATTTACTAATTCCTAGTTTTCTTGATTTATTTCACTACGGAACGGTGCGTTTAGACGCAAAGTACATACCAGAAACGCGAATGACCAGATACTCAAATTAAGGTGCGACCACACCGCTGCTCAAAAAACGGTATCGCGGTGACGCATCGATTCCGTACCGTTTTTACCGCATGCTCCCCACATCGCTGCTCAAAAAACGGCGACGGGAATCGCAGTGATGCGTCACTGCGATTCCGTACCGTCACCGTTTTTTAAGCAGCGGTGTGGTCGCACCTTTACCTGATTTGATTTCGGAAATGACTAGATTTTTAACATTACTATGGTATTATATTACATACGTTGAAATTAAATTACCGAAATTAATGTCAAATAAATTTCTGGATAATGAGCATAATAATTTTTCTGTGATGGTGTACAGCGGCCTAAGACACACTGGTTACTAGCAATCTGATAAAAAGTAAATGTGTGTTGTTTATTTATGTCATGATCTTATTTATGTCATCATCTAGAGTCGAGTAACCTGATTACAGAAAACCAATTCGCGTACCGACAGAGTAAAGTCGACCACCACTGCGGCCTACAGGATATTCGACTGTATCATGACCGGGTTAGACGATAAGAATAAGATGGCAGGAATATTGTGCGATTTGTCAAGGGCATTCGACGTTATTGACCACACACTACTCCTAAATAAGTTGGAGTCGTATGGAGTTAATGGCAATGCCCATAAACTATTTGCATCATTTCTGTCCAGCCGCAAGCAAGTCGTTAAACTGGTCAACGACGGCAAGGCAGTACAATCTGACGCGGGGTTTATAGATATTGGTATTCCTCAGGGATCATCCCTTGGAAATACCCTTTTTCTAGTATTTATAAATGACCTGCCGTCAAACATTGTGCCTGGCTTGCCTGTATTGTTTGCGGACGACACGACTGTATTAGTCAGCGGGAACTCTTATGACCAGCTGAGCTTAAACATCAACGAGGCCTGCAAGCAATTGCAGACCTGGTTCTCAGCAAATGGGCTTTTGTTGAACTGCGCAAAATCCAACATCATGTTATTTTCTGGTCGAAAGGTCTCACTGCCACCGTGCATGGACAACTGCCCGAAGCCATTATGCCAGGAAAGTAAGTTTCTTGGGTTCCTGATCGACTCCAACTTAAATTGGAAGCGCCATGTTGACAGCCTCTGCGATCGGTTGGGTAGTGCTGTCTTTGCGTTGCGTAAATTGAAGCCACTTATCTCTGCAGAAGCCTTGAGACAGGTGTAATTTGCACATTTCCATTCTATTATGGCATATGGCTCATTGCTTTGGGGCAATTCAACGGATGCAAGCAGAGTTTTAGTGATGCAGAAAAGTGCAATACGCACGCTTGTCGGAGTAAGACATAGACACCCTTGCAGAGACCTATTCATTTCGCAACGTATAATGACGCACTACTCACAATACTTGTTTGACGTACTGATGTATATAAGAACTAACATATCGGAATTTAATCGTGTGTACCATCCGGACATACAACTTCGAGCAGCTGGTCGTCTTAGAACAGTTCCACGTCGCATGGCGCTTTCAAGGAAAAACCCACGCGTTATAGGACCTACCTATTATGAGCGCTTGCCCGCTAACTTAAGAAACGAGCCATGTGACGCAGTCTTTAGGCGTCACTTAAGAAACCTTTTGTTGGATAACCCTCTGTACTCTGTAAACCAGTACATGGAATTGAAATTGTAATTGACTGTTTTATTTTTTGTGATTATTTATTATTAGCTCGACTTCAAATAATGTTTTGTACAATTTTTTTATTATTTAATTATGACATCTTGCTTTGTACCTATTTATATTTTCTGTTCTATTTGACGATCATGATGAGAATTTGTATACTTTGACATTAACACTAAATTGTATATATAATTTTCTTCGTGAAATAAATAAACTAAACTAAACTAAACTGATTATGACAAAGAGACGTCATTCATTCTTCAGGCATTGTAATCTATCTAACTGATTAATAAAATTAATAACGATGTCGAGTTATTTTGAATTCTATGGCGGTAATAATCTCAGTTGTCGCCCTTTAAAAAGAGCGGTATGCGGCACCAATGAATGCATATTCCCAACATGCTCCACGATGGACTTACGCCCAATACCTTATTTACAAAAGGCAATGCTACTATCGAAGTTTAACTTTTACCTACCTTTTCATGCACGGGTTTGCAGGGAGCATGTGAATGCTGAGGACTGGAGCAATGTGGTTGATTCCGATACTGCCGTCATGGATTTTAATCAATCCCATACTGCTGATATAGTAAATATTTATAAAAGTGTTTTACTGTTGGTGCATGTGACAACTTCATCAGCATTAGAATAAATTATTATTCGTTATAAAGTCTTTCGATTTATTTTTGAAAATATGTATCAAGTGAAAAAGAGGAATAATAGTAAACAGTTGTAGAACCGCTCATAAATCATAGGTAAGACGTGAATTCGCGTCCGCGGCATTAAGTTCAAACTCTTGAGGTCGCGATATCGCGTCCGCGGCATTACGTTCGAGTTCTTGAGGACGTGATATAGTGTCTGCGGCATTAAGTTGAGGTTCTTGAAGACGCAATATCGAAGAATATATTTTATTGCAAGGAATGCCAGCTTCACACGAGGGCAGAGCAGTGGGGCAGAACAGTAGGCAGCACGGTACTGCTACAACCTGAACGCACAAACTGAGACAGAATAGTATAGTACTGTTCTGTCTCAGCTTGTGCTGCCTACTATTCTGCTCCACTGCTCTACCCTCGTATGAAACGGGCATAACTTTGCAACTCGAATATAATGAATTAAGCATAGACTAACTCCTAATACTTTCTGTTGCCCTGGTACTTTTCACTCTTTTCTCATCACAAAACTCGTCACTCATTCCACACCATGTCTTCAGTTACAAAATAATATGGTATAGGTCCTAGGAAAGCATGGGTCCGGATCACTCGTGGTTTCATAAGAGTATTATTTATTCCTTACTGGATACTAGTTACGAACAATCATACAGGTATCAGTAAAGGTAAAAATCCTAGTGCTTGGATACCAGTATCCTTTGAGGATCATTTTTAGGGTTCCGTACCTCAAAAGGAAAAAAACGGAACCCTTATAGGATCACTTTGTTGTCCGTCCGTCAAGACCCTTTATCTCGGGAGTGCGTGGAGGTATCGAGTTGAAATTTAAACTATATAGTAAGGTCTACGGTCCCTTGAAATCGTATTCTGCGTTTTCCGAAATTCATCCCCTAAGGGATAAAAAAAGGGGGTTGCAAGTCCGTAAAGACCCTCCCATCCGTCAAGACCCTTTATCTCGGGAGTGCGTAAAGGTATCGAGTTGAAATTTAAACTATATTCTAATATTTATGGTTCCTTGAAACAGTTTTCCGCGTTTTCCGAAATTCATCCCCTAAGGGATAAAAAAGGGGTTTAAAAGTTTGTATGAGATGTGAATATTTTTTTAAGTTACAGACTTAAAAATTCGTTTATAGACTCTTTGGTACTATACAACAAAAGTATTTAAAGCGTTTTTTGAAATTCATCCCCTAAAAGATAAAAAAGGGAATTGAAAGTTAGTATGATATGTGAATATTCAAGAACCTTTATCTCGGGAGTGCGTGAAGGTATCGAGTTGAAATTTAAACTATATACTAAGATCTACGGTCCCTTGAAACCGTATTCTGCGTTTTCCGAAATTCATTCCCTAAGGGATAAAAACGGGGGTTCAAAATTTTTATGAGATGTGAATATTTTTTTAAGTTACAGGCTTAAAACTTCGTTTATAGACTCTTTGATACTATACAAGAAAAAATATTTAGCGTTTTTCGAAATTCATCCCCTAAGGGATAAAAAAGGGGTCGAGAGTTTGTTTGAGGTGTGAATAATTTTTCAGGTTGCAGACTTGGAAACTTCGTTTATAGACTTTCTGATAATACATAAGAAAACCGTATTCCACGTTTTCCGAAATTCATCCCCTAAGGGATAAAAAAGGGGGTAGGGGGGATTTTTTATCATTTTTATGATGTACGGAACCCTCGGTGGGCGAGTCTGACTCGCACTTGGCCGGTTTTTATTTATTTTTATGTAACTGGTTACAAAACTCCGGTTACATACGCGGCCGAAGGGGATTTATTTTGTTATAGTATAATATGTATCCATTTTTTCACCCTATGACTGATGAGGTTGGATAGGGATATCTTTTTGTAGTCGACTGTACCGTCGGCCACACACTTAGCTGACCATTCGTACACCTTACCGACGTTGACATAAGGTCTAAAGATGGTCACTTAGGTGTGTTGCTATTTGTACCAATTGCTATTTTAGCTAGAGGTTTTACGTTTGTAATGTTGATTAATAAATACAATATTTTCATTTTAAATTAACTTTTTATTTAGATTCAGGATAGTCACTGCCTAGAATGTATTCCATAACGGACTATAGGTACGCTTTCATAATCTGTAGAATAATGAAGATTTATATAAAATATCAATATACTCGTAGTACGTGTATACCTTGGTGATGTACTAGGCCTGTATACTCAAAATTAAAAAAAAATACACCATGTTGCTCCAAGTCGATTGATTTCAGACCAATATATATTTGTACGGAAAGAGATGTCACATCAGTGTAAAATATCGTTACCACATGCTTTATAGTTACTGAGTAAAACCGCTGTGACATACGGACGGACGGACAGACGGACTGGACGAAACTATAAGGGTTCCGTTTTTGCCATTTTGGCTACGGAACCCTAAAAAATGGTGGGCGTCGCTGACTCACAAGTGTCAAAAAAAAAAGTTTGAAATATTTGACATCAAAAATGACCAAGTTAATGTTGACCTAGAGACGTTTAGTTTTTTCGAATTTATTCCTCTTCATGCAATTACGTCAATGACAAAAGAAACGGACCAGTAGTTTTCAAGATATTTCGAAAAGTAAAAAAAACTTTCAAGTGACATTTCATGAAAACTGTCAATACATACAATACATAATTTGGGGGTAAAACTTGGCAGAATAGTAACTAGAAATATGACCAATACATAGAATATACTCAGTGGCTAATAACGTCAGGGGCATTTTTTGTTCCCTTACACGGCTATAGCCTTTATTAATAAATTTTAAAAGTGCAGGGCGTTTTTCGAGACATGCGTCTCTTAATGACATAATCCGTCGGTCTCTTGCCACCATCAACGTGCCTGCTCTCCTTGAGCCGACTGGCATTTTCAGGGATGATGGCAAGAGACCCGATGGTGTGTCCCTGGTTCCTTGAAGTTTGGAACGGATGCTAGTGTGGGATGCTACCTGCGCAGACACGCTGGTACCGTCCCATCTCCAACGAACTAATGTAAAAGCGGGCGGAGCGACAGAATGCGCCGAAATTTTAATACGTAATAAATATTAGAGCCTGGGCAGAGCATGCCTTTTTGTACCATTCGGGGTCGAAACTCTTGGTCCATGGGGTCCCAGCGCACGCAAGTTTTTCGTAGAAATCGCGAAACGTCTGGTTGATGTTACTGGTGGCCGAAGAGCTGATGGCTTCCTCGCACAACGTATCAGCATTGCGGTACAACGAGGAAATGCCGCCAGCATCCTAGGTACAAATGCCTCGAGGACTTATTTTAGAATTAAGGAGGGTAGAGGAAGGTAGTTAGGTTTTCAGATGGCGCCTTAAGGTGGATTTGCATGGGTCGTTATCAAATTATCATATAAAAGGTTTTGCTGGTATATAAGTCAAAATAACGCATTATATTTTGTTGAATATCTTTATTATAAATTTAAACGATCACGTTTATTTATTTACGCCAAGTTGATACAATTCATAGATATTATTATTATATTAAAAATATTGATTATACGAATACAAATTGACTAAGTCTCGCAGTAAGCTCAAGAAGGCTTGTGTTACGGGTACTCAGACAACGATATATATATATATATATATATATATATATATATATATAACATACAAATACATAGAAAACATCCATGACTTAGGAACAAATATCTGTGTTCATCACACAAATAAATGCCTTTTTCCGGGTTTTGAACCCAGAACCATCGGCTCAGCAGGCAGGGTCTCTACCAACTACGCCAACCGGTCGTCTGATGAGATGTAGTAATACGTGATTAATGCCTTATATCTGTGTTTTTGTATTTCCATCCAATCTTCACAAAACGCACATATTTTAATATTCGCGCAATTAGCACGATAATAAAATACACCTCGATAATAGGTAATATATACAAATGAAACCTAAAAATTAGCAAAAACTTTAGTACCATAATTTGCTTGCGCAGATCCTCCTTAGAGAGGTTTTAATAGGTTTTTAACCGTCGTAGAGAGGTTTCAAGTTACACAGGTAAAAGCAATGGGAAATCTATTCGTCCATCACATCAGATACGTATGCGGGGATTGGCATAATATGTAACCCGTATCTTTGGCATCTTCTCCAATGAACCATGTTTAAAACTGCAAAGTAAAACAGTTAAACTTTCAAACTTTGTTCCTAGACTTCCATAAATATTGCAATACCAAAGAAGCAAAATCGGTTCAGTCTTTTCTATCCGAAATTATCACCTACTCGTACTTGTAGAGGAACCTAAAGATGAACAACCCCAATAGATGAACGTTGTTCCTAAAAATCTCAATAATTAAATCCTGACGCACTTTACAAGCTTAGAAATATTTTTTACTAAAACTTTAACATTTTCTTTTCATAGACCTTTAAACTTTTAAATAATAGATCAGTGTATGTGGTTGTAAGAGCTCACCGAAAATATGCCTCGCGCCGAAATCGCCGTTTGTATGGAATTCTAATTAAGAATGCTTCAAAATTTAAGGTAATAAATTCGTATAAAATTGAATAATGTTTCTATTGACATGCTTTTGCTTGGTAACGATTCTAGACTAATCCCGCTACCCTTTACGTTAATAAAGGCATACTTTAACTTATTTTATTTAATATTAACTGTTCAAGTTATGGTTCCAATATTGTGTGATTTACCCAATAGGTGAACAGCGGTAAACTTTTGGGTAAAAGTTAGTTTTTTGAAATACTTATATAAATCCTAACGGTAACGGCAGATACTCCATTTATGTCTTAAATTTCTTGTTTGCTGTTTCTTGATTATTTGACTAAAAGATGAACGGAACTTTCCTTGTCTAACTCAATTATTACGGGGCATATTTTAGTATGGAAACGGGACTGTTCACTGGATTAAACAATACCTAAAACATTAACTAAAATTATTTACTAGTTCATCTATTGGGCTGCATTCCAATACATGAACGATTGTGTTACTTTTGTTAGTTCATTTTATCAACAATTCAACATCGTTCCCAAAACTTGAATTATTCGTCTTCCTCTTCCTATACTACCGTTCATCTATTGAAGCCCAGCCGTTCATAATTAGAGTACTCCCTTTTGCATTTTTACTGGTTCATCTTTTGGGGTAAAAATGTTCAAGGTTAGGGCACTTTGTTCATATTCTGGGGAAATTGGGCCATTTCGGAAAATAATAATTTTTATAAAAATATTGGATAGTTTGAAGAGGGTTTAGAATATCTAAACTAGACTATATGTAGTACGAGTATAATATAAAAAAATAAATCTTAGTGAAAATAGGTAAAAAAAACGTAAAAAAAAATACCAAAGTGAGGTAAGGCGCTTAATCGTTCATTTATTGGTTCCCCTACCCTATTTTGGTTACTTTTATTTGTATACATAGATTGGTGCAGATCGATTTTCGAAAGCTGGCGCGGAAAAAGTATAAAACTATAATTCATTTCGTAGACATAGATTTAACGGCCTCCTAGCCTAGTCAGAAGCAGAAGCAAGAAGTCCCGGATTCGAATCCTGGTCAGGGCATTTATTCGTGTGTTTATCACGAATATTTGTTCCTGAGTTATGGATATTTTCTATGTATTTAATTACCTATTTATATGTATCTATCTTATCTATTATATATATATATATATATCGTCGTCTAGTACCCACAACACAAGCCTTATTGAGCTTACTGTGGGAGCCGAATTTTGTAAGATTGTTCCACGTATATTTATTTATTTATTTATAGACATTCCGCGCCAGCTTTCGTGAATCGAATCTCGTAGGTAAGCATAATAATCTAAGTTCCGGTGGATTGTTTAATTTCAATGGGTACTAAATGCGAACGTAACCTTACCGAAGAAAATATTTAGGGATTAAATAATTTATTAAGTAATTTTATTCTGCACTCAATGGTATATTTTTCTAGGAACGTAATTGGAAACATCACTTAATTTGTAGTGAATCCAAACTATTTGTACGATCACGGACTTAAATTGTTGAGCCACGGTTTACGGTTTGATAAGTATAGAACAACGAAATACCAACAGAAAATTTGGCTTTAATAAACTAGAACGGAACTAGATACAAATACAGGGTGTGGCCTGTAATAGGAGCAATAAATTTAAACGATGATTCTACAGAGTATACGCAGTTACCTTGACCTTATCTTAATGCTCCAAAGTGATTAAAATCAGAGATATAACAATTCAAAGTTACAATACATAATCAATGAATTTTATGATCGCTAAATTGTCGTTTATCGATCCTTAGATGTCTTGGTACAGGGCAGTTGCTTGGTACTGGGGCGATGTTTCTTAATAAGATAGTAACTACTTAAAAATCTATCATTCGAAACTAGTTCTTAACCTCACGCATTAGAAACTACTAATCTCGTGAGAGCAGTATTCCGTACTCCTTTATTAGCACGTTTTCTTTTGACAACAAATTCATTTTAAAAGTAAAGATTTACTATTTATGCTTATTCAACCTTTTTTATTGATCTGATGTTGTTATTTTATTTTTAAACTATGTGCATTACAATGTGACTTGACAAATCAATGGCTGTCACTGATTTAAAATGGCACGAATTGGCTTCGACGCTCCCGAATTGTGCGACATGATATTACTGTATGGAGAAGCTAGAGGTAACGCTAACAGAGCCTTAGCATTATATCGAGATCGATATCCAAATCGGAGGCAACCAGCAAACGGTCGCGTTATTACAAACGCAGTGCAACGCTTGAGAGAGGACCGACCGGTGACAGGCGGCCGGGTGCAGCCTGCTGCACACGGTCAGGGTGCGGCAGTTAACGTTCGCTTAGCACTAGAACAGCGAATTCTACGGCATTTTAGGGGAACTCCAATGACAAGTACCCGAAAGGCAGGTCGTGTGTTTGGACTTAATAATAAAACTGTACACAAAGTGTTAAAAAATAGGAAAAAACATCCTTACAAATTTTTAAAAGTTCAGGCCATGCTGCCACGTGATTATCCGGTAAGACTCGCTTATTGTGAGTGGTTTTTACAACAGTGCTGCGATCAAAATAATTTTGTGCAAAATGTCATTTGGACGGATGAGTCCACATTCACCAACAATGGCATGTGGAACAGAAGAAATACACATTATTGGAGCAGCCATAACCCACGTGTGATGAGACAAACTGCTCATCAGTACCGTTTTTCGGTCAATGTGTGGGCAGCAATTCATGGAAACGTAATAATAGGCCCTGTATTTATTAATGGCAATTTAAATACCCAACGTTTTCTAGAATTAATAAATGACGCAGTGGTAGAATATTATAATAACTTGCCAGAAAACATAAAAAATTTAACATGGTTTCAACTGGACGGAGCCCCCGCTCATTCTGTCGTAGCAGTGCGTGACAAACTAACACAAATATTTGGCGATCAATGGATTGGACGGTATGGCCCTAAGCGATGGCCGCCGAGATCTCCGGATCTAACCTGTTTAGATTTTTTCTTTTGGGGGGCGGTGAAAGACCTTGTAAATTTCGCTGAAGTCGATTCTGTCGAAATATTAAGAAACAGAATTATCGGGGCATTCGACATTATTCGGCAACAGAATCTTGACGCAGTGCATCGAAATACGTTACTGCGTTATGAAGCTTGCAAACGTGGCAACGGACAGCACATTGAAAATATTTTCAATTAGATTAATATTTTTTACTGTTATTAAACGTGTACGAAATTATCGGAGTGTTTTAATGGCTTAATTTCTTATCATTTAGGTGGAAATACTTCACATAATCTTTGAAGTGTGAATATGTCTAAATACTTGTTATTGAAGGCCAATTATTATGAATTGATAAGCCGTCGTAGAACATTGTCGAAATGATCTAGCGAATGAAGCTGAATTTACACTTGCAAGTTATTGAGACTCAACTATGGGTAACAGTGAGTGGCAAATATCTGCATCTTTTTCTTGCATACTTTGTTTCAAAACTTTCAGGTGTAAATCTTACTTAAAGCTTGAGCAAAGAACGTCAAATGCAATATTTGATAACTGTGACATGGCTCTATAAGTTTACAGTGCTCAAGCAACAAAAAGGATTTACTTTATCATTGAATGAATAATCATACTATTCATACTCCAACTTTTCAATGACAGTATGTTTAAGACTTTTCTACCATAGAGTTTTTGATATTTATTTAAAATCGAAATGTTCATAACATTCGGAATGAAAAACGACCTGGTTTGTAATAGTTTGTATGAGAGCTCAAATACGTTTCATTTCAAGTCGGTTTTCATTCCGCACAGACTATTATCTTACAAACCATAAATTATGTAATTGTAAATGCGAACTTTTTAATAATCGTGTACTTACCTACCTACTCTATTATAACAATGTACCTAATGACAATTTACGTCAATTTGGTGAATCAAAGTATTGTATTTCCAAATTGCAATAATAAAACAAGTTAAGAGTTACGATGCATCACGAAATATTAATATGATCATGATACAACAAGAGCAAAAGTAAACCGAGCATTGTGTTAAGTTCACTACTATTAACGAGTATCTTCCGGGCAGGTAATAGCCCCGTTGTTGTCATCCTAAAGCAACGAATGTGGGGTCACCAAATGCGGTTCTGATTGTGGAGTGTGGGTGTTCAGTCAGAGTAACACTGAAATTCTTCGTTAGTTACGACAAGACCCTGTCCTCGGTACGTGTCGTGTCGGAGTGGCGTCAAACAAGTAGCAGATCGTATCATCATAGTCGTGCTCTTGTTGAACAAACATACTTACAAATTGTTTAAAGTGCAAGTTGAGTGGTCAAGAGGTTACCGGTAAGATAGACATAATTATTATTACAGATTAATGCACGGTTTTAGTTGGAACTGTTTAATAAATTGTTTGAAGTTACTTTATAGCGTTTTACTCATTTCGTTCTTTCGCTAGTTCACACCTAAATTATTAAGGTTGTAACCTGTTACGTAATGTTGAAATAAGTGACTATTTATTAATAAGTGCATATGTTAAATAAGCAATATTGATGTATTTAAGTAGTAGATTTTTTAATACGTGAAAACGATAGTAAATGTCAATGTCATGTACGCTGAATAGACACATTGTCTGCAGTACATTGCTGGGTCTATTAATTTTGTTAGAAAATAACGGTAAATTAATTTTTCATTTTATTTCATTGAAAGCATTCGGAATTAATTACTGATTAGTTAAAGGGTCTACATTTTAATTTTTTGCTCCTATTACAGGCCACACCCTGTATAAATCATTGAAACATATTTGAAGTAAACAGATCATAGAGAATTATATGTCATTCTTCCCCTCTATGATTTCTTCGCCTAGGATAAAATCGTTGAGACGCTGCGGCATTCTTCTAGACCTCGTAGATCTACGAAAGACCAGCGAAGGTTGAGGGTCTTCCGGTGGTGTACTATAAACTTCTTCTTCATGATTAGGAACATCTACATTGGCAGGATCTTCAGGATCTAAAAATAGTTGAGAAATGGTGTAAGGAGAATGACCTATCGGTAAACCCAAAAAGATCGACACCATTCTTTTCACTCACAAACGGAAGTTGGGGAGATACGAAATGCCAACGCTCTTCGGAACAAGACTAACACTCTCAAAGGAAGTGAAATACCTAGGAATAACCCTAGACGACAAACTAAACTGGGGAAAACATCTCTCTAACAAATTGAACAAAGCAACAGTAACTTTCTGGCAATGCCGAAGGATGGTAGGCAAGAAGTGGGGACTAACTTCTCATATCATACTGTGGCTATACAAAATGGTAATAATGCCAATGATCAGTTATGGCGCGGTTGTGTGGTGGCCACGCACACAACAAACTAGTACTGCAATAGACTAACTAAACAAAACACAAAGACTAGCATGTGTAGCAACTACAGGCTGCATGAGAACCACTCCGACTGCAGCACTAGAAATAATGCTAGGACTCCTAGCATTACACATATACATACAGAAGGAAGCGGCAGCCTAAACTAGACTAAAACCTAAACTTGTGGTCAAACCTCAGCTCGACACACAAGAAAATCTATGACAATATGATCTCCAATATGCCAATGCTCGAAGCACCGGCTGACAAAATAACAAAAACGATGATATTCTGAAAGACCATATCGTTAACAGAGGACTAAAAGGAAGGACCAAATCAAACAAACTTTAGAATATTCACGGATGGCTCAAAAACGAATACCGGATGTGGAGTCTTCTCAGAAGACCTAAACATACTCATCTCAAAACCCATATGAAAATACAAAAAAATATTCCAAACGGAATGTGTGGGAATTATAGAAGCTTGCAAAACAGTAAAGCGACGGCAAACGAAAAATGAAAACATACTAATACTGTCAGACAGTAAATCGGTACTACAAGCGCTACTCAGTGATAAACATACATCGCAACTCATACTCGAATGTCACAACAGACTCATGGAGATAAGCGAGGAAGGAAACACGGTAACCGTACAATGGATAAAAGGACACACTGGCTCAAGAGGAAATGATGCAGCGGATGAACTGGCAAAGAGAGGGTCAGAGACACCGGCACACGGACCGGAACCTATCATACTCGTACCACTACCTTTATCACACATACAAAACTAACTAAACCAATATCACAGACACCTTCACTACAAATACTGGGATAACGACTTGTAGACAAACCAAAGAAGTTTTACCAGAGTAAAACTACAAGTTCACGAAAACCCTACTCAGGACACCTAGACACCAACTCCGGAAAATAGTAGGTTAATCACAGGACACAACACACTAAACAAACACTTCTATAACATGGATATAACAGATAGTCCCATGTGCAGAGCCTGCATGGGAAGCGAGGAAACAGCAAAACATATTCTCCTAGACTGCAAACAGGTAGAAGAATACAGGAGTAGGTATTAGGGGGCTCCAAACACACTAAGGGAGGCATTTAGCAACCTAAAACAGATTCTTGGTTTCGTTGAGGAGCTGGGGTGGATGTAATAGGGCTACCTCGTCAGCACGCAAAAAAGGCACAATGGATGTCGAGTTGCGGAAAAAGCCCGGAGAAACTAACTACTAACTATTGGCCGGATCTTCTTGATTTTCGTTTCGTATTGGAGTTTCAGGTCTTTCATTAACATCTGTGCTGTCAGAAACAGAGTCTTCATCGTTCAATAGGAAAAGCGGTGCTAAGTATCGGTTGGATACTGTAGACTCCTGGCCACTACGTTGTCGCACATACGAGTAGCTCGGGTTACTGTGTAGTAACTCTACTTCTTCGACGTAAGGGTTAGTTTTCGATCGAACAAATTTCTTTAATAGTATGGGTCACGGAACAAGCCAGGACGGGAGCGACTCACCGACGGATGTCCGTCAAGGGAAATTGAATAATTTCTCATGAAGAGTGGCATTTATCGAAGTGCAAAGTAGCGATCTCACACAGTGGAGAGAATGTTTCAAGACTTGTTCCCAGTTTTCAGAGGGCAGGTTCTTCGATCTCAATGATAGTTGTATAGTTTGCCAGAGGGTGCCATTGAGTTTTTCAACTTGCCCGTTACTCTGGGGATTGTAGGAAGTCGTACGAGAATTGTACGAGTAACATCGCCATTACAATTCTTAAGAAAAGCTTATTTCTTGACATGAATGATGATCCCCTGTCATTATATACATATAAGGGCTGACCATATTCAAAGAAGAGTTCTTTCAGGCACTTTTTAACAGTCGCCGAAGATGTCAAAACAACCATATGCGAAAGGATAGCGTGAGAATTCGTCGTTTATTGTAACAAATTATTTGTTGTTTGTGTTTGAAGGCAAAGGCCCCTTAAAATCAATGTTCAGTCTCTCGAAGGCTGAAAGAGCTTTAACCAAAGTGCCTTTTGCTTTAGCAAAGCGTGGTTTGATCTCTGCACACACGCGGCACGAAGCAGTCATTTGTTTAACATCGTTTATATTGTAAGGGAGATTCTTTAGCTTGATCCAATGATACATTCTTGTTATGCCAAGGTGGAAAGAGCATCATGCAGTTCATGCAACTTGCCGTTGCCCATGAATGCACAAACAGTATTCATCAGCAGCAGTATTCTCTACGCCTGGTCTGTATATAATGTCGTATTGTAAAATGATAGTTCTAGCCTTAATCTTTCAATTTTGTCATTTTTAATTTTTGATTTTGATTAAAAATATAGCTTACGGATTTTGATCAGTGATTAGGAGAAAGTGTCTGTTGATGATAAGATAATGATGCCATTTCCGAAGACTCAACGATAGCGCATGCTTCTTTCTCGACGAAAGCGTGTTTGCGTTCACTGTCTGATAAAGTTCGTGAGAAGAAAGCAACTGGACGACCTTTTCGAGAAAGTGTTCCGGCTATTGCGAAATCGGAATGCGTCAGTCTATGGTCAATGTTTATATACGTGATTATTTAATTGGAGTGTAGCAAAACAAACCCCGTCTGCATAATATGATTTTTACTCATAGTCCGTCGATGAGGATATTTTCGCAGAACTATCGTACGTGCTATGTTTCTATCAATATAGCTCATGGAGCTCCCCATATCGACCAAAGCGTCAGTGAAAATATTGTTGACAGTAATAGGGGTCGTAGCCTTTTCTAGGCTGGATGGGCTTGCAACAGAATAACTATGAGACTCTTGAGACGATAAGCAGTGCAACATTTGACAGGAGCAACGATAGTCGGAACAGCGTTGCTCGTGTAAGAAAAAGAGTTACGGGATCGACACACTGAGGAAAGTGGCCTTTCTTGGAGCATAGTTGACAAAAGGTGTAAAAAGCGGGACACTTTATTCTTTGATGTACTTTCCAACGCAAAAGAAACAACAACGCATTAGGGACAGCAGCATTATTAAGATTTGGTGAGAGGAAACTGGACGTTCCTGGTGGAGATGGCTCTGGTAATGCGTTCAATGTGCCAGGGATGCATATTGTTTTAGAATCCTTCTCAGCTGTTTCAAGGCTTACGGCTTGATTATAAGCTTCGTCCATCGACAGGGTGGATTTTTCTAATAAACGTTCCCGTATTTTAGGTGACAGAACACCAGCGATAAAGGCGTATCGAATTGCTTGTTCTCTAAGTTCGGCCGCTGATACTAATTTAAATTAACATTTTTGTGCTAGTAGATGCAAGGCGCGACTATATTCGAAATGCTTTCCTCTTGTTTCTGTTTTCTTGTATCGAGAATGTGATGTGATAATATTTCGTTTTGAGGTTTCACGTACACGTTGTTCAGCAGTTCAATTGCTGATTCATTGCTCTGGCAGTCTTTGATAATTATGTAAATATTTGATGATAAATGGTTGGCAGTAGCATCGGTCGGAGTGAGTTCGGATAGAAAGTTTGCGAATGTATACAGCCAATGTGATCCCCGGCATTGGGAAAGGTGGGTTCAACGTCAAATCTTTGGTCTCAGATATCTTGCTAAATATTCTTCTTTCTTCGACTCCGCCATTATGTACTTTTCCAGTTGATACATATAGGAAAACGAAATACTAACAGAAAACTTGGCTTGACTTTTAAAGGAGAACGAAACTAGATATAAATATAAATCATTGACACATATTTGAAGTAAACAGATCATAGAGAATTAGTATCGACGGCACAAAGGAGATTACGAGTTTATGTCACGGTTCACTTTATATTGGGCGCTCTTAGTAGAAGTATTTACCTATGACCAAATTTACTTGAACCGTAGGTAAATGGCTTAAGAATTAAAGTCCGTGACTGTACCTATATATTACATTATAAAACGTTGGTGTTATTTGCTGGTCGTAAACGTTCGGGCATATCCGTCGAATCTGCCAATCAATGTGTGGGGAATTTGTCTGGCGTGTGCCCGGCGGATATGGAGATCTGACTTGGATCTGACGGATTACCCGAACGTATATGGCCGGCATATATTTCTTACGTTACCATGGTACCGAGTTTGAAATTTGCATTTTTTAACTTGAATTACATTACAAGATAAGAGGCGTTAAATTATTTAATTTCGTGATATTCGTTTTATCCAAACTTGCACGTGTAATTAATTAATCGTAATGCATAATTTCATGAGTAGGTAGGATAAATAAATCAATTTCGCTATGTGTCATCTTTTTGAAAAATCAGTTTACGATGACATCATTTACAGGCTACAATCAAGATTGGCCAAGTGCGAGTCACTTATTGAGGGTTTCGAAACTATGATAGTACCAGAAACTATGTAGGGGAGAGTCGGTTATATCGATACACATTTTACTCAAACGTGGATAACTTTTTTTTGAAAGTAGGTAGAAATGTGACTGTTTATTCAAATAAAAGTTCACTTTCTTGCCTAGGTAAATTGCCTAGTAAATTGAGTATTCTGGGATTCAATTAACGATCTGAAAAAAAAAGAAATCCGAATGGACTGCCATCGATACGATTTAGCCGACCAGTCGGTTAAATCGTACCACCACCATTCAAACTGTTTAGTTAAGCATTATGAATGTTATTTGTTTATTTATACACTGAAATCGCACTGATACAATTCAGAAATATTTGGTCGGTTAAATCGTACCTATGAGTGTGAGCTATGGTACGATTTAACCGACCAGGTATTTTTTCGACCATAATAAACTGATATGATAATAAAACGCTGAATGTTACCGCAGAACCCACTTACCTGCTGGCCCATTTAAAACTCAAACTACATATTATAATTATGTATGTTCCTAGTGTGACTAATTACCTAGGAAATATCTTACCAAAATTCTCTATACACATGGCAAGTCTTGCTTGGCAATGGTTTGCAAAGTAAAGATATCCTTTTTTGTACCGGCTGGCCATCATACACACCGGCTGCGTGTCCGTCGGTGGCAGGTCGCGGCAAACCGACTCGCAGTTTTTCGGCTCCATTCTCGACAACGCTTTTATTATCTTTTGTTCACTTATACCTTAACATTCATATTAATTAGCGGGTGAAATTCTACAAAACGGTTCAATTGCTCATTTATAATAACATAGAAAAAGAAAAAAAGAAAAATCACTTTAACGTGGTATAAATTTTTTGCTCGACACATTTTAAAATAAATAATAATATTGAAATTTTAACACTTACGGGAAAAGAATACGCACAATAGTATCGCTGATAACATAGCTGTAGGTACTAAAGTTTTAATGTTGTGCGATTGAGTAAAAATGTTTATAGCCAAGAATAGGAGTATGAAATTTGTGTTCAAATACTAAGAAACTTGTATCCTTATTAGAGATGGGCCGACTAAGACTATTCGACACCATTTTTAGTCTGTCATTAGTCGGCGACTAGTCGGCAAACATTGTAGAATATTCGGAAAATAAAATAAATTAATGTTAGGTATATTTTAAGTTCTTACTTTATACTCGCCCCGGCCTCGCACGGGTTATTATTATACATATAAACCTTCCTTTTAAATAATTCTATCTATTAAAAAAAACCGCATCAAAATCCGTTGCGTAGTTTTAATGATTTAAGCATACATCTTCTTAAATATATAAAAGAAGAAGCTGACTGACTGACTGACTGACTGACATATCAACGCACAGCCCAAACGGCTGGTCCTATAGACTTCAAATTTGGCACGTAGTTTCCTTTTATGGTGTAGGCGTGCACTAAGGAAGGATTTTTCAAAATTCACCTCCTAAGGGGGTGATTTGAGGGTCCAAAGTTTGTATGGGGAAACAAGATTAGTTGGACTATTCTATTTGAAACTTTACAGGAGTATTTATAAAAATAAATGAGTTAACAGGTGTTTCAGGTTTTTTGAGAATTCAGCCCCTAAAAGGGGGAAAAGGGGTGAAAAAGTATAAAAAGCAACATGGGTATCGTTTTTATGGTTTATCAGGTCGCTGATTACGAAAATAACGTAGATTTTAAAATCCAACGTGGCGATTGTGAAATATCATCTCCCCTGTTGGGGCGCGATGGGGTCGAAATCTAAAAATATCACTACGGGTGTCGTTATATGTTTATTTCTGTTTATAGAGATTCCAAATTTAGCACTTCGGTTCCTTATAAAGCGTAGGGGTGCCAAAGAAAGGAGTTTTCAAAATTCATCTCCAAAGGGGGTCAAATTTTGTACCCCAAAGTTTGTATGGAGAAACAAGATTAGTTCGATTATTTTATTCGAAACTTCACAGGAATTTTCCTAAACATAAATGAGTAAAGACGTGTTTCAGGCTTTTTGAGCAATCAACCCCCAAAAAGGGCAAAAGGGGTAATTTAGTAAAAACACAACATGGGTATCGTTTTTCTGGTTTATTGGGTCGCTGATTTCGAAAATAATAACAATTTCAACATCCAAAGAGGCGGACGTGAGATACCATCTTCCCTGATGGGGTGCGATGGGGTTGAAATCTCAAAATATCAATATGGGTGTCGTTTTTATGTTTATTTCTGGTTCTAGAGATTCCAAATTATGTACGTAGGTTTCTTATAAGGTGAAGTGGTGCACAAAGAGAGGATTTTTCAAAGTAGGGGTAAAATGATGGTCCAAAGTTTGTAAAGGGGAAACAAGAATAGTTACGACTATTTTATTTGATATGGGTGTCGTTATCGGGTCGCTGATTTCGAAAACAACAACGATTTTAAAATCCAACAACGATTTTCAAATCCAACTTAGCGGACGTGAAATAAATAAATAAACCTCCGTTTTTGTATGACGGTTGAAAATTACGTTTAGTACGCGGGCGAAGCCGCGGGTTAAAGCTAGTAGGGATATAGGGACAGAGAAAGCGACTTAGTTTTATACTATGTAGTGAAGTGATGAAAATACAATAAGTAATCCACACCCATGTATTTTTTTGTATGTGGTGATAATTCTACACCGTGGGCGTTAATAGCCCGACAGAGTTAATCGGTATATTTCTGACATATTTGGTATCGTTCGCAGACGTTTCTGCTTAAAAAGAATAGTTCAGTATATTTATGACCGCATTTAGATACTATAATGTCATATTCAATTATCTGGATTTGGCTTAGTTTCAGAGATCTATCTCTAAAACTTTTTTTCATTACCGTCAATTGCGCCATCTTTGCCACCAGGGGTTAGGGGTATCTTTGCCCAGAAACACATTTTAGACAAATTCATTTATACAGACCAATGTGTGCAAGCTATGGCAATACTACCATTTTTACAATAAAATAGGTGATATTGGCAATAATAATATAAACGGAGGCCTAGTATAAAAGTTGTACGACATTAACTCCTCGACCGCGTTAGCGTATCGAGGGGTCAAAATATGAAAGTTGCCGGATGATTTAAATAAACGGCAAACATAATTTGAACTCCCGATACGCTAACGCGGTCGAGGAGTTAATGTCGTATAATTTTTATACTAGGCCTTATCTGTGTTTAACTCAACTCAGGAGTTTTTAGCAAGCCGTAGAAGAAACTGTAAATGTAGTTCGAATTTTGCGGGCCAAGCTACTGACAAAAATTATATGCCAGTATAAAAAAGTGAGACCCCTTACATGATTTTTCCGAGTCCGTGTAATAAAAATGGAAGCGTAGAATATTTTCTACATAATGGAAACTAAAATGGGTCAAAGATACAAACTTTGTGTCGGTGGGCAATGTGACCCTGTAATGTTCAGACTTGTAAATGACAACATTGCCCAAAATCTAAAATGGCCTAGGGTTGTCACTCTCGGGTGATTTACCCGATGGCGTACGGTAAAGATGGTAATGTGTTTTATATAAAAGTAGTTTTATGAATGCATACTGTCTTTCAATGATCTAGTGATACTTTGATTACATTTAGGCCTTTGGGGTATTAAAATTAGTGCGGAAACTATATTTTTGTCCTTAAACGTTTTGATACAACCTTACTCAAAGGTGACAACCCTACCGCTTTTAGAAATTCTCTGTGCGACTTGTATGGAAAAGAGCAAAAACAGCTGGGTAACTTTGCCCATACGTTTTGATAGGAAATCTAAACACTCATTTGATCGAAGGGAACGGTAAGATAACCTTTTCTCTTGAAGTGACCCTCAGTGATCAACGTCTTTCGAGCGATATTTTTACCAGAAACTTTTTGGCAAAAACTCGCGATAACTTTACCCACCTTAAAATATTACAAAAATGTGGGTCAACTTTGTTTTAAAAAATATTTCTGCATACCAAAATACGCACATGTCACAATGTATCCAGTAGGAAAAAAACAGTATGAAAATATCATATACATTTTTGGAAAATATCGAGATTATTCAAAAAAAGCGGGCTATTTTTGCGCACAAAACCACAGTATAACTCGTGCAAAACCGCATTTTCGATTGTTACCACTATGAGTTTTAGTTTTGACATACTTATTGACTGATATTTAAAAAAAATACAAAAAGACTTCGCAAAAAACATCTACTTAGCTCAAAAAAAAAACTTTAAAAATATTATTTTTGTTATGTAAGTACAAGTCATGTACAAAAGTATAAAAAAAAAAAAACATGTGTCCAAAATTAAGATTTTTAACGTCCAGAATACAGGGTTCCAATCTTTTTAACTCCATCGATTTTTTAACGCCCACGGTGTATTAACATGTCTTTTCAAGGCACGTGACAAGTCGATGAAAAATTAACATAAACAAAACTTTGGGTAATGAAACATTTATTTTCACCCTCTACCTACCCATAAACATAACTAGTCAAAACATGCACGCGAGACACGGGAGACGAAGCGACCCCAACGTTTCCGATTTCATCCGAACTTAGCTACAAAAACCTACGATCGGCATTGCCGAATCCTCCTCCTTTTGTCGTGTTCCTTACTGCTGAGGGTCGTGACCTCCACGAATCAATCTATGGACGATCGCCTTTCACTTGTTTCGGTCTTCGGCAATGTGTAACGCATCATGGACTTTTGTGTTGGTAATGTCGCGGATCTGGTCTGTCCAGCGCATAGGGCTTCGTCCTCTTGATCTCTTTCCCTGTACTTTCCCTATCCCCATGAGCGTTTCCAAGGTGCCAGTCCTATTCCTGGCCATGAACCGTGACCGAAAAATTCAAATACCCTACGGAGACAGATTGTCGACAGTCTGACGGTGACCCCCACTTCTTGGAAAATTGACACATTAGTGCGGCGGGCTGTCCAAAGTATTTGTAACATTCTCCTCCAGCGCCACATCTCAAACGCATCGATACGAGATCTGTCTGCCTTCTTGAGGGTCCACGTCTCCGCTCCGTAGATGAAGATTGAGAACACCAAGGTCCTCACCAGGCCAATCTTAGTTCGGAGCGAGATCGATCTATCCGCCCAGATCCTGTTCAGTCGAGTCATTGCACTCTTTGCCATGCCAATCCGCTTCCGACGAACGACCGGTTCACATAAGCCATCATTGCATATAGTAGAGACAAGGTATATAAAGCTGCTCACATATTGGAGATTGAGTGTCCCACTGAGCTCTAACTGCTTTGCTCGATCCACGACCATGACTTTGGTTTTCGATTTGTTACAGCACTCTTAGAAAGAGATAGCTATACGGAACGTTAAGAGAGGGATAGAAAGAGATGGCAAGATTCGAGAATGTTCTGGAATACTCGTGACAACCATTAGATATTGGTACAATGAATTTAAACGAGGCAGAACGTCCATCTTTGATGAAGATCGCCCGGGACGTCCTATAGAGGTGACCACAGATGATATGGTAAAAAAATTGAAAATATTGTATTGAGCGATCGCCGAATGAAACTTAGAGAAATTGTTGACATTGTAAATGTTTCGATTGAACGCGTGCAGCACATTTTAGAACACAAATTGGGCATGAAGAAGGTTTCGGCGAGGTGGGTGCCTCGTTTACTCACAGAGGAACAAAAGCTCACCCGGAAGCAAATTTCAAGGTACTGTTTAGACAAGTACGAAAGTAGTCCGGGTGAGTTCCTTCGGCGTTTTGTGACTGTTGATGAAACGTGGATACACCACTATACCCCAGAATGTAAAGAACAGTCCAAACAGTGGATTTTGCCGGGGGAATCGGCTCCAAAGAAGGCAAAGACCGTTCCATCGGCCGGAAAGGTCATGGCGACTGTTTTCTGGGACTCGCAGGGAATCATCCATATTGATTATTTACAAAAAGGAAGAACGATAACCGGGCAATATTACGCTAATTTATTGCAAGAATTTGACACCGTTTTGAGAAAAAAGAGACCACATCTAAAAAAGAAAAAAGTTCTCTTTCACCATGATAATGCACCAGCTCACTCCTCAAGAATCGCAGAGTCCAAATTAAAAGAATTACATTATGAATTGCTGCCCCATCCTCCCTATTCCCCAGACCTGGCTCCCTGTGACTTCTTCCTGTTCCCAAATTTAAAAAAAATTTCGTCCAATGAAGAGGTCATAGCCGCCATGGAGGCCTATTTTTACGACTTTCCGAAATCTTATTTTTTAGACGGCTTATTAAAGCTAGAACACCGCTGGAACAAGTGTATAGAGCTAGAAGGTGACTATGTAGAAAAATAAATATACACATATACAAACCTTTGTTATTTTTTTATAAACACGGGTATTTATCAAACAGCCCTCGTATACTCAGTTGGAAGTAGTTGCAGTACGGCACACATTCCTACTCGTGGGAACAACAACAAATGTCAATGTCAAATCAAAAAACAGACGTAAAAGGCCCTTCTCAGGGCCAAAGTGGAAACGGCCTTTTTCAAGGCCAAGTAGTGGAGCCTCCACTGCAAGATGTCAGGTTCGAGGAGGAAGCAGCGGTAGCTGAGAGCACCCCAGTGGCATCCACTAAAGGCCGAACTGCTGCAGAGAAGGTATCGGATGGCACCGTGCGTGAGCCGCGGAGTGCCGATAAAAATAAAGCGACGCTGAAGAGCCGAATCCCGCTACCCGAGGCGCGGGTGGTTCTCAGCCGGGCCGCGCATCTCTCAGAGGTGAATCCACGCGAAGGCGTCCGCATTAAGAAGACGACCCGAATGTCGTATTTGACAGACGAGAAGATGATAGTCAATACGCTTTCGGGTTCAGACTCTGACGCAGGTCTGCCGACCGTAGGGACGAAGCCGCGACCCGGTCTCGGAGCAGGCACTTCCTTCTCCGCCCCTTTCCGCGCTGCAGAGAGCGCTGGTAACAAAAGGAGGCGGGTGGAGCTCTCGGAGCCTAGCGAAGAAGAGCAAGAGCCAGGAGCCTCTCGGACGGCCCACGCCACCGCTCATCGGACAAAGGGGCGGCCCCAGACTCCGGGAAAGTGCCAACAGAGCCAAACCCTGAGCCTGCACAGGGCAGATGCCCAGGCCGAGACTAGCGGCGACACGCAGAGGCCCAATCCAGAGGAGGGGGGCGAGCGCGCTAAGAATAAAGACATGATCTCGGAGGAGGACGATCAATCGTCAGTCGACACGCTCGTCACGGTTCGATCACGATCGAACTCGAGCACATCGGGGGCCTCCTACCTGGGAGGGCGCTTCTGGGCTGATGCTCAGTCGGTCAGCGCCAGCCACGACTCAGAAATTGAGTCGGATCACTCCGGATCGCCTGGCAAGGTGGCTAAGCGGTCAAGAGGCCGTCCACCCACGACAGGACAATACGTTGGCCTAGCAGCGGCGCAAAGGGCCCTCAACGAGGCGAAACGAGTGGCTCTTGAAATGGAGGCGGAGGCCGACATTGCGAACCAGGCGAAGACGGCGAGGCAGCTGCGGAATATGTGCGCCGCTGTTGAACTTTCCGCATCCTCGTCAAACAGCGAAGCTCAGCACAAAACAGCAGCTGACCTTACAAAATCGGTGGCATCCCAGGTTGCGATCATTGTCGACGTGGCGACAAAATCTAAGCACCTGAAAGGGACGTTCGTGCGTGCGCTCAAGGAGGCATCGGAAGTCATCCTGGAAGCGGTCCAGAAACTGAGCGCACGCCTAATCACGGATGAGACTCGCCAACTGCAGGCGGCAAATCAAAATCTGCAGGCAGAGGTAGCCAGCCTTCGGGAGGAATTGGCCAAGCTAAAGGCGGAGGTAGAGGAGGACCGGAATCAGCGGAGATGGAGCTCTGTCCGCGAGACTCGGCCAGATCCCGTACCACAGGACGCAGATATGCCGAACATGCCACTTCCTCCCAGGGGAGTAATGTCGTCACCACGCACTGGTGGGCTAGCCAATCCTCCTGCCCACCCCGCTATTAGGGACGATGACCTCATGCGTGCAGTGGCAATTCAAGCGGGTGCCGTAGTGAGCGCACGGCTGGATGGGCTCGAGGCTGAGGGTCGTCTGCTGCCGGCCCAACAACTGCGACCGACACTATCAGCCGACAAAAAGAAGCGGGCAGCGAAAACTACAGCCCCCTTGGCGGAAGTAGGGACTGTTGGCTCTAAGACGGTAAGAGTCATAGATGCCACTAAGAAGCCACAGTCCACTACAGCTCCTGGAGTCGCTGAAAGCGCCACCGGGAAGAGGAACAAGAAGAGGATAAAGGGTGCGACTCAAGCGCTGAAAGAACCATCATCCCGCCCGCTACCACCTGCACCCAGCTCCATGTCTCAGGGATGGAATAAGGTGACGGGGGGCAAGAGGGGCAAGGGCAAGGGCCAACAGAGCCAAGCTCCGTCTCCTACCCAGCAACAGACGGAGAAGGCTAAAGCCAAGAAGCTCAAAGCTCCACGGTCAGCGGCAGTCGTGCTGACCTTACAACCGGGAGCTGTGGAGAGGGGCGTCACTTATAAGGACGTCATCTCGGAGGCCCGGACCAAAGTCCAACTTACGGACCTAGACATACCCGGTGGTCTGCGTTTTCGGCGCGCAGCAACTGGGGCATGCATCCTGGAGATCCCCGGAACATCTAGCGGGGACAAAGCTGACAAACTCGCGGAGGCGCTCAGAGCAAAAATCAGCAACGAGACCGTACGAGTGTCTAGGCCCTCAAAAACTGCTGAGATTCGCATTACCGGCCTAGATGATTCTGTCTGCGCGGAAGAAGTGGTCGCTGCGGTGGCACTTGCCGGAGAATGCTCCGTTGGGGAGGTGAAGGCCGGAGAAATCCGTCGAGGATTTTCGGGGTTCGGCACGGCGTGGGTTCGGTGCCCTATTCTTGCAGCAAAGAGAGTGGTAGCAGGTGGCCGTCTCCTGGTGGGCTGGGTCTCTGCGCAGGTAAAGCTGCTAGAGCAAAGGCCCCTGCAATGCTACCGGTGCTTTAAGAACGGGCACGTGAGGGCGCAGTGTAAAGCGGAATCGGACAGGTCCCAGGACTGCTTCCAGTGTGGTAAGGGCGGTCACAAGGCAGCGCAATGCACTTCTCCACCGCACTGTGCTGAGTGTGAGGCTGCTGGGAAGCCAACAGGGCACAGGATAGGCAGCAAGACGTGCACTGCGCCAAAAGCTGCCAAAAGCAATAAAGGGAGTAAAGCTGCCGATGGCCTCCTGGCCCCCTCGCAGCCGGTCGAATCGCCTGCCACGGTACAGGCTGCGACTGAGGAGGCTCGAACAATGGCCGTCGATTAAATGGCCACAGTTGAGTTCCTTCAGGCGAACCTCAACCACTGTGCCAGAGCTCAGGATCTCTTCTACCAGAGCATGGCACAGTGGTCGATCCACATTGCGGTCGTAGCAGAGCCGTATAGGGTTCCTGCTCAGGACGAGTGGGTCGCTGATTTGGACGAAACCGTGGCCATTACAACGCGGAGCGCTGCCGGCTCCAGCCCGTTTAAAAGCGTCAAAAAAGGCCACGGTCACATCGCGGTTGTCTGTGGGGAATTGGCAGTGGTTGGAGTCTATTTTTCCCCCAACAAAAGCCTCGCAGATTTTGAGGGTTTCCTTGCCGAGGTCGATGCCGTAGTCGGTCGCCTGCATCCTTTCCCGGTCATAGTGGCAGGCGACTTCAACGCGAAATGTGTGGCGTGGGGAAGCCCAAGAACAGAGCCGCGAGGGCAGGCTCTCTTTGAGTGGGCCATTGCTTCCAATCTTACCGTCATTAACACCGGAACGGTGAACACGTGCGTGCGGCAACAGGGCGGCTCCATTGTGGACATCACGTTCGCCAGCGCCGCCCTGGCGCGCCGTGTCCAGGGATGGGAGGTAATGGCAGACACTGAGACGCTATCGGACCACCGATACATCCGGTTTGGAGTTACAGCACGCTCTGCACCCCCTCCCCCAAGGCGGAACGACCCGGCCGAAAATGGCCCGCGCTGGGTTCTCAGAAAACTCGACCGGGAGTCTCTGGAACTGGCGGCCTTGGTGCAGACCTGGAGTGCGGAACCAGAAGGCGCGGTAGACGTCGAGTCTGAAGCGGACTGGTTCCGCAAGTGCATGACAGAGGTATGCGACGCCGCCATGCCCAGAGCTAAGGCCTTCTCTCCTCGACGCTCCGTGTACTGGTGGTCTGCAAACCTTGCGCAGTTGCGCGAGGAGTGCGTGGCTGCCAGACGCCGGTACACGAGGCACCGCAGCGGACAGCGACGGGACGCAGCGACCGAAGCGGCTTTGTACGCCAGGTACAAGGACGCGAAAGTGGCTCTAAAAACCGCCATGGCAGCAGCCATTGATCGGTCACGGGAGGAGTTCCTGGAGATTCTTAACAACGATCCGTGGGGGAGGCCATACAAGCTTGTTCGGAAAAAGCTTCGACCCTGGGCCCCCCCACTGACGCAGAGTCTCCAGCCTCAGCTGCTTGATGACGTGGTCTCGGCCCTGTTCCCACACAGGCCGCTGCAGCGTCCTCCGCCCATGGCTCCGCCTAGAGCAGCCCAAGGGCAGCAAGAAGTCGAAGCGGAAACGCCACCTGTCACCGAGAGGGAGTTAGGAGCGGCGATACTCAGGCTTCGAGCCAAAAACACGGCTCCTGGGTTGGATGGAATACCAGGCAGGGCGTGGGTGCTCGCCATGGAAGCTGTGGCGCCGAGACTATGTCGGCTGTTCAGTGCATGCCTGGATCAGGGCTGCCTTCCTGGCACATGGAAGGTTGGGCGGCTGGTCTTAATTAAAAAGGAGGGTCGTCCTGCGGAGTCCCCATCGGCGTACCGGCCCATCGTGTTGCTTGATGAGGTTAGCAAGCTCTTTGAGCGGATTATTGCGAACCGCCTCATCAGGCACCTAGGGACGGACGGGCCGGACTTGGCGGAGTGCCAATACGGTTTTCGGTGCGGTCGCTCTACCGTGCACGCGATCCTGCGGGTAAAGGAGCTCGCGGCGGATGCAGTGTCCCAGGGAGAGGTCGTCTTGGCAGTGTCGCTCGACATTGCCAATGCCTTTAATACCCTCCCCTGGGAGTGCATTAACGAGGCACTGCTCTACCACCAAGTGCCCCACCATATCAGCCGTATTGTGAGGGCCTACCTCCATCAGAGGTACGTGGCCTTCCCCGGGCAACATGCGTGGGGCAGACGGGAGATGGTGTGCGGTGTTCCACAGGGGTCGGTGCTAGGACCACTCCTGTGGAACATTGGGTATGATTGGGTCCTGCGGGGAGCTCTCCTGCGTGGGGTCACCCTGATATGTTACGCGGACGACACACTTGTGACGGCGCGGGGGGCCTCGTTTAAGGAAGCCGCTATCCTCACCACGGCGGCAGTTGCGCACACAGTGGGCAAAATTAAACGGCTGGGCCTAGAGGTCGCCCTGAACAAATCGGAGGCCATTTGCTTCCACGGACCTCGCAGGGCGCCCCCGGTGGGGGCTCAGATCATCGTGGGTGGTGTCCAGATAGCCGTCAGACCAACTATGCGGTATCTGGGCATGACGTTGGATAGCCGCTGGAACTTCCAAGCCCACTTTGAGCAACTGACACCAAAGCTACTTGGTGCGGCGGGTGCGCTTAGTCGCCTGCTGCCGAACATTGGAGGGCCGAAGTCGTCCTGCCGGCGTCTCTATGCGGGAGTGGTCCGTTCGATGGCCCTGTACGGAGCCCCAGTGTGGGCTGAGGACCTTAATAGCCGGAGCTCCACCCAACTGCGCCAAGCGCAACGGGTAATGGCGATAAGGTCCATACGGGGCTATCGAACGATTTCTGGCGAGGCTGCATGTGTGCTGGCAGGGTCTCTTCCATGGGACCTGGACGCAAAAACCCTCGCATCTGCCTTTTTCTGGCGTGAGGAGGCGCGAGCCCGAGACTTCTGGCCAGCGCCGGCAGAGGTGAGAGCAAAACGGGAGGAGCTCTACCGTGAGGCAGTCGCCACGTGGATGGAACGTCTGGAGAGACCAAGTGCTGGTGTCCGGACGATAGCGGCGATCCGGCCGGTGTTACCACAGTGGCTGGAACGCTCACATGGTGCTCTCACCTTCCGGCTTGTGCAGGTTCTCTCGGGGCACGGCTGCTTTGGGAGATACCTGCACAAAATTGCCGGCAGAGAGCCCACAGAAGAGTGCCACGAGTGTGGTGCCGCATCGGACACCGCACATCACACGCTAGAGGCATGCCCAGCGTGGGGTCCGGAGCGTGACGACCTAATTGCGACAGTGGGACAGGACTTGTCGTTACCGGCCGTGGTTAAGGCCATGGTAGAAGACGAGAAGTCCTGGGAAGCAGCTAAAACCTTCTGCGAATATGTCATGCTGCAGAAGGAGCAAGCGGAACGGGCCAGGGAGGTCGAACCAATGGCCGACCAACGGCGCCGCAGACGCACCGGGCGCAGGCGAGTCGCCAACGACCGCCGCCTGCCACCGTAAGGGAACTTGGGATGACAGGCACGGGGACGTCTGTCATCCAAACACCTCCAAGTCCCGGCGAGGGTGGCCATTATATATGGCAAACGGCGATAGAGGACAACATGGGCTTCCGGAGGTGGTCCGGCTAACGGACAAGTGCTGGTGGTGCTGTAGAAGTTAAGCGCAAGCGTTCCTGCAGCCCACCGCTATAGCACACTGGCGGCAGACAGAGGGGTTTTTAGTGGGTATACCTGGGGTCTCATCAGCCCAACAGGGAGTCCCACATAACCGTTCCGGGTCCGTCCCCGCACCCGGACGGTATGCGTAACGCATTTTCCCCTCTCAAAAAAAAAAAAAAAAAAAAAAAAAAAAAACGGCACACATTCCTACAATTCTTTTATCGGGCTTGGACTTCTATGTCCTAATTACTTAGCGGTATTCCATATATTTTTAGAATAATGCATATAGCAGCCTTTTATGTCAACGTTCAGGAAACCTTCCAAAAATGCGTTGTTGGCTGCAGCTTCGTAGTCGCAATGATATTTTTTAAGCTGCCATGTGGGAAGTGCTCACTTGATCATATCAACACAGAAATACTCGTATATCTAGATAGAAGAAAAGAGTTCACCAATATGTAGGGAGACCGAGCGTGTAACATTTTGCGTAGGTACTTTGACGTCACGAGCGTCATTTAGAGATGGGAAACATAAGCCACGTGAAAACAATTCAAAAGCATCGATTCACAGATCGATTAGAACACGGCACCGATTCTATGTGGATTCCACGTGGATTCTATGCACCGCCACCGCCACCGCACTGCGTCACGGCTCCCCCGCCGCTCTGTCAGTCACAAAAAAAACCAGTTGGATTACGACATTTACGACATTAGAAGCGGGAGGTTGCGTGCGTGCTGCGCGGCGACGCGAAGTCCAAAACGTCGAACCACAGAATTTATTGTAGGTTCTTTTAATCGATTTAAAATATCGACATAGGAAATGATAATTATTTTCGACAGAGGAAATGATAATTATTTTCAACAGTGGAAATGAGAAAGCTCAGAATTTTAAATCGAAAAATATATATATAGTTAGGTACTTACCTAACCACTAAAGGAAAAATGGCGCTTACATTCTAGTACTTAAATATATTGTGAAGAACAAGAAGGAAAAACAAGTTCTGGAAGTCAACGTAGATGAAAATATTAAGCTGCTGAAGCTGAGAAAACTAGGGGAATCACCACTACATCAATAGTCAGATAAGTTTTATGTACTTTTTATTTATCGTAAGGCATATATACAAAACTGTTCTTATACTAGTAATTAGGTACGAGTACATTATATTCTAAATTTACATTTAGCCAAGTACATTGCAGCTTCACTCGTTACGTTTTTAAAGTATTCCACTGGGCCATCATACTTTGTAAGCGGGCACTCCAAAACGATATGCCGCACTGTTTGTTTGGGGCATCCACACTCACAGCATTCCTGATCGCTCCATCCCCATTTTTTTCGAAGGTAGGCACAGTGTCCGATTCCTGTACGCAGGCGGTTGAGCATGCACAACACGCGACGTTGTTCCCTGAATCCAGGAGCGTGTTCTCGCGGGTTTAGCTCGAAGAGATCGGTTGAAATCCCCGCCTCTATCCATTCTTCTGACCAGGCGTCGTTCAGGTTCCACTGGGTGCGCGGTTGATGAGCGGGCAAGGCAGGAGGATTTCGGGACTTCAGCCTTGTATGACCGAAGGTGGCCAGGTCCTTGTTAATGGGCAGATTTGTATACTTACAGGCTTTGTCTATTTCTCTGAGCAAGTGCTGTTTGCGGCGGAGGTGTGGAGGGGCGATACCACTCAGGGCCGGGAGCCTGTGAGCGGAGGTAGGTTCCATGCATCCTGTTATAAGGCGCATTGTGGCATTTAATTGCGTATCGATGGCACTTGTGTGAGCGCTGTTAAGCCAGGCGGGGGCGCAGTATTCCGCCGTCGGGTACACTAGTGCCAGAGCTGTTGTTCGGAGGCAGGCTGGCAGAGGCTCCCCATGTTGTCCCCGTTAGCTTTTGTAGGATGTTATTCCTGGTCCTTAGCTTGGCTGCTGTGTTATTGAGGTGAGTGCTGTAAGTAAGGCTTCGGTCCAGGGTAACACCCAGATATTTGGGGAAAGGGTTGTGGGTTAACGTAGAGCCCTTGAATGGAATGCTGAGTTTCTTGCTGGCTTGGTGGTTATTAAGATGAAAGCAGCACACTTCAGTTTTCGAGGCGTTAGGACATAGTCGCCATCGGGTGAAATAGTCGTTCATTGTGGCTAAGTCCTGCTCTAAGCACTTTTCAGTGGTACACATATTACGGTCCTGTGCGACTAACGCTAAATCATCGGCGTATGCGAATTTCCTAGATTGCGTCTCAGGCATGTCGTAGGTGTATAAGTTGAAAAGTGTGGGAGCTAGGACCGATCCCTGTGGTAACCCATTGTGTAACATCCTAGTTCCGCTGGATTCCTCGCCTACGAGGACGTAGAAAGGCCTGTTGGTAAGAGCATTCTCAATCTTATCATGTATGTACTGATTACTCGTCAGTATTTTGATGGGCCAGTAAAGGTGTCTTCGTGGAAATGTATGGAACAAATCCAGCTGTATTTTGTAGGAAACCAATTTTTACGCCCAGTTGCTTCAATCCATTTATTTTTTAAATGTAGATTTTTCGGAAAACTGTAATAAACTTGCAATATAGAAGTAACCATAACCTCTTTGTTAATAATATTCGCTTTATAAAATTTAATTATCATTTCCTCTGTTTTCAAAACCGATTTTAATCGAGTAAGAAAATCGCAGTGTACAGCACTGTGGTACAGCACTATTCTTACTTTTGACAGAAAAAATTACAAATCGATCTTGAACGTAACTCGACAGTTTGAATAGCTTATTTTTACATCGCTGGTTTTGAAAGCACGCAAAGTCTGGCTCGTCAAATTAAAGCCGCTATGGAAAACTAGCGTGGGCACACAATCACCCGCTACTGATTCGTTGAAAATAGTAAAATAAATCGTTTATTAATTAATAACAGAGATTTAAGGACAAACAGTACTCATCGAAAATTGGAAATACCTCGATTTACAGCTCCAACTTTATTGGAGCCGCTTGAACAATTTGTTATTGCGCAACAAACCATTTTGTGTTCAAAACCTGATGTCACACGCAGACCGCGGTCGGGAGCAGACTGAAGTGCGCTGCAATGATGAGAAATTCTCATCATTTCGCCACGCGACGTACATACACTCTTTCCTTCTATCTAGATATTATTTCTGTGCATATCAATCATTTTCACATATGTGTCTTTCTTTTTGTCAGTCAGTAAGGCATATATTAATGGAACAACGTTGTAGTTTCGTTGCCACTTCTAACGCATCGTGCAAGGTAAATAATTGCACGAATGGACGCGAGCACCTTTAAACGTTCCATCGCCGAAGTATTCATCAATATTTTGTTTCTAGCTTCTAGTGTGCAAAATATAATACTTCTTTTATCGCTATCACAATAATCGTCCCGTATAAAATCAACATACTGCTCTGGTACGACCACTTCTTTTGCAGATGAGTAAGCGGGTAAGCGCGCCTGCTAAGGCGTGTGAAGAACGAGCTCCAATTATGGAGAAGTCATCCCGCACCCGTGTGGATAAGGAGGGGTTCACACTGGTGGAAAAAAAGAGCATGGCACCCAAGGCGCCAAGGGTTGTGGCACTGCGGATCCAGTTAAGTCTGGCTTACCGATTGCGACACCGAGTACGGCGGTCTACGTGTCGCGCCTGCATTTTTCTGCCGTAGCCGATGAGGTGGTATCTCCCGAGGATCGGTCTATGCTTTATTTCGGCCTTGTTTTAGCTACAATGTCAAGAAGTTTGATATCATTTTCGGATAATTTGGGAACGAGGAATTCATTTTTGAAATTAACTTTACCATTTTATACAAAAAAAAGGTGAATATACAAAAATACAAAAACTTTTACCTATAAAATAAAAGTTATAATTTTACAAATAAATAAATATTGAAATATAGGCCATTTATCAGAGTTCTTAAAAAATATCACTTAAATAGTAAGTGTGACGGCAGCCTACTCGGCACAGTGAGCGAACAATTGCAGCGATGGACAGAGCACTTTGAGAACCTGCTGGACCAATCCCAGTCACTAGGTGAAGAGCGTACCATAACGATCAGCGAACCCATCTGGCAACTTGACATATCAACTATGCCACCATTATTCGAAGAGGTAGTCACGGCCGTAAAGTCCCTAAAGCCGGGGAAGGCCCCAGGAATCGATAATGTACATGTTGATATGCTAAAGGCTGATGCTGTCATGTCTTCGTCGCTACTGCATCCCCTAATAACCCGTATATGGGAAGGTGGACAAGTACCCGCAGAGTGGAAACAAGGGCTCCTGGTGAAAGTCCCAAAGAAGGGTGATCTCTCGAGTTGCGACAACTGGCGCGGTATTACATTGTTACCAGCTGCCGCCAAAGTTCTAGCCAAGATTCTGCTTAATCGCATCGCACCAAAAGTAGCTGGTACCATAAGAGATGAACAAGCGGGATTTCGGCCGGGTCGATCCTGCACAGATCACACTAACACGCACGCATATATACGCATTCTTATAGAACAGTGTGTCGAATGGCAGTCAGAGCTATTCCTGGCTTTCGTCGACTTTGAAAAGGCTTTCGACACCGTAAAGTGGAACGCGTTGTGGGCCAGTCTAAACAGGAGAGGTATTCCCACTTGTATCATCCGGATTATACGCTCCTTATATGATGGTAGCACATGCAGGGTGGTCCACGAGAAGGAGCTTGGAGCGCCGATACATATATCAGCGGGCGTTAAACAAGGTTGTCTCCTATCGCCGCTTTTATTTGTGATTCTCTTGGACGACGTCATGAGAAATGTGGTATCTACACGAAGAGGTATACAGTGGAGCACAAACGTCTTAGAAGACTTAGACTACGCAGACGACATCGTGTTGATATCGCCTACTCTTGCTTATCTGGAAGCCAAACTCGAAAGTCTGCAGGAGGAAGCTGAAAAGATGGGCCTGCGAATCAACAGACGCAAAACAGTCGAGATGCGGATTAAGCCATCCACAACGGCTAAGCTACTGATGAAAGGCGAGAGCCTAGACTCGGTGTCAGAGTTTGTGTACCTGGGGAGCGTGTTAACCTGTAAAGGCGGAGCTGATCAGGACATCGACAATAGGATCAAGAAGGCGAAGGCTGCGTTCGCTCAACTCAAGCCTGTCTGGGAGTCAAATGTCCTAACAAGACGCATTAAAGTTTCCCTCTTCGACTCTATTGTCAAATCCGTGCTCCTTTTTGGCTGTGAAACGTGGAGAGTGACTAAGGGCCTGACGAACAAAATACAAGTCTTCGTCAACAAGTGCCTGAGGTCGATCCTTCGCGTTTTCTGGCCAAGAACGATTCGGAACGAAGACCTGTGGAGAATATGCCGGCAAACACCCATTGACATGGAGATCGCGACAAGGAAATGGAGATGGATAGGGCACACCATTCGACGAGGAAATGCGAATAACGCAAGCATCGCTTTCGATTGGAAACCCCCAGATGGGAAGCGTGGTTCCGGGCGACCTATAAACTCTTGGCGACGGTCCGTCGAGAGTGAGCTGCGTGCAGTCGGACTGAGCTGGAACGAGGCTAGAAGGGTCGCGGAAGACAGGAAGGGTTGGCGCGAGCTTGTGAAGGCCCTCTGCACCTCTGGGGTGCCATAGGACAGCAACAACAACAACAACAACAAATAGTAAGTGTAAAGTACAAATTGGATAATAAAATAGTTTCCATCGCAACGAAAGCGTAACCGTGCGCGATAAGAATAAAACTTCTATTTGATTTCGATTTCTATATTCCTCGACATACACGTGTATGCCGGGAGCATTTAGAAGCAGGTGCCTGGGAGGAGTTGGTGGCAGCACCCAACGTTGTCCAAGATTTTAATAGAGTGCATACTCAAGATATAGTTAACCTTATGAGACAAGCGGTGCTAAAAATTAATGATATTGCCTCATCTTTTCTTTTTTATTCTTATGTAAGAACGGTCCAGTGTAATTAATCGTTACTTAATAACATGTAAAGGCAAATACATCACAATTACGAGCATTTAGCGGGAATTTATTTATTGAAAAATAAAACCACCTAGTAAAATGACCTTGACAATCTGTTGGCCTAGAGGGTGGTGACACTGCCTGCGAAGCCGATGGTCCTGGGTTCGAATCCCGGTAAGGGCATTTATTGGTGTGATGAATACAGATATTTGTTCCAGAGTCATGGATGTTTATGTGTAGTTGACCGTGCGGTAAAGTTAACAAATGTCACCTGCAACATTCCGGGCATCAATGTCGTCGACCGTTACATTTACCTGGGCTCGCAGATCTGTAATGACGGCAGTTGAATCCCTGAAATAAAAAGACGCATTGGGATGGCAAAAGATGCTATGAACCGTTTAAATAACATCTGGAAGAAAAGAGGAATTGCTATCAAAACCAAAATTACACTGATAAGAGCCCTGGTATTTCCTATCTTCCTGTATGGAGTAGAAACGTGGACAATCTTAGTTCGAGAAAGACAGAGGATTGATGCATTCGAGATGTGGTGCTGGAGGCGAATGCTGCGAATACCTTGGACTGCGCGACGCACCAATGAATCGATCCTGACTCAGCTGCGAGTAAAAACTCGCTTATCTACCATATGCCAGCAACGTATTTTGTCATATTTCGGCCACACAATGCGCAGAGGGTACGAAAATTTACAGAAGCTCATTGTGGTGGGGAACACTGAAGGTAAAAGATCCCGTGGTCGTTCACCAACAAGATGGACAGACCAAGGGAAAGACTCGTCTTCATCCAAGTTCTACTCGATCGTAAGAAACGCACAGGATAGAAACCGATGGCAACAGATCATTCGCTCCAGATGCAACAATGATGCTGACCACGATACTCAGACATGAGGGACCGACCAGAGAGAGGCATTTGACAGAGTTCTACGTGAGGCCCTGTGGCTCGTCCTTTGGAAGTCTGGGTATCCAAAGAAGTTCGTAAACCTAATTCGCCAATTCCACGTTGATATGAAAGCACAGGTTCAACACGAAAGCGAACTCTCTGAAGAGATCCAGATTACAAGCGGAGTGAAACAATGATGTGTAATGGCACCTACACTCTTTGCCATATACTTTTCTGTAGTCATGAGAGATGCTTTAAAATGTTGTAGCAATCGGATCCAGCTAAATGTAAGGACTGAAAGGGGTGTCTTTGACATATCAAGGTTCAGGGTAAAGTCTAAAGTGCAGAGGATCTCCATATTGGAGATACTCTACGCTGACGACGTGTGCCTTATGTCTGACAGCATGGCGGATCTCCAAAGCTACGTTGACGCATTGAATCACGCTTGTCATCAGTTCGGCCTTGTAATTAGTGCCTCCAAGACCCAAATCCTCAAACAACCACCACGAGGAGTTGAATCTGATTCAACACCGCTGAATTTAGATGGGAAACCACTAGAAGAGGTCTCTTACTTAAAATATCTTGGGAGTGCTATTCGGCGTGATAACACCCTGGCTTCAGAAATACCATCCCGCATTGCTGCCAATTTCGGACGGCTGTCTGATCGCGTCTGGAGGTCCCATGATCTCAAACTTGAGACAAAGATAAACGTCTACAGGGCTCTAATCATCCCTGTCCTTCTATATGGCGCAGAAACATGGTGCCTGTACAAGCCAGATGTTAGAAAATTAGACTCCTACCATCTACGGTGTCTAAGATCTATCCTAAGAATTAGATGGCAGGATCGTATTTCTAACTCTGAGATTCTGCGTCGCTCCGGGATGTTCGGCATGGAGGCACTACTGATGCAGCGTCAGCTAAGGTGGTGTGGGCATGTCCTTCGCATGGACGATCGCCGCTTGCCTAAAGCGGTATTCTATTCGGAGTTGACAGAGGGTAAGCGGAAACACGGCGGTCAACACCTGCGATATAAGGACGTGCTCAAGCGCCACCTAAACGCTTGTGCTATCGATCCTGCATGTTGGGAGGAGCTCGCTGATAAAAGGCTTGGCGGTCAACGGTCTTGGAGTCAATCAAGTCATTTGAGGAAAACCGCCTCACGAGCCTTGACACAAAACGCAAAGTACGCAAAGAAATGCCTCAGCCCTCCTACGTGTACACATACAAAGAAGTGGGTCAACTCTTCTGCCATGAGTGCTGAAGAGTTTTTAAGAGCAAGTTCGGCCTAGCCAGCCACATACGAGCCCACAATAGGAGAAATCCATAAATTCCTGAGGTCGCCGTCATCGAAATCGATGTGGAGGACTATATGTATAAACGATAATCAAAAAGACGAAAAAGGTTTCATACTATTGTATGAGGATTTATTACGTCATGAGTTTTACTTGCATACAGTTCGGTCCAAAGTAACAAATAGTATTTTCCCCTCACTAGCTCGGAAAGCGCTTTTTTGGTCCTTTAAAACTAGCGTGGAAAAACGCATTTTATTCACATGTGGGGCAAAGTAATCTAATTCCTATCACTTACCACCAGTCCAGTATAAGTAAGTCCTATATGCCGATAGTAAATATGCGCATTCGGAGGTCACACCTTAAATTGGTTATGTGATCATGTCTTATCCCACACTTGGTAAGCTGTTGGCAATATCTAAGTTCCAGGAGCGTACATACTCTATGACAAATTTTGAAATTGATTTTTGATGGTTTCTTCAAGATAACTTACATGTGGATAAGATTTATAATCGTATGTAGTCTGTATTTTCCTCGCAATAGTGAGGGGGAAAATGTTGTATTACACTTGGCGGCAAAGTTTGTTCAACTCTCGTGCCTTGAGACCCTCGTAAAGCTCAAGATTCCAGTTATTGAACCACTCGCTACGCTCGTGGCTCAATTTTGGAATCTTTCGCTTGCTCGGATCTCAATATCAGCCCGACAGTTAAACAACAACTTTTCCCCCTTGTATAATAAATAACTATTTTGTCTTCGTTACAGCACCAATTGTTATGATACTTTTTCTACTCGCCTACTTGAATCTGTCAATTACGAGTACATAGACAAAACTATAAGCTCATACTTTTCGATATTAGACAGTCCAACTCAACTATAATATTCATTTCGATACGCTGTAGGCAACTATAATAATTTCAAAAATAGAACTTCATACAAATTCTATGCTCATTTGCGATGCCGCCTGCGCCTTTGCGCCCATCTTTTTGTGTTACATCCTTGTTAAGTCAATGAAATTGAATGATGAAATTGTTCCTCCATAGATGATGATGATGATGACTCGTAGAAAAAGTATTGTATACAATCGTAACATAATTAAGTTTTTCAATCTCGTACCTTACTTAGGCCACTCAGCAAGCTTCATGACCTAAACACGGTACTCGACTGAAAAACTCTTCATTATATCACGATTGTATCCGTAAGGCGTGTATAATATGTACGTTTCGGCTATGTCCAATTGTCCAATGGCTAAGGACATCCTGTTGATTATACTCTGATCTTAATTTAAGAAAATGAAAAGCCAAAAGCTGAAAATATTTAGTTTAATAATATATATCAGAATAAAACGAGTTTTTGACAAAAAAAATCGGTTTCGAAGGATATTTGAATCGAGATTACTCAACAAAAAATCACTAAAATACCTACATACAAATTGTATGGCATTAAACCACAATTGCCCTGTTTAAGATAGTAAAAGGAAAATTGTTTTATGCTTTACGTTAAATGACACAAAAAAGTACTTTCGTTTTTAAAGCTACAAGAACAAAATAATTCGTTTCGAAATCGTTTAAAAACATTCCGAAATGCCCGCGTATTTTGCAAATCGTAGTCTTTATTGCGTAATCATAAGAACTATGTTGAAGGTAGGTTTACTATACGTAGGTACCTACGCTAAGAATTACACTGATATTGCATTTACAATCCATTTGCCGGTCATATTCGTTTGGGCACATTAATAACCAATACATTAACTGGCAGATCCGGCAAATGTGCCCGAACGTATATGGCCGGCAATTCGTAGCCGCACATTTTCAACCGTATTGCAACAGAACCAGCTCGTATGTGAAAATAGTACCAGCCACCTGCAACAAATAACAGGAATCACAATTATTTGTTCCTTCAACCTTAAAAACCTATGGTTCAGAGAATATCCAAATCAGAGTTAGGCCGGAATACGCGTAACTAATTAACTTGGAACAATACCTTATCACAGATTATAGGTTTGTAGTTTGAAGATTGTAAGAAGGTCAGTCTGTTAAAATTTTAGATAAACCATCGCTATGTATATTAGTTTTGTAAAATACAACAATAAATAATTTTGGAAAATAAGTACCTAGCCATATAAAATTATACCTTAAGTATTATCAGGGATCGGAAATTCGGATGCTTTTATACCAAACTTCGGCCTCAGTACCTACTCGTACCTACACAGTATTGGTGTTGAGTAATATGGAGGTGGACTCAATTTAATTTTGTCACAATTTAGTTTACCAAAAAATAAAAATAATAGTAGGTACATTACTGCAGACGCCGGGAAAGAAGGGCTTAACGGGTGAGTATGTATATAGACGAGCCGAGCGTTAGCGAGGGCGGATAACCATACGAAGCCGTTAAAGCCCTTTTCACGGCAAGGCATGTATAGTGCTTTTCTCAAACATGCAATGAAATAAATAAAAAAATCTCCAAAAATATGATAGTTTTATTTCTAGAAAAACTAAAAGTGGACTTGACGTATTAATATATCTAACACAAATATTGCTATTTAGTTCGTGGTGATTCCAACATGAATTTAGTCTATAACGATTAAACAGATGATCCATAAATATTTCATGATGTATAAATATGTCGCAATGTAAAATGTACCAAACACGAACAGCACTTGTTATTCTGTGACAATGAAAATTATAACCTCTTTACAAATTTTTGTAATGCCTACTTATCCTTAGATAGACAGACACAGTTCTCACTTAAACAAGAAACCAATTTAGTCTAAACAGTTATCGTAATATTAACTAAACACGCATGCATTTTGGGTAGCCATATGCCTTCCGACTTCCGACATCTCGTTTGTCATTTGCGCCATCAATTAATTTAGAGCCCATTCAATTTTACGTTCGCATTTCGCACTTAATTCTGGTGGGGCTCAATGAATAGTCATTTCTTCTTCAAAACTCGACGACAACATTATTATTATAAATAACAATAAACAATAAAACCATTGAAATAGAATAAAAGAATCAAAGTTATTTACCTTAACCTCCAAAATTATTAACAAACTACCTAGGCGTTTTTTCACACGCGGTTTGAGTAGACGCTTTTACGTTTAAATTTAATATTTGAAATGTACTTATATTTGTGTGAGTAAATTTGCAATAACGTGTTGTTACTTATGTTCATGTTAATGTCCATTTTATATAAATAAAACTTCAAAATATCATTACTTATTTTTATTTTTAATAGGCACTGTGACAGAATGTTATCATGAAACAAAACGGCACAGTTTGAGTAGACACTTTTACCGCTAATGTTTAAATGTATAATGTGTTATTTGTTATGTTCATGTTTGTACTTGCAAACAATTTCATATATTTCATTTTTTGTTAATGATGGATCAATCGGAATGTTATGATTGGCTAGCAAGTCAATCATGTTTTGCTTACGGGTATTTGAATTAGGAGGTTTTTCTACGTACTTATTATGATATGCAGCATTATCTACTACTAGTACCGAATGTGGAGCTAAGTTTGGAATGAGTTGACTACGTAGCCATTTTTCATAGTTTTCATTGTTCATCGCATTGTGATAGTCACCAGTTTTATCAGTGGACTGATACATTAACAATGCTCTTGGAATAAACCCCTTTCTACTACCTGCATGCATTATTATGAGACGTTCACCTTCAGAAATTAACTGTTTCACTCCGTTTTCTGACGAGTCAGCCCAGCTTTTAACCGCCAAATGTGATATAGACAATGTCTCACCCTTGTAATCTGTACTTTTTATCGCGGCCAAAATTTTTACTCTTTTTTAACGAATAAAAGTAATTTTCTGTTGTTTTCAACTTTTTATACCAAAAATCCATTTTTCGAAGGATTTTTCTTAGAGTACACATTCACATTCGGGTATATCCGCCGGACCTGCCAATCAATGTATGGAAAGTTGGATGCCCGGCGGACGACTACCCACTATGGAAATCCGAACGTATATGGCCGGTACTCCGGCCGCCGCCGGGACTAAGTACTCTAATAAATAGGTAGGTAGGTACATACTTACAGTCAAAACTAGACTTTTCGTCACGTGAAAAAATTGAAGACCGCTTAAGGCCAGCGTGTCATGATGAACTTGATCCAGAAGCCTCTGAACCTACAAAGGATTTGTCATTTATTTTGTAGTCAAAAAATCAACATTCAATAAATTGTGCCTTAAAACATGTTATTTATTGATTAGAAAGTGCTTCCTCTGGGTTGATCTCTACATTAAAAATAATAAAGGCATAAGATACCTCAACATTATAAACGGTGGATGGCACATCGTAAAGAGCAGGAGCCAAAGACTGCGAGGTAGTGTGCACTCGAGCGGCGATGAGAGAAACACATAAATATCGAAATACAACAAACATCATTGAGTAGGTGAGATATATCACATTCTCATATCCTCCAAATGGTCTGAAATTTGTTAATGTACAATCAATTATTAATCCGTTCAATAAGTGAAAAACTTACTATCAAGACCAATTAGAAAGCATGATTTCTCATGTTCGTAAAAATCCTTCTGATGTAATTATGTAGTAAATAGAGCATCGCATCTTTAATCTTAATAGGAAATATTAATGGACTAAAATGTGCCAGATAAAAATTGGTACGTGTATACTTTAAATATTCCTATAAATCTACAATAGTTGTTTAAATATATATTTATACATATTAATGTTTATACTAACCCACTTCCAGACCTTGGACATTTTACCATAGATGTTTTATGTCGCATTCCATCTCTGAAACATAAGCATCGGTCCAGAATAGGTTTCATGCTTAATTTTTAAAAGTTTACAGTGTCAAAAGCCTATTAAAAATCCATTTTACATTTAGAAGTACCTTTACCAATACTGGCAAATAAATAATAAATAAAAAGATCAAACCTCCCACATGCATATTTTTTTTGATTTTTCGAAATTTACTTCTAACTTAAGATTTTTTTTAACGATTATGATCGATAAGAGTCTGATAATCAGATGCAATATTGGAACCGTTTGTAGATGAAGACTCCTTTCAAATCAGAAAGCAAATATTTACGACATGTCAAAGTTGTCAACTCATGAAGTCAAATCCAGAGATTATAGAAAACGAGAAAACTTATTACCGCCTAAATAAATAGTGTTTTGTTTCGAGTGTTTTCCTTTCCCTAGTTTCCCTGTTCTTATAATCGTATTTTTAGTAATATTTGTAGTGAATTGACGTGCGTTTATAATTACTATAAATATACCTGGGTTACTTACCCAGATCAGATATATTCACATTCCAAGTAATGTACAATCTACACGTGCGATGTGTGTTTTAATAGAAGTTTGATCTTGTCATGACTTTTTATTATATTGCTTTATTTACAATAAAATTCTAACAAATATTTGCCTAACTTAATGCGAATAACTACATAACTATTATTTCTTCGTTATTTGACAAGGCCTTTCTTTCGGGTCTGAGCACGATGCGTTATATTCCGGTGTTAAATTTTGGTTTGGAAAAAGTGCATAATAAGTTCTAACAAAAATGCAAAATAAGCTAAAAAACAACGCATAGGGGCTAGAAGAACTACAATTTAAAAAAAATGGGTGACTGCAAGCCAAATAGGGGATGCTTTTGCGTTTTGCAAAGCTTGCGGAGTAAATATAAATATTAGATTTGATGTTCTGGTGCAAGAACATCAGATTTAGAAAAACATGGGGTTAGAAAAGCAAGGGGCTGGTGACAATAATAACGCAAAACGAAAGAGTATGTTTGATCAAAAGCTATTAACGGAATCATTGTTATCTACTAATTTTACTAAGAGGCAGAACTCAGATTCAGTCTTTCCAAATTACACATAATGTTGCAATTCGGAAAATTGACCACTTGAGTGAAGTAGTAAAAACAAGTTGCCATGATTCGAAAATTGCACCAAAAATAAATTTAGGGCGGAGAAAAGCTACTTGCTTTACAAAAAACGTAGTCAGAAAGACCGAAAAGCAGGAATTTGGTCAAAGATATGATGGGACAAAAGGTGTCCATTATCGTAGACGGAACTACACATAACGGAACTGTAGAACACCTATGTATTAGTATAAGAATAATTATTAATAATTAATAGAGTAAAGGACTAATTTTTTGATTTGAAGAAGTGCCTCAGCAGTATGACTTTACAAAACATATTACTACTAGGTAATTGGTTTTGCGGCTGATGGAGCCAATGTGATGACGAGAAACCAAAATTCATTGAAAACCCTACTACAAAAAGACATCTCTCACATTAAGTGCAATGCCACTCAATTGCTCTCTCTGCATGATACGCATGTAAAAATATTCCAATTTATGTTGGATATCTAGTCAGGGGTGTTTTTAATTAAATTCAGGGTAGTCCCAAAAGAATAGGTGTATTTAAAGAATTTCAAACATTTGTTGAAGTTAAACCAAGTAGTAAGGACCGCATCGAAAATTATGGAAACAAGTTTGTAAGGGTAAAAAAAAGAGGTTGCAATATTTAAAATTTTCTTTCATATGTCAATGTGACAGGTATATATTCAATTATTGGAATTTTATATAAAAAATGGATTATCGTTTGTTTCTCGGGCGTCTCTGGAATATTTTTTTGTATTTTGTGTGCAAAATGTTGTTTAATGTGTAATGTTGATAGCTAATTGTGCAGTAAACTAACGAAGCAGTATACAGCTAATGAAGAATTAAATATGTGTTCAAATCGCGAAAGTTTTAAATGTTATAATGAAGAATTAATCCTGAAACGAGTTCAGTCACTCCTTTAGTCACCAAGCGGCAATCCCGAGTCTTTTAGCAATAAACTTAACATATAGCGAGGACAATTTCCGAACAACGTGGCCCTAGTGGCAATATACTATTCTATTTATACAATATACTAAAATATATAAAGTGAATGTCATTGGACTTTCAGGACTATGTAAACAAACGGCGTCACTTTGATTTATCACTGTTACTCCTTAAAGTTTCACACCACCTCATCAAAAGTCATTGAAAACATACACTATTAAAATAGCCTTTCTCGTAAAAAACAAATAATATAGGAAAAATTACTTAATCTTGGAAATTTCATTGAAAATTCAATACGATTTAAAAGTGACGTTATTTCGACAAAATGCAATGACGTTTTTGTTTCTTTTATATTCTACGTTTGTCTATGACGTTTAGGGATGTGACTAAACTTAGTGACATTGTAATGCCGGTACTCACGGTATCTACCTGATATAGGCATAGTGTACACTACACGGTAAGTAAATGAGTAAAGGATCTTAACGTAAGGTATAATATACTTAAAATTAAATAAATACCTAAATTCAGATGCGGATGCATGCAGTGGAAGAAATGCGTGGATCATGTAATAGGAGAAGAGCATAAAATGAAAAATTTAGACAGCATCATCGATAGGGTATACCAATGATGTAACGCCACCTTTTATAATTAAGACTAGTGACTCTAGTAAAACTTCAAGCACCGATTTTCCAGAAGATTGAACCGATTAAAAATATGAAGATGAGATGTGTTTTACTTTTGGTATTTTAGTAATCGATTTATTTTGACTTAAAATAGCACTTCCCCATCGCTAGTAAATTCATCATTCAAAGACAATTTCAATATGGCGGTTTGTTTACACAGTCCTGAAAGTCCAATGACATTCTCTTTAATACGTGACACTGGCAAAATTGTCCAACTCTCGGACAGAAACTATTATTTTAAAGAAGAAGAAGTTATATAAAAAATAACACAATTCTTCTAATATCCAAGATGAAGGGTTTATCAGATAATAAACGACTTTCAATTGTGACCAAATACTGCAAGGCATCGGGTATGTCTATGAGAAAGATAGCTGCAGAGGAAGCAGTTAGCCTGAAAGCGGTTTAAAATGCCATCAAACGATTCGGCATGAATCATACTTTAAAATATTTGCCTGGGCGTGGCAGAAAACGCGGCCCTTTGCATCCTAATTTGGACAAGAAGATATGCAACCAGTTTTCCCGGAAAAAAGATATTTCCATTCGGGATTGTGCGAAAAAATGCCATACTACTAAACCCAAAACCCAAGAGTCTTCCGTCAAAACCAGGGCCCGGAAGTTATACGACCAAAATTTAAGTAAAAATGACCAATGCATTATCATGGACGATGAAATTTATGACAAACTTGACTACAGAACATTGCCTGGGCCGCAGTTTTATACAGTAGAGAGAGGAGCAAAGGTCCCTAAAGAAGACAAAGCAATGTTTTGCGAAAAATTTGGCCAAAAAGTGATGATTTGGCAAGCTATTTGTCAATGCGGCATGAAAACGTCTCCGTTCTTCGTAAAGGGCAAAAGCGAGTGCTGCGACTCATTCGCAAGCACAGTGGCCGTACATTGTTCTGGCCTGATTTAGCTGCGTGTCACTATGATCGCCATATACTGAACTGGTATAGAGAGAATAATGTTGAATTTGTTGCGAAAATGCTAAATCCCCCGAATTTCCCTGAAATTAGACCGAAAATGCTAAATCCCCCGAATTTCCCTGAAATTAGACCAATGGAAAGATTTTGGGCTCTGATGAAGACAAGGTTAAGAAAACAAGCTAAACCAACTGATAACATCGAGCAATTAATAAAAGACTGGATTCGTACCCAAAACTCCTTCAGTACAGTTGCTGTCCAGAAGTTAATAAAGAATATTAAAATTAAAGTCAGGAAACTAGCAAAGGGAGGCAATAAATAAAAAATTGACACTATTGTTATATTGTTTGAAGATTTAAGAATCGCATTATTTTAGTTTTTTTTTTGTAATAAAAGTTTTTACGCACATTACACCACAATACTTGTTTCCATAATTAACGATACGGTCGTTACACCCTGCCGCCCAGACTCGCTGGTTATCGTTATTCGATACCCTTGTCGTTGACACCGACTCTCATTTCTTACCTCTCACGGCCCGTTACAACAATCCTAAAATCAACTGAAGACGAAAACCAGAAAATATTTTACCGGGTTACTAATTTATCGCCGAATATTTTTTTGCCAGATTTTCATTTCGCAAACAATTTATCCCAAAACACATGTTTGCTAATTATTCATTTACAAACTAATCAAATCACATGAAAATCTTTCGCAGCTAAACCATAAGCAAATAAATGTTTAGGCCTTTCCTTACTTCGTCATTGTTTATTTAACCGATTCTTAATTACTCTTATGCATTACTTGTCAAAGTATGAACGACCCAAAAATATATGGTGAATCATAAGTTTCGCAAACATTTTTTTACACAGTAAATTATGTGGTCATTTTTGAATCCACTAAATATAATTTAATTAAAATTAATAGATGGCTTTCATTAAATTGAATACCCGAATTGTAGCATCGTAAAACCAATCCCACTTTTCTGGCAACCGATCATTTTAATATGGTTCACAGTTCTTTTTTTCTTGAGAGGGGAAAATGCGTTACGCATACCGTCCGGGTGCGGGGACGGACCCGGAACGGTTATGTGGGACTCCCTGTTGGGCTGATGAGACCCCAGGTATACCCACTAAAAACCCCTCTATCTGCCGCCAGTGTGCTATAGCGGTGGGCTGCAGGAACGCTTGCGCTTAACTTCTACAGCACCACCAGCACTTGTCCGTTAGCCGGACCACCTCCAGAAGCCCATGTTGATGGTTCACAGTTCTTTTTTTTTTTCTGCTGCTGTTGCTTTATGAAAAAAAAATTGAATTCGTCAAAACATAATCATAAGCTCTCAAGCTTATGGTGACAAATTTTGTTACAATCGACATTCGTGATGTAACTGAATACATGACAAAATTCAACATGTATGAAGATTCACATGGCTCAAAATCAAAATTAGGTTTGTATTTAATATTTTTAGGTAGAACTAGACAAGAAGATGTTAATAAAAGCTAAAAAAGGAAACTTAAGGGTAGACATCAATAAATGCGCTTGAAAGAGGTTTTTGGGGTATATCATTAAGGCAATATCAAATGAAGTAATTTTTTTAATTAATATAATTTAAATGTATTTGATTAATTATTGCTGCTTTTCACCATGCCAAAACATCCATAAACTAAGATTTTTCGCTGAAGAGATACTTACGACAATAGGTTGTACAGTTGAAAGCAAATAAAAAACAGATTAATTGTGAAAGATGTGAAGACAGCGCCACTGACGACCTCATCCATAGCTCGCACCAGCTGTGCCGTGTGGTTGTAGTCCTCGCGAACCGATGCCCAAAATTTTGGAGACAAATACTGCAACTGAGGAAACATTTGCGCAGAAAGGACATAATAAATTGAACTTAAGGTGGATTAGATTGTAGTCTAAATTAGGAACGGCTGGGTTTCAACCGACTTCAAACTTTGAAAAGGAGGAGTTTCTCAATTCGTTTGGATCTTTTTAAATGATTCTTTTTGACAAATCCGTCGTTAAGTACTCGAAGCGATTTAAAAAAACTTTTTTAAATCTGAAAGTAGATAGTTCCCTTTTGGTCGCATTGTTTTCAAAACAAAAAAAATCATTTCTGATAATGGAATCCATGAGGAATTGAGGAAAGTCCTCAAATTTGAAAGGCCGATGCATATTGATTTGGGGTGTTTTCTTAAGAAACTTAAGTATTTCTTTACGGAAACTATCAATTTGGTGAAGAAGATTTGATGATGAAGACCAGAAATGCCATAGAGAAACTGCTTGGTAATCCCCAGCTCTAGCATCCGATTTGAGACATTTATCTTTTTTTGTAAGAATATACCTCCCAGATAGATAATCCCATTTGATTATAATTATATTCTGATGATGGAATTCATGAGGAATCGAGGGAACTCCTCAAATTTTAACGGCACATGCATCATGATTTGAGAGTTTCCTAAAGTAACTTGTACATTTTCTTATGGAAACAGGATCAGGGATGGCAAAGTGAAATTGCTTGATAAACCTAGATCTAGGTATCTTTAGATTTGTGACATTCATCTTTTACATTTGATCTCGTTTCATTTACCTTTAGTCGTTTTATTTACCTTAAAATAAATTATTTTATTAGACTAAAGATTTGCTTTGAAAGAAAACAAATGTTGAGGAAGCGGTCACCTTACTCACCTTTACCTAAATACTACCGGTAAGGAACTAACAAAATCACCCACTTTACCCCCTTGGGCTGGTGCGTGTATTTTGTAAGCATGATTTGAATATCTGTGTCTCTCAATTAAAAGTAAGGCGAAAGGAATTAAGTTATGAGAGAATAAAATTACTTGTACAAGGATAAAAATAAACTTAAAGGGATGCTGATAGTTCTATCGTGGATGGATGACTGATACATGACATAATATGAGTTCCACAATAGGTATCCAACAAAACCTTTGATGATTCGCATACCTTATTTTTATTTTCAATTATTTTTCTGCAGATTCCTTGTAAAATTGAAGTCAAATAATAACTTATGCAAACTATAAATAGGTCCGAGTAATTCCAAGTTAATGTTGCAGTTATATTTATAAACTGAAACAAAAAGAACAATCGAGAATGTAACAAAAGAAAACAAGAATTTACTAATCTATTGAACCAAAAAATTTACGACAACGTGCAGTGGTGTATTTGTCTACCTCTTTTCATTTTTTCTCTCATCTACTCAAAGGTTAACTGGAAGAGATCCCTTAAAGGGATAAGTTCGCCTTTGTACTTACTGTTTTCCTTTTGTAAATTTTAATTTTTCTGTGTTTTGTACAATAAAGAGTTTACATACATACATAGACATACATACAAGTCAATACCAAGTATTTCAGACAAACGAGCGTGTAATTTTGATCGAAAACCTTAATTTATCGATTTGTATGTTACATATATAAGATTTGACAACGCATATGCTTCGAAAGTGTTTCTTGACACATATTCACATAGGTAATGTTTTTTCTAACATGTTTGAAAATAAAAACGCAGCCCTTGGGGCACACCCAAGCACAACACTGCTAGCTGGTGCGAGTTGTAAATTATATAAAACGCCCTTCAAATATTTCATACGGACACCTAAAAGCAGTTCATCGATGGAAATCTGAGGAAAACACTTATCACTTCACCAATGTTCCCGTTAAGGAGTGTCTTGAACTTGTCAGGAAGAAGTTATGCGAGAGTTGTATATCGGAGACGTTTGTGGTGTTGCTGAGGAACTTTTAAGAGGGTAGCTACTTTTTATACGGTATGGGGTTGCCATGGGTAGTCCTGTAGCACCGGTTTTGGCAAATATCTGGATGGAGCATATCGAGCCCAGTAAGAACCTGCAGCGTACGATATGTGGATGATGGTTTTTGTATAATGAGAGGTGGAAAGCAGGAGGTCGAGCAACTACTCCATGGTGCGTAGCCAAGATGCCAATCGCTCACGCTCAGTCGCTAACGAAACGCAACTGCCATTGTCACACTAATAAGGAAGAGTGATAGAGAGAGGTAGCTGCGATACTCATACTCATACTGCTTTATTCATAAAACCAATTTACATGTCAAAAAAATTACAATATTAAACAAAGATTTGGATTCCTAATAGTACTAGGGTATACATTAAATTATATATATATAAAAAAATAATAATTAAACAATGTCAAACTCAGATAGTCAAATTAAGTAAATTGTCATATTTAGTTAGCGGCTGATTTATGCGTTATGAATTCATTGTTAGTATAGAACGGGTGCTCAACGAGCCAACCCTTTAATCTTTGCTTAAAGCTATGAAAACTCGGTGCCTCAGTAATGTTTTGTGGCAAGTTGTTATAAACTGCAGGTCCCATCACATGAGTTAACTTGTTCGATCTGGCTAACTTTCGCCTAATGCCTACAATTTTACTCGCATTTCGTGTACTGTAACTTGACCCCATCTCTTTTGTTTTAAATGAAGCCAAGTTAACTCTGACGTAGATATTGATATCTGCCATAGAATTCCCACGAGAAGGGTGAAATAAGCTGCACGATAGTCAGAGAACCCCAATGACCAAAGTGCCCCTTTTACGCTGCAGGGTCGGGCGGTACTGCAGGTTGGTGCGTTAGCGACTGACTCCACCTCAGCCATGCATCCTCTTGCGACGCACCGCGCTTAGGATTGGGGGTAATTTTTTATTGAGGTTTTCTTCCTCGCGGCCCAGCCAATTAAGGCAAGGCCCCCGGTACTCGTGCAAAGCCGTAAAACATGACCACGACCTTGGAACGAGCAACGGTTGGTCCGGCGTCGACTATAAGTCGAGAGCCCTCGGTGGGCAAGTCCGACTCGATCTTGGCCGGTTTTTTGGACCTCCCGATACTGGATCAACCAATTTTTTGTTCAAGAGACCTTTAACTTATTTCTAAGGACCTATCAGATGATGTGCCACAAGTAGATATTTGACAAAAAAATGGAACTCAAAAAACGGCATTTTTATTTTTTGTTGTACAAAAATCACTTTTTGCTAAATTACAAATTTTTATATTTATTCTACTTAGAATCGCAGCTCTTTCAATCCTAGTAGGAGAAAAAAAGTGTCCTAAATTTTCCATACATTTTTCAAACTTTCTAATGTGCTACCGCCATACTGAATCTATGAAATGATGGTGGCGAAATGGAAAACAAATCTTGGAACACTTTTTTTCTCCTACTTCGATTGAAAGAGCTCGCGATTCACGAAAACAATTAAAACTTTTCATATTTTCAAAAAATGATTTTTTTACAACAAATAATAAAAACGCCCAAAATATGCCTCCGGATTTCAGTTAAAATTACAAAACGTTTTAATAAAATTATTTAATTACACGTCCTTTTTTTCATCTTATCGGCTTTGTTTTGTTACCTTCAATATAATATCACCACCCCAAAATAGAATTCAGATTGAGTTTAAATTTTGAAAAAAAAAAACTTTTTAGTAGTTAGGTATGCTTAGAAATGTACCAATATATATATGAATATGAAAACAATGAATTGGATCCGGAGGCAGAAAACAAAATCCTATTCCATAATAACTTCGGATACTATTTAGAGACATTTGACGTTTGAATAAAACTATTTTAAATCTTATGATAAACACAAAACAAATATAAAAATTACTCGTACATTTTCTAACACCACGTACGCCAAGTAATAGTTGATGTTCTGGCGCAAGTATCAATAATGTTTGGTCCGCGCGACAAGCGTCGCGAGGCCATTAGCCTCGCGACGGTGCTTACACTCAATGAATGCTCGCTCCCGTTCGCACTAACCGCACCTGCTATGCCGTTCGAAGAGCATGGCGATAATAAGTTTGTATACCTGATTGTAGTGTGTGTCCGCACACAGATGCGCGTTCGGAGCGCAACTGGCGGTAATAATATTGAAATGCGAGCGGGCGGATTTTGTGATAGCACTCTTAAATAAGACATTCCGTTATTTCTGGTGAGAAACAAAACTGCATTCAAATATTATTATTTAATTACATAGAAGGTGTATGTACATTGTACAAACGATTTGTGTATTATCTATTCAAGATTAAGGTTTTTTTGTCCGACAGACGAGTGTAAGACTTAATGTTTCTGGGAGAAAATTTTACATTGACATAAAATAACGATTTTCTTTTAATCTGTTTTGGATTTGATTCCTAGGAGAGTGAAAATAAAAAAAAAACTTTAAAAGCAGTTTTTTTATGTTCTTCGTGGGTAAAACGAGCTAACTTAAGGTTTTGAGGTAGTTTCCCTTCAAGGTCTATTATAATTTCCGACTACACATGTATACAGAATGAGCTCTGCTACTGTTAAGTATTTACTTGTGGGTCTTCTCTACAGGCGAGACCGATTGATAGCAAATCAGTATCAGGAGTGCAAAGTAATTTCATGCAATCTTCAACTTATTATTAACGTTAGCTGGAGGATGTTCCATTATGCAATGATTTTAATCATAAATAGTTGATTGCATTCAACTACGGACTGGGGAAGTCTCATTACGATTCCCTCTAGTTTCCATACAATTATACAATCACATCTTGTGGTTATTTTATCAAAGTGTCATCCGCCCTTGCGAAACACGATGCGTATGCGTATACGCACATATACGGGTTAAACGTCAAGATACTTAATATGGTCATGTTTATAATTATTTTGATGGATCTATATCGGGATCCCTAAAGCTTTTTATCCTATTTATGCGTTCCCTAATACTCTTCGTCATAATAATTATTTGTCTTAACACTCATTTGCCCTATCGTTGATTGCCATCTCATCGAATGGATGATTTTAGTTTGCCCTAATGTTTGATGTACCTACTAATGTCACCTGCCATATTGATTACATATCCTAATGTCATGTTTATAAATAATTATTTGTCCTAAAGATCATATGTCCTAATCATTATTTTTCCTAATTTTATATGGCCTAATTACGTTAATACTATTATTGTTATACCTAATATTATTTATCCTAACGATTCTGAGCCCCAATTAAATAGTAAATAGACAATTATAGTTTGTAAAGAGTGTTATGTAAAAAGTCGGTTCTAGCGCTTCGCCGGCCGCTGATGCGGCACGCTCGCTTCGCTCACTTGGCTCACGCGCTATTAGGTCACACAGCCACCTAACACTCCTCCTAGCTTCACTCGTCGTCGTACCTAAACCGACCTGCCTTAACCTTCGATCTTTGGAGCGCTCTATCTCAACCTTTTTTAATTTTAGAAAAAAGTTATTCAATTAAAAGCTTACAATCATTTCAAATATATTTCATAATTACACCACTTTCGACTTATAAGACCCCCTTTTGTACAGTCCAACTAAAATATGGTTAAAACTGGTACAAGACTGCGTGTGTATATGATAACATGCTTCGAACAGATGAGTTTTAGGACTACTTATCATTTTATTATGGATACTAATTATTATGACAATTGATTTTTAGGACTAATACCGATTAGGATAAAATATTTATGGCAAGAGATATGAGGACAAAATTTGTTAGGGATCGCAATTAATATGCCAAAACACATAAGGGATATTGATGTTATGCCATAAATGCTTCGGGCAAATGAGTTTTAGGGCAACCATTACGGTGTGGAAAATAATTGTTATGGCAATAGATCGTTAAAGCTAATTGCCCATTAGGGCAAAACGGCTAGGGTAAGTGATTTTAGGACAATCGTTGTTAGGGATGTCGAAGGAGACCCTGTATTGACACATCGTCTACTGCAATATTTTCAACCGCAACTGCATTGGTTGTTCTAGGATTTTACTGTATTTGTTAATATTCAGAGCGTATCAAATATCGATAGATAACAGTTTATCGACTTATACTCCTCTCTTCGCTTACCGCGCGCTTTAGCCAATCACAGCGCGTCTCCGGCCACACCCCCGGAGAATTTTTCTTACTTCTTATATCTATGGTTTTCGATGTGAACAAAAGTTAAATTACCTGTATGGAAATCCCAACAAGAAAGTGGTCTGGCAGGCCGAATTCAGCGACCCACGGGAAACTCATTTCGATGTAATCTCTGTATAAACGAGAATAGTCTGCAGAGCAATCTAATACTACTGCTACTAAAGAACATTCTGCTAACAAGTGTTCCACTGAAATGAATATATCAAACAATTAACATTGTGCGTGGATGCGTAATTAGTTCTATCATCACGGACAGGACTATTGTAGCCAATAGGCCTGATATCGTTGTGATAGATAGATCGATCGCAGCGCCGGGCCATGCTTGGCGACATCACCATCCCCCATGACGAGAACCTCGTGAAAGCCGAGAAGGACAAGTTCCGCAAGTACCTAGACTTTGCCCACGAGGTAACCGCCATGTGTGTGGAATATTGATTCGGCGATCATTGTACCGATAGTTGTTTCGGCGAACGGTCTTATAGCGAAGAGTCGACCAACATCCCGAAAGGCTCTCGCTACGAAATTGTGGTTGGATGAAGGGTCAGATGCACAGAAGGCGGTAATACTGGACACTGCGCGCAAAGCCCGAAGATTCCTCTCTTTGCGCCCCTACCCAACGGCAGCCTGGGCGCAGCCCTGTTGCCGGCGGCACTAGGTTAGGTTTTTTATAATGTGTATTTGTTTTGTATTGTTTTTTGTATGTTGTATTGTATTTTATTTTTATACACGTATTGTAAAAATTCTAACCTAAGAAAGAAAATAAATAAACGAATGTAATGATTTCAAATAATAAATAATGGCTACGTACATACAAAATAATAGGACTTTCTATAAATAAAATAAATTATTTAAATGTAAATTGTATGTGACATGTCAAATACAATTAACATTTAAATACAATTGTAAATCACGAATCAAATCATTTATTAAATGTAATAAATGTTTTGATTCATTGCAAATTGCAAAATTGGAAGAGATGTCATTAACTAAAGAAAAAGTGACCAAGGTCCCCGGTGAACAGTGCTCGAGGGCAGGGGGCCGATTTCGATTGAATTTGAAAACCATTTTTTTATTGACTTTCTTGTTCACGGGAAGTTTCTTGCTTTTAAAAACTAAAGAACTCTTCAATTTGACGAAATTTGACGGCACCGTTAAATGGTGGTCTTTATTATAATGTTCGGATAGATTTAATATTAATTTATTACGTTCTTTACTCATTTTTTTATTGAATTTTACACAAACTAAACGAAATCACGTTAACTTGAAGAAGTCCGATTATTTTTTTAGGTTTCTATGGGCATTTCTCAATTTTTTTATTATCTCCAAAACTATGCATGATAAAAAGTTCAGAGTTTCACTTAAAGCTTCAATTTGATGAGATTAATGCGATGAATTAAAAACTGAAGATAGTCAAAACTGATCGAAAATCCCACACTGTGCGTCACATACAGCGAAATCTACACATAAGTGGCTAAAAGAGAAATTACCCAGCGATATTAGAACTGAATGGCCTTCATCAAGCCCTGACTTAAACCCGTTGCATTACGCTTTGTGGACAGAACTGGAGCTAAGAGCATGCCCAAAACCCCTCCAAAACCTTCAGTCCCAAAAACGCACGCTAGTGAGAGAATTGAAGCGAATCCCTATGGAAAAGGTGCGTGCTGATTGACGAGTGGTCAGCATGCTTAAGGCCTGTTTAAAACAAGGCGGACATTTCGAGTAAATTTTATTTATTTTTTATTTATTAAATGCATTTTGTTTGTCGTATTAAAATAAATTATTAAATTGCAACGGTTAACACTCACGTATACGTAATAATACGTGAGTGTTAACCGTTGCAATTTAATATCAGTATGTCTCACGAAAGTTTAAATTATATTAAAATAAAAAGTGTCCGTTTTATTATCGGCTTGACTTAATCAACGTAAACTTATGAACACACGCGTTTTCTCCCAAGCGTTTTCCCGGCTTATGCCAATTGTCATGGCTTAGGGAGTCTGGGGTCCCCTTTGGCAACTTATGTCAAGATTTGGCATAGGCGCTAACGGAAGCGACTGCCATCTAACCCTTCACCTTTTGACCTGAGGGTAAACTTATTGGTAAATATCAAATGATATTTTGTACAAAGTTTCAAAAAAGTCAATGTTTCGTACCGTGGGTTTGAACCCGCGACTTTTGGATTGAAAGTCGCACGTTCTTACCGCTGAGCCACCAACGCTCATGAAATATGCGTAACTGATTCTGATTCTGATTCTTGTGGTAACTCCAACTCCAGCCAGCAGTTCTGCAGCAAGGACTCGGAAGCAGTGACTACGAGAGGGAAGAGGTGTTGAGGGTAATAATAACTTTAGGGGTTCGTATGATCCTCTGATTTAGCATGATCGGTAAAATCGGCGGAGTATGTCAGAATCACGCCGCACCGACCACACCTTAAATGCTAGATCAAACTGGATATGCGAGCCCTCATGCCTAATAAGCCTCATCAGCTTCCGCCGCCCCATCGCAGGCACTAGCAACCTGCCCGAGACACCGGAGCACCAAGTAGATAGGACAGGAGTGTAGGTGTGCAGTCGGGGAGTTTAGGAGAGACAGGAAGTTAGAGCCGACCCGAATACATAGCATCGTGAAGCCAGCGTGAGGAATATAGATACTATACTTGGTGTATAATAGATATTAGGTGTGTGACTGCATGGTCTCCCCTCCCCCGATTCTTTTCTTTACCCTTCTGCTAGGTAGACTGATCTCGTGATCTAATATAATATATGCCGCTGTCTTTGCCTTGTTATTTTATTATAGCTCTGTTTTGTCATGGATACTGCGTTCTTCTTTTACGGTCATACTAATCGATATTATAGTATGGATATTAAGCTTCGGCTCTTTTTTCTCCGTTTCTTTGCTTCAATGCACTTACGTAACTTCAATTAAGGCACAGAGCAATAAAACACGGCTTTTTTGTAGTCTGTTAGTAGCTTCCAAACTTTGTTACGCATCTGGTCGAGGGCTGCACTGTATTCCGGCCCCTATACAAAAAAACAATATTCTCATCTGGGTAGTCATACCTGCTGGTATAAAGTAGTTGTAGGTTTAGATCGCAATTTGGTTGTTTCCTTATGCTACTGTTAGGTATTATTCCTGGCTGGCGAAAATGTATTTCCTTTGTGTTGAATCTGTGATTGCCGAGTTTTCCTTTAACTGTCTTGATTTAGTTTCCTTTTCTTGTAAGAAAGTCAGCTGCGTTCTTTTAGAATGTACACACTGTCAAAAAAAACTTTAAAATCAAACATGTGTCCATTGCACTCATAATCTCTGTATCAAAACACAGACCACACAAAACAATCACAAACACTTTTATAAAAAAACACTACAAACCTAATTCATTCGACTGGGTGGGTAATTTGAACTTTTGGAAGGTACATTTCATTCTTACGAAAACTCAAGTTTTAAAATGTCGCTTATATAGGACCCTCTTGCCTTAAGTAGGTATAAGTACCTAGTGTACACTATAGTTCGATGACCTACATACATGGGTACCGGCCATTTAGGAGCATCGTCAATGCTAGTAGTGTTGGTCAGCTATTATACGTATGTAACATGCTCAAGAGTCGAGATTGTCACTATTTAGATAATGCAGGTATATAATGCAAAGCATCGGACAGCTTTCCCGTTTTTATTCAGTTTTTTTTGTTGACCACGGGTCACATAACACTAATACCTATGTACTTATCACAGGCCCAGGCCAAGCGGGTATCCAGGATTGCATCTTATTTCATTGCGGTATCTTACGATTGCCAGATTAATTTCCAGTGTCCGCTAGACCATAGTCTTTGTTTATAGGTTGCATCAATTGCAACGGTGAAGTAAAAAGGCTTCCTTCTATGGGCATAATTGTTTGCAGACAGAAAAATAGTTCCGAAATGTTTTTGTCTCGCCGGGGTGAAATCTTCGAGAAGTGTTGGCCACGCGCGTTCATTTAGAGGTAGTCGATAAGTATGAAGTATGTTTAGATAATTTTTGTATGAGTAGATACCTATGCAACTTTTATGGTGTTATTTCACGCGTACGTTGGTACGTCAATTCAGATAACGTTAAATCGCGTCTGCCGAGTCGCGTCTGCCATAAACCTGGGCTGCCGATTCAGACGTGGAAATTGCGATCAATTGCCCTTCAGTAATATAATTTAGTGTAAGGGGGCGAACCTAACATGTTGAGGTGTGTGCCCATACCTGCGGTTGTGCAGCGCGTCCTCCGTGTAAATTCAATTTGAGATCTTTGATTTTACGGAATTAGGTCCGTACGGCCTTTAGGTACACGTGCTTCTAGTTAGGTCATGCTAAACATGGAAACGGCGGCCCTTACACTTGTAATCATCTGTAGGCATCTTAAATTTTACACCTATTAATTTACATGCGAAAAGGAACAGCCTCACCAGGGTTTCAGTTGAGCATCGCTATCTAACGGGTCCGTTTCAGCAAACGCACTATATGTACACACAACACACTACACTGCACACCATTTAAATTGCTGTTAGTTATATATGTAAAGTTTAGACGCTATATAGACGAGTCGGTCGGCCGGCCGGCCGGCCAGTCGGCACATCTGGCGTTTATGGCACTATTTTTACTGATGGGTTTTGTAAAAAATTAAGGAGCCAAATATGGGCCCAAGAAAGCGACCATCTCGGTCCGAGGATCGAACAAGACTCCAACGCTCATGCAATATGCGTAACAAAGACTTAATACCTACAGTCAATACACAAATTCCTTACACGCATATTTTTTCGTATTCTATATACAAAAAGCTTACCGGTTGCCACAGTCAAAAACATTGTAATGAATACGTTACACTTTGTCTTTATTCTTGGATCCACATATTCATCTAGTTGAAAATGAGGTATTTTTTTTAGTAACGGTGGCCATTTCTTTGCCACCTGGAAGAAGAGGATAGTTGTTACTGCGCTGGAGACGTAAAATGATAAATGACCTGTAACATAAGGTGATTGATAATTAGACTTGAATGGGGTGACATGGAGCAGTTTATTAAAATAATTACCGGGGTTGATGATATTGTAGGTTAATAGATAGGTATGTAAGGTCGAGTTTTACTAAAGCCTTATCCATTGAAAGACCTATCCAGAAAGACTAAATCAATAGTACGATTCTTCTCACATGAATGTTTCACTTCGGGGTTCATCTTTGAAACAAAGGCTATTTCTTTTGCAAAACCGCTCACTTCTGTGTTAGTGCCTGCCACTACAACATTAAGTAGAGTTAAAAAAAACGGTATCGACATAGTAACTAAGGTTCAAATTCAATTTCTGAAAAGTGTAGTGTATTTCGTTAAAACGTTTAGGTCAAATGGTTTAAAATGTCATAAAAAGTTTTTTCAATGAATTCCAGTCTAAGTCCACTGTTCGCTGTTCATACCTACATTTTGACTGTTTTTTTTGTGGGAATGTTTCATTCGCCAAATTATAGACACTTAAAAATACTACAATTTACATACAGTCTTATTTTTCTAACGCTAAGATGGCTATGTTAAAAATCATTACACTAACAAAATAAAAATTATGAAATTTTTATTATTTCTGTCATAATTAATTATTGGTTGGTTTTAGCGATATATTATGGTTTTCGCTGCAAAATCTAAGATCTTATCTAAAAAGGTAGTACGAATAGTTCTCGAGATTTACTATAAATCTCGACATTCACCATCTTTGATTGCCCGCCATTTTTGTTAGCTACCACTTAAAGATGGCGATCGTGGTTTATTCACGTTCTTATAAGCTTACCTAATTGCAGTGAAAATGTAAAATTACAAGTAGTACCTCCAAAATTTACTTATACATATTTTTAATTAAAATAATTTAATTGTGATCAAAATGAATACTAAATAAAAATGCATTCTTCACTCGATCGTTTAAAATTCTATCCCAAACAGCATCTCATATTGCACTGTAGTCAGTTAAGGAATTAACCCCAATATGTGGGTATCTCATGTCATTTCAGAACAACATTAATGCGTTATAAGTAGGTAATTTTAGTTTTCGTATGTTAGTGAATGAATTGATGTCAAAGAAAAGCTAAGAAAGCTATGTATATGGCTAGAGATATGTTTTGTAATTCGAAATTGAAAAATATTGATTTACCGGCTGAATTTCGCATATGTAGCAGGGGTATTTGTGAAAACAAATATCACTTGGAGCTAATAAATTACACTAACATTATTGGTATTTTGTCAACTGCTGCAAAAAGGTCCTGTAAAGTTAAAAATGCCAGTAGGAAGAAACAGGTAACAGGCTGGAACCGTCATGTACGCGAGGCGCACAGTAAGGCTAGACTATATTTTAAAAACTGGGTTCTGCACGGAAAACCGTCGTCTGGGCATGTTTATGAAGAGATGAGAGTCGCGAAAGGTGTTCAAGGTTAAATTGAAGTGGTGTCAAAACAATGAGCAGCAAATAAAATGTGACATAGCTAAACACCACTACAATAAAAGCTTTGGACAGTTTTGGAAAGCTGTCAACAAACAGAACCACAAGTCTGGCCTTCCTGTGAGCGTCGCAGGTGCGCATGACCCTAAAGACATTGCGAACCTGTTTCAGCGTCATTTCAGGGTAGAGTCGCCGCTGGGACCGCCGTCGCGGGTGTTCAATGCTGATACCAGTGCACCGGACGAGACCGTTATCATAACCGCAAGGCAAGTTGCTGCTGTCATCAAAAATATGATTAGAGGTAAGTCCCCGGGGCATGATGGTCTTAGCATTGAACATTTGCAGCATGCTGGGGCGCATTTACCTAGGGTACTTGCAATGTTTTATACCCTATGCATGAAACATTCGTATTTATCTGAGGACCTCATGCGCTCCATTGTGGTTCCAGTAGTGAAAAATAAAACTGGCGATGCTACAGACATAACAAATTACAGGCCAATATCTCTGGCAGCTATTGTAGCCAAAGTGTTGGACAGTCTGTTAGATGGTCACCTAGAGCAGCACTTTCGTCTTAACGATGCGCAGTTTGGCTTCAGGCCGGGTCTGTCAACGGAAAGTGCGATCCTGTGCCTCAAACAGACTGTCCAATACTACACAAGGGGTAAAACGCCAGTGTTTGCCTGTTACCTACACTTGTCAAAAGCTTTTGACCTGGTATCCTATGATGTCCTTTGGGACAAGTACTCAGACGACATTACCCTGAGAACTCACATCTCTAATGAAGTATTGGTATCACCATCAAAAAAATTGCGTAAGGTGGGCTGGTGTCATGTCAGAAGAGTACGGGTTGGAGTGCGGGGTGAGGCAAGGGGGGTTAAACTCGCCTCGGCTCTTTAACCTATATGTGAATGGGATGATCGAGGAGCTCAGCAGTACCAGAGTTGGATGCCATGTTGACGGCGTGTGCGTAAATAACATCAGTTATGCAGACGACATGGTGCTGCTGAGCCCTTCGAATGGGGCCCTCAAGCGCATTTTGGCGATTTGTGAAAGTTACGCGGTGACCCATGGACTCAAATACAATGCTAACAAAAGTGAGCTTATGGTTTTCAAGGCAGGCACCAAAACCTACACATTACCATCAATTACGCTGTCAGGTGCCCCCTTAAAACAAGTTGGCCAATTTAAATATTTGGGTCATTGGGTCACCGATGACTCAAGACAACGTCGACGGGAGCGAAGGTCGTTGGCCGTTCGATGCAATATGTTGGCCCGCAGGTTCTCACGATGCACAGAAGAAGTGAAAATCACTCTTTTTAAAGCCTTTTGTAAAATTTTCTACACTTACAGCCTGTGGGTCTACTATACGCAGAGAGCGTACAACGACTTTCGCGTTCAATATAACAACGCGTTGCGGATGCTGATGCGGCTGCCGCGATAATGCAGCGCGTCCGGCATGTTTGCCGAGGCACCGACTGATGGCTTTGCGGCAATTATGAGAAAAAGAAGTGCTGGGATCTTGTCTCTGCTTCGCGGCAGTCCCAACCGTATCCTTAGCGTTTGTGAACCGCTGGGACAGCCCTATGCTAGCCCGGTGGACGTCAATGCACGTCGTTAAAAATAGCATATAAGGAGGGCAATTTTAAACGTGTTATTGTAGTCAGGTAGATTATAAGCAATTTACTGTAACTAACAAAGTGTATGGACTATTTGTCTGCAATAAAGTTATTAATAATAATTGAGGACGTGAGTATTAGACAGGCGACGAAGGAGCGCTTCTTTGGCCGGCTGACAAAAGTACTTAATAGTCTTTTGCCAGGTGGCAACAAGGTGCGCGCCTTTAACGCTTGGGTAATGCCCCTGCTCACATACTCCTTTGGCATACTAAGGTGGACTCAGACCGAGCTGGATACCCGGGATCGGAGAGTCCGCCTACTGCTCACCACACATCGTATGCTACACCCACGCTCGTCTGTTATGAGATTGTACTTCCCACGGAAATGTGGAGCTCGCGGCTTTTTAAACGCCAAAAACCTTCTCAACCCTGAGGTGTACAATCTTAGGAATTATTTCCTTAACAACGAGTGTGGGATACATCGTGATGTGGTGGCAGTAAACAGGAATCTCACACCGCTCTCCTTGGCAAAAGAGAATTGGCGCAAACCTGTGGTACTAAGCACCGAAGACTGCAAGACGGTATGGAAGAGCAAAGAGCTACACGGGCGGTTCTACAAGGCCCTCACGGGCCCCGATGTAGATCTGCCCGCATCGGTGAACTGGTTACGATCCGGGGACCTTTTCGGAGAAACCGAAGGTTTTGTCTCTGCAATTGCGGACGAAGTTATCATGACGAATAACTACCGGAAATATATCCTAAAGGACGGTACGGTCGACATTTGTCGGGCATGCCGCCGTCCCGGAGAGTCACTCAGTCATATTATTTCCGGTTATTCCCATCTTGCTAACGGCGAGTACTTGCACAGACAAAATCTCGTAGCCAGGATTATTCACCAGCAACTTGCTCTTAAATACGGTCTTGTGGACCACGAAGTGCCGTACTACAAGTACGCACCTGCGCCAGTTCTCGAAAATGGTCGTGCTACGCTCTATTGGGATCGATCTATCATCACGGACATCGTGCTGGTTGATCAATCGCAGCGTCGGGCCGTGCTCGCCGACGTCACCATCCCCCATGACGAGAATCTCGTGAAGCCCGAGAAGGACAAGTCCATCAAGTACCTAGACTTGGCTCACGAAATAACCGTCATGTGGGATGTTGACTCGACGATCATTATCCCGATAGTCGTTTCACCGAACGGTCTTATAGCGAAGAGTCTCGACCAAATCTGAGAGACTCTCGCTAGATAGATGGATCAAGGGTCAGATGCAGAAGGCGGTAATCTTGGACACGGCGCGCATAGTCCGGCGGTTCCTTTCTCTGCGGTCCTTACCACCGGCAGCCTGGGCCCTGCTCCGTTGCCGGCTGCACTCTAGGTTAGGATTTTTATAATGTGTTTATGTTTTATATGTTTTTTTGTATGTTGTTTTATATTTTACTTTTATAGACATATTGTAAAAACCTAACTTAAGAAAGAAAATGAATAAAGAGACTTTAATAAACTAATATGAATTACTTTATATATATTGACCATTATATATTATAAGTTTAGAAAACTTTATATATTTTGATACTACATGTATTTTGAATTCAGGTATTATAATAAGTAGGTAATAGTAATAGGTATCAAAATAATATGAGCGCAGTGTTACTTCTGGGCGGTCGATCGTCCTACACTACCAAAACGTAATAAATATTTAGAATACAAGTCACGTTCAATTTGAACCTTAGTACTATGGCGATAATACCGTTTGTTTTTTTAACTACAATGTTGTACTGGCGAACGGTTTTGCGATAAAAGGAGACAATGGTCTTTGTTTGAAAGTTTAGGGCCAGAGGTGTAAGATTAATCTGAGAAGATTCGTACTACACACAGTTTTAAATGATTGCTACTCGACAACCCCGTCACAAAATAAATAAAATAATAAAACATTTTCGCTTCGCTTGATTCTAAGATTTCGTTACAAGTCACTGGAATATTGCTTATTATTTAATTATTTTAATAACAGGGTGCAGGGGCTCATTTCTCAAACAGTAGTAGACTTTATTAGACTATCATAAATAAATAAATGATAAATATCTTTATTTATTCAATTTAGGCACATTACAATGCACTTATGAACGGCAAAAAAAAAGCTACTACCGGTTCTATCCCTACACCACAGCCCGAGAAGATTATTACCGGCAAGAAACTCGGCGGGACTTATTTTTTCAAAACAAATTACAAAAGTAGTAAAAATATTTACAATATGTGGTTCTACAAGAAACCATATCAAAAGAAAATAGTGAAACAGAAAGACAAAAAACAGAATAAACAAAATAAAACAAAATTAAACGGTTTTACACGATATACACAATATTTGATATGATTTCTTTCGTGAACTGTGTCCTTCACTCTATAAGCAGTACATTCAATTTAATTTTTTTTTGATTCCGTTAGTTTCTGGTATGGGCCATGCATGTTTATCTGTTAAATAGTCCCATACTGTGTAATAAGCCTTCGACATCAAAGATTTTTTTAAATAATTCTTAAGAGCGGGAAGGGGCAATTGCAATGCTTCATCCGGTAACTTGTTATAGAAATGAATACATTGTCCAAAAAATGACTTATTTACTTTACGGACACGACACTTTCTGATAGCTAGCTTATTTTTGTTTCTAGTGTTATAGCTAGAGACATCAGAAATTCTATTGAATGAATCTTAGTTTCTAATAACATGAATTATATTATCATAGATATATTGGGATGCTACAGTTAAAATAGTAATTTCTTTAAATAGCTCCCTTACTGATGCACGTTTACCTAACTTATATATAAAACGAATGGCTCTCTTTTGTAAAACAAGTATAGTCTGTATGTCAGCTGCCTTGCCCCAAACCAGAATACCGTATGACATTACACTATGAAAATAACTATGATAAACTAAGCGAACTGTCTCAACATTAGTTAGTTGTCTGATTTTCCTAACGGCGTAAGCAGCCGAACTTAATCTATTTGCGAGTGTTGTTATATGCGGACTCCATTGTAGATTTTTGTCCAACGTTAAACCTAGGAACAATGCTTTATCAACTATCTCTAAACATTCACCATTTAAAAGTATTCTAGTATCCACTGGTTTAACATTTGGCAAAGCAAATCTAATACATTTAGTTTTCTTAGCATTAAGTATCAGATTATTAATAGTAAACCAGTTAAGTACATCAACTAGTGTGCTATTAATTACACTATAATCGGTAGATTTCCGGTCAACCTTAAATATTAATGATGTATCGTCTGCAACGACACAATGACGTCTACGACACTTGGTAAATCATTTATATAAACTAAAAACAGGAATGGGCCCAAAATAGAAACCTGTGGCACTCCTAGTTTAACTACGGCGCCGCTAGACTGTGATTTATTTACAACAACAGTTTGTGTTCTATTGCTAAGATATGAGGACATTAAGTTTAAAGCATTCTCTGACAGACCATAATGTTCTAATTTCAAAATGAGCGTTCCATGATCTACGCAATCAAAAGCTTTAGAAAGATCACAAAATATACCAATTGCATCACAAGAACTTTCCTAAATATTGTAAATATATTTTATGAGTACTGAAGCAGCATCTGTCGTAAAACGTCCCCTTGTGAAACCAAACTGATGGCTTGTAAGCAATCTATGTCTGTTGAAGTGCCCTTGTAAATCATTTAACATTAACTTTTCAAAAACTTAGTACAGGGAGTATCGATATAGGACGGAAATTAGTCATATCACTCGAATCACCCGATTTAAAAAGAGGTATGACTTTACTATATTTCATAAGATCAGGAAAGACTCTTTGTAAAATGGCATTATTATAAATTACGGCTAAGTACGGTGCTATTACATCTATGACATGACAGATGACTCTAACTGATGTTCCCCATAAATCTTCTGGTTTTTTTTTTAATTGAGTGATTTGAATGTCTTTACAATGTTTTCTCAGTCTACTTGACAAAAATTAAAGTTACTATTACATTTCTTAATATTATCGCTAAGTAAGGAATGAGCTCGAGTCGAAGTTGACTGTAGACATTCTGTGGTTTTTATCGCTATATTAGAAAAGTAATCTTCGAATGCCGAGGCAACATCGTTATTGGACATAATATGTTGTTTATCCGAGACAATATTGACTTGACAATCGCGTGATTTACATTTGCCAGATTCCCTATTTATTATATTCCACACAGTTTTCACTTTATTGTCTGACACTTTGAGTTTACAACTAATAAAGTTTGCTTTAGCAGCTAAACACACTTTCTTGAAAGTTTTTGAGTAGTTCTTCACATAGTCCAGGAAATCTTCACTTTTGTTGAGCTCTCTCTCTTTATAAAGTTCATAAAGCCTCTTTCTACTTTTATGAATGCCAACAGTAGCCCACTCACTAAACTTTGTTTTAGTTTTTGACACATTCATAGTTCTCGTTTTGAAATTTTTATTAAATTGCTTAAGAATAACACCAAACAATTCTTCATACAAACTGTTTGAGTCATAATAATGAGAGGAAGTAAAGTACTAAGATTATTTTTAATTCCATTTTTGAATAACTCCAAACGATAACCAGTAATGGGTCTGTATGTTATTGTTCGTGGAGTTTGGTTTAAGAAGGATGCACTTTGACCACTATGATCTGAATTAAAACAGTTAAATAATTGCTTATCTAAGCATTCACAGTTGCAAAAAATATTATCCAGGCATGTTGCACTACTGACACCTACCCGGGTAGGTTCAAGGAATAAATTAAATGATTTGAACAATCATTATCAGCCAACACACTAAAAATATAAGTGTAATAGCAAGGACCACGGTTATTCTCTCTGCAGCCCACCGGCATCTATGTTCTGTTGCCGGCGGCCGGCGGCTTAGGTTAGGCTTTTATTTTAATGTGTCTATGTTTTATGTCGTCTTTTCCGTGTTGTATTCTATTTGATAGATATACATTACTGTAAAATGCCAAGCTCGAGAAGGAAAATTTATAAACGAAATGCCGTTCGAGAAACGGGCCCCCGGAGCCTAAATTAATAACTTACCAACTGAAGTTACGGATACATTTGTTTCAAACATTATCCAGACATTTATAATTGAGATTAGTGTTTGTGAAATGAACATTACCAAGCCATATACAATTTTGAGTGATATGACTTTGAATCTGAAATAGCAATCACGTGTTAATTTTACTAATTTATGCTAGCGCACCTATAGCAGCTTAGTTCATGGTGTCTATTTACGGGTATTACTCGTATTACCCTGCAACTGCAGAAAAAGTTTTGTACACTTTGCCTCCCACCACTGCTATAGTACCACTGCTATCCTCAACGAACCTTAATCAATTTCATACCGAAATTACGTAGGGAGCTAGAATTATTAGATCAATACAAGTACTTACAATATCACAGCACAAGATCAACCAGCGCAAGTTCAACCAGTATAATATCAAGCACCCCATCAAGATGAAGAAGAGGGAAGATTTGCATAATTATCCATCCTTCTCTACATGTTTTCCTAAGTCAATTCAAAGTCAAAAACACGAGAAATCAACTTGTGTGTTTACGTAAAACTGAAAAATACTTTTGATTTCGAAACGTTATAGATGCAGATCACACTTGAACGAAAAATATACCTAAACTAAACCTTTATAATATAAGTTTCATAAAACAATCAATATGAACTCCATTACTTACAAACAAAACGCTGATTTCCCTTCCTCTCCCTTTTAGATCGTATTGTTTAGCAACCGAATTAAACATTAGCGACAATATAATGTTGATGAGTATACTTGCCTCATGGGTTCTGGCGGCTCACGGAATACATCAAGAACAGGCATAAGGCCTACTGTTTGTCCCAAAATAATTAACCATTTTGTTGCCCGTTGAAATGACACCTGTTGTGCACTTTGTTTTTTGCGAACTTTGTCTGTAAAACGAGAAAGATTACAAAGGTACTTATATCTAACAAGAAGATAGATTGTCTTTTTTTTATGCTATAGGGGGCAAACGAGCAAACGAATCGCCTGATGGTAAGCGATTAACGTCGTCCATGGACACCCGCAACACCAGAGGTGTCGCAAGTGCGTTGCCGGCCTTTAAGGTGGGAGTACGCTCTTTTCTTGAAGGTTTGAAGGTCGTATCGGTCCGGAAACACCGCTGGCGACAATTCGTTCCACAGTTTAGCTGTGCGAGGCAGGAAGTTTCGGGAAAAGCGCACAGTTGAGGACTGCCAACCATCTAAATGGTGAGGGTGGAAATATTGTCGCGTAGGGCGATTCTTGTCTTTTTTAAAGAGAAATAGGTATCGTGTCTTCAATATCGTGTATGCTCACTTTGGTGACGCATTAAAAGGTAAAAGAAAACAGAAAAGGTGAAATCATCAACTCGCATGAAAATCTTCCTTTTATACGGCTAGGCATATCAAGGAAACTTAGCTTCACTCAGAATTTATGATGAATCAGTGTATAAATATATGACCTCACCCTACTCGTTTACATTATACAAGGTGCTAACAAATTAGTCACGATATTTTAAGAGATAATACGGGCATTTTCAGAAAAAAGTGCACCTTTTTAATGAAAATGGGTCCTCAATTTTCCATACAAAATTTTTTTGTCAGTTTTGCAACGGCCCATACGAAATGTACGAAAAAATGCGTTACAAAGCTGACAAAAAAAACGGGACACTCTTTTTCTTTTTTTTATTAAAATATTACTCGTGATTTTGGTTATTAAACTTCCTATATTTTCAAAAAAAAAGAAATTGGTACCCTATTTTTGAAAATGCCCTACATTGCATTAAAACAATTAAATTTAAACTGTAATTACGGAACCTTTGTATATCATTTTATTGTTTTCATTTACCGAAACGTAATTCTGTCAAAAAATTTAACTGACAAGATGTTTAGCAGGACGTTGACAAACCAGTATTTGGTTTGACGTGAAGTGGCCAGTTAGGTGTTAGGTAAAAGAGGTACCAACTAAAATCTGTTTAATGAGGTCAAAAGAGGATGGTCATTTTTGTATGACGCTGACCTAAAAACCAATAATGACAAGCCATATGTCATTTGAAAGGTTCTTTCATATTCTAAAACTTTTTGTATGGCGTAGTTCGTACATTTGATAGTGCCACGAAACACTTTAATATTTGTCATTCCTTGCCGTTACAATGACCTGCTTGAAACTTTCTCTTCTTGCAAAGTTCACGCCATTCTTGTCTCTGAATCCTGACTTAAACACGGTCTAGTTTCTACTTCGTTTAGCCTACCCGGTTATGTGTTACTGCGTAATGACCGCGCGGGTTAGGGTGGTGGTGGTGTTGCCATTTACCTCCGCAGTAATATCCTTTTCACAATTATTGCCTCATCCCCGTCTTTTTTCCCTGGATCTGCAGAATACTTAATACTAGAGGGTAATATTGGAGGAACCAAAGTTGCACTAGGAGCTGTGTATTGTCACCCCGGTGTTGATTATTTTAGAGTTATGGAAGCCATCCTCTCTCCGCTTGGCGCTGATTACACACATCAGATTATCTTGGGTTATTTCAACACTGACCTTTTAAACGATAACCTTAGGAAGCGTAAGCTGGATGCAATTGTGGAGTCTCCCGACCTTTCTGTGCTCCCTCTTTTACCAACGTATCGCGTAAATTTCGTTGGTCAGCTCCCTACCCCTAGTTTTTCACACCTCGACCTTATTTATGTCAGCTACCGATTCAAATCCCCTAAGATGCAGCGTGTTTGCATTCAACTGCGGAGTTTTGCAAGGTTGGCTTTAGAAGCCCTTAAGCGTGATGCGAGTACAATGGACTGGTCTTGTACTATGTCAGCGACGTCGGTTTATGATGCGGTGGCGTCCTTAAACTCGTCGATTTTAAAGCTTTTTGACGTTCACGCGCCTGTCCGCACGGTCAAACTCAAACGCCCTCCAGCTCTATGGATCACCAGAGCGGTCCGAAACGCAATAACGCGGCATGATCAGGCGTTTCGTAAATTTAAGCGTGATCGATGTGAGGAGAACTGGCGTAATTTTAAGATTGCCAGAAATAAGTGCAATCAGTTGGTAAGAGCAGCTAAAAGGAAATACATCTACGATCATTATTGCCATGTCGTCCCCAGCCGAGACGTGGAAATTTCTGAAATCCATTGGTGTGATTAAGTCTTCCATCAAATTAACTTTATCATTTTCTTTAAATGATTTAAATGAACATTTTGCCAAACCCTCTTTGTTAGATCCCACCACAATGGCTCCAAAATTAAATTACCAAAATTAATGACATACGCACTATGACACTCAAAGTAGTTGAAGGTGTGAGGCTCGGTATGGACTCTTCTCTTCTTACAGTGTTGGTTCTTATCAACTTCTCGAATGCGTTCAATGCAGTAAATCATGACTTACTACTGGCTTCTCTCAACCACTTGGGCATCTCGTCATCTGCGGCTGATTGGTTTTCCTCGTATCTCCGGGACAGACGTCAGTTCGTGCGAATAGATTGTAGTCTGACTGGTGTAAGCTCCACTCTGGGGTACCACAGGGCGGCATTCTCTCCCCACTACTATTTTCAATTTTATTAATCTTATCACCACCAAAATTAAATTCTCTTACCATCTGTATGCCGACGACCGACAGCTTAATACCCAAGCAAGTGCCGATGAACTGGACCGGGCTGTAGCTGATTTAAATATCGACTTAAGCCACATACCCGCCTGGTCACGTAGTTTTGGAATTGAGGTTGATCCAGCTAAATGTCAGGCCATTGTACTTGGGAGTAACCGCTTGGTTTCCTTAATTAACTTTGAGAACTTGGTCTCATTACGGTTTGAATAAGTAGACATCCCCTTTAAGCCGCATACGAAGAACCTGGGGTTGTTCATTGATAGTGGGTTGACCTGGAACCCTCAGGTATTTGACGTCTTTCGTAGGGCTCTTTACCGGTTTAAGCATTTTCTCCCTAGTAGCACCAAGACTCTTCTTATCCAAGCTCTTGTTCCGCCTATCCTGGATTATGCTGATGTGTGTTACATCAATCTCACCCAAGCTTCCTTATCTAAGTTCCACCGTTTAATCAACAACTGTGTCCGATGTCCGATTAGTCTCCCCTTTTCGCCGTAATCTTATTTGGCTCTCCATTCGTGAACGTCGGTCGCTGCAATTTCTCTGTACTCTATATTCTATATTAGTCGATCCTCTGGCCCCTGATTACCTACGTTTTTGATATTTCGCCGTCGATTTTGATAAAATCGTCATTCCCGCACTTTTTTATTCATACATTTAGATATAAGTATCTTAAAAAATATTTATCTGAGAAAAAGGTTTTTTAGATCTATAATCAATTTCTTGTAGTTGGGGGTTCTCTTGCTAAATGTTGTATGAATCTTGCACTAAGTGTCTATGCGCTGTCAATTGACATAGTTGATCTTTAGGTGGTCCTAAGTGAATTTAGATCGGGAGTCGTAGAGAGCTAACTATCGTTTAATGACATTACCTATTCCAAACCATTCATGATATGGGCCGCGACTGCGCCGACCGCGCCCCACGCGCCGGCGTGCCGGCGTGCGCAATTACATATTTTTGTGTTACATCCATGTTAAGTCAATGAAATTGAATGATTATTTGATAAATGCAATGTTGTCTTGCTAGTTACATGTGATTTCACCCGTTTTTGGTATAAAATTGTGTTACTTTCTCTTTTGCAATACCTTTAATGCTTGTTTCACGCTTATCGGTTTAGGTTAATTTTTTTCTTACCTACTGATAAACATAAATATTATATCCTGTGCTAAAAATTTCTAATACAGGGGAAAAAGGGGGTGAAAGGTCGTATAAAAGAGGAAAAAAACCGGCCACCCCGGGCCACATTCGGTGTAGGGTTCCGTAGTTAACCGCCCCACTATGGCCCAAAAGTCCGATCTAGCTGGACAAAAACGATCACCGCATTTCTACAAAAGTACTAGTTAAGACGATAGCATATACTCCCGAGGTCACGATTCCGTTGATAATTTTATGTAAGTACCCTCCAATAATTAAATATTATCATTGAAGTGTCATTACGAGCGTTGTCGTGCTTATTAAAATAAGTCACTTTCCGTATTCAGTTGTATGTATTTCTAACTAGTTTTAAGATAATTTCCTAATTTTTAAATCATGGATCGTGAAGTTGATGGTAAGTACTATGTTTTGTAAATATTACAATTGTAAACAAATTCGCTTTTGCTGAGAAAAATGCTGACGAACACAATTTATATGACATTTTTAGTGCATATTTCAACTTTATTACACCAAAACTACCAGTAATTTCATGTCCAATAAATGTATTTTTTTAATGTGATAGTCTCATTTATATGGTATTGGCTTATGTAGATTAGAGACTGCGGACGGCTGCGGAACCGCGCCATATTTATAGTTAAGCTAAAACAAGTTTTTTTTTCAGAAAACGTAATTACTATACCGAGGAGAGTTTTTTTATCATAATTGAGTTAAATGACTTAAATGCCCAAAAAACGAAAGAAAAATTCGTATGTTTGAATTAATTTCGATGAAATTTCACTCCAATGAAGCTAGGGAAGACTCTGTACGAAATATCAAAATTAACATTTCCCGAATTTGTCAACATCTGGATATAAGGTGGCTGGCTTGCGGGAGAACGACAGACCGTTTTGAGACAATGTCGGCGGACTGGCTGAATGGTCAAGTTTTAAGATTTGCCCTTTCATAGGTATTACCTACAGCCATCTACTTCACAATTAGAAAATAAGCCTGCTTCCGGGTCCTGGGCGCCCTAAGATCGAGTTTGACCAAGCGTCGCTCAAAACTAAACGTAGACGAGTGGACGACTTGATTCAGTCAGTAACATGACATTTTATAAATGTAAATCTTTTTATATCGTATGATTATATTCTTATTTATTCTATCTTTTTATATACCACAGAACGCACTCGTCTCCTAACTGCAACTAGATGGGAATCTGGTGCATGGTTGCAGGCTCTTCCATCTAAGAACCTCGGCACACTCCTGTCTACCAATACTCTCAGGATATCATAGTGTTTGCGCTTGGGGGTGACATGTGTGGCTCCACATCGATGCCAGTGTGGGACTAACATCACGCGTCTCGGTCTTCACGGCCTGTCGTGCTCCAGAAGCGTCGGACGTCAATCACGTCACGCAAGCCTGAATGATACCTACTCTTCGCCGGGCTTTCGTGATGGCCGGGACACCGGCGGTTCTGGAGCCGTCTGGTTTAGCACGCGACGACGGTAAAAGGCCGGACGGAATGACCCTTGTCCCTTGAAAGCTTGGACGGCCTTTAGTCTGGGTTGCCACATGCGTGGATACCCTTGCGCCGTTCCATCTTCCAGGGACTTCAAACAGGGCTGGCGCTGCCGCTTATAGTGCTGAACACCTCAAGAGGTGCAAATACGCAGCAATTGATTCCGGATACATGTTTAAGCCTTTTGGGGTGGAAACTCTTGAACCATTTGGTGGGGCCCTGGCACCCACATTATTTATAAGGACTTTGCAAAGCGTCTCATAGAAGCTACGGGTGACAGGAGGGCTGGCTCGTACCTTGCGCAACGCATTATAGGGTAAGCAGTACAATCATTGGCCCTTTAAGGTGAACCTCGAGATTCAACATTTTTCCTTGCCAAATACGATGCTAAATAATAAAACTTTTGATGTCAAGTTATCCCTAGAAATATTGAGAATTTGAATAAATCACAACCATAAATATATTTACAACCAATTGTGAAATATAATGCAATAACCAAAAAATGGGACAAAAGTATAATCATTGGCCCCCAGGGTACAAATATTGGCATAACAAGAGTACAATGATTGGCATGCCAATGATTATACCATGGTAGGGCCAATCACTAGATTTGTTTATTTTTATTGACGATAGTAAATATAAAACTATAACTAATATAAAACAACAGAAATATTACACTTTGAATACCAATAAAAAGGGTATAATATTTTAAAAGTACTAAATTCTTATGATTTGATTTGTTAAGAACTGGATGCTTACGCACGGGAGGAGACGCGCGGGCGGCGAGCGGCACGACGTCACCGCGGCGGAGCGCGGCGCGGCGGAGCGCGGCGCGGCGGAGCGCGGGCGACCCGCGAACGACACTCGGCTTCACCTATTCCACCGTCAACGGACGTTACCGATTCAATTTAATTCTGTTTGGCCGGGTTCAAAGCTGTAATTGAGGCGGAATAAACCAGCCTATTTTAATACAGTCCTCTCTAATTTCTACGTCCCAGTAGGACCCTAACAGATTTATAAAACACACTTTTAGCTTCGATAGTTGCAAAATGTTTTTTTACGTGTGTTCTGTTAGAACATAGAGTTCTTATATGTGCCAACATAAACTCCTGGCTGTTTTATATTCTAGTTTACTTAGGACAGATGTCACAATATATGTATGTCATTCATAGCTATTGCTTTCGCGAGTGCACAATAAATCTGGAACTAGGTACATATTTATATTTTATTTATATTTGATCACCTCCTGGATCTCCAACATGGTAGCAGAGCGTGTGATGCTTTGGTAGCATCGCTGCGGTGATCAGTTCCAAAAGTGCAAATTCGTTTTTATTATTTTCCAAATTTTATTCGCACGGAAACAAAAGATGGCATCTGCCAGTCAGAATGTTACGATTGAAAAATTATCCGGAATTCAAAATTATAATTCATGGAAATTTGTAATGCGGATGGTGCTTATCCACGATGATCTCTGGGATTATGTGGATGGCAAGGAAAAGAAAGACGAAGACGCGAAGAAGCAGGAAAAGGCGCTAGCGAAAATCGCCTTAAATGTCCAGCCTTGTGTATTTCCACAAATTAGAAATGCCAAGACGGCTCGTGAAGCTGCAGAAGGCATACGAAGACCGAGGTTTGTCTCGACGGCTCGGATTGCTGCGTACATTGTTCGCCACAAAATTAAGCGAATATACGAGTAATGGAGGCATACGTGAACAAGGTCATGGATACATCGCATCAATTGAGCGACATCGGAGCGGCTTTAGAAGACGACTTCATAGCCGTGATTTTACTCAGCGGTTTGACGAGCGATTACGACCCGTTAATTATGGCTCTAGAAAATTCGAACACGTCACTGTCAAGCGAAAACGTCAAATCGAAGCTGCTTCTAGAAAATTCCAGACGTGATGATAAAAGTGAAGATGCTAATGCTTTTGCAACACGGAAAGCACGCAAGCCAATTAAGTGCTTCATATGCAAAAAGAGTGCACATGGCATAAAGGATTGTCCCGAAAAGTCTGTCGGTAAGAAGAGTGGCAAGAAAAGCCAAGCTGTTCTTACAGCGATGACTGCGGGAGAGAAGCGCGATATTTGGGTAATTGACAGCGGATCGTCGGAACATTTTTGCAAAGATCGCAGTTTTCTTTCGGATTTTGAGAAGAAAAAACCAAAGAAAATTTACATTGCCAATGGTGAAGCTTTGACGACAGCTGGAAGAGGAACGGCGCAAGTTGTTTTAAAGGACAATAGTGTGCGATTTATAAGTAATGTTAGCTTAGTTCCTAACTTGACTTCCAACTTGTTATCCGTAAGTGCCATGGATAGGAAAGGTTATGATATTGTGTTTAGTTCTGGCGTGTGTACAGTATATGACGATAGTGAGGTTTTGGCTACAGCTACCCTAAGAGATGGTATTTATGAACTCGATGCCATTGAAACTATTTCAGCTTTGAGTAGCGAGCAATCCTCGCAAGCCATGTGTTCGTCTTTGTCTGTAGATACAGGTGACAGAGCGGCGGCGTCGGCGCGTAAAACGAAGGATGTCAGTCGTCCTGTTGGACACGTCAAGCCTGCGCAGTCTCCTGCGAGTGAAAGCCAGTCAACACAGCAAATTTGGCACCGCCGTCTAGCGCATTTGAATTCCAGAAGCATGGAGTTATTGCGAAAAGGTATGGTCACTGGTATTTCTTATGACAACAATAAATTTCAGTCTTGCGTTTCCTGTATCGTAGGTAAACAGACTAAGTTGCCATTTCCGAAGAAATCTAACACCAGAGCCAAGGAAATTCTTGGGCTGGTTCATAGTGACGTCATGGGGCCGTTGCCATGCCCTTCCCTAGGGGGAAAAAGGTATTTTTTGACGTTCATTGATGACCTGTCACGAAAAACTTTTGTTTATTTTCTTAGAAGGAAGGATGAGGTTTTTGAGATGTTTAAGGAATTCAAAGCTCTTGTTGAAAACCAAACCAATAAGAAAATAAAGGTTCTTCGTAGCGACAATGGTGGTGAATATGTCAATTCTAATTTTCAGAAGTTCCTGAAACAGCATGGAATTCGACATCAGACTACAGTTCCAAGGTCATCAGCTCAGAACGGAGTCGCTGAAGCCGCGAACAGACGCCTACTGGAGAAAGCCAGATGCATGCTCCAGGAAGCAGGTTTGAAGAAAGAATTCTGGGCAGAGGCGGTGAACACTGCCGTCTACCTGAAAAATCGTTCTCCTACTAAGGCTGTGATGGGCAGTACACCAGAAGAGAAATGGACAGGTAAAAAAGAAAATATTAGTCACCTGCGCATTTTTGGGTGTCAAGCTTATGCTCTTCAGCACAAACGGGATAAACTGGATCCCAAAAGTAAGAAACATATTTTTATCGGATACTGTGATGACACAAAGGACTACAGGCTGATAGATCCGATGAACCCAAAGATTGTCATAAAAGCAAGGAATGTCACTTTTCTTGAGGATGCTTTTTGGAATGACATTTCAACTGATGAGAATGACAGTTCACGTTACAATTTAATTGATTTGTCTGTGTCGAATGACAATGTAACTGTCACTGATGATTCTCAAGTGCAACCCGACTTACCCGATTTGTCCCCAGAGCCCGCAGAAATATCTAACGAAGACTGTCAAAATAACAGCGTCATTACGATAGATAATTCTGATAGCATTGAGACCCCAGATGATCCTGCGGATGAGACGTATGTCCCAGGAGATTCCACATTGGAAGACTACGAGAACTCTATGGAAGGGTCTAGCGAGTTTGAGTCTGCCAGTGTAGCGCGCACTGTAGGCAGTGACACCGGGGATCCTCAAACAGTTCGAGAGGCGCTGACCGGCCCGGAAGCTAGTATGTGGAAAGCCGCGATGGCGGAAGAGTATAAATCCTTCATCGACAATAAATGCTGGACTCTGACTGACCGCGATACGAAGCAACGACCTGTCAAATGCAAGTGGATCTTTAAAAGAAAACTTGGCCTCGACGGGGAAATACTAAGGTATAAGGCGCGTCTTGTTGCAAAAGGTTATACCCAGAAGTACGGTATAGATTACGAGGAAACGTTCTCTCCTGTAGTAAGATATTCTACAATACGCACGTTATTAGCTTTAGCGGCGGAACATAACATGAATATCGAGCACCTGGATGTGAAAACGGCATTTTTGAATGGAGATTTGAAAGAAACCGTTTTTATGGAGCTACCAGAGGGCTACAAGATTAAAGGTCAAGAAGATAAGGTTTATAAGTTAAATAAGGCCATATACGGACTAAAGCAAGCTTCGAAGTCTTGGTATGACAAAATAAATGGCGTTTTGACAAGCAATATGAAATTCAAACGGTTATCTTCGGAACCTTGTGTATATGTCAAGTCAAGCGGAAAATCTATGATTATAATTGCGCTTTATGTTGACGATATAATGCTATTTTCTTCAGCTGATTGCCGAGATACGGCTGAGATCAAAGCGGAACTAAAGAAGGCCTTTGAAATCAAAGATTTAGGGCCAGCACATCACAGTCTTGGAATGAGGCTTAGCAGACAGAACAATGAAATAACTCTAGACCAGTCGAGCTATATCAAGAAGGTGCTAGAACGATTTCAAATGTTGGATTGCATACCTGCGCGAACACCTATGGAGACAGGACTGAAGCTCGTGAAGTCAACCAAGAAGGATTGCTCACACGACTACAGAGGCCTTATAGGCTGTCTCATGTACATAGCGGTGTGTACGCGGCCAGATATTGCACATGCTGTCAGTTCGCTCAGCCAGTTCAACGATGCGTACGACGAGACTCACTGGAAAGCGGCGAAACGCATTCTTCGCTATCTTAAAGGTACGCTTAATTATTCTTTAACTTTTCAGAAGTCTGGATTAGATATAGTCACATATGCTGATGCTGATTTTGCGTCGAATGAGGTCGATCGTCGATCTTATACGGGTTATGTTTTCAAAGTAGGAAATTCAACCATCTCTTGGGAGAGCAGGAAACAAAAGACGGTTGCTCTTTCAAGCACAGAGGCGGAATATATGTGTTTATCAGATGCTTGTAAAGAGGCTCTCTTTTTACGAAAGTTTCTGTTCGAAATTTACGGGGTACAGTATACCATAACTTTGCATAACGACAATCAGTCTGCTTTGAAGTTGTGTACTAATTCTATGTACCACGCCAGAACGAAACACATTGATGTCAGACATCATTTCATCAGGGAAATTGTTGATGAAGGTACAGTTACATTAAAGTACTTATCAACTGATGAAATGGTTGCCGACGTTTTGACAAAACCGTTGGCAAAAGAAAAACATGATAACTTTGTTTCTCATTTATTTATTGTGTTGAATAAATGAGATTTTAGGTTCTATGTATTATACTGCTGAAGTATAAATTATTTTAGATCCGTTTCATATATGTTTCGATGGTTTACTGTTTATATGTTACGGATACTTTGATAAATTTATACTTTTGCTATGTTTTTTGCTGTTGCGATGTTTTTATTTTTAGGACAGCAGATGTGTCTTACCTTGATTGCTTATTATGTTTCTATATTGTGATAACGTTGAGTTTATATTGGTTCAAGGGCCAGTGTTAGAACATAGAGTTCTTTTATGTGCCAACATAAACTCCAGGCTGTTTTATATTCTAGTTTACTTAGGACAGATGTCACAATATATGTATGTCATTCATAGCTATTGCTTTCGCGAGTGCACAATAAATCTGGAACTACATATTTATATTTTATTTATATTTGATCATCTCCTGGATCTCCAACATGTTCCAGCTATTATGCTGGAAAACTATCAATTACACTATATACTGTTGTCAACAAAGAAAAATATAAATATTATTTTCTACATTGTACTCAAACATATATCTTAATAAATCGATTATAAGTTCAGGGGGCCAATGATGGGGGGGGGGGGCAAGATTACTACCGCTTACCCTACTTGCCGTCCAGCGCGGCAATGCCGCCAGCCTTCTTGGCACCCTGCCAGAAGGCACCGAGTTGGAGCCAGTTTTTTATTTGTAGGTTTAGTTTTCATTTTAGTATTTTTTTTTTTTTCTTTTTGTTTTTATGAAATGTTTGTTTTTAAATAACTGTTACTTTTATATCGTTGTACGATTGAATGACTACTTATTTGTATCATCCGACATGTGCAGTAAAAATAAATGAAATTACACATACCTATCATTACATTTATATCATTGTTTTAGTTTGTAAGTAAGTGCATTTTGTTATAAATTTGTAAATAAATATATTTTGCTTTAGCTATTGATATTATGTTCCTTTCACTAATTATATACACATTTTAAATTGCGTGAATATTATAAAATCATAGTTTATTGTACGCACATAAGTAAAAGTCAATTGTTTTTTTTAATTATTATTGTTTTTACTTTAAAAACAATTATTTGTGTAGAAGTGGTTGTTGATTCTTAATAATCCCATCACTAGTCCCTAGTCTCATCACTATTCTCCTGTGCGGCAAGCGAAGCGAAGTATATTCACGTAAAATTGAGGTTTTTGAAAAATAATATTAAAACTCCAATCCACGGGCGACGGCAGCTGGACATACCTACACAAGCGTATGAACTAGATTTTAATCTTTAATTTTTCGCAAATTGGTAGGTTTCTATGTTTTGAGGGAACTTTAAAGGAAGTACATGGTGAGGGTAAACGTAGGTCGTTACGCAAATTAGGCTCGACTCGTACGGTAAGTACTTATGTGACTCGTATGGCCCTGGTAGTAAGTTTGGTTGTAGAGGCGCCGCAACGAATGTGTGATTTGAAGCCTATATATAATTTAATTAAGGCTTCAAATCATCATATTCCGTGACTTCCGTGGGCAAAATAATGACAAAATAAAATCGTCATTTTTAATTGTTCGTTCATGAACACATTATTTTTTAATGCGTACAATTATTTTTTAAAGGATTTCTCATACAGAAATGATCCCTGTTACGAAAGGTTAGGAATAACGTGGGCCCAAACAAAGGGCGGCGGACAAAACTTTTCCCTCTCTATCCCACTAAACGATAGTTGGCTATCTATGTAGTAGTCTCTCTAGTAGGCTTATTACACAGAAGAGGACTATTTAACAGACACATATGCATGGCCCATACCAGAAACTGTAACAAAATCAACAAAAAATTAAACTAAATGTACTACTGCTTACGGACTGAAGGCCACAGTTCACGAAAGAAATCATATCAAAGGTTTGTGTATATCGTTAAATTTTGTTTTATTTTGTTTATTCTTATTCTTATAGTTTCATCAACCGACTTCAATATTTCTAAAGGATGAGGTTCTCAATTCGTCTGTTTTTTTTAAATGGAACTCAGAACTCCGTCATTACAGAACCGATTTGTTTTTTCAAAATCGATTTCTGATGATGGGATCCATGAAGAACTGAGGGAACTCCTCAAATTTGAAAGGCACATGCATAGTAATTTGGGTATTTTCTTGAGAAACTCGAGCTTTTCTTACCAGTTTGGTGGAGCAGACCTGTTGATGACGACCAGGGATGTCAAAGAGAAACTGCTCTATAATTCGCGGGCCCCAGCTGTATCTTTGGATTTGAGACATTCATTCTTTGTTTGTTACGAAATGCCTTCGAGGTAGTCCTATTTGATTTTGATTATATTTTGATGATGGATATCATGAGGAATTAATGGAGCTGATGCTGAACCCTGGCAGTACCTAAGATAGAACTCAGGTTTGGTGCAACATAGGCGAGTGCTGTTTTCGTGATTCGATTCATGTTAACGAGCAATTAAGAGAGCAGTTCACAAGATGGAGCTGATGCTGAACCCTGGCACTACCTAGTGGAACTTAGGTTTGGTGCAACATAGACGAGTGCTGTTTTCATGATTCGATTCGTGTTAACGAGCACTTAGGAGAGCAGTTCACAAGATGGAGCTGATGCTAAACCTAGGTAGTACCTAATGGAACTCAGGTTTGGTGAAACTTACGAGAATTCCGTTATCATCATTCAACTCGTGACTCGTGTTAACGAGCAATTAGGATAGCGGTTTTCAAGATGGAGCTGATGCTGAACGCTGGCAGTAACTACTTAGTGGAACTCAAGCTTCTTCACATACGCGACTTCTATTTACCTCATTCGACTCGTGTTAACGAGCAATTAGAAGAGAAATTCACAAGATCGAGCTGGTGCTGAACCCGGACAGTACCTAGTGGAACTCAGGTTTGGTGCAACATAGGCGACTGCTGTTCTCATGATTTGATTCGTGTTAACGAGCAATTAGGAAAGCAGTTCACAAGATGGAGCTGATGCTGAACCCTGGTAGTAATATGTATGTAAGGTTTTAATACGATGTAAGGAAAATTAAAAAAATAAAAACATAAATTAGCAATAATTCGCTTGCTCGTACTTTAACTTATACCGGGAAGTCCAATTGAAGTCGGTTTTTTTCTTTAAAATTATTTTGTTTCACTATTTTCTTTTGATATGGTTTCTTGCAGAACGACATATTGTAAATATTTTTACTACCTACTTTTGTAATTTGTTTTGAAAAAATAAGTGCCGCCGAGTTTCTTGCCGGTAATAATCTTCTCGGACTGTGGTGTAGGGATAGAGCCGGTAGTAGTGCATTGTAATGTGCCTAAATTGAAAAATAAAGATATTTATCATTATGGCTATCGGTCTAAATCCACTCAGGACCACCTAAAGATCAACTGTGCCAATTGCCAGTGCATAGTCACGAAGTGCATAATTCATAAAACATAAGAAAAATTGCTAAATTTGCCAAATTCTTAAAAGCCGTAAAAGTTTTAACCGGTAAACTACAAATTTGCATATGAAGGCATAGGGACATATTTATCAAAAAAGATTAATTATCTACAAGCTACCTAAAAAAGATTTTTTCTTAGATAAAGAATTTTCAAGATATACCTTTGTACATACCTAAATGTATGACTAAAAAAGTGCGGACATAATGATTTTATCAAAATCGTTGATTTTTCGAAGCTCAAATCCATCGGAAAGGAATGCATTAAAAGGGCATGAATAAAAGTTGTACCGAATTTTACAAACTTTCAATAAATATGCAGTAAACCGAAATTTTGTATGTACTTATAGTTAAACATTCTGCTTTCCACCATTCCTACTAGATCTCGCTTTTGAGCACAAATTTACCAGGCTAATGTCGATCAATCAAACCATAAGAGTTTCTGTGTACCACAAACAGCTACACATACTTTACGATAGAGACACTGCGCATGCAATAACTTAATAAATACAAACAACCTATGCAAAGACATATTTACCGAGTTCTTTTATCCTTGCAGTATTGAATATGGCGTCCTTGCCCCTGAAAACATTTAAAGAATAGAAGTAAATTATACAAAAAAACGTAAACTATTCACTTATTTTAAATTTCAGTAGCTACATAAAAAATTTAAGATTGGATTAACTAGGGACCGCAAAGGGGTTTTATCCATAATATGTAGGTAATATGCTTAACTATAATAATATTATACGTAAGCATAACATACCCAAATTAAGGTATGTGTATTATACGAGTACATATATTTATCTGGGGTAATGAGGGCTTTTTATACTAAACTCATTTTATCAGGCTAATACTACTTACTACTTTAATTATCTACAACTCATTTTGAGACAGCTGTTTAAGTTTCTTAGGTAGGTACGAATGACGTCCGGACTCTATTGCCGTACATATTAATTCATGTTTTTGGTTGTTAAAAAGTGCGGTTTGCTAGACAAATTCCGAAGGTTAGATGGATTATATACAATACAAGAACGTAATACATTTAATACAATACAAGAACGATATGGGCAACAAAACCTCCTTTGAGCTCAAAACTAACACAACCTTTATATTTAAATAAGAAGAATAATTGTCTTTTTTGGCAGTCTGCCTTCTTAGTGTCAATAAAAACTGTTTGACGTATTATATGATACATTTATGTTTATAAACGCTAATTTGAGGACTTCGATTGAACTGCAAGATGGCGAACACGTCTCAAGAATTATTATTTATTTTTTGAACTTTTTTGTTGTTTAATGTGTAATATGGCGGCGTATTATGCTGTGAACTGATGAATAAGTGTGCAGCTAATGAAGAATTCATCTTGAAATACGCTAACCATTCTTCTGGTCAACAATCGGCAGTTCCTGGCGTTTCCTGTAAAGAAAGCTGCCATCTTTACATGAAGCAACCGACCGTACAACGATGCTGATATATTATAATGAATTTTGTATAATTTTTACTTGACGTTGGCAACGTGCCCTGGTAGCAGATTGCCAAATAAATACGATAAAAAAATGCTAATTTCATTCGTAAAAATATTCGATTCTATCCAATTTTATCAAAATTAACTTACAAATTAATTTATTAATTAAAAATAAAATAACTATAATTAAAATAAAAAATGTTTAAACCCTGTGAGGATTAACATACATACAACTTACGAACGTTCGTACAAGCTAGTAGTACATAGCCTGAAGGGCATTCTATAATTAAAATAAAAAATGTTTAAACCCTGTGAGGATTAACATACATACAACTTACGAACGTTCGTAAGTTGTATGTATGTTAATCCTCACAGGGTTTAAACATTTTTTATTTTAATTATAGAATGCCCTTCAGGCTATGTACTACTAGCTTTATAAGCCCCTCTGGGCATTGTAGACCAACCTTTGTTTTTATTTTTAAATTATTTTTATGTAGGTAGTTTGCACAAGTAACTTTTTTGATTGACGGGGAGAATTCGCATTCTCTCAGTCATCATCTTAACCCTGTGAAAACGAGTGCTGTAAAGGGCTCGAAACGTAGGATCATGGTGTTAATAAACGCGATTAATCCGTTCTAAAGTGTTTATTTTCAATGAATAACAATCGCGGTAACAGAAGACAATATTATGTTCACTAGCTTACGTTATTTAATACGTAATTACTAATTGACAGTCTAGGCATACTAGCAATAAAGCTTAGGATTATAGCCTAACCTAGTTAAGCTACACTGTCCTCTGATGTGGAAACTTAGGGTCACTTGCACCACCGAAAATGGAGGGTTAACCTGAGGTTAACCCACCATTTTATATTGAATTTGACAGTTGACAGCCCACTAACCTAAAGTTAAGCGGGTGGTGCAAGTGGCCCTTAGAGGGCAAAATCTTTGTTAAAATTAAAGTATTAAATAACGTATGCTAAGATTCATTTTACTAACATTACACGGACTCAGTTGCCTGCAATAATAATAAATGATTGTACATATTTACCTTTCTTGTGTAAGAATACATATTTCCAGTTATAACCTCCTTCATACCGTAGCACTCCAACGAATTTCTCAATTTTTTTTGCGGTTTTTTATTTATTTTTGAGTCATGAGTAGGTATGTATATATTTAATACCTGTTTAAGTACCTCCCTGCCTATACATATCTACTGACAACCCAAGCTTGTTGAGCTTACTGTGGGGATGTATAGTGATTGTTTGGTGCAGGTATCTCATTTCATATTAAGTACGGTAATTATTTATTTATTTGATTGAAATTCAAAAAACAGTATACAGCATTACAGTAAAAACCAAAGCATTGCAACTATCAAATATAAAACCAAAACATATAAAACTTAACACTACTTATAATTTAATTGAGGCATTATAAAATATTCTTATTCGTGCTAGTATTGTACACATCCACAGAAAATCAAGAACATGTCAAAACATCATTGGTCTAAAAAGTTACTAGATTTTTGCAATGGAGGAGGAAACTGTAAACCAGAGAAACAAATATTAATAAAAACTAACATCAACAGCCGACCTAAGTTATGTATCTTATCAATATCGAAAAATATACTTATTTAGGAATTTGGTGCAAACAGGTTTAAAGAGCCTGATATATGGCAAAGATATTACTTACCTTCAACATCTTCATCCAAGCTCCCAAACACCCCAACAACATTGCCACCTCCGTCACACGCAAAGTTGCCAATCACAACTTTAGGGGTACACCCGGCTTACTTGGAAGCCCCAGTATCCCTAGAATCTTCGAAGCTAGCCCCTGCAACCGCCCCAGCAACATTGCCACCTCCGTCACACGCAAAGCTGCCAATCACAACTTTGGGTGTACAACCAGCTGGTTGCTAGCAAGCGTTGCGAGTAAGCTTACTCGGAACTCGGAAGCCCCAGTCTCCGCAGAATCTTCGAATAATCGTGGTTCCCGCAAAACTCACCTGTTTTGCTTCGAAAATGCAATCTCATCAGATGATGAAAATGAGTATTATGGATCAGAATAAATGATTCAATAAAGGATAAGACATACGAACCCTCACCCCCTAAACCTAGACGCAAGTCACGCAGGAATATCTATTTTTTTAATAGATGATTTTCAAGATATAAGTTCTCATCCACCTAAAACAAAAAAATGTCCCACAACCAGAGTCAATGTAGAGTTAATCACAGAAGAGTCAGAGCTTTTTAACACCATACAAACGCTTGATTGTGCTCAAAACATTGATAATTCTAAACCATCTTCATCAAACAGTCGCTCCAATACTGGCCACGATCTCGAGTTAAACGTGGCAAGAGACTCAGAGCTATAAAATGATTTTGGTGATCAAGATCTCAGCATCGGAATCATAACAGAACCAACATCCGCCCCTGGCCGTTTTTATTTTTTGTTGTATGTTGAAAAAACCATTGTCCCGTCACTTTCATAGTGAATTACTCCTTATTTTATCAATTATAGCTTATTACCTTTATATTCACATGAAATATATGCAATTAGGTATGTAAATTTTTAAACAAAATCAAAATAAGTTAAAAGGGAAGTCATATTTCGACGTGTCCCATACCCACTTAGTAAAGTTTGGTCTTAAAAAATAAACACTACATTTGATTATTTAGAAATGGCGGGTATATCGGTGTTAAGTTATTAATCGAACTGTGATTTTAAACTTTAAAACAAGGGTAGTTTAGAAGAAATTTATATAGCAAAGAAAGATATTAGCCTGTCCCGCGAATCAGCGTCAGGCGGAATTTCTGCTTAACGACACCTGCTTTTTTAAGACTTAGCAGCAAAATATCATATTAATGCATCAAAATTTTGAATAATAGCAACATTTTTAATCAATGGTAAACACTATTTTGTAAAAAAAATATGGCAGTTGGCAGGTAAATGCGTCTTATAATGGTCGCGCAAAACTGTCTCTAAAATCGAAGTTCCATTAACTAACCGGATTTTGCCACGGTAAGATAATCCCAGTGCACTTGATTTATTATTATACTTAACTGTTTATTTCATGATTATGTAAAATGTAAAGAAAAAGGACTCGAATATTGACATTTTGCTTGCAATTTAATTTCAAAGTTTTATTGTCGTGAAAACGTCACCTCCATTGCGCCACTATGGCGTTAATGGAACTTAAAAGTGACGCAATAGAATTCTAAAGCTCATTTCATAATGGTTAAAATAGTGATCCCTGAACTATATGTTAATTTAACGAATTAATTTTGTGATAAACGGAAAATTATTTTCATTTTTTTGTGCGTGTGAGTAAGCGCAGCTCATCTTCTTCATGCGTTTCGAATCTATCCTTGTGTTTCACAAGTTCCGTGAGTAAGTATATGTACGTATAAACAGTGCACAGTAAGGATACCTAGTTTAAGAAAATATTCCCTACAAGAGGCCCATGTCGGTATGTTAAACATGATTTTTATAGCCCTCTTTTGAGCTATGAGAGCTTGGTTAACGTTATATTTAAAACTAAAACACCAGAAGTCCCAGAACATAATACTATACCTAATGTTGGCGACAGAATCAAGCCTCCTTGGTTTTAGAATAGTTTTTTATAGCCTTTTTACTTATATTGTTTTTGAAGTTTGTTGCCTTAGTAACCGAATTAATAAACATGTCATATGAATAAAAAGCACGTTTAATTTGAACCGAGTGAAAATATAAAATTATATAGAAAATAATACATGTGAGAAGTGTCGCCGTGCGCCGCCAGCGTCGGTAACATATTGGTCCATTCGAACCGCACGAGCCAGTAGTGCTGCGCCGTCGTTAACTCGCCCGACTATCGAACCGAATTGAACCATGTCAGGGCGAGCTACGAGGAACCGTACTAAGAACAAAGAACTAGAACCAGAACCAGAACCGGGAACGTCGGCACAGAATGAACATATCACGTCTGCCCCGGTCAGAGAAACGTCTGAAGGCGTAAAGCTAAAGGCACGCACAGTTCGGAATCAGATCGCTCCCAAGATCCTTTTAAAAAAGGAAGTAGCAGTTCTTAGAGCCACATTGTGTTTGATCGAACTAAAGAAAATTATATTACAAAAGGAATATGAATTGGAACTGGCGCGCCTTGAGTTAACCAAGAGCCGCCGCTCTAAATCGAAGCGAACCAGTTCAAGTTGTATTGAGCGTCGAATACTAAATGAACAACCCGCTAAGAAACAAGACGAGCCCAAAGATTATACGCTTTCGAACTCCAAGGAACGTATTCAACACGTAGAACGAGACGAATTTGAAGTTGATGATCCTGAACCCGAACCCAAACCCTGTTACACTTCAGAGACGACTAAACATTCCGCTGATGTTGACAGCTTGCACTGCGAGTCCAATGCCCCTATGAAGAACTACGATCAGCACATTTGTCTTTTAACCAAAGATAAATGGAAAAGAGAGAAAGAACACACGCAGATGATGTATGAACAGATAGTTGAACCGGCATCAGTAAATTTCGCCTCCATTTTGACGATGAATGAGTTAGACAAACCTGCACACATTGAGAATGCCGAGCCTTATACCGTGGCAGAAATGCTTCAAGCACCTTCGGCGCGGCCGTGGCTGTCACTTGTACCTGAAACTGTTCAACTGCTGCCTTACACAACTGAACCTCTAAATAAACTGGTTCCAGAATACGAAATGCTCTCGGGAGATTGCCTTTCTGTAAAAAGAGATGTATCCGTAGTTTCTTTTTCTGTGCTGACTTCGGAAACTTCAGATGTATATTACCCTGTAAATAAGTGCACTTGGGCAAGTTATGCAACCACTATTAGCTTTGCAGATAGGCTTGCTTTCAAGCGAATGAAGACGAAGAAATGGTCAATGTCATACTTGGCCAACAAGTGGATCGCCAACCTGATTTAGAATGCGCCGATGCGCATTGCCGGGGAGTATGTTGGCGACAGAATCAAGCCTCCTTGGTTTTAGAATAGTTTTTTATAGCCTTTTTACTTATATTGTTTTTGAAGTTTGTTGCCTTAGTAACCGAATTAATAAACATGTCATATGAATAAAAAGCACGTTTAATTTGAACCGAGTGAAAATATAAAATTATATAGAAAATAATACATGTGAGAAGTGTCGCCGTGCGCCGCCAGCGTCGGTAACACCTAAATTTCGATTCAATGAGGGCATAGTAAACAATCTTAAGCTCGGCTGCCCTACGCAGAAATCAAGTATCTCGAAATTTCCAAAAAAATGTTTTTTTACATCATTCGATTCACTTTTTCAAAAGACATCTTTCAATCTTTTATTTTTTTTTTAAATAATGTGTATTTTTCAAAATACAGAACTTTAAAAAATTCAAGTATCTTTTTCTAACGGGGTATTCTACGCTAAAGTCAAGTATGTATCCAAATTCTACCTTGAAATCAAGTATCTTGCGATAGATACTTGCAATTCATATAGACTGCCAAGTTACTTGACTTCTGCATAGAAATATTTATATAGATTGCGAAGTTACTTGATTTCAGCGTAGAAATTATCATTTTGTTACGGTGCCCAAAACCTTGTAGTTATATTTATTTGGGTTTCGGGTAGAAATCTACCTTTTTAATTTAAGTAATAAACAGTTTGCCTGTTTTCTCATACGTGTATATTCGTCAGTCATAGATCTTATACAATCGTAAAGTGTTATTTAAGTGCTAATTATCTGATAAGTGAAGTGTTTCCCTGACTGTTTATTACCTGATTGGTTTTAAATTATGAAGCGACGCAAAGAACTGAATTGGAATAATTCAAATGCTCGTCATAGGGCAAAACAGATGGTTTCTATGTGTTTGGAAAATAATAACAAGGGGTAAGTAGCTTCTATTTTTAATTCTGTTGATCGATCCGAAAAAAAAAACTTATGTTATGACAATATTTACTTACGTATTTAGTCGTTTTTTTAGGGCTTAAAAAATAACGACCATTTTTGCTTACGTTTCAATTATTATTCCTTTATTCTTCTAAATTCTAAATGAAGTTACTTATTTTCAGGTCTGAGGTGGAACTTCTCTTACCATCAGAAGAGGTATTCGAGCTGAACGGGTCTTTAATTGGTAATTCTGATAGTTTACGGGATTTTAACGATTTAGAATATTTAGATGTCTTAAATGGAAACCCTAATTCCTTGATTCAAGAAAACCTTGACAGCTTTGTCGAGAACAGCAGCGATGGAAACTTGGAACACAGATTAACAGACCTAATGCCAATGCTTCCAGAAAATGATTATTTAGGTCTCCTTGACAACAGCCAACTCCTGATTCCAAGCATGCATGAATCCGATTATGTATCCAGTACACAAGAAATTGACAGTGCGTCAAATAGCTCTTCAATAATTGTTGACAACAATCAGGGCCGCCTACCTGTCGTTGTACCGGAGACACCGAGTAATTCCGAGACTGATGTAAGCAATATTTCGTCGGAGAGCAACAGTAACAACATAAAGAAACGAAAAAAGTTTTTCAAATATCCCAAGCTGACAACTGACGAAAAAAACGAGAAAAATAAACAAACATATCCAATAAATTTGACTACATGCAAGAAAAGCTGTAGCCGTAATTGTTCTCAGTTTTCAGTTTCAGATCGAAAAAAAATTTGGGGAGATTATTGGCGCTCACCTAAAGATGTTCGCTTACAGTGGTTAGCACGCAACATACATCTACAGCCGGTTTCGAAGCAAACTACTGATGGTGTAAGTCAAAGAAAAAACACCAGATTTTTCTTTTTGGAAAATTCACGTGGCCATTCTATTCGAGTATGCAAAGTATTTTTTTTAAACACTTTGGGGTTCAAAAATGATTCCATTATTACAACGGTGTCCAAAAAGATTGAAAATTGCCCGCTAAATATTTTCGATAAACGTGGAAGTAACAAAAAACCAAAATTCGATACTGAATTGATTAAAGAGCATATTATGCGTTACAAACCTTGTGTAGCTCATTATCGAAGGCATAATTCTCCGTTGACAAGATATCTTAACCAAGACATCACGCTTGTAGAGCTTCATAAGAATTATATTGAACAATATCCCAATTCTAAATGCTGTTTAGAAATATACCGTAGAACTTTAAAGGAAATGCATATATCTCTTCACAGGCCTCAGAATGATAAGTGTTTTGATTGCGAGATGTTTGAAAATGACACAAACGAAGCTAAAAAAACACACACTGTCTTACCTCTGAAAAAGATGTGTCATATAATTGTTCATAAACATAAAGTAAAACAGGCCCATTTAAACTATAAAGAGGACACGGAAAAGGAATCGCAGCAATATACAAAAATTTATTCCATGGACCTTGAAAAGTCTTTACTGATACCAATTATACCAGACGTGAAAGATTGCTTTTTCACTAGTCGTTTGGTGGTTTTTAATCTTACGTTTGCAGGTTTAAAGAAAAAAGATTCATCAACGCCTGCTAAATGTATTCTCTGGCATGAAGCAACATCGGGAAGAGATGCTAAAAATATTATTGACGCCATTTATAAACTTATATTATCAGAGAGAGACGTGAAACATTTTGTATTTTGGGCCGATAACTGTACCTCGCAAAATAAAAACTGGTATATTTTTACAGCTCTTGTAACGATTGTAAATACCTTGGAAATTGACTCAGTAACTATTAAATATCTAACTAAAGGACATACACACATGACAGCTGACGGAGTACACGGAAACATTGAAAAAAATATAAGAAAACAAAAATACATTTACGATTTTGAAGATTTTAAAACGTGCGTTGCTACTAGTCGCAAAAATACAATTGTTATAGAAGTGACGGAAGGGGATATATACGAATGGAATAAAAAGAGAAGGAATGTAATAAAGAATAATCAAAATGACAACTTAAGGAATTTCTTATTAAAAGATGTTGTTGAAGTTAGCTTCAGAAACGGAGAAAGAGAAATATTTTATAAAAAGAATTTTAATGAGGAATATCAAGCAGTGGACTTCTTACAGAAAAAATACACAGTGCACGAATTACCAAAAAAAGTCAATGTTTCAGGTGGCAGAGGTGTCAAAACAACAAAAAAGAAAGAGATTTTGGAAAAGTTAGTGCCCTTAATGCCAAACAATCGGCAACTATTTTGGATGCAATTAAAAGAAAATTCACAATCACTAGACTTAATAGAGGAAGGTGAAGTAGTTAGTACAGATGTTTGAATAAGGTTATGTATACTTTTATTTTTATTAATGGGAAAACTTTTTTTTTGTCTTTAGGTCTTTTCGTATTTTCTATAAAAAAAATAATAGGTAATCTTATGATGTTATTAAAACCAACCGGATGTAAACAGTTAAAGCATGAAGAAAATATTATAACTTCTTATATACAGAATACGAAAAACCTTTCCCCGACCTAATATAATATTAATTTCTAGGTGTTCTGTACCACGTGTACGTAATATAATTATATTTAACGTTGATTAGTTGATTAATGTAATTAAACAAAATTATAACTTGTACTTTTTTATTTCTATGCCTTCGAGTACTTATTAATATTGTGCATTCCACGGGTGTCGCATTCGAAGTTCTTTTTTTAATTGTTTAAGTAGTTACTTGCAATTTAAATAATTGAATATAAGTTTGATGAGTATATTTAAATTTGTTACAGAAAAAAACCCTTAAACCTATCAATCTTAAGGCAACTTGCATTCAAGCAGAACAGGAGATACTCTTCCGTGGAATTCTCCAATATTACTTGTACGAGTAGAAACATAATTTACACAAGCATGACATATTACTTTATAGGCATCTATTTACAATGTAGTATACATCATGCTTGTGTATCGTGTACCTAGTTATCAAGAACAAGGCTTGTTCGTAGGCTTAGCCTACCAAAGCTAAACGAAAACATCTAAAGATACTTGCTTTTTTGTAGAAAATCTTTAAAATCATCTTATCTCATTCTACGCAGAAACCTGTTTTTGCATTTTAAAATGGTTGTGTACATAATTTTGAAAAAAAAATTATAGTACACTATTGCTGATATCTTGCATAACAAAACATGACTACTTTAAATGCTGTTACTTAGTTAGTAAGCATGTAATCAGGAAAAGTTTAAAAAAATAGTTTTTTCGCTCTACTGTAAAATTTGTCAAAACACAGATACTTGATTTCAGCGTAGGGCAGCCGAGCAGCTGGTCTATACATATTTCATCTCTAAGGTTCCTCAAAGCGTAGCACGCTGAATTAACTATACTTTCAATGGCATCCATCTCCTGTACCCAGTTTAATTTTGAGTCTAGATGCATGCCAAGGAACTTAACATTGTTTACTATATCTATGGGGGATCCGTTCATAATGGCATGAAACCCGTCGGTTTTTTGGAGTTTTGTTTAAATAGCATTATTTGGGTCTTGTTAGTGTTTTGACGGATATTATTAAATGTAAACCATTGACAGAATGTTGATAAAGCCAAATTGACTGTATCATTAAATTTATCTATATTATCAGCATGAATAATAGCATTCGTGTGGTCAGTAAACATGATTAAATTACAGTTCGGGACCAAATTAGAAACATAATTGAAAATTTCATTGGTAAATATGATAAACAGCATAGGGCCTAAAATTGAACCCTGCGGTACACCTCTGCCAACTTACACCTGACCAGATTTGATTAATCTTTCACAGCCACAATGCGTCTCTTTTATCTGAAATCTCAACGTATTGGTTCCGGTTTTCAAGATAGTTGCAAAGTAGACTGTTTACTTTTCCTCTGATTCCATAGAAGTCTAGTTTATTAAGGAGTATATCATGGTTCACTGTGTCAAAGGCAGAACTCAAGTCTAGAAATAAGCCTGCAACCCTCTTTTTACAATTAGTCTTTGAAATTATATCGTCAACTAAGTAATTTATTGCATCTATTGTACCTATATTTTCTTGAAAGCCAAATTGTCTGTGGTTGATAATGTTATTAACCTGAAGATGCTTAAGAAGACGAGTTTTTATAAGCTTTTCAAAATTTTTAGATAAAACAGGAAGATGTGATATGGGTCTGTAGTTTTTAGGATTTGTTTTTTGACCTTTCTTAAATACTGGCACCACCTTGGCTAATTTTAACTGATCAGGATCACGCTCATAACATTGCTTAAAAAATTGAGTTGAATTGAGAATTATAAAACGAAGTTGGAATGCTTCTGACAGTTTGCTTAAAAACTCATCAATTCCAATATTCTTCCAGTATATGTGAACTAACCTACTTCCTAATAATTGTGTACACCTTTCAGTAATAATAAATAATACAAAATAAAAAAAATTTCTACCACTAGCTGGCTGTTAGTATTACTATCCTTATCAGTGTCTAAGGCCAGTTAACAGAATATAGTAGCATGGCCATCTGCTAAACCATTGTGGTCAACGCCTGTTGTAATATCTGAATTGGATAGTATATTAGTTACCAAATTATCAACACAAGATTGCGAGTTGTTCCGTTTAAAAGTTATGTCATTAATAAGGTGTATGAAATTGTAACATTTCAGGAGACTAATGAAATCGGACCGTCGCTTTCTATCGATTAATAAATTTATATTAAAATCTCCACAAAAAATAGTATTATAGTATAGTAGTAATAGTAATATAGTAGTACTTTTTGTCAAAAAGGTGATCTAGTAATAGTTCAAATTGTTTAAGAAATACTTCAAAATTACGGTCTACAGGACTTCTATAACAAGAAATTAAGTGAATGTTACTTTTAACATCCCTCACACCACATATTTCGAAGCCATCTGGAACATACCGTTTCTTACATATTATCATTTCTTCTGAATCCCTGTTTGCTGACGCTGCTATAAGTGTACGACCTCTTTTTTTATTTGGTCTTGTATTGAAGGAAGCTAAGTTGTATTTGTATAAGTTAAAGGAAGAAATCGAGTGTTTATTCAGAAAGTGCTCACTAATATGTATTAGTACAGCCTAAAACAATGGATTATGTATATACATAATCCATTGTTTTAGGCTGATCATCAAGGTAAAGTTCAAGTTCGTTTATTTTATTGGAGATGCCCCAAACATTTTGGTGAAATATATTTAACATTTCTATATTTACTCTATCGTTAGGCACGAAAAAAATCATTAGTGCTAGCATTACCAAGGCTTAGGTTGTTCGTCATTATCCAATGTATGTTGTAGTGCAAGTTGTTGGATGAGAACATGTCAAATGATACATTAGCATTAGAATCGTATACATAAAAACATTCATTAAGATTAGATAACTCAAACTTTCGTGAGTCATACTGATATTAAATTGCAACGGTTAACACTCACGTATTTTTATCACAATAGGCGTGACATGTTTTGACTGCTGTGATGCCCGAGCCGCAAAGGTAACAACACCACTCTGTCTGTCCGACGATGACTGCCCGATGCAGTCGAAACATGTCACGCCTATTATGATGAAAATACGTGAGTGTTAACCGTTGCAATTTAATATTAGGTAACTCGTCAAATAACAATTCATTAAAACATTCCAATCTACTATTAAATATTGGTTTGCCACATATATAGGTTGGGTATGCTATGACAATATTAGTATATTATCTTATACATTGCGATTCTTTTGATAGGTCGTTAACAAGTTTACGAATGTCACATGAATTTTGAAAGTCTTCTTCTCCGATTAATACCACATAACAGTCGTTCTTAGACATACCGCGAAGAAGACTGCGGACATCTGGGAGTTATGATGTATACGTCATACGAATGACGATAATGGACTAATAAAACGAAAGAAGAAAACGAAAAAGATCTTAAAAAAGAAATTGACATTTATACGTTCAAAAGAGGTTGGCTTACGCCTCCAGAACTAAACCCACCTTCAAGCGATTCTGAAAACGAAGATAAAGGGGCAGAAGTAGTTAAAAAAATAGATGAGGAATATTTTAAAAGTTGTAGTTTCTAGCATTTTTGGTGCAGTGTAGTCGAGTTAAAGGAATCTAGGAGCCAATTTCAGTTGAAACGATTAAGAGTTTAATGTACTTAACATAAACATACTTTCACTGAATTTCCTTTTAAATGACTTATGCAATATCCTTTAATTCAACTACACTACTACCTACACAAAAATGCTAAAACATCTCACGATCACTGCTAATTAGATTACTTCTATGCCTCTTTACTCCTACTACTCCGGATAAACTATACCTGTGTAGCATTCACTAATCATTTATAAATATCTCGCATTATGAACGTTGCCTTATACTTACTATAACGCCACTTCGAGTTCTATGTAACGTCACTGTCCCATTATTACCGTGATATTAATTTTTAAATATATGATTATACCTTAAAGATATGTACCAGATATTTTTGTTAACTACATAGTCTTTTATTCGTTATCTTAGGATTACTAAATATAACCAAAAATATTTTGTATTTGTCAAACAGGAGGAAACAATATAGTTTACGAAGTACAAAAAAGTGGCGTTAAGACTATTTTTTGTTATAAAACTTTATTGTTTAGTAATAATACGACCAATAATTATATTTTTCTAGAAGTTTGTTTTGGTTTTGTTAGATTATTAAAATGTAAAACTTTCTTATGTTGTCTAGTATTTATTTAATCCCTTCCAAAATAGTGACGCAGTGGAACGTCTTCTCAGCAGGAGCGAAACAAAAATGAGATTATTTTACTGATGCAGTAATAATTTATTGGAGAATTTAGTATTTCTATGTAGTTTATGGACTGTAATATAGATTAAGGTATATTTTACAGTAATTTGAGAGATTTAAAGTGGAACTCCGCTAACGACACCTACAACAAAAAATAAAAACGCCCCCCTACAACTAGTTCTTCTCAAACTTATTTATCTGCAAATCCTTTTCGTAAACGTAGTCACAGTGAAAAAAAAAAAGAAAAAAGTGGTTGCCGTATGGTATCATGTAAGCCGGGTTGCGATGAGAAATGTTAAAAATGTATAACCAAGATGGATGAGTGTCTTCGCAAAGAAATTAACCGTTACTATTGGAGTTTGAGTTGGAACGAAAAATGCATATTTATAAAAAATAGCTCTGCAACTTCTATACCTAAAAGACTGACTACTAATTCCCCAAAAGTGAACAAAAGGCGACCATTTTAATTAACGAACGACTGTGATGAGTCAATAGACGTGTGAAAAGTGTTCTTTTTAACCACACTAGGCTTCCACAAAAAAATGATAATGTCTTGTACAACTCAATACATAAACCAAACATAGACAACCGAGGAAACCATGCTAAAATAGCGAAATTAGATCGCTCATCAATAGATCAGCATATTAACTCATTTCATCCTCAAATTTCACACTATCGCAGAGATCACGCACCTAAGCGTCTGTACTTACCCAGTGATGTTACAATAAAATTCATGTATGACGATTTCATGCTTAAAAAATCCCGATATATAGTTTAAATATGATTTATACAGGAAACATCTCAAAAGTAAAGATATTTTTTTAGCTCAATTAGGGAATGAAGAGTGCGAGGAATGTGAAGAGTTTCATATTCATTGCAAAAAACTGGCCATGAAAAGGAAAATGTTTCCCCAGATTGTGTTGAATGCTCAGAGTGGATAGCCCATCATAGGAGGTACACCGAAGCACGTCAACGATATAACGAACATAAAACGATTGAACATGAAAAGGATACGATTAACTTTAGTACAGATATGGAAAAAAATATTATGCTACCAAGATTGGATACACTCAAAAAAGTTTTGTTTTGTCAGCGTTTGACAGCATATAATCAGGCATTTGCTCCGTTGGGTAAAAACCCTGAGCACGGTATTTTTGCAGTTTTGTGGCACGATGCAGTTGCAGGAAGAAAGCAAGAAGATGGTCATGAGCTGTTACTTCGAGTTTCTGCTACGTTATCGTGACTACAAACACATAAACATTTGGATGGACAACTGCATCGCTCATAATAAAAATTGGTTACTGTTTTTTCTAATGACTTACCTAGTAAGCTCCGATCTTATATGTACTGGGGCGTTTTTATTTTTTGTTGTAAAAAAAACATTTATAACATAAATATGGTCCTTATTTATGTTATATTTGTTATTATCTTCACCAGGCAACTTCGCCAACTTCCTCGTCGGATAGTGACCAATCAAGATTAATTCCTTCTAAATTCATCAAAGTTTGTATTTGGAAACAAGATTAGTTGGACTATTCTATCTGAAACTTTACAGGAGTATTTATGAAAATAAATGGCTAAACATGTGTTTCAGGTTTTTTGAGAATTCAGCCCCTAAAGGGGGGGAAAGGGGTGAAAAATGTACTCGTAATTGGCAGATTAAAGTCGGCGAGTAGAAAAACACTGTTCTAAGCGTACTGTACTTCCATGTACGCGGGAGGTCTATGGGTCAAATACACCCAGAAATCGTATAATGCTCTGCGAGTCCAATTCAACAACGGGTTCAGGGTGCTGATGGGGTTGCCTCGCTTCTGTAGCGCATCCGCAATGTTTGCTGAAGCCCGCACGGATGACTTTCACGCTATCCGTCGGAAAAAAGTGGCATCACTTGTGGGTAGAGTGAGAGGCAGCAACAACAGCATCCTTAGCATGATTTCTAGCAGGTTTGATTGTCCGATAATTTTCGGATTAATTAAACTTGCAAAATCAAATTTAGATTTTAAATTTTAAATCATCAGTGTCTAATATTAAGTATGTACTAACATTTAGTTGTAAGTCTAGTTTTAATGTATATTAACAACATGGATCTTGGTTATCTGGCAATAAATTATTTTGATTTTGATTTTTTGATAATACTCGCCATTGATAGTCTTTCCTTTCTGAAGATAATCTATGAAGATTATCCCACGGCAATTAAAAAAAAAGGAGGCCATGACCTTTCCTGCAGATGGAACGGTTTTTGCCTTCTTTGACGCCGGTTCTCCTCTTCGAGTCCATTGCTTCGACTTCTCTTTCGTCTCGGGTGTGAAATAATGCACCCACGTTTCATCCATAGTGATAAAATGCCGCAAAAACTCCGCTTTATTATTGTGAAATATTGCCAAACACGCGGTCGAAATATCCACGCGTCGTCGTTTTTGTTCCTCTGTAGCAATTGCGGCACCCACCTTGCGCATATCTTTCTCATATCCAAAGTTTCAGTTAATATGCGATGTACAGCACTTTTTGATATTCTTGCTATATCTGCTAGCTCGCGTACTTTCAATCGACGGTCATCTAATACCATTTGTGGATTTTTTTTACAATTTCTGGCTTAGTCACTTTATTTGGCCGACCGAATCGATGTTCATCTTCGCAACTAGAACGCCCTCGTTTAAACTCTGCCACCCAATATGTTACTGTTGAAAACGATGGAGCAGACTCCCCCAAAAGTAGATTCTAGCTCCGCTTTAATACTAGTTGGACAAAACCTTTCAAATGAAAGTATTGTATCACATAATGATGGCCAATTTTCTCCATGTCTGAAAATTCGTTCACAGCCTCCACTATTGATGGCTACTAAACAAAAGATAAACGACGCTCCGTGTTCGAATTCCACATTTAAACTTTATAAAGGGCATTCTTTTAATAAAAAATATTTACTTAAAATAAAAACTTCTTTAAGTGTGTCAGGTCGGACACTTCTGGGACTTCCCGGCAAAATAAAACCCCAAAAATATGTATATACAAACCCACTGAAAATACCGTTAGCGCGATGTATAAATTTGACAAACCGTACAGCGCCATCTACCATGATATTTAGAACAACGACGTAAAAAACAAAATATCCGTCTTTATCCAATCGTAATAAAAATCGATATCCGAGGATCCGAAAGATTCTTTCTAACGAACCATCAACGGCCACCATCTTGAATTTCTATAGTTTTGTTCGTGATTAAACTCGGTAGGCACATATAAAGAGTTTGAGAGGTTCTTTATAACAAAGCCAAGGTCAAAATTGAGAAACGGCTGCCAACATGAATTTTTCAGTTTGATCACTTTTCCCTAAACCATCCGTTCCATTTAAATCGGTTACACATACAAATATATGGGATCAACTGAGAATCTCCTTATTTGTAGACGGTTGAAAATTACGTTTAGTACGCGGGCAAAACTGCGGGAAAAAGCTAGTGTTTAATAAAATAATTTAATATTTTGGGAAATAAATCATATAATCCTCTAACTACTACTTCACCTAAAACAAAAATATGGTCGATATCACTTTACAGGTGATCACAATAAACATTCTAAACAAGCAAGGTAGAAAAGTGGCCAGTTAGTAACGATTTACCCTATGTATGGGTATTCGGTAAAGTATAGTAGCCAACATTCTGGTTTACGAAGTTAACGGTAACCTTAGTTGTCTATGACCACTTTGCACTTGTACAAATACGCGAGGGACTTAAAATAAATATCCAATATCGTTTCTAACAAGAAATTTAAATTAGTTACAACTATTTCGTAACAATACCAACAATGACAAAATATCAGTAAAAAATATTGTTGCATTATAGTGAATAAATAGTAAGCCTACTTACCTTGGATACTTTCCATTTAGATCCCCGACCTCTAATTCCTTATACAAATGGAAAACTGAAGCCCCTACAACAAAGATGCGAATAAAAAGCACTGCTTTGTATAAATTGTTTTATATTTGTGAGACTGTGCGGATAGAGTAGTCGTAGGAATTATTAGTACCCGCTCCTTTTTCTGTACAGACTCTATTAAAAATCAAGGTATACTTTACCGACGGCCGGCTTCACGTTCACAAGAGTTTTCATAGTATTTCAATAATTTTGAATACAAAAAAAAACACAACCGTTACGCCAATGCTGCAAATGTCTAGTAATTGATATCAGAGGCCTATTGCATAATTACTTGTAGCTTATAATATAACCGGAAGTCTCTTTTCAATCCCTCTTCTTAGAAAGCGAGTTCAGCTTATATTACAAGTTCCAAATAAGAATAAGAATAAGAATGATTATGCAATTGACCCCAGATGTTATTTTTAAAGTAGCACATATTCGATGATAGGAGCGGGTAGTACTCGTACTTGTGCGTCGATAGATATTTTTTTTAACTTCAATTACTCATTTTGTACCGTATGGACAACCAATTACTGTGTCAGGTCCGACAAGTGTCACAAGATAACAAATTGACGAGTAACTGAAAAGAAAACAACTTGAGCATTAATGTACAGGCTGTTGTTGGTTTACGATTCGATAACATATAATTCAAGAAAGCTACCGTTTAACATCGCAGCACCGTTATTAATTAAGGAAACTGGCTATTATCTGGTCATATACGTTCGGGCATATCCGCCGGTTCTACTGATAAATGTATGGGACATTTGTCTATTTGTCTGGCGGATGCCCGATTGTACAAGTATTCTACTGTTAAGTACATTTGAGTCAAAGAAATTACTTTAGCTGATCTGTAATTTTCGGAGTTTTTTCCGCACTTGAACCAGTGTTTTTCCATCCTGAAAAAAATTTAAATAAACGAAATGTTATGTCTTACCCGATTTTATTTTGTACCTCGTGTGTTCATAAGTTTTGAGACAAAATGAATACTTGAATTACAGTAAATGAAAACAATTTATTTTTATGCTACAGTTATAGGGTTAACAAATCACATTATGTAAGTAAAATAAAAATAAAATTTACTCGAAATGTCCACCATGTTTTTTAATACAAGCTCTTAAGCGTGGTCTCCACTCATCAATAGCTTCACGTATTTTTTCAATAGGGGTACGCTTCGCTTCTTTCACTAATGTCCGTTTCAGGGCCTGGAGGTTTGGATGTGATATTCGGCATGCTCTTAGCTCTAATTCTGTCCACAAAGAGTAATCCAAAGGATTTAGGTCTGGGCTTGAAGATGGCCATTCCTCAGTACTAATAAACCCAGGCAAAATAGCTTTTAGCCACTTTTGAGTCGATTTCGCTTTATGCGATGGCGCAGAATCTTGATGGAAAATCCAGTCTTTGCCAGCGAATAGAGTGGTTGATAGCGGTTTTACAACATTCTCTAGAATGTCATTCTGATAATTTTGTGCTTTGACTTTGACCCCTTGTTGACTAAAATGGAGTGGCGTTACGCCTTCATATGAAACGCCCCACCATACCATGACGCTAGCCGGATGATGTGTGCGTTGCACATTTCGCACGTTAGAAGGAATGTCCTTTGAACTTTTGGCATAGATTTTATCATTCTGCCTGTTAAATTTTTCCTCGACGGTAAATATCTTTTCGTCCGTGACCAAAATTTTTTTAGGGTCGTGCTTCTTAAGTAACACTCGTCAACGTTGGCGCCGCATTTCACGTAGACGATCATTTAGATAATGCACTTTTCTCTTACTATACGCTTTTAATTTAAGATCATATTTAAGTATTCTATTTACCGATATACGTGAAATGCCAGTCTGTAGAGCCATCTTCTTCTGCGTGCGGCAAGGATTTCTACGTATTCGTTCTTTGATCTTCTTTATGTTAGCAGGAGTCCTTACAGACCGCGGACGGCCAGATCTTGGACGATCGTCAATCTTTTGTGTCGCCTTGTATCGGTTTATGGTATAATATACAAAATCGCGACTAGCTCCAATACATTTTAATTCGTTAAAAATTTCCATTGTTTTTTTCCCGCCTCATACAATGAAATTACACTACAACGCAATTGTTTCTTCGCCGCCATCTTGACAAACAATGACATTAAAAAAGCAAAATATTTATTTTCTTAATTTTAACGTTCTAATTTCAAATTTTGAAACAGCCACGGCCAGCTATCAGCACGTTTTTATAAAATTTATCGCTTGAAATGTGTCTCAAAACTTATGAACACACGGGTATATTTTGTATTTTTGTTGTCTTGTTGTGTTGTATGGTTAACTTACATATCTGGACTGTTAATGTTTAACTATGGAATAAATTAATTTAATTTAATTTTAAAAACGCGTCAAATAATTTTACTTGATTACTTTGTTGTCGTATATTTCTGAATTAAAGAATAAAACACAATCATAGTCTCAATAAAATGTGCAAAATTTTAATTTCATTCTGATCACTAAAATTTATGCTTCCAACACTTTGAACCGACATCGACAGTATACTCGTAGTTGTTATGAAAAGAGTGAGGTACCTATAGGAGATTATACGGTTAACTTGCATATTTAAAATATTAGCTGGTGGCCGCAAATATGATTCTTTATTTTACGTCAAAGAGTAACAAACAACCATACTTACAAACTTTCGCGTTTACGTGTACCCAACACGCCCATTTATTTTGTCAACATTTTCGTTGCTTTACTGCGTACTATCGCTGAATCAGGGTAAATGTTTGTCATAAAAATACCAACTCATTGAACTCATCCTCTCAGGAGGAGATTGGTAAATTGTGTTCCGCAACAAATGCACAAATCTTCACTTCTGCCATTTAATGAGATCATACTCTGGCTTATATGAAATACTAGCTGGTGCCCGCGACTTCGTCTGCGCAATATCTTTATAAATTGTAGCCTATGCGTTATATATATAGCTATATTATTGTGAAGTTTCATTAAAATTCATTCAGTTGTTTTTACGTGAAAAAGCAACAAACATCCTTACTTACAAACTTTCGCGTTTATAATATTATTAGGATATTTCTATATGGGCTTGTATATAACCGTCGATTTACGTTAATGTTATGCTTTCTTGAGTTCAATATCTTGTCTAGGGAACCTTTATGGTTGATATGGCCCTTGTATCTATTAATTATAAGTAGGTAAGCGTGTCGTTAGGGTTAGGTCGCGGGGTAGGTGATTCATTATCTGATGCAGTGTAAACATGTGACATAGACGGAAGACGGGATAGATAGGTATATTTTCTTGTTCGGAAACATCATACTCTAAGAGACGATGACTGTTTAGCTACGGAAACAAGTTTACAGTTTAGAGATTTAGATTTTAATTTTTTTTATTTCACAACATATGATTACAGTATAAAGTAGGTACATTAATGTCAATCTATAAGAATCTACATTGTGATCGTCAAAGCATAAAATCGAACATAATATAAATTAACATAAAACATATTCACCTGAAAATGGATCGTCAAAACAATAAGAACAATAAGTAGGTATTATGAAATAAAGAAACATGTCAAATAGATGTAAAACCAATATTCCAATATTATCATTATCAAAATCAGTACCAAAATCGAAATAATCAATATAAGATATAAAATGGGAAACAATGTTAAGAGCATAGTTATACAGTAATGTCAAAAAAAATCATCTATTGAAATATAAAGCATTTTCCAGTAGGAAGTTTCTCAATCTACGCTTAAATGTTTCGTCGGATGGTTCCAATCGTAATTCTACAGGGAGACGCTCATAATATGTCGGACCGATTACACGCGGGTTCTTGACTGCAAGTGCCATTCGACGTGGCACAGTTCTCAGCCGCCCTGTTGACCGAATCGTCATTCCTGTGACCGTAACGCGTCTAAACGTAGACAAGTTATTCCTTACAAACATCAAAATTTCAAATAAGTAAAGAGAATAGTGCGTCATAATCCTATGGGTCACAAAAAGTTCTTTGCGTGGATGCCTACGTCCAACGCCAGCAAGCTTTCGTAATGCTTTCTTTTGCATTATGAATACTCGATTGGCATCCGTTGAGTTTCCCCATAAGAGTATTCCGTATGACATTACCGAATGGAATTGGGCAAAATAGACCGATTTTAACGAAGAATACGAAATGATGTGCTTGAGCCTTTGTAACGCATAAACGGCGCCACTTGATCGTTTACAGTTGGTTCACATGGCACTTCCAGCTGAGATTTGAATCTAATATGAATCCCAGGAACCTAGTCTCACTACATAGTGGCATTGGACCGTTTGCTACACATGGGGGCAAATTTGTGTTCCGTCCTGAGAAGATCATGATGTTAGACTTAGTGACGTTCAGGAGTAACCCATTGGTAGAAAACCATCGCTGTAACTGCGTACACGCTTCATTTATTTTTTCACCAAGCTGTTCGTACGTTTGCCCACTAACTACGATCGTAGTGTCATCCGCAAATAGCACGGACAACCCGGTGGTAATGGCTGCTGGAAGATCATTTACGAATACTAAGAATAATGTATTTCCAAGTGCTGATCCCTGGGGAATGCCCAACTGAACGTCACGAAGGTCAGACTCCAACATTGTACCATTTGTAAATAGTTTTACTTTTTGTTTTTGTTCCGACAAAAATGACGCAAGTAGTTGATGAGCCTTGTCCACAATGCCATAATGTTTTATTTTATTGAGGATATTTTATAGAGCAACGAAATCCCTCAAGTTAATGTGCCATACTATCATTATTACTTAATACGGGCGCCTGGCAGCTGTTCAGTGGTTTGTTGTGATATTTTATGTCAATAATGTTTTTAATTCAAACATAGCGTTTTATTTGAGGGAAAAGTACTACTAGATGCCGTCCAAGATGCGCGAAAAAGTGCCAAGTCATATCATTTACTGAGTCAAATTTGATCGTGTTTCGTTATTGCCCAAAGTCTAAAAACGAGAAGCTATACTAAGCCTGACTGACTCGCACTTGGCCGGTTTAAATAAACTACAAAACCCGGGATCGAAACGGGTACTAATTTTTAACCAACGGCCAACAATATGCGTTTAACATATGTATTTTTATTTGGAGCACTAATATTACCTAACATCATCATTGTGTTATTTTTTATTCCGTATTAAATGAATAAAAGGTATTAGTAACATCATGTTAATGTTTGTCGAAATGTTGGCTCCAAAACTTTTCGTGACCGTAAGAAGTCTTTTCGTAAGAAGAGTTATCAATTTATAATATTTTGCAACGATTTTACGAGTATTCTAAATCAGTTGATTGCATAAAAAATAAAGTAAATATACCTGAAGCACTTTTGCTGCCACGCTCATTTTTATTCATTACTACTGCTATCAGACAAAATTACATCTTAATAATTACGTAATATATTTCATTCCGCCATGACTATGACAATACGAGTATACATATACATGAAGTTAGGGGCAACTCTTCGTCTTATTCTTTTAAATGATGGCGTCTGTCCGAGAGTTGGAGAATTCTTCCAATGTCAAGTATTATCAAAATATCAGTATAATATATAAATAGAATAGTATACTCGTATTGCCATCTTGGGCGACGTTGTTCGGTTATTGCCTCGCTATTTGTTATGTTTATAGCTATAAGATGTAACAGTGTCTCAGGGGGCCGAGATACCGGGACTGTTGCACGCGTTTCAGGATTCATTCTTCATTAGCTGCATTAGTTTACTGCACAATTAGCTATCAATGTCGCATTAAACAACGTTAAGCAGGCGAAAAACAAAAAAATATTCGTGAGACGCCCTCGCCATCGTGAGTAGGTATCAACCGGAAGACCTAGGCGCAACTCGTACCGCCAACTGTCACTAGTGTCAGTGTCATATAATATTGACAATAGACAATTCGATACTCTGTACTGAGTGAATTTTTGGCTGCGTTCCTAAATAGTAAATGTTATAATTAATGTACAAGTCACATGAATTATCTGCTGAGATTGGATGTCGGTGACTCTCTTGGACCAGCAATATATAAGGTGCTAACAATTTAGTCACGGATATTTTTACCGCTGATAGTACTCGGTTCTCGGAGTATATTTAGGTATGGTTAGGAAACATCATAAGTTTTGTTATGTTTTTTTTGGAGAAAACTAGGAAACAAATTTGCAACGTTAAAACACCCTGTTAGTGTGATTATTAAATGAGTACCTACTCATTGAACATATTTTAGTACCTCTTTTACCTAACACCTAACTGGCCACTTAACGTCAAATCAAATACTCGATTGTCAACGTCATGCTAAACATCTTGTCAGTTAAATTTGCACAAGGTGATTATTTTTAGGCCGAATTATAATTATTATTTTTGTTCGGTAAATGAAAACAAAAAAATATATATACAAAGGTTCCTTAATTATACTTTAAAGTTAATTGTTTTAATACAATGTATTATCTCTTAAAATATCCGTGACTAATTTGTTAGCACCTTATATATAAAAATTTTAATCAAAATTCAATGTCTGGTACCTAGATGATGGAACCCTAGGAGGCGACGACGTGAATACTGTGCTCTATGACTTGTCACTTATTAAAAGTACTTTCAAAAATATTGGTTTGGAACTGAATTTCGCAAAATGCGAAGTCTTCATTCAAAATTCATCTTGTATTTTGTCCGATTTAAACCACAAATTTGACGATCTGGCTCCTAATATCGAGTTAGTAGTCAAACATTCTCTTTGTCTCTTGGGCTCCCTGTATTTGAAGAATCTTTTCCTAATAATTACTAACTCGATAGCTAAAACTCCACACCAATTGTTTACTCGAAATTAGCCTTTATTACGCACTTGTCATTTTTAAATTCAGTATTTTTCTGCCTAAATTTACGTATATATTCCGTTGCTGTCCTTTTTGGAAATATCTAAATTTACTATCACCTTTAGATTTTTTCATCAAAATTAGTTTGGAGACGATTCTAAACATTCAGCTGAATCAGCCTTCCTGGTCTCAAGCGTCCCTTCCTATTCGGTTCGGGGCTTTAGGAATTCTCAAAATTTCCGGTGTGGTGTCCCCAGCTTTTTTAGCATCTACTCATAGTACAACCGGTCTCATAGGAACTATTTTAAGAGCTTTGCCCACAAACTGTGATATTGCACGCTTTAACGATGCTAAAATGTTTTTAAAATTGCTTGCCCGGTCAAAGACTTTCCAGATAACCCAAAATCACAAAGGAGTTTGGATAATGTTTACTGTGATTTAACTAACAATACTTTTCTTAATAACTCTACAGATTCAGATCATGCGAGGCTTTTGGCGGTCGGATCCCGGGAAGCTGGTTGCTGGCTTCATGCCCATCCTTCGCTTAATAGTCCTAATACTGGTGCTGTTTTGGATCCGGCCTCCCTTAGACTGGCGACTGGTTTGCGACTTGGGGTTCCGATGTGTACTTGTGGCACAGATGTGGACCGACTGGACAATACGGATTCTGTGGTAAAAAAGTGTAGGCCGTTTTTCGAGACAAGCGTCTCTTAATGACATAGTCCGTCGGTCTCTGCTGTCTTTGAGCCGACTGGCATACTCGGGGATGATGGCAAGAGACCTGATGGGGTATCCTAGTTTCCTTGGAGTTTAGTTCGGATTAGCGATGTTGCGAATATTCGCATCCGCATCCGCAACCGCGGATCTTCCGCATCATTTTCAAAATCCGCATCCGCATCCGCCTCCGCATCAAGTCGATGCGGAGCTGATGCGGATGCAGATGTGGAACAAGTCGATGCAGGAACGTCTCGGTAATGGCGCACGTGCTAGTTAAAGTAGGCAATTTCACTATTACCCAATAGGAATATTGTTACTTTTTCCTGATTCCTCGATAGTGCTCTTGCGTCCTTGAAGAATAGCGAAAAGAAATGACGTTTATTTTAAATTTAGTGTTGACATGCTATTGTAGGACGAAGGGTGTCGTATAAATCGTATAATGAGAAGTTAATAAGTAAATAAACATTGTGAAGAGTGATTTGATTAGCAGTGCTGCGGGCCTTATTTATGACCCGCTGAGAAATCGTCTTAACCCGGAAAAGGCAGCAAAGTTATTGTTTATTAAGTATAACTCGCCTATATCTATGTTTAAATATTAAACTGTCCTTTTTTTTAATAATAAATAAAAAAAAATATATTTGAGAGATTTTTTATGTACCTACATAACATCCGCATCCGCATCCGCGGATGTGAGCCTTATAATATCCGCATGTCAAAAATTCAGCATCCGCAACATCCCTGGTTCGGATGCTAGTGTGAGATGCTACTGTGGAGACACGCGTGCACCGTCCCACCTCCAACGAACTAATATAAAAGCAGGCATTGCGGCTGAAAGCGCCGAAGTTTTAAAATGTAATAAATATAAGAGCCCCTGGGCGTTAAGTACCATTTTGTACCATTTGCGGCAGAAACTTTAGGTTCATGGGGTCCCGTCCCAACGCACGCAAGTTTTTTGTAAAAATCGCGAGACGTCTGGTTGATGTAACTGGTGCCCGAAGTGCTGGTGGGTTCCTGGCACAACGTATCAGCATTGCGATCCAAGAAGGAAATGCCGCCAGCATCCTAGGCACAAGGCAATGCCACAAGGACCTATTTTAAAATAAGGTAAGTAGAGGTAGGTAGTAAGTGTAACTCGATACCTCCTACGTATACTGAGCCAAGTGCAAAATCATGATTTTTCAGGAGGGCTGTTCAAAGGTACAAAGTTCCATTACTAACTCATACGTTGGAATAATTTCATGAAATTTTCAAGCATATTTAACAAATTTATTTTGAATAAATCTATATATTAAAGTATTCTAGGCCATATTAATCAGTATTTTTCATCGTAATAAATGTATGCTCTTTAATAGACAACATACTGCTTGCGGGTTGTCTCTGCGGAGACCGCAGCCCGAGCAAATGGGCCCTACGCGTCGATAGACGTGACATGACAGACGTCATGTCAAACAACGAAAACAAGAATTTGTAAGAGAAAATGTTTACAACAAAAATGTTCCAACAATACATTATAATTATATATGGTGCTAACAATTTAGTCACGGATATTTTTACCGCTGATAGTACTCGGTTCTCGGAGTACATTTAGGTATGAAACATCATAAGTTTTGTTATGTTTTTTTGGAGAAAACTAGGAAACAAATTTGCAACGTTAAAACACCCTGTTGGTGTGATTATTAAATAAGTACTCATTGAACATATTTTAGTACCTCTTTTACCTAACACCTAACTGACCACTTAACGTCAAATCAAATACTAGATTGTCAACGTCATGCTAAACGGGTCATTTTCATTTTAGGTGTACGTAACACAAAAGTTACACACAAAAAAAAATCGTTCCGTTACGTAGAATAAATTTTGTGTGTAACAAATATTAATAAAGGGTTGTTCACACTGTTGTATTTTCTTCTCGTAACGTAAGCAATAAAAAAATGTACTTGTTGTATTACATTAATAATTTCAAAATTATAATATCAAGTGATCATAAATTTTGTAGCAAATTTCGGTATTGCGATGCGTACAAAATTTACTATCACTGAAAATTATAATATAATATGTATGAAATCGTGGTTTGTTTTGAAGGTAAACAAAAATAAAACTACATAATTAGGTGGAAGTTCTATTTTACAGTTTTAAAATGGTATAGAAGTTCAATTTTAACAAGCAAACATACTGAGACATAACGTAAAAATAACTCAAATAAATGTGATAAAATAACTCAAAAACTTATTTTTGAAACATTTAGTGAGATCAACTCTATAAAAGTCTAATAAATTAACAAAAACATTAAATGGCACCCACTTTTACTGAAATCCTAGCATTCTCGTGTACTCGAAAGTAGATAAAAATTGCCTTTTTGCCTGTACTGAGTTGTGGGACCATCAGAAAAGAAGTGGAGTGTAGTAACGTCTAGTAATGATTTCCGTATGTACTCCAAAATTGGCATTAAATGTCCCCAAATAGCTGTTGGACTATGATTGTTATTATCTGAAAGAGTACAAAAGGATTTCTCTTTAAGGTGGTGTTCATTTTTGTAATAAATTACTCCTGTGTGCAAAGTAAACTGTTGTTTTGAGGCACCGAAATGTGTGGCTTGTACTTCCTCGCTAGATTTGCAAGTATAATTTTCAGAAAAGTCACAGTGAATGATACATTCAGTTTCATATAGGGTCTCTTTGCATGTTTTATACGTTTGATATGCATGGTAAATATTGAAAAAGTGTTTCTTGAATTTTTCTAGCTGATCATTGAAGGATTCTATTAACGTTGTTACTGTGCCTTGTATAGTGTCTTTTGTCGTTTTCTTTGTTTTTATTATAATTTCTTGATCGTCTTTTACTTTCGTGTATTCATGTGTCTTTGTTACCCACGCATTCCATGATACGGACGTGTTTACATCTTTATGAGCCAAATCAAAAGGAAATGTCTTCTTCTCACAGTTCTCGCACTCGTTGTACATGCATTTCTGATTAAATTTGTCACAAACTATAGTTAAAACTAACGTCTCTAGGTTATCAGTTTCAAGAATGCCAATAAACTTTAATTTTTGGGCTAAAAATGTCAAATTTGCATGTCGCACACATGCACATGTATTGCGTTGTGAAATTTTAGGGTCCAATATATAAAATGGCCTATATCTGGTGAATACTGTGTAAGAGGCTGTGCCGCCTTTTTCTTTATACTTCCTATGTAATTTCTCTAATGAATCCAGTAAATATCTAACTTGCTTTTTCTCTTTGTTTTGACTTCTCGTTTCATTTTTACCGGCAGTTATTCTACTGTTATCATCTCTTTCAAGAAAACTTTCTATCTCTTTCATCCTCATTATCTTTTTATTTTCAAGTACCTTCCGTTTTTCTCTCAAATTTCCTTTTAAACCTAAACACGAATATCTTAATTTTTTTTTAAATTATATTTTTTTACAACATCATTGTAAAGCGTTAAGAAAACTTTTAAGCTTATGTGAGGAGTACGCAAATAAATATGGATTAAGATACAATGTTAATAAGAGCGAATATATGGTTTTTAGGGCCGTCGGAGGCAAGTTACCGGAGAATGTCCCTGTAATAAAGCTTGATAATAACGAGCTCAAGCGCGTGTATAAATTTAAGTATCTTGGGCACTATGTCACCGACGACCTTAAAGACCAAGTAGATATAGAAAGGGAGCGCAGGGCACTGGCGGTCCGATGTAATATGCTAGTAAGGAGGTTTGCACGATGTAGTCAACAGGTTAAGATTACACTATTCAAAGCCTATTGCCAAGTTTTCTACACGTGCAGCCTATGGACTGGTTATACGCAGAAGACCGCCAGTTCCCTGCGCGTCCAATATAACAATGGTTTCAGGATGTTGTTGGGGCTGCCCCGTTTCTGCAGCGCATCGGGCATGTTTATGCAGGCTCGAACGGACGACTATTACGCCATAATACGCAAAAGAATCGCCTCGTTGCTCTGCAGAGTACGGGCCAGCTCCAACCCCATCCTGGATACGGTAGCGGGCCGATACGATACGCCTATTATGCGGCATTTCGCCTGTATTATGACCTCCACTAGGTGAATGCCATAAGTACCTACCTACTTGTATATTATTATTATTTTTTCTGTATTATTAATTATTATTTGTTATTAACCATTACTTTAAGATTAAGCTTGTTTACTAACAATTATGGGCCATTGTTGTCTTAATAAAATAAATTGAAATTGAAATTGTTTACCAGTTTTCGCAGAACAGTTTTTGCCATTTTAGATTTTGTTTCAGAATATTGACTTGATATCGATTGTTTTAAGACGTATCCTTCAAATTTCGCTTTCCTTACCCTATCTTTATCTTGCACTGGGACATTTGGAATGGTTTCTTGTATCAATTGTTCTGATTTTGAGGATGGAGTATCTGCGGAAGGAGTGGTTTTATTTTTCAGGTCTTCATGTAACTTTCGTAAATCTGCAAATTCTTCTTCGACTTTATCTAGATATTTTTGTAGGTTCTCCATTTTTTTTATATCGATAAATAGTTTTTCTTTGCGTTTCAATAATGTTTTTCATCTTATCTATTCGAGTTTCCAGCGCTGAATTATACATGCTTAAAATGTACCGACTTTTCTTTCTTCCAGGCGATTCTTCTGTTTCACAAATATTTTCTTCTTTTTTATATTTCCTTTTTAAATTTCGTTTATTTTCTGGTAAATTCTTAGTTTCTTGATACCTTTTCTTATTTCTTTCCGCATTCTCTTTTTTTAATTTCTCAAATTTTTCAGGGTTTTCTCTTTGTAACTTTTCTCTGTATTTCTTTTGACGCTCCTTTGAAGTTAACGGTGCCATTTTTCATACCTATTAACAAGTACATATTATATTAACATAATGTTCATCAAATGGTCGGCAAAAATCACGTCACATACATGATTTACAAACAAACATACATACACCACAAAAATTTGGTATCCTTCTTTTGGTATAGTCAGGTAGTAAATAACCAGGTGGACATTTCTATTTTTTATTCTATCCAATTAAGGAATTGTTAACGTGATTTAAAATCAATCCGTTTGGTAACGCACTTTTTCAATGTTAAAAAAAATTAATATCACATTAATGAAAAATAACACTGTTAGTTACTTATTTTTTAATTTAAAGCAGTATAGAGTTCGTTACCAAATGGGCTAATATTTACTACCTTAACAAATCCGTAATTTGGGGGACAACTAAAAATAGAAATGCCCAGGTAATGGATGAAGACCCCTTGTAAATAAGAATGTATAAATATGTTAAATAACATTTTTTGAAATAAGGCATATTTAAAGCAGATAAAAATAAAGTAAGTATATTTTTGTATGGAACCCAATAGGTATTAGGATTAGGTATTTTATAAGGAAACTTAAACTCTTTGACTTTATTATATTAATTGTTTAGAGAAGGAAATGATAATTATATAACTTAGCTCTGTAGCTGTCCGTTATCTTTTTATAGTCCAGCCGAATTTCCATAGAAATCGACTTTTTGATAGTAAATATTCATTCATTTTTGTAGAAAATTTAAAGTTAAAGGATACATAGTAAAGGATTAAGTACCAATTTGATACTTAAATCTATCAAAAAGTATATTTAAAAATAGGTTTTTACGAAAAAATATCGAATGCCGGTTTTCAAGTCAATTCGTCCGTCCTACAGTGGACCGCTTGGAAATAGAATGTATAAATAAACTCAAACAGACATCGTAAAATGAGCAAATATTAACTGGAAGGACGAGTACATACGCTGCGATAAAATTTTAATTCAATAAACGTATTTTTCGTTAAATCTGTCAAAAAAATAAAAGCTTGCAATAATAGAGTTTTGTCCGTCGTGCACGCAGCTTTACCGTTTTTTGTTACGTAACACACTGTAACACAGAATTGTGTGTAACAGCAACGTTACACCGAACATTCAAATTCGCGGTATCAACATAACCTTCGCCAAATTACAGAGACATTGTACGACATTTTATGATTACTGCCATTTGTATTACATCGCTAATAATATGACTATGCGATTCACAAACGTTTTTATGTTATTTATGTGTACTTACCTCTTAAATTCACGTTACACTTATAAAAAACAGAAAGAAAAATCACGTGTGCGACCTGTTTGCACCGTTCTCAAACTAAAACAATATGGCGACGCTGTCATTCGTCGATTGGTAGAAGCCTACAATGTTGCTAGACCAAAATAAATTAACGATGCGTTCAAATTACTTCAAGATTTCGAATTATTGGCTCGCGTTACACACGTTACACAGAAGACGAAAAACGCGGGACATGTATTTAAATTCGATTTTCTCCTGGTTTGTTATTGTTTCGTTGTTAATAACATTATTAAAATAAAGTACCATCGATGCTGATATGGATAGTGGTAAATATATGTAAATATAAAAATGGAAGTCGGATATCGCTCTTTTGTATGGAACGCCAATAAAGTAGTATTTTTATTTAATTATTTTGAGTACAAAATAAAAGATATCTCAATTAAAACCTATTCCAACCTGTAGGTAAATGTGTTAATAATATAATTAACACTTAACATCTACGATACTGTAATACGTAGTTTTTTTTTAATCTTTTCGAGTTGGGACAAGAAAAAATAACCAAATGGTAACCTAAAATGAAAATGACCCCATCTTGTCAGTTAAATTTGCACATGGTGATTATTTTTAGACGGTTCTTTTTTTTCGGTAAATGAAAACAAAAAATTCCTGAAAAAATGGTTTCTTTTTTTTTCTTCTTTTTTCATTAATTATACTTTAAAGTTAATTGTTTTAATACAATGTATTATCTCTTAAAATATCCGTGACTAATTTGTTAGCACCTTATATAGTGCTGTGTTGATAATGCTACAAATACCATAATTCTTCACCAAAGTTCAAAAAGCGCATGTTCAAGTGACTTACGTTCCTGCTGCAAATCTCGTCTTATAGTGTTTATTTATTCATGTTTTTATTATTTTTTTAGTTTATATTTCATTCCTAGGCATTTATTTTCTTTGAATAAGTTTGTCGATTCTATGTCGCCTCAGCCAAGTCCAATGAATGCCACCCCCGCATTATCCCAGGAACCTACTGAAGTACAATGTCTATTATGCCCTCAAGTCCGCTTTTTCAAAGGGCAACGTGGCCTTAACATTCACATCAGTCGTGCCCACAATAACCCAACTCCCAGGAGCTCACCGCCCGTTAGTTCTAGTCTAATTGCTAATCCTACAACCTTATCTCTCAATAATTTTCCGCCAATTTCAGAGACTTTATGCAAACTAAAATAGACAATTCCAATAGTTAAAAGAATTCCACGAGGCGCTCGAATTTCAGTTGCCCAGAAGCTCGCAAACGATTTGCGAACCACGGTGAATCAAAACTCTAAAGAAAGTTGGGAAAGCTTACTTACCTTTCCCTATAGAGTTCTCTACGCCAAAGAAGACGCGCAAAGAAGTGTATCTCTAACGTCTTGCATCAAACAGAACTACACCAATCCCCATGATGTGTCCGACTTGTCAAGATCCGCTTTTAAGCACATTTTATATTATGCTATAGGTGGCAAACGAGCAAACGAATCGCCTGATGGTAAGCGATTAACGTCGTCCATGGACACCCGCAACACCAGAGGTGTCGCAAGTGCGTTGCCGGCCTTTAAGGTCTTTTCTTGAAGGTTTGTAGGTCGTATCGGTCCGGAAACACCGCATAAGGCGAAACGTTGAAAATAAAATCGGGGAAGGTAATATTAAAAAGGAGCTGCTCACCTTCTTTTCTCCAGCGACGATATAGCTCCTGATACATCTGATACCTTGAATGCTTAGTAAGTAAGCACCCTAATTCGCATGACACTCTTTTGCTACCTGATCCTCCCGCCCCAACAGATTCCTGCCTTCAGGTAACATCCGATGAGGTTTATAGGTCTATTTGCGCATTTCCAAACGGTTCTGCTGGGGGTTTAGACAGTCTATCTCCACAGCATCTCAAAGATCTGCTTGGCCACTGCAGTGGTGAAGCAGGAGATGCACTTCTTATAGAATTAACCTTTTTAATTGATTTCATGCTGCAAGGCAAAGTTAACCCGGACGTCACCAGCATTTTGTTCGGAGCCAATTTATGCGCTCTGGTAAAAAATGTACGAAATGCATTTAACTCTGTCGATCGCAGCGCTTTACTTACTCAAGTCAAAGAAAAAACACCTGAGTTGTACAATTTTGTTTGGCAATGCTACAGCACACGCTCTAAATTACTTTTTAAAAACAACCTATTATTTTCATCCACGGGCTGTCAAGGCGATCCTCTGGGCCCTGCACTTTTCAGTCTTGCCACAGAATAAATAATAGTACAAGTACAGATGACCCTCTGTTTTGATGTTCACGAATGCCGCCTTTTTACGTGCCTATTAATTATTATTAGCACGGACCGCACGCGAGCCGCGCCGTCATTGAGTTATATTGCCCGGCGCGAAGGTCGATATTACTCCGCACCTTGCCGAAGATAGGGTTGTCATTTTTTTAAACGACGTCGGTGATAAACAAGCGTACTGTCCGCCTAGGCGACAATAAGATATTTAAATGTATCACTAACGCATCTTGTACCTACCCGTGATCCAATAATATACACACACCGAATACGCGAATTATAAATATTAGATAGCACGCGTGGTATATTAATAAATTATTACACTTAGCAGCTACTTAGGTAAATAACACCGAAAACATAACAGGCGTGTGACCGCAAACCGTAACGAAGATCGTAAAGTCTATCCCCGTCTCTGTCACACTTACTATTCGAGTGACAGAGACGGAGATAGACTTTAAGATCTTCGTTACGTCACAGAATACAATATTAGTACAAGTACAGAAATCCCTCTAGTACAACAACCCGTTTAAAGAAATAACGACTCGTGATACGATATACTACTAAGTTCAAATTCCGACCGCGCAACGCTAAATGCGTACAATTTATATTCACGTAAAGTGCGCTCTCTTTCTATCGCGTAACTCGTTCCTTTTCTGATGATATCAAGGTTGTCTTCTTTTAATATACTCTTAATACTTAGTTACTACCTTTTTTATATTGCTCTACTTTAGCTCGAATAAACCTAAGATATGTCTTAGTGGTATGTAGGTTTAAATCTAATAAATTCGCGTGTAACTAGTTAGGCATACATACTTAGATAGGTACCTTAATTGAAACAGGCGTGATATTTTATATTACCTACTCAAAGGCCTTGAATAATTCCGCCCTTTAGTTATTTTAATATAAATTCTGTGACAGCGGTCGAATCAGTACGTAGGTAGGTATGCGACGAACAACTCTCGCGCGTGCGTCATCGCTCGCCCGTGAGTCCCTGCCCCTCGCGAGGGGTACTTACAGTTCGATACCTACACGCGCGAGTGGGACAGGCCTGGTCTTGCCATTCGCCTGGTACCTCGACGACGCTACCCTGGGAGGTACCATCCACGAAGTCTATGAAGATCTACAAATTCTGATACAAAAGTTTTCTGAAATTGGCCTGAACTTTTCAAAATGCGAAATCTTCTTTTCTGACAGATGGTTGCATAAAGATTTAGTGCACTCGAAATTTAACACTCTACCTGGTATTAAAGTATTGGATAGTTCGCTCTATCTTGGACGAAGCCTTCCCAAATTACATTAATAATCAGATTCAAAATTTTATACGATTTTAAGCTAACATGGTCATTTGCATTATGCATTTGCATGATCGTTCACTTATACATTCATGGTAATTATCCCGTTTCAAATATTAGTTATAATTCAAAATTTTAAAACTATTCGGAACGTTTGCGCCAAATTAACCCTCATATGGCCTACACTCTACACTATAATTAAATTTTGTTTGTTTGTACCCATGTATGTTCTACGCTGTGGTCATTTTTGGAAATATCCCAACCTTTTGGCAAACCTAGATCAAGAAATAAAATTTATATATATTTTTATATATTTATTTATTTATATTTATTTTTATAGTATCTTCGATTTTAAACATTGCGTTTTACAACGTACAATGGTCCCAAGCCTCGCTGCCCATTAGGCATGGTGGTATCGGGATACGTCAAAATTAAATATCTGATGTTGCACTTCCGGCTTTTCTTTCACCAGCGCACAACATTCATAATTTATTCCGAAAAATCCTAAAAAATGACCCCCTTATTAACTTGGACGTCCCTTTCCAGCCAGAGGCCATCGACAAATGGAAAGCAACCTGCCCTATTAGGGATTTACCTATCACCCGCCACTCACAGCACCAATGGGACGAGCCGCTCTGTCTGCTGGTACGGGATAATCTGTACCAAACGTCTACTAGCACCACAGAACGCGCTCGTCTCCTGGCTGCAACTAGATGGGAATCTGGTGCATGGTTGCAGGCTCTTCCATCTAAGAACCTCGGCACACTTCTGTCTACCAATACTTTCAGGATATCTTTGTGTTTGGGGGTAACATGTGTGGCTCCACATGCCAGTGTGGGACTAACGTCACGCGTCTCGGTCTTCACGGCCTGTCGTGCTCCAGGAGCGTCGGACGTCAATCACTTCACGCAAGCCTGAACGATACTCTTCGCCGGGCTTTCGAGACGGCCGGGACACCGGCGGTTCTGGAGCCGTCTGGTTTAGCACGCGACGACGGTAAAAGGCCGGACGGAATGACCCTTGTCCCCTGGAAGCTTGGACGGCCTTTAGTCTGGGATGCCACATGCGTGGATACCCTTGCGCCGACCCATCTTCCAGGGACGTGAGTGAGGCGTACTAGGCAAAACGCGGACTGAGTCTCGCGAGTAGGTACGCGTCCACTAAAAGACTTGATCCAAAGACAAGGTCCATTAGTATCTACGAGTACTTAACTTAATCGACTCATTACGTAAGGGATGACTCACAAGAACGGGACGAATTTAGTGATTAAATCTTTTATTTTATTTTTCACCCCATTTGTGGGTAGGTATCTTTCTGATATGAAAATTGACCAAATCTACATTATTGCTTTATTGGAAACCTGTTAAACAATAATTATGTATAATATTTTAGCTCAAAGTAAATAATAAGGACAAATTTCTTACCTATAAAGACTCGACGACGTACGGTTCGTATCAGCATTTTTATTTTTTGTGTGTTCACCATCTTTTCTGTAATGTAATTTCGCCTCGAAACTCTTGTAATGTCACTGATGTCCCATGTTAATAGTCTGATTCGATTTGTTATTATAAAAACGAATAAATTACATTAAATTTCTAAATATAATTAGGCCACAGCGCCGAAAAACCGTGTGTACCTGCTGCTCGCAGATTGAAAATGGCCGAGCTGCTGGCGTGGGAATACAAGAGAGTGGATGGATGGGAATGAACGAAAGGAAATGAACGAGTGAACGAATGAATGACTAATATTATAATGATACAATTGACTAACTTCTAATTTTTTATTTTACTGTATGTTGTTATTTTTATTTTATTTTGAAATTTTTGCTGACATTGTTAAATTTCAATTTAAATTTTAGTCTAGGTATATTTTGACATGTTTATTAGAATTAAGTGTTACTTTTGTATATTATTTTTTGTATTTAATCGATCTGACGTTGAAAAGTGCTGAATTTTGGCCTACTTCAAATAAATGCTTTTTGAGTTTTTGAGTTTTGAGTTTTTTTTTGAGTTTGGGACGGGACAATCCAATGGCTCCGAGCTATCACGATGATTCTTTCTATAGAAATTGACAGATCCCGTCCCGTCCCGTCCTAGTGTGAGTCATCCCTAAACAAAACGATTCCCGTAAATGCGCGTCACACAGGTCAGAAATTTCTATTAAAATTCATTAAAAAAATATGTTTCCTGTTTCCGGCTACTTGGAGTTTCGGGATTTGTCATATTTTTTTACTTCGGATAGAATTTATATTTATTAGTGAATTTTCGTGAATAACATTGCATAATTGTGGCGTTTCAGAGTGTCATAACTTGTCAATTACAGAGTTTATGACCTTATTGCATATTGAGTGTTGTGACAGCATTTGGGGGAGGAATGCCGTTTTTTCCTACTGCTGAGTTCTACTAATAGGACTAAACGGAAGAAAAAATCCGTTTAGTCCTACTAATATCGCTGTCAACGTTGTCGATAATACTAAACAAAATTAGTCCTACTAACTGGACTAATCGGAATTCTGATTAATGTTTATGATTATACATACAAATTGTTAACAAGAATGTTTCCACGATTCAATGGCAATGTTAGTAGACTAAAAATGTTGCCTGACTTCGATTAGGTTTTGATTAGTTTAAGGTAAGAGCGGTTTACACATTGGTATAAAGTTATAAACTCGTCTTGGAAGCGCTTGTAGCCGCGTATATGTGCGCCTATTATCACACACACACTAGTTCATATTATATTAATGCATGTGTGATGCAACGCTCACGCGTTGACGCACTTCTTTGATCGTATGTTGATACTGACTCATGACTATCGCTCAAGCAGTTAGAGTAACACGCTGGAGCAAGCTCATTAGCTCGTGTACGCGTGTCTAGTGATTTTTTATCTACTGCAAAACGTATTGCGTGGGTAAATGCGTGCCAAAGCTACCGATTGAGATACCGCCATACGTGTTTAGACAAATACCTTCTGTTAAAAACAATGCAAGCTATAAAGAAATTGTCAAACGGGAGGATATTCAAACAGAGCACTGGTGTTGCCCTGTTGCCTCAGGATGGCCCCTTAGTGTCTAAGAAATTACATTGCGTGAATTAATATCCCTAAGTATAAAGCTTTGTCCCTTAATGCATTAAAATTTGTATTGTACACCGGTGTTTAGCATGGAAATCTTTATAAAAATACATGTAGATTGTAAACAAGGATACACATCAGACAATAAATGAAGAAATCTTTTAAAACCAAAGACTTAAACTTTATTTTTGATTTTTTAGTGTCATCTAGTGTACGATATGCGCAGAGTGCTGGATCACTGGCAGGGCGGCATCCGTGTCGGTGGTCACGTAATTAGCAATTTGCGATTCGCTGACGATACGACCATAATAGGTGCAAACGAGGCAGAGCTTGCACGACTTTTGAATAAGGTTGAGCTGGTCAGTGCGGAATACGGTCTCCATATCAACCGGAGGAAGACAAAACTCGTGTATATCGACAGAGCTGGGCAGATGCAAAAGACTGGGGAGCTGCGAGACCTGGATCTGGTCGAGAATTTTGTCTATTTGGGTTCACAGATATCCAGTGACGGAGATTGTATGAGGGAGGTCATCAGGAGGTCTCAAATTGCTAAAACAGCAGTAAAGCGCTTGGAGAAGATATGGAGGAACAGGAACATATACCGCAGCACCAAAGTCCGACTTATGCGCACTCTTATCTTCTCCATATTTCTCTACGCCTCTGAAACATGGACCTGGAGGCCACGCGTGAGAGCAAAAATTGATGCATTCGAGATGTGGTGCTGGCGCAGAATGTTGGGCGTCTCTTGGATACAACGCCGCACTAATGCATCAATTCTCAGTGAACTCCATATCACCACCCGGCTTTCAACTACATGTTTTCAGAGAACTATGACATTCTTTGGTCATGTGGCACGTCAAGATGCTAGTAGCTTTGAAAAGCTTGTTATGGTTGGATGCGTTGAAGGAAAGAGAAGCAGGGGGAGGGCACTTGCACGATGGTCAGATGCCATCCGCGACGTCACAGGCGTCAACATCCAGGGAGCTATTCAGTTAGCCCAAGACCGAGGGGCTTGGAAAGCAGTGATGAGAAACTGGGCTCTTGATGGTCACGACCCTCAGCCCTGAGGAACCGACGAAGAAGAAGTGTACGATAGTAGTACTAATATGCGAAAATAAGTTGCAGTGGCAAGTAGCAGAACTAAGCATATAAATACGTCGTCTGTCAGTAAAGCTGGGTCTAGATAGTCACTATACACGCTCGAATAAAAAGTTGCGACCACAGTAATGCTGATTTCAAAATTAAATATTTTTGTAAGTAATGAAATACAACAACGTGAAAGAGATTAAGAGCGACCATTATATGAACTAAAAGATAATTCAAAAATTTGAGATAAGACGCGGGTGAACTACGGTGTGCGAATAAAAACTTGCGACTTAATATATAAGTGTCATAATAGTGACTTTAATCATTTTTACCGTACCTCTGAAACCTGTAGTCTATGTCAAAAATCCCAATAAAATTGGTCAAGTCGATTTTGAGATATAGAAAAACTCTTTTATGCCCAAACAAACTCACAACAAAATACCTACCTAGGCCCTGAATCTTAGGGTGAGACTCACGCACGGCCTATTTCGTAAGCGCAAACAGATACGAGTACCGTCTCCATGATTGGGGCGTATAATGTTTTATCCGAGGATCTTCGGCTCGGAAGCGATTTATGATAAAACATATCATATATTAGGTACCTACCAATATTTCTGTCACATGCTAATATATTTTAAATAAAAAGGTATTATCAGAAACTACCTGGTAGGTACCTGTTTCTTAATAAAACAATCATACTCATACCTAATTTAAGAAACTTTGTTTTGTATACATTTCCGCTAGTTGGCTCTGTTACACTAAGAAACTAACCGCAAGCGTGCGCCCACTCCTTATGGCTCCTCCACACAATGGACCAGCATGGGCCATACGGGACGTAATTATGCAATAAAATGAGGTGGCAATATTGCGTAACGCCTCTAACGCATACCTGCATCGCCCATCATGGGCCTTAATGCGGCGGCGCCATTACACCAATGTGTTATAAAAAGTCAATTATATCACCACAATTAAATAAGGTCCTTCCAAGATATTTTTTAACATCTTGCCAGCTTAGCTACTTCAACTGCGCTATATGTATTGGACAATATAAAATTACAGTATCGAAACGACTCACGTAATACGTTGTCTATAGGCAGCGAGCTAAGGCGTAAACTTATTTGATCTTGCTCTAATAAACAGCTAGCACATAGTTGTATCCTTTTCGATTGATAGTCGACACTCTGTACCAACACGCAAACGCTAATAGTGTGCACACGTCCTAAATGTGGTGAGTTGCGCGGGTTGTGAGCGTCTATAGTTTATGGACGCAATCACCATATTATCAATCAGGCGCACCGTAACTTACCACCGGGCGCACCGTAACTTTTTTTTATATACGAGGAGTGGCATAAAAACATACTTACATTTTTTCTAATTGCGTTCAAAAATGTTAGTTTGAATACTCGTATTTCATTTTAATAACTATTCTTATTCAAAGTTGTGGTTAGTCCTACTTGACTATTCCGTTTAGTCCTATCGACAACTTTGACAGTGATAGTAGGACTAAACGGCATTCCTCATTTGGGGAAATCCACGTAAAAGTAACACGAATCACGACTTCATTGCGTGTTTATTTGAATAACAGGTGCAAATGTATGATATAATATATATTTAGGGAAAGAAAGAAAGAAAGAAAAATATTTATTGCATTATACTTCGGGTGTCAACCGAAGACGATTACATATATTTACTTGCAGCAGTACGCTAGTACGTGCCATCCTTGTCACACATTTAGAGTAAACCTAGAAAGCAAAAGGAAATCTATCTTCTCTCTCACTCACTCCCTCACAACCGGCTCCCGGCCACCTGGTGAGGGTGACTTCATTACGTGATTTTGTGTCATCCAGTTCGCACGTTATATTTTTGACCGAGACTAAATTCGTGATAATTATGGGAAAGCGGAAGAGGTCTAGGTCAAAGGAAAGTGATTATAATGATATTTTAAGAAAAATTAAAAAATTAGAACGCTGTTGAAAGAAAGACGAGAACGTTCATTATCACCAGCGAGTTCAAATTCGTCGAGATTGGATTACCATGATGAAAGTTATGACCGTTATTACGATGTTTATCCAGGTAAGTTATCTTTAAAACGTCTGAGAAACTAAAGTTGAGTAAATATGAATACGTGTGTTTCATGCGCTCGCGTCGCGTGCCGCAGTTTGTAGGTAGTTACACATTTACCTACAAGCTACGCCGTAATGATGTTAATCGTCTGTTTTCTTTCCTCATAAATATAAACCATTATTTTATGTTTTTTAACCGGTTATGTGTAACTTCACGTAACCTAGAAAAAAATAAATGCACGGGTACCTACCTTGGACCCGGAGGTGCAGGGGTATCCTATCTTGGACCCCGGAGGGTATCTACCTTGGACCCGTTATCTACGACTGTACTTTAGGTATCTATCTTGAACCTACTTATGTACATACCTACATTTACGGGTTTATTTTATTTTATTTTATTTATTTTAGGGATAACAAACAACTATACAATATTAGTTACAGTAAGAGTAGCAAAAAATAAGAATTACAATATGTATAGTCAACAGCATTATCCACGAGTTACTTTAAACAGTTTGTAGTTGCCAAACGTGGAGCTGTTTTAGAAAAGTGTAAATACAAGATGAGGAACTGAAGAATAGAATTGGAGGTAAAGAATTCAGTATAATAAAATAAAGTAACATAACTCAGAATTAATAATAGGCGCTCACTTCGCTTTTTGTAGACAAATAGGTTATGTACCTAATGAGAGGCAAAAAAAAAAGGAAATTTTTAGATACTAACTTAAAAAACATTTTTTTAAGGTACTTGAGTTATAGCTTCTACGACGGCGTGTCTATATTTCGGGAGAGAGAGATGAAATATATCAATATGGGTAAAATTTTGGTTATAACCAGCGAGAAGCCGGCGTTCGTACGGCACGGAGCGGTCGCGAACTGCCGATAGGCGCGCGACCCGCGCCGGTTAATGCTTCTAGGTATCACATAACATACTTTGTTGACAAGATGCGCACAATCTATTTTATTATGACAAAGTCCATGGAGAAACGTGGCTTGTAGTAAAAGGCGCCTATTCCTAAGTGATAGCATCTTATATTTAGTTAATAGATAATTATATGATAGACGACCATTTCGAAACAGTTTGAAATTTACATTTTTAAGAAATTTATATTGTATTTTCTCAATGGCCTCTATATACTTATTGTAATAGGGATCCCAAATTATACTTGCGTATTCAACCTGGGGGCGGACCAAACTGTTATATAGATACATGTAAGTACTAGTTCTTTTGAAATCTATTGCAGCCCTAATAACAAAGTTGTACATTTGGTAACCCTTAGATACAATCATATTAACGTGTTGGTCAAGATGTAGCTTGCTGTCAAGAAGTATTCCGAAGTCCCGCACGAGGTCAACTCTTGTTAATGGTTCGTTACACAGTATATAGTTATGAACAAATTTATTCTTGTTTTTAGTGAAAGTAATAACGTTGCACTTTAATATACTTAATTCCAGTTTATTTGTGGTACAATAGTTACTTAGTCTATCGAGGTCTTCTTGGAGATGCCTGCAGTCAAGTGATCTAGTAATATTTTTAAAAATTTTAAGGTCATCTGCATATAATAAGATTTTAGTATTTTTGAAACACGATTTGATATCATTAATAAATATATTAAAGAGCAACGGACCCAAAATTGAACCCTGCGGGACACCGGAAGTGACTTCTACAGTACCTGATTGGAACCCATTAATGACAACTCTTTGAGTTCTTCTTGTGACATAAGAAATAAACCATCGGAGCAAGTTTCCATGAATACCATTAAATGCTATTTTGTCCAGGAGGCGCCTGTGATCGACTCTGTCGAATGCCTTGCGAAAGTCCGTATAAACTGCATCTACCTGAGTGGCACGGTTCATACTATCGAAGAGGAATTCAGTGTATACCATCATGTTGGTAACGGTGGATCTCTGGTAAAGCCGTGCTGTTCAGGAATAATTTTGTTTTTAATAAAAGAGCTCAACTTAGCGTGAACTAGTTTTTCGAAAACTTTAGCCAATGCACATAATATAGAGATAGGGCGATAATTTTCTATATCCTCTTTAGAGCCTTGTTTTTTAAAAATAGGTATAATATTCGCAGATTTCCATATATGTGGGAAAGTGCCCTGGTGAATACATTTTAAAAATATTACGTGTAGAGGTTTAGCTAAAGATTCAGCAGTATGTTTTAAGAACACGGATGGTAGGCCATCTGGACCAGGACCTTTGGATGGATCCAATGATTTAAGTGAGTATTTGACTTGGTCTGTCGTGAAATACAAGTCTGAAATGACTGAACTGTCGTCGCAATTTGAACTGGGAGGTAGCCACGTACTATCAAGCGTGGTAGGTTCATATACCGAACTGAAGAATACAGAAAACATATTGCATATTTCCTCTGGGTTGCTGCCTTGTAATAAAAATAATTTAACGCGTGTACTTTATGAGCGATATCTAAGCATCATAATTATTTTTATACTACTGTTCTCATTGACAGTACCTATACCTACTTAATTCATAAATAGGTATCATTGATAATTTTTAGATGAAGACACGTATGATCCAGTTATAAACTTGGATGAAGAAATTGGTGATGAAGAGCGCCCTGCGCAGCTCGACCCCCCACCGCCCCAGGCGTCGACCACACCACTGCCGCCTCCTCCGGCGCTGGCCACAATGCCGCCGCCTCCAACTACACAGCTGCCGTCAGCGTCACTATTACCGGTCGAGGCCGTGCCGAGTACGTCTTCAGCTGTTACCTTACCTGAAGATCAAGGGACAGACGCGGCAGTGAATCTAGACCCTGTTATTCTAGATCTTTTAGGAGAAGACCCTTCAACTAAAAAGACATATGGCGCAAGCTTACATAAGGATATTGCGCCTAGGTGGACACATATCCTCACCAATGGCCTGACGAAAGAAACGCAAGCCGATCCAATAAAACAATATCCACCACCCGAAAATTGCACCAACTTGGCATCACCAAAGTTGAATCCTGAGATAAAGGCTGCACTTTCCGATCTAAATGTTTAACAAGATCAATATAGTCAAGGCAAACAAACTCAACTCGGAAGCGGGCTCGCAGCTATAGGACAGGCTTTAAATTGGGCTGTTCAAGCCAAAGATATTATCGCTGCAGACATAGTAAAAGCCCTAATTGAAGCAGGAAAGCTTATCTGCGACAATAATTACAGGGAATCGTTATCGCGTAGGTATGCGGTATTGAATACAATTAACAAGAATATCAGAGATACTGTTAAAGATACAAAGATTGATGAAAATCTTTTTGGATCCAACTTATCTGACCACTTGAAATCATCCAAAGCAATAACAAAAACCGGCTCGGAAATGAAACATACACCCCGCGCACCATACAGGGCGCCATCAGCATTCCAGCCAAGGGGAGCTTTAAACTCGAGGGGGCATCCGCGCGCAGCGGCGACAGAGCCGCGGGCAGCCCCTGCGTCTCGCCGGCCGCCGCCTCCGCCGCTGCCGCGAGAACGCCGCCAACATCACCAGCCTGCCACGCGGGGCCGCCAACGTTCCGGCTACTCAAGACAACACAGGCGACATTAGAAGAACCACAGGTACCGGTCGCTGGACGCTTCAATATTTTTACGATAAATGGGCCGATTTAATCGACGATAACACTATTCTAAATTGGGTCAAAGGATATACAATACCATTCAAAGAATTGCCTATACAGACAATACTACCAAAAAATAATGCCTGTAATTCGCACTCTCAAATCACCAATATTGATAATTGTATTACTGAACTTTTAACGTCTAAATTCATCTCACCTTGCACACCTTGTGAAGGTCAATTTATTTCTCCAATTTTCACAGTACCTAAACCAAACGGGAAACACAGGTTTATATTAAATTTAAAAATGATTAATAGATATATAGACGTGGACCACTTCAAGATGGAGGACCATCGCACCGCTCTAAAGCTATTACAGCGTAATTATTATATGGCGTCTATCGATTTACAAGATGCGTATTTTTTAATCTCAATCAATGAAGGTGATAAAAAGTTTTTGCGATTCGAATGGAAATCACAAATGTTCGAATTTAATGTTCTCCCGTTCGGCCTATGTACTTCACCGTATGTATTTACTAAATTGCTAAAACCCGTTTTGCAATACATACGCGCATCAGGATTAATGTCAGTAGTTTATCTTGACGATTTTCTGTGCATTGGTCAATCTTATGATGACTGCTTAAAAACATCACCATGACAAAAGCCATTTTGGAATCTCTGGGGTTCGTGATAAATACCAAAAAAAGTGTAATGGTACCAAATAAGACCTGTAGGTTCTTAGGTTTCAATTTTGACACTAAACATATGATTATTACTTTGCCAGAAGATAAGAAAACACGTATTAGGAATAAAGCTATTGAAATAATGAGAAAAAGAAATTGCACTATAAGACAGTTTGCTGAATTCATAGGCTTATTGACCTCTGCATGCCCTGCTGTGAGTTACGGGTGGATGTACACCAAGCTATTCGAACGCGAAAAATTTCTTGCACTCAATTACAGTGAAGACTATAATAGAAAAATGAAGATAGAATCTTTTCTAAAGAACGACTTTTTATGGTGGTTATATAAAATCGAGTTGTCGTTCTGTCCTATTAGAAAAAGTAACTACTCTATGGAAATTTTTAGCGATGTGTCTAATACCGGTTGGGGCGTGGCATGCGGGGATCAAAGTGCAAACGGTAACTGGGCTGAGTCAGAATTACATCTTCACATAAATACTCTAGAATTAAAAGCAGCGTATTATGGATTGAAAATGTTTACTGAAAATATACGAGACTGCGATATATTGTTAAGAATTGACAACACCACTGCTATTAGTTATATAAATAGGATGGGAGGTGTACAACACCCCCATTTAAACGGTTTAGTTCGAAAAATATGGCAGTGGTGTGAAGACAGGAATATATATATATATATTCGCCTCTTATATTAAATCTTGCGAAAATAGAGAATCTCGCCGTATTAATATTGACACTGAATGGGAAATCCACAAACCAGTTTTTAAGCAAATAACTAATATATTAGGTACACCAGAGTTTGATCTATTTGCTAGTGCCCAGAACAATAAATGCACTAGGTACGCCTCTTGGAAACTAGATCCATTTTCGGAGATAGTTGACTCATTTACATTCAATTGGCATAACATACAGTTTTATGCGTTTCCTCCTTTTAATCTGATAACCTAGGGTATTAGAAAAAATTATTACTGACCAAGCAGAAGGAATAGTAATTGTACCCGACTGGCCTTCACAGCTATGGTACCCTTTGTGGTCTAGGCTTGGTATCACAAAGAAATATTATTTCGGACCTAACAAAACACTGTTGTACTCCCCTGTCAGAACCTGCCATCCACTTCACGCGGATCTTGTCCTGGTGGCAGCGAAGTTATCAGGGACTCACTAATACAGCGGGGCGTACCACTGGATTCTCTAGATATAGTAATGGCTTCATTTTCAAAACAAACTTTAAAACAATACAGTAGCACAATTACCTCTTGGGTATCCTACTGTACACACAATAACTTAAACTTATTAAAGGTTGACAGTAGTCATGTAATATCCTTTCTTACACAAAAATTCAATGATGGCGCTAGTTATAGTTCTTTAAATACACACAGATCAGCCTTATCGAGTATTTTAGGTACGGAAGTGACATTAAATGAGTGCATTAAGCGATTTATGAAAGGTGTATACAGGCTTAATCCACCTCGGCCTAAATACAATTCAACATGGGACACTAATGTTGTAATAAATTATCTCGCTAATACGTACCCCTACCCGTATGACGATATGTCGCTACCTAGTTTGACATATAAAACTTGTACTTTGTTATGTATAGCATCTGCTCAACGAATGCAGACCATTCGTTTAATTAAATTACAAAACCTGACATTACAAGAGGATGCGATTATAATACGAATTACTGACTTAATTAAGACGTCAAGACCTGGAGCTTGCCAACCACACATTAGATTGCCCTTCATCCGTGAAAACCCTAACATTTGTCCGGCTTTAGCACTTCAAGCTTACATAGAAAAAACCCAAAATTTACGGCACGGTTCACTAGATGGACATCTGTTTTTAGGAATTTGCAAACCTCACAAAGAAGTAGGAACCCAGACTTTAGCGCTTTGGGTAAAGAAAGTTTTACAGGACAGCGTCATCGATATATCAATATTTGCAGAGCTGGGCACCGTTAATCAAATAGTTAACTTCGTTAATCGCTAATCCGTTACAAAAAAGTTAACTTCGTTAATCGTTAAAGCGCTACTTTTCGGAAGACTTAACGGAAGTTAACGTTAATCGTTAATCCGTTAACACGTGGTAAAAAGGGCGTCTTTGAGTTCGTGATCTACAACTTATATTTAATCAGTTTCCTTCAAAAAGATCCAATTTACCATCCGAGTACCTTTGAAAATTCAGGAGTTTTCTTAATGTCTCATAGCTTCCATCATTTGATCTGAAGTAAAATCTAATTCAACTATCTTGTACACCTCCGAGGTCACAGACAAAATAACAATGTCTCAAGTTGAAGGACAGAGCTAGAAATTATCGAGCAGTTTCAATATGCCATCCCTAGTGTTCAAAATCAGGTCGACTGCAGCAAATTGATGGCTTGATTAAGAAAATACCCCAACTAATTATGAAAACCCTCTAATCACGTTGGACGTGCCGTGAAGGTTGTCTGAATTTCTCAAGAACTCCATCATCAGAATATAAATCAAATCAAAAAGATGAATGTCTGTGTTTACCGACCAATTCCACTTTGACATCCCTGGTCTTCATCATACACTCCACCAAAATGTAGGTAACCCCCAAAAAATTTTCAAGTTTATAAGGAAACCCTCAAATCATAATGCATGTGCCGTTAAAATTTGAGGAGTTCTTTAATTTCTTCATGAATTCCATGAATTCAAAATATGAATGTCTCAAATAGGATGGATATTAACAGACAGTTCCACTTTGCCATCCCTGGGCTCCATCATCAGCTCCATTCCACCAAATTGATGATTTTCGTAAAGAAAAATGCTCGAGTTTCTTAAGAAAACGCCCAAATCATCATGCATAAGTCTATTAAATTTGAAGAGTTCACTCAATTTCTCATGGATCCCATCATCAGAAATAAATTTTGAAAAAAATGGGACCAATCTGCAACCACCATGGATAATTTAAAATCGGTTCAGTATTGACGGATTTCTGACGTAACAAACATAAAAATAAAATAATAATAAAAAAATCACATGAATTGAGAAATTCTTCTTTTTTTTAAATTTGTAGTCGGGTGGAAACAGGTTTTTTGCCGCGTGGCGCGGTATGTGCGGTATCATTTTGGTAAGTATTTCGGAACTGGATTAACGATTAACGGACTTGGGAAAACTTAACGGAAGTTAATGATTCCGTTAACATATTCTGAAGTTAACTTAAAAGTTAATCCGTTAATGAAATGTTAACTTCGTTAATTAACGGATTAACGAGTTAATGCCCAGCTATGAATATTTGGTGCTCATAGCACCAGGTCGGCATCGACATCCGCCGCGCACAGATCAGGGGTCAATCTAGAGGTGGTTCGCAAGGCCGCAGGCTGGAGTAACACCTCCAGTATATTCCTGAAGTATTATTACAGAGAAGTAATACAGGCAAATCAAGATGATTTCGTTAATGCAATTCTTAATTAGTTAAAAAGCTATTTGCGTTTATATGTATTAACGTAATGTTAAGCGAAAGATAAATGTATAATAATACCTTTAGTTTCCTGTTTACTAATATATGGTGAGTTTCCTTTTTTTCTTAGGAACTAAAATAAAAGTAAACTTGTTGATTTGAACATTTTAGTTTTTATTTTTTCACGACTAATTGATGATTAAGAAATTACTCTAAACATCTGCAAGTAAATATATGTAATCCTCTTCGGTTGACACCCGAAGTATAATTAAGAATCAAACAAACTTACCTTGTGTTGTGACGTTTGATTCCAATTATATGAGGGTGTCAACCGAAGAAGATTACATCGTCCCGACCCTCCCAACCCAAAATATTTCAGTAAAATGTTCAAAATTATAACACAAAATCTGGTCTCTCTTAAATAATGAAGTCACCCTCGCCAGGTGGCCGGGAGCCGGTTGTGAGGGAGTGAGTGAGAGAGAAGATAGGTTTCCTTTTGCTTTCTAGGTTTACTCTAAATGTGTGACAAGGATGGCACGTACTCGCGTACTGCTGCAAGTAAATATATGTAATCGTCTTCGGTTGACACCCTCATATAATTGGAATCAAACGTCACAACACAAGGTAAGTTTGTTTGATTCTTAATTATACCATACTATATACAGCACCAAACTATAGAAACTTAAACACTTAAACTAACTAAGTCATGCTAAATACACTAAAACCGATTTATATTGGTGCCATTATAGTACTTGTGGCTGCAATTGGACGCCACTCAGCATGTGCCCTGGCATCATAGATGCCATGGCGCTGGTCTTCCGTGGAGCCCAGGGGCGGAGGGTAGTTTAGTATATATAAGTATACAAGAAAAGAAGGATGCAAAAAACTAGATAGTTGAGAAAAGAAACACTCACTTATCTAAATTTACACTTGAATTTAGATCTTGAATAAAGGGAACATGCAAATCATGCAATTAAATGGTGAATCACGTTTTTTTTTTTTTTATACTACGACGGTGACAAACAAGCATACGGCCCGCCTGATGGTAAGCGGCCACCGTAGCCTATGGACGCCTGCAACACCAGGGGTGTTACATGCGCGTTGCCGACCCTTTAAAAAAAAAAAGGAGGATTCGCTGTGTTGACAGCCAAACGGGCCAAGGGCTTTGCTCCGTGGGTCCTCAGCTGTCAACACAGCGAATCCTCTTGGAGCTCTGGCGACCTTACTCACCAACAGAAACACAACACTATGAGTAGGGTCTAGTGTTATTTAACTGCGGTTTTCTGTAAGGTGGAGGTACTTCCCCAGATGGGCTCTGCTCCAGATTTGAGCGAGACGACATTCGTTGTGCTGTGCCCTACCACACTAAACGATATGCATCCGCTGTGCCCATACCTCTCTTACGTTACTCTTGCCGCGGATTGACCCATTTCAAGGGAATGAGTACCAAATTAAAGACTCACTACACTACGTAACTAACTAACAAAGTACCTAAGGTGAACCGTAATTTGCTAATACCTACTCAGTTTCCCGACCGTACTATCAAAAAATCCAATAAAACACAAAAGCAATAGAAATATTTTATTTGAAGGTAACTTAAGTTTATGCATACTTTAAACGTAAACTTATGACTAAAAATGTGAATTGCGACTTTTAAAGAAAATACATCGAATTAGGTAAAATCTAGACTTCATCAGGCAATACTACGTTCGCTATGTACTGATGTTTGAGGAAATATTATTTGTCTTATTCCCCTCTTAATCATTCTAAACGAGTACAAGATTTCAGAAGTACATACGCATATATAAAAATTTCCTTAGATTTTTAAGTCGTTTGTTACGATGCCAGCGGTATCATCAAGTTTCGGCGAATGTTTTCCATACCCTCTGGCGAGTTGAAACAAAACTAATTCGTACGTCACTATTGCAGCCGCCACCTGTAAACGAAATATCAATTAAAGATTTAAATATTTAACTCAATTTAGTAGACTTAAACAGGCAAACTTCGCAGCTTGGACCGATATAAAGTTCACCAAATATTAGCTTACTTATATTTAGATTGTTTTCTTCTCATAAGGACGTGTAATCATAATTTTTACCTTCTAGCAGGTATGAAAAATGCCAATTGAAATAGTAGATTGTGTCACATCACATGGGATCAAAATTATATATTTACGGCGGGGGCGTAAATTGAATCCCGAACGAAGCCTGTGCGTAATGAAATGAGGGATTCAAGCGTTAACTCCCAAGACGAAAATAATTTTGATAATACGGCTTTTTTTATTAAAGGTTTGTTTATAAGCTATAAGCTTTAAGTCGGGCAAACCGGTTTTTGAAATTCGAACTATGTGCAATTTTCGTAACGTTCTTATATCGGGTTTGACCGCTTACCCTTCGTATACATAATACATAATGCAATGTAGATGGTGTCATAATATGTAGATGTATGTTTATAAGATTTTTACCAAAATAATCATTTAAGTACTAAACGTTTCTATCGTTGTATTGTATCTGCTTATCTTAGTGGCTTTAAATGTTCATCAAGACCATTCAATCCAATCCAATACAAGCTCAATCTAAATGATACTTAGGCTGGGCTTTAATTACAATTTCTTAAACCTGCAGGTCTTTTTATTTTATTTTATTTTATTGGATAGGTTCACCAACAGTTATTACAACAATTCTTTCTTACTTAGATAGGTACAATAGTTTTTGCTAAATGTATAACTTATTATAGGTAAACACTGCATGCAAGGAAAATGAGAAATATAATAATTCATTAGCAAGTCTGCAGTCGATGCCAAGTTAAGCAAATTTAAACACTTTATTACGGTATAATAGGGTGCAAAGCAGAATCTTGTGATCGACTGGTTACCGCTACATATTTTTAAGATAGATTAAAACTATGTAGGCACATGCTAATGTGATACAGGCACATACAACTTATTTCTTTAACAAATCTCTAATTTTGGTTAGTGAGTCAAAGTGAATATCAAATGAATTACTGTAGTTATTAAGTAAGTTACTCATGCGAGGTACTGGGGAGTTTGATCCTAACACGGTTCGGCGCCGGGGTCGAGACAATGGTTAGATACTTTTGATAGCAAAGCGTGGTATTCTACGAGGTACGGAGAATCGAAGTCTACTCAGAAGTAGTGGGCAGTCTACTTTGTTATTTACAAGTTAATAGAGAAATCCTAAATCGAGGATGTCTCTTCGGCTTTCGAGAGACATCATTTTAAAATGTTTGAGCTTATGCTTATAGGAAAAATATTTTCGCGCAAGACCTGCTGATCGAGCCAAATGCCACATGAGCCTTTTTTGCAATATTTCAATGCGGAGACAATGTGTTGCGTAATGTGGTCTCCAGACCACACTACCATTTGATACTCCAGGTGGCTGCGTACAAGGCTCTATAGTAGGTACAGACAGTTTCTTTGTATTTAGTCTACGAAATATCTTTCCGTTTCTTATAATGAATCCCAACATTCCAGACGCTTTTTTAGATATTGCATCAATATGAGGAATTAATGTAAGTTTTGTGTCGAATATAATTCCTAAGTCACGTATAGTTTGAACTTAAGGGAGACATTCACCAGCAATGTGATATGATGAAGGAACAACATGGATCTTACGCGTTAAACTAATGGATGAACATTTTTAGCATTAAGAGACACCTCACTATCCGAGCACCATCTGTTCAGTCTATCCAGGTCATCTTGAAGAAGCACGACACCGTTGGGACACGTTATCACTCTGTAAAATTTGAAATCATCTGCGTTCAAAAATGGGGTGGAGTGATGGAGCTGGTCAGGTAGATTGTTTATGAATATGTTAAATAGGAGTGGGCCGAGATGCGAACCCTGTGGAATACCGGAAGGTATATTATAAACGCCAGATAAAAAGCCATTGACAACTACATAAAATGATTGATTGTAGAGATAAGACTCAATCTATTTCAGTAGGGGATCCGCAATACCATATGAAGAAAGCTTGTGTTTTAAGATCGTATGAGCAACTCGGTCGAACGCTTTACTAAAGTCTGTGTAGATAATGTCTATCTGTTTATCTACAGCCTCGGTAACAAGCTCTGAAAATGACAGAAGATTAGTAGAAGTGAATCGTGATGTAACAAAAACGTGTTGATGTGCAGTTATATACTGTTTGAAGTGATATTGAATGACAGGAAAAACAAGGGATTCAAATATCTTGGCATCGATATCATCAGCCTTACATATTGGGAAAACTTGAGCCCGTTTTCATTCATCGGGGAATGTACCAGTTTTAAGTGATTCACGAAAAATAATGTACAGTGGACTTGCTAATGTTTTTGAACAATTTGATATAAATAATGGAGGGATACCATCAAAGCCAGCTCCTTTAGCCATATCAAGGTTTTTAAGTTTTTTGTTAATTGTTTCAAGATCGAAAGTTACATCATATATACATTCAGATGATCTTATGTCCCTAGTCATATCATTAATATTGCTGTCATCGGGCCTATACACTGATGAGAAGTATTGAGCAAATAAATTACAAATGTCTGATCCTTCCGAGCTGACGATTACTCCGTCCGTCATTGATGCAGGATAACCACTCGAGCCTCCTCGTTTTCCTTTTATGTATAACCAGAAATATTTCGGATTTTTACATATATTATTTTCAACGTAAGAAATATAAGAACACGTGTCACATCTTTTTCTTAACAATTTAAATTCAATTTGGTCTCGCGGATATTTAATTTTTTTAATCGTTGCTTGACTTTGTTTTGTTTCTTTTAATAATCTTATAAGAGTGTGACTAAACCATATTGGGCATTTATTAGACACGGATTTCTTATAAAAAGGGACTAGCAGCATAATAGGATTTCTAAGCACTTCATAGAACGTTAATACCATTTCGTTAACGTCGCTGCATTCTCCAAATAATTCATCCCAGTTTTGGCGTTCTAAATGTTTGTTTATGCAATCATAATCAGCCTTACGGAAGTTTGGGATTAAAGGGAAGTTATCATTTCTTAAGACACAGGTTTCATTTACGGGAATAGTGATGACCAGCGGTGGATGGTGTGATCCTGGATTAGAGAGAACATCACATGCAGCAGAGACAGATTAATAAAAGGTCAAGCGTTTTACCGAATTTATTAGCAATGCCATTGCGTTGTACTAGGTTATTTATATTTGCAAAATCTATTAACAATTGTTCTGTACAAGACACTATCGTTATAAGGTTGATTATTATTCTGTTGGTTCCAGTGTATGCGTCCTAGATTAAAGTCTCCTATCATAATTGTCTGACTTTCAATTGACTTCTTCTTGGTCAATTGAGGTCTTCATTATAAGACAAAAATGTGTCTTACATACTGTAGGGTATGCTTGTAAACCGTGTGAGGGTAGTTTTAACTTATATTCAATAAAACAGTTAGCTTTCGACCGCAGACTTTCATTGACGTTGCATTGGCGACGAGGATGGGATTTAACGTTTTTGGTTTGTCTTAAGTTCGTTACGTGGTCAATATGCCGATTGGAAAAGTGGAACCTTTCGATCTACAGTCAAAACAGTGGTTAAATTACTTATGACGCGTAAAACAATTTATTTTGCTTAACGAAATTAAAAGTGAATTGAAAGTGGCAACGTTAGTTACTTTAGTTGGTGAACCCACGTATAATTTAATGTGTGATTTGTGTGCGCCTGCTAATCCGGAAGATAAAACATTTGGGGAAATTGAACAATTAGTGGCGAATCACCTCGAGCCCAAGCGGTCTGTTATCGCAGAACACCATGTTTTTAGATTACGTAGACAAAAAGCAGGGGAAACGCTCTCGGATTATCTATAAAGTTAAACATTTAGCTGCAACTTGTTGCTTTGGGGGTACATTAGAGGAAAATCTAAGGGATCAATTCGTGTCCGGATTAGCGAGTGCGGCAGGGCCGGCGGCGTCTTGTTGGCGATGTGGTAAACAACACCGACCAGATAAGTGCCGTTTTAAACAATATAATTGCGACAAGTATCAACGTCAAGGACACCTTAAAATTATGTGCAAAGTACCTGGCTCTCAAAGGCAAAGTAGGCATCATTTTTTATCGAGGACGAGACCGATAGTGATATCAGTGAGTTTTTTAATATCCAAGTGTGCGTGACAGGGTATGAACCCTATATGGTGGACGTTAGAATTGACAATGCCGTGCTTAATTGTGAAGTAAATACAGGCAGTAAAATTTCGGCCATTAACGATACCGATTATTTACGGTTATTTCCAGGTTACCCGTTAGTTAAGGACAATATTAGGCAGGGCAGGCTCGTTGATCGAAACGATGGGCTATATTGTGGTAACTGCTACAATGGACAATGTTACAGAAAGTGACCTTAAATTGTATGTAATAAAGAATGGTAATAGACCATTACTGGGTAGATCATGGATCAGACGTTTCAATATTAAATACTTGAAGGTAAACAAAATTGAGACGATCGATGATAATTTTGATCAGAATCGGTTCGTCAACGAGTTGACACGGGAGTTTCAACAAGTGTTTACAGAGGGTTTAGGTAAATGAAAAAAGTCGATTCGATTACATCTCGCATATAATGTACCGGTATTCGTCCGCGCGCGGCGGTCGAACGGGAGATCGTGCGGATGGAACAGGAGTGTTACATATACGCAGTGGATCAGTCAGACTATGGTACTCCTATTGTGCCCGTAATTAAGCCGTCGGGAGAAATTAGAATCTGTGGGGATTATAAAACCACCATAAACCCAAAACTCAAAAGGGACTACTATGCCCTCCCTCGTATAGACGAGTTATTTGCGGCGTTAAGTGGTGGACAAGAATATTCTAAAATAGATCTCACTAGAGCTTACATGCAGGTCCCTTTAGATGACGAATCCCAAGCGGTCACGGCTATATCCACCCACATTGGGACTTTCAAATTATAAAAGGACGCCGTATGGATTGAGTTGTGTGCCAGAAAAGTTTCAGAAAATAATGGAGGAAACTTTAAGGGGCTTACCTAATACTGTAGTTTTTTAGATGATATTTGTGTCACTGGAAAGGATAGGGAGACGCAGACTGCGAGCTGTAATAGAAAGACTAGCGAAAATGTGGTTAACGGTAAAAATAGAAAAGTGTAAATTCTTACAAAAAAGTGTTTCATATCTCGGGTTTGTGATTGACCGACATGGGTTGCATCGATCGGGAATCAGTCAAAAATAGCGGCACTCGCAAAGGAACACAACCAGACAATGTTACCCACTTAAAAGCGTTTCTGGGCTTGGTTAACTATAACGGTAAATTTTTGCATAATCTAAGTACTCTATCGCACCCCCTTCATAAATTATTAAGAAAAGAGGTCGCGTGGGATTGGGATGTAAATTGTGAACATTATTAAAAAAAAAAAACTTTATAAAGTAGCGACAAAGTTTTAACTCACTATGACGCAAATGTGCCGGTCATTTTATCGGTTGACAGTAGGTTTTGACACATAAGTTTCCCGACGGGGCGGAAATGCCAATCAGCTGTGCTTCGAGAACTCTGACAAACACCGAGAAAAATTATAGTCAGTTGGACAAAGAAGCGTTAGCAATTTTTTACGGGGTACAAAAACACCACCAATATTTATTTGGTAGACAGTTCATACTCAAACTGACCATAAACCACTGACATATATTTTTGGGCTAAAAGGTGGTATTCCTCGAACGGCAGCGAGCAGGCGGCAAAGTTGGCTGCGTATGACTTTCTTATTGAATACGTTACTTCAAAAAATAATGTGAGTACGGACGCCCTTTCAAGGTTACCTATACCGGGTAAACCACACTACAGAGTTCCAGAGACGTGGACGATGTGGATTATTTCTTTTTTACGGACGACATTTTACCGTTGAATTTTAAAGACATAGCTTTAGAAACAAACAAAGATTATTTACTTAGTAAAATTGTAGGTTTTATCATGTTTGGCTGGCCGAATACTTGTGAAGATGAGCAGATAAAACCATTTTATTTCAGACGGGCGGAATTAAATATCCAACATGGCTGTATTTTATATAAATATAGAATAGTTATTCCACAGAAGTATCAGAAGAACGTGTTGTCGGAAATCCATGAAGGTCATTTAGGAATAATAAGCTATAGATAAAGATGTCGAGACAATAAGTAAGGAATGTGACGCGTGTAACAGCGTGCGTGACGCCCCGCCCCGCGCCAGCCTTCATCCCTGGGAGTTCCCCGATACGCCGTGGCAGCGTGTGCATGCGGATTTCGCACAGTTTAATGGCAAATACTATATCGTGCTAATAGATGCACATTCAAAGTGGTTGGAGGCAGAAGAGATTCGTAGTACGTCAGCGAAGGATACTATTAAATTCCTTAGATCTCTTTTTGCTAGGTTCGGCTTACCTCGACGATTAGTGACCGACAATGGACCTCCACAATACTGTTAAACAGTAGTGTTGTAATGATACCATTAAACATATCGCTTCCTCCCCATATAGGCCCCAAACAAATGGAGCTACGGAAAACACCGTGAAATTGGTTAAAAAGGCTTTGAAAAGGGCATTGTAGAAAGGACAAGACCAACTGGCCTTAGTAAGTTTTTATTTCAATATAGAAACTTTGAGCACGAGGTTTTCTTTGGGGGGTCCCAACTCAACGATAGAAGAAGGCACGCCAGACTCTTATGTAAACTCAGAGCCGACACAAAATGAGTCGAACGTCAGCGCGAAGGAAGAATCTGCGGGGGAAAGCGAGTTCGATTCTGCGTCAGACGGTTCCGAAAACAATTCGGGTGATCAGTCAGAAGCTCAAAGCACAGCGCCGACCCCACAGGACATTAGTGAACGCGCAAAAAGAGCCTTAAGAAGGGAAAAAAATACGGGGGGGGTGAAATAGAGTAGGTAACTCTATATTATTGTTAACGTTTTGCTATCGCCGCGCTCATGATTAATATGTAAGATGCATTTTTATATTTTGTTTATTAATATGTATACATAGAATAATGATTAAGTTTTGTTTAAATGTATTAATATCCATGCTGAGCTAAAGTAATGACATAAAGTTTCAGTAATGTGATTACATATAGGCACATATTAGTGTAAGATTAAACTTAAATCACTGTTGATCTTTTCTATCCCATGTATGGTTTAGGAAAGTATTCCTTTTTAATCATTAGTATATAGCCCTTTAAAAAAAAAAAAAAAATGGAGGACATTTGTCAATAATTAGCTTAAGGGGGGAGATGTGTAGGGTATGCTTGTAAACCGTGTGAGGGTAGTTTTAACTTATATTCAATAAAACAGTTAGCTTCCGACCGCAGACTTTCATTGACGTTGCACATACCTAATTTCAATTCCATCATATACGGAAAAGAGGCCTAACCTCTTCCGGCTCTTTTCCGTAAACATCTCGTTTGAAATAGTAATTATAATTAAAATGACAATTGGCCTTAGCACAAGAGTGCCGCGACGAGTGTCGAGAAAAACAGCTGTCATTGTCTAATCAGAACAGTAGAAAGATAGTAGTAGAAAATGATAGGCGTCATTCTCGACGGCGAAATACTATCGCAGCACTCTTGTGCTAGGGCCAAATGTTAGGTTAAAATCGGAAACCTACTTCAGATTTTGACTTTAGACACTTTGGCATTTCGGACTTCAAAAGTTATACTTGCTATCTCTTTAATTATTGTACAGAGAGAACTTCGTTATCGTTATCGTAAATTCGTAATTTCAGTGGTGCCGCAGAAGAAATGTTTGTTCACAATTGTATACAGTTGGCAACACTCACAGAGTCGCGACTGACCGACTGATTACTTCGCTCCTCGCCCGCCAGGGGGGAGGAGCGAAAGGCAAGAAAGGCAGAGTCCAGGAAGTACCTTGACTTGGCTTACGAGATAACCGTCATGTGGGATGTTGACTTGGACACAGCGTGCATAGTCTGACGGTTCCTCTATTTGCGGCCCTAACCACCGGTAGCCTGGGCCCTGCCCCGAAGCCGGCGGCACCCTAGGTTAGGTTTTTTATAATGTGTATTTTGTATTGTTTTTGTATGTGTTTTGTATTTTACTTTTATAATCATATTATAAAATATACAAACCTAAGAATGAAAATAAATAAGAGGTAAATATGACTTAACTATGACAGACATGTGTCTGTCATTTTTTATTCGCTGCAATAGCGGTAATGCAGGAACCATATTTATGCTGAGAATATTATGATTTTAAACGAAAAGGATTCTTATGAAAAATGTACCATTACTTTGGGGCGTCATGTTCATCTCTTGCCACTGTTAGTTACTGGGTTCGTGATTTTAAGCGTTGGCTGAGCGACTTCATAGATGACCAGGGCGACCGAACGTGAAGGAATGTCGTATCATGTTAGAAATTCAGTATGAATTGAAGATTGGATCCCAGTCACTGTGTACCATTTTTCATGATCACCTTAAATTTAGGAAGGATGCGTCTCGATGGATACCACATGTTCTAATAAAGAAGCTGTTCTAATAAAGGTGCTATTTTATGATCAATAGACAAGAAGGAAGCAACTGACAAGTTACCTACATTGTGGTGTTTGACGAATCTTGTATATTCGTATACAGCTACGATCCATTTACAAAACAGCAAACGTAGGAATGGGTCTTTGAAGAAGATGATTTATCCACTAAAGTAGTTCCCGGCCGAAACAAACATATTTTTTGACCTCCTTCAAGAACAGCTCTTTTCTATTTTGAAATTTGGTTCAGTAGAATGTATAAATGCATTTAAAAATGTAAATAAATTTATTTTCTGCTAGAAGGTCTGAAGGCAGCCGCTTTCTCAAAAAATTGCGTCTAGGTCCTTTGTTTTGCCGACGTACATACATGTACTTGTACTCCTTACCTTTAAGATCATATTTCTTGTCACATGAAAAAAGTAACCGCTAAGAGCCAGCTTTCTGTGCGTAATTAGGTACATGATCCGCTGAATCTGAAATGTGTTTAACTTCTTATCTTAATCTAGACTATACACGGTGCTCGTGAGCATTGCGAGAGATTTTAACAGCGTATTTCTGAGGCTAAAAGAAACAAAAAAGGTCATATGATTTTTGGTCATATCGACCAAAAAAAAACAAAAAAAAACTTTTTTTTCTTTTTTTATACGGTTTGATACATGGTAAGTAAGTTTCATTTAGAAAAGGCCCACTTAAAATACAAAAAAAATATGTTTTTTTGGTAAAGCCGAGTTTTGCAAAGACATAACAGTGTCACTTTGAAACCTGTCAAAAATCATATCTAAACTAGACCACGTAGTAGCATTATCACATTCCAAAACGCGAAATTTACCGAGATACGGTAAAATTATGTTTAAATAAAAATTGCAATTATCTCAGAAACTAGCCCTAATCCAATGAACTTAATATGACATTTTTTGTTTCTTTTAGCCTCAGGAATACGCTGTTAAAATCTCTCGCAATGCTCACGAGCACCGTGTATATAAGATTTGCTAATGTTATAATAGGTATATAAAATTTACAACACTTTGTAATAATGTATAAATTTAAACGGGTCAACTTAAGCATATAATGTGCCACATATCCAGATCACTAGACTACTTATTGTATAAGGGTAGACTTCCCTCGTGAAGTACCTATCATAAAGCTAGTGCCTAGCCCGCGCCTGCTCCTGTACTGACGTGCCACGGCCTAGGAGTGGCGGCTTTTGCGTATAATTTTCGTCGACCACCAACATACCAACATAATTGGCGTGCCAAACTATTACATTGTCAGATTGTTACTTTTATCTACACCAAAATATTGAATCATTTAACAACCGCTTTAGTTTAGCGAACAAGGGCACGTGTTAGTACTTAAAAGGTATTTGATCCTATCTCACTTTCCTCCTCCCTCTTAAACGCGATGAGAGTTTTAGTGTAAGGACTATACAGTGACACTGTTCATAGAACCCATTGACTTATTAAAAGAAATAGACACAAAGCAAAACAAAAACGTCAAAAAATGTGGGTCAGAATGACATTAGCGAACTTGCATTGATAATGAGACAAACGTTAAATGTTTTGTACGAAAAAGAGCTTACTGAAGTTAGCATTAAGTGTCAAATTTATACACCTTACGAAACGTCATGTTCTAAACAAGACTATATGAAAAATAGTTATTTTTTTCGGCTGATTGGGGATTCAGTTCTTTTACCCTATCGGGTGTTTCAGAAAGTATAAGCACAACTTTTTGTAATGCTGCCTTTGGTTCTTAATACAAACTAGAAATAAAAGTATTATGTACTTATCAACAACTTAGTTGTCAATAAAATTTTAAATTCGTCGCAAAGATTGTCTGCAAAATACGCAAAATGCGGGGCATTTATCCAGAGAAAAGAATACAGATTGTACACAAATGGTGTACGATTCCTAACATCACTTTCAGAGATCGAATTCTGCAGGTGTAAGCATCGGAGCCTTACGTACAGCTATTCGAAAGTATGGCAACGATTTCAGTTTTTACGATGCACCAAAAAGTGGTCGGAAAAGGGGGCCTGTGGATTTAAAATTGGACCGTAAGATTGCTCAAGTGTTCGCCAGAAAAAAAGACGGGATGTGGCCAAAAAGCTAAGAACATCGGGTACCACGATGTTCTTAGCTGTGTGTGTTCGTGCCAAGGCAAGAATTGGTTTAAAGACTTTTAAGAAGCAGAAAAATCCAAAACTGAGTGCTAAACAGGCCGCATTTGTGAAACGTAGGGCAAGAAAGATGTATGACAACCTATTGTGTCGGAAATCGGCGTGTGTGGACGATGATAATCCATTTTTTCGAAAAATTCAGCAAACAAGCAATGGTTTGGCAAGCCATTTGTGAGTGCGGCAAGTTGTCTAAGCCGTTCCTCACCACCCAAACAATCAAAGCCGACACCTACATCTTGGAATGCTTGAATCGCCGATTGCTGCCCATGATCCGAGAGCACGATGGTCCAGTTCTCTTTTGGCCAGATTTGGCATCTGTGCGCTACTCCAAGACAAGGTTATCTTGGTATAAAGACAACGAAGTCGAATATGTGGAAGGAAATGAATCCGCCGAACTGCCCTGAAGCCAGACCAATTGAAACTTGTTGGGCTCTTACTAAGGCATATCTCCGGAAAAACGTTAAGCCTGCTTATTCTATCGAGGCCTTCAAAAGAAACTGGTCAAAAGCCTCCAAGCACATTGGGAACGAATCTGTGCTGAAGCTTATGTCGAGCGTTCGATCAAAGGTGCGATCTCTGGCTTACAATAGGGAATATTCACTATTTTTTTAAATACTGTTGGATGATAGCTTTTATCATAAAAATATTGTAAAATAATTTTCAGCGCATAATAACTAAAATTTAGTAGATAAATCTTCTTTCAAAAACTCCAAATAAAAACGGGTGTTTGAAACGCCCGCCATTCCGACAAGCTTAGCCGTGACGTCATTTCTCATCTAAATAAGGCCGGCACACAGTCTGAATCAGGGCCTATACCACGAAAATCGAACGATTGCGAATTTATACCTCCGTCTCTGTCACACTTGCATATTAGAGTGACAAAGAGGTTTCCCGTCAATGCCAATTTTCGATGTTCGTGGTAGGCATGCAGATTACGATGCATAATTGTAATTCATATTGTGAATTAATAATGCATAAAATTACGTACAATTTAGATATTGCTCACACGTATCCTGATTTTTTCACATAAGTATAATAAATTTCTCAGACCAATTGATGTGAATTAAGATTATGATTTATGAATGTGTTTGATCGGCCCAAATTAACCTAAAAAATGTTTATTATTTAATTAGTCTTGTTGTATTGTTCAGCCGATTGTGTTTACATTTACAATGGAAAACGACATACAAGTCATAAAACCGCTTTAAAGATGGGATATGTATTGGATTGTGCCAAAATAAAAAAAATATGAGTAGCAGAACGAGAAACACTAGATATCTTATGAAGGAAATTCCATACGAGAACATGTATACAATTTGACACAGACGCTTCACGATTCGCATGCTTTTTTTTTAATGATCTGGATACTAGTGCTTCTGTCCCGGCTGTACACCAAACATTTGAGAAACCGAGACGCGACATTACAGCGGCTCTCTGTTCATTTCGCGTTCTTGGCTTCTCGAATGTTTGGTGTACAGACATCACTATCCAATGACGTCACACTCGACGTCACAGCGTTTTAACCGTTTGTAATTTCACACAATTTTTTCCACTTTTCAATAATTATTTTTACAGCTAAAACAAAATAAAATTAAGAAATTTTGATAGGGATATAATGCTGAACCAACATAGTTTCTGAGAAAAAATATAAGCCTTATCTATTTCAAGTGCATATAGCCTATTGACAATATCAAAATAATATGGTACATAAATTTGTTGTATATTTACATTAAATATAATCTTAATTGTGACTAATAAATAAAGTTAAACTTAAAAATATATAAATGTTATATTATTTGGAGCTTGTGCTTATACTTTCTGAAACACCCGATATATCTATGATAGATATCTCGATATCTTGGCTTGTTCGTAGCTCAAAACCGACGTCATTTCATCAGACTTTTATAAGATTAACTCCAAGTTGAATATGGACCCGCCGGATCGTCAGATGTCGATTTTGCGTCAGTTTTTACAATATTGTACAATTTTGACTCTGGATTAATGTTAGGTAAGGACCCCACCGAATGGTCAAGTATCGAATTTTATTTTATTTTAAAAATCACAATAAGGCTTGTGCGCTAGTTTGTGTTGTATAAATAAATAAACTGTAACTTACTCGTACAAGTAGTACTCGTAATTCGAACGTGCAATGTGAAATAAAAGTACAAACCTCAACATTGTACATAGAAGATGCTACGTTTCTCAAAGCAAATATTGGCTTCCGAGCCGCTGCATGCACGTTAGACGCTAACAGAGACATAATCATGGCTCTGAGGATGAGAAATATAAAAGAGAACGAATAATAAACCGAATGTGCGACACCGTTGAGGGCTCTGAAATTAAAAGTTTTACAATGCAGCAATTGTTTTTTACAGTTAGAAACACACATGCACAGACTTTAAAAAACAATCTTTGTTTTATTATATTTATTATTTTTTTAGATTTCGGTAAGTGTATTATTGTCCGTTAATGTGTATATTTGGCTTGGCACGACTTCAAACGTATCTAATACATTTTATTTTTCACTTTCTGAAGTCTGTTTTGTTTTCTGTTTTCACCGATAGTCATAGGGACATAAAAATACGGGAAGTGGAAACATGTCGTCACGTGATTTTTCCCCTTCTTTTTACCCCTTTTATGTCTATAATTGCAGTTTTACACGGTTTTTTTTTAATTTATTGAAGTTTCTTAAAGCATTAGTTTAAATCGGATATGTATTCTCCATTAAATTCTACATATTAGTTGTCTTGGAAGTATACTGCTAGGACAAGGACTAATAGTTTTTAGGGTTTCGTAGTCAACTAGGAACCCTTATAGTTTCGTTTTGTCTGTCTGTCTGTCCGTCCGTCCGCGGATAATCTCAGTGACTGTAAGTACCTACTAGAAAACTGTAATTTTGTACGAATATGTACATCGGTCACGCCAACAAAGTGGTAAAATAAAAAATGGTTATAATTTTTTTTTAGGGTACCTCCCATACATGTAAAGTAGGGAGTGATTTTTTTTATTTAAACCCTAGTGTGTGACATATCATTGGATAGGTATTTGAAAAAAACAGTTTTTGATAAAGTTAATATTTTCGGAAATAATCGCTCCAGAAGTTTAAAAAAATGTGTCCCCCCCCCCTCTAACTTTTGAACTATGAATTCAAAAAATGTGAAAAAAATTACAAAAGTAGAACTTAATAAGAACTTTCTTTGAAAATTATCTTGAACTTGATTGGTTAAACGGCTTTTGAAAAATTTTACAAAATAATTTCTGAATTAAGTTTGTAATTTAACCGTATATGCAAACATTTTTTTTTATCTTGAGTACTTTATTTATCATCCCGCATGTATCTTCCTTCTAATAAAAAAAGGATGATTCAAATCGACTCACGCGTTCAAAAGTTACCCCCGAAAATCCAACATACATAACATAACCCGTCTAGTTTGTATAAATTAGTAACCCCATTTCCCGACAGATGGCGCTGTGCCGTGGTCAAACTCGCGCTGTTAAGATTTTTCCGGAGTTGATGGGGTCGGGACGGGTGTGATCGAAAGTATCATCGAATTGTTAATTATTATAAGCTCATATATGGTATCTATTAAAACACTTTTTAAGGTTGCCTGTTGTGACGGATGGTAAACTATGGAACCCTACCCCGACATGCTCTTGGCCGGTTTTTAAAATATGTATGCGTTTCGGACTTAGGTACGTAGTTAGACGCGCAAAATGGACCGACCGCACGCGTCGCCGCCGCCGTTTGTCCACATTTTACACGCGCGTTTAACATATAAATGGCCTATATACTCGTACTCGTAAATGGTAATGATAAAAATCAGTTTTGATATCACTAAGGTCTCTTAAGAAACCGTACTAATTAGTGAATTAGAAAAACAATTGCAGTAACTGCGTGTATGAGTTCATTTCCGATTACTTATTACATTAAGTAGGTGTTCAGTTTACTTTGGGTGACGAAATTAAATATCAGTACCTCATAAGTAATGAAAAATGTACAATTACCAGTAGGCCCTGCTATTTTTATGTTTTTTTTTAATACTACGACGGTGACAAACAAACATACGGCCCGCCTGATGGTGAGCGGTCACCGTAGCCTATGAACGCCTGCAACTCCAGGGGTGTAACATGCGCGTTGCCGACCCTTTAAAAACTTAAACACTCCTTTTTTGAAGAACCCCATACTGTAGTCCTTTGGGAAAACAGCGGCATGGAGCTCATTCCACAGCCGGAGCGTCCGCGGGAGGAAGTTCCTCTTAAACCGCACGGTACGAGACCATTTAGGCTCCAGGGTATGCGGGTGAACACCCTGCCGACGGCGAGCGGTGCGATGGTAAAATGCAGCTGTTGGCATCATATCAAACAATTCTTCAGAGCACCATCCATTGTACAAGCGATAGAACACACATAAGGAGGCGAAGTCTCTCCTTAGGCTTAAGGGTTCGATATCGCTTGTGAGTTTGGGATCGTCGACAATTCGGACAGCACGTCTTTGGATCGAGTCAAAGGGCCCCAGCTGGTATCCAGGTGCTCCCGCCCAAAGATGGCAGCAATACTCCATATGGGGTCTGACTTGAAACTTGTATTATAACAGTCTTTGCCCCGGAGAGAAGTATTGCTAAGCTCTATTGAGCACACCGAGCTTTATGGATGCAAATGTGGCCTTCCCTTCCAGGTAGCTACGGAATTGGACGTCACTGAAAAATGTCAACACCGAGGATCCCAATACTCTCTAACATGGTAAGGATTGTGTATTTATTCGCTTAGTTGTATTCAAACTGAATTTTATCATTACCATTCTAATGTTAAATATGCTGAATGCGGGTACAAAATGTAGGCAAACGGTGGCGGCCACGTCAGTTTAGCACGTTCATTGCGGCAGTCCATTTTGCGCGTCGGGTCTCTTTCGAAATATGCTACAAGAAAACTATTATAGAAAAATTTATATATTTAAGAAAATTTTATATAAAACGTGAAAAACTGAAATTTGGGTCAAAAAAGGGAAAACATCACGTGACGACAAGTTTCCACTTCCATTTTTTTTGTATCCTTATAAGCTTCATTCATTCTAAGTTTCAGACTTTCTGCCAGATAGTGCCATACTTTTGAAAATTGATAGAGCTGGAAGCTGTACTAATAAAGTAAAGTAATCGGTATATTGGGATTCTAAAGACAACACTATAACCCTACTATTTTTAACGTTAGAATAGGCACTTCCAACTCGAACCTTATGAGCATAAGGTAACGGCGTAGTCAACAATAATAATATTCAAAATAGAACTTCCTAGTTCAATAGAATGTGCTCTTGTTTGAGGAGACCGGCGATACGAATTTGTCAATCATTACGTTTCGGAACATAAGGTCCGTCCAGTATAACATTGCAGTGCCACTATGAAATGTTTGTGTAACTTTAAATGAGATTTAATTGAATTAATTTAGAGTTATGAAATTCCTCCTATATTTACTAACTGATTGCAATTTAATTATCTGTTAATCGTACCGTCTACTTAAACACTTCACTGGTTTGCAGTTTGCACCTGCTTTGTGATTGGGTAGCAAGACTAGCAAGTGACCAATCACAAACATTTTTACAATAGACGCCTCTTTCATCTTTTCTCTGCGTAGAAAATTTTGAAAATTGCTTGAATTTGTGTTATTTGTGATCAATAGAACAAAACAGTACCAACAAGTAAGATGGAGCGACAACGACGAAAGTATTTTACCCACGACTCCCAGGGAATAACAGATATAGCCGAGGAAGCTATATCACTTAACTTGTTGCCTGAGAAGTCAATTAAATTGTACAACAAATGTTTTGGTAACTGTATGAAATGGCGAACGGACAAACGAATTTCTTTATTCTCGGAAAACGTCTTACTAGCATATTTTCAGAAAATAAGTGCTAAATTTACTCCTTCAATGTTATTGACTGAATATTCCATGCTGAAATTAACTTTAAACATCTACGAAAAGAAAGATATATCAAAATATAGTAAGCTACACGCGTTCCTTAAAAAAAAGTCTGAAGGCTAGAAAGCAAAAATATCCAAAACATTTTCCCCATCTGACATACAAAGCTTCATCAACGAAGCACCCGATGAAGTATATCTTTTGATTAACGTAACATAATTTCTTTATAATTTTATTTAAAAAAATACTATTGGTAGGTGCTGAAACAACATTCACATCAAATCGCTTATTCGTTTCAGGTAGCAGTCTTCTTCGGTGTTATGGGTGCCTGCCGAAGGCAAGAACTGCACAGCTTACTGTATGAAAATGTCAAGGATCTAAATGGAACGCTGTTAATGTATTAAACACCAAAAACAAAACAGACAGAACTTTTACAATAAGTGGAAAACGCTACCATCTTATCAAGAAATAAGTACATTGACTTGAGGCCAGCCGGTTGCAGTAATTTTTTTTTGTTCATAAAATATTATAAAATAATTGCCAATGGCCAAACCAAAACATAGGAATCAATCCCCTTTAGAAATGTGGGTAAAACAGTGGCTAATTACTTGAAGTTACCAAGCCCGGAGCTATACACTGGTCACTGCTTTCGGAGAACCTCGGCGACTTTGCTGATTGATGCAGGTTGGTAAACTGTAAAAATCTTAAGCTTGTATTTTAAATGCAACTTTTGTCCCATTTTTGTCAATTAATTTATATATATATATTTTTTTTTTCATACAAGTGGTGACATCTCATCACCGCCTTAAAAAGGCATGGAGGATGGCAGTCAACAACCTTTGCCGTTGGCTATATAGACGACTAGCTGGTGCCCGCGACTTCGTCTGCGCATTTTTTTAAATATACTACGACGGTGACAAACAAGCATACGGCCCGCCTGATGGTAAGCGGTCACCGTAGCCTATGGATGCCTGCAACTCCAGGGTGTTGCCGACCCTTCAAAAACTTTAACGTTCCTTTTTTGAAGATCCCCATACTGTAGTCCTTTGGGAAAACAGCGGCAGGGAGCTCATTCCACAGCCGGATCGAGCGTCCGCGGGAGGAAGTTCCTCTTAAACCGCACGGTACGAGACCATTTAGGCTCCAGGGTATGCGGGTGAACACCCTGCCGACGGCGAGCGGTGCGGTGGTAGAATGCAGCCGTTGGCTGACATATATATCATATCAAACAATGCCTTAGAGCACAATCCATTGTTCAAGCGATATAACACACATAAGGAGGCGAAGTCTCTCCTTAGACTTAAGGGTTCGATATCGCTCGTGAGTTTGGGATCGTCGACAATTCGGACAGCACGTCTTTGGATCGAGTCAATGGGCTCCAGCTGGTATCCAGGTGCTCCCGCCCAAAGATGACAGCAATACTTCATTTGGGGTCTGACTTGAGACAGTTGAGACTTGTATAATAACAGTCTTTGCCCCGGAGAGAAGTATTGCTTAGCTCTACTCTATTGAGCACACCGAGCTTTTTGGATGCGAGTGTGGCCTTCCCTTCCAGGTAGCTACGGAATTGAACGTCACTGGAAATATCAACACCGAGGATCCCAATACTCTCTGACTGGTAAGGATTGTGTCTTGGAATTGTGGGACCACAGTAAAAGAAGTTTTTTTAGCGGTGAACGCGCAAACTTGTGTCTTGGTTTCAGAGTGAGCACTCTCGATGTCTGACACAAGCTTTCTACGACTCTCTGACACAATGCAACGAGGGATGTTGCACGGCCCGTGTAATAGGAGACCCCAGTACTGTCGTCTGCATAACAAAGAATATCGCCAAAGGACAACATATCATTGATATGCAGCAAAAACAGCGTTGGGGATAGCACAGAGCTTTGTGGGACACCAGCATTTATGTCCATGCTATCGGAGCAACTTCCTTCGACAACAGCTCTTATGCATCTTCCGGACAAAAAGCTGGCAATCCATTTGCATAATCCCCCGGGCATTCTGCAAGATGCTAACTTCGATAGAAGACTCCCATGCCAAACTCGATCGTACGCCTTCGCCATATCCAGACTGACTGCCAATGCCTCACCTTGGGTGAGATACACTAGAAGATCAACAGTGGAGCGACCATGGCGAAAGCCATACTGGCGGTCAGGTCGTGATCCTCTAGGTATTCCAGGAGCTTTGCGTTGATTATGCGCTCCACCTTGGAGCGTAATTCACTGTAATTCGACGGGTTTGATCTGTCGCCCTTTTTGGGCACAGGGTGCACAAGGGCGGGCTTCCACGAAGACGGCACCTGCCGTTTGTGATATGAGAGCGTGAAGAGGCGCGTAAGCACCTAGACACAACTCGGGAGCACACCGCTCGAGCAACACTGCTGGTATGCCGTTGGCCCGCTCGACTTGTGGACGTCTAATGATAGCAGCGCCCGTCGGACATCAGTTTGCCTGAATGTAATATCGGGCATGGAGAAACCGCACCGCGGGATGGTAGGCGGTGCGGTACTGCTATCATCGTCCATGGTCGAGTTCGAGGCAAAGAGATTGCCCAAGAGATCAGCTTTCTCCTTTGTAGGGTGAACCAGATCACCATCAGCATTTCGCAGTGGTGGTAAGGACGACCGACAAAAGTTTCCCTCGTCAGCTTTGGCGATATATCTTTATAAATTGTAGCTTATGTGTTATTCTGATGTATAAGCTATATTATTGTAAAGTTTCATTAAAATCCATTCAGTAGTTATTACGTGAAAGAGTAACAAACATCCATACAAACTTTCGCGTTTATAATATTATTAGGATCAATTCAGAACAAAATGACAGTATCCAACACCATACTTAATTCCTTCGAGCAAAGTAAACATCCATCAATATCTTCAAATGCCCTTCACCTACTTACATCCGAAACAGGTTTCCAGGCTTAGCAGCGAAAAACGAATCTCAAGTCCAGCCGAGTGATTCACTGAGTCCAACCTTTACTCCAGTATTCAATGAAAATATGAATATTTTATCCCAAGTGCCTCAACCAAACACTTCTATAGTATCAAATAAATCTTTCTCAAATTCCTAAACAAAACACCCCGCTTATTATAACCATAAACCACATCCAAAACCTTCACATCCATTACCATAAATAATAAGTTAAGCCTCATGACATAGGTACAACAAACAAAACAATAAAATCACGAAAAATTTCAACGCAGAAAAAAGATGAATGAGGCGTGTCTTAAGTAAATAAACCTTTTTCTTTATTATATGGAGGGTTTCATTATTTTAGTTCACCAGTAGAACTAAGATTGCATGAAGTGCATTGGGTTAACTCTGCAAACACAATATTTTCGAAAATGGTCTCTGATGTTACCCCAATGCACTTTACTAATTTTAGTTAACACGTAGAAAAAGTATTGAAGGTTTAGGTATACAATAGTGATACTGATATACTTAATCAAGCTTTTCAATCTCTTACCTTACTTTAGGCCGCGAAACGGTAACCGACTAAAAAGCTCTCTATTATATCACGGTTGTATAAAATACTATTTTCGAACAGCAATGTTTTTGTGATTTTTTGCTGCAAACCATACGCTACAAAAACTAATATAGGTTTGTGATGATTTAAGATATTAATGTGAATGTGAAAATAAATGCATTGTGTACCTATGTGAAATGTCTAATTAACGTTGCCAAGTAGACAATATAAATAACTTACGCATCTAATCCTTTTTGGCCACAATTATGAAACCCAGAATACCCCTGGCTGAAAGCAATGTCAAATACTTTTATATGATGAGTCAAACATAAATTAACCAGCAGAATGAATGTAACAATATTTATCATGATATAGGTACTTAAGTGTGTTGAAGAGCTGTAGACATATGTAAAAAACATCGATGAAGAATGCCAGCAGCACAAAAGGACTTAACTTTGTATCCACTAGCTTCACTAGTTCCATTAAATGGCAACATCGATATCGTAAACGTTCCCAAGAGCTTTTTCCCTTCATGGTACACAACGAGTTAAACTGTAAAATAAAGTAGTAGTATTAATGAGAGATGACATGACTTGCAATATATTACATGTTTTTGTTTCATAATAGGAAGTTTTCAGCTATAGCTTCACTGTTAACGTTTTATGGTATTGAGACGACTTGTTTGATTTTAGAATGTCAGCGTTTTTTTCTGACGTGTACCTACTCCATCAAAAGTTTCAGTGGATTTCATATTATGGGATAATATTTAGAAGTTAGACGGCCAGAATTATTTATACTACTTTGAACCATAAATTCTATTGTAAGATGAATTAAAAATTTCTTAAAAGTAAAAAACAAAAACAAAATCGGATGTTTTTATTTAGTGTGAAATAACGCAAATAATATTTAAAAAATTTAAATATTTTTTCTAAATGTTTTTAAAAAGTAAACAAAGGAGATTGCCGTTTCATGTATGGTACCTTAACGAAAATCGTTGTTCACTGATGAAATAGTTTCGTGAAACGTGAAATGTCTCAAGTGAATTAACAGGTTTATTACGCATGACCGCCATATACATTACGTATGTCATTTCGACTCATAGTGTCGCGCAAATTGCGGGTAGACATTTACGAGTAATAAACTATTTTTACCAAAGAAAAGTTTTTTAGACCAATATCAACTTCATCTCATAGCAAGGAAAATACGTATTAGCTTACGTATATTCTGAGGAGGGGGATAATTGTCGAATTGAGTAAAATATAAAAATAATATGTTCAATTTTATTAAGTTACGCTATTGACACCTATGGTACCAAATCTCGGCAATCCCTTTAAGTAGTATCGTTCATCAAGAAGTTATTAAAATTAAAAATTAAAATAATACCTTTGCATCTTTGATGGAAGTGTTAATTTGATTACGTAAATCGTTGCAGTAAGATATCAGGTAAATACTAAATGCCATTATAAATACATCAGTAAAACTCCATATAAATGTTGCTTGTAGGTTTGCAATCTGTAAAATAAATACATAGCGTGCATCCTACCACAATGAATTAGGTTTTATCATGGGTTAAGATAAAAAGTCGCCCTCGTGTTGATAGCTATTACATGACTTACATAGATATTACATGGGTTTTTTCTTACCCCGTGGAAAAAAAAACCCTTTTTATCTCTTTCAAATCTTGTATGCAAGTATACTTAAAAGCAACGTCGAATAATATTAGAAAAAGAGGAAATTCGCAACGAGTGGCGATAAATCAAAACACGACCGTAGGGAGTGTTTTAAATCGACACGAGTTGCAAATCACCTTTTTGCATGTGAATCGTACGACGTTTTACAGTACGTATGAGTAGGTATGACCCTTTGAATATTCGACGCAGGCACCTGAAGTGCTCATTATCGCCCTAGGGCGGTAAAGTAGCACCATGTGTACTGTAAATATACATAAAGTGGTGGTCAGATAATTGGGGACAGGGTTTGAATGTCTAATTATTTATAATTACATACACTGCTTTATATACACACATATCATGACTCTCCATGATGCTTCCAAAGCGCATGTATAGTCTGACAAGCCAAGGCTGCAGTAGATTTGGATTTTAAATTATATTTGTATGAACGAAAATAGGGAGGCGTATAAATTTAAAAATAGTTCTACTGCAGCGTTGGTTTGTCAGACTATATATCGACCGCCATTGCGACTTTCAGGAATAAAACCTTTTCTGACATTCAAGGTTTGACATTTATATTTTTTAAATTCAGAGACAAACTAGAGTTAGCCACAATTTTCATATCGTTCGATATCAAAATAACGTGCGACTTGCGTGCGTCATTGTATGCAATTGACAATTCGTTCCAAACTAAACGTCATCTCGACTGATATTAGAATAGAGGTCAAATCGATATTTCTTGTGTCAGATGTGTTCGAAATTTGAATAATTTAGCTGTAATAACATTTTCACAGATAAGAAATTTGTTGTAACAAAAAAGTTTATTATTATGGGGCCTTCATATGCAATTTTTGTGGGTATGTAAATGTTATTAAAGACGCCAATCATTCCAATGTTCACTATAACTATGTTCCATATACATATACAACGTGTTTTTGAGCTACGAGTAATGCTTTAAATTCAAGGGTGCATTCTTGAGCTTAAATTAACTTAATTTCTCAAAGACACTGGTACTCGTATTCTAATTAGCTCCATTTAGAAAATAACTGCTAATTTAATTTTATCTCATATTTGTCACTTAGTAAGGTCAATTCTAATGCCCGTTTTATATTAGCGGTTGATGCAACATGTACATAATTATTTTGTAAGAGAAATTGAAAAAAATAATTGACGAATTTAATTAAACTAACTATGCCATTCTGTTTCATTAATTATACCAAGCCACATGAAGAAGTTAAAGCAAATACTCAAGAACAGCCTGTATAATAATATATAGCCTGGTCAGAACGAGCAATTTTTACGAAAACGGTGATATTATGTTCAGCCCAAGAACTTTATATTAGCCCCATAACCCATGTCAATATCATATACCGTTTTTAAGATAAAACTTGTTAAACTTTAGTGCCAAAATCCACCTATTTCAACCCTTCCAAGTTAATCGGGTGATGTCATCAAGATAAGGTAAATGATCAATAAGGTCAATGGCACTTTCGAACATCGAATGTAAATTGTGATATAAGTAGTAATTTTAATGTTAGGTTGTAAATATTTTCCAAAGAGATTGGAACTCGTAGGGCGACGCGTTGTACAGGAACGGCTTGAGAGACAAAACTCGTGTCGCATAATTTATGCGTAAAGCGCAGATCTGACTGTCAGTGCCTCTTGAGACCTCGTGGAGTTATAAGTAAATAAAAATACCTCTAGGAAGTCACATTGCTCAGTAATCAGGTGCCACAACCAAAGCAAACACGTAAATTGTTTCGTATCACAGGTAAGTAAATAAAATAAATAAATAAAATAAAAAATAAAAATCCCTTTATTGCCACAACTGGGGATAATCCTTAAAAAGATAAATATTACAGAAAAAAAAATAACTTAAATAACATCTTCTACATTATTAAAAAAAACAAACAAGCAGCAAAAAAAAAACATTACATTAGAATAAAAAAACAGAAGATAAAGAAGAAAAAAAAAAGTTATAATTTTGAGATTCCCTCGTCTCGGCAATGGGTCCCAGTCTCAGCTTGTGCTAGATAAATACACAGACTGTACCTATCCAGCGCTGATTTTCAGACTGGTCCCGAGGGTAGGTCGGCCATGGTGCTAACGACTGTCTAAGTCAGTTGATCTAAGCAACTAAATAAATTATGTAATATAATATGAGTGTGCCAGTGTTTGAGTGCGAGTGTATGTGTGCGTGTATGTGTGTGCGCATGTTTGTGCGTGTGTGTGTGTGTGTATACTTACATTGGGATGCCCAAATGATATATGGATATTTATATATATATAATGTCAATGTTGGATTGTGCTTGTTGGATTGTGCTATTAATACGTTATTATTATTTTTATTATTTTTAAAGTTTACGTTTAAGTTTGGGGACGGTTTCCTTTTTGCACCTCCAGAAAGTGCGACTTGACCAGTTTCTTAAATTTTAATAAAGGCATAGGAGCTCTTAATGGAGGTGGCAAGTCATTCCAAATTTTTGTAGCTGCATATTTGAAACCCCCCCTGTAGAATTTAGTTTTATGCTTAGGGACCAGCAAAGAGTTTTGTCGATAACCTCTGAGAGTGTTTTTCTGTGCATCCTGTGCCCACTTTAATTTTCCGTAAAGGTATGGCGGTTTATGGTATTCGATAATTTTACGTAGGGTAAACGCCAGATGCAGGTCTCTTCTACTAGACATATTAAGTACACCCTTGCTATTGAGGTGCGGTGTGATATGCGCTCGCTTCGGTATATCGTAGCAGAAACGTGCACAAGCATTCTGTACCCGTTGTATCGCCTTCTTTGTTTTGGCAAGTAACCTTGGCCCATATACTATGTCTGTATAGTTGAAAGGTGATAGTACTAGTGCCTCAATAAGTATTTCCCTAACTTTTATCGACAAATATTTTCTAACACTGTACAGGGTTTTGAGACGGTAAAAAGCATTCCGTATTTTAGTGTTAACATGATTTTCAAATCTTAACTCACCATCCATGACAAGACCCAAATTCTTAGCGCAAGGTACCTGCGGAACCGGCTCCAATCCTATATAAACTACTGGCTCTTTATTAATAATCTTTTGTCTTTGCCATTTACTCCCCATTACCATAAACTGTGATTTAGATGGATTCAGTACTAAATTATTCTTGGATGACCATTCCGCTATCATGTTTAGGTCGTTGTTTATTTTCTTAAGGGCTGAACTCAATTCTTGTGGTTTGAACGAGTGATAAATTTGTGTATCGTCTGCGTATAAATGTACCTCACAGTGTTTTAGTGCAGCCACCAAATCAGCCGTGTACAGAATAAATAGCAACGGACTCAAAACAGAACCCTGCGGCGTTCCTCGCTCTATTTGCCTGACTTGCGACGTTGCTAGTTCTCCCTGTTCCAACTGAAGTTCCACGAACTGCTGCCTACCTGTAAGGAACGACTGAAACCATTTGCGTGTCAATGGTCCTATTCCATAGTAAGACATTTTTGAGAGAAGCAAAGATGGATTAATACAGTCAAACGCACGAGAGAAGTCAAGAAGGACGAGAATCGACCCTTTTCCTTCGTCTGAAGCTGCTATTATGTCATCTGTCACTTTTGCCAGGGCTGTGGCTGTACCATGCATAGCGCGAAACCCTGACTGTATTAGCGGTAGGAGATCATTTTCATCCAGGTATTTACTCAATTGTTGACACACCACTTTTTCTATTATTTTCGATAAAACTGGAAGTATGCTGACTGGCCGCAGGTCCTTATAATCGTCAATCTTGCTCGTTTTAGGTATTGGTCTGATTTTAGCTATTTTCCAGTCCTCCGGGAAAATGCCCGACTCAATTGATTCGTTTACCATGTGTGTTATTATCGGTAGTGTAACGCTTAAAGTGAGACGTATCATCCATTGATATATTATCCTGTCCACTTGCATTTGTTTCCACCGACTGTATAATTTTAAGTACCTGGTTCTCCGTCGCTCTTTCCGTATTGAAGACTTTATTATTGATTTTATTATTCTCGAAAAAAGTCTGCGTCCCCTGATCTGTTGATGCGGTTCCCGGTACCCTCAAGAAGTAGTCGTTTAGGTCATTTGGATTGCATAAATGTTCTGGTATCTGAGGTTTATCTCTATTCCCCATTATTGAGCAGCTTTTAATATGAGTCCACATGTGTTTTGGGTATTTTTTATTATTGTTGACAAAGTAGGTAAAGTAGGCTGCTTTCTCCCGCTCCAAGGCTCCGCTTGTATAGTTCCGTAGATTTTTGTAGTAGTCCTTATGCACTTTGGAACCCGTTTTGCAAGCTTTTGCAAGCGCGTTATCGCGCAATTTCATCATTAATTTAACATTATCCGTTACCCATGGAAACGAGTTATTATTTATGCGAAACCGTCTTATTGGAGCATGTGCATCGAACAATGTTGTAACCAGCCGGTTAAATAAGTTGACTTTGTCATTCACGTCTTTCAGCTTTATAATATCTGCCCATGGCAGATCATTAAGGTCTATGTTAAACATATCTTTATTGATTTTGTCCAAGCTTCGCTTGTAAATATATTGAGGCGGTTGCTTCGGTTTCCTAATTTTAAGTTCCACGAATACCATGGCATGATCACTGATGTTATGGTTGTGATGAACATATACGGCTTGGCATACATTATGACTATCTGTAATAAATAAATCTAGTAAGGAAGCCGTTTTTGTCGTTATTCTAGTCGGCTCTGTAACTAATTGATGCAAGTTTCGTTGCGATACGAATGTTAAAAGTTTTTTAGTATTCGGTTTGTCTAGTGACATAAGGTTTACATTAAAATCCGTGAGAATAAAGATACCGTCACAAGTCGCGAACATATCCATCGACTCGCTCAGTGCGTCAATTGCGGTATCTACCGAAACCGACTCCGGCCTGTATGCTGTGCCAACAGCAAATCTCCCTACCCCGCTTATTTTTAGTTCTAACCACATTTGTTCTAGTTGCGATGAAGGATGATTCATTACCTTTATTCGAAGGCCTTTGCGAATATAAAACCCAGCTCCTCCCCCTTTTTTCCCATTAAGGCGTGTGTTACTTTTTAGAACATAATTTGGTATTGTAGGAATAGACTGTTCCTCCCCCGGGCGCAGCCACGTTTCATTTAATGCCATTATATCCGGTTTGTACCGGTCCATCAATCCTACTAATTCATCACGGCCTGTATTTAGTGAGCGCACATTTAATAAGGCTAAGCTAAAATTATGCGATTTTATTTTTTTCATCTCTCCTGATAAGAAAACCTATCTATTGTGTATAGCCGGTCTCTTTGCATGGATGCGAGGCATATATAAGTTACAAAACAACTACTTACAGGAATGTGAATAGGTATTAATAAATAAATATCTTGTTCAAGTAAGCTCATAGCACGTGTATAATTAAAGTAAAATAGTATATATAGTAGATTGGGGTAAATTGTATATAAAAAGATTACTAAGTATAAATATCTGAAAAATCTCATGTGTTGTGTATTTATTGCATTTAACCAGCACGCAAATATTAAGTAAAAATATCTTATAGTAAGTGCACACACTTTCAATATGAAAAACCTAAAAACACATACTGTATGAATACATAATAAAATGTAATTAACTCAATATTAAATAAGTATGGGCACTATTAGGACTTTTCATGTAAATATTAACAATATTTCACGCTTTTTAAACAACACTTAACCGTCTTTACATTTCATAACACAAACAGTAACTTAGTATGTTTTATTTAATTTCTAAAGCAGTGTTGTGACCGAGTCTGTCGTTTCATTTAAGTTGTAGTAAGTTGTAAAAATCAATAAAAAAATAAAAAAGATACATGTTAAAGCTGAACAAAATGAAAATAAATTAAATTCGATGTGAAAAAAAGGTACTTAAATTAATAATAATAGCCACCAAGCCAATAATATACTTGTACATTCGAAAATTGTCTGTTTAATGGATCTACCAAATCGTTAATAATCGCTAGATTTGACAAACGATACGTCTTAGCCTCATCTGTTCAAACTTCAATAGACAAATGTCAAAAGATGGTTCATAGAGCTCACAAAGTATAATATGACGTATTTGTTATTTCCCTTCGATGTCACTACTGCATTGTGCGAACGGATATTATCTTTCTGAGGGAGATTTTCGGGTCAATGGAAAAATTGTGAAAATAGTTGACATTCAGAAAGCCGGCATTAAAGGAGGCACTAAATAGATCAATCAGTGTGTGTTGTAGTAGTATATCCAAAATTTTCTAAAGCGTAATGATAATGATAAACGAGGCGTACTAAAACTATCCAAAATAGGTAAAGGTATCATGTGTCAATTTGTATAGAAAGCGTCACGTGATAGCGCACGGAGATCAAGTGACGCTTCCTATAGAAATTGACACATAGTCCCGACCCGGGTTAGCGTCATTCATCCTTTAAGGATGACCCACAGTATTCCGTTCCATTCCGATCCGATACGGGACGATCTGTCAGTTTCTATACAAAAAGTCACGTGACGTCCGAGGGCTCCCAGCTATCACGTGATACTTTTTATAGAAACTGACAGATCGTCCCGTATCGGATCGGAACGGAACGGATTACCGTGAGTCATCCTTTATTCTTACCTCTAGCAATAACGCTTTCCACTTTGTATACGTAACGTGGTCGTAGATATATGGCATTCTGAATTTAAAATAGTTTTCAAACACTATCTCTGACAAAGTAGAATCACCAACGCAATCCATCACGAGGTTCATTACAAAAACTATGGACAGTGCATTTTCCACTAAAAAGAAAGAAAAATATTAGTAATATCTAATGAACAGTCAGCTCGTGACACATTTATATTATAACCCCTTTAAATCCTTTCAACAGATGAATACTACATGACCGAACTTTAAAATAGTGTTACATATATATATATATAAATATATAACCGCCCATAATTATACAACGTATTTACCTATAGTTCTTAAAATTCTTGAGTGGACATGATCTAGACCTTATCATAATAAATTAAAATTTCACGGTCAACAGCAGAACTTGCAATGCTATCATCAATACTAAACTTGTCAATCCTTAATTACTTATCGGGCCGCAATACCCGTGCATTAAACCCCACATGTTTCAATATCTTGAGATTCGATTTTCCCCGCATAATATAAATGTCGAAAAAGGCAAAGCGGGCAGGGCGGGCAATGGGCAGTTTAAACTCCTTAGGTTTCCTGTTTTTTTTTTAGCCGAGTTAAACTGATTGTAATAAGTTTGGTTATTTCTGCCAAGTTCCGAATTAAGAGATTAATATACAATACTTAATGAAACTGTTTTGTTTTCTTCAGTTATGACTAAGCTATTACGGTAGGTTATAGGCCCCCTATGCCCCCCCCCCCCCCCTAGGGCAAAGCAGGCCATCGTAGGGGTTTTGTAAATTGCGTGTAACTATTTTGTTTTTCATTTCTTGATAAAATAAGCCATAATTCTTCTAGAAGTGTTTAGTATTGGACCTAGTGGCAAACAAAAGAATATTGTGTTATAAACTTTTTTTTCAAGTTTCCCTAGTTTTCAAGGTGCCCAGTTTGAGCCATCTTCCCCTCCCCCTCACCCGTCCTATATGACCAATTGTTTGCGAACGAGGCTACTTAGCTACTGCTCCATTACCTATTAGACCTCGCCTGACAATAATTGCAACACAATAGTCCTCATTCAGCGAAAACTTAAAATTAACCGACCGGCGTTTGACTAATTCCCAGGTTTCACCAGTTTTTAGATAGAGTCAAACTCTCCTAAAGTGAAAGGGGAAGCATGTTATAATAGATAAGCAACGGATTATGCGATGTTTATGCCATTATTGTTTCTTCCTATTCGCGATTCTGCACAATATGGATTCCACACAGCTGTTTTTCGCCACAGGCGTTATTCTACACAGCCATTATTTCTTCACAATCTTGTTTCTTCCTAGTCGTGATTCTACACAATACGACTTCCGCACAGCAGATTTTTTTCACATGCATTATTCTACACAGTCATTATTTCTGCACAATATTTTTTCTTCCTAGTCGCGAATCAACACAATAGAATTTCCATACAGCTGATTTTCGTAACAGGCGTTATTCTACACATTCATTATTTCTGAACAATCTTGTTTCTTCCTAGTCGCTATTCTACAAAATTTGAATTCCACATAGCTGATTAGGTACCTACTTCTAAAAAAGCATTATATTAGAAATAAACTTTAGACTGTCTTTATAAATAAGAAAATATGTTTGGAATATGTATTGGAAATGTATAGCGTGACCATGAGCAGCGCAAGCAAGGAGTTTTTTTACTTGAAGCAAAGGCTTTTTAATAAAGTTAGCTGGTACCTTACATCGACTTTACAATGTTTTTGATCTTGGTCATAGACAAACTAATGTTCATTTTATATTTGACATCGCGCAAGTGACGAAGTAAAAAATGTGGGTGGAATTATATTTTAAGATATCTCGTTTGCAAGTTCATTCTAATTCCGTAGGTGCACCCGCCATTCTGACGTACACACCTGTAATAAAATGATACCTTAACATTTCAACTCACCCAGATTCTTATTGGTCATGGCTAACATAAAAGTCATAAAACATACCTTCATCGCTTTAAAATCACTTCCGATCTATAGTGCCCGTTGTGACCTAACCACCCTGCAATCCATAGACTACCTTCTCAGACAGTGTCCTACATTTACTAACCCACGACCCACGACTGAATTATAAAATCATCCGCCAGAAATTGACCCGTACAACCTTTAGGAACTCATCACAAAAGAATCTACACTATCATCAATTCACAAATTTACTACAATCGTAATCAAAAGCTCAAAAAGTTCAACGGCACATTGATCAACGCATGATCTTTATGTTTTGTAGCATGCTTATTTTTTGTATAGTTCTAATGTTATCACAGATTTAGTGAATCCTGGTACGGGTGGCTGTACCAGTCGAAAGGACTTTTTAACAGTAGGTGTTGTTAAAAGCGCTGCTGGTACTACTAGTCCAGCAGGATCAGAGGGTAACGTATTTTATCATAAAGTATTCAGGATAGCCACACCATTCATACACAGCCACAGCTATAGAAGAAGAGTTGCGAAGATTAAAATAAAATTATTTAAGTGTAGAATAATGCCTGTGATAAAAATCAGCTATGTGGAATTCAAATTGTGTCAGGACAGAATCACTACTAGGCTGAGGCTTGATTGTACAGAAATAATGACAGTATAGAATAACGCCTGTGACGAGAATCAGCTGTGTGGAAATCATAATGTGTAGAATCACGACTAGGAAGAAACAAGATTGTGAAAAATGAAAATCAGCTGTGTGGAATCCATATTGTGCAGAATCGCGAATAGGAAAAAACAATAATGGCATAAACATCGCACACTTCTAAGCAACATACCTAGTCTAGCCATAAGTTCTGTTACAAATGAAATGAAACATATTTTTAAAAGGATGTAATTAATTTACCATAAGTAAATGTTTATTTATAGGTAAGTTAATAAGGTTTCTAAACAATATATTTTTTATTCAAAATGCCCGCCTTTAGCTTTAATACACGCCCTCAAACGATCCGGCCACACGTCTATAGATTCACGCACTGTATCCATTGGGAAATTTGCCACTGCTACCTTCAAAGATTTTTTTAGAGAATCGATATTGGCATGGCGTTTAGAGCAGACCATGTCCTCTAACACTGACCACAATTTATAGTCCAGGGGATTTAAGTCGGGACTGGAAGAGGGCCAATCATCTGCCTTGATGAAGTCCGGAACATTCCTTTGCAGCCAAATCTGGGTGGTGCGAGCTTTATGACCCGGGGCTGAGTCCTGCTGAAAGGTCCAGTGTACATTTTTGAACATTGTGTCGTTTAGTGGTTTAACTACTGTTTCTAAAATCGTATCCTGATACACTTTAGCTGAAATTTTCACTCCTTTTTCGCAAAAATGGATCTCAGAGACGCCTTGATACGACACACCCCACCAAACCATGACGTAAGCGGGATGATGACCTCGCTGAATCCTTCCAACTATCTCTTTAGCTTCTCGAGAGTTGTGTGCGTACACTTTATCATTTTGTTTGTTGTAGTGCTGCTCGATAGTAAAAATTTTTTCATCCGTGAAAAGAATATTTTTATATTTCCCATGTGCGTATCGAGATAAAAGGCTTTTTGATCTTTCAACTCTCTTGTCCTTTAGTGACTGATTTAACATATGTCCTGTATATCTTCGGTAAGCTGCAAGACTCAAGTCATCTTTGATTATACGCGAAAGTGTCCTAGGTGGTATTTTCATTTCCTTAGAAAGGATCTTCTGTTTTCTTATGGGATTTCGGCGAATTCTGGCCCTTACAGCATTAACGGCTTGTTTTGTTCTAACAGTACGTGGTCGGCCAGATCTTTTACTGTCATCGACAGAGGACGTTTTGGTGTATCTTTGAATGGTACGATACACAAACATTCGACTGATCTCTAACTTTTTTAGTGTCTCAAAAATGTGGGACGGCTCCATTCCTACCTTATGCAGAGCAATCACAGCAATTCTATTTTCTTTGACACCCCACTCCATTATTAATTTACTTATTTTAATATTATATTGTATATAAATGGTGGCAAAAACATCCAAGTACTTACGTCAAAACACAACATTCGAAATTCGAATTATTATTTTTCTTAAAATCATTGTTAACTGCCAGTAACAGAACTTATGGCTAGACTAGGTATAATATATAACGGCACTAGCAAAACAGGTCATCAGTTGAGAATATAATGAGATGAGGATTTGATAAGAATGATAAGTTACAAATATGAGAGGAATTATAAAAATGTAATTTAATAAGCGATGACAATGAATTAAGAAACTACGTAAGAAAGCGGTGACTTGTTATTGATCATGAATTTAAAAAATACCAATAATGTAACATCATCGAACCTATAGCTAATCCAATGACAGTGAAAGTAACTGCATTTGATTTAACATTGGCATGTTTGGTCCGTACTTCTGATACACGTTGCTCAAGTCGTAAACCTTCTTTCAAGAAGTCTCGGTAACTTCTTGCTAAACCAAAGAACAAGATTGTTGAACCCATCGCTGTACCATAGAATATGAAGCTTGCTAGAAACATAAATTTGATTTAATCACCGTAAAATTGTTTTGTTTTGTTTCCATATCATTTTGAAAGCTACACCTTGAAAGACTTACAGAAAGTGGCCAAAGTCAGTTGGCGAGTCATTAATTGAAATAAGCTGAATCCCGTTAAGATGATTTGTCCGATAAGTGTGGTAACATAATATAAGGCATAAGGTGACCATACATTGAATCTGAAAGTAAAGTATGGTTATTCGTCGCTAATAACCTAATTTCAGTTACTTGTATTAGGTACCTAAATAATATATTAATCCTTCATTGCAAAGTTCAGAGGTTGACACTTTTTCATCTCACTTGTCGGAACGTGTCTAGTGGAAAAAGGATAAAACGAATTGACCTACTAAGTATATTCAATTCAATTCGTTATGTTAAACTGCATAGTACCTCAATTTATTAATGGCAGCTTGATTCAATGCTTCCACTGGAAAAAAACCTGCCCATCTACAAAGACGCATTGGATATTGCAAGTATAAGTGCATGAAACAAATTTTGTTGTTGAATGTGTACGCCATTTTAATTTTATAACGTAAAATAAATTTTCCACACAACTTTTTTCCGAGGATATTATACCTACAATGATGTTTGTCATGTCAAATCTAATATAGGAGCTAAATATTGTTGGACCAGTATTTTCAACTATGTTGATTTAACACAGTCGAAATATTAGTTCATGTGACACATCTTTAAATAATGTATATGTCTGATTTAGGAAAACGTGCAGTAAACACATTAACTATGAAACAAGGACTTCTATAAAATGAGACGCAAGTTGAATAAAATGAGACCAATCTATTTGTAGTTAAGTACAAGGTCGATTTAATTGAGTTAGCACGAATATCTGTGCTTAAAATTAATATTATAAACAGGTTGAATAATTGTCATAATTACCCAAATAAATGCAGTGAACGAACGGCTTTTAATTATTAGGCCCTCAGTCGCACGCGGGCGGCGGCGGCTCGTCGCCCGTGACGTCTGAATGGTGTGTTCGGGAATGTTCGGGAGCGGTCGTTCTCGCCGCCCGCTGCCCGCCGCGCCTTTGGTTATTTTGGAGCAGTGCGGCGGGTGGACGCTAGCGTTCAGTATGGAGAAATTTACCCAAGAAAAAGACTCACGTCTCTTCGCAACACAAAATCTCGGAAAATGCCGCGTCGTTTCGGCCCGCCGCGGCCACATTCTAGAACGACGAAACGCCCGCTGTCTGCGACGTCCGGCGTCGTTCGTGCGCCGTACGCGGCTTTTCTCAGAACGACCGAGGCCTTAAGCCCCTCATTCACGGCAGTCCGCCGGCGCTCCGGCATGGCTGGATGTAGCGGACACACGGTGTGCAAGTGGCCCAGCCTGGGAGTCCAATTCGCACTTATTCGTTGAAAGATGCGCAGCGCTGCGTTTTAGCGCATACACTTTACTCGAATTAAAAAAATGCCGCCATCTCTTATGTAATTTTTAATAATGAATAATTAATATTTTTTGCATTGCCGCATTTCTCAATTGTTTATTACCGTAATTTAGTGCAATTCGGACTGCAAGGAGGTGGGCGGAGCTAGCAGGATGTTGCCGTACGGCACGCATCCGGCAACGACATTCACGATGCTATATTACGTGCCGGAGGTGCCGGCGGACTGCCGTGAATGAGGGGCTTTAGGTTTCTCTTTTAGAAAATTCTTACTTAAATCAGTATGCGGCACTTTGTAGATATTATTCCTACCTCATTGTATATTTCAATAAATTATAAGCTATTTATATATGATATTTTTATTGATTCTATGTTTTATATAGTTATGATTTTTGGTCATTTCGACCAAAAAATATTTTATATGCTTTGACACATGGTAAGTCAATTTCATTTAGAAAAGGCCCACTTAAAATACAAAACAAATGTTTTTTTTGCAAAGACCGAGTTTTGCAAAGACATCACAGTGTCACTTTGAAGTCTGTCAAAAATCATGTCTAGACTAGACCACATATAATAGTAGCATTATCACATTCCAAAACGCGTTATTTACCGAGTGGCGGTAAAATTACGTTTAAATAAAAATTGCAATTATCTCAGAAACTAGCCCTAATCCAATGCACTTAATATGATATTTTTGTTTCCTTTGGCCTCAGGATTATGCTCACGAGCACCGTGTATAATACTCGGAAAGAAAACGACAAAGCAACTTTCAGTGTACCGGAACAAACCAAAATGCACAGGCAAATAATGAAGAAATTCGGGTTTGATTACGAGATTCAGAGAAATACACTAAAAGACAAACTCCTAAATGAATGTCTACATCTAGTATCAACCAGCAGACCAGGTCTACCAACCCTTCTGACTTTAAGACAGTGTAGATATCGTTTTACGATCAGAAGCTACGCGTAACTTTGTGGAAAAGGGTAACATTTTATGCAAAGCTGCAAAGGCTTATAAGGGCAGAGCTATTAGACAGTAAGAATACAATAGTGAAGATTATAAAAAAGTGACACCATCCCTTGTAGCTCTTATCCGCATGATTATAAACGGACCACATTTAAAAACAAAATGCGACAGCGATGCCGAAGACATATGTACCAACTTATGTAACATATGTAAGTATGTAACCAATCATACTGTCAGCAGAACAGACATCAGTCGTAGATATAAAAAAAAACCAGAAGCTTGCGCTTCTGTATACCTTGCTGCAAAACTGTATGCTGCTACCCGCAAAAAGCTTTTAATAAATTGTACATTTAAACTCGTAATGATCGTTTCGTACTCTAGGCTACAGAGTATTTTAACAGAAAAGGCAAATGTACAATTTATCATAAAGATAATGTAGTATGCCCTCCAAAATTACAAAAAGGTCTACCGCTTCTGTTGACAACGTAGAGATAGACCATTATTCATCATCAACCTCTGCAGAATCCGCTTTTCATGGAACCGTAATCACGCTTACGCTTATGAAACATAAATCGCCGGTTGAGACGGGCAAGTTTTGAGGCTATTGTGAACAATTAATACTATGCATGATTATTTTTATTATTTGATTAACCACTATTTTCCGAAGGCTACGTTACCAACAAAGTTGCGAACAAAAGCTAGTCTTATGTATTTCAGTACCTATAGCACTAGAAAAGGATTTACCGGCAATTGTCGCATTTTCTCGCAACAGGAAAGTTATGGAGCTTCCTCCAGACTACTCAGTTGTTCCACCGTGTTTTATTGATATAAAAAAGATGACGTAACAAACTCTCCTCCATATTTTGGTGAACAAGAGTGGCTGAATCAACAAGATCAAACTTCTTAAGCTATGGGCAGCATATCACGCCACAGCTCAAGCAAATTGCTAACACACTACAGCCACAGATTTGTTGCCGTTATTTAGAGAGCCTTCCCACTCTCCTGCAATGATGCTTCATACACTGAACATTGTGGCGAAAGCAACAAAACACCTAGATCCGGTAAAATCGCTTAGTTGTGGCGGATCAACCACTATATGCAATATTAAAACCACTGCAGTTTGCATTGCCGGAGTTTTTTTTGTTATGGTGGATGGCCTGCAAATGGCTATATTAAAAGTACTCAGGCAGTGGTTGATTGGAAGCGGATGGGTGGAAGCTTTGACACAGGCTAATGTGACAACCCAAGGGCGATCAAGCTTTTCTGTCAGCTTCTCACGTAACTCGAACCAGATACTTCAAGAAAAGAGCGTACTCCCACCTTAAAGGCCGGCAACGCACTTGCGACACCTCTGGTGTTGCGGGTGTCCATGGACGACGTTAATCGCTTACCATCAGGTGATTCGTTTGCTCGTTTGCCCCCTATAGCATAAAAAAAAAAAAAAAAAAAAAATATGCTCATCAGGTTCGAATTTTTCTCACGTATGCTTGTTTGTCACCGCGCGTCGTAGTATAAAAAAAACCCCATACATTTTTTTATTTATTGTTTGTAGCGTTGGAACCGTTACAAGCAGATATTTGAAACTAATCCCAATATATGTATTATACAACCCGTTCGCTATAAGTATGCCGCTGTCAACTGTCAGTTTGATCAGAATTAAAATATATATATATGAGTATATATATATGTTGAATAACTTTATAAAATGACTGATGATGTAATGAAAACTGGCCAAGTCAAATCTAACCTACTTTAAGATCTCACATTTTTAAATAACAGCAATTGTTATAGGTATCCAATAAAGCAAAGAAATAGAGTTTAATACTTATTCATAATGTTATTTTGTTTCTATAAATACATATTTGGATTTTGCATAGAACTTGGCACTCATTTAGATATCTCCATTCTTTTTGCGGCGCAGCCCACAGCCAAGCATATTTTTGGATACAATACACGTGTATTATTAAAAAGAAAATGAAGATTGTTATTGTGAATATATCGCTCTTTAGCGATAAGTTATTATGTGTTACTTAATTTCTTTGGCTGTGTTTTCTCTTATATTTTTCCATGTAGTGCACAATAATGCATTTTATTATTATTATTGTCATGTAGGAATTTATTTAAACTGTATAAGTATTTTTAATGCAAGCGAGGCCATGTGTCGCTGTGGCGAGTGTTCGTGACAATCGTGACAGCAAAATAACACAGTTTGTTGTGAAGAAGATCGATCGTGTATGTTACAAGGTTTAATATGTAAACATGATTTCAAACTAACATTATCGCTTTAACGAAAGGGAGCTGTTTGCACTTGTGTATAACTGCTTTACAAAAACTACCATTAAAAATTACCAGCATTATTGTAATTCTCGATCTAAAATGTTAAAAAAAAAGGAATCGTCAAAAATGTTTTATGTCTCAGAAGCAAAATTGGCAAACGACAAAGCTGAAGCCTTAAGGCATTGCAAGTATCTGTGAGTCATTCAAAATATTAAAGCAAGCCTCAACAGTCGTATCAAATTAATTCTTGTTTTTGCAGATCACTTAAAGTTCCATCCTGAAATATTCATGACCCCTTTGTTAACGGCTGATTACAATGGTTACCAGGCTACATTTCAGGAAGCTATGAAACTCACTATCATTATAGGTCAGTTCTTTGGATTAAACCCTGTGACGGGTGTTACGGAAATAGACACAACCAAATTGAGGTGAGTAAGTCAAGTTAGTTAAAGGAAGAAAGCAAGAAAGATATTGCGAACGTCCTTTTGAAATATAAGTTTAACTACTTATTGCAATACATATATAAAATGTGATAGTGTCTTGTATTACATGGCCTTAGATCAGTTTACAACCAAGTTAAATGACTCAAAATAATAAGTTTTTCAGTCCTCCGGCCGGTAAGCGCCACTTTACGCAAAACTAAATTGCCGCCTGCCGGCTCCGTCGGGCTGAAAAATAGTATACAAACCTCGGCCGGTAAATGGGAAAGCCTCGGATCACATGCTAGTCGACCTCGGCTTCGCCTCGGCCGACAATTACATGCAATCCGAGGCATTTCCCACTTAAACGGCCTTGGTATGTAATGTACTAAACCGCATTAGTTGTACTGAGTATAGACGTCTGCTAACGATACCACAATTTTTAACATAAAGGAAAATTTTAAAAAAGATTGGCATCAGCGTAACTTGAACTCTCGCCTCCGAGATATGAGCCCTCCGCTCTACCAGCAGAACGAGTAGCAAGATTTACGCGTTGGCACCGAATATCACGTATGTTTTGGTACTTCAATTGCCTCGAGCCCGTATCCCGGAATGGCGAGGGCGCGTTCGTGCCGAAGCAGATGGTCATTTCTTTTTAGATGAAAACTTACAAGGAACAGTACGTAAATAGGAATAAAAATCCACTTAAAAAGGTAGCGCAATATTGAAGTGTTCATTACTGATTGCGGTTTAATGACTTTTCTTTATACCTACACAAATATTTGATTAAAAAGAATACAAAGATTCTTGCCATTTTAATATTAAGATATTATGTAATAGCCGGCGCTTCAGATTTAACATTCAATACTCCTAAGAAAATTCCCTGTGGCATCAAATTTATGGTAGTATTGTTAGAAGAGGAATAGGCTCCTTGATTCTTTCTCAGATACTATATAAAATGTTATGTATATACGCTGATGAAATACGTAAAATATGGATTAAATATTGTTTTAGATTTCAGATTCATTCATGCAGATTTATCTACAGTCTTTTGTCAATCATCGGCCAATGCACTCTTGTGTTTTTTTGTATATTGAAGTTATTCACAGATTCAAACGCAAATCTCTCTGCAAATTGTAAGCTTTTTCTTTGTATAATATGTACAATACATAGCATGTCTCATACATATGCCAGTAGTTATATTATCAAACCGCGATCGGAGTACGATTGAGCACATGGAATTTTTGAATTAATATATGAAATGACATTGGCACAGTGTATACATGAAAATGCTTATTTCCGTACGAAGAAATTCTAACTCTTTGGGAAAAAATATATTGAATTAATGAATGAATCGTTTATTTGCATTAAGCAAGCGTACATATAGGTGTTCAATTATTAATTGAGCACATATCACAGTTCGGTTCTTGTTTTGCCCTGACTGGCGTAAAAATATTATTTTTAATCTAATTACTTACTACAAACTAAAATAACTATGTAAAATAACTAACCTAAAATTTACATTAATTTTATACCACCTACTTGTTTCGATTATACCTAGATTAAATCAGTTTAATGAACAAAAAATAACACCCAAATAAAATAATGAATTTCAGAGAAATCATTTGTACTTTAACAACTTATTTGGCTTTTACAAGCTATTATTTACTTTGCCCTGCTTGTTGTTTGGGTCAAACCCGTAAATCTCTAAATTCAAACAAGTTCGTTGGCAAAATACGTACAAGCCATAAAAAGTTATCGTGTGGTAAAAGACCCCGCATCTTTCGAAAATGGTACGGACTACGGATGGAGCCGGTACCGCTTCCACAAATTGCACACTTTGTTATTAGACACATTTTAAATTTAAAATTAGGGCTCGCGGTCGTGTCCGTAATTCGTGAACCCGTAACCGTGCGTCCGGTTGCGTGTTTCATGGCAACGGTTTTCTGGTCCGTTCCGCACGTGACATTCGGTTACGTGAAATTAGGATACATGAATCCGTGTAGATCCGTGTAGGCGTGATCACGTCTTCACGTTTCTTAAGAACACGCCGGTTCGGTTCGCCTGCGACCTTTTACTAGTACGTTACATTCATTTCATTAATACTTAACAGAAAAAAAATCTTCTCTTGATTTAATAATAACAACCAGTAGCACAGCGTTGCTTAAGTTCATATAATGATACCTACTAGGGAGTTTTACACCTAATATTTATATAAGTGCAATGCAACGGGCAAGTCGCTAGTGTTGACTAAAATCAATAGCTGGTTATACAGAAAACAGCCCGAAGCTCCGCACACGAACGCAGGTACGAGCTACGTATCATGGCATGTCACGGCGTGTCACGTGAATCCGGACGCGAACGCAGGTACGAGGTACGTACCTTGCCGTGTTCGTGAAATTCGTGATCTTAGTACCGCCGGGCTTAAGAACCCGTAGCTACGGATCAGCGTGTATCATGGATATCAGGAGCCCTATTAAAAATACGCTCCACGGGCTTTGTAGACAGAATGGGGTCTTCAATATTGGCACTCATAATGCTTATCAAGTTATCACATGTTGTATGTTTGATATCTCTTTCAAGGGGTACCTATCTGAGGTAGACTTCGTCCTCCTGGACATCTATGCAGTTGCAACGATAACAATAATAATTAACATACTATTTTAAAAAGTATCTTAGCAATAAAAAGTTGAAAACGAACATCACTGACGTTGCATACCACGCTAATAAACGTGAATGTGTCACGAGTTCGTCGATCGAGGTATCGCGACTGCTCTCGTGCCGCGAAACCGTGTCCGAAATTGATATCAGTGAGCGCTCCGGGATAATTTTATAATACGAGTAAAGCTGTAGCATTTTCTAAGACATATTTACTATTATGACATTTATGTGACACAATGAAAGAAACGTGGGTAACATCAAACATGACACACCTCAGTAACCTCCTTGCAGTGAATATTTAGTTGTCCGTGCAAAAGTTTTTACTGACGAAATTTAAGAGACCGGTATATGTTCAAATACGCGCGAGATACGACTCTTGCATAATAACGCGCGAAAATAGAACATTTACACTTTATTCTAATGAATAGGCATACCAAAGTCTCCTAACTTATACAAGGGGCTACTCAGCCACCCATCTCGATATTCACTACTTATACGTTCCTCTGTACTCTCAGTTCTGTAAATATTGTCAAAGCGCGGAGCGACATTACCTCTCTCTACGAGCTCTCAAGCTGAACTGCCGCTACATTTAATACGTCGTATATTTTATAGCGATATTCAGAGCAATTTGAAGTGCTGTTTAAGAAAAAAAACACTAGAGATGGGTATACACTATTTATAGTTTTTGGATAGAATATTCGTTCATGTAAAAAAAGTTACTCTTTAGCCAGAAAAATTGGCTAATGTTCGTGTATTTCTATAAAAATTACCAAAATTAAAAAAAAAAAAATATTTTGTGTCAAATTTTTTAAAAGTGTTTCATTTATTCCGTAGAAGACTATATGATTTAATAGCAATAAGGTCGAAAACTAGATAGATGTTTGGAGCACGACGATCAAAAAATGGTAAAACAGCTGTTAGAAAATGGTGGATTTTTCAAAAATTGACAACAAATTTGAAAATCTTTTCCATTTATTCCATTCAAATTGAAATTATCTTTCAATTTTTGTTATAAAACATGTAAAATTGTTTTTGAAACTATGAAAACTCATGGCAAAAAGTTGAGCTGAATCGGAAAAAATTATATACCAAGCTCTTAAAAAAGTTAATAACATTAGGAGATTATGAAGAACCTTGTACACTGGTTCAGCTAATACATTTATTTTTTAATTATCTCAAAAACCGTAAGAGTTAGGACAGTAGTTTCTTGGAGAAATTAGCTCGAGTTAACCTGAAGAATGTCTTCTTAAAGTTAATGGAAAAAAAACACGGTGTAACGGTGTATCTGCACTTAATCTATGAGTAGATCCTAGATTGACTTATGATTATATTTATTCTTTATATCTACTGGTTGTGCTAACAGTACTTTCGAATCGACTTCTGATCGCGGGTTGATAATACTATAAGGCTTGTACATTTCGGCGGCCGATCGTAAAATCCGCCAGATCATAAAATTCCTAGGCATATCATAAATCGCCGCCATTTCGTAATATGCGTTAAGATTGACCAGCATATAATTATCACGATGTGCCTGATTAACAATACGGCAGATCGATTAAAGAGCAAGGCATTCGTCTATTTTCCTAGCAGATATTATTATACCAGGCAGATCGTAAAATAGTTTCTTTCCTGGCCATTGATGGCGCTGCGTATGCAATGGCGGCCGTGTTTGTTTACCGCGTGAAACAACAAATTATTTTTTTTCTGAAAATCGTCATTGTAAGGTACCTGAGTGTGAAAACGCATTCTTAGCGAACGCATCCTAAATGCCTTCAGACTGACACCGCTTGCTGTCTCGCTCTCTCATCCAGCATGCCTACCACGAACATCGAAAATTGGTATTGACGGGAAAACCTCTTTGTCACTCCAATTTGCAAGTGTGACAGGGATGGAGATTGGAGATACAAATCCGCAATCGTTCGATTTTTGTAGAATAGGCCCAGGTCAGAAATTAATGGCGGACGCTATGTAAATTCAGTGGAATAAAAAGTGCTTTATTAATTAATTAAAAGGTCTTTTTTCTCAAATACCACACTGAGGATATTAAGGCCTGCCGGGTTATAAGGCCTAAGTCGCCAAAATCGTATTTAAAATGTGCACTCGCCTAGCTAGGTGTCGAACGATAAAGAAAATACAAGTTGGCACTTCCACGCTAGGTGGCTGTTTAACCACAGTATTACGTTATAAATTGAGCAAGGTGGCCACGTAGCTTGATTAAGAAAAAAATGCTTGAAAGAACATGTAATAGTTCTTGAAATATTACGCTTAACAATTTCAATTTGCACTCATTTACTTCTCCACTAATTTGTTACATTGTGATATATTGTTGGATAACGTACTGTAAACCAATTATTTTTTATCTAAGTTTATTTATATTTTTTCGGTGGTTAATAAGGCCTACAAAAAATTACTCTAGGCCTTATTGGCCTCGTGTTTTCGCTATATAAATGATGGCCATATGCCATATGTAAAATAAGGCCTACATGTCAAAATATCTGTTTTTGTATTTTTAGGCAAAAATGCTTTATTATGCTTACGGTGTATATTAGATGAATTCTAAAACTGATTATTTTCATGTATAGTGATAATTTATTTAGCAAAACGTACTTATGTCTAATTCGAGGTATTTGACCAAATACACACCTATTATTCAATGCTTCAGCGTACTTAGAATTATTTATTTATTGTAATTATAAGTTACTGAATAGCAAACGTGAATTAACATTATTTCCCTCGTTTAAGTCTTAGGCCACGTGTAGGCCTTATTCCTGTGCCGGGGTAAAACAAGGCCTAACAGGAAGGTTTTAAAAACCTTTTGTTGTGCTTTTGTTTTTGATTTCACCTCCCGTTTTCTTAGTCTATTATGTAATGTTTGAACTAGACTACTTATTAACGTTACAGTATGTCGATTAGATAAGCTATTTTCGGTTTGAAATGATAAATCTCCCTTAGCTAGGCCTTATTACCCTCCGGTGCCTTATTCAAAATAAAAGTGCAGAAGTAGCTTTTTAACATCAGCTCCATTCTTTTTATGTGAATCACACGGATACTGTGCACAATATAAAAACACCATGGACTTCTGTCCGCATTTTCAACCGACGAAAAAAACGGAGGAGGTTCTCAAGTCGACGCGTATATTTTAGATGTTAGTATTTTGTTGATAAATAATGTAATCACTTGTTGCTTTTATCTATAGATAAATATAATAAATATAGAAATTTCATAAGGTTATATACCTTTGTGTTGTTGATTTATTAGCAGCGTTTTACCTACCAATAAAACGCCTATTAAGCGATAACTTTATTTAAAGCCGAACTAGTAAATAAACAATATGAGAGTAGCGAACTTGACTTCCTGACTGATCGGTCAAATCTTGAATTCGCCCCACTTTATCCCTACCATGTGACGTCAGGTCCGGTGCACTAAATAGGGCAATGAGGCGGGTCGCGCTCGTAGCCCTTGCCATTGGCTCTCAAATTTATATGAATACATCCAGGCAGAAATTTACCCTTCGGCCGCGTACGTAACCGGCCTTTCGTAACTGGTAACGAAGGAAGAAAAAATGATCTTTGTACGATACTGGTTTCGAACAAAGAATTATTTTTCCTTGTACATAATCATAGTTTCGAGAGAAGAAATTATCTATTTGAAGTTACTAATAAAGAATATCTATTACTCATACGTAATTAAATGACTCTGTTTATCAAAGTATATCATCATTATTTAGCGTAGGTAACATACTCATGTAAAACCACTTCAAACTCCTTACCTACTGGCCAGTTGATAAAGTATTTCATTTGTCAATGTCCATTGGCAGTCACAGGCTTAATGGCTTTTGATGTTGTTACTGTCTAAACTAGCCTTGGTTTGCAATTTTTTAAATGAAAATATGAGTGAGAGTGAACTGCAGTTTGTGAGAACACGGAGAGGAGGGGTGGCTTTACTATTAAACGGTTGGTCATACCACAGAAAAAAAAATTATTCGAATGGAAATACGTACTGGCTCTGCACTAACAACAGCAGTTGCGGTTGCTCAGGCAGTATAACTTTATCTTCTAGAAATACTATTGTTAAAAATAAAGAACATACAAACACACAAATTTTGACACAACCATCATCATCATTGACAGAACAAACAACATGCAAACAAGACTTTGGAAGAAATAGGGTCCTGAAAGAACTTGACGAGCTAAAGGATAAAACCAGTACTAATTTCGATTCCATACAAAAGCAGTATGATGATATGGTGTGGAAGCTAGAAAACGAGGGATTACATTTGATTGACAAGATTCCGGAATTTCAAAGTGTCAAAACGGGCCTATACAATGAACGAAATAGAGTTCTAGGCGTAAAAAAACTTCGGTTTATGTCCAGTGAGGAAGTCAATATACCCGAGAAATTTAAAAATTTCCTGTTAGCCGACTACAATAATGAAAATGACGGCAAAAGGATTATTTTGTTTTGCAATAAAAACGTGAGGAAATTAATTCCTACTTTTAAGCACATATTATCTGATGGTACGTTCAAAGCAAGCCCCAACACATTTAAACAGTTATACACGATTCATGGTTGCAAAGAAATAGGCTCGGGTGTTCATCCATTAATTTATTGTTTGCTACCAGACAAAACTACTAAAACATATGAAATAGTATTTCAACTGATTAAGTCAATTTTTGACACATGGCAACCAGAAAAAATTACAGTAGACTACGAAATAGCTGTGATGAGGGCAATCAAGAAAGTTTATCCCAGGATTTCAGTCAAAGGATGTTATTACCATTACAATCGATGCCTTTATCGCAAAGCAAAACAGTTAAAAATAACCTCGAAAGTGAAGAGGAGGCACGTGGCCCGATGTGCTGGTTTAGCTCGTTTACCGAAAGATTTTACGCATCGCGGTCATATGTATATAATGAGTATGAGTCCATCAGGTGCCGATGTTGCAAAGTTTAACAAATACTTTGATAAGCAATGGATGAAAGAAATGCCTTTTTCGAAAGTATGTAACTGTAGTGAAGAAATGATTAGGACCACTAATAATGTAGAAGGGTGGCATAGCAGATTAAACCGATATCTGGGCCGGAGTAAGCCCACTGTTCCTGCTTTACTAGATGTTTTGTCTAAAGAGACCAAATTAATGAATATTTTCAAAAAACAAACCAAAAAGTCAGCGAGTTATGTTGAAATAGACGAAGAAATAAATCATGCCATAGACCTATTGAAACAGAAAATAATTTCCGTGGGCCATTGTTTAGAAATTATTTCTCCATATTATTACGTTTTTTGAAGTTTTAACGTACCCATTATGGCATGTAAAATGTATTAATTGATTTTAGTTTTGTTGATTTCATGTTACCTACTTATGTTTAACGGTTGACTTATGCCTTAAAATTAAAACGAGACACACATTTGTTGTTTCTTTTATTTATTCAATAGACACATATAAAAGAATATGTTTTATCATTTCACTGAATAGTTTCATGATGTTTACAATGTCCTGCACATGTTCCCGTTCAAAATCCGTTAGGTTGTCTTCCGCTTCAGCAACTTCTGACCAATCTTGGAGAGGGCGTAGATGATAGCTGCACGCTTGAGTGCCAGGCGATATGTACAAATTATGAATATAAAGCATTCTAGCTTTAAAAAGATTTGGTATATCTTGGGTTTCCATCGGACATCCACCGAAGATGCAGAGATTATTTTCTGGTGTCCTTTTTATCATGCCGGTCGTTTCTAGTGATTCTTGGAAATTAATTTTATTTATTTCAATCGATTTTTATTACTATATGCAACTTGAATTGACAGATAATGTCAATCTGGACATTGGGACAGAGTCAAGCCAGAGTAGGCCAACAACTTTAGGATGGTATAGATTGAGGTTGTATTATCATTGTACAAAAAGTAAACTATGCAAATAAGTGCTTACGCAAAAACACGTATCCGCCCGCTGGTCAGTTTTTGGTCACCCAATGAGACATTGCGTTCACTGGTTCACATAATAATATACCTATAATTAAACGACAAACGGAGTTACCGAGCAGTATCGTAAAAAGAAAATTATTCTTACCGTGTAACTGGTTACGAACCATTTGACATTGATGGTGACTGAATCCGTACGAAGAAAAATAACTCTTTGTTCAAAGCTAGTATCGTACAAAGATCATTTTTTCTTCCTTCGTTACCAGTTACGAAAGGTCGGTTACGTACGCGGCCGAAGGGGAAATTTAATGTAAGGCTTCAAACAAGGTTATCGCTTGATAAGCGTTTTATTGATAGGTAAAACGCTGCTATTAAGCTTTGAACCTGTATTTGAAGCCTAACTAGTAAATAAACAATTTGAGAGTTGTTTGATATCGCCTGGTGCACTGTGTGACGCCAATGTGATTAGTAGGATAGGGAATTTTGTTTTTATTATAAAGATTCACACATTGAATTATAATCGTTAATTTGAATGATAATTGTATGCAAGAATAACAATATAGTAGTATTATAGGTAAATAAATACCAAGACAAAAACTATTAGATCATGTATGTATATTATCATTGAGTAATATCAAATCAGCTTAAGGTATCATTGAAGTATGTTTGATTATACCTAGTATTGTAAACAATTATACAAAGTTATTCTAGCAAAGAAATCGTATCAGATTATGTAATATTTACACTTCATTATTCTAATAATGTAAATAAGATATAAGTATTTTTGCTCAACAACTTACAGAAATAAGCAAACTTAATTGTGATGACATATAGGTAATCAAAAACCTATGTGTATCTAGTACACATTTAAATATAATTAAGTAATATATTTTAAAATAAACACTTTACTGGTAACATAAAACGGTGACGGTAAAATAGAAGGTTGAACTGGCCGACCATAATATTTTAGGAATGTATTTTCTGATCGCCAGTTTCCCTTAGCGAGAATCTCGTCTAGTGAGACATTCTCCACCCAACTTTTAGATGCTACTGCAGGTCGGAGGCTGCCAGCACTAGCCTTAATGCCAGCTTGCAGTAGAATCTTTTTTATCCAACCAGATATATTAATTAGTACGTGATGCAGCCTTTGGTGGTCCACATGTTGTCAAAAATAAATTGTCAACCCCACTTGTCTAGGCTATGACAATAAAATTACTTTTTTTACCCCAAATAGTGGATCTTAAGGCTTTGCGATCCTTATTTTGATATATTTGCCATCCAGATTGACGATTTAATATTGTATCGGTTTTAGATCCATATTTTGGCCAGAAAGTATAGAATTATTAGCCTCAATAAAGCTGCTATTACCGACAGCTAATAACGTCAAGTCATGCACCCGGCGACCAGAGCATAATAATAATAAAATTGCAGAGCGAGCGGAACATTCAAATAAACTATTCTCATCCTTACTATTACTCTTCAACTAATGTACTCGTACTATAGAACGCCTGTAGGTATCTCATATAAGGGCTTTATTATTTTTCATACTCGAAATACGTATAGATTTTAGTGTTTGACGTACCAATACATGTGAACTAAGTGGAACCGATAAGCTAAGGTGGAAATTGCTGACTCATATACTAAAATAGTATTATAAGCACAGAAATAAATAATAAGATAGAATGGCTATGTGAGCAAGGCGCGCGCGCCATTAACATGCCCGGCCGATCATAGTCTCCGCGGCGAACAGTGTGATCGCCCGCAGTTGGTCGCAAACTTCGAATGCAAACCGTAGGCGTCGATAATATTCATAAAGTGTGACGTGCAGAGTAAGAAGTGAGCACACAAGCGTGTCCAAAGGAGGCATTTCATTTCACCGGTAAGCTTTTTTTTATCGTAACATTAACGAAAAACTTTTTAAACAGACCAGCCGGGCGACGCCCGAGTCACGTGACGCATAATGGTGCTGTGCCACGCATTGCTATTTGTCGATAATTGTTTCTTATTTTCTCATACTACTTTTTACGTGCTATCTTATTAATCAACAATAAAATATATTTTGTTTGCTTATGTAATACTAGCTTTAACCCGCGGCTTCGCCCGCGTACTAAACGTAATTTTCAATCGTCATACAAAAAAGGAGGTTTTATTTATTTATTTCACGTCTATTAAATTGGATTTGAAAATCTATGTTGGTTGTTGTTTTCGAAATCTGCGACCCGATAACGACACCAATATCAAATAAAATAGTCATAACTATGCTTGTTTCCACTTTTACAAACTTTGGACCATCATTTAACCCCTACTTTGAAAAATCCTATCTTTGTGCACCCCGTCTCCTTCTCTTTCTTCTTCGTCTTATAAGAAACCTACGTACCAATTTTGGAATCTTTAGAACCAGAAATAAACATAAAATAACACCCATATTGATATTTTCAGATTTCAACCCCATCGCATCGCACCCCATCAGGGAAGATGGTATCTCACGTCCGCCTTGTTGGATGTTGAAATTGTTATTGTTTTCGAAATCAGCGACCCAATAAACCAGAAAAACGATACCCATGTTGGTTATTTACTATATTACCCCTTTTCTCCCTTTTGTGAGTTGATTTCTCAAACAGCCTTAATTTGCTAAATTTTAAATCTCTAGAACCAGAAATAAACATATAACGACACCCGTAGTGATATTTTTAGATTTCGACCCCATCGCGTCCCAACAGGGGAGATGGTATTTCACAATCGCCACGTTGGATGTTAAAATCTACGTTGTTTTCGTAACCAGCGACCCGACAAACCATAAAAACGATTGGTACCCATGTTGTGTTTTATACTTTTTCACCCCTTTTCCTCTTAGGGGTTGAATTTCGAAAATTCCTTTTTAAGTGCACCTCTAGGCTTCATAAGGAACCTACGTGCAAAATTTGGAATCTCTAGGATCAGCGGTTTGGGCTGTGCGTTATGTCAGTCAGTCAGTCAGTCGTTCAGTCAGTTCTTTTATATATATATATATAGATTATTTTAATTTATTATATTTAATTTAATTTAATCTAATCTGTTTTGATTTGATTTAATTTAATTTAATATATTTTATTTCATTTCATTTCGTTTCGTTTCATTTCACTTCACTTTAACTTTAGTTTACTTTACTTTATTTTAATAAAAAACGACACTTAAATGTATATGTTGACATTTCAAACCCATCACATACCAACAGGGGAGATGGTATTCTATATTCGCCACATTGGATCTTCAAATCGTTGCTTTTTCGTGATCAGCGACCCGAAAAAACATATAAACGACCCTGTTGATTTTTTCCCTTTTGCACCCCTTTTACCCCTTTCAGGGGTTAAATTCACAAGAAACCTGAAACTCGTGTTTACTCATTTACCTTAAAGAATACTCCGGTGAAGTTTCGTATAATTATTTAGAACTAGAAATTTACGTAAAAATGACACTCATATTGATATTTTGGCATTTCAACCCCATCGCATACGAACAGGGGAGATGGTATTCCACATTCGCCACATTGGATCTTCAAATCGTTGCTTTTTTCGTGATCAGCGACCCGAAAAACCATATAAACGATACCCATGTTGATTTTTTCACTTTTGCACCCCTTTTAACCCTTTCAGGGGTTAAATTCTCAAGAAACCTGAAACACGTGTTTACTCATTTATTTTAAAGAATACTCCGGTGAAGTTTCGGATAATTCTTTAGAACCGGAAATTTACATAAAAATGACACTCATATTGATATTTTGGCATTTCAACCCCATCGCATACCAACAGGGGAGATGGTATTCCACATTCGCAACATTGGATCTTCAAATCGTATCTTTTTTCGTGATTAGCGACCCGAAAAACCATATAAACGATACCCATGTTAATTTTTTCAACTTTTCACCCCTTTTACCTATTTCAGGGGTTAAATTCTCAAAAAACCTGAAACACGTGTTTACACATTTACCTTAAAGAATACTCCTGTGAAGTTTCAGATAAAATAGTCTAACTAATCTTGTTTCCCCATACAAACTTTGGACCCCCGTTTCAACCCCTTAGGAGGTGAATTTTGAAAAATCCTTCCTTAGTGCTCGCCTACACCATAAAAGGAACCTACGTGCCAAATTTGAAGTCTATAGGACCAGCCGTTTGGGCTGTGCGTTGATATGTCAGTCAGTCAGCTTCTTCTTTTATATATTTAGATCAAAAGCAAGTGTAAGAATTAAAGTTTAATCCGACTTAAAGATTTTCTACATCTACAACCCCACATTATAGTTTTTACACTTCAAAGTCCACTCCTACCCATATTTCCCTACTGACCCAGTTGTTATACCAGTATTTAAGCAGCGAGACACATGTCTCGGAAAACTAGTAGTATCGGGGTTTTCGGGTCGAAAGCTTTGGACAAGTCCAGAAAGCACGCATATACTTACAGGCGTGTTTCTGTCCTTGTATAGGTACTACAAGGACAGCGAGCTTGCTTAAGGCATAAAATCGCGCTTTCCCTTCGTTGACGTCCTGGCCTAAGGCCGAATTGTGCGGTTTGCATAGTTGTGCATTAAACAAGCTGGCAATTAAAGCTCCCGATTGCCAAATATTACTTCTTCTTCTTCTTTATGTGCCGTCTCCATCCCGGAGGTTGGCGACCTTATGTCTAAATGCCGTTCTTTCTGAAGCCATGCGAATTAGTTCTTCCGTACTGTCAACGTCCAGCCAGTCTCTTATGTTTCTTGCCCATGATATTCTTCTTCTGCCACGTCCTCGTTTGCCCTCTATCTTGCCTTCAATAATTAGTTTTAACAAATCGTATTTAGAGTTCCGGTATATATGTCCAAAATATGCTATTTTCCTTTTTTTTATAGTTATTACGACTTCCGTGTTTTTCTTCATTAATAACATGACTCGTTCATTGCTAACTCTGTCCGTCCATTTAATTTTAAGCATTCTACGATAGATCCACATTTCAAAAGCCTGCAATTTACTTATTAAATTTTTCCTTAGCGTCCAGCTTTCGGAGCCATACATCAGAATTGGAAGAATATAGCATTTAACCATTCGCCATCTTAAGTATTACTAGTTTATGAGAAATCATTTATGAGAAATGTTATTAGTGAACGAACGTCTAGAGTTGAACCACGTTATTTCTTCCAAGCAAATGAACTCTCAAACTTTAAAGTGTTATATTAAACGTCAAAAATCTAAGCAAATATGACGTTTTCTTAACACTTTACAATCTGTACCTATGGCATTTTTACATTACACATAATTTTATTAAATGTTCATTTAATTAAATACATTTTATATTTTTCTTCATTTACCTGCTTAAATTTTGGACCCCCTACGTATCACGCTGAGTATTGAACGATATGGCGGCGTATTATGATATGCCTTGGAATTTCGTGATCTGCCTAGGAATTTAATGATAATATGCCTAAACGTAACTAGGCAAATCGTTGAACGGTGTGTTTTGAACGATATGGCGGCTGTCCCCTAGCCATATCATGAAATGCCGGCGTTTCATGATATGGCTAGGAATTTCATGATCTGGCAGATTTTACGATCGACCGTCGACATATATGTTGAGTTGTATCTACTATACGAATTTTGCTTTACAGCGGCGTTAGTATTTTACGTCACAAATTGCATAACAACTATATTGTTTCTCCGGGTAGCAACGAGGTGGCCAAAGCTCTGTCAACTTATATCAAAAACTGAGGCATCTGACCCAAGCATTGACCGGACTCTAATAAAAAAATGTAGGCTGTCGTGTGTACTAGTTTTAACAATGGCCTTCCGTAAGTTTTATTTACTTCTATAAGGACTCAATTAATGTACTTTTATCATGCTGCACCCTCGGTTCCACTAGTTAGCGATGAAATATATATAATTTCTCTCTAACCCGAATATAAATGCGACAGATTAAATATTTCATTTCATTTTATCCTCTAGGGGAGACCGAGGGGTTTTGAAACAAAGGTGATTCGAAACAACGTCCATTTCTCGGAACGTATAACCGTTAAGCCTGTGCCAGACGGTTGACAACGACAGTTTCTGCAAGATGACCTTGGCAGAAGCGATGTAGAAGCGCGGCTGTCTACATGGTTTACAACAAGCCACTGTGACACACGTGTGAGCACACTTGAAGCGCTTGTGCTGGGCTAACGTGCAAAAACGCCATGGCTCCTTGTTTATCGAAATTTCAAAAGGTTGGAGTTTGTGTTGCTATTTTGTGTGCAATTGAAAAAAAAAGAAAAGGATTTGGATGAAGCGATGGTTGAAGGAGCGACTCACCTTGAGTCATTTAAATTTAATGAATCTGCTAGATTTCGATGACATTCATAATTTCCTAAGAATGGATAAAGAATCTTTATATGAATTATTGGATATGGTGAGACCACAAATAACTAAAAATGATACAAATATGAGACCAACTGTATCTGCTGAGGAAAGGCTTATAGCCACACTCAGATTTCTTGCTACTGGAAGAGACTACAGGGATTTGAGATACAGTCGACGCTTGGTTCGCCGCAGGCTCTAATTCTTTGTATTTGGAAACTAAAAATTCCCATGCATTATTTTTTTGCACTGGGTCCTTGTACGCCTCACAAGACAAGTCCCAGAGGCACGGCAGGTCTCTATATAACTCAAGCAGTTCAGTAATAACATCGCGTTCATTCGCCATCCTGTAATATTGTGTGCGCTGCGCGCGCGACGCGTCTGCACTCGGAGCATGCGGCTACGCGACTGTCCTTCGAGTGGTTGACAACAAGCGGCTAGACGATTGTCAACCACTGCTTCTGCCGTTTGGTTGCCAGAGCACGCCCGCCAAGGGCGTTTAAAGGTCATGCAGATTTTGGTTTCCACCACTTGCTACACGGCTGAAAACCGCTGTTTTTCTGCCAAGGTCATCTTGCAGAAACTGTCGTTGTCAACCGTCTGGCACAGGCTTTAGCGAGTTGGCAACAACGCTGGTTATACGCGCCCATCCGCCAGGGGGGCCCTCAGTGTGCGTCCTTGGCGCGAGGCGCGCGGTTATCGAGTCCTAGCACCGGTGTGTAAAAAAATACGAAAAGTAAGTTTTACTCGCTTTTTTCAACTACTAATGATTTTTCTGTGTCAATGTTTGGGCTTGTGTTATGTATGTTTCGAAAGCTTATTAACTAAACAATTGAATAAATAGTGATGTTGCAAGTATTTTGTCATGGTTTGCGTTTACGTTGAAATTTTATAACGGTTGGGAGGATTTTGGTTGCTAAGGGGATTTGAAACAAGCTGTTTCAACTCACCTTAGTACAAATTAGTACTTCCGTACTACTTCCCAACATCAGCCTAGCTAGGCTGATGTTGGTGTAAGTTTAAGTTTGGTTTTGGTTTTTTTTTGTTCTAGCATGCCTACAAAGTACAAAAGAATATGGCATCAAGTAAATCTCCACCAGCGTCTCGTAAAACTCCTTTCACCCCTGAACTTCTCAGACCCTTGCCAAAGGCCCCACCAAGGAAATCGAAACAGACCCAACGACGAAAGGTAAAATCGGCTATCTTAACCGACACTCCAGTAAAGCTAGCTGCAATTGAAGCAGCCAGATCAGCAAAAAAGAAAGTCAAGGCACCAAATTTGAATGAAAAAACAAGCAAGAGATCAAAGACACAAGCTAAGAATAAAGGGAAAAAGGCTAAGAAAATGAAAAACGAGAAAGAGAAAAATTAAAGTGAAGGGGAAGATGTAGACTGTCTGTGCATTTGTTGTTTTGAGCCCTATTCAAATAGTAGGGCAAATGAAAAATGGGTGCAATGTATGGAATGCAAACGTTGGTCTCATGAAGCTTGCACTGGCGGAGAGTTGTCATATGTGTGTCACAATTGTTTATCAGACTGATATATTATATTCTTATAATTTCCTTCCATTATTTCTAAGCGATACTTGTCACTATAAGGTTTTTTTTTTCAAAGTACATTTTAAGGCGAAACATTAAGACTGATTGCTGTGCCTTTACATTAATAAGAGTCCCCTAATTATAAAGTCTCTAAGACTGTTGATTGTTTAATTTTTAAGCTAGTTGCTTTTATTAATATGTTTTGTTGATTCTGATCTCAGTTAAAAATAGTGTAATCATTGTTTAAGTTTAACGGTGATTTTTAAAATATGTTTAACTGGTTCTAAATTTAGTAGAGAGTACTTAGAAGTTGTATTTTTATTTCCAATTGTTATTTTCTTAATAAATACATTTCAATTATAACATGTTTTTTAATAAATAACCCTAATCAACCCCAATTCATAAACTGTTTCAACTATCATTGACGCCTGTTTCAAATCGCCTCGGTATTAGGGGAGTTGAAACAAAATGACTTGTCCCGTTTAAGTTGATTTTTCGAAAAAGTATTTTTACTTAAACTTTCATTATTAGTCTTATATAAAAGTGAAAGATATAAGCTATCGATTGGTACTACTCTTGTAAGATTCTACGTCTTAGGTTTTAGTACACGACACAAAATGTAAAAATTGTTCCAACTCCTCTAGGTCTCCCCTACAATATCTTAGTTCCATATTTACGTAAGGTTTACCTTGTATATTTGCAAGACTGGAGTTTTCATATTAAGTTATACATATTTGAAGCGGGTCACTGACGCCATTCATTCAGTTCAGTTCAGTAGGTACCATGTGAAACTTTGATTATTTTTATATATCCACATATAAAATAAAAATAGCTCACCGGGAATACTATAATTGTAATGTTTTTTTTGCAGTGGAACACTTGCTATCTGATTTGTCCTTGATAGCAGGTATTATAGATTGCGAGAAGGAAAGTAATGTATATGAAGCCTTTGTCGTTCACAGTTGTCCTTGGGTCTTTCAATATACAGGATACAGTCCTTACGTTGGTATCATTACACAGGTGAATATTTCACTTTATCATTTACCTCGGTGTTTCGAACCCTCTGTAATCTACAAAAATACTTGACTGATTTATAGCCCCGTATTTTTTCTTCCGTCATTTTTTATTAGTTCATTACATAACATGATTAGTTAACGATTGCAGAATTTTAATGAAGTACTTCACAGCAGTAGGTTCGGGAGAGCCGTGAAAGTGCTGTGGCTAGTGATGGGTAACTACCGGTAATATTACCAAAGCGAGTATTTTCCCAGTAATGCTACTGGTAATATTACCAAAAAATGGAAACATGCGGTAAGATTCAAGATTTTAATGAAAAGTCGAGGTCGTTTCGTGGTTAATACTAAAAATATATAGTATTAACATCCTTCGTAATGAAAAGAAGTGCCGGGTTGTTTTCAAATAGTAAATTACCAATCTTACCGGTAACTTACCCAATGTTTCTAGGTATCTTACCAATACTACTAGAAATATTACCGCCTGTATATTCAGCACAAACCTTTTTACTTGTTCCAGAATAAGTTACTAAATGTTTTATTTTTATGTAGATATTGCAGTTTGTTAATTATGAGGATTGTGTTCCTTCTTGTCTTGTGAAACCGAAAATAAAATAAAATATTGGTATTAAAATCAGTCTAATTACAACAATAAAAAAAACAACAAAAAACAACGACCACAGACCAATTACAATAATATTTGTAAAGATTCAGGTAAGTTACATATCACAGTCAAATCTTCGTGTGATTTTTTACGGCTTGCACATAACAAAATAATTTAACTACAAAAATATAATTCAATTCAAATAGGTATGCAATCTCAGTAAATCAGTTTTTGCAAAAATCACATTTAAATGAAATAGATATACATTTGGTTCTAAAACGAATAAATTCTTATAATTTCGCCATATTTCACTTTTATATAATTAAATTCTGCGCGAGCACTTGTAATTCGAGCTTGACCGTTGGCGGCCGTACGCGTATTTCATAATTTATATCTGTAACCACTGGATCACAAGAATTAGTTAATGTGATACCCTCGTGTTTTGACTCAGATGTTTTGTCTTGACGAGCACTTGGACCGTAGATGATGTCCGAGGTCTGATGATGGACCTGAACTCAAACATGATACCCTCGTGTTTGGACTCTTTAGTTCTGTTTTGATGAGCACTTGGACCCTAGATGATATCCAGTGTCTGATGATGGAGCAGAAAGGTGACCACCGGAACTCAAGAGTTAGTTGATATAATACCCTCGTGTTTGGACTCGTTAGTTCGGTTTTGATGAGCACTCGGACCCTATATGATGTTTAAGGTCTGATGATGGACCAGAAAGGTGGCCACCGGAACTCAATAATTAGTTGATGTAGTACCCTCCCTTTCACCCTTTTGTGTCGAAGGGGACTTGAACCGTAGATGATGTCCAATGTCTGATGATGAAGCAGAAACTGACAACCGGAACTCAGTAAATACTTGAAGTAATACCCTCGTGTTTGGACTTGTTAGTTTGGTTTTGACGAGCACTTGGACCGAAGGTGGTGTCCTAGAAGTGAGGTGCATCGGTTCTAGTTTTTGATTAAAAGGATTTTTTTATAAAAGTACATTACAATTTTAATGATGAATAATAATTATTTTTAGACAAAAAGTAGTAATATCCCACCAAAAACATAAATGTGAAAATGGAAGCCAAGTTCCATATGAATATATCGTAATTGTTGACTCCGCCGACAAAAAATCTGATATCTAAATGGGTGCCAAGTTCTGCAGAAGTTACAGAATGTGAAGTTAAAGAAGTTGATTTGGCTAGTTTTTACCGGCAATATAATTTTAAGATATATCTTTCATACCATATGCAATGAGTTGCCAATAATAAAGAAAATTTATTAACAAAACAATCCAAACAACAAACCAAAAGCAAAAGCAGTCGAAGGAAACTTTTGCAGACCATTGCTGCCCCCCTTGGTCAAGCCCGATGGAGCGCTGGCGCATACGACTAAAGAGAAAGCGGACTTGTTTGCTTCTCTTTTCGCCGAAAACTCACGTCTTGACTCAACTGGTAAGCTTCCACCCGCACTTCCTCATATGAATTGTTCCATGAGTGACGTTCATATTCACCAGAAGGAAGTCCTTAAACTACTGAGATCGTTAGACGTTAACAAAGCCAGTGGTCCCGACGGAATCCCTGCTATTGTCTTGCGAAGCTGTGCAGCCGAGCTGTCTCCTATCTTAACACGCCTGTATCGCCTGTCACTGAAAACTGGCATAGTGCCCTCATGTTGGAAGCTCGCAAACGTGCAACCAATTCCAAAGAAGGGCAGTCGTGCAGACCCAGTCAATTACCGACCAATCTCAGTCACCTCATTACTCTGCAAGATAATGGAGCGTGTACTGAACAAGAGGCTACTATCGCACCTAGAAGATAACGATTTGCTCAGCGACTCCCAGTATGGCTTCCGCAAGGGTCGTTCGACTGGTGATCTTCTGGTGCATGCTACTCACCTGTGGAGCGAGGCAGTCGAGGGGCACGGTGAAGCCCTTGCGGTGTCTCTCGATGTCTCTAAAGCATTTGATAGGGTCTGGCACGCAAGCCTGGTGAACAAGCTTCCAGCTTATGGAGTACCGACCAGCCTGTGCAATTGGGTGGAGAATTTTCTGAGCGAACGTTCGATTCGGGTGGTTTTAGACGGCTACACGTCCAGTCAATGGGCCATTAATGCCGGCGTTCCTCAGGGCTCTGTTCTGTCCGCGACCTTATTTCTGCTACATATCAACGACATGCTTCTCCCAGGTATCTTTGGGTATGCTGATGATTGCACTGTCGTGGACAGATATCTCCTGAACGCGCGGGCTAAAAGAGATGAGGTGCAGTCATGTCGACAGGCGATGGTTGACCGTGTGAACTCGACGCTAAGGGCAGTGTCTGATTGGGGTGACGCTAACCTGGTCACATTCAACGCTGCCAAAACGCAGGCATGTCTGTTTTCTGCGAAACGGAATGCTTTTAACCTGTCTCCGACTTTCCGAGATGTGTCTGTGCCGGTCTCTGATCATCTCCATCTTCTTGCCATGAGTGTCTCGTCCAACCTAGGCTTTGGGGCGTATATCGAATCTTTGGCCAAATCCGCAGCTGGGAGGATGGGCGTCCTCTCTAAGGTCAAGCGGTACTTCTCACCGGGGCAGCTTCTTCAGCTCTACGTAGCTCAAGTCCGGTCATGTATGGAGTACTGCAGCCACTTATGGGATGGTTCCGCCAAATACCAGCTGGCTGCCTTAGATTCCATTGATAGACGCGCCCGAAAGCTTATTGGAAACTCCGAACTGGTGGAAGGCAGGCTACAGTGTCTTGAACACCGTAGAAAAGTAGCCTGCCTATCGGTATTTTACAAGATGCATTTCGGGGAGTGTGCGGTGGGATTGCACGATCTAATCCCCCCAGCTCCGTTCTGCCACCGGGTGACTAGACGCGGACAATCGTTTCACCCTTACGTGGTCTCCCTGCCGCTAATTCGCACAAAACGCTTTGCCTCCAGCTTTGTTACGCGAACAGCTAAGGAGTGGAATTCTTTACCTGCGAATATATTCCCTGCCCACTATAACCTAGATCTTTTTAAATCGCGAGTGAATAGACATCTTCTAGGCAAGCATGCTCCATCCTAGACTACATCGGCACTTACCATCAGGTGAGATTGTAGTCAAATGCTTACCTATTCCTCAATAAAAAAATAAAAAATAAAAAAGGCAGACTTTGAAACGTTATAAAATTCTCTTCCGGTCAGGTGACGCGCGAGAAAAAAGCTTATGTAGGTCATTCTTTTAATATGAATGAGATTGTTACACGAAACTACCGATAAAATATTTAAAATTGTTTTTCAACAATAACATGTGTGGAATATGAAGGGTTGATAAGCTTAATATAAGATAATGTTATGTGGTAAGGTGAATTTATCTTTGGTACTCTAAAATTTTATTCCGGTAAAAAATTGCCAAGTCAAATCTTAAACCTTACATTCTTTAACTTCTACAGAACTGGGCACCCATTTAGATATCAGATTTTTTGTCGGCGGAGTCAACAATAACGATATTTTCGTATGGAACTTGGCTTCCATTTTCACATTTATGTTTTTGGTGGGATAACTTTTATTTATGTCAATTGATTAGAAGCCGTGCTCATGAGCACTGTAAGTTAAATAAATTCTTCTAGTAGGGGGGACTGGGGCTTGTTTTCACGGAGAATATGTATTAACAAGCATATAACTACTAAACTATACATGATAAAGAAACGACATCAAGTATATGAATTAAGGTATTTAAGGTAATGGTCAACTACAAGTACAGATGCATCAGCTGGCAACCGTCCGCCAGGTTTTAAAGTTATTCACCCATAAACGATAGAGAATGATTTATTTCTGGCCTGGAACTTTTTGATCACGAATTTTTATTAATTACTTTAGAAATAGAATGCTCGTTTAAAAGCAGACAGGTCGTTCTCCTTTATTACCGACAATGAAACGCTATTTTCTCGATTTGTCGGACTTTAGATCATGTGTGAAATCATAATTAATTAATTTTTGCCCCGTTTTTGTTAATATTTACCCCTCAGACGGGGCAAAAATTATCAATCCGACTTTTTTCAGAATAGTATTTCCCGGTCCGATATAAAGCACTTTATGCTTAATTCTTTTTACGATATTAAAAAACAAACCTATAAATTTACTATACCAGGTGTTTCCTGTAAAAGGAGCAATAAATTTAATCGTACTCCCCAAACTGAACAACGTTTGTTCAGCGACTTTTAAAAATAACGTTTTATTAGATTTTTATTACACTTTAAAGTTTGTTATAAGACGCAATGTACTGCGAATTTTGTTAATTTTTACCTATGACAAGAGACGTCAATTAGGCTGATGTTAACGTACATTGAAAATACTATTTAGTTTGTATGAAAAAGTGAAAACATACAGACTACATAATTTTTAAAAGTCGTTGAACGAAAGTTGTTAGGTTTGAGGAGCAGTGCCTACGATGAAATTTATTGCTCCTCTTACAGGAAACACCCGGTATAAAACCTCAAAAGAAACAACACAAAATCATCAATTTTTGAAAATTACCTTCAAAAGTCTGATGTTTGTTAGTACTAGCCCCTGTCTCCCCTACCTACGTTTTCCTGTGTTCGTCTAAGCTACGATCTCTGCTAAATAGTGTTAGTCATTTGTGTTCCAAAATTAGACTTTATGCTTAATGCAGATCGACGACATCACACACAGCAATAATTGAATTGCTATATTATTTGAGCAATAATTTCTATTTGAAATCACTCGAAATATGAATCTTACTAAATATTAAGAACCGAGATGGATCGATTTTTCGATCGATTCGAGTTTGAAAATTCGCTTCATAACTTGTTGAATACCGCCGGGACAAACTAATTATTTACATAATGAACCCGAGTTTGAATAAAACGTCGTTTTCATACCCTCCTAAATTGTAAATTTCATCAAAATCACTAGAGCCGTTTTCGAAAAAGTTTAAAAGAGCCATGCAAATGTATTTTCTCAAACATGATCGGAAATGTATGCATTTATGTCACGAAATGAAGACATTTAGTTTCTTGTTTACGACTCCACTTCCCCCATTTACTTCTTGGCCGGAGGCCGTGAAGTAATGTATGGCGTAAGTATGGACGAAACATTATTGTCCGCTGCTCTAACTTTTTTAATTTGCGTACTAACACTAAACTGACAAACGAAAAATTACATACAGCCAACGACCACTAAAACAAATGCTATGGTTCTATGTATATTTATCTGGGGTTAAACATGATGCTCAAATAGCTAATTCAAATGGCATCTTTAAAAAATAAAAAGGTGGCAAATTAAACATTTTTTTTACTTACCTAGAAGTTATTTTAATTTTAATATTTTCTCACAATGTTTGAGAAAAGCACTATACAAGCCTCGGCCGGAAGAGAGATTGCAGGACTTGTCTACCACAAACTCGTCCTTCTATCCCTTACTTCACGGCCTCTGCAGTAATGTACTATTGTAAAAAATATAAATTATTTACCGTTATTCACTTTTGCAGATCATAAGCATCCAATTTACGTTTAACTGGAACTTTTCGGACATGTTTGTGATCTGCATTAGTTTTTACTTGACGTCTAGACTTGAGCAAGTGAATCGTAGAGTTGAAGCCGTATTTGGAAAAGTAAGTTAGTGAAATAAACATAAGAAAAAAAAATCTGATTATTTCTGAGGTAATTAACAATTAATTAATCAAAATTAACTTCAATTGTTCGCAGCACGCGCCGTCTTCGTTTTGGCGAACATTGCGCGAGGACTACAACCGTATAACGGGACTGGTACGACGCGTCGATGACGTCATAGGAAGCATCATTTTTATTTCATTCGCAAACAATCTTTTCTTCATCTGTCTTCAACTTCTTCACACACTTGCGTAAGAGATAGGTCTATCCATCACTAATAGTACCAATTATTGCTATTGTACGTATGTTTTCTTTTTTGGTGAAAATCGTTTATAGGCCAAGTCAATAAAAAGCATTTCCGGGAATGAATTACAAGCAAGCTGGATATCCTTTTAATACCTTCATTAGGTCTTACAGACGTGGCAACTAAGTTTGCACAATTTAAGAAGTTGAGCTTGAGTTTTGTGAGCCAAGTAGCTCGAAAATGGTACGTCGGACGGTCAATTCATTCAGTCAAAAGTCATTCAGGTATTAAAAAGGGTTCAATTCTACTTTTCATGAGTATCTTAAACTTCAAATTAGGTTTAGTGGTACAGCCAAATTATAACAAAACCGCGTCTCAAGACATAAGACATGGGTGACCTAGTAGATGATGTACCAGTACATATATATATATATATTTAGTTACATCCTAAAAATAATGTTTTTCGCAATTTACACCTTAAGGAGTAATATAATTAACAAATGCTTTATAGTTACTGAGTTAAACCGCAGAGATTCGAACTTTAAGCCTCCTCTCAGCTGGGGTTGGTAGTCCGTAATGTCCGTATGTCACAGCAGTATTACTCAGTAAGTATAAGCATATGTTAATTATATTATATATAAGTAGAGGTGTATTTAGTATGCCGCTACCTACTTTGGCACATAAATTGCGAAAACCAATATAAAGGGAGAGGGGATGGGTTGGAGGGGAGACACCCCAAACATGTAACTTAATATCAATATGTTTATTAATAGCGGCACATCATCTAATAGGTCTTACAAAGTAACTTTGAGTTTTCTTGAACAAGAAATTTGGTCAGTCTAAATTTTTCAAAAAGTTATCTCTGAAAGTGTAAAAAGTGTAACGCGGTTTCGTTTTATTTTGGCTGTACCACTAAACCAAATTTGAAGTTTAAAATATTTATGACATTGCGACAATTATTGTCACAACGTTTCTAGAGTCAAACCACACCCATGATAACGTGGCCACGTTATCTTTTCTCAGTAAATGAACTGTCAGAAGTGAAAGTGTTATTTTAAACGTCAAACTTCGACGAAATTATGACGTTTACTTAACACTTTCACAGTATGTGCTATCAAAATCTAGGAAACTTAGCATAGACTGGCTCTAGGAACTTTAGTATGCAGCCGACATATGTCTCCGACATTGTCAGCGTGGTAGAACAGAGCACTGGGATTGTGCAAACTCGGTTGCCACGTCTTTAGGACCTAATAAAGTTATTAAAACATTATCCAGCTTGCTGGGAATTATTTCCTGAAAATTATCAAATTTTCATGGCTTAGTTGTTAGAATTGGATAAAGGTTTGTTTATAATCCTGATACCTGCATGATTATACATTACAACCTAAAATTGATTTATTCTCAGCTTCTATTAATCTATTAATCCACAGGGAAGGAATAAGAAGAAATCCTTCATGTCGATTAGGAGAGCCAGATGAAAGGTATATTATTATAGTTATTTTGATCTTGCTTCGTGGTGTTAGTGATATTAACGTGAAATTATCGATTTTATATTGCAGGCCTTTTCAAGGCTATGAGCAAACAGTGTACTTTGTTTACTCGTTCGGGTTTCTGCTCACGCGGTCGCTGGCGGTCTCGCTGATCGCTGCGCGTGTGCACACCGCCAGCCGGGAACCCGCCAACACGCTGTATTTCGTGCCATCCACCGCTTACTCTGTAGAGGTAATACGGCCTTTCAACTAGTCGTCTTTAATAATTGAATTAGGGCACATACTATAGAATTCTGACTAGCTGAACTGCGACTTAGTTTTTTCGAACACTTATTACGTTTTGACTTAAAAAAAGGCAACAGAAATAGTCGTATTTTCGAAGGGAGGAAGAAATAATTGTTAATATTATTTAATTTATATTATATATATTTATCTAATTAGAAAGCATAACTGAGGAGTAGGTACATTCGAGAAAGAAAAATTGCGATATGAGTATTTAAGTATACTTTATTTTAAAATAAACAACACCTGAGTCACTTGCATTACAAAAAAAGGCATTTTTTTCTTAATGTTTCAAGAATATCACAAGCTAAATCTTGACATAACTATTACCATACCTGTGACTGATACGAGTATATGACAAAAGAGGAGTAACATGGAGTTGTTTTTGTTTGACTCTACCCCAAAAGACCCACATTTCGACTATCCGAACAAGTCTCGGTGCCAATTAGTTCGAATAGTCGGATTTATACGTGTTATAGATAATTTGATAATATTTTCAGCAATTGAATAAGTTTACAGTTCAGCATACTTTCTGATAAAAAATGATAGTTGCGTTGGATATATTAACACCAATCAGTTTGGGCGCTTTTATTTAGTATTTTAAATTGAAAACTAAAACTAATTATAAAGACAGGTATCATAAAGTAATTATTTTACAGGTACAAAGATTTTTGGACCAGATACATGGTGATACGATTGCCTTGAGTGGTCTTAAATTTTTCAACGTAAAACGTGGATTAGTGTTAACGGTACGCATTTGAAAGTTACACTTGAAAACAATATTCAATTATGCTTGTAATGTGATAACGAACTGGTATATTTTAGATCGCTGGAACCATAGTGACTTATGAACTTGTGCTGATGCAGTTCACAGGAGTGACGCCAACGCCATCTCCGTCTACCATTACAGTGCCGATATATATCAACTCTAGTAAACATTGATGAAAATTCACCATCGAGAACTAACATATTCAAGGTTCAGGTAAAACCCGCAGTAGTAGTTAGTAGTGTAATTATTAACCATGTGATATTTTATTGACAACAAGGCAACATGAAAATACAGGTCAAATAGGTACGACAAAAGTGACCACTTAAATAATTAATGATTCAGACATCGTTATCGGGGTTGCAATGCCTATCAAATCCCAGGGAACATATAAAATAAAACCAGAACGGTGTTTAGTATTTAGTGAATCTGACTAAAAATGCGTACAAAAATTTTACTCCGAGAAGTTACATATCGTTGTCATCTATGTAAGTTTTTAAAAGTACCTACAAGTTTCGTACCGTAAAATGGAGTGTTAAAGTATTGCGAGCGTAGTTGTATCATAAATGGGGAGAAGAGGGATGGTGGAGGAGTGAATTCATATTTTTAGACCAGAGTTGTCATATACTTACATAAATACTTCTAGCAATCTGACTGAATCTACATCTCACTCAGTTCCTATCTCTCGTAACCCCAACTATGGGTTGGCCTCGAATTTCGTAATGTTTTGTGTTTATCGCAGAGGGTGCTAACTCCATAAGCTTACCTTAAAAGTCGTGTTTGTAAGCATCATTGTTTATAAATACCTAATTTGTTGGGTATAATTGCATTTGTTCATAGTTATTTTGAATAGGATTGTCAATTGACTCTTTCTTGTCGTTCGTTCCCGCCATTTTGGTATGTTATAAATGGCGGGTCGACAGCTCTGGCCAACACCCAGTGCCTGACTATGCCGTCGATAAGATGCCATGAGTAAGTGAAAGTTTGTTTATATGATTGTTGTTGTGAATATAATTATTAACCATGTAATTAAATGAATACAAGTTAAAATACTAGTAAACTACTCGTTTTTATCATAATCCTCGTAGCACCCTAACATCTCAGTCAGTGGGATTGAACAAAAATCGACAGGATTTTGCCACGCCGCACGAACGTAAGGTTTTTTTTAGTTTATTTGGTGAAACCGTATTTCCCGTAACGGAGTAATTCCGGGGGTTATGATATAAGTCAAGGTTGGTGACGATTTGTCGTTGGGTCGTGGAAGTGGTGAACGGGAGATTCAAGCGTGATTATAAGCTATTAAGGCAAGATTATTTTAATAGTACTTTACATAATTTATTCCCAGATTTTAGAATTGCTGCTTCAATAACAAACGCTTTCCATGTCCCCATTGTCGATAATGTACACGCAGTTGCAATTTTAAATACAATAAATCAAAGAATTCAAATGCCAAATAATCTATACGAGTACGTGCACGACAATCAATTAAATAGACACAGAGTGGCTTTTATTAGATTAGACGCGACTGGTCCTCAATTAAACGGATTCCCTCTCCTCACAGAGGATGACGTTAAAATGCTTTCATTAGGATCATACCAATTAAAGCCTGCAAAGTCATACTGCGCAGAACACATAAATAACGGATTGTACTTGATTGAAATATATCGAGACAACATGCTCGAGGATTTCGACGAATATAATATGCCACATAATAATGTATGGCTATTAAGAGTACGCATCCAGTCGAGACATGTAAGAGCAAGAACTTATTACAGTTATATTTTAGTCGACAGGGATCGAGAAGAAGCCATAGAAAAAATATGTGAATATTATTGCAGTTGTTTATCTGGGCGACGCACAGTTGGCACTTGTGCACACATAGGTAACATCTGTAGTGTAGTATTTAAGTTTTGGTCGTCATCAGCCCTTCAGGGCACCTGCAGGCAATCTTTTTGATGTGATTATAGACGACAATGTGTAAAATAGAACAATAAACTATCATAACTTTTTTATTTTATATTCTGGTAGAGAGTGGCCCTCACCCTCTGCACCCCCCAGACCTACGCACAAACACGTTAACTAGCACTGCAATGTCATGGAATACGAAACAATTCATTTTTATTACTTCAAATCGTCTATGGAAATAAGTTTTTTATATCGCCGTAACTTTTTTCACACAGTGATTTTAAATGAGCTCCTATAGTAACTATAGTAGTATATTGAAATACCTTTCTAATGATATATGTCACGTCGCTATTGGTTCTTGGACCAGCCTCCATACATTTTTGCCGGTCCTCCTTTACTCGTAAGCAAAATATAACGCAGTCAGTTTACAATATAAATGGCTGCATACTAGAGGAAGTCGAAAGCATTCGAGATCTTGGAGTCTTCTTTGACAGTAAATTGACTTTCATCCCTCACATAGAAAATGTTGTCAAGAAAGCATCGATGACCCTAGGCTTTCTTATGCGAAACAGTAAATCTTTCAAGCGCAGTGTAACCAAAATACTACTCTATAACAGTTTGGTAAGAAGTATTTTAGAATATTGCAGCGCCGTCTGGCGGCCACATTATGCTTCTCACTCCTTACGGTTAGAGTGGATACAAAACAGGTTTACTCGTCATTTGGCTTTTCAGGCACGTGTTGTAGCCAAAAGATCGATATCCTATACAAAAAAACTGCGACATTTTAAAATGGATTCACTGGAACACCGACGGGTGATCTTAGATGCAACATTCCTGCACAAATTAGTAAACCATGTTATAGATTGTCCACAACTACTATTACTGCTAAATTTCCGCGTTCCTTCTCGTTATCCCAGAAATCCTATCACCCCTTTATACCCGCCTCTCAGAGGATCAGAATCAGGTGCTAACTCCCCGATACGCAGACTTTGTAAAATTGCCAATGGTTGCAGTGACATGGCGGATATGCACTTTGATTCGCTTAAAACATTTATAAAAAGTGTACGAAAGTGTTTTTTACAAAATTAAGTCAAGTTTCCTTACACTGGCGCTGAATATATTTAAATAAATGTATTATTTTTAAGCAGAATTTAACTTTAATTTAACTTAAAGTGTATTCTATTTATAATCTAAAATGTGTATTGTTATAGTTTTTTTTTATCTATAGATTGTTATAGATGTTAATACCTATCCAGAATGTTATGCATGCGGTGTTTTACCTATAAGTAATTGTGACACCACTCCTTAAATATGTTTGAGCTTTGTAAGTAAGTGTATGTATTGATGTCAACAATTGTTGGTGAACCTTAAATAAATAAATAAATATATATATTTTACAAATACCTATCCAATGATATGCCACACTTTAGGGTTGAAACGAAAACAAAAAATCACCCCCCACTTTACGTGTATGGGAGTACTCTAAAAAAGAAATTATAACCACTTTTTATTTGACCACTTTGTTGGCGTGACCGATGTACATATTCGTACAAAATTACAGCTTTCTAGTACATACAGTCACTGAGATTATCCGCGGACGGACGGACAGACAGACAGACAGACAAAGCGAAACTATAAGGGTTCCTAGTTGACTACGGAACCCTAAAAAAGAGATTATAATGTAAATTACCATGTTAGCTTAAAACCTTATATTAATACAGTACGTAGTTTACCAATACATTCGTGCTAGTAGGTACTGTTGTTGGTGCAAATTAAAGTCAAATTGTAATTGTTACTATTCTCCATTAAGAGTAAGTCCTTCATTAATTTTAATCTCTCCTCAGGAAGTCTAACTTTGACTGAGCGATGTGAGCGAATTAGATTAATTACTTAATTACTACTTAATAGTACATAAATAAATAAAATAAAAACTCTAAAAGCGAAATACATACAACAAGGATGAAAGCAGGCTTCCTTTGATCGCGCGTTACATATGTACGTTTAAATATTTATAGTAAGTGAACGAAATAATCAGATACAACAGAAATACAACTTAAGAAAGCATACAACTTAAAAACTTAAAAAAATAAATGCATTAAATTGCACATTTGGTAGGTGCTTTAAGCTATATAGAGCCTCCAACTCCAGCCCATGATAACAACTTTGCCCCTAAATGGAACTTTCACAAGGCTGATTTTGTTACCTTGTATTCCGATTGTAACGTTATGTTACATAAATGACACGATTGGTAAATTAATAAACCATTTACAATGTCATTTTTTGCTTAAAACAGCATCTTTAAGAGGCCATCAATATACTATTTGTACGGAAAAGCAACAAAAGCTGATTTTTGACGTTGTACTACGAAGAAACGGTGAACTGTATGTGAAAGTTGCTAACTATGTTTGATAGCTCATTTCCTAGTATTAAAAATTTCAGCTTCTAATGTAAGTAAAACTCAGTGTTTTAACTTTTACTATACAATTACTGGCAGTTGTTTTCAGAAAAGCGCGCGGAGACAAAAGTTTGACTTCAATCTCTTTTAACACGATACATGAAAACACATGTTTTTTCGGGTTGATATAATATTGTAACATGGTTTTATTTAAACTTTCGGTCCCATATTTCCAATTATTTACACAGATACCCAACTACTTCGATTTTGAATATGCACATTTTTCGATAAAAATACACTGCAAACACAGGGATTCTCGCAGTAATTTTGACAAAATATTGGGATGATTTGTATACAACATTAAAGTTTATTCTTTTAAGCTCATGTTGAAGTCGAAAAATACATATTTTTTTGAATTTCCGTATTATTTTTTTAAATATTCAAATGGTGTATAAATTCCGATGCGCGCGGGCTGAGTCCTCAGTACCGCGCGTGCGCTCGTAGAGGTAGGACCTGTGCTGTTCTCTGTGGACTGTACAATATGTTTGTTTTGTTGCGCTAGGAAGTGCTGGAAGCGTTTGGGAAAGTAAATAGACCGCGACCAACCACTGACGAAAGTATTTTACAGTTTTGATTATATTATAGACCTGTATGAAATAAAAAAATCTAATAATTTTATCGAATGTCATTGTACCGCAACCAACCCTTCTTGATACTTTAACCATCCTTCGTAACCCACGCCCACGGATTACCGGGCTGTCATATACTTTGATGATCTTTGATCCCCAATAAGTACCTCCTTCCAGCCCTTCCTACATTAGAGCCCGCGAATTATGGGGCGCGGGAACAAAGTGTTTCAATTTTTCAACTGACGAGTGAGTAGCAAGAGTTAAGAGGGACAGTATGGAGAAATGTTATTAGGGTGACGGTACCCATTATGAACACTTTAAGCTGACAGACACGAGTTATGGACACTTCATTCTTAATTCAAATATCATCATATGCTTGTCAATTGGTTGACACAAAATAAATGTATGAACCTTATTTCCTCATAATAAAAGTGATTGTTCGTTACTGGTTTCTTGACCATTACTGGTGCCACCACCCTAGTCAGGGATAACCATATTGCTATATGAGCAAAATCCGGAAATAAACCCGCCAAGTGCGTGTCGGACCACGCATAATTGAAGGTTGTGTACCGTTATACGATGAAAATATTATGCAAGAATAAAGGCATAAGTGCCTTCACATATCAAGGCACTTAACTGTATTTTTGTAATTATAGTTTTTGGCAAAAAAGGCTTAACCAAATTTGTTCAAAATAAAATAATTTTCCTAACTTCCTGAAGTTTTCACATTTTTAGTGTTCGGTACATCAAAGAGAAAAAACTTTGTTGTCCGTCCGCCCGTCTGTCTGTCTAGTCCAGACCGTTTATCTCGGGAACGAGTAAAGGTTGCAAGTTAAAATTAATACCACATACACAGGTCTGCAGTCTCTTGAAGCTGCAAAAAAACTAAACCTTTAAATCAACGCAATCAAAAGATACGGTCATTCCCATACATTTGCAGTGGGAATCAAAATGTATAGGGTACTTCCCGTTAACATAGAATCACGAAATTTGACAACAAGCAAGAACTTCTAGCAAAATTACAGGAAAAAATCCGAAAACCGTATAACTGCCGCACACTGAGAGTTCCATGCCACTTTTGTGCGGACAAGTCCGACTCGCACTTGGCCGGTTTTTTAGACCTCCCGATACTCGATTAACCAAATTTTTGTTTAAGTTATTTCTAAGGACCTATCAGATGATGTGCCAGAAGTAGATATTTGACAAAAAAAACTGGAACTCAAAAAAATATAGTGCTTTTAAAAATAAAGTTGATTAAAGTGAGTCAGAAGCATTTTTTACTTATTACCATTTGTTTCTAGCGAAATAACACATCTATCACCCACGCCGTACATTTTGTAAGTATTACCGTTTTACGTCTATAAGTTTTCTTCGGTTTTGCTTTTAACACATAGAAGACAAATATGTCGTCATGTTCACAAACAAGAATAGTTATTTATTATACAAGGGGGCAAAGTTGTTGTTTAACTCTCAGGCTTATATTGAGACCCGAGCAAGCGAAAGATTCCAAAACTCGCTACGCTCGTGGCTCAATAACTGGAATCTTGAGCTTTACGAGGGTCTCAAGGCACGAGAGTTGAACAAACTTTGCCGCCGAGTGTAATACAACATTTTTCCCCTCACTATTGCGAGGAAAATACAGACTAAATACGATTATAAATCTTATCCACATGTAAGTTATCTTGAAGAAACCGTCAAAAATCAATTTCAAAATTTGTCATAGAGTAGGTACGCTCCTGCATGGTACCTAGATATTGCCAACAGCTTACCAAGTGCGGGATAAGACATGATCACATGACCAATTTAAGGTGTGACCTCCGATTGCGCATATTTACTATGGGCATATAGGACTCACTTATACTGGACTGGTGGTAAGTGATAGGAATTAGATTACTTTGCCCCACATGTGGATAAAATGCGTTTTTCCACGCTTGTTTTAAAGGACAAAACAGCGCTTTCCGAGCTAGTGAGGGGAAAAAGTATTTACTACCGTAAATTTCAAAAATCGACTTAGTTAAGTTTTATTTTTTACTTTCTACCTACTTGCGGAAGAAAAGTTTTTAGGACTTTTGCATATATTATCTATAAATATCCCATTCGAACGTAATTTGAAAATATTAGGCTATTATAATTTAATGTCTGTGAAAACCGTATCTTTCCTGGGTTAGTTTTCAAGATTCGTCGATCGAGTTCTTACGCCCTTGACAGATAGCAACAAGCAATGCCAAGTTTGTTTCCTTTTATTCGAATAAACAGTACAATATTTGTATATTTCGGGTTTTTTTATGTACTTACTCTAACATCCGCATCCGCATCCCTATCCGTGAATGTGTGCCTTTTGATATCCGCATCCGCGGATGTCACAAATCCAGTATCCGTAACATCCCTGTCTAAAATATATCCAAATCACCATCACCCACCAAAATCAATCACCAATACCTATTAGTAAATAGGTATGCTTAGAAATGTACCACTAACAAATTCCTATTCCAAAATAACATCGGATACTATTTAGAGACATTTGACGTTCGAATAAAAATATTTTTAATCTTATGAAGTTATGATGATACAAATTAAATTTTTTAACACTACACCACGTACGCGAAGTAATAGTTGATGTTCGGACGCAAGTATCAATAATGTTTGGTCCGCGCGTCAAGCTAAAGGCCTTGCGAGTTGCGACGGTGCTACATACTATGAAATCTATGAATGACTGCTCGCTCCCGTTCGCACTAACCGCACCTGCTATGCTGTTCGAATAGGATGGCGATAATAAGTTTGTATTCCTGATTCCTGATTGTAGTGTGTGTCCGCACACAGATGCGTGTCGGCCGGCGCGCAACTGGCGGTAATAATATTGAAATGCGAGCGAGCGGATTTTGTTATAGGACTCTTAAGTCATATATGTTCGTGCATCGCCTTAATGATATAAGCGCGACGTGCGTCGCCTTAACATCTCGTCTAGCGGGACTGGTTTTTCTGCATAGGCGATCCTCATAGGGACGGTCGGAGTGAGCCTCGGCCATTTTGCCGTAAGCTTCGACAGTGGTCGGACGCCGCGCTGCGCTCGCCCGACATATTTCGAGGCAGAGCGTAGCCGTCGGTGGTGTCCGCTTTGTTAAAAATGTAACGTTATTACATTAAGGGACAATTATTTCCCATGTATAATATCAGTGAGTGTTCGCGCCCCTTACGGGTAGGTAAGTTTTGATGGATGCATTATTTTTATAATTAACGCTTTTAGCTTTAAGCACTTATTAGAAGTTAGTGATTTTAGATATCGTGTTAAGTGTTCAACCGTTATGCATGAACGCATTTAGCGAGCTGTAATACATGTTAGGGATTGCATCAGCCGCCGTCTGCCCGTGTGCTGGTTACACCTACCCACTTTTATAAATGTTAACTAGATGCATGTTTAGATATCTTCCTTTGTTCCCCTTCTGTAACTCCGTTCTGATTTTGAGCACCTACACCAACTATAATCGGTTCCCCTGTCGCTTGCTTTGCTTAACCGAGGTGCTCATCATCATCAACGGCCATAGGTTCGGAAGGGCCCTTACTAAAGCGGGTCATTATATTCGCAGGGTGCGACGTTTACATTTATTTTCAACATCAAGTGGAAGCGCAACACCCTCTTCCCCTGACGACTCCGCCGATGGAGCGCATCGCCTGACCCAGCATTCGCTGGCCGGCTGCTGACGACCTTGAGCTGACCTTGGGGCCTCATCGACGCGGGACCTCGCAGACCACCAGCGCTAGGCCAGGGGAGTACGAGAACTCGCGGAAGTGGACCACACGGGCTAGGTCAACCCAGACCCTAGTTTTTTCTTACTTAAATAAATTTTTCAATTGTGCTGACGAATGGCGTTTAATTTTATAGCCGCCATCTTACCAACCGTCACACGATATTGCAAACATTGACTGGTCAGAAATATTAGCAGAAAATAATGTGGATAACGCCGTCGATGTATTTTATACAAAGTTGTATGCATGCATCACAAATAATGTCCCTTGCAAGCCACCGTTCAAAGCTTCTCGCTACACCTATCCTTCTTGGTATACAGCTGACATAATACGGAACATTAAATATAAGTATTTTCATTTAAAGCGGTACAAGGAGAAAGGTGAAGTGTTTAACAGAGAGCTTTTCAGGTACTACAGGTCTCATGTCAAAATGTTAATTGATGACGCCTATCGTCAATATACTAACCGGATGGAGCATAGGTATAGGTCAAGACCCGGCATCATTTTGGACCTATGTAAAGTCCAAGGCTAAAAAGAGGTCCACCTGTAAGGAGTATACCTATGAGGGAAAGTCAGTGGTTGGACAAAAGGCCGCCGATGCATTTGCTTCATACTTTGCTTCGGTGTTTCTTAATGACGTGCTTAAGTTAGATCCTGAGGAGGCGTCGTCGCAAGCAGCATCAAGCAGAAAGACTTGTGATGCGGCTCATATTTCTATAGAAAGCCTGTCTGGGTCGGAACTTCGAGGCGCTACCAAAAAGCTTTGGGCTCATTCATCTGCCGGTCCTGATGGGATTCCTCTTTACCTTGTTAAAGATTGTATATCTGCACTAGAGGTCCCCTTGTTACATATATTTAATATTAGCATAGCAACTAGCCAATATTCAGCGAGATGGAAAATTTCCCGCGTGACACCAGTACCCAAAGGAGGAAATCTATCAGAAGTTACCGAGTATCGACCTATAGCGGTCCTTTCAGTTTTTGCGAAACTATTTGAGACAATGATCGAGAGACATATTAGCCCGCAGATTGCAGTGAGCTTGGCTGACTCCCAGCATGGATTTCGGAAAGGCCGTTCGACCACTACTAACCTTATTGTGTATGCTGATTATTATTATGTCGCAAATGGAGCTGGGACACCAGGTGGATTCGGCTTACTTCGACTTTCGCAAGGCCTTTGATCTGGTTAGTAATGATATTTTGCTACAGAAGTGTTCTGCGTTGTGATTTACGCCGAGGCTCCTGAGGTTCCTCTCCAACTACTTGCGCAACCGCACTCAGTTTGTCCAGATGGATGGATGCCAAACAGTACCATACTACACACGATCAGGAGTAAGCCAGGGTAGCACCTTGGGTCCTACTTTATTTAACATCATGATAAATGATTTACCTGATGTAATATCCCCCGCAGAGTGCCTTCTATTCGCGGATGATCTAAAGCTGTTTAGAAGCGTGCGGCACATGGCAGACGGTGAAGCGCTACAGCGTGACATTGACAATGTTGCAGCCTGGAGTATTGCTAATCGGCTTTCCTTTAATGTCACTAAATGTAACCTGATTTCGTTCTCCAGAGCACGCGCGGCTAAAGCGTCATATGATCTGCTAGGAGTACCACTAGAGAAGGTCGATGTGGTCCGAGATCTTGGTTTGACCTTGGACTCACAATGGGATTTCGGTGCGCATATAGCTGAGATCTGTAAGCGCGCTAATAAAATGCTAGGTTTTATTATGCGAACATCGACACAATTTCGGAATCCTAAAGTGGCAATGATGATGAAAAATATAAGATGTAATGAAAGGCATCTATCAGACCATTTATCGTTTATTATCAGTGTAAGTGTAAATAACAAAAATATATTTAAATGCCATGTACTCAAACGAATGTTTTCAAAATGTAACAAACAGGATTTTACTCGAAATCTTTATTTGTATAACTGGGAGAAGGTTCTAAATAATAGTAGCTGCCCAGCTAAAAAAATGGAGTCTGTTGTGAATGTGTTAAAACATTATTTCGAATTACATTTTCCTATTAAATACCACCCCGCAAAAATGTCAGGCGATGTTTGGGTCAATGAAACTATAAAAATCCAACGCAATAACATCCGTAAGCTCAAAACAAAATTAAGTCAAAGTCCTAATGATGCCGAATCACTCAGTAAGCTTCAGATTTTGGAACCACTGCACTGGTCTCTTTTAAAAAATGTTCGTAGAGACTATATAAATGACCAAATTTCCAACAGTAACAATATGTCGCGTAGTATTTGGCGAGTAATATCCAAGGAATCGTGCAGATCTAACAATAGTAAGAGTAGGGCGATAGACATACTCGTAAGCAAGTCGGCTGGTGACTGTCAAGGTGTGCGCGCTGCCGCGTCCGCCGCGCAACTACACAAGTACTATGTCGGTGCAAATGTCAACAACGCGAGTCCCTGCACTCAAACTGCCTTAACATCTTCTTCTTTGGCCTCGCCTTTTCCCGTTACGCGGGGTCGGCTTTCCCAATCATGCGGCGCCACTTGCTTCTGTCTATTGCGTCTTCTGAAGTAAGACCCATCTCCTTCATGTCTCTCTGAACATTGGTCATCCAGGTAGTTACAGGTCTTCCTCTCCCTCTTTGTTTTGTAGCCATGGATAGGCACTTTTTCACGACATGGTCATCTGGTCGGCGTAGAATATGACCGTACCATCTTAGCCGGGACTCCTTTATTTTATCGGCTATTTTTGCGACCTTGAAGCTCCCTCTGATGTGTACATTGCGTACCCTGTCCTTGAGTGTAACTCGACCGGCCCATCGTAGCATACGCATTTCTGTAGTATGGAGTCTTTGCTCGTGCGTCTTTTTCGCTGCCCATACTTCGCAGCCATATAGCAGCGCTGGTCTAACAGCTGTTTTGTAGACCTTGCCTTTTGTTGTTACTGGCATTTTGTATCGCACAGGACACCAGTAAGCGTACGCCACTTATGCCAACCCGATGTTGTTCTGTGGGTTATATCTGCTTCAATTGACCCATCTTCAGACAACACTGATCCTAGATATCTGAAGGTTTTAACTCTTGGCAGAGATGTGCCATTAAGCTTGATGCTCTCGCTCACTGTAGCAGTATGGTTGAAATTGCATCGCATGTATTCTGTTTTAGTTCTGCTAATGCGAAGACCATTTTGCTCAAGCGCCTCTCTCCACTGTTCTAGGCTGTCTTGGATTTCTTGACGGTTATCCGAAATTAGGGCTACATCGTCAGCATATAGTAGGTTCCACGGGGTGGATCGTTGGATTTTAGCTGTAAGATAGTTCATTACGGTGTTAAATAAGAGGGGGCTCAGGGCACTACCTTGATGGACACCGACTTTGACATCAAATTTCTTGGATGTTCCCGCTGGGGTTCTGACGCTGGTTCTGGCATCATTGTACATGTCCATAATAAGCCTTACGTATCCCTCTGGAACTCCGTGTGCCCTGAGGGCCTGCCATATTAGCGTTCTTGGCACTCTATCGAACGCTTTTTCCAAATCAATGAACACTATCCACAGATTTTGTTTATTTTCGCGAGCTTTTTCCATTACTAATCTGATCGCATGGATGGCATCTGTTGTTCCTTTTCCTGCTGTGAATCCAAATTGGTTATCGGTAAGGAGGATGTAATGTTTTAAGCGCTCGCTGAGGATTCGCTCCCAGATCTTTAGGGTATGTGATGTGAGCTTGATTCCCCGAAAATTTCCACATTCACGGACGTCTCCCTTGTTCTTAAAGAAAGGTACAAGTATACTTTCCCTCCAGGAGTCAGGCATTTTTTCGCTAGATAGGATCTTGTTAAATAGTTCTGCTAGCCACACTTCCCCATCAGATTTTAAAGCTTTCCATAATTCCGCAGGAATTTCATCATGCCCAGTGGCTTTACTATTTTTCATTTTTGAAATGGCTCTTCTAACCTCCTGGTGAGATATTTCATCGATGGGTCCTTGTATCTGGGATTCGTTCACTCCTGGTTCCCGTGGGAATTCATCGTTTAGTAGCTGGTTATAGTATTCATACCATCTTCTGCATATGTCCTTATCAGCGGTGAGGAGGATTCCTTCGCTATCTTTGATATATTTTGTGGTTATAAAATCTTTTGTGTTATTATGCCGGTGTTTTGCTATTTTAATCAATTTGAATCCTTTCCCTATTTGTCGTGATTTTGCGCCCTTCCATTTTGTTTCTTGCACACAGCAGATATGTATGCGACGTCGTTCAAGGATGCTGCTAAGTTCTGCACTGCGTCCGGTCATTGTGCCAATATTCCAGGTGGCAATGCGCACTTCGGATATTGCCGCATTGTTTCTCGTTTTCTCGTCGCTTACGGGGGACGCCCTAGCATTTATCGCAGATCCAAGCACTTCGTCGCTTGAGGGGGACGCCCTAATGTTTATCGTTTTTCTATATTTGTGTCGCTTCATGATTAGTATATTGGTTGGCTATTTGTTTTATGGCCGGTTGCCACCTGACACCAAGGTCGTTATCTTCCTGGAAGACTTGAGCGCCGTCGTTGACTTCCGTTCATCGTAGGTTCTTCCGCCGCCACTCTAATGACCGCCCCGACCTGGACGCCCATCGCGACCCCGGACCTCTGCTTCGAATATCGAAGGAGCTCCTGGGTCGGGTTTGTTTACGGAGTTTTCTCTCCGGCCTTTATGGTCCGCGGGAGGTATATTACTTCCCTCCTACCCTTCAGTGTCCACTAAAGTGTCCACTAACGGGCGCTCCCCTATCCGCCACCTTGGGGACGCGTTCTCTAGGGTCAAGGCTTCCCCGAGAATCAAACTGCCTTAACATATTTACACAAATATTTACATGAGCCACCGCCGCAGTTCGTTTGCATTCCATTCATTTTGAACGAAATGATTGTCGCTTGCAAGAAAATCAAACGTAAAACCTCTAAAGACATTAATGATATGTCAACACACATATTTGATTGTTTACCCCCTATTGTAATATCCCTGTTACTAAACTTATTTAATGACTGCGTGAGTGCTGGTGTATACCCTGACACCTTAAAACTAATAAAGGTGCAGCCGATTTACAAAGGTAGGGGCGAACTACACTCACTTAAGTCCTACAGACCGATCTCACTGGTACCAATGATATCGAAGATTTTCGAAAGGCTACTTAGTGACAGACCTATGGAACATTTTAATCACAACAAGCCATTGAACAGTCAGCAGTACGCTTACCAGCCGGGCCGGTCGATCACGGACGCCGTGCGCGACGTAGTGGGACGAGTGCTAGGACACCTCGAGGACGCGCAGCAGGTCGCTGCCATTTTCTGCGACCTGTCGCGAGCCTTCGAGATGATTGACCACTCACTCTTCCTCAACAAGCTCTTGGTAATACGGTAGTCCTCATTGATTTTCCCTTTACATCTAAAAAAAGTTATTTTGTGACCCTCGAATTTCAGAACTCTAACTAACAGGGCACAATTTTTACTAGGGTGCCGCCGACAACGGTTGGCAACTGGCAAATGATTAGGGCCGCAAAGGACCGTACTACTGGAAACTGGAGACTTTATTTATACAGTTTGACCAGATAGGACAAATGCTTACTAATATGACTTTGCAAATTTGATGGTTATATAAAAAGCAATTGACCAATTTTTTAATAACAATACAATGTATTCATGCTAATAAGGCATACTCGAATGTATTGAAAAGTTCCGTAAAATACCTAATTAAAAAATATGGATGATCAGTCAAACACTTCAACTTAACGAGGAACATTTGCATACATTTGTAGTTTTAAATTTTTAAACTTTCATCAATAAATCAATTACTTTATAAACTAGAGTTTGTCTATTGTAACTTTACCCTAGCAATTTTTATTTTTTATCTGTGAATCGGCATATGACAACACTGAATATAGGGCATTATCCTTAATCTCAAAACAAGTACAGAGAAGTGGCGGGAAACCTCGAACCGAGCGCGCGTTTTCTTTAACCTTTAATTCCTTTTATATAATTTTAGTGGTCAACGAAGCGTAAATATACTGTAAATATATTCAGTAGTTAGTGTATATTACTTTGTACATATAGATTCATCATTTAGGGTAAGTTTTATTGTATATTTATCTTCTTCATCGTCATCGCTCATGGCGATCCTCATGACCCTGGGGGAGGTGGTCCCCCAGTGTCGCACACTATCACAATTGACAGTAATATGTCAGATAAAGATATGAGAGAATATAATAGTGTCGATACGGATAGCTCTGTGTCGTCCTTAACAAGAAAAAGACGGACTGCATCAAGAAAGGTATGTCGGCATTGCAATAAAAAAAGGTGTCGTAACAAAGATGGTCACAGGGATAGAGAATCTTTTACAGATGAATGTAATTGTCAAGTTTCCAATCAAACAGCAAAACAATCAATCAATCAATTCCAAGCTCCACTTCCCCCTACTCCAAACCCAATACAGGCCCCGGCCCCAGCCCCAGCCTCGGCTGCAGCCCCTGCCCCTACTTCTAATTTAAATTCAGGTACCAGCTCTCAACCCTCAGACATATTTAGGAAAAGTTATGTTCATACGGATAGCTCACCTTTCATAGTTCACGTCCAGAAACAACAGGAATCTCAGAATGATGGAACTTCCATACACTCAATTGCATTTGGTAACTTCCTAAAACGTCAAAACTTTAGAAATATTATTAACGGCAGTGTCAAAAGAATAGGCCGCAATCGGGTGTCAATATCATTTTCTAAGTGTGAAGATGCCAACCAGTTCCTTAATAATACAAAGCTAAATGATAATGGTTATAAAGCTTTTATACCATCTTTTAATGTTATAAGAATGGGTGTAGTGAAGGGCATTCCAAACGATATGTCTTTAGATGAGATCAAAGACAATGTCAGTGTTCCAGTGGGTTGTGGGAGTATTTTAAAAGTACGGAGAATAAATTATAAAGTAATGGTGGATGGCTCCCCAGTTTGGAATCCATCACAAACAGTTGTCCTAACTTTTGACGGGCAAGTGGTTCCTAAGCGAGTGTTCATGTTTTATAATGCGTTAGCAGTTGACCTCTATGTTTACCCCACCATACAGTGTTTTTTTTGTTGTCGCTTTGGACACACACAGGCGCAATGCCGGTCGAAACCGCGGTGCTACAAATGTGGGCAAGGTCACACTGGCTCCTCTTGCTCTGTTGAGGAGGACTGTGCGTCTTGTTGCCTTTGCTCTGGTTTACATTTTGCTACCAATAGGACACGTTGTCCCGAATTTCAGCGTCAAAAAAACATCAAATTGTCCATGGCACAAAGTGCTATTTCATATTTAGAAGCTTCTAAATTGCATTATTTATTATTGTAGTTTTGGGCTAATAAAGATGCCGCGTCGACCAGATGTGATCTATTGTGGCAGCCCTTTATAATTCATTACTGATTCCCGTTGAGTCCAGAAAGTTCCAGATTCTTTGGGCTGTAATGTTGTGTATCTCATGAGGTTGCAGTTCGTGCCTACCAAGGTGGATACTTCTTTTGTGCATTAGTGGTCCGCAGGAGCAGAGGATGTGCATCGCGGTTTCCTCTGTTTCCTGGCAGAACCTGCATGCTGCGTCTTGTTTCTTACCCATTAGAAACATGTGCTTGTTCAACTTGCAATGCCCAGTCAGAATTCTGACCACCGCACAGGCTTTGTACCTCTTGAGCCCTAAGAGCTCTTTAGTGTTTTTGTTGTTGAACCCTATTATTAGAGCTTTCGAGTGTGTGTTTCCTTTTACGGATTTCCACTCTGCGATTGCCCTCATCTTTTCAAGATTGTTTAGCAGAGAGTATGCCTCTCGTTTTGTAACTCCGCAAAACGGTTCCGGGCCAACTAGGGGCGTGTCCGCGCCCTTTCTGGCAAGTTCATCCGCTGCTTCGTTTCCAACAATGTTGGAGTGTCCTGGTACCCATCTAAGTGTAACTTTGTTGGTGTGAGCCAGGGCGTTTAGATTATTTTTGCAGTTCTGGACGAGTCTAGAGTTAACCTCTAGGGACTCTAGTGCTAGCAGAGCAGCTTGACTGTCCGAGTTAATGTAGATGTGTTGGTTTCTTAGGTTTCTGTCCAGATTGATTTCCGCGCATATGTTAATGGCAAGGACTTCTGCCTGGAAGATTGAGGCCAGTTTGCCCATGCTGACGCTGGCTCTGTGCTTAGGCCTCTCACCATAGATACCACATCCTACTTTTCCAACTTTCTTGGAACCATCCGTGTACCAAATGTGGCTTCCCTTTTCGACAATCATTTGGTCGTTGGTCCATTTGTGTCTTTGGGGTATTTCCACATTGTACAGTCTGGTAAAATGACATTCCGTATAAATGTCATCTGAAGGCATGCTGAGGGTTTTGTTCTCGAAAACCCAAGCCCTGAGTTTGGTTAGCGCTTGGGAGCGCCATTTAGGCTTGTTTAGCGTGCTTATTCTGTAGACTGCACTGCTTGGCCTCCTTTTGCACTTGCAGGTGGAGTGGTGTGATGTTGAGCAGTGCGTCTAGGGCTGCCCCCGGTGTTGAGGAAAAGGCCCCTGTTGCTGTCAAGCAAGCCGTGCGTTGCAGGCTATTCAGGGTGTTTATAGTTGTCTTTTGGTTGGCTTTGCTACACCAAACTGCGGAAGCGTATGTAATGATGGGCCGCACTACCGCTGTGTAAAGCCACATAGCAATGTTGGGTCTTAATCCCCACCTTGCTCCTGCCATTCGACAACATGACCATAAGGCCATTTTAGCTTTTTGTGTGATGTTTTTCAAGTGAGGATTCCATGTTAGCTTTTGGTCAAAAATGACCAAATTCTAAATTCTAAATTGCATGCTCCTGAGAATAACTCTATTAAAATCAATCCCAAAGTAGCTGATAAACTTTTAGACAAGTTAGCCCCCCCGTATGTTTCACTTTCAGCAACCTTTGAATTTCCTGACTCACCTAGAACTATTAACAATAATTCTCAGCGTTTTAATAATCCTTTCTCATTCTTGGAGCTGAAAAACGTGTTGTCATATGTCGTAAATTCTGCACCGGGATGTGATGGCGTACCATACTCTTTTTTGTCGCATGCAAGTGATAAAGTTTTAGGTTATTATCTTGATATTATCAATAATATTTTTTTGACAAGTGACATCCCTCCAAAATGGAAAGTACAGTTAGTGTTGCCCTTTCTCAAACATAACAAACCCCGTAACGATCCAAACTCTTACCGTCCCATAGCTCTGTCTTCAGTTTTAATTAAAGTTTTGGAACATCTGGTTAAAAATCGGTTGGAGTGGTTTATTGAAAGCAATAAATTATTACCAGATATTCAATACGGTTTTCGTAAAAGCAAAGGTACTTTAGATTGTGTTAGTTTATTAGTTTATATTGCTAGCATTTTCAAAAAGAGACTATGTAGTAGCCTGTTTTATAGATATAAAGTCTGCATATGACAACATTAATATTTCTATTCTTGTAAGTAAACTGATCCAATTAGGCGTTCCAGAACGCCTGCGTAATATAATTTCAGCCATGTTTCATGAACGAACCATTAGACTAGAATTAGATTCTGAATTATTACACAGAACTGTCTCGAAAGGTCTTCCACAGGGTTCTGTTCTAAGTCCTTTGCTTTTCAATGTCTACACGTACGATCTTGTTTTCAATTTACATCAACCTGTATCTATAATACAATATGCAGACGATATAGTATTTTATTGTAGGGATAATTCAATCCATAACGCTTGCGAGTTAATTAATTCCAATTTGAAAGACTTAAATACGTACTTAAATAATAATGGCTTGGATCTTTCAGTCTCGAAATCATCAGCCATTTTATTCTCTCCAAGAAAAAAAACTGTTGATGTTAGTATATCTTATGCGGGGTCTACAATTTCCTTTTGTGAGGAAATTAAGTACTTAGGTATAGTTTTGGATTACAATCTATCAGGCAAGGGCCATTGTAATTACGTAAAAGGCAGATGTGAGCGTTTACTGAATATGTTAAGATGCTTGGCTGGTGTATGGTGGGGTAGCCACCCATTTTATTTGAAACTTATTTATAATTCTGTTATAAGAAGCGTTTTAGATTATGGTTCCTTCCTTTTGACGCCTGGCACAGAGGAGGCCTTTAAAATATTTAATACCATCCAAAACAAGTCCCTTAGAATAGTTCTCGGGGCTATGTGTACCAGTCCCACCAATGCTATGCAGGTGGAGTGTGTGGACCCGCCTTCACATTTAAGACGACAATATTTATCCGATCGTTTTATTTTCAAAATGATGCAATTTTCGAAACACCCTTTGATCAATAAATTATCTAAACTTCATGAACAAATGCAGGCATCTCCATATTGGGGTAATAGATCGGGTTAGTAGCATGGGGTCTATTACGCAATTCATCTATGGGGCAACTCGTCTAAGACGCAGGTTGTCTAAATCGCAGCTCGTCTACATATCAACTCGCCTAAAAGCAACTGGTCTACGCGATTTTTTAAGTAGCAGCTTGTCTAATTAGCTATTGGTCTATATAACGACTCGTCTAAGTGGAGACTTGTCAAAATCGCAACTCGTCTAAATTTACCATTGTAAATAACCTAAACCGTTCCGTAACCATGAACAATTTATTTCTCTTTTGGGCAATAAAGGATAAATAAATAAACTGTAGTCTCACTTGGACTTTTCTTGAACTTCACCCGGGCATACTGCTAGTCTGTCCTATAAAATATTATTTACATTCTTAACAGTATAATGTTAATATAAAATTTTAATATAAAATATACTCGTACATTTTGCATGAAATCTCTTCATTTGAAATCACTTATTAATAAAAAGTATGTAATGACAGCTAATGTCGAACAGCCAATATGTTCGCGGAAATGTTGTAATATCGATTGTTGCAATGGATAACGGAGAGCCAAGCAACAGTGCGAAGCACCAACATTCTGAATTAGTTTTTATAGAATCACAAAGGAAACACCCATGTTTATTACATGGTGGTTATAAATACAATTTAAACAAAATAAACTCAACGGATTCTTCATCTTTATGGCGTTGTGCCAATAGGACTGAATGCACTGCATCAATAAAACTCAATAAAGAAAGAAACACAGTTTTAACAAGATCGTCGCATAGTTGTAGAAAGAACTACACAAAAAACGAAATTGAAACTGTTGTTGACAAGTGCAAAAAAGACGTATGCAGGAGTTTTGAACCCGTAAAGGAAATATTTGAAAATAATATTGTTGCAGCCTTTCATAATCGTTCTGAACGTACAGTGCGTCAGATACCGTCTTACGACTCAAAAAAAGACACATTATATAGAAGGAGAAGAGCTTTTTTGGGCGTGTCAAAAACGGAGACTAGAAATTTAAATGAAGTTAAAGTGCCAGAAATTTTGGGCAATGGATTTCTGGTATCTGACGATGGTAGCAAAAATAATAAAATTTTGATCTTTTCTTCAGCAGAAGGCCTAAAAATCATGCAAAGACAAACAGACAAAAGTTTTTATGGCGACGGTACATTTAAAAGAGTGCCCAAACCTTTTGTCCAACTTTTTTCTATACATATTGATGTGGGCAGCAGTGAAGAAGCCACTAATATTGTGCCGGTTCTTTACGCCTTACTCCCCGATAAACGCAAAGTGACGTACGAAAGGCTCTTTAATATAATAAAATCGCAATTGCACGTTCAAATAAGGTCTTATAAGAGCGATTATGAGACTGCCCAATGCACAGCTTTTAAAACCGTGTTTCCAGACTCACAATTATCGGGATGCTACTTTCATTACAATAAAGCAATCTGGAAGAAAGCTAATAAGATAAATTTTACATCAACATCCGAACAACGACAGGTGGTCAGACTGACAGCCAATTTGCCTTTACTACCCGTACAACATCTTGGCGATGCATGGCTAACCATACTACAGGTTTCCACGGATTCAAATTTGATGAGAAAATTTCACAAATATGTACACAAACAGTGGGTAAACTTACCAATGATTAGTTGTGCAAATGAAATGCATCGCACAACGAATGCAGTTGAAGCGTGGCATCGTCGACTTAAGGCACGCATACCACCCAGGCCCACTTTTATTCTATTCCTTGAAAAACTGAGAAAGGAATCAAAGCTGCAAGACATGAAATTAAAAAAAATATATGTTTAACGGCAACAACAAATCCCGGAAAGACATCGTTTTCAATAGGAAGTACGAATAGGAACTAAAAAAATTGGCAGAATGGAAAATTTCTGGCTATGAGTGCCTTCAAAATGTTACAGAGATTAAAAGACAATTAAAGTATGGTTACACTTCATAATTTAAGTACTTAGAAGCCAAAGAGGTACATTTATTATTTTTCACAAGGAAGAGTTTTATATTTGTTTTACGTACATAAAATAAATGATTGATTATTTAGTACTTATAATGTTATAATACGTGTAATTATATTCTTAAGAGCAGGTGGTACATTATAGTTTTTTAGGTTTACGTAAGGAAGAATTAGATTTCTGTAAAACCTTCAAAACTTAAAGTTATAAGTTATAGATAACATATTTACAATTTAGTTTTTAACATTGAATCGAAGGAGAAGCTGAAGAGGTACATGATTGTTTTATTTATAACAGTAAATGTTGGTGACTTAATTTGAATACACTAATTATACAATCCAATTTATGCCTTTTTGATTATCGGTACCTACCAACTAAATTCTTGTAAACTATTTAGCAACATGTTACCCGAGTTGGTCTTTATTCGAATAATGAATGAATGAATGAAAAATTTATTTCAGGCAAAGCCCATAAAATTATTAGTATTCCTTAGCTTAAAATATTATAACTTACAAAACTATTACATCAAACTATTAAACTATAATATTTCATCTAAATAATTATTCGAATGAACATTACATTTTATTTCTCCTTTTTAAGGTTCCGTACCCAAAGAGTAAAACGGGACCCTATTACTAAGACTCCGCTGTCCGTCCGTCCGCCCGCCTGTCACCAGCACGCCTACCACGAACATCGAAAATTAGCATTGACGAGAAAATTTGTTTTTTTTTTGTCATCTAGCCTATTGTCTTCAATGACACATTTTTGAGGATGGATCCTTTTCGCTAAACTACGTCCAATTGAGGACTGGAATTATGTGTTCGAGGCAAGCTTCTTCTAACACTTCTCCTGATCAAAACTATGTCGAGTGTAAATTATCGCAGAATGTTATTTATGTTAATTTAAGATTCTATTTTAACATTTAAAAAATCAGCTTGCCTCAATAAACTAAAAACATTTAAAAATTCAGGGGCCGCTATGACCCTCCACCTGCCTGCCAGATTTGCAGTTTAGGTTGGGGAAGTGTTAGATTTTTTTTTAACACGACTCAAATACCTACTCTGAAATCAGCTCTCGTGCTATAAATTCTGTACGACAAATGGGTCCGAATTTCGCCACAAATTTAATAGAAAATACGCATTATTTCTTCAACGACTACTTTTTTGACTTCTTATAGCAAATGAATTTTGTGGCAAAGGTTTACGCTTGAATAGTCTAGAACATCTGGAAATAATTCAGTGTGTTAAGTGCTGCACCTCTCCTCGTAGTTTTTGCTGACGAGTTGCGATTTTGACAAGTCTCCACTTAGACGAGTGGTTATATAGACCAATAGCTAATTAGACGAGCTGCTACTTAAAAAATCGCGTAGACCAGTTGCTTTTAGGCGAGTTGATATGTAGACGAGCTGCGATTTAGACAACCTGCGTCTTAGACGAGTTGCCCCATAGACGAATTGCGAAATAGACCCCATGCTACTAACCCAATAGATCTCCCCCTTGTATTATTAATAGCTATCGAAGATTTCTGTCTCTCTCTTCTCCCACTAGCAGATGTATTGGCCTTCCTATATTTGAGAAAAATTTTGATGCTCTGATTATCTCCCCTATAGTTATCTTAGACTCTAATATTTCAAAAGATAGTTTATGTGCGAAACCAGTATTTAATAAATTACTTGACGAAAACTGGTCCGATTGGCATCATATATATACTGACGCTTCTAAACTTTCAGCAAATAGTCTCAGTCAGTTTAAACTTTGTGTGGGTACCTAGTCATTGTGGCATTCCAGGTAATGAAAAAGCTGACCGATTGGCAGTTGATGCTGTTGTTTCTGGGGATGTCTCCCCGTATCATAACTACTTCCATGACCTTCTTTTGCTCCCCAAAAGATTTCTCAAGTCATCTTGGGACTTCTTTTGGTTCTGGAGCAGTTTGGAAACCGGAAGCTATCTTTTTAAGATTCAATGTAATATTCCCATCAAGCCCTGGTTTTATAAGACAAATTTTAAGAGACGCGAAATTTCCTGTTTAAGCCGTATGAGATTGGGCCATACTAGTGCTCCTTCTAGTGTTGTTAAAAGACTAGTCTTGAAGACTTTTGAACCTTAAAGACTCGCCAACCTTGAAGGTTTAAGCTTTGAAGACTTAAGCGTTTAAGGTTCGAGCTCAAAAAAGGTTTCGAACCTTAACGACTTTAGTTTTTTATGAGCTCTTAAGAGAAAACCTTTAACGCTCGGGCTTATTAGAGACCTCAAGCTTTAAAAACTCGGGCTTAATAGAAGCTCTAGCTCCCAAACCTCGAAGACCTGAGTCAAGCGCTAAGAGCTCAAATAGTGAGCGTCATAGGCTAGTATTCTATAGTTATTAAGTATACACCGTGGGCCCGAGGAACCCGACAGACTTTATAACTATCATCCTGTATAACTGTAAAAACAATATTGATTTTATTTAAAGCTTTAAAGACTTAAAACGCTTTAAACTTTAATGACTTAAACCTTGAAGCTTGAAGGCTTTAAAGCTCGAGTCTTAAAGACTCGAGGTTTATGTGTTCGATGGCGGCAACACGAAGCTTTTAATTTGAGGCTTATACGGTTGAGGCTTTAAGGTTCGAGGCTTCTAGACTCAGTAGTCGCGACTCGAGGCTTTTAGTTTACGCCTCGACGCTTAAATTCACAACACTATCTCCTTCCCATCTTGCCAAGTTTAAATTCATTGACAATCCTAAATGTGGCTGTGGTGCTGAGGAGGCAGATATTAATCATATTTTCCTATCCTGCCCTTTATATGATAGAACTGTTTTTATGGAAACTTTACATTCCAAATATGATATTCCTTTCCCAATAGATATTCCTTCCTTGCTTGTCAATCCCGAACTATATAATATTTTAGCATGGTTTATTTTTCATAACGATATAAAAGTATAGTCTTATTTTATATATTTATCCTTTTATATATATTTTTACCTTAATTGACCATTTCCTTCCAAATTCCGTTCATCCTGTTATCCCTTTTCCGCGTTTAAATTCCCACCTTTTTACTTGATGTTGGCTACGGGCAACACTGCCCTCAAGTCCATGGAAAAAAAAAGTACAGAAAACAGACAGTTCAGTTCGCCTTTGTACTTCAATTCTTTTCAGTTGTTTTGTGATTTATTTTGTGTACAATAAAGTGCTTACTACTACTACTACTACTACTACAGACTAGTATTAGATTCAATATTTATAGATAAAATGAATCTTTATAATAAGATACTTTCGAGGGCTTTTGCCTTGTATTTAGTAAGTTTACATACCTACTGTTTAAATTCAAAACAGTAACTTCAGGATTTATTGAATATTTTCCTATAAGGATCGGATGAAAGAATCTTAGACAAATGGGGGGAATTGAAACTAAAAGTCGCTGAAAGAATGTTGTACTTAACTTATAAGTACTTTATTGCTGCTTATTACATAATCATCTTGAAGAATTAAATAAATCTCGTTATAAAATAAACCACTCAGAATAGATTTCTTGTACGTTCCTACTGAATTTACTAACTTTAAGCTATTATACCACGGTTGGCATGGACCTAAGTTTATTTATGGCCCTTTAAACAGAAGAATTATTCCACTTACGTCAACTACCACTTAGGTCAGATTTTATTTTTTCATACATCAAAATTCTAGAAATTCCATATAGGTCAGAAAATCGAAACCGCTGACGTAAGTGGAATGTTTTAATGCCATTTTTGTCAGGTCCTAATTGGAGGACATAAATTTTTATTCCACTTATGTCAGTTTCCAGTTAGGACAGATATTTCTTATTCCAGTTACGTCTGATTACAGTTTTGTTAGAGAATCTCATTTGAGAATATACGTGTACCTCACTCATAAAAGTGGTCTACCATTTTCGACTCTATTACTTGACTTATAGAGTGGTAAGTGGTCGACGATATTTAGTGGCTGACTGTACATAAAGGCATCAGCGTATAAATAAAACTTATTATTTTCTGCCAAACAGTGATAATGATAAGGCAGGTCACATATGTGTTCCACTGCGAAAGTTGGTGGTAATTTAGAATCAGTTCATTTTATTGCTGTGTCAAAACATCCGTTCCTTTTGCACCATTGCACCTACATAATAGTACATTACAAGTGCGGAAAAGAGGAGAAAAAACTTGTGTCGATTTAAAACACTCCCTTTGGTCGTGTTTTAAGTTATCGCCACTCGTTTCGAATTCCCTTTTCGCAAGTGTATTGTACGACTTTTTTTCAGTACATATGACACATTAAAGTTCCAATCTGGCAAGAAATGTATTATAAAATAGTACATTGTGTATTAAGGGCGGGAAATAAGAAATTACGAACGAGTGTTAATTTTAAGCCCGACGCGAAGCAAGGGCTTAAAATGTTCACGAGTTCGGAATTTCTTTACCGCCCGTGGCACACACAATGTTTTTCATCACACTTGTGAGGAAAAACTAGAATTAATAAAAACAAACTTCTGTATATGTCATGGTCACAGATAACACTAAACAATATGGATATTATAAATGTCACCCCCAAATTAAAAAAAAACCACTTTTCCGCCCTAGGGCAAAAATCTCAATTTCCCGCCCGCAACGCCTGCGTGTAAACTTTTCCGCCCTAGGGCGAAAATATCAATTTCCCGCCCGCAACGCTAAGTGTAAATAAATCTTTTCCGAGCAAGTGTGATGAAAACACTATATCTATGTACTGAAAACTATCTCTTATGTTTCAAGTTATTATCATACTTGACTTGTGATTTGTTAGATATGTTTAAAAACCTCTTTAGATATTGATAATTCCCTTCATGGCAGTTGGCTGTCAAGAGTTACTGGCCACTTCAAAATTGATAGTTCTTATGAAACTATCAACGTTATTTGTCATTCATATGTGTAAGAATATTCAATATGTGTGTCCATGAAATATCTTTTGTGAAAAGTAGGAAGGACAAAGATGTGTTGCTTTACGCTGGTTACAAATATCATTTTGCTAAAGAAAATCCTCGATCTTTAACAACTAATTGGCGGTGTAGCCATCGCGATATCTGTAACGCGTCGGTTACTTTAAACCAAGAACGAGATGATGTTCTAAAGCAGGCCCCGCATGACACATTTTGTAAGCCGAATTATGAAAAAATAGCAATTTTGAAATGTTTGGACACTTGCCGAAAGAGAGTAATAGAAGAGTATGAGCCAATACCAAAAATATTTGAAGAATCAATGATGCCATTATTAGAGAAAGGTATCAACTTTATTGAAAATATTCCATCTTTTTATGACAAAAAATCTGGCTTATACAACATGAGAAATAAAGGTAACGAAGTCTTAAAAACTAATTTTACGTCGTTAGATGAAGTTGAACTGCCTGCAAAATTTGAGAAAAATCTCCTATGTAATGACGGAAAAACCGACAAAATTTTGGTGTACGTAAGTGATAACTGTAAAAAACTATTTCAACGAGCCAAAATCATTTATGGTGATGGCACATTCAAGATGGTCCCGAAACCATTTAGCCAATTATAATAATAATAATAATTATGGGTACGATTCGGGGACCTCTTCGGAGAAACCGAAGGTTTTGCCTGTGCAATTGCGGACGAAGTTATCATGACGAATAACTATCGGAAATATATCCTGAAGGACGGTACGGTCGACATTTGTCGGGCATGCCGCCGTCCCGGAGAGTCACTCAGGCATATTATTTCTGGTTGTTCTCATCTTGCTAACGGCGAGTACTTGCACAGACATAATCTCGTAGCCAGGATTATTCACCAGCAACTTGCTCTTAAATACGATCTTGTGGACCACGAAGTGCCGTACTACAAGTACGCACCTGCACCAGTTCTCGAAAATGGTCGTGCCACGCTCTATTGGGATCGATCTATCATCACGGACAGGACTATTGTAGCCAATAAGCCTGACATCGTGCTGGTAGATCGATCGCAGCGCCGGACCGTGCTCGTCGACGTCACCATCCCCCATGACGAGAATCTCGTGAAAGCCGAGAAGGACAAGTCCAGTAAGTACCTAGACTTGGCTCACGAAATAACCGCCATGTGGGATGTTGACTCGACGATCATTGTTCCGATAGTCGTTTCAGCGAACGGTCTCATAGCGAAGAGTCTCGACCAACATCTTGAGAGACTCTCGCTAGGTGGATGGATCAAGGGTCAGATGCAGAAGGCAGTAATCCTGGACACAGCGCGTATAGTCCGGCGGTTCCTTTCTCTGCGGCCCTAACCACCGGCAACCTGGGCCCTGCCCCGTTGCCGGCGGCACTCTAGGTTAGGTTTTTATAATATGTTTATATGTATTTTGTATTGTTTTTGTATGTGTTTTTGTATTTTACTTTTATAATCATATTATATAGCCTAACCTAAGATAAAAAATAAATAAAGTGAATAATAATAATAATTATATTAATAATATAATGGCGTAGGGATGTGACGACCCCATCGCCCACTGGTTTCCACCGGTGCAATCAGTCAACGCAGGGCAGCTTGTGGCGAGCTGTTGGGGAGTAGCGACCCCACGTACCTGAGCGCTCCTGGGGGACTCCGTCGTCCGACCAAGTCCTCCGCCTCTGGCTTGCCTTAACCGGCCGTCCAGAGTGGGGTCGCGAGAGCTGTGTTCTCGAGGGTAGATGTGGAAACCTAAGTGGCGAGTTGGCTATATGTTTAAAGTCCAGTGACACCTCTCTACCCCCAGCCCTCATACCGGTGTTGCCCTCGAGCCATCTTAGATGTCGCTTTTTGTGGGGGCCCATCTTATGTGGGCGAGTCACCGTCTGCCGGAAATAAAATTGATTACCGTTTTGTTAGGCAGACGTCCGATTTTATTCTCCATAACCCAGTATTTAGTCCACCGCTTTCACCTAATAGTCCAGCATATTTTAGATTCCATTAAATCTCAATAGTCTATACACCCTGGCGGGTGCTGCCTCTGCGTGCGTCCCATGACTCGGGCAGGTGCAACATCCGCTCGGTGTACCCCTTACATTTCATTAAATTGTCGAAAGGGCCTCTGCGTGTTGGCTTCGGCTCCGCGCACGCCTCCCAAAGGTCCGGAACACCATTGTTCCGTGATGGGAAAGACATACAAATAATAATAATAATATTGAGCCCCGCGACTACATGGCCAATGTCACAGAACGCATCGACTTTCTGAAACAGAAAATCTATGCATGGGCAAACCGTATTCGTCGATACAGAAAGCGTGTGGATCGATTTCAGCAGAATCGTCTTTTCCAAAGTGACCAAAGGAAAGTATACCGAAGGTGGGAGGAAACTAATCTGCGTGTACCCGACGCGCGACCGCCGGATGCTGCTGCCATGTCTGATTTCTGGCGTAGCATCTGGTCGGTGCCCGTTGAGCACACGGAGGGTGAATGGATGAGCGTTGTCGAACGTGAGTGCGAGGCCATCGAACCAATGGGGGCTATTACCATCAGCCCCGAAGACGTAAGTTGTGCTGTCCGTACGGTTCAGAATTGGAAAAGTCCTGGACCGGACGGATTGCACAACTTCTGGCTAAAGTGGTTTCGATGTTCGCACTCACGGTTGGCAACGCAATTTCAACAAGCCCTTGAGCTTGGTTCCCTGCCACCTTCCTTAACAACTGGTATAACTTTCCTGCTCTACAAGTCCGGTAGTACCACGGAAGCTAAAAACTATCGACCCATCACGTGCTTGCCCACGCTTTACAAGCTCCTTACATCCATTTTGAGAGCAAAAATTAACGCGCATATTGTCGCAAACAGTGTTTTGGCATCTTCTCAAAATGGTTGTAGGGTTGGGTCCCGTGGTACTAAAGAGCTCCTCCTCATTGACATGGCCATTTGCCAACAAGTTCGGCGGAACAAGGGGGCCCTCTCGGCCGCTTGGATTGACTATAAAAAGGCCTATGATTCGGTGCCTCATTCATGGCTGAAAAGGATATTGGAGCTGTATAAACTTGATGCAGCTTTAATATCCTTCTTAAGCGCGTGTATGGGGCAGTGGACCACAGTCCTTTGTCAACCAGGAGGCAGAGATGGTCCCTTTGGGCCGCAGGACTATATAAGGATAGAGCGAGGAATATTCCAGGGTGACAGTCTGAGTCCCCTGTGGTTCTGCCTAGCTTTGAATCCTCTCAGCACCCTGCTGAAGGATTCGGGGTTAGGTTGCCGGCTTCGGAGAGAGGGTGACGTCATTTCTCACCTTCTGTACATGGATGATCTCAAACTATTTGCACCAAATGACCGAGGTTTGTTGGAGCTATTGCAAACCACTGAAGTTTTCAGTAGAGCCATCAAAATGGAATTTGGTGTCGATAAGTGCGCGATTATGCATGTACAGCGGGGGAAAGTAGTAAATTCAACAAATGTACAACTTTCTGAGACAATGTCGTTCAGATCTATCTCTGAAGCAGAAACCTATAAATACCTTGGTATGTCACAGTCGTTGGGTATTGAGGACGTGAGTATTAGACAGGCGACGAAGTAGCGCTTCTTTGGTCGGCTGACAAAAGTACTTAATAGTCTTTTGTCAGGTGGCAACAAGGTGCGCGCCTTTAACGCTTGGGTAATGCCTCTGCTCACATACTCCTTTGGCATACTAAGGTGGACTCAGACCGAGCTGGATGCCCTGGATCGGAGAGTCCGGCTACTGCTCACCACACATCGTATGCTACACCCACGCTCGTCTGTTATGAGATTGTACATCCCACGGAAATGTGGAGGTCGCGGCTTTTTAAACGCCAAAAACCTTCACAACCGTGAGGTGTACAATCTTAGGAATTATTTCCTTAACAATGAGTGTGGGATGCATCGTGATGTGGTGGCAGTAGACAAGAATCTCACACCGCTCTCCTTGGCAAAAGAGAATTGGCGCAAACCTGTGGTACTAAGCACCGAGGACCGCAAGACGGTATGGAAGAGCAAAGAGCTACACGGGCGGTTCTACAAGGCCCTCACGGGCCCTGATGTAGATCTGCCCGCATCGGTGAACTGGTTACGATTCGGGGACCTTTTCGGAGAAACCGAAGGTTTTGTCTGTGCAATTGCGGACGAAGTTATCATGACGAATAACTACCGGAAATATATCCTGAAGGACGGTACGGTCGACATTTGTCGGGCATGCCGCCGTCCCGGAGAGTCACTCAGGCATATTATTTCCGGTTGTTCTCATCTTGCTAACGGCGAGTACTTGCACAGACATAATCTCGTAGCCAGGATTATTCACCAGCAACTTGCTCTTAAATACGATCTTGTGGACCACGAAGTGCCGTACTACAAGTACGCACCTGCGCCAGTTCTTGAAAATGGTCGTGCCACGCTCTATTGGGATCGATCTATTATCACGGACAGGACTATTGTAGCCAATAAGCCCGACATCGTGCTGGTTGATCGATCGCAGCGTCGGGCCGTGCTCGTCGACGTCACCATCCCCCATGACGAGAATCTCGTGAAGGCCGAGAAGGACAAGTCCAGTAAGTACCTAGACTTGGCTCACGATCATTGTCCCGATAGTCGTTTCAGCGAACGGTCTCATAGCGAAGAGTCTCGACCAACATCTTGAGAGACTCTCGCTAGGTGGATGGATCAAGGGTCAGATGCAGAAGGCGGTAATCCTAGACACGGCGCGTATAGTCCGGCGGTTCCTCTCTCTGCGGCCCTAACCACCGGCAGCCTGGGCCCTGCTCCGTTGCCGGCGGCACTCTAGGTTAGGTTTTTTATAATGTGTTTATGTTTTATATATTTTTTGTATGTTGTTTTATATTTTACTTTTATGTAAATATGTATATGTATGTGTATATGTAAAAACCTAACTTAAGAATAAAAATAAATAAAGGGAATAATAATATATTCTTTATTGCTCACCAATAATGATAAATACACATACAAAGAGAACTGTTGTACAAGATAAAAAATAATTGGCACACAACAGGCGGTCTTATCGCTAAGAAGCGATCTCTTCCAGACAACCTATACTTTGCATGCGGATATGGGAACTATTAACAATAAAAATTATACTGTACCCCTTTGCTACGCCATTCTACCAAATAAGACACAAGATACATATGAAAGATTTTTAGAAATATTAAAAGACAGATTACCATTATGGAATCCTACTACATTCAAAGTTGACTATGAAATAGGAATGATAAATGCAATTCATGAAATATACCTCGATGCACGAGTCAGTGGCTGCTTATTTCACTTTCAACAGGCGATTTCAAGAAAAAGCAAGGCATTAGGCCTTAATAAACATAAAGAAGGAAGGAGATTTTTAAGGTATTGTAAAGCCTTGCCATATTTGCCTAAGGAACTAATTATTGATGGTTGGTTTTCCATCATCGAAGATATACCGCACATTTTCGAAGAGCACAGTGATGCCTTTGATGATTTTATAACGTACTTCATTGTTCAGTGGTTAGATAACAAAGCAATAAATACTATCAGTTGCTACAACGAACATCAAACTACAACAAATGCCGTAGAAGGTTGGAATAACCGTATTAATAGAAAATTTAAAAAAAACGCTTCCGTATTTTACTTGATACATATTATTCAAAAAGAAATTACTTGCCAAAATCACAGAATAAAAAAAATCAAATTAAATATGTTAACCAAGAGTTACAAAAAAAACGAAATTTATACAAAAGCTAGGAGAGCTACGTTGAGCAATTGCTTAAAGGGAAAAATTTCAGTTTACAAATGTCTCAAAGATTTGAGCAAAATAATATATTAATACAAAAAAATAAATAGGTAAAACGACTATAGCTCGGTGTTTTTAGGAACAAAAGGTTCATATTTTAGTTCAACATGTCCAAGAATCGTTTCTTTATTTCATAAGGTGAATTCGACTTTTAATATGTTCAGTAAAATAATATACTATAAGAAATAATACACCGTGGTTTTCTTTATTATTTGCTACTTATTTTATAAATATTGAAAAAAAAAACCATGTCAACTTCATGCTAGTCATGAATGATAATTTTAGTAGTATAGTACTAGCTACTAAGTCAATCCGCTAGGTGGCGGTGAGTTGTCTATGTCAAATCAAGAAAGTTATATTTATTTTATTCAATAATTAAATTGTGTTTTCGTAGATTTCACTATTTAATCTCTGGTTTAATATTCACAGAATCGTAAAGATCATAACATTCATAAATAAATAAATAAATAAATATTTGCGGGACATTCTTACACAAATCGACCTAGTCCCACGGTAAGCACAAGGGCTTGTGTTGTGGGTACTAGACGACGATATATATAATAGATAGATGCATATAAATACTTAAATACATAGAAAACATCCATAACTCAGGAACAAATATTCGTGATAAACACACAAATAAATGCCCTGACCAGGATTCGAACCCGGGACCTCCTGCTTCGAAGGCAGCGTCACTACCAACTAGGCTAGGAGGCCGTTAAACACAACATTCATAACATTGATATATTATTATTCAATGACACAGAATAATAAAATTAGTGGGCAGCGGCATTACTGAGGTCAATAGTCTGGTAGTTTGTAAATGATAACATTGATAATATTAATTTGACAACTTCATGATAGGCTGGTATATAGAAAGGAAAAAGAAAAAGGCTGGCAGATGGTTGTCAATATCATTGTCATTGGCGTGAATCCGTCGAAGGTTTGTGTGTATTCAAATTAATAAAGATATTGAACTGAAGATGAATAACATTGGAATATTTGCGAAAAAAGAAAATGCCGAGTGTGCAGAACCACTACAACTTGCAAGAATTTCCGATGATAAAGGACCGTGCGTCTTTCCCGATTGCCAGATGGAACCGACCTCGAAGATTGAAAATTTGCGGAGGCTTCAGTTACTTCTCTCTAAAAACTTATATTTGCCTGCCAACCGCCTGGTGTGTAGAGAACATTTCAATTCAAACGAGTGGAATAATCTTAGAGAAGTTCGTCAATTTCATGATTTTAAATTAGAGCACGTCCAAGACATATTAGACTTGTTTAAGCAAGGACGCAATTTACTAAATTTTACCATATCGTGTATTTCTCAGTAGGTACTAACTACTACCGATTGAGAGAAATACCTACTGGTACGAAATGTCAATAAATATTTCGTTTTAAATACAGTTTTTAATTATACAAATACCTATTCCTAATCTACTTTCGGGGACCCTGGTGAATACAGGACTTCATCAGAATCTCGTTAATCTAAACATATGTGAATTTGCAATCTCATTGAAAATAATAATAAGTACCTAATTATATGGAGCAAGCGGAGCAGTGACTCGCAATAGTTTTCTGAATCTATGATCAGGGAATTGGATGAACTCCTGAGTTTACCAGGATACGCTGATGGACCAGTCTAAGTGATTCCGGTGGACGGAATGATCGAAACTGTATTTGTAGATATAGCAGAGTCCAACTGTTCAGTCAGGTTAACATGCTGTCATAATTGGAGTGCAGTCAAGTCAGCCTGCTGTCATAACTGGAGTCCGGTTAGGTTAGCATGCTGTCAACACTGGTTTCCAAGTAGGTCAGTTTTTTGTTTGTCCAGGTCAGAGATGACCTAAATGGAACAATTTTTTTTCTGACCTAAGTGGTAGTTGACGTAAGTGGAATAATTCAAGCTTGTCACGTTACGTATTCTCCCGTAACTGAAGTTAAGGAGGGTACGTAACTTAGAGTGAGGAAAGGAAGAAGAAAGAAAATTAGGGTTAGGGTTCTTTATTTTCAGCCGGTAAACAGGAGGTCACTATGGCGGTAAGTACGGCGTTAAGCTGGAGCAGATTCGGGCAGGATGTAGAAGAAGAGTCAGTCAGCAGCGGGCGAAGTAGTCCCGGTTGGCGTGGGTTAGTCCACCTAGTTATACTACTAGTTATACGATATAACAAAATGAACAAATAAAATCCTAATAGTTATACTGAGCAGTATGACTAAACGGATTTGATTATTTTGGTTCGGGTACGTCCATTTAGTTATATTGTTAAATCAACTTAATTTTTTTTTTTTGATGTTTTACGTTTTCACACATTTTACTTCATTTAAAATAACAACGTCAAGTCAATCTATTGACTATCAAGATAAGTCTAATTAGGAGTAATAGGTTGGTATATTACTATCGCAATATTTCTAGAAAAGGGCAAGGAGTTCGAATAACCAAGTAAGCTTATCAAGTACTGGCTGGTAGCAAATATTCTGTTTGACTTACTATTATAAATGTCAAATGTAAATGACTGCTTGATTTGTTATCACTGTGTTATCATATTATGTGGTGAATTTAAAATGGAAGCTATTCCTGGACCGTCCCGGGCCCTCGACGAAAAGCCGCGATTTATGAAAAGAGGACGGGGTTTGGTATTGTTTTTCAACGGTCATCAGTACTATAAAAATCGACGGTATAATGATGGTGCTTTCATCTGGAGGTGCTCATCTAAAGATCTGTGTGGAAAACAATATTGTACGGGTTCTCTGACTGTCAAAGTAAGTGTTCATTACTGCTGTCTCTCTTCTATGAGTGACAAAGATTTTACTAGGCCCTTTATACTACACTAGTATCGTTGATTGCTTATTCACATCCACATTGTATATTATCGTCTAGGACCTGTAGGTAGGACACAAGCCTTAATTAAATTTAAGTATATTATTTATTTATTACTAGGTTTTTATTTGAATATTCGGTACCGATAATACAGAAACGCGTTGAGTAACCTTAAAGTCCGTCTTTTCAGAATGAAGAAATCATAAAATCAGTAGTGCATAGTAAAGACTGTCAACCTAATTATGCGAAGAATGAAATAGAGCTCAAACTGATTGAATGCCAAAACAAAGCCTCTACCGACTTTATAAGTTCGATTCCAAATATTTACAAACAAACGAGACGGGAAATAAAGTCCCTAGGATACCATTTGGTTACTAAGGTACCAAAATATAAAAGTGTGAAAACTACATTATACAAAAAAAGAAACGAAGCAGCAGGAGTGCCAAAATTGCATTGCCTACAACCAGAAGAAGTGACCGTACCTAAACTATACTCATCCATGCTCTTGGGTGATTATGATTCTGAAGGGAGAAGAATTTTAGTGTTTTGCTTGCCTGATATGATAAAACACTTCACGGATGTAAAAGAATATTACGGCGACGGCACTCATAAAAGCTGTCCGAAACCTTTCGCTCAGATCTATACTCTGCACGGTGACTTCTTCAGTACTCAGACGGAATCGCGTATTTTACCAATGGTTTATACTTTGATGTCGGATATGTCAACAGAAAGTTACATAATCATGTTCAGCATCATTTTGTCCCGCATCAAAAGTTGGAAACCAAGTAAGTTTATGTTTGACTATGAAAAAGCGTCAAAAAAGGCTGCATTAAAAGTGTTCCCAGATGTTAAGATTAAAGGATGTCATACCCATTATTCCGATAGCCTTTGGAGAAAAGCTAAAAAGCTAGATCTGAAAAAGAAAAATGCGAAGTGGCCTAAAAAAATTGTTGGACTTTGTTGTGTGTTACCACTTCTCCCAAATAACCATATTCGAGAAGGATGGGAATACATTAAAGAAAAAGCTGCCAAAATACAAGATCTGATGAAAAAAAAGAATCTAACAACCTTTGTGAATTACTTCGAGTCTCATTGGCTCGAGAACGATGCGTTCATAAACTCATGGTGCGTATTCGGAGAGAGGCATCGCAGTACCAACCAAGTGGAGGCATGGCACATGAACCTTAACCAATCATGCAAAACCAGGAAAAATGTTAGTATTATGCAATTTTTCCAAGCAATGGCAGAAGATGCAGAAGATTCTATCATCAACATTACAGAAATTAAGGAAAATCGACAAGAAAGCAGTATCATCAACGACGCCATGATTATGGACGCACAAATGCAATTAATTAACGGCGACATCTCAATAGCCACATTTCTAGAAATATTGCGATAGTAATATACCAACCTATTACTCCTAATTAGACTTATCTTGATAGTCAATAGATTGACTTGACGTTGTTATTTTAAATGAAGTAAAATGTGTGAAAACGTAAAACATCCAAAAAATAATAATTGAATTTATTTAACAATATAACTAAATGGACGTACCCGAACCAAAATAATCAAATCCGTTTAGTCATACTGCTCAGTATAACTATTAGGATTTTATTTGTTCATTTTGTTATATCGTATAACTAGTAGTATAACTAGGTGGACTAACCCTTTGTCACGAGTCCCAAGACAGGTAACCAGGAATAGTACTAGCAGGTGAAGGTAGTTTCGGGCGGCGTATGTACGCCTGCACCGAATTGGGGCACCAGAAGTGGTGTCTTTGGGCCCGGTGTTCTTCAGGCATAGATAATCACGGGCGGCAATTGAAGATACTCGTAGATGTCAGTAGAGCCGACAAGCAGCAGTAGGATAGCTTCCTCGAAGAAATATTTCTTAGGAGAATAGTTTACGAAGAGAGCCAAGAAGGGAGGTCGCTTGAGAGTGCGGGGCCTGCCTAGACCCCGCACAGGCCTCTATTTTCGAAACTGCTCTAGACTAGAGCTGACGAAAGACTGAATTCTGTAGACGGCTACCGGGGTTTTATACCCCAGCTCGAGAATTTAGAATTGTTAAATTTAAATTTAAATATTTACAAAGTACCAGTATTAAATATAAAACAAACTTATTCAAATGTAGAAAACCTAAACTGCATGGTAAGAAATTTGCAAATTGACAATTTACGACAAAGTATGTAACCATGGATACTTATAAATAGATATATCAAAAAGTGTAAACAAACGGGAAAAATATGAGTAATTATGATAAATTTCACAAAAATAAGCTGTTATCCTTGAAAAGGAGGAACGTTATACATATAAGCCGGTAAGCCGCTAGGAGATTTTAGGTCAAACCATTGTGTGAACGGTTTTACGTATTGAAGTTAATAACAGGATTCTTTCAGATCTTCAAAATGCAGCTTAATCAACTATAAAATAGCATACACATACAATGAACTGAAAGATAAGTGCAAGGAATAGAGCTAGAAAGACGCTCAATGAATCCGAAGCTTACAAGAAACATAAGGTAATGCTACAAGCTTTACTAAATGGGATTTATTGGTGTGCCTATTACAATCATACTGGCATTTACTTGAAGCCATTACAGCATTTTTCAGGATGATCAAATAAATAGGTATGTTTATTTTATCAAAAACAATTAAAGTACTAAGATTGTTTGTTAATCTTGCCGGTCAAAGATTTAATGCATTGTAAACATTGCCGCTTTTCAGCAATCATCCTGTCCTGCTGTTGCTTTGCAGCATTAAAATGGTTTATTATACGAAATAATAATTCTCGCACTCCACTTTTATATGGTTTTCCCATTTTTATTGCTTAAATTTTAATTATTTAACATGAAAAATGATAAACATTGCTTGTGACACAGCAACAACTTGACATCTGTGACAGTTGACAAAACAAAAAGCGGTCCATTTAGATCATTGACATCTTCATATCGTAAGCTGTGCAGTTCTTGCCTTCGGCAGGCAGCCAGGCACCCATAACGCCGAAATTGACTGCTGCCTGAAACGAATAAGCGATTTCACGTGAATGCTGTTTCAGCACCTACCAATAGTATTTTATTAAATAATAAAATAATAATAAAATAGCTTTTTTATTTCCACGTTTTGTACATATTACATTTTATATTTTTAAAGTTATACACTTTATATTTAACTTAACGCGGATCCCTTTTGGGTAAAAGCCTCCTCACACTTTTTCCAATTTTCCCTATCTTGGGCTGTTTTTATCCAATCTATGCCAGCTACTGTGGTGATGTCATCAATCCATTTTTTGTTTGGTCTTCCCCGTCGTCGTTTTCCTGCAGGTCCTTTCCACTTTGTAGTTTCTATCGTCCATCTCCTGTCTTTATATCTGGATATGTTTATTAAATAAAATTATAAAAACATGTTATCTTGATTAAAAGATATACTTCATCGGGTGCTTCGTGGATGAAGCTTTGTATGTCAGATGGGGAAAATGTTCTGGTTTTTTTTTGCTTTGTAGCCTTCAGAGTTTCTTTTAAGAGTCCGGTATACTTTTTAAAGTAAAAATCATTAATAATGAAATAACGCCAATAAATTAAATTGCAATTGCTAAGATAACACGAAGAACTGGTATTGCAAAAATATAAGTTTGATATATATTTATATATATTATTATTTAATATACAAAAACACAATTCTTACTTAACTTGTTTTGCGAGGTGGTCGATTCATACAATATTGTAACTTGATTTTTTCTTTTTACTTTTTGTACCACCTAATTCTTACTTTTTAATACTGTTTTGTTCTATTTATCACGAATAACACAAATACAAGCAAGTTTAAAAAAAATCTACGCAGAGAAATGATGAAAGAGGCGTCTATTGTAAAAATGTTTGTGATTGGTCACTTGCTAGTCTTGCTACCCAATCACAAAGCAGGTGCAAACTGCAAACCAGTGAAGTGTAGTTTAAGTAGACGGTACGATTAACAGATAATTTAATTGCGTTCAGTTAGTAAATATAGGAGGAATTTAATAAATCTAAATAAATTCAATGAAATCTCATTTAAAGTTACGCAACATTGCATAGTGGCACTGCAATGTTATACTGGCCGGACCTTATGTTCTGAAACGTAATGGTTGACAAATTCGTTTTGCCGGTCTCCTCAAACAAGAGCACATTCTATTGAACTAGGAAGTTATATTTTAAATATTATTAAGTTGACTACGCCGTTGCCTTATGATCACAAGGTTCGATTTGGATGTTGGAAGTGCCTATTCCAACGTTAAACAGAGAAGGGTGTTGTCTTTAGAATCCCAATATACCCATTACAGTCGACGAGTAGAAAAATACTAGTAAACAATAATTTACGTAAACTATTAGGAAGTATAATAATACGTACGTGTCTCATGTGCGATATTTGTTTATGTGTTACATTCGTGTTGTGGTACTTCGACGATGCAGGCCATCTGATACACTACATACACTCATACTGCATATGCTCCAACTCACTGCTGACAGATGTTGTTTGGGATGGCGTATCTAGTAAGTCAATGGCATCAACGAACCCTGATTTGTTACGATTTTGGTAGAACATGTTTAAGGATTGATAATGCTACTAAGGCAAAAGGAAAATACAAATAACTGTCACCTACTTTGGATTTACATTTATTTTCTTACTTAGAAATATGAACACCGTTTTGATAATAGTTAAAGTAAATATTTATTGGGGAGACAAATATAAAATAATTACAACAATTTAACTACTTGAGTTATAATGCCAAAAAATTGTCCTATAGTTTTATTTTTAATTTACTTTTAGTACTGTTTATATTGTCATAGTGTGTAACTATTTATCAAACTGAATTAATATTAATTCGTATTTTAGAATAGCAGCCACCACCTGAAAAGGACGCTTCGCATTAATTAGTTATCATCATAATTTATTCATATCTCTCTTTAATTTTATTATTTATAAAAAGCAGCCATATCGTGTAGGAACACGCATAATTTAGGGTTCCGTACCTTCACACAATAAAAACTTAAGCAAAAAGCTGTAAGTGCCTTCAGAATATCACTTACATCCTTTTGTAATAAACAGTTTTTTTGGCAAAAACTCAAAAACGGCTTGACCAAATTTGTTTAAAATAATTTTCGTGGTAAGTTCGTTTTATATCCTATCTTACTATTTTTTTAATATGGTTTTCTCGTTCAAAAGTTAAAGGGGGTGGGGGAGGGGGCACACTTTTTCAGACTTACAGAGCTATTATTTGCGATAAGATTCGATTAATCACATTTTTGTTCAAGATACCTATCCAAAGGCCTATCCGATGATGAGCCAAAAGTAGATATTCGGTAAAAAAAAATGTTTTTCACTTACATGAACATTCCATTTACATGGATTTTTTCGCAATTTATAAGCAAAAATAAGTAGCGGCACACAAAATACACCTCTAGCTGTAATCTCATTACAATATTTACCTTTATAGTTACCTAGAATACCGAGTAAAGCAGCTGTGACATACGGACGGACGGACAGACGGACTGGACGAAACTATAAGGGTTCCGTTTTTGCCATTTTTGGCTACGGAACTCTAAAAACGATACTATCTACATATATTCAATAGAATTTAAATTGTGTGTTGACTTATATACTGGTAAAATTGCCTACATTAAGCAATAGTTTTCTATCTAGAGAAAATAGTCCCATTCCGTGCATGACCACATTATCATGCTTCAGCTGAGTTTTTAGCCTGCTAACCTGAAAAAAACGAACTTTCGTCATATTGTTTGTAAATTGTAATATTTATTATACTTTTACATGCTTTTACATACAATTTACATGCATAATTATGTTTGAATACAATTGGAGTATTTTAAACTTTCAGACGTTACCTATTGTCACAGATATTTATTTAACAATTACTTTTAGTTAAGAATCATTTGGAAATATAGTTACTCAATACTAAATATTTATAAAGGCGGGCCTGGCCTGGCACTCGCCGGCTACCGGCGCGAGGTATGCCTTGCTTCGTGCGCTTTTTAGTCACGGTTTCAATTCCTCGTCGTACCATGAGCCACTGAGACCCTAGTTGCTCCGGCTCTATTCATGCGGTTTTTAAATAATCTATTGATAATAAGGTCTTCTTAGCGTTTTCCCGGCTTTGGCAAGCAATCCCAAGATTTGGCGCTAGTTTTACGAAAGTGACTGCCATCTGACCTTTCGACCCAGAGGGTAAAGTAGCCTTATTAGAATTAGTTTGGTTTCCTCACGATGTTTTCCTTCACCGAAAAGCTAAAGCTAAGTAGGTAAAATAGGTAAATATCAAAGAATATCTCGTTCCGAAAAACTCAATTTTTATGAGCTGGGGTTTAAACCCGCGACGTTCGGATTGAAAGACGCATGCTCTTACCGCTGCGCAACCAACGCTCTTCAGAATAAATCTACTATTTACCAAAAAAAGTGCCATCGCCTATATGGCCCATTTATCTACACAGAAAGTCGAATATATTTACATTTCTTATTTTCTTACCTCAGTGTTGTGACGCGCTGTTTGCAGAAAAGGTAAGGCACTTTTTGAAAGTTTTTGAATTTCTGCTGCCGCCAGGACTACACCACAGGCTCTTGATATTAACCAAGTCAAAGATGACAGGTAGTAAATCCTATTTATCGGTGTCCCTTGTTCGTTGCTGTAATATTTAGCTTATTAACTGTAGAAGTCGTCTTCTCTAAAATTCGATTAGTATTCTATTCACGTCAGCCTCTAAAAGTCGGTTAGTAGTTATTAACAGTATTTAAACCGAGTCAAGATAATTTGGTCGAAATACCAAGATCGCAAAGCAGCTAGGATCGACTGGTTGGTTTTCGCTCGTCATGTTTTGTGAGCGTCCAACTGCTGCCCACGCAAGGATCTCAGAATGTCAAGGGAAATTCGATTAAATTTAACAAAGTAAAACGCTCTTTGCTTAGGAAACATTACTTGGGAAAACGCGGGGTCTCAAGTTTCCCAAGCTTTGCTCGATTGCCCAGTTGTTTTATGATATAATAATAAATAAATAAAAAGATAGTTTTAGTATACAGGATGTCCCAAAAGTGAAACGACAAACTGACACTGGAGGCAAGGCTAAGGGGATCCAAACCAAATAAACATGACTCCACTAAAAGACGCCCAGTTTTTGAGTTATTGGTAAATGAAAGTTTTTCATAAATTCAACCATTTTTAACAGGTCAGAGGCAGTATTAACTGAAAAAGCTTTCAAAGTTAATTTTTTCGTGTTTACTGCGTCACATACAGATATCTTACATCTCAGAAGTGTATATTGTCGACTTTTAATGTAAAATGTGGATTTTTTTTTAGATTGATCATAACTTAAATTCTTAAAAAATTATAATTGACTTTTACCAAAAACCAATAAGATCCCAAGAGGAACTAAGATGGCGTGTCTTCGACGCAGCCCAAAGGATATCGCAAGCTTTCGGGAGGTTGAGAAATTTCTAAATTCGGTGCCAAGCATGCATACGAGTTGGAGGAAAACAATTTGAACACTTATTGTTATAAATCAATCCATTTTATTTGCTTGTCATTAGCGTTGAACCCCTAATTAGCCATGACTCTTCCATTTCCTTCAAACGATAGCCTTTGGAAAGTAAATACTAATTCGTACCTTATTGTAAAAAGATAATTATGTCCTACCATCTTGAATCGGCAGACAATACACAATGGTTTGACAGTATTTTCTTCTTTTTCTAGTATTTTTTTAACACGGCGAGTGTTTAAAGTAAATTTTAATGACTTTGAAATTTTTTATCGAGATCAATCCAGAATTTTTCCACATTTTAGATACATTAATAGGCGACAAAATTACACTTCTGAGATGTTAGTCAGCTATCTGTGACGAGGTAGGCACAAAAAAACGAACTCCGCAGGGTTTTCTGATAAATACTGCCTCTGAGACATAAAAAAACCTAACATTTGTGTAAAACTTCAGTTTGGCAACAACTCGAAAACCGTGCAACTTTTACTGGGGTCATGTTGAACTGGTTTAGATCCTTTCAGTGGCAGTCTGGCGTGTCATTTTTGGGACAACCTGTACGTATAGCTGCGTTATCTTGTGCAGCTATTTTGTCAGAGATAATACCAAGTTAGGTATATACAGGCTGGGTCATAAGGGTGTTGGCGGTTTAAACTCGAAATTTCTCGGAATCGCTTGGTGAGGTGAGGCGGGGGGGTATACTATTCGGAGCGTCACTTCTTGGAAATTTAGTGACCATGGAGCGGTACCTACACGGGAGCGAAACGTGCATTTTGTGTGCGACGAAAACCATTAATCAATCATTATTGCACGACGTGTGTTTCGACGTGAACATGGTTTACGTTATTTAAGTGAAGTTCTAAGTGCCAACGTGATACGCAAATGGGTTAAAATGTTCGAAACAACTGCATCGACAGTGACGATAATTCATAGCGGACCTCCGGTCTCTGCGAGAACGTCCGATGTTGTGCAGCAAGTTAAACGTTCAGTTCGGCGAAATCCACAACAATCAATTCGTAAGAGATCTCAGGCTTTGAACATCAAAAGAACAACTTTGCGGAGAATTTTAAAGCTTGATTTGCATTTACGGGGTTAACAAGATTCAGCTTGTCTATGAATTAAACCCACACGAACCAAATGACCGACTAAATGGGGTCACATGCCATACGGCTAATGTGTCAATAGGGCTACTGAAAACTGTTTTACCCGGAAAACTCATTTCCAAAAGGGGTGATATTGAATGGCCACCACGTAGCCCTGATCTCTCCCCATGTGATTATTTTTTGTGGGGCTACCTCAAATCAGTAGTCTCCGAGAATAATCCAAAAAATTTAGAGCAACTCAAAAAGGAATATTATCCGGGAAATCCACAATATCCCGAGAATAACCTTTAGCAGAATTTATCAGAATCTGCAACTTCGTCTTCAAGAGTGCCAAGCCAAGGAAGGACGTCATCTAGACAACATTATTTTTAAGTCATAAAATTTCCAAGAATTATATTTTTTTAAAGTAGTAATAAAAATATATACCGATAAGTAGTTTTTTAAATTTAATTTTGAAACTGCTAACACCCTTTTGGCCCACCCTGTAGTTAGAAAGCCCCTACATACCTATAGGTAGCACATTACACCAAAATCGTTAAAGCCTCTGTCTGCAGCCTTAATATATGCCTGTGGTAAAAAATATCCAAAATAACAAAAATCACAAAGAGTTTTTTTATGGTAAATATTATACGCAGTATTAAAACCAATACGTACATATACGTATATATGTATACAGGATGTTTTTGGGCTTTTGCTTTAACTACGTCATGTAGCTTGGTATAATTAAGTAAACAGAATGGCAAAAGTAGTTAGTTTTATTAAATTCGTAAATATATATATTTTTCATTTAAACTGTTCCAACGCTAATGCAAAACGAGCATCTTTAACGCGCTATCAAAACGAGTAGGTACGTATTACGTATATATGTATAAAGGATGTTCTTAACCATTTGCTTTAACTTAGTCATGGAGCTTGGTATAGGTAATTAAGGAAACAGAATGGCATAGTTAGTTTTATTTAATTCGTACATTCATATACTTTTTATTTAATTCAAAATATTGCACCGCTAATGCAAAACGGGCAACTTTCAAACTACGACAAATCCATAAAAAATTAAAATAAAATAAGCTTTGGGTGAAATGAGGTAACTTAAGCATTTAAAGCACTTTCCCTAAGGCCCACTAATTTTTTCCCTCACTGCATATTCTTTTTTTTAGGGTTCCGTACCTCAAAAGAGAAAAACGAAAGCCTTATAGGATCACCTTACCGTCCGTCCGTCTGTCTGTCAAGACCTTTTATCTCGGGAACGCGTAGAAGCAGCATGTTTAAATTAATACCACAAACACAGGTGTGCAGTCCCTTGAAGCTGTGAAAATACTAAACCTCTACGTCAACACAATCAAAAGCAAAAGCAAAATTGCCGCACATTAAGGGTTACGTGCCACCAGTATTTTTAAGTACCTAAGGTCATAAATGTGGGGTGGGAGGAGCATCCTTTGTGCGGAACCCTCGGCGAGCGAGTCCGTCTCGCACTTTACCGGTTTTTTCTTAAATATCCTGAACGAGGGACGAGTGTAAGACCTAATGTCTCTTAGATAAATTTTATCTTTGACATTGACTTTATCAATTACAAAAATAAAAATGTATATTTTAATTTTTGATTTTTTTTCGGGTTTGATACTTAAGCGAATTTTTAATTTAACTTGTGAAATAGGTTTATTAAGATATATTTTAATTTTTTTTAAATACATATAAATTTATTTCTTGAAAAAATTAAGTTACATCGTCGAACGTCGAAACCATTTTTAATTGTAGTTTATCAACGGTGACATAATAAGGGTAAAAACTCTCGGGTCTATTATTATGAATTAACGGCGACCCTCAAGTTTAACGAACCAATAATGAGCCGTTGTTTATACGCTAGTTTTTTTACGACTTAGCTGTCGTAATAGGGAAAAAAGCAAATACTCGAAAGGTGGCAGAATGTGGAAAACGTAGGTATGCCAATTACAAAAAAAAAACATTGTTTATATATTGTATGAAAATCCATTATAGCATCGCTTTACGGTGGTCTTATGGAATATCACAGACAACGTTATAATGTATCTATTTTTAGTATCGCTGTCAGTCATCTAATCGACAGATAGAAGTGCTGGAGTAGAAAAAAATCTTTTAATCCAGTATTGCAGGATTTAAGGCACTGTCCCTCCAGGGCCCATCAAAACTTTACACACTGTAGGTATCAAAACAGGGAAACATACTTAATTCCGAGAAAAAGTTGCAAGCAGATAAAATACAAGTTGTTCATATTTGAGAGCAGGATCAATGCGCCGAGCTTGTCGTCGACCCTGCGCACCAGCGCCGCCTGCCGGACGTACGCCTGCCTAAGCCGGCGCCACGTTTGCACACGCAAGTACGATTTAGCTTCAAACTGGAACATGCCAATACACACTTACTCGTAATGAAAATAGTAGATTGTATATCAAGGGCATAAATTGACCCATTTCAGACGAGGCTATTTATTGGTCCGAGTGTAACGAGGACCAATATAGTAGTCGAGTATAAAATGGGTACTTATGCCCGAGGTATACACTCTGCTTTTCACTTGATTGTAAGGAAAATATTAGGTTTTATATCACTTTAAATCGTTGAAAATGTAACATCCATACTCGCGCGCTTGGGTTCTCCCCGCCGCGCGCCGCCTGCAGGCGGCCGGGCGCGCCGGGGGCGAGGCCGCGGCGAGCGCGCTCCACCTGCGATGTTACTTTATGCCCTAGTCACTAGGGCCTAGTTAGTCCATGGAAAGAATTTATGCATAAACAGTGTTTTTTTCCATTGTATAACCCTTCAGGCAATGTATCACTAGCATTATAAGCCCCTATGGACATTATATACCTACTACCTTTTGCTTTATTTTAATTTTAATAGGTGCACAAGTTTTTGCAAGGTTATCAAGGTTGTCAAGGTTTTTTCACAAATAACGTTTTTGTTGACAGTGAGAATTCTCAATCACTCCGTCTTCATTCAACTCTTGTCGTAATGATTGCTGTAAAGGGTTCGAAACGTTGGGAAATAAGATAAATATAAACGTTTATTGCTTAAAAGTGTTTCGTTTCCATGAGTACTTATCGCAGTAAAAGAAGACAATGACGCTCAACAGTCAAACACTCAATTAGTAGTTTATGCAACAGTGATATAATAGGGGTTCTTAAAACTTGAGGGTTGCCGTTACGAAATGAGACGAAGTCGACTTTTGTTATAATAGACCCGACAGTTTTAAGAACCAATTATGATCCGTTGCATACGCTGGTTTTTCTACGACAGCTGAAATAGCAAAATAAAAACTACAAAAAAGTGTATTTCTCTATATGAATAAATTGTAATATTCTTTTCAGATAAATAAATGATTAAATTCTTAAACCATAGACTGTAAAAAATCAAAACCTGGAAAGGTCCTCGTAAGGCCCGCTACATTAAAAAACATTGTTCATATATTGTATGGAAATCCATTAGAACATCGCTTTACGGTGGTCTTATGGGATGCGACAGACAGCGTTTTAATGTATTATTTTCAACCGACTTCAATATTTCTAAAGGAGGAGGTTCTCAATTCGTCTGTTTTTTTTTTTTTATTTAAATGTATGTTACCTCAGAACTCCGTCATTACTGAACCGATTGAAAATTTTTTTTTGTTTTCTGAAAGTAGATGGTTCCAGATTGGTCCCGTTTTTTTCAAAATCGATTTCTGATGATGGGATCCATGAGGAACTGAGGGAACTCCTCAAATTTGAAAGGCACATGCATGCTGATTAGGGTGATTTCTTAAAAAACTCGATCATTTCTTTACGAAAATCATCAATTTGGTGGAGTGGATCTGATAATGGAGACCAGGGATGGCAAAGTGGAACTGCTTGGTAATTCCCAGGACTATCATCCAATTTAAAAAAATATTTTTTTGTCTGAAAATAGATGGTTCCAGGTTTGTTCCGTTTTTTTCAAAATTAATTTCTGATGATGGGATCTATGAGGAACTGAGGGAACTCCTCAAATTTGAAAGGCACATGCATGATGATTTGGGTAGTTTCTTAAGACACTCGAGCATTTCTTTACGAACATCATCAATTTGGTGGAGTGGACCTGATGATGAAGACCAGGGCTGACAAAGTGGAACTGCTTGGTAATTTCCAGCTCTATCATCCGATTTGAGACATTTATCTTTTCTTTGTAAAGAAATACCTTCAAGATAGTCCTATTTGATTATAGTTCTATTTTGATCATGGAATTCATGAGGGATTGAGAGAACTCCTCAAATTTTAACGGCACATGCATTCTGATTTGAGGGTTTCCTTAAGTAACTAAAACATTGTTTTGGGGGTACCAACATTTTGATGAAGTGGACCTGATGATGAAGACCAGGGATGGCAAAGTGGAACTGGTCGATAAACCTAGCTCTACTTATTATCCTAGTTGTGTCATTCATCTTTTTGATTTGATTTCTATTCTGATGATGCAGTTCTTGAAGAATTCAGAGAACTCCTCAAATTTGAACGGCACGTTGATTGTGATTAGAGGGTGTTCATAATTAGCTTAGGCATTTTCTTACTGTGGCCATCATTTTGCTGGAGTGGACCTGATGTTGATAATCAGGGATGGCATATTGAAACTGCTCGATAATTTACAGTCTGTCATCCAATTTAACACATTGTTATTTTGTTTGTTTTATTATACAAGGGAGTTCCGTTTGATTATACTTCACATGTAATGATGGAAGCCCTGGGACATTAAGAAAGCTCCTCAATTTTCAATCGTACACGTGCGGTGTATTGGATATTTGTGAAGTAAACTGGCTAACTCAAACAAATTCAAAATTTCACTTTTACCGGGAACCAAATGAAGTCGGTTTTTATTTCTTAATAATTATTATATATCGCTGTCAGTCGTCTAATTGACAGAAGTGGCAGAAGTGCTGCTCTAGTCTATTATGGTCGGGTTTTTATCGACTATCACCGTGGCTGACATGTTCTAACAAGTACCTATGTAAGTGCGTAAGTGACGCATGGCGTGATAGTCGATAAAATGGCAACCATGCTAAGCCCTTATCGAGTAGAAAAAATATATAATATATACGTGTAGGTACCCTTTCGTTTTGGTTACATTGGTCGCTTTTTTCTGTTTTTATAACATAATACGTCCTCGAATTCAATCTGCGGTATCTTGAAGACAGCCCCATGCTCACGAGTATGATGATCAAGTCTTGAAAGTTCCACATAATAGTGGCTAGTTTGCTGAGTATAAATATAGGCACAGCAAACAGCAAACGGTATTCATCTAAAAAAAGGAAAATAAACAATAAATTCAGTGATAAAACTCACAAAATGTTAAGAAGCGTTAAAAAAAATTAAAAATGGTTTATTCGTTAGCATACAATTTTTACAGTTACAAGGTAAATGTCTCTTTTTAAGTATTTGAAAATACTTGTGCTAAGAGACACCGCTCTTCCGTAGTACAATATCTGCATTTAACAAAGGTGATACAAAATAACTCAAGCAAAATTCGAGTTATGCTAGAACTTAATCTACTACTATGTTATTATACTTCAAGAGTTATGCCTAAAAGAGAGAAACATTAGTTTAAAGTAAACAGGGCAAGGTAAGAGGTCCGTTTTACTTAGTTGTTGAGTAGAATATTTGTGTGTGTGTGTGTATGTGAATGTGAAATGGTGCGTGCTTGTGGTTAATAGATGAAGAGATAAATATTGTCCGTATGCCACGAAAGACAGCGTGATTAATTTAATATTAAAATTAAGAACTAGGATAACTAGTGTGTTGTACTATAGCCAATTTGTTAGAATTACCTTACACTCTTTAAGCCTCGCTGGATAGATGTGTATATTTCTGTTTACCAGATTATACAACTTTATAGTTTAAGCAGTAAACTGCCTTTTCGCATATGCTGTATTTAGTATTCGCTATAGGAATTACGTTAGGTATTCTACGTGTAGTCTTAGAATTATGTGTATATGTGGTACTTTTATGTTTCTTTAGTATAATATCGAGAACTTAAAGCATTCTCACTGATAACAAGTCACATATTTAATAAAATTCAGTTCTGGGAAAAGTGTGGGGTTTTGAGTACATAACCTTTAATAGCGCTCTCTGTGACCTTTCGAGTTCCAGGAATTTAGTTTTTGTGCCTCCACTCCAGATGGGTATACAGTAGGTAAGAATTGATTGTGCTAATGCAACATAAATTTGATTTAAAATAGGTTTTGATACTGCATGCATGTCTCAAGTTCTTAAGCAACCATATTAGTTTGCGTATTCTGGACATGATGACATCTGTGTGAACATGCCATGTTAACCTTTGGTCGATCATAACACGTATATATTTAGTGTATTTCTACTTTTTGTATAAAGGGGCAGGTACAGTTAGGCTTGATAGCATCATCGCAGGTATGTATTTTTATTATTAACGTAGAGTCAGGTTGAGTCCTATTGTATTTAGTAAAACACATGTAATTGTTTTTTTTTTTGAGAATTGAAGAGATTGTTTTGTAGCCAACGGGCAATCTTGGCAAGTCCTGATTCTGCAGATGCACAGGCCTCTCCCCAGGTATCACCCGAGAAAACAACTGCTGTATCATCAGCATAGGAGAAGACAGATGCATTATCAACTTGCAGATTACAGAGCTGGTTGATATATACTAGGAAGAGGGTGGGGCTTAATACGCTTCCCTGTGGAACACCGTATTCAATTTCAGACTCATCACTGGTAAAGTCTCCTATTTTTAACACGCTTTTATTAGCTTCACTTGTAACTATGTCGAGGGTTGCCTGGTGAAACCCAATAAGTATGAGAAACCTAGTTTCGAGAAAAATGAAGTTAAAGATTTATGGTCATCAAACACTAATTTGGTAAGTAAATTCGTAGTTTTATAAGTTCTCCGTGTAAAGTAATTTTATCTACTTTAAGTTAATTTGTGTTTTAGCTATATAACTGATTTAGTTTTCCTGTAAGAAAACGTTTTTTACCAAGGGGTGTCGACTTATTGGGTTTTCGCAAAAATTAAAAAGCTGTTAATGTTACTTATAGGTTTTATTACCTACTTATAAAAAACTTATAAAAAAGTTAATCTACCCTAGTCATCCGTATAGGTGTTTTATACGGAATGATTTTTGGGTCATGGAGCAACAGTGAACAGAGTACTGGGGAGGGCCACACTGAGCAACTTTCACAACTCTCTGTGGACAACCACAAATTTGGGAAAAAAAGGTCTCCTAATGAAGAGCTAATTGATATTTAGTTACTCCTAAGTATTAGTTAATCGATATTTAACAATCAAAGATTTCTTTTTCACGATTTCATGGTTGTCGTAGTGAAAGTTGGGTAGTGTGTTCTTCCCCGATACCTACCCTGTGTGCTTAGCCAAGATGCCAATCGCTCACGCTTGATAACGTATCGTAGCTACCTGTCTCTATCACTCTTCCTTATTAGTGTGACAGTGACAGTTGCGTTTCGTTAGCGACTGAGCGTGAGCGATTGGCATCTTGGCTACGCACCCTGTTCACTCTTGCTCCATGACCCAAAAATCACCCAGTATGTACGTAATCTTCAAAATACTTACAAAAGTCTGCCTTACTATTATCATCGATGACAATATTGTGCATTTGGGCGGCAATATTAATTTACGATTCATCAAGATTGAAGGAGTCAGAAATTGTCTGAAATTGAATAAATTAAAGAATGTGTACCAAAAACGCAATAACTTAAAATCATATAAGTACGGGCGGTCACAGGATTATAAACTCGGGTAAGTACACATAAAGGCATACATGTAACTACATAATTATAATGATTGATCTTATAACATCATAGGGGAAAGTGGGTAGGCTTCGTACAATTTTTGCTCTGGGCCTTGTAAAATAAAAACTAACAGTTATTTAAAAATTAAATTAATGCCAAACTAATGTCCAGTTATCTGTTTATAATAACAGTGCATTTCTGATTTGATCCAAAACAATTTGGCCAATATAACGATTTTCCTAAAAAGTGGGAATTGTACGAATTTATCCCACACGTAAGGAGGCATTCGTTTCTACCTGGGATTCGTCATTTTATGAGTTCTTTTACCTGTTATAATCAATGTTTAGGCATATCTTACCCATAATAACTGTACGAGTATTTTGATTATATTCTTGATTTTAGTTCCATGGGGTGCATTTGTACAGTAAAAAATCACATACAATCGGAGTTTACGAAAGCAACCCAATAGACTCAAACGCGAAAAAATTCAAATAAACAAATATACGTCAAATAAATCCCAAAACTATTGTTTACATAAGAACCTGAAGCGTGTGTTTACAAACAAGGTTGAAATACACGCAAATACAGAGCAAATTCTCCTTCAAGTGCAAGGTACGTAAACACCTCTCTAAATTGCTCATTTGATACATGTTCCGCATACTTATACTTGGATACATTATTTATTTATGTATGTACCTATATATAGGTATATTTATATTTATATGTGTATGTTTATACAATTATTAAAGCAATGTATTATTATTGATATTATTATGTGTTTCCTATCTCTTCTCGATGTTTACCATCCTGCACCTGCACCAAATACAAGTTTCTGTTTCATCCAATGGTTGACTGGTAGAGAATTCCCACAAGGCATTAAGTTCACCATTTGTACTTTTTTTGTAATTGGGCAATAAAGCTTAAAAAAATAAATAAGTATTTTTTTCAATTTCATTAATACTTATTAAAGACAGATGCATTCAAACAAGACAAAAAATTACTTTAGAGTTGCCTCATCCAGTTGGAATGCAAGAAAATAATTAATATTATTTAATAATTTAAATAAACGTATTAATTTAAAGTACTTTTTGTTATTTCGTACCGTAAGCATCACTCAAAGTCGCGTAGTTTGATTAATAGATTGTGCTAAAACCCGATAAGTTCGCTCTTAAACGAAACAACAACAATTATCTACATATTAACGGTTACAATCTTACAATAGCTTACATTTATTATTGGGTATTTAAGGACAGTACTATAAACGCGATGTATACTTATCGTTCAGGCGATTATGTCATTTGTTTGTTTTGTTATTTTGTACCGTAAGCATCACTCAAAGTCGCGTAGTTTGATTAATAGATAGTGCTAAAACCCGATAAGTTCGCTCTAAACGAAACAATAACAATTATCGACATATTAACGGTTACAATCTTACAATAGCTTAGATTTATTGTTAGGTATTTAAGGACAGTAGGTACTATAAACCCGACGTATACCTACCTATCGTTCAGGCGATTAAGTCATAACATAATTAAGTACCAATCTTATTTTATACGACAATTCTAAATGTATTTCTAGGTTAGAAAATAAGATTTTACCTGTTTCTAGCATAGCTGTTGCACTAATTTTCTGCCTCGGTCACCCATCACAAAACTTTTAACACATACACAGCCATCATTAACACAAGCAATACGTCACAAGTTTTAACAGCTATTTCCAATTAAATTTGCAACGACGCAGCGGCGGGGCGCTTGCGATCCTGCCGCTACTTGTCGAGGCAGCGCATGACCTTGCGGTCGTCAAACATATTTATTGGGTTCTTCCCCGGATTTTTTTTAAAGAAATTTATTAAAGGCCCGTGCTAGAATTCGATAACTAGACTTAACATAATATTTCATCAAAAAAATGTTTTAGATAAGTACTATACATTTGTTTATTCGGTTTTACTTTGAAGTAGTTTGTACATTTAACAAATAATATCGTAAAAGTAAAACCCGATAAATGGTTTTAACGTATTTTAATTCTTACTTAAATCCTTTTTAGGTTCGAATCGTACTGAGGTAATACCCGATAAGTAATAGTATCTGGTTTTACGATGTGTGTTTAGTTTAATTTAGTATAAATATCTCTGCACTAAATACCTATAAATGTGTATTGTGTGGTTCTTGCACTAAGTAATAATAAAAACTGAAGCCTTAAATGCACTTGTAGTATTTAGTTCTAAATTAAAACTTGAAATCAAGTACTTATCGGGTATCAACTCGGCATATTTCCGTAATACATGTCAAATCTGCTTATCCGATATTACCATTAGATTGAGCGATACCGAATCCATCTCAAACTGTTTTTACTTTAAAATCTCACTTTTTGTCACTTATTGGGTTTCACCAGGCAACCCTCGATGTATGTAAGAAAATCGAGAGAAAATCAATATGGCGGGCAGGCAATTTGAAATGCACCCTCATGAAATGGGTATCAAATGAAAGGGTTTGCTGTCAGGAATACGAAAAATAGTCTCGTGACTTAAATCCAACATGGCGGACATCCAAGATAGCGGACATGCAATTTGAAATGCACCCCCATGATATGAGTATCAGATGAAAAGGTTTGCTGTCAGGAATACGTAAAAATAGTCTCGTGACTTAAATCCAACATGGCGGACATGACATCCAAGATGGCGGACTGGCAATTTGAAATGCACACCCATGATATGGGTATCAAATGAAAGGGTTTGCTGTCAGGAATACGACAAAACTAGTCACGCGACTTAAATCCAACATGGCGGACATCCATCCAAGATGGCGGACAGGCAATTTGAAATGCACCCCCATGAGGTATCAAATGAAAGGGTTTGCTGAATGGGATACGAAAAAAATAATCACGTGACCTAAATCCAACATGGTGACCGTCCCAAGGAAATGGAACTGGACTGTTCAAAGCTCAAGGGGAAAACTCCTTGCAACACTGACACATTAGCGGAAATGGAAAGAATGCGTGCTAACGCCGTATTAAATTTGGATGCGTAAAACTGTGAATATTGTTATGTTTGTTTATAATAAATATAATTGAATACCTATTAATATTTTAAATTTATAAGGAGTAAATTAAGTTTGAATAATAATAAGACTAAAAAGTATTAAAAAAAATAATAGTTTAAAAAACTAAAAAACACGCTTTTAGCACGCACTAAAAAATACAAAATAATTCGGACATTTAGTTTGATGACTCAAGAGTTTTCCCTTTGCCAAATCTTCTTTAGATCGCAGGTAAACATGAACAATTTCAGTTCGTGACGAACGATAAATAATTATCTATGCGAATTGGTTATAAGTAGGGAATCATCTTTATTAAATATTTACTATGATTCATTTTCTTTCTTTATTAAATATTTACACGCTTTCTTTCAAATTAAATCAATTATTTTGTAATTTTTAGTGCGTGCTAAAAGCGTGTTTTTTAATTTTTTTAACTATTATTTTTATTACTTTTTGCATACGATTCTGTAGATAACTACTTATCAACGGAGTTCCTCGTATACCAATGTTCTCCAAAGATTTTATAAGAACAAGGACAGAAACGGTGTCAAACGCTTTCATAAGGTCAAGGAAAACTGTTACGCATTTTTTATTGCTGTCTACAATTTTAACTATTTTAGAAGAGAGTGCGGCTACAGCATCCTCCGGCGAGAGACCCCGTCGAAAGCCGTATTGATTTTTGGAAAAGATGTTGAATTTGTTTAGGTAAATTATGAGACGGTCGTTAAACAATTTTTCTATTACTTTTGATATAGCGGATATGGGGCGATAATTTGAGGTAACGGTTCTGTCTCGACTCTTATAAATATGAGTTACTATGGCTTGCTTCAAGGAGTTTGGAAATATTCCCGAAAGCAGCAATTAGCCAAGTGAGCTTTAAGAACATGGTTGGGATGTTATCCCAGCCAGGAGCACTAGATGACTTAAAATTAGCAAGAGTAACATAGACTTCGTTAGAGTCGGTATCATAGAGAACAAAAGAGCATGATGTATATAGAGAAGAGTTCAAAGTAGGATGAGCAGATATTTGACCACTGTTTAAGATATTTTCCGCGAGCTTTTTTCCAATTTCTGAAAAGTAACGATTGACATCATTAACAGCGTTTAGGGGAGTAGATTCGCTTTTTAACAAATCACTATTGTTACACCTGACAGGTTTTCTATGTGTTATTTCATTTACTGCTCTCCAAAGAGTTTTAGTATTTTTACTTGCTTTCATTAACTTATTATTATAATATTTATGTTTTAGTTTTTTAGTTAAATTATGAAAATAATTGCGGTATCTTTTATAGGTTATTTTTAGTGTAATATTATCGGGGTCTGAGCGAAGCCTTCTTTGCATGTCGTTGCAGGGCTTAATAATGCGATTACTCCTGGGCACAAGGGTAGTGATAGTGTTGGATGTAAGACTTGCCTTAATTTTCTTTATTATACGGTTAGTTAAATAATTAGGGTCAAAAGTTATATATATATATATCAGCTACGTTGGATGTAGGAAAGGAACTTAGTGCTTTTCGTTAGAGCCTTGACGTGGGTTTTAATGAGATTTGCTCTATTCGGTTTCAGCAGTATCATCGCATGGTCTTTAATGGTTGTTTCTAATACAACGACAAGTGCGTTTAAATTTAAATTATTCTTGCCAATCTTCATAATTACATGGTCAATACATGTTTTGTCTCAGGTCTTTAGAAGATGCCCAGGCAGGGGCCCAGCTCTAAAATTTGTTGTCGAAAGTTAATTTAGTTTACATGCATTTTTATAGGCAAACTGTCCAGGTTATCGGTTTAAATAAAAAGCTTATTAAGTTATCTTTAAATTGAATCCACAAAATAGATTATAGTGAATCTTTATTTGAATAACATACATAAAAAAACAGAAGAAAATAAATCTAACCTAAGAATGAAATTAAATGAAGAGGAATAATAATAATAAATAACAAAAATAAATATTTGACGACGGCGAGGTTGTGTGTAAAATCTTGCTTCAAAATGAATTCCTGCTCCATCTTCGCAATCAAAGGCTTTGATGCGTCTTCTGGTGCCTCTCAACCTCATGGAGACTGCACGAATGGTTGATATTTGTACTTTCCCTTTTAGCCAGAAGATTGTTTGTGAGTATGGCGTTTCCCATTTGGATGATAATTTGGATGCAGTAATTTTAAAAAAACTCATATATTCAGTCCCTAAGGCTCCGTCGCATGAGATTACTAAAAGTGTAAAAGAGGCTTTTAAGTCTTCCGTGGCTCGGTCGTATTTTAGATGTTTTTCTCGGCTGTGTCTTTGTGCTATTTTTTGCCAAGTAAGGTTGCTGTAAGAGGAAGCGTCAGCATTTACAATGCGAACGTCGAAGAACGCTTTCCTTGCAGGTTCCCATACGCTATTTAGTAATAAGTCTCCTATAAGAGCTGGCTGCGTAGCACTTGCCATACGCATTATTGGTTCAATTGTGCCATTACCCCAAGCTAGTTCGGCCCAATTCTTGCAATCATCCCTATGTTGGTCATGGCCTTGTTTAATCAAGCCGCCTTTTTTACAATTTAGGGCATGATTTAGGTCAAAATTATTTTCACCGCATCCGTCGCAAACCTGAGGAAGATTACCGGATTCGTGAGCGTAGCGAATGGCGATGGTATCTTTAAATTGGGTGGCAGTGAGATCGGTATTGTTTGCGGTGGTAGGGATGATTGACAGCCATTGTGATGAGTTTGATTCAACTACTCTTTGGACGCATCTTTGCATCTTACTCGGCAATTTGGGTATAACATCTTTACTTCTATCACTCTCGTTCAAATGCCTCGTCAATTTGGCTATCCTCATGGTTTCAGCTGCATGAGTAAGATGGGCTTTTAGGTCCAGGTTTTCTGTATTTTTAATGCGTGAATTAGGAACTTGTTTTATTCAACAGATGATTTAAAATATTCAGTGTTTTTTAATGGATTATTAATGCCAAGACCGCCCAGCCTCACTGGCAGGGTGAATAGATTCTGTTCTATCAACAAAATAGATATATTATTACTTGAGATTTTAAATGAAAAATACTTTTTTATATGAACTCCGTAATATTTTCATTAGGTCAGCTTTGTGAATTTTTATTATGTTTTTGACTATAATAATAAACTATTTCCGTATTAGAAAAAAACTCGTTATTTTAGTTTTATAAAATAGTAAAAGTGATTGCAATAGCTTTAACAGAAGCAAAGTTATCGGCTTTAGAATAAAACTTAACACTATGCCGTCGTTTCTGCAAATTGCCCGATCCATCCAGGGCGCCGTTTGTTAATAAATCAAAATCGTGTAAGTGAATATACTCAGAAACAAAAAAAGGTGATTTGATTAGATTATCTACAGGTACTTACACGAATGAAGCAGAAAGCCGTGAGAAGTCAAAATGTATCGCTCAAAATATTCAGCAGGCGGGCAATTCAACCCTGTCGCCGCCATCATACTTAGTGCGTGTTCCACTAGAACAAGAAAAACTTTTCTTGAACTTTAACACTATTCCTCTTTTTTTAAAGTATGCATATGTCACCCGCGTCATTATATTACTTCAATTTACACTTCGATCACCAAGATTGGCTCATTAGTTTTGAAGCTGCAGTGGAAAACACGACACATAACCACATACACAAAAACAGTGTTTTTGCAATCGGAAATGAGTAATGTAATCAATAGTTTAATTTCTTGGTGAAGTTTTAGAAGACTTTTTCGATTCTGATGCTAAGTCACATTATCTGTTAAGAAAGTGTAATTTCGCTGGTTAGTGCTAGAACCCGAAATTTTCAGTGACATGTTTGGCTGTTTGCTATGTTATAACGTCGATATATATTGTACTTTAAGAACTATCGATCAACCAAAGTCTAAGGTACTTCTAGCAGTCCTAGAAGCTCCAAATTTTAAACTTAAGTTACTTATAGCCAACCAAGTCATAAAAATTCAAAAAACTTGGAAAGATCACACCAACTGAATAAATAAGAAAATGTAATTCCATATAAATACATGCGATTACAAAGTTACTACTATGCAGTTCATTCAAATATTTTTACTAAAGTGTATTGTGACTTTTACTAGTATCCGTATAAATATGGGATGCATGTGTAGAAAAATGACAGCCTACAAATATATGTGAGGTCATGTATTCTATGGACACTCCCCGGTACGGACTAAAATAACAGACTTCTTTTAACATTACATCCCAAAACTTTTTTCCAGGATAAGACATGAGGAGCGAGACTTGTGTATTTTTACATATAATGTTTTTGATGGGATTGTTTTTCATTAAAGTGATCTTATTGCCTAGGCTTCGCCTGAGCCCATAAACTTAATCTAACACCTAAACGGTTTAACTATGATATGAATTCAGGCATCAACTCGTCACACCAAAATATTGTTCATGCCGGTCATACCGCCGAAAGCAGTAGGTATTATTTGTTAATACCCGTCACAAGTCGATGTAGTTCTATTAAGTCATGTCGTAACTTTATGGCTATTGGTCACACTGCAATTCGTCATCCCGACAAACAGTTCTTATTGGTCGCAAGGAGGATACCTAACTAAAGTCACCGTCATTCGACTTTCAGGACTGTGTAAACAAACCGCCATATTGAAATTGTCTTTGAATGATGAATTTACTAGTAATGGGGAAGTGCTATTTTAAGTCAAAATAAATCGATTACTAAAATACCGAAAGTAAAACACATCTCATCTTCATATTTTTAATTAGTTAATCTTCTGAAAAAATCGGTGCTCGAAGTTCTACTAGAGTCACCAGTATTAATTATAAAAGGTGGCGTTAAATCATCGGTATACCCTATCGATGATGCCGTCTAAATTTTTCATTTTATGCTCTTCTCCTATTACATGATCCACTCCACGCATTTCTTCCACTGCATGCATCCGCATCTGAATTTAGGTATTTATTTAATTTTAAGTATATTATACCTTATCCTTTGCAGTGTACACAATGCCTATATCAGGTAGATACCGTGAGTACCGGCATTACAATGTGACTAAAGCCCCTCATTCACGGCAGTCCGCCGGCACCTCCGGCACGTAATATAGTATCGTGAATGTCGTTGCCGGATGCGTGCCGTACGGCAACATCCTGCTAGCTCCTTGCCGTCCTCCTTGCAGTCCGAATTGCACTAAATTACGGTAATAAACAATTGAGAAATGCGGCAATGCAAAAAATATTAATTATTCATTATTAAAAATGAAATAAGAGATGGCGGCATTTTTTTAATTCGAGTACAGTGTATGCGCTAAAACGCAGCGCTGCACATCTTTCAACGAATAAGTGCGAATTGGACTGCCAGGCTGGGCCACTTGCACACCGTGTGTCCGCTACATCCAGCCATGCCGGAGTGCCGGCGGACTGCCGTGAATGACGGGCTTAACTTTAGTCACATCACTAACTAAACGTCATAGACAACGTAGTATATACAAGAAGCAAAAACGTCATTGCTGTTTTTCGGAATAGATAACTTTTAAATCATATTGAATTTTCAATGAAATTTCCAAGATTAAGTAATTTTTACATAGTCCTGAAAGTCGAATGACATACGGTTTATATATGTTACTCAACCCGATATTTGTTGTACCACTGGATGGTCACATTGTTCACTTGAATAATAATACGTAAGATACATTATTAGCCGCCCGTATATTAGGTAGGTATGCGTACGTACAGAATTGCCTGCCATATATGAATCCGTCAGTGTATGGTAGGATTTTAGTACAGATTCATGCCCGGAGGACAAATTAGAGCAAAATTCAGGCCGAACATACTTCAGGCCGGTACCCAACCTACTGAGAATAAATTTGTGGAACTGGTTTTTTTTATATCAAATGGAAGGAGCGTTTGCAGTCAATATTGCGGAGTTGTAATAGAGTTTCTATGCCCCATCAACCGCACTGATTTCGACGCCCGCTTTTAGACGAAATGATACTAACCCGGTATTTCGAACACAAATGATGTATTTAACCGGGAGCAAAACATGCCAATATCATCGGCGAAAGATAACGGAAGGCGACGACAATCTCGATGATTTCTATGTCCACCATATGGAGATTATGGAGGGCATGGTAAATGTAATTAATAATATGTTAGAGTTTATACACATTATATTATATTCAAAATATTTTATTGGTTTAATCTGCGAGGAATTCGGAATCTTCTACAAGACTTATACCTCTTTGTATCAATGGAGCTATACAATTTTCGTATATTTGCTGTAGTGGTTCAAAACTTGTCCACGCACTGTCTTTTACTTTCTGAAAACATAACAATACTTCGTTAATTGCACTATTAGCGGTTCACTTATGGGTAGTTTTATCAATAATTACATTTGTCTTTACCTAATTTAATCACCGCACCTTAAATTTCACGATTCACACATCTCCAACTAGATATTTACCTTTTATGTTGTTTCGATAGAATGTGTATACAGCTATAAGCCTTAAGGCAACCATTTCTTTCGGTCTAAATAATAATTAAATCAGACATTATGAAATAAGTAACAGTAAAATAGATTCTGACTTGCCAAAGATTTTCAATATACATACTAGTTTCCTTTTAATAAAATGGCTTCTGTCCAGTGGGATAATTTCGCCAGTGTCAACAACTGGGCTTCAAGTGTACGATGGAGGCCTTGCTTGAAAAAGGAGACAGCTTTCTTTACGAAAAACGAGGCAGCTTGGCCTCGGCCTGCCGGGTGATCCAAAGTGTGGTTAAACGCGTTGCAAGAGTAATGTTTCATAGCTGCACACTTTTTAGTTAGTTAAGGCCCTCATTCACGGCAGTCCGCCGGCACCTCCGGCACGTAATATAGCATCGTGAATGTCGTTGCCGGATGCGTGCCGTACGGCAACATCCGGCTAGCTCCGCCCACCTCCTTGCAGTCCGAATTGCACTAAATTACAGTAATAAACAATTGAGAAATGCGGCTATGTGTAAAATATTAATTATTCATTATTAAAAATGGCATAAGAGATGGCGGCATTTTTAAAATTCGAGTACAGTGTATGCGCTACAACGCAGCGCTGCGCATCTTTCAATGAATAAGTGCGAATTGGACTGCCAGGCTGGACCACTTGCCGTGTGTCCGCTACATCCAGCCATGTCGGAGTGCCGGCGGACTGCCGTGAAAGGCTTTAACTGCATAATAAGCTATCAATATTAAACACTTAACAACTTTAAACGGAACTATGAGTAGAGCCAAAGTGCAAAAAAATATATGCACGACTTTAATGTTCAGGCAATAAAGTCCTGAAAACATAAATTTACTTTGTATTAAGCAGAGACGTCTGCGAACGAAATTTACAATTTTAGTAATGAAAGAAAAATTTAATAATTCTCCGCGTCGAGCGGGATTTGAACTCACGACCTCTCTGAACACCGGGCAGAACGGCCCCGTTAATCCCAATTGAACCCGGCGAATGTTTCCACTACTTCTTTCATTTTGGTTATACGCCTAAGGGAGACGCGTAGCGACATTTACCGATATTTCGATCATTGAATAGGTCGATTGGTAGAGCGATCTGATCGGTGTTCAGAGAGGTCGTGGGTTCAAATCCCGCTCGACGCGGAGAATTTTTAAATGAATACATATTTTTGGCACGTATGGAGATTTGATTTTCGCCATCGCCACCGCTTTGTTTCACACGTTTGGTAGTGAAATATCTTTATGTATCCTCCTTGTGACCAGTTAGAACTATTTGAAGGGATTACCTACGATAGGAACAGATTTGTATTTTTATGAAAAATACCTACAAAATTACGATGTGACTTCATAACTTCACCCACTTGTGACGGGTTAAACAAATAATACTGCTTTTGGCGGTATGACCGGTTAGAACAACATTTTGGTGTGACGAGTTGATGCCTGAATCGAACTATGCACCGGTAGGATGATGGAGGTAGGTAGGTAAATGTTCAACTCACAGACAGCACACACGCAAACAAAATATGTTATAGTTATCATTTTCTTCCTTATGTTATCATCCGTCAATAAAGGAAGTACTAATGCCGTTTCAGCTCTCGTCCAGTGATAACTTAAGTCTGGCCAAGATGATATCAATTTCCAACTTAGTATTTGCGATAATAAAGCGTTTCCATAAAAAATTGCCCCAGATAAGCGCCCGATTACACTCCCTGTAAATATACATAAATGTTAGGTTATAGTAATTTGTGGTAGGTTATTTATATAACTCAGAAATAGGATGCATCCTATGACGCTGCCTTGTGGAATTGAGTTCTTGGTATGTTGTATCTTAGATTTAATATAGTGCAATGATCTAGACCGTTTATCGAAGTGTTAAATTTCTACATACTGTTCTCGTGATGCGAGGTATAACTTCATCCAATTTAATGCCCTGCCACGTTTACCTATCACGTTTAATTTTTGAAAACCAGGATGTTGTGTGAGATTCTGTCACCAAGTCCTAATCCGTGATTTTTATTTCTTTTTCATTCTAATATATATCTTACATAGTTATAGGCTGCTAGGGTAGTAAATTGTATTTTCTAGGAAACTATAGATGCGAAACTATATAACTATTTACTTATACTTTAAACTAATAATTTGAGAAAGGGAGAAGACAGAAGAACAAGTACCAATTTATCTATTATTGTAAGGTTTCATGGTTTTAAAACTAAATTACATGATTTTTGGAATATAAATTTGATTAAAAAGTATCTACATCGACCATTCCGGTGACGTCATCACAGATGGCGGTTAAACGGGTGGTGAGGTGACTTGACGGGCGGAGGCATTCTTTGGGCATTCTCTGTCCGGCATCGGAACCGAACGGACGTGTCGAGTATGTTTAACGTAGAGGTATTGCTAAGCGAGGTTGTTATTTAATTGTTTATTTAAATATACGTTTTGAGACTACACGCTGAGTTGGTTATTTCCGAAGTTGATTACATTTCAGCCAGTGGGATTACGAAATTCCGTAAGTACTCGCCCACTTGTTTAAATATGTGTGTTTTGCTTTTACAATGGTTGTTCCTTTGACTTAAAGTAAACTGAAGACGGTTCAATAAAGTCTCAGGGTAAATTGATTACTATTATTTGAATTGGATACTAATCTATGGACATTTAAACGGTTAGAAAACAATTATTTTATTTTACATACTGTAACGAGCTTATGTAAATATGTAATACACTGTAAGTATATACACGTTGTGCCCAATTTAGATACGGCACAATATTCTTAGTTATCTACTTAAATATTGTATTTTGGGGCCATGATTGTTCACGTTTTTGCAAATTTACGAATTATTTTGATCATTAGTGCTAACCACGTGCTGAGCACGTGTTTTATGCTACAATATTTTCAAAATTTGCTTGTGTTGCCACCTGGACACGTGAGGCGACACGGGGGTAGTGCGATTGACATTGCATGCATTTAACACATCCAACAAGGGCGTACCTCGAGGTGCCATACTTCATACAGGGTACCACTGATCATTTTTGAATTTTTTTTGGGTTTTGATCATTGTGTCCGAGGACTTCTGGGGTATTAAAGGGGGACAAATTTTTCATTATTTTTGCGCTAGGACTCACCGTTTTCGAGATATTCAACCTTGTATCTCTCGGTGTTTAACCTCCTTCTTGTGTAATTGCTTACTTACCTACTCACTGCAATCCTGACCAGATAACTAATACTTTTTGCGGTGAGTTTTAAGATAATGAGTGACGAAGAATGAACAAATGGCCGGAGGTTGAAGACTTCTGGGCGTGACCGTTCCCGATCAAGGCGCAGTGAGACGAGCGTGCGTCTTAGAAGTCGTAGTCGCAGCCACAACCGCCGCTTGCGGGAGAGAGCTGGCTTTAAAGAGAGAACGGGAGAGACTTCGTCAGATGGAAGAGGACCTGCAGAGAGACCGAGATGCTGAGCACCGTTCACGGAGGAGCGAACGCCGCCACACGCCAAGGTCGAGCCGCGAGCGCCGCAGCCGGAGCCGAGCACCGAGAGCTGTGACGAGCCGTGAGCTTCGCAGCCGAGAGCCAGGACCGAGAGCAAGACGCGAACGGACAGGCAGGGACTCCACGAGCATCGATCGTCGTTATAAAAGGTCATGTAGTCCTTCCTTTACTTCTAATGACGTTTTAAAAATAATAAAATCAATAAAAGAAGTCTTACCGTCTCAGCCGACGACACAAAGCCAAAATCATGTTAACAGAAGTCTTGATCACAAAAACATCATCCCAGAATTTAACCCATCAAAAAAAAATCAACGAATCGATGTGTGGCTTAAAAAGGTTAATGAATGTGCTAAAGTTTTCGGCTGGGATGAGAAGACGGTGATCCATTTTGCTATGCAGAAGCTGACAGGGCTTGCTAAGATGTGGTTTGAGAGCCTTAACACTATTTATTTCACATGGGATGAGTGGCATACCAAATTAGCTAACGCGTTTCCTTCAGAACAAAATTATGGGCAGCTATTAGAAGATATGCTTAAACGTAGAAGCAAGCATCAGGAACCTAATGAAAATTACTTTTACGAGAAATTAGCTTTGCTTAATTAGTGCGAAATAACAGGCAAGCGGGCAGTCGATTGTCTTATACATGGTATAGGAGATAGAACGATGCGATCTAGTGCTTTAGCGTTGCGTTGTGAGGAACCCGATCAGCTGCTTAAGTTTCTTCTAAGTAACAATAAAGAATCACCTAGCCAATTTCCGTTACCTAAAGATAGGACTACAACTGGGACAGATGATAAGTCGTTTAATAAAGCGGGTACGTGACCGAACCCTAACATATTCGGCTACAACTGCAAGGAGAAGGGACACATTTTTACCCGTTATCCACGGCCCTTAGTTAAATGTAGTATTTGTCAAAATGTGGGGCATAAATCAGAGATGTGTAAGCTAAAGTCAGAATCAGGGTCGAAAAAGACTGACACATTGCCCAAAATTATGCGCATAATACGGTTCCAACCCATCTGAAAAATTCAGAAATTCAGTACAAGTTAATGATGAGACAATGGGTGCCTTTGTCGACCTAGGCAGTTAAGTCACCCTCATCAAAGAGTCCAGTTTCTCACGTCTTGGGCTTTTCTCATGATGACGTTCCTAATACTATGAAAGGGTTGAGATAAACTCGTACAATCTTTAGGATTGGCAGAGCTGACGATAGTAATTGACGGATTACCAGCCACCGTTATGTGTAGAGTCGTAAACAATGGATTGCTCGAGAAGTCGATGCTCATAGGTCAAACTTACACCGAGCAACTTCATATCGTGGTGTACAAGTTACAAATTTTACACATGGTTAGTGAGCTCCCTAATTTGCAGGTCCTTGACCATGATGAGGTTAAGAGAGTAAGAATTGTAGCGCGTAACAAAATCTATGGGGTAGCCAGCGTAAGAGCTGCCACAGGGTCAGTATTCAATGGCAACATAGTTTTAAGTACCAGGGTGGTGGGGAAGCCTCTAGACCAGTATGTAGTTTGTGGCGAGGTGTATGAAGTGAAACAGAGTAACCTATTATTTATGACCATTCCTTGTGCTGACTCTTGTTGTTTGCAAGAAAATTTTGTATTCGCGCGAGCAGAACGTGTTCAGGCAGTATGTCGTTTATCTGAAGTAGATGTTATAGGATCCTAATTAGAATATGATAGGTAAAAAAAAGAGATGCTTTACCCACTCGGTTTGACGAAAAGCAACTTAAATTAGGCGAGAACGTTACTGAAAGCGATAAGTTCAAGCCCGTTGAACTTCTCAAGCGCTAAGATGATTGTTTTGCATATGATTTAGCTAGTTTAGGTTGCACGCATACTACCGAAATGCACACGGACGCAAGTAAGTTAGGTGTAGGCGGAATACTCTTGCAGCGGCCTGAAGGAAGTGGAGGGCCCTTTCATCCGGTGGCGTATTAGTCGTCAAACTACACCGAAGGAGAGGAACTTCCACTCCTATGGATTAGAAACTTGGGCCGTGATCTGCTCGCTGAAAAAGCTTAGGGTGTACTTATTAGGGAAACCATTTAAGATAGTCACTGATTATAGTGCGCTTCGCTCCACATTCGAAAAACACGACCACATACCGAGGATAGCCGATGGTGGTATAGCGTTACAAGAGTTTCAGTGCACAGTATAATACAGGGCTGGATCTAAAATGGGGCACGTAGACGCTCTATCCAGAAATCCCACCGTCGATTTAGATACCGTATGTCCGGAACAGTACCCTTCTGCCATGGCAATTTGCTATGATAACTGGCTTCTTATACTGCAAATGGGTGATTCGGAATTGTGTCGTATCCGCGATATTATTACTAATTTGGACTCTGAAGGCGTAGAATATATAAAATCAAATTACGTTTTGCGAGACTATAAATTATTAGGGTGCCTAAGCGGCGATAAGAAAAGTTTGAGGTGGGTGGTCCCAAAGGTCGCAAGATGGCAAAGATGCAAGCGCAATCATGACGGTGACCTAGGTTTAAAAAAAAAAACATTGGACAGAATAAAAAGAAATTACTGGTTTGCAAAAATGAAGAAGTTTATAAAGAAACTAGCGACCCGCCCCGGTTTCGCACGGGTTATTATTATATAAACCTTCCTCTTGAATCACACTATCTAGTTAAAAAAAAAACGCATCAAAATCCGTTGCGTAGTTTTAGAGATTTAAGCATACATAGGGATATAGGGACAGAGAAAGCGACTTTGTTTTATACTATGTAGTGATATGTAGGAGCTTGCATTGAGTGTGCATATGCCAAAAAGACTCCGAATTCAAAGGAAGGCCTCTTGCATCCCATAGAAAAGATACAAAAACCATTTCACACGCTGCATATAGACCATCTTGGGCCCTTCGTTAGGTCAAAGGCGGGTTACACTCGCATACTGACTATAGTTGATGCATTTACGTTCCTATTTATAAGATCGGTCAAAAACACGAAAACTCGGAATGTAATAAAGACATTGCAGGATATATTTGACATTTTCCGAGTACCTGAACGAATTATTAGCGACCGAGGCTCATGTTTCACTTCCCAAGCATTTAAAAGGTTTTGTTTGGACCGAGGCACCAAACATGTACTGAACGTAGTGGCAAGCCCGAGAGCTAATGGGCAAGTCGAGCGATATAATAGGACAATCCTCGACTCGCTCACAGCGCAGGGTGTTGGAGCCGACGAGAGAGAATGGGACAGGGAATTAGGGAAGATTCAGTGGGGATTGAACAATACAATAAAATACTAAGCTCATGCCATCATACGAGGGTCCCTTTAAGGTCGTAACGGCAACGATCGTTCTAAGATAGCTCCTATCTTTGGATTTGAGGGCATGAAAAATAAGAAAAGGACTACGGTAGCCGCAGACAGAATGCGTCCTTGGATTCATATCGCATGATTAGAGATTGAAAACGATAACGAAAGTGATAACGATGGCTCTTATGATGGGGACGAGAAAACTAGTTATTGCAAATGTTTTTTTTGGATTGTTTCAGGTCAAGTGCTAGAAGACGTGGAAAGGGATCCCGTGCTTAGCTTGGCCTGGAAAGAGAAAACTAGCATATTTGGTTACATGGTTACAAGGTTACAAGGCTACAAGGTTAAAAGGTTACAAGGATACATAGTTTCAGGTCAAGTGCTAGAAGACGTGGAAAGGAATCCCGTGCTTAGCTTGGCCTGGAAAGAGAAAACTAGCATATTTGGTTACATGGTTACAAGGTTACAAGGCTACAAGGTTAAAAGGTTACAAGGATACATAGTTTCAGGTCAAGTGCTAGAAGACGTGGAAAGGAATCCCGTGCTTAGCTTGGCCTGAAAAGAGAAAATTAGCATATTTGGTTACATGGTTACAAGGCTACAAGGTTACAAGGCTACAAGGATACAAGGCTATAAGGTTACAAGGTTAAAAGGTTACAAGGATACATAGCTATAAATATATAAGAGTACTTGGTTATAAGGTTGTAAGGTTAAACGGTTACAATGATAAATAGTGTTTTCGTTACTAAATAAATTGGATACTTGGATATATAGTCCCTTAGATCTTTGGGTATTCAAATAATTCCCTACACTCATTGGATACACTGCTTCAAAAAATATATATTCATACATACCTTTATATTGTTATATTGTATTACTTTTATTTAAATCATAAGACAGGTATACGTAATTGATAAATTATAAAGAATATAGTCAATTGTTACAAGGTTTTTTGGATATGTGACTAATTTAATTTAATTTGTGTTATGTGTGGCTAACGTTAAATGCACAGAGAATGTCATTGCTCGCCGAGTGTAAGGTTTTGGTTTCACCAGATTCGTGCCTGGGGACATGCACGTCATCAGGATGGTCGAGTGTAAGGTTTCATGGTTTTAAAACTAAATTACATGATTTTTGGAATATAAATTTGATTAAAAAGTATCTACATCGACCATTCCGGTGACGTCATCACAGATGGCGGTTAAACGGGTGGTGAGGTGACTTGACGGGCGGAGGCATTCTTTGGGCATTCTCTGTCCGGCATCGGAACCGAACGGACGTGTCGAGTATGTTTAACGTAGAGGTATTGCTAAGCGAGGTTGTTATTTAATTGTTTATTTAAATATACGTTTTGAGACTACACGCTGAGTTGGTTATTTCCGAAGTTGATTACATTATATACCTACCTAACAATCGGTAGGTAGCTAGTTTAGTTAATAGTATGCCCATCACTAGTTAAAATATCTACACAAAGTTTGTTCATGCAATAGGTTAGCATATTAAATATAAATATTAAAACAAATTATAAAAATTATGAACGCGTAATACCAAGATAAAAAAATGAAGATGATTCATTATAAAAAAATGTTAGAAGCAGTTGTAAATCTGCAATGGTTCTCGAATCTGACTTGAAAATTGTAGGTTCCATTTCAAGGAAATTAGACATCCGAGAGCAATCGTCACTTTAGAAAACGAGATCGCCGGAAGAAAGCGCGCGAAAGCGAATGGAAATGTTTCTATAAAACAACTGAAATATTTACGGCACTAGTTATACAAACTATTAAAAATAGGCAAATGTTCTTCTCTGTCTCAATATATATAATACACTCAAGTGAGAAAATATGGAATACTCAAAAATATGTCTCATATCATTTTATCCCGGTGTAATAAGAGCGAAGTACCATATTTATGTGATGATTTTGACGGTCCATATTTTTGCACTTGATTGTACTAGCATAATTATTCTTGACTACTTCACTACTTAACTCCACTGTGCTTTTGATTGAATTTACAAACTTATTGCATGGTCAGCAGAAATTTTGAAATATCTTGTAGGTACAACAAGTGATTTGCGCTAATAAATTAGGGGGACATCACGGGGAATCTACCGCGAACCTCTTTCGTTCGTTCGTTCGTGTATTTGCCTCTCTGTCGCTCTAAAATCTCTCGCAAAATCTAGTCCCAAACGGGCAAATGACGATCTAGCGAACGAAGTAGTTCTCGGTTATATACTTACACAGTCTCGTCTAAACCCAAAAACAAGTGAGGCAGTATTGGCGTATTGAAATAAAGTTTTCATGAGGTGAGCAAGCATATTAAAAGCTTGATTTGTATCCATGATTCAGTGGCTTTTGTTTTTTTTTCTGTATGACTTTACACGGTATAAAGAAGACTCGTAAAACTTGTAATCATTAATACCTTTGACTACAGCCCACCCACCAAAAGCCCTTGCGAGTTTCCAAATAGCGGTCACTTCTAACGCCAACAGCATTAGGAGAATGATCAAAGACACACAAATTGTCGTCATTCCACTCTGCGAAGGAATTCCAAACCAGCGTGCCGCGTCAAATATAGTTCCTAAGGTGCACAAAAAATCCTACAACAGCGAAAACAATATAATGAGAATTACAATATTTTATTTACATCATTACCAAACATACATATTTCATTTTCAATACTGAAAAATCAAGCACAACTTTTTTTGCTTGGTGTGGCTAAATGTGGGCTATGTTTCTAATGGGTTCAAATTACATAACTATCAAAGTATTTTTAACAAAAAATAAAACCGTCTTAAAAACGGAGAAATAAAATGTATTAATTTTTATTTGCTGTATGATTCGGAAAGGATGAATTATCAAACAAATGGAGGTGACACCACATAGCGCTGCCAACTGACACGTTTGAAGTCGGTGCCAAGCCAAAACGCTATTTAATTGTCGGCCATATACGTTCGGGCAATCCTTCCGATCTCCATAGTGGATATGTCTGCTGGGCATCCACCAGAAAATACTCTCATACATTGATTGGTATGTAGATCCGGCGGATATGCCTGAACGTATATGGCCAGCAAATGCAGAATCGGTTAAGAATGCACATGTTCCCAGTTTTTTTTTAATTTTGTACTGTATTTGTTATAAAGTTATCAAGCCACATATAGCCATTTGTTTTTGTAGGATGTCACAGTTCTAGCCAAACAGTAGGTAGCCCAAGAAAATACCTGCAGTTCTTCTTCTTTTCATGTTAGGTTACAGTTTTTACTTAACGTTGCCTTAAATTAGGGTTCCAAATTGACTACGGAACCCTAAAAAGTGAACAATGTATGTATGTATGTAAACTCTTTATTGTACAAAACACAGATAAATTAAAATTTACAAAAGGAAAACAGTAAGTACAAAGGCGAACTTATCCCTTTAAGTGATCTCTTCCAGTTAACCTTTGAGTAGATGAGAGAAAAAAATAAGAGGTAGACAAAATACACCTAATGTACAACAACGTACCAGATAAATAATAATATAAAGGAACTATATATATTTCCAAAATACATAGGAAAAGTATATATATCACACTAACAAGGAAATGTGAGACAACACTAATAAAAAATAATAAACAGAATATACAGATAAACAAAGAGACAACAGCAACCAATCACACAGAAACAGGTAACCACAACTTCTTTAATTTCCCCTTGAGCGACGCAATAGACTGGGACTTCCTATACGAGACAGGCAAATCATTCCACAGTCTAACCGAGCGTAGCGCAAACGACTTGTCATAGCCACGAGATTTGTGAGATGGGATTAAAAGAGACTGATTCTCACTGGACCGCAAACGGTGACCACTGCCTTCAGCCAAAAATTTAAATTTCTCCGAAAGGTACAGTGGAGAAGAGGGAGAAAAAAGCACAGTAAACAAAAGAGAAAGAGTATGTAAATCTCTCCGACGGCGGATAGGGAGCCAATTTAATTGATTGCGGTAAAAGGTCACATGATCATATTTCTTGAGTCCGAAAATATATCTGATACAGACATTCTGTAACCGCTCGAGCTTATCAAGCAATTCCTCCTTGATATCAAGGCACGCAGTGTCACAGTAGTCCAGAAGCGGGAGAAAAAGCGACCGTGCCAACATACTTTTCGTGTGGAGAGGGAGAAAGCTTTGCAGACGCCTTAAAGAATGAAGAGAGGCGAACACCTTTTTACTGACCTGAGCTACATGTGGCGCCCAGGATAGAGTCTGATCCATTGTAACGCCCAGATTTTTTACAGTGGGAGTGAAAGGAATAGGGGTACCATCGAAGAAAATTCTGGGTAAAATCTGGACAGACAGTCGGGAGATGAACAATATACGGAGTTACTTTCAAATGTAATGCCAGTGACAACATTTGATGCAAGCATGCATGGCATTAACTTCGCTATATCATATTTATTATTTTTCAGGGAGAACGGTGAGGTTTATTATGAACGGAAATGTGTCTGTTTGCATTGGCACCGACATCAAACGTATCAGTTGGGACAACTATGTAGTGTCACTGTTTAGTATAAACCTATGCTAACTTATTTGTTGATGGCGTTGACACTGGCCACGACGTCGACACTAATAGAAAAAATAATACTCGTATGTCAGTGTCACAATAAAGCGATTCGCATATACATATAGCTTAACAATAAAATCCATTAAAATCTACTATTTATCATCAGTGTGTGTAATATTAAAAGAAGAAGAAGCGGAGGCCTCCGCCAGCGAACCACAATAATCGGCTGCGTTGGTAAGTCTTCACCATTACATTTGGGTTAGCATAGGAACTGCACCCACCATTTGATATACTTACAGTCCACTTAATAAAAAACGCCTGGCTTTACGCCACAATTTCTGGTCCTTCGAATCGGATTCTAAATTTTCCAAGTTTTGAACCTCCGTAATTTTATTTCCCCATAAATATTTCCTACAATATTTATCTCGCGAATCGTATTCGCTACCTATTGCTAATTCCTGTTTCTCTGCAACTTTCACTGATTGTTAATACATTTATTTATCCAATTCGTCGCATTTATTTTGTCCGTGACAAAAATGGCGGAAGGCGAGGTGCAATTGTTATTGCAAATAAAAACGTTGACACTCAAGAAAGAATATTTGTTTAACAAATTGCAAAGGGCTTATGATATATCCAATACGGTTAAATTGGATAGTTTAGACTCGGTACAAAATTACATGGTACAGTTTTCGGAACTCGATGACGCACGTGTCGACTTCGAAAAAATTGTGATGGAAATTATATTGCTAGAAATGCAGTCGAATCCTAAGGTTAAGCCTTCAACTAGCGCGTTAGATAGCTTTGACGAATTATATTTCGCTTGCAAAAAGGTAGCCTTAAACTGCAATCGTTTAGTCCAAGAGCCAACCACAAAAAAATCAACTGAAACCAAGGATGATAGTTTAGCTAGGCCGGTCTTACCGAAACTGACATTATTCGAATTTGATGATCAGTTGGAGAATTGGGCCACATTTCATGATACCTTTGTGTCTTTAGTTCACAATCGCAAGTCCGAGAATATTGATAAATTTCACTATCTGCTGTCTTGTGTCAAAGGTTCAGCACTCAGCATTGTCAAGAGTCTTCCGATTACGTCCTACAATTACCCGCTTGTTTGGCAAAGTTTAGTTGACAAGTACCAAGATGTCAGGGGATTGACTGCCAGATATCTAGATAAAATGCTGAACTTCTCACCTTTGACAAAGGATAGCGTAGCGAATTTAACCTCATTCGTGGAGACGTTTGACCATTCCTTGTAAGCGATTGACGCCTTGCAGATTGAGAACTTGGACGATTATTTGTTTTGTCATTTGGCATTACGCGGGTTAGACAGTCATACTCGGAAATTGTTTGAAGAAAGCCGCGATCAAACCAAATTACCGACTTTCGCGGAATTGATAAAATTTGTGAATAATCAAATAAAAGTTTTGAAACACGTTTTTCCTAGTACGAGCTCTCGGACTATAAGCAATCAACAAGTCAAAGTGAAGTCACCTGTCAACTTCACACAACCGAGTCATAAACCGGCCATTTTCAAATATTCGAACGCGATTCGAAATGCGAGCGCAATAGGTTGGATTAGCTGTTTCGCGAAGTGACACTCAAAATAATTCGAACCAAAACAAACTGAATTGTGCGCATTGCAACGCAAATCATCTGATTTATCGTTGCGATCAGTTTCGTAAACTGAGAGTTCAAGATAGGATTGACCGTGTCAATACCTTAAAGCTATGCGTCAATTGTTTGAATGGTGGTCATGAAGCATCAAGTTGTAAGAGTAACATGACTTGTGGAGTTTGCTCTCAGCCTCATCACTATTTACTACATCGGGATGCAAGTGTCCTGCAGGCACCGGCCGTGCCGACCTCGCAGGCGCCCCGCGCTGCCGTGCATGCAGCGGGGCCTTCGCCGCCGCGCTCCGTGAGTGCGACGTCCCCTCCTACTGTAACTGAGAATTTTCATTCCGTGAGTGAAAATTCCAGTTCTTATGGTGTAGTGTTGGGGACTGCAAGGACTCTAGTAGTTGACATCACTGGTCAACATCAGAACTGCCGTGCTGTTCTGGATTCTGGGGCTCAAAGCTCATTTATTACTTTGAATTGTGCTCAACGTTTGGGCTTACCTCGCTACAAATGTCCTCACTCAGTAACAGGATTAGGTGGCACAGTGTTCGATTTCCCTCAAAAAAATTCCATATGCTGTTTATTGCATAAATCAATCAAGGAATGCATTTTAAATGCAAGACTAGAACACCCAGAAGTCTATTTCAAATACTTTTTTTTATAAAAAATAAATTATATTTCATGACCTTGACATCGAAAAATTACTAAATAAATTCTACAAAAGTATCTGATGAAATTTTCGCTTTTTAATCAATGTAGTTCGATAAAAGAGCCTTTTGCGCATATTTTCTAGTTTTTAGTTTTGGAATTTACCTTCTGGTTACCGAGTTAATCATATAAATACCGATTTTTTTTTTTCTCCTAAAAAACTCAAATGTGCGACTTGTGACTAGCACTGACAGATTGCTCTTAACTAGGTCTACCACTGGTAAAAAAATCACGTTCCACTATCGCGGCGTTTGGGAGTTATCGAATTTAAAAATACAGTGTTAGGCTTGACACTCAAAATGACCTTTAATTTTTAGTCAGAATTAATTCAAAATTTTCCTCTATTACAAAACTGTATATTGTTTAGACATACTCCAGGTACATAAATAAAAATACAGAATGATTTTTTTAAATGAGGTTTTTTTTTGTCGTTTAATATTTTTCATTCGATGATGGTTCACATGTAGCATGGGAAGGGGTCCACCCTTGTCATGCTTATTATGCTATAACCCCATGCCCACACATGTGAAACGGAGAAACGGTTGTGAGGCACCATGGAGCCGTTACAGACCCATGGCGCCACTTTGCCTCAGCAGGGACTTACCCAACCTGCTGAGGGATGTCCATCCTGCTGTGAGATGTCACCTTTCTGCTCCATCATCAGACCTTGGACATCATCTAGGGCCTAAGTACTCATCGAAACAAAATTAACGAGTCCAAACACGAGGGTATTATATCAACTAATTCTTTAGATCCAGTGGTCACGTCATTTACGGTCCAAGTGTAAACAAGGAAATGAAGCTTTTCAATAATAAACCAAGTATAATGCTTTTCTCAAAATGGTGCAATTAAACCAAAGCTGCAGGCCTAAGATGGTTATCTACGAATGTCATTAGATAATGCTATAAGTTAATAAACTGACAAGTTGGACGCATAGCGTAACGGTGACTGCTGCCAAATATAATTGCCATTATATTTGGCAGCAGCCATATAGCCATATAACTGCCATTTGACAGAACTGTTTAAAATTATCAGAAATTGTCAGAAAGTGCCGACAAACTGTCTTCTTATCAGGCTATCCGCTTTGCATCTAAGCCCCATGGTCAGATAATTTTCTATATTTTCTGCAACCATAAACATTATTCCCATCTTTATCGCTCTTACATACCTATATCGATGTGTAATAAAGGCAGTGATAAAGTCGAACCCTTCAATTTCATACTGGTAGCGGGCGTTTTGACATGCTGCCCGTTTTTTTAATAATAAAATTTGAACTATAATTATTTTTCTTCTATTTATAAGCTATTCAAGATAACTAAAATGTCGCGGTACGAACATTATAAATACCACCGACCTTCTGTTTTGGCTGTTTAGGGCCAATGCCTTCGTCCTATTTGATCGTTTCAGCCGTTTTAAAAAGTCTGAATGAATGCATCAAATGCACGAAACAAATGAATTAACGTCTTTTTGGGTGCTTATATCTCAATAACCAATAAAGATATATTTATGAAATTTGGGGATCTTGTTAGTCTCGGGAGTCCAAATAGGTGGATGAAATTTCGTGTGTTTATATTCAGTAGATTTTGAGTAACAAAGGGGTCAAAAGTGCCTCCCGATGGTTCGTGTAAATATACACCTGAACTTGGCTGGACACAATGCCGCGTGTCTAGATAAATAAATATAAATAAAGTTTCTCATGTTGTTCCTTAATTTAATTTCATCAGATTTTTTAATTACTCCGACATTTCATATTTGTTTGACCTTTAGTGACAACCCTAAAAAGTATAATTTGACCTTTATACGTAACTCCCAAACGCCGCGATATTGGAACGTGATTTTTTTACCAGTGGAGACCTAGTTAAGAGCAATCTGTCAGTGCTAGTCACAAGTCGCACTTTTGAGTTTTTGAAGAGAAAAAAAATGAAATTAAAAATTCTGTATTTTAACCACATTAAATTAATTTTAACCACTGTAAATTCCAAAACTAAGAACTAGAAAATATGCGCAAAAGGCTCTTTTATCGAACTACATTGATTAAAAAGCGAAAATTTCATCAGATACTTTTGTAGAATTTATTTAGTAATTTTTCGATGTCAAGGTCATGAAATATAATTTATTTTTTATAGAAAAAAGTATTTGAAATAGACTTCTGGGTGTTCTAGTCTTGCATTTAAAATGCATTCCTTGATTGATTTATGCAATAAACAGCATAGGGAAATTTTTTGAGGGAAATCGAACACTGCTTTGGTATGGTGACATGCGACATAAAGCCGTGTAAATCGGACGTTCCGAGTTTCCAGGTGGAAATGGTCGTGGTGGAGAAGGTGTCATCTGAAATGCCAAATGTTGAGTTTCCACCAGATGTTGTAGAAGAATACAAAGATTACGAGTTGGCTGATCCGCTGTTCTTCAAGCAGTCGTCAGTGGATATCCTGTTAGACAACGGCGTCGTGTCTGATGTGATTAAGGACAAGCCTACTACTGTCAAGTCGGACATTCCGAAAGTGATTGAAACTATTTTCGGTTACGTTGTCAGTGGAAGATTATACAATACAAGCAACCAACTGTCTTTGAATTTACATCTGTCAATTTCTGAAGAGAAGACTTTGGACAAAACACTGCGTGACTTCTGGGAAGTAGAGGAATTGCCGTGCAAACCTGTACTTAGCCCTCAAGATCAGCTGGCTGAAGATATTTTCGTACGAGATCACTCCCGTGATGAGGGGGGGAGGTATGTCGTGCCACTGCCATTTGCTCCTGATGCACCGCCACTCGGAGACTCTCGAGCAGCAGCCGAGCGACGATTACTGGCGACAGAGCGTAAACTTGCGCGCTCACCAGTACTGAACTGAACTGAACTGTTGGATACATTGCACCATGCACATTTGTTGCGAAGTGCATTCGTCAGGACCTTTGGAAGGTGGGCGTGTCTTGGGATGAGCCACTACCTCATGACGTATGCGAGCAGTGGTTGACATTTATTGACGAGTTACCCCGACTTTCCGAGTTGCAAATTCAACGACACATCTTGCTTCCAGACGTAACTGAATGTGAGCTGGTTGGATTTAGCGACGCGTCTTCACGTGGGTACGCTGCCTGCATTTATGTCATCTCAAGATGTCAGTCGAATGTCAAGTGCAGATTTTTGATGGCAAAGTCAAAAGTAGCTCCAGTCAAAGTTCAGACGATCCCTAGAATGGAGCTAATGGCCGCGACTCTTCTGGGAAAACTCATGAAGTATGCATGTGAATGTTTAACTCGAGTCAACGTAACTAAAGTTACAGCCTTAACTGATTGGACTATTGTTTTGGCATGGCTGCAAACTGATGCTTATAAATTAAAAACTTTTGTGTGTAACCGTGTTACACAAATAACAGAGTCTATACCTCCACATGCATGGCGTCATGTTAACAGCGAAAATAACATGGCAGACATTGCCTCGCGAGGTGTTTCTCCGTCGCAATTCATGGCTAGCAGCACTCAATGGTTTGAGGGACCTGCTTGGATGTATGAAGATCGAGAAACATGGCCTGTTTCTACATACGTTAATAAAAGTGAAACCCCAATCCCAGAGATGAAATTAAATTCTAATGCATTTTGTTTGATCTCTCAAAAAACGGAAGAAGGAAAACTGGAATTTGTTGAGCGTGTCTGCAACCAGTTTTCTTCTTATTCTAGAATGCAAAGAAGCATCGCCTGGATATTGCGTTTACTGCAACGTTTTCGCGGTGACGTTTCAATTTGTAACCAAGTCTTAACAACTAGGGACTTGAATCAAGCTCATGATAGCTTGATTAAATCAGTGCAAGCCGCCTACTTTAAAGATCAAATCGAATCTTTGAAAAAAGGTGACACATACATTCCGTCGTTAAGAAAGCTGACTCCCTTTCTTGACGCTCGCGGCTTACTCAGGGTGGGGGGTCGTATCCCAAACTCTGACCTGCCATACAATGCGAAACACCCATTATTGTTGCCGTAGCAGAGTAGGTTTACAAAACTCTTGGTTGAATATTTCCATAAAAAATATTTACACACAGGTCCGCAAACCTTACAAAATATTATCAACCAAAGATATTGGATCTTGTCGGCTCGTAGCCTCATTCGATCAATCCACGTAAAGTGCAAAAGTTGTTTTAAATGTAAACCGACGCCGCTTCAGCCTAAAATGGGCGATCTTCCATCGACTCGGCTGCTACCTAATAAAGTGTTCGAGCATGTAGGAGTTGATCTAGCCGGCCCTTCTACATAAAGGAAAGCCTACGGCGAAACGCAAAGATAGAGCAGGCTTATTTAGCGGTATTTGTGTGTTTTTCCACTAAAGCCGTGCATTTGGAGACTCTCTCTTCTCTATCTGCCGATTGTTTTCTGGCCACTCTAGACAGATTCGTGTCTCGTCGTGGTCTCTCGGCATGTTTTTATTCGGACTGCGGGACAAATTTCACAGCAGCCAGTAAACATCTTGCTGATGTTCAGAAATTTATGTCTGACAACCGCACTCAACATGATATTTTGAACGGCTGTGCTCAGCGCATGATTAACTGGCAGTTTAACCCTCCTGGTGCTCCTCACATGGGCGGTTTATGGGAAAGTTGTGTACGTATCGCAAAATATCATCTTGTACGTGCTGTCGGTGACAAAGCTTTGACCTTTGAAGAGCTTTCTACGGTTTTCTGTAAAATCGAAGCCATAATGAACTCTCGGCCATTATGCGCTCTACCGGCTAGTGATAACCCTAACGAGTTTAACGTTTTATCGCCAGGTCATTTCTTGGTAGGCAAGAGTCTGACAGCTGTACCAGAGTATGATTTACAGTTAGTGCCTGAAAATCGCTTAACACGCTGGCAATATTTGCAAAATTGCTCACAACTGTTTTGGAAAAGGTGGAGCCAAGATTATTTAAACACCTTACAACAAAGGTCAAAATGGTTTACCTCGCCTCCCGATATTAAAGTAGGAGACTTGGTCTTGGTCAAGGATAATCGGGCTTCTCCTAGCAGTTGGCCCCTTGCAATTGTCGATCATACACATCCCGGTGTGGACGGCATTATGCGCAAGGTCACTCTGCGTACAAGGGCCAATAATATATTTGTGGGTAGGTGCTCAAAATAGTGACAAGTCAGCTGTAGAGATAATTAATATTTATTAGTAATTAATAAGTATTTTTCAAAATTATTGTGTTACAAATAGTGTAAATAAATCCATTTAGTACATACAGTGTAGTCAAGATCCATTGATGTCCCAATAAAAAGTTGTTCACTAGCACCTGCCGGCAACTTCACAAAACAACTTAAAACTTCAATTTTCAAGTAAAATGTCAGCACTGGAGGCAATAGTCACTGCACAGACTTCCTTGGAAGCATTGTTGACAACAAAATTTGCAGAGTTTGAAGCGGCCCTACAGACATCCTCTCCACAGTGTGACACAACTGCAACCTTGAGCGCGGAGCTTTTGAAATTCAAAGAGTACATGCATCTAGTTCAATTCGATGTTGCTACTGCGTTCCTCAACGGAAAACTTGAAGAGGAAATTTACATGCAACAACCAGAAGGCTTTAGCGACGGAACCTCTAAAGTTTGGAAACTTAATCGTAGCTTATACGGCGTAAAACAAGCTCCAAGATGTTGGAACTTTTGTTTTGAAGAAATTTTACTTGATATGGGTTTTAAGCAATGCGAGGCTGACTGTTGTCTGTACAGTAAAGAAACAGGCGGCAAGAAGTTATTAATCACATTGTACGTAGATGATGGATTAGTAGCCGCAACAGATGAAGACTTAGCAAACTCTTTTCTTAATGATTTACGGAAACGATTAAAGATTACGACAAAACCCGCGTCGTATTATCTAGGATTAGAAATCAAAAGAGGAAAGGATGGTTCAGTATTCATAAATCAAGAAGCTTACGCAAAGAAAATCCTAGAGCGATTTGGAATGGCAGAATGCAACCCTGTAACAACACCAATTGAAAAAGAAATTTCGCTATCAAGGAAAGTTGAAACAGAAAAGTACGAAAAGTATCCTTACAGAGAAGCCGTTGGTGCGTTAACTTACCTGATGGTTGGCACACGTCCGGACATTGCATTTGCAGTAGGTGTAGCTTCCCGGAAATTAGAAGCACCATCTAAGGAGGACTGGCTAGGAGTAAAGAGGATTTTGCGTTACATCAAAGGCACACATTCCTATGGGATTAAGTATAGACAACATAAACCTGGAATACTCGAAGCATTCAGCGATGCTGATCATGGAGGTGATCGAGAAACTAGCCGATCTACTACAGGCGTGGCCTGTTGCTACGCAGGAGGCGTAATATCCTGGCTCAGTCAACGGCAAGCGTCAGTTGCTATATCTACTACAGAAGCCGAGCTGGTAGCAGCTAGTGAAGCAGCGCGTGAAATGGTGTGGCTGACCAGAATAATGCAGGAGTTAACCGAGCTCAAGCATATTCCTGCGCTATATGTTGACAACGAGGCAGCTGTTCGCTTGGCACATAACCCGGAATTTCACAAGCGAACAAAGCACATTCGCATTCGACATTTTTATGTTCGAGAGTTAGTAGCCGAAGGTGCCATACACGTTAAAAGAGTCGGCACAACGGACCAACCAGGTGATATTTTAACCAAAGGACTTCCACGGCCAAGACTCTCTTCCCTTTGCAAATCTCTAGGAATGAATAGTGTTGAATAAGGGAAGGTATTAAAATAGTTTTGATATCTATATACCAAAAACTAAAGTATTCAACCTATTTGTGCCGTAGTTTGAGTTTGGAAGAGATGTGCTTATTTTGACTTTAATATTGTCTTGTCAGATTTCTTCTATACGAATACATTGTTGTACATTTTGTTTATTTGAGAGCTCGTTTTAATTAAATTTCTATTCATATTAATATACTTTTCAAGTAGTCTCCATTTCTAAAAACCACAACTCCAATAGTAAACAGTGGTCAGTCTTCTTCGAATGCCATGCTTTGCGAGGAAGTCATCGAGCTCCTTGTTACGGTATTCAGTGCCGTTGTCAGATTGCAGATGTCGAATCTTCTTGTCGTGGAACATCTCAACTTCATTTTTGTATGTTTGGAAACATTTTTGAACACCTCACTTTTCTTCTTGATGAAGTATACGTAGCAGTAACGGGTAAAATCATCTATGAAGGTGACGCGTCTCTTGCGCCTCCTAGTGACTCACATTCCAACGGTCCACAGACGTCGCTGTGTATTATTTTTAGCTGTTGCGTCGTGTAGAGATCGTCATGTCTATAAAAGGTAATCTTGACATTTTACCTTTGATGCAGGCTCACAGTTTTCTAATTTATCTTTACGTAGGTTCAATCCTTACATAAGATTCTCTGCAGCCATCTTATTAAGATACTTTTTATTTATGTGGCCAAGTTTACGGTGCCACTCCATGAAGTCGCAATGTCCTTTTGGTGAGTATTTGCAGTTGCTTCTTTCTTGAATTTAAGGTAATACAGTTCATCTCTTCTCCATGCTGTCAGTATGACTTTACCGTTCTTCTGTATAATCTCAGCTTTATCTTTATAGAAAACGACTTTGTATCCTTTGTCCGTTATTTTGCCTACAGACATTAGGTTTACTGATACATCAAGAACGAAAAAGGTGTCATCAATATTGTAACCTTCACCTTTTTCTGTATGGACTGTTACTCTTCCTTTTCCTTCAATGTTACTTGTGTGATTCTTTGATGCCAACTTGAGCTTGCCATTTTCGGAGGTCATTTCTGAGAATTTAGACTTATCGCCGCAAATGTGTGATGAACTACCGCTGTGTAAACACCAGCAATCTTCTTTTGTACAGGAATGGACGGTACTCAAACATACATTAAAATGGCTGGTCTGGTTTCGATTAGTCTTCTCATATGACGTCTTCTTTTTGCTCCAACATGCCTCAGTGGCGTGACCTTTCTTTTTGCAGCTCTTGCAGTACGATTTGAAGTTCTTTTTCTTCAAGTGGTATGCTTCTGGAGTTTCTGGCTGTTCATTAACACTCCTGGCTTGGTATTCTTCAATAATTTTAATTTTCAGGTCTTCAGGATTAGGCAGGGCATCTCTAGATTCGATCGCAATGCGAAAATTTTCAAACGTTGTCGGTAAACTGTATAGAAGCATTATACTAAGCAATTCTAATGGTATTTTAATATCCATATCAGCGAGCTTATCCACGATATCCATGAAGTTATTTAAATGATCGCTGATGTCATCATCTGTATTCATTCGTTTTAGAACTAGTTGCTTTAGCAAGGTTGCTTTTGCTCGCAGGCCCGGTGCTTTGGTAAATTAATTTTAATTTGTCCCATACCGCTTTAGATGACGTGCAGATCTTCACTTGTTTTAGCTCGGAAGGTGACAGCAAAAGGAAAATTTCAGCTCTTGCCTTCAGGTCTTCCTTAGTGAAAGCTGACTTCGTCGCCGCATCCGCCTCCGTTGACAATATTTTCAAGCCACTTACGATATCCCAATAGTCGTTTTTTATTAGGACAGCTTGCGCTTGTAAACTCCAAGTGTCACTCATAATTCGTCTTGGTCAACGGTTCTATATTTCTGTAACTCGTCGAAGCCATTTTTCGAATTTATTGTAGGCGCTTTTCACTAACCACGCTCTGCTACCATTTTGTGAGGGTTATTTGAATACGCGCAAACAAATTGGAATAATAAAATTAAAATCACGGAGCCCAGGCACAGAAACAGCTTTACTTAAAGTAATGACAGTCAACGATTATAAATGGAATGACATCTATTTAAAATATAGCAGGCTGTGTCGTGGCCAGTCCTCACATGAAGTCACAACTCAAACATTAAATGGATAAGTCAGTCGGATTCGTGGCGATTCGTAACAACCTTCCACACCTAGAAGGCCTGCGTAGAATGACGGGCATGTGCGATATCCGCTCGTTGTACCCCTTACCATGATATTGACAAAAAGAGTTAAAAATGTTGTCTACATCCAGGCGTACCTATGCATCCCAAAAGTTCCGTGAGGTCCAACCAAATACAGAGAGGCAAACATAAACTTACGTCTTTCAAGTGTGGTTGTGGCGTCTTCATGAAAAAGATACGTTTATTTAACATGTTTTCTGAAAATTAATTCATAACGAATTAACTAACTGTTGAAACACATGGATACTACTAGTGAGCTATTGACAGTTGCGAACCGGGATTGATGAGCCACTTGCAATCTAATAGGACATTGTGTACCGGTAAACTGGGGTGACTTTGATTCATGGGGTAACATTGTTCATCAATTTTTAATAAGTTACCCATTTATTTGGTAAAACGTTTATTATGTATTTCTGTTAAGATTGCCTAGAATATCATACAATTCTCAAACTTGTATTCAAAAATGAAGTTTTTATAGCTCAAATGTCGTTGACTTACGAGTATGTTATCCCAAGAATCAAAGTAACCCCAGATTACGGTATTAAGGGCGCTATACAAGAAACTACAAATGAGTGTGAATTTTAACACGAGTTTGTAATTCTTGTTCCGCCTGTGATACATACAATATTTTTCATCACATTTGCGAGGAAATAAATAAACTTACTAAAGCGATATTGAGAGTCATTTCAGCGTTTTAGTAAAAAAAACTATATCATTAACAAGTCATGATATAGTTTTTAGTAAGCTCTAGCTTACTTAAGAAAATTCGCAGAATAATGCACTTTGGGACTTATGGTCAGAAAGTATAGGCTAATTCGTGTAATACCCGAACAGCTACTTTTCAGGGATTTTTTCTGTAGTATATGACATCCATATGTAGTTTATAGCTAAATTCATATTATTGCGTTCAAAATTGTATGGACAGTTAATTCATAAATTGTTCATGCACTTTTAAATGCGTGTGTACGTAACTGGAACAAATATCCGTAATAAACACACTTGTTTACTCTTACCAGGATTCGATACCGGGTTTTCAAAATTTCCTCCTACAAATATCAAAGCCGCAATGAGGTACCTAAATTTTACCTTTTTTAGCGTATAGTAAAAATAAACTACATATGTTAATACTAATCTAAGTTTATCACTAACCTGGTACTATTGCTTGAACATCATAATATGAAGTAAATAAATTCAGGAAAACTGTTTTGATAATGTAAGTAAATTATAACTTTCCACATTAGTAAAAATAAGACAAAAAGCACTTTGTATTTAAGTAAGTAAAAATGCAGGTCTTTGTCCCAATTACAATACTTAATGAGAGTTCAAAGGCAAATCATGCATGCTGCCCTATAATTGAGTTTTCAGTTAAACACCCGTTATCTGAATAATAAATGTAAGCAATCGATTTGCTAAACGTACACATACAATTATAGATAGCCTTTAAGTTATTAATATAATTTATACAAAATATCTTGAAAGCAGTGATTCGTATTAGACGTGCTGTTTAAATATTTTTTCTCAAACATGATCGTAAATGTATGCATTTATGTCACGAAATGAAGACATGAAGTTTCTTGTTTACGGCTCCCCCCATTTACTTCTTGGCCGGCGGCCGTGAAGTAATGTATGGCGTAAGTATGAACGAAACATTATTGTCCGCTGCTCTAACTTTTTAATTTGCGTACTAACACTAAACTAACAAAGGAAAAATAACATACAGCCAACGACCACTAGATACTTGCGACATTAAAAAAAAAACAAATTCTATGTTTCTATGTATATTTATGTGCGGTTAAAGTTGGTGCTCGAATAGCTCATTCAAATGGCATCTTTAAAAAATAATAAGGTGGCAAATTAAACAATTTTTTCCTTATTAACTATTTATTTACCTAGTAGTTATTTTAATTTTAATATTTCCTCACAATGTTTGAGAAAAGCACTATACAAGCCTCGGCCGGAAGAGAGATTGCAGGACTTGTTTAATCCGTCTACCACAAACTCGTCCTGCAATCTCTTACTTCATGGCCTCTGCAGTAATGTACTATTATTGAAATCAAAGTATGTATGCCATGAAAAGTTGACAACGTGGAACATCGACATTGCCCTGAATTTTGTAAAAGTCAGACAGTTTGGTTTAGAAGCCACGTTTTCCTTGTGCGTTATATATTATATAATAGTAGCTAATTTGTCCCCTTGAAATACAGTTAATAATTAATCCAAGCATTGCCTTCACACTGCAACTTTAGTACAAATGGTTTGTTACCCAGATGTTATTTATGTAAGTACAACTCGTACACAGAAAAATTTTATTTGTGCAATGGTATTGTAGGGAAATAAAATAATAGGCACAGGTGGTAGAGAAAACCAAATGTAATAATGACATTCAAAATAATAGACAAAAGTCGTATAAAAAGCATAGACAATAATAAGCACGTCATGCTCCGTGAAAACCCCACTGTCTGTTTTGTGATTAAGTAATTGAAACGTAATGCTGATGTTTACAATATGTACTGAATTAGTACATACTTCAAAAAAATTGTACCTTAATGGTCGAGAGTACAATAAGCTCAATTCGGACTTGCTGTAGAGCATCTCCCCAGCAACCCCAAAATTTAGTTAAAGGAAATTCACGTAAATAGGTACTTACTATTTAGCAAAAAAGACGCCGAAAACATTGTAGGTACTGCAGTTTTTAACGTTGAATGAGTTACCCATGGCTAGTTAAATTACCTAATTGTCGCCAGGACGCAAGCGCCTCCAGCCGACTTCTCAAACGTACGAAACTTTGTATTTTTATATACAATGGGATACACACATTTTATTTATGTTATAAACTTGTTTCTGGTGAGTTCCAATGTTTTCTTGTCAACCAGCAATGTTACTACGTACTATGTCTAGTGGGGTATCATTTATAAAAGGGCTAACCATACCCATACCCATACTGCCATACCATACCCATACTTATACTCATGCTCATACGGAACTTCAGGTGGTCGTTAATCCTGCCGCCATTTTTGACGCTGTATGAATGATTCTGGCGGCAATATCGAGAGCGCGCTAGGATTATTTGACGTCCAACTACGCATCTCGAAACCGGCGTGAGCATGCACGGTGTAAATATCAGCAGCCAGCTTGGCAGCTTTGCCGACGTCGTCTACGCTAGTTATGCAATCGTCCATGTAATGGTCGGCAATTATTACTCGAGCTGCGTCAGGGTAAGTTTCCTGCCATTCCAAAACATTTTTATTTTTTATATGTATTGCAGTGCACGGACTAGATGCGGCGCCAAAAATCATTGAAGACATGCTATATGAAGGTATGATGAAGGGATGCTATGAAGGTATGTTCTAATCGGTTCGCCTGGGGTGTCTCTCCACAGAAATCTTTGCGAGTCTCTATCTTTTTCAACAATTGAAATCTGCGGAAACATTTCACGAATATCGGCATTTAAAGCTACAGCGCCCTCGCGAAACCGCATCAGAATACCAAGTAAAGGCTGCAAAAGATCAGGGCCAGTTAATAACAAGAGTTTAATGACACACCGTGGGATTTTGCTGCCGCGTCATGTACCGTTCGTAATTTATTCGGTTTATTCGGATTAATTCCAATAACTCCAATTTTATTTTTTGAATCAAACTCTGTACATTTTTGGGACGAAAATTATTGCAATATACTCGCCTCTTTAGAGTAGCCCAAAACTCTTCAATAGGGCGAAGTTACGGAAAATTAGGGGGATTTGATGTCTTCGGTACGTATGGGATGTTTAACTCCGCCATTTTGTTAAGGGTTTTTTGGAATAATGGCTTGAGGCTAAGTCTGGCCAAAACACTACATTTTCTCCTCTATGATTCGTATTTATGAAATCCCGCACTAATGGTAAACAAAGCTCCATGTAGCGATCGGCGGTCACAGCTAAACCTGACTTAAAGAATACAGGCTTAGAAATTCCGCGTCGACTGAAGGCAAGCCACACCAAAACTTTTTTAGGAAATTTTGTATGCTCAACATATTTCACGTTCTCATCGGTTGGACCATTGGTGTTCTCAAAATAGTAATTGCCTTGCCACTCGTTTCCATCTACTCGTAACGTAAAATATGACTCGTTATCCGTAACGCAAGTGACATTGCTTTTAGCGTAAAATATTTCTTTGACCAATTTACGCAGCCGTACTTTCAGAGTGATTTCTTGGTTTTCAGAGACGATGGGCTGAACTTTTCTACACCGCTTATCGATGCCAATGTCTTTAAGATGTTTTTAAACAGTTTTGCCGTCACACTTAAATTTTCTTCCGAGGTCTCTATAAGATTTAGCGACACGGCCGGCCGTAATTTTCTTTAATCGAGCTCTCTCAGCAAACTTGCTCAAGCTGGAATAGTTTCTAGAACCAGGCTTTCTAGCAGTGGTTTTATTCAAGGCAAAGGACGCCATAATATTGTAAATGGCGCTCCTACTCTCACCCATTTGCACAAAATGTTCCACTACCTTTGATTTCGGCCATAGGGGATGTTTGATTGATAATCGTTGAAACCGCCTATGGCCGAAATCAAGGGGATGTTTGTTCAACCTTTACACCTCCACTTCTTATTAAAATAGTATTATTACATATTATCGTTATGACCTTGGGGACCTTTTACATCTCCAAATTTAATGTACCCACACTCAACGTCAACATACTCTTTTACTTAAAATAATAATTTGATGCCTTAAAATCCGTATATCTTTACATCTAAATTAAGAGGAAGTGTATTCGAATATATTTGACACGGTGTGGGCGTAGATTTGCATAGACCTTGTGCCCCCCCCCTCCCCTCTTCTTCCGATCTCACACCCCTTGATCTTTTCTTTTGGGGGTGGATAAAGCAACTAGTTTTTCAAACAGAATCGAGGACCCGTGAAGAGATGGAATGTTCAAACACCGGCGGCCGACACATAGAACTGCGTCGTATTTAATTCGTGAGTTGTGCGCACACCTTTACAATTCAAATGACATTTCTGTGTCTATCGTTCTTGTCATTGATAAGATTGTAAACAAATAATACAGGAAATTATTTGATATTGTTTTTTTTTTGGCTAACGGTAAAAGTGACTGTATTTAAATAAATCAGGTACCGTTGTCATATATGTATTCAGGTGCGTTCGACTAAGATCGGACAACGAGTAAGATCGTATGATTCGATTTCTGGCCCATTGCGGGGATTTTTTTGAATGATGGTAAGCTGACGTGGTGCGCCATTTAATGCTGGCCCCACTTTCAGACTTCAGTCCGCTTTTGTTGCTCCGACTGATTAGTCGTGTAATATGACCGATTATGTAAAAATCCCAAGTAACATTGTGAACTGTATAATAGCTGTATTCGCCATTTTTTCTGCTGTATACAGGCTGTATTGACCTACTTGGAGATCGTTATACCCACCAAAAGGGCCCCAAATTATACAGCTCTAAGTGTTTATATAGCTGCTTAACTGCAAATTCTACAGCTTTAAGTGTAGATTTAGCTGGTTAACAGCTGTATTATTGCTGAATAAGACAAAGTGAGGGTTGATTTACAGCATAAATAAATTCCATTATACAGCTAATACTCTTCAACTACACGTTTTATGTTCTTTTATACAGCAGTACGCTGGTAAAAGTCTACAAAAGAGAATTATTTTATCCGCGTTGTGTATTCTTTAGCCTATTTTCTACATTCTATTCTATTTTGCGGAATGTCATACACGTCATATCAAATCCATCTTGTAAAATTTAAGAGTGCAAAATTAATAAAATAAAACAAGTGGTAAAAAACCGTATTTTGTACCTATTTTGCTTGCGGCTGTTACTTTTATGTGAATGTACATACTAATTGTAAACAAAAAACTCACGCGCCCTCGAAATTATAGAAATAATTCAATAATTACCGTATATTGTGATTTAGTGGATCGAATCTTTTTTTATAGATTTACTTTTTTGTGTTACTGATGCTTCTCTATTTACAATAAAGTTATTGTACTACATGTTTTAAGTAATCACTTAGGTGTTATTATTGAAAAACACTACAACAAACCCTTTTTAGGATTTTAAAAGATTGTAGGTTATGGTTTTAATGGCGTTCGTAATTTAAACAGCATTAGCTCTTCTAGTACTCGATAGTGAAGCTATATGCTGAACTATAGAAAATTTTAAGGTTATTCAACAGCCTCGAGTTCAATAAGTTCTGTGTATTAGCATTTAACTATTCTATAAGCTGCTTTTGTAGTGGACACGGTATTGATATTACAGCAATTTAGGGTTAAATTTTGTTGTAGAAAACCCAATGTACGTAATGTTATTATTTGCATGTAGGTACTGTACCTACGTATATTATCTTATTAGTATTATCTGAGCACAAAAAAAGAAATCTTAATGAATACAGACACAGAAAATTTCACTTCACAGATTGCTGAAATACGGCATACAATTACACTTATGGCGTTAAAAAAATAGATAATTTGTATAATCGGCTACATTTAACATTAAAACTGTATAATGATCTTTTCTTATGCACTATTATGAGTATTTACTGTATTATGTATTAAACCTACGCTTATCGCGTCGGCTTTATAAAATAGTACGAATACGCTATCAAACAGCCTATAACATTACATAAAACTCTTATAAAGGTTAAAGCTTTATAAAGGTTTTGTAAAGAACCATTGATCAGCTATTATACAGCTTAATGTGATGGCGTTATAACGGAGTAGGTTTATACCAGTATCCAGACGATAACAACATTTAATATTCTTATTCCACCGTTATAAAGCCTTAGCTTTCAAAAAATGCTATTGGTTTTTTTTAGCAATAAATTCTGTATAACGGTTTTTTTATTATTATTATAAAGCCAAAAGCAATAATTTCGGCATTATACAGCGGTAAATCAGCCTGCATGTATAAGAGAAATCTTTTCTGCGCTAGTTCAGCTTCCAACGTTTTTGTATTCCGCTATTCATCAGTCTTTAAGCTTTAAGCTGTTTATTAGCGGATTTCTAGTATCTTCTTAGCCTGAAATGTTACTTGGGATGTACCAAAACAATATTTTTTTGCTGTATCCGGAACTATCCTTCGCCAGCTTTTTGGATATAACTGGTAAATCTATGCACCGTGTCGGAAATGAAACTCCTGTGTACTGATTGGCCAATTCTGATATATGTTAGTCACGGGCCAGCAACGGATATTTTCCAATATGTACTTAACTCTTTGCTACTGGCAATACGAACTAACTTATAGGCTCGTCCGTTCTTACACCATCAGGTAAAAAAAACGTAGGTACCTGAAGGTCTACAAATATATCAAATTTTAGTGTAATAGAATATTTCATGATGATCGTTTCCTTATTTGAATTATGTCTGTATCTTACACACAAGCTGAGAAAATTTTCTAAATCCAACGTTATCTCAACCCACCAAAAACCGTCCGAAACTTTGCCGAACGCACCGCGTGGTACATTTCTTTGCTTTACGATCAGATACATACTGTATATTGTAAATGTTTGTACATGCAAATGCTTTATTGTAATTCTTATTGACTTGTAAAAGTGCCCTTGAGGCCTACTTGCAGAATACATTTTTGAATTTTAATCCGTAACGGTAATTGTAAAATATTGGTTTCCATAGCAACATGAAACTAAACTTCGTAGTGTGACATAAATTTAAAAAGTTAGACGAGAACCAAAACGGCCGGATTTCATTGTGTACAGTCTTTATATCACTTTTGCATAAACTACTATTTATGTACATGGTATTTACTCATTTGCGCATTGTCACACACTACACATGAAAACATTAATAAAAATATCAATAACTGGAATAACTTGAAACATGAATTAGTTGACAGTATTACATAGAATACTGTAACATGTTTAGTTTTCCAGTTGGATGTTTAGAGTGATGTTAAATTTTGGCCAGACTTATGTTCCTTACATGGCCGTTTTTATTTTTTGTTGTAGAAAAATATTTTTTTGCTAAATTGGAAATTTGTATGGGTATGTCTTCTACTTAGAATTGCGAGCTATACAAATTTACAATTTAGCACAAAAATGTTTTTCTTCAACAAATAACAAAAAGGCCCAAATCCATGATCGTCGAATTATATAAGTACTAACTCGTACGTAATAAAGCAGACCTAATTAGCTCCGCCACTAATAAATACTAGATATATTTATGTACATGGTATTTATTCTTTTGCGCATTGTCAGCATACTACATATGAAAACATTTATAAAAACGTCAATAACTTGAAACATGATATAGTTGACAGTATTTTAAGTCACATCCAAATTTTCCCATTGGATGTTTAGAATGATGTAGAATTATGGCCAGACTTATGTTCCGTAAATCCATGATCATCGAATTGGATCAGTACTAACTCGTACGTGATTATTGCTCCCGCCATCTGTAAACAGATAAATGTACATATAGTGCCAAAAATACATAGGGTAAATTAACCAGAATTCGGTCAGGAACCTATAGTCAGCCTTTTCGGTCTTTTATTTGCCACAAATAGCGCTAGGTAGTTTATAAATCCAATAACATGAATGTATTCTCATTCTCCAACTCCTTATTTGTTAAAAAATCGGATGATCTGTCCAGGGAGGGGTAAGCGGCGAGCGTAAGACAAGTTCAAACCAGCGTAATCCGCGATTCTGTGCTATTGTGCAATGTCCGCCATTTTTTCGCTAACTTTCCGAGTCGTAGTAATTAGTAGTAAGCACCTACTTTTAATACTATATTACAAATGTTTTCTTTTGAATTTATTAGTATACAGTTTACGAGCCTACTTTCCTACTGTAATTGATGTTTTTTTTCCCACGAAAGAAGTATTTTGAGACGGCCGACTATAGGGTCCTACCTTTTTATCAAAAAGTCCAGTAGTCAGCCGTAGGGGCCGACCTTTGGGTATTGGCTGTTTATTTTGTTATTTAATTGAAATGTATTTTATTGATGTGGCAGCGATAAATACGCGAGGGTTATATGTAATTTAATTATAGTATCAATTAAAGTTGAAAAGATAGCGTGATGACAACTAAGTACATTTTTCGTGTCTACATTTTTTTGATGGGAATTTGACGTCCAGAAAGTATGACACATCACAACGTAATGAGGAAAACAACCTGTCGATCCTCCATATTTACTGGTCTATAGCCATGGCTATTCAAAACAGATTAACTAACATTAAATTTTACTTACGTACTTGCAATAAATTTGTTCTGGTAAGCGAAAAAAAACCCAGTCCTGTCAAAGCGATGTAGTCTTTACTGAGTTGATTTTGTAATCTAACAATCTAAAAAGAAACAATGATAACTATAAATCGTAGATGAAATATTGACCTATAATGTGTTAGTGCCAGGATATTTGGACAGCTAATCATCTATAAACCGTGTATATTCGTGCTTAGAGCTATAAAACTTGGAAGGGGTGCGAAAAACATAAGTATAGTGGTGTTTGTCGTTAAAATTTATCAATCATCGTACTAAGCAGGTATACGTGATTAAGGGGGGGCTCCACTATACGTGTACAAACACATTGTGTAAGATAACCCATTATTAAAAAAATCAGACACATTTTCTCACGCGTTGTTCATTTATAAAATTTATAACTATTGTTTTTCCAACCGTAATAAGAAATCTACGATAAATGTGGTTTGTTCAAGAAATCCATCCAACATTGTGCATATTAGCATAAAAATATTGCGTTCAATTAACAAATATTTGCTTATTATGGTATTCTGAGAACTCTAGCCTTTTCCTATTAAAAAATTATCCCTACTACTTACCTACTCTGATACATTTGGCTATGGAATGTCATTTAGGAGAGAGAAATGAACGCAAAGTTATGAAGGTACTTGTTTTTTGCATTCTAACAAGAGCATCATTACGTAATTAATTATTATATATAATTATTTATAATTTGTCATCGTATTTTTACGTAGTAGTTTTCAGTTGTAAAAATAACTATTAATTAGTAGGTATTTTATTATACTCGTACCTTCACGCCCGAAACTTACTTCTACATTATAGTGTCTATCGCTAGCATGGAGGTGCCTGAGAGCTATCGTGGAGTGCACGTTGATGTCAGCGGCCGCAAGCACCACGCAGCTCACTCTTACGCATAACCATGCCAATGAAACGACGTAGTATAAACGCTTAATCAGATCTCCAGATAGACCCTGACTAAAAAAAGAATGCATATAATACATATCTATACATATAAATGCGTGTTATTCTGACTCACTGAGTGACTGACTAATCAATACAGAGCCGAAACTACCGAAGTTTGATAGTACTACGTTTCGCGTTTGATCGATTTGATTGAACTTAAGTTATTGTATGAGAAATAAAAACCGGTATCAACTACAACACTATAACATCTGAGTAAGATGGGACGTAACTGGGCGAGTGTCGAAAACTGTAAAATTTCAGCATGTTGGTATACGTGACTTTCGAAAATACGGTATTTATTTAACAGTGTCATCAAAGTCACAAATTATAATTTTAGTTTCCCTTTGATCTAAATATAACCGGTGGGATTCGAAAATCGCACCCCAGATGATAAACTCCCTGTGACTGCTTAATAAAAAATAACGTGCTAAACTTTCATAATGTGACTTTGTACAGCTACATCTCTTTTGCACGCAACTTGGTTCACTTAAAGTTTTAAACCCCTTTTAGACTTAGGGTTGAAAATCCTTTTTTAATGGTAAACAATATTATTTAAGTAAACTATTGTCAAAATCAAGCGCTTTACATTCAGTAGTTCAGCCTCCGCATTGTCAAGTGATTATAAATCAATCGGGATTTAACAATTTACAATTAAGATTAGGTAATATTTATACATATGGATTGACACATTAAAATGGAAAAAAAATCTTCGTGTGAATAATGCTACCTACAGTGTGAGCAAGTATTAGTTATCTTAAACAATAATATACCTAGTTACATTAAAATTTAACAACAGATTATAATACTCACGTAATCCCTAAAAATAATTGTAGACAGATGAAATAAAAGTTAACGAGGTTGGATAGCAAGATGAGCCCGCCTAGCGACTGGTCCAATCGGCGCACGAGGTGAGCCTGCTTTACATACGCCTCACGTATTCTGCGCCACGTATGTCCTTTACTGTAGTCACCTTGCTACAGAGGCAAAACATTTTAAAACAGAACGCAGAGATGCATTTTATTATTTGGTTTTGTGTTAGCGACGACCCAACATTGACTGAAGCCTGGTCAGTCTAAGTTGTCTTGTATAGTAAACAACTTTTGAACCTCAAAGTCAATACTCGTATTTTACCTATATCTTAAACACCTATTTCTTTGATTAAAATAAAGCAATAAAGCTACTAAGACAACAAGGATAAACCGGCTTTATTCATATATTAACCGATGAAGTAATTATTTGTTTCTCGACTAGATAAAGTATGGCGTAATTAACAATAACAGAATAACGGTAACAGACTCAAACCGAAATCATGCGAGTTCATTATAAAGTTATTTGCACAAATGGATGTTTCAAAAACTGGTTTGGGTTTTGAAAAACAAGAATAGATAAACATGGATTTAAAAAAGGAAATATATAAGTGGAAGGAAGGAAACTGAAACCTCTGGCATCATATGACGACCTGCACAAATCCAATTTAAATACGTCGGCAGTAAATAGTACTTAAGTTACTGAAACTGTTCGTACGAGGATAACGGGCATTATTTACTACCCAACAGTACCTACTTAGGTATATCTACAGTATGTTTCGTGATCATAAGTATTTCAATGTAGGAAAAAGCGGTTTACTTTCCTCTTGTAGGTAATTTATTAATTAAGAATCGCAGCCGTAGTCTTTTGGAAAAATAGATTGAATGAAAATATTTAATAAGACTGATAAAATACACGAAGAAAATAAACACTCCTAAATTATGTAATACCTTTCAAATGCTGTATATAATTTATTTATTTTTGGACATATGTTTAAGTCCTCTAGTCTATAGTTATACAAACAACATACGTAACATACTTAAAGGCGTTCGACGAGACTGTGTAGATTCTATGCTACAGTCGCATCGTCATTATAATCGGAGGAAATGGAAAAAATTATTCGTCATCTGAGCGGATTGGTGTCAGGTGTCTATTCGATATAGTTCCTTCTCTTCCATCAGCATATCTGACGTGGGAGTAATTTGGATTGCTTTGTAGAAGATTACCTACTTCTATACTAAGAGTTGCGTACGCTCCTTTTTATAAGAATAGGCCCTGGTGTGGTAAGCCAAACTGACAATGGCACGCCATTTGGAGTCCGTCGAGGATGATTGAATTTCGTGAGGCGTAGCGTTTGTAGCTGTGCAAAACTAAGACCGAATTGAATGTAAACCATCTCTCATTCTGCGATATCTAGTCTTTTAGATTTTATACTCAGTTGAATGGTTCGCCATAAGGTGAAGTTTAAACGTTTCACTTGGCCGTTGCCTTGGGGATTATACGGAGTGGTGCGGTTACAAGCAGTCCCAAGAGATACGAGGTATTGAGTAAGCTCTTGGGACATAAACGACGTTCCTCTGTCAGAGTCTATGTACATAAGTGTACCAAATGTTTAAAAAATTGATTCAGACAGTTGATAACAGTGTTTGACGTCATATATTTGCATGCAAAAGCAAAAGGGAAACGGCTGTATTCGTCTATCACAGTTAGAATGTATTTATTTTGTGATTTCGACAGAAGAAGCCCTTAAAATTAATGTTATGACGCTCTAGGGAAGCCGTTGCTTTGATGAGCTGTCCCTTTGTCATTCTATACCTGAGTTTTATCTCAGCGCAAACTCTACAATTGGCAGTCATTTGACGAATGTCATTAAGTTAATAGGATAAGTTTTATGAACGCACCCAATGATTCATACGAACGATTCTCGGATGACACATGTTGTCATGCAAGGTTTTTAAATTGTCAATGTTCATACGCCCGCTTACTCTGCATCGGCGACTATATTTTCTTTGCCAGGACGATAAATGATGTCATACTTAAAGCAAGACAATCCTAATCTCCAGCGCTCAATCTTCTCATTCTTTATCTTGCTTGAATGAACTTGATTAAACATAAACGCCACTGACCTACCTACAGACCAACATGGTCTGTTATAAGTAGGAAGTGTCTGCATGTCATATAGATTCTGTGTACGCCAAGTTTCCTAGATTTTGATAGCACAGACTGTGAAAGTGTTAAGTAAACGTCATAATTTCATACAAGTTTGACGTTTAAAATAACACTTTATAGTTTGACAGTTCATTTGCTTAGAAGAGATAACGTGGTTTGACTTTAGTGGCGCCATTTACGTAGTGCTTTGACTATAGCGGCAGCTTCCTTTTCAATCGCAGGCTGTCTCCTTTCTGCATTGTTCAATGATCGTGAAAAATACACCACAGTTAGCCCATTCAGAGTGAGGGCAGCGGTTAAGGCATTTTTGAAGCATCGGTTTCTACCGTAAACATAGCGTTTTCATTTACTGCAGATAATGATGATTTTGCGATATCTCTTTTTATTTCATTAAATGAGTTTATTGCAGTTTCAGACAGTGGAAAAGTGCTCATTGACAGCAGTGGTTTCACTCTTTCGGAAAAGTTGCATAATGAGCGAATAGACCCAATGCTCTTTTCAGCGCGGCCAGATTTTCAGGCGTCGGTAGTTCTAGCAAAGGTTTAAGTCGATTTTCATCGGGTCGGATCGTATTATTTTGTATTGTATAACCAAGTTTGGCTACGGCTTCCTTGAATTTTGATAAGATGTTATCGTGCTCTTCCTTTGTTTTCCCACATACAGTAACGTCATCTAAATAAGCAAACGTACCGCTTAAGAGCTGTTTTTCTATGATGTAGTTTAGGGTACGCTGGAAAACCGCTACGCCGTTGGTGACTCCGAACGGGATTCTAGTAAATTGATAGAATTTACCATTTGCTTCGTAACACAGTAAATATCTGCTTTTTTTGAATTATTGGTCCTTGGTGATATGCACTTTTTAAGTCAATTTGACTGAAATAATTGAATTGATAAATACAAACCATTAGAAAACTTGGCTTTTTTCAACTAAAAACATTACCATAGTTTAGTACAGTTATTGACAATCACAGAATAGTCTCTCCATGGAAACGAGACCATAGAGATAAACTTCAAATATAGAAGATCTACAAATACTTATCAATAAGCTAAATACCAAGCTTAAGAACGTAGGACTGAAAATGAATCTTAGGAAGACAAAGTACATGGTAGTTTCGAAATTTCCCGGTAGAGTAAACACAACCCCCCTTACAATTGATAATCAAGTAATAGATCAAGTTAAACAATATAGATATATAGTAACCTGGTTTAATGAAAGGTGGTGGTGGAATGAAGGGTTAATAGAAGAATAGAAGCATAAATATTAAATATCAAACTAAGGTGGAGACTCATCAAATGCTATGTAATATATATGCTAAGATATGGTATGGAAGCATGCACACTGAATAAATAAATATACAACAGACCGACTTGTTGCCTTCAAGATGTGGCTCTGCCAAAGGATGATAAAAATTTCATGGATAAAACACGTTACGGACGAAGGAGTACTGCGTATAATGAGGAAGACACCAGAAATACCCAACATCATTAAGATACTAAAAACAGCCTCTCCGGGTCACATTTACAGAAATAAGAATTACGACTTACTGAGCTGGGACAGAAGTAAAGAGACAAGATTTGGACGAAATATAATAAAGTAATTTATGAAAAAATATAATAAAGTACTATTATTTACATTAAGTTAAATTAAATTAATGATTCTCATTGAGAGATAATAATATTATTTGAATTTGATTATTTCTACATTATTTTAAATTTAAATTAAATTTATTATATTATATTATTATTTTGATTTGTAAGTATTAACTACTTACTTTAATTGTAATTGTAATGATATATTGTAGCTTAGGTTGTACTTATTTTACTTGATTATTAGTTGACATGTAAGAATCAGTCTTTATTTTTATTTGTTTTCGACGATCATGATAGCAATTCGAATATCTTTACTGTGGTGTAAATTTATTATGTTATTGTCTTTCATGAAATAAATAATCTAATCTAATCTAAGAAATTAATCATATTTGCTACTTTTGTTTAAATTTGCTTGTGCAACGCCTTTATAGCCAATTTTTCTGAGGTTGATTGCTGCTCGTCTCATTACAACTTTTCTAGACCTAGCTGCCACAATTTTAGCCAATTTAGTCCATCTTCGATTAAATGCAGTCAACGATTTGGGTTTTTCTGTTTGTTTATGATATTCTCGTTTACATACGGACCAATAAATACCACGAGCTTGGGGAACATTTGGGGCGGTATTACGTTTTTGTATAAAATCTATCCCCGCAGCCTCTAAATGTTGAGTGACTTCCGTGGCGTAGTGGCAAGACGCCATATCCAGTCAGAATATAATTTCTTCCCTGTGGTAATGTTTATCTATGTACGGAATCAACCGCTTTATTATATATTCTCTCAGATTAATACGTGCGTTCATAGAGCCTGTACAAATATATGGCTTTGAAGTATTGCCATTTAGGTCTATGGCTTGCCCAACGAGATATTTGTTGAAAAACTTGGCCTTTGGTATATTTTTTTGCAAATAATCAACAGCGTCCTGATGGGTCGCATGGTAGTATTGCTTCCCGGGAATATCCATTAGATCCGCGGGCACGTAGGTCTCATCATCAATTATAAGAACTTATTTCAGTGTTTTTTCATACACTCTTCGGCATCCTCTTTTAGCTCGCACTTCCTGGTCCTTGATATACTTGGGAGCTGATAGTTTTGCAAATTTTTTAAGCTGTAGGTCGTGTGTTTTAATGCTAGCTATACTTGACTTAGAAATTTTCAATTTATCCGCAGAAACTCTAAAAGACATCGAAGGTTTCCCTTCTCTTTTTTCACTTTTTTTACTTAATTTATATTCTTAGCTATGGAAACAGTACGTTTACTTCCCGGAATATTCTTAAAAATAAGTTCATGCGATTCTTCAAAACGCTTTATAATTATATACAAAGTAGTTCTCCTTACTCCTTCTGAAGAAAAATGACTTATTGTGTCCGTTTTTCCATGACATTCATAATACTGAACCACTTTTTTGGCAAATACTTCGCGATCAGCTCTCTACATTATTAAAATTTTAAAAATATGATCGAAATTCCCTCTAAATTTTACAGATCAAAGGCATACGGCGGCCATGACAGTTATTTTTCTTAAAAAATTAAAATATTTTTAACCAGTTCGAAAATCGAAATTTGTCTCTTTATTTCTGGGACAGCCTTTATTACAAACAATAATCAAGAAAATATTCAAGGGAAAAAGAGGGAGAAGTAGATCTAGATATAAATGGATAGACAACGTCAAAGACTGGACGCAACCAAACTCAAGAGATTGACAAGAGAGCTGAGTGTGGTGACCCGCCGACCCCAATTAGACTGGGCATGGCACCAAAAGAAAAAGGATTTTAACAGACCTCGCTAATCCTCAGCCTCGTAAGGGATGAAATTTTGATATCCTCGGAAAAAATTGTTTATTTTGATGTCTACCATAAACGTATTAGAGACCTAACGTCATACTACGAATCTGTCCAAATTGAAGCCAAAAGTTAATTCATATTTGCGTGCGAAGCTCGTATTTACACGCGGCGACTCACACACAGGGATGAAAATTATGTTGCCAGAAAATCCCTGCGCGTCAAAAGTAGACGGAATTAAAACATTTATTTTAATTTTAGTAATTCTAAATTATTTTAAATTGCGTAGGCTTAGAATTTACAATAACAAAGCTAATTTAAGGTTCCATAGAACCTTTAAGGCCGCGTATAATATAGAAGAGTCATATACATATATCTAATTCGTGTAGGTATTATTAGTACTTACCTGTATTTGTTTGCATTTTTATAAACAGTTATTAAAATTAATTATTTAACGTAAAAAAAAAACCTAAGGGGCACAAATTGTGTGTTTGGCCCGGGCGCTTGTGCATAAGCCAAGCTAAGGTAAGCTAGGGCTGGTTGTGCCATGGTGGTTGTAACGGTCCAGAATTCTACTACAAATTTCCTATCCTAATAATATACAGTTCCTGAATTTTACCTTGTAATATCAATTTGGCCAGTGATCGTGTAAGGGGAAACGTTGTGTCGCGTAGTAAAGCTAGGTTCTTTTCATTCGATAAAGTTGCCATTATTTATTTACTCTACCTTCTGCAATGTACCACCTGTATTTTTAAAGAAGCTATGAGCTACTATCACTAAGTACTTTCATCTAAATTTGGAAGCTAATATGAAGGGATTGAACTGTTGAAGATGTACGTGTTGTCAGGTAAAGTCAAGTGAAGTCAAGCTGTAGGAAGGTTCAGTCAGTGTAGTATCACTCATATTACTCTAAATTATGTCGTTATCTCATCTACTCTCAACCCGAACTCCTTAACTGTCTTGCCTACGTAATGTTTGTCATTAAAAGTCTAGTCAGAGTTCTCGTAAGACGATAAATGTAGTAGATAAATGTAACATACTATTTAGGGATACTTTTGAGTTAGAGGGGAGATCTTAAATCCATTCAATATGTTTCTACAGATAGGGGGATTAAAGGAAATATATTTTTCAAATCTAGATGTGTATACTTAGCTTTCGATTTCGGTTTCCTTATTGCGATAAAAACATATCCTTTGTCTTATGTTGAATCCTTCTATCCTTCCAAGAATATGAATTAGTATAACTTCTCGTCGCTGATATCATACATCGTTTAATACCTTTTTATTTAACTTATTAAAACCAAAATTGTATATAATTTAAAATTCATGTTTTCTTAGAGGCTTTGTTTGTCATTGACAGCTGATTATTCCAAATAATTCAAATATCTTAGATTTCATATTTAAAAAGCATAGACCATTAAAACTTTATGAGCATAGACGAAATTAGAGATTTAAGGCTAGCTATACACTACTCGTCAAATACACGCGTTTCTAATAAAGAATATGAAATAAGTTAAGGGGAATTGTAACAAATAAATATGTAATAATCATTTATGTAAACGGGAAATGAGTCCCTTTACATGGTGTAGGGTATATATGTGGTCAGAGCATATTTCGTAGGTTTCCATAATCGGTAATTTCTATTATACGATTTTAAGCTTACATGGTCATTTGAATTATAACTAATATTTAAAACGGGATAATTACCATGTATGTTAGTTTTCGGATCCGAAAGTTCACAAATCGAAAAGAGACTGTTCCGGTAAGATATGCACGGGTTGATACTGTAAGTGTGGTGTGTCGTGAATGTGATCGAGTTTCAAGTGAGAAAGCGGACGGTAGTAGTGCCAGTGACAACACACAAAATAAGCGAACCCGTAAGAGGGTAGATCGCTATGGCGTGTGGGTAGATCACAAATAAAAACTCGCAGCTCATCAGTTAACTCCGTGAACATGACGCTTGCAACAGTGTCAAAATATCGGGTGCTCAATAAAACTAACATACATGGTAATTATCCCGTTTTAAATATTAGTTATAATTTCTATTATGCCTTATTTTCGCTATCCAGCGCGCGGCGACATATACTCGTCAACTGGGAATCTCAAACTAACATTATACTAAAAAATTTACAATAAGTGATACTCTATCGAACATAATAATTTTCGAACGTTATTATTATTATTCGGAAGGAAAAATAATTATTACACTGCCAACATTTTCATATAATGGCGTCTGAGTTAGGTTAAGATTTTTCATTTACAGTTACGTTCAAATATTACATTAAATGATAAATATGAATTCAGTGGAATGTGATGTTGTGCGATGTATTTGTGTTTGAAGATAAGTTGGAACACCCATTCACTGCACATCCATCCATTTCACCGTAGTTTTTTTACAATAAAAACCGGGAAATGTTTATGGGTTGGCACGACCTTGAGTACTAATAGACGTCATGCATAATGTTGAAAATGTTTCTAAATTGAAGTGGCTTCACTGTGAGTGCCCTGAAACTCGATCTAGGCTTTCTATATCTATGATGCCTACCATCACCATGAAAAGCGGCTTCATCTCAAAATTCAGCTTTTGGCCAAAAATCGCGAGGTATAAGAATGGATGATAGGATGGACTTGGAAGTCTAGTCACTCTAGGGGCTCTATAAGGTGGGGATGTTTCCAGATAGGGCTTCAATTGAATGGAAATGTGAATTTGGTGACGACTTTGATGATTAATGCAATGAGTGCAATTATTTTTTTAAAAGGCGGTCCGAATAACCTTCATGACTGGATAGATGTGCAGCTATTCTAACTAAAATTTTGTAAATAAGCTTAATTAATCAAGTATTTAATATATAAAACCTATGCGGCGGTAATCGTCGGCAAAACATACTCTTGCCACGTGCGCTCCAGAAGCGTTGTGCATATTGCACCACTCCTGCGGCACACCTGATCGATACTTGCGCCGTGACCAATTGACCATCCTATCGCTATAGTGTAACCAAAAAATTACTCAAATCGGGCACTTTAGACGTTGTTTAGTGGCTTGCATTACTTATCTAAGTTATTTTGCATAACTTATCTTGCAGGTATCCTTTTTAGGTATTTATGGATATGCGTCAGTGAGGCTGGTCATTTTTGGAAGGCATTGTTCTATGGAGAGCGTTGTTTATATACATATTACACGTCGCTGTTATATTACATACTAACCACCAAATATTTATTTTTGTCTTAAATATTTATTTATTTTTACGCTGAAACGGTCTGGCTTTCTGATATCGACCGGAAACCCACTGGCTTACCGAGTTCCAAAGAATATCTTTGCTGGATGCAGAGAACTTAGCAACGTATTGGTTAAGTCTGTAGTACCGAGAAGTCAATCCCATGCTTATTAGTACTATAAGTATATCTTGATAATTCCAGAGGATCGTAGCTATTTTGCTCATAAACAGAAGCGGTACGGCAAACCATATCGAATAATCCGCTGGAAGAAAAAGTATCACGGATCACTAATTTACTATTATGGTTTAATTAATAACACGTATCATATGACATTGAAAATATGGTCTTACTTCTAAGTAATAAAAATCCATGTGACATCAACGTATACCGCTTTAGGATAAGTGAAGGCGGGCAGTCATATCCAACTTGTGACATCATACTCATGGCGTGTTCCACTGCGAAAATGACGAATTAGGCTAGTCATGAGAAGTCTTACTAAAAAATAAGGATAAAAGGATATAGGTAGATGGTGTCCTTAGCCATTGGATACAGCCGAAACCTACATATGCATTACGCTGTTTTGGCCAGTATACAAAGTATATCAGTAATCGGTTGGTTACTAATAAATTAAGTACTATGTCTTACTCTGGAGCAGCCCGTTTGCATCTAAAACTCATGAGGTTTTATAGAATAGTATACCTACTACGTCTTTTTTAGGTTTATCATATTTGGAAAACAACTTTTCTCAAATAACTCCCGGGATCTTTTAAGTCTTATTGCTTTTAGACGGGCATTAAGTAAGTGCCCTCTTTTTTGTATGTTGGTAGACAAATATCTTCATTTAAACCCTATTTTGACGGTTTTTACCCATTTGCTAAGCCATCAATTCCCCAGCCAGCTCTTTTCTTGTCTTCAACACTGGAATATTAAATAAATAAATATTACAGGACATTCTTACACAAATTGACTAAGTCCCGCAGTAAGCTCAATAAGGCTTGTGTTACGGGTACTCAGACAACGATATATATAATATACAAATACATAAATACATAGAAAACATCCATTACTCAGGAACAAATATCTGTGTTCATCACACAAATAAATGCCCTTACCGGGATTCGAACCCAGGACCATCGGCTTAGCAGGCAGGGTCACTACTAACTACGCCAACCGGTCGTCTGTCTGTCAAGAAACTTCATTGTACCTATCAATAGTACGGTAAGTACACAAACCTAAGCTTTATATTTAATATTTTCAGCATCTTGAAAATGGTACTTGGCGAGTGTCCACAGTTACAGCTATTCGGTTTTCGTTCAATGTCCACTCCATTGTGATGAAACGCGGTAAATGATTGTTTTTTTGTTTTAAAATAATTGTCAAACGTTCAAAGATGGAATGCAATAAAATTTTCTTAAAATAATGCTCATAATTTAAAAATAATGTGCCAGTGACAGAACTTTGGGACCGACTACGTATAATATGGGCAGATGTTTTAAATTGTAATCGTATAATTAATGTCTAAGATATGTTTACGAGTATACTTATGCTTCTTGTTGCATAGAAGAAATATAATATTTATGCCACACCTGGCCATAAAGTGCCTTTTTCCGCACGCTACGCGTACGGAAAAAGACGATTTATGCCCAAGTGTAGGCATAAAATGATGTACCTAACACGTGAGGTAAAAAATAAAGCCCATGATCGCATATTTACGTCCATCGCTTGCAGCTCGGGTCGCAAACATCTGCGATCTCGGCCTTTCTTTGTTTTACCACACTAGTTAGGTAATGTACTATTTCAACACACTTGCTCATAACGAGGTACCGCTTTAAAGCTCATAATTCAAGATATTAAACACGCATACTTTTTCATTATAATTATTGAACCAGTGTGGTAATGAGATAACCCCATCAAGTTTGTAATCTACGAGACTATAGTCTGACAAGCAATCGAGCACAGTAACAGTTGGTTAGCGACCATCATTCGGTCTCTTTCTTACGGTAGTATTATCACCCCGAAAAAAGGGATGGATATAGTTTTTTGTCCTACTGTTACTGCGATCGTTGGCTTGTCAGACTATAAGTTACGTATACAAACAATGCATTCAAAACTTTGTCGGATTAGGAAGTTTTTTTTCTTCAAACAAAGTACACTGTTTCTAGTCGTATAATAACGTATGCGTTAAAAAGCAATATCTCCGTATTTACTTGTACAGTCAGCCACACAGCTATGAATACAGCCAAAGTGCAAAAAATATATATACAGGACTTTATTTCCTGAGCATTAAGGTCGCGTATACAGTATAGTTGTTGGTAATGTACAAGTCCAATAAATTATCTTCTGAGGTTGGATGTCAGCAGGGTGACCCTCTCGGCCCAGCAATTTTTAGTTTGGCTATAAATCCAATCATCCAAAAATTGAAATCAAAATTCAATGTCTGGTACCTAGATGAGGGGACCCTAGGAGGCAACGTAAATACTGTGCTCTCTGACTTGTCTCTTATTAAGAGTAGTTTCAAAAATATTGGTTTATAACTGAATTTCGCAAAATGCGAACTCTTCATTCAAAATTCATCTTGTATTTTTGCCGATTTAAAACACAAATTTGACGATCTGGCTCCTTATATCAAGTTAGTAGACAAACGTTATCTTTGCCTCTTGGGCTCCCCTATATTTGAAGAATCATTTCCCGACTATATTTCTAACTCGATATCAAAATTCAAAAGTCACACGAATCGTTTACTCGAAATTAGCCCTCATTATGCTCTTGTGATTCTTAAATTCTGTATTTTTGTCCCTAAATTCACGTATGTGCTCCGATGCTGTCCTTTTTGGAAATAATATATCTAAATTTACTATCACCTATAGATGATTTGATCAAAATTAGTTTAGAGATGATTCTAGACATTCAGCTGAATGAGCCTTCCTGGTCTCAGGCGTCCCTCCCTATTCGGTTCAGGGGTTTAGGAATTCGCAAAATTTCGAGTGTGGCATCCCCAGCCTCTTTAGCATCCACTCATAGCACAGCCGGTCTCATAGGAAATATTTTAAGGGCTTTGCCCACAAACTGAGATCGCAAGCTTTGAGGATGCTAAAAATGCTTTTAAAATTGCCTGCCCGGGCAAAGACTTTCCAGACAACCCAAAATCACAATGGAGTTGGGATAATGATTACTGCGATTTAACTTACAATACTCTTTTAAATAACTCTACAGGTCCAGATCACGCGAGGCTTTTGGCGGTCGGATCCCGGGAAGCTAGTTACTGGCTTCATGCCCATCCTTCGCCCAATACTGGTACTTTCTTGGATCCGGCCTCCCTTAGACTGGCGACTGGTTTGCGACTGGGGGTTTCAGTGTGTGCGCCACACTCATGTCCTTGTGGCACCGACGTGGACCGACTGGGACACCATGGATTGTGTTGTAAAAAAATTGCAGGCCGTTTTTCGAGACATGCGTCTCTTAATGACATAATCCGTCGGTCTCTTGCCACCATCAACGTGCCTGCTCTCCTTGAGCCGACTGGCATTTTCAGGGATGATGGCAAGCGACCTGATGGGGTGTCCTTGGTTCCTTTGAGTTTGGGACGGATGCTAGTGTGGGATTCTACCTGTGTAGACACGCTGGCACCGTCCCATCTCCAACGAACTAATGTAAAAGCGGGCGCAGCGGCTGAATGCGCCGAAATTTTAAAACGTAATAAATATAAGAGCCTGGGCAGAGAGTACCTTTTTGTACCATTCGGGGTCGAAACTCTTGGTCCATGGGGTCCCAGCGCACGCAAGTTTTTCGTAGAAATCGCGAAACGTCTGGTTGATGTTACTGGTGACCGAAGAGCTGGTGGCTTCCTCGCACAACGTATCAGCATTGCGATACAACGAGGAAATGCCGCCAGCATCCTAGGTACAATGTCTCAAGGACCTACTTTAGATTTAAGGTAGGTAGAGGTAGGTAGTTAGGTAAGTTACACTTACTGTACATTTTTCGAAAATAAGTGTTTGGTGTGGGTGGTTGACTCTACTTAGATTAAACCTTTTGAATTATTTTATACACCTATGTGAAATTTTATTAAATGATTCATAATTGACAATATGCAAAAAGTATGCAAGTCACTTTTATTTACTGTAATTAAATTTATTAAAATATTCCAATTACAAACAAAATTAAATTAAAAATATTAAGTTTATTAAGGAATTACTTAGTGCAAGTGTGGGGAAACATATCCTATGCTATTTGAGTGATTAAATACAGTATACCTACCAGTTGACCTTTACACCTAGTATTGCTGTCACTTGAAACCCAAAACACTAACTTCTCTGTCAAGCATGGATGCTATGGATAAAATCCTGGAGAAGCAGCAAAGGCTGGAGACAACATTCTCCAAGAAGTTCAAGAAACTGGACATGGCGCTGAAGTCGGCATCGCCTCACTCGCATGCCACGATTGCCAGCCTGAGTAAGGAAGTGGCAATATCTAAGGAGCACATGACAGCGATGCTTGATTTACTGAGACTGCAGATCTTTAGTGTTAGCGATGCAGTGGACGCAATTGAGATGAGGCACCGGAGAAAGTTTCTGCTCTTTGATGGTATCCTAGATGTATCGGGTGAAGGTATTACAGACTCTGTAGTGACAGTGTGCCAGCACGCGCTACAACTTCCTGAGGTATCCCGTGAATCCATCTCTGTCATCGACTTGGGGCTAGATCTGATGGCCGCCCCCGGTCTGTGCTGGTCCGGTTCACAGATCAGCAAGTAAGGAACTCTGTGTGGCTTAAAAAGACAGCACTCAAGCGCACCGGAACTGTGATACTGAACTGCAATATTCATATTAAGTTGCCTAGCGGCAAGAAAGAGCGCCTAACTACAGCCCAGCAGCTCGAAGACTTGGCGTCCAGGTATGCTCCGGTTTCTAGTGCCAAATCCACGCCAGCAGTGACGCCTGTATTGACTACCGAGGAAGGCATCCAGGCTGCAGAGGAAGAATCGGAGCCTGCACAGGGGGCAAGTATAGCTCCCGAGCCTGCGCGTAATGCGGTTTCAGCTCCTAAGATGGGTCGTAGCGCAAGACGGGCGACACAGTTTGAACGAGTCTTTTGTCGTACTTATGTTTTCTTTCACTGAACGCCCTGTTTATGTACTCGTAGACTCTAAATACCATCTGCTTTGCCCATTTTCAATGAAATACATATTTTTAAGATATATCCTTACTGTTAGCTCACAGAAACAAAATTTGTCGTACCGTACTCATGTAATGTAAATGGCAATATCAGATTTGACATAGCTGTCAATGTCATAGTTATCACTGCGTTTTGATTCTGCATTGCACAACTTTTTTTTGTTGTTTTTTTTTTCACTTTGGTTTTTAGTAATCTTAACGGTATTTTTTTAAGTGTATTTCGTTTTTATATTGGTAATGTATTAATTTTATACTCTGTAAACGGTCAACTGGCGGGATAAAACAAAACTTAAGTAGTTAATACGTGCATTATTGCAAGGTTTATTATACATTATTTTGTATATTTTATAATATATATATATATATATATATATATATATATATATATATTTATATCGTACCCATTTATTTAAACAGTTATGTCAGATGATGAAACGTACCTTTCTACCTGTGATTTGTCATCTTTTTACCACTTGCTTGATAGCTCAACGTCCGAGCCGGACAGCCTTGGCAGTTTTATAACGCGCACTTTTCAACACGCTCAGAAGCACTTAAATATATGTCACCTCAACGCTCAAAGCATTCCTAGCCACTTCAATGAACTCCTCGACACGTTTTCTGGTTCGAACGTACCTACATATAATTTTGGTCTCGGAATCGTGACTCAAGCCAAACTTAACCTCTACTTTGTTCAGTCTACCCGGATATGTATTGCTGAGAAATGATCGCGTGGGAAAAGGCGGTGGCGGTGTTGCCGTCTACTTGCGTAGCGACTTACCGTTTAAAAGTCTCTCCTCATCTCCTTCACAATTCTCACATTCATGAGAACACTTATTTATTCATAGAAGTTACCGTGAAAGGAGTGAATGCAGTTGTAGGCGCTGTGTACTGTCCTCCCACTATTGATTATTTTTCTTATCTTGAGGTAGTACTCCATGCACTTAGTACAAGCATACTATAATCATGGAAGACTTTAATACCGACCTTCTAAAAGATAATTCTAGATCGCGTAAACTGAGGGTAGCCATAGAGTCTGCCGATCTGACAGTGCTCCCGCTTCAACCTACGCATCATAATATCGACACGTCAGACTCCTGGTTGGACCTCATTCTCACCGCTTCTGTAGATCACGTGGTGCAGGTTGGCCAGCGTTCGGCGCTAGGGTTCTCTCACCATGATCTGATTTTTTTAAGGTACCATATCCGACCTCCTAAAATGCAACCCACCATTGTGAAACTCCGTAGCTTCGCAAAATTAAATATGGAAGCGTTACGACGTGACGCACAGGTTCAGGACTGGTCTGCTATTTTAGCATCTTCCTCGGTGAATGAAGCGGCAGCGGCATTAAACGAGGTACGAGTAGAAATATGGCCACCGGAACTCAGGAAGTAGTTGATGTAATACCCCCGTGTTTGAACTCTTTTGTATTGTTTTGGCGAGCACTTGGATCGTGAGTGGTATCCAAGGTCTGATGATGGAGCAGAAAGATGACCACCGGAACTCAGGAATTAGTTGATGTAATACCCCCGTGTTTGGACTCGATATGTTTGTTTTGGTGAGCACTTGGGCCGTACGTGGTGTCCAAGGTCTGATGATGGAGTAGAAATATGGCCACCGGAACGCAGGAAGTAGTTGATGTAATACCCCCGTGTTTGGGCTCGTTAGGTTTGGTTTGGTGAGCACTTGGGCCGTAGGTGGTGTCCAAGGTCTGATAATGGAGTATAAATATGGCCACCGGAACTCAGGAAGTAGTTGATATAATATAATACCCCCGTGTTTGGGCTCGTTTGGTTTGTTTTTTTACCTGTCAATACAGGCTTGTATTGTGCAATTACAATACAAGAAAGTACACCACCTTACGGCCCAAGTGCTCGCCAAAACAAACCTAATGAGCCCAAACACGGGGGTTATTACATCAACTACTTCTTGAGTTACGGTGGCCACCTTTCTGCTCCATCATCAGACCTTGGACACCACTCACGATCCAAGTGCTCAACAAACCAATACAAATGAGTCCAAACACGGGGGTATTACATCAACTACTTCCTGAGTTCCGGTGGCCACCTTTCTGCTCCATCATCAGACCTTGGACACCACTCACGATCCAAGTGCTCGTCTAAACAATACAAATGAGTCCAAACACGGGGGTGTTACATCAACTTCTTCCTGAGTTCCGGTTGCCACCTTTTTGCTCCATCGACTTTGGACACCACCTACGTCACGTCCCAAGTGCTCACCAAAACAAACCTAACGAGCCCAAACACAGGGGTATTACATCAACTAATTCCTGAGTTCCGGTGGTCATATTTCTGCTCCATCATCAGACCTTGGACACCACTCACGATCCAAGTGCTCAACAAACCAATACAAATGAGTCCAAACACGGGGGTATTACATCAACTACTTCCTGAGTTCCGGTGGCCACCTTTCTGCTCCATCATCAGACCTTGGACACCACTCACGATCCAAGTGCTCGTCTAAACAATACAAATGAGTCCAAACACGGGGGTGTTACATCAACTTCTTCCTGAGTTCCGGTTGCCTTGCCACCTTTTTGCTCCATCGACTTTGGACACCACCTACGTCACGTCCCAAGTGCTCACCAAAACAAACCTAACGAGCCCAAACACAGGGGTATTACAATAACTAATTCCTGAGTTCCGGTGGTCATATTTCTGCTCCATCATCAGACCTTGGACACCACTCACGGTCCAAGTGCTCACCAGAACAAACCTAACGAGCCCAAACACGGGGGTATTACATCAACTACTTCCCGAGTTCCGGTGGTCATCTTTCTGCTCCATCATCAGACCTTGGACACCACTCATGGTCCAAGTGCCCGCCAAAACAATACAAATGAGTCCAAACACGGGGGTATTACATCATCTACTTCCTGAGTTCCGGTGGCCACCTTTCTGCTCCATCGTCAGTCCTTGGACACCACTCACGATCCAAGTGCCCGCCAAAACAATACAAATGAGTCCAAACACGGGGGTATTACATCAACTACTACCTGAGTTCCGGTGGTCATCATTCTGCTCCATCATCAGACCTTGGACACCACTCACGGTCCAAGTGCTCGCCAAAACAAACCTAACGAGCCCAAACACGGGGGTATTACATCAACTACTTCCTGAGTCCCAGGGGCCACCTTTCTGCTCCGTCATCAGACCTTGGACATCTTCTACGGTCCAAGTGACACTATATACATATGAGGTATAAACGAAACTAACTATGTATGTCATTCATTTTGAACTGGTTGCTATTGCCTATTTCCTTTGTAAACACAAAAAATGGTAAAAAAATTCTTATACCGTTTTGCTACCTATAACGCAGTATACACACAATGAACATCGATTTATTTCAAAATGTAGACGCTCCGCAGAGAGACGTGGTGTCGCTTCGAACATTCGGGGCCGACTGACTATTTCGGGTGTTGCTCACTTGTTATATTTCAATGATCAGATTCCATAGTAATTTTGTATGGCGGATTTTTAGGACGTTTTCAAAAACTCATAATTAATTAATGAATTAGTATTATGTAATGAGACTATACGAATTCTGTAGCTTGTATATTTGAGATTGGATAGAGTTAGTTTTAAAAAATAAAGCAAATGATTTTTCATTCACTTTGGCATACACGCTGACACGCGTTTTTCTCAATTTTGCTGCGTCTTTGCGTAGACATATTTACTAAACTGTACATTATTGTAGATTATAAATATACGAATATTGTAGACACACTCTTTGAGATAATAATTACATGCATCTTATATATCTTTGCTAAGAATTGAGGACGCCACAGCCTTAACCGTAACTGTCGTTTACGTTGAAAAAACTCTATGCCCTCTTAACAACTCAACAACTTAAAAGTACTCTTAAAGTTCGCTCTTTATTTCAAACGCGTTAGAATAACTTACTATTTCTGAATCACTTGAACTTGAATAACTGGAAGATTCGGAACTTGTACCGTAGAACTTGTAGACACAGGCTCATTCCTGTTATCGCCAAATAATTCCCTCTTTACGTGTCCTTCATAGCTCAAGTACGACGCTTTATTGAGGAAATCTAGGAGCCCGATAGTTTTCTCCTTCACTTCTGTGAAAAGATTTCTGACGTGCTTATCGTACTTAACTTGCTTTCTCGGTGTGCAGATGCTTGTTTAACAGAGATGTTGTTTTTTAGGACAAACAAAAATTTAAATATGTTTGTCTGTTTATACAACTTTTTGTTGAACCATTTATGCCAACCTTCTAAATGGAATTAGGGTACGATATTATTAATCCGACGTATCATGTCACGGGACCTTATACGAATCTGACCTATTCAGAAATTGATTCGTATGTCGAAACTGTTTATCAGAATCAGACCTATGGCAAATCTGACCTCAACCGCGACGTACTTACTCAGATTTTGTCCTAAAACTCACCTGATTTAATACGAATCTGCCCAGGCCCGCCTAAAAGCTTTATTTACTAGTATTTACTAGTAATTTAAAACGTCATCTTAGTATTACGACATAACCTTAATTTTTTTATCAAATGATTATGTGAATAATTCAATATTTATTTAGTTTGCTTGTGTGTAACACGCGCTGCTTGCGTCATTGGTCGGGCAACGCTGACAAAAGCCCCTTCTTCAATTTATTTCAAACATTTGACTAGCATTAGAAAAATTGCTCAACCGCTGGTTAACTTGCTATTTTTCAAGTTTGCAATGTGAATAATAAATGATTCATAAGTCTTCGAGAGCCATTATGCGCAGGGTCAACCGCAATTAACCGATAAATCCTATATAAGTATATGGAATTCAATCACGTAATCTCGAAAAGGCGAAATGTCGAGCGATTTTTCGAGATTCAATGTTGACGTGAGCAAATCTCGATTCTTCCAAACTCGGTCAAGATCACGACTGATATTTTCGAGATCTCGAACGAGATTGCAAGATTGAAAAATTATTTAGTGTTGATTCATAATAAGCAATACTGGGGCCTTACCATGACGTCTTAACGCGATTCAGTTCAGGTTCTGTTTAGGCTCAGTTGTATGGAACCGACTCAGTTTAGGTCGTCAACTGAATCGCATTAAGACGTAAGGCCCAAGCATGGTGGTTATGTCTTTTATGTGCGCCGTGTGTCACATTTTGACGACTGATGTTAAAAATTATCCTTAAAACAACACCAAGTATGTGTCCTAAGTTGGTATATAAGTTTGAATTTGGCATTTTTTGGAAAATTAAGCAATGTTTAGCATATATTGCCGAGTCTCAATTAAGACTCTAAAACTGGCGAAATCTCGAAACACCCAATCTCGAATCAGATTTTAGATCTCGGTTCACACTTTATAAACACTTGCGAAAGTTGCGCTTAGTTTCTTAAAATCTGGTTCGACGCGATACTTTTAGAGCATTTTAATCAACAATCATAATTTAAACTGTAAATGGAGATGACAAGCTCACCAACAACACAAGTAACCATCACAGCCGTTACGGTGATCATCCGGCTTTTAATTTTTTTATCAGGAGTAACTATAATTGCTACACTTTGATCTATGGTGGCCCAGAACGAAGCTATTGTGTCCCACGACGACGACAACTTCCAAGAAAGGATAAGTGTAGTGATTGAGGATGCATAGAAAGTCGCTCCCGCTAGCCGCGCCGTCACGCTTCCTGAAATTTTTTAAAAAGAACTTTATACTCAGAAGACTTTACGATGAACATTCAATAGGGAATATTCACAATTTTTTTTAATACTGTTGGATGATAATAAATATCATAAAATTACTGTAAAATAATTTTCAGCGCATAATAACTAAAATTTAGTAGATAAATCTTCTTTCAAAAACTCCAAATAAAAACGGGCGTTTGAAACGCCCGCCATTCCGACAAGCTTAGCCGTGACGTCATTTCTCATCTAAGGCCGGCACACAGTCTGAATCAGGGCCTATACCACGAAAATCGAACGATTGCGAATTTATACCTCAGTCTCTGTCACACTTGCATATTAGAGTTACAAAGAGGTTTCCCGTCAATGCCAATTTTCGATGTTCGTGGTAGGCATGCAGATTACGATGCATAATTGTAATTCATATTGTGAATTAATAATGCATAAAATTACGTACAATTTAGATATTGCTCACACGTATCCTGATTTTTTCACATAAGTATAATAAATTTCTCAGACCAATTGATGTGAATTAAGATTATGATTTATGAACGTGTTTGATCGGCCCAACATAACCTAAAAAATGTTTATTATTTAATTAGTCTTATTGTATTGTTCAGCCGATTGTGTTTACATTTACAATGGAAAACGACATACAAGTCATAAAACCGCTTTAAAGATGGGATATGTATTGGATTGTGCCAAAATGCAAAAATATGAGTAGCAGAACGAGAAACACTAGATATCTTATGAAGGAAATTCCATACGAGAACATGTATACAATTTGACACAGACGATTCACGATTCGCATGCTTCTTTTTTAATGATCTGGATCTGGTGCTTCTGTGCCGTCTGTACACCAAACATTTGAGAAACTGAGACGCGAGATTACAGCGGCTCTCTGTTCATTTCGCGTTCTTGGCTTCTCGAATCTTTGGTGTACAGACACCACTATCCAATGACGTCACACTCGACATCACAGCGTTTTAACCGTTTGTAATTTCACACATTTTTTTGCATTTTTCAATAATTATTTTCACAGCTAAAATAAAATAAAATTAAGAAATTTTTATAGGGATATAATGCTGAACCAACATAGTTTCTGAGAAAAAATATAAGCCTTATCTATTTCAAGTGCATATAATATAGCCTATTAGCACTATAACACCCACGTAGATCGTTAAATAGTTCAAAGAATGTTTTTGCGTCACTTAGTGCATAAGTTACAACTTAACTGGAAAATACAAACATACGAAGACAGACCACATCACTTTAAATTGACTCTTCATAAAATAGAAGAAACTTAAATTAACTTGAAATACCCTATAAAATTATCAATATTAAAATAGACTCCGATTTAATTAACATTATACAATGTCGCATATATTCTAAACCATGTCGTAATCTCGCCCAGTTGTAAAAACCAGCAACTTTGTCAGTCAGAACAGTCCCGTAGCGCGTACTTGCGCCTCTTAGGCCGATATTACATTATCATATATCTTTGACCATAGGCAGGCCTATAGATGCCTTCCTTTTTCTCCAACTTGAAGAAAAAGGACGGCATGCAATTTATGGTGTAGCATTACCTTATGTTTGTTGTAAGCTTCGGATTCATTGAGCGTCTTTCTAGCTCTATTCCTTGCACTTATCTTTCAGTTCATTGTATGTTTATGCTATTTTATAGTTGATTAAGCTGCATTTTGAAGATCTGAAAGAATCCTGTTATTAACTTCAATACGTAAAACCTTTCACACAATGGTTTGACCTAAAATCTCCTAGCGGCTTACCGGCTTATATGTATAACATTCTTCCTCTTCAAGGATAACAGCTTATTTTTGTGAAATTTATCATAATTACTTATATTTTTCCGTTTGTTTACACTTTTTGATATATCTATTTATAAGTATCCATGGTTACGTACTTTGTCGTAAATTGTCAATTTCTAAATTTCTTACCATGCAGTTTAGGTTTTCTACATTTAAATAAGTTTGTTTGATATTTAATACTGGTACTTTGTAAATATTTAAATTTAAATTTAACAATTCTAAATTCTCGAGCTGGGGTATAAAACCCCGGTAGCCGTCTACAGAAGTGAGTCTTTCGTCAGCTCTAGTCTAGAGCAGTTTTCGAAAATTGAGGCCTGTGCGGGGTCTAGGCAGGCCCCGCACTCTCAAGCGACCTCCCTTCTTGGCCCTCTTCTTTAACTAATCTCCTGAGAAATATAATTATCTTCGAGGAAGCTATCCTACTGCTGCTTGTCGGTTTTACTGACATCTACGAGTATCTTCAATTGACGGCACTCGGCGCAGGTGAATCAACGCCGCCCGAGGTTCTCTACGCCTGACGAACATCGGGCCTGAAGACATCACTTCTGGTGTCCCATTTCGGTGCAGGCGTACATACGCCGCCCGAAACTACCTTCACCTGCTAATACTATTCCTGGTAACCTGTCTTGGAACTCACGCCTTCCGGAACTACTTCGCCCGCTGCTGACTGACTCTTCTTCTACATCCTGCCCGAACCTACTTCAGCTTCACTCCGTACTTACCGCCATAGTGACCTTATGTTTACCGGCTGAAAATAAAGAACCCTAACCCTAACTTTCTTTCTTTTTCTTCCTTTCCTTACTCTAAGTTACGTATCCTCTTTAACGTCAGTTACGGGAGAATACGTAACGTGACAATGGTCAGAGATATGATCATACACAGTATAAAAATGTGGCCTTATAACAAAATATGTAACAAGATGACGATATTTTTTCTGTAAGTCTTAACAGATTTAAAAGTTGTACTGCAAAATTAGATATTAAATAGCTACTGAAGCAAAATCAAATCAATGATCTCTATAAAATAGATAATGCGATCTGAGTTATTCCTCCTCCTCGAGGCGGTGTCCTCATTACTGAGGGTCGTGATCCCCCCGTTGCTGGGTTATCATGCGTCTGACAGTATTTCGCCACTTTGTTCTGTTCTTGGCTGCATGGAGAGCGTTGTGAAGGTTGGTGTCCAGAGTTGAGCGGATTTGGTCAGACCATCTCAGTGGTGACCGGCCCCTGGGGCGCTTCCCGTCGACCTTTCCAGTAACCATGAGCTGTTCCAGGTTATGCCCATCTTTTCTGGCAATATGACCGAAAATTTCCAATGTTCTTCGCAGACATATGGTGGAGAGACGGGTCTTTATTTGCAGTTCACGAAGAATCGACTCATTGGTGCGGAATAAAAAGTCCAAGGAATCTGCAACATTTTTCTCCAGCACCACATCTCGAAGGCATCAATTCGATTCCTATCTGCTTTCTTCAGCGTCCATGTTTCCGCTCCGTAACCGAATATGGAGAAGACGAGGGTGTTCACCAGGTTGACCTTAGACCTGCGTGTGATATTACGGTCCTTCCATATTTTATGGAGCTGCGACATCGCCGCTTTAGCCATCCCTATCCGTCTCCTTATTTCTTTTTCACACGAGCCAGAATCGCTAATGTTAGCTCCCAAGTAAATGAAATCTTTCACTGTTTCGAGACCGAGAACACCGAGGAATTGAAGCTTGCTAGCACGGTCTACCACCATCAGCTTGGTTTTAGCGTGGTTTATTTTGAGTCCCAACTCCAAACTAATCGTCTCCATCTTACGCAGGAGTGTATGCATTTCGGCTTCGGTGGTAGCTAGGAGCGTTGTGTCGTCTGCATAACGAAGGTTGGTCAACTTGGTGCCGCCTATCGAGACCCCTCCGTCCCAGTTCTCAAGGGTTCGTCTGATGATGTACTCCCCATACACTCTTCTTCTTCTCTCCTTGCCTTTATCCCTATTCGGGGTCGGCCCCCCTAATACTTTCTCGCCATAGTTGGCGGTTTTGCGTCATTTCTGGGTTTATTCCCAGCGTCTTCATATCGTTGGCAACGGTTCTGATCCAGGTGGCGGGAGGGCGTCCTCTGCCTCGTTTGCCCTCTTCAATGGCCATTACTCTGCGGGTCAAATGCTGTTCTTCACGCCGCATAACATGCCCGTACCATCGCAGTCGTGTTTCCCGCAATTTAGAGGATACATCAGCAACTTTGAAAGAGCCCCGGATATACTCGTTTCTCACTTTGTCCATGCGTGTGACTCCTCCGGCCCATCGTAGCATTTTTAACTCGTTCACATGCAACTTCTGGGTATCGTCTTTTCGCATGGGCCAGCACTCCGAGCCATATAGCATAGCGGGTCTTACAGCAGTTTTGTATACTCTTCCTTTGGTTTTAATTGGCATCTTTGAGTCACAAAGTACACCGGAAAGAGATCTCCATTTCAGCCATCCAGTTCTAATTCTAGACTCGATGTCTTTCTGGATATTACCCTTGGCATCTATTACTGAGCCTAAGTATTTAAAACATTCCACTCTTTGAAGCGGGGTCCCGTGTATTGAGGCCGTGCCAGTTTGTTCAGCAGTAGAGAAGTTACAGCACATATACTCCGTCTTTGGCTTGCTTACTCTGAGTCCACTTCCTTCCAGAGTGTTACACCAATTTGTAAGATCAGTCTGTAGCTCTGATAAAGACTCCGCTATTAAGACAACGTCGTCGGCATATAGTAAAGTCCAAGGCGCCGGTTTTTGTATGTGTTCAGTTACAAAATTTATAACGTTGTTAAACAACATAGGGCTTAACGCTGAGCCTTGGTGCACGCCCACTCCGACTTCAAACTGGCTGCTCGTGCCTACAGGTGTAATAATTTGGGTTTTTATGTTAGTGTACATGTCCCGTATGAGGTCTATGTAGTATTCGGGTACATTCTGAGCCCTCAGTGCTTTCCAGATTAGCTGACGTGGTACACGGTCAAAAGCCTTCTCAAGATCGATGAAGACAAGGTGAAGGTCTTTTTTTAGTGTCTTATACTTTTCACTGAGTATCCTGATTGAGTGAATCGCGTCCGTTGTACTGGCACCACCTCTAAAGCCCAACTGGTTGGGTGTGATGTTGGTTATCTTGCTAAGCCTCTTTACAAGAACACGTTCCCACATCTTAAGAGCATGACTTGTTAGTTTTATCGCCCTGTAATTTCCACATTCCGCAACGTTGCCCTTATTCTTGTAGAAAGGGACAAGTTTGCTAAGTCTCCACATGTCTGGCATTTTTTTGGAGTATAAAATTTTGTTAAAGAGTTTGGTCAGCCACGCTACGCCACTGAGTCCAAGTATTTTCCAATATTCCGTTGGAATTTCATCGGGCCCTGTGGCCCTTCCGTTCTTCATACCGGAGAGGGCTGCCCTTACTTCCTCGGGTGATATTTCTTCAACTGGACCCAGAGTATACGGCAAAGGACTCGATGTTTCCTGGGGAAATTCCTCGTTAAACAAAGTCTTATAGTATTCATACCACCTGCTTAGTATGTCTCTATCATCTGTTAAAAGTTTGCCAGTGGAATCGTTGATAAATTTTATCTGTTTGAGATCATGGGTTTGTTTATGTCGCGCTCTTGCTATTTGAAAAATCTCTTTTTCATCTGTACAGTTCTCTAAACGGCATATAAGTTCTTCTTGGGCCTCAGAGCGGGCAACAGCAACACTACGCTTAGCAATTTGCTTAGAATGTATGTAAGTTTTCTTGTCTTGGTCAGAGCCAGACATTTGCCACTTTTTGAAATTTTCCTTTTTTGCTTCTATGGTTTTCTTAATAGTTTCATTCCACCAGCTTGCTTCCTTTCCAATATTAAGTTTCCCCTTTGTGATACCTAGATGTTTAGTAGCCATTTTAACAGTTGATTTCTGAAAGTGGTTCCAAGCATCATTCACGTTATCTTGACTTTTTGTAGAGTCACAGAGGTGTTTATCTGCTTCCAACCTGACAGTCTCTCCTACTGGTTTCTTAAGATTATACCATTTAATGCGGGACGAGGCTTTATTTTGGGTCTTTTATTCCAGTTTGGCATTTTCAGGCTGGCTACCATTATACGGTGTTGTGATGTTAATGGCTCTCCCGGTATAACCTTACAGTTCTTAAAGTATCTACGCATTGAGTACTCCCCATACACATTGAAAAGAATAGGAGACAGAATGCAACCCTACCTCACACCCCTTCCAAACATGAACGGGGCAGACATTCCTTGATCAACCTTTACAACTCCTTGGTTCTGCATATACAAGGACCGAATAAGAGACACAAGATGTTGAGGTACTCCAAGTTCATCTAGCACTTTCCACAGAGCTGTCCAAATAACACAGTCAAATGCTTTACTATAATCTATAGAGCATAGTATTATAGGAGTATTAAACTCATAGGCCTTTTCAATCAGCTGCCGGATGTTGAAGATCTGTTCACGAGTCCCCTTTCCTCTCACGAAACCAGCTTGCTCTTGAGGAATCTGCCAGTCAAGAAAATGTCGGATCCTGCTATTGATAACATAAAGGAGAACTTTACTGGCGTGAGAGATCAGAGTCAAGGTTCTGTAGTTGTCACACTTCACCGTAGAACCCTTCTTGTGTAGTGGAAGGATTACAGATCTGGACCAGTCGCAAGGCCACTCACCTGTGCGCCAAACATCATCACATTTTTTGTGAAGGGCATCCATTCCTGTTTCCCCCATAGTTTGTAGAATTTCCGCAGTTACTTGATCCGGCCCAGGTGCCTTTCTGGCCTTGAGTAAAGCTACAGCAGATGTAATCTCTGATCTAAGTATAGGAGGTTCGAGGTCAAGTTCGCTCCATAATGGTGCTACGCTTGCTGAGGTGACTCCATCTGTATTCCCATAGAGCTGCACACAATACTTCCGCCATCTCTCCGTTATTGCCGTTAGATCTTGAAGTGGTGTACCATTGTCGTCTTCGATCACCCATGTTTTTGGTTTGGACTGCTTAGCCAGTACCTTCACTTTTTTGAAGAGGTCCGAGGTTTGCATTTTTAAGGCGTGTTCTTGGCAAATTCGCTCCACGAAGTTGTTCTTATCGCGGCGACATAATTGTTGTCGACTTGCTCAACGCCGAGTATTTGTCGCGGTCCTCTTGGGTAGATATACCCCTCGTTTTCACAGCTTTCCTTTCCTCTATGATGTCCAAGGTATCTTTGCTTAACCATAGTTGCTTAGGATGCGCTGGTGGATTGTGCTTGGATTTTATCTTGTCTACCGTTACCCATATCTGGTCAAGCTCGTCACGGAATCCGACTCGTTCTAAAGGCGCGAGGGTTCGTGGTCTTGTTATTTGCCCTTTTCTAACTACCTTGAGACGCAGGTTAAAACTAGCTACTAGGAGGCAGTGGTCGGATCCACAGTCGGCCCCAGGAAAGGTCTTTACGTTCGAGATCGAGGTTCTCCATCTGCTGTCAATTAACACGTAATCTATTTGGTTACGACAGCGATCGCCAGGCGACACCCATGTATAGTCGCCTTGGATGATGCTGGAAGCAGGTATTCATTATCGTAAACTTCTTCTCTATGCAATATTCCAACAGTCTTGATCCTCGTTCATTCCTGGTACCCAGCCCGAAACTGCCAACTGTGGTTCTGATATGAGTATCGTCTACTGTGCTGCCTATCTTGGCATTCCAATCCCCGATGACAAGAGTTATCTCTCGATTTGAAATGTTTGCCAAGGTTGTGTCGAGCTTACCGTAGAACTCATCTATTACGTCGTCTTTTGCAGCTGCTGTAGGAGCGTATATTACAACGATGTTCAGTGTGCACGGTCGTGTGTTAAGCCGTATGGTCATGATTCTATCGGACACCGGGTTGTAACCTACTACGCAGTTATTCAACCGCCGAGGTAGCCATATAGCGACACCATTGGTGCTAGAATCCGAGGGGCCCGAGAAATACAGAGTGTTTCCGTTAGGGGTGTTCCGATGTCCTTGTCCTCTTAGATATGTCAGTCTGAGTTATTATTTAGTAATTATTTAGATAATATTATCTTCGAGAGACAAGCTTAAGTCACTAAGTACTACCACAAGTTCCCAGCGATGGTGAACCATACGGTTATTATAACAAGGTCGATTTTTGTTATATTATTTTATTGTAATTAGTCAATTTTTCTTGTCACCTGATGTTATGCTCCGTTGTATTCCTTAAAATTCAATTCCTTATTACAAAATTGTGCTCGGTAGTTATTGGTTTGTAAATTTAGCATAGAGTACTAATGGGACTATATTTAGAAATGATATGATGATTAACCATAGATAAAAGAAAGAAGGAATAGAAAGCTAACGCAGGCGTGGCTTGTGTCGCAGCGATGAGGCCAGATGGTCATATTAACTAATTGACGCGAGCCAGTTGCAAATTGGCCGCAACCGTAAAATATGACCGATATTTTCGTAAAATGCCGAATTGCTGCGTTGTTACGAGCAAAAATAGGAGGGAAAACAAAAACTTCAAGGACTATTGAGTCACGTACCACATGTATTGTATTCATTTGATTAGTTATTAGTTAATAAAATCATGCAACTTTACAAATATATCCAGTGCCGTATGATTTTACTCTACCGGACTAATTGGTTAAACTGATCTGTAACAAATTGTATAGGCGTTTTAGATTGATGGCTTAGAATAGCCAACAAGTTGTGTCGCGATGAAATTTGGTAAGTAGCCGCGCAATGTATCGAACTGCTAGCGATACCCACAATCGCATGGTTATTACTTGGTACGGCCGCTTGTGCCGTGCCGGGAACTAGAGAAGAGATGCACCCGTGTGAACTTGATTGTACTCAAATAAGAAATAACATTTTCGGCTTTCGGTAGGTTTGTGTAATAAACAAATTTATTTTGTATCTATCTATTTATTGTAATGTCGATATTCATTAAAAAATCAAGGGTAACATCGAGTATGTTAAAACCCAAACTTTCATGTCCAAAATTTTTGTTTTTGTAAATATTTGATGATACGTCTTTATTTATGGTTTATCTTTAAATATTCGTAGGTATTCATCTGATTCCCGTTAACAATCCAAATAATGTCATTATAAACAACTATATCCCTATTGAAGATTGTGGATAAAATCTACATAAATGCATTTGTATTTTGTAAATATAAGTCATGCAGATAGGTCCGGAGGAGACGTACGTGGGTCACTCGAAAAGTTTTGAGATACAAAAAAACTATTGAAGATATAAACACTATTTATTTTACATTTTCTCAAAATACTCTCCATCGTTCTTTATACAAAGTTCCATTCGTCTAAACCAACTTTGGAAACACTTCTGCCAGTCTTGATCGGATAGGTCAGAAATCGCTCCTTCGTAGGCAGCCACGGCTTCTTCGGCACTCGAAAAAAACTTGCCTTTTATTTTTTACTTCACTGTTGGGAACAAAAAGAAATCGCAGGGAGCCAAGTCAGGGCTGTAGGGTGGATGAGGCAAGGTTTCAACCCCAGTTTCTGCAATAAACGCCTTTGTTCTGAGGGACGTATGTGAAGAGGCGTTGTCGTGATGCAGCATGATTCCCCGAAGTCCAGCCTTTGGTCTCCTCTCCCGCACTGCTTGGAAAACTTGCGGCAATGCTACTGTAGTGTACCATTCCGAGTTAACAGACCTATGATTTTCCAGCACTGAAGTCGACAGATGTCCCCCCCGAGAAAAAAAACTAGCCACCATTTTTTTGCCTACGTTTCGAGGTCTTTGTAACTTTGTTGGTAACTTGCCCTCTGAGAACACCCATACTGAAGACTGCCGCTTACTTTCCGGATCATATTGATAAATCCATGTTTCGTCACCAGTAATGATTTCAGAAACACGTCTTGATGTTCCGTTTTCGAATTTTAAACGCATTTCATGACACCAATCCACACGAGCCTGTTTCTCAGTTCCGGAGAGCAAATGCGGGATCCAACGGCAACAAAGCTTCCTTACTCCAAGATGTTGATGTAGGATGATATTAACACTCCCCGAACTAATGCCTAGGATCTTCTCGATGTCCGTGTATGTAATTCGTGGGTTTTCTCGCACTAACATTTCAGTAGTCCATACGTTTTCTGCAGTTATTGCTGTTTGAGGGCGACAACTTCTGTGTTCATCTTCGAGGTTAGTTTTGCCCCTTTTAAATTCACTAAACCATCTAAAAACAGTTGCCCGGGATGGAGCAGAGTCTCCTAATGCCGATTGTAATCGCTGCAAAGTCAGTTGTTCGCCCTTACCAAACAGGACGGAGGGGTGAGACCCATTGCGGTGGGCTCTACTATAAGACGTCTTGCTTCCAAAATTGCGGTTAGACACATTCGATCAAAATTGCAGGGCCTTTTTGAACCTGTACAGCTGGGTTTTGGCACGAAAGGTGGGTGCGAGGCAGCCGTCCATGCCCTAAGGACCTACCTTTCCTCTGATGATTGCGAAATTGTAGTCAAAATTGACGTTAAGAATGCTTTCAACTCGGTTAATAGGGACACTTTGCTGACAGAAATTAGGGACAAAATTCCTGGACTGTACAATTACCTTTTCTTTTGCTATTCGGACTCTTCTAAATTAATGTACAAGTCCAATGAATTATCTTCTGAGGTTGGATGTCAGCAGGGTGACCCTCTCGGCCCAGCAATTTTTAGTTTGGCTATAAATCCAATCATCCAAAAATTGAAATCAAAATTCAATGTCTGGTACCTAGATGACGGGACCCTAGGAGGCAACGTAAATACTGTGCTCTCTGACTTGTCTCTCATTAAGAGGAGTTTCAAAAATATTGGTTTAGAACTGAATTTTGCAAAATGCGAACTCTTCATTCAAAATTCATCTTGTATTTTTGCCGATTTAAAACACAAATTTGACGATCTGGCGCCTAATATCAAGTTAGTAGACAAACTTTCTCTTTGCCTCTTAGGCTCCCCTATATTTGAAGAATCTTTTCCCGACTATATTTCTAACTCGATATCAAAATTCAAAAGTCACACGAATCGTTTACTCGAAATTAGCCCTCATTATGCTCTTGTGATTCTTAAATTCTGTCTTTTTGTCCCTAAATTTACATATGTGCTCCGATGCTGTCCTTTTTGGAAATATCTAAATTTACTATCACCCATAGATGATTTGATCAAAATTAGTTTAGAGATGATTCTAAACATTCAGCTCAATGAGCCTTCCTGGTCTCAGGCGTCCCTCCCTATTCGGTTCGGGGGTTTAGGAATTCGCAAAATTTCCAGTGTGGCATCCCCAGCCTTTTTAGCATCCACTCATAGCACAGCCGGTCTCAGGAAATATTTTAAGGGCTTTGCCCACAAACTATGAGATCGCAAGCTTTGAGGATGCTAAAAATGCTTTTAAAATTGCCTGCCCGGGCAAAGACTTTCCAGACAACCCAAAATCACAAAGGAGTTGGGATAATGTTTACTGCGATTTAACTTACAATACTCTTTTAAATAACTCTACAGGTCCAGATCGCGCGAGGCTTTTGGCGGTCGGATCCCGGGAAGCTGGTTACTGGCTTCATGCCCATCCTTCGCCCAATACTGGTACTTTCTTGGATCCGGCCTCCCTTAGACTGGCGACTGGTTTGCGACTGGGGGTTTCGGTGTGTGCGCCACACTCATGTCCTTGTGGCACAGACGTGGACCGACTGGGACACCATGGATTGTGTTGTAAAAAAAGTGCAGGCCGTTTTTCGAGACATGCATCTCTTAATGACATAATCCGTCGGTCTCTTGCCACCATCAACGTGCCTGCTCTCCTTGAGCCGACTGGCATTTTCAGGGATGATGGCAAGAGACTTGATGGGGTGTCCTTGGTTCCTTTGAGTTTGGGACGGATGCTAGTGTGGGATGCTACCTGTGTAGACACGCTGGCGCCGTCCCATCTCCAACGAACTAATGTAAAAGCGGGCGGAGCGGCTGAATGCGCCGAAATTTTAAAACGTAGTAAATATAAGAGCCTGGGCAGAGAGTACCTTTTTGTACCATTCGGGGTCGAAACTCTTGGTCCATGGGGTCCCAGCGCACGCAAATTTTTCGTAGAAATCGCGAAACGTCTGGTTGATGTTACTGGTGACCGAAGAGCTGGTGGCTTCCTCGCACAACGTATCAGCATTGCGATACAACGAGGAAATGCCGCCAGCATCCTAGGTACAAGGCCTCAAGGACCTACTTTAGATTTAAGGTAGGTAGAGGTAGGTAGTTAGGTAAGTTACACTTACTGTATATATTTATTTAAAATTAAATGTTATTAAGTTGTTCGGTTAAACCAAATTTAATGAACCAATGATCCGAGGAACCGAGAGGGGCTGCAACGGATACATCATAGCCAACCGGGTGAGAAGTCAGCAGAAGGTCCAACAGGGAAGGTTCCTGGTTCTCCACATCTGGGATTCGCGTAGGCGCAGTAACCAGTTGTGTCAAGCCGTAGGTCAGAGCAAAGTCGTAAACAGATCTCCCCGCATGATCAGTCTTGCTGGAGCCCAGCCATTCGGCATTATGGGCGTTAAAATCGCCAAGAACGATGATCTCAGCGGATGGGATCTGCTGCTGCACTGAATCCACAGCCGTTTGAATCTGCTCCAAGAGTCGGTCAGTTTCGGCATCACCGCTATGGGACCTAGCGTACGAATAGACGCGAGGATGATCATCACAATCAACACGTAGCCATAAGGTGGAAAGGTCCCTACCTTCAAGATTGCTGAGGCGACGAGAACTGATATCGCCTCTAACGTACACACACACTCCAGCAGAAAGGAATGCTCTAGTTCGTACCCAGGGTAGGAGAGGTATTTTGTGTCCGCTGGAGACGATATCTGAGTCTCTGTCAGAAAAAGCAAGGCCGGCTTAGCTGTCTCGAGGTGAGGATGGACAGCATTAAGATTAGAATGCAAACCCCTGATGTTGCAGAAATCCACAGCGAGCGTGGCAGGGGCTGCCGTAGCCGTCTTGCTCTTGCCTCGGGAGGATGGCGGATGGCGGAGCGCGGATTTACGAAATTAGTCTTCGGTCTAATAGGAAAGTCAGAACTCTAGTCTGAAAACTCCGAAAATTTGCATATTCAAACAAATTTTCAGGGTCCCAGAACCCAGTTCTGGAGCATACTGATTAGATATTATTAGTCATTGTAGAAACGGTTGTTAGTAAGCTACAATTAAAAATAAATATTAGTGTCTAGCAAACGATCCTAAGCAGAGTTTGAACCTAGTTTATAGGATTACTTACGAATATGATACCTTATCAAACTCCTAATGAGTGCCAACGGTAAAAAAAAATCTGAAAAAAAAAATCCCATGGATGTAGTAATTTCATACCCCAAAATATATTCCTGTTTTTTTTTCAAGTAAATTAAAAATTAGCCAGCACACACCTTCAGTCGCTTTCATGGAATGACTCAATTTGTATTTTCTCGCAACTATATTAAAAAACGTCGTTTACAATTAGTGTGAAAGTGTTATTTATCACTCGTACCGAGTCTTGCATCCTACCTCGGTACTCATGACACACCTCGGCTTAATGACACACTTTTCACACTAGTTCTAGTTGTAAAATGTACTATTTGAGTCGTCTAGCCTATTCTCAACGACGGAAGTTTCACTCGCCTTAGGGATCGGTCTTACTCTATCATTATCTCTGCAGTTGACTGTACTAAACATTTAAATCCGAATATCCCCTTTCCACAATTTATACAAGTGCAGTAGAATCCGGTTAAAACGACGTCGAAGGGATCGACGATGTTACGTTGTACTAACCGGAAGTCGTACTAAACAAACTGTAAATTTTAAAGTAGTTTATCGATTATAAGCGTGCATTATAATTCGTAATGGTTCAATGTAAATCACCGAATACTCGAAATTAGGAATATTTTGCTCTTTAGCGAAAGAAATTGTTGAACCATAGACCTATTTACTTGTACTTCCCGACTAAGTACATTGCAATGCAACTTAAGCCATTGTAAATTGCGGTTTTTTTATACACGAGATCAAAGTTTACTTAAGTTTTAGAAAATACGCTTTGAACAAATGTTCTAATTTGTATGTATTGTTTGGTTACAATGCACGTCATTGTTGTAACCGAACTATTTCGTGTGAAATCCCGTCGTTAAAACCGGTCTCTCGATATAAGCAGTCGTCTTATACGTATGCACTTTCAAGTTCAAGTTCAAGTTGTTTATTTGCATCCATGTTGTACAATAGGTGTTACATTGTTTTTTGTGTGGTGTTACAAACATGAGCCCTGCAAGGGCATAGCAAGGTAATACTTATAAAACTAGGTTAATTATTAAATCTAATTCTAATTAACTAACATATTATGTAAAGTTAATATTAAAACTTATCTTCTAAATATTCACGTACAGAGTAATAACGTTTGGATATGAGCATTTCTTTTAATTTATTGGTAAATTGGATTTCTTTTTCTTGGCTTTTTATGTGCGCTGGTAGTTTGTTATATATTGTTATTGACATTGACAATGGGCCGGATGAATGAAGTTGTAATTGGGACGGGGGTGGCATTAAAATTGATTGGTTTCTGAGGGAATATGTTACCTGTACTTCTTCTCGTTTGGTATAAAGTTCTGGGTATTTTCGGACAAATTTACATATTTCGAGAATGTATAGGCAAGGTACGGTGAGTATTTTATGTTCAATGAAGTGGGGTTTACAACTATCGGAGTCTGTTACGTTTACGAGTATACGGATCAGTTTTCTTTGTAAGGTGAAGAGGGTGGGAGCGTCTGTGCTGTTACCCCATAGGATTATTCCGTAACAGAGCCAGGAATAAGCATACGCATAATATGTCGCAAGAGCGGTTTGAAAGTCGGTTGTTCTTTTTATTTCGGCGAGTGCATATTTGAATGAAGAGAGATTAGTTTTTATGTGCTTAATGTGCGATTTCCATGTTATATGTTTATCTATGACTATTCCAAGTAATGTAAATGTATCAACAACTTCCAGTTTAATGGAGTTGTGGCTGTAATTGATAGTTAATGGGTTTTTTTGGTAGGGGTGGAAAGTCATTAATTTTGTTTTTTGATAGTTTATTTCTAGGTGGTGGTCTTTCATCCAGTCTGAGACATTGTTAAGAATAGAATTAATTTTATCGTTTATGTTTCCTGCGTCTTGACATGAAGTTAATATTGAAATATCATCGGCAAATAATACAGAATGTTCTTGCAAGGTATGTGGGAGATCGTTTATGTAACACAGAAATAAAAGGCATCCAATTACACTACCCTGTGGAATTGAGGAGGTGATGGTTGTTGTTTCAGATTGAACATTTTTTATTATACCTGTTTTTGAGTCGAAGTGTTCTATTTCTACATATTGTTTTCTATTTTCTAAGTATGATGTGAGCCATTTGTGGGCTATTCCTCGAATCCCAATGCCATATAATTTATTTAATAAGATTGGATATTGCACTTTATCGTAGGCTTTAGTCATGTCTAGTAGTATTCCTATTGCATATTGTTTTGAGTTAAGTATATTAAGAATTTCTTGAATGTATTTGTAGACTGCTAATGTAGTTGATCGACGTTTGCGAAATCCGTTTTGTGAGTTATTAAATATTTTGTATTTTTCGCAGAAGGCGTATATTCTATTGCACATTGCTTTTTCGAATATTTTTGATGCAGTAGGTAGTAGGGCAATTGGGCGGTAATTATTTGGATCTGTCTTTGTATTTTTCTTATGTATTGGTTTTACTATTGCAGTTTTTAGTTGGTCGGGAAAAACTCCTTCAACGAAGGACTGATTTATTAGAGTACAAATTGGAGAAGTAAGTTCATCTGCACATTGCCGAATTAATGATGGTGGGAGGTCGTCTATTCCATAGCTGTTTTTATTCTTTAGATTTTTAACTATCGTAAATATCTCTTTATAGCCTACAGGTGTTAGGAACATTGTGTTTTCGGTTGGATGGAGTACTGGCCGACCTAAGCGCGGTCCTGTATGTTTTGTGTTATCAGCTTTTTTGCCTATTGATACAAAAAAATCGTTGAAGATATCAGCTACTTTTTTCGGATCGGAGACAACGGTATTATTTTTTTGTAGTGATATGTTATGTTTTTCTTTATTTTGTTTTTTGTTTGTTCTTTCATTTATTATATTCCACATTGTTTTCACCATATTATTTGATTTCTTTAGTCTATTTTTATATTGTATTTTTTTTGACATAATAACAGCTTTTTTTTAATGTTTTATCATACATTTTGTAGTGTTGTTGTAGAACCGGGTTATTTGTTTTTGTTACAAGTATTTTGAGTAATCTTTTGTTGTAGCAAGATAGTTTAATTCCTGCTGTTAGCCAGTGTTTGTTACATTTTGTCTTTAATTTTAGGGTTGTTTTTGGAATACAGTGGTTCAGTGTTTGACAGATCTTATTGTTAAATGCAAAATAATTCTCATTTATATTATTGTTTGGAGCAAATATATCTGGCCAATTTATTGATTTTAACGCAGTTTTGAATTTATTTACATTAGTGACACTGAATATTCTTCTTTCTATTTTCCAGACAGGTTGTTTTTGATCCACGGTTTTTATGCTCATATGTAAAACTGTTCCAAAATTATCAGAGAAACCGAACTCTTCTACTGTAGTAAAAGTGTCTTTATGAATAAAGTTCGTGAATATAAGATCTAAACATGTAGACACGGATTGTGTTATACGGGTAGGAGTTTTAATGTATTGTTTAAACTTATATTCAGTCATAAGATCTAAGAAGTTACATGTTTGTGAGTCGTTACTTAAGATATTTCATACTGGCTTGTATGAAAACCAACCATCTGCCTATATCTACGTCGCTAAAACCGTTTGGTTGTTTTATGCGGAGTCATACTAATCGGATTTTACTGTAGGTACAGTCGCCATCAGATATATATCGAAGCGCCCGGGATGTTCAAAAATATCTGAACAAGCACTCTAAACGTCTTGACTATACAATCGTGTTCAGATATTTGTGTGCGAGTTGGCTGCTCCGATATATCTGACGGCGACTGACCTAAGTAAGCGATTAAATCTTGCCGGAGATTCAATAACGGCATTAGCTTAAATGTGAATCGAACTCCATATGGTATGAATGTAGAGAATATAACAAGCACCTAACATAAAATGAAAAGAAAACTTCCGTGTTGCAGTTTTAGAAACATGACATTGCTTGCTATTCCCAAAACCATATGTGGAACTCGCTTCACGAGAATGACTAGCTTGATTATTACTACGGTACACTCAGTGCATTAATAACCCATTTTAAATAATAATTCTTTGTTTAATTGAATAATATAGTTAAAGTTGAAACAATCGATTAAGCATGATATGAGTACAAGAAAACAAGGTATGGCCATCACGACGTCATCGGAGTAACCACTTTTGGTTTCTCCTAAGAAGAGCTAAGAAATATATAATCTCGGCATGTGCAAATGTGACAGATAGCCATCAGTGACGGCATCGTCAGTGGGAGTCACTACCTTGTTATTTTCCAATACGTCCTTAAGGAACCATGAAATATATATTTTTTTAAACCTACATTATGATGTGTCTGACTGTGTATATCAGTAAATATGGGTAAAATACTTACTATGACCTTCAGTGTCACTGGCCCATCCAGCAAGTGCTTTGACTACTCGCCAAATAGCAAAACCTTCTATTATTCCGAGCAAGAATAAAATGGAAAGTCCATAGATTTTCCACCAAACATTTCCGGATCCTGCTATTCCAAACCAACGCGAGTAGCGAAATACATTAGTCATTGTCTGTAAAAAATCCTACAAAGAATAATAATTTTATAATATGTCTATATACAATTCTAGCCAGCCTTTAGTGTCGAAAACATATATTGATTTGATTTTTTCATTTAGCAGTTTGTGCGGCTACGAAACCCACAAAATACCTGAAATAAACTGATAAAAACGCGGATCAAAAGACAAGCTGCAGAGGATCTACATTAGAGTAGGATCATTCTTGTATGAAAAAAAAATCGAATTCCGGTATCGCGGTTCTTATTTTACGTTATATTATTTATATACAATAAATTCATGCAAAAATAATTAATATTTTCTTTTTAGAAGTACTGCCCCAACTCCGGTAAAGTATTAAAAAAATCAATACCATTTTGTTACTTCATGCCAAGCTATTTATATTTACGTATTACGTATTTTACAAATTTTAACATTTCATTTTGTAACAAGAATTGATGAAATCCCTTTTTTTAAATAGAGGTAGTTTTAAACTCGACGCTCGAGAAAGTGACATCAAGTCGTTTTGAGTTCAGGAAAGGAGTGAGGCAGGGATGTGTGATATCCTCCACCCTATTCAACATTTATGGGGAACATATAATGCGCAAGACCCTTGAAGGATGGGAAAGTGGCGTAAACATGGGTGGACGTATCGTATCTAATTTACGCTACGCGACCGACTAGAGACAATAAGTTGAGAACTAGGGCTTACAATTAATAAAACTAAGACCAAACTGATGGTAATCGACAGATTTGCAGCCATCCAACGGACCAATATGTTGAATGAGTATGAAACCGTGGAAGAGTTTCAGTACCTCGGTTCTGTCATCAACAACAGAGGCAGCTGTGAACCAGAGATACGTCGTCGCATCGGTATGGCTAAGACGGCAATGACTCAGTTCAACAGAATATGGAGAGACAGAAACATCACAAGACACGAAAATTGCCATTGTCCATGCTCTGGTCTTCTCCATTTTCCTTTACGGGACCGAGACCTGGGCTATAAAAGCTGGGCTATAAAGGCAAAAAATTGACGCTTTTGAGATGTATTGCTGGCGTCGGGTGCTAAGGATACCCTGGACTGCTTTTCGAACTAACGCGTCCATACTGAAAGAACTTGGTCTCGAACGCGGGCAGCGCCTCTCATCTGTATGCCTATACCAGCGCCTGCAATATTTTGGCGATGTTGCTCGTCGAGATGTTGACAATTTGGAAAAGGTGATGGTTACAGGCATAGTTGAGGGAAAGAGACCCAGAGGCCGTAGCCTTAAACGATGGGTAAACCAGGTGTCGGAGTGCCTTGACATGCCGGTTAATGCAGCCCTGCAACAGGCAACCGACCGAGTTTCATGGAGAGGAATGCTTTCCAGACTACGTCGGCAGAGTCACGATCCTCAGCAGTGAGGGACCTATTGAGGAGGAGGATGAGGACAATCGCAGAAAAATAGTGACAGAACAACATATCACTTTGCTAATAGAACCTGGCTCTCATTACATCGGTCATATTGCAGTAAAGTCAGGTGACGCAAAAACCATAGCAAACAGTTTGCATTCCTATTTGCAAGAAAAGCCATTGGATTTAAATCGCCTTGTGGCTATTGGATGTGATGGAACTGCATTGAATACTGGAAATAAGGCAGGTATCATCAAGCTACTTGAAAACAAGCTGGAACGTCCTCTCTAATGGTTGGTTTGCCTACTGTATTGCAATGAGTTGCCGTTAAGACATCTATTCCAACACCTGGATGGGCCGACTACTGGACCTAAGTTTTACTGGCCCATAAGGTAAAGCATTAAATAATTGCGAAAACTGTTAATTGCCAGATATAACAAAATCTCGTGATGATTTCAGCATAGATCAATCAATTATATTTAATGGAAATGTGTCATATTGTGATCATATTGTCTCGATACCTTCCAGATAGGCTAAGAAAAGTAGTTGATCCCGTAATTCAACGCAATGACTATTTTGGCCATTCTGAAAATGTTTTATTAGCTTTGCTAGCCGATCACCGATTTCATGTGCGAATATTAGCTCTAAAACGAATTACGGAGTCTCGTTCTTCAGGCGCAGAGATGAGAAAAACGTTCAAATTGCCTAAATTCAACTTTTAAGCAGATGAATATTATTATAACACGATCGACTGGAGCGCCGTTTCTGAACCACCAGTAATAATGAAACAAGTACCCGAAGAGGTAATTTTTGAAGCTATATTGAATCTGAAATTGACTCAAACTAACATCATTCCCAAATTCTGTCTGATGCCATGTCACTCGCAAGCTACAGGGAGGGGTATCAAATTAGTGACAGAATCATGTGCCGCTGTGTATGGACCAGAAAGGCGTGAAGGCTGGATCAAAAATAAACTCGAGTCTCATCGTATTATGCCATTGTTTAACAAAAATAAAGGCTATACTTTTTTCTAAATTGCATTTGTGAAAAAAGGCTATTTTCCTAACTGAAACCGTTTTATACCGACAAGGGCGACAAGTTATTCGTATTTAGCAATTAGCCATCGTAGTTTTGCAATTAAATTTTTTTTTTTTTTATTTCAATGGGATAGGGGCAGTACTTCCGTTGAAGTTTTTTTATTCCTTTGTTATATAATATTTTATTCCTTTGTTTTACCAGCAACTTTTCCACAACCGCCTTTTCCAAAATTATAAAAAAAAACGATCCACCCTAATCTTTATCCTGTGAAGCCTGTAGGCAACTGCATCCTACGACTCGGTCGGCAAAGAATGCCTCGAAGTTAGATCAGCTTCTGTTCAATTCGTGGAGTATAAAAATCGTGCAGTATCTGCAAGCTTAATGTCAACAGGTTGGTTTAACAACGGTAATTTTTTTTCGGGTAAGCATTTCACTATGTATTACTAACGTAAAGCGTATACCACATAACATAGCCTAGCTTATTGTGTCAGTGGTAACTAAAGCTCTGAGAGTCTATCACGAACCACTTCGTTCATTCGTCTATTTGCCAGTTTATCGCTTGAATATGCGAGAGCAAAAGAGAGGGAAATAGGCGATCGAACGAGGTAGTTGTGGTAGGCCCTCTAACATCCACCCGCGCGCGGAAGGTGCCTGCCGTACTGACGCGGTGCTCCATGCTTCTCATCCGTATTCTTATGGGTGATATTTCAAATCGCATTTATGCGGTATATGAAAATATCAAAAAGATTGAACAATTTGAACAACATCTGGTAAAAATATTAGTGACTTAAAAAACCTCCATAAAGACTTTTTTCTTAAACTCTACAACCCCCGTACAAAAGTTCGAGAACTGAAAATCAAAAACTACATTCAATAAGTGCTCTAGAAAACACGTCCTCAAAGCTTTTCAAGCTGATTCCATTGTACGAAAATATGTTGCCATTATAAGGAAACAGTTGCATAATTACTTAATATAGTTTCTGATCATCCACGTTCAGTAAGATCTAAACCCAAGGAACCAATTGTGCCAAGAGGCTTCGTTGAGACGAAAGTGCAGACACACTAAATATAAGGGCGATTTGTGCGACGGTACAGTCGCCATCAGATATATCGTAGCGGGCGAGGTCCTCAAATACTTCTGAGCAGGGTTAAACTTCAATAAATTCTTTACAACAGATCCGCCAGTAACATCTGAACGCTCAATTTTTTCACAAATATATGAGCAGCAATTATTTCAGTAATTTTTGATCACACAGTGAGGTAAAAATATCTGAACGCAGAAATCTTCACAGGTATCTAAGCAAGAGAAGTGGTCACAAATATCGGAACATTGGAGGAAAATATACCTTAGGCCGTTGCCTTAAGTTTCAAATTTAATGTCATTGCAGTCATTTGTATATGAAAGATTATATTTGTCACATTATCAACCGATTTCAATATTTCTAAAGAAGGAGGTTCTCAATTCGTCTGAATTTTTATTATTATTATTTTTTTTTTAAATGTATGTTACCTCAGAACTCCGTCATTACTGAACCGATTTAATTTTTTTTTTGTTTTCTGAAAGTAGATGGTTCCAGATTGGTCCCGTTTTTTTCAAAATCGATTTCTGATGATGGGATCCATGAGGAACTGAGGCAACTCCTCAAATTTGAAAGGCACATGCATGATGATTTGGGTAGTTTCTTAAGACACTCGAGCATTTCTTTACGAACATCATCAATTTGGTGCAGCGGACCTGATGATGAAGACCAGGGATGACAAAGTGGAACTGCTTGGTAATTCCCAGCTCTATCATCCGATTTGAGACATTCATCTTTTCTTTGTAAAGAAATACCTTCAAGATAGTCCTATTTGATTATAGTTCTATTTTGATGATGGAATTCGTGAGGGATTGAGAGAACTCCTCAAATTTTAACGGCACATGCATTCTGATTTGAGGGTTTCCTTAAGTAACTAAAACATTGTTTTGGGGGAGCCAACATTTTGATGAAGTGGACCTGATGATGAAGACCAGGGATGGTAAAGTGGAACTGGTCGATAAACCTAGCTCTACTTATTATCCTAGTTGTGACATTCATCGTTTTGATTTGATTTCTATTCTGATGATGGAGTTCTTGAAGAATTCAGAGAACTCAAATTTGAACGGCACGTTTATTGTGATTAGAGGGTGTTCATAATTAGCTTAGGCATTTTCTTACTGTGGCCATCATTTTGCTGGAGTGGACCTGATGTTGATAATCAGGGATGGCATAATGAAACTGCTCGATAATTTACAGTCTGTCATCCAATTTAACACATTGTTATTTTGTTTGTTTTAAAGGTCTACAAGGGGTTTCCGTTTGATTATACTTCACATGTAATGATGGAAGCCCTGCACCGTACACGTGCGGTGTATTGGATATTTGTGAAATAAACTGGCTAACTCAAACAAATTCAAAATTTCACTTTTACCGGGAACCAAATGAAGTCGGTTTTTTTTCTTAAAAGTTATTATTTTCGTTTTCATTCATAAAACGTTTTGAATACTGTTCGCCAGGGTCAGTATAAAATGACCCCCATACCTAAGAACTCTCCATGAAGCTGAATGTCAAGTATTCTGGTTGGCATGTAATTAAGTAGACGGCAGGCAACTTTGAATTGCCACCGTAATTCGACATTCAAGCAAATTCGAACTTTAAACTTTGACAATCCACGAGAAGAGTACTGTAACGTCAAACGATATGTCTGTCCCTTTTCAAAAGTCCTGTCATCCGCTGCGTTTAGAAAATGGGCATTTAGAGAACGCCGCCGCGAATGTCAGCTATTCGCAACGCTTAGTTTTTCACCGAGCGCACCGTGTCATAGTAGTGGATGGAAGTGGAGCCCTCGATTACGTATGATTGCGAGGAAACTTGGGATCAAGTTGAATTATTGGTAGGTCTGATAGTTGCGAACAGGTCATATTTTTTCAGATATTAATATTTAGGCCCATATTACACTAGATCATATCTATGATTAAATATTTGATATAGAAGATTGTCAATCACTGTATTACATATAATACCTATACAGGACCCCGTAAGCCCTATTATTGTCACAGGTAGCACTATTTACCGTGTTGTCTTGTCCATATTGCCCATGACTCCCATGAGTGACGATGACCACTTATTATGCGACGCGGCATTGTATAGAAGTGAATACTTTGATTATTTTAATAATATCAAGCTTTACCTAAAGGAAAGGCGCGAGAAAATAAGCGTTTAAACGAGTAAGTATATATGCTAACATTACACTTTTTTTTTGTATTTTCAACTCTGTTTCCTGAAGCAAAGGCTAGCCGTTACGATAAATACTGGAATCTTTATCTTATATTGTGATATTTATTGATCGTCTATTCTACTACTTATATATTGATGAATGACAATATTCATTACAAAAACCTAATAAGATTAATAACTAACTGCGAGATAGTCTAGATAAAACGAGTAGTTATTTTTGTATTTAATTGCTATAGTAGTAAAGTCCAAAATTGCATAATAACAACTAAAGCATTTGTGATCATTCTAGAGCGCTTGGAATGAACGTCTGTGTGAATTATACAAAGTTACATATATGTCGTTCGCAAACTTGTCAAGCTAAGGAAGCTCTACGGAGTTGTCGTTTGGGGAACCGTAAATGTAAGTTTGGCTAAATTTGAAAATCGGAAACTAGAACAAATACTATAAGAATGTGAGCGAGAACATAATTATCCTTCTCGATTTTTCCGTAAAATATCAGAAAGGGAAAGCGTCATGTGACTAGAAAAATCGGGAACATGTAAGAATAAGATAATTTCGATATGTTTTAATTACATTATTGTAAAAATTAGATTTGGCTACTGAACTATACATCCAACTGTATATATATTACATATACAGGGTGTAACGAAAATGTAGGTGATCCGTTTAAGGGCATATCCGGTATCAAATCGTGATTATGAAAAACACTTCCTTTTTTAATTTCAAGTCCATTAAAAATCATAAAGTAAAAAATAAAGAAATAATTAAGTCGTTTAAAAAATGTTGCTTACCCCTGAGTTGCTAAGTACCTAAAGTCAGCGCAAGAGCGAAGTTAACCTTCCCGTCCTTTGAAGTTAGGCGCCGTGCGCCGCCTACCGCGCTCACAAGGTCGAATGTCGCGATGACTCTAGCTACTCGTAGCTTGCATTTCTTCCTGTGTTGCCTGTGTACGAAACATCTGCTCCGTAATCGCACCCCAGAGATAAAAATCCGATCGCGGGGGCCAAGCCCAAGGCCCTGGGGCCTCCACTCCACGTCCGATCCAGCGAGCGCCGAACTCCGCATTCAGATGCTGTCAACTCCATTTTCACCACAAGTACCACAACACAACACAACTCAACACATCACAACGTACCTAACACTACACTAGTAGCAACCAGAAGAACTAGCTGTACAAGCAAACAGTTCCGTTCCGACATTTATGGGCGACTAAACAACATTTGAAACCCTTGCCATTGCAAATTGCCGACAGAAACGCTGCCAGAATCCAAAAGAGCGTATGTCATTTTGAATCTTGAATGAAGATACGACCTTTTGGTTTAGCATGTTGCTAATACTACGAATTCTGCGAACACTAATTCGTTCTGTAAAGCTGCGTTCACGCTAGACCATCATAAAATTAAAAAATAATCAAATTCAAGATACGTTAAATTACGGTCACTACAAACAAATAACCTTTACTTAGGATTGTTTTTGCGATAAAAAACAAATTTCAGAGCATTGAACGAAATTACAAATATCTTTAAAAATAATTTTAGAGTTTTAACTTTTATGGTGGTTGAAAAGTATTATTAATAAGCACGAAATTTCAAGTGTTTTTCAGCCCAATACTAAAACCAGTGCAGTACTAAAAGTTTTAAAAGACAGAAAGTAGCTAACACCATGAATTAGTGTAGGCACTAGTTTTGTAACGAATGCGATTTCGACTTCTTTGACGCAAATAACTAGAAATAATAGTTGTTTTAGAGTTCAGGTGATTTACTTAAGGAACATTCGTCACGTAATCATCAAAAAAGTTAAAGATAAACATTACTTCTGTTAAATTTCGTATTAGGTATTAATGGGTGCAAGAAATAAAACCCGCAAATTCCGTTTGAATAAAGTATTTGAGAACTACTCTGACCCTAACACTTACTAAAAAACTTTTTAATAATCGCTTAATGTAACAAAATTTAGCTCATAATTTTAAGCAATCAACCCCATGTGAAAGACGCTTTACTTTGTAGTAGTGTAGTGTTGTGTTCTGAGAAAGCGCGCGGCTGCCTTTGTGCGCGTACCGGCCTTTGAGCGCGTGCCGACTGCCTCAGATCGTAAACCTTTTCGTGAATTAGTAAGTTTTAAAGGAAAAAAAGAAACCTTCATAACTTTTTATCTATGGCGAATATATTTTTTTTTATATTTTATGTGGATACTACCCACGTATATATATACGCCTTTAAACGGATCACCTACATTTTTGTTACACCCTGTACATATGTAGGGCGGATGATTTGTTCGATGGTTGGGGTAATTATCCGAAGCTCTCGACTTGCTGACTGAGAACCCCGTCAGCATCAGAGGCTATCGAAGTTGTAAAGACGTCTTCAGGAGGCGCTTGCGTCCACCTGGGCAGCGTCGATGTATCTAATGGCAACTGAACTTACCTATGTCAAATATGTCGTGTCAATATTAAAGAATTGTGTAAGCACGCAAAATGTAACTGGCTAACTGGTACTTACTGTATTTTGAATTGTTTGTTACCAGGTTAAGGTATATTTTCCTCCAATGTTCAGATATTTGTGACCAATTCTCTTGCTTAGATACCTGTGACGATTTGTGCGTTCAGATATTTTTACTTCACTGTGTGATCAGAAATTACTGAAATAATTGATGTTCATATATTTATGAAAAAATGTAGTGCTCTGATGTTACTGGCGAGTGGCGGATCTGTTGTAAATAATTTATTGAAATTTAACCCTGCTCAGAAGTATTTGAGGACCTCGCCCGCTACGATATATCTGATGGCGACTGTACACGAATATACAAATTTTGCTTCTTAGAGAATGGGCCGGCACGTGACCGGGCCGTGCCGATCTGTCAGTTTCTATAGAAAACGGCACGTGACCTCCGAGGGCTCCGAGCTCGGACGTGAGTCTTTCTTTAGAAACTGACAGATCGTCCCGTCCCGTTCTAATATGTGTCATCCTTAATCATGTGTTAGGTTTAGTCATAACTGGATATTTTACTTGCAGGTTAAGGCATTTGTGTAGACAAAAAGTAATGTTTAATTCTTTAATACCACTTACGTCGCGGTAGTCATGATGGAAATTTGATAAGTTTTGTGATCGTTTTCTTTGCTTCCTCCTGACTGCAAACAAAATTACATTTATACAGTATCTATCGTACGATCCGCATATGAATATGTAAAGGGTAATTACAAACAAAATTGAATTTTTGAATGAACCGAAAAAATTATACAACTAGATCTGAAATGAAACTTATATAAATTTACATTTACACCGGTTTTTCTTTCTAAAACAATTAATGTATATTTGAATATGGTCCATGATCAGCTGTTCGACGGAGTTTAATCAAAATGGTCGCACAAGAACGTTGGACGGCAATCTTATCCATTTCACATCCAGCGACATTGGGTCTTAATAGCCGAAATTTGTTTTTCTGCATATTCCGGTGCCCTCACTTTCTTTCGGTATACTATTCCAACCTTCTTCAATGATTGGCAGATGTACGGCTGCCTACAATTAAATTTTTACGAAGCATCACGTTGGTTCATGGTGTCAGAATAATTGAATTGGGTATGAAGCACTTTAATTTTAGCCTTCGTTTGCTCATTATCTTTGCCGGTCGGCCACTGCCACTTTTACGAGTTGTAGTTTGAGATGCCAAGATTCTATAGACAGTAGAAACTGGTACATTTTCCTCCATATTCCCCAACATCAAATTAGAATGATAAAAATTTAGAATTAGTTTTCTCTGGGTTTCTTGTTTCGATGCCATTTTTGACTAGACAACAATAAAACAAATGCAAGAAAAAGAATAAGTGACTACCATCAGGAAAGAGGTAGCAACAACTTTATATGCCACCTTTTTTATTTATGCGGCCTGTTTTTTTTTTAAGTAGATTGATTAGCATTCTAATTTTTTTGTTATCACCCGTTATATGCATCGAGACAATAATACAAGTAATAATAATTTTTAGGGCAATGGAATAAGCATTTGCAATAGGAATCAAAATGTATCTATAGGATATTTTCCGTTGACCTGGAATCACTAAATTTGGCAAAAAGCAAGAACTTGTAGCACAGTTCCAGGAAAAAATGCGAAAACCACTATTCATAAAAAAAATTGCTTGTTTATCCTAATAATCAGACCCCGTTATCAGTGGTGAAAACTCATTGAAACCAAGGGTTGGCAAAACTACCTATCCTAAAGTCACCTTTGGTACATAACTTCGCCTTAACAAATGTTTAATATTTTTTAAACCATAAATCGTAAAATTAAAGTAATGTCATTCAACGCTTACTATTTGAAATGAGTATACAGGGCGTCCCAAACTTATGGGACATGAAGGGGAAGTACCTTAAATATCGTAGATAGTGAATTTTGCTCAAAGAAGACTTTATGTTATTTTTAAAAGTTAGTAATTCTGCATTCATAGATTTTCTAAAAATTACTTGCTTCGTCTGGGAATCGAACCGACTAAAATGTGAAAAAAAATCACCCTTTTTTTATGATGCCAATCGAAAGAACAGCTAAAAAATAGTAACTCTGCTTAAGTAACATAGTATTTTAAAAGAAAGGAACACCATAAAATGATTGAGTCAAATTTCAAGAAAGTTATTTATTGCCGAAGACGACGTTCGAAAAGTAGCGATATTATCATTCTAAAGATAGCATTGATTATTCGTAAATAAGTACCCACTTCATAAAATAGGTACTGGCATAAGTTTTCCTTATTATAAGTGCACGTGTGGATAAAATGATAATTTGATAAAACTTAGTATTTCAATACGTCCTCTGTAAGCTAGACAGAAGGCAAATTTAAAACAAAAATAAATAATTGTTAAATTTGAAAATGGAACAGTTTATGACAGCGTTTGTTTGAATGCATACTTTTTAAGATATTTTAAAAAGAAGTGATATTTTTAAATGTTGTTCTTAAATTTGAAAATGGAACAGTCTGTGCAAGCGTTAGTTTTTCGGATATTGATCTGTTTAGTCTTAATTCACTTACACAAGTGTTATTGTGTTAATTTATTGCGAACATGGCATATCAAGTAAGTTTTGATCTAATAGAAGCATATTTTTTGAACGATAAAGATATCTCTAGAAGTTTGCGGTGGTATGGCGTAAAATATCCTGATAGACAAATACCGTCTCGTAAAGTTTTGAAAAGGCTTGTGAACAATTTGAAAACTCTGGGACGTTTCGATAAACGCCCAAGAGAACCACAGCAAGAAAACCATACGATCAACGACGAAGAACTTGGTATTTTAATTTACTTTTCGGCTTTTCCGAAAGCATCGGTGAGAGAAGGAGAACAGGAAATTGGAGTTTCAAAAAGTAAAATACACCGTGTATTAAAAAAACACGGTTTTAAGAGTTATGTTGAAGGACGATTGGTTCAAAAGTTACTTCCGGGCGATACAGAAAGGAGAAAAAATTTCTGTCTTGATATCCAGGCACGCTTGCTCGAAGATCCAAATTTTTTGGATAATATTATTTGGACAGACGAATCTAACTTTAGCAATAACGGTATGTATAACCGCAACAATAATCGTATTTGGTCTAAAGAAAATCCCCTACGAGTCACTGAAACTAATAACCAAGTGCGTTTTTCACTTAACTGTTGGTGCGGACTTTTAAAAAACCGGGTTTTCTTAATCCATTTTTACCAAGGAACCTTGAACACAGAAAAGTATTTAGGAATACTTCAAATTTTAAGGGATAAGATAAGAAACCTTTCCGCGGCGGAGCAAGAAAACTTAATTTTCCAACAAGATGGAGCTCCGGCTCATAATAGTCGGAGAGCAGCAGATTTTCTAAATGAATGTTTTCCTACATGGATTGGTACAAATGGACCGATTAGATGGCCGGCCAGATCCCCGGACCTCACACCATTAGATTTCTTCTTTTGGGGATACGTGAAAGATATGCTATACAAAAAGCGATACGAGAACGTAGGCGAGTTGCAAACAGAATTGTGCCATATCACATCGAGTGTTCACCATAAAATGATAAGAAAATCAACAGGCAGCGGGCTTATTACAAGATTGGCGATTTGCGTAAGACAAGAGGGATCACATTTTGAGCATTTAATTAATTAATTTACAAAAAAATACCTACTTAACTAATTGACTACGGCAGTTTCATGTATGTTTTTTATTTGATTAAAATGATTAATTTCACGTTGTTCCTTTCTTTTAAAATACTATGTTACTTAAGCAGAGTTATTATTTTTTAGCTGTTCTTTCGATTGGCATCATAAAAAAAGGGGGATTTTTTTTTCACATTTTAGTCGGTTCGATTCCCAGACGAAGCAAGTAATTTTTAGAAAATCTATGAATGCAGAATTACTAACTTTTAAAAATAACATAAAGTCTTCTTTGAGCAAAATTCACTATCTACGATATTTAAGGTACTTCCCCTTCATGTCCCATAAGTTTGGGACGCCCTGTATATACAATTTTCTTGATCATATTGTACACAGTAGGCGAAATTGGGAAACCAAGGCGAAATAAGGACATAAGATGGTTTTTATTTTTTAATATTAAAACTGCTTGTTTCTTTACATTTACGAGTAACTAGAAATATATCATTTGTAATATGTTTTACATAGAGTGCCATTTAAATATTTTACTAAGGCGAAGTTATGTACAACAGGCGAATTGAGGATTTCAGATTTCATGGAATTTTGGCAACCCTCGATTCAATAAATTTTCACTACTGATAACGGGGTCTGCTAATAATCATACATTACTAAACATACCATCTACAGGTTGAACTAAAAATTTTGATGAGGATATTTTAAGGCCTCATATCTTGGTCTTATTAGGCAAGTAACTGACGCAATTAAAATAAAAATTTAGTATGGCGGCTTGGCCCATTGGTCAAAATTTTTTAGCGTCTGTTTTTTGTTGCTTTTTTATTAAGACCACCAATCTCATTACGCCCTTAAACGGATCATCAGCATTTTTGTTACAACTTGTATTGTTGGTATTTTTAATATAACTATCAACTGTGTGCTGCAATAGTACATTGCTGCAGGGGCCGGGAAAGGAGGGCTTGCAGGCTGAATAGAAATTGACCACGTAGTAATTATGAGGCCGGGCAAGCCCTTTTCACGCCGTAGCATATATAAGTTGTAGTGTTTTTTTAAACATGCAATGAAATAAGTATATAAAAATAAAAATCCCAAAAATTAAATGAGGACAACTGCGATAATAGAACGAGAGTAATCTTACCGTGATCATAGAATTGACCGACGATAATGGAAACAACAGACCAAATGTAAAGTCTGCCTTACACACGGCGATAAAAATCAGTGGACTACAATACGTATACATAATTTTACGTGCCTATTGGTGTACTACGTGGGCGTTATTGTAGCGAAGTAACAATGAAATCCGCACGTAGTTTATTCCATCTATGCCTATTTTCGATGTCCGCGGTAGCGCTAGAGCCAGCACCTGTTCGTAAAAACCGCCGCCATCTTGGAATTCTTGAACGATGGTTGAGTCAAGAGCGACGTGTCTTACAAGCAGTCACAGGCAATTTTGTATGTTTGTATGAAACGGGATATTTCCGAGCGTATTGTAAGGAACTCTCAACATTTCAATGCGAAATATGTACATTTTTATACCGTATACCGAAAGTAGGTATACAAAGTATACTTACCATTCATTATGACGCATGCACACTTTTATGCTTTCAGCTGAACAAGAACAACATTATGGGCACATTGGCGGTTGAATTGTTTATTTCATAGCTACAAACACACTGCCCGTATACTGTGATTCCTGGAAAAATATAAAGTAAACTATCATTATGGTGCATATCTTTCGTAGCTATCTTAATTGACTTTAAGTACATAATAAACAGTTTATGTCCATTATTTTTATGATGGATGTAATTTGTAGATAGATAGATAGATCATTTATTTGTATTATTTGTACATCGTCATATTTCAATTAATTATTGAATTAATTATTGTTGTTGTAACAACAGTTTGTGTCGCGTTAGAATGTAATTGAGATTGTTTGCTAGTCTTAACCAATAGTTCGACACAAAAAATCCGCAATTTTACCTATATTGATTTTTAAACGTAACCTGGGTCAATATAGCAATTGACTTTTATCTCACGCGACCACGATTATGCGCCATTGTGCCACTAACACTAGAGGAGGTAATAATTACGCACAACTATAGTGTAGATATTGAATGAACTGCCACCTGTGGTATTTCTGAACTGATTAGCTAGCCAGGATTTATAGTAGGTATGCAAAACAAATTAGGTATTGCGCTAAATTATCCTATGGTTAATTTATCTCAAAATTCCTAGCTCCACCAGCTTACAATTAAGTCAACTACCTCCTTAACCCTCTGCATCTCCGTCTTGTTTTGTTTCAAAACTTGCAGCAGTAACACGCAGATGTAAACTCCGCATAAGATTGTGATTGTTTTCATAACAATCATAATCTTATGTGGAGTTTACGCAATCGTTACGAAATAGTATTTTATACAATCGTGACATAATGAAGAGTCTATCAGTCGAGTACCGTGTTTAGGCTAACCTAAGTAAGGTACGAGATTAAAAAACTTAATTATGTTAGGATTGTATATAATACTTTTTCTACGAGTCATCATCATCATCATCTATCGAGGAACAATTTCATCATTCAATTTAGGTTAGTCCATATACGCTTCCATAACAAAGAAATCTAAGCAATAAACAGTTAATATGAGAACTATAGTAACCTTTTGAAAGTTCATTGGACAACAAAACAATTTTGAAAACATTTTCGAAGTTAGTTATTGTGTTTTAGTAATTATTCTAATCCACTTTATACATTACTTATGCGAGTATATGAACACAAACATATAAAACAACTTGTATTCGCCGGAATCTGTTTTTATTATTCGTTGCTTCAGTCTGGAGGTAATTTGTAAATGACTTTGAAATAACAATTAGCAAATTGTTGATGTACTTATATTAGGAACAACATAAAAGGGGTGCGGAGCTGGTAGACCTCCCCGTGGTGCATCCTGGGAGGGGGAGAATAGCCCGCTCAGTGCGCGATGGCTATTCTCCCTCTGCGAACTACCAGACTGGAGGCGGTTGCAGTCGAGTTTACTCCTGCGTGGGCGTTGCGGCTTGGTTGTGGGCAGGGGTATTTGCCCTCCTGCGACCCGGAGAGTTAAGTAAAAAGGCGGATTGTTTTCAGACGGAGTGTTTATTTATTTTTATTTTATTTTACTAGCTTTAACCTGCGGCTTCGCCCGCGTACTAAACGTAATTTTCAACCGTCATACAAAAAAGGAGGTTTTATTTATTTATTTCACGTCCACTAAGTTGGATTTGAAAATCGTTGTTGGTTGTTGTTTTCGAAATCTGCGACCCGATAACGACACCCATATCAAATAAAATAGTCGTAAGTAACTATTCTTGTTTCCACTTTTACAAACTTTGGACCATCATTTAACGCCTACTTTTAAAAATCCTATCTTTGTGCACCCCTTCTCCTTCTCTTTCTTCTTCGTCTTATAAGAAAACTACGTACCAATTTTGGAATCTTTAGAACCAGAAATAAACATAAAAACAACACCCATATTGATATTTTCAGATTTCAACCCCATCGCATCGCACCCCATCAGGGAAGATGGTATCTCATGTCCGCCTCGTTGGATGTTGAAATTGTTATTGTTTTCGAAATCAGCGACCCAATAAACCAGAAAAACGATACCCATGTTGGTTATTTACTATATTACCACTTTTCCCCCTTTTGTGGGTTGATTTCTCAAAACGCCTAAATTTGCTAAATTTTAAATCTCTAGAACCAGAAATAAACATAATAACGACACCCGTAGTGATATTTTTAAATTTCGACCCCATCGCGTCCCAACAGGGGAGATGGTATTTCACAATCGCCACGTTGGATGTTAAAATCTACGTTGTTTTCGTAACCAGCGACCCGACAAACCATAAAAACGATTCCCATGTTGTTGTTTTTTTAATTTTTCGCCCCTTTTCCCCCTTTTAGGGGTTGTTTTAATGAAAGAAAGAAAGAAAAAATGTTTATTGCCACAAAAAGCTTATAAACTAAGTACAATAGTTTTCTTTAAAAATCCTAAAACAGGTGTTAACTAGTACAGTTTAAAATAGAATAGTCCAACTAATCTTGTTTCCCCATACAAACTTTGGACCGCCAAACCACCCCCTATGGGGTTGAATTTCGAAAATTCCTTTCTAAGTGCACCTCTAGGCTTTATTAGAAACCAACGTGCCAAATTTGGAATCTCTAGGATCAGCGGTTTGGGCTGTGCGTTGATATGTCAGTCAGTCATTCAGTCAGTCATTCAGTCAGTTCGTTTATATATATAGATTATTTTAATTTATTATATTTTATTTAATTCGATTTGAAAAATGCTTTCAACACATTGGAGAGGGACGCCCTATTGAGTGAGGTCGTGGAGAATATTCCTGTACTCTACCCTTTCCTATACCAGGTGTATCATTCGCCATCAAATCTTTTTTATGGTCCGAACCGTATTCTTTCTCAGGTTGGTGCTCAGCAGGGGGACCCTCTTGGTCCTCTCACTTTTAGCCTCGCTGTTCATAAGGCCATCGTCGAGCTCAAATCACCTCTAAACATATGGTATCTAGACGATGGAACCATTGGAGGAAGGCCGGAAGACGTACAGCAAGACTTACTCGTGTTACTACCACTTTTGATGGATTTGGGGCTGGAAGTGAATACGGCTAAGTGCGAGTTTTACGCTTGTGGGCCGGGACCATGTTCTCTTTTCCCCCTCTTTTCCTCCATTCTTCCAGGCCTCAAAGAAATGAGCGCAAATTCGTTGTGCCTGCTTGGTGCCCCCATCTTTCCCTCCGCAGTTCCTGAGGCTCTTCAGTCTCGCAAGGATACCCTGTCCCTGGTCAATGAACGCCTCAAAACAATCGATGCACACGTGGCGCTTGTCCTTATGCAGAAGTGTTTTGCCGTTCCAAAAATAACCTACCTTCTGTGTACGGCCTCAGTGTGGTTATTTCCGGACGATATCGGCTCCTTCGACGTGGCAATTAAGTCTGCTATTGAGTCTATTGTTAACGTCTCCCTAAACGAGGATCAGTGGGCGCAAGCGGCTCTGCCGATTCGGTACGGGGGTATTGGGGTCAGGCGGGCAGGGGATGTGAGCCTACCGGCCTTCTTGGCGTCGGCGCATGGGGTGGCAGACCTAGTTGCTAAAATTCTTTCTTAGGATGGCGACATGGCGAGCATACCTCACGTGTCTGATGCTTTGGCGGCGTGGTCGGCTCTTAACCCGGGAGTGACCGTGCCCGAGAACCCCAAGGTCCAGCGCGCGTGGGATGATGTGGGTTGTAAATCCACTCTCGATCGACTCATTGGAGCCGCTGCTGGAGCGGACCGTGCAAGGCTCCTGGCGGTATCACAGCCGGAATCGGGGGCGTGGTTGCATGCCTTACCTTCTCCTCAGTTGGGCACGCTGCTCGATGGTAGCTCGTTGCGTGTGGCCGTTACTCTCCGTCTGGGTGGTGACGTATGTCATCCACATACGTGCATCTGTGGTGCAGTGGTGGGTGCTGACGGCCATCATGCATTGAGTTGTCGTCGCTGTAGTGGTAAGCATCCGCGTCACCATGCCCTCAATGATATTGTCCAGAGGGCTCTTCGATCAGCGGGGGTTCCGTCCGTACTGATGGCAAGCGACCAGATGGCCTGACGTTAGTGCCGTGGGAGAGGGGGCGGTATTTGGTGTGGGATGCTACATGTGTCAGCACATTTGCCGCTACCCATATCGGTCGCACTTCACGCGTGGCCGGGGCGGCTGCCGAAACCCAAGCAGCGGTTAAGAGGCAAAAGTATGCGCCATTAGGTCCCGGTTACACTTTCATGCCCTTAGCGGTGGAGACGGCGGGTTGCTGGGGGGGCGATGCGAAAACGTTGGTGCGAGGCATTGGCCGTCGACTTAGACAGAAGGGGGAGGATCCCCGTTCTGAGTCATTTCTGGTGCAAAGATTGTCTTTGGCCATTCAGCGTGGGAATGCCACCAGTATTATGGGTACGTTTGCACCAGGAATGGCAAAGGATGGGTTGTATGTTGTATATAGGATAGAATTGTAATTTTGATTTGTAGTGTAGGTAATTTAGTTTTATTTTAGTGACTGACATTGTTTAAATTGTGTACCATTATTGTATTGTATAATAAATTAAATTTTCTATTTAATTTAATCTAATCTGATTTGATTTGATTTAATGTAATATATTTTATTTCATTTCACTTCACTTCACTTCACTTCACTTTAATTTTACTTTATTTTAGTAAAAAACGACACTCAAATTTATATTTTGACATTTCAAACCCATCACATACCAACAGAGGAGATGGTATTCCACATTCGCCTCATTGGATCTTCAAATCGTTGCTTTTTTCGTGATCAGCCACCCGAAAAACCATATAAACGGTACCCCTGTTAATTTTTTCCCTTTTGCACCCCTTTTACCCCTTTCAGGGGTTAAATTCACAAGAAACCTGAAACACTTGTTTACTCATTCACCTTAAAGAATACTCCGGTAAAGTTTCGCATAATTCTTTAGAACCAGAAATTTACGTAAAAATGACACTCATAATTGATATTTTGGCATTTCAACCCCATCGCATACTAATAGGGGAGACGGTATTCCACATTCGCCACATTGGATCTTCAAATCGTTGCTTTTTTCGTGATCAGTGAACGATACCCATGTTGATTTTTTCACTTTTGCACCCCTTTTACCCCTTTCAGGGATTAATACCATTCGTTTGGCTAATAGTTTACGATCTTTGCACAGATCAATCTTAAGAAGATACCTAACTTGCATGCGACGAGTGAGAGGGTAGGCATTTTGAAATTTTAAGACGGAACCTAGAGTGAGTGTTCTTAACTGGTAATTAAGAGCTGTTTGATTTTAATGTTAGTTTTTGTTGTGATTACTCAAAACAATAAATGAGGTCTCTTACAATAACTGTTTCTTTTAATGTTGTTTTTCTACTCGCGTACTTTAATCTGTCAATTGCGAGTACATAGACAAAACTACATTCACCTACTTTTCGATATCAGACAGTTTATGATACATCCAACTCAACTATAATATTTCAGTAGGATAACTATATTATAATTTCAAAAATAGAACTTCATACAAATTCTATACTAATTTGCGATACCTGGCAAATTTGCCTGCATTTGACACATATTTTTTATTATTTGGTAGGTACGTTATCGACCAGTTAGAGACAGTTTTGCTATGACACTGGTTGGAAACTCTGTTTAAAAGTTTTAAAACTGTCTTGATACAACGTCGTTCTGTTTTGTTACTTTTCTAATTCGATGCAAGACATTTTTGTGTAAAATTAAAATAAACCCCTTAATTTAAAAATGAGTGAGAGTGACAGCGATGAGATTTGTTTAGCCGCTACCTACTCCAGAAGAAATAACTAACACTGCTGAGGAAGCAACGCTTACCTTGTTGCCGGAAAACTCAAAAAAGCTGTACAACAAAAGTTACGCTAAATTCATGGAATGGCGGACAAAAAACACATTAATTCTTTCTCAGAAAATGTGTTAATGGCCTATTTTCAAGAAATGAGTGCAAACTTTGCCCCTTCGCCCTTGTGGTCCGAGTATTCAATGATAAAATCAACTTTGGGTATTTATCAAAAGAAAGATGTGTTCAAATACACCAAGCTTCACGCTTTCTTAAAAAGAAAGTCAGATGGTTATAAACCAATGAAATCAAAGACATTTTCAACATCAGAAATAAATACCTTTATTAATGATGCACCCGATGAAGTTTATCTTTTTGCCAAATGCATACTTGATTTCAATTCCTGTAGTTATAGACTCTCAGAGGAACATATGAAACATGAAATTAATCGTTTGTTTTCAGGCAGTAGTAAGTAAGTTTTCGGCATCATGGGTGCTTGTTCAAGGCAAAAACTGCATAGTTTACCGTATGCAAATGTAAAAGACCTCAATGACACATTGATAGTAACCGTAATGAATACCAAAACAAAACTAGACAGGATGTTTACAATCACTAATAAATATTACTATATTACCAAAAAATATATGAATTTGCGGCCAGAGAAATGTAAAAAATTATATTTTTTTTTCATAAAGTACTACAATGAAAAATGCTCAAGCCTAAACATTGGTATTAACACTTTTGGGAACATTGGAAAAACAGTGACGGGTTACATGAAATTGCCAAATCCCGAACTAATACTGGCCACTGTTTCCGGAGGACCTCTGCTACTATTCTCATTTATGCAGGTTTGAAAATACTTAATTCTTAGTTGTATTCCATTTTGTTTTCTAGTGCACTTTTCTGTGGGTAAATTGATACTTTCATGTGTAGCATTGATTATGAGTTAATTTTTTACGAGTATATATTTTTTACAGGAGGTGACATCACCGCCTTAAAATGGCATGGCGGATGGAAGAGTACCATCGTTACGAAGGGTTACACATAGACAACTCAGTTCAAAGTAAAATGACTGTGTAGAAAAAATAATGGTCCATCTACATCAACCTCTGTCGCCGAAGAACCTCAAGCCATGTCTCCACCAAGTCCAACATTTACGTCTATACATTTTTTTCAGTTTCCCAATGCCACAGCACCCGGTGAATTTAATTTCCCACAAATTGTAAAAACACCTACCCCTGTAATCATTACTAAAAGTCATGTTAATAATCTGCATATCCATTAGGTACCATAAGTAACTAATAACTAGTATAAAAGGCCAAAATGTTGTGATATTCTATATACCTATATTATAATTGTTATATTGTTCTATACAAGTAAGTTTTTCGAGTAGTTTGGTATTACTTATAAAAATAGTTATGTCCCAACATTTTTTACGGTTCTTCTACTCAATGAAGTAAAATGTAGGTATAATATAAAGTAAACAACCAAAGTGTAATGCCTTATAAAGTTTAACAGCATGCACCAATACCACAATTTTAAACAGTAAGAGCTAAGTTTTTTTTTTATGCTATAGGTGGCAAACGAGCAAACGAATCGCCTGATGGTAAGCGATTAACGTCGTCCATGGACACCCGCAACACTAGAGGTGTCGCAAGTGCGTTGCCGGCCTTTAAGGTGGGAGTACGCTCTAAGGTATTAAGGTATTACGTAAGGTAAAAGTATTTTACTTGTCAACTTGAAGTTTCACTGATGTATAATTGAAGAAACTAAATTAAATTAACTACACATTGTCATTATAATTTAACTAGTAAATATTAGGTATAAAATATATAGTAATCATTTTACAGAACACGCATAATATATCTACTGTCATATATATATTACCCCCATTATTCAGTTAGTAATAGTACATTACATACCAAGGCCGTTTAAGTGGGAAATGCCTCGGATCCCATGTAATTGTCGGCCGAGGCGAAGCCGAGGTCGACTAACATGTGATCCGAGGCTTTCCCATTTACCGGCCGAGGTTTGTATACTATTTTTCAGTCCGACGGAGCCGGCAGGCGACAATTTAGTTTTGCGTAAAGTGGCGCTTACCGGCCGGAGGACTGAAAACAATATTTAATAATAGTATTTAAATACCTATTTACTTAGTTTTACTTAGTTAATAAAAAGTTACCAGTGACTATGGAATTTTCATTATTAGCCCTTAAAAAAAGATTTTAACTTTTATTTTAATAAAACTTATTGTATTAAATAGGAAGTTAATAAATTATTAATAAAAAAGAACAAGCATAAAAATATCCTCTACGTAGATTCGAACCGCGAACCTAGTGTTTAATAGTCTGTCCACCACACTGTCCAGGCGGGCCGTATGCTTGTTTGTCACCGTCGTAGTATTAAAAAAAAAAAAAAAACTATCCACCACGCTGAACGGACGCTTGTGAAGTCGACGAAATTATTGTTTTAGTTAAAAATTGTTCAAAGGGGTAATTTTAATGTTACCGAGTTAATAACTGAGTAATAAGGAATAACAAAACGTACAAATATGTGTGGTAATGTAAAAAATTATTAAAACCAGGATTTAAAAAAAAGTTTGAAAAAAGCAAAAAGTGTTGATTCTTATGCTGGGGTTCGAACTAGCGACCATATTTGTCTATTGCTGGAGGGGGGTCACATATCTCTGAAGCTGACTGTACTTGTGTTATGATAACTTATGATATCTCATTTTCCTACATGGTTTTCTGTAATGTTTGTTAAAAAAATATATTAATCGATTACGTTCCCTTAGCACATTTAATCGAAAATCGTAAAAAATCGATTCGACTTAACATTAACACAACCTTTTAATTGCTAAATGACATGTGTCACAGAAGTCAAGCTATTTGAAAAGAACTAAATGTCCTAAAACGTTAAACCTTGTAGATATAAAAGATATCAGTGACGGAGCGTCCATAGAAGATATTCACACACTTGCCAACATTTCTGAAATTTTCCTGTTGTTGACAAAGGTAAGCTAAGTTAACTCCGGATTTTCTGCCAAGGAAAACGAAAGTACCATCAAGGTGTATTAACTTTTATAATATCAAAGGCCTCTTTCAAATTGCGTATGTGTGGGTTGCGCGAATTCACATAGTTACCAGCATCTGCAATATATATTTTTACGAACAGTAACATTGCCCTAAATTGTTTTTATCTGTACTGACAATTGCTGTCATTCAGCGCGCAATTTGAAAATTGTTTCATATTATGAGAAAATATTTCTGATTTATTTATTAATAAGTCGTTATTTTTTTAATGCCGTAGAGCCAAAATAAGCGAACTTCACAAGGATTTATGATGAACGTATATGCTGACCTGCAGCATGCGAAGCGTGCCCTGCTAGCTAATGACCTCAAGATATCCCATATCCCGTGTCAAGGAGTCCGCCTGTGTAAAGATCCCAACAGTTGAGCGTAGACCTACTGTATAGCGCCTTTACTGTGAAGATCAGCTACATCTTGAAGTGTGTTTCAATCAAACCCTATTTCAAGCTGCTGAAGAAGAAAGCTGAAAGTGTAACACGCCTCTACACGATGTAGAAATTTACAAGTTTGACTGTGAATGTGGTGGCCTATGTTACGAATTACGAAATACGAAAAGCGGACGACCCTCAGTTGTGTTGTGTCTGACTATAGTGATGCTAACTATGCCAATGATCCGGACTCGCGTCGCTCAGTGACTGGTTACGTGTTCACAAATAGCGAAGCAGCGATTACTTGGTCCAGTCAAAGACAACAAACAGTGGCACTCTCGACTACTGAGACTGATTTTACGGCCACCTGTGCAGCCACTAAAGAAGCGATGTGGATCAAACAGCTGCTCAGTGATATTGGCAAATTTAAACAAGATACACTGTGTCTTAACTTAGACGATCAAAGTGCTATTATATTAGTGTTATCAAAAATGTGAATTTTCATAAAAGATGCAAACACATTGAAGTGAGTTATCACTTTATCAAGGAAAAATATCAGCAAAAGATTATGACTCTACAAGATGCTGGGGTCTACAGGCTTGACTGTGAATGTGGTCTATCATACGTTGGGCAAACAAAGCGTAGCATATCAACCAGGGTGAAGGAACATATAGCCGATGTCAAGCATCGTCGACCAAGGTCTGCAGTCTGGGAACATGTCTCTGATAAGCCTAATCATTCAATTAAATTTGACAAACCTCTGGTCCTCGCCAAGGAGAAGCGTTACATTCCCAGGATGCTGCGCGAGGCTATTGAAATCAAGAAGGTCCCTAATTTCAATAGAGAGGATGGCTTTTCGGTACCACCAGCTTGGGATCCTGTTTTACATCTCATCAAGGATCAAGCACGACACAGAACTGGAAGACCTTAGTGTGGACTTTGTTTGAAAAGATTGAAAACGGATAAAAGAGGCAAAATGGGGTAGTTTTCTTGTCGCTTCTTTCTGCTCCATAAGCCAGTTAGGGAAGCGTTCGTAAGTTGTATGTATGTTAATCCTCACAGGGTTTAAACATTTTTTTTATTTTAATTATAGAATGCCCTTCAGGCTATGTATTACTAGCTTTATAAGCCCCTCTGGGCATTGTAGACCAACCTTTGTTTTTATTTTTAAATTATTTTTATATTTTTGTATGTAGGTAGTTTGCACAAGTAACTTTTTTGATTGACGGGGAGAATTCGCATTCTCTCAGTCATCATCTTAACCCTGTGAAAACGAGTGCTGTAAAGGGCTCGAAACGTAGGATCATGGTGTTAATAAACGCGATTAATCCGTTCTAAAGTGTTTAATTTCAATGAAAAGATTATTGCCTTAAAATATGTTACTAGTGAAGACCAGTACGTATGCCGATATTTTCACTAAAGCTTAGTCGAAAGACAGATTTAAAACTCTAAGATCCAAACTTGGAATGTGTTCACTTGGATCTTTGTAATCTCCTTATGTTTTATCTTGACAGAGCTGTCATATTGTTTGTTTGTCCAAGGGGAGTGTTGAATACTTATTTTTAATTTCGGATATCTCGCCTCTTTGCAACGGTCTGCCTACTGGCAGATCTTTTTTTTTTTAATCTTTATTGAAGAGCTTGTCACAGAAGTGAACACGTCGCTCCATAAACAATTACATGAAGCTTATTACATACAAACGTTTCTATTTACAATGGCTTTTCGTACAAGTTGCAGTAGCGCTGCGGCCGCGTCCGACAAAGGATCGGCCAGAGTGCTATTACAACCTTCGAAATTCCGAAAATTGTATAAAAATTGCTGAAATGAGCTAGATCTATACGAGCAGCTTCATTCCGGACACATTCCATTACAACATGATACACATCCTCTAGAATATTACATTCATCACAATTAGGAGAAGCAACTTTTTTCATCAAAAAACCAAATTTATTCAAAGGGATATGTCCAGAACGAAGTCTCATCAATAGCACACAGTCTTGTCTATTTAGAGAACCAAACAGACTATATAATATAAGTACTACAGTATAGGTAATTGAGATCGTAGGTCTCAATAACAAGAAACTTCAAAGATCTAAAGCGTGTACTTAATACAGTGGGAAATAATTTATAAATAAATAAGTAAATAAAAAATAATGTAGGTAGCCTCATTGGTGATAAATGCGGGGACCGGGGAGGCAGGGATGCGCGCGGTGATCAGGGTGCGGGCGGGCAACGTCACAGAGACGTCGTTGACGGTTGTCCATGTTCTATGATTTTTTCGGAACGGCCATTGGTGGACACATCTTACTCAAAAATATGTCCCATAGCATTTTATTCCATTGTAATAAGAGCGTAGTACCATATTTATGAGACGATTTTGTCGATACGTATTTTTGCACTTGACTGTATTATTCTGCGAGCTGCGAAACGTCATAGTCATAGTCATAGTTTATTGCATCCATGGTATACATTGGTCTTACATACTATTCAGTAGCACATGGGCCCTGACAGGGCACAGCAATTTATAATCTTAATAACTAGCATTATTCATGTCAATATATCAATTTATCAATTATATAACGTTGTATTGTATTGTGAACAAAATGAGTTTCATTTCCAAAAGAGGGAAACTTAACCAATTTTCTGACGTTTTTCCTCAACCCCGGCAGCAATGTTTCGGGTTGGCTGTTGCGGTGATTATAGTTTATGGTACGGCTCATGACATTGATTTTGAGAATTTTGATGTTGATGGATTGTTAACAGCCGGCGACGCCTACTATAGGGCTTGCCTACAGTAAATGCAGGTCTCGAATGCATACGAGCAGCTGTGTTCAGACGACTTATTATCTCCCGTTAAAATTTTAGGTAGGGCATTCGAAGTAGAAAAATGCGATATAGCTGATGAGATTACCAAATCCTATAGATGTGGTGCTTTAATGAACGAGGTTCTGATGGCCCTCCGAGATGCTTTTTCCTCAAAAGATGGAAGTGGTTTTACTTTTACCACTCAAGGAATGACCGCGGGCATTTGGGAACGGGACGGGGAGTATTTTCTGTTCGATTCCCATCCCGTGGATGCAAGTCATCGACTGGTAGATTTCCAGTCAGGGGCCACATATTTGTAACAACTAGGTCAATTAAACATCTTGCTACTTTGCTGTGTGGAATTTACTCTACCAATATAGGTCGTGACTGACTTCAAATGGTTAGAGTTTTCGGTGTTTGTATGTTTGAATTGCATGTTAATTTAGATATTCCAACACAATGTATATTGTTTGCTGAATAAATAAAAATGAAATGAAATGAAACACAAAGTATGGTATGTTTAATCGACCCAACAGGCAATTTTGATGTCGTTTGCCGAGTCACGTAGGAGGCGGCGACCTCTTCCTGGGGTCTTGCCTTTGCCACCAATTTCTCCAGTTGTAATATCTTTGTCGGGGCAATCACACAACGCGACTGCATCACCCCAGCCTAAAAAGGCCAGTATCATACAAAAAAGAAATCAGCGCCGAAGAAAGCTAAAGAAATGGCAAAGAAACGCCTCGGTGAGACATCAGAGCAAAAGTTCGAGCGCATTAATAAAATTAAAGAACGTAAGCTATCTATAATGAGTGCGGAGACGGAGGAGGAGAAAAAAGAGCGCCTAAATAAAGATAAAGCACGTAACTTGTCTAAAAGGAAGATAGAGACAGAAGAAGAAAGGGAAGAGCGCCGTAATAAAGATAAGGCAAGTAAGTCGACTAAAAGGAATATGGAGACAGACGAGGAAAGAGGAGATCGTCTATTTAAAAAGAAGTCTGCTAAGACTAAAAACTGTGTTTTAAAAACTGACCAGAGGTGTGTCAAAGAACCTAATCCTCAAGTGATTCATTTCAACAAAATATTGATTGGAATACTTGCTTAGAGTGTATAGAACGGTTTCCTGGCCTCCAAGTAAAATCAGGCGTTTGTAATCGTTGCTCCAACTACAGAGGTAATGAGAAGGTTAACCCATTTTCTGCTGCGAACAACATGGATCCAGGGGAAGTACCACATGTCTTGAAAGATCTCTCAATGGTCGAGGAATAGTTAATAGCCAAGGTCCATCCTGTTATCTCTGTTTATCGCATCAGAGGTCAACAGTTTAGTTATTCAGGTCAGGTTATCAATTTTCCACAGCAGGTGTCTGATATTGCAAAAAAATTGCCCAGAGCAGTTTCTACTTTGCCGTCTGTTCATATAGTCAGACAAGAAAACTCATCTGGGTATGTTAATTTTAGAGTTCGCAGGGACGATTTTGTGCAAAAGAGAATTTAGCCGCGTGAGACTTGGACTTATTACGTATTGGTCTAAAAGCGAATTTGACACGAGAGCATATTTAAGTGTTAATTGAAAAAAGTTTTTATACCTACAGATTTATAAGTAAAATGGATATGGGTACCCAGTGTCTATTAAACTGTCAGAATTATTGTCAGTTCTTGACTTCAGCGGATATTAAGTACCTACTTGATATTTAAATATATTTGTGTAGAGCCATGAGTGGTGAGAACCAAGAACAACTTGCAAGAGTGCTCAGTAATCATTGCAGGTTAAGAAGAGCGGTCGTGGGTGACTCAGAAACGTCCAGCTGCTTGGTCGGCGAGTGCTTAAACCTACCCCTTCTACCCGTAACGGATTTTCACAAAACAATGCTTAGTGTGTACCTAAACATGATTTATATCTTCCATTAGAAACAAGACTGTGCCCTCGTCATATGGATATGGAAGACTGGGGCCACATTATCAACGAAATATGAATGAATGAATGAATGAAAAACATTTATTTGTGACATCACAGGAAACAACATAAGAAACAAAAGAAAAAGACAAACAAGGATAAGGATGTGTGTGCATCACAAAATGGACCCAACTCACTAAAATAAGCACTAAAGCGACGTTTAATGAAGAGCATTTGTACGATTTTGTTCAAAGTTTTAAAAGGGTTTTGCAAATAGTGCAACTGACCCTATCCTCAGCTTTAGAGTAGATAACCGTTATCACTGATTAGATTATTCGGATAGCTGTGTGAATTACATTTCAGATCTCTTAAAATTTGTGATGGTTATTAAAGAGATTATTTAAATTGTGTTTTTTTTTTATTATTATCCTTTATACTTATGATTGTTGAAAAATATATTTGTCAAAATCAACCTCTTTGTCGGTTGTCAATAATGTTATTAATGAAAAAAAGGGTCAAATTAAACGCGTACTAGAGAATTAACTTTGAGATTGTTGCTTGGCCCAAAGTAGGGATTGAGCCAGTTAATGAATTCTCAACTGGCTACATAGCAATGGCTTTTCCGACCCTGATTCCAAATAGCACTGCCGATTTGAGTGAGCCTAGGCTGATAAGAGTCACCCCCAGTGATTATTTCCAACATTTAATCAAGTACAAAGACGGTAGGTTTGCGAAACATCCACGTTTTCGTTTTTGGCGATGAATAGTTCGCTAAGATGGGCAGCTCTTCAGAATGAGAAGGTCTGCGTTCAGAAAAATTCAGAACTTCAGAACCTTACTGCAGCAAGCATTAAAGAAAAGGTAGATAAGAATCCGAAATTATTTAAGAATTTGCTTTGTTATAACTCATCACAAGGGGAACTAGCAGCTACTAGCACGCAAGGTGCGGAGAATTATTAGATATGGTGCAACAGCTGGGTCGCCGACCCTCTTCTTTACTTTAAGTGCAGCTGACGTTCACTGACCAGATATTTGCCGCCTGCTTGACCCCGGAACAGATTACAGTACTCTAACCAAATCAGAGGCTAGCCGAAGAAGAAATTCTAGTTTCACGTCAATTCAAGTGTGCAACTGCGTACAGATGCACACAAAACACGGCTCACAGTGTTGGCGCGTAAATAAGAAATCGAAAAACAAAGAATGCCGTTTTAAATTCCCATTTCCTTTAGAAGTGAGAACTCACCTCAACAAAAATAGCGGGCACTGGGATTTGATAACAAAACGCAATCATGCCTTGGTAAATAGGCACAATAGGTACCTAACAGAGCACTGTAGAGCAAGCTATTCTCAGTTATAACGTAGTATTAAATTATGTCGCTAAATACGCTAGCAAAGCTGAGCCTCACTCAAAAGCCCTGGAAGTTTTGCTGGGCAAGGCTCTTAAAAATGATAAAGATACAGCGAAAACAGTTGTCCAGAAACTTTTTGTTTGCATGATTGCAGAAAGGAATTTTTCAGCCCAAGAGACTGCTCAAATTTTAATGAGTTGGCCCCTTTGTCACGGCACAAGAGCATTTGTCACAATTAATGTTGACAAAAAGCATTGGGTTCCAATGGAGAATACAGATAGAAAGACGATATCCCATACTTATGAAACATATCATTTGCGTCCAAAAGAACAAGATGATGCCTCTGTTTGAGCATGTATTAAAATTTTACAGAAAAGGGCAAAATTGGATTAAAAGAAGAACACCGTGCATAGTTCGAGTGTTCCCTTAGCTTCGGATAGATCAAGGTGACGCATATTTTCAACAGCAAGTTCTGATCTATGCTATGTGCCGTGGAGGTCGGAAGAAGCCCTGAGCAGTCAAGGGACGTGGGAGCACCTCTATTACCTTCTGGTAGAGAAGCGCGATGAGGTTTTAGTTCTTCCTCAAGTGGAGGAAGAATATGAAGATGATATTGAGGAAGATGATGAGGCTCGTGATGTTGCGGATGAGTGGATGATGGTGCAGGTATAGGTCCCAATTAGTGATGAAAATTACATGAAAGATACATGTATCTTACAAAGGCCCCTGTATTTTTCAATAAAATACAGTATCTTTCGTTGCGGATCTTCGATTGAATCTTTCGCAAGTTTCAGTTTTTTACGTGTAAAATACATTGTTCTTTTGATTCGGTTTTGAGGGAGACGATGGAGTGCTTGTTAAATGTGTCTCTCGACACGGGACAGTGGGACCAAGCTTCACTCCCTATCCGAGAGGGTGGACTGGGCGTACGACGCGCGCGCGACGTGTGCCTACCAGCGTTCTTGGCGTCTGCAAGCGGAGTCGTGCAACTTGTCTCCCACATTTTTGCGCTGGACGGTAACACGGCGACTATTCCGTTCGCGTCTGAGGCTCAGGCTGCTTGGACTGCTTTAAACCCTGGGTCGACACTCCCTGATAAGCCGGAACGTCAGCGGTCATGGGATGATGTTGGGGTAAGGCGTGTGGCTGACGGTTTTTTGGAGGGAGCTGCAGGAGTGAAGAGGGCGCGACTAAATGCAGTATCTAGGCCCGAGTCCGGAGCCTGGCTACAAGCGCTTCCCTCTCCACATTTTGGTACTCTCCTTGATGACAACTCTTTGCGGGTGGCGGTTGCTCTCCGCCTGGGCTGCGATGTTTGCGAACCACATTTATGCATCTGCGGTACCATGGTTGAGAGTAACGGTCACCGCGCTCTGAGTTGTTGTCGGTGTGCAGGGAGATTTCCTCGTCACCACGCCCTTAATGCCATCATCCGGAGAGCGTTGGTGTCAGCTAACGTTCCATGTTTGCTGGAGCCCCCTGGTCTCAGCCGTACGGATGGCAAAAGACCTGATGGTATGACCCTGGTGCCTTGGCAGAGAGGCAAGTGCCTTCTGTGGGACGCGACATGCGTCAGCACTTTTGCTGCCTCGTACCTGGGTCGTACCACTAGGGTGGCCGCGGCAGCTGCAGAGGCGGCGGCCGCCAGAAAGAGGGACAAGTACTCGGTTTTGCAAAATTATGTATTTGTCCCCTTTGCGGTGGAGACGACTGGTTGTTGGGGGTCAGAGGCTAGGGCCTTTGTCGCGGACATTGGGCAGCGTTTTCGAGAGAGAGGTCTTGACCCTCGCTCCGGGTCATTCCTGGCGCAAAGATTGTCAATCGCGATTCAGCGTGGCAATGCCGCAAGCATAATGGGCACTTTTGCACCAGGTATGACACGGGGCGGGTTATTTGACTAGTGCTATGTGTTTGGCACTGCTTGTGTCTAATCAGAATATATATTTTTATGATTAAATATTAACATAGGTAGGTGTTTTTCCAGATTTCCGATTTTTCGCATTATTATCTTATATTGGTAATAGTGGGTGATTTCAATGTTGATTACATAGCTGATTCACCTCAAAAACGCATTTTGGAAGATTTGGTTACGTCATTCAATTTTAAACAAATAGTTACTTATCCAACCCGTGTCGCTGGCACGTCGAGTACATGCCTGGACCATATCTATGTAAATAGCGTTATAGACCCACACCATATTAAAACTCAATCAGTAAAAACTCACGTTTCTGATCACTTTGCACAAAAACTCACACTCACTCAAGAACACACTGGTAATCCAACCACTTATACACGTCAATTTTCAAAACATAAAATTGAATTATTTAAACGTCATCTTTATTCAATTGATTGGCCTAGCATTGAACAAAATGCACATAACAACCCAATAACCCATCTCACATCTATTATAAATGTCTTAAACAATGCTTCGAATATTTTCTTCCCATACCGAAAGGTTCACACTAATAAAAAATACAACTGTCCTTGGGTTACAAATGACCTAGTAATGCAAAAACAACTGCTTAACCAGTTGATTGACATCGCTCACAGAAACCCACATAGCATAGAAATATTACAACTAATACTATCACAGACTTTTAAATTCGATCAATCACTGTCCATTGCTCAACGTGAATACTATACTAAAATATTACAACATAGCTGTAATCCACAAAAAACTCTCTGGCAAATCGTAAACAGCGTCACCGGTCGCGCATCTAGCAAGCGCCAATGCAATCTGGACTTAGTAACTGATGCCCGCGGAGACCAATACACGTCGCTAAACCGGTTAGCTAATGACATTAATACATTTTTCTTATCTGCCGTGCGCACTGCAAATGCACCTATCGCTCGCCCCGTACTAGCAAAATCACTATTATGCACATCATTTAAACCTAGTCCCGTTTCCATAAGATTAACTCCTTTTACCCATGATGAGCTGCATAAAATAATCACACAGCAAGTAGCTACTAAGAACACCTGTGACATATACGACACCTCAACTATGTTACTCAGAGTTGGTCTGCCCTTACTCATAACTCAGTTGACAACAATTTTCAACCAACTAATAAAACTTGGTATCTATCCTAGTATACTCAAAAATGTTAAAGTCGTACCAGTTTATAAAGGCAGGGGTCAAAAAGATGACTTAAAAAACTACAGGCCCATTAGCATCATACCCACTTTAGCCAAAGTGTTCGAGGCTGGTTTAAGTAATAGACTATACACGTTTTTAGAAAAATTTAAATTACTTAATGACAAACAATACGCTTATCGTCGGAAGCGATCATGCGTTTCAGTTATTCGCGAAACATTACATAAAATAATGCAGGCTAAAGAAAACTCATGTCATGTAGCGATACTTCTCTGCGACATGACGCGTGCTTTCGACCTGTGTGATCATAATGTTCTAACCAACAAATTTGAGCACCTCGGGTTGCGCGGTCCAGCGTTGAATATCATGGTTGACTTTCTAAAAAGTAGATTACAATCTGTTGTCATAAATAATGGGTCTACAAAATCTGATGAAGGCAGTGTTGACATTGGAGTTCCTCAAGGGTCTTCTTTGGCCAATTTATGCTTCTTGATGCAAGTGAACGATTTGCCAGAAGCGGTAGATGGCGACATGTTCGTTTTCGCTGATGATGCCTGCGACATAATAACTGCTCAGGACCTTGACCGCTTAGAAACATCGATAACTAGCGACGTTCACAAATTACTTTACTGGTTTTCTGTGAACGGGCTAGTTCTCAATGTAGCTAAGACACAAATTCTGCATTTTAACCTAGGTGGTAGACCACCAAGACCGCTTGCTATCGTAATAAATGACACAACCCTACCACAAACAACATCTGCCAAATTCTTAGGTGTAACAATCGACTCCGCACTAAAATGGGATACCCAAATTGACCAAGTTTGCACGAAATTGGCGGGAACCTGCTTTGCACTGAAAAGGCTATCGCTCGTTCTTCCACAAGACCAAGTGCGAAACAGTTACTTTGCCCTCTTTCACTCGGTGCTAAACTACAGTCTAGAATTTTGGGGAGTAGCCGCTGACTGGCACCGCGCTTTCGTACTGCAGAAACGAGCTGTCAGAATAGTAGCCGGCGTCCCTCCCGGCACACCCGCTCGACACCTATTCCAATTTCTGCAAATTATGACGTTACCATCGCAATACATTTTTAATATAGTAAAATTTGTCAGAAACAATATTGACTCTTTTCCCTACAGACCGAGTAACCTCAGAAATCTAAGGGACAGAAACAGAGGAATACTCATGATACCCAGATGCAGGCTAACCAAATCTGCCAAAATGATCTACACCATAGGTCCTAAAATATACAATGCAATCCCTGATTGTATTATTAATGAATCGAATGATGACTTATTTTATAATAAATTAAAAAAATGGCTTGTTGGAAATGCTTTCTATAATATTGATGAACTGTTTGACATAAAAAATGATTTAGTATACATTATATAATTCTAATTCTAATTTTATTTGATTATCTCTTCTTTAATTTAATATTGTATTTAATTAACCTTGTGGTATGTAGTAATCGATTTTGTATTTTTCCAGTTTGACGTGTAATATGTAATACTATTATAAATAAATGAGTATGAGTATGAGTATTATGAATAGTGACTCGGAATGTATTGGCTCTCATACAAACAGGTGACTTTTCATTTCGTTCAGACTATATCTCGATATCAGTTAACTAAAGAGGTTGAAATTATCAATTATGACGAAATACTTACAAATTGGAATCGTTAATCTATGCTCTATGTGACGTTACCTAGCGAGAGTCTAGTAGAGTTATTATTATAATAATAATAATTATAATTATATTTTTTTATTTTACATAATACAGCACGTTACATAATAAAGAGATATAGTTACAGGAGGTTTGTACAAACATGTCAGTGATTGAGTGGTCAAACTTTCGACCCCTAAACTAGGTAAGCACCTGTGCCTTAGGGGAAATTATTTGTATGTTTTACCTTTTCACGGTCTATGGGGTTATTTTATTATTAATTCAATTAATTATGAAATAAACATGTAAAATACACAGTATAAAACAGGTATTAATACGTGTATAATTGTATTTGTCAGACAAACGTCAGTTTTGTTTTTTTCGAAAGTTACATGTAATTTATAGGAAAGATACAAAGTTTCGAAAGAAAAAACATGAATCTTTCGCCATTTTCATCGCTACTCACAATGCAGAATTAGGACTCGAGGTGGAAATGGGAATGAGAGAAATTGATAAAAATTATTCGTGGGGAGATGCGTTTTATGAATTCGACGACCCCATGAACTTGCCTAGATTTCTTAAATTGGAAATGTGAAAGAATTGTACCGAGCATGAAATTTGGGAAGATCCAAAAGTAACATTTTCCAGTGAGCAAGAGACGGTACTGCCATTTTTATCCGAACAAATTTCATGCATTAATTCAAATCACAATGAATCACGTATGATGATCGTTCAAGGTAAAGCTGGTAGTGGTAAAAGTACAGCCATTAAATCAATGTGTGCTAAACTAAACCGAGAGCTAGGGCTTAACAATTTAATTATGTAAGGAAATCCGTGTTCGTAGTGAATAATATTTATTAGAAAAAATTAAAGATCATGGAACACAATACAAGGTTTATCAAGACATTACCAGTAATATGAAAACCCTGTATATATTTGTTATATTCATAGGTATAGAGACATATCAAAGCAACCGGTACACCTAATAAAATATAGCACAAAAATATTTACACCCGGTATATACATCTGACTATCACTAACTATTCACACCGTTATACACACATATTATCACACCGTTCACATATTATGTACAACTTAATCTAACCTAAACCTAAAGCATTTGTACATTTATAATGTTTTTTTTGGCCAAAGGTTTGGTTAAAATGTCGGCAACCATGTCATTCGTAGAGATGAATTTGACATGCAGGTTGTGGTGTGATAGGGCGTCACGAATGAAGTGATGTTTGATGTTTTGGTGCGAGCGTGATAAGTGCTATTATGTGCAAGTTTGATGGAGCTCTGATTGTCAGAATGAATGGTCATGGGATGAGTGATGTCGAATACTGACTGTATGAGGGTCTTAAGGTAATAGGGCCATATACTCAGCTTCGGTAGTAGAAAGAGCAACTGTACGCTGCTTCCGAGCTTCCCAAGAGATTGGCCCTCCACTCACCAAGAAGTCATACCCTGTATAGGACTTTCGGTCAATAACGCTATTGCTGAAGTCAGCATCCGAATATCCCATAACGTTCTTGTGGCCATTTTTATTATAAATTAACCGTAAGTCTTTAGTACCTTTGAGATACCTGAGAACTCGTTTAACGGCTTTCCAGTGTACCCCCTCGTAATGTGTGTTGAATTGGGATAGGTGCGAGACTGTGTGCGCAATATCTGGTCTCGTTCCAATGGCAATATACATTAACGATTATTAGTTCCCTATAAGGTACATAAATTTCTTCTTCCTGCGTGGGAAGGGTTAATTTAAGGCCAGGTTCCAGGTTGAGGTCATTTTTAAATTTCATTTTCAGCACGTTCGAGTTTGACAGTATAAAGAAGTCGTCGACAAATACTGCTACAACTAGAAGATCATCATTACTTCTAGTATAATATATACAGTGCTCTGTTGAGGCTTGCGTGATCGATGAAGTGGCCATAGCTTGACTCACCTTCTTATTCCACTAGCGTGGAGCTTGCTTTAAGCCATAGAGCGACTTCTTCAAAAGGCACAGACCTTATTCTTTGAGTCCGATGAAAAACTTTCAGGTTGTTCCAAATAAATTTCCTCTTCTAACTCGCCGTTTAAAGATGCAGTTTCTACATCGAGGTGATCAACTTGACAGTGTAGTTCCGCCGCGTATGCCATGACAGTCTCGCGAAAAAGTTTCTCCGTAGTCTACGCCGGCTACTTGAGTAAACCTTTTGGCTACCAGTCTGGCTTTGTATTTTACTACTTGTCCACTTGTGTCCTTTTTTATTTTGTAAACCCACTTACATTTGATCGTTTTTCCATCCTTGGGTCTGTCAACGAGAACCCAGATATCATGCTTTTGAAGCGACTCGTACTGCGTTTTCATAGCTTCCAGCCATTCATCCCTTTGAGGATGTTCTGAGACTTCCTTGTAGGTCTCTGGTTCCAGATCCGATGTTATGTTGACTTCACAAACGGTATCTGCGTTCCGGTTGTTTGGGGATGATTTCCACAGGTTCAGGGATCTCTGGACGTTCTGGCACAGGGTCAACAGACTTAGCTTGTGGAGGTTCTGAAACTGAAAGTTCAGGCTGAATATCGAGCTGTTCGGGGTAAAAATTTGGATATGGACTTGTGGTGGATGAGGCGGGACTTCTAATTCTGTGTGTGGGGGAATCGGGATGGACTCTGCCTTAATTTTATCTTCTATGAAGACTACGTCCCTCGCGATGATAATCGCTCGAGGATCAGTGGGGTTGACTAGACGGTAGCCTTTACTGTCTGATGCATAGCCCACGAACACGCATTTTTGGGTCTTGGCGTCAAGCTTCGTACGTTTTTCTTTTCGAATAAGTACGTGAGCTTCACAGCCAAAGACTTTGAGGTGAGAGAGATTGACTTTGCCACTAGTCCACATCTCCTCAGGTATTCGGTTTTTGAGGGCTTGCGTTGGGACGTGATTCTTTTTTATTTATTTTATTATTACAAATGAAGCAGAGAAAACATAAACAGTTGTATTGACAAAATGTATGCATTATAAATAAAAATCTCTTTTCTTAATTAACTGAAGAAGCATCAAGTAAGCGTGCCCTCTTCGCTTTACTTTCACTGCTGCTACTCCCATCAGCATCATCCATTTTCCGTTTCAACAAATAGTTGGTGAACATAGTACTTGTATCTTCTTCCACACCTATATTCATTAAGTGTCTTTGTAGAGTCTTTAAAGTATTTAACGCTTCTAAACTCTTTTTCTTTACTAAATAATAACTTGTTTGGAAAATCATGACATATTCTTGTCCTTCCACCAAATTACTAGCATTCTCTGTCAACCATTTAATTGATTTTGTGTCTTTTCCTTTAATTAACCCTAGTATCCTCCGTATTGAGAAGTCTGGCAACACTGAACAATATTTCTCATCAGACCCTATGTACATTCTATTTGATTTGATCACTACTTCACTACCACACTTCAAATCACCATTTTCAGCCTCTGTCACAAAACCCATTCGCATCCCAAAGCTTATGATTTCTTTGCCAAATCTAACATTGTCCACACTTGGAAGATTTTGGTTGTACCTGCCCTCAAATGTAAAGTTATAGAACACCGCTATGAAGATATTATCACGATTACTAGCTATAGCCTTTAAGGAGAGGTGTTTCTTACACGTGTTTGAAGTGGCTACTCTTGCTGATATTGGTATCTTTTCTATCAACGTTTTGAAGGCTGGTTTAAATATTCCTTGCCTTATCATTGTTTTTATCTCACCTATCTTGCTTATATTATATTGTACAGCTTTTATCAAAACCCTGTGAGGATGCATCAATTCATAATATCTAGGATCTGCTATTTTAACAGTATCAGACAACTCCACATCATTAATTGTTTTGGGTATACAGCAAATCAAAGTGTTAGTCTTGTAACCATATAGACCACCATCTTTGATGTAACATGTTTCAGGCTCTCCGTACTCTATTGTTAAGTTATCAGAAAATCTTAAAACACCTAACTCAACGTCTTCTTTTGAAGGATTCTCCAATTCCCGCATTATAGTATGAGTTTTAAAGGATAATCATTTATAGTGGTGGCTTCAACTAAATTCCTTATTTCTACAAGAGATTTTTGCTCATCAGAAAAGGTTTTAAGAAACATGCATGTCTCCGTTACTTGTAAATTATTTCCTCTCTCAAATGAAGCCAGTGTCATTAGATTCATTATGCGGTATTGGGGTTGAACAAGTGCATGGGCAATGTATATGAATTCATGTGTTAGGCCATGCAACACTGGTAAGTACCTCATCTTCTCATCTATTTGGTTTTGAACATAATTTAATATGTTTGGGATTTTTCTTGTCTCGATATTGCTTTCACTTATTATGTTTTTTACCTGATCTAAATAATATTGGGGGACATGTGTATATTCTATCATGTTGCTTAACCCTAATGCATTGAGAATCGCGGGTTTGATTAATTCTTTGGGGATATCTATGTTATTTGGGTTGATTGGTACCAAACTTCTTGTGAGGGAGACATTTCCTATTTTGAACTTTACATCTTGCCAAGGATAATTGAATACCTTTGACAGCCTTTGGATGTTGCAATCATAAAGCTTTTTTATCATGTTTTTCTTTCGCTCAGGACGACTTCGACACTTTCCTAAACTTGACTCTTTCCTATCTTCTCTTTTTTTCAACTTGCCATTTTCTTACCTAGTCCCTTTCCCAAACTGGTCTCTTTCCTAACTTGTCACTTTTTAATTTGCCATTTTCTTACCTGCTAGTCTATGATGGTCGGGTTTTTATCGTTTACCGACGTTGCTGTCACGTTCTAACAAGTATGTATGTGCGAAAGTGACGCATAGCGTGATAAGCGATAAAATGGCAACCATGCTAACCCTGCTGGTCCCTTTCCCAAACTTGTCTCTTTCTTATCTCGTCACTTTGTAATTTGCCATTTTCTTACCTGGTCTTATTCCCAAATTTGTCGCTTTCCTAGCTCGTCTCATTTATAACTTGGCTATTTTAGCCCTACACTACAATAATCTTTTCGCACGCCGCTAACAAAGTTTACGTAAACAAAAGCTCTATTTGAATTAAACTATACTCTGGCCAACCGGCTTGTCAGTAGAAAATGGTGGCAAAATTAAAAAATGTAGGAGCGTAGATTCGATCTTCCATACACATTATCGCGCCTTTTCAATCGACTTCAATATTTCTAACTAAAGGAAGTTTTTTTTTTTTTATGGATGTTACCTCAGAACTCCGTCATTACTGAATCGATTTGAATTTTTTTTTTGGTTTCTTAAAGTAGATGGTTCTAAGTTGGTCCCGTTTCTTTCAAAATCTGTTTCTGATGATGGGATCCATGAGGAACTGAGGGAACTCCTCAAATTTGAAAGGCACATGCATGCTGATTTGGGTGATTTCTTAAGAAACTCGAGCATTTCTTTACGAAAATCATCAATTTGGAGGAGTGGATCCGATAATGAAGACCAGGGATGGCAAAGTGGAACTGTTTGGTAATTCCCAGGACTATCATCCGATTTTAAAAAATATTTTTTTGTCTGCAAATAGATGGTTCCAGATTTGTTCCGTTTTTTTCAAAATCAATTTCTGATGATGGAATCGATGAGGAACTGAGGGAACTTCTCAAATTTGAAAGGCACATGCATGATAATTTGGGTAGTTTCTTAAGACACTCGAGCATTTCTTTACGAACATCATCAATTTGGTGGAGTGGACCTGATGATGAAGACCAGGGATGGCAAAGTGGAACTGCTTGGTAATTCCCAGCTCTATCATCCGATTTGAGACATTCATCTTTTCTTTGTAAGGAAATACCTTCAAGATAGTCCTATTTGATTATAGTTCTATTTTGATGATGGAATTCGTGAGGGATTGAGAGAACTCCTCAAATTTTAACGGCACATGCATTCTGATTTGAGGGTTTTCTTAAGTAACTAAAACATAGTTTTGGGGGAGCCAACATTTTGATGAAGTGGACCTGATGATGAAGACCAGGGATGGCAAAGTGGAACTGGTCGATAAACCTAGCTCTACTTATTATCCTAGTTGTGACATTCATGTTTTTGATTTGATTTCTATTCTGATGATGGAGTTCTTGAAGAATTCAGAGAACTCCTCAAATTTGAACGGCACGTTCATTGTGATTAGAGGGTGTCCATAATTAGCTTAGGCATTTTCTTACTGTGGCCATCATTTTGCTGGAGTGGACCTGATGTTGATAACCAGGGATGGCATAATGAAACTGCTCGATAATTTACAGTCTGTCATCCAATTTAACACATTGTTATTTTGTTTGTTTTAAAGGTCTACAAGGGAATTCCGTTTGATTATACTTCACATGTAATGATGGAAGCCCTGGGACATTAAGAAAGCTCCTCAATTTTCGATCGTACACGTGCGGTGTATTGGATATTTGTGAAGTAAACTGGCTAACTCAAACAAATTCAAAATTTCACTTTTACCGGGAACCAAATGAAGTCTGTTTTTTTTTCTTAAAAATTATTCTACTGACAAACTGGTTGGCCAGAGTACAGTCGATTTCTTTACAGAAGCATGTTTCTGTAAAGAAATCGTTTTTCTTATTGCGAATATGATCCGAGGTTTATCAAGTTTACGTAGACCACGGCGTTTTCATTCCCAATTATAAATTAAATATTGCTCTTGCAAAAAAATTATCAAATAATCATCTAAACAATATTACGAATTAATTACTTACAATAGTGTTATATACTAATTATTTTAATATCTTTTAAACAAAACTCTATTTGAGTTGGCTGAACAGAAAGTCCTTCACCAGTGGGTAGCAAAAAAACTTTAAAAACCCGCGTTTTTCATTCCACTTCGGCCTTGATACAACAATAAAATTCATACAGTTCGTAATTTTAACAGTACAATGAGTGGCTCTCAGATTCAATTAACACCTCCAGATTTGCGCGAAAAGGCAATTGCCTACGACGGCTACGACAGTATCCTAGCTTCCTGGAGTCAAACTAAGAAAGATACATTTTAGTAGGGCGTCCTCGGCTCCCAACGGCGGCGGCGGCCAACTCATTAAGTATGTAATATTTTTTTTTTATGAGATAGGAAGGCAAACGAGCAGACGTATCGCCTGATGGTAAGCGATTACCGTCGCCCATGGACACCTGCAACATCAGCGGAGTTACAAGTGTGTTGCCGACCTCAAAGATGGGAATAGGAGGGGGAGGGAGAAGGAGGAAGGGAGTGGGGGGATGGAACTCTGGAGACCTTAATCACCCACAGGAACACAACACTGCATACTGGAGTAGCAGAGTTATTATGGCTGTGGTCTTCTGTAAGGTGGAGGTACTTCCCCAGTCGGGCCGCTCCAGGTAAAGCGAGATGGCAGTTCGCTGGGCCCTACCTCTCTTAAATATATTAAATTAATATATTAACAAACCGCCCAAGTGCGAGTCAAACTCGCGCACAAAGGGTTCCGTACCATAATATTTATAAAAATAGAATGAAAGCGTGAAAATGTAAGCCCTGTGGAAAAAACAAACTTAATTTTGCGGATCGGATAAAACCTACTTGAATATTAATCTCAAGATATGTGTTGATTGTCTATTCATTTTCCTTGACAGTGACATTGTCATTCGTCATCATTGCAATTATTCATAAATTGTTCAAATCGGTGATTTTCATTTATATTATTCGTGACCAATTATGGTAAAACTAGCTCTATAACTTCTGAGAAAAATGTCGGACTTCATCTTCATTAAAACTCAAAGAAGCAAAGAATTGCTTCTTTATAATAAATACACGTATACTTTCACAAAAAAATATTTGAAAGGATCATCTAGATGGAGATGCACGGAACGTCAAGATTGTTCCGCCTCTGTTACCCTAAACGAAACGAAAACATGTATTATAAAGGAGTCGTTGCATACCTGTAACCCAGAGCACAAAAACATTGTTGACGTGAAAAACTTCGTTAATAATTTAAAGCAAGAGGTTTGTGACAATTTAGGTTCAATACAAGAAATATATGATCAAGGAGTTGAAAAACTAAAAACCACAATTGGTGAAGATTTTATTCATTTAATACCATCGTTTTCTTCTCTTAAAAGCACATTGTATCGAGCCCGTAAGATTTTCCTGGGGACAAATAAGTTGGTACATAAAACTTTATCAGAAGTCAAGTTGCCAAAAGAAATCACACAAGAGTATTTTGTCATAGAAGACGGAGACTCAGACAAAATTTTGATATTTTGCTCGTTGCTCACAAAACAACTAAAAGAGTCTAACCTGTACACAACGTTTTACTGCGAAGGAACTTTTAAGGCATGCCCTAAGCCTTTTTCCCAACTATACATATTACATCTCGATTTATTTTCTTCCAAGAAGTCTGTGAATGTAATCCCTGTTATTTTCGCATTTTTGCCGAATAAGACAGAAAAGACTTACAAGCGCTTATTTGCATTGCTCAAGACCCAACTAAATCTTGGTGTCCAACTGTTCAAGTGTGACTATGAACTTGCGCAAATAAATTCGATTAAAGCTGTTTATCCAGACGCTAAAGTAACAGGCTGCTTCCATCATTACAATAAAGCAATATGGAAAAAAGCTAAACAGATTAAACTAAAGAAAAGCAAAGGAGGTGTGAAAATAACCCGATTATACTCGTTGCTTGCGTTACTGCCCGGTCCTTGCATAGAACGAACTTGGAAGGAAATGGTTGCTATTGCCCCACGTACGCAACCATGGTTTACTTTCCAAAAGTATTTCAATGACTTTTGGTTGAACTTGGATCCTGACACAGAGCACGGACCTCTTTGGTGTGACAACCTTATAGGTATAGGTATAGGTATACGCTGGCTAGTTTCCGCAACTCGACGTCAAATGATGCGCCTATTTTGCGTGGTGGGTTGCCGGCACTACTCCTGCCAACCCAGCTCTTCCAGGAAGCCTAGCAGACCCTTGATGTTGCCGACGACTTCCGGGAGAGACCTCGGTGTACCGAGGTATTTTGCCCGGTAGTTTGCCACCCCAGTGCATTCGATGATGACGTGGGCGGCTGTTTCTTCTGCCTCCAAGCAGGCCCTGCAGAGTGCGCTGTCTGTAACACGCAAAGTATGCAAGTGTTTGTTGAATAAGGCATGACCTGTTATGGCGCCAGTCAGGAGACGGAGCTGGGGCCTTTTCAGCTGTCTCAGCCTCCGCGACAGCCCGGGGGTGATTGTCGGGAGGGCTAACCTTGTTTGCCTGCAGGTTCCTATGTTAGACCAGTATAGTTGGTGTTTTACCCTGGTGTCTTGTTGGAGAGTGCTCCGCAGCCAGGCGAATGGCAGGGGTATGATCGGTTCTGGTCCTACCACGACCGTCTCCGAACCTTCCCTCGCCAATATGTCTGCTGCATCGTTCCCTCGCGAGTTGCTGTGCCCCTTGATCCATTGTAGAGTTACGTGATTGTTCTTACATACCTCCGACAGGATTGTGTGGCACTCGTGGACTAGTCCCGAGGTTAAAGTGTAGCCTTGTAGGGCCTGTAGTACTGATCGACTGTCAGAGAGTATGCGGATTGGGAAATCCGTTACCTTCCTTGCGACGATTGCGTGTGCTGCCAGTATAATGCCCAAACACTCCGCCTGGAAGACAGTGTTATGTGCACCTAGTGGTGTAGAGATGTGTATATTTAGGTCCTCAGAGAATACTCCTGAGCCAGTGCCCGACCTTGTCTTTGATCCGTCCGTGAAGATTCTCAGCTCCCTTGGGTTGAGGCCTTCCCGGGGGTCTTCATGTAATTGTATCTTGTATTTCTTATCGAATATGTATTGCCTGGGTATCTTATCAGTTGCTGCCTCTATGAGCGGCTCCTTACCTATAGCCTCGTAGAGGATTTCGGTGTGGGGTACCCGAGGCAGTCTCCAGAGGTTCATCTTCTTAAGACGTACCGCCGCGGCCAGTGCCTCCTGTTGTATAAGGAGGTGTAGCGGCGGGAGGCACAGTAGGGCTTCCAGGGCAGCGGTTGGTGTTGTCCGCATGCATCCCGTGGCCGCCATACAGGCCAATCTCTGCAGTCTTTGTAGTTTGGCCTCCACCGTGGACAGCCTGGTTCGTGGCCACCAGACTATCGCACCATAGCTTATTATAGGCCTTATTACCGCCTGGTATAGCCATAGAGTGATTTTCGGGGAAAGTCCCCAGGTCTTACCTACCATTCTACGACACTGCCAGAATGCGATTGTAGCTTTTTCAATTTTGTTGTTAACATGATTGCTCCAATTCAACTTACTGTCAAGTAGTACTCCCAGGTATTTTACTTCAGTTGCTAGTTGGAGTTCTGTATTGAACAGTTTGGGCAGCCGAAAGTTGCCCAGTTGTCGTTTGTTGGTGAACAGTACTAGTTCAGTCTTCCTGGGATTAACTGTAAGCTCGTTTGCGGTGCACCAGCGTTCCACGATGGCTAGTGCAGAGCGGGTGACATCGCATATCGTACCTGTGTGATTGCCGCTCGTAAGTATCACTATATCGTCAGCATAGCCGATCGTGTAATGGTGATTGTTGTTCAGCTTGGTGATCAGGTCATTCACCACTAAGTTCCATAGCAGTGGCGATAGGACTCCCCCCTGCGGGCAACCTTTCGCCACCAGCGCCTGTTGTTTTTCGTCGGTCCCGAGTCTGATAACTCTCTGGCTCAACATGTTATTTATCCATTTAACCATAACTGCACTTACCCCATGCTTTGTCAGTGCTGCAGTTATGCTGGTGAACCTGGTCTTGTCGAAGGCTCCCTCGATGTCTATGAAGGTGCCCAGGCACATAGACCTGCTTTTGATCGCTACTTCAATCTTACTTACAACTGCGTGAAGTGCTGATTCCGTTGATTTGCCGGGGCTGTAGGCATGTTGGTTCGGGTGTAGGGGTACCTCGGTTAACACCTTCTCTCTCAGGTACCTATCGCACATCCTTTCTAGTGTTTTTAACAAGAAGGAGGTCAGGCTGATGGGTCTGAAAGATTTGGGGTCCGAGTAGTCACTTTTACCTGGTTTTGGTATGAAGATAACCTTGACTTCTCTCCAGCGTCTAGGCACATATCTGTGGGCCAGACAGGCGCGCAAGACGTTGTTGAGCCTGAGGGCGAGATCCTCCTGCCCCCACTTCAGTAGTGCTGGGAAGATCCCGTCCAGGTCCGGCGATTTGTACGAGTCAAAGCTGTTTATTGCCCAGTGCGTGCGCTGCGGGGTGATAACCTCGCATGTCTGTTGCCACTCATCCTCCGTAGGAGCGGTATCTACCTCTCTCCAACTTACCGCGTTCAGTATCTCGCAGTCCGGGAAGTGCGTTTGTACCAGAATACTTTCTGCCTCTTCCCTTGAGGTGGAGAGGGTGTCATCGGGTTTACGTATGGATCCTAGGGATATGGTTGAGTTGTTAGAGAGAATCTTCCTTACCCTATTGGCCTGTATTGTGGTCTCAATGTTGGTGCAGAAGCTGCGCCACGAGTTCGTCCTTCTGTACCTGAGACGTTTCTTGTACTTAGACTTGGTGTTTTTATAGTTGTCCCAGTCTAGTAGTCCCAGTGTGACAACCTTACATATAGAGGAGCCTTTGGCTTTGATTCTCATAGAAATCGACCGTGTCAGGTAATTTTGACATGTTATTGTCAAAACTGCCATACGTGCTAGTCATAGGGTTGTGATACGGGTCGATATTGTATCGATAGATTAGGAGCAGTTTCTCATTTCACTAAAAATTACATGAAATAAAGTTATGCAAATATTTTTATTTTTACCTTATTTTAATCTCTGTTTCAAAATCAGACACTCAAATAACTTCATTGTTATTTCATTTTATTACTGCGTTATGGTTTAAGTGAATTGTTTCTTATATCAGTATTCTATAAAGAAGCGATGCTAGTACTATTTTAGTACAACATAAGAAGAGGATATTTAATTATTAAGAGTCCTATAACAAAATCCGCTCGCTCGCATTCCAATATTATTACCGCCAGTTGCGAGCCGACACGCATCTGTGTGCGGACACACACTACAATCAGGAATACAAACTTATTATCGCCACCCTATTCGAACGGCATAGCAGGTGCGGTTAGTGCGAACGGGAGCGAACATTCATTCATAGTATGTAGCACCGTCGCAACTCGCAAGGCCATTAGCTTGACGCGCGGACCAAACATTATTGATACTTGCGTCCGAACATCAACTATTACTTCGCGTAGGTACGTGGTGTAGTGTTAGAAAATTTAATTTGTATCATCATAACTTCATAAGATTAAAAATAGTTTTATTCGAACGTCAAATGTCTCTAAATAGTATCCGATGTTATTTTGGAATAGAAAGTTGTTCGGTTTAAAGATTCTTTATTCTCATAAGAATTTATACAATTCGCTTACATGAGAACTTAAAACTAGTAGGTACAATTTAGGTTACGTGAGGCATGCACAAATATACATATGTAACGCGGGAAACGCCGTGGTAAAATTTCGCACCATAATATATTCCGTCGCGCTCGGCCGTTACCGAGCCTCGCCGCAAGATGGCGCGTTCACGTATCGTGGCATCGCGACGCGCACGCCAGTCGCCCGAGAGTCCGCTTGCCGCGTTGATTAAAACAACTACGTTTTGTGCGTCTTCTGTGTCCTTCGCCTTCTCCTGTTTTATAATATAAATTGTGCTAATTGTTTGTCAAGCTGTGTGTGTTTTTATCTATTAAACGTTGTACCACTATTACATTGGCTGCCCAACTAGTGGCTTCGAATCCTACGAACTTAAGTACCTACTAATAACCTAAAGTTTCGCCGCGAGTGCCGCGTGCCGCGCTTGAGTACCTACTTATACTCGCGCCACAATGTCTAAAAATACACGGAGTAAAAAGCTTAACATAAACAATGTCGAAGAAGCAAGCGGATCCGATGAACACGACGAGACGGAGGAGCTACGCGCCAAGGGCGCTCTCCCCGTCAACGCCGCCGACGCCGCCGCCGCAGCCGCCGCAGCCGCTGCCGCCGCTGCCACCGCTACCACTGCAAGGTCTACCAACGCCGGCCCCGTAAACAACGAGATGTTCCTGGCCGGCATCATGGAGTCGTTCGCCAGGATGCAAGCGGAGACCAACCGCACCCTGGTGGAAACCCTGCGTTCGCTACCCTACAACAACGGCCCTTGGACGCCGCCAGCCCCGACGCCGCCGATTGACAGCCGCACGCCGAGCGGCCTCTGGTCCGCGGTGTCCGGCGGCAACTTCTCCAAGTGCACCGCGAGGTTCAACGGGAAGTCGCGCGACGCAGAGGTGCTCGAGGCGTTCATCGACGCCGTGCAGGTGTACAAGGAGTGTGCCAGCGTCAGCGACGAGCACGCGCTGCGCGGCCTGCCACTACTGCTGGAGGGCGACGCCGCCGTGTGGTGGCGCGGCGCCCGCAACAGTGCCGACTCCTGGACAGACGCCGTGGCGCGCCTTCGCGCCATGTATGGGGTGCAACAACCACCGCACAAGATTTTACGTGAAATCTTCGCCGCGGAACAAAAAGACTCCGAAAGAGCTGAAGTGTTTATATGTAAAGTGCGTTCTCTTATAGTTAAATTACCGTACGAAGTGCCTGTTGCTATGCAAATAGATATGATTTACGGATTAATTAGTAGACGTGTGCGAAAACGTTTACCTAGAGATAGCATTACTGATATTGAATGTTTTGTAGAGAAAGCGAGGGTCATAGAAGATTCCATTTCCGAAACAAAAGTAAGTACACTAAGTACCAATAATAATTCGACGAATTCGGCTACAGCTAGTTATAACAAAGGGCCACGTGCGCGAGCGAGCGAGTTCCGAGAAACGATCGAGCGCAGCGGTACCATCGGCTCGCGCGGTACTATTGGTGCGAGAGTCACTGAAAACTCGAACGAGAATTTGAAACGTGATAGGCGCGTTCGTTGTTCGTTCTGCAAGTTTTACGGGCATGCAGTGGCTGATTGTCGTAATTTACAAAGTACGGATAAAAAACGGAAGGCTGTAGGCGCGGATTCCAACGGTGAAAACCCTATTCCTGCTACAGAACCTAACCCGATACGTTGTTATGGATGCGGCCAACCCGGGGTAGTACGATCGAAATGCGATAATTGCAGTGGGAAAACCGTAACCGCGAAATCATACGACTTTAATGTCATCTCGAACGTAACTCACGCGACAGACGGGTCGAATCCCATGGTGGCCGTCACTATTGCGGATAGGGTAGGTGTAGCGATGTTAGACACTGGGGCCTCGAATTGTGTCGTTGGCTCTTTGTTATACTCCATTTTAGTAGCGGATGGCGTAGAGTTCCGCGAGGAGGAACGCAACATTGGGCTGGCATTTGGACCGCGCCGACAGATGGCAGTACTGGTCGCCACAGTACCGTTATTATTAGAAGGCAGACGTATAGAAACCGAATTTGTCGCATTCCCGGGTAAAGATGCCCGGACATTATTAGGCCGAGATTTTATCCGGAAAAATGGTATTATTCCCGTCCTAGAGCAGGACTCTTGGTTCTTTTCAGACTGCCCCAGCCGGACGTTTCCCTTTGAACCTTCAGGGTTCCTGAAAGACACCGAGCTGATGCAGGCGGACATCTCCGACGTCTCCTTACGTGACGAAGAAGCAGTCGAGCTACCGCCAGAGCACAAGGACACTCTCAATGCGTTTTTACGTAGTAGGATGAACCAGTTTGCTGCCCGGGGCCCTCCGACGGACTTCGCGACGCATAAGATTAAGGTGAGTGATACTCAGGAGCCTCTTGCTTCGCCACCCTATAGGTTGTCGCCGATAAAGAAGGAAGCCTTGGAAAAGGAGCTGCAAAAGCTACTTGAAGATGATGTTATCGAAGAATGCGAGTCTCCATGGGCCGCAAACGTCGTATTGGTGAAGAAGAAAGATGGGTCCTTCAGGCTCTGTGTTGACTACCGCAAGCTCAACGCGGTCACCGAGCCTGATCGATACCCGCTCCCCAGGATCGAAGACATCTTGCACGCCGCGAAGACTTCCAAGTTCATGACGACGTTGGACTTACGATCCGGTTATTTCCAGGTGAGTGTTGACCCAGCTCATAGGGACCTCACTTCGTTCACGACGCCCCTGGGCACCTTCCGCTTCAAGCGTATGCCGATGGGTCTTCGAAATTCCGGTGCAACCTTCCAGAGGTTGATCGACCGATTTAAGTCCAACATTCCAGGTATTACTTTGGTGGCATATTTAGACGACTTGCTGGTGTTGTCCGAGGGGTCATTTGATAAGCACCTCGCAGATCTGGAGACCGTGTTCGATCGCCTAGCAATGTTCAACCTGCGGGTGAATCGTGAGAAGAGCCACTTCGCGAGGGATTCAGTCAAGTTCCTTGGCCATGTCATCGTACCAGGTGGTATACATGTGGATCCTGACAAAACGTCGGCTATAGAGAATATGGCTCCCCCCCAGAACGTAAAACATCTGAAGTGCTTTCTTCAAACCTCGAGCTGGTTCAGACGGTTCATACCTAGGTACGCCGAAATCGCCGCACCATTGACCGCTTTGCTGAAGAAGGCGAGCACCTGGAAATGGGGCCCCGAACAGCAAAGCGCCTTTGAAACCATTAAGTCTCTCCTTGTGACAGCACCAATCCTTCGGCAGGCTGATGAGACGAAGCCGTTCGTCCTCAGAACTGACAGCAGCGGGTACGCCCTCGGTGCAGTCCTGCTTCAGGGGGAGGGGGCGGACGAGCGACCCGTTGAGTACGCCAGCCGTCTCCTCACGCCCGCTGAGAGAAACTACAACACATCGGAACGCGAGGCTCTGGCCGTCGTGTGGGCAGTGTCAAAGTTCCGAGGATACATCGACGGAGCAGATGTGGTAATACAATCGGATCACCAACCCCTTAGGTGGCTTATGAGCCTGAAGTCACCGAGTGGTCGCTTAGCCAGGTGGGCGCTTACTCTCCAAGAGTACAACCTTAAAATAGAGTACACACCAGGTAAGGCGAATGTGGTCGCGGACACGCTATCACGTCCCCCATGTGTCACGGGCACCGACTGCGATCTGTGCCTAACTGTGATTGACCTTCCTTCTCGCAGTCCCAAGGACGCTCGCGAAAACCAACTGAAAGATCCCGAAGTACTCAAGATCGTAGAAGCGATGGAGTCTGACGATCCGTTTAGGGGGAGAGCGTGGGCTGATAAAGGGTACGTATTAACCGACGGTGTGCTTTACCGCTACGGACCCGAGAATGAGGAGAATGACGACGCAAGCTTGGTGGTGCCGGAGCACGAACGCCAAAACGTGCTAGCAGAGTACCACGATGCCCCTACCGCCGGCCACTTCGGCGTCGAGCGAACGCTGCAGCGTCTGGCAGGCAAGTACTACTGGCCTGGCATGAGGACCTATGTAGCCCAGTACATAAAAAACTGCGCGGCGTGCCAGCGGTACAAAGCTGACACGCGAAAACCCGCCGGTTTATTACAGGTGCCCGCCACGTCGCGCCGATTCGAAGTACTCGCAGTAGACCTCTTCGGACCTCTGCCAGAGACGCCTGCAGGTAACAGATGGATATTGATCCTAGAGGACACTTGTACCAGATGGGTAGAGTTATTCGCGCTTCCATCCGCCACATCGGAGGAGTGCGCCAAGACCCTGGTGAACGAGGTGTATCTGCGATACGGAGTGCCCAGGAGACTTATCAGCGATAATGGAGTGCAATTCGTGAGCGAGGTAATGCAGCAAACTTGCCACGTCATGGGCATTAAGCAGGCACTCACATCATATTATCACCCAGAGGCAAACCCTGTTGAGCGCAAGAATCGCGATCTAAAGCCGCAGCTCGCTATCCTTGTGGGCAAAGATCACGATTCCTGGGACGCTCACCTCCCCGCGATACGGTTTGCTATGAACTCTGCTGTGACTGCAAGCACCGGGCATTCGCCCGCATATTTAAACTTCGGGCGCGAAATACGCGCACCCGCCGATGTGCTGTCGGACATGCGAGCGGTGTTAGAGTCTGACAATGTCGTCGCCTCAATAACCCCATTCCTGAAGAACCTGTCGACTGTCTTACTCGATGCACGAGACGTGCACGAGAAAGCGCAGACGGCTCAGAAGAAGTTCGCCGACGAGCATCGCCGGCCAGCACCAGACTATAAGGTAGGAGACCTAGTTCTCTTAAAAACCCAAGGGCCTAACGACACGAACAAGGGGCAAACGTCGAAGTTCATTCCTCGGCGAGACGGGCCGTATCGGGTCCGAGAAACTATCGGTAGTGTTACCTACGCTTTAGAACGCATAAGTGACGGCGTCGTAATAGGGAAGTACCACGTTGCTTTACTTACTCCGTTTGTCGGCCCTATCCAACCCCCTGTCCAGGAGAAGCGTAAAAGGGGGAGACCGCGTAAGGCTAACCCAGTCTCCGGGACGCAACGCCTGGGTTAGAGGGGGAGGGTGTAACGCGGGAAACGCCGTGGTAAAATTTCGCACCATAATATATTCCGTCGCGCTCGGCCGTTACCGAGCCTCGCCGCAAGATGGCGCGTTCACGTATCGTGGCATCGCGACGCGCACGCCAGTCGCCCGAGAGTCCGCTTGCCGCGTTGATTAAAACAACTACGTTTTGTGCGTCTTCTGTGTCCTTCGCCTTCTCCTGTTTTATAATATAAATTGTGCTAATTGTTTGTCAAGCTGTGTGTGTTTTTATCTATTAAACGTTGTACCACTATTACACATATAATATTATCATTAATATTTACAATTCACTTGATATAAGTATGCAGATTTCATTTGCCATTAGGCGGGTATTTGCATTCGGCCAACAGACGCGAAAATAAGGGGTAGAACAAAAAGTAAACACGAAGCGTGCGCTTTGCTAGCTAATAAAACCGCGCACCAAGTAAGATTATCTAGATGTGGCCTATGCACCGATGCAATCGATGCATATACTAACATGTTTTATAGCAATAAAAGTTTGTAATTATTTGTGTGTTCACAAATTGAATGAAACACATTTGGTTTTTTTTTTACACAATGGTTTTTTGTTGTATTTTTAATGGTATTTTATGAGCGTGAGTCTAGGTTACAGCAGTATATGTTTAAGTATTCTAATTTAATTCAGTAAGGTTAGGTTGTACTGTTATATTTATATAATTATTCAATAAAATGACTGAGAACTAATTATAAAGCATTATATTTATAATTTAGTATAAGTATTTTTGGGGGTATATATATTTATTTATTTATTTATTAGCATTTTTTTTTGTTGAAACATTGATCCGAGCTATAAGTATAGGATAATTTAATTTAGGAAATATTAAATAAATTCCATTTAAAAGTGTAACTAGTTTTTATTGGCTAAAATGTGTTCTTTAAGCATAGCTTTTTGTTATTGGTACATTTCTAAGCATACCTATTTACTAATAGGTATTGGTGATTGATTTTGGTGGGTGATGGTGATTTGGATATATTTTAGACAGGGATGTTGCGGATACTGGATTTGTGACATCCGCGGATGCGGATATTAAAAGGCACACATTTACGGATAGGGATGCGGATGCGGATGTTAGAGTAAGTACCTGTACCTACATAAAAAACCCCGAAATATACAAATATTGTACTGTTTATTCGAATAAAAGGAAACAAACTTGTCATTGCTTGTCGCTATCTGTCAAGGGCGTAATAGGCGTAAGGGCGATCGATGAATCTTGAAAACTAACCCAGGAAAGATACGGTTTTGACAGACATTAAATTATAATAGCCTGATTTGCTCAAATTACGTTCGAATGGGATATTTATAGATAATATATGCAAAAATCCTAAAAACTTTTCTTCCGGAAGTAGGCAGAAAGTAAAAAATAAAACTTAACAAAGTCGATTTTTGAAATTTACGGGCGTAAATACTTTCCTTGTTTGTGAACATGACGACATATTTGTCTTATATGTGTTAAAAGCAAAACGGAAGAAAACTTATAGACGTAAAACGGTAATACTTACAAAATGTACGGCGTGGGTGATAGATGTGTTATTTCGCTAGAAACAAATGGTAATAAGTAAAAAATGCTTCTGACTCACTTTAATTAACTTTATTTTTAAAAGCACTAAGTATATTTTTTTGAGTTACAGTTTTTTTGTCAAATATCTACTTCTGGCACATCATCTGATAGGTCCTTAGAAATAACTTAAAGGCTTCTTGAAAAAAAATTCGGGAGGTCTAAAAAACCGGCCAAGTGCGAGTCGGACTTGCCCGCCGAGGGCTCCGCACAAAAGTAGCATGGAACTCTCAGTGTGCGGCAGTTATACGGTTTTCGGATTTTTTCCTGTATTTTTGCCAGAAGTTCTTGCTTTTTGTCAAATTTCGTGATTCTAGGTTAATGGGAAGTACCCTATACATTTTGATTCCCACTGCAAATGTATGGGAATGGCCGTATCTTTTGATTGCGTTGATGTAAAGGTTTGGGGTTTTTTGCAGCTTCAAGAGACTGCAGACCTGTGTACTTATGTGGTATTAATTTTAACTTGCAACCTTTACTCGTTCCCGAGATAAACGGTCTGGACTGGACAGACAGACGGGCGGACGGACAACAAAGTAATCCTATAAGGGTTCCGTTTTTTCTCTTTGAGGTACCGAACCCTAAAAATGTGAAAACTTCAGGAAGTTAGGAAAATTATTTTATTTTGAACAAATTTGGTTAAGCCTTTTTTGCCAAAAACTATAATTACAAAAATACAGTTAAGTGCCTTGATATGTGAAGGCACTTATGCCTTTATTCTTGCACAATATTTTCATCGTATAACGGTACAGAACCCTCAATTATGCGTGGTCCGACACGCACTTGGCCGGTTTATTTCCGGATTTTGCTCATATAGCAATATGATTATCCCTGAATAGGGTGGTGGCACCAGTAATGGTCAAGGAACCAGTAACGAACAGTCACTTTTATTATGAAGAAATAAGGTTCATACATTTATTTTGTGTCAACCAATTGACAACCATATGATGATATTTCAATTAAGAATGAAGTGTTCATCACCCGTGTCTGTCAGCTTAAAGTGTTCATAATGGGTACCGTCACCTTAATAACATTTCTCCATACTGTCCCTCTTGCTACTCACACGTCAGTTGAAAAATTGAAACACTTCCGTTCAAACGCCCCGTAATTCGCGGGCTCTAATGTAGGGAGGGTTAGGGAAGGAGGTCCTTGGGGATCAAAGTATATGACAGCCCGGTAATTCGCGGGCGTGAGTTACGAAAGAAGGTTAAAGTATCAAGAAGGGTTGGTTGCGGTACAATCACATTCGATAAAATTATTAGATTTTTTTATTTCATACAGGTCTATAATATAATCAAAACTGTAAAATACTTTCGTCAGTGGTTGGTCGCGGTCTATTAACTTTCCCAAACGCTTCCAGCACTTCCTAGCGCAACAAAACAAACATATTGTACAGTCCACAGAGAACAGCACAGGTCCTACCTCTACGAGCGCACGCGCGGTACTGAGGACTCAGCCCGCGCGCATCGGAATTTATACACCATTTGAATATTTAAAAAAAAAATACGGAATTTAAAAAAAAAAATGTATTTTTCGACTTCAACATGAGCTTAAAAGAATAAACTTTAATGTTGTATACAAATCATCCCAATATTTTGTCAAAATTACTGCGAGAATCCCTGTGTTTGCAGTGAATTTTTATCGAAAAATGTGCATTTTCAAAATCGAAGTAGTTGGGTATCTGTGTAAATAATTGGAAATATGGGACAGAAAGTTTAAATAAAACCATGTTACAATATTATAACAACCCGAAGAAACATGTGTTTTCATGTATCGTGTTAAAAGAGCACGAAGTCAAACTTTTGTCTCCGCGCGCTTTTCTGAAAACAACTACCAGTAATTGTATAGTCAAAGTTAAAACACTGAGTTTTACTTACTTAAATTAGAAGCTGAAATTTTAAATACTAGGAAATGAGCTATCAAACATAGTTAGCAACATTCACATACAGTTCACCGTTTCTTCGTAGTACAACGTCAAAAATCAGCTTTTGTTGCTTTTCCGTGCAAATCGTATTGATGGCCTCTTAACACAAGAAGAGTAAATAAAGAATTGACGCAATTTTAACTACATATTTTATTTACAATAATTTAACTAAGGGCCTGTTTTACAATCTCCAGTTACAGCTATCTTTCAGATAAAACATAACGCGCTCTCTTTCTTTACAAGACTTTTATTTACAGTAATGTGACATACACGAACGGTAAAGAACAGTGTGTATTAAGGGCAGTAAACAAGATATTACGAACGAATGTGAATTTAAGTCACAGGTTGAGTCGAAGACGAGGTCGTAATTCTAGTACGGCTCGTGATACACACAATCAACATATAAATACTTAAATACATAAAAAACATCCATAACTCAGGAACAAATATTCGTGATAAATACAAAAATAAATGGACCTCCTGCTTCGTAGGCAGGGTCACTACCAACTAGGCTAGGAAGCGGCGAAATAAAGTTCCATTCCATTATTAAAATTGCAAAAATATTAATCAAAAATGGTGAAAAAGGGTACATCTCAAATTATGTCTAAGTATAATACGCTGACAAAAAATAAAATAATCGTGAATAAGGGTATAACTCACTCGTTTGCAACCGCACCGTTTTCTCGGATGACCGCATCGGACTTGTGCGCAGGGGCATGCATGACCCACCTCATTGCTCGTGAGTTGTATCCTTTTTACCTAATATTCATTCTTGTCATAGGATATCAGTCGGCCTGTACTAATAATGTTGTCGTGATGAAAGACATACTTAAGTCAATTTATTCATGGACACCATTAAATATTGTTGGTGAAAAAAGATAAGTGTACATGTATCTATGAGCACCGATACAAATCCTGGGATATAAATAAAGTTATAACATTTTAAACAAAAATTGTCGGTGTAATAATTTTTAAGAAAAAAAAATCTTTTGGTTGGACTTCATTTGGTTCCCGGTAAAAGTGAAATTTTGAATTTGTTTGAGTTAGCCAGTTTACTTCACAAATATCCAATACACCTGAGGAGCTTTCTTAATGTCCCAGGGCTTCTATCATTACATGTGAAGTATAATCAAACGGAACTCCCTTGTAGACCTTTAAAACAAACAAAATGACAATGTGTTAACCCGTGTGTAACCCGGTCTAAGTATATTAATATGTCTAATACTCACGGGAGTTTTCTATTTAAAACAATGTGTTAAATTGGATGACAGACTGTAAATTATCGAGCTGTTTTATTATGCCATCCCTGATTATCAACATCAGGTCCACTCCAGCAAAATGATGGCCACATTATGGCTAATTATGAACACCCTCTAATCACAATGAACGTGTCGTTCAAATTTGAGGAGTTCTCTGAATTCTTCAAGAACCCCATCATCATAATAGAAATCAAATCAAAAACATGAATGTCACAACTAGGATAATAAGTAGAGCTAGGTTTATCGACCAGTTCCACTTTGCCATCCCTGGTCTTCATCATCAGGTCCACTTCATCAAAATGTTGGCTCCTTTAAAACAATGTTTTAGTTACTTAAGGAAACCCTCAAATCAGAATGCATGTGCCGTTAAAATTTGAGGAGTTCTCTCAATCCCTCACGAATTCCATCATCAAAATGAAACTATAATCAAATAGGACTATCTTGAAGGTATTTCCTTACAAAGAAAAGATGAATGTCTCAAATCGGATGATAGAGCTGGGAATTACCAAGCAGTTCCACTTTGTCATCCCTGGTCTTCATCATCAGGTTCACTCCACCAAATTGAAGATGTTCGTAAAGAAATGCTCGAGTGTCTTAAGAAACTACCCAAATCATCATGCATGTGCCTTTCAAATTTGAGGAGTTCCCTCAGTTCCTCATGGATCCCATCATCAGAAATTGATTTTGAAAGAAACGGAACAAATCTGGAACCATCTATTTTCAGAAAAAAAAAATTTTTAAACCGGATGATAGTCCTGGGAATTACCAAGCAGTTCCACTTTGCCATCCCTGGTCTTCATTATCAAGTCTACTCCACCAAATTGATGATGTTCGTAAAGAAATGCTCGAGTGTCTTAAGAAACTACCCAAATCATCATGCATGTGCCTTTCAAATTTGAGGAGTTCCCTCAGTTCCTCATGGATCCCATCATCAGAAATTGATTTTGAAAGAAACGGAACAAATCTGGAACCATCTATTTTCAGAAAAAAAAAAATTAAACCGGATGATAGTCCTGGGAATTACCAAGCAGTTCCACTTTGCCATCCCTGGTCTTCATTATCAAGTCCACTCCACCAAATTGATGATGTTCGTAAAGAAATGCTCGAGTGTCTTAAGAAACTACCCAAATCATCATGCATGTGCCTTTCAAATTTGAGGAGTTCCCTCAGTTCCTCATGGATCCCATCATCAGAAATTGATTTTGAAAAAAACGGAACAAATCTGGAACCATCTATTTTAAGACAAAAAAATATTTTTTAAAATCGGACGATAGTCCTGGGAATTACCAAGCAGTTCCACTATGCCATCCCTCGTCTTCATTATCAGATCCACTCCACCAAATTGATGATTTTCGTAAAGAAATGCTCGAGTTTCTTAAGATATCACCTAAATCAGCATGCATGTGCCTTTCAAATTTGAGGAGTTCCCTCAGTTCCTCATGGATCCCATCATCAGAAATAGATTTTGAAAGAAACGGGACCAACCTGGAACCATCTATTTTAAGAAACCAAAAAAAAAATTCAAATCGGTTCAGTAATGACGGAGTTCTGAGGTAACATCCATTAAAAAAATAATAATAAAATAAAAAAAAATCAGACGAATTGAGAACCTCCTCCTTTAGAAATATTGAAGTCGGTTGAAAAGGTAAAAGTGCACATACTCATATATCTATAAGCACCGATGGCCGCTAGTCCTGCGATATAAATAAAGTTATACCATTTGAAACAGAAATTGTCGGTGTAAAGAGATATATAAGCACCGATGCTAGTCCAGCGATATAAATAAAGCTATAGCTTTATTTATATCGCTGGACGCTGAAACGGTATACCGTTTTACACAAAAAAATAATTTGAAGTTCAAAACACATATTAAGTAATATCGTTTTTCACGAAATTTCTTAGCAATATATTTTTTATCGGGATACAATTCAACTTGTATCCATGTAATCAATTTAGTCAGATATATCACTAATCACAATTTCAACTTCGTCATTTAAAGGAATATCTAGGAGGCTAGGAGCCGTTTAAACTTAAAGACGCAGATTTTTTTTGGTAATATTGGCATATATAACTAATTTTGGCCAAATTTCGAGTTATAAGTACCCTTTTTCACTAGACCCACAGATATATAGGTCAAAAAATGACTTACACCATTTACAATATTAAGAGTTTTGTATAAGATTACAAATATGTATAATTTGTTAGCAAAGATAAACTGATACACTTTTAAGCGGTATATCTTACAACAGTATGGTCAAAGTAGGTAACCTAAAAGTGCGGAAAGTTTGGTAACGCAGGTTCGACCATGATAGTCTCAATAGTTTCTGGCACTGCGACTTCGTTTATGTTTGAAGGGCGGAGCGATATAGCCAGCGGCAGCGCCGATTGAGCACACAACTGCGATGCGCCGCGGGTCGAGCCCACAGCGGACCGGTACAGCGTGCAGCGCCCTCGCCTGGGAACAATATTCAATGTTAAATAAATAATCAGCCTTCACACGTCCCACTACTGCGTAAAGACCTGCTCTAATGCGTGAGAGAGATTGGTTTATTTTTCAATATTATCAAATTAAAACACTTCGTGATACTTGCATTCGTAAATAAATTTAGTGTTCATATTCTGAAACCAGTTCATATTCTGAAAGGCACAGGCTGAAACCGGCAGGTAATACACTATGTTGACGAGTATATTTACTTGGGCTAGTTAGTTTCTTTTAGTAGCAGGCAAGACAAAGAGGTCGGATGCCGTGTCGAAAATGCCTGGAAAAGCCACTGGTCCATGAAAGAGCAAATGAAGGGGAACCTTCGCCTGGCACTTAAGGGGAATCTCGTCGTATTGTGTATTCTGACCTACGGTCTCTCACGGAAATTTAGAAGTTCAAACTGAAAGTTGGTCAGCGAGCCATGGAGCGCAGCATATAAGGTGTCAGGAGGCTAGAGCGCATCCGAAACACCACACTGCGTTCAAAAACTCGGATAGCTGATGTTGCCAAAAAAACTGCCAGGCTCAATGGGACTGGGCCGGTTACGTTTATCGCATGAGAAGTGGGCTAATATACCTACCAATTAAATGCCGCAAAATGGACGACGAAAACGAGACGCAGGTCCAGCCGGAGATGGCGTGGAAATTACAAGGAGAGGCCTTTGCCCAGCAGTGGGACGAGTGTCCTACTGCTGAGCCAATGCTCCTATTTTTTTAAATTAGCCTGTATGAGTATACCACCAGGCGGGCCGTATGCTTGTTTGTCACCGTCGTAGTATAAAATATAGCCTAGTTAAAAAATCTGCAACGCAGGTGCAGCGTTCAGGTGCTGAAGGAGACAAAACATAAACATAACAAGGTGTGGAGATTTAACTAGATAAATATAAATAAAATTCCATTGTAATTATGTTTACAATCTTCAAAGAGTGATCTCTTTGGCCCATCTTATCCTCTGGCGAGATGTGATGTTTAGTTTAAGTGAATGTTACAATCTTATTTGTGAACATCATTTATTGTTGTTAGTGCAAGGTAAGTACATTTGGACAAAATGTAAGTAATTCTTCTTCTTTCTAGCGATTTTCCCGGCTTGTGCCACGGCTCAGGGAGCCTGGAGTCCGTTTTGGCGGCTAATCCCAAGATTCGACGTATATTATTTGCATTAATATACTTCAGTATATTTTTATGTAAGTATTTATTTCCTTACGTCAATTTACAAGTAACAGCCCGATATACATTTCGCCCATACTTAGTCAAGATATGTATCATAAATTCCTGACTTGCGACGCACAAACAACTTTTGATATAATATTGGTCGATATAACAGTCAGAGGAATTGATGAAGGTATAGCAACAATGACCACATTTTAACTGTCTAAGTATAACAGACATTCGATATATCAATCTTCGTCCTAACACTAAATAGAATATTACTATTATAACTGTAGGTATATAACACCTATTGTCTTCTGTTACCGCGATTGTTACTCGTATTTATTGAAATTAAGCACTTTAGAACGGATTACCTAGAAGTAGTGTATGAGCTTTTCTGGAGCATCTTATTTCCATTCATAATAAAATAATATTTACTACGGAGTTGGAAAAAGATTGTTCACTTTTCTTTTCTTAGATACTTTAGATACTCCCATTGTACGGAGTCGTGTTAATACCTTAGACCGAAACGTGTACAATTAACCTACACATACAGGTAGGTATTCGAATGGTAAATAGCACCACCATCCCTCACAGCTTGATACCTAATAGCAAGCAGGAGACAAAACTGGAAGACCTTAGTGTGGACATAGTTTGAAAAGATTGAAAAGCGATAAAAGAGGCAAACCGGGGTCTTTTCTTGTCGCTTCTTTCTGCCCCATAAGCCAGTTAGGGAAGCGTTCGTAAGTTGTGTGTATGTTAATTCTCACAGGGTTTTGTAATCTATAATTTTATTTTAAATTTTAACCCTTCAGGCGATGTATTACTAGCTTTATAAGCCCCTCTGGGCATTGTAGACCAACCTTTGTTTATGACGGGGAGAATTCGCATTCTCTCAGTCTTCTCACATGGTAAACTTACAAAATACCAAACTGCCTTATTTTCTAAATCTTAATAGCTAACAGTTGCCAATGTTAAAACAAAAGTATGTCGAACAAGGTGTAGGTCGCTAACATTCCCCTCCCTAGTGCATTCGCACTGATCTACCACACATAGAAGCGACGCGTGCCGCAGACCGGTGCCACATCCTGGCGCTGGTCCTCACTTCCACCAGCCTCGAGCGCCCGTCCTTTCCTGCGAACACCTGAGCGACCGGATTGGTCACATATTGCGAGGAGGAGATTTCGGATCCACTACACAGCCGAGATCGCCCACTTGCAATGGCTTTCGTTCATCATGCCATTTCTTTCTTGGTATTAGATCGGGCAGAATCTCCTTCACCCACCGCTGCCGGTACATATCCGTCAGCCGCTGAACTGTATGCCACTGTTTTAGAAGGTCAGAGCCGTCAAAGGCTCCGATAGTTGACAAATTCGACGACGTATCAAGATTGAAATGGTTAGGTAGGTTGATGCACGTCTCCGTTGAAAATGTAAGTGATTCCATTTTCATCGGAGACGTGCATCAAGGAGCGACTGTTTACAATATTTTCAACTTCGGCCATAAACGTGCTTATAACTTCGTCATGTGGTGCACGCTTATTTAAGACCACTATATGGGACGCCTTTACACTACAAATGAGCCTTTCCCACGTCCCTCTCCAATAGGGGAGAGGGGGGGGGGGGTAGCAGGAGGGATAAAGGTCCACTCCATACCTTGATTTACTTGTGTTAACCTGATCAACAAATCCTTAGACGCACAACTAGAAGCAGTAAGTGACGGAAAAGACCTAGATGAACAAATAAATTAATCGAGATTTTTTTTTTACATTTCATTTTTAAATCACCTAATTAGTTATGCCCATCTCTGTCTCGGACACTCGTTAGAATTCATTTACAACTGACGGCAAATGGCATATGTATAGTACCAAATAACGTACTCGTCTTGAAGCACCTGGCTCCTATTTCACCAACGTGACAGGTGCGACAATTGTAACAAAATATGACATATGTACAATTATAGGTTTCACCACGATGACAGGTGCAACACTTGTAGAAAATAATTGTCACGACTAAACTAAATAGGGAAATAGGGAAACATGTATCAATTATTAAAAGTTGCTAACTCAAACATCAATAAGTAAATTTTCCCCTCACTAGCTCGGAAAGCGCTGTTTTGTCCTTTAAAACTAGCGTGGAAAAACGCATTTTATCCACATGTGGGGCAAAGTAATCTAATTCCTATCACTTACCACCAGTCCAGTATAAGTGAGTGCTATATGCCCATAGTAAATATGCGCAATCGGAGGTCACACCTTAAATTGGTCATGTGATCATGTCTTATCCCGCACTTGGTAAGCTGTTGCCAATATCTAAGTACCAGGAGCGTTCCTACTCTATGAAAAATTTTTAAATTTAATTTTGATGGTTTCTTCAAGATAACTTACATGTAGATAAGATTTATAATCGTATGTAGTCTGTATTTTCCTCGCAATAGTAAGGGGGAAAATGTTGTATTACACTCGGCGGAAAAGTTTGTTCAACTCTCGTGCCTTGAGACCCCCGTAAAGCTCAAGATTCCAGTTATTGAACCACTCGCTACGCTCGTGGCTCAATTTTGGAATCTTTCGCTTGTTCGGGTCTCAATATAAGCCCGACAGTTAAACAACAACTTTGCCCCCTTGTATAATAAATAACTATTATTTAATCCTTTAATATTACCTACCACGCGGCTTCCGTATAGGATGGATACATTTTTTTAATTGGCTTAATTTAAATGCCTTAGCTGTCTTCGATAAAACTTATTTAAAACTATTGAGTGATTTTGTATTTAGTGTTATTTTTTATTAAGGATTATTTTTGTATTTTGACTTGATTGTATTATTTTTGACATGTTTTTATGAATAATAAATATTTATTATATTTAAAACTATTAAATTTATTCCCGCCATTAAGTAATTTTCTTTGTGAAACTAGCATTTCTTGTGTGCGTTGGTATTTTTATTTCAAAAATATTATTGCAATATGGATATAACAAGAGAGATGACTATGGAAGGAAATAGCTCAACGTTGGAATGAAATGGGTGTGTATGACAAAGATTGGAAATATCTTAGAGATACAACTTGGCAAAATTGGAGAAAGAGGACTACAGTAAGTATTTAACAAGTTTGAATTATTAATTAGTTACGGTAATTTTTATGCTATTTTAATTTGGAATTCCGTGTCAATACGTAATGACTTTAGCTAGGTACATAGGTATTAATTGTTGTTTTCTTTCGAGAATCGTAATAATTATTCCTTTTTTAGGAAAAAAAGGGATCACCGTGGCCAAACAAGACCTGCGGGAGGCAAAAAGTGGCAATTTGATGAAACTGATGACATTATTCTGAACAGAATAGGGAGTCTCTAGTCTTAGAGGGTTTAGCTGTTCAAGAATCCTCAGGAACCCAGGCGGCTGAGACTATTCAATTCAAATACAAGATATAAGTCAACCTTTTCCTCAAAATAGGCTAGACGATAAAAAAAATCTAATTAGTCCCTTTGTTAAATTAATAAAAAATATACGATACGTATTTTTTCTTTTGTTCGTCAAATGAAAAATTACGGAAATACAGGGCTTTAAAGTTTTGCGTGACGTCCCAGCTAGGTACAATTCTTACCTACTAATGACGTCACCAGCCCCCACCACGGAACTTTGACGCTCTTCGTATTCGTAAAGTTTAGTTAAGTTGAAAAAAGAAAAAATACGTGTCTAATAATTTTTGATAATCTTTCTGATTTCAAAATTTGTAATGTGGGATAAATCGAAAACCATTTCGGTAAATATGCTTCTTGTACGTAAGAATGCGATTATTTTATTTTTTTACCCATTATTTCCCCAGAAAATTGCGAAAAACAGTAAACCGGAAATGTGACGTAGATAGTCCGTACAGAGACAACACACCATTTTTTTCTATGAAAAATGTATTGTCTCCGGTTGTCTCACACTGGTCAACACTGTCGAAAAATGTCAAAATGTCACTGTCAGTTGCCACTTTATTGTGTTTACGCTTCTTTCAGGACCCTTTATTTCACGTTTAAGTTGTATTTAACTTGAAATATTTAACGAATGGCTTTTAATACGGACACTGTTACTTCTTTCTACGACATCATCGCATTTAATACGGACATTGCTGATTATTTCGACGAAAACTTGGCATTTCTATTTTGGACTTGTAAAATGAAGACATCGGATGGATTCATGCAAGCTTGTAGCACAAATATGCCATGGGTTCATACTGCTATATGCTAGAGTTCACGGTGTCACATCAGACTTTGTAGTTAATTGAAATAAAATGCCCTACTACAAGAAAAAAACTATGTTAAACTGTGTAAAGAATAATAAGATTTGTGAAAAATTCAGAGCACAGGTACAAAAAGCAGATGCGTGTTACCAAAAAGACGAAAGGATTATTCTGTATTGCTGATCCTCAATTTGACAATCACAAAATATATAGGTAAATATTGGATCAAATATGATAAAGCTAAAGCAGAAGAATATTTTTATAATCATTTTACAAAGTGTAAAAGAATACTAACACTATGCCAGTAAAATAAAGGAAACAATTTTTCATGTTTGTTGTATTATTTCAAAGTTGTATATCATGTAATCATTGGCATTTTTGTTATAATAAAACCGACAAATTCTGACAGCATAAAAAGGCAGAAAAATTAAAAAATCTAGGAAAGTAAGTTCCATACATCCCTTTTCTGGCTAGATAAACCATTTGGTTTAGGGTTCCGTCCCTAAACTGTAAAAACGGAACCCCATTACTAAAATTCCGATGTCTGTCCGTCCGTCACCAGGCTGTGTCTTAAAATTCTATGGCAATCAAAATTATCATATCATAACAAATAAGTCTTAATATTTATAGATGAGAATGTTTATTGACTATTTCATCCCAACTATTTATTTTGAATAATTCTTTCTATGTGCACTCTGAGACTGGTTGCGACTTTAGTTCTTAATACTTCTTCTTTTGTGGGCTTGATATTTTTGTAAACACTATGTGGCCTTAAAAGTTTGATTCCTTTATGGCTTAAGGTTGGCTCTAAATGTTTGAACCCTCTATCTGCCAATATTGTGCAATTCGGAGGAATAACATCTATGAAGCCGCATTGTTTAACCAAAGCAATATCAGCCGTACGTCCACCATAACCAACTGATATAAAATTGATGAAACCATCAGGAGTAGCACTTATTAAGAACTATGCTGTGTTGCAACTTATGTACTGTGACCATGTTAATTAGAGGTTAGAGGGCTGTTGAAAACAAAGGTCAGTTATATTTGGTTGTGATTACATCTAGATGTTCTTCGCAGATGAATAATTTCCTTTTAGGAACACGCTCCAGCCCTGCCGCTCGACACCATTCCTCGTTGTGCCCAGCAGGTACACAAAAGAACTTTCTTTTGTGGTGTCAGTCTCGTTTTTGTTCTCTTATAATGCCATTTTTATTTAATTTTATCATTCGTTTCATCGACGAAAACAATCGTAGCAACTGTAATTTGTCAAAAAATAAAATTGATTGACATTTGCCTAAACGTCATGTCAAGTGTCTCAACTCCAACTTTTTTTAAAGCATGTGGCAATGGAATATTCGGACTCGTGACGTCATATGTCTTTTACGACCTTTCAAACATTCGGTACATTATGATTAGATATTTATAAATGAAAAGTGGCTTTTTAAGTAAAATAAAAAAACACGTATACTTCAGAATTTGATATTCTTTCGACCCATAACATAAAAAAGCCCACTTGAAAAAATGAAATGTTGTCAATTGTAGCCGTGGTGAAATAGGAGCCTGGGCCCAATTTCACCACGGCGACAGGTGTGACAATTGTCAGCATCATTATTACTGGTAATACAGGTGTCTATGGGCTACAGACGAAAAACTAATACTTTTGTGAAGAGCATAATAATATGTCGCAAAAATACGACATAATGTCACGAAATTCTGACACAGGATCATTGTCATGTCAAAAACTACCGACAATTCTTGCACAAATCGCACAACGTATCAGCATTGCGATACAACGAGGAAATGCTGCCAGCATTCTAGGTACGAGTACAATGTCTCAAGGACCTATTTTAGATTTAAGGTAGGTAGTTAGGTAAGTTACATTTAAACATTTGTATGCCTCAAATTGCATATCAATAAGTTGAAAAACGTTCGTACAAAATTTATATCACTTATTTTTGCTACTTGGGTTATTTTTTGAGCATTAAACCAGGCGGAGAAACAATGGGAGCTACCATATTGTTGCTCACCAGGCGCCACTCATGCGTGGGTCCTGTGTCAGTTTTAAAGAATTTTCAAAGTGACGTTTAAAATGTTCCCGCAGGACCCACGATCCACTAGACCCCCTGGCGGAAAATCGACTCGCGGTAATCCTCATTGACAGGCCTACCCCTCTGCTAAATGCATATGACAGAGTTTCATACTCATTGTATGATTGACTGACGTTTATCTGACATTGTTAACTGTATTTTACGACTTTTTTGTATAGAAAATTACAGACATTGCCGGTCCGGCTGATTACGTATTCAAAGAGCTTAACGTAGGTACTCGTACTTAGCGAAGTTACGTATATATATACCAAAGCAGTGTGCTATTGATTGCTACCGCTGTACCTACGGCATAACACCGGCCCAATTTATTCGTATACGTAATTTTACAACCTTACCTTGAACATTGGCAGCAAAGCAACCGTAGAAACGCAGCTCGGAAGGTTCTATTAAAAATGGTGTAGATGATGGGGTTGATAGTAGATGAAACGTAACCCAGCCAAAGACAGACGTCAACCACGTTATCTAAAATGTAAATACCATTTTCGTTGTAATTCATTATTCGCTCTCCCTCAAAGTACGCTTTTAATAGTGTCATACTTTCAGGCCCCAATTTCACCACGGGGACAGGTGCGACAATTGTCAACATCATTATTACATTTATTACTGATATATCAGGCATCTATGGGCTATGGGCGCCGCTTACTATTGAGCGGGTTGTATGCCTGTTTGCCACCAACATATCATTTATAAAAGAAAAACATAATTATTACAACGAATAATTTTGTGAAGAGCTTGTCACAAGAAATACTACATATGTCACGAAATTCCGACATAGGATCAATCTCATGTCAAAATCAACACAATTCTTTAAAACACTATAAGATCTCGTTACAATTGTAAAAAAGTCTTCACCAAGAAATTATCTATTTACTGACGATACATTACGATTTTATTTAAATTATAGAAATAGTGGCAAACAAGAACACAACCCGTGCGATGGTGAGTGGTTTCCGTAACCTATGGACGCCTGAAACGCCAGTAATTCAGTCATTTTAGGAATTGTCACACTTGTCAGCGTGGTGAAATTGGGGCCTGTGGTGACATGTCAACGTACGGAATTCAACCACGTAAAAATTTACGATTTTTTTTTTATCTGTACAATATTCCAAAAAAATTGTACTACACGTACTTTTGGAAATACTAATATCAATCTGCCACCGCCATGAAGGGTACTTCCTGGGGGGGCGCTATCTGTTCACTATGTTCTTGACAACTTCGCCTTTCTTCTGATACAGAAAAAAATACGAATGTACTCCATTGTACGCTAGTTGAAAAACGTTTACAACACGTACTTACGAGAAATAAGGATCAATCTGTCACCGCTGGGAAGCGTCCTATCTGGCGGGCACTATCAATTTCTTTATATGTTGGAATCAAATTTCCAACTTTCTTCATAAGTACATTTTTTTGATGCGACTTTAAATTCCTACGTTGTCATGTCACCGCCAGAAAGTATGACACTTTTAATAACCGGGTGGGATAGGGCTTTTATCTACCACCTTACTACTAAATCGATAGTTTATTCTATAATCACTATTTAAAACCAGGTATTTTACATGTATTGTATATTTGTTTTTGCGAGCTCCCTATATTTTGGCACTGTTCAAAGCGCCATTCACGGTGTAACATTACTTATTCTGTGGTGTAACTAAGCGTTTTTTGTTGTCCATTTTATTATTGTGTTATATTTTGTAAATTTTGTGATATTTCTACTCAGAATCACAACCTCTTTCTATCCCTAGAATAGGAGAATTGTGTTACCATTTTCGATAAAGTTAGTATGGGGTAGCAAAAAAGGAAAGTAACAAAAATGTATGGAAATTTCTGGACACTTTTCCCATAGAAAGAGGTCGTGATTCGGAGTAGGAACAACGTAAAATTCTCAGGAAATAACACAATTAAAAAATACCAAAAAAAGAAATGCTCTACTTATTGATTTACTGCGACTTTTTAGTTGTGTACCGACCAATTTGCCGTGCGCGGAGTGACTGTCGCTACGACCGTCCGGTTTCTCACTTGAAACTCGATCACGTTCACGACACTTACAATATTGAGTGGTGCATTCCTTAACTACCAGTCACTTTTGGATTTTTGAACTAACGACTTACTGGATGCCAGACGTTGATAGACAGTCGCTACGGCGTGTGGGTAGACATATATAGCAGGCCAAAAATCCAAAAATGGTATAATTTGGGGGTGCCAATTTTCTTTTTTATAGCAGTTTTATTAGGCTGTTAAAAAAACATGATGGCCATCTAAAAGTGGTAGCTAATAGAAATGGCGGCCAGTCCAAGATAATTCACTGTACACCGGGATGAGCAGTGGCTGCGAGCGGCGTAGGGCGCGGGGTCCTACGGGGAACAGGTGTGCGTAAAGTACTATGAAAATCCATTAAGCCCATGGGCACAATACAACTCAATACGTCCAAGTATGCTTGCATACAATATTACTATTTACGATCACGTCACGTGTGATGAAAACAAATATACATAGTAAATACCTCGTCATTTAAAAGGCATTTTAGCTACCACATGTTAGCTAAAAATCGATCGATTATTTCTGAACATCAGTTAGGTAGTTAACGTTAAACTAGAGGGTACGAGGGTCATGCTGAACGTATTTAGATTCTCAGAAATTGTATTAATGATGCAACTATATTATCCTCTTTTTTAACTCGTTCTTACAATAACTATACATTTTTAGAACAATTGAACCCACCTGAAAAGCTCAAGACTCATTTTTCCTAGGTCACTTTTTGTATGTAAATTTTAGGTTCTCAGAGTTTTAGATGGAGTTCATTGATATCATAGCCTTTTTAAAAAAAAAGTGTTTAGAAAGATTTTTTTCTCACGAGAGTTTGGAAGCCTAAATTTGTCCGAAATTGCTGATATGCAACTTTTTTGTGATGCTCTAATATTTATCACATAAATGCAATTTGACATTAAGAACCTATAATTGTAAGTTAAATGTGACATAAGAATTAATCTTAAGTTTTTGCATATACTACTTGTTTACTTCTAAGCCAGCATGCATCGGCCGCTGTCCAGATGTGACGGCTTTGTTCTTCACGCATCTTTTGTTTACCTCGTTGTTTATGTTCATACCCACTAAGATTTAGATTTGTTACCTTGCTACACTTATAAATAAACTACTTTAAAAAAAATATATACTCGTACTTACCGTATACTCAGATACTTTAGTTGAAACATTGTGATAGGGACGGTGAATCCTGACCCACCGTGATACAGTTTAAACTAGTACGGGGGTCAGATAAACTTACTTACCTTTGGTTTTTACCATAGTATTCTAATAAGATTTAAGAAACAATGTAAGTAGTACCTAAGCACTTTTGTAAGCTCAATAAAATACTTTTTATTTTACTTTTTTACTCGTACATTCGATGATGCCTGCTAAAAGACATTCATCTCAATACTCATCCATAAAAAAAAAACAATTTAATGTTTAATACCTACTAAAAGCAGTCTAACAAGAGGTGGCCTTTGTTATGAAATCAAGATCTAAGCTCTTTTATGCTTTTTAGTTGACTGAGGACACTTTGAAAGTTGTATAATATTGATACACAAAAATTAATCTTGGTGGACATATGTAAAAACGCCTGAAATATATAATAATTTTCAAACGGCCATAGATCCTAAAATACTGATGATAACCGAATAAGTTATACCTCTTAAAGTAGCTTAAGAGTTATATTTTCAGAAAATAAATCAGTCCTTATACTGTGTAATCTCTAATTGGGCTAATCTAAATACTTTCAGCACGACCCTCGTATGTAAGTACTGTAAATCCATGAGTGGCATCTGGTCTAGAGTATCAAAATGTCTAGGGTATCACAATGTCTCCGTATACAAAATGTCCAAGTGTTAATATTGACCAATTATACAAAATTACCAATAGTCTCGAAATGACGACAATATTAACTTGACTAGAATAATATCATAAAGACTAAACTATCAATATGACTAGAATGCTTCGAAATAATCAAAGTAACACATCTTAGAGATAAAGGAAAAGTGGAAGTGGAGTGGGTATTCGAGCGAGTTTGTAGTTCACTGTTTCTCGTGTGCACAGCTAACTTCTGACAGGATTGGCTGCCATTGCTTACGGAAATATTTAATAAAATCTTTAATTTCGCCGCAGATTGGAGCATTGTTAACGATGGATGACCATCCCTCCTGAATGAACTTTTGGGGACGAAGTGCTAGTATTGCCGCCTTTCTTACAAAATGTCTTCCTTCTCTGGTTTAAACCGGTTTACCATTGAATTGCCGACAGACATTTAATCGAATATTATTTCAAAGACAACGTTTCAAGTATTTTCATTTCGTTGCGTCGAGGACTCGTTACCAGGTAATTTAAACCGAGGTCTTTTAATTGGTAGTTGACTTATTTCAATAAAATTCATGTCATGGCTTTTCATTTCGGGTTTTTTTAATTAATGTTTTTTACATGTGTACATAATAATATTTATTCCGCATTAAATTATTTCAATTGGTAATGTTTCGTTATCGAAACTAAACGCAATCACGTCAGTTTCTAATAATAATATGTGGCTTTTCTGGCCACAGTTCGTTTTCTTGGGGGTCGCAGTTCTAACCTAACCTACTCGTAACTCACTTCTGGCAACAGTTCGTTTTCTTGGGGGACGCAGTTCTAACCTAACCTAACCCACTCCTGGCAACAGTTCGTTTACTTGGGGGTAGCAGTAATACATCGTTAAAGTAATTCGTCGAAGAAATGAATTGCAATGTTTTGTAGTTGTGCCAATAAAGATAATTAAAAAAAATCAGCGATTAAGAAATATTCGTTGAATAGTATTTCTATGTAGTAAGATAAATTTAATTTAAATAAATAGTAGTTGAAATAAAATAACGTCAAACAATATTACTAGTACTAAAGTTTCGATGAATCGTTGTCGAAGAAATAATATTCGATGAAAAGGTTGTCGACAAAACAAGGGTACAAGGTTACACCGGTTAAACCGCACTCCAGCTCATCACTTTTATCCCATATGGCATCATTATAATGATGGTAAAAACCGCTTATTTCAACCGTGGGATAAACCTTTTTAACCGCATTCCTCTGAGCAGTTTCGTAATCGCACTTGTAATAATTAATCACAACACCTAATTTGTCTCTCACTAAAATAAAAAACCTTATATAGGTTATTTCCTTCTTATCCGGCTGCAGTCCATATATCACTGAAAAGACATTTATTGATTCATCATTAGATCAGAAATCCATGTGGATAGTGAACAGCTGGGTAAACGGGTCTGGGCACGACTTACATAAAAGTGCCGTCGCCGTAATAATGTCCCTGTGGATTCTTTTGCATTATTTTGGTACTTAGACGGGAAGAAAACAATAAAATTTTATCGGACGTCCCATCTTCACAAATAAAAAAAAATCTGCAATTGTATTGGGTATTTTTACTTCTTCCAATATAACATTTAAAACTTTCGCGATTTGAACACATCTCCCTCCTCCTCGCGTCGGTTTCCTCAATGTTGAGGGTCGTGACCTCCTCTAGGAAAAAGTTTGCTGCGTATAATCCGACGCCATTTGTTCCTGTCTGCAGCCATGTGTAGAGCCTCGTGTACTGTGGCGTCGAGAGTGGAGCGGATCTGGTCAGTCCAACGTGTCGGGCTCCGACCTCTAGGTCTCTTTCCTTCTACTTTGCTTTGAACACATATTTAAACATAATTATTAAACGGGTCTAACGCGAATTAACTTGTTTACCTTATTTACCGACGTTTCGTAATTCGCGTTAGACCCGTTTAATAATTATGTTTAAATACTTCTTCCAATGTTTGAAAATGTAATATATTGACATTTAAAAATCTCTTCTGATTCTTCATAGAGTGTTTTTCACCGATTCGAACGCCGGAATATGTAGTGTATATTCACGCCCCTTGAGCTGTAACTCTTCAAATGCGTCTTCATATATTTGCTGAATGGGGCCTAAATTTTCACACACTCCCCTTTTACACGCTGCCATAGCCAAAGCAACCTCTTTTTTTACTCTTTGTGCATCACAAACGTGACTGGTTTCACGCATTACCAATGTTTTTGTACTGTCTACAGTAATAGTGGCCGAATAAATATCGCGATGGACACCTCTCCATTGGGTTGGTTTTTATTCGTAACACTCCAGTTATATCTGTAGCCGTCGCGTAAAATGCAATCCCTCTTTTCAACCGACTTCAATATTTCAAAAGGAGGAGGTTCTCAATTCGACTGATTTTTTTTTTATTTTTTTTTTTTTTAATGGATGTTCACTCATAACTCCGTCATTACTGAACCGATTTGAATTTTTTTTTTGTTTTCTAAAAGTAGACGGTTCCTGGTTGGTCCCTTTATTTTCAAAATCCATTTCTGATGATGGGATCCATGAGGAACTGAGGGAACTCCTCAAATTTGAAAGGCACATGCATGCTGATTTGGGTGATTTCTTAAGAAACTCGAGCATTTCTTTACGAAAATCATCAATTTGGTGGAGTGGACCTGATGATGAAGACCAGGGATGGCAAAGTGGAACTGCTTCGTAATTCTCAGGACTATGATCCGATTTTAAAAAATATTTTTTTGTCTGTATATAGATGGTTTCAGGATTGTCCCGTTTTTTTCAAAATCAATTTCTGATGATGGGATCCATGAGGAACTGAGGGAACTCCTCAAATTTGAAAGGCACATGCATGATGATTTGGGTAGTTTCTTAAGACACTCGAGCATTTCTTTACGAACATCATCAATTTGGTGGAGTGGACCTGATGATGAAGACCAGGGATGTCAAAGTGGAACTGCTTGGTAATTCTCAGGACTATCGTCCGATTTTAAAAAATATTTTTTTTTCTGAAAATAGATGGTTCCAGATTTGTTCCGTTTTTTTCAAAATCAATTTCTGATGATGGGATCCATGAGGAACTGAGGGAACTCCTCAAATTTGAAAGGCACATGCATGATGATTTGGGTAGTTTCTTAAGACACTCGAGCATTTCTTTACGAACATCATCAATTTGGTGGAGTGGACCTGATGATGAAGACCAGGGATGGCAAAGTGGAACTGCTTGTTAATTCCCAGCTTTATCATCCGATTTGAGACATTCATCTTTTCTTTGTAAAGAAATACCTTCAATATAGTCCTATTTGATTATAGTTCTATTTTGATGATGGGCTTCATGAGGGATTGAGAGAACTCCTCAAATTTTAACAGCACATGCATTCTGATTTGAGGGTTTCCTTAAGTAACTAAAACAGTGTTTTGGCGGAGCCAAAATTTTGATGAACTTGATCTGATGATGAAGACCAGGGATCGCAAAGTGGAACTGGTTAATAAACCTAGCTCTACTTATTATCCTAGTTGTGACATTCATCTTTTTGATTTGATTTATATTCTGATGATGGAGTTCTAGAAGAATTCAGAGAACTCTTCAAATTTGAACGGCAGGTTAATTGTGATTAGAGGATGTTCATAATTAGCTTAGGCATTTTCTTACTGTGGCCATCATTTTGCTGGAGTGGACCTGATGTTGATAATCAGGGATGGCATAATGAATATGCTCGTTAATTTACAGTCTGTCATCCAATTTAACACATTGTTATTTTGTTTGTTTAAAGGTCTACAAGGGAGTTCCGTATGATTATACTTCAAATGTAATGATGGAAGCCCTAGGACATTAAGAAAGCTCCTCAATTTTCAATCGTACACGTGCGGTGTATTGGATATTTGTGAAGTAAACTGGCTAACTCAAACAAATTCTTAATTTCACTTTTACCGGGAACCAAATGAAGTCGGTTTTTTTTTCTTAAAAATTATATTATTTTGGTTTTTAATGAACTGTATAGAAGCCATGTTGCGAAAGATTTTATATTATTTGTCATTCATTGATATTGAAGGATATAGATAAGTGAGGATTGAAGTGGCCAGTAATAACATTATCCAAAGAGATTTAATGCCCAAGGTATTCATAATGTAGAGAGTAAGTAGGTTTTATTCTATTATACCTAGCTAATATTTTGACGGTAAACAAACAGTAAATAGTTTTTATGCAATTCATCTAGCCGTTGCCCGCGATCTGCGACGTTAGCATGAAATTCGTCTTTGTTGTTGTTTTTTACGACATAGGAGGCAAACAAGCAGACGAATCGCCAGATGATAAGCAGTTATCGTCGCCCAAGGACACCTGCAACTCCAGAGGGGTCACAAGTGCGTTGCCGGCCTTCAAAATAGGAGTTCGCTCGTAGGTTTAGGAATCTGGTGGCATTTTTTAGCACAAGTAGTGCAGTGGAGTCGCCATTGTATATTTTTTTATTTGAATAAATGCATAACTAAATGATAAATGCATATAATGTAGATTTTGTAATATAACATTAAAATAAATCTTAGTTATTTAATACCTAGATTTAAAATATTTCTTTCGATAAACCCTAGACATTTTGATACTCTAGACTGGTGCCACTGAAGGATTTTCAAAATGTAGTGTCGAAAATCTAGTCATTTTGATAATCCACTCAATTTTATAATATTGACATTATGATAATCTAGTAATTTTGAAATTATGCCATTTTAATATTGTAGTCCTTTTGGTAGTGTGGACATTTTGAAATCTTCATTTTGTACAGTTAGACTAAGGTTACATGGACATTTCGATACTCTAGACCAGGTGCCACTGAAGGCTGTAAATTAATGTTGTAATTTATACACTACCATATTATTTTATGTATACCCTATTGGTTTAGGTATTTAACTAAATGTAAACAAACCATAAATTAGCTACTTTATTAAGCCAATTCTGGTTGGTACATTTATAACAAAAACATTGCGTATTAAAACAATATTGACATTTATAATAGTATACTATATCAGCTTATATATTAACTACATTGTATATAATAAAGATGATATGATTATTACATAATCGTTTTAATTGAATAATAACTTCAATATGCCACCAACCGCTACACAATAAAGTAAATAAAGAATCTCAAAAACCAGGTATGCGCAGCCATTTTATTTTTTAAACGTCATAGACAGTTCTCGTGCATTCGGTTACTAGTCGGTGTTCTTAATTGTGGTTGTTTTCTTGTAAATTGATTATGTTATTGTTCGTATTGTTATTTAATTTGACTTGTTAGTTGTTATTGTTTTTATTGTTATTGCTGTGTTCGTTGTGGTTTTTCTACTGAAATGAGCGAACCTGTACCAGGTTCGAGGCGGGCCAGCTCGCTCCTATCTTTTCCATCGCCCAAGAAAAAACGAGTACAGAAAGGACCTTTGCCTTCCTCGGTGGAAGAATCGTGGCCTAAAGATAAGTCTCCTTATAAGAAGGACATAGTAACCAACACGAGCGAAATTATGGGTGTATCTATGCCAACTGTTTACTGCGTATTAAAAGAATACAAAACTACGCATCGCGTACAGTCTCCGCCTACCCCTTTGTTAAACCAAAAAAAATAGGACCCCGGACACATTCGTCACTTTTCGACGAAGTTCCTAAAAACGCATTTATGTATTTTTTGTGCACTTTCGGCAGTAGTGACGAAACGAATCTGTACTTAAGTTTAAGTTCTGTTTGTTTTTATTACTAATGACAAAAACGAACTTATAATAAATTAGGGTACATTTTCGTCTGCAACGAAAAAAGTCATTTGATGACATGGATTTCTCGGGGATCAGAAGAAAAGTGCATCACTTTTTCTTCGATAACGAAATACCAACAATTAACAAGGTTTTAGAAAGCATCAACAAAGGTGGCTTGGCTTTGTTGTATCAAGTTTTAATAAAATTTGCCGCTAGTCAAATTTTGATCTGATTAGGGTCAATGAGGGCAATGCCGTCATATTTTTTAATAAGTTGACTTTGGTCGATCATAACTGTGCTAATATATTATTTTAGTAAATTTCATGCAAGTAATAGATTCCACATTTAATTGACTTCTTAAAGGTATTTGAGCAAAATCGCTATAGTTCCGGGTTATTTAATTATGATTTTTTTTTCAAAACATGTCAGTAGACGGATTTTTCCTCAGGTTTGGGGTTTTCCCGTCTACCATCTACTTTTCTAGTATAGGGATGTATTACAGGTCTATGCGTCAAGTGAGCAAATACTAGTGTATTTTAAATCAAAACTAGACCTAACTGGGTTCAATTGAACGTATATTTTAAATTTTATGGCTAAATATATTTTTTTGGGACTATCTCGGCATACTTTGAAAATCAGAGGTAATAAACCTTTTACATTTTCTTATAAAAATTGTATTAATTTTAATTATTTATTTTCAAAACCAACTTACACTTCCAATAAATATTAATAATTACAATCATAAAAATACATCAAATCATAAATTAACCTAAAACATCTACTAAATAAAAAAAAACCCTGGCACAATAAAATAAAACAAATTATACAATAAAACAATTACGACATGTCAATTATCTACTCAATTTGATAAAGTGAATATTTTCGGATTATACTATTGTACAACGAAGAAAATTGAAAATAGTTTTAAATAAGTACTGATCTTAGCATCTGGATTTGTTAGATGAGTTCACCAAACGAAATTATTCCTTGCAGCTAATTTTCTTTTCGCCATTATAACTAGTCGCATAATTTCCAATTTAAAACAAAATTCCCTGTCTAATTATTTATTGGTGGCGGATATTATAATCGCATTTCTTTACGGACGCATTTTTTATAGGTATTCGTTTTAATACGAAGTAGGATATTTTTTTGGTAGCTTTACCGAGCGCTAGCGAATTCGAAAAATCTTTTTTTTTTCACTTGGTATAGGTAACATGGTGATGTCACTGTAGATAATGTAAGGCGGCTAAAAGGTTAGCTCCTTAGATCAAAGACTTGTCGACTTTTAATAAAATTACCTCTCTTCCATAATTCGAAAACCTTGCGTGTTACTTTTCATTTCAACCGACGAAAAAAATGGAGGAGGTTCTCAACTCAAGTCGACTCGTAAATATATATATTTTTTGTATGTTTATTCTGTATGTATGACGCATAACTTTTTAGAGTAGGTAGTTTGATTGTGATAATATTTTTTTATTGGAAAGGGTTGTTGGTCCCATATAAATTTGGAGAAAAAAATCCATCCTTAAGGGTAGGAAAATAGGGATGATTGATTTTGTACTCACCGATTGTAACGTATGACCACGCATAAGTTTCTACAGTGTAGTCTGATTTTTGATATTAAGTATTTTTTATCCAATAGGGTACCTCAAAGTTGGTCCCGTATAAATTTGGAAAAATCAACCAAGGGGTAGGAAAATAGGGGATGATTGATTGTTTACTCACCGTAACGTAATGTATGACCAAGAATAGCTTTTTATAGAGTAGTCCGATTTAGATAATTATTTTTTTATTGGATAAATATTAGATAAATATTAGATAGATAAATTAAAGTAGGATTATTAATATAACAGTTAATAGCTAAAGGAAGGTAGGTATCTATTTTAAAAGTAATCGAAAATTAAGCATGTAATCATTTGTATATTTTATAGCCACAGAAAATTATAAAATAAAAACTTATTAACAATTTTTTTACCGCTGATTAAAAACTAAAAGGCAATAAATAAACTGACACTTAACACAAAACGAATCGACCAACAAAAACAATAGCGCACTGAAAAAAAAAAAAATATTTTGTCTTCAATAATGCCAGTGAATACCTACCCTACAATTACAATTATAATATTTTTCTAAGATATGGGATAGGATCAGAATGCATGATAATTTGAGTTTGACTTAACGTTAACGATTGCCCTTATTTGTAAAATGTATCTATTTTAAAAAGGTTGGCAATATATGAAATGGGACATTTCCGGCATATGACGGGTTTGACCCATTTGTATTGGCGATCTGAGCGCAACTGACCCTTAAATGCGATTTTTTGCTATTAAATGCCGAGATAGAGCCACCTGTCTTTGTCTGTTGGTATTAAAAACTGTGGCTGATTTATCAATCGAGTCAGCATGTGCCTAATGTACAGCTAACGGGCGTAAACGCTGTTGTACGGAAATACCCCGGCGTTACCCTCATTGTACCCTACTAAAAGTTTTATGAAAATTTTGTATACCCCTGGATATGTCATATTTGACTGCTAAGATTTGTTTACATTTATTTAAATGCCTAAACAAACAGAGTATAGAATATGAAGGTGTTTACCTGGAACTGAACAAGTCGGACACGAAGCAAACAGGATATTCAATAGGAAAAATGGAGCCCAACATAATACAAATGTAAAAAAAACCAAGCCAAGTACTTTGGTAGCTTTCTGTTCATTTGCTACGGCATTAGCAGTCATCGAGCGGTCTTTTTTGCGGTTAGGCAGAAATCTGTAAAAAAAATATAAATTCAATGGCAATGATTCGCAATTTCGTCAGTGCAGATTTTCAGATTTTCATTGAAGAAATAACGAAAAAGGATAAAATGGATATCGTTATCTTATAAGTATTATAAAAGTAATAGGGTGTGACTTTTTAAATATATATAATTTTTGATAAGATAATTATATTTGTACATTACCTCAACGTCAATGGATTTGGAGCATGTATGTTAAGTTTCAGTGGTCTAGTCAAGGCTTTTCTGGTTTCAGCACCTATATTGGGCGGTGTTTGAGTGCCAACATTGCGCGCCCGTTTAATCCTGGCCGTATCTGCGCCGTTTAAGTAGCTGAGTTCTGGATGTGAAACGCTCATTCCCATCTTGTTACGTTCATGATGACTGTTAAATTTAATTTGAATTAGTCAATTTATATCGTAAAGCTAGCCCAGCTTAAGCCTAAAGGGTGGGTTTTCTACAATTTCGATCGGTCAAAGTAATTTTCGTTCCTTAATTGAAGTTAAGTTTACTTACTCTCTTGTTTCAGTCGTTTGACCAAACTGTTCCATAGGAATTAAGACGGAGAGCTTCTAGCGGAAAAAGTTACACAAGTTTCAGAACAACAAATCGTTTTTGTTGATTTGCTATTGTATATTCTTACTTGATCCAGACCAATAAAGAGGTAGTAATATCAGTCGAAAACTTTTTAGCCTAACCTACGTCATTGAGATTCAACACCACCTTCGCTTTCATCTGAATACCATAAAGACGCAACACACAAAAACAAATAATAAGTCAGTACCTTAGCCGTGTTACTGGGCGGCACCTTGGTCAATCTACAGCGTCTATCAGAATACCTACTTAAGATGTGGACGTAGGTCGTAATTAAACAAAGAGTGGTTCCTCTCTATATCTTGTATTGCTTAAATATTCGGGGCTATTATAAAAAGTAGAGTCTAGCTTTGGTTTGATTGGCTTTAGTAGCATATTGATAAATTTTGAAACACCGCAAGCTTAACTAAAAGGTATGTCTAACCTTATAGATACACCAGCAACCCTCCATGTAGTCTGCCTGGATACGGATCGACTTGTCGAAAGATTGGGTGAACTTTTAGCTCCTACCCGCCGTATTTCACGCTGACCGCCATCAAAGCCGCATAGTCTGTAGTTTACCATCTTTTATTCAAGCTATGTTATCTAATTTCAGTGTTTACACGACCATTTCCTTGTACAGATTCGTTTTAACCTTTCGTCTCATTTGGTTCAACGGCCCACTTTTAGTAAATCAATGCGAATATCTAAGTCTAGTATGATTAAAATAGGTGTATGAATTCCTTAAATTATATTTGACCCAAATAAATTTTATTGGCACAATTTTTAAATACATACGAAATTGAAATAAAAATGGTTTTATAAAAGTAATGTTGGTGGGTACGTGTAAGCGGGCAGTTGCTCCTTTCAATATGATTTAAAGATAGTATGGAATTAAACATTTTAAATAGGTCAGTGGTCCACTATCTTCTAAATGATTTTGATAGTTAAGGTTTGGAATGCTTAAGTCCAATACATAGTTAAAATAATGATCTCAAATTTAGTTTATTATTTTATATCGTAAGAAAAATCCCATAGTAGCAGGACCTATCTCATCAAATCATTGAAACGGGATTAAGCTGGAAGTGTTACAAATTTTTAACCACACAAATGGAATGGTTGTGATAAGTCCTGTTACAACACTGTTAAGTCATACAAAACCGCAAGATAGACTACAAATACATCCATGCAAGTAATACTACGCGAGAATAATAGTTTAACACCACGGGTACCACGACGACCATGACAGAAGAGGCGCAGGAGACCAATCACAGAATTATAAGATACGTCAGACTGCATCACACGCATAAGATTTCAAGGTACACAGCAACTTGGATCATATTTACTAAAAACCATTTATGTCTGATATAATTCTGTTCAGTACATTGTAGCAAATAGGAACAATAAGTGCTTTCAGACGCCAATTTTTTTATCAAGTCAGCGGATTGCAGTTGTGAATTTAAATTTTGCTGAAAAAGGAAACATAATATTACCTAGCAATTGCAGACACAATCTTGTTGACTGTCAGTTTAGTTTGTGTTAATGTGCAAAAGTATGTTATTCTGTCAAATTAAATTGTGTTGTTGTTATGTGTGTTTCCTAAACCTATACTAAGTCCACAGTTAGACGGACTAGATAGACAAGTCAGTATGCACAAATTTTGCCACTGATTCGCCAGTGCCGTTCTTATCGATACTATATTTGTTAAAAAATAACATTTGACCAAATCCCGAAAGAATTTAAGAAAATCCCGAAAGGGGAAAATCCTAACATAAATGTAATTAAAAATATACATATTAATACTTTCCTTCTTTGAGTAGCTCCAGCTACTGGCGCAGCTGCCAGTTTAGCTTGTCTCTTCAAAAGATGGACTGTTAGTGCGAATGACACGACCATTGTCAACATCGGCATATAAAAAGCGACGAGTGACCCAAATATCCAGAAAAGTCGGTTATTTATAACACATAACCCTTGATTAGGCATGATGTTTTTCTTATTGATTAGACCTAAAACAAACAGCAATTTTGAAATCATTATATCCTTGTAATTTAAATCGATACTAGTTTAACACAATTATATTTAGTAAATAAATATTTTTTATTTATCTTTGCATTATTTTTTTATTTATTTTTAGGAGAAACCTGAATGTGTAATCCTCAAAATCAAACTCTCCTGCCGATACCCATAAATTCATAATAGCTATAGACACTCAGCTGAGTTTAAAAATTTCATGCTAAATATAAGTTAAAAATAATACAAGCCCCTAGAATTAAAAAAGTGTCATAAATATCGATGGCATTTCGTGAACATCAGTTCTTAAAAATACTCACTGTCAATTTGTGATTGTTTTAGTAATAAAAAATTGTGGTAAAATTTTGAAAAAATATGAGCTACTTTGAGTTAAACAACACATTTGATTCCAGGTCTCGTCCTACACTGAAAAGAGCAATAAGCGATAGCAGCCGATGCACTTTTTTCCGATTGGAGTGATTGTTCGGAATACCAAGAATTATAAGTCCGCTTCGTTATACTGATCGGACTACATGTATTATTTTTTTCGATTAATCCGATTAATTCGATTTTAACAATTTGTAATTCCGCTTCGTCCTACCGATCGGACCACATAATAAATAAATAATATTTTTTTAGGGACTACAGTAGGTAAGAGGTCTCACTCTAATTAGCCTTAAAATAACTTTAATTAAATACTTAATTAGGTATTCGCTCTGTAGTCACAATATTTATTTCACTTCTCCTATCGAAAATCGAGTGTTTAGTAGCCCGTTAGTAGGTATCAAAACTGCATTTCGTTCCCTTTCAAAATGTTTTTTTTAATTGTTAATTTCTGCTCTACTTACAGGGAACAAAATTGAATTTTGTTCCCTGTTATCAAGTTTCTTAGATGGTAGCAATGCACGAAATAAACATTACCGATGACCGAAAAAAAAATCATAGTTTTTTGAGCGCGTTAAAGCAGTTATTAGACGGCGCGAATTAGTCGGATCCGATCTGTCGTGTACCTTGTCCCTTCGTAACCTTCTTTCGGATCCCTAAATTCCCTTTCTGTACTACTAGTATCCAGCCCGATTTAAAGGATCGGGCCTAATACCGGGTTTCAGGAAAAAATATGTACCAAAGACAGAGTGAAAATGGCGGGAAACAAGTGTTTTTTTATAAAAACATAATTACTGCACTGAAAAGTACAGGACGTACAAATGACTTTGATCTTTTCTTCGTCTTAATTTCACGAATTTAGTTAACTAAAAATTAACTCGTCCAGTAGCAGTGAGGGAATATCAGCTCCAGTTTTACAATAACAAGTCATCAGTAACCTGCTGCCGGCACAATCAAGATTTAAATACCTAAGAGCCTATGAAAACTATTGTAAATGAAAAACAGCTATGTTGTTTTCTAAGATATAATCAACTCATTGGAAAATATAAAGTAACGGTAACAAATAACAAAAATTAAATACATTAGAAATTAACAATTATAAAAAGGAACACAAATAATAGAAAAAAGGAAGTAAAAAAAGAGAAAAAAAAACTAAATGAAAACTAAAACTATCTTAACCTATGGGGCTAAAAAAACAGCTAAATTTGATTTTCCAAAATCAAGAAACCCTCGACTCTTAGGAACATTTTACTCTATGCTGAGATCCACCGTGAGCACGAACAAAGATTAAAACTATAGGTACAAAATTATTTGATGGAAACACAGCTAAAACAGCCAAGGTTTTATCTGTGGATAATGTAATAGTACATTACTGCAGAGGCCGTGAAATAAGGGATTGCAGGACGAGTTTGTGGTAGACGGATAAAAACAAGTCCTCCAATCTCTCCTCCGGCCGAGGCTTGTATAGTGCTTTTCTCAAACATTGTGAGGAAATATTAAAATCAAGATAACTACCAGGTAAATAGTTAACGGGCATATTTTTATTTTGTTGTCGTTTTTTTTTTCGCGTCAGATTTGAATGAAATTTGGTGGGTAGGTAGAGTTCCTTATTCTCTTCAAGATAGACCCAATTTCAAAGTATGTCCCACAATTTTTTCCACTGAGTTACGAAATCGTATGGAATTTTCGTAACTCAGTGGAAAATTTCATAAATTTTTTTTGTCGCACATTGAGATTTTGTATCTATCTAGCGTAGAATAAGGAACTCTACCTACCCACCAAATTTCATTCAAATCTGACGAGAAAAAAAAACGACAACAAAATAAAAATATGCCCTGACATGAAAAAAATTGATTAATAGGATGGTGGATAAAAAAGGTGGCAATTTTTAATTTTCTAAAGATGCCATTTGAATGAGCTATTCAAGCACCATGTTTAACTGCACATAAATATACATAGATCCATAGAATTTGTTTTTTTTAATGTCGCAAGTATCTAGTGGTCGTTGGCTGTATGCAATTTTTCTTTTGTCAGTTTAGTGATAGTACGCAAATTTAAAAAGTAAGAGCACCGGACAATAATGTTTCGTTCATACTTACGCCATACATTACTTCACGGCCTACGGCCAAGGAGTAAATGTGGGTAGCCATAAACAAGAAACTTCATGTCTTGATTTCGTGACATAAATGCATACATTTCCGATCATGTTTGAGAAAACACATTTTTAAACGAGAGGCTTCCGATCACAGCTTTCTCGCCATAAAAGTAAGTAGTACCTAAACTCCAATATAAATTAATGTTTTTGTTTCTGCTTTTCTATGTAAGTAGGTACAGGTATCAGCACAGGCCTTTAATATGAAACGCCTTTTGCGGGTAGTATTAATTCAAAATCAGAAGAAGATACATAATAGAAAATCAAGACGAATATATCACTGCCCAATCAAAATTAAAATATTACTAAGCAAAATTGCACCCATTTCACATTAACTTTTAGCACCTATTGTATTTTTTGTGTTTTTTATACTTATCTAATTAAAAAATTATGTTAACATGCCTTTTTCGTTTTAATTTACGTTAATTTCATAGGAGGAAAAGTAGAGTGTATTACGAGGTAGCAAGATTATTGACATCTCGGGTGACATAAGTAGTTTGAATCCCTCGCTTTGCTTAAGATTCCACGTTAGAATCCCTCGCTACGCTACTAAGCGTAGCAAGGTTAGCCAAGCACTGAAAGGCACGCATTTCCGACGAGGTCCAATAGTGCGACTTGGAAATGGGTACCTTTTACCCGAGTTAAACACTACTTTTCATTTCGACTGCGAGGAAAATATATAAAAGAAAACAACTATACAGTTAAAAACTACTCATTTAAGTCTCAGTCTCATCTTCTTGAAGGAAGCATAAGGCCAATATTACACTATACTATACTTAGAATAATATCTCTGACCATAGATTATATGCCACCCTGTTTTTTTCACGTTGCAGTAAAAGGGACGCGTGTAAATCTATAAACAAAGATATTTGATAATGTAACATAGGCCTTACAAAAGTGTAAAATATTAACACAACAACGGCATAATATATTTTGGTTCATTGAAAACAAACATAGGTAACTGCGTTCCACTGTTTACAATAATTTCTTCTTATATATCCTTTATTCAGGTTGGCTATCTATATTTTACTTTAAAAGTCGTAAGAGTACTAAAAATAAATTCAACAAAACTCCGCAGCAATTGCCTTGAATGGGTGATAAACTTATAATCGGTTTTTTGGACTCCATTCCCCTTTTCGAGTTTTCCTAAGTACAAGCTTGACATGTAATTACAATGTAATTACAGTCCGCCATGGAGGCATTGGTGTGCGACGTGCGCAAGATGTCAGCTTGCCGGCCTTTTTAGCATCGGCGCATGGGGTAGTTGATCTTGTCACTAATATTCTTTCTTTAAATGGTGACAAGTCAAATATACCTTATGTGGCTGACGCTCTGAGAGAATGGTTGGCTTCCAACCCAATAGCGTCTGTGCCAGAGAATCCCAAAGTCCAGCGTGCTTGGGATGATGTAGATCTACATTAGCTGGACTTATGGACCGCGCCACGGGAGTAGATCGCGCTCGTTATTTGGCTGTCTCGAAGCCTGAATCAGGGGCATGGCTGCACGCGTTGCCTTCGCCCCAACTGGGCACTTTACTAGACGGCGACTCATTACGTGTGTCAGTCGCTCTCCGCCTGGGTTGCCGTGTTTGTCAACCACACACATGCATTTGTGGTGCCACGGTGGGTGCTGATGGTCTCCATGCTTTAAGTTGTCGCCGATGTGCCGGCAGGCACCCGCGTCACCATGCCCTCAACGACACTCTCCAGAGGGCCCTTAGGTCGGCTGGTGTCCCATCGGTGCTGAAGCCTCCAGGTCTTAGCCGCACGGATGGCAAAAGGCCTGATGGCTTGACTTTAGTACCATGGGAAAGGGGGAAGTGTTTAGTATGGGACGCTACATGCGTCAGCACCTTCTCCGCATGTCACATCGGTCGAACCTCACGTGCAGCTGGAGCGGCAGCCGAAACACAAGCCGCGCTAAAGCGCAAGAAATATGCTCCTCTCGGCTCTAGTTACTATTTTGTTCCTTTTGCTGTTGAAACGACGGGCTGCTGGGGTGCTGATGCAAAACGCTTTATCCGCGATATGGGCCGCCGACTCAGGCAGAAGGGCGAAGACCCGCGCTCAGAGTCGTTCCTAGTGCAAAGGCTGTCCATAATTATACAACGCGGCAATGCCGCTAGCATTATGGGCACTTTTGCACCTGGAACGGCGGGGAGCGAGATGTAAATATATATAGTTTTTGAAGATAAATATAATTATATTTAGATAATGCATTTTGGCAAGAATTTGAATATGCTGGCCTATATGGAGTTCGAAGAATATTGGTAAATCTGTTTTAATTAACTATCGATACGCCGTTAACAATATAGTGACACGTTATCGATACCCTCTCATTATATTACAAATAATTGTTGTCTATTATTATTTATATATACCTTTAACCCTTCTTACCTCTTTTAATAGTACAGTCAGCCAAAAATGAGGTCTACCACCTAAGGTTGGCTTTTATTTGTAGTAGAGTCGCTAGAGGAAAATATTGTGCGCTTGGTGTTAAAGTTATGGAATTTCTGTATTGCGTAGTATTTTTTTTTAATGATACTTTTACAAAAGAAATAACTTACTTAATTTAAAAACAAAAATACATTCTAACGGTACTATAGATGTGTACTCCAAAGTTATGTTTTAAAAAGCGAGCCTTTCCATGCTAATATTTCCTAAAAGAGTCCGACTTCGATATAGGGTTCAATGAGCATAGTGTTACTAAATGAGATAATCTTATCACGTCAAATCACTTATTTTCTTCGTTATTCGAGGAGGTCATATTTCATTTTAATCAGCTAAAAGTCAATCTTTTTTCAGAACCTTGAAAAGTTTACCAAATTTGGCTTCCCTTTCCTAACCTTCTTATTTATTTTAGAGTCTAAACTATTTGTAGTTCGGATGACCTGCCCGAATACTGACCACGTTGAAATGAAAGAGAAATGAAATGAAATGAAATTTTTTATTGGTAACATTTAGGTAACATTTAGTAACATTTAATCGCTCTTAAAGTCTTAAGCCATTAACTTTCCATGTATAGCTCAAATTTAGCCAGGCCTACGTCATCATCTGGCATGTCATTTAATATAGGTATAGGTCCAACTATCTTTCATAAAATATGGTGGCAAGAATGGTAGTGCAGTAGCCAAAGCCATAAACCTTTTTTGAGTTTGTACTTTTGTCACTTTTAATTTCTGTGCCTCGCGTAGTGATAAAAGTGCTCTCGCGTAGTGATAAAAGCAGCCTTTTACCACTGCTTGCGGAAATGTTTTTCTTATCGCACCCATTGCTGCAGACTCAAAGTCTGTCATGAATTGTTGAGGATTAAAGCCTGGTATCTTAGATTTAACCATGTTTAGCATTATACGAGTACTATAGGATTTTGCGCTTTGGTCTGGCATTAAAATGTAAATGACTGGAAAAACGTTAATAAGCTGTGGGGAAGAACCAATATCTGCATGTATTGTATACAGTTGCCGAAATGGCCGTGGGCAGCTGTGGAAAGTTCTATCACCAAAAAGGAGTAAGTGTTGGTATGAGTTATCTAACCTCTTGTGAGCAAACTGCGATTATGCGTACATCATCGCAAGCATAATCCGCCAACATAAAAGGTTCAAATACCGGTACTTCAGGTTTTTTAACCTTAAGACATTTTATTATTATATAATTCCTTCCTTTTATTATATAATTGACTTTTAACTGTATTGTACGTTGGTATTTATTTTATGATTTCGAGACCAGCATATTTCAGTGGTTTCACATGTTCATCATATACTTATGTCTTTTATGGGTGTTAAAGTGTTACTTGCTGCCTCTTTTATTAAATAATATTGTTTTTCTACTCCAGCACTTCTATCTGTCTATTAGATGGGTGACAGCGATATTAAAAAAGTATAAATTATAACGTTGTCTATGGTACTCCATAAGAACACTGCTAAACGATGCTCCTATGGATTTTTATACAGTATTGTTTTTTTTTAATTCTTTAGTGGGTAGTATACGACATCTTCCACTGCCACCATTAAAGATTTTGCTTTTTTCGCCATTTTGGTTGTCGTTGAAAAACTAGCGTATGCAACAGCTCATTATAGGTTCTTAAAAGTCTCGGGTCTATTATTACAAAACTCAACTTCTTCTCGTTTTGTAACGGCGACCCTCAAGTTTTAAGAACCCTTATTATATCACTATTGCATAAACTACTATTGTCAATTTAATTTTTGTATTATTCAGGAATACAAGAATGTGTCTTGAAATTTAAAATTCGGGAACGCTGTAATTATAAATGTACCTACATATCTGTTATTAGTTAAGTGCAACTATACTTTGGGAAAAAAAGACTGGTAGACGTGCAAGTAGGAATGTATTACATGGTGTAAGACGAGGAATCCGAAAGCTTTTAACAGTGCATTCCTGGTCATATTTAAAGACGTGTCAGATAAACTTTTCGGGAATTCACTTAGTTTCAGAGTAAATACCGACTCAAAAAACTTCCTTCTTTTGGCCTTACAAATGCGTGGTCTTAATATTTTAGGTTCCTCGTGTTACACCGTGTATACACATAAACAAAACAGTGCTGATTATTTGAATTTTTGTTTGATGAACGGAACTCTAAAATTTTAACAGGATTGTATAGTAATAGTTCCTCGACATTTTTCATATGCTTTTTTTTGCTGCACACCATGAGAATATCCGCTGCTGTAAGTTTTGTTACGGTAAAATTGGTATCCGTTGTAGATTAACACCACGCCACCTTTACGTGTTATAAATAAATATAACAATAGGGATGACGACTAGGTTGAAAAACTATTATTCTAATTAGTCCGTCAGTTAGATTATCTAAAATTATTAGACACGTATTTTTTCCTTTTTCAATTTAACTAAAATTGACGAAGATAAAGAGCATCAAAGTTCCGGGGTGGGGTCTTGTGACGTCACTCCTAGGTAAGAATTGTACCTAGGAGTGACATTACGCGAAACTTGGACGCACTGTATTTTCAACCGACTTCAATATTTCTAAAGGAGGAGGTTCTCAATTCGTCTGTTTTTTTTTTAATGGATGTTCACTCATAACTCCGTCATTACTGAACCGATTTGAATTATTTTTTTGATTTCTGAAAGAAGATAGTTCTAGGTTGGTCCCGTTTTTTTCAAAATTCATTTCTGATGATGGGATCCATGAGGAACTGAGGGAACTCCTCAAATTTGAAAGGCACATGCATTCTGATTTGGGTGATTTCTTAAGAAACTCGAGCATTTCTTTACGAAAATCATCAATTTGGTGGAGTGGATCTGATAATGAAGACCAGGGATGGCAAAGTGGAACTGCTTGGTAATTCCTAGGACTATCATCCGATTTTAAAAAAATATTTTTTTGTCTGTATATAGATTATAGATGGTTCCAGGTTTGTCCCGTTTTTTTTTTTAAATCAATTTCTGATGATGGGATCCATGAGGAACTGAGGGAACTCCTCAAATTTGAAAGGCATGCATGCTGATTTGGGTGATTTCTTAAGAAACTCGAGCATTTCTTTACGAAAATCATCAATTTGGTGGAGTGGATCTGATAATGAAGACCAGGGATGTCAAAGTGGAACTGCTTGGTAATTCCCAGGACTATCATCCGATTTTAAAAAATATTTTTTTGTCTGAAAACAAATGGTTCCAGGTTTGTCCCGTTTTTTTCAAAATTAATTTCCCATGATGGGATCCATGAGGAACTGAGGGAACTCCTCAAATTTGAAAGGCACATGCATGCTGATTTGGGTGATTTCTTAAGAAACTCGAGCATTTCTTTACGAAAATCATCAATTTGGTGGAGTGGATCTGATAATGAAGACCAGGGATGGCAAAGTGGAACTGCTTGGTAACAGGCTAGACGACTGAAAAAATCTATTTAGTCCGTCATTTAGATTATAAAAAAATATTGTACACGTATTTTTTCTTTTGTTCGTCAAATCAAAACTGACAAAAATACAGTGCGTTCAAGTTTCGCGTAATGTCACTCCTAGGTACAATTCTTACCTAGGAGTGACGTCACAAGCCCCCACCCCGGAACTTTGATGCTCTTTATCTTCGTAAATATTAGTTAAATTGAAAAAGGAAAAAATAGGTGTCTAATAATTTTAGATAATCTAACTGACGGACTAATTAGAATAATAGTTTTTCAACCTAGTCGTCATCCCTATTCCTAGGACTATCATCCGATTTTACAAAATATTTTTTTGTCTGTATATAGATGATTCCAGGTTTGTCCCGTTTTTTTTTTTAAATCAATTTCTGATGATGGGATCCATGAGGAACTGAGGGAACTCCTCAAATTTGAAAGGCACATGCATGATGATTTGGGTAGTTTCTTAAGACACTCGAGCATTTCTTTACGAACATCATCAATTTGGTGGAGTGGACCTGAGGATGAAGACCAGGGATGGCAAAGTGGAACTGCTTGGTAATTTCCAGCTCTATCATTCGATTTGAGACATTCATCTTTTCTTTGTAAAGAAATACCTTCAAGATAGTCCTATTTGATTCTAGTTCTATTTTGATGATGGACTTCATGAGGGATTGAGAGAACTCCTCAAATTTTAACGGCACATGCATTCTGATTTGAGGGTTTCCTTAAGTAACTAAAACATTGTTTTGGGGGAGCCAACATTTTGATGAAGTGGACCTGATGATGAAGACCAGGGATGGCAAAGTGGAACTGGTCAATAAACCTAGCTCTTCTTATTATCCTAGTTGTGACATTCATCTTTTTGATTTGATTTATATTCTGATGATGGAGTTCTAGAAGAATTCAGAGAACTCCTCAAATTTGAACAGCACGTTCATTGTGATTAGAGGGTGTTCATAATTAGCTTAGGCATTTTCTTACTGTGACCATCATTTTGCCGGAGTGGACCTGATGTTGATAATCAGGGATGGCATAATGAAACTGCTCGATAATTTACAGTCTGTCATCCAATTTAACACATTGTTATTTTGTTTGTTTTAAAGGTCTAAAAGGGAGTTCCGTTTGATTATACTTCACATGTAATGATGGAAGCCCTGGGACATTAAGAAAGCTACTCAATTTTCAATCGTACACGTGCGGTGTATTGGATATTTGTGAAGTAAACTGGCTAACTCAAACAAATTCAAAATTTCACTTTTACTGGGAACCAAATCAAGTCCGTTTTTTTTTCTTAAAAATTATTGTCATTTTTGATTTGACGAACACAAGAAAAAATACGTGTACAATATTTTTTTATAATCTAAAAGACGGACTAAATAGATTTTTTTAGTCGTCTAGCCTATTCTGGTTGTTTATTATCTGGATCCATTGTCCGATTGCTTTGTCCGACCAGACATTAAATTATTATATTGATAATAAACTGTTTCAATCTCTCGCAAGCAAACCAGGAATAATGTTCGTGACAGATATTGACATTAACATTTGACATTTTCTTTATAATATTATTTTTTAAGGAAGTTACCTAATACGCAGTATGCAGGTGGCAGTACCTAATCATGGTCTAGAACGCGTGATCCGATTGGTGGGACCATCAGTAAATGATAGTTTCCATAGTCCGACTTATTAACCGGATCAGTCGAAAGAAAAAGTTCATATGGTCCTATCGGTGGGACCACGTGGTCTAAGAAAATTGCAGTTTCAGTAGCGGACTATTGAAAGCGTAATTTTAACTTAAACAGGTCGGTCAAATTAATCGATAAAAAAAGTTCATGTGGTCCGACCGGCAGGACAAAGGCGGTAGGACCACGTGGCCAGAGGACAAATTTCAACTTTCCTAATTTAGTAGTTTCGGTTCGGTGAATAAGTGAGCCGTTCAGGGCACACGCATTTATTTTCAATATATTCGTAGTTTTATTTAAACTCAAACCGAACGTAAAACCTGAATAACTGCAATAACATAAAAGTGGAGGAAAGGAAGCGTTTTTTTGTCAATGTGAGGCACATCGCACATCCAATCCATGGCAAGTTTCATCCTTTCTACCGAATGGAACCATACTTTGAGCTTCTCGTACCTACACAAGAAGCCGGAATATAAACACGCTACGCAATAGGTACAATTTACCAATTGCCCTCCTACAAATTAAGTGTAATTTAATAGCTTGCCGCTGGGAAGTCAAATTGAAGAAAATAATTTTCCAACGCTATTAAAATCGTTATTTCGGTTCCCATTCATAATTAAACGAAAGCTTTTTTTCTGTATGAAATCATTATAAATCGCCCAATCTTTTTTCTGACATTAAGTTTTAGCTTCTTCAACTTCAACTGTTAAGAATCCTTAATACTGTAATTTTCTTAATCAGGTTTGATTCTAGTCACTGGACTCAGAGGACATAGGTGTCCCCCACTTTTGTATGAAAATAAAGGTTTATCTGCTTGCTGGGTCATCCCATTAATTATTAAAAGTGTTTTATTTTATTTTATATACCCACATATCATTAGCTCTCAATAATGCGTTCAAAAATCGCATATAAAGGCCCCCATACTAAACTTTTTCATGTTATTATAGCTAAATAATATTCGATAATATTATTTTTGTTCAAATTTCGAACACATCTGACACAAGAAAATTTGTTTTGAGCTCTATTCTTATATCAGTCGAGATGACGTTTAGTTTAAAACGAAGTGACAATTGCATACAATGACGCACGTAAGTCGCACGTTATTTCGTTTATCGAACGATATGAAAATTGGGGCCAACTCATGTTTGTCTCTGAATTTAAAAATATAAATGTCAAACTTGAATGTCAAAAAAGTTTTTATTTCTGAAAGTCGCAATGGCGGTCGATTCATATGCGCTTTGAACGCATCATGGAGAGCTTCATGATATGTGTGTATATAAAGCAGTGTATGTAATTGTAAATAATGAGGCATTAAAATACTTGTGTGATGTTATTATGAAACTCGGCTGACGCCTCGTTTCATAAACCCTCCCTCGACTTTTAATGCCTTTCATTATATACATAGGGGGGCAAATCTTACTCGCGTCCGCAGGAGAAACCTACCACATCCCTGCACGTGTCCCCTGGGTGGTGCTAAAGAGTAAGAAACTATTGGCTGCAGTACCTGTCTTAAACGGACCTCACTGCACGGAAACCGAGTCGCATCGCATCCAAGTAAAACTATAATAGAAGAAATGGCGCTAGGCCCGTCTATCGCCCCTCAAACGATAGATATTGGACCAAATCTACGAGTTTGCCAGTTGAATATCGAGGGCATAAGCCTGGCAAAGTGTGACTATCTGCACAAAATCCTGACGAAGCATAAAGTTGATATACTTCTACTTCAAGAGACGCATACTAAGGACAATCACAACTTAGAGTCCAGAGCTAAGATCCCGGGTTACCACATTATCCACTCCGTAAACCATCCTAAATACGGTATTGCTACCTACGCCAGAGATAATATGACAAATATTTGTATAATTCCTCAAACTGAAAATCCAAATTATTTTATTTCCGTTGTTAGGGTACAGGACTTAACTATTGTAAATGTATACAAACTCTCAAATGACACAAATGGAAACCAACTCACTGACTGGGCTGAATACAACAACTTCCACTTATTATTCGATGTCAAAGACCGAGGATCCTTCCGGTCAGCAAGATGGAGGAAGGATTACAATCCAGATCTAACATTTGTCTCACGCAACGGCGATGTCCATCTCTCTGCCAAAAGGCAGATATTATCAAATTTTCCCAACAGCCAACATAGACCTGTCTTACTGGAAATCGGAGACCAAATTCCGATTGCTAACTCAATGCCCCTACCTCGCTGGAATTTTCAAAAAGGGGACTGGACCTCGTTCGCAGCAGACGTGGACGCCTCAATTAGATGGATCCCCCCCAAATCGGAGAGCTACCCTAGATTTGTGGGGCTCCTAAAAGCCATGGCAAAGAAACACGTCCCGAGAGGGTTCAGAAAATGCTACATCCCATGTTGGTACGAAGACAGCGAAAAGCTCTTTAGACAGTACAAAGAGACGGGCGACCAAGAAATTAGACAAAACCTCCTTGTGTCCCTTGACAGGCAACGTAGGAACAAGTGGATACAAACAGTTGAAAAAATGGACTTCAAACTGTCTAGTAGAAAAGCTTGGAGTGTTTTGAACAGACTGACCGGTAAACAGGGAACGCAATCATCCTGTTCTTCTCAAACCCTCACCAACAACATTGCTAACAGAATTGTAGAAACGTCTAGAGTAAAGGGTGACCGAAAACAGAATAAAGTCATCAAAAGTCGGACACAAAACCTTTCCAAATCTCTGCCGGTCGACGAGACTATCTCAAAACCCTTCACCCCGGAAGAAATACTCCAAACACTTAAACAGCTGCCGCCGGGTAAAGCTGCTGGAGAGGACGGCATATATAATGAGTTCCTGAAGAGCCTAGGCCCTAACTGTCGGAAGTGGCTAGCAGCCTTCTATAACGACATTCAGTGTTAAAGCCCGAAAAACCAGCTGATGATCCTAAAAGCTATAGACCTATTTCTTTGCTCAGTGCCTTATATAAGCTCCTAGAAAAACTCATAGCGCGCAGAATTACTCCCCTAATCGACCGCAGTGTCCCCGTTGAACAGGCAGGGTTTAGAAGTGGCCGGAACTGCGCGGACCAAGTGCTGTCACTTACTACGCATATAGAGGCTGGCTATCAAAGGCAGTTAAAGACAGTGGCTGCCTTTGTCGACTTAAGTGCTGCTTATGACACAGTGTGGGGGCAAGGACTATATTACAAACTTATGAGGGTTGTGCCTTGTCGCAGAGTTACCAATTTAATAAACAGCATGCTTGGCAATAGGGAATTTGTCGTGAACCTGGGAGACAAACAAAGTCCGGTGATGAAATTAAATAACGGCCTACCGCAAGGTTCTGCCCTGGCGCCACTACTCTTCAACCTTACATCCACGACTTGCCGAGCACAGTGTCCAGAAAGTTCATCTACGCCGACGACATCACTCTCGCGCACCAAGATAGTAGTTTTGAAAAGTCCGAAGAGCAACTGACTGAAGACCTTGCCTCGCTGAGTGACTACTTTAAGAAGTGGCACCTTGTCCCAAACTCCACCAAAACAGAGGTGTCAACGTTCCACCTGAACAACAAACAAGCTTCATACACGCCGACGGTTAAATTCCACGGGGAATCACTAAGTTACAACCCACTCCCCAAGTACCTCGGCGTGACTCTGGATCGATCGTTAACGTTTGGCCCTCATCTCCAAAAGCTGAGCAAAAAGCTTGGAACTCGAAATAATATCCTACACAGGCTCACTGGTACAAGTTGGGGGGCAAAAGCAGAGGTACTCCGCACGACGGGACTGGGCCTAGTTTTCTCTGCAGGTGAATATTGTGCACCAGTCTGGTTAAACAGCGCTCACACAGACAGAGTCGACGTACAACTGCGAGCCACAATGCGGTGCATCACTGGAACTGTCAAGTCAACCCCAACGCAATGGCTCCCAGCATTAAGCCACATCCCACCACCTCATCTTAGGAGACAGCAAGCGTTAGTAAGAGAAGCTGATAAAATACGCAACAATCCGAATCTGCCAGTCTACCAAGAGTTTATGAACCCGCCTCTGCATCGACTAAAGTCTCGACACCCACCCCACCTAGCCGCCCATAGATTGAAGGAGTGTGGTTTCAATTTGATGGAATCCTGGAAAGAGGAGTGGGAGTCTAATCCACCAAGTAGTAGTCCCGACTCCTACGACCCTACACAGGAACCAAAAGGTTTCACAACTACAAGGAGGGAATGGTGTCAACTCAACAGACTCCGTACGGAACATGGTCGTTGTGCTGACTACATGTTTAAATGTGGCTGGAGAGACTCGCCGGTGTGTGACTGTGGGGCACCTGCGCAAACCATCCACCACATAATGTATGACTGTCCAAATCGGAAATTTAATGAAGGTACCCTGGATCTATACTCTCTGAGTGAGAACGCCGCCCAATGGGTGAAGACCTTAGACCTAACATTATAACTAGTGGCTGAGCGACTTGGTAAAGAATGCCATACGATTAAATAAATAAATTATATACATTCACATAGAATCCGTCTATGCTAAGTTTCCTAGATTTTGATAGCACAGACAGTGAAAGTGTTAAGTAAATGTCATAATTTTATAGAAGTTTGACGTTTAGAATAACACTTTTAAGTTTGACAGTTCATTTGCTTGGAAGAGATAACGTGAATTGACTCTAAACTACTATTATTACCTACTAAATTATCTGGCATGTAGTATACCGTGTCAAATAAGTTCAGATACAGTATGGTATAACATATTCTATTTATAAAATTGACACATATTGTTACAGAGGGGTTAATAAACTATTTCTTGACACTAGTTTCCATGGTTACGGTATCCCGGGTTACTATTAAAATCACGGTTACGGCATTCACAAAACACGTTTTTTCTTGGTAGTTATATTCCCTTTCCATGATGTCAGAGGCCCTCTACTACAACGTTTCTTCTAACAAACTGTGCTGCATTTGTCCCCTGGATGACGGGACAGAACAACAAGGAATAGTTGATTCACCCAGGAACAAACAACATCTATTTCAAATGTATGCCATATTTCAATTATGTATGTGTAAAACACGATGAAGCGATTTCGAAAAGTAATTGCTGAGAAATATACCGTAATGGCGAGCGGGCTAATGATATTTTCAAATCAATGAAATCTCTTGGAATCAAACGTGATTTTGTTTATAAAACACTGCTGTTGCTCGCGACTTGTGCGCGTAGGATTCTATTTCGTTTGCAATTATTTGAATATCGAATAAAATACTTATTTAGAGTACTAAAATTAGTCCCGTTGCTTTTTATACTGTCTTCGTTATACGTTTACTTTCAACCCCTTTTTAGCCCCTTTGGGAGGAATATCAATAATCGCCGAAATTCGTATTTTCGTTACACAATAAGCCGTCAATAAACGAACTTTCAAGATCCTCACTTAAAAAACCACACAACCTCCATACAATCGTTCATCCAGTCTTAAAGGGGTTAAGGGATGAATTTCGGAACGGCATGAAATCGCTTTTCATGTTTTTAAATAAGAAATCTGAACACAAAGTTACAAGTCGCTGAAAATATTACACATTCTTGACTTTGCTTTGGTACATACTTTCAACCCCTTTTTAGGAGGTTTATTAATAAACGCTTAAATTAGTTTTCTTATTATAGTCAACCGGGCTAATGCGCCACTGTTTTTTTGGATATTTTGTAGTCTCCTTAAACCTCAATTTATGTAAAATGTAACCAATATATAGAAATATTGTTTCACTCTGCGCCTTCTACAGCACTTTACCCAAATAATTCGTAAACTAACTTTTCTGCTACTCTACAAAGAAACGATATATAGGGGTTTAAAAAAAATATGGGAACTTAGACGCTTTTGGCCCAGTTGGGTTAATAGCGTCTTTTAAAAATTATTGGTGAAATGTTACAGTTAAGGTTTAATTTTTTCCTGAAATGCATTTTCGATACAGTATTCTAAGGGATGAAATCAAAACGAGGCATCAAAAACAGCTAATATTGACCTTAGATAGAAAACAGTATAATCTGGGTAATTGCGTCCTTCATCTGTAGACGCATTTATCGCAATCCTTATTTCCAGTTGTTGTAAACCTTTTTGTCGTTCAGATAAAAATTTGCTTTGAGGGCTTTTATTATTTCTTTTGCCACTGATTCATTAAATTAAATTCATTTATTTCAGACAAAAAGTGTGTCCATCCAGTTTAGTAAAATACATACTTTAAATTAATTGTTAGCAAAATTATACACCATATCATTGTTATCATTTATCCACTAAATAAAATTATCTATTTTTTACCTAAATGAGGAATAAAAATATTCAGTTCATATTTTGAATAATAGAAAAATGTCTGGAGCTTTCTATATCCTTAAAATATGAGTTCAAATAGCCAAATATTGTATTCTAGAGTGATACAAAAAGAGGGTAGTTAAAATAATATATAATATACATAGTACCTATTGTAATATATACCTAATGTTAAAAATACGTACCGGAGAAAAGGTTGATGATCACTGAAATTGGGACAAATGCGTTGCACAGACGCAAATACCTCAAAGTCACAGACGCAATTTGCCAAGTTTAAAAAGTAACCTCCTAGAAATCGTTATTGATTTTTTTCCAAAACGAATGGGCCATAAACCAAAATAATGGTTTGTACTTTTCAGTAAAGTAATATTGATAACATTGACAACTAATTATTATCCAACATCAAAAGAAAAACAGGGATTTAAGCGGATTTTGTTAGGTTAGCTCCTGCACACTGCAGGTCTACCGAGGCACTAAATTTCATAATGGTCGATCATTACAATACGAGTCATTAAAACGCCCTCTATGTTACTTGTTGCCCTCGAAGTTGTTCAGGTCTTTATCCCTAGATGGCGGAAACGGTAGTAACTAACGTTTTTTAAGAAAGAACTCAAATAGATGCAATAACCCATAGTGGCAATTACCCGGGTGACTTACATAATATGCAGTCAAAAGACGGAGACTCTTACTTGAAAAATCAAAGCCAATTTGATTGTCCTGTCTGTACGGACATGTCAAGACGGTTCGTTTTGTCGGGCCCGTTCCGTTGTACAATACAATACAGGAATAGGCAATGTGAGATCGAGGGAGTGCATGAAGGACGATGGCAGTGACGGCTCGCGATAAATCGCCCCGTCTAATATCATGTTTAAACAGAGCCAGAACCACGTTCAAAAACTCGTACTATAGTTTACATTTTTCAATATCACTCACTTTAAAATTTTGTGATTTTTATTTTATTTTTATAAGAAGATACGTTTTACAATCTATATTTACCATTTGTTGATTCACGTTTCCTCACGTATATAAATCTGTAGTAAAATAATTTTTACAATTTACCATTTACGTTGTTGTGAACGATATCTAGTATCCGAACGCTATTATAAATAAAAAAGTGTTTCGGCATTCATTCTCAATTGGAAAATTTCCTCAATAGCTTCTCTTTTGAATCGCTTTAGGCTGGATTTGACCAAACTTTTTAACCAAGAGTAACGCTTACTCTTGGATACTAATGTCAAAATCCCATAATAATTTGACGTTACTATCTGAGAGTAAGCGTTATTCACGGAATAAAAATTTGGTAAAACGCAGCCTTAATGATAAAAGTTATCTGAACTGAAAACATGAGTGACACTAGTAGTGATAGTGATGAAGCTACGGCATGTAAGCTTTATCATGTTATAAGGCACAATTTGACTTACTCGAAATCCCCTGGTGTGCGAACATAGAATTAAATGTCATGCTGAGGCTTTAGTTTTAGTTAAAAAGTGTGTTATGTTTAGTACTTCTATCATATATAAGCATGTTAATGTAGAAAGTATTGTTAATATAATTAATTTAATATATTAATAAATAAACATTGTGTCCAGTATAATAAAGTAATGTAATTGACTTGGAATCGGGTACCTTTTACCGTTTCGCGCCATTATCAAGTACGAAGTGGTAGGGCGAGAAACGCGGATAACGGATTCCAAGACACAGGCGGCATTCGGTCGTTCGACTTGAAATTGTGAGCAAGTGTGATGAGTAGTAGTGGATTAAAACTATGATAAGTAATTCGGTACAGTGAAGATTGAAGTTAAATATAATATAATTTGAAGTGGCATTGTGGTTTAATTTAAATATCGTCGGTAAACCTGACATTGGGTTAACAAATTCAGAAGTGGTGATATTTTAAAGGTACGTGGTTACTTAACATTTTAGTATTTGTTAAATCAAACTTAGTTACCAATTAAAACGGTGAAGTTATCATTGTTTAGTTAAAGTGTGTGTAACTTTATTTAAATGAACCTAAAAATGTTATTTACGGAGATTTTATCTATATCAACTGTAGTTTCAACATTACTACCGTTGTGAAGTTAGGGGTTGTTATGGTTAATCACACTTGTTTATTTCTGGGTAACTCCCCGGATATAGACACGTGTGACGGTATTCGGTTTAGATAGCTGTTTTTACTACAGAAACTATATTTTCCGTAACGGAGTCATTCCGGAGGTTAATATGGTTAATCACACTTGTTTATTTCTGGGCAACTCCCCGGATATAGACACGTGTGACGGTATTCGGTTAAGCTAGCTGTTTTTACTACATAAACTATATTTTCCGTAACGGAGTCAGTCCGGAGGTTAATATGGTTAATCGCACGTGTTTATTTCTGGGCAACTCCCCGGATATAGACACGTGTGACGGTATTCGGTTTAGTTAGTTGTTTTTACTACATAAACTATATTTTCCGTAACGGAGTAAGTCCGGAGGTTAATATGGTTAATCACACTTGTTTATTTCGTCCGGGCACCTCCTTGGATATAGACATGTGTGACAGTCGATATGTAGAGTCGATATGTAGAGTCGATATGTAGAGTCGATATGTAGAGTCGATATGTAGAGTCGATATGTAGAGTCGATATGTAGAGTCGATATGTAGAGTCGATATGTAGAGTCGATATGTAGAGTCGATATGTAGAGTCGATATGTAGAGTCGATATGTAGAGTCGATATGTAGAGTCGATATGTAGAGTCGATATGTAGAGTCGATATGTAGAGTCGATATGTAGAGTCGATATGTAGACTCTGTAGAGTCGACTGTAGGTGGATAAGTCTCACTTACTGTATATATTTTGAAAATAAATGATTTATTAAAATACGCAAGTTACAATCAAACTAAAGTGAATAAGATAAGATGCATTCATTTATTGACAGAAATTGTGTACAAATTATTATATCCAGAAATAGTGTACAAGGTCTTATATATTACTAAAGCTCCGACCGTCTGCCTATACCGGGCGTACAATAATAAAAACAAACACACACACATTACATTAGTAACTTAATCAATACGTCCTAACTATTCTTACATCTATAAGTAACATTAATTGAAATTATAGAAACTCTTATCTATTAGCCATCTCTTGAGCATGAAATGAGATTAAATCAAATAAATAAAATAAAACTTAATTAATTAAATTAAAAATAAATCAAAATAAATTAAAATAGTATAAAATAATTTATAATAAATTAAAATAAAATAAATTAAAATAAAATAAATTAAAATTAAATAAATTAAAATAAATAAATTGAAATAAATACCATCAATCATTCATAATCATTTTTTTAATATCATTGTGTAATCTATACCAGTTTGTGTTATTTTTGTTGTTTTGAGGTGCAATAAAGAGTTATTGTATTGTATTGTATTGTATTGTATAAATAAATTAAAATATAATAAATTGAAACAAAATATACTAATGTAAAATAAAATATAATAAAATAAAGTACATCGAACTGAATTGAGGCAAATGAATTGTGAAAGTTAAATGAGCTGAGATAAAAAAATTGTGTAAGTGTAGAATTTTATGTATAGGAAATTAGTTTTGAGCAATTCATGTCCTTGTGTATTTTGTTTTCAGTTACAATGGGTGACAGAGATAAGACACATATGCCGATTGAAGCGGCCGATGACAATCCAGGGGTAGATGACGGTCGCGGGCGCAGCAGAGGACGGACTCCGCGAAGACGTACTCCGCGAAGACGTACTCTGCGCACTCCGTCACCACGGGGAATACTTCAGCGACGATCGCCATCAGCACGGTCACGCTCTCGTCTGCCTCGAAGCCGTACCAGGGACCGGAGCCGATCCTACGTCAATGAGCGGAGAGGTAGCATCTATAGCGAACAACGGGAATCTCGTCACCGTACGAGGTCCAGGGAACCATCGCGTTACCGCGCCGGAACCAGGGAACCTTCGCATCAACGACAACAGCCGCCAAATACACAAGAAGACACCTCGCGTGAGTTTTTATCTCAATTTACAAAGCTGATTGACAGTCTTGGATCCGCTCGTGAAAATAATAAGCACACCTTTTCAAATGTTAATATAGTGCCAGAATTTGACTCATCATTGAAAAACCAAACCATAACAAACTGGTTGTCAAAAGTCAATGAGTGCGCTGTAATATATTCGTGGTCAGAGCGTCAAATAGTACATTACGCAATGCCAAAGTTGGTAGGTGTTGCGAAAAAAATGGTACGAGGGCCTACCAACTTTGTTATATTCTTGGGCCGAGTGGCAAACCAAACTAAAATCCGCTTTCCCTTCAGAAGAAAACTATGGGCAGATGTTAACAGATATGTTGGCTAGGCGGGCTAAGTTTGGGGAGTCACTCGAAGATTACTATTATGAAAAGGCTGCTTTGTTGAACCGTTGTGACATTGTAGGAAAAAGAGCGGTCGAGTGTATATTGAGCGGAATAGATGACAGGTCGGTGCGCCTCGGAGCCGAGGCCGCGCAATTCACTGATACTGACAAGCTTTTAGCGTATCTACGTAACACTAAAACCGGATCTACAAGGAACTGTAATTACCAAAATAACAGAACTAGGGATATTAGACCTAATAGTACCGTAGACCCGTCAAATAAACTTAAAGGCAACATTCGCTGTTATAATTGCAGGCAAGACGGTCATCCGTCGACTATGTGTCCAAAACCCATAAAAAAATCAATCAATCATATATTTATTTGTAAACACAGGTTGTACATAATAGGTCTTACAATTGTAATAGTGTATCACCATGTCTTGCCAGTAGGCATACAAATATTTATGTCAGGATGGAGCATGCCTGCATGCTTTACATGCCATGCATACCTTTTACATATATACAATCTATTATTATCTTTAATTATAAATTAATCACTTACGCTAATATTCCCAAATAATTATAAATCTACGTCAGAAAGGTATTCCCCTAGTGAATAGTAAGCTTTCCCTGCTAAGAGTTTAAATAAACTATTTTTAAAATGTATAATATCTTCCAATGTGGATATATTTTGGGCAGTTTATTATATACTTTAGATGCAATGCCGAAAAAACTTTTTGCAAGAAGAGCTGTTTTCCTTGGACTTGTATGAATTTTGTAACATCGTCGAGTACTATTAATGAAAGAAAATTGGTTGATATTGATTTTAACATACACCGCTATTTCATAAATGTAGAGACAAGGTAATGTTAAAATGTTCAGTCTAATGAAATGTGGCTGGCAGTTCTCTAGTCGTGGTAATCTGCATACTGAACGCAAACAGTCTTTTTGTGCCTTGAAGGCCATTTCCCGATCCGTAGAATTGTCCTAAAATATGACGCCGTATCTCAATGTTGAGGTAACATATCCATGGAAAGCGGTTAGTGCTGCCGACTGATTTACCTTTTTACTAAGGCTATATAGTGCATACGAATATTTATTAAGTTTTTTTTACATATATTGTCAATCTGATCTTTCCAGGTTAGCTTATTATTTAAAATTAGTCCTAAGAATTTTGTCAATTCAGTCTCGTCTATATTATGTTCTTTATATGTTACAGTGAGGTTTGGTATTCTATCAACTCTTTGTTTGAAACTCATAATTTTTGTTTTCTGTAAGTTAATGCACAAATTGTTCATATTCAGCCAATCAATTACTTTCTCCAATGCTTCGATGTTGATCTCTAAAGTTCGTGGGTCTTCTCCAGTGAATATAATCGTGCTGTCATCAGCAAATAAAATCATAGAATGTTCAATACATTGTGGCAAGTCATTTATATATATGAGAAAGAGTAATGGTCCTAAAACGCTGCCCTGAGGTACTCCGTATTCTATTTCTCTACGTTTAGATGAGACATACACTTCAGCTTTCGATTTCGTACATATTTTATTTATTCTTACTATTTGTTTACGCCCAATTAAATAAGATTTTAGAAGATCGTGAATGTTACCTCGTATGCCATAGTCATATAGTTTTTTTTAACAAGCTTATACATGTCCATGTATAAGGCACAAGCGGGTCTTTTCTCATCCATTTCTTTCATAATTTTATGCAAAAGATCAAAAATTGCCATATTAATTGACTTGTTTTCCAAACCCCTTTTTGTTCCTCCGCAAATAAATTATGTGTCTCGAAATATTTATATAAGCTATTATATAATGATTAAGCTATTAAAAATTATATTAAGCTATTAAAAATGCACTAACTGTTTATTAATCGGTAATCAGTAGGTGATACAAGATCTGAGCAGTAGCGGATAATGCATAATTTATCACGGTTGTTTTGTGAGTAACTTAATATTAAAAATATAAATAAGTAAACGTAAACATTAGTACGTTAGTATTCTATATTGGAATTCAAACATTATGTTATTGATCTTAATTCAATGATCAATGATTGAAATAGTAAAATCTTTGATGTACAATGGGATGTAAATAATTAAAATAACAAAGGTGTAGGTCGTACACCCGCGGAAGCTCTATTTGGATTTATCATGACAAGCATAGTATGTAAAGGGCAGATTAAGATAGAGGGTAAATTATAACCAAGAACTACTACAACTAGTAGGATAGGAATATTGAGAATTGCTGGGATAGGAATAAGGATCCAAGATAACATCAACAGCTGTGAAGTGAGATAAAAATGAAACTGCATATGCAGATATCAATGATAAGGATAGAAGGATGGTTTAAGCAGATAAAATTGGATGGATGGTTGTTAATCTTTTTTTTCAGAGGGATTATACATGGATGTTAATTTTAATCCCCTGTTGGGACAGATATTTGTTTTTAAGATGGATTATGGAAGGATGCTAACTTTTCTTTTCAGAGGAATTATGGAAGGATGCTAACTTTTCTTTTCAGAGGAATTATGGAAGGATGCTAACTTTTCTTTTCAGAGGGATTATGGAAGGATGTTAACTTTTTTTTTCAGAGGCATTATGGAAGGATGTTAATATTTTTCTTTGGAATTATGGAAGGATGCTAACTTTTCTTTTCAGAGGAATTATGGAAGGATGCTAACTTTTCTTTTCAGAGGGATTATGGAAGGATGTTAACTTTTTTTTTCAGAGGCATTATGGAAGGATGTTAATATTTTTCTTTGTTTAGCTGGATTAAACAATAACATATTGTCTGGATGATAAGGATAATATCATTGAAATATGTTCAATGTGTATAAATATTATGGTTATTGGAAGGATATTGATATTAATAAAATATGTAACATGATTAAGCGAATAGATCTAAAATGGAAAAGAAGAATATGGGTAGTGCGTGTGCACAATAAATAGATTCTGGGTCTAGTAATGATATTTTAAATAAAATACTGAAATAATAAAAATGTTTTGAATGTTGTGTTGGTTGAGTACAACTAGCATTTTGTAGTCCGGGGCTTCACGAGGTCGTGACATGATGTATCAGGATGGACGAATCTGTAAGCTTTATCATGTTATAAGGCACAATTTGACTTACTCGAAATCCCCTGGTGTGCGAACATAGAATTAAATGTCATGCTGAGGCTTTAGTTTTAGTTAAAAAGTGTGTTATGTTTAGTACTTCTATCATATATAAGCATGTTAATGTAGAAAGTATTGTTAATATAATTAATTTAATATATTAATAAATAAACATTGTGTCCAGTATAATAAAGTAATGTAATTGACTTGGAATCGGGTACCTTTTACCGTTTCGCGCCATTATCAAGTACGAAGTGGTAGGGCGAGAAACGCGGATAACGGATTCCAAGACACAGGCGGCATTCGGTCGTTCGACTTGAAATTGTGAGCAAGTGTGATGAGTAGTAGTGGATTAAAACTATGATAAGTAATTCGGTACAGTGAAGATTGAAGTTAAATATAATATAATTTGAAGTGGCATTGTGGTTTAATTTAAATATCGTCGGTAAACCTGACATTGGGTTAACAGGCAACACTCGAAGAATTGAAAGAAGCGGTCAAAAACGCCGATTTTAGTTTAAGCAATACTAATGTGTAGTATTATTAAATAAAAAAAGCCTTCCTGTCTGTTAATTTTGGTTTTAATTTATTTTTCTTCCTGCTGAGGTGAAAAGTTGTATGTTCAACTCGAGACCAAAGTTATTTGCATCTCGTGCCTTTGAGTCCTTCACTACGCTCAAGATTCTAAATTAGAATTTTCGCTTGCTCAGGACTCAACATTGGCACTCAGAACAAATACGAACTTTGCTCTCTTGTTGTACAAATAACTATAAAACTTAATCGGCTATTCTTGTGGCTATTGAGTGTATTCCAAAAAAAAAATCCCAAAAATTTGATTCTTCCAGATCTGGACTTGCTCGTGCTCGTTCGAATCAAATCAGGAGCTGTTTCGATCCTGATAATAAATATAATTTTTTTTCAGAAAACTCCTTTCCATTACGTCGTTTTTTGTATGTACCCACTATGAGCGTGACATAATGGAAACTTAAATTTTACATACATAGTTTATATTTTTGTACTTAAATTTTATACATTTAGCCAAAGCAAGTCCAAATCTAGAAAAATCAGGTTTTCGGTATTTTTTTGGAAATGCTCAAGTACGATTCTTTGACTATTTGCTGGAAATATAGGCAAAGTAGAAACATACCGACTGAAACAACTTTTTTAAAAGGAGTGCGTTCATGCAGATGCAGTGATTCCAGGCACTCTCACTTATAATGTCAACTTACCTAGTACTGTTATTGAGCTCGAAACGATCATACTTAGCAACCAGACCAGTGCTATTTTTATCATAACAACTCTCTTAGTGGAATGGTGGCGACTCTTGAGGGGATTTCTAATACCCACATACCTGGAAATGAAGTTGACATTGTTAAGTAAATATATTATTCATAGCACTTACCTATATTGAGTCTAGACGGAAATGTTTGAATTATTTAACAAATTGCTTAATTTGAATTGTACTGTCTATCTACTTCCATAATAGTAGTTTAAGCAACAGGGATATCATAAGGGTTCTTAAAACTTGATGGTCGCCGTTTCAAGTCGAGTTTTGTAACAATAATAATACCCGTTGCGTACGCTAGTTTTTCTACGGCAGCTAAAATAGCGACGAATACAATATCTCGAAAGGTGGCAGAATGTAAAAGATGTCGTATGACTAGAGAAATAAAAAAAAATACACAGTGCTAATGTAATGTATGAAAATCTATAGCAGCAGTGTTCTTATGGAATACCATAGACAACGTTATAATGTATACTTTTTTAACATCGCTGTCAGTCTAGTTGATAGATAAAAGTGCTGGAGTAGATTTTTTTTCATTTAAATCGGTTAAAAACAAACAAAACATTCAGTTGCATAATTAACCATAGTCGCCGATTTGAGCTGAAAAAAATGGGTTAATTAAGAGTCCGGTTATATATTCAAATACGCGCGAGATACGACTTTTACACAATAACGCGCGAAAATATAACATTGGCACTTTATCCTAATAAATAGACATGCCCAAGTATCCCAATCATACAAGCGGCTACTCAGCCACCCAATATCTCGATAATCTCGATATCCACTATTTACACGTTCCTCAATACTCTCAGTCTCTCATTTTTGTAAATATTGTCAGAGCGCGGAGCGACATGACCTCTCTCTGCGAGCCCCTCAAGGCGAGTGAATCCGTTATAGTTTAGTTTAGTTTTCAAAAGGAGGAGGTTCTCAATTCGACTGAATTTTAATTTTAATATTTATTTTTTATTTTTTTAATGGATGTTCACTCATAACTCCGTCATTACTGAACCGATTTGATTTTTTTTTTTGTTTTCTAAAAGTAGACGGTTCCTGGTTGGTCCCGTTTTTTTCAAAATCCATTTCTGATGATGGGATCCATGAGGAACTGAGGGAACTCCTCAAATTTGAAAGGCACATGCATGCTGATTTGGGTGATTTCTAAAGAAACTCGAGCATTTCTTTACGAAAATCATCAATTTGGTGGAGTGGACCTGATGATGAAGACCAGGGATGGCAAAGTGGAACTGCTTCGTAATTCTCAGGACTATGATCCGATTTTAAAAAATATTTTTTTTGTCTGTATATAGATGGTTTCAGGATTGTCCCGTTTTTTTCAAAATCAATTTATGATGATGGGATCCATGAGGAACTGAGGGAACTCCTCAAATTTGAAAGGCACATGCATGATGATTTGGGTAGTTTCTTAAGACACTCGAGCATTTCTTTACGAACATCATCAATTTGGTGGAGTGGACCTGATGATGAAGACCAGGGATGTCAAAGTGGAACTGCTTGGTAATTCCCAGGACTATCGTCCGATTTTAAAAAATATTTTTTTTTCTGAAAATAGATGGTTCCAGATTTGTTCCGTTTTTTTCAAAATCAATTTCTGATGATGGGATCCACGAGGAACTGAGGGAACTCCTCAAATTTGAAAGGCACATGCATGATGATTTGGGTAGTTTCTTAAGACACTCGAGCATTTCTTTACGAACATCATCAATTTGGTGGAGTGGACCTGATGATGAAGACCAGGGATGGCAAAGTGGAACTGCTTGTTAATTCCCAGCTCTATCATCCGATTTGAGACATTCATCTTTTCCTAATACCTTCAAGATAGTCCTATTTGATTATAGTTCTATTTTGATGATGGGCTTCATGAGGGATTGAGAGAACTCCTCAAATTTTAACGGCACATGCATTCTGATTTGAGGGTTTCCTTAAGTAACTAAAACAGTGTTTTGGCGGAGCCAAAATTTTGATGAACTTGATCTGATGATGAAGACCAGGGATCGCAAAGTGGAACTGGTTAATAAACCTAGCTCTACTTATTATCCTAGTTGTGACATTCATCTTTTTGATTTGATTTATATTCTGATGATGGAGTTCTAGAAGAATTCAGAGAACTCTTCAAATTTGAACGGCAGGTTAATTGTGATTAGAGGGTGTTCATAATTAGCTTAGGCATTTTCTTACTGTGGCCATCATTTTGCTGGAGTGGACCTGATGTTGATAATCAGGGATGGCATAATGAATATATGCTCGTTAATTTACAGTCTGTCATCCAATTTAACACATTGTTATTTTGTTTGTTTAAAGGTCTACAAGGGAGTTCCGTTTGATTATACTTCAAATGTAATGATGGAAGCCCTAGGACATTAAGAAAGCTCCTCAATTTTCAATCGTACACGTGCTTGGATATTTGTGAAGTAAACTGGCTAACTCAAACAAATTCTTAATTTCACTTTTACCGGGAACCAAATGAAGTCGGTTTTTTTTTCTTAAAAATTATTTTTTTATCTCACAATATAGGATTCTCAGGATTTTATATTGTGATTGTCAGTTACTTCAATTATGATTGCAATACATTCAAAATGTCAAAAATGATTAAAGTTGTATTAAAATAGTAAGTTATTATATCATCAAATGATACAAGAAAAATAAAAATAAAATATTAAAAAATAGAAGAGTTATGTCACCATGAAAGGTTTTTCACTAACCAATTACTTAATAAAATATAACTAATAATTGCAAAATGTCAACAAAAATACAATTTAAATAAAGTCAATTAGTTATGTTATAAAACTCATCTGTAGAATACAATTATTATCCAATAAAATGTTTCTCAGTCGACTCTTAAATTTACTGTCACAAGAATCGTCTTTCATGTCTGGGGGGGTATAGTTGCCGATGTAGACTAAATGATACGGCGATTAATGATTAAGCAATTTCCTTTTGCAGCATTAGTCCTTAGGACTGAAAGAATGATTTAAGAAGGGGAGCCACTTTTTTTTTAATGTATTTTTTTAGTAGGGGGGATTCCTCTCACTAGCATAGTAGCTACTAGCTTATGTTTGGTATCAATTTCGAGTAAATCAAACACGTAGAATTCATTTGTGCTAATTATTTTGCAATATTTTTCACAGAAACGCAAAAAAATAAAAAATAAAAATTGTCATTTTCCTTTTTTTGCACAAAGTCTTCCATATCATTTTTGAATTAATAGATAATAAAATTAGAAAGTCCATTTCATCTCCTCTTCAAAAAGTACCCACATGATGGATGAAAAAGTTATAATATGCATGAAAAAAATACATCTCGTTACAGTATCATCATCATCATCATCATTTCAGCCGAAAGACGTACACTGCTGGACATAGATTTCCACAATGACCGGTCCTGCGCCACCCGCATCTAGCGGACTCCTGCGACCTTCACCAGGTCATCAGTCCACCTTGCGGGGGGCCTACCCACGCTGCGCCTTCCGGTACGCGGTCGCCACTCGAGAACCTTCCCGCCCCAACGGCCATCGGTTCTACGTGCAATGTGCCCCGCCCACTGCCACTTAAGTTTAGCGATTCGGAGAGCTATATCGGTTACTTTGGTTCTGCTGTGGATGGTCTCATTTCTGATACGATCTCGCAGAGAGACTCCTAGCATAGCTCTCTCCATTGCCCTTTGAGTGACTTTGAGCCTTCATATGAGGCCCATTGTAAGCGACCACGTTTCAGTACCGTATGTCATCACTGGCAACACACACTGATCGAAGACTTTCGTCTTCGGACACTGCGGAATATTGGACGAAAAGATGTGTCGCAGCTTCCCGAACGCTGCCCAACCGAGTCGGATTCGACGATTAACCTCTTTCTCGAAATTGGACCTACCTAACTGGACAGTTTGTCCTAGGTATATATAATCGTCTACAACTTCGAGTGTAAAGTCTCCGATTGTCACTGGAGTTGGTGCTACATGGATATTCGACATGATTTTCGTCTGATCCATGTTCATCTTAAGACCAACTCGCCCGGAGGCTCTACTGAGGCTAACAAGCATCGTACTTAAATCCTCCATGGTCTCAGCCAAGACTACTATATCGTCAGCAAATCGAAGGTGAGTGAGGTACTCGCCGTTTACATTGATGCCTAGCCTTCTCCAGTCCAGAGTCTTGAAAACGTCCTCCAGTGCAGCGGTAAACAGCTTAGGAGAGATGACATCTCCCTGCCTGACTCCCCGCTGCAGCGGAATAGGCTTCGAGTTCTGGTCCTGGAGTCGGACTGACATAGTGGCGCTCTCGTACAAACACTTCGATATAGCGGTAGTCTACTTGGCACCGTTGGAGAGATTGTAGTACCGCCCAGGTTTCGATCGAATCAAAGGCTTTCTCGTAGTCCACAAACGCTAAACAGAGGGGCAGATTATACTCCTCGGTCTTCTGTATAACCTGACGAAGCGTATGAATGTGGTCTACGGTACTAAAGCCTCTTCGGAAACCGGCTTGTTCGGGAGGCTGGAAGTCATCAAGCCTGCGTGCGAGACGATTCGTAATGACTCTTGAAAACAGCTTATAGACATGGCTCAGAAGTGAGATGGGTCGGTAGTTCTTCAGTAAGGCGTTGTCGCCTTTTTTGAAGAACAGTACCACCACACCTCCGCTCCATGCCTTTGGCGTTTTCCCTTCTAGTAAGACGGAATTGAACAACTTCTGAAGGGCCGTAAGGACCGGTTTACCACCCGCCTTCAGAAGTTCGGCTGTAATTCCGTCTTCACCAGGCGCCTTGTTGTTTTTGAGCTGTTTAAGAGCCATACTAATCTCGCACAGGCTGATGTCCGGGATGTCTTCGGTATAGTGTCGGGCCAGTCTAGCTCTAGGGTCTTCCGCCAGACCAACTTCGGGTCTGCTAGTAGACGTGTATAGCTGTCCATAAAAGCTCTCAATCTCACTCAGAAGCTCAGGTTTGGATGTGATGATTCGTTACAGTATAAAGAACATTATAAATTAAAAAGACCTGTTGGGTTAGCATGGTTGCCATTTTATCGCTTATCACGCTATGCGTCACTTTCGCACATACATACTTGTTAGAACGTGACAGCAACGTCGGTAAACGATAAAAACCCGACCATCATAGACTAGCTGTTTTTGACTTCAGACTCTTCTGACAAAAAAGATAGTGCAGTTTGACATAATATAGGCCTCTAAATAATGGCTGTTATTGAGATTCATGTATAAAGTAAACTAAAACGCCTTATTTTTCAATATTTATTAATATAATCTAATCACAATAAACGTCGCGTCGCGGTTTATTATTACGGAAAATCATCTTCCATGCCGTCTTCCATTTCGTCTAATAATGCCTCGCTGTCTATTACACTGTAACAAACGAAATAAGGATAAGTGCCCAAGATAATTAATTATTAAAGAACCTATTAAAATTATATTTGAAGTTGTAATATAAGCATAAAAATTTTAAGTACCTTGAATTGTCGCAGTTTCCTCTGCAGTTACATAACTGCGTGCATTGCAACCTTTTTTGGCTGCAGGAACATCGACCTCTGCAACCTTTTTTACAGGAACATTTGGTAAGCTGGCTGACAGATTCCCAGATATAGGCCTGCGTGATCCATGTCGGCTTCCATACATCCCCTGTGTCAGTCCATCCCCAGTTCGTCGGCGAGACAATTTCAGGCAGTGATTTTAAGGCTTGTCCCCACACTTGCCCTGCCTGATAAGCTGCCCTCATAATATGCATTTTAAGGGCATCTTTTGTTGGAAGAATGTTTTGGAGCGACCTATTTTTTGTTGTGAATAAGAATTTTCTTGCATCGTTTACACTGATGATGTCAACATCTCCACAGTATAGCCGCACCACATATTTTTCTAACGTATTAAATACATTCTCGGGCAGTTCTTCGAGTGGATTAGATAACCCTTTGAAAGCTGCAGTAACCTCGGGATATCGTTACCAAGTATTCCAAGTCAACGTTTTGCCCTTAGAATAAAACGCTGAAACGGTGTCACACCCTCTAAACGCATGATAGCCTCTTAAAGCTTCTGCTTTATCTGCGCCTAAATGCTTTGCTACTTCATGCACCGGTAATGTAGTTGTGATGTTTACCAGTGCCGAAAGATATCCACAGCTCTTTAAGACCATGCTGCTGAAGTGTGACATAAAAGGATATCGCTATAACCACAACATCAGAATCAACCGTGTGTATTGTAATTTTTGATGCGCCATTGAGGGCCATGTCTTGTGCATGTCAAAGAATACGGCTATCTGCCTCTTCAACATAAATCTCGAGCCCATTTAGTAACGTCACATTTGCTGTTCATGATTTTATTTTGTTACCTACGTTCGTCACTACCTTTTGCACTTCGGCATATTCAAGCGCGTAGGAACCTAGTAATTCAAAAAGTTCCTCTTTATTTTTATCATTTTTAAGGAAATCCGACCAATAACTGGGTAGTTTGTAATTTTCTCGAATTTAAGAACGTGTTCCTTTACCTCTGCTCTCACAAACACTTTGCTTAAGCGATTTTTTACAATAAAGATCCCAAACAAAATCCGTTTTTTTAGATTTATTATATTCTATGCTTCTTGTGAAGGTTTGGCGAAATTCTGTGCGGCAGTAGTCTCCAAAAGTTTTAGAAGTCCCCCGTGGTGGATGGCTGTGGATAAGAGCAGCTCCACCATATATATCTCTGTTGCAATTTTCAGGGAAAGAGGGATCCAAATCTTTTTGCAAAACCTTTATTATGTCTGATTTTTGGCAAGCTCGCATGTTCCCCATAGATGATAAAGATGGAGGTGAAGACTGATTCTCACAGCTGAAAAATGTATCTAAATCCAAAAAGAGAAGTGGCGATGTTTGTGCGTGCACGCGCAGCGAGCGTCGGGCGGTGGCCTTGAACACATTAGTGAGTGAGTCGTTTGAATCATCGGAATCGGCACATTTAACATGAAGTTATCGTAAAAAAGTAAGATATTTATTAATTTTCTTTTTATTTCTAGATTTTTGTATTAAATACTGTAAGTATTATTTCATATATGGAATCTACGTCGATAGATTAGTTGAAATGATACTAAACTTAACGTTGTAACAGGAAAAAATATATTTTTATACTTAATTATAATATTTTATTAACTGGACCCCCCCCCCCCACCCCGCCTATCCTCCATACATCAGGAAATGGTGTGGCTCTCCATCGTAAAATGATCTATGGGTTCTAGGTATTCACTTTGCAAAAGGAAACCTTTTAATCATCAAACGCCGTAAATCACATTTTTTTGTCGTCTACAGATGCCACTAGTAGTCGCTCATATAAAGTCGGACCGATGACACGTGGGTTCTTCTCTGCAAGCGCCATGCGACGTGGGACGGTTCTTAGGTGTCCTGTTGAGCGAATAACTTTGCCAGACACGTTTACTTTCGTAAAGGATGACATACTATTTATTACTGACAAACATTAAAATCTCGAACAACTAAAGTGAGAATTGCGTCATGATCCGGTACTTTACGAAAATATCCCTACATGGGTGTCGTGTTTTTACGCCAGCCATTGCGCGCAGTGCGTTCTTTTACTGTATCAAGACACGAGTCGCATCCGTCGAGTATAACGTCGCTGATTTTATACCCCTAAACAGATCGACTTCAAGTGGAGTTTAAGACAATAAATAGGAGAAATATATATTCACTTTTTATTATTTTTGGATACAGAATTCAATAAAATTTATAACTGCATATTCATTTATGTAAAAAAAGTTACTGTTTAGCTAGAAAACTTGGCTAATGTTTGTGTAATTCCACAAAAAGTTACCAAATTTTAAAAATTCTTACTCAATAATTTTGTGTGAAAATGTGTAAAAGTGTTTCATTTATTCCGTAGAAGACTATATATATACTGAACAAGAAAAAAATGTTTTATTATGATTCAATAGCAATGAGGTTGAAAACTAGATAGATGTTTGGAGCTCGCTCATCAAAAAATGATAAAACAGCTGTAAGAAAATGGTGGATATTTCAAAAACTGACAACAATTTTGAAAAACTTTTTCATTTATTCCATTCAAATTGAAATTATCTCTTAATTTTGGCATTAAAACATGTACAAATGTTTTAGTAACTATGAAAACTTATGGCAAAAAGTTGAGCTGAATCGGACAAATTTATATACCGGGCTCTTAATATAAGTAGTTTAAACGAAAAACATAGTTATAGTTTTCGGGTCACAGTGTCGAAATAGTTATTAACGATACAAGTGTCGAAAGTAGGCTTTTTCCGGTAGGGAGTGTCGGTTACTATAAAACATGAACGAAATAAGTGTTGTAAACCGACACGAGTTGGAAAAAAGCCTCCATTTGAACACGTGTATCATACTAGATTTTACTGTGCAATGTGCAAGGAACTTATTGCCGAAATTTCAAATAGTTAATAGTAAAATTTATCTAAGTACCTATGTATGCCAAAAATGTTTATCTATTCCAGTAACCTTGTCGCCGAAAAGTACGGGGTATAGGTAAGCGTTTTCGGAGTTTAAGGTCACAAACTTGGATTATTCATTTGGCCGCCATCATTCACTAGTCTGCAAAATATCAGAACTACCGGTTTTGACACAAACTCTGATGTAGGTGGTTACCAGGCGCTTAAAGTTATTGGATTATAATTTCTTAAAAACAGCGGTAGCGATTTAAATACATTTTACAATATAGATCCGTATAAAAATAACAAGTCGATCCCATTTTAAAAATAATTATTTTGAACAAGTTTCCGCATTAGACCGATGAGTTAAATTGTAAAAAAAACATGCAATGCAATTTTTTTAACTCAGGCTCCAAAGGCCGATAAATAATTTCATCTAGGTTTTATTGTTGGTAAGATTTGATTTTGAGGGTTTTCAATAATAAATTCAGTATTTATGACATAAGTAATTAATTGGTGTGGGTGAAGTTCACATTCAGAAAACTTGGCCTACCGTGCAGTGCTTTAGTAGGTACAATAGTTGTTTTCATGGTATAACGTTTAATTTCACGAATTAGCAATATGGTGGATTTTTTGCCGCTACTGTAGCCTATATTACGAAAAAATTAAAAAATCAAAACATTAATATTATACCGGGTGGAACGGCCCGACGATCCTTTCCGCAAAAGGGGGATTGTTTAGATTTAGTACTGTATTTCCTCTAAAGATACTAGGCTCATATTCGTAAGCGTTTTTAAGTTATAGGCAGTTAACTTTTGATGCAAAATACTGCAAGTGACAACCCTCATTAGGTTCAATAACATTTAACAATAACACAAGGGTCAGTGACATTTACCAAAACAACATTTCTACCCCATAATATTTCCCAGTCAATATTACAATTGTGTGAAGTACCCACTTACAATAATCTAACTAACCATAGATAAATTAAGACTAAGGGCAGTTATACATGCAGAATCGTAGAATTGAAATAATATCTTCTGAAGCCTTTATTTTTATAATTCAAATAAACATGTTACTTTTGCATTTCCATACAAATCGGTTAACCAACAGCATTTTCTAGCTTCCACGCACCCCGTCTAGTATGCTCTTCTGGCGGTGTATTATGGGCTTTATGAACCTATTTATTGTAACTGCCCTTAGTCTCAATTTCTCTATGGTTAAGTTAGATTTTTGTAAGTGGGTAGTTTGCACAATTGTATTATTTTGTTTGGGAAAAATATTAATTTTTACTCAGTCTTACCCGTGATAAAACAGTGACCCAAATAAATTGCAAATTACGTGATAAAACCTATTTTCAAAATGCCCTTGGGAGCCCGCGATTTCCTAAATTTGCTTATGTTATACCGGGAGTGTAATTATAATGCCGCCGAGACGTTACGACGCTATAGACAAAGATATCCTCCACCACACCCAACTAGCCGTATGTCAATTTTACGGGCCTTTGATCGCGTGGCAAATAATCAGCCCATAGTACCACGAACGGGCCAAAACGACCAACGGGGAGGAGGTGTAGTTCACATTGCACCAAGGCTTGAAGAGCGAGTGCTGCGGTATTTCGAGCAAAATCCTAGGGCTAGTTCGAGGCAGGCAGCTCGACATTTCCACCTAACTCATACCGCAGTACTCAAAATCTTGAAACGTGCACGTCTTCACCCTTACAGCATTCAGCGGGTTCAAGCTCTGCTGCCCAGGGACTGCCCTGTACGAGAAGCATACTGCCGTTGGCTTTTGAATAAACTGGAGGAAGATCGCCTGTTCATTCGTCGCATTATTTGGAGCGATGAAAGTTTGTCTGCAGCCTGCATTATTATGCACGGAGGGAACTTTGAACATAGAATGTGAATCAATAATTATTCAGTTGTAAATAAAGTAGTTATTGTTTGTTTGAAAGTGTTCCCATTGCATACCTACCCACCTCTTTATCACAAAGTAATTTTTGTAAACATAAAGTGTCACATTACAGTTACATGTAGGTAGATAGTACATAGTAATAGCAGGGTTGTCACTAAGAAGAACATTAATTAATTTTAATATTTTTACTGATTGTTCGTAACAAAAATCTAAACATTACTAATCGATTCTCCATCACTTAAACTAACCCCCCTTTGCGAGAAGGATCGTCGTGTCTTTCCAGCCTGTATACACTGTCACTGTCACAGGTCTATTATCAGCGACTGCGCACTATTTTTACGGCGATTTCAAAGCAATAAACCTCCAGCTCCATTTCTACAAGCTGCCATGTTGGATTTAATAAAAAACCTAATGGGAAAAATTGTTAAGACGAAAACACTCGATATGACATCGAAATTCTCCTGAAGATATGCAAAATATAGATTTAAACAACACCGAAAACTAACTTAACACAGAAAACGTTCACATTGGGTTCGAAGCTAAACGCCTTTTAAAGGAAGCTAAATGCAGTGCAAAAGACCGGCTTCCGTTTAAAAGTGATTTCAAAAAAATGATAATCGCGGTAGTAAGTAAATTATTAGAAAATAGTCCTTTCAAGTCCCGCTTTGTTCGTGGCTTGTCTTGTTTTGATCCACACGCTGTGTGACATAACAATGCGGTAGAAATACAACATGCTGACATTGTGCTAGAAATATTGCACGATTTTGGAAAAATTACAGGACGAATGGCAGACAACGCAAAAAAACAATTCACGCGTATGGCACCTTCAGCACAAAATACAACGTGTCAAGATTTCGAGAAACACAAAGACGACATCATTGGCCTAGATGAATTTTACCATTCTTTGATTGGAGCCAAAAAGAATACACCGGGTTATGGTCTGTTATGAAGACGTGATTCATATCACATGGCGAAGCAAGTGTGGAAGAAGGCTTCTCGGTTAATAAGTCACTCTTCATAGAAAATCTGTTGGAAGATTCTCTTGTCTTGCAGAGACTAATATATACAGCTTAAAAAACTTTGGTGGCCCTGAAAACTTTCCTATTCCCCAATCCCTAATCACATCGACCAGGACTTCGCGTAGAAGATACCAGGAAAATCTGGAGGAAAAAAGAAAGATGGCCACCGAAGAGGAAAAAAGAAAATCGGCAAAAAGAAAAATTTACCAACAGCTTAGGGAAGTCGAAGAAAAGAAAAAGAAACTAAAAATATTACGTTTTTTTTATATTGTTAGCAATTTCTATTGACAGCGATTTTAGTCTGATAGTTAAACCTTAAAGTTAATTATATTAATCTCGTAGATTATAGACTTTTGAATATGTAATTTAAGTTTTTTTTATTGTTTATTTATTGTATACAATTAACACTAACAGTTAGACCTTACGTGCTAATTGGCATTACATTTCTTGATTAATAACATGCATTTTGGGGAGTAGATGGCGCTCGCGTCACGTACACAATAAGCTCCGTGTTTTATTTATACTTGCTAAAAATAGTTATTGTGATCATAAAATGTGTAAAACTTTAAGTCGCAACTGTGAAAGTGTTATCTAGGTGCGGCATGACTTTTAAGTGGTGTAAAATCACAATAAACACCTGCGGATAAATGAAGGTGTTTACAAACAATAAAAACAATAAGTGCTAAATGACGAAGAACCATATGTGTCTATTTATTCTTACAGTGCAAATCAACATTAAAAAAATTGAACGTGATAGAGATTTTATGACCGAAAACTAATTGCAGTGACTGTTTTATTCTTTAAACATTGACTTGAACTTTGAACTAGGGTAGCTGTCAAAGCTCACACCTACGTCATCATCACCGTTTACCGTGTCCATGCTGCACAAGATTAATTACAGCGACATCTACCAATAGCTTGCGGAACTTCCTGATACCAAACAAGCGCATCTTGATCTAGGTCGATAAATTCGCCTTGGCAGTTAAGTCGTCCGTGGTTGGTTGGAATTATTAGTGGCTGTCACGCAACGGTGCCGAGTTCAGATCTTGACTGTATTAACTTTTTGTTTTTTTTTTTAATTTTTGTTTTTGTAACTTTCTTCTATTTACTTACTATTGACTTTTTTTATTATTATTAATAACAAAATGGAATGCTTTAAATGCCAGAATAGCATAAAACCAAAAGACAATTTTTAAAAATGCATGAACTGTAGAAAATACTTTGAATTGACATGTACAAATGTGACCAGATCTCGGTACAATCTAATGACGAAAGATAATAAGAATAGATGGAAATGTTCGCTCTGCGTTCGACCGAAGAGTGCCTCTGGGACCACCCAAACATCTTCTGGTTCAACCAGCACGCCAAAAATGTTGCCAGGCGCCTCATCTACGTCGACGGAACAAAATAATACCAGCGTAGAAAGGAACGTTACGCATAGAAAACGACCGGATTGTAGTGACAAGACCAACACACCCCAAGACGAAGCATCCCAACCAATCTACAAAATGACGATCAGATCTCCTTCCTGCGAAGATTTGTCTCAAATTTTAACCAATAATGAAGATAAATTAAACTCTACGTTGAAAGATAGTACGTTTAATAGTCCAAGCAGTCTCCCAAATATGTCAACTATGGATAATTCATTAGTCGTAGCTTTAAAAGCCCAATTAGAGAAACAAACTACCGAGTTATCGTGTGCTCATGCAGAAGTAGCAAGATTAAATATTGAGAATTGCGAGCAACAAAAACAAATAGAGAAACTCAATAAAAAAAATAGTGTGCTACTGTTGTTACATAAAGAACCTATAAGGAACACACCTACAAATAATATTGCACATAGCTCAATATTCCAAAAAGTTTATAGCTAGGAGGATACACAAACATATGAAAATCAGATAAAAAAATTAGAGAGTGAAGTACTAACATTAAATAATAAAAGTAATATTTATAGTACCTTTACGATAAGACGCAAACAAAACAACAATAATAAAATAAAAACTCTTCAAATTAAACTAAGCCGGGGGCTCGCGTCAAATACAGATTATAAACGAAAATCTGATACAGGGGCAAACAGAGAAGTGACTCTCACTCGGATTCAGCATTCAACCAGAGCATTACAGAGAACTGTTAGACAATTGGAGGAACATATAAACCATACAATTGTTGACAAAAGTACTTTGAACACATCAATTAAACCTATTTTACATAGAGAAACTCATATAGCACAAGCGACGCCGGTAAAGACAACAACACATCAAAAAGACAAGCCATGATTACTTCTTTTATCAGATTTTCATGGAACTGATCTCTTAATGCCTTTATCGAAAATTCGCTGAAATGATTATGACTTTATGGCGGATGTTATTCAATACGGAACTACTGAACGTGTACTACAAAACGTTAAACAGAAAATTAATGACTTTAATAAAAGTGACTGTCTAGTTATCATGTGTGGTAGTAGTGATTACAGTATCACTCCATTGGCTCAAATAATGAATTATTTAGAAAATATTGTATAGCTGCTCTCATACAAATATAATTATTTGTGACATTCCTCATAGCCTAACTAAGTATGCTGATGATTACAATAACTTTGTTAATAGGTTTAATACCATGTTGCATGCAAGATTTGTAAAATACCCTTATGTGTGGCTTCAAGCATCTAATAGTGTTTACTATGGTTTAAGTGACTACTATTCTCGAGGATATCAATTAAATCATAGGGGAAAATATAAATTGGCACGCAACTTAAACAATGTTCTCATAAATGTAAATAAGTCATATTACAATCAGTTGCCTTTTTTATGTACACCAGCTCCCAGCCATTGGTCAATAAACAGCCCGATACGGTAAAAAACGATCTGATTGTTTATAATTATATTAATATATTGCACCAAAACATAAATGGTACCTATAATAACCAAAGCCGATTTACTTTGTGTACACATACAGGAGTTAAAGGATAAAGGAACTCAAGTAGATGTAATTTGCGCCACAGAGCATAACATGCAGTCAGGCGATGAACATCATTTGGTAATTCCTAATTTTAAACTAGCATCATTTTACTCCAGAAACAATAGAAATGGCGGATCCTGTATTTTAGTCAGAAATATTCACAAATATCGCGTACTCGATGAAATTAAGAGCATTTCCATAAGTAATGTTATAGAGTGTACCGGATTAGAACTAATTGATCATAAATTAATAATTATCTGTATATATAAAGTACCTAAACACAAAAGTAATTATTTCAACGTATTTTTCAATAAATTAAACTACATACTAAATGAAATATCTCACAAGGGGAAAAAAAATGTTGTTTGTGGCGACTTTAACATTGATGTGCTCAAAAGAACTTCACAATCAATTACATTAAGAGACTTAGTTTTGGAGTATAACTTAAAGTTAGCAATATCTGAGCCAACTAGATTGTCGAGCAAAACCTTTATTATTTATTATTCATAATATCCGAGGCAGCACAGCCGAGGTAATTGACTTGGCCCTTTCGGATCATACAGCCCAACTGTTGAAATGCCCAGTTGAAAAAACATGTATTCTTACCCATTGGTTTAAAAAACAGAGAGACTTGAATAGAGAAAACATTGATAAATTTAGAGATCGTTTATTAGAACTAAGTTTTAATGAAGTATATATGGCAAATAATGCTAATGAAAATAGATTAATGAAATCTTGGGTCTAACATATATGCTGCAAAATGTATTGGTTGTAGACAATATTCTTTGCGACTATAGACGTACATTAAAACATCGTCTTTATTTGCGAATTGGATGCAATCGTCCGGAAAATCAAGCTTGAAATTTGCTTCTCTATTGTGAAAAATGCAGCGACCAGTTCTGATAGAACTGCTTTGTCGGACTCTATATTACTGATCGCTATGAATATTGGCCACAAAATTGCTTATGTGTCGCGTTTATCATGGTGTTAATAAACGCGATTAATCCGTTCTAAAGTGTTCAATTTCAATGCTTCTGTGACCTTTAATGACCACAAGGAATCTGATAAAATCAATTGTTTAATGTTGCGATCGAGATGAGCACCCTGTTGAGTAATTGCCAAGGCTTCTAAACCTTCTCGGTTTTTTGTTAATGATTTGAATGTTGCAACAGCACCAGCCCATCTCGTTGTACTGGGTAGATTTAGGGTTGTATATTGACCTCCGAATTTTTGTTTATGTATTTCTTCGAATGTTGCCAGGCATACGTCTCCTGTTTATGTGTTTTATGATCGACTTACACTTCTCAAAGAATATTTTAAAGCAGGGTATCTTCATTATGCCGTTAAATAACATTTTCAAACCGTGAGCGGCACATCCAACGCAGTCGACGTGATTATATTGGGCTTGAATTTGCCGCCATGCTGCACGCATGTTACTTGCATTATCAATTTATCAGTAACAATAGCCACAAACTTGTCCGAACCAATTTCATCTAACACTTGTTTCATTTGGTCATTTATATACTCACCTGTATTTGTGTAAGAATGTCCTATAGTATTTTATTTTCTTTAATTCAAATTCAAATTCAAATTCAAATTCAAATTCAAAAATTTATTCTGCAAGTAGGCCTCAAGGGCACTTTTACAAGTCAGTAAGCATTACAATAAAGCATTTGCATGTACAAACATTTACAATATATAGTGAGAAGTAAAAGTATAATCTAAATACTGATAATACAACAGCCAAAACCTGGGTAAACAATATTAAAATAAATGTACTAAGTAATATGACAAGAGATGTATAGTCTCTATAGTTAATAATAAATTAAGTTTGGAGATGTAGAAGGTCCCCCAACGTCAAAATAAAATACGATAAAAATTTGGAGATGTAAAAGGTCCCCATAGTCAAAAAATTATACTAATAGGATTTGGAGGTGTAAAGGCCTCCAAACGTCAAAAATAAAATATCTTTATGATATAAATACCACAAGTCATCAGACTGTTAAGTTAACAGTCTTAGATCTAATGCTACCGAATACATAACTAGTATGTATCTAACAAGTCAAAATTATGAACCCAACAGAGATGTAAATTCTCTATAGTCAATAATATGTACATTCAATTTGGAGATGTAAAAGGTCCCCAAGGTCAGAAACATAATATGTAATAAGATAATACTATATGAATAAGAAATGGAGGTGTAAAGGTTCTCCAAGTGTCAGAATATGATGTAACAGCCAGTAACAGCACAGCATCGCCTTGAGCATCGTGCAAACCACTCCGGGACACTGCTAGCCTGATAAGACAGCTTTTGAGACTAAATACTTGGCCATGGCTCCTTGTCTCCTAAGTAATCGTCGATTCTTAGGCTAGGTCATTTTATAATATGATTATAAAAGTAAAATCCAAAAACACATACAACAACAATACAAAATACATATAAACATATTATAAAAAACCTAACCTAGAGTGCCGACGGCAACGGGGCCGGGCCCAGGCTGCCGGTGGTTAGGGCCGCAGTGTCCAGTTCCTCCTGGAGGACTATACGCGCCCTGTCCAGGATTACCGCCTTCTGCATCTGACCCTTGATCCATCCACCTAGCGAGAGTCTCTCAAGATGTTGGTCGAGACTCTTCGCTATTAGAGCGTTCGCTGAAACGACTATCGGGACAATGATCGTCGAGTCAACATCCCACATGGCGGTTATTTCGTGAGCCGAGTCTAGGTACTTACTGGACTTGTCCTTCTCGGCCTTCACGAGATTCTCGTCATGGGGGATGGTGACGTCGTCGAGCACGGCCCGACGCTGCGATCGATCAACCAGCACGATGTCAGGCTTATTGGCTACAATAGTCCTGTCCGTGATGATAGATCGATCCCAATAGAGTGTGGCACGACCATTATCGAGAACTGTTGCTGGTGAATAATCCTGGCTACGAGATTATGTCTGTGCAAGTACTCGCCGTTAGCAAGATGAGAACAATCCGAAATAATATGCCTGAGTGACTCTCCGGGACGGCGGCATGCCCGACATATGTCGACCGTACCGTCCTTCAGGATATATTTCCGGTACCTAGTTATTCGTCATGATAACTTCGTCCGCAATTGCACAGACCAAACCTTCGGTTTCTCCGAAGAGGTCCCCGAAACGTAACCAGTTCACCGACGCGGGCAGATCTACGTCGGGGCCCGTGAGGGCCTTGTAGAAACGCCCGTGTAGTTCTTTGCTCTTCCATACCGTCTTGCGGTCCTCGGTGCTTAGTACCACAGGTTTGCGCCAATTCTCGTTAGCCAAGGAGAGCGGCGTGAGATTTCTGTCTACTGCCACCACATTACGATGCATCCCACACTCGCTGTTAAGGAAATAATTCCTAAGATTGTACACCTCACGGTTGTGAAGGTCTTTATTATTATTTATTATTTACCTGTCTCTCGCTGTGTGCTAGGAAATGCTTTTCCAAAAAATTGGTTCAGGAGTAGTAATAATAAAATTAATAACACCTCTGCCTCGAACGTTTGACCATCCATCAGTTATTAAGCCCAGTGTTGATGCTAGTTTCGAATATCCTTCAATCTTCACATTGTTTTTAGTATTTAGGGTCATCTTTAACATTGAGTAGGTAGACCAAAGCGAAGACGGTTTATATTTATTAGCAAGCTCACCAAAATTGGCCAACAATACATTTTCCGAAAACGATGAGGCTTTTTTTCCATTCCTCCAGGAAATAAAGTGGTCATACGCGGCTAAGTATCGTTCTTTCGATTTATTAGGCAGTAAATTTTCATGTAAAACTTTGGCCGCGTTAATTATGTATGGTGGTGTTAAAAAATATTCTTCGTCAGATTGATCTGATGACGACATTTTTGTTTTTATTTTGCATTAACAGAGACGCGGACCACGGAAGAATAACTAAAGCTTGGAAATAGTACGATAACTGTCAAATAACGGCCTAGCCTAGTTGTTAGTGACCCTGCCTACGAGGCGAATCCTGGTCAGGGCATTTATTTGTGTGTTTATCATGAATATTTGTACCTGAGTTATGGATGTTTTATATGTATTTATGTATCTATCTATTATATATATATATATATATATATATATATATATATATATATATATATGTGTATATATATATATCGTCGTCTAGTACCCACAACACAAGCCTTATTGAGCTTACCGTGGGACTAGGTCGATTTGTGTATGATTGTCCCGGTATATTTATTTATTATTTAATGACAACAGTTTGGAGTGGTCTTGAAATTGGCAGTGGATTTCTCAAATGTCGTAAGTCTAACCTAATTACGTGCCTCTTACGACATATGTAAAATCCACTATCAAAATATGCGAAGTTAAGTTTAAATGCATTGATACCGATTATCAAATTATAACTAAGTATGTATTTAATTTGGCTGCTTGGACAAATGATTACAGTTCATTTCAACCAATTTTCTAAATAGCCTTTTACCTATTTGACTAAATCTCAAATTGAATTTGTTTCAAAATGACAAAATTGACTTATTCTCGAAACATTAAAATGTCATAATAACATTTACACATTATATCCAATATCCAAAATGTATAGTTGGTAAAATGAACAGCAACTTCAAATACCTACCGAATTATTGTTATGACTGAAGGTGAAAATGTATTAGTTTCATAATCACCAAAATTCATAAATGCCTATTGTTGACAGACCCAAAGGTCAAAATGACACTGTATCCATAATGCCTAAAATTTTAACGACGCCGTTTTTTAGTATTAATGTTAATTAGTCTGTTTTTTTATTGCGTATACAAAGATCACAGCTTTATAAAACAGTTTTTACATATTCCATCTGCGGGCCTAAGATGGTTATCCACGAATGTCATACGATAATGCTATAAATTGATAAACTACGGATAGCGCGACGGTGACAGCTGCCAAATGCAAAGACATTTGACAGAACTGTTTAAAATTATCAGAAATTGTCAGAACGTGTCGACAAACTATCGTCTTATCCAGCAATTATCAGGATATCAGCTTGGCATCTTAGCCCCGCTGGTTTTGGTTTAAATTAACAGTTGGACGATTAAGGATGTTTCAGCTGTCATTGTAGTGTACGAAATGAAAAACAGGCTTTAGTCTACTTTATCAGAATGAATCCCTGCTATGGTTAAGCGATCTAACAAAAACCGGATTTATTAGCGGGCCGAGTATTTTTTATCTCAAAAAGGAAAACCGGCTAAGAGCATGTCGGGCCACGCTCAGTATAGGTTTTCGCAAATTACGATCCGTAACTAAAAAAGGTTTTAACCTATCAAGTTAAAACGATTTTTTTGGAAGCTTGTATTAAGATATAAATATAATAAGAATAAAAGAAAAAAAAAGATATAAATCGACGATGTTTTCTATAGATATTGACTTTTAGGTAATATTTTGAGAATGTCACGTTTTTGTACCTAGTTAATTTGAGTTTTAGACATTTTGGGAAATAGTATGGTTGAAACTTGATCAAAACCCTATCATCTAAAGTTTTAGACATTTGGGAAATGGTAGAATTGAAAATTTATCAAAATGCGATTTCGTCTAAATTTATTATAGTCGTTTTAAGAATAAGGTAATTTGAGAAGTAGGCATTAGTCATTTCGAGCTTAAGACATTTTGAGAATAATGTGTTTTAGCATTTTGATATTTTAGGAACAAGGTATTATGATATTTGGTTGTAATGAACCGTAAATTGCATCAAAAGAGATCAGTAAAACTGTTGACAACCTACGGAATCGGAGAAATAACAAATATATACGCTAAAAAGAATCTACAGAATCCCTAAACCTCAAGTAAGTACTGCCTTCTCAAAGAGATTCTCAGCTTTTCTCTTTCCACATTTATACAACAAATTAGTAAAAGTATGCGATATTAAGCACTGTAATTTAATTGAAGCAAAAAAACGTATACAAAATCTCATTTTTTCATGGAGCACTCGTAGGGCTACTTTTATGTTGGTAGATAATAATACCCGTTATCTCACGCATAAGGAAAATCCATCACATTTAGGTAACAGGATGTCTTATTACTGAAGCAACCATACTTCTCTTTCGTGTCCTCTCGTTCACATTCTACAATCGCACACACACACACACACACACGCACCCACACACATACACACACACACACACACAAACACGCGCAATTACGTTGGGTAACTTACGTAGGTGTATCTGACTCAGACCTTTGTGTTCGAGTTTTGGTTTATGTTCGTTATACGAGCGTATATACTTATTATAATAATGTTTCCTATAACTATGTACTTAACTATAGTTTTAATTAAACTACAATCTGTTAACTCAGTGCCGCAACTTATCGATTTTTCTATAAGATCTTGATTCCCACGATACAGGCTTGCCTAGTGTGGGGATCATTGTATTGTTCCCTCTGTATATTGATCTTTTTTGTTTAATAAATATATTTTGATTTTGATATATACATCTCTTTTTGACACTTCCTTTACTTGGTATGGAAGTGAAGGACGGGTTTATGACTTTGATGTTCAGTTTTGACGGGGGGCATGACGCGGAAGGTTCGCAATGGCGGATCCATAGATTAAGCTAATGTCGTTTAAGGCTGCGTTTTACCAAATTTTTATCCCGAGAATAACGCTTACTCTCAGATAGTAACGTCAAATTACTATGGGATTTTGACATTAGTATCCAAGAAGCGTCAAATCCAGCCTAAGTCGCGTTCCGTAACTATACCGATGAAAACATTAAGCAGTTAATTTTAGTGGAAATAAATGAAATATAATAAGTAAATGTAAAAATAAAGTATAAAACATTTTATTTACTTTATAAAAGTAATATTGTCTTCTGTTACCGCGATTGTTATTCATTGAAATTAAACACTTTAGAACGGATTAATTGCGTTTATTAACACCATGATCCTACGTTTCGAGCCCTTTACAGCACTCGTTTTCACAGGGTTAAGATGATGACTGAGAGAATGCGAATTCTCCCCGTCAATCAAAAAAGTTACTTGTGCAAACTACCTACATACAAAAAATATAAAAAAATAATTTAAAAAATAAAAACAAAGGTTGGTCTACAATGCCCAGAGGGGCTTATAAAGCTAGTCATACATAGCCTGAAGGGCATTCTATAATTAAAATAAAAAATGTTTAAACCCTGTGAGGATTAACATACATACAACTTACGAACGGTTCCCTAACTGGCTTATGGAGCCTAACTGGCTTATAACATTATTTATTTTATTTATTTATTTCAAAAAACAGTTTACAGCCTAACAGTAAAATCCAAAGCACTGCAACCATCAAATAAAAAAGCATAACATATAATACATACAAAAACACAAATAAAACCATAACATATGAAACTTAACACTACTTATAATTTAGGCGACGTAACTACGTGGCTTCGTTGCGTCGTCTGATCAGGCGTAGGATTCGGCAGGTTGCCCCGGAACCGCCGAAACACGACACCCTTCGGCCAGAAGTCTGGGCTCGCGATGGTGTCCATCAGCGGCCGCGGCACGCGCACCACAAACGAGCTGAAGTGCACGTAGTGACGCGACCGCAGCTGGTGCACCCTCAGGTTGTAGCTGGTCTTCTGGCGGACGTACTCTACCACCTCATCGGCTACGGCAGAGTGATGCAGGCGCGACACGTAGAGCGCCGTCCTCGGTGTCGCAATCGGTAGGCCAGACTTAACTGGATCCGCAGTGCCACACTGAGTTTTACGAAGCGCCTTGCCTGCCTTGCTCTTCTTTTCCACCAGTGTGAACCCCTCCTTATCCACACGGGTGCGGGATTTCTTCTCCATAACTGGAGCCCGTTCTTCACACGCCTTAGCAGGCGCGCTTACCCGGTTACCTGCGACTGGTTGACCGGCTACGCCAACATAATCACGCTGACGCGACTTCGAGGAGGCAGGAGGTGGCCGGACGCGCGGGGGGCACGCGGGCGGTGTACCGATGTGAGCGCGACTACAATTTGCAGCGTCGGCACCACACATTCCGACCGGCGGCGCGTCATACGTACTCCGGTCATCGCTCTTGAAATTTGACGCCACTGGCCGAGTTAGAGCATTATTACGCAAACTGGTGACTTCGTTGCGTAACTCGGCAATAATGACTTGGGCTGCTTCAAACTTCAAAACCACTTCTGCTTAACTTGTTTTAAGGGCCACGATATCCTTAAACAAGCTGCGAACGTCAACATGGTCCGGAACGTCAGATGGCAGGCTAGAGGCACCCGCCACAAATTCCGGCATCCGGTCCTTATTCTCCCTCAAGATTTTGTTTATATCTTGAAGGGTCTTCTCCTGTTATATCCCCTCTTCGGTGAGGTACATATGTGCCGGTAATCCCAAGGGACTGACACAGCACCTGCTTCGCTTCACAGATGTCTTCAACGGTCATGCTCGACGCCCGCGAATTCATCTGGACAGCTGTCGCCAGGTCCATCTTCCCTCCCAGCAGCAGCTTCTGTTGCAGCAAGGCGAGGAGCTCGTTCACGATGGGTTGGCTCTGTCCGGAGACACTCATCGCGCCGATTCCTTAGCGGCGGCCGCGCTAATTTCGCAATTAATAATTTAATTACTCGTCAACGCGTCTACGTCGCAGCGCGCATTGCAAACGAATCATTCTCTACATCTTTCACTTATAAACTTTTTACCCATCTATTTCTTTTCGGTGTCAGATATGAGCTCCGAAAAATGGTCAATTTTGATCAAATCTTTATCCCCCCCACTTTTCTCTTCGTACATTGCTCTATATCTTGGAAACTCTTTATCAGAGAAAAAAGCTTCCTTCAAAAAAATTTGTACCTAGATATTTTTTTATATGCATGTGTGTCAGCTACCGTTTAAAAAAATATACTATTTTAAAAATTTTGGATTACCAAAATTGTGCTGGTAGAGGGAGGTTTATAGTGCAATTGCGGGTACAACGGAATCAGTCTACTTTTCGTAATTAGCGTATACGAGAACCATTTGATCATAAAATATTTTTTATAATAATTAAATATAAAATCATTTTTATACTTACATATCATTAGCCCTCAATAATGCGATCGAAAACGCATATAAGCCCTCATAATAGTAAACTTTTTTGTTACAACAAATTTCTTATCTGTGAAAATGTTACTATAGCTAAATAATATTGTCGATTTCGATTATATATTTTTTTTTCAATTTCGAAGTTTTCTGACACAAGGAAATGTTGATTTGACCGCTATTCTAATATTAGTCGAGATGACGGTAAGTTTGAAACGAATTGTCAATTGCATACAATGACGCACGCACGGAAGAATAACTAAAGCATGGAAGTAGTACGATAACTGCCAAATGACAACATTTTGGAGCGGTCTTGAAATTGGCAGTGGATTTCTCAAATGTCGTAAGTCTAACCTAATTACATGCCTCTTACATAAAATCCACTATCAAAATATGTGACCAAGTTGTAATGCATTGATACCGACTACCAAATTATAACGATGTATTTAATTTGGCTGCTTGGACAAATTGCATCAAAAGAGATCAGCAAAACTGTTGACAATTTACGGAATCGGAGAAATAACAAACATATATACATCTCCTTTTGACACTTACTTTACAGTTTTGACGGGGGGGGGGGTTAGACGCACGCAAGTCGCACGTTATTTGATATTGAACGAAATTAAAAGTGGGCTATCTCTAATTTCAAATCATCAAAAATATTAATTTCAGAAAAGTATTCATTCATGTAATTGTAAATATTTAGGTATTCAAACTCGAGTGTGGGTTTTTATGAAACGAGGCGTCAGACGAGTTTCATAATAACATCACACGAGTGTTTTCATGCCATATAATCAGGCAGCGGAACTTTGGTGCCGATGACAGACGCATGACGTAGCGGCTGAACACAGAGTGTTTATATCTAGATGATAGATAATCATTAATCACTAACAACGTATTGGCCTCTTTAGTTCACGGATGTTTTATTGACACGGCCAGTACTTATAAAAACATAATCACTTAACTGTCTTTGTCATTGTCATCAGAAAATTATCGAAAACAATATTGTACATCGTTATATGATTTTTTGTTCGTGAATTTTAGAAATGTGAATTGATAAGGTACAACATTTATAATTAACTCATTATCAACATCGCTTGACCGCAGTCGCCATGGAGTCGATGCAGCCGTTTTTGCAGACATTTCCTTTCTTAGTTGTTAAAGATAAAAAAATGTTTTGCTCTTGCTGTCAGCAAAATATAACAGCTAAACCTAGTAACATAGAAAAACATTTAAAAACTAAAAAGCACATTGAAAGAGAAGGATCGAAAATGACACAACAAGACTATAATATGGATTTAACCAATTTCCTGATAGCTTCAAACATACCATGGAAGCAATTGCAAAATAAAAACTTTTCTGATTTTCTTCAAAAATGCAGCATAAGCGGTCATTACGCAAATTCTGTGAGTATACCATCAGAATCAAATTTAAGAAAGCACTATTTGCCAAAAACGTTTCAAAAGGCTTACGCTTCCATACGCCAAGATATAGGTAACTCCTATATTTATGTAAGTGTGGATGAGACGCAAGATAGATTACAGCAAAACGTAGCAAATGTAATAGTGGGAGCTCTAAATGAAAAAAGCGCGAGCAGGCCGCATATTATCGCTTGTAAAGTTTTGGACAGAACGAATAACGTCACAATTAATGATTTAGTTGTGAACTCGCTGAACAAACTATTCGAAGGTGTTAATTATCATGACTAGAGTGGCCTTATTCCTCACTGATGGAGCTGGGTATATGCTAAAAGCAGGTCGCACACTAAACGGCATTTTTCCTAATATGACCCATGTAACGTGTGTTGCCCACGGATTTAATCGTGTAGCTGAGACGATTCGAGGTTTATACAATGATGTTAACGAATTAATATCAAGTATAAAATTGGTATTCTTAAAATCACCCTCAAGAGTGAGAGTATTAAAACAGCTTTACCCTGAAATGCCACTACCACCACGGCCCGTTATAACGAGATGGAACACGTGGATTCAGGCCTGCGTATACTACAGGACATACTTTTCTGAAATCACAAATGTTATTAACGCACTAAACGAACGAAATGCAGCCAAAGTAACAAGAGCAAAATTAGCTCTTTGCATACCGAACGTGAGAGAAAACATAGAGCAAAATTAGCTCTTTGCAAACCGAACGTGAGAGAAAACATATGTTCAAATTCAAAACTCAAAACTGACATTAAATGAGTCATTGCGTGTGATTAAAACTGTCACGGCAAAATTGTCTAAGATTAGGTTACATTCTAAAGGAAAAAATATATATCAGAAACATAAAACAATAATACACAAAAACAAAGGACTACAAATCATGAAAAATATGGCTGACTTAAACGACCAAAAGGAAATTTGTCTGTATGAATTCTCAGAAAGAATGAACTTGTGGCGTTTTTTCAAATATGCTCCCATTACTTCAGTAGAAGTGGAAAGATCATTTTCAATTTTGAAGTGGATTTTTACCAGCACGCGATGTAACATGACTCCTAGTAGTTTAGAGCAAATATTGATTATCAATTTCGAATTGAAATATAATCAATGACGAGTTACCTTTACAAACCTCTTTCTACCTAAGCTTAAGTCAATGGCAGTTGTCTACAGAAGAAAAACTTCATAATTTAAAAGCAATAAGTAATTGTCACTAGTCGTTCAGAATGGGTAAAAATCAGTCGGTTCCAAAATCATTACGAGACATTACAATGGAGAGTATTGCCAAAATATTAAACCGAAATCTTCTTCAGTACTTAGATGAGAAGGATGAATACGATTTTGCAGACAAAGTAAGTAATTCTTAAAATATAGACATATCATATAAATATATTGTTGTATTGGGTCATTCTGACAATTTATTAAATGATATTTATTTTTTTAGATGCTAAATTTTCGTGGATGGATATACGATTTGAACTTGCCAAAAGTATTAGACAAAGAACTTTTTTAAAATCGTTACCATCAGAAGAAATCAATTTAAATGAAAAATGGTTGACTTTTAATAGTATTTGCTCCAAGTGCGGGTATAATGATTATGATTATGAACATAACAGCAACAATATGTACCTATATAACTGGCGGGAGATTCGAGATTTATATTGTCCTGAATGTGCGTGTGAAATGTATATATGTAAATAAGAACATAATATTAATGTTTGAATTTTAAATGTTCTGTTCCGTAAATGATATTTAGTTTGTTGTTTTTTCTTTTCTTGTGAATATATTTTTCTCTTCAAATACTGTAAAATGTTGTATTTGAAAAATAATATTAAATAAGATAAAAACCATTCCTTGTCACATTTTTTTTCGCCAACGACGTATAGATAATATAAAGGCACCGCAGATTAAACGCTAGCGACTGATATATGCATCGAATCACGCAAGTCGAAACTTTCCTTAGTTTATTTGAGTCAGGTTGAATATCAAGTTTGACATTGCTATTAACTCGGCGAGCTAGTGACAACTGTTGCATCTGTCAAAGAGTGATAAAAGTTAATAGTTATGTTGTGTATAATTTATAAGAACATCCTATATCCCTATTATTTTGCGTCATAATGATGTCATCGGCACCAAAGTCCCGCTGCCTGCATATAATTTCCATGTGATTTCATTATATACAGTCACATCAACTACTATCATCTACCGTTAGAGCAATATCGGGTGTATTTTGGGGGCAGCGTACGCTGGTTTATTTCGAGTTTGTTCTAAACCGTCGAACTTTTAAGTTTTAATGCGCGATTTTCGGTTCATACTTTGAATCAAATACCCTACGTACTCGCATCAGAAAGTCACAAAAGATTGCGAGTTAATATTTCGGTTATAGTCGTCGTTAAGGATCGATTGTAGCGGGTGGATACGGTTCAAACATGTGTTCAGACCTGCCGATGCTGATGAAGCACATGTGCATGATGCTCGCCGAGCACGCCAGCACGTCACACGTCACATAAACGTTGCACCACGCCACGCCAAGTGGCCAATAACCTACAATACAACACATATTATTACTTGATTTATATTAAACCATTATATAAGCAAAACCATTAGTAAATATATGAAATCACCTTGCACTCGCTACAGTCGAGTTCATTAATATGTGTACCTACACTTTTTCACCTTATTACAAGAGATTAAGGTAACGAAATGTACACATATTAAATGAACTCGACTGAACATACAAAAGGTTGCATTAAGAGCTGTCCTTTATTTCGTCCTCCAAAATAAAATATAACACAACTTAATTTCGGTCATTACAGAGAAATGTTAATTTATAAGTATAACCGTAACTAGACCAACTATAAAATAAAACCATTCCATGAACATAAAAAATACTTATTATCCTCCGTATTTTCCAAACTTAGAATCATCAACCATCGCACAGGTAGCACCGATGGTCTTCTCGCCAAAAGCTACGAACTTGCAGTTGGCGTAGGGAAATAAAAAATATATAAATAAATACCTAAATAGTTCTTCACTTATAGAATTATGAGGAGTTAGTAGAATAACTACGCAAATCATTTGTATGATTTTAACTTGACGTATACTAAGGATTGTCCACGAAAAATAAACCGGCCAAGTGCGAGTCGGACTCGCGCTCCGCGGGTTCCGTACAAATTTTTAGTTGCAACTGCATCTCGAAGTAGAACGTTGACGTCAGCCCCACGTATCGAGTGATTGCAGGATCACTCGTTTTCACGGCATAAAGTTAGTAGGGACCTATTAAAATTGTTTCAGAATGTGCAAATCAAGCCCTTTTAACTTGTTACTGGATCATGTTGTATCCAGTTACTTTTTTTTTTTGTCCCCTCTTTTATCGGGCATTTTTCTTTGAAAATAATTAAAAATATATCATCTCTCAATGCGTCTGGGTTAACCTCGTTTATAACTATTCCTAATTTCAAACCGGCTTTAGTAGTTCCCAAGATATTTAACAATGTGACAGGCATACAGACTGACTGACGGATTCACATCAAAAGGGTTCCTTTTTTACCATCTGGTACGGAATTCTAAAAAGTAGCAAATTTGAATCGTAACGAAAGGGCGTTTTTTTTCGTGAACATGCCTTATTTAAAATATTATAAATAAATAACTACAACTACGTTACTGGATTAAAAACGTAAATGGTAAAAAAAACATTTAATTGACTGTCATACGATGTGCCATAATTTGGTACTTATTTACATTTATAAAAGCTCCTGGAAATCTATGGCTCTTGTTTACAAATCTAAATTAATTTAAAAACAAAATCATTGCCCACCCATGGTCTATGTATACACGTACTTAACATTAATTAAGGTATTTAACATTAATGTGTACAAAGAAAACGCTGGGATAACCATTTCTCTTAAAGTGATCCTTGGTGCTGTGCAGGGTTTTTCAATGCGACCGTCTAAGGCCAGCAGAACATCAATGGACATTTTGACGAAATGATAAAGATATAAATTAAAACACACTACTAAAATTTTTAAATTCTTACCCAGAAATCCTGGTATCGCTCCCATTGGCATCACGAACAAGCTAACGAGCAAGTCAGCAATAGCTAATGACAACAAAAAGTAATTTGTAACATTTTGTAGTCTTTTATCCAAACACACTGCTAAGCAAACCAAAATATTACCCACTCCACCAGCTATTATAAACATAATTACAAACAGAAAGCTCCAGTCATACTCGATTTTTGTTATAGACTGCAAAGAATCATTTTTAAACTCCCACATACAATGTAACATTTGTGTAATATTATTTTCACCCCCACTAACATTTCGATCGACACCATTGTAGAAACAAGTTAATTCGTTCCAATGGCAAACTTGAGGCACCGGAAGACTTAACCATAAATCCTTTAAAGCGCTTTCAAATACAACAGACAACATGCTCAGTTTGAAGTCAACGTCGCAGTACGAGTCGTTGCGGTAAACACCCAAACTCTCGTTAAAACAGCAATTACAAGAATAAGACGTTTCATTTTGAATATCAATATTCAAACTGCAATGATAATAGTTGTATATTGTTGGATAAGCACTGTTTTGACACTGAAATCCAAATACGGAGCTTCCGCAAGCAGCGGTGCTTATATAACTGCATTTGTAATCTTGTATATCCAAGAGAGGAGTGTAATTTGACATTCCGGTACATTCATGTCGTTAGCTCGTGAAGCCCAATTGCTGGAGGCATCGTTGTGAATGGAACCCCGCTGTAGCTTTATCTGTAACAAATAATGACATAGTAAGGTACGTACAAATGTATTGATAATTTATTTAAAATATACTTTTTTTTAATTTGCATGAATAATGATAATAATGTATATAGCTTGTAATTATTGAGGAAATAAAAGCCTATAAATATAAATACTTAATATTTTTTTATTAATTGTACTTTTATGCGACTGTACATAATGAAGGGCATTTCAATACGAGTGTGTTTTTATGCCTAATTATGTATAGTGGCATACACAACTTTATCTACACACATATCATAAGTGCTCTAAGATGGGTTCAGGAACCGTAGGGAAATGACCTGCATTGTTACTTGTGTGCTACTTGTGTGATAGATTAGTGGTTCGCTTCAAACGTGAACTCGCGACCCCTAGATCTCGGCAACCACAAATTTAACGACGATCCGATCAACGATACTCGAGTAATCCTCGAACTAATATACATACAAACATACCGACGACGGCCGGTCGGCCGGCCGGAGGACGACCGGTTGGCGTAGTTGGTAGTGACCCTGCCTGCTAAGCCGATGGTCCTGGGTTCGAATCCCGGTAAGGGCATTTATTTGTGTGATGTACACAGATATTTGTTCCTGAGTCATGGATGTTTTCTATGTATGTATGTATTTGTATATTATATATATCGTTGTCTGAGTACCCGTAACACAAGCCTTATTGAGCTTACTGCGGGACTTAGTCAATTTGTGTAAGAATGTCCTGTAATATTTATTTATTTATTTAAACATACATACACACAAACATACATGGAAACATAACATGAATACAAACGACGGAGTGTCCAAGTTGATTGGTTGATTTAAAATAATGCAATAAAAAATAAATTGAACCCATACAGAAACACATTTTCACTCGTAAACAGTAAAAAGCCAGCAAACTAATGACAGTTCAGAATGGCGGCGTTTCGAATCGACAGCTGCGGGCTAATCATGGTCGACGTGATAGTAGACAATTGGCAGTTTAACACAATTTATCATAGTTTATCATCATTTATCACAGTTTAACATAATTTATCACAGTTTATCATCGTTTATCGCAATTTATCTCAATTTGCCATCAAATTCATTAATTTGACAGCGGTAAACGGTAAACGACAACTGTTTATAGTTTAGCATGACGTTCTTCGGGTAGGTACATGGTTTTTTTATTTATTTCAATAACAAAGTAAAACACTTAATACTAAAATAAAATAAATGTTAAATTAAATATGGTTACGTTTATCATATTGTGGGTTTTTAAAAAACGTTCCGTTTAAGTAACTTAAAGCTACTGTTACACATGCTCATTACTAGCATGCTTTGTGCTTATTAGCAACGTTAGCAGTAAAACGCAGTGAAACGTTATATCTTACACTTACATTGTTTTCATAGAAAAATTGATACTTTCTCTTATTTTCTTCAAAAATAGATGTTTTTCACCAATTAAATTTCACGACAAGGCTTATCGTTGACTAGTGAGCACTTAGATAAAACTAACTACTTAAGTAAAGTGTCACAATATGATAATTTTCTCAAACATGATCGTAAATGTAGATATGCATTTATGTCACGAAATGAAGACATGAAGTTCCTTGTTTACGGCTCCCCCCATTTACTTCTTGGCCGGCGGCCGTAATGTATGGCGTAAGTATGAACGAAACATTATTGTCCGCTGCTCTAACTTTTTAAATTTGCGTACTAACACTAAACTGACAAAGGAAAAATTACATACAGCCAACGACCACTAGATACTTGCGCCATTAAAAAAAAACTATGTTTCTATGTATATTTATGTGCGGTTAAACATGGTGCTCCAATAGCTAATTCAAATTGCATATTTAAAAAATAAAAAAGGTGGCAAATTAAACTTTTTTTTCTTTATTAACCTATTTACGTAGTAGTTGTTTTAAATTTAATATTTCCTTACAATGTTTGAGAAAAGCACTATACAAGCCTCGGCCGGAAGAGAGATTTCAGAAGTTGTTTAATCCGGCCTCGTCTAGGTACGCCTCGGCCGTCTACCACAAACTCGTCCTGCAATCTCTTACTTCACGGCCTCTGCAGTAATGTACAACAAACGTCATGTAAATGTATAAACTGTAGTCATTTACCGTCTACCGCTGTCAAACTACGGTAACTCCTTACTATTATCGGCAACCATATTAAGTTAACCGATAAATAAATGACTAATGATAGAAGACATAATGTCATTTAATTATCATATGACAAAACTATAATAAGGTCCTAATTTAAACTTATTTCCCTCTTTTCAGTAGGTAATGTTAACATTTCAGTTCCGTTAACTCCTGCTGTTTGGTAATGCTGGTCATTGCCTATGGTTTCTGAACGCATTTTAGAGCACTAATATGTGCGTAAAAAAAAGAAATAGACGCACAAAGCAAAACAAAAACGTCAAAAAATTTGGGTCAGAATGACATTAGCGAACAGTTTTGCATAAAAGATGACTTTATACCTAGATATTTTCCTAGCACGAACGTTGACGTCGAAGTGTTTGACAAAATAAAAAAATTGACAGTCCTGTTATCGATAAGTGCCACTTCAACGTCATAGAGGTAATACAAAGAAAAATATAGGGTAATGGGGTGCGTTAAAAATAGATAATCGTAACAAAACTATAGATTAGGGTTGTCTAATTGGTACAGTCACGAGCTTTAATTTGGGACCCACCTAAGGTTGAATATCATGTAGCAAACTTTCGCCATTTAGAGCTATTATGTTAACGCTGTCACTGAAATAAACAATAAACGTCATAATGTTTACCATCGACAACTTTACGTTTCTAGGGGTTCGTCAACTGGAGCGAGGGCAAACGATCATTACCGATTTCCGAGTAATAATTACTTGGTTAATAACTTTTTGGTCCTGTGGTCCCATAAGAAAAAAACAAACAAATAAAAAAGTACAAAATTATATTGTCAATATATGATAGCTAGTCAACTAACCCGCTTATTCTTCAAACCTATATTAGTTAAAATATTTTGTCTCTTTCTCAAACATAAATATCAAAGTGATGGACCAAAACAATAGGTTTCAAGGACGTTAATGATTATGGGGGCTTAGAAGATTTCAGCTAAAATATTGATTAAAAACATCTTTAGAAAAACAAAGTTTTTTATTCTTTATATTTATTAAGACATTTATGACACAAACCTCCATCTTAACACAATTATATAGAAAGCATGGTTAGCGGTGCACAAAATAAACACTTATCACCGAAGGCTACGACTAAATTAATTTAAATATCTGCAGTAAATTTTTTATCATAAATATTCAAAACCGCGTATATCCACCTTCATTGTCAATCACAGCCTGGAGCCGGTTACGCATGGATCCAATCAATTTGTCACATATGTCAGTACCCCTAAAACTTTTCCAGACTGTGAAGCAGTGATCCATAAGTGCTTCTCTAGTTCTTTCGTTTCTATTTGACCATTTTTTAACCATTAAGGCCCATATATTTTCTACGGGATTTAAATCGGCACACTTTGCAGGCCACGGAATACGATTTAAATTTGCTCTATTATTGTCGAACCAAGTTCTAACGATTCTTGCCGTATGAATTGTTGCGTTATCTTGAACAAAGTTTATTGGAGCAACATCTTCTTGTGGATAATATAGTTGCAATGTTGGAAGGACACTCTCGTCTAATAAATCGACATAATCTTGAGCAGTGGCCCTGGGTGGTAAATTGATTAGTTCTCCAATGCCGGCTGAACTAATCCAGCCAGACATGTTTACTGTAATGCGACCAGACGCGTTGTTAGCTATGACGTGGTCTTCCGTGTATCGCGTCCTGTCAATTCGCCACAAATGTAGTCTGCCCGTTTCGGAAGATTGAAAAGTCTTTTCATCGATGAAAGCCGTCGTCGTCCAATCAAAATTTAGATATTGACGTGCGAAAATACGTCGAGCATCTTTATGGGCATCCGTCAACGCAATTTTTTTTGCAGGCCGCCTGTGATGCAGTCCCATAGCTTTAAGATGCCTTCTAACTGTTGAAGGGTGGACTTCAAACGCTTCCGCAAAATGCCTCGTTGGCGTAAATCCATTCATTTATTGCCTTTGCATCAAGCGGCTCTGCTCTTGTGTTATAACTTGCGGGTGATGGTTATTTCGTCGATAGTCAATAATATTTTCCTCGTTCCCGTGGCGTCGAACCCAGCGGCGAACTGTGTTTCTTGTCACATTTATTCGTCGCGATATCTCGTGAATGCCTACTCCTTGTTCGTGCAAATCAATAATTTGGAGCCTTATTTGGTCACGATTAGCCAGCCGCAAGCATTTTATTAATTGGTAAATTATATTTTGTGAAAATATCACATTAAACTATTTTCTTTACTGACACTGACACGACACATGTTCGTAATTAGAAAATCGTAATGATAGCTTTTTGCAAAGAGGTTATCATTTCATAGGTCGATTAGATAAGACATTTTATGTCTTAACTTAACATTCAACATTATTGCACTAAAGTTTCGACCTTATTGCAGTTGATCATAAATTTTGTTAGGTCCATATGTTTTTCTTTCTGAATATTCTCAAGTTTGTCTGTGTTAATGTGACATCTGATGTTATGTTTCTTTGCGACTATGTTTCTTTCGCATTTGGTGCAAAATAATGAAGAACCACGAAATTCGAGTTCTGGTATATTTACAATAAACGAGGTAATTCTCTCGTCTCGGGACGTTTTTCTGGGTGGTATTTTTTAGTATTCAGTCTTGTGTTAACAGTATATTTGCCTTGCAATGTCAATAAACGTCACATTTAATGTCAATAATTATTTACTGTTTAATGAATAACGGCTATGCATATAAAAAGTTTGATTAACTTTTTACGTTGGAAATAAGGCGAGAAAGTTTCATGTAGACTGCTCTATAATAAATATATATTCATTGCAATACTTCTTGTCGTTGAAGTAGTAAGTATGTACTTATCGATAACAAGATTGTCGATATTTTTATTGTGGTAAGCACTAAGCAAATTCTGTTTGTTGGAACATATAAACCAAACAGGTTTTAATCTGTACTGAACACTTACTGGCCACAATGTTTCTATAGTTTATTCTTGATTGTCTGTGGTTTTGTACTTTTTGTCTTTCTACCAAACAAGTGAATACATGTGTGCTTTTATCGTCTGAGACAAATATTGTGTTTTACTATATTTAATCCAAATCTAATCCACTTAAAACCCATCAGGTTAGGGCCCAGGATACGAAAATAATAAGTACGTAAAATTTTTTTTCGGCACGTGTAAAAACAAATTCGAAATGTCGAATGATGATTTGCCGGCAGCGAAGTCTTCGGCGACTAGTTCCGGGATCGCAATGAATTTTGAGAAACTCATTGGAATATCAAATTACGGAAACTGGAAGTTTTTGATGCGTATGTACTTGATACACGAAGATTTATGGGATTGCATAGAATAAAAGTCAACCGACGTTCCCAAGGTCAGTGACGATCGTAAACAACAGAAAACGCTTGCAAAAATATGCCTTATGGTGCTCCCATCATCTTTTTCGCATGTACGTAACGCAAAGACTGGTTACGAAGCTTGGAACAACCTCAAAAAGGCCTATGAGGATAGAGGTTTATGCAGAAGACTAGGACTGCTACGTACGTTATTTGGATTAAAACTAGAGCAATTTAAAGATATGGAGGCGTATCTCTTGAAGATCACCGATGTAGATCAACAACTACGAGACATAAACTCTCCATTAGATGATGATTTCCTGTCAGTTATTATGTTAAGTGGTCTATCACCAGACTATGATCCACTTATTATGGCATTGGAAAACTCAAACATTAAATTGTCTAGTGAAATAGTAAAAAGTAAATTACTTCAAGAAAATTTACGAAGAGACGATAAAAATGAAGAAAGTTCTATGTTTACAAACCGGGGTTCAAGTTCGAAAGGTGTCAATAAGAATTCTACAAAGGTTAAATGTTTCATTTGCAAGAAACCAAATCATTATGCAAAGAATTGTCCAAATAAAGCTAATAAGAGTGAAAAACGAAGCGAGAAGACTGAAAAGGCGTGGAATGGAGCTTTGATAACCGCTTTGGCTGTTGACATTAAGTCAGACTCGTTTTATATTGACAGTGGGTCAACGTCACATATGTCAAACAGAAAAACATTAATTAAAGATTATGTTGAAGACTCGCCGCGTTCAGTTACCGTTGCTAATAAAGAAAAATTGCATAGTGAAGGACATGGAACAGTGGAATTATTGTTAAAAGGGCACAATGAAACTACGAAATTGACTGACGTTATATACGTGCCCGGATTGTCAACCAATCTTATTTCCGTTGGCAAGATGGTAGATAAAGGACTTGAAGTGCTTTTTAAGAAGCAAAAGTGTGAAATTTACTGTGGCAAAGTAGTAATTGCCACTGCTACAAAGGTGAACGGCGTCTATGAGCTGGATATGGAACGTCAACCGTCAACAGTGTCACTTGGAAGCGAGCAAGCTGCGACCTGTCATTCCGAGGATTTGGGTGAGCCCGTGTCTCAGATCTTGTCAAGTGGTGAAGATGCTGCTGCCAACCTGTGTGGAACAAAGCCAACCCAGGACTTGTGGCATCGGAGACTGGCGCACCTGAATAGACGGAGTATGGATTTGCTAAAGCGAGGTATGGCTAGTGGAATAGATTACACTGATGATAAGCATACTCCCTGTGTAGCATGTCTTGAAGGGAAACAAAGTAGACTACCTTTCCCAAAAAGATCTTATACAAGAGCTACTGAGAAACTAGGTCTAATCCATAGTGATTTAATGGGACCGATGCCAGTTTCCTCATTCAGTGGTTGTAGATATCTCTTGACATTTATTGATGATTATTCTAGGATGACTTTTGGCTATTTCATTAAAAGCAAAGATGAAGTATTGTCTGTATTTAAAACTTTTAAAAGCTTTGTAGAAAATCAAACTGATTTAAAGATAAAAGCCATACGTTCTGATAACGGTCTTGAATATGTAAACAAACATATCCAGATGTTTCTGAAAGAGCACGGCATCCAGCACCAGACAACGGTGCCTTATTCGCAAGCTCAGAACGGCGTTGCAGAGAGATGCAATCGCACGACGATGCAGGCAGCACGCTGCATGCTGCAGGATGCTGGGATGGACAAAAGATTTTGGGCCGAGGCGTTGAATACAGCAATACATATCAAGAATAAGTCACCAAGTAAGGCGGTAAGAGGCACCACACCTGAAGAATTATGGTCAGGTAATAAAGTTAACCTATCTAATTTGAAAGTGTTTGGCTGTGTTGCCTATGCAATGATTCCCAAAGAAAAACGTAAGAAATTAGATGCGAAGAGCAAAATGTATGTATTTGTGGGATATTGCGATGCATCAAAAGGTTATAGACTGATTGATCCTGAAAACCCGTCTAAATGTATTAAGTCTCGAGATGTACATCTTTTAGAAAATAAAATGTATAAAGATATAAAACTGAGTCAGCAAAACCTCATTACTGATTGTCAGTTACACTTAACTAGCGATGGCATGGATGAAACTCCTTCAAATTCTGATCCTTTGCCAGCTGATCCTGTTATGGAGTTGCTTGAAGTACCCGAAGTATCTCATGTACTTGAAGTGCCTAAAGTACCTGATGTACTCGTAGTACCTGATATACTCGAAGTACCTGATGTACCTGAAGTACCTGATGTACCCAAAGTATCTGATGTACCCAAAGTACCTGATGTACCCAAAGTACCTGATGTACCCAAAGTACCTGAAGTACCTGATGTGTCCGAAGTACTTGAAGAATCCGAAAATGAGCTGAGCTCATCTGGTATTAGTTATCAAGATGATCCAAATGATGTCACATGGAATCCTAATATGACTACGGATCGAGGCTCGAGTGAATATGACTCCGCTTATAGTGTGATCGCTATGACAGCTGCAAGTCAAGGTGCTGAACCAAAGACAATTCGTGAAGCGCTGTCAGATCCAGAAAAAGAACACTGGTGGGAAGCTATAGTAGACGAGTATAAGTCATTTGAAAAGAATAGAGCCTGGACATTGACACCATTACCTGCTGGAAAGAAAGCTGTAAAATGTAAGTGGATTTTCAAGAAGAAACTTGGATTAGAAGGTCAGTTACTTCGTTATAAAGCTAGACTCGTAGCTAAGGGTTTTACCCAGGAATATGGCATAGACTACAATGAGACCTATTCGCCTGTGGTAAGATACTCGACAATACGTACTTTACTCGCCCTGGCAGTCAACTTAGACATGAATGTTGATCACATGGATGTGAAGACAGCTTTTCTCAATGGTGACTTAAAGGAGACAGTCTATATGGAACAGCCGGATGGGTATAAAGTAAAAGGTAAAGAAAACTACGTGTTTAGACTTAACAAAGCAGTCTATGGACTGAAACAGGCATCGAAGGCCTGGTATGACAAAATCGATAATGCCCTGAAGGTTCTCAAGTTCAGAAAATCTCTCAGCGAACCTTGTGTTTACATAAAGTCAGACTCTACTGGTAATCTCATTATACTAGCGTTATATGTCGATGACATTCTGATTTTTAGTAAAGATACATTAGAAAAGAAAAAGCTGAAGGCAGAACTGATGAGAATATTTGAGATGAAGGATCTTGGTCGTGCTACGCATATATTGGGGATGAGATTAACTCAAGATAAAAACAAAATTACTCTTGATCAGAAAAATTATATACAAAAGGTATTGGAACAATTCAATATGACAGACTGCAAGCCTGTGAATACACCTTTGGAGACTGGTTTGAAATTTGAAAAAGGAAAAAATTGTGATCCAGAGTCCAAGTACAGAAGTATGATTGGATGTATCATGTATTTAGCGGTGTGCACAAGACCCGACATTGCACATGCAGCAAGTCTGTTAAGCCAGTTCAATAATTGCTATTCAGAGATGCACTGGAAAGCAGCAAAGCGTGTTCTTCGATATTTGAAAGGAACCATAGATTATTCCTTGCAATATGAGAAATCAACATTATCTGTTACAGGATATGTAGATGCAGATTGGGCGTCTAACCCGATAGACCGACGTTCGTATACAGGTTACGTGTTCAAGATAAGTAACTCGGCTGTGTCATGGGAGAGTCGTAAGCAAAGAACCATAGCTTTATCTTCGACAGAATCGGAGTACATGGGACTATGCGAGGGAGCGAAAGAAGCTGCATTCATCAGGACTTTCTTACATGAATGCCTAGGTAAATACTTACCCATTACATTGTATAACGATAGTCAGTCGGCGCAGAAGATTTGCAATAGTCAAATCAACCATAGCAGAAGCAAACATATAGACATTCGACATCATTATGTGCGGCAAGTTGTGAGTGATAAAATTATTAACTTAGAATACTTGTCTACGGATCAAATGCCTGCGGATGTTTTAACTAAGCCTTTGTGTAAAGATAAACATTTAAATTGTGTTATTAATCTTGGTTTAAAAACTGTTTAGTTCAAGGGCAGGTGTTGGAACATATAAACCAAACAGGTTTTAATCTGTACTGAACACTTACTGGCCACAATGTTTCTATAGTTTATTCTTGATTGTCTGTGGTTTTGTACTTTTTGTCTTTCTACCAAACAAGTGAATACATGTGTGCTTTTATCGTCTGAGACAAATATTGTGTTTTACTATATTTAATCCAAATCTAATCCACTTAAAACCCATCACTGTTCCTGCTAGAAAAATATCTAGGTTTGATACAAATAAAAAACTGTTTCGGACGAAAAAGAGCTTACGTCAGTAAGCTCAGCCACGCGTCGGTCTAGTGTCAAATTCATACACAGAACTACCAACACTGTTTAAACTTTTTAAGCTGTTGGTACTTAACGGAACGTCTCGTTCCAAACAAGACTATGAAAAAGTGCTGCAGCACTTTTCAACCGACTTCAATATTTCTCAATTCGTCTGTTTTTTTTTATGGATGTTACCTCAGAACTCCGTCATTACTGAACCGATTTGATTTTTTTTGTTTCTTAAAGTTTTCTTATGGTTCCAGGTTCGTCCCGTTTCTTTCAAAATCTATTTCTGATGATGGGATCCATGAGGAACTGAGGGAACTCCTCAAATTTGAAAGGCACATGCATGCTGATTTGGGTGATTTCTTAAGAAACTCGAGCATTTCTTTACGAAAATCATCAATTTGGTGGAGTGGATCTGATAATGAAGACCAGGGATGGCAAAGTGGAACTGCTTAGTAATTCCCAGAACTATCATCCGATTTAAAAAAATATTTTTTGTCTGAAAATAGATGGTTCCAGATTTGTTCCGTTTTTTTTCAAAATCAATTTCTGATGATGGGATCCATGAGGAACTGAGGGAACTTCTCAAATTTGAAAGGCACATGCATGATGATTTGGGTAGTTTCTTAAGACACTCGAGCATTTCTTTACGAAAATCATCAATTTGATGGAGTGGATCTGATAATGAAGACCAGGGATGGCAAAGTGGAACTGCTTGGTAATTCCCAGAACTATCATCCGATTTAAAAAAATATTTTTTTGTCTGAAAATAGATGGTTCCAGATTTGTTCCGTTTTTTTCAAAATCAATTTCTGATGATGGGATCCACGAGGAACTGAGGGAACTCCTCAAATTTGAAAGGCACATGCATGTTGATTTGGGTAGCTTCTTAAGACACTCGAGCATTTCTTTACGAACATCATCAATTTGGTGGAGTGGACCTGACGATGAAGACCAGGGATGACAAAGTGGAACTGCTTGGTAATTCCCAGCTCTATCATCCGATTTGAGACATTCATCTTTTCTTTGTAAAGAAATACCTTCAAGATAGTCCTATTTGATTATTATATTATAGATCTATTTTGATGATGGAATTCGTGAGGGATTGAGAGAACTCCTCAAATTTTAACGGCACATGCATTCTGATTTGAGGGTTTCCTTAAGTAACTAAAACATTGTTTTGGGGGAGCCAACATTTTGATGAAGTGGACCTGATGATGAAGACCAGGGATGGCAAAGTGGACCTGTGGCCCTAGCACAAGAGTGTCGCGACAGTATCTCGCGGTCGAGAAAGACACCTGTCACTTTCTAACTGTTCGGATTAGACAGTGACAGTTGTCTTTCTCGACCGCGAGATACTGTCGCGATACTCTTGTGCTAGGGCCACTGGTCGATAAACCTAGCTCTACTTATTATCCTAGTTTGACATTCATGTTTTTGGTTTGATTTCTATTCTGATGATGGAGTTCTTGAAGAATTCAGAGAACTCCTCAAATTTGAACGGCACGTTCATTGTGATTAGAGGGTGTTCATAATTAGCTTAGGCATTTTCTTACTGAGGCCATCATTTTGCTGGAGTGGACCCGATGTTGATAATCAGGGATGGCATAATGAAACTGCTCGATAATTTACACTCTGTCATCCAATTTAACACATTGTTATTTTGACTATAAAACTCTCGTGAGACTCGAACATATTAAATAATATTTAAAACGGGTCACTCACGTACACAACACAACAACGAAACATGTCGAGCGAAAATCGACTAAATTACGTGAGTGACCCGTTTTAAATATTATTTAATATTGTTATTTTGTTCGTTTTAAAGGTCTACAAGGGAGTTCCGTTTGATTATATTTCACATGTAATGACGGAAGCCCTGGGACATTAAGAAAGCTCCTCAATTTTCGATCGTACACGTGCGGTGTATTGGATATTTGTGAAGTAAACTGGCTAACTCAAACAAATACAAAATTTCACTTTTACCGGGAACCAAATGAAGTCGGTTTTTTTTATTAAAAATTTTATGGGGTAATTTTTTTCGGCTCAAGTTCTTTTATTCTATATCTACGAGTTATGTGCATTACAATTTTAAATAAAGGGTTTACTGTTTTCATGGCTAATTAGTTTGAGGAATACCGTATTTTTGTTCACGAGGCGGCGCCACTCATGCGCGGGTTGAGCGCGATTATTATGAGGTTAAGTATGGCGCGAAGCGCGAATAATGGAATATTTTTCATTCATTTCCATATTAAAAGTGGTACTCCACATTTAGGCCAAAACAATTAGATCAATAAAAATCAATTCCCGGAATTAATACCAAGGTGTATTAACTTCTACGAGTATATGATGAAAGGCCTCTTTCAAAATGCGTGGGTTGCGTAAATTCACATAGTTACCAGCATCTGCAATATATATTTTTTGTACAGCAACATTGCCCTAAACTGTCTTTATTTGATTTGACAATTGCTGTCATTCAGCGCGCAGTTTGAAAATTGTTTCAGGACTTTCGATTGAACTGCAAGATGGCGAAGATGTCTCAAGAATAGTTATTTATTTATTGAACATTATTAATTGTTTAATGTGTAATATGGCGTATTATGCTGTGAACTGATGAAGAAATGTGCAGCTAATGAAGAATTAGTCTTGAAACTCAATTGGCAGTCCCTGACGCATTTTGTAAAGAAAGCTGCCATTTTTAAATGAAGCAACCATACAACGATGCTGAAATATTATAATGCATTTGTTATACTTAAGTTTTACTTGACGTTGGCAACGTGCCGCTGTAGCAGAAAGCCAAATAAATACGATAAATAATAAAATTGTTTCATATTATGAGAAAAGATTTGTGATTTATTCATTAAAAAGTGTTTAATGCCGAAGAGCCAAAATAAGCAAATATCACAAGGATATACGACGATGACCTGCAGCATGCAAAGCGTGCCAAGCTAGCTAATGATCTCAAGATATCCTCCCGTCCTCAAGGAGTCCTCCCGTGTGAAGATCCCATCAGTTGAGCGTAGACCTACTGTATACCGCCTTTTGTAAGAGGGGTTACTGAGAAGATCAGCTACATCTTGAAGTGTCTTTCAATCAAACCCTATTTCAAGCTGTTGAAGAAGATGCCTCAATTCTTGAGACCTGTACAGTGTAACACTCCTCTACAAGATGTAGAACTTGACTGCGAATGCGGTCTCTCATACGTTGTGCATACGAGACGGAGTGTTTAAACCAGGGTGAAGAAAGATATAGCGATATGAGGCATTGTCAACAAAAGTCTGTAGTCTGGGAAACCCTACAGGTACTATAGCGTTCACAATTGCATGGGCAATTTATGAATGAATTCATTCATAAACTGAACGCGTGTTCAGAAGTTGAAGAAGTTTTCTCATTTTCTCAGTGCTTATTTTACCCTGTGATACGTACGCAGCACGAAAAAAGTTTTTGGAAACAGAAAGCTTAAATTAGAAGACTGTCGCCGATGTCCATTACCTTAAAAGTTGGGAAACGATTTCGTAAGATGGGACTACAAATAATATTTGGTTCAACAACGGCACGGATGTATCTAGAAAATGCAGATCTGAACAGCGATTAGCTTCATTTCTTCGGAGATGGTACACATCATTCCGTACCTCGTCCATTTTTCCAACTGTACTCATTACACGTGGACGTCGGCTGAGTCGGCTCAACTGAGAAAAGTACAAATCTAGTCCCATTTATTTTTGGGTTACTTCCGGACAAAACACAAGAAACGTATGTTCGATTTTTTAATTTAATAAAAGATAAAATGCTTGTCAGCGTATTGAACTTCAAATGCGATTTTGAATTGCCAGTCATGAACGCTGTAAAAATAGTTTTCCCAAATAGCACAATTTCTGGCTGAGCCATATGGCGAACGTTTAGGCGGGTCCAGTCATATTCAGATTTCGCCAGTTAAGCTTTAGGTCAAAATCTGATTGAGTACGATTCTGGTTATACCAGATTCATTAGAGGTCTGAATCAGATACTTAACGGCCTCCTAGCCTAGTTGGTAGTGACCCTGCTTACGAAGCAGGAGGTCCCGGGTTCGAATCCTGGTCAGGGCATTTATTTGTGTGTTTATCACGAATATTTGTTCGTGAGTTATGGATGTTTTCTATGTATTTAAGTATTTATATGTATCTATCTATTATATTATGTCGTCGCCTAGTACCCACAACACAAGCCTTAGAGCTTACCGTGGGACTAGGTCGATTTGTGTAAGATTGTCCCATAATATTTATTTATTTATTATACTTTCAGGATACGACTTGTAAGGTGGAAGTCACTTTCTAATTAAGTTAATTTCTGACTAGGTCAGATTCTGGTTAGATCGCTGACATAATAGTATTACGTCGTATTAGCGAAAAGATTGTTTCTGCAAATTGTATTTTCTTATTATGTCAGATTCGTATCGCGTCGTTTTCTAAATTAATTCGAATCCTACATTAACTAGTTCTGAGGCGTTTTATTTCTTATTAGGTCAGTTTATGTACAAGTCTAATTTTGAAAAGAAAAAGTATAATTCACAAGAAAAAAACAACTTAATAAAGGACGTGAAGAACAAAACTATATAAATCATGGAACTTTTGGAAAAAGCTTCTTACTTAAGTTATGAGAGACATATCAAAAAGCAGTTATTTGGCAGCCACGATGATGAACCAGAATCTGACACCTCGAGTTCTGAAAATAGTTCTTGCAGTGATTCTTCTAGTGACTCGGAAATGATAACAACAACAAACGACATATTAAAAGCAATAGACGAACTGCAATAAAAGTATAAGTGTGATAGAGTTGGATGAAATATATAATGTTAAGTTTTAATTTATTTGCGAAATAAGTGTAATTTTTATGTTGTGTTTTATAAAAAACGTTATGTAGTTATGGCAGAGAAGCTAGCTCAATAAAATTATACTCTTTATATTATGTGTTTCAATCAGACTGTCAAAAGTACGGTAAACCGAGGTTATTTTGATTCGTGAGTTAAACTTGATTAGCTATTTTTATGTCATATGTATAAGAGATACATCTCCTTATGACATAAAAATTTATAATTACTTATATAAAAATCCCTTAGTATTTTATAATGTAAGTATTTGAAAGACCTTAAAATACGAGTGTGTTTTTATGAAACGAGCGAGCGAGTCTCATAATAGAGTAACACGAGTTGTTCTAAGGTCTAAATTATGGTCAGTTGCAGACACTACGTTATCACACACATATCATTAAGTATTCTAAGATGGGTTCAGAATCCGTAGGGCAATGACCTGTAAGTAACCTATGTAACCTCTACTGTCATGTCACTCGAGATCAAATTTCGTGCAGTTTAAAAAAAGACACTGAATTGAGTTTTAATATCTGTGGATATAAAATGAGACTCACTTAAGTATTGACAGCTGTTCCAAATTTAGAGGTAATGTCGCAATTAGTATCAATATTGTAAATATAAATTACATTACAGATTATAGCTTATAGTAAAACTGGTTACCGTAATGCTGGTCATTTCCCTACGGTTTTCGAACGCATCATAGAGCATTTTTGATATGTGTGTAGATAGAATTTAAAAATGTATCTTTTTAAAGTAAAACAAAATCGGTGATCAAGGTTACCCCATGAATCAAAGTTACCCCGGTTTACGGTAACATAAAGTTAAAGTATAAAAGTACTTACTTATTTGTACTATGTTCTTATATGAGTGTATATAAGGTGCTACTTTATTAGTTGCAGAATTTTTTGCAGCTTATAGTACTCGGTTCCTGGAGTAAATTTAAGTATTAAACATTATACCTTTTACCATGTTTTTTTGGAGAAAACCTTAAAACAAATTTGCTACTTAAAAACATATAAAATGAGACTCACTTAAGTATTGACAGCTGTTCCAAATTTAGAGGTAATGTCGCAATTAGTATCAATATTGTAAATATAAATTACATTACAGATTATAGCTTATAGTAAAACTGGTTACCGTAATGCTGGTCATTTCCCTACGGTTTTCGAACGCATCATAGAGCATTTTTGATATGTGTGTAGATAGAATTTAAAAATGTATCTTTTTAAAGTAAAACAAAATCGGTGATCAAGGTTACCCCATGAATCAAAGTTACCCCGGTTTACGGTAACATAAAGTTAAAGTATAAAAGTACTTACTTATTTGTACTATGTTCTTATATGAGTGTATATAAGGTGCTACTTTATTAGTTGCAGAATTTTTTGCAGCTTATAGTACTCGGTTCCTGGAGTAAATTTAAGTATTAAACATTATACCTTTTACCATGTTTTTTTGGAGAAAACCTTAAAACAAATTTGCTACTTAAAAACATCCTGTTAATGTGATCAGTAAATAAGAACTCTTTGAACAGATTCTAGAACCTCTTTTACCTACCAGTTAACTGTAACTGGCCACTTCACGTCGATAAATCTCGACCATAATGACATTTAAGACAAACTATTGTTGACATGTACACACTATTGGTGAAATGCACATGATGATTATTTTTAGACGAAATTATAATTAATTTTTTTGTTCGGTACATGAAAACAAAAAAATCATATGTAAAGATTTCATAATTTCTATTTAAAGTTAATTGTTTTAAAGTAGAGTATCACGTGTTAAAATATCTGCAACTAATAAAGTAGCACCTTATATTTTTTTAAACATTTTTCATTATCTTGACTGTACAGTCGATTAATGTGACCAGAAATTGATTAACATATTATCTGACCTTCTAAGAATATACTCTAAACATATTTTAAGTAACATAGAATCGGTCGTACTCATATTTCGACATACTGAGATTCTGGAAATGTAATTTTTTGACCTACTCAGAATCCGGCATTGAGAGAATCTGAAGTGCTCGGAATTTGTTATATGGATAATCTAACATTATAGGAACTCGGAAAACTTAGAAAATGCCTCATTCCGAATTATACGTACACGTACTTAGAATCTGAATTGAATAAGAACAGGCTACCCTAGAATCGTGCTTAATCAGATTTTGACCTAAAGCTTAACTGGCGAAAACTGAATATGATTGGACCCGCCTAAACGATGGCGAGTCGTCATATAAATTAAAGGAATCAAAAGAAGACCGAAAAAACATCAGCTTGATATCTGACCTGCCTTTGTTACCCGGAAGATTAATTGAAGACGTTCTAAGCTGTGCGTACCAACGCCACAGAACAACTAATCCTGTCGAGGGTTGGCACCATCGTAAAAATGGAAGATTCCGCAGAAAGCAACCGCTCTATTTTTATTTTTTTTCAAAATTACGGAAAGAAGTCGTTCACCAAGATCACCGAATCATGAAATCGTATTTTGGCGTGCCAAAAAAAAAATAAGACGGAATCGTCGTATTCGTGTAGATCAAGTTCTAGAAAAACTTACCCATGAAGTTGAATGTGAGAAGATCTCCCCGACAGCTTTTCTCAAAAAAGTTATTATTTTTAAGGTTGCGGAACGAAGCAAGTAGACTAAGCTAGAAGTGGCTTTAGGTTTACTAAGTTAAATTTAGCTAAAAGTAGCTTTAGGTTTACTAAGTTTAAAATATTTATTTTTGTTACTTACTTGAATATAAAGATTCTAGATAGATTAATCGCCCTTATTATTAAAATCTGCTTCCTAATATAATAACATTAATAACGCTTTGAGTATACTTGGAATTATTTAAACGAACTTATTTCACAATACTTTATAATACCAGGATCACCACAGTTCAACAAATCCAAGTGTAACTATGACCGCGCCAAAAAACATTACGTACGCATGTACTTGTAATGTCCAACCGATTGTGATGGAAATGAGAATTTGAATTACATAACATGACATACATATACAACGTGTAACTGTAACATGGATCACTGAAAACCTAAGACTTGTAGTTAAGTGTTAATATGATATTGCGTGACGTAGCATTGCTAGGTACTGCCACCGAGAAGCATTCAGACATAGTAAACTTCAAGCAAAATGACAAAAATGTAAAGTAATAAAAAATGGAAAGTAAATAAAAAACATGCATTGAAATATAGTTTAATCGATTCTACTCTCGATTCTGAACAAACAGTTTTCAGGTTGTCAGTGTGACATGTTACACCTTGTATATGTGATAATATATAGTATAGTAAAGAAAAGTTCAAACATAAACCACTGACAGGTGGCTATGCCACATTAATAAAATATTTTAAATATCACTGATTTCGAAATAATCATTTCCAGAAGAGGTTGAATCAGCAAGCGGTCTTTTCCGTAAGTGGTGACAACAAGAACTGGGCAATTTACAAAATTGGCATTTCAGCAACTAGTCAATACTAGAAATGGGTAATATTACAAGTAGACGTCGTACGAAGAGGAAAATTTGCGTGGTTTACATTTTGCGAAGCAGGTATTTTGAGTAGTGGACATTAGTAAAAGTGGTCATTTTCATTTGTGGTCCTAAACCGCCGAAACGCATCATAATTGTCAAATCCATGTCAAATCCATATAAAAATCTGTGTTGCATTCGGAATCACTGCTTCTTCAGGTGATTTTTTGAGTTAACATGACCCTGAACATCAGATTTTCGGTAGGTTCTCAGGCGTTTATCACAAATACGGCAACGCGATTGGAATCCGTCGAAAAATATATCTGGATAGGGAGAAATCCATGATCGTTTACATTTTTCACTTGCCGGACGTCTGGGAGGCATAATTTATAAATTATAATTACTTAAAAGAAATCGTTTTGGTTAAAGAAAATATGTTTCTAAAGAGACAACGTTAAAGCCTGACAAATGTGATAGACATATTACGTATTTTATCTAAATGGCCTATAGTAAACAATGTCATTGAAATTAAGTACCTATGAGTATGTATTTATATGTGATGAAATCCTATATAAAGTAGGTACATATCGATAAATTAGTTATACTCAATAGAGAAATCACAATCAGGTCACAATCTTGGACATCAGAAGGGGTTGGGACCTCCTAAATAGATATTGTGTGTTAGATTGTTACCTCTATATAATTAATAATCAAACGAACTTACCTGTGAAGTTTGATTGGAATTATACGAGTATCCAAATCGAAGATTACATATATTTACTAGCAGCAGTACACGGTTATGTGCTGTCCTTGTCACACATTTAGAGTTAAAATATTATTCAAAAAATGTTCTCGCTGTCGCCCGCCGCGTAAGGTAGGTGTCGTGCCGGTGCACGACCGCGCCCCCAGCGGCGTGGTTTATCATTATTTTAGAGCACATAGATATTTTTGTGTTAGGACCAGAGACTATTTTATTTTAATTTTTAGGGTCTGGGAGGGTGGGAGTATGTAATCTTCGATTTGGATACTCGTATAATTCCAATCAAACTTCACAGGTAAGTTCGTTTGATTATTAATTATACTTCGTATCCAAATCGAAGATTACATATATTTACTAGCAGATGTTTAGAGAATTGTAATACTACATATAAGTAGGAAAAATAAAATAAAATATCGAAGTCAAATCCGACGCTCCTATGGGTTCCTGATAATTAGCTTCATACATGAGTGCCTAATAAAATAAAACGGTACTATTATGTAAATATTATATGAATATTTTTATTAGATTGGACTTATGCATGCCATGCTGTGCGTGTCCAAGTGAGGAACGACATTAATAAAGAATGAAATTACTTTCAATAACCTTTTAGGTGAAGCAAAACACTGAAGTGTGTATTATCGTCGATATAATTTTAACATTACTTGAATATACCTGCTTTAAATTATACTTCGTTCATTTAATTGAACCTTACTGACGAATCCCTGATCCCTGCATAGTGATTGTATACTTTAGATATGCCTGTATTTCATGTCGAAGTAAAAATGGAAGACAAAAACCAGTTGTGTGATTAGTAAAACAAGCTATCAGTAGTTTCTTCATAGCAAGATTAGTACTAAAGAAATCTTGTTATAAAATATACATACAGATTTATACTGAGACCAAACAATAATTCAAGTGGTGGGTAATGGTTAATACGTTAAGTTTTTCCTTTTTGAGTAGAACGTTGTAATAAAAAACTTAAGTGGCAGGTGCCTTCGATTCTACTGTAGGATAACGAAATATTGACCAGTACGCTACAGCAGCAAGAGAATTACTATTTTTGTAAATAATTGTTATAATAAGGAACTGACACGTGGAGTATTTTTATATGTTGATAATCGGAATGCTACTATTGAAAAGAAGTCTCATCATGGTAAAAACAACCTGATGGAGTAAAATTTTATTACATTCTACACAATTCCTGTAGAATACGAGTATGTAACACGAGACGCCGTTACTGCGGAGCAAAGTTTATTTATTGTATACAATTAACACTAAGTTGTACGATCCTCAACACGATTTTATTAATGTGAAGGAACTCAACGCTGTTAATACGGAGAAATGTTGTACAATCATCAACAAAATTGATGTAGAGTAACTCAACGCTGTTGAAGCGTAGCAAAGATCTACAATCCTCGACACAATTAATGTGGAGAAACTCAACGCTGTTAAAGCGGAGCAAAGTTCTACAATCCTCGACACAATTAATGTGGAGAAACTCAACGCTGTTAAAGCGGAGCAAAGTTCTACAATCCTCGACACAATGAATGTGGAGAAACTCAACGCTGTTAAAGCGGAGCAAAGTTCTACAATCCTCGACACAATTAATGTGGAGTAACTCAACGCTGTTAAAGCGGAGCAAGTTCTACAATCCTCGACACAATTAATGTGGAGTACCTCAACGCTGTTAAAGCGGAGCAAAGTTCTAGAATCCTCGACACAATTAATGTGGAGTACCTCAACGCTGTTAAAGCGGAGCAAAGTTCTAGAATCCTCGACACAATTAATGTGGAGTACCTCAACGCTGTTAAAGCGGAGCAAAGTTCTAGAATCCTCGACACAATTAATGTGGAGTACCTCAACGCTGTTAAAGCGGAGCAAAGTTCTAGAATCCTCGACACAATTAATGTGGAGTACCTCAACGCTGTTAAAGCGGAGCAAAGTTCTAGAATCCTCGACACAATTAATGTGGAGTACCTCAACACTGTTAAAGCGGAGCAAAGTTCTAGAATCCTCGACACAATTAATGTGGAGTACCTCAACGCTGTTAAAGCGGAGCAAAGTTCTAGAATCCTCGACACAATTAATGTGGAGTACCTCAACGCTGTTAAAGCGGAGCAAAGTTCTAGAATCCTCGACACAATTAATGTGGAGTACCTCAACGCTGTTAAAGCGGAGCAAAGTTCTAGAATCCTCGACACAATTAATGTGGAGTACCTCAACGCTGTTAAAGCGGAGCAAAGTTCTAGAATCCTCGACACAATTAATGTGGAGTACCTCAACACTGTTAAAGCGGAGCAAAGTTCTACAATCCTCGACACAATTAATGTGGAGTACCTCAACGCTGTTAAAGCGGAGCAAAGTTCTACAATCCTCGACACAACTAATGTGGAGAAACTCAACGCTGTTAAAGCGGAGCAAAGTTCTACAACCCTCGACACAATTAATGTGGAGTACCTCAACGCTGCTAAAGCGGACGATCCTTGACATCATTGATGTGTTAAAGCTCAACGCTGTTAAAGCAAGCTTATTTGACACAATTTTTGTGGCATAATTGTTGAAACGGAGCAAAATTATACAAATTTACACGCGATTTATGTCACGTAACTCGGCACTGTTAAAGCGGAGCAGCGTAGGGTATTTAATAAGATTAAGCCTATTTCATCGATATAGCTTACAAAATATATATATTTATATATATATGTATATTATGAAGCTTCTCTAGGAAACTATAAATCAAAATTTAAGTCGTTGTTTGTATTACTTCAGTATATATTGGTTCATCCTTTCAATAAACAGGAATATTAGTTTCGTGATAATTCAATTGGGTTAAAACCACTCTCCAATGAGGTTTTTGTTAGCAAACTCACTCAGCTTCGTAAAATTATTCATTTTTGGTTAACACCCTCCTAAACGGTGAGGTTTTAATAGTAGGTACGTACGACAATATTAATATCCGACTTAATTTTCATTAAGTCGTGTTGAGTCCTATTAAGTATCGTAAAGGTATCATCTACAATTTTATATGTAGGTATCATAAAAATGTGATCCACAACATTCACTACCTACATATACAAATTACAATACATCTATTATAATATATATAAGTAAAAATCATATGATTTATATAATTTCATGCATTGCATTGCATTGTAATTCGTTTTTACTAAACGCAACAATTCGCAAGACTGCGCCGTCAGATATTGGTTCAAATTCCGGAACCAAACTATCCTTGTTTCGTGATGGGGATACGTAAAGTTGATAAAAAAGATCAGTAAGTATAGATATTATTGTTATACAAAAAACCACAAAAAACTTTAACTATTTTGTGTCTTTAACCAGTTTTCTCGTTATTCGCTCTGAGCATGCAGGAAAGCGATTGAACACCTTTTAGGTGTGCAATTTGTTAACGAACCACCAATCACAATATACTAACCTGTAATGTCCGCATATTATTTAGGTATTGTATTTTGTAAATTTTTACATAAACCAAAATATCATATTTTTGACCTGGTTATATCGTTGTTTATTGAACGGTTTACGTTATCTAAAATATGAGGAAAATAAAAATAACCTCTTTCGAGTCTTTGAACAAAACAAAAAACTTATTATTTACCTTAAATAACTTACCTATACTCAAAGAATACAACTCTGAACATAAATTATCCTTCTTTAATCGTATAGACGCTAGGTCGCAAATTAAACCCCTGCAGCGGCTACAGCAAGCATTCGCGCTATTTAGCGGAGGGTAATACGGCACTGCCGCTGCGGTTACACTTCCCTTTAGTTTAGAGCCTTAACTGACTCAAAATAGCAATATCATAGTATTTTGACTTCATTAAAACATGATCAAGATTATATATTCCGACTCATTAAAGTCGTATTTCCTTGATAGAACCTGAAATAGGCTTACTCGTAAATAGGAACGAAGTTTATACGAAACCTATCTCATTTTTATTTTACAATTTTTCTCTGCAACAACATTATGATGATAAAATTATTGATTGTAGTCATTGTTACTTATTTCAGCGAGCTCATGATTCTTTATAAGCGAGTATATCTTTATGACAGTTCATATAAATGAAGTAGGTAGGACGACGTACAAGAAGCGCTATAAGTATGTGTACTTCTTAGCTGACTAATCGGGGCTGTCTTTCACGAATAATACAAGACAAACATGAAGAATTGAAGAGGTCATACCTCCCTTTTAGGGATAAAATGGGGAACCTCTAAAATACCTATATTGTCCCGAAGGCTCGACGATAGTCGAAACGGCAACATCCGGATCATAAGCTAGCTTTTATTAACAAAACTATAGATAAATGAGGGAACCTCTATGGCTATTTTACTTTAAATTACTTTTAGATGCCATTTTGTTAACCGAATTTACTACAATTTGTGAAATTCATGTAGACTTTCATAATTTTTTAGCATTGCAATACTTATTACTATAATTATCTCAGAACTCTGGAAAGGTAGATGAAATCATTGCGTAGATGAGATTACATTTGTTTTCGTTAAATACCAGGGTTAGAAGTAAGTGGCTAACCCTCGAGTATGGCGTGTGGCGCAATTTTTAGTATACGGTCTGGTACACAAACCTGATACGAATTATAATGCGTAAATACTATAACGCGTAAATACATAACGAACCTTAAAGTTCTCTTAATTAGGTTTAAATTTGTATGTTAATCTACGAGTAACAACCCGTGCCTTTAACATGTACCTTACTTATATTACTTAGAAAAAAGAAGGTAGATGTAAAAGCATTATTTCGAACAAAGTAAAGATTCCTTGATCTATTCTTTTAGTTATTATATGATTAATACACCACACTAACATTCAATTTTAAATTGTAATCTACCACACATATATTGGAAGCAAAATCAAACATTTGGACAAAATCACTTTCCGAAAGAAGATTCGTTAAACGGCAACTAGGCCGCGGTTTTATTCTGTAATTTGAATTCATCGTTCTGAAGATGTGTAAAATCACTCACCCTAATCCTTCAATCTGAAATAGATATACACTAAAACACTATTTTTGCGAGAAAATACGTGTGACTCGGACAAACACAAAAAAATGTAATGATAAACCACGCCGCTGGGGGCGCGGTCGTGCACCGGCACGACACCTACCTTACGCGGCGGGCGACAGCGAGAACATTTTTTGAATAATATTTTAACTCTAAATGTGTGACAAGGACAGCACATAACCGTGTACTGCTGCTAGTAAATATATGTAATCTTCGATTTGGATACGAAGTATAATAAATCTTATAAAATAAAATATGTTAACATCATAAAATTAGGAAGTCTCTACTATACGGAACAGGGTTATATTTTCGAAATGACGGGCGTTTGTCCGATCTTTGCTGATGTGTGATTCGCAACAGTAGCAGACGGTCGGGGCGCTGCGGAGGGGCCTTCCAATAACAGAGAAGGTACTCTTAAAGGCAGTTGTTGGTTCACTTCGCCTTCTTGTGGTGGTACAGGTGGTGGGTATGATTCCATAAGATGTTTTACGACTTCTTCACGAAATATAACCTATTTTCGTTTTACCTACTCTCACTGCGCAGGTGGCGCGATACTGAACTGAACTGATGCAATAATAGATATTTTAGGTGAAAGGGAAGCACAGGGGCCGGGGAGGTCATCATATAACAATGCAGAAGCAAGCAGGAAGGAAAATATTAGAATGTGGTGCCAACCTACGCAATATCACGTATACGCAATATTACGTAGAACGGCATCATTTAAGAAATATTTGTTGTGGTGCCAAAGTAGGCAATATTACAAATACGTAGTACTGCATACATTGGCATCCACGAGGGGATGTTTCCAGCTACGCAATAATGCGTACAAGACTAGTTATATGGTGGCCACCAATTTTCTAATTATCTAGGACTTGACCAAGTTTATGATATCATCGAATATATCCGATAAAATCCGTCATTTGACACTTTCATTAGAAATTGTGTGGGCGGGAAATTTCAAAATTTTGATATTCCATCGTCTTCTTTAGCGAAGAAAAAAATTACGCAAAGACATTGGTAATAAATATGTCGTAATTACTTGTAATACGGCACTTTGGGTTTCAAATAGTTTCAATAGACGGAGACTATATTGAAAAATAAAAATAAAATTGTAAATGTATTTTCTTTCTAAGGCCGGAAACTTTTGGACCGCACTACGTATAACCTCCCTGAAAATCAAGATTCAATCATTATTATACAAATACAAAATAAGTTGTATCGTTCTCCTGTAAAATTATGCTCAGTGTAGTTATGTTCTTTTTGTAAACATCCCTTCAATTATATAACACAAAGTGTATAATGTAACAAATACTAGTGGTTCGCCTCGTACTTGAACTAGCGACCCCTATTTCTCGGCGACCCCTTGGCGATTTGGATCATATTCGAATTGAAAAATTCTGTTTATCTCTAGTTATCATTGAACAAATACACATACGTAAATAAATAATCTTAATAAGTAAATAGGTACATATTGTGGGACAATCTTACACAAATCTACCTAGTCCCACGGTAAGTAAACATCCAAATGGAACAAATACTCGTGATAAACCCACAAATAAATGTCAAACATACATACATACATATAAATGAGTTCTTTGCCTATAAAGACGACATTGTATAATTTGTTTATAGATGTAGTTCTGAGTTAAGTTAGTAGCATGATAGGTTAAGCTTGAATTGTAGATAATATTTGTATGATAAAGCACATAAAATTCGCACGCCCGAAAGGGGTGTAATATGTAGAACTATTATAACTAATTTAAGACCATTTGTAACCATATTACTGCGAATAAACTATTTGTATTTGTAAATGACGAAGTGTCCAAGTAGTTTATGGGAGAACTTCTCTCGCTCGTTCAATTGGTCCACACATTATTTTCCTCTTTTTGCTTGTATTCTAAACTAAATGATCACGAAACTTAGTGCATTCTGGGAATAAATTAACGATCTGAAAAAAAAGAAATCCGAAGGGACTGTCATCGGTACGATTTAGCCGAACAGTCGGTTAAATCCTACCACCACCACCACACGTACTCGTAATATAGAGGACCACACAAGACAATTCGGCAAAAATAGCACTATAATAGACCAATATGGTAATGGTACAAAATGTGCTTGAGTCCTTCTGGCAAGGGATTACATTTCTTTCTCGCTGGACTTTTCTTTTTCTATAAATGCTATAGTTCCCTCGGGAAAACATAAATTTACTACTACTATATTTTGATTTATGAGCCTAATATCGGTACAATAAGCATCACACTAATATCGTTAGTGTGATGAAAAGGCTTTTGACTATGAGCTTTACTTAAGTAAAGCAGGAGAGCCCCATTTTGGCAAACAACAGGGTATCAAGACTTACACGGTTGACCTACTTGTCAGAACTTTAGTAGGCATGTAAACGAAATATGATATGAGTTATGCACTGAGACATGCTAAAGACCGGTTTGAAATGCGCAGACATGCATGCTCGAACGAATACAAGTGCATTACGCCGGTGTTCTCAGTGCCACTCAGAATATATGTAATTAAAACCTTAATTTATTTATTTATTTAAAACTTTATTGCACAGTAAATAATGTACAAAAGGCGAACTTAATGCCAGAAGGCATTCTCTACCAGTTAACCTTTGGGCCAAACAGAGATCAAAATTTATAGGTGCGGGAAGTTATTATGAAACAAGAGAAAAAAAAACTTTAGTATTATGTACATTGGATCTAATTCTAAATACCTAAGTAATATATACATATTAACATAATATAATATATATATATATATATATATATATACATATAAAATACATATACCTACATATATACATATATATACATATACATACCTGCTATCAAACCACTATGATACTTATTCATGAGACTTTTCTAAAAGATGTCTGCGTAACTTATTTAATTCAATATTTGCAAATAAATACAAATAGCATAACAGTCCATGGCTGCTATAAATGGTCAGGGTGAGGTACGCAGTAAGTTCTAGTACTTTGTATGATCGATGATGATCACAAATGCATAAGGTAACACATTTTAACCTGTGCAATGAGAACCAATATAGTATTTGAGGACAAAATGGGTATTTATTTACGCCTGAGATGCACTTATGTTTAACAAATGGTTGAAAATTAATTATTCAATTCCCGCTAGTTAACTAAGATGGAATGGTCTAGTGTTGTTAAGAAAAGTTAGGGGACAGATATACAAAAATTTTTTTGTACCTTTTTCTCACATTTCGAACACGATGCGTTACATGGAATATCCGTTCACTACGCTACACATTAAAAGCTTATAAAATTCATTACAACTTTGATCTAAGTACGCAATTTTATCTTTTCCCTTCCGTTGTCTAGATATGAGCTTCGAAAAATCATCGACAATGATAAAATCGTTTTCACCAACTTTTCTATTCATAAATTGTTTTGTCTCTTAAAAATTCTTTAACTGGGTTTTTTTTTTAATATTGTACATACTTTTTTTACAAATATGTATCCTCCTGAGCCCTCGAGTCCTTTATATAGGCCAAAATAGTGTATTGCGTAGAAATGTTTAAATAAGGTGTAACGATAAAAGCCGGTGTCCTTTATATAGGACTAAATGTTTGAAGCTAACTAACAGTACTAAAACAAAACGGCGTGATTTGGAGCACCAATCGGTAACCACCAATCCGTAATATATTCGTCACTCTTTTACAAAAAACACTAAATCAAAATAATTAATATTTCGTTCAGTCCGTCAAGAAATGTTAATCAAGGTAACCCCGCCATCCATGCGAAGGTAAGCTTAATCACGAGTTTCCTACGCAATCTGCTAAGTTCTTACTTACTATTTACAGTATGTATTTTGGTCAAGTGTAAAAGACTGTCGGCTCTTATTCTGTTGCTGTAAATAATGGTCAAAGTTATTAAATGTTGTACTTAGTTAGTAATAGTGATTATATATTAGTAGCACAGAAATATATCTAGAAGAAAAGAGTTCACCAATATGCAGGGAGACCGAGCGTGTAACATTTTGCGTAGGTACTTTGACGTCACGAGCGTCATTTAGAGATGGGAAACATAAGCCGCGTGAAACAAATTCAAAAGCATCGATTCACAGATCGATGAGAACACGGTACCGATTCTATGTGGATTCCACGTGGATTCTATGCACCGCCACCGCCACCGCACTGCGTCACGGGCGTCACGGCCCCCCCGCCGCTGTCAGTCACAAAAAAAACCAGTTGGATTACAACATTAGAAGCGGGAGGTTGCGTGCGTGCTGCGCGGCGACGCGAAGTCCAAAACTTGGAACCACAGAATTTATTGTAGGTTATTTTAATCGATTTAAAATATCGACAGAGGAAATGATAATTATTTTCGACAGAGGAAATGATAATTATTTTCAACAGAGGAAATGAGAAAGCTCAGAATTTTAAATCGAAAAATATAAATATAGTTAGGTACTTACCTAACCACTAAAGGAAAAATGGCGCGCTTACATTCTAGTACTTAAATATATTGTAAAGAACAAGAAGGAAAAACAAGTTCTGGAAGTCAACGTTGATGAAAATATTAAAGAGCCTGAAGTTGCTGAAGCTGAGGAAACTTTAGGGGAATCATCACTACATCACTAGTCGGATAAGTTGTACTGATTACTCGTCAGTATTTTGATGGGCCAGTAAAGGTGTCTTCGTGGAAATGTATGGAACAAATCCAGCTGTATTTTGTAGGAAACCAATTTTTACGCCCAGTTGCTTCAATAAATTAATTTTTAATATGTAGATCTTTCGGAAAACTGAAATAAAATTGCAATATAAAAGTAACCATAACCTCTTTGTTAATAATATTCGCTTTATAAAATTTAATGATCATTTCCTCTGTTTTCAAAACCGATTTTAATCGAGTAAGAAAATCGCAGTGTACAGCACTGTGGTACAGCACTATTCTTACTTTTGACAGAAAAAATGACAAATCGATCTTGAACGTGACTCGACAGTTTGAATAGCTTATTTTTACATCGCTGGTTTTGAAAGCACGCAAAGTCTGGCTCGTCAAATTAAAGCCGCAATGGAAAACTAGCGTGGGCACACAATCCCCCGCTACTGTTTCGATGAAAATAGTAAAATAAATCTTTTATTAATTAATAACAGAGATTTAAAGACAAACAGTACTCATCGAAAATAGGAAATACCTCGATTTACAGCTCCAACTTTATTGGAGTCGCTTGAACAATTGGTTATTGCGCAACAAACCATTTTGTGTTTAAAACCTGACGTCACACGCAGACCGCAGTCGCGTAGTCGGGAGCAGACTGAAGTGCGCTGCGAGCAATGATGATAAATTCTCATCATTTCGCCACGCGACGTACATACACTCTTTCCTTCTATCTAGATATTATTTCTGTGATTAGTAGTATAATGGCGCCATCTCTCGCTTCTAGTTGAAAATAATCTGTAAAGATTATCTAGAAGGCAGCACTGGACGTACGTCTGAGCTGTAGGATGGGCGGAACGCACCTTTAAGGCTTAAAATAAGAAAGGATTGCATATACTTAGGAAATTTTGGACTCTGGTTGCCGTGATCGGGTAGCCCAGTGGTTAGGGCGTCTGCCGCGAAAGCAGGAGGTCGCTGGTTCGATCCCAGCCCTACTCACCTTTTTCTGTACACTTTCAATTTATAATTTATATATACCCAGTAGGTAGTGTGGGTAAAATATCAAAACGTTTATTATAAATAATAAATGATTTAATTCATGCTTTAAAATTGTAAGTTATACGACTATACATTTTTGGCAAATTTAGCATTTTTTCAGTTTCAGTCTTTTGCTATCAGTGAACGCAGTTAAAGCATTTCTTCCAGCTCCATTATCGGGCAACGAAAACATTCCCGCGGTAGGCGGTTCTTAAGAACAGTACCGCATGTCGATTTTAGTTGGACCGGGATATCAGTGAGTGACGGACGTCTGAAAATATTTTCTAGGGTAGGGTCTAGTGTTATTTAAATGCCTTACAGAAAACCGCAGTTAAATAACACTAGACCCTACTCATAGTGTTGTGTTTCTGTTGGTGAGTAAGGTCGCCCAGAGCTCCAAGAGGATTCGCTGTGTTGACAGCTGAGGACCCACGGAGCAAATCCCTTGGCCCGTTTGGCTGTCAACACAGCGAATTCCTGATATTACTCAAAAGCAACCGACAAAAAAGAATAATGTAAGTAGTGGTTAAAGAACCAATTGCCCAGAAGTTCGCCCAATTGAGCGATAACGATACCTGCAAAAAACGTCGACGCTGCCACCTTCGTAAACGACTTTGAAAACAGTAGAACAGGGCATCTAAAACGTGTCAAATGTGGTCGTCTAAAATTTAATGGGAGATTCAAAAGAAAGTTAAGGGTGCAGGCAACATAGGCAAGATACGACGGCTTAATTTAAAATAGTTAGTTTTTTTAAGACTTAAAATTCCAGTTTTCTTTCGAGTCATTTTCAGTTTTAACATCGGTTAAAATGATTCTGAACTTTATTTCCGGTCAGTATACATAGTAGTTTACAAAACAGCGATATAATTTTAATTAATTAGTTACCAGGGTAGGTAGGTATATTATTACAAAACTCGACTAAGTCTCGTTTTGTACCTTGAATTTTAAGAACCAATTACGAACTGTTGCAGACCTTAATTTTTCTACGACAGCAAAAATAGCGAAACATGCTATTTGTAATAGCGGCAGAATATAGAAGATATCGTATGCCAAATATAAACATGAAAAAAACAAGTGTTAACACATTCACTGCCAGACAAAAAACAGCGCGCTACCCCAGAAACCGGCCAATATATACAAGCGCCCACCGTGTGGGTTGGCAAACTCACATTATGATTAAACCAGTAGGTACTGTATGCCGAGCGCCCACCAGGCTGGCGCCCCTGCGTGCGCCAGGGCTGTGCTAAGTTTCATAGTCAAACATCCTATAGTACTTTTATTTTGTTAGAACGGATCTACTCACGCCCATATCACAACGTGATGCATTTACAAAGGTATTATTATTGTAATTAATCAAAAATTACTTATAAATTAAACCATTTAATCCGCGGCCAAAATTAATTATAATTTGACGCGGATTATCGGGTGTGCATTATCGGGCCGCACATTCAGGGGGATGACAGTTTCTTTGAAGTGACAGTTTATATAGGTAATAAAATAAGTAAATAAATCTCTGCCGGTGTCAACCCTGCGATATGCCTGTGAAGATGTGCGCTAACCAGGTGGGTTCTTTGGCGTAGACGGTAGTCGTCTATAGCTGTGTATAAGTTGAACTCACGCAGCGGGTTGTCCGGCATCCGAGTAAAGTTTACGAGCGCCCACCTGGTGGGTTCCTGGCAGTGAATGTGTATATTGTATGAAAACCATAAGAGCATCGCTATAGAATACCATAGACAACGTTATAATGTATTATTTTTTAATATCGCTGTCAATTTCATCTAATTGACAGACAGAAGTGCTTAAGTAGAAAAAAATATATTAATAGTTTAACTGGGAGAATAATTACTCCCATGGCTGTTTGAACCAAGCCTCCCGTCAAAACTAAGAACATCCTTTACAGGAAGTAAAGGAAGTGGCAAAAGGAAATGTATACATGATTGTTATTTCCCCGATTCCGTAGGTTGTCAACAGTTTTTGCTGATCTCTCTTGATGCAATTCAAGCCTCGCGTCAAAACTTATCATCAAAGTCATACACCTGTCCTTTACTTCCTTACCAAGTAAGGAAAGTGTCCAAAAGAGATGTATATATATGTTTGTTATTTCTCCGATTCCGTAGGTTGTCACAGTTTTTCCTGAGTTCTCTGTGATCAATCCATCCAAGTAGCCGAATTAAACACATCATTGTAATTTGTTAGTCGCATATTTTGACAGTGGCTTTTTCAATGTCATAAGAGGCATATTAAAAGGTAAGACTTAAGATATTTGAAAAACATTTGACAGTAGGTATACTCGTACTACTTCCATGCTTTAGTTATTCTTCCGTGCTGCAATTCATCCAAGGAGCCTAATTAAATGCATCGTCGTAATTTGGCAGTCTGTATCAATGCATGACATTACAACTTAACTTAGTCGCATATTTAAACAGTGGATTTTTCAAACGTCGTAAGAGGCATGTCAAAAAGGTTAAGAGTTACTACATTTGACAAATTCACTGGTAATTTCAAGGCCACTCCAAACTGTTAACATTTGAGACTTGTTGTACTACTTCAATGCTTTAGTTATTGTTCCGTGGTTTGAAGGGTACATGGAATCATCGAGTAACAGTGGACTCATTTTACGATGACTACTTATTTTCGTGGACAGGCCTTATTCCGGTCTTAGTAGGTATGTATGTACTAAGACATTATTATTATTGTACACAGTGAGCGAAAATAGCCGTTGCTAGCAGTGAAACTTTTAAAATGATGCTTTAATCGTTGTTACATCGGTGAGAGAATGAACGCTCTGCCGACGGCGGGTGCAGTGATAGAAAGTGGACGTGGGCATCATGAGTATCATGACAAACATTCTTGAGACTAATAGTTATTTATTATACAAAGTTGTTGTTTAACTCTCGGACTTATATTGAGACCCGAGCAAGCGAAATATTCCAAAATTGAGCCACGAGCGTAGCGAGTGGTTCAATAATTAGAATTTTGAGCTTTACGAGGGTCACAAGGCACGAGAGTTGAACAAACTTTGCCGCCGAGTGCAATACAATATTTTTCACCACACTAAAGCGAGGAAACATACGAAAAAAACTCAAACAAAACAAATCAGTAGGTATTTATTTCTAAGCAATCATCAAGTCAAGGTGGTAGAGTGCATGTTCAGATATTTTGAGCACCTTGGCAGCTCCAATATATCTGATGTATAGACAAATCATACAAAAAAGGCATATGTCAAACTAAGTTATCACCAATCACATCCTATATCATAGGTCTAGAAAAGTCGTCAAAACGTAAAAACGTCAAAAAGTTCATTGCATTCTCAGGCAGTATGGCTTTTTGCTTTAGTCTACACAAAATATTAAAAAAAAAAATACTTTAACCTGTAGAGGATAAAACACAGTTTCGCGCTCTGAAATTAAAGGACAAGCAGCGTGTTTGCAAGCAGTGTGGTGAAAAATCCATTGCACATGTAATAGAACACCTAAAGAGGTAGTCTCTCAATAGATTCGTATTATTTGTTCTCTCGCACATGCTTATGCACGCTGCATCTACGCAGGCACCAAAGAAGCGGTGTCTCAATGTGAAAAAACATCTGTATGTCGGGATATAGTTTCTCGTTTACGCTTATTGAATACAGTAATGCTGTTACAAATGTAGGTAGTCTTTTTTAAGGAATTATCTAATGACGTGGCACACATTGATGTTTGCAAAAAAGATTTACATGATTGGAGTAACTATTTAACATTTTACGTAGGTACCTACACTTAATAACATCAGAAACCTAATTTTATTTTAATTCGCCATGTATAATATATGTATAGTATAGTATATGTATGTATAGTATATAAAACTTTATAATGTCAATATTGAACGTCGCTTCGCCATAATTTTCAATTGCTTTTCATAATATGTGATGAAGTCAATTGTTAAGTAAAGACTTAATTATAATAGAAGTTTTTGTAAAAGGTACCACTTTGCAAACGAATGTTCCAAACGAATCTTATTAGCAATATCAGCTTATCGACAACCGTCAAAGTGGTACGTAAACAATCATACCTATATCGTGTTCAAACGTGATCCTGACCAGTGTCTAATAATCTATATGTTTAAGAATGAAAAACTACATTCAAATATTAGATAAAAGACTTACCTTCACAAAACTTATACGTATTATTCTTGATATCTTGCCTGAATCTGTTAGCCAAAACAATATTATTCAGGAGCCGTCGGCGTAAATTTCAGCTGCCATAAATTGATGTGAAAAGCCCGATAAAACTATACGCACTATCCCCCGTCAACGACCGAGTTACGCAGCATCTGTAGGGAAACTGGCGGCAAATCAGGCATTTCCCGCGGGAAACGCGCGCAGCACTCGAAGCACAGTGGATCGACGCTTTGCACCGAGTTGGGCACCTTCAGTCTCTTAGGAGTACTCACGATAAACTTGAAATAAAGTTTCTTGTTTTGTAGACATTCAATTTCTTAACGAAGTTTCTTTTATAGTAATTTTAAGGGATCGGTACCAAAGTCGTAAAAAATAGAGTGCTTGATTGAAGTCAGTTACGGAAGAGTAAAAGGAAGCTTTGATTGAAATCAGGTTACGAAACTTTCGGTTCCGTAGGCCGCCGAAGGGGACGCGATACGTCCAAATATTTTATGGAAAATGGGGCAGATGGAATATGTGGGAACTAGTGGGAAGTGTGGGTGTGGGTTGGTGGGAAGAGAGGGAATTATGTGGGATATTTGACGACCGATTTGGCCTAGTGGGTAGTTGCCCTACTGCCTATAAAACCGATAGTCCTTGGTTCGAATCCCAGTAAAGGCATTTATTTGTGTGACAGCCACAGATATTTCTTTATGAGTCATGGGTGTTTTCTATGTATTTAAGTATTTATATAATATATATATATATATATATCGTTGACAGAGTACCCACATCATATGATTTCTTGAGCTTACCGTGGGGGGGCTCAGTAAATTTATGTAACTATGTCCTGTAATAATATTTGTTAATTATTTATTTATATATGGGGAAATGGAGTGAATGGGGAATTTGAGGTGAAGGGAAAATTGGGGCGAATGGGATCATGGGGTGAATGGGGGAAAATAAAATAAATATGTACCATGTTGAAGTTTTTATTGTGCATCCGAATCATTTTCTTTCTATAACGACTTCTTATGAGTAGGTTCTAAGTAGTTCTTATAGTAGCTTCTTAAAAAAGGTATCTACCTCCTCCTCTAGGCACCAACCTACTTAATTGATAAAAGGTTTATAAGTAAAATCGCATTGTTCCTGGCATTGCGAATTTGTGATAAGTAATAAAGAAGATTGCCAAGATTTGGTACCATAAGTGTCAATAGCATTCATTGCCGAAAACTGTTTTATTAAAGGCCGTGCCAGGATATGCTTTAAGTGAATCTGCCCCCAGCGAGTTTTGGCTTGTATTTTTTTTTTGACGATGTAGCTTTATATTAGTAGCAATTATGGAAAATATCAGCCCCCAAAGTGATATAGATTGTGCTAAAAAAAAACTAGCAAGTCGATTTTGACGTGCGTCTCGTATATTGAGCATATAGTAAAGGTAATACGACATCAATTATAGGACACATTGCCATTTTTAGGGTTCCGGAGCCAAAATGGCAAAAACGGAACCCTTATAGTTTCGTCCAGTCCGTCTGTCCGTCCGTCCGTATGTCACAGCGGTTTTACTCAGTAACTATAAAGCATATGGTAACCATATTTAAGTTAGAGGTGTATTTTGTGTGCAGCTACTTAGTTTTGCATATAAATTGCGAAAAAAGTATGTTTTGGAGGAGCGCCCCATACATGTAACTAAATGTCAAAAAAAATTTTTTTGCTTAATATCTACTCTAGGTACATCATTTGATAGGTCTGAACAACTAACTTAGAGGTTCCTTGAATAAAAATTTGATTAATCCAATATTTTCAGAGATAATCGCTCTGAAAGTCTGAAAAGGTGTGTCCCCCCCCCTCTAACTTTTGAACGGGAGGTGTGAAAAATGTGAAAAATTTCAGGAAGATAGGATATAAGACGAACTTAACACGAAAATTATTTTGAAGAAATTTGGTCAAGCCGTTTTTGAGTTTTTGCCAAAAAACTTGTTATGTAGTTGTATCATGTCAATCTTTTCTGTTAGTATAATTTGTGACTTATTTCATCGGTATAAGGTGCACTTTGTTTTGCGTGTGACATGAAAATGACGATAGTGACGTGGTCGTTGCACGCATAAGATTACTAAATTGGAGCATTTATACAATAGCCTCGGCGGCTCCGTAGTACAGTCGACGTCAAAGATATATTTACAATTGAAAATTACAAAAATATCTTTACATTTAAATAAGTTGCCATAGAATGTGACAAATACTTGTTCACGTGAAATATGATAATTACATGTCATCAACCAAAGTGCCTAATATATGTTTACATCTATTAATTCGTAAAACTTGTCGTACAATCTGACATATAATTGTTTATACAACATGTGTCGAAATTATATTTCCATACAATGTGCCAATTGATATAAACGCCAAGAACAAAATTTCAAAATTTACGTTCCATGATACATTAAAAGTTTTACGCATTCGGTTACGTAAATATCTTTACTAAGTTTACTTCCTTACTTAGGCTGTATATTTTTTTTATTCATTCGGTAACCAGTTAATATATTTTAGCCCAGCTTGTATTTAAGTAACCTCCTTGGTATGATCTTCTTTTGCTTCTTAGTAATTTTTTATTCAAATTACGAATATTGCATTCTATATGTGATCTATCAAGAAGTGTTTTATCTTTTCGAGTGTCATCATTGCTTTGTCATTGATATAGCATTGTAAAAATAGATTTTACAACAACTAATAAATATGTCGTACCGTATAGACGATAATACAAAGCACAGGATAATAACCATGCGTGAAAATGGAGGCACGGTTACGGATATATCGGAGGAACTAGGGATTTCGGTAGGTTTCGCTTGGAATGCTGCTAAGAAATACATACTTAGCTAGAGATTGTCCGGAAAGAAAAGTGTCGTGGTTTATATACTCATACATTCTACGACACTATTCTTTCCAGACATACTATAAAACTGAATGTATATTCATCCTATTTCAGCGACCAACGGTGTATCTGTGGTGTGAAAGATGGGGCAGCGAGGGGACAGTAAAATGTCACACGTCTAAGGGCCGAAATAAAAAAACTTCAGCAGAGACTGATAGAGCCTTAATAGAAAATGTGATGGTCCAGCGATTTATAAGCGTCCCTACAAATGCAGCAGAATTAAATGTTAGTGCCAATACCATCAGAAGACGATTGAAGAGTGCAGGACTTCGTCGCAGAGTCCCTGCAAGAAAACCGCAACTGACTGAGCGGCATAAACGGATGCGATTGCATTTTGCCAATCATTATCGAGATTTCGACTTCGAAGACGCAGTTTTTGTAGACGAAAAAGTCTTCACAACACGCCAAGACGGACGCGTGTCCCTTTATCGTCTCGAAAACACGCGTTACGACGAACGTAATGTATTGGCTGACAGAAGAAGTGGACGTCTATCTGTTGGTTTTTGGGGATGGATTTCGAGTTCGGGACCAGGTGAACTTGTAGAAATCACAACACGAATGAATGCAAGAAATTACCTAGAAATACTAAGAGATGTATTGCTACCAACTCTTAAAGCTTCATTTGGTGACAAAAAAAAATATTTGGTGCAAGACAATTCTTCAGTCTATAACTCCCGCTTAGTTCAAGCGTGGATCAATGAGCAAGATGCCATAGAACTGATAAGGCTGTCGCCAAAATCCCCGGACATGAATGTCATCGAAAACATGTGGGGTCTTATGGTCCAGAACTGGGACTCATCGAGGGTAAAAAATAAACAAAATTTAAGAGAACACGTGCACGAACTTTGGGAGTACTACCGTGGTCTAAACTACTGCGAAAATTTAGTGCGTAGTGGGCCAGCGACTACAAGACGTGCGGGATGCCTTTGGCGGCTACACACGGTTTTAAAATATTTTATGTAGATGAATGATATGTTTATTATAAGAAGAAAAAAATATTTTTATTATTTAGTAGAAGTGTTTAGAACATTTTTTTTTGTCTTTGACGTCGGCTGTACGTCCCCTATGATCTTTTTCATTATTATAAACACCCTAACCAGTCATAAGTCTTTCAATAGAAGGTATAGTAGAAACGCAACTGTATAAGTTTTTATAATAAACATAAGCAATATACGTTAGTTTATGCTAAAAATTTACACGCGTTTTTTTGCTTGCGTTCGTTTGTGTGTTTCTTCTTCCAATTTCGGGTCCACTTTAAACGCATTACTTTCAGTTTACCAGTAAATTTAATCCACTTAAATTAATCCTTATTATTCAAGATACACCAAATAAGTTTATCAATTTTGCGAAAAATTACTACTATCGGATTCCTGTAAGAACTTACTTTTGATATTTATGAATTGATCCATAGGTATATATATGCAACTAAGATATATCGTTTTACTGATAGCCTTCATACACATGATATAATTGAAAACTAAGTTCTTACAGAAATCCGACCATAAAGGTTATAGGTACGATTAATGATAGTGCATTACTCTTCTTTATGCAACAGTTGAGTAAAAAATCTAAAATACTGAAAACTGTTCAAATATAAACAGCACAAGAATTGAAAAGGCTTTGACGTCACATCTAAATGAATGAGACAGACAGATCATTTGACAGTAAGGTACTCTTTTCGATGATTGTCATTATTTGAAATAAGAATGCTGCTTTTGATTGTTTGTAAAGATATTTATGTAGCAGGAGATGAATAGGTACCGGTGAACCGGTAGGAAAGCTGAAGTACTTTTGATATGACAATTTAATCAAATAAATGAATGACATGACAGCTTACACTACAGGCTGATTCATGAGCAGGATTAACCTTACGGTTTCAGTGAATGATAAGCTATTATTTCATACTAGACTTTACGAAATTAACGTTAAATTAAATTAGTTATGCGTTATAATTTCTTTTTAAGAGTACCTCCCATACACGTAAAGTGGGGTGTGTTTTTTTTTTCGTTTGAACCCTAGAGTGTGGCATATCATTGTATAGGTATTTGTAAAATAATGAGGGTTTACTAATAACAGTTTTTGATAAAGTTAATATATTCGGAAATAATCGCTCCAGAAGTTTAAAAAAATGTGTCCCCCCCCTCTAACTTTTAAACTAAAAGTTAAAAAAATATAAAAAACAATTCAAAAGAATAACTTAATAAGAACTTTCTTGGAAAGTTATTTTGAACTTGATTGGTTGAACGGTTTTTGAAAAATTGTACAAAATAATTTCTGAATTAATTTTGTAATTTAACTGTATACGAGTATGCAAACACTTATTTTATCTTGAGTAGTTAATTTATCATCCCGCACGTATCTTCCTTCTAAGAAGAAAATAATGATTCAAATCGATTCACGCGATCAAAAGTTACCCCCGAAAACCCAACATACATAACCCGTCTACTTTGTATAAATTAGTAACCCAATTGCCCGAGAGATGGCACTGTGGTCTACTCCGCGCTGTTAAGATTTTTCCGGAGTTGATGGGGTCGGGACGGGTATGATCGAAAGTATCATCAAATTGTTAATTATTATAAGCATATTGAGCATGGTATCTATTAAAACACTTTTTAAGGTTGCCTATTGTGACGGACGGTAAACTGCGGAACCCTACACTGAGCATGGCCCGACATGCTCTTGGCCGGTTTTTGTAATCTAATGTACCTAAGTATTTTATTTTCATTAACAGTCATGAAATAATAAAAGAGTAAACACTTGAGAGTTATACAAAATATAAAAAAAACCTAATGATAAATAACCATTGAAAAGCCGTATTGTTAAGTATAACATATGTATATCTTTTATAATCAGACTGGTGATGATTACAATTTTCAACCGACTTCAATATTTCAAAAGGAGGAGGTTCTCAATTCGACTGAATTTTTTTTTTTATTTTTTTTTTTTAATGGATGTTCACTCATAACTCCGTCATTACTGAACCGATTTGAATTTTTTTTTTGTTTTCTAAAAGTAGACGGTTCCTGGTTGGTCCCGTTTTTTTCAAAATCCATTTCTGATGATGGGATCCATGAGTAACTGAGGGAACTCCTCAAATTTGAAAGGCACATGCATGCTGATTTGGGTGATTTCTTAAGAAACTCGAGCATTTCTTTACGAAAATCATCAATTTGGTGGAGTGGACCTGATGATGAAGACCAGGGATGGCAAAGTGGAACTGCTTCGTAATTCTCAGGACTATGATCCGATTTTAAAAAATATTTTTTTGTCTGTATATAGATAGTTTCAGGATTGTCCCGTTTTTTTCAAAATCAATTTCTGATGATGGGATCCATGAGGATCTGAGGGAACTCCTCAAATTTGAAAGGCACATGCATGATGATTTGGGTAGTTTCTTAAGACACTCGAGCATTTCTTTACGAACATCATCAATTTGGTGGAGTGGACCTGATGATGAAGACCAGGGATGTCAAAGTGGAACTGCTTGGTAATTCCCAGGACTATCGTCCGATTTTAAAAAATATTTTTTTTTTCTGAAAATAGATGGTTCTAGATTTGTTCCGTTTTTTTCAAAATCAATTTCTGATGATGGGATCCATGAGGAACTGAGGGAACTCCTCAAATTTGAAAGGCACATGCATGATGATTTGGGTAGTTTCTTAAGACACTCGAGCATTTCTTTACGAACATCATCAATTTGGTGGAGTGGACCTGATGATGAAGACCAGGGATGTCAAAGTGGAACTGCTTGGTAATTCCCAGGACTATCGTCCGATTTTAAAAAATATTTTTTTTTCTGAAAATAGATAGTTCCAGATTTGTTCCGTTTTTTTCAAAATCAATTTCTGATGATGGGATCCATGAGGAACTGAGGGAACTCCTCAAATTTGAAAGGCACATGCATGATGATTTGGGTAGTTTCTTAAGACACTCGAGCATTTCTTTACGAACATCATCAATTTGGTGGAGTGGACCTGATGATGAAGACCAGGGATGGCAAAGTGGAACTGCTTGTTAATTCCCAGCTCTATCATCCGATTTGAGACATTCATCTTTTCTTTGTAAAGAAATACCTTCAAGATAGTCCTATTTGATTATAGTTCTATTTTGATGATGGGCTTCATGAGGGATTGAGAGAACTCCTCAAATTTTAACGGCACATGCATTCTGATTTGAGGGTTTCCTTAAGTAACTAAAACAGTGTTTTGGCGGAGCCAAAATTTTGATGAACTTGATCTGATGATGAAGACCAGGGATCGCAAAGTGGAACTGGTTAATAAACCTAGCTCTACTTATTATCCTAGTTGTGACATTCATCTTTTTGATCTGATTTATATTCTGATGATGGAGTTCTAGAAGAATTCAGAGAACTCTTCAAATTTGAACGGCAGCTTAGGCATTTTCTTACTGTGGCCATCATTTTGCTGGAGTGGACCTGATGTTGATAATCAGGGATGGCATAATGAATATTCTCGTTAATTTACAGTCTGTCATCCAATTTAACACATTGTTATTTTGTTTGTTTAAAGGTCTACAAGGGAGTTCCGTTTGATTATACTTCAAATGTAATGATGGAAGCCCTAGGACATTAAGAAAGCTCCTCAATTTTCAATCGTACACGTGCGGTGTATTGGATATTTGTGAAGTAAACTGGCTAACTCAAACAAATTCTTAATTTCACTTTTACCGGGAACCAAATGAAGTCGGTTTTTTTTTTCTTAAAAATTATTAAGCTAACATGATCGTTTCAACTGCAATTAATATCATGTGTTTGATATTAATTGCAGTTGAAACGATCATGTTAGCTTAAAAATTGTAAGTACCTATTTAAAATGTTGATTTTTGTGAGTTCCCCTGTTTTAATAATTGAATCTATTTACTTACAGTGATCAAGTGCTATAGACGAATTCTTGGTTAACACGAATTAAATTAGGTACCATTCCCTTTAGAGCTCAAAACCTCTAGTGTTAAGTAAACGTCACAATGTTATAAAAGATTGAAAAATAAAATAAAATTATAAATGTTTGACAGTTAATTTGCTTGGAAGAGCTACATACGTTTTGTATGTAGTCTGACTCTATAACTCAAAATATTCGATCTTGTTAAGAAGAAGAATCTAACGATTCCCTTCAAAAGGATTGAGTGCAATTAAGACCTCCATATTTAGAAAAGTTAAATTCAACCTCTATAACTCGAAAAAACCTATGCTTCGTTTTATAACCTCTATATATTGAATTTATTTACCTAATGAAACTCTGTAACTCGGAAGTTAATTATAAGGCTGTAGTATGTACCTACTTTTCGCGTTTGTACAATTTCTATGTTATTTTTTATGGGTTCGACCTCTGTAACTCTCTGACCTCTTTAAAGAAAACAAACACCTATAAAAAATCCATAAAAGACGAAAAATATATAACATCTTTTTTAGGTCCCTTTCCTAGGACCAATATTCTTGCAGCCAAACCTATATCAACGTGTTCGCAATAAAACAGCGCTCATGTTGATATAAAATTTATTTATTAATCATTAAAGTAAGAACCTAACGTCAATATACCTGTTTATACCTGCCAACCTAGTAGTCTGTCCAGGTAAAAAATCGCCAACCTATCATTTGCACATTCTATAGGTTTCATACTTTTTGTTGGTATGAGATTTTTTTATGAATCTTGCCGGTACAATTTTTAATAAAAAATCATTATTTAATTAATAATTTAATATAGCCTGTCCAGGATTTTTTCAGCCAACCTACTTTTTGTTAATTTTTTAGTGCATTAAATTTAATTTAAAACATGTTTTGTTCATTAATCACCTCGGCGAAGGTCGATGTAGGGTTGGATCTTCTTCTTCCTTACACCGTATTTAAAACTTACATACATACATACATATTACTACCAGGGTTCAGCATCAGCTCCATCTTGAGAACCGCTCTCCTAATTGCTCGTTAACACGAGTTGAATGACGAAAACGGAATTCTCGTAATTTTCACCAAACCTGAGTTCCACTAGGTACTGCCAGGGTTCAGCATCAGCTCCATCTTGTGAACTACTCACCTAATTGCTCGTTAACATGAATCGAATCATGAAAACAGCACTCGACTATGTTGCCCCAAACCTGAGTTCCATTAGGTACTCCCAGGGTTCAGCACCAGCTCGATCTTATGAATTTCTCTCCTAATTGTTCGTTAACACGAGCCGAATGACGTAAACAGAAGTCGCGTATGTTGGAACAAACTTGAGTTCCATGAGGTACTGCCAGGTTTCAGCATCAGCTCTATTAATTCCTCATGATATCCATCATCAAAATATAATTAAAATCAAATAGGACTAACTTTTAACTGAAGGCATTTCGTAACAAACAAAAGATGAATGTCCCAAATCACAAGATACAGCTGGGGCCCGCGAATTATAGAGCAGTTCCTCTTTGACATCCCTGGTCGTCGTCATCATCAGGTCTGCTCCACCAAACTGGTAGGTTTTGTAAAGAAATGCTCGAGTTTCTCATGAAAATACCCAAATTACTATGCATGTGCCTTTCAAATTTGAGGAGTTCCCTCAGTTCCTCATGGATTTCATCAGAAATAGATTTTGAAAAAAAAACGGGACCAACCTGGAACCATCTACTATAAGAAACCAAAAACCAAAAAAACCGAACTAAATCGGTTCAGTAATGACGGAGTTCTGAGCTTTAGAAATATTGAAGTCGGTTGAAAAGAGACAAGCCTAGCATATACGTGGTGGCTACAAGCATCAATTGAATATGACTTATGATAACGGGAAATCAATATGGAGATGTGCTAAAAGAGGTCAGTGTAATGCTTCGGTTACGTTATGTGATAAACGTGAAAACATGTTAAGTGACAAGAAACACAGTTGTCTTCCCGATTTCGTACGAAACAAAATTGATAAAATTAAAGTGTAGGAAAAATTTGATCCTATACAGCAAATGTTTGAGGAGCAGTTAGAAAATTTAAAAGATCGATGTAAAAGCGTAAGTAAAAAGGATTCACAAAGACGATCTCGATTAAAGGATTTAAAGGCTTGGAAAGTAGCAGGTACACTGTTTCCGAATTTAGAAGATGTTGTGATTCCGAACATACTATCGTCGGATTTTTTAATAGCTGAAGAGGGTGACTGACAAAATACTGATATTCGCTACAAAGTTAGGTAAAAAGTATATTAGTAAATCCAAGAAAGTATTCAGTGATGAATTTTTAAAGTGCTAAAACTATACGCTACACATTGACCGGAATAGCACAGACGAATGCGCTAATTTAATCGCAATAGTGTATGCCCTTCTCCCTAACAAATGGGCATTTATTGGGCTTAACATGTCTATTGTCTAACACGGTGTTTATAACATAAGAGCATGGTCAAAATATTTTTATTGAGATCCGAAAATTTAATGATCTATTAATAGAGATAGAAATTGTAGCGACTCAAAGAACGGAAGCTGAAATGACAGAGTCAGAGACAGAGAGGCAAACCGTGAAAAGCAATATTGAGACACCATCACAAGACCATAACGAGAAAGGATTGACTAAACGGGCTTGCCCAGAAAAAGGCGTAGGTATGATGCACCGCTTTCAGAACGTAAGCGACAAAAAAAAAGAAGATGCTGATGAGAAATTATTACTAAAACCTCCTTGTGATAAAGAAAAATGTCGTAAAAAATGTACAACGAAATTTTCGGAAAACATGCGGAGAAAAATAAACAATAAATACATAAATTTGTCATGGGAATCCAGGGGACTTTTTTATAAAAGGTTGAAGCACATAATGTTGACAAGAACAACTAATGACGAAAAGAAAAAAAACCGAGATGTGTCTTATAATTACTATCTTTACACCGACTCTCGTGAAAGATTTGAAGTATGTAGAACATTTTTTTTGACGACGCTCGGATACAACGCTCAAGACACCAGGCACCTCCACACGGCACTCGGGAAAGACATTGACGATCAAAAAGATAAATGGGGAAGGGGCTATCAACGCACAGATGTTATAAACGAAGACATTATCAAAGACTATTATGGACTTGTTCTGAAAAATATTGCTCTGGTTCGGTAAAGCTAAATATTACTCATTAAGGTCCGACCGAGATCTCGGTCTCGGTCTCGGCAGTCTCGGTCATAAATCGAGCCGAGATCTCGGTCTCGGCTCTCGGCCAAAAAGGGCCGAGTTTCTCGGCCGTGGCCGAACCTTCCATCTTGACATTTTTGCGATTTTGGTGGGTATTTTAAGCAATTATAGTTTACCGTGTTATCGTACGTAATGCAAATTATACCTTTTTTTCTCAAGTTTTGACCGTAAATGTTGTGTTTTAGTGATGGCTATATTAAACAACAGTTTAATTCTTGACTATTTCGCGTTTTTCGTATTTATTATAAAATCTCGGTCTCGGTCTCGGTCTCGGCCGAGAATTCAATTGAATCTCGGTCTCGGCCGAGACAAAGAAAGAAGTCTCGGTCGGACCTTATTACTCATACAGTTAAGTGCAAAAATATGGTTCAACATAATTGACTCATAAATACTCGTATGGTACGCTCTTATTACACCCGCATACGGTGCTATGGGACATATTTTTGAGTAAGATGTGCACCACCATATTTTTACACTTGACTGTACGTGCATACTGGAGCAAAAAAGTCAAGTGTGCATACCTGACTTCCAAAGCATGGATATACAGCAGTGTTATTCATTTGAATAAAGGTACAAGCGGATAGGCCTATACCAGCATCTACAAAGAAATGGCCAATTACAAAATTAACGAGTTGGCACATTGTGCCGATAAAATCCCTCCATTTTTGCAAATAAGGGATTCGTTATATAGGTCTCGCAACGAAGTTATGGGATCAAGCAACATTGAGCGATGCGAGGACATACAAGTGCCGGAAAACCTGTCCAAATACTTTTTGTGGCCATATAAAGGGAATCCTAATATGTATGAGTCCGCAATGCAAATATTATATAAGAAATGTAAGAACTTAATTTTGCGATGGAACTTTTAAAATCGTTCCTGAACCTTACGCTCAACTATACACTCTTCACGGAGATATCGGAAGCGACGAGGACTATACCAAAGTAGTACCATTCATTTATGCGCTGTTGGAAAATAAAACACAAAGCACATGAGCTATTATTTAATACAATCAAGACAAATATTCCGGAATTTAATCCACAACACTTGAAAATGGATTTTTAAATAGCAGCAATTAACGCATGCAGAACTAGTAAAGTCAACTAGTTTACTTTTACGTCAATATCGTCATTTTCATGTCACGCGCCAAACAAAGTGCACCTTATACCGATGAAATAAGTCACAAATTACGTGTATAATAACAGAAAAGATTGACATGATACAACTACATAACAAGTTTTTTGGCAAAAACTCAAAAACGGCTTGACCAAATTTCTTCAAAATAATTTTCGTGATAAGTTCGTCTTATATCCTATCTTCCTGAATTTTTCCACATTTTTTGCACCTCCCGTTCAAAAAATAGAATCACGAGCGTAGCGAGTGATTCTAATTTAGAATCTTGAGCGTAGTGAAGGACTCAAAGGCACGAGATGCAAATAACTTTGGTCTCGAGTTGAACATACAACTTTTCACCTCAGCAGGAAGAAAAATAAATTAAAACCAAAATGAACGGACAGGAAGGCTGTATTAATTTTAGAATACTACTTTATTAATTTAAGAATACAAAATATCCTCTTACTAAATTTAAGAACATGAGGTTAGATTTCAAATGAATCTTTATGGCATTTGCGTCCTTAGTAACAACCAACAAAGTATTACCTTTACCCGCGATTTGGCCGGGAGGAAACTTAATTCGGCGTTTTTGACCGCTTCTTTCAATTCTTCGGGTGTTGCCGTAGCTTCATCACTATCACTACTAATATCACTTATGTTTTCAGTTCAGATAACTTTTATCTTTAAAGCAATTCAAAAGAGAAGCTATTGAGGAAATTTTCAAATTGAGGATGACAGCCGAAACACTTTATTATTTTTAATCGCATTCGGATACTAGATATCGTTCACAACAACGTAAATGGTAAATTGTAGAAATTATTTTACTACAGATTTACACGTGAGGAAACGTGAATCAACAAATGGTTAATATTATACTTATAAATATAAAATAAAAATCATAAAATTTTAAAGTGAGAGATATTTAAAAATGAAAACGTACGAGTTTTTGAACGTGGTTCTGGCTCTGTTTAAACATGATATTACACGGGGCGATTTATCGCAAGCCGTCACTGCCATCGTCCTTCGTGCACTTCCTTCATCTCACATTGCCTATTCCTGTATTACATAGTAGGGTACGACGGGACGGGCCCGACAAAACGCACCGTCTAGACATGTCCGTACAGACAGGTCAATCAAATTGGCTTTGATGTGATTGTATGAACGATATAATCTAATGAGGACTACCGTATTTTTGCTCACCAGGCGGCGCCACTCCTGCGTGGGTCCTTGTCAAGCGCCATTAGTATGAGTTAGTATGGCGCGAAACCAATATTAGAATTGATTATTTTTCATTAATGTCCATGTTAAAAGAGGTACATTCAATTCTAACTATTTTATATAACCTCTAAATTTACGTTAGATTAGGGCTGTGTTATTTTACACTTTCAATTTAAAGCTTATTTTATAGCCAAAGTAATATTTTTTTAGTATTTAATATATTTCTATGTAATGATTCCTCTCAAAGTGCATATTTTCGAAAAAAGCACGACTTAAATTAAAAACTAATGAGAAATGTACTGAAAATGACATATAACCTCTTTACATAGGACCCACGTTCCACTAGCGCCCCTAGCGGCAAATTCACTCGCGGTAGTTCTCATTGTTAGAAAATTGGCCTCATCTGGCTGAATGGGCCAGGATGCCATTTAATAAAAAAGTTGCATGTCTTGACTGAACATTGTCAATCTGACGTTTATTTTCCTCACGCTCGCAGCAAAATCGCATTTTGTTCACTGGTTTCGCATATCAAAGTAAGCCTTTTCGAGCTGCTGAGGTGAAAATAATTTTTTGACATTTAGTTACATGTATCCGGGGCAGGGCGCTCCCGCTAAACATATTTTTTTCGCAATTTATATGCAAAACTAAGTAGCGGAACACAAAACACACCTCTAACTAAAATATCGTTACCATATGCTTTATAGTTACTGAGTAAAACCGCTGTGACATACGGACGGACGGACGGACAGACGGACTGGACGAAACTATAAGGGTTCCGTTTTTGCCATTTAGGCTACGGAACCCTAAAAATAGTCAATGATTATTTGGATTCAAAAATATGTATTGAAAATTGTAATAAAAAACTAGTTTGTCTAAAATATTAAGTAAGTTGTAGTAATATTAAGTTTGGCTATTACATTAAGTATCGCCCATACTGCTGCTTTCAAAACGGCGTTAAAACAATTAAAACGTGACGCTTATAGCACATCACTGCGATTTCGTAGTGTCTTTTGTCTTTCTTTACCATTTCTCGTTACCGATCTTTCTTGTCAGTCTATAGTAGGTACCTACATACATAATTCTTTTAAAAGCTTATTGATATAATTTAAACAATTGTGAGTTACACTGAAATTAAACGGTTAAAACTGACGTATTTTTGTCACAATAGGCGTGACATGTACCTACCTATAGCCGCGGCGGTGACAACACGACTCCTTCTGTCCGACGATGACTGCCCGATGCAGTCGAAACATCTGACACTTATTGACCTTATTGTGATAAAAATACGTGAGTTTTAACCGCTTAAGTTTAATGTAAAATGCTTATTGATTTTCTTTTTTATGATGTATTATTAAGCTAATGTTTTGTAATACATCATATTATGTTCATGGAGAACTAGGTACACGCGCGTTCATAATTGCATGGGCACTTGAGCAAAAATATAGCTTGCACCTGAATTTAATTGGTAGCCCACCGCAGATGGCCTTTTTTGGACGTAAAAGTGATTGGTCGGATGGACGGAACCCTGACGCATACTGTTTATAGGAAGCCAACGCACACAGACAGATATTTAAACGCTTTTTCTCACCTACATCCCCGCCATCTACAGTCAGTTGTCAGCTCTTTAGTGAATAGAGCACACGATCTTTGTGACCCTGAATTTTTAAAGAGTGAGATGTCACATATTCAGGAAATACTCAAATGGAATGGGTATAAGGTGAAAAAGTGGCAGCCCAGACGAAGAGCAAGAGGAAAGCGTCCTGATGTTTCAAGACAACCTTCATTTTTGCCTTATGTGAAAAGGGGTGACAGACAAGATTGGCACAGTGCTAGCGAAGTACTCCATAAAAACTGTGTTCACCCCTTTATCCAAGATTTCGGGCAAACTAAGATCGCCGATGGATGTTATCCCGTACCAGACGCCTGGTGTTTATAAGATTGATTGCAGTTGTGGTAGTTCCTACATCGGCCAAACGAAGCGTACCATGGCGGAAAGAGTGAAGAAACATATCGCAGCTGTCAGAAAACGCCGCAGAAACGTACTTTTCCATGTGCACTGACACATAAAGAGTGGTTCGGAAAAATGTGGCATATATAAACTCTTAATAAAAAAAAAGAAATTAAAAAACTAATGACTATCCGTTGACAGACCGTGAAATAGGTAATCCGAGAATACATTTGAGCTGTAAGCTTGAGATTATACTTTATAGTTACAATAATGTCGTCATCTGAAATAACTCGTCGTAAACTAATAGTGAACACACACCTTTAAAATCCCAGTTGGACTCAGGTTAGAGTTGCAAAACATTTAAATCTGTCTAGATCTTCTGTCGGAAAGGTTTTACGATGCTACAAGCAGAGGTTGACCATCGAAAGGAAACCAGGTTCCGGTCGAAAACGAGGGTTTCAGGACAAAAATCTAATTTAAAAAGTCAAACTGCGTATAAGAGTAACCCTAATATTTCCGAGCGAAAACTAGCTGAAAATTAGGCACTACTAAGTCTATGGTTCATCGAGTTAAACAAAATAGTGGAATGAAAACATTTAAAGTCCAGAAAGTTCCATACAGGACACCTGAAAAAGAGACAGTGGCTAAATCCAGCCGGGCTAGCACATGATGCGCGCGTGACGACAAAAGCCGCGACATACAGCTTTCTCGATCTTTCCCGCGAATCCGTAGCATAAGATGCGCGCGGGACACCGGTGACGCGCGAGCATATGTCAAAGCGACACAATTTTGTCGCCTGACAGTTCCACGCGGGATACTTGCTCAAGTCGTAGCACAAGTGCACTTTAAGAGACAAAATACCTCGCGATTGAACGTCAAACTACGAGAAATTGTCTTCGAGCCGGGTGGGTGGCGACAAGCATATTTCTTAGATGTTTTGTCTAATTTACTCCAATCAGCGTTGCCAGGTCTCCTGATTTTTCAGATCTACTGATTTTGGGCTATGTCTACTGATCTACCGAATTCTCAACAGATTCTCCTGATTTTTCGTAGTTTGCTTCTAACTTAAGTTTTTTTTATTATTGTGAACGAAACGCCGTTGCAGTAGGTACGAGTTTGGAAATCGGATGCAATTATGTTGATGTTAGTAGACTCCTTTAATATCGCAAAGTTTGTAGACTCCTTTAAACTCACGAAATGTCAAAGTTGTCATTGCCAAGCCAAATCCAGAGATTATAGGATTATAGGCCAACGGCCTCCTAGCCTAGTTGGTAGTGACCCTGCCTACGAAGCAGGAGGTCCCGGGTTCGAATCCTGGTCAGGGCATTTATTTGTGTGTTTATCACGAATATTTGTTCCTGAGTTATGGATGTTTTCTATGTATTTAAGTATTTATATGTATATCTATTATATATATCGTCGCCTAGTACCCACAACACAAGCCTTAGAGCTTACCGTGGGACTAGGTCGATTTGTGTAAGATTGTCCCATAATATTTATTTATTTATTTTATTTATTTATATAGAGAACGACAAGACTAAAGTATAAACTTGTTGCCGCCTAAATAGTATTTCGTTTCGTTCGACTCGAAAGATTTCCTTTCCCTTGTTTGTTTCCCAGTTCAATAATAGTATTCTGTGATATTTGTTGAGTTGTGAATTGAAGTGCGTGATTAGCTTGGTATGTTAATATATCTGGGTAAGTAATTAACAAAAAACGTAAATCCTACATGTACGGTGTGTGTTTTAATAGAAGTTTTTTTTTTTTTTTTTTTTTTATGCTATAGGGGGCAAACGAGCAAACGAATCACCTGATGGTAAGCGATTAACGTCGTCCATAGACACCCGCAACACCAGAGGTGTCGCAAGTGCGTTGCCGGCCTTTAAGGTGGGAGTACGCTCTTTTCTTGAAGGTTTGAAGGTCGTATCGGTCCGGAAACACCGCTGGCGACAGTTCGTTCCACAGTTTAGCTGTGCGAGGCAGGAAGTTTCGGGAAAAGCGCACAGTTGAGGACTGCCAACCATCTAAATGGTGAGAGTGGAAATATTGTCGCGTAGGGCGATGGCGGAAAGAAGCGGCAGGGATTAATCCGAACAATTCCTCGGAACACAAGTTTGATCTTGTTATCACGTTTTATTATATTGCTTTACTATGACTTTACTAACTATTCTAACAAATATTTGTTTTACTTTATACAAATACTTAACTAGTATATTTTAACTACTGAACTATTTTTCTTTGTTATTTGACAAGGCTTTTCATTTCGGGTCTGAGCACGATGTGTTATTTTACGGTGTTTGATTTTGGTTTGCAGTGCATGATAAGTTCTAGCAAAAAAACAAAATATGCTCAAAAATTCAAATTAGAGTGGCTAGGAGAAGGACAATTTGCAAAATGGGTGACTGCAAGCCAAAAGGGGGATGCTTTTGCGTTCTGCAAAGCATGCGGAGTTAATATAAGCATTAGTGGTGGAGGAAAATCAGATTTAGAAAAGCATGGGGCTGGAGAGAAACATGCCGCAAAACTGAAGAGTATAGTTGGGCAAAAACTAATAACGGAATCATTGCCGTCTACTTCTGCTAATCCTACTAAAGAAGCAGAACTAAGATTAGTGTCTTTCCAAATTGAACATAATATTGCAATTCGGACAATTGACCACCTGAGAGCAGTGGTAAAAGCAAGTTGTCCGGATTCAAAAATTGCAGAAAAAATTAATTTAGGAAGGACAAAAGCTACTTGCATGATAAAAAATGTAATCGGAAAGACTGAAAAAGAGGAATTGGTAAAAGCTATGATGGGACAAAAGTTTTCATTATTGTAGACAAATCTACAGATAACGGAACTGCAAAACACCTCTGTATTGTTGTAAGAATAATGATTAATAATAGAGTAAAGGACTCATTTTTTGATCTGATACCCGTAGGAACAGATGCCACAGCAGTAGCACTTCATACACTTACGAGTATTACCACTAGTCTAGAAACATATGGTATTCCATGAAAAGACAACATAATTGGTTTTGCGGCTGATGGAGCCAATGTGATGATGGGAAGCCAAAATTCATTAAGAACCCTCCTACAAAAAGATATCCCTCAAATTTCTTTCATGAAGTGCATATGCCACTCTTTTGCACTCTGTGCGTCATACGCATGTAAAAAGATTCCAACTAATGTTGAAGATTTCGTGAGAGATGTGTTTAATAACATTCAGAGTAGTCCCAAAAAAAATAGGTGTATATAAGGAATTTCAAACATTTGTTGAAGTTAAACCACACAAGTTGTTACACCCTGCCCAGACTCGCTGGTTATCATTGCATTCTGCTGTTTCATCAAGGGTTTTGGAACAATACAATGCTCTGAAATTATATTTTATTGATGTGGTTGCTGAAGAAAGATTACAGAGTGCACATAATATCTTAGAAAATCTTAACATCCCATTTGTCAAGTTATATTTAGAATTTTTAAACTTCATCTTTCCTATGTTTAATAACTTGAATAAACTCATGCAGTCAGAGTCCACTCAAATACATTGCTTGCGAAAAAATTTAGAATCTGCATTAAGGACCATGTTGTCATATTTTTTAACCAAGAGCTATGTTGATTCAAGAGCCATCAACAACATAGATTTTAAAAACCCAAGGAATTTTTTACCCCTAGAAAATATATATGTGGGGGCTAAAGTGGCAGTGGGACTTCAAAATATATACAATGAGGAGCATATACAAAGTTTCAGGGTTTCAGGTCTCCAATTTAAACGTTCATCAAGACAATTCCAACAAGTTCAAACAAATGATAATAAAGGGCAGATTACACTTGACTGAATTTAGGATCCTAAGTGATTTAGAATCCTAATTTAGGAAAGTGTAACCGCGTTTAGCCAGTAAGGAACCTAAAAAGTATCCTAATTAGAAAAAAGAATGGTTTCTGACAAGCTAAATGACTTAGCGTCCTAGTTAGGATAGGTGTAATAATATTTAGTGCAGCCAGTCGCCACGCACACCTGACAGCGGGCGGACGTGTCTCGATAATAATGGCGCACGAAAAATAAGTTTTGTGTAGCATTTTGGATTTGTACAAAATCTTCAGGTTCTAAAACATGCGTCATATTTATTGTCGACAATTTGTTTCGAAGCAATAAATATTCTTTGACCCAAGTCCTTCTTTTTTTCCATGAATGCTACGGCCAGGGCTACTCCAAGGCCAATCTTTTGATTTTTAGATAGTTCTGGCGGCATAGCATCCGAGACGTTCGTAACTGACACGAGTGAAATGCTGACTGATTCAGTCACATCATTTAGAATGGTGTAATTAGGAGCGTCCTTTCTGCCACCTCTCCTGTATTCTAATTAGGATGACTAAATTCAGTCAAGTGTAATCTGCCCTTAAGGCTGTGCTTTAATTACACAGTTTTTTTAAGTCTTCAATATAAGACAAGCTAAATGTATCTGCCTTACGAAGTTGGGATTTAATTTAAAAGTGTTATAATTGATTATTTCAGAATGAATAGAATAGAATAGAAGAGAATACTCTTTATTGCACACCTCAGTACATGAGAAAGAAAAAAAACATTTATAAGGTACAAACATTTGATTAACGCAGAGGCAAACAACAGGCGGTCTTATCGCTAAAAAGCGATTTCTTCCAGACAACATTTGGGTAGCGGAAACATTAAAAACGTATCCTTGAAGAGTAGGCGTTGCAAAAAAAAGGATGAAATGCACTTAACAATCACACAAATCAAGCAAAACAATAAACATACACATATATGAATAGTATAAATAGACATACATAAACTTACATAAATATATATATAATATTCTTATAACAGTAACATACAAGCCATACAGTGAAAAAGAAGCAGATAGAAAGACAATAAATGATAGGTAAGAAGGTATAATATAGGTATAGGTAGGTATATATTACGGGAGAGACAGGTAATGCTCATTAAGCAGTTTTTTAAAAACAGCAAGATATTGCGCGCGCCTGATGTGTAGGGGCAGGGAGTTCCAAAGCCGAACAGCCTGGAATGTAAAAGAACAGCTATAAAATTTTGAAGAGGATGACGGGATGGACAGAAGCAAATTGCTAGATGATCTAACAGAGCGGAGATAATTGAAACGTTCTTTAAGGTAACAGGGAGTAGCAGGAAAGAAAAGAGTAGTATAAAAGAAGGGACAGAACGTGATAGTCACGGCGAAGACGAATAGGGAGCCACTTGAGCTGCGTTCGGAAAAGGGAAACATGGTCATATTTGCGTATGAATTTTGTTCCCTATGTCTAATTTTACACGATCACAATAACCCAAGGTCAAAGGCAGCTCATGGCATCCACGTTGACACCCCCCGGTACCTATGATTTTTAGTAAATATATTTTTTTTATCTTTCTTTATTCTTTATTTGTTGTTCACTTTAACGTTTAAATTGGTAACCAAGGCATGAACGCACGCATACCTAACGAGATACTTATTTGAATAAGGTCCTAGGGTACTTATATGTAAATTTACGTTTATCACTACCTAGTTAATCGATAATAGATAGGTACTAATTCTGGCGTTTAAATACCTACGCGAATCTTTGTAAAGCTGAAGCAAATAGTTGTTTCATACGTAACGAGCTTAACCTAACCCAAGGCAAGAGGAAGATGAGCTCCATAACACGACCAATATTTTTTTATTGATACTACTAGCATGCACGCATATTGGCGGATATTTGCATATTTTACCGACCGTCTAGAACATAACTATAATAAAACAATGCATTACATAAAAATAAATATTTTATTTTTGCCTATGTATGTACATTTACAAAACTTGAAACAATATTTTCCAAACTCGTTCAAACTCCATTTTACTGTGAAATTTTGAGACTGCAGGTGCAGAAGTAGTGTAGGTGGGCTTACCATGTCAGCTTTCCATGTCTTACGTCTCCACTTTGCCTTATAATTGACGTCGCTTTCAGATATCTTGCATTCAATCAGGTATTTAAGCGCAACGTCGTCCTGTCTTGTTTTGGGTTTACCTCTGCTTATTTTACAGGAGATGGAAAGTTGTAGTAGGCACTAAATTTCCAGTATAGTCAGTCAGGTGGTCTCCTTCATACGAGGCAATACTATCGCAGAGCCTACTCTCCTGCGTTTTGTCGGCGATGTCCCAAACGTCCAGGCTGCCGCGCCGCATATGAACCTCATCCCATGTTCATTTCGGCATATTTATATCGGCCTTATAATACTTTTATATACTTTTTATCTCAGACCTTTTAGTTTGACCGGCATTCTTTAGTGTAGGCGGAACAATATTTTGAATAATCTGTTAAAGTATAGATACACGTATACTTTTATTTTCTTTCCTAGCTTTGTTTCGTCGTCCATGTACAGTCAAGTGCAAAAATATGGTTCGACATAATCGACTCATAAATATGGTACTCTACGCTCTTATTACACCGGCATAAGGTGCTATGGGACATATTTTTGAGTAAGATGTGCACCACCATATTTTTACACTTGACTGTACGTAGCCATTGACAGATGAAAGTTTCTATTATTTATAGGTAAATCCTTTGCAAGATAATCTCAAGTATTTCAACAAATCATGGAACATCAGTAAGAAGCTATATTTTCTTCGGTCAAAGAAATAAATTAACATAACTATTTCGTAGATCGATAAAATAAACAAAGCTACTTCAGATTTTGACTTTTTACACATTGGCAGTAGCGTAACAAGGTGGGGGCAAGGGGGGCACGTGCCCCGGGCGCTGCCCAGAGGGGGGCGCCAAATCGGGCAAAAAAAAATTCAAACATTTAAAATTACCGCCGACGAAGACAGCGAATGAATTTTATCTAAATCGCTTACCAAGCAATGGCTAACCGGTGGCTCAAGAAAACCAGTATACAGTTGTGCATACTATTTCTTAGACACCTTGAGGTCACGTTAAACTGGTTAGCTCAAGCCAACGGGAATTATTACACAGTACGTAGGCGCGCGCCGCTTTACGCCTGCGCGAGGTGATGGCATTCGATAAAATACCTTATTCTATTGAAATAAAGTTTATAAAGTACATAAGCTCTTTCCTCTCCTCGGGTAGATGGCAGTACTGGCTCATCGCATAGTTTTTGAATGTTTTGTTGACAAACAAGTGTGCAATTCGTTTCGTATTAGTGAAACTATAAAATTTACTGCAATTACTACGAATTTAAGTAAGTGTAAAATAATACAGCTGGTGAAAAACTTGAAACAGAAGAAAGTGAGAAAATATTTTGTTACGGTAAGTGTGCAAATTGTTAATAATACGAGTATTAACTTATTAAGTATTAGTACCTACCTAACCATTACATTACATTTTGATTCCTAATATTCCTATCCCTATCACTACAAAAGTGAGATCAGATAAGGGATGGTAGATGGTTAAAGTTTATCATGTTTATGCAAGGCAATGTTTTAAAGACTATGTAGGTACCTTATTACCTCTGTTATGTCGACTTGATCAAATGAGTAAAATAAGAGTAAGTATAATATTAATATCGACTACAAGCTTGTTGTTTCTTTCTTTCGCGTGATAATTTGACATTAACTACGTAAGGTAACATGTTTCACATTTTTGTAGGTGCTACAGCTTGATATGACTAAAGACGCGTGACCTGACGTGAATGTCTTGCTTGCGAGCGGCACTGAATGTGTTAAATAAATAATATTATTTCGTTTTTAATTGATCGGTTAACTTATTAAGCATTTTTGACTATTCTACTAAAGTAGGTATTTAAGTAGGTATGAAAAAATAGAACTTATACCTACATAAATGGACACATTTCTAAATTATGTAGGCAATATATTATATGCATATGCATTACGTTATTTGTTATTATCCTGCATCCTGCAATTAATTTTTTTTTTTACACCTAGAATTATTAACATTAGTTTATGAAAATAAGCAGGATTGTGCCAATATAGCTTAATTTTGGTTGAAACTCACCACCATTACCTCTTATTTTCTATAAAAAATTATTGTTATCAATTTTTGTATGATATTTTAGAAACCAGTAAAATTGCAAATTTTAACGCAAATTCGTGTTAAGTAATAGATTTCTTATTTCAGGTAAATTTGAAATTTTACCAACATAAAATGAAACGCTTTTTACCAAAGAAAAAAGAAAGTGGAGCTCAAGGAAGAAAAAGAAAAAAAATTCAAGAGAAATCCGCCATTAAATCCAGTAAATACTTCGAGCAATATCTTAAAAAATGCCCTACTGTTTCTAAGGATTTGCCCACAACAACACTTACATCGACGCCGTCGGAACCACCGCCACCTTCGTCTCCATCAGGCGAAAGCGAGGTTAATAATTCTCTAGTTGACGTCATGAACCAAAGCATTGTTAGTAGTGAAGGTTCCACTGCGAGATTTGATACTACAATTGAAGTAGAAAATTGTATACCGATCGACAGAAACATAGCTGAAAAATGTGATCCAAATAATGACAACGACGGACCAATGACTGGCATACCTCACATACCATACGTAATCCAATACAATGACCTGGGATTTCTGCAATTTGATAACATTACCGGTAGAGCAATAATATCTGAAAGTTTAAAAATAGAAATGATAAAAAAAGGTTCAAAATGTTTTCAAAACAAAGATGGCCCGTTCTTACCAACGAACAACCGGTGCATGAACAAAAACTGGTTCCTTAAAAAACTAGGACAAAACGGCGGAGAAGTGGCTAGGTCATGGCTGGCTTATTCCCCACATAAAAGGTCAGCATTTTGCTTCTGCTGCCTTATTTTTTCGAAGGAGAGTCATCCATCTTTGTTGGAGCTCCAAAATGGATTTTCTAACTGGAAAAAACCAGAAAAGCTTACAGCACACGAAAATGGACATAATCATCGCAAATGCTTTACTCAGTGGAAAGAAATGGAACGGAATTTAGAAGCAAACAGGGGCCTCATCGATTCTGAAGTGCAATCTCAAATTGAATCAGAAAAGGAAAAGTGGCGTAATGTATTAAAAAGAATTCTTCATTGCATTAAATATCTAGCCACTCAAAATCTCGCATTACGAGGTCACAGGGAGTCAGTCAGCGAAGGTGATGGATCTGAAGCCAAAAATGTTGGAAACTTTTTGGGATTAATAAAGCTTCTGGCTATCTTCGATCCCATTATGAAGGATCATCTTACTAAAATCGAAAAAAGTCCCAGAACTACATCTTATTTTTCACCGGCGGTCCAAAATGAATTTATACATCTGATGGCAACTACTGTTCGCGAAAGTTTATTAAGCTGCATACGTAAATCAAAATATTACGGCCTGATGTTCGATTCTACACCAGATCAGCAGCATCGAGAACAGATGTCAGAAGTTGTTAGATATGTAGATATAGACTTTGAAAAAAAAACAGTGCACATTAAAGAGTCATTTCTAGGCTACTTAAAAGTAAGTCAAAAAGACGCTGGAAGTTTGGTGGAACAAATAATGCAACAACTAGATAAAGACAAAATGAGTATTCAAGATTGCCGCTCTCAATGTTACGACAACGCTGCAGTGATGGCTGGCCACCGCACGGGCGTACACCAGAGAATACTAGAAAAAAATTAACTCGCAATGTTTGTGAATTGTGACAATCACTCCCTCAATTTGGTTGGCGTTCATGCCGCCAAGCAGGATGCCGTAATGGTTACATTTTTTGGAACCATTGAAGCCCTCTACGTATTTTTTTCCCAGTCTACTTTACGCTGGGAAAAACTTAAGGAATCAATTCCTATTGTTCTAAAATCAGAATCCGAGACTAGGTGGAGTGCAAGAGTTGAAGCAGTGAAACCAATCGATAAATATCTCGAAGATTTGCTGAATCTTCTCCAAAACATGTCTGTTGACCGCAACCAAACCAGTGACACTAGAAGCGAGGCAAATATCCTTTACAATCGTATGTTAACCTACGATTTCCTCACCCTTTTAGGATTTTGGCATAATGTGCTTTCGTCGATCGACCGTGTCCAAAAACGGCTTCAAGATCCCACCATGAATTTTCATGATGCTGCCCTTGATATAGAATCGCTGCGAAACCATTTTTCGACTGACAGGGAAAAATTGGTTAGTCAAGCGACAGAGAGAGGGCATAAACTATGCCACGATTGGGAGGTCGTTACAGAGCGGCGCACACGCAGAAGAAAGCGCATGGCCGGGGAGCAGGCAACAGACGCTGGGCTGTCTGCGAAGGAGGAACTCGAACGGGTGATGAAGGGGTCCATTGACAGATTAATAAGTGAAATGGATGGTAGATTCACTCGTTTGTGTGAAACCAATGAAAAATTTGGTTTTCTCTTGGACATAGAAAAATTATGTTACGGCTATAACGATGACGACCTCGAATACTTAAAAACGAAGTGCATAAATTTTGGAAATATTTATAGAAGCGACATTAACGGCCAACAACTTTTTGAAGAAGTCGTAGATGCTCGGATGCTATTGAAAACAAGAACGGAGATACATATAACTAAGCCTGTACAGCTAATCCAGTTCATTGTACAGTATGGAGATGAAGGCGTGTTCCCCAATCTCCGCATTGCATTACAAATACTTTTAACGATCGCAATATCCATAGCAAGTTGTGAACGGTCCTTTAGCAAATTAAAGCTCATATTGTCGTACTTAAGGGCCACAATGGGTCAGCACAGGTTGGTGGACCTCGCCTTGTTAAGCATAGAGAGGGATGTAACCGAAAAATTAGATTTTGACGAAATAATCAACCAGTTTGCTGCAGAAAAGGCTAGAAAGACACCTCTATAAAGTAAATAATAAAAACATGTTAAATTACATACTGCACTCTGTACTGTGATAATTATAAAGAACATATACCTTCATAAATGATTTTTTTTTATTCCATGGGATGGGGACAATCATACGCAAATCAACATTAATCTAGACCTACTGAAAATTCAATAAAAGCCTTGTGTTACCTAGGCGACGATATATATATAAGACTTCTCTCTTAACTTGGTGATCATCGATAAAAACTTTCCTAGCCACGGATGTCACCTCTCACTCACACGTGTTACATAGTTTTAGTAATTGGAGTCAAGTTCGTTTTATTAGTTCCAAATCAATAGTAAATAAAATATATATATATTTGGGGGGGCGCAAATTTGGTGTTTGCCCCGGGCGCCGATACCTCTAGTTACGCCCCTGCACATTGGCATTTCGGACTTTAAAAGCCATATTTGCTATCTCTTTAATCATTGTACAGCGAGAACGAGACAAAGTTATCGTGATTAGTGATGTTCCCACAGAAATATATCTAGATCAAAGAGATTGGAAGTCGTAGGGCGACGCGCCTATAGAGAGACGGCTTGAGAAACAAAACTCGTGTGTCGCATATGCGCCTGGCGCATACGTGACAGTCAGTAGCAGTCAGTACCCCTTGGGCCGTCATGGAGTAATAATCAAATGAAAATACTTCAAAAATGCCACATTGCTCAATAATCGGGTGCCGCAACCAAAGCAAATTTGTAAATAAACAAAATTCAAACGTTTCGTATCACAGGTAATTAAATAATATGTAATTAATTCAATATAAAATTAGTATGGGCAAGAGAAATAGGGAAGAGACACGACGCTGCATTTGTTATCGATACTGTATGTCAAATGCCTTACTAAAATAGTAAGATGAATTTTTATTTAAATATTATTGAAATACTAAAAAAAAATACACAATACAATATACAGTGTGTATCAAAGAGCAAACCTTAAAATTGGTTGACGGGAACTCGAATACATTGTAATGACGCCCATTTTACGGGCTTGTGGTATGGTCGGTATGGTCGGCGAGTTCTCGAATGGCAACCACGCACCAGACGATGCAGCGTGGGAAGGCCCCCACAAGATAAACTGACGACTCGCTGGCTGACTGGTAAAGGTTGCGGGTGTCTGTGGTAGTCCCTGGGGAAGGCCTATGTCCAGTAGTGGACATCGTTCGGCTGATGATGATAATGATGATGAGTCACGACGAATATTAATTAGTACATTGTACAGAATGAGCTCTTCGAGCAACAGAGTCTTTCAACATGTTGGAAGGGAGACGTCACAGCAACATCTTAATACCGTCCAAACTTTTGCGAGGGGAAACTTGCACACAGGCGCACTTCTTACACATTTATACATACAAAAAGCAATCAATAATGGTGAAACTGACACATAAACAATGAATACAACTGCACTAATAAATCTTGCACACTTCGATCTATTTTTGTATACGGACTAGTCTCTCTAGTAGGACTTCGGAAGAGGTAGAGGTACCTTATGTCTGAGGACACCACTTCCTGTGTTGCTTGAATGTTCTACTAACTACCGCTAATAATGATTGTATATTTATCTGCAGTAAGTTTATTTATTTCCTCGCAAATGTGAGGAAAAGCATTGTGTGTATCACGAGCCGTACTAGAATTACGACCTCGTCTTCGTCCCAACCTGTGACTTAAATTCACATTCGTTCGTAATATCTTGTTTACTGCCCTTAATACACACTGTTCTATACCGTTCGTGTATACTATACCACATTACTGTAAATAAAAGTTTTGTAAAGAAAGAGAGCGCGTTATGTTTTATCTGAAAGATAGCTGTAACTGGAGATTGTAAAACAGGCCCTTAGTTAAATTATTGTAAATAAAATATGTAGTTAATATTGCGTTAATTCTTTATTTACTCTTCTTGTGTTAATAATTAAATATCCTCTTCTTATGTTGTACTAAGATAGCACTAGCATCGCTTCATTATAGAATACTGATAAAAGAAACAATTCACTTAAACCATAACCCAGTAATAAAATGAAATAACAATGAAGTCATTTGAGTGTCTGATTTTGAAACAGAGGTTAAAATAAGGTAAGAAATAAAAATATTTGCATAACTTTATTTCATGTAATTTTTAGTGAAATGTTAATAACTGCTCCTAATCTATCGATACAATATCGACCCATATCACAACCCTATAAATAGCACGTATGGCAGTTTTGACAATAACATGTCAAAATTACCTGACACGGTCGATTTCTATGAGAATCAAAGCCAAAGGCTCCTCTATATGTAAGGTTGTCACAATAAAGAGGTCCGTGCTCTGTGATCTAGATAGAAGAAAAGAGTTCACCAATATGTAGGGAGACCGAGCGTGTAACATTTTGCGTAGGTACTTTGACGTCACGAGCGTCTTTTAGAGATGGGAAACATAAGCCGCATGAAAACAATTCAAAAGCATCGATTCACAGATCGATTAGAACACGGCACCGATTCTATGTGGATTCCACGTGGATGCCCCCCCCCCCCCCCCCGCTGCTGTCAGTCACAAAAAAAACCAGTTGGATTACAACATTAGAAGCGGAAGGTTGCGAGCGTGCTGCGCGGCGACGCGAAAACATCGAACCACAGAATTTATTGTAGGTTATTTTAATCGATTTAAAGTATCGGCAGAGGAAATGATAATTATTTTCAACAGAGGAAGTGAGAAAGCTCAGCTTTTTACGCCCAGTTGCTTCAACCCATTAATTTTTAATATGTAGATCTTTCGGAAAACTGAAATAAAATTGCAATATAGAAGTAACCATAACCTATTTGTTAATAATATTCGCTTTATAAAATTTAATGATCATTTCCTCGGTTTTCAAAACCGATTTTAATCGAGTAAGAAAATCGCAGTGTACAGCACTGTGGTACAGCACTATTCTTACTTTTGACAGAAAAAATGACAAATCGATCTTGAACGTGACTCGACAGTTTGAATAGCTTATTTTTACATCGCTGGTTTTGAAAGCACGCAAAGTCTGGCTCGTCAAATTAAAGCCGCAATGGAAAACTAGCGTGGGCACACAATCCCCCGCTACTGTTTCGATGAAAATAGTAAAATAAATCTTTTATTAATTAATAACAGAGATTTAAGGACAAACAGTACTCATCGAAAATAGGAAATACCTCGATTTACAGCTTTAACTTTATTGGAGTCGCTAGAACAATTGGTTATTGCGCAACAAACCATTTTGTGTTTAAAACCTGACGTCACACGCAGACCGCAGTCGCGTAGTCGGGAGCAGACTGAAGTGCGCTGCGAGCAATGATGAGAAATTCTCATCATTTCGCCACGCGACGTACATACACTCTTTCCTTCTCTCTAGATATTATTTCTGTGGATGTTCCGTTTTTAAGGCTTACCATTCACTCTTCATTGGATTTTTTTATACCGATTCAGTGTTGCAACAGAAGAATATGTTTGTTCCATATACAATAGGCAACACTCGCTGAGCCGCGCGCGGGATGGCTCTCCCGCGTGCCGCGTGCGTATGTTTTCTCGCACTTGCAACTCGTGCTACCGAAATCGAGAAAATGAATGAAACTTAAGAGACAAATTTGAAAGCCGCGACTGCCTTTTGTCGCGGAGCGAGCTATCCCGCGTGTAATCATGTGTTAGCCGTGCAGGGCGAGAAAGTTATATCAGAATTCCTTAACGAAGTACGATTGCTGCGTGATGGATGACGAGACGTATGTCGTTGCCGCCTTCAAACAAATTCCAGGCCAAGAGTTCTATGTTGCTAGTCAAAAGGGTAATGTCAACCCTAAACATAAATGTAAAATGGCCAGCAAATACCCCCAAAAATATATAATCTTGCAAGCTATACGCACATGCGGTCTAAAAAGTGATGAATTTATTACAACAGGTATATTTAATGGCGATATTTAGATACAAAATGTCTGGAGAAGCGATTGTTACCACTTATACGTAAACATAATTCGTCCGTGTTATTTTGGCCTGATCTAGCTTCTTGCCATTACGGAAAAAAGCTAAAGCTTTTTATTCTACGAATAATTTCCATATTATCCCAAAAGAGGCCAACCCACCTAATTGCCCAGAGCTTCGCCCAATTTAGCGTTATTGGGCTCACCGTAACCGTAACCGTCAAGTGGCCACACCAGCCAGCCGTTCAGCTGCAAGGACTCGGAGGCGTTGGTCACACGAAGGAGGGAGGGACGGAAAGACTCGTCGAGATTACTCTAATGCGCGTACTAGTACGATCCATTGCAAGTTTTCCCAAGTGTTTAATTGGTTTTTCTGACGTTTTCATAAAGTTTTTTGGATGGATTCCAGTTATTCAGGTAAGAATTCATATATCTCAATAATTTTATATTAAATTTTTGACATTTATCATATATTTTGAGCTCGTTAAATATGACCCTTCACAAAATGTTGTTTTTTCATAGATTTTGATTTTCAATGGTATTTTTGTTATACTTCAAGGTGCGTCCCTGTCTTGTATTGTATATGCCTGAACAGATTACTTAGTCGTATTTATGGTATCTCAGAAATTAGCCGCCACTAGCCACCCCTATGTGGTCTTAGAGGCTTTCAAAAATAACCTATGAAAAAAATATATTTTCGCACATTTAAAAAAAAAATGTTAATTTAGTTTTATCTTTTTACAGGTGAACCCAGTGCTTCGGGGAGAAAAGTATTTGCTCGAAAATATATTTTTGAGCAAATACAAGAGCAAAATTGGCCAAGTTTAAGTGAAAAGTGCGATTATTATGAAAATTATCTTGTGCTTACCTACGGAACATCGGAAGAGCTCAAAAAATATATAAAACATGAATTGTCTTATGTGAAATCACAAATAAAACAAAGGTGGTTGAAAGCAAACAAAACAATAGATAAGTTTTTAAAATTGAATGAGTCTTGGTTGGAAGGAACTTTTGAGATTCCAGTGGCATCCTCTAACACGTCAGGACGACCGTGTAAATCCTTTGGGGAATTAAGTGAGCGAAGCAAGAGAAGGAAAAACGAAGAAATTCGAGCTACCCTACCTGATGAAATTATTGTTCATGCACCATAATCGGTTCTTCAAACAAGTGGCAAAAGAGATGCCTCAAAAGTGCTTAAGGATATTACTAATACTCCAGAATGTGCTAGTAAATACAAAAGATCATCCAGCGTTAATGAAATAATCGCTCCACTGACACCACAGGAAGCTCTACAAATGTATGTAGACGCTGACCTCAGCAGGCATCAATACGAAATAATAAGGTCAACAAACAAAAAACACTTCCCCTGTTATGATCTTTTGCTGAAAGCAAAACAAGAGTGCTACACGTCAAAAGAATCCCTACGGGTAACAGCTACTTGCGCAGAAACTAATCTACAATCCCTGATGATTTGACCGCCACTCGCTTATCAATGTTTTTGGAAGAAGTGCTGATAACGCTTAATGACCACGAGAGAAAGTCATTAAAGTTAATTTGTAAATGGGGTTGTGATGGGTCTCAACAATCGAAATTCGAGCAACAATTTGATAATGAGAGTGATTCTGATGGAAATATATTTATGAGTTATTTTGTGCCTTTACAGATCGTTTGCGGAGAAGAAGGCAATTAAGTGGTTTGGAATAATCCGACACCGTCTTCGACACGATTTTGTCGTCCAATCAGATTTCGTTACGTAAAAGAATCAACAGATGTTACAAAAGAAGAAATTGATTATGTGCAGAATTCTGCTGCGCACCTAAATAATTCTAAAGTGACCTTGCATGAAAATGAATTTTTGTTTGGGTATATTTTTAAAATGACTATGGTTGACGGAAAGGTCTGTAATGCTGCAACAGATACAAAATCCACGAGCAAGTGTTATATACATATGTGGTGCTAATCAAACGAAGGATTTTAATGATCTCAACAAGAAAAATGAGGAGTCCGGAAGCTTTGGATTTTGGATTATCAGTCTTACATGCTAGAATCCATTTTATGGAAAGCATCCTGCATTTAGCGTACAGATTACCTACAAAGAAATACAGACAGAGAAAAACACAGGAAGAAAAACTTATGGAAGAAGAGAGAAAAAAGGATATCCAAGAGAGATTCAAAACTGAGACAGGATTGCTGATTGATATGCCGAAGGCTAACTTTGGCAACACCAATGACGGTAACACCAGTAGGAGATTTTTAGATAATCCGGAATTGGCGGCTGATATCACAAAAGTCAGCTACGACTTGATTTTTAGGCTGAAAGTTATTTTAGAGGTAATATCTAGTGTAATGTAATAAATATTGCTAAATTCGACGAATACGCTTATGATACAGCAACATTATATAAGAATTTGTATGGGGAATGGCATCCTATAACTCCAACCATGCATAAAATTTTGATCCATGGGGGACGCGTAATAGAAAACGCTCTATTACCCATTGGCCAGTTGTCGTAAGAAGCAGCAGAAGCCCGAAATAAACATTTTAGGGCATATCGACAAAATTTTGCAAGGAAATTTTCAAGAGAACAATGTAATTTTGACGTTTTTACTAGACTTTTACTAACATCCGATCCACTCATCAGTAGTATGAGACCAAAAAAGCAATCGCCTTGCAACAAAGCCTTTCTTCCTGAGACAATCGAGCTTTTGTTGCCTGCCGAACCATATATACCAGAAGAAGCATTGAAAGTTAAGTTAGTGATGTATAAATTGAAAGTGAAGTGATATTTAGTTATTTTTATTGTAGTGTAAATTTGTGTGTATTTTAATTTTGTATTAAATAATAATTATTTTTTTATAATTTTTTTATATATATATATTTTTTTGTTTTTAATTGACAGAATACAGTTGATTTTAGTATAAAACAACGTTTTTACATTTTTTATCCCATTTCGTACCGAATTATACCCTTAAATAATTTTGGCCGCCTAAATCGGTCATATCTACGTCTGGTGGTTTAACGACCTCCGACCGGACTTACCCACACCGAGTTAGGACGTGTATCGGGGTTTATTCGCGCATTTTCTCCATCGTCTGCCGCCTTGGCGTGCTCAACTGGCCCTCCTGCCCGAGAAACCAGTGCGCCAATAAGTACAGGTAGGGAGTGTAGGGCTTGTGCAGTCAAGGATAGGAGTTGACGGGAGAGAGAACCAGACCGAATACCAGCATCGTGTCCAGTAATAGGGAGAGATAGATATATAAATGTGTAAATATGTACGAAAAGGATGATGACTGCGATTGCGATGCGGTTGCTCCGAGTGTCTTCTATGCACTGATCTAAGTAGGTATTGTAGTTAACACGGTCGTCGTTGGTGACATGTGTCATAAACTATTAAGACGATAGGCGTGTATCCCAGAGTCGCGGGTTCGAGTTCCAACCGAGCTCATAATTTTTTCCACTTTTCGTTTCTTTCTAAAAGACAGGTATGTCATAGTAATTTGTCCTTAATTTTTTCCATTCTTCAGTGATATTATGATTGTTCGTTCCGTGGTGTCATAAAAGTTGCTTCTTGATTCTCTAGTGTCGTAAAGTAAAAATTCCTGAGATCTGATTGCCGCCTTTTCGCTTGTTGTTGACAGTGATTTGGAATGTTTGCATTTTGAATGTCGATTGATCTTTCCATATAAGTCAGATACGTACGAGATGTGTGTACCAGTAGGTAGAGTCGATGTCGAAGGGTGAAGTACCATTTTCGTAACATAATTTAAGAACACTGAGTCTCCATAGTCAGGTTACACGTGTCTAGACTGGTGGTGAAGTGTACAGTAAAAACTGGTTGTAGTGATGATCTTCCGCTAGGATATTTGTCTAGAGATGTTTCGCGAAGTAATTTTTCCGATGACGGCACTATTCGACTTAATGGTTGCACTCACTATAATATTAGACGTCATCCAATGTATACAACTTGCACTCGGGAGCCTCACACCTCACACGTCACTCATGTTATCAGTTTCACATATACAAAAATACACAAGGCAACTCCGTTACCTATTTCATTCTTTCAACTCGTTTAACTCAGCAAGCACAAATTGTCACCATAATGAAATAATCACAACTAAACAATTTTTACCAAAAAATAACAAGGAAGAAACACCATTTAGTTATTCCTGTTGTGGGCGTGACCTCGGTACTTATGTCTGAGTTTCAATTAAAACCATAACTATATATACTTAACAAACATGCGATTTGCATGCTATTGCTAGGAGGCACCTTATAGTTAGTTTCGTTTTCAACCATAACAGGGTCGGTTTCTTTCTTTTACTGCGAATGTCCACAATGGAGTTCCTCAGGGCTCTGTCTTAGGGCCAACTTTTTTCATCGTTTTTATAAATGATCTGATCAAGCATATAGAGTACAATATCTCCGATAGCGCTTTGGTCGTTTTTGCGGATGACACGAACGCAGTTATTTCTGGAGACAGTTTATCAGAGTTAAACAATAAGGTGAATAATGCTCTGGAAACATTCGCAGGATGGTTTAAGGTTAATAATCTTGAGATAAATGCCAAAAAAACAAATGTCCTGTTATTTCGAACTACTGCTAAGTCTAAAGATACCCTACAGATTTATCTTGAGGGTGATAGGATAGAGCAGGTTGAAACCGCTAAATTCCTGGGAGTACACATTGATTCATATTTAAACTGGAAACCAGAATTGTCTGCAGTAGTACAGTCAATAAATAGTGCTTGCTACGCTCTCAGAAGTCTAAGGGATGAGTTGCTACGGACTCAACTATTAATGGTATACTACGCATTGGTGGAATCCAAGTTGCGCTACAGTATTCAGCTATGGGGCAACAGTTACAAATACAATGTAGAGGCAGCTTTCATTGCACAGAAGAGAGCGATAAGAATAATATCAAGAGTATCACAGGAGACTTCTTGCGAGCCCTACTTTGCTGATCTCAACATTCTTACTGTTCCCAGCTTGTACATCTTGATCGTACTGACAAGCCTAGTTAAATATCTGCATTTGGTAGAAACAACAGAGCAAAGAGACAGTCGGTTGGCTTCAAGACGTTTGGACTTGCCTCTGACTGCCACTAGCAGGCTCAAAGTGGTCGAACACTCTGCGAGTTATCAGGCTGTCGCGCTGTTTAACAAGTTGCCGGTTGAGCTTAAGTCAATAACGAATATTCACATTTTTAACAGGAAGTTGAAAGCTTTCTTGCTGGAGAAGTGCTACTATTCTGTCGATGAATTTGGAAGGGATAATGGTGGTAATTTATATTAGTAATTTATTTTGGGTCAGACATGGATTTTTAGTTTTAATATTTAATTTTATTTTATTTTATTTTTTAAATTTACGCGTTGACATACAATAATTTTTATCAATAGTTGCGACATTTATTTTGAGATTTTTGGCTTTGATTATGTTTTTGTTGTATTAATGGAATTATTTGTTTTGCATGCGCCTAGTTTTTAAGTCCTTTATTTCAAACACAATGTAATATTGTTACTGAATTAAATAAATGAAAAAAATGAAATGATTTTATCGTTATTTGGGTGCGAAGCTTCATAAGTACTTTTTTGCTACCCTTTTTTTTGCGTCGAACATGCGTTTTGTCCATTGTCCTTATCCGTGCTTTTTTTGTGACACTTGATTCTTGTTTGTAACGCACGTGTAGCGCCCAAGCGAAGCGCCCGCAACCGCTCATTCATAGCGCCTGCTAGTTTTACGCGCCAAACTTGTGCAACCCAAAAATCACAAAGACTACGTTATCCAAGGCTAAAGTTGGTGCTCAGAATAAACGAAATACTTAGGGATCCAACAACAAATACGCGCCTGTTTACTTGGCAGTCACATCCAGCAATGACTTTTTATTAATGCCGCAATGTTCTGTACCTACTTGTATAATGAGTAGGTGTTGGTATATGAACTAAGGCTTGAACTAAATTAGATTTACATGAGTAACGGTTACCTTACATATAACCTTTTGGAACCTTTGAAAACAAATCAGACCATCCCTTAATTCATACCGTGTCATATTTGCATATTTTTTTTGTCCGATCATTTATTTATTTCTACAAAAGATGATAATTCACAAAAACTTAAATTTAAATAAAAAAAACACTTAAAACTACCTTATACAAATTTAACCCTAATACTAAAGACTAAAGCTAACCCTAACACTAAACTTAAATATAAAAAACCTCCCCAAAATCTCGTGCCTCCGGGAAGCTCCCCAAAATGCTGGCGACATTCCCCCTCTGCAACGCCAAACCCAGCCTCTGGGCAAAAAACGACCCCGCCCGAGGGTCGCCCGAAACCCCTACCAGACGCGCCGACACCTCCTTTACAAACTTCTTAGTGTCGGCCGACCAAGGACCCAGAGTCTCCATAGCAAGCGCCGCAAACTCGTATTCGCTTGTTAAAAACGCATACTTACGGCGCTTGAGCGTCTGAGCCTGGTCCGCTGCCGTCCCCGGCTTCCGAGCAGACCGTCCCCGGCTTCCGAGCAAATTTTTTGTTATTATTATATTACAGATATTCACCTAACGATCAGTTATTGTAAACTGCTAAAGTAGTTTGATTATTTGTTAACATGTAAGGCCATGAGCTGGCTTGCTTTCTTTCTATGTTATACTCTTGAGTGAGTAGGCACTATAGGCAGTTTACTTATAGTGTTTTTGTTGATACCGGTACTAATTTAAATTTATCATGGATACAGAAGGCCTAGTACAAAATCGCACGACATCAACCCCCCGACCGCGCCAGCGCATCGAGGCGTCAAAATATGAAAGTTGCCGGATGATTTAAATAAACGGCAAACATAATTTGAACTCTCGATACGCCAACGCGATCGAGAAGTCCATGCCGCGCAACTCTGTACCAGGCCTTCAGTTGCCGCCGAGGCTCTGACAAATAACGTCAAGAGAGCTCCTCGTAGGGTTATAATTGGAACGTGCTCACCAGGTTCTCAGCATGTTGACCAGTTGCAGAGCTGCAGGACAGTTGACGTGATGTGATGTGTCCAAAGTAATCGGCCAAGGTTGATATCTTAACCCAACGCAGTAGGGCACATAGTCGCATGCGCTAGAATTTCGGCACACTCGACAAGTTACACAAAGAGCGATGCACGTGCGCGCTGCCTTTTTTTTTGTTACTGTGTTTGGATACTCAGAAGGACGCGCACGGACGCGTCCTTCCACTACGAAGGCCAAACCCAAACTCCCCAATTTAGCGTTATTGGGCTCACATGAAAAAAAAACCTAAAGAACACAAAATCCGTAGTTGGAAATATCCAAGATTTTAGAAAAAGTCAAAAACATTGACAAGGTCCATGTTCAAACTCTCATAAAAAGGACAAAAGCAAAAGTACGCAAATTTTGGCATTGCTCAAGTAAAATTTATATTTATTTACATCATAAATAAGTTAAATTTAAGCATTTTTCATGTACTATAGCGTTGAGAATTGCATGGGCAATTTATGAATGCATTCATTCATAAACTGCCCATGCAATTCTGAACGCGTGTGTACAATAAATATTTACAAAATTACCTTAAGTTTTATTCAAACACTATTTAAATGACTTGCTACTTTTTATCCGGACCACTTCTTATTATACAAAATGGATACAGGTATAATTTGGACGGTAAGAATGCCGTTTATAAGACATCTCGGTGGCGGGGTGTTAACAGAAATAAATGTGCAGCGTCTGTAACAGTAGATGCTGACCTCAAACATATTATCCGTTCAAGTAACCATACCTGCGAAGAAAACGTCAAGAAAAATAGGGAATTTATGGCACTTTGAAAGTGTAAAGATCTTGGGTCTGTGCACGATACGTTTGAAAAATGCGGAGCCAATAAAATCGGATGGTAACAGTTACATTGACGAAATGCCAAGCTTCAACAGTGTCAAAGACGGTTTGTAGAAATTACATAAACGGCACTTGAATACGGGTAATTAATTTACAAATACAAGAGAGGTTAAAATTCCGAAAGGACTTTCTGATGAATTTCTAGTCGCCGAAGATGGAGTCAACGAAAAAATTCTTATCTTTTGTTCTACAATTTCTAGAAATCACTTAGAAACATTGTTCGAGTCAGAATCCTATTTTGGTGATGGAACTTACAAAACGTGACCGTTTCGCCAATTTTATACTGTCCACCTAGACATGGGTTCAAATGAGAATACAACCAATGTTGTGCCAATAGTGTACGGCTTACTGCCTAATAAAACACAGCATACTTACATTCGGTTTATTACTTTATTGAAGGAAAGATTGGATTTGAACATTTTAAAATTTGAATGTGACTACGAACTAGCCGTCATAATCATACTCGTAAATGCTGTTCAGACAGTGTTTCCAGAAGCGAAAATATTTAGGTGCTACTTCCACTTCCAGAAAGTTCTATAAAAGACTAAAATAGAAATCGATTATTATCTGGCAAAGCTAAATATTTCAATAACTGCACCTATGTTAGTAGTGAGTAGGTATTTTAGTAAGAGAGCGGGTGACCAATGGGCACACACTCTTCCAGGAAGGGAAATAAATATCAGAAAGTGATATTATGAATTATGAGACACGACAGAATATTTCCGAAAACCGGAGATATTAAAACCGTGTATAAATTATTAAAATTCTCATAGCGGGTTACTCACGTCAATAAAGTCGAAAATAGGTCGACATGTTTCGGAACAGTCCGTGTCCCTTATTCACGAGTCATGTGTCTAGCCGCGGCGGCTGCTCTACGCACACTGCGAGCCCCAGCGCGGTCAGCTCTCGACTGAGGCAACGGCGCGGAGGGTGCGGGCGGCGTATGGGAGGGGCGGGGGGTTTATTAACGTGAGTAACCCGCTATGAGAATTTTAATATGTCTGATACTCACGGGAGTTTTCTAATTAAAACCGTGTATAAATTCTAATTTATTGCAATTCACCACAGTTGCTTATTACTACTTTAGCAGAAACTGTGCCACTTTTACTGCCGTATTTTTCTACTTTCTTCAAAACATCCAATCCAGAAATAACGTGTCCAAACACTACGTGTTTTCCGTCAAGCCAATCAGTTCTGAAACAAAAATACAATACAAAATGCAATAAAGGTGGATTTCTCAATGGGCATTGGAGAGCAAGCCCCTCCGGTGTGCTCTTATCAGCGAACTTAAAAAACATGGAAGACTTATTAAATAAGCTCTGAATAATGACCCCGCAAAAACTACGCTACGAGAGGCGGGGCTTACAAAACTACGCCAGCGTGCCGTTTAGTATACAAATGACGGTCAGCGATGCCGTAAAAATAAATCATATTTGATAAACATGCCGTGTTCCGCTGTGAAATGGTGTAGAAGTCGCACAGATAAGCACCACAAAAAAGATGGGCCTACTTTTTCATAGTACTTAGTCATATAGGTACATGTTATGGGATGGTGTTATGTCACCTTTTGGACAACCATTGAAAATATAATACAGTGGTTTTTTTTTAAATTATAATTAAATTTGTTATATCCCGAGTATCCTGACGTATCAACCACGTAAAATAAATACTGGGTGTCCGCGAGGCAAGGGAAAGATTTTAACCATACATTCCTGTTATGTTTAAATACCAAATACATTAATAGCTGCCTTTATATTATTGTCTATGGTTTGGTTCATGGTAGTTTTTTTAATAAATGTCAGTCGTGGCTCATGATTCATGCGTTTCATTTGATTATTAGAGGTTATGGGCTAATTTTTCTAATTAAAATAGGAAATAAGTGGTTTTGTGATACCAGATCATTATCGTAGCGGTTAGCAGTGAACAGTGATCGATAATGGCGAACTATCTAGTTAATGTTCCTAGACCCAAGGGGCGCGAGAATAATATAGCGAGTGGACTTTTGCTGCGAGTTTTCCTCTCGGCGTTATTTATACATATAAAAAATGTTCTAACGTCTAAAGAACTCTGGGACAAGTTGAAGGCGTTATTTGATGATGCAGGATTTACAAGACGGATTAGTCTTCTACGCAGTTTAATATCAATTCGCCTAGAGAGCAGCAGTTCCATGACTTCGTAAGTGACTCAGCTTGTCGAAACCGGACAGAAACTTATTGGAACCGTTTGATATAAGTGATGAGTGGATCGGATGCTTATTATTGGCAGGGTTAACAGAAAAATACTCTCCCATGATAATGGCCATAGAGCATTCCGGAATTAAAATTACAACCGATGTCATCAAGTCAAAATTAATGGACATGGACACCGACATAAACGGAAATTCAGATGTTTCTGGAGCGTTGGCTAGTGCGTAGAAGTGGCAACATAAGAATAAAAATACGCAGCCTATGGCCAGCGGAAGCGGCGCGATAAAAAAAGATGGCGGTCTGAAGTCTCACGTCAAATGCTATAAATGTCAAAACACCGCCCATTACAAGAATCAGTGTCCTTACAGTGAAAAAAATGCTGCGAGCGATAAGTAAATCACGCTAAAGCAAAAGCATGCGTTTAGTGCTACATTTCTTACCGGTTATTTTCACAAAGTTGATATATGTGGACAGCGGCGCGAGCGAACATTTCTTTGCGAATAAGGAATGGCTCACAAACATCGTACAATGGCGGCGACAAAGAGATTATTGTTGCAAATAAACAGAAGATGCCAGTTACATGCACCGGTGATTGCATCATAGTAACAAAAACTAAACAATGCGAATTTGAAGTGACAATTAAAGAAGTATCGTGCGTTCCTGAATTGGCCACTAATTTGTTGTCTGTCAGCCAACTTATTAAAAACGGAAACAAAGTTTATTTTTCTGAGACCGGCTTCAGTATTGTCAACAAAAGTAATGAAGTTGAGGCAGAAGCAATATTACAGAATGGAGTCTACAAGTTAATGACGTCACAATGTGCGTTGGTGGAGTTAGTGATTGTTTCCAAAGACATATGGCACCGCCGATTATCACATATTTGCAGTAACTACTTAAATAAGATGCCAGATGCTGTCACCGGCCTGAAACTCGATGAAAAGTCCCAGATAAGTAAACATTCGTGTACAGTGCGTTGTAAAGGCAAACAAAGAAATATGGCATTAATCGTCAGTTAACAAATGCTTATTACCTCAGAGTAACGGATTCTGTGAGCGCCGGAACCGTTCGATTCTAGAGAAGGCAAAATGCATGCTATTCGAGGCGAAACTAGGAAACGAATTCTGGGCTGAGAGTACTCACACGGCTGTGTACTTGCAGAATCGTATTGTCGCTGCTGGGCTTAATAATAAGACACCCTACGAAATGTGAACAGGTGAAAAGCCAGATGTCAGCCATATAAGAATATTTGGCAGTCCTGTGATGGTTCATATGGCTAAAGAGAAGCGCTTAAATTGGGATCGGAAAGCTGTGAAGCATATTCTGGTTGGCTACCCAGATGGAATCAAGGGTTACCGAGTGTACAACCCTGAAACTAAGCGTATTACGAGTACAACTAGCAGAGATGTAATTGTAATGGAAGATGAAATGGCTGGGGTTGTAATGCCAGTTACTGAGCAGTTGCCAGAACCTGAAAAGGGGGTGGAAGGTGTTGCTCCAGATGAGAGCTTAGTTCCAGTGGGAAATCCTACAGGTAGAGATGATACCTTGGCAGAAGAGGAGTACCTGACAGATCAAAGTATGACAGAAGTTGGAGAGGAGTCATATATTCCCAGTGGTGGTGAATATGAGGATTCTCAAGAAACTGACAAACCTGAGTTAAGAAATTTTACCCGGATAAGGAAAGCTCCAGATTTTTATGGCATTGCTAATACTTGTCAGAATGCAGATGTTCCAAATTGCGTTTCATGTTTTTGATAGATGTCAAAGTCTAAATAAGTTCACCTTGCTGCCGTCGGCGCTAGTGTTTCCGCATTCATAATGCCCGGCCAAGGTGTGCTGTGTCTGATGAGAGTGATGAGACGATGACAAAAATTGCCTTAATGCTTGTTGTATAATCTAATGTTATTATTTTTATTAACTGTATTATTTTTATTGTGTATTAACTATTTTAACTGTGTATTAACTGTATAAAATTAGATTTTTGAATGTATCATTTTTGTTCGTCTCTTCCTTTCTGTTTGCTTTTCTTTTGATTTGTTTTCATTTCAGTGTTTGTGTTACCTTTCGTGTTTTTTTCACCGGATGGGCTCATCGGAAGATCAGCGCTGGAAGTCGCCAGCATTATGCTGAGATGAGTCCATTTCGTGGCACTTCTTTAATCTTGTAATTGTACTGTATATTTTGTGTGTCCACGAATAAATTATTTCTATTCTATTCTATTCTATTCCAAATGATGCTAGTGGCTTGACAATGAAAGAAGCTTAAAGTGGCCCAGAAAGGGATCAGTGGCTAAAGGCAGTGAATGAAAACTCGTGTTTTGAAAAAAATAGTGCGTGGGAGCTAGTGGACATTCCTAAAAGTGGGTAGTCAGGTGCAAGTGGGTACTAAAAAATAAATATGACAGTGATAACAATATTCGTTTTCGTGCGAGGTTGGTAGCTAAGGGATTCATGCAAAAGCAAGGTATGGACTAAACTGATATTTTTCGTAAGTAGTCAGACATACAACTCTTAGAATGTTATTCGCGCTGTCTGTACAATTTAGCTTTGATATAACCCATCTTGATGTTGTCACAGCGTTCTTGAATGGGGATCTGGAGGAAACACTAGGTATATGCATCTAGCAGAAGGTTTTCCTAACATGCAGAGTAATAAAGTTTTAAAGCTAAATACAGCCATATATGGGTTAAAGCAGTCCTCGAGAGCCTGGTACAAGAAGGTTGACCAGTCTTGTTAAAATGGGTTATAGAAAGACAAAACTGGAGCCATGTCTTTATTCTAGGAATAATGGTGAATTTATTATTATATCGTATTTATTGGCTTTCTGCTACATGGGCACTTTGCCAGCATCAAGTAAAAAATTATAACAAATTCATTATATCAGCATTGTTGTACGGTTGCTCCATGTAAAGATGGCAGTTTTCTTTACAGGAAGCTTCAGGGACTGTCGATTGTTGACCGGAAGGACGGTTAGCGTGTTTCAAGATAGATTCTTCATTAGCTGCACACTTCTTCATCAGTTCACAGCATAATACGCTGCTATATTACACATTAAACAAGAAAAATATTCAAAAAATAAATAACTATTCTTGACATGTCTCAGCCATCTTGCAGTTCAATCGAAAGATCTAATGGTGAATTAAAAACGAAAATAAAATATGGACGTTTTTAATGGTGAATTAAAAACGATCAATGCTTTGTATGTCGACGATTTCTTTATATTTTCAAATGACTGTGTTGAAACTGAAAACTTGAAAAGTGCTTTAGCTTCTAAATTTAAAATAAAGGATTTGGGGGAAATTAAGCAATGTCTTGATATGAATGTGAGTATAGATAAGAGTGATAAGACTAAAGGGGTAATTGAACTTAGTCAAGAAAATTATATTAATCAATTGTTAGAACATTTCAAAATGACAGATTGTAAGACTGCCGATGGTCCTTTAGAACCTAAGCTAAACATAAGTGCGAATACAAGTGGTCATGAAAGGCAATATGCCTACCGGAAGGGCCGTTCAACTACTTCCTTAGCCTGAGGCGTGGTGCGGCGGATATTAGAGCCCCGTGAGCAAAGGAGCCAAGTCGCAGTCCTGTGCTGCGACTTGTCAAAAGCATTTGACGTTGCTGATCACCAGGTTCTGACCCACAAGCTGCGTCATCACGTATTTGAAGGTCCCGCGCTTGCCCTAATGTGTGACCTATTGCAAAACAGGGCTCAAATTGTGGTCGCTGATGGCGGTCGCGTTCGATCAGACGCTGTGACTACATGTATGGGCGTTGCACAAGGTTCCTCGGTATCAAACATACTGTTCTCCCTACTGTTAAATGATCTGCCAGAGGCAGTCACCACTGGAGAAATATTCATATATGCCGACGATGTGGCTGTTGTTGTGCACGCGCCTACATGTGACGAACTTGAGCACAGACTAAATGTAAATAAATAAATAAAAATAAATAAATATTATAGGACAATCTTACACAAATCGACCTAGTCTCACGGTAAGCTCAATAAGGCTTGTGTTGTGACGATATATATAATAGACAGATACGTATAAATACTTAAATACATAGAAAACATCCATAACTCAGGAACAAATATTCGTGATAAACACACAAATAAATGCCCTGACCAGGATTCGAACCCGGGACCTCCTGTTTCGTAGGCAGTGTCACTACCAACTAGGCTAGAAGGCCGTTAAACCGCCTGTGACCGCCTCATCAAAGTGGTTTCACAATAACGGCCTTATCAACCGACTTCAATATTTCTAAAGGAGGAGGTTCTCAATTCGTCTGATTTTTTTATTTTATTTTTATTATTATTATTTTTAATGTATGTTACCTCAGAACTCCGTCATTACTGAACCGATTTGAATTTTTTTTTTGTTTTCTGAAAGTAGTTGGTTCCAGATTGGTCCCGTTTTTTTCAAAATCGATTTCTGATGATGGGATCCATGAGGAACTGAGGGAACTCCTCAAATTTGAAAGGCACATGCATGCTGATTTGGGTGATTTCTTAAGACACTCGATCATTTCTTTACGAAAATCATCATTTTGGTGGAGTGGATCTGATAATGGAGACCAGGGATGGCAAAGTGGAACTGCTTGGTAATTTCCAGCTCTATCATCCGATTTGAGACATTCATCTTTTCTTTGTAAAGAAATACCTTCAAGATAGTCCTATTTGATTATAGTTCTATTTTGATGATGGAATTCATGAGGGATTGAGAGAACTCCTCAAATTTTAACGGCACATGCATTCTGATTTGAGGGTTTCCTTAAGTAACTAAAACATTGTTTTGGGGGAGCCAACATTTTGATGAAGTGGACCTGATGATGAAGACCAGGATGGCAAAGTGGAACTGGTCGATAAACCTAGCTCTACTTATTATCCTAGTTGTGACATTCATCTTTTTGATTTGATTTCTATTCTGATGATGGAGTTCTTGAAGAATTCAGAGAACTCCTCAAATTTGAACGGCATGTTAATTGTGATTAGAGGGTGTTCATAATTAGCTTAGGCATTTTCTTACTGTGGCCATCATTTTGCTGGAGTGTACCTGATGTTGATAATCAGGGATGGCATATTGAAACTGTTCGATAATTTACAGTCTGTCATCGTATTTAACACATTGTTATTTTGTTTGTTTTATTATACAAGGGAGTTCCGTTTGATTATACTTCACATGTAATGATGGAAGCCCTGGGACATTAAGAAAGCTCCTCAATTTTCAATCGTACACGTGCGGTGTATTGGATATTTGTGAAGTAAACTCGCTAACTCAAACAAATTCAAAATTTCACTTTTACCGGGAACCAAATGAAGTCGGTTTTTTTTTCTTAAAAATTATTTTGAATATATCAAAAACACACTTCATCAACTTTGACCTCTCTGGCCGACAAATAAGGCAGGTGTCAGTAATGGCGAATGGGGAACTCATTAACCAAGTTAGGAGTTCAACATTCCTTGGTTTCGATGTAGACAGCGGCCTCACCTGGGGAGGGCATATAGATAAGATGTGTGCGAAACTGGCTACTGCGTGTTTTGCCCTGAAACGATTGTCACGAATGCTACCTACTGAAATGGTCCGAGCTTTTTATTTCGCATCAGTGCACGCGACCTTACAATACGGGGTTGACCTGTGGACGGGAGCCGCCGATTGGGAGAGGGCTTTCCGCCTCCAAAAATGCGCCATTCGAGCGATAGTGCGCGCTCCGTATGGCAGCCAGGGATCGGAACCGGTTTAAAAAAATCGTTCAATTTTGTTCGTGAACCGTTCAAATTTTCGTTTATAAGCCCGTATTACAGTTTCATAGAGAACGAATTTATTCCGGTTATCGTTATTCAAGACGAACAGAATTTAAAACGTTCCGTGTAACTTTATTGAACTGGTAAATAAGATGACATTATTAGTCAATCTATTTACTTATCTTTAATAGTCTCTTCAACCAGTAGGGTTAGCATGGTTGCCATTTTATCACGCTATGCGTCACTTTCGCACATACATACTTGTTAGAACGAGATGACGTTACACCTATTTGTTGTGATAAAGTCATAAATGCTATTATGTTTAATTGATTGACGTTGACATCTAGCTAGGCATCAAATGCAATAATTAAAATTGATTTTAATCATGGGAAGGAAGAAAGAATCCAAAATCTACTCCGTGTTTTGTTTTGACGAAACCACAAAACAATCAAGATGTTTAATGGATGTGGTTTAAAAGGTTAGTTAAAATTAAAAATTTGATTAAAATGCATAGAGTATTATTCGTTATTTACTCAGATAACCCATCTATTTTATTTACAAATATTACAAATGAGAAAGAAGGATTCGTTGTATCTCGGTCCTAGAAAACCGGTTAATTCTGTTCAAAAGAAACGAAATCTGCTAAATAACGGTTTTGTCATGAAACCGTTCTAAAACCGGTAACCGAAACCAAGAATGCTATTTATTTCTGTTTGGAGTGTAGAGCCAAAACCGGTTTGAATGAAAATACCGGTATCCGATCCCTGATGGCAGCTCCGCAATACCACTCTTCAAGTCACTGGGCATACTAACTCTGCCTTCACTGCTTGTAGACGAAGTAGACGCAAATCTCATCACTGAGCCCCTAAGAAGGTACGAGACACGCAGCGGACGCACTGGGCGGCTACCACTTGTGTCACATAGATTGGCCAAACCTAAAAAACTCACGCACGTTATGGGTCGCCAGGTGTACAATAATTTGCCTCAGACGATTACAACAGCACAAACTGCTTCACTTTTCAAATGTAAACACTTAAAATATGGCTTCTCGAGCAAACTTTCTATGACCACAAGGAGCTATTTAATGTTTAAGATAATAATTTAAGAAAAGCATACAGTTGTTAATTAGGTATATCATAACTACGTAGCGTAGATCTGACATGTAATTTGTATATTATCAATAAATATTATGATTATAAGTAACGTGCGTAACTAAATTAACTCTTAAATACAAATAATTTCCTACATCATAGACTGTATTAATTCTTGTTGTCGTTGTAGTGCATTTGGTTGAGGAGCTTCATCATTCCCATCTTGGTCATTGTTTATGTGTTCCATTGCCTTCACTGGTGTGTGTGGCAAATAATTCCAGAACTTCACCTTCCCGAGCAATGTTGCATAAAGTGGCACAACAGACAACAATGTTTGCCGCATAGATAAGGTTGACTCTTAGATAGTTCAAGCAGGGAACATTTTCTTTTAATATTCCATAGGAACACTATGATTTGTTGTGTTGCTTTTAGTCTACGGTTATAGCGTCTTTCACCCTCGTTATTTGGGTCATTGTGTAAAGGATAAGCGGAGTCTCCAAGTATGACACCATTTGGAAATATATTTTCTTGCTCCATTGCACTATATAGATTAGTTGCTCCATTGCACTATATAAACTCGTGCATCGTGTAAGCTGCCTGGCCATTTGGGGCTCACATATAAAAAAAAAATTGTGGTCCACACACCATCATACAGTTTATCGAATGACCTTCCTATCTACGAATGCTGGCTCGTCTTTAGTCGGTGCATATTGTATTAGGTAACGTTACGTTCCATCAATTATTCCTATTACATTCGGAAAATTGTATGAGTCATATAAACTTTTGCACTTCGTCTCCAATTTCGTCTGGCCATGTTATTATTGAAGGAAATAATTTTCCATTAATAGCGAACGCGATGAACTGTTCGACAAATTGTAGATTTATTAACGCCATGACTCGCACCAATGGAGAAATATCGACTACCTGTACCAAGCCAATGGAGTGTAGTACATAGTTGCTGGCCCGGGGTAAGAGGACCACCTTTTTTTGCTTGCTGAATATCACTTGTTCATCGAAAAAACTTCCGGACGAATCGTTTTTGCGGAAAGTTTTTTTAGATATTTTGTACAATCAGACGGTTGATAAAATTCGCAAAGACATGGCAGGAAAATATATATGGTTGACAGTCGATGAAACAGTGAATATTAAAGGAAAATGTGTCGCAAATGTAATAATAAGAGAATTGGCCAAGAATACCTGTAATAAATTTTACCTAATCGGATGTAAAATTCTTGACAAAGTCGAGGGTAATTCCATGGCTGAATTAATCAAACAACAACTTCAATTTCTTTGGCAAGATTCGTTTAAAGAGAATTTAAAGAATGTCCTACTACTAACTACTGACAGTGCCGCGTACATGTTGAAGGCTGGTAAAAATTTAAAAAGTGCATTTCCAAATTTACTGCACGTTACATGCCTTGCCCATGGTTTACATCGAGTCACAGAGCATTTGAGATCTCAACATAAAAACGTAGATTCGTTAATTGCCAACGTAAAAAAAATATTTTTGAAGTCACCACAGAGAGTAAGGCTATTCAAACAAATATGTCCGTCAATAGCACTACCCCCGAGTCCCGTAATAACAAGATGGGGTACATGGTTGAATGCAGTTCTTTATTATGCCCAACATTTCGACCATATTGCTGCAGTGATTTCACAATTAAACCCAAGCGAGTCAGCGGCAATCAGAGAAGCTAAAAAAATAGTTAAAGACAAAAATTTGAAAAATGATTTAATCTGTATTAAAGACAATTACAGCTGTTTATGTGACGCAATAGAAAAGTTACAAACATCTTATTTATCTTTGGTTGAATCATTTGAAATTTTAGACCATGTGCGAACTATTATAGATTGGAGTGGATCCAACACGGTCAAATTAAAATTGGAAAAGGTACTGGACAGGATTCCTGATTATGACACCCTTCGTAACTACGCCGATTCAATAAAAGCAAATAAATACCAAGATAGCGTAACTGAGTTCTATAAATATGCACCTCTTACATCATCTGAAGTAGAACATTCCTTCTCTACCTATAAATGGATTTACAATGAAAAAAGAACCAGTATGCAGGCAGATCAGGCTGTTACAGAAAACATGAAGAAAACGTCATTAGCACAGACATAGATTACGATACAATTTTATACAATGAAGATTAGTTCACAGGTGATTTGAATGAAGGTTGTATTATAGAAACAAGGTAGGTTAATAAAGCAGTACTAAGTATAAGTAGTTTATAAAACTGTCTTTTATTTAAATGTTATTCCGTAATGTTAAAATAATTCGACTTACATAATAATAGACTTCTATTTAAGGTTAAGATTTGTTAAAAAATAAATAAAGATACGCTAGGTAAATATAATTTCAGTTTAATCGATAATCGATAGAATATTACGTTTCTAACTCTATTGTTTGCCATGAGCAATTCCGCCCTCTGATCATAACTCACACTATGGAAAAAAATTAACATACAATCTTGTAATATTGCGGCAGCGAAGTACCATTTTCATGTTGCTCAAACATTTAAATATAACGCTTAGGTTTGTGTACCTACCGTACTATTGATAGGTACAGTAAAGTCTCCAGTGTTGAGAACAAGAAAATAACTGGCCTGCCACGCTCCGTATAAGAATACCAGCAGTGATCAAAGCGATCAAGGCGCGTATAGCAAGAAATCCTGCCCGAAAACAGAAGTTGGTGGCTATGCAGACGGGTGTCAGTAGAAAAACCGTCAAAAAAGTTTTAAATGAAGATCTTAGTCTACGAGCATACAAAAAAAGAGTGGGCACTTACTTAATGCCCGTCTAAAAGCAATAAGGCTTAAAAGATGCAGGGAGTTGTCAAAGTGATACGCGAAAAATCGACACCGTGATATCCTCTTTACAGACGAAAAAAAATCGATATTGAAGAAAAGTATAATAAACAGAATGATAGGGTGAACGCTAGGAGCTCTGAAGAAGCAGGTAAAAGAGTTCTGCGGGTGCAACAGCGCATCATCCATCATCAGTGGTGGTTTGGTTAGGAGTATCTTATTACGGGCCAACTATAGTTCATTTTTGAGAAAAAAGTTTCAAAATCAGTGCAAAAGTGTACCAAGAGACGGTTTTGGATCAGCTTGTCAAAGATCTACCCAACACGCTATTTTTAGGACATCATTTTGTGTTCCAGCAGAATTCTGCACCTGCAAACAAAGCCAAGACCACTCAAGCCTGGTTTGAGTGTCAAAAAATTGACTTTATAAGACACGAAAATTGGCCTTCCTCCAGTCCAGACCTTAATCCTCTGGATTTTACAATTTGGCAGGTCTTAGTGCTAAACCCCATAAAATTTGGAGAGTCATCTTTAAGAAAAGCAGTCGCTGAAATAGACATGAATATGATGCGTGCTGCGATAGACTGGGCGCGGCGTTTAAAGGACTATTAAAAACAAGGAAGGTCATTTTGAATAATTTTAAGTTATTCTTCATTAAATGTACTTGAAATTTAATGAAGAATTAAATAAATCAAATTGATATATAATTTATTAAAAACTGTTTGGGACTTTTGTTTATATCGTTATTTTTATTTGTGACAGAACTTTGGGAACGACTACGTAATGATAATGCGTAACCAATTTATATTCTTACTTTGCGGTGCATAGGAAAAACTGAGACCCATTAGAGTTTGGGCCAGAGTTAGCCATACTCAGCACGCCTGGTCCTGTGTGCTTGAGCGTAAAATTTTCGTCGTCAAATTTTCTCCCATAAATTGATTTCCCTCCAGTGCCATTATGATTCGTGAAATCGCCACCTTGACACATCTGTTTTGTTAGTTAAGGTTTCAAAAAATTCAAAGGTCTACAAAGGTTCAATAGAAATGGGAAATAATGTACTTAAACAGGTATGGATGACTGACACTTTCATTTATATCTATTTTATTATACATTTATTTCTATTACTAATATTTCTATTACTAATAAGATATTAACTTTCACCGGAAAAAAAAGCAATGGTCTGTTGTTCTAATGGATTAAGAACTTTTATCGTAGAAGTCAAGATCATAACCACAATTACTCGTGTTTTTGGTAATTAATTATTAAAACTGTTAGATAATTTATTAAACTATTGATATAGCGTGTTTGTATGTAATTATTTTTATTAAATTACTATTTTGGAGGCCGGATGGTGGATAGAGGGAATTTGCCTGTCATTCACCTGCCTATGAAGGAGCGATTTCTGACCTATCCGATCAAGACTGGCAAAAGTGTTTCCAAAGTTGGTTTAGACGAATGGAACTTTGTATAAAGAACGATGGAGAGTATTTCGAGAAAATGTAAAATAAATAGTGTTTATATCTTCAATAGTTTTTTGTATCTCAAAACTTTTCGAGTGACCCACGTATTTGCCCAAGAATGCAGTCGTTATGTTTGATAGTTCGTTATTTGTAAAAATGTGTGAATTTCCTCCTTAGTGTTATCCACTGGGTCGTTCACCTTATAGCCTTTATGTAATATTTATATCTAAAATATAAATATAACCATTCATAAAGTATGATATAATGTAATGTAGGAAATAAAAATAACCATCCTAGTCCGTTCAATGTATGATTGGTGTCAGTTCAGTCTATCATTCCATTCGAGTTTCGACTGATGCCAGAATGATGGAAAATGGACACGGTTCGACGATCAGTCCAGACTTACAACGGACTGATATAATTACGTCCACAGTCGCCATTTGGGCTTAGAACACAACACGAGGAGTATGCTGTCAAACCCGATAAGATGAGAAAACCGGTTTTGAAATTCGAACCATGTGCAATTTTCGCAAGGTTCTTATTTCAATAAAAAATATCTTGCCTTATCGGGTTTGACCTTTTACCCCTAATAATACAGTCATTTTTCATTGTGGCATGGACACTGACGCGAGAATGACACAAACAAGTTACACGATCAGTCTCCTATCTGTTTTCATTCTACATACTATGGAAAAAAATATTTTTTAACATGACCTTCATCAGTCCGCACGCGGACTAAAGGTCATGTTAAAAAATATTTACACGATAATTCTCCCGTCATTATGACCAGAATGATGGACTGAACTGACGCAAGAATTAAAGCAGAATTATCGTGTAACACGTGGACTGATCTACTGGTTTTTTTTTACTGAACTGACGCAGTAATTAGCGTCTAACCGATGTCTAATAAAGTTAAATACCTTTTACTCTAATCACACACATTTATGTTTAGTAAAGGATACAAAATCGGGTATTATTCGATGAAAACTGCTCCCTTGGTACCCAAAACCTTTTTCGTGTGTACACAAAGCTCTAAAGTTCTCTGCAGTCTTGGGTACAATATCAGCTCGTAGCATAATAATAATCCTTCCAAGTTCTTGCTTTGAGACGTTTATATCAAAATATACTTGCGGATTCCGTTTCTCTGCAGGTTTGACTGGAATCTGTAAATTGATATTAAATTTAACAAAATGTTTTTTCTAACATGTTCATTTTTTTTAATAAAACATAGTTTTACAAGTCAGGCAGGTGTAGGTACATAATAATATGGTAAGTAGGAACCAGAGTATACTGTTAGTATAACTTACATAATTATACAACAGGTAGGCATAGAGCAAGTACAAAATATTGTTATTTAGCTAATATCATAATTATAATTGAGTTGCATTACTGCAATACAAATTTTAACAAAATAAACGTTAATTTGGCACTGTGATTTATTATTTATTACATTTTATTTAATCATCAATATCATCCACACTGAGTAAGAAGTCAAGAACACTTTTTGTAAACAGACATTTTTTTCTGTGAACTGCAATGTGTTATATTGACGATGTAATAACCAATGTCATATTTTAATCAAAGACGACACAAGGAAAGGTACCAAACTGTCCCCCTCCGATTCGATTGATTTTTATATATGTTATAGAGTAGTCTAAAATAACAGACACGTATTTTTTATAGCGGCCCATATTTACTTATCCTGTTGGGAGAAATTGTCCTTCAAAGTCCTGAAAAGTGACCAAACCCTCTAATTTCTTCAGAGAGATTTGTTCAATCATACTGTTAATTAATTACCAATTTGTTATATGTTAGAGAACATGAAAAATAATGGACAGGTGTTGTCTTTTTTCACCTCAAACTCATATTTTTTATCAAAAAAGACATGTCAAAGTATCATACTTTTTTATCGTTCCACTCACTTTCCTTTTAGTACGGGAGCCCAGATATCAGATATGGAGATGGGTGTCCAGATATTTGATAAAATTATCAACTCTTAACCATTTCTCATTAGTATGAAACTTTGACATGTATTTTTTGATATAGGTAAAATATGAGTTTGAGGTGAAAAAACAGAACACGTGTCCATTATTTTTTCATGTTCTGTGACATAACGAAATCGGTAATTAATTAACAATATGATTGAACAAATCTCTCTGAAGAAATTAGAGGTTTGGTCACTTTTCCGGACTATTTCTGCCAACAGGATGAGTTTGGATCGCTATAAAAAATACGTGTCTGTTATTTTAGACTACTCTATAACATATATAAAAAAAAACAATCAAATCGGAGAGGGACAGCTGGGTACCTTTCCTTGTAAGACGTCTTTGATTAAAATATGACATTGGTTATTACATCGTCAATATCGGAGGGCCGAGACGGGGAGGGGAGGAGAGCCTCCGGACCCGGAGGAGACGGAGAGGGCGGCTCGCTCAGCGCAAGAGCGTCGGAGGCGCCTATGGAGGGAAGCGCTGGAGGATAGCCAGTACGCGCGGTGTTAGAACGATCGGGGCTATCTTCCCATCGCTAGACGCGTGGGTCGACAGGAGGGGGGTCCTCACGTTCGAGCTGACGCAGGTGGTCACAGCGTTTCTGACCCCTTAGTGCGGGTGCTTTGGCACAAAGCCAGGGCCGCCGGAGGGCACCGTGGTGAAATTATATCGATCCCATGGTGCCCTGGAGTGGTGTTTAGTGGGTAAGGCTTGCTCTGCATCCCTCTCGCTAGGAGAGGGGGAACTGAGCGGCGAGTCCCACAGCGGTAGGTCGTAATGGGGTCCCATTACGACCCACCCGAAGTCGGGGGGACGGTGCATGAATGATAAAGACGTGCGTGACACATGTAGATCGATCACATATAGGGCAACCCAGACTTGACTAGTCAAGTGTGAGTCGTCTTGTACGTAAAAAATAAGTACTTAAAAATATAAGATAAAAATCTTGCGATATGTTACCGTATATAGGGTAGGGTTTGCGATCCGGATCCGAAATATATGCAATAGGCTAGACGACTAAAAAAATCTATTTAGTCCGTCTTTATTAAAAAATATTGAACACGATTTTTTTCTTTTGTTGGTAAAATCAAAAATAACGAACAGACGTAACGTCACTATTGGGTACAATTCTTACATTAGTGACGTCACAACTGTCACAAGCCCCCACCCCGGAACTACGTAGCTCACTCGAATTTTGAAAATGGAACGCACCCATGTTATATGTTTTTAAAAAGCAAATTTATTTAAAAATAGAACACTAGTATCCAGTACACTCTAATTTCAAAAATAGATTAGTTCCAGTTGTTTTGCTACAACGTTTTCCGTGGGTTTTCTTTGAAACGATGGAGCTGAACCGCGAACATTTTCGTGCTATGATATCTTACGATTTTAAATTTGGTTTAACCGAACAACTGACTTTGCAGCGATTACAATCGGCATTAGGAGACTCTGCTCCATCCCGGGCAACTGTTTTTAGATGGTTTAGTGAATTTAAAAGGGGCAAAACCAACCTCGAAGATGAACACAGAAGTGGTCGCCCTCAAACAGCAGTAACTGCAGAAAACGTATGGACTACTGAAATGTTAGTGCGAGAAGACCCACGAATTACATACACGGACATCGAGAAGATCCTATGCATTAGTTCGGGGAGTGTTAATATCATCCTACATCAACATTTTGGAGTACGGAAGCTTTGTTGCCGTTGGATCCCGCGTTTGCTCTCCGGAACTGAGAAACAGGCTCGTGTGTATTGGTGTCATGAAATGCGTTTTAAATTCGAAAACGGAACATCAAGACGTGTTTCTGAAATCATTACTGGTGACGAAACATGGATTTATCAATATGATCCGGAAAGTAAGCGGCAGTCGTCAGTATGGGTGTTCTCAGAGGGCAAGTTACCAACAAAATTACAAAGACCTCGAAACGTAGGCAAAAAAATGGTGGCTAGTTTTTTTTCTCGGGGGGGACACATCTGTCGACTTCAGTGCTTTAAAATCATAGGTCTGTTAACTCGGAATGGTACACTACAGTAGCATTGCCGCAAGTTTTCCAAGCAGTGCGGGAGAGGAGACCAAAGGCTGGACTTCGGGGAATCATGCTGCATCACGACAACGCCTCTTCACATACCTCCCTCAGAACAAAGGCGTTTATTGCAGAAACTGGGGTTGAAACCTTGCCTCATCCACCCTACAGCCCTGACTTGGCTCCCTGCGATTTCTTTTTGTTCCCAACAGTGAGGGAAAAAATAAAAGGCAAGTTTTTTTCGAGTGCCGAAGAAGCCGTGGCTGCCTATGAAGGAGCGATTTCTGACCTATCCGATCAAGACTGGCAAAAGTGTTTCCAAAGTTGGTTTAGACGAATGGAACTTTGTATAAAAAATGGAGAGTATTTTGAGAAAATGTAAAATAAATAGTGTTTATATCTTCAATAGTTTTTTTGTATCTCAAAACTTTTCGAGTGACCCACGTACGATGCTCTTTATCTTCGTCAATTTGAGTTAAATTGAAAAAGGAAAAAATACGTGTCTAATCATTTTAGATAATCTAACTGACGAACTAATTAGAATGATAGTGTTTCAACGTATTCGTCATCTCTATTATCTGCATCCGGATCCGACGATTCTTCCAAATATTCCGGATCCATATTGCAAACCCTATTCCCGTAGAATAATAATAAGCAAACCGGTGGGAATTGAGCATAATAACCAAAATGAGATTAAGATTGTTGAACAATACCACAGATACAATATGTTCTTAATTGTCAGGAACATGTGGTGACAAAGGGTAACATTTGATATATTATGATTATTATGAGGTTAGGTATCAATGAACTGCCGAATGGGTATGACATGTAGTCTGACCAGCCAACGATCGCAGTAACAGTAGGACAAAAAAACTATATCCATCCTTTTTTCGGGGTGATAATACTACCGTAAGGAAAATACAGTATGATGCTCTCTAACCTACTGTTACTGCGTTCGATTGCTTAGTATCCTCATTGTATGGACTGCTGATGTACTGACGTTTATCTGACGTAGCTAACTATTTTTACGTTAACCATACTACACATAAACCTTGCGGATATCTTGTATGAATAAATACACTACGACATAATAATTCTTAGTTATTATAAAACAAAGTAGAGTCATTCCATATGAAAACGGCTGAAATTAATAATTTTTGTCGCCGGGTAGTCCCTGATTTCAATACAAAAAATTGAGGATGTACCGTGAGGTATTTTAGCACAAAAACCGTAGTCGTTTTTTTTTAAATACCTATCTTTTTATTAGCACCCATCATCAGTACAGAATGGTGTAATTTTTGTACTCCCACAAATTATGTTGAAATGTTGTTTGGAATGTATCTATAAAAAATGTGTTAATTGTATATAATAGCCCAATAAACATTGTATCCCATATGCTTTACAACTTTTAATCCAAATACTTCAGCATAAAATACCGTGTCAATAAAAATGGCAAATATTGCCTCATTTTCGTGATTATCGGGTTGAACTTCTGATTCTGACTTTTGTATTAGACCTAGGAAAAATATTTATATCCTAGCTTCAAGAACACTTCAATTATAACTACTCACATCCATTTTAGACACCAAATTATATTGTATGGTATAAAAAACTTGCATTAAAATTTTGAAAAAACCAAATCATGTCTATTTTGGTCGCTGAAAAATCCAGGTTTCATTATAAATAAAAAAAAATGAATTTACCACCAAATGATAGATCATATTCTTAAAGGTCATTAGGCGTTTTTGACCTGCTTTATGAAAGTTCGCGTACAGACACCAAAGTTTTAAATAATAGTGCTCAATTCCGCTTTTAAAGATATGTCAAAATTTTCAATTTATCGGCCGGGAGAAAAAAGTTATTAAAAAAAATAGGCTGAACATGTTACCTGTAATTGTCCAATTTAGGCGTTACAGAAACAGTATTTATAGGTATATCGTTTTTGAAAGAAAATGAGAAAATATTCACGTAATTCTATTAATTTCATCCCGAAAGTATGTATTTATTTATATTTATTCATGCCAGCCTTTAGTTCACCTACTCGATGATAACTCGGTTCATCTACTAAACACAAGATTTTGGTAGTAAGTAAAGAAGATTTTGGAATATATAATATATTAAAGTGCGGTGAACACAGAGCACGGACCTCTTTAGTGTGACAACCTTACATATAGAGGAGCCTTTACATACAGAAATCGACCGTGTCAGGTAAATTGTGACATGTTATTGTCAAAACTGCCATACGTGCTATTCATAGGGTTGTGATATGGGTCGATATTGTATCGATAGATTAGGAGCAGTTATTAACATTGCACTAAAAATTACACGAAATAAAGTTATGCAAATATTTTTATTTCTTACCTTATTTTAACCTCTGTTTCAAAATCAGACACTCAAATGACTTCATTGTTATTTCATTTTATTACTGCGTTATGGTTTAAGTTAATGGTTTCTTATATCAGTATTCTATAATGAAGCGATGCTAGTACTATCTTAGTACAACATAAAAAGAGGATATTTAATTATTAACACAAGAGTAAATGAAGAATTGACGCAATTTAAACTACATATTTTATTTACAATAATTTAACTAAGGGCCTGTTTTACAATCTCCAGTTACAGCTATCTTTCAGATAAAACATAACGCGCTCTCTTTATTTACCAGACTTTTATTTAGAGTCCGGTATAGAACATTGTGTATTAAGGGCACTAAGGGCAGTAAACAAGATATTACGAACGAATGTGAATTTAAGTCACAGTTTGAGTCGAAGACGAGTTCGTAATTCTAGTACGGCTCGTGATACACACAATGTTTTTCCTCACATTTGCGAGGAAATAAATAAACTACTGCAGATAAATATAAAATCATTATTAGCGGTACTTAGTAGAACATTCAAGCAACACAGGAAGTGGTGTCCACATACATAAGGTACCTCTACCCAGTGATGGGCAAAATTTATTCGAATGACGGATGACGGATGACGAATAACCAAATCATTCGCGGATGACGGATGAATTTTCGGATGATTATTCGTATTCGAATAAATTATTCGTCGAATAATTTATCCGCGAATAATTCATTCGCCGGATGAATTGCCACGAATAATTTTTTAAATACCTTATCAACTTCTGTTTAAAATAGCTATCTAATTATGAATTCATAACTCAAGTTTCATTTCAACCGCCTAGTTTCATTGACACAATTTCTTTTAAACATTATGGCCTTACTAGTTTATATGGAATTAATTTTATATTCGGTTATTTGAATGAGAACTACGAGGCCCTTTTTAGACCGAGATAGTATATGTCATTGAAATGTACAGAAACTTGACAAAATCTATGCCATAGAAATTAGGCGGTTTCTTTGCTCAGATTTTCTTCCAGCCCGCATAGGGATTATAAAAGGACTATAAATAAAAGTGCACTTTAGAAATCAACATGGATTTATTAATAATTCGTAATAAAAAATAAAATAAAAAAATAAAAATAAAAAATTAAATTAATTAATTAATTAATTTAATAAATTTTATAATTAATTTAATAAAAATTTGCATGCCTCGAGTCGGCAGAATTGTGCTGGACTGATTATTTTACTGTAACATCTGTATCGACCACCATTCTAGCAAATAAATGATAATTGTAATTGTAAATTGTAAAAATCATACGTCATGATATTCTTTGTTTGAAAACCAGAGTAAATAACATTAACTACATATAGATCATATCGAATAGATCACTAAAGTCTGAGACGATCGTGAACTTTAGTAAAAATTTGTCATTTTTAATATATGTTTCTTTTTTTAAAATTAATAGAATAGCCAAAAAACCTTTAATATTATTAGTAAATTTATAGGAGTAATATAATAATTAAATCATTCGTCAAGTTAAAAACCGGTCGAAATATTTATTCGCCGATAAGTTACTCGCGAATAAATCATCCGCGCACAAATCATCCGCGAATAAATCATCCGCGAATAAATCATTCGCGAATAAAAAATTGGTGGATTATTCGTCATTCGAATGATCATTTAGATAATTTTTTATTCGAATAATGCCCATCTCTGCCTCTACCTCTTCCGAAGTCTACCACAAGCCCGTAAAATGGGCGTCATTACCATGTATTCGAGTTCCAGTCAACCAATTTTAAGGTTTGCTCTTTGTTCTGATACACACTGTATATTGTATTGTGTATTTTTTTTAGTATTTCAATAATATTTAAATAAAAATTCATCTTACTATTTTAGTAAGGCATATGACATACACTATCGATAACAAATGCAGCGTCGTGTCTCTTCCCTATTTCTCTTGCCCATACTAATTTTATATTGAATTAATTACATATTATTTAATTACCTGTGATACGAAACGTTTGAATTTTGTTTATTTACAAATTTGTTTTGGTTGCGGCACCCGATTATTGAGCAATGTGGCATTTTTGAAGTATATTCATTTTATTGTTACTCCATGACGGCCCAAGGGGTACTGACTGCTACTGACTGTCACGTATGCGCCGGGCGCATATGCGACACACGAGTTTTGGCTCTCAAGCCGTCTCTCTATAGGCGCGTCGCCCTACGACTTCCAATCTCTTTGGCGGTGAATCAACAGTAAAAATAATAATAAATAAAATCTAGGATTAATACCTTGTAAATAAATTATGTTTCAATAGTCTACTATATAAAATAAAATGCTCATTTCCTACCATGGCTCCATCTAGAGACAAGTAGAACAATTAAAGCGTAGTTAATTAACGCTAATCGCAATTAATTAACTTTAAAAAAACACATATTCCTCAACTTGCTCCCATGCCCTGCAAGAATGACCTATACCACTGAGTTGCAGATACATTTATCTACACATCTAGCTCTATTTCGTTAGTGTACGCCGCGGATCAAATGCCCGAACAAAATGCCCAATGACCTTTACACAGTAACTAGATTTTATACCGGTTTTTTTGCTAAGTGAGAAAATATGATTTTTAAATCGTGAAATATGCAAAACTCAGATACTTAATACAAGTGTCTTGAATACAAAAAACTACACCTAAACGTTATTTATTTCTTAATTAAATGAAAATTATCACCATAATAAGAAAAAATATTGATTTTTTACGTTTGGTGCCCTGCGGACTTTCACAACTTCAAAGGATTGTGCAGTTGAATAATTACGAGCTTTCAAGGTGTCGGACGACAGACGTTAGAAATGATGGTATGATCTAATACTTTTAATCGTAAGTAAATTCTCAAATCTTCCTGTTAACCTCGGTTCCGATGCTTCGACATCTGTTTTTTCACGAAAAAGAATGTAATGCCAGTATCCGCTTCGCACTAAAGTTGAACATTGCTGCAAATCTAAATTGTATACAGGGTGTAACGAAAATGTAGGTGATCCGTTTAAGGGCATATCCGGTATCAAATCGTGATTATGAAAAACACTTCCTTTTTTATTTTCAAGTCCATAAAAAAACATAAAGTAAAAAATAAAGAAATAATTAAGTCGTTTAAAAAAATGTTGCTTACCCCTGAGTTGCTAAGTACCTAACGTCAGCGCAAGAGCGAAGTTAGCCGCCCCGTCCTTTGAAGTTTGGCGCCGCGCGCCGCCTACCGCGCACACAAGGTCGAATGTCGCGTGACTCTAGCTAGCTTGCATTTCTTCCTCTGTGTTGCACTGTGTACGAAACATCTGCTCCTTAATCGCACCCCAGAGATAAAAATCCAGAGGCACAAGTCGACCGATCGCGGGGGCCAAGCCCAGGGCCCTGGGGCCTCCACGTCCGATCCAGCGAGCGCCGAACTCCGCATTCAGAAGCTGTCAACTCCATTTTCACCACAAGTACCACAACACAACACAACTCAACACATCACAACGTACCTAACACTACACTAGTAGCAACCAGAAGAACTAGCTAACATGCAAACTGTTCCGTCCGACGTTTACGTGCGACTAAACAAAATTTTAAACAATTTTGCTATTGCAAATTGCCGACAGAAACGCTGCCAGAATCCAAAAGAGCGTATGTCATTTTGAATCTCGAATGAACATACGACCTTTTGGTTTGACATGTTGCTAATACTACGAATTCTACGAACACTGCGTTCTGTAAAGCTACGTTCACGCTAGACCATCATAAAATTAAAAAATAATCAAATTCAAGATACGTTAAATTACGGCCACTACAAACAAATAACCTTTACTAAGGATTGTTTTTGCGATAAAAAAAAACAAATTTCAGAGCATTGAACTGAATTACAAATTTCCTTAAAAATCATTTTAAGAGTTTTAACTTTTATGGTGGTTGAAAAGTATTATTAATAAGCACGAAATTTCAAGTGTTTTTCAGTCCAATACTAAAACCAGTCCAGTACTAAAAGTTTTAAAAGACAGAAAGTAGCTAACACCATGAATTAGTGTAGGCACTAGTTTTCTAAAGAATGCGAATTTGACTTCTCTGACGCACATAACTAGAAATAATGGTTGTTTTAGAGTTCAGGTGATTTACTTAAGGAACATTTGTCACGTAATCATCAAAAAAGTTAAAGATAAACATTACTTCTGTTAAATTTCGTATTAGGTATTAATGGGTGCAATAATTAAAACCCGCAAATTCCGTTTGAATAAAGTATTTGAGAACTACTCTGACCCTAACACTTACTAAAAAACTTGATAATAATTGCTTAATGTAACAAAATTTAGCTCATAATTTCAAGCAATCAACCCCATGTGAAAGACGCTTTACTTTGTAGTAGTGTAGTGTTGTGTTCTGAGAAAGCGCGCGGCGGCCTTTGTGCGCGTACCGGCCTTTGTGCGCGTGCCGCCGCTGGGGCACGTGCGGGTTAAGGGCGACTACAAATGATATTATTTTTGCTTGTTTGGTGTTGAAAATAACTAAGTGTAAATTCGGCCAGTTAGTTCTTAACGCGTTCTTCGTATCAATGTGACAAATAAGTAGTTGAAGTGTGCAGATGACGACATTAAATGCAATGTAACTGTTAAAATGTACGGCCCGTGGTCTCGCAGCAGTTGGTAATTTGGAAACTAAAAACTAAATGTGCAAGTGCAGGTGGAACAAGCTGAAGCGTGAATAAAAAAGGATATTACTTATTACCAGTGCAAAATGATTGATGGTGTTAAAAACCACATGAAAGTTCGTGATGAAGAGCGTCTTGCAAAATGTTTAGGGATATTTCTGTCAAGTTACCATTTTTAGTATTTCTTAGAAAGACTTTTAAATACTTGCAAAAGATTGAAAAGGAATTTCGAAGACAACGCAAAGAGTGCAAAAACCCGAGTGCGGCCAGCCTATTGGTGAGTAGGGCCAGTGAATGAGCTAATTACCAGTAGTAGTAGTACTGAGATCGTAAACCTTTTCGTGAATTAGTAAGTTTTAAAGGAAAAAAAGAAACCTTCATAACTTTTTATCTATGGCGAATTTTATTTTTTTGATATTTTTTGTGGATACTACCCACGTATATATATACGCCCTTAAACGGATCACCTACATTTTTGTTACACCCTGTATACATGTCGTACATAACATGAGAAAGGCATTTTTATAAGCTATTTTTTGTAATCTTCATTTTCACTTTAATCGATGCAGGGACCGAAGTAAGCCCATTTTATGAGTTAATTAATGGCAATTACAGTAAATTAATGACGGTTTGATTTTCTTACTCACCTCAAGACGGAGCCATGATAGTAAAATAGGCATTTTATTTTATATAGTAGACAATTGAAATATATCTCATTTACAAGTTCTTAACCATAGCTTATATAGTGCAGTCATTTAAAAGTTGAAGTCACATTAAATGGACATCCAAATTTCTCTGTATGGGTTAATTCCTTATCGTATTGTATACCTAGCTGTTAAGTTATGATTCGATATCAGCTTCCGTTTTTTAGATATATGACTTTTTATTATTATTGTATATTTAGTAAAGAATAATTCGCACCGTGAAGATATCTTACACAGTGGTTTATGATGATAATATTAATACAAGATTTAAATTTCTCCCGATAAAATATAAAATTCTAGTATTAATAACACAAATAAATAATATTGTCTTCTGATACCGCGATTGTTATTCATTGAAATTAAACACTTTAGAACGGATTAATCGCGTTTATTAACACCATGATCCTACGTTTCGAGCCCTTTACAGCACTCGTTTTCACAGGGTTAAGATGATGACTAACCATCATCTTAACATAAACGCGATTAATCTGTTCTAAAGTGTTTAATTTCAACAAATAAATAAATAAAATTGTATGCCTGAGAAATTCGCACAGTGGGAGAAAACAAATACAATATAATCTAACAGTAGTTTTAAGATGATCTTCGCATTTTGAGACTTCTTTATTTAAAGAGAAACAAGGAATTTTCGTTAACAAACACGAAATAATGCTATGCGCAGAAAATGGACATCTCTGTTTTTTTGTAAGAAAAAGCGAAACTTATTGAAGAATAACATAGCATAAATTTCTCCGCATATATACTATTAACACTATAGAAAATCGAAAATAACTTTTTCAGCGAACCAACGAAACGCAGGTGCTGCCATCTAGTAAGTTCCCCATATAACCGTAAATAAGCTTAATATAATGTAATAACGTAGGCTTAATAGGGAAGCTTCTGATGATTATTTTATGTAAAGAAGGCTAAAATAATGTAAAACTAAGATTACTGCGTTATTAAAATATTTTTAGTTGTGTATTTTAGTTGTTTAAAACGGAACTTAAGTTGCTTAAAACGGAACTTTTTTTGAAAAACTAATCACCGTTCAGTACTGTCATTTCTTTTGTAAAGAAAAATGAAGAAGAAATGAGGGATTATTTTCGTTATGAACTTGCCCCATATCCTCCAAGTTTATTTGACGAATATGGACTTCGAAAAACACGCAAATCTGCACTGTACGATCTTTATGAACACATGGAGGAAAATTACTTGCTTGGACAACAGCTGCATTATGTAGTCGATGGTGGTCATCTTTTGCACAAGGTTGTGTGGAGAAAAGGCGAGGCCTACGATAAAATATGTATGAGCATTATCGTCTACTTAAAAAGGCACTACGGGCCAAATATCACATGCGTTTTTGATGGCTATGACGAAAACACTTTACACCTGTGTAGGTACTAAAACTCCAGAAAGGATGCGAAGATCTAGTCGAAAGAATTCTGCTGAAGTGATTTTTGATAGTAGTATGGCGATGACGACATCACAAGATATATTTTTGTGTAGTGATAGAAATAAGTCAAGGTTTATTGGACTGTTGACAAAACACCTCAAACAAAATTATATAGCCGTCGTACAGAGTCATTCTGATGCTGATGTAGATATCGTATCCACAGCATTTAATATTTCCAAAACGAATGAAACAGTGGCGGTTGTTGAAGAAGATATTGATCTTTTGGTGTTGATAACGGCTACGACGCAAGATGAACAAAACATGTTTTTTCAAGCCTGATAAAGGGACACAGCAAACCAAAGTTTTCGTTACTCACAGGTTTAAATATCCGGATCTTAAGAGTCACATTTTGACATAGCACGCATTTGGTAGTTGTGATAGAATCGTCCCACGATAACTCTCCAAACAAAACAAACAAACGCAACAAACATCGCTGCTTGGAAAAATATGTTTAAATTATTTAAATTACTGATCTGATCTAAAAATTAATGTTTTTGAATGTGTTATCAATCATAGAAGCTTTTTATTTACAAAAAATCTGAAATTCAGACCTAATCAGAGAACTACGTGATTATTTGAGTTTGACGTATGTCAAAGCAAAGATGCTCTTTCATTATGGCTTTTTTCGTATAATACGCCTGATATAGACGGTTGTCACAAGTTGTCAACGGTGTCTTCACAAACATTTGTTTATTATTTTTGTGTTTTGTGCTATTCTTTTCTTAGTAGATATTTATTCTTTGTAGGTGTTATTCTATTAAGGTGCAATTGTTCCAATTTCAATGTGAGTAATTGTTCTATAGTTATTCATTTTAAGGTTTAGTAACATAATTAAGTTCCAACTACTCGTAGCCTCTATCGATCTCCAATGGACTGTTGTGTATGCAATAAGAGTTTTCAAACAACTAAAGGTTTGCACATACACCAGTCTCGCGTCCATCACGCCCGCGTGTGCCCCGTTCCTTCAGTTCAGCCATCCCAAAATATTCACTCTTCTTTAACACCACCGTCATCGTAATCTAACCAGACTATTCCACTCCAGACCCTTCTCGGCAACTTCAAACAGTCAACTAGAGATGTGTCAACCCGGTTTGCTAACTCGGTCCAAACCGAGTTGGGCTCAACTCGGCCCGACCCGGTTTGTGAATTCACTAACTCGAGTTGAACGGTTTGGACCGCGAATGAAACCGCGAGCGGGTCGCACTCGCACAGCGACTGGCGCGAGCGGGCTAGAACGGAGCGGGTGAACCGAACCGAATGAGGCGCCGAATAATCCCGATTTCCCCCGAAACAGGTGCGCGAGCGAGGTTGGCTTGACCTTGACTGACCATTAGAAGACCTTATCTCGTGGCAGTAAGGTTCACTAAAACTTATTAAATAGTAGCGTCGTCGAAATATGACGTTGTCCTTGAACTTAATTAGTATTTTGAATTTAGCGTAGGTACGTAATTTCAAATTTTAATAGATAGTTCGTGTTATTTGATTTTTTTAAATATTTGATTGGTGTTTTCCAGACTAGAAAGTAGTGTGTTACCATTTTTTACCATTGTTTTGGTTTATTAATTAGTGCACAGTATAACTATTTTAGTTGTGGAATGAGTTGCCGGTGTCTGTGAGGCAATCGCAATCTGCAGCATCGCTCAAGGAGAGGCTAAAGAAGTTGTGGCTTTCCGACCCTTGATTGGAGTTTGTCCTTTATGCTCTGTTTAATAGTTTATATATATATTTATTATTTAATATATGTATATATGTATTGTTGTTTAGTGTATATTTATATATGTAAATATCAAATTTTAATAGATAGTTCGTGTTATTTGATTTTTTTAAATATTTGATTGGTGTTTTCCAGACTAGAAAGTAGTGTGTTACCATTTTTTACCATTGTTTTGGTTTATTAATTAGTGCACAGTATAACTATTTTAGTTGTGGAATGAGTTGCCGGTGTCTGTGAGGCAATCGCAATCTGCAGCATCGCTCAAGGAGAGGCTAAAGAAGTTGTGGCTTTCCGACCCTTGATTGGAGTTTGTCCTTTATGCTCTGTTTAATAGTTTATATATATATTTATTATTTAATATATGTATATATGTATTGTTGTTTAGTGTATATTTATATATGTAAATATTATATATATATTTTTATTGCGTATTTATTTATAGTGTAGTTACAATGTGTATTCAAAATTTACTTTTTATTTGAAGTTTTGTTACTGTACAATTTTTGCTCTTAGTTTGTCTTTCATCGTTGCCTGTTTTTATCTAATTTCCTCAAAGGTTAACTGGAAGAGATCCCTCATAGGGATAAGTTCGCCTTTGTTGTATCAAATTGTCTATGTTACTGTGTTTCTTGTATTTCTTCTGTTATTGTACAATAAAGCTTATACATACATACATACTATTTTGCTAGACAATGTCAGCACCAGGACCGCAAAAACGCTCTGCAGTTTGGGAACGAATCCCCTTTAGACGGCAGAGCTAAATGTAAAATGGCTCAGATTCATATAAATATTCAGGCAACACAAGTAGTAGGTACTCGTACATTCATGAATGAGTTTGAGTAAAATATATTTCATTAGTAAAATATATGGCATTAGCCGAACCGAACCGACAAATCACCTGTGGCCAGGTTAGGTTTGACTCGTCTGATTGACTCGATCTACTAAGACGGGTTCGGTCGGTCCGATCAAACCTAATACTACACCGGACCGTCATAGCAACTCGGTTTGATCAACCCGGTTTGAGCCCGGTTTACACAAAAAGTCAAACCGTTCAGTTCGGTTTGGTTTATCTTCGGGTCAAACCGTTCAACTCGGTTTGCGATATTTTCGGGTTGGCACATCTCTACAGTCAACGTCCCTCATAAAGCGCATACCACGAGATGCGCGGTCTTTAGTGGCTGAAGCACTTACCACTGTTATAGAAGATTGCGTGCACAATAATGACATGAACTCTTGGCAAAATTTATTAACGTTTTCATTCAAAATTTTACATGTGTCTGGTGGTCGTGATGATAATATATCTCTTACTAAGAAAATAAAGAATAATATCCTTGCGCCTAGCTTGCCTTCAGCAACTAGGTCTTTCAGACCTCAGTCTAAAAAATACGATTTATATAGAAAAGTTGAAGAGAAGATATACGATGGGGACCTTAAAGGAGCCTCGCGACTTTTATTCTCAAATGACACCCTTGCACCCGACACTCCGGAGACCGCGCCTGCGCTGCAAGCCAAACATCCCCCGGGCCCTTCGACCCCCGCTTTTGTAGACCCGCCTTCAGATCCTTCTGCTTGTCTGCATGTTACAGGAGGAGTCGTAATGGCGTTAATGACATCCTCAGAAGGGCTCTCGTCAGTGCTAACGTCCCCGCTTTTTTGGAACCACGAAAAAAAATATTTATATTTTTCTTTGTTGACAACAGTATATAGTGTAATTGATAGTTTTCCAGCATAATAGCTGGAACACACGTAAAAAAAACATTTTGCAACGATCGAAGCTAAAAGTGTGTTTTATTAAGCAAATCATAAGAATTTAGTACTTTTAAACTATTACACGCTTTTTATTGGTATTCAAAATGTAATATTTGTTTTGTTTTATATTACGAGTAGTTATAGTTTCTATTCACTATCGTCCATAAAAATAAACAAATCTAGTGATTGGCCCCCTACCATGGTATAATCATTGGCAGGGCCAATAAACACAAAATACAATTATTGGCATGCCAATCATTGTACTCTTGGTATGCCAATATTTGTACCCTGGGGGCCAATGATTGTACTATTGTCCCATTTTTTGGTTTTTGCATTATATTTCACAATTGGTTGTAAATATATTTGTGGTTGTGATTTATTCAAATTCTCAACATTTCTAGGGATAACTTGTCATCAAAAGTTTTGCTATTTAGCATCTTATTTGGGAAGGAAAAATGTTGAAACTCGAGGTTCACCTTAAAGGGCCAATGATTGTACTGCTTACCCTAATAGTATTATATTTTAACTTGTAAATTCGTTTTTTCAAGGTGAATTACCTACAGCTGTTAAGATTACAGTCACAAATTCTGTACGCAAGTACGAAGAACTGGACAAATTGAACGTCAGCACAGAGGCGACTTACATTCAAACAATTAGTTCAATGACTGGTAAGACGTCGTAGAATCTATCGAACTAATATGGAGTCTAGCGAAGCGAAAAGTTGGCAGCCTAAATGTAAAAAGTTCAGTTAAGGATATGGAAGCAAAAGTGGAACGAGTATTCGCATCTGTTAGTCCGGATGACTGGCGTAATTGTGCCGAACATGTAAAAAAAAATTGAATTAGAACACAGGCAACAAGATGGATTAATGGATGATTTGATACCATTTATTATAAATGTGCGAAGTGATGATGACACTGACAGTGAGGAGAGTGTGGAAGCGGAGGTTGAAAGAGAAGAAGAGTACGAAGAAATTGAGGTACAGGAAGAATTGTATGAAGAAGTAGAGTTTTTAGACTCGGATGTATCATTTACTGAATAAGAAGTGTACAAATTATATTTTTTTATTTTTTTTATTCTTCAATGACTTTAGTTAATATAACAGCCGTAACTCATTACTTATATAATATGGATGTTTTTGTCCGAAATAAATGCTTTCATTTCATTTTATTTCAATATTTTTTAAGAATAGTGTACCTCTATCGTTCTCGCTTAGTCGTATAAAAGATATTGAGATACACGATCGAGTTTCTATATCTGGCGGCAGGGCAAGACAAGACGAAGGGCAAAAGGCAGTGCATACCTTTTCTCGGCACGGTTCGTCATATCATATTTGATTTTCGCGGTATAGACCCTAGGATCAAAACTAGTTATTTCACTATAAATCAGTATTGCCATAAATAAACTTCTAATTTCTCCAGTTGTCAATTCATTGCAGAGTTATTGTGGATCTACTCTACCACCTCTGCAATATATAACGTTGGCAAAAAAAAGGTATTTGACGTTGTAAATCGTCGACCCGACTTACAAGATGAATTGCGAATATTTACAGATATAAACTCTTTGCCAAATGAAATAACTAACGCAGGTGAAAAATTCATGGTGGCATGTTATGGTGGGGAGACATATATATTTACAACCAATTGTGAAATATAATGCAAAAACCAAAAAATGGGACAATAGTACAATCATTGGCCCCCAGGGTACAAATATTGGCATACCAAGAGTACAATGATTGGCATGCCAATAATTGTATTTTGTGTTTATTGGCCCTGCCAATGATTATACCATGGTAGGGGGCCAATCACTAGATTTGTTTATTTTTATGGACGATAGTGAATAGAAACTATAACTACTCGTAATATAAAACAAAACAAATAGAGACCCCTTAGTCGCGCCGCCCAGTCACCTAGGGTTTCCCCAGGACTCCTTGTAGCACTGTAGAACTTTGCCTTCTCAACGAACGAACACTGCTTAGGCTTAAAATGCTTGTCGAGTACAGTAACCAGTTCTTGGTAGGTTTTCTTCTCGATATCATCTGGATATACGAGATTATGCAACAAGCGGTACGACTCATCCGAAATGTATGTTAACAGCACTGCACTTTTATTTTCATCCTTAATTGAATTTAAAAGCATAAACTTTGTTAACTTTCCCTTAAAAATCAACCAATCACTTGATTTGTGGTCAAAAACCGTTAATTTACCTAAAAACGACATTTTTAATTTCGGTTTCGTTAAAAATCACGGAATTCGTTTTATTTTCGGTGCTCGCGGGTAAGTTTGCCACTCGTGCGCCAATGAGGTGTTCGAGAGCGAATGATACGACCGGCTTACTGCAGAACTGGTTTATTACTGAAGTAGCTTACAGACATGACATATTGCATAAATAGTAAACCACAGTGTTCCCGTGAATGAACGCCCCGGTTCGTTCTTGGTCTTAACGTGGTTTGAGTTCTAGTATGCAAACACTGAGTGTTGCCAAGTATCATTAAATATAATAAATAAATAGCAAAAAACATATATACACGTCCTTAATGTTCAGGCAATAGTCTTATTCGTACTTATCTATACATATTTTTAGCACTTTGGCTGTATTCATATCTTTGTAGTTGATTGTACAATAAGACATTAGATTGACGCCAGCGACTTACCGGTTTCCTTATAGGTAACCCCTTCAATTCAAACCTTCAAACAAAAAACCGAAAGACGCAAAACGTTTACTTCACATGACCGCCATGTTGCTACTGTCGCACAGAAATCGACAAGTCTTACGAGTACCAAAACGTCACAAGCAATGTCGGTAATTTGAAAAAAAAACCGGCTAAGAGCATGTCGGGCCATGCTCAGTTTAGGGTTCCGTAGTTTACCGTCCGTCACAATAGGCAACCTTAAAAAATGTTTTAATAAATAAACTCGACCCGACCATATCAAACCCCGCAAAAATATTAACAGCGCTTAGTAAACTGGGTTACTAATTTATACAAACTAGACCGGATTATGTGTGTTGGGTTTTCGGGGGTAACTTTTGATCGCGTGAATCGATTTGAATCATTATTGTTTTGTAAGAAGGAAGGTAAGTGCGGGATGATAAATTAAGTAGGTAGGTACTCAAGATATATTTTTTTTGCATATAAGGTTAAATTACAAACTTAATTTATAAATAATTTTCCGATTAAGTTCTTATTAAGTTCTACTATAGTAATTTTTTTCATATTTTTTGAACTCATAGTTCAAAAGTTAGAGGGGGGCTACACACGTTTTTTTTAAGTTCTGAAACGATTATTTCCGAAAATATTAACTTTATGAAAAACTGTTTTCAGAAAACCCTCATTATTTTTCAAATACCTATCCAATAATATGTCACACTCTAGGTTTAAAACGAAAAAAAAAAAACACCTTCCACTCTTCATGTACTCTAAAAAAAGATTATAACCACTTTTTATTTAACCACTTTGTTGGCGTGAGCGATATACATATTCGTACAAAATTACAGCTTTCTAGTACTTAGTCACTGAGATTATCTGCGGACGGACGGACGAACGGACAGACAGAAAGACTTGGCGAAACTATACGGGTTCCTAGTTGACTACGGAACCCTAAAAAAATATTTTTCATGTAAGACATAACAGAATTCTTGTTTATGGAAAAATTGTCAGTTTTGTTAATTCAGTAGAAATGTTCACTCACTGATACACTCACCCTACTTGAAATTGCTTTTTTTAAGCAAAAACCCCTGGCTACAAATTTTCGTCGAAATAGTTACACAGCCTTTTCCCAGATCGCCAAAATACCTATATAAAATAATTGCTCATTTAAATGTATTAGATTATATGTTAGAACCCCAACTCTGCAGGAACGCTAATTACCTAACATGACACTTTATCATCATTTAAATAAGATGGAACTTACCATGTTAGCCTCAGATTCAGACACTTCTTTAGGTTCAGCTTCCTCACCATCTTTTACCAAAGGCAGAGTTTCACCAGCATGTTTCTGGAGCCAGGTGTCCTCTGACCACACAGGACGAGTTGAACCTTCTTTAATGCGTTGTGGTGCAGCTATATTCACACGAACTGTGCGTCCAAACAGCTCTGAATCATTCTGAAAACAGTAATAGTACAGAATTGAATTCCGATGACAAAACGCAATGTGGGTTTTTATGACCAAGCACACAATTAATCAGGCTGGGCAGGGGTCCTTCGTCTTACTTTATTTCACAGGTAATAGGGGTCTGAGAAGACCTCACGCGATTACTCAACAATATTCTTAAAATCAATATAATTCGCATTTCACATATGTATATAAAAACTAAGAATAATAACAATTTTAAAACGTTAAGTAGGTAATTAATCAAAAATCAGCCAAATACGATCACATGATTTTTGAACGACTTTGGGTGAAGGCTTCCTTCAGCTCCGCCTTTTACTTCAGCAATTCACTTCTCTCTTCAGACATATGTACATACATACATACATACTCGTATATATTTAATTAGGTACTCTCATAAAACAAATAGCAAAATATTGAATTACCTACACATATGTTACAGGTTTTGACTTAGGATATTAGTTTTAAAGACCTAGTCATTGAACTGACAGCTGAGATTATATAAGAAATAATTTTTCTCAAACATGCAGTGAAATGTTGTTATAACATTCGTTATAATAGGCTTCAAAGTACCACGTTTCAGGCGGGGCAACTGGAGATACCTGTAATAGAATTTCATACAAAATTGAAGGCCTAGTACCTATAATATTTTAGTGGGAAGTAATATTTTTTAATTTTATTCTACATAAATGTGTGATACAGCAACATCAACATGGTTTTTAGCCATTATAACAGTTTCATTACTATGGTTCACGATGACATTCTGCTAGTACGCCTATTAAAAAAAACAATAAATTTTATTTTGCAGTTTTATTAGTATGTATAAGTCGATACTTAACCGATATCGACATGAACATAACAAATAATACATTATAAATTTAAACATTAGCGGTAAAAGTTTCTACTCGAACCGTGCCATTTTGTTATTGCCATGTACGCCTATCAAAAATAAAAATAAGAAATGATATTTTGGAGTTTTATTTATATAAAATGGACATTGACATGAACCTAAGTAACAACACGTTATTGCAAATTTACTTACACAAATATAGGTACATTTCACATATTAAATTTAAACGTTAAAGCGTCTACTCAAACCGCGTGTGAAAAAACGCCTATGTAGAGGTTAAGTTAAATAACTTTGTGAATTTATGAACGGTACTCATTCCCTCGTGTATACTGCGTCAATCATTCCAGGCCGTAATCATTCCATGCCGACTTAACAACAAATACTGTATACTGAGAAACCCTCAGTGGGTCAACAAACCTTAGACAGATTGTAAAAGATGGTTTATGTATGTCACCGTTAAATTGTGAACTCTGTACAGATTATAATTTGACTAGGGATATTGTAAACTAACCTAACCTATCCATTTGTTTACAATCTAACGCGTTGGTTTATAAACTAACGGTACTCACAATTCTATAGTGACATGTATAAGGTGAAAACTGCTGCACTTTTATCATTTCTGCATTGCAATTTCTTATTTACCAGGCAGTTTGAATAGGCACGCTGCTTGAGTAAAGATTTGTAACAATAAAATCAGCAGCCCATCCTAAATACATCATTTTTTTTATCAGCACAAGTTCCTACCTGTTGCCTATTTTAAAATCAAATCAACTATCAGAATCAACAGACAGAGGTACTTTCAGACCATAGCTCTAGCAAAGTGTTTCTTGGACTAGTGCCCACCATAGACATTGTTTTACACAGTGGACAGACGACAAAAGGAAAAAAATCGCAACACTCAGCAAAAAAATCAACACCAGCCAACAAGAATGAAACAATAGGATCACATGTGCTCAAGACATGTGGAATAAGAAAGGCTTACAAAGAGCTTAGTCAAAGTAAAAATTGGATAGAAAAAGTCACAACAAAACCCAGTGATCAAACAACCCGAAGACAAAGCATACTAGAAACAGCAACTCGGTTTTACAAGGAAATATATGAACAGCCTGCAAGTACCACCAACTTAAAGCTTACACAAGAGTCGGACATCCCATTTATTCTGCACGATGAAGTCACCAGCGCATTGAATTCACAAAAAAATTATAAAGCTCCGGGCCCAGACGGGATATATAACGAAGCTCTCAAACAAGCAGCAGAGAAGGTGTTACTATCCCACACAAATATTTTCAATTATATTCTCAAGACAAAGGTCATTCCAAACTAGTGGACACATTCAAACATAACTCTCCTGTACAAAAAAGGAGACCAGTGCGACATAGGAAACTATAGACCTATCAGTATAATGTCCAATATTTATAAGTTATAAGATATTTGCCAAAGTCATACCAAAAAGTATGAAGAAATAGAGCGGTACTGTCAAGTCCAATTCTGTAGCTATCAATTTTAGTTCGTTTAAGTTCTCCAGATGGCCCTAGTAGTTCTTTTTTATGGAGTTACGTCCTTATACTTTGTGTCAAAATGGACTTACGCCCGTTTGCCATGTTTAAAATAGAAAAGCGTTTACTACGTTTCCGTAGCTTTTCACCCAACCAATTATTGTTCAGGGTTTATTTTAGATGGCGCTTAATGTATGAAATTAACAGATTTCACAGATTAATATAACATTTCGCCAATTTGACGTACGTAACTAAGACGTTACGTGTAATTTGTAATAATTTACATAAAATGATGGATATTTCGGATTTCAGGGAATATAATCCAGCATTTATTGTTAGCGACTAATTTCATAGTCGCAAATATTGGATAAGATTATGGATTTTCATCTCAGGTACACACTTCAATAAGTAATTAGGTTGCTAATAAGCCGACTCCAGTTTTCCTTAAATATGGTGAAAAGAGTATTTTGAGGGCACGACTTAAGTCTGACGTTCGAAGAAATTGATAACAGATGCCCAACTGGTCGACTATATATGCCGGTCATGTACGTTCGGGTAATCCGTCAGATTTCCATAGTGGGTATGTCCGCCGGCCACCCGCCAGACAAATTTCCCATACATTTATGGCAGATGCGGCAGATATGCCCGAGCGTAGGTATATGACTAGCAATACCCTGTGAGATATAGTAGCCTTGTCTTAATTTAATCCTGTAGTAGCTAGGTGGAAAATCACAAATTAGGCATGACGATAGGACATGAGTTTGGTATATTCAATACTCATATAAAAATGGATCTCGTATAATTAAGTTTCCGTCCGTATTCTTGTTATCCATTGTTCATTGTACTACTAAAGTTTAGTTGTATATTTTCTTATTTTAGATGAAAATTTAATATTATAATGTATAAAGAGAAAAGCATTCGTCTATTTGTCCTATTGTGTATATGTAAGTGTGTTTGTTATATTTCGAATATACAGTTATCACTTAATTACACGACTGTGGACAGCCATGCGAAATTATTTAATCCTCTGTAATATTGGGCGCTAAAATGCAGCAACAACATGACTATGGTATAACTGTGGTATTGATTGGACCGCCTAGGTATCTGCAAAAACAGCCATATCTGGCTGACATAGAGCTGTACATTGTATGAACTGCTTTGACAATTCACGAAAACAGTGCAGACTTGTCATTGCATATGTCTGTCTCACGTTTTTACATTTGCAGTTTTAAAGTGTCACATGAAAATCAGGCATCAAAAGACTTAATAAAATAGATACTGTGTTTTGGTAACAAACCTCCTTCATACAAAGCATTAAAAATAAAGAATAATTAGTCAACCTTAATATGGCACATGACAAAAAAATATCTCATTATTATTTTGCAGGGGTTGAATTCTTTTAGTTTATGATTATACACAAATCATTATGACAAGTATGAATAACCAATTGTATCTACCATCTAGTAAGTTAGTAGATGATACGAGTATCAGTACGTTGTTCAATTTGGCAGGCTGAATAATCTAAAAATGCTTTCGAGCAACGCAAGTAAGGGAGGCGGCATATGCACTATTTCCCCTCTGTCACAGTGTAAGTAAAGCTCCCCGGGGCATGACGTCTACTATAACTGTTTATTTATTTTTTATAGTCTATAACTAATCATGGATTCCAAACAAGATCGAGTCCAGTTACGCCAGTGAACACAGCTCCGCAAAAATGCCAAATTGCGATGTGTTTTGCTGCAATAAGAGGTCGGGGACATCAAACATACAAAAATACGGTTTCACATTCCACATGTTGGTACTTTTTTACATATTAATATGTTTATTTACTTGTAAACTCCATCCGAAATATCCGATACCCGTCGCCGATGGTGATGTTAACTTCACATAATAACCTTTGTCGATATAAATGCAAATAGGCATAAGTTTTGCAATCAAATTCAAAACAAGAATATAAAAAAGACCTATCAAATGAGATAAGTATAAATTTTGCCCATGATCATTTTAATCTCATTTTTTAAGTGGTTGTTAATAATAGATATTTTATCTATCAGCTGCTTTTAGCGACCACATTTCTCCTCCATAGAGTTAAATACTGATTAGAAATATAAAGAATAATAAACACATTGTAATATGAAAGATGTCATGTCATGAGTTATAGCATTTCTAGGGTTGCGTACCTCAAAAGTAAAAAACGGAACATTGTTGTCCGTCTTTCTGTCTGTCAAGACTCTTTATCCCGGGAACGCGTACCTCTACGCGCAGGTTCAAATAGCAATATACAGGTCTGCGGTCCCTTAAAGCTGAGAAAAAACCAAACATCTACTACATCAACGCACCTAGAATCACGAAATTTGGCAAACAGCAAGAGCTTGTAGCATAAATACAGGAAAAATCCGAAATCTTATAATTACCGCGCACTGACAGTTCTGTGCCACTAGTTATCAAGACCCTATTATCTCGGTAAAAACTCAGGGAGCATCGTTTGTGTGGAACCCTCGGTGGGCGAGTCCAACTCGCACTTGACCGGTTTTGTTTTATGTTTTCAGCTTCCCCAAGAATCCTGCATTGAAGGATGTGTGGAAAGAATTTTGCAATCATAAGCGAACGTGGAACCCTAAAAGCACTGACGGAAGCGGAAAAGTCTTTCCAGCAATACGGGATAGGTGTCTGTGATAAAACTTCTGCGTGTCCTTGTAACTTGTATAAATTGTATTGATTCGATTTATATACATTTCTAAAGAAGTGTATATGTCATATTTTATTTTTATTTTCACGATCGTTCTTTAAAGTTTTCCCCTAAAAAGTTTAAGCTTCAACCTGAATCAGTGTACACCTTCACTATATTGTGTTACAAACAACATTTGGTAGGTACAGTTTGACCCATATTTGAATAAACCTAAGACCTACAGTTTAAATAATGAATTCGTATATGTTAAGGAGGTCATCATAAATGGCAACTGTAGGATGTTACCTGCTTTACTCCGGCTAATAAGAACCACAGCTATAACAATAAGTAGTTATTTATTTATCAATATCATACAAGGGGGCAGAGTTGTTGTTTAACCTTGTGCTTATATATTGATACATGAGCAAGCGAAAGAGTCCAAAATTGAGCCACGAGTGTGGCAATTGGTTCAATTACGAAATTCTTGAGCTCTCGTGAGGGTTTCAAGACACGAGATTTGAACAAACTGCCGGAGAGTGTAATACAACATTTTTCACCTCACTATCGCTAGGAAAATAAAAACTACATGTGATTAGAAATCTCATCCAGATGTAAGCTATCCTATATTTATTACTCGAAACTATCATTCAAAATTCAATGCTACCTGTCAACTTGAAGAAACCATTCTAAACTCAAGTTCAACGCTAGCTTTAATTAGGGATAAAAGAGCGCATTCCAAGACTCCGAGCTAGAGAGTAAAAAACATAGTACACTACATGATCGTATATTTGACATAGCCGCCAACAAGTGCTCATTGTCCCACTAGTGCGGTAATATAGCATCATATGTACCTACTTTAAACAATATTTACTTACAAGAATTATAGTTTTGTAAAGTAATAAACAAGACGGCATATTGGCACTTGAGTAAGTAATCTGATGTAAGTTTTATCGATAAAGAAAATATGAATTTAAGGTGTTCTAAATACACACCAGGTAATTTACCACAAAAACCCAGAACCGCAGCTGTAGTTAAAATGAAACAGTAATATAGGTATTTAAACATAATTATTAAACGGGTCTAACGCGAATTAACTTGTTTACCTTATTTACCGACGTTTCGACACAGGTTTCACTGGTCATGGTCGCGGCTGACTGATGTCCCAGCAAATATGTGTTCAAATCGCGAAAGTTTTAAATGTTATATAGTAATATAGGTTTCAGTGTCAGTGACAGTACGAAGAATAACAATATCCATCCCTCTTTTGGGGATGCGGAATATTAACGAATGATAAAGACGCTATGATTTCCTCCGACTATGAATGAATTAGAAGAGATCATGGTCAAACTATATTTATCGCGTCATTCTAATCATAACATTCATAACTAATGCTATCGTCTGACACAGATCTGTTCTCATTCGTGCATAGTCAGAGAGAGTCATACTGTCTCTTTCTAAAGCTTATATTGCCTCTCCGAAAAAAGAGGGGTATATAGAGTTTTTTAAATCTTCTGCCAGACTTTATTCTATTTCAAAAAATAACAGTAGCTACCTCTTGAACCACGTACAGCCTAATACTAACAATAAACATTTTGGTTTGTTAACTCGGTTTATAAACTGCAGTTTTCCTGATTGTCACACACTATTCTTGTTTTGATTGATCTTTATGGATTTCTTTTCTGCAAGCGTGGTTATAAACCAAAAATGTAATGTGAATACGTGGCGCTGGAGTCTGCCTAGATGTTTTCGCAAACAAAGAAACCTTTTTCGAGTTTATATAGTTTAAAAACAAAATAATTAGGTAGAATAAGGTTTTATTATTATATAACGAACTTATGATGGCACTTGATTTAATCGCCATCTATCGACGGTTTAAATAAAGATATGACAAACTATCATTACTGTCATCAACTGACAAAGCAAAAAAAAATTATTAGCGCGTCATGCAAACTGTTTGAATACAAGAATTTTGGACTAGATGGCGAGTGGCGACAACGTTTATTGTTCAAAAAAACGTTTAACGGTGGTGCCATCTCGTCGAGAATTACTAGAAGCCTGTGCTGCCATCTAAACCAGAATGGTTTTTATAGTTTTGTTTGTAGCACGTTTTTTTGTTTGACTTTCCACATCTAGATGAAATTAATAAATCTTTGGTCATACTACAGAGGCTAGAAGCAAGACTCGACGAAGAACAACCAATGGAGCAAGCAAGCTTCAGGAGAGGCTACTCCGTACTGACCACATACATGTTGTTAAAGAAATCATTGAAAAATTCACAGATCACCAACTAAACTACTACATATCTTTCATAGACAAGCAAGGCATTTGACTCCCTCATACATGACAAGATTTGGGAAGCACTAAGAAGCCAAGGCATAGAGCATAAAAACGTACGACTGATCAGAAACATATACTCGTAGAACAACAGTACAGCCTGTACTGTATGCAACTAGAAAAGAAAGGTGACATATTGTCCTGTTCGCCAAATCACCTGAGGAGCTGAATATCATGATCAACGAGTTATCCGAAGAGAGCCTAAAGGTAGGATTAAGCATGAACCTAGAGAAGACAAAATTAATGACAAATGGGAAAAGAAGCATGATTGGGGAACACCCCATTGAATATGTAGAAGAATACATTTATTTAGGACAAATTATATCACTCAATGACAAAACTGAGAAGGAAATAGAAAGAAGAACTATAAACGGATGGAAAAGGTATTGGAGCTTAAAAGAAGTTTTTAAAGACAAGGGCCTACATAACAGAACCAAAGGAAAACTCTTTAATACCTGCATACCACCAGTCCTAATGTATGGAAGCCAAAGTTGGGCACTCACAAACCACCTAACTTCAAAATTAGAAAGTTGCCAACATGCCATTGAATGAAGTATGCTCTGACTTCGGAAAGCAGATCGGGTGAGAAATACTTCTATACGATCCAAGACCAAAGTACAGGAAGTAATGAAAATAAAAAGACTTAAATGGAAATGGTCTGGTCACTTGGTCAGAGGAGAAGAGAAATGGAGCAAGCATATAACAGAATGGTACAGTCAAGTGCAAAAATATGGTTCGACATAATCGACTCATAAATATGGTACTACGCTCTTATTACACCAGCATAAGGTGCTATGGGACATATTTTTGAGTAAGATGTGCACTACCATATTTTTACACTTGACTGTACCCTAGGGGTTGTAAAAGGAAAGTTGGCTCTCAATTGAAGAGATGGGATGATGACATTCGATTGGTTGCTGGAGTAACTTGGAACAGAGTGGCGCACAACAGGAACAAGTGGAGAAGGCTGGAGGAGGCCTTTGCCGGCTGGCAAACAGACATGCAGAGGATAAGGAAGAGAGCATATTTGAAGGATAAAATCAAAAGTATCCCAATTCAAATTTGCTTGAAGTTTACTAAAATCGAATACACACATTGAATGTGCCAAATCTGCATACTATGCACTTTGAATAATTGTAAACATGCACTATCGAACCAGTTGCAAAAAACACTTTATTCAACAACAAATGCTTACCCTGCCTTGCCTCTACATTCTGGAAATTGCTATTTTCGTCAAAAAACACATGTATACGAGTATGTTTGACCAAGTCAAAAGTGCAAGAAGACAGGATAAGCTTTTAATACCAGCAAAACCAGAGTTACAAATGTTTCGAGACAGTCCACATTATAGATCAGTGACAATCTACAATAAATTACCAAAAAGTGTAACAACTGAACAAAAAATTAAAACATTTACTAACAAACTTAAGTCATTTCTAATAGAGAAAGCATACTATTCGATTGAAGAATTTTTGACCGATGAAACATTACATTAAGTCCTTGCAAACCTGCCAAATACCCATCATTAATTAGTATTGAATTATTATGTTAAATTTGAATTATTATTATATTATATGTTGAAAACGAATGCCGAATGTTAAGAAATTTTTGTTTGTTTTGTTTTGTTTCTTTATTTGTAAACTAGGAAAAAGGTATCTTTATTTGTTTATAGTTCCTATGTAAGATTAGTCAGGTCAAGAGAGACGGGGCTTACCCTGGGTCAATGGTAAAACTCTTGAAGACATTGACTTCGCTGATGACCTGTGCCTGTTAGCCACCACACAAGACCAGCTGCAGGCGAAGACGGACGACCTTGTCGATGCCGCTGCTAGAGAAGGCTTGCGTATAAATTGCTCCAAGACCAAAGATATGCGCCTCAACACAAGAAATGACCAGCCAATACTTGTGAATGGAGAACCGGTCGAGCAGGTGAACAAGTTCACATACCTGGGCAGCATAATGGATCCACAGGGAGGAGCAGAAGCGGATATTGAGGCGCGCATCAACAAAGCCCGTGCGGCATATGCGCAGCTGAAGCCCGTCTGGACGTCCTCCGTTATCACGCGCCGCACAAAGCTAAGGGTGTTTAACTCAAACGTCAAGTCGGTCCTTCTGTATGGGTGCGAGACATGGCTAGTGAAATTAGATACCACTAGTAGACTACAGGTGTTCGTCAACAAGTGCCTGCGACGGATACTGGGTGTCTTCTGGCCACGTACCATCTCAAATGCCAGGCTCTGGGAGTTGACCGACCAGACTCCTATAGCGAAGGAGATCCTGAGCAGGAAATGGCGATGGATAGGTCATACGTTGCGAAGACCAGAAAATCACCTATCCAAACAAGGTCTGCGATGGCAAGCTCCCGGAAAAAGAAAGCCAGGTCGGCCCCGCACCACCTGGAGGCGTACGGTTGACAAGGAGGCTGCGTCAACTGGCCTGGACTGGAAGGAGCTCGAAGACGCTGCGCAGGATCGAGCCAAATGGAAACTGCTTCTTAGAGCCCTATGTCCCTGATGAGGGATAAGAGGACTTCATCATGTAAGATTAGTATGTAAGATAATTGCAATGCCCTGACAGGGTATCATGTACCTACTTTGTAACATTTTTTCATCTTGTAACTATATGAACATGATAGCAATAAATAAATGAAATGAAATGAGATATACTGGAATACTAAAAACTTTAAATTTCTGCATGTTCTGAAAAAAGGCTAAGATAAGATAAGGGTTACAGCCATACACACCAGAACATTGTTCTTTTCATATTTATTGATTTTGGATAAAACCTGGGGTTAAGAGTGGAAAACCCGGGTTTTACATGACTCCAAATATTGCCGGGTACATGGGTACCCAGGTTGCATTCCCTAGTTTAAACATACATAGTATGTGAAAAGACAAGGTGACCATTTATATAGTTAAATACATACAATCATTAGCAGAGCTGTTATTTAATGGCTAGCAAAAGCAGTCAGTCAATTACCCTACCTTTATTCTTTATTTGTACTGAAGATGCTTACCATATGATACCACAAATGGTGAGATCGCTTATGTATAACACAATGCCTATTTAAAAAATGAAAAAATAAGCATCTCCTTTTCCAAATTTTATTACTTATCACTGGTTAGGTGGTTTAAAAGACAAAATGCTCGAGTTACTAAAAAACTTTCAAATTCCTGCGTGTGGATGCAAAATAGCCAAAATATTAAGGTATTCCCTTTATTCCTCATAGAACCCATCATCAGACTAGAACCGAATCACATGGAACCATGTTTTATCAATAACACGATTTCCTTAATTTTTAAAAGTAAAAATTTATTGAGGAATGCACGCTGAAGTGAAAATGTAAAACAAACAGTAAAATCACGTACCATGTTATCGATTGCCGCCAAAGCATCCTCGGCGTTTTCAAATTCAATAAACGCAAAACCTCTATGTTTTTCAGTCTCATAATCAAGAGGAATTTGAACATCTACGAGTTCTCCGAAGGGCACAAACGCGGCGTTCAAAATTTTCTCATTGACTTCCTCAGACAAGCCACCGACATATATTGTGCGCTTGGAATTTGGTTTACTTGTCATATCTATATTTGTCTGACACGTGTGAAATAAAAATAAGATAACGTGCAACTAAACCACGAGAGTTCTCAGCTCTTCCTTAATATACTTAGCCCCACAAAATTATCAAATTATGAAGCTGGTTCAAGCTAGTCTGGTTAATGATTAATCTGTTTTTTTTGACGTTGACAGTAGAGGATAGAGAGGACGCGCGGGTAACCAGTAATGCGCGACCCAGCAAAGAACGACCGGGAATGCGCGACCCAGCAATTGACGTCCGTGATGTACGTGGATTGATGGGTCGTTAGTTCTTGGGCTGCGATTTGCTGGTCCGTAAATCCTTTTCACGGGGCGAGAATCCGAATACCCAATTTTTGACGGGGCAGCAATTAGCAACCCAGGAATCGGAAGCCAAAAACCAGACATTTAATTTTACAGAGACCAGCATGCCTATCAAGAAAATCGAACGATTGCAGATTCGTATCTCCATCTCTGTTACACTTGCATATTAGAGTGACAAAGAGGTATTCCCGTCAATGCCAATTTTCGATGTTCGTGGTAGGCGTGCCGTCAATGTAAGTAGTTTCGTTTTGACATGAACACAAGTAATCGGTTTTTAACTCATAAGATTTGACATTTTTGAGATAGCTTAGATAGAGCGCTCCCAAGATCGAAGGTTAAGGCAGGTCGGTGTAGGTACGTCGACGAGCGAAGCGAGGAGGAGTGTTAGGTAAAACTGCGACCTAACAGCGTGCAAGCCGAACGAGCGAAGCGAGCGTGCCGAGGTGGCGGCCAGCGAAGCGCCAGAACCGACTTTTTCCATACTTGACTGCTGACTTGACTTGACAGCTGACTGAGTTTTGTTGATCCGTATATCTTCATTACGGGACAAGAATGTACGATTGGCTAAGTAAAGTTTTTTGAAGGTGTGAATATTATATTTTTTCCTGATAGCCGACGTCTTAAAGTTCAAGGAAATGTGGCTCTTTTATTTTTATTTCCTATTAATTATTAATAATATTTTTTTAAGTGAGCGAGTTGACATTTGTTCAGTTTAACGGCTGAACAGAGCCAAATGCTTTCGTCCGTAATGAGTATAAGGAATTAGAAAAAAAAAGACAACTGTCAATGTCACATGTGTCATTGTTGAAAAAAACGGTTTATTAGACTCTCTTTCTCTTGCAATTTGGTGTTATCGGTGTGATGTGATCTATGCAATAATTTTAACGACCCATGTCAGCAGAAGCATGTTAGCAGAAGGGTGATCGTGAAGGCAATAAATTGTTGTCCAAAAAAGAAGCGCCAAGTCGTCGAAAGTAGATCAAATCGTTATTCAAATAATTAGCAGAAATCGTGGAGAAAAGTAGCAAAATCAGATGTCCGTTGTTTCAGCTAGGGTCGTTAAAATTATTACATAGATCACATCACACCGATAACACCAAATTGCAAGAGAACGAGAGTAATAAACCGTTTTTTTCAACAATGACACAAGTGACATTGACAGTTGTCTTTTTTTTCTAATTCATTATACTCATTATGGACGAAAGCATTGGGCTCTATTCAGCCGTTAAACTGGACAAATGTCAACTCGCTCACTTAAAAAAATATTATTAATAAGTAATAGGAAATAAAAATAAAAGAGCCGCATTTCCTTGAACTTTAAGACGTCGGCTATCGAGAAAAAATATAATATTCACACCTTCAAAAAACTTTACTTAGCCAATTGAATATTCCGCGTCCATATAGTGGACGCTGATTGATGAGTCGTGAATTATTGGGTTGAGCTATGCTGGTCTGTAAATCCTTTTTACAGGGCGAGAATTCGAAGCCAATCTTTTTATGCCGTGTTTACATGCTCGGGCTCTCGGCCGAATGATTCGGCCCACCCTAGTACACGCTCATTCGAGACAGACTATATAGATTAAGTTTAAGCCAGACCATAGACAATTTAAGCTTTTTCAGGTAGTTTCAGTGAGTTAAACTGTGTTTTAAATAGCTTTGGTTATTGAAACCATTTAAGAGACTTTTTAAATAGCTTCACCCGAAGTGAAATTATTTAAGACACCTTTTAACTCAACCAAACTACCTGAAAAAGTACTTAAATTGTCTCTGGTCTGGCTTAAGTTTTCTCTATATAGTCTGTCTCGAATCATCGTGTACTAACATGGCCGAAACATTCGGCCGAGAGCCCGAGCATGTAAACGCACGGTAATGGTGCTTCTACATGCTCGGGCTCTCGGCCGAATGATTCGGCCCATCCTAGTACACGCTCATTCGAGACAGACTATATAGATAAAATTTAAGCCAGACCATAGACAATTTAAGCTTTTTCAGGTAGTTTCGGTGAGTTAAACGGTGTTTTAAATAGCTTTGGTTATTGAAACTACTTAAGACACTTTTTAAATAGCTTCACCCGAAGTGAAATTATTTAAGACACCTTTTAACTCAACCAAACTACCTGAAAAAGTACTTAAATTGTCTATGGTCTGGCTTAAATTTTATCTATATAGTCTGTCTCGAATGAGCGTGTACTAGGGTGGGCCGAATCATTCGGCCGAGAGCCCGAGTATGTAGAGGCACGGTTACAGGCCAAGAATGAACGACCCAGGAACTCGCGTCCAAAAAAGTGAACGCGAATTCCTGGGTCGTCATTTTTCGGGTCGCGCATTCACCGGACCCGACGCGCGCACCGCGCAATGTTGCCGGGGCCCATACCACGAAAATTGAACGATTGCGGATTTGTATCTCCATCTCTGTCACGTTTGCATATTGGAGTGACAAAGAGGTTTTCCCGTCAATGCCAGTTTTCGATGTTCATGGTAGGCGTGCTGGGCATTCTTGCCTTGTCATAAATCACGTTCCGTTTCCCAAAAAGTCACATTTTAGCGTCAAAAGTCACGTTTTCTTATAGTGTTTTTTTAAAGTTTGGTACCTAAATCAATTTTGGCAGTAGAAAAATGCACAAAACGCAAAAATATACCTGTACATATTACGAGCAAAATCACTGAAAATGTGTCGATTCCCTCTAACTTTTGAATTTCAACAGCAACACAACATTTATTAACCCTTAATAGGGCATGGGCGTGAGAATCGATATTAGGGTATTAAAAACATATGGATATTTTTTATGCAGGTATACAATTAAAACACCATACTCAGATTTTTTATTTTTTTTATTTTTCTAAAATATAAATGATGTGGGAAATATACTCCCTCAGACCGCCATGGGCGACCGGTTTCATTGTATGGGGACTTCACATTTATTTTTTGATGCTGGTGTATAGCTGCTGATAGTGCTGATATGGCTGCAACTGAACAAGTAATAAATCTACCTGTAGGATATTATTTAAAATTTCTACTTCCGGGCCAGGGTTAAGCATTATTGCTCCCAAAACTGAATTTAAGTCTGTCTAACATGCAGGTTTTGGATTGTAGGATCTCTCAATTGCTTCAGCAGGTCTTGATTCCGTCTCAGCATAGGGTTGCAAATGGGACAGCAGAGCTTAAGGGAAGCCTCCAGAGCAAACTCCTAAAATTGAACTCTGTAATTACCGTGAAAACAAAAAAGCCATATATTATTATGCAAATATTCTAAATTCATGTCATATTTTAATTTTTATTATATGGCATGAATATAATACATAAATCCCATGGTTTATTTAATTGAGCAAATAATACTAACTAGTAAAAGTGCAGGTAAACTATTGAAGTTTTCCTCTTGAAACACTTCCATTTTCATGTAGGATGTTGGGTTGATCACCTGAAAAAAAAATTAATTGCTACTATAATATATATATATATATATGTACCCTATATGTATATACCCTAACATAATCATAATAAACAACATATTTAAACAACAAAAAAAAAGGAAAATACCTATACCTACCAAACAATTTGTCATCATCTCTATTCATACATTGGATCTGATCCAATACAGAGGTTGCTAAGTATCTTCGCTTCTTTGGTCTAATTATCATCGTGATAAAGGGTTCCTCTGACTTCTCGCTCTCTGAGGGGCTTGTCAATATACTTGATCCTGTATCAAAGCCATTGGTCCTCAAGAAATCGAAAGTTATTTTCTTCTGTAAACATAAACATAAAACAATATGTTACAAATAAATGTCAAGTATGTAAAAACAGGATACCTTATTGGGCAGTAGGATCGTAGATCCCACATCCCAGAAAATAAGTTTCCTACACGGCCAGTAGTAAAATACTTCCCACATATTTTAAATCTAAAAAATACATAGTGAAAACGCAGTAATCAGAGATATATCATCAAAGTACATAAAATAATTCAAAATCTATCGAATACAAAGATTCAATGAAACTTACCGGGTTTTTTTGCGACGTTATGATTTATTTCACAATATTTTGCACCAATCGAGCGTCATTCGATGTCACCGACTGACGTTTGTCACTTTAACCAACCGTGCCTCTACATGCTCGGGCTCTCGGCCGAATGATTCGGCCCACCCTAGTACACGCTCATTCGAGACAGACTATATAGATAAAATTTAAGCCAGACCATAGACAATTTAAGTACTTTTTCAGGTAGTTTGGTTGAGTTAAAAGGTGTCTTAAATAATTTCACTTCGGGGGAAGCTATTTAAAAGGTGTCTTAAATAGTTTCAATAACCAAAGCTATTTAAAACACCGTTTAACTCACCGAAACTACCTGAAAAAGCTTAAATTGTCTATGGTATGGTCTGACTTAAATTTTATCTATATAGTCTGACTCGAATGAGCGTGTACTAGGGGGGGGGGGGATTCTTTGGCGGGAATTTGAACTGAGAGGGCGGAAAATTTTAAATAATTTTCATTTTTCAAAATTCTGTATATATTTTCTGTAATAAGTATATATAGTGTGACAGCCCATTCAGCGCAGTAGCAATGTACATCAAACTGAAATATAGCAACACTCTCGGACGAATCGAAAAGCAAGCGTTGCTCTAAGAAAAACAGCAATGTACATCGAACTAAATATAGTTTTTTTTTACTGCCCATCGCACTTTTTTGTTTATCACCTCAAAATGAAAACAGGCAATGATGCCTGAATAAATTATTTAATATTTCTCATATGATTATGAAGTTATGTTATAGTAATCATAGATTAAGAAGGCCTAGATAGTGTGTCAGTATACCAGCAATGAAGCCACTTCAATGTTGAAAAAAATTCAACATTTGGTATGACGTCTATCAGTGCTCAAGGTCGTGTCATCGCAAAAACATCTCCCGGTTTTTATTATAAAATTAAGTAATAATGGTTGGTTGTGCAGTGATTGGGTGTTCTAACTTATCTTCTAACAGAAACACAGCACGTAAGATCACATTCCACTCGTAAGTATAAAGTTATATGTTATATTTTTACGTATTTATAAATGCAAAAAATTCAAACGCGATTGTATGAAAATGTTGCCAGTATAATGATTATTTTTCCCTCCGATTGGGGCATAATAATTACGTTCGAAAATGTCTATATTTGCTAGTGTTTCGCTTACCTATTGTTATTTCAATTTACATATTCGTTTCCAATTATAATATTTGTTACCAAGTTTTAACTTACATTTGTTTTTTTATCTATCTAGTATTCATTTTAGGTTTCCAGTTGACGAGTATCTCGCCGCCCGAATGGCTAGCGAAAATAAGGCTGAATAGAAATGACCAATTATGGAAACCGACTAAATATAGTAAAATTTGCTCTGATCATTTTGAAGATAAAAACAAAGACCAGACTAAAAATAAGGGTTCTATGGAACCTAAAATTAGATTCGTTATTATAAATTCCAAAGCCTACGCAATTTAAAACAATTTAGTATTACTAAAATTAAATGCCTTAAATCCCTCTACTTTAGACGCACAGAGTTTTCCTGGCAACATTATTGTCTTCCCTACAGTGAATGTCATTGGACTTTCAGGACTATGTAAACAAACGGCGTCACTTTGATTTATCACTGTTACTCCTTAAAGTTTCACACCACCTCATCAAAAGTCATTGAAAACATACACTATTAAAATAGCCTTTCTCGTAAAAAACAAATAATATAGGAAAAATTACTTAATCTTGGAAATTTCATTGAAAATTCAATACGATTTAAAAGTGACGTTATTTCGACAAAATGCAATGACGTTTTTGTTTCTTTTATATTCTACGTTTGTCTATGACGTTTAGGGATGTGACTAACTTAGTGACATTGTAATGCCGGTACTCACGGTATCTACCTGATATAGGCATAGTGTACAATACACGGTAAGTAAATGAGTAAAGGATCTTAGCGTAAGGTATAATATACTTAAAATTAAATAAATACATAATTCAGATGCGGATGCATGCAGTGGAAGAAATGGGTGGATCATGTAATAGGAGAAGAGCATAAAATGAAAAATTTAGACAGCATCATCGATAGGGTATACCAATGATGTAACGCCACCTTTTATAATTAAGACTAGTGACTCTAGTAAAACTTCAAGCACCGATTTTTCAGAAGATTGAACCGATTAAAAATATGAAGATGAGATGTGTTTTACTTTTGGTATTTTAGTAATCGATTTATTTTGACTTAAAATAGCACTTCCCCATCGCTAGTAAATTCATCATTCAAAGACAATTTCAATATGGCGGTTTGTTTACACAGTCCTGAAAGTCCAATGACATTCTCTTTACGTGTGTGTCGCCGCGTGTAAATACGAGCGTCGCACGCACACATGAATTCTCTTTTGGCTTCAACTTTGACGGTTTCGTAGTTTGACGTTAGGTCTCTAGGCCTAATACCTTTATGATAGTAATGTTAATAAGAAGCGGTGTATGTAAAGAAACTGAATAATTTATAAACAAATACGACCAAGTACACTGTACAGTACAATTTGTCATAAATACAATGTTTGGAACGCACAAGACCACAATTAATTTGATTACTATATCGAAAACTTTCAAAGTCAAGTAAAGTGAATGTATTGATACTAAATAGTGAAATGATAACTTTTCAGATGAAAATGGAACATTGTACAGGATTATCTGATTAGATGACCATGCATGAAGTCTCAAAAGTGAAAAAAGCGTGTGAATGTAAAAAAGACTCAAATCCTACATGTTACCTATGTTTAACTTGTATTGAACTTCATTTTTACATAAAATGGTATACTTAATAAATAAAAGTGACATGACATTTTGATGTTCGTTTAATTTTAAACTTTGCTTTAAATACTATGAAGAAATCTTTGCAGAATGTTGAAAGATTACCTACATAAGTGTAGAATATTTAACACAAGAACGACATAATATATTTTGTTTAATTAAAATATCACAAACATAGTTAACTTTGTTTCATAAAAATTGAAACAAACACAAGAACGACATAATATATTTTGTTTAATTAAAATATCACAAACATAGTTAACTTTGTTTCAATTTTTACTATTATTTCTTGTTGATGGAATATGCAACGCAAACATATCCCTCTCTTTTAGAAATACTTACTCTGTGACATTTTGTAAAGTCTATAATAATACTTAATCTGTGGTCCCTTCCGCCATAACCTCTGAAGTGTGTAAATGTAGCTCCGTAATATTATTAACGTTTTATAATAAAATAAAGTATTGTGGCCAATGTGAGTGTTTAATTATGAAGATAAGCCCGCGCCCCATCATAATAACTCATTAGTTATGGGCCCAGGGTATGCGAAACTGCGAAAATAAAAAAGCGTCGGTACGGCAAAGTGAAAAGCAACAAGAAGAAAGGAAAGCAAAATGGCGTACAAAGAAACTTTTAACAAATACAATATTGTACAGTTTGATGGCGAAAGTTTTAACAATTGGTCGTTTAGAATTAAAAGTGTACTGAAAGAAAATCTGTGTTTAGAAGCTATAGTAAATGAAAACTATTCTCAAAGTGAAAATAAAGATGCATCAAAGATGGAGGCGCGGGCGCAAGCCATCTTGATTGCGGCCGTGGCCGATAGCCACTTGGAATATGTAAGAAAAGACACGGCATATCTAATGTTTAAAAACTTAGAAGACTGTTTCAAAGAAAAAGGTGTAAGAAGCAAATTATTTTTGAGGAGACAATTGAGCCAATTGAAATACAATGAAACCACATGTTTGAAAGATCATTTGACAAAAATTCAAGAAATTTGTACCCAATTAAAAGAGGCCGGATCAGAATTAAGTGAAGAAGAAGAAATAAACTATATTTTACTATCCATGCCGAAGTCATATGAACCTGTAGTGACAGCTTTAGAGACCATAGGTAACCTAAAATTAAATACATTAAAAGACAGACTATTAGCTGAAGAAGAGAAGAAGAAGAAGTTTGGAGAATTTAACACAAACCCAATTAATTCGAATGCATTCAATTGTTACTCCTGCGGGAAGCCGGGACATAAAAAATTTCAATGTAGACAAGGAACGTGGAACCAAGGACGAGGACAAGAAACGTGGAACCAAGGACGAGGACAAGGAACGTGGAACCCAGGACGAGGGCAAGGAACATGGAACCAAGGACGAGGACAAGGTACATGGAATCAAGGACGAGGACATACAGGATGGAGTCGTGGACCTGGATTTGGACAAGGACGTGGACGAGGAGGATTTAACAGAGGAAGAGGATGGAGCCAAGGTAGAGGACAACCCAATACGAACTATGCAGAGGAAGATGGAACGGCTTTCTTTTGTGGAAATGTAAGTGGACAAGACATTGAATTTTGTGTAGACTCGGGCTGCTCAGATCATTTAATTAACTCTAAAGATTATTTTACCGATTACATTGAATTAAGGGAACCCGCCAACATTGCAGCAGCAAAGAAAGGTGTGATTTTAAAAGCAATTGGTGTAGGGAATATGGAAGTTAATTTTAAAGTTGGAAATAGAGAAAATAAATTATACATAAAAAATGTTTATTATATTCCAGATTTAAGAAAAAATTTATTGTCTGTATCTAAGATGGAGAAGGTTGGATTGAGAGTTGAATTTTTCAGAGGAAAGGTACGTGTATATAAACATAATTACATGATAATGATTGGAAATAAATCAGGCACAATTTATACAGTCATATGTCAAAATAATATCAGCTCTTGTCAGTTAGTGAATAAAATAGACACAGAATTGTTACACAAACGATTTGCTCATTTGGGTTCACAAAATTTAAATTTACTAGTGCGTAAAAACATGGTAGACGGGTTAGATAATTGGAAAAACAAGATTGTTAATGACAGTTTGTGTGAACCATGTGTGTTAGGTAAGAGTCGTAGACAACCATTTAATAAAGTAGGTACTAGAGCTACAAAACCTCTAGAATTAGTGCATTCTGATGTCTGTGGACCAATTTCACCTGTCACTTGGGATGGCAACCGATATTTTGTAACATTCATCGATGATTACACTCATTTTACAATGGTGTACCTAATTAAAAATAAATCAGATGTTTTCAGAAAGTTTCAGACTTACTATAATATAGCGACAAAACATTTTAATTTGAATTTGTTAAAACTGAGGATTGATAATGGGAGGGAATATATGTCAGATGAGTTTAGGGAATTTTGTAACCAGAATGGAATCATTATGCAGCACACAGTACCGTACAATCCAGAAATGAACGGATTGGCTGAGAAAATGAATCATGTACTTATGGACAAAGCAAGAACAATATTAATAGACTCTGGTATGAACAAGGAATTTTGGGGAGAAGCCGTTTTATTCTCAACATATGTAACAAATAGAAGTCCAGTTACAGGAAGAGAGAAAACCCCTAGTGAGCTATGGGAAGGACGGAAGCCTGATGTGTCAAATTTAAGAGTATTTGGATGTACTGCTTATAATCATATACCAAAAGAACTGAGAAAGAAACTTGATGACAAAGGTAAGAAGATGCGTATGATCGGGTACAACATAGGAGGATATAAGCTATTTGATGAAGAAAAACGCATAGCAGTGACCGCAAGAAATGTAGTTTTTAATGAAAATTCAGTAAAATCGGACCAGACAGTAAATATACCGTACTATGACACTTTGGAAGAGACAGAAGACAAACCTGGACCTGAAAATGATAATCAAGAAAAGATAATGACACAAAATAAGACAGAAGAAATTAAAGAAAAAGAAATAGTAGATGACATGCAAGAAAAAGAATTAGAGAAGGAAGAAAAGAGCTGTGAAAGAGGAAGAGAAAAAAGGAAAAGTGAAAAACCAAAATGGCAAGATGATTATGTACTTGATTTTGATGAAAAGGATGAGGAAGCATTATTTGCTCTACTTAGCACTTACCATGAAGATGTACCAGTGACATATAGTGATATTCAAGAAAGAGAAGATAAAAGCGATTGGGAAACTGCGGTAACTGAAGAATTAAAGGTATTGGAAGAGAGTGAGACTTTTGAAATAGTACCAAGACCAGAAGCAAAACTGTTAGATGCAAAATGGGTGTTCACAAGGAAAGATACAGGGAGCAATACTATTTGTAAGGCTAGACTAGTAGTACGAGGTTTCCAACAACAAGAAAAGTTTGAAGATGTATACTCACCAGTTTTAAGACTACAGACACTAAGGACGTTATTATCGGTAGCAGCGAGGAAAGATTATCACATTCACCAGATGGATGTCAAAGGAGCATTTTTATATGGCAGGATAGATGAAGATGTATATCTCAAACCACCAGAAGGTATGAACATACAAGATGGATATGTACTAAAGCTTAAAAAATCTTTATACGGCCTGAAGAAATCGCCGAAATACTGGTATGAAAAATTTAATGAGACAATTCGTTCATATGGTTTTAAAAGATCAGATAATGATTACTGTTTATTTACCAAGGGGAATTTATACTTACTTTTATATGTCGATGATTTATTGATCCTCAGCGATAACCTAAATGATGTAGAGTTAGTAAAGAATTTTTTGAAAACTAAATTCCGTATGAAAGACTTGGGAAGCGATAATTTAATGTACTTAGGTATATCAATTAAAAAACATTCTGAAGGCATCTCAATAGACCAGACTAAATACTTGAAAAATGTTCTTAGGAAATTTAATATGGAAAATTGTAAAGGGTGTGATACACCAATGGATGCTAACTTTAAATTTGATGAAAATGAACCTGTTGACATGTCATATGAACATAAATGTAGATCATTAATAGGGTCACTTATGTATGCAACTGTAGGGTCTAGACCTGATTTAGCAGCGTCAGTGTATTATCTAAGTAGATTTCAATCTAAGCCTAATGCAGGGCTTTGGCGTGCTTTGAAACGTTTATTGAGATATGTTCATAAAACAGTAAGTTTTTCGTTAATGTATAAAAAGGATGAATCCAGCAAAGCACTGGTTGGATATGCAGATGCTGATTTTGCCAGAACTGACGATAGGAAATCAACATCTGGATATTTGTTTAAAGTATTTAATAATAGTGTAGTGTGGAGGTCTAAAAAACAAAGCACTGTCACATTAAGTACCACAGAAGCTGAATTTGTAGCCTTGTGTGAAGCTATCATGGAGGCTTCTTTTATGTTAAAATTGCTAAAAGATTTAAATGTTAAAGTTTGTAATGTAACAATTTATGAAGACAATCAGAGTACTATTAAGGCAATAAAAAATACAGATCAGAAGAGACTAAAGCATGTAGATGTAAAGTATAACTATATTAAACAGAAAGTAGAACAGAATATTGTCAAAGTAGAATATATTAATACTAAAGAACAGTTAGCCGATATTTTTACCAAGCCTTTAGGCAAGAATGTTTTTGTAAATCTTTTGGAACAACTCGGTCTCGTATCGGGAAATGATTGCGTTGAGGAAGAGTGATGGAATATGCAACGCAAACATATCCCTCTCTTTTAGAAATACTTACTCTGTGACATTTTGTAAAGTCTATAATAATACTTAATCTGTGGTCCCTTCCGCCATAACCTCTGAAGTGTGTAAATGTAGCTCCGTAATATTATTAACGTTTTATAATAAAATAAAGTATTGTGGCCAATGTGAGTGTTTAATTATGAAGATAAGCCCGCGCCCCATCATAATAACTCATTACTTGTTGTTTATCATTATTCATATAGGTGCTTTCTGTTGTACTTGAAAAGAACTGAGAATAAAATAAATTAAACAAAATTCGGCAGCAATTGGCTTGAGCGGGAGATAAACTCATAATCAGTTTTCTTGGACTCCATTTAGCATCGTTTTTAGAGTTTAGCATGTCATGTAACACTGAAATAAAGAAATAACTTCACTTGGTAATTTGCAATAGAAAACTTTGGAACTTAACCTCAAAATATCCCAAAACCAATCATCACATATCACGAAAAGAAATTACATTTGCTATCGTATCATTATCATAACTGATATTTGCCTTGAATTAAGTGCATTGTACAATGTTGAAAGCAGATATTACTTAAGAAATTGTAAACTGAAATTTGTAAACAAACGCAAGAAAACTTTTTATAGAAGTTACATGCCACAGATAAATACATGGATTATGCACAATTTTCGAATTATTCAAAAACAGTGTTGCTAGCCAGGGATTTTTTAAATTTGCCGCGCTTTTCTACTGCGCTGAGTGGCCTGTCAAACTATATAGTGGTAAAAAATAATATAGTGGTAGAAAATGGGTGACGACGAGGGCGGGGGTGAAAATCCCCCGGCCCCTAGCAACAAAAGAATAAGGACAATGGACTTGGACAAGGAAAGTGGTAATGGCGGCGGCGGCGGTGAGGAAAATTCTTACTTGCCTTATTTCAAGCCTAATTATAAAAGACTTTACCCAGAGAACTCACTCACCAGTGAATTTAAAGTTTTTGTTGAGTCAACCGACAAGGAAAACAAACTTGGAAATAAAAGCCCAATTTATTTGAATCATATATTCACAAATGGAATTAAAGGTGTGCAGGCTATTTGCAGAGTAAATGCGAATAAAATTGTAGTGGTGTTCAAACAATTTAACACAGCAAACAATTTCATAAACAATTCAACATTTCTGGAAAAAAATGGTATGCGAGCTTTCATACCTGCGGCTCATATAGAAAAGACTGGTATAATACGATTTGTTGCAACGAGCATTTCTAATAAGGACCTTTATTCGAAGTTGATATCGATTTATGAAATCATTTCAATTCGGCGTTTCACAAAAAAAGTAGGCCAAGAGCGAGTGCCTTTACAAACTGTGAGCATTACGTTCTTGTCGAATACATTACCAGACAATGTCCAATACGACCTGTTCTCCTATAGAGTCTTCGACTATGTTCCTCCTCTGCAGCAATGTTATAGGTGTTTTAAATTTAATCACTCTGCAGCGGCAAACAGCGCTGCAGCTGTTGCGCTGGTGATCATCACTACAAAGACTGTGAAAAACCAACGGAACTTAGTTGTGTTAATTGCAGCGGTCCTCATATGGCGATATCGAGGGCATGCCCAGTAAAAATGCAGAAAATTGCGGAAAAAAAGAGTAAAATTACTTACGCTTCTACTGTACTGACTCTCCAATTAATTCCAAAATAATTAAGGATATGCTTTTAAAAAATTTGTCATAACATGGATTTTGGTCCCTCTCATATTTCACAGTTAAGAATTGCTCTACACAACATTCAAAGTGTAAACAACAAAAAGCCTTTACTTATCAAGTTTTTAAAAGAAAATAATATTGATATTTGTTTACTTAACGAAACATGGCTCAAAGATGGTTATAATTTTAATATTCCTGGGTACAACATATTTAATAAAAATGCAAAAAACGAACATGGAGAAGCCATCCTTATAAAACCATTTTTAAAGTACAATTTATTACAAACAGTTTTTTATGAACATGTACAGACAATTGCTTTGTCATTGTCTGTTGAAACTGGTAACTTATCAATTTTATGTGTTTATTGCCCTCCAAGCGGCGGTCTTTTGGAAATTAATAAATTAAAGAAAATAATACTTGACCTACCGAAACCTATATTCGTAGCAGGCGACTTCAACGCCCATAACATAGCTTTCGGTTGCGTGTCTACTAAACCACGTGGCCGGCAATTATTTGACATGATAGATGAGTGTGACTTATGCATATTGAATGATGGTAGCTTTACAACTCTTAATTATCTAAATCGTAATCCTTCTGCCATAGATGTTAGTTTAATTAGTCCTATTATTGCTCCTCTTTGCGAGTGGTCGGTAAATGATAACAACATGGGTAGTTATCATTTCCCAACCATAACAGACATTACACTTTCAGTTGACAGATATCAAGTAAACTCTCCTATTGATAAGTATTTATACAGCAAAGCGGACTGGACAAAGTTCAATAAATTATCAACCAGTATCTTTAAAGATTTAACTGTTGATATTGAGAATCCTTTAGAATCTTACAATCAATTTTGTATTGGTCTTGATACTCTTAAACAACAATGTATACCTAAATTTACTAAAACGTCAACTTTTAAAAGCAAACCTCCAGCCCCTTGGTGGAATGACAAATGTGAACAGAGTGTCATCAACTCTTATGAAGCTTTAAAATACTATAGAGCTAATCCTACTATGGACAATTATATAAAATACAAAAGACTGAATGCATTAAAAAAAAGAAATAGTTCAGAGGAAAAAAGTAATGGCTGGAAAAGACTCAGTTTTTACTTCAATAGAACTACACCAATAAGTATCATATGGAACTATATAAAAAGGTTTAAAGGTATAAATACAAATAAAAATAAATCATATAGTGATGAATTTGTCCCCTCTTTTTTAGATAAGTTGTCCGACGACAGCACAGTTATGTTAGATAATCTTGATGTTTACTACAATCTTAATAATAACAACGACAATTCCAAGTTTCTTTTACAACCTTTTTCAAGAAACGAATTCTTATCAAGTATTTATCACGTAAAAATACTAGCCCTGGCTTAGACGACTTTCCCTACATACTAATAAAAAATTTGGACTCAACAGTACTAGACATTTTATTGGTCATTTTCAATGCATTATGGACAAAACAAATAATTCCTCAATCTTGGAAAATGCAATGTGTGATCCCAGTCCTTAAACCAGGTAAATCTCCAAATAACGCTGATTCATATCGACCTATATCCTAGTCTTCATGTATAGGCAAAATATTTGAAAATATTATTAAGTGTCGACTTGACTGGTTTGTTGAATCCAACGGCATCATCCCGCATGTACAATATGGCTTCAGAAAGGGCAGGAGTTGTGCAGACAGCTTCTTGTCCCTCATCTCCGACCTGAAATATGCAAATAACAGTCATTCTAGTGCTGCATGTGCTTTCTTAGATGTAAAAGGGGCATTTGATAATGTCCAGCCTAGTGTTTTAGTTAAAGTTTTAACTGCCTTGGGAATACCTGGTCTACTTGCAAAATGGGTATATGAATTCCTAAGTAACCGTATACTGTATGTGAAACATAATAACATGTTACATGGGCCAAGATCTGTATCTAAGGGTACTATGCAAGGCGCAATTTTATCCCCATTATTATACAATTTGTATATACTAGTGAGATCTGTAAATATGTAAATACCAAATTTTTTAATATTTTACAATTTGCTGATGACCTTGTATTATACTCAGTTGATCATAGTGTAGACATTGCCGTAAATAGAGTGAATTATGCTCTTGAGGAACTTCATTCATATTACTCTAATAAATTACTATTACAAATAAATCCCTCTAAAAGTACAGCTATGATTTTTAGCAAAGATTTTCCATCTAATAATATTTTATTTAACAATGAAATAATTCCCCAAGTTGATCACCATAAATTTTTGGGTATAGTTATTGAAAGTAATTTGTCATTTGAAAAGCACATTAAATATATTTCACAAAATTCTGCAAAAGGTCTTAACATACTGAGATGTTTGGCAGGAGTATCTTGGGGGGCAGACCCAAAAATACTCACAATTTTGTATAAAGCCATAGTTAGGAGTCATTTTGATTATAGTTGTTTGGCATATTTAGATAGTAAGTGTGTACAAAGATTAGACATTATTCAGAACAAGGCTTTGAGGATAATTTCGGGAGCTATGTGCTCTACTCCTATAAGAGCAATGGAGGCAGAAACTAATATCATGCCACTAACATTGAGAAGGTTATTACTTGCAGAAAGATATGGTGTGAAACTACTGGCTTCTAATAATCAACATATAATTAAGAAAATTGTACCTTGTGAATTAGCCTGTAGTCAGCCTTTAACAACAGGTGCTGATCTTTTTAATGGCCATTCTCCTGAAAGGTCCCGCATTTTACTGGAACTAAAGAAAAATTATCCATCAGTACGAGTATATTGTACTTTACCTTGGCCATGCTATTCTCATTCATATGATTGTTTGTTTTGTGAGGTCTCAGTAATTAAGGATTCAGTCAATAATAATGAAGAAATGTTAGAATTTTTTAAGTAAAAATAAAGAATTCTATAAACTTTATACTGATGGTAGTAAAGGAGATCACCATGTACGTAGTGCTGTTTATAATCCTCAAACCAAATTTGTTCAAAGCTTCGTTCTGAACACTAACTTTAGTATATTCTCTGCAGAGGCATATGCAGTCGTCTTAGAGGCCATTAAAATTGTAAGATATGTAAATAGTCATCAAAAATTTCTTATTCTCACCGACTCCTTAAGCTTAATTAAAGCTTTGGAAAGCTATAAGATTCATTTCAAAACTTTGTATATAATTTATAAAATAAAGGAAATGATTAACATTTATAAGAAAAAGGGCATTGAAATTTCCTTTATGTGGATTCCGTCTCATAAAGGAATAACCGGAAATGAGATAGCTGATAAGGCTGCAAATGAAGGAATTAACCCATTAAATGTAACATTAATGATAAATATACCTATGACTGATTGTTATTCCACAATTATCTACGCAATAAGAAGTTTATGGAAGGAATTTTGGAAAAAGGAACAGGAAGTTAAAGGAAAATGGTATGGAAGTATCCAAACAGACTTACCAGTCAAGCCATGGTACCACAAGTTAAAATCAGCTAATCGTGATTTCATCACTACAATCAATCGCCTTCGTTTTGGTCACACTAAGACACCTGCACACCTAGCCAAACTTGGAATCGTTGGTCGGTGACATACAACACGTAATCTTTTCGTGTCCAACATATTCATTGGATCGTCTAGTTCTAGCCAGTGAAATAACTGAAAAGGAAGTGCTTGAAATCACAGACGACCCCTCCCGCCGCCTTAAAGTGTTGTTACAAAATGAAGACTGTTTTCAACCAATTTACAAATTCGTTAAAAACACTTTCGGTCAAATTTGACATCTGACATTAATACCTTAATAGTGTGAAGTGTATAGTGAAGTGAAGTTAACGAAGAACAAACGCATAACTATCAAAAATAAAGACTTGGCTTAAAGGTCTAGTTACCAGGCCATAAAATTCCAAAAAAAAAATACTAGGGTGGGCCGAATCATTCGGCCGAGAGCCCGAGCATGTAGAAGCACCATAACATTTCATTAAAAAAAAACTTTTGCGTTTCGTTTCGCGGTTTTGATGTTGGGCATAGACACATTAATATTCATTCTATCTTTGACATAAAGTGGGATCTAGACACCTTCAGAGCGAATAGAGCAAGCCTCCCGTCAAAACTGAAAACATCAAAGTCATAAACCCGTCCTTCACTTCCTTACCAAGTAAAGGAAGTGACAAAAAGAGATGCCACTGAGAGAAACGCGTCCTCTTCGGATATGCCACTGAATAGCATGGCAGAGGACAAAGCGGTGTAACAGCATCAGCATAGTCAGGATGGTGCAAAGATACTTACGCACACCATACTTACAGTTCAGGATGACAATATATTTACACTCCGGGATGTCAATACTTAACCTCAGAATTAATACACACGCACACACAAACGGTACGATGTATCGCACGGACACACCACAAGCAAATGAAACAACAACTAGGGGACAGTGACTTTATTCTTACTCATTGTTTGTAGAACTAGACTGGTAAACTAAATAGACAATAAACTACCACCGGTTCGGAAAAGACCTCTTACTGAGAAGAACCAGCAAGAAACTCAGCGGGGCTGATATTGTTTACCTGGAATATCATTAGAATTAGATGGGCAGATTAAATTACGACATAGCACACGTATTACTTTAGATTATAATGAAATCATTACAGATTACAACAAAAGGCATTGTATTCAGTTATTCGCAACTGCTAGTCATGTAAAAGCAATAAGGATCGCAATGATACAGACGGATTGATTTTATAACCAAACTAAGAAAACGTGGTATTGTCTGTGCGAGGTTAGTCTATTCTCTAATACAGTCGACTGATGAATAATCAGTACTGAGTACAAAGTAAAGAATAATAAGCACCGAGAAAAGAGTAAAGAGAACTGCGCTGCGCTTCGCTTCGCTTGCGCGCTTCTTTTTATGGGAGTGACCTCCCACCACAGGGATTCACAATCGGAAGTCAGTTCAACTGACAGGTCTACCAACTTAACAACAGTGCTGCCAACCTCACACCGACCACACCCAAGTTAACCACTTGTACGTTTCCGTTTCCGTTAGTGAAATTAATAATCGCTGTCAAAGTAGTTCGCCAAACGGCCACCAAAGCGCTAGCGTTTCGTAGTCAATAGAAGTCTCGTACTAATGACTTCTGTCTCCGACATATATATGTTTGTTATTTCTCCGATTCCGTAGGTTGAAAACAGTTTTGCTGATCTCTTTTGATGCAATTCGGCCAAGCAGCCAAATTAAATACATCGTTGTAATTTGGTAGTCGGTTTCAATGCATAACAACTTGGTCGCATATTTTGATAGTGGATTTTACAAATGTCGTAAGAGGCACGTAATCAAGTTAGACTTACGACATTTGAGAAATCCACTGCCAATTTCTAGACCGCTCCAGGCCGCTCCAAACTGTTCTCATTTGACAGTTATCGTACTACTTCCATCGCTTTAGTTATTCTTCCGTGGAATAGAGCACCGAAAAATGTGTGTGGGAAATATACGCCTAGCACCCTATTAAGGGTTAATTTTAATATTTCCTCACAGTGTTTGAGAAAAGCACTGTACAAGCTTCGGCCGGAAGAGAGATTGCAGGACTTGTTTTATCCCTTACTGCATGGCCTCTGCAGTAATGTCCAATTAATAAATTATTTGATTCGTGCTTTAAAATTTTATAGTATGTTGACGTTACCCTCGCTTCTAGCTGGAAATAATCTACACAACTGAGCGCAGTAGAAAAGAGCGGCAAATTAAAAAAGATACCGGGCTGGCCACACTGTATTTGAATACTGTGATTACTATCTGTTTGTAGGGTTCCGTAGTCAACTAGGAACCCTTATAGTTTCGCTCTGTCTGTCTGCCTGTCCATCCGTCCGTCTGTCAGTCCGCGGATAATCTCAGTGACTGTAAGTACTAGAAAGCTGTAATTTTGTAAGAATATGTATATCGGTCACGCCAACAAAGTGGTAAAATAAAAAGTGGTTATCATTTCTTTTTTAGAGTACCTCCCCATACACGTAAAGTGTGGGGTGATTTTTTTTCGTTTCAACCCTAGAGTGTGGCATATCATTAGATAGGTATTTGTAAAATAATGAGGGATTACTAAGAACAGTTTTTGATAAAGTCAATATTTTCGGAAATAACCGCTCCACAAGTTTAAAAAAATGTGTCCCCCCTCTCTAACTTTTAAACTATAAATTAAAAAAAAAAAAAAACAATACAAAAGTAGAACTTAATAAAAACTTTCTTGTAAAATTATTTTGAACTTGATGGGTTGAACGGTTTTGAAAAATTTTACAAAATAATTTCTGAATTAAGTTTGTAATTTAATTGTATATGCAAACACTTCTTTGGTATCTTCAATTAAACAGCGCAAATTAATTAATTGGCTTTATTCGATACCACATTGTACAGTTCGTAACGAGGTTATTATTAAGTGTCATGAACAAGTGACAGACGGCGTCGGTCGCGACACCCAGAGGAACGTTCCGTTCCTCACACTCTCCCTCACATTTTTTAAGTTTAGCTTAAAATTAATCTGCAGTAACTTACAACTAACATAACTCTTCTAAGTCTCTTTTAAGTTTAGCTTAAAATTAATCTGCAGTAACTTACAACTAACATAACTCTTCTAAGTCCTGGGCACAACTTAACATCTGATTAATATGGCGTTTCCACTTCAATCCTTCTACATCTACGACATAGGTTGTCCCAGGAATAGATTCCTCAATAATTAAACCTTGAACCCATGGCCTGCTATCCTTTCTATAATCTCTTAGTCTTACCATTACTTTCTGACCAATATCAAAATTAACATTCCTATTCCCTTGTTCTCGCTTTTGCACTCTCTCCTGCACTACTTCTGACAAAGGTGGGGGGCGCCATAAACTAAACCTATTCCTTAACTCCCGACTTAACATAAGTCGTGCCGGTGAAACCCCAGTAGTACGTTGTGGAGTACTTCTGTAATCAAACATAAACAGATTGACAGAAGATCTCATGCTAAGCCCACTTTCTTTAATTTTAGTAATAGCAGATTTGAAGGTTTCCACAAATCTTTCCGCTGTACCGTTGGTTGCCGGGTGATAAGGCGGAGAGAATGTATGCTTAACGTGGTTAACACTACAAAAATCTTCAAATTCCTGACTCGTAAACGTACGGCCATTGTCTGTTACTAAGTGTACTGGGTACCCAAACCGAGTAAATATACTTTCAAAGATTTCTATGGTCCGAGAACTTGTAATATTTGCCATTTCATGTATTTAAGGCCATTTCGAGTAACTGTCAACTATAACAAAGAACATTTTATTATAAAATGGTCCCAAAAAATCAGCATTAATTCTATACCACACTGATGGAGGAACAGGCCATGGTTTCTGTGTTTTTGATGGTGTTTTACTGTTTTGTAAACAAATTATACATTTTTTAGTTAAATTATCAATCTCAGAGTCGAGATTAGGCCACCAAAAGTAGGAACGTGCAATTTCCTTCATTCTAACGATTCCAAAAGGGGTTGCGTGAGTTAGTCTTAATTCCCTTAACACTAACTCACGCAACCCCTGTCTATTGTTAATTCGTTTCTTCTATTATGAAATGGTAGCAATTCTTTATCTAAACTTTTCTTTTCTGGCCACCCATCCATTAAATACCTGATTAATTTTGAAAAAACTTGGTCCGTTTTTGATTCTGTTTGAATTGTTTTCCAATCCAAAGATTTCATTTTGGAATCGTTAGTATAGCTCAATATGCTGTAACTTGAATTTACAAATACAGGGTAAGTGTCATTATTTTCATTATTTGATTCTGTTACTGATCTTGAAAGAAAATCAGCTGGGTTTACATCCGTTTTAATATGTCTTATTTTATAGTTAAACGCCGATAAAAATATCGCATAATAACCCAGACGTTCCTCACAACTTCTTTTATCTTGAGTTCTTAATTTATCATCCCGCACGTATCTTTCTTCTAATAAGAAAAGAATGATTCAAATTGATTCACGCGATTAAAAGTTACCCCCGAAAACCCAACATACATAACCCGTCTAGTTTGTATAAATTAGTAAGCCAATTGCCCGAGAGATGGCACTGTGTTCTACTTCGCGCTGTTAAGATTTTTCCGGAGTTGATGGGGTCGGGACGGGTGTGATCGAAACTATCATCGAATTGTTAAATATTATAAGCATATTGAGCATGGTATCTATTAAAACACATTTCAACCGACTTCAATATTTCTAAAGGAGGAGGTTCTCAATTCGTCTGATTTTTTATTATTATTATTATTGTATGTCTGTTACATATTCTCGGGACCATGGGGACCCGGACTTTTGGAAGGCGTGCGTGGGGCCGAAGCCAACAGCGCAGAGGCCCCTAATAAAAGACAATTTACTCTACGAGTAAATGTGATGTGACACTAACCGACGATTATCCCTGTATACACGATAGTAATGCATCCAAGGACAATCCCCGGTTAGTGTAGGACTATTGCAGGAAATAGAAACAACTGCTAACTTCCTGTATAAAATAATCAACCACAAAATAGATTGCCCACAATTACTAACATTAATAAATTTTCGCGCTCCTTCTCGACTACCCCGAAATCCAATTACTCCCTTATACGCCCCACTCAGAAGATCAGTATCAGGCACTAACTCCCCGATATGTAGGTTATGTCAAATTGCCAACACTTGTTCTGACGTGGCGGATGTAGACTATGACCCACTCGTTAAATATATTAAAGCTGTCCGAAAATGTGTGCTGAAATAGCAAACCAAAATAGCCGCTGTCAAAGCTTTGCTGCACTTGCCAATGCCTAATAATTAATAATTTTTAATATTAATTAGTAAGTAGCTTTTCTTACAATTGTCTGTACTTATTAAGTTCTTTATTTCACAATTCTATTGCATGCGGTGTTAACCCATAAGTGGTTGTGACATACCTCCCTAAATGTATTATTAGCAAGTAAGCCTTAAATGTATTGATGTCAACAATCGTTGGTGAACCTTAAATAAATAAAATAAAAATAAAATAAATAAAAAAGGAACCGGGCTATTGGGTTGAGGTGCTAGTGGAATGGGTAACCGGGACTATGGAAAGGACTATGGCACCTGCCTTAGTCAATCTTGAAAAAGACGAAAAAAGAGGCAGGTGGTGACTCGCCAACTCACTAAAATGTAAAAATTTATATATTGTATTAAAATTCTAAAACTGACTAGGTACCCTAAGCCACAGCGCCGGAAAAACGTGTGTTCCTGCTGCGCGCAGTTTTAAAATGGCCGAGCTGGCGTGGGACATAGGATTACAAGAGAGTGGATGGATGGGAATGAACGAACGGAAAATGAACGAGTGAACGAATGAATGGATCATATTGACTTACTTATTATTTTGTTACTTGTTATTTTAATTTCTGTTGACATTGTTTTATTTCAATTTAAATTTTATATCTTTTTATTTGACATATTTATTAGAATTAAGTGTTACTTGTTTTGTATATTTTTTTTGTAACGTGTATTCTATTTGACGTTGAAAAGTGCTGAGTTTTGGCCTATTTCAATAAATCCTTTGGAGTTTGAGTTTGAGTTTGAAACGTATAAAAATATCACTATTTCAACAGAAAATAGTGAACAGCGCAAAAAGAGACTTTCGCTAATTTTTTTTTTTTTTTTTTTATACTACGACGGTGACAAACAAGCATACGGCCCGTAATAAGCTAATGCAGGCTTACGATAAAAAAGTTTTGAATAATCAAAATATCGAGAGGCGTGCTAATCGTTTCCAGTTGATACGCGAACGCCTATCGAATGAGACGGAGGAGCACCGCGCCCACCGTCTCGGCGTGATCCACGAGCGCCTTTCTAACGAGTCGGAGGAGCAACGCGCTCATCGCCTCGGCTTAATCCACGAGCGCCTTTCTAATGAGACGGAAGAGCAACGCGCTCACCGCCTCGGCTTAATCCACGAGCGCCTTTCTAATGAGACGGAAGAGCAACGCGCTCACCGTGTTGGGATGATGCGCGAGCGCCTTTCTAATGAGACGGAAAAGCAACGCGCTCACCGTGTTGGGATGATGCGCGAGCGCCTTTCTAATGAGACGGAAGAGCAACGCACTCACCGTGTTGGGATGATGCGCGAGCGCCTTTCTAATGAGACGGAAGAGCAACGCGCTCACCGCCTCGGCTTAATCCATGAGCGCCTTTCTAATGAGACGGAAGAGCAACGCGCTCACCGTGTTCGGATGATGCGCGAGCGCCTTTGTAATGAGACGGAAGAGCAACGCGCTCACCGTGTTGGGATGATGCGCGAGCGCCTTTCTAATGAGACGGAAGAGCAACGCGCTCACCGTGTTGGGATGATGCGCGAGCGCCTTTCTAATGAGACGGAAGAGCAACGCGCTTACCGCCTCGGCTTAATCCATTAGCGCCTTTCTAATGAGACGGAAGAGCAACGCGCTCACCGCCTCGGTTTAATCCATGGGCGCTTTTCTAACGAGACGGAAGAGCAGCGCGCTCACCGTATTGGCTTAATCCATGTGCGCTTGTCAAACGTGAGTCCTGAATCTCGTTTAGATCGACTTTTTACTATGCAACAATCCAATCATACTCGTAGAGATATTACAAATGAAGAATCTTTTGAAACTGCCATAAAAATTTTCGCTAATGTCGCATGCGCTGTTTGTAAAAAAAATGTTTATACTCAGCAGCGCTGTAATTACAAGCGGATATGTTTAGTACTTTGTTACCGGAAGAGTTGGTTGCTTTAGGTACAATCATCACGTGCAGAAACAACATTGCAAAAAGAAAAATTCCATCAACTGCATATTTGATTAAAATGACACCCGCAGAAATACCGCCTGAAATTGTTAATTTGACTAAAGTTGAAGAACGGGTTTTATGTCGAATCGTACCGTTTTTAAAAATTATTAAAATTAATAACCGTTTCAGTCAAAATTGGTGCAAGGGCAGGTCATTTTATTTGCAAAAGATGTTGTAGAAGTAACTGAGCAGCTACCACTGACCCCTCAGCAAGCGGGCTTAATTTTGGTAGTGAAAAGTTTCGAGAACCTTTCGTGCTCTAAACAATTTGTCGTGGATACGCAAAGATCAAGCTTTGAATTGGTTAATTTCTAACAACCATCTTTATAAAGATGTTCAAGCTCATTTTGGAAATACGGCAAACATTACACCCTTAATTCAAATAGCTGAGAACTCTATGAGAAAAAACGTTAATGGTATCTGGTATTTACTCGTATTAATATACTTAGACCGGGTTACTCACGTCTATAAAGTCGAAAATAGCTGGACATGTTTCGGGACGGTCCGCGCCCCATAATCATGAGTGAGAAGCTATTTACTCGTACTTCCTGACTACATTCCAAATGAAGCCATTGTAAATGCGGAGGATTTTTTTACACGAGATGAAACCTTTACGCGCGTAAGTTTTAAAATATTCACTTCGAACAAAGGTTACATCTTAATATTGACATGACATATTTGAAATAGGTAAGTTCAGTTGCCATCAGATACATCGACGCTGCCCAGGTGCTCAGAAATATCTGAACACGGCTCTATTGCCAGAGCGTTACAGCACGGAATACATATTTGGTTACAGTGCATGTTAAGATATTTGTGAGAGCCTCGGTAGTTCCGATATACCTGATGGCGACAGTACCTAATTATCCTTTCAATAAAATTAGATCAAACTCGTATACGACTTTTAATATGATTTTATGTTGGGATTTAAATTATTACGCTAGTTTATGGCCGCAGGCCCGCTCTCAATAAATAATATGTATAAAACAATATTATTGTTAGTGACGCAAGCGCCTCCTGAAGACGTCTTTACAACTTCGATAGCCTTTGATGCTGACGGGGTTCTCAGCCAGCAAGTCGAGAGCTTCGGATAATTACCCCAACCATCGAACAAATCATCCGCCCTACATACGAGTATGTATATCTAATATATATACAGTTGGATGTATAGTTCAGTAACCAAATCAAATTTTTACAATAATGTAATTAAAACATCGAAATTATCTTATTTATTTATTATTATTTATTTAAACTTTATTGCACAAAATACAAAAACAAATGTACAAATGGCGGACTTAATGCCCAATGGCATTCTCTACCAGTCAACCATAGGGCCAAACAGAGACTTGAATAAAATGGTGCAAAGGGAGAATCAAGGTAATAATATCGAAATAATTGCAAAGCAAACTGAAGAACATTATATATATTATTATATATAATACATAGATAAAATAATATAATACACTACTATAATACACACTATACAATTATTCACATTCACATGACGCTTTCCCTTTCTGATATTTTACGGAAAAATCGAGAAGGATAATTATGTTCTCGCTCACATTCTTATAGTATTTGTTCTAGTTTCCGATTTTCAAATTTAGCCAAACTTACATTTACGGTTCCCCAAACGACAACTCCGTAGAGCTTCCTTAGCTTGACAAGTTTGCGAACGACATATATGTAACTTTGTATAATTCACACAGACGTTCATTCCAAGCGCTCTAGAATGATCACAAATGCTTTAGTTGTTGTTATGCAATTTTGAACTTTACTACTATAGCAATTAAATACAAAAATAACTACTCGTTTTATCTAGACTATCTCGCAGTTAGTTATTAATCTTATTAAGTTTTTGTAATGAATATTGTCATTCATCAATATATAAACAGTAGTAGAATAGACGATCAATAAATATCGCAATATAAGATAAAGATCACAGTATTTATCGTAACGGCTAGCCTTTGCTTCAGGAAACAGAGTCGAAAATACTAAAAAAAGTGTAATGTTAGCGTACTTACTCGTTTAAACGCTCATTTTCTCGCGCCTTTCCTTTAGGTAAAGCTTGATATTATTAAAATAATCAAAGTATTCACTTCTATACAATGCCGCGTCGCATAATAAGAAGTGGTCATCGTCACTCATGGGAGTCATGGGCAATATGGACAAGACAACACGGTAAATAGTGATACCTGTGACAATAATGGGGCTTGCGGGGTCCTGTATAGGTATTATATGTAATACAGTGATTGACAATCTTCTATACCTATCAAATATTTGATCATAAATATGATCTAGTGTAATATGGGCCTAAATACTAATATCTGAAAAAATATGACCTGTTCGCAACTTTTAGACCTACCAATAATTCAACTTGATCCCAAGTTTCCTCGCAATCATACGTAATCAAGGGCTCTACTTCCATCCACTACTATGACACGGTGCGCTCGGTGAAAAACTAAGCGTTGGGAATTGGGAATAGCTGACATTCGCGGCGGCGTTCTTTAAATGCCCATTTCAGAATGATACAATCGACTATTTCACATAAGCCGTGGTTCGGAAAATTAATGTTCTCTAAAACTATCACTTCTATCTTGTGCAGAATGCGCCTAGGCCATGTTTGTTCTCCTGCGCATTTGTACAGGCTGAATATTGTGTCTGACCCTCATTGTACCTGCGGAGAATATGGGGATTTAAATCATATAATTTTTTTATGTCCGCTATATGATCGGTCTGCCTTAGTTTCGCAACTTGTGTCTTTACGTATTCCTTTCCCTACATCCATTCTTTGTCTATTGTATTATAAATCGTATGATGTATATAAAGTTTTATCTGTATTTTTGGAAAAAAATGATATCAAAATTTAATATATGTAATTTATACATCTATCATAGTATAATCCTAAAAACCTAATCCTTTTCTTTCCAAAATTCCGTTTTCCTTCCCTTAAAACATATTTATTTTCTATAAGTTTCCCTAACTTTATAACACCTGCCATTGGCTAATCTTTGTAAAGCCATAAAAAAAAAATGCCCATTTTCTAAACACAGCGGATGACAGGACTTTTGAAAAGGGACGGACATATCGTTTGACGTTACAGTACTCTTCTCGTGGATTGTCAAAGTTTAAAGTTCGAATTTGCTTGAATGTCGAATTACGGTGGCAATTCAAAGTTGCCTGCCGTCTACTTAATTATATGCCAACCAGAATACTTGACATTCAGCTTCATGGAGAGTTCTTAGGTATGGGGGTCATTTTATACTGACCCTGGCGAACAGTATTCAAAACGTTTTATGAATGAAAACGAAAATAATGTGACAAATATAATCATTCATATACAAATGACTGCAATGACATTAAATTTGAAACTTAAGGCAACGGCCTAAGGTATATTTTCCTCCAATGTTCAGATATTTGTGACCACTTCTCTTGCTTAGATACCTGTGACGATTTGTGCGTTCAGATATTGTTACCTCACTGTGTGATCAAAAAATACTGAAATAATTGCTGCTCATATATATTTGTGAAAAAATTGAGCGCTCAGATGTTACCGGCGGATCTGTTGTAAAGAATTTATTGAAGTTTAACCCTGCTCAGAAGTATTTGAGGACCTCGCCCGCTACTATACAGGGCGTCCCAAACTTATGGGACATGAAGGGGAAGTACCTTAAATATCGTAGATAGTGAATTTTGCTCAAAGAAGACTTTATGTTATTTTTAAAAGTTAGTAATTCTGCATTCATAGATTTTCTAAAAATTACTTGCTTCGTCTGGGAATCGAACCGACTAAAATGTGAAAAAAAATCACCCTTTTTTTATGATGCCAATCGAAAGAACAGCTAAAAAATAGTAACTCTGCTTAAGTAACATAGTATTTTAAAAGAAAGGAACACCATAAAATGATTGAGTCAAATTTCAAGAAAGTTATTTATTGCCGAAGACGACGTTCGAAAAGTAGCGATATTATCATTCTAAAGATAGCATTGATTATTCGTAAATAAGTACCCACTTCATAAAATAGGTACTGGCATAAGTTTTCCTTATTATAAGTGCACGTGTGGATAAAATGATAATTTGATAAAACTTAGTATTTCAATACGTCCTCTGTAAGCTAGACAGAAGGCAAATTTAAAACAAAAATAAATAATTGTTAAATTTGAAAATGGAACAGTTTATGACAGCGTTTGTTTGAATGCATACTTTTTAAGATATTTTAAAAAGAAGTGATATTTTTAAATGTTGTTCTTAAATTTGAAAATGGAACAGTCTGTGCAAGCGTTAGTTTTTCGGATATTGATCTGTTTAGTCTTAATTCACTTACACAAGTGTTATTGTGTTAATTTATTGCGAACATGGCATATCAAGTAAGTTTTGATCTAATAGAAGCATATTTTTTGAACGATAAAGATATCTCTAGAAGTTTGCGGTGGTATGGCGTAAAATATCCTGATAGACAAATACCGTCTCGTAAAGTTTTGAAAAGGCTTGTGAACAATTTGAAAACTCTGGGACGTTTCGATAAACGCCCAAGAGAACCACAGCAAGAAAACCATACGATCAACGACGAAGAACTTGGTATTTTAATTTACTTTTCGGCTTTTCCGAAAGCATCGGTGAGAGAAGGAGAACAGGAAATTGGAGTTTCAAAAAGTAAAATACACCGTGTATTAAAAAAACACGGTTTTAAGAGTTATGTTGAAGGACGATTGGTTCAAAAGTTACTTCCGGGCGATACAGAAAGGAGAAAAAATTTCTGTCTTGATATCCAGGCACGCTTGCTCGAAGATCCAAATTTTTTGGATAATATTATTTGGACAGACGAATCTAACTTTAGCAATAACGGTATGTATAACCGCAACAATAATCGTATTTGGTCTAAAGAAAATCCCCTACGAGTCACTGAAACTAATAACCAAGTGCGTTTTTCACTTAACTGTTGGTGCGGACTTTTAAAAAACCGGGTTTTCTTAATCCATTTTTACCAAGGAACCTTGAACACAGAAAAGTATTTAGGAATACTTCAAATTTTAAGGGATAAGATAAGAAACCTTTCCGCGGCGGAGCAAGAAAACTTAATTTTCCAACAAGATGGAGCTCCGGCTCATAATAGTCGGAGAGCAGCAGATTTTCTAAATGAATGTTTTCCTACATGGATTGGTACAAATGGACCGATTAGATGGCCGGCCAGATCCCCGGACCTCACACCATTAGATTTCTTCTTTTGGGGATACGTGAAAGATATGCTATACAAAAAGCGATACGAGAACGTAGGCGAGTTGCAAACAGAATTGTGCCATATCACATCGAGTGTTCACCATAAAATGATAAGAAAATCAACAGGCAGCGGGCTTATTACAAGATTGGCGATTTGCGTAAGACAAGAGGGATCACATTTTGAGCATTTAATTAATTAATTTACAAAAAAATACCTACTTAACTAATTGACTACGGCAGTTTCATGTATGTTTTTTATTTGATTAAAATGATTAATTTCACGTTGTTCCTTTCTTTTAAAATACTATGTTACTTAAGCAGAGTTATTATTTTTTAGCTGTTCTTTCGATTGGCATCATAAAAAAAGGGTGATTTTTTTTTTCACATTTTAGTCGGTTCGATTCCCAGACGAAGCAAGTAATTTTTAGAAAATCTATGAATGCAGAATTACTAACTTTTAAAAATAACATAAAGTCTTCTTTGAGCAAAATTCACTATCTACGATATTTAAGGTACTTCCCCTTCATGTCCCATAAGTTTGGGACGCCCTGTATATATATCTGATGGCGACTGTACAATCAATTTACCCCTGTGGTGGGTAAAATTACTCAATTTGGTATTGCTTGTCTTGGGTTCAAAATGAGGGAAGCTTCTAATCTAAGGGAAAATTTAAATTTTACCTTTTGTTATATCTTTAAACGGACAGATGCATGCCTATATTACGAGTAGATTGGATATGATACTGTAGTTATCTTTATCAATACTTTTTATTCATTTCAGATTGGCTTGCACCTGATATTACAGATCCTACAGCAGCAGTGTGTAAATATTGTCCCAAAGTATTGAAAGCTCATAAAAAAAGTTTAGTGGTTCATTTCAAAACTGGTATACATATTAAAGCAATGGAATTGCAAAGATCAGCATAGGCGTGTAAAAAAATTACAGACTTATATAAACCGTCAATATTAGAGAACACTAAAGATCAGAGCTTAAAATTGCAGCATACATTGCTGAACATTGTGCTTTTTTAGCTGTAGACCACCTCATTGAAATAATTTCTCAGTTAGACCCCACATCGGAAGCATTGAGAAATTATTATAGAGACAGTAAACCATTATAAATTTGGCGCCACGTGGAACTTGCAAATATTTTTTTCACCGACTGACACTTTCCAATGCTCTGTTTCTTTAACTCGTGACCCGCAGCGTCATCTTTTATTTATACGCGAAACTATTGCGACCATAACTGCTTAACCGACACGCACTGCAGCTTGTTGAAGTAATTAGATGGGAGATATTTTAAAGTGTCCCAGTTGTCCCGCTGTTTCACTTAACCAACTTGACCTTAATGATAATATTGGAATATTGGTTTTACATCTATTTGACATTTTTCCTTATTTCATAGTACCTACTTATTGTTCTTAATGTTTTGACGATCCATTTCTAGGTGAATATGTTTTATGTTAATTTATATTATGTTCGATTTTATGCTTTGACGATCACAATGTAGATTCTTATAGATTGACATTAATGTAATTTATACTGTAATCATATGTTGTGAAATAAAAAAATCAAATCAAATCAAATTTAAAATTACACCGCACAAAATGTTCCATGTTAATAAAAAATGTGCTTGGTGCTGTAATGCTAGAAGACCTTATTGAGGAAATAGGCAACTACCCTTACTCAATAATAATTGATGAAAGTACTGACCTTTCTACTTAAAAAGTAATGTGCATTATGATGCGTTTTTTCTCATACAAGACAAGGGAAACTGTGACAACTTTTTATAGGTTGATAAAATTAATAGCATGTGATGCAAAAACTGTGTATGATTTAATAACAGACACACTGATAAAGGATGGCTTAAAGGTCGAGAATTATGATTGGAATAGGTGTAGATGGAGCAAATGTAATGGTTGGTAGATATAATTCAGTGACAGCAATATTAAAAAGAGAACTGCCTGATTTAGTAATTGTGATATGTGTAAGCCATTACTTGAATCTATCTATGTGCTGAATTTGACCTGCCGACCGCCGTGAACGTTCTGACTCCACTCTTGCATAGCATTTGGCTTGCTGAAGAGTTACCGGACGACTGGAACCAGGGGATTCTCATCACCGTGCCAAAAAAGGGAGACCTCAGTGAGTGTAGCAACTGGAGAGGCATTACTTTGCTTTCAACTCCTTCGAAGGTGCTCTGCAAGATCATCTTGGACAGGTTGTCGAAGGCCGTCCAACCTCTCATACGCAAAGAGCAAGCTGGATTCCGCCCTCACAGGTCATGCACGGATCAGGTCAACACGCTGCGTATCATACTAGAACAGGCTACCGAATGGCAGAGGGAAATGTACTTAACATTTGTAGACTTCGAAAAAGCCTTTGATACGCTGCGGTGGGCTTATGTCTGGGACCAACTGCGCGAAATTGGTGTTCCCGAGAAAATCACCAACCTCATAAAGGCTATCTACAAGAAATACTCTTGTAGAGTGACGCACAACGGCCTAATCTCGGAGGACATACCAGTTAATGCGGGTGTGCGACAAGGGTGTCTTCTATCTCCCCTCCTCTTCCTTGTTGCTCTAGATGGCATCATGCATCGTACAACAGCGAACAAGCGCCGCGGCATAAAGTGGGGGCTCAGCAATGTCTTAGAAGACTTGGACTATGCCGATGACCTATGCCTGCTGAGTCATACACGCGCTGATATGCAGGCCAAGCTGGATGACCTTCGTGGTGAGGCAATGAAGACGGGACTCAAAGTGAACACCCGGAAGACCCAGGAAATGAGGTGCAGAGCGACAAGTACCTTGCCGCTGCTTATTGGCACAGAGGTTGTGGAGCGAGTCCACAAATTTACCTACCTCGGGAGCGTCGTGTCGGATACTGGAGGGACCGAAGAGGACATCGCTTCGAGGATCGCCAAGGCAAGAGCAACCTTCGCACAGCTTCGCCCCGTATGGCAATCTAGTAAACTGACACGGAGAGTTAAGCTCAGAATATTCCGGTCAAACGTAAAAACCGTATTGCTGTATGAGTGCGAGATGTGGAAGGTCACAAAGGACATCTCGCACCAGCTTCAAGTCTGTGTTAACCGCTGCCTCCGCCGGATTCTCGGTATATACTGGCCTTGCTGTGGAAATACTGCGACGAGACCCCGATCGACCAGCGGATCAAGCGCCGGAAATGGAGTTGGATTGGACACACACTCCGAAGGGATCCTGAACACATACCGAGGCAAGCCCCAGATTGGAATCCCCAAGGAAAGAGAACGCGCGGCCGTCCAAAACAAACCTGGCGAAGGACAGTCGTTGCAGAGGCGAAGGTTATACGGAAAACATGGAGCGAAGTCAAGCGCGAAGCTCAAGACCGGTCGAGATGGCGGCGTACTGTGGACGCCCTCTGCCCCACCCAGGGGACATAGGAACTTAAGTCAAAAGTAAGTCATGTGCTGAAAAGGAAACTGAACTATTGCCGCGTCAATTAGAATTTCTTGTAAGGGACAACTCACAACTGGTTTTCATACAGCCCAAAACGTTTGGAGTATTATAGACAATTTTACCAAACAATGAATGACAGTAAGGATCCAAAAAAATACAAGCCCTTAGTGGAACTCGCTGGCGCGCCCGCTATCAAGCTATTAAGACAATACTAGAGCAGTGAGAAGAAAAGTTGTTCTTTTCAATTGCTAAGTCACAGGACAAATGTTATATGGCAGAACAGCTTTACGATATCACGAGAAGGTTACCATTCAAAGCATTCTTTCGTTTGTTAGTCGTATTAGTCGTATACCTCGAAATCAAAAAAATCCTTGCAGCGTTTCACCTATTCGCGTTTCGCCGCGATAGCGTATTTTGTTGTAGCGTGTAATATCGGTGGTATATTTTGTTACTCGCATATATTTTTAATAGATGTTTACAACAGTAGCAATATTTGATGTAGCATGTATTATCATTTATCAATAGCCTATTTAGTTAGCCGCATATATTTTCAATAGATGTTTACAACAGTAGCAAATTTTGATGTAGCATGTATTATCAATAGCCCAGTTAGTTAGCCGCAAAAAAATTTAGTCGCATTTTACCTGGGTCGCATATTGTTTTAGTACCTATATTGTATTAATCGTAAAAAAAATTGGCTATATCACTGAGAAGTAATAAAAATACTTTAACTAACTACTACATTAAGTAATTTTGGAGAATTTGTGGTTTAGGAAATCTATCTAATAATGCGAACACGATGATTTGGGAAAGTTGTCGAAATTTAAACAATTAGGTAATCAATTTATTTTATTAGCAATAAAGTCTTGAAAGTATACTTAAAATAAACATAGGTACCCAACCTTAGGAAATTAACATAAAACTATTAAGGAGTATGGAACTACGGTGTATTCCAGCCTCTTTATATCAGCAAGTGGTTTATTCATATTGATATTCTATTCGGTTGCTATGAAACTATTGTTTATTTCTTGTTTTTTTGACTTATCAAATATACTTACGTATTTCTAATATTACTCGTTTTTACTTTAATATGGTAGCAGAGCGTTATGTTTAACGTTTTAACGATTCTTTTATTGCAATCATGGTGAAAAAAGCGGACTTCTTAAAAATGCAATCGACACTATTGTCGGGTGTAAAAATTGAGATCGGCCGACTTGACGGAGCCACGAACTGGCAAACATGGAGATACAAAATAAAGATGCTGCTGAAAAGTACTCCAGGTACGCTGGAAGCTGTAGAAGGTACGTTAGTTAAACCTAAAGATCCTGGCGAATCAGCAGAATCTGAGAAAAAGCCAAAGTTTAAGACGGAAATGGAAACGTATAAAAAATGTGATAGTCAAGCGCTCCTTATCCTTACTACCAACATGACTGAGGAGACTCTTCTAAAGGTAATGCGCTGTGAAACTGCAAGTAAAATGTGGGCAGAGCTTCATAGACTTTATGATGGGGCAAAAGAAGACAGAAGCTACGATCTTTGTATGCAGTTCTTCCGCTACCAGAAAAACGAGGAGCATGATATGGCCACACATATTTCGATTCTGAAAACACTATGGTACGACTTGAATAACGAAATTGAAGGAAAAGATTTACCTGAAATTTTATTAATATGTAAAATATTGGATACGCTTTCCGAAGAATATTTCAGTTTTAAATCAAGCTGGCTGTTAATTACTAAAAGTGAGCGAAATATAGAAAACTTGACCACACAGACTTGTGCATATGAAAGATTCCTAAAGCAGAAAATGGTAGAACAAGGTGGAAGTAGCAATGAGTTACTTATGTTACGTGAAAAGAAACAGTATGGAAAACAGAGTAACGGAAAAAAGTAAAAAAAATGCAATTACTGTGGAGAAGGCTTTCACAAAGTTACAGCTTGCAAGAAGTGGATTGCGGATGGTAGACCGTCTAAACCTCCAAAGCAAACCTCTAATGTTTTAATTTTAACAAGCCTTGCTCTAACATGCGAAGTTATGAAAAACCCCTACTCCTGGCATGTGGATAATGGGTCGACATCTCATGTCACCAACAAAAGAGATATACTGAGAAATTTCGAAAAATTTGACTCAAAATTCAATATTGTAATTACAGCAAATGGACAGGAGATAGAAGTCTTAGGAAAAGGCTCAGTTCATCTTGAAGTTAACAACAATGGCCACAAGGAGTTAGTAATCTTATCAAACGTATGGTGTATACCAAGCATTAAACGAAACTTATTCTCGGTGCTATACGCGCAAGATACGCTGAAAAGTAGTCTCCTTGAGTCTACTAATCTGTCATGCAGTTTGAAGAGCAATGGAAGAGTAATATTAGTTGGAAACAGAGTTAAATATTACACGCGACTTATACAAACTCAACGCGAAGGTTCTAATGCCGGAAGTTGAAGTGAACCAACTATCAACATTTCAGAGTCTTCAACTCTATCATGAACGTCTAGGACACCAGAACAAGCGACATGTGGCTAAATTGATTCAACAAGAGCTTGGAGTGAAGTTAATCTCAAGTTCATCAGATATCAGTGAAGGCTGTGTCTTTGGAAAAAGTCACAGACAGAAATTTGGGTTGAGACCAAGAGCTACTAAGCCTGGAGAGATAATTAGCACAGATGTATGTGGTCCATTTCCTTACTCGATCTCGAAGTGCAGATATTACGTTCTGTTTAAAGACATCTACTCAAAATATCGTTGGATTTTTTTTCTAAGACAGAAGTCTGAAGTCCATGCATGCATGAATGATTTTCTTGCTGAAGCTAAAACTTCCGGACACGTTGTACAGGAGTTGCTGAGCGATAACGGAGGAGAGTTTGATAACGAACAAGTACGCAACACTTTGAGAAAATATGGTACAAAACAAAGGTTCTCGATGTCTTATACTCCAGAACAGAATATGTCCTCGGAAAGAGAAAATCGTACAGTTGTAGAGATGACAAAAGCAATAATGCATGCTCATAATGAGATCCCAGAAGGTTTATGGGCTGAGATATCCAAAGCATCGGTTTACATCTTGAATAGGACGGGACCTACTCCTGAAGAAGGAAGGTCTCCGCATGAGCTTTGGTACGGCAAGAAGCCAAAGATAAACCACCTGAGGATTATAGGAAGCAACTGCTACGTGCATGTTCCAAAACAGAAAAGATCAAGTAAACTCGACAAAAAAGCAGAGAGAGGAATACTTATCGGGTATGACGGTGACGAAGGATATAGAGTTTTGAATGTAGAAGGGCTAAAGCTGATCAGATCTCGAGATGTTGTTTTCGATGAAACGCCTTTACAAGAAAAACCTGAGATTGGTACAACTTCAAAAACACCTGAGCCTGAAACAAACACCTATAACTTGCCGTTGTTTCTTACGGATTATAAGCCTGTTAGTGAGAATGGTCACTCTCGTACACATGGAGAAAGTATCATCGAACAGGGTTGCCGCGAGGTGAGTCGTCACAATCTTCCACCTGTAGAGACAGACGTCGGGAGCGAAGAGGATTACCGTGAGGTGAGTCACTCTTCTTCACCTTTAGAGGCAAGCGTCGATGATGAATACCGCGAACCATGTCACACTGATCCATCTTCAGAGGCAAGCGTAGAAGAAGAGAATGAAGAAGTAGCAGATACAGAACCTCAAACACGACAGCTGCGTGATCGTACCCAGCTAAAACCTCCGAGTTGGTTTAGTTTTTGTAACTTTTTCAATGTGGCTATTTCTCTATCTGAGCCCACTTCATATCAAGACGTTCTTAGAAGCCCTGATAAAGAGAAGTGGATAGAAGCAATGAACAGTGAAATTGATTCCTTACAAGGAAATCAGACTTGGGAACTGACGAACTTACCTAAAACCAGAAAAGAACTACGATGCAAATGGGTTTTTAAAATCAAAAGAAATCCTGATGGTACAGTAGACAAGTACAAAGCACGATTAGTCGCAGTTGGATATACGCAAAGGAAGGGAATTGATTATGACCAGACATTTAGCCCTGTAGCTAAAATAAGCACAATCCGGATACTTTTATCGATTGCAGCCGATGAGGGCTTAGTGCTACGACAATTTGACGTCGCCGCTGCCTTTCTATACGGTACAGTCAAAGAAGAGATCTTTATGCGACAGCCAGAAGGGTACGAGGATGGAACGAATCGTGTATGCAAACTGAAAAGAAGCCTATACGGATTGAAACAGGCACCTAAGTGTTGGAATGAGTGTATCTACGAATTTCTTTTGAGGTCTGGTTTTATTCAGAGTGAAGCAGACCCCTGTGTCTATGTTAGAGAACGAGGACAGAAGAACATAATGCTCGCACTGTATGTTGATGATGGACTATTGGCTGCGTCAGACGCCAAAGAGGCCGATTATTTCATTGACAATGAATTAAAAGGACGCTTCAAAATCACAACAAAAGTACCGTCCTATTTTCTAGGGCTGGAAATAGATCAACACACAGATGGTACTATTAGAGTCCACCAAACTGCTTACACTAGAAAGTTGCTAGAAAAATATGGGATGAGCAACTGTAAGGAGGTAGGTACACCCATATTAAAACTTGAGAAAGGAATAGAGGATCGTGAAAGTTCTGAGCTAAGTAATTTTCCTTATCGGCAAGCCGTTGGATCGTTATCCTACTTAATGGTTGGAACGAGACCGGACATTGCGTATGCAGTTGGAGTAGTATCACGGAACTTAGATAAACCTACTTTAACTAATGTACAACAAGTAAAGAGAATACTTCGATACTTGAAAGGAACTGTCGATACAGGACTTGAGTACAAGAAAGGTGAAAAGCGTCTCGCGTGTTATAGCGATGCCGACCATGGCGGAGACGAGGCAAGTGGATGTTCTACTAGTGGAATAGTATGCTTGTATGCTGGAACAGCAATATCCTGGCGTAGTTCTAAGCAAACCACCATTGCCTTATCATCTACGGAGGCAGAGATAGTAGCCGCCAGTGAAGCCAGTCGTGAAATTATTTGGCTAAGGAGATTGTCCCAGGATCTAAAAATTGAACTTCATACGCCTACTTTGCGAATTGACAATGAGTCAGCGATCAAGCTTGCTTATAATCCTCCTTACGAACAACACCGCAAGACTAAACACATAAAGCTGAAACACTTTTATGTGAGACAATGTGTATCTGAAAAAGACATAACAATAGAGCAAGTACCGACAGCAGATCAACTTGCCGATATTTTTACGAAGCCACTTTACAAACCAAGACTGGTGAAATTGTATGAAGACTTCGGCTTGAAAAAGAGAAGGGAATATTAAGGAGTATGGAACTACGGTGTATTCCAGCCTCTTTATATCAGCAAGTGGTTTATTCATATTGATATTCTATTCGGTTGTTATGAAACTATTGTTTATTTCTTGTTTTTTTGACTAATCAAATATACTTACGTATTTCTAATATTTCTCGTTCTTACTTTAATAAAAACAACATCAAAGGTATACCTCTACATACAACTTAGGTACACTTAAATCAATATTTTAACATTGAAAGTTTATCAATACACCGTTCTATTGTACATATTGTAATTTCATTTGTTAGATACATCGTTAATATAAGGTCTATTTTAGAATCCATGTCCGTGAATTTTCTCAATCTCTTGGTATGGTAAATTCATTTCATTTCTCAGCTAATTAAATTCACTGTAATTGACTCGTCTCTTGTAGTATGTATTAGGTGGAGTAAATTCGAATTTCGTAATATTTTTTTTTTTAATTTGCTGTGCCAGCCCTCAGTTACATTATTGGTCCTGTGCCTTTATTGAAAACACGACAAAATACCCGTAATGCTCGCACTAAACCAGTAACAGTAAGTGGTCACATACTCATTAAATGCATCAATATTTTCTATCTCCGCCGGTGACTGATCGAGTACACTGTACCATGCCTCGTGCATTTTAGACTGTGAAAAATGAGATATAGCTATACACTTTTTGACGTAGTTACAACCTTCCCTGGTTTGTGGAATAGACAATTTTCCAGCTTTTTTGCACATGGCCTTAGAAAAATGACAATAACAACCAGATAACCGTGCTTCGGGAAATACTTGTCTAAATGCATTTATTGCACCTCGCTCAAAATCGCTTTTCATATCTTTTGGATGAAATCCTGGTACATTTTCTTTCAAACAGTTGAACATGGTTGTATGTGTACTCTGTAGCTTGTAAGCCAATAAAGCGTACACAAAAGGCGTAGCTTTAGTGAGCTCCGCATCCGGACCTACATATATCCCCGTGTAGTGTATAGAGCTGTACGTATGGTCGTGGTACAACTTCAAACGTTCCGTCAATAAAAAACGTCTCTACCCTTTCAATATACCTTTTACACTGAAGACTAATAAAGATCAGAGACACATCATTTTGTACGCACAAGAAATCTTTAGCTAAGTGCTCTGGAATTATAACGTCAGCTGTGGTTTGAAAAGTACAATTTCTAATGTGCCTTTTTTGCATTCGATACAGAGCGCCTCGCTTAGTAAAGAAGGATGGTGTCTTACTTACATATTCTTCAGTCCGAAATTTTGACATATGTTCTTCAAATAATGCTGGCACCGGTCTGTAGTCCGTAATCACCTTCTTTTTTAATGTTGCCAAAGTTTTTCGATGTCTATAGCCTCAAAATCTGGCGTACAGTCGCCATCAGATATATCGTTTTTAATATTTGATTTGGCTACTGAACTATACATCCAACTGTATATATATTACATATAGGTACATATTCATATTCATATTCATTTAATCCATTGTTATCATGTTCATTAGGTCATAAAGGTCTTACATTTTACCCTTAGTCAGTACATGATACCCTGTTAGGGCATACAATATAGGACATGTCAGGCACTTAATAACTAGATTTATAATAATTATGCTACACTAGGTTTTAAACTGAGTTTAAGCAAGAGAGCAATTTGGCAAAACAAATCAATAGAGATATACAAGTCATGCATTTTAAAATAGGTGGGATAGATGTCAATTTTATTTTAAGTTATACATATCAAACTAAACACTACTTTAATAAAACGCAACAAGTTAAACATACAATTCCATACAATTTAATTTTTAGCTGAGTCTATTTTTATTAATTTATATTATGTCATGTGTGCTAGAGATTGATCCTCAAAATATTCGTCTATTGTGTAATAACATTTATCTATAAGCAAGTTTTTTAATTTAGTCTTAAATGAATTATTGTCTGTTTGTTGCTTAATACATTCTGGAATTTTATTCATTATTAGGACACATCGATAGAAGGGACCATTTTTAACCATTGTAAGTTTGGTAGGTGGTAAGACTAAATGATTTTTCCGTCTACTCTCGGGTTTGTAAACTTCTGTTCCGTTAAACAAGTATGGGTGGCTCCTGACGAATAAAGCCGCCTGCAAAATGTATATAGAGGGTAGTGTTAATATTTTAAGTTGTCTAAAATGCGGTAGGCTACTATTTGGAATGCGAGTTTTTGTTAGAATGCGAACACACTCTTTTTGCATAATAAATAGTTGGTCAGCATCGGTGCTTGCACCCCATAGGATTATGCCATAGTTTAGCCAGGCATACGCGTATGCGTAATATGCCGACATAGCAGTCTCTAAATTGGTATTAATTTTTAGAACTCGAAGTGCGTATAGAAACGAAGCAAGTTTTGATTTAATGTGTTGTATGTGCGATTTCCAGTTTATGCCGGAGTCTAGTTTTATACCTAATAATTTAAACTCATTCACTTCTTCAATTGGACTGTCGTTGATATGTAAATTCAGATCCAACGGTTTCTTCTGACTCGGTTTAAACTGAATTACTTTGGTTTTCGATAAATTGATGTCTAGATTGTGTTCATGTAGCCAAGTGGTGACCGTGCTAATGGTTTCTAGTAGGCGAGTGTTGCAATCCGCACTATCCGTACTATTTAATAATATTGAAACGTCATCCGCGAACATAACGCACTTAGTATTTAAAACTTTTGGTAGATCGTTTATATATATTAAAAACAGCAGGCAGCCGATCACACTCCCCTGTGGTATGGAACATGAAGTGTGCCTCACTTTCGAAGTGATTGTATGCGTTTCTCCTGTACTCATGTTAAAGTGTTCCACTTGTACGTATTGTCGGCGATTTTCTAAATAAGATTTGAACCATTTATGCGGGGTTCCGCGGATTCCCATGCCGTACAATTTCGTTAACAGAATTTCGTGAGATACGCGGTCGTAGGCTTTAGTCATATCTAGCATTAGTCCAACCCCGTATTTTTTATCGTTAATGTAGTTTAGGGTTTCATGTATGTAATTAAATATTGCATATGTAGTGGAGCGATTTGTTCTAAACCCATATTGGTTGCTATCGAGTAACGAGTACTTCTCGAAATATCTATAAACACGGTTCGACATCACCTTTTCAAATATTTTGGACATGCATGGTAAAAGGGCTATAGGTCTGTACTGACACGGTTTATTACTATCACCTCCGGGCTTGAGGATTGGTATTATTTTTGATATTTTAAGTAAATCTGGAAATACTCCTTCGGTAAGCGATTGATTTATTAAAAGTGTTAATGGTGCAATAAGTTCCAATATACATAATTTAATAAGTTTCGGTGGGATTTCATCTATGCCACAGCTGGTTTTATTTTTCAAATTCTGTATTACTTTTTTTACCTCACGTTCGGTTACCCGAGTAATGAATATGGAGTTAGTGGTAGGGATGATAACGCCGCGGCCAGTCGGCGGGCCTGGGCCGAGGCGGCCGGCCGGTGGTGACTCACCGACCGCTGCAAAATGCTCATTAAGTGTGTTAGCAATTTCATGGGGCGAATCTATTACATAATCTCCAATTTTTAATGATAGGTTTTTTTGGCGCTGTTTATTATTATTTGTTGTGTCTTTAATTATATTCCACATTGTTTTTATTTTATTTTTCGACTTGCTCATCATTTTGATATAGTTTAGTTTTTTTGAAGTACTTACACATTTTTTAAGGATTTTTGTATATTTTTTATAATAATTTGACATTACTTCGCTTTTTGCCTGGTTAGTTATGATTTTTAGGAGCCTTTTATTTTTACAAGCCTGACGGAGTCCGCTCGTTATCCAGGTTTTATTTTTATTTTTTGGATTTATTTTTATTTGTTGAATAGGAATATAATTGTCAAGGTTTTTTTGTAACGTAGTATGAAACATGTTATAGTTAATGTTTACATCGCCATATAAGGAAAATATGTCGTTCCATTTGAGGTTTTTTATTCCCATCCTAAAGTTTTCCATGTTCTTACAGCTATATATCCTTTTTTTTATATAGCGCATTTTTTTAACTGGCTGAATTTTTTCAATTTGATAGCTATAAATAACGCATATGTAGGGCGGATGATTTGTTCGATGGTTGGGGTAATTATCCGAAGCTCTCGACTTGCTGGCTGAGAACCCCGTCAGCATCAGAGGCTATCGAAGTTGTAAAGACGTCTTCAGGAGGCGCTTGCGTCGCCAACAATAATATTGTTTTACACATATTATTTATTGAGAGCGGGCCTGCGGCCATAAACTAGCGTAATAATTTAAATCCCAACATAAAATCATATTAAAAGTCGTATACGAGTTTGATCTAATTTTATTGTAAGGATAATTAGGTACTGTCGCCATCAGGTATATCGGAACTGCCGAGGCCCTCACAAATATCATAACATGCACTGTAACCAAATATGTATTCTGTGCTGTAACGCTCTGGCAATAGAGCCGTGTTCAGATATTTCTGAGCACCTGGGCAGCGTCTATGTATCTGATGGCAACTGAACTTACCTATGTCAAATATGTCATGTCAATATTAAAGAATTGTGTAAGCACGCAAAATGTAACTGGCTAACTGGTACTGTATTTTGAACTGTTTGTTAACAGGTTAAGGTATATTTTCCTCCAATGTTCAGATATTTGTGACCAATTCTCTTGCTTAGATACCTGTGAAGATTTGTGTGTTCAGATATTTTTACTTCACTGTGTGATCAGAAATTACTGAAATAATTGATGTTCATATATTTATGAAAAAATCCCATCCTCGTCGACAGTGAGGTATTTGTGGATATGAAATAACACACAGCAGCTCAGTTGACGGTCCGTTTATTACTGGCTGACAAATGGGGTGCGCGGGAAGCGATACCGCGCCCACGCAGGCATGCATATATATAACAGTAGTGCTCAGATGTTACTGGCGGATCTGTTGTAAAGAATTTATTGAAGTTTAACCCTGCTCAGAAGTATTTGAGGACCTCGCCCGCTACGATATATCTGATGGCGACTGTACACGTGTGCAAAGACTCTCGTTCGATTTTAGTTTGGGTGGGATCAAGAACAATGGTACCATTGCAAAATTTTGTGGCACAGGTGTAGACTGAAGTCTTTGATTTCTTATTTATCCTATTTATTCGGTTACTAAAATCTTCCCTCCATGCGAACTTTCAATAAATTGAAAACTGCCATGTTGAGCATCAGCGGATCCGGGTTCAGCTTCCATCTTCTGATTTTAACTGTCCTAATCTCACGGGTGGTCAAATTGACATATTTGTCAACATTTGCACTTGATTGTTTCTGTGACAGCATATATTGTCTATTATTTTATTAGTCATATCAGTGACATGCACAACGAGGTACATATAACACTCATAACCAGGAGATAAACCACAAGTGCGAAACGCATTTACAAAACAAAACTATAGAAAGATAGTGCTTAAAGGAAATATCGCGTTATGTAATAACGCATTACAAACAAATATCTATCAAGATGAAAAGCGACTACAGTGAAGAAAGGCAGGAAAGTAAATATACTATGAATGTTATATACCATTGAAATTTGCGACCAAAAAGAAAAAAAATCTGTTCAGATATTTTGAGATCGCAGCGAAACGCGAATAGGTGAAAAGCTACAAGGAATTTTTGATTTCAAGGTAAACGACTAACAAACGCATTTTTTTATGTTCTTGAAAAATGAATTAAAAACGGTGACACAATTAAATATGCTGTTTCAAAGTGACAATGTGGAACCAGTTAAACTGTTTGAAGATCTATTTTTGCTCTAGAAAAATTTACTACGTAGGTAACAGGTAACGTACATTTCAGTTAATCACATTTTCCAATACAGAATTTCTATAATTTTGTAAACGTTGCTGTATGTTTGATTCAATGGCGTGTAACACCTTTGATAAGGTAATTCTGTATAATGTCTTAGGACTTCTGAAAAATTTATTTCGTAAAATTTGGGAATAATCCATTTTACTGAATATAATTTACTGTGAAGTTACGAGTCTGTATTCAAATAATAGTACATTACTGAAGACGCCGGGAAAGAAGGGCTTAACGGGTGAGCATGTATATAGACGAGCCGAGCGTTAGCGAGGCCGGATAACCATACGAAGCTGTTAAAGCCCTTTTCACGGCAAGGCATGTATAGTGCTTTTCTCAAACATGCAATGAAATAAATAAAAAAATCTCCAAAAATATGATAGTTTTATTTCTAGAAAAACTAAAAGTTGACTTGACGAATTAATATATCTAACACAAATATTGCTATTTAGTTCGTGGTGATTCCAACATGAATTTAGTCTATAACGATAAAACAGATTATCCATAAATATTTCATGATGTATAAATATGTCGCAATGTAAAATGTACCAAACACGAACAGCACTTGTTATTCTGTGACAATGAAAATTATAACCTCTACAAAATTTTGTAATTCCTACTTATCCTTAGATAGACAGACACCGTTTTCACTTAAACAAGGAACCAATTTAGTTTAAACAGTTATCGTTATATTAACTAATCACGCATGCATTTTGGGTAGCCATATGCCTTCCGACATCTTGTTTGTCATTTGCGCCATCAATAAATTTAGAGCCCATTCAATTTTACTTTCGCATTTCGCACTTAATTCTGGTGGGGCTCAAATAATAGTCATTTCTTCTTCAAAACTCGACGACAACATTATTATAATAAATAAAAATGAACAATAAAACCACTGAAATAGAATAAAAGAATCAAAGTTATTTAACTTAACCTCCAAAATTATTAAAAAACTACCTAGTCGTTTTTTCACGCGTGGTTTGAGTAGACGCTTTTACGTTTAAATTTAATATTTGAAATGTACCTATATTTGTGTGAGTAAATTTGCAATAACGAGTTGTTACTTATATTCATGTCGATGTCCATTTTACATACATAAAACTTCAAAATATCATTACTTATTTTTTTTTATAGGCACTGTGGCAGAATGTTATCATGAAACAAAACGGCACGGTTTGAGTAGACACTTTTACCGCTAATGTTTAAATTTATAATGTGTTATATGTTATGTTCATGTCCATATCGATTAAGTATAGACTTAATATATTCGAATATATAATTTAATGTTTTTTTTTAATAGGTGTACTGGCAGAATGTCATCATGAACCATAGTAATTAAACTGATATAATGGCTAAAAACCATGTTGCTGTGTCACACATTTATGTGGAATACAATTAAAAAAATATTACTTCCCGGCCTAGGCCTTCAATTTTGAATGAAATTCCATTACGTGTCTCTCCAGTTGCCCCACCTGAAACGTGGTACTTTGAAGCCTATTATAACGAACGTTATAACAACATTTCATTGCATGTATAAATAAATAAAAAAATCTCCAAAAATATGTTTTATTTCTAGAGAAACTAAAAGTTAACTTGACAGATTAATATATCTAACACAGATATTGCTATTTAGTTCGTGGTGATTTCAACACGAATTTAGTCTATAGGTAATTATAAAACAGATGATCCATAAATATTTCATAATGTATAAATATTTCGCAATGTAAAATGTACCAAACACGAACAGCACTTGTTATTCTGTGACAATGAAAATTATAACCTCTACAAAATTTTGTAATTCATACTTATCCTTAGATAGACAGACACCGTTTTCACTTAAACAAGGAACCAATTTAGTCTAAACAGTTATCGTTATATTAACTAAACACACATGCATTTTGGGTAGCAATATGCTTTCCGACATCTCGTTTGTCATTTGCGCCATCAATTAATTTAGAGCCAATTCAATTTTACTGTCGCATTTCGCACTTAAATCTGGTGGGGCTCAATGAATAGTAATTTCTTCGTCAAAACTCGACGACAACATTATTATTATAAATAAAAATTAACAATATAACCATTGAAATAGAATAAATGAATCAAAGTTATTTAACTTAACCTCCAAAATTATTAAAAAACTACCCAGGCGTTTTTCACACGCGGTTTGAGTAGACTCTTTTACGTTTAAATTGAATATTTGAAATGTACCTATATTTGTGTAAGTTTTGCAATAACGTGTTGTTACTTATGTTCTTGTTAATGTCCATTTTATATAAATAAAACTTAAAAATATAATTTCTTATTTTTATTTTTAATAGGCGTAGTGGCAGAATGTTATCATGAAACAAAACGGCACGGTTTGAGTAGACACTTTTACCGCTAATGGTTAATGTTTTTTTTTAATAGGCGTTGTAGTGTATTGAGGTTTGCATAACCTGTCTCAAGCGTAAACGTCTGACCCAGGAGTGGGGGTCGGCAGTTGCCGTCAGACCACCGCCCGGGATACAAGGGTAGACTGTACGTCGGTGAGCCAGATTTACGTGTCCACGGTATCAATCAGTAGGACGTTACATGTGGCGACGAGAAAAAAATACTAAAGTTACATTAGATTCCGAAATCATTAAAACAACAAAAGGGAGGAGTAGTAAACATTTAAATAGGCGTTTCAAAGACTACCGCTGTTTTTGCAAAAAAAAAATGGATTTACGTTGCATTAATATCGGATTTTATGATGAAACCAAGTGAGTTGTTTTGAACGAAGTTGTTTACTAAGCCTTTTACATAAAGTTATGCGTGCATTTTAATATAAAAATCTGGGCTGACGTAACCAAAGCATAGGAAACTGGTGAGTTAATATGACGGTGACTTCGACCAAAGTACGAGTACCTACTAATATCTTCCTAAGCATTAGAATGTTCCTTGTGCAATTATTAAATGAATGTAAATGATAACTTGCACATTATGGTTACTATAACGTAGATAGTCGAGCGTTAAAAAAATAAAATAAACATACCTACATAAAATACCAACTAATTAGGTATAGGTAAATCAAATTAAGTACATGACCTCGACATCGTTAAGCTTGGACAGCGTGGTCCATGAATTTGAACTATGAAATTTATAGAAACCGAAGATACCTGCATCTTTAATTTTGCTTAAGTTATAATAAAAAACCATACAGGATACATATTATGCCGATGAAAACACTATACGGGTAAACATATAATATGTATGTGTATATGGTACGGGCGGACGAGTTTCACTTAATAATAATGCCCGAATATGGATATATTATTTTGTCATAAATATATTGTTGCTGAATGCATGGCAAGTGTAATGGCCATGGCGGACAGGGTCATTTCACGTCATAGGATAAGCCTTAACAACATACAATGGTGGACGGTCTCATATCGTCACTGTCATGCTAACATCTTAGACCAGTGCGACCAACATACTGGTCCGTATTGAGTATTGTATTATAAGCAGCAGAGTAATATATCTATTATAGGAGATGTAATTATCTGTTTACTAAATTAAGTAATACAGGAAACTATTTAATCGTGACATTAATTTGTCATGCGTTTGATTGTATTTGAAAATAAAGTTAGTTACATAGCTGACTACTACTCGTAGATCAACTATAGCAGATAAAATTATCTGGTTATTGAATTAAGTAATACTGACAAGAAACTACTCAATCAAAACATTTAACTGTCATGTGTTTGTTATGATAATTGAATTACAAAGCTGACTACTAGATCAGTTAAAGCAGTACAATTATCTTGACATTAAATTAACTAATACAGGAAATTACTCAATCTTGACATTTAATTGCCATGTGTTTGTATTCAATAATATAATTATAAAAGCTTACTGCCAGATCAGTTATAAGAGATACAATTATCTGGTTATTAAATTAACTTATACATACAGGAAATTACTCAATCTTTAACAAATGGTAGGATTGGTACCTAAATCTCACAGACTGTCGAGTTTTACTTAACATTGATCAGTGTTTATTATTTTGCCATGAATATGATGGCAATAAATGGAAATCCAGTGGTCTGGTTATTAAGTCAACTATAACAGCAGATTACCAAATGGTAATTAAGTCAAGTAATACAGCAGATTACCGAATCTGGACATTAAATTGTCATGTATAAATGGAAATCCAGTGGTCTGGTTATTAAGTTAACTAACACAGCAGATTACCGAATCTGGAGTTGGACATTAAATTGTCATGTATGAATTAAACACAACAGATTACCGAATCTGGACATTAAATTGTCTTGTATATATTAAACACAGCAGATTACTGAATCTGGACATTAAATTGTCATGTATGAATTAAACACAGCAGATTACCGAATCTGGACATTAAATTGTCATGTATGAATTAAACACAGCAGATTACCGAATCTGGACATTAAATTGTCATGTATATAAACACAGCAGATTGCCGAATCTGGGCATTAAACTGTCATGTATGGACTAAATTGGTACTTACAGCAGATGATTAAATCTGGACATTCAATGGTCATGCATGAATTAAACACAGCAGATTACCGAATCTGGACATTAAATTGTCATGTAAGGAAAAAACAAGTTACACCGTATGCGGGTAAAAATGTATCTGATACCGAAAGAAGTAAATTATACGATAATATATACATAAAATATGTGTATACCTACAGAAAAAAAGTTACTGACCTAGTTACAACAGATATATTTATCTGGTCATTACATTGACTTGAGCAGATGGCTCTTACGAGAATCTGACCGTTGAACGGTTTGATTGCAGGTCGCCCAAACCATGTCATCGACGCTCACTTTAGACAAGTTCGATTGTGAAGCGGACCCTACTTCAGTCGGCGTTAGGTGGGAACGCTGGAAGCGAGCGATGAGAATCTGATTCTTGAATGACTTGATTACATAGTCCCCTAGTTGTTGTTCGATGCAAAACAAAAGCAAAAGGCTTATCTTCATAGGAAATCCGAGTGGAATGGGTTAACATAGCCGCCATAAAATTGGAGAATGTCTGGTGGTTCAATTGAATGCCTCCATTAAATTGAAACGGGTTGTTGACATAGCCGCCACTAAATTGGAAAATGTCTGGTAGTTCAATTGAATGCCTCCATTAAATTGAAATGGTTTAACACAACCACCATTAAATTGGAAAATGTCTGGTAGTTCAAATGAATGCTTCCATTAAATTGGAAATGGTTGACAACCTTCATTAAATTGAAAATAGTCAAGTGATTTAATTTCAGGTTAATATAATTGAAATTTCAGTTTGTTTTTTAATATTAACCCACCAAAGAATACCAATAAGACACCAAGTTTAAGTGAAACGCTTTTACATATGGTAGTCACACTCTACTCAATGTGAAACAACAACTAGAAATACTGTTTATTGAAAATCTAAACCTTGTTTGTTCATCGAGCAAAGAATACTTAGGCTGCAATCATACAACTACAATGTAAATCTACAGTACAGGTAAAATTAAGATAAAAGAAGGGATGCTGCAGAAGCTAGTCTAATTGAAAATAGAGAAGTGTTTATCAAGAATATGGATCCCTCATGTAGTTTAGGATAAACTAACCTAACTTAAAACCGAACTTAATTCAACGGCTGGGTCCTTAAGGGGATAAGGAAAATATAATAAAATTGGTTTAACGTGTATCCACCATCATTGACTCTTACATGTATGTATCACACAAAGGTACACGCAACAGTAAGTCTAGGATAACTAAGAAAGCATACAAATAGGTTAACACCATTATGAAGGTTATCCGTTATTAAGGTTATTATTATGAGGGTTATCAAGCGCGAATAATAATAATACAGCAGTAGTCAAAGTAATACTTTATTGCACTAAAATTGGTACAAAATATATAAATAAACAGTTACAAAGGGTAAAAAGAGATTCAAGATAACCTTTGCGTAGGATTAGGCATTGACTCTTCATAATTCCCTGGTGTTTTGGGAATGTTGTGCTACCTACATTAAAATCGTCATGTTAAGGTCGAAGAACTATCTGCGGGCGATAGCGTGTCCTTTTAATAGAAGAAGTTTGCTGTTAAACTACTAAAGCTCATGACTATTTGGTGTCTAGGTGATTACACAACAAACAATGTATTATATAATTTAAACTTTCGTGAGTCATATTGATATTAAATTGCAACGGTTAACACTCGCGTATTTTTATCACAATAGGCGTGACATGTTTCGAATGCATCGGGCAGTCACGTCGGATAGACAGAGTGGTGTTGGTACCTTCGCGGCTCGGGCATCACTGCCCGAGACCGACGTAGGAAACGGGTCGCGCGCGACGAAACGGGGTGATCCGCCCGCGCGCGACAATGTATTGTTGGTCATTAAAAAAAAACAGTCACATTAAACATCTCCTGTAAAGTGATGTCAAGGATCACATAAGCACTTAAGTTTGAATCGAAAAGCATTCAGATCGCTGAGAGCCTGAGTACTTAATATACTTACCTAATTCCTAGTTACCTGTAATATCAGTTGGAGTTTCATGGAATTACGCCATGATACTATACCTATATAAGTAGTAACTTTTTATATTTCTCCATGTTGCAAATATTAAAATGACATTCTTATTTATAAAAGAAAATAAGAATATTTTCGAGCATAAATTCAAAAAAAATCTGAAGGTCTGTAAAATGTGAGGGCTAAAAGCTTTACCGTGAATCTCAATATTTTCTGATAAAGTGAGAGAGAGATAACATTGTTCTATGAATGCTAAACCCGGAACCCTGGGTTATAGTGGTTTTATTACATGAGGTCAAATTAAGTTTTATTATCATAATATTATACAAATATTCATAATACTGAACGCCACTAGGTACTCACCATTTCATGATCAAATAAATACTTAATTCCTCATAAGTGATTGTACCATAAGCCTAAACCCTATAGCTTATGGTAATGCTATACTACCTATATACTTACTTTACTCTTTGTGCTATACTAATTATTTCTCACATTAGAGACGCTTAAATGCGTAATGTACCAACTTCACACGTATCAGTATTTAAGTATTTACGGAAATGCAAGTTAATAAACTAACACGTACCTACAGTAGATGTATTGAATCAAACTTTGGTTTTATTGCACAAATTACAATGACTTATATTATGATCCCTTAGATTGCACCTGATAGTGCAAGCTAAGGGATATTACTAAACAATAATAAAAAAAAAGAAAGTAAGCCATTGAAGCCTTACTCATTCTAATTATAGATATAACGCCTCTTTGCCTCTTTTTCATGTGTAATCTATACCAGTTTGTGTTATTTTTGTTGTTTTGAGGTGCAATAAAGAGTTATTGTATTGTATTGTATAACGCCATATTCATAAAAACTTAACAGATTCATATTAGTTAAAATATGTTTTATCCCTTTTAACAAACGCAAATGTCAAATTGACAGATAACGAGAAACGACAAATTAGTAAACGGAGGTTTTGATGAGCGTTTATGAATAACGGCAATAGTTGCTTTCAGTGATATTGACAGATTTATAATAAACAGCAAATACACTTATTAGAGTAACATAAACTAAGTTATCTAAATTACAACAAGATATTAAGTTTGTTAAAATATTTATGAATGTTAAAACACACATAGTTACATAATAATGTCGAAAATTATATTTACTTTGGTAAATAGTATTTTCTAACTATGTAGCATAGTGTATTCAACATCACGTGAGCTAATCATTGTTTTTACCAAACTAACAGCCGATTTATGACTGAATGGATCTAACTATGCGTTCATGTCTACGTAACTGTTGAGTAAATTTAGATGAGAATCATATAAGTGGAAGTATTTAATGATAACAACGGTAAAACACACAGGCACAACGCCCATGATCTAAAAAAAAAACAAAAACAAAAGGAGAAGGACGGGAAATGGATAGTATCAGGAAAATTATCGAGAAAGGAGACTGAGAATAATTTGGGATCAGATGAAGACAGTGATGTATATTAGAAATCCAAATTCGGAGAAGTAATTTACTTTGTGTCATTCCAGTCATTACTAGTAACTCTATAAATAAGTTGTTTTGACAACTGATTGATAAGATGCAAACTAATAAAGAAAAAAACAACAAGGAAGGGATGTAGTGTATTGAGGTTTGCATAACCTGTCTCAAGCGTAAACGTCTGACCCAGGAGTGGGGGTCGGCAGTTGCCGTCAGACCACCGCCCGGGATACAAGGGTAGACTGTACGTCGGTGAGCCAGATTTACGTGTCCACGGTATCAATCAGTAGGACGTTACAGGCGTACTGGCAGAATGTCATCATGAACCATAGTAATGAAACGGTTATAATGGCTAAAAGCCATGTTGCTGTGTCACACATTTATGTGAAATAAAATTAAAAAAATATGACTTTCCGGCCTAGGCCTTCAATTTTGTATGAAATTCCATAACAGGTCTCTCCAGTTGCCCCGCCTGAAACGTGGTACTTTGAAGCCTATTATAACGAACGTTATAACAACATTTCATTGCATGTTTGGGAAAATACCTTTATCAATCAGCCAGTACTTTGTAAGATGGACAGCATGTGATGCATTAGCAACACACAACAAATTCGCATTTTTTTCCGGTTCTTTCGGTTTAACTAAATCGAACCTAACTAAAGGATCCTGTATAGTTCACCTATACAGATCATTTTATAGACATAATACTTGAATTGCAAGTATGTTACCAACTTTAAGATCTTCGCTATCTACATCCATTGGAGTAATCGACAGACCCTCCCCAACAAAGAGAGAATCTTTATTTGATGGCTTAACAGACCATTCTGCTGAGTCTTCTGACAAGAACTCGGGTCCTGCTAGCCACTTCTCCATTACCTCTTTCGGTTGAGCGGATCTAAGTAGTATCTACATACAATATCTACGTACATCATACGTATCTATTTATAATTAATAAATCTTAAACTTCAGCGTAGAAAACTGATAATTTATAAATTGGTATACGATGAAATTAACCCCACGAGACAGGCCTAGCCTAGTGTGGTGGTGTATAATTTTTGGCAAATAAACAACTTTTACTTTACTTCTACCGGCTTTCAATCAATTGGTCACGCTGTAACTTAATTTCTTTTCTTCCCTGGGCACGCCAAAATTTCGGCAGAGCGTTTATGTTTCAGCAAGATAATGATCCGAAACATTCGTCTTATCTTGTTAAACAATGGTTCAAAAAACGTAGAGTAAGGGGTTTTGGAATAGCCCAGGCAAAGTCTGGACTTGAATCCTATAGAAAACCTATGGAAGGAGCTCGGTCATCGTGCGAGTGCAAGAAATGTCAACAAAATTAAAGGAAGAGTGGGAACGCATTCCAAGTTCTTTTCTCGCGAAGTTGATTGTATCATTGCCCCGAAGATGCCAAGCTGTTCTTGATGCAAAGGGTTTCAGTACCAAGTACTAATCTAATATTTTGATTTTCAGTGCAGAATCTGTAATTTTTGCTGTTTTCTTCATTAATAAACCACTTTTACCTATATTTCGAGTATTAGTTATTTTTTGCACTTTTTAATAAACTTGCACAAAACGAGTTTCTTATATGGTGTCATATGAAGTATATGATTTTACTCTCCATCTAAAGGACTTTCACATGATAATCGTTTAGGCAGCCTTAGTCATTCTCATAAAAACATACTTAAAAAAAAACACAAATATGATAGATTATTTTCCGCTATTGTAACCCTTGTGATATTTGCATGTACCTAATATTTTCATTTAGCTTATACGATTTATTATATACCACTAAATCATCTGCGTACTGGGATAATATTACGTTTTCAGTATATTTTGCTATTTTATGCGTAACGAGATTGAATATTAGTGGAGATACAATACAATACAATAACTCTTTATTGCACCTCAAAACAACAAAAATAACACAAACTGGTATAGATTACACATGAAAAAGAGGCAAACAACAGGCGGTCTTATCGCTAAAGAGCGATCTCTTCCAGACAACCTCGGAGTTATTGGATCGCCTTGTGCTTACGTGCTTGTAATTACGTCATGTACAGTCACCTGCAATAGTATATGACGCTATGAAGGCCGCAAAAATATGTGACACGCTCTTATGGCGGTACAAACAAGAATGTGTCAGATTATTTTGCAGCCTTCATAGAGTCCTATACTATTGCAGGTGACTGTACGCCTCTTATTTTTAGTTTTATATTTACCAGGAACTCCCACAAATAATTACAATATTTTGACGACACTTTCTATTAAGACGTTATTGTAGGCATTATCGATGTCTAGAAAGCAGGCGAGGGTTGGCATTTTCTCAGCAAATCCGATTTGTATATTATATTAATCAACCGGATTAATGCGTCGATAGAAGACTGGGACCTTCTTAAATCTGTGACAGATTCTGCTAGGACTTTATGCTTTTCCGTGTGTCACTCCAAACGCTTGGTTAGCATAGCATGGAAGATTTTACAAATGCAAGATATTAAGGATTTGGGACGTAGTTTGACCTCCGCGTTATTTTGTTGTCCCTGATTGGGGATAGGAACAACTTGTATATTGCACCAATGTCCTGGTATATAAGCGATCAAAAACATACGGTTGTATAACATCAATAAATATCTTTAGCGCACATGGGTAGGTTATATACCATAGAGTACGTTATTTCGTCTTCACCAGGGGCGGTGTCCTTCTTTTTAAGACAACAGATTAGTTCATCATAGTAAAAAATCATCAGGTTGCCAAGATCTATTAAATGAGACATGTTTCGTTTCTGTTGGTGGATGGGGACAGTGCCCATTCAAATTTGTCCATTGTCCAGCATAAAAGCTTGAACTATTTAAGTTAATAATAGTAAATCTTATTCTTTTCATTAATGTTAATTTGTAAACGAACCATATATTCTTTTATACATTACTTTTTCAACATCACTTCATAAGCAGCAGTCAGCCAATGTCTAATTTAGAAGCAGAGACCGGACAAATGGGTACTCGGAATAACGTGGACATGACTCCAAATATTAATTAATGAATTAATTGATTTCTTAGTGATAATTGCTTACACATCAATGGGATTATAAAAGAAAGATATTATACCTCTTTTGATTTCCTTCTTAAAAATACAATAACTTTTTTGACATGGACATTACGTATATTTAGGTACTGGTATGGAATCCAGGTCAACAGCGTTAGATGGGCAAATGTAATGTCTGATGAGTACAGGTTGGAATGCGGGGTGAGACAGGGGGGTTTAAGCTCACCAACGCTTTTCAATCTGTACGTGAACGGATTAATCGAGGCGCTCAGCCATAGAGTATCAAGAGTGAACACTCGGATACATCGTGTTGTGACCAGCAATGGCGGCCGATTTATATGTGTGCGTGCAGCCGAGTGATACCATGTGAATTTTTTTTTCCGAATATAATCAAATCGAATTGATGACCGGGGATTCAATGAAAAGTTAAATATTTGTTTTGATGAAAATTATTTCTGTGCTTATAAATAATTACACGTAAATATGTAATATACACATAATTTACAAGTAAAAGTTACTTTTATAGTAAACAATTTCATACGGTTTACAGTAAGGTAGGTAGTTCTCTTTCTAAACAATGTTGAAACAACATTCATGCGACAAGTGATGATTGGGGATCATGTGGAAGGTAGGTAGTAGTAGTACAGTCACGTCTATAAATATACACTTTGGAACGTATTCCAGGGAAAGAAGGGCCAAAATTTAATACAGATGCAAATACAAAATTTAAAGATTTAATTTAATTTTTAGGAAAGGTACCATTTCATGGATTTTCATATTTCCATAAGTATGAAATACGCAAGACGAAGCAAGCAATTACGCGACTTTCGGGATATAACCAAACTCAAGCTGCTGGTCACACTACGCGTAATGAAGTTAATATTCGATTTTTTTGCATAAACACGTGTCAATTATAATTTTACCGATGAAAGGTCATTCCATGTGACTTGTTTTTGTGACCGATTGCGTTTTTACAATGTAAAACTACGCACGTCGGCATTTTCACATTACTTTCACGGAGATGTTTGTTGTCGGTTGGTTTCGTTATCACTGACAGATGACAAGCGTAATGTTTTGTCTGTGCATGTGTGCGTTCTTGTCGGAACAAGGTGACAGGCGTAATATGGAATCACAGTTTCTTCTTAGTGACACTACGTCTATTTATTTTCTATGTCTATGCGCTCAGCAGCATTCATGTCGGATGTCATGTTGATGACGTTTGTGTCAACAACATAAGTTATGCGGATTACATGGTGCTGTTGAGCGCGTCGGTTTGTGGTATGCGCCGGCTGCTTCATGTGTGTGAGGAATATGCATTAAGTCATGGCCTAAAATACAATGAAAAGAAGAGCCAGTACCTACATGATTTTTGAGAGCAGTCGCAACCGGGTATGTGAGTTTCCGCCTATCCACCTCAATGGTGTCTTGATGGATCGAGTTGACCATTTTGAATATCTAGGTCATATCGTTGCGGCTGATCTCAAAGATAACCTGGACATGGAGAGGGAGAGGAGAGCCTTATCGGTGAGGGCGAATATGATAGCCCGCAGGTTTTCCAGATGTTCTAAAGAGGTGAAGGTCACTTTGTTTAGGGCATTCTGCACCTCCCTCTATACGTGCAGCCTGTGGGTGAAGTATTCGCAACGGGCCTTTGGGGCTCTCCGAATTCAATATAATAACGCGTTCCGGGTTCTGATGGGACTGCCTCGCTTCTGTAGCGCATCAGGGATGTTTGCGGAGGCGCGCGTCAGCTGTTTCTATGCGACCATGCGTGGGCGCGCGGCATCCCTGGTGCGCCGGGTGCGGGACAGTCCCAACAAAATTCTTAGGATGATAGCGGATACGTAGCTCACTCGATAAATTTTGAGATGCTCGAAATTTGAAAATGGAACGCACCCATGTTATATGTTTTTAAAAAGCAAATTTATTTAAAAATAGAACACTAGTATCCAGTACACTCTAATTTCAAAAATAGATTAGTTCCAGTTGTTTTGCTACGTTTTCCGTGGGTTTTCTTTGAAACGATGGAGCTGAACCGCGAACATTTTCGTGCTATGATATATTACGATTTTAAATTTGGTTTAACCGAACAACTGACTTTGCAGCGATTACAATCGGCATTAGGAGACTCTGCTCCATCCCGGGCAACTGTTTTAAGATGGTTTAGTGAATTTAAAAGGGGCAAAACCAACCTCGAAGATGAACACAGAAGTGGTCGCCCTCAAACAGCAGTAACTGCAGAAAACGTATGGACTACTGAAATGTTAGTGCGAGAAGACCCACGAATTACATACACGGACATCGAGAAGATCCTAGGCATTAGTTCGGGGAGTGTTAATATCATCCTACATCAACATCTTGGACTAAGGAAGCTTTGTTGCCGTTGGATCCCGCGTTTGCTCTCCGGAACTGAGAAACAGGCTCGTGTGGATTGGTGTCATGAAATGCGTTTAAAATTCGAAAACGGAACATCAAGACGTGTTTCTGAAATCATTACTGGTGACGAAACATGGATTTATCAATATGATCCGGAAAGTAAGCGGCAGTCGTCAGTATGGGTGTTCTCAGAGGGCAAGTTACCAACAAAATTACAAAGACCTCGAAACGTAGGCAAAAAATGGTGGCTAGTTTTTTTTCTCGGGGGGGACATCTGTCGACTTCAGTGCTGGAAAATCATAGGTCTGTTAACTCGGAATGGTACACTACAGTAGCATTGCCGCAAGTTTTCCAAGCAGTGCGGGAGAGGAGACCAAAGGCTGGACTTCGGGGAATCATGCTGCATCACGACAACGCCTCTTCACATACGTCCCTCAGAACAAAGGCGTTTATTGCAGAAACTGGGGTTGAAACCTTGCCTCATCCACCCTACAGCCCTGACTTGGCTCCCTGCGATTTCTTTTTGTTCCCAACAGTGACGGAAAAAATAAAAGGCAAGTTTTTTTCGAGTGCCAAAGAAGCCGTGGCTGCCTATGAAGGAGCGATTTCTGACCTATCCGATCAAGACTGGCAAGTGTTTCCAAAGTTGGTTTAGACGAATGGAACTTTGTATAAAGAACGATGGAGAGTATTTTGAGAAAATGTAAAATAAATAGTGTTTATATCTTCAATAGTTTTTTTGTATCTCAAAACTTTTCGAGTGACCCACGTAAACCCGATTGTGCTATTTTGTTGCACTGTGAGGGGCTGCACTCTCCCACCAGTGCTATACAATGGTAGGTTTGTTGTATATGTATAATATATATAGGCTTAATATTTCTTTTTTTTTATCAATCAATCAATCAATCAAAATTATTTATTGTTTGGCCATGGGTTACAAAGATGTTACACATAATAATTTTACATAGGTACCATCATGTCCTGCCTCAGAGAAGCATACAATATAAAACTTAAATCTAGGTAAAGGTAAATATTATGTGATGGATTTTGTAAAATATGTGTCCAGTTACATGAAATAAATAATTTTGAAAAATAATTTTGAATTAATATTCTGACATTAATTAAATTTACTTTGTGATTCTTTCATTGTATGGTATACTAGCTTTTTTCCGCGGCTTCGCCCGCGTGCTAAACGTAATTTTCAACCGTCTACAAATAAGAAGAGTTGGACCCGTATATTTGTATGTACATTTGTATGTTTTTCCGATATTATCTCGCGTTTGGCTGAACCGATTTAAATGGAATGGATGGTTTTCGGAAAAAAGATCAAACTGAAAATTCAAATTAGCGGCCGTTTCTCAATTTTGACCTCTGATTTGTTATAAACATATATCGTTATCGCGGGAGCAAATACGACTTTAAAATATATAATTATTTTATTGAATATCGATGCTATCTTACCTCTGTACTTGACTTGATTAGTACTTAAAAAGATTACCTATTAGGTACGCAACCTCATCAGTCACTTTAGACATTTGTCATTTTTGATTGATTTGTATTTGTATCAACATAATTTAATGGAAGTAGTGCTTTTCAAAAATGCTTCGAAGGATAACATGTAATGAATTTGTGGAGTTGTTCATACAAGATTATCCCGAGTTAGAGGCTCGCGATACAAAACTATTTGCTCGAAGTGCAATGTAAGTTTTTGTAAAACAAAATCTTCTGTGAGACGTCATTTTAATTCGGAAAGACACACTTCTCTCAAAAAAGATTTTAGGTTGGAACTGACAAAATTTCTAGTAAGCTGTAACATACCGTGGTCTCAGATAGAGAATCCTATATTTAAAACATTAATTGAAGATTGCGTATCTGGAAAATTTGAAAAAACTGTTGAGGTTTCTTCAGAATGTTTGTTGAGGCAGACTTACGTAAATGAATTATACAACGAAGAGATGGAAAAAAATTAGAGACGAATTAAAAGACGCGTATATATATATATATATCGTCAAATCGCTTATGTGATAGTAGGTGCAATGCTTGAAGGTGATGTCAAGCAACGCACACGTGCTTTCAAGCAAATGTTTGAAAGAAACCAACAATATCAGTATAACTAATACTGTAAAAAGTGCCCTGGATGATTTGTGGGGCCCTGGCCACAATAAGCATGATAAGTTGTTATTGCTATTGACTGATGAGGGGTATATGTTAAAAGCTGGCATAAATTAGAAAAAACTAATTCCAAACATTGTCCATGTTACATGTTTAGCCCATGCTCTTAACAGAGTTGCTGATCGAGTTCGTGTTCTTTTTCCAGAAGTTAACCGATTTATTTTTAAATGTAAAGAATGTATTTCGCAAATTTCCGTATAGAGTAAGAGCATTAAGAGAAATGTTTAATGGAATTCATTGGCCTCCCAACCCAAAAATTATGTGTTGGGGAACATGGATCGAGGCTGCCACTTACTATAACAAGTATTTTGATCAAATAAAAAGCTTTATAGGCACATTTCGTAATTCCGACGCACAGTGTATCGCAAAGCAAAAATATCTTTTCTCAGTGCAAAAGTTCGAAAATACTTAAATTTTATACGAAAGTATCTTCAAGTAATTCCAGATGCTATAAATAAACTGCTACGCCAAAATCTATCTCAGTGAAAGTTTGACCATAACTAAATACATACAAGCATATATCTAAATTATTTTTGAATGAAGATGGGTAACAGATGAAAAACATTGTAAACTGATATCGGGGAAGGCGATAGTACTAGATACATTACATTACTTTTGTATTACTTACTAGTACATTTGATTACTTCCGTCGTTTTAAATATGCACCAATTACAACAGTTGCAGTCGAAAGATCATTTAGCCAGTTTAATGAATATTTACTGCACGACGCCGCAGATTAATAGTAGAAAACATAGATATTTTTTTGTCATATATAACGAAAATTACTTAAGATCAACAAAAAGTAATTAAAGTTATTATATTAAATTAAAACATGGATATTTATTTGAATTGTAAATATGTCGATTCCAGGTTATTATTTACTAACAGAGTGTAAAGCAAGAAGCAAAAACTTCGTACAGTCGAAAGATCATTTAGCCAGTTTAATGAATATTTACTGCACGAGACGCCGCAGATTAATAGTAGAAAACATAGAGATTTTTTTGTCATATATAACGAAAATTACTTAAGATCAACAAAAAGTAATTAAAGTTATTATATTAAATTAAAACATTGATATTTATTTGAATTGTAAATAATTATGTCGATTCCAGGTTATTATTTACTTACAGAGTGTAAAGCAAGAAGCAAAAACTTCGTACTAGTTATGATGAACTCCTTGGAGGCTTATGATATGTAGGCAGAAAAGTCTGTTTTTTACTAAATGGACAGTCAAATAGACTACTTCTTTAGCAAATTTATATTTGCTCCCACTATATATATGGTTATTAAGAACCTCTCGAACCCTTTGTATGTGCCTACCGAGTTCCATCACGAAAAAAAAAACTAGAAATTCAAGATGGTGGCCGTTGATGGTGGCGTTGGTGGTTCGTTAGAAAGAACCTTTCTTTTTTTATTTTATTTTTATTTGCTTTTAACACATTGACATGCATGCAAATACAATATATATCAAAATATTTACAAATTTACCACATTTAACAATATGTTTTAATATATATATTATACAAAAATTCAAATCAGATATGTTAGAAATAATAATCAAACTAATTTAACGCATCAGCAAAATATTCATCAATACAATAATAAGGTCTATTTATAAAATAATCTTTTAATTTTCTTTCAAATTGCTTAATGTCATCACAGTCTTTTAAATCTTTGGTCAACTTATTATATACTCTAATTGCAATATTACCTAAACTATTATTATAATGTACAAAACTAGGGGCTGGCAGTATTAATTGGTCATTATTATTTCGGATCCTCTCCTCGGATATCGATTTTCATCACGATCAGACCATAACTGAAGAAATTCTACACGGCGGCCGTTTCTCTCAGTTTTAACTTCAGATTTTTCATTCAAAACCTCTCGGATCCTCAGATATCGATTTTAACCAAGTGGGCCTAACGAAGCTAAATTTTTTAGGGTCTTCATGTCTCCGGGGGTGTGTCCAGAGATGCGCAGCGATTGGCTAAAGCGCGCGGTAAGCGATCATGTGACGCGGCGCTAGAGAGGAATGTAAGTCGATAATCTGTTATCCATCGGTATTTGATACGATCTGAAGATTTATAAATACAGTAAAATCCTAGAACAACCAATGCAATCGTAGTTAAAAATATTGCAGTGGGCGATGTGTAAAAATGAATATAAACATATTAAGTATCTTGACGTTAAACCCGTGTGTGTGCGTATACACATACAATTTTTTGGACGATTTTTTTTTTAGATTTTTTGAATACTTTTATACATGACCTGTACTAAGTCATAACCAAAATAAGAGCTTGAAAGTTATTTTACTTTTTTTTATGAGAAGTTTTTTGCTAAGTTTTTTTTATAGCAGTGAATAAGTGACATACTGACTTACACTACTACTACACTAAAACTCATAGTGGTAACAGTCGAAAATGTGTTTTTACACGAGTTATGATGAAAAACAGTTCTAGAGAAAGATCTCTGAAACTAAGCCAAATCCAGATAATTTCATATGACATAACAGTCTAAATGCGGTTAAGCTAAAACGTCTGCAAACGATACCAAATATCTCAGAAATATACCGTTTAACACTGTTGGGCTATTAACGCCCACGGTGTTTAATTATTGCCACCTACAAAAAATACATGTATAAAGTAAGAACTTATTGTATATGCCGTATATATTGGTATTTATTGTATATGCCGAATATTCGGCAGTTTTTGCCGACTAGTCGGCCGACTAAAAAAGGTGCCGAATAGTCGGCGTTCCCGACTAGTCGCGCGACTAGTCGGGCCATCTCTACTTTTAATCCGACCGAAATCGATATTTGGTGATCCGAGAGAGTCCTCAATAACGAATCTGTAGTCAAAATTTCGAGAAACGGCCGCCATTATTTCTATTTTGATCTGATCGTGTTCAAATCATAGGTAGAAGAAAGGAGAAATAGATAGCTAACGCAGGCGTGGCGTGTGTCGGAGCGACGAGTATAGAGATATTAACTGTTTGACGCGAACCAGTTACAACTTAGCCGCAACCGTAAAATGTACTTCGATATTTTCGTAAAATACCGAATTGCTGCGTTATTACGAGCAAAAATAGAAGTGGAAACAAAAACTTCAAGGACTATGGAGTCACGCACCACATGTATTGTATTCATTTTATTAGTTATTAGTTGATAAAATCATGCAACTTTACAAATATATCCAGTGCCGTATGATTTTACTCTACCGGACTTATTGATTTAACTGATCTGTAACTTCTTTTCAGGTTGCAATATCGTGGGCATCAATGGGGCATGTAGAGGTATTGAGTTATCTAATCTCATAATTTGTATCAAGTAAGTCTCTGGTCTCAAAATTGTAAAAAGTAAGAACTTTAAACAGTTATACAATACATTTGGTTTCAATTTCTTCTTATGTCCTATACTTTTCTGCAGGCAATTAAGTGAATGAAATTAAGTGAGTGAATGAATTAATAAATTTGTCGTATTTACTTACCTTTATGGCCAGATATGTTTCATCTGGTGCTTAATTCAGAAATTTTTGGAGTTCATTAGAGGTGAAAATTTTAGATTTTTTGCCTTATATCCAGTGGACTGTAACCACGCAACCAACTTAACCCTTTGACCATTATTTTTTCAAAGCAATGAATTGAGAACTTAAACGACACGCACAGCATGAATGATTTTTGAGAGATCGAGAAATGTATATATTATTGCAGGGTTACCGAATTATAAGACAGCAGTATGGTTGCCGCTATCAGCCAAGGGCAGTAAGTGACAAGACCGTCATGTCAGTTTACCGGGAGAACTACGGGTGGCATGACGTATCTAAAATGAATAAATTAAAAACCAATAGAACGATAAGAAATAATTAAAACCTTTATTTAACTTAACTTTAAACTGAATTCTTTCAAATAAATAACCGGGCCTTGCTTATAGTCAGGGTTCCGTAGCCGCCCGACCTTAATTGAAAACGTGAATAAATCTGAAGCATGGGACAGCACAAAGTGGGACTTTTCATGTCTCGCATCCAATTTTTGACTTTTTATTATTTTTAGCTGAGCTGCACATTCGACAACGTCTGTATGTAGCCAGATCCTCAGGCAAATGCACGCCTACATTATTGTACCTAATATCGTCAGTTGTAATATGAATTAATGTAACCACCAAATCACGGTTTTTCAGGAGAAGCAAAAAACTATTTCACTGAATAGAAAACATGTCATAACTTTTTAAGTTTTTATTATTTAGAAATGATGTTTATAGTATTAGTCCTGATTTTAAAAGATTTATTTGATGATCAATAACAAATTTGGTATACTATTGTAGTTTTGAAAAACGTTGGTGCTTACGTTTAGTTTTTCAAAAAAATATTGTAGTTACATTAGGAATTTTGTGACAAAAATCTAATACAGATTTGAAAGTTTAATGTAACTCACAAAAATGTATGTAAGTCACACAAAAAGTAATCTAAGTCACACAGGTTTACAAAACTTGGACTTACGCCAAAGAGTTCGATGACTACATTTCCATACTTATCTCCGTAGTATAAGCTCCATTTTCGAATAAATAATTTTAATAAAATAAACAAATATGGCCTGCATTAAACCCATTCTGTGACGGTGGCAAATAACATAAAATCAGCTTATTGGAGAGTCGCATATGAACACGTTCCGTACTGTGATGTTGACTCCTGCTCTCTTGTAGACTCTTCTCTTACAAATACTACGGACCAGATGGCGAGAGTACTCCGCCCTTGCACATGTACGGATTGACCTTGCTCAAAAATAAACAAGACTAAGTAGGTAGGTAGGTAGGTATTGAATGACCATTATGTCTACTTTATAAATAGCTTAAACTACATTACTTCATACAAAGCAATTTAATAGTAGCAATCATTTTTTTCAAATGCAATGCACTATTAGTTTAGTCTAACTTAAGTCTCGTATTCGCACTTTGCAGACCCCGACGAAAAAAGAGGGTTGTTCGAAGTTTTACGTGTGTTTCTTTCTGTGTATGCTCTTTGTCTGCATGTGTATTTCTCTGTGAAATCGTAAATGTGCGAATATCTGAACAATTGGATGGTGCCTAGCTATGTTTGGTGGACATAGTAGCAGTCGTTTCCAAGATTATTTAGCTGAAACTGGAAGTAGTCTTAGTTTTTTAGAGCCAATATTGAAGCTAAACCTTTTAAGTTTTGGTTACGCGTTCAAGTGAAGTAATTTTTTTTTACTACACTGTTGGGTTTTGTAATTTTCTTTGTCCTTGTTTAATTTTGTTATTACAAAACAATACAATAATATCAAGAACCTGCTTATTGCAACACTAATTTTTTAGAAGTAGATGAGTTAGCTTGTAGTGTTTATATGGTTATCGGTATCATTATCTTAACAATAACACCATTGTAGTTTTATTTCATGAGTGACTAATGTGTGATTACCTGATTACCAACCGAACACTATACTTTATACTACACTATATACACTATACGATTTTTTTAAGTATTGAATTGAGATTTAAATCATCGACATCAATGGGATTCTGTCGTAACCCCGATATAGGATTTATCTGGACCGCCTGACTTACTTACAATATACCACGCTTCATAAGTTGAATTGAATACATCTGGGTTGCTTTTGATTTAAAGGTATTAAAGTATTTAATCAAAGCGCCTCTAAATAGTCAACAGGTCATTTACATTTTACGATATAAATATGTATACGTTATTCCATCTCATCTGGTGGTGGTCTAGCACAACTCGACACGACTGATTGTCAAGTATCTTAATGGACACATGTATCTATGGAGTTTTGCGGTCACATTGGTAGGGTATTTCTTGTCCTCCATAAACTGACTGTCAGCCACAACAATAAAAACCTGTTTTACGCACACAAACGTATCTTTTTTCCTTTACCCAACATTTTTTTCTGAATGCTGGTACGTCAGTGCTGCGATTGAGTATTTTCACTGAGTTAACTTTGAGATTGATTTTGTATAAAAACGTTGGCTCCTTCGCTACCAATCGAAGACACGCTAGCATGGCATAGCTCTTATAATTCATGAAATAAATTGCAAATATCTACTTAAAAATATAACGTAAGCACCAGTTTCATTGACAACTTGATGCCGTTGTGACTAATAAACGCCAAAATTGATTTAACTTAGTACAAATCGTTAACGTAAGCGCCATAACTTTATGCATACATGCAAAAAAATTGCGTAAGTGCCATTAAAATATACGACGATGTTACTGTAACTGACAAATGTGGTTCTTACACTATGATTTTTTCGGCTTAGAATAAAAAAAGGCCTAAACGTTAAATTTAAATTAAAATATTTTACAAAATGTAAGATACATTACAAAAACATCTTAAAATGAAACAAAATGAAGTGATTTTTGTTAACGTAATCGACATTTTTTTCAAGATACCGAAATTTTAAAGACAGCAATCGATGGAGCAGAAAATTTGCAGTCGAACTGTATACTTAACTCAATTTCGTCATTTTGGCGGTTACATTAATTCATATTACAACTGACGATATCATCAGGTACCCCTCATACTCGTTTTTGGCGTGAATTGTTCTCTGTTTTTTTTTTCGTTTTAAATTTTTAGCATCATTTGAAAACTGATTTTTTCTAAAATTTAAATTGTTAACCAACTGTCTGGATAAGTCAAGACGGAATTATTTTTGCTTCTGAAGGCTGTCTTTTCCTGTCTTTAAACAATATAAAATGTACGCATTTGTAATTGCGACATCCCCAATTTCGTACATAGCTTTTTTTTTCAAATCGATCAACCCCGCCCATTCTCCGCGTATATTGAACCACTGCTTGAGGACAAGGTATCATCTTTTTGTCACCATTTTTCTGGGTTCGGTGGCAAAACGTTTGATTTATTTAAAGATGGTATGATGAACTCAGAATGGAAACAAGTTTGGAGTCCTTCCAGATCATAAAGGCAACATTTTTTTGAACTCTCCATTTAAACTGCCCCTGTTGTAATTTCTTTAACTTGTCGCCTTTCTGTTTCTTGGTTTATTTTTATTTTTGTCCTTTACTAACTGTTGGCTTTTTTACAATAATTGGCATATTTATTCGGTCTTTTCCTACAGTGGTTGTACAATATATGCCTGCCTTGTTGCCTTTCTCCTACAAGTTTTGTATGAGGTCAAAACTCGAATTTTTTTTATCAAATGCGACATGTCCTGTGTAATGTTGTTGTATTAAAGATTCGCATAATGTCATCACAACTGAGTGGCCAAGACCTTTTGTCGTATTTTGTTCCTTTCCGCTATATATCTAAAACTGATAAAAATAAACAGTCTCACTGTCAGCCCTAACCCAGATTTTATACCCCCTCTTTATGGATTTCATCGGCATATATTGCTTCATTGTAGATCGTCCTTTGAATTTTATCATAGATTCGTCTATAAACTGCGAATTTGAATTAGTAGCATTATTTTGACAAGCTAAATTTATCGCATTAACAAGCGGACGTGTATTGTACAGCCTGTCATAATTATTGCTACCTCGTTTAGGCATATTTGAGTTGTCGTTAATATGTAAACTACTAGTTATACTTTGAAAGCGTTTCAATGTCATTGTTTCTGCAATCTCAGGCACGCCGATTAATAGATCGCTTGACCAATAGTCTTCCACGCAGGGTAATTTATGAATGCCCATTTGTATTAAAATAATAAAGGCCCTCAGCTCAATAGTTGTTAAGTCAGTCCAGTTCTGTACTCCTGACTGTGCTGCAAATCTATTATTCTCTACAACAATTAGGTCAAGGATCTCGGAGTCAAAGAAAAGCTCGAAATGGGCTTTAGGTGTTTGAATATTGGGCCAGATTTTTTGGAATTCTTTTTCGACATCATTAAAAAGGCTTTGGGTCCAGTGGGGTTTTTTCCACAGTATTTCTTCATCGTCCGATGCCTCTGTATCAAATTGTGCCAAAGAAGCGAGACGCAAATCACAAGACGTTGATTCGGACGCCAACGAAGGGCTCTGAACTTTTGGAACCCCTTCTAAAATTTGCCGAAGTTCTTCATTAGTTGGAATTATACAGTCTTCATCCTCCATTTGGTTGGAAATATCTCCATTTGGTATTCCAAACATTAGCTCGACTTGAACTTCGACATCTCCCGCAGGTGATCTGTTTTGTATTATATTTATATTGATATTGTATGTAGGTATGTTTGTATATGTACGAATTTGTGAACGTATTTGTTAATATATCGATTGCTGTTTAACCTTTCGCTTTATGCTGTTACCGCACCTAAATATTTGTATCTGTTTGGCCTGATGGTTGACTGGTAGAGAATGCCTTCTGGCCTTAAGTCCGCCTTTTGTACTTTGTTTTATGTGCAATAAAGTTTAAATAAATAAAAAATAAATAAAAACATCACTAACCACGATAACTTTGTCTCGTTCTCGCAGTACAATGATTAAAGAGATAGCAAATATGACTTTTGAAGTCCGAAATGCCAATGTGTCAAAAGTCAAAATCTGAAGTCGCTTTGTTTATTTTATTGATCAAAATATGTAGTTGTTATTAATTTATTTCTTTGTCCGAAGAAAATATAGCTTCTTACTGATGTTCCCCGATTTGTGGAAATACTTGAGATTATCTTGCAAAGGATTTACCTATAAATAATAGAAACTTTCATCTGGCATGGACGACGAAGCAAGACTCGGAAAGAAAATAAAAGTATACGTGTATCTATACTTCAAACTTCAACAGATTATTCAAAATATTGTTCCGCCTACACTAAAGAATGCCGGGCAAACTAAAAGGTCTGAGATAATAAGTATATAAAAGTATTCTAAGGCCGATATAAATATGCCGAAATGAACATGGGATGACGTTCATGTGCGGCGCGGCAGCCTGGACGTGCGAGACATGGCTGACAAAACGCAGGAGAGTAGGCTCTACGATAGTATTGCCTCGTATGTTGAAGGAGACCACCTGACTACACTGGAAAAGTGCCTACTACAACTTTCCATCTCCGGTAAATGAAGCAGAGGTAAACCCAAAACAAGGTAGAATGACGTTGCGCTTAAAGACCTGATTCAATGCAAGATATCTAAAAGCGACGTCAATGATAGGGTAAAGTGGAGACGTAAGACATAGCAAGCTGACCACACCAGCATGTGAGATATAGGTACCTTATAGCTTGTAAGCCCCAAGCCCACCTACACTTCGAGTACTTCTGCAGTCTCAAAATTTCACAGTATAATAGAGTTTGAAGGAGTTTTGTGGAAAATATTGTTTCAAGTTTTGTAAATGTACATAATAGGCAAAAATAAAGTATTTATTTCTACGTAATGCATTGTTTTATTATATTATGATCTTGGCGTTTGGTAAAATATGCAAATATGCGTGCATGCTAGTAGTATCAATAGAAAATATTAGTTGCGTTTATGGAGCTCATCTTCTTCTTGCCTTGGGTTAGCTGTATGAAAAAACTATTTGCTTTAGTTTCGAAAAAGATACGCGCTTTTCTATCGGATCGGGAGCCTGGAAATTAAATATAGAAATTGAATGGTAGTTTCTCGTTACGTACGTGTAGGTATTAAAACGCCTGAATTAGTACCTACCTATTATCGATTAACTAGGTAGTGATCAGCGTATATTTACTAACGTATACTAACACCTATGGACCTCTGCTTGTAATGAGTAATATGTTGTCTGAAATAAATTAATTTTTATTTTTATTTATTTATTTATATTTACATATAAGATCTTATGACCTTATTCAAACAAGTATCTCGTTAGGTATGCGTGTGTTCATGGCAGCCCAATTTCGTAGGCAGATACATTTAGCTTGTCTTATAATGAAGACCTAAAAAACTGTGTAATAAAAGCCCAGCCTTATTATCATTTAGTTTGAACTTGTTGGAATAGTCTTGATGAATGTTTAAATTGGAGTAAATTAGATAAAACATCTAAGAAATATGCTTGTCGCCACCCACCCGGCTCGAAGACAATTTCTCGTATTTTGACGTTCAATTGCGAGGTATTTTGTCTCTTAAAGTGCACTTGTGCTACGACTTGAGCAAGTATCCCGCGTGGAACTGTCAGGCGACAAAATTGTGTCGCTTTGACATATGCTCGCGCGTCACCGGTGTCCCGCGCGCATCTTATGCTACGGATTCGCGGGAAAGATCGAGAAAGCTCTATGTCGCGGCTTTTGTCGTCCCGCGCGCATCATGTGCTAGCCCGGCTGGTTACACTTCTGAAGGAACATTTGTAACGACCGGAGGTGTCGACCAGTGTAGTTAGTTGTACGTTGTGTACCAATGTACATTGTTTTTGTAAACATCCCTTCAATTGCATCGGCTTAAGGTCGACCAGTTAAGGGTTTTACCTACTTACCAGTTAAGGGTTGTACCTACTAATTAACAAATTTCATGATAGACTATTGATGATATTTGAAGTCGTAAAACCTTGACATTGTTGGATTATTCTTTGATCTTTAGACTGCTCTATAAATATTTTTATACCGTCAAAAACTTGTGCTCTACTCAGAGCCACATAAAGCTGACCGTGAGAAAATACTGGTTTTGGAAGATAAACAGCCACTTTTTTCAAGATTGCCCTTGACTCTTTTTTATAGTCATCGCAAATGCAAGAGTAACTGAAAACTGAAATCTTTGTAATTTGAATGGAAGGATGGAGTCTGAAGGATTTAGCTTTATTTTTGGGAGGAGGACCCTTTCTCCTGAACTTGCACCAGTTAAAACCAGGCAATCTAATGAATTGGAATATAATTGTATTAATTGAAGCCGTGTTCCATTAATCGATCCTTTGGCAGTATCATTCGGTCGGAACGTTTATATTACAATTGATGTCGTCTGATATCACCGTATCTACGCTCTTATACGTTACTTCGTCGTTAGAGATACGCTCGAGAACTTTCAGATTAATTTTTGAACAAACTTCATTAGTAGGTGTGAGAATAGCCTTTTCGTGTATATCTGTATAGTCGTCCAAGTCATTGTACCTATATAACGTCAATCGGAAAACCAATTCCTAAAAGTTGAATATCTAATATTGACTGTCCAAATTCGTCCTTTGGTAGTGTCGTTTCCAACTTTAAGCAATGAATATGCAAATTCGTTTTGCCCTTCATTTACTCGCATATTTTTTATCTAGCTTTAGAAATGACATACATCGCCACAATGATTTTTAATACAGTTTTCTATGGTTACTGCACGTCCAGCATATGGCACTACTGCTAGCGTCTGTCTAAAGTCACCGGAAAATAATACAACTTTTCCTGCAAATGGTTGTCGTCGTCTGTCTTCATTCGACGTAATGTCCCGAAACATGCGATCGATTACTGTCAAGGCTGCTACCGGTATCATGCTTGCTTCATCAAATATTTTTTTTTACATTTTTTTTTAAACAAAATTGTATGGTATTACAGTCGAAACTAAGGCACTATACAATTGAACACTAATAAACATAAATTACAAAAGAACATTCACATTCAACTCTCGTCCATCATCTCACAGTATCGCAGACACATTCGACACACAATCACCCATCGAATTGCAAATAAATCACTTTCGGGTGCCCATGACAGAAGCGAGTTCAGCATTCTTAGAGCTCGCACAGCCGGCGAGTTTTTATGCGCCACAGTGCGTGTAATTGGTACTGCCAAAAGGTTGTGAGTTCGCGGTCTGAGGAGATTTTTGGCCGCAAATGGGATACCAAGCCTAACAACACATGCTATCAACTCAGAACAGTCCGTCTCCCCACGTAAAATACCACATGCTGTCACTAGGAGATTAGAATTACGCCTTACGGAAAGGGAATTAAAACCTAGCGTTCCTAATAAATATTTTGTTGGATATAGGAAAGGATAATAAGTATAAATTATTTTGTATAGGAACCTGAGGAAAGTTTTTTGCACCTTTTCTAAGAGAAGGGCATATGTGCTTTCAGCCGGGTTCCAAATAATGCTTGCGGTTTCAAGCTTGCTTCGGACAAGGGCGGTGTACAGAATTTTTATGGCTCTAGCATCGTTAAAATCCCGCGCATTCCTGATAATGAACCCAAGTCGCTTGTAACAGTTAGCAGTTAGTCCTTTGATATGGTCGTGGAAAGTAAGACTGGGATCGAAGACAACACCCAGGTCTGTGACAGTAGTTACACGAGCTATGGCCTCTGATCCCAGTACGTACTGTGCCAATACGGGATTTGGCGAGCGAGTGTAGGACGTCACACAACATTTGGAGATGTTAAAATGAAGTTGATTTGCAGAGCTCTATTATAAGGTTGACACTATCAAGATATCTCCCATAGGAAGAATTAGGTTTAACTCCAGATACAGATGAATCAAGAATTGCTATCGGTAATTTGAATTGATTGTGAAGAATTCGACCACCTTTAACTAAGCTTGCTGCAATACCGGTAAACGCTACAGCAACGGGACCAACGCTTGCTACTTTTGCAAGTAGATTTTTTGCCACAAATGTTTTACCACAACCTGCGGGTGCACCCAAGAAAAAATAAGTTACTATTCTAATCTGAGCCCTCAAGGGCTGTTATAACAGTATTAATTACTTTTCGTTGCCCATAAGAGAGTTATTTGCAATACCCAAGAGTATTGCAAATAACTCTCTTATTTGATGCGCAGTAAAAGTATTTGCTGACTCTTGAAGTTTCGTAGGAATAAGCGGAACTTGTTGTAATACCTAATGCAATTGCTGTTTCTTGAAACGTCGCATGTATAACACTATTGACAGTACGTTAATCGTCAAACGTTTTGGCTCCTTTAACATGAAGAAGAAGAAGACGAAGATGATAAAGTTGAACATCCTTTGGTGATACAGCATTAAGCCTAGTTACAATTTTATCAGCGCCCCTTTTCCGCGGTTGCCATGTCTTTGTAGATGCTTGCCAAACAAAGTGATATGGTATATCAATGTATCGATGCTGTGTTGGTTCTGCGGAACCAATCCATCTAGCAGTAAGATACCCAGTAATTTCATCATAGTTAAGGGTATCTTCATCTTTAAACACAATCGACGCTGAATCAAACTATTGTCAACAGTTACTCCGTTCTTTTCTGTGTTCCCAGTATCTCGCCTTTGATAAATGGGATATCCATTGACGTTATTCCGGGTATGAGTGGTAAAATCCTTTGGAAAACCTATAGTTCACGATCCATCTTTCATATATACGCATTGTGGATTAATACTACCACATGGACCGTGAATCATGTGGCGTACTACTAAATCATGCAGCTGAGGGTCATCGGGAATTGATGGTATTTCAGCACACACCACCTTATCAATAATGTGCGAATCATAGAGTTTATCGACATTGTCAAGAGAGATAAGTATATGTGTATAAACTTCATATGAATAAATAACAGCTGCAAAGCTTCCAAAGATGCGTTTTTACATATATCATCTATCAAAAATTGTAATTTTGAACGAAAAACCCGCGCAATTAAGTCGGGTCAATTGGGCTGTTGGTTTTCGTGCAAGTTAGATATAATTTCCTCCCAGTTCGGATTACACGTAAATGTAACAAATATATCAGGTTTACCGAATTGACTAACTATTGCCATTGCGTTCAAGTAGTTGAAGTGTAAGTTGTGATAGCTACCTTAGAAACTCTTTGGAAGTATTACTTGTCTACCCACACGAAGACCAAGGTTTTGAGCACGATTGTGAACAGCGTCATGTACATTAAGATACTGCTCAGCTCGCGAAAGTTCTTGCTGAGAACGAACAAATGCTAATCACTCACCTTCGATTTGTGTGTACATATCTACAACCCAACATAGAAAAAGCTTTTGTGAACTGTGCAAAGTGCTAAATTCATCACGAATGGCCAAACGATATAAAGCATATTAAAGCTGAGTGAGTTTGTTGCGCATGGCAGTGGCATGATCTTTGTCATGAGTCATATTTCGGTGGCATCCTTCAACTCCAAATGGAAAAAAAATGGGTATGCTATTGGATCTAGTGCTGAATTATAACACCCAAGCATTTGAAGGCCGCCTTCCGAAGGATATTCGATGAAATCTTTTTCGCCTACTTGACACCCATCTTCAGCTCTAAAAACAGCAGCTACATCACTTGCTGTAGGTAAATTTTAAATCTTCGCTTATCATAACTTCTATCCGTGTAAATTAGCATTGTAATATTTTTACGTTGCTCTGATGGAAGTTCATTCATAACTGTGTTTACACTACGAAATGCTCCAACAAATGGATTATGTTGCTGAAGGTAATCTGATATGTCTTGCATAATTTATGGTAAACATTGCTGATTGCTGTATGCTCTGTCCTTATTCGAGTCGCTTATCCAGTATCAAACAAATCAATCTGTGCATACGATGGCACAGTACCTGAAGCTGGCTGTAGAGCCCATATTCTGTGATGTACCTGCCCATTAATTTTATAATAGTATGGACCTACAGAAGAGCTTTGTGCAGTGTTTGCACTTGAGTTTACCATTGCAAAAGCAGCATCATAACATCGAATGTTCGATCTGAATTTTTTTTGAATTTCCATCATTCCCTAAGTCGTAGAATAAGTGAAGAATGAGTCGAGAGAGAGGTTTAAGAACGACTTTACCATTATGACAACATGAATTAATTTCAATTTTTTTATTTATTTATTGAAAGTGAAGAGCATTGCAAAAGCTACACCTCTGATTCAAGTTACCTAGACTATGGACTTCTGGCCGACTATCACTGAGCGTAATTTTGAACGGAACTACCCGATTTCTTGATCTAGTCGCGGTAATTTGTGATCGAGCGTTATCATGGGTTCATTCATTTGTTACATTGGATCTACGTCGATGATTTTAATTTATATGAAAATTTAAACTATTTTACTTAAAATCTAATTAAATTATGTCTATCTATTTCAAATGCAATGTCAAAGTTTTTTTGACTAACTTCCTAAAGTGTAGGTACTAATTAGAATTCACTAAAATGTCATCTCCCACCGAATCATCTGCATGAGGACCTCCGATGATTTCCGGCGACGTCTTCGTCTCAACTTCTGTCGCGTCTTTTATATCCGAGGTGATTGTATCCTCGGATATTAATATCTCGCTCAGGTCTTCTGATGATACCTACCTACAAAAACCAAGTTACATAAGTGATTTAGATTTTGATCAAAAGAACAATCGCTTTCAGATATAAGTGGTGAAATAGATTACATTACCTAGGCCGCGCGGCCGTTAAGTATGTCCGAGACATTTCCCACTTAACGGCCTAGGTAATATCGTTGTAATATCGTGTAATCGGAGGCTTTCCCATTTACCGACCGAGGTTTGCGTACTATTTTTCTGCTCGACGGAGCCGGTAAGCGGCAATTTACTTTAGCGTACTGTGGCACTTGCCGGCCGGAGGGCAGAAAATATATTATCTACTAAATGACTCTTCGTACCCATGTATGGCAAAAGTATACTGAGTATATATACTTACTTCCCAATAATAAGTCACTGCACTTTAATAAGCTCGAGGAAACCGGCAAAGCTTTTTTCTCAACTTCCATCGCGTCCTTCGTTTACACATACTTTGCACGATTGGCTTACATTTTTAGCCCTTTTAATTCGTGCTCCCCTTAGCGTTTCAAAACCGCAAACTTCACAATACTTAGTTAAAATTGTCTGAAAATAATAAGGAGTAAAGAAGAGCTAAAAACATGTTACATTATCATTATTATTTATGTAGGAATCTCCATTAAATACATACAATACCAAGTATGATTACGTCACATTCTATGCAACAGTCAAATCCATTTGTCTTTGAATTAAATTTTGACCGTCGAAGTTTTCATATTTCGCAGTCATCACATTTTACTGGAAATAAATAAGTATCAAATAAGAACAATGCATAAGCCTCCGTTTCTCGACTGATTGTCTTGGGTCAAGTAATAGCTTATTTAAAGTTAATTATTTATAAAAACATATTTTATTAAATAATAACAAATTAAAGCTTTACAACTATTCCTAATAATAACTAAAAATTGACTAAATACGTGGGTCACTCGAAAAGTTTTGAGATACAAAAAAACTATTGAAGATATAAACACTATTTATTTTACATTTTCTCAAAATACTCTCCATCGTTCTTTATACAAAGTTCCATTCGTCTAAACCAACTTTGGAAACACTTTTGCCAGTCTTGATCGGATAGGTCAGAAATCGCTCCTTCATAGGCAGCCACGGCTTCTTCGACACTCGAAAAAAACTTGCCTTTTATTTTTTCCTTCACTGTTGGGAACAAAAAGAAATCGCAGGGAGCCAAGTCAGGGCTGTAGGGTGGATGAGGCAAGGTTTCAACCCCAGTTTCTGCAATAAACGCCTTTGTTCTGAGGGACGTATGTGAAGAGGCGTTGATGATTTCAGAAACACGTCTTGATGTTCCGTTTTCGAATTTTAAACGCATTTCATGACACCAATCCACACGAGCCTGTTTCTCAGTTCCGGAGAGCAAACGCGGGATCCAACGGCAACAAAGCTTCCTTACTCCAAGATGTTGATGTAGGATGATATTAACACTCCCCGAACTAATGCCTAGGATCTTCTCGATGTCCGTGTATGTAATTCGTGGGTCTTCTCGCACTAACATTTCAGTAGTCCATACGTTTTCTGCAGTTACTGCTGTTTGAGGGCGACCACTTCTGTGTTCATCTTCGAGGTTGGTTTTGCCCCTTTTAAATTCACTAAACCATCTAAAAACAGTTGCCCGGGACGGAGTAGAGTCTCCTAATGCCGATTGTAATCGCTGCAAAGTCAGTTGTTCGGTTAAACCAAATTTAAAATCGTAAGATATCATAGCACGAAAATGTTCGCGGTTCAGCTCCATCGTTTCAAAGAAAACCCACGGAAAACGTTGTAGCAAAACAACTGGAACTAATCTATTTTTGAAATTAGAGTGTACTGGAAACTAGTGTTCTATTTTTAAATAAATTTGCTTTTTAAAAACATATAACATGGGTGCGTTCCATTTTCAAATTTCGAGCATCTCAAAATTTATCGAGTGAGCTACGTAGTACGGGTCCGGCTAAATAGAATGAAGTATGGCACCATGTGACAGGAAGCATGAAACATGAGATCGAGTACTTCGAGTATATCAGGCGCTCTAGCACAAGTCACGTTCTCGCGCGCGGGTTCATACATTAAAGTCGCGACCGATGTATGGACTCGCGCGCGAGAACGTAAGTTATGCTATAGGTGCAGATCGAGTGATGGTTGTCGCGGAATAGAATCACTGGTGCGGAAAAATTAAAAATACTGAAATCACTATAGGTATGCCTATAAAAGGTCTGGAATTCCCTCGATTTCTCCTGTACCTCTTCATCAGATTCTGATTTGGTGACAATTAACCACCTCGAATAATCATAAGTTTGAAAATCGGTTCACAATTAAAGGAGTAATCGGTGAACACGCAAAAATCAGGTTCCTACGAAATGACAAACCATTTATTAGAAGTCGGCTAAAAACAATTTTATTTTACAATTTCAAAAACCAAAAAGTATTCGTAGAGCTCGCCGAGACATCCACGCACTGCAGCACAGAGCACGGACCTCTTTAGTGTGACAACCTTACATATAGAGGAGCCTTTGGCTTTGATTCTCATAGAAATCGACCGTGTCAGGTAATTTTGACATGTCATTGTCAAAACTGCCATACGTGCTATTCATAGGGTTGTGATATGGGTCGATATTGTATCGATAGATTAGGAGCAGTTATTAACATTTCAGTAAAAATTACATGAAATAAAGTTATGCAAATATTTTTATTTCTTACCTTATTTTAACCTCTGTTTCAAAATCAGACACTCAAATGACTTCATTGTTATTTTATTTTATTACTGCGTTATGGTTTAAGTGAATTGTTTCTTATATCAGTATTCTATAATGAAGCGATGCTAGTACTATCTTAGTACAACATAAGAAGAGGATATTGAGTTATTAACACAAGAAGAGTAAATAAAGAATTGACGCAATTTAAACTACATATTTTATTTACAATAATTTAACTAAGGGCCTGTTTTACAATCTCCAGTTACAGCTATCTTTCAGATAAAACATAACGCGCTCTCTTTCTTTACAAGACTTTTATTTACAGTAATGTGACATACACGAACGGTATAGAACAGTGTATATTAAGGGCATTAAACAAGATATTACGAACGAATGTGAATTTAAGTCACAGGTTGAGTCGAAGACAAGGTCGTAACTAATTCTAGTACGGCTCGTGATACACACAATGTTTTTCCTCACATTTGCGAGGTAATAAATAAACATACTGCAGATAAATATACAATCATTATTAGCGGTTGTTAGTAGAACATTCAAGCAACACAGGAAGTGGTGTCCACATACATAAGGTACCTCTACCTCTTCCGAACTCCTACTAGAGAGACTAGTCCGTATACAAAAATAGATCAAAGTGTGCAAGATTTATTAGTGTAGTTGTATTCTTTGTTTATGTGTCAGTTTCACCATTATTGATTGCTTTTTGTATGTATAAATGAGTGAGAAGTGCGCCTGTGTGCACGTTTCCCCTCGGAAAAGTTTGGACGATATTAAGATGTTGCTGTGACGTCTCCCTTCCAACATGTTGAAAGCCTCTGTTGCTCGTAGAGCTCATTCTGTACAATGTACTAATTAATATTCGTCGTGACTCATCATCATTATCATCATCAGCCGAACGATGTCCACTACTGAACATAGGCCTTCCCCAGGGACTGCCACAGACACCCGCAACCTTTACCAGTCAGCCAGCCAATCTTCAGTTTATCTTGTGGGGACCTTCCCACGCTGCGTCGTCTGGTGCGTGGTTGCCATTCGAGAACTCGCTGACCATACCGACCATACCACAAGCCCGTAAAATGGGCGTCATTACAATGTATTCGAGTTCCCGTCAACCAATTTTCAGGTTTGCTCTTTGTTTGTTTCTCTGATACACACTGTATATTGTATTGTGTATTTTTTTAGTATTTCAATAATATTTAAATAAAAATTCATCTTACTATTTTAGTAAGGCATATGACATACACTATCGATAACAAATGCAGCGTCGTGTCTCTTCCCTATTTCTTTTGCCCATACTAATTTTATATTGAATTAATTACATATTATTTAATTACCTGTGATACGAAACGTTTGAATTTTGTTTATTTACAAATTTGCTTTGGTTGCGGCACCCGATTATTGAGCAATGTGGCATTTTTGAAGTATTTTCATTTTATTATTACTCCATGACGGCCCAAGGGGTACTGACACTACTGACTGCTACTGACTGTCACGTATGCGCCGGGCGCATATGCGACACACGAGTTTTGGCTCTCAAGCCGTCTCTCTATAGGCGCGTCGCCCTACGACTTCCAATCTCTTTGCACTGCAGTTATGGCAATGCTTACCAAAGTCTGCTTCTTTCTTTATTTTAGGCATTACACATAAATAAGCAGGCAACAAATAACCACATCAAAAATAGACTGACATATCATTGACAATGCATGGCATAATAATTGAAGGCGAAAATTATTATTAAAAAAAATTGAAATAGAACCAAGCCTTTTTTTGTATTTAAGGGCATTTTTTTCGAAAGTGTACCTTTTTTCAAGAAAATGGGCCTCAGTTTTCCATACAAAAAAAAATGTGACAGTTACGTCATAGTCCAAACAAAATATACTTATGAAAAAATGCGTGACGAACCTGACCAAAAAAAACGGGATGCCCTTTTTCTTTTTTAAATCGATAGTACTCGTGGTTCTCTGGATGTCTACCTGTTTTTATGTTTAGTATATCTTTGAACTTGAATTAAATGCATTTTTCAGGAATAAACACATTTTATTATTGTATAAACCAGAAAGCACAAACTCTGCTCAGTTCCTCGAAGAATACTGTAAGCAACTGAAAGGATGCCAGAGAGTGTTAATTTTTGGTTTTAAATGTTATATCGTAAATAGTATCTAGCGTTTGTGATTCAGATATCATTGGGCAGAGAGGAGACCCATTTTCAATTCTCATCACTATAAGGTATAGAAATAGATGTTTAGGCTCATAACTTTGATGTGGATCCACTGGCGGTACATTTTTTTAAAATATGGAACCAGTAGCGTCAATACTCAAGAATGTATATAATCGTAAAGCTATCTTATTAAAAACATTTTGTTGCAACTCCGTCCAGTAGTAGGTAAACAAAAAATGGGTATACCGAAAATCTTCGTATAATGGTTTTAAACGGTTCCATAATATCCATAATATCTATAATGAAATGACGACTATGTTGTTAATAATAATTTTGTGATAGGTTTGGCTTCTTATGTTTTGCAGAGTTTTTAGTGTCGGAATAAACGGTGGTTCTTGTGTTTCAGTAATCTGTCATATGTTTGTCTAACATTTTATTGCTAAGTACAGTCAAGTGTAAAAATATGGTGGTGCACATCGTACTCAAAAATATGTCCCATAGTACCTTATTAAGCCGGTGTAATAAGAGCGTAGTACCATATTTATGAGTCGATTATGTCGAACCATATTTTTGCACTTGACTGTACTACGGGATTCTCATTTTCCAGTTTTGTAGCAATTTCGGTCTTTTTATGCAATGTCAATTTGTTCTTAATATTAAGAATAAGAATAAGAATATTTATTTCAGACCAGGTCCATATACATTTTATACATTTTAACTATAATTAGTTAGTTTATATTATATTGCCGTGATTTTGTTTATGATCAACACCCGTTATAATGCAATGAAAACGAATAGTTGTTTCTAATTTTTCTGTGTTCATTTTTATAGTGCCATCACAAACTTTACACGATCCATTTACTCTGACTGAATAATTATTAGTAGGCACATTGTCTTTGAAAACCCAGACACATTTATTTGAAGTATGATTCCATATTAGCTCACTAAAAATATTGGTCCACTTACGTATCGGCAAGCTAATAGAACATTCCAATGGATCATATTTTAATATATCCCATTGCTTTAAGGATGACTCACACTAGCACGGGACGGGACGGGCCTTCCGTTCTTTCTAAGTTGTCACCGAGTACCCACCGGCCGAACCGAGGTGTCCGGGCTATCCGGGCTAGACGATTTTTTTATAGGCAGGAAGCTCATGGATGTTAATTCTTCATAGACGAGAATAAGAGATAGAGATAAAGAAAAATAACTTTATTTTAACTATATATCTGAAACTGGGGGAATAGCTATTAATCTTTCAAAATTGTAACTTCGGGATTATTTCGAATGTCAAAAAACATAGGGTAATGTTAGTTGTATTTTCAACAGTGTTTGTGTACAATAAATGCTTACTTACTTAAATATGAACACTAAGTTCAGATTGTTTATCGGCCTCCTAGCCTACCTGGTAGTGACCCTGCCTACGAAGCAGGAGGTTCCAGGGTTCCAATCCTGGTCAGGGCATTTATTTGTGTGTTAATCACGAATATTTTTTCCTGAGTTATGGATGTTTTATATGCATATAAGTATTTATATGTATCTATCTATTATATATATCGTCGCCTAGTACCCACAACACAAGCCTTATTGAGCTTACCGTGGGACTAGGTCGATTTGGGTAAGATTGTACCGGTATATTAATTCATTTATTAATGACATCATACAAAAATCGTCCTTAGATTTGGTGATCAATCAGCGAATCTTCCTAAACGCTCGTATTATAGGTTTAATGTCAAATCTGCGTGGGTTATAATCTACGTTACGCACTCTTCGTGTAACTTGTTCTGATATTATTGGTGAAAAGGGAATATCGACCTTAGTTATATTTATGTTCGATACTTAAGTTCTAGCGCGACCCCTCAATGAAGTTTTGCTTATGGGTTGCAATTGTAATTTCTGATTTTAGTTTTTCAATAAATATTGAAGTGGAAGAAAGAGTGAAATTGCTTACGATGCACAAAAACTATCAGCTGAGATTTTATTATACGGCGAGACGCATGGATATGCGACAAGAACGCTTCCCAAATCGACGGCATCCACACATTCCTCGATTCATAACAATGGCTTTCCAGTGATTTCGGAAGAATAGGCCAATCGTAAATCTTGGTCAAACTGAAAGGAACTTACGAATTGAAGAAAGGGTTCTCGAAAGTATCTACAAACAAAGTATTCTAACTGACAGTGATACTGTAGGTGTAGATAGTTATTATGAAAAACAACATTGTAGCAGCTGTTCGTAGTACGTTAGCTGGATAATGCATTTTGTGCGTTGCGGAGGACGGTCGACGAATTGTACTAAATTTTAACAACGAAATACTTAATAAAATATAATTATTTTTAATTTAATATATAATTTTTATTTAATGAAGGTCTCTAATATTAATAAAAAAACACAAGATTAATCGATATTAAACTTTAACAGGCTTAAATAACTAGAAGTCATGGCGCGAAAAAACACGTATCTGCGCGCGCCACTGCGCGCGAATTTAGCCGCCATTCTACATTTGTAAATTAGTTTTGCAGTTTCTGTGACAAGTAATAACTATGTGACCTAGTGTGATATAATAAATATAGCTTAAACTTACGACAGATTTTGTATAGTAACAATGGATAAGACACGTAGTGCTGTAAATTGTCCTTTGTTTGGTGTAATAAGTGAATTAAAAGGAAACATTCTGCCCGCCTATGAAGATGTCTCGAAATGTTGGGAATGGACTAGATATGACCTTAAAAGTAAGATGAAAAATCCTAAGGAACCACTATTTTCCGATATTGCTGAAATAGTGTCGTGTAGAATTGAAGAAATATGGGCAAAAGCTTCACTGCCAATCGTGCCAAGTTGAGTTTTGTTCGATATCTCATCATGTAAATGTAGTCATTTTGATAAGTGTATCTGTTTGAAACACAGAAATGTTCCAAAAGCCGAGCAAATGTTTTTAATTGACCAAATAATGTCGCGCAATATGGTAATCGGAGGATTAGATATAATATCGACTACAAAACTGCAAAAGTGAATTCAGAGGGAAACAAATACACAGAAAAGGCATTTAATAACCAATTGCGAGAATGTACCTATAAAAAAACCTCGTCGATATACCTCAAAAAAAAAAAACAGTACCAAAAGGACACATTGACACCTGCAACCGTTTACTCTAACTTGCTTCTTCGTTATCTATTTTTATTGGGGTCTTCCGTGTGATATTCAAAATGGCGGTTGCGTTTCTTGAATAGTTATTTGTTTTTGTGTGCTAAATGTTGTTTAATGTGTAATATTTATAGCTTATTGTGCAGTAAACTAACGAAGAAGTGTGCAGCTAATGAAGAATTAATCCTGAAACGCGTGTAATCGCGTTATTGAGTCATAGCTCGGTTGTCCCGGGATCTTGGCCTCCCGACATATTTATTACGTATATGTAGCTGTAAACGGAGTAAATAGCAAGGCCAATTACCGAACAACGTCGCCCAAGAGGCAATATACTATTTATATTATAAAAAAACACTGATTATGTTAATACGGGACACTGGCAAAATTGTCCAATTCTCGGACAGAGGCCATATTATAAAAGAAGAAGAAGAAGATCTATTTTTATTTACAAATAACACACCTTGTACACTTACACTTTACAAAACTGTTATACAACGAACGCTACGTGTAAATGGTATGGAAACCGTTTCTATTTTTATGAATAGGGACTTATTTTCCCGTCCCTACGAGGCTGTCTCTCGCATGTATAATAAACGTTACTATCTCCCAACTATGTACCCGTACCTTAAACTTATTAAATGACATCGATAATTCGTTAAAGATTAAATGCCACACTGTATCTTATCCTGCGGAGTGCGAAGTAATTCTTTCTAAGTTTAAATTAAAGATTTAAATGTCAACATAAGAAGCATTCAAAAAAACTTTAATACCCTTTCTTGTAGTGCTACATCGAACAGGCATTGAGTTCGACGTTATTGTACTTTGTGAATGCTGGATCAATAAAGATTCCACTATCCACCAAATACAAGGCTATTCCTCCTTCAGGACTACGAAACACATAAACAAGTCCGGCGGAGTAGTTATGTATGTCAACAATAAATGGTCCCCAGTTTGTACTGAACTGGATATAACTGACGCTAATTACTTATTAGTAGAAATCCCAAACAGCTTCCAGGTGTTGGGCTATATAGATCACCCAGTTTCCATAACATCGAACCATTGATCTCATCTCTCGACTCTGCCCTTGGCTCCAATTCTACGGGCCCGTGCCTTGTCTTTGCAGGAGACATTAATAATATAAATATACCTACTAGATCTGAACGTGTCCAATACAGATGCAAGATGCATCTGAATATCTATGTCTTCTTGCAAATCAGTTTCCTTTCTTGTATTAATACTGCTACTCATAATAAAACTTGTCTCGATCATATTTTTGTGTCGGGACACCGTCGGGCTCAAGCTGTTGTCTGTTCCACAGACCTGACGGACCATGACCTCGCAATGATAGGAGTTTCACCCACAACACAAAAGCTACTAAAACCTAATTGCTCTAAATTGACTTGTACGGTCAGCTTCAGAGAAAAGGAACCCCCCTAAAACTTGCCGCGTGTCTAGATAAATAAATATAAATAAAGTTTCTCATGTTGTTCCTTGATTTAATTTCATCAGATTTTTTAATTACTCCGACATTTCATATTTGTTTGACCTTTAGTGACAACCCTAAAAAGTATAATTTGACCTTTATACGTAACTCCCAAACGCCGCGATATTGAAACGTGATTTTTTTACCAGTGGAGACCTAGTTAAGAGCAATCTGTCAGTGCTAGTCACAAGTCGCACTTTTGAGTTTTTGAAGAGAAAAAAAATTAAATTAAAAATTCTGTATTTATATGATTAACTCGGTAACCAGAGGGTGAATTCCAAAACTAAGAACTAGAAAATATGCGCAAAAGGCTCTTTTATCGAACTACATTGACTAAAAAGCGAAAATTTCATCAGATACTTTTGTAGAATTTATTTAGTAATTTTTCGATGTCAAGGTCATGAAATATAATTTATTTTTTATAAAAAAAAGTATTTGAAATAGACTTCTGGGTGTTCTAGTCTTGCATTTAAAATGCATTCCTTGATTGATTTATGCAATAAACAGCATAGGGAAATTTTTTGAGGGAAATCGAACACTGTGCAGGGGCTCCTGGGCAGGGGGTTGCTTTTTATAAATGCTCATTTTATATACCATTATATAAATAATTACAACAACAAGATGAAGAGATCATTAAAAGTCCTTGACAATCTCAGCAAATCGTAACCAATAATAACTTTCCAGTGATTCTGACACCCTACATTCACCCTACTTCTTGTGTCATTGCATTGACTCCTGTTTACAGTCAGGTTAAAACATAAAAATAATGAACCTAGGTTTCATTTCCAGTAGCAATCCTATTCAACATCGACGAGCTTTCTTGACCACGCCGCTCCAAAAAGCTCCTGGATGTATCGATTTGCTGCTATCGCTGTCCCCTGGCATGAGCTTGGTTCTTCCGCAACCACTAGTTTGCTCGCCGATATTTCGTGAAATAATGAGCTCATTACGCAGAAACTTGGTATATATAGTCGTATACACGGTGAAATTTAATCGATAATCAGGAGTTAAAAAATATAAGTTATACTGTATAGTGTTGCCTAATAGTATTATACTAGAAATTATGCTCATCGCCACTCCCATCTCCACCATTCGGCGGACTTTTGGGCCTCCCCTGGTATGTGATCTCATTAGTAGAAATACTATAGGTAGGTACTAACTAACACTCGCCGTTTCCTTGGGTTTGATTGAAGAAACAATGGAAGTATTAATTAAAGCAAAGAATACTTAATGTATAAATATAAAAACTTTATGAACTTCGCTGAACCTACATACTACATAGGTACATGTTAGAGCAAGTACCTACACCATGCTAACATGTCCACTTTAGCCAGATCCACCGGCGGCTGTTTCTTTTTTTAGCTTGTACTAGATGCCGCGGGACGCGGAGGACCAAATTACAATGGATGGTGCAAGAACCTCCACGAACACTTGGTCGTGAAGTTTATCGAATTTTGCATCACATAAATATGAATCGCAATTGCTTATGGTCTAACTGTGTAAATTAATAAATGATTATAGAATCATCAATTATCGTGACTAGTAAACAACGTCAATAATTCGTATTGGAAAAGCAAGCAGATCCGAGCATCTAAAGGAGGAAGAAAAGTTTTAATGAATGAAGTAAGTTTAAGTTTTAGTTATTTGAATAGGCGTTTTAGTCATTTAATTATACTTAAATTCATGTTATTGGGTACGTATCTTTCGGAGTATTATAAAAATATGATTATAACATTAAAAAAACATTACAAGGATTAGGTAGAATTTATTTATTTAATCGTATGGCATAAAGAAAAATACATCAAAGAATCGAATAATACATGAAATAATTTTGTCACAAAGGTAGATCCAAGGCTTTTAGCCATTTGGCTGCGTCAGTGGTGAGACAGAACAGGTCTTCGGGTCTTCCGGGGTAGGCTCTCAGGGGACATTCCTGGACTATGTGTTGTACGGTTTGCGATTCGGCACCACAATCACATCTGGGCGAATCGATCCAGCCACAAAGGTGTTTAAATTGTGCGGTGCGGCCGAACCCTGTGCGTAGCCTGTTGAGCTTGCACCATTCGTGTCGCGGAAGGCTGAACCCCTTCACTTTCATGCCGGGTGAGATGAGGTTGCCAACAGATGGATCTGACTTTGACTGCCAGTCCGAAGTCTATAAGTCAGAACCTTTAGGTAGAATGTATATTGCATTTAAAGTATGTAGCTGGGTTATTAGGTTTTAAATTAGGTAAGTACTTATTTTCTGACATAAAGACAAATGTGAGCAGGTTTTAATTTATAATTTTGACTTTTTTATCTATTAAAACAAACAATGCAATAAACACCAAGGTTTTAAAATACAACAGTACTTTTCCTTTTTTTTTTCTTGGCGGACCAAAAACCAACAAACAAACAACAAACCACCAGTCTGTCTTCTTCTTCCAAGCGTTTTTCCGGCTTATGCCATAGCTCAGGGAACCTGGGTTCCGCTTTGGCAACTAATCCCAAGATTTGGCGTAGGCGCTAGTTTTAATTTAACGAAAGCGACTGCCATCTGACCTACCGTCCGGTACCGATTAGTCCGGTTTCCTCACGATGTTTTCTTTCACCAACAAGCGATTGGTAAATATCAAAATAATGATATTTCGTATGTAAGTTCCGAAAACTCGTTGGTACGAGCCGACAGGATTTTAACCCGCGACTTAAGGATTGAAAGTGGCACTTAAGAAAGGTGGTAATCAGACGACCCTCGTACCTAATCATGGCTTTTAATAGGGAATATTCACCATTTTCAACCGACTTCAATATTTCAAAAGGAGGAGGTTCTCAATTCGACTGAATTTTTTTTTTTATTTTTTTTTTTAATGGATGTTCACTCATAACTCCGTCATTACTGAACCGATTTGAATTTTTTTTTTGTTTTCTAAAAGTAGACGGTTCCTGGTTGGTCCCGTTTTTTTCAAAATCCATTTCTGATGATGGGATCCATGAGGAACTGAGGGAACTCCTCAAATTTGAAAGGCACATGCATGCTGATTTGGGTGATTTCTTAAGAAACTCGAGCATTTCTTTACGAAAATCATCAATTTGGTGGAGTGGACCTGATGATGAAGACCAGGGATGGCAAAGTGGAACTGCTTCGTAATTCTCAGGACTATGATCCGATTTTAAAAAATATTTTTTTGTCTGTATATAGATGGTTTCAGAATTGTCCCGTTTTTTTCAAAATCAATTTCTGATGATGGGATCCATGAGGATCTGAGGGAACTCCTCAAATTTGAAAGGCACATGCATGATGATTTGGGTAGTTTCTTAAGACACTCGAGCATTTCTTTACGAAAATCATCAATTTGGTGGAGTGGACCTGATGATGAAGACCAGGGATGTCAAAGTGGAACTGCTTGGTAATTCCCAGGACTATCGTCCGATTTTAAAAAATATTTTTTTTTCTGAAAATAGATGGTTCCAGATTTGTTCCGTTTTTTTCAAAATCAATTTCTGATGATGGGATCCATGAGGAACTGAGGGAACTCCTCAAATTTGAAAGGCACATGCATGATGATTTGGGTAGTTTCTTAAGACACTCGAGCATTTCTTTACGAACATCATCAATTTGGTGGAGTGGACCTGATGATGAAGACCAGGGATGGCAAAGTGGAACTGCTTGTTAATTCCCAGCTCTATCATCCGATTTGAGACATTCATCTTTTCTTTGTAAAGAAATACCTTCAAGATAGTCCTATTTGATTATAGTTCTATTTTGATGATGGGCTTCATGAGGGATTGAGAGAACTCCTCAAATTTTAACGGCACATGCATTCTGATTTGAGGGTTTCCTTAAGTAACTAAAACAGTGTTTTGGCGGAGCCAAAATTTTGATGAACTTGATCTGATGATGAAGACCAGGGATCGCAAAGTGGAACTGGTTAATAAACCTAGCTCTACCTACTTATTATCCTAGTTGTGACATTCATCTTTTTGATTTGATTTATATTCTGATGATGGAGTTCTAGAAGAATTCAGAGAACTCTTCAAATTTGAACGGCAGGTTAATTGTGATTAGAGGGTGTTCATAATTAGCTTAGGCATTTTCTTACTGTGGCCATCATTTTGCTGGAGTGGACCTGATGTTTATAATCAGGGATGGCATAATGAATATGCTCGTTAATTTACAGTCTGTCATCCAATTTAACACATTGTTATTTTGTTTGTTTAAAGGTCTACAAGGGAGTTCCGTTTGATTATACTTCAAATGTAATGATGGAAGCCCTAGGACATTAAGAAAGCTCCTCAATTTTCAATCGTACACGTGCGGTGTATTGGATATTTGTGAAGTAAACTGGCTAACTCAAACAAATTCTTAATTTCACTTTTACCGGGAACCAAATGAAGTCGGTTTTTTTTTCTTAAAAATTATTTTAAATACTGCTGGATGATAGCTTCTATCATAAATATACTGTAAAATAATTTTCAGCGCAAAATAACTAAAATTTAGTAGATAAATCTTCTTTCAAAAACTCCAACCAGAATCGGGCGTTTCAAACGCCCGCCATTCGGCATGCTGAGCCGTGACGTCATTGTTCATCCAAGGCCGGCCACTCACAGTCTGAATCAGATTACGATTCATAATAAAATTTTAACTTAATTCATATTGTGAATTAATAACGCACAAAATTACGTACGAGTACAATTTAGCTATTGCTCACACGCATCCTGTTTTGTTCAGATATTATTATAATAAATTTCTCAGATGAATTGATATGAATTAAGATTATGATTTATGAACGTGTTTGACCGACCCAACCTAACCTAAAAATTGTAGTAATTTGTTGTTGTAATTAAGTTGTACGAGTAGTCTTGTATTGTTCAGCCGATTGTGTTTACATTTACAATGGAAAACGACATACAAGTCATAAAACCGCTTTGTATATTAGGAATATTTATATTGCGACCATTTGGCCCCAACTATTTCGATAAATATTGCTATTCGGAAGCTTTTACATAATATCTATTAGTTTTTTGTGTAAGTATAGGTACACATTATGTTTTTTCCTAAAGATAGGTAGATTTATCTGTAAAAAATGTAGAAGATCTAATGAGCGTAATATTAAAGTGGTAATTACCTTCAGCTTTTAGGCCTTTTATTTCAGCAGAAGTGAAATCAGGGTTTCTTGCGTAATAGTTGCTCAGCATGAATACGTCTAGTTTCGGCAAATTATCCGATTGCGCCTTTACATATCCGCTTTCAGTCATGTTACTTTAAATATGAGTAGCAGAACGAGAAACACAAGATTTCTTATGGAGAGAATTCCATACGAGAACATGTATACAATTTGACACAGTCGATTCACGATTCGCGCTCTTTTTTTTTAATGGTCTGGATACTAGTGCTTCTGTGCCGGCTGTACACTAAACATTTGATAAAATCGAGACGCGAGATTACAGCGGCTCTCTGTTCATTCGCGTTCTTAGCTTTTCGAATGTTTGGTGTACAGCCAACACTATCCAGTGACGTCACACTCGATGTCACAGCGTTTTAACCGCTTGGAATTTTACACATTTTTTTGCACATTTCAATAATTATTTTCACAGCTAAAATAAAATTAAACGAGAAATTTTGATAGAGATATAATGCTGAACCAACATAGTTCAATTTAGTCTCATGTTTTTTTTTATGACTGTTTGTGTTCTAAATAAAAAAAAAATAAAAAAAAATTAGTTTCCGAGAAAAAAATATAAGTACAATTTTGTCTGCCTAAACTCGTTTATTTATTTCCTCGCAATTGTGATCAAAAACATTGTAGGTATGTATCACTGTGATAAATATTTAGCAAAGCACCAAAGGTGCAAGCATAGAATATGAATAAATTTCATAGAATATCTACTTTAAACTGATCATCTGATTCGGGATGGATGCCATTCCTGAGTATAAAGAATTAACCGAATTACGAAATTAACAACAACATTGTAACAACATCGATTACATAGATGTTCGTCAAATATAAAGGCGGTGTGTCACGACGTAAGCTAAGTATAAAACGAGTACAGGCTGCTGGATCGCGTCTACTCGCTTCCCGCAAGGTCAAGTGCGAGCGTCCAAGTCATTGCTCCTCCTGTACGCGCACATCTACTTGCGCAGCGCACCCAGTGCTATTACGAACGGTGACCGGTGTTCTGTGCTCGCGGTAAGTTTAATAATGTATTATTTGTACCAGAATGTGATACTTGCTTTATGTTTAATGTAATCAGTGATCACTCCTAAAATTTCGCTGTGGCATAAATTATATATGACAGAATACTGTTACCCACTTTTCTGTGACTTACTAACAGACAGTTAAATATGGTACCTTACATGTAATGTCTTTACATGTAACAGACGATATACATTTCTGATATCGCACTTTCTTTGATAGTTTCTCATACCTGGTTGCATTGCATTTAAAACTATTTGTACGCAATGGTGGTTGGAACGTATATATCTACTAGTCACTACTTACATGATAAAAAATGTATAAAAATAAATACGCAGGGTGCGTTTTAAAGTTACGTGTTCCAGAAAGAACTTTGAAAGTTTACGTTGTTAGAAATGCCATTATGCAACAGGTTAATGTAAACTAATTAATATGTACTACCTACTAATAAGCCTACTTAAAAGGTTAATTAAGTTGTAGGAATCATTTTTTCAGCAGACGATTGTTTTCTTTTTATTTATTTATGTACTTGTACATACTTTTCGTGATACTTGTGACGCTGTGCGAGGTAAATAGGTAATTATATGCTATTTATAGTAATAAGTGTTAATACGTAAGGACTTGATAAACGATATTACATACATACCTACATATTATACGTGTATAAAATAAAATCATTTATTTTTAATTATCAAATAATTATTAATCGACATTAACAACGGATTTTGCCTCTGCGCCGTTTTTTCAATCAACATATGATGATAAATCAAAACTCGACAAGTTTGCAGGTTGAAGAGGCGTGATTTTAGTCGTGTAAAATTGCAACAATTTTAATAAATAAATAAATAACTATAGTCTGACAAGCGAGCGAGCGCCTGGTCGATTTCATCAAGAAAAATTTCACCATACAATTTTTCATTTTTTTTCTTTTATGAATTAAATGCTACAAAATGTATCTGAATTTGTTACATTTTATTACTTGAGGTATCTTGTTATGATTACATACTAATTTGATGCATATTTTCGAAATTGTAAGCTTAATTTTTATTTTACACGAGATGGTGATGACGGTTATGCCATGGCAATGATTTTTTTATGGATGGCGATGATATCATGTGTATGGTAATGACAAATGACTAGATTTTTCGATGATATTTTTATTTTTATAATTTTCATGACAATAATTTTAATATGATAGTAAAATGTTAATAGTAATAATCAGTCTTAAATTCTGTAATAGGCTCTTTGATTTCACACCATTGGCATCCATTTTGCCACTTATTGTGATTGCCTTGAGTTTTTTTTTCTTCAGATTTTTTCTATAATATTCTAAGTTTTAATATTTCTCCATAACATTCATTCAATTATGATGTAATTTATAACCAATTCTTTTAATTTAGTATCGACAAGTTCTATGATTTCACTTGTATTCCTTAGTAACATATTACAATTTAGTATCGATTTAATTTCTATGATTTCCTCTTCAGTCTTCTATTCTTTAGTAATATTTCACAATTTAGTATCGATTTAAGTTCTATGATTTCACTCTTCAGTCTTCTATTATTTAGTAACATATTATAAATTTAGTGTCGATTTACATTCTATGATTTCACTCTTCAGTCTTCTATTTTTTTTGTAATACAGTAGAATCCGATTAGTACGACTCCGCATAAATCAACCCACCGGTTTTAGCGACGTAGATATAGGCAGATGGTTGGTTTTCATACAAGCCACTATGAAAGTGCATCCGTATAGTACGACTGCTTACATCGACGGGACTTCACACGAAATTGTTCGGTTAAAACGATGACGGTGCATAGTAACCAAACAATACATACAAAATAGAACCTTGGTCAAAGCGAATGTTCTAAAACTTAAGCGCGTAAGTAAGGGTTTCATCTCGTGTAAAAAAAATGTCAAAAATTGCAATATTTAGTCGGGAAGTACGAGTAAATAGGTCTATGGTTAAACAATTTTTTTCGTTTAAGAGCAAAATATTCTTAATTAAGATTATTGGGTGAGTTACATTAAGCCATTATTAATTATAATGCATGTGTGACCATTACAATCGATAAAGAACTTTAAAATTGACAGTTTGTTTAGTACGACTTCCGATTATTACGACGTGATACCGTCGGTCCCTTCGACGTCGTTATAACCGGATTCTACTTTCAGAATTTAGTATTGACTTAAGTTCTATGATTTCATTCTTCAGTCTTCTATTGTTTAGTAACATATTACAATTTAGTATCGATTTAAGTTCTATGATTTCACTCTTCAGTCTTCTATTCTTTAGTAACATTTTACAATTTAGTATCGATTTAAGTTCTATGATTTCACTCTTCAACCTTCTATTCTCGAGTAACATATTAGTATTACAAATTAGTATCGATTTAAGTTCCATGATTTCACTCTTCGGTCTTCTATTCTTTAGTAACATTTCACAATTTAGTATCGATTTTAGTTCTATGATTTCACTCTTCAACCTTCTATTCTTTAGTAACATATTAGTATTACAAATTAGTATCGATTTAAACTCTATGATTTCACTCTTCAGTCTTTTATTCTTTAGTAACATTTCACAATTTAGTATCGATTTTAGTTATATAATTTCACTCTTTAACCTTCTATTCTTTAGTAACACATTAGTATTACAAATTAGTATCGATTTAAGCTCTATGATTTCACTCTTCAGTCTTCTATTCTTTAGTTTCATCTACTTTCGATCAAGAGATCTACATAAATCGTCAACACCATACATAAGTGATCATTACCATCCATTGCTCCAGAACCGGCAATGACATGCCTGGTGTTGACAATTTCACACAACATCGTAGATTATTCTAGAACACTAATACATATAACAATGTCAATGTCACACTAGTACGGTCATTTAAGGTTACATAATCCCAAGCAATTAGTTTAAATATAATTCAATTTCTTACTGTAAACCACTCCTGGTAATGACGCGACAGTGTGTTAATCGACTTTTGCGATGATATTTTAATATTTTATTCTGCTCTGCGCTCGCATAAACAAATATGGGCTCGGTTCCGCTGTTTCACCAGAATTAAAGAAGCAGGCGGGGATACGCCTGCTATATTTAGACCCACGAATACGAAACTACCCTAACTTTGACGTTATGCGGACGGTGTTGATGAATTGGTGTTAAACTTTTAAATATTTTTAATAATACTAACTTGATGAAGGAAGTTTTTCATATTTTTTTATATGTATAACGAGGATGTTGAAAAACTATTACTGAAATAAAATTCGCAATCGTACGTTAGATTTGCGATAATTTTCACTACAAACGCAGAGATACCGATTTTTTTATTAGATGGTAATGATTTGTGACATATTAAACAATATATTAAAAAAAACTACATAGATTTTTGTTATTTTGGATAAAGGGCCTTACGGATAAAACTACTTGGTAACGACAAAAAAAATTACAAAACATAAAACTCAATACTTTTTTTATAGAGACCGACACGTAACTTTTCTCCGGTTTTTGAAATTCACCCAGTTAACAGTAGGACAAAATAACTATATCCATCCCTTTTTTCAGGGTGGTAATACTAGCGTAAGGAAAAGACAGTATGATGCTCTCTATCCTACTGTTACTGCGCTCGCTGGGTTGTCAGACTATATTGACTGTTGATGCAAGTTTTTGAGAGTTGAGCTCTCAAAAAACCCCAAACATTCGTACTATTACTACAGACATGACTCTGTACAAGCTCTCGAGCTGGACTGCCGCTACATTTATTACGTCGTATTTTTTATAACGATATTCAGAGCAATTTGAAGTGTTGTTTAAGAAAAATACACTAGAGATACACTATTTATAGTTTTTGGATAGAATATGACCTAAACTTTATAATTGCATATTCATTTATGTAAAAAAGTTACTGTTTAGCCAGAAAACTTGGCTGATGTTCGTGTATTTCTACAAAAAATTACCAAATAAAAAAAAAAACTCAATAATTTTGTGCGAAAATGTTTAAAAGTGTTAAGTTAAGTGTCATTTATTCCGTAGAAGACAATATACTATACAAGAAAAAAAAATTGTTATTATGATTTAATAGCAATAAGGCCGAAAAGTAGATAGATGTTTGGAGCTCGCTGATACAATTTGGTAAAACAGCTGTTAGAAAATGTTGGATATTTTGAAATACTTATTCATTTATTCCATTCAAATTGAAATTATCTTTCAATTTTTGTAATAACACATGTAAAAATGTTTTGTAACTATGAAGACTCATGGCAAAAAGTTGAACTGAATCGGACAAATTTATATACCGGGCTCTAAAGTCGTTCCAAAATTTTGGAGCTGCTGGAGATTGAGGATTTAGGACATTTCTATCTTTTGGGATCGAAATGGCGGTGGGACGAAGGAGGATGAGTCGATATCAGCGGGTTAAGTCTAAAATTTGCGTATTTTTTTTTATACCTACGATTTCCCATACCTACGATTGTCCTGACGATTTTGTAGGGTTCCGTAGCCAAAATGGCAGTCCTGCCCGTTTTACAAAGCGTACAAAATAAGTCCTTTAAATTATACAACAGTTTCCTGTTTACAAACATAAGTAAAGTATTGTTTATTTTACCATAGTATTCAGGGAGCAATCATTCATCAAAATTCAATCTTGAAGCACGTGATCACGTTACAAAAAACCGACCATTTGAATATGTTTTATCTCAAACTATGTAGGTAGGAATTGAGATTCGATTGCGTACACTGTTCGAAATAACTTGTAGTGGTTTTTTACTACTCTCTAAACATACGTTCGTTTTTTCTTAACGGCATGTTTGTCGAAGGCGATTCGTGCCTCTCTTTAACTTCTCATTAAAGGTGACAAGATGTACAGTAACTAGTTTAAAAAAACACCAGAACCAGACTGCAGACTTTTGCTGTAAACGTATTTAATTGTAGGTAAACATTATTTTATACTTGGCTTCTAAATTTGTGATTAGATAAATACCCAATTCGTAAATTCGTAAAAAAAAATCATACATTTTACCACTAATAATCCGTAACTTCGATATAAAACGCAAGAAAGACGACACTTAACGATACACTTATGCCAATGAATAGTCTATTAGGTACATATATTGCGTCATGGTATTCGAGATCAAATGTACAATTTCGTTGTAATTCTGTAGTAATTTCGTCGTAGTCGGGTAAGAATAGATTAGTATTTTATTATTATTTTCAAATACTAAAAAACTGGTAAATATTGCATTTTTTTTTAAATCGTCGCTAAATAACCAATTAATACAACCAAGTCTGACTACGCTATAACAATGTAACGGGTTCAGCAATTTGACGCAAACCCACTCAAGTCAATTCTCACGTTTTATTAAATACCTTGGTGTGGCGGATGTAAATTTAGACAACGCTAACTGTTTCACTGTTCACACTATTATTTATGAATGACTAACGGAACGAATCAAAATCAGTACAAGCAATCTTAAACTATCAACATTATGCAATGGAATTCCATTTTGGTTAGGTACTAATACTAATCTAATTGTGACCATTAATGAAGTTGGCGATGATGACTAAAATCTCACCACATTACATAAAAACATACTAATACTATATTTTTCTAAAAAAAAGTATAAAATATAGCTTTAAATTATTTCTTATTTTTTTATCACACGGCACCTATACATTAGGTATATACTACACACAGTAGGTACATACTTTTTTATAAAAAGTAATTTACAAACTCATAGAAAATAAGAATAAGTGAAGTGTTTAATCCTTTGCAACAAATTCCTGAGTATATTGGAAAAGCTGTAACTTGCTCATCTTTTGATTTTTTATTAAAAAATAAAATGTGGCGATTTGATGAAAATAATGTGGCGTCGTAGCATAAAGTAAAAAATATTATATAATTTGGCAACTAAAGTGATTGTCCAAGAATTGCAAAACATTTTATGATTTATGTTTAAACGGAGACGAAATGTTTGGTAGAGAGATTCTCTATCAGATAAGGTAAAACTCAAGGAAAAGTTTATATGTTTTCAACCGATGCAAATATATAGATTTTCAGCTCTTAAAAATTGCCGATAACATACAACATATCTATATATTTTGACGATGAAGATGGTGTACTTTTAGTTGAAAATTGCACAAGTTGAGGCTTCTTTCTGCTCCATAAGCCAGTTAGGGAAGCGTTCGTAAGTTGTATGTATGTTAATCCTCACAGGGTTTTTTACAATTTATAAATTTTTAATTTTAATTATAGAATGCCCTTCAGGCAATGTATTACTAGCTTTATAAGCCCCTCTGGGCATTGTAGACCAACCTTTGTTTTTGTTTTTAATTATTTATATTTTTGTATGTATGTAGGTAGTTTGCACACGTAACTTTTTTGATTGACGGGGAGAATTCGCATTCTCTCATGCATCATCTTAACCCTGTTAAAACGAGTGCTGTAATGGGCTCGAAACGTATCCATCCGTAATCCGTTCTAAAGTGTTTAATTTCAATGAATAACAATCGCGGTAACCGAAGACAATATTAAGCCTTAAGCCCTTATAAATACAGTTTTCTATGCTATCTTTGTATTCATACGTATATCCAGAAATACGCGATTTTTTTATTAATATTTTATGAAACAGATTTATTGCAGTTAAATAGAATTATTTTTGTTAAAATCATACGCGGCCGATGAATAATTAAACAAACAGCTTGCATCAAGGTGACATTAAGTTGTCATTAGCATTTTACTCTTATGTAAATACGACGATCTGATAAGAAACCTCCAACATAATCGAAGAGTTTGTATACTTTGAAAAACACCGATTGAATACAGAATATGACCACACATTTTGCTGATTTTTGATAGGAAGTACCGCTTAGAAAACTTTGATATTTTGGCAAGTTGGAGGCCAATGTAAGGGCGCTTTTTGACTCATAAATTGGTTAGTTTCGTCTGTTACTTCCGAAGTATCGTTGCGTCGTACTATTTTTTTCAGTAAACAAGATGAATAAGTGGAATTACTTTAGTAATGTAGACTAACACACGGCAAAGTGTAAATTATGTGACAAAGTATATTCTAGAAAAGGGGGAACACAAAGATTTGTATGTAGATATGTTTTTTTATATTTTAATTGTATTTTCTTGGTTTTAGGGTTCCGTACCTAAATGGTCAAAAAGGAATCCTTATGGTGCGATTCATTTTTTTTACAATTAATTTGTTTTTGATTTTTAAGCAATAATGAAAAAAAAAACTATTTTCTATTTTTTTTCTTTTTTCTATACTCTATCTCCTAAGTTTATGAAGGAAAGATATGTTTTTTTTTACATAACGTTAATATTATCATAAACATTACAGGAAAAATATAACATTGATCCTAACTTCATTACATTCTCTTTTTATTAAGTAATAAATACTTATCGAAACAAAACTTGGAATTGAATATACTTAGATTGTTTTTTTTTCTTTAAAATGTGATAACGTTTTATTTAAAACGTTAACGTCATAAAAAAATATATAGGAAAAAGAAATAGTTAGTATGTGATTTTTCCATGCCGTACAAACGACTGACCCAATCTGTCAATACATGTGGCTGACGTCAAATTTCTACTTATAGATGTAGTTAAATATAAAGTTTACAAGGAACCCTCGGTGCGCGAGTTCCTCTCGCACTTGGCCGGTTTTTGGATTTCTTTGGTTAGGCTTGCCCTTAACGCATTTACCTTCTTGTAACAAATCTTCTACCCACTAGGCTCCGACTCCGCCTCCGTTAAAAACTCCGGATCCGACTTAGACTCCGCCTCCGTTAAATCAAAATTTCAAAACTCCGGCTCCGACATATTAATTAAATTATGGTCAATCAAAAAATATAAAGTTACTACAATTCAATCTTGATTTCGGGACAGCAGAATTGGATACAAATTTAATAATTTGAAAAGAACTCTATAAAAAGACTTCACAAAAAGTTGACACTGTCATTTAAAATAATTTTTAAGAAAAAAAAACCGACTTAATTTGGTTCCCGGTAAAAGTGAAATTAAGAATTTGTTTGAGTTAGCCAGTTTACTTCACAAATATCCAATACACCGCACGTGTACGATTGAAAATTGAGGAGCTTTCTTAATGTCCTAGGGCTTCCATCATTACATTTGAAGTATAATCAAACGGAACTCCCTTGTAGACCTTTAAACAAACAAAATAACAATGTGTTAAATTGGATGACAGAATTAACGAGCATATTTATTATGCCATCCCTGATTATCAACATCAGGTCCACTCCAGCAAAATGATGGCCACAGTAAGAAAATGCCTAAGCTAATTATGAACACCCTCTAATCACAATTAACCTGCCGTTCAAATTTGAGGAGTTCTCTGAATTCTTCTAGAACTCCATCATCAGAATATAAATCAAATCAAAAAGATGAATGTCACAACTAGGATAATAAGTAGAGCTAGGTTTATTAACCAGTTCCACTTTGCGATCCCTGGTCTTCATCATCAGATCCAGTTCATCAAAATGTTGGCTCCGCCAAAACACTGTTTTAGTTACTTAAGGAAACCCTCAAATCAGAATGCATGTGCCGTTAAAATTTGGGGAGTTTTCTCAATCCCTCATGAAGCCCATCATCAAAATAGAACTATAATCAAATAGGACTATCTTGAAGGTATTTCTTTACAAAGAAAAGATGAATGTCTCAAATCGGATGATAGAGCTGGGAATTAACAAGCAGTTCCACTTTGCCATCCCTGGTCTTCATCATCAGGTCCACTCCACCAAATTGATGATGTTCGTAAAGAAATGCTCGAGTGTCTTAAGAAACTACCCAAATCATCATGAATGTGCCTTTCAAATTTGAGGAGTTCCCTCAGTTCCTCATGGATCCCATCATCAGAAATTGATTTTGAAAAAAACGGGACAATTCTGAAACCATCTTTATACAGACAAAAAAATATTTTTTTAAATCGGATCATAGTCCTGAGAATTACGAAGCAGTTCCACTTTGCCATCACTGGTCTTCATTATCAGATCCACTCCACCAAATTGATGATTTTCGTAAAGAAATGCTCGAGTAGTTTCTTAAGAAATCACCCAAATCAGCATGCATGTGCGTTTCAAATTTGAGGAGTTCCCTCAGTTCTTCATGGATCCCATCATCAGAAATGGATTTTGAAAAAAACGGGACCAACCAGGAACTGTCTACTTTCAGAAAACAAAAAAAAAATTCAAATCGGTTCAGTAATGACGGAGTTATGAGTCAACATCCATTAAAAAATAAAAAAAAATAAAAAAAATTCAGACGAATTGAGAACCTCCTCCTTTAGAAATATTGAAGTCGGTTGAAAAAGTAGTGTAACCGGGTCTGAGTTGAACTATGTAAATAAGTGTGCATGAATGTATGTATAGGTACCTATAGATGCGAGCCGTAAACGAGATTATGTATATAATATGTATAATATGTACAATATGTATATAATATTATACATATTGCATGCATCCGATGTTATACGGAAAATAAAATTATCCTATTTATTTACTGCGTAAGTATTCAAGTTGAGTGGACTTATTTGTTTAGTTATCCATTAGAAAGATTTCCCCAAAGAAGATATGGTAAAGTAATGTGTTTAAATGTCACAAAATTGTAGGTGAAGCGAGTGTGGGAGTGGGCTTTGGGTGGAAGATGCGACTGTAAGATTATAATAGGGTGATCGTATAAAACTGGATTATAGAATTGTGGAATTCTCAAATTACTAACATATCATACCGACTTATAATATTGGTTCGACCTACTACTAGCTATCTGGTCTTCTTTTTTAACTGTTTCGCTTATTGTATAGATAGTGTACTCTGTGTGACTTGCAAATATTATTCAAACTACCCACATAATAATTAATTACCTGTATTTGCGAACGCTATCACTGCTATTCATTTTGTAAACAATGGATGACTGTTATTGGCCTTGTATTATGTAACAAAATTAATGTAAACTGTTTATTTACGGCTGTTGTTGTGCTAAATATCAATAAATAAAATAGGAAGGTATTTTTTATAATATTCGTACTGCAACATTTATCTTGAATAGCTTAGCTTATTACATGCATGGTAGAAAAATGCAGTTCAAATTTTTTGGGTGAAACTCAAAGTTTCGACTTTATCTGTCTTATTACACAACACATACGCATATGCAAGAGTGATAAAGATGGAGAATTTCGATAGCATCCAGAGGATATTTCTTGTTGCACAAAATGTTGAAACTCAATAATTGACCTACCGGGTTTTGGTTTAGTTGCACAATTTTTGAAAAAAGCATCATACCGTACCTACTTGATTCGGAAAGGCATTTGCAAGCTTCATATTAATTTAAAAAGGACTTCTAAAGTCGTCTGTTTAAACATAATATTCAGCCTGAAAATCGCCTTTTTCCATGCCTCGACAGAGTAATGTAATGTATTGGAAGGATATGTGCTAGTAGAAAACATTGTTGTAAAGAAAATATCATTACGCAAGTAACGACGACGGTAGGACGGGAAGCGGCGCGCGCACATACCTGGAGCAAGGCCGCTCGGAGCAATGACCCCGCGATGGACTCCACTTCTACGCGTAATTGCATATAAAAAACGAACACTTAATTAATAACGTTGTACGTGGGATACTTACTCAGAGTTTGCATTAAATTAAAATAACAAGTATATGAATAGCAAGTTGTATCTATAGTCAAAGTAGTTATACCCTCTGGTACATAGAACATCATCACGCCTTTAAGAGTTACAATTTGTTGTATGCTTCCAAATGGACAGTGACAATAAAGGTGAAAGGTGAAATAGAGTTAGGGTACCTCCCATACACGTAAACTGGGGGGCGATTTTATTTTTGTTTCAACCCTAAAGTGTGAGGTATCTTTTGATAGGTTTGAAAATGAATACGGGTTTGCTTAAATCATTTATTGACAAAGTGTATATTTTCGGAAATAATCGCTCCAGAAACCGCTATGAAGATCCGACAGATCGCCCGAACGTATATTATATGGCTGATTTGAGAAATTAAGACATTCATAATTTGTCTGTAAAGTTATACAAGGGAAAGGGAAAGAGAGACGACCTCGATTGCTACAGGCCTGTCGCGATTATTCCCGTTGTCGCAAAGATCTTTGAGTACGGCCTAAGTGCGAGGTTGACAGACTTTTTAAAATCAACCAACGCCTTATCTGATAGACAATTTGCTTATCGAAAAGGTCACTCGACAACCTCATTAACTCGAGCGGTGGTTCGGCAAATAATGGACGCCCGCGAGCGCAAGAACCAAGTGGCTGTGCTGTGTTGCGACTTGTCAAAGGCGTTTGACGTCGCTGATCATAAAGTCCTGATCACTAAGCTACGTCATTACGGCTTCGAAGGCCGCGCTCTTCAGTTGATGGCAGATCTGTTGCGCAACAGGACGCAAGTTGTGGTTGCCGACAGTGGTCGAGTGCGATCAGACGCAGTCACCACGAGTATGGGCGTAGCACAAGGATCCTCCGTCTCGAATATCCTCTTCTCGCTACTGCTGAATGACTTTCCGGACGCTATAGATACTGGTGAAACGTACATGTACGCCGATGACGTGGCCGTTGTGGTAGATGCTTCGAACAATGAAGAACTCGAGCATAAACTAAATTTAACAGCAGCATTAGTGTCAAAGTGGTTTAGCCTTAACGGGCTTATTTTAAATGCACATATTCCTATGTGTCAAACGTATCCACACAATTATGTAAAAACCCAGTTAAGTTCTGGGAGTTTGTTAATAGTTTGCGTAGCCGAGGGGGCATCGAGAACACAGTCCAGCTCGGGGAATCGGAGTTTAAAGGTGCCGATACCGCAGCGGCATTTGCTGCGCATTTCAAGTCTGTGTTTTTGCCGAGCAAACCAGCTCTTGACCCGTCGGTGGCTTGCAGCGGTAGTCATGAAAACACTGAAAGGTACGTTGATTTACAGGTTTTTGACACGGCGGACATACTCAAAGGCGTCAAAAAACTTAGACCGAACACAGCGGCGGGTCCAGACGCCATACCACCGTATGTGATAAAGGGCTGTGTCGATGAACTCGTTGAGCCAATAAAACACATTTTTAATTTGATTTTATCAACGGGACAGTATCCTACGTGCTGGAAGCTATCGCGTGTATCTCCAATACCTAAAACGGGTACAAAGACAAAAGTAGAGAACTATAGACGGGTGGCAATTTTATGTTCTCTGGCAAAGGTATTCGAGATGTCATTGCATGCCAATATATTGCCCCAATGTCTTCCCTATATGACGAATGCGCAGCACGCCTTTCTACCGAGGCGATCCGTAGCAACTAATTTGGTCACACTTGTCAATTTTGCGACGCGCGAACTAGATAAAAAGAAGCAAGTAGACGTAATTTACCTAGATTTCCAGAAGGCATTTGACAGAGTTGATAACGACGTTCTACTGTGGAAACTAGGGGTCATGGGATTCACACCGCGACTCCTCAAATTATTTTCAAGTTATTTGGCAGATAGAAAGCAGTACGTAAAATATGGACCATATGTTTCGGACACATATTTAACGCAATCTGGAATAAGTCAAGGTTCCAACTTGGGACCTTTGCTTTTTAATATCCTGGTTAATGATCTGCCTAAAGCGGTGCGAAACAGTGAGGTTTTATTGTTTGCCGATGATGTTAAGTTGATAAAAGTTATCAACGAAGTAGCGGACTGTGAGATCTTACAGCGCGATCTCGATGCTGTGTTTCGCTGGAGTGTTGAGAATGCATTAAACTTCAACTCTAGCAAATGTGAAACTATGAGCTTTTCGCGTTCACCCACTCCGGTAGAATACGGGTACCGACTTGGTGGTGAAGACGTGCTGCGTGTCTCTCAAGTGCGAGACCTTGGTGTAGAATTCGATCCTAACTTGACCTTCCGTAATCACATGTGCCCAAGTCACAAAAAAAGGCATTCAAAAGCTGGGCTTCATAATACGCAATTCCCAGGCTCTTACTCCATCTGCCCTTAGAACTCTGTATGCGGCACTTGTTCGGAGTTCTCTAGAAACAAATACGGTGGTATGGAATCCTACTGAAAACAAATATATATTAATGCTGGAGAAAGTACAAAAAAAGTTTTTAAGGGCACTCTACAAAAAGCAATTCTATTATTATCCGTTCTTGTACCCAACGCAATTTCTATTAGGTCATCTGGGGTACGAATCCCTCGAAGTAAGACGATCCCTAGCGACAGTTAAATTTGTGTTGGGTCTCATACACCAAAAAGTGGATAGCGTCGAGCTAGTGGGGGAAGTGGTGCGCCTATTCGTGCCCGACTCGCGGAGCAGGCTCCGCGCGCCGCGGCTGCTGGCGCCGGCGGGTGCGCGCACCGGCCTCTACCGCTACTCACCGCTACGGCACGGACTGTTTATGCTCAACTCCATGCTCGGCGCGGCTCTTCAGTGTGATTTGTTCGCATCGGGGATGGCAAGTTTGATTGATGAATGTAAGAGAATGCTTGAGAAGAATGAATTTATTAATAACTGTGGTTAATTGACGTTTGTGACGCTATGGTGTTAGCTGTAAGTTGCAAATCATTTAATAAATAAATAAATAAATAAATGTTAAAAAAACGCAGTACATCCACTTTGAGCTCTCAGGCCGCCATGTGAATCCATTGACTGTACTGGCTAACAACAAACTCATCAGCCAAGTTCAGAACACAACATTCCTTGGGTTCGAGTTGGATAGCGGCCTCACATGGCGATACCATGTAGACAAGGTATGCAACAAACTAGCCACGGCATGCTTCGCACTAAAACGATTAGCACGTATACTCCCGAGAGAAACGGTTCTAACGTGTTATTTTGCGTCCGTACAAGCGCACCTTCAGTACGGGGTGGAGCTATGGGCGGGATCCGCCGACTGGGAGAGGGTCTTTCGGCTACAAAAACAGGCAGTGCGGGCTATAGTGCGGGTCCCTCGGACTGATTCTGCAAAGCTGCACTTTAAGTCACTAGGCATCTTAACGTTGCCGTCACTCTTAATTTTGCAAATGGCAATGACCACGAGGGAAGAATTGGACGCAACGCCCAATGACATGGAGATGGCTCCACGCAGGTACGAAACCCGAAGTGTGCGTGCTGGTAAACTGCCTGGTGTGTCACACCGACTCGCAAAGTCAGGGAAACTCACCCACGTCATGGGTCGCAAGGTCTACAATCACCTGCCGGGTGAAATAGTCGCTGCACACAGTGCTCATGCATTTAAAATTAAACTCAAAAAATGGCTCGTAGAGCAGGCGTTCTATGATCATAAGGAGTTATTTTTTAGTGTTAGTAACTAGGTTAGCTTATTTATGAATTTTATTTACAATTGTATTTAAAACATTAATATAAATTGTAATTTTAATTAAAATATTGACATGTAATTGCTTATTACCAATAAATAATATGAATATGAATATGAATATACCTTCTAGGTATAAAAAGAATAAGGAACTACTGTCAAAAACTAACCGAAACTACTGAAATGCTCGTGAGCGTCAGAATAGCGGGTGGACCTGGGGGATTGGAAATATTGGAATTAATTTTAGCCTGGTATTTGGTACCTTTTACGTACTATTTGGTACGAAACTTCACAGGAGTATTCTTTAAAGTAAATGAGTAAATACGTGTTTCAGGTTTTTTGAGAATTTAACCCCTGAAAGGGGTAAAAGGGGTGAAAAGTTGAAAAAATTAACATGGGTATCGTTTATATGGTTTTTCGGGTCGCTGATCACGAAAAAAGCAACGATTTGAAGATCCAATGTGGCGAATGTGGAATACCATCTCCCCTGTTGGTATGCAATTGGGTTGAAATGCCAAAATATCAATATGAGTGTCATTTTTACGTAAATTTCTGGTTCTAAAGAATTATCCGAAACTTCACCGGAGTATTCATTAAGGTAAATGAGTAAACACGTGTTTCAGGTTTCTTGAGAATTTAACCCCTGAAAGGGGTAAAAGGGATGCAAAAGTGAAAAAATCAACATGGGTATCGTTTATATGGTTTTTCGGGTCGCTGATCACGACAAAAGCAACGATTTGAAGATCCAAGATATTAAATTAAATTAAATTTAATATAATAAATTAAAATAATTTAAAATAATATAATGAAATATATGATAATGACATGAAATGAAATAAAATACAATAAAAAATTCAATTTAAAAAAATTTAATGAGATGATTCGTAACATTTTAAATTTACAAGGCTTTTTATGCTTATAGATACTTTTAGGGATCATAGGAAAAACGCACGAAACAAATCAACAATTTTAATAATGTAAATCCCCTTAGGTCGCGTGGTCCGATCGACTAGTCCGATCAATCGGAATACGAAGTTTTTTTTTCCTGTTGGCTCGATTGATCGGACTATAAAGACTTAGAAAATCCTGTCAGTCCTACTATCGGTGTAATGGGATTTTAAAAGTTCGTCTAGTTCGATCGATCGAACCACGAGACCTTGAAAAATCCTCTTAATCCGATCACACAATTTTTATTTTTCCTGTTTGTCCGACCGGTACTTTCATGGTTACTTTTGTAATCTACCAACATCTCAAAAGTGTTTTCTCACTTTAATTAGCCATACACGAACGGTTTTGCCCGTCGGATCGGGCACATCCGTGGCTATATCTCACCACACACCGACGGATTTGCCTGCGGATGGGTGCCCGGCGGGCAGATCCGTATCTATATTTCTCGACACACACGCACGGATGTGCCCGCTGGCGGTACATCTGGCGGGCTGATCCGACGGGCAAAACCGTCCGTGTATGGCTAGCTTTTCGACGCGGAATTTTACTACCACGAAATAGTGGTTTTGAAGGAAAGATCTAACAAATAATCTTAAGAGCCCTTATTCTCTAAAAACCGCTCAAGGATATTATATCCGCCTGTTTTCAATGTGAATTAGGATTAATAAATTTTATATAGGTATTAAAATAATAGGCATATTCTTAAATAATAGTTTATTAAATTTTTATTTTAGGGCAGACGCTACAGTTATTTGTACTAACTGCAGAGCACTTTTATATATTTGTACTATGTCTGCTGCGTGAGTTTCGTCGAAACTTGTGACAGCAGTACTGGCGTTAATGACGCAGTCCCAGTTTTCAGCATCGATATGTTGGCGGCACACTCGTGAATGTGGCGGCAGGTAGAAGTTGTATTTTGATAACATCATGGCTTTTTGCAAATATGGTATCGGGAGTACTTCAACTGCGAAGCAATGGTCGAAAACACATTTATTGGCATTGATAATCGCCCTTTTTAAAATCGACCCGGAACTATTACTACCGTTAAATTCAAAATAACTCATGTTAGTTAAATGGCACATTTACTGTGTATCTGAATCGCAAAATATTATACTTTGGCTTAATGAAGAAACCTTCAGACAATAACATTTACTGACAGGTGAATTGCTATAGAATTAGAAACCATGGCCAAATGCGTCTATCTGTGATGAGGTTGACGTATATCTACTAAAGAGGTCCGTGCTATCAGTTTTAGTGTACAAGACTGAGTATCTATCTATCTAATACCTACAACAATAATAATAACAACAAAATGTTTATGTATGACACATATTTAATGAATTTAATGAATTCTGCGGCATTAACAACAAAGACAACCAGAGTTGTTCAAAAATATAACATATTATTTTTAACACTTCATTATACAGGGCGTCCCAAACTTATGGGACATGAAGGGGAAGTACCTTAAATATCGTAGATAGTGAATTTTGCTCAAAGAAGACTTTATGTTATTTTTAAAAGTTAGTAATTCTGCATTCATAGATTTTCTAAAAATTACTTGCTTCGTCTGGGAATCGAACCGACTAAAATGTGAAAAAAAATCACCCTTTTTTTATGATGCCAATCGAAAGAACAGCTAAAAAATAGTAACTCTGCTTAAGTAACATAGTATTTTAAAAGAAAGGAACACCATAAAATGATTGAGTCAAATTTCAAGAAAGTTATTTATTGCCGAAGACGACGTTCGAAAAGTAGCGATATTATCATTCTAAAGATAGCATTGATTATTCGTAAATAAGTACCCACTTCATAAAATAGGTACTGGCATAAGTTTTCCTTATTATAAGTGCACGTGTGGATAAAATGATAATTTGATAAAACTTAGTATTTCAATACGTCCTCTGTAAGCTAGACAGAAGGCAAATTTAAAACAAAAATAAATAATTGTTAAATTTGAAAATGGAACAGTTTATGACAGCGTTTGTTTGAATGCATACTTTTTAAGATATTTTAAAAAGAAGTGATATTTTTAAATGTTGTTCTTAAATTTGAAAATGGAACAGTCTGTGCAAGCGTTAGTTTTTCGGATATTGATCTGTTTAGTCTTAATTCACTTACACAAGTGTTATTGTGTTAATTTATTGCGAACATGGCATATCAAGTAAGTTTTGATCTAATAGAAGCATATTTTTTGAACGATAAAGATATCTCTAGAAGTTTGCGGTGGTATGGCGTAAAATATCCTGATAGACAAATACCGTCTCGTAAAGTTTTGAAAAGGCTTGTGAACAATTTGAAAACTCTGGGACGTTTCGATAAACGCCCAAGAGAACCACAGCAAGAAAACCATACGATCAACGACGAAGAACTTGGTATTTTAATTTACTTTTCGGCTTTTCCGAAAGCATCGGTGAGAGAAGGAGAACAGGAAATTGGAGTTTCAAAAAGTAAAATACACCGTGTATTAAAAAAACACGGTTTTAAGAGTTATGTTGAAGGACGATTGGTTCAAAAGTTACTTCCGGGCGATACAGAAAGGAGAAAAAATTTCTGTCTTGATATCCAGGCACGCTTGCTCGAAGATCCAAATTTTTTGGATAATATTATTTGGACAGACGAATCTAACTTTAGCAATAACGGTATGTATAACCGCAACAATAATCGTATTTGGTCTAAAGAAAATCCCCTACGAGTCACTGAAACTAATAACCAAGTGCGTTTTTCACTTAACTGTTGGTGCGGACTTTTAAAAAACCGGGTTTTCTTAATCCATTTTTACCAAGGAACCTTGAACACAGAAAAGTATTTAGGAATACTTCAAATTTTAAGGGATAAGATAAGAAACCTTTCCGCGGCGGAGCAAGAAAACTTAATTTTCCAACAAGATGGAGCTCCGGCTCATAATAGTCGGAGAGCAGCAGATTTTCTAAATGAATGTTTTCCTACATGGATTGGTACAAATGGACCGATTAGATGGCCGGCCAGATCCCCGGACCTCACACCATTAGATTTCTTCTTTTGGGGATACGTGAAAGATATGCTATACAAAAAGCGATACGAGAACGTAGGCGAGTTGCAAACAGAATTGTGCCATATCACATCGAGTGTTCACCATAAAATGATAAGAAAATCAACAGGCAGCGGGCTTATTACAAGATTGGCGATTTGCGTAAGACAAGAGGGATCACATTTTGAGCATTTAATTAATTAATTTACAAAAAAATACCTACTTAACTAATTGACTACGGCAGTTTCATGTATGTTTTTTATTTGATTAAAATGATTAATTTCACGTTGTTCCTTTCTTTTAAAATACTATGTTACTTAAGCAGAGTTATTATTTTTTAGCTGTTCTTTCGATTGGCATCATAAAAAAAGGGGGATTTTTTTTTCACATTTTAGTCGGTTCGATTCCCAGACGAAGCAAGTAATTTTTAGAAAATCTATGAATGCAGAATTACTAACTTTTAAAAATAACATAAAGTCTTCTTTGAGCAAAATTCACTATCTACGATATTTAAGGTACTTCCCCTTCATGTCCCATAAGTTTGGGACGCCCTGTATAACAAACTCATTTTAGCATCTCCGACTATATATATTAGAAATTACTAGTCTTCCTAATTAACGTAGAAATAAACCTTTCCAAGCCAGTCGCTCTAAGAAAAATCCAACGTTCATACCGGTAACTTCTAGCATAACAAACGTTTTCTCAATAAATTCTTGTCGTTTTATAGTATTTTTCTTTCGTTTCTCACGAAGCCCACCTTTCATCTTGATCATATAATAATCAGCATCTATTTTTAAAATGGACAGTAATTTTAGTAGGCTTGGTCGTTTTCTTTTGCCCACGAGACCATTAATTTTACTGTGCCATCCTTCTAGACAATTATTTGTCCTGACAAGCTCCCGGTATACAGACCACTTTTCTTTAAATTGAATAGGATTCAACCATTGCTCCTCAAAGTATTTTTTAAATTCGAACATTTCGTGATCATCCGAATCGTTTAGGTCATCCAAGATGTATTCCCATCCTTCGAGTATTAAATCAACCGGTAAAAATGGTAGCACTTGTGTCAAAGCAACAATTCTCTTGTCATGTTGCCTTTTTGTAATTTGCAACTTATTGGCCTTTCTCTGTATGGCTCAGGAACTTCCACATAGGGGACGGTCCTATCTCGCTTTTCGCCATACTAAATGAACGAGAGAAAACGGTCCACATGAGACACTTCCAAGTGGTGCTTTGTCCCACTCGCACATGTTGCCAATTTTCATAAGATACTATTTTGGGAGTGTTTATAACAGTTTACTACTAAAAATAAATATCTTCTTATTTTATTTTAGTACTATATACAAATAAGGATTTTGTTATCTTTTTAGTAAATTGTAAACAATTGTGATTTTCATATTAATAACCCTTTAAATCAAAGATGTGAATAACAAAAAAAACATTTCAATAAATATGGTAGACATTAGTAACTTTTTGAATATTAACTGGTATCCCCAACTTTGACTTTTTAAACTTTCAAAATACCAACATAAATGGCGCCGTTTATTATTTATACAAATTGTAGCATTACCTTATGTTTGTTGTAAGCTTCGGATTCATTGAGCGTCTTTTTAGCTCTATTCCTTGCACTTATCTTTCAGTTCATTGTATGCTTATGCTATTTTATAGTTGATTAAGCTGCATTTTGAAGATCTGAAAGAATCCTGTTATTAACTTCAATACGTAAAACCTTTCACACAATGGTTTGACCTAAAATCTCCTAGCGGCTTACCGGCTTATATGTATAACATTCTTCCTCTTCAAGGATAACAGCTTATTTTTGTGAAATTTATCATAATTACTTATATTTTTCCGTTTGTTTACACTTTTTGATATATCTATTTATAAGTATCCATGGTTACGTACTTTGTCGTAAATTGTCAATTTCTAAATTTCTTACCATGCAGTTTAGGTTTTCTACATTTAAATAAGTTTGTTTGATATTTAATACTGGTACTTTGTAAATATTTAAATTTAAATTTAACAATTCTAAATTCTCGAGCTGGGGTATAAAACCCCGGTAGCCGTCTACAGAAGTCAGTCTTTCGTCAGCTCTAGTCTAGAGCAGTTTTCGAAAATTGAGGCCTGTGCGGGGTCTAGGCAGGCCCCGCACTCTCAAGCGACCTCCCTTCTTGGCCCTCTTCTTTAACTAATCTCCTGAGAAATATAATTATCTTCGAGGAAGCTATCCTACTGCTGCTTGTCGGTTTTACTGACATCTACGAGTATCTTCAATTGACGGCACTCGGCGCAGGCGAATCAACGCCGCCCGAGGTTCTCTACGCCTGACGAACATCGGGCCTGAAGACATCACTTCTGGTGTCCCATTTCGGTGCAGGCGTACATACGCCGCCCGAAACTACCTTCACCTGCTAATACTATTCCTGGTAACCTGTCTTGGAACTCACGCCTTCCGGAACTACTTCGCCCGCTGCTGACTGACTCTTCTTCTACATCCTGCCCGAACCTACTTCATCTTCACTCCGTACTTACCGCCATAGTGACCTTATGTTTACCGGCTGAAAATAAAGAACCCTAACCCTAACTTTCTTTCTTTTTCTTCCTTTCCTTACTCTAAGTTACGTATCCTCTTTAACGTCAGTTACGGGAGAATACGTAACGTGACAGTTTGGCGCCCAACTCGTTATTTTCAGCTTTTTTTTTTCTTTTCCTAAATTCTAAAAAAAAAAAAAAACTCGTGTCTGTAAATTTTACTTTTTTCGGCTTCTTTTTGGTAATACACATTTTTATTTAAGATTAACTCAGGTCACTATGGCATATCCTAAATTTTTCTTAGATCTGTTTTTGTTTTTGTGAACTCTGTTTTAACTTTTCTTAGTTATATTTTTGCTTTTGTTAATTCTATTTTGACTTTGCTTAGGCCTATTTTAATGTTTTGATTTTTTTTCTTTACTACAGTGGATTTTAGGTCAAGCCCTACCCTACACTTCCAAATTAAAAACTCTCATTGCATGTGATGTCATTCCATTATCATACTTCACCCTCATCTTAGATTTTACTTCACTTCATTCCATATCTTTTATATTTTATTTTCTGGCAACTACTTTGCCACTTTTCTCTCTTATTCTTCATTTTCCTTTTCTTCTATTCTCTTCCCTTCTCTTCAGAGCGGTAGACTAACTCTCTAAAAAAGCCACATAGTCAAAATCTTATAGAGCGGTAGGTCAACTCTTTAAATAAGCCATATGATCAAATCTTTGTATGTTAGGTAGACTACTATTGCTACCACATACTAAAGACTCTTCTTCTACCGAGCGCCTACTCTCATGGGTTCGGTCTACTTAATCTAGTCGGCTCTAAACCGACTGGGCCTTGTATATAATCTTTATTTTTGTTTTTAAAAGGAGCGGCTGACTACTTCTACAAAAACAAGCCTTAGGTCATTGGGGGAATTCCCTTAGGAGTGTGCGTCATAGAGTGTGAACCACATCCCCTTATTTTGTCAGAGAAGTATGTATGAAAAAGTGACAGAGAAGCATGGATGTGTAGGTAATTCCCTATATTTTATAACATTTTTTTTTTTTCAGCACTTCATCTCATAACATGCACTAACTCTTACTTGTATTTATGTATTACTTTAAAATCACTTAATAATAATATACAAAAAAAAAACTTTCACGTCTAGTTCACGCAAAAGTTTTTTTTTTTCCGAGGTTTTTGGGGTAATGTAGCATTACCTTATGTTTGTTGTAAGCTTCGGATTCATTGAGCGTCTTTTTAGCTCTATTCCTTGCACTTATCTTTCAGTTCATTGTATGCTTATGCTATTTTATAGTTGATTAAGCTGCATTTTGAAGATCTGAAAGAATCCTGTTATTAACTTCAATACGTAAAACCTTTCACACAATGGTTTGACCTAAAATCTCCTAGCGGCTTACCGGCTTATATGTATAACATTCTTCCTCTTCAAGGATAACAGCTTATTTTTGTGAAATTTATCATAATTACTTATATTTTTCCGTTTGTTTACACTTTTTGATATATCTATTTATAAGTATCCATGGTTACGTACTTTGTCGTAAATTGTCAATTTCTAAATTTCTTACCATGCAGTTTAGGTTTTCTACATTTAAATAAGTTTGTTTGATATTTAATACTGGTACTTTGTAAATATTTAAATTTAAATTTAACAATTCTAAATTCTCGAGCTGGGGTATAAAACCCCGGTAGCCGTCTACAGAAGTCAGTCTTTCGTCAGCTCTAGTCTAGAGCAGTTTTCGAAAATTGAGGCCTGTGCGGGGTCTAGGCAGGCCCCGCACTCTCAAGCGACCTCCCTTCTTGGCCCTCTTCTTTAACTAATCTCCTGAGAAATATAATTATCTTCGAGGAAGCTATCCTACTGCTGCTTGTCGGTTTTACTGACATCTACGAGTATCTTCAATTGACGGCACTCGGCGCAGGCGAATCAACGCCGCCCGAGGTTCTCTACGCCTGACGAACATCGGGCCTGAAGACATCACTTCTGGTGTCCCATTTCGGTGCAGGCGTACATACGCCGCCCGAAACTACCTTCACCTGCTAATACTATTCCTGGTAACCTGTCTTGGAACTCACGCCTTCCGGAACTACTTCGCCCGCTGCTGACTGACTCTTCTTCTACATCCTGCCCGAACCTACTTCATCTTCACTCCGTACTTACCGCCATAGTGACCTTATGTTTACCGGCTGAAAATAAAGAACCCTAACCCTAACTTTCTTTCTTTTTCTTCCTTTCCTTACTCTAAGTTACGTATCCTCTTTAACGTCAGTTACGGGAGAATACGTAACGTGACAAAATTATTTTGAAAATCAGCTAAAATGGTCAAAACGTGTTGCATAAAGGATTGTCGGAGTGAAAGCTATCTTGGTTGTGGAATATCGTTTCACAGGTAAGCCAAAATTATACAATTTTATGTACATTTTCCGATAAAATTACAAAACAAGCTCGGTAGGGTGAATATGATGTCGGCACGTTGTGAGTCGATTTTACAGGATTCTTATTAGTTAGGGAAAGTAAGAGTAAAATATTCTGAATATTTTTATTCGCATGTTTATTGTTTCACTTACTTGTATGACGTAGAAAGATGCTTGCTGAAATATATTTCGGTAGGTATTACAGACACATATTTAAACATAGTACTGTATATACCTAGGTCGTCCCCAATAAATAACGTGGCACGATTATTTTCGAGATTATTCGCAGGTAAGTATTTATATTACGACTCTTCGTATTCCACAAGACCGTATAATAATAATCCAGTCATTGAATTGGAATGGACAGCTTGTATAACATTTTTGATTATTTGGGAAATAATTTATAATAGCCGGTTTTTTTAACGTAACGGATATATCGAAAATCTAGTATTGTGTTGGCAACAAAATATCGTTACATGCTAATCGTCACAAATATGTAGGTACACACATGTTAAGTAAAAACGTTTTTCTTGTAAGATTTTTATGGTTTTATGTTTTTTTAGTCGTTTAAAATAGGTCAAGACCAGTTTATACCTATTACAATTTGTTTCTAACGAAATAAAATAACACATTTATCATCCTTACAATTCGTAGACTTAACGGTTTTACGTGAATAAGTTTTCTTCGGTTTCCCTTTTAACAGATAGAAGACAAATAACCGTAAATTTAAAAAATCGAGTGAGTTTAGTTTTTTTACTTTTTACCTACTTCCGGAAGAAAAGTTTGTAGGACTTTGCATATATTATCTATAAATATTGAGAAAATCAAGCTATTATAATTTAATGTCTGTCGAATCGAAACCGTATTCTTCCTTCCTTAAGTGTATGAATAATTCTGGCTACGAGATTATGTCTGTGCTAGTACTCACCGTTAGCAAGATGAGAACAATCGGAAAAAAATACCTGAGCGACTCTCCGAGACAGCGGCATGTTCAACAAATGTCGATTGTACCGTCCTAATAGGCTGGACGACAAAAAAATCTAATTTGTCGTTTGTTCGCGCAATCGCTCCCAACCTAATATCCCACGTACTTATGACTTATAGTCACCCTAATTAGAAAGAGATGCAACGGTACCGTAGTACTATCTCATGTGGACACACTTTTGCAGTCGCATTGCTCCATCCAGATATGTTCAAATCCGTGGTATGGCTCTGGCATAGTGATACCAGCATCCTTTTACTGTAGCTTGCGGAAATACTTCGGAGATGGCATTCATTGCTGCAGTTTCGTAGTCAGTCATAAACTGTGACGGATTAAATCCTGGCAAGTGTCGTTTAATTATGTTAAAAACAGTAACGTAGCTTTGTGTTGTACTGTCCGTCATGAACACATAAATCAAAGGAACGATGTTAAGACTATCGGTGGTGGACCCGACATCCCCGTGAATTGTGTACAACTGTTGAAAAGGTGATGGGCAACTGTGGAACGTACCGTCGCCAAAAAATATCTTATAGGTGTTAATCCTTTTTTTAGCTTCTTCTGAGCAGAATGTTATTATGCAAGTTTCATCACATCTATACTCTTCCAATTTAAAGTCGTCAAATTTTAGCGGGACCTCAACCTCGGCGGGGTGTTGAAATGTTAATTTTGTTACACCGGCTGCTTGTTTTCTACCATTATACAGACCAGATTTCACGGAGCTATAACTAGGAATTTTAGCTATTAAATCAGTACCGGCGTCTCTCAACGGTATTGTGTGCTGTTCGTATATGCTTTTAATAGGATCTAACGAGTTTCTCGCTGCATTCCGCATCTTTCCCATTTGATAATCTAGTTCATTTTTTGTATAATCTGGAACGCAACGGTCGTGTGGCTTCTTTTGTAAGATCCGCACACCCTGTGTGAAATAATGAAGGACGAGCTTAGCATAAATAAATCTTATTACTATTAACAAATCATAATTCACTTTTATTATGGTCTAAAAACTGTAATAAATTGATTAAAACTTACATGAATGGTAATCGTTCCGCGGCATTTTTGTTTTTTTTTATTACAGCATGTCCATACTGACGGCCCTTTTTTATACTTTTTATTTTTATGATATTGATGCCCCTTATTTAGTAATACACAACCACCTTTACGGCGTAAGAAAACGATTTCGTTGTGATCTATTATTTCTTCCATCTTCCGTCCGTCCAGTTTAATAAATTGATATTGATCAGATGTTGACATTAGGTTCCTACTGACATCGCATCAAATAAAATTCAAGAAAGTTTATCAAATGCCAGTGTCTAGTAATGAGTTTAGATAACCTTTATGTGTCATCCGGACTTAGAAAAATATCAAGTCTACGGTTACGTCCGATCAGTCGATGCAACAGGAAAAAAAACGTCCTCGTGGTTCGATCGATCGAACTAGACGAACTTTTAAAATCCCATTACCCGATAGTAGGACTGACAGGATTTTCTAAGTCTTTATAGTCCGATCAATCGAGCCAACAGGAAAAAAAAAACTTCGTATTCCGATTGATCGGACTAGTCGATCGGACCACGCGACCCAAGGGTGTAAATCAAGGTTTACAAAGTTAGGTCTCAAACACGCGATTAATCTAAACCTAGGCCCTAAATAGGTACGGATCACGAATCCAATGTCTAACGACCGATCCCTAGCCAACGCGCCGCCAAAGTCATCGTCCGTGCTCCGGCGCTCCTTCCCTTCCACCTCCAGTCCGGCCCGGAGTGGGGTGGCGTGATGTGACGTCAGCAGCGCGAGCAGGATAGACGATGCCTTCTCGCGCTCTTTCTAGGTCTCACTGGAATGTCCCGGTAATACGGCCGTTCCTGACTGCAGGGCGTCCTCGGCCGCTTGATCTTCTAGAGGACCGTTGTCATCATCCAATTGCTCGTCAGCTGAGAAGAACAGAAACAAAAATTAGAATCAGCCTACGAGCCTCAACTAAGAAGTCAACTTCATACTTTTCATCCAAGACATCTTGCATGATAATGTTTATGTGCACTAAACAATCATGATGCAAGATAACCTTCCACATATGACCTTACATCCTGCATCGACTCATGATATAACCAAAACACATCAAACTCATTCGTCCTCCAAAACATACTAGCACGATCATACTTATATGTACACACGTTCGTTAATGATTAGGGAACTAGAGGCCTTGAGAGGGAATGCGCAATAAATACAAAATCTATACCATGGTCCGCCGCGACTCCAAGTCGCACTGTTACTCCGTATAAAGAAAACTCCCGTGTTCTTCAACAATTGTTTAATAACTATTAATTAGAAATTAGAATACAACGATATGTTAAAAGAATATTTAACCGAAGCAATGTTAATACTTAATTATGACCATTGGCCACGATCTAACGCTAATCCGTTACAAGTCAATTTTTTCTGCCGGCCGTTCCCGCCAACGCGTTGTTTTTTTTTAATTTTTTTTTTTTAATAAAGTTCTGACGGCGGCCGGGCACTGAACTTATTACATAAATATGTCGAATATTTTAAATGTAACTATTTTCATAACTTATTTACTATGCACAATACAAAAATCACAACACTCGGCCGTCCGACTGCGTGCTATCTCCGGAGCACGCAAAATCACAACACAGTCTTGCCATGCTTCAAAGGGGATCATAAACACACATAACAACAAAACAAATGTCTTAATAATTAACCTTAACTTGATTTAAGTTTACAGAAAATTAATAAACTGAAAGTATTTATAAAATTTAACACACTCGTAATTATAATTAAATTGTGACATAAATTAATCTTATGTATCTATCCTATTTATTCTGAGTTCGAATTATCGGAGTCTGACGACTCAGAACCAGAGGAGAGTTTACCTGCAAAGCCTGCAAATTAATCCAGGGACGCATCCTATCAGATGCTATAACACTGTCATATTTTTTCGTATTAAACCCTGGAACATTAGTGACTCTGTAACGATCGTTACCGAGGCAACAAGTAACTTTATAAGGCCCGATAAACTTTGGCATGAGTTTTTTACTTTTTCCGTCATTATAAAAGCTAGTTTTCGTAAGTTTTACCAAATCACCGACAGAATACGTAACTGCAGCAACTCTCTTTGAATCGTACAACTGCTTCTGACGTTCTTGACTACGTTTAATATTTGCTGAAGCTTCTTTTCTAACCTCATCTAAACGCCCCCCGACTGTTTCTATAGAAGGTATCTCGTGAACATTTCCTGAGGTCACAACAAAAGAAGACGAAACGGTACCCTGACTCTCATCTAAGGCCTGATCTACTGAATGAGAGGGATGGGGAAACACCTCGTCATTCCCGATGTATCCAACGGTTGCTGATAACTTGTTATCAATAGGAGAGTTCGAATTAATACCGAAGAGTAACTCGGATGCACTCTTTTTAGTCGTAGCATTAACGGTATTATTGATACCCCACTGTACTTGACCCACTTGCTTGTCCCAGTCACGTTCATTATTTTCAAAATTCTGTGTAGACAAGGCGCTAATAATAGTTTGATTATATCTCTTGGCTTGGCCATTAGCCCTAGGACAAGCGACTGCGTTAAGTACGTGCTTGATCCCTTTGTTAACACAAAACTCTTTAAATTGACCTGACGTAAATGCAGTTCCACGGTCCGATATAATTCTACGCGGTATCATAAAGTCATGAAAAAGACTGTCTAATACTTTGACTACGTTCTTCGTTTTTGTGTCTTTGACTGGTCGAACAAAGACGTATTTTGTGAAACCGTCCACTATAGTTAAAATGTAAGTGTTGCCTGTTTTGCTCTTAACAAATGGTCCTAAATGGTCTAGATGTAAGGTGTGAAACGGTTCTGCTACCTTTTCTATTGGATGCAAGTAGCCGGTATTGATTCGAGCTGCGTTATCTTTGTTATATGCACAGTCGATACAAGCTGCTACATATTTCTTAACGAAACGTCTTACTTTAGGAAACCAGTAGCGGCCCTGAATACGTTCCAACGTCTTGGCATAACCGAAGTGACCTACATCATCGTGGTTTGCCCTACAAATTTGCCATCTAGCGTCTTTGGGTACTACCAGTCGCAAACCATCATCAGTTTTTCGATGCAACGTATGGTTTTTAACGACAAAGTTATTTTTAATATCAGATACCTCCCGATCTAAGCCCGGTTTTAAAATCTTAAAAATCCTTTCCAATTTAGAGTCGGCCATCTGTAATGTTAAAATCCAATTATCGGTATTTATGTGTAAGACATTGGCTGATGGTGTCATCCCATTATCCCTCGGAGGATTGCGGCTCAGGGCGTCCACGTGACTCATCCGACATAACACGTAGTTCGTGCACGTAGGCTCACGCTCACTTCTGAATTATAAAGAAAACTCCCGTGTTCTTCAACAATTGTTTAATAACTATTAATTAGAAATTAGAATACAACGATATGTTAAAAGAATATTTAACCGAAGCAATGTTAATACTTAATTATGACCATTGGCCACGATCTAACGCTAATCCGTTACAAGTCAATTTTTTCTGCCGGCCGTTCCCGCCAACGCGTTGTTTTTTTGTTAATTTTTTTTTTTTAATAAAGTTCTGACGGCGGCCGGGCACTGAACTTATTACATAAATATGTCGAATATTTTAAATGTAACTATTTTCATAACTTATTTACTATGCACAATACAAAAATCACAACATCCGCCAGGAGTACAGTCTGCCAGCCGTTCATTGCACTACAAATTTTGTAGTCTGCCACGACAAAGTCGCACTGCCACCCAAAAGGGTGCAGTCTGCCGGCCAAAATAGAGCACGTAAATACGTACGATGATGTGAGATCACACGTCTGTCAACTTACTACTGCAGTCTGCCACAGTCAGGACTAAGCCCACACTGTTAGGTACCCACCGCATAGGTGCGGTCTGCCGGCCGCCAAGCCAAAAACAAAAGGCCAAACACAATCGTTACACTTTCAAAAAATGTTGCGCACGTCTCAGGAGTCCATTCTCCACGCCAAGGGACTATGTATTCCCCGGCGGCGCGTGCCTTTTTCCCATATGAACCCGATAGTAATTCAAGCTCATATCGATCGTGAGGTAAGACTGAAGTAACTTTATATGGACCCCTTATACCGGTATAAACTGGTAAATGGTTTAGAAACGTTAAATAAAATTATATTTGGTTAACTTTTCTTTTACTTTCTCAATAATGACATTTTGACATATTTAGTTTTCTATCTTATTTCAAAAGCTAGTTGATGTAAAATACAAAGGAGTTTAACAGTTTTTAATAAAATAATCGAACTAATCTTGTTTCCCCATACAAACTTTGTACCCCATTTGACCCGCTTTTGAGATGAATTTTGAAAACTCCTTTTTTTGGCACCCCTACGCTTTATAAGGAACCTAAGTGCTAAATTTGGAATCTTTAGAAACATAAATAAAAATAACGACACCCGTAGTGATATTTTTAGATTTCATCCCCATCGCACCCCATCAGGGAAGATGGTATCTCACGTCCGCCTCGTTGGATGTTCAAATTGTTATTGTTTTCGAAATCAGCGACCCAATAAACCAGAAAAACGATACCCATGTTGTTTTTTACTTTATGCGTACTACGCCACACTTGATCAAATCGCCACATTTTATTTTTTACAAATATTTCAAGAGATATGCAAATCAGAGCTTAGCCCATAGACATATAAAATAAATAGACGTAGTGTCACTAAGAAGAAACTGTGATTCCATATTACGCCCATATTACGCCTGTCACCTTGTTCCGACAAGAACGCACACATGCACAGACAAAACGTTACGCTTGACATCTGTCAGTGATAACGAAATCAACCGACAACAAACATCTCCGTGAAAATAATGTGAAAATGCCGACGTGCGTAGTTTTACATTGTAAAAACGCAACCGGTCACAAAAACAAGTTACATGGAATGACCTTTCATCGGTAAAATTATAATTGACACGTGTTTATGCAAAAAAATCGAATATTAACTTCATTACGCGTAGTGTGACCAGCAGCTTGAGTTTGGTTATATCCCGAAAGTCGCGTAATTGCTTACTTCGTCTTGCGTATTTCATACTTATTATGGAAATATGAAAATCCATGAAATGGTACCTTTCCTAATACGAGTATATATTGATAATTAATAATTTATTTCATTTGCAAGAATACACACAGATACAGTAAATTGTCATGTCAGTGGAATATAGCAAACACATGAGTGCATATTCTGCCACAATGCGGCATGCAAATGCTCTTACTCTACTAGCTTAATTATTAATAAAATAATTGCATTATACATTCAAAATATAAAACAGACAATTTTATGTAATAAACATTAGATTTAAAGAAATAGTGATAATTATTGCTTATTTACTTACATTATAATGTCAATTAAAAGTGTGAAAATGCAAAAGTAGATATAAATTCAGTTAAAATAATAAAAAATAAAAAAATCATCATATTCACATGCTATCCATATTTTTTATCAAAAAATTCTGCTAGAGAATAAAAAGGTCTATTAATTAAAAAAGATTTTAATTTCTTAGAAAATTCATCCATGTTGCTGCATTGTTTAATATCATTATTTAAAGCATTATATATTTCAATTCCTTTATATTCTGGGCCTTTTAAAGTGTATGTAATTATTGCACTTTGGCAATCTAATGTCATCATTATTCCTTAATGCATGTATCCTGTTTTCACCTTTATACTTATATTTAGATTTATTTTTACTAATATATATGCTAATTAAGTAAATGTAGAGTGATATCACTGTCATTATTTTATGTTTGATAAATAGAGGACGGCAGTGTTCTCTCCTTTTTGCTTTTTCGATGCACCTTACTGCTTGTTTTTGCAAAATAAGTATTGAATTTATATGAACACTGCTCCCCCAAACCTCTAGGCCGTATCTTAGTATACTTTCAAAGTAAGCGAAATATACCGTCTTAAGAACTGATGTGTTAAGCATTTTTGATAAATTCTTGAGGGTGTACCGAGCACTAGCCAATCGTTTCCGTGTGGTATCTATGTGATGTGACCATCGTAGTCGCTCATCCAATTCCACTCCCAGAAACCTAGTCTGATCCACCTTAGCTAAAGAAAGAGGTAAATCGTCAGGTACGCTATTTGTATGTCTACAGAAACTTAAGTAGTTGGTTTTATCAATATTTAGTTTTAGACTATTACTTTCAAACCAGTAAACGAGCTCAGACCAGGTTTGGCTGACTTGGGACTGGAAAGTCATTAGGTCATAATTTTGAAAAATTATACTAGTGTCGTCTGCATAAAGGTAAGCTTTGCCATGGGTAATGTTTCTAGGAAGGTAATTTATAAAAATTATGAAAAGCAACGGCCCCAGTACCGATCCTTGTGGTACGCCACAGTAAATATTCTTATCATCTGAATCAACTAGTTCTATACATCCTGATTTATTTGCATATGATATTTGAACATATTGGGTTCTACCTGTCAGATAGGACTTAAGTAGGTTTAAAACCGGACTTCGTATTCCATAATATTGCAATTTGTCAATAAGTACCTGATGATTGACGCAGTCAAACGCCTTACTTAGATCGCAAAAAATGCCTGCCCTGTGTGGTGTACTGCGGCACTGCTCCGCGCACATGTTCGCCGACGACCTGTGCATACTGTGCGCCGGCAGTGCGAGCGAGCTGCCCGACACATGCCACTTGGTGCAGCAAGATGTCGATGCTGTAGTCCGTTGGTCGCATGATAATGGTATTGTACTGAATGCTGATAAAACTAAGCTATTAATAATTCGATCTCCCTACTTAGAAGTATCTAACCAGTCCACTCCCATCATAACCCATAATTTTTCTTGCATGCATAATGATATGTTAGACTGCCACTGTAATCCCATCTCACGTGTTAACTGTGTAACGTATTTAGGTCTCAAAGTAGACGAACACTTTTCCTGGACTCAACATGTAGATTTTTTTTATAGCAAACTCAGAGTTTTATTAGGAAAATTTTACTATCTAAGATTTAAAGTTCCTTTGCATATCTTAAAGTATTTATATGTATCCTTAGTTGAATCTATAATTGGTTATGCTCTTGACTGTTACGGATTAACAACTAAAACCAATTAAAACAAATTAGAATGTATGCAAGTTAGATTCCTAAAACTGTTAGTTAGTAGTAAAACTAAAGATAAGAATAAAAAAGATTATAGAAATTTGTTCAAAATTTGTAACATTCTTCCGGTGAGCCTTAAGCATAAATACTTAATAATGTTTAATAATCATGGCAGTCGAGAGCACACCCAGTTACATCGTAACGATGTTTGTGGAACCAGATCGGTGTCTGCGGGCAAGTTTGTTGTGCCGAGGGTCGCTAATTATTACGGCGATAGGTGTCTCCATAAGCGCCTACCCTATATCCTCAACAGCCTGCCCTCTGACATCAGGCAGGAAAGAAATAAAGTTAAATTTTGAAAAAAGCTACGTTACCTTATAAACTGCATAAAATAATTCTTAAGACATAATTAGATAATAATAAGTATATTACAATATAAATATAAGAGAGTAGAGACTGCACGATCCCACAGTCAAACTGTGTAAACTGTTTTGTGGGACTCTGTATTTTATATAAGCTGTATCTTATTGTGTTAATAAATAAAATAATAAAAAAAAAATGTGATTTCGATTCAGATTATTCATTATTTCTAGGCTTTGGCAGTGTCGACAAAACACTACCATATGATAAGTAGTATATTACGGCTGCGACATGAGAACAGCATCCGACAGTACGCAGGCCATTAGCACATTCGCAGTAGTAATGTTGAATATCATTAACATCATCAGCGTACGGTGTGTACTGCAAAAAGCAATTTGTACATTTTCTGGCTAAGCTACGTGTCTTGACTGAACCTGAATTTTTAATATGTTTGTGTTTTCTTTCTATCATCATTTAACATTTCTGCTAAATATGATATAGCTTGTCCCAACTGATATGTCCCCGTAAACAATATTTTCATGTCGTTTTCTGTTAATCGTGGAAAATCCATAATCTCGTCAGACATTACAGCTTCGAATGGAAGCATATTTTATTCTGCAGAATAAAGAGTCCTTGCAATTTCCGACGTTTCATATTTTGTAATAAGCCATTCTCTTTTGTGTGCGTTTACACTAAACTCTGTCGGTAAAATATTTATTTCAAAGAAATCTATTACTCTTGTTGAGTACTCAGATACGGTTTGCTCTCGAGGGAGTTGAAGCATGGTACTAATTAGTGTCTTAGAATTACCTGTTCGTAATTTGACTAAAAAACAATAATGTCTGCTGTTATTGAACAATTATTTAAAGATGTCATCTTTGATTCCAATTCTGTTGTCTTCCCAACTTAATCCAGAAAGAAATTGAAGTCTCTTTTCAGGCAGAGTTTTGGTTGAAATTTTCTGAAGCATGTTTATATTACATTCTTCTGACATAGCATTAAAAAAATTAATAATTTCTTTGGATTTTATTGTGGAGGTACTAGAAGAAATCTGAATATTACGCAAATCAATCTCAGAAAAGCGATTATTTTGAATGTGCCTCGAACAGCATCTGTTATTAGGCGGTATGTATATTGTTCTTTCAATATATGCCTGCATCCTTGCTTCCTGTTTTATGATTTGCAAATTGCTTGTACCTCCACAAACACAACAATAAGCATGCGTTGCTACGGTTCTCTGGATCGGTAAATCCACAACATCGTCAGTATTATCAGATGTCACTTTCCGTGTGTGTGGTTTATACGAGCAATCACTGTTGTCACTTTCCGTGTCCCGTTCATGGTGGCGTACAATTTTATTGCGTATTACTTTAACTCTGCATGATGAGCATATTACATCTTCAACCGACAAAGATGCTGACAATAATACACTAAACGAGTTTGCTTCACTCTGAGACCTCAGTATTTTTTTCGTACCCTTATCTTTTTTTTTAATATTTGCTGCAGCTCTTGCACTTTTTTCCATGAAACGGATTCATTGCAGTTAAATGTTATCGAAATACGCTAGTTAAAATCATAAACGGCCGAGTAATAATTAAATAAACAGCTTGCATAATGATGACATTAAGTTGTCATTAGCATTTTACTCTTAAATAAGATAACCTGATAAGAAAATTCAAACATAATCGAAGAGTTTGTATACTACATTGAAAAACACCGTTTGAATGCAGAACTTGACCACACATATTGCAAATTTTTGGTAGGAAGTACCGCTTGGAAAAAATTGATATTTAGGCAAGTAGTAGGCCGATGTATCTAACTATAACTAGAAAAAAAATTAGAAGTGTCACTACTTCACAGCTACATAAAAAAAAATGTTTTTTTTGTCTTATTTTTATTTGTTTTATACAACAACCGGTATTCGTTTTTTTAATATCGATGCATATTTAAATAAAGAACAATTTTCGAAAAATTGAAGCAAATCGCTTGAATACATCCCGAAATACAACACTTTAAAGAAAAAAATTAAAAAAATCATAAGTCAAAAACTGTCACCAATAGGACGTTAATACTCAGCATAAATATTCTGATTCTGATAAACCAGAGTCTGATTGATTTAAAGGCTGACTTACTATGAAAATCCGACTATGGCCTTATGTTTTCTCCCATTCTGACAAACGCGACTGTCAAAGTGACAAATAAGGACAAGCAATCATTAAGCTAAACAGTTGTTGAAATGCGTTTATAAATAACGCCGTAATTATTTACAATTACATACACTGCTTTATATACACACATATCATGAAGCTCTCCATGATGCGTTCAAAGCGCATATGTATCGACCGTTTTTTGACATTTAAGTTGGACTTTTATATTTTTAAATTCAGAGACAAACTAGAGTATCGTTCAATATCAAAATAACGTGCGACTTGCGTGCGTCATTCTATGCAATTGGCAATTCGTTTCAAACTAAACGTCATCTCGACTGATATAAGAACAGAGGTCAAAACAATTTTTTTTGTGTCAGATGTGTTCGAAATTATTTAGCTATAATAACATTATCACAGATAAGAAATTGGTTTTAACAAAAAAGTTTATTATTATGGGGGCCTTTATATGCGATTTTTTAACGCATTATTGAGAGCTAATGATTTGTGGGTCTATAAAAATATTTACTTACTACTTAAAAACTTAAGTAAAATAATAAATAAGGGCGTCAAAATATTTAAACTATGTTATTTTGGTAGCATGCTAAGGACTGATTCATAATGGATTTGAAAAATTCGAAGTACTGGCACGCAGCAATAAAGACCAGCTCTTACACTTCTTACAGTTCTTAGCACTTAATAAGCTCGAGGAAACCGGCAAAGCTTTTTTCTCAACTTCCATCGCGTCCTTCGTTTACACATACTTTGCACGATTGGCTTACATTTTTAGCCCTTTTAATTCGTGCTCCCCTTAGCGTTTCAAAACCGCAAACTTCACAATACTTAGTTAAAATTGTCTGAAAATAATAAGGAGTAAAGAAGAGCTAAAAACATGTTACATTATCATTATTATTTATGTAGGAATCTCCATTAAATACATACAATACCAAGTATGATTACGTCACATTCTATGCAACAGTCAAATCCATTTGTCTTTGAATTAAATTTTGACCGTCGAAGTTTTCATATTTCGCAGTCATCACATTTTACTGGAAATAAATAAGTATCAAATAAGAACAATGCATAAGCCTCCGTTTCTCGACAGATTGTCTTGGGTCAAGTAATAGCTTATTTAAAGTTAATTATTTATAAAAACATATTTTATTAAATAATAACAAATTAAAGCTTTACAACTATTCCTAATAATAACTAAAAATTGACTAAATACGTGGGTCACTCGAAAAGTTTTGAGATACAAAAAAACTATTGAAGATATAAACACTATTTATTTTACATTTTCTCAAAATACTCTCCATCGTTCTTTATACAAAGTTCAATTCGTCTAAACCAACTTTGGAAACACTTTTGCCAGTCTTGATCGGATAGGTCAGAAATCGCTCCTTCATAGGCAGCCACGGCTTCTTCGGCACTCGAAAAAAACTTGCCTTTTATTTTTTCCTTCACTGTTGGGAACAAAAAGAAATCGCAGGGAGCCAAGTCAGGGCTGTAGGGTGGATGAGGCAAGGTTTCAACCCCAGTTTCTGCAATAAACGCCTTTGTTCTGAGGGACGTATGTGAAGAGGCGTTGTCGTGATGCAGCATGATTCCCCGAAGTCCAGCCTTTGGTCTCCCCGCACTGCTTGGAAAACTTGCGGCAATGTTACTGTAGTGTACCATTCCGAGTTAACAGACCTATGATTTTCCAGCACTGAAGTCGACAGATGTCCCCCCGGAGAAAAAAAACTAGCCACCATTTTTTTGCCTACGTTTCGAGGTCTTTGTAATTTTGTTGGTAACTTGCCCTCTGAGAACACCCATACTGACGACTGCCGCTTACTTTCCGGATCATATTGATAAATCCATGTTTCGTCACCAGTAATGATTTCAGAAACACGTCTTGATGTTCCTTTAACGTTTAATAAAACTCCGATATCTTACAATAATTATATTTCTGATTTTACAATGAAAAATACATTAGTTAGTTTCAGTACCCAACGTCAATCGCCTAATATGGCGGATGGCGGTAATCTTTGACAGCTGTCACAGACTTGAGTACAGAGTATGCAACATTCGTCCCCTTTAATTTAAATAAAAGGATTTGTTTTAAAATTAATTTGAGCCCAGAATACTCTTATTTTACTAACACTTTAAGGTTACAAATTTAATCTTTCTGGAGCTTTTCTTTGCCTCACTGACCTCCTTAGAACTGGTGATGGAGACCTCAAATTTGAATTCTCTACTAAATCATTTCCTGAGTCCTCTCTACTTAGCTCTCCTGTTTCATTTAAATCTTCTTGATTAAAGTTACTATTATTTAAGTTTGTACTATCACTCTCTACAGGTACAGGAATGATTTCCCTGCTTACTGGTATTACTGGTAAAGATTCATTGCTCAAGGTATCCTTCATCAGTTCTGGTTCATCATCAAAATCCCTACTATAAGATTTACAAGGTCTCAGAGAAGATGCATGATAATGCCTATTTACTCCTTCCACTTTTACAACATATCTAACTTCACTTAATCTCTCTGTAATCGTCCCTTTAAGCCATCCTTTCCCCCTACTAAGATTCTTACACCAAACTAAATCACCATCTTTAAACAAAATAATTTTCCTTCCATAAGCTTCTTTAACATTTTTCTTAGAAATTATATTAGATGGTTTCATTAGATCAAATCGAGACCGCGGTTTTTGTTTAAATAAAATTTCATTTGGTGTCATGCCTGTTGAATTGGGTGAATTTCTGTAAATGAAAAGAAATTTTTGTAATTGTACTTCTGGACTTAATGTCGAATTTTCACTTTTAAGTCTACTGAGACAATTTTTTACAGTTTGCACTGTTCTCTCAGCCATGCCGTTAGACTCTGGATGATAAGGAGGAGTTTTTATTACCTTACATCCATTGGTTTCCAAAAATTTTATGAATTCTGATGAATTGAAGGGAGGGCCATTATCACTAACTATACTAGCTGGAATACCAATAATTGCAAAAGTTTTACATAATTTTTCAATTACATTTGGGGCTGTGGTGCTGTGCATAATGTGCACATCCAACCATTTAGACCGGGAGTCGACGATTAAAAAGTATGTAACAGATCCTGTATGAAAGAAATCAACATGCACTCTTTCAAAGTTACATTCCGTTTTTGCCCAATTAACCATTGGAGATGTATTGGTAAAGTTCCTAGTACTCTGACAAATATCACAAGCCTGTATAACTTTCTCAATATCTGTTCCCAAATTCGGCCACCAACAATATTCCCTCATTAACATTTTAGCAGTTACCATTCCTTGATGAGATTCATGAAACATGCTCAACACTTTTGGCCTTAACTTAGCTGGTACAATGACTCTACTCCCCCACAGTAAACACTTTTGTTCTATACATAATTCAGCACGCTTTAAAAAATAAGACTTTAACTCATCGTTATTCACACTATTTGGCCAACCGGAACTGACATATTCATATACTTTGCATAAAATCGGGTCTGTGCGGGTGTAGAAGGCAATATCTTTAAAATCTAAAGGAAGATTTCCAGTTAAGTTCAAAAAACTAATGGAGTCAGCCACGTCAGCCTCCTCTGATACTGGTAACCTAGACAGAGCATCTGCATTACCTAATAAAGTTCCCTTTCGATATACTATGTCATAGGAGTATCCAGATAGAAAAAGAGCCCATCTTTGCAATCTCGCATTTGCTGTTACAGGTATTTTTTTTAGTGGATCAAAAATGAATTTTAATGGTTGATGATCCGTTACCAAAATGAATTTACGGCCATACAGATATTTATGATATTTCCTAATAGCAAAAATCAAAGCCAACGCCTCTTTTTCAACTTGTGCATAATTTTTCTGAGCACTGTTTAACGTACCTGATGCAAAACTGATGGGTTCCCCATCAATCTTATGACTGAGAACAGCCCCAACCCCATACTCACTTGCATCCGTGGTCAAATATAATTCCTTACTACTGTCATAATGAGCTAACAACTGATTATTTATCAATAACTTTTTGCTATCCTCAAATGCTTTATCACACTCCATTGTCCAGATAAACTTGCAATGTTTTTTTAATAATTCATGTAGTGGCTTCAATAATTCTGATAATCTAGGTAAAAATTTACAATAGTAGTTCAAAAGTCCAAGATAAGCTTGTAATTGAGTAACTGTTTTAGGAGCAGGAGCATTAACAATTGCTTCAACTTTTTCAGGTAAGGGTTTGATTCCGTCTTTACAAATTGCATGGCCTAGAAATTTTATCTCACTACAGAAAAATTGACATTTATCTATATTTACTCTTACATTGTAAGCCAACAAACGGTCTAACACTTTAATTAGATGTTCATAACAATCTAACACATTATCTCCTTTTATTACTACATCGTCAATAAAACATTTAACATTATTCAATCCTTGCAATATTTGGTCCATAGCGCATTGAAACACAGAGGGACCACTTGACACACCAAATTGTAGCCTAGTTGGTTGAAACAACCCTAAATGTGTGTTTATTGTCATGTACTCACGGGCTGCATCCTCTAACAATAGTTGTTGGTAAGCTCCTGTTAAATCCAATACACAGAAAACACTGCCTCCACTCAGTGCTGTGAATATATCCTCAGGTATTGGCAGTGGATAGTGTTCCATGTCTAAAACTGGGTTAAGCGTGACCTTATAATCAACACAGACACGTAATTTTTTATCTGCTCTTTGAGCCAATACTATAGGACTTGCCCATTTACTATGTCGTACTTTCTCTATAATTCCAGCTTTTTCTAAATTTAATAATTCTTTTTCTACTTCCTCTTTTTTTGAATATGGGATTGTGTATGCTTTGTGAAAAACCGGTTCAGCCCCTTGTTTAAGTTTCAAATTAGCTTTCATGTTGACTATATGAGATGACCGGTCTTTCTCAAACACTTTCTTATATTTACTTTTACACATTTGTATTAGTTTCTTTTCTAAGTTATCTTCCACTACGGCTAGTTGTCCCATATTATTTTTTCCAAACTTACTACTTTCAAAACACTTTTGCCAATTTGGGAATAATACTTTTAACCAATTTCGTCCCATTAATGGGTGAAAATACTTTTGACAGTCAATTACAATTAAATACAATGCTTTTTTCATACTACTCACCCAAACCTTTACAGATCCTAATACTTTTAAATTCTCACCTGACACTGAGTTCAGTTTATAACTACACTGCCTTAAGTCTCTTTTTAAAAAATACTTTTCATAATCCTGTTTATGTATAACCGACTTACATGCCCCAGTGTCTATCTCAATTTTTAAAGATTGCCCATTTCCTAGTCACAAAGTCATCCAGCAAGCGGCATCCCTTCCTTCAGATATTTGCTGTATGCTGCCCAGAATGATTTCTTCTGCATCTTCATGATTCTCTTCACTTTGTTGTTCATCCACTTGATTTATTCGAAAACGACATTTTCTTGCTAAGTGCCCTTTCCTGTTGCAGTTGTAGCAACTCCATTCCTTTTTGAAGCACTTATCAGCTGCATGAGTTCCTCCACAACGATAGCAATCAGACCTGCCAGCTGTGTAATGTGGACGCGAGTCTCTCGGACGCTCCGGCGCATATGTTTGAGGACGTCTTCCAACTTGCTTCTGAGGCTGCTGCTGCTGCAGTACCTGCACACTTGTCTCTGGTTGAATTTTTCTCATCTCCTTTTCTGCACTCTCATAGGCGGTTGCCATTTTAACTGCCTCCTCAAATGAAAGGCTATCTCCAACTGTTAACAGTTTCTTAATTAACTGTTCCTTTAAGAGTCCACAGACTAGTCTATCTCGCAATGCCTCATTTAGAAAATTTCCAAAGTCACAAAATGCTGCCTTTCGTTTTATTTCCACTATAAACTCATTTACGCTCTGCCCATCCTTTTGCTTGCAAGCGTAAAACTCATATCTCCCGGCGACCGCCGACTTCTTGCTCACGTAGTGCTGCGTAAGCACTTCCATCAATTTTTCGTATGGCAAAGTAGATGGTTTCGTTGGAGATACTAAATTTTTTAGGACATTGTAAGTCTCCGGTCCGATCAAGGTTATTAACATCGCCACTTTCATTTTTTCCTCTACTACATTGACCAGTAAGAATTGCTCCATCCTCTCACTGTAATCTTTGAACTCCTGTTTCTCCGGATCAAAGTGTTCTATACTCCCTATCAACGCCATTTTTCTCGTCGCCAATTTAACGTTTAATAAAACTCCGATATCTTACAATAATTATATTTCTGATTTTACAATGAAAAATACATTAGTTAGTTTCAGTACCCAACGTCAATCGCCTAATATGGCGGATGGCGGTAATCTTTGACAGCTGTCACAGACTTGAGTACAGAGTATGCAACAGTTCCGTTTTCGAATTTTAAACGCATTTCATGACACCAATCCACACGAGCCTGTTTCTCAGTTCCGGAGAGCAAACGCGGGATCCAACGGCAACAAAGCTTCCTTAGTCCAAGATGTTGATGTAGGATGATATTAACACTCCCCGAACTAATGCCTAGGATCTTCTCGATGTCCGTGTATGTAATTCGTGGGTCTTCTCGCACTAACATTTCAGTAGTCCATACGTTTTCTGCAGTTACTGCTGTTTGAGGGCGACCACTTCTGTGTTCATCTTCGAGGTTGGTTTTGCCCCTTTTAAATTCACTAAACCATCTAAAAACAGTTGCCCGGGATGGAGCAGAGTCTCCTAATGCCGATTGTAATCGCTGCAAAGTCAGTTGTTCGGTTAAACCAAATTTAAAATCGTAATATATCATAGCACGAAAATGTTCGCGGTTCAGCTCCATCGTTTCAAAGAAAACCCACGGAAAACGTAGCAAAACAACTGGAACTAATCTATTTTTGAAATTAGAGTGTACTGGATACTAGTATTCTATTTTTAAATAAATTTGCTTTTTAAAAACATATAACATGGGTGCGTTCCATTTTCAAATTTCGAGCATCTCAAAATTTATCGAGTGAGCTACGTATCCTTCTTTTGTTTTTAATATTGACATTATTAATGTCACAAAATTATTTAGGCATTGTTTTGTATTGCGTACGAGCTAGCAGAATAAAAAAAACATGAATCAACGTGAACGCCGTGAACAGATTGTCGCCAAATGGATGGAAAATACTCGGCGACCGAACCACTTCATCGCAAAACAATTAAAAATCCCAAGAAATACTGTTGATACGGTTTTAAACCGATACTTTGAGACCTTGTCTACCGCTCAGAAGACTCGAAACGTAGAACATGGCGGTGCTCGTGATCCTTGGCTAGACAGGAAAATAATTAAGACGATTTGCTAAAACCGAAGTATGTCCGAACGGGATATTGCTGAAAAAACTCTACAAGTCAATCAATGGTGAGACCGTCTCACGTCTCACTGAGACGTGCCAAGAAACGGGCTGATATGAAGACAACAAATAATCAAATAAAGTGCCGAAAACATCAGAAAAACAAAGACGCACAATCAAAACCAGGTTTCGAAAGCTGTACGAGTTTCTGGGTACAGGCAATTTTCACTTGATTTTGGATGACGAAATCTATGTGAAGGCGGAATTTTCAACACTTCCTGGCAATCAGTATTATGCTATAGCTGATGGAGTAATTCTTTCAGATTCGGAAACTACTGTCGGAATGGAGAAGTTTGGCTCCAAGTTTCTGGTTTGGCAGGCAATTAGCACATGTGGCGATCGCAGCAGTGCATATGTTACACTGGTTACAACTGGCACAATCAATAAAGATATTTAAATCAATGAATGCTTGAAGAAACGATTAATACCATTCGTTCGAAAATACGGTTCCTCGGACTTATTTTGACTAGATCTAGCTATAGCCCACTATGTAACAGAGACCTTAAACTTTCTCAAGCGAAATTATGTCCAGTAGCACTAGTATGAGTCCCTATCGAAAAATTAGCTTACGTTACTACAGTCGTTAGCGACTAAACGCAGATCGAGTAGTTTTCGACAGAACTTGTAGCATGAGTCAATTTCTCACTTACGTTACTCGCTCGTGTTAGCTCGATCCATCGTGTAGTTAACTTTACGTGAGTAGGCGGGCTAGCATATGTTACGTTCTCGCGCGCGAGTCCAAACATCGGCCGCAACTTAATGTATGAAGTGACAGGCGACAGTGTAAGTTGTGCTAAGCATACAGATAACCTTGAGTGACGCGCCTAACTTCACAGCAAGGACAGCTATCTCTTTCTATCTTTACTGAAACGACGGAGTAGGACGATAGTGAACAAAAAGTTTAGTATTCAAACGTTCGTTTTAACCCCTTACCGCATGAATTATTAAAGAAATGAAATTAATTTTTTTTTTCAGCGGGAACATGATTTATTTGCTTTGTACAATACATAACAACTGTCAAAAAAATTATTATTCCTTATTAACCAAATTAAAAAATAATGCCACATATGGCTTCGTATGCATTTACAGTGAAAAATCGTCATGTCATATGTGGCCTTGTATGCAAATAGGTAAAAAGCTATTACATTTCATGAAAATCTTTAAAGGAGTTTCTTTTGTCATTATAACATAAATAAACAGAGCATTTCTCACACTTAGTGAAAGAACGATACTTTTCACAATTCTTACACAACTGGCGCATGCTCTTTGTCCAGATAGGGAAGTGATCAATGCCATCAGAACGTACTGAGTTCAAAGGCAGATCTTGGGGCCTAGCCGGAGTTTTTCGAGGTTTTTTATTGGTATTCGGTGAATTACACGCACTGGACGGAGTACCGGGGCGGCTTGATGTTGGTGTCCCGAGGATGCTAGCAGGACGGCCTCGTTTTTTCGCTACAGTTTTTCCTGCTTTACGCATATGCTCTGAGATGGCAAGTTTGAAATCATATCATATTTTTGACGACCGGTTGGCGTAGTTGGTAGTGACCCTGCCTGCTAAGCCGATGGTTCTGGGTTCGAATCCCGGTAAGGGCATTTATTTGTGTGATGAACACAGATATTTGTTCCTGAGTCATGGATGTTTTCTATGTATTTGTATATTACTTATATATATTATCGTTGTCTAAGTACCCGTAACACAAGCCTTCTTGAGCTTACTGCGGGACTTAGTCAATTTGTGTAAGAATGTCCTATAATATTTATTTACTATTTATTTATTTATATAAATTATAACACCAAGGAACTTTTCAATATCTTCTTTCGTTATATTGGCCGGCTTGTCTTCTCTGCAACGCTTTGAGATTGGACTGCTCGACTATCAGATCTATCAAATCATCCGTAAACAAGAACTTGAAAATGTCAGCAGGTGTAGCCAATTATTTTATTGACTCTGGTAATTCTGTGTCTCCTTTGAATCTGAATTTATTTTCATCGTAGGGTGCCATCTTCTCACATTTCCAAGTAATTTGATCTTTTTTGGTTTTGCGTTTTTTCACATTTGATGTGGAAGAAGTTTGCAATTTTTTTAAGGGAATATCGTCATCGTCTGAAAAATCTGAATCGGAGTCAGGAACAATGACGTTTCTTCTTTTTGGTGCACGCCTAGAAATGGGTTCGTAATCATGATCAGATTCAGACGCGATATCATCGTCACTGTAGCTTCCGTCACCAGGAATACTATTAACATGCTTAGAAGTTCCATAAAATCGCAAAGGATCCATGTCTGAAACAACGATAATAAAACACCCTTAATGAATATACGAAGCCAAATATGACGGGCACTGTTTACAACTTGAACACATACGAAGCCAAATATGGCTCTTGCAAAAATTAGGTCGTATGTATTAGAAATAACCAATATTTACAGAAACATATACGAAATACATAATAAAGGACCTTCAAATTACGTGTTTAGATTTTATTTGATGTTATAACTCACCTTTATCTATTTATTTTTTCACATTCAAGTAAGACTTTTTATCACACACTGCATCGGTCACACTCGTCACGTTTATCCTCCATATTTTTACAACAAAATCGCGTACCCTCGCAAATAAAAAAATATGTTCCGTTTTACGATAACTTACTTTTCATGAATAACATTTGGTTTTATAAAAATAATCATGATTTGATCTAAAAAAAAATTGTAAACATATGAAACCAAATATGGATTCTTATGCGGTAAGGGGTTAAAAACATAAACATAACCCTGGTAATTTAAAGCGTCATAGAACAGTATTATTATGGAAAGTGTTAGTGGGTCTTGTATTTGTGTTGGTTATTTTGTGACAGTGACACTAGTGACTTCTTTATTAAAGTAAAGTTTACATCGCCTACGCTTACAGTAGGAACTATATTTTGTTTTGAATTCGGTTTATTAATAATTACCTATTGCTTCAAAATGAAAACCAGTGTGTCTCAATTTCAATTGCTAGTGGAGTGGATTACATGCAAAAGTACCTAAGTATTTATTTTAAATAGACGTTTGTTTACTTGAACTTAATTTTTTTAGTCTCCCTAGTTTTTTTAGTGAAATATTTTTCGTTTCAAGTGTTATCAATGTATTTTAAGTATGTGCCTCTCTTTGTGTCAACAGGCATGGTGACTATGCAAGCCGAACGATGGGCCACACGGCAAGGCAAAGCACTTAATATACGGCAGTGGTCCGAAGAAATAATCTCTTTGAGTAGATTTCAAATCCGTATGATTTATGAACAAATCGCACAAATACTCAAAAGCTGCCGTGCTAAATCTTTCATAAAGTCCTTCTTTAATAAAGTTATTCTCACTAATGTGTTGAAGTGGGTTTCTTAATGTTTTTCTTATACTAGCTTGATATTTGCCTTGCTTCCGTCCTTCGTCTTCATGTGCAGCCTTTGCCACCATATCCCATGCAAAATAACGCCTTGCCGACATTATTTACACAAATTGAGATCACGAAATAGACTACAACGCGAATTCTAATAAGTTTTCACGGTCCGTCAAGCAAGTGAAATAGATTACTACAGTCGATCACGTATTTCTCGATAGCGTACGTCAAAAATGTGACTCGTGCTGCCGATTTCTATAGGCAACAGCCACAAACGCTAGTCGATATCGAGCTACGTAAAATACCTATCGAGAAAGAGTCGCTAACGTCGAACTCGTACTGCCGATCGTTAGTTCCATCAGTGACCGCCAGTGGCGCTGTACAATTCTCCATACAAACCATTTACGCACTCGCTAGCGTGTAACTCGACAGCTAACTCATGCTAAAGCTACAGATCGTACCTAAAGCATTGAATCCGCCAAATATTCCACAGTGTCGAAAGGTATTGGGCTCTGGTCAAAGGAATCTTACGAAAGACAGGTAAGACTGCCAGCAATCAGCAAGACTTCCTGAGAAAGTGGATCGCAGCGAGCAGGAAAGTGGCTAATGACACCGTCGCACGGCTGATGGAGGGCATTTGACAAAAATTGCGGCAGGAGTGGGAGAAAAAACGAATTTTAATTATAGGCACGAGATAATTTTATACTGTTTTTTAAATATAAAGTCATATTTTTTGTCAATTAAACCATTAAGCTGACAGTTATACTTTTTTTTTCTAATCCATTACGTATCAGTCCTTATGTTTAGCTGTGGCAATTAAGATATAAAGAAACAGTCTACTCGTCGGTACCTCTCGCTCTGCATGTTTTCTTGAGATGAGTAGGTAATCTAGTATAATAAATAAATAATATTATTGTATATTGATTTGAATTCTATGCCGGTGATGGAATTGAGGGAACTCCTCAAATTTAACGACGCCTACATTGTGGTTTGAGGGTTTTCTTACGGATTCGGTCATTTTGGTGGAGAAGATCTGACGATGAAGACCAGAGATGGCGTAGCGCAGCTGCTCGATAATTCCCAGCTCTGTCATTTGATTTGAGACATTCTTCATTTGTTTTGTTTTTAAGGAAGTACGTCCAAAAGGGTGTCTTAATTGATTTTAGTTCTGGTCTTAAATATAAGGGACTCCATGACAACACATTTTGTTAACCACGGGAGGTTCAATCGTTGCGAACTCGTGTTATTTAAACCCTCAACTTGGGCTCGGGCTTCATTCGTACGCATTCTAAAATTATTTTTAGAACCCTTGCACAACTTAACTTAATATGTATTGTTTTTATTATGTCAGGTAAAAGATGCTTCGGAGAAAACTAGTTTTGGTGTGCCTGTTCTTCTGGGTTGCACAGGCAGCAGCCAGCAGCGACGACCGGTTCATCAAGAAATATGCTATGATGAAGGTAAGTATAAATAATCGTTGGGGCATTTATTTATGATTCTAGTTGGCCATTTTAGTAATAAGATGAAAGATATCGGTACGACAACGTTTATACAGCAACCTTTTACATATTTTACAACCGGCAATATTTTCTGGGTATGATGGGCTAGTTATATATAACAATAATATAAAACATCAAATATCATATTTCGTTCAATTTTACCTCGACTATCCCCGTTCATTCTGTCTCAAAAAATCTCAAACGCATGCGCATTGCGCACTCGCGGCATACTCGTACGCCGCCGCACGGCGGTTACGTCACGCGCGGGGCGAGTTGATCGGGTCGGGAGATTCAGGCGACACATTAACAAAAACACCGATTTAATATCTGAATCTAATTTTTTCTTCATACTTTTCGGCCTGAGGACTGACAAAAATACCGATTATTACGTTAATGGCCTAAGTAAGGTACGAGATTGAGAAGCTTGATTATATCACTAACTAAAATTAGTTAAGTGCATTTGGGTAACTTCAGAAACAATTTTCGAAAATATTATGTTTGCGGAATTAACACAATGCACTTAATGCAATCTAAGTTCTACTGGTGAACTAAAACAATGAAACGCTACATATAATAAAGAAAAATATTTAAAATTCTCGTAGCGGGTCACTCACGTCAATAAAGTCGAAACCCTGCTATGAGAATTTTAATATGTCTGATACTCACGGGAGTTTTCTAATTAAGAAAAATATTAAAACTAAAACACACAAATTTAAATTTATAAGTATAACTAAACTAAAAACTAAAATAAAACTAGATAAAAACTAAAATAACACTAAATAAAAACTAAAATAAATCTAAAACAGGCCCATGCGGCATGGTACCGAGGACGCTGGCAACATTTCCTCGCTGGATTGCAAGACTTATCCGTTGAGCGAGGAAGCTGCCAGCTCTTGGGTCTCGAAGACCTATCGAAGAGACTCAGAGACGCCACAGGAGACCCAAGAGCTGGCAGCTTCCTCGCTCAACGGATAAGTCTTGCAATCCAGCGAGGAAATGTTGCCAGCGTCCTCGGTACCATGCCGCATGACCATGTTTTAGAAAAATATTTATTTATTTATGACATCTTTCATCTTTTGTCTGCGTTGATATTTTTCGTGTTTTTATTGTTTAGTTTTTTGTAACTATGTCATGAGGCTGAACTAAAATAATCAAATAACTGCCTTTAAGGGATCTATGAAGATCTATATTGATCTATTTAACTAATGCCTTGTCTCTAGATTTGCATCATCCTTAGTGTGCGTTTCTTGGAGTAATAAGATATCAACATTATGTTTCGTCACTATTCTATGTAAAACTTCACATTTTGCCAAGCTGATTCCCTCTATATTGAGCTGGCATATTCTTAAACTAGGGCCTATGTTAATTTTTGAAGGTATTTTAGCTTCAGTCGTTTTAATTATTATATTACTCTCATTTGTATTATCATAATTAGCATCCATAACTGTATTGGAAAGCATGTTGAAATAGCAGCGACTCGGTTATGTTGTGCTGTGAGATTATCTTGAAAAAGACAACAGGTACAGCAGCCGAAAGTTTGTTACTCGATTAGCGCCACCCAGGGGACACGCGCAGGGAACGGGCGGCAATTCCTGCGGACGTGAGTAGTAACATCATCCCCCCAGCCCTCCCGGTCTACGGAGAATTTACCTGCCCACCTCGGCACCGCCTTAAATCCAGACACCCACCCTACCAGACCGCGCAACAACTAATGATAAATCCCTTCAACATAAGTTCAAGGTGGAAGGACGAATGGAAGGCAAACCCATCCAGGGTATCTGTATTCGAATATGATCCCACCCAGAAGCCCAGTGGTTTCAATAACCCTAGACGGGACTGGTGCCAGATAAACAGGCTTAGGACCGGACACGGGCTTTGTGGGGACTACATGTTCAAGTGCGGCTGGCGTAACACTCCAGCGTGCGACTGTGGTGCACCAGTGCAATCCATCCACCACATCGTCAACGACTGTCCCATACGGAAATATACTGGAGGAAGCTCCCCCGACTTGCTCTCTCCTGATGTGAATGCAGCCCGATGGGCTAAGGAGTTAGACATAAGATTGTGAACATGTTGTAAAAATGTATAACAGACCTATATTAAAGTATTTATTTAATAGCAAGCGACCAATGCAAATAGCCATACGATTAAATAAAACTAATGCCTTGTGATGTGGGACGTTAATGGAAACACGTTGGCTGGAGTATAGGTTTATTCTGTCTAAAATAACACTAACATGCGCTTATATAACTTGAAAATACAGACTGGTCCAAAATGCAAGAAATATTCGATACAAACGACTGCGCTTCGTATTTCTATTCTATTTTGGAGGATACATTAACTCAACACGTCCCTTTCAAAAACAAATCCTCAAAAATCAGGGCTAGACAACAGTACCCCCTATGGTTCTCATCTGATTTAATATATCTAAACAAAATAAAAAATCACTATCATAAACTTTATAAACAAACTGGTGACCAGCTTAACTACGCTTTTTTTTCATACTACAGGAGATTAGTGAACGCCCGATCAGAATCCGACCTACAATCGTACATTGATAAATTAGAAAACAATATAGTAAGAGACCCTTCCTCCTTCTGGTCCCATGTAAAACGACTTCGTTGTTCTAACCAGCCTGCCACGTTTGGTAGTAAGTCGCCGCAAGAGGTTGCAGACTCATTCGCAAACTTTTTTCAGAGCGTTTTCCTTCAGAATAGTCCCAAACTCGATGCAATGGCAGCTTCCATGGCACAGAGTTCAAATCGGCATATCTCAATCGAATACATCACCGAAGAGGAAATTCGTAATGCAATCAATCGTCTGAGACCCAAACACACCCAGGGTCCTGATGGAATACCGCAATACTTAGTCAAGGATTGCCGGGAAGCATTTGTGCAGCCACTTAAATACTTGTTCAACTTATCGCTAAAAAACAAAACGTATCCGTCAGTTTGGAAGACGTCGAAAGTGTTGCCAATACATAAATCGGGGCCTAAATCTGATTTCCATAACTATAGACCGATTGCAGTGCTGTCGGTATTTGGAAAAATATTTGAATCCATAATATACGCCCAGGCATATAGCCAGCTAAGAGGTTGGTTTTGCGATGAGCAACATGGGTTCCTGCCAAAGCGTTCGACGTCATCAAATTTACTGAATATAGTTTCACTAATAGCTAATAAACTGGACCAAAAAAAGCAAATTGACATAGCCTATTTTTATTTTCAGAAGGCATTTGATAGAGTTGACTGTGATGTCTTACTAAAAAAGCTATCTATGGCGGGGTTTTCAGTCGATCTCCTTGAATTTGTGGCAAATTACCTTTCCTGCAGATATCAGTTTGTTCAGTATGAAGGCTCTCGATCGGATCCATTCTTGGTAAAGTCAGGGATAGGACAGGGTAGTAGTCTAGGGCCTTTATTATTCTTAGTTCTTATCAATGACTTGCCGGCAGTGCTGAACCACTCGACGTGCCTCTTATTTGCTGATGATTTGAAGCTAGCACTACCCATTGCCTCTACCAATGACTCTTCCCTACTCCAGGCAGATATAGACAGTGTTTGCACCTGGGCCAATAATAATAGCCTTACCCTTAATGACCAAAAGTGCTTCCTAATGACCTTCGCGCGGGTACGGCGTACTGTTGACTATACTTATACAATCGGGGGCACACCATTGAAACGTACAAACGCAATAAAAGACCTCGGTACATGGTTCGATAACCAACTTACCTTTAACCCCCACATAACCAGGATCTGTAATGAAGCCAGAAGATCTTTAGGGTTCGTTATAAGGCAGTCCAAATTACTTACGGGCCGGCACGCCGTCGGTGTCTTGTACAACGCTTTCGTGCGTAGTAAACTGGAGACGAATGCCATAATCTGGGATCCCCATGAACAGCAACATACGCTCCTCCTTGAAAAAGTTCAGAAGATATTCGCCAGATATCTGTACAAGAAATTGTACGGCTACTACCCTTACATGTACCCTACCCTGTTCGTCCTTGGTATGGTTGGGTACACGTCACTGGAGACCCGGAGAAAAATGTACCTGGTCATTTAAAAAATAAAATAAAACATTGTATAAAAAAATGGTTGCCTGTAAAGTCGGTTTTACGGGCGAAGATTTTACGTGACAACGTCTTTTTCTCGGTAGAATATTTATTGATATGAATATAATTAAATTGCACAATAGGAACTTACTTAACACTATCAACGTTCGAGAAAGACAAAGACAGAGACACAAGCATGCGCCGATTCAATGCGCCTAATTCTCTAGTGCTGCGCGCGCGGCAGACCGATCATAGTTGAGTGGGAGAGAGACGCAAGGCATTCGGCGGGCCTCTCTCTCGTTCGGTGACTCATCGTAACGTTACCGAGCGTTACACTTTTTCATAAGTGACTCCCAGTCGCAACCTAATTTAAGACGTTGTCACGTCAAAAATTAAGACACATCATAAAGCACAGACCTACATACTAACGGTTATAAAGCTTAATTTTTTTTTTGTATTTTTACGCAAACAATATTTTTAAATAACCATAATTATTATAGCATCACTACATAAAACCAACAATCTTATTGCTAATCTATGCCGCTTTAATGACGAAACGTTACAAAGAATATTTTAAAACTAAATTAATTAAATTACATTATTAAATGAATTAAAACTGAGTACTTAACTACTTGCTTCAATAAAAAAATCATAGGTAAACTTATTATCTTATTAAGTTATATTATTATTCTAACATTCATATTCATATCCAATTCAATCCGTCGATACATTTCCGGGGTCCGTATATTTAAATTATTTTTGACGTGACAACGTCTTAAATTAGGTTGCGGCTGGGAGTCACTTATGAAAAAGTGTAACGCTCGGTAACGTTACGATGAGTCACCGAACGAGAGAGAGGCCCGCCGAATGCCTTGCGTCTCTCTCCCACTCAACTATGATCGGTCTGCCGCGCGCGCAGCACTAGAGAATTAGGCGCATTGAATCGGCGCATGCTTGTGTCTCTGTCTTTGTCTTTCTCGAACGTTGATAGTGTTAAGTAAGTTCCTATTGTGCAATTTAATTATATTCATATCAATAAATATTCTACCGAGAAAAAGACGTTGTCACGTAAAATCTTCGCCCGTAAAACCGACTTTACAGGCAACCATTTTTTTCCTTTTCTTTTGGTAGGTACCTTTAAATAACTCTCAACATTTCGGTATTGTTACTTGCAAGTCTTTATCCATTTTTATTAATTAACATTTCTTTATGAAGTCATTATTTTCATTATTATTATTATTTATTAATTCATTTTTTTTAACATATACATCGTGCATCTAAGTGTGCAACTCTAGCAAGGATAATGTCACGCTTACATTCATGGCCGGCCGACCTTAAGAGGCCATCAATACGGTTTGTACGGAAAAGCAACAAAAGCAGTTTTTTGACGTTGTAATACAAAGAAACTGTGAGCTGTTTGTTAAAGTTGTTAACTATGTTTGATAGCTTATTTCCTAGTGTTTAACTTGTAAGCTTCTAATTTGAGTAAAACTCAATCTTTTACTATACAATTATTGGCAGTTGTTTTCTGAAAAGCGCACGGAGACAGAAGTTTGACTTCGTGCAATGTTAACATGATACATGAAAACACATGTTTTTCTAGGTTGATATAATATTGCAACATGGTTTTATTTACCTTATAGGCCTCATATTTCCAATAATTTACAAAGATACCTATCTAGTTCGACTTTGAATATGCACATTTTTCGATAAAAATACACTGCAAACGCAGGGATTTTCGCAGTAATTTTGACAAAATATTGGGATGATTTGTATACAACATTAAAGTTTATTCTTTTAAGAACATGCTGAAATCGAAAAAAAAACACTTTTTGTTTAAATTCCGTATTTTTTTTTAAATATTCAAATGGTGTATAAAATCCAATCCGCGCTAGCCTAGTCCTCAGTACCGCGCGTGCGCTCGTAGAGGTAGGACCTGTGTTGTTCTCTGTGGACTGTACAATTTGCTTGTTTTGTTGCACGAGTAAGTGCTGGAAGCGTTTGGAAAAGTGAATAGACCGCGACCAACCACTGAGATAAGCATTTTACATTTTTGACTATATTATAGACCTGTTTGAAATAAAAATTTGAAATGATTTTATCGAATGTGATTGTACCGCAACCAACCCTTCTAGATACTTTTAGTAATACAGAGTGTTTATTAAGACCGACAGTATGGAGAAATGTTAGGTGTATTAGGGTGACGGTACCCATTATGAACACTTTAAGCTGGCAGACAGGAGTGATGGACACTATAGTCTTAACCTTTTGGCCGCCGGACCCTGTCCGCTAAGACGCTCACTCACACGCCAGAGCAAATTTTAAGTAAACAACTAATAAAAAAGTTTAGGGATTGCAAATAGTGATATCGATATTCATAATTAAAGGTGGAATTCTTCTCAATTTGGCTTTTTTATTTCCAAACTTAGATATCTCTCAAAATTTCTAAACTAAACAGATTTACTATACAAGAAAATGTTGAAAATAAAGGACTTTATCATGAAAAACAACAACTAAACATTATCGAATCATGAAGTAATATCACCGCACTAGTCTGTACGAGTAGTCTTCTATACATGTCAACGGTGCGCATGGCTCGTCTTTAGTTCAGACTGACAAATACTGTTTACGCGCGAGTTAAGTAATAATAGCGTCTGAGTCTACGGCATAAGCGCTTGTCGGTACGTAAACTTTATAAACCATAAGATTAGGGACACGCATCGTGTCTCGATAAATTTACATACTTACTCACCGGAGCGATTTCGGAGAAAACTAACAGGTGGATATAATAATATATATATATATATACAGTATGTATCAGAACGAAAGGCAAAAAAAGAAACCCGTTAATGTTTAGATCATAAATATGAGCATGGTACCAAATTCATCAAAAATACGACAGGTTTTTTTACGTGAGGTATAAAAATATACATTTATTTTTATTGTTTTGCACCTCCCCTGTATTATTTGTTTATAATCTTATAAATGACATTTCTTAAATTACCAACTGACAGACAGGCGTCAAACCTTGTTGAAGTTTGGATTTTTACCTAGTTACAAATAAACAGTTAACAAAGCGCTTGCGGGTTGCCTATGACTACAGCCATTATTAAAATAATTACCTAGGTTACTTATAAACAGAACTCAAAGCGCATGTGCATTGACATAACAAGGTTAATTAATTGCCCCTAGCTAATACGCATGCACTGTCAAAAATCAAAAACGTAAACAAACCCTATAGGATGTTACAAAAACCTTTAACTGACTGCAAAAATATGGTCTTCGAGTAATTCATTTAGTAATTTTATGCCATAAAACATGTATTTAGGCACGTGAAATGCACGTCATTACATTGTACTTGAGTTCCCCGTCAACCAGTTTTAAGGTTTGATCTTCGTTGTGATACATACTGTATATATCGGTTATATATATATCGAGTTAAAATGTAGACCTCTGCTGTCGCTGCGGTCAATAATTTATTCGGAAAATAAGCCGCAATGGTCAATTTACTAAAGAAGCTGCCTAAACTTTATCTATTATTATGCCTTTTTTTTCGACATATACCTACTTACGTTACCAACAATGAAAATAATTGGCGATTAAATGTTTGAACGCTTCTAAATAAAACCAGATTCGTGAAAACATATTCATTTTAAAAACTTGCACATCGATTGAACTTTTCCATCCCTAGCTGTCTTTTAAACATGCCTACGGCGACAGTGACACCGAAAAATTTAGAAATTATAAGCATATTTTTTAAATCCTTTATTATGAAACAATGGATTCATATAGCTGCTTAAAAAGTAATTGTATGAAAAAACAAAGGGTCAACAAGTTGATATGAGTACAAAATAATTTTTAAATTCTATTATTTTACTATTTAGTAAGCGGTTGAAACTTTGTCTTGTATACAAGACGACGGCGTTAGGTAGTGTACTATCGTTGTCTAGTATCGGTGACAACGGCGGTCAAAGGGTTAATTCAAATGTCATATGATTGTCAATTGGTTGACACAAAATAAATGCATGAACCTTATTTCCTCATAATAAAAGTGACTGTACGTTACTGATTCCTTGTCCATTGCTGGTGCCACCGCCCTAGTCAGGGATAATCATATTGCTATATGAGGAAAATCCGGAATAAAACGGCCAAAAGCGTGTCGGACCAAGCATAATTGAGGGTTTTGTAGCGTTATACGACATAAATATTGTGCAAGCAAAAAGGCATAAGTGTCTTCAAAATATCAAGGGACTTAACTGTATGTTAGCAATAGGATATTCACATTTTTTTTTAAATATTGTTGGATGATAGCTTTTATCATAAAAATACTGTAAAATAATTTTCAGCGCATAATAACTAAAATTTAGTAGATAAATCTTCTTTCAAAAACTCCAAATAAAAACGGGCGTTTGAAACGCCCGCCATTCCGACAAGCTTAGCCGTGACGTCATTGTTCATCTAAGGCCGGCACACAGTCTGACTGAATCAGGGCCTATACCACGAAAATCGAACGATTGCGAATTTATACCTCCGTCTCTGTCACACTTGCATATTAGAGTGACAAAGAGGTTTCCCGTCAATGCTAATTTTCGATGTTCGTGGTAGGCATGCAGATTACGATTAATAATTGTAATTCATATTGTGAATTAATAATGCATAAAATTACGTACAATTTAGATATTGCTCACACGTATCCTGATTTTTTCACATATAATAAATTTCTCAGATCAATTGATGTGAATTAAGATTATGATTTATGAACGTGTTTGATCGGCCCAACATAACCTAAAAAATGTTTATTATTTAATTAGTCTTGTTGTATTGTTCAGCCGATTGTGTTTACATTTACAATGGAAAACGACATACAAGTCATAAAACCGCTTTAAAGATGGGATATGTATTGGATTGTGCCAAAATGCAAAAATATGAGTAGCAGAACGAGAAACACTAGATATCTTATGAAGGAAATTCCATACGAGAACATGTATACAATTTGACACTGACGATTCACGATTCGCATGCTTTTTTTTTAATGATCTGGATACTAGTGCTTCTGTGCCGGCTGTACACCAAACATTTGAGAAACCGAGACGCGAGATTACAGCGCCTCTCTGTTCATTTCGCGTTCTTGGCTTCTCGAATGTTTGGTGTACAGACACCACTATCCAATGACGTCACACTCGACGTCACAGCGTTTTAACCGTTTGTAATTTCACACAATTTTTTTGCACTTTTCAATAATTATTTTCACAGCTAAAATAAAATTAAATTAAGAAATTTTGATAGGGATATAATGCTGAACCAACATAGTTTCTGAGAAAAAAATATAAGCCTTATCTATTTCAAGTGCATATAGCCTATTAATAGTTTTTGGCAAAAACGGCTAGACAACCTTACTCAAAATAAGTTTCGTGGTAAGGTTGTCTTATATCCTAACTTCCTGAAGCTTTCACATTTTTAGGGTTCCGTACTTCAAAAGGAAAAAACGGAAACCTTATAGGATCACTTTGTTATCCGTCCGTCCGTCCGCCCGTCTGTCTGTCCAGACCCTTTATCTCGGGAACGAGTAAAGGTTGCAAGTTAAAATTAATACCATATACACAGGTCTGCGGTCCCTTGAAGCTGCAAAAATACCAAACCTCTACATCAACGCAATCAAAATCTGAAACTGCCGTACACTGAGAGTTCCATGCCACTTTTGTGCGGAGCCCTCGGTGGGCAAGTCCGACTCGATCTTGGCCGGTTTTTGGACCTCCCGATACTGGGTTAACCAATTTTTTGTTCAAGAGACCTTTAACTTATTTCTAAGGACCTATCAGATGATGTGCCACAAGTAGATATTTGACAAAAAAAATGGAACTCAAAAAGCGGCATTTTTATTTTTTGTTGTACACAAATCACTTTTTGCTAAATTAGAAATTTTTATATTTATTCTACTCAGAATCGCTAGCTCTTTCAATCCTAGTAGGAGAAAAAAAGTGTCCTAAATTTTCCATACATTTTTCAAACTTTCTAATGTGCTACCGCCATACTGAATCTATGAAATGATGGTGGCAAAATGGAAAACAAATCTTGGGACACTTTTTTTCTTCTACTGCGATTGAAAGAGCTCGCGATTCTGAATAGAAAACAAATAAAACTTTTCAAATTTTCAAAAAATGATTTTTCTACAACAAATAATGAAAACGCCACAATGTGCCTCCGGATTACAGTTAAAATTACAGAACGTTTAAATAAAATTATTTAATTACACGTCCTTTTTTTTATCTTATCGGCTTTGTAACCTTCAATATAATATCACCAACCCCAATGTAGAATTCAGTATGAGTTTAAATTTTGAAAAAAAAAAAAACTTTTTAGTAGTTAGGTATGCTTAGAAATGTACCAATATATGTATGAATATGAAAACTATGAATTGGATCCGGAGGCAGAAAACAAAATCCTATTCCAAAATAACTTCGGATACTATTTAGAGACATTTGACGTTTGAATAAAACTATTTTTACTCTTATGATAAACACAAAACAAATATACATATTAAATTTTCTAACACCTCGTACGCCAAGTAATAGTTGATGTTCTGACGCAAGTATCAATAATGTTTGGTCCGCGCGTCAAGCGTCGCGAGGCCATTAGCCTCGCGACGGTGCTTACAGTCAATGAATGCTCGCTCCCGTTCGCACTAACCGCACCTGCTATGCCGTTCGAAGAGGATGGCGATAATAAGGTTGTATACCTGATTGTAGTGTGTGTCCGCACACAGATGCGCGTCGGCGCGCAACTGGCGGTAATAATATTGAAATGCGAGCGGGCTGATTTTGTGATAGCACTCTTAATATACATTTCATTTATTTTCTCAGGACACAAGATAATTATTTATTTCGAGCGCTTACACATACATTTTATTTATTCACTCAGGCAGTTCATTTAACACTTCCGTACATCATAACCTTCCATGTGTCCAAGGGTCGTCACGGTTGGTTCTCGACCAAACCATGATCCGATCACCAAGGATTCTCTTGCCTGTCTTGTGTCCTGATATACCCTTGCTACACCGTATCGATCAAGGCCGCCTCTCGGGCCACCGAAGATGCGATAGGCATTTATTTTTATATATCTATCTGCATATTTCTCCATCTTCATTATTAATCCTTTAAAAAACCCATTCAAATACTTAATCAAACCATTAAAAAGTTCAAAAAATAAGAATTTCAACAACTCAACTGATCATGCTAATCGTTTTTTGAAATACTTACTTGTTTTAGTTTTCATAATCACTGTTTTCTATCTTCGATCAAATCTATTTTACTATTTAAAAAAAAACACTCGCAAACCCAACTAAGTTATCACTGTAATTACCATTTCTAATAAACAAAACTTCGGTTCCAAACTGCACATGAATCAATTCAATTCGTTATAAATCTACAAACCATAATTATAATCCAATAACCTGCACATCCCTATGTCCAGTGACAACACCATAAATACACTTTCACATATTTTCACGATGTCAGATACATTTCTTTTTTCCAATTATTATCATTATTCATTTCTTACGTAAATCCATGTAAAATTTGTCTTATCCGTGTATTCAAAAATATCTAGTCCGGTACATTAAAGTTCTACACACAATAAAAAACAATAACCAAATTTAATTTTAACTATAAAAATCCTAATTTTAATTTACGAAACTAAACATTCAATCTCGCATATGGTTAAAAGTCGTTACCATCCGGAACAAGTTATTAAATTCTGAAAAACTGTTAAACATATTTTACTTTAAATTCAATTTCATTACAATTATTTTTAGATGTTGTATAACATTGCAGAAAGACGCTGAAATTTGAGATGAACCGACAGACGTCGCATGCCATTCCTTATATGGAGCGCACGCGCCGCCGTCATGTGCCATATCTGTAAAGGATGAAAGTACCTATGTATTTTTAATTGAATCGTAACATTCATAACCGACTTTGAAACATATGGCTTCGTCATCAAGTGGCGTTTATATAACTAGGTTTCCTTTATAAATTTAGGGCTTAAGTGCATATCGTACCTATATTTAAGCAACACTATGAAAATTATACATCTAGTATTTTAAACTCTAATTTTTAAGAAGGTTTAACAAATAGAAAATAAATCTAAATAATAATTACTGTCCCACTTAACACTTCAGAATTCACGCTTTGCTTCTGCGTAGCCTTTGTAGCTTGGCCTTAACCAATGACACCAAGGACATCCATCTCGTCACATTGTCCAAAGCGCGCCAAAGCACCTGGATACAACCACCTCCCAGCAGCAACCATTCTTAAAAGTAGTTGCTTCCGGCAGTAATCAAATTCACAGAGATAAAAAAAGTCCAATTAAAGTCACGTTCTGCAACACTTTGTATCGTTATCACGCATTATTCTGAAATTGCGGGCCTAATTTTTATTTCGTGCAAATATCTTGTGTCCACACTTTAAAAAAAATACACCAAATCGTCCGATAACTGTTTATGAAACCCACTGTCATAGTTTTCTAAAATCCACAATCCACAAATAAAGTTTATTTTTGTTCTCACTCAATTTACCGACATTTCTCACAGCAGCTAGGTACCCAAAGGTTCCAGGTATTTATGTTTTAACACTTTCCGCCAAGGTCACTGAGTCCTTCTGGCCGGCGCAGCACGCCGCCAGTGCAGCGCACGGCCGCACTGGCAGGATCGCCATGTGATGTGGGACGTTAATGGAAACACGTTGGCTGGAGTATAGGTTTATTCTGTCTAAAATAACACTAACATGCGCTTATATAATGCGGCTATACTAGTGTGTGGGTGAGGTGTAGTACACTCACTACAGCCTAATTTACCCGATAACAGCTTTGTTGTTATAGATAACGCTTCTTAACACAACAAATTTGTTGAAAGGCCACCTAATAGCAATACTCGAAAGGCGGACATGATCGAGTGGTTACTAAGACACGATATTCCTTTTACATCTGAGAACTAAAAACCGGAACTGTATAGCGTACGTATAATACAAAGCCACAAAGAACACTTCACCAGTTTTCGTGTGGATAAAGTTTTGGATGAAAATGGACATACAGTAATACGACTGCCTCCATATCACCCAGACCTTAATCTCATAGAAAATATATGGGAGTTAAAAGGCTATGTCGCCTCCAAAAATGTCGAAATGAATAAAACGTCACTGAAAAAACTGCTTATGGAAAAATTGAAATGTTAGGACCCGACGAATGGACGAAAGTCTGTAATCATGCAATAAAGTGTGAAGATGAGTTCTTAACAGAAGAAGAGAAATTAGATGTGTTTAGCGAGCGTTTTATAATTAATGTAAATGATTCAGATAGTGATTAGTGAGTGATTTAGGAAGTCGGTTTATGTCTGTGTACGTGTAGGGTAGGTAATAAATAGAAGATCTCTAATAATTTTTAAGAAAAAAAAAACCGACTTCATTTGGCCTTCCCGGTAAAAGTGAAATTTTAAATTTGTTTTAAACGAAAACTAAACTCATGCAATTCCGATCCTATAATACTAAGACTAAAAAACTCGACATTAAATATGATGAACAAACTGTAGAAGAGAGCAGCTGTGTAAAATTCTTAGGCTTATACATAGATAGTCATTTACATTGGAAATACCATATACAGAATATTAGTTCGAGACTAGATAAATTTGTATATGGTTTAAGGAGACTTGCAAAAACAGTGTCTACTGAAGCTGCTATTACAGCCTACTATGGCTACGTGTCATCTACACTGAATTATGGTCTCCTACTTTGGGGAAATTCTGTTCATGTCCGTAAGGCCTTTAAAGTACAAAAAAATGTGTACGCGCTATTGCAAAAGCGTGGATAAAAGCCAAATGCAGACCTCTTTTCAAGCAATTTAACATTCTACCACTAGCATGTATGTATATAAAAAAGATTTGCCTGTTTGTCAGATCTCACATGGAGTATTTTAAATTACGGTCTGAGATTTTTAAACGGAACAAAAGAACTCAATATAAATATCTCCTCCATCAGCCTCGTTGTCGTGCTGATATCTATAAGCGGAATGCATGTAACAAGGCAATTGAAATTTATAATAAGCTTCCTGACGATAATAAACTGTTGCATGATTTAGAGTTTAAGACAAAATTAAGAAAATGGCTTCAGGAACATTGTTTCTACTCTGTTAAGGAGTATTTAGATTTGTAAATATTTTAATTATTACCTAAAAATTTATGGTCTCAATTGTATATACCTGCCTATAATGTTTAGGATACAAATTACTAACATTTGCATGCCGAATGGCTTAATATTGTAACTTATCCAATACCCGAACATCTTATTTGTACATATTCTTGCAAATAAATTATTTCTTTCTTTCTTTCTTTCTTTGAGTTAGCCAGTTTACTTCAAAAATATCCTATTCACCGCACGTGTACGTTTGCAAATTAAGGAGCTTTCTTAGTTTCTTAATGTCTCAGGGCTTCCATCATTACATCTAAAGTAAAATCAAACGGAACTACCTTGTAGACCTTTAAGGTCGCAAACTAAATAACAATGTGTTAAATTGGACGACAGACTGGAAATTATCGAGCAGTGCGATTATGCTATCCCTGTTCATCAACATCAGGTCCACTCCAGCAAAATGACGGCTTCAGTAAGAAAATGCCCAAGCTAATTATGAACACTCTCTAATCACAATGCAAGTGCCGTTCGAATTTGAGGAGTTCTCTGAATTCTTCATCAGGATAAATATTAAATCAGAAAGATTAATGTCACAACTAGGATAACAAGTAGAGCTAGGTTTATCGACCAGTTCCACTTTGCCATCCCTGGTTCTCATCAAAGTCCAGTTCTCCAAAATGTTGGCTCCCCCAAAACAATGTTCAAGTTACTTAAGGAAACCCTCAAATCAGAATGCATGTGCCGTTAAAATTTAAGGAGTTATCTCGATTCCTCATGAATTCCATCATCAGAATAGAACTATAATCAAATAGGACAACCTTAAAGGTATTTCCTTACAAACAAAAGATGAATGTCTCAAATCGGACGATAGAGCTGGGTATTACCAAGCAGTTCCACTTTGCCATCCCTGGTCTTCATTATCAGGTTCGCTCCACCAAATTGATGATTTTCGTAAAGAAATTGTCGAGTTTCTTAAGAAATCACCCAAATTACTATGCATGTGCCTTTCAAATTTGAGGAGTTCCCTCAGTTCCTCATGGATCCCATCATCAGAAATGGATTTTGAAAAAAAAGGGACCAACCTGGAACCATCTACTTTTAGAAAACAAAAAAGAAATCAAATCGGTTCAGTAATGACGGAGTTCTCAGGTAACATCCAATAAATAAAAAATTCAGACGAATTGAGAACCTCCTCCTTAGAAATATTGAAGTCGATTGAAAACAGCGTACTTCGTGTTTTGGAAAGGATTTCATTGTTTTCGTGATGTAAATATTGTATTATAATTGTTAAACCAATTTGTACTGGAAAACTGTGTTCCTTATTTTTAACCGACTTCAAAAAAGGAGGAGGTTCTCAATTCGTAAATGTTTTTTTGTATGTATGTTATAAGATTTCTAGATGACACGTGAACCGATTTACAATATTCTTTTTTTATTTGATAAGGTACACTTCCGAAATGGTCGGATGTAAATTTTATCAAAATCGGTCAAGCAATTTATGAAATATCAACAAAAATCGGTTGTAGTCGGTTTTTAATTTTTTTTAATTTGGTGATTGTTATCAATTATTCATCCGACGTAATATAGAACTATTACTTACATCAAACAGTAAAATATTGACATATACAGGCTGGAAAGACACGACGATCCTTCTCGCAAAGGGGGGTTAGTTTAAGTGATGGAGAATCGATTCGTAATGTTTGAAATATTATGGGTAAAAATTTAGTTTTGGTAAATGTCACTGACCCTTGTGTTATTGTTAAATGTTACTGAACCTAATGAGGGTTGTCACTTGCAGCATTTTGCATTTAAAAGTTAACTGCCTAAATATAACTTAAAAACGCTTACGAATATAAGCCTAGTTTCTTTAGAGGAAATACAGTACTAAATCTAAACAATCCCCCTTTTGCGGAAAGGATCGTCGTGCTTCTATATAGAGGCACGACGTATATCTATTTTTTATATTTTTTAAGATCTGGAAATCTTGGCCATTGTTCCTAATCTACTACCGTCCATAACTGATAAAACATACCATTTTTACCACCTGTTAACGGATTAACGATTAACGTTAACTTCCGTTAAATCTTCTTAAAAGTAGCGCTTTAACGATTAACGCAGTTAACTTTTTTGTAACGGATTAGCGATTAACTATTTGATTAACGGTGCCCAGCTAAGATAAAAATGTTTCTGCAGGAACAGTCCCTCTAAAACATTTCCGTCTCGAGATATATCATGATCACGAGCAAGCCAACAGATCAGTAAAAAGAGAAAAAAAAATGCAACGAATTTAAAAAGCCCACTAAACCAAGACCTGTGCAATATGACGAAGTTGGCCATTTTCCTTCAATAAAAACTGATGGACGTTGCTGCCCGTGCAAGAAAAATACTACACTCTATTGCATAAAATGTGATTTCCGTATGTGTTTTGTACCTGGAAAGAATCCCAGTAACTGTTTATTGGCGTTCCATACGCAAAAATTGTAAACAATCCTTCTTTTGTTAATTTTCAACCGACTTCAATATGTCTAAAGGAGGAGGTTCTCAATTCGTCTGAATTTTTTTAATTTTATTTTTTTAATGGATCACTCATAACTCCGTCATTACTGAACCGATTTGAATTTTTTTTTGTTTTCTGAAAGTAGATGGTTCCAGGTTGGTCCCGTTTTTTTCAAAATCCATTTCTGATGATGGGATCCATGAGGAACTGAGGGAACTCCTCAAATTTGAAAGGCACATGCATGATGATTTGGGTAGTTTCTTAAGACACTCGAGCATTTCTTTACGAACATTAATAATTTGGTGGAGTGGACCTGATGATGAAGACCAGGGATGGCAAAGTGGAACTGCTTGGTAATTCCCAGCTCTATCATTCGATTTGAGACATTCATCTTTTCTTTGTAAAGAAATACCTTCAAGATAGTCCTATTTGATTATAGTTCTATTTTGATGATGGACTTCATGAGGGATTGAGAGAACTCCTCAAATTTTTTCAAGGGTTTCCTTAAGTAACTAAAACATTGTTTTGGGGGAGCCAACATTTTGATGAAGTGGACCTGATGATGAATAGGGATGGCAAAGAGGAACTGGTCAATAAACCTAGCTCTACTTATTATCCTAGTTGTGACATTCATCTTTTTGATTTGATTTATATTCTGATGATGGAGTTCTAGAAGAATTCAGAGAACTCCTCAAATTTGAACGGCACGTTCATTGTGATTAGAGGGTGTTCATAATTAGCTTAGGCATTTTCTTACTGTGGCCATCATTTTGCTGGAGTGGACCTGATGTTGAAAATCAGGGATGGCATAATGAAACTGCTCGATAATTTACAGTCTGTCATCCAATTTAACACAATGTTATTTTGTTTGTTTTAAAGGTCTACAATGGAGTTCCGTTTGATTATACTTCACATGTAATGATGGAACTCACCGAACATAATTTTCCGGAAAAACTGGAAGCTCAAGATTTTTTTAATTTTTTTTGGCTTAATGACCCACAAAAACAGTACTCAACAAAAAAACAGTTTTTTTAATGTGTCTATCTCTGCCAAATTAAGGGTTAACGTAGAACGTTCGTCATACCTGCAAAAACTTTTGCATGAAAGATGACCTGAGCACATCCACCATGCATTACTTTACACCCACCGTTTTATGTTGTGGAAAGGGAGACGGGCCAATAGGGATTTACATACATCGCTATAATACTCATAAGACGTATTCTTATTAGGCATCACTTCTACGAAGACTTATCTCATCAGTGAGCCCATCCGATATATGTAACAGACATTCGATATAATAAGTTTGGATACTTAACGTTTTCAATGGCAAGTACGTTATTTGAGAACGGGGAGAAAACAAGTCATCTAAAATATATACGAACAACATTTAAATAGGTATATGTTACGGCTAAAGATAGATGTGAACATGAACTTATTAAGATTAGCCGGTTTAACCTGTTTATTCTAGCCGGGTAAATTTATATCTTTAGCCGTTACATGTACGAGTAATTGATAAAATTGATATGGTTCCATGCACCATAGCAAGATTGTTGCTATAGCAAGATATAGCAAAAATTGACTGCATCTCTCTTTGTATGTAGGCGTTATGTTGAACAATTGTTACGATAATCTACGTTGTAGCTTTTGGAATAAAAAATCTTGTGAGTTAAATTTTCTTAATACGAAATATATTCCTCGGAATTATTCCAAATGTTGTTATACCAGCCGTAAAACCCACCTATCGCCTTCACCTGACTAGAAACACTTCAGAACATTTAATTGAGAATTGTGAATGACATTATTTTCAGGCATATTATATAAACTTATACGATTACGAAATTGTTTGTTTTATTTTCAGATTTATGAAAGTTGTTTTGGTCCAGACGTGGTAAAACAAATTCGACAAGAAATGAAGGACGCATATGCAAAATGTTCGGCACCGCCATCTTACGACGCGCAGCCGAACTTGCACCTCCCACCGTCGGTGCTGTTGGGAAAATTGCCCCCCGGCTTCGCCATGGACCCGAGTTCGCAAACCATTACTAAGCCCACAGATGGCGCTATACATACCCAAGATAATGATTTGCCTAATCAAGACTCACTCTCTCTTAAAGCGTCTCCACTCGGAGGGGTCCTTGCATTTAGACCGCATGGTGTAAGTACAACAAGGATTTTAATACTGAGTAGGAAAAAAAGCTTATTTATGAGCACTAAGGTGAACGGCCCTGTGGATGACACTTGACCCAGTGGATGACTTTTTGCAGTATATTTGTGTTGCTTAACTTCAAACTCGGGTAAATCCATTCGACCCTCTGAGCTAATATCTACCTTATTACCTTTTCTTAATACTAATATAAAAATAGACAGCTAGTGACATTTACGAATTGTGTTCAAAACCTTCCGTCAATTCCTTAAATAATTTACAATTTGAGAGACAGTTTCCGTAACTAGGTGATTTAGCGAATAAATTAAGAACTTTTATCGTGATGGTCAAGATCATAACCACAATTACGCGTGTTTTTAGTACCTAATTAATTATTAAAACTGTTAGACAATTCATTTAACTATTGATATTGCGTGTTCGTATTTAATTATTTTGATTAAATAACTATTTTGGAGGCCGGATGGTGGATAGAGTGAATCTGCCTGTCATTCACACAATTTCAGAGCTAGCAGAGAACTAAATAAAATACATTGACAATGATAAGAATATAATAATACATTTTATAGTCCGTAGGTATAGCATGCTGAAAGAAGGTGATTACATATTTGCACATAAATGCAGTAGGTATGTTTGATAGTTCAGAAGTTATTTGTAAAAAAGTGTAAATTCCTTAGTGTCATCCACTGAGCCGTTTACCTTAACTATGCCTCATGTGAGGATTGATGTCACGGCCTCTGGTTTACCACTGAGCTAAAGAGGCGATGGCGTTTCTCATCGTAAAGCGAAAATACCTTAGATAACAGTGCCTAATCGGCATTACACGAATGAACACACAGTAAAAACGAATATGTACAATTAGCCTACATAGCTCATTATTTATAAATATATAAGATATGTTATTGTTGTAATGATTTGGACGGTACAGTCAATCAAAACACAGCTGAGTTTCTCTGTAAGAAAAGATTTATTTTATAAATTTACAGGTAAATTTATTATTATAAACTACTATTATAAACACTGTTTATTAATATAAATTTATATTAATAAACAGTGAGAATAAAACTGTGATAGCAATAAACTTTACCTGTAAGAAAAGAAACGACATTTAATGTTATTAATTACTACGTCGATTCCCAAATCACAATTAGTTTTATATTCTAAACTTTAACTTATTTAATTCCATGTTCTTCTCATGAATCATGACATGACAGCTTTTTTAGGTTATAATCCGCCATAGGTTATGCGTCGACCATAGATTATACAATGTGTATCCCGCGATCTGTTACATGACTTGAGGCGCGGGAATATTTAAATCAAAGAAAATTATATTTTTATTTACAAATATCAGGCGGGCATTACACTGGTATGTTTTACTTCCGTAAGTAGGCACGCAGCTGAAGGCAGTGATGTTCATGTCCTATTCTTGCATAAAACTGCGTTCCTATTTATAATCCAGTCATTGAACTGACAGCTTGTATGGAAATTTTGATTATTTGGGCAATAATTAAAAATAGCTTATTTTTGAAGCGTAACGGATAATTTGTGAGTCTAGTATCATGTAGGCACCAAAATCCAACAAAATATCGTTTCATGCAAATCGTCACAAATATGTAGGTACACACATGTTTCAATCGGTTTTCTTGTAAGATTTTTCTGTATTTATGTTTTTTTAGTTGTTTAAAATGGGCCAGGACCATATTTTACTTATTACCATTTGTTTCTAGCGAAATAACACATCTATCACCCACGCCCACAGAAATATATCTAGATAGAAGAAAAAAGTTCACCAATATGTAGGGAGACCGAGCGTGTAACATTTTGCGTAGGTACTTTGACGTCACGAGCGTCATTTAGAGATGGGAAACATAAGCCGCGTGAAAACAATTCAAAAGCATCGATTCTCAGATCGATTAGAACACGGCACCGATTCTATGTGGATTCCACGTGGATTCTATGCACCGCCACCGCCACCGCACTGCGTCACGCTACAACATTAGAAGCGGGAGGTTGCGTGCGTGCTGCGCGGCGACGCGAAGTCCAAAACATCGAACCACACACAGAATTTATTTTATTAGGTTATTTTAATCGATTTAAAATATCGACAGAGGAAATGATAATTATTTTCGACAGAGGAAATGATAATTATTTTCGACAGAGGAAATAATAATTATTTTCAGCAGAGGAAATGAGAAAGCTAAAAATTTTAAATCGAAAAATATAAATATACTAATATAACCACTAAAGGAAAAATGGCGCTTACATTCTAGTACTTAAAGATATTGTGAAGAACAAGAAGGAAAAACAAGTTCTGGAAGTCAACGTAGATGAAAATATTAAAGAGCCTGAAGCTGCTGAAGCTGAGGAAACTTTAGGGGAATCATCACTACATCAATAGTCGGATAAGTTGTACTGATTACTCGTCAGTATTTTGATGGGCCAGTAAAGGTGTCTTCGTGGAAATGTATGGAACAAATCCAGCTGTATTTTGTAGGAAACCAATTTTTACGCCCAGTTGCTTCAATCCATTTATTTTTAATATGTAGATCTTTCGGAAAACTGAAATAAAATTGCAATATAGAAATAACCATAACCTCTTTGTTAATAATATTTGATTTATAAAATTTAATTATCATTTCCTCTGTTTTCAAAACCGATTTTAATCGAGTAAGAAAATCGCAGTGTACAGCACTGTGGTACAGCACTATTCTTACTTTTGACAGAAAAAATGACAAATCGATCTTGAACGTGACTCGACAGTTTGAATAGCTTATTTTTACATCGCTGGTTTTGAAAGCACGCAAAGTCTGGCTCGTCAAATTAAAGCCGCAATGGAAAACTTGCGTGGGCACACAATCACCCGCTACTGTTTCGATGAAAATAGTAAAATAAATCGTTTATTAATTAATAACAGAGATTTAAGGACAAACAGTACTCATCGGAAATAGGAAATACCTCGATTTACAGCTCCAACTTTATTGGAGTCGCTTGAACAATTGGTTATTGCGCAACAAACCATTTAGTGTTTAAAACCTGACGTCACACGCAGACCGCGGTCGGGAGCAGACTGAAGTGCGCTGCGAGCAATGATGAGAAATTCTCATCATTTCGCCATGCGACGTACATACACTCTTTCCTTCTATCTAGATATTATTTCTGTGCCCACGCCGTACATTTTGTAAGTTTTACCGTTTTACGTGATTAAGTTTTCTTCGGTTTCTCTTTTAACACATAGAAGACAAATATGTCGTCATGTTCACAAACAAGGAAAATAATTAAAAAATATCCCTCCTTAGCATCGTCGGCAAAGCTTATGCTCGAGCCACCTTGGCTAAACTACAAAAGTTAGCCGACCGCGTGTATCCAGAGGCACAATGCGGCTTTCGGGCCCAACGGTCAACTGTTGAAATGATATTCTCGCTTAGACAGTTGCAACGATCACGCTGAACGGCACACCTCTTGAGGTGATCAGCAAGTTTTGCTACCTTGGTTCGCTTGTGTCGAGCAATCTCTCGTTTGACGCAGAGATCAACTCCCGCATCGGTAGAGCGGCCACTACGTTCGGGAGGCTCCGTGCAAGGGCTTGGGACAACAAACACCTTACGGTAAAAACGAAAATGCGTATTTACCAAGCGTGTGTCCTAAGCACACTTTTGTACGGAGCGGAATCCTGGACTACTTACGCGAAACAGGAACGCCGCCTGAACACCTTTCATATGCGCTGTCTGCGGAGCATACTGGGCATTACATGGGGGGATCGCGTGACAAATGAATTTGTTCTTAGTCAGGCACAGCTCCCTAGTATCACAGCCACACTAAAAAAGGGACGACTTAGGTGGCTTGGACATGTGTACAGCATGGATCGGACTCGTTTGCCGCGTCAAATCCTGTTAGGAGAGGTAGCAGACGCAAAAAGATCGGTCGGACGACCAATGCTGCGCTTTAAGGATTGTGTCAAGCGTGATATGGTTGCCTTTAACATCCCGTGCAACGAATGGCAGCAATTGGCTGAAGATCGACCCATGTCGATCGAAGATGGCGTCATGTTATTCACGAGGGTCAATCAAAGCACGACGTGGCCTGGTTCCACTCCTTGAAGGAAAAACGCACGAGGCGCCATGAGCAGGCTTCCAACCCCCATCCACCTGGGGGAGCATACACCTGCCGTGTGTGTGGACGAGGGATCCTCTCCCGTATAGGGCTTTACAGCCACGAACGCAAGTGTATAAATATCCCATTTGAACGTAATTTGAGAAAATCAGCTATTATAATTGAATGTCTGTCAAAACCGTATACTTTCTGGGTTATTACGTAAGTAAAACATAGCAGTGTGATCAGTGTCTAACATAGCCTTACACCGTATAAGACTATTAAAAATAAAACATGAATAGGTACTTATGATTTGGTTACTTTTACCTACTGTATAATTTTTAGGGTTCCGTTGAAATTTAAACAATATACTAAGGTCTATGGTCCGATGAAACCGTATTCCGCGTTTTCCGAAATTCATCCCCTAAGGAATAAGAAAGGGAGTTGAAATTTTGTTTGAGGTGTGAATCATTATTCAGGTTGCAGACTTAAAACTTCGTTTATACTCTTTGATACTACACAAGAAAAGTATATTTAGCGTTTTTCGAAATTCATCCCCTAAGGGATAAAAAGGGGGTTGGGGGGGTGGGTTTAATCATTTTTATGATGTACGGAACCCTTGGTGGAGTCTGACTCGCACTTGGCCGGTTTTTGTTGTTCACATTGACACTACTATGTAAAAATTAAATATGTCTACTTATCCTTCCAAAGTTTCACGTTACACAACCGTATAATCACAATTTAACCCGAACGGTTCTCTCATTGATCGCTAACATCCTCATTCACTAAAACAATATAATATGTTTTTGTAACTATCGGCCTCGGTAGGTACTCGTTTAAGGGTCACGTTGTCGGCTGTACCTTTTTATTACAATTTGAAATTAGAAACTTTAACCCTGACCTGATTGCATGTCTAACTTTAACTACTACGGGTGTTCACCCGCATACCCTGGAGCCTAAATGGTCTCGTACCGTGCGGTTTAAGAGGAACTTCCTCCCGCGGACGCTCCGGCTGTGGAATGAGCTCCCTGCCGCTGTTTTCCCAAAGGACTACAGTATGGGGTTCTTCAAAAAAGGAGTGTTAAAGTTTTTAAAGGGTCGGCATATCGCATGTAACACCCCTGGAGTTGCAGGCGTTCACAGGCTACGGTGACCGCTTACCAAGAGGCGGGCCGTATCCTTGTTTGTCAACGTCGTAGTATTAAAAAAAAAACATATAAGGTTTTTAACCATTAGCTAGCTTTAATAATACCGTAATTAAATAAAGGTTAAACAATATTTAAACAAAAATTAATTTCCAGTCGCAATACCCTCAACAACCGGCGGTGCCTCCGTACATGATGCCCGGCAGCCAGCAATTCAGGCCGTTTAGCCCTGCGACACCTTTCTACCAGTTCCCGTACGGCGCTCCTGGTCTGTTCTACCCCCCGGGCATGCCATCCTACAACCCCTACGCGTACCAACAGCAGTACCCGCAAAGCTTTTATCAGCAGCCGGGCTTCTTTGGATCCCATAGAATGTCGGTAGGTACAATTAAGATCAAAGTAGCTTTTACTCTACTTCATTATGGTTAGGGAGACTTAAGCTTTAAGCACATAAGTATAGTATGATTATGTAATATGTATATAAAGCTTTAAATAATACACACAAGACGGAATGTAGTTCTCGTAACGACTATGACCGATATGTGTTACCTTGCTTCTTATAAAAGGTATTATCTTTATTCATTTCATTTCTTAAGCTATTTTTTTACAATATGTCTCTAAAAGTAAAATATAAAACAACATACAAAAAACAACATATAAAACATAAACACATTATAAAAAACCTAGCCTAGAGTGCCGCCGGCAACGGAGCAGGGCTCAGGCTGCCGGTGGTTAGGGCCGCAGAGAAAGGAACCGCCGGACTATACGCGCCGTGTCCAGGATTACCGCCTTCTGCATCTGACCCTTGATCCATCCACCTAGCGAGAGTCTCTCAAGATGTTGGTCGAGACTCTTCGCTATGAGAACGTTCGCTGAAACGACTATCGGGACAATGATTGTCGAGTCAACATCCCACATGGCGGTTATTTCGTGAGCCAAGTCTAGGTACTTACTGAATTTGTCCTTCTCGGCCTTCACGAGATTCTCGTCATTGGGGATGGTGACGTCGGCGAGCACGGCCCGACGCTGCGATCGATCAACCAGCACGATGTCAGGCTTATTGGCTATAATAGTCCTGTCCGTGATGATAGATCGATCGCAATAGAGCGTGGCACGAACATTTTCGAGAACTGGCGCAGGTGCGTACTTGTAGTACGGCACTTCGTGGTCCACAAGACCGTATTTAAGAGCAAGTTGCTGATGAATAATCCTGGCTACGAGATTATGTCTGTGCAAGTACTCGCCGTTAGCAAGATGAGAACAACCGGAAATAATATGCCTGAGTGATTCTCCGGGACGGCGGCATGCCCGACAAATGTCGACCGTACCGTCCTTCAGGATATATTTCCGGTAGTTATTCGTCTTGATGACTTCGTCCGCAATTGCACAGACAAAACCTTCGGTTTCTCCGAAAAGGTCCCCGAATCGTAACCAGTTCACCGATGCGGGCAGATCTACATCGGGACCCGTGAGGGCCTTGTAGAACCGTCCGTGTAGCTCTTTGCTCTTCCATACCGTCTTGCGGTCCTCGGTGCTTAATACCACAGGTTTGCGCCAATTCTCTTTTGCCAAGGAGAGCGGTGTGAGTTTCCTGTCTACTGCCACCACATCACGATGCATCCCACACTCGTTGTTAAGGAAATAATTCCTAAGATTGTACACCTCACGGTTGTAAAGGTTTTTGGCGTTTAAAAAGCCGCGACCTCCACATTTCCGTAGGATGTACAATCTCATAACAGACGAGCGTGGGTGTAGCATACGATGTGTGGTGAGCAGTAGGCGGACTCTCCGATCCAGGGCATCCAGCTCGGTCTGAGTCCACCTTATTATACCAAAGGAGTATGTGAGCAGGGGCATTACCCAAGCGTTAAAGGCGCGTACCTTGTTGGCACCTGACAAAAGACTATTAAGTACTTTTGTCAGCCGATCAAAGAAGCGCTCCTTCGTCGCCTGTCTAATACTCACGTCCTCAATACCCAACGACTGTGACATACCAAGATATTTATAGGTTTCTGCCTCAGAGATAGATCTGAACGACATTGTCTCAGAAAGTTGTAAATTTGTTGAATTTACTACTTTCCCCTGCTGTACATGCATAATCGCGCACTTATCGACACCAAATTCCATTTTGATGGCTCTACTGAAAACTTCAGTGGTTTGCAGTAGCTCCAACAAATCTCGGTCATTTGGTGCAAATAGTTTGAGATCATCCATGTACAGAAGGTGAGAGATGAAGCTCCTCTCTCCGAAGCCGGCAAGCTAGCTCTGAATCCTTCAACAGGGTGCTGAGAGGATTCAAAGCTAGGCAGAACCACAGGGGACTCAGACTGTCACCCTGGAATATTCCTCGCTCTATCCTTATAAAGTCCTGCGGCCCAGGGGGACCATCTCTGCCTCCTGGTTGACAAAGAACTGTGGTCCACTGCCCCATACACGCGCCTAGGAAGGATATCAAAGCTGCATCAAGTTTATACAGCTCCAATATCCTTCTCAGCCATGAATGAGGAACCGAATCATAGGCCTTTTTATAGTCAATCCAAGCGGCCGAGAGGGCCCCCCTTGTTCCGCCGAACTTGTTGGCAAATGGCCATGTCGATGAGGAGGAGCTCTTTAATACCACGGGACCCAACCCTACATCCATTTTGAGCGGAGGCCAAAACAAACATTGTTTGCGACAATATACGCGTTCATTTGTGCCCTCAAAATGGATGTAAGGAGCTTGTAAAGCGTAGACAAGCACGTGATGGGTCGATAGTTTTTAGCTTCCGTAGTACTACCGGACTTGTAGAGCAGGAAAGTTATACCAGTTGTTCAGGAAGGTGGCAGGGAACCAAGCTCAAGGGTTTGTTGAAATTGCGCTGCCAACCGCGAGTGCGAGCATCGAAACCATTTTAGCCAAAAGTTGTGCAAGCCATCCGGTCCAGGACTTTTCCAGTTCTGGGTCATACGGACAGCACAACCTACGTCTTCGGGGCTGATGTAATAGCCCCCATAGGTTCGATGGCCTCGCACTCACGTTCGACAACGCTCATCCATTCACCCTCCGTGTGCTCAACGGGCACCGACCAGATGCTACGCCAAAAATCAGACATGGCAGCAGCATCCGGCGGACCTACGTCGGGCACACGCGGATTGGTTACCTCCCACCTTCGGTATACTTTCCTTTGGTCACTTTGGAAAAGACGATTCTGCTGGAATCGATCCACACGCTTTCTATAGCGACGAATACGGTTTGCCCATGCATAGATTTTCTGCTTCAGAAAGTCGATGCGCTCTGTGACATTGGCCATGTAGTCGCGGGGCTCGATACCCGTCCCCGCGAACGCCTGGTTCACAAAACGCATTACTCGGGGGCGAGTATTACCCCCCCCCCCCCCCCTGAAACAGATCAGCTTTGCAATAAGAGTCCTAAATGAGTTGATACGTCGCTCGATCCGCACTTGCCACGCAGGGACACCCCCGGCAGTCCTAGGTGCACGGTCAGCGTCCGTAAACTTGACTCGAGCAACACGGCACGCCGCGATGGCCCTACAGTACATGATCGAGTGCGTATCATCTAAGTCTTTACTAGTCCGCAGGTATGGCTCTAGCAAAGCAGGGCACTCATTAACGCTAGATTGAGCCTATTCATAGGCAAACGTGGTAATCTTGGCCTAGAGTTGTTTGTGGACCGATACTGCGTAATTGCCTCTTCCAAAGTCCTCCTCAGTTGCTCATTAGCTGAAGTACTCACACTCTGGCTAGCAAACTTGTCCTCGTCAGCACTGGGATCAGCCCGCGGCGCCCCCGGGCCGTCGCTCCAAAATTGAGCCACGAGCGAGTGGTTCAATAACTGGAATCCTGAGCTTTACGAGGGTCTCAAGGCACGAGAGTTGAACAAACTTTGCCGCCGAGTGTAATACAACATTTTTCCCCTCACTATTGCGAGGAAAATACAGACTACATACGATTATAAATCTTATCCACATGTAAGTTATCTTGAAGAAACCATCAAAAATCAATTTCAAAATTTGTCATAGAGTAGGTACGCTCCTGGTACTTAGATATTGCCAACAGCTTACCAAGTGCGGGATAAGACATGATCACTTGACCAATTTAAGGTGTGACCTCCGATTGCGCATATTTACTATGGGCATATAGGACTCACTTATACTGGACTTGTGGTAAGTGATAGGAATTAGATTACTTTGCCCCACATGTGGATAAAATGCGTTTTTCCACGCTAGTTTTAAAGGACAAAACAGCGCTTTCCGAGCTAGTGAGGGGAAAAGAATATTTTCTGTTCTGTTGGTACGATACGAGTAGTACCCAATGTACCCATCTATTGGTTCTCAACAATCATTTTTTATTTTCTGTGTAATCTATCTTTTCTAAATCGAGGGAACTATTCTAGTATTATAGGCACATCTTAAATGATAATCGTTGCTCCGAAACAGTGATGGTGGGTTCAAGAGCCTGAAACAGAGGCAGCATCCTAGAACGGTACGCGCACAGTCGGGTTCCCGTAGGCGCGCATGCAGTTCTCATTCATAATCTGAGTCCATCGCATGCGGCGCACTACACCAAAGTTATTATTATTAATTTGTCACGCGTAAATACTAGCAAGCGAACCTGTAAATAGGAAATCGGATTCCGACAAATTACGGGGTATGTCATTCTATCGTAGTTAGTACGTACTCGTAGATAGACTACTGGAAACCAACTATAGTAAACTGCGTTAAGTCTTACGTAATTAAGCGTTAATATCAATAGATTGTGTTTTGCTTAAGTTATTCAATTTATTATTGGTTTTCCATCGAATTGCTTCATTGACACACCTCTGTATTCGACACTTCTAAATAAAGATAAAGACGTCAGACTGTTCGACATTTCACCCGCATCTCCTTAGGATGCCTCGTGAGGCGAAACGCGTGTCGAATTTTTATGATGTTTTGCGTTGAGAGGGTGGTAAAATTAATTCTAAGCAAAAAATCACGCAATTACAACGAGGTAACATTGATTAGCGTTGTTATTTGGCGGAATAGCAATATTCTTTTTGTAATAATTGTAATTGTGTTGTATAATTGGGTGGTTTTAATGTACAACGAAGATATTGTTAATTTGCTATTCCGCCACACGTGCTAATCAATTAGTGCCAACCCGTTATACCTACTTGCGTATCTTATGCAAGCAATAAACGGCTACCAATAATATAAAACTCGACACGTGACAAAGTACCTAGGTGTAGGGTTGGCAGTTATTGATTAGCACGTTTGGCGGAATAACAAAGTAACATTATTTTCCTTGTTAATATGGAATTCCGCAAAGTAAAGCCTGACTCAACAAATTTGTTTTAAGGTAGTTTATAACGTATTTTGTGTCCAGCGCGAGTTGGACATACGCGACAGACTGGAGTTAATTTCACGTGCCGGTGGTACGAGCGCCGGCGCGGGCGCAGGCGCGAGCGCGGGCGGCGGCCGCGTGCGCAACATCACGTGCGTCATGCAGGAGCTGGGCTACATCGACCATAACCTCGAGCCCAACTACGAGCAGATCACGCAGCGCATCGCCAACCTGCCTGTCTCCAGTGAACTCAAGGGCGACATTCAAGACGGCCTGCAGTTCTGTCAGAAGTTTTCGGTAATCCATTTTACTATCATACTTCCCAAAGTATGATATTATACCCTATATAAATTAGTTTTAATACAGTACCTATACAAATAACTCCTGGTAATATCTGTCCATCCATATGTATTTCATTATTTCTTAATCACTGACTTTATATAATGTAGGTATTCATACTTTTGCAGCAATGCGTTCCAGACGCTAAGCGAGACGTGGCTCCGCTGTCGCAGGAGCTAATCAAGCCCATGTTCTTCTTCCGCTGCTACAAGGTACGATTAGTCCAGTTCTCCACATACTGAAATTTCTCCATCAAATGATAATATGTCATTTATCATATTTATAAATACGTTGTTCATGACTAATTGATTACTTACTTTTTTACGAGTTTGCTCAATTTTTTGATACTATTTTGGATACTATCCCGTTAGGTTTTTAACATACTTATTACGGAAGATAATTTCAATGCGAATGTAATGTATGAACTACTTTTTTGTATGACTGTTAAACGAGTTTTGCTCGAAGAGGTCGTAAATACTTGAGGCTTTCTTATAATCAAAATGATATCAAACCGATATGTAAGTGTGTTGTAAAATAAGTCTTCTGAAGAATAAATGGAAAGCTAGAGAAAATTTAATAAAAATTGCCAAAAGTTTTGCAGCTATATTTGGGTAAGTATGTATAAAAATATAATTCATGAAAATAAAGATGCAAAAATAAACTTAATTTTATGCGTAATTAATGAAAAATGTGCTCCGATAGTTTCGTAAAATGCCGAATTGCTGCGTTGTTACGAGCAAAAATAGGAGTAAAAACAAAAACTTCAAACACTATGGAGTCAAGTACCACATGTATTGTATTAATTTTTTATTAGTTGAAAAAATCATGCATTTTTACAAATATATCCTCTGCCGTATGATTTTTCTCCACCGGACTAATTGGTTGAACTGATTGTAACAAATTGTATATATATGCGTTTTACATTGATAACCCAGGAAATATACGGTTTTAACAGACATTAAATTATAATAGCCTGGTTTTTCAAATTACGTTCGAATGTGATGTTTGTAGATAATGTATGCAAAGGTCCTATAAACTTTTCTTCCGGAAGATGAAATAATGAATGTCATAAACCAGGATCCGTGGGAACTAAGGGAATTCCTGTGGCACTTGCATTATGATTTGAGTGTTTTCAAGTAGGTAACTTGAGTATTTTCTTACGGAAACCATAATTTTGGTAGAGCGGACCTGATGATGATGACCAGGGATGACATAATTGGATCTGCTCGATAATTCCCAGCTTTATCATCGGATTTTTCTTTTGTTTGTAGAGGTAATACCTCTAAGGTTATCCCATTTGAAGGTAGTTTCCTCACTCAAACTTTAACCGGGAGTTCAACTAAAGTAATTTTTTTGTTATTATTTTACAGCAGGCTTGAGAATGACACCTCACTTTCTGGTGGGCTCTTACTATAACGTCTTAACGCGATTAAGTTTAGGACCTAACTAAACTGAGTCGCTGCCATACAACTGAGCACAGTAAAGAACCTTAACAGAATCGCGTTAAGACGTCATGGTCATGGTAAGGCCCCTGTTCTGGTTACTCAATGGCAAGTGTCTCTCTTTTGCGAGCACCGTAACCGTGCAAATTCCTTCGTCGTCCTTCATACACAAAGACATTCATGACCTGTGTAAACCCAAACATTTACTTAGTCATTTTTAATACGAACGCAATTACGATTTAAAAATCATTTTGTTGCTTACTACCCGCCCTTGATATGACAATCTGTTTACAGCATAAAAAATTGGAAGCATGCATCATGAAGGACATACGGGAACGTTTCACCAGCGAGGATGAATTAGACACCGAAACTGATTTTAGGTTAGTACTTACTTCTTCTAACACTAATAGGTATTTTCAAATAATAATGTAGGATACACAATCATTTACTTACATTTTAAATATCATAACTACTTATAGTCTGACAGTAGAATTTACTTTTTTTTATCAACCGACTTCAATATTTCTAAAGGAGGAGGTTCTCAATTCGTCAGATTTTTTTTTTTTTTATGTATGTTCCCTCAGAACTCCGTCATTACTGAACCGATTTAATTTTTTTTTGTTTTCTGAAAGAAGATGGTTCCAGGTTGGTCCCGTTTTTTTCAAAATCCATTTCTGATAATGGGATCCATGAGGAACTGAGGGAACTCCTCAAATTTGAAAGGCACATGCATGCTGATTTGGGTGATTTCTTAAGAAACTCAAGCATTTCTTTACGAAAATCATCAATTTGGTAGGGTGGATCTGATAATGAAGACCAGGGATGGCAAAGTGGAACTGCTTGGTAATTCCCAGGACTATCATCCGATTCAAAAAAATATTTTTTTTGTCTGAAAATAGATGGTTCCAGGTTTGTCCCGTCTTTTTCAAAATCAATTTCTGATGATGGGATCCATGAGGAACTGAGGGAACTCCTCAAATTTGAAAGGCACAAGCATGATGATTTGGGTAGTTTCTTAAGACACTCGAGCATTTCTTTACGAACACCATCAATTTGGTGGAGTGGACCTGATGATGACGACCAGGGATGACAAAGTGGAACTGCTTGGTAATTCCCAGCTCTATCATCCGATTTGAGACATTCATCTTTCCTTTGCAAAGAAATACTTTCAAGGTAGTCCTATTTGATTATAGTTCTATTTTGATGATGGAATTCATGAGGGATTGAGAGAACTCCTCAAATTTTAACCTCAGATTTGAGGGTTTCCTTAAGTAACTAAATCATTGTTTTGGGGGAGCCAACATTTTGATGAAGTGGACCTGATGATGAAGACCAGGGGTGGCAAAGTGGAACTGGTCAATAAACCTAGCTCTACTTATTATCCTAGTTGTGACATTCATCTTTTTGATTTGATTTATATTCTGATGATGGAGTTCTAGAAGAATTCAGAGAACTCCTCAAATTTGAACAGCACGTTCATTGTGATTAGAGGGTGTTCATAATTAGCTTAGGCATTTTCTTACTGTGACCATCATTTTGCCGGAGTGGACCTGATGTTGATAATCAGGGATGGCATAATGAAACTGCTCGATAATTTACAGTCTGTCATCCAATTTAACACATTGTTATTTTGTTTGTTTTAAAGGTCTACAGAGAACTAATAGTTTCGGTAGTAAGTGTAGAAATTATTTTTGAGTATTATGCGCAGGCCAACTAGCCCTTTAAGTGTCCGGTATACTTTTTTCATTTAAAAATAAACTTAATTTTATGCCTAATTCACGTGTATGCAAATAAATTAGGTGATATAAAAAAAATCTAGTTACAATATTGTATGAATCGACCACCTCGCAAAACAATCTCAGTAAGAATTGTGTTTTTGTATACTAAATAATAATATATATTTATGAAAATTCATATTATCTTAGAAATTGCAATTTATTCAAATTCAAATTCAAATTCAAATTTATTTATTTATAAGACAACAATTTGGTCCACAATTAATAATAAAATAAAAGACGTTTATATGCGTTATTTCATTATTAACGATTTTCACTTTAAAAGTATACCAGACTCTTAAGCCAAGTGTTTATTTTTTAATTATCGAAACTATATTGCCAGGAGGAAACCGTATTAGCCATATCCACAGTCCTATCATCTAGATAAGACAACCAGTAAGATCAATAAAGATGCCTTATTAGTTAACTTCTATATCTTATTTCTAATCCAACTGACACCGAAGACCTTGATTGTTAACAATAACATTTAAGAGGTTTCCATGTCATAGTTTTGTGTAAAGAATAATGTAAACTAACAAAAGAGTGATTACCTCAAATTATAGAATGGATGTATGTATAAGTCTTTAAGATTAATTTTATTATGATTTATTTAATTAATCATTTATTCAGTCAGACAACAGAGATCCATATGTGTTAGTAAAAGCTTACTCAATATTAGTCGATAAATTATAATTAAATTAAATTATCAAAAGTACATAAAATCTAATTATTAATTAATTCAAATTATTATTTTCAAAACGATTACAATTAAACAATTTTTCATAATTATTAACATGTCTATAGTAAATATTATTAGTAAAAGCGTTTCACATTTCGTGAGATATCATCACAATGGAATTCAATAACGAGTGACTTGCTTTCTATAAGTTTTACTTAATCACGAGTCGATAGCAACTGCATAGATCGAAAAAGATCGAATTTAGTAACACGACAAAATACGCTGTAAAATGGTTTAAATACAATAAATAATACGTTATGATAACATTATATTCAACAGGACTTCACTTTGATGCCACTATATGCCTAATTAAGCCATTTCAGGAAATAAGTATGATTTCGGTTATTAACCGGTTATTTGATTTGATAACCGGTTTTCAAACGAGCCCAAAAAGACTCGGTTAACCGGTTAACCGGTTTGCACACCCTAGTAGATACGGTTCTAGCAAATCAGTCAGGGCACTCATTAGCGCTAAATTACGTCTATTCATTGGCAAACGTGGTAATCGCGGCCTAGAATTGTTACAGAAATACTCACACTTTGATTCGCAAACTCCTCCTCATCAGCACTGGGATCAACCCGCGGCGCCCCCGGTGCCACGTCGGGTGCGGGCACCGAATCCGGCGACATGGCGGGCGGGTCCCGCGCCGAAGTGGAGACTGCGGCAGCAGTGAAAGTTTCTAGGCGGAGCCTATCGAGTGTCGCATCATCCAAACGTTTTTGCCGCTAAATGACGCGCACCTGATCCGATAATCGTTACTCTGAAACTACGATGGCGGGTTCAAGAGCCTGAAACAGAGGCAGCATCCTTGCACGGTACACGGATAGACGGGTTCCCCCCTCTGTAGCCCCATAGTAGCATGACGCGCATGACGTTTTAATTCATGGTTTGAGACCATCTCATGCGACGTACTACACCATCGGCAGCGGGGGCCGTGGGCGGGGCAGACTGTCCCGCAGGCCCCAAGCGTGCCGGCAGCGGTGGCCATCCTCATAGCGCGGATGGTCGTGGCGGCGACGGCGGCAGCCCGCAGTCGTCGCTCGACTCGCCGGTGTCGGGCGCAGTCGCAAAGTCATCGCCCGACGACAATGTCGAGGAGACGGATGGGGCGGGCGAGGGTGTTGGGCGTACGTTTGGTGGAGTCGCTTGCTGTCTTCGTGTATTGCTGCTCCTTGTAATCATTTCCGTGGTGTTTTCATGTATTCCTCTGGTCTGGTGGTGTCATGTTGTACATGCTGTCATTTGTTCCCTTATTTGTTTATCCGGTTGATTGTTTTTCCGGTTATAAACGGATCATTTTTTTATAAATAATATAAGTACAAAAAGAGGAAAAGCTCATTTAAAACATAATTTAGCAAATAAAAGAAAGGAAAAAATTATTAAAGACATTATTTTTATTATTATGAAATTGAGGGAACTCCTCAAATTTGAAAGGTACATGCATGATGATCTGTGTGGTTTCTTAAGACACTCGAGCATTTCTTCACTAAAATCATCAATTTGGTGGAGAGGACCTGATGATGAAGACCACGGATGGCAAAGTGGAAGTGCTTGGTAATTCCCAGCTCTATCATCCGATTTGAGATATTCGTCTTTTGTTTGTAAGGAAATACCTTCCAACTAGTCCTATGTCATTAGAGTTCTATTCTGATGATGGAATTCATGAGGAATTGAGAGAACTCCTCAAATTTTAACGGCACATACATTGTGATTTGAGAGTCTCCTTAAGTAACTTGAATATTGGCTTGGGAGGGACCAAGATTTTGGTGAAGTGGACCTGATGATAGAGACCAGGGATGGCAAAGTGGAACTGCTTGGTAATTCACCGCTCTATCATCCGATTTGAGATATTCATCTTTTGTTTGTAAGGAAATACCTTCAAGGTAGTCATATGCCATTATAGTTCTATTCTGATGATATCATTCATGAGGAATTGAGAGAACTCCTGAAATTTGAACGGCACGTTTCATAATTAGCTTGGGCATTTTCTTACTGCAGCCATCATTTTGCTGGAGTGGACCTGATGTTGAAGATCAGGAATGGCATAGTGGAACTGGTCGATAATTTCAAGTCTGTCATCCAATTTTACACATTGTTATTTTGGAGGATTTAACTCTGGAGGTCGCGTTTGGTTTTAGTTCAGATTATTAAGAAAGCTCCTAAATTTTCAAAGGTACACGTGTGGAAAATTGGATATTTTTGAAGTTACTGGCTGACTCAAACTAATTCCAAATTTCACTTTTACCGGGAAGGCCAAATGAAGTCGGTTTTTCTTTTCCTAAAAATTATAAAGATCGCATTTTGTGACGGACGGTAAAGATATTCCCGTGAGTCACGCGACGGAGTCAAGATAGGTCCGACGACGAGCGCAGCGAAGAGGATCTTGTTAGGTCAACCGCGGCCTAACAACGCGCCAAAACATACACATTTGTGTTATAATAATATGCTTATGGAATAATTCTACAGCCTAAAATTAGTAACTACGTTATGCCAAACGATACAATTGACTAAATAATATTTGGTAAAATGAAATTTAGCCATTAATATATTATTTGGGAAACAATTTCTTGGTAAAAAAGGAAAAATTGTGATAAGTTGTTTTGGCAATTGATCTTTTGGGAAAGGATAATATGGGAAAAATGCTTTGGGATTTGATATTTTGGGAAACATTTTATGCCTTAGTGCTATGATGCCTATGATGCATGCAACAGACATAATGCACATATTAATAGATAACACCCTCTTTATTAAGGGTTAAATTAAATATGGTAACCGTATAAAATGGAATGAGCTTGTTGTGACAGGTCGCTGTCTCGCTCCGCGCGCGCGGCGCGCGCCCGCGACGAGCCGCTGCCCGACCCGCGCTTTGACGCGCTGGACGAGATGGCGGTCTACCTCTACGACTACCTCAGTGGCGGTAACGGGTTCGACTTTGATCTCTACATGTAACACTGACCCTGTTTGTTTCCCCATTGACCCGTCATTATTAGGTATTCAAAAAAGTGCAACGTGTTAGGTATACTTAACGATAACAATCAATTAAGATAAGGAAACTAAGTTGGCAAAACATTTGATTCCGGTTAAGAACGCTAATGCCTAAAGTTAAAAATGTCACATTCTCAAAATACCTTCCTCATAGTTCAAAATAATACGCTGTGGATAATGTAGATTACATCGATGTGTAAAGATTTTGTTGTTATGTCGTAGATGTTTGTGACGTTGTATAGGTACTAGTATCGTACTGCAATTCGAGATATTTTTAGAACTGTTAATGTTTTGTATCCCCGGTTAGAATCTTGGTTATAATGAGCAAATTCCATTATGATATACAAATAATTATGTAAACCCATTGTTATTTTGCACGTTGGTAATAATATCAATGAAATTGTAATGGTTAGGGGTCAAAACTGCTTACATACATGAGATTTTTGCTATTGTGGAACTAAGACAATTTCAGATAGGAACAAAATATATACCTACCTATTATTAAATAAGTAAGACATGTAAGCAATAATTTACAATTGTCCTACAGGGTATTATGATATTTGGTTATAAAAAGCCGGAATCGGCATTTTCTATTGTTGCCTATTTTATGAGTTGGATTCGTAATGACATTCACCTTGTGAGTTACTTTATTTTATAGTTCATCAGCTATAATTTTTCACTCGTATCTTGATGCGTAACATTTACATAATAAACTCTAATTATGCGGTTATATTATATAATTACTTAAAATACAAGTTGAATGTGTACATTTATTTTACATTTATGGTTAGTGTGGTATATAAGTAAATGAATACATAAGTATAATGTTTACTGCATGTTCTATACGCTAACTTATATAAACATGCAGCAAACTGTGGTTCTCGTACACAAAGCTTGAGCTGCTAGAGCTTTGTGGATGACAGTTGGGTAGCATTTAGTTACGTTGGTATCTTAGGTAAGTAGGTAGTAGCCTTTTGAGATTATCGTAACATTTAAATGCGTATTATTTGTTTAATGAAATAAGATGTGCTTTAAGTTTATTTAAACTAATATTGTATGTTGTAGGAAATAAAGTTCTAAATTGTACTTGGTTGAATTTTATTTGAATTACAGAACCCGACCACAGGTAATATTAAAATATGAAATAGACATAAATAACTTCTGACAGTACTTACTTCATTTTATTTTGATAACTTACACAAAGCCGCCTGTCAGCATCATACATCTTACATCTTCCTTCCGTTCTCAGCTTGGCTGGCTTCCTATTCGTCAGCGAAGTAATATTCGCATGCTTTGTACGCTCTTTTCTATTCTCAATGACCCGCATTCTCCCACATACCTCAAGTCTTTATTTCATTATTACGGCGTGTCTCGTGATCGTCAACTTCGTTCTTCTGGAAATTTGTCCCTTTCCATCCCTGTCCACCACACTGGTTTTATGTCAAACTCCTTCTCTGTTACAGTGGCGCGCCTGTGGAACACCCTTCCCCTTAATGTCAAGGAATCACCTAGCAAATGTGCCTTTAAAAGGTCTGTCCGTGCTCTTATTGCTAGCAGATTGAAAGTTTAGAGTTTATTTTCGATGAATCTCGTATTTATCTATATATATGTATGTATTTATGTATCTATATATACCTAAATGTATTTATGTTTATATAATGTATTTACTGTATAGGTATGTAATTAATATTTATAGATTGACTTGTTCTTACTATTTCGGTTTTGACTATTAGTAGCACCGCCCACAAATTTTCTGTTTTGCCTTAAGGTTGACTGGTAGAGAATGCCTTCTGGCATTAAGTCCGCCTTTTGTACGTTCAGGTTTTCTTTTGTGCAATAAAGGTTAAATAAATAAAATACACACATACGAAGTTCTTTTTTACATATCTATGCTGTTACCGCATAACTGACAAGGAAATTATTGTGATACATATTGTATGCGCCAATTGCGCCGAATAGGAATTGCACGGGGGCCGGGGCGCAGGACAAGTACAAAGGGCTGCTAAAGGTGAGCGTCCATCAAACATCAAAGCCCCCACACGCAATCATTTTCTTGTCAGAGCTGCATTTTGCTGTCACGGAGTGCACGCGCGAAAATATACCTACCCTAGTATATCAAAGAAAAAACACGTAACATTTCGATAATTAGCGGTCACTTATCTAATTTAAAAACAATACCCTACGAACACTGATTAAAGGATGACTCATACTAGACCGGGACGGGACGATCTGTCAATGTCTACTTATAGAAAGAATCACGTGATAGCTCGGAGCCCTAGGAGTTCACGTGACGTTTTCTATAGAAACTATCAAATCGGCCCGGCCCGGTCACGACCCGGCCCGGGTGACTCAATTTTATATTACTAGGAACAGAAACTAAAATAATATATAGGTACATACCTACATTATTAAATTGCAACGGTTAACACTCACGTATTTTTATCACAAAAGGCGTGACATGTTTCGTCTGCGTTCGGGCAGACATCGTCAGACATACAGAGTGGTGTTATCACCTTCGCGGCTAGGGCATAACCTATATCATAAGTGTTAACCGTTGCAATTTAATATCAGTATGACTCACGAAAGTTTAAATTATAGGTACATACATTATTTATTTCATTGGCAACGCATTCTGTAAGTTTATAAAGCGTGCATTCCATCCCGGACAACCGTATTCGTGTAGGTAGGTATTTTAAGTTTATTTTATATGAGGAATAAAAGTATATAAGTCGAACAGTAGTATTAATACAAAATAAAGATACAGAACACCACTACATGGTGTTGCGTTCAGTTTTGTTAAGCCATGTTTACACGTTGCGATCGTGGCCAACAAAATGGGCTTGCCAGAAAATCAGCGCTGTCCTTCGGGATAGCATTATGCTGAGGCGAGTCCATTTCGTGGTAAAAATATTCTGTTTTTTCTTTGGTACTTAAATGTTTTCTTGTATTTCTGATTTTTACCATGAATAAATATGATTTGATTTGATTTGATTTTCCTAGTTGGCCTTTAAGTTATTTATGTAGCACTCTTCTCACATTTTTAGGTATATCTTACAGGATGAAATAAAATTTGGCTGTCCCATACAAATCGGCGACATCCCACCGGTCGGAATGTGTGAAACAGCCAATTTTTTGCCGCTTGCCATTGGGTATTGTCTCGGGCTAGTTAGTATATACCAAGAAGCCGGCAGAGGTAGCGGTTAACACAGACTTGAAGTTAACGCTAGATGTCCTTTATAACCTTCCACGTCTCGGCTCTCGCACCCATACCTACAGCAAAACGGTTTTTACGTCTCGGCTCCGAGGTGGCCGCCTCACCATTGGGATAGGGTATAGGGTGATGGCACCAGTAGGTAATGGACAAGGGACCAGTAATGTACCTACATTCACTCTTATGATGAGAAAATAAGGTTCATGCATTTATTTTGTATCAACCAATTGACGACCCATGATATTTGATAATCTTACAATCGTTGTTATTGCCAGTTAGCCAATAGCCGATACTTACATAAATACACCCATGTATATACCTACATAACGTACTCGTATGTATAGGTAGAAACGTATAAAAACCGGATAAGTGCATCAGTTTACGCATAACGCAGGGTTCCGTATTCGTATAATACATACGAAACAAAATCATACTAAAACCCTAATGCCGTTATTCATAAACGCTCATCAAACCTCCATTAAGTTAAATTAAAACCTGCGTTTGTCAAAAAAGGACAAAACATATATTAACTAATATGAGTCTGTAAAGTTTTTTATGAATAAGGCGGTAAGAGTACAAGCAAAATGACGTTTCTTCACGGTATTTACGTCAATTTATTACGTCTAAATATACCTATTAGCAAATATATATATATATATATTTTTATAATTTTCGAATTTACCTATTTAATGCTACACGTTGACGTTTGCAAATCTTTTCATATATTTTTTTCATATATGGAGTGTCCCCATGTTTTTATTTACCTGATATAATAATATCTGATCCAATAGACATATATTGCATGATGTCTTACAGACGGACGGGCAGGCGGACATGAGGAAACCAGAAAGGTTCAGTTTTGCTATTCTGGCTACGGTGCCCTAAAAATCACATCTGTTTGTGACATCCGAAACCCTTTTGTAGTCTCCTTCACCCTATAGACGATTCGGAGAAAGGTCCAGACGACTTTTTGTTAGATTGGTGAATAAAAAAGATCTTACTTGCTGTTTGTTCGGTAACAATTTTTGTACAAAACTTTCACCGACGGCCAAGTCCGTGTGACTTAATTCTTTCATTGCGAAAAAAAATTACCTGCTCGGGAAAGAGGTGCATCTTTTGTAAATGAATGTAGAGCAAATCACATACTTTTATATTTTTAAGTTAAGTGTAAATACGATACCATCATAATGACATCCGTTTAACAAAAAAACAATAATTTTTGGTCCATGGTTTATCGCCAACCATCACCGAAACATCTCTCACAATCACAACCGCAATTTGGCTCAGTTGTTTCGTTATTCGTTAGAGTTCTTATAGCCGACTTCGCTGGCCATTATCAGATCGGCTTGATAGTACCTACCATTGCATTGTCATCCAATCTATTTAGTTAAATAGGAGATGGTCGAGATTTGGTAGACCATATGTAGGTGTCAATAGGGCCCATTGCCGAAAACTGTTCTCTGTTACTTAAATTTAATATATTTTAAAACCCAATACGAATTTTTATAATGAAGATCCTACGTGGGAAATATATTTAAATATAATAATAATAATATTTAAATAAAAGTAATAGTATTCTTTGATGAAACTGAACATATTAGTTATTACATATTTAGATATTTTATTAAATTATTGTCAATTTTCCCCTTCCTCAGAAATATACGTAGAGTCCGTCTATGGTAAGTTTCCTAGTTTTAATAGCGCAGACTGAGAAAGTGTTAAGTAAACATTCATAATTTGGTAGAAGTTTGACGTTTAAAATAACACTTTAAAGTTTGACAGTTCATTTGCCCGGAAGAGATAAAGTGGTTGGACTCGAAGCCAATACGTATTTTCCCCGTTATTTCTCAAACTCTTTGTTGTCAAACCTTTAGAAGGTGATTGATAAAACTGTCAATTCACTTGAGACACTGCATGCGATTATATTACTTATTAAAAAAGCAGACGCCTTTCAATAATTATGTGTGCAGCAGGGTTAGCATGGTTGCCATTTTATCGCTTATCACGCTATGCGTCACTTTCGCACATACATACTTGTTAGAACGTGACAGCAACGTCGGTAAACGATAAAAACCCGACCATCTTAGACTAGCAGGTAAGTGTGCAGATTGGTTTTGGTCAATTAAGCTACTTATACCTTGTGAACTTTAAGAACCACCTTTTGACATTTGTCTATTGAAGTTTTTACAGATGCGGCTAAGACGGATTATTAACGATTTGTTAGAATCATTTAAACAGATATTTTTTAAATGTTAAAGTATACTAATGGTTTGTTGGTTTATATTATTAAATTACCTTTTTCACATCGGGTTTTATTTTATTTTCATTTTGTTTTCTTTTAATTGTTTGTTTTTTTTATAATCGATTATTACCAACTTACGGAAATGTTATATGAATCGAAACGGCAGACTCGGTCACGTAACTGCTTTAGAAAATAAATAGGTAACACATACATAATAAGTAACTGTTTGTGTAATTAATTATTATTGTTTAAAATGTAATAACTACAATTTAAAACAATGTAAAGGCGGTTAACTTCGTGAAAAAAGCGTGAAATATTTTTAGTTTGTACCTACATGAAAAGTCCTAATATTATAACAGGATTTTATTTATAATTTCGATGGATCATGCGCGTTTACGTTCTATGGGCGTTGACATGTGTCAAAAGGTGATTCTTAGACCTCGTGATCTAAGCCCATATTTTTTTACAGGCTATTTACTGTTAATTCATTGACTAATACGGCATACGAGTAGAATGGCATGATCATTCGTGTGCCTCAAGTCTCTTTGGATCAGATGTACTTATGTACCAAAACGTAATTAAGTAAATTACTAAAAACGAACCTAAAATCATTATAACAATCTAAATTTTTTTCGTATTCCGCCGTACAATTTTCAAAATATTTAGTGATATGTGATGTGCAGTTGATGGCCATTGATTTGCAAAATACTTCATCAGTGCATCAGACAATGATTTTCATTAGGGATAGGGTACGGGCTTACATATGCCGTTTCATGTACATGAAACGGCAATCTCCTTTGAGCACTACCTATACAGGGTGTAAGAAAAGTCCCCAACGATACTTCAACAGCTGATAAGGTCAATGAACCTAAGTGCGATACAAAAGGAAAAGTTTCGAAATTCTAAAAAAAAACACTTTGTATGGAGATATTTTCAATCGGCTGTTCCATACAAAGTAAACATGTTTTTTGGAATTTTAAAGGTTTTGCATTTGCATCGTACTCAGAGTCATTGCTACAAGCTGTTAAAGTTAAAGTTCGGGACTTTTGTTTGTTTTAACACCCTATAGGATATATGTATAAGAAACTGATGAATACTTTTAAAAATAAAAACTATGCGGACATTTACTTATCACACAAAGACGTCAAAAAATGTGGCTCAGAATGACATTAGCTAACAATTTGGTATTGATACATGACATGATACAAACGATACATGTGTTGTACGGAAAGAGCTTACTGACGTAAGCATCAAGAGTCAAATTCATACACAAAACTACCAACATTGTTAAAACTTTATGGGCTGTTCAAATTCATACACAAAACTACCAATACTGTTAAAACTTTATGGGCTGTTGGCACTTAACGAAACCTCGCGTTCCAAACAAAACCATATAAAAAAGTGCTGCATTTGCAGCATTTTTATGGCGTAATATTTTCGGCTCACATTGAAATTTAAAAATCAATAATAAGTTCATGCGAGTATACCTAAATAATTGTCAACATTTCCTTTTTTTTAGAACCATTTCGGTAAACATAAATGAAGAAAAAAATGTTTTTGTTGGATTTTTTAGTTGTTTTTTTTTGAAAAATCGTAAATTAGTGTAAACCGGATGATGACGTCACTTTTAATGCATAATCCGTCCTTATTCTTGGTGATAGTGACATTATTGAAAAGTTAGTTGTACAGTCAGCTACAAAGATATGAATACAGCCAAAGTGCCAAGAATGTGTATACAGGACTTTATTGCCTGAACATTAAGGTCGTGTATATATTTTTTTGGAACTTTGACTGTATTCATATCTTTGTAGCTGACTTTACCTACCCGTTTCCGTTTGTCACTGGCGTTGGTTTGTTTATCTTCAATGGTAAGGTTCTGTGTTGATGTACTTTTAATTAACTTCATGTACCTACTCGTACTTCATATACCTACCTACCTACCATGTACCTACTGGGTGACCTCAGCCACTGATGACAAAACCTAATACTCCTGATAGGGCTACATCTCACGAGATCTTGTCCATTTTTCGCCCGAGATCAATCTCGCTAAAAAAGGCCGAGATCTCGTGAAAACGAGATCTCGCGAGAACGAGATTGCATTCCCTACTACGACCTCATCGGATACGGCAGAGAAATGCAGGCGCGACACGGTAGAGCGCCGTACTCGGTGTCGCAATCGGTAGGCCAGACTTAACTGGACCCGCAGTGCCACACTGAGTTTTACGAGGCGAGTTGCGTGCCTTGCTATTTTTTTCCTCCAATGTGAACCCCTCCTTATCCACACGGGAAAAATATTAAAATAAAAGTTTACGAATTCAATAAAACAATTTTATCTGGTTATTATTGGGAAAAATAAACATCCAACTCAAATGTTTTGGCATAATATAAACTCATTCAATAGTACAAGTTTTACAGGTACCAAAGAAATATCAAAAATACCCCAGGGCTTGCAATATCCGTCCAATTTTGCTATCCGGATATTTCGAATACTTATTATTTTACTATCCGGATATCCGAATAAAACGAATAAAAATCGAATATTTTAATTTTTGCATAGAAATACTTATAAAGTTAGTAACAAACCCGAAAATAATATTATAATGGAAAGAGATGTCATATACTACAGAAAAAGTGACCAAGGCCCCCAGTGCCCAGGGCTGCGATCGAACCAACAACCTCCTGCTTTCGCGGCAGACGCCCTTACCACGGGGCCACCCGACCACGACAACCGGAGTCCGAAATTTCCAAAGTATATGCAATCTTTTCTTATTTTTCAAACGCTTAAGGTGCGTTCCGCCATTTTACGGCTCAGACTTACATCTAGTGCTGTCTTTCTAAATAATATTTACAAATGATTTTCAACTAGAAGCGATAGATGGCGCCACCATATTGTACAATTGTAAAGCATGAATTAAATATTTTTTTCAATATAATAAATCTTTTGATTCATGTTTTTAAGCACAAGTTGGTTCGATCCCAGCCCTGGGCACTGGGGGCCTTGGTCGCTTTTTCTGTAGTATATACATCTCTTTCGATTTATAATCTATACATATAAAAGGAAAAGTCCTGACTGACTGACTGACTCACTGATCAACGTACAGCCGAAACTACTAAACGTATGATCCTGAAATTTTCACATTACGTTAAGTGTTTAACGAAGGTAACGAATAAGAAAGGGTTTTGAAAAAATCATCTTCTAAGGGGGTTCAATCGGGGTTGAAAGTTTGTATGGAAGAAAGTTTCTTTTTTTAGATAGAAACTCAAAAGTTGGTGTAGAGGTTTGTTATTAAAATACAAAAAAAGTTATTTTAGCGTTTTGGAAAAATCAACCCCAAAAGGGGTGAAAAGTGTGTTAAAAGTTTGTATGGCGGAAGCGTTTCCCTTTTAGTTATAGACTATAAACTTTGTGAAAAGAATCCTCATTAGAGTTTACAAAAAGTAATTTCAGCGATTTCGAAAATTCGACCCTTATAAGGGTGAAAAGGGTGTTGAAAGTTTGTATGGCGGAAGGTTTTCTGTTTAGCTAGAGACTTTATTTTATGTGTAAAGGTTTCTCATCAAAATACAAAAAAGTGGTTTTATCTATATATATAAATAGATACTGAATGACTGACTATGAAAAGAAACTGACTGACTGAATGACTAACTGACTGACTGACTGACATATATTATCAACGCACAGCTGGTCCTAGAGATTCCAAATTTGGAACGTAGGTTCCTTATAAAGTCTAGAGGTGCACTAAGAAAGGATTTTTCAAAATTCAACCCCTAAGGGGGTGATTTGAAAGTCCAAATTTTTATGGAGAAACAAGATTGGTTGGCCTATTCCATTTGAAACTTTACAGGAGTATTTATAAAGATAAATGAGGTAGCACGTGTTTCAGGTTTTTTGAGAATTCAACCCATATAAGGGGGGAAAAGGGGAGAAAAAGTAAAAAAAACAACATGGGTATCGTTTTATGGTTTATCGGGTCGCTGATTACAAAAACAACGACGATTTTAAAATCTAACGTGGCGATTGTGAAATACCATCTTCCCTGTTGGAGCGCGAGGGGGTCGAACTCTAAAAATATAAATATGGGTGTCGTTTTGTTGTTTATTTCTGGTTCTATAGATTCTAAACTTAGCACTTAGGTTCCTTATAAGGCGTAGGGGTGCACAAAGAAAGTTGTTTCCAAAATTCACCTCCAAAGGGGGAGAAATGACGGTACAAACTTTGTATGGGGAAACATGATTAGTTAAACTATTTTATTCAAAACTACACAAGAGTATTACTAAAGATAAATGAGTAAAGACGTGTATTTGATTTTTTGAGAATTAAACCCCTAAGAGGGGAAAAAGGGTAACAAAGTCAAAAAACTACATAATTATCGTTTTTATGGTTTATCGGGTCGCTGAAATCAAAAACAAAAAAACAACAACTATTTTAAAACCCAATAAGGTGGACGTAAGATACACCATCTTCCCTGTTGGGGTGCGATGGGGTTGAAATCTCAAAATATCAATATGAGTGTCGTTTTGTTGTTTATTTCTGTTTCTAGAATTTCAAATTTGGCACGTAGGTTTCTTATTAAGGTGTAGGCGTGCATTAAGAACGGATTTTTCAGAATTAACCTTCTAATCGAGATAAGAAAGAAGATCCGAGAGGTTCTTTACAATGAATCTAGAGCCAAAACTGCGAGAAAAGGCTGCCATCTGAAATTTCTTCAGTTATGATCTGATCGTGATGGAAATCAATATCTGAGAATCCGAAAGGTTCTTTCTAAGGAATCTGATTCAGTTAACATTGATCGTAATATGTACTCAGTTGGTACATATCAAAGGGTTCAAGAGGTTCTTTATAACGAATCAAAGCCGCCAACTTGATTTTGAAATTACGTTACGGTTGAACATATTTTGTACGCGGGCGAAGCTGCAGGAAATAGCTAGGTTTTTTTAGAATTCTCCTCCTAAAGGGGTGAAGTGGGATTTGATTGTATATCGGGAAACAAGATTTATTAGATTATTTTCTTCACAGGAGTATTCCTAACGAGAAATGAGTAAATAGGAGTACGAAATGGGGTGAAAAAGTCAACTTGGGAAATATATACAGTAAGTTTAACTTACCTAACGACCTACCTCTACCTACCTTAAATCTAAAATAGGTCCTTGATCAGAATTGCGAAAAGAATCAGAATTGTGAATTTATTGAGTTTTAATCCGACCTTGATAATAATCGGTATTTGGGGATCCGAGAGATTCCTCAGTAACGAATCTGTAGTAAAAACTGCGAGATCCGGCCGCCACCTTGAATTATTTCGATTTCCGAGGATTTCTGGGGTTCTCTTTATGAATAATCTAAAGTTAAAACTGAGAAAAACGGCCATCGTCTAGAATTTCTTCAGTTATGATCTGATCGTGATGAAAATCGATATCCGAGGATCCGAAAGATTCTTTCTAACGAACCATCAACGCCACCATCAACGGCCACCATCTTGAATTTATAGAGTTAAGTTCGTGATAAAGCTCGGTAGGCACATATAAAGGGTTCGAGAGGTTCTTTATAACTAATCAGAGGTCAAAATTGAGAAACAGCCGCCAACTTGAATTTTTCAGTTTGATCACATTTCCGACAACCATCCATTCCATTTAAATCCGTTCAGCCAAACGCAAGATAATAGCGGACATACATACATATGTACATACAAATATACGGGCCCAACTAAGAACCTCCTTATTTGTAGACGGTTGAAAATTACGTTTAGTACGCGGGCGAAGCCGCGGGTAAAAGCTAGTTCATATATATTAGCGTAACTACTAAAAAAAAGATGCATCAAAACAAAAAAATATTATCACAGAGCAATAAACAATGTTTACAGTCTGTAAAAACTATCACTAATAACATAAAGCTTTCTATACATATAATACTAAAAATGTAATAAGTAAATATTATGGGACAAATCGTCCTAGTCCCACAGCTAGTTCATTAAGGCTTGTGTTATGATTATTAGACGACGCGTCGCAACGTTTGACTTACATAATATGTAGATACATATAAAAGCTTAAATCACTCAGACAAAACATCTACATCAACATCAGAGAAAACATCTATAACTCAGGAACAAATATTCGTTATAAACACACAAAAAATGCCCTAACCGGGATTTGATTCGAACACAGGAACTACTTGTAGGCAGGGTCACTACCTAGGCGGCCGTTAACAAAGTAATAGGATTTAAGAAAGTATACTGAGTATACAAACCAAATTAGCTTTGCAACAAGTTCAAAAATTATTAGATGCACCTCGTAGTTAAACAGATAAACAGTATATGTAATCGGTATTTAAATATTAAACATGAACTGTCAATCTTAAATGTCAAATGCTAAAACTAATAGTAAGAATCTTAATGCTTCTATGCGATCAGCTATTAACGATGTCCATAGATGGTTGCAAAAGTATTCTGCACTGCACTGGAGGCATATAAATTAAAACATATTCTACTGTCAGATTGAGGTTGTCAGACTATATCCTCTCAGTTCCGACACTCGTGGGGACTCGTGGTGGGGTAGTCAAAAGTACATCCTATACCCGTTGGAGCTGGAGGTTATGGACTCTTTTTCCACAGCTATCAAATTAAGCCATTTCTGGCGTTGGTTTCGGTTTACGAATATATCTAGAAGGCTGTGTATTTGTAGATAAAGACTTTGCGCTCTGCAGCTGATCCTTCGGAGATGTTGGGGCTTACTTAGTACTATGTCGGCTTGTTGTAATGAGCTCTCATTTCTATGTCCAGATAATGATGGTTGCAGAATTTATATACGAGTTAAACATGTATCCAAATAAAAAATCTAACGTTTACGTCATCTACATTCATTTTATGGACTCTTTTCTAAACTTCAGATAGGAACTGGAGTAGAAAAGCTAATAATTAAGCCGTTATAGTGCTTTTAATTAGCTTGGTAAGTTTATACAGATTTTACTCAGCCTTTATTGAGTCTTCATAAAAAATACACGCTTACACCGACTTCAAACTTTTCCATTGGCAGCGCATGTCGGAATAAGTCCATTTCATTGTTCCTTTTTTGAAGTAGGTTTTTTTTAATAAGATTTTTATTAAAATGAATACCTACCTGATAGGTAGAACCTGTCCACTTAAACAACTATATTAAGTAAGGTGTAAAAATAAAAATATCCAGTACAGTTAAACATCTTTAGGTGATATTGGATTGCTGATAAAATAAATAATGTTGTTTGGGAACTTTTTTTTTATAAAATGTGTTGTCTCCCACCTGGTCCAGCCTCGCGGGCTCTCCTACCTATTCCTAAACGATTAAGTAATAAATATAATAAATGCTAAAAGTGAAATCGTTTTGTTGTAACCGTTGAAGAGTAGGTACCTATATTTTAGAAAAAATAATGGGGTTAGTTAGATATAGGTAAGTACCTTCTTCTTAAATCGCCGACTATTCTAGATTACCTATATAACCTACTTCCAAAGACACTTCAAGTCATTCTGCAATAAAACGATACGGTTACTCATAGTAGGTTACGTTACTTTAGTGAGTTTAGAAAATGAATTTGTCTCTATGTTAGCTGTTGTTAAGGCTGAAAGTTCGTTGAAGCATCCGACGCGTAGACGACCTTTCCAAACAGCACCTGTAAGTGTGAACAATCGAGTAGATAATGTTCTCGAAAGTGTGAAATCCTGTCCATTGGCAGCAAAAAGTTTCAAGTAGGACATCCACGTGCGACGCGGGGCGCAGGTGGCTTGCAGCCGAGCTAATGAGGAGGCTCCCACGGGACGTGAACTTCAGCCACGCAGGCATTTCCTGACGACCATGCCTCTCCATCAATCAACCTTACGGTTTCCTAATTTAATTAATGTACTAGCTATCAATTCAAGTGCACGTGTTTAAATCTTGTTACTGAACCCAGATTGCTTTAAAAAAGTATTTTGAGAAAAAATGAATATGGGTAAATTCAAGCTTACAAGTATTATGAGAATATAAGCAATATGTTAACTAATGCGAGATTATAATATAATTACAGGAGGTACTCATCATTCAACACTGGATTTTGTAACTAACTAGCGACCTGCCCCGGCTTCATCTTGAAATCTATTTAAAAAACTGTATCAAAATCCGTTGCGTAGTTTTAAAGATTTCAGCATACATACTGACAGTGGGAAGCGACTTTGTTTTATACTATGTATGTAGTGATGATTTTCCACAGCAGAGCTATAATCATATAGCTCTGCTATTTTGAAAGAATGGTTAAATTATTTTTATTAACTCTTCTTCCTATCGTTTTCACGGCCTACTTTTTTTTCACTTGGGGTAAAAACATTTATTTTCGAAATATATACAGTAAGTGTAACTTATTTATTATCTTTATTTATTTACCATCTTAAATTAGGTCTTTATAATTTGATTGCAAAAGTAAAATACAAATACAATACAAAATATATATAAACATATTATAAAAAACCTATGTAACCTCGAGTGCCGCCGGCAACGGGGCAGGGCCCAGGCTACCGGTTGTTAGGGCCGCAGACAAAGGAACTGCCGCCTTCTGCATCTGGCCCTTGATCCAGCCACCTAGCGAGAGTCTCTCAAGATGTTGGTCGAGACTCTTCGCTATGAGAACGTTCGCTGAAACGACTATCGGGACAATGATCGTCGAGTCAACATCCCACATGGCGGTAATCTCGTAAGCCAAGTCTGGGTACTTAATGGGCTTGTCCTTCTCAGCCTTTACCAGATTTCGTCATGGGGGATGGTAACGTCGACGAGCACGGCCCGACGCTGCGATCGGTCAACCAGCACGATGTCAGGCTTATTGGCTAAAATAGTCATGTCCGTGATGATAGATCGATCCCAATATAGAGCGTGGCACGACCATTTTCGAGAACTGGCGCAGGTGCGTACTTGTAGTACGGCACTTCGTGGTCCACAAGATCATATTTAAGAGCAAGTTGCTGGTGAATAATCCTGGCTACGAGATTAAGTCCGTGCAAGTACTCGCCGTTAGCAAGATGAGAACAACCAGAAATAATATGCCTGAGAGACATTCTCCGGGACGGCGGCATGCCCGACAAATGTCGACCGTCGTTCAGGATATATTTCCAGTAGTTATTCGTCATGATAACTTCGCCCGCAATTGCACAGACAAAACCTTCGATTTCTCCGAAGAGGGCCCCGAATCGTAACCAGTTCACCGACGCGGGCAGATCTACGTCAGGGCCCGTGAGGGCCTTGTAGAACCGCCCGCCCGCGTGTACCTCTTTGCTCTTCCATACCGTCCTCGGTGCTTAGTAGGTACCACAGGTTTGCGTCAATTCTCTTTTGCCAAGGAGAGCGGCGTGAGATTTCTGTCTACTGCTACCACATCACGATGCATCCCACACTCGTTGTTAAGGAAATAATTCCTGAGAATGTACACCTCACGGTTGTGAAGGATTTTGGCGTTTAAACAGCCGAGACCTCCACATTTACGTGGGATGTACAATCTCATAACAGACGAGCGCGGGTGTAGCATATGATGTGTGGTGAGCAGTAGGCGAACTCTCCGATCCAGGGCATCCAGCTCGGTCTGAGTCCATCTTATCCCAAAGGAGTATGTGAACAGGGGCATTACCCAAACGTTAAAGGTGCGCACATTATTTTTATTTATTACTATCTTTAAAAGGAGCATGTCTTATTCTTGCTATTGTGCTTAAATCTCAACATTTATGTTGAAAAACAAGGGCAACAATTTAAAATGTTCCCAATAAAATATTTGATAGGTACACAGTAGGAAATAAATCGATTTACCTACGCTGTGTTCTATGAACGTACGCTTATGTATATTGTATACATATAACACTAACAAACAAGCTACAGGCTTGAAAAAACACTTGTATATTAGAAGGTGAACTTACATAACTCTAGTGACAGCTACATGAATGCGTCTTTCACGTCGTTTTAATGTGGTTGAACATGTAAGTATCGTGGCTGTCAGTTCAGATTAGTTAGTACATGGCGTGTTCTTAATAAGGAATCGTTTTTATGAACAGTTTAGCAAACGTGTAAGTTCCGGCGCAGCGCGCAAGGCGACGCTCCCCGGGGTGGAATAAGTCACGAAATCGGGAACCGCTTGGCATATTCCCAAAACAATCATAATATTATCTTCTAAAACATCACTTTTCCCTGGAAACAATAATATTTCGCGGAAACATTTCCGTTCTGTGAGAGTTTACTACTTGTTGTAGGGAGCCATCTAAATATTTTTTTTTAAATCTGTTACATTTTTTAATAAACACATTGCCTTCTTCTGAATATATAGGTTCCCTCTAATTTAATCTAATTATTTTAAAAGGTGACACATAGAGTTGTTTCTGTATCAGGGTAGAACTTAAAAGTAAAAAGAAGAACAGCATACACAAAAATACCAGCACAATTATGAATATAGGTAGGTACCTACGTTGTGTAAAAGTGATAAGTACTCGTAGTTAAAATAAATTACATATTTAAATAGGTATGTAGAATTGCATGGGCAGTTTATGAATGAATTCATTCATAAACTGCCCATGCAATTCTGAACGCGTGTATACCTACTCCGTAGTTATCGTAATACATAAAATAAAATATTTCACTACAGTTCGATTGTTAACTATAGTTCGTCAGTAAAAAACTAAAATGTTCGTCGCGTTTGAAATTTGATATGTTCCGTTTTCTAAAATGTAGCGACAAAAAGGTCCAATCGACGCCCTCCAACCGCAGCGACCCGCCAAAAACCGTCCATTTCCGATGATTTATGGCGCAAATTAACGAGAATATATCCTCATTCCAGAACATCATTTCCTGGTAGAGCGAACGCGCAACGGGCCTGAAGGAATCCCAAAAAACCAGCAAAAATGCTAAACGACCGACTTTGTAACTGATGCGAAACTTTTTTGTCCAGATTATTTCATACTTGCCATGTGTTTGCTATTGGGTTCGGCAAAATAATCCTCCAAAAAAATACGTTGACAACGGTATTATTTTAGAAAATTAACATGACTCAATATCTAAGCCGGTAATCAAAAAATATCGTAGTACTACGCCGTTTGCTACAGTAACACGAATAACACAATATTTTAATTCCGTAACAGGGCACCCACATACCTACCTACTATTATTCTTCTTCCTCTTAGCGTTTTTTTCAGCTTATGACACGACTCATGGAGCTTGGGATCCGCTTTGGCAAAAAATCCCAAGATTTGACGTAGGCGCTAGTTTTACAAAAGTGACTACCATCTGACCTGGGAGGTCACCCAGAGCGTAAACTAGACCTTATTGGTATTAGTCCGGTTTCCTCGATATGTTTTCCTTCACCGAAAAGCGATTGGTGAATATCAAATGATATTTGATATTTCACTCATAAGTTCCGAAAAACTCATTGATACAAGCCGGCAGGATTTGAACCCGAGATCTTCGGATTGAAACTGTCACGTCATACCTACCGCTGCTGGGGCACCACCCCAACCTACGTATTTAGTATTCAATATGAAGCTTCTGCCACGAAGATTCAGTAAAATCCTGAGCAGAAATCGACATTGCGGCTACGAGGCTACGACACATTCACAAGTACCGTACGTAATGGTAATCTGCAGAATTACCTATCCATGCTAATATTTATACCAAAATGCGAAAGTTACTCAATCTGTCTGTTACGTCTTCACGCTCTATGACTGCTGAACTGATAGTTTCTTATTCTATGCAGATGAAGTCGCGGGCAAAAGTTAATTACTAATAATTAGTCTAGTACCTGCCATTCCATCGACATTCATAGCCGCAATGCTGTTTTAAAAAAGTAATCTTTTTTTATAAACTGTTCTAGTGACATCCGCATACGGCACATGAATCTTGCCTACAGATTTTTTCAATCCCGACAAAAAAGATAATAAAAAGCGTGCGGTGGCATTGACGAGTGCAAAAGTCGCAGAGTCCTTACCCTCGCCTTTCGTAGGTAGCATACCATGTGAAGGAGTCATAACTATTGGATTTTTTTAGGTAAATGGCTATCTGACACACCAAGTCTGACAGTAGTTTTTTTTTTACTTATATGCCTCTCTTTTTTCGTAGTGAAAAAGGGAGGCATATAAATTAGAGTAGTTTATTATTTATTTTATTATTATTTTTATTCAATAAATTTCACAGCATTACAGAAATCCAAGGCACTGTGAAGTCAAGAATACAATATTGTATATACAAAAATAAAAACTAAGCAATTTATGCAACAGTGATATAGTAAGGGTTCTTAAAACTTGAGGGTAGCCGTTACAAAACGAGGCGAAGCCGAGTTTTGTAATAATAGACCCGAGAGTTTTAAGAACCAATTAAGAGCTGTTGCATGCCCTAGTTTTTCTACGACAGCTAAAATAGCGTAAAAACCAAAATATAGAAACGTAGCAGAATAGGGAATATGCTGGGCCCACTATAGAAATTAAAAAAAACAACAACAGTGCTCAAATATTGTATAAAAATCCATAGGAGCAGTGTTCTTATGGAATACCATAGACAACGTTATAATGAATACTTTTTAAATATCGCTGTCAGTCATCTAATTGACAGATAGAAGTGCTGGAGTAGAAAAAATAAATATTCTAATGTCAGACAGTGGTTGTCAGACTATAGTTTAACAACTACGTGAACACTCTAACTAGGTATGCAATGCATGCTCAGTACGTATAATCACTATAATCAATAAGTGCTGCTTTGTATGATGGATCTACATGGATTGAATGGATTAAACGACAGAAAACTATTTACCAACAAAAATAACATTGCGATGAAATGATTCTCTACGAGTGTATGTGTAATTATTAGTTTATTACGACTCGTTGCATACTCTGCAAATTCAACAGTTTCGGGCTGCATCTCTTTCGCTCGAATATGTAAGTGTAAAAGAGAGATGTATATCTCTCTTTTACACTTCTCTTCTCGTATTTTCGTTTGTTCAATTTTCACGATAATAGGCCCGGCGCCTCGAGCGGCTCTGTCTGGAGTTGTGATCAGTTGTCATCGTGGTACCCTCGTCATAAGCGCCTGGCCTGTCTGCGTCTGCAAGCTATGTTCACAGGAATTTGCCGTTCTCATTGTCACTCGTTGAAGACTTCAACGAGTTCATTTTTTGGCACATGTTGTTAATTAAGTCGTGTGTTAGTTTAATGTAATCGATCGAGCACACAATTTTACTCTACTGGTACTCCCCAAAGTGAACAACGTTTGCTCAGCGACTTTTAAAAATAACGCGTTTTGATTTTTATTACACTTTAAAGTTTTTTAGAAGACGCAATGTACCTACTGCGAATTCTGTCATTTTTGGGATTCCGTAGTCAACTAGGAACCCAGTTGTTTCGCTATGTCTGTCTGTCCGTCCGCCCGTCTACGGATTAGCTCAGTGAGCGTTAGGTCCGTTTGTACTAGAAAGCTGTAATTTGGTCATTATTTATTCATTCCAAGAAAGTGGTAAAATAAAAAATCCGAAAATCTTTTATTTTTAGGTGTAAAATAGGGGGTGTTTTTGTTTTAAGCCTACAGTAGAGGTGTGCGCCGACGGCTTAACCATCGCCGGCGGCGTCCGGTCCAAAAAAAGCCGCCGGCGGCGGCGTAATCGGCGTAATCAGCACGATTATTAAAAACAAGTTAAGATACGGTTGGTTTATTCAATACTTACTCGCAGAAATAAACTGATCAAAAAATTAAATTAATTTATTTCTAATATAATTAATCACTTTTAGTTTAAACGAAATCATGTCATATTGATTTGGTTTATACTTTTATTAACCCACATATCATTAGCCCTCAATAATGCGTTCAAAAATAGCATATAACCCCCATAATAATAAACTTTTTTGTTACAACAAATTTCTTATTTGTGAAAATGTTATTTTAGCTAAATAATAGTATCGATTTGGATAGTATTATTTTTGTTCAAATTTCGAACACATCTCACACAAGAAAATTTGATTTGACCTCTATTCTAATATCAGTCGAGATGACGTTTAGTTTGAAACGAATTGTCACTTGCATACAATAACGCACGCAAGTCGCACGTTATTTTGATATCGAACGTTATGAAAATTGGGGACAACTCTAGTTTGTCCCTGAGTTTTTGTAAAATATAAATGTCAAAACTTGAATTACAGAAAAGTTTTTATTCCTGAAAGTCGCAATGGCGATCGATATATATATGCGCTTTGAACGCATCATGGAGAGTCATGATATGTGTGTGTATAAAGCAGTGTATGTAATTGTTAATAATTAGGCATTAAAACACTCGTGTATCCTTTCATTATACAGGATGTTATCGGGGTCGTGTAGCAAGAAAGAGAAAATAGACTTGGCACTTAATTAGGAATACAACGCTGTAGATTGGAGTGTATAAATTAGCACTTTTTTCGCAGGTAAAAAAAAACTAAAAATGATTCCCTATTTATTAATTATTATGGTCACCCTACGCACTTGACAAGACTAAAAACCGTATCTAGTGAAGAACGCATTAGGTACAGTCGCCAAGCTGCTCAAAAATATCTGAACATGACCTTATTGTCAAGGCGTTAGAGTACATGTTCATTGAGCACCCTGTAATGTACAGATGTATCTGATGGCGACTGTACTTACGGTTATTATTACACCTACTTGATAAATGATAATCTTTTAATTCAACGTTTAGTGTAAAAGAAATTAAAATAATTGACGAAAAATAACGAATTTATTGAAGTAATAAAATTCCTAAGACACTACACAAGTTTTAAAACAATTAGGATCACACCTAAACATACTTCAGGAGTTGTTCAAAGTGTGAGCCTTCTTGCTGTCGACATAATTCTGCTCGTCGTCTGAGGTTGTCTTTCAACCTGCCAAGAGCAAAGCGATTTTGCTTTACAGTTTCAAACGCTGCAACTACTCGCTCACGGAGTTCATCGACAGTGTTGGACTCATGCTCATAGACCAATCTTTTCATTTCACCCCAGAGAAAAAATCTAAAGGCGTCAAGTCGGGACTGCGAGCAGGCCATGCCACAGGTCCGCCGCGGCCGATCCAACGTCTCGGGAACTGTTCATCGAGGTAATCGCGTACTTGGTGTTGAAAGTGAGCGGGAGCACCATCGTGTTGATAGTGTAAGTTGTGCAAGTAATTTTCCGGTACTTCTCGCAGTAATTCAGGCACCACTTGTCTCAACATATCAAGGTACTTAGCACCATTTAATCTGCCTTCGATGAAGTAGGGGCCGATAACAATGTCGTTCACTATTCCTGCCCACACATTTAGACTGAATCTCACTTGATATGCATTCCTTCTAGTTAAATGAGGGTTTTCAGCACTCCAGTAATGTTCGTTATGCATGTTGAATAGGCCAATTCGTGTAAAAGTGCTTTCATCTGTCCAGAGGATGTTGGTTTCTTGGTTTTCTAATATCCAATCACACATGATCATTCTTGAAGGACAATCTAACGGTGAAAGATCCTGTACAGCTGTGAAATGAAACGGGTGCAACCCGGTTGCGTTGAGAAGTTTCCACACAAAAACATGGCTTACATTAAAACGTCTTGCGGCTTGCCGGGTGCTTCTTCGCGGATCCTGGTAAAAGAACCTTAAAATTTGTTGGTCGAGATTGTCCGCGTATCGACGTCGTCGTGGCCTGTCACCGCCTCGTGCTTGGGCGTGATTCGGCACAGAGAACTGTCCGTAATCTCGCAGATTTTGAACCATCGTGTTGATTAATCTTCGGCTTGGGATAGGCAAATCAGGATAACGTTGGTGGAACAAATCTTGAGCGGTGGTCGCACGACGTACTTGGTAATAAAACATCACCATGTCAGACCGCTCCACATTTGAAAACGGATATGCCGCAGGCATTGTTTGTTCAACAGAAAAAATGGTTGCCTGTAAAGTCGGTTTTACGGGCGAAGATTTTACGTGACAACGTCTTTTTCTCGGTAGAATATTTATTGATATGAATATAATTAAATTGCACAATAGGAACTTACTTAACACTATCAACGTTCGAGAAAGACAAAGACAGAGACACAAGCATGCGCCGATTCAATGCGCCTAATTCTCTAGTGCTGCGCGCGCGGCAGACCGATCATAGTTGAGTGGGAGAGAGACGCAAGGCATTCGGCGGGCCTCTCTCTCGTTCGGTGACTCATCGTAACGTTACCGAGCGTTACACTTTTTCATAAGTGACTCCCAGCCGCAACCTAATTTAAGACGTTGTCACGTCAAAAACCAGTTAATTAGCTAAACTAATCCTTAAAAGTTTTCTTTATTTTGATATTTGACTTTCTTATGACGTGACGGTTGACAATTACTTAACTACTATTTACTCATCTAATCATTTGTTTATTAAAAAGGTTTTAATTGTCAGAATCATGTCAGAATGCCTACATGGTAATTAGCATATGAGTTTCACTAACCTTTATTGAGTACTTGAAGCTTCTTGCGATGCCTTTTCGACGTCGGTTGATGACAATATTTTACATTCTCAACTAATAAATCCCGAAGCTAAACGTCACAAATAAGTAGGTATATTTATCACTACAAAGTACAACTAGATTTTCATGATAGCACCCGCGCACAGAGCACGGACCTCTTTAGTGTGATAACCTTACATATAGAGGAGCCTTTGGCTTTGATTCTCATAGAAATCGACCGTGTCAGGTTAATTTGACATGTTATTGTCAAAACTGCCATACGTGCTATTCATAGGGTTGTGATATGGGTCGATATTGTATCGATAGATTAGGAACAGTTATTAACATTTCACTAAAAATTACATGAAATAAAGTTATGCAAATATTTTTATTTTTTACCTTATTTTAACCTCTGTTTCAAAATCAGACACTCAAATCACTTCAAGAGACTTCATTGTTATTTCATTTTATTACTGCGGTATGGTTTAAGTGAATTGTTTCTTATATCAGTATTCTATAATGAAGCGATGCTAGTACTATCTTAGTACAACATAAGAAGAGGATATTTAATTATTAACACAAGAAGAGTAAATAAATAATTGACGTAATTTTAACTAAGTACATATTTTATTTACAATAATTTAACTAAGGGCCTGTTTTACAATCTCCATTTACAGCTATCTTTCAGATAAAACATAACGCGCTCTCTTTCTTTACAAGACTTTTATTTACAGTAATGTGACAAACACGAACGGTATAGAACAGTGTGTATTAAGGGCAGTAAACAAGATATTACGAACGAACGTGAATTTAAGTCACAAGTTGAGTCGAAGACGAGGTCGTAATTCTAGTACGGCTCGTGATACACACAATGCTTTTCCTCACATTTGCGAGAAAATAAATAAACTTACTGCAGATAAATATACAATCATTATTAGCGGTAGTTAGTAGAACATTCAAGCAACACAGGAAGTGGTGTCCACATACATAAGGTACCTCTACCTCTTCTGAAGTCCTACTAGAGAGACTAGTCCGTATACAAAAATAGATCGAAGTGTGCAAGATTTATTAGTGTGGTTGTATTCATTGTTTATGTGTCAGTTTCACCATTATTGATTGCTTTTTGTATGTATAAATGTGTGAGAAGTGCGCCTGTGTGCACGTTTCCCCTCGCAAAAGTTTGGACGGTATTAAGATGATGCTGTGACGTCTCCCTTCCAACATGTTGAAAGCCTCTGTTGCTCGAAGAGCTCATTCTTTACAATGTACTAATTAATATTCGTCGTGACTCATCATCATTATCATCATCAGCCGAACGATGTCCACTACTGGACATAGGCCTTCCCCAGGGACTGCCACAGACACCCGCAACCTTTACCAGTCAGCCAGACAGTCGTCAGTTTATCTTGTGGGGACCTTCCCACGCTGCATCGTCTGGTGCGTGGTTGCCATTCGAGAACTGGCCGACCATACCGACCATACCACAAGCCCGTAAAATGGGCGTCATTATAATGTATTCGAGTTCCCGTCAACCAATTTTAAGGTTTGCTCTTTGTTCTGATACACACTGTATATTGTATTGTGTATTTTTTTAGTATTTCAATAATATTTAAATAAAAATTCATCTTACTATTATAGTAAGGCATATGACATACACTATCGATAACAAATGCAGCGTCGTGTCTCTTCCCTATTTCTCTTGCCCATACTAATTTTATATTGAATTAATTACATATTATTTAATTACCTGTGATACGAAACGTTTGAATTTTGTTTATTTACAAATTTGCTTTGGCTTCAGCACCCGATTATTGAGCAATGTGGCATTTTTGAAGTATTTTCATTTTATTATTACTCCATGACGGCCCAAGCAAGGGGTACTGACTGCTACTGACTGTCACGTATGCGCCGGGCGCATATGCGACACACGAGTTTTGGCTCTCAAGCCGTCTCTCTATAGGCGCGTCGCCCTACGACTTCCAATCTCTTTGGTCCTGTTTTTTTCAAAATCTATTTCTGATGATGGCATCCATGAGGAACTGAGGGTGCTCCTCAAATTTGAAAGGCACATGCATGCTGATTTGGGTGATTTCTTAAGAAACTCGAGCATTTCTTTATGAAAATCATCAATTTGGTGGAGTGGATCTGATAATGAAGACCAGGGATGGCAAAGTAGAACTGCTTCGTAATTCTCAGGACTATCATCCGATTTTAAAAAATATTTTTTTTTCTGTATATAAATGGTTTCAGGTTTGTCCAGTTTTTTTCAAAATCAATTTTTGATGATGGGATCCATGAGGAACTGAGGGAACTCCTCAAATTTGAAAGGCACATGCATGCTGATTTGGTTGATTTCTTAAGAAACTCGAGTATTTCTTTACGAAAATCATCAATTTGGTGGAGTAGATCTGATAATGAAGACCAGGGATGTCAAAGTGGAACTGCTTGGTAATTCCCAGGACTATCATCCGACTTTAAAAAATATTTATTTGTCTGAAAATTGATGGTTTCAGGTTTGTCCCGTTTTTTTTCAAAATCAATTTCTGATGATGGGATCCATGAGGAACTGAGGGAACTCCTCAAATTTGAAAGGCACATGCATGATGATTTGGGTAGTTTCTTAAGACACTCGAGCATTTCTTTACGAACATCATCAATTTGGTGGAGTGGACCTGATGATGAAGACCAGGGTTGGAAAGTGGAACTGCTTGTTAATTCCCAGCTCTATCATCCGATTTGAGACATTCATCTTTTCTTTGTAAAGAAATACGTTCAAGATAGTCCTATTTGATTATAGTTCTATTTTGATGATGATTCAAAGAATTTGTCAAATTTTAACGGCACATGCATTCTGATTTGAGGGTTTCCTTAAGTAACTAAAACATTGTTTTGGGAGAGCCAACATTTTGATGAAGTGGACCTGATAATGAAGACCAGGGATCGCAAAGTGGAACTGGTCAATAAACCTAGCTCTACTTATTATCCTAGTTGTGACATTCATCTTTTTGATTTGATTTATATTCTGATGATGGAGTTCTAGAAGAATTCAGAGAACTCCTCAAATTTAAACGGCAGGTTAATTGTGATTAGAGGGTGTTCATAATTATCTTAGGCATTTTCTTACTGTGGCTATCATTTTGCTGCAGTGGACCTGATGTTGATAATCAGGGATGGCATAATGAAACTGCTCGATAATTTACAGTCTGTCATCCAATTTAACACATTGTTATTTTGTTTGTTTTAAAGGTCTACAAGGGAGTTCCATTTGATTATACTTCACATGTAATGATGGAAGCCCTGGGACATTAAGAAAGCTCCTCAATTTTCAATCGTACACGTGCGGTGTATTGGATATTTGTGAAGTAAACTGGCTAACTCAAACAAATTCAAAATTTCACTTTTACCGGGAATCAAATAAAGTCGGTTTTTTTTTTGTCAAAAATTATTTAGAATCGCGTTGCGCGCGTAAATTTCAGGCAAAGGCCCGCCAAACAGCCAAAATAAAAAATGAAATTATTTATGTTTGAGGCACAAATTATTGTGAATTTTGAATAATTTAATGCAATTTCACGTAGGTACAATGCCTCAAGGACCTACTTTAGATTTAAGGTAGGTAGAGGTAGGTAGTTAGGTAAGTTGCACTTACTGTATATATTTCACGTACTCGTATATTCAATAGTTTAGAAAGTTTTAATGCATGTATTCAACTAAATACGGAGATATTGCTTTTTATGGCATAAGTTATTATGCGGCTAAAAACAGCACGTGTACTTTATTTGAAAAAAAAAAAACTTTCCAATCCGACAAAATTTGAATGTATTATCTGTGTACGTAACTTAGTCTCGTAGGGTACAAACTTAATTTGATGGAGTTATCTGATTACAACACTAGTTCACTAATATAATGAAAAAGCACGCGTGTTTAATATCTAGGATTATGAGCCTAAAAGCGGTACGATAAGAACCTCGTTACGAGCAAGTGTGTTGAAAACGACTATTTTGAGTCAAGAGGCCTGAGGCACTATTCGTTATTACACCACGCTGACGTCGCTGACAAGTCACAAGTCACAAGTGTGACAACTCCTAAAATTACTAAGTTACTGGCGTTTCAGGCGTCCATATACTACGGAAACCGCTCACCATTGCGCAGGCTGTGTGCTTGGTTGCCACCATTTCCATAGTTTGAATAAAATCGTAATAAATCGTCAATAAATAGATATTTTTTGGTGAAGACTTTATGATAATTGTCACGAGGTACATACAATAGTACATTGTGTTATCAAATCAAATCATTTATTTCAGGCTGCGCCCATAAAGTGTTAGTATTATTACAATATACCTTAAAAACTATGGTTAGTTACAATACTATATATACCTACTATCTAAGGGTTGCGAACATGGAGCTGGGTCCACCGACACAAGAGCGCGGAGTCCCAGCGGTCCGCGAACGCGCTCAGGATCCTGTTGGTGCTGCCCAGTGTCCGGGCTCGCAGAGATGCGTAGCGTTTACGCATGATGGCCGCGAAATCATCAGTGCGCGCCTCGGCGAACATTCCCGACGCACTACAGTGCGTCGTGTTATGATACACACAAGTGTGTTATGATGGTCATTATACATATATCTATCTATATATATATCTATTATCACTAATGCCCTTACTGGGATCCTAATCCCAGGACTTGGACAGGACCAGGACAGATAATAAATGCTATTTTCCTCATACACGCCAATTATATAATCATGCATGATAAAAGAAAACTTGTCACCAATTATTAGCGTTACATACTAGTCTATTCTCAAAAATATTTTATAGCAAGTTTTCGTTGCAGTGCCTGTTCACGGGCATATCCTTAAAGAAAGCTCAAGAAAGAAGAGAAAATAGTGTAAATGTGTAACGGTAAACTAAACATGTTAAAATCGGTAAAATAAGTAATGTAACGAGGCATTTCTTACCGAATCGCATCTGCAACCGGACACTGCTTAGTGGACGATAACATTCCACCACAATAGCTACTGACAGTACTGACTACATAAATCTCTTTCCAGAAAATTTACAATTATTTTAGGACAGTTTTTTTAGTGGTTGATCATTGATCGTCCACCCTCGCATCATGAGCTCCATTGTATGTAAAAAGAGTTTTTTTTTCTGGTCATTTTGGGGGCTATTGTAAAAAGATGTGTCCCTTAAGTCCCCTTTCTGCTTAATGGCGCACAGCTGAATAGTAGTTTTTGTATTTTTTGGAGTTATTCCTGCCATTTTCGGATCGAGTAATGCAATCCAGTAGAAGGCCGGCACCTCGAGTTTCACCGCTATAAAGCCTGTGTTTGTGTTGTCTTGTCTATGCTTCTATTAATTACCTATATATAGGCCCAGTGGCGGAGTGTCCAAATGTCCTTTGGGCAAGCTGGAGCTGATTTGGTACACAGGACCAAAATATGATTGATGATACATGAGTGAAGGAAAACGTCGTAAGGAAACCGGACTAATCTAAAACCAATCGCAACGGCAGGTTGCAACAAGAGAACGCTAAAAATTTAGCTTGTATTAATTATAGGTAAGTTGTACTACTTTTATATCCATTTTTGCATGTTTCACCTACTATTATAAAAAAGTCAAGGCAATCACAGGACAAAAAGCACTCCTTTTAGATGAATGCCAAACCGCAGAAGTGGGTTTCATTTAACATTCATGTTATTTAGTATCTATTTGTAAGTTTAATACAATAAAACCGATCGGTAAACCAATGAAATATCAAATATCATTTGTATATTGTATATCAATCGCTTTTCGGTGAAGGAAAACACCGTGAGAAAACCGGACTAATCCCGATAAGGCCTAGTTTCCCTCCGGGTTGGAAGGTCAGATGGCAGTCGTTTTCGTAAAACCTACGCGATATATTGGGATTAGATGCCAAAGCGAACCATTAGGCTCCCTGTACCGTGACATAAGCCTGGAAAACACTAGGAACAAAAAGAAGCATGTTATTACTTAACTAACCGATAAGTAAGTAGGTAGGTAGGTAAGTAGGTAGGTATTGCAACTCAGCGAGGAAATACTTCCAGCATTCTTGCGACCTCTTGCTGTTTCTTAGTTTCCTAGTTATTTTTAATTTTATTAAAGTAAGTATGTATTTGTATTTAGGTACTATTTCTGTGTAATAAATACTTCCTTTACTTACATAATTTTTCTGTACTTAGTATTATGTATATTCATCTTACGATTAATGTTGCGTAGACTGCCAACTTATTTTTTTAAATCAAGAACGTAATGCCTTCTCGCGCTCTACCTATGCAAGTACGTAAGCCAAATTTATGTTTAATAACTCGAATAAATACCTACAGGCAAATAAATTAATGGGTGATTATTAAAATATATATAATAATTTATAGGTAATATACATTACATATATGTCATCTTCGCATAATAACAAATAATATTGATATCTCTTGTGACGCCCGCAGTCAGGCTTGCCTACTTACTTATCACTTACTTTAAACACAATATGTCATGAAAGTTTAAAATTAGCTTTACAAAGTAGGTACAGTCAATATATTTGGCTAGTAGTTGCTATTGCTTAATTTTATAAAAACAGTAAATAAAATATTTGATTCCGTGGTTTCACAGCGATTATTTTGATGTGAAATTAACTCGCTTACGAGTATTTGTTATCTTGATCACAAATCATCAATGCCTTTGTGACACACTCTCATTCAGCATCAGATAGTTCTCAAGGGTTAGCATTACTCATGCGGGCCTAAAACCAAATACAATCTATGAAAGCGATGGCGTCTTAATTAAGAATGAACAGTAAAGCATGAGTTGCGGAACTATGAACATTATCAACATATGTTAATATTATAAAAAACTCCTTTATAATATCGCATGTGTTCCAAAGCCCCGCCCCTTAGGCTGAAAGAGGCGGGGCAGAACGCTCTTAATATTGCCACAATTTAGAGGTGTTCTGTATCAATTAAAAAGCAATAACATTATAGATAATTCTACAAAAAACTTGATAGGTGTGACGATATGCCAAGCAATTAGACCGCCATTACGAGTAAAAATTTTCCGCTGGTCAAAGGGATATTCTGATAGGTCGTCCCACGAAATGACTTCAACCTACCGGCACAATCACACGTTATATTTCGTGTCGACCGTTGATGTCATTACAGTTAACACCTATCACTGCCTGTAGCTCGATTAATAATTTGTTACAAATATTTAATGTTCAACTGTTACTTTGTATTCAAAAATAATTAGTTACAGTAAAGCCCATCAAGTTTTACACGAGGTAACGTATACGCACGACTACAAATGTAACATGTGATCTGATTTGATCTATAAAATATTTATTTATTTATTATAGATTTACCATTACAATTTAACGAATACTGAAACCTATATACCTTAAAGAGTATTAAGACGTCTAATAGCAGGTGTATGCGCTCAATAGAAGCTGATTTTGTTCAGCGGTATGCATATTTTTTTAATGTACGCCATATGTGAGTATGTCTACTAGTTTGGGCGAGCAGTCCAAATCAAACGGCAGCTGAACAACTGGCACCGGCATAAATAAGCGGCCATGACACGCGCCGCGCCCTCCCTTTTATAAATTTTCATTTTATTTTTAAACTGTTTTTTCTACTCCGCAAAGATTCCCCTCTCATGTTCTCCTTTTCAAAACAATGTAGGTAGGTATGTTCCCCCTCGTGTCTAATGGCTCCATTCGGCCGCGCGTTGTTTTAAATTGGATACGGGTCCATAATAATAAATTGACGGTTTTAACTGGGCTCAGGGCTGTTTGAGTAATGATAATTAAATTGTCATATTTTGTCTTCTCAAACTAAAATTTAATACAGGACAATATGAAACTTAAGTTCAGATAAATTGTTAACTTTTCCTGTAGTTTACGCCATGAAAGGACTGCACAAAAACATGATTTATGGTATAGTACATTACTGCAGACACCGGGAAAAAAGGGCTTGCCGGGTCAGACAGAACAGAAGGTATACGAGTAGACGGCCAAGCGTAGCGAAGTCAGATAGGATACGAAGCCCGCAAGTCCTTTTCACGGCACGGCATGTACGAGTATAGGATAGTTTTAATATATTGTATTTCTACTTTAATATGATAAGTTGTGAACAACAGCAAATTTACTTTGTTTCACTTCAATATGTTAGAAGTAGGTACCCAACAATCTAATGTGGATATATATAATATACGATACGCTATTTCTAACGCCTACGACACAATAGAGTGCACAACAACTAAGATGTTAGAAGTTGTAATTAATTTCATAATTAAATACCTAAAGGTTCCTACCAAGTAATTGTCTAAGGTCGGTCGGGCCCATTTGAAGCTTGGTTCCATACTTGTATTGGGAAGCATGTGGCGGCACGTGACCGCCTAAAATAGCGCCCACAAACGCCATATTGACAAATCTTACGGCCTAAGTGAACCAACACACGCTGTGTATTATTAAAATCCCAAGTAACTCTAGTAATATATCAAGCCCGCACTCCCCTAACGTTAAAGGGGAACTAGCTTCTATTTTTAAAATACATCCTATAGTTTCTTTTAGAGTTTTTCTCAGCACGCGAGTATTTTTACGTACCCGATCCATTTTAAAATGATCTCTGAAACAAAGCAGCGCTCAATCTCCTAGAGTGGCGCGCTAACCGGTAGCGGAGGGTTGTTTCATCTTGGTATGTTTGTAATAATAAGCGGCATGCAGCTCCCCGCCGCGGCCGCGGCGCGCGCGTGCGGACCCGTTTGAATGGTGGAACGTGCGCGCGTAACACGCGTCTTTATCTTTTTTAAGGGGCGCGCAGCCAATCAGTGCGCACTGTCACTAAAAAACTCAAGGGGAGTTTTTTTTATTTTGATCTGTTCTTTACATTACTATTTTGGATATAGCTGGATTGGAGGCGTATTCTACCAGAGTAGGCGGTGTCTTTTTTACATCATGTACTCATATGTAAATTATATGTATTAACTGTTTTTATCCGTTGTTTGGCCTACACGTGGTTATAGTAGATTAGGTACAAAGGCCTGTAATGAAGAATGTCTCAGATCTCGTATAATTGTCGGCCGAAGCGATGCTGTGGTCGACAAACATGTGATCTGACGCTTTCTTATTTACTAGCTAAGGTCTGTCTGTACACAATTTTTCTGCTCGACACAGTCGGCAAGCGGCGAATTTGTTTAGGGTAGTGGCCTTCAATTGGCTGCTTGCCGGCCGGAGGGCAGAAAATGACATTACGTAATTGCATCTTAGTAAGTTAGTACATCAAGTCAGTGAAGTAGGTAAAGAAAAAGTCTTCATTATACCCTGTGACATCGAGTGCGGAAGGGACTCGAAACATCGATTTAATCCATTTGAAAGTGTTTCATTTCAACAAGTATTTAAAATAATTAATAAAAATATCAATAATTCGAAATTATGCATAGTACAATAATTTATTTTTACTACAGTAGGTACACAAAAAGTATTACAAAATTTACCAGTCTTCGATTTCGTGAAGTACGGGAAAGGTTGCCGGTGTGGGGAGCAAGGTTCGCAACCAGCAGGCCTAAGATGGTAATCCACGAATGTCATTATATAATGCTATAAGTTGATAAATGGACAAGTTGCACAGATAGCGCGACGGAGACAGCTGCCAAATGTAAAGACATTTGACAGAACTGTTTAAAATTATCAGAAATTGTTAGAAAGTTCCGATAAACTGTCGTCTTATCAGGCTATCCGCTTGGCATCTTAGCCCCCTTACATAAAGTTACATATGTACACTTACCCTGTTGCATCTACATCGAACATGCATCGAACCTACATACGTATGAGTACAGCGGCAGTGGTAAAAGAAACCGGCCAAGTGCGAGTCAGACTCGCCCACTGAGGGTTCCGTACATCATAAAAATGATTTTAAATCCCCCCCTACCCCCTTTTTTATCCCTTAGGGGATGAATTTCGGAAAATGCGGAATACAATTTCAAGGGACCGTAGACCTTAGTACATAAGTAGTTAACGTTAACTACTTATGAACAATGTCACATGAAATAATAGCTTATCAGTCACTGAAACCCTGCCCCGGTGAATCCTGCTCACGACTCATAAATCAGCCTGTATACATTTGACTAACAATTAACACATTGATCGACGCTCTGGCCGAGAGTACCAATAGGTATTCGGAAAAATGCGCGGCATCTCTAAATTAGGTTTTGGTTTAAGGACATTTATTTTCATAAAGAACAAAAGTTCACTTACAATGAGCTTAAACTATAACAGCATTCAAAAAAGTATGATTACAAGTACATCCAGCTTGTGGATAGTATTTAAATTTATTTTCTCTAATTTATTGTTTTAATTTGGTTTTAAACATTTTGAACGATTTACATTTTCACTTCACTAGGTAAGTTATTATTATATACAGCTGTGCTCCCTCGAATATAATGTTTATTTTACCGTACCAGGTTCTGTGTTTGAAGAATCTGATTTTGTCTGCATTTCTCAAGCAATGTCTAAAATTTTGTTTTGTAAATGTAATGTTTATGTATATTTTATTTGTCAAAATTTTAGGTTACATATTGTGTAAGTATATAGTTGTTTTATATTGTAGAGCTTGGTTTTGTTGTAAAGTGTTTCGGTATTCATAAGATAGTTATATTTAAATAAGGCCCTGGTTAATTTATTTTGCGTTCTTTGTAAACTTAACAAGTTAGTTTTGGCAGCGGAACCCCATACTTAGGAATTGTATATAACCATGCGTGTATTTTGCGGGACACAACCAGAAATCTTGGGAAGGGCACCAGTTAATCAGTTTAATTTTGGCCTTACATGTTTAATGTGTACTTTCCAGTTTAGTTTATCATCAAGGTGGAGGCCAAGGTATTTTTCTTGATGGGACTGCTTTTCTTATCCTATCTAATAATAGTACTTATCCAACAGTGATATAATAAGGGTTTTCTCGAGTTTATTATTACAAAACTCGACTTCATCTCATTTCGTAATGGCGACCCTCAAGTTGTAAGAAACAATTATGAGCTATTGCATACGCTAGTTTTCCTACGACAGCTAAAATAGCGAAACCTCGGAAGTTAGCGGAACGTGGAAGACGTATGCCAATTGCTTTACGCTGGTGTTATGGAATACCACAAACAACGTTATAATGTATACTTTTTTAGTATCGCTGTAGATAGAAGTGCTAGAGTAGAAAAACGTTATTCAAGCAACGAATGGGCACCTCAATATTATTAAAGTACTTTTAGAGTACACTTTTTGAAAAAATTGTTATATAGGTATACGACTCTTAAAATAAATATTCTTAGGTTAGCCAAAGTTGAAAGGCAGTGTATTATTTCTCTAATCCCGTTATTTTCCGGAGCTCGCAAATATACACTTGTTAAGGATAATTGATTTCCAAATATTAAGTTACCGGGAATCGTTTGCTCTATACAGTCTAATGGGAACAATACGATATCATACATTCGAGTCACATTCAAGCATAACGTGGAAACGGTTTCACATCACAAAGACGTGTTTACAAATGGTGAACCTAATTTGCAATACTAATTATAACATAAATTATAATAAGCATTTTATCGCCATGTATTATGTAGTTTGGTTTCAAAAACATCCCATATTTTCCAATAGTAAATTCAAAGAAATTATCGCGAAAGGTTGAAATACCGATGAGCATAGAAACTGAACGACCCGACGCTTTCTCTTGCCATAAAAATTATTGACGCAGCTTTTAGCGGACACGGAGTGGAGGTGGGGGCGCTCCCCGTTGCCATGTCGACGGCGACCCTCCGAGGGGAAAAAACGGGTAAAAATTGCGAGAGCGAATGGACGGTGATTTTTTATGGCATCGTACATTTTTTCCCGACAGCGCCGCGACGCTGAGCGCCGACCGCGCTGAGGGTCCGCGCTAGTGTGCGGCTGTACAGCGTGATGCCGCTCAATACATTCAAGTCACATCCTGTCTTATCAACTTTGCTTGTACATTTTATTGGCTGACCCGGTGAACTTTGCCAAACCTAAATTGGGCTACCACATTATTTCATTACTTAAATAAGCGAAAACTGTTCAGTCCATCGCAATATGCAAAGATTTTATAAATTCACTTTTGTTTCAGTCACATTTCATGCATACTAAAGTTAATAAATTTAATTTACACAAGGTGTGATGTGTAAGTGGGTAATGATGATTTAGTTTTAGCCTAAAGATCATTTCCAAATCTCTAATCAGCGGTGCCCCAGCCCTACTCAATTTAACGCGTCCGTTGATGCTCATAGTTCGATAATATTTATTTATACATCAGTAAAATGATATATACATTACAGAGGAAAAGAACATTCAATACTTAATTGCTGACGTGTAAAAGAAAAACTAGAACAACCTGTACAACGTCCGAAACTCTCCGAGGAGTGCTAAATCGGAGCTAACATGTGTGAGTGCTGAGTGCGGAGCCTGCAAATATTATAAGTATGGATTTTATACATGTCCCGTTCTAACAGTGCCTCTCCCTTTTTAACTTTCGCAGGAAAAAATATCCTCGAAGGGAATCTAAAATTATGGGGAGGAGAGGGAAAGCTTCCCAGTCGTTATATGAAAAGGGAATCGGCAGTCGTTTGCCTCCATAAATCATGGCGTTCTTTTGCTGATGAGATTGTTTACGGAGAAAAAATATTATCATTGTGAAGCTCTTTTATGTTTTACATTGTAAGTTGTATTACTTATGTAAGGTGTGTAACCATTTTTGAGGGTTTCTGTTTAACATACAATTAAAGCTCATTTTAAAATTTGATTCTGAAACTTACTGAGTATTAAACGAATTATAAAATCTTGTTATTTTCATTATTAGCTGTATAGTTGTACATGTAGAAATAAAAATTAGAAAATACTTTGGTTCTATTTTAATTTTTAAGCAGGACAAGAACTTTAAAAGCATATGTTGGAGTAGTTCGGAGCCACCGGATGTGTCTCGGTAGCTCAGTTGGTAGAGTGACGGGCGATAATCCCAGAGTGGCGAGTTCGAGTCTCGCCCTTTGCCATGAGTTTTTCCACTTTTTTCCTTTCTTTCGTAGAAAAGGTAAGCTTTTTTTAAGAATTCTTAACACTACCACTGACTGTGAGGATCGGGGTTATTCAAAAACTCGTTTCATAAGAGCAGCATTATTTTAACTTGTACTTTATAGCCCGATTTAAGTTAGATATGCTTACTCTTAAGTCACACCTGACTGTTAGTTTTCTGTTTGGTGTTTGACATTGACCGTCAGTTATGGGACAATATACTTAAATAACAGATAAAGGTACACAATTAAGTGAAAACGCGCATAAATATGTATGTAGATATGATATAGGGAGTACCATTTTATTTGTTACTAACAATAATTAAATACATTACATTAAAAATTAAAAAAAGTTAATATGACTATAGGGAGTAAATTCCTAAAGAAGCAAAGCGTTCAAATCATATCATGTCACGCCCGCCTATTGTGATAAAAATACGTGTGTTAACCGCTGCAATTTCATGTAAAGCAAAGCGTTATAATCTTTAAATTATCCGTTTTGGTTTTTGCCGGCCATATACGTTCGGGCAATCCGTCAAATCTCCATAATGAGTTTGTCCGTCGGGCATCCGCCAGACCAATTTCCCATACATTATTGGCGGATATGCCCCAATCTATATGGCCAGTATTTGCCGGCATGATTAACCTATACAGTGTAATACGACTAAAATTAGACTATTATATAAAAGGTTGTCTAGAAGATATCACACTTTAGCGAGAAGACTGCAAATTGTTTACTTCTTTTACGCGTGTAACCTATACTATTTGCGTATTTTAAAACCGACATACATAATAAATATAAAAACTTTAACAATAGGCGCCTACTTATATTAATAGAAGGGTGACTCACATCTCATATGACACCATGTTAGTTAAAAGGGTTCACATCCAAAATAATTACAGCATTATATTCGCTATCCCTATGTAATATTAACGCAGAACATTACGGGGATATTCAATTAGTAGTTTATGTATACGTATAATGAAAGGCATTCAAACTCGAGTTTAGAAGTAGAAAGTTTAAGTTTAAACTTAAAAAACGAGCCATGTGACGTAGTCTTTAGGCGTCACTTAAGAAACCTTTTGTTGGATAACCCTCTGTACTCTGTAAACCAGTACATGGAATTGAAATTGTAATTGACTGTTTTATTTTTTGTGATTATTTATTATTAGCTTGACTTCAAATAATGTGTTGTACAATTTTTTATTATTTAATTATGACATCTTGCTTTGTACCTATTTATATTTCCCGTTCTGTTTGACGATCATGATGAGAATTTGTATACTTTGACATTAACACTAAATTGTATATAGGTATATAATTTTCTTCGTGAAATAAATGAACTAAACTAAAACTAAACTAAACTATGAAATGAGGCGCCAGCCGAGTTTCATAATAACATCACACGAGTGTTTTAATGCCTAATTATTTACAATTACATATACACTGCTTTATATACACACATATCATGAGCTCTCCATGATGCGTACAAACAAACCGCATATTTGACCGCCAATACGACTTTCATGCATGAAAACTTTTCTGATATTCTAGTTTTGACATTTATATTATTAAAATTCAGAGGCCATTTAGTTTTTTCCCCAATTTTCGTATCGTTTGATATCAAATAACGCGCGTCTTGAGTGCGACATGGTTTGTAATTGACACTTCTTTTTGAACTAAACGTCATCTCGACTGATATTAGAATAGAGGTCAAATCAAATATCCTTCCTTGTCAGAGATGTTCAAAATTTGAAAAAAACAATGTTTATTGAATTCTATAATATATTTTCGCTATAACATTTTCACAGATAAGAAATTTGTTATAACAAGAATTTTTTTATTATTATGGGAGTCTTTATATGCAGTTTTTGAACACAATATTGAAGGCTAATTATATGTGGGTCTATAAAATAGTTTTTCTACTCCAGCACTTCTATCTGTCAATTAGATGACTGACAGCGATATTAAAAAAGTATACATTATAACGTTGTCTATGGTATTCCATAAGAACACTGCTTCTATGGATTTTCGTACAATATATGAGCACCGTTGTTTTTATTTAATTCCTATAGTGGGCATACATCTTCCATATCCTGCCACCTTTCTAAATTTTGCTTTTTTCGCTATTTTAGCTGTCGTAAAACTAGCGTATGCAACGGTTCTTAAAACTCTATTATTATAAAACTCGACTTCGTCTCGTTTTGTATCGGCGATAAGTTTTAAGAACTCTTTTTATATCACTGTTGCATAAACTACTATTTTCTGTACCTTTTCATCACTGTACTAGAAATTGTTTTATTTTTGATGTTTACTTCACTGACAGTGAAGACCCTTATTATATAACTGATGCATAAACTACTATTATGTGACTGTATATAATGAAAGGCATTAAAACTGTTTTATGCCTAATTATTTACAGTTACATGCACTGCTTTATATTAAACACACACATCATGACTCTCCATGATGCGTTCAAGGCGCATATTTCGACTGCCGTTATTGTAAGTATCAGACCCCGTTATCAGTGGTGAAAACTCATTGAAACCAAGGGTTGGCAAAACTACCTATCCTAAAATCGCCTTCGGTACTTACATAACTTCGCCTTAACAAATGTTTTATATTTTTTTAACCATAAATCGTAAAATTCAAGTAAGGTCAACGCGTACAATTTCAAATTACCTATACATAATTTTCTTTATCATATTGTATTACAGTAGGCGAAATTGGGAAACAAAGGCGAAATAAGGATATATGACGGTTTTTATTTTTAAAATTAAAACTGCTTGTTTCACTAAGTACATTTAACTAGAAATATATTATTTGTATAGAGTGTTTTGCATAGATTAAAATTTACATATTTTACTAAAGCGAAGTTATGTACAACAGGCAAATTTACCTATAGGATTTCAGACTTCATGTAATTTTGGCAACCCTCGTTTCAATAAATATTCACCACTGATAAGTTGATAACAGGGTCTGGTAAGTATACTTACAGATATGTTCCAGATTCAAAAAATACTTTATCGGAAGCGATGTTAATATATAGCTACAATAACATTTGCACATATACAAAAATCTTTGTATTTGAAAAGCGTATAATCTTAATATGAGTTCATTATTATCTATTATGAACAGCTTCTGGATGCTGGGATTCAGTATTGAGGAGTAATAGCAAACTAAACAATATATTTGGTGTATCTATAAATCTAACATTTTGACTCAACCTAATTTAATACATAGTAATTTATCTACACCCATATCATAACCTGCCTACACTATGTTCAGAAACGATAAGCTAATCGCCTCTATTAAGAAACATATCTGTGGTTACATTACATAGTATTGTTCACACTAAAGTAGCGGTAACGATGATTAATCATACTTAATTTAATTATTTACATTTAAAGTTAGAAAATTTTCTTTAACAAAAAATATCATATTTAGGTAGCATTATCGAAATACCTAGTCAATTTGTATTTGTATTAATGTAAAAACATTAAATAGGTGAAGCTGTAGTGTATTTACGAGTAAGTAAGTAGGTAGTTTTCTTTTTCTTTTCAATTTTTTACCACGTGACGATGACCTAGAGGCTAGTCTGATGGTGATGACTCATGACTAAAGGACCCCTTACTTACACTAGAACGGGCCGGCACCTGACCGGGCCGGGCCGATCTGTCAGTTTCTAAAGAGAACGTCACGTGACCCCGAGGGCTCCGAGCTTGGATGTTATTCTTTCAGTCAGAGTCATCCTTGACATGAAAACGTCTCAAATACGACTCGACCTCATATACCTACCTGAAATTCATATTTCATATATTTTTTATAAATGCAGGCCATCTGTACATATTTCAGAAAACTGATATGCATATAAATGTAGTTATGTAGGTAAGCGACTTTACATAATTAGGCACGAAAACACTGGCCTTTTAGTGCCTTATTAACATGACCTTTGACATAATTAAAAACGATTTCTTCTTTTTTATTATTAATAGACCGCCGACCGATTTCGACGCGACAAGAGATACGTGCTTTATGTTCGCTATCAGGGTCCAAGAATAATAAGCAACTTTGGTGGAACAAAATACTGTGTAATTTAAATCGATAAAGTCGATGGTTCTCATTATGGAAAGATTCACAATCCCTTTCCATGTGAAGTGTCACAAAAAACAGAGGGGTTGAGGGAGCGAATGGAACACATTTATTAAATTGGCGGTAACCGAGGGAAAGGGTTGGGCAGCCCGCTCATCGCCCCCTCCCCTGTCAAAGGACCATGTTTTATTCATGATGCGTTCAAACGGAACCTCACTCGTGAACGTATCACAGATTGAGATCAAATCTTTTGTTATTTACTTCTATTTTGATACTTATCGTACTCAATCTGGCCGTACGTATATTCTAGTCGCTCTGTCTAAATAACTTGAAACATAACGGTATCAATACACAACATGTACTTACTAGTAAATTTTCCTAATATCAAGTTAGTAGACAAACGTTCTCTTTGCCTCTTGGGCTCCCTTATATTTTAAGAATTTTTTCCCGAGTATATTTCTAACCCGATATCAAAATTCAAAAGTCACACGAATCGTTTCAAAATTAGCCCTCATTATGCTCTTGTGATTCTTAAATTCTATCTTTTTGTCTTAATATCCGTATAAATTCACGTATGTGGTCAGATGCTGTCCTTTTTGGAAATATCTAAATTTGATCAAAATTAGTTTAGAGACGATTGTAAACATTCAGCTGAATGAGCCTTCCTGTTCTCAGGCGTCCCTCCCTAATTCGGTTCGGGGGTTTAGGAATTTGCAAAATTTCCAATGTGGCTTCCCCAGCCTTTTTAGCATTCACTCATAGCACAGCCGGTCTCACAAGAAATATTTTAAGGGCTTTTCCCACAAACTGTGAGATAGCAAGCTTTGAGGATGCTAAAAATGCTTTTAAATTGCCTGCCCGGGCAAAGACTTTCTAGACAACCCAAAATCACAAAGAAGTTGGGATAGTGTTTACTGCGATTTAACTTACAATACTCTCCTAAATAACTCTACAGGTCCAGATCACGCGAGGGTTTTGGCGGTCGGATCCCGGGAAGCTGGTTACTGGCTTTATGCCCATCCTTCGCCTCATACTGGTACTGGTGGCTTCCTCGCACAACGTATCAGCACAGCGTAGGGATGTATTCCATACAGTGAGGTAATTTCATACCCGACCAGCGGCTCGGCTCGGTGGTCGGGCTGAGGCTCAGGGTTGTCAAAAACTATGCGAAAGATATTACAGTCGGATTGGCAAACTAATTTCCATTTTACACCCCTTAAAATAGACCGCCGAATTTTCATACAAATTCGGCGGTCTATTTTAAGGGGCATTTCCTCCCCGCCTCCTACCCCGCGCGCCCCCCATCGATGCCCCAGAAATCGGCGGAGTTAACCCACTGTATAGAATACATCCTTACGCTGTGGTATCAGCATTGGGATACAACAAGGAAATGCCGCCAACATTCTAGGTACAATGCCTCAATGACTAATTTTAGATTGAAGGTAGGTAGTGATAGATAGCAAGGTAAGCTACACTTACTGTATATACCGGGTGGAACGGCTCGACGATCCTTTCCGCAAAAGGGGGATTGTTTAGATTTAGTACTGTATTTCCTCTAAAGAAACTAGGCTCATATTCGTAAGCGTTTTTAAGTTATAGGCAGTTAACTTTTGATGCAAAATACTGCAAGTGACAACCCTCATTAGGTTCAATAACATTTAACAATAACACAAAGGTCAGTGACATTTACCAAAACAACATTTCTACCCCATAATATTACCCAGTCAATATTACAATTGTGTGAACTACCCACTTACAATAATCTAACTAACCATAGATAAATTAAGACTAAGGGCAGTTATACATGCAGAATCGTAGAATTGAAAATAATATCTTCTGAAGCCTTTATTTTTATAATTCAAATAAACATGTTACTTTTGCATTTATTTCCATACAAATCGGTTAACCAACAGCATTTTCTAGCTTCCACGCACCCCGCCTAGTATGCTCTTCTGGCGGTGTATTATGGGCTTTATGAACCTATTTATTGTAACTGCCCTTAGTCTCAATTTCTCTATGGTTAAGTTAGATTTTTGTAAGTGGGTAGTTTGCACAATTGTATTATTTTGTTTGGGAAAAATATTAATTTTTACTCAGTCTTACCCGTGATAAAACAGTGACGCAAATAAATTGCAAATTACGTGATAAAACCTATTTTCCTATTTTCAAAATGCCCTTGGGAGCCCGCGATTACCTAAATTTGCTTATGTTATACGGGGAGTGTAATTATAATGCTGCCGAGACGTTACGACGCTATCGACAAAGATATCCTCCACCACACCCAACTAGCCGTATGTCAATTTTACGGGCCTTTGATCGCGTGGCAAATAATCAGCCCATAGTACCACAAACGGGCCAAAACGACCAACGGGGAGGAGGTGTAGTTCACATTGCACCAAGGTTTGAAGAGCGAGTGCTGCGGTATGTCGAGCAAATTTTTGTAAACATAAAGTGTCACATTACAGTTACATGTAGGTATAGTACATAGTAATAGCAGGGTTGTCACTAAGAAGAACATTAATTAATTTTAATATTTTTACTGATTGTTCGTAACAAAAATATAAACATTACTAATCGATTCTCCTTCACTTAAACTAACCCCCCTTTGCGAGAAGGATCGTCGTGTCTTTCCACCCTGTATATAAAAAAAAAAAACTATAATTTCACACTTGACTATCAAACAATTGTCAATAAAATACATGCCCTAACTTATCTATATAATAATACGACATAACTGTATCGACACAGGCACATTCCCAAAAGAAACCGGTAAGTGTGCTTGTCCGTACACAAAAATGATTGAGGTGTGCAAGATACTCTAAAGATAAGAAAGATAAAGATAAAAATGTCTATAAAGATGTGGAGGTCTATGTAGTGTATATTTTTGTAAGTATGTATTTGTGTCGTCATTACAGAAAAAAGTCCGTATGCAGGTGAGCGAGAATTGTGTTTGTGTGCACGTTTCCTCCTGCAAATAGTGACAGAGAGTTTTGTACGGTAAGATGTCGCTATGCCGCCTCCCTTCGAACGTGTTGGAAGCCTGTGTTGCTCGAAGTTGTAAATAAATTGAAATACAGGGACATACGCTTCAATTTATAATACTTACAGATAATTAAATGCATCTAGAAGGCCTGCGTATAAAACTAGGCGTTAATTATTTAAATTATTTATTTAGTTATAATTATTTTAATTTTTTGTTACAATTTAAATGTAAGTGCACCTTAACTATATTTTTAAGATTGTACACTAACCACATATGGATCTCTGATTCGAAATAAATAATTTGAATTGAATTGATTGAATTGAATTCAATTGTCGTGATACATTGTGTTACAGGCTGTTTTTTAAATTACGCACTAATGTTCATTAAAGTCTAAAAGTGTAGATCGATCGTGTGATTAGGCTGCATTGATGCATAATAATAGTACATTACATACCAAGGCCGTTTAAGTGGGAAATACCTCGGATTCCATGTAATTGTCGGCCGAGGCGAAGCCGAGGTCGACTAACATGTGATCCGAGGCTTTCCCATTTACCGGCCGAGGTTTGTATACTATTTTTCAGCCCGACGGAGCCGGCAGGCGGCAATTTAGTTTTGCGTAAAGTGGCGCTTACCGGCCGGAGGACTGAAAATTGTCTTTATGCTGTACGTTGGGTTCATTATCTTTGGTTGTATTTTTTAATCGCGTATGGGCACTATGGGCATGGGCAGCCACGAAATGGTCGTGAATCAATAATTTGATTTTTGTTTTCCAAAACACATCATTTTTGGGTTCCGTAGTCAACTAGGAACCCTTATAGTTTCTGTCTGTACGTTCGTCCGCGGATGATCTCAGTGACTGTAAGTACTAGAAAGCTGTAATTTTGTACGAATATGTATATCGGTCACGCCAACAAAGTGGTAAAATAAAAAGTGGATTTGTTTTTTTTAGGGCACCTCCCATACACGTAAAGTAGGAGGTGTTTTTTTTTTAACCCTAGAGTGTGACATATCATTGGATAGGTATTTAAAAAATAATAAGGGTTTTCTAAAAACAGTTTTTTGATTAAGTTAATATTTACGGAAATAATCGCTCCAGAAATTTAAAAAAAAATGTGTCTACGGAACCCTAGGTACACTAAGCATGACCTGACATGCTTCTGGTCGGTTTTTTTTTAATTTTATAATTAAGGAGTGGTTAATTTTTTTTGGACCAAATACCAAAAATACATTAATTTCTCTCCGTTACATGGAGCTGGTCCTGCACTGATGTTTTTGTTAACAGATTTTGTACTTTTTTATTGTAGGTACTTACTTGTATAGTTGTATTTTGTTTTCTTTAATAGCTACATCAATCCCTTTTTAAAGGTTATTGGGCATTTGATTTCAACAATTATTTCGTCCCCAACGCGACGAAGCCATATTATCGGGTGTTGAACCTACAAATGGGTAATGTTCCTCAATAAAAAGTCCGCTAGGTTCGATATTGATGGCTAATTGCAGCTCCATTCGTTGCAAGGCTTGTTTTTCGTGCTCAATACTACGGGATACTGACGAGATTATGAGACAAGTTTTTTTTAAATATAGGTATTATTTTTTTAACTAAGGGTACAGTGCTTCTAGACTATATTTGTCTTTTGCAAATAGGTCCAAACTTTGAATCTGTTCTTTTTTTCGCATTTCCAGCCACTCCTTGTTATCTCATTGCAATTTACGTATAATGTTCCTTTCTTATCCCGTTCTGTCAGCAGTGATATCTTTCAAATGATAAAATAAGAGCACTTTCGCTGTCTATTACTGACCTGAAGTCATATCCGGACATCCGGAGTCATAGTTGTATGTCCATAATCACGTTGGAGGGTGGTTTTCTCATTGATTTTGATTTCATTTCCTTTTCAAAAATGTTCTTCTTTCCACTTATTTTACTTTACCCTGGACATTGTTAGCGAATATTGTTTTTTGCACATTGGATATTGGTGTTTTATTATTATATGAAACCAAAGCTGCCGCACATCTTTTTTGATATTCTCTTCTGCAAGAAAAGTTTATTCTCATTCCCCCACAAACTTTGCTATTAGGCTATTGAAGCTCTCGACTGCGTTTTTGTCTACTTCCTCGATAGGACTGCGAGCTTTGTTTGCTGCAGTAGATATAATAGGAGTGTCGAATTTTCAACCAATTTTATTGTATTTCCAGTTTTCTTCAAGTTTTTTATTTATTTTGCACCATGCGATCGCCTGTGATCGTAATTTTGTAGCAATTTCGGTGCAGCATAGTTGCGTTAAAAGTGTTAGAACATAGAGTTCATATGTGCCAACATAAACTCCCGGGGCCTCACCATGACGTCTTAACGCGATTCAGTTTAGGTTCAGTTTAGGCTCAGTTGTATGGCAGCGACTCAGTTTAGGTCGTCAACTGAATCGCGTTAAGACGTCATGGTAAGGCCCCTGGTTGTTTTAGATTTAGTTTACTTAGGACAGATGTCACCATATACCTATGTCATTCATTGCTATTGCTTTCGCGAGTGCACATAAATCTGGAGCTACATATTTATATTTTATTTATATTTGATCATCTCCTGGATCTCCAACAAAAATCACCTGTATGCTCTATTCTATCTAGCTGGGATAGCTAATTAGAGTTAATAGCAATAATATGTAGTTATGTACCTTAAATTGATCATCTCCCTAGATTTTTTTGCCCTTTCTTTTACGCCCGCGCACTAACCATACAATACTTGTTCCTTACGGTCCTGTAAAGAAGTCCACCAATTTTTTTTATTGCTGCTGTCCCTGAATAAGCTGAATATTTTTTTCCATATGATCTTGAGGACCAAGCGCCATCATCATAAACATCGAGGCATATCCGTCTTTTACACGACCGTCAGCAATTGCTGCTCGTTTTTCGCGATTGGTGGCAGCTTCCGTTCATTCAGCGGCAGTTTTCTCCCGGTTATCATCGGAGTTTCTCTGCGTGATCGATTAGAAATGACGAGATCCGCTGCAGATCTAAAGTCGCTGACGTGTCTCAAAGAATCACCTAATTCAAGTGGCAGTAGGCTGGACATATTGCCTGTAGAACTGATGGTCAGTGGGGCCCGCCAGTTCTTGAGTGTCGAACAAACACTGGTCGACGCAGCGTTGGAAGGCTCCCCACAAGATGGACTGATGACCCGATAGAGGTCGCAGGAATCCATTGGATGTGGGCAGCGCAACGACCGATAGATGTGGCATTCTCTGGGGGAGAGCTACGTCCTATGTTCAGCAGTGAACGTCTTATGGCTGATAATGATGATGATGGTGATGATTGATTTAATTAATATTTCTACGTACATAAGGTAGGTAGGTGTACGCGTCGGTGTCAGGCCACTCAGTCCATGTAAACCTTTACATGGTACTGTGCACAGGCAGGTGTATTAATGAGTTCACACAAAGTTATACATTTAAGGCAAAGGGTGACCCAAAGACCAAAGTTTATAGACGAAAGTAAAGTGCATGATTCCGGAGCTGCATATAGTCTGCTAATGCCTAAAGCAGCAAAATGGCTCATATAGTATATGATAATTAGGTATTGGGTAGGTTTATACAGGAGCGATTTTGTATGGCAGCTACCTTAATACCTACCGCCTAATAAAATTCTTAATATAAAATTAGGAAATATTTCCGTTAAAAGCTGTAATTATTATGAGCCGTGCCATAACCCGGGACAACGCTAGGAAGAAGAAGAAGAGGCTATGATGATATTAAGAATAATCAAATACTTATCATGTATTTATGTCCTAGGTAGCGTACGTAACTTATCTATCCTGTATCCCTTATTACATATCCTGGATATGGAACGACTATACAGAGTTGAAAGTTTTGTTTCGTTAGATATCTTCTTGCGAATTGCGAGCATTCATTGAGTGGCCGTATACCTCCAGCGGCTGCAGGTGCGATGCAACTCATCGATCAATTGTGGCATTTACCGTCGTTTGCAAACGGCAAGCGACAAAATCCTACAAAATGGACATTCCTAATCGCCTTGTCCTTTTAACTTACAATAGCGATTTGTAAAAAACTTCTTCTGTTAAGTTTTTTTTTTGTCCATGTATTTAAAAAAATATTCCGTCTATGCAACTTTTTAGCACACCATTACTAAAAAACACGTTAATAGGAGGCGACATACTTAGTAAGACGACATAGCAACCTGTGATGTGTGGTGATATGCCTAAACGCTCAAATCTCACATAATCCGAGGATATGAGAATGCAATATGATAAATATAGACGGTACTAATGTAAATAAAAAAATCTTAAATTGACAGTAATAAACCCGATACAGTATTGTAATTCGTCATGAAAAGTTTTCAGACTCATGGTAAATACCCGGTTCGGATTATCAATACCTTATTTAATATTTAACATTTGTTCCCTGACAAGCCCGCTCTATAAGTAGCATACCGCGCGAAATTCAAAATTTGTATGGGGAAGGACTGACGGACCCATATAAATTTTTAATTTCGCGCAGTTTTCTACTGAGAGATCTTGCGTGTCAACTAAATTAAGAAATAATTTACGTAAAACAGAAGTTCTTAAACAATTTCAACAATCAGGTACACCTATGCCTACTCGTGGTTAATGACAAAGACTGAAGCACTATTGGACTTTCGTCGATAACCTTAAAAGTTGTCCTTGTACCGTGTATTTATAGTAATACACGGTTTTTTTCTCCAGTAATGTTCTAGTTAAATTTCAATAAACGTACTTACTCGTAAATGTTTCTGGAGTACCTATAAACGCAGTAAGTACCTGAAATAAAGCAATAATTAAATGACAAGCATATGTTAGATGTAACTCGCAGATATCGAACCAACTTCCAAAGCTATCTAAGCTTATAATATAGAAATTAAACACTTTAGAACGGATTAATCGCGTTTATTAACACCATGATCCTACGTTTCGAGCCCTTTACAGCACTCGTTTTCACAGGGTTAAGATGATGACTGAGAGAATGCGAATTCTCTTATAATATAGGGTAAGCCATATATCGAGAAGTCGGAAATCACTAAACTAAAAGTACTAAAACTTCATACTACCGCTAGGTGTCTATGCCAATATGCATAAACATAAATTATGCATTTTTTTATCGGTCCTTTTTCCATCACTATATAAACACCTTACGTAAATGGTCTCAAAAACTTATTATATACTTACGTAGGATTTCTAAAAAACAATAAATCATCTTTAGTGCCACAATATGTCCCTCCCTGTAAGGATGTTTCATAAGTCTAATTTGCTTTCTGCAAATTTTAGATTTTCATTAATAAAATAATATTTCCCATTATATATAAAACGGTTACGAAGACCATAACTTTTCCCGCCCCTTTAAATTGTGTGATCTGAAAATAGAGCACCGAACGTTCAGCTATAAATCGACAGCCGTCAAGGGGTATTTTTGAGCCATTTTTAATTTATTTGGCCCCAGCCATTATTTTTGCAAGGGGGTCAAGATTACAATGCAACTTTAGCCATTTTAATGTGCGTTCACAGAGTGCACTTTGTTGCACGTCTACAGGGCGCCCATGACGGGCTTATGTGTCTATAGAACATTAATATTTTTACTTTTAGTTCAATTAATTTTTAGTTTCAGACAGAAATAATAGTTTTAAATCGCACACAGTTGAGAACTTGAGCATTAGATCGGTAGGACAAGCCTATTTCGTAATGACTTACGTAACGTATTTTATCCGTTCCATTCGTGAGTACTAGGTACGTAATCTTAAGGATTTTAAGGCATCATATAGTAGAACGATTAACCGTAAATACAATGCAAGTATAGTAAATGATGTAAAATCCTTGGCACATTGAAGCGATCACGCTGTACCGAAGCGCTCCCAATTGGCGCTAAGCCTGCAGGGGTCACGCACAATAGCCGGTCACACATATTGACACCCGGACAATAGCCAGGGGTCACTTTTATTTGTTGCAGAAACTTAATTTATAATCTTTTCACACACGCCATTAAGAAGATTACTAAAACCTACCCTTTTCCGTGATAACAATTGAACATTGTTACATTTTTGACGAAAATAAAATAAAATGTAACCGTATATGTGGCCGCTATTGTTCAGTGACCGTTGCATTCGATTTTGACACATTTTCAAATGTCGAACGTCTTGTGTTCGATTTTAGATTTATGTTGGAAGAGGAGACGGCTTATTTTTTTTATTATAGGAGACGCTGTTTAGGTTACGGGTCAATTGGTGTTTTGCACAAGGATATTATAAATTGCATAACGGTTCAGAGGTCGCACGCTTCAGGTGTGTTCAGGTTAACGGTCACCGAGAGCGAGCAGGGGCCTTACCATGACTTCTTAACGCGATTCAGTTGACGGCCTAAACCGAGTCGCTTCCATACTAAGCCTAAACTGAACCTATAGGTAAACTGTCTCGCGTTAAGACATCATGGGAAGACCCCGGATCGTGCAGCTGACACTTATAATGATACTTTCAAACATACATACACTTGCATACATTTGTTAGCACCTACCTTGTGGTAGGGATATCGACCAAATATTTTATAAGTCGATTTCACAGACACAATGAGGCAGAGATGCGAGATGCGTGATGGACTGAACTGAAGGAGTGCAAATACTCGTAGCGTAGTAGAACCTTTTCTCTGCAAATACACTATACATTTATTACATATCTAATAAATTAAGGAAGAAACCGGTAGGTTATAACGCTAAGATGAAAGATTGAGTGAGTTTTAGTAGAGAAAGAGACTAGTAGAGAGAGAGCGAGTGCATTATTTCAAATTTCGGCAGCTCTTTGGAAGGATCTTATCTTTGTCCTGTGCTCTACATTTGGGGCCCAAGTTTGACAGCCATATGTTAGAGTGGGTAAAACATTTGAGTCCATTACTTTCTTTTTAATGTGAAGTGGGAAATTACCTTTAAAAATGTCTTTAAGTGCCCAATATTTTTTCCAACTTAGGGATATTCGTCTTGCTATTTCTTTCCCTGTTCTATCCTGGAAACATATATTCTGTCCCAAGTATATGTAATCATCGACATATTTTATTTGCTGACCATTTGCATATATCGGGTTTTTTAATCCGTTTGTCATGACCTTGGTTTTTTCGGTGTTAATGCTTAACCCACTATTACTTTCTTTACTTTACTTTACTTTCTTCGTTTAGAGAGTATATCATTTCCTGTAAGTCTTCGTGGTTTCCAGACAGGATGACTATATCATCAGCAAAGCGCAAGCTACAGAGACATTCACCATTTATATTTATCCCCTTGTTCGTCCATTGCAGCTTTCTAAATATAGACTCTAGTAGAGCAATAAATAGTTTTAGTGATATGATTGATATCGTTCGCGGTGATCGCGTCATGTGGATAGTGACTGGCAAATATATTTCTACAAACCTTTTTCCATATACAATAAAAGAACTACTACTACTAGAACAGCAGCACCTTCAGCTAGAAACTTAAACCGTCGCAAATACCTACGTAAGTATATCGCCCTCGGTAGTGGCTATACATATTTGCGACATTTGAGATTGAGATTGGGCCGTGCAAATTGAGAACCAAGTGCTCGTCGCTTCTGAAAGGAAATATATGTACCAACACGCCTTGTAGAGGCATCACACGGTAAGCCTGCTAGTCATAGGATAAGGTGCCCACGTACCTTACCCTATCTATGAGATACCTATATATACCTATTGAACCTTTTTTTTTTATGGGGAGGAAAAATCCGTTATGGATACTTCTGCACCGCAGGGACAGTGCAGAAGTTATGTCGGAGTCTCACCGACTAAAAAAACCCCCTTTTTCCTCTTCGACGCAATTAGGGTGGCTCTGGGCAGACCTATTTTTTTAACACTTTTAAGTGTAGGTGTGTAATGTATTTACTTACTTACATATATGACTTTTTTCACTTTTGCTGATTATTATGTTTAATCAATAAAATCACAGTTTAAACCTGACCTTACCTAAATATCGACGGTGGTTAGCGAAAGTTAACCGTTTCCGTTTAGTTTAGACTTGGGTAAATATGCTTTTCCTGCTTGGTTTCAGGATGTTCTACAGCAGCCTTCATTTCTCGTGAAACATTTGTGAGCAGGTTCGATAAATATATAAAAATTAACATATCGATTCAGGTTTTGAGATTGTATGCAGACGCTATTAAATACTGTGGACGGTGACGACATGCCGTTAAGTAATTAAAAACATTACAACATATGCGTGTTTGCGTATTCGTACGAATGTGAGAGACTATATATGCCGCATGGCATTAAGTTCGCCTTTTGTACATTAAGCTTAATTTTTTGTGCAATAAAGTTTAAATAAATAAATATACAATAGCACTGATATATATATATATATAGTTTGTGCTATATAAGTATATAGTTTGTATTATGTATCCCTGCGCGAAATCCGCGCGCGCTGTGATAATGTCACGGATGTAACTTTTGTAAAACGCAATAAATTACTAACCCCTAACCGTTTTGACCCCCCAACAGAGGGACGCAGCGTCTTGGGGCGCTTGACCCGTAATAATAACTCCAATTACAAAGCTTATTGAGATCACATAAATTATAAATAGTGAAAAGACCCTTACAAAGGTTAAAATAAATTTTGCACAGACAACTACACAATTGACCCCTGTATAAAACTTATTATTACACATTTGTGTTTTAATGAGGGCTGCTGATAACGTTAACTTACGCTACCGTAGATTCAAGGCCTTACTAAGTAGTTTACTCATTATTGTAAGCACTTTTTATATGCAAATAAATTGGAAGGTGAATAAGACTTAAATTTCGCTGGGTAGGTTTTACTATTAAGAAAACTTTTTTGCCCTTTTTATATATCTAAAGTTTTAATTTACAACTCTTTAAAAAAATGATAATAATATGTACACTCCCGTTAAATAATATACCTAAACGTAAAAATCTCAAAATATAGTTTAGGGCAAACCTGGCTAATGACCATTTCTGAATTTCTGAGAATATTTGTACCAAATTAATGTAATACTTAATCATTTATTTTGTCTCATGAAAAAGTAGGTACTTGATTATATTTATTGTGATGTAAAACAATAGAGAACATCGAAAAACGTTAAAAAATCAACCGCCGAAATTACGGATTACAAAAAAAAATCTTTTCTGTTGCTAGAAATCATAAATATATCTAAAAATTCTTACCTTAACAGAATTTTCTTTCGTTTTTGCCATACCTACTTTCATTTGTTATTCCCCAATAAATAGTACATTATTGCAAAAACCGAATTTCGTGGATGAGTATTTTTTGTCGGACGAAGCGAAGCTGAGTCCGTTCGCTTCGTCCGACAATTACATACGAATCCACGAAATTATATTTCCGTCCGAGGCATATATAGTGCTTTTCTCTAAACATGAAAGGAAATAAAATGTATTCTTGCATAAGATTTGAAAGGATAAATAAGGTTCCCGCCTAAATTTTCTTTTAATGCGCGGTATGCGGCGTTAAAAAACAATACAGTAAAGGATTTTAGTACAACTTCCTGGACGCTAAAACGGTAAAATAATGAATTCGGTTTTTTTTTAATTTGAGGCGGTACATAAGGAGGTTCTTTTCGTACCAATTTTGCTACATTAATGTGAACATTTCCGAGCATATTGGAGAAATAGTACATTATTGCAGAGACCGGGAAACCGAATTTCGTGGATGAGTATTTTTTGTCGGACGAAGCGAAGCTGAGTGCGACAAGCGTACATAAGCGTACGTAAGCGTACATACGAATCCACGAAATTCTATTTCCGTCCGAGGCATATATAGTGCTTTTCTCCAAACATTAAAGGAAATAAAATTTTCAGTCCTCCGGCCGGTAAGCGCCACTTTACGCAAAACTAAATTGCCGCCTGCCGGCTCCGTCGGGCTGAAAAATAGTATACAAACCTCGGCCGGTAAATGGGAAAGCCTCGGATCACATGTTAGTCGACCTCGGCTTCGCCTCGGCCGACAATTACATGAAATCCCACTGAAGGCCTTGGTATGTAATGTACTATTATTCTTGCATAAGATTTGAAAAGAAAAATAAGGTTCCCGCCTAAACTTTCTTTTAATGCATGGTTGTGTTCATAAAAAAAGTTTAAATGTCTTTAGTTTTATTAAGCCGTATCTACACGACCTTGCACAGCGAGCCGTATGCAACTCGCGATAGAACGAGACAGCCAAGGATTTGATCTCCTTCTCTCTAGAACTACTACACCACTACAAAGCCAGCCCAGACGGGGCATTTTTAAGCACGATATGATCAGATTGACAATTTGATGTCAATCAGATTGTCCCGTCTGTGCAGACCGTTTGGTCGCGGCTAAAGTATATTTGGCTGTTTGCAATATTGATAGTCCAAATATATTTTTTAAAAGTAAAAAACAATAGAGCAACAACGCTAAAACGGTAGAGTAATGAATTCGATTTTTTTTAATTTGAGTCGGTACATAAGGTGGTTCTTTTCGTACTAATTTTGCTACATTAATGCGAACATTTCCGAGCATATTGGAGAAAAATACATTATCACCTTGCACCTATGGACCGAACATTTTTTTTAAATAGTCAGACGAGTAAACAAGGAAACGGAATTTTAAGACAACGGTTAAGACGGAAATTTGGAAAAGGATTAGATCAGGAAATGGTAGTATTACGGTTTAATATTATTATGTAATATTTATTAATTATTATTAAAACAAAACGCATTAAAACTTTTTGTTAATAATTTCATAAACTATTATTATTAATATGTCATGCTTTAAATAAGAATTTGGATTTTTTAGTAATGTATAGGGATCGAATACGTGTAGGAAAACCGAACATTAGCCATTACACCGGTTGATATGACATTGATTTGTATTTTCTTAATTTTTACGGGTGTGTTGTTTAAATACTTGCTGCACGCTATCATGTTGAGAGAAAGTGCCGCCATTTACTAGAAATTGTTCCAAGCCTTAAAAATAGCCAGTAATTATGTTATTAACACGATTTATAATATAACTAATCACTGAGTAACTTCGTGTCACCGATTAGCCAAGGTACTCAGAACTCTGTCAAATACTTATAAATAAAAAGGAATTAAAAAATACGAATAAATACGTACGTACCCTCTAATATTTACTTAATCCTATATTTAAATGTAGTTTTTTGTTTCTCGCCGAAAATATGACAAATGGAATCCAATTGAATTCAAGTCAATTGAATTGAAGTGAAGGTCTGATTTATCTATTTACTGACTCCAAATAAGTTTTAAGTACCTTAACACGTATTGCTGACTATTTCCTGCATGTTTACAAGTTCCTCCGCAGTACCTCTTCGTTATAATTTTATACGAGTAGGTACAGTCACCTGCAATAGTATCATGCGCTATTGAGGCCGCAAACATATCTGACACAATCTTATTTGTACAGCCAGAAGAGCGCGTCACATATTTTTGCGGCCTCCATAGCGGAAAATAAAATACCTACTACTTATTGTAGGTGACTGCACAACGGAACAAGCGAGATAGATAGATATATCTATATTTACTGGTCACCCAAGGTTATTTATTAACCCAGGAAAAACGGTTCTGCGAAAAACTAGTTTATATTAGCCTGATTTTCATAAATAACACTGATGGGACATTTGTAGCTAATACTTATATCGTCGCTATACTTACTCAACCTCGTATCCGCAAATCTCATTTGATAGAGAAAACACCCGTATTCCTAGTGACAGAAAGGTGACATTTCCATCAAATGATTGCTGTACATATGAGGTTGAGTAAGTATAGCGACGATATGCGAAAATCCTACAAACTTTTCATCCGCAAGTAGGTAAATAGATACATAAAAAGAACTCAAATAAGGAAATTTTTAAATAAACTGTTATAAATATTTACAAACCGAAGAAAACATATTCAGGTAAACTCGCTTAATCTGCAAAATGTAGGTAATTACAATAAAATTGTAAATTCACTAGGAATAAATATGTAGTAATAAGTACAACCTTGGTCTGACGCATTTTTAAATGACTACTGAGAATATATATACAGCGTGGGTACATACGGGCGAACAATTAATCCAGCTATAGTACCTGTTCATAATATGAATCGTATGGGCTAATAATTTCGTTAAATTGTGTTATTAATTAGGTGTAATGATTTTTCTAAGGTGCGACAGAGCTGCAATGTATGTCGTCCAACTTTGTTTGACATGATAAATGACACTGGCATGATACTCGTATGACGTTTAGATCGCTACGTTAATTTATGTGGATGAAATACATTGCGTGCTGAATTTTTATGTATAAAAAAAACATCTTAATTTCCTGAAGAAATTAATGTAAATGGGTTCCCTAGGTCCAATAGTAATCGTCATTAAAATATTCGCCCGTATCAAATACCCACGCTGTGTAAGTAAGTGCATAAAAATCTTAAAGAAAAAACACGGGCTATGTTAATCACCCTTGGTCACTTTTTCTGTAGTATCAGACATCTCTTTCAATTTAAAAAATGGTTGCCTGTAAAGTCGGTATACGGGCGAAAGTTTTACGTGACAACGACTTTGAGTGGTAAAATACTGTGCTCGAGTGGAAGGGACGCGTGCCTTTCACTTTTTATGTCTGTCTCTCTCGCTCTTAGGCGGGCTAACCATGCCCGAGTAGAAGGGACACGTGCCTCTCACTCGCTCTCATTGTGAGCGCATAACGTGAGCGGAGCGTAACGCAGTTTCTTGAAGTGTCACCCGGCAAACCAATTTATAAGACGTTGTCACGTCAAAAGGTTTGTAATAAGTGTGTACATATTTGTGACAATTAGCGTGTAGAAATATTTTGCGTAGGTACTAGACTCATTACTACACTAAAGATAAAATAGTACTATGAGTACTAGACTCACAATATATTCTTTACGCAAAAGTCTGCTAATATCTAAACCATCGGGAGGCACTTTTGACCCCTTTGTTACTCAAAAACTACCGAATATAAACACACAAAATTTTACCCATCAATTTAGATCCCCGAGACTAACAAGATCCTCAAATTTCATAAATATACATAACTTAATTGGTTATTGAGATATAAGCATGGAAAAATCGCAATTTTTGAGAAAAGTAGGTAAATTATTACCAAAGTGACCAATACAAACTAGCTAAAGCTAGTTCGATATATTTTGTGACGTTAAGTAGGTACATGTAAAAAGGCTACGGATAGATTTCCAGAGCTCCGTCATCTATACAGTGTGTAAGTCTAATACGGGCGATAAATTTAACCAAACATAGAATTCATTAGTGTTATCAATAATTAAAACATATTTTTAAGTTACACTTAATTAGGACCCCATAATTAATTTATTTATAAAATTTTCAGCAGCAATGTACTATAAAAAATTTGACGCCGACAGTTGTCAACGAATGTTTAACGCGAGTGAGTTTGGCATTACATTGCGGGCCGAATTATTTTCTATGGATGAAATTTTATTTGCAATTCAATTTAAAAGTTATCTAATTACATTTCTTATGTCCTATACTAACCACCGTTAAGAGGTTCGCCCGTATTAGATTTACACACTGTATATTAACACATATACCTGGATATACCCACGTTAAAAAATATATCAGATTCAATGTAAAAAGTTATGGTTATTACATTACATACTGTCTTGCTCGTGCTTGCGATGTAAAACAGTCAGGTTAATTTAAAAAGTGTACCTACCTATATCTACGTAGGTACGTAAAGAAAGAAAGTTCGCAATGTGCTGTTTTATTTTAAGTTCGATGCACAAAGCATTGACTCAATGTTATTGTTAGTGAATTCACAAGTAAGGTTTGTTTAAAAATAGGCAACATATTAGGTACTCTGGCTGGCTAGATTGTCAGCACCAGGGTTTTCGGGGTGGTGCTACTGCTAATTAAATGAAAACAACAGTATTATTATCTCTGATTATGCTCGAATTAGAAGAGATCTTAGCCAACGTTTCAAATAACTTAACCTGAGTATATTTATATAATAATGTATAAATAATTAGATACTACTCGTAATAGTCATATAGTCATCTTCATTAACTAAAACAAACCATGCAAAAAGAATCTAAAACAATAATAAAAAAATCACAACGATTATGATCATTGTGACCTTTAATGCCTTTAAAATCATGTACCTTAACTGCCGAACTACCAAAAACGACTGCCATCCCACTGTTCAATTCTCCCCTAAAAAGTACCTGCACTAAAAACTATAAAAAAACGTGTTAACACGATCTAATCAGTCGAGCCACACGCGACTCGTCGATAAAAAAGCATTAAAAAAGGTGAAAAAGATGGATATCACAATAACGCCCCAACCGAACGCGATTCCGCCGCGGACGCGTGTTCATATAGGTATAGGAGCTCGTGGAGGTGAAGCGGGCTGCGCATTCGGTAATGAGGGTTCCGTGACCCCGACCGCACTACTCTCGATACAGGTAATCAAATTTACTAGAATCGGAACGTACTTAACTTACTGTTTATTCCTATGTTTATACTTAAAATAAGTTAGAAGGTATTTCAATATTTAATGAATACCTAAATGTACCTACAGTTAAGGTCTGAACAATTGGCTTGAACATTTTGACAAAACCTAATTATAGTAACTTTTTTGTTATTAAATAGAACACGTAAACTATACAAATAAGATGATATTAAAGTAGACAACCTATAAAATTTAGAAGAATTTAAAAAATATATTGACATAACTGTGAAAAATGTTTTTTAAATATAATTTATTTATATTAAAACTGTTACAAAACAAAATTAAATCACAAACAGTGCCAAACACATAGCACTAGTCAAATAACCCGCCCCGTGTCATTCCTGGCGCAAAAGTGCCCATTATACTTGCGGCATTGCCACGCTGAATCGCGATTGACAATCTTTGCACCAGGAATGACCCGGAGCGAGGGTCCGCGAGGTTTTTAAATTGGCTTGTGGTCAAGTATCAAAACGGGTAAACAGATTTGAGTGTAGTTTTTTTTTAAATCGTAATCCTTGTTTATCAGAATCTTAGCTGATGTTTGGTGGACTTAGGAGCAGTTGTTTCTAAGATATTTAGCTCAAACTGGAACTAGTCACTGGATTCCAGCCAATGTTGAAGCTAAACTTTCCAATTTTTGGTTATGCGTTTTGTAAATAGTTCTAATCGTATTTTCAATTCAACTAATTATTGCGAACTTTTTAAATTTAGGTTTTTAGGTCGACAGTAACAACTTTCGTCACCTGACTTAATTTTAACGTAACGCAAAGCCGTATGTACGTGATGGTTTTTCTTTTAAGGAACCCTGACTGCAATAACAAACATCTCGCGGCTCTAAATCGCGGCATTTTAAGCTAAAGTACCGGCACAAAAAGGTTTCCCCCATTTTTTACAAACCTGACGACTCCCGAAACACGAATGAGATTAACCAAGCCAAACGTTTTTTTCTGTTTGATTATTGTTTTCAAAGCATATTTAGTTTTACTATAATAAAGGTTTGTGCCAGCAAATTATTTCACTTTCTAAGCAAAAATTTAAGGTAACCAAGCAAAGAGATTTTCCGAGAATTTCTACAAACAAATAAAGCTCCCGGGCTTGCCCAAGGTCGTGTTACCGCAAATTCTTAACGTTGTCGCGTCTGTTTAATGTAGTACGTAGCTAAAAAAACAATTGTTTTTTTTTTAAGGGAATGGCGTAGTTATAGTTGTCGATTTCTAAGTCTGAACTTTTGACACTTGAGTATTGACGTACTTAGTGATGAGGCTAAGACAAATCGTTTGTCAAATTCAGCGATTATTGATTGTAGCGATGAATTGTTTGATTCGATTTTACTACTACGGATTTGTATTTGATAAGACCGAGAAACTTCGACAAACTGCGCATTTGACATACGAATTTTCCAAAGTCATCTTAGTTTCGTTCAGAAATCAATACTGTTGAATTCTTAAAATGTAAGATAAAAAACCTTCATAGTTAATTTGTCTTATTCTAAATAACATTTTTTTCCACATCGTACTTAGTTTTATTTTCGATTTTATCGTTTTGTTTTGATTTTTACTGTATTGCCTATTGATTACAAGATCGATTTTTATCGATTTACAGACAGATATATGAATTGGAACAGCAGACATGGTCACAACACTAAATTAAAAAAAACGACGTAGATCGTAACTGTTGGCGTGCTAAATTGTTATAGTAAAATATTCAATAACTAATGTATGAAAAAATTTAACATTCATCTCATTATGTTTATGAAAAGTGAAATATTGTGTTTGTACATGACTAGCTGTAATATCTTTATGGGATTTTGTTTATAATTCCAAAGTGTCTTGCGCGTTTACGTTCTACGTTCTAGTGTACGAATGTACACTGGTTTTAAGTAATTATTTATAGCTGTACTTAACTTTATTAAAAATGAACTGCTTGTGTGATCTTGTTCGATTATTATCGGACCAAGGTAATACCACGCCAAGAGGTATCCAAATTCGCTAAAATAATTATATAGATATTTTGATTCTTTTTATACTCGATTTTTACTTCTATTGTTGTATTGCGGTGAAACAAAAGCTTCTGCTGTCTTTTTACTCTTACTGGGAAGATAGAATCTCTCCGGTCGTTTTTATTATAGGCACCTACGGTTATTTATGCCATAATATTTTTGCTATGACTTAAATGTTTCAGACAGACGACGCTGGGCCCTTACCATGCCATCTTAACGCGATTCTGTCTAGGACCTAAACTGTTTCGCTGCCTGGGGCTGACCATGCTATGCTCAGTTGTATGGCAGCGACTCAGTTTAGGTCCTAACCTAAAGTGTATCGCCGCCATTCTGAACTGACAGCTTACCATGACGTCTTAACGCGAATCAGTTTAGGTTCAGTTTAAACTCAGTTTTATGGAAGCGACTCAGTTTAGGTCGTCAACTGACTCGCGTTAAGACGTCATGGTAAAGCCCCTGAACTAAAACTAGAAAGATGCAGACACTGTCGAATCGCGCAGTCGCTATCGAGTAAGCACACTGGTCGACGGGCCCACGGTGGCGGGGGCGCGCGGTGTTTTTGCGCGCTCGGAAGAGGAAGCGCGGCAGCTGCGCTCGTGCGGCGTTAGCCCGCTGTTAACCTTCCCCGCATTGGCGCATTCTATTTGATGATGACTTCTTAGCACTGGCTTGATATGCCTTCATCAACGGTTGACGTACTTAGTTTATTTTAAGTCATTCCGATTTGATAACGTCTCAGGTAGGTAAATCGCAGAGCTGGGCACCGTTAATCAAATAGTTAACTTCGTTAATCGCTAATCCGTTACAAAAAAAGTTAACTTCGTTAATCGTTAAAGCGCTACTTTTCGGAAGACTTAACGGAAGTTAACGTTAATCGTTAATCCGTTAACACGCGGTAAAAGGGGCATCTTTGAGTTAGTGATAGATCACTAACTCAAAGATGTAGACTAATAAGTTGTAGACAACTTATTAGTTAATCAGTTTCCTTCAAAAATTTCCAATTTACCGTTTTTTTAAATGTCTCATAGCTTCCATGAGCTTGATCTGAAGTAAAATCAAATGCAACTATCTTGTAGACCTCCGAGGTCACAGACAAAATAACAATGTCTCAAGTTGGAGGACAGAGCTAGAAATTATCGAGCAGTTTCAATATGCCATCCTCGGTGTTCAAAATCAGGTCCACTGCCGCAAATTGATGGCTTGATTAAGAAAATACCCCAACTAATTATGAAAACCCTCCAATCACGTTGGACGTGCCGTTCAAATTTGAAGGTTGTCTGAATTTCTCAAGAACTCCATCATCAGAATATAAATCAAATCAAAAAGATGAATGTCTATGTTTACCGACCAATTCCATTTTGCCATCCCTGGACTTCATCATCGAGTACACTCCACCAAAATGTTGTTAACCCCCAAAAAAAATTTAAAGTTTATAAGGAAACCCTCCACCGACAAGAGTGAAAAACTCTTAAGTTTATGATGATATGATGATGAAGGAAACCCTCAAATCATAATGCATGTGCCGTTAAAATTTGAGGAGTTATTTAATTTCTTCATGAATTCCATAAATTCAAAATATGAATGTCTCAAATAGGATGGGAATTAACAGACAGTTCCACTTTGCTCTCCCTGGGCTCCATCATCAGCTCCACTTCACCAAATTGATGGTTTTCGTAAAGAAAAATGTTCGAGTTTCTTAAGAAAACACCCAAATCATCATGCATACATAAGCTTATTAAATTTGAAGAGTTCCCTCAATTTCTCATGGATCCCATCATCAGAAATGAATTTTGAAAAAAAATGTGACCAATCTGCAACCACCATGGGTGATTTAAAATCGGTTCAGTATTGACGGAATTCTGACGTAACAAACAAAAATAAATAATAATATTAAAAAAATCACATGAATTGAGAAATTCTTCTTTTTTGAAAATTTGTAGTCGGGTGGAAACAGGTTTTTGTTGAGGCGCGCTATGTGCGGTATCTTTTTGGTAAGTATTTTGGAACTGGATTAACGATTAACGGACTTTGGAAAACTTAACGGAAGTTAATGATTCCGTTAACATATTCTAAAGTTAACTTAAAAGTTAATCCGTTAATGAAAATGTTAACTTCGTTAATTAACGATTAACGGATTAACGAGTTAATGCCCAGCTATGGTAAATCGTAAGGGGAGGCAAATAAACTTATTATTACACAATAGGCATTCTGGTCAAAACAACAAAATGTATAAATCTTTAGGCACACCTAAACCGCTAGGTGTACTTGGCCTATACCACGAAAATCGAACGATTGCGAATTTGTATCTCCATCTCTGTCACACTTGCATATTGGAGTGACAAAGAGGTTTTCACGTCAATGCAAATTTTCGGTGTTCGTGGTGGGCGTGCTGAGTCAGTGAAGGGTTCTGAGCTATTACAAAGTATTAAAGTATTAAAATTTGCTATAAGTATAAACTATGCTCAATCGCTCAAGTCATGCACACTGTCATTCCAATCTTCACGTCTCGCGTCATACAGTTAAGGTGAGGATTCTTTGTAGGCTACGAGCACGTTTATTTATTGTTTGTCACTCGAGAACTAGTTAAGTTTCGTTACCTTAATAGTTTTAGTTTTTATTAGGTACACATAGGTGTAACGAAAGAGTTCTATCCACATAACCTATTCAGTAACTTAAACTTAAACTTAAACTTTTAAAAGTTAGGGGTCGTGTAATATAAAGTGCACTTTAAAGATTATTATTACTCAGCAAAATTAAAAAATAATTACATCAATTATAGTGAAAGTGTCACCTCTCAGTTAATGAACACAGACAGTCAAACGCTTACCTGCCACACGGGCGACCTCCGATTAAGCACAGTTGTTAGTGGTTTTGAGATCAAGTTACAATGGGTCTCGCGCTGCGTCTGCTCACTGTTGCTCGAGCTGGTGGGAACACGACGGGGGCTGCTGGCCGGCAGTGGCGCGTTGTCCGGCGCGTGATTTATGGCGCAGCTGATGCGCCCGCGCCGCCGCTGTGCGAGCACACTTTTGCAAAACCCACATTCACTTTCATAGGTTACTGCTGATTTTATCTAGGGTGCTGTAGTAAATAGGATTTCCTACCGTCGACCTATTAAAACTCTTAGATCAGTTTTAAGACGTCTAAAGACCAATTGAAAATGAGTTGCTTTTTCATTTACACATATACCTACATGATATGATGTCATATTGATTAAGTGCCTACCTAAATTAAAGTATTATTTACTTAGGTATTTTTTAGTTAAATTTGATTGAAATTGTATCTAGTTAACCTTCTCGCGTATTTCATTATTAATACAGTAGTGTTAATTTTTGGACCGGCCTGTATAAGCAATTTCTACCTACAGTACCCGGTAAACGACAAAAGGCCAGTGCTATTCGCAAAACTTGGCAGTCGAGTAAAGAACGGTCTGGAAACAATCGGACTCACTTCATGTTAGCGTTCAGCAATAAATTATCTTATTTTTGCAGAATGCGCTTTAAGACCACTCTCGCTTTTTGCCACTGGTTTTTTGCTTCCGGTTAGCGATTTGGAGAGAAAACGCGCCACGTGTGCTTTGTTAAAGAAAATAATTGAACCCCTAAGTTTGGTTGGTTTGTCTCCTTTTAATTTCAGCGACACATGTGTCATTTAGGTATTTAGGTTATCATACCTACGTATTATGTTCAGAAGCGTTTTGTAAGGAGAGAAAAACGCTGTTGATTTAATTTTATAATACGGTTTTTTTATATGTTGATAACTTCTATTGTTTTTAGACCAATAGATATTATTAATTATAGTGTACCATTCCACATTTACTTAATTTTGCATGATATAAGGTATTCTAGGCAAAAATAAACTTACAGGTTCAGGCTTAATTTCATTGCAATCAAATCATTTATTGAAATAAAGTTAGTTACTACATATAGTCCAAAAAAACCGTTACCTAGCCTAGGTAATTCATACGTATGTTTTAATATACTTACATGTCAAAAAAATATTTAAAACATTGGTTGAAATTAGTTATAGAAACTGAGCAAAGTTCGCATCGACTTGACAGTGAATGAGAAGCCCATAGGTACGTGTGAAGCGTGAAAACTCAGCGTAGTCGGACTCCTTATATTATATAGGTAACATATAGCGAACAAAGTTAGGTTCAGAAAAATATATCTACTTGTATCTATGAGTACATTTAGCACAAGTTCAATTGCGAAGCGGAAATATTTATACAACTGAATTGTCCTTGTATAAATACCTGGTTATATTTTTGCTTCACATTCGTATTCCGTCATATGTTTACTCATTACATATTTTTTTTATTTCTGTCTGTGATGCGTGTATATGATATAGTATTGAGTAGTTAGTAGTGTTAGTACAGCTGCAATGTCTGTAGGTACCGCGAACACTGAACAGAAAGTAACAGTATGTTGTAAATTTAGAATTTACGTGTAATTGTTCAAATAAGGATGGATGTATACACGTTGCAGCAAACAATTGAAATCATTATAAGTATGGTGGCAACAACGCTGTTTTTTCGTGAATTGGCTGATGCAAGTGATACATATTATACCACGCCAAGTTTGGGCATGTCCACGTGCAACGGTAAACATGTTATCATAATTGGGTATACGCCTCGTCTACATCAAAACTCTTCAACATTCAATTCTAAAACACTAATACCTAAGATAAAAGACATTTTTGTCATGAGTCATCAAACACGATTACACTGGATCCTACATTGGGCGTTATTCACACACATGACTTTGAAATTCAAGTCAGACTCAAAATCTAACATGACCATTTTACGCGAAACGATTTTTATTCATAAGAATTCCGGTTTCTTTGTTCTTTTTTAGGTAAGCACGAAAGCGCAATCACCAAGACACACTCGAAATAATTATTTTCACAAGACAGAGCTATTCATATACGTAACGGACTCGGGGGAGTAACACATTACGGAGGAGGAGGGAGCAGGGGGTGGGAGGCTGCGAGGGAGCGACCCTGCCTCGGGATAGATTTGAAGGTACAATCATTTTTTATGCGAGGGGGCCAACGGTCTTGTGGCGAACTACTGCCAAAGTAAAGTCGAGTAAGTATATATAATTACAGTGGCCTATTTCGTAATCTCTAGGTGATTCCAGCACATTTTTGCAGTCTTAAAGGTAAAATGATTATCTTTTTATCTATGAGTTCTTAATATTGCAGGTTTTAAATTTCCTTAAGTTGTTTATTGAATCCAACTACGTTACCTCTCTACGTGTTTATTTAATGAAGAAATACCTATATAAAACTGTTGATAGTAGTAATTCGTAGTCAGTATCATTTGGGCCTACGGTCCCTCTGCTATAAAGACCGTGACTCGTAACAGCCATAAAAGCTGAGGGCATTACTTTTTACTCGATGCTTTCCATGAGGGCACTTTCAGTGTGCGATGGACAAGAAGGCATTTCAAAGCGGCACGTGTAACAGGCGCCACCTACTTTGCAATGTAAGTTATATGATATCGTCAACGTTTATATTTTGATTGTTTATTAACAGGAATAATAGTTTTTCGACAGAACTTGAATCATTAATTTAATAGCTTAGTATAAATGATAAGTGTAATATGATTCAACTTTTAAAATGGAAAGAAATTTACTTAACTAAATTCCTGATAGTCACAAGTCGTAACACATAATTACCTGTTATTAGCGTTTTTACAATGCAGTAGGGTTTATCTGAACGATTACTTACTAATTAGGGCAGTCCATGTCATTATACAATCCGTTATAACGCGTAGATGACAATTAAAAAGAACGTTGGATTTTAGTTCACTCGTTACTTAATTGTTCTAACCATTTTGATTGTATATTATAGCTTATTGTTGCACTTTTTCAACACGATAAATTCAATAGCTTAAAATAGTCACACCATATGTAGGGTAGGTACCTATCCGACATTATACTGCATTATTCCAATGTCTTACAAAATTGACTGCTCTATGAATCTATGATAATAAACAGACCCCGTTATCAGTGGTGAAAATTTATTGAAACGAGGGTTTCCAAAATTACATGAAGTGTGAAATCCTTAATTCGCCTGTTGTACATAACTTCGCCATAGTAAAATATTTAAATTTTAATCTATGTAAAACACATTACAAATAATATATTTCTAGCTAAATGGAGTGAAACAAGCAGTTTCAATGTCAAAAAATAAAACCGTCATATATCCTTATTTCGCCTTTGTTTCCCAATTTCGCCTACTGTTATAAAATATGATCAAGAAAATTGTGTATATACTTATTTCAAATTGACTCGTGAATGACTTTACTTGAATTTTACGATTTAGGGTAAAAAAAATATAAAACATTTGTTACGGCGAAGTTACGTACCGAAGGCGATTTTAGGATAGGTAGTTTTGCCAACCCTTGGTTTCAATGAGTTTTCACCACTGATAATAAACTCACTCGTAAGTACATTACATTTAGAAATATTAACAATGGGTAAAGGTAGGTAAACTCGTCGAGTTCCATTGTTCCTTAGCGTCCATGCTTTCCACATTAATATAAAAAATAAACAAAAATAAAAAAAATCGTTTATTTCAAGCTTCTTAAGGCTCATAGCATGTCAGATTCATACAGCACAAATACAATATTTTTTTTTTTTAATTTAGAAACTAACAACCTAATTTTTAAAAATTAACCTATCCCGGTGCGCACATGCCTGTTACAGCAGTGCCGATATAGCCGCAGTCAATGCGGTCCGCGATCATGGCCAGGACAGTGTTAGCACTGGCTCGCACGCGCTGCACCGTCGCCGCGACGCGCACGCGCATTGTGCTGGCGAAGCACGCTGTGCGCGCCGCCGCGAACATGCCTGACGCGCTACAATGGCGAGGCAGCCCCATCACCGCCCTGAACGCGTTATTGTACTGAACGCGAATTGCATCGTAGGCCTTTCGAGGGTAGCTAGCCCACAGGCTGCAGGTATACAGCGACGTGCAGTACGCTTTAAACAGTGTTAACCGTACACCGCTGGAACACCGCGCGAACCTGCGAGCCAACATGTTCGCTCTTACGCACAACGCTCTTCGCTCACGCTCCATATCGGCATCGTCCTTGAGGTCGGCTGTAACCACATGTCCTAAATACTTAAAGGTGTATACTCTTTCTACTACAGCTCCATTTAGTTTAACTGGTGGCATATTGGATGTTATCTTACTGCCGGCCTCAAAAACCATGTATTGACTTTTCGCCACATTATAATTTAACCCATGGCTCAAGGCGTGTTCCTCACATATTGTTAGAAGCCGCCGCAATCCGCAGACCGACGCGCTCAGCAACACCATGTCGTCAGCGTAGCTCAGATTGTTTACGCAAACTCCGTCCACTTGACAACCGACATGCTGTTTGCTGAGCGCCTCGATCAGCGCGTCCATGTACAGGTTGAAAAGTAGAGAAGAGGTCAAACCCCCCTGCCTCACTCCGCACTCCAACCCGTACTCTTCCGACATGGCTCCTGCCCACCTGACACTGTTGGTCTGGTGTCCGTACCAGTACTGGAAGATGCTTTTTCCACAGCACTTTGTAGGACACCAGATCAAAAGCCTTGGAAAGGTCCAAAAAACATGCATACACTGGTGTTTTACGATCTGTATAATATCTGACGGTGTGCTTAAGACACAGTATAGCACTTTCCGTTGATAGCCCAGGCCTAAACCCGAACTGGTTATCGTGCAGTTTTAAGCATTTATCTAACTGTGTCTTAAGCACAGCGTCAAACACCTTAGCTATAATTGTGGCGAGTGAAATGGGCCTATAGTTACTTTTGTCTGCTATACGTAAATCGCCGGTTTTATTTTTCATTATAGGCATGCGGGCATATACGAGTGACTCATACACAAGTTAAAAAACATAGCTAAGATTCCAGATATACATATGTGAGGGCCGGCTTGTTGGAGATGCTCGACGCTCAGACCGTCGTGACCTGGGGATTTGCCTTTTGCCATATGAAATGAAATGAAATGAAAATGAAATGAAATGAAAATGAAATGAACGAACATATAGAACGTATGTTTTTGTTTTCAATAATCTCTATAAAAGGGCAAGGAAATATTAACAAAAATATTACACAAAGAAAAATATAGTAATTTTCCTCACCTAATTCGTGTAAAAGCTACTTGGCATCACGGACCTTGTCTAATAATTATGATATTTTGTACCTATATTATCCACTAAAGAAGAATTATTTACAATTGAATTAATATATGAATGAAACATAGTACGGGTGAACATACTCGTATTAATATATACGAGGGTGAAAGTATTTAGATTGGCCCACTTAGAGATTATACAGTATAAGGACGCATTTATTTACTGAAAATATAACTCTTAAGCTATTTTAAGAGGTATAACTTATTCGGTTATCATAAGTATTTTAGGATCTATGGCCGTTTGAAAATTGCAAGTCAGGCGTTTTCACATAATTAAACCATTATTTTTTCTGTGTATCAATTTTGTACAATTTCAAGTGTCTACTAAGTCAACTAAAATGCACAAAAGAGCTTAGATCTCGATTTCATAACAAAGGCCACCTCTTGTCAGACTGTTTTTAATAAGTATTAAACATTAAATTGTTTTAGTTTTTATTTTATGGATGAGTATTGAGATTTATATTAGTCTTTAAACAGGCATCCTCTGATGTCAAATTGCATTTATGTAATAAATATTAGAGCATCACAAAAAATTTGCATATTAGCAAATTTGGACAACTTAAGGCTTCCAAACGACTCGTGATAAAAAATATCTTTCTAAACACTTTTTCTTTAAAAAATCTATGATCCATCCAAAATTCGGAGACCCAAAATTTTACATACAAAAAGTGACCTAGGTAAAATGGGTCTTGAGCTTATCAGGTTGGTTCAACATGGTAAATATCTCGTTTTAAATAGAAATTATAGTGTAAATTACCATGTTAGCTTAAAATCGTATATTGGTTCAATTGTTCTAAAAATGTATACTTATTGACAGAAAGAGTTAAGAAAGGGGATAGTATAGTTGCGTCATTAATACAATTTCTGAGAATCTAAATACTATCAGCTTGACCCTCGTATGTCAAAATACAAACAACTGATTGTAAATACATCAAGCCGATATTTTCTTCGTAAATCTGGTTTGTCACCAAATAGCCCAAGTTTGCTCGACCTGCTACTAAAGGTTATTTTTTTTAATGTAACAACATATTTAGGAAAGTAGTTGAATGTTTAATAAATGAAATAAAATATATATTATGTTGTCACTCTTATAAAAAAAAATAGGTAACCTTATAATAATCAAGTAAAGTAATTAGATATACTCGTACCTACCTACCTACAAAGTAAAAAATCTGAAATTCTTGTCGGATTATTTCCTGTAGTTTTTAATTAAGCATTTAGCAATTGAACCCCTTGTACAAAACTGTAATGTAGTAAATTAAGGAATGATTGCTTAAGTACTTAGATAATTTGACGGACATCCATACTAATATTATAAATGGGAAAGTGTGTGTGTCTGTTCGTTTGTCCGTCTTTCACGCAAATCGGAGCGACGAATTGACGTGATTTTTTAAGTGGAGATAGTTGAAGGGATGAAGGCTACTTTTTGTCTCTTTCTAACGCGAGCGAAGCCGCGGGCAAAAGCTAGTAATTTTATACATAATTTATATTACATAAGTTTATTATATTATTATATTACCGGCGTTGTTTATAATCGTCTGTCAACAAATCCTAAAAGTCAGGGAAAATAAGTCGTTTTTGCTTAATTGGTAGTAGGTAGTAGGTATTATTTGAGATTGATTGATTGATTGAGTAATTCAGAAACAATACATGATTGTGTATGAACTATATCATTAAATTTAAAACTAAGCATTAAACAATATATTAATATACATTTCTATAACCTAATAAGCTAATTAACTAAAAAAAACATGTTAAAATAAGAGAGAAAGGAACAAAATTTTACAGAAACATAAGGTAAATGGTAGAAAAGATTACTTCGATTCGACATAAGTACTTCATCGAATGGGTGATAATTTTATATTTTTCAACCGACTTCAATATTTCACAAAAGGAGGAGGTTCTCAATTCGACTGAATTTTTTTTTTTATTTTTTTTTTTAATGGATGTTCACTCATAACTCCGTCATTACTGAACCGATTTGAATTTTTTTTTTGTTTTCTAAAAGTAGACGGTTCCTGGTTGGTCCCGTTTTTTTCAAAATCCATTTCTGATGATGGGATCCATGAGGAACTGAGGGAACTCCTCAAATTTGAAAGGCACATGCATGCTGATTTGGGTGATTTCTTAAGAAACTCGAGCATTTCTTTACGAAAATCATCAATTTGGTGGAGTGGACCTGATGATGAAGACCAGGGATGGCAAAGTGGAACTGCTTCGTAATTCTCAGGACTATGATCCGATTTTAAAAAATATTTTTTTGTCTGTATATAGATGGTTTCAGGATTGTCTCGTTTTTTTCAAAATCAATTTCTGATGATGGGATCCATGAGGATCTGAGGGAACTCCTCAAATTTGAAAGGCACATGCATGATGATTTGGGTAGTTTCTTAAGACACTCGAGCATTTCTTTACGAATATCATCAATTTGGTGGAGTGGACCTGATGATGAAGACCAGGGATGTCAAAGTGGAACTGCTTGGTAATTCCCAGGACTATCGTCCGATTTAAAAAAATATTTTTTTTTCTGAAAATAGATGGTTCCAGATTTGTTCCGTTTTTTTCAAAATCAATTTCTGATGATGGGATCCATGAGGAACTGAGGGAACTCCTCAAATTTGAAAGGCACATGCATGATGATTTGTGTAGTTTCTTAAGACACTCGAGCATTTCTTTACGAACATCATCAATTTGGTGGAGTGGACCTGATGATGAAGACCAGGGATGGCAAAGTGGAACTGCTTGTTAATTCCCAGCTCTATCATCCGATTTGAGACATTCATCTTTTCTTTGTAAAGAAATACCTTCAAGATAGTCCTATTTGATTATAGTTCTATTTTGATGATGGGCTTCATGAGGGATTGAGAGAACTCCTCAAATTTTAACGGCACATGCATTCTGATTTGAGGGTTTCCTTAAGTAACTAAAACAGTGTTTTGGCGGAGCCAAAATTTTGATGAACTTGATCTGATGATGAAGACCAGGGATCGCAAAGTGGAACTGGTTAATAAACCTAGCTCTACTTATTATCCTAGTTGTGACATTCATCTTTTTGATTTGATTTATATTCTGATGATGGAGTTCTAGAAGAATTCAGAGAACTCTTCAAATTTGAACGGCAGGTTAATTGTGATTAGAGGGTGTTCATAATTAGCTTAGGCATTTTCTTACTATGGCCATCATTTTGCTGGAGTGGACCTGATGTTGATAATCAGGGATGGCATGATGAATATGCTCGTTAATTTACAGTCTGTCATCCAATTTAACACATTGTTATTTTGTTTGTTTAAAGGCCTACAAGGGAGTTCCGTTTGATTATACTTCAAATGTAATGATGGAAGCCCTAGGACATTAAGAAAGCTCCTCAATTTTCGATCGTATACGTGCGGTGTATTGGATATTTGTGAAGTAAACTGGCTAACTCAAACAAATTCTTAATTTCACTTTTACCGGGAACCAAATGAAGTCGGTTTTTTTTTCTTAAAAATTATATTATTATACAACTGGAGCTACTAAACATAGCAGGGTGACTAAATCCACAAGGGGTTATTGAACATTCTAAACATCATTGTCATATCAAATTATAATCATTATAGATCAGCACAGCTTTAAATTAACAATGCTTTTATAATGTACCGTTACCTAGTCACAAATTCCATAAACGTTAATCACTGAAGAATTAAAATAACATTAATACCAGACGCTAAGAAAGTTCTTCTAATTATAAAAACACTAAGCATGTACACGGCGCCGCGATTAATTGAAATCGACATTTGAAGCCAGCGCAGCGAGTCAGTACCGTTAAATATTCGTGCAATTAGGTACCTATACTGAGCTGACTCGGCCGGTACATCAGCCACGCGCCACGAGCCGATTTCACATACTGCTAATATTGTTTCCCTCAGAGCTTCATCAACATTACCTACTGTGAACGAGATGCAGCTAGACGGTATCAAGTTGATTTGTAAAAAACTGAAACCTTCAAGAAAGTCCTTCGAAGTCAGTGGTTCCTTCCTTACTTACGCACTTCGTTTCAGAAACGCCTCAAATCTCAAAGGCCTATATAGACCAAGAACACGTGTAAAATAAAAAAAGCGGTAATTCGTTGTACCATATACCATATGATTGAGTTAATGGGAGGCGAGATGTCTTATATGTACTAAATAAAATACATCATTCCCATGTAAACGGTACAACTAATGAATAGGTACATCTCTTAAACTGTTTTAATATTAAAATTTGTAATGTAAATTCATCACGGGAGCTGAATAAATAATATACCTATATATAATAGCCAGGTGCTAATAGCGAATGACTATAAAAAACTTAAAGCACATTCTCTTTTTTAAGCGGCTTTACTATTGGTCGATGGGCCGGCGTAAAAAGCTCTACGCGCGCCCCTCTGCGTTCCGAAACGCCCTTGTCTTGTTAGACATAACAAGTACCTAATAACAAACCAAAATAGTGCCAAAATAGGCATAATAAACTGCTTCAGTCGTTTATTAGGTGCATAGAAAACATGTTGCTTTTGAAGTATGTACGTAAATAGATTGAATAGCTTACCTCTATGGAAATGGAGCCAAGTAACAAATATCAATTAAGGACACAAGAGATTTTTTTTTAACAGAAATAATCGAAAAGCCTACATTAGATATGTACCTACCTATGTAATGAGTTCATTCATAAACTGTCCATGCAATTTTGAACGCGATACTACATTGCGAATGGGTACATTGGGAATGGGTATCGAACTCTTGAATTAGTAATCAATATATGTTCACTAAATATATGACTACCAAATTATATACATATGTACACACGCATTGAAAACTGCATGGTCAGTTTATGAATGAATTCATTCATAAACTGTCCATGCAACTTCGAACGCGATAGTTCCCGTACCTTTAAAAATATTCGATATGAACAAGTTCCATGAGATATCCCATTATTTAAGGCACTTAGTACAAAACGACTACGTATTTCAACCCTTAACACCAGATATTTTTTTGATATGGGTTTTCGGCTAACCCTGGTTGGTGCAACTGGGCCCAAGGTAATAAAAGCAGAAAGTATAAATTTTCAACAGAAGGAAACGTGTCAAAAAACACGAAACTATTCTTAACTTATTTACTTAAAAAAACAATAAGATTACATATTTACATTTAATCTTGTGTCCAGCTGCACTCTAAGTATAATCATTCGATCCACTGGGTACTATTACGTACAGTACCTTTAATATAAAATACGTTTATTAAGTAATTATTATTGATGAGGTGATAATCAGTGCAGAAACATCAACGCGACGTTTTTGGTAAGTACCCACCTACTTTTCATTGAAGTCGAAACAATAATATATTTTTCTGCGGTGAAATCAAAAAATTCGCGTCACGGTATTATTTTTTAATAATAAATATCGTATAAACAATAACTTAATAACTTAATCCCCTCCCCGAGCAAACTCAGGCCGCATCGTATTGGCTCAAATAAAATAGGCTGAGGGTGTATGAAAGAAACACACGTATCGGGGCATACATCTGTCTCTTTTACTCGAGAAAACTCGTCGCCTACGAATGTAGAATACAATATCGATGTTTGGGGCATAAAAATTGACAGTTTTTTTGTTCAGTGTATTGCAAAGAGCTCGCTGAAGCGGTCACACTGCTCCCGGCCACCGCAACGAAGGGTTGTCCCAAAAAGTGTTTGTTACTCTGAATACAAAATTTTTTACCGTTTATCTTACGCGACGTCGAGACATTCTAGTGAAATCAATGTTTGCAAGTTTCCAAAGTGCGTTGTGATTTTGACGAAAACCTAGTCTACAATAAAGGTATGATTTTAATTAATTTAACGCAGATATGTGTAGTACATATTTATCGCTAACCAAGTCATTTATGATAGGTAGGTATACAGATATTATATTATACACAAAAAAAAATTAATAAACGCACTCAATTATTTTTATTCCCGGCTACCTAACTTACCTAGTTTCTTTCAAATTACCGCACTTTTATTTTTAGTTCGTGGAATTTAAATGCATTTCATTAAAATTCCAATAAATACATAAATAAATACCTAATACATTTCAAATGAGTATATTATATTATAATTTTTTTTTTGTTCTCAAATAAATAAAAAGCTACTTGTTACAATCTTGTAAATAGACGATAGGTTAGGTTTTTCAAGTACTACCTATTACCTATCATAACCGATTGCTATATGAGGTAGATACAATCAGATACTACCTATAGGGGTAACTATAGGCGACTGTAAGTGCAAAGGCAGCTAGTAGGCATGCAATGTACCTTCTCGATTAAATCATTGTCACAAGAACACGCCAAATACATACAGCTGTCATTTAAAACAAGTATTGTTATCAATTGATACCAAATAAGAGCGTGATATTTATCAGAGGGTTATTATCTAATGAGGTTCTCCAGTATTAACGGAACGTGTCCGCTGCGCGACGGATTTGTTTCTTTATTAGAAATTAGAAGCAAGGATGCCTCATCAGCGGAACGCAATTAAGCTTACCTTACAAAACGTAACGCTCTATATTCTCACGGGAACATTGTGACGTCATCGTAATATATAAGTACCTACTGATAATAAGATTAGTTTATATCTTACTTTATGTTCATAGATGATATACTTTTAACAACAAATTTAAAAAAGTTTTAATGTAGGTTACACTTTTTCTAACGACCCATTAGATTAAAAAAGATAAACAATTTATCTTTTTAAAATCCGTATTTGTCCTGATGAACTTGCATTAAAATTTCAAGGTGTATTTTTTCCATTTAGGTATGGTATATTGGACTTTCTTTGTCTTTCGAGTATTTTATTAAATTATTTCGACATATACCTACATACTAATTTGAATATATCAGTTCAAAGAGTATTGTTAAAACATAATTAATTAATATATATATATATTTGTTTATTGTCGGTACAAACAAAGACAGATGCGTCGTTTAAATTTTAAAATAACTAAGTAACCTATTTATATGAAAATAATTCACTATCTCTTGTAATGCCGATTGACACAGAACATTTAGAATTAGTAATAAACAATAAAAATGTAACACCAAGTGGCAGTAACGATTGTTTTTTTAGTGTCTGGTTTGGGAGAAAGGCTTGGTAAATGTAAGCAGCTACGCAGTGTGCAATGAGCTTACCCGTGCTAGTGTTGTTGCAGGCATGCTGAGCTGCGCGCCGCCCGCCGGCATGCCGCCCGCCCACGCCGCGCACGCGCAGCCATGGGCCGCCCTGCTGCAGCCGCCTCCTATCGTGGTAAAATACTCTGCTTTTGGAAACACCCGAATCTAAACATTCTTTTTGACAAATTAGACTAGGCTGACATTTTTTTCTGTGTGCGTGCGACTCAGCGATTCACCAAACAACGTGAAGAATAACCAAGGAGTTGCTTAAACCCAAAACGTAAATAACATCACTATTTTTGTTACAGAAATCTGAACCTATGGAAGAGAATAACTTCTCTAAGGAGCAGACGAGCGGTTTCTACTCCGACGGCTTCCATAGCGCGTCACCTTCTTCGTCAAGCAAGGATTCGAACGGGCATTCTCCTCGCAGTGTTGGCAGCGTCGGTGAATCTTTGCCGTTTTATGATAACATGCCCCTGAAAGCGAAAGCCAATCTGGGTATGCATTTAGAATCTTATCGTAACGGAGTTCCTTACAGCTTGCTTACTCCTCCTGGTTTCGAAAGCCGAAACGCCGAGGGACGTGACGCTTCACCAGGATACTCCTCTCAATATTCGCCAAGAAGTCTCGCTCCGCCGACGCACGTGTCCACGCCTCTAATGCGTGCTGATGCGACGCCGCCGAAGTCTCCGGCCGAGAACCTCTCGTCTCCCGACAGAGAACAGGAGCATAAGTCATTCGATCGTTTCCACGACTCCGGGTTCGACGGCGCAGGGCAAGGAATAAAACATGACGGTGAGGAAGGCCGCGAGGGTTCTGGTTTGGACGATGATTTTGATGAAGAACCTGGACTTCGAGTGCCTGCTGTAAATTCTCACGGAAAAGTTAAAACATTCAAATGCAAACAATGTGAGTTTGTCGCAGTAACCAAACTCAGTTTCTGGGAACATAGCAAAGAACATATTAAACCAGAAAAAATGCTATGTTGTAGAAAATGTCCCTTTGTGACTGAATACAAACATCACCTGGAATACCATATGAGAAACCATCTAGGATCTAAGCCATTTCAATGCAGTCAGTGTTCATATTCGTGCGTTAACAAGTCCATGCTCAACTCCCATCTCAAGTCGCACTCGAATGTGTACCAGTACAGATGCGCGGATTGCAATTACGCTACCAAATATTGTCATTCTCTAAAACTACACTTGCGCAAGTATCAGCACAATCCGGCTATGGTTTTAAATATGGATGGCACACCCAATCCTTTGCCCATAATCGATGTATACGGAACTCGTCGTGGACCAAAACAAAAACCGATTTCAAAAATGTTTGAACAACAAGCTACTATAAATAACAATAATCAGCCTTCCTGTGCTCCTCAATCGCATTCCTTATTCGGAGCTGCTCATTTCCCTGTTAATCTACCTTATTTACCTCCTCTTCTACCTCATTCTTTCCTATTTCCACCGAATAACAACTACGAAACAAGAACGTCCCCCAAGTCAGCAGGCATCTCGCCTACCGAAAAACGGCCGTCGTCACCACTACCTTCAATCTTGCATCAACGTTTATCTTATGGGGAACCTAAGCTAGACGCTCGAATGGCAACCCCGCCCACTAGGTCTCCTGCCAGTTTGCCGCAAACGCCCACAGTACCTCAAAACGCTTCTACTTGCCAAAGTAATGACGCACTTGATCTCACAAATACGAAAACAGTCGAAAGCGAGTCTCCGCCTCCAGCAGAACAATCGATTCCGGTCACTCCCACCACGGCTTTAAAAAACCGGAGAAAAGGGCGCGCTTTCAAACTGCAGCCTGCAGCGTTGCGGCTGCAGCACGAGGACGAACGCCGCGCCACTCCGCCCTCAGACTCCGAGTCCGACGTCTCCACCGACGCGGCGCCCGCGGTCGCGGCCGCGCCTGCACCAGCGCCTGCGTACAGCTGTCACTACTGCGACATCACCTTCGGCGACCTTACGATGCACACCATCCATATGGGGTTCCATGGTTACAACGACCCCTTCATGTGCAACAAGTGCGGCGAGCGCAGCGCCGACCGCGTGGCATTCTTTATTCACCTGGGCCGCGCACAACACGCCTAAAAGCCTCCTAGTCCTCAATTTCGTTGCACTTGTAGCGATCAGATATATTTCTAATTATATAAATTATTCTTAATATTATAGTGACGGTATTGTGGGTTGTAAAACAATAGAAAAATTGTAAAGTTATAAAACCAAAGATTATATACGGTTTTAATATAAGGCAGCAGGACATACAATTCATACTGCTTAAAATGTGAACTGGTACTATTAGTACTAATTATAATATATGTACCTATATAACTCTTGTCGTTCTGTAATTAATTAGTCCAAACGTTCCGTAAAATCTAAGTATTTATGTTAATGTATATCAGTGGTAGGTATTAGAGAAAATCCATGATGTACCTCAAAAAACAGAGCATAGCTTTTAGAGATGTATGTTAAAGCCTGTGTTAATATGTAGTTAGTAACTAATAACATGTAAGAAAGGGCTATAGGTAGGTAATAGACTATAGATAGATGCGAGTAGGTTCTAGAGTGACCAATTTGTAAACAAGACTGTAATCTTGGTTAAGTACAAAACGAATCAATCTTATTTTCAACGTGCATGTTCTAATAGGCATTTAATTTAAATAATATAGGTATTTAAATGTAATTATATATTATTGTACTTTGCCTTGAAGTTACCTAAAATACCCGCAAGATTCAACGTTTGAAGTGATGTTCTGTAATAAATAGTGGGTAAATTATGTACCCAGATACCTACCTAATATAATATTAATAATTTAATTATATAGTTGCATGTACGGAAATTACCTTAACAAATTGTACCTATTTATAATAACCTAGAAAGAGTTTATTTAATTTATTTATCCTCATTAAGTTTATAATGTGTAAATTATGGTTAAAATAACGGTAGCTGTATAATGTTCTGTTTTACATTGTGTAACAGTGTTTTGCATTCTATATTATTCATATTACTACATAGGACAGCTTTCGCTTTAGTCACTAATGATATGTAATTATGACTTGATAATAAAGTTTGCTATGGAGTGGACAGGCTCGGGCCGCGCCCGTGACGCGCCTCAACGCGCGTTGAAGTGCTACCCTATGCACGGTGTGCATGGGGTAGACAGGCACGGCCGCACTCGATCCATGAAGCCATGATCAATCCTATAATATTTTGTAAAATAACTGTCTATGCGATACACGCATTCATTTTGCATATTTGACAGGAATTTACTTATTTTGTGTTGTATGGGACCTTCTGTTTGAGTGCCGAAAATGTGTATTAGGTAATAAAATAAAAAGGTTTTATCGACGTTCTGGGTGTTCTTAATTAAAACATTACAATTTATAATAGTGACTTACCTACCTACTATAATTTGTACCTACTAACTAATAACATTGACCTTTATTATTAACATTGATTGTGTGTGCTATTTCTGTGCTAACAAAATAAAACTACTCAAAATAAGATATTTAATTTTGTTTCCGACTGCTTGTTTATACCTAATATGATATGTAATATGCTTACCTATGATGAAAAGAAGCGTGGGCGCAAGGCAAAGCAGTAAGCGCCGGTGCGATGAGATTGCATGGTATAATTTACTAAAACATATTCTTAAGTGTAACAGCTATTGGCGACTTAAATTATAAATAATACTTGTTATTCTTTCGCAAGGGTCGTTAGCCACGATGCCAAATGTTTGCAGAAAACGCCAAGCGAGTGCTAAGCGAAAATATATTTTATATCTGTCGGAATGACAGATGCGACGTAATGGCTTCTGTAAAATATTTACGTTTCGCGTAAGTAGTGATTTCTGCAAACGGTAGGTAGTCGTATTATTAAAATACATATTACGTATATAAGTATAAACTATGCGCTTTAGCTACTTTTCGTCTTGGAAAATTCGATTTTAAATTTAATCATACCGTGCTACACTGCCGATTTCTACAATCTAGTGCAGTTATAACAACTAGGTACTAATTATATAATTCTAAATATGTTTATGTTATAGCAATAACGTATGTTATTTTGAATGGATTTGAACGAAATTTGGCACACTTAGGTATGTGAATAGGTAATTTATTTGTTAAATGATAATCTGATCCACTGCTATGGCGACGCGGACAGTAAGTTTATTTATTTATTTATATTTATTATATATTTATGTTTATTTGTAGTATTATTAAACTTATTTTCTAGTAACCGTTCATATATATATATAATAATAATTTCTTTAAAAACTGGCTAAGGGCAAATGTTCAAGAGTTTGGAGACTAAATACATATACATATAGTAGCCCTACTTTATTTCAGCCACTACGTACAGGACATGTGTCCTTCTCTCACACGGCATTGCGGTGCCTGACGCGTACTTCTACGCCAGCAGAAACCTGCAAATAGTCTCAGTTTTCGTGTAGAAAGATATAACAATAGAATATGGCGCGGTGCTATTTTCTAAAAATAACTTATTCTTTTGTTTCAATACATGATTGTTACTTATGAAGTGGCTATTTTTTACCGAACAATACAATTTTATGTCACCGTTACGGGTAAAAACTTCGTATGAATATTCATAAAACCTGCGGTGGGCTAAATGGTGTTTCAAAACACGTGTAGTGTTAACATTACAAAATGCGAGACGCGACGACGACGAACTCGACTCGCTGCTACTATGGGTTGGCTATCTAAATGAGATTTCTGCATAGGTTCAACAGGTAAGTTTTTTATGCATAAGTACGTTGAGATTGCTTGATATTTTCACGTATTTAACCTTGGTGGTTCACGCCACTTGTCAAACACGACGACTGCTACCTAAATGTTTTATATCGAACTCTCCCTCAAAAGGTTTGATTCCTATGAGAAACAAACAGAAAGTTCAGTAAGTACCTACTTGAATATAAAGGAAGCGATCAGTTGATTTGATCTATTAGACATTTCTTAATGCAAATCACATGATTGTTATTCTACGTGATAGCTCGGAGCCCTCGGATGTCACGTGACGTTTTCTATAGAAACTGACTGAACGCCCTGAAGAGAAACATAGACAAATGAAGTAATCCTATTTTTCCATCATGACGTATTAGAATAAATTATTCATTTACTTCGATACAAACTTGACGACGAAAGGGTTAACCAAAAGGAGTAGGTTACCCGACCGTGACGACACATGCCTTCGTTTCATGGGATCATACACGTACTACTCGTATACATAAATTCCATATTGGTATACATAAATTCAATAGATTTGATATTTCCAAATAAGACTTCAGTCAAACACCCCATTAGAAGTTATTTTAAACAGTAATTTCATAGGTACCTACTTGGCGTTCTTGCTGGAGGAGCACCGACTGTACGCAACAATTGACGCCTGACCCAAATCCAGCGGATGTTGCAGTTTTCACGTAAATAGAGAGCAAGTAAAAAACGTTTCAAAAGAATTCTAAGTAACTTCGAATAAGAGTTGCATATGGAATAGCGACATCCGTAGAGAATAGATGATTTTACATTTGATGTGTATTCCTAATACACGATATTTAGTCACGATATGATCGTCTTTGGCATTCAGTCATGGGAGGGATCAAAGTGGCACTTTCTTAGTTGGTGTGAAAAGCAGTATGACTGTGTCACACGGTATTAAAATTATTTTCGTCTTGGGCGTTAACGCTTGAATCCCTCATTACGCTCAGGATTCTACTTTAGAATCCATCGCTTCATTCGGAATTCAATGTATGCCCTCGCCGGAAATATATCATTTTGATCCCAGCTAATCCTACTTATTTACAATTATTTAATTTGTACAATTTGTATGTTTCTTACGGCCAGATGCACCACCTGGGGTTAGCGTAGCGGCTAACCCTGGGTGCCAAGTGGCGCTTAGGTATATATCGCAATAACTGATATTGCAAGGATTTCAATGACATTTGGCACACTTATTTCAATTGAAATTTTATTTGTTAAATAATGCTCTGATCCACTGCGATGGAGACGCGGGCAGTAGGTATCTAATTCTGTTAAACTTAATTTTTAGTATGTTCAACATTCATTAGGGAACAAGCCCAAATCACGCGAGGGTTTTTGGGCTACCTTTTAATCCTCAAAAAGACCTCGTCTTAGGCTCAAAACAATAGCTTTTTCAGTTATCATGTACCAACCTCTTAATAAAAATGGAATAAGATAAAAATAGTATACCTACTGATAGTCTTTCGATAAAGCGCTGTATGCATACACTTCATTATAGGAATAGTAATAAATACACATATGAATTCGTATTTAAGGACTACATCAATATATTTTATTATATATCTATTTTAATTAGATTATAGCGCATACACAGCGCACAATTCATATCAGTCTTTTTAATATGTTCCATTCCTCCAAATCTTCATATGCTTATTTCTGTTCTGATATATATCTAAAAAGGACCAAAAAATGCAGACTGAAGACTACTCCTAGAGCCTAGAGAGGTATGTTTGACACACGTCTCCGAATAATCTATGAATCGGTACCTCCTCGAATAATGCACACTTTTTTGTGGGGATCGTGCGCCTGCGCGCGCAGGTGGTTGCTCGGTGCGCAAAAAACACGGGGACCTGCGTAAAACGCGATTTTAGGTTCCGCATTAAAAACCACAAACTAACCAAAACCCTCAATTTAAATACATTTTATCTTTTAATTTAGTCCTCGGGTATCAATAAACAAAACAAGTAGGGCATTTATATTGTTTCCATACCTTTATCTGGTTAAACTAAGAATAGAATATTGAACCAAAGAAACTAACAGATAATAATATTGTCAATTAAAATATTCTGAATTCAAATACAATTTAGATACCGGAGCCCAATAATTGAATGTGTCAAATTGTCAATGCTATGTTCATTTTCTAAACTATTAACGTCGTCGGCCCGGCTGAATTACTGTGAAGCATTCCTACGGAACAACTTAAATGGTCAAATATCAAGCTTCCGTGAAACCTTTTAGCTAAAGTTTTTTTAAAGTTTAGCTATTAATCATAGACGTACATTTATTACAAAAACGGCGCTTACAAGTTTTTTAAACAGTCGTCGACAATCACCAGCTAATTTGTGATTTTTCACACACACCCAGCCATTATAAAATAAATTGAATTAAATATTTATTAATGGTATCATGGCATCATGGCAAAGAAAGTTTTCAAAACATTATGGAGTAGCACAAATAAGGTAGATATACTAAATAGGTATTACGGGCCTTTAATTACCACCCGGGTTTAACCCGAAGTTAAACGTTATTCTGTATGGAATTTGACAGCTTAATTCCGGGTTAGCGGCTAACCCTGGGTGGTGCAAGTGGGCCTAAGATGACTGCTTTATATCTTGGTAGATACCACCTACTCGTAGTATCTACGCTAATTCAAAGTAAATTTTACCTATGCACTGATAAATAACAAAAGTCTTCCTAATCTTGGTATCTTATCATATCTTTAAAAAATGTCATTAAATATATTATAAAAATGTGATTGTTATTGACACTCATATTTTTTTAATAATGCTGGCTGCAAAATAAATTAGGTAATTGTAGTGCGGTCCGAGCTGGCGGCCGCCGCGGCCCGCAGATCTTAGGATAAATGTAACCCAAACTTGATAAGAGGCGGGGCTCAACTCAGGCGGCACGCTCCCAGTATACGAGCGTACGTTTTTTTTTTACAAAACCTGCTCTTTTTTTCGAGTAGGACAGCTGTTGTTTGATGACCACTCATAGTGTACAATTTTTTCACTGTAGGACTATTCGGTCACGTTGCTAAACGATTTTGGTAGAAAAGATTTTTAAGATTTGAAGTAGCAGATGGTAACAGCCTAATTATTCGTTTCAGTTAGCAGGCGTAGGTATCTAAGTATACAAATTATAATAAGGTAAGTAAGTAACAAAATCTGGTCTGATAATACTCGCTTACGGCTAATGCTCCTGAGTGCTTCTAAATGAAATAACATGTACATCACTTGCATAAGTTATATACCTGTATACGTATCTACGCTTGTTCCCATTAAGTAAATAATTATAAGTACTCATTGAATGGAATACATAACATAAGAAGCCTGCCTACCAGGCAGCAGAATGCCTCGGAACTCCGAACCTAAATGCGACTAGCACATATATTTCCAAAACCATTTTAACTACTAAGGGCCACTTGCACCGCCCGGGGTTTAGCCATATAAACTGGAGTTAAGCATAATTTTGACATATTTACTCCCGGTTAGCAACTAACCTTGGGTGGTGCAAATGGGTATTATACCCGTATTTTATCTAGACAGACGTTACATAATGATAAATTTTGTAAAATGTTTGCTTCTTTAACTGTATATTACCCATAAAGGTTAAGAAGCAAAAATTTTATATAATTATGTATGTAACTAAATAGGCGTTTGACTACTATTATTTATTCTGTGGTTTGACGAAGCCTTAGCTAGCACGAGTGACATGTATTTAAGGGTTTCCTCTTCCCATCATACAAATAGGCATAATGTTTGCCAAAAAACGTGTTCGCAGTTCTAGGAAGCTACTGCGACACTTGGTGAACAACACCTGCAGCTGAGAGCCGCGCCGCGCGCCGCCGCCGTCACCTCCCAGCCCTCCCGTCTCCCGCCATCGCCACGTGTCCGCGCTGCGACAGGGCTCGTTCAAAAATCATGTGATTTTTGACCCCAATGTCAGGATCTTTTTTGGCCTGATTTTGATAGTTCGTGATGTTTCCCCCGGAGCCCATACGAGTGATACGAGTTGTCTGCGATTCCTTACATATATTATTACAGCAACATCAGATTTCTCGCCCCCGACGTTGTAATAACCAACTAAATTAATAGTACATTACTGCAGAGGCCGTGAAGTAAGAGATTGCAGGACGAGTTTGTGGTAGACTACCGAGACCGGATTAAACAAGTCCTGCAATCTCTCTTCCGGCCGAGGCTTGTATAGTGCTTTTCTGAAACATTGTAAGGAAATATAAAATTTAAAACAACTACTAGGTAAATAGGTTAGTAAGGAAAAAAATGTTTAACCTTAATTAACCTAACATTAACCTTATTATTTTTTAAAGATGCCATTTGAATGAACTATTCGAGCACCATGTTTAACCGCACATAAATATACATAGAAACATAGAATTTGTTTTTTTTAATGTCGCAAGTATCTAATGGTCGTTGGCTGTATGTAATTTTTCCTTTGTCAGTTTAGTGTTAGTACGCAAATTAAAAAGTTAGAGCAGCGGACAATAATGTTTCGTTCATACTTACGCCATACATTACTTCACGGCCGCCGGCCAAGAACGGGAGCCGTAAACAAGAAACTTCATGTCTTCATTTCGTGACATAAATGTATACATTTACGATCATGTTTGAGAAAAATTAGTTAGTAACAGGACCTCCATAGATAGGTATGTACGTTTCATATTTTCAACCGACTTCAATATTTCTAAAGGAGGAGGTTATCAATTCGTCTGTTTTTTTTTTAGTGTATGTTACCACAGGACTCAGTCATTACTGAACCGATTTTTTTGTTTGTTTTCTGAAAGTAGATGGTGTTCCAGATTGGTCCCTATTTTTTCAAAATCGATTTCTGATGATGGGATCCATGAGGAACTGAGGGAACTTCTCAAATTTGAGGGCACATGCATGCTGATTTGGGTGATTTCTTAAAAAACTCGAGCATTTCTTTACGAAAATCATCAGTTTGGTGGAGTGGATCTGATAATGAAGACCAGGGATGGCAAAGTAGAACTGCTTCGTAATTCTCAGGACTATCATCCGATTTTAAAAAATATTTTTTTTTCTGAAAATAGATGGTTCCAGGTTTGTCCCGTTTTTTTTCAAAATCAATTTCTGATGATGGGATCCATGAGGAACTGAGGGAACTCCTCAAATTTGAAAGGCACATGCATGCTGATTTGGTTGATTTCTTAAGAAACTCGAGCATTTCTTTACGAAAATCATCAATTTGGTGGAGTAGATCTGATAATGAAGACCAGGGATGTCAAAGTGGAACTGCTTGGTAATTCCCAGGACTATCATCCGACTTTAAAAAATATTTATTTGATGATGGGATCCATGAGGAACTGAGGGAACTCCTCAAATTTGAAAGGCACATGCATGATGATTTGGGTAGTTTCTTAAGACACTCGAGCATTTCTTTACGAACATCATCAATTTGGTGGAGTGGACCTGATGATGAAGACCAGGGATGACAAAGTGGAACTGCTTGGTAATTCCCAGCTCTTTCATCCGATTTGAGACATTCATCTTTTCTTTGTAAAGAAATACCTTCAAGATAGTCCTATTTGATTATGGTTCTATTTTAATGGTGGAATTTATGAGGGATTGAGAGAACTTCTCAAATTTTAACGGCACATGCATGCTGATTTGGGTGATTTCTTAAGAAACTCGAGCATTTCTTTACGAAAATCATCAATTTGGTGGAGTGGATCTGATAATGAAGACCATGGATGGCAAAGTGGAACTGCTTGGTAATTCCCAGGACTATCATCCGATTTAAAAAAATATTTTTTTGTCTGAAAATAGATGGTTCCAGGTTTGTCCCGTTTTTTTCAAAATCAATTTCTGATGATCGGATCCATGAGGAACTGAGGGAACTCCTCAAATTTTAACGGCACATGCATGCTGATTTGGGTGATTTCTTAAGAAACTCGAGCATTTCTTTACGAACATCATCAATTTGGTGGAGTGGACCTGATGATGAAGACCAGGGATGACAAAGTGGAACTGCTTGGTAATTCCCAGCTCTATCATCCGATTTGAGACATTCATCTTTTCTTTGTAAAGAAATACCTTCAAGATAGTCCTATTTGATTATAGTTCTATTTTGATGATGGAATTCGTGAGGGATTGAGAGAACTCCTCAAATTTTAACGGCACATGCATTCTGATTTGAGGGTTTCCTTAAGTAACTAAAACATTGTTTTGGGGGAGCCAACATTTTGATGAAGTGGACCTGATGATGAAGACCAGAGATGGCAAAGTGGAACTGGTCGATAAACCTAGCTCTACTTATTATCCTAGTTGTGACATTCATGTGTTTGATTTGATTTCTAGTCTGATGATGGAGTTCTTGAAGAATTCAGAGAACTCCTCAAATTTGAAAGGCACGTTCATTGTGATTAGAGGGTGTTCATAATTAGCTTAGGAATTTTCTTACTGTGGCCATCATTTTGCTGGAGTGGACCTGATGTTGATAATCAGGGATGGCATAATGAAACTGCTCGATAATTTACAGTCTGTCATCCAATTTAACACATTGTTATTTTGTTTGTTTTAAAGGTCTACAAGGGAGTTCCGTTTGATTATACTTCACATGTAATGATGGAAGGCCTGGGACATTAAGAAAGCTCCTCAATTTTCAATCGTACACGTGCGGTGTATTGGATATTTGTGAAGTAAACTGGCTAACTCAAACAAATTCAAAATTTCACTTTTACTGCGAACCAAATGAAGTCGGTTTTTTTTTTCTTAAAAATTATGATTATTTCAGTTGAGCAATATTTAAGTACAGTCGACTACAAAGAGATATATCCATTTTTGGATTTAATTGCAATTCAGGGTGGAAAAGTTTATACATAATTTTGCAGTTCATTGTATTACAGTTAAAGGAGAATCTCAATTTGAAACAGAAAATTGCCGCGATAATAAATCAAAACTCATTTCATGTCGGTTCGAATACCTGGAAATGCATCAATTGTAATTTTTCAGTTGAAGCACAATATTTATACGTAAAAAATGTTTCACTATATATTTACCTACTAGTAGTGACAGACAATATTATTCTGGGCGCACGAGCACATTCCACATGTGACAATATCTCTCCTGCAATCGACACCCGACCTGCGCAGCTTAAACTTAAGCATGCAGCATTTTTTAATCCTTAATCCGATTTAAATCCTGAGACATCACCCCATTTGATTTTTGCAGCGATAGAGAAATCTGCTGACGGCGGTCATGGTATCGAATATTTGTCGAGCGTTAAATTAAGGCCGCGAAAAATTGCACTCATGAGCAAGTAAAGTGGTTCCATTGTAGAAAAAACCCCGTACAGTAGGTACCTATCACTAGTTTTTACTGATCGTAGCGTAGCGAGCGTGCAGCATCGTCCGGCGAGTCTCGAAAGTGGTACCTAGTTTTAAATCGTATCTATTATCGTATCGGCAGGTATATCTTGCAATGTATATTTGAATATTATACTACTAAGCGGTACTTGCGCCACCCGGTGCTAACCCAGTGTCAAGCGTTTCTTAATAATGAGATTTGGCCGCTAACCCTGGATTAGTTGGGTTGGGTAACACTGGTTAGCGCAAGTGACCCTTATAGTATTATGATTTGGCATATCTCGGGACCATGGGGTCCCGGACCTTTGGAAAGCGTGCGTGGGGCCGAAGCCAGCAGCGCAGAGGCCTTTTGACACTTGAATCTAAGGGCAAGGGATACACGTGACGGATACCATCACCGAGCGCACAATATGATACACCCGGATATTATTATTATTGGGTAGGTAGGTACATATTAAAAATATGAATAAAGCGAAAATACGTAACGGCTTTTACACTAAGGATACCACATACCATACCTACCACGGTCGTCGATAAAGCGGCTCCAGAGTTTCGGAATATCTCATATATATACGCAGTAGGTACGTACCTACTAAATATAAATATGTTCACAGGAACTACCTACTAAATATAAATATGAAAGTCACAGGAACTACTTTACTACTTACATAACACTACCGCCATGCGTATGAAAACTAAAACAGTTCCGGGCAAATCGATAAATGTGCCTTTAAAAAGTTACAACTCCTGTAACATTTGCAATTATTATTTTAAGATGAATCCCTGTCAAGCGAATGTCAGGATTATTTATTTAAAAGAAAGTTTTTATTGTAAAAAAATTGGAAAGGAAATGCAAAAACGCAAGTGGGTACCTGCACTGTCCCTTTACAGCCACATGCACATTCCTTTTTCAAATGTTATCCCAAATATTACTTTATCAAAAAAATACCTTTGGCGAGTTATGCATCTTTAAGCAAAAAATATATAATAATAACTATTGCAAACTCTTTGTTCAGTTATTCAACGGAATAGATTTAAGTAAAAAACTTGGCCCAAATCTCGGTCTTACCCTTTTGTAACTAAATGTCCCATGAGTATTCAAGGTGCTCACATGATAATAGCGCACACTATGGTACACCGGCAGCTCTGGACGTATGGGTGATTAAATAAATGTAGATTCAATTTGATTATGAATTAAACAATCATATTTGGATTTTTTGGCTTCACTTTTTACGGGCTGACTTAACGGAACTAGGTACCTAATTCTGCAGCTGCCAATTACTCGTATTATCGAACGAGCGAACGAAACGAGTGAGTTCAAGTAGATTGCGAGACCTCAGTGACCTCACTCGCTCCGCTCGCTCGTTCGACAACATTTGTATACTAAATGCTTTAATTTAGAAAGCGAATGGTGTACCTACCTACTCTTGCTGATCGTATCCTTATTACATTTGTAATTATAAAAAAACACCAACATAGCCAGGAATTCATGGCGCAGAGCCGCAGACACGAAAGTCGTTAAAGAATGACAATATTTCCTTTTAATTTACATTTTACACTTGCCCCTTTTTGTAGGTATATACTTACATAAAAAGTACCCGCCGATGGCAACATGGCAAAAAAGTATACTTTGTATATGCAAATAACTATCTGTGTTGAGTGAGAACAATGTGCGGCGTCCGACTGTGCTGCCGGTCGTAAAAAGCTTAGAAAATAGCCTAATAGATTGTTCCAAATATTGCCGGCTAACGGCACTTCCATGCGCTTCCATTAAAAAGGGTTGCCCGTCACCGACTATCAAAGGCGGCCGGTTTTTGCCAGCCAAATCCCTTTAACTTGATTAATAGACAATGGCATTACGATTCACTGTATTGTGTAGTGTAGTTTGTCTTCGTTTACATAATAATAGAATAACGGAAAATTATGTCGGGCGGAATAAGAGGTATCTTACATTTGCCGAAATAGCGTGGTATTAAGATTAGTAATAGGTATTGCGAGCGGAACCGCAGGCATTATACTACGATTGTTGATTGACAAGTTTTCAAACCGAAGACTAAAACACATACTTAGATATTTGAATCTGACTATTTTATTTTACCTTTCTACATATACTCCAGGCTCGATAAGACAACTTAAATGGAAGTCCCCAGGGTCATTATTCCATGTTTTAGAAGCTTATGAATACACCTTAAAATTTAAATAATAGCCTTCTTTGGCGTAAAATATTTGCCAGATTTTGAAATTTTGACTCATAAATATGTAGGTCAGCCGCAAGCATCCAAAATAATCGAAATCATGCAAATGCACTAAATATTTAAAACAATTCTTCACATTTTTGTCATGGCAACTCTAAGCAGGACGAAAGAGGAGGACTAGGAGAGAAGAGAGAACGGGATGTGACGGGGCGGGAGGGAACGATCTGTCAGTTTCTATAGAAAACGTCACGTGACATCCGAGGGCACCGAGCTATCACGTTATTATTTTTTATAGAAATTGACAGATCGTCTCGGCACGTCCCGTCCCGTCCTAGTGTGAATCATCCTTTACTCTAGCAATTTATACTTACTTATTGAAAAGTGTAACGTAGCCGTGTCATTGTGTAATCCGAACAGTTTGAAAATGAACTGGTGTCTTGCTCGAACGCGAGAGACTGTCGCAGCACTCTTTTGCAAGGGGCTACTGGTTATAGTTTCAGAAGGCCTACCACGAACCACGAACGAAGTTTCACCTCTATGTCGCACTTGAGTGAGAAATCACAAGTGCGAAAGGGAGGTATACTTTCGTTCGCGGTTCGTGGTAGGCGCTCTGTTGTCTTCATGTCGGTCCTTAAGTACACAATAGGTACTTATAGTAGAACTTCCACTATCCGATCTAATTGAGACCGAGGCTAGTTCGGATAATCGAAATCTAAGTTTTTTAGGACGACATCTATTATTACATTATTTGTATTATTAAATTACATTAAAATTAGACGCACATATTACCACTAATGTAAGCAGTTGAAAAAATGATTTTGTTTAAATTTTCTTTAGTCTGAAATTCGTATCGATGAAAAATATGCATAGTAAGTACTGTAAGTATTAAGTGTGTTCGGATAAACCAAGATAGCGTTCGGATAATCGAGGTTCTACTGTATTTCTAATTTCATAGATCGTTTCCAGGTTTGACACCTTATTTAGTCTGTACTAAACAAAGGTTAAGAATCTCACCAGTTTGAAAATGGGTTCCAGTTGGCCGTTTTAAACACATAATTGTATGGCAAATTGGCAACTCGAAACACCGTTTTACCATGAAAAAAAAATTACTGTATCGAAATTACTTTCAATGAGAAACGTTGCAACTTATGATTTACTTTACTTACGATGCTGTAAGTTGATTTTTTATCATTATTTTTTAGTTTTACATCAATCCACTCTCGCACTACCATTATATGTAATTATATAATTAGGTACCTTTATCAAGAATTCGTTACTTGGGTTACAAACTGTCATTCAATTTATTGGGGTACCCGATGTTTTCATCGATTTTTGACAAGTTCTTTTAACTTAATTTGCACTACAGATAGATTCTTCTTTCTTTTAGCTCCATTCGAGTCTGCCAAATTTGGAAACAAATGAATAGGTACTTAATACATTTTATTTATTGTCTCAAAAAGTACTTAAACGGATTACCTACATATATTGATGTCGACGTGATTGTGTACGACTTTGACGTTTTTAAAAAACAAAGATTTTAATTTTAAACTAATTAAGAAAAAAGTTATGGGCATAAAACCAGATTTTAGACCTACAATTGTTCAACTCTGATGCCAAATATCTCAGAGACAACTTTAAAGTAATTATGGGATACAATTGATCTTAAAGGATGACTCCCACTAGAACGGGTCGGGACGGGACGGGACGGGACGGGCGGGACGGGCGGGACGGGAAAATCTGTAAATTTCTATAGAAAGCGTCACTTGACATCCGAGGGCTCCGAGCTGTCACATGGTTCTTTCTATAGAAATTATGTAAAAAACACAGTGTACATTTTCTTTGTGTCAATGTTTTGATCACACGATATGTCGATATCCAAAAATCGCTTCCTGTAAAGGTGACCAATACCTATGCTACTAACATACATACTCGTAGGTCACCTTTCAAATGTTTCTTTTTTTTAGGGATTTATTAAATAAAAACCGGTCAAATGCGAGTACGACTCACGCACGAAGGATTCCGTACCATTATCTATAAAAACAGCAAAAAAAACACGTTTGTGCATGGGAGCCTCACTTATACTTATTTAATACACTATACATATTTATCAACCGACTTCAATATTTCTAAAGGAGGAGGTTCTCAATTCGTGTGAATTTTTATCTTGGATGTTACCTCAGAACTCCGTCATTACTGAACCGACTTGAATTATTATTTTTTTGGTTTCTTAAAGCAGATGGTTCCAGGTTGGTCCCGTTTCTTTCAAAATCTATTTCTGATGATGGGATCCATGAGGAACTGAGGGAACTCCTCAAATTTGAAAGGCACATGCATGCTGATTTGGGTGATTTCTTAAGAAACTCGAGCATTTCTTTACGAAAATCATCAATTTGGTGGAGTGGATCTGATAATGAAGACCAGGGATGTCAAAGTGGAACTGCTTGGTAATTCCCAGGACTATCATCCGATTAAAAAAAATTTTTTATTGAACTGTATTGAAAAATATGTTACCTGTGCCTTTAAAAATCTAAAACTGTAAACCGCGTAGATGTAAACTACTTAGGACTTGGTGGCAGGTACCTGTGGTTGCTAGGGTTTAAACTGTGAGCGACTGGTATGTATTTTGCTTGGCACATTATAAATAACAGATTCACATTAGCACCAAAACTATACGTATGTACCTACGGAATGCAATATGAATTTTCTAAAGTAGGTTGACAAACTTATTTATTTAAAAATTTGTTTTCTAGCTAAAGTTTCCACTGATACTGGTTACTCAAATAATGATATCTCTGTTAGTTTGCTATATATATGTATCTAAAACAAATGTTGAATCAGTTATATTATTAATGATATTTTGTCATTAGTAACAGGGACATGTTTTAACTAAGTACGTACTTACTTATTCTATGTTAATATTAGATGAATAATATCGTTAAAAAAACTTGCATAATGTGATTATAATAGTAGGTACATACTTTACAGTACACATGGTGTTACTTTACCGCCCTAGGGCAATAATGAGCAGTTTACGTGCCTAAGTCGAATATTCAAAGTGCCATATGTACTGTAAAACGTCGTACGATACACGTGCGAAGAAGTAATTCGCAACGAGTGGCGATAAATTGAAACACGACCGTAGGGAGTGTTTTAAATCGACACGCCCTTGTATCGTAATGTACTATTGTGTCCTGTGGTAACGGATGATCTCGTTTGGTTATATCTATGTGTGTAGTTTTAGAGCATTAGGTGTTTTTAATTTTTGCAAGTACATAGGCACTTTTATCTAGTCTAAAGAAAAAGTAAGTGCGCATTGTTCAGTTTACCGTTAGACGACCAATAAAAAAAAACAATATAATATATTGTGCTAATTAATGATGAGTAGGTACTGACTCAAATAAGCCTTAATGAGATTGTAACCAAGATTTATCATAACAATTAGATGTGAAAAAATAACGAGGGTAAAATCTTAAGGAGGGTTGCACACAATACCGGAAGCGTGCTTGCTTGACATTTGCCCGCCCGGCCCCAGCACCGCACGCGAACGTCAAAAAACGCAAATTATTTATTTTATCTTTTTAAATATCCTTCATAAGGGGAAGCAAAAGCGCGTGCCGTGCCCTTTGCGTTTTTTGTGCTTGTAAAAAAAGTAGCGTGTAATTTGATAAATTAAAAAACAAATACTTCTCGCTGATAGATGTGGCTGATATTCCAACATAGTATTACATGACCTTTTTTTTAAAAACAGAATGTTGGGAGGGACATTAGGCGTTCAGTAAACACATTACAAGTGAAGTGAATTCATAATTAATTCATATAACCCATTTACTTTAATTATAGTCTGGCAAACCAAGTCTGACAGTTGTTTTTTTTTTAATTATATGCCTACCTTTTTCGGATTGAAAAAAAGGTGAGGTATATCATTTAAAAAATAATTTTACTGTTAGACTTGATTTGCCATACTATACTTTCATTTGATCCTTTTTCTGCTGCCAATTGTTTTACATATTATTCCAATACTTATTTATACTATTGTATATTAGGATTATTAGGAACATACTAAGATGACTTGAGCGCGATTATACATAATAATACATAAGCGTGTGCCTATAGGCCAGCATCTACTTATAATATACTTGGGTAGGTAAGCTACCACGGATAAAGTTATGTACTTAGATGTGAGCGAGTAGACACTAGACCAGACGGCAACGAATTAAGGATGAACACTAGATCGTCACGTCCCGTCCTAGTGTGAGCCATGGTTTAATCGGTCAGGGTTGACTCGACACTTGCCCCGACACTTTGCTTTTAAATTGTTACTCATAGTTCTCACAAAAAAGTCCCCTTTATCAAAAAAAACGGGCAATTACCCCGCTAGTGATAAAAATCGAGGGAGCGTTTTTTACTGTAAACTTTTTTTGAGTTGCGATTATAAAGATTTTATAACTATTTATGGCCCAATATGTGCCAACATCACTTAAAATGGGAGGGGCAGTGTTATATGAAGGGTGTAGTTAACTGTAGGTGTAGGTACGGTGTAGATACGTATGTGCAAATATTTCACTAGGCGATGGTTGAAAGTGGTCGAATGTTTAAATATAATGCGATAAATTGGTAGTTATCAGTGGCAGCGCATTCATAGGACTCGATTCCTGCCGGTTTTCCTTGCGTGAGCCAATCCACCACATTTTCCCTAACCGCTCAAAGAAAAAGCAGGCGAAATCAAAAGAACATGTTGACTCTCCGCCACTGGTAGTTAAATTCTATAAAATACTTATACCAATATTAAACTGCCGTTGTTTTCTATCTATCTACGAGTATATACAATTATACAATCGACAAAGTGGTACCTTCAACTGAAAACGATCACATAATATGGTTTCGTAAGGAATTTTGACTCTCAGCAATTTTTAAACAAGCGAATATTATTTGTACTAGATACAAGTGGCATAAATTAACTTGCTTAGTTAATAATTAAAAAAACAACATCGAATGCTTGGAATTAAATTTATAGCTATATATATCACAATTAGGATTTTAATTTTCTTTAGATGTATTTTACTGACCTAAATACGACCTAACACACAGACAGATACCTAATTATAATACAGTGAAAGCCGATTAAATAGCTTTTGTCAAATAAAATGTTGTAGGAGCGTAGCGGGTCCGTTCTCCTGCAACCGAGTGTGCAAAGCCAATTTTACAGCCCATAACCACTTGATATCTTGATTACCCGGCGATCTGTATCTTCACTTCCATCCAAAATCAAGATATGATGTAACCGATCCGCTAAAGTAGGTACCTACGCACCTATTGACTGACCCACCGTTACTTTATCCGTAGCACAAAAAATCTATAGCTCTACGGTCAGTCAACAAGGATTTTAGCCCTTTGTTCAGTTTTTCGACTTCGGCCCACAATGTGTAATAATCTCCAAAAAGTGACCCCAAAGAGTGCTCAGGATTGTGCTCCGTCAATGCCGCCCATTGGATCGGACAAAACGGCTGCCGAGTTTCCAAAAAAACTTTTATCTAATCGTGTATTTGTCCAACTATTCTGCGCACAGATACAGCATGCTACTGTTGTTGGTGATTATGGTTCGGCTATTCGTAAATATGTTTCCATATTATGTTTCTTAGAAGTACCTACTAACTTACTGAGAAGTAGCATTATATGTAAAAATATAAATCTCTAATATTTTTTGCGTGTAAGTACTTCAATAATTTCGTTTTCATTAATTCACTATTTTAACTGTTATTATAAAAAAAACCATGATCATAATCGAATATTCAATATTTTAATTTTAACTAAGTATAAAACTCTCGTGAGACTCGAACTAAGTATTAGTATTAAATACTGTTGAAAATTGCCTACGATTCAACGCCGCGCTCGAAACGTCAGGTAAAATTTTCACGATCGTGTAAAAGACAATATTGTCACATATTATTTAATAATAGCACCATGTTATACTCTAAAACAGTGTTATCCTATTCTTTATAATAATTATCTAATGTTTGCACGACTGTGGTGGCGCCTGGCCAAAGCCAGCCACATTCATTATTACAAAACTGACAAAAATCTGCTGAATTATAGAGTAATTGTTAGTTCTTATAAATACCTACTTATAAATAAGAGTAGTAAAGAGGCGAGCATTAGACGTAATACCCCCTATGGCGGATTTAGCCACATTGACCTACTTTTGTCTTTTTTCAATATTACAAGTGTTTTTAAATTCCGGTACTGTTACAAAAAAGTGATTCAAAACAGCACTCTGTTATCACAAGTGTAATTTGAGTTACTATTGTTACTCATTCTATGATGTGCACAGTATTAAATATTGAGAAACAAAACAGGAGATTGTTTGGATGAGGTTATTGTAACGAAGGCGTTTCAACACGAAATAGTTACCTATTCGGTCATTTTAATATAACTAAATATAGTTAACTATTGGTATGTATGTAGGTACTAATATATTGACGATTTTTTTTATTTAACAACCTTTCTTTAACAAAAGGTATTTTTAAAGGTAAAGGTGTAAGGAAAGGTTATATGGTTAGTGATCAGGCTTTTTACGTTTTATCTTTTCAAAGCCAACTATGTAAAAACGATTCACGCATTGATTTTCCTATTCGTAATTGTCGCTACTTATGTTACCTACTTTTTAGAGTAATTTACTACATTTAAAAAAGGCATGTACTTTTTCAGATGTGAATGTGAATGAAACGCATGTATATTCGTATTCGTATATATATACTTTTGAAAAAAAACAGCCTGTAGCGAGGGGTGCAATGTGCGTGATGGCTGGCTGGCTGGGCAAGCGCACCCGCGCAGCTTGTACTAAAGGATGGACGTGGACCGTCATGGATGCGCGCCGCGCGCCGCCCGGGAGAGCTGCCTACACACCTGCTCACGGCAGTATACAAACTCGAGTTAAAGTATATATTACGAATCAGTATTGCAACTAGAGCGATATATTTTAAACCAAATATATAATTATTCAACTGATTCTTATCTAATACGGACGGCATATTTAGGCTTTCAAATTAAGTATGTATGTAATTACACCTTAAATTCGTTTTTACTTCATTATTTGACTTCATCCAGAAACATGCTAGACTGCAAAGCTATAACTGCCAATACTGTGCGAATCAATATCGCTCGCTCTTTCATCACGTCCATCGGTAAACGAGAGGAGAAAAAATACATAACTTTTTAGGGGCCGGGCGTCCCCCTGCGGTCCCCTGCCACCTTCCCGTCCCACAGCCTCCGCGCGTGGAGCTCGCACACATTTACACAAATACGTTATAAAAAATCATATAAAATTTTTATCCCGCGACCCGCTCCGGCGCGTGCTTACAATACTCGCTATAAAATATCGTATCAAATGCATTCAGTGGGAAGTGGCTTTGTGTATGAGGGAAAAAATGGTTCTCAATATAAGTATCATTATTGCCAGATCCGGAAATTGCCGCAGATTAGACGTCGACGGTTTCTGTTATGATTTGCTTACAAAAAATTAAAAAATAGATGACACATGTACCTATATTACATATTATTGTTACCTATTTCTAGAGTGCCGTACCCAAAAGGAAAAGCGGAACCCTTATAGGATCATTTTGTCCGCCCGTCTGTCGGTCTCTCGGTCTGTCTGTCTGTCTGTCTGTATTATCTCGGGAACGTGGAGAGGTGACAAACTGTGAAAAAAACAATTAAACCTGTTAACTCAACAAAATCAAAAGATACCGCTTAATGTCGTATTTCCCGTACAGTTGCAAAGGGGATCAAAAAAGATAGGATAGGTACCTACTTTCCGTTGACCTAGCATCATGAAAAAAAAAAGTAATATTGTCTTCTGTTACCGCAATTGTTATTCATTTAAATTAAACACTTTAGAACGGATGATGACAGTCATCATCTTAACCCTGTGAAAACGAGTGCTGTAAAGGGCTCGAAACGTAGGATCATGATGTTAATAAACGCGGTTAATCCGTTCGTTCGTTCGTGTTTAATTTCAATAAAAGAAAGTAGTTGTAGCACAAGTAGGTACAGGAAAAATTTAGAAACCGTAAATTAACCACGCGCTAAAGGTTCATTACCACCAGAATGGGGTGGTGGTACGCAATCCTCAGTGCGCAATGAGACCTTACGATTTTGTGCATAAATTGATGATGAATTAACTAATGATGAATTCGATAAATTGGTACACGCACGTCATGCTCGAATTAAAATCTTTATCCCGCATTTATTACCTCTATCCTAATTACTATATACCATACGAATAGGTAAACATATTAACCTATAACTTTTCAAAATCCCTTCAAAACACTTTGGTACCGTAGGTAGGTTCGGTACGTATATGAATGAAGTATGTTTATATTGTAGATATCTGTGTCCGCCCGTTCCCCTTATAAGTTATAGTTGACGATGAAATTATTACACCTTGATGGCGCGAATGTCACAGTGCTTTATTCACTATTTTAGCTGTCGTAGAAAAACTAGCGTATGCAACAGCTCATAATTGGTTCTTAAATTTTCGGGTCTATTATTACAATACTCGACTTCGTCGGCGGCGACCGTATAAGAAGACCGTGGTAGGAGATGATTGATTTATTTTACCATAATTTTAATCTAAGTGTCATAAATCTTTTCGTAGTTTGGTACTAAAAACAGGGAAAAAACTAATTATTATAAAAACGAAAACCAGCCAAGATCATGTCGGGCCACGCTCAGTGTAGGTCAGCCACGTCAGTTAACCTTCCGTCAGAATAGGTGAACATAGGTAGGGTTTAGTAGCTACCATGACCATAACAAGCAAAAACGAGTATTTTTGTGACAGTTGCGCCCTTTTACTAAGAGGATATAATTTTTTGCAAATAGTACCTATCCGACAATACTCAAGGGATGAAACGAAACAAAAATTACCCTCGCTTTGCTTACTGCTTATTGTAGGCGTGATTGATATACCTACATAATCGTACCAATTGTACCAAATCACAGCTTTCTAGTGCTAACGACCATTGACCTTACCTATGGAATGGACAAACAAACATAATGGTCATGGCGGCATGGCATGGCATCAAAAATTGGCACAAAACTTCCCAGTACGTTTTATAGGCGTTTTATGTGTTTGGCACTGCTTGTGATTTAAGTTTGTTTTGTAACAGTTTTAAGATTAAGGTTTACGAAAGAACAGTTATTAGAAATTATTTAAATAAAGAATTACCTGTGATCTATTTATTAATACAGGCGCAACTTTCTCAGGAGTATAGTTTCAGAATTAATAAATATATTTTATTCCTATTACTATTATCCGATAAATGAGATTTTATAGACTTTTTTATTTAACAAAGCTTACAGCTTATTTATATACGTATATCTGTCATTTATATAGGTATATAAATTGTTAGTCTGTAATTCCGGAGCGGTCCATGATTGTGGTCTAATTCCCTAAATGTCCAGTCTGTCCGTTAGGTCTAACAATATGTATATACTCCAATGATATAAATGCAGTAAGTATACCTAATATTTGTTTTATGTTAACATAACTTGAGTACTATGTTGCAAACTATTGGCGAGACAGTAAGTTAAAAAGTACTTTTCACGGAGGTTCTGAGTAGGAAAGCCAAGACGAAGTGTGACTTTCCTACGAGTACGCTGACAAAAAATATTTTGATTGTGCACTACCTACGGTCCGTGCTCGTCTAATTTTATCCCTTTTAACGGTTGCTAATTGTGTTATAGGTAAAAAACTTAAGTAAGTCACTTGTTGTATGTAGTAGTGAGCTATTCGAATAGGCATTTGTTTTATTTGTGTTCAAATTTTAAACATGTATTTGTCTATTCGAATAGCTCACTTCTACATACAACAGGTGACTTACTTAAGTTTTTCACCTATACTCAGTTTGAAAGGCAAAACGTTTAAAAAGCGTTAGAAAAATCGTTTAAAAAGCGTTAGAAAAATAAAAGTTATCATGCCTGTCTAAATTGTCAAAGACTGGTTGATTGTTCGTCCAACGGAAACTGCACAAGTCGATCACAAAGGTTAGCGCAGGACTGTCGAATTTTAAAATACATTGTAATACAGAAAAAATATCAACATCTGGCCATTGTCTAGGGGTCGCGGGGGAGTCGCTATTAAATAAATAAATAACAAAATGTCGCCACCGCACGCGTCATTATTCAAGTGCGATTGACAGCCACTTCCATGGGTCCCGGCCGCGCCCGGGTGCGGCGGCGGCGCGCCATGGCGGGCTCAATAATACGCCTACTTATTACTGCTGAGCAACGTCGAGGCAAGGACTCCGTCCCGGAATAACCGACTTGATACTTGCCGTAAATACAAAACCAAAACTTGGAGACTTGCCATATTTAAAACGGTTTTAACCTAACAATTTTCAAAACGTTTGGTTTTTACGTATATGTATGTAGGTATGAAGGCGATCATTTAATTACTACTCAAGTATTGAATATCTACGTATAAATAGTGTTTTCGTAGATATAAATGATACTTAATTTCATAATAATCATAATTTAATCGATAATTTACTACACATTATACTAAATTCACATCAATTCATTTTAGTATCGTTTCCGGGGCAAAGTAAACTTCCTTTACGCAATATTATGTCACAGTGGTTTTAGCGATCCATGATTCCTCACGCAAGAGAGAATTACATATATTCATACAATGTTATAATGTTATTGTTATATATATAATATGTTTTATTTATTTAAAAAATAATTTTATTTATGGCAGAACGAAATATAGATATATAAAAAACACACAGCCAGCCACAGACAGTGACAAATGTTTCCATGTTCAGCTGTTTCTCTCTGATCTGAATGATGTGAACGCTGTGATGTTAACATTCCTTTGTCGGGGACAATTTAAAACGTTCTCCGTACATTAAGACTGTTGTCCGTCAGCGAGTTTTCCGAAGTACCTCGGTATTTAGTGCATGTCTCAAAGGTGGTGTAATAAGGATAAATAATGCTTGAGCATGATAACAAGTAATGACATCCTGTCAAACTTCAGTCTCAAACGCACAGTAAAATAAAGCCTTATAAGAATTATATTAGTGTACGACACCCTTGGAGCGCAATTTTTAAGGTTTATGACTCGCTTTTAACCGTTTTTTGTTACGAAGAAGTCATATAGTGATATTAAACACTTTAAGTATAGTAAAATTATAAACCTATCTGTTTAGAGCCTTGGCAGTTTGGCATTTCACAAAAATTAAGGTTAATGAACTAGCGATTTAAGGTCAGCATATTTAGCATTACGCCTTGCGTAGTATTAATTATATGATACAATACAAAACTTTGTAACTTGTTTGTGTGTGTATACTTCAAATATTTTCATCACCGTCAAAAGAAAGTATTTATTTATACCTACCTAATAATATATTTTTTTATAATTCATTTTAACAATGCAGCTATGCAACTAAAATCGGATATTTATTTAAAATTTAGTTGAAGTCTGCACTGTAAGGTAAATGATTATTAATAAGTCAAAAACGTCTAAAATTATTATTTATTATAATTTATAATTATTTTTTCTCGAATTCCTGTCCTGTCTACCTGAATGAACATACAGTAAGACTGTTGATTGATGTAGCTTTATAGTTTTTATTGCTAAAAACATCTAAATTAGCATCTAGAATCAAAATAATAGGATAAATGTAATATATATAGGTATGTATCAGCAAGTACCAAGACTTGTTGTGTGGAAAAAACATTTCGTAAGACTAAGTCCGTGCGCTCTGTCCGTTTGAACAACGGTGGCGAATCGCTAAGTTCATGAATAAATATAAATTCGATATTCCTTTTGAATAAAAATGTCGAATAAAAAGACGATTTATCAAAAACGTCAGTTCATTCATCCTTGGCCGATAGTGGGTAGTCTTTTATAAGTTTTAAATAAACATTCTTAGTATCTCGTAAAATTGCGTGTAGCGAAATACTTTTTTTATCTTTTCTTTGGACAAGGGTTGCTAATGAGTAAGAAGAGGACACCCACGTATGGATGACGTGCAGTGTATGTTTTTTTTTTATAGGGGAGGTTGCATTGCCAGTTAAGAGTATGAATGCGATTCAATGTGAGCAGTCATATGCCACGCACGACTAGACTTTGGAAGCCGATCTGGGTGCATAGACAGGATGCCAAACGTTAACGCTCAGTAGCGAACAAAACGTCACTGTCATTATCACACTAATAATGAAGAGTTATAGCGAGAGATATCTACGCTGCACTACGGAGCGTGAGCGATTGGTATCTTGTCTACGCATCCAGGTAATCCTAAACAAGTACCTATTAGATTTAAGATTTGGCATAGTAACCTTCCATATAGATAACAAAAGCATAGTTATGGTTACCTAAGCCCTCTTGGTAACGAGTTTTAAGTATTTAGTCAATTTTGCGTAACAGCCTTCGTAGCGTATTCGTTTGGAGGAGGGAGAGATGCTAATGGCTCGGACAAACCACTTGCGTCACCGCTGCAACTCCTAAATACACAATCACAGGCAAGTTCTAGACAAGGTACCAGAAAACTTGTTTACTAAAAAAACATTTTCTCAAACATGATCGGAAATGTATGCATTTATGTCACGAAATGAAGTTTCTTGTTTACGGCTCCCCCCATTTACTTCTTGGCCGGCGGCCGTGAAGTAATGTATGGCGTAAGTATGAACGAAACATTGTCCGCTGCTCTAACTTTTTAAATTTGCGTACTAACACTAAACTGACAAAGGAAAAATTACATACAAAATTTTTTTCCTTATTAACTATTTACCTAGTAGTTATTTTAATTTTAATATTTTCTCACAATGTTTGAGAAAAGCACTATACAAACCTCGGCCGGAAGAGAGATTGCAGGACTTGCTCGTCCTGCAATCTCTTACTTCACGGCCTCTTCAGTAATGTACTATTTTATTGCAGTAACGTAATACCAATAGGTACATATACTCGTACCTAACGTATTACTATTGCCCTGTTTTAAGCTTAAATAAACCCTGAATAATATTAGAATTCATGATAAACGCTTTGTTTTCATAGCTGAAATTATATTTCTGCGCGTCTTCCTCGACAGATAAAACATAACTAAATTTACTAAATACGCGATTCATCATCATCATCATCATTTCAGCCGAAAGACGTCCACTGCTGGACATAGGCCTCCCCCAAAGATTTTTTTAAATCTAAGACGGTGACAAACAAGCATACGGCCCGCCTAATGGTAAGTGGTCACCGTAGCCTATGAACGCCTGCAACTCCAGGGGTGTTACATGCGCGTTGCCGACCCTTTAAAAACTTTAACACTCCTCTTTTGAAGAACCCCATACTGTAGTCCTTTGGCAAAACAGCGGCAGGGAGCTCATTCCACAGCCGGAGCGTTCGCGGGAGGAAGTTCCTCTTAAACCGCACGGTACGAGACCATTTAGGCTCCAGGGTATGGTATGCGGATGAACACCCTGCCGACGGCGAGCGGTGCGGTGGTAGAATGCAGCCGTTGGCATCATATCAAACAATTCCTCAGAGCACAATCCATTGTGCAAGCGATAGAATACTTACACATAAGGAGGCGAAGTCTCTCCTTAGACTTAAGGGCTCGATATCGCTCGTGAGTCTATAATTATTGTTAGACCTTATTGTATTATGTACCATGTTTTTATGTAAAATAAATGAATTGAATTGAGTTTGGGATCGTTGACAAATTGGAAAGCACGTCTTCGGATCGAGTCAAAAGGCTCCAGCTGGTATCCAGGTGCTCCCGCCCAAAGATGGCAGCAATACTCCATATGGGGCCTGACTTGAGACTTGTATAATAACAGTATTTGCCCCGGAGAGAAGTATTGCTTAGCTCTATTGAGCACACCGAGCTTTTTGGATGCCAGCGTGGCCTTCCCTTCCAGGTAGCTACGGATTTCCACAATGACCGGTCCTGCGCCACCCGCATCCAGCGGACTCCTGCGACCTTCACCAGGTCATCAGTCCACCTTGTGGGGGGCATTAAGTTTAGCGATTCGGAGAGCTATATCGGTTACTTAAGTTCTGCTGCGGATGGTCTCATTTCTGATACGATCTCGCAGATATGATACGATCTTTGGGTGACTATGAGCCTTCTTATGAGGCCCATTGACTACGACCACGTTTCAGTACTGCATCACTGGCAACACACACTGATCGAAGACTTTCGTCTTCAGGCACTGCGGAATATTGGACGAAAAGATGTGTCGCAGCTTCCCGAACGCTGCCCAACCGAGTCGGATTCGACGATTAACCTCTTTCTCGAAATTGGACCTACCTTACTGCGTGCTTAGCCAAGATGCCAATCGCTCACGCTTAATAACGTATCGCAGCTACCTCTCTCTATCACTCTTCCTTATTAGTGTGACAATGACAGTTGCGTTTCGTTAGCGACTGAGCGTGAGCGATTGGCATCTTGGCTACGCACCCTGGACAGTCTCGTCTACAACTTCGAGTGAAACTGGAGTTGGTGCTACATGGACATTTGACATAATTTTCGTCTTATCCATGTTCATCTTAAGACCAACTCGCCCGGAGTCTCTACTGAGGTCAACAAGCATTGTACTCAAATCCTCCATGGTCTCAATACGCGATTAATACCGGAAAATTATTCCTGTTGAATATTTTATAGTAAACTTTACTTAAACCTTTCCTTGGGAATACTGCCCGCGTGATGGGCACCCTGCCGGGTGAACCGGCCATTTTTGGCAATGTAATTTTTTTTAATTACATATTTTTCCATATCCGTTTAAGGGCGTAAACAGTATCGGGTTCGGACTTTAAAAAAGGGTTAGTAATAAAACGTCCGAAAAAATACTAACCGAACCTAACCTACGAAATACTAAACGTATTGACTGCAATACTCGTACTAACTTCACGAATGTTCATTTACTCACTACCAGTTGACACAGTGGGTACCTACAGTTAGTATTCTATTCGCACGTTTAGTATTTCTGTGTGCCGGTTTATTATTTTCCTTTCGTTTGATGTCGGATATCGGATAGATAATAATGTATGTATATTTTATATACCTACATATCATTAGCCCTCAATAATGCGTTAAAGAACCGCATATAAAGACCCCCAAAATAATAAACATTTTTGTTACAAAATGTTTCTTATCTGTGAAAATGTTATTATGACCGCTGCAACTCTTTCTAATTAGGGTGACCATAAATCATAAGTATGTGGAATATTAGATTGGTAGCGGTTACACGAATGATGATCGACGATAAAGATGATGTTTGACGTTATTGGCGTATCCTATCGTTATCGTTTCCAACCAGTGTCGTCGTGCAGCGTGCGTAGCCAAGATGCCAATCGCTCACGCTTAATAACGTATCGTAGCTACCTCTCTCTATCACTCTTCCTTATTAGTGTGACAATGACAGTTGCCCCTTGTTTAGTGTGAAAATGACAGAATACCCCTAAATACTGAAAAGGTAATACAGCCTCTAGCAATGCGATATGCACAATGTTGTATTACGAATTTGTAGTTTGGCCACGCAAAAAATAACTAATAATACAAATACTTAAAAAAAATAAAAAGTCCATCAAGATTTATATATATAATATATATAACATATAGCTCAATCGATTCTACTCTCGATTCTGAACTAACGGTTTTCAGGTTTTCTAGTGTTGTGTGAAACACCGTGTATTTATCATTATACATTTTTATTCGATTTATCTTTGGGTACGCTTCAAAAACAATGAATGAAATGAAATGAAATAACGGCCTAATAGCCTAGTTGGTAGTGACTCTGCCTACGAAGCAGGAGGTCCCGGGTTCGAATCCTGGTCAGGGCATTTATTTGTGTGTTTATCACGAATATTTGTTCCTGAGTTATGGATGTTTTCTATGTATTTAAGTATTTCTATGTATCTGTCTATTATACATATCGTCGCCCAGTACCCACAACACAAGCCTTATTGAGCTTACCGTGGGACTAGGTCGATTTGTGTAAGATTGTCCCATAATATTTATTTAGGTATTTATTTATTATTATTATTTATTAAATGATGCCAATTTTCGATGTTCGTGGTAGGCATGCTGCACGCCTACCACGAGCATCGGAAATTGGCATTGACTGGAAAACCTCTTTGTCACTCCAATAAGCAAGTTTGACAGAGATGGATATACAAATCCGCAATCGTTCGATTTTCGTGTTATGGGCCCTGAAATTTTATTATTGCTAAGAAAACACAGCCCTTGTATTTTATTTTTATGGCGCCTCTACACTCTCGCCCAAATGTTTCAGCTGAATGTCTCGGGCGAATGCAACCCCTGTACACACTCATTCGAGACGGATTATATGGAGAAAATTTAAGCGTTTTTAGGTATATAGTTTAGATAAGTTAGAACTTAATGGTGCCTCTACACTCTCGGGCTCTCGGCCAAATGCAACCTAGTACACACTCGTTCGAGAGCCTCGGGCAAGAGGCTCGGACGAGAGGCTATTTAAGCTTTGCATGTAGCCTCATGAAATTTGGGTGAGTAAAAACATGTCTTAAATAGCTTCGGGTATAGATTATATGCCGCCCTTTTTCTTCACGTTGGTGAAAAAAGGGAGGCATATATACCTATGGTCCTAGTTATATGATAATGTAATATGGACCATAAGCCCCTCATTCACGGCAGTCCGCCGGCACCTCCGGCACGTAATAAAGTACCGTGAATGTCATTGCCGGATGCGTGCCGTACGGCAACATCCTGCTAGCTCCGCCAACCTCCTAGCAGTCCGAATTGCACTAAATTACAGTAATAAACAATTGAGAAATGCGGCAATGCGTAAAATATTAATTATTCATTATAAAAAACGGCATACGAGATGGCGGCGATTTTTTAAATTCGAGTACAGTGTATGCGCTACAACGCAGCGCTGCGCATCTTTCAACGAATAAGTGCGAATTGGACTGCCAGGATGGGCCACTTGCACACCGTATAGCCCCTCATTCACGGCAGTCCGCCGGCACTCTGGCATGGCTGGATGTAGCGGACACACGGTGTGCAAGTGGCCCAGCCTGGCAGTCCAATTTGCACTTATTCGTTGAAAATTGCGCAACGCTGCGTAGTATCGCATACACTGTACTCGAATTTTAAAAATCGCCGCCATGTCGTATGTTATTTTTAATAATGAATAATTAATATTTTATGCATCGCCGCAAATCTTAGTTTATTTATAGTTATATTCTTACTGTAATTTAGTGCAATTCGGACTGCAAGGGGGTGGGCGGAGCTAGCAGGATTCAAGGCACATCCTGCCCGGTGTTGCCGTACGGCACGCATCCGGCAACGACTTTCACGGTACTTTATTACGTGCCGGAGGTGCCGGCGGACTGCCGTGAATGAGGGGCTTATGTGCGCTACATCCAGCCATGCCGGAGTGCCGGCGGACTGCCGTGAATGAGGGGCTTTAGGATTCCCCCGATTATTGGGACCGGCAAATCGCACCGTGTAATACTGATTTTAGTTTCGCTATCGTTATATTTAGTTTTATTTTCTTGCATAAGCCCCTCATTCACGGCAGTCCGCCGGCACTCCGGCATGGCTGGATGTAGCGGACACACGGTGTGCAAGTGGCCCAGGCTGGCAGTCCAATTCGCACTTATTCGTTGAAAGATGCGCAGCGCATTATTAAAAATGACATAAGAGATGGCGGCATTTTTTTAATTCGAGTACAATGTATGCGCTACAACGCAGCGCCGCGCATCTTTCAACGAATAAGTGCGAATTGGACTGCCAGGCTGGGCCACTTGCACACCGTTTGTCCGCTACATCCAGCCATGCCGGAGTGCCGGCGGACTGCCGTGAATGAGAATGAGGGGCTTTAGACCACAGACTAACGAAACGATGCGATGTAGTGACAATCACAATTTGACAATATACTGATACCGTATAACCGTAGCGTAGCGACTAGCGAGCGAAACGAAATACTAAGTCATCGAGACTCGGAACCGTGACTTTCAAAAAATACATAAGAAGCAATACTTCAAATACAATTAAAGTAAGTTTTGCGTGATATTCTTATGTTTATGTGATGCCTGAATAATTATACTTTATAACTGTTACGTATTTTCTTGTAATATTTCATGGTGACTGAAGGACTACAGGTATTTGATTTTACAGAATGGCGACTTCGATGATCAACAGCTACGCCGGCCCCAGCATGCCCGAATGGATGAGCGCCGCGCACAGCACGGGCACCTCCATCATGGCGTGCGAGTTCGACGGCGGCGTGGTGATCGGCGCTGACTCGCGCACCACCACCGGCGCCTACATCGCCAACAGAGTCACGGACAAGCTCACCAAGATCACGGACCATATCTACTGCTGCCGCTCCGGCTCCGCGGCCGACACTCAGGCCATTGCAGACATCGTTTCTTACCATCTTAGTGAGTCTTCAAATCTTGTTAAGTTATTATTTATTTAATTTAGTGTCAATTGATTAATGAGATTTGAGAAAATTCAATAAATCACAAAGTAATATATAGTATAGTAGTATATTATGGTGGAATGTTACTGTCCCTATTGGTAGCTAACAAATTAGGATGTAGTTTTTACTACTATGATTCTGGCCTTAAAAATATCCTGACAGACACCATAAATTACTTAAAAGCGAACTGAGACTTCCTTTACAATACACTACAGTCGCCAGTCAAAACAAGAGCCCCATATTAATTTAGCGTAAATGATTAATCAGTAACAAGTTTGAAAAGATGTTGAAAGACTATATTTAGTCTGAGAAGATAAAGAATATCTTGTAAAATTTGTTTTGCAAATTGGCATCAGAATTTATAACCTCTATCTGTTTAGATTATTATTTTAATTCCTATTTCTGCAGATTTTCATAAAATGGAACTGGGCGAGCCTCCACTGGTGGAGACTGCTGCTTCTATTTTCCGAGAGCTGTGCTATAATTATCGTGACTCACTTGTTGCTGGAATTCTGGTTGCTGGCTGGGACAAAAGGAAAGGAGGTAAAGCAAATTGCCACTATCTGCTTAAACAATTTTATTCCCGTCATAATTGCATATCTTTGTAATTTAGCCCATTTTTTTTATCCATTGCAGAATGCAAAGTGTGATAAGTTTGATATGCCTTTTTTTGTAAATACTGTTTGTGTATAGAAATATACAAAATATTAACCTGTCATTTGCTAATCAAATCTCCTAGAGCAGTTATTTTCTATCCAACATTTACTTTAATTTAGCAGTGTTTTTGGGGCAAATTATATGTTCAATATTGGCCGGTTAATTGTTTCAGGTCAAATCTACAGTGTACCAATTGGTGGAATGATGCAACGACAAGCAGTATCTATTGGCGGGTCGGGTTCCACTTATGTGTATGGGTATGTGGACGCCAACTTCAAGCCCAACATGAAAGAAGACGAGGCTGTGAAGTTCGTGACCAACACGCTGGCGCTCGCCATGCTACGCGACGGTTCGTCGGGCGGAGTGGTGCGCCTCGGCGTCATCACGGACGCCGGCGTAAGACGATCGGTTATCCTTGGAGATCAGCTACCAAAGTTCTATGAGGGTTAAAATTTGGTATTTTTTTATTATTCAATAAACTTGTGTAATGGCCAATTTCTAAGTGTTTATATTTGCACTCTTGCTATTTGCAGTCTTACCGCAAGTTGATTTCCCATAGACAAGAGTGATTGATACTTCACTTACCAAAGTACAAGTGGCTCTTAGAGCATTAAGTCTTTATGTTGTCTATGCTATAAGATCTCATTAAAGTCCCTTTTAGCCACTCTAAAGGACGGGTACAGATTACCGTGGCTCGCATGTTCACCGAAGCCAGGCGAACTGTTTAAGTTTGATGGGTTCTGTAGCCAATAATGAATGCTTTCATGTGACCTATCCGTCAATCTGAACAAAGCGCCTTCTCACTAAGGCTCGTACTTATTAGCTATACGGAACTTGTGTACAGAACATATTTTCCTATAGTTTATCGGGCGTAGCGATGTCGTGGCCGCGGCGTAAGGGTTGAAATATCAATGTCAGAAAGCAGTCGCTTTCGTAAAAACGAGTACTTGCACCAAAGGAGATTGCCGTTTCATGTATCAAAAAAATCAAAAAGATTTTACACTTCCCACATAAGGATGTTCAGTATAAAAAAATGTTACAAATGTAATAGAACATTTTTCGGCAATGGACGCTATTGACACCTCTAGTACCAAATTTCAACAATCTCCTTTTGCGATTAAGTCCAAGCTCCCTGAACTGAGATGAAGAATTGATTGAGTCAATAAAATACGTAGTAATGTTTATGAAAATATTATAATGTATGAATTAACGTGTCATAGTTATTAAAGCTTACACTAAGACTTAATATACAAATTAAACTAGTTTAGTCAAATATGTATGACTCGAAGCTATAAAAAAAGATGTCTTGAAGGCGTAAAAGTTTCGCATGCATATCCATATGGCTCATACAGCAGGCCTACCACGAACATCGAAAATTAGCATTGACCGACAAACCTCTTTGTCACTCTAATATGCAAGTGTGACAGAGATGGTGAAAATTTGCGATGTCTCGGAAACGGCTTTATTGGCTAGTGTCCATATCAAGGAAGGACAAGATCAGGGACCCCCAATGCCTCCCCAGCACGCAGGCAAACCTCGAAGAAGGAGCACGAGACTGTGAGCGTGATTATGATTTTGTACACCAAAAGTAAGTTTAAATTTACGATTCGTGATTTTTAACCAATATCTAAAAAAAGAGATTGCTGTTTATTAAATTTTTCGTTGTATTCTATATGTATTTAAGTTTATCTGGCGTTAATTATTTATGAAATTCGTTCACTTTATGATGCAGTTTTTAAATAGTTTAAAAAATACCGTGTTGTCTCGCAATGAAACAGTTAACAATAAAACAGGTATTTTATTTATATCGACAAAAAATAATGTTGCACAAAATGTATGATATATATCAAGCACGGAGGTGCCCAGGATCCTCCTGCGTCCACCTAGTTAGCAATCTTGCCACAAGGGCACAAGTACATTCTACAAGGGAGTACATTTATCACAGCACGTAGTACGTGCTTACCCGATTCTCAATTCTCAATGAAACTCAACTTTCATACAATGAAATAGTCTTAAGCTTTTGTATATTTCAGCAATATCCTAAATCATTCTGTAAGTCGGAAACCTTTCCAAATAATCCAAATTAACCCTACCAGTGTTGTCTTCTTTCCTTTCTAATTGATTGAATAATAGGTATATATCTACATATAATGCCACTATTATTTAACATTGTTTTAATGTAGACTAACCCTGTTACATGGTTGATTGTATTTATTTCATCTGTTTCACTGTATAAAATCAGGTGTTTAATTGATAACATGCACGAGGACACAATGGAACAAAAAGATTTTTTGTAAAAATGCATATTAAACACTAACTGTTAAAGATAAGTAGAAAATAAGAATGCTATACAATTTCCAACTACATTGTCTAACTTCATCCTAAAAATCACACAACTTCAAAAACACCACAGATAGAAAGATTTTAACTTTAGTGTTTCATTGATGAACACTACCCACCACACTTACCGACTTCAAAAAAATTACCCCAAGTGGATATTTCCCTATCATGAATTCGACTCCTGTCAACTTGTCATTCTCTGAAGATATTACAGTATTTCGTGCTGTTTCAACATTTCCTCACCTGGCTGTAGTGTGATGTTTGTGACTTAGTGCAAAATAACAAAGTTTGCAAAATTTTGGGATGGAAGAAGAGAAAACACGAATATGTACTTGTTTAATTTTTTTTGTATCGGTTTAACGGACATAAGTTGATGCAAAGTTCCATCATTTCTGTCAAACAGAACCATAGTTCATGTATACAAGCCTGCTACCGCGAAAATAGAACGATTGGAAATTTGTACTTCTCCCTCTATCGCACCCATAGCTTGAGCGAAGGAGATGCAGATCGCAAATTTTTCATATTTCGATGTTCGCGGTAGGCCCTCGGTCGTACTATTTAGTCCCATCCCAAGCAATAGGTGAGCAGACAAATAACGAAAATTTGATTTTGCTTTATTCTGCGGCTGCTACTTTGCTTAGACCCTTGTTGAGCTGTCAAATTCCATACAAAAAACCCCAGGTGGTGCAAGTGGCCCTGGTATAATAGCCGACTGAGGGAAAGTAATGACGCTGTCTATCCAGCGTCAGAGCTGCGAGCCCGGGGATTCACTATCCTACAGTATACGGCTACTCATTTCGTAGAAATTTACGCAGTTTTAATAAAATCAGAACTTCTTCAAAACTAATTTTCAGTAATGCTAAGTAGGGGTTCACATATATATTACTAAAACCAAACATGTTATGTTTACTCAGTATTATAATTTCACATACTTATCGTTACTGCCTTAAAATGGCTTCATTCAGCCTCGACCGGCGATTTCCTTTAGATATCTCATTATAAATTAATAGTACATTACATACCAAGGCCGTTTAAGTGGGAAATGCCTCGGATTCCATGTAATTGTCGACTAACATGTGATCCGAGGCTTTCCCATTTACCGGCCGAGGTTTGTATACTATTTTTCAGCCCGACGGAGCCGGGAGGCGGCTATTTAGTTTTGCGTAAAGTGGCGCTTACCGGCCGGAGGACTGAAAAATAAATTTCGTTATCTCCTTGTTATTGACGCGCAGTCGATAGTACAGAAATTGCACAGAAGGGTATAAGCCGGTAGCTAAGTTTCGAAATAGTTAGTTTTTTCAAATAATCAAAATACACTAAATATTGTTTTCTCCAATATGCTCGGAAATGTTCGCATTAATGTAGCAAAATTAGTACGAAAAGAACCTCCTTATGTACCGACTCAAATTTAAAAAAATCGAATTTATTACTCTACCGTTTTAGCGGCCAGGAAGTTGTACTAAAATCCATTTCTGTATTGTTTTTTACTTTTTTTTAAATATTTGGACTATCAATATTGCAAACAGCCAAATATACTTTAGCCGCGACCAAACGGTCTGCACAGACGGGACAATCTGATTGACATCAAATTGTCAATCTGATCATATCGTGCTTAAAAATGCCCCGTCTGGGCTGGCTTTGTAGTAGTTCTAGAGAGGAGATCAAATGCTTGGTTGTCTCGTTCTATCGCGAGTTGCATACGGCTCGCTGTGCAAGGTCGTGTAGATAATACGGCTTAATAAAACTAAAGACATTACCATGCATTAAAAGAAAGTTTAGGCGGGAACCTTATTTTTCTTTTCAAATCTTATGCAAGACTAAATTTTATTTCCTTTCATGTTTGGAGAAAAGCACTATATATGCCTCGGACGGAAATAGAATTTCGTGGATTCGTATGTTATTTCCGGACTCAGCTTCGCTTCGTCCGACAAAAAATACTCATCCACGAAATTCGGTTTCCCGGCCTCTGCAATAATGTACTATTACCAACGCACTTATAATTAGTGCTCTAAAATCCGTTCAGAAACAATAGGCAATGACCAGAATTACCAACCAGCAGGAAACTGTAATTTTAACATTATTTCCTGAAAACATTAGGTTGAGTTTAAATTTGGAACAGCTGTCAAATTCAAGTGGGTCTCAAGTTCTGGTTTCGAAACGCCGCCACTCCGAACTGTAAATTGTTTGTTGGATTTTTTCTAAAGATATATATAAAGATCTATAGATATTTTACAAGTAGCACTAGTAACAATACAGGTCATTTACCTACGGTTCCTGAACCTATCTTAAAGCACTTATGATAATGTGTGTAGATACCATAGTGTATGCAACTATACATAATTAGGCATTACAACATTCGTGTGATGTTATTATGAAACACTCCTTCGGCTCGTTTCCCACACCCAACTCCCACACTCGTATTGTCATGCCCTTCATTTTGTACAGTCGCATAATAGTAGTTTATATGATTATATTTAATGAAAGGCATTAAAACTCGATGGGTTTACGAAACGTGGCATCAGCTGAGTTTCATAATAACATCACACGAGTTTTTTAATCATAGCTGGGCACCGTGAAATAGTTAACTTCGTTAATCGATAATCCGTTACTAAAAAAGTTAACTTCGTTACTCGTTAAAGCGCTACATTCCGAAAGATTTAACTTCGTTAACACGTGGTTAAAAACAATGGCATTTTTAAATATTTGACTTAGTGATCTGCTTATAAAACTGTTAGTTTCAGTTACGGCAGTTAATAGATTAGGACGAAAACTGATCTCCCGATCTGGATAGGTACAATATTAAAGCTACTCAATTGTGGCTTATATGGTACACTCATTATTTTATACATACACACACTGCACATACGCACTCTATCATGGACAATACACAAAATCTAAGAAGTAGTAGTATTTCTATTCTCATAAAATAAAAGACATTTCTCTCTAATCGCTGGTATTTTGCAGTATTATCATTTACTGGTCGACGGTCCAAGCATACTTGGTAGAACGTGTTGTTTTGCGGCGCGGCGCGGTGTATGCGGCATTTTTGGTAAATATTAGGATTAACTGGATTAACGATTAACGTTCTCAGGGAAGTTTGACGGAATTCAATGATTCCGTTAACTTAAGTTATTCCGTTAATCAAAATGTTAACTTCGTTAATTAACTGATTAACGTGTTAATGCTCAGCTTTGTTTTTAATGCCTAATTATTTACAATTACATACACTGTTTTTTATACCCACATATCATGAGCTCTTCATAATGCGTTCAAAGCGCATATATATCTACCGCCATGCCATTACGACTTTCAGAAATGAAAACTTTTCTGACATTAAGTTTTGACATTTATATTTTTTAAATTCAGAGACGAACTAGAGTTGGCCTCAAATGTTCATATCGTTCGATATCAAAATAACGTGCGAGTTGCGTGCGTCATTGAATGCAATGAGGACTACCGCGAGTCGATTTTCCGCTAGGGGCGCTAGTGGAACGTGGGTCCTGCAGGAACATTTCAAACGTCACTTTGGCAATTCTCTCATACTGATACAGGGCCCACGCATGAGTGGCGCCGCCTGGTGAGCGACAAAACGTCATATCGACTGATATTAAAATGGAGGTCAAATCAAATTTCCTTGTGTCAAATGTGTTGGAAATTTGAAAAAATAAATATTATCGAAATCGATAATATTATTTAGCTATAATAACATTTTAACAGATAAGAAAATTGTTGTAACAAAAGACTTTATTATTATGGGGGCCTTTATATGCGGTTTTTGAACGCATTATTGAGGGCTAATTATATAAGGTGCTAACAAATTAGTCACGGATATTTTAAGAGATAATACATTGTATTAAAACAATTAACTTTAAACTACAATTAAGGAACCTTTGTATAATTTTTTTTTGTTTTCATTTACCGAACAAAAATAATAATTATAATTCCGTCTAAAAATAATCACCATGTGCAAATTTAACTGACAAGATGTTTAGCATGACGTTGACAATCGAGTATTTGATTTGACGTTAAGTGGCCAGTTAGGTAAAAGAGGTACTAAAATATGTTCAATAAGTACTTATTTAATAATCACACTAACAGGGTGTTTTAACGTTGCAAATTTGTTTCCTAGTTTTCTCCAAAAAAACATAACAAAACTTATGATGTTTCATACCTAAATGTATTCCGAGAACCGAGTACTATCTGCGGTAAAAATATCCGTGACTAAATTGTTAGCACCTTATATGTGGGTATATAAACTACTATTCCGTTCTTTTCCACACCAAATCTTACAACAACTTCAGTTATCATCATGTCAATAGTTGATAAGCATCAGTAATCAATCTGTATATTTATTTTATATTAAAGGAATATGATTAAACTTCATTCATGTATTTATATTTTGTGAGGCCAAAGAACCACCTTTTGACACATGTCAGCGCCCATAGAACGTAAACGCGCATGGCCCATTGAAATTATAAATAAAATCCTGTTATATCGTATTTTTGATCGTAGTTTATACATATTTAACGATATTAATTCATGAAACCAACAGTTACTTATTATGTTTAAAGCAGTATTGTGATCGAGTCTGCTGTTTCGATTCACTTGCCAATCCGTAAGTTAATTAAAATCGATTATAAAATAAAAAAAGGTAAATTTATAAGCAAAACACAATGAAAATAAAATGAAAACAGATGTTTAAAATAAAGGTTAATTAATAAAATAAACCAACCTACAGACCTCACAAAGTATAGTTATTCAAAATACACGAGGATAAAATAATCACAGAAAAACATTAAATTGTTTCAGTCAAAAATCGGAAATTTGATGTCTAAAAATGTTATGTTATGTCAATTATTTCATTAATTTAATATATAAAAATCGAAACGATTAAACCATAAAATAAAAAATATGTATAATGTACTTGTACTTTTCTAATAGGTATATTATACATAACATTTATAACTGTTTTCAAGCCTTGAATGCTAACTTCTACATTTTCACAGGTTGGTAAGGCTTTATGCTTCCTTTGACGCCTTCTATTACTCACTGAGGAAGAGAGTGCCAGGAGGTCAAGACTTAGCTATATTTTTGTAGAACGTGCGCTCTACGCGTAAGGCCTCAGCAGAAACCGGGTCCTCACTAGTGTGGGCACGCAGTTGACAATCCGTTTCTCTCGGTATCATTATCTTATACATTTCAAGCATAAAGTTCATTCTGTTAGGACACGACTACTTTACTTATCCTAATTATGTGTATACAAAAATAAGCAGCAGCGACTAACGAAACTAAATAAAACGTTTTTTCATTCACTGGGCGAGGTGAGCACATTTATTATACTGAATTAACTTTATCTCTATTATGTTCACGTTCACAGGTAACCTTTGTGTTGTGACCACCTAAAGCTTAACATTGGTTTATTAGCGCCTGTGGCAGACTTACTAAATCACATTACAATCTGGGTGCCGACCATTCAGCTAGTTGGTAGCATATTGTTATGCATCTGATGCACAAAACTTATTTCAAGATATTTTTTCTAATTTCTACATTACTACAACAATACAATACCATAATCAAACGTTATGAGCATACTTAAATGTTGACGTGATATATTATTTTATCTCTAAACTTCAAAGTAAACTCCAATTTTTCACACTGAATATGGCAAGTCAAGCAAAGTGTGACAAAATATGCCTTATAATGGCTCACATAATAAGCTAGTCGAAGATGTAGACTGTTTTGACATCCCTGTTCCTTTAATAACAAAATCACTCCTAATTACCCGAAGTACGATCGGAAATCTACATTACTTACACATTAACGACGAGAACGTACAGCACGCGGATTTTGGTACGTGTCCTTTTAATTGCACACTATCTTTGCACTTTTTGACCTGATTAATGTTCATAATACCAAGTCATATTTGTTTCAATTGGAACTCGCTACATTAAATCCTTTGCCCCCTTTAGCCAAATGGCTGTAACGAGAAGTATACAATGTCCAGTCAGATGAGATATTGAAGTTAGGAACCACCGGTGTCGCTTAGCCGGACCGCTGAGGCGCGCGGGGGGCCGCGGGCGCCGGCGGCGGCGCGTGTTAGGTGACGATGCCGAGCTCCTCCATGGCGTCCAGGTCGCGCGCGATCATCACCAGCGCCCGCTTGGCGCGCGGGCAGTACTCCGGGGACTCGTCGTCCTCGAGCGACGCATCTTGCGACTCCAATTCTGCGACCAAAAACAGATCCCATCAAGCACATTATTACAATTATTACAGATTATTTCGTCATACTTCACCCACGTTCGATAAACAGCAAGTTGACAGCAGAGTTTAATAGTTACGATATATCGTTGTGGTCAGCTTCATACATATACAATTGCTCTGAGGCTCGTTATACGATATTGTATTACGATTTTAGTAAGACTCCGCTGTCTTAAGCTACTGTTACACATGCTCATTACTAGCATACTTTGTGCTTATTAGCAAGAGAAGTTGGGAGCGGGGCCCCTCCCACTTCCCCGCTTGCTAATAAAATAAGCATGCTATTAATGAGCATGTGTATCAGTAGCTTTACTAAAATCGTAATACAAAGAAAAACAAAATTAAAGCGGGCTTCCATACGTGTTTTTTTTATGGATAATGTCACGGCGCGAGTCCGACTCGCACTTGGCCGGTTTTTAATATGTAGTATATTTATCGTGAAACGAATAGTAAACTAACAATAAGGTCATATTTGAATAGCACTTGTGCCAACGCGCGAATCAACGAAGCTGAGTACAATATGATATAGGTAAGTTACCGGCGACTTGTGCCTCGATGGAGTCGAGTCGCTGGTCGAGAAGCGCGTGGCAGCGCTGGATATGACGCAGCAGGCGCGCGCGACACACGCTGTTCTCGATGGCGGCCTCGGGCTGCGGCGCGCGCACCCGCGCTCTGCTCTCGTGCTCTGAAAACATTATATTAGCTTACATTATCCATCGTCGAGAAACGAATATCAACCTACCCCGAGGTCCTGCCAATCACTATCTACAAACTTATCTAAGTTATTAGTACGAAATTGTAAATGATAACAGACCGGCTAATTTACTTATAACCTAATTTCCCTTCCCCTGCGTTGGAAAAGCAAGGCGGTTGCTAAAAATAATAAAGATCCTTATTGAACAAGCAAGCGAAGTTCTCCGCGGCTACTGGAGCAATCCGGCGTTTGTTTTGTTCGGCGTCGTTGTCGACGATAACTCGAGTAACGTTGATTGGATCGTCGTGAAATTTGGTAAGTGGTTACATTTTTAATGAGAGCCAAATCGGTCAAGGGGTTGCGCAGATATAAGTCGTGAGTTTACGTTCGGGCGAATGGGCGATGAAAGTCTGATTCACGTATTACAAACACAAACACACACATATATATATAGGTATATACATATAATACATATAGGTATATATAAATACATACATACATATATACGAGACTCCTCGAAAATAAACTCTTAACTTTCAATCAGAGCACGGACAGACTTTTTAAAGGTATTTTCATTGTCCTGTAAAGAAACGTTTGGCAAAAAATTTGCTATAAATTCATTTATCACGCTATGCGTCACTTTCGCACGTGAGAGCAGTTAGAACGTGGCAACCGCGATGTTAAACCGACCGTAGAATTGATTCATTACAAACCTCTTTGGAGACGAATATCATAACATGAATTCATACTCTGATTCCGGTTTGCCGGCTACACACAGCCAGAATCAGATCAATCTGAAATCTGGTAGAAATTCATAATATGAATTAAGATCGTGAATTCCGTCTTTAATTCCGGATCTGTGTGGCGACCGTAAAACCTCGGTTTTAGACAATATTTTTATGGAAATTTTTACATAGGGATCTGCTTGTATAAATAATAGTACTCGTACCATGGACAGATTTAGCCAGCTTCTCCAGTTCGGACTCGGTGATCGGCAGGTCCAACGACGCGGCGCCCGGACTCGACAGCAGCCCGCTGAGTAAAGCCGGAGATCCAATGTGGTTCTCCTTATCCACTGGACTTTGTTTTTCCTCCTGTTCGTCAGAAGAAGGGGTCTTCGTACCCAATGCCATTTCTTTTAAATCCTCCGCCTTGATGGACAGGTTCTCTTTTCCCAAATTATTGATGATCACATTTAGATCTGAATATTCAGAGTTTAGTTTCTCTTGCGCAAATGACAATTCTACAGATTCCCAATTTCTGGCCCACAAGTACAATTTGGGATGGTTCTTTGTCCTGCAAAAGAATACTCATTTTAAATTCATATGTGTGCAACGGCCAAACATGGACTATAGACGGACTAAAGCGTGGACCGACGTGCTATAATAAAAACGAGAAAGGAAACGAATGGCCGTTGCCAAGTCCAAGCAAATTCCCCTAAATTGTAAATTCACTTAAATCGCATTATTGTTTTTAGTGGACAAAATAGAAATACATACCCACTTAAACAATCCAAAGAAGTCAACACAATTACGTCAATTACATTAAGTATACATTGTTAATCGGGTACACACTCCACACGGAGCGAAGAAATTGCCACGCGAAGCAAATTGGTCTGTGTAGAACCGATTTTCGGGAAAAAGAAGAATTTCGGGAAAAGAAGAATAAAAAAAACCTGTTATTATTTTAAATCAGGTATTTTTAGGTGTTAATTAGGGTGAATGGCCCAGTGGATGACTTTTGGCAGTTTATTTGAAAAAGTAAAAAATATCGCTTTTAATATAACCAAAAATAGACAGCGGTTTGCGAATTGTGTTCAAAAACTTCCATTCGATTCATTAAATAATTTACTATTTGAGAGACAGTTTCCGTGACTAGGTGGTTTTAGCGAATCTGTTAAGAACTTTTAACGGCCTCCTAGCCTAGTTGGTAGTGACCCTGCCTACGAAGCAGGAGGTCCCGGGTTCGAATCCTGGTCAGGGCATTTATTTGTGTGTTTATCACGAATATTTGTTCCTGAGTTATGGATGTTTTCTATATATTTAAGTATTTATATGTATCTATCTATTATATATATCGTCGTCTAGTACCCATAACACAAGCCTTATTGAGCTTACCGTGGGACTAGGTCGATTTGTGTAAGATTGTCCCACAAATATTTATTTATTTATTTTATTTATTATTATTTATCGTGAAAATCATGATTTATGATCAAGTCACAGATTAGTAATAAGTTACTAACGTAACAGATACTTCACTTCCCCACAAAACGACAAATAGGGTAAGCGGTAGTAATCTTGCCCCCCCAATCATTTGCCCTGAACTTAAAATCGATTTATTAAGATATACGTTTGAGTAGAATATAGGAAAAAATATTTATATTTTTCTTTGTTGACAACAGTATATAGTATAATTGATAGTTCTCCAGCATAATATCTGGAACACGCGTAAAAAAAACATTTTGCAACGATCGAAGCTAAAAGTGTGTTTTATTAAGAAAATCAGAATTTAGTACTTTTAAACTATTATACGCTTTTTATTGGTATTCAAAATGTAATATTTGTGTTGTTTTATATTAGTTATAGTTTCTATTCACTATCGTCAATAAAAATAAACAAATCATTTCATTTTTGTGCCATTCAGCCTAACAGGTGGAACTACATCTGGGCCCTTATCATATTTAAATACCAAAAGCTCCGTTTTGCTAACATTATATTTAAGTCCATGAGTCTCAGCATAACGCTCACATATAGACACTAAAATTCTCAGGCCCGTGATAGATGGACTCAGCAGCACCATGTCGTCGGCGTAGCTTATGTTGTTAGCACATACGCCTGCGACATGACACCCGACGGCGGCGCCGCTGAGCTCCTCCAAAAGGTCGTTCATGTATAAGTTATACAGTAATGGTGACGTCAGCCCACCCTGTCTAACCCCACACATCAATTTGTATGGGTCCGAGTTCGCGTTTCCCCATCTTACACTGTTTATTAGGTTTCCGTACCAGTATCTCAACAGACTGGCTATTTCACCCGGCACCCTCGCCCTTGCCACTTAAGTAAAAGCAAGTTCCTTAAAAATATATTGATAGAAGACGTACAATAATTAATTATTTCTTATGATTTAACGGAAACATGAATACATAAAGCAAATATTTGAAAGTTCTGTGACGTTGCATTGACAGGAAAAGCTAAACAATCGCCAATCATTTGATTTTTTGACATCAAAGAACGAATGGAACAGAGCAGAGCCCTGTTACCGATTCAGATGTGAATATATTTTTTTTAATACTTTGGTTTCATCGGGGAACACTGACCAGTCGCGCCGCGACTTTGAGTTCTCTTTCTATCAATTGTTGTCGCGGGTGTAAGTTGTAAGATGCTCTAAGTTATGCTAGACGTGCAGGTCGAGCGGCTTCGTGCGGTAATTTCCTTACGAGGCGACTCGCTCTGAGTGGAAGTGTGTTTAAATGTTAATAGTGCTTTCGACTGCCGATGATCATGCACTAGACTGGGCAGGGCAAGCCGATGCGTTACGTACTGTGCGACGCGCATGTTGACGCGCACGGCGTGCAGCGCGTCCTCGATGCGCAGCAGATTGCCGGAGAGCTCGTGCGAGCGGCGCAGCGCGTCGCAGGCGCGGCCGCCGCCCGGCCCGGGCAGCAGGCCCTCGTACAGCCGGTCCTGGTCGTGCATGAACCGCTGCCGCCGCCGCCCGCGCCGAGGGTTCAGGCAGATGCTGCACGTGTACTTCTCGGGGACCTAAGTACAGACAATAGGGATGACGACTAGGTTGAAAAACTATTATTATAATTAGTCCGTGAGTTAGATTATCTAAAATTATTAGACACGTATTTTTTCCTTTTTCAATTTAACTAAAATTGACGAAGATAAAGAGCATCAAAGTTCCGGGGTGGGGGCTTGTGACGTCACTCCTAGGTAAGAATTGTACCTAGGAGTGACATTACGCGAAACTTGAACGCACTGTATTTTTGTCATTTTTGATTTGACGAACAAAAGAAAAAATACGTGTACAATATTTTTTTATAATCTAAAAGACGGACTAAATAGATTTTTTCAGTCGTCTAGCCTATTACAAGTGAACCACCAGTGTCGGACCGACTTTGCAACTCATTTTCAGGCAGATAACCAATCCTACAGCACACAAAGATTAAACGAGATATTAGGTTGAGCTTGTCTAAGAGTATTCTCAACATGACATGCCATGCCACCATAGGGGGCATGGCATTTCGCGTTTTATGGTTCAAGTTGTTTCTCCAGAGGAGCCTAATCCACGTATTGTTATAGTTTTACCTCTAATTCTCTTATAGTTGCATTTTATCATAATAACAATAAAGCGAATAAAGCAGTCACAAATGTTTTACGTAAATAAGTTACCGCGGCGAGCCATTGGACTTCATCGGAGCGCATTTTTTTCATATCCCGTTGCGCGCGCAAATTTTGACGTTAAGGACCGCCAAACAGCCAAAATAAAGAATAAAATAAATTTTGTTTAATGCACAAATTATTGTGAATTATGAATAATTTAATAAAAAATCACATATATTAAATTATTCAACTGAATAATGAGATATTGCTTTTTAACGCATAAGTTATTATGCGGCTAAAAACAGTGTACTTTGTTTGAAAAAAAAAACTTCCTAATCCGAACAAATTTTAATGTAGTGTCTGTGTGCGTAACTTATTATTATTTATTATTATTATGCAGCGAACTTAAAAAACATGGAAGAGGAGCTTCAAACAAATTGTCAACATAAAACGGGGTAAACACTCGATATGCGCATACACGCTACGCTGCCAATCAAACTGGTGAACATTTTCAGTCGGTTTTTAATCACCCAAAAATCCCAAAATATCATTGGTCAACGTCAATATGGTGCGGTAGCATTGTTCTGAGCGCCGACACTTGAAAATTACACAACAAATGTGCCGCGCCGGCCTGCCGGCCATCTTTTTGTGTTACATCCTTGTTAAGTCAATGAAATTGAATGATGAAACTGTTCCTCCATAGATGATGATGATGATGACTCGTAGAAAAAGTTTTGTATACAATCGTAATATAATTAAGTTTTTCAATCTCGTACCTTACTTAGGCCACTCAGCAAGCTTCGTGGCCTAAACACGGTACTCGACTGAAAAACCCTTCATTATATCACGATTGTATAAAATACTAATTAAGCGCCATCTGTTAAAAAGTTGGTCCAGCCACCCCTAGGTGGAGAGCCGGCGGTGTGCGTAGGCCGTAGACGTACCTCGGCCTCGCGCTGGATGTTGTGGCACAGCGCGTGCTGCCAGCACAGGCACAGCTCGCACTGCACCATGAGCCCGTCCTCCTCGCGGAACCCGCAGTGGCAGTTGATAATCTCCTCGCGCTTCATGCGCACCAGCTTGATGCGCTCGCCGTCTGAACAAAAACGACATTTTTTATTTTTACACAAGTGTTACAAAATAATAAAAATAATAATAAGTAGTAACTAACGTGTGTCAAATGACTTACTAATCTACACTTCGACGTAATCCTTAGACCATAGACAACTGGACACGACTGTCTGACATTTTCTAAACAAAATATTCTGCCGATTTTTCAGGGGGTCTGGCTAATGGCGCTATTGCACAATTGTGCAAGTTTATTGGCAGATTATTAAATTGTATTGAAAGCCATGACGTCTATGGTCTAAGTCGTCGTCATATGTAAATTGAATTTACTGTTTTGTGGTACAATGTATTTATTCTGTAAGTAATTAATTACAAATATCCTCCCTTGGGTGCCATAGAAGTCGAATGTGGATGGGATCAAGCGTGTAGTGAGATTGTATAATTTTCTGGTGGAATAGCTTTGTCATGTCATACATGTATTGTTGTACTTTACATTCGTCATAATGACACGAGTGTCACCGCGTAAATAAAATCTTTAAAAATCTAATAGGTGGATCTGATGCGTTTGAATGTGCAACCTTCATATTTTGTTTATATTTCTACGACTGGAGTAACAAAATAAAGGAAAATAAGTAGTAAATAATATACATGCGTGAAAAACGTTTGCAGGTACTACAACATGCAATAATAAAAAACATACCTATTTTGTTTTAAAATGAAAAATGCTGTCAATTGTTGTAAATTTGTGCTGTTACAGAAGTAGAATGAGTTTACATGCAAATTTTTACATGAATAAATAGTCGAATTACTTTTTAATTACACAAAAGCAACAAAATTAGTTAAGACTTCGTACACGTGAAGATACACTCAAGAACGGATTCATCGAGTTTATTAACACCATGACCGTTCATCTTAATTCTGCAGTAATCATCTTAACCGTGTGAAAACGAGTGCTGTAAAGGGCTCGACACGTTAAGTCATGGTGTTAATACACGCGATTAATCCGTTCTAGTGTTTAATTTCAATAAACAACAATCGCGGTAACAGAAGACAAATGAAGGTTATTCCCACGTAGGAATGTTTGGCATCTAGCGTTTTCTGGTAAGTATAATTAAATTAATATCATTGCTGTAGTTTATTGAAACAATTCACTAAATAAAGAAGACAACACACTATTAGTTAAAGGATTAGTTATGATATGATACGAGTACTTACTGTCGGTGTACATGTAGTGTGCGGAGTCGTCGAGGCCGGCGGGCGCGGCGGGCGCGCACGGGTCGTCGGTGTCGGTGCGCGCGGCCGAGTCGGGCGTGCCGCAGCTCGGGTAGCTGGAACGCGTGTCCTCGGAGCCCCCCGCCCACTCCTCGTCCTCGCTCGCTAGCTTTCCTATACAAGCGAAAGTCTTACGCCTCTTCTCGCTTTCAATCCTGCTTCCGTTCACCATTTTCGTTACGGTGTGCGTAGATATCGCCGTTTCAAAGTCCAACACCCCACAATCCGGTATTTCTTGTTTCGGCACGACTAGATTCTCTTCGATTTCGGTTTTTTCAAGTTTAACGAACGGCGGGTCGGTCGCGACATTTTCGGATTCCGCCGTCGGCTCAGTTTCTTTAGGTCGCACCGGCAGCAAAACCCGAGGCCGCTTCGTCGGCTTGACGGCTAGTGCATTTCGTAGTTTCGGCGAGTCGACCGGTCTAGGCGGGTCTTCGACGGCGGCCGCGGGGACCGGCGGCCGCAGCGGCTCGGGCGCGGGCACTGGCGCCGGCTCCGGCGGGGCGGAGGGCGGCACCTCCGCCCTCGTGTGCATCCGCGGTAGCTTTACTTTAATTATCCTTTGCTGGGCTTCACGTTTCAACCGTTTCATTTCCGCTTCGCTCGGCCTGGTCCTGGCGTAAGCCAAGTCTAAAACTTTGGGCGTGTTTCCCATACTCTTTCTTAGTTCTCTATGGTAATGTTTGATATGCATTTTGAGAAGCGTAGTATTTCGGAAATTCTTAAAACACCCTTCGGCAGGACATCGTAGCAGAGTTGAAATAACTTGAACTCGTAAGGACCCAACATCAACTGAAAATAATGTAAATTCAATAAGCCATATATTTAGAATATTTTGCTAGGTTCGGTCGTGCATCCGAACAAATTCATGAATATGTTAAAATGTTTACACTCACCGAAACCATCTTTAATATTAGCGCCATCCAGAACAGCTTCCTCTGTCACTGGCTCAGTACACATGTTGGTTTCTTTAGTATTCGGGTTCATGTAAGACGCTACTGAAACCTAAAACAAAAATGAATCATTAGGTGGATCCACACGGAAGGACCTATAATTACCTGAGAGGCGGTTCTCTTTGTGAACCAGTTTGTTTGTCTTAGATAATAAATAAATAAATATTCTGGGACAATCCTACAAAAATCGACTTAGTCGCACGGTAAGCTCAATAGGCTTGTGGCTTAATAGATAGATACATATAAATACTTAATACATAGAAAACATCCATAACTCAAGATTAGATAATCAATCAATACTAGCGACTGTGTTCAGTTAAAAGACAATGCAAAACTAACCGGAGGCGGTCGCAATGGTTTGATTTTAAGTTTCGGCCGTTTTTTGTGGGGCATCAGGTTGTGATGGTTGTTCTTGAGGCTAAGCTTGGACCGTTTGAGTAACGGCGAGGAGGCGGGCAGGGCGCGGCCGGGCGGCGGCGGCGGCGGCGCGCCCTCCGCCGAGGTGCGCACCCAGCCCAGCCGCCGTGACAGCTTCAAATGGATGCCGAAGTCCATCAGGGCGGTCTCGAAAGGCTTCAGCGCCGGCTGCGGGTTGTTCTCCAGATACACCCGCATATCATTCTTAGTGTGAATTCTTCGATTTTCTGGGCTGCAAGTGTAATAGTAGATCACATACCAAGGCCGTGTAAGTGGGAAATGCCTCGGATTTCATGTATTTGTCTAACATGTGATCCGAGGCTTTCCCATTTACAGGCCGAGGTTTGTATACTATTTTTCAGCCCGACGGAGCCGGCAGGCGGCAATTTAGTTTTGCGTAAAGTGCCGCTTACCGACCGGAAGGCCTAGTATAAAATTTTTACGACATTAACTTCTCGACCGCGTTAGCGTATTGACGGGTCAAAATATGAAAGTTGCCGGATGATTGAAATAAACGGCAAACACAATTTGACCTCTCGATACGCTAACGCGGTCGAGAAGTTAATGTCGTACAATTATTATACTAGGCCTTCTGAGGGCTGAAAAATAGTGTTACGTACGTCAGTTTTGTATTCGCGACCCACAACATACGGTAAGGGAAAGTGAAACACGTACCTTTTTACGCTTTATTGTCGTAGTAACAAGAGTGAAAATGGTACGTGTTTCATTTTCCATAGCTGTGCACAATATCAAATAAAATCCACGGCCAAATGTTACCTAATAGACGGCAGAGTGTACAGAAATAGGTATTCACTACGCAGATACACAGGAAGATTCGACGAGTCTGGCAAAAGGTACAGTAACAAAACTACAAGTTACAACATTCGGCTACGGTAGTCCACGGTATGGTACGCTACGGTATTCCGCGCTTGTTAATGACATCATAGGATGTCCGAAACATGTCGCGTATAGTGATATACGTGAAAAACCACGTGAGTGTAATCCGTATTTTTTTTTTAATATGGCATTTTTGATCCCGAACGTTTATACAGTGAGTAAGTCTAATACGGGCGATAAATTTCAAACACACAATTCATTCGTGTTATCAATAATTAAAACATATTTTTAAGTTACACTTAATTATGACCTCATAATTAATTTTTTATACCTAACATTTTGAGCAGCAATGTACTATAAAAAATTTGACGCTGACAGTTGTCAACGAATCTTTAACGCGAGTGTGTTTGCATTACATTGCGGGCCGAATTATTTTCTACGGATATAATTTTAATTGTGATTCCATTAAAAGTTACCTAATTACATTTACGTATTATGTCCTATACTAACAACCGTTAAGAGGTTCGCCCGTATTAGATTTACACACTGTATGTGGAATAGCTTTAGCCCCTCTTTCAAAAACAAAAAAAATCCCTATGATAATGGTGAGAAGTTTCAAATACCGACCTCACTAAAACCACGTCCCATTTGCCTGCCGAGCTGCCCAAGCTCCTCCGTACCATATGTTTCGTCCACCCCGGCGGCAGCCTCTTGTCCTCCACCTACCAAATAGGGGACCAGTGTAAAATAGGTACATATTCACAAAGTAATAATGCTGCGAGTTTGGCAACTTAACTAGAAGCGCTTATGCAGCGCCATTATATGTTTTGCATGAAGTTTCATAAGTATTAGTTAACTTTGACAACCTGATATCGCAAGATGTAACTCAAATGTCGAAGTCGTAACACTTTTTTTTTAGAAAGTGCACTCTCACTTCACTTTTTTTTAATAAACTTAGTGATATTTCATAACACGGGGGTTATACCCTATTATGAAATATCACTATCGCACGGCAAAACATAAAAAACCGACCAAGAGCATGTCGGGCCATGCTCAGTGTAGGGTTCCGCAGTTTACCGTCCGTCATAATAGGCAACCTTAAAAAGTGTTTTAATAGATACCATGCTCAATAAGCGTTAACGCCCAAGACGAAAATAATGTTGATACCGTGTGACACATGCTGCGTTTTTAAGAGGAAATAAACAAAAACAACATCATACCAAAACCCAGATGCCACTAGTTAATACCCGAAAGCGTAAAAATTTGTAATTCTTAAACAGAAAAGAGCCACTTTGATTCCTTCCAGCAGGGAATAAAAGTGCCACTTTGATCCCCTCCTAGCTTGAACAGAAATAAAGCCTTTTATTAATAGGTGTTGTGAAAAATATTTTTCCACAAAGAATCAGGTCGTTTATAGCATTTTCTTTACATTGATATTATTAAATAAGGAACACAAATCTCCTCTAGGTGTTTATTATTTCTATGGTATTTTCTATGAACTGAACATAACCAAAATTAACTGTAATTATGTTTGTTGATTTTTTCAGGATTAGATGAGGTGATTGACGCATACCGGTTTCGTACTTGGATGTAAGTACTTGTACTCTATTGGTGGCGATGTGTTCTATTTAGTCACATTAGTAGAACGAGAGGTAAACAATTTTAAGTTACATGTATCTAAGAAACTTCATTGATAAGGCTAATGTGAAATAAAACTGTCAAGAAACACATAAATATTTATTGTTCTCCAATCCTAGTCTGGGCTAACGGAACTAGGTCACATCATGTGTGAAATTCGTTAGCAGTTTCCAGAAGCGAAATGCGAGGGAGGTTCACACTTGATGAGATCTGGTTCCGTTCGCTCAGACTCAGAATCAGAACGCAAACTACAAACCTTACTAATTTAATAAGCGCGCCATCTTTTTAGTATAGCTACAGCTAATTTGGAAATTTGTTGAAAACTGGACTGGACTGATAACTCTAATATAGATTATTATTCAATATACTCTATGCTATAAAGTACTCGCCTATAGGTATAACACAGTACGAGTAAAACATAATTATACATTATAACTAATATTTGAAACGGGATAATTACCATGTATGTTTCTTTTATTGAGCACCCGATATTTCGACACTGTTGCAAGCGTCATGTTCACGGATGGATGGATGTTTACTCCGTGAACATGACGCTTGCAACAGTGTCGAAATATCGGGTGCTCAATAAAAGAAACATACATGGTAATTATCCCGTTTCAAATATTAGTTATAATGCAAATGAACATGTTAGCCAAAATCGTATAATACATTTTGACATGAGAAGTCAAACTAAAGGCTTGCGTCTCGTTTTGATTGAGAGACTAATGACGTCATTAAACAATAATGCCAACATCATCATAGGCATTATTGTCAATACTAAAACTTGTGTGTGTTGCTTAACTTCAAAATGTGGTAAATCCATTCGACCCTCTCAGCAAATATCTACCATATTACAATTTCTTAATGCTAAAACCGCATAATCTGCCAGATGGATTTACCCGAGTTTGAAGTTAAGCGACTCACTTGTGCGAATAAGACACAGGGCAGTTTAGAGTTACTTTCAACTGAACCGTTATCTTAAGTTCCGTATGAACACCTTTCAAGCTTGGTGTTCTATTTAGTTTAAGCAAAAAAATAAAATGACCATCGTTGTGATTTAGAATTGATATGATAGAGCCAGTGAGAGGCGAAGAATACCTGCACGCTGCGGCGGGGCACCAGCGAGTCGCCGCTGTTGGGCACCTCGCTGACGGCGCCCTCGGGCTGGCCGTCCACCCAGCGGCAGCACCACTCGCCGGGCAACAGCGCCGCCTCGGGCGCCGCGCACTCGCCGCGCCGCGAGCTGGCCAACTCCTCCGTCTTCAGCATGATCTCCTGCCGCATGGCCTCCACTTGTTTCTTCATCTCCTCCAGCTGACATTTCACTTTCTCCACTTGTTTCTTGACCTTCTTCTCTTGCATCAACCTTAGTTTCTTGCCTTTCTTTACTTTCGAAGAACTTTTCGACTTCTTTGGTTTTTCTTTACCAGTTTCGATTGCTATCACAAGCGGCTGAACGCCTTCCGTTTCCATTATGACTTCTTCCTTAGTTTCTTCCTGTTTTATGTCTGTCTTTTCCACTTCGTTTATGCCATCCTCCAACTTTGTGATGACTTCTTTTATTTTACCTATGACTTCCTCATGCTTAACTCCATCCTGAATTTCGAATAGTTTTGTTTCTTCTTTCATTACCTTATTAAAAAAAACACACATTAATATACCTCAGAAAAAACTTTTCACTTCTGTTGGTCAAAAAGTTAACACTTTAAGTCAAGGCTAGGCGACATAAAATCGATTTTTAAGCTCTAGAGCATAAAGTAAAATCCGGCCCCCAGCCGCCAGCGAGGGGCGCTCGGCGGATAAGAACGATCACGCCCGAGCATGGCAAACATGGATGTTTCATTTTCAACGATTTAAAGTGGAATACGTAGTGCGGTCCAAAAGTTTCCAGCCTTACAAAGAAAATAAGTAAATAGATTTACAATTTTATTTTAATTTTCAATATAGTCTCCGTCTATTTCAATACACTTTTCAGATCTATGAATTAGCATTTCAATCCCTCTATAAAAATACTCCGAAGTTTTGTCCTCAAAAAGGGCGTATACTGCACGGGTCACTTCATCATCAGAAGAAAATCTTCTTCCTCTTAAGTCTGCCTTAAGTTTGGAAAACAAATAGTAGTCACTCGGGGCCAGAATATGGCAGCCATTATCTTTTTGGTGGATTGCGTAACCCTGACCTTCTTAGGTGGCTTTTCACCAAATCGACGCCACTCCATCGATTCCCTTTTGGAAAGGGGATCATAGTATAAAACCATTGTTTCGTCCCCAGTAGCAATTGACTCCAAAAAACTCTCTCCGTATTTTTTATAAGCATCTAAAACTTCCTGAGAGCATGCTTTTTGCTCACTTCGTTGCAAGCTCGAAAGAAGTTTGGGCACCCACCTGGCACTAACTTTATTCATGTGAAGATGTTCATGAAGAACCCTAAGAACTGAAGTTTTCGAAAGCCCTGTTATTACCGCTATTTCCTTGGTCTTTGATCTTCGGTCACTCAAAACTTCCTCTTCCACTAACTTGGCGCAGTCGTCGGTGACTGCCTCCGCAGGCCGACCGGAGCGAGGTTCGTCGTGGATGGTCTCCCGTTCTAAACGACATTGCTTACTCCATTCTTTCACGGTGGAAAATTAAGGAGACAAGTCCCCGTAAACAGTATCTAATCTTTTTTCAAAAATCGGTGGAACTGACCCCTTCCTTTGCAAAGAACTTGATGACAGAACGATATTCCAACTTATCCATTTCGAAAAATTTCAGACTTCCCGTTGTTTTAAACGCCGTGAAATTAAAACCGCAAGCGATAGAAATCTAAAAACTATAAACGAAAGAGCAGAATAAATGACGATCGCAATGACATTTTTTTTATTTGAACCGCCAGTTTTCTCCAGCCCTTAACTTTTGGACCGCACTACGTAAAACCTAATATTTTCCATACAATCGAAGTGACAAGCAGAGTACCTCAGGCATAAACACTCATTTTATCCTTGACTACTATATTGGTCCGAGTGCAACGAGAAATAAGAATAAATAGCCTCGGCTGGAATGGGTTACTTTATGCCCTTGATATACAATCTACTATTTTTAGTCCTTTTAGTGTAATGCAAAAACTAACGAACTTACAACGTCTAGGTCCTGTTTCTCCACTGTATTGCTTATATCCAAAGCATTTGACATATCATCAGTTTGGTCATCAGGCTTTATGTCATTAGCATTAGAATCCTTGATTTCAACAGCAGGTAGCTCCATCTTAACTTCGATTTCAGGTTCCTCGTTACATACTGTTCCAATAATAGATGCAACTGCTTCTACACACAACAAAATATCGAATTCTTATGACAGTCTCCACGCCGCCTCAGCAGCCTACTTGTTCAGCAGGCTACTGGCACGGGCATACACCATCAACCATATATACAACTACATACTATAACAGCAAGTAACAGATTAGTAGTTTATCTGACTGTAGGTAATTAAAGGCTTTACAACACGAGTGTTTCCTAATTATGTACAATTGCATGCTAGTGTATGCAAATATACGTGTGTAGATAATGCACCAATTATCTACACACATATCATAAGTGCTCTAAGGTGGGTTCAGGAACCGTAACCGGGAAATTACCGGCATTGTTACTAGTGTTTCTGGTAAAACATCTATAGATATTAAATATTAAAATAATGCAATAAAAAATATATTGAGCACATACAGAAACAAAATATTTATTACAGCTCGGAATGGCGGCGTTTCGAATCCATGACAATTTTTTTTAAATCATAGCGAAACAAATGAACTCCCTATTCTTGTGTCACTCGAGATCAAATTTACGATTTATATTAAAAGACATACTGAATTGGCATTTCATTTGGTAACTGTTTTAATATCTATAGAATTTAGAATTGACAGACACCCACTTGAATTGACAGCTGTTCCAAATTTAAACTCATAACCTACCTACTGTTTTCAGGAGGTAATGTAAAAATTACAGTTCCGTTAATTCCTGCTGATTGGTACAATAATGCTGGTTTATTGCCTATGGTTTCTGGCCGCATTTTAGAGCACTAATGATATGTGCGTAGATAAAAAGGGCTATTTACATATTTAAAATCCTACATTATTATGAACACATACCTGGTATTTTTTCTTTTTTAATCTCATTTGAAACTGGTTTTACATCATTGTCTTTTAATTTTTTTTTCTTCTTTGCAAGAGTTTTTTTCTTAGCCGGTGGTTTCTTTGTTATGTTATTTTTCTCTTGTAGTTCAGGGATAGTTTCGCTTAGAAATGATTCTGTGGCTGCAGCCGTTTTGTTTGTTAAGGTACTAGGTTCTGACTTTATTTCAATTTCTTGTTTTATGGAAGCGACATTACATTTTGTATCTTTATCTACAATATGTAGTTTTTTGCGTTTCTGCCCAATGTTAAATATTTCTTTTATGTTTAACTTCCGCTTCTGCTCACGCCTTTCGCTCTTAGAACCTAGATAATCACGGGTGGGATCAAAGAGGTGCGTGTGGTATAAAGGCAGAGGAGGGGGGCCGGCGGCCGTGGCGGCCGCAGCCACTGCGGGCGAGGTGACGGCAGGCGCGGCGGCGGGCGGCGGCGTGCCAGCAGACCCGAAACGAGGGTAATCATGCTGCCCGTTCGCATCCTTCAGCTTGTACATCCTCGATAATGTACACTTCCATTGAAATCCATCATCAAACATAACTTCGTAGTGACCTGTTCAAATAAAAAGAAAAATAGGCTAAAACATATATAAAAAATATAACAAAATTAAAAGAAAATGAATGAATATACTTCTAAAAAATACTCGAAACTTAGTATATCTAAATATATTTAAAAATAATATTTCCGTAAAATTCAAGGGGACGTTCTTCAGGTTAACTCAAGTTAATTTCTCCAAGAAACTAGTGTTTTGTTTAACTTTTAAGTTTTTGAAATATTTAGCAAATAAATTTATCCGCTGAACCAGTGTAAGAAGTTCTTCATTACCTTCTAATGTTATTAACTTTTTGAAATTTCGGCTGTAAAGAGTTTTGCATTAACAACTATTCACTGCAGGGAGATTACGAGGTGAGTAAATTAATCTACATTCTACATTAATTTTACTGTGTCACATAAATGTCATAATAGTAAATATTGTTCTTAGAAAATGATGCAGTAAAATTATCCTCCCGGAGAGATCACTGATATCAATTTCATGGACGGCTTCTGCAACGGCAATGCTGCTGATGCGGCAACAAAGTATTGTATAGACGCCGATACGTGTATGTAACGTCGGTGATGTTCGTTTTCAACTACTTAGTGCTAAGATACGTTTTGCAAGTCTTTCCCATCACGGAACAATGGTGTTTCGGACCTTTGGGAGGCGTACGCGGAGCCGTAGCCAACACGCAGAGGCCCTTTCGATAATTTAATGAAATGTAAGGAATACACCGTAACGTTACACGTTTTGCAATATTATTTTGATTATTATTGCTATCGTTGCAGCTGCATAGACGTCCAGGTCAACGAGGTCTCCCACAGATATCCCACGAAAGGGATATGAAACATACAACATGTGATAAGCATTATGAATGCCAACGTTGTCTTCAACGTATTTATACGAATCTTCAGAGCCTCAGTACGAGTATCAGCACTCTGTTCCGAAGCGTACTCATTAGATTATTAAATTATGAATATGAATATTCGTTTCTCCTTTGCGGATCACGAGCCTATACATTCCGGTATTTTGGCACACTTGCGTGGGCATACAGATCCAACACGTAGTCGTAGAGGCCTTTTGGAAGATTTTGCTGTGTAATACACCTGCTAGAACCCATGCACGGGTGAAACGGTCCGAGCAGGCGTTAAATCTGTTGTAAAGAAAGTGGAAAGAATAACGGGCTATGGCGTTGAGGTCTGGGTAGATCAGAAGAATGGACTATTGCAAAGAGTTCCGGACACCTGCCATAACAATGTTTCTAACACGTTATCGAGGCAGGCGGTGACTTGCCGCCGACTAGATGGGCCCCTGAAACTGCCGTCGCAAGAACGGCCAGAAACAACGGCTTAGGGGTGTCGAGAGGTGTGCGCCGCTTTCTACCCAGTGGCTATGCCAGCCACTGTGCCCACTCGCGGCTTATGCATATTTCACTTCCACCCCTGAAGCATATAGCTCTAACGACTCCTCTCTGGACGGCCAATGAAGGCAAGCCAGAGCTGAGAGTCCTACGGGTCCCCTTGGGGTCCACTTCGACCGATGAATGCACGCCGGAGAGGGAGATCCTGACCAACTCTCTGGAGCACTCGGATCATTGGAGTCATTACTCCCCAACAGCTCCCCACAAGCTGAATATTATTATTAAGTAGTAATTATGGAAACAGTGGTTTGTGAGCTGCAATAAAAATAACTACAATACAATAAAACGGAATTTTCTTAGAAGAGTTTGAATGTAGTTAATAGTATTTACTTAATAGGAAAATGGCACCATATCAAATGGAGTGCCCATCGAAGAATTGAAAAACCCATGGACTTAGTCATTTCATACACCCCTGATCCCTGATACCCCCCTGCTATACTCCAGATATTTTTTAACTAAATCTAAAATCAGGCAGCTTACTTCTTCGATATTTTAACCACAAAAGTTTGAAATATATTACTTTTCACTAAACTAAATGTAAAAAAAAAACAAAAGGAAAGAAAGATTTAGCAAGTCAGTTATTGGAATTTGTACCTGGGACCTCACAGCCTCACACCCAATAAGCAAACCTTCTACCACTGAGCTTCTTCTTCCTCTTTTATATATAATGGCGTCTGTTCGAGAGTTGGACAATTTTGCCAGTGTCACATATTATTAATATATCAGTATATCATATATTATATAAATAGTATATTAACACTTGGGCGACGTTGTTCGGTAATTGGCCTTGCTATTTATTAAGTTTGTAGCTATAAGACCTAACAAAATTGTTTCTCAGGGGGCCGAGATTCCGGGACAACCGAGTAATTACTCAATAACAAATTACACGTGTTTCAGGATTTTTCTTCAATAGCTGCACACTTCTTCGTTAGTTTACTGCACAATAAGCTATAAATATTACACATTAAATCACATTTAGCACACAAAAAACTATTCAAGAGACGCCTTCGCCATCTTGCGTATCAACCGGAAGTCTACCACTGTCTGACACTAACTTTTGGACCTTTTACAATGTAATATTCATTTACTTTGATACGTTCGACTAAATGCGATATAACAAGCAGCAGCAGTAAATATAAATTAACGTAACAAGCAACCTGTCGAATTTAATGGAAATAAAAAAACGTCCACTATATATATATAATAATAGACGATATATAGATATTTAGTCTAGTTAAATTAAGTCCCGCGTAAGTACTTATTGCATAAGCGAAGCTGTCGATTGTAACCGTCATTGGCGTCCGTGGTAGGACTATCCGATGACGGCCACAGCTGACTGTTGTTTTATGTGTAGGTATTTGACTACTAAGAAAACATCCATAACACGGGAATATGATATGAATCTTTGCATAATTACCACACAAAAATACTAAAGTCACAATACAGTAATAAGACATACCATTTCCCAAATCATTTTGAACAGTTGCAATGAACCGGCGGTTGTCCCGCCATCGAGCCAAACATCTTTCACCCACAGCAAAACTGACTTTCTGTTTGTCATCTACTTTAGGTTCCATGATCATTTCCAGCATAGGTGTACGAGGAGGTGATGCTGGCTTTGTTATTACACTGCTCATTGGTCTTAATCTTGGGCTGCTTATACTAATCCATTCATTGTGCCTAAAAGTAATTACAAGAATTTTGTTAATATTATACTCCTGTTGAGGCCCTACCAATTGTGTTTCACTGTGCTGACGCACAAATGTAATGCCCTCAAAAGCAATACCTTAATAAATAAATAATAATATAAATAAGTAACTAACATCTTTGGTTGGTTGTCAAATTGTACCAGGACCTCCATTTCTTCACAGTCCACTTCTACTATCTGAGCAGGATGCCACAGCTCACAAAAATCTTTGGCTTCTACCTTTGATCCAATTGCCAGAGGAACACTGGAGTTCGCTGTAACAAACAGATACGTTACATTGGACCATATTCAGGGGTCCAAGATCTATATTGACAACATGTTATGTGTGTGTATTATTAAACGCGCGGCAGCTGCGCGATCTGGGATCATGCTGCGTCCGCGTGATTGTAGCTGAATGTTCGCGATTGTCGTAGCGCGGCAGCAGCGCTACTTCAGCGCGGCTACAGCGCTACAATCTCGCGACGGCGGCCAATTGGAAGTTGAAATAGTAGAAATTGTCTATACTCTAATACATTGAAATGAGCAATTCTTTTATATAGGTATTTTGGCGATCTCGGAAACGGCTAAAACAATTTAGAAAATTGGTTGGCAGGGGTTTTTGCTTCAAAAAGGCAATTTTGAGTAGCAACCTGTCCACACTCTACATCCCTCCTTCACTCGACAGCGCTACAATCCCGTGACGGACGCGCGTTTGCAATCGCAATGTGCAAGGGCCCTAAGACAAGACTCTCGACATTTATACTGACTTATGAGTTTGACCGCTAAGCTCACTAAGTGCTTAATATGTCCATGTTGCAAATATAAGCTAGAAAATATGTTCATTATAAGATAACTATTTTGTCTTAGTGACTTGTTTTTAGCTATACATCCAGGACATTATTGTCTGGTCCAGGACAATAATACATTTTTATGAGTTTATTATTTTTTCTTGTCAGTATTCCCAAGATTAATTTATACTATGCGATAGTAAAAAAAAAGACAGAAATATCTGCATGACATAGCCAATAATGTCATTCAGATGCAAGGTGTAATATATTAAAACAAGTAGACATACCTTTCTCAGGACTGAAATGTTTGGATAGAGCAGCAGCTTTCTTCTTATGTATAGCAGCTTCAGCATTATTAAGTATCATATCCATTACGCTTGTTGCTATGGACAAAGATTCTTCACAGTGATCTTTATTTTCTTGTACTTGATTGGTTGCTTTGTCTAATTCAACATAGTTATTTATTTCACTATTTGAGTTATTTGTGGAAGTCAATAACCTATGAAGTAGGTTGGATTGTTCACTGCATACATCTTTGGAAAGTGTATTTTTTGTCTTTAATTCAGATGCAGTAGCGAAAGTTTGCATGATGTTTTTACCACACTTCTTTTCTAATTTCTGTAGTTTTGCATCTTTTATGCTCAAATGCAGTTCTTCGTCAGTAATCTTAGGGGTTATATTTGTTGTACTTAAGTCAATAATATCTTTGTCATTTGTTTTATCTACTTGTAGATTTTCTATTTCTTTACATGTATCTAAATGTTGAATTCCAGAATCTACATTGTCATTGCATATTATTGCAGGATTATGAATATTGGTTTGTATGATTTCATTATTATGCTTTTTCTGATTAATGTTTATTTGCATCTTTAAACAATTTTGTCCCAAAGACAATAAATTTGCTGCTGCTTCATTAGCAAGGTTTTCTTCATTCTCTAGATCTAATAAGGAGTCAGTTGATGATGGGTTTGGAGATGCTGACATTGTTGTTTCTTCATTGTACACAGAGTCCATACCAACCTTTTTAATCTTATTTGTTGTGGATGTTTCAGAGTTATTGGAAAATGTAAGTTGTAGTTCTAAATCTACTTCATTTTGTACAACTTCCTTATAACCATCTGATTTTATTTGGTTTACATTATCATTATTAGAGGAACATCGTAAGAGCATCTCTTGTTCTTCAATGTATTTTTTAATTGCATCAACATTCTCAATTTCAGAGTCCTTGCTGCTACAGGATGTTTCCATAGCAGAGGTTGCATTGTCCAACTTTCCCATTCTCATTAGCTCTTTGCCTGACATCTTTGAAGGAATTTTTTGATATTGCTTTACATCTGAAATATATATTTGAACCCAATTAAATAATGATTTAAATATCAGTAAATCCAACAGAGTTATATCAAATTATGTTTATAATTAATGGGCAGATGACAGATTTAAAGCAAATGTTATTTCCTTATAGTCAAGCCAAACTTTTACATTAACATAACACAATTTGCATCTGTCATCCGCCTATTATTTACAATAAACATCAAGACTTAGATGTATTCGTTTTCTTGTTGCATTGTTTGTTATCAGCATAAAGGTATATGAAATATTTTTCTAGCAACATAATAGTAGTTGTGTGCAGAATCTAATGCAGAATAGGACCACATAACAATAAATGAAATTATCAGAACATTCTAAAGAGTCTGCAAGTCTATGAAAATATTAGCAAAATGTAATAAGTAAACAAATACATGTTATGAAACCTCAAAGAATATCTATCACATATGCCTGGGCAAGTACACAACAAAAAGACAATTTGCTCAAACAACAACTATACATAATACATACATGATTACTTTGATTTCCTCAAGAGCTAATTTAGGGTTCTTATTGTAAACATTAACAAGGGGTATGCAGATTTTCTAAGCAGGTGTTACTAACATTAGATACGTCTAACAAGAGATATTTCATCTTTTAATTATTAAATTTATTTTTAAGACAATGAGCTGTACAAAAAATGTCATTCGCTTAGCTTGCTTATAAGCATAAAGTACATGTATGACTCAAAATACAAACTCTAAAGTAAAAGATGTATACATGGTTATATCTACACCACACTATCCTTGTGCTTTTTTATTCAATTGTACCTATCTGAAATAGAGAAACCTGTATTTAAGCAAGGCGCGAATGCTTAATTCGTAGTCCCTACATAAAATCAATATTTGTATTTACATAAAAGTTAGAATTGTAATGAAAATTAATTGGTAACTTATAGGCTTATAGCATGTCGATAAGCAATAATAAGATTCCGCATCGATTCGAGTGACATGTGATTATAAAATAGCTACGGGCGGCATTTCATCATGATATGTGATTGCACCACGATCGGTAATTATATCTAATAGATCACAACTAAATGTAGACTACTTGACAGCAACAAATATAATTCTGGAGACTACTGACTTACGTAATAATAGAAATCCTGCATTTTAAACTATTTTATACCGATATTAGCGGTTATCACGCCATTTCACGCATCTAAACAAAGAATAGGTGCGCCATTTTTCGATTGTGACAGCGGTATTAAATTAATGTTGCCAGGCCTCAAATCAAGTTTAAGCAGAGATACTCATCATGATTATCACTGACTCTTGTTAAACGCCATACGTGGCTAAAAAATCGATTTTCGTTCTCGAGTCATCTTCGGTTCCTCTAAAATTACTTTGACGTTTCTGTTATTGTATTTATTGTGTGCGAAACAATGTGTTGGTTGGCTGAGCAGTGACCTTTATTTGCATTGACGTCGATGAAGAGAAAGTTAACAATAATTAATCGAACTACGCTTGTTACTGCTTAGTTAATAATATGGATCTTGCTAAATCTCTGTTCAGTTCGCGTGACCATGATGGCTACGTCGGCCGCGAAGATCACGAAAGAAAAATTAGTTCCGCTCTAGCAGACGATGATCCTGAAGATGTTATCAACGCAATCCATGACTTAAACGTCGCTGAAGAGTTGTTTCCTATTCCAGGCGGGGCATTTTCTGCACTTACACCAAGTATGGTACCTCAAGATATAATGGCTAAGTTAGCCCAACCAGAGTCTGAAGGCCACGGACACGGCCTACCGAACTACAGATTTGACGAATTCGGCTTCTGTGTCGATGAGGACGAAGAATTGGAACATAATTCCAATAAAATGCAGCCTAACGCATTAGCTGAAGACGATCAACACCATCTTCAGTGGGAGTTCTACAGCAAAGAAATCAGTTTTGCTGAAAGTGGTAAACTGGAAAAGACGGATAAATTACAGAGCATGGTCAAAGATGGGGTACCCCACTCTCTCCGGCCACAAGTGTGGATGAACTTGTGTGGTGCTAATAAAAAAAGATCTTCAACTGAAATTACTTACCATGAAATTGTAAGAGCTTCAAGTGATGATGGATTAGTTACAAGTAAACAAATTGAAAAAGATTTGGTTCAAATTCTTCCTAACAATGTTTGTTTTTCACACCCAACAAGTACCGGAGTGCCTAGGTTACGGAGGATCCTGCGAGCCCTAGCTTGGCTTTACCCTGATATTGGATATTGTCAGGGAACAGGTATGATTGCTGCTTCACTTCTTCTGCTTATGGAAGAAGAGGATGCTTTTTGGATCATGTGTACCACAGTGGAGGACCTCTTGCCCGCATCATATTATTCTTCAACATTGATTGGCATACAGGCAGATCAAAAGGTCTTAAGAAGCCTTATTTCAACATACTTACCTGGAATTGACCAAGTTTTGAATGCCCATGATATAGAACTATCATTGATTACTATGCACTGGTTTTTAACATTATATGCTAATGTAGTTCACATAAAAATCTTATTAAGAATTTGGGATTTATTTTTCTTTGATGGTTCTATTATACTTTTCAAAGTTACTTTAGCAATGTTGAAAATAAAAGAAAATAGGTTTACTGAAATATCAAATTCTGCACAGATCTTTAATGCCCTATCAGACATACCTGGTGAAATTGATGATGTAGAAATGCTTATAAAAACAATTGATGAAGTATGTGGTGACACATTAAGTCCTGCACTGATAGAGACCCATCGTCGTAGGCACTTAGCATATCTGATGGCTGACCAAGGAGCATTAGTAGGCAACCCAAGTGCAGTTCCTAACCTTCCCAAACAACAGTTGCATAGGCGACAAATAAAAAAAAACAAGTCTGTCATACAAACTATTTTATTTGGGGATGATAGCAATAACGACGATGCTGTTTCTAAAAATGTGAAGCAAACAGAAATATTAGTTGACCTTCGAGAAGCAATTTTACAGGTGGCTCGTCATTTTTTGGCTCTTGAACCACAATTAGCATCTGAAATACAACTGACAGCAGATTATACCATGCAAAGTCATGCAGCCGACCGAGAAAGATATGTTAATGTGTCTAGGAGCAAAAGGCGAAGAGCTAAAGCTCTTTTAGATTTTGAAAGGAGAGATGGAGATGAGTTAGGTTTTAGAAAAAATGATGTTATTGAAGTCATAAGCTCAAGAGATGAACATTGTTGGATTGGAGAATTAAATGGCCTAAGAGGATGGTTCCCAGCAAGGTTTGTTAAGCTGCTGGATGAAAAGGGGGTGAAGTACAGCAGAGCTGGAGATGATTCGGTTACTGAAAAGGCAGCCCACCTGGTACGAGGTGTTCTGGCTCCTGCTTTCAAAAGAGTTCTTTTACATGGCATAAAGAGACCAAGCTTTCTTGATGGCCCCTGCCACCCTTGGTTGTTTATTGAAGAAGCATCATCAAGAGAGGTAGAAAAAGATTTCAACTCTGTTTACAGTAGACTGGTGTTATGTAAAACATATCGGTTAGATGAAGATGGTAAAGTTTTGACTCCAGAAGAATTACTGTACAGATGTGTCCAGGCCATTAATTTATCACATGACAATGCTCATGCCCAGATGGATGTAAAACTGCGCACACTGATCTGTATGGGTCTTAATGAAGAAGCATTGCATTTATGGCTAGAAGTTTTGTGTTCATGTGTAGACATTGTTCAAAAATGGTACCATCCCTGGTCATTCATAAATTCACCTGGTTGGGTACAGATTAAATGTGAACTACGAATATTATCGCAATTTGGTTTCAACTTGAATCCAGACTGGGAGCTGCCTCTAAAGAAAGACACCCAAAACCAGCCATTAAAAGAAGGTGTCCGAGACATGCTGGTTAAGCACCACTTGTTTTCATGGGATCTCTAATTTCCATGAGTATTCTGTATTTTTCATTAGTGTAATTGAACCTAAAAAGAAAATGCTTCAATGCGTCAATCCACATGGTGTGTTGTTATCAGGATTTCCCCAAACAATATTTGTAAGGGTTGAAATAGTCCATTAAGTATAAAGGGTAGTAAACAAGAAATTACAAATTTTAACACGAGTTCGTAATTTTTGTACGGCCTGTGATACATACAATGTTTTTCGTCACATTTGCGAGGAAATAAATAAACTTACTAGACTAGCTAAATAAATAACCAATAATTATTAGTGGTAGTGTAGTAGTACACAGGACACCAGGGTGAGCGGCGGCTACGTGGGACGTGGGTCCTCCGGGGGGTGCCGGGCGAGCGGTAAATTAATATGAAAATCCATTACGACCATGGGCTTAATACAGCTCATTCAGTCTTACAATTTACGAGCAAGTGTGATGAAAAAAATGAAATAGCTAAACTATGAGCACATGAAGTGATTGGTTGCATTATAGTATAATTAATCAGCTTTGTATTGCAAATGAGTAATACATATTTTAAGGTATATTTGAACAATACCTATCTATATGCCTATGTATAAAAAAACATGCTTATTATTTCTTCTCATTTAAGTAGTAATATCTAGTAAATAAAATCCTTATTAGTTGTAATTTATTTATATATTGCGGTTATATTTTATTGTTATGGTTATTATAAATAATAGTTTTAATAGCAACCTGTAAGAATAAATTATTATATGCACTGAATTATATATTTTAATATGAAATAGTCCATTCAGTTTAACACAATTAGGCCCACTTGTACTACCCAGAGGTTTCAGGGTTAGCCGCTAACCCGGAGTTAAGCGGTCAAATTCTATACAATATAATGCATAACTCCGGGTTATGTGGTTAACCCTGGGTGGTCCAAGTGGCCCCAAATATAACGGAAAATGAACACTTATTACATGGAGGTAGGTCTAAATAACAAGCTAAGTCTTCAATGGATCAAGGGTCACAGCGGATCCCGCGGGAATGATGCTGCAGACGAGTTTGCCAGACAGGGTTCTGGCGCAGGGGCAATAGGTCCAGAACCTATTCTTCCGACGCCCTTTAGCAAGGTCCGTTCATTGCTGCTTGAACGCACCAGGAAGCTCCACACAGCACACTGGCAAAACCAGGAGGATTGCAGGCAGGCCAAATTGGCCTTGCCCAGCATCAGCGATCGATTTACAAAGACGCTCCTCCAACTTGGCAAGTCCAGGTTAAAAACAATAACCAGTGTCGTAACAGGGCATGGACCTTTTAACAAACATCTTTTTAACCAAGGTGTTACAGACAGTCCCTTATGCCGCGGGTGTATGGAGACAGAAGAAACGGCTGCCCACGTAGTGCTTGAATACATCTGAGTGGCCCCATACAGGGCAAAACATCTCGGATCTCCGAGTGATCTCCCCGAGGTCCTACGGAACACCAAAGGTTTGATAGGATTTCTCGAGGAGTTGGGATGGCTGGCTGACTAGCCGTCCCGCCATCCTTGCTACGCAAAATAGGCGCTAGCCGTCGAGTTGCGGAAACCAGCCCGTGATACAATACAATACAATACAATACATGGAAAGTCCCACCGGATTTCGATGACCTTGATGTGTCGAAGCCTTCGAGCAACGCGGCAACGTGTTGGATAAGGTCCGACCGAGATCTCGGTCTCGGCAGTCTCGGCCATAATTCGAGCCGACATCTCGGTCTCGGCCGAACCTTCCATCTTCCATCCGAAGTCCGAAGAAGCTGAGAGCCCTTTCATGGCAAATTATAGAGAGCCTAGTAGTGATTTTGAGCTCGGTCAGGATAGACTGGTTGGTTCTTCTGGCAGTCCACGGTATTCGGAGCAATCTTCGCCAGCACCACATTTCAAATGCGTCGATCTTAGCAACATCACGGGCTTTCGGGTTCCAGGTTTCGGCACCGTACGTAAATATTGAAAAGACCAACGCACGGACCAAGTGTACCTTGGTTATACGCCGAATACCTCTGTTCCTCCAGATCTTGTCAAGGTTGGCCATAGCACTCTTAGCCATGCCAGCTCTACGGCGAATTTCACTGGCACAGCCACCGTCATTCTCATTAGTAACCAATGATCCAAGATACACAAACTCGGTGACTTTTTCATACTGGTTGAGTGCGTCGGTGAAAGGAAGTGCATGAGCTCTATCTACCACCATTACTTTGGTTTTCGAATGGTTGATCTTAAGACCAAACTTAGCACTCTCCTCTTCAGTATAGTTGCCATTTCTTCTTCACCTGACGCAACTACCGTCGTATCGTCAGCGTATCTCAAATTGTTAACCCTGCGGCCACCAACCAAAATTCCCCCTTCCCAACCGTCAAGTGCTCTCCTCATAATATGTTCCCCGTACAAATTGAACAACTTAGGTTATAAAATACAGCCCTGACGTACACCTCGTTCAGTGTGAAAACCACTCGATTTCTCATTTTCAAGTTTCACGAAGCTTGATCCATCAAGGTACAGATTTTGTATGAGGAAGGTAAGGTGTTCAGGCACGCCCATCTCGACCAGCACATCAAACATAGTTTGCCACTGCACACAGTCAAATGCTTTAGCGTAATCGATAAAGCACATCACCAGTGGTTTATTAAACTCACGACATTTCTCTATGAGAAGACGAACGTTTAAAATTTGCTCGCGGGTTCCCTTTCCAGCAACAAAACCAGATTGTTCGTTCGGTATCTGATGATCTACGAATGCTGAAAGTCGAGTGTTTATAATGCGCAGAAGAATCTTGCTTGCATGCGACATAAGGGACAGAGTTCGATAATTTTCGCACTTTCTCGTAGCGTACAGCCTTTTTTGTGCAGTGGAACAACAGCAGATTCACCTTATTGCATATCTGATGGAGGACTCGAGTACCTTTGCAACCCAGATGTTGTGGCATAGCCGCTGACACACCATCTGGACCCACAGCCTTGTGCTTCAACCGTGTAATTGCTTCTTGAACTTCAGAGAACAATAAGTCTGGTTCCCTGACGTGAGTGTCCCATCTTCTTTCCATGTCTAGCCTCTCTTCATCCCGATATAGTTCATAACAGTAGGTTCTCCATCTCTCCAAAACTTTATCCAGCTCTGTCAAGGCGTTACCTCTACTGTCATCCACCACCCAACTCTTCGGTTTGAAGGTGCCAGTCAGCTGTTTCACTTTCAAGAACAGGTCCCTAGTTTGCACCCTGTCGGCATGCCTCTCAATGTCGTTGCAAATGTTATTGATGTTCCTGTCTTTGTCTCTTCGCGTGGATTTTTGAACTTCTGCATGCAGTTGGTTATAGCTGTTCCTCTTAGCTTCAGTGTCCAGGCCTTCACTCTTAAGGATCTTCCTCTGCTCACTCAACTCCCATGATTCCTTGCTAATCCATTCTTCTTTCGCTGGCACGGATTTGAACAGATTCCTACTCTCTTTTGCAGTGTCTAAAATAACCTTCTTGAGAACATTCCACTCTGCTTCACTAGAGTCAAAAGGATCCCATTCTAGGGATTTCACCTTAGCGTCAACTGCATCGTGAAAATGTTCTAGGGCCGGTTTGGATAGCAATACAGTCTTTTGGGTTTTCGGTCGCGTGTTCTTCAAACGAAGTCTGAAGTCAGCTATAACGAGTTGGTGATCACTACCACAATCGGCACCAGGCAGTGTTTTGGCATTAGTAACGGACGAACGCCACCGGGATTTTATGCCTATGAAATATATCTGATTCTTGTGCCCTTGTGGTGAGGTCCATGTGTATAGCCTTCTTTGATGTTTTGGAACCAGGTATTCATAATAGCCAGCTGATTTCCTACGCAGTAATGGAGAAATTTTTCGCCTCTGTCATTTCTCACTCCTAGCCCAAAACCACCAACAACTGTGCCCGCAAGGGGATCTCCCAGTGCACCCAACTTTCGCGTTCCAGTCACCTTGCACGATGGTTACTTCCCTAGATGGTATTGTGCGCAAAAGTATGTCAAGTTCGGCATAAAATTGGTCTGACACTTCTTCGTCCGATTGAGAGGTAGGTGCATATACCTGAATGATGTTGATTGGCGCCGTGACTGTAAGTACTAGAAATCTGTAATTTTGTACGAATATGTATATTGATCATGCCAACAAAGCGGTCAATTAAAAAGTGGATAATATATAGTGTGACAGCCCATTCAGCGCAGTAGAAAAGCGCGGCAAATTTAAAAAATCCCTGGCTAGCAACACTGTTTTTGAATAATTCGAAAATTGTGCATAATCCATGTATTTATCTGTGGCATGTAACTTCTATAAAAAGTTTTCTTGCGTTTGTTTACATATTTTATTTTACGATTTCTAAAGTAATATCTGCTTCCAACATTGAACAATGCACTTAATTCATGGCAAATATCAGTTATGATAATGATACGATAGCAATATGCAAGTGTGACAGAGATGGAGATACAAATCCGCAATCGTTCGATTTTCGTGGTATAGGCCCTGAACGAACGAGAAGCTTGTATGGCGCCTCTACACTCTTGGCCGAATGCCTCGGACGAATGCAACCCCTGTACACACTCATTCGAGACAGACTATATAGAGTCAATATAAGACAATTTTAGGTAGTTTGGGTCAGTTTTTAATAAAGTAATACAGAAAAATAAATTAAAACATTAACATAGTTAATAAATTTGGCGACACTGTTCGTCCGAGGCTATCGGGCTTTAGCCCCTCATTCACGGCAGTCCGCCGGCACCTCCGGCACGTAATTTAGCATCGTGAATGTCGTTGCCGGATGCGTGCCGTACGGCAATATCCTGCTAGCTCCGCCCACCTCCTTGCAGTCCGAATTGCACTAAATTACGGTAATAAACAATAGTAGATTACATACCAAGGCCGTTTTAATGGGAAATGTCTCGGATCCCATGTAATTGTCGGCCGAGGCGAAGCCGAGGTCGACTAACATGTGATCCGAGGCTTTCCCATCTAACGGCCGAGGTTTGTATACTATTTTTCTGCCCGACGGGGCCGGCAGGCGGCAATTTAGTTTTGCGTAAAGTGGCGCTTACCGGCCGGAGGACTGAAAAAAATATTAATTATTCATTATTAAAAATGACATAAGAGATGGCGGCATTTTTTTAATTCGAGTACAGTGTATGCGCTAAAACGCAGCGCTGCGCATCTTTCAACGAATAAGTGCGAATTGGACTGCCAGGCCGGGCCACTTGCACACCGTGTGTCCGCTACATCCAGCCATGCCGGAGTGCCGGCGGACTGCCGTGGCTGGCTTTTGACACAACAAGGTCATCGAAATCCGGTGGGACTTTTAGTTTAAGTCCGGGGTCAGTCGAGAGCCGAAAAATCGCGACGTTTAATATCAGCATTAGCTAGTCCACTGGACCGTCCGAGCGTCTGAAGCCTATGAAGTGGTGGGAGAGAAGAGGGGTATCGGTATCCTGGCAACATAGCATGTAATGTCATACTTGTCATAGTTCCCCAACCAAACGTTCCTCCTTTTTCTCTTTGCAACGAGAAGTGAAACGTGCTTGTTCTCTCCGAGCTAAGGCCATTAGGCGACTTGCACAAAATATTAAATAAAAATGGCATCCAAGGCTGAATTAGCTTGTGTTTACTCCGCTCTCATCTTGGTAGATGATGATGTCGCTGTTACCGTAAGTTTCACATTCAAATATTATTTAGAAAATTTAATTGTAAGGTTATGTGCGTAATATTATTTAGCCGTTTTAATCTTATTATGTGTGGCGAATTTTACAATTATTTCACTTAAAACTTTTACTGATTGTGTCTTTAGTTGTGAAAGTAATTATATTTCTTGGTTTTGTACTTAAAATTTCCATGTGCGAACCTTGCAAGCTTAGTAACATAGTGATTTAATTTGTTTATAGGGCGAGAAAATCTCTACCATCCTGAAGGCCGCCGGCGTGGATGTGGAGCCCTACTGGCCAGGCCTGTTCGCCAAGGCCCTGGAAGGCGTAAACGTGCGCGAGTTGATCACCAACATCGGATCTGGAGTCGGGTCGGCGCCTGCCGCCGGCGCGCCCGCCGCCGCGGCCGCTGGTGCCGCCGCACCCGCTGAGGCCGCCAAGGAGGAGAAGAAGGAGGAAGAGCCTGAAGAGTCTGATGACGACATGGGCTTCGGTGAGTCATTATTTTAAATGGCAATACATTTCTAGATTTCTAAATTTCCTCAAACATGTAAGATCACACTGTTACGTCCCAATAGGGGTAATTCTTTGATATCTTGGGTTAAATTTATTTATTAGTTCAGAATTTATTTAATAAATAAAAAAATATTTTATTCAAATTAAAATTGTAGTAAAAGGCATTTAATCATTAAAGCTTTCACACATCTGTTAAAAAAATACAATTATATGAAAAAAAATAATTATTATATATTATCAAATATTTTATGTTTTATGTATAAAATGTTGGGTTAAGTAATGTCTATAACCAATAAATATTCAACTATAGACAGATATTTTAAATTCTCACATAAAAAAACTTATTTCACTCTCCATTGTGGAATTTCCCATAGTGATATAGTTTCGCAATTCTTGTAGATTGTACTTATAGACATTCATAGACATGGCTAGTATGGCTGGACAGGTTATATTTAGTTTTACAACAGTTAACCTTTAGGGTAGTTTCAGAGCTTTATTAACGCGTTAGGTGACAGTATGTCGACAGGCATGGTAATTGTAGACTTAACAATCCTTAACTGTGCCACTGTCAGTGAACATGTTAAATAGGAGAAAACTCTCTGTACTGGTTTGGTTTAACATAAAGAAAATGATTCTGATTTGGTACAACCACATACAAATATCATAATACCTCAAACTGGATATGTATAAATTTCAAAACAGATATGTTTCAAAATGGCAGACCTTAATTTTAAAATACTATATTCTTGATATTATTTCGCATTTATTTGACTTTGTTTCAATGTCACATGCTCAAAATAATAAAAGCATGGTTTAAAATGATATGTTGAGGGTTACTCTTGTGAAAATTCAATGGGTAGACAATTATTCTATGTATGTTTCTTGACAATTCTTTATTATGTGGATAGAAATCCACATAATAAAGAATTGTCAAGAAACATACATAGAATATTTTATTTTTGAAAATATCGTTTCTGACCAGAAGGTCAGAAAAGATATTTTCAAAAAGAGCCAAAAAGTGTATTAGATAATTATGATAGTTGGTTGTAGACTCAGAATTAAAAAAAAATGGAAACGGGTTTTGGAAATATCTTGCAAGACTTGTGACAGTGTTCCCTTACATTGTGATCTTCAATAGGTATGCATGGGCCTGTAAATGTATTAATTAACATTATTTTATTTTGTTCCAGGTCTCTTCGACTAAGAAGCTTCATAGTGAAGTTTTTATATTCCATCAAGAGCTTTACTAAGCTTTTATAGTTGTAAGGCAAAATGATTAAAATAAAAAATTAAAACAAGTATACTTTTTTATTTCTTTTTTATGATTAATTCTTCCTTACAATATTATTAGTTAGCAGTCCCAATGCCCATAATTTTGGACCACATTTACTAAAGGTCATCGTACAACAAAACAAGGTAAAATCGCCATTAATCCAATGTCTATTCAATCTAAACAATCCGCGAATTTGCGAATTTATTCCCTGCCCACTATAACTTGGATCTTTTTAAATCGCGAGTGAATAGACATCTTTTAGGCAAGCATGCTCCATCCTAGACCACATCGGCACTTACCATCAGGTGAGATTGTGGTCAAATGCTTACCTATTCCTCAATAAAAAAAAACACCATATTGACCGGTCAATAATACGGTTGTAATAACCTCACTTAAGTTTTAAATGAAATCTTCCAATATTAAATTATGTTATTTATTTTGTTTTGTATGTTACGAATACGATAATACCACCGTTTCAGTGGTGTCGTGACGAATTGATGACTGATGTAGTGTGAATAATTAAGCCTTTGCAACTGTTTTTCGGTTTTTTATTGACTAGTAACTTTATCTATGTGGGATTTGAATGTAAGGCCGTAGCAATCCAGAGCATAGATCAAGATAGAGACCACCAAAGCAATATAGTACATTACCTAACTAGTGCGGTAAAACAAAGAAAGGCCGAGATCGCAGATGTTTGCGACCCGAGCTGCAAGCGGGGGACGTAAATATGCGATCAAGGGCTTTATTTATTACCTCACGTGTTAGGTACATCATTTTATGCCTACACTTGGGCAGAAATCGGCTTTTTCCGTACGCGTAGCGTGCGGAAAAAAGCACTATGGTCAGGTGTGGCATAAAATACAATAAATAAATACATATTATGGGACAATCTTACACAAATTGACCTAGTCCCACGGTAAGCTCAACAACGCATGAGTGGTTTTCGATTGCGACTGCGGCATTTGAAAGTACGTCCGTCTCGCTCCTACCACTACTCTGGCAGGAGCGAGACGGACCACCTACTGTCGCATGCCGCAGTCGAATTCAACTCATGGTAAGCACACAGACATTTCAATACATTACGTGGTACTTTATAACTCAAATGATAGATAATGAACTTTACGTGTTGAACCCAGGAGAATCCAGTGTCAACCTTAACTCCTAGATATGTCACACAGTTTACTTGCTCAATAGGCTTGCACTGGCAATTGTTTAAATCATTGTGGAAACATTTATAACTGTGAGTGTATAGTGGCGGAGTCGTTCTCAATGAACACATATAGGGAGACTATAATAAATATAATAAGTTTTTGTCAGAATTAAGAATAATTCCGTCATCGTGTGACCATTTCACTATTGTCTTGCTGCACCAGGAGACAGCTCTCAACGACATTGTTTCCATTCCAGCACGAAGGGTGCAGAGATCGTCAGCAAACATATGTGCAGAGCAGTTTCGTAATACTTACCTACTCCACACAGGCTGATAACACGTGCATGAGGTAGCATAAGGGTCCACAGCGTAACCCAATGTGGGCTATATAGGGCGTACCAGAGAATTAGACATAATATTATGGTCAATCAAAAAAACTTAAAGAGGTGTGGTAGTGGGGCAATATAAACTAGACTCGAAATAAGTATAGTTAATAATAATAACACAGCATAGGTACAGAATCTAGGGATTTAATAAATTAATATTAACGCAATGTTTCAAATACCTATAATTATTTATATATTTTAAAGTATTTTACATTTCTAACACTGAAGAATCTACGAGTATCTAGGTATAAACTATCCCCACATGGCTCGCTGTACACCAGAAAGCTTGTTGTAGTCTGCCAAATGTCTCCAAACAATACGACTCATGCGCCATTCCTTCACGATTCCACGGGGCCTGGAATTAATTGAATTGATTTATTTAGTAATTAATTACATTTAAGATACATACAATTATTCGTCACATACAATCAACTATTGTAAATAAGATTAAAATAAATTAAGAGTCCGGTATACTTTTTAAAGTGAAAAATCTTTAATAATGAAATTTAATATAAATTGCAATTGCAATTGCTAAGATAGTTTGAAGTGTTGGTATTACAAAAAAATGGTTTTGATAAATATATATTATTATTTAGTATCCAAAAACAGTATTCTTACAGAGCATACTTCCTTGAATAAATCTGCCATCTGGAATTTCAGATGGTATTTTCCAATGTTAAAACAGATACCTTTAACCTTTTCAATGCCAAGAACACCTAAAAGTGCCATGCACTGCCGTGCCTACCACGCCACGCGAACGATACCAAGGTGTCATGTCATGGTGGACGCTCAGGACGCTGTCAAAGCAACTGTCCTGCTGACAGATAAGGGTTTATATTCGTTACTCACTAGTCGAGATATTGGCGTGTGGGCCACATTTTAACGCGAGAGGAAAAGCATTGAAAAGGTTAATGAACTTGTCTTTGTCCACTCGACATAATTATTATTTACATACATTGATTAAGCTGGCAGGCAGTATCTTTTTAGTAAAGCTATCACTACGGAGTACAATTTGAGATGTGCTCATTTTAAAATTTTTACAGCTTAAAAAGTGCCTATCAGGATTATTGTGGGACCTATGAGTGACCAGCTTCAGTGGGTGGCCTCTTAGACGGCTGTTCTTGTTATGTTCATGTATCTTGTGAAAGTGTTTAAGGTCATAGTGTCCAATTCGTATTTTGAATGTTTCAATTAGGTCCCCACATTCCCTGCGCTCTTTCAAGGATATTGATATCCTGATTGAGAAAGTCCAATGCAGTTTTACTAAGCAAGCTGAAAAATAAGGCATATGAGGAAAGACTGCAAGTGCTAAAGTTGTAGGTTTTTAATCACTTAGAGCATTCTTGATATCTGTTCGCAAGTTCTCAATTTGGTTTAGGTCCAGCGATTGTGCTGGCCAAGATAAAATGGGGACATTTCAGTTTTAAACCACGCCTTCACAACTTTACTAGTGTTTTGGATTGTTCCCACTTAAGAGGCATATTGTCAGTAGCATATGGTCACATTACACCCTGAAGCACCTTTTTCAGATAGTATTCCTTGTTAATTATGCCCTCAATTTCAATAATAGGCCCTATACCTTCATAAGAAAAGCATCCCCATTATACCAAAATACTCAAAATCAAAACTAAGTCTTGACAGTCTTAATTGTGTGCTGCAGCATGAAGGTGGTTCTTGCAGGTCTCCCTTTCTCCCAAATAACCCTACTTTGTTTTCGTCACTCCAAAGAATATTATGCCATTCTCAACAGGCCAATCGCGGTTTCCTTTAGCAAAGATGAGCCTCCGTTTGATGTGCTTTAAGTTAACAATGAAGAGAAGAGTCGGCGGCAGTATACAACGAGCGGCCCACGCGGCCCATGACCGCACTCAATGGAAGAAAGCAACATATGGTCGCGATCCTCAGCAATGAGGGACCGAGGAAGAAGAAGAAGAAGTTAACAATGGCACTTTCCTCGGGCTTGAATGGCCTCCCTAGCCTAGTTGGTAGTGACCCTACCTATGAAGTGGATGTCCCAGGTTCGAATTCTGGTATGGACATTTATTTGTGTGTTTATCACGAATATTTGTTCCTGTGTTATGAATATTTCCTATATAAATATGTATATCATGACCTTACTTAGGGGCTATGTTGATCTGTGTGAGATTGCCCCCAAATATTTATTTATTATTAATTATTCTGGCATGTAAGTTAGCTTTGATCAGAGGCCGTCTAATAGTAGAACTACCTTTTGAATGTGTATGGAAAACAGGAATGGTTGTGTTTTAGACAGACAAACAATTCTTAAGTCCTCTTTTTGCTGCGTAGCTATTTTCTTCCTCTGGTTTCTGGTTTTTCTTCCCACTTAAGAGGATTGTGGATCATATTTGCTGAACATTTTAAAACTTCCTGGACATATTTGTACATTTTTCCTTCAAGTATTAACCTTTTGATCAAACTTCTCTCTTTAGAGGAATGCCTTCCCTTGTGCATATTTGCAAAACTTACTAGCTTTAATGACTTATACATGATGGACAATTTATAATACCAATAATTAAGTACATAAAAGTTTGAAGACAGGAATACCATAAATAAATTTTGATGACACTGCTATTTATATGAAATATACTTTAAATAAGATAAAAAATAAATGAATATGCATAAGAAAATTGAAACTAATAGATGCATATGAATGAAGATAGATTTTGAATTATCTACATTACCTGGATGTAATAACACATCTGTTGTTAATCCTCAAAGGAGTGGAGTTGAGCTCAAACTTGTTGATCTCTTTATCTGCCATCTCCCTAATCTCCACCGGCAGCACGTCATTTTTCCTCAGAGCGTTAATTCTGGTCCTTTCGAGGTAGTGCTCAGCATTTAGGCGACGCCGCTTTACATCTCTTATCATAAGCCAATTTGCCCATTTGTTCCTCACTTGTTGATACTGCATAAATAAAAAAATACCATTTTTATAAGCCAATTACAATTTGCCCGATATTGATCATCAATTATTGTTGTTACTTACATTGCACCCAGCGACAGCTTGCGATTTCCAGACAAAGCTTGCAAGACGAGAAATGTTCAAATTCATGTTTGTATGGAAAATACGATGAATGTTGTTGAAATAAGCAATTAACGAAACTATTTCAGAAAAATGAAATAGAACAACTCTTGTAACCTCAAAAACTTGTGTCAAAATTGTTTTTTTTTCTTTTTGTTGATATTGCATTTGTTGCCAGAGCACTTTGCCAATGTGTTTGTTATGGCCCGTCCAAACGGGGCAATAAAATTGGGGCAATTATAGTCTGATAAGCAAACAATCGCAGTAACAGTAGGACAAAAAAACAATATCCATCACTTTTTTCGGGGTAATAATCAATACTAACGTGGGAAAAAGACAGTATGATGCTCTCTATCCTACTGACTGCGCTCGCTTGCTTGTCAGACTATATATTCCGCCTATACACTTAAAGCCCCTCATTCACGCCAGTCCGCCGGCACTCCAGCATGGCTGGATGCTGGATGTAGCGGACACACGGTGTGCAAGTGGCCCAGCCTGGCAGTCCAATTCGCACTTATTCGTTGAAAGATGCGCAGCGCTGCGTTATAGCGCATACACTGTACTGGAATTTTAAAAATCGCCGCCATCTCGTATGTCATTTTTAATAATGAATAATTAATATTTTATGCATTGCCGCAATTCTCAATTGTTTGTTAATGTAATTTGGTGCAATTCGGACTGCAAGGAGGTGGGCGGAGCTAGCAGGATGTTGCCGTACGGCACGCATCCGGCAACGACATTCACGATGCTATATTACGTGCCGGAGGTGCCGGCGGACTGCCGTGAATGAGGGGCTTTACGCTATTTTAACTCACCCAAACTACCTGAAAAAGCTGAAATTGTCTCTGGTCTGGCTTAAATTTTCTCTATATAGTCTGTCTCGAATGAGCTAGGCTAACTAGGGTGCATTCACCCGCGGCCGAAACATTCGGCCGAGAGCCCGAGCATGTAGAGGCACCATAATAGCTATTTAAGACACTTTTTAAATAGCTTCACCCGAAGTGAAATTATTTAAGACACCTTTTAACTCAACCAAACTACCTGAAAAAGTACTTAAATTGTCTCTGGCCTGGCTTAAGTTTTCTCTATATAGTCTGTCTCGAATCATCGTGTCGTGTACTAACATGGCCGAAACATTCGGCCGAGAGCCCGAGCATGTAAACGCACGGTTAGTACACGACACGATGATTCGAGACAGACTATATAGAGAAAACTGAAGCCAGACCAGAGACAATTTAAGTACTTTTTCAGGTAGTTTGGTTGAGTTAAAAGGTGTCTTAAATAATTTCACTTCGGGTAAAGCTATTTAAAAAGTGTCTTAAATAGTTTCAATAACCAAAGCTATTTAAAACACCGTTTAACTCTCCGAAACTACCTGAAAAAGCTTAAATTGTCTATGGTCTGGCTTAAATTTTATCTATATAGTCTGTCTCGAATGAGCGTGTACTAGGGTGGGCCGAATCATTCGGCCGAGAGCCCGAGCATGTAACCGTGCGTTTACATGCTCGGGCTCTCGGCCGAATGTTTCGGCCATGTTAGTACACGATGATTCGAGACAGACTATATAGAGAAAACTTAAGCCAGACCAGAGACAATTTAAGTACTTTTTCAGGTAGTTTGGTTGAGTTAAAAGGTGTCTTAAATAATTTCACTTCGAGTAAAGCTATTTAAAAAGTGTCTTAAATAGTTTCAATAACCAAAGCTATTTAAAACACCGTTTAACTCACCGAAACTACCTGAAAAAGCTTAAATTGTCTATGGTCTCTGGCTTAAATTTTATCTATATAGTCTGTCTCGAATGAGCGTGTACTAGGGTGGGCCGAATCATTCGGCCGAGAGCCCGAGCATGTAAAAGCACCATAAAAGCACCATAACATGGCCGAAACATTCGGCCGAGAGCCCGAGCATGTAAAGGCACGGTTAAAGTGGCATGGTCCGCCCATTATAACCGTTTCTCTGCAGAATGTCTCTTAAGTGTATAAGCTCCTCATTTAAATGTTCCTCGTCACAGAGGTTGTATGCGCGGTCGGTAAGTGACGTCACTACAGAGTGCAGTTGACGGGGGTGATGATGTGAGTTAGCATGCGGGTAACGATCAGTGTGGGTGGGTTTTCTATATACAGAGTGACGAAGAGAACCGTCATTCCGAACTCCAACTTTCACATCTAGAAATGCAATAATCCTTTCCTTTTCCATTTTATAAATAAATAATAAATAAATAAATAAATATTACAGGACATTCTTACACAAATTGACTAAGTCCCGCAGTAAGCTCAAGAAGGCTTGTGTTACGGACTCAGACAACGATATATATCATGGTGCTTTTACATGCTCGGGCTCTCGGCCGAATGATTCGGCCCACCCTAGTACACGCTCATTCGAGACAGACTATATAGATAAAATTTAAGCCAGACCATAGACAATTTAAGCTTTTTCAGGTAGTTTCGGTGAGTTAAACGGTGTTTTAATTAGCTTTGGTTATTGAAACTATTTAAGACACTTTTTAAATAGCTTTACCCGAAGTGAAATTATTTAAGCCACCTTTTAACTCAACCAAACTACCTGAAAAAGTACTTAAATTGTCTCTGGTCTGGCTTAAGTTTTCTCTATATAGTCTGTCTCGAATCATCGTGTACTAACATGGCCGAAACATTCGGCCGAGAGCCCGAGCATGTAAACGCACGGTCACAGAGCACGGACCTCTTTAGTGTGACAACCTTACCGTGCGTTTACATGCTCGGGCTCTAGGCCGAATGTTTCGGCCATGTTAGTACACGATGATTCGAGACAGACTATATAGAGAAAACTTAAGCCAGACCAGAGACAATTTAAGTACTTTTTCAGGTAGTTTGGTTGAGTTAAAAGGTGTCTTAAATAATTTCACTTCGGGTAAAGCTATTTAAAAAGTGTCTTAAATGGTTTCAATAACCAAAAGCCCCTCATTCACGGCAGTTCGCCGGCACTCCGGCATGGCTGGATGTAGCGCACACACGGTGTGCAAGTGGCCCAGCCTGGCAGTCCAATTCGCACTTATTCGTTGAAAGATGCGCAGCGCTGCGTTATAGCGCATACACTGTACTGGAATTTTAAAAATCGCCGCCATCTCGTATGTCATTTTTAATAATGAATAATTAATATTTTATGCATTGCCGCATTTCTCAATTGTTTATTACTGTAATTTAGTGCAATTCGGACTGCAAGGAGGTGGGCGGAGCTAGCAGGATGTTGCCGTACGGCACGCATCCGGCAACGACATTCACGATGCTATATTACGTGCCGGAGGTGGTGGCGGACTGCCGTGAATGAGGGGCTAAAGCTATTTAAAACACCGTTTAACTCACCGAAACTACCTGAAAAAGCTTAAATTGTCTATGGTCTGGCTTAAATTTTATCTATATAGTCTGTCTCGAATGAGCGTGTACTAGGGTGGACCGAATCATTCGGCCGAGAGCCCGAGCATGTAAAAGCACCAATAGAGGAGCCTTTGGCTTTGATTCTCATAGAAATCGACAGTGTCATGGTGCTTTTACATGCTCGGGCTCTCGGCCGAATGATTCGGCCCACCCTAGTACACGCTCATTCGAGACAGACTATATAGATTAAGTTTAAGCCAGACCATAGACAATTTAAGCTTTTTCAGGTAGTTTCAGTGAGTTAAACTGTGTTTTAAATAGCTTTGGTTATTGAAACCATTTAAGACACTTTTTGAATAGCTTCACCCGAAGTGAAATTATTTAAGACACCTTTTAACTCAACCAAACTACCTGAAAAAGTACTTAAATTGTCTCTGGTCTGGCTTAAGTTTTCTCTATATAGTCTGTCTCGAATCATCGTGTACTAACATGGCCGAAACATTCGGCCGAGAGCCCGAGCATGTAAACGCACGGTCACATATATGGTGCTTTTACCGTGCGTTTACATGCTCGGGCTCTCGGCCGAATGTTTCGGCCATGTTAGTACACGCTCATTCGAGACAGACTATATAGATAAAATTTAAGCCAGACCATAGACAATTTAAGCTTTTTCAGGTAGTTTCGGTGAGTTAAACGGTGTTTTAAATAGCTTTGGTTATTGAAACTATTTAAGACACTTTTTAAATAGCTTTACCCGAAGTGAAATTATTTAAGACACTATTTAACTCAACCAAACTACCTGAAAAAGTACTTAAATTGTGTCTGGTCTGGCTTAAGTTTTCTCTATATAGTCTGTCTCGAATCATCGTGTACTAACATGGCCGAAACATTCGGCCGAGAGCCCGAGCATGTAAACGCACGGTCAGGTAATTTTGACATGGTATTGTCAAAACTGCCATACGTGCTATTCATAAGGTTGTGATATGCGTCGATATTGTATCGATAGATTAGGAGCAGTTATTAACATTTCACTAAAAATTACATGAAATAAAGTGATGCAAATATTTTTATTTCTTACCTTAACCTCTATTTCAAAATCAGATACTCAAATGACTTCATTGTTATTTCATTTTATTACTGCGTTATGGTTTAAGTGAATTGTTTCTTATATCAGTAATATCAGTATTCTATAATGGAGCGATGCTAGTACTATCTTAGTACAATATAAGAAGAGGATATTTAATTATTAACACAAGAAGAGTAAATAAAGAATTGACGCAATCTTAACTACATATTTTAGTAACAATAATTTAACTAAGGGCCTGTTTTACAATCTCCAGTTACAGCTATCTTTCAGATAAAACATAACGCGCTCTCTTTCTTTACAAGACTTTTATTTACAGTAATGTGACATACACGAACGATATAGAACAGTGTGTATTAAGGGCAGTAAACAAGATATTACGAACGAATGTGAATTTAAGGCACAAGTTGAGTCGAAGACGAGGTCGTAATTCTAGTACGGCTCGTGATACACATAACGTTTTTCCTCACATTTGCGAGGAAATAAATAAACTTACTGCAGATAAATATACAATCATTATTAGCGGTAGTTAGTAGAATATTCAAGCAACACAGGAAGTGGTGTCCACATACATAAGGTACCTCTACCTCTTCCGAAGTCCTACTAGAGAGACTAGTCCACTAGTCCGAATACAAAAATAGATCGAAGTGTGCAAGATTTATTAGTGTAGTTGTATTCATTGTTTATGTGTCAGTTTCACCATTATTGATTGCTTTTTGTATGTATAAATGTGTGAGAAGTGCGCCTGTGTGCACGTTTCCCCTCGCAAAAGTTTGGACGGTATTAAGATGTTGCTGTGACGTCTCCCTTCCAACATGTTGAAAGCGTCTGTTGCTTGAAGAGCTCATTCTGTACAATGTACTACTTAATATTCGTCACGACTCATCATCACTATCATCATCAGCCGAACGATGTCCACTACTGGACATAGGCCTTCCCCAGGGTGTAACGGTACAGAATTCTACTACAAATTTCCTATCCTAATGAAATACAGTTCCTGAATTTTACCTTGTAATATCAATTTGGCCAGTGATCGTGTAGTGGGGAAACGTTGTGTCGCGTAGTAAAGCTAGGTTCTTTTCATTCGATAAGGTTGCCATTATTTATTTACTCTGCCTTCTGCAATGTTGTCTACCACCTGTATTAGAAGCTATGAGCTACTATCACTATAGTTGTCGATTTCTAAGTCTGAACTTTTGACACTTGAGTATTGACGTACTTAGTGATGAGGCTAAGACAAATCGTTTGTCAAATTCAGCGATTATTGATTTTAGCGATGAATTGTTTGATTCGATTTTACTACTACGGATTTGTATTTGATAAGACCGAGAAACTTCGACAAACTGCGCATTTGTCATACGATTTTTTCCAAAGTCATCTTAGTTTCGTTTAGAAATCAATACTGTTGAATTCTTAAAATGTAAGCTAAAAAATCTTCATAGTTAATTTGTCTTATTTTAAATAACATTTTTTCCACATCGTACTTAGTTTTATTTTCGTTTTAATCGTTCTGTTTTGATTTTTTACTGTATTGCCTATTGATAACAATATCGATTTTTATCGATTAACAGACAGTTGTATGAATTGGAACAGCAGACATGGTCACAACACTAAATTTAAAAAAAAAAAACGACGTAGACCGTAACTGTTGGCATGCTAAATTGTTATCGTAAAATATTCAATAACTAATGTATGAAAAAATTTAACATTCATCACATTATGTTTATGAAAAGTGAAATATTGTGTTTATGTACATGACTAGCTGTAATATCTTTATGGGATTTTGTTTATAATTCCAAAGTGTCTTGCGCGTTTACGTTCTATGGGTATTTCGATGTGTCAAAAGTTCAGACTTAGAAATCGGCAACTATAAGTACTTTCATCTAAATTTGGAACCTAACGTGAAGGGATTGTAACTGTAGAAGACGTACGTGTTGTCAGGTAATGTCAAGAGTTGTCAAGCTGTAGGAAGGGTCAGTCAGTCTAGTATCACTCATATTACTCTAAATTATGTCGTTAATCTCATCAACTCTCAACTCGAACTCCTTAACTGTCTTGCCTGCATAATGTATGTCATTGAGAGTCTAGTCAGTTCTCGTAAAACGATAAATGTAGTAGATAAATGTAACATACTATTTAGGGATACTTTTGAGTTAGAGGGGAGATCTTAAATCCATTCAATATGTTTCTACAGATAGGGGGAATAAAGGAAATATATTTTTCAAATCTAGATGTGTATACTTAGCTTTCGATTTCGGTTTCCTTATTGCGATAAAAACATATCCTTTGTCTTATTTTGAATCCTTCTATCCTTCCAAGAATGTGAATTAGTATAACTTCTCGTCGCTGATATCATACATCGTTTAATACCTTTTTATTTAACTTATTAAAACCAAAATAGTATATAATGTGAAATTCGTGTTTTCTTAGAAGCTTTGTTTGTCAATGACAACTGATTATTCCAAATAATTCAAATATCGATTTCAAATTTAAAAAGCATAGAGCATTAAAACTTTTGGAGCATAGACAAAATTAGAGATTTAAGGCAAGCTATACATTACTCGTCAAATACACGCGTTTCTAATAAAGAATATGAAATAAGTTAAGGGGAATTGTAACAAATTAATATGTAATAATCATTTATGTAAACGGGAATTGCATCCCGTTACAAGGGACTGCCACAGACACCCGCAACCTTTACCAGTCAGCCATACAGTCGTCAGTTTATCTTGTGGGGGCCTTCCCACGCTGCATCGTCTGGTGCGTGGTTGCCATTCGAGAACTCGCTGACCATACCGACCAATGTATTCGAGTTCCCGTCAACCAATTTTAAGGTTTGCTCTTTGTTATGATACACACTGTATATTGTATTGTGTATTTTTTTAGTATTTCAATAATATTTAAATAAAAATTAATCTTGCTATTTTAGTATACATTACCATTAAGTAAGGCATTCATATACACTATCGATATCAAATGCAGCGTCGTGTCTCTTCCCTATTTCTCTTGCCCATACTAATTTTATATTGAATTAATTACATATTATTTAATTACCTGTGATACGAAACGTTTGAATTTTGTTTATTTACAAATTTGCTTTGGTTGCGGCACCCGATTATTGAGCAATGTGGCATTTTTGAAGTATTTTCATTTTATTATTACTCCATGACGGCCCAAGGGGTACTGACTGCTACTGACTGTCACGTGTGCGCCGGGCGCATATGCGACACACGAGTTTTGGCTCTCAAGCCGTCTCTCTATAGGCGCGTCGCCCTACGACTTCCAATCTCTTTGATATATATAATATACAAATACATAAATACATAGAAAACATCCATGACTCAGGAACAAATATCTGTGTTCATCACACAAATAAATGCCCATACCGGGATTCGAACCCAGGACCATCGGCTTAGCAGGCAGGGTCACTACCAACTACGCCAACCGGTCGTCTAATTTTATAAGTGAACCGCGTTATCGGGAGCTCAGAAAAACAAATATACATGGTAAATATCTCGTTTTAAATAGTAATTATAGAGGTTAATCTGGTTCAGTTTCTTTGTTTCAGGTTCGTCTACCGTTTTTTTCAAGATTTTCATGGTTGCTGGTGAGGTCAAGCCCTGCCAGGTGAGACTAGCGAGGGAGGCCTAGCGAGCGACTCTCAGTCGGCTGCACGGTAGGTACAGCTGGTGGAGATGGAGAGGAGATGTCGGCATGAAGGAGATCGCGTGGGTGGCGCTTTTTGTCTGGTGGATCGGAGTGGTTGGGAGCCAGGTTATTTAAATAGGACCATTTAGAGTTGTCTGATCCGTCGAACATGGCTCTGGCTGTTCTTACGATGAATTTTTCTAGGCATCTTGATATTACCGAGTTTCTTACATAGTACGGTGCACCTGTCGCTGCCCGAGGACTGACAATTTTTTGCGCCTGGAGTTTCGCCTTTAATGTTTTGCTCAAGAGAGCATACCACGCCGGGGCGGCATAGGTGAGTCTTGGTCTTATATAGATTTTTTTAATGCTTACTCTGGTGTGGAGGGTGAGTCCTGTTGTAGATAGTACCGGTCTTAGGAGATGTTGATGATGTTTTTGACGTGTTCGTTCATGTTCAGGTTCTGGTCTATTGTTACGCCAATACGCCTAGATATTTAACTTTTGTTTCCCAGGTGATGTCTTGATCTGGCAGTTGTAGCGGTGGAGGCAATTTGATTTTGCTGGTGATGCAAATGCCTTGCGTTTAGGGTTTGCATTATTCGTCCAATTTTAGTATTCGAATAATACGAATACTTCGATTTTCAATATTCGAATATTCGAATTTTTCGAATAAAACGAATATTTTTGAAAAATAAGTCAAAATAATGATTTTAAGTAGTTTAATTGTTAAATATGTAGGTATGCTTTATTCCTTTAACATTGTTACAGGAACAAGAGCGATTGGTTGACTATTCCTAATGTTGGTATCTAAGCTTTTCCCAAAAAAAAATCCCGAACACCTAATGCTTCCAGATCTGGACCTTCATGGGCTCATTCGAATCGGAATCGCGAGCTGATTCGATCCTGATGATAAAAAATGACCCTAAATTTCCATATAAAATTTAAGTTTTCATTACGCCATGCTCAAAGTAAGTGCATACAAAAATGTGGTGAAATAGAAAGGATTTTTCGTGGTATTTTTTTTAACTATCAGGATTCAATCGGATCGTGATTCTGGTTCGAATGGGCACAAGCGAGTCAGGATCTGGAAGAATCAGGTTTACGGATTTTTTTTGTAAAACACTACTCTACAGACTACCCGCAACACTTCAGATCCTTTTCAACCTTAACCTTATCCACATGTTTGAGTTAAGCAAATGAATAAAGTAAGTATATTTTTATTTGATTCATTTTTGTATTGATACTTGTTAAGACTGCAAAATATAAAATGGTATGGTAACAAGTAACAATGCCTAGGCGGCTAATTAAATTTTAACTGACGCGGCTAAGCTCAAGTTGACGTAGAATAATTGGTTCACTATAAATCGCTGATATGATATCTCTAAAAGTAATAAAGATATGGTCTGAAGAGAGTGTAAACTCAATAAAAAATTGGTGCATACCGACTGTACTGTGTAAAACCAAATAGTATTTACCGATTAAGTCAAGTCAATATAATATACATGTCATTGAAATAAGGCACTGGATGTATAATTACAGCATGCACGAAAAATTTAAACTAAGAGCAGGATCTATTTCTTATGCAGTGTGCTTACTGCTTACCATGGGTTGTATTCAATTGCGACTGCGGTATTCGACAATCCATTTCGCTCTTGCCAGAGTAGTGGTGCCGCGGTCGCAATCGAAAACAACTCATGGTACGCACACAGGTAATGGTTGGCTTATTGACCTTTTAGGGTTTCTGTTTATTTCAGTATAGGTAGTTTCACGAGAGTTGAATTGAATGACTTCACACACAGCTACATAAAGTACTGATTACAAAAAAAGTTAATGAATGAAATGAACGTTAGTGTCAATGAAAATACTACTAGATATATTTTCATTGGTATAAAAACTTTTTAGTCTATTTTACAATTCACTGTATTCACTGTTGCCATCGGTACGAAAAAAGAACAGTGCTTAATTTCAAAATCTCTATCTCATTACAGGACAATGTTGTTGTGTGCTAACTTAACCCTAGTGGGACGACCTATATAACAAATTACGTAGCAAGTCGCCGAATTCTCAATCCTTTTACCAATTATAGTACGATATTTGGGTAGTTTTAGAAGATTTAATTTTAGGCTTTTTTTTACTTCGACTTAAAATCTGTTTCCACGGAGTTATTAAAGTGAAATACAATTAAAACAGGCATTTTATTACAGGTTTTCGTAAAAAATAATAATTTCTGAATAAAATCTGCACTATTCGAAATATTCGTTTTATTCGAATAATGAGTGTTGAAGTATTCGAATAATATTTATGGCGAATAATTCGAATATTCGAATTGCAAACCCTACTTGCGTTTTTGCTACATTGACTTTGAGCCTCCATCTGTCGAGCCATTCAGGGAGGAGATCTAGTGTAGGTACTCTGGATTTTCTGTGCTGTGTTGTGCAGGTCAGTGGAGGATGAGTGTAAGGTAGGCTGCGTCATCTGCTACTTACATTTTGAGGAATCACATTTCAAAAGAACCTTGGATGTAATGTTCATTCAGGCCAACTTTTGATTATTTATAAGTTATAATTATGTTTGTAGCATACATGAATCAACCAATTTTTAACATTACGTTAAAGAACGACTGATCAGTACTTTTATGTACCATTATGAGTGTGCCTTCTGTTATAGTTTGATTTTTGGTTAAAAGGTAAAAGGTTAAAAGGTATTATGGATATAATCCCCATTTATTTAGGCTGGTTTTAATTTATAAGTATAAAATATGTTAAAATCCTTCGTTAATCAACAAATTATTATCATTAATAATTTTAGCGTAAAATTATGTTAAGGTGAGGTGAGCGATTATATTCATTTTTTGTTCAGAATTTAATATAATTTGTGTATAAATAGACTATCCTTTTCTTACATTACCACCCCGTCGCAAAGAGGGATGGATACAGTATATTCTGTCTATTTTTACTTTCAGCCAGATATATCGATATGTTGAAACCTTCGAACGGACAACACTAGCGGAAGTACGCTATTTTATCTACCTAGTCAACCAAAAGTCGGCACACAGCCCCTCATTCACGGCAGTCCGCCGGCACTCCGGCATGGCTGGATGAAGCGGACACACGGTGTACAAATGGCCCAGCCTGGCAGTCCAATTCGCACTTATTCGTTAAAAGATGCGCAGCGCTGCGTACATTGTACTCGAATTTTAAAAATCGCCGCCATCTCGTACTCGTATGTCATTTTTAATAATGAATAATTAATATTTTATGCATTACCGCATTTCTCAATTAGTTACTATAATTTAGTGCAATTCGGACTGCAAGGAGGTGGGCGGAGCTAGCAGGATGTTGCCGTACGGCACGCCACGGAAGAATAACTAGCGTGGAAGTAGTACGATAACTGTCAAATGAGAACAGTTTGAAGCGATCTATATTTTGGCAGTGGATTTCTCAAATGTCGTAAGTCTAACTTAATCACGTGCCTCTTACGACATTTGTAAAATCCACTATCAAAATATGCGACCAAGTTAAGTTGTAATGCATTGATACCGACTACCAAATTACAACGATGTGTTTAATTTGGCTGCTTGGACCAATTGCATCAAAAGAGATCAGCAAAACTGTTTTCAACCTACGGAATCGGAGAAATAACAAACATATATACATCTCTTTTTGTCACTTCCTTTACTTGGTAAGGAAGTGAAGGACGAGTTTATGACTTTGATGTTTTCAGTTTTGACGGGAGGCTTGCGGCACGCATCCGGCAACGACATTCACGATACTATATTACGTGCCGGAGGTGCCGGCGGACTGCCGTGAATGAGGGGCTGCAGGTAGGCGTTAGCGACTACGCGTTTCTTAAGTATGTCCTTAAAGGGCGGATTACACTAGACTGAATTTAGGATCCTAAAGCCCCTCATTCACGGCAGTCCGCCGGCACCTCCGGCACGTAATATAGCATCGTGAATGTCGTTAGATGCGGGCCGTACGGCAACATCCTGCTAGCTCCGCCCACCTCCTTGCAGTCCGAATTGCACTAAATTACAGTAATAAACAATTGAGAAATGCGGCAATGTAAAAAATATTAATTATTCATTATTAAAAATGACATAAGAGATGGCGGCATTTTTTTTATTCGAGTACAGTGTATGCGCTACAACGCAGCGCTGCGCATCTTTCAACGAATAAGTGCGAATTGGACTGCCAGGCTGGGCCACTTGCACACCGTGTGTCCGCTACATCCAGCCATGCCGGAGTGCCGGATCCGCATTTTTAAATTATGCAATTTTTATAGTGGGAAATGACATAAAATCATAAAAATCTCGAGCTCTGATTTAGGGCCATATTACACTATACCGTATATGATTACTACCCGAAAGCCGAAAGTGAACGAGACGACGACGTAGAAGATGTTTTTTCTTTTCATTTAAGTAAAAAACAGATAAAAATTATAATCCGCTTTTTTATTTTAAAATCCGCATTTTTGAAGCGTAGCTTCCGCTTTTTACATTTCAGTATCTGGCAACACTGGGCTATAGGTGTAATAATACGAGTATTTAGTGCAATGCAGTCAGTCACCACGCACGGCATGCACACCTGACAGCGGGCGGACGTGTTTCGATAATATAATTTTTTAGAAAAAAAAACCGACTTCACTTGGTTCCCGGTAAAAGTGAAAATTTGAATTTGTTTGAGTTAGCCAGTTTACTTCACAAATATCCAATACACCGCACGTGTACGATTGAAAATTGAGGAGCTTTCTTAATGTCACACGGCTTCCATCATTACATGTGAAGTATAATCAAACGGAACTCCCTTGTAGACCTTTAAAAGAAACAAAATAACAATGTGTTAAATTGGATGACAGACTGTAAATTATCGAGCAGTTTCATTATGCCATCCCTGATTATCACCATCAGGTCCACTCCAGCAAAATGATGGCCATAGTAAGAAAATGCCTAAGCTAATTATGAACACTCTCTAATCACAATGAACGTGCCGTTCAAATTTGAGGAGCTCTCTGAATTCTTCTAAAACTCCATCATCAGAATAGAAATCAAATCAAAAAGATGAATGTCACAACTAGTATAATAAGTAGAGCTAGGTTTATCGACCAGTTCCACTTTGCCATCCCTGGTCTTCATCATCAGGTCCACTTCATCAAAATGTTGGCTCCCCCAAAACAATGTTTTAGTTACTTAAGGAAACCCTCAAATCAGAATGCATGTGCCGTTAAAATTTAAGGAGTTCTCTCAATCCCTCATGAATTCCATCATCAAAATAGAACTATAATCAAATAGGACTATCTTGAAGGTATTTCTTTACAAAGAAAATATGAATGTCTCAAATCGGATGATAGAGCTGGGAATTACCAAGCAGTTCCACTTTGCCATCCCTGGTCTTCATCATCAGGCCCACTCCACCAAATTGATGATATTCGCGAAGAAATGCTCGAATGTCTTAAGAAACTACCCAAATCATCATGCATGTGCCTTTCAAATTTGAGGAGTTCCCTCAGTTCCTCATGGATCCCATCATCAGAAATTGATTTTGAAAAAAACGGGACAAACCTGGAACTATCTATTTTCAGACAAAAAAATATTTTTTAAAATCGGATGATAGTCCTGGGATTTACCAAGCAGTTCCACTTTGCCATCCCTGGTCTTCATTATCAGATCCACTCCACCAAACTGATGATTTTCGTAAAGAAATGCTCGAGTTTCTTAAGAAATCACCCAAATTGTGCCTTTTAAATTTGAGGAGTTCCCTCAGTTCCTCATGGATCCCATCATCAGAAATTGATTTTGAAAAAAAGGGACAAACCTGAAACCATCTATTTTCAGACAAAAAAATATTTTTAAAAATCGGATGATAGTCCTGGGAATTACCAAGCAGTTCCACTTTGCCATCCCTGGTCTTCATTATCAGATCCTCTCCACCAAATTGATGATTATCGTAAAGAAATGCTCGAGTTTCTTAATAAAGCACCCAAATCAGCATGCATGTGCCTTTCAAATTTGAGGAGTTCCCTCAGTTCCTCATGGATCCCATCATCAGAAATGGATTTTGAAAAAAACGGGACCAACCTGGAACCATCTACTTTAAGAAACAAAAAAAAAATTCAAATCGATTCAGTAATGACGGAGTTCTGAGGTAACATCCATTAAAAAATAATAATAATAAAAAAAAAATTTAGACGAATTGAGAACCTCCTCCTTTAGAAATATTGAAGTCGGTTGATAAATGGCGCACGAAAAGAAGTTTTGCGTAGCATTTTGGATTTGTTACAAAGAAATGACCTATCTCAGGGATAAAAATGACAAAAACTACATGAATAAAATAGTAGGTACGGAATGATTACAAAAATCTGGATAAAGACGCCACCGTCAAAACATTGAAGAAAAAAATAGATAATATGGAAACGAATTTTCTGTTATATGTTGTATTGCAAATCATTTTAATCATTATAGGGAGTTTCCCGTCGCAAGAAATCTCAAAGTTACAATTAATCTTTCACTTAAACTTTCTCGCATGAAAGTTTCTTGTTTTTGAATTGCAGGTGTCACCAAATTTAGTTATTAGTCATATGATTCCGTATCCATTCTTAAATAACGTCTAAAATCTTCAGGTTCCAAAACATGCGTTATATTTACTGTCGACAATTTGTTTCGAAGCAATAAATATTCTTTGACGCAAGTCCTTTTTTTTTCCAGTGCTACTCCAAGGCCAATCTTTTGATTTTTAGATAGTAGGTACTGGCGGCATTGCATCCGAGACGTTCGTCACTGACACGAGTGAAATGCTGACTGATTCAGTCACATCATTTAGAATAGTGTAATTAGGAGCGTCCTTTCTGCCTCCTGCATTCTATTTAGGATGACTAAATTCAGTCAAGTGTAATCTGCCCTTTAGTCCTAACGCCTACGGTTAGTTACGTACAAATCATGGTAAGCACAATGGTGATCAGTCTTACACACACCCATCTTACCAAGAAATTGATTAGGTTATTTACGAATGGAATGTATATTATAATATGATTTTTCCCCTAAAATAGTCTAGCATATTTATTATTTTTCCGAACTTGATCGAAGATTAACGAAGTAGGAGATACTGGCGCGGGGAATCTTGGATTCGTTTCATACCAAGTTTGATTAGCTAAAGCAGGATCACACTGGAACCAGCCGATCTAAAAATATTATAATAGTAGTTTATGTGATTGTATATAATGAAAGGCATTAAAAGTTAAAACTCGAGTGTGGGTTTAAACGATAATATTATTTAGCTATAATACTTAATTATTTATTTATATAAGACCAAATTTTATTAAGAATACATGTCATCATAAAATAGTAAAAATAAAACTTAAGATTAGCTTAAGCCTAGTCAAAAAGTCCCCCTCGCGTCGTCCCTGGCGCAAAGGTACCCATCACACTCGCCGCATTCCCACGCTGAATAGCGATGGACAACCTTTGCACCAGGTACGAACCCGCGCGGGCGTCAGATCCCCTTTCCCTTATTCGACGTCCCACTTCCCTAATGAAAACAATAGCCTCCGACCCCCAACACCCAGTTGTCTCAAACGCGAGGGGTACAAAATAGTAATTACCCCCAAGGGCCGAGTATTTATCCCGCTTTTTGACCGCGGCAAAGTCAGCAGCGGCCCCAGCTGTCCGCACTGTTCGGCCGAGGTGTGAGGCGGCGAAAGTACTGACGCACGTGGCGTCCCAAAGCAGACACTTTCCCCGCTGACACGGCACTAAAGTTAAACCGTCCGGCCTTTTGCCATCGGAGCGGCATAGGCCGGTGGTTCCAGTACACAGGGGATGTAGGCGGACACTAAAGCCCTCCTGACGATGTCATTGAGAGCGTGGTGCCGCGGAAATCTTCCCGAACAACGACAGCAACTCAGCGCGTGATGGCCATTCGCCTCCACCATGGAGCCGCAGATGCATTTATGTTATGAGGTACACAAACATCGCATCCCAGGCGGAGAGCTACTGCCACCCGCAATGAGTCGTTGTCCAGGAGTGTTCCTAGATGAGGTGCAGGCAAAGCCTGCAACCACGCTCCGGCCTCTACTTTCGACACCGACTTTAGCCTGGCCAAATCCACCCCCGTGGCTGTACCCATGAGCTGGGCAAGAGCGTCCCTTGCTCCCACATCGTCCCAGAGTCGCTGTACATGCGGAGCCTCGGGCAACACTGCAGTTGGGTAACGAGCCGTCCAGCCTGCCAAAGCATCCTCCAAAAACGGAATGGTAACTCTGCCTCCATGATATCAAAGAATTTTAGAGACGAGTCCACCCACTCCATGTGCCGACGCTAAAAAGGCTGGCAGGCCCACATCCTTAATTTAGCTATAACATAACATTACCACAGATAAGAAATTTGTTTTAACAAAAAAGTTTATTATTATGGGGGCCTTTATATGCGATTTTTGAACGCATTATTTTTTGAAAGCAAATTTCTTATTTGTGAAAATGTTATTATTCTAGCTAAATAATATTCCATAATAGAGTCCATAATGTCCATATGTTCAGTTAAGTCGTGCTTGATGCATGAAGTATCGTGCATGTTTAACCGATTTCTATAATAGTTATACGGAGAAGGAGGTTATGAGAAGATAATATTATGCTAGCCCATTGGAGGCGCTGCGATCGTTCACGTCACGTTCACTACCCTCCTCCCCCTCTTCTTCCCACACACTTCGTACGCAGCGAATATCTACTGCGCAAAAGCATTACAAAAATATTATGACCCATATATTAAAACTCACCTCGAAAGATGTTGTAGGGGGGATTCTGTAAATATCTGCTGGGCCAGCTGGTTTAATGACTCCCTTACGTTTCATTTTATTGAACCTTTGTGTAGAACCGTATGCGAATCCATTCACACGACCAAGATAACAATCAATCAATCTAATAATGGAACCATCGGGTCTTTGAATCTGTAAACATACTTGTCATGTAAGTACTTATGTAGATAATGTATGATCCTGGTCGCATTCAGCGCCATGAAAAGTGCAGTGGCTTGGCCTCTGGTGAAGTATTTTTCTTAAGTAAGTAGTGTAAGTACCTATCTGATATAGTTTTGCCAGTGTAGCGATTAATTAAGCCTGTTGCGTTTCAGGTTTCAGTGCCACACTGGCAAAACTATATGGAAACAGTAACCTGCCAACAATATTCCCTCCTGAAAGTTTAAAGAAACTTCCTAGCGATAATAATCATATAGATAAAATACTTAATTAGATGTCAACTAGGTAGGGGTCAACTGACCAAGACATTTAAGTAAGTACCTAGTTTATTTACTCGATTGAAGCATCTGCCTAAGTAGGTCATTCATATAGGTACATATATGAATATCAATATCATTCAAAGGTGTCAGTGGAATGGGGAGGTGTAGGTATTTTATTCTAACCACCAACTTCTGGGCACTGAGCCATTTAGGTAAAATACACACTTTAACAAACCTTACCTTTTCCGGACAAGTAGAATGACTTATTATGTTTTGCATGAGAGCTTCAACTTCTTCTTTACACTGTGGTTCACGATATCCTTCTTTTAATAGATCTCTTATATAGTTTTGGGGCCCATACCAGGTTAATCCGAAAAATTCCATATTAAATATTTATACTAGGTACAAATAAGATTTAATGTTATAAAACTGGTAACGTTCACATGTATAAACAAGCAGTACAAAAACAAATTTTGACAATGACATTGAAGTACGTAGGTATTTAATTATGTGTGTGGTCAGTAGGTACTCAGTACCAAGTCATGTTAATACCAAGGAGTATGACAAGATTGATAAGTTTTCACGTTATAGGTAGGAATATAGAATAGATTCTACTTTTCCCTAAAATCGTTTGTAATTTTTTCGGGTTCCGTACTTTCCGTAGTCAACTAGGAACCCTTATAGTTTCGCCATGTCTGTCTGTCCGTCCGTCCGTCAGTCTGCGGCTTAGCTCAGTGACCGCTAGTACTAGAAAACTGTAATTTGGTATGAATATACTCGTACATATCAATCATGCCGATGAAGTGGTGAAATAAAACGTAGAAAGACTTATTTTTGGTACCTCCCATACACGTAAAGGGGGGAGGAGGTTGGTTTCCAGTAGTTTCAACCTTTAAGTGTGACCTCCCTGTGTGACACTATATTATTATAAATTAAAATTAAACGCTATCGGCAAAGGGCTTGCATTTCGAATTTTCGAATTTATCGAATATTCGGTTCATTTTTATATTCGAATATTCGTACGTGAGAAAGTCGAATATTCGAATAATTTTACTAACACGATTTTACATTTATAATATCGATAGCACAAACCTTAAGGATTAAGGAACCTAAAAAAGATGTTACCTATATATTTTTCGTCTTTTATGGATTTTTTATAGGTGTTTGTTTTCCTTAACCCTTTGACCGCCGTTGTCACCGATACTAGACAACGATAGTACGATACACTAATGCCGTCGTCTTGTATACAAGACAAAGTTTCAACCGCTTACTAAATGGTAAAATAATAGAATTTAAAAATTATTTTGTACGCATGTCAACTTGTTGACCCTTTGTTTTTTCATACGTTTACTTTTTAAGCAGCCATATGAATCCATTGTTTCATAATAAAGGATTTAAAAAATATGCTTATAATTTCTACATTTTTCGGTGTCACTGTCGCCGTAGGAATGTATAAAAGACAGCTAGGGATGGGAAAGTTCTATCGATGTGCTAATTTTAAAAAGGAATTTTTTTTCACGAATCTGGTTTTATTTAACCCGTGGAACGATACGAGTATGTCAATAAAAAATGTAGTGTAATTTCTGCCTAAACATATACATAGTTAGGTTGGAAATTCAAAATTCGTTAGAAACACACGTGTGTTCGTAACGCGGTCCACGGGTTAAGCGTTCAAACATTTAATCGCCAATTATTGTCATTGTTGGTAACTACTCGTAGTAAGTAGGTATATGTTGAAAAAAAAGCCATAATAAAGTTTAGGCAGCTTCTTCAGTAAATTGACCATTGCGGTTTATTTGCGAAATAAATTATTGACCGCAGCGACAGCGGAGGTCTACATTTTAACTCGATACCTATATATATAACCAAAGTCTGAGTCCGTGACTAGTATAACTCAATGGACCCTGCCTAACTCGGAAGAGCTGGTTTTTTACGGATTATGTATGTGCTTATGTGTTGTGATGAAATAAATAAAATTATGTATGTTTTTTGAAAAAAAAAACAATAATAGTCAGATAAATATTGACCGCAGCGACAGCGGAGGTCTACATTTTAACTCGATACCTATATATATAACCAAAGTCTGAGTCCGTGACTAGTATAACTCAATGGACCCTGCCTAACTCGGAAGAGCTGGTTTTTTACGGATTATGTATGTGCTTATGTGTTGTGGTGAAATAAATAAAATTATGTATGTTTTTTGAAAAAAAAAACAATAATAGTCAGATAAATGTTAGTCCATACTATAGACATGATCATACTCATACATGGCATGGCTTTCGCCAGAGGGGAACACCTGTCTATTGCATGTCCGTCAATGGTCAAAGCGTAGTTCGGGTGGAAATTATTTCTGATTAATGTCCTAGTTCTACTAAGTAAACGTTTTTTTACAATGCATGTGCTCATTTCGTGGTCCCACGTGGTGTGGTGTGGTGAACTACACTCTTTACTCTAACCTGGTGTAGTCTACACCATGTTAGAGTAAAGCACAGGGCTGTGGGTGCCTGTGGTTGAAAGCTAAGGGCCCTTTTCCTCTGTGACCGTGCGGGGATTGGATTGAAACACATTTATATTTGTTATTCCTATATGTTAAAGCATAATACAACCAAACACAAAAACAAATAAAAAATGATAATTAAATGTTTACGTTTTTCAACAAAAGCTGTTATTAATATTATAATAACAAGTAAAAGCTAAGTAGGTACCTAGCTATAATCGGATCACATTACAGGTTATCTTTCGTTCGTGATTCTTTGATAAAATGCTGCTTAAACATGATATTCTCCTCCATCAAGCTTCTCATCAGATAGAGACGATAAAATGCTTGCCGAGGTGCTCTGAGATAACCAAATCAAAGACATTAACAGCCCTTCTGCAACTCCCAAACCACCGCCAGCAATAACATCTAGGAAGTAATGCCTTTCGGCCAGCACCCTTGACAGGCATACAGCTGAGACCCACGCAATGAGAGGTGGATAAAATATGATGGACACCGGGCTCAAGCACATAAGGGTGAAGGCAACTAAAACTGCTCGACTGGCGTGGCCCGACGGGAACGAGTACTTGTCGGGACCCAGCGCCGACAGCTTGTTCATGGGCACCGGTCTTCGCCGACGGATAAATGCTTTTAGAACAGCTATTATTACAATGTCTAATATAAGAGCTGAAACAAACAAAAAAAATCTTACTTAATACATATATAATACTAGCTTTCCGCCCGCGACTTCGTCCGCGTATAATAGGGTTCTTCCTACAGATTTTCATACCTTGTTTTATCTTTTTACAATGTGACTTGATATAACCTACACATATATAATACAAATATTTTCTATTGCGTTTACGTTAAGTTTTTATTAGGTAGATGTTGGCAACAGGCGGTATTATCGCTAAAAGGCAACATTTGTCTCTTACAGACAACCATCCGGTTAAATAGCATAAATGATTACCTACATACTTGAATAACAAAATTGAGTTGAAGTCTATGGATACAAAAGAAAACTTTCCGCCATAGAAACTTTCAACACTCTTTTCACCTCTTTATGGGTGGAATTTCCAAAAAAACCATGAAACCAGTTTTATTTTAATAAGGAATCGATGCATAAAGTTTCAAATCTCCAGCTCAAAAAAATCTTTATTTCCCCGCTTCATCAATTTTCAACCCCGTTTTTACCCCCTTAGGAGTACAATTTTCCAAAACTATGAAAACACTTTTCTTTTGTTCTAATAAAGAGTCTTTTCACAAAGTTTCAAGCCTCTAGCTCAAAAAGAATCTCCTTTTCCATACAAACGTTAAACCCCGTAGCAAACAACTTTTTTATATTTTAATAATGAAAAAAAAAAACCATTTTCAAACAAACTTTCAACCCCCTTTCTAACCCTTTAGAAGTTGAATTTTCCAAAACTATGAAAACACTTTTCTTTAAATTACAACGGTTAAAACTCACGTATTTTTATCACAATAGGCGTCAGGACGTAAGGCATTCGGCGGTAGCGGAACATACTTTCGGTACGGACGCGACGCATTTCATTCGGTTCGATAAAGTGAAGTTGTTGGCACGGGAAAAATGTTACGTGCCACGCACGATCCGTGAGGCCATTGAAATCGGACGGCGCCCTAATTTCAACCGCGACGGAGGTTGGACTCTGCCACCGGCTTGGAAACCAGTGCTTCCTAGAGGGAACGTGAATTTGTGTGGTGACGATTTGGTGGACACGGTTAGTTCGGTGTGCTTGTCGTTGATCCCGTCAGACGATCCGACAGTTCAGACTCCCGCAACGACGGCGCCGGATTGCGCGAATCACCCCGCTTCCGCTTCCTCCCGCGCGAACCGTTACCTACGCCGGGCTCGGGCAGCGAAGGTGATAACAACACTCTGTCTGTCCGACGATGTCTGCCCGACGCAGACGAATCATGTCACGCCTATTGTGATAAAAATACGTGAGTGTTAACCGTTGCAATTTAATATCAGTATGACTCACTAAAGTTTAAATTATACACTTTTCTTTGATTTAAATAAAATGTTTTTACAAAAACATTCAAGCTCAAAAATAATCTCCATTTCCATACAAAGAATTTACCCCCTTTTCACCCCCTTAATTTCCAAAAATCATGAAAACACGTTTCTTAAATTGTAATAAAGAGTCTTTACACAAAGTTTCAAGACTTTAGCTAAAAAAAAAAACTTTCAACCCCCTTTTTAGTTTTTACCCCTTTAGGAGTAGAATTTCCAAAAACCATTAAATCATTTTTCTTTAATTGTAATAAAGAGTCTTTACACAAAGTTTCAAGTCTCTAGCTCAAAATAAATTCCATTCTCATAAAAACTTTCTACCCCTTTTTTACCCCCATAGGGGTTGAATTTTCCAACACTATGAAAACACTTTTCTTTAATTCTAATAAGGAGTCTTTACACAAAGTTTCAAGTATCTAGCTCAAAACAAAATTCTATTCCTATACAAACTTTCAACCCTCTTTGTACCCCTTTAGAGGTAGAATTTCCAAAAACCATGAAAACGGTTTTCTTCATTTGTAATTAAAAGTCTAAAAACAAAGTTTTAAGTCTCTAGCTCAAAACAAAATTCCATTCCTATAAAAACTTTCAACCCCCTTTTTACCCCTTTATAGGTGAAATTTTCAAAAACCATGAAAACACTTTTCTTCAATTGTAATACAGTGTTTCAAAACAAAGTTTCAAGTCTCTAGCTCAGAACAAAATTCTATTCCTTTACAAACTTTCAACCCCTTTTTTACCCCTTTAGAGGTGGAATTTCCAAAAACCATGAAAACAGTTTTCTTAAATTGTAATTAAAAGTCTTTACACAAAGTTTCAAGTCTCTAGCTCAAAAATAAATCCCATTCTCATACAAACTTTCTACCCCGTTTTTACCCCCATAGAGGGTGAATTTTCCAAAACTATGAAAACACTTTTCTTTAATTCTAACAAGGAGTCTGTTAACAAAGTTTCAAGTCTCTAGTTCAAAAATAAATTCCATTCTCATACAATTTTTCTACCCCTTTTTTACCCCCATTAGGGTTGAATTTCCAAAAACCATGAAAACACTTTTCTTTAATTATAATAAGGAGTCTTAACACAAAGTTTCAAGTATCTAGCTCAAAACAAAATTCCATTCTTATACAAACTTTCAACCCCCTTTTTACCCCTTTAGAGGTGGAATTTCCAAAAACCTTGAAAATACTTTTCTTCAATTGTAATACAGAGTTTTAAAACAAAGTTTCAAGTCTCTAGCTCAAAACAAAATTCTATTCCTATACAAACTTTCAACCCCCTTTTTACCCCTTTAGAGGTGGAATTTTCAAAAACCATGAAAACAGTTTTCTTCAATTGTAATTAAAAGTCTTTACACAAAGTTTCAAGTCTCTAGCTCAAAAAAAAATTCCATTTCTATACAAACTTTCAACCCCCTTTTCACCCCCTTAGGGATAGAATTTCCAAAAATCCGTTCTTATCTCTCGCCTACGTACTAAAAGGAAGCTTTGGTAAAAATTTCAAGTTTCTAGTCCTAGCCGTTTCGGCTGTGCGTTGATCGTAGATGAGGACAACCTCTTTTATATATATAGATAGGTATTTTATATTATAAGTACTCCGACCGTCTATACTAAGTTTCATAGTACTGCAGGTAAAATAAGACTAAATATGGCATTTTGGCGGCAAATTGTGTATAGCTTTGATACTTCTTTGTTTACAACTATATCTTGGCACTAGAAATAAGGATCTACCAAATCCTAGGAAAATGTGGGCGTCCAACCCCTCCCAGAGCCTCCAGAACAGGGGGAAGCTTTATTTAAATGCACATTTTACAAATCGCTCTGAATCGAAAGACACCAAACTCATACTTATAGAATCAATATTTCCCGAGATATGAAGAAAATATGACTAGCCCCCTGAGTCCTGAATAAAATATGACTACACTTGCATAAAAGCCGAGAGTCCTTTACAAAGGCATCAGCGTTGAGTCCTGAACTTTCTATCGCTTATTTTAAGGTCTAAAATGAGTTTATCGGATTTTCGCTGAAACAAAGTTGATTATATACTTTATGCGGAATACTTCAAGCTAATTTTTAATTGCAAATTATTTGGCCTTTATAAATGCCTCTCGGCTTTTCTGCGACTAAGATTATGTAATTAATATGACTAATTTAAGTCATTTTGTATGGAATCGGGTATTTCTTTGATAAATAAAACAAACTATAAGGGACCGTTAAAATGTTATTATAGGTAAAAATAACAATAGAAACATAATCACTCTGTTGAAAAAAACATAATAAATCTACTTCTTAAAACTTTTACAGTATAAAACCGCTATGACAAAATCAGTCTAGTTCTCTCATCACAATTTAAAGTTCTCGCATAATCAAAGTGACTTCTACGCTTAATACTCAAATATTTAAACAACAATGGTCTAACAACAATTGTCAGAAACCTTTTATATAATATAATACATTTTTTTAAACTTAATTACAAGCAAAACAATATTTTTGTGTACGTAACTATTTAGTTAAGTATTAAATTTATATATGTAGATTTTAAGGAAAACTTATTTAAAAAGGTTTGAGATATTTACTGTTAATTCTATGTAATTATTAAACATCACATGGCATACTCAATCAATTAAAAACGGAAATCTAATATCAAGAAATATCCTTAATAATAGTATGGCGAATTGGCGAAAAGTATAGCATATTGACCGAGAGTCCTTTAAAACGGCAGAAACATGGCGATGGCATACTACTAACATAGTCCGAGAGGGCTTTAGAAAGTTTAAATAAAGAACCCCGCACAAAATGTTCTGTAAAAGCCGTTCGGTCGATTTGGCTGAAATTTTGTAAAAATATAGCCTCTAATACTCTAATTAACTGTGTGTAATTGCAACGTTAATTAATGACAAGTTTTTGAACTATCACAATTTTTATTTTTAATATTTTTTACTTACATACCTATAGTTATTATTAGTTAATGTACACTGTAGCAAACTGACTTATTATTATTTCCGTGGCAATAGCGGAATAAAACAAACATCATTCAACGCATGATGTAATTAGGTACATTACGATGCTAAACTGTACAACAATGTTAGTGCAATGAAGCGTTGGTGGCCCAGCGGTAAGAGCGAGCGATTTTCAATACGAAGGTCGCGGGTTCAAACCTCGGCTCGCACCTACCCATGAGTTTTTTGGAACTTATGTACGAAATATCATTTGTTCAGGTTTGAACCCGCGACCTTCGGATTGAAAATCGCACGCTCTTACCGCTGGGCCACCAACGCTTCATTGCACTCAAAAAATAATAGAAATCGGGGTATTCTTAAATCAAAAAATATAATACATTTTCAGAAGATGAAATACGCGAATGAAGTCACGAGCGGAAAGCTAGCAATGAAGAAGTACGTCACTTGTCTTTAAATAACATGTACCTAGATTCGAAATGCGATCGATAAATAGCGGAACATCACTACGCCGGCACCCGCAACAATGAAGTTTGACATTTGTTCCTTTATAGTTTGCTGTCAATATTTACAAAGCAAACAAATGTCAAAAGTGCCATCACTTGGTGCCGTTTTAGTTTTAGTGCATAAATTTCAAGCATAAATGTAACAACACGTTTCGAGTAATAGTTGCCAGGCGAGCGAAGCGATCGTGCCGCGGCTAGAGTTTGCATTATTCGTCCAATTTTAGTATTCGAAAATACGAATACTTCGATTTTCAATATTCGAATATTCGAATTTTTCGAATAAAACGAATATTTTGAAAAATAAGTCAAAATAATGATTTTAAGTAGTTTAATTGTTAAATATGTAGGTATGCTTTATTCCTTTAACATTGTTACAGGAACAAGAGCGATTGGTTGACTATTCCGAATGTTGGTATTTGGTATCTAAGCTTTTCCCAAAAAAAATCCCGAACACCTAATGCTTCCAGATCTGGACCTTCATGGGCTCATTCAAATCAGAATCACGAGCTGATTCGATCCTGATAATAAAAAATTACCCTAAATTTCCATATAAAATTTAAGTTTTCATTACGCCATGCTCAAAGTAAGTGCATACAAAAATGTGGCGAAATAGAAAGGATTTTTTGTGGTATTTTTTTTAACTATCAAGATTCAATCAGATCGTGATTCTGATTCGAATGGGCACAAGCGAGTCTAGATCAGAAAGAATCAGGTTTACGGATTTTTTTGTAAAACACTACTCTACAGACTACCCGCAACACTTCAGATCCTTTTCAACCTTAACCTTATCCACATGTTTGAGTTAAGCAAATGAATAAAGTATATTTTTATTTGAATCATTTTTGTATTGATACTTGTTAAGACTGCAAAATATAAAATGGTATGGTAACAAGTAACAATGCCTAGGCGGCTAATTAAATTTTAACTGACGCGGCTAAGCTCAAGTTGACGTAGAATAATTGGTTCACTATAAATCGCTGATATGATATCTCTAAAAGTAATAAAGATATGGTCTGAAGAGAGTGTAAACTCAATTAAAAATTGGTGCATACCGACTGTACTGTGTAAAACCAAATAGTATTTACCGATTAAGTCAAGTCAATATAATATACATGTCATTGAAATAAGGCACTGGATGTATAATTACAGCATGCACGAAAAATTTAAACTAAGAGCAGGATCTATTTCTTATGCAGTGTGCTTACTGCTTACCATGGGTTGTATTCAATTGCGACTGCGGTATTCGACAATCCATCTCGCTCTTGCCAGAGTAGTGGTGCCGCAGTCGCAATCGAAAACAACTCATGGTACGCACACATGTAATGGTTGGCTTATTGACCTTTTAGGGTTTCTGTTTATTTCAGTATAGGTAGTTTCACGAGAGTTGAATTGAATGATTTCACACACAGCTACATAAAGTACTGATTACAAAAAAAGTTAATGAATGAAATGAACGTTAGTGTCAATGAAAATACTACTAGATATATTTTCATTGGTATAAAAACTTTTTAGTCTATTTTACAATTCACTGTATTCACTGTTGCCATCGGTACGAAAAAAGAACAGTGCTTAATTTCAAAATCTCTATCTCATTACAGGACAACGTTGTTGTGTGCTAACTTAACCCTAGTGGGACGACCTATATAACAAATTACGTAGCAAGTAGCCGAATTCTCAATCCTTTTACCAATTATAGTACGATATTTGGGTAGTTTTAGAAGATTTAATTTTAGGCTTTTTTTTTTACTTCGAATTAAAATCTGTTTCCACGGAGTTATTAAAGTGAAATACAATTAAAACAGGCATTTTATTACAGGTTTTCGTAAAAAATAATAATTTCTGAATAAAATCTGCACTATTCGAAATATTCGTTTTATTCGAATAATGAGTGTTGTAGTATTCGAATAATATTTATGGCGAATAATTCGAATATTCGAATTGCAAACCCTAGCCGCGGCCCGCGGCAGCGGACGGCGAAGCGCCAGAAGCCAGAACCGACTTTGTAACAAAAATATATAGGTTAAGGCAGGTCAGTGTAGGTACGAGTACGACGACGAGCGAAGCGAGGAGGAGTGTTAGGTAGAACTGCGACCTAACAGCGCGCGAACCGAGCGAGCGAAGCGATCGTGCCGTGGCAGCGGACGGCGAAGCACCAGAACCGACTTTGTTAAAAAGCTGCTGTATACTTTGCTGTTAATATTTACGGAACTTCATGAGCAATCAAACGTCAAAAGTGCCATCACTCGGTGCCGTTAGTATATTCTGTTATATTGTATATGCCAGGCACTCCTGGCTTGTAAACAAGAACTTACGAACGGGTGAATTGATTTGCCTGAGTTCAAAATTCTAGTACGAGTACCACTGTACTAGAATTTCGAACTCATGCAAATCAATTCACCCATTGGTAAGATCTTGTTTACAACTCTTAATACGCAATATACTAATTTACTTACCAATTAACATATTCACTTGCAGTTGATACAAGTCTTTATTGTTAAATAACCAAATAAAACTAAGCCAGCCAGCAAGCCACACTATACCATGGCAGGATACCTGTAATAATCATAAATATTTTTTTTTAGTTTTGAAGTACATGTTTTACGCTGAGTATGATTGTATACTTTATGTTATGTTATATTATAGTTCAGGTTTTTATCAGAACAAAATTGGCAAGACCTACTGTATTTTAAGGAGGCTATGAGTATTTATAATATTTTATCTATCTTAAATCTTTTTAATAAGAAATATATTGTAAGGGATTCTGACAACTAGGTACTATTTGTAAGATAATGGCAAATCAATAATTGCACTAGCCTTTATCCTTGAATCAACTATTACTTACTGGACACTCACTTGAGAATTGATATGAAAATACAAATTAAGGTAATTAAGTAGCTACCTACTTAAAATAAGTAAAAACTTTACACAGGTATGTCTAGCAAGTGTACAACATTGAACATTGTTAAGGAACTTCTAACATACGGAACTGATATAGCCTCCTGAGCCCCTGAGTCCTTTATAAGGGCCTAAATAGTGACATGCGAAAATACCTGAAATGTTTCAATAAGGTGTATCGATAAAAGCCACACCGGCTTTTATCGATACACTTTATTTAAATATTCGAAATATATTCGTCTCTTTTTTACAAAAGACACTAAATCAAAATAATGAGTATTTCGTTCAGACCGTCACGAAATGGTAATCAAGGTATCCCGTCATCCATGCGAAGTTAAGTTCAATCTCTAATTTACTACGCAATCTGCTAAGTTTTTACCCACTATTTACAATTGCTATTTAGATGAATGTGAGTTTATTAAAAATAAACTACTACTTTGGTTTTACATATAATATTTTAGATAAAATGTAGCACTTTCTGAATTGGGACTTTATAAAGTACTCTCGGTATATTTTAGTAATTGTAAATCGCAATCTTGGTCACTTGTAAAGGACAGTCGGCTCTTATTCTGTTGCTGGCATTCATGGTAAAAGTCATTAAGGGGCTACCCGGCATATTTCACTGTTTTTAAAGTGAATAGGCTTTGTTCAGCTCCAAGCACAACGCTTGAAAAAAATATGTAATGTAGCTAGGTATTTGGTCTACATTTGGTTCTACTAAATTGTCGAAAAACATAATACATCAAGAGAAAAAAAAATAACCGTAAACCCTTTTTTCTACCTTAAATCTGTATCTACTCCCTTATTATGCGTCGTGAGTACAAGAAACTAAGACAAGCAGTATATTTATGTTTACTTTAAACGCATCTACTGATTTTTGGATAGGTTTTGTACTTTTCGAGAAAAAAGCAAAAATTACACGCATTTTTCCGAAAACGACGGCTCGAGATGCCTGTGCGGGTGACGGGGGCCAGTCGTGTCGTGTAAGATGGCACTAGTAGTTTATAGGGTTGCGTCCTAGTACAAGCAGCTCTTCCTAGGTGACGACTTATGCTTATTGACGTATTGTATAACCGGTGAGGAAAGGAAGCGGTAGGGGAAGAAAGCTCAAATCGCCGAGGTCATTGGGATAGGGGACGGCCTTAAAACTGAATCTTTTACTTAATAAGCATGGATACAGAAAGATAAAAAAATATTATTACGTAATTCACATTTTGATGACGACTCTAAATACGTTTTTTTATTCAACTTATAGCTTACTTATACTCATAGTAATTACTTTAAGAAATAACATTTGTTTTCAAAGAGAAAATTATGTTTGCTTGTTTAGTTTTCCTTTCCATACAATTATAATGACTATGTTAGTTTTCTTTCTTAATCAAAAGAACATTGTTTTTCATACAAAATGAAACAATTCCGCCATTAAAAGTGGCATATATTAGTTGTCTTAAGGCTGAAAGGCATTTGTAAAGGACAAATAATATACAATTAAAAGTAAGCTTTAGTTACTCCTAATAAGGTACATAATAAAGTTTGTTCCAGCAAAAAAAACAGTGAAACTTGAATTCAAGGGATAGAAGGTTTAGGACGTACGTCATTATTTTTTAGACCTTTATAAAGGACGTTCGGCTTTAATGCAAGCATACTTATTTTTTATCCCGGCCTCAGGAGGATAGGTACAACCCCAAGTAAAAGAGACAAGAGCAAATGATGACTCAGATATGGTACAACATGATGGAGAGAAATTATTTACTACATCTAAACATTTACTAACTACACGCAACAAGTCCTTAACTTAAAATTTTCACCTAAATTAAAACAGTTACTAGAAGTAGTTTGCATATGTACCTACCTCAAGAAACATAGAATGGTTGCGCAGAGACCTCAGAGCAGTGTTTCGCAGTGCACCATCAACAAACTTTTTGGTGACCTGGACATCATACTGCAGTATTGTTTGTAACATCTTTGGTACCTGACGCTTTTCTTCGGTTACTCCCAACTGAAATATTAAAGAATCAAACACTATTGATATAAAATATTGTTATAAAAGCAACACATTTATATACCTACTTACATAACAAACATTTGCATTGACGGTAAAACCTCTCTGTCACTCTAATATGCAAGTATGACAGAGATGGAGATAGAAAACCCGAATCGTTCGATTTTCGTGGTACTAGCCCTGGTGACTTTATCAAACACTGTTGATTATATTAAAATCATAATAAAAGTTTGTATAAGGACCAAGATGATTTTATATTGTTTTCAATGCATCTTGCAATAAAATTCAGAAAATTGATTTTCTATGTTTTCTTCAGTTTATCTAATTCATTTATTATAAACAACATTTATTTTCGAAATATATACAGTAAGTGTAACTTACCTAACTACCAACCTCTACCTACCTTAAATCTAAAGTAGGCCCTTGAGGCATTGTACCTAGGCCCTAGGATGCTGGCGGCATTTCCTCGTTGTATTGCAATGCTGATACGTTGTGCGAGGAAGCCACCAGCTCTTCGGTCACCAGTAACATCAACCAGACGTTTCGCGATTTCTACGAAAAACTTGCGTGCGCTGGGACCCCATGGACCAAGAGTTTCGACCCCAAATGGTACAAAAAGGTACTCTCTGCCCAGGCTCTTATATTTATTACGTTTTAAAATTTCGGCGCATTCAGCCGCTCCGCCCGCTTTTACAATAGTTCGTTGGAGATGGTGCCACACTAGCATCCGTCCCAAACTCCAAGGAACCAAGGACACCTCATCAGATCTCTTGCCATCATCCCTGATAATGCCAGTCGGCTCAAGGAGAGCAGGCACGTTGATGGTGACAAGAGACCGACGGATTAAGAGACGCATGTCGCGAAAAACGGCCTGCACTTTTTTTACAACACAATCCATGGTGTCCCAGTCGGTCCACGTCTGTGCCACAAGGACATGAGTGTGGCGCACACCGAAACCCCCAGTCGCAAACCAGTCGCCAGTCTCAGGGAGGCCGGATCCAAGAAAGTACCAGTATTAGGCGAACGATGGGCATGAAGCCAGTAACCAGCCTCCCGGGATCCGACCGCCAAAAGCCTCGCGTGATCTGGACCTGTAGAGTTATTTAAAAGAGTATTGTAAGTTAAATCGCAGTAATGATTATGCCAACTCCTTTGTGATTTTGGGTTATCTGGAAAGCCTTTGCCCGGGGAGGCAATTTTAAAAGCATTTTTAGCATCCTCAAAGCTTGCGATCTCACAGTTTGTGGGCAAAGCCCTTAAAATATTTCCTATGAGACCGGATGTGCTATGAGTGGATGCTAAAAAGGCTGGGGATGCCACACTGGAAATTTTACGAATTCCTAAACCCCTGAACCGAATTAGGGAGGGACGCCTGAGACCAAAAAGGCTCATTCAGCTGAATGTTTAGAATCATCTCTAAACTAATTTTGATCAAATAATCTATAGGTGATAGTAAATTTAGATATTTCCAAAAAGGACAGCATCGGAGCACATACGTGAATTTAGGGACAAAAAGACAGAATTTAAGAATCACAGGAGCATAATGATTAATGAGGGCTATTTTTCGAGTAAACGATTCAAGTTATTTCTTCAGTTAGTATTGCCTATAGTGATAACTAATGAGAACCTAATTAATGAAATGTTTTGAGCATGACTTGTGGCATGATGAAAACATGTTAAATTTGAATTTTTAAACCATGTACTTAATTTACTAAATTAACACTTTCAGAGCAAGCAACCTACCCCATATGCTCTGCTCTCCTAACTTTGGCTCAGTTACTGGGCCAGCACACTAGGTGAGCTGTAGCTGTAGAACCTACACATCTGTCAGTTTTTGCGGTATCATTCATTTTCTGATCACAAAAGGTAGTTGTAAATATTGCTGTACGTGCCACAAGGCCTTAAATTATGTTTAACATTAGGGAATGCAGCCAGTTAGTATTTTGTATGAAAATTACCAGTAATTTTTTACCAGTTTGCATTCCTAATTTTACATGTCACATGCCAGGATATCCACATTCCACACATCGCACACATTTTATCTTGCCTCTATTCATTTATTTATTTATAGCTGAAGTACCTACAAACACAATAAGCTTTTTAAGTTCACACTAGTCTGTGTGTCCTGTGGACACATAGGCTTCCTCTAGCATTTTCTAGTCTTGTCTGTCTTGGGTTCACCTCATCCATAAATGACCGGCAGTCTTCCTTATGTAATATCATAAGGTCTTGCCTCCATACAAGGAATGAAATCGCATACTTAGAACTATAAGAGGGGAACAGACCGACACCGCACGGCCGGACCGCACTTAAGTGTCTGTATTTAGCCAAAAAAGGTTGAAAACATAATATTTAGTACATGTCTCAAAACAAAATACATTTATACCGTAAAAATAGCAAATAAGTAAATGAATAATCTTACCATTTTGGTGCCGCTATATGAACGGCAAGCCTTCGATATTAAAACACTTGAGTAAACAATGGTATGTGAAGATGAGGTATTAGCTCAACCATGCATTAAAAATGATCTAATTAAAGGTGCTACCAATTGTCACAATGTTGTAAATCGTACGACCAGATTCTAAGATAATTTGCTATAAACCGTCGCAGTTATTAAGTAAAATCAATATAGCCCAAGTTAAAATACCTTTGCCTGACCGTCCTAACAACCTATACTCTGAAGTGAAGCAGAAGTTAATAAAATGACTATGAGCAATTGAGCAGTATGAGCGAATCAAAGAGTGACGTGAGGTGAGTTATACGGAATTGACGTTAAAACGTCACACTCACATAATACGGTATTTATACTTCATCCATCGTGCATCGTATCTCACAGGCTCTGTAGTTCGCGGGCAATCTCGCAATTTCCTCCCCACATAGTACTTATGGCATAGAAGATTATGGTTCACATTAGAACATCTGCACGCCTACCACGAACATCGAAAATGGTAAAAATCATTTATTCTCGAAATATATACAGTAAGTGTAACTTACCTAACTACCTACCTCTACCTACCTTAAATCTAAAGTAGGTCCTTGAGGCATTGTACCTAGGATGCTGGCGGCATTTCCTCGTTGTATCGCAATGCTGATACGTTGTGCGAGGAAGCCACCAGCTCTTCGGTCACCACTAACATCAACCAGACGTTTCGCGATTTCTACGAAAAATTTGCGTGCGCTGGGACCCCATGGACCAAGAGTTTCGACCCCGAATGGTACAAAAAGGTACTCTCTGCCCAGGCTCTTATATTTATTACGTTTTAAAATTTCGGCGCATTCAGCCGCTCCGCCCGCTTTTACAATAGTTCGTTGGAGATGGTGCCACACTAGCATCCGTCCCAAACTCCAAGGAACCAAGGACACCCCATCAGATCTCTTGCCATCATCCCTGATAATGCCAGTCGGCTCAAGGAGAGCAGGCACGTTGATGGTGGCAAGAGACCGACGGATTATGTCATTAAGAGATGCATGTCTCGAAAAACGGCCTGCACTTTTTTTACAACACAATCCATGGTGTCCCAGTCGGTCCACGTCTGTGCCACAAGGACATGAGTGTGGCGCACACACCGAAACCCCCAGTCGCAAACCAGTCGCCAGTCTAAGGGAGGCCGGATCCAAGAAAGTACCAGTATTGGGCGAAGGATGGGCATGAAGCCAGTAACCAGCTTCCCGGGATCCGACCGCCAAAAGCCTCGCGCGATCTGGACCTGTAGTTATTTAAAAGAGTATTGTAAGTTAAATCGCAGTAAACATTATCCCAACTCCTTTGTGATTTTGGGTTGTCTGGAAAGTCTTTGCCCGGGCAGGCAATTTTAAAAGCATTTTTAGCATCCTCAAAGCTTGCGATCTCATAGTTTGTGGGCAAAGCCCTTAAAATATTTCCTATGAGACCGGCTGTGCTATGAGTGGATGCTAAAAAGGCTGGGGATGCCACACTGGAAATTTTGCGAATTCCTAAACCCCCGAACCGAATAGGGAGGGACGCCTGAGACCAGGAAGGCTCATTGAGCTGAATGTTTAGAATCATCTCTAAACTAATTTTGATCAAATCATCTATGGGTGATAGTAAATTTAGATATTTCCAAAAAGGACAGCATCGGAGCACATATGTAAATTTAGGGACAAAAAGACAGAATTTAAGAATCACAAGAGCATAATGAGGGCTAATTTCGAGTAAACGATTCGTGTGACTTTTGAATTTTGATATCGAGTTAGAAATATAGTCGGGAAAAGATTCTTCAAATATAGGGGAGCCTAAGAGGCAAAGAGAACGTTTGTCTACTAACTTGATATTAGGAGCCAGATCGTCAAATTTGTGTTTTAAATCGGCAAAAATACAAGATGAATTTTGAATAAAGAGTTCGCATTTTGCAAAATTCAGTTCTAAACCAATATTTTTGAAACTACTCTTAATGAGAGACAAGTCAGAGAGCACAGTATTTACGTTACCTCCTAGGGTCCCGTCATCTAGGTACCAGACATTGAATTTTGTTTCAATTTTTGGATGATTGGATTTATAGCCAAACTAAAAATTGCTGGGCCGAGAGGGTCACCCTGCTGACATCCAACCTCAGAAGATAATTCATTTGACTTGTACATTAATTTAGAAGAGTCCGAATAGCAAAAGAAAAGGTAATTGTACAGTTCAGGAATTTTGTCCCTAATTTCTGTCAGCAAAGTGTCCCTATTAACCGAGTTGAAAGCATTTTTAACGTCAATTTTGACTACAATTTCGCAATCATCAGAGGAAAGGTAGGTCCTTAGGGCATGGACGGCTGCCTCGCACCCACCTTTCGTGCCAAAACCCAGCTGTACAGGTTCAAAAAGGCCCTGCAATTTTGATCGAATGTGTCTAACCGCAATTTTGGAAGCAAGACGTCTTATTGTAGACCCCACCGCAATGGGTCTCACCCCTCCGTCCTTTTTGGTAAGGGCGATCAGGTTTGCGCCGTATAAAATTGGGACAATTTCAGTATTAATTTTGCCTGAAAACATAAAATTTATTAATTTAGTAAGGGAAGAGACAAGCTGCTCACCTGCATCGCCCACGGAATGGGAAATAAGGTCTTTTAAATGTTGGGGTGAGATCCCATCCAAGCCGGCCGCCGAACCGGTTTTGAATGAAAGTATGGCGTCAATAACGTCTTTGCCTTCAATTTGGAGGCAGGCCTGGTCTACTGCAGGTGGGGCTATCAAATGAGGTACTGAAGGAGCCAGGGGATGTTTTGAAAGTAAGGCCGAAAGGGTATCTGGACTATCTGGCGATAGCACGTCACTTGAAAAGAGAAGGCGAAAATTGGCATTGACGGGAAAACCTCTTTGTCACTCCAATATGCAAGTGTAACAGAGATGGAGATACGAATCCGCAATCGTTCGATTTTCGTGGTAGGCATGCTGACCCCGGTAATTCGCGGGCTTGGGAGGGAACCTAGCGATTACCCGCATGACGTGGTGGATGGAAGGGACTACCCAATTCTTCGGGGTCTATTTCTCGTGTACCATGCCGGCCTACTTTCCTTGTACTCTTAAAGCTGATTGAAGAGTGATTTTTTCAGTAGTAGGCACTACTTAAAAATCTAAATAACGAAAATTTGTATCTTCCTCTCTATCCGACGCTCGTATCCAAGGAACAAACTTTAAAAAAAATTGGTAAGCTGTCACTGCTGTCAATGTCATAACATAACAGGTAAATTATAGGTAACGTAACATTAAAAATGTACACACACCATTTTACGTGGCTAATTACTTAAACATTTGCCGGGGAAGTTTTATTAAGTACAGATTTTATTAGCAGTCTTTTCTGGGTTATTATTTGAGAGAAGGTATATTCATTTACAATGATTTCCTCAGTATTATGAAAAAAGTGCTTTATAATTTCCTTTTATTTTAGTGGTTCAAGTTAGTAGAGATAGATTATTCATTATAGCTACAGTAAATTATCAATATCATGGAATTTTTATATATACCTACTTTTTATTGTTTATTAGAGCCAACATGAGGAAGCTGAAAGGTGCAGTGAAAGAAACGGCTAAACAAAAACGTGAAAGGAAGCAAGATTTTGCTAAAACACGACAACAGTTGCACACAATTGTTTTGCCTACATTTGCTGTAATTTTTATATTAATTTGTACATATGTGTACTTTAAGACTAGGCCTGCTTCAATGCAATATGCCTAACAATACCTGACCATGCCTACATAAAGTAACTGTAGCAAGATAACCTAATTCCTTAATAATTTGACTACTGTAAGCATGATGACAGATGTATTTATATAAAGTTAATGTTGGTGTAGCTGTAGATATCATTTCTGCTAGCCAAGTTGCACCTATTCAGGTGCAAGAGTTATAGATGTATTTTAGCAACAAGGAATAAAAATGCTACCTTCATGTCAGGCATATGTAGGTAAATTTAAGTAAATCATTAAAGAAGAGTTTTGTTTGGCAAATGCCAGGTTGTGAGTATATTTAATTTATAATATATTCATGGAGTAAAGTGACTTAAATCTTATTCCATAGAAAACATTCCCAACAATTACAAATTGGTAGTTTAAATTAGAATATCAGATGAAGTACTATATTTTAATGTTATGTGACAGAAAATATATTTTCTGAGTATCTACAAGCTTTGTTTTATTTAGTAGACGCAGTTCAAAAGCTTAGCTTACCTCAGTTTAAGCTCACTTAGCTTAAGTCTATTCCAATATACAACCTTATATAATACATTGTTGGTATAAAATTTAAACAAAATTCTTATAGGCACAACTGACCAATGTGAGGTTTATTATACACAGTGCTCGTGAGCATTGCGAGAGATTTTAACAGCATATTCCTAAAGCCAAAGGAAACAAAAATGTCATATTAAATGCATTGGATTAGGAGATAATTGCATTTTTTATTTAAACATAATTTTACCGCCACTCGGTAAATAACGCGTTTTGGTATGTGATAATGCTACTATGTGGTCTAGTCTAGACATGATTTTTGACAGACTTTAAATTGACACTGTGATGTCTTTGCAAAACTCGGCTCTACCAAACGAAACAATTTTTTTGTATTTTAAGCGGGCCTTTTCTGAATGAAGATTACTTACCATGTATCAAAGCATATAAAAAAAGGAAAAAAAGGTTTTTTATGTTTTTTTTTTGGTTGAAATGACCTAAAATCATATGACATTTTTTTTTTATATGCTGTTAAAATCTCTCGCAATGCTCACGGGCACCGTGTATAGATAATACTGCCTAGTGCTCAATTAAGAGTGTGAGAGGAAGAACATTATAAAGATAATTATATTATCCTCAGCCTGCCCAAAAAAAATTACTTATTGAACATTTTGATTCTGCCTAATGTTCTCACACACGCACACTTAAATTTTAGTGCTTCCTGCCCAAGACAAATTTGTGCAATAATGTTTAAGACAAGTAGGATTTCAGGTGAGGACATAGTCCTTATATCCTAAAAATCCTTTATGTACCAAACATTATATAAATTTTTAAATAAAGATTATATATTTAAAAAATGAGACGGTCATGAGCTAGGCGCCAAATTTAAATATGTGAATTATTGAAAAACAGTCAGGCAGGAACTATTAACTCAAAACTGTTCTTAATTGAGAACAGTGGGCAGAATGAGGTTATAGAACTTGATAGTTATCAGATACCAGTCTCTAAGAGATATTATCAGCATGATTTTGCTATTTTCTACTATACACACTTCGTGTTATACATATATATATATATATATGAAATCGACATAGAAACCCAAAACCATACTCTGTTTCTTTCTTTTTAAAAGCCGATAGCGTAAGGAGAATGAGATAACATGCCATTTCACTGCTCTCAATTCCGATACAGATTAACATTTACAGCCCCTCATTCACGGCAGTCCGCCGGCACCTCCGGCACGTAATAAAGTACCGTGAATGTCGTTGCCGGATGCGTGCCATACGGCAACATCCTGCTAGCTCCGCCCACCCCCTTGCAGTCCGAATTGTACCATATTACAGTAATAAACAACTGAGAATTGCGGCAATGCATAAAATATTAATTATTTATATTTTATGCATTGCCGATTACATACGAGATGGCGGCAATTTTAAAAATTCGAGTTCAGTGTATGCGCTACAACGGAGCGCTGCGAGTTGAAAAGTTTGTATTCAAAGTTAAGTATATTTTTAAAAAGTTTATTACATAAATAACGCATAAATATAAAAGACCTTTAAATAACTTGTACCTGTAGCGGCATCGAGTCATGGTACTTTTGACACCTGACAATAATGTAGGTAGGTAGTGATCCACTTCAAATGACTATCGTAATAACATCAGTCAAGTGTGAGTTGAGAAAATCTGTATAAAATATACTTCACTTTTGTACAGATTTTCTTTTTAACACTCTCAGCGCCACGTGGGCCGCCGGCGGCCCACAATATTTCGAGTAGAGCAGGCCACCGCCAATATTTAGGAACTTTAGTAGCAGGCCACGTGGGTTGCCTGCGGCCCACAAAAGGTACATCTCAGCAGGCCACTATTAATTTTCATAAATTTTCAGTACCTTTTGCAGCAGGCCACATGGGCGGCCGGCGGGTCCAACCGTTAACTTCACCAGCAGGCCACATGGTACGCAATGATCCCACAAAAATGAAAATTGCATATTTTTAACCACCAACTTATTATTATAATAAATTGCGGATAACACTAACGTATTTTTAGTCACTGCGTGCGACATATTTTGGACATCTTAGGATGCCATTATCAAGTACCAGGCGGGCGTACTGCCAAAGTAATCCGCTTCGCCGCGCGCACTGCTCTCGATGACAAAACTGGTTTAGGATGATTCTGTCTGGGAATCGCGGGATCGTTCGACTGCAGATTTGGTTCATCCAATGTTAACGGCCGTAAGCACACCGAACTTACTGTGTCCACTAAACTGTCACTAACTGCACTGAACTATTGACTATGGATTATAGGTTTCCATGCTGGTAGTACCGACTAGCCATAATCTCGATTAAATTTAGGGCGCGGCCAATCTTGATTGTTTTTTTTTCGTCCTATATAGCATTTTTCCTGTACTAGCAATCTCGCTTTATCGAATTGGAGATAATGCAGCGCGCTCGCATCGAAAGTATGGTCTGCCATGGCGGGATTGCCATAGTTCATCTTCTTTACTCGGCCGACTCGGCGTATTTGCTCCAACAGTCTCATGGAAACGTGACTGCGGCAAGTCATATATAGGAGAAACTGGAAGAAACGTGAACCAAATCTGCAGGGGAACGATTCTAAGGTTCCGAGACAGGATCATCCCTAACTGGTTTTGCCATCGAGTGAGAGTCCAGCACTTTTATTTTATTATTTACATCAAAGGACCATGGGCCAATTTGTATGGAGGCTGGCCCCAAAACCAACAGAGATAAGACTTATAATATGTCTATAAACAGGTCTTATTTTCTCCCTCATTTCGTTATATGGGCAACAAGTTGAATTATATTGCAGATCTGAAATATTCGTGTTAAAACGTTTTTTTTAAGGGGCTACCCGGCATATTTCACTGTTTTTAAAGTGAATAGGCTTTGTTCAGCTCCAAGCACAACGCTTGAAAAAAATATATAATGTAGCTAGGTATTTGGTCTACATTTGGCTCTACTAAATTGTCGAAAAACATAATACATCAAGAGAAAAAAAAAAAACCGTAAACCCTTTTTTCTACCTTAAATCTGTATCTACTCCCTTATTATGCGTCGTAAGTACAAGAAACTAAGACAAGCAGTATACATTTATGTTTACCTACTTTAAACGCATCTACTGATTTTTGGATAAGTTTTGTACTTTTCGAGAAAAAGCTATTACACGCATTTTTCCGAAAACGCCGGCTCGAGATGCCTGCGCGGGCGACGGGGGCCAGTCGTGTAAGATGGCACTAGTAGTTTATAGGGTTGCGTCCTAGTACAAGCAGCTCTTCCTAGGTGACTACTTATGCTTATTGACGTATTGTATAACCAATGAGGAAATGAAGCGGGAGGGGAAGAAAGCTCAAATCGCCGAGGTCATTGGGATAGGGGACGGCCTTAAGGGGGAATGCGTTACGCATACCACTCCGGTGCATTTATGGTACCAATTATTGAGTGACAAAGGCTATACAGGGTAAGTAAACATATTTTAGGTATCCGCTGTGGATGCATATCGTTTAGTGGCACAGCACAACGAATGTCGTCTCGCTCAAATCTGGAGCAGAGCCCATCTTGGGAAGTACCTCCACCTTACAGAAAACCGAAGTTAAATAACACTAGACCCTACTCATAGTGTTGTGTTTCTGTTGGTGCGTAAGGTCGCCAGAGCTCCAAGAGGATTCGCTGTGTTGACGGCTGAGGACCCACGGAGCAAAGTCCTTGGCCCGTTTAGCTGTCAACGCAGTGAATCCTCCTTTTTTTTAAAGGGTCGGCAACGCGCATGTAACACCCCTGGTGTCGCAAGCGTCCATAGGCTACGGTGACCGCTTACCATCAGGCGGGCCGTATGCTTGTTTGTCCCGTCGTAGTATAAAAAAAAACATATAAGTATTCACATTTTTTGTCAGCGCTTTAACATGCCGCCCGTTTATTTCTAATATAAAATATTAGAAGTGTAACTTTCTTCCTTAAAGTTGGGATCAACTTTAATTTTGATTTAAGGCAACTTATGAGTTACAGCTCAAGGTCCTGGGCAGCGTTCTTGGCAATCTACAAATCCATCATGTCCTTCTCACAATGTATTGAACGCCGCTCGTATTTACAGGGGCATCCTCAGTGTCTATATAACGGCGGCACTGGCGGCAGTGTTGATTCACGGGGTCACGCAGCTAGCGTTATCAATTTTTGAAGCCCTGGCTCCAAAAATAGGTCGTCGGAAATTTTGGCCTGCTGGGTGTAGACTTTGATTTGTCAAGACCGATAAAATGTAGGTGAATTTGATTTTCTAATTGTGGTACACCGGCGGCCCACATGGCCTGCCAGTAAAGTTTATAAAAATCTGAGCAGCCTGCTGGAATTCACTTGTTGTGGACGGCCGGCAACCCACATGGCCTGCCACAACAGAAATTTCGTTTGTTCTATGGCGCTGAGAGTGTTAAAGAGTTTACTAAATAAATAACGCATAAAAATAAAAGACCATGATCTCTATGATAAATTAAATATTGAATGTACATACCTAACTATTTTAATTCGAATCACTATCACGCCTTGACGAATTACTGATATCACCTCCTACATTAATTATTACTTCATTATCTAAAATGTTATCTATGTTCACATCTCTTCCGTATCTTACCTTATTTGAAAATAATGAGGGCTTTTTAAAAACAGTTTCTGATAAAATTAATATTTTCGGAAATATTCACCCCAGAAGTTTACAAAAATGTGTCTCCCCCCCCTCTAATTTTTGAACTATGTTATATTATTATATATACTATAGTTATAAAAAAATTACAAAAGAAGAACTTAATAAGAACTTTGTTGAAAAATTATTTTGAACTTGATTAGTTGAACGGTTTTTGTAAAATTGTACATAATAATTTCTCAATTAAGTTTGTAATTTAACCGTATACTATATGTGTATGTGAACATTTTATTTTTATTTTGACTACTTAATTTATCATCCCGCACGCATCTTCCTTCTAATAAAAAAAGAATGATTCAAATCGATTCACGCGATTAAAAGTTACCCCCGAAAACACAACCCGACATCATAACCTGTCTAGTTTGTATCAATTAGTAACCCAATTTCCCGAGAGATGGCGCTGTACCGTGGTCTACTTCGCGCTGTTAAAAATTTTCCGGAGTTGATGGGGTCGGGACGGGTGTGATCGAAAGTATCATCGAATTGTTAATTATTATAAGCATATTGAGCATGGTATCTATTAAAACAGTTTTTTTAAGGTTGCCTATTGTGACGGACGGTAAACTACGGAACTACACTGAGCATGGCCCGACATGCGCTTGGCCGGTTTTTTAATAAAAGTTAAATTTTATGTTTTTCTTACTTAGTATAAAGGGAGTGCAAAAGTGAAAAAATCAACATGGGTATCGTTTATATGGGTTTTCGGGTCGCTGATCACGAAAAAAGCAACGACTTGAAGATCCAATGTGGCGAATGTGGAATACCATCTCCCCAGTTGGTATGCGATAGGTTAGAAATGTCAACATATAAATTTGAGTGTCGTTTTTCATTAAAGTAAAGTAAAGTAAAATAAAATAAAATAAATATTGTACCTACTTGAAATTTTACAGGAGTATTCATAAATATAATTGAGTTAACACCTGTAAAAAGAAAAAAAAACAACATGGGTATCGTTTTTATGGTTTATCGGGTCGCTGATTACGAAAATAACGACGATTTTAAAATCCAACGTGGCGATTGTGAAATACCATCTCCCCTGTTGGGACGCGATGGGGTCGAAATCTAAAAATATCACTACGGGTGTCGTTATATGTTTATTTCTGGTTCTAGAGATTCCAAGTTTAGCACTGATATTCCTTATAAAGCGCAAGGGTGCACAAAGAAAGGAGTTTTCGAAATTCTTCTCCAAAGGGGGTGGAATGGGGGTACAAAGTTTTTATTGGGAAACAAAATTAGTTGGACTATTCTATTTGGAACTTTACAGGAGTATTTACAGCTGCCCTCTCTCCTTTCCCAACTGTTGATAACAAATTTCAGCAATATTGGTCCAGTATTTTATCATTCGAAAGGTAACATATAGATCATAATCATTTATTCGTTGCAACCATGGTATTACATTAGGTGTTCTTAAATTTAACCAGTACAAACATGGACCCTACTAGGGCGTAGCAACAATTTGGCACAAGTGGGTACTTAATTCTAAATTCTAGCCTAACCTAAGCACACAATTACACAATCTAGGAATGTAGCATTACAATGTGTACCATAATCATATGTGCATATATAAACATAGCATAGATAAACATAACTACTTACGCATTTTGGTACAGTACTCAATTAGTCCCGAGTTAAATCACTCTTAAGGTACTTCTAACGGACCGTGAACTAACGTTAAATACCATGAAATGCGACTGAGTTTTGGTCCGCGATGACGCTGCGCGCGCGTAAAGCGTCGGTTCTACTTATAGTACTTATATAGTAATGTTGTCGTCTTTCCGTACAACTTCAGTTTGTACGCAGTGTACTGTTTCGACTGGAGACGAATGGCATAACCCAAACGCCCGCTTCGAGCGATATCGTTCAATCCAGAAATTTCCCTATCTCAATAAATAATGTTACAATACAGATAAAATAAATTCTAAACCGTCACGTATTTGTTTTAAGTCTAAATATATGCCTTTTTAGGGTTCCGTACCAAAATGGTAAAAAAGGAACGCTTATGGTTCGACTCAGTCTGTCTGTCTGTCACATCGTTAAATATCTCGAGAACTACTTAAGCTACCGATTTGAAATTTGGAATGGTTATAATAAAAGTTAACGCAGACACATTGAGAGAAGATTTATCATACATTTTAATTTATTTTTAATGAAAAATGCCCTATATAAGAGGGCGCAAGAATTAAAAGTTTAGTTACTTGGTCATGTGGGGTATCATTTGAAAGGCCTAGATTTGCAGATTCTAAAACAATATTTTAAATACTTTTGATAATAAAAAATATATATATTTATAAACGAAAATGTAATATAAAATACCATTCCCCGATTCCACTTTGTCTCCGAAGTTTATGAAGGAAAAAAATATGATTTTTTTACACAACCTTCTATCTTATCCTAAATATTACAAGAAAAATTAATAAAAAGTAACGTCATTCATTTTTTTAAATAAAAAAAAACTTTTCGGAACAAAAGTTGAAATTTAACCAACTTCCAATTGGTTTTTTTTCTTTAAATATAAAAAGTTAAAAAAATTGGTTTACGTCATAAAAAATATCAAGGAAAAACAAACTCGCATACTAACTTCATGCCGTACTAACGACAGACCCAATATGTCGATACATGTGGCTAACGTCAAATTTCTACTTCTAGGTGTAGTTACAACATAAAGTTTATACGAAACCCTCCATGCGCGAGTCCGACTCGCACTTGGCCGGTATTTTTATACTCCAACTACTTACGCATCGCTTTGTGCGTTACACCTAATTGCATGAATGGAGAGCGTTGAGAGCGATTCACTCGAAGCGGGCGTTTCATGGGCGTGGTGTCATGTAGTGAGTGGTGGGTAGAGGTGCTAATGGTCGCCAGCGGCCCGTTTCTGGCGGTAAGTGTGCGCTAACCAGCCCAGTAGCCAGCCCACCGCCAGCAGTAAGTACAGCCCGCCGAGCGCCGCGTACAGCGCATCCGCCTTCAGCGCCAGCGCCTGGTTCAGCACCAGCGTGAGTAGTGATTGCACCACTGCCCCCACGAACATGTTGATGCCAAAGACCAGCCCGAAGCAGCTCTCGTCGCTCAACTGACTCGCTATTTTAGCACTGAAATGATACAACGTAACGGTAATTATTGTAAGTCTTTTATTTGGGATATAGGTACGGCTTCGAGCTATCGCAGGGAGGCTGAGGAGTGATACAGAGTAATCAAACTTAAGTAAGTAATGTCTTTGGTTTTAGTGGAAAATCGTGATATAAAAAATTAATTACATTTTGACAAGTGCTTGTACCTATTTTGACAAATAGCTAAAATATTGATAAAAAACAATGATTCTAATGAACGTGTTTCAATAGAGGTAATACAAGAGGTTGTAATACTTGTACCTAATGCACGGAGTACGGACCTAGCCATGGTGATGGTGAAGTGGAAGAGCGTGCCGAGCAGGCTGTAGCAGGCGTATGAAAGGTAGATGTGGGGCACGTAGGCGGTGAGCAAAGCTGCGGCGGCCTGCGCGGCGGCGGCGGCGGCGGGCAGCGCCGGCCGCTCCCCGTACGCCGCCAGCAGCGCGCCCACCGCGCCCGCCAGCGTCTGCACCGCCTCTACCGCGCCGTTGTACTCCACCTCAAATATACAATAGTACGTTACTTTACTCCTATACGTGGCCTCTAACGGTAGGGCTAGTCCACAAATTCAAAGTCGCTCAGCGAGGTATGGAGACGGCCATACACGGGGTCTCTGAAAGATCGCATCTGCAACGAGGTGATCCGGCAGAGAACGAAAGTACTAACGTAAACCGCCCAGTGGATGACACTATAAGAAGGGCATTCACACATTTTTACTAATAATTTCAGAAATATCAAAAATATCATACCGACTGCATGCTTGTACTAATATGTAAACCACTGCTTTCTGCATGCTATGCGGACTATAAAATGTATTATATTCTTACCATTATCAAATTATTTCAGTTCTCTGCTACCTCTCAAATTGTACCAGGAATGATAGAACAATTGCCTGCATCCAGGCTCCGGCCTCTTAAATGGGCGGATTTTTATTTCGTTGTCGTTTTTTTTTCGCGTCTGATTTGAATGATATTTGGTAGATAGGAAGAGGTCCTTATTCTCTTTAAGATAGACCCAATTTCCCAGTATGTCCCACATTTTTTTCCACTGAGTTACGAAATCGTATAGGATTTTTGTAACTCAGTGGCAAATTTAGTACAATTTTTTTGTCACACATTGAGATTTCGTATTTATCTAGTGTAGAATAAGGAACTCTACCTACCCAACAAATTTCGTACAAATCTGAAGCGAAAAAAAACTATAAAACAAAAAATCATAACTCACGTAAATAGCACGATAAAATCACTATTATTACTTGTCAACACCTAGTTTATATTGATTTATGAATAAAACTAACAGATGAAAGTAATTAAATACAAAAATAATGGGGTTTTGTATCAAAAAAGTGTCTTCGAATTTAAGTACTGATAACATAATTTTTGTATGAAAAGTAATCTAGGGTAAGTACCATATTGTCGCTGTTCATAATTTTTAGAGAAATAACATTTCTACTTGCATTATTTAACATAATATCTGCTTCCGAAGAATCAAAAGACGATTCGAAGGACCATTAATGTTCGAGCACTTGCTAACTCTCACATTTACTTGATAGATTCTTGATGTTAGTTTGGAACACGAAAGACGATTTATTGAGATAAAATTGATTTATTTAACTTGATATGTGTGCACACTTATAGAATAGCGAACGTGAATAAAAATGTGAAAATAATAAGTAATTAATAGGCTAATTGCGAAACTTTATACAAACCGATTTCCACTCGATACCTCCACGCACTCCCGAGATAAAGGGTCTTGACGGACGGACGGACGGACGGACGGACAACAAAGTGATCCTATAAGGGTTCTATTTTTCCTTTTGAGGTACGAAACCCTAAAAATCAGCATCAAATTCCGTTGCGTAGTTTTAAAGATTTAAGCATACTTACAAACAGACAGCGGGAACCGACTTTGTTTCGAACTACATATGTAGTGATTATGCGTATCCTTACCTGAAACGTACCGTTGCCTTTTTATTATGCAAGGCGATACTAATGAATTCGCTTAATTTAAAGCATTGGCACTTTGGCATCCAACGTTTAGAGCCATTAATGGGTAAACTTTTCGTACGGGTTGCCAGAAAAACTGACCTTGTGCTCGTCGTACCGCTGAATGTGCTGCCACAGCAGCTGCACGTAGTACTGCGCGTGCGTGAACAGCGCGAGCGCAGCCGCGTATAGCGCGGACCAGGCCAGCACGCGCGGGCGTAAGTACGCGGCGCGCGCGTGTTTCGCCAGCAGGCGCGACGCCGTCGACACGTTCGCGCCGAACGATTGCTTCTGCTGATTGTGATAAACATGTTGATACGTGTAAGAACAAGTTTATACAATTATCTAGGTAGTTTAAGGAGTAACCATAAGACCATAACAACTTAGCAAAAATGAACACTAAAAATTAAATTCACTTGATCTAAATTTTGTTAGTACTCACATCAAAGTTGCGAAAATTTTATTTTAATTAAATAGTACATTACTGCAGACGCCGGGAAAGAAGGGCTTAACGGGTGAGTATGTATATATATATATATATATGTATATACGAAGCCGTTAAAGCCCTTTTCACGGCAAGGCATGTATAGTGCTTTTCTCAAACATGCAATGAAATAAATAAAAAAATCTCCAAAAATATTATAGTTTTATTTCTAGAAAAACTAAAAGTTGACTTGACGAATTAATATATCTAACACAAATATTGCTATTTAGTTCGTGGTGATTCCAACATGAATTTAGCCTATAACGATAAAACAGATGATCCATAAATATTTCATGATGTATAAATATGTCGCAATGTAAAATATACCAAACACGAACAGCACTTGTTATTCTGTGACAATGAAAATTATAACTTCTTTACAAATTTTTGTAATTCCTACTTATCCTTAGATAGACAGACACAGTTCTCACTTAAACAACAAATAATGCAGTTAAATAGTGTTTTTGCTTGGAAAGTTGTGGGGTAGTTCTGATTTCTATCATTTCATATGTAGTTTGGGGTGCTGAATCCGAATCTGAGGTTTGCATACTAAATTTCGAGACGCAACATTAAAAAAAAATTAAAAAAAAAGAAAAAAATCGCCTTTTTTCCGGTTTTTTGCTTAAAACTCGAAAACTATTAACTTTTAGTAAATAGTCTGTTTACAGAAATTAAAGTACATAAAATTTTCTACAAATATCACTATTTAGTTTTTTTTTCGAATGAGCCGTTCGGTCTCAAGTGCGCGTTAAAAATTGGCAATTTTCAGCGGTTTCTGCAAAACTCACTTTGAACGTTCCAAAGCTATTTTTTTTTAATTAGATCGCAGTATGGAAAAATTATATGAGCCGTTGTCGTTTAAAAGGTCCCGGCTGAAGTTCTTCGGTGACGTTGGGTCCTGGTACATATTCTGCTTGACCTGTAAAAAAAGAAGTGGAGTCATTTCTCAAGGAGAAAGAGGAGATAGAACGGATGAGGATTACAAAATTGATTGTGAGATTAAACATACCTCCCGCATCTTGCTGAGGTTTTCGATGGCATCAGGTCCTGGCTCAGGGTCTGAGTGCGCCATCGTCAGCGTCGGGGGTTCTAAAAGATAAAAGAGGCGGTGAGACACTGACTTGTGATCATATATCTAGGAGAGATGAATGATTACAAAATAACTTGTGAGATTCGACATACCTCTGTATTTTGTCTCGTCTACGTATATCTCTGAGCTGTCTTCCGGGGGCGCAACGTTGTCACACAGTCCTTCCTGCATCCACAATTTCGTTGGCAGCCCTTTTTATATTTACATGAAATGTACCGGAGAATTGAGTTTAGCGCAGGGTCCAAAGTGGTTGGCACTGGCACGAGATCACTACTAGTTTTTTTTACACCCCCACTCACTTGATTCACTGTTCACTGTGACCAAACTCAATTCTCCGGTACATTTCATGTTAAAAGGGCTGCCAATGGTGGATGCAGGAAGGCGAGACTCCATTGTTCCCCAATCTGCACATGGTGCGAAGGACTGTGTGACTCAGTGTGACAACGTTGCGCCCCCGGAAGACAGCTCTGAGATATACGTAGACGAGACAGAAGACAGAGGTATGTTGATTCTCACAAGTTATTTTGTAATCATTCATCTCTCCTAGATATATGATCACAAGTCAGTGTCTCACCGCCTCTTTTATCTTTTAGAACCCCCGACGCTGACGATGGTGCACTCAGACCCTGAGCCAGGACCTGATGCCATCGAAAACCTCAGCAAGATGCGGAAGGTATGTTTATGGTATGTTTAAGGTATGTTGTCTCACAATCAATTTTGTAATCCTCATCCGTTCTATCTCCTCTTTCTCCTTGAGAAATGACTCCACTTCTTTTTTTACAGGTCAAGCAGAATATGTACCAGGACCCAACGTCACCGAAGAACTTCAGCCGGGACCTTTTTAACGACAACGGCTCATATATTTTTTCCATACTGCGATCTAATTTTAAAAAAATAGCTTTGGAACGTTTAAAGTGAGTTTTGCAGAAGCCGCTGAAAATTGCCAATTTTTAACGCGCACTTGAGACCGAACGGCTCATTCGAAAAAAAAACTAAATAGTGATATTTGTAGAAAATTTTATGTACTTTAATTTCTGTAAACAGACTATTTACTAAAAGTTAATAGTTTTCGAGTTTTAAGCAAAAACCCGGAAAAAAGGCGATTTTTTTCTTTTTTTTTAATTTTTTTTTAATGTTGCGTCTCGAAATTTAGTATGCAAACCTCAGATTCGGATTTAGCACCCCAAACTACACATGAAATGAAAGAAATCACAACTACCCCATAACTTTCTTACTAGGGGCCTTTTAAATTACAATTTAACTGGATTAAAACCCATTTAGTCTTAAACTGTTATCGTAATATTAACTAAACACGCATGCATTTTGGGTAGCCATATGCCTTCCGAGATATTTACCATGTACCTACAGATATTTGGTTTTTGGGAGCTCCCGATAATTCGGCACTGTGTTACAAGCGCCGTTTTTAGTTGTGGTCTACCCACGCGGCGAAGGGATATACCTACATGGTAAATATCCCGTTTTAAATTGTAATTATAATGTAAATGCATATGTTAGCTTAAAATCGCAAACCTACCATGTTCACTGTTCAATTTCATCGTCTTTCAGGTGAAATTACTTATAAAACTACTTAAGCAACAATGAGGATAAATAAGAAAGGTTGCAATTGCAGACTTCATCTAGTGCACCTCGTCATTAAATGTGTAAAACGATCAGAAGGCCTAGTATACAAGTTGTACGACATTAACTCCTCGACCGCGTTAGCGTATCGAGGGATCAAAATATGAAAGTTGCCGGATGATTTAAATAAACGGCAAACATAATTTGAACTCCCGATACGCTCACTCGGTCGAGGAGTTAATGTCGTACAATTTTTATACTAGGCCTTCAGTTTGATTTTAAATTTCGTCTAGGTATCCGGCCAGTCACTTTCAAGTTATTATTTACTATTTCCAGAATCACGAGCTCTTTCGATCCGAATAAGAGAAAGTGTCCCAAAATTTACAAACCTTGAAAGCGTCCTAACGTTACAGTCATATTACAATATGTAGTTAGATACAATCATATAATGACGTATAGTTAGATAAAATCCTAGAAGTATTGAATTAACTCGTGATTCTAAGTAGAGATAAACCTAAAAGCCAAAGGGGTTTATAACTTTTATAAGAAACCCTCTAAAACGGATTTTAACATAACCGTATGTACCTTAGCCGATGGTAAAGGTTGATCCTTCGGCGGATGCAGGTTCGCCTGAAAGTTGCTGATGAGCGAGGATCGCCGGTGGAAGTAGATCCCGAACGCCACGGGCGGCAGCCAAAACGCCCATATCGTAGCCAATATCTGAGCTGAAATGTTGAAAATGACTTATTATGTTATGCATGTACTTAGACCATATGCACACGCGTTCAAAACTGCATGGGCAATTTATGAATGAATTCATTCATAAACTGCCCATGCAGTTTTGAACGCGATAGTGCCGATAGTACACTTATAGGCCAAGTTTTAATTCAAACACGTTCTTCGTCCACTAGGTGTTATATACATATAAGGTGTGATAGTTACAAGAGAAGGTGATGTAGTTGAGTTGGCGGAAATCCATGAGGTCCAGGTGCGTGAGCAGCTGCGCGGAGACTCCGGACAGGAAGCGGCCCGTCAGCGCCGCCACGCGCGTCAGCGACGTCACGCGCGCGTACTTCACCGTCTCCACCTGCGGATTATGGACGGAGTTAACCACGTGACATGTCCAGGCCAGACCATCCTATCCTGCTGATCCACAAACAATCGATAACGCCGCTTTTGATCCCGCAGTTAACTTAAGTTTTCCTAGAGTTTCTATAGTTACCCATTGGTAATAATGGAATTTTACCTACTTAAAAACACATATCAAAAGGCTTGAAATACGTTTTGAGAACCTGGGTAGGAGGTTTTCAGTAGCGGCGTAGCGTTGGTTGGTACACGGGGCCGATGTTCTGTTTGCGGATCGCCTGCACCCCTCCCTAATCCTCGTACGTATATTTTGATGTCCTAATGCTTCAAGATTAACAAATATCAAATTACCTTTGCGTACATATACGTGTAATATGCAACTTCAGTGGCCATATATAATCCAAACAAGAATTGGGACACATACAACCATTCTATGCTTATGGTCCATAACAGTATAGCATAGATTGCTATTCCACTCAATCCTGAAACAAAATATAACCCATGATGAAGCACACCAAACATAATCTATCTCACTCACTCACTCCCTGACTGACTAATCAAACGCAGAGCCAAAACTACTGAAGTTAGAAAGTTGAAATTTGCACATCAAGTTTCATTTATAATATGTACAAGTAATATAAAATAAATAAATAAATATAACATTTTAAATAATATTAACTAATATAACGCATTAAAAAAATATATATATAACGTCTATTCACAGATTTTGCTTACTTCTAAATACATACTATATTCTTCTGCCAAACCACATAGTGGTTTGTTGGCAGACGAGGCTCCTTTACACTTATGTAAGCTAGGTAGGTAAGTCTTTGTTATGCAACTTAGATCTTTCTCAATTGCACAAGCAAGTCGCGTCGCGACCCCTAGATAGACATGGTTTTAATGGCGTTTCAGAAGATGAAATAGGGTAGGATACACGAATGAAGTCGCGAGCGGAAAGCTAGTAATTAATTAGTACGTCACTTGCCTTCTAATAACTTGTACCTAGATTCGAAATGCGATCGATAAATTTTAAATAGAAAACTCCCGTGAGTATTAGACATATTAATATACTTAGACCGGGTTACTCACGTGCGGGTGTGCGCAGAGCAATCGCGGCAAGCGCTTCTCACTCATGATTATGGGGCGCGGACCGTCCCGAAACATGTCGAGCTATTTTCGACTTTATAGACGTGAGTAACCCGGTCTAAGTATATTAATAATGCGATCGATAAATAATAGCCCTAGCGGAACATCACTATGCCGGCACCTACAACAATGAAGTTTGATATTTGTTCTTTATACTTTTCTGTCAATATTTACGGAACTTCATGAGCAATCAAACGTCAAAAGTGCCATCCAAAGAGTATAATAATGTTTAATGTGTAATATTTATAGCTTATTGTGCAGTAAACTAACGAAGAAGTGTGCAGCTAATGAAGAATTAATCCTGAAACGCGTGTAATCGCGTTATTGGGTTATTACTCGGTTGCCCTGGGATTTTGGCCTCCTGAAATATTTATTACGTATAAGCTGTAAACGTAATAAATAGCAAGGCCAATTACCGAACAACGTCGCCCAAGAGGCAATATACTATTTATATAAGATACACTGATATATTAATACGGGACACTGGCAAAATTGTCCAATTCTCGGACAGAGGCCATATTATAAAAGAAGAAGAAGAGTATAATAATATATGTGCCATCACTCCACTCAGTACGTTTTACATCCTTAATTTTATCGTAGAACATGGTATTTTATATTTATGCGTTATTTATGTTTTTCAACTTTGAATAAGTACTAACTTATTGAACTCGCACTTGACTGACAATTCACGATTATAATTTGAAGTGTTTCACAACACTATAGTCATGGGTCAAAAGTGCCATCAATCGCTGCCGCAAGTGTAGGTATGGTAAATCCTTTGACTCAGTAGGACGACGTAAATTTGCTATTTCTCGAGCAAGAAGCTGTATGTTGGACGGAGAGCTTGGGATCGCGGCGCAAACGTCAAGTTCAGAATGATGTTTTCGACTCTTGGGGTTCACAGGTTCATGATAACGATGGGCAGGCTCATCTTGATCATGGGCATTTAGTTCTGTTGTCAACAACTCCTGGACGCGACTTCGACTAGATCGACTCGAGATCGAGCGTGAGTGAAGGCTTTCATTAGCATTCAGGCGTGCTAACTTTAAGTTCCTTTTGAATGATGGTTTCTCCTAAGTTTAGCTACACTTCAGTAAGTTCAGCTAGTCGTTTCGCGGCCACTAGTTCAGCCGCTTTTTTCTTGACAAGTACAGTCACCTGCAATAGTATATGACGCTGTGAAGGCCGCAAAAATATGTGACACGCTCTTATGGCGGTACAAACAAGACTGTGTCACATATTTTTGCGGCCTTCACAGCGTCATATACTATTGCGGGTGACTGTACGTTACTAGCTTTCAATCGGATAGTTTTATTTTGTTCAGATTGTGACTGACCGTAAATAGTCCTACAGTGGCCTGGGGTTCCAATTGGTTGACTGTACTCGGTTGCCGTTCCCGTTCCGGTTCTGGTTCTTTGTTCTTAGTACGGCTCCTCGTAGCTCGCCCCCACATGGTTCAGTTCGGTTCGACAGTCGGGCGATTAAATGACGGCGCAGCACTACTGGAACGTGCGGTACGAATGAACCAATATGTTACCAACGCTGGCGACGCTTGGTAACACGTTTCAAATGTATTTTATGTTTTTATACTATTTTCACTAAGCTCATATCAATTCAATTCAATTTTTGTTCGATAAATTCGAATTCAATCATTGTAATCAATGATTCCGCCAATGTCTAAGTTGTAGGATTTCCGAAGATGTAGAGAAGCTCATATGATGATATGAATTAAACTTATTACTTTTTTAACTAGGGTAACGACAAATAAATATTTTAAAAAGTGTATAAATCATAAAGCAAAAAATAGAAAGGATTTTGCAACAAACATTTTTAAGTGTTTAAATCCCTTGCCTTTATCTTGTAGTTGTGTAGCGATTAAATTTATAGTAGGGATTTATTAACAGACATGGCTTTAAAGATAAGCATGCAGCAGATCTAAAATGATGATAATTATAATCTTTGAGAATGTAGAGAGCTTAGCAGTCAAATATGGCTAACATGCTTGCTATGTGAATTAGTGAAAGTTACTCTTTTTTATAACCCCGTTATATTTTCAGTTTTTTAAATACATTAGTTATTGTTACTGGGATGTCAGGGTTATAAAAAAATATGTTGAACAGCACACTAGTATTTTTTTTTACTTGCTGATATTATAACAAAGTCTTGATAGTTAAATAGGGATGACGACAAGGTTGAAAAACTATCATTCTAATTAGTCCATGAATTATATTGTCTAAAATGATTAGACACGTTTTTTTTCCTTTTTCAATTTAACTAAAATTAACGAAGATAAAGAGCATCAAAGTTCTGGGGTGGGGGCTTGTGACGTTACTGCTAGGTAAGAATTGTACCTGATAGTGACGTTACGCGAAACTTGAACGCACTGTATTTTCGTCTTTATTGATTTGATGAACAAAAGAAAAAATATGTGTACAATATTTTTTATAAATCTAAAAGACGGACTTAATAGATTTTTTTAGTTGTCTAGCCTATTTATTATAGCTCCAATACCCAACGGCAAGTGGTCTGCTGTATCATTTATCATAAATTCATAATTGAGCATGTCATTGAATTGTTGAGCTAACTAAATCAAGGGCATGCTTTGACAATGCCTCTACCATAGCTAGTAGAAATGCTAGTTATGTGGGGTTGGTTGAAATGTATTTTTTACAAAAACGATAAAAAAAAATACGGACCTGATAGAATAATCACGGGTTTGAATCTCAGAAAGTCAGTAATTAAAAATATCACTATAAGAAGTGCCATATAAGAATAAGTTGATACAGGGTATACATCACGAAACAATTGCTCGGAGGTTACGTTACGCCATTCTCCACTCAAAAAATCTGTTACGAAGGGCTCAGATGGCCTAATCTCACGTAATGTCCCAAAAGCACATAGTATAAAAGTTATTTTAACCCATTCCTGCATTTTGAGTAATCAAAAGCAGATTTAATTTAATAAAAGCTTGCAAACAGCACAGGGTAAAAGTCACCAGGTGAAAAACGATTTTGCAGTAAACAGTTAAGTTAAGTTTTAAACTTTTCTTTCAATTTTAGTTCGCGCTAAATACTAAGCTAACATGGCTTATGTAAAACAGTGCCTTACTGTTATTTATTACAGTACTGACTGACCTGACAACACATGACATTGACTTTGGCAGACACTGTGATAACGAATGCATTCAATATAACGACAATAAAAGTCAAAAACTGACCGACCATACTGTTTCATTCAACAATTTGGACGTGGAAGTCAATATATAATTAATTAAATATTGAGATTCTATTAGTAGTATTAGTGACTGATTCATTTCTGCTTACTATTTACAAATAATGAGTTTCTGAGCGAACGTGTAACTTTATTGTAACGTCATGTTGACATTGACTTTCTGCACTGACTGCGCTTCTTGTTTGTTATGATCTTATGATTTAATTTGACAAATTTTCTTATTGTGAATTTGTGATCTGCTTTATCAAGGGTTGGCCTTACTCATGATGAAATTATTTTAACTTTAGAGATGTAAATCACGAAATCCGAGGAAGATGTTGAAGTGCGCACATTGCGATAAGAGGTTTAAGTACGAAAGTGAGCGGAAGAGACATCAGGAAAGTCATATTCCTCAATTTGGTTGTAAAGTGTGTGCAAAAAAATTTAGTTTTCTGTAAGTACTAGCTCTATTGTTTACACTGTATTCATTTCGGTAATGTCTGTTTCATTCAACTGTAATTGCAGGTCAGCTTTGCGAAGGCATCAGAAACAGCATGAGAGGACGGGAACCGTTCGCTGCAACGACTGCGGGGGCAGCTTCCGCGACGAGACTTTACTTAAGAGGCACATGCAATATGCTCATAAAGGTAAACATTCATTTTGTTAAAATCCTATTGAAATAGGTATGGCTGACTTGTGGTCTACACTATAATTTTTTCTGTAGCCTTATTTAGTGAAGATAATTTTATATCAGCAAATTTTTTCAATCAATAATGGAGTGCAGTTGACTTCCAGGGTCACTTTTTATTAGTATATACTTGTAGTGGTTGAAATTTGTGGAAAAAAGCATAAGTCCCTTTAAATAGTTATTTAGTTTGTTCATTGGCAACCTGAAGCCAGAAAACTTGGTACCTGTTGTTTTTTATGAATGACTGGAAAATATTTCTTTTTATTAGATTTAAGAATTTCCCATTTTGCACCATGTCACAGCAATAATCAATATTATAATATAATATGTTATTGTCATTGTTGGTATGAAATGGTACATAAATCATATTCCTTTACCATATGTATTAGAGGGAGCTGCATTGCTACATCATCCTTATACTTCCATGTCCTTCATGTTTGTTGACAGGCAGCTACAGCTGTCCAGAGTGCTTGGCCATGTTCAGCAGTGAACAGGCGTTGCGTACACACTCCAATATACACAAACCTGAGGCAGAGAGAAAGTTTCGCTGTATATTCCCGGGATGTAAGAAGACATTCAACTTTCCTCACCACTTGAAGCACCATGAACTGACACACACCAAAGCTAAACAGCACTTTTGTAATGTTTGTGAGAAAGGTATCTATCATTTATTTCACCTATACTTGTAGATCTAACCTATACTTATTAACTGGTTTAATTGTTTCTCAATTTGTCATTGAAAAATATTTACTTAGTTCAGATCATATCATTTTATTTAGTCGGATGCTTTTACTTAGTCTCAGAAAACAGATATGATTAAAAAGCATTTCAGCATTTTTTTTAAAGAATAAGTTTCATGTTGACATGTCAATATAATGGCGGAGGATGTATGTGAAAACTGAGCCAATAAAACTTAGGTGTTCTTAACTACTTACTATAAAAAGAGAGAAAGAGTTAGATGTATATGTAGAATATTTCTAGTTCTTTAATCTGCCAACAGCATAACTTAAGTGATCAATGTAAATGCAATGGTATAAATAATCACCAATTTTCTTGCGCCTGTTCACTCACGCCAAGAGACAGAAAGACAGGTTGCTGTTTTGCTGATCTTGGCATAAGTGTACAGGTGCTAGAAAATTGCCTGAACTTGCTGGTCCTATTTGGATGGGCCTTATAAATAACATTCTTATGTTGCAAAAGAGTTTAGGAATTGATACTTAACTGTGTCAACACTAGTACCAATCTAATTTATTTATTTATTCATGTTTCAGGTTTCATTCAGTCACATCATTTGAAAACTCATTTTAAAACGCACCATCCCAAAAACTGGTTATATTGCACAGTGCCTGATTGCAAAAACAAATTTACTACTAAACATGCATGGAAGAAGCATATAAGCACACATAACACATATGAATATAGTAATGGTACAGGTAATTTATATCTCATGGCAATGTACATCACTCAAAAGTCTATGTATATTAAATACATTGAGAAGCCGTTCGTTTATATTGTTTACATGTTAATACTTAATACCTATAGCTAGATTTACATATTTTGTAGATACAAAATTAGACAGTGGGGTCTCATCTGATTCCAGTCCAGCAATTGATGTGCACAACAAGAATGATGCAGCTATAGAAGGTGAGTTAGTGTTGGTATTTCATATTATATTTTCCATTCACAATTCAAAACTCACATTATTGTGCAGCTCACCAAATAATGACTTATATTTGCTTGTTGTTGAAACCTTTAGTATAGTATGTGATAAAACATATTGTTGCAGACAATCAAAAATGCGACACGACTACTCTAAAGTGTACTACGGTGCCTCAAGACATTGCTAGATGTAGCAATTTGGAGGATACATTACTTAAGCATGATACAGGTTTTGAAATCCAGGATACCTCAAATAATACTTATCAGGTAACTTCTGGTACTTACATGGATATTGCAGATGTAGAAATTAATAAAATATGTAATAATATAACTATGGGGCTTAAAGTTAACTTCGCTGGAAATTGTGACGATAGTGTGACGACCACGTGTGCTAGCTGCAGGTGTTCCGATCGCCTTTCGCCCTCTCGTGTTATTGACCAAGCTACTTTAAGATCGAAGAAGTTGAGGTCTTGTAAAATTAATAATTTGCCAGAAATAGAATATAGAAAAGACGGAATCATCAAAATCAAAGAAACGTTTGATACAGACATAGTAATAGTAAACCCAGAACCAGCAAAAGTGGATTGTAAGGATACAATCGAACCAAATGATTTGAGATTTGTGCCTTACAACAGCTGCAAGGCTGTCTTAGGGAATTGTATAGTGAGCGACGACGGAAGCGTCGGAGAGGAGTGTCTTTGTGCAAAAATGCTCATTGAAGAACAAGTGAGTGCTCAAGAAATAGAAGAATTGACACCTGATCCACATGGCTTATGGCTTTAAGTGTAACTTTTCGTATGAAATTATTTAATTTAATTTAATTTTTTAATTATTTTCTATTCACACACCTTATGCAGATAATAGTTGCCATAAAATATATTACTGTGATATTAACTACCAAACCTGCCCATTATGAAAAGTATAAAATTTTACCTTCCAATAAAATAATTATTATTTTTTCTGATACGTTCAAGATTTTTAGAATGAAAGCGTTCTATTGCCCGATAGATGTCGCTGGCGTCTAAAATGCAAGCCCCCCGTCAAAACTGAGAACATTAAAGTCATAAACCCGTCCTTCACTTCCTTACCGAGTAAGAGAGTGTCTAAAAGAGATGTATATATGTTTGTTATTTCTCCGATTCCGTAGGTTGTCAACAGTTTTGCTGATCTCTTTTGATGCAATTCGTCCAAGCAGCCAAATTAAATACATCGTTGTAATTTGGTAGTCGGTATCAATGCATTACAACTTAAGGGGCTACCGCCATATTTCACTGTTTTCAAAGTGAATAAGCTTTGTTCAGCTCCAAGCACAACGCTTGAAAGATATATATAATGTAGCTCGGTATTTGGTCTACATGTGGTTCCACTAAATTGTCGAAAAACATAATACATCAAGAAAAAAGAAGTAACCGTAAACCCTTTTTTCTACCTTAAATCTTTATCTACTCCCTTATTATGTATGTCGTAAGTACATGAAACTAAGACAAGCAGTAGATATTTATGTTTACTTTAAACGCGTCTACTGATTTTGGAATAGGTTTTGTACTTGGTCGCATATTTTGATAGTGGATTTTACAAATGTCGTAATAGGCACGTAATTAGGTTAGACTTACGACATTTGAGAAATCCACACAGACACTTCGGCATTGGCATCCCTGGTCTTCATCAGCAGGTACACTCTACCAAATTGATCATTTTTGTAAAGAAAAATGCTGAAGTTTCTTAAGTAAACACCCAAATCATCATTATTCATCATGCATAAGCCTTTCAAATTTGAAGAGTTCCCTCAATTTCTCATGGATCACTGCCATCATCAGAAATGAATTTTGAAAAAAATTGGACCATATTGGAACTATCTCCTTTAAGACATAAAAAAAAACGTTTCAGTATTGATGGAGTTCTGAGTTTCCGAGGTGTCGCAAAGTTTCACTGTGTCCACTTGTTTCAACGTAGGGCAACCTATGCTAAATATTCTTAAAAGTTGTTGAACAAAGGTTTGAGGAGTACTACCTGTGATTAAATGTACTCGTATTGCTCCTATTACAGGCCACACCCGGTATACTTATTCTAATTTGTGGCACTCAAAAAGATTAGCGAAAAAACGGACAACCGGAGTGATGCACGGGAGCACGATGTTTTGACTGGCACAATGCCTGATCTGAACCACGAAACGTTACACAGAACAGAGGCCTTACCATGACTTCTTAACGCGATTCAGTTGACGACCTAAACTGAATCGCTTCCATACAACTGAGCCTAAATTTAAGACGTCATGGTAAGGCTCCTGTTTCAACCTGCTCTCTATCTTGAGGTTCTTTCCGTTCGAGTCCTATAGTAGCTGCTGTTGGACATCCTGCCTGTCTAGAGACAAACCACGTTATCTCTTCCAAACAAATGAACTGTCAAACTGCTGTAAAGTGGTGTTTTAAACGTCAAATTTCTATGAAATTATGACATTTACTTAACACTTACAGTCTGTGCTATCAAAATCTAGGGAACTTAGCATGGAAGGACTCTTAGTGTGCACGGGTGCGGTGTCCAAATAAAAATGCAAATTAATTAACTTTAGTTTTATTTACAACATAATTCTTTACAATTTCAACCATATTATACAAAATATATCTACGTTAACAAATACTATAATAATAATAATTACAGTCGGACCTCACTTTCTCACGATATCACTTAGTAATAAGTATAATAAAAGTAGGTTCCTATCTACGTACAGCTACATCTGCCATATGACAGCCGCTGTCTCCTCTATATTCGTATTCTGCAAGTTATCACATCACGGAATGGCAGAAATATTATTGACGCTTAGGTCTCTATATTTAATAGCATTTTTCGACAAACCCCTTAATATCAATACAACTCCAATAAAGAGGTAGGCCGGGGTCGACAACACAATGTCATATTTTAGATTCGATTTTCCTTCGAGCTAACTCAAACGAACGTAGGTAATCATGAAACCATATATTATATTATTCATATTATATATATAAAATATACTAATTTATCTTCTTATACGTATTTAATGACATCGGTATATGGGCAGATAGATTACATTAACTTTTCTCTTTAGATAATCATATCTAATATTTGACTCCAGTCTTAGCTTTACCTCACCTTAAATTATCTAGGTTGCCGAGGACGCTGACTGATTGTAAACGGGCGTGTTTTTTTTTTCTTTTGTAGAAAAAAAAATTAAATCTATTTTCTACTCAGGATCACGAGCTCTTTCAACCCTAGTAGGAGAACAAAAATGTCCTAAAATTGCCACACGTTTTTCAAACTTTCCATTGCGCTACCGTCATACTAAATGTGTGAAAAAATTGTGGTGAAATTGAAAACAAGTCTTGGGACACTTTTTTCTCCTACTAGGATTGAAAGAGCTCGCAATGCTGAATAGAAAACACAAAAAAAAAAAAATTAAAAAAAAAAATTCCTACAATTAGAAATAAAACGCCCAAACACATTAATATCCACCCCCAGGATACTATCATACGAAACTTTTGATGTAATACCTAAACATAACATACATCATCACTAGATAGTATAAAACAAAGTCGCTTCCCGCTGTCTGTATGTGTGTATGCTTAAATCTTTAAAAATTACGCATCGGATTTAAATGCGTTTTATTAAAATAGATAGAGTGATTCAGGAGGAAGGTTTATATTTATAATAATAACCCGTGCGAAGCCGGGGCGGGTCGCTAGTAGGTAAATAATAAATAAATATGAAATCCCTACTGTCAGTTAAGTACCTACCATGTTGACTGGGGCTTAATTAATACTACTCGTAGCTACGTAATTTAACGGCCGAGACGGTCGCTTTGAGTTGATCAAGTAACTAGAAGGTATGTGGTACCTACCTACTGTTACGTTATCGCTAAGCTAAGACCAAAGAAGAGATTTTAATTCTTGATGAATATCCTGAGTTATATGATTAACTTTTGCCTTTCAGCAGGTCACTCAAGCCTCATCCACAGACTATCGTGGTGGAATATTCTCAAGAATGTAAGGGTAAACTAGATATATTTTTTAAAGTTATATTTTATATTACGTAGGTACAATTCATAACCAATTAGAGAAGTGTGATATTGGCGTATGGACCCGTATGGTAACAATTTTAAATGCAAGTAAGTTTTGAATGATCACCTTAGAAAATATGGTAAAATGTTGAAAAATTATTATCAGGGATTGATGAAGTACACAAGTACGAGGGTTACGGACGTGTTAGCAGAAAATAAGACACTAACTCTTGTTCAGGTTATAAATGTGGCGGACTGTAACTTGTCGCCAACCACAAGTACCCGCCCTATGTGTAAGTTACAAGCGGTACCTACGCAATAGGACGGTCAGCACAGTAGCGTTTATCGCCGACATAAAACCGTCGTTTCCTTATCTTATATGTCAGCTATAAACAATACGTACTTTTACACGCATGCATTAATGCAAACTTAGAAATTGACTTTCAAGTGTGACTAGTCTAATGTACAAATAGTTCATTTCTTTATATATAGTGCATAGTAGTCGGTACAATGAGTTCTTCGAGCTCGGGTGATTTATGTTAACGATTTATTTGTGTAGGTACAGTCGCCATCAGATATATCGGAGCGTCCGAGGCGTTCAAAATATTTGAACAAGCACTCTAACGTCTTGTCAATAGAGGCGTGTTCAGATATTTATGAACACCTCAGACGCTCCGATATATCTGATGGCGACTGTACGTGAACATGAGGTGGTCAACATGCGTACAATATTTCTTAAAACTGAAGGACAATGAAAATGAGTATACTTAGGTAAGAAAATAATATGGTCCCATGCGACAGAAAAACGTGATTCCGATTTCGTGCCTGGAATGGCGTTTTTAATGGGTAGGTATATAAATAAAAAAAATGAATACCTACAAGTGATTTCGTCCCATTTCCATTCCTACCGAATTTTGTTTACCCAAAATGCAGTTCTGTTTTCTATATATTTTTTGTACTTAAAGATAAAAAATGCCAATGACCAATATCAATCGTTAATATTAATAACTCTTATCGGGGTGGGACCATATTTTAAATAATTGACAAACCAGTGAGCCATATTCACAGACTTTTAATAACAACACAAGATATGTTTCAAATTAAATGACTAAAAAAAACGGCTAAAAACTCACGTATTTTTATCGCAATAGGCGTGACATGTTTCGAATACATCGGGCAGTCATATATGGACGGTGGAACATAATTGCGGTAGAGGCGCGACGCATTTCATTCGGTTGGATAAGTTGAAGTTGCTGGCACTGCAGATTTCAACAGCGCCAGTCTCACTCTCAGGCAGTGATGTCCGAGCCGGGGAGGTGACAACACCACTCTGTCCGTCCGACAATGACTGCCCGATGTAGCCGAATCATGTTACGCATGTTGTGATAAAAATACGTGAGTTTCTAATCTAAACCTTTTGAAAAAATGACATGACCCACGAAAGTTGACATTATATGAGTTTCAGTTTTCTTATTGTACTGTACCGAAATTGGGAAACTTACCAAATTAACCAAATTAGTTCTGTTTGTCTGAGCAATTATTTACGAACTATTTGCACTTTATGGTCAATAAGCAACTAAATCTATGTACCTCTGCCAACAGGTACCGATCAGCTTTTATGGTGTACATGAGTAAAGTCACCCTATTTGGTTAAATCTAATGTCCTTATATCATTAAGTTCCAGGATGTTTTCACTTTTTAAGCTTTTCTCCGGCACTTTCGCTTCATCTTGGTTATGAAGAGGCACAACACTTAGAAATTCCATGTTGTTGTTGTCATCTGCATTTATTGTCGTGCTTATTGTTGATTTTTCTGCTACAGATCCTGGGCTAGATGCATCATTTTCTAAAGTATTTTTTGTCGGAACAGGGCTAGGAGCTGTGGTGTGTTCCTTACCCAGGTCTTCAGTATCAATTAAGAATGTCGATATTGGCTGAAGATTGTCTTTCTGACTGTCCGACTTATCAATTACGGTTTTATGGCTCGGCGGACTGCTTTGTTTTCTTGCTTCTAGAATGCTACTAGAATTTAAATGTACTTCTTGATTAAAACCGACCGTCATTTCGGGCCTGATAGTTGTATATTCATTAATATTTAAGTTTTCAATAGATTTCTTTTTTCCATTCGATTGACGTTCAGTTAGTAAAGAATTATCATCACTGTTCTCATTCTGTTTGTCGTTGAGGTTTGTTGGCTCTAGATCGTGTCCTTCTTGCAGTTTTTTAACGAGACTTTTGTTATTTTCTATTTCTGGTAAAAATGGGTTCATTTCTGTTTCATGGTCATCATATTCCGATGAATGAGGGCTAATGTGTTTTGACATAGGAAAAGAGTTATTGTTAAGGGCCGATATTTCATATATGGTAACGTTAAAATTGTTTACCTGTGTTGTGCTTTCCGATTTTCTTTCTGAACTTGCTTTGATAGCTGTCTGATTATTAGTAAGTAAAGTACTATTTTCTATAGATTCTGAGCTTATTATGTGCATGTCATTATCGGTTTCCTCCCAAACAGGAGCAGGTTCAGTTTCGTTTATATCTTTTGGCGTAATTGTTATGCTTGCATCGTCATTTAAAATGGATTGTTCAGTTGTTTTATAAATGTATTCACTAACAGTAGTGGTTTCCATAGATTCGCTTGTCTTTGAAGTTTCCGTTGTGTTAAGAGTTAGGTTTGTATTATTTTTTGCTTCAGCATTAACTCGTTTTACGCGAAATTCTTCGTTGTCATAATCATGAGAAACATACATGGGTACATATTGGTATGATCCTTTAGTCGTAGTTTTATCCATATTGTTTAAATAATCTGGTTCGAAGTCAACGTTTGTCATTCCGGGATTAATTATATCCTCTGATTCGTTGTTTGTTGTAGTTTCAATGTTTTCCGGAGTTTGGCTGAACGTTTTTCCATAGTTTATTTCAGTTACTGATACAGGTACCCAATCAGAATCATTTGTGGTGGTGCTTAGTTCCATAGTTGCTTTGGATGTCACATGTTCTATATCTGTGCTATTTTGTTCATCAATAGACTTAGATGAACGGTTCATTAAGGAGTTAATAAAATCAAAAGAAATATCTGAAGAGGGCTCGAAAGTGTCGCTTGATTGTTCTCCTCCATGCGTCTTAGAATCATGTGCAGTAATGTTGTTAAGTGATTCAATTAAATGTTCATTTTCCATAATATCTTCGTTCTTTACAGACTTATTTTTGCTTAAATTTTCGGTAACACGTTGGTCTAATTGGCCGATCTGCGTTTCTGTGAGATTATTGCGTACAAATGGACTGTAAATCTTGTACTGATTTAAATTAAAAGCTGTAGTGTGTTCACTATCAGATTGCACTGCAGGGGCTGGGGTAGTTTTGGTTTCTGCATCTTCAAGTTCACTCGGAACTTCATTGTTTTTTGCAATAAAATCGAAGGATAACTCATCTTCAGTCACATTAAGACGGTCAATAGCACTTAGGTCAGCAAAATGTACCTTCTCTGACCTATTATATTTTAAGTTATCAGTTTCATTTTTATCGTACTGAAGCCAGTCATTGTCATTGTTTACATTCATTACATGTAAGACGTTTTCTTGTGGTTTAGTCTGCTCCAAAATCGATAAAAATTCTGTTTTAGCTTTAAATGAAGCTTCGGTTACGGTTTCATCATTTTCAGCACGTGTTTTGACTTCTCCGGAGTCGTTAATAGAAGATAAAATCACATTTGTTACGTCTGTTGATTCATCAGAGATTTGGTTAGGTTCTGTTGCAGACGGTTTTTCAAGATTGTTTTCAGTTTTTTTTTCTACTGTCTTTAAGTCGACTTTTGTTTCGTCAACATTATTTGGCTTAAGTGTTGCCTCAGTTGCTAGTTCCTCTGTGTTTTCATTTGTTGCAACCTCGTGTTGTAGTTGTAATTTGGATTCAAAGGGATAGAAATTTAAAAAATTCATTTCGGATTTAGTTACGGTTTCTGCTTGTGTACTTGATTCTTGACCTTCTCCCTGTTTAATGATCTGACTTGGTTCAGTCATCGAACTAGAGTCTGCTTTGGATTCTTTTGTAACATTGGATATACTTTCTGTATATGTTTCACGTTCATTTTTAGAATCAGCTAGAGCTATGTCCATCTTTACTGTGGACGTCGGTTCGATTTCTAGTTTGATTACTGCAATTGGTTCTAGTGTTGTTCTTAGTTCAGGAGTAGACTCTTCTTCCGAATCTAAATATGATGGATGTACCTCTGGGACCGGGCCTGGTCCAGATGCAGCTTTGGACTCAGGGGTTGGGATCGCTTCCGTAAGTTTTGACGCTGGCTCTGAGGTAGCTTCTAATTTAGATTCAGATTTTAGTTCAGTCACTGACTCAGATGAAAAGTCAGGTTCCGGTTCCGAAGTCGGTTCATTTTCTAATACTGATAGTAGTTTAGGTTCCGGTTTCAACTGATTTTTAGACATCGTTTCAGAAGAAGATTCGGATTCAGATTCCTGCCGCGATGGTACTTCTGAAGATGGTCCAGGCGACGGCTCCGAAAATGGTTCAGGCGATGGTTCAGAAGAGGGATCAGGCGAGGGCATCGAAGATGGCTCAGGCGATTGTTCTGAAGATGGTTCAGGGGACGGCTCAGAAGATGGTTCAGGCGACGGTTCCGAAGTTGGCTCAGGCGACGGTTCAGAAGTTGGCTCAGGTGACGTTTCAGAAAACGGCTCTGGCGATGATTCTGGTTCTGATGTGGGTTCAGGTCCCGGCTCTGATGAAGGTTCGGGCTCTTGTTGAGCGAACTGTTGGCTTATGTCCTTATTTTCAACACTTGAGTCCATTGCTGCAGTGTTTTGCGCATCCTCATTATTGTTTTCATGACCAAATATATGAGAAAACTTAAGATCTGGATCTGTACCCGTAGTTGTCTCTAACATCATAGTGTTAGTTTCTTTCCAGTCGAAAATATTGCCATCTAAATGTTGCTTGCTATGCATATTATTTTCGAAGCTAGTTTTAGTCGTCAATTGATCGGAATCCAAAGTCCCGTCATCCGCCGACTTTGTTTCCAATGTCGGTATACATTTGTGAGGATTTGTAATATCTACCATTTGAGTTTGTGGACAAGTGCAAGTAAAATCTAAGGTACTTTCGTCGAACTCGCAACCGTACTCGCAATTATTTTTGTTGATTTGACATAGATCTAATACTCTTCTCGCTTTAATTCCGTCTTCAGCAACGTGATACAGGTTTATCATTCTGTTGTGTCTGACTAGATATTTTTCCAAGTCAGCCTTAAGTTCATTAGGGCTTACCATAGTGTTTAGCTCTTTATTAGGTGCTGATTTCCAATGTATTCTGTACATTAAGATGCCCGCATCTTTCCTGAAACAGATAAATATATTGGAACTTAACAATGAGTAATTATTAAAAAGTTATATGTAGGCTTTGGACTTTTGGGTGCTCGCCGTGGTTCTAGAATCCACGGAGTCGCCATTATGTCAACAAATTTGTCACGATTTATGCTGTTATGTCCGTAATAAACACGTAAAACTATTCAATTTAAAATTATATCAAAAATTGTGTTTAATCAAAAATTATCATCTAACCGAAGTGTTATATTTTGTTTGTAAAATAGATGTCAGTCTGTCACAACACAAGTATCGAAGAGGAAGCATAATTCAATAAATCATATATCGCATCACTTGTAAAAGTGTGAACCTGTCACCTGTGTACTGGATTTTTTATAAAATTAATTTCAATCCTAATAACGTGTTTACTACCGTACCGTATTTTTACACTTTGACTTCGACTTCGAAAAAATTTTTTGAGATAATGGCGACTTAGTGGATTCTAGAACCACGGCGAGCACCCAAAATTCCCAAGCCTAGTTATATGTTTAAGTAATAATAGTTTTCATCACACTTGCTCGTAAAGGGTGATATTATATGCAAGCATACTTAGACTTTATGAGCTGTATGAAGCCCATGGCTGTAATGGATTTTCATACTACTATACCGCTCGCCCGGTCCACCCGGAGGACCCACGCGCAAGCCGCACGTAGCCGCCGCTCACCGTGCTCATTGGACTGTGTTACTACCTACACTACCTCTAATAATTATTGTTTATTTATCTGCCTAGAAAGTTTATTTATTATCTCGCAAATGTGATGAAAAAAAAACATTGTATGTATCATGAGCGGTTCAAGAATTACGAAAACGTGCAAAATTCAGACTTTACTAATTTCTTGTTTACCGCCCTTAATACAAAATGTGACTGTACATAATGCCTGATTATTTACAGTCCCATACACTGGTTTATACGAGCATATACACATCACATTCACAAACAAACGAGTTGGACCCAATTTTCATATCGTTCGATATCAAATAAAATAATATGTGCGGGTTGCGTGCAACAGTATGCAATTGACACTTCGTTTCGAACTAAACGTCATCTCGACGCATTTTAGAACAAAACCGGCCAAGTGCATGTCGGTCCACGCATAATTGAGGGTTCCGTACCGTCACACGATGAAAAAATTGTGCAAGCAAAAAGCGTCAGTGCCTTCATAATATCTAGGCCTTTACGTCTTTGTATAATGAATATTTTTTTGACAAAAACTCAACTCTTATATCCTACCTTTTAAAATTTTTTCACATTTTCTGACCTCCCCTTCAAAACGTAGAGGGGGGGGGGGGAACTTTTCAGATTTTCAGAGCGATTATTTCCGAAAATATTCAATTAATGAAATTTATATTCAAGAAAAATAACAATACATACCTAAAATATATAACGTGTAAAAACGCGACGCAAAAAATATCATGAAATTGTCATTATTTCTGTTATAAATTGAACAAGATACGATGAATCAGGTCTAGAGTTAAAGTTGATTTTATAAAACTTGACATCTGCCATCCATTCCATCCATTGACCGCCATTTTTGTTAGCTACGACAAGCTGATATAACTGCCGTGTAAAGGAAAATTAATACCACAAGATTTACCCATAACTGTCATACATCCGCCATCTTGGATACTTTGAGATGGCCACCATGGTTATTTAACCCCCTAATAAATATAGCTAACTGCATAAAGGAAATTTGGTACTCCCAAGTTATACCTACCGATTTCTTGGACCACGGACTATTTGATTCCTTAAATTATACAATATACAGTCACATAAACTACTATTCCGTGATAAACATTATAAATCAGAATAATAATGGAACAGACAGGTTATTACCTGGGTTGGATAAACTCAACTACAATGTCATTCCCGTTGTGATCCACTGCGTCCGATCCGAACAGGGCTTCTTTAAGCGCTTGGGTAAAATCTTCTGTAAACTGTTTGTACTCGTTACTTCCAGGATCGGAAAGCGCAGCTGGAAATTCTTCGTTGTCTATTTTTAACTCGCCTTCCATCACTTTAGGCACTGAAGTAAAAAAATATTCGTTGTCATATTAACATTCACAGAATATTTTTTTTAAACTTGCACAATATTGATAGTCTTAATACATACCATACATTGAATAGTCGTAATTATTGTCAACATCTGATTGGTCGTATTCTTCATCACTTCCGTGAGTTGTCGTCTCATCGTGACCGTTGTCGTGTTGTGGTTCAACAGAGTTATCTGCGCCTTGGCTGTGGTCGTCGTGGTGTGCATGACCGTGGTCGTGGTGATGGCCGTGGTCGTGGAGATGGTCATGTTCGTGGTGGGACACCTGTCCGATGCCGCCGAGCGCTCGTGCTGAACTGACGGATGCGTTATACTGCTCCACAGGTGTTGGGGTATTAGTGAAAAGGACGCCAGCTGCAAGAGATAATATTAAATTCAAATTAGGATATTATACGCATCGCGCTTAGGTACCTAGGTAATAGACGTACATGTATAGGTACCGTATAGCGTAAACTCGGTGGTGGTGGCGACATTGCCGACAGCGCCAACTTTTACGAGTATGTATGTGGCTTTAAAATACAGTGATTATCTGCCAAACAGTTATCTACATAAAATAGGTATTATCTAATACGCGTACCTGATTAAAATATACACCTTTTATAGGTATGTCATTCCATCTCCCATCTCCTGGAGGAGAATTACTGTAGGTATTTAAGATAATTGCAGTAGCCAATGCCCTTCAAATTGACAACAATATGTTTGGTAAACTAAGGAAAATGCAAACCACAACCAGTAATACAAAACTCGACACGTGGTGGTTTGCCTTTCTACGAGGCGCGTCCGGCGGCGGAATTTGTCTGTTTGTATTTATTTTTACGTTTGTTCACCGATTACCTACTCCGAGCTCCGTCGTCCGACTTAGGTGTTTTTTAGGGATTTTCTAGACATATGGACAATTAGACGTACGGTCCTCCTTTTGGCTCTTTAGCTAAGCAATATCTGACATTGACTGATGCCGGCGACTTCGTCCGCGGGTAATAATTATTTTTTTAGCCTATCCCTATAGCCTACCTGTCAGGAGACCCCCTTAATGTGCCAGTAAGGGTTGCATCTAAATGCATTCAGCCGTTTTCACTTGATGCTCGAACATATAAACAGGCAGACAGGCAAACAGACAAAAAATCTAAAAACCGGCCAAGAGCATGTCGAGCCATGCTCAGTGTAGGCTTCCGCAGATTACCGTCCGTCACAATAGGCAACCTTAAAAAGTGTTTTAATAGATAGCATGCTCAATATGCTTATAATACCTAATTAACAATTCGACGATACTTTCGATCACACCCGTCCCGACCCCATCAACTCCGGAAAAATCTAAACACCGCGAAGTAGACCACAGTGCCATCCCTCGAGCAAGGTTACTAATTTATACAAACTACTTAGACGGGTTATGTAGGTATGTTGGGTTTTCGGGGGTAACTTTTGATCGCGTGAATCGATTTTAATCATTCTTTTCTTATTAGAAGGAAGATACGTGCGGGATGATAAACTAAGTACTCAAGATAAAAGAAGTGTTTGCATATACAGTTAAATTATAAACTTAATTCAGAAATGATTTTGTACAATTTTTCAAAAACCGTTCGACCAATCAAGTTCAAAATAATTTTCCAAGAAAGTTCTTATTAAGTTCTACTTTTGTAATTTTTTTCATATTTTTGAACTCATGGTTCAAAAGTTAGAGGGGGGGGGGGACATATTTTTAAACTTCTGGAGCGATTATTACCGAATATATTAACTTTATAAAAACTGTTCTTACTAAACCCTCATTATTTTACAAATACCTATCTAATGATATACCACACTCTAGGGTTGAAACGAAAAAAAAACACCCCCCACTTTACGTGTATGAGAGGTACTCTAAAAAAGAAATTATAACCACTTTTTATTTTACCACTTTGTTGGCGTGACCGATATACATATTCGTACAAAATTACAGCTTTCTAGTACTTACAGTCACTGAGATTATCCGCGGACGGACGGACGGACAGACGGACAGACAGACAGACAGAGCGAAACTATAAGGGCTCCTAGTTGACTACGGAACCCTAAAAATCATTGAAATGTGTTCTAATATCAATTCTAAGAGCTCCTAACTCATTTTTTTTTCAAATAACTTCAATGTACAGATTTTTGACGCTACTCTGCTTAAGTAAGTATATGTATGTAATTATAGATATAGATAGATGATACTGATAACACGAAATGTCGAGTAAGTTTACGGTACATCAATAATAAATGTGCCTTCGAAATTAAAACTGTTCACGGCGTTATAAAAAAAAAACGTTGAAAAAAAGTAGTTTGATATTATGTATGATGGGGTTGGCGTTGGTACTGACTGGCAGCGAGCGCGATGAGCGCGACGACGGCGGCCACCGCGAGCCCCAGCAGCGTCCAGCACAGCGGCCGCTTGCAGCCGCCCTTCTCGCCGCGCTTGTCCGCCGTCACATACAGTTTCTCCCCTCTGCGAAATACATACATCTGGCGTCAACATTTCGACACATTAAACTACAAACATCTAGTCAAAACCTTAAAACAGTCGCCCATCCAGTCGAGTGCGAAATCCAGATTCAAATAGTCTTTGGATTCTAATTCGGGCAGCTTCTTCCCACTAAAATATAAGTTTAAACATATTAGCGGAGACGAATTCATTTAAAGATTAACTTTAGTGCGATCGGATTGCACACACAGAAGTATTCATCATAGTGATGCGGTCCTGTCCGTCAGACAGTTTCCGTAACAATATACATAGGTACATACCGAGTTCATGTGTTCATAAAAATCTTTCTTACAGTACATGTAAAGCAGTTCCGAACTGAACTACTAAGTAGGTAGGGAACTTGTAGAAACGATATGTTATAGCTACATATGTGATTGCTTTCAGTAAAAGGTACCACTTTGTCGCTTGTTGATAAGGTTCATTTCTAAACTAATCCTTATGACATTCGCGTCTTATCGAAAACCGACAAGGTAGTGCCTTTTACTAAAAACAATCACATATGTAGCAATAACATAACAAACAACACACGTTATCTCCAAGTAACTTATGTTTCTACAAGTTACCTACCTATTTAGTAGTCTGCATGTGTAGGTACATGTAAAATATAAAGTCAAATAGAATGTGTAAAAAGAATGTCATAAAGATAAAGATTAGTTTAGAAAATTAAAAACCGTATAAACAAGCCACAAGTGTTAAATTTTACTAAAATATACCTTTAATAATATTTTATTCTTGAGTGTATAATGTACAAAAATGCGTACCTTATTAAGTATGTACTATTATTCTCAGAAAAATACATACTCGTATATATGGCCTTGCTAAATAAGAATGATTAGTGTTATATCAAAAACACGGGCAACTATAAAGCTTGTGAACGAAACCGCGTAGGAATGTAAGTCGGCACTTACCTACTTCGCACTCAATTTGGATCGCTCGCCAATACCACCTAGATTCTAATGTCAAACACGATTACTTAAATAAACAATTGTCGCTGAACGAATCGACGTAACGTAACAAATGTGCAGCAGTACTGCGCTATCATCGCTATCCGACTAATGGCGGCGTGGCCGCTTGCATATACAACGTGTCTTTGAGCAATTGCTTTAAATTTAAGGGTGCATTCATAAGCTTAAATTAAGTTAATTTCTCAAAGCCACCTGTATTCTAATTCTATGCTCCATTTAGAAAATAACTACTAATTTAATTTTATCTCATATGGGATTTGCATGTGTGTGAACAGAGTATGAGTACTTATTCGAAATGACATTGATATGTCATAGTTGTCACTTACTCAGTAAAGTCAATCGAATGCCCGTTAATTTAATAAAACTTACTATGCCATTCTGTTTCCTTAATTATACAAAGCCACATGACGAAGTTAACGCAAATGCTCAAGAACAACCTGTATATGCAGCACGTTACCCCTTATCTCATCTACTACAAAATCGTAATAGGTACTGGCGGTTAAAAACTAAGCTATCGCAGGTTTTATAATTACACTTACACACTGTAGGTATTTCTACGTATTTAATTTACATATACGAGTATTCCTTGCACCAAAGTGAATGTATTGCATTTGTTTCGTCCCTATGCTATTACGTTTCGCCTTAATTTAAAATTTTCGTAAAGTACCAGCTAAATATCTAAAGTATTTGGTGGTTCCGATTACTGCGCGTTATTCGGTTATCTAAGTATAACACGTTTAAAATTTTCAATGCTCGCTTTTCTTTAAATTGGCGATGACGGATACCTACCTAGAGTGTGATTTATGGTTAGTGATTTTAGTCGGCAATGATTTAGTCAGCATGAAAGAAGTTTGATAGCACGAAACAAAAATCAGGCTGCAACTATGACATGACAGATTACTAGTCAGCTTATAATATTAAAGTGTGCATAATAAATAGCTTGTGTTGCATCATGTTGCTCTGTCAGCAAGGCTTATTCCAATTTATCAATAGATGCTTAAGTATAATATAAATAGTAGTATAATATTAAGGCAACGGCTGGATGATTTGTAAAGAATTTAAAAAACACTATTTTAATTGGTACACGAGTAAAAACATATTATTTTCGAATAAACCCTAATAATTGTTGAAGTTTAAAGGCGCTTTTAAGAAGCTTGTTTCAAAATAATAGTAAGGAGATTACATAGATGTGCACGTTTAATTCACACTGTAAGTGAGAGGTCGGGTCCCGAGGGCGTTGGGGCACCGGGGCGCTGCAGACTCTGGAGGTGAGCGGCGGGGTCGACGGCCGCGCACTGTGCGCTCCTGCCCGATACCCGCCCAGCTCAAACACAATAACATACCACCAACCGGGGCACACTCGCACAAGACCCTATAACTGAACTATGCACGAAGTCTAAAGAAATTGTGATGGTCCGTTTTAATGCATAGGTAATCGATTAGGAAAAATAATGTCGTGTAAAATATTTTTATAGGAGGAGAGGCCTTTTGTAGGTACATATTTAAATGTGCCTACCCCATACATACCTACTTTCTTACTATTCAGAATACGATAGTATTATGACCATACATACACTGACTACCAGTATTTTTGGTAAACCCTGTCAGTGATACTTACTAGTAAATACCTAGTCCTAAACTGTTCAAAATCATCATACGCAAAACTCGAAACTGTTTAACAACAACGAAGCTTACAGTTTCATCACTTCCAACTTAAACGTTAAATAATCCTCTTGAAACGTTTCCTTTTTTAAACAACTTTGTACACAAAACAAAGCTTTGTAACATTTACATAGGGTAGGGGATACTTCTAATTCGGTGATAGGTACTACACAGAAAAAAATACTTAACATGAACCCTTTTGTTTTACTATAACTATGCAGAAGGTGCCGTGAGTTCAAAGAATACTATCGTGTCGAGTGTGAGGTGAATTGTCCGCATCATCAATTTAGGAATGTATCAAAATATTATCGTTGTTTACGCAACTTTGGTAACAATGGTTACTGGTATAGTTTGACAATGCTATAGTATAATGCGTGTTTCTCTATTCATAGTTCACTGCTGCTACATCGCGACCTACATTCTTTTGAATATAATCATTTGAAACAAAAAAGAGGTTATAGCTGAGTAGGTACCTGACAAGCTGTATTTATATGTCATATTAAATTTAGATAGTCGGGAGTTAAGTGTCAAATGTGTTATGAACGTGTTGTGGTAGTATTGTGAAGCGGGCACAGTTGGCGCACTCCATAAATAAAAAGGGTCAGGAGAGAATGGAGTGCCACGCACCGCGTGCTCTATTTGTATTATGCTTGGAATTTGTTTCAGTCGATCTTGCTATTGTCTCTTGCCATCCGCCGCCCTCATGAATATGCAGTGACTTTCTCAAAACAAAATGAAATACTTAAAATATAACGCGACTTATTTGTTGTTTAGACACAATTGCTTAGTAAACATAAAAGAATTCAGAATTCTAACGACTCCTTATCTCGAAAACTTTCTGCCGGATTTAAATAAACGAAGAACTGTTTGTTAACCTAAAATGCGGACATACTTTCTTGTTGCAACATGCATATAAGAGATGAATTATCCAGTTCACGTTTTCGTCTTATCGGTATCCAATAACTAAATGCTGTATGTTTTTAAGTCGCAGTGGCGTGACACCCATCAGCCATCAGATTGACAAAGGAAATTACTCTTGTTAGGTAGGTCCGTCTTCAAGACTTATAACAGCGGCCTTACCATGACGTCTTAACGCGATTCAGTATAGGTTCGGTTTAGGCTCAGAAGGCCTAGTATAAAAATTTTACGACACTAACTCCTCGACCGCGTTAGCGTATCGGGAGTTCAAATGATGTTTGCCGTTTATTTAAATCATCCGGCAACTTTCATCTTTTGACCCCTCGATACGCTAACGCGGTCGAGGAGTTAATGTCGTACAACTTTTATACTAGGCCTTCTGTTGTATGTAAGCGACTCAGTTTAGGTCACAGTTAAGAACATAAACTAAATCGCGAAACCTATTTTAAATCAGCTACAGATGGAAATGCCATCAGAAATCTATTTCTCTAGTATTAATTAATAATAAAATACCCATGTCAAAAGGCATTGTAGGTATATAATGATATTTAATGGTAGGAACATACTCAGTTATAGTTATAGTAGGCATCTACTATATAACGTAATATCCACGTTTGTGTACAACTTGAATAAAAGTATTGGACTGTGATAAATCCTCTAAACGTAAATCCTGCATCACGCTCTTGTTAACTACAACGAGTAGGTATCTATATTTCCGGGAGTCTATGTTAGATCAGTAGCTTCACTTAGCCTAAGTGTGGATAAAACGAATTCTCTGTACCTCATATACTTCCTGTGCTCGTTGACTGGTACAAAATATTCATCATAGGGATTCGTTACATTCATGTCCACTTCGACATCCTTCTTTTTCGAGTTTCCATTTCTCGGTTGTAAATTGATGAGTTCCAAGTTGACCGCCTCTAAAGTTTTGGTGTCGCCGTTGAGGTCCTTGGTGTGGCCATTTTGGTGCGTATGGTTGGAGGCGAAGGAGTCATTGTGGTTGGGATCGTCGGGCTGGAAGGCGCGGTTGTCGACGCCAGGCACCGGCGGCGTCGGCGGCGACGGCGGCCGGTGCTGCGGCCGCGCTGGCGCGCCCGGCGACGCGGAGCGGCTGTGGCTATCCATTACCCAAGGTGCTGACTGACATCTGAAACATTACATCATTTTTAAATAAAGGTATGCCGTTTTCAGGGAATAACCTAAATTAGTTATAGTTTAAAATTAAAAAAACCATAAGGTACATAGGGATAATTTCGACTGGTAAGTTATAAATTATAAAGTACAATGTTCAGTGACGAAAACTACTGACGGTAGTGACGGTACTTTTAGAAAAAATGTATTGAAGTCATACGGTACCTAAATTAGTTATCTAGGTTTAATTTTATAGAACACACGTTTAAGCATTTTGACTCTAGGTATTTGACTACCAAAACACAGTTTCACTTTCATTTATGCGTGAAAAATACGTATGTACATCCCCACAAGTATATCTATTTACTAGACAAAGTGACGGTCATATTCAAGTTCACAAATAGTGATACAACTAGCATAAGTAGCATAGCATGTTTAAGCGAACAGAGCAAGGTTGAAGTAAATAATGACGTGCGTAAGGTCACGTGACCTTACAAAAGCGCACGAGCAAGCTCGCACAGTAGCGGCGCGCGCAGCAGCCGTCCTTAATCCCAATCCGAAGTGGCGCTGACGAGGCAAACAGCCTCTTACCGCGGACCGTGCAGCCATTCCTTGCTTAACTGTGACGTAATGTCACATGCGAGCCATTTCTCTCGTTTGTTATGAAACGCCCTTAACTGGACAGCACATTTTGATTTTGTAATCACATTTTATCGACGTTTGTTTATTTATCCAAACTTAGAGCCTAAATTCCAAAATTTTAATAAAATGCCTCTATAGCTTGGGTATGGTTTTCACCTGAAATTTAAATTAAATGCACCACAATTACCATACCATATACCGAGAATTCGTAAATGGAAGCACAATTGAATTTAGTTTGCTGCCTGTGACTTCAAGAGAAGTCCAATTTTACGTTTCGAAGTTAAAAACGTTCTGTGTCTTTCATTGAGATTTAAATCAATTTCTCGAAGGTGCCATCGCACGTTTCGCGCTGCATGCAGCTGCGTCGATGTCGATACTGGCGGTAGGTATGTTACGAGTACCTTCACTGAAATCATCTTAAATAAGTGTTCACGCATAAATTCAAATCGCGTGAATAGAGCCTGAGCAGCTAAACATTTGCTAAAGACCAGCCCTCGTAACTGTACAGTTTTCCGACTCGCAAAAGTAGGAAATAACGTCATTTATGGGCATTTTCAAAAATAGGGCACCATTTTCTTTTTTTTTGAAAATATAGGAAGTTTTGGGTTTTTTATAACCAAAATCACGAGCACTATTGATTTAAACAAAGAAAAAGAGTGTCCCGTTTTTTTTGGTCAGCTTTGTAACGCATTTTTTCATACATTTCGTATGGGCCGTTACAAAACTGACCATTTTTTTTTGTATGGAAAATCGAGGACCAATTTCGTTGAAAAAGGTGCACTTTTTTCTGAAAATGCCCTTATAACAACGACGCGGCCCGCGGAGTTGTTTGGAGATAGGGCTGCCATCTCGTACATTGCCGAAACCGGGCAAATAAGTTAAAAAACCCGGACGTTTATTAAAATCGCGCTCTCTCCCCGGACACTAAAGAAATCAATTTTTAATTTAAAAATTTAGCTTGTGCTGGGGATTGACCTGAACCCAAAAATGTCCGGGTTTTACCCCGGACAGTTTTAAAAATCCCGGCCGGACGCTCCCCGGACGGGCTCCAAACTAGGACAAATCCGGGGAAACCCGGACGAATGGCAGCCCTATTTGGAGGTGCACTTTAAATTTGGTAGCTTAAAAGGGTTGGTCGAAGCCGTAGTCCTTTAGGCAGGTAGGCGCTACATGTTACCGTGAGAGTACCTAGACTTGGAGCGGAAGGCGGGCTCACCTGGCGCGGCCACGCACTCGCTGGCCGGGCCGGGGCTCCGGGCCGCGCGACGACGAGTAGTGGAAACAAGGGGAGCCGGCGCCGTGCGGCGGCGTCACTCTGTAGCGCCCGCGCTCGCTACGCAGAAACCTTCCACTTGTCGGCATCATGGCTACCTGGTCATACTACTATTACCACTCCACGAATGATGCGAATTTATAATACCCAGCTGTATGTACACTCTGATGCAGTACTCTATCTTCAACTGAGGAATGAATATGACCTAACTGTTGGGTATGTAACGCATGTAAAGGTAACTGTCACTGAGGCGCGCAGTGACGCGCGACTGAATCTCTACAGAACAAGCAAACAACAATATTGTTTTCTGTTGTGTAAACAATATATGTATTTCAGGGTGATTTTATATGAACAGAACACAATAGTTCAGGCGATTTGGGTTGAATGTATTTTAATTTTTGCAACCCTTACGCCATGTAATAGCTGATGATTAGGTAACATAATATTCGTATCCCCGTTAAACAAACATGTCTACTGCAAAGAAAATATTATAACGAGGCTAAAACTTAGGCTATAGCTAAATCCGACCCGATTCAGAAATTTATGTATTTCATTTTCAAGTTTCAGATTGTTCCCAATTTAGTGAAAATCTAGTTCTGTTGATAATATTATATTTGAGGAAATTTTTCGATATTTCGTGAAAATCTAAATAAATCCTCAAATGTTATGTTAAGGCTACATACAAATAAGGGTGAATTTGTAGGTAGGTATTGCTACTTAATGCTCTGGTTTTTTTCGACAAAACCATTTTTTCTTTAAATCATTCATGACTATTTGGACGTCAGGTTAAAATTTGCAGTTACGATTGCAAAAAACATCGACATCACAGAATCCTACCTATCTACTAACTACTGGTAGGTACATATTTTTAAGATTATATTTGGTACTTTTAATTTAATTTAATTTTATTTATTTGGGAAACATACAGCACATAATTTTACAATAAGGTAAAAAACAGAGTTAAAACATAAGCCAAAACAGTTTCCACTAATAGCTAATACACAATTCCTTTGCTCCGAAACATGTAAAAATAAATAAGTTATTTCAGGTTTAATTTAGTTGATACTACTCTTATAGAAATAAACAAATAATCTTGACAAGTAGCGTAATTGGCCGGCTTTCTTTTAACATCCTGTACCTCATACATCATTATACCGATTGTATTATTTGTACGAGTGATGTTTGTAATCGAATTTCATCAACTTGGCATGATTGTATAAGTATCACTATACGAGTAAGTTCCTGTGCGGCTCATGTAATTATTTGTTCAGATTAAGAAGTGGCATTCGATTTATGATATTGTATACTTAGCACGTTTAGAGTGAATAGTTGGCACTCCTTTATCTTTAATGCGGAATGTTAATCCAATTGTGAAAGGCTAAGCGGACCATGAGGTTGCCTTACGTTAGTTTAACAGGCTTTAGGCACTTTTAGGAGTCAGTAGCCGTCTGCGGGCAGATCTAACATTGTGTGCTTCTTATTACAGTATTGGCGCAAAGTGATTAAAAGCAATGCAGGGGTGCCAAATTAGTTCACATATGGCCCAAAATACTTAGGAGCAATCAATTTAATCGTAGGTAAGGCAAAAGACCCAGTGGATTATATTGACACAGAGAATTACTTTTTTGCAGTTTATTTGAAAAAACAATCGGTGTTAATATAACCCACAGTCAAAAGCAAGTGCCATTTGCAAATTGTGTTCAAAAACTTTCGTCGTTTCATAATAAGTAGATATAGGTAATGTAGATACCTATTATTCGAGGGACAGTCTCTGTAACTACATGTTTTTAACGAATCTGGTAAGAACATGGGTCGTAAAAGTTGAGATTTTATTTGTAAGATGAGGTATAAAAACTGTCAGATAATGTACATACATAAGTTTTAAAAGTCGTTGAACGAAAGTAAATGTTAGATATGAGGAGATTGAGGAGTTATTGCTCTTATTATGGGCCACACCCGGTAAAGATGTAGGTATATCTATTATAGGTAAGTACGGATGTACCTATAATAATTATAGTGCATAATGCTTTGCCCTCCTATTTTCACGGAAACGACAGAACATCTCATGCTGTTTCAGTCAGTGTCAGTACTAAAGTACCGAGGTCGATTAAAGCAGCATGACAAATACGAGCGTTTCCCAGAAAATACGAGGGCAAGACATTATGCACTACATCTGTAATTTGGACGACTTGATTCAGAAAATTTGGCTACACTTGTCTTCACGAAATAGTACGATCAATGTGTAATGTGACAATTACTTAATACATGTATTTTCAGGAGTGCCCCGGGGGATTACTGGAGCTACATTAAAAAATCCCGGAAATACCGAAAAAAATCAGGCTGGTGCCAAACTTTACCAGTCCTGCGCGGGCGGGAGCAACTTCTGTTGGTATATAATTTAGGTAGATAGGTTCTTATACAGTACGTAAATCTAATACGGGGGAGTCTCTTAACGGTGGTTAGTATCGGACATAAGGAATGTAATTCATAATTAGATAACTTTTCCTTAGAATTGTAATTTAAAAAAATCCATATAAAATAATTCAGCCCGCAAGAAAATTTTCAATAAATAATTACGGTGTCATAATTAGGTACCTAAGTTCAACTTAAAACACCTTTTAATTAATGAATTCTATGTCTGGTTTAATTTATCGCCCATATTAGACTTACACACGGTATGATTAGGTTAGTAACTCGTAAAGTATGCTGCCTCTGTTGGTGTATTCATTCATAATGCACATTGCCCATGCACTTTTGAACGGGTGTGTACCTATTTTGTTCTGTCTACGTATAGAAATGAAATTAGACAGTGCAGATGTTAACTTACAAAGGCCAGAAAGAGACAGTGGTTGTTCCAAGGTTTTTGTCCAAAAGAACGATGGACAGTTAACGCCACGTTGTGGGAGATTCATTATGGATTCTTCACGCTAGAAAGAGGCATTCAACCATGTCCAAGCGACTAGGCCATGCTTAAGTATACAGTACAGTATAAGGCATTGATCTCTTTCTGATAACGGAGTAAGTTCAACTGATACGGATGTTTCTGTCTATTACATTTTAGTTAAATGAACACAAATCTGGGAGCACGTCAGTCAAGTCGAGCTAAACAAAGACACGGCCGTAAGGTAAACGTGCGAGTACTCGACACCGCCCTATTAGTTACCATCTTAAATGACAGCAGGGCGTCAATTATTGGGCATCAGAGCGTCGAGCACTAGTTCATTTACCTTACCATCCTTTTCTCTAAGTCATTCAGGCTATTTTAACCTGCGCCTGGTTAAAGCTAGAACTTTAAATTTTCAGTGACATGTTGGCCATAACACAACTTAGAATTAAGTTTAAGAATTATCGTACGTGAATGTTCATTAGTTTTGTCACACGATAACTTATTCACTCACTCACTCAACGATCATCATTAATCTAAGGTATTCTAGCAGGCCCTGAAGCTCCAAATTTTTCATATCGTAGAGGAATACAGAGTTCAAGTAAAAATAGGCAACCCAGTGAAAGTCGAGTTTAATGGACATTCCCCGGTCTAACATTAGGTACATCTCAAAGCTTTTTTACAGATTTTTAAGTAATTAAAATAATACAGGCAGAACAACTGTAAAGAACTTAATATTTCCTTCGGTTACCGCGAGTAATATATTGAATTGACCCGTACTCTTGTATATAAGACTGCGGTGCGAGACTTTTGTCTTTTTATATGCATGTAATGTTTTTAATGGAAATACATTTTCGTTGATCAGTTAAAGAACTCTATCTATAAATCGTAAGAGATGTCATATACTAAAGAAAAAGTGACCAAGGTCCCCGGTGAGCAGGGCTGGGATCAAACCAGCGACCTCCTGCTTTCGCGGCAGAAAGCAGTCACTTTTTCTTCTCTTTCAATTTCAATTTTTAATTTCAATTTATAATTTATATATAGTAGTGTGACTACTTAAAAAAAAACATGAATCAAAACATTTATTTCATTTAATAAATGATTTGATTCACGATTGAACTCTATCTATCTAATTTGGTTACTTAGTTAGAAACGACCTATATTTTACAGGAAACGTTTTTTGGGTGCAACACTCATGATGACACATGAATTTAAACAATCGTTTCAATGTTTTCCCGCCAAATTGGTATTCTGATCGTCGATGTTCAAGGTCATACGTTCGACTGAGCTCCACATTGGCATCAGCCTCGAAATTACAGTCACACAAATTACTTTTTAAGTGACCACGGTACGATCAGAAGTTCACCTTAGAGCATCTTTGTCACCGCTTCGTAACTGATGATGATGCCACATTAAAAACATTTTGATGTCCAAAACAGAGATGCAGTGGAGATCCTAGAGGAAGTTTTCGTTGCGAGCTACGTAGCTACACATCGTGGTGGCCCGGATCGGGTCCTGGGATAATGATGCCCTCCTATGTGCGCATTGGCAGCAGTTTACTTTGCTTATGGATTGAGGTGGTAAATATTAAATAAAGGTACGTTGAACCCTAGATCTGTGAAAATGTTGTGTATACTGTAGAGTGGCGCATACAAGTCAGTTTATGTCCCGATACGCTTGGTAAACGGCCCGATAAACTTTGTGAATACTTAAAAGTCCTCATCGATGTTAGGTAATTCCGATCAGGTCGCTTGAATGCGGTGAAGCAACACGCTGGATCTGCATACAATCACGTCATCTACTCCGGCGTGCGCGCCCGTGCCTGCCGACTCTTCTAATATGCGCAGCTGCGCAATGGCATAGGTACCTACACTCAGATTGCCAAAGGTAGAGTTTGCCAAAAAGTCGTGTAGGTAGGTCCTTACATTGTTGCAGAGGTAACTATAAGTAGGTACCTGCACATGTTTAAAATGTTGTTTATTATACTTACACAAATTTGTACCGGACTCATAGACCAATTGAATTTGAGAACCAGACTAATTTTGTTTGGTCATATGAGCAAGGTATTGATATTTAGTATTTAATTTTTCAGTTTTTTTTATTCTACAAATAATAATATAGGTCAATATAATATGTATAAAGTAAGTGTAACTTACCTAACTACCTACCTCTGCCTACCTTAAATCTAAAATAGGTCCTTGAGGCATTGTACCTAGGATGCTGGCGGCATTTCCTCGTTGTGTCGCAATGCTGATACGTTGTGCGAGGAAGCCACCAGCTCTTCGGTTACCAGTAACATCAACCAGACGTTTCGCGATTTTTACGAAAAACTTGCGTGCGCTGGGACCACCATGGACCAAGAGTTTCGACCCCAATTGGTACAAAAAGGTACTCTCTGCCCAGGCTCTTTTATTTAAGTAATTAAAATTATAAGATATAATAAAATGTAAACTACTTAATATTTCCTTCGGTTACCGCGAATATAATACATTGAAATGACCCGTAATCTTGTATATAAATACCCAGATTCACAATGTAGTCTGTAAACAGCGGTAAAAAAAACAAACATCGTTGTGATTGTTTAGTGTAGGTATTACATTCATAATAAACATATAAATACTTGTGGATTACTTAACATCCGTCGCTGTAGAAGCATGACAAACGTGCTTCTGTTTTTTTTATAACCCGTTCAATTAATTAGTGGCACCATATCAAGTTATCACATCTAATCTATGTAGCTACCTCATAATGAAGTACTTACGCGACACACACATTTGCTTATCTCGAAGCTAAAGAAAGAAACAAGTCCACACTACATCATTATTATAAAAAGTATTTTCTGATAGTTTTAAATCCAAAAACCACTTCCAGCATGAGCGTTGCAATTACACATAATCGTGTACAATAACAAAAAATGGCGGCTAATTATTGCACAATATATCTAAGTACTAAAAACTCAGAAAAGTCTTTTCTCAATATATCTAAGTACTAAAAACTCAGAATTTTTAATTATGATGTACGAGTATTATGATTCGATTAATAACTTCGATTGAAGAGAAATAAATAGGAAAAAACCTCTGTTTGGTGCCCATGCCCATGCCAAAATTTAGGTATGTGCACGTGTGGCAGTATGTACTTAGGTACATATCTGAGAATATAAATAAATAAGTAAGGATAGGTAATGAAAAATCAACTGTTTTGACTCTCTTCGTTGGACATTGCTACGATATGATCACAGAATAACTAATAGTACCTACTAATGTACAGAAGGTTCTCTTTCCTACATTCGACGTTTAGCTTGTCAAGCAGGCAAATGTCAAGATGACATTAACATTAGGGTTGTAACCATGCTGTCAGGTGCGTAATATGGTAGTACAACGATTTGTATAAACGTATAAATAGGAACAAAATATTGATTGGAACATTATTAGTGTGATAAGAAGACGTTTTTATTGATAATTTATTAGTATTGGTATTAATGTGTCTAAGTATAAATTACTATGCGTTGTTTGAAATATAACTATATCTAATCGCACCCGTGACGTAATGCGCGTTGCACGATCCCTGACAGTTTATGCCGCCTTAAGGTGGATGACTTTGTGTCAACTGCCTGCCTGTCCTTGATATGATGAAGTAGGTACTGTTTGCAATAAAGTCACTTATATAGTATAGCGGCATGGCATCTCAAAGGCGCTGCGCAGGCGCCGCGGCGCGCGCGGCCTCCCCCTGCGTGGGATCAGCGTGCGATTGTTTGCGCGCCAAGCAACGCGTAACGTAGGCCCACACCGTACTCAAGGAGGTTCCATTATCATTATCTACTATTCAATTTATTTAGTGGCTTCCTTGTTGCTTTTAAACTTATAAGCTAAACCTTGGATATTTAGGATTAAGAAATTGTGAGAAAAATAATGTATACTACAAAATAATATGGATTGAGAAAAATATCGTGCTTCGATTTTGACACTTGAATTATCGGAACTTTTGGATATTTAGTTACAACACAACATAGGTACAGCGCCGTATATAACATTATGCTTAGCATTTTCGCTTTAGTAAAAATGTAAAAAATATTTCTTAACTTCTATTCATAAAAGTTACCACTAATGACATTAAAAAAATTCAGACAAATTGAGAACCTCCTGCTTTAGAAACATTGAAGTCGGTTGAAAATAACACACGGTGTAAACGAGTATCAACGGTATATTATCTTATTTTATACCATTGAACGAGAAATTCTTGCATATATGTGGAAAAGGCTAAAATTAATTTATTTTCAAAAAATATACAGAAAGTGTAACTTACCTACCTACCTACCAAAATGGCTCTTACGATTTCGATGAATATTGGTGTAGGGGTTTTTGGGAGCGAAACATCGATCTAGCTTGGCTTGAATTTAGACGTTTATGAATAACGCCATTAGATTTTTTGCCTTTATCGCTCCATTCTCTGTAGTAGTACTAGTACTTATTATCTGTATACAGCTTGGAAAAATAGTGTAGAAATTAAAAACTGGCAACATCCGAGTGTCGCCCGCTTTCTGACTTATATTGATTTGAAAGGGACAACACTACGATGTTGCCACTTCTTAATTTCTTCTCTATTTTTTCAAGCTGTAACTAATAAAATGGTTTTTCATAGGTACTAGGTAGATAGCATAGCATAATTACGCATAGCTAGGCATAGCTTTATGAAGAGTATGAAATTGATCTGAGATATTTCTAGTCATGTCTACAATTCAGCGTAGTTCGATTTAGATAGATCTAACTGTAAAACTAATGGTCAGTGACCAACGGAAACATAAGACGTAGGTACTTAATGAGAACAGTTCTCGGCAGGTAAACGAACCCTGACCGCGTGGGAGCCTCATCAAGTTCTGGGGTTTTGATCACGTAAGCTCCTGACTACTCCGTGAAAAAACTTCATGTATTAAGGAAAGCACAAGCTTCCGCCCGCCACTTTGTCCGCACAGATTCCTAACACATTTACGGACATGTGGGAACATTTTTAATGAAGGCCAATTTCCTCACGTAACTAGATGGTTGAGCGTAGCTCGAAAGCGTAAAGGTCTCTTTTTAACTTTAAATCAGTCAATAATAAGTAAAGGATTATTTTGTAAAAATGGGGTTCTTGATTGCCTGCCGTTGTCCGTTGGCCGGTCTTAAATCGATCGCGACAAAATACGAAACAATGTAGAGCAATGCAAGGCCAACCGGCGTGGCGTGCCTGCGGCCGCTGATGAAATATTTCACATAATCGGGCTCGTGATCGCAGCAATGACAATTCAATAAAACGTTACCCTGCTAGGCAGCATTACATTGCTAACAGCACTGTCGTGTAAGTAGTTAATATTTATTGCAAGAACTCGACAAGTGAAAAAAATTATTAGGGTTTACTTGCAACGAGATAAGATAAGTATTAATATTAATTATAAAATTGTTTATTTTTATGAAAATATGACCAACTGAACCCTCACAAGCGCTGTAATACTTATTGTTATATGGACGCAACTGGGACGCGGCCATATTGTACAATACCTTGCCTTGATTACTTGTGCCCAAAATCTTAGGTGATAAATGTAAGTACCTAGTGTATCTACTAGGAGTGGAGTGAGTTGTGCCTGTAATAACTTGGATTAGACTCGTTATGTCGCGCTCGCGCCCAAGGGTCGGCCACACACCGCCAAAGAATTTAAGCTGGAGACCAGGCACGCCCGGAGTGCACGACGCCTGTCACAACAGTCACGTCACGAATACATTATAACATGCAGCAAACAATATGAACACATAAAAAGACAAAGCTTATCAATAATATCATTTAATACATGAGTATATAATATACGTAAGTATAAGTACCTATTTTAGGGTTCCGTAGTCAACTAGGAACCCTTATAGTTTCGCTCTGTCTGTCTGTCTGTCCGTCCGTCCGTCCGCGGATAATCTCAGTGACTGTAAGTACTAGAAAGCTGTTATTTTGTACGAATATGTATATCGGTCACGCCAACAAAGTAGTAAAATAAAAAGTGGTAATAATTTCTTTTTTAGAGTACGCTTTTTTACAATACACGTAAAGTGGGGGGTGATTTTTTTTTCGTTTCAACCCTAGAGTATGGCATATCATTGGATAGGTATTTGTAAAATAATTAGGGTTTAGTAAGAACAGTTTTTGATAAAGTTAATATTTGCGGAAATAATCGCTCCAGAACTTTAAAAAAATGTGTCTCGCCGCTCTAACTTTTGAACTATAAGTTCAAAAAATATGAAAAAAATTACAAAAGTAGAACTTAATAAGAACTTTCCTGGAAAATTATTTTGAACTTGATTGGTAGAAAGGTTTTTGAAAAATTGTACAAAATAATTTCTGAATTAAGTTTGTAATTTAACTGTATATGCAAACACTTCTTTTATCTTGAGTAGGTACCTAATTTATCATCCCGCACGTATCTTCCTTCTAATATGAAAAGAATGATTCAAATCGATTTACGCGACCAAAGGTACCCCCGAATACCCAATGTAACATACATAACCCGTCAAGTTTGTATAAATTAGTAACCCAATTGCCCGAGAGATGGCACTGTGGTCTACTTCGGGCTGTTAAGATTTTTCCGGAGTTCATGGGGTCGGGACGAGTGTGATCGAAAGTATCATCGAATTGTTAATTATTTATTATAAGCATATTGAGCATGGTATCTATTAAAACACTTTTTAAGGTTGCCTATTGTGAGTATTGTGACGGACGGTAAACTGCGGAACCCTACACTGAGCATGGCCCGACATGCTCTTGGCCGTTTTTTCTCAGATAATCATGCGATTTCTATATTTTATATTTCCCTTCATCTAGTTGTATACAAGCATTCAACAAGTATATAGGGATTTTTTTAAGGGATTCATTCATAAACGCGAACGCGATGTACCTATGAGGGTTTCAGTAAAGATGGATCGAAGTTAATAACGATTGGTAAGCTGTACAGGTAGGTAAATTACATTCGTTCTGATCGTAGGCAATTTATTGTAAAGATAAGCCAACAAATATGTTAAGATAATTATTAGAACCTAGCAAAAAAAATAAAGGCTCGAAAACTTCGCTCTTTTTTGTTCTCGCTTAAATTTATCAAATACTTACTCGTACCTAATGTTATTGTTAGAGCCGTTTTCGAGATGGCCGAAATAAATTGCTCGTTTAAAGGTTTATTCTACATTATCCATACTGATACCTTTGCTTGACCTCTAGACTAAATACATGGACTCGGTTAGGCAGAAATATCAGTCGGTTCAGAGTGCGGCGGAGTGAGCGCAGATCACGCGCGCGCAGGCTTGCGCACGCGACGCCTTCACCGTTATTTCCGCTGCAACCAGACATTCATACCAATATCACTCCTATCTCTCTCAGATCGTTATTGCTATTAACTTTGTTCGAGACAATGATTGTTGTTTTTTATGGCTGCACCCATGCCTTTTGGCCGTTTTACAAATGCTGAATCATTTACCTTTATCAGCTAGGTAGGTAGGCAGGTACCTATATTAACTGTTGTTTCCGAAGATAACAGTCGGTTAATAATGTGGTTACCTATGTGAACAAGGAAGCTAAGTTTTAAATGATCTTTGATACTATGCAATCCTAAATATGTATACTGCTATACTGAGGCAGACAGACTCTACAAATGTCAAGGATCTCTACAAAACTATTTTATTTTTGGTAATTCTAATGGGAACGAGGTTGAATGTGAGGATGTACGAGTAGACGCGGGCGTTACGAGTTATTCTATATCGCAATTAGTAATTTGTTACTTAGTATTGGAATAACGTTTTGAGCAATTCAAATAACCAATTGCTGAAGAGGCTTACGAACGGATCTTTAACGATTCCTTTGCTACAGACCGTAGACGAATCCGTGCAAATTATGCTCCGTGAACCGTGCTCTCCTAGTTCAGCTTACTAAAGCCGATGGCAAAGATAAACTGATAGAGGCGTCAAGTTTAAGAAATAATTGTTTTTCTTATAACGGCGATGTGCAATCACCAAATCCCAAATGGTAAACCGGAGTCAAGGGGTGTGTTAGTAGTTTTTAGTCCGTCTGTCTGTCTGTCATTCCGTCCGCCCATCTGTCACCAGGCTGTATCGCATGAAACATTATCACGGTAGACAAGTTAAAATTTTCACAAATAATGTATTTGTAAAGCACGAATCTCAAACCATTTATTATTTGTAATAAATGTTTTGATTCATGTTTTTTTGCTGTTTAAGTAGTCACAAAACTATTTTATTATGTAAATAATACATTGAAAGAGATGTCATACCTATACTACAGAAAAACTGGCCAGGGCCCCCAGTGAGCAAGGCTGGGCAGGGACATCTCTTTCAATTTATGGCGTAAGTATGTCTGTTGCCGTTATAACAACAAATACAAAAAAAAGAATAAAATGATTAGTTAGGGGAGCTCGCATACAACAAACGTGACTTTTATGAATAACCGTGACCTACGGAACCTTTCGTGCCCGTGGTCGATTGGCACTTGGTTGGCTTTTTTATTGGTTCCGAACAGACAGGAACTTACAATAATACAATATCTTTGAATATTTAACCTCATTCGGTAACACTTGGTTGGTGACCAATATTTTTTTATACTTGACGCCTCTACTAATGCATTATCTAAATTATTACTTCACTAATAGCAATTAAACGCATTAATACTAAGTTTTGGAAAGTAAATTGTCAATTGACGGTATAAGTATTTGTTTTAATAATAGCTCATTCTGGAGTAAATACATTAGGTATATTATAGAACCAAGTAATCCGCCGGGTCTGCCGGTAGAGCAGCGCTGGCCTTCGGGCTAGCATTATACTGAGGCGAGTCCATTTCGTGGTTAATATTGTAATTTAATTGTCTTTATATACCCACATATCATTAGCTCTCAATAGTGCGTTCAAAAATCGCATATAAAGGCCCCCATAATAATAAACATTTTTGTTAAAACAAATTTCTTATCTGTGATAATGTTATTATAGCTAAATAATATTATCGTTTTCGATAATATTAATTTTATTCTTTCGAACACATCGGACACAAGAAAATTTGTTTTGACCTCTATTCTTATATCAGTCGAGATGACGTTTAGTTTAAAACGAAGTGACAATTACATACAATGACGTACGTAAGTCGCACGTTATTTTGATATCGAACGATATGAAAATTGGGGCCAACTCTTCTTCTTCTTTTATAATATGGCCTCTGTCCGAGAATTGGACAATTTTGCCAGTGTTCCGTATTAATATAATCAGTGTATCTTATATAAATATAATAGTATATTGCCTCTTGGGCGACGTTGTTCGGTAATTGGCCTTGCTATTTATTCCGTTTACAGCTATATGTAATGTAAAGCTGTAATGTAGCTAAATGTAATAATATATCACGTAATAAATATGTCGGGAGGCCAAGATCCCGGGACAACCGAGTAATGACTCAATAACGCGATTACACGCGTTTCAGGATTAATTCTTCATTAGCTGCACACTTCTTCGTTAGTTTACTGCACAATAAGCTATAAATATTACACATTAAACAACATTTAGCACACAAAAACAAATAACTATTCAAGAAACGCAACCGCCATTTTGAATATCAAACAGAACACCCGGGGGCCAACTCTTGTTTGTCTCTGAATTTAAAAATATAAATGTCAAACTAGAATGTCAATTTTTTATTTATTCCTGAAAGTCGCAATGGCGGTCGATACATATGCGCTTTGAACGCATCATGGAGAGCTTCATGAATCATGATATGTGTGTATATAAAGCAGTGTATGTAATTGTAAATAATTGAGTAGGCATTAAAAGTCGAGTAACAACGCACGAGTGTTTCATTATATACAATCACATAAACTACTATTATTGTGTTGTTTTTGAATTTCAGTAAATTTCAGAATATGGAGGTCCCGGGTTCGAATCCTGGTAAGGGCATTTATTTGTGTTTATCACGAATATTTGTACCCGAGTTATGGACATTTCCTATGCGTATATGTATGTATATATCAATACATATAAGTATTTATATCGTCACCTAGTACCCATTGTAAAAGCTTCGCTTAGTTTGGGACGGTTGATCTGGGTAAGATTGTCCCTAATTTTTTTTTAACTAATAACTTTTTTTATTGTAATGTTAATATTTTTAGGGTTTCGTTAATAAACGTACTTATCCCTTATGTGTTCAATCGTGTTTGTTTATCCGTGTACTCATTCGTAACCTTATTTTAGGTAAGTACCTATATTTTGCTGCAACTTTACCTCTGTGCCCATTGAGGCTATACGCTACATTATTTTGAAACGGTATTGAAAGTTGTTTAATGCTTGTCATAAATTGAAGTAATGAATGAACAAACATTTGCAATGTTACGCCATCCGCGAATGATTTCGGTTGTGCTCCGGACAGGTTCTATCTATATATTTAACCTACTAATATGGGTAACTCAAGTTAAACATCTGAGTAGGACCATAAATTAAACTTGTGAGGGCACTCTAGCCAAAGAAGACTACGCAGGTTTGAAGTCAGACTCGGGCCAAGTAGTTTTAAAAACTTAGCTACAAAAAACATTTATGATATAAGTAGGTAGCATTTAACTTATAAGCAGATCTAATTAAGTAACAACCCAAACAGATTATTAACCCTATTTATGTGACACGGTTGTGTGTATAGGTGTAGGTAAATAATAGTTAATAAGACCAATTTAGTTCAACCTTGGATGTTTTCATGGTTTTTCCGATCATGGTTTGGCACTTACTCGTCTTTAGGTACATAAAGTAAGTAACTACAACATTGCTTATGTTAAAATCACGCGTCGAGAACCGCCTGTATTACATACATGTATCGGTACCATGTTGTACGTAACCGTAGTCGATAGCGACTGCGCGATTCGAAAGTATGTTCGCCTCGCTCCTGCTACTAACTACTCTGGCAGGAGCGAGACGGACATGGTAAAAACAAAATAAGAGGTAGGTACAGTGGCGTTCAAAAGTGATTGGACACTTTATGTATGAATTCATTCATAAATTCGCTATGCACCCTTGAACGCGAAAGGACCTACCTGTACACTTTATTTAAAAAAATGTACCTACTCTGTACTATTTTAAAATCATAAAGTATTTGTTCAAAATATTTTATTGGGGGATGGCAATTTGACATGAAACACGTATATCTGTATATATTTCTAAAGAAAAAAACTCCTAAGTCAAAAATCGCCGAATATTTGATAAGGGCCTTATCAAAGTAAAGGTGATTATTTCAAGTTATTTAAAATCTGCAAAGTCCTTCCTGTCAGTTTTAAACACAAATACCTCCGAGCAGTTAACAACCATGGCAATAGACAGCATAATCCAATACTGACCCAACACAATCATGCAACAAGAACAGCAACTGCACGAAAACTTGAAATACCGCGGGTAACTAATTACTATGGAGACCGAACATATAAAAAAATTCCAAAAATTTTATTTAATAAAAGAATTCCATACTTCTTAAATAGTCTGCCGGAGAATATCCGGCATGAGACCAATAAAAATAAATTTAAAAGTGGATTAAAACTGCACCTGCTGCAAGCCCTTAGGTGATATTTGTTTAGCCTAGAATGTAATTTTTGTTTAATTAAAGAATTTTTTGTTATCTAGAGACTCACACCCGCAGACAAACTGTACATACAGTTTTGCGGGGAACTGAATTAGATATAAGTTTTATATTGTGAATTATTAATAAAAAAAAAATAACACTTGGGCGATTTCTATACAAAACTTGTACGCGGCGAACTCGCGACGTGTTCGCCGCCATACAAAGTCGCTCGCAAATCGCAAGTATGATAACAACGTCGTAAAGAGAAGTATCTTTAGTATCTTAGCGGCCAACCGATGAATCTTAGACACTTCAAAACTGGTTTTTGGGACAATGCTACTACGGAGGGGACACTGGAAAATTCAATTTAGTCCGTCAAACTGTGGACTTAGGTTTAAAGGGATTCGTTCGCTCTGAAAATTGTATTGCCTATAGCGGCTATAGCGCATTCCGAGGTCAGTTGTTGTTAATCCATAAAACGAAGGTATATTCGTTTAGTATGCTGAATGTTTCCTAAACTTACTGAGATAGATAACTAATGGGCTTTGACTGTGGCACGAAAGTCGGAACGACATATACATATACATAATTTAATTCCTATTAAGATATTTTATTTTACCGACAATCAGGATTGCGAGGACTTGGAAGTGTCAGGATTTTTAGAAAATACCTCAATGAACTAATAAAGAAAAAATGTATTTAATTGAAGTAGGTACTTTATACTTATGGGAAAAATGACGAAAATTTTATCACATTTCCTATTGTGCTGTGGATTGAAATATGCTAAACATTCATTAAATTTCTTGTTTCTTGCGAATTTGCCATTCCTTAATAAAATTAATAAAACTTACAGTTTCTAAATATCACAAAAAAAAATTAAAAAAAAATTAAACACTTTAGAACGGATTAATCGCGTTTATTAACACCATGATCCATGATATTCTAAAGTGTTTAATTTCAATGAATAACAATCGCGGTAACAGAAGACAATAAAAAAAAATGAATACCTTTTACTTGAACCTGTATTATCAAGTTACTGTAAGTAACATAAGTATTTAAGTATATACCTTTTTGTATAAGTACCTATAGGTATATGTAAGTAAAATCTTGTTAAATGTAAGTAAATAATTAAATTCGATTATTTACTCACATAAGTAGTTAGACTGGTGCCAGGAAATATGTATGTACTTACCTGATGACCACTGGTGCCCTAGAAGTTGCCCCATACAGGTTAATTCAACAATAAATAACCAACGAAACTCCTGCAGGTTTTATACATGAATATTGTTATTTTTTTAACGTCTATAGATCTACAACTACTGTACTCGTATTTTTGTCTGTGTATGTTGGTTTTAGGTTATCGGTAACATAAGTCGGTAGTAACATAGGTCGGTCGTTTCAAAAACAAAACAAAACAAAATTGCACGTTAATTATTACAGTTCTGTACCAATAACTTCCAAGTTAGCTTTAGTTACTCAATTTTCACTAATTGCGTTGTTGCGACGAGCGAGTTGATGCGCCAACATGACTGATATTTGTTACGGTCACGATGATTACTAAATTTATTTCAAATCGCTTCTTTTAGTTAAAGCAACGCGGAAGGTTAATGCAATTAAATCATATTATTAGGACACAAAATTAATGAAATCCGTTTGATTCGTAAAAAGTTTATAAAATCCCGATTAGGCGAGTGCGTGTCGGACCTCACACACGACACGAAAGCAGAAATAAAAAGCGTACTTCTATGCGGTCACGTTAGCACTCGGAGAAAGTGAACAATGCGAAAAATTGGTCGTGAAGGATATTTAACAAATAATACATCAAAAATTTGACATTGCGAACATAGCTTAGGTATTCATGAGGCATCGGAGATTTTGCAATCGCGTTCCCGAGACCCCACCCCAAAGCGAAGCGGTGGAACAGGTGGCAGGTGGCTTTTAGTCTGTGCGAGTCGGACATACCCACTCAGTTTCTCCCGGGCTGAGTGGGATCCATAACGGATTTTCCGGAGATAAAAAAAAGGTATTCATGCGGTACCTAATTTGATTTGAATATATTTTTGGTCGGAAAAGTCATCGCTAATCTTTTTCGAGAGTGGCACCGGCATGCATTTACTCCGAACTAGCAGGACTGAAGACACTGCTGTAAGTAATAGTTGAAAGTTACCTGAACTGCTAATTGTATTACATCATCGGCGGGAGAGAGCCCGAGCGGACCACATGAAGATGTTGTATTACGCAAACCATTAGCCTGATTGATAGGCAGGTGCATGCGTATGGATGAATATTTGTGCTTAGAACATTAATAACACCCAAGGAGGACTACTATTACATTACTTTGTGTTAATATCATGAAAACAACAGTGATGTCATATATCTAGAGGTATAACTAGTGGTTCGCCCCAAACGAACTTATCTCGGCAATCTTTTGCCCGATTTGGCTTATTTTCAAAATTAAGAATGCTTTTATCTTATTTAATCACGATGTAAAATGCACGATGATCTGATCATCGATACTCGAGTTATCACCGAACTAACTTACAAACACCGGATTGCCGGAGAATTTACCTGGTTAAATTGGTAATTATACTGAACGTCCATATAATAGATATGTACGTATAATTATTATAGTTCTTTTAGTATTAGAAATTCGGTAGACACAGAAGCAGTAGTCTCCAACCTGTCGACTGTCGTTGCGTTATTGGATTTAAAACACAAAACAAGCAAGCTACGAAACAAACGTCCACACAAGTCAAAAATTTATTTTTCACCTCAGCAGCTCGAAAAGGCTTACTTTGATATGCGAAACCAGTGAGCAAAATGCGATTTTGCTGCGAGCGTGAGGAAAATAAACGTCAGATTGACAATGTTCAGTCAAGACATGCAACTTTTTTATTAAATGGCATCCTGGCCCATTCAGCCAGATGAGGCCAATTTTGTAACAATGAGAACTACCGCGAGTGAATTTGCCGCTAGGGGCGCTAGTGGAACGTGGGTCCTATGTAAAGAGGTTATATGTCATTTTCAGTACATTTCTCATTAGTTTTTAATTTAAGTCGTGCTTATTTCGAAAATATGCACTTTTAGAGGAATCATTACATAGAAATATATTAAATACTAAAAAAATATTACTTTGGCTATAAAATAAGCTTTAAATTGAAAGTGTAAAATAACACAGCCCTAATTTAACGTAAATTTAGAGGTTATATAAAATAGTTAGAATTGAATGTACCTCTTTTAACATGGACATTAATGAAAAATAATCAATTCTAATATTGGTTTCGCGCCATACTAACTCATACTAATGGCGCTTGACAAGGACCCACGCAGGAGTGGCGCCGCCTGGTGAGCAAAAATACGGTAGTCCTCATTAGATTATATCGTTCATACAATCACATCAAAGCCAATTTGATTGACCTGTCTGTACGGACATGTCTAGACGGTGCGTTTTGTCGGGCCCGTCCCGTCGTACCCTACTATGTAATACAGGAATAGGCAATGTGAGATGAAGGAAGTGCACGAAGGACGATGGCAGTGACGGCTTGCGATAAATCGCCCCGTGTAATATCATGTTTAAACAGAGCCAGAACCACGTTCAAAAACTCGTACGTTTTCATTTTTAAATATCTCTCACTTTAAAATTTTATGATTTTTATTTTATATTTATAAGTATAATATTAACCATTTGTTGATTCACGTTTCCTCACGTGTAAATCTGTAGTAAAATAATTTCTACAATTTACCATTTACGTTGTTGTGAACGATATCTAGTATCCGAACGCGATTAAAAATAATAAAGTGTTTCGGCTGTCATCCTCAATTTGAAAATTTCCTCAATAGCTTCTCTTTTGAATTGCTTTAAAGATAAAAGTTATCTGAACTGAAAACATAAGAGACACTAGTAGTGATAGTGATAAAGCTACGGCAACACCCGAAGAATTGAAAGAAGCGGTCAAAAACGCCGAATTAAGTTTCCTCCCGGCCAAATCGCGGGTAAAGGTAATACTTTGTTGGTTGTTAATAAGGACGCAAATGCCATAAAGATTCATTTGAAATCTAACCTCATGTTCTTAAATTTAGTAAGAGGTAATATTTTGTATTCTTAAATTAATAAAGTAGTATTCTAAAATTAATAAAGCCTTCCTGTCCGTTCATTTTGGTTTTAATTTATTTTTCTTCCTGCTGAGGTGAAAAGTTGTATGTTCAACTCGAGACCAAAGTTATTTGCATCTCGTGCCTTTGAGTCCTTCACTACGCTCAAGATTCTAAATTAGAATAACTCGCTACGCTCGTGATTCTATTATAGAATCTTTCGCTTGCTCAGGACTCAAAATTGGCACTCAGAACAAATACGAACTTTGCTCTCTTGTTGTACAAATAACTATTGAATAAAAATAAACTAACTGTAATGATGTTCGTCCGGTGGGGCGCCCTAGGTACCGCGGGATGGATGAAGTCAAGAAAGACCTGTGCCAGCTTCGAGGAGCCGATTTTGATTGGCGACAGGCTGCTCAAAGGAGGGAAGACTGGCGCAGCATAGTGTCGGAGGCCAAGATCCAGTTCGGGTCGCTGAGCCAGCGTAGTAAATAAGTAAGGAAGTAAGTAATGATCGTTAAACAATGAATTTAGCAAAATAATCTTACAATAATTTACCTTAATTCGTACCTACATAAGAACTTGACAATAATTTGGAGAATGTTAAAACCGTACCTTATTAATTATCCTTAGTCATATAATTTGCTACTCAATTTTTATATCATACAATGTTCATTGGAACCATTACAATATCAATAAAATTGTAAAAAAATTCAAAAATTGTTTTGGAATGTGCAAATTTAGCCCTTTCTAATGATGAATGATGAATTTTGGCTTCTCCATTTATCGAGCATTTTTCATTGAAAATAAATTAAAGTATGTGTAAAATCTTCTCTCAATGTGTCTACGTTAACTTTGTTTTAACTATTCCGAATTTCAAATCGGTAGCTTAAGAAGTTCTCGAGATATTTAACGATGTGACAGACAGACAGGCTTGTACCATAAGGGTACCTTTTTTACCATAAGTAAAAAAAACGGTTTCAATGATAAACAGTTATCAAGGAAAAACGAACTCGCATAAATTGCATTGAATAACTTTGCTACAGGAATTTCCTGAATAAAGCTTAACAGGACCGAGTAATAACCAGGAAGAATAGTACATGATTAATGCTGGTTGGGTAGTTGGAGTCCACAGTTGTAGCGAATAAGGATTTGAAGCTTTGCAGAAAATATGTAGATTGATAACTATTCAAGTTGCAGTTGGTAGAAGGAGTATCGACTGTCGATACGATAGCAGACGATCACGAGACGGTGCGCGGGCGCAACGCGCGACCTAAAGACAAGTTTGCGATTTCACTGACAAAATGTGTGCTTTAGCGTCCACGTAACTGAGTAACTATTGATTTAGACACTCTATGTAATGACTTCTGCACGATACTTCGATTTTTGCTCATTATTAACTATTACGAAAAGGATGAAAAGTTTGTCAAGGATTTTACGATTTTTTCTTAACGTGTATTTTGCAATATTGATATATTATGTGCCAGATTGCATTATCATTGCTTTCAGAAATTTGCACAAAAATATTTACACGGACTATTGTATTTAAATTATTGTTACATAGGTACTTAAATCTTTATTCTTACCAATAAAGCTCAAGAGCTGTGCCAGTATGGCTTTATTAATTAGTTAAATAGGTGCCATTTCATGTTTTATTTTTATAGGATTGTTAATCGATGCAATAACTCTCAATAGCCGGGGAGCCTCGCAGGCGCGCAGACAGATTGGCTGAGAAACGGTTGCGAAAGCAGTTCTGCCTTATTTGGGAGCGCAACCACCGTTTACTGGTGGCGACTTTCAGTGCTCACCTATCTTGGGATTTCATTTCTGGGGAGTGGTTAACATTACATTGAACCGAAACTTTTTAAAACGTGTACAGTCAAGGGCATAAATATCTATACACTTTTTGTCTTTTCAGCCATATGATTCCATATAAAGTAATGAAAAAGTTGTACATATATTTATGCCCTTGACTGTACCTACGTATTTTGCAGTATGACAAGTTCCAATACTGCAATATCTCAATACAATTACAATCGTCTAACTGGTCCACACTCCACATCTATGGGTAAAGGGCTCGTAGCTCGGGGTCAACGTTAGTAAGGTCAGCTCATCGATTTTTTTTATCCAAGGCGTAAAGATGCTACCTTATGCTGCTATTTTCACATGTCATTTATAAATCTAATTATACAGTGGCTATAGTGTATAAAAATTGTATATCTCTATTTGTTTCTTCAAGCTTGTTCAAGCTTGTTCTGGCAAGTGTGTAATTATTCCTCGTGTCATGAAAATGAAATGCTATGATCGTATATTTCATTGCTCAGTTCTCCTGGTAATAATAGTAGGGATGTGACGACCCCATCGCCCACTGGTTTCGACCGGTGCAATCAGTCAACGCAGGGCAGCTTGTGGCGAGCTGTTGGGGGTAGCGACCCCACGTATCTGAGCGCTCCTGGGGGACTCCGTCGTCCGACCAAGTCCTCCGCCTCTGGCTTGCCTTAACCGGCCGTCCAGAGTGGGGTCGCGAGAGCTGAGTTCTCGAGGGTAGATGTGGAAACCTAAGTCGCGAGTTGGCTATATGTTTAAAGTCCAGTGACACCTCTCTACCCCCAGCCCTCATACCGGTTTTGCCCTCGAGCCATCTTAGATGTCGCTTTTTGTGGGGGCCCATCTTATGTGGGTGATTCACCGTCTGCCGGAAATAAAATTGATTACCATTTTCTTAGGCAGACGTCCGATTTTATTCTTCATAACCCAGTATTTAGTCCAGCACTTTCACCTAATAGTCCATGTATATTTTAGATACCATTAAATCTCAATAGTCTTTACACCCTCGCGGGTGCTGCCTCTGCATGCGTCCCATGACTCGGGCAGGTGCAACATCCGCTCGGTGTACCCCTTACATTTCATTAAATTGTCGAAAGGGTCTCTGCGTGTTGGCTTCGGCTCCGCGTACGCCTCCCAAAGGTCCGGAACACCATTGTTCCGTGATGGGAAAGACATACAAAAAAAAATACATATATTATACATTATTATATATTTTTATTATAATATTTTTCTGAAAATAATTATCGATACACGCAACATTAAACAGGAAAAGATAAACTACGGTGGTTCCTATTAAACTGGCTTGTACTTTTATAGCTGTTAGGCGCCAATAAAAACATTCCAACTTAAGATGGATGCAGTCAGCGAGAGTAGGAATTATGTAAAACGCGGGAACTGGTCCGGGTGGGATCAAAACTGGGTCGGGCAGCTTTCCTCGCAGGTCCCTGACCCGCGCCGGCCGCTATGCTGTCTCCGCCTCCACGTACTACTACGAAACCCTGGTGGAAAACCCAAAACACGACCTAACCCAATCCTAATTAGACGAGCCAATGAGATATTATTTGTTCATGAACAGAAAGTTATAAAGGCTGCGTCTGGTTTTCGTTCATACGTATGTGCGACAGTAGGCTGTCGTTTTCAATGGGATACCTACCTAGTGAGGGTAGTGTGTAAGATCGTCTTTTTCTTCCTAGCGTTTGTCCGGATTCCTTCCTTCACCGAAAAGCGATTGGTAAATAAGGGTAAAAAAATATCTTTGCTCAAACAAGTATTGTTTGACTGAAAAGTGAATGTCTAAGTCACCCTATTTGGCATGTTGTTGTATGCATACGTTCTTACATATCAAATTTTGTTTCGTAGGTACATGATATCCGAAAAACTCATTGGTACGAGCCAGCAGGATTTGAACCCGCGCGACTTTTGGGATTGAAAGTCGCGCGCCTAGCTGGGCCATCGATGCTTTATATGTAAAAACGTATAGAGTCATAATATCGCATGCATACAAAAACATGCCAAAAAGGGTGACATAGACATTTCAGTCAAACAATACCTGTTTGAGCAAAGATATTTTTTTACCCTGCTCCTTCAGGTTTGTATTGTTTTGGTAGTAAATGTGACTGTGTGTGCTGGTGTGATGTTGAGGTAAGGTCACCAGATTCACATCCGCTGTCGGATATGGCTGCCGGAACTCCTCATCATGGTGACAGGGTCAAATCTTTACGAAGCAGAGTACTTGCGCGGAGATAATCATTATGATCTCAAATCCGTAAGTTGCCTGCACTGCTCGTTAAAATAAGTACTTAGTTCATTTTTGCGTATCTACTCGTTTGCTGAATAAGAGGCAACGTGACAAGTACAAACGTACTCGACTCAAAAACCAAGAAGGAAACAGTCGGGTACATTTGTCCCGTTGCCTTCCCTCCCTGAAGCAACGAACTTGGCAAATAAAACTAATTATTTTAGTAAATGAATGAGGCTTGTCGATAGAATGAATAGAGATATTGTTTCAGAGCTGATTTGATAGTTATCTACGGTTTGCCGACATTGGGCAGGCGGCGTCGCGCGGTCCAGTCGGTGTCCGTGACTGGCTACTTAATGGGAACATTTACCATTTTGTGTTTTTAAGATGCTATACTTGATACTTAAACGGTGTGTACACAGATTGAATTGTGTAATGAGTTTAAAATTTGCTGTAATAATAGCCGCATCATTATGTGGATACGTAAAGCTTGAAATGATTTGACTCGTGTGCCAGCCAAGGCCATGGGCTGTCATTTTCCATCACGCGGAACCAATTTTAGTTTGTCATCAACTGCATTTGAGTACGTAGGCAACAGGTTCCTACATACATATCTATGAACTAGGACTTAACAATGAGTTGTGCGCGCTCGGTCTTCGAAGGGAGCGCTCCCATCTCGTTCAATCAGTCAAAGGAACTAGTTCGCTCTTTTAGGTCTTTAATTCTTTTAGTTCAGTGCGAATTTTGACGTCTGGGAATGAGTTTCCGGGTTTAGGTATATGCAGAGCGCGGAATTAATGATTCGCATGAACGTTTGAATGGTTTTTGCTCCGGCTGAACTGAACTGAACTGAACTAAAGACCGAGGACCGATTTAACTTTTTGGCGAGGACCTAGTTCCTTTCGGTCCGTGATGGGATTTCATTCCTTTTAGTTCTTAGTTCCTGACCGACAATGCCTACTTAACAAGGCCTTTATAAATATACGCGTAATTAATATTACATTTAAGGACTTGATTCAATGAATGTAGGCATACCTATACTTAGCAATGCTACTTAGCATGTACTTACATAATACCTATATTTGGGCCAAACTGAATTTATATTAATGTCTAGATCACATAAACTGAATAGAACATAATATCGACGAGAACACGTGGGAAATTTAGCTAAAATTAGAAATGATGTAATTTTTCGTAAAAGCCCAAACCTAACTTTAGGTAGGTAGATTTATGTACTAAAAATAAGGTATTTTAGATACAAGGATGACAGTGATCACACTAATTATGTAGGGTGAGTTGTTCCACAATGGAACAAACGGACACAGTGAAACTTTGCGATATCTCGATGTTGGCGACAGAATCAAGCCTCCTTGGTTTTAGAATAGTTTTATTGACCGAGAGAGCAAAGCGAGCGAAGCGTCTCCGTTTCAGCTTGGACTAAAATGCTTTCGTGTGTCTGTCCATTTGTTCTCCTCTACACGTCGTATTTATCAACCAATTCTTGTGAAATTTTGTAAATAAGTTTGTTTATTACATAACATTTTTTTGTCAATTCAGGTTTTGGAAATTTTCTAAATGGCGGGAATTGGGAAAAGGTTCTAAGCGCCATAGAAATCCAATGGCGCTTACGACCTTTGTGCCAATACCCGTACAGTCGCCATCAGATATATCGCAGCGTCCGAGGTGTTCACAAATATCTGAACACGCCTCTATTGTCAAGGCGTTAGAGTACTTGTTCAGATATTTTGAACGCCTCGGACGCTCCTATGAATCTGATGGCGACTGTACCATCTCGCAAGGTCTACAGCTCACAGAGCCACTAGTTTTATAGCCTTTTTACTTATATTGCTTTTGAAGTTTGTTGCTATAGCTACTAGATAATAAACATGCCATTGAAAAGAAAATACGTTTAATTGATATAGTTAAGCTTAGTAAAAATAGAATAAAAAAAAAAAATACAAATTAAACGTGTTACCGAGCGTCGCCAGCGTCGGTAACATATTGGTCCATTCGAACCGCACGAGCCACCTACTCGCAAGCAACGTTAACTGATAGCAATTATTTAAGTAAGTACCTAAGTATCTATTAGCTTCAAAGCTTATCGTTCGTTTGTTGGTCAGTAACCGAAACATGACAAGATGTCTTTGAAGGTAGCAGGTTGCCAAAGGCTGTTCTCTACTCTGAGCTATCTTGTGGTAAGAGAAAACAGGGTGGACAATACCTCCGCTACAAAGACGTGCTTAAACGAAATCTCGTGTCATGTAATATCTCGACCGATGATTGGCAGGAGCAAGCCCGTCTTAGACCGGAATGGCGTCACATCATCCACACCAACGACGTGGATCTTTTTGAAACTAAGCTTCTTGAAGATCTTGACATCAAACGCCATGTACGGAAGACTAGACCGAAACCCTGCTACAACTATACGTACAACTCCTCTGGGAAACTCTTTTGTGCCTCCTGCGACCGTTCTTTTAAAACCAAATTCGGTTTTGCGAGCCATATCAGAGCCCGTCACAGTTAAAGTAACCCGGTTTAAACATTGTTTTGGAGACGCCGTCACCGGATACGGTGTGGACGACATGATGAATAGTTACCTACCTACCAAATGATAAAGATTATTCAGAAATCTTTAGAGGTATTGTTTGCGTAAATAATTGTCTAAAATATCGATGAGATCTTTTAAACAAGCACTATGTATGTACCTACATGACCACCTTACTGATATTGAATTTGGGTATTGTAGACATAGATACCTACCTGTATTTTAGATCGAGACTTGGTTATTATTAGTTTTGTTCAAGTGCATGATGTGTATGTTACATGAATTCACGTCCTGCTTGTTAGTAAGGTTGCTCGAACCAGGTGACGTGATTCCAACTAAGTATAATTTACATGCTTAGTTGCTAATGAATACAAAATTATACATTACTTACAGAACGTCCTGCTAGAGTAATCGTAGGAGTGAGACGGACATACTTTCGAATGCCGCAGCCGCAATCGAAATAGTACGCACACAAGATACACTGACAGTGCGTTGTCGTAGACGCTGGCGACTATAGATTTCTAGTACTAGAGTAGATACATTTTCAGTCAGTGCATCATGCTCGTGCGGATGGATGGATGCTCGGATGGAAGCAGGATATGCGTACCATGAGTTGTTCTCGATTGCGACTGCGGTATTCGAAAGTATGTCCGTCTCGCTCCTACCACTACTATGGCAGGAGCGAGACGGACATACTGTCGAATGCCGCAGTCGCAATCGAATGCAACTCATGGCAAGCACACTGTAGATAACGTGTCGAAATCTATTCTTCGCAATCCATAGCAACTCATGGTAATAGTGACAGGTAATTAGTTATTTTTAGCCTTCTGGCTTAATCATTGGGTCATGAGTCATAACTAATAAAAGCGGAAGACTCCCGGGTTTGCAACATTATCTTCCGCGAAAACTGATTTCTTTTCAATGACACCAAAGTACACAATCACTAATTTTCTATTCACAAATAATTGATAAATGTAACAAACGCTTTATACAGTCAGTGAAATAATGCACTTTGAATATTTGGCACTGCCACTGGCGCTCTAATTTAAATGAAATATGTCATTGAGACGACTTTAACGTCATCAACTACTCGTATATAATAGTAGTTTATGCAACAGTGATATAATAAGGGTTCTTTAAGATTCTTTAAGAACCAATTATGAGCTGTTGCATAACCTAGTTTTTCTACGACAGCTAAAATAGCGTAAAAAGCAAAATCTACAAACGTGGCAGAATAGGGAAGATGTTGTGCCCACTATGGAAATTAAAAAAAACAACAACAGTGCTCATATATTGCATGAATCTGCATCAGCAGTGTGCAGTGTTCTGATGGAATACCATAGACAACGTTTTAATATATACTTTTTAAATATCGCTGTAAGTGATCTAATTGACAGATAGAAGTGCTGGAGTAGAGTTAATTCCTTCAAATCCCTCAAATATTGACCATCTGTTAAATATTAATTAATTTATGTTTTGTCATCGTTGTTAAATACATAATTTAAAAAGTATTTTTTTTTGGGTCTTATGAACCACAGATATCTTTTGTTTTAATGAAGGCACAGAATAAGTAATAGCATTAAATTACAGAAGCTTATCTCTCCTACTTTTGACGTTTAGCTTGCCAAACATGCAAATGTCAAAAATCCATAGAAATTAGGGTTGTCAACGTGCTGCCACGGGATGCGTGGTAGTACCCACAGATTGCTATTATTACCTACTGTTATAATATAAAATTGGAAAAACGTATTTTTAGAATACAATATTTTCTTCTGTTACCGCGATTGTTATTAATTGAAATTAAGCACTTTAAAAACGGATTAATCGCGTTTATTAACACCATGACCCTACGTTTCGTTCATTCATTTCTTTTCTCTCAGTCATCATCTTAACCCTATGAAAACGAGTGCTGTAAAGGGCTCGAAACGTAGGGTCATGGTGTTAATAAACGCGATGAATCCGTTCTAAAGTGTTTAATTTCAATTAATAGAATACGTTTTTATGAATGATTGATTAGTATTGGTATTATAATGTTTAAGTATAAATTAGTTTAGGTACGTTGTTTGGAATATATTTATATCTGAACGCACCCGTGAAGTGATGTGCGTTGCATGAACCCTGACAGTTTAGGGCCTATTTATATAGGCCAAGTTTGATACATAACGTAAAACGCGAAGTGACACCCCCCTGATGAAGGACATGGATACACAATCAGCCGCAAAAAATGCCGCCATAAGTACCGCAGTTGCGATACTTTTTCATATAGGTAATCTTGTTTGGAACGTGACGTTTCCTTAAGTTCCTTAATAGCCTATGAAGTTTTAACAGTGTTGGTAGTTCTGTGTATGAATTTGACACTTAGTGCTTAAGCGTCAAATGGCGTCAGTAATCTCTTTTTCGTACGAAAGATGTATCGTTTGTATTATCATTTATAATCAATGCATAATTGTTCACTAATGTCATTCTGCCTCACATATTTTTACGCTTATGTTGTATGAAAGGAATTACCATAATTTCATAGGTTACCGCGCTAGTGTTGTAGTCTGTCCTAATTTATTTACATTTTACCTGGCCTATGGAGGTAGAATGTAAATAGGCCCGTTTGCTTGATTATTGCGTCAATTCAAAAACCCGTTCATATGTTTAACGAATAAATTAACATTTAATATAGGTGATACTGTGCATACTATTATAGAAAATCTTGATGAGATTACGATTTCATACGACCTTGTGCTAATCATTTGAATATTAATGTGCAATCGTATACTAAACTTATGAGCGTGGTGAGTCGGTTGGTAATTTGATTAGAATAAACGTGGCGGGCGGGGCTGGGGGTCGGTAGGCGCTGCACGCTGGGTGAATGTCGCGGGATCAGCGTATGCGCACCCGGCCGGCTGCGGAATGCGTCGTTGGGTTACTGACCACACTGATATGTACGCGAATTCACCCGTGCATCGTAAGTATCGTAACTCACACTTATGCACTTTGCTTTACTTACCAACTTGGCAAAATATGATATATGATACATGTACACGACTACCCGCGTGTTTTCTATTGACAGATACTTGTATAGTATTGCATCATAAGAAAATAAGGTTAAGGTTGACCGGAAGATGATAATGTTGTCTGTTCTGTTACCGCGATTGTTATTAATTGAAATTAAAAACATTTTTTGGATCATCATCTAAACCCTGTGAAAACGAGTGCTGTAAAGGGCTCGAAACGTAGGGTCCTGGTGTTAATAGACGAGATTAATCCGTTCGTGTTTAATTTAAACGGAATGTTATGACATGATAATTGATAACATATGTAGACTAAGTTCTTCTTGTAATAACGGAAACAAAAATACTGATATACCTCATATAAGCGAATGCTAATGTTCTCAATTTAATATTGGTTTTCTTTTTTTAATTCTGCTGGTTATTTTTGTCTGTAGGTAGAGTCCCACTCTGCTAAGTTTCCTCGATATGGATAGCTCAGACTGTGAAAGTAATTAAGTAGGTAAACGTCATTTTTTCATAGAAGTTTGACGTTTAAAATAACACTGAATTCAAATTCTCCTAAGACTTGGACTCACTCACTCTTGGACTCTCTTTGGAGTCACTATTTTGTCGTTTGATACAGTCATTTCACAGATTAGAACGGTTGAAGTTCAAAAATGCCTCTTAAAATTCACAATATTTGCTAACAAATGTGGTTTAATCCTCGATTTCAAGTTGTCGCAAATACAATGATATTAATGATGGCGAGTTCCGCAAGTTGATAATTTTAGCGAGAGTTATTTTAAAGGAATTTATCGAGTGACTTGCTATGTCACTCTCGTTAGTTACCGGTCATGGGTTGCGGCACCTACTGGTGACTCTGTTTACCGCCAGTTTGCGTAACATCGGTTATTACGAATACGCAACGCCGTGTGGACGCGGCCGCGGCATGCCATGCGTGATTCGTCGGCGTCGGCGCTCTCGGCGTGCTTTATCTTCCTCGCGAGTGGCGTAATGCCTTTTGAATGATTCTTCTGACAAAGCTCCATGTTTAATAACCTGTATCCATTGAGTTTCGTGGAGTACTGTTTCATCAATTAGTAAACAGATCATGAATAAGTTTATTGAAACATGATGCATCACAATAGGCTAGATAAACGTTTTTATTTATGGTATCGATCGGTCCGGTTTATTGTGAGGATCAAATGCTTGTATGGAACCAAGTGCTTAAAAGGAATACTAAAGGGACAGTTAATATTAAAACACGCTCGTAACGAAATGATAAACATGAGTGAAGTCAGTAGGTATCAGTTCCACCTACAGTATGTCAGTTCAAACCAGAGCCTTTAAGGAATATATTAAGACAAACGCATTGCTTTCAGCAATCGCGTTGGTTTGGTTATCTATTATGGTCGGTGCCGGTGGAAAGTGCCGGCGGCGCTTACGGTGCAAAAAATAATACAAAACTGAACAGTTTTGCCGTTAGAGTCAATACTGATAGAGTAACAGGGGAGATGACTACAAGATTCTAAAGAAATAACATATTTATATGGCACATCATTGTCAACTGTCATTTGGTACCTGTTTTACAAAATGAGTCTACATCGTTTCGAATCTATTGACTATAAGGCAAATGTTCAGCATTATTAAATTGTATTGGAACTTAGGCACTGACACTTGTCACCAGCACTTGTGCTCATACCAAACTCGACCACACATCCCGATTATCTTGATCATACCTAATAGAGTTAGACAAAGCGAATGTTTAAACAATAGTTTTGTCTTACGACAATTCGGCCAGCCTCAGTTTTGAATTGTACTTAATAGTATTGACAACCATGTTAAAGTAAGTAGGTATTAAACATATATTGTTTTTAAATTTGAACCATTCGTATTCTTAGTTACTTTAATACCTCGCTAGAGGTTATGTAGGTACATATCGGCAGTTATGTAAACTGTAATATGGCTGTAACGCTCTAATTATAAAGTGAGGGGCCTAAGTGACAATAATCTATTGAAGATTCTCATGTGCATGACCCTAACGTCTGACTAAAGGTGAGTAAGGTGAATTCGAACAATATCGTAAGCGCGGTTGGCATGTGGAGCGCGGCGCAATGTAGTGTAGGTGCAAGGCATGCGAAAGTAAGCGGCCGGGCGACCGGTCTGCCGAAGGCCGGCGAGCGAGCGCTTTTGTCTAACCTAACGTGTTGACGAAAGGCACGAGCGACCCCGACGGCGACCAACGCCCGTATTACCGAAAACACCATCCCCTATTTATATTGTATAAGTGTGAAACACTTAAGAGCCCTTATTCGTTAAGGGATGACTTACATTAGGACGGGACGGGACGGGGCGGGATGGGACGATCTGTCAGTTTCTATAGAAAACGTCACGTGAATTCCGAGGGCTCCGAGCTATCACTGGATTATTTGTATTGAAATTGATAGATCGTCCCGTCCCGTCCTAGTGTGAGTCATCCTTAAAAAACGCCCACGCAAATCAAAATATTTTTTATTTAGAAATCTCGATTTAAATAACAATCGAAATCGACAAAGTTTTAGCTAAAAAACTCAAACTCAAACTCAAACTCAAAATGTTTATTTGTGTAAAAGCAGGTAATGATACAGACAGGTGTTCGTTAGGTGAGATATAGTGCTCCACTTTTTGCCATATGAGGCATACAAATATATGCAGTGGGCGGGTGTGATTGACTTAATTTAATTATAAAATAGTTCATGTTACATAATAACTCACTCAATAATTTCTACAATAATAATATTATTACAAATCAAATTTCAGCTTATTACATATACATACCTAAATTACATGCATAAACTAAGATTGGTCAAGAAAATCGTTCATATATTGTCAAATTAATACCTACCTAAAACTAAATTATTGACTATAGATATAAAATTAAAAAAATAACTATATGCATGCGTTAAAAAAAAAGTTTGCTGTCATTTAAATATTCATTCACGTCATAAAAACTGACTTACTTTTTTTCCATATATAGGTATTTACCTACATATGGAATCATACGGAATGAATTCAAGTTTTGAGTCATTTACTACCTAAAAGCAAGATCAGAATACGTATCATATAGGTATTAAACAGTTGGTTAACATTTCGTTGGTTATAACTACGTCATAATTTTAGTTTAAACATTTTTCAAAGGCTTAAATATATTAGTGGGTATACTGTAGTTGGACACAGCTGTGTTAAACTCAGTATTTGGTACTACCTAGAAGTCTAAGATGTACCTAGGTACTATTGCGTTCAAAAGTGCATGGACAATTTATGAATGAATTAATTGATTCGTATGCAGGTACTGCACCACCATAAAGCAAGGTATGTTTTTAAATTACGCTTCTCTTCTTAACTAACTCAAAAGACGTTATTACAAAATAGGCGCACAGGTCATGGCTTATTATAGTCATTACATAATACATCTACTTAAATAAAAAACATTCTAAGGAAAAATACTTTCTGACACATTGAGTACTTACCTGTTTTTATAACAAATGAAACAATTAGACAATACATTTACTTTAAAATATAAATGTATAGTAACTGTACCGATCATGAAACATTTAAGAGCGAATTCGGAGTATTTTTGATATTTTTCTGATACCTACCTGAAAAAGTTGTACTGTTAAATGAGATAACAGTTGAAAGCCCTACTTTTATTTCATATTTATAATGTGTTTCATGTACTTAAGATATCTTTATCGGTTTAAAAATAGTGGCCAAATGCCTAAAATTATAACGAAACTTTAGGGAATTTTAACAAACTTTTTAATATAAATGATACTCTCGATCTTAATTTTAGGTATTAAAAGAGCTAAAATTTAAAATATTTTAAAAATAATGTATATGTGGAAGAAACTGATTTTTTTGCTCAAATTTAGTCGTTCCCAACAGATTTTTGAATACTTACAAGTAGTATTATGCCATTAAACCACAAAACCCTGTTTAAGATAGTAGGACCACAAAAGCAGAAATTATTATGATTTGCGTGGAATCAAACCGGAAAAAGTACCAATTTCGTAAGCGTCTTTTGGAATAAGGACTCTTAATATTAGTATGAATGAGCAGTTGCCTCGGCAACGGTTAGGTCGAAGCCGCTACTGCGGGATTTACATTGCCAGTGAGGGGAAGCACGAAAGCTTTCAAACTTAATACTTTTATAACAATCCAAAAGCTTACAAGAGTAACAGTTTAAACACTTGATATAGCTTCCATATTCTTAATTAGGTTAAAATTAAATCACGATAACATTGTCAAATTATCGGTTCGTACGTTCATTGACTATTTTATAATTTGATGGAGATAAAAGTATCTTAAGTTGTAAGGGGGACACGGTTAGGTACGTACATCTGAGGTAAATATACTACAACGTCATTTAGCATGATGACGACATGATTAAATTGAAAGAAGATCCGTATGCAAATTTCAAGGTTGCGCTTAAGGATGTTGATTAGAAACCACTAACATCTTCCACTCTGTTGACTGACGCCTAAGGCAAGGTTCACTGTTCTCTGGTTGTACACAGTGTCGGTGTTAGTGCAACATTTATAAAACCAAAATGCATTAACATTACATGTCAATTTAATTGAAATAACTATTCAATTTATATTGTGACAAGTTATAATGGGTGAATCAAATGGAATTTAATAAACAGCATCAATTAACAAATCTGTGACTTCAGTTACACATTTTATCTATTATGCAAATGAATGCCAAATACCTAATTTACAACTTAAAAAGTTTAAATTTGTTGTACAGTCAAGTGTAAAAATATGGTGGTGCACATGTTACTCAAAAATGTGTCCATACCATATTTATGAGTCGATTATGCCGAACCATATTTTTGCACTTGACTGTAACTAGAAAAAACAGAGATGATGCAAGCTTGACACTATCGCGCTAGATTTGAACCACATTCATTCTAAATCGTGTGGTATTCAGTATTAAATGTGACTCAGGCAACCTTAGGTAAGGCCAGGCTGAACTAAAATGCTATTATAGGTAGTAACCGGAACCCGGAAGAACCTGTGACCTTGCTCTACGTCAGCGCCACACTCTCCGTCGAAACGGACCTAGAAGCCTATTCGATCTTATATTATAATTGTTATGGTTATGAAGCATCAATAAGCGCGAGTATGATGCACGGTATGCAATGCAAAGTTCCTATCATATCAATAAAAGCTGAGATTTTTAAAACAGGCATTCATTGTAAGTACCTAACTGTGAAATAGTTATTTATTATACAAGGGGGCAAAGTTGTTGTTTAACTCTCGGGCTTATATTGAGACCCGAGCAAGCGAAATTCCAATTTCAATATTGGGTCACGAGCATAGCGAGTGGTTCAATAACTGGAATCTTGAGCTTTACGAGGGTCTCAAGGCACGAGAGTTGAACAAACTTTGCCGCCGAGTGTAATACAACCATTTTCCCCTCACTATTGCGAGGAAAATACAGACTAAATACGATTATAAATCTTATCCACATGTAAGTTATCTTGAAGAAACCATCAAAAATCAATTTCAAAATTTGTCATAGAGTAGGTACGCTCCTGGTACTTAGATATTGCCAACAGCTTACCAAGTGCGGGGTAAGACATAATCACATGACCAATTTAAGGTGTGACCTCCGATTGCGCATATTTACTATGGGCATATAGGACTCACTTATACTGGACTGGTGGTAAGTGATAGGAATTAGATTACTTTGCCCCACATGTGGATAAAATGCGTTTTTCCACGCTAGTTTTAAAGGACAAAACAGCGCTTTCCGAGCTAGTGAGGGGAAAAATAATTGATTGGTTTCAAAAACATTGCATGCACATTTCGTGAAATGCATTTAGATATTTGACTAAAATTGTATAGGTACCTATTGTACTTTAAAAAGGTATATTTTAATCACAAAAAAATGATCTAGTAGCGAGTTCAAGAGTTCGTATGGGCACTCCTGAGCTCCATCTTTAGATCGCCTGCATAGTTTCATAATATAGCAAGAAACGAAAATTTAAATTAGTGATGTCATATAATATAATGGCAAGCAAGCTTTATAGTTGTGTGTGGATAATTAACTAACTTTTGCATTAAATTGAGTGAAGCAAAACTGATTACAAAATGTTTCTCAAGTGTTAATAAGGTAATTGGTTTGTAATTATAAGTAGGGTTTGCATTATTCGTCCAATTTTAGTATTCGAATAATACGAATAGTTCGATTTTCAATATTCGAATATTCGAATATTTCGAATAAAACGAATATTTTTTAAAATAACTCAAATAATGATTTTAAGTTGTTTAATTGTTAAATATGTAGGTATGCTTTATTCATTTAACATTGTTACAGGACTATTCCTAATGTTCCTAATTTTGGTATCTAAGCTTTTCCCAAAAAAAATCCCGAACACCTCATTCTTCCAGATCTGGACCTTCATGGGCTCATTCAAATCAGAATCACGAACAGATTCGATCCTGATAATAAAAAAATTTTCCTAAATTTCCATATAAAATTTAAGTTTTCATTACGCCATGCTCAAAGTAAGTACAGACAAAAATGTGGCGAAATAGAAAGGATTTTTTGTGGTATTTTTTTTACTATCAAGATCCAATCAGATCGTGATTCTGATTCGAATGGGCCCAAGCGAGTCAAGATCTGGAAGAATCAGGTTTACGGATTTTTTTTGTAAAACACTACTCTACAGACTACCCGCAACGGCCGCAACACTTTCAACCATAACCTTATCCACGTGTTTGAGTTAAGCAAATGAATAAAGTCTATTTTTATTTGAATCATTTTTGTAATGATACTTGTTAAGACTGCAAAATATAAAATGGTATGGTAACAAGTAACAATGCCTAGGCAGCTAATTAAATTTTAAATGACGCGGCTTAGGTTCACGTAGAATAATTGGTTTACTATAAATCGCTAATATCACAGAGTCAGATTCAGATTTATTAATTTCATAATATAGGTAGATTACATTATAAATTGCAGGCATGTCAATCTACAAGTATTCATATTATGATCGTCAGAATAGGTATAAGAGTATAAATCAAATCATTACAAGATATAAAATTTCATACAATGTCACAATAGTATCTCCTGTAGTGGATCGTCAAAATCTATGCATCATTTATATATTCATTCATAGAATATAATAGATTATCCAAAAAAAAATGTCTTAAACCTCTAAAAGTAATAAAGATCTGAAGAGTGTAAACTCAATCAAAAATTGGTGCATACCGACTGCACTGTGTATAATATACATGTCATTGAAATAAGGCACTGGGTGTGTAATTACGGTATGCACGAGAAATTTAAACTAAGAGCAGGATCTATTTCTTGTGCAGTGTGTTAAATTTACCATGGGTTGTATTCGATTGCGACTGCGGCATTCGACAGTAGGAGCGAGACGGACTTACTTTTGAATGCCGCAGTCGCAATCGAAAACAGCTCATGGTACGTACAAAGGTAATGGTTGGCTTATTGAGCTTTTAGGGTTTCTATTTATTTCAGTTATAGGTAGTTTCACGAGAGTTGAAGTGAATGATTTCACATACAGCTACATAAAGTACTGATTACAAAAAAAGTTAACGAATGAAATTAACGTTTGTGTCAATGAAAACACTACTGGATATATATTCATTGGTATATAAACTTTTTGGTCTATTTTACAATTCACTGTAGAACTTGCCATCGGTACGAAAAAAGAACAGTACTTAATTTCAAAATCTCGATCTCATTACAGGACAATGTTGTTGTCTGACTAACTTAACTCTAGTGAGACTACCTATAATACTAATTAGATAGCAGGTAGCCGAATTCGCAATCCTTTTACCAATTATGATACGATATTTGGGTAGTTTTAGAAGATTTAATTTTAGGCTTCAATGAATTTGGGCAAATGAAAAGAAAAATAATTTAATAAGAATTAGTCTACTATTAAAACGGTTTTTTTACTTCGAATTAAAATCTGTTTCCACGGAGTTCTTAAAGTGAAATACAATTAAAACGGGCATTTTATTATAGGTTTTCGTACAAAATAATAATTTCTGAATAAAATTGCACTATTCGAAATATTCGTTTTATTCGAATAATGAGTGTTGTAGTATTCGAATAATATTTATGGCGAATAATTCGAATATTCGAATATTCGAATATTCGAATTGCAAACCCTAATTATAAGTAAGTGCAAGCTGTACAAACCGGAAAGATGCCGCGGCGGTGCATCATATTGCGTATGCATCGACCAACAATGCTTAGTCAGGCATTTCGAATACGCGTTCACGCGAAGCTATGGCGTAGAAGTGTCACCAAATTAATTATTAAAATATGCCCATCGACGGAGATATTTTATATGTAGAATCCTAGACCCATGGTCTCCTTAGTGATTCAAGAACCACGGCTAAATCTCCGCATTGTTATTGGCAAAGCTAGATTGTATGGCCTTTGACTCTGCCATTCTGTCTTAGACTATAACAAATCATTACCATGTGACGAGCCCTAAGTATAATTTGAAATAAAAACAAGTTTTTAAAAATTACTATTTCATATATTCTAGTATAGGTTCTTAGTAACAGTAAACCGGTTTTAGCCATAAGTAAATCGAAGTTTACTACAAGTAGACGTTACACGGACAATTACAGCTGAATTACAGCTGTTTTATACGTACAAATTTAGATTCTTCGTTTTAACTACTTCCTGATATCTAGGGATTTACTAATTTAATTAATTTATCAATGATATTTAGGACACAATCTATTTTAATCTGCGTAAACTTAGATACGAAACATAACAGCATCGTGTTTGTTAAGAGTTCAACATATGAACTCGGTTAAAAAAGTAAGTATTGTAACATAACTTGGATTAGTTCTACAGTGTTTATATAGTATAATTTACGATTAAACTGGATAAATTAGGGTAAAGTTCTAGATCATCCCTTTCTAATAGATGATTAATCTAATGCATGCAGATATTACAGATGTATGTAGGTTCAGAGCGTGCTCGTCAAAAAGCAGTTTTAAATTGTAATGTACTTAGATATTTATCTACTTTTTCACTAATTTTCAGTTCTAAAAGCACGTAGGTAAATTTTAATAAGTTAATTGAAATAACGTTTTTCTACTCCAGCACTTCTATCTGTCAATTAGATGACTGACAGCGATATTAAAAAAAATATACATTATAACGTTATCTATGGTATTCTATAAGAACCTGCTTCTATGGATTTACATATATATTAATATGAGCACTGTTGTTTTTTTTTAAATTCCTATAGTGGGCACGACGTCATTCAAGTTCTGCCATCTCTAGATTTTGTTTGCTTTTTACGCTTTTTTTGCTGTCGTAGAAAAATAAGCGTATGCATGCAACAGCTCATAATTGGTTATGAAAACTCTCGGGTCTGTGACCCTCAAGTTTTAAGAAACCTTATTATATCACTCTTGCATAAACTACTATTGTATGCTATGAAAACGTTTCTGGAATGTTCATAGGAGTTAACCTTATTCCATTGCTCCTAGGTATTTTGATGAATTCGTGCACACATATAGCTAATAGCATATGGCTAAGGTAGACAAATACAAAAAGGAAAATCGCCATGCAACACATTCGCTGGAATGCAAAGTCTGACAGTCGCAGGAGCACTTGTCGCGGCGCGCGAGTCGGCGAGCCACGAGCGCGACCCACCCTCCGCGCGGAAAGTAAAAGGAGGTTGCGGCGCGCGTGACGCAACCGCTGCGCCCCCGCGCCCGAACCGCCGCGCCGCGCCGCTCACGAAAGCTCGTGGAACTTTACCCGGCTCTACTGACACTTGGGTGTCCAGCGGATGATACATTTAAGTGATATCGCCAAAATGTTGACAGGATTGTGATGTAGCGGGTAGGTAATCCATTTGTAGTAACTACGTGCATTAAATAATTTCAAATAAAAACAAGTATCAAGCGAAGTGAATAAAACACATGTTTATAGCATTATTCAGAAACCACAATCTCGGCGATGTCACGTCGGTTGGGTTCTGGCGGGAGATACTGTACAAATGGAAAGTGAACAGGCCATGTGAACTACCTTTAAGGCTGGATACTTGGAAGAATAGTCGATAGCCGGATATGAGATACGACACAAGTACATTGCAGCTACTAAATCTCATAGTAGAGTTGATATTGAACTCAAAGTTTTTGTTGGGTAAGCTAGGCTCACTTGCGCCACTTAGGGTTAGCCGCTAACCCTACAGAGATTATAATATTTGTAATAAACTACACTACAGAGATTACATTGAATTCACTTCAGGTAAAATTTGGTACATATTTTGGTAGTACCATACGATATGAAAATAAGACGACGATAACTAATGTCACTATGTTGTATTAGTTATATACTCTTTTGAGATGCAAGAAAAGCATATACATAATCAGATCCGCTATTAAGAAACCTCTTGATAATACTAAAACGATTAAAAATAAACTAAGTCACTAATTTGTAGCAACAAACATAAGAACGCAAAAGTTCATCAAGTCAAATGCTTCTGCGAGTCGAGACCCGTTGAAGTCTTTTATTAAGACGAACGTCTGATCACGACTATTCGTGTACGATACGGGAATGCATCAATTAACTACATTTATTATTTATGTCACATTACATACTACTTTACTTGGCTAAATAAAATAACGGTAAAATTTAAATAAATACAGTCTAAGGATTTAAGTAGGTACATATTCTACTTTAGGGAAACTATCTAACAAATATGTAGTATTCGCCTGTAAGGACCACTGGCGAACAAAGGATTGCACGGATACTAAATCGGCCATTCAATTAAAAAGGGTATTATTAGTCAGTGAACTAAAAACATGAACGGACATCGCAGGTAAAGGTGAATAGAATATAATTTTAAAAGCAATAAATCTAATGACTCACGGATGAACAACCAACCTGTCGATGAAGCACCACAGTAATCACACGTGCACAGGGAAATCCTTTAAAAGTTCGTTACGCAGGCACTAACCGAAAATGAAATTTGAAATGAGCAACGCTTTGCGGTCAGGGGCAGCGGAGGCACGACGTGGTCGGCGGCGCGCGCACGAATGGCGGCCGCGCGCCGCCGTTCGTGCGCGCGCCGCCCCGTCGGCCCGCCGGCCCTAGCCCGCCGCCGGCGCACTGCAACACGGCCTCAGAGCCTGTGCTTTCCTCAATCAATTTGATTAAGTCCTTCAAACTATCCTTTTGTACGATTTCGAGCACGAGCATTATCCTTATATGTGACAACATATATTAGCTTAGTTATTCGATACCTATGTCACGAACACACACACACTCCAGGAAATTGACATGATTGCATCAAAAATATAGAGACCAAAAGCTTCTGCTTCGGATTTCAGGACAATCCCAAAATAATTACAGAGTATGGCTATTGGCTATTCAACACTCTCAATCAGCAACTGCGATGTACCTAGGTGGTACAAAGTTTTTGTATTTGTTACATAGATTGGCCGGACATTCGGATGCTTATTTACCTATAAGTTGGCAAGTACCTACCTACACGAAAAAATGAAATAAGCAAGGAGTTACTTAAAATAAAAAGGAAGTTTTGGTTTAAATTGTATAAGATTGCATAAAACGTCACGAGAATGTTGTATTATAGCAAAAATGTTTGGGCTTTAGCTTTTAAAGGATGACTCACACTAGGACCGGGACGGGGCGGGATGTGACGATCTGTCAACTTTTATATAAATAATCACGTGATAGCTCGGAGCCCTCGGATGTCACGTGACGTTTTCTATAGAATTTAGCAGATCGTCCCGTCCCGTTCTAGTGTGAGTCATCCCTTAATATTACTTCGGCTCGGTTTACTATATAATTGAGTCCTCCATACCATTCAACTACTTGCGCCGAAGCCGAAGTTTAAGTAAATAGGTAATACTTATTCCATACTATTCAAGTCGGCGTAGGGGGCGTAGGTATGTAGTTGTAGACGCTGAAGTTTAGGTCAAGAGAGATAAGTAACTAACTCTTCTAGTAACTCTTGGTCCATGGGGTCCCAGCGCACATAAGTTTTTCGTAGAAATCGCGAAACGTCTGGTTGATGTTACTGGTGACCGAAGAGCTGGTGGCTTCCTCGCGCAACGTATCAGCATTGCGATACAACGAGGAAATGCTGCCAGCATCCTAGGTACAATGCCTCAAGGACCTATCTTAGATTTAAGGTAGGTAGAGTTAGGTCGTTAGTTAGTTACACTTACTGTATATATTTCGAAAATAAATGTTATTTCTCGCAAAGAGGGATCTGAATTTCCGATGAATTTCAATCATTATTCCATACTTTCGATTACCCACGCCGACGCCGAAATTTTGGCAAACAGGCGTCATAATTCATAATTTAGCAACGCATTAGTAAAGTAGGAAAACAGTTTGAGATCATGAGCCTCCTCGATCCTCAAGTAAGATATGGGATAAACAAATTTCGATTAGTAGTACCTATAGATCGGGAATTTATTTTAAGCCCGGTATGTACATGGTTAACATCATATACGTAGCGGCATACAGGGCTGCATTTTTTTTTAATTTTAGAGCAAACACAACCAAAGAAATAAGGCTTGAATCAGTTTTTAAAAGTTACACATTATTCATTATTAAATTTCTTTGACTCATATTTCAAAAATAACGTGACATTGTTTCTGATAAAGTTTCAAGTGACTGAGTCGAGCGCTCGAAATACAAATACTACCCCCAGTTCCTTTCATACTTTATTGTAACCCGTTCCACAGTAAAACATAAATTCAATTCACCTGCGTAATTAAAAAACTGCCTCACTCGATGCTTAAATTGGCTGTTCCGGTTAATTACCTTTTGTTGACTTAGCACAAGGATACACTTGAGAGGCACATTCTCTTTAAATCGTTCAATTGCTTAAATTAAGCAGCGTTATTTTTAGAGCCACAAGGTTAGAACAATTTAAGGATGACTCACATCAGTCCGACCCGATCCGACCGATCTGGGACGATCTGTCAGTTTCTATAGAAAGTATCACGTGATAGCTCGGAGCCCTCGAGGTCACGTGACGTTTTCTATAGAAACTGGTGATTGGTGAGAGTCATCCTTTACCTAAATGGGTCGTGTTGAGTTTTTAAATGGTACCTCTTTTACAGTGTTACGTACTTAAAATGGAAAATACTAAACCTGAGTAAATACACACTTATATAGGTATGTATGTATGATGTAACCTATAGTTTCGTGACGTTCTTATGTCACAGGAATATTACTCTAAAACTGAAGAGTACATGGAACTAAACTATTATAACAAAATATCATCCAGTAATATAACGAATATATCTGGATCACTGGACAGGTTTTAAAGGATGACTCCCACTAGAACGGTCCGGGACGTGACCGGGCCTGGCCGATCTGTCAGCTTCGATAGACAACGCTCCGAGGGCTCCCAACTCGGATGTGATTCTTTCTATAGAAATTGACAGGCCGTCCCGTCCCGTTGTGTGCGTCATCCTTAACCATAGATTTTAAATAAAAGTATCATTTTTAAATTACTAGAATCGTCTATCTAAAAGTAAAAAATAAGGTAGGTAATCAGTGTAAATCAAACGATCGTACCCTAGGCTAATCTAGAACTATGACAAAATGACAAGCAGAGAGATTTCTTACAATCTGATTTATAGCGTCACTATGCCATAATCCTTCAGTGGCCTGGGGTTCCAATTGGTTGACTGTACCTACCCGCTAAACTACCTATTTTCTTTCAATGCATGGAGCCGGCGTCAGATTTTTACTTCGAGATACAGTTTATTGAACTGAATTGAATGTGATAATTAAAAATTTGTACGTAACCTGCGGTGCGCTGGTCTGATTTGACCGGTTCGGACTTGACCGGTGATTTGCAAATATCTGTAGAATCGTAGTTGCCAATCATGAGAACTGATTGAATTCAAGATTTTTATTCAAAAGCCTTATTTGTCGGGATGAAAGCACATGAAAGCAGAGCAGTGGTCTTCATAAAATTCAGTACTAATCGAAGTTAGTCGTAAGCATCTTGGGCAGACATTAACCTTTCGAATGCGCCTGTCAAATATTTGCTATTCAATAATTTACCTTGATACGTTAAATCAAGGTTCAAGTATTAGGGAGCAGATCTGCTCCTAAGCATACCAAAGGTTAACTTACCTAGCATTTTCTATTTCACTGTTGGCGGAAGGTTTTAAAATGTATCAATTTATTTTATCTTTAAGTACCTATTAGAAAAACCCATTTCAACTCGGTTGGGCAGCGTTTGGGAAACTACGCTAACTAACTAATCACTATCGGCCTCATCTGAAAACTCAAAGTCGATCAACGAGCTATGGAGAAGGCTATGTTCGGAGTTTATCTACGTGATCGAATCAGAAATGAGGAGATCTGTAGACGAACTAAAGAATAAAGACGAACTACTTTCTACTCAAACGTAAGTATATCTTAATAAACGTATATTTACAAAACACATGTGCTGTTGGAAACGTGCATTTCACAGCAGCGCCTCACATAGGGACAGTCGCACCCGGCGCACCAGGGAATGTCATCGCTTGCGCATGGTCGCATAGAAGCAATTCACTCGTGCAGACGTGAACATCCCCGATGCGCTGCAGAAGCGAGGCAGCCCCATCAGCACCCGGAACACGTTATTTATTACATTGGACCCAGAGGGCCCCGTATACCCTTTGTGTATAAAACCTCCACAAGCTGCACGTGTACAAGGAGGTGCAATATGCTCTAAATAAGGTTACCTTTATATACCTCCTTTGTGCACTGTGCGAACCTACGCGAAATCATATTTGCCCTAATTGATAGGGCCCTCCTCCGTTCCCGTTCAATATCCATATTGTCTTTTAGGTCAGACTTAACAATATGACGTAAGTACTTGAAAAATGTCACCCTCTCTAAAGGGGTGTCGTTTAAATGTAAGGGAGGAACCTCTCGAACCCGGTTTTTGCCTGATTCAAATACTATAAAATTACTTTTGGTGATATTATACCTAAGCCTGTGTTGAAAGACGTATTCCTCACATACATTCAGTAGGTGACGTAATTCACAAGCCGACGCGCTGAGCAAAACCATGTCGTCAGCATAGCTTATATTATTTACGCAAACTGCATCAATATGGCAGCCGACATGCATTTTACCCAGCGCCCCGAGAAACCCATCGATATATTGAAGAGTGTGGGAGACGTCAGTCCTCCCTGCCTCACTCCACACTCCAGCCTGTACGGGTCCGACAGTGTACCCGCCTATCTAACGGTATTGACCGGCCCCCATATATACCAGTATTTGAGTATCTGGACTATCTCAGAAGGAAGTTTGATAGCTTCGAGCTTTCTCCATAACACATCGTAAGAGACCAGGTCATAAGCCTTAGACTACCCTAAAAATGCAGCATAAACCGGAGTGCTTCCATCTACATAGTATTTGACAGTATGTTTAAGACACAGTATCGCACTCTAAGGCTATGATGCAAAGGATTTTATAATAGAGACCCACTTAAACTGTGTTGATTTTGACAGATGTTTTAAATTTGAAACTCAATACACTACTGAAATTAATGCAGTTATGAACAGTACAGCGCGCGTAGCCAAGATGCCAATCACTCACGCTCCTAAGCGTATTCTACTTATCTCTTTCTATCATTCCCCCATATTAGTGCGACAATGAGAGCTGCGTTTCATTCGCGACTGAGCATTAGCGATTGGCATCTTGGCTGTACTGGTTCATTCCAGTGTGCTTAGCATGAGTTGCATTCGATTGCGACTGCGGCATTCGACAGTATGTCCGTCTCGCTCCTGCCAGAGTGGTAGTAGGAGCGAGACGGACATAGTTTCGAATGCCGCAGTCGCAATCGAAAACAACTCATGGTATGCACACAGAGGTGGGCGCGGCGCCCCTGGCATGCTGCCCCTGCTGTCATATAGTAATATTGGTTGTAGTACTTAAATAATCGGTTACTAGAGTACAGATTAACATTCTGTTAGTAATGATTTTACCTTAAAACAAGCACATATTTAGATTTCCGACACTTGCAAACAAAATCGTTTAGCGCCCATGGTTAATTGCAGTTATAGACAATCTGCAGAAAGATTGTGTGCCTATGCGTGTCACAATCGCGAAGAGAGACGGCGGCGCGACTGCGCTTGGGCTGTCATTCATGTAGCCTTACAAACGCGACGTCTCAGAATAAGTTTATACTCTGATGATCGTGCACAGATATTACCGTTGTCTGTATCGCACAGTATTACTACTGGTTGGCGTGGGCTGATGCGCTCAGGAGAGGGAATTAACCGACCCTTCACCCGCACCGACGCGTCGCAGCGCAGGTAGGTATGCGCTGTTATCGCCCGCGGCGCCGCGCTACTCGGAACGGAGCCCGCGAATCATTACTCAAGCTTGCCAATAGGTCCCAAATTCCAGTAACAGCTTAGTCGTTATGTGCATATATATTCATTCTGATTAGTTCTGAGACTTTCTTACCAAATGCTTACCAAGTTTACCAACCGTTCCAGTTAAACCATAGCCTATAGGGTATTAGGTGTAGGTACTGGAAGTTGTTATTTGGGTAATTAACTGGATCTGTCCATATAATAGAATAATCACTAAAAATATCGTAAACCACACAAAGAAACGTCTAAAGCTGAGTCTACATAGATATATAGAGTTATATCTGACTGTATTTTTTGTTGTAAACGACGTCTGTATGTGACCGTACGAAGCAATTAGTATAGTTTGAATAACTTGGTATAGTCTAAAATGGCGCGGTAGGTTAAATAAACTCTATATGCCTTCCTTTTTTCCCGGAGTGGCAATAGTGGTAAGAAAAAGGCAGTATGTCTCTCTTTATGCACGAAGGAGAACAGGGGCCTTACCATGATGTCCTAACGCGATTCAGTTTAAGTTTCTAACTGTGCTCATTTGTGTCGCAGCGACTCAGATACTATAAAGATAAGCAGTTTCGATTCCATTTGGGGTCGAAACTCTAGGTCCATGGGATCCTGCGCACGCAAATTTTTTGTAGTGGTTGATGTAGCTGTCCGAAGAGCTGGCGGCTTTCTCGCACTACGTATCAGCATTGCGATACAACGAGGAAATGCCGCCAGCATCCAAGAAATAGGTATAGGTTTTTGTTTTAAGTTTTTGAACAAATGTAACTAACTCAGATATACAATTGTAACTGGTTCACCGCGATACAGACCTTTGTAAACTCTGTTATGTATTTTTGGAAATATGTAAAAATATTTTTAAAATTTGTATATAGGTACGTACTTATGTATTTATATTTATTTTATCTCGAACGACAATTTCTACGTTATGTTGTTGTTCATCATTCATCAAAGTCATTGTTTATTTGATTTTAAGGTACTTGTCTCATAAACTCTGGCTGGTCCAAGCCGAAAAAAACTCCCGATAAAGCTCTACTATAAGTACAAATCATAAAGTTTACCTACCGATCCGTATGTCGCGAAGTGGTTGAAACTTAGTCTATTAAATTTAATCTTCTAGTCTATTATATTTAATGAATGCCTTGCATGTAATAAAAAACATCGTATCGTCTCAACTATGTATCAACTGTAAAGTTGATTTAATAAGCACATGCACGTTTGTACGCTAAAAAAGTATTACGAATTAACGTTTATGTACATGTATACTCGTATGTAATGATCTTATGATTGTGAAACGAGATTGACGAATAGGATAGAAAATTGTAATACAAAACGCATGATCTCTCCTCTCTTGATCGTGTGACCTTGGTCAGCGTCGCAATGCGGCGCAGCAGGAAGTGTCGAGGGTGGCGAGCAAGTGGGGCTGCGCGACCTGCGCCTGCGCCGGCGTCGGCGAAGCGCGACCGAGCCCTACACTACACCTTACGAACCGACTTCTTACCTTCACTGACTCATTTACATGCGCATCTTTTATGGGGTTATCATTATTATCATTAATATGCAGTCTTCGATGAGATGAGCACATAGGTAGTTCGATATATGAGGAATAATAGGTATAAGAAGCAGATCATTGGTGCATAAAGACAGAGAGATTTATGGATAGTTTGAAGACTACATTTACCTACATTACATACCCTAATCTGTTACTACTAAGTAATTTTTTTTTAGTTCAGAAAAAGAAATCATTTATTAGCATAATTACATTAACTTGTTTCGAGGAAAATTTTCCATACCCATTCCTATTTTACTTATTTTAGCTTTCCGTGGTCGACTCACACTTCGGCGATTTTTTAAACCTTAGAATATTAATTATTATATTAACCTATAAGTACCTACGTACTGATTTGGTTCGAAAAACGTATTTACTTAATTAGGTTAGGTTCAACGTACATTGAAAGTAAACAGGTGACTGTAAAATGCTATTATTAAAAGTACTTAAACCTATTAGATGCATTGTCAAGGTCGACCACGTACCAATACGAAGCGAAAGTGATCGTTGAAGGTTGACCGAGGTAAAAGCGGAAGATCGAGCTGGCCACAGACTGAGGCCCACTTGCACCACCCAGGGTTAGCCGCTAACCCAGAGTTGGACTGTCAAATTCCATACATAAAAAACGCTTAACTCTGGGTTATGTGACTAACCCCGGTTGTGCAAGTAGTCCTGAGACTATTTAACTAAGTATTTATCAATCGTACTACTACACTAATAAGAGTAATAACTAATAAGTAATAAATCTGAATTGATTTACTTACCCCGAAATAATAGAAAAGGAATAAAAACTGAAAACGTGTCTCATACACAATTATCTCTTATAGAATAAAATATATATATACCTATTCACTTGCATGTGGTCCAACAGGTTGAAACTTCGAAGTTCGATTATATTTTTTGTTTAAACATTTTCTTTATTAACATGTTTAAAAACAATAATTGAAATGACGGAAATGTTAAACTTATTGACAATTTAACATCACACAAATGTTTGCGCGTTATACAAATTAGGGTCTGCTTATAAGTAATAAAAAGAGTACCTGAACATGTTTTTTTGTACTATCTCGGCCTGTACTATCGAAACTGTAGGTAGCCCATATTGTACATTGTTGCCCGTGTTTGGTTATCTGCCTACCTGAGCAGCACGTGAATGAAAGGATGTGTGCAGAGGAGCGAATCCCGCCTAAAACAACACAATGATATCACGGGCGAGGCATTCAAAGCACTCGGCTTTGTTACTACAAGGACACTTACTCAACTACAACCTCTGTAAACACCTTGTCGTCCATTTTAATTAGAATTTTAATACCTTGTCGTCCAAATTCTTCTTATTTAAGACCTCTTTAAAACTCATATGTTATAACTTTAACATATACGAGACCCGACAAAAGGCGAATGTTGGATAGATGGTTCGGTTACAGAGATTTGTTTGGCAGGTTGTCCTAATAGGCTCCATACACAAAAAAAAAAAGGTCATTGTATTTTCCTATGTTATCCTAATCTGATTAATGAATAATCTACTCCTCAAAATAAGCCCTTTATTTTGAGGAGTAGATTAGTTCCCAGCATTATTATCACATGATAAATATAATGAGTGTAATAAGTAATATAACTGCGCGTCGGGCGGGTCATGAACCGCAGTCGCGGTAGAACAATGGGCCGCTATAGTAATAGACTGGCGCGAAAAGCACACGGCCGGGCCCGGCGACCGATTGAGCTTTACTCACGAGTCGCGTCGCGAGCGCGAACGGTGCCTTCGCATGACTCACCGCGCCGCAATGGCTCGCGAGCTTGATTCGCATTCCTGCCACCATTGCTTCAGACAATGCGAAGTTCTTGCGATCAATCTCTAGTAGAACCTACCTGGAAAAAACATTCGAGTGCTGTACACAGTTTAAATTAGAAATCAAATATCGCGAATCTATCGAATATTATCATACATACACCTTCTACAACTAGACCTATTTTTTTAACGTGGAGAAATGCATTTAGCATCCCGCCTAACCGGGGAACTAGGACAGGTATGTGGGACCCGCAGGCCCGGGCCCGCACTACCCACTCAACCATCCACAATATGCCCGTCTTGCAGTGATGGTGACGGTGAAGACGGGACTGCCCTAAGCATGCAACCGCAAACACCGCCTACTGCGAAAGCCGATGCTGTCCCCGTCCTTGGAGCCGAAGCCCCCGGAGCCGAAGCCCCCCCGCCCGAAGGTAGCTTGCAGGGAACCACACGCTGGTCCCTCATGACAACCTTCCCGCCGGGAGTGAGATGGAATAACCCCGGGTTCCACCCCCTCAGGTTGGTTTCGCGATTTTTTATAGGTGGTAATCCTAGAAGGATTTTATTATAAATATTTTTTAACAAAAAAAACCTACTTGATTTGACCTTCCCGGTAAAAGTGAAATTTTGAATTTGTTTGAGATAACCAGTTTACTTCAAAAATATCCAATTCACCACACGTGTACCTTTAAAAATTGAGGAGCTTTTTTAATGTCTCAGAGCTTCCTTCATTACATCTGAAGTCTCGGGCTTATATTGAGACCCGAGCAAGCGAAAGATCCCAAAATTTAGCCACGAGCGTAGCGAGTGGTTCAATAACTGGAATCATGAGCTTTACGAGGGTCTCAAGGCACGAGAGTTGAACAAACTTTGCCGCCGAGTGTAATACAACATTTTTCCCCTCACTATTGCGAGGAAAATACAGACTAAATACGATTATAAATCTTATCCACATGTAAGTTATCTTGAAGAAACCATCAAAAATCAATTTCAAAATTTGTCATAGAGTAGGTACGCTCCTGGTACTTAGATATTGCCAACAGCTTACCAAGTGCGGGATAAGGCATAATCACATGACCAATTTAAGGTGTGACCTCCGATTGCGCATATTTACTATGGGCATATAGGACTCACTTTTATACTGGACTGGTGGTAAGCGATAGGAATTAGATTACTTTGCCCCACATGTGGATAAAATGCGTTTTTCCACGCTGGTTTTAAAGGACAAAACAGCGCTTTCCGAGCTAGTGAGGGGAAAAGTATATTATTCTACAGTACCTACACATGGTGTTACTTTACCGCCCTAGGGCAATAATGAGCACTTTACGTGCCTGAGTCGAATATTCAAAGTGCCATATGTACTGATATTGAAAGTGCGTTACCCAATGAGTAAAACTGCATTAATAACTTTTTTGAAATAAAAGTATTAATATTAAAAATATTAAGTTTAAACGCTCCCATACTATTAGTACCTACCTACGACGACTCACTCTCAAAGTAGAACGTCGGTGCCGTAAGAGACAAAACTGCTTGAGATTCATTATTTGCACGAATAGACTGTAATAAAATAATAAAACTACCATTAAATAATAAATCAAACATTAATTTTTGTTTTTGTTTAGAGCAGTTGTTCGAAGTGACGCCCTTCTTGTGCGTTACATACACGGGCCTCTTTAATGTTTCTAAATGAACTTTTCTTAAAATTTGCGGTGTTATCAAAGCTATGGCACGGCGTACGCGATTTTTTAACTCTTCTAGGCTGTGAATTCGTTCAGCGTAGACATTATCTTTTATGAATCCCCATAAGAAAAAATCACATGGAGTGATGTCCTGGGATCTTGCCGCCTAAGGGGTTACGCCATTATTGGCTATTATCAATTCCGAAACTTAAATAAGCAGGAATGAAAATAACTTTCTTTTTTTTTGACAATTATGACCTGGAAAAAAAGTTTAGCTTATGGTCCTTTAAGCCAAACTTTTTTTTTCTTATGCACTTCAATAACACACATGGACCTGCGCTGCGGCAGCTCCCTGCGACCTGCTCGACGAACTGCGGGGTGAAACTCCATGTGTGAGTTGCTTTATAAAATAATGGATTGAAAATACCTAACTTTTGTAGTCATTTAAAACGGTCAGATAATAATAGATCAGCACGTGTAACTACTTGAAAATGATAATTGATTGATATGGAATAAAATAAAACAATTAATGAATCATTTGATAACGGTAAAATGACTAGACCGTACAAACTAGTCTTTCAACGAACGTCGTACTAAATGTATGGGAGCGTTTAAACTTAATATTTTTAATATTAATACTTTTATTTCAAAAAAGTTATTATTGCAATTTTACTCATATGGTAACGCACTTTCAATATCAGTTTGAAAATTTCTAATATACCTTATATTTACGGAATAATCGCCTGGCTACACTTAACGATTACACCCTGTATGCCACCAGACCGACATCTCTCAATACGCCAAGTTACTAGCTTTTATTTAATCCCTAGTCGTAGAAAAAGTAATGTATGCAACGTTGTATAAGTAGGTCAAACAAGGCACATGGCGTCTTTATTAACAATTTTCGGCTTCGCCTCAAATTGTTACACACGCCACTCACCTTTTTTAAACCCTCTTATACAACTATTGCATAAATTATTTGTGTTGTGAGTCGGAATTAATATAAAAGCTACGTACTGCCTTTATGACCATTTTTGTAAAATATGCATGTTGATACCTACCTACCAAGTTCGTGCTGTATTCGAATGTTATATTTTTCGAACATATAAGTTGAACATGGCGATGGAAGTGAATGTTCATTATGTCACAACATTTTGCGATGTTACGAGCTGTTAAAAACAGCGATCTCCGTTCAGGGTAATTCCACGAGTTCCACGACAGAGCGCCAAAAAGTAGATTGTATATCAAGGGCATAAAGTAACCCATTTTAGACGAGGCTATTTATTGATCCGAGTGCAACGAGGACCAATATAGTAGTCGAGGATAAAAGATAATTTAAAACATTTATTTTCGAAATATATACAGTAAGTGTAACTTACCTAACTACGAGTACCTACCCCTAAATTAATTTTGTATTAAGCAGAGGCGTCTGCAAACGAAATTTACGATTTTATAATTGAAAGAAAAATGGAAAAATTCTCTGCGTCGAGCGGGATTTGAACCCACGACCTCTCTGAACACCGGTCAGATCGCTCTGCCAATCTTTCCATTTTGCAATTTTTCCTTTTTTCTTTTAATTATAAAATTGTAAATTTCGTTTGCAGACGCCTCTGCTTAATACAAAATTAATTTAGTATGGGGTAGCGCATTATTATCGATGATTTCTAAAATGTCTTAGAACATCGATGCCGTACAATTGTTGAACATTTGCGGTAGATGTCGCTACGGGTCTTCCTAAGGCCTATAACCAAATGAAAGAACTAGTGGAAACATTCGCCGGGGTCGATCGGGCGTCGATAGCTCAATCGCGCATTGTCCCACTCACCGCTGCACCGTGCCCTAAGTCTTCTCAATGATGTATTGGACAGCGACAGCAAAGTTGACGTTTTTTACAGCTCCGAATCTAGCTTCCTGGCAATTAGTTGCCGTTACATGGAATCCATTTCTGCTCGAAGCTCCATTCAAATATAGCTTTGATGACTTACTATGTTAATCATCATAGTAATATATGTAACATGTATATACTCGTATATATGCTTTTACTCCTGTTTCTGTCCTGTATAGTTAACACGTGTAGCTAGACTGTAAGTGTTGATTTTAAGGAATATACAAATAAATAAAATAAAAAATTAGCAGAGCGATCTGACCGGTGTTCAGAGAGGTCGTGGGTTCAAATCTCGCTCGACGCGGAGATTTTTTCCATTTTTCTTTCCATTATAAAATTAAGTACCTACCTCTAGCTACAAAGATAGAATAGGATAGAATGTTGTTACTAAAATTTTGTTTGTTTCTCGCTTAAGTGATTTCTAATCTTAGAGAAATAAATATATTTGAACTGAACTGAACTGAAGTGTTACGTATACCTCAAGTAACTAACACTAGATTATCTAATCTAACACCTCGCTGTAGTTGTTGACTGAGGCACAGTGTTTCATCCTAAACAAGTAGGTATGTGATATAATATTGGCCACTGTGACATTTGCTAAAACGGTAGGTGATATGTCAAGGTGAGCAACGGGCGCCGCTGCCGCGCGTTCCGTTGGACCAGTTAGGCGAGCACCGCGCGCCGACTGTACTCACTATGTTTAACACATTCATTAGGTAATTGTGGCACCTACTTCATTAAAATTCTAGCTTTGGAATGGCCCATTGATTTGATTCTGCTGCTGCTGATTAGTATTTTAGTAAAAACCAGCACTAACATTACTTATTAGTTTGGCCTTGTGCAATTAACTCTCTAACATGGCTGGTACTATGTTTGAGCCTGCGTTTTACCAAATTTTTATTTTATTTTTTATTTTATTTTATTTTTATATCAATACATGGTAAACCAACAGCGCTACATGTGTATATATAAATAGTATAGAATTACAAAGCTAATTATAGGTTCTCACTTTATTCCGAAAATAACGCTTACTCTCTGATAGTAACGTCACTCAAACGTCAAATTACTATGGGATTTTGACATTGATACTAATGTAAGAGTAAGCGTTACTCTTGGTTAAAAGTTTGGTCAAATCCAGCCTAATTTGATTAAGATAGCAGGGACGCGCACGTCGTAGCTGGAGAGACAAGCGGCGGCATGCACATCCTGCATTTGGTGTTTATGATTATTGAGCCTTAAGTATGAAATTCGAAGGAGGACAAGCCTTTTATTTTCATTTTATTTTTTGATCATAATATTTATATAAGTAAACAAATTTTGCAGGTTACCTATGCTTAACGGGCAGTCAGCTCAGCTGCATATGTAATGGATGCCTCTACCTCTACACACCGGGAGTATGTCAGCTGCAGAGATAATGTCTCTACAACTGACCGTACTCCCGGTGTTTGTTAATAGACGAAAGTGTGCATAGTAAGATCAGTTTGCGGAGCTGTTGGTGATAATAGAGTCAGGAAGTGGACAATGTAGCCATAGCAACTCTGTGGACAAACTGAACATAAAAATAATTAACTGTATTACAAAACAGCATAACCACCATGCATAGCATAGCATGACATCCATTGTGCCTTTTTTGCGTGATAAGATAACGATGTAGCCTTACTCTAATCAACACCCCAGCTCGTCCACGAAACCTAGCATCATTTTTAAGTTGCTATCTGCCTCCTTCAATGTGTTTGGAGTCCCTAAATACCAAATCTGTTACACTCTCTCGTTGTTACCTGCGTACAGGCTAGGAGAATATGTAGTAAGTAGTAGTAGTAGTAAAACACTTTATTGCACAAAAACAGATAAAATAAAACAGGATAAATAACTCAGAGGCGAACTTATCCCTTTAAGGTATCTCTTCCAGTTAACCTTTGAGTGATTGTTGGAGAACTGGAGATGGTAGACATGATTTATTGTTGTTCGAATCATACTATCGCACGACGTATCAACAACCGTAGTGACGTTTGAACTTGTACTTTATTGCGAGATAACCACTCATTTACTCGTAATCCACATAATTATGCCCTACTACTCGTACAGGTAGGGCATGATTTTTACCTGAATAGGAATTTGCATTGAAATATATTTACTTGCCAGTAATTTTGATTGAGAATTTGTTTGAGTCACAATGCACCTTATTAAGCACCGGTGGAAGCAGAACCGAAGCTGGAAACCCGACCCCGCGCGTGACTCAGGCCCGTTTGGCGGGTTTCCTATACCTATACGTCTAACTGCCCATCCCGGCAAATTGCACCCAACTCTTTGTTGATGAAATGCAACAATGCAAAATATGTTACAAAAAGGCTTTTTATATGATATAGACATATTCAATCCCAATTCGTTTCTCGTAGGTAGTGTGGTTTATTCCTTGGTTATTTATGTAGCGAAATAGCTAATCGTTAGAGGTTTAGAAACCTGGTGACCATAATAATTTTCCGCAAACATGGAAGGACATTTATACATTAACATGAAAAGTGTTTACTTAAGTGAATTCTGCGTGTTTAGCCGGCACGCGGCACCGTAGAACCCTCGTGGAACCAGTTTGCTGACGTAACCCTCAGTGGAGGCGCTTTTGTTCGCTCGACCGACTGATTCACTGAAATCTCCGTTCGCCCGGTCAGCGGTGCACAAAGAAACTGACTTGTTTCTAAAGGCAATACAACCCCACTCTCGAACACTTACTATGCTAAATCAACCTTGTTAGAACTGTTCCGATCACGCATTAATCATATGGATATTATCATCCATTCACAAAAATATTTTTGTCTTACAAATTGTCTCTAAATAAGAGCTTGAAATGGGAGGGTTGAAAATTCTGAGTTTTATTATTTAAAAATTTTTGAAAAAAGTCGCCGTAAGTTGCTTGTTTGTACTACTTTGTACGTAGACTATAGAACTGGATTGTCCTTCCTGGATAGATATTCGTCAATTTGAAATACAAGTTCCTATCTAAAACTGAATTAAGACCAAAAAATTTTTTTAGAAAAAAAAAGCGGCTTTAATGGACTTTCTCGGTAAAAGTTTAAGTTTGAGTTAGTTTAAGTTAACTAGCTTACTTAAAATATATTTTTGAGAGATAAGATTTGAGAATTGAGGATGTTTTGAGTATATTTTTGAGAGATATGATTTGAGAATTGAGGAGCTTTCTTAATGTCTCATGGATTCCATAATTAGATCTGAAGTAAAATCAAATGGAACTTGAGGTAGGTACCTTGGAGGTACCTCCTCACAAACAAAATAAGAATTTCTTAAATCGCATGATAAAGCTGGGAATTACCTATCAAGCAGCTCCTCTATGCCATCCCTGGTCTTCATCATCAGGTCTTTCGGAAAGAAATACTTAATCGAGTTTAGTAAGCAAACACCCAAATCACTACGCATTGTGTTTTTCAAATTTGAGGAGTTCTCTCAATTGTCATCCTCATCCTCATTGATAAACATGTTGCAAAGTGTCTATTTACCACGCTGTCAACCGAGATTCTATCCACTATTCGTCGTCGCGGCGAATTGGAAGTGCGGACACTATTTTATTATCTGTCGCGACTATTAAATCGTGCCGCCTAGTCAATGCGGCCAGGCGATTCGCTTCTTCATCGCTGCTGTCAATGAAGACACGAAAAATTCGTCTCGCCTTCGCATCGCTATCGCGTTTTGCCAGTGTGCTTACCGCGAGTTTGAAATGTACTGCAGAAATCGTTCTAGTATAACACTATAGGTAATTAGGTAATAAACCAAACCAATTGATATGTACTTAATTAGGTACCTAGTTGACTATCACATACTTGGGCATTTTCAGAAAAATGAAAATAGATCCACGTTTTCCATACAAAAAAAATTACAGTTTCGTAACGGCCCATACCAAAAGTATGAAAAAATGCGTTACAAAGCTGACCAAAAAAACGGGATACTCTTTTTATTTTTTTAAATCAATAGTGCTCGTGATTCTGGTTATAAAAAAACCCAAAACTTCCTATATTATCAAAAAAAAGGAAATGGTACCCTATTTTTGAAAATGCCCACTTACGCGCATAGATACATTAGTTGCCTTCATTAGTTATACATATATAATGCATATAGCACCTATGGCAAGGCAAGGTTTAGATTTTTAAATTTCACATTTGCGATTAAATTAATACTTTAGACAGGTACCTACATTTCAAAACAAAAGTAGTTAAAAGTAGATTAAGTATATTCAAATCAAATTGTTTAGGCTCCGGACCCCAGAGCTTGCAAGATTTGTTGAGTCATTGTCAGTTAAGTCGGTGAGTAATAAGCTAAAAATGAATGAATAGATACCTATCCTCGTAATAGTAAACAGTCAGGAAGTAGGTATCCTTTAACCACGATATGTGGGAATTATCCAAAACTGTGACGTATAGACCGAACATCATTGGTTGTAGTGCGTATATTAGGGATGTTACGGAGGCGACTTTACCGGAGCCGGAGCCGGATGCGGAGGTTTATTTTTTTATTCAACGGAGTCGGATCCGGAGCCGGAGGCGGATTTGTCGCCGTATCCGGATCCGGAGTCGGAGCCGGATCCGGAGGTTTACCGGAGCCTGAGTCGGAGGCGAGTATTTTTTAAGTGGAAGCTGACTTGTTAAGGGTAATGTAATCAACTGTTTTGCTTTAATTATAATTACATTTCTATTTGACATGAACTGTAAAGTTTATAAACATATAAGTATTATGGAATCATGAAACATAAATGAAATGCAAACTTAATGTAATATAATATATGCAATATAGGCACGCCAAAATGAACATAATAAAAAATTGATCCTGGCAACTTCGTGGAATGTTATCGGAGTTTTATCTTTTTGTATCTCTTTGTATCAATACGTTAACCGAAAGTGAATACGAACATAAAAACTTAACTTTTGACTCCTAAGCAAAATGTGTACACACAAGTTAGTAGGTACGTTATTGATTCGAATTGCTATTTTTAAATTTATAAAACAAAACAAAGAGCTTAATACTTTTGGAAGCCCTTAATAATTCGGCGCAAGGTAACTTATCAGCCTTTTGAATCCGATACCTTCTAAGAAGTTAAAGGGAAGATCCTGGAGGGCGATCATTTCCGCGATTAATTTGTCAACTGCCCGAGATTTAGGATGCGACGTTGACCATTTTTGATTTTTCGTAAACGCATCTTGTAGTTTAATTTGTTTTTTTACCTCCTGAAGAGGCGTTGAACTTGAACCTGAGGCTGAGGACTGTCCTTCCTTTTTTCCTGCATCTAAGTTTAAAAATTCTTCATACTCACTGGGGTGCAAGGATTTTAGATGACCCTTTAAAGAAGTAGTGGTTCCCCTTTCCTAGAATATACCTTTTCACATAAGTTGCATTTCGCCGAGTTTGTATTTAAACTAACAAAGTAGTTCCATATAGCACTAGTAAATGGTTTCATTTTTCACTTACTTAAAATTCAACACACGCGTAAATATGATGCAACGCCAGTACGGAAGTAACGAGCGAGCGGAACTAACTGATTTACCTATAAGACAAAAAGCAAGCGATCGTGAGTGATAGGTAAGTAATCCCCAAACAAGTCGAAACTTGTAGGCGTGCACGTGCGCTGCCGCGGCTAAACAATACCTATAGCTCCGGATCCGGTATAACTCCGGTAAAATTTTTACGGAGGCGGAGTCGGAGGCGGAGGTGTTTAATGAAAAAAAATACGTGTGGCACTCGGGGACTGCCACGGTAAAGCTATTGCATATCATTTTGTATCAACTTATGCAATTATAATTATTTATTTATTTTATTCATGCAGTATTTCTTTTTCTTTGATATTAATTCAAGTTACACTTTTTGAGCGTGGTGACCGATAAGAAAACAATTTTTTCTATTATTAAATAAATAAACAAGCACACAACGCGGTGTCGACAACGCCGTGTCGAAGACTGCCGAACTGAAACGACGTTAGACGATGCACGGCCTTCAAGCCACACCTCCGTGTCCGTCGGAGTGGGGAGCGTGAGGTTTTTTCGTTACAGAATTTCTGGATTCGGTCCCCGCGCTCAAGGCCCGCCATAGAAGCTATGCAATAACTTAACAGACGATTTGAGAACCTCCTCCTTTAGAAATATTGAAGTCGGTTGAAAAAGCAATAATAGTTTACGCGGACATATTCATCAACAAATACTACTACACTAATACTACGGAGGCTAGGGGGAACTATTCTTAAAACCTCGTGAGTTCAATGAAAACTCGCTTAGCAGCCGTAAAAGCAGCTGATGGCGGCTACACAAAATATTAGTCGAGCGAAAGATAGATTTATACTAGTAAAAAAAAAGTTAATTGTAGCATTTAGCTATTTGTATTTTTAAGTGAATTGGTCCTTTTCAGTTTTATTTCTAACAGTAAAGTTACAAAGTTACCATTACTAGCTGTTACCCGCGACTTCGTCTGCGTAGTATTATAATGTTTGGTAGTGTATTTTTATTAGCATAAGTATTAAAGACCAAATTGACTTGAACTGTAAATTGCTAATTAAATTCCGGGGCCGTATAAAACAAATAACTAACTTGCAACTACAGTAACCTGTTATTATTTTTTCTCGTTAATAATTCAGGATATACCAAAAATGCTGGTGATCAATATTGTAATCTGATTTAGAAAAAATAGGACTGAATGTTTTTTTGACAAACATTTTTTGTTAATTTTTTCTGCTTATCACAATACGATACCGATTACGCATTTAATCGAATCAGCAGCATTTTTGTACAGCTGTATGTCTCTTTGTATCTACCACATATTAATCTTTCAGTGGTTGGAATACTTTGTAGATATGGTAAAAAGTACGTCCAAGTTTACATAAATTACTCGTATCTTTTAATTAAATAAGTAATCAAGGCCGAGTGTTTTTGATCACAGTTTAAAACAATGTCTTAAGCTCACTGAATTTAACCCATGGAATGCCATTCGATACCTGATTACAACTTACTTCCCAGTGAAGAAAAACATTGCGAGGATACCAAAATAATTACGTCGCGCATATAAACTTTCATTAGGTAGTAGGTAAGTATATATGTCTTATCCAAGGACGATCCTATGATAGGTTCGGCATAGGCCTTTATTCGCATGTACCTACTCAACATAAGATAAAAACAAAACTACTGTAAAAAAGTGCAATGCACAGTATTGAATTGACTATTTCACTTGCTTTCTTTCCGCTTTGCACCTCTCTATAGGATGATTTCCGTAACAAAAACTATCCTGTCCTTTCCTAGGAGTCAAAACATCCCTATACGGTATACCAAATTTCACCTTAATCCGTTCAGCGTTTTTAATTTACTTTGAAATGGTAACAGATAAGAGTTCATCTTTACAATTTAGCATCGCATGGAAATTTGTCCAAAATTTAATTGAAGAAACCGTGCTCTGGTTTTGTGACTGCTTCACTAACGCAACATCAGTTTGCTTGACAACAAAAATAAAATAGATGCCAAGTAAAATGTATCTAAATCTAACGACATGATCTAAGAATGTTTTTGCGCAAAGTTAAAATAATTTTAATCAAATCAATTTAAGGAGGATATAGGCGATACCTAGTTCGATTAGTGGCATATAGATAGAACTGTAATAAGTGCCATCCTAATCCATCAAGTTGTGCATATTCAGTAATTTTTAGCCTTTTAAGTATAGTAATCATACGAAAAAATCTAAGCTTAGCCATATTATACATTGAGTTGCCTTCTTTGTAGTGGTTGGATTCCGCGTATCTGTCACTATAGCCTCAATGATATTGTCCTGAGGTCTGTCAGTCAGCGGCTGTTCATTCCGTTCTGGAGCCACTGAGTTTAGGCGCAGTGATAGCAAGATGGAGTGACGCTGGTGCTATGGGAGACGGGGCGGTGTTTGGTGTGGGATGCTACATGCGTCAGCACATTTTCGACTACCCATATTACTCGCACTTCCCACGTGGCAGGAGCCCTCTGCCGAAACTTTAGCGGCGGCGAAGCGGCATTAGTGTGCGCTCCCTTCTAAGATAAGATCCCAAACGGATAGCGGGATACTTACGTAATAGGCCAACACATTGTTACATTTGTGTGTAAATTTCTGATAATTCTATACAGTTACTCACATTTGACAGCAATCACCGTCGCGCTATCCATGCAACTTGTCTTTTCATGAACTTATAGCATTATCATTATCAGATGACATTCGTGGATAACCAACTTAGGTCTGTAGGACATGGATACAATACATGTTCATACCTTTGGTAGTGGAGACTGCGGGCTGCTTTGGGGGAACCCACATTGTTCTGCATGACATAAGCCGTCGACTCAGACAAAAGGGAGAGGAGCCCGATCCAAGGTTGTCCGTAGCCATCCAGCATGGAAATGCCGCTAGTGTTCTGGGCTCTTTTGCACCAAGAATGGCGAAATACGGGTTATTATAATAAGACCTGTGTTTGGGTTTTTTTTATATGTAATTCAGTTTTTAAGTAACTGGCTGTGATTAATTTTTCAGTATATTCAATTTATACCATTAGGTTACCCATTTCATTTCATAGATTTTGTTTGACAAAACCTACTAAACTGTTAACAGCGCCATCAAACAAATCTAGAAGACTTCGCGGCTTAGTATGTTTCCTTAGAACGAAACAGTTTGATACCTACAGCTCTTAAGTAGTTCTACGTGTAATATATAGATGGCAGTGTAATAAACATAATATGAACGGAAAAATGTACCTTTTATGCCTTTGTGCCCATTTCTTCCGATAAACGTATTAAATGTGGCACAATTTTATTTAAAATAAGTTCTGCTGATTAGCAAAATATTGCCATAAAACCATGAATTTGTCGTGGCATATTCACTTACTTCATATCTAAGCAAATAGATGGCGCCAGTATACCTGAATTAAAATATTTTTTGGATTTTTGAACATTATTAATAACTGTTGGAATTAATCAACTTAAATTTACCGTAATATGCTTCTTAAACGGGAAATCACGTAGTAGTACACGTTTAAAGTATTTGAAACGTATGAAGTTTGCATTAATTGCAAATGTTTTACATCACGCTATCGACATTTTTAAATCACATTGCATAAATACAACTTCCAATTTACTAAATTTAATACTCTATTGCAACTTTCAAAAACCCTCTAAAATTTTTTCGCTTATAATATTAGTGGGATTTTATTTATTATCAAATTTATGACAGCATTAAACATATCATTTTTACATAGATTTAATGGATCCCGGCACATTGGTCACTTTTCAACTAATTTCCTAAAAACACAGTTATGTATTTTTTGTGCACTTTTTTCAGTAGTGACAAATATGTACTTAAGTTTAATTTCTGTTTGTTTATGACACTACTGAACAATACAAACTTAAAATAAATTTGGGTACATTTTCGTCTGCAGTGAAAGAGAGCTTTTTTATAGGCGAACAACATACGGTGATCATCGTCTTCGAACAATATTTACAGCACGCAGCAATGTCACCTTTGTGATTATCACAATAAGGAACAAATCTAATATACCAATAGAAAATATTTGATAAACAAGACAAAGGCATATTTCGATACTCTACTTCTTTGTAGGTACTAATATTTCTTATGCCAATGAAATTTCCACTTTATTCCGTTGTGCACTAACGTGCTAAATTCACAAATTTAAAATGGTACTTAGTACGACTTTGCATTTGCACTAAGATATCGATTAAAAAAACAAAACGATTCGCAGTCTAAATAAAAAATTAGGCGCCTTTTGCCTTTAATTCGATCCAGCCAGTATATTATGCATCGATTACAAAATCGATTTAACATATTTGATTCTGGCGGGAAAAAATAATAGTGTTTATTTTGACGTTTGACATCGCCGTATCTCTGGTAATAAGGGCTACTGTCCTCAATATTTTGTATAGAATATGACACTTAGCGACATTCGTATGGAGATATATCCTTTCCCCGATAAAGAACTTTGTAACAAAGTGAATAAAGTCGGTTTCGGTCCGTCGGAGTGGGGAGCGTCAGGTTTTTTTTCGTTACGGAATTTCTGGATTCGGTCCCCGCGCTCAAGGCCCGCGATAGAAGCTATGCAATAGCTTAAAAATAGCTAAGGCGGAGGCGGATCCGGAGGTGTAAAACCAAACGGAAGTTCCGTCTTAACGGATCCGGAGGCGAAGCTCCGTAACATCCCTAGTGCGTATAGAGTTTCCTGCGAATTTTCTCGAAACACTTGTATTTTCATGCTACTTCAATCGACCTCGGGACTTTACAATGACACTGACCGAAATAGCATGACACGTTAGGGCGTTTCCGTTAAAATACGAAGGAAAATAATTATGCACTACATCTGTACCTACACGACATGAATATTATTTTAGCAGCTTACGCTACAACATTCATAAATGGTTTCAGAGTTTAGGTCACCAATGTAGGTAGGTACCTGATGTAAAGGAGGTTGTCCAAACGGTTGAAATCACCGAATACGTCAGTTACCTTTATTGATAATTCATACAAAAGCGGTTAGGTTAGTTTATCGGATTTTAAAGTAAGTAATAATTATTGTTAATTTGTTCCTGGTCGATATAACCAAGACCAATGTCATTATTTTATGTATTTGCGTGCTTGGATTTAAGTACCAGTACGATTAAGAATGATTATCCAGTTGTTAAAGTCTGCCTTCAAGATGATTCTTTATCTATTAAATGACATTTAGCATTTCTATTTCAAGGTTTCAGGATAAAACGGCCGCTTGGAATTAAGTACTACATTAAGGAAATAAAATAGTGCTTTGCCTTGCTACGTGCTAAGAAATCAACCTTGAGTGCTCTTCTTCAAGGTAGCGAAGGTTAAACCTTGGAAAAAGGGAAAATCCGTTTGAAATATTGTACACGGAAAAATTAAGATTACTTGCACGGAATAAATAAAATAAATGCATCGAAGTTGAAAAAGTTGATGGGATCCAGTCAGTTCAACGAAAGTAGGTAAGGAACGTAGGTCCTAATAATATTTTACTACTTTAGGCCTCAGTTTTATATCAGTAAATATCAGTTTCGCAATTTAAAAGAAGCAACTGAGGCCTGGATATTTGGCAATGCTTGCCTTTTATATTAAGTTTATAATGTTGTGACGTCAAAGGTTGAGCGTCTCCGTAGTCAGGGCTCCGCCTCTGACCTTTTCTTAAACGCTTGAGGAATGTAACCTTTTAAAGCACCCCAATGCATCTTATGAATAATGTCGGTATTAATACACAAAAAAAAACGAAGGATTACTAATATATGTATACCTTTTTTACCTACCTTACTTTTACTTACCTTACTAATATACATATATATAAGTAGTAACGCACCGATAATGGACGGCATATGGGGCGACCGGTTGGCGTAGTTGGTAGTGACCCTACCTGCTAAGCCGACGGTCCTGGGTTCGAATCCCGGTAAGGGCATTTATTTGTGTGATGAACATAGATATTTGTTCCTGAGTCATGGATGTTTTCTATGTATTTATGTATTTGTATATTATCAGGGTGTCCACTGATAACCACCAAAAAATTCCCTGACTTTTCCCTGACTTTCCATGACCATTTCTTAAAATTTCCCTGACCAAATTTTCTCTCTACAATAACAATTTTACAAGTATTGGGTCTAGAAATTCAAATTTTCACATGAATATAGTATGTAACTTAAAAAACCGACCAAGAGCGTGTCGGGCCACGCTCAGTGTAGGGTTTCATAGTTTCCCATCCGTCACAATAAATATTTTACCTGCCATGCAATTTAATTAAACCCATTATGTATTTACTAAAACGGGGCTTAATCGTGTATAGATTTTGAAAACAAACCTCCGACGTTTCAAGGGCGACGTTGCCCCCGTGGTCCCGGAGAAAGACTGGCTGAGATTGACATCAACATCTTCTAGCTGCGTGGGTTTTACGAACTACCCGCACTTGGTCTTGGTCTTGGTTTTGAATCTATACACGATTAAGCCCCGTTTTAGTAAATACATAATGTGTGAAAATCGTGAAAGTTTAAATAAGTGTTTTTAATTAAACCCAATTTGTCATAAATCTAAACCCTTAACAGAACTTCAACTATCAATCAATTTTTCCCCATAGAAGTCAAAATTATACTTAGTCACAAATGAACTAACTTTTTACACTATTTCCCACAATTCCAATTCCACAGAACATGTCTCAATTTAATAATATCAATGAACGACAGTTAGACTACGAAACGAGAGACCAACGTAACAAACGGATGATACTATAGATCACACCCGTCCCGACCCCATCAACTCAGGAAAAATCTTAAAAGCGCGAAGTAGACCACGGTACAGCGCCATCTGACGGTAAATTGGGTTACTAATTTATACAAACTAGGCGGGTTATGTATGTTCGATTTTCGGGGGTACCTTTTGATCGCGTGACTAAATTTGAATTAATCCTTTTTTGCAGAAGGAAGATACGTGCGGGATGATAAATTATGTACTCAAGATAAAAAAAATGTTTCCATATACGGTTAAATTACAAACTTAATTCAGAAATTATTTTGTACAATTTTTCAAAACCCGTTGAACCAATCAAGTTGAAAATAATTTTCCAATAAAGTTCTTCTTAAGTTCTACTTTTGTAACTTTTTCATATTTTTTAACTTATAGTTCAAAAGTTAGAGGGGGGGGGGGGGGGGCACATTTTTTTAAGTTTCAGGAGCGATTATTTCCGAAAATATTAACTGTATCAAAAACTGTTTTTATAAAACCCTCATTATTTTTCAAATACCTATTCAATGATATGTCACACTCTAGGGTTGAAACGAAAAAAGAATCATCCCCCACTTTACGTGTCCGGGAAGTACCCTACAAAAATTATAACCCCTTTTTATTTTATCACTTTGTTGGCGTGACCAATATACATATTCGTACAAGTTGTACAGTTGACTTAAAAAAAAAATCAACATTTTCAACTTGATGCCTCTTCCTGAGAAAACGAGTCGTGATAGGCGGATAACAAAGTGTATTTATTATAGGGATTCTCCTTCCTTTAGATTTAGAGGTTATCAATTTCACGGATTTATTTTGCTTGTCTTCATTAGAGTGTTCATAAAAATATCACCTGCCTCATTATTGTAGGAAGCATCTTGTCGTTAATAAAATTTTATAAATAATGATTTCCTTGTATTTAGAGGTATGCAATAAAGAGTTTTTCTATCTATATATCTATCTATATATCTATCTAAATATATATCTATGTAAATATTTTTTTTAGATAAATCAATCAGTGTGGTACCTACGTCATTTGATAAAACTTTAAATTAAGCCTCATTTCAATAAGGTAAATATTTCTAGAAATATTGACTCTGGAAGTTTAAAAACTACGTGAAAAAATCAAGAATATACAGTATAATTTTCATTTATGTAAAACGAAAATTAAATACCTTAGATCGGATTAACCGCGTATATTAACACCATGACCCTTCGTTTCGAGCCCTTTACAGTCCGACACGGAACACGCACTTGTCAGTCACTTGAATTATAAATTTCGTTCTACTATAAATTATCATTTTGTTACCAATTATTCATTCCAAAATTATTTGACTAACTTCACAAAATCCTTGTGAAAAAATCTTGAAAACAGTTTCTAATGGCCACCTCAGATCGTTGAGATCTGATCTGTCGCAGTTTTTATATTCATTATGCCGATTTAGAAAAATAACTTTTATTATTTCGCTTTAACACGTAAGGGTGATGTGAGTGTGAGTAGGCAGTTGAAAATAGGAAAAAATTTAATTAATTTAATTTTATCGGTAATATTGAAATATTCGAAAAATTGGGAACTAAACTAAGGCTTTAACATGTACTATCGCGTTCAATATTACATGGGCAGTTTATGAATGAATTCATTCATAAATGGCCCATGTTCGTTTGAACGCGTGTGTACGTTCAATGATAATTACTTTGATATATTAAAGGTGTTAAAACGTTTTCGAGTTTTTGAAAAATAATCGTTTTTTAGAAAAAGGATTTGTTCTTATTAAAATACCTTTGTTGTAACTGATGAGTTATAGATTTCACACAGAGCATGATTGTTACTGGACATGCTCTTGACCAGATTTTTTAAATATTTTTTAAAAACTTCTTGGTATTTTTATCTCAGGGCAGTATTTTTCCCTGACCTCCTAATTATTTCCCTGACTTTCCATGACTTTCCATGACCACTGTGAGCTTCCCTGACTTTTCCCTGACTTTCCCTGACTTTCCAGAAAGTGGACACCCTGATTATATATATCGTTGTCTGAGTACCCGTAACACAAGCCTTCTTGAGCTTACTGCGGGACTTAGTCAATTTGTGTAAGAATAATGTCCTGTCCTGTCCTGTCCTGTAATGGGTAAAAATCCACATTAAGTCTTTTCTACTTTTTGGAACCATTTTAATATTGACATCGGTCATTCAGCTCCTGAAGATAGGTTTTCGGTAATTTCTGTCTTTTCGGTTAGTAATGGTGGTGGAACGAAGGAGGTTGGGCCGATACCAGCGGATTAAACTTAAAATAAAAATTATTTTTAATTCCTTTGTTAAACCAGCCATTGAATTAACCATGTATATTAGTGATATTGTAAAAGTTTTCACTGGAAAATCCCATTATCGGCCAAAAAAAAGGATGCGTTTTCATTTGGCCACTATTTTTAACCGTATAAAGATATCTCACATGAAACACTTTATAAATATAATAAGAGTAGAACTTTCAACTTTTAACTCTTTTAACAGGGCAAATTATACAGATATAATACTTCGAATTCGCTCTTAAATGCTCCATGATCGGTACAGTTACTATATTACACACATCGTGGTTTTTTTATATTTTCATAGGTACTAAATAAAAGATTATTACAGAGCCCCTTTAAGCTTAATAACCTTTTACACTGGTTCAGCTAATAAATTTACTAATTGAATATCTTAAAAACTGTAATAGTTAAGACACTAGTTTCTTAGAGAAATTAACTCGAGTTAACCCGAAGAATCTCCCCTTAAAGTTAACGGATATAAAATAAGGCGGAGTATTATATACTGTGTTTAAGTTTAAAATGGGAGATAAATTAAACCATATATAATTACTATTATCATTAATTAAAAGGTGTTTTAAAGTTACACTTAATTATGAGTAATTATGACACCATAATTAAATTTTAAATATTTTCTCAGTAGCAATGTACATATACCTACTGTAAACATAGACTGTAAAACTTGACATTGACAGCTGTCAATGAGCATTTAACGCGAGTGTGTTTGCACTACACGCATGCCGAGTTATTTTGTATGGTCAAAATTTTAATTGCAATTCTCATTAAAAGGGTGACTTGTAATAGTAGTTTATGCAACAGTGATATAATAAGGGTTCTTAAAACTTGAGGGTCGCCGTTACAAAACGAGGCGATGCCGAGTTTTGTAATAATAGACCCGAGAGTTTTAAGACCCAATTATGAGCTGTTGCATACCCTAGTTTTTCTACGACAGCTATAATCGCGTAAAAAGCTAAATTTTGAAACGTGGCAGAATAGGGAAGATGTTGTGCCCACTATAGAAATTAAAAAAAAACAACAACAGTGCTAATATATTGTATGAAAATCCATAGGAGCAGTGTTCTTATGGAATACCATAGACAACGTTATAATGTAGACTTTTTGAATATCGCTGTCAGTCATCTAATTGACAGATAGAAGTGCTGGAGTAGAAAAAATGTGTTTTTACCAATAAATATCTGTATCATTAAAAGTTAGCTAATTAAATTTCTTATGTCCTATACTAATACTAACCACTGTTAAAAGGTTCGCCCGTATTAGATTTACTTAAGTTCATACTTTATAATAATATGTTATATGTATAGGGCAATCAAGTAAAAAATATATTAGAAAGAACACGAAACTAAATACGCCCTTAGAAACACAATTTTTGACTGCAATAAAGTGTAAAAGCTCCATCTTATTTTTTAGGAGGGTGGGGTATTCAATTCAGAGAGAGAGGGTGGGATTTGTATTTGAGCCAACGACCTTAGGACATCTTCGGGAGTGCTCGGGATCGCTTAGCTCCTGGGGACGACCGCGACCCCTTAGTTGCAAGAGGCGAATGTTTTTGTCTCCACCGGTTTAAAAAATCGTGAGATTCGTCGTTCAAGGTTCCTTAGCGTTAAATTGTATATCTCGTGATTTTATTTACCCATATACATATGTTACGTTAATATATTTAGGCCGCACTACATTAAAAGCACCGTGGATGATAGAAACTTTAGATAATGTTATTCAAAATATATTATATATACTATGGCTCCCATTTTACATATGGGCTCTCATTACCCAAAGTGAAGGGTAATGGAAGCGAATGCCATTTCTTTGTTTTTTGTTTCTCATGACTAATTATGACATTATATCCGCATATTTTCTGTTATAATTGATTGTCACACAAGTAACCCTTTTATCTAATAAAATAAAATAATTCAACTAACTATTCATATTCAACCATTCTTATTAGTAGGCTCTGATTCCCCCACGCTTCCCTACGTTTGGTTATGTATAATTCGTGGTTGGCACTGTCGGCATACGCTAAGCGTTCTCGGTTTCTTGCTATTATTTTGATAATTCAATTACTGAATATGAAGGTATACTAGAATTTATAGACAACTAAGACACATACATCAAGTAGATAATGTAAAGTATATTATATGCTACCGTATGCGCACCGTGTGAGATCGCCATCTGTGTTTTATATTGAGAAGTACAACGGATGGTCTAATAGCAATGTGCCCACTCGTTATAGCCGTTATTGAGGAGAGTCGGTGCGCGCTATGTAAATTCGTATGTAAGTTAAAGCAATAGTTACCGACTTTTGTAATAGATGGCGTTAGTTGTTAAGCACCATTAACAATGAGTTTAAACGTAGTAGTAAAGGTGACTTAGATGGTGTGGCTGTCGTTAAAAAAATGTTGACTAATGAAAACAGTTACTTAGGTATACTCGCAGTAACTGTAGGGTACAATGTTGCTTTTAATGCTTTTAGACGGACTATTTCGAGCCTGCCAAGTTGGCGGTGGTCAGCACTTAGGATTCAGGAAAAGGGTACCTTATCTATACAGGGTGGAAATAGATTTTGGGTCAGTGAGGGCAGCTACCAGATCCCGTGTTGCTAGGCGAAAATGGTTTTAGGAGACCTTCCTTCGATTTCAAATTAATGAAAATTGGCGTTTACAGATTTTGGAAAAAAACATACAGGGGGCGAGAAAATGGTCATTTTTGACAAACTGTTTTTTTGATGCCAATCAATTCCATTCCTGTCCAGGATCAAAAGCTTGTATGGAACCAAAAAAAAATTTCCGGCTAGAAAAGCCATAAATCGAGAAAAACTTTCCCCATACAATTTGTATGAAAATGAAAAAAGTTTTTTTTTTACATGTATATTTTTATGTCAATCGATTCCATTTCTATCCATTATCAATAGTTTCCTTGGGGTCAACTTTCGATAATGTACAAAAAAGCCAGAAATTAAACCTGGACAGGAATGGAATTGATTGGTATAAAAAAAACAGTTTGTTAAATTACCATTTTCTCGCAACCTGTATGTTTTTTTCCAAAATCTGTAAACGCCAATCTTCATTAATTTGAAATCGAAGGAAGGTCTCCTAAGACCATTTTCGCCTAGCAACACGGAATCTGGTAGTTGCCCTCGCTGACCCAAAATCTATTTCCACCCTGTATACCTGTAAATATTTATTTATATATTTATTTATTTATAGGGTCAATTAGGTTAACGGACAGGGGTTTCCATGTCCCTTATCCTAAACGAACCTGGGGTCGACTCGATGATAAATATACGAGCATAGCTGGGCATTAACTCGTTAATCCGTTAATCGTTAATTAACGAAGTTAACATTTTCATTAACGGATTAACTTTTAAGTTAACTTTAAAATATGTTAACGGAATCATTAACTTCCGTTAAGTTTTCCCAAGTCCGTTAATCGTTAATCCAGTTCCAAAATACTTACCAAAAAGATACCGCACATACCGCGCCACGCGGCAAAAAACCTGTTTCTGCCCGACTAAAAATTTTCAAAAAAAAGAATTTCTCAATTCATGTGATTTTTGTTATTATTATATATTCTTTTTTTTATTTTATTTTTATGTTTGTTACGTCAGAATTCCGTCAATACTGAACCGATTTGAAATTATCCATGGTGGTTGCAGATTAGTCCCATGTTTTTCAAGATTCATTTCTGATGATGGGATCCATGAGAAATTGAGGGAACTCTTCAAATTTAATAGGCTAATGCATGAGGTGCTGGGGTGATATGTGGAAAGAGGTGTGTTTCTTGAGGGATTGCAGTGATTTTCGGAACGTATACGTTAAATAATTTTGGCTACCCACTTCCGGATATTGACTGAGCATACCTTGACGATTTTGGCACTTTTTCGCGGATTTTCGATTTTGCTTACTTACTGGTTTTGTTAAATTTGGTTTTTTGTTAATAACTTTTTTGTTTTTCACTTTTCTTTTCTTTTTCTTTGCTGGTAATTTAGTTCTTCCATACTTCAACTCAAATCTTTTATCCCGTAATTTTGGAACACTTTGTTCTTAAGTTATCGGGGTTCAAATCTTTGTTTTGAAGTTTTGCAACTTCACTTTTTGTTTTTATTAAATTCATTTCTTCTTCTTTTTTCTTCTTTTTTGTTTTTTTTTTTTTTATGCTGTAAAATAGTTTTCTGTAAGCTCTATCATCTGTCGTTTCTTTTATAATTTTTGGACTACGGGCTCAAAAGTTATAAGCGAAAGACCAGATTGCTATTAGGTCTTATCAGGGTCGGCTAGGAATAACCGTATCTTGGTAATCTGAGTAGCATCTGAGGGGAGGGAGGAAAAATTCGGGGATTCTGTGGTCGAATAGGGGACGGTCTCCCCTATCAATTGACACCTCGCTCGGATTTCTCGGTTGAGGGGGGAAGTGTTGGAGGGGCAAAAACCGACAAATTTTTAAGTTTGTCGAAATTGCCCGACTCGACCTTGACCGTTTTTCTTAGAAGAAATCTTTGGGTCCGATTTTTTCGGAATTTCGACCGGCAAGGGGGTGTTCCCCTTCCGGTAGAACGATGAAGGGGGGTTCAAAGTCCCCCCCCCGGGGGGATCTTGAAGGAAATGGTGGACGCATGTCCGCCAATCTGGGGGGTGAAGCCGAGGCAGGTTTGGGGACCTCCTCGGGAGGGAAAACGCGCAAGGGGAGTAAGGGGGGGGCGCCCAAAAGGGCCAACCCCTACACCAAGGAGGCCTACCCTGACAGCGCGGCCAAGATTAGCACGGCCGGAAGGGGCAGGGGGAATGCGGTACCTGGGAGGAGTCCCCGTCTCAGGCTAAAAGTCAAGGGGAAGATGCCCACCGGGGCTTACGCCGGTCTGGCGGCCGCCCGCAGCAGCCTCCAGAGTATGGTGGCGGACTCGGAGGACTCGGAGGAGGTCGAAGAGTCCGGGGGGGAAAACGAGGACGGGGGGCACAGGAGCGAGGGGCGATCATCTCGCGAACTGAATGAGGACCCGCTGGAGGTTGCTCGTCGGGCCGCGGAGGAGGTCATGAAGCAGACGGCGAAGTCCTCTAACCTCAAGGGGGCAGTCAGGGGCGCCATTAACGACGCCTGCCGGGAGATCGTGGTGGCCGTCAATAAGTTGTCCCAGGGAGACGGGGAGGAGATCCGCGCGCTCCGTGCGGACAATAAAAGGATGAGGGAGGAGCTTGCCATTGTGCGCACGGAGGCGAAGGCCCTCAGGAGAGCCTTTTCGGAGAGGGAGAAGGCATGTCCCGCGCCGGACCCAAATGCGCCGGAAGAAGAACGTATTCGCTCGGTGGTGCTGCAGGTCCTCACCTCCTGCAAGGAGCAACTCGCCTCAGAGTTGTTCGTCTCGGTGGGCGAGATGGTGAACGTCAGGTTGGCGGAGGTCAACAGACGTCTTCCTCCTGAGCCGACCATCCGCCCGCCCCTCGAGGCGGATAGAAGGAGGGCGGAGAGCCTGCAGGAGACACCGGCAGCACCAGAGCGCGGCAGCTCGCAACCACGAGCAGAAGGGAAGGCGAAAACTGGGACAACACTCATGCCCCCCGCGAGGCAGGCCAAAGCCCAGAAAAGAAAAAAGGGGCCGGCAGCACGGCAGGCTTCGGGGACACCGTCTGCGGTTCCTGCCCAGGCAGGACCGTCATCCGAGCCGGCCTGGACGACGGTGGCAAAGGGCGGAAAGAAGAAGGCTCCGACCGCGTCAGCGGCATCACCGAGGCAGCCTGCAAAGACGGCACCGGTACCAAAGGTGGCGGTTCCGAAAACCGCAGCGGTGGTAGTGGCCCTCAAGCCGGAGGCCAATATATCGTACGCGGCCATCATGACGAGGGCTACTCAAGCCATCCGTCTCCAGGACGTGGGGCTTGACCATGTCAAGGTCCGAAAGACCGCGGACGGGGCCCGCATTTTTGAAGTGGCGGGCACCGACAACGGCCGCACGGCGGACGCTCTCAGGGAGCGACTGGAGGCGGCCATCGGAGACGCGGCACGGGTATATAGGCCCGTGAAGTTGGCGCGTGTCCGGGTCTCCGGCCTCGATGAGGCAGCCACCCAAGCGGCTGTAGCAGAGGCCGTCGCGGGCAAAGGTGGCTGCCCGCCGACTGCGGTCAAAGTGGGCGAGATTAGGAGGGGCTACAGCGGCTCGGGCTCGGTCCTTGTGCAGTGCCCCGCAGAAGTGGCCAACGCGGTAGTCACGGCGGGAAGGGTCACTGTGGGCTGGTCGGCTGCCAGGGTGGAGGCGCTTGAGCCGGAGGCACTACGGTGTTACAAGTGCCTGGGCATCGGCCACACCAGGGCGACATGCCCATCAGCGGTCGAAAGGGGGGACCTGTGTTTCCGCTGCAGTAAGCCGGGCCACAGGAGTGCGGACTGCCAGGCCGAGACTTTCTGCGCGGTGTGCCACCAGGCAAAGATGCCAGCGGGGCACAGGATGGGTGGCTCGGCTTGCAACCCCCCAAAAGTCAGGGGGGCCGAAGCCCCAAAGCGGTCGGAGGCCCTCGAAAGAGTCCCCGTAGTGGCTGACACCCCTGCGCCAGGAGCAACAGAGGGAGAAAGTATGGACCTGTAATGTTAGTACGCCCACAACATACAGGTCCCCAGGAGGTACTACAATGCAACCTCAACCACTGCGCCCGAGCACAAGATCTGCTTATGCAGAACATGGCGGAGTGGGGGGTTGCCCTGGCTGCAGTGGCGGAACCGTATGTCGTCCTTCCGCGGCCTAACTGGGTGGGCTCTACGGATGGCCGAGTGGCATTGGTCGCCCCCACAATGGGAGCGTCACTTGCCAAGGCTGACGGAGGGGTGGGTTATGTGGCGGCAAAATGGGGGGAAATGATGGTGGTGGGGGTGTACTTCTCCCCCAACCAGCCACTGGACGCCTTCCAGAGATTTCTGGGGGACCTGGAGGGGGTGGTACGCCGTGCCGGCCGGGTGCCAATCCTGGTCCTGGGGGACCTAAATGCCAAGAGCGTGGCATGGGGGTGTCCGCATACCGACCGCAGGGGAGCCGAGGTGGAAGACTGGGCGGCCGCAGTGGGCTTGGTCCTCCTCAACCGGGGCAACGCGCAGACGTGCGTACGTCGGCAGGGGGGGTCCATAGTGGACGTGTCTTTTGCGACCCCCGCCGTTGCTATGCGCGTTGCTGATTGGCGAGTTTTGGAGGACGAAGAGACCCTCTCGGATCACCTATATATCCGTATGAGGGTCTCCACACTGCAGAGGGCCGTGCCGCCAGTCCCCATCGGCCGACGAACAGGACAAGGCTTCCCAAGGTGGTCTCTTGCCCGCCTCGACCGGGAGATGGCGGAGGAGGCCGCCATAATCGAGGAGTGGATCCCCCCCCCACCGACCCTCCGTGGGGTGGACGAGAAGGCGTCCCACCTTAGAAGGTCCCTCATGGCGGTGTGCGACGCGGCCATGCCCCGAGCGAGCCCCCCTCGGGGCAGGAAGCAGGTCTTCTGGTGGAGCCAAGAGATCACCGCCCTCCGCACAGAAAGCAATGCCGCCCGGCGGGCATACACCCGGTGTCGCCGGAGGAGGCACACCGACGAGGAGGAGGAGCTCCTGCACGCCCAGTGGGCCGAGAAGAAGGCAGCCCTCCAGGATGCCATCCAGAAGGCCAAGGATGAGGGATGGGAGGAGTTTCTGGCGACCCTCGACAGAGACCCATGGGGGCGCCCATACAAGATGGTGCGCGATAAATTGAAATGCGCAACGCCCATGGAGTCAATGGAGCCGGAACTCCTCCGGAAAGTGGTTGAGGGCCTATTCCCGGAGGCCCCGGAATTCGTCCCGCCCAGGATGGCGCCCCCGATTGTCGAACCGGAGGGGGCCCTCGTCGTTCCCCCCGTCACGGACGACGAAATGACGGGGGCAATAGATCGGCTCAGGGGAGCCAAGAAAGCGCCGGGCCCGGATGGAGTGCCGGGAAGAGTGCTCTTCCTGGCGTTAAAGCGGTTAGGGAACCGCCTTAGGTCCCTAATGGAGGAGTGCCTCAAGGAGGGGCAATTCCCGGCCTGCTGGAAAGCCGGGCGGCTATGTCTTCTGAGGAAGGAGGGGCGCCCACCAGATTCTCCCTCTGGTTACCGCCCTATTGTGCTGCTGGATGAAGTCAGTAAGCTCTTTGAGCGAATACTGGCAGCACGCATCCAGCAGCATCTAGCGGGGACGGGCCCGAACCTCAACGACAGCCAGTTCGGGTTCCGTAGAGGGAGGTCTACAATCGACGCGGTGGGCGCTCTAAGAGACTTCGTTTTGCAGGCGGAGGGCAGGGGAGAGGGAGTGGTGGCGGTGTCCCTGGACATCGCCAATGCTTTTGGCTCCCTCCCCTACTCGGTGATAGGGGAAGCACTCCGGTTTCACGGAGTGCCTCAATATATAAGGAGGGTTGTGGAGCACTACCTAACGGGGCGGGTAGTGCTCTACGAACAGGGCGGTGTTCGGTGCGAGAGGGCCATGGAGTGCGGGGTTCCACAGGGATCCGTGTTGGGTCCCCTCCTGTGGAACCTCGGCTATGATTGGGTGATCCGAGGGGTACAGCTCCCGCGAATGGCCACAGTGTGTTACGCGGATGACACACTGGTGGCCGTACGAGGGCGGGAGCTGGAGGAGGTACTGAGGAGGGCCGAGGTGGCGACCGAACTTACGGTCCACCGCATAGGCCTCCTGGGTCTACGGGTCGCCCTCCAAAAGACGGAGGCCATGGTCCTCAGGGGAGGAAGGGGGTGGAGAATGGGAGGGAACACCGCCCTCAGAGTGGGTGGGGAGCGGGTCCAGGTCAAGGCCCACATTAAGTATCTGGGCCTTGTCCTGGACAGGAGGTGGACGTTCGAGGAGCACTTCACGAGACTGGCTCCCCGTCTCGTGGGTGCTGCCTCTGCGCTGGGCCGGTTGTTGCCCAACTTGGGAGGGCCAAATGCCCCTTGTAGGCGGCTTTACGCGGGCGTGGTGCGGAGTATGGCGCTCTACGGAGCGCCAATCTGGGCCGAGCGGCTGGGTGACCGCACCACTGCGCTCCTCCGGCGACCGCAGAGGGTGGTGGCCCAACGAATGGCGAGGGCATACCGGACCACCTCCCATGCGGCGGCGTGCCTCCTTGCCGGCACCCCGCCCTGGGAGCTAGACGCAGGGGTGCTGGCCGAAAGGCACCACCGGAGGGCCGAAGCGAGGAGAGCTGGAGAGCCGCCGGACCCGGAGGAGACGGAAAGGGCGGCTCGGGCGGCGCAAGAGCGGCTGAGGCGCCTTTGGAGGGAAGCGTTGGAGGATAGCCAGTACGGGGTTAGAACCATCGGGGCTATCCTCCCATCGCTAGACGCGTGGGTCGATAGGCGTAAGGGGGTCCTGACGTTTAGGCTGACGCAGGTAGTGTCCGGACACGGCTGTTTTGGGCACTACCTGCACCGGATAGGTAGAGAGCCGGTGCCCCGGTGCTGGGAGTGTTGGGAGGAGGACGATACTGCCCAGCACACCATGGCGGAGTGCGCCCGCTGGGCGACAGAGAGGGCGGCCCTTGAGGGCACAACAGGGCTGTCGGACCTCTCGCTGCACAGCGTCATCGCTTCGATGCTGGGCAGCGAGAGGAATTGGGATGCGGTGGCCTCCTTCTGCGAAGAGGTTATGTCGCAGAAGGAGGCAGCGGAAAGAGAGCGGGAAGACGCGGTAGACGCTCTCCCGCTCCGTCGCAGGCGGCGGGGTCGAAGGCGTTTGGCGTTCATTCGCCAAACGCCTTAATGGGGCCAGCGGGTTTGGGTCCCGCATTGTACGGCCCCACGTCGTCGGGGGGGAGGTCAAAGCGTTTCTGACCTCCCCCTCCTTGTGCGGGTGCCCTGGCAATAGCCGGGGCCGCCGGAGGTCACCGTGGTAGAATATTCGATCCCATGGTGCCCTCATTAACGGCCAGGAGGGAAACGCCGGAGTGGAGTTTAGTGGGTAGGGCCGCTCTCCTTCCCTCTCAATAGGAGAGGGAGAACTGAGCGGCGAGTCCCACACACCCCCCAAATGACCTACCCGAGGTCGGGGGACGGCGCGTAAATGCGTTCTCCACTCCGTCAAAAAAAAAAAAAAAAAAAAAGGCTAATGCATGATGATTTGGGTCTTTTCTTAAGAAACTCGAGCATTTTTCTTTACGAAAACCATCAATTTGGTGGAGTGGAGCTGATGATGGAGCACAGGGATGGCAAAGTAGAACTGTCTGTTAATTCCCATCCTATTTGAGCAATGCATGGAATTCATGAAGAAATTAAAGAACTCCTCAAATTTTAACGGCACATGCATTATGATTTGAGGGTTTCCTTATTAACATGAAAAATTTTTTGGGGGCTACCAACATTTTGGTGGAGTGTACCTGATGAATGATGATGAAGCCCAGGGATGGCAAAGTGGAATTGGTCGGTAAACACAGACATTCGTCTTTTTGATTTGATTTATATTCTGATGATAGAGTTCTTGAGAAATTCCGAAATCCTTCCAATTTGAACGGCACGTCCAACGTGATTGGAGGGTTTTCATAATTAGTTGGGGTATTTTCTTAATCAAGTCATCAATTTGCTGCAGTGGACCTGATTTGGAACACCAGGGATGGCATATTGAAACTGCTCGATAATTTCTAGCTCTGTCCTCGAACTTGAGACATTGTTATTTTGTCTGTGACCTTGGAGGTCTACAAGATAGTTGCATTTGATTTTACTTCAGATCAAATGATGGAAGCCATGAGACATTAAGAAAACTCCTGAATTTTCAAAGCTACTCAGATGGTAAATTGGATATTTTTGAAGGAAACTGATTAACTATAAGTTGTAGATCACTAACTCAAAGATGCCCTTTTTACCACGTGTTAACAGATTAACGATTAACGTTAACTTCCGTTAAGTCTTCCGAAAAGTAGCGCTTTAACGATTAACGAAGTTAACTTTTTTTGTAACGGATTAGCGATTAACGAAGTTAACTATTTGATTAACGGTGCCCAGCTCTATATACGAGTATGATTGCTGGTTAGGAATCATAAAATAATATGTATAGTTTGAGGCTAGGTTGATCCGAAGTTGTCTTCAAATATTTGAGCTACCTACTTTGTGACATAATAACATAATACAGTAGATGCAGCTAGTAGCTAGATCTATCGATTTTGTATCTACGGTCCAGGTATTTATATTTAATTCACTATTCATAAATATTTTTAAAGTATAACATTAAATAAAGTACAAAATATTATGCGTCAATATTTATTTAAAATCCTTAATTATGATGAATCTCCAATTTAAGTTATTTAAAATATAAATATAATGCCATTAGACAGTCTCGGAATCGATTTTCAGTTTTGAGCGTAGTGAAGGATTCAAAGGCACGGGGTGAAAATAACTTTGGTCTCGTGTACGTACAACTTTTCACCTCAGCATGAACAGGTAGGTAACCATAAAATAAAGTACACAAGCGGACTTAAAAAAAGTCACACACAAAATCCTAAATTGCCGTTTCATGAAGCCCGTACCCTGACGAAAATCGTTGTCCACTGATGAAATCTATTGCAAAACATAAGCCATCAACTGGACATCATATATAATATTTATAATATTTTGAAAATCGTACGCCGGAATACGTAAAAATTTAAAATTATGATTAAAATTGTGATGTTTAGGTTCGTTTTTAAATAAAAATAATCACATTTTTGTAAGTAGGTATCTGATCCAAACAGATTTAGGGCACACGAATGCTCATGCCATTCTATACCATAGGTATAAGTCAATGAATTACCTGTATACTACCGTGAAAAATAAATATAGAGTTAGATCAATTTCACGTGGTCAAGGCAAATATTAGTCATTTTTAATCAGTTTTATTACGACGCGTATATGTAATTTCGAATCATATTGTCGCGGAACCAATGAAAAGATTTTTAGACCAATAAATAGCAACTTCATTTCAATATCATTTATTTATTAATTTTACCTTTTAGCTATTGGAATTTTATTACTGAAATGGTTTGTTAAATTGTGTAATTATTGTATTTAAAAAAAGTGTTTCTGACGTAGCAAGATGCTGATTACGTGTTGCATGGAACTTAATTATGTTAATTAATCGGACTTGATGCGAATGTTATTATTATAGGTATATATATATATATATATTATGTTTCTTCCTAGGTTTAGTAATATTTTGATTTCAAATGGCAATGTATTTTGATTAGGTTATCTTGACATATTTCTTTTGTTAAATTTTTGAAATACTGTCATATTGTTATTATGCATGCTTAATATATAATGTAGAAATATTGACGATGCAAAGGCGATCTAGTTGATCCTACTTGAATAAATTGATTTGATTTGAATAGCGGGACAATACGTATTGGCTTACGTATATTTCGGAGGATTCATTGGCAATGAATTTAGTAAAATATCAAAATACCTAATATGTTCAACTTCATCAAAAGTACAATAAAAAATAAAAATAAAAGTAAATTGATCTTACATTTCCCACGTAGGAATTTCATTATAAGATTCGAATTGGGTTTTAAAAATATAACAAATGTAATAGAACAGTTTTCAGCAATGGAAGCTATTAACACCTATGGTACCAAATCTCGGCAACCTTCATTGGTCCAGTGCGACTCGGATTTGGCATTTTCCATAGTAAAATCGAATCTGCGGCTGATCAACTAAAATAGGTAGCAAAGTTTTTCTAAGATTTCGATATTTTCGACAATCATATCTCAGAAACGGTAAAAGAAAGAAGAAAATTTTATTTGGGATATAAAATGCGAATGGACCCTAAATATACCAAATTTTCATTTAGGGTAAACTTCTAAATTTCAGTCATTATCCTCACTCACTAATTTCACACATCAAGACTGTTCGAGCTGCTGAGATGAAAAATATTTTGGCGAAATTTTCCCATATAATGGGTAGGGAAAGCGGCAGATGTGACATGCCTGCAGTGCCTACTTCGAAAATGTTATCAGAGTATCAGTATCACTTTCACAAATCGAGCAGGCCGTGGCTAGAAATTGATTTAACACAAACACAACACAGTATAAATAAAAAAGCAACGCTTAGCATTACATCGACGCACAATAAAAAGAGCTCTGTCGTCACATAAAAAAATGTTCGGCGGGGCCAGCGAAGCCAACATATCGGATAAAATAGAGTATAAATATATATTTGTCCGTTATCGTTATCGGGTTCCATACTGAAAATATAAGTTGTGTCAGATAATACATATTCTTTGTAGTATCTGATACGATAAGTTTAAGCAAGACCTAGTTTGCTTAGGATAAAGTTTGGGTCAGAAGGAGGTTAGCCGTTCCAGCATGGCCTTTTCAGACAACAGACATGGCGCCGCGGAAGCGCGCGTCCAAGCTGCCGTAGGAGGGGCGGTAGCGCGGCGTACGCTGGCTCCAGGGCGTGCGGCGGTTCTTGTAGCTGGAGCACGCGATCAGGCTGTTCATGGCCGGCGGTCGCGACTGCTCCACGCTGATGCCGCGCCGGTGGCTGCAAATAACAATCTCTTCAGAGCATCTCTGCAATGCGACATGGATTAACTACATTCTACCTGCCGTTCACTGTGTAAACGGGTACGTAAGCCCTTTTATGCTCGCAAAAATGTTTAGTGGCGTTGTAGACGGGGTCCGCCATGTAGGTTTCACGCGAAATGAATATGGTGCACTAACCTCTTAGCGCGCTGAGTAGCTGGCGGGTACTCGTCGCCGATGAGCACGCTGCCGTCGAGCGTGCCGTCGATTTGCAGCAGGTCGCCGGCAGACACCGACACGTCGAGCTTCGACACGCGGTCCGAGGTCCACAAGAAAACGACTACCATAAACATCTGTAACCAAACAAACAACATCATTATAAACGTGGCGAAAAGTCAATTAGCTAATTTCCTTGAAGTTAGACAAGTGAGGCTACCGATTCTGATGCCGAGGCGATAATCCATATCTATATGCCAACAAACGATAAAGGATGAATCACACAAGGTCGGGACGGGACGATCTCTCAATTTCTATAGAAAGAATCACGTGATAGCTCGAAGCCCTCGGATGTCACGTGACGTTTTCTATAGAAACTGACAGATATATCGTCCCGTCCCGCGCCATCCCGTCCCGTTCTAGTGAGTCATCCTTAAGCCGTCCTCAATTTATTAAGGAAATTAACAATTCTCAAAGAACTATACCCGGGGATTTGTTTCTGGGGTGAGGAAATAAGAATATTGTTGACACTTTGTTCTGCTTGGTGCGTACAAGTCGAGAACCAAGAGGAATATATTAGTTTGCGGCCGCCATGCATCGTTTTCCACCCGCTTCATAGATAAACAACAACCCACTTTCAGAGCATGAGAAAAGAAAAAGTTTTTTTTAAAAGACGTATGTTATTGGTAGTCCACGATTTGATAAAAGCTTGGAAAAAAACGTAAGCTACCAATAACATACGTCCTTTAGAAAAGCTTTTATGAAGTTTCATTTTAGCAAACCATTGTGGCACAGACGTAGAATATTTAATATTATAGTCAGAGAAAACTAATAGGCATTTAAATTAAAACTCACCACTATGAGATTCAATATGAAAATAAACATAGTGGAACTCTTAAATCCGATCGAATCGAACAGCAGACCCGACACCGTGGGCCCGATGAACGCTCCCAGCGCGAACGTCGACGTCCACATGCCGGCCACTAGTCCATACGTCTCGATTGAATTAGGCAGTCCACTCGCTCTGTAATACAACACAGGGAAAACTAGGCTACGGTAATAGGTATGCAATTTATACAGCTACGAAACCCCTCTAGTTAGAGTGCCATAATAGTTATCATTATTACAGTCAAACCACATTATTTCTTTCAAGCAAATGAACTGTCAAACTTTGAAGAGTTATTCTAAACGTCAAACTTCTATGAAATTATGACACTTACTTAAACTTTCGCAGTCTGTGCATCAAAATCTATGAAACATGGGATAGACGGACTCTAATTAATCCGGGTATCTAATTTTCAGCGGTGGGTGTGAGAGTGGATGGGCAACAAATGGGTTGTTAAATCAATAGACGGTGTGTAATTTATAGAGCTCTATGTTGGTGTAATACGTGTGATAGCTAATTATTTCGAGTATCGAGACAAACCACATTGGTTTAACGATACTCATGTATGTTATGTTTATACTGTTTTTGTAATTGTTTTTATAAATATATAAATAAAAAAAAATGTACCTATTCAATTTGGGGGAAAAGTAGTGCCAGGTGACGTCCAAAGTGCGGTACAAAGTGCCAAAGTCGTCTCATTTATAGAGCTCTGGGCCATAGAGTATCAAGAGTGAACACTCGGATACATCGTGTTGTGACAAGCAATGGCGGCCGATTTATATGTGTGCGTGCAGCCGAGTGATACCATGTGAAGTTTTTTTTCCGAATATAATCAAATCGAATTGATGACCGGGGATTCAATGAAAAGTTAAATATTTGTTTTGATGAAAATTATTTCTGTGCTTTTAACTAATTACACGTAAATATGTAATATACACATAATTTACAAGTAAAAGTTACTTTATTAGGTATAGTAAACAATTTCATACGGATTACAGTAAGGTAGGTAATTCTCTTTCTAAACAATGTTGAAACAACATTCATGCGACAAGTGATGATTGGGGATCATGTGGAAGGTAGGTAGTAGTAGTACAGTCACGTCTTTAAATATACACTTTGGAACGTATTCCAGGGAAAGAAGAGCCAAATTATAATACAGATGCAAATACAAAATTTAATATATACGAGTATATATATATATATATTAGGAAAGGTACCATTTCATGGATTTTCATATTTCCATAAGTATGAAATATGCAAGACGAAGCAAGCAATTACGCGACTTTCGGGATATAACCAAACTCAAGCTGCTGGTCACACTACGCGTAATGAAGTTAATATTCGATTTTTTTGCATAAACACGTGTCAATTATAATTTTACCGATGAAAGGTCATTCCATGCGACTTGTTTTTGTGACCGGTTGCGTTTTTACAATGTAAAACTACGCACGTCGGCATTTTCACATTATTTTCACGGAGATGTTTGTTGTTGGTTGGTTTCGTTATCACCGACAGATGACAAGCGTAATGTTTTGTCTGTGCATGTGTGCGTTCTTGTCGGTACAAGGTGACAGGCGTAATATGGGCGTAATATGGAATCACAGTTTCTTCTTAGTGACACTACGTCTATTTATTTTCTAAGTCTATGCTCTGGGCCTATACTTTTTCATTTGAGTAGACTTTCAAAAGCTTGTGTGCAAAACTACAGGCTCAAATATTCAGTTCATCACCCCGCCAGGCGACGACAAAGAGCAACTATCACATCTATCGCTGAATAGCTGCGCCAGACGCCCGGATTAAGTAGGAATGATAGTATAGTATGGCACACTAACTGGAGGGGTTTAATGACTATAAATTGCATGCCTATTTCCTTAGCTCTAGCTCTTAGACTACAAGTCAATATATTACTTAAGTATGTATTAAACAATTCTAGATTGTAAGTGGTTTCAATGTAACACGAAATCATTGGCAAATGACTTACATTGCAGTACCCAGCGCGTCTGCGAACGAAGCTACCAGTTGACTTCCCATGCCCATTCCATGTAGTACTAAGCCAGTCACTGTTACCCAAAGTAACCTGTAAGTGAATACATATATTATACATGTAGGTACTTACATAAGTTGGCGTAAGAAAATTGTGTGATTGTCGAGCGCGTAAAATACCAGGAAATTGAATCTTATACTTAAGTACACAGAATTACCAGAAAGTTCCATAAAGCATATTATAATAATCGAATAAAATAGCTATAGGGAAATGTATGGAAATTGAGAATACCTTCTAGTGTTGTTATTATTTATTCTAAGTATAAGTAGGTATATTTAGGTCAACGGCAAACAATCTAAATCTTACAATGGAACAAATGAGTCCACAAATAGAGGTTGTTGTTGCACTTTTTCATTTAGTGACTATTCATTTTTGTATACTTAAATCAAAGTTTTGTCAAAGGTGCTGCTCACTAGCTGAAAGCATGCAGTGGTAAAACGAAGAACAGATCAAGTTAAAAAATAATGATATATTTACGTTTGATCGTAAATGAAGGGTGCAGGTCCTATGAGCAGGAAGGCAGTGGCCACGAACGCGCAGCCCAGCACCGTAATGTACTTAGGTTTAATGGCGGGCCGATCGCACAGCCAGCCCCAAGCCGGCGCCGACACCGCGTACACGCCGCCGTTGATCACGAACATCAGCCCCAGGATCATGGGCGAGAAATTAAACTGGAAACATCGATATTATCAACTGAAATACAACAGACTTACGTACCTACACAATTTAAAAATAAGCTATTCATCCAATAAATGCGGGTACATGCTTTATGGATATTTTAGATCTTCACATAACAGAATGTCGCCGTATTTTTCATATGAAATTATAATTTTAAAAGATACAACTGCCAATATCCATCTATGCTGCTAATATCCATCATATCCATATCCAAAATATTTCATCGTTTCTGAAAGAGTTTTATTTCACAAATTCGAGTGTTCGAATGTCAAAAATTGCATGCACATACTCGTATATTAGCTTTATATTATGTACATAATTCAAATGTGAGGTTTACACTAAGTGATCAATCTAAACAAAATCAAGCTAGTGATCGTGTGTGTTCGGTATTCGGGCGTTATTTACGAGCCTAGGTATGCCGTGTCATCGAGTTCAGCTTTCAAAACCGCACCCGCACCGTAGAGATTTTTGCTGCTACTATGCCACTAACATGGTGTTACAGGGTCCACCTTGTCGGTCGGCACACGTACCTGTCGCAGGTGCGGCTCCAGTGTGGCCTGCAGAAAACCGATGCTCATGCTGGTGCACATGATGCTCATGGCGGCTAGTAACACGCCCGGGATACGCAGCAGCGTGAAGATGCTTGCTATGTAACAACAACAACAATGTTCGAAGTGTTTATTTACTAGTTTCATGCGCTTTGCCAAAAATCCGGACTGTCATAATTTGAGAAGGTTAGGTGGGAAACAGAAGTTACGACTGCTCACGGCATCGAAGAAATGTTAACACGCTACTGTCAAATTCTTAAGAAATCAAGAATATTTAAAAGAAAATAATAGAAAGAGCTAATCTTACGTCCGGCAGGCCTTAGGTCCTCGTCGTCGTTGCCCCTTGGCAGCGCCACGCAGCTCATGACGGCGGCGCAGAACAGTGCCGAGCCCAGCACCGCGAACGGCAGCGTGTAGCCCCCCAGCCCGTACAGCGCGCCGCCCAGCGCCGGGCCCACGATCAGCCCTAGTCCGAAGAATGTTTCCAACGACGCCTACAACCACAATTACAAAACTTAGCTACATCCAAACCCATCTGACAAATCAACTGACTACTTTATACATTTTATGGTTAGGTATAGTCATTCCCGGTGGGTTACAAACAACTACCGAAGTTCACAGTGCCCATTTCGTGCGTGCCATGCTCCGTCAGTGGCGGTAGGGTTCCACTGCGCGTTGGCGAAATTTAAAGGTTCCGTGTCCGTTTCGGAGCTATGAGCAAACTGGACCTACAGTGAGCTCAAATCGATATAAGTAAACAGCTTAGTATATTTTGCTTACTCGAGTATGCGCTATGGAAAAGTGTGTGGCAAGTAGAAAAGTGGGTCCGAAACAGATCATTTATTGTTTGTTAGTGCTTTTCAGTTATTGTATGCCTGTATGCAAAATTAACATTGACCATAATGTAATTCGGTTTGTGTAATATGGCTTATTGCAATGAAAACATGTTGAGTGGAAAAGAACGAATCAAACCGTTCATTTGGTGGTACAACATATCAATTCGCAAAGCAGGCGCATAATATATATTCGAAAGTAGCTGCGAATGGCGGCAACAATTTTAAGTCATATTTATAAATTTTGTACACTAATAACTAATCTAACCTAAACTGGATGATACTGTACCTAAATACTTACATACTATTCGTTTTTAGTAAATTGAAATGATAATTAACACCAATCATAAAGCAATCCGAATGAGAGCATTAAATTTAAGAACTATAGCTAACACGATCTTTTCGGAGTCTTTCCGGTGAACTTTTGAAACTTAAGGGCTATGCATAGGGTTGCCGCCCTAAGTGCACAAATTTGCGGTAGATATTCGGGATCAACATGCGGGATTTGGCTATAAAATACGGGACGGCTCCTTCGGTCTAAATATGTAAGGTGTATCGACTGCCAACGACTAGGCATACAAAAAATTACTTGGTTAACTTTCTTAGCATTTAGGTAAATTCAAATTGAACGGACGCGCTCCGAGTCACGTTCATCTAGCCTCATCTAGCTTCCGTCTAGCCTGAAAACGGAACAATCGGCGTCCCGCGACGCCCCTTTGCGGGACACGTCGTCAAGACCCTAGAAACGGGACGTCCCGCGTATAGCGGGACGGATGGCAACCCTAGCTATGAAGGTTGATTATCTTAATGAGCCCTTATCCACATTAAATGTGACTCTTCTTTATTGAATTGCATGATAAAAATCATGACTATGAAATGATGTCCACTTTAACTATTGACCACAGGAAATATAGGCTCTATACAGTTCAGCCGAACAAACACTTTTTCTTTCCTGTTGTCAATAGTTAATAGCTTGTGGACATGTACTAATGATTTTTAACATACCTACAATGCAATAGCAAAGACAAACCCCTTAATGTAGATACATATAACGATTAAATAAGAAAATCAAGCGTTAGAACATCGTTCGTCTTCGACCTTATAGGTAAAACGCGAAACGTTATTTTAAATAGGTACAATAAGTTGTAGGCGGAACGTATGACATATGTACATATATGGACAAAACGATATAGCGGGCTTATTTCGGATTGATCGGGTTCTAGCGAGTTCGTGGACATAAACAATAGGCGAGGCCATTTTTACAATACTGCGCTACACCAAGGACGGAAGGAGAACTGTTTCCCGCCCACGAAAGTATTAAGTTTTAAAGTGAGAAATTCATCTATGTAACGTAAAAACCTAGGTACTTACAAGGATTTATTCGGTGTTTTAGTGACCTATCTAGAGCTCATTATTTGTTACTATTTTTTACTAAGACAAGACTTGTGATATCGGAACGCTGCACGCTGAAGAGTGTGTTCACAATTGTCAACTAAATATTACTGTTACTTTGTGCTGCGGGCGACCATAGGCTACGGACACCGGTTACTGTGGAGTTAGGCGGGCGCTGTATTCTTGTTTTTTACAAACTCAATTTAAATAAATCATATTAGGTATTGACCCTTCTTATCGTGAATTTAATTTTACACAATTAATTAGGTATATGTACGGCAAATTATGAACAAATAATATTTTTTTATTTTCACTCGTAGACAGCAAATGAAATATAAATATTTGGAGACAACCTCACACAGATCAACCGCAACCTAGCCCCAAACTAAGCAAAGCTTGTACTATTTATTTATTTAACAAGAACGGTCAATACCAATTACACTTGTTATTTTTTATATATACCTATATCTAAGTACTAGATAGTAAGTATTACATACAATAATATAATTTCTAAAATTATAGTACCTACCTAATAATAATCAGGCTTCTCTCTCAGAATAGTTGAGGCACTTGGACGTTAGCCTAGGCCAGAAATTAATGAATATGTCCACTTGTGGATCAGTGCGCAGGAGTCCATTGAGTGAGTTGAGATGGCGTACTATGGGTACAAGGCGTCAATATACTCGTACATAGGTACTTGTAGTCAAATTAAGTATACTTAATACAGAACGCCCACAACACACTATTCACTACATCTTCACACACATCTTCTTCTGTACGCAATTATTGTCGATTTCAATTTCTATGATTCAGGGAGTACGAATAACGAAAATCATACCCTTGATCATAACCAATTTAGTAGGTATTAATGCCAACTTGAACAAAGCAAACAACAAAGACACCATCCTTTTACTGCAACTGAACTTCCTATTTTTGCCCGGTCCGGATAACGGAATAAGTAGGTAGGTACTTTATGAAGTTAATGACCCAACTTAGTAAGGGGCGCACCACGTGAAGATATTTAACTACTATTTAGCATTGTACGAGTATTAAATCATACGCAATACACATTATTATCGTATTCGGTGCTGGCAATGTACTCGTATCGACGCCGTGATTAATTAACGAGTTCGACAATTAGATAAGCAACGTTATCAATTCTCTCGCTGAAATGTCCATCGCACCGCTAATAACACACAAATAAGACGCAAAGCAGAACATTATATTGACCCGTTGACCTGTTGGCTAGCTTTAAATAAATTATTGAGTATACTTATACAATGTTTAATCAATTTCAAGTTCGATTAGATAAATACCCTAATGAAATGCGCTTTATGTATGTATACTAGGTAATGTAATAAAAAATCGGTCTCACATCCCGATATTGCTGCCATGATTAAGGGTAGTTTTAGATACCTAGACTAAGTTACGACATTTCGCGAACCTTTATGTTAGTGAAATTTGATGGAAACATTTCCTTTTGTTAATGTCGAAGATCATCCTTGGACTAAAAAAGCGACGGCACTCTAAGTTAAAATTAACTAAACTGGTGTCATTGCTTTAATTGTGCTTACAGACCGATGTCGTACGCTACACGCTGGTTGTAACTTCACGATTTACCTATACAGCGTACCTACATAATAGCGCAGCATTTTGATACCACGCTTCATTTCACGATCTTCTACACCTGAAAGGCCTTATTCTTCTTTAGGGAAAAATATATTCAAATAACTTCAACTATCGTTAAGTTAATAATAACGTAGTTTCTAATAATACTGTCGTCATGACACTGTTATGATTTAAGTCTACCTTTTCCGTTGGCTTTGTTATTTTATGTAAACAAACATCATGTACTCTTAATGTGATAGGATATGGGGTCATCCATCTGAATTTAAATTACGCGCAGACGTTGTATAATATGACAATACTGATAACATGCTAAAATCCAAAGGAATGTAAAATTACTAAAAATGAAGCGTTGCCATATTAACGACATTCTTAACATTACTCGTATTTTTGAGTAATTAACACATTTACAAATTAAGTGTAGGTAAATATATATAGGTAACATCAGTATCTCATCACAAACAACTTAGGTGCTTTATTTTTTTACATTTAAAACAATGCTGCACAGTGCTGGGACAATGCGGCGATGGCTTGATTTACTAGCAAATAAGCAGACATACAAACATGACAGCGACGTTGTTAGGGAACTCCTTGGCGATGATGGCGAAGGAGGCGGTTAGGAAGGCGGCGTTGCCCATGGCCTCCACCATGCGGATCACGAAGCTCAGCGTGATGAAGGCGCCGTGCCCCTGCACCTTATCCAGCATCCTGACAACAACCAAACACACGCTAAGTAGACACGTCGTTTGCGTTGTCTATATACTAAGTTGCCGTTATCACATCCTTCATGTTTTCGAGGATCCGGCTACCAAATAAACATGAGATAAGTAACAACTGTTTTATTTACAGACAATAAGATCTTCCCGTTTATTATAATATATAATTAGTACTCGATAGTAACAGTATCTTGTATTATTTTAATTGTTTATAAACATCAGTTGTACAGTGTACTAGAGTTTTGTTAGCTAGTCTTCCTGTTCATATACAGGCTGGATACATGCGTGTATTCATCTTTATAATAAAGTATTCTGTGGGGAAAGACCGAGGTTACCCGAAAAGTATGGCGCAGGTGCCGGTAGTGAGGATGCCGCCGTTGAACAGCAGCTTGGGCCCGATGCGGTTGAGGTGCGCGCCGTACAGAGGGCTCACCAGGAACACCACCAGCTCGAACACGCCGAACACCAGCCCGTACTCCGTCGCCGTACAATGTTTCTTCTCCGCCTGCAAACACCACTCATACTCTGTACATACCTACTCTCGCCAACACTATCCACTAATCATTTCGAATCCCTATTGCAACACCAATTATATTTAAATTGGTTGTAGGTAAGTTGACTACGTACGCTTAATACAAATAAGTGAATATGCAATATGGAATATAAGATGTACTACTATGGCCAGTAAAGGGCGTTGCTTTTTGTTCCGACGGTTACTGATTAGTAGGAGTTTGTGGTCATTGAAATTGAATCGTTTGCTATACCTATTGGGCTACTGCCTTATGTAGGACTTAATAATACGATTTGACTATTTAATCAACCGGAGTAGCAATGTCTGTCATTTTCTATACAAAAAAGTCTGCGATTATTACGAAGGAGATTTTTACGGCGCGTCAAACGTATTGATAAACGTCGTGATAAACAATTCATAAGTACCTACCTAACGTACAAATAGGTACTTATGTCAGATAAACGTCATTCCATACAATGAGTGTGATTGTTTATCATATGCATTGGACAGAAGGTAGACCTGTCAATCGCTACTCCGTCTGGTTTAATACCTAGTTACATTACATCTTTTACGGCAAGAGTTCAAGGCAAGGGTTTTGCGTGTTATTTTATTTTTCAGTCCTCCAGCCGGTAAGCGCCACTTTACGCAAAACTAAATTGCCGCCTGCCGGCTCCGTCGGGCTGAAATAGTACATTTCGATGCTAGTGCGGAAAGTATGTCATTACTTCACGAGTCCCGAGGTATCTTGACACGAGCCGTAGGCGAGTGGCAATACTCGGGATGAGTGAAAAATGACATGTCCGCACGTGTATCGAACGACGTTTTTCAATACAGATGCGAAAAAAAATTAAATACATAAGAACGAATTTGAAAGTTTTTTATTACTTCCGTAACACTATTGTAACTAAACTATCAAGAACATCTTCAAAATATTTATCTTATCTTCTTTACTTACTTACTCATTTTCAATATCATAACCATTATTTCTCATTAACAAAATAATAAATCGCATGTGACAAATCGTATCGTCATGTCTTAAAGGCCCTTCGAACATGTTTACCTAATTGAAAAACGCCTCTACTTTGACTGACGTTTCGTAGGCTCTGTTCCGTTTCATACACACAGATTTATAAGAACTGTTTTCAATGTTAATATTTTTAATGAATGATCATTAGTATGATGAAGAAGTAATTATTGAAATATGAAATATCAATATCTTTAATATTATTGCGTTAATAGTAGGTATTTAGTTTTATTACGGCTCGGTAAAGCTAACGAACAATAATACTCTTTGGTAAGCAGTCATGAATTGGAACACAACTAAATTTAAAAAGATTGGAAAAGTAAAAAGCACTAGTTCGCAAAAACAAACTTTGCGCACGCAAAACAGCCAAAAAAAGGGCACTTTTTGAGCAACTGTATTGAAAAATAGTATACAAACCTCGGCCGGTAAATGGGAAAGCCTCGGATCACATGTTAGTCGACCTCGGCTTCGCCTCGGCCGACAATTACATGGATTCCGACGCATTTCCCACTTAAACGGCCTTGGTATGTAATGTACTATTTCTCAAACATGATCGTAAATGTATGCATTTATGTCACGAAATGAAGACATGAAGTTCCTTTTTACGGCTCCCCACATTTACTTCTTGGCCGGCGGCCGTGAAGTAATGTATGGCGTAAGTATGAACGAAACATTATTGTCCGCTGCTCTAACTTTTTTAATTTGCATACTAACACTAAACTGACAAAGGAAAAATTACATACAGCCAACGACCACTAGATACTTGCGACATTAAAAAAACAAATTCTATGTTTCTATTTATATTTATGTGAATTATGTGCGGTTAAACATGGTGCTTGAATAGCTAATTCAAATTGCATATTTAAAAAATAATAAGGTGGCAAATTAAACATTTTTTTCCTTATTAACTTATTTACCTAGTAGTTGTTTTAAATTTAATATTTCCTTACAATGTTTGAGAAAAGCACTAGGTATACAAGCCTCGGCCGGAAGAGAGATTGCAGGACTTGTTTAATCCGAGAGATTGCAGGACGAGTCTATCACAAACTCGTCCTGCAATCTCTTACTTCACGGCGCCTCTGCAGTAATGTACTATTATTCAAATCAAATACTTTTTTAAGAGGCAGACAACACCTAAGTCATGTTCTTTAAACAGTTTTTTTCATTATAATTCAAAGACCGAAGCTGGAGCAATTTTTGATTTAACGAAATAGGTTTAAAAGAAAATTGTTGCAAAGGTCTTAAATTCATCATTGAACGATTCTATGTCATTATTTATTTGATTTGGGTGTAAACCGTCAACGTGATTGTCGTTTGTTTCTCGGGATGAAGATGGCGTCTCTGGAATCATTTTTTGTATTTTGTGTGCAAAATGTTGTTTAATGTGTAATGTTGATAGCTAATTGTGCAGTAAACTAACGAAGCAGTATACAGCTAATGAAGAATTAATCCTGAAACGAGCTCAGTCACTCCTTTAGTCACCAAGCGGCAATCCCGGGATCTTGGCCCCCTGAGAAGCTATATTTTAAGTCTTTTAGCTATAAACTTAACATATAGCGAGGTCAATTACCGAACAACGTCGCCCTAGTGGCAATATACTATTCTATTTATTCAATATACTAAAATATATAATACCTACGTGACACTGGCAAAATTGTCTAACTCTCGGACAGAAGCCATTATTTAAAAGAAGAAGAAGAACCGTGAACGTGTCACATTTCACGAATAGTCCACGGTTTTTTAATTTTAATAGTTTTCGTGTTATATTTTTCTAAAGCCGTTTTCGTTTACTCCGACATAGACAATAGGGTGTGTCACATTTGTATGATGAAAAAAAATCTTCTAATACATAGTTACCAAAAGTTAGGCTTAGGTATAAAATCAAGTAATATGTTGAAAAAGGATGGTTTTCCTTTAGCTTTCAGCTCGCTCAAACGAGGTAAAAAATTGCCAAGTTCAAAATACGTAATTGTAATCTTTAGTATAGGATTCCTTTCATTTCAAAAGTATCACTTTTCAACATTGTATGTAATTATGTTAATGTAATATCTACAAAAAACAATACCAATGTAAACAACCTTTTAAAGTATTTTTTCGATATTTTTCCCTACGGTGTGCCGTTTTATTGGTACAAAATTAAATATATGGTTATAATAAAGTAAAATTAATTAATTTTGCAATGTTATATTGCTAAATGCATATTTTGATCATAATATAAAGATATCAGAATATGCAAATTATACATTCAAAAATTTAGATTTGTATGGAGTTTTCAAAACTTCAAGGCCGTTGAGCGAGCTGAAAGTGACCTCTGAAGTAGATATGTATTTTGAATACAGATCGTAATAATAAGGTACTTAATTCGGCAACTTTTGAGAGGTATTAGGTAGGTAGGTATTATAAGCCTTACAATTTCAAAAAGTTTTGAAAATGACACACCTGTCCATAACAGTGCGCGCTGCCTTGGCTGTTGTCGACCCCTTAAGTTTAACTTTTTGTTAACTTTAATGACGCTGTTTAAACAATTTGTGGCAGTTAGACGTCGTGTTCAGTACAACCAGTGACTAAACTTTAAATTTTTGCCCTCTCTATTATTGGGCATTTTTCATGGAAAATAAAATAAAATATATAATAAATCCTCTCTCAATGTGTCCGGATTAACTTTGTTAATAACTATTCTAAATTTTAAATCGGTAGCTTAAGTAGTTCTTGAGATATTTAACGATGTGACATGACAGACAGACAGACTGACTGAGTCGCATTCAGTCCGTACCATTTTGGTACGGAACCCTTAAAATGGTTACACGAGTCCATGTTAGTTATCTATTGAAACTGTAAACTCCCCACTTAACAGGTGGCAATGTTTTTTAATCGGATAATGAAGATGGTCTACTCTAAAGTGCACTCTATCTAAAGTGGGGTCTACTTCTTTAAGTAGCAGTTATTTGCCTACACGAGAAGCTTTGTAATCTCATACCAATTATATGAGATATCAAAACTGAAAACGTGGCTGTAAAAAAATCGCCCGTCTTTCTCTTGCCCGGTTTCTTTTACTAATTTGGCTTAGATAAATATCCACTAGTGCAAATATTTTTGAAATTCATTACTTATCATCCTGAAAATCGCAAAGGTTTATGACATTTGTATACGTATTACTTTATTTATTTTTAAACGTATGGCATATACAAGAATAGGCAGATACAAACAATATGATTATCGTACCCCGAATCGGGTTTACGACTTGTGAGGTCAGCCTTAGGTTCCATGCTCATTAAAAACGCGCATTTAAACTATATTGAAACGAACTTTTTATCCCATATTGATCATGTCCACGAAAGTTCACATCCAAATGAGAAGGTCCACATTTGAATAGGTCTCTAGTATTAGTTATTTATACGGGTTATGTTCACCGATGAACCTTGCGTTAGCGATCCAGGGTAAATGCTTCGAGCAGGCAGCAGAGTGTAGCTATCAAACATTGAACATGAGCCGGGTGGCCTATCGCCGATTTGGCTCTTCAAAGAATGCTTAAGAGTGCTTATATGCGAGCAAAATACTGTTACAACTAAATTTTTTTTTTGGAGATAAAAGCTTTATTACAAAATTTAAGAACTAGTAATTACTCAATATTTAAGTAATAATCATTTTAATAATCTCAACGGTTTCCATGTTCTAAACTAAAACAAGTAAAGAAGGGGCTATGTTTGAGAAATAAAAGTATCGAGACATAAGTTACGAATCGTGTTTTCACGTTCTTAGCAGTTGAAAGGAAATATGTTGAAGTTTTATTTATATGAATATCAGGCAAGTACTTAGTTGTCATTGTCACCAATATTGAGATCTAGAGGTCTGAATTATAACATTCATAACGGCTTGGCAGTTGTGGCCTCCACCAATGCGGGACAATACCTAAGATCAATTTTTATAACAGTTTGTTACTCAATCATGTTTTACTTGGTTAAGTTTTAGTGAATGAAATTTACGATATCGAATTCCGGGTTTGTTTTTGTTTTTACGAAATTATGAAAGTACAGTAGAATCCGGTTATAACGACGTCGAAGGGACCGACGATATTACGTCGTACTTACCGGAAGTCTTACTAAACAAACTGTCAATTTTAAAGTTGTTTCACGATTTTAATAGTCACACACTCATTATAATTCATAGTGGTTCAATGTAACTCACCGAATAATCGAAATTAAGAATATTTTGTTCTTCAGCGAAAGAAATTGCTGAACCATAGACCTATTTATTCGTGATTCCCGACTATACATTGCAACTCGAGCCATTGTAAATTGCGGAGTTTTTTTTACACGGGATGATACCCTTACGCGCTTAAGTTTTCGAACAAAGGTTCTATCTTTTATGTATACAATGCACCGTCACCGTTGAAACCGAACATTTTCGTGTGAAATCCCGTCGTTAAAAGCGGTAGGTCGATATAAGCAGTCGTACTAAATACATTTTCACAGTGGCTTGTATGAAAACCAACCATCTGTCTATATCTACGTCGCTAAAACCGGTTGGTCGTTTTATGCGGCGTCGTACTAATCGGATTGTACTGTATATATATATAGGGATGACGACTAGGTTGAAAAACTTTTATTCTAATTAGTCCGTCAGAAAGATTATCTAAAATTATTAGACACGTATTTTTTCCTTTTTCAAGATAACCAAAATTGACGAATATGAAGAGCGTCAAAGTTCCGTGGTGGGGGCTGGTGACGTCACCTGTGAGTAAAAATCGAACTCAATTGTGACGTCGCGCGAAACTTTAAAGCGCTATATTTCCGTCGTTTTTCATTTGACGAACAAAAGAAAAATTATGTGTTCAATATTTTTTAACACTCTAACAGACGGACTAATTAGTTTTTTTTTTCGTCTAGCCTATTCTACCCCCATCAGCGCGATAAAAAAGGTACGTATGTATTTAATTGAAACTCTAGAAGAAGTAGTAAGTAGATTGAAGTTATTACATATACAACAATTTGTGGAAATAGCCACAGCGCCTACATATTAGGTAATGGCTATAGTTGCAGAGCGTTATGAAATGGTATTGCTCACGCTCAGGAGTTAATATACAAGTACTCATGCAACTTGAAATAAATTTTCATAGATAAATAAGACCATTTAATTGAGACTGTTGACTGACGGTAAACTAACATAGATGTTCCCAGCAGGTAAGTTATTTTGGAAACATCTAGTTCTCGGTATTATTAATCTTTTACATACATGCTTACAGACGATGTTCTTTTTAATTCCGACGTATGAAGCCGAATCTTCAAGTTCATCTTAGTGAACCACATATACACAACCTTAAGCCTTATAATTTAAAACTTCGTTGTGTAATTTAATGTAAAATATCAATTACAACAAATAGACGTTTAGGCAGGTAGGTATATCAACACTGGGCATGCGATTATTAGGAACACTCCATAATTATTTTTAGACAAGGTAAACTTTTTCGTTATTTGCTTTATCACTATCACTATATTCTTATTATTATTCTTTATTTCTTTTAATTCTCAGGCTAGGTTATTTTATAATATGATTATAAAAGTAAAATACAAAAACACAATACAAAATACATATAAACACATTATAAAAAACCTAACCTAGGGTGCCGCCGGCAACGTGGCAGGGCCCAGGCTGCCGGTGGTTAGGGCCGCAAAGAGAGGAACAGACGAACTATGCGCGCCGTGTCCAGGATTACCGCCTTCTGCATCTGACCCTTGATCCATCCACCTAGCGAGAGTCTCTCAAGATGTTGGTCGAGACTCTTCTCTATGAGACCGTTCGCTGAAACGACTATCGGGACAATGATCGTCGAGTCAACATCCCACATGGCGGTTATCTCGTGAGCCAAGTCTAGGTACTTACTGGACTTGTCCTCCTCGTCCTTCACGAGATTCTCGTCATGGGGAATGGAGACGTCGACGAGCACGGCCCGGCGCTGCGATTGATCAACCAGCACGATGTCAGGCTTATTGGCTACAATAGTCCTGTCCGTGATGATAGACCGATCCCAATAGAGCGTGGCAGGACCATTTTCGAGAACTGGCGCAGGTGCGTACTTGTAGTACGGCACTTCGCTTTCTCTGTCCCTGTGTCCCTATGTATGCTTAAATCATTAAAACTACGCAACGTATTTTGATGCGGTTTTTTTTAATAGATAGAGTGATTGAAGAGGAAGGTTTATATGTATAATAATAACCTGTGCGAAGCCGGGGCGGGTCGCTAGTATTTTATATACCACAACTCCTCGTGTTTCAGACAATATGACTTAAATCAGTATTTAACGTGCCTACTCTAAATTATAAATCAATAAAAAACAATGCAGAATGAAATATTTTGACTACAAACTCATTATTTAGTAACAATTATTAGTAAGGATTCATTGGTCTGTTTGCATCACCACCTATATATCTCAGTCCATTAGTAATATGTGTAGATATTACTTTATTGACGACGTTTCACAGACAACAATCACGTCTAGGTGCAATTGTTCGTAAGTTCGAAGTTCCGAAAGCTATTGATATGAAGTAGATAGTTATATACTTACCTCTTGAGGGTAGAACGGCGCCTGCAACGCCACACATATTGCATTGCAAAAGTCTGCTATAGAAATAACGATAATGGTCATCCACTGCCTTCTAGAGAACATGTAACCCATTATTTGTATAAGTTAAATTAGAAAAAAATACAATAACGTTGTACTTAGTACCAGAATTACTAAACACGACTTAGTAGAAGTATAAAACTTGTGTATTTTAAAACTAATTCCATAATGAGTTGTAATACTAATGAACAATAGAAATGTCGTATCGACTAGTTTATAAAATGCAATAAATAAATAAGAGACGTTTATGTATCGGGAAGGCGGTTAGGCCACTGACTGTTCTGGATAAGGAGGTGGTGTGATAACGCGGGTGGCGGCGGGTGAACTCTGCCCGTATTAGCCTCGCCAAACATTCGCTTCATTAGGGTTTGCTATCTGGTGCTGGACTTTTCTCTTTTAGCTATTGGGATATAAACGAGTTTTATGGATGTTATAGTGTCTTCATTCTGCATTGTTCTTTATTGAGTAACAGCTTGATAATAGGCCGGCAGGCATCATGCTGAGGCGAGATCATTTCGTGGCTCAGGGTTTACAATTTTTATTTGTTTATTCTATTTCCGTGTACTGCAAAGCCACGAATATCGTATTTTCTTTTTGGTATTTCTCGTAGGAATTTGTTTGTGTGTTATTTTTAAACTTTCCGAAATAATACAGCTGGGATCACTCAAACTGAGTTACATACAAATTTTTTGTACCTAGTTGAGACATACCGCCTTATTCATAAAAAAGTTAACAGGAGCTTTAGTTAAATTATGTTTTCTCCCAAGTGATAGATAAGGATAAACCAATAGCTAATGTATAACAAATCAATTGTAAACTAATACGCTAGATCTGTGACAGAGATTTTTTTTCATAGGTATATAATATCACCATAAATTTAAGATTTAACTCTTGTCGGTGTAGCTGATGAAGTATGCAACACTCTCCAAGTACCTACTTCTATTCAAAGCTTCCTCTTTAACCTCCTTATACGACATGACTTGTGCCTTATCCTTTATTTGTTTTATGTAGCTTTGTTGATGTACGGGTGCGAAGCCTGGGCCCTAAGACAAAGAGAGGAATACGCACTGCTGGTGGCCGAACGGAAGATCTATCGAAAGATACTTAGACCCACTCACGGAGAGGATGGCTTGTGGAGGATACGCAGGAACCAAGAAATCAACATAGTAGGAGAAACAAAAGCCTCAAGACTCCGATGGCTCGGGCACGTGGTCCGTATGGGAGAAGATCGTGCAGTTTGGAGAGCGTATCGGGTCGTCCTACTGGTCGACGACCTGTTGTACGTCTTGGGTACCGCTGGAGCGACGAGGTTGGGAAAGACTTGAGCGAGGTTTGTGCCGTCGATTGGGCAGAAAAGGCGATGGACAGAGAAGCCTGGCGGTCCTTAGTGTCAGAGGCCAAGATCCACTTCGGGTCGCTGCGCCACAGCAGTAAGTAAGTAAGTAAGCTCATTCTTGGTCTTCCCCTTCCTCGCTTGCCTTCAATCTTTCGCTCTATTATGTTGGTTATGAAAAAGTATTGTCATACAAGGTGTCAGATCATTCGTCCTCGCAAATTTTCTATGGTTTGCAGTATTCTCCAGCTTCCCGTTACTATTTTCAGGCCCTCTGCATTTGTAACCCCTAGCATTGTTTTTCCATTCTTCGCCAACACCGCATTTCAAAGGCCTCCCTAAATCTAAAGTAATTCCCTGTCTTTCTGTGTCATGGGTCCACATTTCGCATGCTACTCGTATGCTCCAAATTAGGGCATTAGTACTGGAATTCCGGAATCTTTTCCGAATTCCTTTTCCAAAGGCTCCTCATAAAAATAAATTTGAACAAGTCAAATTAAATCCCAATTTAGAATTTTTTTTAATAGTACAAAAAATTAAATTATAATATTTAATTAAGTTAAGGAAGATTGCGCTTCCCGGTTGCGTTAGATACCATTATTATTGTAAACACCTTACTACTTCTCCCTTTATTAATTATACTCATATCATCATTAAATTAAATACATTTTGGTCAGAAAACTCAGAAACATAGTATCTAATCTAATAAGTTGTTTTTTTTTATTTTTTTTAATATCTATTATATAATATATATATTATATATTCATACATTAGATATACTTATATATTATTAGTTACCTAGGTTAGCTGGAAGAGATCCCTCATAGGGATGAGTTTGCCTTTGTACTTTTCTATTTATTCCATTTTGTTAATGTATAGGTATATCCTGTTTTGTGCAATAAAGTGTTTACTTACTTACTATTTATCATCATTATCTAAAATATAGCCATTCGTTTTATATACCTATAAGTTAATTAAACGTGCATCAGCAAAGGAGCTATTAAAGAAATATATATATACTAGCTTTAACCCGCGGCTTCGCCCGCGTACTAAACGTAATTTTCAACCGTCATACAAAAAAGGAGGTTTTTTTTATTTATCACGTCCGCCGAGTTGGTTTTGAAAATCGTTGTTGGTTGTTGTTTTCGAAATCAACGACCCGATAACGACACCCATATCAAATAAAATAGTCGTAACTATTCTTGTTTCCTTTTTTACAAACTTTGGCCCATCATTTTACCCCTACTTTGAAAAATCCTATCTTTGTGCACCCCTTTACCTTATAAGAAACCTACGTACCAAATTTGGAATCTCTAGAACCAGAAATAAACATAAAAACGACACCCATATTGATATTTTGAGATTTAAACCCCATCGCACCCCATCAGGGAAGATGGTATCTCACGTCCGTCTCGTTGGATGTTGAAATTGTTATTGTTTTCGAAATCAGCGAGCCAATAAACCAGAAAACGATTCCCATGTTGTTTTTTGTACCATATTACCCCTTTCCCCCTTTTGTGGGTTGATTTCTCAAAAAGCCTAAATTTGCTTAATTTGGAATCTCTAGAAACAGAAATAAACATAAAACGACCCCCGTAGTGTTATTTTTAGATTTCGACCCCATCGCGCCCCAACAAGGAAGATGACTTTTCACAATCGCCACGTTGGATTTTAAAATATACGTTGTTTTCGTAATCACCGACCCGATAAACCATAAAAACGATACCCATGTTGTTTTTTATATTTTTTCACCCCTTTCCCCCCTTTTTGGGGCTGAATTCTCAAAAAACCTGAAACACGTGTTAACTCATTTATCTTTATAAATACTCCTGTAAAGTTTCAAATAGAATAGTCCAACTAATCTTGTTTCTCCATACAAACTTTGGATCCCCAGATCACCCCCTTAGGGGTTGAATTTCGAAAAATCCTTTCTTAGTGCACCTCTAGGCTTCATAAGGAACGTACGTGCAAATTTGTAATCTCTAGGACCAGCGGCGGTTTGGGCTATATGTCAGTCAGTCAGTCAGTCAGTTTCTTCATTTATATGTATATATTTTAACTGTAGCACCCCAATATATCTATGAGAATATTACCTATTCGTTTTATTAGAAATTTAGATTCGTTCACTTAAATCGCAGTTAATGGAACTTACTAACGATGTAAACAAAAGGCATCACATGTGTTGTCACTATTTCTAGTGTTTCTCCTTGTATTTTCACACTATTTCATCAAACACCACTGAAGCGATTCACTACTGAAACGGTCGTATTATCGTAACATCAAAACATAAGATAAATAACTATAACGTAAATTAAAAAAAGTGAGGTTATAATATAACGATCTGAGTATGGATTGACGACAATTTTAGAATTTCTGATGGCTATAACACTAGAAATAAAAATAAGCTAGTTATCAGGAGTGTCGTGTCACTCGTGTCTATAAGTAATTTTTTTGGACACTGTATTCATTTCCGGATTAAGTGTTGCAATTGCCTTCCGCACAATCTTTGATGTCGAAGGCTTATTACATAGTAGAGGACTATTTATAAGACAAATATGCTTGGCCTATACCAGAAACTGTAACTAATCCAAATAAAATGTAAATTTATTGTACTACTGCTTACTGAGTGGAGGTCACAGTTCTGCATATCGTTCGTATATTTGTGCATATCGTGTAAAACTGTTAAATTTTATTTTATGATTTTGTACTTTCTATTTTTTTTAGTTGTGGTCTTTCCGAGTAACTACCTATTTTCATTTGATATATATTTGTAATTTGTTTGTTGACTTTTTGTAATTTGTTTAATAAAAATAAGTGCCGCCGAGTTTCTTGCCGGTAATTATATATTGCCAATAGAGGCCGGTCATGCGTTATAAAACCGTCAATTCACTTGAGATGAGATACTGCATGCAGTTGTATTACTAATTACAATAGGAGGCGTCATTTAGCTACTTAGTTTCATAAATGCCTAAAATTTGTCTTGAATACGTCAATTTTATCATATGATTATATTATAATTTAATAATTCATTGACTTATACTTTGGATCAGATGAAATAACCAAAACGAGATTATTTTACTTAAAAATCTTATTTTTCTACGTATTCCGGATAGGATATATGATGTGCAGTTGGTGGCCAAGGATTTGGAAAAGATTTCATCAGTGGACAGTGATTTTCGTTACGGCACGGGCCTCTATATCTACATGAAACGGCACTCTCCTTTTAACCGTTCGTCTAATTATTACAAACATTTTTTCTATTGTAAGTATACATAGATAAACCAGGGGCCTTACCATGACATTTTAACGCGATTCAGTTTAGGACCTAAACTGAGTTGCTGCTATACAACTGAGCACAGTTATGAACCTAAAGTGAAGTAATTAAATATATATCTATGAGGGAAATGTGTGAAACTTTTTGCCTTCAAATAATCTCTATTGTTGCACACTGGGCCCCGTCACGGCGCCGGTGACATAACTGGGCTACAGATTATCCTATTATCTCATGTGTGAAGAAGAATTCGAGTCTGATTCAAATTATGATTGCGTTGAGCACGTGGAGTTTGTAATTTGTTTGACAGCAAGGTGGGGATGCCGCGAGGGATGACGAAAATTACGCGAGAATAAAACACATCGTCTCTAGGGCTTTCACTTCAAACAAAATGAAACTCGCGCCCGTCGGCGGCCCCTTCGACCACACGCCCGCCATCTGCCCAGCGACTCGCCTGCATACACACCTATTTTTCCATTGATGTTAACGAGACCTGTATAGAAAAATCGAAATACGAAATATTTGAAACCAGTGATATTGTGATTTAAGTATATTCCACTTATCTATACGTAATATTTTTTTAATAAAATGAGCATGGCGGGGCGATTTCTGAAAAGCCTGGTGGTGCTGTGCGGCATGGCCGGCGTGTGCCGCAGTGGGACGGCCGCAGAGAACGACAACTCTCTCACCACTCGTAAGTTTAAACTTGTTACACTTATAACTATGTTTTATATTTTTATTTTATATCATTTACGCACAATTATGTTTTAGCCTGTTATCTAAATTAAATAGTATTAAGTGACACTGTGATTAGGGTTGCCAACCGTAGTGTACAATTTTGCGGTACATTCCGGATCAGCATGCGGGATTTGGCTATAAAATGCGGGACGCCGTCAACCGACTTTTATAAGGTGTCTTGGACTGTCAACCTATTGAAAGGCATACAAAATGACCTGGTTAACTTTCTTAAAAAGAAAATTTTTTTCTTTAGAAATTCAGCCGATGTAGTTGTAGCTCAATTTTTTGCCGAGAGTTTTTAGTTATATTTGTTTTATACCTACAACATTTTTACATGTTTTAATACACAAAAATTAAAAGATCATTTCAATTTGAATTAAATACTTTTTAAATTTTGACATGAAACACTTTTTCAATTTGTAGTCAGTTTTTTAAAAATCCACCACTTTCCATTATTTTACCATTTTTGCTCAGCGAGCTTCAAACATCTAATCTTCGTATCATCTAGTTTTCGACCTTATTGCTATTTAATCTTAATGAAACATTTTTTTTTCTTGTTGTTGGACATATATGCAGTCTTCTACGGAGAAAATGGAACACGTTTGAACATTTTCACACAAAATTATTTAGTTAAAGAAATGTTAAGTTTGGTACATTTTGGTAGAAATACACGAACATTAGCCAAGCTTTATGGCTAAACTGTTACCTTTTTCAACCGACGAAAAAAAGGGAGGAGGTTCTCAAGTCGACGCGTATATTTTATTTTTTTATGTATGACCACGCATAACTTTTTACCGAGTAGTTCGATTTTGATAATAATTTTTTTATTGGAAAGGGTATTACATAAATGAATAGACATTTGTAAAGTTTACTTCATACTCTATCCAAAATTTATAAATTGTGTATACCTATTCCGAGTTTTTTTATATAATTTAAACTTTCGTGATAAAATACGTGAGTGTTAACCGTTGCAATTTAATTTAATACCGAGTTTTTTTTTTCATAAAACATAAAATCACGCTAAATTTCGCTATAAAATATGCGGCGTAAAGTCGGCGTCGCTAGTAGGTACGCTTGCAGAGCTGATGGAGAGCGGACATGTCGCTCTGCGCTTTGACAATATTTACAATGATGAGAGACTGAGAGTACAGAGAAACGTGTAAGTAGTGGATATCAAGATATTGCGGTGACTTACTAGCCCCTTTGTAGGTATAGTTGTGATCCCTTGGTATGCCTATCGTTTGGTTACTGTATCAATGTCGTATCTTGTGTAACATTTGCTGCATACTTATTACTCGTAGCATGTACGTTTTAAGATAAAAACAGAAAAGTATTTTTGATATGAACGGTTGCATTTACGAATATGCACCCATATAGCAAAAGAACCTATAGTTTGTGTTTTGCCATATAAAAAGCATTGTTACGAGTAAGAGTTGTAAGTAGTGAGCTATATTAATTGCTTATTATCCAGTCTAGTCTGAAAACGGGACAATCGGCGTCCCGCGCGGCACCTTTGCGGGACGCGTCGTCAAGACCCCAGAAACGGGACGTCCCGCGTATAGCGGGACGGTTGGCAACCCTAACTGTGATCCATTATGGTTGTGTTTTCTTTATGCTTCTTTATTCTTTCTGCTTGCAAGCTTGCAACTTGGAAAGGCGTACGTAGAATATAACTAATTTTCCAATAGGGGCGGGTAAATTTAAAAATACACAGCCTATATATGTAAAACATTAATTACTTTTTAGTTTTATTTGAGTGGTAACTTACCATGGTAATTTGGCATCAGTTGTTAAATAATTAAAAACAATTTAGACTTCAAGAATTTTGATTTTTATTTACTTTGCTAACTTTATAACATTTAAAACTTTCGCGATTTGAACACATATTTAAACATAATAATTAAACGGGTCTAACGTCGGCAAATAAGGTAAATAAGTAAATTCGCGTTAGACCCGTTTAATAATTATGTTTAAATATTTGCTAACTTTGTATACAAACGATCCTCTTGGCCATACAATGTTACAAACTACTAACCTAATATCTTTCGGTGTTATTACTTATCATACTTACATAATATTTTTACTATTTTCAATTAGAAACTGTGATATTTTGACCATAATAAGTATTATAAGTCACAATAATATGTAGACGACATAATCACTAGGCTATAAATGTGCACACACAATATTAACAGCTACGTTGCACGTTAAAGTATAATATTGAAAGTTTATCTGACGAAGCAGCCGGAGGGTGACAGGAGCTTCTCGGCGAATGAACGCAAAGGATTTATGGATATTCGATTAGGCATATTCATTTATCTTTGTTACACCTTCAAACGAGAAATTATCGTACATATCTATAAATATCTAAATATCGATATATTATTTCAGCGATCTTCGAAACGGTACTAACGATTTCGATTAAAATTGTAAGTATATGGGGGCTTCTGCGGGCGATATTTCTATGTAGCCCGGTTTTATTTCTGGGTTTCGTGTTTTTATGAGTTTAAATGTAATTTAACATTAAATAAATAGACTTAATATTAATCTTGTATTCAAATTATAAGATGTGTGATTGTGAAAACTATCTACAAATAAAAAAAAGTTAGGTTTTAGTATATGTCTACTTTTATAACATATTTAGATCGGTTCTTTTGGGATAGCGCAAAGTACCTGAGAGGCATTTGTTACCATGATAACAGATGGTTTAGCGTCATAACCTAATTATGGGTTTGCGGTTCTGAGGTTAGACGAAAATAATAGTTTCACCAGCGTCTGCGCAACAGCGATGTCAAGGTTGCGTCACAGTTCAGCACCGACCCCGCGCCAGACCCTCAGCAAACCCGACCTTTCATTCTGACTACTTTCGTAGCAATGTCTGTATAAATTGTCAATAGAGTACACTATTGTATTTGTGTCAAATGTTAAATACATAGGTATGTAATGAATAATGTGGGAATGTTTCATTATATCTCGATTAGCTTTAGACATAAGTTAGTCAATAGGTACTGTCGATTGAGACAGCTAGATAAATACGAACAGGTCCAATGGGAAATTGTTATTTATTCATTACATCTGAGGTGTCTTTGAAAGGTAGGGTAAATGTATCCGGGCAAGATACTGAAACAAGATACTTGTGTTATTGAAAGAAATTGACACACAAAGCAGAACAAAAACCAGAACCAGGTCAGAATGACATTACCGATCAATTTTGCATTGTTGATGACAAACCAGAGGGTACAAAAAAGAGCCTACTGGCACATTGTATGTCAAACTCTTCCACAAAACTACCAACATTGTTAAAAACTTTATATGCTGTTGGCACTTAACAAAACGTAACGTTCCAAACAAGACTGTATGGAATAGTGCAGCACTTTTATGGCATAATTTTTTTCGGCTTATTGGGTATCCAGTTTTTTTTATTCTACACCTATGTTATTAGGTATTTAATCACACGTATTCCAGACCTCGCATATCGCACCATAATAACAAGGATAAACGGTTCAATTTTAAAAGTGCACCGAAAGTGTCGACTATTTTCCTGTTATTTCAGCGCGGCTAAACGTGCGGTCACTGCCTGTTGTCAAAAATGTCATGACGCCTCAGGACGCGATGTGATAGACTATTTAATGACTTACATCATATTGTGACCTTTAACAGGAGCGTCCTGATGCGAGTCACGCGCGCTATGTGTCCGTTTATGTTTTAAATAGTCCATACAAAAGGTTCGCCAAGGCTAAAACTACCCATCTTTTACCCGAAATGACGCCTGAACTGATAATATTATTCAGCTCAGGTCCCGCGCTGTTTGTGTCGTGTGATTCAGTGTCGTAAACAATTACCAGAGCCGTAGCCGACGTTTGATGGTATCGATATATCTTCCTCCCCCAAGATGCTTCCAGACAATTAAATGTGATTGAGACTGCAAACTTCCATCAAATCCTGTCATTTTATGGAATCGCACAAGTCTTCTTCATCAGATTTTCTTGCAAATATTTTTATAATGAAAATGCTACGTGGGAAATGGAAGATAAATTTGAATAATAATAATAATCACTTTTATGGACGTGAATACCGTGCTCCCTGACTTGTCTCTTATTAAGAGAAGTTTCAAAAATATTGGTGTAGAACTGAATTTCGCAAAATGCGAACTCTTCATTCAAAATTTATCTTGTATTTTTGCCGATTAAAACAGACGATCTGGCTCCTAATATCAAGTTAGTAGACAAACGTTCTCTTTGTCTCTTGGGCTCCCCTATATTTGAAGAATATTTTCCCGACTATATTTCTAACTCGATATCAAAATTCAAAAGTCACACGAATCGTTTACTCGAAATTAGCCCTCATTATGCTCTTGTGATTCTTAAATTCTGTCTTTTTGTCCTTAAATTCACGTATGTGCTCCGATGCTGTCCTTTTCGGAAATATCTAAATTTACTATCACCTATAGATGATTTGATCAAAGTTAGTTTAGAGACGATTCTAAACATTCAGCTGAATGAGCCTTCCTGGTCTCAGGCGTCCCTCCCTATTCGGTTCGGGGGTTAAGGAATTCGCAATATTTCCAGTGTGGCTTCCCCAGCCTTTTTAGCATCCACTTAACACAGCCGGTCTCATAGGAAATATTTTAAGGGCTTTGTCCACTAACTGTGATATCGCAAGCTTTGAGGATACCAAAAATGCATTTAAAATTGCCTGCCCGGGCAAAGACTTTCCAGACAACCCAAAATCACAAAGGAGTTGAGATAATGTTTACTGCAATTTAACTTGCAATACTCTTCTAAATAACTCTACATGTCCAGATCACGCGAGGCTTTTGGCGGTCGGATCCCGGGAAGCTGGTTTCTGGCTTCATGCCCATCCTTCGCCTAATACTGGTGCTTTCTTGGATCCGGCCTCTCTCAGACTGGCGACTGGTTTGCGACTGGGAGTTTCGGTGTGTGCGTCACACTCATGTCCTTGTGGCTCAGATGTGGACCGACTGGGACACCATGGACTGTGTTGTAAAAAAACTGCAGGCCGTTTTTCGAGACATGCGTATCTTAATAACATAATCCGTCGGTCTCTTGCCACCATAAACGTGCCTGCTCTCCTTGAGCCGACTGGCATTTTCAGGGATGATGGCAAGAGACCCGATGGGGTGTCCTTGGTTTCTTGGAGTTTGGGACGGATTCTAGTGTGGGATGCTACCTGCGTAGACACGCTGGCACCGTCCCATCTGCAAAAGCGATCGGAGCGGCTGAAAGCGCCGAAATTTTAAAACGTAATAAATATAAGAGCCTGCGCAGAGAGTACCTTTTTGTACTATTCGGGGTCGAAACTCTTGGTCCATGGGGTCCCAGCGCACGCAAGTTTTTCGTAGAAATCGCGAAACGTCTGGTTGATGTTACTGGTGACCGAAGAGCTGGTGGATTCCTCACACAACGTATCAGCATTGCCATACAACGAGGATAGGCCACCAGCAGCCTAGCTACAATGCCTCAAGGCAGGTAGGCAGGTAGGTAGAGGTAGGTAGTTAGGTAAGTTACACTTACTGTAGGTATATATTTTGAAAATTTACTTACCTTTACTTAATTTTGTAAAGGTAATAATAATTTGGGTGGTTTCTTAAGACACTCGAGCATTTCTTTACGATCATCATCAATTTGGTGGAGTGGACTTGATGATGAACACCAGGGATTTCTATTCTGATGATGATGATGAGTTCTTGAAGAATTCAGAGAACTCCTCAAATTTGAACGGCACGTGCATTATGATTAGAAGGTGTTCATAATTAGCTTGGGCATTTTCTTACTGAAGCCATCATTTTGCTGGAGTGGACCTGATGTTGATGATCAGGGATGGCATAATGGAACTGCTCGATCATTTCCCGTCTGTTATCCAATTTAACACATTGTTATTTTGTTTGCGACCTTGGAGGTCTACAAGGTAGTTCCGTTTGATTTTACTTGGAAGCCCTGAGACATTAAGACAGCTCCTCAATTTTCAAACGTATACGTGTGGTGGATTGGATATTTTTAAAGTAAACTGGCTAACTCAAACAAATTCAAAATTACACTTTTCCGGAAAAGACAAATGAAGTTAGCTTATTTCTTAAAAATTATTGTAAAAAAGTTTGCAGGTACGTCTTATAAATATATTTTGTTCATAACACGTTCTATTGAATGGGATCGTAAACAATTTTGTTTCCGACAATGGCGCTAACTTCAACGCCATTATTTAAATTTGGTTTCAGGAAGTTACATGTTACATTAGAGGTTTTGCTCTTTTGACGAAAAATTGTATCCCTTAGAAAACCTTTGTCAGAGTTTAAATTAGTGAGAGCGGCTTTTTGACTACCCTAGGTAAAATGTTGTGAATTAATGTTATTAAGATGATAATCTAAAAAGTATATAAAGGGTTATTAAACTAAAATAGTAGATATCAAAATAGTAGATATCGATATCAGGGACATAAAGTAATTAGCCGAAGCGATGTATTGGTCCGAGTGCAACGAGGATGGATGGGTCCAGTCAGGATGGATACGCCAGGATGCTCTAGCATAACAAACGATTTTATGACGCCTAGCCTCGACATAAAGTCGAACTTTTTGAGCAAGAGAGGTGAAATAGTTATTTATGATACAAGTGTAGAAAGTAGGCTTTTTCTGACGAGTGTCGGTTACTATAAAACACGAACGAAGTGAGTGTTTTAAACCGACACGAGTTGGATAAAAGCCTCCATTTCAACACGTATATCATACAAAATTTTACAATGCATTAGCTCGGAAAGCCGCTACATTCTTCAGAATTAAAGGTCCATATTTAATCTTACCAGACTAAATATTACAAGTAATATGTATCAATCCATTACCTATTTAAAAATTTCATAGATATTTAAAACAGCACCCAGAAGTGAAATTATTATAAAGAAATGTTGGTCTTTGTAAATAATTATAAGTACAAAAAGTAAACAATCAACTGCAATATTGATATTTCAATCAGCTTTTATGTAAAATAATCTTACCATTTGCGCCTCCTTACGAACTTTCGGAGACATCAATTGAATATCACTATTCAATTTCACTACGATATAAAAACTCCAAGCCAAATTATCCAAAATCAAAACGAAATAATTTTAACAAATTTATACCTATGTAAAAAGAAACTACCAATAAACTAACCATTGCGCGCCCAAACAGTCTTTCGCTCGGTCCGAATTCTGGTAAAATACGGACCTTTCATTATGAAAAAAACTAGCGTAGTAGAATCAACCAATGAGAGCGCTGCATAAGGCATGCTCACCGTTTGCAAATTTTGGGTCCGAGATGAATAAAAATTAAAATATGAAAGATATTTTCTTTTGAAAACATAAAAAAGTAAATATGTTACTATACTGAAATTTATTATAATTTAAATTTTTGTTTCGTAATTTACACTTTGAATGGATTGTATATATTTTATAAACTTGAATATTGTATCAAAAAGACAAAAATGTATGTCTGATTAATGTTATTCAAATAATGCCTTGGTTTGGACAATGCAAAAGTATTAAGTTATTTACAGTTTTTTTTAATTAAAAAGCTACTTTCTCGCACGTGTGCGGAAAAGAGCCACTTTCTATGCATAAGTTTACCCTTGAAAATAGCACTTTCCGAGCTAATGCATTGTAATAACAATTATGGCACTGTACTCGTAGTAGACAACAAGTACAAATTGTCTAAATATGTTGATCAAACACTTATATCGTTATACATATTTATACGATTGTATGTACCTACGTTTAAAAGAGGTGTATCTAGGGATTATTAAATAATGATACTGTTTCAATATACCTATACAGTAAATAAATAAAAAATATAGCGAGCCAGTCTATACCCAAAAACCCGGGCTACTTTTTTCAGGACCACTCCTTATAGGTATCTAAACCTACGTCTAAATTAAGATAATTAAAGTGTTTTAAAGTGTTTTCATCTCTCCTGTGTCCGAACAGGATGGAGGTACAGAAGGTTATCTGCTGATGAAAATCACACTTCGGAAAGTGTGTTTTGCATCAGCAGAAAACCAGGTGGAAAATTGTTTTTCTACCCTAGGGTGGAAAGTATATATTTTTAAATTACGATAAGCAACCGGGAATAGGCTTATGCTATATAAAACATACTTAGTGTCTGTACCTCAATTCATTCATGTATGTGTATTTAATAAAAATATGCAAAGAAATGGCGGGTCGCCGGTATAGTTAATAAATATAAAATTGTTTAACTCAGCATAAAAATGGATTAATCAAACGAATCGAGTAAACGGGCGTTAATTTTAGTCCCGTTAGCGTTTAGCAAAATAACATTTCGCAATTTATTTATTTGTACAAATTATCATTTGACATGTTTTATTTTTAGTTTTTATAATTCAAATGTTAGTCATACATATGTTTTATTTTGTAAAAAAAAAATGTTCTAATTGTCACTTGGCGCTATCAGCTTGAAGCGTACATTTTAAAAAACCGACCAAGAGCATGTCGTGCCATGCTCAGTGTAGGGTTCCGTAGTTTACCGTCCGTCACAATAGGCAACCTTAAAAAGTGTTTTAATAAATACACCCTACCCGACCCTATCAACTCCGGAAAGATCTTAACAGCGCGAAGTAAATTGGGTTACTAATTTATACAAACTAGACGGATTATGTGTGTTGGGTTTTCGGGGGTAACTTTTGATCGCGTGAATCGATTTGAATCATTATTTTTATTATTAAAAGGAAGGTAAGTGCGGGATGATTTTTGGACACATTTTTTTAAACTTCTGGAGCGATTATTTCCGAAAATATTAACTTTATCAAAAACTGTTTTTAGAAAACTCTCATTATTTTTCAAAATACCTATCAAGAGTAATACACAACAACACACTACACAACACCTACACTATTACAAGAGTAATTATGTTCATTTTTTAAATATATTTACAGAAGATTTTCCAGAGACAGAGTAAAACATACTTACAAATTTGTGTTATAATATATTTTATGAAATAATTCTACAACCACAAATTTAGTATTTTGGGAAGAGTATGTTATGCCAAACGATTCATTTAACTAAATAATATTTTTTGGTAAAATTTAATTTGACCATTAATATTATTTGGAAAACAATTTCTTGCCAAAAAAAGTTTAGCAAATTAAATAAGTGGTTTTGGCAATAGATTTTTGGGAAATGTTAATTTGGGAAAATGTATTATGGGATGTGATATTTAGGGAAACAGTTTTTAGCCAAACATTAGTAAACCGATTATTTATTATAAATTGAATGACTATTACCGATTATTTATGTTAATATGGTAGTATGGGGGCTTTTAATATTTTTTTAACTGTTTCTTTAGGGTACTTATCTCAAAAGGAAAAAACGGGACCCTTACAGGATCTCTTTGTTGTCTGTCCGTCTGTCTGTCTCGGTGGGCGAGTCCGAATCGCACTTGGCCGGTTTATTTATTGTCTTTGCGGTACTACGACGATGATATCTGGGGAATACGGACGAATCGGATTTACCATTAAGTAAATGAAGTAAGTACAGGAGTGGGTTTAGTAAACATGTTTAGCTAAGACCTTGATAAATGAGTTGTGTGTACATTAGTTTTTCCTGCTAAATATATGCGCCTGGAGTTTGCTCAGACATCCGCCGGTGTGTTTGCTCGCGCGGAGTTGCGCAGCCGAGCCAACCTAAACGTAATCGCTCAAACCGACCTTGGCATGAATGAGCTTTAAAATACATCCCGGGCGACAATAATGCTTAATGCTGCACATTAACATTAGTCGATGATTACAATGACTTTGGATTAATAAGCTGGCTTTGACAACGCGATAGATTGATCACTCGACGATATTGGGTCAAGACCACCAAGTACCACCATTAGTCGTCAGGAAGTAGGTTGTATGATGTACCAACTGCGTCGTAGGTAGACTTACAAGTATTAATAAGCCATTTCCTCAAACACCCCTAATTTGTCCTTAAAAAATCATTGAACATGAAAACTCTAAATCTTAACGAAAAAAGGACCGTGCCGTTTTGAAATTGTTTCCATTGTCAAGAAGTGCACCGCGTTGTTACGGACAGATAAAAATCTTCTAAAAAGAAACAAATGCCGTATTCTTTAATCAAGTAGTTATTAGCATTTTTCGATCTTTTATATGTAAACATTCAGTACTACCCTGCGTCTGTCTAGACGGACGGACGGACGGACGGAAAACAAAGAAAGGGTTCCGTTTTTTCCTTTTAAGGTACAGATCCCTAGAAACAGTGGAGATCAATTACCTAATAGTAGACATGACAAATATAAATAACTTAGGCGTGTATGAAAAGAAAAGCTCATTAATTACTGGCACAAATCACGGGGAATATGGGATGCGGACGCATCGTTTTAGTTGCTTCAAGTCAACGTTCACGTATCGCTTCGGATCACGCTATTCTAATGTTACGTCAAAAATCTGAATTTGTTGCATCACTTATCTAATTGATGTTGCACTTACATAGGTAGGTGCACTGATTAAACCAGCGTGAAGCTCGGAAAACACACGAAAACACGACTGAATTTTGAATTTCTGAATTAGATCGATTATTCGAAAACTTCATCGGGATATGTAGCCGTTTTCCTTTTCCGCGAAATAAATATACATAAGTATAAGTACAGGTACAAAGAACGCCATACTCTGTAAAGTTACGTGAACGTAAACTGAAAAATATTGTTTGTTTGTGTCAAATCCATGAGAGCTTAAAGTTAATGTACCTTGTGTGATTACATTCGAAATAATCACTAATGATCAAAATACTAGGATCCTACGTAGATTAGAGCTATACCTCGTTTTTATTGTTAGTAGAAAAATCGTGCGACTGTGGTCGTGCAAGTTTAGGGAAAATAATTTAAAATCTGGCATATATGTCTCTTATTTTCTTCCCCATAACATTAACAATACAAATAATATAACATTTCTTTACGAAATATCTACAGTAAGTGTAACTACCTCTACCTACCTGAAATCTAAAATAGGTCCTTGAGGGATTGTACCTAGGATGCCGGCAGCATTTCCTCGTTGTATCGGAATGCTGATACGTTGTGCGAGGAAGCCACCAGCTCTTCGGTCACCAGTAACATCAACCAGACGTTTCGCGATTTCTACGAAAAACTTGCGTGCGCTGGGACCCTATGGACCAAGTGTTTCGACCCCGAATGGTACAAAAAGGTACTCTCTGCCCAGGCTCTTATATTTACATATTACTCGTACGTTTTAAAATTTCGGCGCATTCAGCCGCTCCGCCCGCTTTTACATTAGTTCGTCGGAGATGGGACGGTGCTAGCGTGTCTACGCAGGTAGCATCCCACACTAGCATCTGTCCCAAACTCTAAGGAACCAAGGACACCCCATCGCGTCTCTTGCCATCATCCCTGAAAATGCCAGTCGGCTCAAGGAGAACAGGCAAGTTGATGGTGAAAAGAGACCAACGGAGGCGACGGATTATGTCATTAAGAGACGCATGTCTCGAAAAACGGCCTGCACTTTTTTTACAACACAATCCATGGTGTCCCGTCGGTCCACGTCTGTGCCACAAGGACATGAGTATGGCGCACACACCGAAACCCCCAGTCGCAAACCAGTCGCCAGTCTAAGGGAGGCCGGATCCAAGAAAGTACCAGTATTAGGAGAAGGATGGGCATGAAGCCAGTTACCAGCTTCCCGGGATCCGACCGCCTCGCGTGATCTGGACCTGTAGAGTTATTTAAAAGAGTATTGTAAGTTAAATCGCAGTACACGTTATCCCCTTTGTGATTTTGGGTTCTCTTGAAAGTCTTTGCCCGGGCAGGGAATTTTAAAAGAATTTTTAGCATCCTCAAAGCTTGCGATCTCACAGTTTGTGGGCAAAGCCCTTAAAATATTTTCTATGAGACCGGCTGTGCTATGAGTGCATGCTAAAAAGGCTGGGGATGCCACACTGGAAATTTTGCAAAATCCTAAACCACCGAACCGAATAGGGAGGCATGCCTGAGACCAGGAAGGCTCATTCAGCTGAATGTTTAGAATCATCTCTAAACTATTTTTGATCAAATTATCTATAGGTGATAGTAAATTTAGATATTTCCAAAAAGGACAGCATCGGAGTACATACGTGAATTTAGGGACAAGAAGACAGAATTTAAGAATCACAAGAGCATAATGAGGGCTAAAATCGAGTAAACGATTCGTGAGACTTTTGAATTTTGATATCGAGTTAGAAATTTAGTCGGGAGAAGTACAAATAAGTTACTATCTTATTTTAATATTTTATAGAGATGATTGAAATACCTAATTGTCGAAATGTATGCGAAATCAGCCGAATTTTTTTCTAATCTTAAACCAAACAAGCTATAGGAACGTGAGAAAGTTTTTGTAGCGAAATGTTATAAGTGGGTTTGCAGGTCGCGGCAGTATTGCGGCTTACATAACACGATTGATGTAATCGCTGACCTTGTGTAAGAGCTTGCTATACGAAATGACTGCCGTTCAAGTTCAACGTTTATCCTTCTAAATCTTACCTAACGATTACTAATCGATGTCAATACAAGGTGTTTATTTAAATCAGTCACCACATTGTGCGAAGTTTATATTGGGTAATTTGAGATCGATGTTTTCTATAGGACAGCATTTTTTTGTGAATTGCTCTTATATTAAGGTACTAATAAATTCTCAAAATATAGCCTAGGTTCTACAGCCTCCAGATTAAACTTAAATATAAATGCGGCGTAAATTATGAGAAAACCTAATCAGTGTTCCCTGGCTCATTTAGAGGGTTATAACTTAAAACGATAGCGGTCAGTTGATGAGTTCTGTACAACAAAAAAACGATACATTTTATTTTAAGTCACGTGTGCACATACGTGCGACCCAGGGGTTATCCAAGCGTGTGTCAACTAGTGCGTGATCGTAATAAGAAGGGTACATATCAAAATATATAAAATTCATACAACATAAGATTGAAATGTATACAGTAATAATGCCTAAATTCAAAATACATACCGTATCAAAATATATGAAGTTATTTTGCATAAGTTCATAAATCATAAGATCATATTTTTTTTTAAGGTATTTTTATAAGGTAGTTTTTTATTTTATTCTTAAGGTAGGTTTTTCATTTTTAGGTACCATAATTGTTATTTATTTATTATAATACATAAAATATATAAGATCAAAATACAAAATAGTCAAAATATATAAAAACTGGCATTTATAATGATTGCTAGCCCTTTTAGCTTTTTGGTATAAGTTTAGAAATTCTAAACTTAGAACATATAATGGTCAATATGTATAAAGGTAGTAATTCATATTAGTTTATTAGACTAATTATTTTTATTGCCTACTCGTACTGTCATATCAGTAATTGTTAACTGAAAAGGATTAAAAATATAAACACAGAACATAACTAAAAGTTCTCTAAGTTACCTATTTTAAATCAGGTAGTATTTTTAAATAATCAAACTGTACTTCTGTTCTGTACTAACCTAACCTAACCTCCTTTTGGTAGCAGTTTTCTTTTTGTTGGGGGTCACAGTTCTACCCTTACCTAACCCACGTTCTTGTTAGGATGTTTTTTGTTAGGGGGTCGCTGTTCTAACCGAACCGAACCTACTTTCTAGGCAGCAGTGTTCTGTTTGAGGGGCCCCAATTCGTAGCTAATAAATCTAACCTACTTTTAAGGCAGCAGTTTTTTGTTGGGGGTCGCAGTTCTAACCTAACCTCACCTACCTTTCAGTCAGCAGTTTATTTGTGGGATTCGCAGTTCTAAGCTTACCTAAACTAATTTCCTGGCAGTAGGTTTTTGTGGGGTGTCACAAATCTAACCTAACTCAACCTACTTTTCCAGCAAGTAACCTAACTCTTTAGTGATGTTAGTATGTTTAGATCGTTATATTAGAAGATATTTTAACTTTTGGACGTTCATATTGTTATACAAAACAGAATGCGTTACTGACTATGTTAGACTAAACAACGGTATGTATACGTAACGTAATATATTATAACTATAAGTATAATAGTATTTGTCAAAAATATTAGTCAATTACTTTTTAAATTATCATCTAATTAGCAAAATCCTATTTGTAGGCATTTGTATGGGGAAAATATCATGTACTTAATTATCTGGCCATGCCTGTATGTACTTTACTAAATCTATTTAAACCTAAGTATGTACATCTTGCATTTGCCACAATATATACAAGGTTATAAAGTTCAGTCGTTCTTACTGTTGATGAGTATGCTTTTTGAAGATATATATTTTAAACGTATTCATTTCAGTCGTATATATTATGATAGTATGTATTTCAACGATTATTAGAAAAAAGCTTTATGAATCCTGAATATTTATACCTTGCGAGCGTTATAGTTTCCGATATTATGTATTTTGAACTTATTTATTCTAAGCGTATATATTTTGAATTTATATATTTTAATATGTACCCAATAATAATTATAATTGGTCTCGAACGAAGTAAAAACTATCTGAAGGTCAAGTGATTACCTCAACGAAAGCCATCCGAATATGATATTATGGTAGATCACCGGCGGCAGCATTTCTCGGCTCACCTTGCCACCGCTGACCGCTTGCGTCAGCCGCGCGGCACACTTCGCACCTTACATAACCGCCCCACGTGTAATCATTTCTTGCAGGCACATTGATTGCTGATTAACTTACTTACTCATTGTTCACCTGCTAGCTACAGCCGTGACAGTAATGCAATCACAGACTCCCTGACATTAGGTATCAGGCATGTCCGATATTTGAAGTCAATGTACGATCGATTACCTACACGCGCTGTACCTAGATATGTGCCCTAGATTGTGAAACAAATCTTTAAAGATTTCGTTCTAAATGGCATGTGGTGCAACTTGACATTTTGTTTAATAAAGTCCACCGGGGAAGGCGTGTCATTTGAAACAAAACATGCTTTGTATTTAAATGATGCTTGCCAAACTTAAAGCTATGGTAGATTGGGCAAAGTAAGTTTTTATAAATGAAGTGTGCTCATTCGTGCATGTAAAGTCTTGATCTTATAATGAAAATAGTTTGGGGGACTTACCATGACGTCTTAATGCTATGCAGTTAAGGTTTAGTTTAGGCTCATTTGCATGGAAGCGACTCAGTTTAGGTCGTCAGCAGAATCGCGTTAAGACGTCATGGCAAGGCCCATGTGCTCATACCGTTACCAAATTAAAAGATTACTCACGCATCACGATCTCTGAGCTATTCGTGACACTTTAGCGCGTCATGTTTAATAATCTATTTAACTTTTCATAACATATTGTTGAGTTAATAAGTACGCACTTGTCTTTCAGCCGAGTACATCCTGCCGTGCAGCCGCAGCGACCCGCAGCTGGACACGTGCGTGAAGCGGTCGTTCAACCACCTGCGGCCGTACCTGGCGCGCGGGCTGCCCGAGCTGGGCGTGCCGGCCGTGGAGCCGCTGCTCATCGACCGGCTGGTCATGGCCAACGACGCGGGGCCCGTGCGCGTCACCGCCGCCTTCACTAACATCACCGTGCTCGGCCCCAGCAACTACACCGTCACTAAGATAAGGTGCTCCTCCTTTTAATACGCTACATACTGCAATTGCCCTACTTATACTATGTCATATAATCTGCCTCTGTGTGATGTCTAAATAATATGCATGTACCTACATTCCCGCGCCTTGATCGCTCACACCAATTTTTGAATTTAATTGTAATGGCACGATCCCAACACGGTCAAAATAACGTACCTACCTGCACAACCTTTCACATTGCATGACTTATCAACCGACGAAAAAAACGGAGGAGGTTCTCAAGTCGACGCGTATATATATTTTTTTATGTATGACCACGCATAACTTTTTATTTAAATGGAATTTAGGTATATAATATTATTGTTTTGATATACTTGAACTATGTACGAATGAACTTGAACGTAGGTATATACCTACGACTTAAATATTTAAGAAGTTTGCTATTGCGATTTGATTTCGGCTGAGAATGCTGCAATGCGATTGTACAACATTTGGCTTTGATACAAAACTTGAACGTTGCCTTTCCTATAATATAATGATAGACAATAGGGCAATTTATATTATTTGACTTGACAAACCTTTGTTTGTGTAACTTGCCAGCGTTGCCTTAACGCATCTCGTTCATATTTTGCGCATTTGGGTCGTTGAAATGCAATTCTCGCAGCTCGGCTTGCGCAAACGACGAGATCGCGCGTAAGATGGTTTGTAAAGCAATTGCAACGCTAGGGCCTAATCACGGACGGGCACGCACCGAAACTATCAACGCACACGCAATCTTACACTAATTACTCATTACGCTGGGAAGGGGAAGCGATTATGCATTGTTCTTTACTTAATCATACATTTCAGGTAGCTTTACTTAATTACTCTCGTAAATATCAAGGTTACTCTAGCTTTTTTGACTGTGTGCTTCTATAAAAGCGGTAGATCTGTGTTTTTAATAGGGATTTTATTTAACGGAACAAACATTTTGTGCATAGATCCGACCTGAGCAAGCTGCGCATTGACATGGGGCTGGTGCTCCCGCGCATTGAGATCACCGGCCGCTACGAGGTGTCGGGCCAAGTGCTGCTGTTCCCCGTGCGTTCCCAGGGAGACTTCTGGGCTGCTTTCAGTAAGTCATTGTCTTGGTCACTTTTGTAAGTAATCTCGCACCAACCAATGGATTTTAATTGCAACTCCAAATCAATTCGCTAAACTGTCTCAGAATTCTAAATTTAACTTAAGTCGCTCTTCTACCTAGCGTTTTCTCGGCTTATGCCACGGCTTGTCGCTTTGGCAATTAATGGGAAGAGTTGGCGTAGGCGCCAGTTTTACGAAAGCGACTGCCATCTGACATTCCAACGCAGAGGGTAAGCTAGCCTTATTGGGATAAGGCCGGTTTCCTTACGATGTTTTCCTTCACTAAAACCGATTGGTAAATATCAAATGATATTTCGTACGTAAGTTATTGGTCTTTTGGCTGAATTGAACTTAAGTGCCAATGGAATTCGAACAGTACAAATGAAATTTGAAATTTGTTACAGTCGATGTAGCCGCAATCGCGAAGATGTTCGGTAAGGAGATCGAGCGAGACAACGTGAAGTACATGGCGGCTGACCGGCTCTTGGTCGATTTCAAGCTGCGGAACTCCAGGTTCAAAGTTCGAGACACTGTCAATCATGGAAGCGTGATAGGTATGCAAGTTGTGATATTCAGCTTGTGAACACCCTAATTCTTTGGTCTAAACAGTAAAGTGTCGAAATCGACGCGCATTTTAAAGATAACTTCATCATTTGTTTTATGTTATTGCATTAATGCAGCATGCATACGCATAAGTATTGTTGTATAGAATCTCATTGGTTTTATAAGCAAGGATTTCTTCAGGTTAAGGCATGTTACTCAATAAACAATAGGTATTTTTCAGTTTGAGTTGTTTGTGAATTCCAGGTGAAGCGATGAACCAGTTCCTGAACAACAACGCGGCGGAGATCATCGAGGAGATGCGGCCGGCCGCTAGCGTAGCCATCGCCAAGCACTTCCAGGCATTCCTCAACGCTGCCTTCACCAAAGTGCCCATGGATGTATGGCTCAAGCCTTAATGAGGATAACCTGGAAATCGAACAACTGTTCGTTTATTAAGTTTCCTTGTGTCTGAAGTGGCTTCATTTATTGGCTTTAAGGGGGCATGACATGATGTGGGATCTTTACAGTTACTTAACTATTATGCAATGTATATCGTAATTTATAAGCGTCGAAGAGGAGCTATGTTTCTAGTGCACGTAAAAAGTGCAAAAATGTATAAGTAGGAACATTCCTGGGAAGATTGTCAAACGACCGTTTTTGGACAGAATATTTTCCCCATTCTTATACTTACTTTCATTGTTTATACTTCAACGCTACTCGGAATTCAAAGATAATGAAGATGAAGATTGTATTTGTCTCCATACAAATAACGGAGTAAACATTCCCAAACTATATGGCGTTATTCCAGAATTACAAATATACCTACATATAATATTATGAAGGAAACAAAGAAGTTATGAACATCACAAATGTAACTACTTAATGTTTTACGCATAAGTTACGTTTCAATACTTTGCTAATTAATCTCAAAATATAGGAATACCTAATACTAGATACTAAATCAAGGAAAAACATTTATTTCAAGCATTTAATATAAATAAGTACAATGTCAGTACCATACGTCCTTAAGGTGGATCTGCGTAAGGAAATTTTCATACATAAGGATTTGCACAATTATAGGATAGGTTTTTAGGAAACCTTTTCATATTATTATTGACGAATAAACCTAACCAACCGAGCTAAATAATTAGCGCCAAAATATGTACGTTATTGTTAGGACTTTATTTTCGCATTTTTCGCACATCGGCAAAGTTTTTGCAGATACAACGAATCTGATAAATATTTGTGTGTTATAATTATTTCATTAAGTCGTTTAAAATAAGTTATTTGTGCAAAGTTGATAAAATTATCGTGATGTAAATTTTCCTGAATATCCTTATTCCAACACTAATGCCAAAAAGTAAAATTGTCAAAAATCGACATTTTGTATCTAAGACTAACTACCCGAGACTCGACAGGGATTTATCAATCTTATAATCACGTCTCATGCAGGTTAGTTATCTACTCAATTTTCACCAAAAACAGTTTTGTTGTCTAGTTTTCATGTTATTTGTAAAATCCTACAATGACTAACGAGTTTACTCTAGAATGAACATATGACAAACCATATGTCCTTGGACCATAAGTATTATTTATTATAGTATCCTAGTGAATACTTACATATATAAGTCTCTTTAGTTAAATATAAGCAGCTATGTACAAGAATTGTATCATAAATCTTTATACGAATGGGTTAGCTAGATAATGTCTAGTTGCTCTTAAGTAAACAATAAAGAAACAAAACAGTTGAAATAATTTATTTTTAAATTACTTAACCTAAATCTTTGGATAATTAATAAATAGGTATGAATTGTATGTTACTTAATTATAAGTAGGCTTAACATGTTTGGTTAGCCATATAAGTATATAGTACAAATTGACTAATTTTAGTGTACCTATAGTTTTAACAAAGTGAAAAATTATATGGTTACTTTAAGGAAGGTAGAACGATTGTTTTGGTTGAAATGTGGTGGGTTGTGGATGTGATTTGAAGTTTCGTGGTGGTGGTGGTCAAAGAGCCAGGACGTCGTCTGCGCGGAGCATGCCGAAGGCGTGGTCGGCCAGCGGCTTGAGGAAGTCCCGCAGGGCCTCCTCCAGCGGCGTCTGCAGTTCCTCGGCCAGCTTCTGCCAGTTCTCATTCAGGAACTTATTCATGGCGTTACCTGCAACCAATTCTCATAGGCTCACTACACTACGCTTCAATGCTGTTGTTATTGCTCGATTAATCTCGAAAGGAACCCCGTTTTTAATAACGAATTTTAAGTTTTATTTTAGATTTTAAATTTTGAACCCGGAATTTTAAATTGTTTAGAGCGGATTGGTGTATTTGACTTATTTGGAAGTAATACGTATATGGTCCAAAAAACCAAAGAAAAATGCTAAAAATGAATCTGGTTAGGTACCTAACTTACTGGTTAAACAGACATACCTTCTGTAACTATGAATATTGGTAAGTATGATCAATTGATAATTAATAGGTATAAATAGGCTAGTTTTTGACGGAGTCTTAGTCCTTGAAAAAGATGGTAATTCTACTTTTTTCAATTTTAATACCTACTTAACAGCTCGTTTGTCACCTTCACCTCTATTATTGCTAAGAGGCACAGGCACTATTGTGACAGTATCCAACACGGGGTCATTAGGCTTACACAAGAAACCCTTATTATACGGTCTAAGAGTAATGTTGAGATCCCGTCGTCGTACCTGACCTTTTAGATGGAATGACCTTTTTTCTGCACGCTGGCGGGGGTTTGCGGAGGGGGCGCAAGCCCGACGCCACGTCAATTAGCGCTGCTCAATGTTTCGGTAGGCCCGCACCCACTCCGTGTATTCGCGCCAGTATTCAATAGAACAGAAAACCAACCCAACTCCCCATCTCCACCGAAGAGGTTGTGAAGCTGCAACTCGGCGTCTCCAATGTGGAACTTGACGGCCAGGCTCTCGCAGGTGAGGGCGTCGACACCCAAGCGGCGGCTTGGCGCGCGCCCCAGCCTTATTGATACCACCGCATCGATGTCCTCTGCAATGCGACACAAAAAAATACTCTCATATTTTGGGTCATATTGGAAGTTCGTCACTGACGAAATCTGACGAATCGTCAGATTTTAAACATAAATAGCTATAAAGTACACTCCTTAAAAAAACTTTAGACCCTGATCTTCAACATCACGTCCTCTCGAACAAAATGATGATTTCAGTAAGAAAATGTCCATGCTAATTATAAATACCCTCTAATCACAATGCACGTGCTATTCAAATTTGAGGAGTTCTCTGAATTCCTCAAGAACTCCATCATCAGAATAGAAATCAAATCAAAAAGATGAATGTCACTAGATAATACGTAGAGCTAGGTTTATCGACGAGTTCCACTTTGCCATCCCTGGTCATCATCATCCATTTCACCAAAATGTTGCCCCCCCCTCCCAAAACAATGTTCAAGTTACCTCAGGAAACCCATATGCACTGCGGCATATATTCGCAGCTAACGGGTCAGCCTCGTTAGCTCAGTTGGGAGAGTGGCGGACTAATACCCCGGAATCACGAATTCGAGCATCGTTCAGTCGAACGAGTAGGTATAAAAGAATTTCTCATAGGTCAATATTTTGAGCTCCACGTTATTATCACGGATTTTCGAATGTTCACTTTGAACGCAAAAGGGCCATCAGCATCAAATCCAAAGAGCGGTATTTTCCGGCTAGAACAGCTTCCTCACCAAAGTTTACAACAGTATTTCTTAAATCGGGGTCCTGTGCTTACCGTACTTCCCGGAGAACTGTCCTTCCCCTTCGATGGGCAGCATCAGCAGCTGCCCCGACAGCTTGTAGTTCCCCTTCACCCTTAGCTCAGGGATGTGCAACTTCGACACTATTGTGTGTTGCTTGGAGTCTACTCTAAAAAGGAAAACATTAAAAGTTTTGTTAGAATTGTAATTTGAGTGTTTATGTACCTACCCACGGGGACAAGTAACGACTACAGCGGCCTTACCAAGACGTCTTAGTAACGCGATTCAGTTGACGACCTATTCTGAGTCGCTTCCATTAAACTGAGCCTACACTTGCCAACACTAATTTATAAAAGTAAAGTACGGAATCATAGATATAAAATAAATGAACTGCTTACGTCAATAAGGTCTTTTTCGTACGGAACACTTTGTATCATCATCAATGCGAAATTGTTCGCTTATGTCATTCTGACCCACATTTTTTGACATATTTATTCTACTTTGTGAGTCTATTTCTTTATTTTATTTTAAAATACCGTAAGTTTAACACACTGAATATAAACATTTAATTTTAATTGACATTTATGTATCTGCCTATTCTTCTATAATGCCATACGATTTAATAAAAATATACGTAAGTCAAGTCAATGTACGGAATCCGGTGTTTAATCAAGACAGATTATATGTGGGCATACTCGTAGGTACCTATCTATATTAGCGCTAGCGTTGCCAATTATGTAATCATGCTAGGTTAGATATTAGGCAAGATATTGCTAAAAACTGACTTTTGATATTTTAGTCAATAAGTATCTATACTACCTACTTTTAACTCTATGTCTAGTGGCTACACGGCGTTACAAAAATCCCGAACGATATTTGCAGCTGACAAGATAAATGACCCTGAGTGTGATGCATGCAAGGGGTAAAATTTCAAAATTCGAAAAAAAAAAATGTTGGGGACATCTGATTGAAAATGCACCTATCTACATTGACATTTAGTGGGTGGGGTGACATTTAGCGTAACTGATACCAACATAGAATTATTATTTGTACAGTCATAGGTACTAATTACTCGTATTTGTAATATACCCAAATATATATGTAGTGCCCATGATTTTTATTTTCGAATCGTATTATATAATGCATTAGTACCTAAAAATAATTCTTGGATTTGAGTTACTACCTATAAAGTATCTTGGAACCACAGGTAATATTCTACATCAAGCCTGTAAGGTTAAGCAAATATGTACCTACTTTACGCAACATACATAAGTATAGTGGTAATTTTAGCGAATATTATGTACATATATACAATCAAAGTTGTACATACTTTATGTATTTGAACTTGAGTTCTGTGCTACTTGTTACAGTTGAGGAAAGCGGAGAGAAGTTGACGCGGAGTATTACACTGAAAAACCCAAGTTGATTGATGCAAGTGTGTGAGTAAACTTGAATTGAGATAACCTACGCAAGACAAGTTATGTACGAATTGTAATATAAAGTTAAAGGGGTTACATACTGGACGTCCTTGACGCGCATGGTGGACGGGCCGCGCACGGTGACGTCGGAGTAGGAGGAGGTGACGGCGAACGGGCCCGCCGCCTGCTGCACCGACAGCGCGCCGATCACCAGCGGCTCGCACGCCGGCACGCCGTACTCCGGCACTCCTGCGCACCGACAACAGGTTAATCAGGAACAAACATGCTAGACCTCTTTCGAGAACCTAAAGTAACTATAATAGGCTATAATATATGTAGTAGAGGAACATGTCCGTGGCACAATAGTTTTGCGGGTTTGGTTTGTGTATTGTGTTCAAAATATTACATTACACAATCGGAGAGAAATAGTATTTTCAGTCCTCCGGCCGGTAAGCGCCACTTTACGCAAAACTAAATTGCCGCCTACCGGCTCAGAAAAATAGTATACAAACCTCGGCCGTTAGATGGGAAAGCCTCGGATCACATGTTCGTCGACCTCGGCTTCGCCTCGGCCGACAATTACATGGGATCCGAGACATTTCCCACTAAAACGGCCTTGGTATATAATCTACTATACCTGTAGCTAATTTGGGGATGTAGGCGTTAAGAGCATCGCGCAGGCAGCGCCCGAGCGCCTTTTCCTCGCGGGGGCAGACGAACCCGCCGACTGTAACATACAAGTGCAATTAGCTTCACTTTAACGCTAAAGCTTTATGCTAATCTGTAATAAATAATTCGTTTATATTATAATTATTATTATTAATCAAATTGTACACTACAGTTCACGAAGCCATTGTCGACTGCCGCAAAAACTGAACTGACTCCGCTAAAGAGCCATACTATTTTCCACATTTTAATAAAACTATTATGTTAATGGAAGGACTTCTTTGGACTACGTTAATAAATAATGTAAGAAACGTGATGATAAATCATGATATTTATCTTAAATTGAGTAGAAATTTAGTAATTGTTATGGAAGCACTATCACTAGATCTTATGAAATGATAAACTCATCACGTTTGATTTTCTGTAATAAAAGTGGTTTACTAATAGTATACATTTTTATTTTTATCTCGCCATTAGGTATTTTAATCAGGTTGTTATGTGTGTATTGTTTGTTTTATTTATTTATTTAACCTTTAATGCACAAAAAAACCTGACTTAATGCCAATAGGCATTCTCTACCAGTCAACCTTAAAGCAAAACAGTTTTTTTTAATGTTTGTGTTAAATAAATAAATAACTATCCATGCGCAGTTTTACTTCAGAACTTTCATTGAGTGTAATGTTATTGTGACTAATGTAACATTCTGCAGGCTATTGGTCCAACGGCGGTAAATGCTGACATTAACAAACATTTACATTCTGCCTGTTTGCAAAAACTCTGTTTCGAAAGAAGTATGGTATTTTTACACTAGGCTTCCAGAAAAACTGATAACTCATAGAAAAGATAAATATGTTCATTTATTTATGTAATGCGCATTTATTCACTACAGGTTCCATTAGGGTAACTTGATGTTTAAATAACGACGTATTGCACCTCTTATACCACATCCAGAGCAAATAAAAATATAATGTGTCATTGATTTGTTTCCAGTAATACTCACCAGCCCACATATGCATTTATAGCAGCTAGGCATCGGCAGCTCGCCAAATATAGTTCTCAGCGAACAAGCTAGCTAGTTGATGGATTATGTTATACATATATGTACTTGCTAGCCAGAGGCACGTCGAGCATGATTCCAGTAGGTATAGCTAAACTAACTAACAACAATTAAAGTACAAAAACACCAGTCAGATACCGATATAATTTTGCAATCGTTAAGGTGTTTGACTTAAAAACGATTGGCCACTTTGGAGTTGGACTTAAAATTAAAAAGACATGGGACTTCACGGTCAAGTACCTAACCTTACTCTATGAAAATATTTCCAATTTATGAAATAGACATTGTGGTATAAGTTATAAAATAACGTGTTTTTCATAGATTTCTACTGATTTATAAAATAATTAATTTTACCTACAGTCTACACTCCTATGCTTTGAAGTAATGGAGTAGATGTTGTAGCTGAACGAGCTAATGAGGTTAATGAGAAGACTGTAGTCAGGTGTTGAAGGAGCGCGGTGTGAGGTGTGACCAAAGCAAAGCCCTCGGTGTAGCGACAGCGTGCAAGCCGGCGTGGTAGCGGGCCCGCGTCCGTGCAACACTCGCTCTATTTGTTTACCCCGTGTTGCAGAAGTGTGCCGCGACCGCCGGCACCGGCATCATTACGTCACCACCCGTTACGTTACGTCGCATTGCTTGCGCTAAAAACATCTCATTTTTATTCACTCTTGCATGATGCATCGAACCCTACAGAATCGAACTATTCTGCGAGTCAGAACACAATGACAACACTCCTAGGTCTATGATAGCTTTATGATGCAATCTTTTTCAAATATAGAGAGAACGCAGCCTTGCCCCAAACGTCGTAGTAGTTTCTAGCATGCCATTGTCCAACATACTGAATACCAGTGATGGGGGACTTCCGTCGTGATGCACACACACCCTAAGTAATACTTGTTTGTCTTGTATGTTTCTTATGCTGTTTTTTGTTTTCTCGGATGTCACAAATAAATGTACTTACCTACTTAGTCATTTCATTTCATAGAATTCCATTTTCACGAGATTCTTCAATTCCCAGATGACCAGTGTTTATACAGCTATGAAAATAAACTCTTGAATACGTTCAAATATTTTTGATAACAATGATATCTACCACAAACGAAATGTATTTCGCTTTACTTAGGTAAGTACATAGATTCTAGGTAGCCAAAATGTTAATATGCGGCGCCACGATTTAGTTAATATTGTCTGAAATCTAAAATAACACGACATAATCATTAAAAGCCGCAAAAACTTTTATTAACTTTCTAAATAAATAGGTAGGTGAAAAATTCGTACAAATAATTTTTTTTTTTACATCAACTTATTTCTTAAATAAATAATCCTTACACTCTACAAGAAACACCTAAGAGTAGGTATAATCTTAATCACATTGACATTTAAAAATTTAAATAAATAAAAAATAAATAAATATATTTTTATATTTAAATTTTTTTAAATTTACATTTAAAATGTACTTTGCCTCGAAAAATTGCTTTAATTTGTGTAATTATTAACACTTGTTCGCAAAGTACATACCTACTAGTTCTGTACTTAAACAAGATACGCCCAACAATGCATTGTAAAATAAGGACATTCAGGTATGCATGTATAACGCATAAGTACAATAACATGATTACCTACTTGTTATACCTCTGCAGTGATTGCTTTTTTTAGGTTTAATAGTTTGTTTTATAATTTTCGAAAATACTTATATTTACTTGTACATTTAAGAACAAAAGTCGTGCAAACGGTTCTAGACAGTCTCTCGTAGTAATAGTTACAATTTGTTAGGTCATGGCTGCTAGCCTGACCCGTACGGGTCAAAGGCAAACGGTAGCTCCGCTCCGCCTTACTTAAGTGAAAATGTTAGGAAGCACTGCTTCAGCACACAGCGGGCAGGTAGTGGGTAGCTGGGGAGTACACATTACACGGCAGTAGTTTATAGCTGCAGTGTCAGTTTGGGAAGACGGAGTCAGCAGGCAGGTGCTTGAGGAACTTGTTGGCCACGTCCTCCAGCACCATGGCCAGCGCCGTTTCCAGCGCCGGCTGCACCTCGCCCGCGATATCGGCCGCGTGCATGCGCGCTATGTGCTCCGTTATCATCTCTGCGAACAACAACTTTACTTGATACATGCGAATCTTAGTATAGTCTGACAAGCCAAGGAAGCAGTAAATTAAAAAAATAATATATTAGCCTTTCTATTTTTTTCATACCGAAAAAAAGGGACGCACATATTTAAAAACAAATCTACTGCAGTCTTGGCTTGTCATACTATAAGTTTTCTCATAATACACCTAGGTAGGTATAATCAATTTTTTGTTTCATGGTAGATTGTTATATTAGGCTTAGGACCTTTGGAGGCTCGCCGTAATTATAAAATGCAAGGAGTCGCAACGCAACTATGTTAAAAAAATCGGCGTTAATGTCAAAATGTACAAATAAAATATTATATAAGATGTCATGATTTATGGGAAACACTTAAGTAAACACGTTGTTATGACTGCAATTCATTTTTATCACAAATCTATTACACACATAGTCGTGGCGAGATGATTAGGGACATTTTTTTCTCATACAACTGTCTGCAAATCGGAATTGGCCGTTTCATGTATGGAGGCCCGTACCCTAACAAAAAATCGTAGGCCACTGATAAAATATTTTGCATATCAAATGTTCAATGTTTGAAAATCGTACGCCGGAATACGTAGAAAATTAGGGTGTGTAGTGATCGGTATAACTTTTTTTGGTATAATAACATTTGAATTTGGTATATATTTAATGGATATAATCACTTATTAGATTACATAATCAACATTTGGTATAACAATAAAATAACTACTATTATTTCGTATATTTATTATTTCATATAACACTTTTGTAATAACCATTATATGGTATAATTATCCAGCAAACGGTATAAAAATTTTCGCATGTCCAGAAGTCGCCTGAAATTATATCGCATGAGACTGCTGGCAATAACGCGATTTTTTTTAAGGGATCACAGTTCTAATCTAACCTACTTTCCTGCTAATAAATAGTACATATGTTTAGGGGTCACAGTTTCTAACCTAACCTAACCTATTATTTATACATTGTATAATAAAAAGTCATTCTAACTGTGCTTTAGATTAAGTTAGCGTTATAGCATTTATTTTTATCGGAAGTAAGCATTATACTCAAAGTATGTTATAAAAAAAGTTATTCGAAAAAATGATAATTATATTTTATAATAATTATTCAATTTTTAAGTATATTATTAGTTGTTATATGATTCAATAATTATATCAAATGAGCGTTATTACGACCAACATTATATCAAAAAAAGTTATATCGATCGGTACGCACCCAGAAAATTGAGATATAAATTTTGGTTTGTTGTTTTGTTTAAGTACATCTGATCCAAAGAGACTTTAGGGCACACGGATTGCTCATGCCACTCTACACCGTATTACTCTATGAGTTACCAGTATAATTGCGTGTAAACTCTTTTAAACAATAAATAAAATCTATTCTTTTGTATTTGCTGTAAGGTTCAGAAAGGATGAGTAATCATTAATCAAACAAATGTACGTGACACCACATAGCGCTACCAACTGATATTACGTTTGAAGTCGGTGCCAAGATAAGTAGGCACATTACTGGTCAATAATAAACCTCACCGTTCTCTTTGAAAAATAATAAATATGATATGGCCATGTTAATGTCATGCATGTTTGCATAAAATGTTACCAATAGTTGTGGAAATTGCTGGCCATATACGTTCGGGCATATCCGTCGGATCTGCCACAACCCCATCATCAGATCAGAAACAAATTCTTATGGGACCAACGGTGACTCCTGTCTAACAATAAAAGATTTGCTCAAATTGGACGAAGGATCTCGGAATTGTCAGCTTATATTATTTCTGAAGTTCTACATGCCAAACTTGGTGTGCGTCATCAGGTATATTTTACCAAAGTTATAGTTTTCACAAGAAATTGCTTAATTTACTTTAAAAAACAACTAAATCACCATACATGTGAAACACTACCAAATTTCTATGAGATGAATTTGGAAGTGACTCCTTTCGAACAAAAAAAGAACTGCTCAAATTGGACGACGGAGCTCGGGATGATCTGCTTATGTATCTGAAGTTCCACATGCCATCCCTGGTGTCCATCATCAGTCCTACCCTAGCAAATGTATGGTTTTCGCAAGAGCTTACTTAAGAGAACACCGAAATCACCATCCATATGGCTTTGAAAATTTAAGAAACGTTAATTCCTCGTGCATTCCATCATCAGATCACCACTACAATTTTACGGAAACAAATTGGAGATAATTTCTTTCGAACAAAAAAAAAACTTGAATCGGACGACGTAGCTCGGAGTAATCGGTGAACATACATTTAAAACAAAATACTCATTTAGGCTGCGTTTTACAAAATTTTTATTCCGAGAATAACGCTTACTCTCAGATAGTAACGTCAAATTACTATGGGATTTTGACATCAGTATCCAAGAGTAAGCGTTACTCTAGGCTAAAAAGTTTGGTCAAATCCAGCCTTAAGTCAGTTAAACAAATGAACTTAGATCAAATAGTTACGTATTCAAAACAAATATCAGGCATTTATGAAATTAGTAGCTAAATAGACCAAAACCTAGCTTCACACAATCTGTACTATTCAAAGACGTCGGCTATTAAGTATAATAAATAAGTAATATATATAATCGCATACAGTGTTTCAAGTTAATTGACAGTTTTATCAAGCATGCTAAATGATTGACAACAATGAGTTTTCGCGCATGGGGTTTGACATTAAAGAAACTATTTAACCAATGATTTTTTAGACCAATATCACATTTGAATAGGGAGGAATATACGTATTGGCCTACGTATATTTCTGAGGAGGGCCGAGTACAGACATGACAAAGAATGCTTGTCAAATATTGAAAACCTGACCAAAAACGCAATAAAACTGAAATCCGAATTAATATATGAATTATATGATTACGTGAATTATTTTCTTTTCTCTTCTATTACCGCGATTGTAATTCATTGAAATTTAACACTTTTTTACTATATTATATTACCAAGAAGTAGCGAATCAGCTTTTCTGGAACATCTTATTTCCATTCATAGTAAAATTATATTTAGGTACTATGGAGTTGGAAAAATATTGTTAGTTTCATTTCTTAGATCTAATTAAAGACGGGTTAATCAACTTATGATATAATTTAAAATAAATAGTTTTATGACTTTCGAAATTGATATGAATCCTGGTTAGAGCCTTATATAGAGTTAAAATATGGTGAAGAAAAGTCTTGTATATTTTATTCTTCATGGGAAGTACATACCTATATGCTAAAGCAAAAAAAATATTATCAAAGTAACCACGGTGAAAATAGCTTGTTGTTAACCAATTTTTATTGAAACAAATTACACTTGAAAAACAGTTGTCTAAAATCCGCAACATAGGCTTCGTCAGGAGGATACAGACAACAGCTTGTTGTTATGTTAGATATAGTCTTACAACGAACTACTTAGCAGTAAGTGAAGACAAGTCCCATATTTATTGCTCCACCTGTGATAGTTTCACAGGTGGAGCAATACTTAGGGACATCATTATTATATATTACAATTTGTCCTTAATTATGCTGTTTGATGATCAAAATATATAAACTAAGTATCATGAGTATCGCCGGATGCGTATATAAACGGCAGTAACCGGTACCAATAAATCAATCAATTAGTTGAGTGAGCCTTCGATAGATCGCGCTGTATAACTGATGTATTGTACCAATAACGCAACTTTACATGGACTTATTTCTCTCCATTTGTTTTTGTTCTGGGATTCTTGGTATTACCTACCCATTTCGCTGGTGGTGGAGTGCGCCTCCTTGAGGTCGGCGTGCAGCGGGCCGGCGCAGCGCAAGCGCATAGCCGCGTCGCGCACCACCAGCCGCTTGTGCGCGCGCGCGCCCACCGCCTCGATCACCGCCGTACATTGAGCTGATGATAAATAAGAGGACCGAATTACTTACGAAATTAAAATAATATGGTGCGAAATAAAAATAAAACATTTATTTTACCAACTTGCGTGAAATAATGTTGTTACTTTAGTTACTTTCATGATACTAGGCTGGCGGTTTGCTGGTGGACACAATACTAGATTAAAGTCAGGCCTCGCTGGTCTTGCTAAGCTCAGATCTATGATGCTTTGCTGTATGTACTTAACTCTGACCAGATTTCTGACCATGACATGACGCGATTCAGGTGACGACCTCGCTAAACTGAGTAGCTACCATACAACTGAGCCTAAACTGAACCTAAACTGGACGGTGGCGCTGATTTTAACTTCAACATATCGCATAAGTAGGTTATAATTACTGTAGGTGCGTTTTAATTTTCCTAATCACAAAATATAATGTTAGTATAGATATTTTGAAGAAATATAAAAAGATTTAATTTTTGTATATCTATAAATACATTTTATCTTTAATTATTTTGTTTATTAGACCAGGCTCTCATGAGATTTTCGTTGTCAAAAAAAAAAATAGCGCACCTCTTTCTGACTTTTGATACATATTGTATGTTAGATCCAAGACATCCAATTACTCGTAACAGATGTTGCCAACCACCTTGTGGAAGTGAAAAAAATCTGTAAGATAGGACATAGGAAGAACTTACCACGTCAACGTCGTAAGCGCGCAGCGAGTTTAGAGCAGTGGTAAAGGGTGTAGGGGGGGAGGTACTGAATGACAGAGCAGTAAATGCGCGCGGCAACATGGCTTTTTATAATGTCGAGTCGAGGATACCGTGTAGACGAAAGACAAAACATTTCGCGGGCCGCTATTTTTGAACATCCCTTTGGAGCTTGCTAGTTTAGGTTTTTAGGTTTCATTTTAATTAGTATTTATAAGAAGGTACTAGTATTCGCAAGGAAAGGTACTCACTGAAATTGACGGACATCTTCCCAGTAGATTCAACGGGAAGCATTTGGAATTCGCCGAGTATCACATATTCGCTGAACATGGCCAGAAGCGGCAAACTGATGTTCGTGGTGACCTTCAGATCTTCCGGGTACACGCTGCGAAAGAACATGATAAAACTAAACAGCGCCGTCCGGCATGTCAACATTGACCTCTTGCTTAACATTTTGGCGATATAACAAACTATGAAATTAAGCAATCTTCAATGCAAAATATCAGGAAAAAATAAGAGCTTATTGATTACAATCGCTTATTGCTGCAGTCTTTATTAGATTCATTCGGGTGGCTATGTACTATCGCGTTCAAACCAGTTTATGAATGAATTTATTCATTAATTGCCCATTCAATTTTGAAAACGAGTGTAGGTACAGTATGTACCTACTACTTACATAAACAATAAAGTCTGTTTTCATTCAACGGCAATACAACAATGAGACGTCAATTTTCTCATACCTACTCGTACATGCTCGGAAATGCTGGCATTTTGTATGCAAATTGAAGACGCAGAGTAGACACTGCGTTTTTAGTTCCCTCCTCCGGACGCGAACTCAGATGACAATAATATAAGACTGAATTATTATACTTTTTCTACTCCAGCACTTCTATCTGTCAATTTGATGACTGACAGCGATATTAAAAACGTATACGTTATAACGTTGACTATGGTATTCCATAAGAACACTGCTCTTATGGATTTTCATACAATATATGAGCACTATTGTTGTTTTTTTTTATTTCTATAGTGGGCACAACATCTCTTGGATCTATTATTACAAAAGTCGACTTCGTCTCGTTTTGTAACGGCGAGCCTCAAGTTTTAAGAACCCTTATTATATCACTGTTGCATAAACTACTATTATTGAACGGCCTCCTAGCCTAGTTGGTAGTGACCCTGCCTACGAAGCAGGAGGTCCCGGGTTCGAATCCTGGTCAGGGCATTTATTTGTGTGTTTATCACGAATATTTGTTCCTTAGTTATGGATGTTTTCTATGTATTTAAGTATTTATATGTATCTGTCTATTATATATATCGTCGCCTAGTACCCACAACACAAGCCTTATTGAGCTTACCGTGGGACTAGGTCGATTTGTGTAAGATTGTCCCATAATATTTATTTATTATTATTATTATTTATTATTTATTCCTAGCTGGGGGTGAAATCATAGTACTATGACATTCCGATTGGTTGACTGTACAGTAGAATTCATAAATATGCGTGCAGATGAATACATAATATGTAAACACTTACACCTTATTGCCAATGTTCTAAGGGTGTACAGATATATTTGAAGCCTTGGAAATGCTAATATTTTTTTGAACTGACTAGAAAACACCCCTTGTTACTAAGAACGATTATTCGCGATAAGCATAAATTCGAACAATAATAGTACATTACTGCAGAGGCCGTGAAGTAAGGGATTGAAGGACGAGTTTGTGGTAGACAAGATTAACGGTTAAACAAGACCAGCAATCTCTCTTCCGGCCGAGGCTTGTATAGTGTTTTTCTCAAACATTGTGAGGAAATATTAAAATTAAAATAACTACTAGGTAAGTAGTTAATAAGGAATTTTAATTTGCCACCTTTTTATTTTTTAAAGATGCCATTTGAATGAGCTATTTGAGCATCATGTTTAACCGCACATAAATATACATAGAACCATAGAATTTGTTTTTTTTTTTATGTCGCAAGTATCTAGTGGTCGTTGGCTGTATGTAATTTTTCCTTTGTCAGTTTAGTGTTAGTACGCAAATTAAAAAAGTTAGAGCAGCGGACAATAATGTTTCGTCCATACTTACGCCATACATTACTTCACGGCCTCCGGCCAAGAAGTAAATGGGGGGGAGTCGTAAACAAGAAACTTCATGTCTTCATTTCGTGACATAAATGCATACATTTCCGATCATGTTTGAGAAAAATAAATTTTCCACGTTAAGGTACATACAGGAAATTTATTTTACATTAAGAACTACGGAATACGGATTAAGGAATGCGTTATTTTTGCATTAAGGACTTACTCTAATCGATTGAAAGAGTAGTCGGTGAGCCCGTGGAGCGTGACGTCGGCGAGCCAGGCGTCGTACTTGAAGCTGCGCGCGGGCGCGTTGTGCTGGCGCAGGCGGATGCTGGGCACGCGCAGCGGCTCCAGCGGCTGTACGCCCAGCGCGGGCGCGCCGCGCGCCAGCACGCTGCGCGCCGCCGTCGCTACGCGCTCGATGCACTTGTTTACCGCCGGGTCGCTGTAGTGGCATTCCGCTAACAAAATCATATTAAGATAAAGTGAAAACATTTATTACCGTTAAATCTAGTAACTCTTCTATTTGTTTGAAGTAGGTATAATATTAATTAGAAAACTCCCGTGAGTGTCAAACATATCAAAATACTTATATCGGGTTACTCATGTCAATCAAGTCGAAAATAACTCGACTTGGTTCGAACCCGTCGGTGTCAAGCTATTTTCGACTTTATTGACGTGAGTAACCCGTTATCGGCATAATTTGTTCGATTGTCTCCTGTTTGTAATTTACAATTTTGTATTGTATAAGTTTTATACATAAATACCACCGAAAGTCATCCATGATTTTACAATAAAGGCTTCTCGTCTCGTGGATATATATATATTTGGCGGCCTCCTAGCCTAGTTGGTTGTGACCCTGCCTACGAAGCAGGAGGTCCCGGGTTCGAATCCTGGTCAGGGCATTTATTTGTGTGTTTATCACGAATATTTGTTCCTGAGTTATGGATGTGTTCTATGTATTTAAGTATTTATATGTATCTATCTATTATATATATCGTCGCCTAGTACCCACAACACAAGCCTTAGAGCTTACCGTGGGACTAGGTCGATTTGTGTAAGATTGTCCCTTAATATTTATTTATACGTGTATATTATTTATTATATACTATATTTTCTTGCAAATACATATAAACAATTGCTTCGATATTAGTTATTATTATTGGATAATTATTAAGTAAGTAGGACATCTTTAAACTGCGATGCCCAAATTTTTAATCGTTGGTGGGTATTAGGGTAGACGACAAAAACAATCTAATTAGTCCTTCTGTTAGATTATTAAGAAAAATTCGACACGTATTTTTTTATTAAGTTCGTCAAATAAGAAATGACGGAAATGCAGTGTATTCAAATTTCGCGCGACGTCACTATTAGGTACAATTCATACCTAATCGTGACGTCACCAGCCCCCACCCCGGAACTTGGATGCTCTTTATCTTCGTCAGTTTTAGTTATCTAGAAAAAGGAAAAAAATACGTGTCTAATAATTTTGATTAATCTAACTGACGGATCACATAGAATAATAGTTTTTCATCCTAGTCGTTGTTCTTCCTTAATGAGACAGAATTGAGAGACAAACACTAATAGCTAAATTCACATCGCTGAAATATTTTCTGTCATTTATTGTATCCTTCCCAAATGAAAAAAAAACAGTTATGTATACAGGGTGGAAACAGATTTTGGGTCAGTGAGGGCAGCTACCAGATCCCGTGTTGCTAGGCGGAAATGGTCTTAGGAGACCTTCCTTCGATTTAAAATTAATGAAGATTGGCGTTTACAGATTTTGGAAAAAACATACAGGGTGCGAGAAAATGGTCATTTTTGACAAACTGTTTTTTTGATGCCAATCAATTCCATTCCTGTCCAGGATCAAAAGCTTGTTACATAAATTGACATAAAAAAATACATGCAAAAAAAACTTTTTTCATTTTCATACAAATTGTATGGGGAAAGTTTTTCTCGATTTATGGCTTTTCTAGCCGGAAATTTTTATTTGGTCCCATACAAGCTTTTGAAAATGGCTTTAGCGATTTCGACGAGAATTGGTAGGGTTGGGTAGGTGGTAGAATTGGTATGGGATTTTTTGGGGGCGCAAAATGAATCTAGGTTTGTCTATGTTTACCTAACTATGACAGCCACGAAAAATCTGTAATCTAAATCATGTTTTTACCATAAGGACATACAACACACATGACAAGACAAGCTTTTCGTAAGGGCCATTTAATTGACTTGCGGTGCGGTACACACGCCCGATTTATTTTAGTTATTTAGCAAAACACAATAGACAGTTGCTTTATTAGATACATTTAAATTTCACGTAGTTAGTTACAAATTAAAATTTCGCATTTTGTGTGAATGAAATTAATCGTTAGACGCCTTCAATAAAATAAGACACGTAGAGAATATATAGGGAAATATGCCAGGCGCCGCGTGGTTTTTAGTTTATTACATTTTGATAAAAATGCATTGTTGGAAAGATAATAAAAATATAACCAGCAATATATAATTTAAAAAACACCACAATATAAGGGGAACAGTATTATGGAATCTTCGTCAATTATTGAGATTAAAAAAGAATATTCAACATAATTTTTAGGTACCTGTCTTTGTTTATATGACGTACATAATATAAACTTACATAAAGGATTGTTTGGATGATCATCCGTAGCGGTAGTGTCGTTGCGGCCAGCTACCAGGCGCCTTCCGTTGGCACCCGAAGCACACACCACCAACACCACTAACTTCATCGATATTAACCCCATCTTTCTTTGAACACGTAATATCTCACGTGGATTCTAACTTCATCTAACCCATGTGTTGAGACAGGGAGTATTTATAAAAGAAGAAATCTAGTCTAGGTACAGTACGATATACCATATGTGGAAAGGATTCAACCTCGCCATTAAGGTCTGAGGCAACTTGATTGAAATCAATTAATGAAATGCATGCATTCGAACCTTCCGACCATATTACGGAAATATTAAATGTTAGGAATAAATAAGTAAATAAGTTTCAAGTTTTTTTAGTTAAGTAGCAAATACTTCTGTAAACAAAAAGTAACGGTAAATATAGTCTGACAAGCCAAGGCTGCAGCAGATTTTTTTTTAAAGATTATGCCATCCTTTTTTTTCGGTATGAAAAATATAGGGAGGAATATTAATTAAAAAAAATATTCTACTGCAGCGGTGGCTTGTCAGACTATAAGTAATAAGTAGGTATTATTGTTTACTTATCAAATAAGTTAGTAGTACCTATTTCAATTAGGTAGGTATTGCAGATTGTAATTTAATCATGAATTGTAAATAGTTCCTATGGAACACTATGCAAGGCACAACATTGACCTCAATTTACCGCAAGAATCAAGATCACTGGTATTATGTATTTTACTTCTTTAGTTGGGAAATTCAATTACGAGAACAGATAAATGTATGTCAACATGCACCCAAGAAAAAATATTCCTTTTCAGCACATAAGTATAATTAATTACAAATATTTATGAAAGAAACTGTCAACCTTCTGTCTGTCACTTTGCACGGCGATATTTTTGGCAATTTTTTTTCAATTTATGCATGGCTCTAGATGCCTAAAACCGCGTTCTTTCAAACAAAAACATCAAATTACAGTGCAATAGTGTGGGCAGGCCCAACACTGAAAAAATTATACTCCTTTTATGAACTATACTTACATATTATTATTTTTATCTTGTGTTTAAGTAGGTATTTTGTGATTTTGTTGTATTTTAAGTGTGTAGTGCTCTGTGTTACGGTAAGAGCATGCACGCCGCAACCCAAGGCGATGGCACGTTACGACAAAATTTTAATTGTATACAATGCAGGAGCTCTTTTACAACGCAGTGCGGTTGAAACATTCATAATTCCAAAAAAACCGTCTCTGCATCAGCCAAAATGACTGGTCTAAATTTAGCCCCACCCCTTTTGACCTAATCCCTTTATGACCAACCAAATTCTATTCCTTTCCATGTATACCTCAGCGAACTTAAAAATAACATGCCCGTTGTTAAAAGAGTTCCGCGCAAGGATCACAGTCGCCAACCACCTTTTAGGTCTACTTATGAAATGTATGGAAAATAATCATATTGATGATTGGCACAATCTTTTCCTTTTTTCTTTCAATACCCTTCATGCCAAAAAGGATGAGGCAATTTCTTTAACAAAAAAAAAACAATTGCGCTTTGGACACAACTCCACAATTTTTTCACTCTAAAAGGCGTGCCTCATCCACCTTTAATATAACTAAATTAATTGAAAATAAAATTAGCGACGGCGATCTTAAAGGTGCCGCTCGTCTTCTCTTTTCGAATGACGTGCTATCGCCAGATAGTCCTGATACCCTTTTGGCCTTACTTTCAAAACATCCCCCGGCTCCTTCAGTACCACACTTGATAGCCCTACCTGCAGTTTAGACCACGCTTGCCTCCAAATTGAAGGATCTCAACATTTGAAGGATCTTATTTCCTATTCCGTGGGCGACGCAGGTGAGCAGAATGTCTCTTCCCTTACTAAATTAATACATTTAATGTTCTCAGGCAAAATTAATACTGAAATTGTCCCAATTCTATACGGTGCAAACCTGATCGCCCTTACCAAAAAGGACGGAGGGGTGAGACCCATTGCGGTGGGATCTACGATACGTCTGATTTCCAAAATTGCGGTTAGACACATTCGATCAAACTTGCAGGGCCTTTTTGAACCTGTACAGCTGGGTTTTGGCACGAAAGGTTTGTGCGGGGGGGCTCCCCTTACTGTGTTCTGAATGTTCTGATTTGCATTCTTCATGTACTTATAAAAAGTAAGTAACGAACCTACCCGGTTGAAACTGTTTTTTGTGCGGGCGGCTCGGCCCCAAGCCCTCCTTGCTATCTTCTGATTTTCATTCTTAATCTACTAAACGTTAGTCTAATCTACGAAACGTGACTAACGTACCTATTCGCGTAAAGCTAGCAGTTATGCCGTGATTGTATTTTAGTGCGCCCGTCTTACCGTCCCCTGGATTCGATTATTTATCTACAAAACGTAACCAACGAACCTATCCGGGCGAAGCTAGCAGCCATACGGCAGTTTTTTTTTGCCGGGGCTTCCGTCACGGGTGGGTTATACCGTCTTCTGACTTTTCTTCTTAATCTACGAAAGATTGTATTTTTGAGCCCCCGCCGCCGCTCGGGGAAAAATACAATCACAGCATCTTTTAACTTGCGTTGGCCATCTTGCATTATAAATTTGTCATGTGTTCAGTATTCTACTATTCAAACCGTTTCATTTGATACCCATTTTAAGGTAGTTACTTATTAAAAAAAATATGTAACGAAAAACTTTGTGGCGGCAGCCATTTTGGATTTGAAATTTGTCATAGTTTACAGTGTTATACTGCTCAGGAAGATGAGAGAGTTATGAAAAAGTATACAAGTATAAAATTATAAAGTGGCCATCATGGATTTACAATCATACTAAATATATAAAATTGTATTGTCATCAGAACGCAAGTTTTGTACCAAATATCAGATTCTATATTTGTATAAACATGTTGTACAGTCGGTGCCCTCACATAAGTATCCACCCCACATATGCAAGCGCGTAGCGCGGGTGGATACTTATGTGAGGGCACCGACTGTACATAAATGTGTTGTTTTCATGGGGGCCATTTTTAATTTTGATTAAAAATGGATTAAGACGCATAAAGAAGACGAATCGATTGACGTATAAATCATCAAGATCGGTCCACGCGTTTCATTTCTAGTTAGCCACAAAGGAACAAACACATACATGTATATACTGTTAAACACATTACCCGGTTTTGCGTTGCGCAGTCGGGTAAGAACACATTACCCGGCTTTACGTCGCGCAGTCGGGTAAAAAAAGTTGATGTTACATTTTATTAACGCCTTATTGTAGAAGGTAGAGATGTTTAGACTTTAAAATTGAGCAATGTAACCCTCGTTTACGGTATAAGATTGTGAAATGCTTTGCCGATTGAGTTAATACATACTCAATCTCTTTAAATTTTTAAAAATCGAATTAAAGATTATTAATTTATTATCTATCTCTCTCCTAGTCTTGATTATTGTATTTATGAAAATTCCTAACTTGTTTGCGCTATCTTGCCGTTGTTTCTGTGTGGTGCTTTTGCATTTATATATTTATGTATTTTATGTAGTGTTTGTAGTATTAATATATTTTGTAGTAGGCATATTATACTAAGGTTAAAACAACCTATATCGCTGTTTTTCCCTCTTGCTGTTTGTTTATTTTGGTTTTTTGGACTACCTAATCAATAACCTCTTCTCTGTAAGTTGTTTCGCTATCTGAAGTTTGTTTGAAATTCATAGATTAAGGGCATTTACGTACTAGAACAAAATGTACCAAAAATAGAAGAATATTTAAAAGCTATGTTGTTTGTAAATTTTATTTATCATAATCTTATCCTACAATAGCAGGTACACAATAACTCTTTGGTGTCCTTAAAAGGAGGACAAAGAAAATGTCATCTTTAAAATAGCCTACAAATAACTTATGAGATAATTTGTAAATTGATGTTGGTAGAAAGGAGAAACTTAGGCGGCCGGCGTAGGGTCGTCTTCCAACAGCACCTCGTGCAGCGGGATCTTGGCCAGCACCTTGTTGAGGAAGGCCTTGAGTACGGCCGCAGCCGTTTCGTCCACCAGCGGGCTGAGGATGTCCAGCACCACGCCCGGGCTGGCGTTGAAGAAGTTCGCCGCTGACGTCGCTGCGCACACAATCCAATTTATTATTAGAATACATTTAGGTTTTGGTTAATACTATCCAAGAAAGACCTATCTAATGCTCACTTACATTATCCATCCGAGTTCGCCGGGTTCCTAATTTATTAAGCCGTCAAATTGCATACAAAATACCCTTAACTCCGGGTTGTGTGGCTAACTCCGGGTAGTGCAAGTGGCCCTAAGTATATCTTTATTTGTCTGTGATAAATAAAAACGATATGATGACATATCTGTGTAATGTGGACATCAGTTGACTTCTAAAACAAATACCTATCTAATCTAGTCTTACGTGATTACTCTATGTACCAGTGTAAGTCGTCTCTAATAAAAATTTGTTAAACCATTTCACGAATGAAGTAGGTAATCCAGTTTGAACTCTCATGGTTAAAAATTTAAATGGCTGTTTAATGTGCTCTTAATCGGTTTCTATTTAACTTAATAAAAAATATGTTTAGGTATCTATCAGAACCGAACCAATAACGAAAATGAAGTATAAGTTAATTTGAATCAAGTGCTGGTTTCCATTACAACATGGATACGCATTAGTCATTTCTGTGAAATAAGTGTTACGCTGGTTTTCTTAACGAGGTCACCGAATAATTTTCCGCTTTAATGTCGGTACTGGATTACTACTAATGGAAAGCTAAGTCATTTAAAAAAAGACCGCGACATGGTTTAAAAACTTATTGATCCCTTAAATAGTTTGCACTGCAATAGCATCGTAATATATTTTTGATGTGGCTGTGAGAATTACCTGCTAGAGGACGTTCCGTGTCGTCGAATGCGACCTGGCCGTGGCCGATTTTGACGCGGGTGACGATCTTGTCGGCCTGCAGGTAACGGACGCCTTCCTTCTCCACCACCTTAGCCGCGCCCTTTGCGATCACAGATATTCCAGCTGCAAGAAATATTATAATTGTAAATATCTAATATTTATCTTATCCCACAACTCTCGGGAATCTTGCAATTCGTGCCATATTTCATTTCCATGAAAAATGCTTGTATTCGAAAGTAGTAACGTTGTATTGTAAAAAAGGTGTTTACGCACATTTGGTTAGGTGATTGGTGTAAGTAAGATTTCCAATTAATTACAATTATATAAAATACCTAATACGTATCAACTTGACTTAATGTTAAAGAAAATTCCATATCTCAATTGTTTGTTGTTAATATTACACATTTTGAACGCGACTCTGTGACTTTTGTTCTTACTTGTTAACCCTAGTCGCGTCTTAATGAAGCAAATGCTACATGTCTAGAACCGCACATTATACTAATTCACTATGGTGGCCCTTTGTCTAACAATTGTTTTCCTTATTACGGAGCACTTCATATTCCAATCTCGATCCATCGGTAATCGCTACCTACTCCGAGTAACTAATAAAAATACATGTTATGAGATATGCAAATAGTGTGTTTCCTAACATAATTCCTGCATAATTAATTTCCTATTTAGCCATAGTGTTTCTGAAACACGTTTGTCACACTCAACGAATTACTTTGTCGTACGTAATCCATGTAGCTCGAGGCTACGAGTTGATGTAAGGGTACGGCATTGCAAGCGCATGTGGATTCAATAATAATGTAATTAAGTACTATGTGGTTTTGTAGACGTCTTAACTATCACGCCGTAGATAATGTTCATAATAATCTCAATGTTCTACGGCTAAAACGAAAAACAAACAAGACTTCGAGAAATGCTGAGGATGCTGTAAAAAAAGCAAGCTCTAGGTACAAACTTATCGTTTTCGTCATGAGTAAGTAGGTACCTAAATATAAATATTTTCGCGTTTTGCGCAACTCCTGTAAATAAAGGCATTTTCGGAGAATATCACATCCCATGAACCACGATTGTTGCGTATCTATACCTAATACCCATCCTTTACCTCTGACCATAGAATACAAGTAGTTTATTCACCCGTGCTCGGTAGGTACTGTTAAGTTTTATACTGCGTGATTTTCTTTAAAACTTCTATTCGCTTAAAAGTTGCTTATTGTGCTAGGGTAGAGGAACCGAAAGATGAACAACCCTCAATAGATGAACGTTGTTCCTAAAATCACGATAATTAAATCCTGATGACACTCCCTTTATAGACATTTAAACTTTAAAATAATAGATCAGTGTATGTGGTTGTGAGAGCTCACCGAAAATATGCCTCACGCCGAAATCGCTGTTTGTATGGAAATCTTATTAAGAATGGCGCTTCAAAATTTCAGGAAATAAATTCGTATAAAATTGAATAATGCTTCTACTGAGATGCTTTTGCTCGGTAAAGATTCTCAACTAATCCCGCTACCCTTAACGTTATTAATAAAGGCATATTTTAACTTATTTTATTATATATTAACCATTCAATTTATGGTTCCCATATTGTGTGATTTATCCAATATATGAACAGCGTTCAACTTTTGGGTAAGTGTTAGTTTTCTGAAATGCTTATATAAATCCTTACGGAAACGTTAGATATTCCATTGATGTCTTAAGTTTCTAGTTTGCTGTTCCTTGATTTTTTCACTAAAAGATGAACGAAACTTTCCTTGTCTAACTCAGTTATCATGGGGCATATTTTGGTATGGAAACGGGACTGTTCACTGGATTAAACTGTACCTAAAACATGAACTAGGAGAATTTACTTGTTCATCTGTTGGGCTGTTGGAATACAGCCATGAACCATTGTGTTACTTTTGTTAGTTCATTTAATCAACATCGTGCCCAAAACTTGAACTAACTAATTTTATACGTCTTCCTTTACTACCGTTCATCTATTGGTGCCTAGCCGTTCATAATTAGGGTACTCCCTTTTGCATTTTTACTGGTTCATCTTTTAGGTAAAAATGTTTAGTTAGGGCACTTTGTGTATATACTGGGGAAATAGGCTAGACGACTAAAAAAATTTATATAGTCTTTTAGATTATTAAAAATATTGTACATGTATTTCTTCTTTTGTTCGTCAAATCAAAAATGATGAAAATACAGTGCGTTCAAATTTCGCGTAACTTCACTATTAGGTACAATTCTTATCTAGTAGTGACGTCATAAGCCCCCACCCCGGAACTTTGACGCACTGTATATTCCTCAATTTTAGTTAAATAGAAAAAGGAAAAAATACGTGTCTAATCATTTTAGACAATCTAACTGACGGACTAATTAAAATGATAGTTTTTAACCTAGTCGTCATCCCTATTGGCCCATTTCGGCACATAATCATTTTTATAAAAATATTGGATCGTTTGAAGAGGGTTTGGAATATGTAGTAAAAATATTGGATGGTTCAAAGAGGGTTTGGAATAGTTAAATCTAAACTGGACTATATGTAGTATGATACAAAAAAGTAATCTTTGTGAAAAGTGGTTGTAACATACGTAAAAAAATACCAAAGTTACGTTAGTCGCTTAATCGTTCATTTATTGGTTCCCCTACCCTACTTTCAATTCTAGTGCACTAAGAGACAGCACCTCAAATACTATTTCTACACACAGTACATACGGTATTCATTGGATGTAATATCCCTGGTGTCTGCTAAAAAAGTGGAAGGTATGGTTAAGAGTTGAAGAAGAAGCAAGTCTCACTAAAGTTGCCGCGCAGCTTGCCCTTGCCGTCGATCTCGAGCACAAGCAGGCGCGAGCCGCGCACGTCGTAGTCCGCCGTCACCGCCAGCTTTGGCAGCGACAGCCGCACCTCCGCCGCATACTTGTTGTTCAGGTTCAATCTGAAAATACCGCTAACTTGTACGAATTTTCTGTTATTTGTACTAGGATAACGAATCCATATGTCTCATGCATGAAGGAGTCGCCCCTTTTGACAAGATATATTATGCTAAGGCGGCTGAGCCGATTCTCTTTCTGTAACTTAGTTAACATTTTTTCTTTGTATAAGGGATAAGGAATGCTCTAAAACATGACTACCATGCTAATGGCCTCTAGACTTACTTTACTCATAACAAGCTCCAAAAGCCAAATCGGTACTCACTTAAGCTTGTTAACGACAAAGTTGGAGCCACCTATGGCGCGGATGTTCTTGACGACGGCCTTGAGCCGCAGATTGGGCTGCGTGCGGTCCAGCTTCAGCGTCGGGACGGCGAACGGCTCCAGCGCCGGGATGTTCACCTTTCGCAAGGACAACGAAACTCACATTTATAGATCAATTCCAGACAGACTTGATTCGGTGGCTGCACTTGTATTTCAGTGAGTAGTGGAACTGCATTATAGCAGGGTTTGGAAATGACCACGGTGCTGCGGTCGGCGTAGGTGGGCGTAGTCACTTAATTTCTCGAGGAAATATACATTTCTTGCAATAATATATCAAACTTAACACGGCAACAACAATGTTGTTAGCTTTCGGACTACCAATACACAAATTGGACACATAAAAGATTGAACTTGAGTTTCCTTAAGAATAACAACATAATTATATATTTTTGTAGCATAAATCAATGATCTGTGACCTACCTCAGGAATGCCCTCGCGCAGGTGTGGCCGCATCACCTCGATCGCCTCCATGATGCATTTGTTTATTTCTGGGTCACTCTTCTTGCATTGCGGAAAGTAGTCAGCTATGAACAAATTATATAAGGTTACATATATTAAATTATATTTCGATGTATTTCGAAGGTAATACAAAGGTCGATTCTTAAAGCTCAGTAATAAGCGTAACTATATTTAAGAATATTTTTTTGTATGTCTTTCCCATCAACAACAATGGTGTTCCGGACCTTTGGGAGGCTTACGCGGAGCCGAAGCCAACACGCAGAGGCCCTTTCGACAATTTAATGAAATGTAAGGGGTACACCGAGCGGATGTTGCACCTGCCCGAGTCATGGGACGCACGCAGAGGCAGCACCCGTGAGGGTGTATAGACTATTGAGATTTAATGGAATCTAAAATATACTGGACCATTAGGTGAAAGTGGTGGACTAAATACTGGGTTATGGAGAATAAAATCGGACGTCTGCCTAACAAAATGGTAATCAATTTTATTTCCGGCAGACGGTGACTCGCCCACATAAGATGGGCCCCCACAAAAAGCGACATCTAAGATGGCTCGAGGGTAACACCGATATGAGGGCTGGGGGTAGAGGTGTCACTGAACTTTAAACATATAGCCAACTCGCCAGTTAGGTTTCCACATCTACCCTCGACTCGAGACACAGCAATATAAGAATATTTATTTTTATGTAATTTTAATACGAGAATTTCCCTATTAAGAAACGTCCATAATCAAAGGATCTACATTATTATGATGGCAATGAGGGTCGTGAAGATTATTTATCCGAAGTAAGTGTTTCATGGTGACCGGGTGGCCGGCGGCCGCGAGCGGCGAGCGGAAATACCTTGGGCCCGTTGCATTTCCTCAATCATAACATAATAAGCCGCATTTGGCACAACCACTCTCACCAATATCGAGTCAGCACAAAAAAAACAAAAACAGGTCGCTTGACAATAAACCTCCATGGGACAAAGTCATATACCATCCCAGTAGTCTAATATCATTTTATAAATAAAGCATACATTTTACGCAGGGGCATTTGTAAGTACTCAAGTAAGTAGGTTTGTGATATATTGGCAATAACAGAAAATTATCGAAACAAATAATAATTCTTAGTTTGAGCATCATATTCTGAAATAATAAATGGAGTTGTGACTTACGCGTAACTCTCCCGTGTGACATAGCCAGGCAGAACGCTAAAGCCAGAAACACCTTCATTTTAGCACGTATGAGATTATGTGATCTATTTTGTCGAAGAGTTTATTCGCGAAGTTTGCATCGAGTGGGTGTCTGTTGGTAAATGTGCGGCGTCGCCGAATTTTCTGTTATTTGTAGCGAGGGAGCGGCGCGGGCGGCGAGCCTGCGTTGCGCCACGAGCCCGCCGGCACTGCCGCCGCCGCCGCGCCGGCTGCGCCCTGCAGGAACCGCCGGGACCCACACTGATGTACCCACCGGCCCAAACTAACTTCATACCCTATATTACTAGTACCTACCTAGTTATAACCTGGTCATAATGCCCCATGCATACCTATAACTTGGCTTGAAACAATAAATAACACAAGCATTCTATTTTTTATTTGTATTTGGCATACTTTCGTTATCCATAATACCTATATTCAACAATTTATTTGTATTTAGATTTGAACGGCCTCCTAGCCTAGTTGGTAGTGACCCTGCGTACGAAGCAGGAAGTCCCGGGTTCGAAATACAGGGCATTTATTTGTGACACGAATATTTGTTCCTGAGTTATGAGTGTTTTCTATGTATTTAAGTATTTATACGTATCTATCACATATCTAGTCGTCTAGTACCCACAACACAAGCCTTATTGAGCTTACCGTGGGACTAGGTCAATTTGTGTAAGATTGTCCCATAATATTTATTTATTTATTTGAGGTTGTATATAGTTTTAAATATTTTTTATTGTCGATTGCTTTTCTATCTATTGTTCTACTTTTGTACTTTTTGACGTTTATAAAATGTAAATAAATAAATTAACAGTAAAAAGAAATTAAAACAAGCCTTTATTTAAGTGACCCAAAAAGATGAAAATAAACTTTTAATTAAATCAAACTAATAATCAACGTAAACGCGATACGCAACGTGTCGCGATATTTATTTGCCTATTTTCTAAGAGACATTTTATTCTTATTAAGTCAAGTCACTTAATATTGTGTCATAACCAGTTAGATACAGGCACATCTCGCGACAAGCTTTTATAAAATTTAAATTGTGTAACAGGTACTTCGCTATCTGTCAATTAGATGACTGACAGCGATATTTAAAAAGTATACATTATAACGTTGTCTGTGGTATTCCACAAAAACACTGCTCCTATGGATTTTCATACAATATATGAGCACTGTTGTTGTTTTTTTTTAATTTCTATAGTGGGCACAACATCTTCCCTATTCTGCCACGTTTCTAGATTTTGCTTTTTACGCTATTTTAGCTGTCGTAGAAAAACTAGGGTATGCAACAGCTCATAATTAGTTCTTATAACTCTCGGGTCTATTATTACAAAACTCGGCTTTGCCTCGTTTTGTAACGGCGACCCTCAAGTTTTAAGAACCCATATACTCGTATCACTGTTGCATAAACTACTATAGTTTGATCTAATTAATAGTAATTTATGTGATTGTATATAATGAAAGGCATTAAAACTCGAGTGTGGGTTTGTTGTGTTAATTTTGTTTTAATGCATAATTATTTACAATTGCATGAAAACTTTTCTGATATTCAAATTTTGACATTGATATTTATAAAAATTCAGAGGCAAACTAGAGTTGGCCCCAATTTTCGTGTCGTTTGATATCAAAACAACCCGCAACTGTCTTGCGTGCGACATTTTTTGTAATTGACATTTCATTTCGAACTAAACGTCATCTCGACTGATATTAGAATAGAGGTCAAATCAATTTTCCTTGTTTGTCAGAGATCTTCGAAATTTGAAAAAAAAAAGTATTTATTGTAATACTTATCCATATCGATAATATTTATTGAATCAGGCGTTACTTAGCGGAATTCCATATTAACAACGAAAATAATGTTACTTTGCTATTCCAAACCGCCAAACGTGCTGGTCAATTAGTGCCAACCCGTTGTTATATCTACTTGCGTATTTTTTGTATGCAATTAATGTTCCCACCCTCCCGCCGCAAAAAATTAATACGCAAATAAAAGGGCATGTCGTTCACTTGTAGAACACCACTACGACAAGATCTCCTGCATCTCCCGAGGATGCCTCGTAGAGAGGCGAAACGAGAGGTGTCGAGTTTTGTATTATTGGTGGTGGTTTATTATATCTATTTGCGTATTTATTTTTTGCGGCAGGAAGTAGGTAGAACGGATTGGCACTAATTGATTAGTACTTTTGGCGGAATAGCAAAGTAACATTATTTTCGTTCGATAATATTAATTTATTTAGTTCACATATAATAAATTTGTTATAAAAAAACAGTTTATTATTATGGGTGTCTTTATATGCGGTTTTTGAACGCATTGGGTATTGAGGGCTAATTATATGTAGGTATATATAAGTTTATTTTAATCTTTTTAGGTCACTTAAATATAAGTAATCTTGTTTTAAAAAGGTTTTTTTTTCATAATATTGTCTTCTGTTACCGCGATTGTTATTCATTGAAATTAAACACTTTAGAACGGATTAATCGCGTTTATTAACACCATGATCCTACGTTTCGAGACCTTTACAGCACTCGTTTTCACAGGGTTAAGATGATGATGATGATGAGATGGAAACGAGTGCTGTAAAGGGCTCGAAACGTAGGATCATGGTGTTAATAAACGCGATTAATCTGTTCTAAAGTGTTTTTTTTTCAGTTATTTAATTTTTTAAAAGTTATTATGGGACATATTTCTTCTCATCAAAATTCGCGTTCTACTTAGCAAGCCCTTTTATTTGAAACTTATTATGTGGTAGTACAAAAAAAAGTCCACCATCTCATCAAAAAGAGTCCGCCATCTTGCATAATCCGCCATATTGGATTTAGAATAACATCACATAGCTAACCATGCATTGTCTGGACTAAGCGTATATACAAAATATCAGCTCAATCGGTTGAAGATTACTGGTTCATAATTAAGTTGTAAGATTCCACCTGGATAAACATACATACATTGCAAGTTAAATAAAATATTGTAAAAAATATGTCACGTTTAGCTTTTCAAGTCGACTGCTGGTTTTTTTAATCCGTCCAAAAAGCTATGGAAGTGTCCTCCCCTAAAAGTACTTACCTAAACCTGTATTTCTTTACTTTTTATGACATGAATTACTAAGTGCCCACTTGCACCAGCCGGGGTTAGCCACATAACCCGGAGGTAAGCTTTTTTTAATATGAAATTTAACAGCATAACTTCGGGCTAGCTACTAACCCTGGCTGGTGCAAGTGGGCCTAAAAGTACCTACCACATACGTTACAGCATGAGATATTTATACCTTGAATTAGTCACTTGCACCGATTACAATTAACAGTACTCAGCCTTACAATGGACATTTATTGGAAAGTTGAAAAACAACAAACTACATTAAAACAAATTAATTGTTAGCCTTAAAAATAAATAAATAAACCTAATATTGTCTTGTGCAAACTAGCTACATACAAGAATATAAACAAAAATAAAGGTTGGTCTACGATGCGCAGAGAGGTTTATAAAGTTATTGTTAAATTGCCTGAAGGGCTTTCTAAAATTAAAATAAGAATATAAAAACTGCGTTAAAATTGTTAAGAAGAGGTTACCTGAGCACAGCGGGCCTCTGTAATATGCTGAACTACTGGAACAATGCCTGACGTCGGATTACTTTCACAGGAACAATGAATTTTACAAGCAAGTCGACGATGTAGCACGCCGGTCCCGGGTGTCTCCGATATCATCATGGAGGACATCGATGAAAAAGCGTTACTTGTGGCTTCGGTCCAGCCGAAGATACTTAAAAAATACACAAATGACCTTTTACCTATTGTCTAGCAGTAGTGTATCAACTTTTTATGTTAAGAGTCGGAATAACATTGCTCACTTTCCCTCTCAGATACTCTTACGATATCCTGATAACTAATCAAAAACCTTATTCGAGATAATTTTTAGTTTCGCTGCGGCGAAGCAAATGCAAATAATTAGAACGTCACCAATAATGAGTACCTTTAGGGTAAGTAATTTTCAAATGTCATTAATATATAATGACACATTACAGCAATCTAGCTCTAAATCCACAAACTAGCAGAGAGGCAGGCTAGACAACTTGTAAGGATACCTTGTTTACCTACTGTGAGACCGTACACACTAGGTGAAACTGTGCCGTTGACTCGGTCCTTATGTTATGTCGTTATGTACGTGCATTACGTAAACACATGTAGGAAATAAGTAGGTTATATGATATCTTCTTAACTATTGGTTCAAATGTGAATAAGCCAGGGACCTATATACATCATCCAAATCGATCCTATCGTATCCTAATTTATCATTGAATACTTAGATTGCAGCGTTATCTAACAGATCCAATTAATAGTAAATTTAAAGTATCAAAAAACCAGATAAATACATATAAAACATTTAAATTAGCATATTGCAAGGTTAGAAGCTCAAATCGAGTTCACATACCATCAGCGCCATGTAATAATCGCATCAATAACAAATTCAGAAAGTTTTTGCTAAGGTCTCTTATTATTATTAGACCTCAAAGAGAAAATATATAGAGTTGTTATAAAATTTACAGTTACTAATTTTCGCAACTGTTTGCATTTGTTTTGTTCATGTCATACAATCTTTTTATAAGGAAGGAGTGTCGCAAATATTCACTAAGTAGACGGTATATTCAAAATAAAGTTCACTATATTCAATTTTCGGTTTGCAAGCAAAAGTACCTACGCCGTTACTACTTTATCGTTTTATAGAAAAAAAAAAACTATCAGTAGTACCTACATGTAACGTATTTCATTTAAGTAATATTAAATTGTCTATTAAGTTCTCTTTGTTTTAATACGCTAGTTTTATTCGTTTCCAGCTATTTAAAAAAAAATTAGTGACCCGAAACTTTTGCTCTCGAGTGTATTTATAATTTTAATAAAGTCGAAAGCGCAACGCTTTCGATTAGTTCACCTATTATTCATAGTGATTTAATAAAAAGATAAACAAATTAAAACGTGTAGGTATTTAAGATACGAATGATACCAGGTAAGGAATGCTCCCGGGAATTCCCGGTGCCAAAATTTCTCATAAATATATTGGGGAATTTGGGACGCTATTAGAAAGGAGAAGTGATGGACTACAAATATTTATTGAAATAAAATAAGATAATTCAGTGTTTTTATTTTGGTAGTAACTTGTAAAAAAAATCCCCAATATATCTATGAGAAATGTTGGTACTGTGAATTCCCGGGAGCATTCCCTACCTGGTGCCATTCGTATCTTAAATACACGTTTTAACTTGTTTATCTTTTTATTTTTGTATTTGGTGTAAAGAGTGTAAATAGCAGTGGGACACAACTTAGTAGGCTATTAAAAATAATAATAATAATTTGGTGTAAATAGCGTGCATTGCTGAAAAATCTTGTATTAAATTTAAATTATATAAGATTTTTGCTACACTATATGCTTACTACTCCAGCATCCGAATGACAATCAACTTTGCTCTGTGAGGTCTATGGTTTAGGCTCTAGCTACGGAAATAGGTATGCAATTTATAGAGGCATGAAACCGCTCTAGTTTGTGTGCCATATACTATACTATCATTATTAATTAATCCGGGCAAATGTTCAGCGGTGGGTGTGATAGTTGCTCTTTGTCGTCACCTGGCGGATCATAGAATGAATCTGAATGAAAGCGTCTGTATTTTTACGATTTTGAAGGTCTACTCTAATGAAAAATATAGGCTTAGACCTACATAAATAGAACAGGGGCCGTCTGGTGAGCGACAATGCGGTAGCTCCCATTGATTGTACAACCCATTTGTTGCACATCCACTCTCACTCCCACCGCTGGACATCTGCCAGGATGACACCCACCGGATTAATTAATAATTATAGTATAGCACCCTACCACAGATAAGGATGACTCACAATAGGGACGGGGCGAGACGGGGCGAGGCACTCTTGGGTCGCCTTTAGGAAAGACCTGCAACATCATTTCGTGTTTGAGCCAGCCAGCAGATGATTGTTTTGATATCCGCATCCGCTAACTTGAAAAAGGCTACGTCATGCGATCGCACATCAAGGTTCTCTTTAAAATTGTAAACAACCAAGGGAGCGATTTCTGACATTCGAGCGCTCGAAATAAACGTAGTTAAGTAGTAATTTTATATACTATATTGGAGCAACTAACAAGAAAAATGTAGGTATGTTAGTTTTAAACATATTACGAAAGACAATTTCAATTTGAATGGCATGTATGAAACACTTTTTTTGTTTTTGATTTTAGATTTTTAATAATGTAGGTACCTATTTACCTAAATCTGAGGACCGTTTTGCGTTTTTCACTCGAAGAGGTAAATACTTGAGGATTTCTCATAATCAAAATGATATCAAACCGGTATGTCAGTTGTAATGTGTGATGGAAAATGAGTCCTTTAAGGAATAAAAAGAAACACTTTTTCCACTTTCATATTTATTAACAAGAGCAAATTTAAGAAAAACTGCCAATGTTTAGCAGGTATATTTGGGTACCTATGTACCTATAAAAGATATTTCCTGTAAATAAATATGAAAAATAAACTTAATTTTATGCCTAATTAATGTGTATAATAAGTGTGGATTAGGGCTTTACAGCCACGAACGCAAGTGTCGTTCTCGAGATGCTGCTTTAAACATCTGACATAGATGAAAAGGCCTACTACTACTACTACTAAGTGTGGATAGAGGATGACTCACACTACCGCGGTACGGGACGGGACGGGACGGGGCGGTACGGGAAAATCTGTCAATTTCCATAGAAAGCGTCACCTGACATCCGAGGGCTCCGAGCTATCACGTGATTCCTTCTATAGCTTTCCCGTCCCGCCCCGTCCCGTCCCGTGCTAGTGTGAGTCATACTTAATGATAAAAGCTCTGAAAGAGAAAAGAGTTGTGTTTTTCGAAACAAAATAATAATATACATTCATCAAAATTATACTTCATACCAACTTAGCAAGTGCAATTTAAACGCGTTATTTAATTATGAACCAATTTGACTTTCAAAAGTATAAGTATATATATATACTTATAGGTACTTGACGATTAGGAGTCTTAATCGTTTCTGAAAAAGTTTTTATTTATTACATAGTCGAGCGTTCGACTCTGTTCGTTCCTGTTGAAGGTAAATTTATGCAGGTACGTCTATACAAAAAAGACTTACGTATAAAAAGTTATGACTTATAAGTAAGTATTTAATATTTTCATTATTAGTTTGCTATTCACAATTCGGCAATGATTAATTGTGAGTAGGTACTTTTATCATGAGCATGATTGGTTTTGTTTTAAACTAATAACAAATCGCGCAATTTTATTGAATTGCAATGGATCAGGTTATATAACCGCGTTAAGAATTATCTCATTGCAAATACCTGCCTGGCTAAGTGAAGTAGAACTGTGCTGCAATATTCGACGCGCACACGCAGCAGGGCTGGGGCCTAACTGTTTCATACAAGCGGAAGTCTCTTTCTAATAAAAAGAACTAAAAAGAGACTTGCGCTAGTATTTCAAGCTACAAACATTTGTGAAACAGGGGCCCAGGCAATGCCACCTCAGTAGCCAACCGGAGTGGTCGATTTTGGTTAGCCCGTATAAAGGCGATTCTCTATATAATTACGTTATGCTTATTTGGTAACCCGAGGTCATGTTTTTATGAGACCAGGGTGCGTAGCGAAGATATCATTCGCTAAAGCTCATTATCGTAGCGTAGTTTTTTCCCTCTCTATCACTCTTCCTTATTAGTGCGACAAAGACAGTTGCATTTCGTTTGCGACTGAGCGTTAGCGATTGGCATCTTGCCTAAAACCGCCGTCAATAGAAATTACAAACGATGGAAACAAAAGGTATTAGGTATTACATGTTTTGTCACTTTTTCTCCTTATATTATCACACTTTTTCTCCTTATATCAGACACCACCTAAGACGTTCACTACTGATATGGTCGTATTATTGTAACATACACAATGTAAGATAAATAACTTAATCTTGGAGAGTTCACTAAAAACTTAAAGGTTGGGTTATTACGATCAATACGGCGGTTTGTTTACAATGTTAGGAAGTTGGATTGACAGCGATCTTACGCAAGAACGCACCCAGAGCTCGCTTGCGCTCTGTAGTTGGTGTTGACCGGCCATTCTGGGCCAAGTATATCGTACAAATTCGACCGGTTCACGGATGCTTAACAGGATAATTGGACGCACGACACAAGTAGTATCTTGAATCTACATGCATACAGAAAGTGGTAAAAAATTTGTATCCTAATAATAGCGTAGGGTAAAGTGGGTAGCCTTCGTACACTTTTTGCTCTAAGACTTGTAAAAAAACTAACAGATCTTTTCAAATTAAATTAATTCCACATCATCATCCAGTTATCTGTCTATAATAACCAGGCAGCGGAACTTTGGTGCCGATGACATCATTATGACGCAAAATAATAGGGATATAGGATGTTCTTATAAATTATACAAATTAAATTAAAAAATGTCTGCAAAAACGGCTGCATCGACTCCGGCGATTGGCGACTGCGGTCAAGCGATGTTGATAATGAGTTAATTATAAATGTTGTACCTTATCAAATCACATTCCTAAAATTCACGAACAAAAAATCATATAACGATGTACAATATTGTTTTCGATAATTTTCTGATGACAATGACAAAGACAGTTAAGTGATTATGTTTTTATAAGTACTGGCCGTGTCAATAAAACATCCGTGAACTAAAGAGGCCAATAAGTTGTTAGTGATTAATGATTATCTATCATCTAGATAAAAACACTCTGTGTACAGCCGCTACGTCATGCGTCTGTCATCGGCACCAAAGTTCCGCTGCCTGATAATAACAGTGTATTTCTGATTTGACCCAGAGCAATTTGGCCAAGTAATAACGATTTTTCTTAAAAAGAGGGAATTGTACAAATGTACCCCACACATAGGGATGCTTCGATTCAATAATTTATTAATTCTTTCACCTGTTATAATCACTTTTCAAGCATATCCTACCGTTAATGATTTTTTTTATGACAATCGACTCGTACGCAAAATAGAAACCCTCAAGTATATCCCAAAACTATTGTTTACATACGAATCTTAAGCGCGTCTCTTCTTCCTAGCGTTTTCCCGGCTTATGCAACTAATCCATAGATTTGGCGTAGGCACTAGTTTTACGGAAATGACTGCGATCTGACCCAGAGGGTAAACTACCCCTTATTAATATTAGTCCGCTTTTCTTACAATGTTTTCCTTCACCGAAAAGCGATTGGTAAATATCAAATGATATTTCGTACGGAATTTCAGAAAAACTGATTGGATACGATACGAGCCGCCAGGATTTGAATTCGCGCGATCATCGGATTGAAAGTCGCACGTTCTCACCGCTGGGCCGCCAAAGCTCTCTAATTATAATCGTGTATTTTATTACGTAAGCGTGTATTTACAAAAATGTATTTTTTCCGATTTCATTAAAGGTTTTTGAAGTTAGATGCATTCAATTAAGACAAAAAAATACTTTAAAGTTGCCAATATAACACATTGACTCTTTCTGGCAATGACTGCCACCGCACTACAATCATTTTTGGAGGGTAGCCTATGCGTAAAAGTGCCCGCCTTGTATACAAATATCAACGCTTCAACATGTATGTAAACCGAGATAGCCCCTAGACTGTACCAAGCCTCCCGGTGTATAAACATCGTACCCACCTTCCCTACATAGTTATTTATATAAATTAGGTACTCACAGGTTGTGTCATTCTTAGGAAATTAAGTTACCAGGTTCCATGGTTCCCTTTCCATGTTTACAATAAAATATATATTAAAGGAGACTGCCGAGATTTGGTACCATAAGTGACAATGACAATAGAGTCAAACCACGTTATCTCTGCCCAGCAAATGAACTGTCAAAATTAAAAGTGTTATTATAAACGTCAAACTTCTATGAAATTATGACGTTTACTTAACACTTTCACATTCTGTGCTATCAAAATTCAGGAAACTTAGCATAGACTGACTCTAGCGTCCATTGACGAAAACCGTTCCATTAAATTTGATATATGTTTATAATGAAAATCCTACGTGGGAAATAAAGGATCAATTAAAATAGTATTTTTGATGAATAATTTAACAAGTTGTGAATTCTACAAGTGTTAACCATTTTAAAAATAGACTGGAAAAATTATCATAAATAGTGAAACCGTGCTAAGCGAACTATGATTTAGACGTATCAGCATCAGCTGCCTGTCTAAAACGAAATAATCTTATCTACACAACTACATTAATACCTTTATCTTAAATCCAAACGCACTACCGACTTATATTACCGCAGGAACAACATATATGCTCCCAAAAGACCCTAAAGATCCTGCAAATTCCGCCAAATACAGACCCATTACATGCTTACAGACCGTATATAAAATAATGACTAGCTGCATCTCTGAACTAATTTACAAACATATTCATAGTCACAATCTTCTTGCCGAACAGCAAAAAGGCTGCAAAAAACTAAGCCAAGGCTGTAAGGAACAATTAATTATAGATTCTGTTATACTGAACCAAGTCTATAAATCTAAATCTGACCTATATACAATGTTTATTGATTATAAAATTTATAAAAAGGCTTATGATTCTGTTCCCCACTCATGGCTAATTAAAGTATTAGAGCTGTACAAAGTCCATCCCGAAATTGTTCAATTCTTTCAGGCAACAATGCAATAATGGAACAACCGATTAAGACTTAATACACCCACTGGAACAATAGAAACAAACCAAATTAATATACTACGAGGCATTTTTCAGGGAGATGCACTCAGCCCTCTCTGGTTTTGCCTCTTTCTTAAGTAGCATTGTACCTAGGATGCTGGCGGCATTTCCTCGTTGTATCGCAATGCTGATACGTTGTGCGAGGAAGGCACCAGCTCTTCGGTCACCAGTAACATCAACCAGACGTTTCGCGATTTCTACGAAAAACCTGCGTGCGCTGGGACCCCATGGACCAAAAGTTTCGACCCCGAATGGTACAAAAACGTACTCTCTGCCCAGGCTCTTATATTTATTACGTTTTAAAATTTCGGCGCTATCAGCCGCTCTGCCCGCTTTTACATTAGTTCGTTGGAGATGGGACGGTGCCAGCGTCTCTACGCAGTTAGCATCCCAAACTCCAAGGAACCAAGGACACCCCATCGGGTCTCTTGCCATCATCCCTGAAAATACCAGTCGAGCAAGCACGTTGATGGTGGCAAGAGACCGACGGATTATGTCATTAAGAGACGTATGTCTCGAAAAACGGCCTGTACCCTTTTTACAATACAATCCATGGTGTCCCAGTCGGTCCACGTCATGAGTGTGGCGCACATACCGAAACTCCCAGTCGCAAACCATTCGCCAGTCTAAGGGACGCCGGATCCAAGAAAGTACCAGTATTATGCGAAGGATGGACATGAAGTCAGTAACCGCTTCCTGGGATCCGACCGCCAAAAGCCTCGCGTGATCTGGACCTGTAGAGTTATTTAGAAGAGTATTGTCAGTTAAATCGCAGTAAACACTATCCCAACTCCTTTGTGATTTTGGGTTGTCTGGAAAGTCTTTGCCCGGGCAGGCAATTTTAAAAGCATTTTTAGCTTGCGATCTCACAGTTTGTGGGCAAAGCCCTTAAAATATTTCCTATTAGACCGGCTGTGCTATGGGTGATGGGTGGATGCTAAAAAGGCTGGGGAAGTCTCACTGATAATTTTGCGAATTCCTAAACCGCCGAACCGAATAGGGAGGGATGCCTAAGACCAGGAAGGCTCATTTAGCTGAATGTTTAGAATCGTCTCTAAACTAATTTTGATCAAATCATCAATGGGTGATAGTAAATTTAGATATTTCCAAAAAGGACAGCATCGGACATTGCACATACGTGAATTTAGGGAGAAAAAGACAGAATTTAAGAATCACAAGACCATAATGAAGGCTGATTTCGAGTAAACGATTCGTGTGAAAATTGCAAAAAAATTGATTTTGTTACTTAAAACGAACCTACGTATTCCGGCGTACGATTTTCAAAATAGTTGGTATAATGTGATGACCAATGATTTGCAAAAAATTTTGTCAGTCGACAACAATTTTGAAACGGAAGTCTCCTTTGCATGCAGGTCTATGACTACCACTACCTCCAAACAGTAAATACATGAAATACGCACTACACAATACTTATCATAATAGTCGTTTTACCTATTTTAAGATAGGATTTATATCGTATCCCATTCATTAATTAATCTATTTAAATCCTTTCTGGAGTTATCTCCAGTCTCAACCCCAGCCCATTTACACAATGTTTGATCCTATATGTTAACAATAATGTATATTTTTTTTATTTAGGTATAACAATGCAATGCAATCAAGTAAAAAAAATAACACTTAGCCTTCCTATTCGTTAGTTCTATGAAATACCCAATTTATTCCAGTTTTTCTTGTAAACTAGAGGTTGCTAGAGGCATACTTTGGCGACATCTATCAACCTTTCGCAGAAATACATAATTAAGTATCTTTCTAGAGCGGTACTCATTACAATAAAAAGTGAACGGTTATATATACGTGGCTGCTTCACAAGACTGCTAAAAGATGGCGCCTGCAAGGTCAAAACAAAACACTGTGAAGTGAATAAATAAATGATTACTTTATAGATTGTTTATAAATGATTGGTTCAATCAGGGTAAAGAAAATAATAAAGCAGGAAGCACGGCCAGTGTGTATTTCGTGTGTCTGCCTATGACACTCTAGTGCCCAAATGGCTATTGGCTGTTCAGTTGTCGAGTCAACATCCCACATGGCAGTTATCTCGTGAGCCAAGTCTAAATACCTACATTCTGAAATTGTCCTTCGTGATCGTGGCACGACGATTTTTGAGAACTGGGCCGAGCCGATCTGTCAGCCCGTATAGAAAACGTCACGTGACTTTCAAGGGCTCCGAGATCGAACGTGATTCCCACCCCGTCCCGGCCCGTTCTAGTGTGAGTGTAAGTCATCCTTAATACGGCAGTGTGTGCTCCACAAGACCGTATGGAAGAGAAAGTTGCTCGTTTATAATCCTGGTGAATAGGTAGTACCTACTTGCACAGGCATCTCGTAGATTATGCCTGTGCGTGTACCTACTCGTCGTTTAATTCTTCATTAATTATATTTATTTTGTGATTTGAGGTCCGAACGATCTGTTCAGCTTTTTAGTAGTAATTGAGAGATTTTATATCAAAAAGTCTGATATTAACCATTGTATGTCCGCATGGTCAAAGATTAGTTAATGTACGCAAACCTAAAGTTACCTAAACCTACTTAATAACAAAGGTGCCTTAAACTTACCTACAAAACTGCTCGAGAATATGTATCATTTCCTAATAAAATGAAAAGTATATCTATGAAAATTACAATATTTCATGTATTCTTATTATTACGCCTCGGTTTATTAGGAAATTATAGATACGGTGTTATTAAAGCTACAATAAAAACCTTTTGTAGCTTACTAACACCGTTTGCACGTAGTTTAGTAGTAAGAGAATGGCACAATGTCCAATGAGTGCCCGTGGTAAGTCTACCACCCCAAAGTACACTCTTGATATTTTTTAACTTAATTCAAAATCAGACAGCTTACTTCTTCGAAATTTTAATCTCAAAAGGTTTAAATATCTTAATTTTCTCTGAACTTAATGTAAAAAAAGTAGTAAGTAAGTCAGTTATTGAGATTTGAACTTTCATTGGGAATTTGGGACCTAACAGCTTTACACTCGTTAAGCAAACCATCTACCACTAAGCTGTATTTTGGCATGCGCTGTCATGGTTACAGTTAAGCTTTGACATACTTGACTCTAACTTGTGTAACTCTATGAGAAGGATAATTTTACAATGACAATTCATTTATTAACGTAATAAGCAACCTGTAGAATTTAACGGAAAATGAACCTGTATACAAACTGTTAAACAAACAACAGCAGATTAAATGTACCTAATATGAAATTCGAATTACAGTAAGTACCCACTCATAAAAAAAACATTTACATAGTATTTACAAAAAAATCCCATTACTTTTCAGCGAAATCCGATGCCAAGGTCGAAGAAGAAGAAATAGATCCTACAAATTTAAAATTTCAAAAGTACCTAAAAGGCTTCAATTTGTGTGATTTATTAAAAATGTTTATACAGGGTCGACCCAAAGCTATGGGAAATGAAGGAAAAGTACCTTAAATATCGTATTTTGCTGGAAGAAGACTTAATGTTATTTTTAAAAGTTAGTTATTACCTACGCATTAAAATATTTTCTTAAAATTACTTGCTTCGTCTGGGAATCAAACCGACTTAAATGTGAAAGAAAAAATCATCCCTACTTTTTTATTTTTTTCATTTTATTCTATTCTTTCGATTCGAGCTCTAAGTACCTATTGTTAACTGGTTAACTCAAACTTAAGCTTTTACCAGGAAGGCTAATTGAAGTTGATTTTTTTATTATTGTTGAACCTAAAGTAATTATTTGTCTTATTAATATGTGTGTCGACTGTTTTGCTTTTCTTAATATTTATGTTTTCTAAAACAAAAATATCAAAATAAAACATTGCTCTAGCTTTGAAAGCAGATGAGGACGTTTGTATGAAGAAATTACCATTCCTGGAGTCTCTTAAGCTTATATACAGTATGTATCTGATCGTAAAGCAAAGCTGTGAGCTGGCCAACGTCTATATGAAGTCTTGTCTAACTGCATAGTTTGTATCACTGTTGCAGCAGTTTTTTTTTAGATTGAATAAAAAATATTGTAACTACCAGTACAGTACAGTAATATTGTTACTTGCAGATGATTTTCAAACAGCCTGTGGATAGTGTGGATGTAACGTCATTGTCTTATCTTATCGTAAACCAAAACATAACAAACATATCATCTCAACGTACTTCAGATTATCGCATTTCAAATATGATGTCGTTAATTTCTGTTTTCGTTGAAGCATAACTTACTAACTAAATAAAAACATTTATCTACTTAGAAATCTCGTAATAATAATGAATTACAATCTTGACATTTAGAATACGTCATTGCAATCATGACAAGTAAGGAAGTAATAAATAGTTTTTCATGCCTGTAAAAAGGTTGAGTAAGGCTATAAATTAAAGTTTTGTCGTCCAACCTCAAACCTAAAATCAATCTTGATTTTAATAAACCTTTAATTAAAATTAAGCATCGACTTCAGCAAAGCCCTCATTTATTGAGAAGAGTTCATAACAACAATCACCGTCACTTACAGAGATGTTTAAACACCGGCGGCCCATAGAACTGCGTCGTATTCAATTCGTGAGTTGTGCACACACCTTTACAATTCCAATGACATTAGGTATAACATTTCTATGTCTATCGATCGTGTCATTGATAAGATTGTCAACAAATAATACAGGAGGTTACATAAAATTATATGATATTGTTTCTTTTTGCCAACGGTAAAAGTGACTGCATTTCAATAAATCAGGTACCGTTGTCATAATATATACGATCTAACAATTGCTTTAGGTACGATCAGATACATACTGTATATATGTACCTTATCATTACTCAATGTATCGATCGATACAGAATGATAGCTTCTATGTACTTATAGAGAGTTTTACTTGAAAATATACTTGGTACCTAGATGATATTTAAAAAAACCGGGCCAGCTGGGTTCCGCACCAAGGATGCTCCCCCCATTTATGACCTTAGATACTTAAGAACTGGTGGCACGGAACTCTCAGTGTCCGGCAATTATACGGTTTTCATATTTTTCCTGTACTTGTGCTACAAGTTCTTGCTTTTTGCCAAATTTCGTTATTCTAGGTCAACGGGAAGCCTACCCTATACATTTTGATTCCCATTGCAAATGTATAGGAAGTGTGACATAAATGGCCGTATCTTTTGATTGCGTTGACGTAGAAGTTTGGTTTATTCACAGCTTCAAGAGATCGCAGATTTGTAGTACAGATTAAATAGTACGATTATTTCACATCCTTTGTGTAAGTTAATATTAATGGTTTTAATATCATTAAAGTTCAAGAATTTCTTCATAAGCCTCGTGATCAAAAATATACCTACCCATGTATGTATTATGCATGCAACTCTGTTCCTAACTGTATGCAGCGTCCTTAGGCTGACGATGTAGAGGAGGTAGGTTACTAAAGGGTAGTTAATAATTAGGTACCATTTTTAAGAAATTATTTCGTTTAATTTATCAAAATTCGTTTTACAACAATTGATGGTAATTATAATTATCTACAGAAATTATATCATGATTTGCTTTTGCTATAATACCTAAACAATTATCTAACCTACAAACCACCAAAAAACGATTACTCAATAAATAAGTAAGTTAAATGAGAACCTACATATTTAAGTACGTAATAAGTGCACATTATGGGTTTTATAGCCCACCCGAGTATTTAGTTCGAGTTGAGACGATAATTAATAACTTATTAAATATGTTATTAATTGGTAAATTGGTAATTACTAATAAGTTAATAAGGTACGTGTATTTTTAAATTTTCAGAAATTATACACAAGTTTCTTTCAACCTAAAGCACTCTGAAAATAAATTTCAGGTTGTTCCTGTCACTGCAACCCGTGCCGACTTTTATAATTATTTTTTTCATGTCAACAGCTTATACCTACTACTGCCGTATACCCCTGTATATGTTATTGAGCATTTGCTTTGACTTCATCATGGGGCTTGGTATAATTAAGGAAACAGAATCGCATAGTTAGTTTTATTCAATGCGTAAAACTACATGTTGCATCAACCGCTAATGTAAAACGGGTACTAGAATTAACTTTACTAAGTACCTAAGTGACAAATATGACATATCAATGTCATGTCGAATACTTATTCATACTCCGTTTAAACACTTGTAAATATTACACACTTGTAGACATAACATTGAATTAGTTATTCATTATTTTCTAAATGGAGCTAATTCGATTACCAGTGTCTTTGAAAGATTAACTTATTTTAAGCTAAAGAATGTGCCCTTTAAGTTAAAGCAATTGCTTAAAAACACGGTGTATATATAAATTCACAAAAAATTAAGAAAATGCGAACAGAAAACCAATAAACAATCATCAGCTTAGGTACTGTCTGACCAAAATTATCCATATCAATTAGTAAAGGAATTTCAGATGAAAGTCAGCTCGACTTCCTGTCACAGGAATGTCCTGATTTTTTTCCAGGATGTTTTGGCTAGTATCTTTATATTTAGAGGGTATGCGTTGTACAATTTTAATATAATATAAATATAAATCGCAATATAAGAAACACCCTGAGGTGAGTATTTTTTTATATTCCATCCAATTTGAACTAACTTAGTACTATTTAATTGTGTTTAAACATAATTATTAAACGGGTCTAACGCGAATTAACTTGTTTACCTTATTTACCGACGTTTCGACACAGGTTTCACTGGTCATGGTCGCGGCTCAAATATGTGTTCAAATCGCGAAAGTTTTAAATGTTATATTTAATTGTGACTCGCTAGACTTCGGTATACACGTTAAATATAATTAAAGATACATCACATCTTTCGTATTGCAACTACTTAGCTAGAAGCCCTCCAGTCAGAGAGTAGACACCGGGGTTATGGGAACAGTTCCTTGTAGGTGAACTTGGAAGTGATCTTGTTGGCCATCTCGGTGAATAGATCGGCGAGCGAGCGCTCCAGCACGGGCCTGATCTCCTCGAGGAAGAGCTGCGAGTTGTCGTTGATGACGCGGTTGGTGGCGGGCCCGAGGACGGGGTCGCCGTCGAACAGGTTGGTGAGGTAGATGGAGGAGTCGCCGACGCGCAGCTTCACCTTGAACGGGTCGAACTTCAGGTACTCATCTGCGCCGCGCGTCTCCTTGTGCCCGCGCATAGTCACGTTGCACGCGTAGTCCTCTGCAACGATACAGTACGAGCTTGATCATTTCCATACTACTGCATTCTTGCAGTGATGATAATGGGGTGAGTGTTTTTAAAGAAAAGTCGATTTCACGACGCTCGACAACACGATCAAACCCGAACTCGAATTTACATTTGATTTTGCGACATTATGTTTACAAATAAAAAAGCTTATTTACAAATGATTCGTAAACGTAAGTTACTAGAACTGACTGGACCAAAGAGATTGCAAATCGTAAGGCGATAAAGGTGGCGTCACTCTCTGTCTCGCTCACACTTCGTAAAATGACTCTATCGAACTAGAAACGGAGTTTAGCAAAGCTTTAGGTAAGCTAAAGTCATTTTAAGGAAGTATGGACATTTTGTGTAAAAACCGAGGCTATTTACAAAAAAAAATTTGACCAATTATTGAAAACGTAATCTAGCAAGTGTTACACCATTTTTGAATCCTTATTAAATGCGCCAATTTTTCATGTTACTTGCCAAACTAGCGTAGTACATTTTTTTTTCAGTACAGTCAGTTAAAGTTGGGCGAAACAGTAAATTTGAATATTTTGGTTTTGAAAAAGATTAATTTTCTTCCAAGTAGGAGGAGTTGGCTTTAAATTTTAGGCAAAAATCTACACAAGCATTATTCAAGATTACATAATAATAATAAAATTAGATAAATTATGGGATTTGTAGCAATTGGAGTTAAAGAACCATTACAGGGATTGATTTTTTTAGTAAATTTTTAAAGTGACCATAATTTTTTAAAAACATGAGATAGATTTTTTTTCGTATTTTTCTGAGAACTGTTATAACTTGGTCTATCACCCATTTATGGCTTGACGTCGATTTCTGGGACATCCTGTATATATATGATTGTAGTTGTAATATGGTTTAGAACTTCAAAAATATGTACAAAATTCACTGACTTCAGAATTATAATATTTACCAATAATGTATACTTCTTAGCGTGCAGAAAATTCAATAACTATATAAAAACGTAAAAGGTAGTAAAAAAATGACATTTTAGTGTCTGATTTTGAAACAGGGCTTAGAATTAGGTAAAAGATTAGAATATTTAAATAACTTTATTTCTCGTCACGTTTTTAGTGAAATAACTATCTGCTCCTAGTCTATCGATATAAAATATCGACCCATATCACAACACTATGAACAGCCTGTTTGGCAGTTTTACAACAACATGTCAAAATAACCCGACACGGTCGATTTCTATGAATCAAAGCCAAAGGCGAATCGAAATTTTACGGGTTTGACTTATTACGTCGTTATCGCGGGTACAATAACCAGATAAAGAGCACATATAACAGAATGTCTATTTGGTAGAAGCGGGCATATTCTGACTACAGCTACTATGCATCTAAGAAGCTCTCTACACGTGGAGCTGGAGAGTTTTCGCTAGAAAAGATCTATAATAATTGAAGGCAGTTTACAAAAACAACATAACTAACGTTTTTGAGTTATACAAGTAGTCCAAAAACGGTCTTTAAAAAGGAAAAAAGACTAAAGAGTTTGCATTGCGACTGCATAGTTAATCTATTTAAGTATGTATTGATACTCAAATCAAGTATGGAGGTTGGGTATTAGAAATACCTAATGTTGATAAGTTTTTAACTCGTACGAGTAGGCATAGATGTTCCTCAAAATGAGTGTCGAGTCTGTTAATGCTTGTTTTTCATAATCTTCCTGTACTGTCAAATCGTTTTTGCACCCGCGATAACGACGTAGTCACATACGGCGACTTTCCATTTGCGTCATAAAAGATATTTCATGGGTCTCCAAAGAACATTGCCGTTTCATGTATGGATTCTCGTACCCTAACGATAATCTTTGCCCACGGACGAAATGGGGGCGCCCCTCTACGCCGTGTAAGACCAGCGCGAGGGAATACGTGTAGGTGTACAGCTGCTCTTCATAAAGTGGTGGAGTCCAGGTTAATGACCACAAACACGAAACTTCGCATATACAAGACCATAACCAGATCGATATTTACGTACGGATGCGAAGCCTGGATCGGATCCAAACACAAAGAGAGAAATACGCACTGCTAATGGCCGAACGAAGAATCTACCGGAAAATACTGCAACCCACTCACGGAGAGGATAGCTCTTCAATACCCACAATTTCTATACAAAGTGTTAGGAGTTGCCTGAACTATATGACGCTTTCTATAGAAATTGACACTTCGTTCCGTCCCATTGTAGCGTCAGTCATTCACGGTTCACCGTTTTTTATTACTTTACATCCTGAATAAATGGTAACTTACTGAATGTGCCCGTGATGTTGCCGCGGCCTTGCAGCCGCAAGAGCAACACCTGGATGTCCATCTTGTACTTCCCGTGGAAGTCCAGCCGCGGTAGAAGCAGCTTGAAGTCAAACCGGTTTTTGTTCAGATCAGACCTGGAACGTCGCACCAAAAGGTCGCATGTTACAACCGGCTAATAAATACCTACACATTTGTTACATTTATACGTAACGATTTATGTTATTACCCACTTACTACATAATAAAACACGAATAACACCATTGAACGCACGATATGTGTGATCATCAATTCATCACAGACCTCCTACTAATAATAGGGTAAAAAAAAACACACCGTATATTGAAATCCGTCAAACGGTGTGTACTGAATGCCACAGTCCATCGGTAGTCGGGCAGAAATATAATATATTAAATGTCTAACTATTACGTAAGTATGTTGCTTTGAATTTCTAAAATCTTAGTGCGTAAATACTACATCCATGAAGTAGACAGGAAGATCAATCAGGAAGGCGGACTTGGTGCCTAACCCTTTAGAGTTTAACTTACAATAATTACGTATTTTAGTCGCGTATTTATGAGCAAGCGGACGTAACTACTCTACCATCGTTATCCATATAGGCAACGTGCGTACTGCATACTATTCTGCATCCTATTGGGGGTCAACACAAGAGCCTACGTTTAATTGTTAGGCGCCAAGTAATACTTAATGTCAAGTTTAAGTTGTGTAGCATTACTTAGTCCACTAGCTTGGTAGACTCATCACTGTTTAATAATATACACAAAATAAACATATAAATAAGTAGAATTAAGTAACTTATTAATTAAACACTTTAGGACATGGCTTTGGCACGATGACTTTGGGTCATGGTGTTAATAAACGCGATTAAAGTGGTTAATTTCAATGAATAACAATCGCGGTAACAGAAGACAATATTAACTTATTAATTATTAACTTTGTAATTTATTATAAATAACAAATGTTTTTATTCTCAATTAAGTGGTAGGTATAACAATAAATAATAAAAATGCAAGTTACAATATTGTATGAAACAACCACCTCTCGAAACAAGCTTGTAAGAATTGTTGATTTTGGATACTAAATAATAGGTAACTTAACGAGCACTTATTCTTACTACTCAATTTATTTACTCTTATATTATTTTCTTATTGAATCGATTGCGTTTCATATAATTAGTTTGACTTTTAACTGGATTAAACATTTTTAATATACTTATCACATAAAGGCGGCGCATAAGTTTTTATTCATTTATTGTTCAAGGGCATTGTTTGTCTATCATTGTCTATTCTGTCATGATTTTTAGGCGATATTCATCGAGGGCAAGTTGAGTACTTCGCCCGTCTTTAAGTAACTCAGCTTGGCTGCATGAAGTAGGACTGAGTACTTGTCCATTTAGGGGGAATTTATATGGTCAGTGCTCTTCAAGATTGTATCGTTCTTGCTTATCTAACGAGAGTAGAGAGGAGTGACTTACTTGAGTGTTTGTATGATGAAGTTGCTGGGCCCCTGCACCTTGACATCGTTGACGACGGCGGTGAGCTTGGCGCCCTGCGGGCCGCGCGCCAGCGCGATCTGGCCCAGGCTCAGCGGCTCGATGCCCGGCACGTCCAGCTCGGGAATGCCCTGCACAGAACCACAAACAGCATCAGCATTTCACACGAAGTGCTGGACAATGGCGTCCCTCAGAACAAGTCAAAATATGCACCAATTAACTAATCTCTTGCCCTCTGTTTCCAAATAATAAAGAGAGGTGTCATTCCGACCAGTAAGAGTCCTTTTACGTCTCATTCCTAAATCCTAAGCTATCGATGGTAATTTGAACTCATCAAATATTTGCAGACTTCATTTATCTTGACATATTAACGTATTGCGAAACGGACTTGACAATGACATACTTTCCAACGTGCTGTTAAAGCAAATATCTTCATACCTCTCTTTTATTAGTAGCATACTGTACTCGTAAAGTACATATTCTGAAGGTTACAACATATATGGCATTAAATTTTAGCTACCTACTTATTTTGTGCGGGTAACGTGTCTTTTAGAACCCAGATTAATTGGAATAGAGTGTGAGATAAAAATGATTTCTAAGATGAAAAAAAAAGGCCTTAATTCTATGCAAAAATAATAGCAAAGTTACTCTACGTACGAGTTTGGACCGATGACTTGAAACTGCTTTATGTTGGCGTTGCTTAAAAATCTTTTCTGTTTATAATTAATCCGAACATGACACCATTGAATTTACCTACTAATTAATTTATTCAATTATATACCTGTATGAACAGCAGTAAATATTTGCCTCCAACTACACATTTAGGTAGGTACACTGTTTTCAAGTAAATTATGCGTCTCAACAACGGCTAACCGCAGCTTCCATTTTAATGTGTATAATTAGAGAGGCAGTGTATGGATACTATGGACATGAACAATTGACATAACTGCACAGTTACAATAGTTTGTTGGTAGTTCAAGCTACACGAGGCCTTGGTTACAAACATGTTAGCCTCTACGTGACCAGTAGCGCAAAGGGCCAGCGATTCCTAGGATGTTGTTGCATCAAGCGTGTCGACAGGAAAATTATTGGCAGTTAGCCTTCAGTGCATGATATAAATAATCCCGAAACGTCTTGTTACTGGTGACCGAACAGCTGGTAACTTCCTCGCACAACGTATCAGCATTGCGATACAACGAGGAAATGCCGCCAGCATCCTAGGTACAATGCCTCAAGGGCTTATTTTAGGTTTAAGGTAAGTAGCTTGTAACTTACTGTACTCCATTCGGCAAAGTTTCGGTCGATTTTGGGTGGGTTGAGATGACGTTGGATTTTTTTCTCAGCTAAATCAGATTCAAAGATACGGACGTGATTCAATTAAGGAAAATATCATTATGAAATATTCAATCACACTGAATTTTATTATCTATAGACCTAGAGGTACGTGTGTACCGTGTGTAGTAACGTATAGAAAAGTAAGTATAGGCAGTGAAAAAAAACGTTAAGATTTTTTTACCTGATGGTGTAAGAACGGACGAACCCTATAAGTTAGTTGGAAAATATCAGTTTTTGCCCTTCTTCGACTAATGTATCAAGGAAATGGCCAATCAGTACTCAGGACTTTTATTTCCGACACGCTTTAATTTTTTTAACACTTTTTCTTTCCGATCTTACGCCACACCAGGCCTGTCCCACTCGCGCGTGTAGGTATCGAACTGTAAGTACCCCTTGCTAGGGGCCAAATCAGTAGGGACTCACGGGCGAGCGGTGACGCACGCGCGAGAGTTGTTCGTCGCATACCTACGTACTGATTCGACCGCCGTCACAGAATTTTATTTATATTAAAAAACTAAAGGGCGGCATTATTCAAGGCCTTTGGGTAGGTTCATCAGGCCTGTTTCAATTAAGGTACCTATCTAAGTAAGTACCTATGCCTAACTAGTTGCACGCAAATTTATTAGAATTAAACCTACATACCACTTAGACATATCTTAGGTTTATTCGAGCTAAAGTAGAGCAATATAAAAAGGTAGTAACTAAGTATTAAGATTATATTAAAAGAAGACAACATTGATATCATCATAAAAGGAACGAGTTACGCGATAGAAAGAGAGCGCACTTTACATGAATATAATTGTAGGCATTCAGCGTTGCGCGCTTGCGCGGTCGGAATTTTAACTTAGTATTATCGTAACATGAGTCGTTATTTCTTTAAACGAGTTGTTGGAGAGGGATTTTTGTACTTGTACTAATATGTATTCTGTGCCGTAACGAAGATCGTAAAGTCTATCTCCGTCTCTGTCACTCGAATAGTAAGTATGACAGAGATGGAGATAGACTTTACATCTTCGTTACGGTTTGCGGTCACACGCCTGTTATGTTTTCGGTGTTATTTACCTAAGTAGCTGCTAAGTGTAATAATTTATGCATGTAGATATACCACGCGGGCTATTTAATATTTATAATTCGCGTATTCTTTGTGTGTATATTATTGGATCAAGGGTAGGTACAAGATGCGTAGGTGATATGTACATTGAAATATCTTATTGTCGCCGAGGCGGACCGTATGCTTGTTTGCCACCGACGTCGTTCAAAAAAATGACAACCCTATCTTCGGCGAGGTGCGGAGTAATATCGACTTTCGCGCCGGGCAATAGAACTCAATGACAGCGCGGCTCGCGTGCGGTCCGTGCTAATAATAATTAATAGGCACGTAAAAAGGCGGCATTCGTGAACATCAAAACAGAGGGTCTTCTGTACTTGTACTATTATTTATTCTGTGGCCACACACACAAAATCGAATAAGTTGTGGTTATTAATCTTTTTGGTGGTGTCAATGACCCCAGGTGGTAAGGTTGAAATGAGTGGCAAAGTGGTTTAAAAAAGTGGATACAAATTAAATAGGTAGGTAGGTACACGCTTTTTGAATCAATTTTCAGTTCCCACTAATAAATGCACGCACGCCGATAACACACTGTATAAGTTTGTGACTCGTGTAAAGTTTGAGCATTACTATATTAAATAAACCAATCTTACAAAAACGAAATAAACTCCGACATTTGTCTAATAAACTGCTCATTGTTTTTTTTCTTCATAACGATAGCTAAGCTGCGCGTGTTTTCCACGCACGTGCGTTTACGTGCTCAAGGCCGTTCAGTTGTCTTAAGGATGACAACAGTCTGATAATTCTTCTGATAATCCAAGCTCTGATAAATTCTTTGGCAGTCAGAGAATGAAATATAAAAAATATTCACAAATAAATATTCTATTATATTTTATAAATATTCTATTATATATATCGTCGTCTAGTACTCACAACACAAGCTTGACTAGGTCGATTTGTGTAAGATTGTCCCACAATATTTATATTTATTTATTTATTTATATTTATCCACACCAACCTCGATGCCACTTAGCCATTTACAAAAAGAATACCTATAACATGTGCATAGCTCTCTATAACAACTTCCCGAATGCATAAAACTGATAAATGGTCCGGAGTTTAAAAAGTAATTAATTAGTTTTCCGTTAGAACACTGTTTAGTTATAGTGTTAAGGAATACTTAGAATACGGTAAGCGAAAGTACATTAATTTGACATAAATTATCATTTTAATGAATTGTTTTCTTTTTATTTAATATGTTTATATATTGACATTATAAATACATTCTGGAAGTGTAATATAGGTTGAAGGTTTAAAATTTGCATCCCGTGTGTTGGCTTTACGTGTGGGCCTAAATTCAATTTTAAATACGACATCCATATGCTTGTATGTAATTACCATGTAAAGCAAATAAATTATTTCATTTCATTCAATCCATTTCATTATAAAAAACAACTCCTGTGAAAAAATTATCGACATTACTTCAATAATTTCTTGTAATTAGGACTAAGTAGACACATATAGTTAGGTAACTATGTATAATAACTAATAAATGAGTCAATAAGTAACGCTTATATACCTACGCACTCGTATATAATTGTAGACTCGGAAACGACGTAGCTATTATACATTCAACGTTTAAAATCACATATACCTTACTTGTACCATTTTTAATGTCATCCCTCACCTTCAGCGACGTGCGTAAACAAACATACCTCGTGCGTACACACTCATCTTCGAGTTCTCGTACCTAATACCATAAAAATACTGTTCATCTCTGTGATGCACAGAAACCTACACAATGTACGTGTTGAAGGAAATTCAAGTCCAATAATAGATATTTATAATGTTTTAACTTTTTGGTCAATGAGTAGGTATCCTGAAAGTAACCTCGATGGAATATGTCAAAGTTCGAACGGATACCTTACATGTCAGATTGTAAAAAGATTTGATTAGGTACTTATATTAGATTTTATTTTATTTTATTTATTTCCACAAAGATTTCTCTATTGTCTTGTAAAAGGTACCAAGAGCTTGTGCACAAATCACGGGAGGTTTTTTCCCTTGGTGATCTTTGTTGATATGATTTACTATACTACGCATAGGAAAATACTGTTAATATGTTTTACTACTTCAATTGTTGTATCGCATGTTATTAAGTTATGCTGCTATTGCTATACTGTGCTGCTATTGATTTTCTGAATCATTAACGTAAAACAAAAGACTGATTCTACTAATTGAACAATTACACGTCGTTAAGAACGACGCATGTAAATTAATAGATACTTATGTTAAGATGTTGGCTGACCTGGAAATGCAGCATTGATTTATTAATAAAAAATATGCTTTTAAAATGAAACTCCGTAAGGTTTCCCTTTAAAGCCAAAAAATAAGCCCAACTTAGGTTAGGACTTATTGTTCTTCATTTTTGTGGTACTCATTGCACAAAATCTCGAACAGCACTCACCACTATTGAATTTCGAAAGCGGCCGTAACTAGCAGGGTCGTGGGAAACGCATTCATTGATTGTATTTTTACATTCTTACAACTACTCACTCGTACGCGGCAAGAAATATAACACGCATCCCCAAATCGTGAGTACGAAGGGTTGCGATTCATTAAAACCATAGACCACGACATCTAATACACTCGTACCTACTTATTAAGGAGAAAAATGAGTCATCAATGTGTTACTTATTTAGATTGATAATTCCATCGGAAACCTCTAGATACTTGCCAAATAATTGAACGTAATCTAAAAATGGAGCACGTGTGAGTTGCGTCAGCTAAGTAAGAGGAAGAACAATACTGTCGGAGTGCGGACAGTGCACCTGCCGGCCTTATCGCCGAGCTTGTCAAAGACGGGGTACGTGCCCAACCAACGTTCGGTTCTTCGTAAGACCAAATAATCGCCACCTACGTATGACAGAAACTGTTATATCAAACCATAAAAATGTATAAAAGTGCATACTGTATTTCCCAATGAGTCTTTGTTTACGATGTCGTGGCAACATGTAGCCATATTCATAGCCTACGGCTGCCTGCTGCAGGTGAGTTCACTTTTCCATGTTAGCGTTGTTTTATTATGATGAGTGTTGTTCATGATAACAATGTAATAATCGTAAACAATCATTTTTACAGTGTAGCTATAGTGAAAACCGGAGCTGTGATAAGTCCCTTGACATAATCCTCAAACTTTTAGCACTTCGAAACCAAAATAAGTGCCCCTCTCAACAGCCAACGCAACGTCCAATCATACCTTATCCCTACAGTAAAACGCCCGGTAACACTGAAGCAAAGAAATCAACGTCGGGATCGGGTTTGAAATACAGAATAAAGCTGCCTCTATACAATGGCAGGCCGGTCAAAACTAATATATACATCGAACTGCCACCTTCTATGTTTTCTTCATCTAAAAAAGATTCGACGTCTAACGGCGACAGTAACTCAGAGTCTGAACCAATCAATAAAAAGAAGCAATCAGAGGAGAAGAAAAACAGTGATGAGTCAAAGCCTTCTGATAATGGGAAGTTAGATTCAGACAAATGTGGTGAATCAGGTGGATCAAAAAATCAGCCAGAAAAAAAGAAAACTAATAATGACAATAAATGTAACGCAAAGGGAAAGTCTAAAGATGCAAAGAGCGCAGATGATGCAAATGGTAAAAAATCTGATGAATCTAAAGATGAGAGCAAAAACAAAGATGATAAAAAAGACCAATCGAAAGCGGATGAATCCAAAAATGATTCTAAACCTGACGCAGACGAGAAGTCAAACGATGCAAAAGGCACAGATGATTCAATCTCTGACAGTACAGAAAAATCTAATGATAAACAATCATCCGACAAAAAACCTAAAGATTCCTCCAATAAAGGTGGCTCTAATAGTGATAAACCAGATAAAAGTGATAAAGAGTCCACTACAGACGCAAAAGACACTACAGATGAAAAAAAACAGTTGAAAGAAAAAGAGCCCTGTGATGAGGCCAAACCTTCCGGTGACATGACTTCAAAGGATGGAACAAGCACAGATGATTCAAACTCTGACAATACAGAAAAATCTAATGATAAACCATCATCTGACAAAAACCCTAAGGATTCCTCCAATACAGATGGCTCTAATAGTGATAAACCAGATAAAAGTGATAAAGAGTCTACTACAGACGCAAAAGACACTACAGATGAAAAAAATCAGTCGAAAGAAAAAGAGCCCTATGGTGAGGCTAAACCTTCCGGTGACACGACTTCAAAGGATGGAACAAGCACAGAGGATTCAAACTCTAACAATACAGGAAAATCTAAAGATGAATCATCATCCGACGAAAACACTAAAGATTCGTCCAATACAGGTGGTTCTACCAGTGGAACACCAGATAAAAGTGGAGACAAGTCCTCTACAGATGCAAAAGCCGCCGCGTCGTCCGAGACTACAGATGAAAAATCACAGTTGAAATAAATGAGTCCGGTGATGAGGTCCAACCTTTCGATGACGTGATTTCAAAGGATGGAAACAGCACAGATGCAAACCGTGAAGAAACAAATAATCTGTAATAGACCATAATCAAATACAAAACCGGGAGATTTGTCCAAAACAGATGATACGGTGGAACAAAATATAACTCATAAACCTATAATACATAATTACATACTTAAGGATGATTCACACTAGAACGGGGCGGGACGGTGCGATCTGTCATCACGTCCGAGCTCGGAGCTCTCGGAGGTCACGTAACATTTTATATAGAAACTTACACACACAGCGTCACATCCCAGCCCGTTCTAATGTGAGTCATCTTTAAACCTATACATTAGAGTGATGACAATAGTTATTTGTACAACAAGAGAGCAAAGTTCGTATTTGTTCTGAGTGCCAATTTTGAGTCCTGAGCAAGCGAAAGATTCTAATTTAGAATCTTGAGCGTAGTGAAGGACTCAAAGGCACGAGATGCAAATAACTTTGGTCTCGAGTTGAACATACAACTTTTCACCTCAGCAGTAAGAAAAATAAATTAAAACCAAAATGAACGGACAGGAAGGCTTTATTAATTTTAGAATACTACTTTATTAATTTAAGAATACAAAATATTACCTCTTACTAAATTTAAGAACATGAGGTTAGATTTCAAATGAATCTTTATGGCATTTGCGTCCTTATTAACAACCAACAAAGTATTACCTTTACCCGCGATTTGGCCGGGAGGAAACTTAATTCGGCGTTTTTGACCGCTTCTTTCAATTCTTCGGGTGTTGCCGTAGCTTCATCACTATCACTACTAGTATCACTCATGTTTTCAGTTCAGACAACTTTTATCTTTAAAGCAATTCAAAAGAGAAGGAGCAATTTCCTATTGAGGAAATTTTCAAATTGAGCATGACAGCCGAAACACTATTATTTTTAATCGCGTTCGGATACTAGATATTGTTCACAACAACGTAAATGGTAAATTGTAGAAATTATTTTACTACAGATTTACACGTGAGGAAACGTGAATCAACAAATGGTTAATATTATACTTATAAATATAAAATAAAAATCATAAAATTTTAAAGTGAGAGATATTTAAAAATGAAAACGTACGAGTTTTTGAACGTGGTTCTGGCTCTGTTTAAACATGATATTACACGGGGCGATTTATCGCAAGCCGTCACTGCCATCGTCCTTCGTGCACTTCCTTCATCTCACATTGCCTATTCCTGTATTGCATAGTAGGGTACGACGGGACGGGCCCGACAAAACGCACCGTCTAGACATGTCCGTACAGACAGGTCAATCAAATTGGCTTTGATGTGATTGTATGAACGATATAATCTAATGAGGACTACCGTATTTTTGCTCACCAGGCGGCGCCACTCCTGCGTGGGTCCTTGTCAAGCGCCATTAGTATGAGTTAGTATGGCGCGAAACCAATATTAGAATTGATTATTTTTCATTAATGTCCATGTTAAAAGAGGTACATTCTATTCTAACTATTTTATATAACCTCTAAATTTACGTTAAATTAGGGCTGTGTTATTTTACACTTTCAATTTAAAGCCTATTTTATAGCCAAAGTAATATTTTTTTAGTATTTAATATATTTCTATGTAATGATTCCTCTAAAAGTGCATATTTTCGAAATAAGCACGACTTAAATTAAAAACTAATGAGAAATGTACTGAAAATGACATATAACCTCTTTACATAGGACCCACGTTCCACTAGCGCCCCTAGCGGCAAATTCACTCGCGGTAGTCCTCATTGTTAGAAAATTGGCCTCATCTGGCTGAATGGGCCAGGATGCCATTTAATAAAAAAGTTGCATGTCTTGACTGAACATTGTCAATCTGACGTTTATTTTCCTCACGCTCGCAGCAAAATCGCATTTTGATCACTGGTTTCGCATATCAAAGTAAGCCTTTTCGAGCTGCTGAGGTGAAAAATTATATGGCAATGTTGCATTTTTAGGTAATGTTAGTAAATTGTTGTGTACTAAATACTCGGTTCTATGGATATTTTGCCCGAGTCCAACAGACGAGTGTTTAGACCTCTCTGTTTCTTGGTGAAATTTTAAGATTAACTGTATCGTAGTCGGTTCGATCCCCGGACGACACAAGCTAATAAAAAATGTATTAATAATGCATTATTGTTTGTTTTAATAATACAAGAATATTTCCTCTAAGTAAAATAAGTTGGTTTAGTCGTTTTCGTATACATTGCAAATTACAATACGCAAATTTATGTTTCGTACTTACAAAACGCTTTTTTTCTACTCCAGACACGGAAGAGTAACTGAAGCATGAAAGTAGTACAACAACTGTCAAATGTCACCAGTTTGGAGCAGCCTTGAAATTGTCAGTAGATTAGTCGTAAGTCTAACCTTTTAATATGCCTGTTACGACATTTGAAAAATCCGGTGTCAAAATATGCGACTAAGTTGTAATGCATTAATACCGACTGCCAAATTACAAATGTATTCAGTTTGGTTGCTTGGATGAATTGAGGGTTGGACTAAAGCAAAGGGGGCGCAGGACTTAAAAAATTTTTGATGGAGTTGGTGTCATTATAACACCTATTTATTATTGTTTTATCGTAAAGATTACGCTAATATAAGCATGTTTTATAGGAACAACTTTTCTCTAAAATCAAAAATGGCCGAGATATTCGCTCTCAAAGATTGATGGTTTTCAAGGGAGCTGGGACATAGAAAAATTTCGATGGATGTTGGTGTTATTATAACACCTATTTATTATTGCTTTATCGTAAATATTACGCTAAAATAAGCATGTTTTATAGAAAAAACTTTTTCTCTAAAATCGAAAATAGCCGAGATATTCGCCCTCAAAGATTGATGGTTTTCAAGGGAGCTGGGACAGAAAAATTTCGATGAATGTTGGTGTCATTAACACCTATTTATTATTGTTTTATCGTAATAAATACGCTGAAATAAGCATGTTTTGTTGGGGCAACTTTTCTCTAAACTTGATAATTACCAAGATACATGACGGATTGTAAAATGTAATTTTCTCAATGATGGAATATTATGTATTCAATATTAGGCTGCGAAAGTCCGAATCTAGCTAAAACACGCTACGCTAAAATAAGCATTGCATTATCATAAGACTTGCCACAGAACCGAAGCTGTCAACCCCGATTCCACGTGGTCTTGTCTGCCCTACCCCTAGAGTGTATATAAAAAGCCGGAGGCGCGGAGGGAGAGCAGCCCTCGCCCGCCGTGACAAAGCTCGGGAGCCGTGCGGAGCGGAGCGGCTGAGGCTGGTCGCCGAAGGCGACCAACAGGCCGAAGCTGCGAAGCGGAGTACGGGCGACCGTGCTTTGTCACGCAAGGGCGGAAGGGCTGCACTTCCCGCAGCGCCGGAGCTAAGGCAGTGTCTGACACAATAAGTCAATTAGCTCAGCCATTTTTGATTTTAGAGAAAAAGTTTTTTCTATAAAACATGCTTATTTTAGCGTAATCTTTACGATAAAATAATAATAAATAGGTGTTATAATAACACCAACATCATCCATCGAAATTTTTCTATGTCCCAGCTCCCTTGAAAACCATCAATCTTTGAGGGCGAATATCTTGGCCATTTTTGATTTTAGAGAAAAAGTTTTTTCTATAAAACATGCTTATTTTAGCGTTTTGAATAAAATTTTCCTAAGTATTTTATGATTCCTATATAATTTTCACTTTTGATCAAAAAAATTCTAAGTCCTTACTTTGCGCCCCCTTTGCTTTAGGCGGACCGAATTGAGGCAGAGAGAAAAACAGAGACAACTTACGGAATCGGAAAAATAACAAACATATATCATCTCTTTTGGACACTTCCTTTACTTGCTAAAGGAAGTAAAGGATGGGTGTATGACTTTGATGTTGACTTTGATGATGAGTTTTGACGGGGGGCTTGATTGACTCCATCACTATCTGTCAATTAGACTACTATTAAAATATAATAGTTTATGCAACAGTGATATAATATAAGAACTCATAAAACTGCAAGTCATTTATTTTCAAAATATATGCTGCAAATGTAACTTACCTAGCTACCTACCTAGCCTCTACCTACCTTAAATCTAAAATAGGTCCTTGAGGCATTGTACCTAGGATGCTGGCGGCATTTCCTCGTTGTATCGCAATGATGATACATATTGTGCGAGGTAGCCACCAGCTCTTCGGTCACCAGTTACATTAACCAGACGTAAAACTTTTGGGTCGCCGTTACAAAACGAGACGAAGTAGAGTTTTGTAATAATAGACCCAAGAGTTTTAAGAACAAATTAATGAGCAGTGGCATACGCTAGTTTTTCTAGGACAGCTAAAATAGCGTAAAAAGCAAAATCTAAAAAGGTGGCACAATGTGGAAGAAGTCGGGCCCACTATAACTAAAAAAAAACTATTATATATTATATTATATGAAAATCCCTAGCTTCAAATAGAGTACCATAGGCAACATCGCTGTTAGTCATCTAATTGACAGATAGAAGGGAAAAAAAAACAGTATTCTTATATCTTAATAGTGCACTGAGGGTTCCGTACAAACTTTTGATTATTTCATGCACATACAATAGACAATTCTGAAATCTTAGGTACGCTATCACCTGGCACCTGGCGCTGGTAGATTGGGTAGCTAATTTATTTAATATGTAATTTGCATGTTATCATTTACTTCCCAAGTAGCAATCAAATGTCTTAAAAAGGTATTGAAGATATCTTGAAGACAATTAGACAAATTCTTGCTGGTGTCTTGGCTAAAACCATTATGTCCCTGAAGATATCTTGAAGATATCCCCCAAGACTCAGTTAAGACAAAGTGGGCACAGTATTTAAGAAAATTTCAAGAAAGAGTTAATACTTCTGTTTAGACAAACTTAAACCCTACTTAAGAATGAGGGTTTACAGATCTCTAAACTTGGATTTCAAGATATCTTGAAGGTTGATTTAAGACCAAGAAATATACTTAAAGATATCTACAATACTGACTTAAAACTATTAACACTGAGTTGCACAAATTCGACCTTCTCTTAATAAAGAAAATTTTAAACCTTTTTTTACTCATGGATTGTATTTTAGATGTATTTGAGAAAACATGGCTAACTCTTTTACTAAAAAGAGAATTCATTGAAGGTTATCAAAATGGCGATTATGTTACTATTTATTATTTTTATAAAATACCGTTTTATTACCTTGTAGGTATTTAAAAACTACAACGCACGATTGTTTGTCGTGTAGAATTGATCGAAAGTGCTATAAAAAAGACGGGCTTACAAAATACTAGAAAAAAACAGTTAAAATTTGGAATATTATGTTGCAAAATGAAAATTTTCTTATATACAGCGCAGAATACTACTTTTCTGTAAATGAATTTGAGATATAAATGCAATTATTATTGATATAACAAAAATCTAACTTCAATGAACTTTATTTTTTAAGAATCAGCATCGAAATTTTAAATTTGTTTTATTTATTACAAGTGTAAAATGGCGTTAAGTCTTATTACTCTTAGCGAAGTATGACTTTAAACGATACTGATTTTGGAAGGTTACTTTAGATAAAGTATAGACACATTGGATTTGGAGAAGTACCGATTTAGATATATTATACTTAACTTATACTAAAAACCGTTCTACTTAATACTTAAAGGGACTCAATAGAATCCTTAGTTTTGACTTAGTGAATGCAAGTTGTCGTCCAACTTACGGTAAGTTTTATGCAAGAAGAGCCATTAAATTTATAATAGGTATATAATATTCATTCTGTATGTCCTGTGATGAAAACACATTTTGGCTAACTCAACTTGTATTCATATTTCAATTACGAATTTTTAATTTGTAATGCAAACTCATGTAATACACTGTAGAAATAAATGAATCTGAATTCTGAATCTGAATCATAACTTCATATAATAGCCTCGCCCGGCGCAGTGCTGTGCATTCCCGGTGTACTCCCAGATTTTTAACATAGGATTGGCCAAAATTCTATTTTTGAACTTTTGAATGTTGCAGTGTGGTATTTTACTGATCGGAGCGGCCAATATTATTCTTGATGTTATTTAAAAAAGTAGTTAAAGTAACATTAAGCTAATCATTCATTTTTTATCTATATCTACGGTAAGAAAATTATGGTGAAATTATAAAAAAATAATGGTTTTTCAATATTAGCTCAAAGTAGTTATAATAATATAATGCTCTCCGTTCCCTTTCTATGTCGGCATCGTCCTTCAGATCGTCAGTAGCAATATGCCCGAGATACTTGAAGCGAGTGACTCTCGTCAGGGACTTGTTACCAGCCTTAAAAACCTAAAAAATAAATTCACTCTTCTTCCCGTTATAAAGCAAATCGTGTGAGGAGGCGTAGGATTCACATATGGCAAAAAGTTTCCGAAGCGCACTAATGGAGGGAGCCAGTAGCAACATATCGTCCGCGTAATGTTGTTTAGGCATACGCCATCAACATGGCATCCGACATGTGTACCGCTCAGTTGCTCAATAAGTGGGTCTACGTACGTATAGACATCAAGAGTGAGCTCAAACCCTCGCTGGCGTACCCCGCACTCCATCTTGTATGGTTAAAGTTCCAGATTCGATATTCCGACATACCTAAGGCCGAACTAATTTTAAACCGGTCTCTGAAAAAGTTAGCTATTTCTTTAGGATTTGAAACTCCATTAACACTCCCAGGCACGCCGTTCTTAGGATTAAGTTTATTTGTGGCCTTCCAGAAGGCCCCGAAATCTCCACTAGAGTGATGTGATGCCAGCAGGTCCATTTTAATTTGGTCCTGATGGTTCTGACACCACCTCAACCTTCCTTTAAAGACTTTACGCGCCTCCAACATGTCATTACACCGTCCCTGAGCCCGGTTTCCCATACCATTCCCAAATTCTGAACGCTCTTTTGGCGTGACTGTGGGCCTCCTTCACATGCTTGTTCCATCCGGCTAAAGTATTTTTACGTCCACTAATACATATTACTTAAATGTGTTAGAGTAGCCGCATGACATATAGAGCCCCAATTACAGTACACAGTTGGTCAACAAGGCTCCTATGACATATACTGTCGCAATACCTACCGCAACAATCTTAAAACTCAGTAGGAAAATCAATATTCTTTAACTTTAAATTACAAATTTTTAAATATTCCGTTATTGGGTGGACATTTCTTTGTCCCCACTTCACTTTATTTGTATTATTTATTAACCAAGCTGACATTAGTGATTTTCCTCGCTACGTTCAATTTGCATTTTACTATGAGTGGAAAATTATCAGACCAACATACATAGTATGTAACATGAACATCAATAACACTCGGTAATGCCGTAATGCGGCCTTAGTACAGTGGTCGAGAAAACGGCGGGATCCATGCGCCTCGCTAATAAATGTGAATGCTCCCGACGACTCTAAAATATCTAAATCGGCACATACCCAGTCCTGCATAATGATACCGAAGTATCACTCGAAGATGTACTTGGTACTACTAACGAAGTCTCACGCATCGCACTGGTAACGTTTGAAGCACTTGGTCGCACACAATTTGACGATTTTTTTAATATATTTTTTTATTTCGTCTATCTTTGAATGGTTCTACTTCGGTTAAAAACGTCCCGTTAAACCTATTTTCACTTAAACTTTATTAAATTTAGCAAAAATTGAATACAATAGTCTTCATTAACCCAATTAATAGAGCTTAGTATTACAATCATCTTAAGTTCATCTACCAAAATCAGTTTTTACTTTGCAATTCTAAACTAATACTTGAATTATATCATTGAGTCTTAAGTGAGCTTCCAAATAATCTGAGTTGAGTAAAATACGCATTTTTAGACTTAACTGTAGACATACTTAATACTAAATAGTTTTTAGCATACTTAACTAGGTTTAAGGTATTCTTAACTTGCTAAAGTAGGAGTAGCTTAAAACTATTTAGTTTTTAAGATTAAAATGACTAAACTGAGTCGTTTTAAATTTAGCTAATTATTATTTAAGATAAAGTTAAGATATGTAAGATTTAATCACTATTCTTGTTTGCTACTTGGGTTAATATGTTATCAGTATTATCACGTGAATAGTCTTTAATATTTTCATTACTAATTAATGTAAACTTATACACGATCTACTAATACATGATCTTTATTGAATAAATAAAACCAAATCTCTAGTCCCAATTTAAAGTAAGAACTATAAACTATTATAATAAAGGCCCGACTTCAAACTGACCCTCTATCCCTGTCCAGCGTAAACACCATTTGTTACACTGTCGATTCGTATAGAAAGCGTCACGTGACACGGTGTTCACGTGACGTTATCCGTTCCACCACGAAAGTGGAATGATTGCGGATTTGTATCTCCATCTCTGTCATCTTGCATATTGGACTGACAAAGAGGTTTTCCCGTCAATGCCAATTTTCGATGTTCGTTGTAGGCATGCTGAGTGATCCTCCGCCCCTCCATGAGTGATCTTTTAATGGCATTCCTGGTCTCTTCGGCATCCCTGTGGGGTTTACCCCACTTGACTAATACATACTACAGCCATGAGTCATTGAGTTACATACCTTAGATATCTTCGGGCGCAATTCATCTACTGAGTTCATGATGCATTTGTCGACGTTGGGGTCGTTACGTTGACATATTTTTATGTAAGAAGCTGAAACAAATATTGCTAAGTAAAAAAAATATACAAGTATACAGTTACCTACCAGGGCGGGGAAATAGTACATTGTGTGAATTTTAACACGAGTTCAAAAGTCTTGTACCGCCCGTGATACATACAATGTTTTATATTACATTTGCGAGGAAATAAACGTCCTAGGGAGCCAAATAATAGAACATTACTGCAGACGCCGAGAAAGAAGGGCTTGACCCTTCAAGTAGGTATAGGGCACGAAGCCGGCAAGCCCTTTTCACGGCAAAGCATTTATTGTGCTTTTCTCAAACACCATTATTTCTTACTCCTTCAAATAATATTATTTCTTCGTCGAAACTCGATAGCAAAAATAACATAATTATTATAATTAACAACGAACAATCAAATTAAAACCATAAAAAACGGAATCAAACTTATTAAATATGCCTCCAAAATGACTAATAAAATTGCCTCTTTCTTCACGGCGCGGTAGAATACAGTGTGTAAGTCTAATAAGGGCGAGAAATTTAACCATACATAGAATTCATTAGTGCTATCAAAAATTAATACATATTTTTAAGTTAAACTTAATTATGAACCCATAATTAATTTTTAATAAAATTTGCAGCAGCAATGTAAATGTACAATAAAAATTTGACGCTGACAGTTGTCAACGAATGTTTAACGCGAGTGTGTTTGCATTACATTGCGGCCCGAATTATTTTCTATGGATACAATTTTAATTGCAATTCCATTTAAGTTACCTAATTACATTTCTTATATCCTATACTAATCACCGTTAAGAGGTTCGCCCGTATTCGATTTACACACTGTAGACTCTTTTACCGCTAATGTTTAAATTAAATATATTAAACATGTATTTGTGTCAGTAAATATGCAATTTTAAATTAATGTAATTTGTTAACAATGTGTTATTTGTTAGGTACAATTTACATCAAAATTTAACTATTTGTTTTTTTTAATAGTCGTAATTTCGTAATGGCTAAAAGCCATGATGCTGTGTCACAGATCTATGTGGAATGAAAATTAATAAAACTAAATATGTGGGGCGCGGGTCCTCTAGGAGGCCCGGGCGGATGGTAAAATACTATGAAAATCCATTACGGTCATGGATTTAATACAGCTCATTAAAGCTAATAGCTTGCATGTAATATCACCACTTACGAGCAAGTGTGATGATGATGAAAATGTATTTTCATATTTTGTATGGAAATCTTAAACGTACCCACGTCGACCAAAAAACCCCAAACGAATTTTGTGCCACTTTTAATAATAGTACTGCTTGATTCGCAACTTTCCTTTGCTTTCTATCAAAATTTTAAAATGTATTAAATTTCTCCGTCAGATTCACTCGTTTTAACTTGTGAAAACAAATGAAAAATGGCAGTAATTGTAGATTGTGTGACAAGGGATCAAAATGATATATTTCCGCCGAGGGCGTACCTACATTGAATTCGGAAAACCAAAAACATCATCATACCACCACGATGATGTAAAAATGTGTAAGTAGTCCTTGAACAGAAAAGTCCCACTTTGATCCCTCCTAGATTGAACAGAAAAATCCCTTTTCTGAATAGGTGGTGTGAATTAGTACATTACCTAACTAGTGCGGTAGAACAAAGAAAGGCCGAGATAGCAGATGTTTGCGACCCGAGCTGCAAGCGAGGGACGTAAATATGCGATCAAGGGCTTTATTTATTACCTCACGTGTTAGGTAGATCATTTTATTATGCCTACACTTGGGCAGAAATCGGCTTTTTCCGTACGCGTAGCGTGCGGAAAAATGCACTTTATGGCCAGGTGTGGCATAAAGTATTTAATCTTATTTATTACTATTTTCTATATCTTATTATAGATAAGTATTATTAAAACCAACCAAATACGAAAAGACTTTCTCTCAGACTTAATATTAACTTAAACATTCTTTTTATAAATTTCCTTTGGCGATTTTCCATGTAGGTACCAACCGATTTGGATGTCCTTCCTAAGCAAATACATAGGTACTATGCGACGGTTAAAAGTAGACAGGAGTAGTATTCACTCCCACTTTCGCTGAATGAGAGTAGTGCCGCGTGCGGTGGTGGGAGCGACGTGCGGGAATTATGTCATCGGTGCGTAACATACCGATACACACCAACACCGGACGAACCACCGCATAACTGACCAGGAAAACAAGTCAAATATTCTTGGCCACATGTCTAACAGGAGCGGTACTCGGCGTAGTTTTTGACAGACCGTCACGTCACACTCCAAATAAACCGTCATATAGGCCTAACCATATATGCGTTATGCTGGTGTATTATGTATCTTAAAGATAAACTTACAAATCATTGAAATATTAACTTAAAATAAATACCTATTATAAATAAAAAATGCCGACCAAATCGATGCCTACGTTTTTTTGTTGTTCCGGTCCCAGATCGGAATTCCTGTTTTTGAAGGTAACATAACATATGTATCATAAATGATAATATTGTTTGGTCAGTCAACTCTCGGCACTATACTGAATTTTAGCTCATTCGGATATCGGCGAGATTTAAAAGATGACACACTAGAACGAGACGGGACGGGGCGGGACGGGACAATCTGTAATTTTCTATAGAAAACGTCACGTAACATCCGTGGGATCCGAGCTATCACGTGATTCTTTCTATACAAATTGACAGATCGTCCCGTCCCGTCCTAGTGTGAGTCATCCTTTATTCTTGCTTATGAGGTTTGATCCACACATATGTATTAACGTACTACAAACTTACTTGCATTAAGCATATTATTAGCTACCTACACTACACGATAAACGTAAATAATTAAATTCCGGACGAGACGTTGTGTATCTTTATTATACATGAGTGGTAATCTCTTGGGATGCAGCATGATTTACCTTGGTCGTCTCATTCTCATCTCATAGCGTACAGGACCGCCATGTAGGTAAGATTCGTACGAACATATTAACTTTTTTTATAAATTCGTAGATTCGTGGCCATTGACCTCGTTAATTCGTGGATCCCTTTGTAAAATAACCAATAAGGAAAAAGGAAAGGTGACATTATGTGAATGTTTGCTACTAAAATATTTGTTATTTACTTTAATTCCTGGTTTTTATGCAGGAAAATACTTCATACTGGCAGAGCAGCAATTCGTCGATGGTCTTAGTTTATCGACCTCTACAATAATGTACCTACATACTGTTTATGTTCACCTTAGCAAGAAACGTCTCTAAAATCATTTCGTGGTTGCTTTTCGCCGAAGAAAATTAATAATGTTAAAACAACCGGAGTAATTAAGGATGACTCACACCAGTCCGATCCGATCCGATCCGATACGGGACGGTCTGTCAGTTTCTATACAAAACGTCACGTGACCTCCGAAGGCTCCGAGCTATCAGGTGATTCTTTCTATAGAAACTGACAGATCGTCCCGGATCGGATCGGAACGGATCGGACTGGTGTGAGTCATCCTTAAAGGATGACCTTAATCCCAGCAGTCACTCCGGGATAGCAAGGTCAGACGGCATAGGGCATACATTATAAACGTTTCTCAACAGTTCCAGACACAGATTAATCTGTTCAGTCAGTCGTGATATCTCAAAATATAGTTGAAAAGGTGTAAAACAGTGCAATTTATGAGTAAAAACATTTTTTTCTTATATTATATAATAGTATTTTTTGGCACTAAAATGCTTTACAGCAAGCTTTTATCAAAAAAAATTACCAAAAGTCAGAACATAGAAATATTATAAATACCTTTATTCTTATTAATATAATGTATATTGATAGGACTTCAACTTTGAGACCAGGGGGCCGATTTTTGAGATTCGAACGCTCGAATACAAAAACAAGTGATCGAAAATAATCGCACGTGGAAATTAGTCACGATTATTTTCGCATGATACCATAGTTCATATTTTTGAAAGCTACTGGAATTATCACTCGAAAGGCTAGTGGGACTTTTTTCTACTTCGTTTTTATTCACATTTGAATTAAATATTCGAGCGTTCGAATCTCAAAAATCGGCCCCCAGCTTTGTTACTTATTAAAGCACAAAATCACATATTTCCTGCGGGAAGGGTTTGGTCTCATACAAAATTATCAAGTCATAAAAAAATAGCAATAGGACATAATGGTAACTCCCAATATGCACTACAGTGAACTTAATTTTACTATTTAGAAATCAAAATATTTAAATAAAAAATTCAGTTTATGTCGGGTAAACACACATTTACGATAATTTTTATGTTACCCTCACCTCATAACAAAAAGATAAAATTAAGATCAAGATACGGTGCTCCTGTGTAGCACTAGTTGGTGGCACAGTTGAAAAAAGACTGAGTAAGAATAGGTAGTACATTACTGCAGAGGCCGGGAAGTAAGGACTTGCAGGCCGAATAGGTATATACGGCATAGCGAGCGAAGTCAGCGAGGCCGGATAGAAATACGAGGCCTGCAAGTTACTTCACGCCGAGGCTTTATAGTGCTTTTTTCAAACATGCAATGAAAAAACAACAAAAAATATCAAAGATTTCTTTTTAGAGAAATTATAAGTAAGCACAAGTCAAAAACTAAAACTAATGTGTGTGTATTAATATCTATATTTTAACTCAGTTTTAATAGAAAATACATTTTTTATACGCATTGGTATTGGCAGAATGTCATGATGCCTGTGCCACAAAATGTGGAATGGAAATTAAAAAAAGAGGACTTTTCCGGCCTAGACCTTTAACATTTGTATGAAATAATATGTTAAGAATCTCTTGCCCTAGCCGCACCTGAAACGCCATCCTTCACGGCCTATTATATTATAAGGAACATAACATCAATATTTCATTGCATGTTTGAGAAAACCTTATTTGTCAACGTTAGCTGTCAAATAGGTCGCCATTGAACCGACCATTCCCAACCCAACGTCTAGGTGGAATGTAGTCTAGCGCTTAAATTTACAAATGTCACTTGATAAACTTTTATGTATACTGGGTGTTTAGCTCTAAATTATCTTTTAAAAGTCTGGGCGTCTATGCTGACTGTTACTTTGTACAATGTACGGGCTGCACCAGGATATTAGGGCCTGGCCACATGTCCACGTTGCGGCGCCGTTAACGTAAAACGGCGCGTTGCCGGAGCGCAGCACGTTGCACGACGTGAAAATATACGTTGCCGCGCAACGTACAGATGCACGTTGCACGTTGCCTCGCCGCGCGCCGTGCAAACACACGTTATGCCGGATTGAGTGAATTCACGTTGCGTTGTTGCGTTGTACGACGTCGCACTTATCCATCACTACTAAATTTTGTGATCAGTCTTCAAACCGACATGGATATAATCACACGTGTTCTGCTCATGTTGTTGTTAAGAAGAAGCATGAAGAAAAAGCAAAAGAAAAGAAAATATTGGATATATCCATATATTTATAATTTGAATTACGATGGAAGTCATTTATAAAGAAGTACGAGGCGTTGAAAACAAGTAATGACAAGTTTTATGAATGGCGGACAATTTAGATGGTTTGGCAAACATCGGTTCAAATATATTCAAGTATACAGTAAAGACGTAATTCTCCTGCTCCGGCTGCTAAGACAACGAAATAAGAAAAAAAACCGGCCAAGTGCCAGTCAGACTCGCCCACCGAGGGTTCCGTATATCTTAAGAATGATTAAAATGCGGTGAATAGCTTCCACTAGTGAAATCAAAAAGTAGACATCTAAATTCTCAGTCATTTTTATCCATTAATTACCGCGTGCGAAGTAGTGCGAACCAAGCAACATCGCTTGGTCAATGAGTGCTCAAAAGGGGTGTTCTAGGTGGAATGGTGGAAAGCAGAATATTTAACTATGGTGTGTTGTGGAATATTAAGAATAGTTAGGAGACAAACAATAAACATACCTACTGAAAGTCCTTGCCTCTCGGTGCCCCTCGGTCCGGGGTACTGACCCCGAAGGGAGTAGGAACTAAAAAGGCCCCGTTTTTGTTTTTTTGAACATCTCAGAAACGATGCGTTATAAAAAATTTCGGTTAACTACATATTGAAAGATTATTAAATTCTCTACAACTTTGACATACTATAATTTTTATATGGTGTCCAGATATGAGTTCCGAAAAATGCTCGATTTTGATCAAATCTTTATCTCTCCACACTTTTCTTTTCATTCTGTGCTACATATGTTGGGAACTCTTTATCTGAGACAATAGCTTCTTGGAGAAAACTTTCAGATAGTTAATTTATTTTTAAACTATACCTTTACCTACATATGCATAAATATATGTATCATTTACCGTTGCAAAATTATAGGTACAACTTTAAAAAAAATTTACATATTTAGAAACATCTCTTTCAATTTATAATAAATAGTAATGTGTCTACTTAAAAAACCGGCCAAGTGCGAGTCGGACTCACCCACCGAGGGTTTCACACAAAGGATGCTCAACCCCTCCCCCATTTGTGAGTTGTGACCTTAGGTACCTACTTAAAATTCCGGTGGCACGGAACTCTCAGTATGCGGCAACTATACGGTTTTCAGATTTTTGCCTGTACTTGTACCTACTACAAGCTCTTGCTTTTTGCCAAATTTCGTGATTCTAGATTAACGGGAATTACCCTGATACATTTTGATTCCCATTGTAAATGTATGAGAAATGCGATATAATCGGCGGTATCTTGATGGCGTTGGCGTTGACGTAGAGGTTTAGTTTTTTCTCAGTTTCAAGGGACTACAGACTTGTGTATGTGGTATTAATTTCAACTTGATACATCTACGCATTTTCGAGATAAAGGGTCTTGTCAAACAGATGGACGGACGGACGGACGGACACACGTACGGACAACAAAGTGATCCTATAAGGGTTTTCATTTTTGTGGTACGGAACACTAAAACTAAACCAAATCAACACATTCATAATAAATAATAAATGGTCTGATTCTTACTCAGGGTCATTGACCTTATCAGCTGTAGAAGTATCGTTCGGGACACCCTGTAGATAATGATTTGAACTAAATAAAAATTATGAAAACATAGCCAATTTATTGATAAATTATAAAACTAAAGATTGTATCGTTAAGTATAAATACAAAATAAACCTGGCCTAATTGTTGACATGTGTATTATTTCGTCTGAGATTCTTTTGTTTTTGAGATTCCTGAGAATCTGAGAGTATTTTAAGCCGTAGCTTTATGTTATTATTTTTATTTTAGGATTTTTTGATGTTTTTATTGACGTCTTGTAAATATATTCTGGACAACCTATCGAGCTTAATTTAAGATTATCTCAGCCACTGCTTGATACGACTCAAAGAAAAAAAAGGGGTAACATGCTGCCAAAACATGTTATGTAAGTTTCCTCTTCATGATTGCCCAATTGAGCACCCACGAAATAAATGTGGTGATTTTATATTTACGAAAAAAAAGAATAACAATTTGGATTCCCGTCAACTTTTGATGCAAGAGGGATGAGGGACGCGCTAAAAGAATCAGCCAAAACCAAAGCCTAACATTCATGGCGATGGACCGTCGCTAGAGCAGGTCGATAGGGACGATATATGATAGATATATTCGATATTAAAGTTTGACCATTCCATCTAGAATCATTCGTTGACCAGGCTAATAGCTAAATAAAACTACCGAGCCGTGCGCCGTCCGCCGATGTGGTGGCACTGGCGCCGTGCCGCGGCACCGTCACCGTTCATTCTCACGGCAACGTCGACGTTAATTTTGACGTCGACGGCAACGTAAAAAACAACGTGCCACGTCAACGTCGACGTTAATTTTCACGTCGGCGGCAACGTAAAAAACAACGTGCGACGGCACGTTGGCCGTCGTGCGTCGTGCCGTTTTACGTTGGCGACGCCGCAACGTGGACATGTGGCCAGGCCCTTAATCAACATTAATTCAGCAACTAGGTATTTTTGCCTTACAAAAGGTGGTGTAAATAATGGTTTGCTTTGTATTGCTTAAGTTTAGGCAAATAAAATAGTTAAGTCAACAAGAATATAAGTTTCCACCTTGGGGGGTCGGCGCGTTAGCCGCCATCTTGAATTAAAGGAGCCTAAATTTGTTATTTTTTAGATAATGTTTCAACAGTTGGACTTGTAACAAAAGTGGCTATCACTACATAGTATAATAGAGTGATTTTATGTCTAATAATAACCCGTGCGAAGCCGGGGCGGGTCGCAAGTAAGAAATATAAAGATAGTAAAATTTCGGCATTAAAAACGATAAGTAACATTTATTTTCAAAATATATACAGTAAATAAAATATGTACAATAAACCGGGTGTTGCCTGTAACAGGAGCAACAAATTCAATCGCAGGTAGTACTCCTCAAACCTAAGAACTTTTGTTCAACAACTTTCAAAAATGATGTACGCTGTAGGTTTTCATTTTTTCATACAAACTAAATAGTGTTTTCAATGTACGATAACATCAGCCTCATTGACGTCTCTTGTCATAGAACATAACACTCTTTTTTGTTTTGGGCAGTCGTGTAAAAAATGACAAAATTCGCAGTGCATTGCGTCTTCCATCAAACTTTAAAGTGTAATAAAAATCAAAATACACGTTATTTTTAAAATTTGCTGAACAAACGTTGTTCAGTTTGGCGAGGACTATCTAGGATTAAATTTATTGCTCCTGTTACAGGCAACACCCGGTATACCTTAAATATAAAGTAGGTCCTTTAGCCATTGTACCTAGGAGGCCGGCGGCATTTCCTCATTGTATCGCAATGCTGATACATTGTGCGAGGAAGCCACCAGCTCTTCGGTCACCAGTAACATCAACCAGGTCTTTCGCTATTTCTACGAAAAACTTGCGTGCGCTGGGAGTGGGACCCCGTGTACCAAGAGTTTCGATTCGGGTACAAGAAGGTACTCTCCGCCCAGGCTCTTATTTTTATTACGTTTTAAAATTTCGGCGCATTCAGCCGCTCCGCCCGCTTTTACATAAGTAAATAAAAAGTTACAACAGGGAGAAAATTTCATATTTGCTAAAATTGTTAAGATTGACTTTTTTAACGGTTAACTTCGATAACTTTACAATCCGCGCGGGCATTTCCGATCGTTTGTCTGTACTCGATAAAATCTCGGGAACGAGATTTGTATTTTATGTTTTTTTTTTAGTTTATCGTTGACCTAGAACGTTGAATTATTAAAAAAAAACACGTGTGTGTCCAGTCAAGTGTAAAAATATGGTGGTGCACATCTTACTCAAAATATGTCCCATAGCACCTTATGCCGGTGTAATAAGAGCGTAGTACCATATTTATGAGTCGATAATGTCGAACCATATTTTTGCACTTGACTGTCCAACACAAAGCAGAACAAAAACGTCAAAAAATGTGGCTCAGAATAACACTAGCGAACAATTTTGCATTAATGATGATACGATGACGATAACTTTTTCGCACGAAAAAGAGCTAACAGACGTCAGCATTAAGTGTCAAATTCGTACACACTACTACCAACACAGTTATAACTTTATAGAAGGTTCACGTTCCAAACAAGACTATATGAAAAACTACCGCAAGATTTGTTCCTGGGGTACCTTTGTAGCGTTTTTTTTGCGGCTGATTGTGTATACAGTTCTTGTATTTTACCTATTTATGACCTAGAATCATGAAATTTGGTAAGACGATAATTATACGGTCAGCTGCAGAGTTAAGTGACCGCCTCATTAAATTTTTTGTATGCAGGGGTCACTTAACTCTGGGTAAAAAGTCAAACACTGAAAATTCACGCCTCACTGAGGGTTCCGTACCACTAGTAAAGTAAAGGTAAAAATATATTTATTGCACAATTAAAATTGTATCAATGTTTGGTGCATATGCATAATATGCATAACATCGAATAATATCGTAGTTACTGTCAAAATTTTAATGTTATTCGACATAAATAAATATTCCTTATTTTCTCCTCATTTTAAATAATAAAAATTTAAAACTTGTATTTAACATACCTACGAATGGTACAAAATTTCAACCGCATACTTTTAAAATCTTACGAAGTTCGATATCAGATCGAACCTTTTTATAATAAATGAGAATGTTCAACGAGCACATGTATTAATTTAATCATCTTTTTTATCGATATCAAATCCCTAGAACTTACCCCGACTTATCCCAGGTACCTATGTGCATAAACATGAGTTCCATGGGTCCTCGAACAAGGCAAAGCCTGTATTGCAGGAAGCCAAGCCTTACCTACATTTTATGTCGAGCGTGCTTTGTATCATGAGAAAAAAAAATAGAAACCAAAAAAAAGAAAGTTTACAATTTAGTACCTACGTGCGAGTTAAAAATTACGTTTTATTATGAGTTGTGTGTTTTTTTTTCCTACCGGGTATATAATTATTATTGTCGAACATAACTGCAAAATCATTATCTACCAAGAAACAAGTCAAGAAGTCACGCTGTAGAATAGTAAGTAGTTCACCTAGTTTAATAGTACCTGATGGATTAATAAATACTTATAAAATTTGTATACGTAGGAATACCTACAATAAGTCTTATAGCTAATATAGTAGGATGAAAAGCGTACCAATAAATCGAAAGTATATAATATTATATTATTTCAAACGTTTTTTTCTATAAGGTTCATTCTTTTTGATTTATTACGTGAAGACAACATCAAACGAGTTAAAACTAGTGGCAACGGACCCCGAACGGCGAATCGTCGTACTTTACCGTCGATTTGTAATAAACTCATAATTGCCATTTTCCAAAATTTGCTACAAAAAGTATTTACCTACTACAAAGTTAACAAGGGCGATAAACGTTCACATTTGAGCGCTAAAAATCGCAGGTATATAAGTTAACAATAATCGTACACAAGGGATCAACACCAGAGGGATTTAAATTATCAATAGCTTATTCTTTTGGCATCTTGGCTACGTACACAGGCCCTTACCATGACGCCTTAACGCGATTCAGTTTAGGACCTAAAGTGAATCCCGTTAAGACGTTATGATAACTAAGGGCTCTGACTTCATACGATAGTTGGGGTTTACTATGCCGCAAATGTGAAATACCCATAATAAAATGGCCCGTTATCTACATTAGGTATAAAAAAATGCCATTTTAAGAAATTCGTAAATATCATCACCACAACATATAATATATAGCCGTTTGCAATGGCACCGGAAGAATAGGCCGGGAATTGGCAAAATTCTAGAATATGAAATTTTATCCCTAAATCGAAAACCATTTCGAGATAAATGATGGCCAGTTCGGCCAGATCGGTCAGTTTCTATAGAAAACGTGACTTCCGAGGGCTTCGAGCTATCACGTGATTATTTTTATACAAATCGACACATCGTCCCGTCCCGCCCCGCCCTGTCCCGTCCCGTTCTAGTGTGAGTCATCCTTTAGTTCGCCTTTTGTACTGCTTTTAATGTGCAATAAACTTTAAAATATATAAATAAATAATAATTAAAAATGACGGTGATTTAGTGCCTACTGAAACACAGTGGTGATGTCACAATTCTAATAATATTAATGAATTTTTTGACTAAAATATGAGAGTTACGCAAATAATAAAAAATATGGATAACTACTATTAATCCAGTACCTAGTGCAGTTTTTCAAGCCATACAAATAGAAAGTAAGACTAAAAAATATAAAATGTTGTCAATTGCGATGCAATCATTCCAACTTAGCGCAATCAAGGCGTATAATAAAATTTTATCAATGACCGCACTGAGCAGCCTAATTGCTTAATGTTGAGTCCATGAGAGTGGTCTATTACTTACTACATACAAATTTTCGTAAAAGGGATAATAAGTACATAACATAATATTCTCGCGTTTTGGTAAGGTGACAATGTCGTAATCTTAACTATTATTTTTAATAAATACAAACATTATTATAAATATAAATTCGCTCCAACGCATATTCAAGTTTTTATTTATGTCTAATGTCTATTATTACCTGCTTAAATACCTGAGACGCTGTGTTGCATTTAACCAAATAACATTCATATTTACACAGCAGCGAAGTAGGTAGTATTGAAGTCATTATCACGTTATTGCAAATCAAATACGTGTATAAAAAGTAATCGCCTTAGATAGCTACATTCATGCGTACATTACTACTGAAACATTATGTTTACGACCACTACCAAAGTACTTACGAATTTCAGCCGCTACGAAATGCAGCGCTAGTAAAAGTACGGCAGCGGGCAGTATGTGAATCGCCGCCATAGTGGAGAATATCGTGTTGAGTAGGCCCTCTTGCTGCGCCGGAGTGGACCGCGGTCTCAGCCAGCCCAGTCGCGTCGACGGCCGGCACTGTGCGCGCCCACCGCGAGCCGGCCACCTCTCTACCACCCGACCTAAGGACACGCGTGATTGTCCAACCGCCCTGCTATTCTGGGTTCGACTCGACTTCAAGTGTTTTGCTCTACTCCGCTCACAACATATCGAGTGTGAGCAAGATGCTAAAACCTCATGCACTTCCCGACTGAAGGTCGTTTTATAGAGAATCGTTGTGCTCGGATTGATGTGTTCCGTCGGTTGCGCCAGAGGGAACTACGCGCCTGTGGCTATCCTGGATGCGGCGCAAGCTCTTCCGATCTAAGCAAGTCATTGCATTGCGCAGCTGCAGCGTTTTGCAATTGTCGCACAGTACGTATATTTGATAAATTATGAGGATAAACAAAAATGATAAGAATAAGATACTTACGATAAAAATACACGAGTAAGTACCTGGGTTGACTTAATTGCTACAAACTCCGGGGTTTGATACCAGTAAAAAAAAACCAGATATATCGAGATTTTCAATCTTGTACCAAAATTATAGAAGAAAATGAACTTAGCTACATATGAGCACTTAATAAGTAGATGGGGATACGGCGTTATTTATCTCATATTCAAAGAGTTTCTGTTAAGACGTGTTGAATTAATTAATCAATGGCAGCCGAATGGGTAGGAGTGCGATCACTAAACCTAAAGCACTCACACTCAAAAAATATTTAAAAAATATTTGATTTCTTATTAGCTGAAGAATCCAATGTTATAATAAGGCATATTTTAATCATTAATATCATGTCATGTGGCAGTCGGTTTGAGGAAAATGAATGCTTGTTTAGGTAACATAGATGGAAATAGGAATTTTCATAAAATTTCATCAGTAATTGACACACTAGTCTTACCAGTCAGCAATAAGACAACACTAGCCGAGCCAGGGTTGGCCGTTAATCTGGAGTTAAGCTGTCTAATTCCTTACAAAAACGTACGTTTTACTAATTTTGTTGCTTGAAATTCGATTGCTATTGAAATAGAGCGGCTATTTCAATAGCAATCGAATTGAGACATGCAATCACTATGATTACATTACAACATTAAAGTCATATTTGGAGTAACCTTGTCTTATTTCTCTGGTAAATTCAAAGACATATTTGAAATGTGTAAGAACTATAATTATATATATTTTGATTGATTAGGTAATAGGTACAAACATGTATGAAAATAATCACTGAGCTAACAAAGACGCGACCCATTTGTTAGTTATTTTTACAATCTTCGAGTAAGTACGAATAGTAGTTATACATAAGGAGCTAGCAAATTAATTACCGATATTTTATCAAAATTCAAATTCAAATTTAAATTGTTTATTTCAGACAGGTCGTCCATGTACACATACAATAGAAAAATTAAAAATTTGAACTTACTTGATACTACGTGATACTTTAGGTACTTGAAAACAATTAACTTTAAATAGAAAATAAGAATTATTTTAATATTGTTTTTTGTTTTTGTATTGAAAATTAAGTATTTGGTTTATCGTGGGTTTATCTACGTCAAGTGGCCAGTTGGGTGTTAGGTAAAAGAGGTTAGTATGTATAATATAATAGGGTGTTTTTACAGCGTAAATTTGTTTTCTCAAACATGCAATTGAATGTTGTTATATCGTTGTTCGTTATAATAGACTTCAAAGTACCACGTTTCAGGCGGGGCAACTGAAGAGACCTGTAATGGAATTTCATGAATTAAAAAAAAAAAATTTTTTTCATTACTATGGTTCATGATGACATTCTGCCAGTACGCCTATTTAACAAAAAACAATAAATTATATTTTACAGTTTTATTAATATAAGTCGATAATTAATCGATATCGACATGAACATAACAAATTACACATTATAAATTTAAACATTAGCGGTAAAAGAGTATACTCAAACCGTGCCGTTTTGTTTCATAATAACATTGTGCCACTACGCTATTAAAAATAATACTGCCCTATTAAAAATAAAAATAAATTTTGAAGGTTTATTTATATAAAATGGACATGGACATGAACATAAGTAACAACACGCTATTGCTAATTTACTTACACAAATATAGGTACATTTCAAATATTAAATTTAAACGTAAAAGCGTCTACTCAAAGTAATTTTGGAGGTTAAGTTAAATAACTTTGGTTATTTTATTCTATATCAATGGTTTTATTGTTCAATGTTCATTGTGATGTATAATAATTATGTTGTTGTCGAGTTTTGAGTTTGACGTGAGAAATTACTATTCATTGGGAAATGCGAATGTAAAATTAAATTGGTTCTAAATTAATTGATGGCGCAAATATGTCGGAAGGCATATGGCTGCTACCCAAAATGCACGCGTGTTTAGTTAATATAACGATAACTGTTTAAACTAAATTGGTGACTTGTTTAAGTGAGAACTGTGTCTGTCTATCTAAGAATAAGTAGGAATTACAAAAATTTGTAAAGAGGTTATAATTTTCACTGTCACAGAATAACAAGTGCTATTCGTGTTTGGTACATTTTATATTGCGACATATTTATACGTCATGAAATATGTATGGATCATCTGTTTTATCGTAATAGACTAAATTCGTGTTGAATTCACGAACTAAATAGTAATATTTGTGTTTTCACGAACTAAATAGTAATATTTGTGTTAGTTATATTAATTTGTCAAGTTAACTTTTAGTGTCTCTAGAAATATAACTATCATATTTATGAAGATTTTTTATTTATTTCATTGCATTTTTGAGAAAAGCACTATACATGCCTTGCCGTGAAGAGAGCTTTAACGGCTTCGTATTGATATTCGGCCTCGCTAATTCTCGGTTCGTCTATATACATACTCACCCGTTAAGCCCTTCTTTCCTGCAGCTACTATTACAGTTTTCTCAAAATAAAAACATCGTAAAACCTATACCTAATGTTTTATATTTCAATATACTCCAGGAACCGAGTATAACCTATAATATCGGTAACGAATTTGCTAGCACCTTATAAAAAAAATCATTTTCTATTGTGTTGTCGAGTAGATTGCTTATGTAAATGCGTATCGTAACTTTTCTAGTTCATTTGGCCAATATTTATTCACATTTAACGTATTTTGCCACAGAAATGCATGATTTCGTTTTACAAATATTTGCGTCGTTTAGATCCTTAACCCTATCCTATAATCATTTTTTGACGCTAGCGGTGTAACGGAAGCTGTGTGTGTGTTTTTTTAACTTGGGAAGTTTTTAAATAGAAACTTAATAATAGAATAAATTCCGCTACTGCGGTATTAGCTGGTCGAAGGGGAAGATGTTAGCGATCTTGTTGGCAGTGTCTAGGAAGAGCTTGGAAACAGTCCGCTCGGCGTACGGCTTGGTCGCGCGCAGGATCTCCTCGCGGCTCTGGTTGATGGCTTCGTTCGCCGCGTCGCCTGCAGAACAATATAACTACATGTTTTACACAACAAGAACGTGCCAATTAGTATAATGAGATATAACAATTTTTTTTTTATTTGTTTACTCAGCCTATCAGTATCAGCTTAAAGCTATAGGTAAACACTTGATCACATTTCTCTTGAAGTTGCACCTTAATGTTTTTAATAAGTACAATTTAAAACCTTTATTTTTCCTTATAAATTACCAACTTTTTATTACCCAGTTGAATAAACCACGTGTTTAATATCAATCACTAGTCACTACTATGATAGCGTAGGGATGTATTCTATACAGTGTGGTAACTCCGCCGATTTTTGGGTCATCGATGTGAGGCGCGCGGGGAAGTGAGCGGGGAGGACATGCCGCCGAATTTCTATGAAAATTCGGCGGTCTATTTTAAGGGATGTCAAATGGAAATTAGTTTGCCAATCATATATGTAAAAAGTGAATATGAAACATTGTTTGTTTTTGTTTAAAATTAATGCTACACCTAGTGTATTAGTGCTCCTAAACCGCCTTGCCCCGATTGTTGAACCGCAACTTATCCTATAACAAGCGGGATTCCGCCCAGGAAAGTCATGTACGAGCCAAACGCTAAATCTAGTGCAACACATTGAAGACGTATTCGAGCTTGGTTTGGTTACGGGAGTGGTGTCTGTAGATCTTACAGCCGCATACGACACAGTTAACATTCAACGGCTACTCCTAAAAGTTAATGACATAACGGGAGATCCTGGATTCACAAACATTCTCCGCGAGCTACTCCACGACCGCAGATTCCAAGTTCACTTGCAAGCTGAAAGAAGCCGCTGGCGTTCGCAAAAGAATGGCCTCCCGCAGGGTAGTGTGCTTGCTCCGATGCTGTTTAATATATACACTAACGACCAGACAGCCTTGCACAATACCCGACGATTTGCTTACGCAGACGACCTAGCGGTAGAGGTACAAAGTGACAAGTTCGAGGACGCAGAAAAATCACTGGATGTGGCCTTGAAGGGTCTAACGCAGTACTATGAGGCGATCTGTCTGAAAGCGAATCGCCAAAAAACCCAGTCGTGTGCATTCCACATACGAAACCGGAAAGCAGATAGGCAGCTCAGGGTTGCCAGAGCTGCTATTGACCATTGCCCTTGCCCAAGGTACCTTGGAATAACCCTCGATAGAACGCTGTCATTTAAGAGCCACTGCGTAAAAGCCCGTCAAAAGGTTACTTCGCGTAACAGTCTGCTGCGGAAGCTCACTTCAACGCACTGGGGCGCCTCTGCACATACACTTCGGACTACTGGATTGGCATTGTGCTATTCGGCGGGCGAATACGCGTGCCCGGTATGGCATCGTTCCGCCCACGCCGGACAGGTTACCTTGCCTTCCAGCGGCAGCCCCCCCCAGGCAGGGGGAAAATGAGGAGCAACAACAAATGGAGCAGTAATGCCAGCACGACCCCAACACACTGCTCACGAGGTGCTCCAGTGCAACCTGAACCACTGCGCCCGCGCTCAAGATTTGCTGATGCAAAACATGGCGGAGTGGGGAGTTGCCTTGGCAGCAGTGGCGGAGCCATATGTTGTTCCTCCGCGGCCCAACTGGGCAGGCTCGGGGGATGGCCGGGTGGCACTGGTCACCCCCTCAATGGGAGCGCCCATCGCCCCGGTGGAGAAAGGGCTGGGATATGTGGCTGCAAAATGGGGGGAGATACTAGTGGTGGGGGTGTATTTCTCCCCAAACCAGCCACTGGACGCCTTCCAGCGATTCCTAGGGGACCTGGAGAGGGTGGTACGCCGTGCCGGCCGGGTGCCAGTCCTGGTCCTGGGGGACCTAAATGCCAAGAGCGTGGCATGGGGGTGTCCGCACACCGACCACAGGGGAGCCGAGGTGGAAGACTGGGCGGCTGCAGTGGGCGTGGTCCTCCTCAATCGGGGCAACGCGCTTACGTGCGTCCGACGGCAGGGGGGGTCCATAGTGGACGTGTCCTTTGCGACCCCCGCCATTGCTATGCGCGTTGCCGATTGGCGAGTGATGGAGGACGAAGAGACCCTCTCGGATCATCTATACAGGGCGTCCCAAACTTATGGGACATGAAGGGGAAGTACCTTAAATATCGTAGATAGTGAATTTTGCTCAAAGAAGACTTTATGTTATTTTTAAAAGTTAGTAATTCTGCATTCATAGATTTTCTAAAAATTACTTGCTTCGTCTGGGAATCGAACCGACTAAAATGTGAAAAAAAAAATCACCCTTTTTTTATGATGCCAATCGAAAGAACAGCTAAAAAATAATAACTCTGCTTAAGTAACATAGTATTTTAAAAGAAAGGAACAACGTGAAATTAATCATTTTAATCAAATAAAAAACACATGAAACTGCCGTAGTCAATTAGTTAAGTAGGTATTTTTTTGTAAATTAATTAATTAAATGCTCAAAATGTGATCCCTCTTGTCTTACGCAAATCGCCAATCTTGTAATAAGCCCGCTGCCTGTTGATTTTCTTATCATTTTATGGTGAACACTCGATGTGATATGGCACAATTCTGTTTGCAACTCGCCTACGTTCTCGTATCGCTTTTTGTATAGCATATCTTTCACGTATCCCCAAAAGAAGAAATCTAATGGTGTGAGGTCCGGGGATCTGGCCGGCCATCTAATCGGTCCATTTGTACCAATCCATGTAGGAAAACATTCATTTAGAAAATCTGCTGCTCTCCGACTATTATGAGCCGGAGCTCCATCTTGTTGGAAAATTAAGTTTTCTTGCTCCGCCGCGGAAAGGTTTCTTATCTTATCCCTTAAAATTTGAAGTATTCCTAAATACTTTTCTGTGTTCAAGGTTCCTTGGTAAAAATGGATTAAGAAAACCCGGTTTTTTAAAAGTCCGCACCAACAGTTAAGTGAAAAACGCACTTGGTTATTAGTTTCAGTGACTCGTAGGGGATTTTCTTTAGACCAAATACGATTATTGTTGCGGTTATACATACCGTTATTGCTAAAGTTAGATTCGTCTGTCCAAATAATATTATCCAAAAAATTTGGATCTTCGAGCAAGCGTGCCTGGATATCAAGACAGAAATTTTTTCTCCTTTCTGTATCGCCCGGAAGTAACTTTTGAACCAATCGTCCTTCAACATAACTCTTAAAACCGTGTTTTTTTAATACACGGTGTATTTTACTTTTTGAAACTCCAATTTCCTGTTCTCCTTCTCTCACCGATGCTTTCGGAAAAGCCGAAAAGTAAATTAAAATACCAAGTTCTTCGTCGTTGATCGTATGGTTTTCTTGCTGTGGTTCTCTTGGGCGTTTATCGAAACGTCCCAGAGTTTTCAAATTGTTCACAAGCCTTTTCAAAACTTTACGAGACGGTATTTGTCTATCAGGATATTTTACGCCATACCACCGCAAACTTCTAGAGATATCTTTATCGTTCAAAAAATATGCTTCTATTAGATCAAAACTTACTTGATATGCCATGTTCGCAATAAATTAACACAATAACACTTGTGTAAGTGAATTAAGACTAAACAGATCAATATCCGAAAAACTAACGCTTGCACAGACTGTTCCATTTTCAAATTTAAGAACAACATTTAAAAATATCACTTCTTTTTAAAATATCTTAAAAAGTATGCATTCAAACAAACGCTGTCATAAACTGTTCCATTTTCAAATTTAACAATTATTTATTTTTGTTTTAAATTTGCCTTCTGTCTAGCTTACAGAGGACGTATTGAAATACTAAGTTTTATCAAATTATCATTTTATCCACACGTGCACTTATAATAAGGAAAACTTATGCCAGTACCTATTTTATGAAGTGGGTACTTATTTACGAATAATCAATGCTATCTTTAGAATGATAATATCGCTACTTTTCGAACGTCGTCTTCGGCAATAAATAACTTTCTTGAAATTTGACTCAATCATTTTATGGTGTTCCTTTCTTTTAAAATACTATGTTACTTAAGCAGAGTTACTATTTTTTAGCTGTTCTTTCGATTGGCATCATAAAAAAAGGGTGATTTTTTTTCACATTTTAGTCGGTTCGATTCCCAGACGAAGCAAGTAATTTTTAGAAAATCTATGAATGCAGAATTACTAACTTTTAAAAATAACATAAAGTCTTCTTTGAGCAAAATTCACTATCTACGATATTTAAGGTACTTCCCCTTCATGTCCCATAAGTTTGGGACGCCCTGTATATCCGTATGAGGGTCTCCACACTGCAGAGGGCCGTGCCGCCAGTCCCCATCGGCCAACGGATAGGACAAGGCTTCCCAAGGTGGTCTCTTGCCCGCCTCGACCGGGAGATGGCGGAGGAGGCCGCCATAATCGAGGAGTGGATCCCCCCCCCACCGACCCTCCGTGGGGTGGACGAGAAGGCGTCCCACCTTGGAAGGTCCCTCATGACAGTGTGCGATGCGGCCATGCCCCGAGCGAGCCCCCCTCGGGGCAGGAATCAGGTCTTCTGGTGGAACCAGGAGATCGCCGCCCTCCGCACAGAGAGCAATGCCGCCCGGCGGGCATACACCCGGTGTCGCCGGAGGAGGCACACGGCGGAGGAGGAGGAGCTCCTGCACGCCCAGTGGGTGGGGAAAAGGGCAGCCCTCCAGGAGGCCATACGGGAGGCCAAGGAAGAGGGATGGGAGGAGTTCCTGGTGACCCTCGACAGAGACCCATGGGGGCGTCCATATAAGATGGTGCGCGATAAGCTCAAATGCGCAACCCCCATGGAGTCAATGGAGCCGGAACTCCTCCGGAGAGTGGTGGAGGGCCTCTTCCCGGATGCCCCGGACTTCGTCCCGCCCAGGATGGCGCCCCCGATTGTTGAACCGGAGGGGGCCCTTGTCGTTCCCCCAGTCACAGACGACGAATTGACGGGGGCAATAGATCGGCTGAGGGGGGCCAAGAAAGCGCCGGGCCCGGACGGAGTACCAGGAAGAGTCCTCTTTTTGGCGTTGAAGCGGCTCGGGAACCGTCTCAGGGCCCTGATGGAAGAGTGCCTCATAGAGGGGCAATTCCCGGCCTGCTGGAAGGCGGGGCGGCTGTGCCTTTTGAGGAAGGAGGGGCGCCCACCAGATTCTCCCTCTGGTTACCGCCCTATTGTGCTGCTGGATGAAGTCAGTAAGCTTTTCGAGCGAATACTGGCAGCTCGCATCCAGCAGCATCTAACGGGGACGGGCCCGAACCTCCACAACAGCCAGTTTGGGTTCCGTAGAGGGAGGTCAACAATCGACGCGGTGGGCGCCTTGAGAGACTTCGGGGTGCAGGCGGAGGGCAGGGGTGAGGGAGTGGTGGCGGTGTCCCTGGACATCGCCAATGCTTTTGGCTCCCTCCCCTACACGGTGATAGGGGAGGCACTCCGGTTCCATGGAGTGCCTCCATATTTAAGGAGGGTTGTGGAGCACTACCTGACGGGGCGGGTAGTGCTCTACGAACAGGGCGGTGTTCGGAAAGAGAGGGCCATGGAGTGCGGGGTTCCACAGGGATCCGTTTTGGGTCCCCTCCTGTGGAACCTCGGATACGATTGGGTGATCCGAGGAGTACAGCTCCCGCGAATGGTCACCGTGTGTTATGCGGACGACACACTGGTGGCCGTACGAGGGCGGGAGCTGGAGGAGGTGCTCAGGAGGGCTGAGGTGGCGACCGAACTAACGGTCCACCGCATAGGTCTCCTGGGCCTACGGGTCGCCCTCCAGAAAACGGAGGCCATGGTCCTCGGGGGAGGGAGGGGGTGGAGAATGGGGGGGAACACCGCCCTCAGAGTGGCTGGGGAGCGGGTCCAGGTCAAGGCCCACATTAAGTATCTGGGCCTTGTCCTGGACAGGAGGTGGACCTTCGAGGAGCACTTCACGAGACTGGCTCCCCGTCTCGTGGGTGCTGCCTCTGCGCTGGGCCGGTTGTTGCCCAACTTGGGAGGGCCAAATGCCTCTTGTAGGAGGCTATATGCGGGCGTGGTGCGGAGTATGGCGCTCTACGGAGCGCCAATCTGGGCCGAGAGGCTGGGCAACCGCACCACTGCGCTCCTCCGGCGACCGCAGAGGGTGGTGGCCCAACGAATGGCGAGGGCATACCGGACCACTTCACATGCGGCGGCGTGCCTCCTCTCCAGCACCCCGCCCTGGGAGCTAGACGCAGGGGTGCTGGCCGAAAGGCACCACCGGAGGGCCGAGGCAAGGAGAGGAGAGCCGCCGGACCCGGAGGAGACGGAAAGGGCGGCTCGCGCGGCGCAAGAGAGGCTGAGGCGCCTCTGGAGGGAGTCGCTGGAGAACAGCCCGTATGGAGTGTGGACCATAGGGGCTATCCTCCCAAAACTAAATGAGTGGGTGGACCGGAGGGAAGGGGCCCTGACCTTCCGGTTGACGCAGGTGGTGTCCGGACACGGCTGTTTCGGGCACTACCTGCATAGAATAGGGAGGGAGCCGACGCCACGGTGTTGGGAGTGCGGGGGAGCAGACGACACGGCCCAGCATACTCTGTCAGAGTGTGCCCGCTGGGCCGTGGAAAGGGCGGGCCTAATGGGCATCACGGGGATGGCAGATCCCTCGCTGCACAGCGTCATCGCTTCGATGCTGAGCAGCGAGAGAAATTGGGATGCGGTGGCCTCCTTCTGCGAAGAGGTTATGTCGCAGAAGGAGGCAGCGGAAAGGGAGCGGGAAGACGCGGCAGACGCTCTCCCGCTCCGTCGCAGGCGGCGGGGTCGAAGGCGTATGGCCTTCATTCGCCAAGACCCTTAATGGGGCCAGCGGGATCGGGTCCCGCATTGCACGGCCCCACGTCGTCGGGGGGGAGGTCAAAGCGTTTCTGAACTCCCCCTCCTTGTGCGGGTGCCCCGGCACAAAGCCGGGGCCGCCAGAGGGCACCATGGTGCAGTAATATTGATCCCATGGTGCCCTCATTAACGGCCAGGAGGGAAACGCCGGAGCGGAGTTTAGTGGGTAGGGCCGCTCTGCTTCTTTCTCGCTAGGAGAAGGAGCACGGAGCGGCGAGTCCCACACACCCCCCAAATGACCTACCCGAGGTCGGGGGACGGTGCGTAAATGCATTCTCCACTCCGTCAAAAAAAAAAAAAAAAAAAAGGTTACCTTGCCTTGGCCCTCAACGACACTTGCCGCATAATCACCGAATGCCTCAAACCCACTCCGCTGAATAAGCTGTTCCCACTGGCAGGAATAGCGCCCCCGGAAACTCGCAGAGAAGTGGTGGGCAGAGATGAAAAATCAAAGCAGAAGAAGGACACACGGCACCCTCTCCACGGTCACAAGCTACCACCGACCCGCCTAAAGAGTAAAGAGCCGTAAAAGCTTCATGAGGTGCACTACTTCCATCCGGATCCCGCAGTCCCAAAACCGACTCGATCACTGGGAGAATATCTGTCCCCCCCGCCCTGACGATTATGTTTGCCCCTTGGAAACGCTCCCCCTGGGTATAAGCAACCATGGCCGATTTGGAAAGCCTTAAATAGACTGCGTTCCCAGGTCGGTCGTAGTAAAGAAAATATGCTTAAGTGGGGCATCCTAAGCGGTTCAGACGCCCTTTGTCCATGTAGGACGACTCCCTAAACGATGGAGCACATGCTATCCTGTCCGGCGTGCCCGCACACGTGCTCTATGCAGGATCTCCGTGATGCAACAGACGGGACGTTAAACGTCGCTGCCCTCTGGTTCCGAACAGTATGAAGCCATCGACACGAGAAGAAGAGTGCTACAATAAAGACTTTTTTTTGATTAGATAAAAATGGATAATTGCGGATTTGAGAGGTTGCTTATAACGAATAGGTCGAAATCCCTCAAAAGGGCCACTATCTTCAGTTTCTAGAGATTTCATCCGATCGTGATGTTTTGCGAGCCCCGGGTCAAATCAAAAGTTAACTAAATATCTTTCGCATAGTTTTTGACAACCTTGAGCTTCAGCGCGACCACCGACCCGAGCCGCTGGCCGTGTATGAAGTTAACTCACTGTATTCAGTTGAGGGTGTTCTTGAGCATTTGCTTTAACTTCGTCATGTGGCTTGGTATTATTAAGGAAACAGAATGGCATAGTTAGTTTTATTAAATTCGTTAATTTTAATTTTTTTAATCTCTCATACAAAATAATTACATGTTGCATCAACCGCTAATGTAAAACGGGCATTAGAATTGACTTTACCAAGTAAGTGACAACTATGACATATCAATGCCATGTGGAATACTCAAACTCCGTTTACACACATGCAAATCCCATATGAGGCAAAATTAAATTAGTATTTATTTTCTAAATGGAGCTAATTAGAATACCGCGGGTCTTTGAGAGATTAACTTAATTTAAGCTAAAGAAAATGAAATTAAAGCAATTGCTCGAAAACACGCTGTATAGTACATTCCTACGCTGTGCTACTATTATTATAAACTTATAAGCAACTACAACAAGTATTACATGTATGTGTAAGGGTATCCGGAAGATTACTTTTTTCAATATTTAGTTGAAATAGGCGGTGGTAAACGTTGGTATAGTCATTAGCCTCATTAGTTAATTAATTCAGCCATTCAAAAATAACTGATTTATTACTTTATTACCTTTTATCAGGCAATGCTTAAATGATGTCAAATGCGTTTTGACACATGGTTTAGTATCGTTAAGTCGGTAGGTAAAGAGATAAAATGAATAATGTCTTCCCAAAGACAAATAAGTACCTACTCAAGTTAATATTTGTCAACTTCAGTACCTAATTACAGTAATTACCTATCAAGACAAGAGAGAGACATACAGTCAACCAATTGTATTTATAGCGTCATTATGGCATAGACCTCCAGTGGCTAACTAGTTAAAAAATAATGGAACTATCTCTGCGCCACGCTAGTGCAGCTGCAGGAGCACACGTACCGAGCGCCTTGTTGCCGTCGAACAGCCCGTCGAGTCGCACGCGGTAGTCGCGCACGTCCAGGCGCACGTCCAGCGCTGAGAACTGCACGTACTCCACGCCCGCGTGCTCCACCAGCTGAGAGTGCAGCACTATCTCCGTGTCGCACTTTACTGAAAACACATCGTATAAGTATACACACAATCTATATTAGATGTTTGTCCCATTAAACCAATTTACACAAAATATTTTGAATCAACTGCAGTAACAAAATGCTTCAGGTGTATGATCTGACTTCGCTTACAAAAAGTTCTATGATATCATGGAATTTGTATTTGTAATGTTTTCATGAAACATACTGGCGTCAGCGACGATGGTGCCGGCGCCGTGCAGCGGCAGCACGAGCAGGCGCGCATCCAGCACGTAGCGGCCTACGAAGTGCAGGCGCGGGAAGCGCACGCGCGCTCTGATGCGCAGCGACTCCAGGTCCACGCTGCACAACCAACCTTCATCATTATACACGCAAGCACGGAAACATAAATATCACCTAGTCCTGTACATTTATATTAGCGACATAGCGGTTTGTTTAGAAAATGTCAATCGATTCTATTTAAGTAGGTAAATACCTACATGATATTTAAATGTCTATAAGTAAATAACCACCTCCGTCGAATTCTCAAAGTCAGTTAAAAATAGTTTGAAACGTAACCTAACTGCGAAAATAAAATAAATCAAGCATTTGCGCCTTGAAGATAAAACAGCCCTTACAAATAGTGTGTGACGGCCGAAGTACCTAAGTTTTTACATTTTATACTGCAGTAGGCAAATACTCGTAATATTAATAAATAACTTAGAAATCTGTCTTTTTATGTTGATTAGATGTTTAGTTGAGATTACATGTTTAAGAAATAAAACTTAATAACAGTACATTACTGCAGAGGCCGTGAAGTAAGAGATTGCAGGACGAGTTAGTGGTTAGTGCTTTTCTCAAACATTGTAAGGAAATATTAAATTTAAAACAACTACTAGGTAAATAGGTTAATAAGGAAAAAAATGTTTAATTTGCCACCTTATTCTTTTTTAAAGATGCCATTTGAATGAGCTATTCGAGCACCATGTTTAACCGCACATAAATATACATAGAAACATAGATTTTGGCTGTAGGTAATTTTTCCTTTCAGTCAGTTTAGTGTTAGTACGCAAATTAAAAAAGTTAGAGCAGTGGACAATAATGTTTCGTTCATACTTACGCCATACATTACTTCACGGCCGCCGGCCAAGAAGTAAATGGGGGGAGCCGTAAACAAGAAACTTCATGTCTTCATTTCGTGACATAAATGCATACATTTACGATCATGTTTGAGAAAAATATGTTTTATGCACGTTCTCAAATCCATTATTTTAGACCCTAACTGTAACCTGAAGGCCTAGTATAAAAATTGTACGACATTAACTCCTCGACCGCGTTAGCGTATCGAGGGGTCAAAATATGAAAGTTGCCGGATGATTTAAATAAACGGCAAACATAATTTGAACTCCCGATACGCTAACGCGGTCGAGGAGTTAATGTCGTACAATTTTTATAATAGGCCTTCGGTAAGTAGATCAACTTAAAACGAAAATAAGTGAAAATAGGTAGTATTGTTAATAAAGATCTGAATTAACCATGGCCATAATTTGGATCGGATTTGGCCATAAAAAGGGCAAACGGGCATTAACTATGTAAATGTAATAAGTAAATAATTGTAATATTTTTATCATGAGAGCCGTAGTCATTTAATATGCATATAAGAGACGTATAAACCAATATGATTTATATTTAATGTCAATAGCATTTTGTCACATTTATCGCATTATCAACCGACTTCAATATTTCTAAAGGAGGAGGTTCTCAATTCGTCTGTTTTTTTTTGTATGTATGTTACCTCAGAACTCCGTCATTACTGAACCGATTTGAATTTTTTTTTTGTTTTCTGAAAGTAGATGGTTCCAGGTTGGTCCCGTTTTTTTTTAAATCCATTTCTGATGATGGGATCCATGAGGAACTGAGGGAACTCCTCAAATTTGAAAGGCACATGCATAGTAATTTGGGTATTTTCTTGAGAAACTCGAGCATTTGTTTACAAAATCTACCAGTTTTGTGGAGCAGACCTGATGATGACGAACAGGGATGTCAAAGAGGAACTGTTCTATAATTCGCGGGCCCCGGCTGTATCTTCTGATTTCAGACATTCATCTTTTGTTTGTTAAGAAATGCCTTTGAGGTAGTCCTATTTGATTTTAATTATATTTTGATGATGGATATCATGAGTAATTAATGGAGCTGATGCTGAACCCTGGCAGTACCTAATGGAACTCAGGTTTGGTCCAACATACGCGACTTCTGTTTACGTCGTTCGACTCGTAATAACGAGCAATTAGGTGAGAAATTCACAAGATCGAGCTGGTGCTGAACCCTGGCAGTACCTAATGGAACTCAGGTTTGGTGCAACATAGGCGAGTGCTGTTTTCATGATTCGATTCGTGTTAACGAGCAATTAGGAGAGCAGTTCACAAGATGGAGCTGATGCTAAATCCAGGTAGTACCTAATGGGGAGCTACAACGGGAAACCTCCTCGAGTGCCCGGGCTCTTCTCATTCTCCTTGATCCGGTTGATCCGGGACAAAGGGAAGGGTTTCTGGACGTTGCTTCCTGGGGGCAACGGTAAGCGATCTCTTGGAAGATTCCGAGGATTTCTTACTGGTGCTGCAAATATCCTGTCAGGGGGGGTTGGGGGGTTCCGCACAGGGAGTACTCTAATTGAGGGAGAGAACTTCTGAGTGTTGGCGTGAGGGGCCTTCGGGTCCGCCGACAGGAATACCGCTGTCCTGTATAAAACTGCGGTCCCGTACCCTGTCTAGGCAGAGGGCCTATGATGACGGACCGGGGGTTGCCACTGCTGGCCGGCGCCGGCTTGGTGGCTGCGAGGATGACCACCTCTATAAAAAATCGCTAAGGCAACCTGGTGGAACCCGGGGTTTTTCCATCTCGCTCCCGGCGTGGAGGTTGTCATGAGGGACCAGCGTGTGGTGTCGCCCTGCACGCTACCTTCGGGCGGGGGAGCTTCGGCTCCAGGGGCTTCAGCCTCAAGGAGGGGACAGCTTCGGCTGTCGCAGCAGGCGGTGTTCGCGGTTGTGTGCTCGATCCCGTGTCACCGTCACAAACGCTGCAAGATGGGCATACCGTGGATGGTTTAGTGGGTAGTGCGGGTCCGGACCTGCGAGTCCCACATACCCGTCCTAGTTCCCCGGCTAGGCGGGATGCCTAAATGCTTTCCTCCACGTATAAAAAATAAGGTAGTACCTAATGGAACTCAGGTTTGGTGCAACATAGGCGAGTGCTGTTTTCATTATTCGATTCGTGTTAACGAGCAATTAGGAGAGCAGTTCACAAGATGGAGCTGATGCTAAACCCAGGTAGTACCTAATGGAACTCAGGTTTGGTCCAACATACGCGACTTCTATTTACGTCATTCGACTCGTGTTAACGAGCAATTAGGAGAGAAATTCACAAGATCGAGTTGGTGCTGAACCCTGGCAGTACCTAGTGGAACTCAGGTTTGGTGCAACATAGGCGACTGCTGTTCTCAGGATTTGATTCGTATTAACGAGCAATTAGGAGAGCAGTTCACAAGATGGAGCTGATGCTGAACCCTGGCAGTACCTAATGGAACTCAGGTTTGGTGAGACATACGCGTGTGCTGTTTTCGTTAATCAACTCATGTTAACGAGCAATTAGGAGAGCAGTTCACAATATGGAGCTGATGCTGAACCCTGGTAGTAATATGTATGTAAGTTTTAAATACGATGTAAGGAAAATTAACAAAATAAAAATAAAAATTAGCAATAATTCGCTTACTTTAACTTACACCGGGAAGTCCAATTGAACTCGGTTTTTTTTTTCTTTAGAATTATCAAATACCTCTTTGAAATGGGGAGATTGTAATCTATCAGTTTTCAAATAAAGATAGGACATCTTTATACAGGACACACTATGTTATCTTAATTGAAGAATGTTTAAAAACAACGTTAGTATAGTTCAATTATTAGTTTAAAGAACAAACGATGTTATAAATAATTTTTATCTACCTACACACATAATATATATATTATTGTTATTGCTCTAAAATGCGTTAAAAACCCGCGTAAATGATAGCATTATACACAATAGGCTAGACGACTGAAAACATCTATATAGTCCGTCTTTTAGATTATAAAAAAATATTGTACACGTATTATTTCTTTTGTTCAAATCAAAAATGACAAAAATACAGTGCGTTCAAGTTTCGCGTAATGTCACTCCTAGGTACAATTCTTACCTAGGAGTGACGTCACAAGCCCCCACCCCGGAACTTTGATGCTCTTTATCCTCGTCAATTTTAGTTAAATTGAAAAAGGAAAAAATACGTGTCTAATAATTTTAGATAACCTAACTGACGGACTAATTAGAATAATAGTTTTTCAAACTAGTCGTCATCCCTATTGTAAAGCATGAATTAAATCATTTATTATTTATAATAAATGTTTTGATTCATGTTTTTCAGCACACACACACGGCACAGTAATATATAAATTATAAATTCAAAGAGATGTCATATACTACAGAAAAAGTGACCAAGGTCCCATATATAGCCCAGTGGTTAGGGAGTCTGCCGCGAAAGTAGGAGGTCGCTGGTTCGATCCCAACCCTGCTAACTGGGGACCTTAGTCACTTTTTCTGTAGTATATGACATCTCTTTCAATGTACCTATAAGCATTACTACAACTAATATCACTATGACAGCATTAGGCCCCCCGGGCCCCGGAGCGCGGGACCCACTTCTAGTACGAATCAGTGCTGTAATGTAATGAGTAAATTTGAATACTGTAATGAGTTTCAAATTTGAAGCAGCTGTCAAAACCAACACAATTTAAGTGTAGTGGGAGAGAATCCTTAGACATATTATAAATATTATAATGTTACTATGTTACTTTTTGTATGTTTTTAGGATTCCGTACCAAAATGGTAAAAAATTAACTCTTATGGCGTTGACTCAGTCTTTCTGTCTGTCTGTCTCATCTTCAAATAACTCGAGAACTACTAAAGCTACCGACTCGAAATTTGAAATACTTAGAAACAAGCTTAACCTAGCATTGAGATACGATTTACAATCTATTTTAAATTAAAAATGCCCGAGAAAAGAGGGGGCAAAACTTAAAAGTTTAGTAGGGCTTGATTTGCACATTTTATAACAAAGTTTTATTATGTTCAATGTTATTTTTTTTATTAAAAAAGGAAAATGTAAAAAAAATGTTAATCACCCCCTTTTTTCCGAAGTTTACCAAGAAAAAAATATGAAATTTTAAAACAACTTTAACATTATTATAAATATTACAGGAATAATATAATATTGACCCTATCTTCATTCTTTTTATAAAATAAAAGTTTTCTGTACCTACTAAATTTGTAATTTAACCGTCTCAGAATATTTGTTTGCCTTTAAATTTATATGATACTAGCGACCCGCCCCGGCTTCGCACGGGTTATTATTATACATATAAACATTCATCGTGAATCACACTATCTACTAAAAAAAACCGGATCAAAATTCGTTGCGTAGTTTTAAAGATTTAAGCATACATAGGGATATAGGGACGTATACACTATAAATCGTACGACATTTAAACTAGAGCGATATAATAATTAGGACTTCATTCGATTCTTTCTTTCATTTCACTCGTTTCTCTACCTGGTGTTGCCTGTAATAGAAGCAATAAATTTAATCTTAGGTAGTATTCCCTAAACTGAACAACGTTTCCCCAGCGACTATTAAAAATTACGTGTGGTTTGATTTTTATTAGGTACCCTTCAAAGTTTGTAAGAGCAGACAGGCATAATACAGCGCATTTTGATATTTTTATACTATGACAATAGACATCAATTATGTTGATGTTAACGCACACACGCGTTCAAAAGTGCATGGGCAATATGAATGAATTCATTCATTAACTGCGCATGCAATTTTGAACGCGATAGTACATTGAAAATAAAATTTGTTTTGTACGAAGAAGTTAAAACCTACAAAGTAGGTACATATTTTTTATAGTTGTTGAACGGAAGTTGGTAAGCTACCTACCTACGATTAAAGTTATTGCTCCTATTACAGGCAACACCAGGTATAATTAAGGAACAAAAAAAAATTTGCCCAGATGTTAATTGTAGGTAAGTACCCAATGGCGCAATCGCTATTGGCGCGAGTCAAATAATATGTGTGTAGATAAAGAACTGTTTGCAACTGTACATAAGTAATTAGGCCTTATTATCGAGCAATAGCATAAACTACTATTGACTTATTTATTGCTTAGTACCTACATAATAATCGTTGAACAATGTCAGGAAAATATGTTTGAGGTACGAGTTTCATATGAACACTTAAGGACTAGTATGATGATGATGAAACAGATTTAACTAGATGTGCTACACAGTATGTAATGAAAATGAATGCATACATGTAGGGAGGGTTTATTGCGGACGCCTTGAGCCGGCGGCGGCGCGCGCGCACCGCCGCTCGACCGTAACGCAACGCTTGCGCAAACTACACATTATGACAGCGCGCTAATATTATAATAATAACCGCTATGAGGATTATGCTACACTCAATGTGATGAGCAAATTCTAAGAATCCATGGAGGTGTATGCTGTCAGGCGTTTTTGGGAACTAAATTTCGCAAATATTCTGTTGCACTTTCCATTTATTGCTATGAATAAAACTTCTATCAATTTAAGTACCTACTTATTAATATTTTACGATTTTGGTGAAAACGTGTTTTAACTAATTATTTAATTAAGACTTGCCCAAAACGTTTGGCGAAAAGTATTCTTGTTATACGATACAGATAATCTACAACATTTTATTTTACGCTAGAAAAAGCTAGTTCAAGGGTTTTGTGCCATTTTGGCGTTAACCAAACACGCTCCACGCTAAACATGACGTCGTACAGACCTACCTGTTGATCCTACCTTCTGCTAGACCAGTTTTCATAGTGTTAATTATTACCATAAAAACTAGTTGCAGGTGAATATTATATACCTACCGCGACCGGTGCGTATTCCGTAATAAAATCTAGTTTTAAAATATGTATAAATTATTTATTTTTCCCAAATGTTTAAAGTAATTTCTGACACAGTTTAAACACTTCACTTACCTACCTATGAGTAAAATCCGTAAAAGCATATAACATTAATGATTGCACACTAATTTGCCCCTTTGTTAGATAGAGCGGTAAGCGGTACCCATAACGAGCAAACTTACTCCTAAAGTTACGTTCAAAATTGTGTAAACACTTGATACATTGATTGATACCCAGAGCTCCTACTATTTGCTTACAGGTCATTCAACGATCAACTCATAGCAACATTTGCTCTCCTTTGGCTATGTTATCTAGACAACTCTTTTTTGTTAATTGCCCATGTCAATTTCCCATAGAAATATCGCTCGTAAGACTTTGACTACTAAAGGTCACTTCAAGAGAAAGGGTATCTAGCGTTCCCTTCGATCAAATTAGTTTAAGTATGTAAACTTCCATACAAAATGGGTAGGTAATATTACCCAGCTGTTTTTGCTGTTTTCCATATAATTTCCAGCATCCAGAATTTTCAAAAGAGGTAGGGTTACCTTTGAGTAAATTTGTATTTAAGGACAAGATACGGTTTCCGTACTATTTTTAATACATAAAGGCCTAAAAACGAATCATCCGTTACTATAAAATAATCATAGCATACAGGGGGTAACTACTGTTACATAATAGTAGTTTATGCAACAGTGATATAAGAACCAATTATGAGCTGTTGCATACCCTAGTTTTTCTACGACACCTAAAATAGCGTAAAAAGCAAAATCTAGAAACGTGGCAGAATAGAGAATATGTCGTGCCCACTATAGAAATTAAAAAAAAACAACAACAGTGCTTATATATGGTATGAAAATCCATATAAGCAGTGTTCTTATAATTAACGTTATAATTTATACTTTTTCAATATCGCTGTCAGTCATTTAATTGACAGATAGAAGTACTGGAGTAAAAAAAAACATTAGGTACCTTCTTTAGCTTACGCAGTCGGGTAAATCAACCGAAAGTGACAACCCTAGGCCACTTTGATGTTGGACACTGTTGGTTGTCATTTACAAGTCTGAACATTACAGGATCCATTGACAGATGTTTTGTTTTCGAGCCATTTTCCTTCCTATCATGATCAAATGTTCTACGCTCAATTCATGTTTTTTAACATAAACCCGCAAATAGTCATGTCTCCGGAATCAAATTTTTTTAATAGTTCCATTAATTTTTGCCACGTTTTGGCCCTAGAAGTTCAGACTAAGTACCTACCTACATTTCAACGACTTTTGGAACATAGTAATGTCATTAATGTCACAAATATAAACAATTTTCTGTTAAAATACAGTGGAACCTCGTGAACTCCAACCTCGATCGATAGAGGATGAATCACACCAATCCGATCCGATCCGGAACGATCTGTCAGTTTCTTTAGAAATAATCACGTGATAGCTCGGAGCCCTCGGATGTCACGTGACGTTTTCTATATAAATAATCACGTGATAGCTCGGAGCCCTCGGATGTCACGTGACGTTTTCTATATAAATAATCACGTGATAGCTCGGAGCCCTCGGATGTCACGTGACGTTTTCTATATAAATAATCACGTGATAGCTCGGAGCCCTCGGATGTCACGTGACGTTTTCTATAGAAATTGACAAACCGTCCCGGATCGGATCAGATCGGATGGATGTGAGTCATCACCCTTAAAACGAAAACCTCGGTAGAACGAATGCTATGCCCTCCCCTTCAAAGCCTACCCCTATAACTGGAAATATTTAACCTCGTTAAGACGAAGTATCCAACGTATCCCCCATCGTATCAAGGGGTATTCAATACAAATTTAACATCCGTAACTCGAACAATGAAATTAGACCTCTATAACTCGAAAAAACCGATGTATCTTTTGTCACGTCTATATCTCGAATTTATAAACTAATGAACCTCTGTAACTTGAAGAAAATTATAAGGATGTTCTTTGCGCGTTTGTATAATTACCTCTATAACAAGAACTTTTTAGCGTTTCCCTTAAAGTTCGTGCTACTGAGGTTCTACTGTAGTAGTGTAATCAAAACTTGTACACGGGCGGTATAAAAAAAAATACCAAAAAACAATTTTTGGGATATAAGAGCCTGGGCAGAGAGTACCTTTTTGTACCATTCGGGGTCGAAACTCTTGGTCCATGGGGTCCCAGCGTACGCAAGTTTTTCGTAGAAATCGCGAAACGTCTGGTTGATGTTACTGGTGACCGAAGAGCTGGTGGCTTCCACGTACAACGTATCAGCATTGCGATACAACGAGGAAATTCCGCCAGCATCCTAGGTACAATGCCTCAATAACCTTTTTTAGATAGAGGTAGGTAGTTAGGTAATTAACACTTACTGTATATATTTTGAAAATAAATGTTATTGTTTTTTGGGCAAATGTACCCCTGGTCGAAAAGTTGGGCGCATTTTACGGTACCATTTACTAAAAAACAATCACAAATGTCTCTCAATACGTTTCCTAAACAATGAACATAGCAAATACAAGCATCACACTATAAATAAAGTTTCTTCCATTCTTAATAGGCGCTGTATCAGATAGAAAAAAAAACCTAATTACTTCGGCGAGTTTTTTGTCCCCCCGCCATATCGTCCCATGGTTGCAGTAAGAACCTGCTAAGGGCATAACCCGGAAGATGGGCAGCAGCATCTTCCGGAGAGCTAGAAAAGAAGAAAACCGCGAGCGCCAACCGGCCTGCCAAGCGTGGCGTGTATGGCATCCATGAATAAGAACACTAAAATCAGGCCCCTGCCCTGCCCGGCAGCCCTGTTCTTCCTGGCTCCGGTAGCAGCCAGAGAAACAGGGCAAGGGGTGCTAAGAATCACCGGTACCTATCCGGGTACCGACACGATTGGCCCGGTAACACACAACATTCCCACTATGAGGACTGACGAAAAGATTCACGAGCTGGAAGAGGAACTGAGCCGGTTGCACTGGGACATTGTAGGGTTGTGCGAAGTCCATAGAGAGGGGGAGGACACCGTAACCCTGAAGTCTGGTAACTAGCTTTACCATAGGGAAGGCGACCAACGGTCCCTCATAAACAACATAATAAGTAAATATCAACAGTGTGTCGAGCAGGATGGTATACCTGATACTCAGAATATCCAAACGATATTCGCTGAAGGTGATTCAGGTATATGCACCGACCTCGTCACACTACGATGATGAAGTAGAGGCTATGTATGAAGACATAAGGCCATACATACTTCTTATCACTTATTTATAGCGGGTGTGGCAAAAAACTTGAGCTAACATTGAAAAATAGGTACTTCTTAGATTATCTTCACACACAAATGGTCCCAATGCACCTAACAACTTTACTATTTGCAACATTCTAAATAAACTTTTTTTACGTAATCAATAGAACGTAAAAAGAGGACATAACCTCCTGGATCCTGAAGGTATCGATTCTGGCAAAGCCGTTTTTTAAATCGATTATGACTTCTGTCTAAGCCGCACTGATTGCTGATTGGCCATCTGAGGTTCGATGTTCATTTTATTAAGTGGACTGTTTCTTTCGGAAACGATCTATTTGTGCAAACTGGTTAAGCTGCTTTGACATTCCACATGATATTTAAAAAAATCTTATGTCCTCAAGCGAGGACCGGGGTATCCAGGAGTATAAAAATAATGAAAACAAATAAACTTGTACTTTTACTATTAAATGTATAATCTAACGTGTTATAAGTAAGTATTACAAAACACTTAGTTTTCAATAAATCCCTTATAATTTATTCACTTCGTGATAACGATTATTTCGCAATTATCTGCCTAGATCGTCGTTTAAACAGTAAATACTTATTTCTTCAATAATCAACTTGTAATGAAAACGAACAAGGGTGACTCAGTGGGTATTTACTACGGTTTTTAATAATCAATGAATTAATGTTTTGCGTTTACCCGTAACAAAGAACTTTGGTCGCCGGTAACATTTCATAATTATAGGCATCAATATTCCGAATTTTGAAGCAGTGATAATTCGTATATCCAAGCAATACGTCCGTAACACTTAATCTCGACCACCAAAGTCCAAATTCAAACTGGTTTCCAAATCGTGGGATTAGTCAACATGTTTTACAATACATATGGTGCTACATTACCGCACTAGTGCGATAATGAGCACTTTATGTGCCTATGTCAAAAATTCAAAGGGCCATATGTACTGTAAAACGTTGTACGATACACGTGCGAATAGATAATTCGCAACTCGTGTCGATTTAAAACACTCCCTTCGGTCGTGTTTTATTCTATCGCCACTCATTGCGAATTTCCTCCTTTTCGCACTTGTATCGATATGTTATATTTTTTTATATTATAGTGTACTTAAAAATAAAACTTATACTTACATATAAGATACCTACTCATACCTACTTTTAAATATGTAGTGTACTTTCGTAAAGTAGCACTTATACGAAGGGGTCTTCAATGCGCACAAACGCCATATTTACATTGCAGCAGCGGTTGCGCTTATATTTATTTAGCCGCGAACTTTAGCCAAACCCAAAAATAGTTTTTTTTTTAAATAAACTCACAGTAATGAATGTGAGCTCAAATTGTTCCAAATTTAATATATTTTATTACTTACTTAGTATTAGTACCTACTGATTTTTTTTCTTTGCACGAACAGTTATGCCAATATTTAGTTGAAAACTTTAGCTAAACCCACAAATTTGATTATGTTCGGAAAAATTGGCAATTTTCGAAGCCTTGTATCTTCGAAAATTCTTTGACATAGTTGCGTTTGGTGCTCGAGTTCACATACTTGCATAATGCATTGGGCTAACATTGTAAACAAGTCTGCAAAAAATCACACAAACAAAAATGTTTTTTTGAAACCAAAACCTATGCTGCCAGCATTCTTGGAACCATGCCCAAGGGGCCGGGGCTGTTAGTTTTTTTAGTTTTATAATTCTTTTTTATTTAAGATAATTAAATTATTTCTATTTTTTTTCCTTGTTAAAGGTATTAATGTTGCCGATAAATATATATTTCTTGATCCCAAATATATATATATATACCTTAAAGTAAGACAATCCCACTAACAGTTCAAAAACGTCGAATTCTTCAAACGAGAATGATTACGCATATTTGATTTAAGAATGAATTCTTGTGCCAATACACAGTCAAATTTGGCAAGTAGTTCTTGGTCTAAGAACTATAATATGAAACATATTGTATCTCCGTCGAAGACATTTTCCTTATATCGGAAACCCAAAAGATCTTGACTCAAATAATATTCCTTGTTACAATATTTTTTTCTGTGCATAATAACCAGCTAGTCTATGATGGTCGGGTTTTTATCGTTTACCGACGTTGCTGTCACGTTCTAACAAGTATGTATGTGCGAAAGTGACGCATAGCGTGATAAGCGATAAAATGGCAACCATGCTAACCCTGCTGAATATAATAACTAGATTATGTATATGGATATATTAAGGTGGCGTTAGAGATACTCACTCGACGTTTTTAATAGAGAAGTTTCCCGCCCCAGAGACTTGCACGTCCTTGCCGACCGCGTGGAACTGGATGAGGTTGCCGCTGTCCACGATCAACTTTAACAAAATGCTTATGTTATAATACTTGTACAAATAACTTTGTACTTGTTTGTACAAGTATTACTTTACAACTAATGTTTAACATATGTAACTTCTATAGTTAGGCATTGCGGTTAGGGATCTCGACTCTCGGATCGGACCTAACGATGTCGATCAAACAGTAATCATAGCATTCATAGCAGCCTCTTGAAATGGCCAGAATGTGGCCTAAGTAAGGTACGAGATTGAAAAACTTAATTACGTTACGATTGTATACAATACTTTTTCTACGAGTCATCAATATTATTATCCAATTTACGATAATGTAAATACGCTTTCATAACAAACAATTCTAAGCAATAAACAGTAAATATGAGTCCTATAGAAACCTTTTGAAAGGTACATTGGAGTCATTAAAAAAAAAACTCTAAGTTAGGTATTGTGTTCTAGCAATTATTCAAATGTACCTTAAATATAACTTCCATCCATATATGAACTAAAACAAGTAGTTAAAACAACTTGTATTGAACAATTATTTCAATATAGTATATACCTACATATAACATAATTAAGTTTTTCAATCTCGTACCTTACTTAGGCCTTAGGCCACTCAGCAAGCTTCGTGACCTACACTCGGTACTCGACTGAAAAACTCTTCATTATGTCACTATTGTACAAAATACTATTATTTAATTAAACTTAAGTAATAATATTTTGTACCATTCGGGGTCGAAACTCTTGGTCCATGGGGTCCCAGCGCACGCAACTTTTTCGTAGAGATCGCGAAACGTCTGGTTTTTTTTTATGCTATAGGTGGCAAACGAGCAAACGAATCGCCTGATGGTAAGCGATTAACGTCATCCATGGACACCCGCAACACCAGAGGTGTCGCAAGTGCGTTGCCGGCCTTTAAGGTGGGAGTACGCTCTTTGCTGCGCTGGTTGATGTTACTGGTGACCGAAGAGCTGGTGGCTTCCTCGCACAACCTATCAGCATTGCGATACAACGAGGAAATGCCGCTAGCATCCTAGGTACAATGCCTCAAGGACTTTTTTTAGATTTATGGTAGGTAGCTAGGTAAGTTACACTTACTGTATATATTTTGAAACTAAAGGAAAAAAAATGGTATACATGCGTGAAATATCTTGCTGGGTTCGGTTAATTCACTTTTTATATAATTTAGAACCACTTGCACCACCCGGGGTTAACCACAAAACCTGGGGTTAAGCGTTTTTTTGTATGAAATTTGATAGCTCTACTCCGGGTAAGCGGCCAACCCTGGGTGGAGCAAGTGGGCCTTAGACATCTAAACCTACATAGGTACGAGTACAATATAGTTAGGTATTTAAACTGTCGTCAGTATTTTGATTGTGTTTGTATTGCATTTAGTAACAGATTTTAGACAAACAGTCACTAAAGCTATAGTGTATCCACCTCGGGAATGTAGAAGGGCTCGATGGGAGGCACTTCGAACTCCGGGATGCCTTCAGCTAGCTTGGGCCGCAGCCTCTCGATGGACTTGCGGACGCACGCGTTTATCGTGCTCTGATCGCGCTTGCATACTTCGATATAATCAGCTGTAATAGACAGAATATGTAGAATTATAGAAATTGTATCAACTAGTAACATATAATACTACATTCGAAACGCTTTTTAGTGCTATAATCCAGACTAGGCATTCATAAAGCAAATCTAATATTATATTGGCATTTACAGGTAAGTTTATAAGCCAGTTGTTTGAAATAGAGTTTATTTGCCTTTCTTCTTTTCTTTCTTTATTATGCCACAATCTTTCACAAATTGACCTAGTCACACGGTAAGCTCAGTAAAGCTTCCCCCATTCAAGGTAGGTACGATTCATCTTTACAATGTCGTAACAGACAGATCGAAACGATGGATCGATGGTGAATGTCAATATATTTAACGATTTACTTCATCGAAGGCGATATCGGAATCGTAATAAAAACCCGTCATTATAATAAAAATATGTTAATTTCGAATCATTACAAAAAAACAAGAAAAATAAAACAACTAATACAATAAAATTAAATTAAAACTAAACCTATAAATAAAAAACTGGCTCCAAACCAATACCTTCTGGCAGGGTAGGTACACAAAAAAAAATGTAATTGCGTCATTAAAATACATGGCTCCTTGCGGTATATATATAATATACTTATGGCTCCTTGCGATTAAAGATTCCATTTTTGGCTCATTTTTGACGTTGCAGCGTTGGCACCGCACGTCTTGACCTAACTGTTTCGTGTCAACCAAGTAAATAATCGATCGAAACGATCGATCACTCTGTTTATGACTAGCATTTTCAAAGCGACCTAATATTGTCACAATTTTCGTCAGATTGATCGTAGCGCCGATAATTCATGCCTAAAGCCCCAGGCTTGTGATGTGTACACACAAGTACACATCACAAGTACACAGGGACCGATTCGATAATTAAGTGAAATGTATAACGTACACTTTTCCTAGTTATTACTATTATTAGACTACTGTAATTGGTCCATTACTACAGATTAATAGTCCTGGGGCTTTACCATGACGTCTTAAGTAAAGCGAGCCCTCCTGGTTTCATCCACTGAAGGGATCACCTACATTACTGTTCCAAGTGGAGGCCGGAATGACACTAATCAATTTCATTAGGTACCTACGTAAGTAGGGGCACAACGATTTGCAATGCTGAGATGGTGACAGGGCCGTAGCATGAGTTAAATTTAAGATACGGCCGTAGTCATTACACTTTCTGAACTACAGCTCCATTCCTACACTACACCCTACATCTAAGTAGTTAAACTTACGAAGGTAACTCTGGCCTTCGTGCACTCGCAAAGTGCGTGGTTCCCATACAACAAAAAACAGAAGAACTTCACCAATCAAACGTATGTAGTTACACGATACTTAAAAACAACAACATACATTAACAGCGAATACGTAATGCTATAACAATAGCTTACAATTTTAGAGTTATGGATAATGAGTGAGCATGTTATTACCTATGTCAACTGAGCTTACAATGTAGGAGGCACAGACAAGCAACCACAATGCCAGCTCCGGCGCCAGAGTCGGCGTTTATGATGACGTTGACGTACCTACACACGGGTAAAACCGTGCATTTTTCAATAAAACAACTAATTAGTCCATAGTACTACCTGACTCAGGTAGTTACTCAATCCGTTAATCATCAGCGTTTTTGCTGGTATTTTGAGAAAAACTGCTTGCTTAAAATAATTTAAGTACCTACGTACTTACATATTTTGCTTACTAGAGGAATATTACCAAAAGACGTCATCGTCACAAGCGGGATGCGTTTTGGTTTCAACGAAATCAAGAGCAAAAAATATTTAAATAAATTTTGTTATAATTAAGTCTTAATTAATATTGTCTTCTGTCTCCGCGATATCTTGTTATTTATTGAAATACGAAACGGATTAATCGCGTTTATTAACTACGAGCTACGCTTCGAGCCCTATATACAGCACAGGGTTTTAAGATGATGACTGAGAGAATGCAAATTCTCCCCATCAATCGGGGAGGGGTTCAAGCGTTTTGACAAGCGCCCATATATCTTTTTAATCAAAATAATAGATCTATGTTTTTATTCAATAAATCCAAATTCAAGATAATTAAAATGTCGTGGTACAGTCAACTACAATGATATGAATACGGCCAAAGTGCCAAAAACATGTATACAAGACTTATACAATTATTTGGCACTGTGGCTGTCTTCATATCTTTGTAGTTGACTGTACCAATATTAACTGTAGATAATATCCTCAGACGTTCTGTTAGGTTGGATGTCTAGGGCCAGTGCCTTCACTTTATAGGTAGGTTAATTCAGTAATGATTCTTATCATACAATAATATTTATAGTTTATATCTTTCAAGTTTATGGCGCTAAACAATCTGTTCTGGTCAAATTTAGTAATTCTTTCGTTTAAGTATCCTAAGCCTAATTGGCCTATTGTGTAAAGAAAGAGATAATATTAAGCGAGTCGTAGTTGATTTCCAGTGACATAGCCGGTGGCCTAATTACCATTGTCACGAACTTGTGGCTGCGGAGCATTCAAAACTGATTATACCGGTTCCAAAGCATGGTGAGTTTGAGTGGTATCATGGTATGGCGTATCATACTGGTCTACAATAAGAAATTAAATAACATAAAACGTTTTTAAATATGGATATTTGTTTATTACTAGTAGGTTAAGACCACCAGTGAATGAACACTTAAGCATTTTTTCAATTTAGAAAAATAATTTCTCTGTTTTTTTTTTTATAATATCATGCTTTTTAATCAATCGTCATTGAGTATACTAGAATGTAATTTCTGCGATTACTTTTATACTTTTAGAGTTATAAAATATTTTATCAAAGAGTACCGAAAAACCTAATGAATGAACAGAAAAACTTGCCACACCCAGTATGGAAATCGGAGCAATCATTAATAGGACAGGAATAATAATATAATAAATAATAAATATAAAAATAAATATTATCGGACAATCTTACACAAATCGACCTAGTCCCACGGTAAGCTCAATAAGGCTTGTTGTTGTTGTGGGTACTAGACGACGATATATATAATAGATAGATACATATAAATACTTAAATACATAGAAAACATCCATAACTCAGGAACAAATATTCGTATTAACCACACAAATAATTGCCCTGACATTGGCCAAACTAAACGGAGCGTACAAGAGAGGGTGAAGGAGCACATAGCGGCAGTTAAAAACCGCCAAGTACACAAATCCGCGATCGCCGAACATCTTCTTACATCTGGCGTAAATCACTGGATTGAACTCCATAAACCAAAAATTGTCTCCACTGAACGCCATTATTATCCTCGAGTAGTTCGAAATCAAGAAACACCCTAGACATTTTAATAGGGAGGATGGTTTTAACTTATCACCAACTTGGGGACCAGTGATCCAGAAGTTGCAGCCAAGGGATATATCTTCGGATGTGCGCGGGGATATTGTGAGTGTCGTGTGTCGGACTATTGACAATAATTAACATATGTTTTGTGGGTAGTTTAAAATTGTATGTTTACCCCAAATTTCTACATAGACTTTTCGTTAGGTGGTTACACAAATCTCTGTTTTGACATTTTGCTGGGACATCAGTTAGCCGCGACCATGACCAGTGAAACCTGTGTCGAAACGTCGGTAAATAAGGTAAATCAGTGAATTTGCGTTAGACCCGTCTGATAATTATGTTTAAATAGGAATAATAATAGCTCTATCTATAATAGGAGCAATACGCTTAATCGTAGGTAGTGCTCCTCAAACGTAACAACTTTTTTTAAACCAGTTTTTAAAAATATGTAAGTACTCTGTAGGTTTCACTTTTTTCAGACAAACTAAATAGTAGTTTCGATTTACGTTAACATCAGCCTACTTAACGTCTCTTCATAGTACATAGTAGTATCATAGTACAAAAATGACAAACTACGCAGTGCCTTGCGTCTTGTTTTAAAAAAGCTTTATGGTTTAATAAAAATAAAAAAACACGTTAATTCTAAAAGTCGCTGAGCGTTGTTCACTTTCAGGAGTACTACATCCGATTAAATTTATTACAAGCCACCCCCGGTATAATGTGAAAAATATCTTCAGAAAACAAAACTAAAAACAATTTCACATTAATGGGAATTGTGAAATTTCCATGCTTCGCGTTATACTTTTATGTGCTCTTATGAATCTGTCGTGCAATGCGCACGGGAACTAGCTTAATTGATGGCCCGAATATTTTACGACATTGATGAACTGAGATTTGATAGTAAGAGAGACAAGTGGATATTTTGATATAAACCATTTAATGAAAAATAACCAATAAACCATTTGGGGTCGAAAATCTAGATCCATTGGGTCCCAGGGCACGCAAGTTTTTTGTAGAAATCGAGATACAACGATACGAGCGATACAACGAGAATATGCGCCAGCATCCTGAGTACAATGTCTCAAGTACCTATTTCAGATTTAAGGTAGGTTCAGAGGTAAGGTAGAGTAATCCTAATCCGGGACGAAAATAAATATAGGTATAAAAGCGTTATTCTTGTTACGTTCCACGTTATATCAAGTATAACATCTATTGTCCATATGATCCAGTTAAGCCGGACGAGGGAAAAACCACTATAAAATCTCATACGTTCCATTTAAAAGAACCTGAACCTGTGGAAGTTACAACAGGTTGTAAGTAGGTAGATTAGTTACACTTACTGTATATGTTTTTAAAATCAATGAATGAATGAATGAATTTAATAAGTTTATCCTGGCCTTATTTACACTTTTATTAGTGAATAATACGAGTTAACACATTGGTAACTAAATGCAAGTAGTAAAACTGAACTCGCACTGCAAACCAGCGCCTATGCTGTCATATACAAAAAAATACGTCTTATATTTTTCTATTATTTTATTTAATTTTTACTTTATTATGAAAGGTATTGTTGTAAAATTGTACATTTCATTATCCCTAGGTATTGACCTGCATCACGCTATGAACAAGCCCACGTATGAGAACTGGATTCACACAATCACTTACGTAATTCCTTTGGGAAAACACTGGTAGCGACTTGTAAGAAAATTATAACCGAAGCTAGAACCTTAGTCATTCTGTCTGAACGCAGCTAATCACCAGTTGCGAGGTCACAAGCAATAGACAAGAGGCAGGCAGCGATGCCCACGCCACTAAGAGCCCGGACCGACCTTGCCGAGTTATATACCGCACAGCACAGGAACCTAACTGCTACGTCATGGTTCAACTTCGAGATCCTTCTCTAAAATGTTCTTCAACCAGCCACTTGCGGTTTACATTCATTTAATCAACGGATAAAACTAAACGTGTCTAGAGTTTCGTAATAAATCACGATGCTGCCGGTGCAAGGTACCGGGACCGGGTAGGTATACTGGTCACATGAGATAAACTGAAAAACCCACCGCGCATTATCTCGTCAAATCTCGGTGAATATCACGTACTTAGTAGGTACCTACATACCGGGTGAATTGATTGCTCCTGTTACAGGCAACTGTAACAGGAGCAATCTATTTAATCGTAGGCAGTTCTCGTCAAAGTGAATAACGTTTGTCTAGCGACTTTTATAAATATCGTGTGTTTTGATTTTTATTACACTTTATAGTTTGTTAGAAGACGCAATGTACTACGATATTTTGTCATTTTTGTACTATGACAAGATACGTCAATTAGGCTGATGTTAACGTACATTAAAAATAATATTTAGTTTGTATGAAAAAGTGGAAACCTAAAGAGTACATAATTTTTAAAAGTTGTTGAAAAAAGTTGTTATGTTTGAGGCGTACTACCTGCGATTTAATTTATTGCTCCTGTTATAAGGTAACACCCGGTATATTTAGTACTTTCATACCTATATATACCTAAGTCGAACCCGCTTTATTACATTATAATACCTTATAATATATGTAACTGTGTTTAGCAAAAGGGCCCACTTTGAGAATTCTTGTTTCCGAGATTTTAAAACTAGCAGAAAATTACCCAATTTGTTTTTTCGTTACAAACCGTTTATTAATACACTTAGTAACAATGGTACCACTTTGAGAGGAAAAATTACAACAGGGTACCATTTGTGCATTCAAATGGTACCCTCTTGTAATTAACCTACAATTTTATCTTTATTTTTAACAAGGAAATACTTTAAAAATAAACCAAATCTATTCTGATGATGGCATACATGAGTAATTTAGAGAACTCCTCAAATTTGACCGGCACATGTATTGTGACCTGAGGGTTTCCTTGAGTAAATAGAGTATTTTTTGAAAGAAACCATAATTTTGATAGAGTTGACCTGATGAATAAGACCAGGGATAGCATAATCGAACTACTCCATAACTCCCAGCTCTATCAGCCGATTTGAGAATTTTTCTTTTGTTTATAAGGAGGTCTCCGGGGCCCATTTTACTTGATTTATATTCTATTTTTGACACTTTTTGTATATTTTGACACTTATGTCACTTTTTGTCATTATTAGCACTTGGAACACTTGTGACACTTTTTTTACACTTGGACAAAAGTATTTAGTAGTTTGACTTAATGGCACCAAACGACTAAACCTTACTAAACCCTAAACCTCAAACCCCTTGGGTTTTGGGTGGTTTCTTGAAGTTTTGAACTTACATTTGGATAAAATTTGTAATCGTAGTATGTAGCTTTTATATCTCGCGATAGTGAGGTGAAAAATATTGTATTACACTCAAGATTCCAGTTTTTGAATCACTTGCTACGCTCGTGGCTCGACCTTGAAACATTTCGCTTGCTCGTATCTCAATATAAGCCCGAGGGTTTAACAACAACTTTCCCCCTTGTATAATAAATAACTAGGTACTCGTACCTCCAGGTTTTTTCTTGTGTATGATTATATTTTATTCATTTGTGTTTAAAATTAAAAGTACCTAACGAATAAATATTTTTCATGAGTTCACAATTTCCAAGTTTGGTTTCCTTACTTACGTGAATTGTGAACATTATAAGGCAGAAAAATGAAGTGGTCCATTGATAGCATTCTTCTCCTACGAGTAAGTATGTTGTTGTTGTAAAACTTGTAACTGAAAACGTCATCCAATCTACGCATGTAGGTACTTACTAGTTATTTTCGCTTGTTTTGATAACCCATGATTTTGTGTGATTTTATATTCGGTGATACTCGCGTCGCGCCTTTACGATGAATTTAATTAAATATAGAGATCTTATTCCACAAAATATTTTTACCTTCGTTTGACCACACAACATTTTTACATATAAATCAACGTGTTCTCCCACTATACTCCACCCACTCGTAACAATTAAGAGTTTAAAGATTGACAGTTCATTTGCTTGCAGAGATAGCGCGGTTTGATCCTATACGTATTATAACGTGAGTAATTATTTATTTAAACTTTGTACCTATATGTTTTCCAAATCCTCGTCTCAGTCGGCATCTTCATTACCGAAGTTCTTGTCTAGCCCGATAGTTTTGCTGCTTTATGTACCATACTCTATCACGTGTTTCTGTCCTCGTCTGTCTTAATAGCTTGAGATATAGAGTCCAATCACGTTATCTCTTTCATGGTTAACACTTTCACAGTTTGTGCTATAAAAATCTATGAAACTTAGCATAGACGGACTATAGGCAAGCCGGTGATTGTTTTGATCAGGTCTGACCATCGGGTAGGCGATCTACCACGTGCTCTTCTCCCGTTGATCTGACCAACTACCATACGAACCCTAATACTTAATCTAAACATTTCGGTATGACCCGACCCGAGGTGCTCTTAGGCCTCTTAGTATGATTTATGTTTCATCTTGTTCCTGGAACTGATAGAGCCGTAGAAGTATAAGTAATAATAAACATTACATTAATCGAATCTGCGTAAAAAAAACATGTTTGATAAAGAATGACCTGCGATAGTGGTAACGTCGAGAGCGAGCTGAGCAGTATCGGCCGAGCCACCGGGATGAGGGGCCCGTCGCAGCTCGTGCTTCTCGCGGCCGCGGTCGCCGCCGCGTACGGTGCGTACCGACCGACGCACACGATATACGCTTTATTATGTTTAATATAACAGTTATGCTTACCTACTCCTACCCTTGTGATCGTGTATATACATTGTACTTTAAAACCCTGCAGACACAATTAATATACGTTTCATCTCATTTCAAGGGGTTGATCAAGAGCAATCACTTCAAGGTGGCATCGAACATGGCGAGAAGACGTTAAGCGAAGTGATCCTGGCGACTATGGAGCACTACCAGCAGCCGGACCCGGTCGGGCTACCAGGCACCGACGTGCCCGACCCCTACCCAGTGCCCGACATGACGCAATCTATATCCTTTGGAACCACACTGCACTTCAAAAACACTCTCGTCTATGGCATTAGCAAGTTTCGGATTTTGCATATCAATGCAGAAATCGGAGACATGGAGGTATGACAATAATTCGATAGGCAGCATCTTATTATTGCTTCAACAGTACATATTAGTTACCTAACATTTTTATCTGTTGTAATAAATAAATAAGAGGTATTGATATGGACTAAATGTATTAAGAAATTTAATTTACTTTCGCCTCTTTATAGCATTTAACGTAGTAAATGAATAACTTTCTGTTTTTTATAGAATATGTGCTATATTATTGGCTTAAGGATGAGTGACACTAGAACTGGCCGGGAAGTGACCGGGCCGCGCCGGTCTGCCAGTTTCTATATATTATAAACTTCACATGACCGAGGACTCCGAGCTCGGGCGTGATTCTTTCTGATACAAATTGACAGATCGTCCCGTCCCGTTCTAGTGTGAGTCATCCTTTAATGTCCAAGGCAGAGGGGATATGAGTTCTAAGAAAATGTTAATTTATGTATTTAATTATTGCCGTTTTGGTTGAAACTATACACTCCCGAGTTCGAGGTCAAAAATACAATTCGGGAAAAAGATCAAGAACGAATTCATGTGACATTACATGTAGCCATGTAGTATGTTTTTTAGTAGTTAACAGTATCATTCAAGTCTGTGACGAGTGCTGTAAAGGAACGCGTTCAATGGTTAGTGTGTTTCATGGTTGATACAATTTTTTTAAGGTGACCGAATTTTTTTAATTAGTGTCGTTTCCCGTATTGCAACTGCCTACGTAGGTATTATAATTTTTTTACCAAACCGTAGTTGCTTCAAGAAACGAACAACTTATTAAGGTTAGTAGGTAGGTAGGTACTTATAGTTTATTGATACTACACTCGATTCATTTTTATCTTATTTAAGCTACGGCCTTCAATATGTTCATACAGTGACTTGAACTTACAAGGTTTACTGTATTGATTTACTGAGTAGATACAATAATTTATTCATACAGGAACGTCTTTTAACTATACCGCAATAGTGACAGTAGGCGTAAGTTGGAAGTAAGGGATAAGTGGAAAAGTTCACCTGCGAAATTCCAACTCGTGACTTTGAGATACACACCAACTTGTAGGAGGCGGTATATTAACTTTATAACTTAACATTTATTCAATTAAAAAGAATAACTCTTGAGTACAAGATAATAAGTAATAACCCTTTTTAGAACGTTCAGTGCCTAGCCAGTTCATAAAATAACACTTAATAGGTACATAATTTGTATTGCCAGTGTTTCCATAATAAACATTCAACTTTATTGATGTAGGTAGGTAAGTCTCAGGTAATGTAATAAGTAGTACTAATAGCACCTACTCGTACATTAATTTTATGATACTTACCTACAAAAGTGTGCGCTACAATGGTTATTATACACGAGGCGATATACTGCGCGCGAGCTGAAAGCGAATGCCCGATATGGATGCCGATGTGTAAAACATGCATGTGTGGTCGCTCCTGATGACATTCTTCGTAAAGAACGAAACATGTCGAGCGAAAATCGACTAAATTACGTGAGTGATCCGTTTTAAATATTATTTAAAACATGCACAGTTGCACACGCGTATACGATGTTTTTCAACACACTTGTGACAAAAAACGAAATCTTATTCGTGATTATTAACTTTTGAGGAGGATCTCAATTCGCGAGTTTTTTTTATTGTTTGTTATCTCTAAATTAATTTCTGATTATGGGCTCCTTGAGGAAATGAGAAAACTCCTCAAATTTGAAAGACACGCGCATAGTGTTTTGCGTGTTTTCTTAAGACACTTGAGCATTTCTTTACGAAAACTATATATTTGGTGAAATAGAGCTGATGATGAAGACCACGGATGGCATATAGGTATTGTTTGGTAATTCCCAGCTTAATCATCCGATTTGAAACGTTCAGTTTTTGTTTGTGAAGTATTTCACCTTCAAGATACTTTTGTTGATTATAATCTATTCTGATGATGAGACTCATGATGAATTGAGAGAACTCCTCAAATTTTAACGGCACATACATTACGATTTAAGGGTTTCCTTAAATAACTTGAACATTTCTTTACGGAAACCATCATTTTTGTGTTCCGTTGATCTTCTCTGCCTAGCCTTTTCCTATTTCATTTGGGGTCGGCTCTCCTCGTCAGTCTTCGCCAGGCGTATATGTTCTGGGTCGTCGAGACACTAATTGAGCTTTCTTAAGGTCGTTGTTAATAACGGACATCCAGGTCATAGGGGGTCTGCCTACCTTTCTCGGACCGGTAGAGGAATGTAGGAAGGCATCGTACACATTTTGCTCTGAGCCTTGTAAAATAAAAATTAACAGTTATGTTAAAATTAAATTAATGCCATATCATCGTCCAGTTATCTGTCTATAATAACGGTATATTTCTAATTTGATCCAAAGCAAACTAGCCAAGTTAAAACGGTTTTCCTAAAAAGCGGGAATTGTACGGATCTACCCCACACGTAGGGAGGCTTCGTACACCATTCGTTTCGACCCGGAATTCATTATTTTTATGAGTTCTTGTAACTGTTATAATCACTTTTCAGGCATATCTTACCGATAATAACCGTATAATGATTATATTCTTGATTTTAGTTCCATGAGGTACATTCGTACAGTAAAAGATCTTGTACAATTTGAGTGTACGAAGGCACCGGGAATCGACTCGAGCGCAAAAAAATCAAAATAAAAAAATATCCATCATGTTAATCCCAACACTATTATTTACATAAGAACCTTAAGCGTGTATTTACGCACAAGACTAAAGTATTTTTTCCAATCCCATCAAAACTTATTAAAGACAGATGGATTCAAACAAGACAAAAAAATACTATAGAGTTGCCAAAACACATATTGACTCTTTCTGGCACAGGCTGTCACCGCACTACAACAATTTTTGATGGGTCCTATACGTAAAAGTGCCCATCTTGTATACAAATATCAACTCTTCAGCTAGTAGGGTAGCCATACCACTTTGAGCGTGTTTCGGAAAGTTTATCTTCTATGGGCCGGATCTTAAAGCTGCCGCGTATGTACTCGTTTCTCGCCCTATCGAGTAGAGTGACACCTCCTGCCCATCTCAACATTTTTATTTCTGTTGTGTGCAGTTTTGTGATATGAACCTTCTTTAAATGCCAACATTCAGCGGGATTATGTGATGTTTATGCCATTATTGTTTCTTCCTATTCGCGATTCTGCACAATATGTATTCCGCACAGTCCGCACAGAAAATTTTCGTCACAGGCGTTATTCTACACAGTCATAACTTTTTTACAATCATGTTTCTTCCTAGTCGTGATTCTACACAATTTGAATTCCACACAGCTGATTTTTATCACAGGCATTATTCTACACAGTCATTACATCTGCACAATATTTTTTCTTCCTAGTCGCGAATCTACACAATAGGATTTCCACACAGCTGATTTTCGTCAGAGGCGTTTTTCTACACAGTACTACAAGTAGAAGATTGTAAAGAAATAATTACTGATAGAATAACTTTCCGTCCCCGTCTTTAATACTTATACGAGTACGTGATGGTTTTGACATCCTTAGCTTTTAAATAGTTCCCGATCATCTTTGGCGATCTCTAGTCTGTCATAAAAATATCTGTCACTGAGTGCTCTAGCACATGCAACTTCGCGTTTGGCAGCTTTTTTTGCCGCATGTTATTTAATACGATCTTCTTCGTTTCCACTTGATTGCCAAGTCTTGAAGTACTGCTTCTTTATCCGGACTTTTTCTTCAACTTCTAGCTGCCACCACTTTGCTCTTTTGTTGTTTATGAGTGGACCTTTGGTTATACCTAGCAGATGTAAGGCATGCTTAGTACTTACAGTGATCTTGAAACCTATTCCACATTAAATCTACCGTACCATCTGTATGTGTGTTATCTTCGAGATATTGCTGGATATTAACAATGAAGCCTTCCGGGCATGATAATCTGTGCCATTGGATTTTAGGTTTTCTATTCACGTGGCTCTTAATAGGTTTTGGTATAAAGTAGTCAGCAACAAGTAGTCTGTGCTGTGATGTGAGGGGCTCCCCAGGTGTCACGTTGTAAGTAGCGCGGTACTGAAAGTACCGAGCTTAGTGCGGTCCGCTAGGATGTAATCTATATTATCTATTCTAAAAAAACAGTGTAAGTGCCATGCTTGAAAAAAAACTTTGTAACGCGACCAAATTTTAATATATTGTTTCATGTATCTGTGTGCGTAATAAATAACTTAATCTCGCACGCAGGGTACTTTATCTACATACTTGACCTGTATTAATTAATTACTACTTATAGTAAAAAATACGCGTATATAATATCTTGGACTATGATCCTAAAAGCTGTATAATATAAACCTGGTTACGAGCAAGTTTGATGAAAATATTATAACTAAATAAAATCTGCATGTAATCAACTAACTTGTTTACAAAATTTTACATGAATTCGTTGCTAAATACGACCTGTAGAGGAGAACAAATGGACAGACACACGAAAGCAGTTTTACCCAAGCTGAAACGCTTCGCTGCTTTGCTCACTCGGTCAATAGATACTTACAAATATTTTCTGATAAGAAAATAAGGGCCACTGAGAGTTAACATCATTACATGAAAACTAATGTAATGTTTATTGAAATAATATGTGAAACATTTTTTAATTTTATAATATTTTTTTCACATATTTTTATAAGCCTTAATAACTGTCAAAGCTTTGTTTTATTGTTGTTAAAAAACAATACAAGACGTTTTGTGAAAACTACAGGCCGTGTGAAATGTACCTAATAGAACTGTTATTTATTATATTTATCTTTATTTATTAAAATTCTATTGACCACAAATTTTAAAAATGAATACTCAAAAGAACTAATGTTTCAGTAACCATTTACATATTGCCATTAAAAATATTGGCCTTACCACTAACACTTCTTATTTAATTCAAGTTCACATTTGAAATTTGAATAATCCTCTTATCGACTTTATGGACTTATCAAAATTAATTTTAAGAAATAAAAACCGTGGGCATCGGTTTTTAATGGACGTCAGAAAAGGTAGTCAACGATCTATTATATCCGACATCTGAATTTGGCAAACGAGGCACCAAACATCCTACTTTCACGTTGTGCTTGCTTTTTATGTAGCATTTAAAACACTTAGTGGCTCTTTTTTTCTTTTGATCAGTATGTAATGTATAAAAACTGTTGCCAGCCCCACCACACGGCTAGGAAATTACATTCTAATTACACCCACACAGTTACATTTCAAGTTAACAAGCTAGCTCTTATAGGACATAACTTGCTTACCAACCTTATCAAAGGAATCGGATGTTTGGAGCATGAAGAGTTAAGGAGTTCCGGTGTCATATAATTATGCGATTGTTATCAGCATTTCCACTCCAGCCAATAACACTTTCATAATGCTGAACTTGTTTATTAAAATATGAAACTAGATCTAAGTATCTAAGTATACTATACTATACTATACCATACTAGATATACGTAACAAAATTCATGATACCGAAATTGCCAAATTTGTTCCAGAGGTTTTAGGCAGCACTTTTTTATGAAGTGAAAAGAAAAATAGAGGAATGGTCGGACGTTATTGTCTTAAAATCAAGAGCAACAGTGTCTCTTTCTACAAAAATAATTGTGATTCTCTACGTTTTCAGGTGACTGCAGCCTTATTGATAGATAATTTGCAAGCCAAGGGGAACTACACGTTGTCGACTTGGTTAAACAGAAACAACGGGCCGTTTACAGTGCACATCAATGGACTCCATATCACTGCTAAAGCGAATCTCGGGGTCGAGCGGGATGGAAAGCTAAGGGCTCAAGACATTGCCATGGATATGTCGTTCAGCTCAATGGTCGCCAATTTTGAAAACCTTGGCACTTTCGCCAGTATGCTGCAAAGTGTCATTAATTCAGCTGGTACCTTGTTGTTCGACTCGATCAAACCATTCATCCTCAAGGAAGCATATTCTAAGGCTAGAAATGGAATCAATGAAAAACTGGAGCAAGTAGCCGGGGACATGCAGTTTCCTAACTCCGTTTCGCCATTGGATATGGTGATCGCAGACGCTCGAAAAATTGTACAAGACAAGGGCATGGATCCGTATAAAGTTAAGGATTATAATACCACTGTCAGCATATTCACTGTGTCCTTGAGTAACATATGGATTACAGGAATATCTTCTTTTCATCGTGTTGGCAATATAACATTAAGAATGGAAAATAATACGGCTATTGCTGATTTTGAAATAGGCACTCAGAGAATGTTGGGAACGATGCAATGGGACTTTTCAGCTATTAGAGGTCTCGTGAAACGATCTGGGTTTGCTTCATTTTCAGTAGAATATCTGAATGCCAGAGTTGTTTTGGCGCAGCCACTAGATGTAAGACTTACTCCCGAATTTAGAGACTTAGATTTGGAACTAGGCAATATACAAGTTCGCTGTGATGGAGCTGGCACTTTGGACTACGTCATTGAACTGGCTGTCAACATATTACCTAACTTACTACGATATCAGATTATGGATGCCTCAGAAGGTCTCATACGAGGAAAAGTGCAACAAGACCTTAATAAACTTAACGTTGAAGAAGCTATAAAGGAGGAATTACCAAAAATAGACGAAATTCAACAAAAAGGGTTTAAATTGTCATCTTTAAGAGATGTACCCTCAGAAACACAATCTGAAGAAGATGACCATGATTTTTTCAATTTTTAATTTTTTTATCGTTCCTAACTACTGTACTTTATTTAAAGCTTCTACATATTTGTATCTAGTTCCATAAAAGCAAACTGGTTGACACTAGACATAATAACTACCGCTTTATCTATAACACGATTAAGTATTTTCAATGAAACTTCCTCGAAGTAACTTCGATCCCTTATATTAGCCGCTTAGTGGATGGGTTAGGTTATGGGTAAAAGTACCGTGGTAGGTACCTGCTCTGTGCGTAGATACTAAAAGCACAGCGTAAGGATGTATTATATACAGTGGGTTAACTCCGCCGATTTCTGGGTCATCGATGATGGGCGCGCGGGGAAGGAGGCGGGGAGGAAATACCGAGGTCCTATGAAAATTCGGCGGTTTATTTTAAGGGGTGTAAAATGTAAATTAGTTTGCCAATCAGACTGTAATATCTTTTGCATAGTTTTTGACAACCCTGAGCCTCAGCACAACCACCGAGCCGAGCCGCTGTGCTAAAAGTAAAGTAAGTAGGGTCAATCCACGCAAAAGTAACGTGACTCCGACTTCATTGGGTTTTTAATTGAATAACAGATACAAATCTATGATTAATTATACCTATATCTATCTAGGGAAAGTAACACTTATTTAGAGATATATTATCACTTAAATTTGCATCATGAATAAAGGGAACATGCAATAAAATGGTGATTCGCTTTACTCTTGCCGCGGAGTGGCCCAGTAGGTAAATCTTTATTGCACGAAAAACTACCGTAAAACCACCTTACTATACTACACTACAACTACGGTCCAACGTAATTAAACGTCAATAGTTCAATACCAATAAGTTATTTTATTTTTTGCGTGAGTTTCTTTTACAATTTACTATTGTTTTGCCATAGAACTGAGTCTTTCAAATAATAGTCACATCAAAACATAGATATTAGTGTGATTTTTACCATAATTGGGAGGTTTTGGACCATAGTTGGGTGGTTTTACGGTAACCAAGATACCACATTGAAACATTGCCATGCGATGGATTCAACACATAATGATTATTTCGGTATGTTCTTGAGCCGTATACAACAGTGAAGCTATATACCTACCTACATACACATTATACCTACATAGCATATCTGTTTTACTCTAAAGTAAAGGGGAGTTATTTTTGACCCCCGATGGAAAAAGAGAGTTGCTATAAGTTTAACGTGTGTGTCTGTGTGTCTGCTTGTGGAATCGTAGCTGTAGCTACGCCGCTTCAAATGGCTGTACCGATTTCAGTGCGATTTTAATAATCGAAAGCTATTTTTGTTAAATTGTGTCTAAGATATTCATCTTAAATTGGTACTTGTCCTGGACAATCTGTGATCTCGTCCAATATTGAAGTTAAACCTCCCAAATTTGTTATACGTACGGTCAGCTGCAGAGTTAAGTATATAGTTAGAAAGTTTGTTTTGCATTGCATTTTCTATCCCGTTTGTAAAGCTATTGGGAAAGATAAAAATGTTTTCATCACACTTGCTCGGTAATGGTGTTATAACGCGCAGGCGTATAGAGCGGTTAGAGCCGATTTAGTCCCCTTGGGAGTTATGGATTTTAGTACAATATAACTCCCTAGGGAGTTATGAGTTTAGTTTTAGAATATCGTACGTCATTTTACTTCAGACTAAGGAGGTTTTGCATCAACGAAGGCTTATTTCAAATCTTCAAACTTGGCTATAAACCAACTTTACTGTGTATTAAACTTCAACGGAATATTTATCTGCATTATATTTAATATTTTACTATTATTTCACAGATTATTTCAATTACATATTTCAAGATATTTAGTTTTGAATATCCGTACAATCTGGCAGCATGACTTAGCAAGTTCGAATAATTAATTTTATTATTTACTTTAATTATTTCAATTAATAATACCCCTGATACAAACCCAGAGTCAACCTTCGGGCCAAGAACTGGATCAAGCTAGTCAAAATATCACCAACTCAATCCAATTTATTAAATATCCAGGAAAAAACATGTCATTAAATTTCACTAACGATAGCAATTGTACTATTCAACTTTAATAAATAGATTCATTTGTATATTTGTTTTTCCCTTACAAGTGTGATGAAAAACATTGTATGCATCACGGTCGGTAAGAGGATTACAAACTCGAGTAATTAAAAGCCCTCCGCTTACTGCGTCGGCTGCTTCTAACAGACTCTCGTTAGTAATCCTGTACTTACCTCCCTAGATGCACAATGTACTATTATGCTTATTCTGAATATTGATTCTGACTGTAATATAGCGCCATCTTGCGTATTTAGTGTACAGTGCCACTATAAAGTTAAATGTACAATACGAGTAAAGAAGCACGGACAGTGGCTTGTGATTGCGATGTGAGCTGCTAGATGGCGTGCTGAATGTGATTTTATCATGATTCCATAAGTGCTAATGCCACACGACGACGGCAAAAATAAACCCAGTTCGTATTATTAATTATGTCAAGAATACTGTTTTCCATTTTATTCATGGTACACCTACTATACCTACATATAATTAAACTAAAACTCGATTTCTCACATTTTTTTGAGGAAACATGTCGGCGTCTTGCCAGACGGAGATGAACGAAAGAAATATCTATATATTTGGGCTCAGAATCCTAAAAACATGTCGGCATTCCTGTATCAAAATATCTCCCATGTTTAATTAAAATGAAAAAAAACAGGTGGAATTGGCCCACTACGTTTCAATTTCGATTCGTCTTGAACTCTGAACATGCATTAAACTACTCACATTGACCCAATGAGGATATTGATACTCGTCAATTATACATTTCCTGCACATTCCCGAGTCGTACTCGCCTGTGCGTCGGTCGACTCGTCGAGTATGACGAAACAAATGGAAGTGATGAGTTCAAGACTCCTTGGAAGTCTAAACAGGAATAAATTAAATAAAAAAACAGTATTATTTAAATTTATAATAAGTTACACCTAACTATATATTTTGTGAAAATAAATGTTTTACTTTACTTATTTAAATCCAATAGACTTAAGTATTATTTATTCTGTGCTTAAGTTCCCAGAATATATACCGGGTGTTTCCTGTAACAGGAGCAATAAATGTACCTAATCGTAGGCAGTGTTCCTCAAACCTAACAACTTTTGCTCAACGATTTTTAAAAATTATGTATTTTGTAGGTTTTCACTTTTTCATACAAACTAAATAGTATTTCCAATGTACGTTAACATCAGCCTAATTGACGTCTCTTGGCATAGTTCAAAAATAACAAAATTCGCTGTACATTGCGTCTTGTAACAAACTTTAAAGTAATTATTAAACGGGTCTAACGCGAATTAACTTGTTTACCTTATTTACCGACGTTTCGACACAAGTAAATAAGGTAAACAAGTTAATTCGCGTTAGACCCGTTTAATAATTATGTTTAAATATGTGTTCAAATCGCGAAAGTTTTAAATGTTAAACTTTAAAGTGTTATTAAAATCAAATAAAACGTTATTTTTAAAAGTTTAAAAGTTGTTCAGATTAGGGACCACTGCCTACGATTAAATTTATTGCTCCTATTACAGGAAACACCCGGTATAAGATACTTACTGTTGATTTAACTTTGAAAATGTCTAACTGCTGACGATTCAAAACCCATTGGAATATGAACTTGTAATAGTTTGAGACGGTTTGTGTAGGTATAGGTACGCAGGTAGTTAGGTACCGACTGAGGAATTCTGCTTACCAAGGTCCGTGTTGCTGTAGGTAGCAACTATAGCTTATCTGTAGATAAGCGTTTAACTTAATGATATTTATTTAGCATTATTGATGTGTGCTGTTAATCCTCCGTCAGTAATTAGGGATTAAGTTACCAGGAAACAAAACACCGCGTGATCGTTAAAAATAAGCTTATTGTCTGCAACGTATTAAACTAATGCACAACAAAATAACCACGAGACGTCATTAGGATTGAGTCCCTAAGATAACAAAGTAAGGCGAAATGTGACGCGACAGGCAGATAAACTGTGACCCCTCCCGGATGGGCGCGTAGTAGAGCGACGGACGGGACGCGAGGATGTGGGCCCGCGCGCTGCTGCTGTTGGCCTGCGCCTGCGGCTGCTGCTGCCGCCCCGGGCTGGCTCAAGGTACGACGCTCTTTACTTACTTTGTGGTGGGAAATCAACAACATGTTGTTTGATGTGTCAATGTCGTGACATTGAGATTTCGCCAACCTTGAAAACGCACAGTGCTTATTAAACCTGGTAGTCGGTACTTACCTACCATTGTTTGTCCATTTGCGTTGCTTTTATGCTAAATGCGAACGGAATTATTCACTCGTTTACCATAAACTGTACTTTTTATTAGTCCATATTTGTTCTGTGCTTAATAGTGACTTTATGAAGTTTAATTCATTAACTTTTTTGTGATACGTTGTTAATACCGTTATGACTTATGTACATACACATAGAACTATTTATATAGGTACGCTATGCTAAGTAAGTATATAAATAAATATGTTTCAAGAAATAAAATGACTTCGATTGGGTAATAGATAGTTTCCGAATATACATGCTAGAGCAAAATTGAGCAGAATTAAAAAAAACCGGCCTAGTGCGAGTCGGACTCGCACACGAAGGGTTTCGTATACCATTATTTTAAAAACGGCAAATAATCACTGTTGTATGGGGCCCCCATCAACAAACTATAACCCTTAAATATTTATTTTATTCTGTTTTTGAGTATTTTTTATTATAACGGCAATAGAAATACATAATCTGTGAAAATTTCAACTATCTGACTATCACGGTTCTTGAGATACAGCCTGGTGACAGACGGACGGCGGAGCCTTAGTAAAAGGGTCCCGTTTTACCCTCTGGGTTTTTTTTCAAAACATATATTAGAGTAAGTGTTACCTACCTATACCTACCTCTACCTACCTTAAATCTAAAATAGGTCCTTGTAATGTAAATACTTACACCTTATTGTCAATGCCCTAGGGTGTACAGATATTTTTGAACTTTGGAAATGTTCATATATTTATGAGCACGACTGTACCTTTCCCCTTTTTAGAAGGGAAATTAATTGACTGAAATCAACTCAGGCCTCAAATGTGATTTGTGTGTTTAATTCAGATGTGGATGCACCAGACGATTCATCGCAAATGCTTGCCGAGGGCGAAGAAAGGCTGAGCGAAAAAATAATACAAATCTTGGAGCACTTCAAGAAGCCGGACCCGATTGGGATCCCGGGCGCTGACATCCCGGAGCCGTACCCCGTGCCCAACATGAAGCAGACCATCTCCTTCGGCACCACGTTGCACTTCACCAACACGGCGGTCTACGGCATTAGCAAATTCCGAATACTGCACGTTGACGCTGAAATTGGAGCTATGGAGGTTAGTCAGTTAGCGCAGTTTCTTTTATCTTTGTGGCGCAATTGATACCGTCCATAATAATAGTTTATGTGATTGTATATAATATAATAAAAGGCATTAAAAGTCGAGTGTGGGTTTGAATGGGTTGGTGGGAATGAGGCGGTAACCGAGTTTCATAATAACATCACACGAGGGCTTTAATGCCTACTTATTTACAATGACATACACTGCTATATGTATGTATACACACATACCTATCATGAGTTCTCCATGATGCGTTCAAACCGCAAATACATCGACCGCATTACGACTTGTATGAATAAAAACTTTTCTGACATAAAATATTTGATATTTATATTTTTAAAATGCAGAGACAAATTAGAGTTGGCCCCAATTTTCATATCGTTCGATATCAAATAACGTGCGACTTGCGTGCGGCATCGTGTGCTATTGACACTTTGTTTCGAACTAAACGTCATCTCGCTCGACTCATATTAGAATAGAGGTCAAATCAAATATGCTTGTTTGAGATGTTCGAAATTTGGTAAAATAATATCATCGAAGTCGATAATGTAAATTAGCCATAGTCTGACAAGCCCAGGCTGCAGTAGATTTTTTATTTTATTATGTGCGTTCCTTTTTTTCAGTATGAAATAAATAGAGAGGCATATAAATTAAAAAAAAAATCTACTGTAGCCTCGGCTTGTCAGACTATATAATAACATTTTCACAGATAAGAAATTTGTTGTAACAAAAAGTTTATTATTATGCGGTTGTTGAACGCATTATAGCGGGCTAATGATATGTATGTTTATTAACTAACTTATTTAATTGATAATTTTTAATTAAAAAAAAATTATAATAATTAATTGACCAAATACCAAGAAAATATTTGCGTATTCTTACTTTTGAGGGTTCCAGAGACAAAATGGCAAAAACAGAATCCATATAGTCTTGTCATGTCCGTCTGTTCCGTATATCACACCTCTTTGGCTAAGTAACCATATACCGCGTGTTTATGACTGACGCGACACAATTTTTAATGTAAATTGCTAAAAAAAATAAGCGAAGTGAGAAATGTTTTTTAATAAACTACGCAGGGACATGGACTAAGTAGGTACACAAATAATCTGCAATAGATAGCTATGGTAAGTGTAACTGTAGAAATTACCAATTTGAAATAGAAAACTCCCGTGAGTATCAGACATTAGTAAAATACTTAAAATAGCTCGATATATTTCAAACCGCTCCAAAACATGTCGAACTAATTTATCTGAGTTTTTGCATAATACTGGCGTTATTCATAAACGCACTTCAACAACAGTTTAGCTAAATTATTGTTTGTCCTTATCTGTCACTTTGACAATCGCGTTTGTCAGAATGGGAGAAATAGTTATTTATTATACAAGGGGGCAAAGTTGTTGTTTAACTCTCGGGCTTATATAGAGACCCGAGCAAGCGAAAGATCCCAAAAGAGTTTTTTTTTTTTTTTTTTTTTTTTTTTTTTTTTTTTTTTTTTTTTTTAGTGAGTTGAACAAACTTTGCCGCCGAGTGTAATACAACATTTTTCCCCTTACTATTGCGAGGAAAATACAGACTAAATACGATTATAAATCTTATCCACATGAAAGTTATCTTGAAGAAACCATCAAGAATCAATTTCTAAATTTGTCATAGAGTAGAGTACGCTCCTGGTACTTAGATATTGCCAACAGCTTACCAAGTGCGGGATAAGACATGATCACATGACCAATTTAAGGTGTGACCTCCGATTGCGCATATTTACTATGGGCATATAGGACTCACTTATACTGGACTGGTGGTAAGTGATAGGAATTAGATTACTTTGGCCCACATGTGGATAAAATGCGTTTTTCCACGCTATTTTTAAAGGACAAAACAGCGCTTTTCGAGCTAGTGAGGGGAAAACATAATTCAACTAAAGCGTCTGTTAACTTTTTTATGAATAAGGCGGGTACATGTGTACAAAGGGTGGGTACCTACTTCATTTTCCAAAAGCCAAGATGAGTGTTAAGATTATTTTTTTTCAGTCGAGAAATTTCAATATTTATGTTTTCTTAATTCACTGCAGGCGTTAGTGTTTGTGTGGGTGTGTATGCTAAAGGTAGATGTTACTGATACATGTAAATTATATAAAATTGCAGGTGAACGCGGCTATGCTGATAGACAAGTTGCAGGCCCGGGGTAATTACACCATGTCCACCTGGGTGAACAAGGCCCAGGGGCCCTTCACGGTGGACGTGACGGGCCTGCGGCTCACCGCCAAGGCCAACCTTGGCGTCGAGCGCGACGGCAAGCTCAGGGCGCAGGATATACTCATGGATATATCCTTTAACACGATATCCATGAATTTTCAAAATCTAGGCTTATTTGGAGCCATGTTTCAAGGGATAGTCAATTCTGTTGGAAACTTTTTATTCGACTCTATCAAGCCGTATATTCTAAAAGAGGCTTATACGAAGGCCAGAGCTGAAATAAATAAGAAACTGGATGAAGTTGCGGGAGACATGCAATTCCCCAACTCTATATCACCACTAGACATGGTGATAGCCGATGCGAGGAGAAAAGTTCGCGACCTAGAGATGGACCCGTACAAAGTGAATGATTACAATGCTACAGTTAGTATATTCTCTGTGTCTTTATCCAACACCTGGGTGACAGGTGCGTCATCATTTCATCGCGTTGGAAATATCACACTAAAAATGAAAAACAATACTGTTATAGCAGATTTTGAAATTGGCACCCAAAAACTAGAAGGCAGGACCCAGTGGGATATAGCTGCCCTGGGTGGGCTGATGTCTCGGGCCGGCTCCGCGTCCTTCTCGGTGGAGTACATCATCGCCAGAATCATCGTGGCCCAGCCGCTCGACACTAGGGAGAAGCCCGAGTTCAGAAACGTGGACCTGGAGGTCGGCAACATACAGGTGCGGTGCAATGGTGCCGGCACACTAGACTACCTTATTGAATTTGTTGTCAATATATTGCCTAATCTGTTGAGATACCAGATCATGGATGCCTTAGAAGGCCCAATCAAAGAAAAGATTCAAGCGGAATTAAATAAAATAAACGTCGAGGAAACAATTAAACAAGAGTTACCGGAGTTAGACAAAATGCAAGACAATGGCTTAACGATATCCGCTTTAATAGGCCCTCCCGTTGCCAAGAAATCGTACGAAGAAGACGATTTCTTTAATTTTTAATGGGTACTACTCTTTTTTATGGAACTAAATAGATGTGTATAAAGTAGATAGCAAAAGTATTAGTTATAGTATCTATTTTTTATTTAAATTAATCAAAAACACTTAGAAGTAATAAAATAAACCAAAATTAAAACATATATATATATATATATATATATATCTCATTTTACGGTATACCTACATATATAAGTGTGTGTTTATTTTTAACTCCCAATTTTTGAAAAAAACTCCTTGTTGCCCTGGCTGGTGGCTATTCGTACGTAGTAATAAACTTGTCAGTCTATACAATGCAATGAGGTTCGAATCCTGGTCAGGGCATTTATTTGTGTGTTTATCACGAATATTTGTCCCTGAGTTATAGATGTTTTCTATGTATTTAAGTATTTATATGTATCTATCTATTATATATATCGTCGTCTAGTACCCACAACACAAGCCTTATTGAGCTTACTGTGGGACTAGGTCGATTTGTGTAAAATTGTCCCTCAAATATAAAAAAAAAATTAAAATATAGTTTCGCCATGTCTGTCTGTCCGTCCCTCCGTCTGCGGCTAAGCTCAGTGACAGTTAGTAGTAGAAAGTTGTAATTTGGTATGAATATTGGTTTTGGTTTTTTTTTTTTTTTTTCACTTTTTTGCACTCCCTAAATATGGCCGAAAAAGGGAAATTTTTGTCGGTCGTCCTTACCACCACTGCGAAATGCTGATGGTGATCTGGTCCACAGTGCAAAGGAGAAAGCTGATCTCTTGGGCAATCTCTTTGCCTCGAACTCGACCATGGACGATGATGGCAGTACCGCACCGCCTACCGTCCCGCGGTGCGGTTTCTCCATGCCCGGTATTATATTCAGGCAAACTGATGTCCGGCGGGAGCTGCTATCATTAGACGTCCACAAGTCGAGCGGGCCAGACGGCATACCAGCAGTGGTGCTCAAGCGGTGTGCTCCCGAGTTGTGTCCAGTGCTCACGCGCCTTTTCACGCTCTCATATCACAAACGGCAGGTGCCGTCTTCGTGGAAGACCGCCCTTGTGCACCCTGTGCCTAAAAAGGGTGACAGATCAGACCCGTCGAATTACAGGCCAATCGCTATAACCTCCCTTCTCTCCAAGGTGATGGAGCGCATAATCAACGCAAAGCTCCTGGGATACCTAGAGGATCACGATCTGATCAGTGACCGACAGTATGGCTTTCGCCATGGTCGCTCCACTGGTGATCTTCTAGTGTATCTCACCACCGCTGGGCTTCAGCTATTGAGAGTCAAGGTGAGGCATTGGCAGTCAGCCTGGATATAGCGAAGGCGTTCGATCGGGTTTGGCATGGGGGTCTTCTATCGAAGTTACCATCTTACGGACTGCCCGGGGGATTATGCGAATGGATTGCCAGCTTTTTGTCCGGCAGATGCATACGAGCCGTTGTCGACGGAAGTTGCTCCGATAGCATGGACATAAATGCTGGTGTCCCACAAGGCTCTGTGCTATCCCCAGCGCTGTTTTTGCTGCATATCAATGACATGTTGTCCATTGGCGATATTCATTGTTATGCAGACGACAGTACTGGGGATGCCTATTACACAGGCCGTGCTAACATCCCTCGTCCCGTTGTGTTAGAGAGTCGTGAAAAGCTTGTGTCAGACATCGAGAGTGCTCTCTCTGATATCTCACTGTGGGGCCAGGAAAATCTTGTCCGATTTAACCCCACTAAGACACAAGTTTGCGCGTTCACCGCTAAAAAAACCCCATTTACTGTGGTCCCACAATTCCAAGACACAGTCCTTACCATGTCAGAGAGTATTGGGATCCTGGGTGTTGACATTTCCAGTGACGTCCAATTCCGTAGCTACCTGGAAGGGAAGGCCAAGCTGGCATCCAAAAAGCTCGGTGTGCTCAATAGAGCTAAGCAATACTTCTCTCCGGGGCAAAGACTGTTATTATACAAGTCTCAAGTCAGGCCCCATATGGAGTATTGCTGCCATCTTTGGGCGGGAGCACCTGGATACCAGCTGGGCCCCTTTGACTCGATCCAAAGACGTGCTGTCCGAATTGTCAACGATCCCAAACTCACGAGCGATATCGAACCCTTAAGTCTAAGGAGAGACTTCGCCTCCTTATGTGTATTCTATCGCTTGTACAATGGATTGTGCTCTGAGGAATTGTTCGATATGATGCCAACGGCTGCATTCTACCACCGCACCGCTCGCCGTCGGCAGGGTGTTCACCCGCATACCCTGGAGCCTAAATGGTCTCGTACCGTGCGGTTCAAGAGGAACTTCCTCCCGCGGACGCTCCGGCTGTGGAATGAGCTCCCTGCCACTGTTTTCCCAAAGGACTACAATATGGGGTTCTTCAAAAAAGGAGTGTTTAAGTTTTTAAAGGGTCGGCAACGCGCATGTAACACCCCTGGAGTTGCAGGCGTCCATAGGCTACGGTGACCGCTTACCATCAGGCGGGCCGTATGCTTGTTTGTCACCGTCGTAGTATAAAAAAAAAATATATACATTTACGTAAAGTGGGGGTGTTTTTTTTCGTATCAACCCTAAAGTGTGAGTTATCGATCGTCGGATATGTATTGAATAGAATAAATAGGGGTTTGCTATGATAATTTTTTGATAAACTGAATTTTTTTGGTAATAATGCCTCCAATAGTTAAGAAAAATATGTCCCTACCTTTTGAACTGCAAGTCCAAAAATTATGAAAAATATCATTAAAAAAATGTTAAGGAAAAATTATTTTGAACTTTGTCAATTAAGCCCTTTTTGTTTTTTTACATGTCATATTTTGTAAATAAACTGTTATGATCGTGGTATCTCTTAAAACCCCTTGGTTGACTACAAAACCCTACACTGAGCGTGGCCCGACATGCTCTTGGTCGATTTACTGCATAATCTTTTGGCAGGAGTGAACTTTTTCACAGTAAAAAGTGCTGTCAAACTATGGAAAAAGGCAATATGCATGCTTATTATAAACTTTAAAAAACGGGCAACCTTGTAGCTTGTAGTGAAGGAGGTAGGTGGTCGGTGTGTTCATGGTTGTGGCGGGCAACAATGGTATCTTTTCTTTTAGATTATAGCCTATAAATTCGTATTTTACAGTTGAAATTATATTAAAGTTGTCTATTAAGGATGACTCACAATAGAACGGGACAACGGGACGGGAGGGGGCGATATAGGACGATGTTTCTATAAAAAACGTCACGTGACATCCGAGGGCTCCGAGCTATCACGTCATTCTTTCTATGGAAATTGACTGATCGTCCCCTCCTCCTCCCGCCCGTCCCGTCCTTTAAAACAAGAGTAGATAATTAACCCAGGAAATAGACGGTTTTGGCAGACATTCAATTATACACGGTATTTTGATGTTTGTTTTGCGACATGTAATTAATTAATTATACAAAAACGTTTTTATCTATCCAAAATAACAATGTTATCGAACTACAAACTACAAAAAAAACTAACAAATGATACAAACGCCAAAAGAAAACAGACACAAGTGTTTAGTATATAAATAAGTACAAACCTGAAGTATAATAATGATAATGAATATCAATAAACATGTTTAATGCTTATTATTTTCCATTAGCATCCGTATTCCATAGGCAAAATAGGCATCTTTGGTACCGAATAAACACTATTTGCCACGATGTTGATATTGTTCAGGTAAATTAACTAATAAAAAAATATATTAATTTGTACAAATAGCGCGACTTACTATTTAACTGTTTTCTCAAATATTATTTGATAAAAACGCATTAACCCTCAAATTTCGAAAACACGGAATCTACACGGCACTGAAAAATAGTTAGTTCTCCATTAATAATAAATTATCAATTTTAATATTGGTTTCGCGCCATACAAACTCGTACGAGTAGTATTGGCGCAGGACAAGGAGTAAGCATGAGTGGCGCCGCCCGGTGAGTAAAAATACGGTAGTCCTCCTTGAATTGACAGCTGTTTTAAATCTTGTTTTCAGGAGTTCATGTTAAAATTACAGTACCGTCAATTCCTGCGTGTTGGTAATGCTGGTTGCCTGTGGTTTCTCAACACATTTTAGGGCACTAGAGGCAAACCACGTCATCTCTTCCAATACAAACGAATGAACTGTGAAACTTTAAAGTATTATTTAAAACGTCAAAATTTTATTATATTTTGAGTATTATGACGTTTACTGAACACTTTCACAGTCAGTGGTACCAAGATCTAGGAAGCTTATTATAGCTGAACTCTACTGATACGTGTGCAAATAAAGGTCCAATTTGTTAAAAAAAATGTTATGCGATTATATTCTTGTCTAGGAGCAAAAGGTCGTTTGTAAAAAATCCGGCTATAAAATCACGTTCGGGGCGAACCGCTAGTTTAGGCCATTCAAACTTTTGATCCTCAAACGAATCGGCAATTGACAACATTTCAAAATTTGTAATGTGGGATAAATCGAAAACCATTTCGGTAAATATGCTTCCTGTACGTAAGAATGCGATTATTTTATTTTTTTACCCATTATTCTCCCAGAAAATTGCGAAAAACAGTAAACCGGAAATGTGACGTAGATAGTCCGTACAGAGACAACACACCATTTTTTTCTATGAAAAATGTATTGTCTCCGGTTGTCTCACACTGGTCAACACTGTCGAAAATTGTCAAAATGTCACTGTCAGTTGCCACTTTATTGTGTTTACGCTTCTTTCAGGACCCTTTATTTCACGTTTAAGTTGTATTTAACTTGAAATATTTAACGAATGGCTTTTAATACGGACACTGTTACTTCTTTCTACGACATCATCGCATTTAATACGGACATTGCTGATTATTTCGACGAAAACTTGGCATTTCTATTTTGGACTTGTAAAATGAAGACATCGGATGGATTCATGCAAGCTTGTAGCACAAATATGCCATGGGTTCATACTGCTATATGCTAGAGTTTACGGTGTCACATCAGACTTTGTAGGTAATTGAAATAAAATGCCCTACTACAAGAAAAAAACTATGTTAAACTTTGTAAAGAATAATAAGATTTGTGAACAATTCAGAGCACAGGTACAAAAAGCAGATGCATGTTACCAAAAAGACAAAAGGCTTATTCTGTATTGCTGATCCTCAATTTGACAATCACATAATATATAGGTAAATATTGGATCAAATATGATAAAGTTAAAGCAGAAGAATATTTTTATAACCATTTTACAAAGTGTAAAAGAATAACTAACACTATGCCAATAAAATAAAGGAAACAATTTTTCATGTTTGTTGTATTATTTCAAAGTTGTATATCATGTAATCATTGGCTTTTTGCGTTATAATAAAACTGATAAATTCTGACAGCATAAAAAGGCAGAAAAAATGAAAAAATCTAGGAAAGTAAGTTTCTAGCGAGAAAAGGGATGTATGGACCCTTTTCTGGCTAGATAAACCATTTGGTTTTGGGTTCCGTCCCTAAACTGTAAAAACGGAACCCCATTACTAAAATTCCGATGTCTGTCCGTCCGTCACCAGGCTGTGTCTTAAAATTCTATGGCAATCAAAATTATCATATCATAACAAATAAGTCTTAATATTTATAGATGAGAATGTTTATTGACTATTTCATCCCAACTATTTATTTTAAATAATTCTTTCTATGTGCACTCTGAGACTGGTTATGACTTTAGTTCTTAATACTTCTTCTTTTGTGGGCTTGATATTTTTGTAAACACTATGTGGCCTTAAAAGTTTGATTCCTTTATGGCTTAAGGTAGGCTCTAAATGTTTGAACCCTCTATCTGCCAATATTGTGCAATTCGGAGGAATAACATCTATGAAGCCACATTGTTTAACCAAAGCAATATCAGCCGTATGTCCACCATAACCAACTGATATAAAATTGATGAAAGCAAACCATCAGGAGTAGCACTTATTAAGAACTATGCTGTGTTGCAACTTCTGTACTGTGACCATGTTAATGACTGCTCTACTGGGTTAGAGGGCTGTTGAAAACAAAGGTCAGTTATATTTGGTTGTGATTACATCCATAGAACGTATTCCAGGGAAAGAAGAGCCAAATTATAATACAGATGCAAATACAAAATTTAATATATATATATATATATATATATATATATATATATATATATATATATATATATTAGGAAAGGTACCATTTCATGGATTTTCATATTTCCATAAGTATGAAATATGCAAGACGAAGCAAGCAATTACGCGACTTTCGGGATATAACCAAACTCAAGCTGCTGGTCACACTACGCGTAATGAAGTTAATATTCGATTTTTTTGCATAAACACGTGTCAATTATAATTTTACCGATGAAAGGTCATTCCATGTGACTTGTTTTTGTGACCGGTTGCGTTTTTACAATGTAAAACTACGCACGTCGGCATTTTCACATTATTTTCACGGAGATGTTTGTTGTTGGTTGGTTTCGTTATCACTGACAGATGACAAGCGTAATGTTTTGTCTGTGCATGTGTGCGTTCTTGTCGGTACAAGGTGACAGGCGTAATATGGGCGTAATATGGAATCACAGTTTCTTCTTAGTGACTACGTCTATTTATTTTCTAAGTCTATGATTACATCTAGATGTTCTTCGCAGATGAATAATTTCCTTTTAGGAACACGCTCCAGCCCTGCCGCTCGACACCATTCCTCGTTGTGCCCAGCAGGTACACAAAAGAACTTTCTTTTGTGGTGTTTTGTTCTCTTTTAATGCCATTTTTATTTCATTTTATCATTCGTTTCATCGACGAAAACAGTCGTAGCAATTGTAATTTGTCAAAAAATACAATTGATTGACATTTGCCTAAACGTCATGTCAAGTGTCTCAAATCCAACTTTTTTTAAAGCATGTGGCAATGGAATATTCGGACTCGTGACGTCATATGTCTTTTACGACCTTTCAAACATTCGGTACATTTAGATTAGATATTTATGAATGAAAAGTGGCTTTTTAAGTAAAATAAAAAAACACGTATACTTCAGAATTTGATATTCTTTCGACCCATAACATAAAAAAGCCCACTTGAAAAAATTAAATGTTGTCAATTCGGAAAGTGTCAAATAAAAAAGATAGTCAAAATTTTTGGAAATTTCATAACCTATTGATACACACATACATACCTACAGAGTAAGTACACCAAGCTAGAATAGGATTTCGATTGGTACTAGGTGTAACGGTTTGTATCTTTTGTTTTTGATAGGAGTGAATTGATTGAAACCGGTCGAAGAGAACCAACGGGACTAGTAACTGGCGAGTAGTTGCGATCCACGTTGTATAGCCAGCTTACCTGCCTACACGATACACTCTCGATTGGCCTACTTACACTCTCGTCATATTAACTGATATTTTTAACACAATTACTGTATAAAATGCAACAGAAGATATAATGACTAGTAGTTAGTTATTACGAGTCTGTGACTAATAACTATATAAGAGCAAATTCGGGGTATTATTAATAGTTATTTGATAGGTAGATAGAACCTACCTGTTAAAGTTGGACCGATAAAATATGTTATAAGTTGAAAGTCCTGGATTACTTTGAATTTATATTTATAACGAGTTTCATGTAATATATCGTAATCGGTTTCAAAATAGTAGCCAAATAAAAACACATTTTTTTGGACCAAAAATAGAACATTCTAATGAAATGGAAAACTACTCCAATATCATTCAAACATAGTCATCTCTGGAATAACAACTGAATATTTGGCAGCTTGATTAATGTTTAACTCAATGAACAAAGCACATTTTGAGTCAATAAAGGAATATAAATTACTAAGGCAAATTTTATATTAACTCGCCGAAATCGACAAGACAAAAACCGGCAAAAATTTCAAGATTTAGCAGCTTGATGACTGATGTCAATGCTAAAATGGTGTCAACAGGTATAAACGACTTAATGTGGATTTTATGAATATAGCGTCCCATTACCCATCCACGATCCTTTATCGGTGCGTTCGTTGAAACCATTCCGAACATGACCGGTCAAAAACATAGGTAAGTATTCTTATTTAGTAAAGGTGCCACAGATTTATTTTATTTTGTTTATTTGGGGCATCAACAGTAATACATACAGAAATACAGAGGTCAATAACAAGAAAACAAGCCAATAAAATATGTCCACAAAAATACAGTTCACATGCAAATAACCAAGTGGTAAAGAAAGACAGTAAACAAACAATAACAGAAAATATACAAAATAATATTTATAATTTGTTATAATTTTAAATTTTTTATATTTGTACGCGACCGTGAGTGTCTTTGTTTGTGTTAGAGTGAGGTGTGTGTAAGTGTGTGAGAGAGAGTAAATGTGTATACTAACGGGTTTATGTTTATATTTTATCTAAAATATATGTTAATAAAATTATACAAAAAAATAAAACAATATAAAAATTTAATGCCGCTTTGCCTAGAATTTATTAGCAATCGGACACGGTTTTTAGGGTTCCGTAGCCAAAATGGCAAAAACGGAACCCTTATAGTTTCGTCATGTCCGTCTGTCCGTCTGTCCGTCTGTCCGTCTGTCCGTCTGTCACAGCCGATTTACTCGGAAACTATAAGTACTACAGTGATGAAATTTGATGGGAATATGTGTTGTATGAACCGCTACAAAATTATGACACTAAATAGTAAAAAAAAGAATTGGGGGTGGGGCCCCCCATACATGTAACTGAGGGATGAAAATTTTTTTTTCGATGTACATACCCGTGTGGGGTATCAATGGAAAGGTCTTTTAAAATGATATAAAGTTTTCTAAAAAACATTTTTCTTAAAGTGAACGGTTTTTGAGATATCAGCTCTCAAAGTCGTAAAAAGTATGTCCCCCCCCCTCTATTTTTATAACTACGGGGTATAAAATTCTAAAAAAAATAGAGGTGATGCATGCTAATTAACTCTTTCAACGATTTTTGGTTTGATCAAAGTATCTCTTATAGTTTTTGAGATAGGTTGATTTAACTGTAATTTTGGTTAAGTTATTGTGCTTACACTGAAAACGATGGCTGAACCTTATAAGTTTAGGCTCCATTCACCAGGTGTATAAATTGACATAATAAGTTTATTATATTTGCTGCTACGGAACCCTTTGTGCGCGAGCCCGACTCGCACTTGGCCGGTTTTTTTAGAGTTGCCTTGTTGCAATCACACAAGTCAATACAGCAAAATTCCTTATTATAAAGTTTTAACAAACGAGTAATGGGTAAGTTTTGGGCATGATTAGTACGGCCCATACGTCCCGGTACGCCGGGACATGTCCCGGTTTGGAGCATGATGTCCCGGCGTCCCGGCCGATAAGCAAATTGTCCCGGTTTAAAAATCATAATAGTTATTTACTTCATTTCGTAGGGGACTGGAGTTGACTGGACTTAATTTAAAAAAATACCTACAATAAACACGACTAACTATTAGGCTAATCGTACGTGGATAGAATGACTTAAGCGCTGATCCATGTCCGTTCACTTTTTACGAACTTACATTAACAGTGTCAAAACAAAATCTCTTTTCAGTTCCTCTAGCTTTTTCACTATTTGTTAAAAAACACAACTTCCAAAGTCGCGGGAAATAGCGGACATAAGCTATATTCTTAGCATCACCATTAGTATGTTAGCCTGTCTTGAATTACTTTTCATTACTCTTAGTAAAATATACTATCCCCAAATTTCTGTAAAAAATTTCGTTCACATACAGATAGAACAGTTTCTTGTCGCGTGCGAGCAGAACTTTGAACAGCTGAGTAAAAGAATAAGACATCGATTTATTTATTTAACTGTAGGATCCCTGTCGTTGGCATCATTTTGACACATAAAATATTTGTTCGCTCCTTTTTTGTGATTCGTTATTTTGACTAAGATTGTCACCTACAATCTTAGTCAAAATAACGAATGCAACATTTTTCATTCCTTGTTTAATTTTCATTCAGCGTGTTTGGTGGCCGGGCGTTGACAATGTTATTTTAAATAAAAATTTACAAACCAACCGATTAAGATTCCAAACTAACTAAGGAACCCTTATGGAGTGACTTAGTCTCGAGAACTACTAAAGCTGCCGATTTGAATTTGAATAGTTATAAACAAGGTTAAATCAGACACATTGTCACAGGGTTTATTATATATTTCGACGTATTTTCAATGTAAAATGCCCGATAAAAGAGGGAACAAAATTTTTAAATTTAGGGGCATCATATATCATATCATTTCATGTGGGGTATCATTTGAAAGGGTTTGATTTGCAAATTGTAAAAAAAATTTTTACAGTAATTTTATTTACTAACGGTAATGTAAAAATAAATACATCCCCCATATCTACGAAGTTTACGAAGGAAAACAATATTTTTTATTACACAACGTTAACATTATGATAAATGTAACAGTAAAATATAATATTATCCCTATCTCTATTCATATTTTTTAAATAAAAAAAATCTCTTACGAACTTTTGAATTTTAACCGCCTTAGATTGTTTTTTTTTTTATTTATATGAATTCATGGTGTCCAAAAACGATTTAAGTACGTGATAAAAAAAATGGCAAAAACAAACTCGCATGGCATACTAACTATGCCGAGAAAACGAGTGATACCATGGGACTGACGTCAAATTTCTACTTCGAGTTGCAGTTGCAACTAAAAGATTGCACGGAACCCTCGGTGCGCGAGTCCGACTCGAACTTGGCCGGTTTTTTATTAAATGTCCCGGTCTGAGTCCTCACGTTTATGGCAACCCTACACTAAAGGCACCGAGAATCTAATTTGCGACAGCAATGAAGGACTATCAATACGACCAGAGAGAATATCGTACAGCACAGACATGTCTAGTAAGAAGCGTCTATGCTGTGATAATATTCCCTTTAGCTTATACATACGTTATGTAGTATAGTACCTATTTGTTTCTAAATAGTAGTTATGCGTGGTCCGATACGCACATGACTGTTTTTGTCTTATATACCTAGCAACAGTTAGTACCTACTCTAAGAAAGTATCCTCAGAATATTTTGAATGCTACAAAACTCGTCTCTCAGTAGATAATATACCCATATATATGTGAGCAGTGAGGAACAACAAAGATGCCATCAGGGGGGGTGTGAGTCTCAGGGAGTGGTGGCGACGGCGGCGCCGGCGCCGGCAACATTGCCCCTGCTGCTACAGCTCGCAGTGCACGCGCTCTATGCCGAGTTAATGCTCGCCCCGTTTAAGAATACCACCAAAAAAATATATTTCAAACAAAATGGACCAGTTACTAAGTATTCTCGTTTTTGCTGCTGTCATCGCATCAGGAACATGTAATACAAGTAAGTTCTAAACACATCTATAATAATTATGAAAAGAAAACTAATAAATAACTTTCTTTTTTTTCTATGTATGTTGCATTGCAGTATATTATTAATTACTTATATCGTGTTGATCTGTCTTTTATTTTTATGGCAACCATTTGCACGTTATCACCGGTATTAAACTTGGGTACTTTCTTTCTAAATAGTAAGCGCCAGTCATTTCAATAAAGCTACTCAGCTGAACAACTATATTTTGCGGTTAAAGGATGACTCACACTAGAACGGGACGGGACGGGACGGGCGGGACGGGAACATCTGTCAATTTCTATAGAAAGCGTCACATGACATCCGAGGGCTCCGAGCTATCACGTGATTCTTTCTGTAGAAATTTACAGATTTTCCCGTCCCGCAATCCCGTGCTAGTGTGTGTCATCCTTAAAGGTTATTTTCGATTTAAATTTCTAACTTTTAGTAAGAAACTTTTAGTGAGTTAAACAGTGACCAATTACCATGTTAAGTATAAATATTTTTGAGGGAAAAATACAACATTAACATTAAGTACACGTACGTGTTCTCTAACTATTATTACTGATGCGTACCTAGTAATATTTTACAAATGACACAAGCACCTGTTTACATCAGTCTGCTCGGCGAGCTGTCCCTGCCGGCCTGCGCCTGCCAGCGCTTGCAAAGCACAACGTCATCGTTTTCTAGATATATATCAACAGCCCCTTTACAAAGTTCCCACTGCAGCTCAACTACGCAGTACTTAATTGTGGAATAGATTCCCTTTTGTCCCTAATTGTAAATGTTCGTCGGGGAAAATAGAAACATTGAAGATTTTCTAGATTCCCCGACTTTCTGTCATCATATTTGTTTACTTCAAGCCAAATTTTAAACCAATTTGCAAAGTTACAACACAATATGTTTTACGTTTAACCATTACATTGTGGAAATCATTAAGAACGCAAGGGATCATTTGGGACGTACTCATTTCCTTTGTTCCTAATTACACGAAATTGTAAATATTAATTAGTTACAATAAGCGCCACTCACGGTTGTATTTTTGATGAACTTGAAACAATATAGAGTTTGAAAGCAAATATCATAATGTTAAATACAAGATATAGTCTGACAAGCAAAGGCTGGAGTATTTTTGTTTTTTTATATGCCACCCTATTTTTTACATACCAAAAAAGAGACGCCCATAAATTAAAAAAAATCTACTGCAGCCATGGCTTGTCAGACTATAAATGTACAATATAATACAGAATCATGCAATCTTCAACCCCAAAATTTTAATGCTTACATCTACCATAACATATAACACCTAAAATGTACCGTGACCGCATGTGCGTATCTTCTGAAACTGACAGTCATTTACTTAGGCATATAAAAGTGCACTTGATTCTTGCGTCAAACGTACCATACTATTGTGTAATGAAATTAGAAGTAGGTCTATCTCCATATTTTATACTGTTAATGAGTAAAAAAATCATATTCGTTGTCACACTATTTTCTCCGTGTAGTTACGTACCTATGGAGAGAGCGCAATTGAGTTCATGCTTCTATTTCGTCTTAATCAGTGTTAAGTATGAACAAGCTGAACAAAAAGTACACTTAATGTGGTGTGGTGTGGTTAATGTGGTGTGTGGGTTCTTCGTTTTCATTTTAAAGTAAACTAAATAACTTGAATCATAAATTAGGTTAAATTAAATATGCGTATACTTACATATAAAAACAAAATACTATATCACAGATATTTTCTCAAACATGCTCGGAAATATATTTATGCGTTAATGTCACGAAATGAAGACATGAAGTTTCTTTTTTATGGCTACCTACATTACTTCTTGGTCTACCCAAGCCAAGAAGTAATGTATGGCGTAAGTATGAACAAAACATTACTGTCCGCTGACAAAACACACACAGCACAATATTAAACGACAAAGGAAAAATTACCTGGAATTAAATGACTCACGCCCACCCATCCGATCCGATCCATCAGAGCCATCGGAGGTCACGTGACGTTTTCTATAGAAACTGACTGATCGTCCCGGATCGGATCGGATCGGATTAGTGTAAGTCATCCTTAATCCGGTGTACCCCGAGCTCGTTTAGTAATCCCTTACTTCACGGCCTCTGCAGTAATGTGTACTATTATTGTGGACTACCCAAAAGTTAAGGGCCATATATAAAAATATTAACTAGATGTCACAGGAGAGAAAATTTGTGTGTTCAGCTGAACTGTAGAGTTTTCTTTGCATTGCAAATTGCTTTTTGGTTTTTAGCAAAATTCGTCATTGACAAAGGAAGACACGAATAAATTTAGCTCAAAAGTGTACCGCGGAAACCCGACGGATACCTTTCACTTCCAATGCTGAATTAAATCTTACCACTTTCTTCCATTTCGGCCCCGTTATCGCATTGAACATGTTGACTTACTCCGTTGGCTTTACGAGCCTAAGTGGGCCACGGACTTCAATAGTGTTTTATAAGTATTTTCACTCTTAAGGGGCTGACAACAGCCAAGTCAGAGCACACTGTCTATTTGTATCCGAGTAAAAAAGATCGCAGTTTCACCGGCCTGTCGGGTATTAGAAGGAAATAAGCCGACCAAGTGCGTGTCGGACCTGCCCACCGAGGGTTCCGCACAAAGGATGCTCCCCCCACACCCATTCAGGCATGGAACTCTCAATATGCGGCGATTATACGGTGTTCGCCTTTTTTTCCTGTACTGTACTGGCGTTCTCGAGATGCTGCTTTAAAAAGCTGACATAGATGAAAAGGCCTACTACTATGCTACAAGCTCTTACGTTGACGTAGAGGTTTGGTTTTTTCACAAAACAGAGAGACTAGTCTCTCTGTTTTGTGGTTTTTTACAGCTACAAGGGACCGCAGACGTGTGTCGGTATGTGGATGGGTTCCGTTTTGAGGTACGGAACCCTAAAAACATGAAAACTATTAAAATGTAAAAAACCGTGGTCTATTTGTCAAATGTAACTCGTTGGCGGTTTAGATATGAGTACCTAATAAAATTGTGATTGTAATTGCCAATTGCAGACGCCTATGTAAATAAAATAAAGACTTAAAAGACCGTTTAAAAATGATTTAAGACCAACCTTTGGAACCTTTTTACTATCGAGCCGATTTCTTTAAACTAAAATTCGGCTCCGTCTAACATTTTTATATTTTTGCAGTATTAAAATAAATAGCCTATCTTTAAAAACAGATTAAAACATGAATAAGGTGTTGTCAGCCCTTTAAGTAATGAACATCCTATCGATTCGTAGCTCGCAAAAAAACATTTAGCGAAATGTTCTAAATATGGTTTGGTTTTGGTGATTAACGTACAAAATTCACCATACCATCTGAGCATCTCTCCTACCAACACGCGCAAACAACACGTAATATGCCCGGCAGGCCATAGCCACTTTTAAGCAACATGAAAACGACATTACTTTAATTACCCATCAACACGCGGAACTTAATATAATGAGCAAGCGACAGCATAGAGATGACTAGATTGTATGTACTCAGTAGGTACTAAACTACTAACGTATCTAAGCAATCTGACTTAAGTAAGAATTTCAAATTGTTGTATTACATAAATGGAATGCGGAAATGCGGAAAATGTAGAGAAATGCGCATGTGAAATGTGGACACCAAGTTGAGTAACATGGGAAATGGCTACAATGATGGCTCGAGCACATACGTCGCCAATTGCCAGGCGTTCACGCTCACAACACTCCACCGTTGACCGTAGTAACAACACGGGCTCACCACTACTGGATTAATTCTAGAGTGTCTAATTCTATTCTCACTCAATTTTCACATTTAACTTACTTATTAAAGTAGTACATTACTGCAGATGCCGGGAAAGAAAAGCTTGAAGGGTGAGTATGTATGGGCTTGAAGGGGCGCTACGCTTACTCTCAATACATAACATACCTACTACTAGGCTGGATAGGATACGATAGGACGCCGGCAAGCCCTTTTCACGGCGAGACATGTAGGTATAGTACTTTTCTCAGTGATGCAATGAAAAAAAATATCGAGCACATACGTACGCCAGAAGACTAGCCGAGAGTAGCTGGGAGTGCATTAGCGCGTCAGTACGTGTGGTGGAAATTGTGGTGGAGACCATCGTGAGCGCAGACTTCTGGTCGAAGGGTGTCGTGTTTCGGCGGTTCCGGGCACCTGCAAAATCTTTCACCTGATCAGCCGATGCAACGGAGCAACGCAGTTACGTCGCCTGAATTAAATAATGTAGTGGTTGTATGTATTTATTTTTTGTGTTTGATGGTTCGCTGTGCTTTGGCTTCTACTCCTATGCTGTAAACTGGGAGCGTTGGTGGCCCAGCGGTAAGACGTGAGACATTCAATCCGAAGGTCTCGGGATCAAATCCAGCCGGCTCGTACCAATAAGTTTTTCGGAACTTATGTACGAAATATCATTTGGTATTCACCAATCGCTTTTCGGTGAAGGAAAACATCGTGAGGAAACGGGACTAATCCCAATAAGGCATAGTTTACCCTCTGGGTTGGAAGGTCAGATGGCAGTCACTTTCGTAAAACTAGCGCCTACGTCTTGGGGTTAGTTGCCTAAGCTTGACCCCAGGCTCCTTGGCAGCCGTGGCATAAGCCGGGAAAACGCTAGGAAGAAGATGTCTAGTCACTTCACCTACGAGTACCTATACATGAAGAAAATTTCGGGTTTTAGTCTAAACTGTCAAGTTATTATTAAAAAGACCAAAACCGACATGTGGTTACATTTCGGGCAACCACATACCTACCTACGTACTTTGTATTTGACTTCAGCATCATTTAGGTATATTTAAAGCTAATTGAATTCTGCTTTCGGTCTCAATTCTGAACTCAGCAACGCACAAAAATACAATAAACTAGAATAAAGAATCGAAGAAATGAAAAATCGACAACTGTCTTCCAAAATAATAATGAAAATACCTACGCATTATTTTTCAGTTTGAGCAGAATAAATCTATTTGGAACAAAAATAAAAAATAAATATACTTCCAGGCCTTCAGTTTTTTAGGTGTTATCTCTAGTTGCCCCGCATGCCAAGTACGATAGGCACTTTAAAGCCTATTGTAACGAAAGTAATGACGACATTTCATTGCATGTTTGAGAAAATGTAATAACCGAACATAAAATTTAGCTATTTTATAAATAACAACATTATAAACTGAAGTCCACGACAGCTGGAAACGGATAAGGACTTATTGTTAATTCTAGTATCGTTTGAAGCCCGAGGTCTACTCTGCAAACTAATTCCAAGGATTATAATATTATAATTGAGACCTAATAAAATAGGTAACTTCTGTGTAAAGACTATGGGTAAGTTAATGCCTATCACCACCATTATCCGTTGTTTTAGTTACGAACAAATTAGGAACTTTGTAATTTAACTCAATGTTTAGAAAACTTATACAACGTTTAGAGCAATTGCTTTAAATTCAAGAGTGCATTCTTTAGCTTAAATTTAGTTGATTTCTCATAGACACCAATATTCTAATTAGCTCCATTTAGAAAATAACTACTACTTTAATGTTATCTTATATGGGATTTGCATATGTGTAAACGGAGTATGAGTATTCGACATGACATGACATTGATATGTCATAGTTCATAGTTGTCACTTACTCAGTAAAGTCAATTCTAATGCCCGTTTTACATTAGCAGTTGATGCAACTAATAAATTAAAAAATAAAAATTAACGAATTTATTAAAACTACCTATGTTTCCTTAATTATACCAAGCCACATAACGAAGTTAAAGCAAATGCTCAAGAACATCCTGTATACACACACCCTGTATCCTGTAACAAGCTTGAGCGGGTCCAAAATGTTTGTTTACGTTTCATTTTCGGGCTTCGTAAATATGACCGTGTCTCCAGCTCCCGTTTACGACTCAAATGGTTGCCTATTCGTCATCGGCGCAATATGCATATACTTTCTCTTCTCTATGGCACGTTGTTTATTCCCTATACTCCTAGCTATCTCAAAGAGCGGTTTAGTTTCATGAATTCCCTTAGGTGTTCTCAAAATCTCCTTCTTGTACCTTACTACTTTTCATCAGTCAGTAAAATTGTGGAATGCTTTGCCGATTGACATAAGACGCGAAGAGGCGATTTTTAAAAATCTCCTTAAAGAATATTATTTAACGCTCCCCTAGTCCTGTTATTTTCCTTCATGTCAATTGTTTTATTGTTTGCGCTATCTTGCCGTTGTTTTTCTTATTTTTATACATTTATTATTATAGTAGTTTATGTAATATTATGTAGTATTTATATGTATTTTAGTGTGTTGTTTATGTAGTGTATATTATAGTAAGCAGTATATATTTAGTTTGTCGCTGTTTTGTTTTGTTTTGCACTGCCCAATAACTTTTATCTGTACGCTGTTTCGCTATCTGAAGGTTGTCTGGAAGAGATCGCTCTTTAGCGATAAGTCCGCCTGTTGTTGTTACCTACTAACTCATGTTCTTTTTTATTTGTTTTTTTTTACTATTGTATTTTTTTTGTAGTGCACAATAAAGCATGTTATTATTATTATTATACCCTTTATTTATTTTCATTCGTAAGTTAGGTTTTTACAATATGTCTATAAAAGTAAAATATAAAACAACATACAAAAAAATAACATATAAAACATAAACACATTATAAAAAACCTAACCTAGAGTGCCGCCGGCAACGGAGCAGGGCCCAGGCTGCCGGTGGTTAGGGCTGCAGAGAGAGGAACCGCCGGACTAAATATACGCGCCGTGTCCAGGATTACCGCCTTCTTATTATTATTATAGTAGGTAAATATTAGAATCCTTTAACTTTATTTTTGTTTTTGTATTTTCTATTATTGAAACGCGGTTGTCCAATAATTATCAAAGGCAATGCATTCCTCGCCGGGAAAGGTTACCTTGGTTCTATACCCTGTGGGCAGGAAACCCAAGCGCATCGCGATTTTCGCCCTGCTCCTAAAGCCTACATCGGTCTGCATGTTGGCCTCATGTCTAGCGTGTGGCGAATTAACTGTATCGTCGAACAGTAGTCGTGTTTTTGCGGGTGCCGAAGGAGCCGGCGCCGGCGCCGCTGCGGCCGGGTCATCGCTCTCGCCTCGCGCGCACAGTGAGCATGATGCGCTCCCATCAACCAGTTGCTTTCATCACTCTTTATCACATTGGTACTTATTTTACAATTGGGTATTATAAAATGTATTACTGTCAAATGCGCCAACATTACCATCAGAGGTACCTATGCTATGTATGCCCAAAAACAGCTTTTTAGACAAATATGTTTATGCAAAATTTACCCAATGTTTATTTACTAGAAAAAAAGGTTATATTTGGAATAATACTACATACCACACTTGTGTTACTTTCTGACGGTGGACAATGTAACCCTGTAATGCTCATTCGGGGGCCTTACCATGACGTTGTATGGCGGAAGCGTTTCCCTTTTAGTTATAGACTACAAACTTTGTGAAAAGAATCCTCATTAGAGTTTACAAAAAGTAATTTCAGCGATTTCGAAAATTCGACCCTTATAAGGGTGAAAAAGGTGTTGAAAGTTTGTATGGCGGAAGGTTTTCTGTTTAGCTAGAGACTTTATTTTATGTGTAAAGGTTTCTCATCAAAATACAAAAAAGGTGTTTTTATCTATATAATATATAAAAGAGAAACTGACTGACTGAATGACTAACTGACTGACTGACTGACTGACATATCAACGCACAGCCCAAACCGCTGGTCCTAGAGATACCAAATTTGAAACGTAGGTTCCTTATAAAGTCTAGAGGTGCATTAAGAAAGGATTTTTTAAAATTCAACCCTAAGGGGGTGATTTGGAAGTCCAAAGTTTTTATGGGGAAACAAGATTAGTTGGCCTATTCCATTTGAAACTTTACAGGAGTATTTATAGAGATAAATGAGGTAGCACGTGTTTCAGGTTTTTTGAGAATTCAACCCCTAAGAGGGCAAAAAGGGGTAACAAAGTCAAAAAACATCATGATTATCGTTTTTATGGTTTATCGGGTCGCTGAAATCAAAAACAGCAACCATTTTAAAATCCAATGAGGTGGACGTATGATACACCATCTTCCCTGTTGGGGTGCGATGGGGTTGAAATCTCAAAATATCAATATGAGTGTCGTTTTGTTGTTTATTTCTGTTTCTAGAATTTCAAATTTGGCACGTAGGTTTCTTATTAAGGTGTAGGGGTGCATTAAGAAAGGATTTTTCAGAATTCACCTTCTAATTGAGATAAGAAAGAAGATCCGAGAGGTTCTTTACAATGAATCTGGAGCCAAAACTGCGAGAAAAGGCCGCCATCTGAAAATTCGTCAGTTATGATCTGATCGTGATGGAAATCAATATCTGAGAATCCGAAAGGTTCTTTCTGAGGAATCAGAAGTCAACATTGATCGTAATATGTACTCGGTTGGTACATATCAAAGGGTTCCAGAGGTTCTTTATAACGAATCAAAGCCGCCAACTTGATTTTGAAATTACGTTACGGTTGAACACTTATTTTGTACGCGGACGAAGCTGCGGGAAATAGCTAGGATTTTTTAGAATTCTCCTTCTAAAGGGGTGAAGTGGGATTTGATTGTACTTATATCGGGAAACAAGGTTTATTCGACTATTTTATTCACAGGAGTTTTCCTAACGAGAAATGAGTAAATAGGAGTACGAAATGGGGTGAAAAAGTCAACATGGGAAATATATACAGTAAGTGTAACTTACCTAACGACCTACCTCTGCCTACCTTAAATCTAAAATAGGCCAGAATCAATGATCAGAATTGCGAAAAGGGGCTCCATCTTGAATTTATTGAGTTTTAATCCGACCTTGATAATAATCGGTATTTGGGGATCCGAGAGATTCCTCAGTAATGAATCTGTAGTAAAAACTGCGTGATCCGGCCGCCATCTTAAATTATTTCGATTTTGATCCGATCGTGTTAAAATCGATTTCCGAGAGGTTCTCTTTGTGAATAATCTGAAGTTAAAACTGAGAAAATCGGCCATCGTCTAGAATTTCTTCAGTTATGATCTGATCGTGATGAAAATCGATATCCGAGGATCCGAAAGGTTCTTTCTAACGAACCACCAACGCCACCATCAACGGCCACCATCTTGAATTTATAGAGTTAAGTTCGTGATAAAGCTCGGTATAGGCACATGTAAAGGGTTCGAGAGGTTCTTTATAACAAATCAGAGGTCAAAATTGAGAAACAGCCGCCAACTTGAATTTTTCAGTTTGATCACTTTTGCGACAACCATCCATTCCATTTAAATCCGTTCAGCCAACCGCAAGATAATAGCGGACAAACATACATATGTAGGTACATACAAATATACGGGCCCAACTAAGAACCTCCTTATTTGTAGACGGTTGAAAATTACGTTTAGTACGCGGGCGAAGCCGCGGGTAAAAGCTAGTTAGATTATAATCTGACAGATGGATTTACCCGAGTTTTGAAGTTTAGCGACTCACATGTTATATTTATTTCACAAATAATCCACTGTTTTTTTAATGGTTTTCGTGTCAACACCTTCTATTTAAAAGCATGCCGGCCGGTAATAGTGCGATCTCGTTTACTACGATACAAATAGACAATGTGCGCTGACTTGTTTCCAAAACAATAGACCTGCAAATATGGGAGCGCGGGGCATCCTGACACAGGTTCATTCACGTAAAAGGAGGCCCCAACCACTGTTCATTTTTCATTTTGACTGTTGTCAACCCCTTAAGTCCGATCACACTAGTCTGCATGTTAAATGTGTAGCTCCTACGTCCTACTGAATAATTTTCATTTCTTACTGAATAATTGTAAACCCGAAATAGCAAAAAAATGTTTGGCTGTCCCATAGAAAACATCTAAATCCATTAGACCGGAAAGTATATAACATAACATACATTCACATTTTCTTCGCGATTTCGGGATAGATTGTAAAAGTTATCCAGTGTGTAGAATATGATTCACCTCGCAGAGTAGGTACGGTCATATCAACATGTACCTATTACATGAGGTGAACGAAGTAAAGTGCACTCATGACAGTCATGACTCTGACAAGGGATGCTAGTGCTAGTGTGAGGGAAAGTGGCGGATGTTACATATAGCGAAAAACGACATAACCGCGACCATTATTCACATAAGTCACGGCTTCTTAGAACATAACTAGCATAAATATAAATATCAACAGGAATCTTATACTGTATTCAAGAAGGATAAAGCTGTTTTCACTCATCCTTAATTAGCACACGATTATGGAGAGGTACGCGTACGGCGATGAGTAAAGCTTATCTGTCCTACACACAAAGATCGTCCTCGTGTCGGGTTAATCATCAAAGGTTAAGGTACAGGCAGCTGGCACGTGGCCATGCAGCCCTTGTGCGGCGCGGTCAAAGGCGCGAAAGCGCTGGGCCGCCGCCGGCGGTCACTGCCTACCGTTATGCGGAGGACCCTCTTGAATACTGATGCCGCTGGCGCACGCTCGTACGAAAGCTGCATGACAACTCTAATGAATCAGCTGTCCAGCATGCAACATAATAATGCACTAGCTATCATTTCGTTATTTTCTCACACGCATACATAAAGTCATATATCAAAAGAAACAAAATTATTTATATTTACCTGCACAGCATTTGACTTCAGTGTAAATAAAAATAACAGAATTAGGTACTTTATATAATCTCTACAATCAACAGCCGTTCTCTCCCTCTCTCTCTCTCTCGCTCTCTATCTTTGATTTTTTTATCTTGAATTTTTAGTTATATTTGTATACTTTTCTGCCCTCTACCTATTAATTAAGTTTAGCATATCAATCATAATTATAATTTAATTGGTTAAAAACCGAACTGTAAGTAGCATCTGTATGTAAATTATAAGCACTGTAACTTTCTATTTGATAACTAGTTACAGCTAGGAGCCCTATTCAAACGTGCTTATCTGTCATTTTAATGAGAACTTTCGTGGATATGATCAATATCACTTTACATAGTGGGATAAAAAGTTTATTTTAAAATAGGCTAAAGGTCTAGCCATGTTTGTATGGGGCATCGGCCTCAGAAGCCAATTTGATTGCCGTTTTGCCAAGTTATTACCCCAGATGTAAGATGATATTTCACCAAATCAGGTCCAAAATGCTGCAAGTTTTTAAGACAAACGGCAATCAAATTGGCTTCTGGGGCCGATGCCCCATACAAACACGGCTAGGCCCTTTGCGTTTTTAATTCGCGTGGAACCTATTAAGGCCGACCTTACATGTCGGATACCCGATTCAGGGTACGATAATCATATTGTTTGTATATGTACAAATGTCGTAAACGTATGTATGCGGTAAACCTATTTTCAGGATAATGACTGTCAAAATGAAATGAAATGAAAAATATTTATTTCGAGTATCAGATGACTCATAGGTCGTTAGATTACAAACTAAATAACTTAATACCTAATGTTATTCCTTAAAATTATTAATTAGCCTAAATTTCATAGAAACTGCTGGAAATGTGTTTATCGCCGCAGTGTCTCATGTACGGGCAGTCTAGTCTGCCCGCTATCAGTTGCAGGATGGGGTTGGGGCTGGCCCGCACCCAGCGCACCAGGGACGTGCACCGCTTTCTCATGGTTGTATGGAAGCAATCCACGAGCGCTTCCGCGAACATCCCTAATGCGCTGCAGAATCGGGGCAGCCCCGCCAGCACCCGGAACGCGTTGTTGAACTGGACCCGGAGGGCCCCGTAGGCCAGTTGCCTGTAGAACGCCCACAGGCTGCACGTACACAGGGAGGTGCAAAACGCCCTGAATAGAGTTATTTTTACCTCCCTTGTACACCGCGCGAACCTGCGGGAAATCATATTAGCCCTGACCGACAGAGCCCTCCGTTCCCGTTCAATGTCCAAGTTATCCTGGCCATCCGCTGATAGGTACTTGGTGTTTTATGTTTGTCAAAACTTTCAAGATGTCAGCGATAGTCATAGAGAAACACTCTTGGGAGATGAAGTGTCAGATGTATAATCTCATCTCACTATTGCACTAGAGCGTCTTGTTTATGGAAATCATCGAAAAAGTCAACTCCGTAAGGGGAATCCCATGAATAATTTTTCGTGTTATAAAAAATAGCGTGTGAGAAAATTATCGAAGTAACTTATATTAAATTTGCACTCTGTTGCGAATATCTCTGCCAAGTTTCAGCACTAGTAGATATGTCATCAAATTAGTAGGTAAAAGAAACATCTTGGGCCTCAATGTAGGATTCTGCAGTTTCCAGTTCATCGCAAAAAACCTATATAGCAAATATAAATCAGAACACAGCTCAATTTTAATATAATTTTGAAGTCACATGAATGACATGAAACACATTAATAGCTACATATATGTATATTCATTTCAAAGATTACAGAACTACCCGTACAGGTAAAAAAGGCCATCCCGTGGTGGATAATAGATATTGTCATCGAATTTTTGCATATCATCATCAGACACGTGTGGAGTTTACAGTTTACATACGTAACTAGTCCATGCAACCGTTTTTGTACAGCTTTGAAAGCATGTAACCGTTCTCCTTATTGATGACAAACTTATTTTTTCTTGTGATCTAATCTTTAAGATGATGTACGTATCATCACGACGCAAAAGAAACTTCAATATTAGCATGGTGGGCTCCCGAACTATTATCTTAAAGCATAGACAACAAGAAAGTCTAGGGATATAGTCACATGGTAACATATACCTATGATGTGAAGTGGGTATGCATATCTGTCATATTAGCGATTCGAATAGGGCCCCTTTTAATAATATACTTATATCGGGCTACTCACGTCTATAGAGTCGAAAATAGCTCGACATATTTCGGAACGGTCCGCGCCCCATAATCATGAGTGAGAAGCGCTTGCGGCGATTTTGGTTTGGGGTGCGTGTGCGCTGAGCAATCGTGAGTAACCCGATATAAGTATATTAATATGTCTAATACTCACGGGAGTTTTCTATTTAAAAGAGCCCCTTTTGTTTACTCTTTAATATGGTCAATAAGTATACATTAATGCTTAAGTATTGGTTTTGTTATGTAAGATATGTTCGGCGGGCGCTGCTCGCGGCGCGACCCCGCCGTGGACGCGTGCCTGCTGCGCGGCTTCAACTCGCTCGCCGAGTTCCTGAAGGGCGGCGCGCCGGAGCTCGGCATCGAGGAGGTGAGTGCTGGCTCCGACATGTTCGGCGACTAACGAAACTAACGCGAACAATATATTCACATTACGCAAATTAATTACACACTGAATTGGCGGCATCAGACGAAGCGAGGTGACGAGTGCTACATTTATATCCTCCAGTACCAAAGAGCTTTAACGCACTTTAAAGAACTTTAGCGACTCATTGAGCTAATTACCAAAATAATTCATAAATACAAAGTACATATTGTACAGATGCAGTGAATAATATTTTCCCGTCGGAACTGTTCGTATTTATCTTGCTGTCTCAATTGACTAGCGGTTGCCTACAGTGGGTAGGTACTAAAGGTATTTGAGACAAATAGATGAATTCGGGCATTTCCGTCAAAATACGATGGGAAACTATTTTCTACATCTGTACCTTTTATGTTTGTTAACAAACATTTTCGCTGTCTCTTGCTTTGGTTAGATTTAGTTAGTGTTATCTATCAAATGATTTTGCTGTCTGAAAACATAAAGGAGGTAGAGTTAAACGACGTCATCTCTTCCAATCGAACTATCAAACTATAAAGTATTATTTTAGAGTAAAAGTTTTATGAAATTATGACGTAGACTTACACTTTCACAGTCTGTGCTATCAAAATCTAGGAAACTTAGCATATACAGACTCTACCTTGTTGCATATATTATATAAATATATATATATATATATGTATACATTCTAATACGCATATGTAAATAATAAACAAAAGAATGTTTTGGCGCTTTGTGCATCCGGGAACACGACCCGGATGTTGTATCAGCCAATGGCCCTACACGGAACAAATATGTATTTATAGGTATACCTACAAGAGCGTGCATACATAAACTTATCAAATATTTACTTACCGACTGTTTAATCTGCGTATTGTGTTCCGCGTAACTAGAATCAGCGCCCAAATCAAAATAATCCAATGTTTAGTAAATTAGGAGCTTTTGAATTATAACTACTTTTTAAGTAAGGTGGGCTATGATTAAATGTTTTTTTGGTGAGATGGATAGTGTTGTGTTGAAACCCTTTTAAAATAAAAACTATTTGATTAACTACTATTCGGTTTTCTAAATTAGAAGGAATGGGCAAGGACTATATTTTTGTACGTATGTCGGTAAAACTTGGCTACGCCTAATCTAATACATGTAAATAATAAATAAAAATACATTTTTAATACACTTGCTCGTAACGAAGTTCTTATCGTACCGCTTTTAGGCTCATAATCCTAGATATTAAACACGCGTGCTTTTTCATTATATTATTGAACTAGTGTTGTAATCAGATAACCCCATCAAATTAAGTTTGTACCCTGCGAGACTAAGTTACGTACACAGATAATACATTCAAATTTTGTCGGATTGGAAAGTTTTTTTTTCCAAATAAAGTAAACGGGTTTTAGCCGCATAATAACTTATGCCTTAAAAAGCAATATCTCCGTATTTAGTTGAATACATGGATTAAAACCTTCTGAATTATTGAATATACGTGAAATTGTATTAAATTATTCAAAACTAACAATAATTTGTGCTTCAAACATAAATAATTTCATTTTTTATTTTGGCTGTTTGGCGAGCCTTTGCCTCAAATTTGCGCGCACAACGCGATTCGAAAAAAATACACCAATGGCGCGCTGCGGTAACTTATTTACGTAAAACATTTTTGATTGTTTTCTCGCTTTATTATTATGATAAAATGCAACTATAATAGAATTAGAAGTACAACTATAACAATATGTGGATTAGGCTCCTCTGAAACTACAAAGCGCGGCGCGGGTGCTATCATGAAAATCTAGTTGTACTTAGTAGTGATAAATATACCTACTTATTTGTGACGTTTGGGCCTTAGCTTCCGGATTTATTAATTGAAAATGTAAAATATTGTCATCAACCTACGTCGAAAAGGCATCGCAAGAAGCTTCAAGTACCTAGTCTATAAAGGTTAGTGAAACTCATATGCTAATTACCTTGTAGGCATTCTGACATGATTCTGACAATTAAGTTAACGTATTTAACAAAAGTTAATAACCTCGAATTAAATTTAGATTTTTACTTACAAGTGTGTTGAAAAATGTCGTATGACACGTGTGTGCATGGCCATTATACACATCGGCTTTCTTATTGCGCACTCGCTTTCAGCTCGCGCGCACAATACCGCCTCGTGTATAATGACCACCATAGCACACGTGTATCACAATGTACTATTCTGTCTAAAACATAGACGGGTTAAGATGGAGTGGTCGAGGGATAAGATTGGCATAGTGTCTAAAGTCTTTTAAATAAATGACAACGGTTACTGTTGGTCGATATTCTATAGAGTTGCTTACGCTTAACACATACAGTTGATTTTTGCGGTAATATCCCTGGTAGGTATGTAGGTAACAAGAAAACTGTAGATGGAAAAAAAAGTTTTTACTTTTTTTACTTTTATCTCATTTTATAGGACAAAGAACAGTGATAGGTACTCAAACTTTATTGTTAAATCTTGTATAAATAAACTGAACATATTTTTTCCTAACATTAACAGGATAAGCTTGGACTTAAATAGGTAACAGTAACATGAATAGGTACGTCGAAGGTAGGTATGTAATTTTCAAAGTTTTGTACGCGATTAAGTCCCGTTTAGTAAATAATAATGTGTAATAATCGTAAAAGTTTAAATCAGTACCTATACGTTTACTTAGTTCTTCCATATATATATATATATATATATATATTATATTTCTTACTTACTATTTCATCTTATCGTGTTTAGGTCAGTTAATAAACTGTACCTTAGCGGTAATTATTTCGTTTAGTGCAAATTTTGAGCATATGCCTGTTTTTGTAAGACTTTCAAAACGGGTGAAGATTAAAGCATTTCTATCTTAATGTTATCCCGATGAAATTTGCCGGGTAAAGGTTAAAGCTGCCCCTAAATCTCAATATACATATCAAGAAAAACCCTAAATTGGCACAATTATTCGATCACAACTTTTCTGCTTACCTTATTCATCAGGTTATTAAACACGGGTTAAGATGGAAAATCGACCAAATTACCACAAAATCCTGACCTACACAAAATGGTACATAGCACGTGTCTACACACTCCAAGCGGTCACTGTTGACTAAACGGCGGATTGTAACAAGATGGCGGCTTAAAGTATGAGACCAGCACCAAACAATTTAAACTAAATAGGGAGTTATATGAGGCTTTTAATCATTCCTTTTTGTATCTTTTCCTATCTTACCTTACCTATTCACAAAAGAGTTAAACGACAGAATGGGAATTTTAGTAAATAGGACCTCCGCGCTTCGTTAGATTACCTATCCTATGTGTCGTTAGGCATTTGCCTATACTCAGGCCAACATATGACATAATTTCTGTCTTTCACAGAAGCCTACTCTGGGTTAGGTGTTCGTTGATATTTGATAAAGACAAGTTGGTTGAATTTTCAGGCGGAGCCAATAGTGATCGACGAGTTGTCGATCGCGCTGGGCGGCGGACCCGACGGCTACCGCGCCACCTTCAAGGACATACACGCCACCGGCGTCTCCAACATGACCATCACCAACGTCAGGTACAGGACACACTACATAATCATAACAAGAAATCAAAGAAAGATAACGAACTAGTGAATTAGCTACATACAGTCAGCTGCGGAGATAATGGACCCCCATTGTTTTTATTGCGCATTGGGCTATTTTCTCTGCAGCCTCTGACCTACCAGCAACTATACTAGGTACTCGTACATGTTGCTCTATTGCATACTATATACATACTAAAATCGCCTCTCGTTAATTCGAAACTCGAAACACCGACCCAAATATTACGATTTATCGAGAGTTTGAAATAACAAGTGGTTATAAATATACGGGGGAAAAAATTAAAGTACAAGTTGTTACGTAATATGTAGGTACTCGTAACTACTTAATCAACTGTTATTTATTAAATGCAATTTTTGAACAATATCAAAATGTTAGACGTATGTATACATACAAACATAATGTTAATTAATTTTTCTCCTTACGAGCACATAGCACATAGCTGTGACTGATCAATAACTTTTTAACAGAAATAATGCCTGAAATGCTTTTTCGTTCGTGTCGTTTTGTAGAGAAGCTTTGCAATGTTTCGAATGAAGCTCTTGCTTTCTTTATTGACACCTCTGCCAAAGATTCTGATGTATCATCTTCATCGTTGCTCATAACTTTGAATTGTAGAGTGTTTAACGCCTACGAGTTCGAAAACGCATTGTTTCGTTGCGTAGTGATATTTTTTGTTGGAATTACCAAGTGTTTAAAAGTGTATTGATTTTTTTCCAAATAGCAAGAGATCTTCCAGGGAACTCGTGATTACTTCGATTTATAAAGAGGTTCAAATTATCGCAGGTTTGATATAACGAGAGTCGACTGTACCTACATGAGCGCCTTATTCATACTCATACTCATTTATTAATAATATTGTTACATATTACACGTCATATATTCTGCATTAAAATTACAATAAAAATGATATATTATTACGTGGATTATTAAGTTTTAAAATTGTGTAAACAAATCAAATCGAATAACATTATAATTTAGAAGAGTCATTTTAGGAAAAAAAGTGCAGTTGCATACATTTCTTTATCTACACACATATATTATTAGTACCTAAAAAAATGGGCTAAGTAGCCGAAGGTATGACACTCGCGTCTATCTGACTGATAAACATCTGTCACAAACGAATGAATGTGAATATGTGCAGGTCCGACTTGGAGACGCACCAGTTCCAGCTGACACTGTTCGGGCCGCACATCAGTGCGCGCGCGCGCTACCGCTCGTCCGGCGTGCTGCTGCTCGTGCGCGCCTCCGGGGGCGGCGACTACTGGGGCGAGTACGGTGCGTAAACACCCACAGTTCCTTCCGGAACCTTGAGGGACAGCGCAGTTTCCAATAGGTTCCAGTTCCGATTTGGAGTCGAGAACATATGTACATTGCACTCTATTGTTAAGGAATGAACGAATGGTGTCAAGGAACCGTCCCTCAATTCCATAACGTGACAACTTTTCAAGAAGCAAAGCATGGTCGACCATCTCGAAGGCGCGCGACAAGTCGCAAAATATTGCGGCGACTTGTCGCGAACCCTCGAGGTGCGTCAACACCCGCGCGACTACATCACGCGTCGCGTCTGCCGGCCTGGCCACGGACCCGCGCGAACTGCGGCAGCGGCAGCGGTGAGCGGCGAGCGGCCGAAACAAACGGAAGAAGCGCATGAAGGATGCCACGAGCCGCCGCCGCTGGCGACAACGCGCGCGAATTTACCCGAGCGGTCGGCGGCGGCGGGGCGCGGAGCGACGCGCGGGGGAAACAAACATACCGAGCTAGTAGACGACGCCACGACTCAGAGCGGCGCGACCGGCGTTATTGACGGCGCGTATCAGGCGGTTAACGAGAGAACAAAAAATATTAGACGATTCGCGCGCGAAATTGATTCGGAAATACTTATTACCGATATATTCAATAGCCTAAGTATATAATGGAATGTTTCAATGCTCATTCTGGTGCACTCGTCAAATTTTTTAGGGTAGGTACTTTCTGTATTCTTCATACAAAACATTAAAAAATACTTATTATTTTTACACAACCTTAATATTATGATAAAAATTACAGGATTATTCTCCTCTCGTGTTCAAAATATCGTGCCTGAAATATGAGCTATGCCTGCCTGAGATATGCCTGAAATATGAGTAATTTTGATGAGTAATTTTTGGATAACGCCAGAAACAAAACTCCTAGTAGCGCGATTTCTTACACACACCTCAAGATTTGATTGGACTCGGTCCAACCGATCTCTCTGAAGCGCAAACTCAGAAGGAATATTCCAGAGTAGCCCCTGCCACGGTCCAAATTTTGCCATTTTGAATACGTCCCCTCCGCTCGATGCCGCTGACGCTACTGCGAACTTGCGAAGTACGTGGCATGCTCGGCTCCCCGCTTGCCCTTGCCGCGCCGCCTGCCGCCCCGCTCACCGCTAAGACGATGTCCGTGGCCAGGCCGTGTCGAGAGGCGCGGCTGGTATGCATACTGTTGTCTACATAGTAGGTTGTTAGTTGAAAAATACTCTATGAGTTTAGTGCTAATAAGACACTCAAACTCCTTAGAGATAATAGGTATTAACGAGATGGGACGATAACATTTTTCGCACCCTTACCTTTGTAACTAGGCTGGACCTTGATTTGCTTTAAAGAATCAGGATACACTCCGCTAGCTATACATTCATTAAATAGGTGCAGAAACAGTGATATAACTATAGGTGGTAGGTAGTCAAGTATTCGCGTTGACATGTCCTTTATATCTTTAGATTCCTTACGCTTAATTTTTTACAATGTCATCAAGGGCTAAGGGTTCAAAATGGAATGTAGGCATTGATAAGGGTAGGTACTGATACAAGTAGTTAAGTGCGGCGAGAACGCACGGTTGTTTGTTATTTGCATTTGTGTTAATATAATACGGGTTTAAAAGACGGGATGCAGCGCTCGCGGCGCACCGATCAGCTGATGTCGAAACAAACAAGTTGATAGCACTGTTTTTCTTGCTTTGATTTTTACACGTCTCTGAGGATATTATTCGCCAAATGCTACGGCACATATTTTCTTTTGAATTTGATATTTGGCTATTAATGTAGTCGCTTCTAACACTTTTTAGGGTAGTCCAGTACAATATTTCCGTTTTTTGCAAGTGAGAATATAACTCGGTGTCACAAGGGCATTGTTTTATTTTAGATTTAAGTTTTCGGATTTGATTACGTAGCTGTCTAATGGTGTCGTTGACCCAACCACTTACATGTGACCTTGCTAGTTGTTTTTTCAACGGAAAGCAGATCAAATGTGGTGTGATGAAAACGTATTGTCATTATGAATTAAGACAAAAAATAAATTAAAATGTGTAATTATAATTGCTTGCCAGACGGAGTGAAGGCTAAGGTGTACTTCCGCGGGGCGCCGTACGAGCGCGAGGGCCGCACCTACCTGCGCCTGCAGCAGCTCAAGCTCGACTTCTCCGTCAAAGACATCCAGATGGGCGTCGAGAACTTGCAGAACGGCAACGCAGTGCTCCGTATGTTACCTTTCACTCAGTTACATCGTGACGATAGATATCGCAGTGTACCTATTTATGTTGCAACAATGTTAATTGAAAGAAAGCCATAATTACATAGTTTCAATATGCGTACTACCTAGCACTGTGCTGAAACGGGACCATTTCGTTTTAATTGTAAACATAAGTAAACTAGATCCTTCTAATATTAGTTATAAGTACCGAAAGTTTGTATGGATGTTTGTTTCACGTAAAAACTACTGAATGGATTTTAATGAAACCTCACAATAATATAGCTTATACATCAGAATAACACATAGGCTACAATTTATAAAGATATTGCGCAGACGAAGTCGCGGTCACCACCTAGTTTTATATAAGTATAATGTAACGTGTAGGTATTCCTCGAATAAAGGTTTCCTATCTTTATGCATGAGTTACCTTGTTAAAAAATATCAATGAATATCTTCGAAGCTTACTTGTTTGTATAAATAGACAATCTAGACTTGAAACCAAACAATGTAATGAGCAGGCTTAAAAACATACTTACAGAGGCGGCGCTGAACCTGTTCATCAATACGAACGCGCAGGAGCTCCTGAAGGAGATGAAGCCGGAGCTGAAGCGCGACCTGGCCGACAAGATGGCGCGTTTCCTGGCGCGCATCCTCGACCACATCCCCTACGACGAGTGGATCGTCGACTGAGCGGCGTGACGGCGCGCGGCGTCGCCCTCGCCCTCGCCCCAGCGGCCAGCGCACGACCCGCCACCAGGGAACCACTACTCTACACACTATTTGTTACTCAAACCTTAATAGTTTGTATTTCAATTAAGTACTTACTAAAACATTTTGTCATGGGCCATCCATTTTAATGTTTGAAGCAAACTGTTAAACTTTTTTCATGCAATTATATTTCACCAATAAAAAGTTAGAATAGTGAAAGCAAAGTAAAGAAGATGACGTGGTGACGTGATAAGGGTTATTAAGTAAGTAGGTGTTGTTGTTTTGCATAGGAATACACTGCAATTTGCTGTAGAGCAGATTGCTTAAAGCACATTTTGATATTTTTTCTGTAAATAGTTGATGTGACTGTGAGAACGGTTTGATGTGTATATAACGTAGGTACATACCTGTACTTAAGTACACCAGACACGCTAAACATTAAAATTAACAATGACTGCCCAAACATAAACTATATTTACTAGTAATTATGTTTTGCAATCTCTTTGTAGTTGAATTAAGAATATCCTCGATTTGGGTAAGTATATAAAATAGGTACCTACATATTATAGTTATTCAGTTTTTATGTCATCGCCAGTGTAATTTTATTGTAACTATGTACGTATTTTTTTTAATCATGTATGAGAAAATAATATAAAACAAAATAATCACCAGGAACTCAAATTTTTCGAGTGAATTTGTGTTCTGAAGAAAAGTTATGTCAGTTTAATCTGCCTAAATTCTCTTAAGTAGGTACACACGCGTTTTAAAAAGTGATAATGCTACTATGTGGTCTAGTCTAGACATGATTTTTGACAGACTTCAAAGTGACACTGTGATGTCTTTGCAAAACTCGGCTCTACCAAGAAAAACATTTTTTTTGTATTTTAAGTAGGCCTTTTCTAAATGAATTTAATTACCATGTATGACCGTTTCTTTTAGCCTCAGGAATACGCTGTTAAATTCTCTCGCAATGCTAGGGCACTGTGTATATTTAATGTTGTGTTATTGCAACTCTTGAACTATCGTGCTTACCATGAGTACTACGTTGTAAACGTAGTCGATAGCGACCGCGAGATTCCGTGGTATTTCCATCTCGCTCCTACCAGTTAAGAACGAGCAAGGGGCACTGACAAATGCGTTGACGTAGATTCTGGCGACTATAGATTACTATAGTAAAAGTCAAACTCGTAGTAAGCACTTATGTACTTATATAGATAACAAGTTTGTAAACAGCGTGCCTACGAGTACATTATGTAAAGTTGAATTTCTAGATTTTTTTTGGCTGTGTCGTACTCAAAATTGGAACGAGGTAGTTTTACACTTTTGTCCTTATTATAAAAGATTTTCCGAAGTATCAAGTATATAGTATTCAGATGAAGATAAATTGTGGTGAAGACCAGCCCCCGAGTCGAGGGTAATGAACAACCTGGCAGTTCTGCATCCTGTTATGATATTTTTGGCATAATTTCAAAGTATTTTTTCTACTCGCCTACTTTAATCTGTCAATTACGAGTACATAAACAAAACTTTAAGCTAATACTTTTCGATATTAGACAGTCCAACTCAACTATAATATCTGATTTCGATACGCTGTAGGCAACTATAATAGAACTTCATACAAATTCTATACTTATTTGCGATGTCGCCTGCGCCTGTGCCGAGCGCGCGCCCCGCGCCTGCGCCGACCGCGCCCTCCGCGACTGCCCCGACCGCGCCCCACGCGCGCAATTACATCTTTTTGTGTTACATCCGTGTTAAGTCAATAAAATTGAATGATGAAATTGTTCCTCCATAGATGATGATGATGATGACTGGTAGAAAAAGTATTGTATACAATCGTGACATAATTAAGTTTTTCAATCTCGTACCTTACTTAGGCCACTCAGCAAGCTTCGTGGCCTAAACACGGTACTCGACTGAAAAACTCTTCATTATATCACGATTGTATAAAATACTGTTTTACCCAGCTATAATAATAGCTTGCTTGAATAGGCTTCAGGAATATGTACATGAAATGATAACTAATTGAGAATAGTTTCATAATTTCATGTTAGTGCTAGTTTACGGTACCGACTAAAATAACCGACTGGTTTTAACATTACATCTCTCAACTTTTTTGTAGCATAAATAAGAACTGCGTCTTTTTACATATAATGTTTTTGGTGGGATCAACTTTGTTTGTAACTGACTACAAACCACGACGAAACTTACTTATGTATCACTTTTCCGAACTCTCCGAATTTTCTATGACTAAGGTAGGCTATAAACTACTTATGTTTAAAATTTGGAGCTGCTGGGCCTGCTCGAAGTGCCTTAGAGTTTTAATGTTCGGTGAGTGACCAAACTAAGAAACTTTGACGTTAGATAGTTCTTGAACTACAAGTTCAAATTAAATGTTATTGAGAATATATCTATGTCATGTTATAGCCAACAAGTCATAGAAAATTCAGGATTCCAGCTTTAACCAGCGCAAAATTGCAAAATGCTGAAAATGGCCTTAACTGCTTCGAGAAAAGGATGGTACGGCCGTGCCTTTGTTTTGCTCGACTTGTTGGAGATACTGCCGTGCCCCCAGACATTGATTTATTGTCAGCATTTAATATTATTTTAGGGAAGAGAATATCCACTTCAAGTATTTTGGTCTGACATTTCTAGATTAAGTATCTTAAACGGACTACTTACTTACCTACTACGTACTACCGTAAGATTAAATGTTAGGGATAAGTAGCTAATGTAAGTGACATATATGATATACTACAAGTAAAACCTAAACGAATGATGTTGTATCATTTTTTCTCAACAACTTGCGGCCAAACTGAGCACCGTAAGCAACGCCACACGATGCGTTTCTGTATTTTTGCAAAAAAATATTTACCGTCGCTGGTAAATAGAAATGAGATGACTGACAATGCGTTATTATGGGGCTTTTCCCATTTCAGCTTCCCAGCTTCTAATATTTAATTACCGGGCCATTTTGAATCAGTATAGCTGACGTCACCTCGTTGAGCCGCGTTGCCGCGTTTGTTGCTTCGGTGAGGACAAACCCTTTATCGTATATATATATGGGTTCTGGGTGTTCTTAGGGATCTTCTAGCAGAGCAGGACTGTACAGGACACTGGGGAAGGTCACACTAAGCAACTTTCACCATTACATTTTTGTTGAAATTAATCAAATTATTTAATTAAATAATTTTAATTAAACAATTTGATTTATATAGTGCCTAGTGGTTATGACGTTAGCCACGTAAGTTGAAGACCCGGGTTCGGTCCCCGGCTTGGCCTGCGGTGGACTTGGTATTTTTCTTTAATATATGACATCTAATTTAAATTTATAACTTTCACTATGGGTACAATCACAAAATCACGAAAAAATCTCCTAATTATAAATTAATTGATAGTTTAAGTATCAATTGACTCATGATTAGGATTTGTTTTGCCGTTTCGTCGTTGTCTGAAAATTCCTAAATGGTTCCCCACCCCAGTACCCTGTTCGCTCCTGCTACATGACCCAAAAAAAAACAGCCTGTATATGACCCCCTCCCATTTTCTCCACGTGAAGAAAAAGGGATGCATATGGATCTATGATCATAGATATATGATAGTGTAATATGGGCCTAAGACAGCGCTTGACACCCAGATGCCGTAACAAGAAGCAGCTATTGCTCAAGAAGGAAAAATGGAATTGTTATAGGATCAATTTGTTGTCCGCTTGTCTGTCTGTCAAGACCACTGATCGCAATGAGGTGAGTGAATGAGTAAGGTGAGCTAAAATACCCATTTTCAATACAGTTGCTCACAAAGTGCCCTTTTTTGGCTGTTTTGCGTGCGCAAAGTTTGTTTTTGCGAACTAGTGCTTTTTACTTTTCCAATCTTTTTAAATTTGGTTGTGTTCCAATTCATGACTGCTTACCGAAGAGTATTATTGTTCGTTAACTTTACCGACCCGTAATAAAACTAAATACTTACTATTAACGCAATAATATTAAAGATATTGATATATCATATTTCAATAATTACTTCTTTATCATACTAATGATCATTCATTAAAAATATTAACATTGAATACAGTTCTTGAATCTGTGTGTATGAAACGGAACAGAGCCTACGAAACGTCAGTCAAAGTAGAGGCGTTTTTCAATCAGGTAAACATGTTCGAAGGGCCTCTAAGACATGACGATACGATTTGTCACATGCGATTTATTATTTTGTTTATGAGAAATAATTATTATGAGATTGAAGATGAGAAAGTAAAGAAGATAAGATAAACATTTTGAAGATGTTCTTAATATATCAACTGTATTACAATCGTGTCACGGAAATAATAAAAAAACTTTAAATTCGTTCTTATGTATTTTAATTTTTTTCGCATCTGTATTGAAAAACGTCGTTCGATTCACGTGCGGATATGTCATTTTTCACTTGTCCCGAGTATTGCCACTCTCGCCTACGGCTCGTGGCAAGATACCTCGGGACTCGTGAGGTAATTAAATACTTTCCGCACTAGCATCGAAATGTACTATTTTCGCAAGAGGGACATAATAAAAGAGGACATTAGACAATTTGCAAGTTTGAAGAAAAAAAAGGGTCACAGTCTAGTCATATAGTTTAAATAATAAGGAATCCGAAAGTGTGAAATATATTGTAACGTTAATTAAGTGCCTAATCTGTATTTTCCAACTATGTAATTGTCAGTGCTTTTGATAGAGACGTGTTAGCTCTAAGAGTATTATTATATTCTTTTTCAACCGACTTCAATATTTCTAAAGGAGGAGGTTCTCAATTCGTCTGAATTTTTATGATTATTATTTATCTTATTTTATTTTTATCTTAGGTTAGGTTATATAATATGATTATAAAAGTAAAATACAAAAACACATACAAAAACAATACAAAATAAATATAAACATATTATAAAAACCTAACCTAGAGTGCCGCCGGCAACGGGGCAGGGCCCAGGCTGCCGGTGGTTAGGGCCGCAGAGAAAGGAACCGCCGGACTATACGCGCCGTGTCCAGGATTACCGCCTTCTGCATCTGACCCTTGATCCATCCACCTAGCGAGAGTCTCTCAAGATGTTGGTCGAGACTCTTCGCTATGAGACCGTTCGCTGAAACGACTATCGGGACAATGGTCGTCGAGTCAACATCCCACATGGCGGTTATCTCGTGAGCCAAGTCTAGGTACTTACTGGACTTGTCCTTCTCGGCCTTCACGAGATTCTCGTCATGGGGGATGGTGACGTCGGCGAGCACGGCCCGACGCTGCGATCGATCAACCAGCACGATGTCAGGCTTATTGGCTACAATAGTCCTGTCCGTGATGATAGGTCGATCCCAATAGAGCGTGGCACGACCATTTTCGAGAACTGGCGCAGGTGCGTACTTGTAGTACGGCACTTCGTGGTCCACAAGATCGTATTTAAGAGCAAGTTGCTGGTGAATAATCCTGGCTACGAGATTATGTCTGTGCAAGTACTCGCCGTTAGCAAGATGAGAACAACCGGAAATAATATGCCTGAGTGACTCTCCGGGACGGCGGCATGCCCGACAAATGTCGACCGGACGGTACGGTTCAGGATATATTTCCGGTAGTTATTCGTCATGATAACTTCGTCCGCAATTGCACAGACAAAACCTTCGGTTTCTCCGAAAAGGTCCCCGAATCGTAACCAGTTCACCGATGCGGGCAGATCTACATCAGGGCCCGTGAGGGCCTTGTAGAACCGCCCGTGTAGCTCTTTGCTCTTCCATACCGTCTTTCGGTCCTCGGTGCTTAGTACCACAGGTTTGCGCCAATTCTCTTTTGCCAAGGAGAGCGGTGTGAGATTCTTGTCTACTGCCACCACATCACGATGCATCCCACACTCATTGTTAAGGAAATAATTCCTAAGATTGTACACCTCACGGTTGTGAAGGTTTTTGGCGTTTAAAAAGCCGCGACCTCCACATTTCCTTGGGATGTACAATCTCATAACAGACGAGCGTGGGTGTAGCATACGATGTGTGGTGAGCAGTAGCCGGACTCTCCGATCCAGGGCATCCAGCTCGGTCTGAGTCCACCTTAGTATGCCAAAGGAGTATGTGAGCAGAGGCATTACCCAAGCGTTAAAGGCGCGCACCTTGTTGCCACCTGACAAAAGACTATTAAGTACTTTTGTCAGCCGACCAAAGAAGCGCTCCTTCGTCGCCTGTCTAATACTCACGTCCTCAATACCCAACGACTGTGACATACCAAGGTATTTATAGGTTTCTGCTTCAGAGATAGATCTGAACGACATTGTCTCAAAAAGTTGTAAATTTGTTGAATTTACTACTTTCCCCCGCTGTACATGCATAATCGCGCACTTATTTCATTTCATTTCATTTATTTCATTGTAAAGTCATGTACATTAAATTAAGCTGTTATATAATATTTAGTCAGACCATGACACCCTGTAAGGGCATACAACATATACTTAATAACTAACATGCAACACATTCAACTCTCGTGGCTTATAATATAATACAATATGTTCAATTTATCGTCATTTCTTTAAATATACCTATATAAATATGTCACATTAATTCTAAACTACCGTCGTTAAAAAAGTCCTTCACTGAGTAATAACATTTTTGAATTAATAAGTTTACTAATTTATTTTTAAATATTGCATCCTTTGGTTCTTGCTTTATTGAATTAGGAATTTTATTAGTTATTAATATACATTTATAATGAGGACTATTTCTATACATTTCTAAGTTCGTTTTTGGTAATAATAATTTATTTCTGTACTGAATTCTCGTATTTTCTCTGTCTTGCTTTATCTCAAATAAATTCGAGTTTTCACGGACAAATAGGGCAGCTTGTAATATATAAATGCAAGGCAGTGTTAACAACCTATTTTCGATGAAGTGTTGTCGGACACTGTTTGGTCTGCGCACATTGACTAGAATGCGGAGACAGTTTTTTTGCATCACAAATAGTTGTTGGGCTTCAGTACTATCCCCCCACAGCACCACAGCATAACGGAGCCATGCATATGCATATGCGTAATATGCGGATAATGCACATTTAAAATTCGTATTCATTTTTAAAATAAAAAGCGCGTATAAAAATTTTGTCATTTTTGTTTTTACGTTTTGGATGTGTGCTTTCCAATTTATGCTGGAGTCTATTGTTATGCCTAATAAATTAAATTCTGTGACTTCTTGTATCTTAGATGAGTTTATTTCTAAATTCAATGTCATAGGTTTCTTTTGCACTGGTTTAAATTGTATAAATTTCGTTTTATTTAAATTTATTTCTAAATTATGGTCACCAAATTCCATTTTGATGGCTCTACTGAAAACTTCAGTGGTTTGCAATAGCTCCAACAAACCTCGGTCATTTGGTGCAAATAGTTTGAGATCATCCATGTACAGAAGGTGAGAAATGACTTCACCCTCTCTCCGAAGCCGGCAACCTAACCCCGAATCCTTCAGCAGGGTGCTGAGAGGATTCAAAGCTAGGCAGAACCACAGGGGACTCAGACTGTCACCCTGGAATATTCCTCGCTCTATCCTTATATAGTCCTGCGGCCCAAGTTATGTTTAATAAATAATGGTTTGCAAGGCTCCACCTTGTTTACTCCACATAGGGTTCTAATGCATTTTCGTTGAGCGACAAATGCTAGATCTGCGTTTGTAGAGTTACCCCACATAATTACACCATATCGTAAAACAGACATAATATATCCGTGGTATACTAATAAAGCCGCTTTGAAAGAAACAGTAGTTTTGATGCGCCAGAGTGTAAAAAGAAATTTGCTTAATTTGTTACACACTGAGTCCACGTGTTCCTTCCAGTTACAATGCGTATCTAGTATCATACCAAGAAAAGCAGTGCTTTTCACTTCTTCTACCTGGTGTACAACGTGTTTAATTATGACTGGGCAAATTTTAGATTTATATGACTTAAATATCTTAAATTTGGTTTTATCAACATTAATTTGGAAATTATTTGATTCCAGCCAATTGATAACATCTCTCAAAGCTGTATTTATCTCATTTTCAAATTGATCTTTATCTCTTCCTTTTATTACTAACGTAGTGTCGTCCATAAAATTCGTCGTACTATACGTGTTTGACGGCTCCGAGATACGTGTACAGACACATTGCACCTACATATATCGATAGTTACACACTACAACACTATGTGAAAAACATAACCTTTTGTAGTAAGCAAAAAGATTCTAAAATACATGCAAATATAGACATAGAATTTAATGCAGTTACAATTACATAAAAACTTATATTTATTATCATATTTAAACTAGATCCTTACATTAAACTGAACTGAAGACTGTGAACTGACTGACTGAATTGAGACCCGAGCAAGCGAAAGATCCCAAAATTGAGCCACGAGCGTAGCGAGTGGTTCAATAACTGGAATCATGAGCTTTACGAGGCTCTCAAGGCACGAGAGTTGAACAAACTTTGCCGCCGAGTGTAATACAACATTTTTCCCCTTACTATTGCGAGGAAAATACAGACTAAATACGATTATAAATCTTATCCACATGAAAGTTATCTTGAAGAAACCATCAAGAATCAATTTCTAAATTTGTCATAGAGTAGAGTACGCTCCTGGTACTTAGATATTGCCAACAGCTTACCAAGTGCGGGATAAGACATGATCACATGACCAATTTAAGGTGTGACCTCCGATTGCGCATATTTACTATGGGCATATAGGACTCACTTATACTGGACTGGTGGTAAGTGATAGGAATTAGATTACTTTGCCCCACATGTGGATAAAATGCGTTTTTCCACGCTGGTTTTAAAGGACAAAACAGCGCTTTCCGAGCTAGTGAGGGGAAAAGGTAATTAAAGTACCTATGCGGTTGTGATTTCAATCAAAATGACAATTTCCTGTCAGTACCATTTTTATCTTAAATACCTACACGTTTTAACTTGTTCACTTTTTTATTTAAAAGTGAGGAGAAAATAAGGAATAATTATTTATGTCGAATAACATTTGGATGTTGACAGTAACGTCGATATATCTTTTCGTATAGATGCCCCGAGTTATCCCAGGTATGTAGGTACATACATTAGATCGAGGAATGGCAAGTCATTTGACAACAAAAACAACGCCTATCGCTACCTACTCTGTGGCAATTTCCAAGCACCACGACAATGCAGTTCCGTTACTCCAATAACCCCGGCAATTTAACAGGGACCATTAGGTACTGCATTACATTAGCTGCTACACCTGCAACCGATGCGGTAACGTTGATGGTGTTTCCAGCACTGCCAGCAGAGTGTTACCTTAAAGCGCAGTCGTACGCCGCGTGGCGCCTAAAAGTATGTCCGTCTCGCTTCTACCACTACTATGGCAGGAGCAAGACGGGTCGAATGCCGCAGTCGCAATCGAATGCAACTCATGGTAAGCACACTGTGCGTTCTTAAGTTACGTAATAGTACTTACTTCAAACAATAATGTGTCGGGCAATTGGAAACTCATCGCGCTTGCATCTTGCATAACATGAACCCGGATAGTATACGTGGGGCTATTTGGGATCCCTATGGCTAATTGATTTTATTTAAATCGCGTCGAATTATTGTTGTATCCACATATTTGAATACGCACGTAATAACCAGACCAAACGTTAATTAACCTAAAGATAAGACTTCTTGACTTTTTCATAGTATTTAGGTAGGAAAATACAAATGCTCTGATTTAAAATTTGTACTTTGTAATCGCAGAGTCGCTAGTGATTGTTATTCTACATCAACTCTGTACTGGTGATCTGTTTTAGTACGTAAGTAGGTAATCAATCAGTATCGTGGTCTGATTAGAAAAAATAAGACTCAAACTCGAAGACATTTATACAAGTTGGCTAATATATAAATAATATATACCTACATTTATAAATATTGGCAATACAGCACTTCCAAATCAGCGATTAGGTGCAAACACAAAAATAAAAATTGTTACTTAAGAAATATAAATATTAATTCTGGAGATAATTTGTTGCGACTGTTGAGAGTAGCTGAGAGAGCTTAAAAGTTGAGAGAGCTTAATTATATTTTTATCAAATATTATCACACAAAAACGTAATGCCTTCTAATTTTCGGAAACACAGAATCTACACAACACTGAAAAATACTTAGAATCTAATGTATCTCTTTTAACATGTAAATTGGTGAAAAATAATCAATTCTAATATTGGTTTCGCGCCATACAAACTCATACTAATGGGTAATGGCGCTTGACAAGGACCCACGCATGAGTGGCGCCGCCTGGTGAGCCAAAATACGGTAGTCCTCATTGCTGCAGAATTTTATTGAATTTGTTCTAACCACTTTTCAAGTAGGTACAATAGAAAGATGAGAGGAAATGATTTCAATAAAGCAAGATATATATTGCAGTTATGGTGTTAAATATTCTACAATTTTGTAATGCCGCCTTCAAGATTTTCTTCAAGAAGTTAAAGGAGTAGTTTTAACTTTATAGTTATTTATTTTTACTTTCCTTGCATTCGTAATGAAAAAGAGTGTTTAACTCGGGTAAAAGTAACCTATTAAATAATATTTAAAACGGGTCACTCACGTAATTTAAATAGACTAAATTACGTGAGTGACCCGTTTTGGATATTATTTAATATGTTCGAGTCTCACTAGAGTTTTATAATATTGTCTTCTGTTACCGCGATTGTTATTCATTGAAATTAAACACTTTAGAACGGATTAATCGCGTTTATTAACACCATGATCCTACGTTTCGAGCCCTTTACAGCACTCGTTTTCACAGGGTTAAGATGATGACCAGTCATCATCTTAACCCTGTGAAAACGAGTGCTGTAAAGGGCTCGAAACGTAGGATCATGGTGTTAATAAACGCGATTAATCCGTTCTAAAGTGTTTAGAGTTTTATAGTTAAAAGTAACCTCTTTCCGACTCGCACTATTGCGCACTCACTTCGATCAAGCGCCAAACTACCTCGTCGGAAATGCGTGCCTTTCAGCCCTTGGTTTGGTTAACAATCTACTAGGTATTAAAAGAGTTTAGAGACACTACATCTCTCACTTGCGTTATGCTGACGACATCGTCATCAAGGCAGAAACGCTGCAGGACCTACAACAGATGCTCAATGACCTGGCTGACTCTTCTGTACGCATCGGCCTACGGATGAACTTGGACAAAACCAAGGTCATGTTCAATGAACATGTACTACCGGAACCGATTGTGGTACACGGCGCCGTTCTCGAAGTTGTTCAAAAATATGTATACCTCGGGCAGATATTGCAGTTGGGTAGGAACAACTTCGAAGACGAGGTGAACAGAAGAATTAAGCTAGGTTGGGCAGCGTTTGGTAAGCTGCGTCGATTCTTTAGATCGTCGATCCCACAGTGCCTAAAGGCGAAAGCCTTTAATCAGTGCGTCCTAGCCGTCATGACGTACGGAGCCGAAACGTGGACACTGACGGTACGGCTGGTTCACAAGTTTAAAGTCGCTCAGCGGGCTATGGGAAGGGTTATGGTCGGCGTCTCTCTGCGGGAACGAATCAGAAATGAGGTGATCCGGCAGAGAACCAGAGTCATCGACATAGACCACCGTATTAGCAAGCTAAAATGGCAGTGGGCTGGCCATATTAGTCGTAGAACCGACCACCGCTGGGATAAACGAGTTCTTGGGTGGAGACCGCGTCTCGGCAAGCGTAGTGTGGGACGCCCTCAGGCAAGGTGGAGTGACGATTTGCGCAAGATGGCTGGCAGGTGCTGGATGCGAGCAGCCGAAGATCGAATACAGTGGCGTGCAATAGGGGAGGCCAATGTCCAGCAGTGGACTGCGATAGGCTGATGATAATGATGATGAGAGACACTATGCCAATCTTATCCCTCGACCATTCCACCTTAACCCGTCTATTATGTAGACAAAAATGAATATTATTTTCATGTATTGGAAGTACGAAAAGGCGTTGCCGAATTTTACCGACAGAATACAAAAATATAGGCCTTGCCTTCTAATTTAAACAACCGAAAGGAATCAATAGTAGATTGTATGATATCAAGGGCATAAAGTAACCCATTTTAGTCGAGGCTATTTGGAAAATATTAGGTTTTATTTCACTTTAAGTCATTGAAAATGTAACATCCATAGCCATACTCGCGCGCTTGGGTTCTCCTCGCCGCGCGCCACTCGCCGGCGGTCGGGAGCGCGGAGGGCGAGGATGCGGCGAGCGTGCGCCCCCTGCGATGTTACTTTATGCCTTAGTTAGAGCATGAAAAGCGATTTTGTGTCGCCTAGCCACGACATAAAGGCGACATAAATTTAAGTCGTGGCTAGGCCACATAAAATCCTTTTTCATGCTCTAGTGTATAAAGTAACATCGCAGGGGGCGCGCGCTCGCCGCGGCCCCGCGCCCCGCGTTCCCGGCCGCCTGCGAGCGGCGGGCGGCGGGGAGAACCCAAACGCGCGAGCGAACGATTTAAAGTGAAATAATAGTAGGTTGTACATCAAGGGCATAAAGTGACCCATTTCAGACGAGGCCATTTATTGGTCCGAGTGTAACGAGGACCAATATAGTAGCCGAGGATAAAATAGGTATTTATGCCCGAGGTATACACTCTGCTTTTCACTTCGATTGTAAGGAAAATATTAGGTTTTATATCACTTGAATCGTTGAAAATGTAACATCCATACTCTTGCGCTTGGGTTCTCCCCGCCGCGCGCCGCGTGGTGGGCGAGGCCGCGGCGAGCGCGCTCCACCCGCGATCTCACTTTATGCCCTAGTGCATGAAAAGCGATTTTGTGTCGCCTAGCCACGACACAAAGGCGAACTTTTCGAGCAAGAGAAGTGAAAAACCTAATATTTTCCTTACAATAGAAGGAAAAACAGGCTTATACCTCACACCTCAGGCATAAGTACCCACCTTCATTCTCGACTACTATATTTGTCCTCTTTGCTCTCGGACCAATAAATAGCCTCGTCTGTAATGGGTTACTTTAGCTCTTGATATAGAATCTAAGTACTATTATTTTACAAAAGTTTTAACTTCAACAGAACACTGTCAATCTCATCAAAATACCATTCAATAACTTTTATAAGAATCATAAGTTATTATTACATTACATAACTACGCAAAATATGCATGTAAATATATTAAATACAAATACAAATCGTTTATTTCCTTGAACAAAACAATGAACATAAAATACAGAATTAGGCACTGACAAAGGAAAAAGGTATGGGCACAGCTTGGCTGGTTTTAAGCCCATCCAAGGTCAATCAAAGAGGGAGAAATTACAATTTAGTTATAATAAGGCAATGAATAGAATGTAGGTACTCAATAATTTTTATAAGAAGTAAAAGTACAACTAATTACCAATTATTATACTAAACAATGGCTGAAATATTAAAGTTTGTCGTAAATATTACGTTATTTTCTCCACCACCGCTTTCACTGCAGTTGGGCACTAGCACTATCAATAGCTGGCCATACTATACGTTCGGGCATATCTGCCGGATCTACCAATAAATGAGGACTACCGCGAGTGAATTCGCGAATCGTGGGTCCTACGAAAAGAGGTTATATGTCATCTTCAGTACATTTCTCATTAGTTTTTAATGTAAGGCGTGCTTATTTCGAAAAATATGCTCTTTTAGAGGAATTATTACATAGAAATATATTAAATACTGAAAAAATATTATTTTGGCTATCAAAAAAGCATTAAATTGTAAGTGTAAAATAACGCGGGCGTAAATTACCGCAAATTTAGAGGTTAGTTTATACAAAAACGTTTCTATTTGTCAAAAATATTATTGTTATCAAACTAGAAACTACTAAAAAGTAACTAATAAATAATACCAATGCCATAAGAAAACAATCAGAAGCTTTTAATATAGAAATAAGTACAAACCTTAAGTGTAATAAATAATTTTAAAAATGTGTTTAATTCTTATGATTTTCCATTAGCATCCGTATTCCATAGGCATATTTAGTGCCGATATTAACATATAATTACGCAAATGTTGATTTTGACCAGGTTAAACTATTAATGAAGTATATTCCTTTGTAAAAATAGCGCTAATAGTAATGAACTATTTTATCAAACACACAAAAACGTTTTAACCCTCTCATTTTCGAAAACACGGACTCTTCTACACATCACTGAAAATAGTTAGAAACTAATATACATCTTTAAACATGGAAATTAATGAACAATAATCAATCCTAGTATTGGTTTCACGCCATACAAACTCATACTAATGGCGCTTGACAAGGACCCACGCATGAGTGGCGCCGCCTGGTGAGCGACAATACGGTAGCTCCCATTTGTGGGAAATTTGTCTGGCGACTCTGGCGGATGCGCAGCGGACATGCCGACTATAGAGATCTGACTGATTGCCCGGAATATAGCTCTACAACCTACAACTATGAAGCGGCACGCAGCGTTGTGTGGTCGCAACTTTTTATTTCCCATCAATAATTAGTTATTTGATTTCCAGTCACGAATACTGCACGATTAGCCAGTAGCCACTCCGAGTACGGAAGGCACTGTGGACCGTAGTGATGGCTAGGGAGGCGCCGCTTCGAATATTCGACTGGTATTCTGTATTTGGCCAATCCGGCCATTTTACCACTTACCTACCTACTCGGTATTCGCCCGAATACTAAATAGTAAATACCTACATGTTACACCAACTTCTAATGTACTAATCATTTTGTTTTTAATAAATAGGTATTTATTTAAAAAACATGGAACTATAAATGATGAAAGTTTTTTGAGAGATCGTTGATATCGTGTTTATAGGTTTTTTTTACTGAGCAAATTAAAAAACTTTGTTATTAGTATAGAGCTATATTTCTAAACATCCAATTATCAAAAAAAAACTAAAAAATAAAAAGGAGCACATATTTTAGTCTATTTTCGGCGCCGAAGGTTTAGTATTCTGCCAAAACTGCTAGGTACGGCACTTGTGGCTGCAACCATTTTGCAGCGTTGCATTGCGAAATGTCTTCCAAAATCTCGGAGTGCCTCTTATCTAAGGGCCTGGCCACATGTCCACGTTGCGGCGCCGCCAACGTAAAACGGCACGACGCACGACGGCCAACGTGCCGTCGCACGTTGTTTTTTACGTTGCCGCCGACGTGAAAATTAACGTCGACGTTGCCCTGGCACTGTGCCTTGTACGATGCCGCTGCCGTGAGAATGAACGGTGACGGTGCCGCGGCACGGTGCCACCACATCGGCGGACGGCGCACGGCTCGGTAGTTTTATTTAGCTATAAAACTTTAATATCGAATATATCTATCATATATCGTCCCTATCGACCTGCTCTAGCGACGACGGTCCATCGCCATGAATGTTAGGCTTTGGTTTTGGCTGATTCTTTTAGCGCGTCCCTCATCTCTCTTGCATCAAAAGTTGACGGGAATCCAAATTGTTATTCTTTTTTTTCGTAAATATAAAATCACCACATTTATTTCGTGGGTGCTCAATTGGGCAATCATGAAGAGGACACTTACATAACATGTTTTGGCAGCATGTTACCCCTTTTTTTTCTTTGAGTCGTATCAAGCAGTGGCTGAGATAATCTTAAATTCAGCTCGATAGGTTGTCCAGAATATATTTACTAGACGTCAATAAAAACATCAAAAAATCCTAAAATAAAAATAATAACATATAGCTTTGTATACGTATCAGATACGGCCTAAAATACTCTCAGATTCTCAGGAATCTCAAAAACAAAAGAATCTCAGACGAAATAAAACACATGTCAACAATTAGGCCAGGTTCATTTTGTATTTATACTTAACGATACAATCTTTAGTTTTATAATTTATCAATAAATTGGCTATGTTTTCATAATTTTTATTTAGTTCAAATCATTATCTACAGGGTGTCCCGAACGATACTTCTACAGCTGATAAGGTCAATGACCCTGAGTAAGAATCAAACCATTTATTATTTGTTATGAATGTGTTGATTTGGTTTAGTTTTAGGGTCCGTACCACAAAAATGAAAACCCTTATAGGATCACTTTGTTGCTCGTACGTGTGTCCGTCCGTCCGTCCGTCCATCGTCTGACAAGACCCTTTATCTCGAAAATGCGTAGATGTATCAAGTTGAAATTAATACCACATACACAAGTCTGTAGTCCCTTGAAACTGAGAAAAAACTAAACCTCTACGTCAACGCCATCAAGATACCGCCGATTATATCGCATTTCTCATACATTTACAATGGGAATCAAAATGTATCAGGGTAATTCCCGTTAATCTAGAATCACGAAATTTGGCAAAAAGCAAGAGCTTGTAGTAGGTACAAGTACAGGAAAAAATCTGAAAACCGTATAGTTGCCGCATACTGAGAGTTCCGTGCCACCGGAATTTTAAGTAGGTACCTAAGGTCACAACTCACAAATGGGGGAGGGGTTGATCATCCTTTGTGTGAAACCCTCGGTGGGTGAGTCCGACTCGCACTTGGCCGGTTTTTTAAGTAGACACATTACTATTTATTATAAATTGAAAGAGATGTTTCTAAATATGTATTTTTTTTTTAAGTTGTACCTATAATTTTGCAACGGTAAATGATACATATATTTATGCATATGTAGGTAAAGGTATAGTTTAAAAATAAATTAACTATCTAAAAGTTTTCTCCAAGAAGCTATTGTCTCAGATAAAGAGTTCCCAACATGTATAGCACAGAATGAAAAGAAAAGTGTGGAGGGATAAAGATTTGATCAAAATCGAGCATTTTTCGGAACTCATATCTGGACACCATATAAAAATTATAGTATGTCATGCAACGCGACAACGCAACGTAAATTCACTCAATCCGGCATAACGTGTGTTTGCACGGCGCGCGGCGAGGCAACGTGCAACGTGCATCTGTACGTTGCGCGGCAACGTATATTTTCACGTCGTGCGACGTGCCGCGCAACGGCACCGCGCCGTTTTACGTTCACGTCGCCGCTACGTGGTCATGTGGCCAGGCCCTTAATGTCCAGTTAAATAAAGTAAGTATCGGTACGTTTGTAAATATGTATGTATAACTAATCAATTATCATTTTTAACTGACTTTTCAATTGGATTTTAGGGATCCGTATTAAAACGGTAGGTAGGTAACGATCGTTTAATTTCTCGAGAACTTGTTAAGCCATCGGTTTTCAGTTTGAAATAGCCATAGTTATACAACTTATAAACAAGGTTAATCCAGACGTATTGAAAGTAGTTTTATCATACAATTCAATTATTAATTATTTTCTATGTAAAATACCCGATAAAATAAGTTTCGTTACTATAAAAACATATATGTGGGGTATCATTTAAAAGGGCTTATATTGCACATTCTTATTATTTTTATTTATTATTTTGTACAGTGTCTATTAATTGATATAAGTAAATGAAGAAAAATGTAATGAAATACAAGAGTATCTAATATCGTTTGTCCCAAATTCACTTGCCCTAACGATCAATTGTCCGAACGAACATCTGCCATAATCGAATTATTGCCCCAAAAACGATTTAACACAGAAGCGAATCGCTGTTATAGAAAATCCGGTTAGGTTAGGTTAGAAACGTGTAGGAGCTACAACGGGAAACCTCCTCGCGAGTGCCAGGGCTCTTCTCATTCTACTCGATCCGGTTGATCCGGGAGAAATGGAAGGGTTCCTGGACGGTGCTTCCTGGGGGTAACGGTAAGCGATCTCTTGGAGGACTCCGAGGATTTCTTACCGGTGCGGTGCTGCATCATCGTGCAGGACCTAAATTGAGTCGCTAACTGAGCCTAAACTGAACCTAAACTGAATCGCGTTAAGACGTCCTGGTAAGGCCCCTGCTCATTTATTAAACCAGAGCATGTTTTGTTGATTGCGTATACCTCCTATGAGACTAGATCTACCACACTGCAGGTACTATCGCGTTCAAAATTGCATGGTCTGTTTATGAATGAATTCATTCATAAATTGCCCATCCACTTTTGAGCGCGTGTGTACTTCAGAGCGCACACCATACGTATCGGCCAAAATAGCACGCTTCCATACTTGATGCCATAATTTAATTAAACTTACTACTTATCTAGATTTGTGCTGGCGATCTTTTTGCCATGAAAAGGTTGATTTTCATTGTTATGTTATGATTGTGTAAATGTAGGTAATAGAGTCAATCCACGTAAAAGTAACGTGAGTCACGACTTCATTGCGTGTTTATTTGAATTAGAAATGCAAATGTATGATTCAATACATATCTAGGGACAGTAACACTTATTTTGCTGATTAAAAATTCAAAGATTTGATCGGATCAAAGAGACAAGGTATGTACCTACTTAGCAGTAGTTAGTTTGGGTATTCCTTATTGAGTTGACGATATATGACGGAACGTGCAGATTTTTACATTAGAATAGTAGGGGCATCCGAAGCTGAAGCTGGACAGAGATTAGATGTCCTTTCCGCGCATACTTTCGCAGCGCCTCGCCGCGGCCCCGGGGCCGGGGGGCGCCAGCGTCGGAGTGCCCGCGGCACACATTCGCGCTTTACTAGTAGAACACCGCACACCGAGCTATTCATATCAAATTTACAATAAGTATTGAATATTTTTCAAAATATACCATATCTGGTGGTCAACATGGGTGCTAATAATGTTCTAGTGCGCACGATATTAATATTAGTTTTGCTGCTTAATAATATGACGAAGAGTATTAACGAACTACAAAATATCGGTAAGTTCGTCTTAAGACTTATTTGTTATAATCTAATGTAAATCCAATAGATTCAGATCAAGCTAAGTCTGTATCGGATTTAATATTAGATACTGCGCAAGTGTTATTTTAAATGTCAAACTTCTATGAAATTATGACTTTTACAGTTTGTGCTATCAAAATTTATCCAAACTTAGGTAGTCGGACTCTACATTCCTATTTAACTGTTAACTGCAAAGTGAAATTTCCCTATTATTTTTTATTAGGTATAACTTTATATTTCCACTCTAAAAAGCCCTGTATAATTTCTTCGCTAATAATATTAGTGGGATAAGGGTATAGGTAACTGGATTTGATTGAATGGCTATAAACACCTTATTCGGTATATTTCCAGAATATCAGTGCATAAATTATAAATAGGTACCTATGTCAGTTAAATTAGTAAGAACATTTATTTTCAAAATATATCCATCATCCCTGAAAATGCCAGTCGTCTCAAGGAGAGCAGAGACATTGATGGTGGCAAGTGACCGACGGATTATGTCATTAAGAGACGCACGTCTCGAAAAACGCTTTTGAACGCTTGAATTGCACTTTTCAACCGACTTCAATATTTCTAAAGGAGGAGGTTCTCAATTCGTCTGTTTTTTTTTTTTTTTTTCTTTTTTTTTATGGATGTTACCTCAGAACTCCGTCATTACTGCACCGATTTGAATTTTGTTTTTGGTTTCTTGAAGTAGATGGTTCCAGGTTGGTCCCGTTTTTTTCAAAATCCATTTCTGATGATGGGATTCATGAGGAATTGAGGGAACTCCTCAAATTTGAAAGGCACATGCATTCTGATTTGGGTGATTTCTTAAGAAACTCGAGCATTTCTTTACGAAAATCATCAATTAGGTGGAGTGGATCTGATAATGAAGACCAGGGAAGTCAAAGTGGAACTGCTTGGTAATTCCCAGGACTATCATCCGATTTAAAAAAATATTTTTTTGTCTGAAAATAGATGGTTCCAGGTTTGTCCCGTTTTTTTTCAAAATCCATTTCTGATGATGGCATCCATGAGGAACTGAGGGAACTCCTCAAATTTGAAAGGCACATGCATGATGATTTGGGTAGTTTCTTAAGGGGCTACCCGGCATATTTCACTGTTTTTAAAGTGAATAGGCTTTGTTCAGCTCTAAGCACAACGCTTGAAAAAAATATATAATGTAGCTAGGTATTTGGTCTACATTTTGTTCCACTAAATTGTCGAAAAACATAATACATCAAGAGAAAAAAAAATAACCGTAAACCCTTTTTTCTACCTTAAATCTGTATCTACTCCCTTATTATGCGTCGTAAGTACAAGAAACTAAGACAAGCATTTTATATTTATGTTTACTTTAAACGCATCCACTGATTATTGGATAGGTTTTGTACTTTTCGAGAAAAAAGCTATTACACGCATTTTTCCGAAAACGCCGGCTCGAGATGCCTGCGCGGGCGACGGGGGCCAGTCGTATAAGATGGCACTAGTAGTTTATAGGGTTGCGTCCTAGTACAAGCAGCTCTTCCTAGGTGACGACTTATGCTTATAACCGGTATTGTATAACCGGTGAGGAAAGGAAGCGGTAGGGGAAGAAAGCTCAAATCGCCGAGGTCATTGGGATAGGGGACGGCCTTAAGTAACTAAAACATTGTTTTGGGGGAGCCAACATTTTGATGAAGTGGACCTGATGATGAAGACCAGGGATGGCAAAGTGGAACTGGTCAATAAACCTAGCTCTACTTATTATCCTAGTTGTGACATTCATCGTTTTGATTTGATTTATATTCTGATGATGGAGTTCTAGAAGAATTCAGAGAACACCTCAAATTTGAACGGCATGTTCATTGTGATTAGAGGGTCTTCATAATTAGCTTAGGCATTTTCTTACTGTGGCCATCATTTTGCTGGAGTGGACCTGATGTTGATAATCAGGGATGGCATAATGAAACTGCTCGATAATTTACAGTCTGTCATCCAATTTAACACATTGTTATTTTGTTTGTTTTAAAGGTCTACAAGGGAGTTCCGTTTGATTATACTTCACATGAATTGATGGAAGCCCTGGGACATTAAGAGAGCTCCTCAATTTTCAATCGTACACGTGCGGTGTATTGGATATTTGTGAAGTAAACTGGCTTACTCAAACAAATTCAAAATTTCACTTTTACTGGGAACCAAATGAAGTCGGTTTTTTTTTCTTAAAAATTATTTTACATCACAATCCATGGTGTCCCAGTCGGTCCACGTCTGTGCCACGAGGCCATGAGTGCCGCGCACACACCGAAACGTCCAGTCACCGGTCTAAACCGGTCGGCCGGATCCAAGAAAAGAGCCAGATCGTCAAATTTGTGTTTTGAATCGGCAAAAATACAAGATGAATTTTGAATGAAGAATTCGCATTTTGTGTAATTCAGTTCTACCCCAATATTTTTGAAATTACTCTTAATATGAGACAAGTCAGAGAGCACAGTATTCACGTCGCCTCCTAGGGTCCCGTCATCTAGTATTATTCTGGGCCTATACCACGAAAATCGAACGATTGCGGATTGGTATCTTCATCTCTGTCACACTTGCGTATTGGAGTGACAAAGAGGTTTTCCCGTCAATGCCAATTTTCGAAGTTCGTGGTAGGCATGCTGCTCTTTCGTTTATAGTTTTTAGATTTATAACGCTTGCGGTTTTAATTTTACTATTAACGGCGTTTTGAAACAACGGGAAGTCTGAAATTTTTCGAAATCGATAAGTTGGAATATCGTTCCGTCATCAAGTTCCTTACAAATGAAGGGATCAGCGTGCATAGCCAAGATGCCAATCGCTCACGCTTAATAACGTATCGCAGCTACCTCTCTCTATCACTCTTCTCTATTAGTGTGACAATGACAGGTGCGTTTCGTTAGCGACTGAGCGTGAGCGATTGGCATCTTGGCTACGCACCCTGTTCCACCGATATAAAAAAAAGATTAGATGCTGTTTACGGGGACTTGTCTCCTTCATTTTCCACCGTGAAAAAATGGAGTAAGCAATTTCGTTTATGACGGGAGACCATCCACGACTTCTTCTTCTTCACGAGTTCTGAGTGACCGAAGATTGAAGACCAAGGAAATACCGGCAAGAACAGGGCTTTCGAAAACTTCAGTTCTTAGGATTCTTCATGAACATCTTCACATGAATAAAGTTATTGCCAGGTGGGTGCCCAAACTTCTTTCAAGCTTGCAACGAAGTCAGCGAAAAGCATGCTCTCAAGAAGTTTTAGTGCTTATAAAAAATACGGAGAGAGTTTTTTGGAGTCAATTGTTACTGGGGACGAAACAATGGTTTTATACTATTGTGGCGACAGTAAAAATGAGTGGCGAACTTACATGAAATCCAGTAGCTCTGTCCAAGGCGGAGCCTCGTGGCTGGTCTGGTGTCTGGTAATGCAGTCCTTCACACAAATCTGGCATCCACACTTATTCCATAGGGTAAAGTACTCGCGATAGTTTTATTCGTGTCACTATATAGCTGCAGCGACGAACACAGCCAGAAACTTAATTTTTGGGCACGAGCGCGGCGCGGTGCATGCCTTTGGTTTCAACGGTGGTAGAAGAGTTTTATTTACACCAGAGGGCGCTTTTGCGTAGCGCACCGGACAGGCGTTGGGAATCAACGTAAAGTTGCCAACTCAAAATACTGGTCCAAAATATGAATACAAGAGATCTTTATTAGTTCCAAATTGTGTTGTCTTGTATGTAAGAAATAATTCCTACTCACCTATTACGAAAAAAAGTAAGAACTACAATTAATTAAATCTAATCTGTTCCCACGACGGAACATGCCGCTCACCTTAAAAGCACGTAGTGTCTTTTAAAAGAACGTACGAAAGTGTAACAAACATATCTAAATAGTTGAAACTAGAAAACGTAATAAACCTAACTTAAAGCTAACATTAAGAATCGTAACGATTTCATACTCATTCTAAAGGTAGGGGACAGATTTTGACCACGGGTCGTTTATATAATGTATCCCCACTTTTTAAAGTAACGACACGTACGATTTGATCCGCGCCCGGATGTAAAGAGTGAATACGCGCGAGTTTCCATTGTAACGGCGGCAAGTGGTCATCGCATACCACAACAACAGTACCTTCACGGAGGGCGGGACCGCGATCTTGAAGCCACTTTGTACTTTGCTGTATGTGATGCAAGTACTCCCTACTCCATCGAGACCAGAAGTGCTGGACAGTTTGCTGTATCCAGCGCCAATGAGAAAGACGATTAGGGTTTTCGTCGGTCAAAGAAACGTCCGGTAGGGCCGTTAAAGATTCTCCGATTAAGAAATGGGCCGGTGTGAGTGGAAGGGGATCGGAAGAATCGGAACTTAATACGCAGTGGGGACGCGAATTCAGAACAGCTTCAATTTGGCAAGCCAAAGTATGCATTTGATCATATGTTAATGTCCGAGTACCTACTACGCGGTGTAAATGTGTTTTAAAACTTTTAACGGCAGCTTCAAATAGTCCACCGAAGTGACTAGCATAGGGTGGCTGAAAATGCCAAGTTAATCCTTGTTTCAAAGTTTGTTGGTTGAGAGCACTTGTTACGGAATCGTTGCGCAAGAATGCGTACAAGTCTTTCAAATAATTGTCACAACCGACAAAGTTACGGCCACAGTCTGTATATATATCCGTGCAATATCCTCTACGGGACGTGAAACGTCGTAACGCGGCTAAAAAACCTTCTGTTGATAGTTCTGAAACGATTTCCAGATGTACGGCCTTAACGCTCATACATACAAACACCGCAATATAACATTTAATTATTTTTGCGTTGCGCACCTTATTTGCGCGAACATAAAAAGGTCCACAAAAATCACAAGACGTTTTTATGAAGGCACGAGCGGGACGCAAGCGAACCGCGGGGAGCATACCTAGTCGAGGTTGTAAGCGGGTCGGGCGCGCGCGAAAACACGGAATGCATCGGTGGATGCGCAAGCGAACGATATCGCGACCCGAGATAATCCAGTACCGCTGTAGGAGTCTATATTGTACGCACTGCGGACCGGCATGCAACTCATTAATATGAGCATCGTCAATAATAAGATTTGTCAAAGGATGTCGTTTAGGTAAAATTAATTGATGTTTTGACTCGAAAGGTAAAAATGATTTGTGAATACGTCCGCCGACGCGTAAAAATCCTTCCTTATCTAAAATGGGCGTGAGGCGCCGCAAACGTAAAGAAGGTAACTTATTCAAAGAAATATTTTTAATATCTTGTTCGAAAACGCTTTGTTGTGTTATCAGTATTAGACGATTTAACGCGGATTGATATTCTGGTACGGTAACATAGTCAGGGTACGTTTGTTTATGTTTTCTACATTTATTATAGAATCGGAAAATTAACGCCGTGATGCGGACTAATTTGCCTAGCGACGAATATCGCGTAATAAAGGTATCCTCGTCATCCGGACTACAGAGCGACGTGGACACACAAACACACTGATTACCTACTGACTCGGGGTTGTTGCGTTTTTCCTCCATTGTATTTACTATCGGGTTTTGTATAGGCCAGGAGTTCTGACTTAGTTGGAGCCATGGAGGGCCATGGTACCACAAGTCATTTCGTACCAGCGCGGCGGGCAGCAGACCGCGTGACGCCGGGTCGGCGCTGTTATCGGCCGACGGGACGTGACGCCAACAACTCGCCGGGACGCGGGACAAAATCTCGCTGACGCGGTTCGAGACGAAGGTTTTCCACTCGTGCGGAGATGACTGAAGCCATGCTAGCACGACGGAACTGTCAGACCAGGCGTAGACATTTTCAGGTCGAATGCGATCCCCGTAGAGGTGCATTACCTTTTCGATCAACTTTGACAGTACCAAACATCCCATCAATTCCAACCGTGGTATAGTAAGACAAACACGTAACGGCGCTACGCGAGTTTTAGCCATAACCAAATAAGTTTGAACCGTACCATGTTTATCGATAAGACGTAAATAAACGCAGCCTGCATACGCAATTTGGCTTGCGTCGGCAAATCCGTGTATTTGAATTGACTCAATGTCGTCAGTGTCAAAAATATGACGCGGAAACGTCACCTGAGATAAGAGCGGTAGCTCGTTGACAAAACTAGTCCATGAATTTACTATATCAATAGGGGGTTCCGAATCCCAAGAAACCTTGGCTATCCATAATAGTTGAATCAAGTGTTTGGCAAACAATGTTACCGGAGACAATAACCCGAGCGGGTCGTAAATTTTTGCAATTTCAGAGAGAATAGCCCTCTTAGTACAGGCCGTAGAAGTACGTCGTACTGTAAAACTGAATGAGTCAGATCCTGGATTCCATTGAAGTCCGAGGACCTTGACACCTTTGTCACACTCCATTTCCGCAAACTGAACATTTTCGCGCCGCTCACCATGAGAATCCGCCGGTCGCGTAGCAACGAGAATCGCGGGCGAGTTACTTTGCCATTTGCGTAACTCGAAACCGGCCGTACCGCAAATACCTATCAGCTCCTGCTGCAGGGCGAGGGCTTCAGCTGTGGTATGGGCACCGGTGACTACATCGTCAACAAAAACGTCATTGACAAGTACTGGCGATGCAAGCGGAAAACGCTCGGCTTCGTCTTGAGCTAACTGCTTAATTGTTCGTAACGCGAGATACGGTGAACTACTTACACCGAACGTGACAGTTCGAAGCTTATAATCGCGCAGAGGTTCCTCAGGTGACTTTCGCCAAAGGATACGCTGAAAATCTCTATCACTCTCACGTATGAGAATGTTACGATACATCTGTTTGATGTCGGAACAGAATGCAATATTATGCATTCGAAACTTGAGAAGAACATCGACGATGTCTAAGTGTAACTTAGGACCCGTCAATAGAATATCGTTTAACGAGTAGCCACTCGTCGTACGACATCCAGCGTCATAAACTACACGAGTGCGTGTAGTTTCACTTGAATTTTTGACCACGGAGTGGTGCGGAATCCAGTAACTCGCGCCAGTGGGGGGGTTATCGTTCGCGAGCTCCATGTGTTTGAGATCTAAGTACTCTTGGAGGCACGCGTGATAATCCGCCTTCAACTGGGGGTTACGTTCTAGACGGTATTCCAGCTTATGGAATCGTGCTAGAGCAATTTGCCGAGACTCGCCTAGTGGCGGTGCATCGGGCTTGAACGGCAGAGCGACCACGTATCGCCCTGTCTCATCGCGCGTATGCGTCTTTTGAAAAAAGGATTCGCATAGCTTTTCTTCGGGAGTGTAACTCCGCAACTCTGGAACTGACTCCAGCTCCCAAAATTTTTGTAAATTTTGGTCATCAAATGCGGTAAAACACGCATGAAGTGGAGTCGAAACGTAAGAGGTAAAATTTACTTTACCGCCTAACAAATAACCGAACACACTTTGAATTGCAGTGGGCGATCCCGGTTCGCCCCTAATAATTTCAATAAATCCGTCGCCTAAAATATCCATAAGAATATCTTGACCGAGTATCATATCAACCGGCTGAGGGTTGTTAAAGTCAGGGTCCGCCAATGCTAGCCCTTGTAAGTGCGGCCAATCGGCGAGAGGCGCTAGCGGCACACTCGGCATTTGACGTGTTAACTTCGATAAAATTGTGGCTTCTATCGGAAAACTCGGTTCTTTCTTGCCCTTAGGCGCAATCGAGCAAACAAATACACCCTTAGATTCAAGCGGTATATCGCCAATACCTACTAACGGTTCGCTAACCTGCTTACGAGGTAGATTAAAACGTTGCATACACGCTTCGGTGATACATGCCGCTTGCGATCCGCCGTCTAGCATACAGCGAATTGTAGCCATTTTATTATCTCCGTAATACATATCGACTAAAGCTGTTGACAATAAAACAGTGCGCGGTTGGTTCCCTATACCTAAAGTATTTTCGTTAACATTGTTAACGGTAGACGGGTTACGGAGATCCGAGTTTGTGTCGCGCTGTTCCGAAGGAGCGAGCGAGACAGCAACTAATTCCGCAGCTTCACTTATAACCGGCAACGAATTATTTGTTTGTAAATGAATTAATGTATGGTGCTTCTTATTGCACTTCCGGCATTTAAAATTGGATTTGCAACTTCTAAGGTCGTGTCCGTGGCACAGGCAATTGTAACATACGTTATTTGTTTGCACAAATGCAAATCTATCCTGTACGTTTAAATCTAAAAACTCTAAACATTTATTGAGACTGTGAACCCCTTTGCATTTTAAACAAGATCGGACCTTATTAATATTGTCATAAGGTCGACTTTGGGTTGTACTCGAAGTTGTCGCGAAAACCTGTCTAGGCGTACTTTTATTATTCAGACTTGTATTGGTTTTACTACCAAAAAAATTGTTTTTTGAGGACTGTGAGTTTAAATTGTTTGAAACGGTAATCATCTGATCTGCCGAAAGTTCGCGTTCTAAGAACGTAATTAATGTTTGAACTTTAGGTATATCGCCCGGGTTGGTTAAAGATCGCTCATATTCTTTTCGCGTATTCACAGGGATCTTACGTAACAATAGGTTCAACAATATGAAGTCCCATTCCTTAACCGGAAAATTCATAACTTCGAGCGCCTTAATATTTTCGTGATAAACATTCAATAAATTCCTCACGGCAACAACTGATCGCCCCGAACCGGTTTCAATGTCAAGTAATCTATCCAGATGTTGCGAAGCAATGATGCGTTTGTTATCATAACGGGATTTTAAAATATCGAGCGCCACTGAATAATTATCTTCTGTTATGGGAATCGATTTAATTAAATTATGGGGCTCGTTTTTAACAGAGAGAAGTAAATACCTAAACTTCTCCGCGGCTGTATAAGCATTGTTGTTGTGGATCAGCGATTGAAATAAATCGTAAAAGGCAGGCCAACCAGTAGGTTCGCCGTGATACTCTGGGAGCGATAGTTTCGGCAAATTCCGCCGATCGTACAAAACAGAGTCGTGGTGGGTAAGCGCGCGGCTTGAGCGCCGCCTTTCTACGTCTACCTGCTTTAGGTTATTTAAATGCGTAACTATCGCGTAATACAAATCATTGAAATCGTTACGAATCTTAATATTCGCTTCTTTATTGAAACTTTGAGATTTGATCAAGGCCTTTTCGATTTTGGTTTGAATTTTGGTAAACTTTCGCTGATGCACAGTTAAGTCGGTGGTACGAGAACGAAATTGTTCGACATTTGTCGCTGCGAATTGTAAAGTTCTTTTTAATTCGTCGAGAATTAAATCGCGTTCAAAGATATCTTGCGTAATACACGACGTATCGACTTCGACATTGCCGTCATTAGGATTTGGTACCATTTTGCGAGACAAAGATGGCGGAAATGACAATGAGAAAACGAACTACGAACGCGTAAGATTTGTATTCGGGCACGTAATGCCGCAAACAAGAACAACACAACCTGGTAAATAAACATCCGAGGTCGTAAGGACCAAAAAAAATTATGTGGCGACAGTAAAAATGAGTGGCGAACTTACATGAAATCCAGTAGCTCTGTCCAAGGCGGAGCCTCGTGGCTGGTCTGGTGTCTGGTAATGCAGTCCTTCACACAAATCTGGCATCCACACTTATTCCATAGGGTAAAGTACTCGCGATAGTTTTATTCGTGTCACTATATAGCTGCAGCGACGAACACAGCCAGAAACTTAATTTTTGGGCACGAGCGCGGCGCGGTGCATGCCTTTGGTTTCAACGGTGGTAGAAGAGTTTTATTTACACCAGAGGGCGCTTTTGCGTAGCGCACCGGACGGGCGTTGGGAATCAACGTAAAGTTGCCAACTCAAAATACTGGTCCAAAATATGAATACAAGAGATCTTTATTAGTTCCAAATTGTGTTGTCTTGTATGTAAGAAATAATTCCTACTCACCTATTACGAAAAAAAGTAAGAACTACAATTAATTAAATCTAATCTGTTCCCACGACGGAACAACTATGATCCCCTTTCCAAAAGGGAATCGATGGAGTGGCGCTTCAATCACCACGGCTGCTGTTGCCAAGTGTGGCTTCGAGGAAATTCGTCACCCACCCTATAGCCCTTGGCCCCAAGTGACTACTATTTGTTTTCCAAACTTAAGGCAGACTTTAGAGGAAGAAGATTTTCTTCTTATTAAATAATATTTAAAACGGGTCACTCACGCTATTTAGCCGATTTTCGCTCTACTAAATGGCGTGAGTGACCCGTTTTAAATATTATTTAATATGTTCGAGTCTCACGAGTGTTTTATAGTTAAAAAGATTTTCTTCTGATAAGACAAAAATTCAGAGTATTTTTATAGAGGGATTGAAATACTAATTCATAGATGTGAAATGTGTATTGAAATAGACAAAAAATTAATCAATTTATTTATTTAGAAAATTAAATTTTACGATTGACATAATCCAAGCCACAACGTAGGCTTCGTCAAGTATGTAGATACAAACATAGATCAGCAGTAGGCATCGTCATCACACTAACAATAAAGCAATCCGCAACAGGCTTCGTCATTTTCACCTTACGCTAAAACAAGTCATTTAAAAAGGACCGCCCCGAATCGCAACCGGCGCAAAAGTTCCCATCACACTAGCAGCGTTTCCACGCTGTATAGCTAATGAAATCCTTTGCACCAGACAAAAAATAAAAATAAAATTGTAAATGTATTTACTTATTTTCTTTGTAAGGCCGGAAACTTTTGGACCGCACTACGTACACACGCGTTCAGAATTGCATGGACAGTTTATGAATGAATTCATTCATAAACTGCCCATGCAGTTCTGAACGCTATAGTATATTGTAAGTTGTAGTATATCGATCTTACACGCTCACACGAGATTGTCGTACTTGAGCTTCATTCCTTAACATCTGGCATTATGGTGTAAGTACTTATTGTATATTTACTCCTTGCTAACTTTTATTACTCGACTGTGCAACGCGCAGGGACGCATTTTGTATATACCTACCTACACATCTCTTGTACACCTACACATCATACGTATATCAAAATAGAATTGTAAAAACCGTTCGATTTTAATTTATCTAAAAAAAATCGCGAAATTGTATAAAAATTGCCTAGAAATGGCTCGATTTCTTAGAATCTTGCAGCATTATATTATACAGTATGTATCAGAACGAAAGGCAAAAAAAGAAACCCGTTAATGTTTAGATCATAAATATGAGCGTGGTACCTAATTCATCAAAAATACGACAGTTTTTACGTGTGGTATAAAAATATACATTAATTATTATTGTTTTGCACCTCCCCTGTATAATTTGTTTACAATCTTATTATTGACATTTCTTAAATTACCAACTGACAGACAGGCGTCAAACCTTATTGAAGTTTGGATTTTTACCTAGTTACAAATAAACAGTTAACAAAGCGCTTGCGCGTTGCCTATGACCACAGCCATTATTTGAATGATTACCTAGGTTACTTATAATCAGAACTCAAAGCGCATGTGCGTTGACATAACAACGTCAATGTTTATTAGTTGCCCCTAGCTACATATCAACAGTACGCAATACGCATGCACTGTCAACAATCAAAAACGTAAACAACCACACCCCATAGGATGTCACAAAAACCATTAACCGACTGCAAAAAGAAGGTTTGCGAGTAATCCATTTAGTAATGTTATGCCATAATTCATAAAACATGTATTTAGGCACGTGAAACTGGTCATTACATTGTACTCGAGTTCCCCGTCAACCAGTTTTAAGGTTTGCTCTTCGTTGTGATACATACTGTATAAATAAACAAGGTAGGTATATGAATAATCTAGCAAATGATTCGACAAAGTTCTCAATTTTCGGGTAGATTGCATGCAATCTCCCTAACAAAAGATGACTAACTCAAATCGAATGATAGAGCTGGGAACTAACAATCAAATCCCCTATGCCATCACTGGTCTTGGTCCACTGCAGTGAAATGATAGCATCAGTAAGAAAATGCCTATGCTAATTACGAAAACGATCATATCACAATCCAACGCCGTTAAAATTTAAGGAGTTCTCTGAATTCCTCAAGAATTCTATCATCACAATAGCTATCAAATCAAAAATATGAATTTCACAAATCGGTACCTAGAGGTAGGTTTATCTAGCAGTTCCACTTTACCATCCCTGATCTTCATTATCAGGTCCACTATACCAAAATGATGATTTCCGTAAGAAAATGTTTAAGTTACTTATGGAAATCCTCCAATCACAATGCACATGCCATTCAAATTGGAGCTCTCACATATTCTCATAAATTGCATAATCAGAATAGAATTAAAATCAAATGGAACAAAAGATGAATGTCTCAAATCAGATGTTAGAGCTGGGAATTACCAAGCAGTTCCTCTACGCCATCCTCTTCATCATCAGGTCCACTCCACCAAAATTTAAGGTGTTCTCCCAATTCCTCATTAATTCCATCATCAGATTATAATTATTATCAAAAGGAACTACCTTAAATGTCGGACGATAGAGGGCATCCCTGGTCTTTGACATCCATCGACTATCAGAAATAAAAAGATTTTGTGCCAATGACACTCCAGTGCAGTGCCCAAACGACTGTCGTCGAGTCAACATCCCACATGGCGGTTATCTCGTGAACCTATTCTAGGTACTTTCTGGAATTGTCCTTCTAGGCCTTCACGAGAATTTTGTCATGAAGGGCGGTGACGTCGACGAGCACGGCCGCTGCGTCGATCAACCATCACGATATCAGAGTTCTTGGCTACGATAGTCCTGTCCGTAATGATAGATCGATCCCAATAGAACGTGGTGGCCGCAGTGTTTTTTTCAACCACAACATAAACCATGAAGGCGTGGTGTTAGGTTTTAACAATTAGCGGAGTACACGAAGGCTATAGCCCTAACATAACATAACTGACAAGTCGATTTTTTTAAAATTACCTATTAGAGTACACTTTAGACTTATCGAGAAAAATATTGTCTAACTGTGGTAGATAAAGCTTTGGGTATAATATAGGTATTTGTTACCGACGCGTGTAAAATCAAGGAAAGATTATGCAAGTCATATTTTCTATCTTTATATAATTGGATTAAACTATTTGAATGTCACCTGTCATTTTATAACAAATTTGTCGAAAGCTTTCTTGAAGCGGGAAAAACCTACATATTTTCTCCAAAAAAATACTTAAGTACCTGAAATGTGTTAAAAAATTATGTATTTAACCCTTTGACCGCCGTTGTCACCTATACAAGACAACGATAGTACGATACACTAACGCCGTCGTCTTGTATACAAGACAAAGTTTCAACCGCTTACTAAATGGTAAAATAATAGAATTTAAAAATTATTTTGTACTCGTGTCAACTTGTTGACCCTTTGTTTTTTCATACATTTACTTTTTAAGCAGGAATATGAATCCATTGTTTCATAATAAAGGATTTAAAAAATATGCTTATAATTTCTACATTTTTCCGTGTCACTGTCGCCGTTGGCATGTATAAAAGACAGCTAGGGATGGGAAAGTTCAATTGATGTGCAAGTTTTTAAAATGAATATGTTTTCACGAATCTGGTTTTATTTAAGCGTTCAAACATTTAATTGCCAAATATTTTCATTAATATAGTCATAGGCAACGCGCAAGCGCTTTGTTAACTATTTGTTTGTAACGAGGTAAAAATCCAAACTTCAACAAGGTTTGACGCCTGTCTGTCAGTTGGTAATTTAAGAAATGTCATTTATAAGATTGTAAACAAATAATACAGGGGAGGTGCAACACAATAATAATAAATGTATATTTTTATACCTCACGTAAAACCTGTCGTATTTTTGATGAATTAGGTAAGTACCATGCTCATATTTATGATCTAAACATTAACGGGTTTCTTGTTTTGCCTTTCATTCTGATACATACTGTATATATATATATTATTAAATCCACCTGTTAGTTTTCTCCGAAAACCCTCCGGTAAGTATGTAAATTTATCGAGACACGATGCGCGTCTCTAATCTTATGGTTTATAAAGTTTACGTACCGACAAGCGCTTATGCCGTTGACTCAGACGCTATTATTACTTAACTCGCGCGTAAACAGTATTTGTCAGTCGGAACTAAAGACGAGCCCTGCGCGCCGTTGACATGTATAGAAGACTACTCGTACAGACTAGTGCGGTGATATTACTTCATGATTCGATAATGTTTAGTTGTTGTTTTTCATGATAAAGTCCTTTATTTTCAACATTTTCTTGTATAGTAAATCTGTTTAGTTTAGAAATTTTGAGAGAAATCTAAGTTTGGAAATAAAAAAAGGCAAATTGAGAAGAATTCCACCTTTAATTATGAATATCGATATCACTATTTGCAATCCCTAAACTTTTTATTAGTTGTTTACTTAAAATTTGCTCTGGCGTGTGAGTGAGCGTCTTGGCGAACAGGGTCCGGCGGCCAAAAGGTTAACGAATAGGTTCCATGTCTAACGTATTCATCAATAGTTTCAATTTATATGAAGAATTCAAGTTTTAAGGTCTTCTGTTAACTTCAATAAAAATCTAGAAATTTTCAAGTCGGTACATTTTGTTCATTAGTATTATAGAAATGCATACACCGAAATTATAAGAAATACTTCAATAGCTCTAAATTTTATGATCTTATCAGTTCGCATCATAATTCGAACTCGAAGAGATTTGAGCGGGATAGTCTATCGCGCTACGGCCCGTGCTGTGCGACGTGCGACCAATCACATCACGATTACGCAACGCGTTTCTTACGTTTCGTTTGTGCTACGTATTAAATTATGATCTGTAATGTAAATATTAATTTGTTAATCTTAAATTATAATCCAAATTGGTACCTAAAGCAAAATTGTTTCCTTCTTTAAATAAAATATTAAATGCACGCGTAGTATAAAATTATTTATTCAAATACTGTTCAATGACCATTTCTAAAGAAACCTCATTTAGACCGATATTAGACAGACGATGGTGTCCTTTCAAAGGGTACGTAACGTAGTGAATGACTTGGTTTTTTTTAAAACATAGGAGTCGTAAAAGACTTCGAGTTTCGATGCCTTTCAATATAAACAATCACATAAACTACTATTATGTAAAATAGTCGGTCCCGTAATTACTTATTTTACAAATCCATCTTTTATTTATATCTGGGTTCAAATATAGTCAGTATATCTGGGTTCATTTCATGTTAATACATTTATTAATGACTATAGACTATTGTAAGCTAATTGGTAGGTATATGATTTTCCTTTAAATTGAGTAATATAATGGAGTTCATACAAATCACCTGTTATGTTGTATGTACGTGAGGGAGTATACGTAGGATCGACACTAGATTTGTTTTATAAAAACTAAAACATAATTAAGTTCACTACGCATGTCTCTTATTCTGGGATTTTCCGGGATATCTGAACAAAAGAATAATATATGAACAAATGAAAAACATAGTAGCAGGAGGGTTCCATTGCGTTTCTAGGGTTCTGTAAATAACTAAGAACTCTCATAGTTTTACCGTTTCCGTTTGTTCGTCGGTCTGTTGACCCTCCGCCATTCTACGGTTTAGCGATGCAACGAACAGTTTTGAATTGATAAATTAATTGAAAAACATCACATTTTTGAGATTATAATAATTTAAAATCATTTGAGGCAATTACTTTGATAATAGATATCACGAAATTATGTGCAACGACTCTCGGAATCAAGTTCATAGCCAAATTTTAGCACGGAACAAGGAACAAACTAAGGGTTTAGCAAAATAACGATTATTTCTATAGGTAAGTTAAAACCTATGTGACAAAATAATACCCTAGATCAATCTTATAAGATATATCTTATCGCCTAGTGCGGGGACTAATGCTTTATGATTTTTGTAAAATTTACATTGTGAATATAAATAAATGTCTTATGTCTTATATCTCCAACATAAAATTGTTTCCACCTTGGTCACCATCTCATCTTTTTTTTTAATTCTCCGGTTAAAGTTGGAAATGCCTTAATATCCCATAATATGATACATTTACCTTACAAGTACTTCTATTAGTGTAACAAGCAACCTGTCGAATTTAACGGAAAAAAAACTTGTACATATATCTACTTGTGGCACGTCATCTAATAGGTTTAAAAAAATAACCTTTGATTAATCGAACATTTTCAAAAATAATCGGTCTAAAAATCATAAAAAATTTACACAGTTTTGTTTTATTTTGGCTGTACCACTAAACCAAATTCAACATACAATTTAACTCTCCTTAATAAGTCCGTCTAAGCAAATTTTCCATAGATTTTATAGGGCAGATTGAGTGAGTGTTAAGTAAACGTCATACTCTCATAAAAGTTTGACGTTATGAATACTTAAACACTTTAAAGTTTGACACTTCATTTGCTTGTAAGAGTTAAAATGGTTCGACTCTCGGTGTATATAGCTTTTGCCCCCAACTTCGCCCGGTTTCCAGATACAAGTTTTTTTGATTGAACTCTGTAATCAGTGTTAACACATAATTAATCACGTACTTGTTTTATTTATTTCAGAAAACATTTTATCTAAATGCAAGAAGGAATCGGCACAATTTGACGTTTGCATGAAAAATGCACTAAACGATTTACGACCTTATTTTAAGCGAGGTGAGTGCGAAATTACATCAGTACACTGAGAAATATTAGAAGCTACCATGTACCCGGATTCATTAATTATACGAGTAATAGCACGATAGTTTGACAATGGCACACTAACTAAAGGGGTTTCATGGCTCTTTAAATTGCATACCTATTTCCGTAGTTAGCTCTTAGACTATATGTGTTAACCATGAGTTTGACGTAGCCACGAGTCGATAGCGACTGCGCGATTCAAAACTTTTTTCAATTGTATTCGCTCCCACGTGTGCTTACCATAAGTTGCATTCAACTGCGACTGCGGCATTCTTACGACGAGACATACATTCGAATGCGGCTGTCGCAATCGAATACAACTCGAACGACCAAGATGCAATCCTTTCAAATCGCGCAGTCGTTGGCGATTCTCATTTTAAAGCAACTCATGGTACCGTGGTAGGTATACCAACGTCTATCCTACAGGTACCAAAATACCGAAGTATCCTTCAACAGCTAATAAGGTCAATGACCCTGAGTATGATACTATATCTGGATTCATTTCCTGTTAATACATTTATTAATGACTACAGATTATTGTACCTAAGCTAATTACGGTATACACGTATACACGATACACATACGGTATACACGGTATACATACGGTACTTACAATTTCGAATAGCCTTTTTTATCCTTTCAAACTAGCTGAAGAACTTTAAAATGCGTTGTTCACACTTAAGTCATCAAGCGAATTTATACCTATTATTTCAATCTAATTTATTCTTTTTTATATAAACTAGTCTGCTATTTGTACTATATGAATAGAGAGCGTAATGTTTTTTTTATTTTATTAAAAGAGATTTTTAGTTCGAGTATAATGATGTCGCACGCCTAGATCTAAACTGTATCAACTCAAAGACGTTTTTTCAGAAATCACGAAAAACTGATCTTGGCGTTTGTATGAGAAACAGCAATCTAATTTTAAGATAATTATCTCCAAGGTCAATACCTAAAGTGATTAAAACTTTTGTAATTATTTAATAATACTAGATATAAATAATGATTTTTAAGTTAATACCGTTTTGTATGCTAATTTCTGTATTATTTGTGAATGATTTAGAGTTAAAACTCTTTTGTTGATTTGTTTTCATGTTGTTACATCTTATTTGTTTTAACAAAGTATTAATTGATTCACAAAAACAGTATTTTGTAAAAAATAAAACAACTTTATTAGGCTACGGGTTTTATTTCAACAAATTTAAAGTTTTCTGTCAGGTATTTTCTGTTTTACTGTAATAAAACCCGGATTTTGGCCTGCTTTTAAACTATTGGTGTTCAGAGTTTTAGAGCAGCTAGGTTCTGTATCAGGTATTTTCTGTTTTACCGCAATAGAAACTGGATTTCGACCCACTCCCGACTCATAATTACCGGTGTCTTTACTTGTTTCCGATGGCTTGATTTGTTTTGGTTCAAAAGAAAAGCGATTGTCATCCACACCAGAATCAGAAATGTCACTCTCGTCAGAATCTGGCACTATTTTTTGTCTTTGACTTACTGCATCAAGAGGAACAAATGTCGGGTCAGCATCCGAATCATCCACATCACTTTCATCACTATGAACTGGTGATAAATAAAAATCGATTCGCTTATTTTGTGGGATTTCGCGTATAAAAGCGATTAAGAGGCGTCTCATCCCTTTTTTTGGTTGGAGCCGTTACTGATGTTATTAATGAACGAACCACAGGCTTAATTTGATCCGATTCGGATGATACGGAATTATTACCTTTTCCATTTACTAAGTTTACTAGTAACTTTCCACGCCGCATCATAATTCTAGGAATAAACCATAGTGCGGGTAGGTAAGTAAATGAAGTAACCATGAAAACAGAATTAACTCAAAAATACATAAAATAAAGGTTAACTAGTGTTTACATCTTGCTACCCATATGTCATAATTTTTATGGCCGAGAATAATTTGCAATTTTTCTTAATAGAGACTCAATACGTTTCGTTTCAGAAGAAATAAACCTGATATTTGGAAGATTCAACATAACAGAAATAACTTAAAAGTGATGATTATTTTCATTAAAACAGGATTAAGTCAAAATATACAATAAAATATTTGTTACCTCGGTTACTCGGTACCTTAACTGCTTTAAATCGAAATACAACAATGATTTTTTCTGATAATATCCATCAATAGCGTATTATCAACTCAAAATAATCACTAACAAGTGGCTACTTTGAAATCAACCAGACTGTAACAAGTTGAAATAGCACTATATTGCAGAATTGGTTTACGTCGACAATGCGGAGCAACTGACAATACTGCGGTTTAGACGGTACTAATAAAATAAAAATAAGTCAGTAAAAGGTACTTAAACGGCATTCAATCGCTGTGCGGCGAAGATATTATTGCACCGGTTTTCGTGGCTTACGCGGCTTGATTAGTAGAATTCAAATATGCAGCTAACTAAAAATTTATGTTTTGTCAGTTTACATCTAGGCGTCGACAATGTAGTTGTCGACATATACCGATATATTTTATCGACACCTACCCGTGACTATTTTTCTTCTGGTATTCATGGCTACATTTTGGACGTACGACAGTACGTCCGTCGAGTTTGGACGACGGACTAGGTTGACAGTTAGATACTTGTCAATTTAGTCCGTCAAACTGTGGACTTAGGTTTAAAGGGATTCGTTCGCTCTGAAAATTGTATTGCCTATAGCGCATTCCGAGGTCAGTTGTTGTTAATCCATAAAACGAAGGTATATTCGTTTAGTATGCTGAATGTTTCCTAAACTTACTGAGATAGATAACTAATGGGCTTTGACTGTGGCACCAAAGTCGGAACGACATATACATATACATAATTTAATTCCTATTAAGATATTTTATTTTACCGACAATCAGGATTGCGAGGACTTGGAAGTGTCAGGATTTTTAGAAAATACCTCAATGAATTAATAAAGAAAAAATGTATTTAATTGAAGTAGGTACCTATGTTTTCTGTAACATTTATTACCATCTATTACAAAACTATGTGTTTTGCGCTGTGAACAGCACAAATCACATAGTATACCTACATGAAAATTTCGAGTGGCTCGTCTTCCTAAATCAATCTGTAATTAAGTCATAAGGAGCCACTATGCAAAAGGAATTTCCTTGTTTATCGTTTCCCATATGATTAGTAGACTCACTATTCCGGACCAACAAAACATTGATTGATCATCAAAATCTAGTTGTGACTTCAATTCTGATTCGATACAAAGTTCAGATACCTAACTACTTACTTACTTACGTTTTATTTTAGGTATACCGGAAATTGGTGTAGCATCTTTTGATCCCCACAACGCGAAGGAAGTCAAGCATACACGCATAGTACTTGGACTTGAATACACTCTTATTTTACGGAATGTATACGAATATGGCTGGACTCAATCTACAGTTACTAAATTCAAGCAAGTATCTGACAAAGTATGTAGGGTAGGTTGTCCAACTTTGAAACAAACGGATATAGTGAAACTTTGCAATATCTCAGAAGCGTAGCTTTATCGGCTATTGCCTACAATCAAGGAAGGGCAAGATCAGGGACCAATTGCCCAGGAGTTGTGCCGGCGCGGTCTTTAATAGGGAGCGCTCCCATCTCGGTCAATAGTTCGATACTTTAAGGTACTGTTACACATGCTCATTACTAGCATGTGTTGTGCTTATTAGCGGGGCCCAATCACTTCCCCGCTTTTAATAAGCATGCTATTAATGAGCAGACCCCGTTATTAGTGGCGAAAATTGATTGAAATGAGGGTTTCCAAAATTACATGATTTATGAAATCCCTATTTCGCCTGTTCTACATAACTTAGCCTTAGTAAAATATTTAAATTGTAATGTAATCTATGTAAATAAAACACATTCCAAATAATATATTTCTAGTTAAATGTAAAGAAACAAGCAGGTTTGATGTTAAAAAATAAAACCGTCATATATCCTTAATTCGCCTTTTTTCCCGATTTCGCCTACAGTAATAAAATATGATCAAGAAAACTGTGTATATACTTTTTTCAAATTGTACGCGTTGAATGACCTTACTTGAATGTTACGATTTATGTAAAAAAAAAACTTAACAATTGTTAAGGCGAAGTTCGCCTAAAGTACCTATTACGCGATTTTAGGATAGGTAGTTTTGACAACCCTTGGTTGCAATGAGTTTTCACCACTCATAAGAGTCTGTTAATGAGCATGCGTAAAAATAAATGACCAAAATGTACTCACTCTACCTGTACTTTTGAATTTTCACCTACACTCAGTTGGACAGCTTACAAGTGACGGCATAGTGCTGAATCTTATTATTTTATGCTCCTATATCGTTCTAGATAGGTCACCTTGCAGTCAAACTTTGTATTAAGTTTTGCAGGAAACTGTTTTATAACTACCGTTGTAATACATTGAGTTAATCAATTATTCTATCTATCTATCTGTCTATACGTATTATACATCATTTTACTTCTAAGTTCTCCTATTTATATTTCAGAACTAACTGGACAAACGCAACCATCATCTATTCCCAGTATTTTCCAGAAAAATTCTTAGAGGGCCAATATGAGTTCAAGGTAGGTTGTGTAAATAATTAATTGAAATATGACGATGTACAAATAATACAAATAAATGATCTATCTATCTATCTAGGCCTTTTATAGTACATATACACATACACGTGTGCTATGATGACATTATACACGAGGCGATATTGTGCGCGCGAGCTGAAAGCGAGTGCGCAATAAGGAAGCCGATGTGTATAATGATCATGCACACACGTGTCATACGACATTTTTCAACACACTAGTAAGTAAAAATAAAAAATTTCATTCGTGGTTATTAACTTTTGTTAAATACGTTAACTTAATTATCAGAATCATGTCAGAATGCCTACATGTTAATTAACATATGAGTTTCACTAACCTTTATCGACTACTTGAAGCTTCTTGCGATGCCTTTTCGGCGTAGGTTGATGACAATATTTTACATTTTCAACTAATAAATCCGTAAGCTAAGGCCCAAACGTCACAAATAAGTAGGTATTTTTATCACTACTAAGTACAACTAGATTTTCATGATAGCACTCGCGTTTTGTACTTTCAGAGGAGCCTAATCCACATATTGTTATAGTTTTACTTCTAATTCTGTTATAGTTGCATTTTATCATAATAATAAAGCGAGAAAACAATCACAAAATGCTTTACGTAAACAAGTTACCACGGCGCGCCAATGGTGGACTGTAGTTTTTTCGAATTGCGTTGCGCGCGTAAATTTGAGGCAAAGGCCCGCCAAACAGCCAAAATAAAAAATGAAATTATTTATGTTTAAAGCACAAATTATTGTGAATTTTGAATAATTCAATACAATTTCACGTATATTCAATAATTCAGAAGGTTTTAATCCATGTATTCAACTAAATACGGAGATATTGATCGATCTGTGGGGAGCCTCTGCGGATCGGGATAAGGTCTTTAACGTGCAAAAGCGTGCTGTACGCATCATGGCCAAAAAACCCCGCGACTATCCAGCAAAAGAGTTATTTAAACAGCTAAAAATTCTGACATTACCTTCCATATACGTACTCGAGGCATGTAAGTATGTAAGACGCAATCTCCATCTGTTGCCCTCTAACTTCCAAAGGCAGAATGTCACACGTGGGCGTAACCTCTTATACGTTCCTCTGTGCCGCCTGGCAAAGAGTAGGAAATCCTTACACGTATTAGGGATAAAACTGTACAACACTTTGAGTGAAGAGTTAAAGTCAGGTACTGACGCGATGTTCGAGAGAAACCTCAAACGAACTCTGATAGACATGGCGTGCTATAGTGTCGACGAATTCGCTGACCATAACAAGTCGCTGCCCCATCTACTAAACTAAACACTACCTACATACTTAGTTATAATGATACTACCTATACTTACTACATATTATGTACTTAGCTTTAAATATGACATATAAAATTCTTGTATTTTATCAATAAATGATCTTATCTTATCTTATCTTATTGCTTTTTAACGCATAAGTTATTATGCGGCTAAAACAGTGTACTTTATTTGGAAAAAAAAATCCAATCCGACAAAATTTGAATGTATTATCTGTGTACGTAACTTAGTCTCGTTGGGTACAAACTTAATTTGATAACCCCTATCTGATTACCACACTAGTTCAATAATATAATGAAAAAGCACGCGTGTTTAATATCTTGGATTATGAGCCTAAAAGCGGTACGATAAGAACCTCGTTACGAGCAAGTGTGTTGAAAACTTACTTATATTATATTACACTCATTGTATACTTGAAATATAATATATTATACTTCGTATCCAAATCGAAGATTACATATATTTACTAGCAGCAGTACACGGTTATGTGCTGTCCTTGTCACACATTTAGAGTTAAAATATTATTCAAAAAATGTTCTCGCTGTCGCCCGCCGCGTAAGGTAGGTGTCGTGCCGGTGCACGACCGCGCCCCCAGCGGCGTGGTTTATCATTACATTTTTTTGTGTTTGTCCGAGTCACACGTATTTTCTCGCAAAAATAGTGTTTTAGTGTATATCTATTTCAGATTGAAGGATTAGGGTGAGTGATTTTACACATCTTCAGAACGATGAATTCAAATTACAGAATAAAACCGCGGCCTAGTTGCCGTTTAACGAATCTTCTTTCGGAAAGTGATTTTGTCCAAATGTTTGATTTTGCTTCCAATATATGTGTGGTAGATTACAATTTAAAATTGAATGTTAGTGTGGTGTATTAATCATATAATAACTAAAAGAATAGATCAAGGAATCTGTACTTTGTTCGAAATAATGCTTTTACATCTACCTTCTTTTTTCTAAGTAATATAAGTAAGGTACATGTTAAAGGCACGGGTTGTTACTCGTAGATTAACATACAAATTTAAACCTAATTAAGAGAACTTTAAGGTTCGTTATGTATTTACGCGTTATAGTATTTACGCGTTATAATTCGTATCAGGTTTGTGTACCAGACCGTATACTAAAAATTGCGCCACACGCCATACTCGAGGGTTAGCCACTTACATCTAACCCTGGTATTTAACGAAAACAAATGTAATCTCATCTACGCAATGATTTCATCTACCTTTCCAGAGTTCTGAGATAATTATAGTAATAAGTATTGCAATGCTAAAAAATTATGAAAGTCTACATGAATTTCACAAATTGTAGTAAATTCGGTTAACAAAATGGCATCTAAAAGTAATTTAAAGTAAAATAGCCATAGAGGTTCCCTCATTTATCTATAGTTTTGTTAATAAAAGCTAGCTTATGATCCGGATGTTGCCGTTTCGACTATCGTCGAGCCTTCGGGACAATATAGGTATTTTAGAGGTTCCCCATTTTATCCCTAAAAGGGAGGTATGACCTCTTCAATTCTTCATGTTTGTCTTGTATTATTCGTGACAGATAGCCCCGATTAGTCAGCTAAGAAGTACACATACTTATAGCGCTTCTTGTACGTCGTCCTACCTACTTCATTTATATGAACTGTCATAAAGATATGCTCGCTTATAAAGAATCATGAGCTCGCTGAAATAAGTAACAATGACTACAATCAATAATTATCATCATAATGTTGTTGCAGAGGAAAATTGTAAAATAAAAATAAGATAGGTTTCGTATAAACTACGTTCCTATTTACGAGTAAGCCTATTTCAGGTTCTATCAAGGAAATACGACTTTAATGAGTCGGAATATATAATCTTGATCATGTTTTAATGAAGTCAAAATACTATGATATTGCTATTTTGAGTCAGTTAAGGCTCTAAACTAAAGGGAAGTGTAACCGCAGCGGCAGTGCCGTATTACCCTGTTCCGCTAAATAGCGCGAATGCTTGCTGTAGCCGCTGCAGGGGTTTAATTTGCGACCTAGTGTCTATACGATTAAAGAAGGATAATTTATGTTCAGAGTTGTATTCTTTGAGTATAGGTAAGTTATTTAAGGTAAATAATAAGTTTTTTGTTTTGTTCAAAGACTCGAAAGAGGTTATTTTTATTTTCCTCATATTTTAGATAACGTAAACCGTTCAATAAACAACGATATAACCAGGTCAAAAATATGATATTTTGGTTTATGTAAAAATTTACAAAATACAATACCTAAATAATATGCGGACATTACAGGTTGTAATTGTATTGTGATTGGTGGTTCGTTAACAAATTGCACACCTAAAAGGTGTTCAATCGCTTTCCTGCATGCTCAGAGCGAATAACGAGAAAACTGGTTAAAGACACAAAATAGTTAAAGTTTTTTGTGGTTTTTTGTATAACAATAATACCTATACTTACTGATTTTTTTTATCAACTTTACGTATCCCCATCACGAAACAAGGATAGTTTGGTTCCGGAATTTGAACCAATATCTGACGGCGCAGTCTTGCGAATTGTTGCGTTTAGTAAAAACGAATTACAATGCAATGCAATGCATGAAATTATATAAATCATATGATTTTTACTTATATATATTATAATAGATGTATTGTAATTTGTATATGTAGGTAGTGAATGTTGTGGATCACATTTTTATGATACCTACATATAAAATTGTAGATGATACCTTTACGATACTTAATAGGACTCAACACGTCTTAATGAAAATTAAGTCGGATATTAATATTGTCGTACGTACCTACTATTAAAACCTCACCGTTTAGGAGGGTGTTAACCAAAAATGAATAATTTTACGAAGCTGAGTGAGTTTGCTAACAAAAACCTCATTGGAGAGCAAATGGTTTTAACCCAATTGAATTATCACGAAACTAATATTCCTGTTTATTGAAAGGATGAACCAATATATACTGAAGTAATACAAACAACGACTTAAATTTTGATTTATAGTTTCCTAGAGAAGCTTCATAATATACATATATATAAAAATATATATATTTTCGTAAGCTATATCGATGAAATAGGCTTAATCTTATTAAATACCCTACGCTGCTCCGCTTTAACAGTGCCGAGTTACGTGACATAAATCGCGTGTAAATTTGTATAATTTTGCTCCGTTTCAACAATTATGCCACAAAAATTGTGTCAAATAAGCTTGCTTTAACAGCGTTGAGCTTTAACACATTAATGATGTCAAGGATCGTCCGCTTTAGCAGCGTTGAGGTACTCCACATTAATTGTGTCGAGGGTTGTAGAACTTTGCTCCGCTTTAACAGCGTTGAGTTTCTCCACATTAGTTGTGTCGAGGATTGTAGAACTTTGCTCCGCTTTAACAGCGTTCAGGTACTCCACATTAATTGTGTCGAGGATTGTAGAACTTGCTCCGCTTTAACAGCGTTGAGGTACTCCACATTAATTGTGTCGAGGATTCTAGAACTTTGCTCCGCTTTAACAGCGTTGAGGTACTCCACACTAATTGTGTCGAGGATTCTAGAACTTTGCTCCGCTTTAACAGCGTTGAGGTACTCCACATTGATTGTGTCGAGGATTCTAGAACTTTGCTCCGCTTCAACAGCGCTGAGGTACTCCACATTAATTGTGTCGAGGATTCTAGAACTTTGCTCCGCTTTAACAGCGTTGAGGTACTCCACATTAATTGTGTCGAGGATTCTAGAACTTTGCTCCGCTTTAACAGTGTTGAGGTACTCCACATTAATTGTGTCGAGGATTCTAGAACTTTGCTCCGCTTTAACAGCGTTGAGGTACTCCACATTAATTGTGTCGAGGATTCTAGAACTTTGCTCCGCTTTAACAGCGTTGAGGTACTCCACATTAATTGTGTCGAGGATTCTAGAACTTTGCTCCGCTTTAACAGCGTTGAGGTACTCCACATTAATTGTGTCGAGGATTCTAGAACTTTGCTCCGCTTTAACAGCGTTGAGGTACTCCACATTAATTGTGTCGAGGATTCTAGAACTTTGCTCCGCTTTAACAGCGTTGAGGTACTCCACATTAATTGTGTCGAGGATTGTAGAACTTGCTCCGCTTTAACAGCGTTGAGTGTCTCCATTGCTCCGCTTTAACAGCGTTGAGTTACTCCACATTAATTGTGTCGAGGATTGTAGAACTTTGCTCCGCTTTAACAGCGTTGAGTTTCTCCACATTAATTGTGTCGAGGATTGTAGAACTTTGCTCCGCTTTAACAGCGTTGAGTTTCTCCACATTAATTGTGTCGAGGATTATAGAACTTTGCTCCGCTTTAACAGCGTTGAGTTTCTCCAGATTAATTGTGTCGAGGATTGTAGATCTTTGCTACGCTTCAACAGCGTTGAGTTACTCTACATCAATTTTGTTGATGATTGTACAACATTTCTCCGCATTAACAGCGTTGAGTTTCTTCACATTAATAAAATCGTGTTGAGGATCGTACAACTTAGTGTTAATTGTATACAATAAATAAACTTTGCTCCGCATTAACGGCGTCTCGTGTTACATACTCGTATTCTACAGGAATTGTGTAGAATGTAATAAAATTTTACTCCATCAGGTTGTTTTTACCATGATGAGACTTCTTTTCAATAGTAGCATTCCGATTATCAAGATATAAAAATACTCCACGTGTCAGTTCCTTATTATAACAATTATTTACAAAAATAGTAATTCTCTTGCTGCTGTAGCGTACTGGTCAATATTTCGTTATCCTACAGTAGAATCGAAGGCACCTGCCACTTAAGTTTTTTATTACAACGTTCTACTCAAAAAGGAAAAACTTAACGTATTAACCATTACCCACCACTTGAATTATTGTTTGGTCTCAGTATAAATCTGTATGTACATTTTATAACAAGATTTCTTTAGTACTAATCTTGCTATGAAGAAACTACTGATAGCTTGTTTTACTAATCACACAACTGGTTTTTGTCTTCCATTTTTACTTCGACATGAAATACAGGCATATCTAAAGTATACAATCACTATGCAGGGATCAGGGATTCGTCAGTAAAGTTCAATTAAATGAACGAAGTATAATTTAAAGCAGGTATATTCAAGTAATGTTAAAATTATATCGACGATAATACACACTTCAGTGTTTTGCTTCACCTAAAAGGTTATTGAAAGTAATTTCATTCTTTATTAATGTCGTTCCTCACTTGGACACGCACAGCATGGCATGCATAAGTCCAATCTAATAAAAATATTCATATAATATTTACATAATAGTACCGTTTTATTTTATTAGGCACTCATGTATGAAGCTAATTATCAGGAACCCATAGGAGCGTCGGATTTGACTTCGATATTTTATTTTATTTTTCCTACTTATATGTAGTATTACAATTCTCTAAACATCTGCTAGTAAATATATGTAATCTTCGATTTGGATACGAAGTATAATTAATAATCAAACGAACTTACCTGTGAAGTTTGATTGGAATTATACGAGTATCCAAATCGAAGATTACATACTCCCACCCTCCCAGACCCTAAAAATTAAAATAAAATAGTCTCTGGTCCTAACACAAAAATATCTATGTGCTCTAAAATAATGATAAACCACGCCGCTGGGGGCGCGGTCGTGCACCGGCACGACACCTACCTTACGCGGCGGGCGACAGCGAGAACATTTTTTGAATAATATTTTAACTCTAAATGTGTGACAAGGACAGCACATAACCGTGTACTGCTGCTAGTAAATATATGTAATCTTCGATTTGGATACTCGTATAATTCCAATCAAACTTCACAGGTAAGTTCGTTTGATTATTAAATATCAATAGTACTAAGTTAACTGTCATATTCCTTACTTTATATAAGGTGCTAACAAATTAGTCACGGATATTTTAAGAGATAATACATTGTATTAAAACAATTAACTTTAAAGTATAATTAATGAAAAAAAAAGAAAAAAAAGGAACCTTTGTATATAATTTTTTCGTTTTCATTTACCGAACAAAAATAATAATTATAATTCCGTCTAAAAATAATCACCATGTGCAAATTTAACTGACAAAAGTTTAGCATGACGTTGACAATCGAGTATTTGATTTGACGTTAAGTGGTCATGTTAGGTGTTAGGTAAAAGAGGTACTAAAATATGTTCAATGAGTACTCATTTAATAATCACACTAACAGGGTGTTTCAACGTTGCAAATTTGTTTCCTAGTTTTCTCCAAAAAAACATAACAAAACTTATGATGTTTCATACCTAAATGTACTCCGAGAACCGAGTACTATCAGCGGTAAAAATATCCGTGACTAATTTGTTAGCACCTTATATACGCCTCCAGGTTAGTTGACAAACCCCGGTTGGTGCAAATGGCCTTTAGGCTCTTACGCTCTTACGCACGTATACTAGGTACTCATAGGAATTGAATGCTTTGACAGAGCGGACTGCTAGGATCGGGATCGGCGGTAGCTCGCGCCGGCCGCTGGAACCTGACGTTGCGCGACTACGCGCAAACAACGCGCGTGGCGAGGAGCGGCGCCGGCGGCATCGACGTCCGTGTGGAGATCGACCACATCGGCGATATGAACCTTCATATCTCTAACCTACTTACTGGAAAAACTACATTAGGTATAAATAATAAGTACATACATGTAGGTACTCATACCATATCTAATCATAGCTTTTTTTGTTAGAGTTAAATATCAATTTAAAATTATACCTTCAGTTTCAGTTGAAATTATATCTTCCACCCCCCACTTTACATGTAGGATGAGGGAACCTGGAATGTACCCTAATTTTATTCCTCGCTTATAAGCTTTTTATTCTACCACTGTTCATGTGATCGATAGTATCGAGCAAAAGTCACTAAGTAGTGTACTTACTAATAAACTAGGGAAACCAATATATTATGAACAGCGAACTTAGAAAACATGGAAGAGGAGCTTCAAACAAATTGTCAACATAAAACAGGGTAAACACTCGATATGCGCATGCACGCTACGCTGCCAATCAAACTTGTTAAAATTTTCAGTCAGTTTTTGATTACTTAAATATCCCAAAAAATAATTGGTCAACGTCAATATGGTGCGTTAGCATTGGTCTGAGCGTCGACACATCAAAATTACAACAATTCAATGTGACATTGGAAACGTAATGTTAGTAGACGGTGTAATGCAATAAAGAGCTATTGTGATAAATTTGAATAAAATTTTCAGTAAACAATTAATACTTAGGGGAAGTACGTCCAAAATGACATATAGTTTTGTTTTTTAACCATAACTTTTTACTGGTACTTTACAGCACACCCAATGGCTTACATTAATCATCTTTGGTCCTTAACCTATCGAACCTTATAAACATTTTTAGCAAAAATCAACAGAAAAAAAATGGTTGCCTGTAAAGTCGGTATACGGGCGAAAGTTTTACGTGACAACGACTTTGAGTGGTAAAATACTGTGCTCGAGTGGAAGGGACGCGTGCCTTTCACTTTTTATGTCTGTCTCTCTCGCTCTTAGGCGGGCTAACCATGCCCGAGTGGAAGGGACGCGTGCCTCTCACTCGCTCTCATTGTGAGCGCATAACGTGAGCGGAGCGTAACGCAGTTTCTTGAAGTGTCACCCGGCAAACCAATTTATAAGACGTTGTCACGTCAAAATAATAATACACATTTAACTGAGATCGGTCATAATTCATTTTGTCCATACGAGTATGCTTCGGACAAAATGACACATTGGTCATGGACAAAATGACATATATGTAAAGGTTACACAATTATTGGCATAATTCGCAAATTAAACGCTTTGTTCGTCTCGGAACATCAGCGCAAGAAGCATGAGCCCACAGTGAACATTTTAAGCATCGCAACCAGTCGTCTCCAGGCTTAAAACGTGAATAGAGGTCTTTATTGTTAATGCAAGCACAATCCTCTTCGTCATCATGAGTAACTAAGCAGGAAAATCTTCTTCCTCGTCTTTGTCATCAAACACCTTTTTTACAACTTTGCGTTTTTTCTTTGCTGTGGGTTCTTTGGGTTCAATTCTGGATTTTATTTCCAACATATTAGAAGTACAAGTCAACACCAATAAGCTCTGTCGAGTTTTTGGTATACGTCTCCCTTGGCCACTGATGAAACGTCCTTTAGGGACTGGAGAAAGCACCTCAATAGGAACAGGAAGAGCAGAAGATGAGGGACCTGAATCGGTAGCCGCAGTTAAAGTATCTTCTTGACTAGAGTTTGCTTTTTGAACTTGTTATGGACAATATGACATACCTATGCCATTTTGTCCGTTGTATATGTATGTTGTTTTGTCCGTACAGCGTGTTAAAAAAAAACAAAATTTAAAAATAAATACACACAGCACTTTACCTAAAAATAACTTTTTAATTATAAAGATAAATGATTAAGGAATGAAAAAAATGCTACTTTAATAGGTGCAATATCAAAAAACTTATCATTTGAACAAAAACTTTGTCAGCATGAAAAAAACTCGCGACGTGTAAATACCTGTCTTCGGCTATGCCACCCAGACGAATAAAAGGGATGCGTTCAAAATGTGGCAGGTTATAGGAAACCAATATGGCCGCGTACTGACACGGTCAGTTTCGTGTTGAAGTCCACTAAATTCGAAATAACCCGCCTGTGTCGTTTTGTACATATATGTCATTTTGGACGTATTTCCCCTACTTACTTTATTGGTCTCGTACGTTCGCTTGCGGATTATTAATACGAGTATATGTAATTAATATTAATAATATTGTAACCTCCATAATACCGCAACCCTGCTATTTTTTCGCGATCTCATCTTCATAACGTGGTATATGGTCAAACGGTGCAATAACTATTGGAAATATATCCTGATGGCCGCTCCTCACAATGGGCCATCATGGGCGACCTGCAGGCCTACCACGAACATCGAAAATTAGAATTGACGGGGAAACCTCTTTGTCACACCAATATGCAAGTGCGACAGAGATGGAGATACAAATCCGCAATCGTTCGATTTTCGTGGTATAGGCCCTGGGGCGATTATACTGGACGTAGCTATACAGCAGAAAGAGATGGCAGTATTGCGTAACCCCTCTTACTCATAACTGCGTCCCTTATCATCGCCCATCATGGCCCATTGTGTGGAGCGGCCTTTAAATCCACGTAGGCGGGTACAATCGACATTTGTTGAACATGCCGCTGTCTCGGAGAGTCGCTCAGGCATTTTATTTCGCTCAGGCACAGACATAATCCCGTAGCCAGAATTATTTATTCGACAGACATTAAATTATAATAACCTGATTTTTTAAAATATTTCTAGATAATATAAGCAAAGTCCTTAGACAAGCTTATATAAAGAAAACTCCCGTGTTCTTCAACAATTGTTTAATAACTATTAATTAGAAATTAGAATACAACGATATGTTAAAAGAATATTTAACCGAAGCAATGTTAATACTTAATTATGACCATTGGCCACGATCTAACGCTAATCCGTTACAAGTCAATTTTTTTCTGCCGGCCGTTCCCGCCAACGCGTTGTTTTTTTTTATTTTATTTTTTTTAATAAAGTTCTGACGGCGGCCGGGCACTGAACTTATTACATAAATATGTCGAGTATTTTAAATGTAACTATTTTCATAACTTATTTACTATGCACAATACAAAAATCACAACACTCGGCCGTCCGACTGCGTGCTATCTCCGGAGCACGCAAAATCACAACACAGTCTTGCCATGCTTCAAAGGGGATCATAAACACACATAACAACAAAACAAATGTCTTAATAATTAACCTTAACTTGATTTAAGTTTACAGAAAATTAATAAACTGAAAGTATTTATAAAATTTAACACACTCGTAATTATAATTAAATTGTGACATAAATTAATCTTATGTATCTATCCTATTTATTCTGAGTTCGAATTATCGGAGTCTGACGACTCAGAACCAGAGGACCTGTTTACCTGCAAAGCCTGCAAATTAATCCAGGGACGCATCCTATCAGATGCTATAACACTGTCATATTTTTTCGTATTAAACCCTGGAACATTAGTGACTCTGTAACGATCGTTACCGAGGCAACAAGTAACTTTATAAGGCCCGATAAACTTTGGCATGAGTTTTTTACTTTTTCCGTCATTATAAAAGCTAGTTTTCGTAAGTTTTACCAAATCACCGACAGAATACGTAACTGCAGCAACTCTCTTTGAATCGTACAACTGCTTCTGACGTTCTTGACTACGTTTAATATTTGCTGAAGCTTCTTTTCTAACCTCATCTAAACGCCCCCCGACTGTTTCTATAGAAGGTATCTCGTGAACATTTCCTGAGGTCACAACAAAAGAAGACGAAACGGTACCCTGACTCTCATCTAAGGCCTGATCTACTGAATGAGAGGGATGGGGAAACACCTCGTCATTCCCGATGTATCCAACGGTTGCTGATAACTTGTTATCAATAGGAGAGTTCGAATTAATACCGAAGAGTAACTCGCATGCACTCTTTTTAGTCGTAGCATTAACGGTATTATTGATACCCCACTGTACTTGACCCACTTGCTTGTCCCAGTCACGTTCATTATTTTCAAAATTCTGTGTAGACAAGGCGCTAATAATAGTTTGATTATATCTCTCGGCTTGGCCATTAGCCCTAGGACAAGCGACTGCGTTAAGTACGTGCTTGATCCCTTTGTTAACACAAAACTCTTTAAATTGACCTGACGTAAATGCAGTTCCACGGTCCGATATAATTCTACGCGGTATCATAAAGTCATGAAAAAGACTGTCTAATACTTTGACTACGTTCTTCGTTTTTGTGTCTTTGACTGGTCGAACAAAGACGTATTTTGTGAAACCGTCCACTATAGTTAAAATGTAAGTGTTGCCTGTTTTGCTCTTAACAAATGGTCCTAAATGGTCTAGATGTAAGGTGTGAAACGGTTCTGCTACCTTTTCTATTGGATGCAAGTAGCCGGTATTGATTCGAGCTGCGTTATCTTTGTTATATGCACAGTCGATACAAGCTGCTACATATTTCTTAACGAAACGTCTTAGTTTAGGAAACCAGTAGCGGCCCTGAATACGTTCCAACGTCTTGGCATAACCGAAGTGACCTACAGCATCGTGGTTTGCCCTACAAATTTGCCATCTAGCGTCTTTGGGTACTACCAGTCGCAAACCATCATCAGTTTTTCGATGCAACGTATGGTTTTTAACGACAAAGTTATTTTTAATATCAGATACCTCCCGATCTAAGCCCGGTTTTAAAATCTTAAAAATCCTTTCCAATTTAGAGTCGGCCATCTGTAATGTTAAAATCCAATTATCGGTATTTATGTGTAAGACATTGGCTGATGGTGTCATCCCATTATCCCTCGGAGGATTGCGGCTCAGGGCGTCCACGTGACTCATCCGACACCCCGGACGGTATTCAATATTGAAGTTATATTCACTTATCGTCAACCACCAGCGCGCAATCCTGGGAATTAAATCACGCTTCGTAAGGGTGGTGCGAAGCGCATTACAGTCCGTATATACTGTGAAATTGAGACCCAAGAGGTAAGATCGAAACTTTTTCAAAGTGCAGACCACGGCCAAGGTTTCCAATTCATATGAGTGGTAATAGCGTTCTTCGGGCGTGGTCTGTCGACTAAAGTATGCAACAGGCTTTAATACTCTGGGACTCAACTGCCATTGCATTAATATGCCACCTAATCCTAGCGAACTGGCATCGGTGTGCACCTCCGTGTCCAGTTCCGGATTATACAGTGCCAGCAAAGGACGACTAATTAAACACTCCTTCAACGTTTTAAATGATTTGACTTCGTCGTCGCCCCACTGCCACTGTATGTCTTTCTTAAGCAAACTAGTCAAAGGTCTCGCAATTTCTCCAAAGCCTTTTACAAAGCGACGAAAGTAGCTAGCTAAGCCAAGGAATTGTCGGATCTCATGAACATTTCGAGGTATAGGAAAATCCCGTACCGCCATTATTTTCCTTTCACTAGGTCTAATACCTTCGGCAGAGATCTCGTACCCTAAATACTCAATGCTTGCATCAAAAAAACTACATTTTGATAGTTTAAGGGTCAAGCCAGTATCCTGAATAAGTTTTAGCACATCCTCCAATCTCTCGAATCCTTCATCGATTGACGCTGATGGAATGAGGAGATCATCCATGTATGCCAGAGCAGTATTAAACCTCCGCTCACCCAAAAAGCTGTTCATCATCTTTTGAAATACAGCTGGCGCGTTTGCCAGCCCGAATGGCATTCGTTTGAACTCATAATGCCCGTCTGGGGTGACAAAGGCCGTCAAATGTCGACTGTCCTCTCCAACAGGGATCTGGTAATAGCCGGAGGCTAGATCCAGCGTTATGAAATATTTGTTTCCACTTAAATTTGACAACTGATCGTCTATTAATGGTAGGGGATACTTGTCTTTGGCGGTTTTACTATTAAGGGCTCTGTAGTCCACACAGAGCCGAGACTCTCCATTCTTTTTCCGGACTAATAATATAGGGCTCGCGTAATTTGAGTTCAACTCCTGTACTATATCATTTGTTACCAACTCATCGACAATATCCCTTACATTCTGACGTTCAGTATGCGACAATCGATAAGGCCTATAAACGACAGGCGTCTTGTCATGCAAGTCTATATTCATAACGGCGTCCTTAGCACACCCTAACTCGTTTAGACTTTTAGCAAAACAAGTCCTATAATTTTGAAGTAACTGATGCAGTCGATCGCGGATTTTCTCATCGACGTTCGCACCTACTCTAATTTCAGACTTATCAATTGACTCCTCTTTTCCTGCTTTTTGTTCAGTCTGAACGATCAAAGCCTTTACTTCTGATATCGGGTTGACTCTCGCTATTAACATCCCTGCTTTGAAAGTAAGTGGCGCCTTAGTCAACGAAGTTATAAATACTACGGCCCTACCTTCATTTACCTCATAACAACCCTGATGCAAATGATATTCTTGATTAGGACTCATCCTAGTACCTCCATCTGAGTAAACATTTCCAGTATAACTCTCTTTTGTGAATACTTCCACTAAACCTCCCTTAAATATAGTAACATCTTTAGAAACATAAAGAGCAAAGGTCTGATCTTGCTCAACGGTAACATCGGAGGGGGTATTGTAAAGGAATAATCGTTTATTGTCCTTCAATGCTGTTACAGAGGGCATTTCAGTGAAATTCCGTCCTATCATTAGTGGTCTCTCCAAATACGTGTCATCAACAACCAAAACATCCAGATCTGTTTCAATTTCATCAATTCTGACATTAATAGTAGCTCTGAATTTCGGAACGACGGCGGCGTGACCGAAACCTCTCAAAGTAGGCACTGGTGTGCTTCCACTTTTACTCAATCCTAAAGTGGCCGCATATGAACACTGAATTAGACTATGCGCACACCCAAAGTCAATATAAGAGTCTACCATTAGACCATTAACGCAAATAGTTTTATAAAACTTCTCATTTACGAAATCATCTACATCATTGCAAAGAGGAGCAGTAAGATTTGTACTGACATCAGGTGCTTTTGATTCACAGATCGGTCTTGTATTATCTCCATCGGATATTGAATGATCTACATCTAATACTACTTTTAGCACCTTCTTGTCAGTAGATTGATTGATTGGGTTGCTGATGTCACGCGTTTGCATGTGTAAATTATGTAACGGTCTCTTAGTGCAATTGTCATTATTATGCCCTACTCTATAGCATTTGCTACATTTGACAATTGCCTTAGTGCAATTTTGGTAAATGTGACCGCGCTCGTTGCAATTAAAACAGGTGGTGTCTACTCCCCTGCTGGTTACAGTACTTTTACTAAAGGGGTTACTACGAAACTCACGTTTCCTTACCGGGTTTGATATTAATGAACCATGTGATGCGTCTTTAGTTTGTGAAGGCTGTTGGGATGCTAAATAATTTAACAGATCTTCTGGTTCCTCACACTTCAGAGCTTGAGCTCCATTTCTAATTGAACTATCCATAATTCCATAAATTATACAATCAACTGCTTTACGACCGACAATCTCGCACCGACTTAATAATGCCAATTTCTCATAGAAATACTCCTTAAGGGTTTCGTCAGCGTGAGATTTTCGGTTTAACATTTCGTCCAATAATTTGCCATAATTGACATCATTCGGGAAAGCTTTAAGTAATTTACTCTGCCAGACCTCCCACGAGTAACTGAGTGATGGCAAAGACTCGTACCAACTTTTAGCTAATCCCCGTAACTTCTGGAGCGCGTAGTGAATAGTCTGTTTCTCGTCCCACGAATAAATCTCGGCGCACTCGTTTACCTTCTTTATCCAACGTCTAACATCTTGAGCTTTATTGTTGGGGTCAAACTCCGGAACAACATTATTACTGGAAGTACTCTTACTTGGCAGCCCTTGAAGTGCGGATACTATCTTTAGCAACTCATCTGCAGTTAATCCCGTTTGTCTCCTCTTTGATAAAGACTCGCCATCATCCTCAGAAGATGAGGACCTCCTCCTCCTGCGTTTCCGCTTAGGCCGCTTTGGCGTGTAGCTACTTTCGTCATCTGAAAATTTTAAACGCGATTTATGTTCTTTCCTAGAAAAAGAGCCTATCACTCAAGGTGCTCTTTACGTCCAAACGAATATTCTCAACTCATGTCACTGATCTTTAACTGACTCTAAAATTACTTTTGGTACACTTTGACAACGTTTGATTGCTTTGATATAAACTTGACAACTTTAACTATGACTTTGATAATACTCAGAATAAATTTAACAATATTGACAAACTTTGACAGAGCCACGACAATCTTAACAATGCTTGACATGATTCTGTCACATTGACTTGACGCGATTATAAAACAGCACACCTACATGGCTGTTAGCTTTCTGTCTATGAACGGCACACCTAACATGGCCGTGACTGTACAAAGCGGCACACCTACATGGCCACATTTGTACGAAACAGCACACCTACATGGCTGTTAACTTTTAATGAGCGACACACCTACATGGTCGCGACTGTACAAAGCGGCACACCTACATGGCCACATTTGTACGAAACAGCACACCTACATGGCTGTTAACTTTTAATGAGCGACACACCTACATGGTCGCGACTGTACAAAGCGGCACACCTACATGGCCACATTTGTACGAAACAGCACACCTACATGGCTGTTAACTTTTAATGAGCGACACACCTACATGGTCGCGACTGTACAAAGCGGCACACCTACATGGCCACATTTGTACAAAACAGCACACCTACATGGCTGTTAACTTTTTATGAGCGACACACCTACATGATCGCGACTGTACAAAGCGGCACACCTACATGGCCACATTTGTACGAAACAGCACACCTACATGGCTGTTAACTATTTGAGCGACACACCTACATGGTCGCGCGCGACTGTACAAAGCAGCACACCTACATGACTACATTTGTACGAAACATTACTATTTCGTTCACTCAAAACAGCTACCTTAGCATAACTTATCAAATGGCGCGACACTTCATACACCAAGCGCAACTTCACATAAAAATCCGCGCCTGACGCGCGAAGTTTTGCTGAAGTAACTAAACTTTACAATCTATCGCGTGTAGATCTAACAACATGCATGTAAACTTACATACAACCTCTACAAAATGCATTGCTGTATTGCTAAATAGTACAACGGTTGCTTCAACAGAACGCATGTATCTACACTTGCGATAAATTGTTTACTATCATGGTATTTCCCAAAGAATTGATTTAGAAATTACTTTTCTCCTGTTATCAATTAGTTTACTTCTAAATCAATTCAAATTATTCAAAAAAACTTACTTTTCTCGTCCGACATAACACGTAGTTCGTGCACGTAGGCTCACGCTCACTTCTGAATTATAAAGAAAACTCCCGTGTTCTTCAACAATTGTTTAATAACTATTAATTAGAAATTAGAATACAACGATATATTAAAAGAATATTTAACCGAAGCAATGTTAATACTTAATTATGACCATTGGCCACGATCTAACGCTAATCCGTTACAAGTCAATTTTTTTCTGCCGGCCGTTCCCGCCAACGCGTTGTTTTTTTTTAATTTTATTTTTTTTAATAAAGTTCTGACGGCGGCCGGGCACTGAACTTATTACATAAATATGTCGAATATTTTAAATGTAACTATTTTCATAACTTATTTACTATGCACAATACAAAAATCACAACACTTATCTTCCGGAAGTAGATAGATAAATAGTAAAAAATAATGAACTCACTCGATTTTTTAAATTTACGATTATTTGTCTTCTATCTGTTAAAAGCGAAACCGAAGAAAACTTATTCACGTAAAAACCAGTAAGTCTACCAACTGTAGGGCACGGCACGGGTGATAAATGTGTTTTTTTATTTCGCTAGAAACAAATTGCAATAGGTAGAAACTGGTCTTAAGCTATTTTAAACGACTAAAAAACATAAAACCATAAAAATCTTACAAGAAAAACGTTCGTAACATGTGTGTACATATTTGTGACAATTAGCATGTACTTAACGATATTTTGTTGCCTACACAGTACTAGATTTTCGATATATCCGTTACGTTAAAAAAACCGGCTATTATAAATTATTTCCCAAAAAATCAAAAATGTTATACAAGCTGTCCATTCCAGTTCAATGAATGGATTATTATTATACGGTCTTGTGGAATACGACGAGTCGTAATATAAGTACTACCTGCGAATAATCTCGAAAATAATCGTGCCACGTTATATATTGGGAACGATCTATACAGTACTGTTTTAATATGAGTCTGTAATGTACCTACCTATATATATTTCAGCAATCATCTTTCTAATATAATATTTTTCATTACGTCATACAAGTGAAACAGTAAACCTGTCAAAATAAATATTCAGAATAATTTACTCTTACTGTCCTTAACTACCTACTTAATAAGAATCCTGTAAAAACGACTCAGAACGTGCCGGACATCTCACATCATAGTCTCCCTAGTGAGCTTGTCTTGTCATTTTATCTAAAAATGTACATAAAATTGTATAATTTTTGCTTACCTGTGAAACGATATTCCACAATCAGGATAGCTTTCGCTCGAACAATCCTTTATACAATACGTTCTCACCATTTTAGCTAATTTTCAAAATAATTTATATAAATAATAAAAGGCGCCATTTATGTTAGTATTTTGTTTAAAAAGTCAAAGTCGGGGGGGTACCAATTAATATGGTCCATGGGGTCCCAGCGCACGCAAGTTTTTTGTAGAAATCGCGAAATGTCTGGTTGATGTTACTGGTGACCGAAGAGCTGGTGGCTTCCTCGCACAACGTATCAGCATTGCTATACAACGGGGAAATGCCGCCAGCATCCTAGGTACAATGCCTCAAGGACCTATTTTAGATTTAAGGTAGGTAGTGGTAGGTAGTTAGGTAAGTTACACATACTGTATATATTTTGAAGATTAATGTTTTATTTTATTAATATTTAAAAAGTTGCTAATGTCTACCATATCCATTGAAATGTTTTTTTTTCTTATAGGGTACTAGCTTTTACCCGCGGCTTCGCCCGCGTACAAATAAGGAGGTTCTTAGTTGGGCCCGTATATTTGTATGTACATATGTATGTTTGTCCGCTATTATCTTGCGCTTGGCTGAACGGATTTAAATGGAATGGATGGTTGTCGGAAATGTGATCAAACTGAAAAATTCAAGTTGGCGGCTGTTTCTCAATTTTGACCTCTGATTTGTTATAAAGAACCTCTCGAACCCTATATATGTGCCTACCGAGCTTTATCACGAACTCATTTCTATAAATTCAAGATGGTGGCCGTTGATGGTGGCGTTGGTGGTTCGTTAGAAAGAACCTTTCGAATCCTCGGATATCGATTTTCATCACGATCAGATCATAGCTGAAGAAATTCTAGACGATGGTCGTTTTTCTCAGTTTTAACTTCAGATTATTCATAAAAAGAACCACACGGATCCTTGGAAATTGATTTTAACACGATCGGATCAAAATCGAAATTACTACAGATTCGTTACTGAGGAATCTCTCGGATCCCCAAATACTGATTATTATCAAGGTCGGATTAAAACTCAATAAATTCAAGATGGAGCCCCTTTTCGCAATTCTGATCAAGGACCTATTTAAAATTTAAGGTAGGTAGAGGTAGGTCGTTAGGGAAGTTACACTTACTGTATATATTTCCCATGTTGACTTATCACCCCATTTCGTACTCATATTTACTAATTTCTCGTAAGGAATACTCCTGTGAATAAAATAGTCTAATAAATCTTGTTTCCCGATATACTCGTACAATCAAATCCCACTTCACCCCTTTAGAAGGAGAATTCTAAAAAAATCCTAGCTATTTCCCGCAGCTTCGCCCGCGTACAAAATATGTTCAACCGTAACGTAATTTCAAAATCAAGTTGGCGGCTTTGATTCGATAACGAATCAAAGCCGCCAACCACCAAGCCAAGCCAAGAGGTTCTTTATAAAAAGAACCTCTTGAACCCTTTGTTATGTATCAACCGAGTACATATTACGATCAATGTTGACTTCTGATTCCTTAGAAAGAATCTTTCGGATTCTCAGATATTGATTTCCATCACGATCAGATCATAACTGAAGAAATTTCAGATTGCGGCCTTTTCTCGCAGTTTTGGGTCCAGATTCATTGTAAAGAACCTCTCGGATCTTCTTACTTATCTCGATTAGAAGGTGAATTCTGAAAAATCCTTTCTTAATGCACACCTAAACCTTAATAAGAAACCTATGTGCCAAATTTGAAATTCTAGAAACAGAAATAAACAACAAAACGACACTCATATTGATATTTTGAGATTTCAACCCCATCGCACCCCAAAAGGGAAGATGGTGTATCTTACGTCCACCTCATTGGATTTTAAAATGTTTGTTGTTTTTGACTTTGTTACCCCTTTTTCCCCTCTTAGGGGTTTAATTCTCAAAAAATCAAATACACGTCTTTACTCATTTATCTTTAGTAATACTCATGTGTAGTTTTGAATTTAATAGTTTAACTAATTATGTTTCCCCATACATAGTTTGTACCGTCATTTCTCCCCCTTGGAGGTGAATTTTGAAAACTCCTTTCTTTGTGCACCCTTACGCCTTATAAGGAAAGGAACCTAAGTGCTAAGTTTGGATTCTATAGAACCAGAAATAAACAACAAAACGACACCCATATTTATATTTTTAGAGTTCGACCCCCTCGCGCCCCAACAAGGAAGATGGTATTTCACAATCGCCACGTTAGATTTTAAAATCGTCGTTGTTTTTGTAATCAGCGACCCGATAAACCATAAAACGATACCCATGTTGTTTTTTTTAAACTTTTTCACCCCTTTTCCCCGCTTATATGGGTTGAATTCTCAAAAAACCTGAAACACGTGCTACCTCATTTATCTTTATAAATACTCCTGTAAAGTTTCAAATGGAATAGGCCAACTAATCTTGTTTCCCATAAAAACTTTGGACTTCCAAATCACCCCCTTAGGGGTTGAATTTTGAAAAATCCTTTCTCTAGACTTTATAAGGAACCTATGTTCCAAATTTGGAATCTCTAGGACCAGCGGTTTGGGCTGTGCGTTGATATGTCAGTCAATCAGTCAGTTAGTCATTCAGTTTCTGTTTTTATATACATAGATAAAAACACCTTTTTTGTATTTTGATGAGAAACCTTTACACATAAAATAAAGTCTCTAGCTAAACAGAAAACCTTCCGCCATACAAACTTTCAATACCCTTTTCACCCTTATAAGGGTCGAATTTTCGAAATCGCTGAAATTACTTTTTGTAAACTCTAATGAGGATTCTTTTCACAAAGTTTGTAGTCTATAACTAAAAGGAAAACGCTTCCGCCATAAAAACTTTTTACACACTTTTCACCCATTTTGGGGTTGATTATTCCAAAACGCTAAAATGACTTTTTTTGTATTTTAATAACAAATCTCTACACCAACTTTTGAGTCTCTATCTGAAAAACGAAACTTTCTTCCATACAAACTTTCAACCCCGATTTAACCCCCTTAGAAGATGACTTTTTCAAAACCCTTTCTTATTCGTTACCTTCGTTAAACACTTAACGTAATGTGAAAATTTCAGAATCATACGTTTAGTAGTTTCGGCTGTACGTTGATCAGTGAGTCAGTCAGTCAGTCAGGACTTTTCCTTTTATATGTATAGATTAATATGAAAATCACAATTATTTACAAGTTACTTACTTAAAAGATAACAAAATCCTTATTTGGATATAGTACTAAAATAAAATAAGAAGATATTTATTTTTAGTAATAAACTGATATAAATTGGCAACATGTGCGAGCGAGACAAAGCACCAGAAGGAAGTGGTCTCATGTGGACCGTTTTCTCTCGTTCATTTAGTATGGCAAAAAGCGAGAAAGTACCGTCCCCAATGTCCCCATGTAAAGGTTCCTGCGTAAGACACTTCCACAATTATCAATGGTTTGATTCTTCCGACTCCACGGCTTCGCTTCGCGTTCGCTAGTTGAGCGCCCAAGTAGGACGCGGCCTAAGGTAATATGCGAATTTAGTCCTTGTGAGTATATACATAAGTAAACGTTATGAAGGTAACTCTATATACCAATGTAAACAAAATGTTACCAGGACAGTTATGTATATCTTTTTTCTTAATGTTTTTTTTTTGTATATTCACTCAAAATACATGTACTAAAAGTTGATTGGCCCTATAATTAACTAAAGTACAGCTTGACAAAATAGACTAGAAATTAAAAAGTGGCATTATCGTAGTGTCATCCCACTCTCTTAAATACATTGATTTGAAAGGTATGACAGTACAATGTTGCGAGTTATTAATTTCTACCCTATTTTGCCAAGCTGTACCTACTTAACATAAACGTCTCATTTGTTTCAGAACAATTACTTGATGGAGTGATCAACACGTTTTGGAAGCCGGGGTTTAGACTGGTCAGACCAGTGATCAACGAGCTTGTAAGCAGAACCTTTACCAATATCTGGAGCAAATCCTTTAAGAGTTTCAATGTCGAAAATTTAATTAGTTAAAAACTAGCTAACGACACTCATATTGTCACTTATTTATAGTAGATTACGTGCCGAGGCCTGTAAAGTAAGAAATGTCTTAGATCTTGTGTAATTGTCGGCCGAAGCGAAGCTGAGGTCGACAAACATGTGATCTGAGGCTTTCTTATTTACTGGCCAAGGTTACGCAGTCGGCAAGTGGCGCATTTGTTTAGCGTAGCCGGAAGGCAGAAAAATAAATTTTCTGCCTTCCGGCCGGAAGTATACTTACATTAAGGTGGAAGTGCCTGGAGGGTATGGCGACTAGCGACCAAGAGATGGCGCTAGTGCTTCAAACTTAGTTATTTTCATAATTTTCTCCAAAACTAAAGCAGATACATAAGATGTTTTTGTATTTGCGCAAATACTAGAAAATCTGAAGTATACTACGAGATTTTCTGCAGCCAACAGTATTTCATTTCAACAAAAACCTGCAACAACGTGGAAATATGGAGATTTTACCCATTTACGCACACTAGCACGTCTTCTGTCAGTCATCAGTGTCAGTAGTGTTATCATCACTCCAAAAATTCCACAGAGGGCGCGGAGAATGTCATTCCTCGTAAACTAACTCGCGTTTACCTAGGTGGCGTTATAAAAATGCTTATGTTGTATTTAGCAAATATATTTTTGACCAATGTAGTCATTGCATTGCAGAAGACTTGGGGTCATAAATTAAATAGGAGAATGGCGTTTTTCGAGACTTACTACACATACAAATTCATACAATACTTGAGTGGCTAGAATCCAATCTTGAGAAGTTTTTACAGCATAAATATAGGTACGCATTTTACCCAGCCTCTGACAACTTTGTATAGAGGTGTACTCGTACATCGTAATTACATATATTTGGGTTGTTTTTTAAATTCCTACATCACCAAATAATAATAAGATAGTTCAGTAAAACAATGTGAAAGAAGAAGAACAATAAATAACCAATCGTTTTGTAGTAGTTTTCAGTCTTAAAAATCTTTTTCAAACTTGCCTTGGTAATTATTTTTTTTACTTTCATTTTGTTTACGTTTTTATTAATAGTTTTGACTCTAAGGTACGATATAAATATATAGTAATTATGTGAAAAAAATAACAACAGTAAAGTTCTAATTTTGGGCATTTTTATTTTTTGTTATAGAAAGTCATTTTTGAAAATTGGAAATAATTTAAGTAATTGTTTTCTATTCAGAATCGCGAGCTCTTTCAATCCTAGTAGGAAAAAAAAGTGTCCTAAATTTTCCATACAAATTTCAAACTTTCCATTGACGCTACCGCCATACTAAATCTATGAAATGACGGTGGCGAAATGGAAAACAAATCTTGGGACACTTTTTTTCTCCTACTAGGATTGAAAGAGCTCGCGATTCAGAATAGAAAACAATTAAAAAAAATTAAATTTTCAAAAAAATATTTTTCTACAACAAAAAATAAAAACGCCCAATTTTATCAACGAAAACGTGCTTATTATAACCAACAAAAAGTAAAAAAAGGGTTAATTTTACTGGTTGGCCAAGATTTGAACCCGGACTACTAAGCTTTGCTACATTTTCTTATGATCAAGTATAAATTAATTGGGCTATTTCAACATATCCAATAGCTGCCGAAAATTAAATACCCATACGTATAACGAGTTCACCTGTCAATGCTCTCAAGTTCAAATTTTTCTGTTTTATGGTACATTTGGATAATCGAACGACACGAGCTGGCAACGTCCTTGAAAAGGGACACACATATCGATTGACGTTTCAGTACTCTTCTCGTAGATTGTCAAATCTAAAAGTTTGAATTTGCTTTATTATCAATTTATCAAAGCTTGCTATTATTAGGTACTTGACTGCAATGACATTGAATTTAACTTGAAAGTAACGGCGTAAGGTATATTTTTATTCAATGTTCAGATATTTGTGATCTTGCTTAGATACCTTTGACGATTTAAGCGTTCAGATATTTTTTCCTCGCTGTGTGTTCAGAACTCACAGAAAAATTGTTTCTCCTATATTTATGAAAAAATTGAGTGCTCAGATGTTATTGGCGGATCTATTGTAAAGAATTTATTGAAATTTAACCTTGCTCAGAAATATTTGAGGACCTCGCCCGCTACGATATATTGTCCACCTGTGGACGAAATTTGGTACTACTCAGTCCGCTGACCTGTGTTACAGGTGGTTACAGTGACATCTTTCATAGTAAACTCAAAACCAGTGGTTGTCAGTTGAGCCGCCATATTAGTTTACACGGACAGTATCAGGATTACTCACACAAACAAGCGCTTTAGCGAAATTTAGCACTTTTTATATCTGATTATTTTACGTTATTGTTAGTTTTCTAGCATTTTTTATACTATTTGCGCAAACTGGAGGACCCGCCTAACCTAAATATCACGGTTTAAACTCCGGTGCATCGATAGAATAGAAGAAAACCTGCAACGAAAGTTGTATGAAACTTGCACGGGGAGATCCACCTTAAAACTATTGTATTAAATTCATAGCGGATTACCTACTCCTTTTTACTCATTTCCCTGATCACTGTTGTCGATATTAAATTAGATACAATTAGGGCTATTTTTGACATTAGTATACACTCTCGGCATGGGGCGTTTTCATTTTTTGCTTCCAATATAAAAAATATTTTTTTTTTTCTACAACATCAAATTAAAAGTTTTATCTCGTCTCTATCTATAACATTGCACAAATTGATTTTAAACAAGGTGTTTTTGAGTAATTGCTTTTAATTCAAGTTAATTTCTCATAGATACGTGGGTCACTCGAAAAGTTTTGAGATACAAAAAAACTATTGAAGATATAAACACTATTTATTTTACATTTTCTCAAAATACTCTCCATCGTTCTTTATACAAAGTTCCATTCGTCTAAACCAACTTTGGAAACACTTTTGCCAGTCTTGATCGGATAGGTCAAAAATCGCTCCTTCATAGGCAGCCACGGCTTCTTCGGCACTCGAAAAAAACTTGCCTTTTATTTTTTGCTTTACTGTTGGGAACAAAAAGAAATCGCAGGGAGCCAAGTCAGGGCTGTAGGGTGGATGAGGCAAGGTTTCAACCCCAGTTTCAGCAATAAACGCCTTTGTTCTGAGGGACGTATGTGAAGAGGCGTTGTCGTGATGCAGCATGATTCCCCGAAGTCCAGCCTTTGGTCTCCTCTCCCGCACTGCTTGGAAAACTTGCGGCAATGCTACTGTAGTGTACCATTCCGAGTTAACAGAGAACCGAGAAAAAAAACTAGCCACCATTTTTTTGCCTACGTTTCGAGGTGTTTGTAATTTTGTTGGTAACTTGCCCTCTGAGAACACCCATACTGACGACTGCCGCTTACTTTCCGGATCATATTGATAAATCCATGTTTCGTCACCAGTAATGATTTCAGAAACACGTCTTGATGTTCCGTTTTCGAATTTTAAACGCATTTCATGACACCAATCCACACGAGCCTGTTTCTCAGTTCCGGAGAGCAAACGCGGGATCCAACGGCAACAAAGCTTCCTTACTCCAAGATGTTGATGTAGGATGATATTAACACTCCCCCAACTAATGCCTAGGATCTTCTCGATGTCCGTGTATGTAATTCGTGGGTCTTCTCGCACTAACATTTCAGTAGTCCATACGTTTTCTGCAGTTACTGCTGTTTGAGGGCGACCACTTCTGTGTTCATCTTCGAGGTTGGTTTTGCTTTATAAACTTTTTTGCCCCTTTTAAATTCACTAAACCATCTAAAAACAGTTGCCCGGGATGGAGCAGAGTCTCCTAATGCCGATTGTAATCGCTGCAAAGTCAGTTGTTCGGTTAAACCAAATTTAAAATCATAGCACGAAAATGTTCGCGGTTCAGCTCCATCGTTTCAAAGAAAACCCACGGAAAACGTTGTAGCAAAACAACTGGAACTAATCTATTTTTGAAATTAGAGTGTACTGGATACTAGTGTTCTATTTTTAAATAAATTTGCTTTTTAAAAACATATAACATGGGTGCGTTCCATTTTCAAATTTCGAGCATCTCAAAACCCAAGTAGCAAACAAGAATAGTGATTAAATCTTACATATCTTAACTTTATCTTAAATAATAATTAGCTAAATTTAAAACGACTCAGTTTAGTCATTTTAATCTTAAAAACTAAATAGTTTTAAGCTACTCCTACTTTAGCAAGTTAAGAATACCTTAAACCTAGTTAAGTATGCTAAAAACTATTTAGTATTAAGTATGTCTACAGTTAAGTCTAAAAATGCGTATTTTACTCAACTCAGATTATTTGGAAGCTCACTTAAGACTCAATGATATAATTCAAGTATTAGTTTAGAATTGCAAAGTAAAAACTGATTTTGGTAGATGAACTTAAGATGATTGTAATACTAAGCTCTATTGATTGGGTTAATGAAGACTATTGTATTCAATTTTTGCTAAATTTAATAAAGTTTAAGTGAAAATAGGTTTAACGGGACGTTTTTAACCGAACTAGAACCATTCAAAGATACCCGAAATAAAAAAATAATTTTAAAAAATCGTCAAATTGTGTGCGACCAAGTGCTTCAAACGTTACCAGTGCGATGCGTGAGACTTCGTTAGTAGTACCAAGTACATCTTCGAGTGATACTTCGGTATCATTATGCAGGACTGGGTATGTGCCGATTTAGATATTTTAGAGTCGTCGGGAGCATTCACATTTATTAGCGAGGCGCATGGGTCCCGCCGTTTTCTCGACCACTGTATAGTAACTAAGGTCGCATTACGGCATTACCGAGTTTTATTGATGTTCATGTTACATACTATGTATGTTGGTCTGATAATTTTCCACTCATAGTAAAATGCAAATTGAACGTAGCGAGGAAAATCACTAATGTCAGCTTGGTTAATAAATAATACAAATAAAGTGAAGTGGGGACAAAGAAATGTCCACCAAATAACCGAATATTTGAAAATTTGTAATTTAAAGTTAATGAATATTGATTTTCCTACTGAGTTTCAAGATTGTTGCGGTAGGTATTGCGACAGTATATGTCATAGGAGCCTTGTTGACCAACTGTGTACTGTAATTGGGGCTCTATATGTCATGCGGCTACTCTAACACATTTAAGTAATAAGTATTAGTGGACGTAAAAATACTTTAGCCGGATGGAACAAGCATGTGAAGGAGGCCCACAGTCACGCCAAAAAAGCGTTCAGAATTTGGGAATGGTATGGGAAACCGGGCTCAGGGACGGTGTAATGACATGTTGGAGGCGCGTAAAGTCTTTAAAGGAAGGTTGAGGTGGTGTCAGAACCATCAGGACCAAATTAAAATGGACCTGCTGGCATCACATCACTCTAGTGGAGATTTCGGGGCCTTCTGGAAGGCCACAAATAAACTTAATCCTAAGAACGGCGTACCTGGGAGTGTTAATGGAGTTTCAAATCCTAAAGAAATAGCTAACTTTTTCAGAGACCGGTTTAAAATTAGTTCGCCCTTAGGTCCTGCATGTCGGAATATCGAATCTGGAACTTTAACCATACAAGATGGAGTGCGGGGTACGCCAGCGAGGGTTTGAGCTCACCCTTGATGTCTATACGTACGTAGACCCACTTATTGAGCAACTGAGCGGTACACATGTCGGATGCCATGTTGATGGCGTATGCCTAAACAACATTACGCGGACGCTTCGGAAACTTTTTGCCATATGTGAATCCTACGCCTCCTCACACGATTTGCTTTATAACGGGAAGAAGAGTGAATTTATGGTTTTTAAGGCTGGTAACAAGTCCCTGACGAGAGTCACTCGCTTCAAGTATCTCGGGCATATTGTTACTGACGATCTGAAGGACGATGCCGACATAGAAAGGGAACGGAGAGCATTATATTATTATAACTACTTTGAGCTAATATTGAAAAATCCTTATTTTTTTTATAATTTCACCATAATTTTCTTACCGTACGTATAGATAAAAAATGAATGATTAGCTTAATGTTACTGTAACTACTTAAATAACACCAAGAATAATATTGGCCGCTCAGATCAGTAAAATACCACACTGCAACATTCAAAAGTTCAAAAATAGAATTTTGGCCAATCCTATGTTAAAAATCTGGGAGTACACCGGGAATGCACAGCACTGCGCCGGGCGAGGCTATTATATGAAGATGATTTGATGAGGTTATTATATTATATTATATGATTCAGATTCAGAATTCAGATTCATTTATTTCTACAGTGTATTACATGATTTTGCATTACAAATTAAAAATTCGTAATTGAAATATGAATACAAGTAGAGTTAGCCAAAATGTGTTTTCATCACAGGACATACAGAATGAATATTATACAGGGCGTCCCAAACTTATGGGACATGAAGGGGAAGTACCTTAAATATCGTAGATAGTGAATTTTGCTCAAAGAAGACTTTATGTTATTTTTAAAAGTTAGTAATTCTGCATTCATAGATTTTCTAAAAATTACTTGCTTCGTCTGGGAATCGAACCGACTAAAATGTGAAAAAAAAAATCACCCTTTTTTTATGATGCCAATCGAAAGAACAGCTAAAAAATAATAACTCTGCTTAAGTAACATAGTATTTTAAAAGAAAGGAACAACGTGAAATTAATCATTTTAATCAAATAAAAAACATACATGAAACTGCCGTAGTCAATTAGTTAAGTAGGTATTTTTTTGTAAATTAATTAATTAAATGCTCAAAATGTGATCCCTCTTGTCTTACGCAAATCGCCAATCTTGTAATAAGCCCGCTGCCTGTTGATTTTCTTATCATTTTATGGTGAACACTCGATGTGATATGGCACAATTCTGTTTTTAACAATTATTTATTTTTGTTTTAAATTTGCCTTCTGTCTAGCTTACAGAGGACGTATTGAAATACTAAGTTTTATCAAATTATCATTTTATCCACACGTGCACTTATAATAAGGAAAACTTATGCCAGTACCTATTTTATGAAGTGGGTACTTATTTACGAATAATCAATGCTATCTTTAGAATGATAATATCGCTACTTTTCGAACGTCGTCTTCGGCAATAAATAACTTTCTTGAAATTTGACTCAATCATTTTATGGTGTTCCTTTCTTTTAAAATACTATGTTACTTAAGCAGAGTTACTATTTTTTAGCTGTTCTTTCGATTGGCATCATAAAAAAAGGGTGATTTTTTTTTTCACATTTTAGTCGGTTCGATTCCCAGACGAAGCAAGTAATTTTTAGAAAATCTATGAATGCAGAATTACTAACTTTTAAAAATAACATAAAGTCTTCTTTGAGCAAAATTCACTATCTACGATATTTAAGGTACTTCCCCTTCATGTCCCATAAGTTTGGGACGCCCTGTATATACCTATTATACATTTAATGGCTCTTCTTGCATAAAACTTACCGTAAGTTGGACGACAACTTGCATTCACTAAGTCAAAACTAAGGATTCTATTGAGTCCCTTTAAGTATTAAGTAGAACGGTTTTTAGTATAAGTTAAGTATAATATATCTAAATCGGTACTTCTCCAAATCCAATGTGTCTATACTTTATCTAAAGTAACCTTACAAAATCAGTATCGTTTAAAGTCATACTTCGCTAAGAGTAATAAGACTTAACGCCATTTTACACTTGTAATAAATAAAACAAATTTAAAATTTCGATGCTGATTCTTAAAAAATAAAGTTCATTGAAGTTAGATTTTTGTTATATCAATAATAATTGCATTTATATCTCAAATACATTTACAGAAAAGTAGTATTCTGCGCTGTATATAAGAAAATTTTCATTTTGCAACATAATATTCCAAATTTTAACTGTTTTTTTCTAGTATTTTGTAAGCCCGTCTTTTTTATAGCACTTTCGATCAATTCTACACGACAAACAATCGTGCGTTGTAGTTTTTAAATACCTACAAGGTAATAAAACGGTATTTTATAAAAATAATAAATAGTAACATAATCGCCATTTTGATAACCTTCAATGAATTCTCTTTTTAGTAAAAGAGTTAGCCATGTTTTCTCAAATACATCTAAAATACAATCCATGAGTAAAAAAAGGTTTAAAATTTTCTTTATTAAGAGAAGGTCGAATTTGTGCAACTCAGTGTTAATAGTTTTAAGTGAGTATTGTAGATATCTTTAAGTATATTTCTTGGTCTTAAATCAACCTTCAAGATATCTTGAAATCCAAGTTTAGAGATCTGTAAACCCTCATTCTTAAGTAGGGTTTAAGTTTGTCTAAACAGAAGTATTAACTCTTTCTTAAAATTTTCTTAAATACTGTGCCCACTTTGTCTTAACTGAGTCTTGGGGGATATCTTCAAGATATCTTCAGGGACATAATGGTTTTAGCCAAGACACCAGCAAGAATTTGTCTAATTGTCTTCAAGATATCTTCAATACCTTTTTAAGACATTTGATTGCTACTTGGGAATTTATCGAGTGAGCTACGTACTGGTATTCTAATTACCTAGCTCCATTTAGAAAATAACTAGGTGCTAAATTAATGCAAGTGTGTAAATGGAGTAGGTATGTGTATTCAACATAACAGTGATATTGATATGTCATAGTTGTCAGTTACTTAGTAAGAATACTTACATTAGCGGTTGATGCAACATGTAATTATTTTGTATGAGAAAAAAAAAACGAATTTAATAAAACTAACTATACTTACCATTCTGTTTCCTTAATTATACCAAGCCAAATGACGAAGTTAAAGCAAATACTCAAGAACATCCTGTAAAGTGTTAGTAAGTTTTAGTGTTTTGGCATGTCCTGTCATGTCTAAAGTTTCAACTTTGTCTTAGGTGCTTGACCCTTACTTTCGTGTAACTCTAAAGGACCTGTTACAATGTAATATTAATTTATTTTGTGTAAAAACGAAAATAAAAGTTTTTTGAATTAAAATCAATATCAAAAAATAAAAATATTTATTTTTCAAGTAGGCATGTTACGGTTCACTTTTTAACGTCGAATGTAAAATAAAAAGAATTCAGACGAATTGAGAACCTCCTCCTTTAGAAATATTGAAGTCGGTTGATAAAGCTACACCGGTTCTAACCCTACACCACAGACCCAAGAAGATTTCACACTTTCGACCGGCAAGAAACTCGGCGGAACACATCTTTTCAAAACATGTTATCTAACATGCATTAATTTGAAAAAATACAGTTCAATTTTAAATTCAATTCAATTCCATTAATGATCTAGCAACAAGCACTTACAAATCTTCAACGAATTATAAATTATTACTTTCAGCAATTTATTGATGCTGTCTGTACACACAGATATCCGAATTAAGAATAATAATTTCGCAATAGGATCGTCATCTTAAAAGTAAAAGCTATATAAAAATATTCTTGTCTAGAAGTTTCTAGAATGAAATCCAAATGTCATTAAAATAATAATTATATATGTCGGAGTATCAAATCCGGTTTCCGGCCGCCGAACGCAAGTATGACGTAACTGGTTCGTCAACTTGGACATGGCCGTTGGAGCGCACCGGGCATTCTATTCCGAGAGCTCGTAGCGAGCGGACGTGTCTGTTCGGTCTACCTCTGTGTGTAAATTATTCTATGTACTGTCAATTCTGATACGATCTCGCAGAGAGACTCCTAGCATAGCTCTCTCCATTGCCCTTTGGGTGACTTTGAGCCTTCTTATGAGGCCCATTGTAAGCGACCACGTTTCAGTACCGTATGTCATCACTGGCAACACACACTGATCGAAGACTTTCGTCTGCGCTGCCCAACCTTTTTCGACGCTGCCCAACCGAGTCGGATTCGACGATTAACCTCTTTCTCGAAAGGTCTCTTTTTCAGAAATGAGACCATCCGCAGCAGAACCAAAGTAACCGATATAGCTCTCCGAATCGCTAAACTTAAGTGGCAGTGGGCGGGGCACATTGCACGTAGAACCGATGGCCGTTGGGGCGGAAAGGTTCTCGAGTGGCGACCGCGTACCGGAAGGCGCAGCGTGGGTAGGCCCCCCGCAAGGTGGACTGATGACCTGGTGAAGGTCGCAGGAGTCCGCTGGATGCGGGTGGCGCAGGACTGGTCATTGTGGAAATCTTTGGGGGAGGCCAATGTCCAGCAGTGGACGTCTTTCGGCTGAAATGATGATGATGATGATGATGATGACTGTCAATTATTGTAAACCAATTAATCATTTAGTAAAAGTAATCAAATTATTTCTGGTGTCTTAATTATTGCTTGAGGCTACCCATAATGGAGGATACCGAAGAAAACGAACGCCCACTCAGTCCAGTTTTAAATCCTCATCCGTTATCAGAAGTGGGATAAAGACTTCACAACCCACAAGGAGTGTCGCGGTGTGAAACGTACCAAGTGCTTTATTTTTGATGATGGCACACAGCACTACAACTGACAGTACGCGGTAAATGCGGCCGTTGTGGTGTTATTGCGATGGAAGGCCGTGGCTGTCGAGCAGACCTGCTAGGGTTGACGATGCTAGCAGGAGAACAAATGAAATAAAAGGACAGGTTTCGTTCCATGAATTTTATTGTTTTATAAAAAAAAACAAGGTAGTTAACAATAGTACGAAATATTGCAGATTTTGGTTTCGAATGTCACTAAAGTTGTTTTTATTAGCAATACAAATTGGCTGTTAATAATTGCAATGAAACAAACTGTTGTTTGTTCTTGTTTCAAGTATCAAATTTAATCAAAGAATAAAGAGATTGATTCTTCATTTGGAGAATAGTTGCTTCACATTTGAAACAGTGAACAAATGAGCGTGTCGCCGCTCAAAATATTTTAGTGGCGAAACTGATGCAATACAATTTAATGATTTCAGTCGGCTGTGATAAACCACTTTGAGCTCCCAGCCTGCTGCTGGTCGCCACCTTCGTATCCCGTTGGCGCAGCGGAAGATATGGCGACTGAGAGCAATGCTGAGTTGTTGGAGCACATACGGCAACAACCCACACTGTGCGGCCACAATCACAGTTGTTTATCTGGTGAGCAGTTCCCCTTTTATTGGGATGTTGTGGAGCACTGGTGTGATCACGTACTTAGATACGAGTTTGACAAAAAGAACGGTCTGGTTCTTTTCTGTGAGTCGTGTTGATAGTTTTATTTGGTTTTGAAACGACTGTTAAAAACACCGATGGTTTTACGTGATCATATCATTGACGATCAGAACATGTTTACAAGTTAAAAGAAGTTTCGTTTGAGATAGCAGTTCAATTGTTTTGATTCACTTACAAGAAGTTGAAGCAATTATTGTTTACTTTCAATAATTTGAAGGTAGGTTGTTGAAATTGACTGCATACTATTAAAGTAGTTAGTTTAAGTGGGGAGCTTTTTGACACGAGAAGTAAGGGCCTTAGTAGAAGTTCATTTGTTTACAAAGAAGTGTAGGATAAAACTGGTAATTTTACAGATTTGAGAATTTTTGTCATGAACGTAATCATCTTCCAAATGGTCTCAGAGTAGCCTGAGCATGTGAGAGATGCAAATTGACTGCTTTTTAAGAATAAGAATAAGAATAAGAATGGTTTATTTGCAGAAAAGGGTACATGGTATATACATGGTAATAAAGTTAACAATTTTCCAGCCTTCTCCAGCTGTTAATGAACAGCATGCAAACATTTTACAGTTTCTTAAAACTAAGTTTAACAATTAGACTAAAATGTAAATCTAGCGAAACGCTACTTATACATGCTGATACAATTTTATGTCACTCATCGTGGGCCATAAAATCATTTACCGTATAAAAACATCTATCAAGAAGCCAATTTTTTAGTGTTCTCTGAAATTTATGACCTTCCAGTGCTTTTATTTCTACAGGTAATTTATTATATACTTTGATAGACATATTGTATGCATTTTTTCTGTAAATGTCTGTCATACAACGTGGCTGATGTAATAGACCCTGGTATTGTGGTCTTGGTATAACTGGACATATATCAGTACGCTTTTTAAAATATTGTGGGTAACTCTTTGAAAAAATACAGATTTTTAGTACATACATACAGGCCAGAGGTAAAATATTAAGTCGTTTGAATAGCGCAGTATGCTTTATGTGCAGTATGCTCCTTGCGAGGAGTAGCATCCATGCGGCTGAGATGGCAATGACCTCTGATGACTAGTTTAGAAAAATGCTGGAGAATCACGTAACATTTGTTTTGAAGTAAAAGCTTTACCGTAGCCGTAGCTCGTTAAAAGTCGGTATCAGCTTGCTGCAACCGTTGCGGTAAGGAAGCTCGATTGGAGGTCGGGTTTTATAAAGACCGTAGAGTCACAGGGATGATTCGGCGATCCCGTGGGGATGCGCGTAATAGTGGTTATGTGATAACCGTTAGGTCACGAATGAGATTCCTTGTGTTTGTATGATTTGATATTTTTCATATCTTGAATAGTGAAAGATGGTTAAATAATGGTACTTGGTTGTTTTTGCATTCTAAAAGAGTGTAAATGTTATGCCTAAGGATGATAAAGTTTTGAACTTTAATAAAATGAAAACTTTGAATAACGAAGTTTCTTTGAAATGAAGTCGGGTATGACCGAGCGGAGTACTTTGCGTTGTTTTTATTGTTGCAGAGTAAAACACACGAGGCCGTGTGTCAAGCAGGATGGCCGTGTCGGAGACGGAAGTCATTGGTACGAGACTTCGATTGACTACGAAACGCGGGCGCTGTGGTGGCCGTTTGGCGAACTACTTTGGCAGCGTTTATTGGTTTCATTAGCGGAGGCGGAGGCGTCAAGTGGTTGACTTGGGTGTGGTCGGTGTGAAGTTGGCATCACTGTTGTTGAGTTGGTGGACCTGTCAATTGAGCTGACTTCCGATTGTGGGTTCCTGTGGTGGGAGGTCGCTACCATGGGATGGGGCGCACAAGCGGAGCGCCACTCGGTGCTGATTGTTCATTAGTCGACCGTATTGGAGAACGGACTGACCTCGCTCAGACAACGCCACGTTTCCTTGATTTTGTTATGGAATCAATCCGCCTGGATCGTTGCAATCCTTAGTGCTTTTAGATTACTAGTAGTTGCGAATATCTGAATACAATGCCTTTGGTTGTAATCTGTAATGATTTCATTATAATCATAATCAATAATTGTGTTATGTCGTAATTTAATCTGCCCATGTAATTCTAATGATGTTCCAATTAAACAATATCAGCCCCGCCGAGTTTCTTGCTGGTTCGTCTCAGTAAGAGGTAAGAACAAACAAGTACTCACACGACAGAGTAAGGAAGGTACCAAATCATGAGGTTCCTATCGAATTAGATGATGTAACTGGCTCAAATGCGTCTAGTGAGGGTCGTAGCAACGTGTAAACAACGAAAGGCGTTGTAGCGCCTTAGAGCAGTTTTATCAGTGTTGATGTGCTATAAAGTGAAGTTGGCGTTGCGGCGCTTTAGCACTGCATGTTGTATTCACGTTGATGCGCTCCATACTAGAGCAGGCGTTGCAGCGCCTTAGGCTGAGACCGTGACTATTGATTCGAGCCGTTGATGCGGCAGCATGTTAATTATCGTTACGTTGGTGCGTAGACGAGATCAGTCTTTGGTGCGACTACATGCGTTTCCGACTGGTTATTCTTATTTTTCGTTGAAGCGAAAGTAAGATGAGCCGTTAGTGCGGCGCTACTTGATGTTTCTGACTGGTTACCCTTATTTTTCGTTAAAGCGAAAGTAAGATGAGCCGTTGGTGCGGCGCTACTTGATGTTTCTGACTGGTTATCACAGCACCACACAGATGTTTACAAATTAACTATGCACAAAAAAAAGGCAAATCCAATCCTCTGTTTTTCCAGTATAAGGCGCCAAGTCCGTGGTGTTTTCTGAGGCGGTGCATCAGTAAAACTTTAGTTGTACAATTTATATTAGCTACAGGTACTATTTATTGGCTTCTTTGCATCAGGTTTTGTTTCTTGTAGACTCAATAAAGTAATTTGTACCTATTCTCGCACAAAAGGCAAAGGCACAGGCAAACAAAGGCTTTTTTGTAGTCTTTAGTAGCTTCCAAACTTTGTTACACATCTGGTCGAGGGCTGTATTCCGGCCCCTATACAAAAAAACAATATTCTGAACTGGATAGTCATACCTGCTGGTATAAGTAGTTGTAGGTTTAGATTGCAATTTAGTTGTTTCCTTATGCTGCTGTTAGGTATTATTCGTCGCTGGCAAAAATGTATTTCCTTTGTGTTGGATTTGATATTGCCGAGATTTCCTTTAACTGTCTTGATTTAGTTTCCTTTTTTTGTAAGAAATTCAGCTGCGTTCTTTTAGAATGTACACACGGTCAAAAAAAAACTAACATGTAAATCACCATTGCACTCATAATCCCTGAATCAAAACACAGACCACAAAGAACAATCACAAACACGTATTATAAAAAAAAACACTACAACTTAATTAATTTGACTGGTGGTGGTATTTTGAAGGTACATTTCATTTATCCTTTTGCCTTAAGTCACTCGAAAAGTTTTGAGATACAAAAAAACTATTGAAGATATAAACACTATTTATTTTACATTTTCTCAAAATACTCTCCATCGTTCTTTATACAAAGTTCCATTCGTCTAAACCAACTTTGGAAACACTTTTGCCAGTCTTGATCGGATAGGTCAGAAATCGCTCCTTCATAGGCAGCCACGGCTTCTTCGGCACTCGAAAAAAACTTGCCTTTTATTTTTTCCTTCACTGTTGGGAACAAAAAGAAATCGCAGGGAGCCAAGTCAGGGCTGTAGGGTGGATGAGGAAGGTTTCAACCCCAGTTTCTGCAATAAACGCCTTTGTTCTGAGGGACGTATGTGAAGAGGCGTTGTCGTGATGCAGCATGATTCCCCGAAGTCCAGCCTTTGGTCTCCTCTCCCGCACTGCTTGGAAAACTTGCGGCAATGCTACTGTAGTGTACCATTCCGAGTTAACAGACCTATGATTTTCCAGCACTGAAGTCGACAGATGTCCCCCCCCCGAGAAAAAAAACTAGCCACCATTTTGTTGCCTGCGTTTCGAGGTCTTTGTAATTTTGTTGGTAACTTGCCCTCTGAGAACACCCATACTGACGACTGCCGCTTACTTTCCGGATCATATTGATAAATCCATGTTTCGTCACCAGTAATGATTTCAGGAACACGTCTTGATGTTCCGTTTTCGAATTTTAAACGCATTTCATGACACCAATCCACACGAGCCTGTTTCTCAGTTCCGGAGAGCAAACGCGGGATCCAACGGCAACAAAGCTTCCTTACTCCAAGATGTTGATGTAGGATGATATTAACACTCCCCGAATTCGTGGGTCTTCTCGCACTAACATTTCAGTAGTCCATACGTTTTCTGCAGTTACTGCTGTTTGAGGGCGACCACTTCTGTGTTCATATTCGAGGTTGGTTTTGCCCCTTTTAAATTCACTAAACCATCTAAAAACAGTTGCCCGGGATGGAGCAGAGTCTCCCAATGCCAATTGTAATCGCTGCAAAGTCAGTTGTTCGGTTAAACCAAATTTAAAATCGTAATATATCATAGCGCGAAAATATTCGCGGTTCAGCTCCATCGTTTCAAAGAAAACCCACGGAAAACGTTGTAGCAAAACAACTGGAACTAATCTATTTTTGAAATTAGAGTGTACTGGATACTAGTGTTCTATTTTTAAATAAATTTGCTTTTTAAAAACATATAACATGGGTGCGTTCCATTTTCAAATTTCGAGCATCTCAAAATTTATCGAGTGACCAACGTAGGTATACCTAGTGTACACTTTAGTTCGATGACCTACATACATAGGTACCGGCTATTTAGGAGCATCGTCAATGCTAGTGTTGGTCAGCTATATACGTATGTAACATGCTCAAGAGCCGAGTTTGTCACTATTTAGATAATGCAGGTATGTAATGCAAAGCACCGGACAGCTTTCCCGTTTTTATTCAGTTTTTCGTTTTTTTGACCACGGGTCACATAACAACAGGCCCTGGTATCTTACGATTGCCAGATGAATTTCCAGTGTCCGCTAGGCCTTTGTCTTTGTTTATAGTTTGCATCACTTGCAACGGTGAAGTAAAAAGGCTTCCTCCTATGAGCCAGACCACATTTAATTGTTTGCAGACGGAAAAAAAGTTCCGAAATGTTCTTATCTCGCCGGGGTGAAATCTTCGAGAAGTGTTGGCCACGCGCGTTCATTTAGAGGTAGTCGATAAGAATGAAGTATGTTTAGGTAATTTCTGTATGAATACCTATGCTACTTTTATGGTGTTATTTCACGCGTACGTTGGTACGTAACTTGGGCTGCCAGTTCAGACGTGGGAATTGCGATCAGTTGCCTTTCAGTAAGTAATATAATTTAGTGTAAGGGGGCGAACCTAACATGTTGAGGTGTGTGCCCATACCTGCGCTTGTGCAGCGCGTCCTCCGTGTAAATTCAATTTGAGATCTTTGATTTTACGGACTTAGGTCTGTACGGCCTTTAGGTACAGTCAACCAATAGGAACCCCAGGCCACCCTAGAACCCTGTCAAAATGACAGGCAGTAATAGATTTCTTACAATCTGATTTATAGCGTCACCATGACATAGTCCTACAGTGGCCTAGGGTTCCAATTGGTTGACTGCACACGTGCTTCTAGTTAGGTCATGCTAGACATGGCGGCGGCCCTTACATTTGTAATCATCTGTAGGCATCTTAAATTTTACACCTATTAATTTACATGCGAAAAGGAACAGTCTCACCGGGGTTTCAGCATCGCTATCTAACGGGTCAGTTTCAGCAAACGCACTAGTCGTACTATATATACACACAACCATAGCTGGGCATTAACTCGTTAATCCGTTAATCGTTAATTAACGAAGTTAACATTTTCATTAACGGATTAACTTTTAAGTTAACTTTAGAATATGTTAACGGAATCATTAACTTCCGTTAAGTTTTCCCAAGTCCGTTAATCGTTAATCCAGTTCCAAAATACTTACCAAAAAGATACCGCACATACCGCGCCACGCGGCAAAAAACCTGTTTCCACCCGACAACAAATTTTCAAAAAAGAAGAATTTCTCAATTCATGTGATTTTTTTATTATTATTCTTTATTTTTATTTTTTTTATGTTTGTTACGTCAGAACTCCGTCAATACTGAACCGATTTTAAATTACAGCAGCATTTCTGATGATGGGATCCATGAGAAATTGAGGGAACTCTTCAAATTTAATAGGCTTATGCATGATGATTTGGGTGTTTTTTTAAGATACTCGAGCATTTTTTTTACGAAAACCATCAATTTGGTGGAGTGGAGCTGATGATGGAGCCCAGGGATGGCAAAGTGGAACTGTCTGTTAATTCCCATCCTATTTGAGACATTCATATTTTGAATTCATGGAATTCATGAACTCCTCAAATTTTAACAGCACATACATTATGATTTGAGGGTTTCCTTATAAACTTGAATTTTTTTTTTGGGGGTTACCAACATTTTGGTGGAGTGTACTCTGATAATGAACACCAGGGATAGCAAAGTGGAATTGGTCGGTAAACACAGACATTCATCTTTTTGATTTGATTTATATTCTGATGATGAAGTTCTTGAGAAATTCAGACAACCTTCAAATTTGAACGGCACGTCCAACGTGATTGGAGGGTTTTCATAAATACTTGGGGTATTTTCTTAATCAAGCCATTTCTTTGCTGCAGTAGACCTGATTTTGGATATTCTAGCTCTGTCCTCCAACTTGAGACATTAACATTAGCTAAAAACACTAATTTATTAGTAGTTATGTTTTGGTATGAAAGTCTCAAAATTGAATTTCTAAGCGAGGCGGAATTCATTATATAGGTATACCATGAATATCCATTAAATAGACGGAAAATAAAACCACTGCTTAAATTACATATTTCAATATTATTATTATTTATTAAAAATATAACCTAACTATATATATGACTTTAAATTTAAATTCAATTATATTTAACTCAAACAACAAATAACTCGTACGTTTGTCGAAACTGGAATAGTAAAACCTCAGTCTTCCAACACAAATAATACAAATCAAACAGTCTTTACACCAAGAACAGGTGGTGCAAATGAGCACGGATTGTCAGAGCCAAGTAAGTCGAGCCTTCTTCGTGGCCCCCAATATGCGATACTGTATCTCCCATTGCTTAATATAAATACCTACTTACGTATCTATAACATTGCACCTTCATTTCTTATCAATACATTAAATCAGAATTATACAAACATAATATTTCGAGAAGGCTACGGATGTGAGTCAAATGGCGCCAATTTCTTGCTAATGACAAAGGGCTCTATAAGCTTACAATGTTATTTTTAAAAGCGCGTGTAGGTATGATTAATAAACAGGCGTGGTGGACCTGGGAGATTGAAATGAATTTTAGCCTGATATTTGGTACCTTTTTACGTACTATTTAGTACCTCCAATAAAATTCTGTGTACCTCTCCTGGAAACAAGATGTCTTAAAATATTGGTCCACCCGTCAATCTGACGTCAGGATGGCGGGTGGACCATTGGAAAATGTACAAAACCTGTTTTATTTTCCATGTTTTGTATATAATAATAATTTAGTACCTTCTGTGTTCTTCCATAAACAGACATCATTTTAGAAATGCGCTCGCAGGCTGTTATATACAATTATACCTACAATGAACATTCGTTTGTCTATGCTCAACATCGAAACCGTGTGTGTAGTGAAACGCAACAGTTATATTATAATTACTAGAACCTTCATCATTTTAACTTATTTAACATCATTGCAAGTACGCGCGGTTAATCACCAAGTAATTCGCGGCCAAGCAAATAACGACGCGACTCAGCAATTGACATCTACTTAAATAAACCCCTTCTCGATTCGCTAATTGTGACGACCGGTTAACTACCGAACCCTATTAAGCGTGTCCCGAAATGCTTTTGAACGGTTTTTTATATTTAACTCTAAAGCATATTTATAAAGTAAGCAGGTACCTAACATCGATGTTTTATAATAAACTGCACCGCTCAGCAACGTACATCATGGATGCCAATTTCTAAGTCGCGTCGTTGTTTGCTTGGCCGCGAATTACTTAGGGGTTTACCGCGCGTACTGGGGACTACCGCACTTTTGCTCACCAGGCGGCGCCACTCATGCGTGGGTCCTTGTTAAGCGCCATTAGTATGAGTTCGTATGGCGCGAAATCAATATTAGAATTGATTATTTTTCATTAATTTCCATGTTAAACATTCGATTCTAACAATTTTTCAGTGATGTCATGATGTGTATATATTCTGTGGTTTCGAAAATTAGCAGGGTAGTACGTTTTGTGTTATATTTGATAAAACAGTTAATTACTATTCGCACTATTTTTACGTTTAAGCTGGTGAAAATCAAGATTTCAGTAATTATATGTTAATATCGATACTAAAGATGCCTATCTAATACGGATGCTAACGGAAAATCATAAGAATTAAACACATTTTTAATATTATTTATTATACTTACTTAAGGTATGTCCTTATTTCTATATAACTGTTTTCTTTTGGTATTTGTATTATTTATTAGTGTGTTTAGTAGTTTCTAGTTTGATAACAACAGTATTGACCAATAGAAACGTTTTTGTATAAACTAACCTCTAAATTGACGGTAATTTACGGCCGTGTTATTTCACACTTTAAATTTATAGCCAAAAAAATATTTTTTTAGTACATATTAAATATACATATTTCTATGTAATAATTCCTCTGAAAGTCCATATTTATCGAAATAAACTCGACTTAAAAAAAAAAACTAATAAGAAATGTACCGAAAATGATATATAAATATAACCTCGTTTCGTAGGACCCACGGTCCACTAGCGCCCTAGCGGCGAATTCACTCGCGGTAAACCTCCTTGCAAAGTTAAAATAGAAATATATTTTAAATGTAAATTACATTACATACGGTGATACATTAGAGTCAAACCACGTTACCTTTCCTTAGCAAATGAACTGCCAAACTTGAAAGTGTTATTTTAAATGTCAAACTTCTATGAAATCATGACGTTTTCTTAACACTTTCACAGTCTGTGCCATCAAAATCTAGGAAACTTAGCGTAGACACACTCTACCGCACTAGTGCGATAATAATGAGCACTTTATGAGACTGCGTCAAAAATTCAAAGGGCCGTATGTAATGTAAAACGTCGTACGATACACGTGCGAATAGGTAATTCGCAACTCGTGTCGATTTAAAACACTCCCTTCGGTCGTGTTTTATTCTATCGCCACTCATTGCGTATTTACTCCTTTTCGCACTTGTATCGTAACGTACTATTTGTTGTAAACTCATTTTGATTGAGATTATTACTTTTATTGACAATAAGTTAAAATGATGAGCCTTTTAGTAGTAATTATAACTGTTGCGTTTCACTACACGGTTTAGATGTTGAGCATAGACAAACGGATGTTCATTGTAGGTATAATTGTATATGACAGCGTGCGAGCGCTTGAGCCGAGCGGTCGAAGTATATTTTCTCAATTACTACGTCAGCCTAGGGTTTATTTTTAAAATGAGGCTTATTTATGAAAGTACACAGGAGGTACTAAATTATTATATCATGAAATCATACAGTAATAATCATATAATATAACGCAGGCTTTTTTTCCTGACGGTCAGGTTGGCGAGTGGACCTATATTTTAAGATATCTTGTTTCCAGGAGAGGTACACAGAATTTTATTAGAGGTACTAAATAAAACGTAACAGGTATAAAATGGACATAGTTACGAAAAAACGTTCCAACCCACATGAATTTTTCATTCTAATTAATACCATACTCGTATAATGACAAGTAAAAGACAGTAATTAAAATGGCAGATTCATATGGATCGGAACGGAACATTTTGCATATCTACGTCCAAATGTCAGGCTAAAATTCATTCCAATCCCCCAGGTTCACCCGCCATTAATTAGATCCATTTCGAGTAATAATACCATGATTATGATTGGCAGAAACAATAAATAAAAACGCAAGTCAATTAAAAACGTGGTAGCTTTCGTCGTGCGTTAGTTTCTCAAGTTCGTTTTTCTTTAGTGTCTCCAGTTCCTTACAACCTTTATTTTAAATACGAGAACACATTAATGATTATGAAACAAGCTTAAATTATGTATTATCAACAGACACAACCCAATGACTGACGAATCATCTAAAACCCTATGCGGGAACGGTTTTAGTCTATTACACTAAAATAAAATAACATACCAGTCATATTTTGTATTATCTTTCAGTTCGAGCACAGTCATTATATTACTAATAACGGAAAATATTTTACAACTGTTTTTGATGATGCGGTTGATATATATATGCATTTGTTTGCGACACGAAGGGAAAAACAGGCAAATTAAGTTCCAGTCAAAACTGTTTAAAAATTGCAGAAAAGGATTCAACCCACAAAAATTTGGTATCTTTCTGTCAAAAGTCACCTACCTACTTATCATCATAAAGTAATTTTTTTGAGGATGGATCTTTTTCGATAAACTACGTCTAATTAGTTACCATACACATTTAGAGAAAAATGAAAGTTGTTTGTACGGATAGCTATATCTTTTCCCTGGTGTAGCTTGAAGGTATTTCGCTATTATGTAGGTATTATCGTTTATGAACTGAATCATTTAAGAGCAAATGGTTGCGTTTATACTTTGCTCTGCATGTTAACACTTTCGCAACCAGGCAAAATTTCGAACAATACCCCAGAAACCGACAGTACTCACTAGGCGGGCAACAACGTGCAACTCAATGCCGCACGCCGCGAACCCGCTAGGCGGGCAAGCGGCGGACGTAGCGAAGATGCAATGCTTGCCCGCCTGTCGGGTGCTTTGGCGTCGCGTGTAGGTTTATAGCTCTTGCCCGCCTAGCGGGTACGCCGGCATCTGAGTTAAGTTTACGAGTGCCCGCGTGGCGGGTACGCGGTGTCGAAAGTGTTAACAGTGAAGGCATGTATTATAGTCACGATGAAGCAGGGTGGGACCTAAAGAATGAGATTCTATGTAGTCGCTTATAATTCACGGTGGATGGTACAGAGTTACGGAATACTTTAACGAAGGTATCTACTAAACTAAATCGTGTCACTGCCGTTGACGCTCACGGTACAGTGAAATAGTTTCGGACACGAGATGAATCAACCTTAACCACCATGTAATACATAACCCACGTTTTACCAAGATCAATCGAATGCCATGTACGACAATCAATAAAATTATTGTAGCCGTTAGGCTACAATAAGTTTTATTGTTAAACAAAGATATTAATACAATCTATTTTGACTGCGGCAATTAGCTTAACTGTATAATTATCTTAATACCGCTATGGACCTTTTAACAACATACTTCGTTACCGACCTAACCTATTCAGAATTAAGTTTTACCGCGTCAAGACATGAAAGGTATCAGACCGATGTTTTTCACTATGAACTATCATTAGCTCATAGTGCACCTATTACATACATAAGAGTGATCCCAAAACGCGAAGATTATAAAAAGCACAAAATTGTATCGCCCCGACTGGCATTCTTCTAGTGCAGCAGCGTTCTATCAAATGTAACCCCTCATGGCTATAGTTACCCCACTTGACCTATGCTATGCATTACGTCGTTGAATTAATCTGTATAAATCGTAACTGCGTACCTATTATCTCACTCTTTGAGCCCTTTTGATATTTTATACAAGTCGCACTCGGTATTATACAAGAATAACGGTAGGTATATAATTATGTTTATGTAAAGCTCTAAACAATATATATATATATATATATATATATATATATATATATATATATATATATAGAAACGATACGGCAGCAGCTACGGTGCGTTCTTTTCAGGTTTTAAAAGACTTTGTCACTAAACTGCATGTACCCGATTGGTTCATACATTCATGATTTCAAACATTTTAACGAAGTCATCTCTGGGCCACGGATTTTATGAAGATTTGTCCTTTACGCCTGAGTAAATCAATATAAATAACAACAGGTACCATGGTAAGCTAAGGTTACATACCCTATCTTTGATTGCTTTTGTGTACGTGCGTCAGCTTTTTACTTGTACGTCGTGTATGTTACTTACTAAAAACTATAGTGGAATTTTCTAAGACCACGTATTTATATCTCACATCACAACGGCATGTCCTATTTGTCTTATATATTATACAATTGTAAAGCACGAATCAAATCAATAAACTAGTGTGGTGACGAAGTCTGCCGTTTCGATTCAGATGACATACAGGAAGACGATAGAAATGGTCATAAGTAGTTGGATTTTATAATTTATATTATACTAATGTAATAAAGCACGATAAAAATAATTGGGACAATCTGAAAAACTATAAAACAATTAATTAAAACTTACAACAGATTTTTTTTTTAAATCGGGAGTATAATCGATTAATCTGATTAGCGTTCATCGTTAATTATAAATTGCTACTAATATAACAGTTTTTTTTTTAAATCGGGAGTATAATCGATTAACCTGATTAGCGTTCATCGTTAATTATAAATTGCTACTAATGACAAACCATACGACTTAGGCTCATCATATCTAACATCATGAGACAATATGTGATCTAAGAACATTTCCTCTGTACCTAATCAGAAAAAGTAAGGGAATTTAGAAAGATACACAGCGCCACAAGATTTACGAGCCCTACAACCGTTAAAAGTTCGTGGAACAAATCACGTACAACATTACACATTATCGTCAAAACCAAATACTTTAACGAACCACGGTAGTTTTACAAATATAGCGCAAAAAGCTTGACAAGTCCACGTCTTTTACATCATATGATCCCTCGTGCAAATGTATACCTTAAGTCTAACATTTATCATTATGTTGATATGCATATAGTTAAAAATGTATTACATTGACATTTGTGCCATACTCTAATAAAATTGAGGAAACGGCGAAGCGACGACGTGTGTCTATACTGACAATGAGGTGGCGACTGGCGGAGGAAGTTGACGGCGGGTTTCATACAATCAGCGATACAACAAATACACTTTCATCGTGTACCTACCGCACCAAACGTTCACCGGTGGAACACCACCCTCATCAGAACTGATTAGATTCCAGTGGCACCCCCTAACGCTCAGCCGTTTGACCTAATGCTATATACAAAGCTAACTAAACAAAATAGTCACACAACATAATTATTGCAATTACATTGTTCTATCGAGATACTGTATTTGGCAATCTTTAATTATAACACTCTGTTCATAGTCATAACTAGCAACGTAAATTATTTAATATATATATTATTATTTTTTTAGACTGACCCCAGCAGACTTATCCTGATCACATAACAAATATACACCGTGTTTTTCTTTGCTTAAACTTTGGCATGTAGCTTGGTATAATTAAGGAAACAGAATGGCACAGTCAATTTTTTATGAAATTCGTAATTTTTTTTACACTTTATATAATTACATATTGCATCAACCGCTAATGTAAAACGGGCATTAGAATTAACTTTACTAAGTGAGCGAATACTCATACTCCGCTACTCATACTCATACGAGATAAAATTAAATTGGTGACTATCTTCTAAGCTAAAGAATGCACCGTTAAAGTTAAAGCAATAAAAAAAACACGGTGAATGTATTAATATATCCAGAAGTTAATCAGAATTGGAAGATAAACATTTGTGTCACTGACTCTCAAAAGCAATTGGTGTCTGAAGCTGTATACATTTAAATATTTAAATTTAATTCCGTAATTAATTGATACAAGATAAAAATGTATGTCCAGTTAAGCAGATGAAAACTTAAGTTGTTTTGTTATATCGTGTTGCTGTGCGATAAGGTGGTGACCAGCCGTAGCCAGCCGTAGCTGGGGTCGCCATGAAAGATCTTTTGCGGTGGCACGAGTCTACATTAACGGGAACATTAGGTCTAGCTTTACATATAAAATAGAAGGCCGCTAAAATATCACTGTTCATTAATAGTAATATGTACACGTTGGCAGCGCGCCCGCAGCTTGAGCGAGTGTATGTACAAAGCGGCCGCGGGCGCATACATAACATTACATAAACAAGACCCTTGCCGACACAAGGATTGCTTCATAAGTCTCCTTAATAAAACTATCCAGCGTACAACTTCAATCATTTGCATCTATATAAAAGTGTACATAAACATCTGACAATACCAAGCTCCATAACTTTACTTGTCGAGAACATACATATTTATGACAATACCCAATATTGGTAGTACCATTTAACACAATCTCAAAATAAACAATAAAAAACAGGTCTTGTGGTTAAGCGGTATCTCTCAAATGAGATAAAATATCAGCTTAAATATTACGAGACGATAACACCATGATGATTGATGACATCTAAAATCAGTTAAATATAGGTGTGTAGAGTAACAGTTTCCACCAGGTACAGTCACCTGAGTATCTTTCGCGGACCTCAGCCGCAAAACGATATGACAGTCTCTTCAGGGCGTACACATAAGATTGTGTTAGATATCTTTGTGGCCTTCGTAGCGGAAGATACGATAAGATACCAAGGTGCGTAGCCAAGATGCCAATCGCTCACGCTCAGCTCAGTCGCTAACGAAACGCAACTGTCATTGTCACACTAATAAGGCAGAGTGATAGAGAGAGGTAGCTACGATACGTTGTTAAGCGTGAGCGATTGGCATCTTGGCTACGCACGCAGGTGGCTGTACTTCGAATGTAGGGTCAGGCCTAACAGTTATCCTGTAATTTAAAGTATCTATTTGCACCTGACAATCAACTGACTTTTCCAAGCTTCTGCACATGTCAGTTCAAAATAGAACAAGCTAAAAACTGTTGTGAATAATTCACAACAGTTTTTAGCTTGTTCAATTTTGAGAATAATTATTAGTCTTTCTAATGAAAATTAAGAGTAAAAACGGCGGCAAAAAAAATAAAACCAGCCGCCGTTTTCTACTCTTAATTTTTATGGTGTTAACCAGAATGGTTGGTGTTAAACATAATTAAACTTGAACTTATATTTTACAACATAATTATACACACATTACTAATGAATATATATGCGAAAGTGATTTATAACTGCACTGCTTTCATTGCTATAAACCGATAAAGATGAATGTGTGTAAAAACTCGCATTTGCTGTTCCAAAATTGTGTGAAACACATATTTGCGAGATTTGTAAGAATGTCGCCAAAGCTAAGATAATTGTCAAACAACATAAACAAAAAACCGAATATAAGTACGGACTCGAACCACGATAAACAAAAGTTGTTGAAGAAAAGTAAAATCAGTCTAACAAGAATTTCGGTAAATGGTCACTTTTAATAAATAAATAAATAAAATAAATAAATGTTGCATATGAAGTATCAAACAATACCCGCCTAAATCTCGCGAGTTGAAAAGTTAGCAATTAAGGAGTGTTCATATCCGATATGCTCCAACTATGCATTTAAGGCAAGACTATTTTACGCTGGCCGTATGCTACTAAAATCATGAAAATACGTAGCCGCAGGTGCCTATTCTGACATATATATTTAAGTATGTGCTCAAAAAATATTCAAAGTACGATAAAAAACAATTTCATATACCCACATATCATTAGCCCACAATTATGCGTTAATAATAATAATAAGCCCTCATAAAAAAAAACTTTTTTGTTACAACAAATTTCTTAACTGTGTAAATGTTATTATAGCTAAACAATATTACCGATGCCAATTTTTTTTTTTTTCAAATTTTGAACATCTTTGACAACGAAATTTCGATTTGACCTCTATTCTAATATCAGTCGAGATGACGTTTAGTTCGAAACGCATTGTCAATTGTCCCACGCAAGTCGCTAGTTATTTGATATAGAATGATATGAAAATTGTGGCCAACTATAGTTTGTCCCTGAATTTTAAAAATATAAATGTCAAAACACGAATGTTAGAAAAGTTTTCATTCATGAAAGTCGAAATGACAGTCGATATATATGCGCTTTGAACGCATCATGAAGAGCTCGTGATATGTGTGTATATAAAGCAGTGTCACACTCGTGTGATGTTTTTATGAAACTCGGCTGACACCTCGTTTCATAAACCCACACTCGAGTTTTAATGCCTTTCATTATATACAATCACATAAACTACTATAAAACGTCAACCTTTCAATTATGAACACTTGTTTCAAATTTTTATATTTCGGCCTAAATATAATAATCGTATTTTCATTGTACCATTGCAATCGGAATTAACTACTACATGATACATTCTGTATGTTGAGGGGCGTTACACACAAAGTTTTTCATTAAACTTGCTAAAATAAAATATATGATGTATTAAAAATAGTCTATAAGGTATTTAAAACGGCTATTGGCATGTTAAAATTGATTAATTTCGACTCATGATCATAAATATGTAAATGATATAAATAATAGATCCGTCGATATTTACACCACAGTTAATTTAATATCTTGAAAGAATAAAAATATTTGAATTATAGTCAGTGCGATGAAAAACTATATCTCTACCGAGCAAGTAAACTTTGGCTAATATTAAGTAAAACAACATTATTTCTGATAGTAATTATCAAACTCATGATCACGATGTTTCCAATGAACTAACGATTACGGTTCATTACAACCAAATATCATAACACCTTGTTCCTAAAATATCAAAATGCTAAAACACATTATTCTCAAAATGTCTAAAGCTCGAAATGACTTACACCTATTTCTCAAATTACCTTATTCTTAAAATGACTATAATTCATTTAGACCAAATCGATTTCAATTCTACCATTTCCCAAAATGTCTAAAACTTTACATGATAGGGTTTTGATCAAGTTTCAACCATACCATTTCCCAAAATGTCTAAAACTCAAATTAACTAGGTACAAAAACGTCACTTCTTAAAATACGACCTAAAAGTCAATATCTATGGAAAACATGCTCTTGGCCGGTTTTCCTTTTCGAGATAAAAAATACACGGCCTGCTAATAAACACGGTTTTTGTGAGATCGCTTAACCATAGCAGTAATTCATTCTGATAAAGTACCTAAACTAAAGCCGTTTCATTCCGTGCACTACAATGACAGCTGAAACTGTTAATTTAAACCAAAACCAGATGGAATATGTTAAAATTCTTTTTCTCAAACATGCAATGAAATGTTGTTATAACGTTCGTTATAATAGGCTTCAAAGTACCACGTTTCAGGCGGGGCAACTGGAGAGACACGTAATGGAATTTCATACAAAATTCAAGGCCTAGGCCGGGAAGTAATATTTTTTTAATTTTATCCCACATAAATGTGTGACACAGCAACATGGTTTTTAGCCATTATAACAGTTTCATTACTATGGTTCATGATGACATTCTGCCAGTACGCCTATTAAATTATATATTCATATGTTATAACAAACAATAAATTATATATTCGAATATATTAAGTCGATACTTAATCGATATCGACATGAACATAACAAATATCACATTATTAATTTAAACATTAGCGGTAAAAGTGTCTACTCAAACCGTGCCGTGCCGTCATGATAACATTCTGCCACAGTGCCTATTAAAAATAAAAATAAATAATGATATTTTGAAGTTTTATTTATATAAAATGGACATCGACATGAACATAAGTAACAACACGTTATTGCAAATTTATTCACACAAATATAGGTACATTCCAAATATTAAAATAAATTTAAACGTAAAAGCGTCTACTCAAACCGCGTGGTAGTTTTTAAATAATTTTGGAGGTTAAGTTAAATAACTTTGATTCTTTTAATCTATTTCAATGGTTTTATTGTTCATTGTTATTTATTATAATAATGTTGCCATCGAGTTTTGAAGCAGAAATGACTATTCATTGAGCCCCACCAAAATTAAGTGCGAAATGCGAAAGTAAAATTGAATGGGCTCTAAATTAATTGATGGCGCAAATGACAAACGAGATGTCGGAAGGCATATGGACTAAATTGGTTTCTTGTTTAAGTGAGAAATTTGTAAAGAGGTTATAATATTCATTGTCACAGAATAAAAAGTGCTGTTCGTGTTTGGTACATTTTATATTGTGACATATTTATACATCATGAAATATTTATGGATCATCTGTTTTATCGTTATAGACTAAATTCATGTTGGAATCACCACGAACTAAATAGCAATATTTGTGTTAGATATATATTGTTATCATATTTTTGGAGATTTTTTTATTTATTTCATTGCATGTTTGAGAAAAGCACTATACATGCCTTGCCGTGAAAAGGGCTTTAACGGCTTCGTATGGCTACCCGGCCTCGCTAACGCTCGGCTCGTGTATATACATACTCACCCGTTAAGCCCTTCTTTCCCGGCGTCTGCAGTAATGTACTATTATAAAGCTGTCATCTTTGTGTACGCGATAAAAAAAACAGACTAATTAACATTAAAACGGCGTGGTTAAAATTGTAGGCATTATGAGACAGTGTCATTTTGATCTTTGGGTCTGTCAACAAAAGGCATTTATGAATTTTGGTGATTATGAAACTAATACATTTTCACCTTCAGTCATAACAATAATTCGGTATTTGAAGTTGCTGTTCATTTTACTAACTATACATTTTGGATATTGGATATAATGTGTAAATGTTATTATTACATTTTAATGTTTCGAGAATAAGTCAATTTGGGAATTTAGTCATTTTGAAACAAATTCAATTTGAGATTTAGTCAAATAGGTAAAAGGCTATTAAGGTATTTGGTTGAAATGAACCATGTAATCGAACTAACAGACTGTAGATGGGCTGGACCTGGCGTAGATAACTACATTCCAAACGTGAAATGATTAAACATATACATTATAGATTAAAATGATGATAAGTAGGTGCATATTAATCTGCTGTCCTATAACGACAGGAATACACAATGTAGCTGTCAATTTTATTAAAACAATATCCAGAAGAATGATCATGATCAAAACGAAACGCGTTACCATATCGTAATACAAAGTAATATCACAAAAATAACGCTGCATACAAAACGTCGCGTTGCTCGCGAAATGCTCACTTGGGCTTGTTTTCCGAATTATTTTCTTCATTTACGCAAGGAACCTTCCTTGACACGAGTGCAAACAAATACAGTTCACGTCAGCGGCACATCATCCCCAGTGCAGGGAAAAGTAACGCAGCAGCTCGACCTGCTTGTACGAGTAACGGTATATTTACTACAAACAAAAACACAAATCAATACTAATTACCTAATCCACATTCAACGAAAATATTACAATTCATTCAATAAAATTTTTTATGTAAACTTACTTTATGTAAAATCTGTAAAATTTTATGTCCAAATCTGATAAAGCTGTTCTTGAAAATAGGGCTTCAGCCAATTCACGTTTAGGGTATTATCGTAACTGAAAATAATATAAAACCAAATGCAGCTAGATTCCACTGTTACCACTAATCGATTGTACGCGTGTCTAGATGTTGATAGGTGGACGTGAGTGTGGTGGGGGTCACTCGGGCAGCTTGAGATCGAAGTCGAAGAGTTCGGCCAGCCCCTCGTCGTGGTCCAGGCAGAAGCCGTAGTCGGTGGCAGACATGGGCGGCTCCAGTGCCAGGAACGGCTCCAACTCCAGCGCCTCTGCAACGTACCACATGCAACCTTCATTATATCACCTCTTATCACTCATCATTCACAAACAACACTTATAACTCACATGCCAACATTTTGTCCTAGATTGCATTTAAATAAATCAGTGTAAAACTTATCTAAATATTTCGCTCCAGAACATATCCAGTTCTGCTATGTACCTACAGTCACCATTAGATATATTTATCGGAGCTGCCGAGCTGGTCACAAATATCTGAACACAGCTCTATGGGAGCTACCGTATTGTCGCTCACCAGGCGGCGCCACGCGCCACTCATGCATGGGTCCTTGTCAAGCGCCATTAGTATGAGTTTGTATGGCGCGAAACCAATATTAGAATTTATTATTTTTCTTTAATTTCCGTATATTAGTTTCTAACTATTTTCAGTGATGTGCAGATTCCGTGTTTTCGAAAATTAGAGGGTTAAAACGTTTTGTGTGACAATTTTTGATAAAACAGTTCATTACTATTAGCGCTATTTTTACAAAGACATATACTTCATTAATAGTTTAATCTGGTCAAAATCAGCATTTGCGTAATTATATGTTAATATCGGCACTAAAGATGCTTATGGAATGCGGATACTCACGGAAAATCATAAGAATTAAACACATTTTAAAAATTATTTATTACACTTAAGGTTTGTACTTATTTCTATATTAAAAACTTCTGATTGTTTTCCTATGGCATTTGTATTATTTATTAGTTACTTTTTAGTAGTTTCTAGTTTTGATAACAATAATATTTTTGACAAATAGAAACGTTTTTGTATAAACTAACCTCTAAATTTACGGTAATTTACGCCCGTGTTATTTTACACTTTCAATTTAATGATTTTTTGATAGCCAAAATAATAGGTTTTTAGTATTTAATATATTTCTATGTATAATATATCCTCTAAAAGAGGATATTTTTCGAAATAAGCACGCCTTACATTAAAAACTAATGAGAAATGTACTGAAAATGACATATAACCTCTTTTCGTAGGACCCACGATCCATTAGCGCCCCTAGCGGCGAATTCACTCGCGGTAGTCCTCATTGTCATGGCAGTAGAGTGCTTGTTCAGGTTCAGATATTGTGAGCACCTTGGCGGCCCCGATACATTTGATAGCGACTGTACTACACAAAAACAACTGTATTTCCCTATTTGCGTTATTTACATAGAGTCCTAAGCTCGGAATCTCTTTATTATCTCTCAAAGCTACTACTACTTTATCAATTGTAGGTATTATGTATTCATTCACAGAGATCTTTAAGTCTGCTTCTTAGCAGAGTTTGCGCTTTAGTGTCGTATTGTCGCTCTATAAATCTATAAGTAAATGCAGAGCCGGCCTTAGGTCAGCAAGCGCCCTGTGCGAATTGGTGAACTTGTGCCCACTGGACTGAAATTTTTGAACTATAACACAGGCCAACTCTCTCGGGTGCTCTGTGTTGAACTACGTATATAAGCATAGCACAAAGTTTTTAAATAATTTTGGATTCCTCGAAATTGCATGTACTTAGGAAATTTTGACCGGAGGCCTAGTGGTTTGAATGTGTCATTACTCATTACCTAAAAAGGCACCAAAACTAAGTGCAAAATGCTGCTTAGGCTAACAGCAGCGCACGGTTATTTCTAAAACGGGCTGCGCGCCGTTGCCGGCACCCCCTGAACCTCGGCGCCCCGTGCGACCGCACGCGCCGCACGTACCTAAGGCCGGTACTGAGTAAATGTTTAGCTATTTTAGTTGTTATATCTTATCTGGGAATATTTATAAGTAAGTTAACACATGCCTATTGATTTTTGCAATAATAAGAGCCAAGTAGCGACAATAGAATGACGAATCGTTTACAAGACTACAACTCTCGAAAGGCGCTAGATGTGCCCGGGCTCTATGAATAACTAATTAATGCAATCGATTGTAGTCCTCCTGTTAAAATTGTAGTTTTATGAATGTATTTTAATTTATTCCATATAAAAGACACGACGTAACAGTTTGCGAGGTAAATGCTAATATGTACCTATACGAGTTGAAATAAAAAACAATGAATCACACGATGTGCACATGTACATGTGATTTTATATGATTTCGACTATACATTTGTACAATACGTTCAATCATTTCATTACGATCTAGTCTTCCGGTATTACATAGGGTGCCAAATATATAGATTTCACGCTACGCACGGATAAAGTAATTCTCGTATAGCGAGGCTTAGAGCATATAGGCAACTTACTCAAGCTGGTTTGACATTTTCAATACAAAATATGCTGCCAATTTAGAGCAGGGGGCTATCCGTATCATCATCATCATCATATCAGCCATAAGGCGTCCACTGCTGAACATAGGCCTCCCCTTCGGACCTCCATATGTACCGGTTGGAAGCGACCTGCATCCAGCGTCTCCCGGCGACCTTCATAAGGGCATCTGTCCATCTTGTGGATGGACGTCCTCCGCTGCGTTTGCCAAGCCGTGGTCTCCACTCGAGCACTTTTACACCCCATCGGCCATCTGCTCTGCGTGCAATGTGGCCTGCCCATTGCCACTTCAGCTTGCTAATCCGAAGGGCTATGTCGGTGACTTTAGTTCGTCCACGGATCTCTTCATTTCTGATTCGATCACGTAGAGAAACTCCGAGCATAGCCCTCTCCATAGCTCGTTGAGCGACTTTGAGTTTTGAGATGAGGCCGATGGACCACGTTTCGGCTCCGTAAGTCATCACTGGTAACACATCCTATGGCTATCCGTATATTACGTAGTAATAGACGTCAGCCAGCCCATACAAAAGCATGCTCAATTCTGCAAGTATTTTGGCAGAGGGGAAATTTGAATAGGCCAACTTATGAAATAATGTACAAACTGCTTTTCCAATTTGATTATTTTTCCGTGATTTGCACTCTGAATATCAAAATACAAGAAGTGGTGAACACTATTTTTGTAACATACACCGAAAACCTGCCATACAGTACAATCACCTGCACCCACTATGGAGGCCGCAAGTATATCTGAACCGCTCCTATGGCTGTACGAATAAGATTGTGCCAGATATTTTTGTGGCCTCCATAGCGCATGATACTATTGCAGGTGACTATCCGCCGCTTTCTCAGGGTCGGAATACCGAAAATGAAAATATCGCATGATAATTATTACAATCAAATCAAACAAAGCTTTAAACTTTTTCGATTACACACTGGTCTGCGCGGTATGAATGAATGCGTCAACATGTTTGTACCTGTTATTAATAAATTTCTGGCAAAGGCATTATAAACGGAGCTCCCTTTTTACAAACAAATTGTTATAATTACAAGTTTAATTAAGCTCTGCATATGTTCAAAGTTTATCCAATAGTAGTATTAGAAGGGTGCGCTAGTGGCGTGGGTTGAGCCTTAGGCGAAAATTGTTAACAAAAACGTTACGAGCATATTTTGACCTGCTAATACAACGTTGCATACAATATTATTCGTACGACTACGTACTTTTAAATAAAATTAATTAAAGGAGCAAACAACTTTCTGCCATTTATTTAGCAATTACAATTATTTTATCAACATTGTCAATAAAACTAACAATAATTACACATAAAGAGAATGTCATTGGACTTTCAGGACTGTGTAAACAAACCGCCATATTGAAATTGTCTTTGAATGATGAATTTACTAGCGATGGGGAAGTGCTATTTTAAGTCAAAATAAATCGATTACTAAAATACCAAAAGTAAAACACATCTCATCTTCATATTTTTAATCGGTTCAATCTTCTGAAAAATCGGTGCTTGAAGTTTTACTAGAGTCACTAGTCTTAATTATAAAAGGTGGCGTTACATCATTGGTATACCCTATCGATGATGCTGTCTAAATTTTTCATTTTATGCTCTTCTCCTATTACATGATCCACCCATTTTTTCCACTGCGTGCATCCGCATCTGAATTATGTATTTATTTAATTTTAAGTATATTATACCTTACGCTAAGATCCTTTACTCATTTACTTACCGTGTAGTGTACACTATGCCTATATCAGGTAGATACCGTGAGTACCGGCATTACAATGTCACTAAGTTCAGTCACATCCCTAAACGTCATAGACAAACGTAGAATATAAAAGAAACAAAAACGTCATTGCATTTTGTCGAAATAACGCCACTTATAAATCGTATTGAATTTTCAATGAAATTTCCAAGATTAAGTAATTTTTCCTATATTATTTGTTTTTTACGAGAAAGGCTATTTTAATAGTGTATGTTTTCAATGACTTTTGATGAGGTGGTGTGAAACTTTAAGGAGTAACAGTGATAAATCAAAGTGACGCCGTTTGTTTACATAGTCCTGAAAGTCCAATGACATTCACTGTAGATCCAATGAATTACTAAAAAGTATATGATTTAGAAACTAGGATAGGTATTAGCCGCGTACTCACTGAGCGAGGAAGATCCTCGGTCAGTCAGGACGTGCCTCGGCCGAGCGCGCCTCGGCCCGAGCCGCGCGTTGTCGGTTTTTGTCCACGCTCACTCAAGACGGTTGTGTTTTGCCTCGCTCGTTCGTCGCGCGTTAGCGTCATGGATAAAGAACAGTGCCTCAAATTAATACAGCTATATGGTGGATTATGGGATGCAAAATGTCACGATTATACTAATAAAGGACTAAGAGACGATGCGTGGAGAAATATAAGCCAGGAAATGAACTGAGCGCATGCTCAGCCTCACCGCGGCTCGGCAATTGGCCGCGCGAAGCATTCTAAATGCAAATCCTACGACCGAGCATGCCTCGCGCGGCAAATGGCGCGCGGCAAACGTCCGAGGCTGCCTCGCGAGGATCCTCGCTCAGTGAGTACGCGGCTATTGAATATAAAGAATCGACAACGAGAAAAGAACAACTATCAGAGGGGATTAACAGGGATATATATTGTTTTTTAAGCCCACATGAGCGGTAGACTTCTAAAAATAAAAAGACTTCCAAGTGTGTCCGTTTTTTTTTCTAAAAATGCGACGTTTTTTGTTTGGTTGGAAGGTTGATAGCCATTGATCACCGTATCCTTTTAGCGATTTTAAAGCACTAGTATCGTTATAGGGAATAGACAATCTTTACTTGAAACCTTTTATGTACTACTATGTTCATGAATATGTATATAAAAGACAGGTAGCATTTACTACTTTTGCTATATGGGTAATCCACCACTGCCACGAGAGTTAAACAACAACAATGCTCGATTGTATGATAAGCAACTAAATGGGTATTAAAATCTAGATACGAGTATGCTAGGTCGGTTTTCAGGTAGGCGCAGAAACATAATTATAAGCTCTTATATGTCGAAAATAGTTTAAATGAGGCATCATTGGCATATTATTAGCAGTAGAACAGATAAATTTAATGAATAATTATATTAATAACTAACAATAAAATAGTTACATGGTTATGGTGAGCACAGTTAGAGATGAGAGCGCTGTTACCGAAGTATTAGTGGATGAGTCTGATGTTAGTGGGGCCGCCGTGAGCTGAATCCCATGGTGCTACACGATACCACGAGACTGCAGCGGCACGAGATACAGCGCGCGGCGTGCCCCGTCCCGCCCGAGCCCGCGCTACTTAACTCTACGCTCTATGCTATGCCCGTCACTATTCAATCAGGACATGCTCAGTCGAGTACGAGTACGATGATATCACGCTGCCGAGGGTACTACTTACACTTATAGCGATTATGATTACATCAGGCGGTTTGGACAGACAAAACCATATTGTAAAGGACAATATTTTTCTTATATATCTAATACGTATGTAATGCCATAGTCATGCGCTAGGTGCAAAAATAGTAATGTATTGACTAATGGCGTTATTCATAAACGCACTTCTACAACTGTTTAGCTAAATGATTGTTTGTCCTTATCTGTCACTTTGACAATCGCGTTTGTCAGAATGGGCGAAAACATAATTTAACTAAAGCTTCTGTTAACTTTTTAATAAAAAATAAAAAAGGGTATGAAATGAGTGAAAAAAGGAAAATAAACGAAGATACTGTCGACCGTAATGGTTTGTATTGAATCTAATTTAATTATCTATATTAACAGAAGAAGAAAATGGGATGATCGAATGGATTTACAGAATGATTGATGAAAGGAAAACAGGGAGACTAGAAGAAAGCAAAGGGGGAATCAGCCCGCCAGCCAGCTGCAGCACCAAGGAAATGGGGTGAATGACCTGACCGCATTCGGTACTCGACAGCCCGCTCGAAGCCTGCCCAGCGTCCCTCTTTAACATAATATCGTTATTAAAAGCTTGTTTTTGTACGAAAGTAATCTGATAACTATTAAAATATCCTAAATAATTAAATGTATGACTATACCTCTAATATTTTCTACATTGCATATTATGTATAAGTACCTAAGTATTGCTCAGTGAGTGGCTGTGTAAGCTTCTGCTTTGCCAAATTTAAGTTTTAAAATTTTCAGGGTTATTGCTTCTTGTCACCCCTATTATTACCCTATTTAGAACCAAGGCACTTAATTTTGAACCGAAAAATCAAAATAATTTAATTAATTCACATATTTAATGTAATGATCGCTATAGTAAATTGAAATAATTTGAGAGAAAGAACTAGGAAGGTATATCTAATTTCATATCTATTGAAATATTATTCTATAGAAAAAAACAGTGATATTTTACAGTTTTATTTGTATAAAATTGACATCGACGTGAACATAACAGTATAGTTCTAATCATTTTAAATTGCTAAATTACCTCCTTCATATTTCATTTGAATATTATCCCTAGAGCAGTCACGCCCTCTCGTGAAACGCGAGTGATCGCGTAGGGAGCATTTTGCCGCCCATACTTAATACGATTTTATTTTGTTAATACGAGTCATATGCATTTGTAATTATGTTTTAAAGATAAAATAAACCACCAACTATGAGAATAGGAAACATTTCTTAAAGTTTTATGATTAGAAATTAGAAAACAATGCCTAGGGAAATTTTAGGTAATTATTTTTGTTTTTTTGGAACTTCTTCATTATTATTTATGTTAAAAAATTAAAAATTAAACTTAATAAGTAAATTATGCGTTTTCATCATCTACAGCAAGTATTTCACCAAAACAATACTGGCACATGTACATGCAATGTTCGTTGTTCTATTTTTCTTCAATGGACATACTGTGCATGTGTCATGTGGCTTCAGCTGTATTGAAACTCCGTTAGCTACTTCCCTGAACAACCTTTTCCTATAATCTTCGTGCTGGCAGGCCGCGGGCGGTGGGTGCGGGGTGTAGTGGGGTGAAGAAAAAAAAGGTGGGCTCAGCGACTTTTTTTTTTCAAACAGTTCCTCAGTACTCCCATGTGCACCCAAAAAAATCTTTAAATCGATCGGGTTGTGGGAAGGGGTTGGCAGCGTTAATTAAAAGTACCAAAATAATAATAATTTTCATGTGGGCTCAGCTGTAGGTATTGGCTTTTTTTCTGACGCGAGATTAATGCACTAGGGTTAAGAGTACCTAGCAGTAAAAGAGTCCACTCAAACAGCACCGTGGAAAAAAAACGAATATCACGATCTGCACAACAGGACTATCACTTCGAGCTGTAGTAGGAATTGTAGGATAGAGCAAGAGAGGGAGATCAAATTCTTGGTTGTCTCGTTCTAAAGCGAGCTTTCAGAACCGTTGTTTAAGATAAGGATTACAGATTACTCAAAGTAGCGTATGTAAATGTAAAGTGATTTTTCAGAAACATTGAATATATATGAATTGCAAAATTAATTAATTTGAAGTGTTATTACATTTTCAATTTAGTTTTGAACTTTTGTATGAACATGATTGGTGGACTGAAAAAATAAAATGGTTTCTGATGTTAAGGTTTGATGTAAGGGTTTGGTACTTAAAAACGAATTATTTTTGACTTTATTTCCTCGCATGTTTGGAGAAAAGCACTATACATGCGTCGGCAGGAATAGCATTTCATGGATTAGTCTCATTTTTCGAAAAAAATCGCTTAACCGCCAAGTGTGTCTTGTCGTCAGCAGGAATGTACTATTAATTAACTTCAGCACTTCACTATTGTTTTTGCCAAGCCGATCCCATACCTACGTTGCGACGGTATGTTTAGAGTTCCATAGCCAAAATGTATTCCAGATAATTCATTCGAAAATGTTATTGTTAAGTTAGTAAGAAAGCTAGATGAAAATGAATAGTGACCCGATAAGCATGTTACTTGTAATTAGCGCGTGATAGGCAGGCGCGCGCCGGCCGACGCCTGGCTGCGCCGTGTAGCTAGAACTCCGACTGTGATGTGAATGAGCACACAAATCACAGTCTGAGGGCTAGCCACAAGACGCGATCGCCTCCTCGCAGCCTCTTCTTAGCGGTGCCCACGCCGACACTGAAAGCTTATCTTAACAAAACCGCACCATTCCTACTTCCCACGCTATTCACAGATTAACAAGAGTGCAATTACATTATTTCATTAAGTGCATATAATAAAGTTCGTTTTATAACAATCCGTTAATCTAACATCGGAATCGGATTCTCCTGGAAAATATCAAAACAAAGGTGTGGCCAGTGAAGAAGATATTTGCAGTATTCGATGAATGGAACAAATCTAACTATTTATTAATAAATACCACATACTAAACCAGGTGGGCCCCATAACATGAGCAAAAAATTTGATCGTAGGTTGTACTTTTAAAAGTAGTTCATCAATTTTATACATTTACAAAAACGGGATTTACACGACTAAGCAATCGTGTAAAACTTTGAAAACGAATTTTAAAAAATTATAAAAGTTGTTGAACGAAATGTCGGAGGTTTTTGACAATTCGAAAATTATATAGGTACTCTGGTATAATGGTTCTATGGTTTTCAATTTTTCATACAAACTAAATGGTATTTTCAATCAGTCTAATTGACCTCTCTTGTCACAAAAATGTCACTTATTTTTAAAAGTTGCTGATCAAACGTTGTTCAGTATGGGGAGGGGGGGATAGGTAGGCCTACCTACGATTATTTCTTTGCTCGTGTTATGGGGCCTGCGAAATATATGGAAAAAATCTTTTGTTTGATACAAAATTATAAACTGAAACGGATATCATTTATGATTTAATTGATATACCTGGGCACTGGAGGCCTTGGCAACTTTTCAACTGACTTTCTAAATTTCAACACGGGTCTCAATTGTTGATTTTTTAATGTTTGTTAGGTACCTCAGAAGTTATTATTTTAATTGAAAGATGGTTACAGGTTAGTCCCAATTTTTTTTCAAAATCCATTTCTGATGCAATTCAGAGAACTCCTCAAATTGGAATGGTTCTTCCATTGAGATTGTAATTTTAAAGGTACACATGGTGATCTGGATATTTTAAACTGGTTATAAATCAAACTTTAGGTTTTACCGTAAAGGCCATTTAAAGTGGGTTTTATTTTTCTTAAAATGTATCCTTTAGTATAACAATATCACTCAAGCTATATGAAAATGATCATTATATTTTTATTACTTAAAATGATCATGGGCAAATTTGTATGGAAGCTGGTCCAAAAACCAACAAGGCTGAGACTTATGTCGTTAGATAGGTGTTATTATCTGTTTCATTTCGTTATATGGACATAAAGTTGAATTCCACTGCACATCTGAGATATTCGTATTTAAGTGCAACCACATGACTGCGGTGATGACAGAGGATCCTTCCATTGCGCACATCAAGCGGATATAATGACAGCATTGTCGGCCTAGCATAATTCTAAATATCTCAGTTCTGCAATGGAATTCAAGTAGATAAAAATACCTATCAAACTGGGTAACTCTCAGCTCTGTAGCTTTTTGGTCCTATTTATCCCATAGTCCTTTAAATTTGAAACGTCATAATTGTAGGCAGTTGAAAGAAGAAATCTTATCCCTAATCAGTTGCTCACCACTGTACAACATAATTTGTTTAAATTAGAGAAAACTGTTTTTTTTAATTAGTGCTTTGGCGTACCATATTAATAATAATTTGATTTGACACAGTCTCAGACCCTGGCTCGTGAGTTTCGGAAATGTTATGAAATGGAGGTAAAGTATTTTTTTTATGCACGTTCCTGTCCCGCAACTGATTTTGTCCGGAGTGGCTGTCTCGTTCTGATTTGATGTGACCAAAGAAATTACTGGCACACTTCAAACCGGCTACGGTATCCAGATATCTGAGGTTCTGTACTATATTCTGTATTCCATGACCCACTTTGACAATGGCTTAGGGTAGACCGGGGACAATAGTACCACTAATAATTACCAAAGTAAATTGAAAATCTAGAAAATTTGCACGTTTTGCAGTCAGCCACACATATGTATACAGGACTTTATTGCCTGAGCATTAAGGTCGCGTATACATATTTTTGGCACTTTGGCTGTATTCATAGCTGTGTGGCTGACTGTACCTACTTGCCCACAGTTACGTTACTGCAGATATAAACGAGATGACTTTAACTCCCTTTATTGTAGTTATATAAAAAAATACAAAGAATTACCGCCATTTTTTTTTGCTGATTCCTGCTCTTTTTTACTTATCAGACTAGTAAATTTAGTAAGTACATCAATAAAATCCTAATATATTTTTTTAATATTTTGAGGCTGGGTTGATGTTATTGTTTCTTGTATAAATAAGACTTAAAATAGAACACTGTAAGTGAAATATAGCTGTGGTTTTGATCGTTCTACTAAGTGAGATATTAATAGTTATGTGAGATAAAACTAACCCCTGATCTCAAATAGTGTTTTCTTTATGTACCTTCTTATAACTGGTATGACTGCAAAAATTGATTTAAGTTATGGTCTAAAATAACAAATATTTAAATAAGAAACATATTAAATGGGTTTTATTTGCGTTAGAATTTTTAGTACTACTGACCCGTACTAAGGGTCAATTGTAACACAAGGACTCATAGACTAAAAACTGATATTTCTGCTATAATTTTACTTTTTATTATCAATTACATTCAAAAATACGTACATCAATAACCTAGTTTTTCATATGTTTGCATAGTTTTGGTTCATCATTTATACAGTCAGAATTAAGAACCATTATTCAAAAAGTGGTTCAATTGTCCCCGGTCTACCCTAAGTTTGTTTTTTTTTCCTGGAGAATCAAAATGCGATCTTATAATAAAAATGTTGATGGATAGGAAATATCAATATTAACTGTGATACTAATAATAAAAGATGGATCAGAAATATCAATAATGCTGCTAATAATAAGCTTATAGATTAAGACAGAAAGTGAATGTAAGTAGTGCGACTGTTGTGCATACAAAATGTTTAATCTGGATAAGTAGTCAGGCTGGCGCTGTATCAGGATCAAGACTGCGTACTTGGTCAATAAATGAAGTAAACATATAAAATTTACCTGACTCCGTATCTTGGTCTTCCGTTTGCATTTGAAAGCGGCCGCTGCCCATGATCGGCGCGAAGTCGTCGCTGTCGGCAATTAATGCGTTGCGTAATCGACCCCGCGCGGTACCATCTAAAACAAGCATACAATTTTACATGTGAACTAATAGTACATTATTGCAGAGGCCGGGAAACCGAATTTCGTGGATGAGTATTTTTTTACATACGAATCCACGAAATTCTATTTCCGTCCGAGGCATATATAGTGCTTTTCTCCAAACATGAAAGGAAATAAAATGTATTCTTGCATAAGATTTGAATGGAAAAATAAGGTTCCCGCCTAAACTTTAATGCACGGTAGTATTCATAAAAAAAGTTGAAATGTCTTTAGTTTTATTAAGCCGTATCTACACGACCTTGCACAGTGAGCCGTATGCAACTCGCGATAGAACGAGACAACCAAGCATTTGATCTCCTTCTCTCTAGAACTACTACACTACTACAAAGCCAGCCCAGACGGGGCATTTTTAAGCACGATCAGATTGACAATTTTATGTCAATCAGATTGTCCCGTCTGTGCAGACCGTTTGGTCGCGGCTAAAGTATATTGGGCTGTTTGCAATATTGATAGTCCAAATATTTATTTAAAAAGTAAAAAACAATACAGTAATGGATTTTAGTACAACTTCCTGGCCGCTAAAACCGTAAAATAATGAATTCGATTTTTTTTTATTTGAGTCTGTACATAAGGAGGTTCTTTTCGTACCAATTTTGCTACATTAATGTGAACATTTCCGAGCATATTAGAGAAAACTATATTAATCAAAATGATCGGGCGCAGCAACGACGCGATCCACTCTTCTTCCTAGCGCTTTCCCGGCTTATGCAACGGCTCAGGGAGCCTGGAGTCCACTTAGGCAACTAATCCCAAGACGTAGGCGCTAGTTTTACGAAAGTGACTGCCATCTGACCTTCCAACCCAGAGGGTAAACTAGGTTTTATTGGGATTAGTCCCGTTTCCTCACGATGTTTTCTTCACCGAAAAGCGGTTGGTAAATATCAAATGATATTTCGTACATAAGTTCCGAAAAACTCTTTGGTACGAGCCGGCTGGATTTGAACCCGAGATCTTCGGATTGACAGTCTCACGTCATACCGCTGGGCCACCAACCCTCTACAACATCGCGATCCAGTCTTTATAAGAGCCGAATCTTCAAAAAGAAAGTTTGAAATGCCATTTGTTACTAACATACCTGGGATAACTCGGGGCATCTATACGAAAATGATGTAGCAAAATATTTTATCAACAAAAAATATATCGATGTTACTGTCAACATCTAAATGTTATTCGACATAAATAAATATAACTTATTTTCTCCTTATTATTAAAACAAATTAAAACGTGTATTTCAGTTACGAATGGTACTAACTAAAATGGTAGCTGGTAAATTGTCATTTTGATTGAAATTACATCTGCATACCTACTTTTATTATATGAATTAAGGGGCTCGATATCATATATTGTCATATATACATATTTTATAGTAATCGAGAATGTTCAATGAGCACTTAGACATCTATTTTAACGATATCAAATCCCTAGAACTTGTCCCGAGTTATCCCAGGTATGGTTACTAACTAGTATTTTTTTAACAAAAAAATTACTGTGCCGCCGTGAGGTGTCAAGTAGTCTAAAAATTAAAAAAACCAGGGCTCTCCGTGATCATGTATCATATTTTAGTGAGGCAATCAACATTAGCATCATTCAATATAGCTAAATCAAGGCAATATAAATGTTGCTGGCTCTAAAGGCTAAGGAAGAAACTTTCAAGTGCAGCAATGGCGATGGCAGGCGCATTATGGAATCCACAATTTAAACTCTATGCCGTGCAAACAAATGACCTAATCGGTCGATACGTGGGACTGATGTCAAATTACTACTTCGAGATGCAGTTTATTGCATCATGTTTATGGACGAATGCGATAACTCAAACTTTGTACGGAACCCTCGGTGCGCGAGTCAGACCCGCACTTGGCCGGTTTTTTATGTTTACATTTCGGATTCCAAGGATAATATCGGTCAAGTAGGTTGTTTCCAATATGACGCAACAATGTTAGGTTAGTAGTGTGGCGAAGCAAAGTGTCATACATGACACGTTTTGTTGATATAAACAAAATATTCAGCCTAACCATATGGTTATGTTATGACGTTCTAAGTGTGGATACTCACTGTCAGGCGTGGATTGAGGAGTGCGTGGCGAATCGTCGGGCGCGGCGACGGGAGCGCGCGCGCGGCCCGCGGCGGCCAGCGGCAGCGTGGGGTCGGTCACGCAGGGCGAGCACACCGCCAGGCCTCGCGACCCGCCCGCGCCCTCCACGCCCGGCTCCCGCTTGATGGGTGTTCTGCGCCAAACAACAAACCTCTGCTTATATACTCCTTTTTCTACTCCAGCACTTTTATCTGTCAATTAGATGACTGACAGCGATATTATTATTTTATTATTATTTATTATATCTAAATCAACTTCATTTGAGTGATGGCAGTGAAGTCTATTTGTCTACAGGCTAAGCCTATAGACAAATAGACTTCAGAGCCTATTAGGCTCATAAGATAACTGCTTAAGCCCCTCATTCACGGCAGTCCGCCGGCACCTCCGGCACGTAATAGTTGCCGGATGCGTGCCGTACGGCAACATCCTGCTAGCTAAGCCCACCTCCTTGCAGTCCGAATTGCACTAAATTACGGTAATAAACAATTGAGAAATGCGGCAATGCAAAAAATATTAATTATTCATTATTAAAAATGACATACGAGATGGCGGCATTTTTTTAATTCGAGTACAGTGTATGCGCTAAAACGCAGCACTGCGCATCTTTCAACGAATAAGTGAGAATTGGACTGCCAGGCTGGGCCACTTGCACACCGTGTGTCCGCTACATCCAGCCATGCCGGAGTGCCGGCGGACTGCCGTGAATGACGGTCTTTAGCAGTTCTCTTATAGATATAATGGTGCTTTTACATGCTCGGGCTCTCGGCCGAATGATTCGGCCCACCCTAGTACACGCTCATTCGAGACAGACTATATAGATTAAGTTTAAGCCAGACCATAGACAATTTAAGCTTTTTCAGGTAGTTTCAGTGAGTTAAACTGTGTTTTAAATAGCTTTGGTTATTGAAACCATTTAAAACACTTTTTAAATAGCTTCACCCGAGGTGAAATTATTTAAGACACCTTTTAACTCAACCAAACTACCTGAAAAAGTACTTAAATTGTCTCTGGTCTGGCTTAAATTTTCTCTATATAGTCTGTCTCGAATGATCGTGTACTAACATGGCCGAATCATTCGGCCGAGAGCCCGAGCATGTAAACGCACGGTAATACAACTGTTTTTTTTTTTTTAAGGGACAGTTTCCGTGCAACTGGTTTGTTTTCATTTACAGTAATAAGTAACATTTCAAATTTATGAATTAATTAGGTACACAACTTGAATCAAGATTGAAAACACACGTAAATACATCTTACTATATTAACTGTATCAAAATAAAACTAAAATCTAATATTCAATCATATTCATATTACATTTGACATTCAGTGGTTTTAGAACGCAACCACATTTTTCGTAATTGAGAACTGGCTTATTGTTGTCTATGGAATGTTTTGAGTGTGTCCGCGGAAATCTTCTTATTCGAAATTGAAAAATCTTTTACGAATGTTCGTTATTTCATTATTGTATATGTGTTACAAGCAAATAACTTAAATATAAAAAGAAAATGAGTGAATCTGATAGTGACGTGTGTACTCCCGAAGAAATAAAGGCTGCAGCTCTCATGGTAACCGACAATTTGTTACCTGAGAAGTCAAAAAAGGTTTACCAAAAAAGCTATGATAACTTTATTTCATGGAAACTAGGAAAAAAAGCTGCCACGTTCTCTGAAACAGTATTGTTAGCATACTTCGAGGAATTGGGAAAGAAGTTAGCACCGTCAACGTTGTGGACTGAGTACTCTATGTTAAAATCCACCATAAACATTTACCATGAAACAGATATTTCCAAATATTGTAAGCTGCGCACCTTCTTGAAGAGAAAGTCCGAAGGCTTCAGGGCTAAAAAGGCAAAAACTTTTCTGCCAGTTTTGTTATAACAACTATTTACCTAATTTGAATCTTTTTTTGTTATAGGTTGCTGTAATATTTGGAATAATGGGAGCATGCCGAAGACAGGAAATGCATGACTTAAAATATGATAATGTGAAGGATCTTGATGATACTCTGTTGGTACAGTTATTAAATACAAAAAACAAGTTGGACCGTGTATTTACTATTACTGGAAACTATTACACTATATGTAAAAAGTATATGAGTCTGCGGCCAAATCCATGCAACAGTATGAATTTCTTTATAAGATTTTTTAAAGGAAAATGCACAGACCAGAATGTTGGCATTAATACTTTTGGAAATATGGGGCGAACTGTGGCCAACTATTTAAATCTATCTGAGCCACATTTATATACAGGGCACTGTTTTAGAAGAACTTCAGCCACTTTATTAATCAACAGTGGAGGGGACATCACTGAACTTAAAAGACATGGAGGTTGGAAATCTACTGCAGTGGCTGAAGGATATATAGACACCTCAATCCAGACAAAGATGAAGGTATCTGAAAAACTGATGGGATCTATAGATTTTAACAAACCATCCACTTCAACATCCGGAGCTTCATGCGTGCCTGGCACCTCCAAAATTCAGTCACCAGAAAGTTCAAATGTTTCCGAAGAATTTGCCTCTAACACCAAAGTCTGCTCAACAACTGCCGCTTCATTAAATGTTGTAAATGATAAAAATGCTACTTCTACAATAACAGATTCTGTATTAAATGAAATAAACTTGTCTAAAATAGTCAACCCAAACAATGCTCCCATAATAATAACTAAAAACACTATTCAAAATCTACACATACATTATCACAAATAAATTGATTTATCCTGTGTACTTGAATTTTATTTACCTTTATTACATTCTAAAATATTAATGAAAGTGGTTCACTATGTTTTTCTCTTTGTTGTGTATTCATACTTTATTTCATATGATGAAGTACGTACATTTTCGTTCTATGTATTTGCGGCTGTCGTAGAAAAAGTAATGTATGCAACAGCTGATAATTGGTTTTTAAAATTCGAGGGTCGAAGTTACAAAACGAGACGTAGTCGAGTTTTGTAATAATAGACCCGAGAACCCTTATTATATCACTGTTGCATAAACGACTATTTCCTACTCTACTGCTATTTGTCATTTTTACATTCCTGAGCAGCAATATAAGTACATACATAAAAGGTTTCAAGGACTTTAAAATCGCTAAAACGACACTGTGATTAATGGATACGACGGAATGGATAGAAAAAACTTCGAAAAGCCAATAAAACGTAGCGTTAATAGAAGAAAAAAAAAGTAAATAACCCGACACACGCTTATTAATTTTATTAAGTAGGGTAGAGCGGGGCACATTGAGCAATTTTGGAATCGAAGCCCTATAATTTCTTAATGGTTTGCTCCAGAAAAATGAAACTAGCTTTGATTGCTAGGAAATTTATCTGGCTATAAATAATCTCTGACATGTTTTATAATTTTAAGCCATGACCTTCCCAGCTGAGCTTGCAACCTTGAATTTCTTTGGTGTAGGGGAACTTGGTCGCTTCCACGTCATTGATTGTTGTTTTGTCTCAGGATCAAAATTATGGATCCAAGACTCATCCATGGTAACAAATCGACGCAAAAATGTTTCGGGATCAGCTAGAAATTTTTCAATATTACACTTTGAAATCTTATATCGTATTTCCTTTTGTTCGGGCGTTAACATTCTAGGTACCCAACGGGCGGAGACTTTTTTCAAGTGTAGTTCATCAGTTAATATTCTTTGAACACTGCCATACGAGATCCCCGTGAGCTCAACTAGATGCCCGATAGTCATTCTTCTATCTGTTAACACGAGTTTATTGATATTTTTTACATTATCTTCCGTAAGGGCCGTAGAAGGGCGGCCTTCGCGATGTTCGTCTTGAGTGGATGTTCTTCCTAAGTTAAACTCCTTCGACCAGCGTGCCACTGTGGAATACGGCGGAGCAGAGTTCGCTAGTGTCCCCACTAATTCAGCGTATATGTCTTTAGTACACTTTTTTTTTAAACAGAAGTATTTAATAACCGCTCTCAACTCAATTTTCTCCATTTTTGCGGTATTGTTCCGACCGCTCGTGAAAAAACAGTTGCAACTCAATGACAAATACATTTTTTTATTTTTTATTTCTTCTTTTTACTGAGGAGTCTCTCCTGCCAGTGTTGGGCATTGCTCAACTAACCCCGCAATGAACTGCTTAACTAACCTCTCAACAAGTTTTTTAGAAAATCTTAGGGTTAAATTAAATGAGTCATACTTGCATCAAAATCGGTAATAAAAATCAAAAGACACTTCAATATATTAAGTGATAGCTTTTACCAGACTTTCGAGACGTCTATTTTTATGAAATTAGAAGAAAAATACTTCAATCTAGTTTTCTTACTTTTGAAAAAAACAAACGATTCCTATCCCCAACTCCGGCGCCGCATAGTAAATGATCTTAGATATATAGATTCCCCTTACTTAGACCTAACTTTCTGCCATTAGTTGTTCCCGCGTAGCATGAGTAGTTTTTGAGATATTGCGATTGCACAACTTACCCGCCTGCTCAACATGCCCCTCCCTACCCTATTAAACATACCTATTCAAGTAGGTAATGAATAGGAACTGTGATAATCAGTGATTGTATATGTTGTAGCTTTGGTGCAGCATAGTAGAAATAAAGGGATTTCTATTTTTAAAAATCTAGAGATGATCATACGTCGTTATCGCGGGTACAATAACCATCTAGATACATAGTAGAAGCGGGCATATTCTGTCTACAGCTACTAAGCATCTAAGAAGCTCTCTACACGTGGAGCTGGAGAGTTTTCGCTAGAAAAGATCTATAATAATTGAAGGCATGTTTACAAAAACAACATTAGTAACGTTTTTGAGTTATTCAAGTAGTCCAAAAACGGTCTTTAAAAAGGAAAAATGACTAAAGAGTTTGCATTGCGAATGCATAGTTAATCTATATAAGTATGTATTGATACTCAAGTCAAGTATGGAGGTTGGGTATTAGAAATACCAAATGTTGATAAGTTTTTAACTCGTACGAGTAGGCATAGATGTTCCTCAAAATGAGTTTCGAGTCTGTTAATGCTTGTTTTTCATAACCTTCCTGTACTCTCAAATCGTTTTTGCACCCGCGATAACGACGTGTGGAGATGATAAATTAAGGCACCTACATATTTACTGTTATTACTTCTAATTTGGTATCTCAGCTATGCTTTTAAAGCAATAATGCTGCACCAAAATTGCTACAAAATTTACGATCACTTGTGATCATTGTTAGTTTTCTTGAAATACAGTGTTGAAAATGAGAAAGCTTTAATAGAGTATGCTGATGAAATATCTGTAGTTTCCAAACAGGTGTAAGAAACTGGTTCGATTAATTTCACTTATACGTAATCCATAGACATCATATACTATCGTCAATACGAGCGTTACTTTGGCATGTTTTATTTATATAAATCGTACGATATTCATTAGAAATCGACCCATATGAGAACTGGGCTTGTATTGGGTAAGTATGAATAGGATTAAAAAATGTACCTATACTTTGTGAGCTCTAAGACATTTGACATTTGTTTATTGAAGTTTGTACAGATGATGCTAAGACGTATCGTTCAAAATCTCATATTTAAAACATTATATTTTTCTTTTCTATGAAAAATACCCAATATGTTGGGGGTAAACAAACCGCCTTATTCATAAAAAAGTTAACAGAAGCTTTAGTTAAATTATGTTTTCTCCCATTCTGACAAACGCGATTGTCAAAGTGACAGATAAGGACAAACAATCATTTAGCTAAACTGTTGTTGAAGTGCATTTATCAATAACGCCATAAAAGTTAAGTTGCTAGATCATAAGAGGTATCTTAATAAAGGGCTTAATTTGCGCATTCCAAAACATAGTTTTTATTTATATTTTATTTTATTTATATTTTTCAGCAAATTGACTTCATGAAGGAAAATGTAAAAAAATAACACCTGAATGAAACTTGTTTACTCCTTCAATTTTTATAAGTAATACTTAGGCATCATAGCGTTACTTCGGTATGTTTTATTTATATAAATCGTACGACATTTGAACTCGAGCGGTAGGTGAATTGGGCTTGGAGAATAGTACATTACTGTTGAGGCATGCAAAAAAGCATGTTGCAGGCTGAATATTATGTTTAAACGGACGACATTATAAGAATGGTACCTAACAAGTAACTAAAAAAAATTCTAAAACGGTCTAACTATCTGCGAAAAACCAGGGTACCGAAATAAGCAAAAAAAAGAAAGGTCTCTAAGATAACGATAATTTCCATTAATAACCTCCTTTTTTAACGCTAGTAAACATATGAGGCATAACTAGCGACTCGAGACAAGTGCCAGACTATACTAACTACCCTTTCAAAACAACAGAGCTGTGTCACTCGACATCACGCGGGGTTCGAGTACAAGCAGGATTAGAAGGCTAATTACACTGCTTAACCCTTATTTATTAGTAAATGTTAGAGACGGATGTAAATTACGTGAAGTTGGCAGCGAAGGTGGCGGGCGGCGTGGGCTGCAGCTGCGCCACCAACGGCGCCAACAGCGCCTTGTTGTCTTCCAGCAGCGGATCCGCCGGCAGCAGCCCCAGCGCTGCAACCACCAACAATAACATCAGCAACAACCAATACCAACAATAACTCGCTGCTCACCGTACAACAACCACAATACTCGGGATAACTTACGTGGAGGTGGAGATAGAGGACGTTCTTTGGGACATAGATATACTTCAATTTCGCCAGATAACGATTTCAAATGTATCATATATCCCTTTTCATCAGGATGGGGAACCTATAAAAAAGAATATATCTAAGTAACGATTTTAATTTTAATAGTAATAGTAAGAATTGTAAAATAAATAAAAATAGAGTTGTACTTACGCTTAACCTCGTATCCGGCGGTGCCTTAATAGGAATAACCGTTTGGTTGCGGAAATCCTTAATAGAGCGTAAGTCGGCGTAGGTGATGTAGGCGAGCGCACCGTGGTCGGCGGAGAGGCGGCCGAGCGCGAGCTCCGCGCCCACGACGGCGCGCGACACCCGCGCCTCGCGCGCCGCCAGCGCGCGCACCTCGCGCCGCAGCCGCCGCGCGCGCGCCTGCTCGCCGCCGCACGCCGCCGACCCTGTTCCACACACCAAACACATCTCTCACTCTCATCTTCCAATTCGAATTTCACTTGGCAAAAGGGCAAAGTGTTTTAAATATTTATTTAATACACTACTTATTAAACAATTTTTTATTAGATGTATACTAGTTGTACACTTGCAAATCGTAAGACCGGCCGATGAATTAGAGCTAAGTCCCGGACATGTACTAATAAGTTCTTAGTAGGTAAGTATCTCCTCCCTCTGTCAGAAGACATGAAATGGCAAAACTTGGCATGAATGTAGCTTATAGAAATACAAAAAAAAACAGAAGTGCTGCATACTTCTAATGCAACTATTATAGAAAAGGACCATGGGCAAATTTGAATGGAGGCTGGCCCCAAAACCGACAGAAATTAGACTTGTGTCTTTAAACAGGTCTTATTGTCCGATTCATTTTGTTTATGGGCAACAGCCTATATATCGAAATGAATCGGAGCGGTTGTGAATATCTTACTTACATAATACTCACACTTAAATACGTATATCTCTGATCTGTAGCTCTTGTAGTTTTTTCTATAAAACGTGAAAAACTGCAATTCGGGACAAAGCACTATGGCCCAAAAGTCCGATCTAGCTGGACAAAAACGATCACCGCATTTTTACAAAAGTTCTAGTAAAAACGATAGCATATACTCCCGAGGTCACGATTCCGTTGATAATTTTATCTAAGTACCCTCCAATAATTCTATATGAATATTTGAAGTGTCATTACGAGCGGTGTCAAGCTTATTAAAGTAAGTCACTCTCCGTATTCATTTGTATGTATTTTTAACTAGTTTTAAGATAAGTTCCTAATTTTTTAATTATGGATGGTGAAGTTGATGGTAAGAACTATGTTTTGTAAATATTATAATTGTAAACAAATTCGCTTTTGCTGAGAAAAATGCTGACGAACACAATTTATATTACATTTTTAGTGCATATTTCAACTTTACTAGACCAGAAACTACCTGTAATTCCATGTCCCATAGCTGTATTTTTTTTATGTGTTAGTCTCATTCATATAGTATTGGCTTATGTAAATTTGAGACTGCGGACGGCTGCGGAACCGCGTCATATTTATAGTTAAGCTAAAGCGAAAATTTTATTTCAGAAAACGTAATTACTATACCGAGGAGAGTTTTTTTTATCACAATTGGGTTATATACCCAAAAAATGAAAGAAAGTTCGTTTGTTTGAATTAATTTCGATAAAATTTCACTCCAATGAAGCTACAGAAGAGAAGTCTATCCGAAATATCAAAATTAACATTTCCCGAATTTGAAAAACGACAGACCGTTTTGAGACAATGTATTGACTGGTCATGATTTAAGATTTGCCGTTACATATTACCTACAGCGATCTACTTCACAATTAGAAAATAAGCCTGCTCCGGGTCCTGGGCGCCCCAAGATCGAGTTTGACCAAGCGTCGCTCAAAACTAAACGTAGACGAGTGGACGACTTGATTCAGTGCCGTCCTATCCTAGATACTCGTCCACCATGTATTGTCGTGCGTTAAAGTTTATTTTCTCAAAAGAAAACACGGAACTGACAGTTGTTGAGACTAGTTAATAAGATCTTAGATTAATAAGAGGAAATAAATCAATTAGTTGCGACAGTATGTGAAATAAACGGAAGTTATCAATATGTGAAAAAACAAAACCTAAATGCTTATCATCAACGGTGAATTTAAATAAGGAATTACAAGTGCGACAGGAAGATATTCTTGACAGTAAAATATATAAAAGGAATAGAAAGAATGATTCCGATGTGCGCGGTCAGTCCAGTCTTTTAAAAAATGTTAATTTTTGCTCCGAAAATCAACCCGAAAATCCAAGAAACGTAGAGTTCGCAAAATTTTTAGTTTTTGAGCTGGACCGTGTTCCAGTGGAAAAACGTACGATGGCTTTTTCTAAAATACTTGACGTTGTGAGAAAAATACGCGGTGAAGATAGTTTGGGAAATGTCAGTTTACCCAGTTTCGATGACTCTGACGAAGAATTAGATAAATTGGGTTGTTCTGTGTATTTGTTTTATTCAAAATTAAACTTTGTATTTAAAAATAATGTATTTATATATATGTATGGTGCTAATCCTTATTTTTTTAGGTAACAATGACAAATGGAATAAATAATGCTTCTTTTCTTTAAGAATTAAAAACCAATTATAACTGACCTCTTCTGCCGTAGTAGTTCCTCTTACACAAAGGTCAAGATACACTGGTTCTTATATTTTCGCATTAATAATGGGGAAAAAAGGCTATATAATAATACATTTGCTTAATTTAGACAAATCATAAATAAACAAGTCCCTTGGAACTCATTAAAAGTATAATAGAAATTTGTCCAGCTAGATCATGCTTTTGGACCATAGTGCAAAGTGATAAAAAATAATTTTTAAGAAAAAAAAACCGACTTCATTTGGTTCCCGGTAAAAGTGAACTTTTGAATTTGTTTGAGTTTGCCAGTTTACTTCACAAATATCCAATACACCGCACGTGTACGATTGAAAATTGAGGCGCTTTCTTAATGTCCCAGGGCTTCCATCATTACATGTGAAGTATAATCAAACGGAACTCCCTTGTAGACCTTTAAAACAAACAAGATAACAATGTGTAAATTGGATGAGAGACTGTAAATTATCGAGCAGTTTCATTATCCCTGATTAACAACATCAGGTCCACTCCAGCAAAATTATGGCCACAGTAAGAAAATGCCTAAGCTAATTATGAACACCCTCTAATCACAATGAACGTGCCGTTCAAATTTGAGGAGTTCTCTGAATTCTTCAAGAACTCCATCATCAGAATAGAAATCAAATCAAAAATATAAGGATAATAAGTAGAGCTAGGTTTATCGACCAGTTCCACTTTGCCATCCCTGGTCTTCATCATCAGGTCCACTTCATCAAAATGTTGGCTCCCCCAAAACAATGTTTTAGTTACTTAAGGAAACCCTCAAATCAGAATGCATGTGCCGTTAAAATTTGAGGAGTTCTCTCAATCCCTCATGAATTCCATCATCAAAATAGAACTATAATCAAATAGGACTATCTTGAAGGTATTTCTTTACAAAGAAAAGATGAATGTCTCAAATCGGATGATAGAGCTGGGAATTACCAAGCAGTTCCACTTTGTCATCCCTGGTCTTCATCATCAGGTCCACTCCACCAAATTGATGATGTTCGTAAAGAAATGCTCGAGTGTCTTAAGAAACTACCCAAATCATCATGCATGTGCCTTTCAAATTTGAAGAGTTCCCTCAGTTCCTCATGGATCCCATCATCAGAAATTGATTTTGAAAAAAACGGGACAAACCTGGAACCATCTATTTTCAGACAAAAAAATATTTTTTTAAATCGGATGAGTCCTGGGAATTACCAAGCAGTTCCACTTTGCCATCCCTGGTCTTCATTATCAGATCCACTCCACCAAATTGATGATTTTCCTAAAGAAATGCTCGAGTTTCTTAATAAATCACCCAAATCAGCATGCATGTGCCTTTCAAATTTGAGGAGTTCCCTCAGTTCCTCATGGATCCCATCATCAGAAATCGATTTTGAAAAAAAACGGGACCAATCTGGAACCATCTACTTTTAGAAAACAAAAAAAATTGAATTCGGTTCAGTAATGACGGAGTTCTGAGGTAACATACATAAAAATAAAAAACTGACGAATTGAGAACCTCCTCCTTTAGAAATATTGAAGTCGGTTGAAAAGGAGGGAAATCACTGGACGACTTGTTTCCGGTTTTTTATGTAGGTTTAAGCTACATTCATGCCAAGTTTCATATTTTCAGCCATAGGATGCCATACTTTGAAAATTTATAAAAATCTGCCTATAATAGTCAATTAGTGATAGTATTAATTTTCTAAAGTTAATCAGCACTGCTTTTGTCTATTCGTTGTAATTAAAATATTTGGCCGCACAATAGGCTATATGCACTTGAAACAGATAAGGGTTATATTTTTTCTCGGAATCTATGTATGTCAGTTCAGCATCATGTCTCTATCAGTATTTCTTAATTTTATTTATTTTTTGCGGTGAAATTAATTATCGAAAAGTCCAAAAAAAAATTGGTAAATTCAAAACGTAATGGCATTGGTCAAGTGTGACTTAATAGTACGAGTATGAGGCCGGCTGTACAACAAACATTCGAGAAGCCGAGAACGCGAATGAATACAGTAGGGTGCATGTGCTCTGTATACTCGCGTCGCAGCTCCTCGAATGTTTGGTGTACAGCCGGTCTCATACTATGACGTCACAGCCAACCTTGCTAGAGTGGCGGGTGTTTATAATACCCGAATCTGTTTTAAGTTTGTGAAAGAACATTTTATTAATTTTTTTATGCAGAAAATTGTTTTTCAGCCCTCTGGCCGGCAAACGCCACTTTAGGCCTTGGTCGTTCTGACCCGTCGCCCGCGGCGTCTGAATGGTGTGTACGGGAATGTTCGGGAGCGGTCGTTCTCGCCCGTCGCGTGCGGCGTCCACCCGCCGCCCGCGACAGCCGGCCGCCGCCCGCCGCGTCTTTAGTCATTTTGGAGCATTGCGGCGGGTGGACGCTAGCGGGCGCCAGGCGGCGATAGCAAATATGGAGATTAAAGTGATAGAAAAATTAAAAGTAAAGCAGTATGGAGTACAAAAATGAGTTCTTGAAATCTTTAGATTATCGCACTGGAAATATTTTTGATAGTAACTTATTCAAATTCAGCTACACGACATCGCATTTTCGCATTGCACCCCTGGAAAAGCGTAAGATTTATATTGACTCAATGTTTTTATTTAAAATTTTAAATTCCATTATAGATTACCCAGGCACCCAGCATTAATAGAAAATATTAATCTCCAATGTAATCGTACCTCTTTACGTTCTAAGCCACACAAAAAGTATGCCACGTGCCATGCGTAACCGCAATATATTTTGATATAAGTAGACATTTTTTCCGTGAGTTAAAACAGCTTTAAAAACAGATAGCGAGCAAATTGCTTAAAGTTTTAAGTTTACCGTTAAATTTTCAAAATTACTTTATTTTGTTTAGCTAATTAATGTTGTAATCGAGTATGTTCACTCTAACCCACAACAGTACTTACCATTACGGCATTTGTCATTACGGTTCTTTATTATTTACATATAATTTGTTAATATTAAGGAAATTCCAGGTTTAGACCGCTTGTAATGAACACTTTTGTAGCTTAATATAAAACCGTTAGTTTCTAAATAAATAAAATAAAATAAATATTTCTTTTCTTTTAGTGTATCATCATTAATATAACTTCTTTATCACTAAATATGCTAGTTTTTTTATTTTCATTTTGCACAAGGATGTCCCTTAGCAAACCCAAACCCTCGGAAACTGCCGTCGTTTCGCCCGCCGCGGTCACATTTTAGAACGACCATACGCCCGCTGCCCGCCGCGTGCGGCGCCTATCGCCCGCCGGACGCGGCGCACGGCGTCTGGTCAGAAAGACCGAGGCCTTACGCAAAACTAAATTGCCGCCTGCCGGTTCCGTCGAGCAGAAAAATAATATACAAACCTCGGCCGGTAAATGGGAAAGCCTCGGATAACATGTAAGTGGACCTCGGCTTCGCCTCGGCCGCCAATTACATGTCATTCGAGACATTTCCCACTTTAACGGCCTAGGTATGTAATCTACTATTACACAATTATAACGATAAAAGCTATCATTCAATAGTATAAAACAATGACTGAATATTTCCTTTCTCTAAATATTCTGCTTATGTGACTAAAGTGGTACGGGAATAGGAATACCTCCATTATATACCAACTCAAATTTACGAAAAAAAAAAACATTTTTATATCGAACGGGAACGAAATATACCCGTCATAGCGAACGGGAAGTTGTACACAATTCCATAACTGCACTGTTCTTTTCTTTTTAAACATGTTTGTACTAACAGTATTACAAACAGCCAAATACTAAAGCCTTGTCTTGTCTGCATGGTGGAACTATCTCTTTAAACGAGCGAGAGAGGGAGGTTAAATTCTTCATTGTATTCCATCGCGAGATAATGAAAACGCAAAAAACTTAATGAACGCTTCGAAGGCAGAAAATGAATAATTTAGATAGTTTCTTAAAAACAGATTCGACTATACTATAACTATGTCGGTATACATAGTTAGTACATAAGCCACAATGGAATTTTGACTCTTTGTCAATGTGACAGAGTTACATTTCAATTGGCAAATTTTGATACCCGGTCGTCAGGAGGTTAAATTTGTTTAAATAAACGTGTATACGTTGTTTAAATAAACATGTATAGATTATGTATTGTTTATTTCTTACCTTAAATAATATTAAATTATACTTAAAACATAAATAACCGCAGTAGCAGTAAATTTCTATCAATTAATATAAATTTACTGCTCCGCTTTAGCTCCTGAACCATTCCCGTGCCAATTATGAAACATAAAAATTATCTGTATAGTATTAGCAAAATTAAGACAAAAAAATGGCCAAAGTTAGTGAAATTGCGTAACTTATGTACTATCATTTTTTTCAACGATAACAATATTTGGTACCTGGGCCCGAGGGCATATATGGTTATAATATCACCAAAATACATCGAAATTGGAAACATATGCTTTTTTTACCTGTCCGCTTGGCGTGGAATACCCCGAAAAACAAGGAATTTAATTTGACCTTTGCCTATAGTTGTACCTATATATTTTTTTTAATTACAAAAATTTAATGTCAGAAAAGTTTTTATTCATCAAAGCCGTAATGGCGGACGAAATATGCGGCTTTAACCCATCATGAGCCCATGACATGTGTATATAAACCAGTGTATGTGACTGTAAATAATGAGGCAATAAACCACTCGTGTGATGTTATTATGAAACCCACACTCGAGTTTTAATGTCTTTTAATAAATACATGCAGTCACATAAACTACTATTACATCTTAGCACAATACTAAGTTAATTATGCATTAATATAGCGTTATGCAGCTAAGCTGTCAACTATGTAGTTAGCAGTTGAGCATAGTAAAAATTTACCAACCGCCTTAATTCTGACTATATTAGTTCATTTATGTTTTTTCCCTTTCTAGTAAACGTCAAACTGACAAATAAGGATAAACTATAAATAAGCAAGTGGAGGTTTGATTGCCTTTTATAAAACGGCATAAAAATAACGGCTAAAACGCGACGTTCTGGCACATGGGTAGAGACGGACTATCCGATAAGTCCAGCGTATTACGGGCACATTTATGGACGTGCCAAAGCCAGCATCACTTTAGTCCCATGCGATTAAAATACATTTGTCATTAAAGTGTCTTTAACACGTTTTTGGAAGCTGCTTTCATAATTAAGCCTGGACCAACCAGGTGGGGGCTTCCGTTTCATAGACCAAAGATCACCGAATCAAACCAGTTATTTGTTAAAAACTACACACCACAATCCTGATTAAAAAAAATTACATTTCGCAGGGCAGTCAAGTTATAATTCGCTTAGCCGCAAAGGACATACCTACCTGCGAATTACAAGACCTAGTCATTGCATTCAAAGATTACATTTCGGATTGAATAATTAAATTAAAATTTGGTATAATTGTTGTAACCAAATTAATAATTACGTAACTTTTCAACAATAATGACATAATTTCATTTATATTACATTATATAGTTACAACAAGCTAACACGCCGAACCAGGATACATTCGCAAAGCACGGATCAACTCATTGTGTTAAATATTAAACGTTACAAATTGTCATAAAATGTCAATAGTTATAGTAGTAGTCTTATCAAAAAATCTAAGACAAATATATTCTATCTTAATTTCATGCCAGCAGCACTGACAATAGGATGTTGTGGACCAATTAGAGTGCATAACATAATGTAATGAAATACATAGAACAGACCGTTAACATTTTCATATAGTTTTTTTTTCTTTTCATGGTGAAATAAGCAATAATAACAAATAATAAAAATAAAGTATCATTGTCCAAATATAGAGAAAAATTATTAAATAATAAATAAAATATACACAAGACCGTAACCATGGCAACTAGTGACAAGAAATAAAATCAATAAATATTTGGGGCCAATCTCACATAGATCGAAGTAGTCCCAAACTAAGCAAAGCTTGTACTATGGGTACTAGACGACGATATACATACGATACGTATATATAGATAAATACATATTGTATACATAGAAAACGTTCATAACTCGGGAACAAATATTCGTGATAAACACACAAATAAATGCTCCTACCAGGATTCGAACCCGGGACCACCAGCTTTGTAGGCAGGATCACTAACAACTAGGCTAGAGAGGCCGTTGATATAGTAGTAGTAATAGTTGATTAACCTAAATAATTAAAGTTTAAATAAAATGTGTAAAATGACATACAGCGCGACAGAAAAAGGTAGAAGTTAAAAAGTGGCAACACCTTAGTGTGGTCCCGTTCAAAACAATATCCTTACTTATGTATGAAAACGGGACGACCCTACCTTTTTCTGTCGCACTATATGTGCACTATGTGTAGCGAGAGTTCTGCACATACCGGGCGACTAATCGATTTCCACTTGTGTCTTTTTTAGCGAAGCTTTTAGATCTTTAAGGACCTCTCGCGCCAACCAGGGTTAGCCAACTAACCCGGAGTTCGCTGCCAATTTCCATACTTAAAACGTTTAGTTACGCGTAAGTTCATTTACCCTATACTTCGTTTTTTTTAAGATTAGAATTATCACGGGTAAGCAAAGAAGCAGTGGTCGCAAACCTTCCTTCTTCGATTTCGGCCGATATCAGTGAATTTCTAGGAACTTATGTACAGTCAAGTGTAAAAATATGGTGGTGCACATCTTATTAAAAAATATGTCCCATAGCACCTTATGCCGGTGTAATAAGAGCGTAGTACCATATTTATGAGTCGATTATGTCGAACCATATTTTTGCACTTGACTGTACATAGTTACATATCATTTGATATTTACCGATAGCTAAACGCATAGTTTTCACATTTATTACTAACTTGTTGGGTATAAAAAATGTTTTAAGTGTTTATAAGCAAGATGGCGGCAATTTAGTAAAAAGTTCAATATTGAAGGTTTTCGTTTAGTGTGTTTGGCGGTTTTAACTAAGTAATTCTTTATATTATGATGTAGGTATCTCATATCGTACCGATTTTATATTTACTAAATTTTATCTATGAAGTTTTCAATCTAAAATTAAACAATATTTGCATATTGGATCTAGCTTAAATTATGCATTCTAAGATAGTGACACTGACGTTTAAAAACAGACCATTCCGTGTGAGAACTCTGCCTCTTTAGGTTTTTTAATGTACAACCTTTCCATGAAAATTATTTATTTAAATTATTTATTTAAATTCTTATCTTTTCATCTTATAAATTAACTAATATTATGTTTCTTCTCTGTTCACAACACTGAGCAATGTATGTATTAATAAAACATGATAATAAGTACGTAATATTTATTAACTCGTTTTCACTGTTCGATCCGCAGAATGTGCCCGATAAAAAACCTTATATATCGTTCTGCAAAGGTCTATCTAATGCTAAAAAAAACGAAGTATAGGTGGTGCAAGTGGTGCTAAGTCTTTGGTCACTGAAACGTAACGACCCCGGCAATATTCCGACCTGTATTTTAACATTATTGGAAAAAACAAATGAACACATTTGATTAGGGGAAGTACCTTTCTCTTGTTTTAGGGTTCCGTACCCTATTACTAAGACTCCGCTGATTTTCTGTCCGTCCGTCTGTCATGTCCCTCTGACAGTCTGTATCTCATGAACCTTGAATTTGAATAAAATAAATATATACGGGGGCTTCCATACAACAAACGTGATGTTTTTAATTGCCGATTTTATAGATCCGTCAGTCACGTCCAAAATGGGAAAATAAATGACGCGTGTGTAGCACTAGTTAAAAGTGGCCCTTATAGCCCGCTGATTGTGCGTCAGCGTCCAGGTGGCTGCAGTTAACTCTATGGAACAAGTAAGTTTTGTAAGGTTTTTAGTTATTTCAATGTTTAAAAAATACATTTACAGTTGTCTAACATTTTTCTTCTTATGAAACTTCTTTTTGGTCCCGAAAAATCTATAAGTACTAATATGGTGGATATGATTTATTCGAACAACAAATAAAAATAGATTCTGTGCCTAAATTAATAAGGTAGCCACTAAATTAATTGATCTGTAACAGAAAATATCGATCAGCAAAATTGCATGTTATTGTTTACATTAATTTGGTGCTGTTAAACGTGTTGTTAATAACATATAATGAAATATTTCAGATTTTATATTCTTAATCGAAATAACATAAGTCTTAAAAAAATTATAGGTACACTCCATCCCATCCCTATTGCTACAACTTATTTATAAACAAAAAGACCACCATTACTTAAAATAGTAAAAATTAAAAAGAAAACTGTGAATACAAATTACAAACCGGGACTGAGCTCTATCGGACATTTTCTGGTTACTTATCTTCACCATAATAAAAACAACTACTTTAACATACTTAACAAAAACTTTTACAATTAATGTTAACCATGAATTGTGTTTCATTTCATTAGCATCAAGACAATTACAATTATAATCGATAACAACAAATGTTATTCCGTAGTATTGATGTCACTTGCGACTTTAATTTGCCAGATATAAATGAGGCGCGCCATCAAACTTTACAAATAAACAATTTATATTGTTAAGGGGATACATCGAAAATGATGATGGTGATGTTGAAATTTCGTAAATTTATATATATACGTATTTCTTGATTACATATGTATTTCTTGATACTAATTAAAGGACCCCGCAGCGAACATACGGAAAAAGAGGTTTCAGTCAAATCTCACGAGGTTTATTATGATGTAGATTCAAGTCTCCTTATTTTTTTTTATATCAAGGCACAACAACAAAATAGGTAACATACAGTCACGTTGTATAAAACAATTACATTAATTATATCTAAAAGTATACATCTGAGTTGTGCCCTAATAAAAAAAATTAGGAGACTTAAATCTACATCACACTAAAATTTCGTGAGATTTGACTGTAACCACCTTTCCCTTATGTTTGCTGCGGGGTTCTATAGGCTCATATGCATACATGTGATACATAATGGAGGGGAAGGTTCCCGGGAAAACATCAGATCAACATTTGTCAAAAAGTTGCCGAAAAAACCTTACGTGATTTGTGCATGAGCCCTCTGCAGATGTTATAAATAGTCTATTCCATATGGATTTATTGGGAATTATAACAAACAAAACCACAGCTCAACCGTTAGGCAATTCTTATTAACCAAATAACCAAGTGGCTGAATTTTACGTTGTAATATGATACTGATGGAGGGACTATACCAACTATTGTTTAATCCAAAAAATTCCAAGCAGTTTAATCCAAGCAGTATTTTTGTTGGAGTTTAAATAATTTTTCCTCGTATCATATTTTTGATGTATCCTCTTGAGAGTTAACCGTTACTTAGAGCAATAAAACTCACCGCACTTCCATTGTATATTATTTTTTGATCTCTTCTCTAATATTCCTATACCCTCTAAAACATTAGTGATGTCGTATATGCGGCGTTTTTGGACCGAAAGGTGCTCTGCGGCTATATTCAAGTCGAGGACGCCATTTGGGGAAGACTTCAGCAAAGCAACAAATTTTTTTGTAAGTAATCCTAATGATGTGTCGAACCTGAAAGCATTCATTACCCAGTGACGGATATATTCAATATTGCAATCAAGTTGCATCATCTAAATTACTTCCCTTACATTTAATCATACCTTGATCTTTCGCTGTACTTTTTCATAGAACTGGACGGTCGGCTGTAAGGTGTGAGAACTTTAACTCGTTTTTGCTTCGGCGTCTTGAAATCTGCCTTCATAGGTACTACATGGCCTTGGCTACCGGAACTACTCTCACTCAAATTCAGTCTTCTTTTCACCGCCTGCGCAAATAAAATACTTTATTGTTGCAAATATGCCAGATTATCAATTAAATTAAATTCAAAGTTCAATAAATAAGATGTTATAAGGAGATAAATAAAGTTCTAAAATTTAGCAAAAGATTTTTTTGACTGATATGGTATTTCGCCAGACTAAATTGATAATAAGCCAAGGATGATCGGGCCTATGTTCTGGTTTACCCTTTGTGCTGTTTCAGGATTTCTTCGAATTGCGTGGTGGGGGAAATAGAAGCCACGAGAGTGCACGACTGAAAACATTATCTTGTCGGTCTGATAGTATGTATGGCCCTCTACCTGTTAGGTACGGCGCCACATGTATAAAGAAACGAATATGCTAGAAGGCGCAGAGCGTCCAGTGGCGCCAACATTGGGGTGATGGTGTTATCATATAATTATAATAGTAGGACTAAAACGATGTTACCATGGATTATAGACAAATGGAAGGGTTTATTACAAAACACAATCCTCCCATGAGGCGAGGGAACGATCTGCGCCCTCTTAAAAAGGAAAAAAAAGGATAGTAAAAAACATATTTATACTCAAGATACTCTTCGAGGAGACATACAGTGATCGATTTATCTAAACACAAAAAAAATCGATTGACACGTCACACACGAAAATCGACTAAGCTAGATTTGCCGCTACGGCAAAACACACGACACAAAACCACATACCATGTACTGCTAAAATCATAACCTGAGTGATAGTCGGGTAAAGAATTGAGCTGGCTAATAATGTTTTTCTACAATTACTATGAAAATGGTGAAAATTTTAAAGTCAATGCTGAATGTTACGCCTTAATACGTTACGTTACGATACGATTAAAATTCTTACTTTCAATAAGACAACGGTCATTTTTAACACTTCCGCAGAAACATTTTAAACACACGAGACGATTATGCTTAACTTGATTATCTATTGACTCAGTAGTTAGACACACGAGGCATTGTCAGCGAACTGTTACAACAGACGCAACTTGTAGTTGGTGCGGGATGGAGCCCAACCCAAGCGGTGAGTGGGGAGGGAGCCCATGGTTCCGACGCCAACAATGCGCCACATAAATTACCCTACACAAAAGGTACCGAACTCTCGGAAGGGCCTTCGATCAAAAGAATGGCAACTTTTGGTCTTAAAACTTGTATTATTATTAATAGATAGCTATTGTCAATTTACTGGTTCGTAAGTTCCTTATGCGCATGTGTTGAGCGCGTAATCAGAGCAGATGTGCCTTCCGCGCTATGGTCTCAAGATAGCGTACAATGAAGACACCGGAGCGTGTTCTGTTTTTATTAACATAATTTAATAAGTGTTTAAATCTAAACAAAATTATGTATTTGTTAAAAAAAAAATTAAACGTTTGCTAAATGGGCCATTTTTTTAATGTTTGCCCTTGACCCCCTCACTTTTTTTGGGCTCCGTAGTCAACTTATAGTTTACCCTTATAGTTTCGCTGTGTGTCTGTCTGTCCGTCCGCGGATAATCTCAGTGACTGTAAGTACTAGAAAGCTGTAATTTTGTACGAATATGTATATCGGTCACGCCAACAAAGTGTTTTAGAGTACATACCCTCCCATACACGTAAAATGGGGAGGGTTTTTTTTTTCAACCTTAGAGTGTGACATATCATTGGAAAGGTATTTGAAAAATAATTAGGGTTTTCTAAAAAAAGTTTTTGTTAATGTTAATATTTCCGGATATAATCGCTCCAGAAGTATAAAAAAATGTCCCCCCCCCCTAACTTTTGACTATGAGTTCAAAAAATATGAAAAAAATTACAAAAGTAGAACTTAATAAGAACTTTATTGGAAAACTATTTTGAACTTGTTGTTTGAACAGTTTTGAAAAATTTTACAAAATTATTTCTGAATTAAGTTTGTAATATGTAGGTATAACCGTATATGCAAACAGTTTTTTTTTTATCTTGAGTACTTAATTTATCATCCCGCACGTATTTTCCTTCTAAAAAAAAGAATCATTCAAATCGATTCACGCGATCAAAAGTTACCCCCGAAAACCCAACATTCATAACCCGTCTAGTTTGTTTATAAATTAGTAGCCCAATTTCCCGAGAGATGGCGCTGTACCGTGGTCTTCTTCGCGCTGTTAATATTTTTCCGGAGTTGATGGGGTCGGGACGGGTGATCGAAAGTATCAACGAATTGTTAATTATTATAAGCATTGAAATTAAACACTTTAGAACGGATTAATCGCGTTTATTAACACCATAAAGTGTTTAATTTCAATGAATAACAATCGCGGTATCAGAAAACAAAATTATAAGCATATTGATCATTGTATCTATTAAAACACTTCTTAAGGTTGCCTGTTGTGACGGACGGTAAACTACGGCACCCTACACTGAGCATGGTCCGACATGCTCTTGGCCGGTTTTTATAATTTGGAAATATTTACATGATTTCTTCTCATAATAGCGAGCTCTTTTAGAATAAAAGTGTTCCATGATTTTCCTCTGGTGATGAAGTGACACTTCATTTAATGCGCATAAGCTTGTTTTGCTTGATCTAAAAGTTTTATATCCTACAGCTTGATTTATCATTAAGTTCTTATGTCCAAATTTTTCTATACGCATAACCCTTATAGCCTAAATTGGACATACTAAAATTCACACTACTAATGCGTAAGTTCCCTAATATTCACTTGTTTAATATAGTGTAATAAATAATCTTCACAAAGCACACTTGATTTTGATGAGAAACAAAGTCGACGGAGTTCCGCTTTGCGGAGCTCCTGGAGGCCTACCGCGAACCATTTCGTTCGTCTCTTTTTTTTTAATTATTTATTCAATAAAACAATTGACAAAAACTTAAAAATAAATACAACGTCCCACAAAACTGTTTACACAGTTTGACTGTGGGATCCATGAGTTTCATATAATAACTAGTGGTTAAAACATAGCTTAATGGTAATATATGGATTTAAAATACTGTTGCAAAATGTGAATAAGTATAACTTAATGAAGAAAATAATAATACAGATTTAAATATTGTTACAAAGTGTGGATAGGTATCTAGATACTGTTGAGGTAATATTGGAACAAGGCTCTTTTGAATCTTTTTTTGTTTTTCTCTGTTCTAATAGCCATAGGTAAGGCGTTAAGTACATATGGTAAGCTCTTTTCGATGAGCCTATCCCCATAGTAATTGCTTACTCTGGGGACAGCATACTTACTTGCAGCTACAGATCTAGTGTCATGTTTATGGCACATTTGTGATAAGTTACTCTCTTGATTGCTGTGTTGATTGACTAATAATAAATATTTGTGTTTTAGGGTTGCCGGAAGAATTTTACATACTTTAAATAGCTTACAATAATCATTCCTGTATTTATTTTTAGTTTTACTGTTTACTAATAGTTTAAGAAATCTAATTTGCAATATTTCTATTTGTTCCAAATTCGTTTTAAATGTGAGGCCATAGCAATCCAGAGAGTAACCTATAATCGATTCCACTAGGGATACATAAATACATTTTAGTGTGCTTGTTGGGACTCTATAGCTTAAGTGATAAAATCTCCCAAGTACTCGTAGGACTCTTAACTTACTACATAAATTATCTATATGAGATGACCGTATGCGTGGGCATAATTTTGTGGAATACCTATGAGTTACAGAGGGAACAGTTAGACCCACTTACAAGGACATAAAAGGCCGTATCTTTTGATAGCGTTGACGCAGTGGTTTGGATTTTTCACAGTTCCAGGAGGCCGCAGCCTGTCTGTCTACGTGGTATTAATTTTAACTTGGTACACGTTCCCGAGATAAAAGGTATTGAAAGACAAACGGACGGATAACAAAGTGACCCTATAAGGGTTCCGTTTTTTCCTTTTGAGGTACGGAACCCTAAAAACAACTTGACCATAGTTAAACTGTAAGTCGTCATCAGTCGTCAGCGCTATTCCGTTTCATGGCCACAAGAACTAATAAGAACTGTTTTTCAAGTTTAATATTATTGATAAATTATATTGATTATGACGTAGATAAGTAATAAAATATGAATTATCAATATCTTTGATATTTCATACTTTATATAAGAGTATCTTCGCAGCACTCTACGACTCTCAAATCACTATTTTACTAAGAAAATAGGTATGACTATTGTAAAAAAAATATTTACATAAGTAACCTGGAAAGTCTTTATAAAGCTGTATTTTTATGACTTTTTTCATAATTTTTGGAATTGCGGTTCAAAAGTTAGATGGAGGGGGACACATTTCTTTTCGGGAGTGCTCGGAGCGATTATTTCCGAAAATATTCACTTTATCAAAAAATGTTTTATGCAAACCCCTATTCTTTTCTAATACCTATCTTACGATACCTCACTCTTTAGGGTTGAAAGGAAAGGACTTCTTAAAGGACTTTAAATTCTTATGCGTATACATTATAAGTATAACACCTAGTATGTATTATGAAGCTACAGTGAGAATATCAATTTCCTTTAATCGTTCTCTCAGATAATCACGAGTGCCCATGTTATAAATATTGCGGACTGCTCTCTTTTGGAGAAGGAAGATTGTCTCTATATCTCCTGCTTTGCCCCAGACCAGTAAGCCATATATGTAACATAATACTGTGAAAATAACTGAAGTAGACTAGGCGAGCTGTCTCCACGTCAGTGAATTGTCTGATTCTTTTGACTGCATACGCGGCAGAGCTCAGCCTATTCGCAAGGGCAGATATGTGAGGGGCCCATTGCAGATTGCAGTCCAAAGTAATGTCCAGGAAAAGTCCATTCGCGGCAAGGTCCAGCTTCTCTCCGTTTAATGTGATATAGTTTCTTACATTCGGCAGCATGAATTTTACACATTTTGTCTTCTTTGCGTTAAGAACTAAGTTATTTGCTGTGAACCAATCTAGCACCTCTTTCAAAGTTTCATTGACATGGCTGTAATCACCCAGTTTCCTGACAACTTTATTTATTAATGAGAATAATGAGGTATCATCAGAATACAAAATATCACATTTATTCTTTACAAGATTCGACAAGTCATTTATATAAACAAGGAAGAGAAAAAGGCACAAAATGGAACCTTGGAATGGAAGCCAAGTTTTACAGTCATGCCACTAGACTCAGTTCAATTTACAATAACTTTCTGAGTTCTTTGGTTTAAGTAAGACTGTAGAAGGTTTAAAGCTTTAGTAGATAAACCGTACTGTTCTAGCTTGTACAGCAGCATAGCATGCTCCACGCAGTCAAATGCTTTGGAGAGATCGCAGAAGACACTTATAGCATCTTGTGAATTGTGAACAAAAGATAAATGTCTCAAATCGGATAATAGACCTGGGAATTACCAAGTAGTTCCACTTTGCCATCCCTGGTCTTCATCGTCAGGTACACTCTACCAAATTGATTGTTTTCGTAAAGAAATGCTCAAGTGTCTCATGAAAACACCCAAATCATCATGCATGTGCCTTTCAAGTTTCAGGAATTCCCTCAATTCCTAATGGATCCCATCATGAGAAATTAAGGGACCAATATGGAACCATCTACCTTCAGATAAAAAATAATCAGATACTTAAGAAAAGATTACGGTTGGTTCGGTTGGAACAAACCTCCTCTTTTTTTAGGGTTCCGTAGTCAACTAGGAACCCTTATAGTTTCTCCAAGTCTGTCTGTCTGTCCGTCCGTCCGCGGATAATCTCATTGACTGTAAGTACAGTCGCCATCAGATATATCGGAGCGTCCGAGGCGCTCACAAATATCTGAACAAACCTCTATTGTCAAGACGGAGTGCTTGTTCAGATATTTTGAACGCCTCGGACGCTCCTATATATCTGATGGCGACTGTACTAGAAAGCTGTAATTTTGTACGAATATGTACGAGTATATCGGTCACGCGAACAAAGTGGTAAAATAAAAAATTATTCATTTTTTTTTTAGGGTACTACCCCTCGCGTACATGTAAAGTGGGGGTGATTTTTTTTTCGTTTAACCCTAGAAGAAAATAACAGTAATGGATTATAAAAGTGTAAGGTTAAAAGGTATAAATAGTATTTAGTCATTGCACAAGTGACTCGAGCTTGTCCAACTTACTCTCAACTCTAGCGAGTCTTGGATTTTCTATTGACTCGCAAGATGCGCCGCTGTTACAATTTTGTCGGTTATTAATATTTTTTTAATTTAGTCTTCCACATCACGGGGCCATAGTGTTCCGGACTAAATACCCGGAAGACTGCCTACTTATACGGTATCCAATCTTATTGTTGTCAAGACGGCAGACTTGTCTTATTGTTGTCAAAAAAGCAGGCGCGAAAGGCGTAGGTCAGACCTTGGAAAGTGAAACTACGAGTCATTTTGTTTCATGAAGTTCGATTCATTGAAATAGTAATTCACCTAACCGCCCCAATCTCGACACTTACATCCTCCCCAAAAGGGCTAAAGAAGTATTTCATTCGGTATTAAAATAATAATAAAGAAATTCTACGCGCACGAAGTCGCGGGCAACAGTTAGTATATTATAACCCGTTACCTAGTAGACAGTTTTGATGAGACAGAGCCACATGACGTAGGAATATAGACAGGAAACTAACCCGCCCGCAACGGATTTTACCTCATCAGTGTGGCGGAGGAAATCCCTCTCGATGCTCTGTACTGCGCGGCCACCTTTAATACATATTACTTCTTTGGCACCTACAGTCACTACATTGAAACTGTGCCCTGTAAGAACAAAATCTTACAAGGACCGTTCTTTTTCACCGACGATAAATAGTTGGTCTTTCGTTCTGAAAACTGTCTGGTTTAGTATTTTATTATAATGTTTCCTTATAGGAATTAAACACCCAAAATTTGGTTCACTTTATCGGTACAGAATACTGCACATATAAAAGAAGTCTGTTATTTTGGTCGGTGCCGGGGAGTGTCCATAGAACGTGACTTCCACCAACTTGCCTATTTTTATTTGAACTCTGTGTTCCTCTACGATTTGAAAATAGGCAAGTCGGTGGAAGTCGAGTTCTATAGGCACTCCCCGGTATCGACTAAAATAACCGACTCGTTTTAATATTACATCTAGACAGACAGATAATATAAGATAAGAACATTACATCTCAAAACTTTTTGCAATATTAATTGCTAACTAAGCGAGACGTGTATTTTGACATGTAATGTTTTAGATGGGATCTCATCTCTTTTTTGTGGGCAGACCTTCTTTTTAGGGTTCCGTAGTCAACTAGGAACCTTTATAGTTTCTCCGTCTGTCTGTCCGTCCGCGGCTTAGCTCAGTGCCCGTTAGTAGTAGAAAGCTGTAATTTAGTATGAATATCACAGAAATAATATCTAGATAGAAGGAAAGAGTGTATGTACAGTCAACCAATTGGAACCCTAGGCCACTCTAGAACCATGTCAAAATGACAAGCAGTAAGAGGTTTCTGACAATCTGATTTATAGCGTCACTATGACATAGTCCTACAGTGGCCTAGGGTTCCAATTGGTTGACTGTACGTCGCGTGGCGAAATGATGAGAATTTCTCATCATTGCTCGCAGCGCACTTCAGTCTGCTCCCGACCGCGGTCTGCGTGTGACGTCAGGTTTTAAACACAAAATGGTTTGTTGCGCAATAACCAATTTTTCAAGCGACTCCAATAAAGTTGGAGCTGTAAATCGAGGTATTTCCTATTTTCGATTAGTACTGTTTGTCCTTAAATCTCTTTTATTCATTAATAAACGATTTATTTTACTATTTTCATCAAAACAGTAGCGGGTGATTGTGTGCCCACGATAGTTTTCCATTGCGGCTTTAATTTGATGTGCCAGACTTTGCGTGCTTTCAAAACCAGCGATGTAAAAATAAGCTATTCAAACTGTCGAGTCACGTTCAAGATCGATGTCTCATTTTTTTCTGTCAAAAGTAAGAATAGTGCTGTACCACAGTGCTGTACACTGCGATTTTCTAACTCGATTAAAATCGGTTTTGAAAACCGAGGAAATGATAATTAAATTTTATAATGTAGGTACGTAGTGCAAAGCGAATATTATTAACCCTTTGACCGCCGTTGTCACCGATACTAGACAACGATAGTACGATACACTAACGCCGTCGTCTTGTATACAAGACAAAAATTCAACCGCTTACTAAATGGTAACATAATAGAATTTAAAAACTATTTTGTACTCATGTCAACTTGTTGACCCTTTGTTTTTTCATACATTTACTTTTTTAAGCAGCTATATGAATCCATTGTTTCATAATAAAGGATTTTAAAAATATGCTTATAATTTCTACATTTTTCGGTGTCACTGTCGCCGTAGGCATGTATAAAAGACAGCTAGGGATGGGAAAGTTCAATCGATGTGCAAGTTTTTAAAATGAATATGTTTTCACGAATCTGGTTTTATTTAAGCGTTCAAACATTTAATCGCCAATTATTGTCATTGTTGGTAACTACTCGTAGTAAGTAGGTATATGTCGAAAAAAAAGGCATAACAATGGATAAAGTTTAGGCAGCTTCTTCAGTAAATTGACCATTGCGGTTCATTTGCCGAATAAATTATTGACCGCAGTGACAGCGGAGGTCTACATTTTAACTCGATATATATATAACCGATTCGACAAGTAGGTATACTTACTACGAGTAGTTACCAACAATGACAATAATTGGCGATTACATGTTTGAACGCTTAAATAAAACCAGATTCGTGAAAACATATTCATTTTAAAAACTTGCACATCGATTGAACTTTCCCATCCCTAGCTGTCTTTTATACATGCCTACGGCGACAGTGACACCGAAAAATGTAGAAATTATAAGCATATTTTTTAAATCCTTTATTATGAAACAATGGATTCATATAGCTGCTTAAAAAGTAAATGTATGAAAAATCAAAAGGGTCAACAAGTTGACATGAGTACAAAATAATTTTTAAATTCTATTATTTTACCATTTAGTAAGCGGTTGAAACTTTGTCTTGTATACAAGACGACGGCGTTAGTGTATCGTACTATCGTTGTCTAGTATCGGTGACAACGGCGGTCAAAGGGTTAATCCAACTGTTTTTTTTGTGACTGACAGCGGCGGGGGGGCCTTGACGCAGTGCGGTAGCGGTGGCGATGCATAGAATCCACGTGGAATCCACATAGAATCGGTGCTGTGTTCTAATTACTTCTAATCGATCTGTGAATCGATGCTTTTGAATTGTTTTCACGCGGCTTATGTTTCCCATCTCTAAATGACGCTCGTGACGTCAAAGTACTTACGCAAAATGTTACACGCTCGGTCTCCCTACATATTGGTGAACTCTTTTCTTCTATCTAGATATATTTCTGTGATGAATATACATATTAATCATGCCGACAAAGTGGTTAAAGTAGAAAATTTTTTTTTAGGGTACGCCTCCCACACGTTTAAAGTGGGGGTGTTTTTTTTCGTTGCAGCCCTAAAGAGTGAGGTATCTTTAGGGTACGCCTCCCACACGTGTAAAGTGGGAAGTGTTTTTATTCGTTGCAGTCCTAAAGAGTGAGGTATCTTTAGGGTACGCCTCCCACACGTGTAAAGTGGGAAGTGTTTTTATTCGTTGCAGTCCTAAAGAGTGAGGTATCTTTAGGGTACGCCTCCCACACGTGTAAAGTGGGAAGTGTTTTTATTCGTTGCAGTCCTAAAGAGTGAGGTATCTTTAGGGTACGCCTCCCACACGTGTAAAGTGGGAAGTGTTTTTATTCGTTGCAGTCCTAAAGAGTGAGGTATCTTTAGGGTACGCCTCCCACACGTGTAAAAAGGGAAGTGTTTTTATTCGTTGCAGTCCTAAAGAGTGAGGTATCTTTAGGGTACGCCTTCCACACATGTAAAGTGGGAAGTGTTTTTATTCGTTGCAGTCCTAAAGAGTGAGGTATCTTTAGGGTACGCCTCCCACACGTGTAAAGTGGGAAGTGTTTTTATTCGTTGCAGTCCTAAAGAGTGAGGTATCTTTAGGGTACGCCTCCCACACGTGTAAAGTGGGAAGTGTTTTTATTCGTTGCAGTCCTAAAGAGTGAGGTATCTTTAGGGTACGCCTCCCACACGTGTAAAGTGGGAAGTGTTTTTATTCGTTGCAGTCCTAAAGAGTGAGGTATCTTTAGGGTACGCCTCCCACACGTGTAAAGTGGGAAGTGTTTTTATTCGTTGCAGTCCTAAAGAGTGAGGTATCTTTAGGGTACGCCTTCCACACGTGTAAAGTGGGAAGTGTTTTTATTCGTTGCAGTCCTAAAGAGAGGGGTATCTATGGATAGGTATTAGGAAAATAATAGGGGTTTGCTTTAAAAAAAAATTGATAAAGTGAATATTTTCGGAAATACTCCTAAGTTAAAAAATGTTTTCCCCGCCCCTGTAACTTTTGAACTGCAAGTCCCAAAATTATTTAACAATCATGAAAGAATAGCTGAATAAAGACTTTCAAGGAAAATTATTTCGAACAGTTAATTAAGCCATTATATTTGTTTTTTACAAAAAGTCATATTTTCTAAGTAAAAAAGTGTATAATATATCTCGTAGTGCTGTGAAGATACTCTTTGGTGAAGGAAAACATCGTGAGGAAATCCCAATAAGGCCTAATTTACCCTCCGGGTTGGGAGGTCAGATGACAGTCGCTTTCATAAAATGAGTGCCTACGCCAAATCAAGATTTATCAATCTCAATCAAACCCAAGGGATTAGTTGCCAAAGCAGCCCCCAGGCTACTACATGAGCCGTGGCATAAGCCGGGAAAACGCTAGGAAGAAGATACTCCCATACGCTCGTTCCGGTCACGGTATCTACTAAAACGCTAGGAAGAAGATACTCCCATACGGTCGTTCCGGTCACGGTAACTTCTAAAACGCTAGGAAGAAGATACTCCCATACGCTCGTTCCGGTCACGGTAACTTCTAAAACGTTAGGAAGAAGGTACTCCCATACGCTCGTTCCGGTCACGGTATCTACTAAAACGCTAGGAAGAAGATACTCCCATACGCTCGTTCCGGTCACGGTAACTTCTAAAACGCTAGGAAGAAGGTACTCCCATACGCTCGTTCCGGTCACGGTATCTACTAAAACGCTAGGAAGAAGATACTCCCATACGCTCGTTCCGGTCACGGTATCTACTAAAACGCTAGGAAGAAGATACTCTCATACGCTCGTTCCGGTCACGGTATCTACTAAAACGCTAGGAAGAAGGTACTCCCATACGCTCGTTCCGGTCACGGTATCTACTAAAACGCTAGGAAGAAGATACTCCCATACGCTCGTTCCGGTCACGGTATCTACTAAAACGCTAGGAAGAAGATACTCCCATACGCTCGTTCCGGTCACGGTATCTACTAAAACCCCTTCTAGGTTCGGTAATTGTAACGGCCGGTTAACAACGGAACCCTAAACTGACGTGAGTGTGGCCCGAATTGCTCTTGGCAGGTTTCTTATACATGCATGATGCATCCCATATTTATACTAACACTGTAGTGTATTTGTTTCTACCTGTGAGTATAATATTTGAACGAACTACATAAGTAATGGACTACTTTGTAATTGCATGTATTTATAGGGAAACACAAAATTACTTATACAGTTGGTATATATTTTCCAAAAGTTTTCAATTTTCTATGATTTGGAAGGCTACAAAATATGGAGCTTCCGGGACTGCTAGAAGTACCTAAAATTTTTGATCGGTGAGTGAGCGAGTGCGTGAGTGACCAAACTACAGAACGTTGACGTTCGATAGTTCTTAAGTTCAAATTAAATATTAATCAGAATATATCGAAGTTGTACGGAATGATCTGGACTCTGGAGAGCTGCAATATTTCTGAAGCCGACACGCCAGATAGGGCAATGTGGAGGGGAGGACGAAAACAAGGAAAGCAGACCCCACCATCAGATGGTAATAATAAATGCCCATGAGAGAGAGACGCTTGTGCGGGCCATTTGGCACGCTACACTGACAACAGGTGGACAAAGACTGCGACCATGTGGAAAGGACCCTTTGGTTACAGAAATGTAGGTCATCCAAAGGCAAGATGGAGGGACGAAATAGAAAAAATTGGTACAAAAAATTGGCCAAACCTAGCAGAAAAGAGGAAAGAATGGCAATCTCTAGAGGAGGCCTTCACCCGAAGAGGGGTCCAGTCGGCATGCGCATCTAATTAAATATAATAAATTAAAACTACTCTTGTCAAACTCTATATTGTGCATGCAAACGGAAAAATAAAGGCTTTTTTATTTTTTTTATTTTATGAGAGAGAGAGAGATCGAAATTGTATTAAAGCCAACATGTCACTGAAAATTCACGGTTCTAGCTTTAATCAGCGCGAAATTAAAGGAGGTTGAAAATGGAGTGAATGGCTTGGAGAAAAGGATGGTACGCCGGCCGTGTCTTTGTTTTGATCGACTGGTTGGGTTATCTGGGAATCACTAAAACAAATTTATTACCTACCAACATCAAAAGTATCATAGAATAGACTTCATTGAACAAAGTTATATAATTTTTTTTAATATTTTCTACAGTTATAATTTCATAAAGATGGTCAGACATTCAGAAAATCAAAAAGAAGATGTTTCACTGTTGGTAAAAAAAGACCAACCCGCAAGCTTCAGCCTCAGTCAGTTCCAAAAAATATCTATATTACTGTGCCACTATCATTACATTCAACATGTAATTGATTGTTAATGTTAATAAATTTTTGAGTGGAACACCATACAGCTGCATAATAGGTACAAGACTGATACCCAAGCTGATATTAATAATAACAAATACTTTCATCAATCCAACAGAGATTTGTTAAACACTGCACCATCAGCATCACACACCATCTGAACAATAGGTACAGTCAACCAATGAGGTTTACCGCGAGTCGATTTTCCGCTAGGGGCGCTAGTGGAACGTGGGTCCTGTAGGAACATTTCAAACGTCACTTTTATAATTCTCTCATACTGACACAGAACCATGAACGCATGAGTGGCGCCGCCTGGTTAGTGACAATCCGGTAGCTCCCTATAAATCACCTATAAATCAGATTGTAACAAATCTCTTACTGCTTGTCATTTTAACATAGTTCTAGAATAGCCTAGGATTCCAATTGGTTAACTGTACCTAAGAAGGGATTATGAACAAACATTATAACTAATATACTTAGAGCATCACAACACATACCTCATGCATATTATTAAGGGAGTTTAAAAAGTATTAGGTACTCAATTTGTCAGGACCATTATTTTCCTATTAATATTCCCCGACTTTTCAAAGTCCAAGTAGAAAAATATGTGGTTGTGATGATGTAAAATTGTGTTTTACTTCATTTCTCTGCATGTGTTGCAAGTCAGTACATTTTTATTTAAGAATATTATACACAGGTACAGTTTTGGCCTAATAATCAGGCACCAGATTTGTATCTTCAAACATGACTAAGTCAAAAAATATTTTTAACTGCTTGGTCACTTTGATAAGTAACAATAAGATTTATTGGTGTTTAAACAAGAGTTAATATATAATAACCTCCTGTTAAATATGCAGGCTTAAATAGACACTACAAATAAGTTCATAATATATAAATGATTGTTTGTCATTAAACAAGACTTGCTCAGATTCATCGGCACACAAATATTTGACCTAATAACAACACAATGGACAACAACAATGGAACAATGGGAATAATGGGATAAACACCATAGCAGTGTTCCTTTTGTTTTGTTTGTATAGTCTGACAACCACAGTGGGACCGAAGAATATTTTTTTAATTTATGGGTTATTAAACTACTTCTTGTCACTGGTTGCCATGGTCACTGTCTCTGAGGTCACTTTTAAGATCACGGTTTTATGGCATTTATATTCACAAAATATAAATTTGTTGGTAAGTAGTTATATTCCCTTTTCATCCATGACGTGCCATCTACCAAGCATGTCAGTAGAACATATTATAATGTTTGTTCTAACAAACTGTGCTGCATTTGTCCCCTAGCCGACGGGACAGAATAACAACAAGAAATAGTTGATTCACCCTTGTATGACTCCATTTTTATTTCACTCCAAAAAACTCACACTGTGGTTGTCAGACTACTAGGTACTAGGCAAAATGCTTTTCCTAAATATGTTTAAAAGTGTATAAGTATTTTGCCTTTTTTATTATCTTACCCCATTTGGCTAAACATACATATTAATGCAAATAATATGCATTTTATGTAGCAAACTGACAACACTACATATACTCAGGTAATCTCCTCTCTATCGTAGTAATGGTTGCACCAACATAATACAAAAACATATAAAGGTATCAAGTTGCGACAGTATTTACATTAAGTGAAATCATAGCTAGTGTTATTTGTATCTAAAAAATATAGTTACAAGTATCAGCATCTAAAGTTATTTTCATAAGTTTTGGGACAAGTACTGTATGAATACAAAAATGTTTTCAAATAGGTAATATTTGATTATAAAAATAGATTGTAATTAATGATCGTAATAATGTAGGTGCCGTTTGTCATAATTATACAGCTTAAGAGAAAATATATGAACCAATAAAAAATATACTTACTTCAGATGTCTTTGGTGGTGCAGAAGGTGCTTCCCTTCTGATCTGATGTTGTGGCGTGGCGCCATAGCCGTGATCGAGCAGATGGTAGCTGATGGGCTGGCTTGGGCTGTCATCCAAAAGCGTAGTTTGCGACGGAGACGCCCCAACGCGTACCACCACCTCGCCCTCACCCTCCGCCGACCCTCGCTTCACCCCCCTCGGCATCGCTATTTAAACGGGAATAAAAGGAAATATAATACCATACAAATTCATAGCCTACTTTCTGATGAACTGTGTTGTAATCGTGACAATTTGATTAGAGTAGAGGTTAGAGGCGCCGTGCGCGCGGAAATAACTGACAAGAACCTCCGAGCCAGAGTGGGTCGATATCAAATAAATTAGGTTTATGTAATATTAAAGTTTTATATCATAAAATAATCTGGTTGCATACGTCACTTTAAACAATACAATTTTTCTTTAAAATGTCGACATCCTTACAGTAATACATTTGCAATTTTTGCAAACCCGCTTTTAACCAGCGGTATATTCATTCAGTTAAATACCAGTAATAAAAACCTTTATAAAAGCATTATACTTACGAAAGGTGTAAGCGAACGATATCTTAAGTTATAACCATAAAACGACATGAATGTTTTAGACGCAACGCTACATTATCGAATACTCAAAATAAAATGTCCGCCGCTTTGTTAGTCTCGAACGAACTCGTGGACATTATTAAGATGCCAGATAATTTTCAGTTGCACGCACAATTCACAGAGTACACATTGTTTTAATTATTCTTTGGACCTTTGACTTCGAAATAAAAACATGAAAATAGTCCAAATGCACATTTTACTTAAATAATTGTGGGAGCGGTAAAGTATCGACAAAAAGCTTTTCTGAACATCTGGCTAGCTAGTGTGGCTACTGGCTAGCAAGCGACGTAGCCGAGTGGCGCGAAGTACGCGCGCAGGCGCGTAGCAGCTAAACAACCCCTAACGGACGCGCACTCTCTACTCCAACCAAACGAAATTCACCCCTCCATCGACGTCGTTTGAACTAGTTTGAAGCCATAAATAAAAAATACTGTCAACGATTTTTTACATCCCATGACCAATTAACCTTCCTTGTGCGAAAGTCGCTGAAGTCTCTCGTTGCATTTGAACTACCTGGCATGATAATTAAGTAATTTCATACATTACTATTTTGCCAGGAAATTATTGTGTCATAGAAAGTACAAGGAGCTTGATACCTACTAATAAGTATGGCAGCGAGATCCATTCTTTTATTTCGTTAACGGGTTCCTGGTTCTGTTTATAGTTTACTATTTATATAGATTGTAGATAGATACAGGTATGTAGGTAAATATATAGAAAACACAGGTAGACAAATCGAAACATAACTGGTTAAATTAACGTTCTAACATCGTGTGGGTGGGGTTTCAGCGACAACAGTAATAAGAAATAATATGTAGTACCTAGTATATAGGGGGGCAATACAATGCGGTACCGCATTACGTAGGTACCTCGATTTATGAATTAGAACTAAATAATAATATGATGGTACTGAATAAGGTAATATACTTAATATATTATTGTACAGCTGAAAATAACTGCCTTTTACATACTCCGAACTAGGTACTCTTATACATATAATATAATAGTGAGGACGATGCACAGTGTGAAATATGACCTTATTTGCGGACATCCTGTTTTTATGTGTTTAAAAGAAGGATAATACGAATATTAAACACATTTAAAAACTCTCATGTTGATATCTGTAATAGTTTCGGAGTTATATGAGAAATCGAGAAAATTCTATGAAAACCACAGAAACGTCTTTACTCAAAGTCTTATTACTTCTACTAAAAAAGAACGATATCATATCATAACTATACACTAAAAGTACCCATTCATCTATATAAATTAGCATAATTACGGTCAGTTTGCTGAGTAAACTTAATTTTATATGTTTTCATCACATATTTTTTTCTCGTTAATCTGGGCATGGTCGCATTTTTTTTCAATGTTAATTTGTTTATTACAGTAACAACTACTACCACAAAAAAAATCAAACGCACCAACATCAAGACTTCGGAGATATGAATTTTCAAAATGTTACATAGGGTTGTCACTATTTCCTAAGTCGATCATAATGTCTTCTTATTACGGTTCATATCTTAGGTACGATTTCATATTATTTATGTGTGATAGTTATTTATGTGTTGAAAGTATTAAAAAACTACATTCCAACACGTATGTCATACAAAATTTTATAACGCATTATAATGCACGCTGCATGTCCTTTACGCCTAAAATTATTTGCGGTAGTCACTAAATCATGTACTTTCCGAGCGTATGCATTATAAAATAAGTCTTCATCTCTCGGGTACACCTACTTAGAATATAGTAATATTTCTACCCATATTCCTTGAGTTTTCAATTATTTTTTTATTAATTTTTTTTTTTTAATTAACACAGCTTTACAGTTTAATACCAATGCACTGTGAAAATCAGAAATTATACATAAAAAATATATAAAACACAAAAGAGAGACAATAACAAACAAAAATCAATTAGTACTAGGCGACGCAATAGCGTGGCTCCGTTGCGTCGTCTGAACCAGTGGCGTGGGATTCGTCAAGTTACCCCGGAACCGCCGAAACACGACGCCCTTCGGCCAGAAGTCTGCGCTCGCGATGGTGTCCTGCAGCGGCAGCAGTACGCGCGCCACAAACGAGCTGAAGTGCACGTAGTGGCGCGACTGCAGCTGCTGCACCCTCAGCGTATAGCCAGTCTTCCGGTGGACATACTCCACCACGTCGTTAGCCACGGCGGAGTAGTGCAAGCGCGACACGTAAAGCGCTCTACTAGGCGTGGCGACACGTAGACCTGAATAAACCGGCTCGGCCGTGCCTTGCAGAGTCTTACGAGGCGCCCTGCTCGTACTTAGACGAATGGCTGGTGGACGAACTCTATACTATTTTGGTAGCGCTTTCATGTGGGCTGTCGATTGATTGTGCAAAATTTGAAGAATTTTGTAAATCTGTTGCTATCAAATATTTACAGACGTATTCTTGGTTCTATGTATATGTCGGTAACATTACATAAAATTTTAATGCATGGTCGAATTATAGAATCCAGCGAAATACCTATAGGAATGCTTTCCGAACAGGCAGGGGAATCGAGAAATAAGTATTGGCGTTATGATAGACAACACTATACCCAAAAATTTGATCGCAAAACCACAATGTTGGACTTATTACCGAGCTTTAGAATCTTCAGACCCGTATTTGTTTTTGTTAACACAACAAACCCGTCAAAAAGAAAAAAGCCTTTACCCAAGAGTGTCCTTATCTCATCAAAGTCACAAAACATAATTCAGAGCCCGATTACACTGAAGCTGATAAAATAATTTTGACTACAGACGAACAAGTTATCCAAGACTGATCATTTAAACTGACTTTCCACGTTGCTTATAAATTGATAGAATAATTCACACAAAAAAATATTACTGTCTTAATTCCATTTTGTGACAACCCTATTTCCATAGAAATCCAGAAAAAACATAGAAATGGGATATCTCCAAAGTCTCGCAAGATATAGATTCAGGATTTTTACAGGTTAAAGGTAAAACTATGTAGCAAATTTTACAAGTGGAAATAAATGCGACCGTAAAATAGTTAATTTTTTATATATATTTTATTTAATTATACAAATTACGATTTTTTTTCAATTCCTACGCAATTACAGTCATGTGGGTTTAACTCGTAGTATATTATTGAATACCGTATCATATACACTAGGTTAATATGAATAATTTTGACTCGTTTGTAATTAATAGACGAAAACATTTTTCCAAGAGGTCAATGACCTTTCATAAAATAAATTATATATCCGTTTTAAAGTAAGTTATCGACATAGGTGTTTCATAACCCTCTTCGTTGACCTTAGGTGCACTAATTTCAAACATAAAAAGAGGATGTCCGCAAGTAAGGCCATATCTCACACTGTGCGATGGACTATTGTTTTATTAAAAGCTTACCTACATGAAAATACCAATATTAAATATCTATAAAAAAATATGTAATGAATTATGTTCTATTTTTTCGTAGTTACAGCGGGATACCTACCTACTACAATGTTTTACTGATTCAAGGCAGCTGTTAAATAAAATACTTAGTTGGAAAACGAGTCAATAACAGCTAAGCTACTGCATCCTTAGGCATGATCGGAATATCAAAAATATCTACCGTGCACAATGGACAAGAAATTAATCCACTATTTCGTAACCTGACTCCTACCTACGTAGGAGGTACCTAAGAGTACAAGATCCCCCCTCCTTCACCTCCTTGTGTTAATCTGCCGACAGGCTCCCGAGTCCCGACCCGACAACATGGTGTTGGTGTTGCCGACCGTGTAGAGGGCGGTTGGGCGGTCAAAAACCATGATGATGTATAAATTCAAATGTCCCCTATACCGCTGCCACCTAGCAGGGTGCCCATAAGGCTGGCTGCACTGCCTCGCTGAATTGCTATGCCAATTCGTTGGGCGAGGAACGAGCCAGCCCTACGGTCACTGGAGGATGAGCAAGTAACTTAATTTTTTTTAAAGTTACTTTGTGCCCGGTCCTGAGGGCCAAGGGAGTCCACTGCAAACGGCACAAATTGGGCGGCGGCGGACGGCGGGCAGATACATCTGTAGATGAATTAATTAGGTCTGCACCCGCCGGCAAATGGGTCTGTCCCAGTCTCTGGCCATTGTCATTAAAAGGCGGATCTACCCCTGGGCAGGTCAGTCTCCATGAGACCCTAGCCTCGGTGAAGAGCGCTATCTCACAATCATGGAGTTATAGATTTAGTATTTTTCCAGTGAGAGACGGCGTACTGTGCAACAAGTGTGCACTGAGGACAAGAAAACCGGCAGGGCGATGATGCAGATTTTTTCGCAAACCAGACCACCGAACCTTACTGGGAGGGAATGAAATAAGTACCGGGAATGAATTTTCAACCGACTTCAATATTTCTAAAGGAGGAGGTTCTCAATTCGTCTGAATTTTTTTTAATGGATGTTACCTCAGAACTCCGTCATTACCGTCATTTGAATTAATTTTTTTGGTTGGTCCCGTTTTTTTCAAAATCCATTTCTGATGATGGGATCCATGAGGAATTGAGGGAACTCCTCAAATTTGAAAGGCACTTGCATGCTGATTTGGGTGATTTCTTAAGAAACTCGAGCATTTCTTTACGAAAATCATCAATTTGGTGGAGTGGATCTGATAATAAAGACCAGGGATGGCAAAGTGGAACTGCTTGGTAATTTCCAGGACTATCATCCGATTTAAAAAAAAATTTTTTTGTCTGAAAAAAGATGATTCCAGGTTTGTCCCGTTTTTTTCAAAATCAATTTCTGATGATGGGATCCATGAGGAACTGAGGGAACTCCTAAAATTTGAAAGGCACATGCATGCTGATTTGGATGATTTCTTAAGAAACTCGAGCATTTCTTTACGAAAATCATCAATTAGGTGGAGTGGATCTGATAATGAAGACCAGGGATGTCAAAGTGGAACTGCTTGGTAATTCCCAGGACTATCATCCGATTTAAAAAAAAAAATTTTTGTCTGAAAATAGAGGGTTCCAGGTTGGTCCCGTTTTTTTCAAAATCCATTTCTGATGATGGGATCCATGAGGAACTGAGGGAACTCCTCAAATTTGAAAAGGCACATGCATAATGATTTGGGTAGTTTCTTAAGACACTCGAGCATTTCTTTACGAACATCATCAATTTGGTGGAGTGGACCTGATGATGAAGACCAGGGATGGCAAAGTGGAACTGCTTGGTAATTCCCAGCTCTATCATCCGATTTGAAACATTCATCTTTTCTTTGTAAAGAAATACCTTCAAGATAGTCCTATTTGATTATAGTTCTATTTTGATGATGGACTTCATGAGGGATTGAGAGAACTCCTCAAATTTTAACGGCACATGCATTCTGATTTGAGGGTTTCCTTAAGTAACTAAAACATTGTTTTGGGGGAGCCAACATTTTGATGAAGTGGACCTGATGATGAAGACCAGGGATGGCAAAGTGGAACTGGTCAATTAACCTAGCTCTACTTATTATCCTAGTTGTGACATTCATCTTTTTGATTTGATTTATATTCTGAAGATGGAGTTCTAGAAGAATTTAGAGAACTCCTCAAATTTGAACGGCACGTTCATTGTGATTAGAGGGTGTTCATAATTAGCTTAGGCATTTTCTTACTGTGGCCATCATTTTGCTGGAGTGGACCTGATGTTGATAAGCAGAGATGGCATAATGAAACTGCTCGATAATTTACAGTCTGTCATCCAATTTAACACATTGTTATTTTGTTTGTTTTAAAGGTCTACAAGGGAGTTCCGTTTGATTATACTTCACATGAATTGATGGAAGCCCTGGGACATTAAGAAAGCTCCTCAATTTTCAATCGTACACGTGCGGTTTATTGGATATTTGTGAAGTAAACTGGTTAACTCAAACAAATTCAAAATTTCACTTTTACCGGGAACCAAATGAAGTCGGTTATTTTTTCTTAAAAATTATTAGTGTTTATAATTTTCTCAATTTGTATGCAAATCATGTTGTCTAATTTCTCAGAAAGGTTTGTAAATTTCCAAAACGGGCTACAACACAAGACATAATAATACAGTCTAATTAAGCCAAGGTCCTCGAGGCACCGCCGCCCTGTTGGAAAATGTGTATCTTTTTTTTGAAATTCTCGTTTAGAGTTTATTATAAGTATGTACACACGACCTACTTGGACCCGGGTATGTCCTAAAACTACGACCAAGACCACCGGGGGACGGGCAGCAGCATCCCTGTATAACGGTGGAGACACTGGGATCGCCAACCCGCATGCCAAGCGTGGCGATTATGGCAAAACCCCCCGTCATGCATGAACTACACCAAAAAACCGCGGCCCCGAGGTTCCGGCGACTGACGGTTATGGTAGCGGCCAGGGTGCTAGCGGGTCAGGGGTGCTAAGAATCTCCGGCAAAGATCCGGCTACCACCACCGACGACTGCTGGCCCTGGCAACATACATCACGCGTACACTGCGGACCGACGAAAAGTTAGCGGAACTGGAGGAAGGATTGAGCAAGTTGCAGTGGGACGTCGTGGGATTGTCAGAAGTCCGAAGGGAGGGCGAGGACACGATAACTCTGAAGTTCAGCAACTTGCTCTATTTCCGGGAGGGCGACTAACAATCCCAGGGAGTGGTGAAGATCGAGAGTGTATTGACTAGGCTGGCGTACCTTATACTCAGAGTATCTGAGAGGTACTCGTTGAAGGTCATATATGTGTACGCGCCGACTTCAACACACTCCGACGAGGTGGAGGCTATGTATGAGGATATTTTAAAAGCCATGCATAGGTCCAGAACCTACTTCACCGTTGTTATGGGGGACTTCAACGCGAAACTAGGCAACAGAGATGGTGACGAGCTGAGAGTGGGACAATTTGGGGTTGGACGTCGGAACCACCGGGGGCATCTACTGGCTGGTTTCTTGGAGAAGGAGGGACTCTACATGATGAACACTTTCTTTAAGAAACGCGAGCACAGAAAATGGACCTGGATGAGTCCCAACGGTGCAACTAAAAACGAGATTGACTTTATCATGTCGACGAAGAGACATATAGGTATTCAATGTTTCTGTGATCAATATGGTCAAAACCGGAAGCGATCACCGCCTGGTAAGAGGCACATTAAATATATGTCCTAAGCTAGAACGCTCTCGACTGATGAAGTCTACGCTCCGTCCTGCACCCCAAACTCAAAAACCCGAGAACTTTGAGCTGGACCTCCAAAACCGTTTCGATTGCCTAGGCGATGATGTGGACGAATTCAACTACGGGTTTGTGGAAGCTTTCCATAGCGCTGGGTCTAAGTTTTTAAGGCCCCACGGACAATGTGAAATGGTTCTACAAACTTCAGTTGATGCGACTTTATACCGGCGGCTCAACAAGCAGATCTCTAAGTCCCTCACCCGCGATATGCGCCAATTCAATACTAAGTGTATTGAAGAGGCCATTGAGCGAAATAGGGGCTCCAAAGTTTTTGCAAGGGATCTGTCTATTGGGCAAAGCCAGCTCGCTAAGTTAAAAACTAAGGATGGTAGAATCTTCACATCCAAATCTGAGCTCCTGAGTGAGATAGAGAGCTTTTATGGACAGCTATACACGTCTACTAGCAGACACGAAGTTGGTCTGGCGGAAGACCCTAGAGCTAGACTGGCCCAACACTATACCGAAGACATCCCGGACATCAGCCTGTACGAGATTAGAATGGCTCTTAAACAGCTCAAAAACAACAAGGCGCCTGGTGAAGACGGAATTACAGCCGAACTTCTGAAGGCGGGTGGTAAACATGTGGCATGGAGCGGAGGTGTAGTGGTACTGTTCTTCAAAAAAGGCGACAACGCCTTACTGAAGAACTACCGATCCATCTCACTTCTGAGCCATGTCTATAAGCTGTTTTCAAGAGTCATTACGAATCGTCTCACACGCAGGCTTGATGACTTCCAGCCTCCCGAACAAGCCGGTTTCCGAAGAGGCTTTAGTACCGTAGACCACACCTATACGCTTCGTCAGGTTATACAGAAGACCGAAGAGTATAATCTGCCCCTCTGTTTAGCGTTTGTGGACTACGAGAAAGCCTGGGCTGATTCGATCGAAACCTGGGCGGTACTACAATCTCTCCAACGGTGCCAAGTAGACTATCGCTATATCGAAGTGTTGAAGTGTTTGTACGAGAGCGCCACTATGTCAGTCCGACTCCAAGACCGGAACTCGAGGCCTATTCCGCTGCAACGGGGAGTCAGGCAGGGAGTCGTCATCTCTCCTAAGTTGTTTACCGCTGCACTGAAGGATGTTTTCAAGACTCTGGACTGGAGAAGGCTAGGCATCAATGTAAACGGCGAGTACCTCACTCACCTTCGATTTGCTGACGATATAGTACCTAGTCTTGGCTGAGACCATGGAGGATTTGAGTACCATGCTTGTTAACCTCAGTAGAGCCTCCGGGTGAGTTGGTCTTAAGATGAACATGGATAAGACGAAAATTATGTCAAATGTCCATGTAGCACCAACGCCAGTTACAATCGGAGACTTTAGGTACACTCCAAGTTGTAGACGATTATATATATATATACCTAGGGCAAACTGTCCAGTTAGGTAGATCCAATTTCGAGAAAGAGGTTAATCGTCGAATCCGACTCGGTTGGGCAGCGTTCGGGAAGCTGCGACACATCTTTTCGTCCAATATTCCGCAGTACCTGAAGACGAAAGTCTTCGATCAGTGTGTGTTGCCAGTGATGACATACGGTACTGAAACGTGGTCCCTTATAATGGGCCTCATAAGAAGGCTCAAAGTCACCCAAAGGGCAATGGAGAGAGCTATGCTAGGAGTCTCTCTGCGAGATTGTATCAGAAATGAGACCATCCGCAGCAGAACCAAAGTAACCAATATAGCTCTCCGAATCACTAAACTTAAGTGGCAGTGGGCGGGGCACATTGCAATTTGCACGTTGCGGCCGATGGCCGTTGGGGCGGAAAGGTTCTCGAGTGGCGACCGCGTAACGGAAGGCGCAGTGTGGGTAGGCCCCCCACAAGGTGAACTGATGACCTGGTAAAGGTCGCAGGAGTCCGCTGGATGCGGGTGGCGCAGGACCGGTCATTGTGGAAATATTTGTGTCGCATATAGCTGTAAATTATGTAGGTTAAGTCGATCAAGTAGGCTAAGTCAATCATTTCAAAAATATGTTGTTTTCGTTAATTGTTATTTTTAACCAATCCCAAAAGAGAGATTGGTCATATACTTTATAATTAAGGCTTTTATTGTTCTTACCAATCCCAAAAGAAAGATTGGTCACATATGTCATACACCGATCCCACCAAGCGATCGTATTACTGTTTATTTTCTATGTCAACCATTGTTGACAAAAGTGTATTCTTGTTACTAAATGTAAAACTACTATTACTAATAAATAAAATAATAAATAAATATTATGGGACAATCTTACACAAATCGACCTAGTCCCACGGTAAGCTCAATAAGGCTTGTGTTGTGGGTACTAGGCGACGATATATATAATATACAGATACATATAAATACTTAGATACATAGAAAACATCCATAACTCAGGAACAAATATTCGTGATAAACACACAAATAAATGCCCTGACCAGGATTCGAACCCGGGACCTCCTGCTTCGTAGGCAGGGTTACTACCAACTAGGCTAGGAGGCCGTTCAGAGCCAGTTCAGGGCCAACGGCCGTAATAATACTAATGTTCCTAAATAAATAACATTAACCCTATACCTCCCCGATTTACATGTAATAATCGTAAGCTTATTTGTTGCAATAAAGATGCGCAAGCTAGTATCGTCCACCCACCTATATGGTAGACGCGGGGAGCGAATAAATAAGGGCCCCCTTTGCTCTTAAAGTTAGTTCTACAAGTCTCTCTACAACAACTCCCGCGCCTCTGCTAATACGGCGCGCTTAAAACTTACTATGAGTTTTATTTCATCTGGTATCCTGGTATCCTGGTAACAAGGCGGTAACAAGAGGCAACGGGCAGCTGAGCATCGGCCAGAGCAACGGGGCTTCTTTCCGTATAATTTATCTGGAGATATAAGTCTGCACTCCACAGTGGTCCTTCGAGCCGGATAAGAAGAACCTGGCCCAAAGAAGAAAGAAAAACGAACGCGCTGATTGTGACGCTACAGTCCTCTTAGATTTCAAGAAAGAAACAAGTACGCGCTGAGTGTGACGCTATAGTCCTCTCAGAATCTTCGTTTTTCTACGGTGCTCAGTTTGTTGCAAAACTTGACGCGCCTGCCCGCTTTAGCGGAAGAGCCCTCGCATGACACATAGCTCTGCTTGGTGCTGCCTCTTGTTACCAGCTCCGCTGGACGGCTCACGCCTGCCCGCTTTAGCGGAAGAGCCCTCGCATGACACATAGCTCTGCTTGGTGCTGCCTCTTGTTACCAGCTCCGCTGGACGGCTCACGCCTGCCCGCTTTAGCGGAAGAGCCCTTGCATGACACATAGCTCTGCCTGGTGCTGCCTCTTGTTACCAGCCCCGCTGGACGGTCCATTCGTGTTGAGTTCACTCCACGTCTGTTGACCTGGCAACTTTCGTTGCATACGTCACAGGGTTGACGTCATCACACTGCCGTCAAACGCTCTGGCACTGCACTTAGCCTTTGCGGGAGACACAGTGCACCGAAGGATCTACGCTGAAAAGTGAGTCCAATAGGGATTTAGGGCGCAGACGTTGCACTAAGTGGCGTCTGTAGTTAGGATTTTAGGTAGGTAGGGAACCCCACGTGCGTCCAAAAAGAAGAAGATGTCCGACAAAGGAGGCAAGAACTTGCGGTCCCGCAAGCAGAAGGAAGACGCCGCTGCGAAGAGCTCTTCAGAAACAAGGAGCAAGGGCACCGGCGACGACTACTATGACGGCCGTGATAGTGAAACGCACGATTCGCGGTCGAATAGCGAAACGCGAGCTCCTTCGGACAAGGACGACGGGTTAGATCGTACGATAGTTAGGAGTGTACCGAGCACCCTAAAACACGTGCCGATACGCCGCGAAGAAAGTGATAACCGCGATAAAATCAGTGTCCGCCGCGATAACAGTGCTCGCCGCGAACGCGACCGCGAAGTGCCGCCGCGTAGCGATACATCTCTCGAAGTGTTGTTAGCTGAACTCGAGGTTCGTAAAGCCGCTCTCGCCGTGGCGCGAGAACAGACGGAAGCTGCCAAATTGAACCTGCAGGCCGCCAAAATTGGGGCGCGATCTGGCAGGGGTAGCGACGATTCCGATTCTGTTCACAGCGTCCACCGTGTGAGAAGTTGGGTAGAACAACAGTCACAGAAAGCAACACCGAAAGAGACGCGTAAAACCATTTTCCCGCCAAAAAATTGTATCGCGCACCGTAAAGAGCCAACCTACCGCTCGCAGTTGCCGCCCCCGCTAGAAGTCCCTACGCAGTATGCCCCCATAATACACCGGCCCGCGCCGGAGTTGCCTCGATTCGACGGTAATATAACCGAATGGATCGCGTTTAAGGCAGAATTTACAGATACCGCGCCTTTGTTTAGCTCAGTAAACAACGTTAGTAGGATTAGGCGCGCGCTCAAAGGCGAAGCGCGTACCGCCGTAAAATCCATTATGTTCACCGTCCAGGACCCGTACGAAATAATGGAAGCCTTAGAGAGGCATTTCGGGGATCCGGACGAAATAATATTAACGGAGCTACACAATGTGAAACGCATGTCCAGACTGGCTGAGGACAATAGCAATATAGTGACTTTCGCCGCTCACGTAGCAAACGCCGTGGCCACGATAAAATCTCTGGGTCAAGATAGGTATTTGTACGCCCCAGAGTTAGTAAATAAAATCATTGACAAAATAAATCTTATCGTGAGGTACGAGTGGTCGAAAGTCCGTCAAGCCAATCTGGACACGCCGGATCTTGTCGTAATATCAAATTTCCTTAACGACATTAGTTTTGCCGCTAAACGCACTAATCACCCGCGGTTGCAAAAAATCAAAACCTCGGTACATGCGTTCTCTCACGAAAAAGAAAGCAGGTCTAGACCACGCGAGCACCCCTCTCACTCGCGCGATTACTCTCGCTCCCGCACGTATAGGGACGAGAGTTCACGAGAGCACGGGGTCCGAGGATTCTATTAGAGTTGTGGTTTTTAGAAATGGAGACTACTTGAAAAGTATATTAATATGAATAGCAATATAATTAAAACGAGCTCTCAAATAAACAAAATGTACAACAATATATTCGTATAGAAGTAATCTGACAAGACAATATAAAAGTCAAAATAAGCACATCTCTTCCAAACTCAAACTATGGCACAAATAGGTTGAATACTTTAGTTTTTGTATATAGATATCAAAACTACTTTAATACCTTCCCTTATTCAACACTATTCATTCCTAGAGATTTGCAAAGGGAAGAGAGTCTTGGCCGTGGAAGTCCTTTGGTTAAAATATCAGCTGGTTGATCCGTTGTGCCGATTCTTTTAACGTCTATGGTACCTTCGGCTACTAACTCTCGAACATAAAAATGTCGAATGCGAATGTGCTTTGTTCGCTTGTGAAATTCCGGGTTATGTGCCAAGCGAACAGCTGCCTCGTTGTCAACATATAGCGCAGGAATATGCTGATCATAGTCGACTCCTTTTCTCTGTTTGTAGCCCTTCACAACAAGCCGTGCCTTGTATTTGTCAATTGAGCCGTCGGGGTTTCTCTTAATTCTGTACACCCACTTTGATGAGAGCGCCTTTCTATTTGGTGGTAGCTCGCTTAGCATCCACACATCATTATCTTCTAAAGATGCTAGTTCCTTTTTCATGGCATTCTCCCACTTTTCTTTCAAGGGACTCTTGATAGCCTCTTTGTAAGATTTGGGATCTGTAAGGCTGTACATTACATTACATACATAGTCGTCGAATTTACTTGGAGGTCTAAGGGTCGACCTTGGCCTTAAGTCGAATCTAGGCTGCACAGTGTCATTGAATGCTTCATCTTCCCCTTGTTCTTGTTCAACAGGGACTGTTATTTCTGATGAGATTGGATTAAGTCCTTCAGCTAATGCTACGTCGTCAGCTATCACCGATCCTTCCGGTCTTACATCAGATTGCATTGAATGTTCTCCAGCGTTTATCGAATCATAGGCTTCAGGCCCTTCATCGGTATGAAAAGTAATATCACCGATACTTATAGAGTCTTCTTCAATTTCCTCCCTAATTTCGAACGGCGATGTATTTTCTTGGCGAGTTATTAGCAACTTATTTGGCACAGGTTCACCAAAGTTAAATGATGGACGGTTTTCTGGTGATACTATCTTTATCTCCAATTCATTTTGCTTCGCATGGTTAGGTTTCTGGGACACTTTAACCTCAGAATCCATTCTGTTGAGTGGCTTTTCATCAAATATGACATCGCGTGATCGTATAAGTCTATATTTGTTGTTTTCTATTGCTGCCCAAATGCGATAACCGTCATCATTATCGTATCCGACGAGTCTACCTTTAAGAGCTTTCTTCGAGAGTTTCTGTCTCTTTTGCTTAGGGATGTGAGCATAACACGTACTTCCGATTATCTTTAAATGAGATATTTTTGGCTTCTTGCCATTCCATATTTCATACGGTGACTTATTTTCCACTCTGGATGGACCAGTTCTATTAATAACGTAAGTAACCGTGTTGATAATCTCCGCCCATAGCGCTTGAGGGAATCCTTCGCCGCTATACATTATTGTTCTCGCTGCTTCGACTAAAGTACGATTGTCGCGTTCGCAGCAAGCGTTTTGTTCTGGCGTGTATGGCATTGTCAGTCTCTGCTTAATTCCATTCTTAGCTAGAATGCTTCTGACATCCTCATTGTCATATTCTCCTCCATTGTCACTTAAAATAGTCTTTATTGTGTGGCCTGTATTGCGCACCTCCAAAATCATTTCTTCTAGTTTCTGTTTTACTTCAGACTTGGTTTTCATAAAATATATCAGACGATATCCTGAGTAATCGTCACGAAACAGAACGAAATATCGTAAATTTGTGATTGAGTTGGGAAAGGGGCCGCATACATCACTGTGCATTAGCTCACAGGGTTGTGATGCTCTAGGCCTCGTGCCAAACGTTTGTCTGTGTGATTTTCCAAATATGCAACTTTCACATAAAGAATTATCCACGGGAAGTTCTATCCCTAACTCGCGTTTCACAAAAGCTCTTATATGCCGTTTATTTTGGTGGGCAAATCTCTCATGGTAGAGCTGAGTCTCCGTTGTTAAATAAGCCACCATCGTCTTTGGTTTAACATTTTTGACGGTTAATTTATAGAGACCACCATACTTTTGTCGTCTTCCAATAGCCTTGATAGTTCCATTGATGGATATACTACAAATTTGCATTTTAGACGTGAATGTGCTATCTGGGTTCTTATCGTGAGCCGCTAGGACCGAGAAGAGATTCTTTTGGATACCTGGAACATACCATACATCTTCTAGAGTTACAGATGAGACTTTCCCATTAACATTAGCTTCAAATACTATTGAACCTTTTCCTTTAGCATGTAAAACATTTCCGTTGGCTGTGGTAACGGTATGAATATCATCAAAGTTTTGAAAAGTCGTGAATAAGTCACCTCTATTTATGATATGGCTTGTGGCACCATTGTCTACATACCAGTTGTCCTTGTCGTGCTCAACCGCTAAAACTTGTTCCTGCACCAGCATAACTGTCATATTTACAACTGACGCTTGGGAAGTAGATGGCGTACTGTCGCCCTTCTTTGCATTGCTGTTCTTCGGGGGTTTGCCATCTCGTATCCATTTTTGACAATTCTTAACTCGATGACCTATTTTTGAACAGTAATTGCATTTAATCTTTTTATCTCTTTCCTTCTTCTCACTTACAGCTTGCGAGTGAGCAACTAAAACCTCTTGATCAGGTACGGAATTAGCTTTGATTGATCTTTCAAAAGCGCAGAGATGATTTGTCAAACTCTCAATTGTTCTATCCTTTTTCGGTACCAAGAGCCAGCTACTTTTAAAAGATGTATATTCCTCGCTTAATGTGTCAAGTATCTTGCAAATCAGGAGGAGTTCAGGTAACTCATTCTTGTCTTTTTGCAAATCTTGATTAAGTTCGGTCCATATATTCTTTAATTTACTCATATGCGTCGCAATATACCATACCCCCCATAACCTAATAGGTGATGTGCCCAGCGTAATGGATAATTTAACGACTACGAATATATTGTTGTACATTTTGTTTATTTGAGAGCTCGTTTTAATTATATTGCTATTCATATTAATATACTTTTCAAGTAGTCTCCATTTCTAAAAACCACAACTCTAATAGATTCATGCTATAGGGAAACGCCGCAGGTTAGGATTGAAAGCCACAAAAGAGGATCTGAAAAACGACCTGTTGTGGCACAACATAAGCCCCGCGAGGCAGATTTCAAGAAAAAATCGGCCCCTAAAGGCGCTAAGCCTAAAGCCCCTCATTCACGGCAGTCCGCCGGCACTCCGGCATGGCTGGATGTAGCGGACACACGGTGTGCAAGTGGCGCTGCGTTGTAGCGCATACACTGTACTCGAATTTAAAAAATGCTGCCATCTCTTATGTCATTTTTAATAATGAATAATTAATATTTGATGCATTGCCGCATTTCTCAATTGTTTATTACTGTAATTTAGTGCAATTCGGACTGCAAGGAGGTGGGCGGAGCTAGCAGGATGTTGCCGTACGGCACGCATCCGGCAACGACATTCACGGTACTTTATTACGTGCCGGAGGTGCCGGCGGACTGCCGTGAATGAGGGGCTTAAACAAAGTTCCGTAAATTCATCGCGTTCTAAATGCGTTATTTGCGATAGTTCGCACGACCACAGAGTATCGTCGTGTAGAAAACTGTTAGCGGCTTCGATAGCCGAGCGATGGGAACTTGTTAAAGGGGCAAAGTTATGTTTTAGGTGTTTAGGCGCGTCGCATCGTAGAGGTGAAAAATGTAAATACTCACCGTGCGGCGTTAATGAGTGTGAAGCCGGGCATCATAAAATATTACACGGTCTTAGTGCGACCACCTCCGCAGAGGCCCCTAAGGCAGCGGGGGGAGTGAACACTATTCGACTTTCTCCTACATATTTAAAAATGGTACCCGTCGAGGTTTCCGGGCCATTAGGAGCTATTCAGGCCCTTGCGTTGCTAGATGAAGGCGCGGGCCTTTCAATCGTGTCTCACGAAGTAGCCGATCAGGTCGTTCCGCGTGAACGAGGCGAACCGTTCGATATAGAAGCCTAGAAGGAACAGGTGGCGTAGTAAAGAATACGGACTCTCGTACGATTCGATTTGCAGTTCGCGGTTTTTGCAGCCGTAAAATTATTCAAATGTATAAAGATGACATGTAAAATTATTTATAATTTTATGAATAAAGATCTCATATCTCATATGTTGCACCAAACCTGAGTTCCACTAGGTACTGCCAGGGTTCAGCACCAGCGCGATCTTGTGAATTTCTCTCCTAATTTCTCGTTAACACGAGTCGAATGACGTAAATAGAAGTCGCGTATGTTGGACCGAACTTGAGTTCCACTAGTTACTGCCAGGGTACAGCATCAGCTCCATATTGAGAACTGTTCTCCTAATTGCTCGTTAACACGAGTTGAATGACGAAAACGGAATACTCGTAAGTTTCACCAAACCTGAGTTCCATAAGGTACTACCTGGGTTTAGCATCAGCTCCATCTTGTGAACTGCTCTTTTAATTGCTCGTTAACGCGAATCGAATGATGAAAACAGCACTTGCCTATGTTGCACCAAACCTGAGTTCCATTAGGTACTGCCAGGGTTCAGCATCAGCTCGAGTTTCTCAAGAAAATACCCAAATTACTATGCATGTGCCTTTCAAATTTGAGGAGTTCCCTCAGTTCCTCATGGATCCCATCATCAAAAATGTACTTGATAGATAATGACCCAAACAAATGCTCTTACCAGGATTCGAACCTGGGACTTCCAGCTTCGTAGGCAGGGGCTACCATTGAAATAATTTCTATGAAATCTTAATTATACTATACATATTAGACAACACAAGCGATTGTATTGCCAATAACATGTGCGGAACCCCCCAAACAGGATATTTGCAGCACCAGTAAGAAATCCTCCAAGAGATCGCTTACCGTTGCCCCCAGGAAGCACCGTCCAGAAACCCTTCCCTTTCTCCCGGATCAACCGGATAAGAATGAGAAGAGCCCTGTCACTCGAGGTAGGCCCCTACCACAAACATTGAATTTTCAATATTTCTCGGTTTTCTCGCTTTTTAGCGAGGTACCAATTATTTGATGTCTGGTACCAAATAGAACATAAAAGGTACTAATTATTGGAATTGGTCCTATCGTCCTGAAGGTGATGGATAATAGGCTACGTCATTATCTGCTTCCCTGTGTACGTCGATAAATTATCCTAAATGTAATTTGTTTTTCTTTTCGACTTTAATTTGCACGTCACATTGTAATGGGTTGTACTTCTATTCGTTATGTACGAGTATATACTCAGCCAGGGTTTATATGCCTATGATCCGTATACAAATGGAAGTATTTTTTAAACTTAAATACCTACTTATTTAGACTCCACCCAGTACCCCAGGCGTGTATAAAATTTCCGGGGAGAAGGCCGAAAGTGACGAAATATGCAGGTTTATTGCATGAAATAATTTATTAAATTAATGTTTCATTTGATGACTGGTTACACACAAATTTTAATAATTAAATATAAGTAAGAAGAATATTAATTTTAAACTTTGAATGATTTCAAAAAGGGCTGAACAGTTTGTCAGTTAACAGTAATTAACTTTGTAGATGGGGAATAGAATAATATAATGTAAAGCAGGTGTGCAGCCGTGTGGAGAGGAGGGTGGAGGGCTGAGCGTGGGCCAGCTAGTCCAGGCCGTTCCTGCGCTGTGGGAACAACTTCTGCTCGGCCTGCTCCACGCGGCGCGCTGCGCCCGCCAGCTGCTCCGACGCCGCCGCCGCGGCCGCTCCGCACGTCTCCGCTATCTCTTGTATTCCAAGCGAAACCTGCAGCAAAAAATATTTTTCAATACAGTTGCTCAAAAAGTGCCCTTTTTTGGCTGTTTTGCGTGCGCAAAGTTTGTTTTTGCGAACTAGTGCTTTTTGCTTTTCCAATCTTTTTAATATTTAGTTGTGTAAGTTGTGTTCCAATTCATGACTGCTTACCGAAGAGTATTATTGTTCTTTAACTTTACCGAGTCGTAATAAAACTAAATACCTACTATTAACGCAATAATATTAAAGATATTGATATTTCATATTTCAATAATTACTTCTTCATCATACTAATGATCATGCATTATAACTATTAACATTGAAAACAGTTCTTATAAATCTGTGTGTATGAAACGGAACAGAGCCTACGAAACGTCAGTCAAAGTAGAGGCGTTTTTCAATCAGGTAAACATGTTCGAAGGGCCTCTAAGACATGACGATACGATTTGTCACATGCGATTTATTATTTTGTTTATGAGACATAATTATTATGAGATTGAAAATGAGAAAGTAAAGAAGATAAGGTAAACATTTTGAAGATGTTCTTAATATATCAACTGTATTACAATCGTGTCACGGAAATAATAAAAAAACTTTAAATTCGTTCTTATGTATTTCAATTTTTTTCGCATCTGTATTGAAAAACGTCGTTCGATTCTTCACGTGCGGATATGTCATTTTTCACTTGTCCCGAGTAATGCCACTCGCCTACGGCTCGTGGCAAGATACCTCGGGACTCCTGAAGTAATGACATACTTTCCGCACTAGCATCGAAATGTACTATCAACTTTTTTAATACAGTTGCTTAAAAAGTGGCCGTTTAGCGTGCCGATAGATCGTTTTACCAAACTAGCGCCAGCGCCACTCACAGTTGCGGACGAGCGCGCTACGATGTTCCAAGCTCCTATGCTCACATCCCCAGAGGCGTGACCCAGTAACTAACCTTTTTATTTCTGTCACCTCTTTTATCGGGAATTTTTCATTAAAAATAAATTGAAATGTATAATAAATCCTCTCTATATGTGTCTGGGTTAACCTTATTTATAACTATTCCAAATTTCGAATCGGTAGCCTAGTACCTACTTCTCGAGATACCTATTAACACTTTGACTGTCCGTGCATTACATGTAATTCACTAATGGGACTTATGGCAAGTAGGTATGTGTACATCTGGGTAAATATACATCTGACGTCCATGCATTACATAAAATGCACTTTCGTTGATATGGAGGACAGCCAAAGTGTTATAAAGATGTGACAGACAGGTAGACTAAGTCGCACGATAATTATTAGTTTTTTACCATTTTGGTACGGAACCCTAAAAAGGTCGTGTGATGCATGGGCGGAAATTACATTCTGTACTCGTCCCGAGCTGCCGTGACTTGACGTGAAGAGCCCTCGAACATGGAACTACTTATTATTAGTTATTATGGACCCTAAGACTTGAAGGTTGTAACATAACATAGCTACACAAGTACACATTCACACCTCGTTCATTTTGATTTAGTGCAATGCTATACGAGGGGTGCTTTTAAAGTTCTGTCTTTTGCAAACATCCCGTGGTTATTTAAAAAAAAAACTAATATCATAATAAAATATTTGAATTTAGAATTCGAAAACAAAAGAATGACTCGAGTTCGGGCGAACAGTTTTAGAATAGCGTCGATTTAAGTTTATAAGTCAGTTGTGAAAATCGAAATTTCGAAAGAAAATTTACTCATCTTCAGTGCTTTGAAGAGTTGACTACGGTTTTTTATAATGAAGCACCATGCCTCCGGACTGCGGAACGTTGGTATTTGAAATTTCAACATGGTTGCTCTAGTCTTAGTGATAGGCATCGTGAAGGTCAACCGAAAACAGCCGTAAAAAAATTGATCTCATGTTGGATAGGATACCACATTGAAGACCAAAAAACGGCTCGCGTTAGATGGTGTCGCAAAACGCTGCGGCAATTCAACCGAGGAAACTCTAAAAACGTTTATGACATTGTCAGTGGTGACGAATCTTGGATATATGCTTACGATCCGGATTCTAAACAGCAGTCGACTGTTTGGGTGTTCCAAGACGAGGTAAAACCGACCAAAGTAATACGCTCACGGAGCACTTCTAAAAAAATGGTCGCCACGTTTTTAGCGAAAAGTGGCCACGTTGCCACCATCGTGCAGTTGCATGTTGGCAGTCCTCAACTGTGCGCTCTTCCCGAAACTTCCTGCCTCGCACAGCTAAACTGTACTGATACGGGGTCTAATAATAATATATACTTACTGCATCTGCTTCAGCTTTTACTTCTGCTGCAGCTTGGTGCATGTTATCAACTGTAGCCTGCATTTCAGGAACATGCTGTATTGATTCCGACTCTAACACAGGAACAGCCTAAAAAAAGGATGATAAATTGAGTTCTGTAGTAAATAGACAAGTCCCTTAAGAGCGCTTTGACAAGAAAAGACGAAAAAATGTAAAATTGATGGTTTTCGTGAACAGATTTCTAGCTTTTCGTTTACTATTAGAAATAGATAGTGTGTATTCCACATAGAACAATTCCTTATCTTTAGGAATATAGGACTAATTTTTTGAAAACTGGCTAACCTACTTAGTTATGATATTTTTTCTGATGGTTGTTTATGAAAAATCGGGTGGAGCACTCATTTTGGGAGTATAGATATTTTAAATTGTAAGAAGTTTATTCTGTTGAATAGTGTTATTTTATATTACAAATACCCTGTTCTCTAGGAATATAGGACAACATTATTTTAATATATTCGTTTTTAATAGATAAAACGAAGTAATTGAATCCAATTTTTTCGTGAAGAACTTCAAATGCGGAATTGCGCTCCAGAACCGGTGTCTCAGATGTGGGTGTCAGGGCCGCTAAGCTCAAGTGGGATTGGGCTGGACATCTCTGCTGCATGCACCCGGAGCGATGGGCCAAATTGGCTACCAATTGGACCCCGGAGGGCGGGCGGAGCAGGGGCAGACCAAAAAGGAGATGGCGGGATGACCTAGACTCATTTTGTAGCGATTGGCGTGAGCATGCATTAAGCCGTGACGAGTGGCGGAGCAGAGGGGAGGCCTTTGCCCAGCAGTGGGACACAACTTAGTAGGCTAATAAAAAAATAAAAATAAAAACTTCAAATACTAATGCCAATAACTCCGAAAATTTACTTAGTGTCAATGTACTTTTAGTATTTGAGTAATTGGCAACGTTTGTTTATGTTGCGTATTTTTTATAAACTTCCACTATTTAATTATATAAATATTAAAATTTGAAAAACACCTCTTTTTGCCCTCGTCAAAACATAGCATTGCGATCATTACGTTTTTTTCCTTGAAAGTAAATAAATTAACATGTAATTTTAAATGCCATTGAATTAAACTAGTGCTTTCAGGACATTAAATATGTTTCCTCTAAAAAGACAAAGAAATTCAATTGTAAATCTAAACTTGCGTAAATTTCCCATACATCCGCCATGACAGCGAAATTCTCTTTGAATCAGTCGAGCTTTGGCTCTCGTTCGAGGTGGTCGCGTACCTACTTCATCTCGGCATTTTGACAGGTTGTCTGACATTCATTTTTGACGGGAAATCATATACGTATACAAAAAGGATACCAGTAGACAGATTGTATTCGAAATAAATAGTGTAATTAATTGCGTTACATGGTTATTCCGTCTCATTTCAAATTAGAGTTATTGCTGTTTACCAGCCGTGTATGCTAGACAAATACAATATATTAGAAAAAAATTACGATTACTAGCGAATTCTTTTAATTTGTTTCATCAAAACTCAGTTTAAATAAAATAAGTTTCAAGGTTAGTTTTCACTAAGTGGAGTTTATTTTTATTATGCTGGTAATAATATTACGTCGTTTTTAAGCCAAAGCGTGACTTTTGAAGTACGTCAACGTGATTGATAATTTTATTTTGACTTCGGCTTGTTTGCAAATAACAATGATTATTTAATTTTATTTATTGCAAGCAGTGTTGTTGTCTACTTCGTATTTCAGAAATGAAGATCTTGCAGTGTTTTCTTGCCGTTCTCTATACTATCTCGGAAAGTACAGCGGAGAGAAAACTATGAAGGAAATATCTTCATGCAATCGAAATATTGGCAAACAGAACCACGGATCCTAATCCTCCTAAGAGTGCAATAATACTGCATCCGTTATGCAGCATGTATCATACGGCAGCTCCTACAAATCGAGACTCATATACAATGTATAATGTATATATTGTTGTAAAAAAATATATGAGTATTTAACAAATAAAACTGTGTTTGTGTCAGTAGCGGCTACTAAGATCCTTGTTATCACGCGAAAATAATCTTTAGAAACCTCCCCCAAATTGTTATTTTAGTACGTTTTACATTAGTTATCAACATTACATTACATTCAACGAGGAAGATGTGATGATTAGTAATCTGACATTGTTTTTAAAGGCAACCAATCCACTTTTTATAGGTAGGTAAAGTAGAGTATCAGAACAATCTAAACATAAATAAATAAATAACTAATAAGGAACAAGTCAAACGAAACTTCATACAAATAAGTACTTAAGTTCAGTCAAGTGTAAAAATATGGTGGTGCACATCTTACTCAAAAATATGTCCCATAGCCCCTTATGCCGGTGTAATAAGAGCGTAGTACCATATTTATGAGTCGATTACCTATGTCGAACCATATTTTTGCACTTGACTGTACGTAATTCATCCATCCAGGCAGGCAGGCACTTTAGGAAATGCCACTTTTAAATTGCTTCTATTTATTTTCGCTCCTTTATACTACCTATATTCGAGTTCATTAACGCATTAGTGCATTAATCGGAGGTGAGCCAGCCTACGAAGCAATAGGTCCCGGGTTAACCGGGTTAACAGAACCTAAATATATTATCATCACTGGTACACCTCACCCACAAAGGGTACTAGTAAAAGCAAAGTCCATTGAATCTCTCGTCCAATCTGACTCTATACTAAACTCATCTCTCTCTTTTTCTTCTGAGGATGAGTTATCAAAAAGCATGGATGAGTTAAATGACCTAAATATTGTAAATGAGCTGAGGGAAGAAATTGAGAGGTTGAAACTAAATCTGGCCAGCACGGAGCAGGAACTTTATAATTCTATCCTTGAAAAAAATGAGTACATCCGTCAAATTCAAAAGCTAACACGCGAAGTAAGTACATTAAAAAATATCTGCAAGAGTCCTAGAAGCTCGAAAAAAGGCCAACTGAAAAAGGATAAATCAATCCTGTCATCACCTAGCTTTGTGCAAAGCCCTGCAAAAAGCACTGCCTATGCAACACCTGAGAGCTTAAATAAATTACAAGATTTGGAGTCCCAGATTGTGAAATTTCAGAAACAGCTATCTAGTGCACAGCATGAAACATGTGCTCTTAATTTAACGTTAAAGGAGCTAGAGCATAAGCTGTCTCTACGAGTACATGCCTTACCAGAAACGGCAAATACAGAAGTACGTACCATCAGACCTCACGACCGGGCTGACAACACACACGATATGAATAATATGCAAAAAATAAAAAATAAACTATTAATTATATCTACCAGTAAAAGATATCGGATGCTCCAAAATACGGAAAGAAATAAAGTTCTAAACAACTATCAACGCTGCCACTACATAATACCAAATGTCGAAATTGACATACTTCTAAATGGCATAGAAACAAAACTAACAGGGTATACAAAACGTGACTTTTGTTTAATCGTGATTGGCGAGGCAGACTTCTACAATCCAAACGATTACAACTACAACAACTACAGTAGTCAATGAAATTCGAAAAAAATTGCAAGGACTATTACACACTAACATCATAATAGTTGGCCCAACGTATATAAGCGGGCTGCGCTTATATAACCGTAGGGTAGAACTCTTTAACAAACTACTCTGTAAAGACATGCTAACTTACAAATACGGCACCTTCCTAAACTGTAACCCAAGGTTGAATCATGACCACTTCCCTATCTTCTCTGGAAAAGTTAATAACAATGGAGTACAAGAGATTCTCCTTCACATAGCCGAGGTAACAACAAATCAGCAATGCGATACTTGCCCTCAGGATAAGGCTGTTATCGACAGTTTGCCCACGACGTCCACCTGGCCTACGAATACGTATATATCGGAGCGGCCCTTTCTCCACCCCAGGGAGACCAAGTCTCCCGTCAACCATTGTGCCGCAGGCGAAAACCAATAATAGCAAGAATACTGTTAATATACTTCACCTTAATATAAATAGGCTAGCCAATAAAACTTGCAAATTAGAGAGTGAACTCCAACTCTTAAGTGAAATCGATGTGTTGTGCCTATCAGAGCACTGGCTTAAGTCAAACCAAATAAACAGTGTGAATATACTGAACTACCAGCTCCGAGCCTCTTACTGTCGATCCTCGCGGATGGGTGGAGGAGTATGCATATACGCCGGCGCCGACATCCTGACCATGGAGCGCAAGGAAGTATCTGAGCTCTCCGTTGAAATGCAGTGTGAAATATGTGCAGTGGAATGTATCGGCCTGGACCTTATTATCGTATCTGTATACAGACCGCCTAGTGGTGACATGATGTTGTATCTATCAAAGTTAAAGCAACTGTTAAATCTAAACGCCATACAGAATAGTCAAGTCATATTAGTAGGCGATATAAACATTGACTTACTGACTAATTGTAACATTACAAAGAAGTTACGTGATACTATTAAAATCGCTGGTTTTAGAAGTCTTATAAATGTACCTACTAGAATAACAGAAACTACTAAAAAATGTATTGACCATGCGTACGCAAATATAATTAAGTCCGACATAAAAAATATAAGATGTAATGAAATGCATCTATCAGACCATTTATCGTTTATTATCAGTGTAAGTGTAAATAACAAAAATATATTTAAATGCCATGTACTCAAACGAATGTTTTCAAAATGTAACAAACAGGATTTTACTCGAAATCTTTATTTGTATAACTGGGAGAAGGTTCTAAATAATAGTAGCTGCCCAGCTAAAAAAAAATGGAGTCTGTTGTAAATGTGTTAAAACATTATTTCGAATTACATTTTCCTATTAAATACCACCCCGCAAAAATGTCAGGCGATGTTTGGGTCAATGAAACTATAAAAATCCAACGCAATAACATCCGTAAGCTCAAAACAAAATTAAGTCAAAGTCCTAATGATGCCGAATCACTCGGTAAGCTTCAGATTTTGGAACCACTGTACTGGTTGGTCTCTTTTAAAAAATGTTCGTAGAGACTATATAAATGAACAAATTTCCAACAGTAACGATATGTCGCGTAGTATTTGGCGAGTAATATCCAACGAATCGTGCAGATCTAACAATAGTAAGAGTAGGGCGATAGGCATACTCGTAAGCAAGTCGGCTGGTGACTGTCAAGGTTGTGCGCGCTGCCGCGTCCGCCGCGCAACTAAACAAGTACTATGTCAGTGCAAATGTCAACAACGCGAGTCCCTGCACTCAAACTGCCTTAACATATTTACACAAATATTTACATGAGCCACCGCCGCAGTTCGTTTGCATTCCATTCACTTTGAACGAAATGATTGTCGCTTGCAAGAAAATCAAACGTAAAACCTCTAAAGACATTAATGATATGTCAACACACATATTAGATTGTTTACCCCCTATCGTAATATCCCTGTTACTAAACTTACTCGTTTTTAATAACTGCGTGAGTGCTGGTGTATACCCTGACACCTTAAAACTAATAAAGGTGCAGCCGATTTACAAAGGTCGGGGCGAACTACACTCACTTAAGTCCTACAGACCGATCTCACTGGTACCAATGATATCAAAGATTTTCGAAAGGCTACTTAGTGACAGACTTATGGAACATTTTAATCACAACAAACTATTGAACAGTCAGCAGTACGCTTACCAGCCGGGCCGGTCGATCACGGACGCCGTGCGCGACGTAGTGGGACGAGTGCTAGGACACCTCGAGGACGCGCAGCAGGTCGCTGCCATTTTCTGCGACCTGTCGCGAGCCTTCGAGATGATTGACCACTCACTCCTCCTCAACAAGCTCTCCTAGTACGGCATCACCGGTAGGTTTCTAGATATAATGACATCATTTTTGAAAGATCGTAAACAGTGTACGCACGTACTAAACGCGAAGTCAGACATGGAGCCTATCGGTGATTGTGCGGTACCTCAGGGGTCTATTGCTGGAAATAATCTTTTTTTGATTCTTGTCAACGACATAACGACTGCTAGTCCGGACCAAGAATATGTAACGTTTGCTGATGACACTTGTGTTATTGTTCATGCGAGCGATTTCGAGAGCCTAAAATCGAAAATTAGTTTGGTCATTGATCAACTAGGGAAATGGTTCTCCGCCAACGGTATGCTTCTAAACCTGGACAAAACTAGTGTTGTACATTTCCAGTTAAGTCCAACAAACCTAAACTGAACATTATGTTAAACGACACCCTTATACCACAAGTTGAAACAGTTAAATAACTTGGTTACCAAATTGACTCCGGATTGACGTGGGCCCCACATATACAGGTAACTTGTGACAAATTAGCCTCAGCATGTTATGCACTGTCCAGAATAGCACCCAGTTTGTCTATTAAAAATATTAAAACTGCTTATTATGGATATTTCCACTCTATTCTTGTGCAGGGTGTGGATCTATGGTGCACAGCCGCTGATCGCGATAGACTGTTTGTAATACAAAAACGCGCCCTGCGCATAATAGATGGCAAACCTATGGACTACCCCGCACAGGCCTTGTTCAAAAAACATAAAGTTTTAACCTTACCGTCTATTTACATATTGACCGTTTGTATGTATGTAAGGACAAATATTCACAAATATAACTCCAGTGCATCAATGTGTAACCCTCCAGCACCTGCACGCAGAAGACCAAAACTGCAAATCCCTAAGCGCCGGCTTGCCAAATCTAGGCGGTCTCTCAGCATCATGGGGCCGACACTTTACAACGCAGTTCCAGATGTCATTAAAGACTCTGAATCTGATGCAATATTTAAGCGCAAACTTAAATCACTACTGCTAGATCAAGCTTACTACGATATCGACGACTTTAATAACACTTGAGTGGAAAATTGACCCCAGCAACGTCACTTCAATGTAGGTATTCATTTTTGAAATTTCTTCCCTAGTAAGTTAACCCGTGGAGCGACCTCCCGCTTAAATTTAAAATGGCCGCAAGTGCCCGGCGAATTTGAGTAGAAAGATTTGAGGTTACCTTTTGATACTTCATTTGAAATTGTGCTTTTGTTTTATAATTATATAAGATATGTCAGACATCGTTAGAAAGCTGAATAAATATGCTATACATGACAATTAGAAAAATGTAACTGACCTGTGATTATCAATCCAAAAACAAACATTCCTTTTCGAGTTTCATTTGTTTTTGTCACTCATTCGAACACTTTGCCTTTTTACACACAACTTGTTCACATATTTCACACTTGTCATATATATCATTTTGATCGTTATAACATTCCGCGTTGATAGATACCATTGGTTTTCACCAAGACGCGCTATGCACTACACAAGAACTATTTATTTACGCAATGGCTACGCGCGCGCTTCGCGGGTCCGTGCCGCCTTTAAAACTGTCAAACTTTGGAGGCTTTTATCATCAAGTTATGCTGCGATTTTTCAAAAACCAATACATAACACAAAATCTTTATTTAATTTCCAGTAATTTGATATATAATTTATATAAGTAACACTTAACTTTTCATTTTAAAAGTCACAACACACGAAACACAACTTTCCGCAAACGGGGTGTAATGGCGGCTCGTTCAAATTTTTTCACACGTCTCAGAAATTTATTATTTTTGGTGCCTTGGATTCGAGTAAATTGCCGAATATCCGCGTTTTTATGTTGGTAGAACTGTCACGCACTGATTTTTAATCCAATTTGGAGTGACAACATAACCGAATCTGACAAAGAAGCCCACCAATAGCAGCACTTCTCTTATAGACACGGTGTGTCTATAGGGCGCTACCCGCCAAAAAAAGTTATGGACACACGGTGTCTATAGGACGCTCCACGGGTTAATAGTTTTTAATAAATGTACATATTGACTCCTAGATAGTTATAAGCGTAACTGTACATTCCTACAGATTTACCTACCTACTTACATAAATGTACCTCCGTAATATTTTATAAATGTATGACGTGTAAAATGTATATACTTTTACAAATAAAGTCTGTATTCTGTAGTGCTACAGCTACTACACCTACCTACTCAGACGCCTGATCAACCAGTATAGCATGGTTGGTTTTTCATAAGAATGCCAAATTTCAACTCGTTTAAATACATCCAAATAGAGTATATCTTATGAAAATAACTTAATAGTTGCATTGTAAAATTACAATTGAGGAGTATTTTTTCCATCTTAGTAGGACTTATTTGATGTGGAGAGAAATAACCCCTGCTGCAAAAGACACTACTCAATATAACTTTTATTGTTAGCACACAGTCCGATATGTCAAAGTGCATAAAGTGAATGAAGTCAGATGTGTTTCAGTTAATCCACATAATTTTTTATTTAGTGGAGGAGGTTGGCAAGAATGGACAACAAGTTCAAGGGTAGTATGAAACAGATACTAGTCTTAATGCCAAAACAACTCCACTGACTAGAAAATCACACTGCAACTTCTTTACCGCCTGCCTCAGTTAAAGTTACTCAACACAAATTTAATGTGTAATTATTTTTATAAAGGGTGAAATAAAAAGGATCATTGAAATTATAGTGAATATATATGTCATACTGAACAATGGGGTCAATATCTAGCAATCAGTCACAAGAAAAACATTTGGCTGTTTCATACAAATTGCTGGCATCACACTAACCAGAATGTACCTATATAACAGCCAAATTTGTTTCCCGCGATTTCAGCATAGGTCCCATAGATAAAAGTTGTTCAGTATGACTTATACATTCAGTACATTAGTCCATTTGTGAGCTGTTTTTATTATATTATATTTATATCTGCAGCATAAATAAAACCATTTAAGGAAATAATAGTTAAGGTGGGTGTAGGGCATGTACCTGTTTGCAACGGTGCATGCAGGAACAGTGGTGGCGCAGCATAGGCTCTGCCCCCGCCACTACTTGCTTGTGCTTGTCGTTCTGCTCACTCTGCTTATTAACAAAACAATTGACTGTACAAAAATACTCATGATACCTACAAAACTGTCTCCAATTCTTCAATTAACTTGGTCAAATTTTTAAATGTAAATCATGTATTGTAGTACTATCGGCCCAATTAAATCCTGACCCACCATCCATGGAACTGTGTCATATTGACATCTAAAGTCAAATGCTAAGTAAAATCATACATGACGTTACTGTGATACAGTTTTATGGTGGGTGAGGATTCAATTGGGCTGATAGTACATAATCAAATATATTATTAAAACAGTGTAAAGCACATTTCATACAAAGTTAAAGGTTTTTAGGATATTTAGGAAACTTTTTCACATTATTATTGATCAATATAATCCATCATGTTTTTTCATATGCGAAAATACAAAAACCTGTGCGATGATAGGATTTGGAAAATAGTTTTGGATTTTTTATTTTGTATAGTAATTTTAATTGATGTTTTCGACTAAATTAAATAAATTAACAAAAATGTTTAGCAAATTCATCATAAACCTGCAAAAACTTTAGTATGAATAATGACCCATGCACATCCACCTTCATGAATAGTTTAAGATAGTGGCTACATATAGTTCCTTCAAAATAGTCTTCATGATAGTCTTCGTTAAGTTTCTACTTACAAATCTCTTACCATTTCAACAAAATTTGGGTCTGTGTAGTTATTCAGTTCGTTAGCCATATTTACAGCTTCAGAGAGCTTTTCATGTCCCACTGTGGCATTGTTCACAGTTTGCGACGCGTTCAATAAACTGCTGGTGGCAGAGTCTCCCTGCTGTTGCCCGTCTGGAGTTGAACTCACAGCTAAACCTAACTTGGCCTCAAGTTGTTCAATTCTGCTTTGTAAAACTGTGATCGGATCCATTTTGCAAGATATAGAAAAGAAATACACAAACAGTAATTATATTAACTGCTATATATAAGAAAATTATAAAAGGAGAATAACATTTGCACCGAATTCTTTTCTTGAATAAAATTAAATATTTGACAGTGACATTATCCAAAAAACATAGACAGTTTGTTTTCCAGCCATTCTTAATGGTGCTTTTACATGCTCGGGCTCTCGGCCGAATGATTCGGCCCACCCTAGTACACGCTCATTCGAGACAGACTATATAGATAAAATTTAAGCCAGACCATAGACAATTTAAACTTTTTCAGGTAGTTTCGGTGAGTTAAACGGTGTTTTAAATAGCTTTGGTTATTGAAACTATTTAAGACACTTTTTAAATAGCTTTACCCGAAGTGAAATTATTGACGTGACAACGTCTTAAATTAGGTTGCGGCTGGGAGTCACTTATGAAAAAGTGTAACGCTCGGTAACGTTACGATGAGTCACCGAACGAGAGAGAGGCCCGCCGAATGCCTTGCGTCTCTCTCCCACTCAACTATGATCGGTCTGCCGCGCGCGCAGCACTAGAGAATTAGGCGCATTGAATCGGCGCATGCTTGTGTCTCTGTCTTTGTCTTTCTCGAACGTTGATAGTGTTAAGTAAGTTCCTATTGTGCAATTTAATTATATTCATATCAATAAATATTCTACCGAGAAAAAGACGTTGTCACGTAAAATCTTCGCCCGTAAAACCGACTTTACAGGCAACCATTTTTTTAAGACACCTTTTAACTCAACCAAACTACCTGAAAAAGTACTTAAATTGTCTCTGGTCTGGCTTAAGTTTTCTCTATATAGTCTGTCTCGAATCATCGTGTACTAAAGCCCCTCATTCACGGCAGTCCGCCGGCACTCCGGCATGGCTGGAAGTAGCGGACACACGGTGTGCAAGTGGCCCAGCCTGGCAGTCCAATTCGCACTTATTCGTTGAAAGATGTGCAGCGCTGCGTTTTAGCGCATACACTGTACTCGAATTAAAAAAATGCCGCCATCTCTTATGTCATTTTTAATAATGAATAATTAATATTTTTTGCATTGCCGCATTTCTCAATTGTTTATTACCGTAATTTAGTGCAATTCGGACTGCAAGGAGGTGGGCGGAGCTAGCAGGATGTTGCCGTACGGCACGCATCCGGCAACGACATTCACGATGCTATATTACGTGCCGGAGGTGCCGGCGGACTGCCGTGAATGAGGGGCTTATCATGGCCGAAACATTCGGCCGAGAGCCCGAGCATGTAAACGCACGGTAAGGGCTTACTCACACGGTACAATCAAATTGGCAATTTAGTATGTTCGGACATTCTCGCCATCCCTAAAGCCCCTCACGGCAGTCCGCCGGCACCTCCGGCATGTAACCGTGCGTTTACATGCTCGGGCTCTCGGCCGAATGTTTCGGCCATGTTAGTACACGATGATTCGAGACAGACTATATAGAGAAAACTTAAGCCAGACCAGGGACAATTTAAGTACTTTTTCAGGTAGTTTGGTTGAGTTAAAAGGTGTCTTAAATAATTTCACCTCGGGTAAAGCTATTTAAAAAGTGTCTTAAATAGTTTCAATAACCAAAGCTATTTAAAACACCGTTTAACTCACCGAAACTACCTGAAAAAGCTTAAATTGTCTATGGTCTGGCTTAAATTTTATCTATATAGTCTGTCTCGAATGAGCGTGTACTAGGGTGGACCGAATCATTCGGCCGAGAGCCCGAGCATGTAAAAGCACCATAACCGTGCGTTTACCGTGCGTTTACATGCTCGGGCTCTCGGCCGAATGTTTCGGCCATGTTAGTACACGATGATTCGAGACAGACTATATAGAGAAAACTTAAGCCAGACCAGAGACAATTTAAGTACTTTTTCAGGTAGTTTGGTTGAGTTAAAAGGTGTCTTAAATAATTTCACTTCGGGTGAAGCTATTTAAAAGGTGTTTTAAATTTAAGACTCCAAAAAGTCGTAGTTTAAGTTTATATATCCAACATGGCAATGAACAGATAGAGGAAGCCAACAGTACTAAGTTCCTTGGTGTGACTATCGATCAATGCTGTAATTGGAAAGCTCACGTTTCGGACATCTGTACGAAACTTCAAAAATATGTATATGCCTTACGACGACTAAGTACTACGAGTTCAAAAGACATTGCATTGACAGCATATCACGGTTACGTATCTTCCATCTTAAGCTACGGATTAATAATCTGGGGCAACTCCGTAGAAATGAATAGAGCGTTTTTAATGCAAAAGCAGTGTCTAAGGGCAGTGTGCAACACTCACTACTTAGAGCCATGTACGCCTCTATTCCGGCAGACTAGAGTCCTGCCTTTACCATGCATGTACATTAAAGAAATGGCACTATTTGTACACAAACATCCGAACATGTTCCCTACACATGCACAGGTTTTTCCAAGGTCAACACGAAATAAAGCACGGTTGCGCTTACCTCTTACTAAGACCCAAATATATAGACATAATGCACAATGTATGGGTATACAAGTCTACAATAAGATACCAAGTGACATTAGAAACTGTTCGTTAAACCAGTTTAAAAAATCATTAACCAACTGGCTATTAAATAAATGTTTTTACTCTGTACGTGACTTCTTAAACAACAATGAAAATGATTATATATATAGGTATTAGAATAATTTATTCAGCTTGAATGACATTTTAAATTGTTAATTTTGTAATTTTAGTTATGTGTTTATTAATTTTGATTGGATGACATGTTAATTTTGTAATTTTTGCATGCTCAATTGTGAGTCGAGTACACTGTACAAAAGATTTTGTAACACCATCTGCATACCCACTGTATTCTCGCAAATAAACATTTTGTATTTGTATTTGTATTTTGTATTTGTAAATGGTTTCAATAACCAAAGCTATTTAAAACACAGTTTAACTCACTGAAACTACCTGAAAAAGCTTAAATTGTCTATGGTCTGGCTTAAACTTAATCTATATAGTCTGTCTCGAATGAGCGTGTACTAGGGTGGGCCGAATCATTCGGCCGAGAGCCCGAGCATGTAAAAGCACCATCACACTTGCATATTGTAGTGACAAAGAAGTTTTCCCGTCAATGCCAATTTTCGATGTTCGCGGTAGGCATGCTGCCACAGACTACTAAGAAGATACATGCTGCTGATAGCTACGTCCCGTAGAATGGCCCGTGATGGCCTATTGTGGGGAGCCAGCGAACTTAAAAAACAGTTTTTTTAGTTCGCTGTGGGGAGCGGCTATGATATAGTATGATTTATATGCCTCCCTATTTTTTAATACCGAAAAAAAGGGACGCACATAATTTAAAAACAAAATCTACTGCAGCCTTGGCTTGTGACCGTGCGTTTACATGCTCGGGCTCTCGGCCGAATGTTTCGGCCATGTTAGTACACGATGATTCGAGACAGACTATATAGAGAAAACTTAAGCCAGACCAGAGACAATTTAAGTACTTTTTCAGGTAGTTTGGTTGAGTTAAAAGGTGTGTTAAATAATTTCACTTCGGGTAAAGCTATTTAAAAAGTGTCTTAAATAGTTTCAATAACCAAAGCTATTTAAAACACCGTTTAACTCACCGAAACTACCTGAAAAAGCTTAAATTGTCTATGGTCTGGCTTAAATTTTATCTATATAGTCTGTCTCGAATGAGCGTGTACTAGGGTGGGCCGAATCATTCGGCCGAGAGCCCGAACATGTAAACGCACCATATGAGATTTTTCCTTGTCATTCCAATAGCTTAATTATAGATGGACGATATATTATAATGTAATCTGTACTGATGGTAATAAAACAACTTATAAGGTAAAACCATTTATTTTTTAACCGCCGCACCACCCAACAATTGGTAGCAGAGCGTGGTTGTATTTATGTAGTCGACGTATATCAAACTTCGTTCGAAATGAGCACGTCGGCGGCTTCGTCGTCGTACCATCGGATCGAAGCATTAAATAAAGATAATTACGATACGTGGTGTCTCCAAGCCCAAGCGGTGCTCATCAAAAATGGCCTGTGGGGTTATGCAAGTGGGGAAATACCCGAGCCGACTGCAGCAACTGACGCGGCGGAAAAGAAAGAGTTCCTGCAAAAAGATTTGCTTGCGCGATCGGAGCTTTTTACTGCTTATGTCGCCTTCGGAGCTGAAACAAGTAAGAGGTTGCAAAACATCAGCTGAACTTTGGAAGAAACTGAAAAATATTCACCAAAGTACAGGCCCTGCTAGGAAAGCCACATTGCTGAAGCATCTTATCTTGAAGAAACAAGAAGACGGTGATGTCCGTGATCACTTAAACGATTTTATGGACACCGTCGATAAACTAGCTGACATGGATATCACTTTAAATCCAGACCTGCTAAGTATAATGATGCTATACAGCCTTCCCGCTTCATTCGAAAACTAGCGAAGAATAGCGGTAGAATCGAGGGATACCTTGCCGAAGCCTGAAGAGCTGAAAATTAAAACAATAGAAGAAAGCGAAGCTAGGAAGAATCAAGACAGGCAAACTGATGGAAGAGAAGGTGCATTTTACTCCAAGAATAAGAAGTACTGTCAAAGATGCAAGAAGAAGGGCCATACTATTGAAAAATGCTTGAGTAAGGAAAATAAAAGCAAGCCATTCCACAAAACTGACAAAAAGGATGAGAAAACCTTTAACTTAACTCCTACCTATTTGTCTATTACGCCTGCAGAAGCCTGTTGTTTGGACAGCGGCTGCACGTCGCATATGTCTGCGCGCGCTGAGAATTTCGAGAGCATAAAGCCAGAAAAAGGATCTTTGAGATTGGCATCCGAAAATCAGACAGCAAAAGTGGAAGGAAAAGGCAATGTACGCATAAACATCGATGATGATGTAATCAATCTCCTGGATACCCTGAAGGCGTAGTATAAAAATTGTACGACATTAACTCCTCGACCGCGTTAGCGTATCGGGAGTTCAAATTATGTTTGCCGTTTATTTAAATCATCCGGCAACTTTCATATCTTGACCCCTCGATACGCTAACGCGGTCGAGGAGTTAATGTCGTACAACTTTTATACTAGGCCTTCTGTACGTACCTACGTTAGCAACAAACCTGTTATCTGTGGTAAAAATCACTGAAAAAGGAAACAGTGTATTATTCACTAAAGATAAAGCCTACGTCAAGGACCAAAAAGGTAAAATAATATTAATTGCTATAAAAGAAAATGGCCTGTACTACACAAAGGGAGAAAAAGCGAACATAGCCAAGAGCATAAGCAACATCGAAATGTGGCATCGAAAACTTGGACACCTTAACGAGAACGACTTAAAGCTAGCTGCAAATAAGAAACTAATAAAAGGATTAGAACTAGGAGGAGGAAATTTTCCAGACTGCGAAGTGTGTATAAAAGGAAAGATGGCCAGACTGCCATTTTCATCTGTAGAGGGACCCCAATCTACTCAAGTACTGGAAATAGTGCACAGTGACGTTTGTGGACCTGTCAATACAGAAACACTAGCAGGAGCAAAATATTTCGTTACTTTCCTGGACGATTATACCAAATATTGCTGCATCTACTTCATATCACACATCACACAAAAGCGAAGTGTTCGAGAAATTTAAAGAATATAAGACCAAAGTTGGAAAGTTTCACAACAAACCGATCAAAAATTTACAATCGGACAATGGAACAGAATACTGCAATCGAGCGTTTGATGATTACCTGAAAGAACATGGAATCAAGAGAAGACTCACTGCACCGTACACCCTGCAGCAAAATGGTCAAAGCGAAGCGAACGCAAAAATAGATCGCTTCTCGACCGAGCCAGATGTCTGATGATAGAGGGAAACGTACCACAAAAACTATGGGCAGAGGCAGTATTCACAGCTAACTATCTTATCAATAGAAGTCCAGCTAAAGCATTGAAAGGTTGTACACCATATGAAAAATGGGCTGGTCGTACTCCATCCGGAAATCACCTTCATGTGTTCGGAAGCAAAGCTTTCGTTCTGAACAAACAAAGGAAAGGTAAATTTACACCTAAATCCATTGAAGGAGTTTTCATGGGCTATGCACAACTAGCAAAAGGATTTCGCATTTACATTCCTGAAAAACAAGGTATAGTAATTAGCAGAGACGTGAAAGTCATTGATAAGATGTACTAACAAAATGATAATGACCATACCGGACAAGACTACGAAGAATTCTTTAACGAACAGGAACGGCCGAGAGTGCAGAGACCTGAAAGAGAAAACAAGGTTAGTAAAAATACGGAAATAAATGGGAAGAAAAAACAGAGAAAGAAGAAAGTAAACTTACCTGTGGTGGTAGAAGTAGAATTTTCAGAAACTCAAAAACCTACCAATAAAACCGTAGCAGCATCTCCTGAGCCGGAACCCGAAGTTGATCTAGATGAAATTAACGTAGAAACAGAAGTACTGGAAGGTACGAGTCAAAATTCATCAAACGTGGAAAATCCCGAAATTGAAGAGCCAAGACCTAGAAGAGAACGTAGAGCTCCGGCTTGGCAAAAAGATTATGTGCTAAATCAGTCATTATCTTCTGATGAATACCTATCTTCTGAAACATTAAATGAAGGAGATATGGATGAACTTACTTATCTGTGCAGAGCAGAAGAAAGGAATGAAGAATGGCATGATGCTATAAAAACAGAAATTAAGGCACATATAAAAAATGGAACATGGGAAATTATAAAGAAAGAAAAGAACATGATAGTCATAGACCATACAATGGTTTTGAAAAATAAATGGACTCCTGAAAAAAGAGAAATTAAAAAGGCCAGACTTGTTGCCAGAGGATCTGGACAACGACCTGGCGTTGACTTTAATGAAACGTTCGCTCCAGTTGCGAAATTAAGCACAATTCGAACTGTGATTGCTCTAGCAGTCGAAGAAAACTTAAAACTGAACCAAATGGATGTCACGACAGCCTACCTAAATGGCGACTTGGAGGAGAACTTATTCATGAAATATCCAGAATATACAGAACAATACGTCGCTGAAATTATGGTAGAGGCATGCGACGAGGATGATTTCATCTTGTACAACAAGACAAAGAAAATGCTAGAAGACATTAAGAGTGTACCAGAAGAAAAAGTATGTCACCTCAAAAAGGCTCTCTACGGTTTAAAACAGGCAGGAAGGCAATGGTATACGAAACTAGACGCCAAGCTAAAGAAAATGGGATTCGAAGCATCAAAAGCAGATCCTTGCGTGTACATATCGGTCAAAGGAGGAGAGAAAACAGTTATTGCCATATATGTAGACGACCTCTTTATTGCATACTCTACTCCTGTCCAAAAATACTGGCTGAAATCAAGAAACGTTTAAACGAAGATTTTGACATGAAAGACTTAAGACAGCCAAAAAGATTAATAGGTATTGATTTAGAATATAAAGACAATAAAATAAAATTAAGTCAAAAGAAATTTATTCTGGATACTTTAAAGAAATTCAAGATGGAGGAGTGTAAACCCACTACCACACCAATGGAAGTGAACTTAAATCTGGAGCCCAATACGAAAGGAGGAGCTGAGGACTTACCATATAGAAATCTGATCGGAACGTTGATGTACTTGTCAGATGCTACCCGACCTGATGTAACATATGCGGTTAATTTAAGACGTAGGAATTTACAGGTTTGACTGTGAATGTGTTCTCTCATACATTGTGCATACGAAACGGAGTGTTTCAACTAGGGTGCTAGAACACATAGCCGATGTCAGGCATCATCAACAAAAGTCTACATTCTGGGAACCCCCTACAGGTACATCGGATATAAAATCTTTAGGTTGTTTGTATCCGTGATGAGGTTCACCATTCTTTTAAGTTTGATAAACCTTTTGTCATCGGCAAAGAGAAGCGATGCATTCCCATGATGCCGCGTGATATTATTGAAATCAAGAAGGTTCCTAATGTCAATAGAGTGAATGGCTTTTCGCTTCGTTATGGAAGCGGCGTAAGTGGTATGTATGTTATTTCTTACAAGGTTATCTAATTTTAATTGTTTTGTTGTAGTACCTATACCCTTATAGCTTTATAACTTTTATAAGCGCCTCTGAACATGTGTCCAACCATATGTTTTTATATTTATATTGTTTTATGTATGTTTTTTGCGCAAAGTAATATAATGTAAATAACTTGTTGAAACGAAAGTTGGGATACCTAATGAATGTTATTAATAACTGGAGCCGTAAGGAATGTAGTTAATAAACGTGATTAATCCATTTTTGAAGTGTTTTATTTCAATGGAAATTAATCGCGGTAACTGAAGACAATAATATTACATGACCACAAAAACCTACTTATTTACACTGTATTTTACATACTTAGGATTTACATAAATAAAACCAAATCAGCTCCGGTTTGCCCGAAGATCATTTTGACGCTTCGCCACTGATACGAATAGAACAAATTCATTTCTTTGGAACATTTTAATATAAGAGCATTGTAGAGAAAGTAGATTTCTGTCAATCAAAATATGTGTTTATAACTCAGAATCAGGGCCTATACTACGAAAATCGAACGATTGCGGATTTATATCTCCATCTCTGTCACACTTGCAAATTGGAGTGACAGAGAGGTTTTCCCGTCAGTGCCAATTTTCGATGTTCGTGGTAGGCATGCAGAAAGTTCTTTTACCGATAATATTTAACTACTCGTAGTTTTGTTACTACTTTATTACATACACATTTTTTTTGCCCTGTACTGGAAACGCTGTTTGTGATTTAGAGTTAAAATACTTGGACAATTAAATGAACAAGAAATCTGTGATAAAAAAAAATACAAAAAAATATTCCATTGCCGGGGATCGAACCCAGAACCATTTGCTTCATTATGAGATTATTAGCAATAGGCTAAACAACCCAGCCAAACCAGTTGTCAAATTTAGTTCACTGTGTTTTCTTGATGACGCTAGTAGTATAAACGAAAACGAGTTGTCGTTCTTCTCTTAGTATATTATTCTTTGCTTTCCTTGTTGACGTATTACTGGCCAGTGGCCAATGCCTCCGCGGCGATAGCCATAAAAAATAAGTATGTTAGCTGGCATGTATTGGATTTGGATTGGATCTATTCTATTCTATAATATAAGGCTATAATCTTTCATTTTTTATTTATTTATTTTCCATCTTAAATTTATTTATTCTATAAACTCAAATTTTTGGGCTAAATTTTAGAAATATACTCCACAAAACTTGACACTGGCAAAGTGCCCTGGCAGCAATAGCCATTCCTACAAAAAAAAAAATTCTATTGACATCCAGTCAATCCAGTGATACAGCAATTAATTTATAACCATATCATTTATATTCATCTTAAAGTCAAAAGTATATTAAAATTACAACGATGGATGAAGAGTTGGGAGATATAGCGCATGAGAATTTTGATTTACCGCCTGTGAAATACGAATGTAAGTTGAAATCCTTTTTTTATATACAATTTAGTGTACTCTAAATTTATAACTTTTAACAACAACAAAAATACTATAAACCGGCTTAAGAGTTTATAAACCAAAGGATAGTATTCTACTCTCGTAAATAACATTCGCATTTAAAAATAAATTATAAAATCATTTATTCTCGAAATATATACAGTAAGTGTAACTTACCTAACTACCTACCTCTACCTACCTTAAATCTAAAGTAGGTCCTTGAGGCATTGTACCTAGGATGCTGGCGGCATTTCCTCGTTGTATCGCAATGCTGATACGTTGTGCGAGGAAGCCACCAGCTCTTCGGTCACCAGTAACATCAACCAGACGTTTCGCGATTTCTACGAAAAATTTGCGTGCGCTGGGACCCCATGGACCAAGAGTTTCGACCCCGAATTGTACAAAAAGGTACTCTCTGCCCAGGCTCTTATATTTATTACGTTTTAAAATTTCGGCGCATTCAGCCGCTCCGCCCGCTTTTACATTAGTTCGTTGGAGATGGGACGGCGCCAGCGTGTCTACACAGGTAGCATCCCACACTAGCATCCGTCCCAAACTCCAAGGAACCAAGGACACCCCATCAGGTCTCTTGCCATCATCCCTGAAAATGCCAGTCGGCTCAAGGAGAGCAGGCACGTTGATGGTGGCAAGAGACCGACGGATTATGTCATTAAGAGATGCATGTCTCGAAAAACGGCCTGTACTTTTTTTACAACACAATCCATGGTGTCCCAGTCGGTCCATGTCTGTGCCACAAGGACATGAGTGTGGCGCACACACCGAAACCCCCAGTCGCAAACCAGTCGCCAGTCTAAGGGAGGCCGGATCCAAGAAAGTACCAGTATTGGGCGAAGGATGGGCATGAAGCCAGTAACCAGCTTCCCGGGATCCGACCGCCAAAAGCCTCGCGTGATCTGGACCTGTAGAGTTATTTAAAAGAGTATTGTAAGTTAAATCGCAGTAAACATTATCCCAACTCCTTTGTGATTTTGGGTTGTCTGGAAAGTCTTTGCCCGGGCAGGCAATTTTAAAAGCATTTTTAGCATCCTCAAAGCTTGCGATCTCATAGTTTGTGGGCAAAGCCCTTAAAATATTTCCTATGAGACCGGCTGTGCTATGAGTGGATGCTAAAAAGGCTGGGGATGCCACACTGGAAATTTTGCAAATTCCTAAACCCCCGAACCGAATAGGGAGGGACGCCTGAGACCAGGAAGGCTCATTGAGCTGAATGTTTAGAATCATCTCTAAACTAATTTTGATCAAATCATCTATCGGTGATAGTAAATTTAGATATTTCCAAAAAGGACAGCATCGGAGCACATATGTAAATTTAGGGACAAAAAGACAGAATTTAAGAATCACAAGAGCATAATGAGGGCTAATTTCGAGTAAACGATTCGTGTGACTTTTGAATTTTGATATCGAGTTAGAAATATAGTCGGGAAAAGATTCTTCAAATATAGGGGAGCCTAAGAGGCAAAGAGAACGTTTGTCTACTAATTTGATATTAGGAGCCAGATCGTCAAATTTGTGTTTTAAATCGGCAAAAATACAAGATGAATTTTGAATGAAGAGTTCGCATTTTGCAAAATTCAGTTCTAAACCAATATTTTTGAAACTACTCTTAATGAGAGACAAGTCAGAGAGCACAGTATTTACGTTGCCTCCTAGGGTCCCGTCATCTAGGTACCAGACATTGAATTTTGATTTCAATTTTTGGATGATTGGATTTATAGCCAAACTAAAAATTGCTGGGCCGAGAGGGTCACCCTGCTGACATCCAACCTCAGAAGATAATTCATTTGACTTGTACATTAATTTAGAAGAGTCCGAATAGCAAAAGAAAAGGTAATTGTACAGTTCAGGAATTTTGTCCCTAATTTCTGTCAGCAAAGTGTCCCTATTAACCGAGTTGAAAGCATTTTTAACGTCAATTTTGACTACAATTTCGCAATCATCAGAGGAAAGGTAGATCCTTAGGGCATGGACGGCTGCCTCGCACCCACCTTTCGTGCCAAAACCCAGCTGTACAGGTTCAAAAAGGCCCTGCAATTTTGATCGAATGTGTCTAACCGCAATTTTGGAAGCAAGACGTCTTATTGTAGACCCCACCGCAATGGGTCTCACCCCTCCGTCCTTTTTGGTAAGGGCGATCAGGTTTGCGCCGTATAAAATTGGGACAATTTCAGTATCAAATAAAATAAATTCATATATATCTTGTCGGATTTATCGTATCTGCTTACTTGATTGAATGTAATGATTTTAGATAAGTTTACTATTATAAATAATAAAATTTCTTCAAACCAAAATATGTAGGTACAGCTAAATAAACTGGCTACATGTATAGATATAATCTGTAAAGCGAAAAACCATAGCCATAAGAGGCTTATGGACTAGGTAACGTATTTCACTACCTCAAGGTTGGTGCTTGGCACATACTAGGAACAGGATGATGCAATGACTAATGAGTTTGTTAATCATGTTTTAGAATTTTACATTCATCATATCATATGTAATTTTTTTTAGTAAAAGGTACCTCGTTGTTGATCATTGATAAATTTAATTTCTGAATAAATCTTTATGGTACTTGCACCTTATTGGCTAGCAACAAAGTTTTACTTAAAGCAATCACATATTGTGATATATAAAAATAGAAGGCCTCTGACTCTGATTAACAGTGCTCTCCAATGCATAAAATAACTGTCGATATGTATTGTTTGCAGATTTAGACCACACAGCTGATGTCCAGTAAGTAATGCTTAATTTGCTATATAACTATATTTATTAGTTAGTGTTATAACTAGACCCCGTTATCAGTGGTGAAAATTTATTGAAACGAGGGTTGCCCAAAATTACATGAAGTCTGAAATCCTTAATTCGCCTGTTGTACAAAACTTCGCCTTAGTAAAATATGTAAAACCCATTAAAAATAATATAGTTCTATTTAAATAATAAATAAATAATAATAAATAATAAATATTATTGGACAATCTTACACAAATCGACCTGGTCCCACGGTAACCTCAATAAGGCTTGTGATGTGGGTACTAGACGACGATATATATAATAGATATATACATATAAATACTTAAATACATAGAAAACATCCATAACTCAGAAACAAATAGTCGTGATAAACACACAAATAAATGCCCTGACCAGGATTCGAACCCGGGACCTCCTACTTCGTAGGCAGGGTCACTACCCACTAGGCTAGGAGGCCGTTAAATTAAATGTAGTGAAACAAGCAGTTTTCATTTTAAAAATAAAAACCGTCAAATATCCTTATTTCGCCTTTGTTCCTGTTTCGTCTACTGTAATAAAATATCAAAGAGATTGGAAGTCGTAGGGCGACGCGCCTACCTATAGAGAGACGGCTTGAGAGCCAAAACTCGTGTGTCGCATATGCGCTCGGCGCACGCGTGACAGTCAGTAGCAGTCAGTACCCCTTGGGCCGTCATGGAGTAATAATAAAATAAAAATACTTAAAAAATGCCACATTGCTCAATAATTGGGTGCCGCAGCCAAATCAAATTTGTAAATAAACAAAATTCAAACGTTTCGTATCACAGGTAAGTAAATAATATGTAATTAATTCAATATAAAATTAGTATGGGCAAGAGAAATAGGGCAGAGACACGACGCTGCGTTTGTTATCGATAGGTGTATGTCACATGCCTTACTAAAATAGTAAGATGAATTTTTATTTAAATATTATTGAAATACTAAAAAAAATATACAGTGTGTATCAGAACGAAGAGCAAACCTTAAAATTGGTTGACGGGAACTCTAATACATTGTAATGACGCCCATTTTACGGGCTTAAGTACCTACATGTTTTAGAGACTCCGCTACACGCTCGCGGATTCCGTTCGCTATTAAAATCAGTCGTACGCGCCCGCGTCAGTTAGCGCCCTGTTCATACAATATCTAATTAGACGCGTGTCCATTCCGGGTAATCCGCGTCAGCTAGTGGAGGCCCTTATGACTCCGTTATATAAATTCGGTCGATTTAGCTCAACTTTTTGATATGATTTTTCATAGTTGCCATAATATTTTTACACGTTTTGATACGAAAAACAAAAGATCATTTCCACGTGAATGGAATGAGTGAAAAACATTTTCAATTTTGTAATTAGTTTATGAAAAAATCCACTATTTTTGAACAGCTGTTTTACCATTTTTTGCTCAGGGAGCTTCAAATATCTATCCAGTTTTCGACCTTATCGCTACTAAATCTTAGTCATTTTTTTTCTGCTTGTTCAATCTCAAATCTCTTCAATGGAATAAGTAAAAAACTTTTGAACATTTTTTCACAAAATTGTTGAGTAGTCTTATTTAAAATTTGGTAAATTTTGATAGAACGATGAACGATTTTGATTGCACCGGACGATGCAGCGTGGGAAGGCCCCCACAAGATAAACTGACGACTGGCTGGCTGACTGGTAAAGGTTGCGGGTGTCTGTGGCAGTCCCTGGGAAGGCCTATGTCCAGTAGTGGACATCGTTCGGCTGATGATGATAATGATGATGAGTCACGACGAATATAAATTAGTACATTGTACAGAATGAGCTCTTCGAGCAACACAGGCTTTCATCATGTTGGAAGGGAGACGTCACAGCAACATCTTAAATCTACCGTCCAAATTTTTGCGAGGGGAAACGTGCACACAGGCGCACTTCTCACACATTTATACATACAAAAAGCAATCAATAATGGTGACACTGACACATAAACAATGAATACAACTACAATAATAAATCTTGCACACTTCGATCTATTTTTGTATACGGACTAGTCTCTCTAGTAGGACTTCGGAAGAGGGAGAGGTACCTTATGTATGCGGACACCACTTCCTGTGTTGCTTGAATGTTCTATTAACTACCGCTAATAATTAAATATCCTCTTCTTATGTTGTACTAAGATAGTACTAGCATCGCTTCATTATAGAATACTAAAATTAGAAACAATTCACTTAAACTATAACGCAGTAATAAAATGAAATAACAATGAAGTCATTTGAGTGTCTGATTTTGATACAGAGGTTAAAATAAGGTAAGAAATAAAAATATTTGCATAACTTGATTTCATGTAATTTTAGTGAAATGTTAATAACTGCTCCTAATCTATCGATATACAATATCGACCCATATCACAACCCTATGAATAGCACGTATGGCAGTTTTGACAATAACATGTCAAAATTCGTCCTTTTCCCATTTTCCTACCGTATTATGATCCTTCAATGAAACAGAACTGATTAGCGTGACAGAAAAATGTAAATAAAGTTCACTTTTTCTCCATAGTAAATGTATGAAAACAGTTTTCTGTAATTTCTGGCTTGTTTGTACGTTACCGAAAGTTGACCCCAAGGAAACTATTGATACTGGATAGAAATGGAGTCGATTGACATAAAACAAATACATGTAAAAAAAAACCTTTTTTCATTTTCATACAAATTGTATGGGGAAAGTTTTTCTCGATTTATGGCTTTTCTAGCCAGAAATTTTTTTTGGTCCCATACAAGCTTTTGATCCTGGACAGGAATGGAATTGATTGCCATCAAAAAAACAGTTGGTCAAAAATGACCATTTTCTCGCACCCTGTATGTTTTTTCCAAAATCTGTAAACGCCAATCTTCATTCATTTGAAATCGAAGGAAGGCCTCCTAAGACCATTTTCGCCTAGCAACACGCGATCTGGTAGCTGCCCTCACTGACCCAATATCTATTTCCAGCCTGTATACTCATTTCAAATTGTACGCGTTGAATGACCTTACTTGAATTTTATGATTTATGGTTAAAAAAAATATTAAACGTTGGTTAAGGCGAAGGTATGGTGCGTTCGGCAAAGTTTCGGACGATTTTGGGTGGGTTTGAGATGACATTGGATTATATTTTTCAACCGACTTCAATATTTCTAAAGGAGGAGGTTCTCAATTCGTCAGTTTTTTTTTTTAAATGGATGTTCACTCATAACTCCGTCATTACCGAACCGATTTGAATTTTTTTTTGTTTTCTGAGTAGATGGTTCCAGGTTGGTCCCGTTTTTTTCAAAATCCATTTCTGATGATGGGATCCATGAGGAACTGAGGGAACTCCTCAAATTTGAAAGGCACATGCATGCTGATTTGGGTGATTTCTTAAGAAACTCGAGCATTTCTTTACGAAAATCATCAATTTGGTGGAGTGGATCTGATAATGAAGACCAGGGATGGCAAAGTGGAACTGCTTGGTAATTCCCAGGACTATAATCCGATTTAAAAAAATATTTTTTTGTCTGTATATAGATGGTTCCAGGTTTGTCCCGTTTTTTTCAAAATCAATTTCTGATGATGGGATCCATGAGGAACTGAGGGAACTCCTCAAATTTGAAAGGCACATGCATGCTGATTTGGGTGATTTCTTAAGAAACTCGAGCATTTCTTTACGAAAATCATCAATTTGGTGGAGTGGATCTGATAATGAAGACCAGGGATGTCAAAGTGGAACTGCTTGGTATTCCCAGGACTATCATCCGAATTAAAAAAATATTTTTTTTGTCTGAAAATAGATGGTTCCAGATTGGTCCCGTTTTTTTCAAAATCAATTTCTGATAATGGGATCCATGAGGAACTGAGGGAACTCCTCAAATTTTAAGGGACATGCATGATGATTTGGGTTGTTTCTTAAGACACTCGAGCATTTCTTTACGAACATCATCAATTTGGTGGAGTGGACCTGATGATGAAGACCAGGGATGGCAAAGTGGAACTGCTTGGTAATTCCCAGCTCTATCATCCGATTTGAAACATTCATCTTTTCTTTGTAAAGAAATACCTTCAAGATAGTCCTATTTGATTATAGTTCTATTTTGATGATGGACTTCATGAGGGATTGAGAGAACTCCTCAAATTTTAACGGCACATGCATTCTGATTTGAGGGTTTCCTTAAGTAACTAAAACATTGTTTTGGGGGAGCCAACATTTTGATGAAGTGGACCTGATGATGAAGACCAGGGATGGCAAAGTGGAACCGGTCAATAAACCTAGCTCTACTTATTATTCTAGTTGTGACATTTATCTTTTTGATTTGATTTATATTCTGATGATGGAGTTCTAGAAGAATTCAGAGAACTCCTCAAATTTGAACGGCACGTTCATTGTGATTAGAGGGTGTTCATAATTAGCTTAGGCATTTTCTTACTGTGGCCATCATTTTTCAAAACTTGTTATTTTTATAGACCTTCAGGTACGTGTGTACCGAGTGTTCAAATTTTAGAAACAAAAAAAAAATGTCGAGTTTTTTAACCTGATGGTGTTAGAACGGACGAGCCTATAAATTAGCTCCTATTGCCAGTAGCAAAAAGTTAAATATTGGGAAACATTCGTTTTTTTTCTTTTACTTATATATATATTACACATATATATTACACATCGCGGTGAACATTTCTGTATTGTCTTCCGTTTAATTTGGCTTCGTATTTTTTTATTCTTCTACGCCATTTGTCCTCTTCCGTTTCATCCCTCTTACGTTTAGGCATTGTAGATTAATCTTGACACTTTTAAAAACACGGTAATTAACTATTTGATTCTACTGGTATTTACGAGTATTTGTATTACTAGTGCGAATGTCTACATTAGTCAAAACAATCATTTTTAAATCTAAGAGACGAAGACAAGATAATTATGATCGAACTTCACTTATGGTAAGTTCGTTTGATCATTCAACAATATCCCCTTTCATTGTTTTCAGATTACATGCATGGGGCAACAGTCTGAAAGAAGCTTTTGAACAATGTGGTATGGCAATGTTTGGCTACATGACCGAATTAAACTATGTCACTGTCAGAGAGGTGCACACCATTGAAGCAAATGCTGATGACATGATGGGTCTTTTATATCATTTTTTGGACGAGCTACTTTTTTTGTTTTCAGTCGAACCCTTTTTAATTTGTAAAAAACTGGTGATCACTGAGTTTAATATGGAAGAGTTCCGGATTGTTTGCAAGTGTTATGGTGAAGAGTTTCAGATTGGCAAACATCCTCAAGGGACAGAAGTAAAAGCTATTACCTATTCTGCTATGCAAATCATTGATGAACCTAAAGATAATAAATATGAAGTATTTGTTATTATAGATATATAAGTAAATACATGTTTTTTTTTTATTGTGTTTTAATGGCATATTACACAATATGAAAGTAATGGAAAGGAACAACCATAATGATGCTATGATAAAGATGATTTTTGATGTCATCAGCATATCTTACGCTAGGTTACACACTCGATATTCACCACGATCCAGTTCGTTAGAGACAGACAAACCGCCCAAGTGAGAGTCTGACTCGCCCATCGAGGATTTCCCACAAAGGATGCTTCCCAAACGCATAGAAGCACTAAACACTCAGTGCGCGGATTTTTTCCTGTAGGTACTTTTGCCACAAGCTCTTGCTTTTTGCCACTTTTCCTGATTCTGGGTCAACGAGAAGTACCCGATACATATTGATTCCTTTTGCAAGTGTATGGCCTCTTGTAGACGTCCGTTATTTTCACCGTCAACGGTTCGTTTTTGTTGCCGGACTTGTGGTGGTGTAGGTATGGTTCACAATGTGTACACGCACCGGACAAGATCGAGCTGGTGCTGAACCCTGGCAGTAGCTAGTGGAACTCAGGTTTGGTGCAACATAGGCGACTGCTGTTCTCATGATTTGATCCGTGTTAACGAGCAATGGGAGCTACCGTATTGTCGCTCACCAGGCGCCACTCATGCGTGGGTCCTGCCGCCTGCGTCAGCATAAAAGAAAAGTCAAAGTGACGTTTGAAATGTTCCCGCGGACCCACGTTCCACTAGCGCCCCTAGCGGAAAACCGACTCGCGGTAGTCCTCATTAGGAGAGCAGTTCACAAGATGGAGCTGATGCTGAACCCTGGTAGTAATATGTATGTAAGTTTTAAATACGATGTAAGGAAAATTAACAAAATAAAAACATAAATTAGCAATAATTCGCTTACTTTAACTTATACCGGGAAGTCCAAGTCCAATTGAAGTGGGTTTTTGAAGTTCTCAATTCGTCTGAATTTTTATTATTATGTCTCCGTTTCAAACTCTCGGGTTTTTCGAGCCCGGTCATTTTTAAAGCGTACGTGGGGATACAGATCCAACACGCAGAGGCCGTTTGGAGAGCTTTGATGTCATATGGAACGCCTGTTGGAACCCATTCACGGGTACAACAATAGATACCCGTGAACCGGTCTCAGCAGGCGTTAGAGCTATTATAAATGAAATGAAAAGAGTAATTTAATTTTTATTATTATTTGTATGTCTTTCCCATCACGGAACAATGGTGTTCCGGACCTTTGGGAGACGTACGCGGAGCCGAAGCCAACACGCAGTCGACAATTTAATGAAATGTAAGGGGTACACCGAGCGGATGTTGCACCTGCCCGAGTCATGGGACGCACGCAGAGGCAGCACACAGGTGTAAAGACTTGAGATTTAATGGAATCTAAAATATACTGGACTATTAGGTGAAAGTGCTGGACTAAATACTGGGTTATGGAGAATAAAATCGGACGTCTGCCTAACAAAATGGTAATCAATTTTATTTCCGGCAGACGGTGACTCGCCCACATAAAATGGGCCCCCACAAAAAGCGACATCTAAGATGGCTCGAGGGCAACACCGGTATGAGGGCTGGGGGTAGAGAGGTGTCACTGGACTTTAAACATATAGGCAACTCGCCACTTAGGTTTCCACATCTACCCTCGAGAACACAGCTCTCGCGACCCCACTCTGGACGGCCGGTTAAGGCAAGCCAGAGGCGGAGGACTTGGTCGGACGACGGAGTCCCCCAGGAGCGCTCAGGTACGTGGGCTCACTACTCCCCAACAGCTCGCCACAAGCTGTCCTGCGTTGACTGATTGCACCGGTCGAAACCAGTGGGCGATGGGGTCGTCACATCCCTACGCCATCGTCATTATTATTATTATTATTCTCTTTATTTACTTCAATTCTTAGGCTAGGTTATTTATAATATGATTATAAAAGTAAAATACAAAAACACATACAAAAACAATACAAAATACATATAAACATATTATAAAAAAACCTAACTTAGAGTGCCGCCGGCAACGGGGCAGGGCCCAGGCTGCCGGTGGTTAGGGCCGCAGAGAAAGAAACCGCCGGACTATACGCGCCGTGTCCAGGATTACCGCCTTCTGAATCTGACCCTTGATCCATTCCTTCCATCCTTGATCCTTGTCCGGACTTTGCCACCTTGCGCGCGGCCTGATCCACCTCGGCCTACTAGCTCGCGACGCGTATGGCACTATAGGTCAGCAGATTGGGATGGATTGCGTGAGTTCTATGCATCGTACCCGTGGAAGCGGCTGTGTTTCACATCAGATGATCCTGACTCCTGTGCAGCTGAGGTCGCTGAGACTATCTTAATGGGAATGGACTGCTTCATTCCCAACTCAGTAATAGCTGCAGGAGCTAAGAAACGACCTTGGTTTAACCGGCCCTGTAAAGAGGCGACAATTCATAAGCAAGTTGCCTACAGGGCTTGGACCAAGGCCGTTACTGATAAGGATCCTAACGCTTCTGATGTGAAACGCAAATTAAATGCTGCTTCGAGGTCCAGTAAAAGAGCCATTGCCAGAGCTAAATTCGACTTCGTCGGCAGAATTGGTGAGAAGCTCGTGGGCTATCCCTCAGGGAGTCGTGCCTTCTGGTCGCTCGCCAAAGCTGCCGAGGGAAATTTTTGTCGGTCGTCCTTACCACCACTGCGAAATGCTGATGGTGATCTGGTCCACAGTGCAAAGGAGAAAGCTGATCTCTTGGGCAATCTCTTTGCCTCGAACTCGACCATGGACGATGATGGCAGTACCGCACCGCCTACCGTCCCGCGGTGCGGTTTCTCCATGCCCGGTATTATATTCAGGCAAACTGATGTCCGGCGGGAGCTGCTATCATTAGACGTCCACAAGTCGAGCGGGCCAGACGGCATACCAGCAGTGGTGCTCAAGCGGTGTGCTCCCGAGTTGTGTCCAGTGCTCACGCGCCTTTTCACGCTCTCATATCACAAACGGCAGGTGCCGTCTTCGTGGAAGACCGCCCTTGTGCACCCTGTGCCTAAAAAGGGTGACAGATCAGACCCGTCGAATTACAGGCCAATCGCTATAACCTCCCTTCTCTCCAAGGTGATGGAGCGCATAATCAACGCAAAGCTCCTGGGATACCTAGAGGATCACGATCTGATCAGTGACCGACAGTATGGCTTTCGCCATGGTCGCTCCACTGGTGATCTTCTAGTGTATCTCACCCACCGCTGGGCTTCAGCTATTGAGAGTCAAGGTGAGGCATTGGCAGTCAGCCTGGATATAGCGAAGGCGTTCGATCGGGTTTGGCATGGGGGTCTTCTATCGAAGTTACCATCTTACGGACTGCCCGGGGGATTATGCGAATGGATTGCCAGCTTTTTGTCCGGCAGATGCATACGAGCCGTTGTCGACGGAAGTTGCTCCGATAGCATGGACATAAATGCTGGTGTCCCACAAGGCTCTGTGCTATCCCCAACGCTGTTTTTGCTGCATATCAATGACATGTTGTCCATTGGCGATATTCATTGTTATGCAGACGACAGTACTGGGGATGCCTATTACACAGGCCGTGCTAACATCCCTCGTCCCGTTGTGTTAGAGAGTCGTGAAAAGCTTGTGTCAGACATCGAGAGTGCTCTCTCTGATATCTCACTGTGGGGCCAGGAAAATCTTGTCCGATTTAACCCCACTAAGACACAAGTTTGCGCGTTCACCGCTAAAAAAACCCCATTTACTGTGGTCCCACAATTCCAAGACACAGTCCTTACCATGTCAGAGAGTATTGGGATCCTGGGTGTTGACATTTCCAGTGACGTCCAATTCCGTAGCTACCTGGAAGGGAAAGCCAAGCTGGCATCCAAAAAGCTCGGTGTGCTCAATAGAGCTAAGCAATACTTCTCTCCGGGGCAAAGACTGTTATTATACAAGTCTCAAGTCAGGCCTCATATGGAGTATTGCTGCCATCTTTGGGCGGGAGCACCTGGATACCAGCTGGGCCCCTTTGACTCGATCCAAAGACGTGCTGTCCGAATTGTCAACGATCCCAAACTCACGAGCGATATCGAACCCTTAAGTCTAAGGAGAGACTTCGCCTCCTTATGTGTATTCTATCGCTTGTACAATGGATTGTGCTCCGAGGAATTGTTTGATATGATGCCAACGGCTGCATTCTACCACCGCACCGCTCGCCGTCGGCATGGTGTTCACCCGCATACCCTGGAGCCTAAATGGTCTCGTACCGTGCGGTTTAAGAGGAACTTCCTCCCGCGGACGCTCCGGCTGTGGAATGAGCTCCCTGCCACTGTTTTCCCAAAGGACTACAATATGGGGTTCTTCAAAAAAGGAGTGTTAAAGTTTTTAAAGGGTCGGCAACGCGCATGTAACACCCCTGGAGTTGCAGGCGTCCATAGGCTACGGTGACCGCTTACCATCAGGCGGGCCGTATGCTTGTTTGTCACCGTCGTAGTATAAAAAAAAAAAAACCAACCACAACTTCGTAGCGAGAGCCTCTCGAGATGTTGGTCGAGACTCTTCGCTATAAGACCGTTCGCTGAAACAACTATCGGTACAATGATCGCCGAATTAACCTCCCACATGGCGGTTACCTCGTGCGCCAAGTCTAGGTACTTGCTGGACTTGTCCTTCTCGGCCTTCACGAGGTTGTCGTCATGGGGGATGGTGATGTCGACGAGCACGGCCCGGCGCTGCGATCGATCTATCACAACGATATCAGGTCTATTGGCTAGAATAGTCCTGTCCGTGATGATAGATCGATCCCAATAGAGCGTGGCACGACCATTTTCGAGAACTGGTACAGGTAAGTACTTTTAGTACGCCACATCGTGGTTCACAAGACCATATTGAAGTGCAAGTTGCTGGTGTATAATTCTGGCTACAAGATTATGTTTGTGCAAGTACTCGCCGTTAGCAAGATGAGAACAACCAGAAATAATATGCCTGAGTGACTCTCCGGGACGGCGGCATGCCCGACAAATGTCGACCGTACCGTCCTTCAGGATATACTTCCGGTAGTTATTCGTCATGATAACTTCGTCCGCAATTGCACAGGCAAAACCCTCGGTTTCTCCGAAAAGGTCCCCGAATCGTAGCCAGTTCACCGACGCAAGCAGGGCTACGTCCGGCCCCGTGAGGGCCCCGTAGAACCGCCCGTGTAGCTCCTTACTCTTCCATATCGTCTTGCGATCCTCGGTGATTAGTACCACAGGTTTGCGCCAGTTCTCGTTTGCCAAGGAGAGCGGCGTGAGGTTCCTATCTACCGCCAGCACATCACGATGCATCGCAGTCTCGTTAGTAAGGAAATAATGCCTGAGATTGTACACTTCACGGTTGTGAAGGTTTTTGGCATTTAAAAAGCCGCGGCCTCCACACTTCCGTGGGATGTACAATCTCATAACTGACGAGCGTGGGTGTAGCATACGATGTGTGGTGAGCAGTACACGGACCCTCCGATCCAGGGCATCCAGCTCGGTCTGAGTCCACCTTAGTATGCCAAAGGAGTAAGTGAGGAGGGGCATTACCCAGGCGTTGAAGGCGCGCACCTTGTTGCCTCCTGACAAAAGACTGTTAAGTACTTTTGACAGCCAACCAAAGAAGCGTTCCTTCACCGCCTGTCTAATGCCCGCATCTTCAATACCCAACGACTGTGACATACCAAGATATTTGTAAGTTTCTGATTCAGAGATAGACCTGAACGACATTGTCTCAGAAAGTTGTAAATTTGTTGAATTTACTACTTTCCCCCGCTGTACATGCATAACCGCACATTTATCGACACCAAACTCCATTTTGATGGCACTACTGAAGACTTCGGTGGTTTTCAGTAGCTCCAACAAATCTCGGTCGTTTGGTGCAAATAATTTGAGGTCGTCCATGTACAGAAGGTGAGAAATGACTTCACCCTCTCTCCGAAGCCGGCAGCCTAACCCCGAATCCTTCAGCAGAGTGCTGAGCGGATTCAAAGCTAGGCAGAACCACAAAGGACTCAGACTGTCGCCCTGAAATATTCCTCGCTCGATCCTTATAAAGTCCTGTGGGCCAGGGGGGTCATCTCCACCTCCTGGTTGACGAAGGACTGTGATCCACTGCCTCATACATGCGCTCAGGAAGGATCTCAAAGTTACATCAACTTTATACAACTCTAAGATCCTTTCCAGCCATGAGTGAGGCACCGAATCATAGGCCTTCTTATAATCAATCCAAGCGAAGCGGCCGAGAGAGCGCCCCTGCTCCGCCGGACTTGTTGGCAAATGGTCATGTCTATGAGGAGCTCTTTAGTACCACGGGACCCAACCCTACATCCATTTTGAGCAGAGGCCAAGACATTGTTTGCGACAATATGCGCGTTAATTTTTGCTCTCAAAATGGATGTAAGGAGCTTGTATAGTGTAGGTAAGCACGTGATGGACTGGTGGAATGAGGATGTAAAGTCATTCTTACTGGAGAAAAAGTTGTGTTTTAAGATCTGGCAAGCTTCAAAAGATGAGTCTGACCACCAAAGATACATTGAAGCTAAGAAACTTGTCAAAAGAATGGTCGCATGCTCACGAGCTACAGCCAAAGAGAACGAGTACAGCAAATTGGAAAAAGCAGGCTCAGATAAAGAAATATTTAATATTGCAAAATTTAGGAATAAACAAACTAAAGATATCAAACATAACAAATACATAAGAGACTCCACAGGATCGCTGCTGACTTCCGACAGTGATATAAACGACCGATGGCACGAATACTACAGCAACCTATTAAACGAAGAGTTCCCACAAGAACCTATGCCAAGCTTGCCTTTAGTACATGGCCCAATAGAATTGATAACACAAGAAGAAGTCAAAGCTGCACTTACTAAAATGAAAAATGGCAAAGCAACGGGCCCTGACGAAATACCATCAGACCTCCTAAAAATGACTGGTAACGCAGGTTTGTCATGGTTAACTGATCTTTTCAATCTTGTGCTTACTCACGGGAGAATGCCTGATGGCTGGAGACAAAGTAATCTTGTTCCATTCTATAAAGGTAAGGGGGATGTGGCTGAATGTGGAAATTATCGTGCTATCAAGCTAACCTCACACGTGCTAAAGATCTGGGAGAGCGTAATTGCTAGACGATTATTAAAACTGACTACAGTTACATCAAATCAATGTGGCTTCACCAGCGGAGTAGGCACGATAGACGCGATCCATACTGTTCGAATCCTTCTTGAAAAATACAAGGGGCTAAAAAAGGACCTCCATCTAGTCTTTATAGATCTCGAAAAAGCGTTCGATCGTGTCCCAAGGGAGCTAATATGGCAAGCGTTACGAGTACAACTAGTTCCTGAAAACTACATCGGGATTCTCAAAGACATGTACTACAATATTAAGACTCGAACTCTCTGCCCTGCTGGTACTGGCCCAGAATTTGAGGTGAATGTCGGGGTCCATCAGGGCTCTACTCTTAGCCCGCTGCTCTTTAACATTGTCATGAACTATGTCACTGAAGACCTTCAAAAACCTGCTCCTTGGTCTCTTTTATATGCTGATGACATAGTTCTCATAGCGGAAACATTGCCAGAAATCCAAACCGACTTAACTGCATGGCACAGCACTGGAGCGCAGAGGGCTACGAGTAAGTCGAAGCAAAACTGAATACATGTACTGCAACTTTTCGGGAAACGTAGCACCTACCAACGCAATGCAGCAACCATACCTCGACCACACTCCAATTAAGCAAGTGGATCACTTTAAGTATCTAGGATCTGTCCTAACATCTACAGCCTCCATTGACAAAGATATAGAAAACCGCAAAATGACTGCTTGGTTAAAGTGGAGATCTTTGACAGGAGTTCTCTGTGACGTGAAGTTGCCTATAGAAGTCAAAGGAAACATATATAAGAGAGCAGTGAGACCAGCTTTAATGTATGGATCCGAATGCTGGGCCACGCGAAAATCTGACGAACAAAAACTCCATGTCACAGAAATGAAGATGCTAAGGTGGTCTGGCGGTGTAACGCTCAAAGATAGAGTCAGGAACGAGCACATAAGGGGAACTTTCAAAGTAGCGTGTATCACAGACAAACTCCAGGAAAATCGCCTACGATGGTACGGTCATATCATGAGGCGAAATAAAGAGCACATGACGAGGGTCGTCATGGAAATCGAAGAACCAAAAAGAGGCCCAGGTCGCCGACCGACGACATGGATGGGAACCATTTCCAAGGATATGAAGACGACGGACTTAAAACCCGAAATTACACAAAAACGCCCAGAATGGCGTTTTAGGACTAAGAGGGCCGACCCCAAGAGACATGGGAAATAGGCTCAGGAAAAGAAGAAGAAGAAGCACGTGATGGGTCTGTAGTTTTTAGCTTCCGCGGTACTACCGGACTTATAGAGCAGGAAGGTTACACCAGTTGTTAAGGAAGGTGATAGGGAGCCGAGCTCAAGGGCTTGTTGAAATTGCATTGCCAACCGTGAGTGCGAGTATCGAAACCACTTTAACCAGAAGTTGTGCAATCCGTCCGGCCCAGGGCTTTTCCAGTTCTGGGCCGTGCGGATTGCACAACTAACGTCATCGGGACTGATGGTAATAGCCCCCATTGGTTCGATGTTCTCACTGATGGTTGGTTCAAGGGCCTGAAACAGAGGAAGCAGCCCTCTGTAGCCCCATAGTAGGCGCGCATGACGTTCTCATTCATGGTTTGAGACCATCTCATGCGACGCACTACACCACCGGCAGCGGGAGCCGTGGGCGGGGCAGGATGTCCCGCAGGCCCCAAGCGTTGCCATAATGGATGGCATAATGAGACTGCTTGATAATTTACAGTCTGTCATCCAATTTAACACATTGTTATTTTGTTTCTTTTATATTTCGTTGATTATACTTCACATGTAATGATGGAAGCCCTGGGACAATTGTAGGTGCATAGGTAGGTGATTAATATGTTTGAAGCTAACTGCGATAATTCGCTTACTTTAACTTTTACCGGGAAGTCCAATTGAAGTCGGTTTTTTTTTTCTTTCAAATTATTTAAAGAATATAAACATGGCGTCTGTATTCATAAAGTTAAGCCGGCTACTCACGCACCTGCAGCAGGGGCAATATTGGATTGAACCCTTAATTGCCTCCTTAATTGTGATGTGTATAGGCAAGCGGGGGCAATTTTCAATTGGGCCTGCAGCAGGGCGGCAGGGGCGCAAGGCCTTCCTAGCTCCCTAGGTTGTATCTACCGCCCTGCGAGGTTGCCGCATTTGTAGTACGATTGGGGCAATTCCAGTTAGTTCATTGGCGACAACCACGCGGCGTGCACGCGCCATAATGGAGAAAGAGCGTAAAATTTGGACACGGATAATAGATGTATACAAAGATCGGCCCCATATGTGGGATAAAAATATTTTTTAAGAAAAAAAAACCGACTTCATTTGGTTCCCGGTAAAAGTGAAATTAAGAATTTGTTTGAGTTAGCCAGTTTACTTCACAAATATCTAATACACCGCACGTGTACGATTGAAAATTGAGGAGCTTTCTTAATGTCCTAGGGCTTCCATCATTACATTTGAAGTATAATCAAACGGAACTCCCTTGTAGACCTTTAAACAAACAAAATAACAATGTGTTAAATTGGATGACAGACTGTAAATTAACGAGCATATTCATTATGCCATCCCTGATTATCAACATCAGGTCCACTCCAGCAAAATGATGGCCACAGTAAGAAAATGCCTAAGCTAATTATGAACACCCTCTAATCACAATTAACCTGCCGTTCAAATTTGAGGAGTTCTCTGAATTCTTCTAGAACTCCATCATCAGAATATAAATCAAATCAAAAAGATGAATGTCACAACTAGGATAATAAGTAGAGCTAGGTTTATTAACCAGTTCCACTTTGCGATCCCTGGTCTTCATCATCAGATCCAGTTCATCAAAATGTTGGCTCCGCCAAAACACTGTTTTAGTTAATTAAGGAAACCCTCAAATCAGAATGCATGTGCCGTTAAAATTTGAGGAGTTCTCTCAATCCCTCATGAAGCCTATCATCAAAATAGAACTATAATCAAATAGGACTATCTTGAAGGTATTTCTTTACAAATAAAAGATGAATGTTTTAAATCGGATGATAGAGCTGGGAATTAACAAGCAGTTCCACTTTGCCATCCCTGGTCTTCATCATCAGGTCCACTCCACCAAATTGATGATGTTCGTAAAGAAATGCTCGAGTGTCTTAAGAAACTACCCAAATCATCATTATTATTATTATTATTTATTATTTTATTTATAACCAAGAACGGTTTACACCAATTACACTTGTTATTCTACAACATTATTATTGTTACAGTCTGTTAGGTATACATAAGATGAGTACTTATTGTAATTAGGTACACATTCACCCAAATCATTCATTCATACTCTCTCGCAGTAAGCAAGGCACCTGGATGTAAGTTTGGACCAACAGTCTGTGAATATGTCCACATCTATGTCATTACGCAGAAGCCCATTCATCGAGTTGAGCATATCACATAGTGGAGAGTGGCGGCGAGCTGAGGTCGCGCGTGGCCCGGATCCATCCGACAGTTGTAGGTACGGGCGCCGGCGTGACTTGTTCGGAGGAACAATGATGTTGTTGAGGGCGTTGTGCAGTTCTATGCTATTTATTTTATTTCGTAGCACCTTACACGTCGTCATCAACCGCTCATTGCTCCTTCGCACTTCGAGAGAATTAAACCCTAGGCAGCCAAGTAGAAACTGGGTTGGGTACATAAAGGGATAGTATCCATAAAGTTTTTTATATAAAAAGCGCAAAAATGCTTTTTGCACCTTTTCAAGCATAAGTTTGTACTTGGCTTCGCTAGGGCTCCAAACAGAAGCACTCGCTTCAAGTTTGCTCCTAACCAGCGCGTTATAGAGCAGTTTGATGGTGCCAGGATTGCGAAAGTCCTTGACATTTCTCGTCATAAATCCAAGTCTTCGATACGACTCCTTAGCGAGGGTAAGGATATGGTCATGGAAGGTCAACTCGCGATCAAACTTCACTCCAAGGTCTTTGACTGTCATGCATGTGCCTTTCAAATTTGAGGAGTTCCCTCAGTTCCTCATGGATCCCATCATCAGAAATTGATTTTGAAAAAAACGGGACAAACCTGGAACCACCTATTTTCAATTTTTTTTTTTTTTTAATCTGATGACAGTCATGGGAATTACCAAGCAGTTCCACTTTGACATCCCTGGTCTTCATTATCAGATCCACTCCACCAAATTGATGATTTTCGTAAAGAAATGCTCGAGTTTCTTAAGAAATCACCCAAATCAGCATGCATGTGCCTTTCAAATTTGAGGAGTTCCCTCAGTTCCTCATGGATCCCATCATCAGAAATTGATTTTGAAAAAAACGGGGCAAACCTGGAACCATCTATTTTCAGATTTTTTTTTTTAATCTGATGACAGTCCTGGGAATTACCAAGCAGTTCCACTTTGACATCCCTGGTCTTCATCACCAGGTTCACTCCACCAAATTGATGATGTTCGTAAAGAAATGCTCGAGTGTCTTAAGAAACTACCCAAATCATCATGCATGTGCCTTTCAAATTTGAGGAGTTCCCTCAGTTCCTCATGGATCCCATCATCAGAAATTAATTTTGAAAAAAACGGGACAATCCTGAAACCATCTATATACAGACAAAAAATATTTTTTTAAATCGGATCATAGTCCTGAGAATTACGAAGCAGTTTCACTTTGCCATCCCTGGTCTTCATTATCAGATCCACTCCACCAAATTGATGATTTTCGTAAAGAAATGCTCGAGTTTCTTAAGAAATCACCCAAATCAGCATGCATGTGCCTTTCAAATTTGAGGAGTTCCCTCAGTTCCTCATGGATCCCATCATCAGAAATGGATTTTGAAAAAAACGGGACCAACCAGGAACCGTCTACTTTCAGAAAACAAAAAAAAATTCAAATCGGTTCAGTAATGACGGAGTTATGAGTGAACATCCATAAAAAAAAATTCAGACGAATTGAGAACCTCCTCCTTTAAAAATATTGAAATCGGTTGAAAATAAACAATATTTAGACAATATCAATAGCGCTTATGACCTTCCGCATTAATGTATCTTGCTTTTCTATCATTGGTGTTACCATAGCTAGGAACTCTTCAAAAGATTCAATATCCATTAGTGAAAAGTTTTTAAGATCATCCACTTTCAATTCTTTTACAATGTTCATATGGCACAATTCTCTACGTTTCTGCAACCAATTCTTCACCCAGTCCCAGTATCTTCACTTCCTTTTTTTTTCGGTAGCACCATAGAAAGTGCCAAGGCTATGCCAATGCCAATCCTTTGGTGTTTCGTCAACACAGGAGCCATTCTCATGCACGTGCGTTCAGCTGGACTATCACTTTCATATTTCGAACGGCAGGCTTGTGTGTAGAGAACAGTCGAAATTGCTCCGACCGCCGTCCGACCGGTATTGCCCTGATGCAGGTGTATGAGTAGCCGGCTGTTTTTTTTAATAGCTCCGAACTTTATCGGACCAAAAATATTCGCGATAATGCCTATTACACACGAACTGATAATAACAAAAAAAAACTATGGTTAGATTAATTTCAATTTTATACTTCAACTTTATACATATTGACGAAACTCAATTCACTAGAGACAAGAAAACATTCAATATCATTTGCTTTATATTTTTATTTATCATTAATACCTAATTATAAGGTTGTGTATAATAGCCCCAATACGGTATACTACTACTACGAGACTACGAGAAAGCTTTTGATTCGACCGAAACCTGGGCGGTACTACAATCTCTCCAACGGTGCCAAGTAGAGTACCGCCGCTCGCCGTTATATCGAAGTTGTGTGATGAAGTGTTTGTACGAGAGCGCCACTATGTCAGTCCGACTCCAAGACTAGAACTCGAAGCCTATTCCGCAGCAGCGGGGAGTCAGGCAGGGAGATTTCATCTCTCCTAAGCTGTTTACCGCTGCACTGGAGGACGTTTTCAAGACTCTGGACTGGAGAAGGCTAGGCATCAATATAAACGGCGAGTACTTCACACACCTTCGATTTGCTGACGATATAGTAGTCTTGGCTGAAACCATGGAGGATTTGCGTACGATGCTTGTTAGCCTCAGTAGAGCATCCGGGCGAGTCGGTCTTAAGATGAACATAGATAAGACGAAAATTATGTCAAACTTCCATGTAGCACCAACTCAAGTGACAATCGGAGACTTTACACTCGAAGTTGTAGACCTTTTCGTCCAATATTCCGCAGTGCCTGAAGACGAAAGTCTTCGATCAGTGTGTGTTGCCAGTGATGACATACGGTACTGAAACGTGGTCGCTTACAATGGGCCTCATAAGAAGGCTGAGTTCCATAAGGTACTGCCAGGGTTTAGCATCACCTCCGTGAATTCCTCATGATATCCATCATCAAAATATAATTTAAATCAAATAGGACTACCTCGAAGACATTTCGTAACAAACAAAAGATGAATGTCTCAAATCAGAAGCTACAGCTGGGGCCCGCGAATTATAGAGCAGTTCCAATTTGACATCCCTGGTCGTCATCATCAGGTCTGCTCCACCAAACTGGTAGGTTTTGTAAAGAAATGCTCGAGTTTCTCAAGAAAATACCCAAATTACTATGCATGTGCCTTTCAAATTTGAGGAGTTCCCTCAGTTCCTCATTGATCCCATCATCAAAAATGGATTTTGAAAAAAACGGGACCAACCTGGAAACAAAAAAAAATTCAAATCGGTTCGGTAATGACGGAGTTCTAAGTGGAAATCCATAAAGCCCCTCATTCACGGCAGTCCGCCGGCACTCCGGCATGGCTGGATGTAGCGCACACACGGTGTGCAAGTGGCCCAGCCTGGCAGTCCAATTCGCACTTATTCGTTGAAAGATGCGCAGCGCTGCGTTGTAGCGCATACACTGTACTAGAATTTAAAAAATCGCCGCCATCTCGTATGCCGTTTTTTATAATGAATAATTAATATTTTATGCATTGCCGCATTTCTCAATTGTTTATTACTGTAATTTAGTGCAATTCGGACTGCTAGGAACTGGGCGGAGCTAGCAGGATGTTGCCGTACGGCACGCATCCGGCAACGACATTCACGGTACTTTATTACGTGCCGGAGGTGCCGGCGGACTGCCGTGAATGAGGGGCTTTAAAAAAAAACACGAATTGAGAACGTAGTACTAAGTAATTACTAAAATGGTGCTTAAAGTGAAATTGTAACTATTCTTAATGAATAATAATTATTTTAAGTTCAACCCATGTTATAAATGGAGTGAAAATGTCACAGCATGCCTACCACGAACATCGAAAATTGGCACTGACGGGAAAACCTCTCTGTCACTCCAATTTGCAAGTGTGACAGAGATGGAGATATAAATCCGCAATCGTTCGATTTTCGTAGTATAGGCCCAGAGCACGGACCTCTAGTGTGACAACCGCGTCGCTCTAAATACAAATACAAATACAAATACAAAATGTTTATTTGCGAGAATACAGTGGGTATGCAGATGGTGTTACAAAATCTTTTGTACAGTGTACTCGACTCACAATTGAGCATGCAAAAATTACAAAATTAACATGTCATCCAATCAAAATTAATAAACACATAACTAAAATTACAAAATTAACAATTTAAAATGTCATTCAAGCTGAATAAATTATTCTAATACCTATATATATAATCATTTTCATTGTTGTTTAAGAAGTCACGTACAGAGTAAAAACATTTATTTAATAGCCAGTTTGTTAATGATTTTTTAAACTGGTTTAACGAACAGTTTCTAATGTCACTTGGTATCTTATTGTAGACTTGTATACCCATACATTGTGCATTATGTCTATATATTTGGGTCTTAGTAAGAGGTAAGCGCAACCGTGCTTTATTTCGTGTTGACCTTGGAAAAACCTGTGCATGTGTAGGGAACATGTTCGGATGTTTGTGTACAAATAGTGCCATTTCTTTAATGTACATGCATGGTAAAGGCAGGACTCTAGTCTGCCGGAATAGAGGCGTACATGGCTCTAAGTAGTGAGTGTTGCACACTGCCCTTAGACACTGCTTTTGCATTAAAAACGCTCTATTCATTTCTACGGAGTTGCCCCAGATTATTAATCCGTAGCTTAAGATGGAAGATACGTAACCGTGATATGCTGTCAATGCAATGTCTTTTGAACTCGTAGTACTTAGTCGTCGTAAGGCATATACATATTTTTGAAGTTTCGTACAGATGTCCGAAACGTGAGCTTTCCAATTACAGCATTGATCGATAGTCACACCAAGGAACTTAGTACTGTTGGCTTCCTCTATCTGTTCATTGCCATGTTGGATATATAAACTTAAACTACGACTTTTTGGAGTCTTAAATTGCATTACGCGGGTCTTGTCAACATTGATTTTCAAATTGTTATTATTTAACCAACTAATTACTTTAACAAGAGCATCATTTATTACATTATTAAAATTTAAAATGTCATTATTATTAGCCTTAATTATTAAAGTAGTGTCGTCCGCAAACATAATGCAACTGTGTCCGACATGGTCTGGCAAATCGTTTATGTATAACAAAAACAGTAATGGGCCAAGTACACTCCCTTGTGGAACACCATTGCGGTTATAATTAAAGTCCGAGCGTGTCACTATTTGCTCCCTGTTTTTAGGATCACTATGGTATAATTCAGTGCACTGTTGCCTGTCAGACAAGTAATCTTTAAGCCAACCATGTGCGTTTCCTCTGACACCGTAACTCTGTAACTTACGCAGCAAAATTGAGTGATTTACAAAGTCAAAGGCCTTACTCAAATCCAAAAATATGGCGGCTACTGGAACTTTCTCGTTTAATGATTCAGTTACCATTTTTATCAAATCAAAACATGCTAAGGTGGTCGAACTGCCCTTTCGGAATCCATATTGATTTTTGTTTAAAATATTATTTGCATTTAAAAAAGACATTAACCGTATATGCATTGCTTTTTCAAGAACTTTAGAAATTACGGGTATGAGAGTGATAGGTCTATAATTATTAAGGCACTTTTTGTCGCCTTTTTTAAAAATAGGTTTCACAATAGACATTTTTAATCTCTCGGGAAAACAGCCTTCTACAAACGACAAATTTATAATGTGTGTTAATGGTCTTACAATGTACTTTGCACACAACTTAATGACCATCGTACTGACACTGTCTATACCAGTCGCATTGCTAGCCCTTAACGATAAAATAATTTTATACGTTTCATCGAAGCTAAGCGGACTAAGAAATATTGTTTTTTGTAGATTTGTGTTTAAGCGGGGGTAATTAATGTCAATATTATTTATGGGATTATTAATGAAAAAATTATTAAAGTGATTTGCTATGTCAAGTGGATTAATATATTTTATTTGATCGACTTCTATAGAATCTATGTTATCAATTTGACTAGTTGAATTTTCATTAATAATTTGCCAAATCGCTTTCGATTTACATTTTGCTGTCATTAAGCGTTTCTTATTATTTAACTCCTTCGATTTATTAATGCACCTTCTCAGTATTTTAGTATATTGATTATAGTCTGACTTGTTTGCTACCTTGTGCGATTGATCTTGTATGTATCTTAGATATAGCCTCTTTTTATTAGCACACGCGCGTCGCAAGCCTTTTGTAAGCCATCTGTTATTTAAGTGTTCGTTTCTTATTTTAATTCTTACGTAAGGGAAACATAGTTCATTAAACATACAGAGCAAATCGTGGAATTCATCAAAAGCTACGTTGGTGTTATCTTTATTGAGAACCTTCGAAAGAGATGCCATACAATCCACAAATTTTTGCAAATTATCCTGACTATAATCTCTTTTCGTAATGTATTGTAATGTATTCGTACATACGTTTTTTACACTAAAAGAAAGAAACTGAGCTGTCTCATGATCAGAAAGTGCCAGTGGAAGGGTATAGGCGTGAACTTTTTTTATGTTACTAGCAATTTGATCCAGGCAAGATTCGCCTCGTGTAGGCACATTTATATGGGTTTCAAAATTGTAGTTTTTAAGAAGGCTTATAAATTCCCGGATGTTTTTGTTCTCTTTTAAGATATTGAGGTTCCAGTCTCCGCTAAGAACAACTTTATGTTTTTTGTACTTTTTATTTAGATGATATACAAGTGCCTCTAACTGTACTAAGAATTTTTTAATGTAAACATATTTAGGCACACGGTAAATATTTACAACTATGAGTTTGTGGTCAACAATCTCAACACCAGTGCATTCAAAAATACTAGGTACACTTAAATCTTTACATACTTGGAGTGATTTGAAACGTATGTCTTTAGCTACTAATATTGATGACCCGCCTCTTTTCTGTTTTTGACGGGAGAAGGAAGAGGCTAACTTGTAATTGTTAAGTTTTAAGTTCCCTTCAGTTCCTTTTTTAATAAATGTTTCGCTGAAACATATAACATCAATGCGTCTATTATTCTGGATTAGACTGTCTAGGGTAATTTCTATAAAATCCAACCTATTTAAAACCCCTTGTATATTTTGATGCATTATGGTAAAATTTTCCAAGGTCTCGAAAAAACTTATCGTGAGATGGTATATCAGGAGAAAATCTATGCGTGTCATTGGGATAAGCTGAATAATTTTCAAGTGTGTTTATGAGATTGCATACATCCCGAAATATAATAGTATGTCCACGTGCATTTACATAACCAGATTCATTTGAGAACATAGATTGGTCCAGATTCTTGTTCGAATCTAAAATATATGCATACTCATATGATAAATTATCCATGTATAACAATTTGTTAAATTGCTGTACTCTTGAGTTAAAAACCGTTGCATGGTCACTTGACTTAAAAGTAGGAAGGCATATGATGACATTTGTATTCTGTACAGATTGTACTTCCTCTCTTATAAAGGCAATTAGGCTATAAATATCCGGTGTCACAATAAAATCAGCTTTACCTATGTAAATTATACAGTAGTCTTTATAAGTAAAACCTGCTAGTTTTCCCTTCAATTTAGCGAAGAGTTGACGAACCCCACCGGCCGGTACAAGGTAGTGGCAAAGGTTGTCTCTGTTGAGGGTGCGTTGTGTGATTTTTAGCATTCCCGAAGAGTTGCTACTGATGAGGCACGTTTTTGGTCGAATTAACCCGTTATCAGATGTCACTGGGGTTGGCTTCGATGTCACTAGGGCTGGCTTCAATGTCACTGGGGTTGGCTTTGATTTCACTAAGGCTGTATTTGATGTCACTGGGGTTGGCTCCGATATCAATGTGGTTGGATCCGTCATTGTAGAAATACTTGCAAAAGTAGTACTGGTAGATTTCTTACTGGGGTCGCGATCAGTAGCCTGGGGTGATACTAGTGTCTGTGTGGAGTCACCAGCCGTGATTGAAAAGTCCAAGTTCCGTATTTTGATTTTCTTTGATACACTGGTCTTTTTTGAGCTTCCAAACTTGCAAGTGGGAGTGTAGTCAGTAGATGTGCAGATAGCAGTTAACTTTTTTATGGTTTTTTCGTATTCCTTCAATTTCTTTTTTAAAGTATTATTTTCAGACGAGAGGAATTCGATTTCGTTTTCAGCCGATTCATATTTTACCTGAAGAGTGGACAGTTTATCTTGCAAATACTCAACATCAAATACACTTTTGGACATTAAGTCAGGGCAGCTTCTGTTGAGCGTGTCTGTGTCTTTAGGCGTGTGTTCGACTGATGATTGTGTTTGACTGACACATTCATCTTCTGAAGACTCTTCTTCTGGAGACTCTTCCATTTCCGTTAACAAGGAATTAAATGAATTATTCGTCGGCACATTTATTTTTATTTTCCTTCTATGCGTTACGTTTTGATTGCTTTGTGGTGTTTTTGGGGATAAAATGAAACTATCAACATTAGTCTGATCTTGACTGGGTTCAGCAGGAGTACAAACATTCGAGGCCAATTCTAATGTTGAAGAACTCTGGGTATTCTGATCGTCTGCTGATGTTCGCGGGGTTTTGACAGGACTACCAATGTTACACTGATCTAAAATTCTTCCGGGATCGTTAAGCTCTGATCCTGACAGAACAATTATTTCTGAAGGAGAACTGATTTTCAGAGATCCAGCAGGAGAACAAACAGTCAAGGTAATTTTTGTTGTTGGAGAATTCTGGGTATTATTCTGTGTATTCTGGTCATCTGCTGATGTTTGTGGGGATAAGACAGGACTATCAACCTTACTTTGATCTAGAGTTCTTCGGGGATCGTTAAGCTCTGACTCTGATAACACACTTATTTCTGAAGAACTAACTTTATGAGCTGTTTTAGATGTTCCTGGTGATGAATAATGTTTAGGGGTACTACTTAAGTCCAGAGCAATTTGTTGATTCTTCGAAATTTGTTTTTTTCCTTTAGCACATCGCTTACAGGCCCAGTTTCCTTTATTCTCCTTGTCCATTATTCGAAAGCGTGCAAAAGTTACATTCACGCAATCAATGTGGTATGTACACTTACAAGTTTTGCATGTGAGGAGTTGCCTTGTAGTTATCGATAATTTGCATTTCGCACATTTTTTTAATTTATCCGCCATCGTTGGGTTAGTATCGCCCTTAATTGGGCATGTGAAGTGTCAAACTCAAGCGCAGTATCTGAACGCAAGCATTGGATTTGAGTTGACAGATGTCAGTGACGTCTGCGACAGTGACAGCGTCAGTCAGTTCAATCATTCAGCTGTTAAAATTACCTTTTATTTTTGAGATTTTTTCTACAATATTGACTGTTTATTTAAATTTTGTCGATGTGTGCGTATATTAACAAATTACAGTTACTTTTCCGATTTAGTTTTTGTGCAATAACAAGGAAAATCAGCTCACCAGAGTCCCTTTGTGTTATGTTTCTTACGATGGATAGCAACGGCTTTGTTTTTGTGTCAATTCTTCCTTTCTAGGAGCACTTTATCCAGCTTAAACGAATTAAATTCAGGTAACAGTTCGATACAACGTTTATCTTGCAAACGTCACACACACGTTTTCTTCGATTCGACACGTTCTACGATTTCCAATCTCTTTGGAAAATGTAGTTAGCAATGTTTAAGGCGGCAAATTTGAAAATGCATGACTTGGCAGCACCGTGTTTAAATTATACCATATTAAATTAAACATTTATAATTTGAATGGTGTATTTATTTATTTCATTGCATTATTTCAATGCATGTACATCAATTATTGGGTTGCCATTTATTGGGCTGCCTTTTAAGCCCCTCATTCACGGCAGTCCGCCGGCACCTCCGGCACGTAATATAAGCCCCTCATTCACGGCAGTCCGCCGGCACCTCCGGCACGTAATATATAGTCTGACAACCCAACGAGCGCAGTAACAGTAGGATAGAGAGCATTATACTGTCTTTTTCTAACGCTAGTATTACCACCCTGAAAAAAGGGATGGATATAGTAATTTTGTCCTACTGTTACTGCGCTCGCTCTCTTGTCAGACTATAGTATCGTGAATGTCGTTGCCGGATGCGTGCCGTACGGCAACATCCTGCTAGCTCCGGCCACCTCCTTGCAGTCCGAATTGCACTAAATTACAGTAATAAACAATTGAGAAATGCGGCAATGCATAAAATATTAATTATTCATTATTAAAAATGACATGCGAGATGGCGGCGATTTTTAAAATTCCAGTACAGTGTATGCGCTACAACGCAGCGCTGCGCATCTTTCAACGAATAAGTGCGAATTGGACTGCCAGGCTGGGCCACTTGCACACCGTGTGTGCGCTACATCCAGCCATGCCGGAGTGCCGGCGGACTGCCGTGAATGAGGGGCTTTATCAGATCGGACAAGCTCGGTAGCGGGCCAATAATCCGAAGCCACCGTTTTTACAATACAATAAACAGCAACCCAATAATCCAAAACCTCAAAAATGTACACGAGTTATTGGGCTGCCGATTATTTGTCTGCTTTTTATACAGACTCCTAGCCCCTCATTCACGGCAGTCCGCCGGCACTCCGGCATGGCTGGATGTAGCGGACACACGGTGTGCAAGTGGCCCAGCCTGGCAGTCCAATTCGCACTTATTCGTTGAAAGATGCGCAGCGCTGCGTTATAACGCATACACTGTACTCGAATTTTAAAAATCGCCGCTTTCTCGTATGCCATTTTTAACCGTGCCTCTACATGCTCGGGCTCTCGGCCGAATGTTTCGGCCATGTTAGTACATGATCATTCGAGACGGACTATATAGAGAAAATTTAAGCCAGACCAGAGACAATTTAAGTACTTTTACAGGTAGTTTGGTTGAGTTAAAAGGTGTCTAAAATAATGTCATTTCGGGTGAAGCTATTTAAAAAGTGTCTTAAATAGTTTCAATAACCAAAGCTATTTAAAATACCGTTTAACTCACCGAAACTACCTGAAAAAGCTTAAATTGTCTATGGTCTGGCTTAAATTTTATCTATATAGTCTGTCTCGAATGAGCGTGTACTAGGGTGCATTCGCCCGCGGCCGAATCATTTGGCCGAGAGCCCGAACATGTAGAGGCACCATAATAATGAATAATTAATATTTTATGCATTGCCGCAATTTCTCAATTGTTTATTACTGTAATTTAGTGCAATTCGGACTGCAAGGAGGTGGGCGGAGCTAACAGGATGTTGCCGTACGGCACGCATCCGGCAACGACATTCACGATGCTATAGCCCCTCATTCAGGGCAGTCCACCGGCACTCCGGCATGGCTGGATGTAGCGCACACACGGTGTGCAAGTGGCCCAGCCTGGCAGTCCAATTCGCACCTATTCGTTGAAAGATGCACAGCGCTGCGTTGTAGCGCATACACTGTACTGGAATTTAAAAAATCGCCGCCATCTCGTATGTCATTTTTAATAATGAATAATTAATATTTTATGCATTGCCGCATTTCTCAATTGTTTATTACTGTAATTTAGTGCAATTCGGACTGCAAGGAGGTGGCCGGAGCTAGCAGGATGTTGCCGTACGGCACGCATCCGGCAACGACATTCACGATACTATATTACGTGCCGGAGGTGCCGGCGGACTGCCGTGAATGAGGGGCTTATATTACGTGCCGGAGGTGCCGGCGGACTGCCGTGAATGAGGGGCTTTAGATCGAATGTTAAAGCCCGTCATTCACGGCAGTCCGCCGGCACTCCGGCATGGCTGGATGTAGCGGACACACGGTGTGCAAGTGGCCCAGCCTGGCAGTCCAATTCGCACTTATTCGTTGAAAGATGCGCAGCGCTGCGTTGTAGCGCATACACTGTACTCGAATTAAAAAATGCCGCCATCTCTTATGTCATTTTTAATAATGAATAATTAATATTTTTTGCATTGCCGCATTTCTCAATTGTTTATTACCGTAATTTAGTGCAATTCGGACTGCAAGGAGGTGGGCGGAGCTAGCAGGATGTTGCCGTACGGCACGCATCCGGCAACGACATTCACGATGCTATATTACGTGCCGGAGGTGCCGGCGGACTGCCGTGAATGAGGGGCTTTAACCGACCTGCCGAAAGCGATTGCACTAAATTACGGTAATAAACAATTGAGCAATGCGGCGATGCAAAAAATATTAATTATTCATTATTAAAAATGACATAAGAGATGGCGGCATTTTTTTAATTCGAGTACAGTGTATGCGCTAAAACGCAGCGCTGCGCATCTTTCAACGAATAAGTGCGAATTGGACTGCCAGGCTGGGCCACTTGCACACCGTGTGTCCGCTACATCCAGCCATGCCGGAGTGCCGGCGGACTGCCGTGAATGAGGGGCTTTAGGCACGACGACGAGCGAAGCAAGGAGAAGTGTTAGGTAGAACTGCGACCTAAAGCCCCTCATTCACGGCAGTCCGCCGGCACCTCCGGCACGTAATAAAGTACCGTGAATGTCGTTGCCGGATGCGTGCCGTACGGCAACATCCTGCTAGCTCCGCCCACCTCCTTGCAGTCCGAATTGCACTAAATTACAGTAATAAACAATCGAGAAATGCGGCAATGCATAAAATATTAATTATTCATTATTAAAAATGATATAAGAGATGGCAGCATTTTTTAAATTCGAGTACAGTGTATGCGCTCTACAACGCAGCGCTGCGCATCTTTCAACGAATAAGTGCGAATTGGACTGCCAGGCTGGGCCACTTGCACACCGTGTGTCCGCTACATCCAGCCATGCCGGAGTGCCGGCGGACTGCCGTGAATGAGGGGCTTAAAGCCCCTCATTCACGGCAGTCCGCCGGCACCTCCGACACGTAATATAGTATCGTGAATGTCGTTGCCGGATGCGTGCCGTACGGCAACATCCTGCTAGCTCCGGCCACCTTCTTGCAGTCCGAATTGCACTAAATTACAGTAATAAATAATTGAGAAATGCGGCAATGCATAAAATATTAATTATTCATTATTAAAAATGACATACGAGATGGCGGCGATTTTTAAAATTCCAGTACAGTGTATGCGCTACAACGCAGTGCTGCGCATCTTTCAACGAATAAGTGCGAATTGGACTGCCAGGCTGGGCCACTTGCACACCGTGTGTGCGCCACATCCAGCCATGCCGGAGTGCCGGCGGACTGCCGTGAATGAGGGGCTTAACAGCGCGGGAGCCGAGCGAGCGAAGCGAGCGTGCCGCGGTAGCGGCCGGCGAAGCGCAGAACCGACCTTTTTCGCATCCCGCGAAAAGGTAGCCCAATATTCGGCGCCCCAATAATTGGCGACCACGATGTACATGGATTATTGGGTCGCTGATTATCGGGTTGCCTTTTCTCGGGTCGAGTAATCTCGAAGTGCGTAAGCGGGCCAATAATCGGCAGCCCAATAATCCATGTACATCGTGGTTGCCAATTATTGGGTCGCCGATTATTGGGCTGCCTATAGCCCCTCACTCACGGCAGGCCGCCGGCACTCCGGCATGGCTGGATGTAGTAGTGCCTCTACATGCTCGGGCTCTCGGCCGAATGCTTCGGCCGCGGGCGAATGCAACCTAGTACACGCTCATTCGAGACAGACTATATAGAGAAAATTTAAGCCAGACCAGAGACAATTTAAGCTTTTTCAGGTAGTTTGGGTGAGTTAAAAGGTGTCTTAAATAATTTCACTTCGGGTGAAGCTATTTAAAAGGTGTCTGAAATAGTTTCAATAACCAAAGCTATTAAAAACACCGTTTAAGCCCCTCATTCACGGCAGTCCGCCGGCACTCCGGCATGGCTGGATGTAGCGGACACGCGGTGTGCAAGTGGCTCAGCCTGGCAGTCCAATTCGCACTTATTCGTTGAAAGATGCGCAGCGCTGCGTTGTAGCGCATACACTGTACTCGAATTAAAAAAATGCCGCCATCTCTTATGTCATTTTTAACATTGAATAATTAATATTTTGTGCATTGCCGCATTTCTCAATTGTTTATTACCGTAATTTAGTGCAATTCGGACTGCAAGTAGGTGGGCTGAGCTAGCAGGATGTTGCCGTACGGCACGCATCCGGCAACGACATTCACGATACTATATTACGTGCTGGAGGTGCCGGCGGACTGCCGTGAATGAGGGGCTTAAAGCCCCTCATTCACGGCAGTCCGCCGGCACTCCGGCATGGCTGGATGTAGCGGACACACGGTGTGCAAGTGGCCCAGCCTGGCAGTCCAATTCGCACTTATTCGTTGAAAGATGCGCAGCGCTGCGTTGTAGCGCATACACAATAAAAAAAATGCCGCCATCTCTTATGTCATTTTTAATAATGAATAATTAATATTTTTTGCATTGCCGCATTTCTCAATTGTTTATTACCGTAATTTAGTGCAGCTCGGACTGCAAGGAGGTAGGCGAAGCTAGCAGGATGTTGCCGTACGGCACGCATCCGGCAACAACGACATTCACGATGCTATATTAAGCTACTGATACACATGCTCATTAATAGCATGCTTAATAGCAAGCGGGGAAGTGGGAGGGGCCCCGCTCCCAACCCCTCTTGCTAATAAGCATGCTTATTAGCATGCTAATAAGCACAAAGCATGCTAGTAATGAGCATGTGTAACAGTAGCTTTACGTGTCGGAGGCGCCGGCGGACTGCCGTGAATGAGGGGCTTAACTCACCCAAACTACCTGATGGTGCTTTTACATGCTCGGGCTCTCGGCCGAATGATTCGGCCCACCCTAGTACACGCTCATTCGAGACAGACTATATAGATAAAATTTAAGCCAGACCATAGACAATTTAAACTTTTTCAGGTAGTTTCGGTGAGTTAAACGGTGTTTTAAATAGCTTTGGTTATTGAAACTATTTAAGACACTTTTTAAATAGCTTTACCCGAAGTGAAATGATTTAAGACACCTTTTAACTCAACCAAACTACCTGAAAAAGTACTTAAATTGTCTCTGGTCTGGCTTAAGTTTTCTCTATATAGTCTGTCTCGAATCATCGTGTACTAACATGGCCGAAACATTCGGCCGAGAGCCCGAGCATGTAAACGCACGGTGAAAAATCTTAAATTGTCTCTGGTCTGGCTCAAATTTTCTCTATATAGTCTGTCTCGAATGAGCGTGTACTAGGGTGCATTCGCCCGCGGCCGAAACATTCGGCCGAGAGCCCGAGCATGTAGAGGCACCAGCATACGGACTTGTCATGTCAAGTTGTCATTGCCAATAATGCTGTGGACGCTGTCGCGAGTGTCACGCTCGCATCAAGTTTGAGTCGTCTTGCAATTCTAACTTCCAGTCTATTTTCTCTACTGTGGACTGAACGTAATTTTTATTATATTATTATTAGTGTTATAGCTCATTTTCACTTACGTTCTATCTTTTGAGTCAACGTAATTTTTATAACATTTTTAACGTTCCTGTCGTTTGCAGCTCATTTCAGGCGAAATGGCAGACGCCGTGGTAGAGACTGCGCCAGGTGAAGATAATGATGATAGCTGGTTGTATGGTGACGGCCCAGGGGAGTTAAGAGAAGGGACTCCTCCCGTTCTCAACGAGAAAGCTCCATCGGAGGCTGGTCACAACCCTGATTTGCCTGATGTGAGTGCACAAATAAGCTATTTTATTTCCTATGTCTATCGCATATCTTCTACGATTTTATAGTCTGTGTTTGTACTGAATAGAAAATCGGTACTTAGTCACTACTGGATAGCTTCAGTTCCTTTGGAACATGGATGTTACTACCAATGGATACTGCATTTCCATTAATACTTTAAAACATATTATCCATCCAAGTTTCAATCCAAGTGCTTTAACTATAATATTATCAATTATATCACTGATGCATAAAATATTATTTTGATTTGTACTCATTAGTAGGCTTGGGACTTTTGGGTGCTTGCCGTGGTTTTAGAATCTACTGAGTCGCCATTATGTAAATTGGGATAGGGTATCCATCATAATTACATATTATAAATGGGAAAGTGAGATCCAATATAATTATATATATATATATTATATTATTTTTCTAAGATCACCCATATGTTAGTATAGGCAGGATGCAGGTGTTGAAATTTTTAATTTTTATTGCTGTGGAGAATTGTTTGTTTTTTTAAGATGTTTTTCAGTGACCAAAACCTTCTCCAAGTGTTGGTTATTCATTGGTCCAGTTCCTGATCCATTTGGTTGTGAAATGATATTAGTTGTCCCAGATATATGTATGTTTGAACATATTCCACATATTCCTCTTCAGCAATTATTGTGAATGATGAATTAGCATTTCAATCCCTCTATAAAAATACTCCGAAGTTTTGTCCTCAAAATGGGCGTATACTGCATGGGTCAGTTCATCATCAGAAGAAAATGTTCTTCCTCTTAAGTTTGCGTTAAGTTTGGAAAACAAATAGTAGTCACTCGGGGCCAGGTCAGGGCTATAGGGTGGGTGACGAATTTCCTCGAGGCCACACTTGGCATCAGCAGCCTTGGTGATTGAAGCGGTATGAACGCGAGCATTGTCGTGGAGTAGCCGCACACCTCTGCTAAGTTTACATCGACGTTTTTCCTTGATTACCCCTCGTAATTGTTCAATAAGGGTAGCATAATACCTACCGTTCACAGTGGTATTACGTTATTTTATGTCTATCAACAGTATTCCGTGACAATCCCAGAATATGGTAGCCATTATCTTTTTGTATTGTGCGTAGTTGCGTCGTCTAAAGTGTTAAGTTTTATATGTTTCATGGTTTGCAGTGCTTAAGTGTATACTGTTATGTTGTATACCTATATTGAATTAAATAAATAAACAATATATTAGTATATGTCATTATAACAATACTAAAGTGTCTCTGGGTGTAAGGTTAGGTATCGTTTATATTTCTGGTTACTTATATAGGGTGCGTATCATAATGAATATGCACTTTTGGTATAATTTCAATTTATAAACGTTCAAAAAGTATAATTATCTTATGAATAATGCACTAAATACATATTTTCAATTAGTATAACATAAAAATAATATAACATCCATTATACATATCGTTGTTTGGTATACTATAGATATAAACTAACTATATTTAATATAACATTTATTACGCATATAAATTAAAATAATTAATAACGTACTTACTTAACTAATAATAACTGTCAGAAAAGTAGGTTAGGTTAGGTTTGAACTTTGACCCCTCAGAGAACAAAAACCGCTACCAGAAAAGTGGGTTAGGTTACGTTAGAACTGTGACCCCTAGAGAAAAAAAAAACTGCTACCAGAAAAGTAGGTTAGGTTAGGTTTGAACTGTGACCCCTCTGAGAAAAAAACTGCTACCAGAAAAGTGGGTTAGGTTAGGTTAGAACTGTGACCCCCAGAGAAAAAATACTGCTACCAGAAAAGTGGGTTAGGCTAGGTTTTAACTGTGACCCCTCAAAGAAAAAAAAAACTGCTACCAGAAAAGTGGGTTATGTTAGGTTAGAACTGTGACCCCTCAGAGAAAAAAAACTGCTACCAGAAAAGTAGGTTAGGTTAGGTTTGAACTGTGACCCCTGAGAGAAAAAAAACTGCTACCAGAAAAGTGGGTTAGGTTAGGTTAGAACTGTGACCCCCAGAGAAAAAAAACTGCTACCAGAAAAGTGGGTTAGGCTAGGTTTGAACTGTGACCCCCAGAGAAAAAAAAAACTGATACCAGAAAAGTGGGTTAGGTTAGGTTAGAACTGTGACCTCGCACAGAAAACAACTTTTGGTAATTTGGTTGCATCTTAAAACAGGTAGGCGCTTATATTTATTGTCTGATATTCGTTTTGTATATTATATTATTTCAATGTTATACATTTTCCTACTTATCATAAACGATATTATATGTAAAGTACATTATACAATATAAAATTATAGAATTTATTGTTATACGTATCACACGTTATACTAATTGCACGTTATGCCATTTAAAATTATACTAATTGAATTTATGTATTCTGAGCAATATATTATAGGTTTGTATACGTTCTATTACTTACCCGCTTATATATTGGGTCTGGCTTTGCAAGAAGCGTCTCGGTTTTATGCTTGTTTGTTAATTTTTGAATTATGATTTTTTTTCTTTTCACCTCCGGTGTCACGGGCGTTTGTGAAATAGGTATATAAATTTTGTGTTTAAATTTTTGTTTATAACCAAATAATTAGTTTATAATATACAATTTTATTTATAATCATAACACAATGTAGACCAGGCCCCAATTTCACCACGCTGACGAGTGTGACAATTCCTAAAACGACTGAAGAAATAAATAAATAATAAATAAATATTATGAATCTTACACAAATCCACCTAGTCCCACGGTAAGCTCAATAAGGCTCGTGTTGTGGGCACTAGGAGACGATGTATATAATAGACAGATACATAGAAATACTTATATACATAGAAAACATCCATAACTCAGTAACAAATATTCGTGATAAACACACAAATAAATGCTCTGACCAGGATTCGAAGTATTCGAACCCGGGACGTCCTGCTTCGTAGGCAGGGTCACTACCAACTAGGCTAGGAGGCCGTTAAAGGCGTCCATAGGCTACGGAAACCGCTCACCATCGCGCGGGCGGTGTGCTTGTTTGCCACCACTTCGATAATTTTAATAAAATCGTAAAGTGTCGTATCAATAAATAGATAATTTCTAGGTGAAGAATTTATTCCAATTGTCACGAGATCTATTACTTTCTTAAAGAATAGTCAGTAGTTTTTGACAGAAGAATGACCCAGTGTCGAAGTTTCGTTTCATGTCAAGAGCTCTTCACAAAAGTATTCGTTTTCATTGGTAATAATGATGTTTTTATTTATTTATAAATAACATGTTGGCGGAAAACAAGCATACAGCCAGCACACAAGTAAGTGGCTCCCGTAGCCCATAGACGCCTGTTGTACCAGTAATAATGATGCTGACAATAGTCGCACCTGTCGCCGTGAAATTGGGGCCTATTTATGTTTTAAGCGTTAATATGTTTTTCTACTCCAGCACTTCTATCTGTCAAATAGATGACTGACAGCGATATTAAATAAGTACCTATACATTATAACGTTGTCTATGGTATTCCATAAGAACACTGCTCCTATGGACTTTCATACAATACATGAGCATTGTTTTTGGTTTTTTTTATTAATATAGTGGGCCCAACATCTTCCCTATTCTGCCACTTTTCTAGATTTTGCTGTTTACGCTATTTTAGCTGTCGTAGAAAAACTAGCGTATGCAACAGCCCATAATCGGTTCTTAAAACTCTCGGGTCTATTATAAATTTATTACAAAACTCGACTTCGTCTCGTTTTGTAACGGCGACCCTCAAGTTTTGAGAACCCTTAATATATCATACTGTTGCATAAACTACTTTTAGTTATATTTACGGCTGTTGTTATCCTTAAGGTGGATCTCCCCGTGCAAGTTTCATACTTCTTTCGTTGCCGGTTTTCTCCAATTGTATCGATGCAACGGAGTTTAAACCGTGATATTTGTGCGGGTCCTCCAATTTGCGCAAATAGAATAAAAAATACTAGAAAACTAGCAATAACGTAGAATAATCCGATATAAAAAGTTCTAATATTTCGCTAAAGCGCTTGTTTGTGTGAGTAATCCTTATACTCTCCGTGTGAACTAATATGGCGGCCCAACTGACAACCACTGGTTTTGAGTTTAATCATAAGTTCATAACTATCAGATATGTCACTGCAACCACCTGTAATGTAACACGGGTCACCGGAATGAGTAGTACCAAATAGGCTAGATGACAAAAAAAAAAAATAGTCCGTCTGTTAGATTATTAAAAAATATTCGACACGTATTTTTCTTTTGTTCGTCAAATGAAAAACGACGGAAATACAGCGCTTTAAAGTTTCGCGTGACGTCACAATGGGAGCTACCGTATTGTCGCTCACCAGGCGGCGCCACTCATGCGTGGGTCCTCTGTTAGTATGAGAGTTGTCAAAGTGACGTTTGAAATGCTCCCGTAGGACCCACGTTCCACTAGTGCCCCTAGCGGAAAATCAACTCGCGGTAGTCCTCATTGAGTACGATTCTTACTCACAGTCACAGATGACGTCACCTGCCCCCACCACGGAACTTTGACGTTCTTCATATTCTTCAATTTTAGTTATCTTAAAAAAGGAAAAAATACGTGTCTAATAATTTTGGATAATCTTTCTGACGGACTAATTAGAATAATAGTTTTTCAACCTAGTCATCATCCCTATTTCGTCCACAGGTCGACATTACAGTCGCCATCAGATATATCGTAGCGGGCGAGGTCCTCAAATACTTCTGAGCAAGGTTAAATTTCAATAAATTCTTTACAATAGATCCGCCAATTACATCTGTGCACTCAATTTTTTATAAATATAGGAGCAGCAATTTTTCACTAAGTTCTGAACACACAGCCAGGAAAAAATATCTGAACGCTTAAATCGTCAAAGGTATGCAAGAGAAGTGGTCACAAATATCTGAACATTGAAGAAAAATATACCTTACGCCGTTCGTTACCTTAAAGTTAAATTCAATGTCATTGCATTCAAGTAATAATAGCAAGCTTGAATTGGTAATAAAGTAAATTCGAACTTTTAAATTTGACAATCCACGAGAAGAATACTGAAACGCCGAACGATACGTGTGTCCCTTTTCAAGGACTTTGCCAGCTCGTGTCGTTCCATTATCCAAATGTCCCATAAAACGGAAAAATTTGAACTTGAGACTATTGACAGGTGAACTCGTTATACGTATGGGTAAGGTCAACCGGGATAAAGGCGTCACTGTTTTTTGAATATTTTGTAGTGTCCCTTAATCTCAATTTATGAAAAATGTAACCAATATATAGAAATATTATTTCACTCTGCGCCTTCTACAACAGTTTACCCAAATAATTCGTAAAGTAACTTGTTCGCTACTCTACAAAGAAACGATAAAAAATATGGGAATTTAGACGCTTTTGGCCCATTAGGTTAATGGCGTCTTTTAAAAATTATTGGTGAAATGTTACAGTCAAGGTTTCAATTTTTCCTGTAAGGCATTTTCGATACACTATTCTAAGGGATTAAATCAAAACGAGGCATCAAAAACGGCTAATATTGACGTTAGATAGAAAACATATAGCTCTGATTCGGCGATCATTGTACTGATAGTTGTTTCGGCGAACGGTCTTATAGCGAAGAGTCTCGACCAACATCTCGAGAGGCTCTCGCTACGAAGTTGTGGTTGGATCAAGGGTCAGATGCAGAAGGCGGTAATACTGGACACTGCGCGCATAGTCCGAAGGTTCCTCTCTTTGCGGCCCTAACCACCGGCAGCCTGGGCCCAGCCCTGTTGCCGGCGGCACTCTAGGTTAGGTTTTTATACTTCGAATTTATTAAACTTTCCCGAATCTTCCTTAAAAAGGCTCGAATATTCACTTAGTAACTGCGATAACTCAGTCTAATATGAACTTGTAATATCTGTATTAACATAATTAGTGTCAATTGTAAAATACATATTAAATTTAGTCATAAAATCACTGCCCAATAGACCTATACGACCACCATTCTCCATTACGTAAATATCTATGTCGTGATTGTTTATGATGAGATATTTTTGTAGTAAAATAGCCTTATATCACAATTAAATCAAAACGAGGCATCAAAAATGGCTAATATTGACCTTAGATAGAAAACATATAGCTCTGATTCGGCGATCATTGTACAGATAGTGGTTTCGGCGAACGGTCTTATAGCGAAGAGTCTCGACCAACATCTCGAGAGGCTCTTGCTACGAAGTTGTGGTTGGATCAAGGGTCAGATGCAGAAGGCGGTAATACTGGACACTGCGCGCATAGTCCGAAGGTTCCTCTCTTTGCGGCCCTAACCACCGGCAGCCTGGGCCCAGCCCTGTTGCCGGCGGCACTCTAGGTTAGGTTTTTTATAATGTGTATTTGTTTTGTATTGTTTTTTGTATGTTGTTTTGTATTTTATTTTTATATACGTATTGTAAAAATCCTAACCTAAAGAAGAAAATAAATAAACGGAAATAATAATAATAAACCCCCAGGGCAGCTTGTGGCGAGCTGAATGGGAAGTGACGTGACGTCCCTTGGGTCCCATGTCCCCGAGAGTCGGTCAGGCCCCTCTCTCCGGCTTGCCTTAATTGGCCGGCTGGAGTAGACCCCAGTAAGGGCCGCAGGACTCTCACCTCTGGCTTGCCTTAACCGGCCGGTCAGAGTGGGATGTCAGAGCTATATGCTCGCAGGGTGGAAGTGAAAGATGCATAAGACGCGAGTTGGCACAGTGGTAGGGCATTAATACCGGAATCTCGAAATACCGGAATCTCGGAGCATTTTTCCCGATATTGCAATACCGGTATTCTAAAGAACCAATAGGTATCTAAATATCGGAATTCCGATTTTGGGTTTCATTCAAAGTAAAATAGTTATATTTCATCAATAGTCTTAAAATCAACATTCTTTTTTATAATGGTACATTGTACCTAATTATTATAAAGTCAAACAAGGTTATCTTTTCCAAGTAAATGAACTGTCAAACTTTAAAGTGTTATTTTAAACTAGGGATTTCACGAATGTCAGTTCTATTACATTCGCGAATGCGAATGCGAATATTTAGTATGCGAATGTGCGAATGCGAATGCGAATATTAAGGAAGAAGTTCCATTTTAGCTTGAGAGACGATATCGTATTCCTTGAAGTGAAAACTCTTTAAGTGCGTTCGTTCTCAACGCCGAGGTCGAACGTCCCACCGTCGAATAAGTTTTACTGCACACATTACACTTTGCGTGGTCTCGGTCTATAGTCGTAAAAAACCGCCATATTTCACTCTTTTTTCCCGGTGCCATAGTTAAGTCTTGAATCGCAGTCCAAATAACCCAAAAGTCTTCTAACACTATTGCACTTAAATACACATACTAATTGTTTATTTCGCCCATTGAGCCTTTCCATATTACAATCAGTTTATCTAGCTCTAGGGCAGTCCATAATAAACTATTGTATTCTTGCTTGGGGAGGAACCACATCAATCCGCCCTGTTAAAACTGGAACGGGCGCAAAGAGCTGTCTTAAAGATAGTTTTTCAGAGGCCAATTAGGTATCCCACATATAATTTATATAATGAAGCTCAGGTGCTAAGTGTCCGGAAGCTGTATTTGACGTCAACTCGTATAACTGATTTGTGTACATGTAGATGTACACAAATCAGTTATAAACTCTGCTGAATACAATACCTTGCTTAATAACCGAATATTTAAAATACCAATCACTTCAGTCAAAACTTCCTTCTCACGCCGATTTGAAATTTTCTTGTATCCCAGTATCTGGAACCAACTAGTTAAACTTTACCATTTTCAAAAACACTCAGTCCTCGAAGCAAAAAGACTATTGTTAAAAGGCATGTTACACTTATTCTACACTGAGACAGAACCTCATAAGAATACACTTTTAACACACCTGCATTTTCCTACTCAGTAAATACCACACACTCACACACGCATTCACACATACATTTACATTTCACACACACATTCACACATACATTCTCACATAAAATTACACACACAATTCATTGTTAAATTATATGATACTTTTTCCATTGACTTTAGTTTGTATTACCATTTTAATTTAGTTTTTATTTAAAAATGTTTAACTTAGGTACTTATTAGTACTTAGGTATTTATTAGTACTTATTGTTATTACTCGTATGTCGAATTTAAGTAATGCTAGTATTCATTGAAATTAAACACTTTAGAACGGATTAATCGCGATCCTACGTTTCGAGCCCTTTACAGCACTCGTTTTCACAGGGTTAAGATGATGACTGAGAGAATGCGAATTCTCCCCGTCAATCAAAAAAGTTACTTGTGCAAACCAACATCATCATCATCTTAACCCTGTGAAAACGAGTGCTGTAAAGGGCTCGAAACGTAGGATCATGGTGTTAATAAACGCGATTAATCCGTTCTAAAGTGTTTAATTTCAATGAATAACAATCGCGGTAACAGAAGACAATATTAATGCTAGTATTTTTGTAATTTTCCATCCACGTGACAAGCATTAATTGCCTAGTGTGGAGGTCCGCTAAATTTGTAAATTTGTTAAAATTTATTTCTGAAAATAAACAATTTTATTTATTTAGTTATTATATATATATTTTTATTTTATTTATTATAAGTAATGATGATGTACGAGTACACCTCTATACAAAGTTTTCAAAGGCTGGGTAAAATACGTACCTATATATATCGTAGAACTATTCTGTAAAAACTTCTCGAGATTGGATTCTAGCCACTCGAGTATTGTATGAATTTGTATGTGTAGTAAGTCTCGAAAAACGCCATTCTCCTATTTAATTTATGACCCCATATGTCTTCTGCAATGAATTCATTGGTCAAAAATCTATTTGCTAAATAATACTACATAAGCATTTTTATAACGCCACCTAGTTAAACGCTAGTTAGTTTTCGAGGAATGACATTCTCCGTTTACGTTGGAAAGGCTATCTGTAGTAGCGACATCTAGTTAATTTTTGGAGTGATGATAACACTACTGACACTGGTGACTGACAGAAGACGTGCTAGTGTGCGTAAGTAAATGGGTAAAATCGCCGTATTTCCAAGTTGTTGCTGGTTTTTGTTGTAATGAAATACTGTTGGCTGCAGAAAATCTCGTATTATACTTCAGATTTTCTAGTATTTGCGCAAATACAAAAACATCTTATGAGGAAATTATAAAAATAACTAAGTTTGCAGCACTAGCGCCATCTCTTGGTCGCTAGTCGCCATACCCTCCAGGCACTTCCACCTTAATACCATTAATATTAGCAGGTTATGTATATATTAAAACCGTTTTTAGGTTCGCCTATTGTGACGGATGGTACGAGTAAACTATGAAAATTTAGACTTTTTCACTACGAGTTTTTTTTGTTGGTTATAACATGTCCTCTTAGTAAAAGGGTGTTAAGCCGTAAGGCGTAAGTGTTTTGAAGTTCGACTATTGTTACGGACGCCTACTCAACGTGCGTGACACCTTGGCCTGTTTTTTAAATCTTTGTTACTAAATTGACCGTTTGAATGCCACAATTTATCAAATCGAAACCAAAATTTACCTACTTTGTACCGAAATTACAGATTGGCTTGACAAATGCAATGTATTCAATGCTGATAATTAACTGTTCTGTTTTTATTTAGAAATATAAGCAAAAAAATATATACAGGTAGATACAAGCTACCTTAAATTTAAAAAAAGGGACCCTTGAGGCGTTGTACCTAGGATGCTGGCGGCATTTCTTCGTTATATCACAATGCTGGTACGTTGTGCGAGGAAGGCACCAGCTCTTCGGTCACCAGAGATATCAACCATACGTTACGCAATTTCTCCAAAATCTTGCGTGCGTTTGGATTACCTGGCGTTTTTCTACTTAATATGGGCTTATCATTCAGTTATTCATTTATTCAAATAAAAAAATATACAATAGTGACTCCACTACATTACTTGTGTTAAAATGCCACCAGAATCCTAACCCTAGACATGTGTCATATGAAGCTAAAGTCTTTACTGAGTACCTACTCTAATTTTTCTCAAAACATGAAGGTTGGAGGTTGAACTACAATAACAATACGGTAGTAAAATATCATAAAATAATTATGGTGTAGATATATAATAGAGATAATATGTAACTGAAATGGCTCATAACTGCGCTTGATCGCCTTTCCACCCTTATTCATATATTTCGTGATATTGAAATGCATTTTTATAGTTTTTTTTTCTGATATAGGAAGACAAAGAAAAAGAGCAAGACGATAATGAAAATGAAGCAGATGAAAATGATGACTCTCATTTTAATGATGAACACTTCGCTGATGTGGGACGAGAAGACCAAGACAAGGCTAATGGAGATGCTGCTAGTCAAGGTCATGCCGATTCCGACTCGGACGACAGTGACGATGTCAAAGTCACCATTGGAGATATTAAATCAGGACAACAAGCTTATGCAAGCTTAAACATTAAAGTAAGTGAAGTTATCTAAAAGTGATTTTCGAAAGCGGTTATTCTAGTAGGCTTGTGTCGGTCAGGAACTAAGATCTAAAAGGAATGAAATCCCATCACGGACCGAAAGGAACTAGTTCCTCGCCAAAAAGTTAAATCGGTCTTCGGTCTTTAGTTCAGTTCAGTTCAGACGGAGCGAAAACCATTAAAAAGTTCATACGAATAGCCTACAACCATACAGCGTTTTGCCTCTCGCTCGCAACGTAGCAAAATTTAACTAGTGCGAGTGAGAAGCAAAACGCAAATACCCGCGGTGAAGAGCTATCCAATCATTAGTTCCGCGCTCTGTATAGACCTTAACCCGGCTACTCATTCCCAGACGTCAAAATTCGCACTGAACTAAAGACCTAAAAGACCGAACTAGTTCCTTTGACAGATTGAACGAGATGGGAACGCTCCCTTCAAAGACCAGGCGAGCACAATTCTATACCCTAGTCGTTTTCTCCTATATAGCTAGCTTATTTTAGTTATTTTTGCAGTTGTGTGTGTGGTTCTCGTTCTTTTTTTTCGGTTTCATTACACACACAAAAATGTTTCACAAAAATGGTCATATTTTAAGGTTTAACCTACAGCGAATATTACCATTTTTGTGCAGTTTGCCCTGTGGGCATGAACCTAACCTAGCCCCTGTGTTAATTATTGGTTTAGGGAATAATAGCGACCAAAAATTATGCTAGGTATTCAGTAATACGGAACGCGGAAAGCTCATCTAACAATTTAATCATATAGACAAATTAGTGTAGCAATAGGCTAGCCGACAAAAAAAATCTAATTAAGTAAGTAGTCCGTCTGTTAGATTATTAAAAAATATACGATATGTTTTTTTTTCTTTTGTTCGTCAAATGAAAAATGATGGAAATACAGGGCTTTAAAGTTTCGCGTGACGTCACACCTAGGTACGATTCTGACCAACTGGTGACGTCACCAGCCCCCACCACGGAACTTTGACGCTCTACATATTCGTCAAGTTTAGTTATTATGAAAAAGGAAAAAATACGCGTCTAATAATTTTGGATAATCTTTCTGACGGACTAATTAGAATAATAGTTTTTCAACCTAGTCGTCATCCCTATTATGTATGTTGTGTCTATTTGTAGTAATTATATTTATTATAGGAAGATAATGCTATAATGTTACTGTGTTCTTGAATGTGCAAGACGTTAAGTAGGTCCCTACGAAAACATTAACCTGAATGAAAAACCGTTTCGCTTCTCTAAGTATTTCTCTCTCTTGGTCAAAATGCGTCTGGTGGGTAGTTGGATCTGTTTAAAGATAATAAAATAGTCATATGTTAGCGCGGCGTGGGTTTGGTGGCCGGGGGAGCGGAGAAGGCGCGCGGCCCCACCCCGGGCAAGGTGACGCTGGATGACCTGGAGGGGCTCGGGAGCATCAACGGTGTGCCGGCGCTCGAGTTCAACATCGACACCATTGAGGACAAGCCCTGGAACAAGCCCGGCGCCGACATCTCAGGTGACCACTGCCAGCTTAACTCTTGTATGAGAAGGAGGACTCGCTTACTTAATAAATTGCGATACTTTGATCGCAGAAAAGAAAGAATGTTGATGATCAAGTCATTTTTCTACTACTACACGTTAACCCCACAGCAAATACTGCTGTGTGCGTGGTGGGGGTAACATAGACGATAGCAGCACTCAAAGTGACAGAAAAAGAAACTACTACAGGTTCTTGTCAAGATTATTATACCATAAGGGATGGAAACATTCTATAGAAGTAAACATTTAAAGCGTGAATTACGTGCCACCTCTTTAATTCTACAAGAAACGGAAAATCCTGTCCCTTTCATAGTGTGTACAATGTGAGAGAGATGACTTGTAATTCACACGCTTCAAAACTGTTATACGAGATACCTGTACAGTGGGGAGTGAGGTTTGATGCCGGCTGTATATGCTCGTTCTCGAGTCTCGGGCGAAAGCAGCCCTGTACACTCTCAGGGACGCCACACACGTCCGGATTCAGAGACGGAATTCGTATGGTGCCTCTACATGCTCGGGCTCTCGGCCGAATGTTTCGGCCGCGGGCGAATGCAACCTAGTACACGCTCATTCGAGACAAACTATATAAGGTGCTACTTTATTAGTTGCAGATATTTGAACACGTGATACTCTACTTTAAAACAATTAACTTTAAATAGAAATTATGAAATCTTTTCATATGATTTTTTTGTTTTCATTTACCGAACAAAAAAATAAATTATAATTTCATCTAAAAAGAATCATCGTGCATTTCACTGACAAGACGTTTAACACTATCCGTCATATCACTCATGTCAACAATAGTTAGTCTTAAATGTCATTATGGTCGAGATTTATCGACGTGAAGTGGCCAGTTACAGTTAACTGGTAGGTAAAAGAGGTACTAGAATCTGCTCAATGAGTTCTCATTTACTGATCACATTAACAGGGTGTTTTTTACGTAGCAAATTTGTTTTAACGTTTTCTCCAAATAAACATCGTAAAAGGTATAATGTTTAATACTTAAATTTACTCCAGCATCAGCTGCAAAAAATTCTGCAACTAATAAAGTAGCACCTTATTTATATAGAGAAATTTTAAGCCAGACCAGAGACCAGACCAGGGTAGTTTGGGTGAGTTAAACGGTGTTTTAAATAGCTTTGCTTATTGAAACTATTTAAGACACTTTTTAAATTTAAATAGCTTCACTCGAAGTGAAATTATTTAAGACATTTTAACTCACCCAAACTACCTGAAAATGCTTAAATTGTCTCTGGTCTGGCTTAAATTTTCTCTATATAGTCTGTCTCGAATGAGCGTGTACTAGGTTGCATTCGCCCGCGGCCGAAACATTCGGCCGAGAGCCCAAGCATGTAGAGGCACTATTATGTAATTCTGTGCGTTCTGAATTCATAATATAAATTCGCATGTTAATTCCGTCTCTGGTTCCGGACGTGTGTGGCGACGCTCATCAGAGAGCCTTGGACGAGAGGCTATCTATTTTTAAGCTTTTTCGTGTACAATTGTACATGAAAAAGAAATTACTTTTTCATGTAGTTTGGATGCGTTTCAAAGTATCTTAAATAACGTGGGTAAGGAGACAGGTGTCATCACAATACAATTTATAATATATGAAACGAGAATGTAGTTGGTTTGACGAGACGAGAGCCCGGGATGAGACAAATAAGCACGAGACGACAGCAGCCTGTTCATTCGCCTGTCAATCATATGCCATCCTTTTTCTTCAACGTGAAGAAAAAGGACGGCATGTCATCTATGGTCAGAGATATAATCATATACGGTATTATGGTCCGAAAATACGAATTTGTTGGCAAAGCCCCTAAATAAATTTTAAAAGAAAATAAAAAAACAGCCAAGTGCGTGTCGGAATGAACGCAGAATGAAGGGTTCCGTAGCTGTAAGTACTTATAGTAGGGTGCTGAAATATATTAGACAACTATTTAGAACACTAACTGAAGCTACAGGATGATTTGCTATTAAGTAATTCACACACACACAGCAATGCAATAGCTACCATTAGGTTTAAAGATACCAGCAGATTTAAATTACACTATCTGCTTTCACAAGCCAATTAAAAAAAAACATGTGCAGTGCCCTACCTCACCTAAGTTGCCAACGTCACCATCGAAGATGATATTTGTAAATGTGACTTATCTCTCGGGACAGGACAGGTCAGGTTCTATCAGCTCTGGGTACATAAACAACCCCACCTCGCGCGGCCGGGAACTTCCATGTTGTGCTAATTTATCATGGAATAAGCGCATAAAATCATCCTCGAGCACATTGGCAGGGTTCAAAATATAGGCTAAGATATTCATTATTGTTTCCGACATTTTTAATTCACATACAGGAGATGTATTGTATACCTGACTCTGTCGTCAGGTTCAGTTCAGAAACTATGATTAAAAAGCTGAATAGGCCGAAATCGGACTCAATTAATTAAACACATGATAAAATATTTGTTACTTATACAGCGTCAATCTGCGAGAAATTTTTCGAATACTTACAGAATTTTCGAGGTTTTTTTTTACCTGGCAGGTGGCAGGGGCTCCATGCACTGAGCTTTGGAGCGTACGGACTGTGAAGTGGAACGGTAGCCTAGGGAAAATCCAGGACCCTTCCGCGACATCACACGATATTTACTACTCTGGAATACTCCTTCTGAGTTTGCGCTGCAGAGGGATCGGTTGGTCCAACCAAATCTGAGGTGTGTGCTAGAAAACTAGCTACTGGGAGTTTTATTGCTGGTTCGCTACCCCTAATTTATTGCTGGTTCTTACCCCTTTTCGAAATGCTTATTATTATTATTTTTTATTTGACTGCTACTTATACAATCTAAGGTAAAACATCGTTCGCGTGTTTCAGCAGCTGCATCTACTCGGTATAGTGACATCTAGTGACAAATGTTAAAACTAACCGTTCGCAACATTCGCAAAATACAACATGTTATGGTAACATACTGATTGCAGGATGCGGTATTCAGTATATAATGATCTGCCCTGCCACTAATTATTTAACCCTAAACTTGGCAGCGTAAAAAGTGTTCAATATTAATTGTTTTGTTTAGTTCATTTTGCTCATTAGTGATAATTGTACATAAAAAAATACAAAAAAATATATTTTATGTATATTTTTGGATTTATAGCATGTATCTTATCAGATACATTGCCAAGAGTTCCATATTTTAGTTAAATATAATTATTACGTATCTTTAAGGATACATTGCCTGCTGGTGAGAGATAAAAATACATATTTAATGTTTGCGATTAATCCATTCTAATGTGTTTAATTTCAATGAATAACAATCGCGGTAACAAAAGACAATATTAATAAATATGTACTTACAAAAATAAGACATAAAAAAACACACACAAATCAATCTTAAAGAAACAACACATACAAAACATACGAAAAAATTAATAAATAAACACACACACAGGAACTAAACCAAGACGTCCCCCAAGTCAGCTTCCCGCGGGAGGGTTCCCATAATACATAATACCTACTACATTCCCCCGCTGGATGGCAATGCTTAACCTTTAGCCGAGAAACGAGCCAGCCCTACGACCATCCGTGGACTCAAAAAGACTTTTCTTCAATTCCTTGAAGAGTTGGGGCGTCAGGACCCCACAGTCCCAGAGTTTCCACCGCAAATGCTGTAAACTCGTGGCTGATGGAAAGGCCAGCATACTTCCGCCGCTTAAAGGCCTCTGCAGCCAACGCCGCCCCGCTCACCCTGGCCGAAGTAGAGGCCAGATGCGATGGCGCAAGGGTATCCACGCACGTGGCATCCCAAATTAGCGGCCTCTTGCCATCGTCCCAAGCAAAACCAGGAGGCTCCAATGCGGCTGGCACGCCCACGCTAGCAAAAATCCGACGGATCACATCATTAAGACTAGCGTGGCGGGATATACGACCAGCGCTCCTCCGAAAAGAGAGCCCGTGGCTACCCCGGGAGTCCACCTGAATACCTCAAGAGCAATGGTGGGGGACAACTATATCCGCACCCAAACGAAGCCCAACAGCCAACCTCAGTGAATTGACATCCAAAAGCGTGGCACAATTCTTAGAAGGAAATGCATGCAGCCAAATCCCACATTTCCTCTCCGACGTAGCAAGCAGACGGGCTTTTTTGGCTGCGGAGGTGGCGGAGTTTAGCAGCCCGACCTGTGCCTGACCACACAGTGGCTCGTTCCATGCTCTCTGCACGTCCCGCCCTAAAGGAAATTCATCGCCCGGACAGGCCAAACTCCAAACATCCAAAGCCTCCGGCAAGTACGCCACCTCGAAATCACACAGTGATGGAGTGAGGATACTTCCAACGAGGGAAAGAGTATATACTGTGCACAGACGACAGATAGGCGGAAAGCGCGACACTCGAGACCCGACGCCAGCCCAGGCCACCAAACCGAATGGGAAGTGTTGCTTGGATAAACTGCTTCTCCTCAAGACTAACGTTAAATTTTTTTTGGATGTTAACATATATTAAAAATAAAAATAAAATAAAAATAAATAAAGTTTTATTGTGCAGGTAGGACACCCATAATTAACATAAAAGCAAACACAAAAAAGCAATTCTAATAAAATAGAAGATAAGAACAAAAAATAAAAATAAAAACATAAAATTGACCTTATAAATTACGAGGTAAAATCGTAGACGTCACATATAAATTATAGCTATAACGTGTCAACTTACAAAAGTATGTTGACCGTCACTTATTTGCGATTCTCACTCTGGTGAGTAGATAGCCAGCACCTAAAAATGGGGCTATTTATGTCACGGTACACAGCAGCCAGGATGCTGTTAGTTGAGCGACTCAATCTCTCCCAGAAGGAAGCAACGCGCGCCCGTACCACGGCATAGAAGTCGGGAACTCCAGCTTCGGCAAACATCGTCGAGGCACTGCAGAACCGCGGATAGATATTAGATAGATATTAAATTATCCATCCTCTCACACAGCTGCGGAAACTTCCAAAAAGGACTGCATCGCACCGCACAGACGTAGATATGACCGATTTAGGCGGCCAAAATTATTTAAGGGTATAATTCGGTACAAAATGGGATAAAAAATGTAAAAACGTTGTTTTATACTAAAAACAACTGTATTCTGTCAATTAAAAACAAAAAAAAATATATATAAAAAAATTATGAAAAAAAATATTTTTAATTTATTTAATACAAAATTAAAATACACACAAATCTACACTACAATAAAAATAACTAAATATCACTTCACTTTCACTTTATACATCACTCACTTCACTTTCAATGCTTCTTTCATGTTCTGGTATATATGGTTCGACAGGCAACAAAAGCTCGATTGTCTCAGGAAGAAAGGCTTTGTTGCAAGGCGATTGCTTTTTTGGTCTCATACTACTGATGAGTGGATCGGATGTTAGTAAAAGTATAGTAAAAACGTCAAAATTACATTGTTCTCTTGAAAATTTCCTTGCAAAATTTTGTCGATATGCCCTAAAATGTTTATTTCGTGCTTCTGCTGCTTCTTCCGACAACTGGCCAATGGGTAATAGAGCGTTTTCTATTACGCGTATCCATGGATCAAAATTTTATGCATGGTTGGAGTCATAGGATGCCATTCCCCATACAAATTCTTATATAATGTTGCTGTATCATAAGCGTATTCGTCGAATTTAGCAATATTTATTCTATGACCACTAGATATTAATTAACACGAGTTGAATGACGAAAACAGAACTCTCGTAAGTTTTACCAAACCTGAGTTCCATAAGGTACTGCCAGGGTTCAGCATCAGCTCCATTAATTCCTCATGATATCCATCATCAAAATACAATTAAAATCAAATAGGACTACCTCGAAGGCATTTCGTAACAAACAAAAGATGAATGTCTCAAATCAGAAGATACAGCTGGGGCCCGCGAATTATAGAGCAGTTCCTCTTTGACATCCCTGGTCGTCATTATCAGGTCTGCTCCACTAAACTGGTAGGTTTTGTAAAGAAATGCTCGAGTTTCTCAATAAAATACCCAAATTACTATGCATGTGCCTTTCAAATTTGAGGAGTTCCCTCAGTTCCTCATAGATCCCATCATCAGAAATGGATTTTGAAAAAAACGGGACCAACCTGGAACCATCTACTTTAAGAAACAAAAAAAACAACAAATCGGTGCAGTAATGACGGAGTTCTGAGGTAACATCCATTAAAAAAAAATCCTTTAGAAATATCGAAGTCGGTTGAAAATAACCTACAGTTATTCAGTTCACATTTAACAAGCAGCAATGAATCGCAATAACCAAGTAAAGATACGGTTTTGACGAACCAATGATCGTACCAGCCGTACCTTGGTTGTACGACGAATACCTCGATTTTTCCACAGCTTCTCTAATCGAGCCATTGCACCTTTAGCCATTCCTGCCCGCCGACATATCTCCTGTGTATTGCCACCACGGTTAGAAATAAGTGACCCTAAGTACACAAACGTGTCCACTTTCTCAAAGCTATCCAGTGCATTAGATTGAGGAAGAACTCTTGCTCGGTCTACCACCATGATCTTGGTCTTGCTGTGATTTATCTTCAATCCAACTTTTGCACTCTCTGCTTCAACTTTCTTCAGCAGAGTAGCCAACTCCTCTTCACTCGAAGCTACAATAGTAGGGTCGTCTGCGTATCTTAGGTTGGTAATGTTATGGCCGCCCACCGTGATGCCGAGCTCTATGTCCTCAAGTGCTATTCTCATAATGTATTCGCCATACAAATTAAACAGTATTGGAGACAGAATACAACCTTGTCGCACACCTCGCTCAGGGCGATATGGCTTTGATAATTTATCATCCAATTTAACGCAGCTCGTGCTTTCAAGGTACAGGTTCTGAATCAAGAATACAAGATGGCTAGGTACTCCCATTTTAATAAGCACGTCAAACATGGTACTCCATTGAACACAATCGAAAGCTTTAGCATAGTCAATGAAACACAGGACCAAGGGCGTGTTAAACTCGCGACATGTTCCTATGAGTATCCGAACATTCAAAATTTGATCCCGTATTCCCTTGCCGGCGACAAACCCAGACTGTTCTTCAGGGATCTGTCGAGCTGTAAAAGAAGCTAATCGAGCTTGTATTATGTACAAAAGGATTTTACTGGCATGAGACATTAATGACAGAGTGCGGTAATTTTCACATTTTCTCGGGGATCCTTTTTTGTGAAGAGGAATAACGGTGGATTAAGTCCAATCTTCTGGCCACTGGCCTGTCTTCCAGATCTTGTTGCACAGTCTGTAAACCAGGCGAATACCTTCTGTACCAAGACGTTGAATCATCGCCGCGGACACACTATCAGGACCCAGTTTTGTTCTTTAGTTTCCTTACAGCGCTCTGCACTTCCGAAAGGAGTATTGAAGGCTCTTCAGTGTATTCGTCCCATTTTCTGTCAATGATTGGCCCCTTGTCGTCATGGTACAGGTCACAACAATAACTTCTCCATCTTTCCAAAACAGAATCGAGCTCTGTCAAGATGTTACCTTTATCATCGTCAACCATACAACGCATCGGCTTGAAGGTACCAGTCAGCTGCTTCACTTTTCGCAAGAGGTCTTTTGTGTGAGTTTGATTAGCGTGCTTTTCTAACTCATCGCATATGCCATTAATGTATACGTCCTTATCTTTTCTTGTTGATGTCTGTACCAGTCTATGTAAATGATTGTATCGGGCTCAGTGTCCAAGCCTTCACACCTTAGTTTCCTCCGCTCATCCACAAGAGCCCAAGATTCCTCACTGATCCATTCCTCCTTTCTCCGGATGATTCTGTTGGCATTGGCATCACTACTTTCTTGAGCAGTGTCTAATATGGCCTATTTCAAATTAGTCCAGTCTGCTTCACTTGAGTTAAAGAGATCCCACGTCACCGTCTTGATTTTCCAACGACAAGAATGAATGAATGAATGAATATTTTTATTTCATGTAACGATTGACACATTTATATTAGTAAAACAACTTAAAATTTAGGGGTTAGTTAGACTAAAAAAATTAAAATTTACATTTAAAATAGGACAACACTGACAGGGGAGTGCAATCCCTCGCAGTGCGACATGTAGGGGCAGTCAACCCTGTCCGCTATCATGCGCAGAATACTGTTGGGACTGCAGCGCACCCGGCGCACCAGGGACGCGGTGCGCGCACGCATGGTTGTATAAAAACAATCGACTCGCGCCGCTGCAAACATCCCTGATGCGCTACAGAAGCGAGGCAGTCCCATCAATACCCGGAACGCATTATTGTATTGGACCCGAAGGGCCCCGTAAGCCCGTTGCGTATACTGCGCCCACAGATTGCAGGTATAGAGGGAAGTGCAAAAAGCCCTAAACAATGTTACTTTCACCTCCTTGGAGCACTTCGCAAATCTGCGGGCGATCATGTTCGCTCGGACCGATAGGGCCCTTCGTTCCCTTTCCATGTCCAAGTCGTCTTTGAGGTTGGCTTCAATAACATGACCTAGGTACTTAAAATGGTCCACTCTCTCCATAGGGGTACCATTGAGGCAAATGGCAGGAATTTCAGCCATCTTCTTGGAACCACACTCAAACACCATGAACTGGCTCTTGGCGACATTATATTTGAGGCCGTGATCTGTCACATAGTCCTCACAGATTTTCAGCAGCCTACGCATCCCACACACCGATGCGCTCAGCAGCACCATGTCGTCCGCATAACTAATGTTGTTGACACAGACTCCATCAACATGACAGCCAACATGGGTTCTGCTGAGCGCCTCGATTAGTCCGTTAACATACAGGTTAAAAAGTGTAGGCGAGGTCAACCCGCCCTGCCTCACCCCACATTTCAACCTGTACTCATCAGACTGCGCGTCAGCCCATCTTACACTATTGACCTGGTTTCCATACCAGTACTTAAAGATGCGAATGATTTCCTGAGGTAAACTGGTGTTTTCTAGCTTTTCCCACAGTAGATCATAGGAAACCAGGTCAAAAGCCTTAGATAGGTCGAGGAAACAGGCTACAACCGGCGTTTTACTTTTAGTATAATACCTGATAGTGTGCTTAACACACAGGATCGCCGACTCTGTGGATAACTGTGGTCTGAATCCTAATTGGTTTTCATGCAGTTGTATATGGCTCTTTAGCTGTGAATTAAGCACACCGTCTAGTATCTTTGCCATGATTACTGCTAACGAAATAGGTCTGTAGTTATTCTTATTCCTTCCTTTACAAGGCCTTGTAAAGGATCTCCTGCCGTGGCATCAATCTTGGCATTAAAGTCTCCAAGTACTACTGTGATTTCTCTCGCTGGTATTGACTTCAGAATGGTCACTAGATCAGCATAGAACTGGTCCGACTCGTCTTCATCAGCTTGGGCTGTGGGAGCGTAAACTTGGACAAAGTTTATAGGGAAAGGATTTGCGCCTAGCTTGATGGTAATCATCCTGTCATTCGGTGCTTGATATCCCCTGACAGTGTCCTTCAGAGATTTCAGGATAAGGAACGCGATAGTACATATGTATATACTTACCTACCTACCTACCTATGTTCAACAATACACACACGGAGTAAAATTTCTCACATTTTGTCGCAAGTCTGTACGGTGTTGTTTGTGCAGATTACTTCAACTACGGGTTCAATGAGGTGACGTGGAGCGCGTACTGCGAGCGGCAGCGACGCATGCGCGTCAACGAGGCGGGCGTGTCGCTGCTGCAAGGCGCTTCGCCGCGCGCGCCGCAGCCCGACGTGCACCGCGCGCGCCCTCCAGGTACACACCCCCCGGATAAGTATCCGGCATATTATCAATATTATGCGTATATCTTTCCCATCACGGAACAATGGTGTTCCGGACCTTTGACCGTTGGCCAACACGCAGTTTTCCTTTCCCTTTCGACAATTTAATGAAATGTAAGGAGTACACCAAATGGATGTTGCACCTGCCCGAGTCATGGGACGCACGCAGAGGCAGCACCCGCCAGGGAGATTTTTATGAATTTTATATTATTAAGGACCGTATCGTAAATTATGGAAACAGATAAAACTTGGTGTAACTGTTTATATATGTATTATTTTGTATTACTTTGTTCTCAGGGTATGATCTGAGGGTTATTATAAATGATTTCTGATAGAAAGCGGTTTCATTTTTTATTTATTTTAGGGACTTTATAGTGCTGTCAATATCATCTTATAAGTATATCATGGACAAGCACATCGATCTCAGTTTGAGACTATTTTACTGACTCATTGGTATAGGTCGATTCACTAAAGCTGGCACGAATGGAACGAATGAAAGTTATGTCACCTGTCACTTCGAGTGTTAGTGTGAGTGCCGTTCTTATACAGGGGCCTCTTAATATTTTGTAAACAACAACAAAATGGGTTTTTGTTATCCAATAAAAATAAAAAATATTATAATATAAGCATAATCTGCACAATATTTAGACTAAATAGGTAATATATATGTCCGAAAGGTATATTTAACCGTTTGATACAAAAGTATTTTACTATCATGGTGTTTTATGCAGATATCAGAGCGCTGGTGGCCTAGTGGTAAGAGCGTGCGACTTTCAATCCGAAGGTCGCGGGTTCGAACCCCGGCTCGTACCACTGAGTTTTTCGGAATTTATGTACGAAATATCATTGGATATTCACCAGTCGCTTTTCGGTGAAGGTAAACATCGTGAGGAAACCGGACCTAATCCCAATAAGGCCTAGTTTCCCCTCTGAGTCGGAAGGGCAGATGGCAGTCGCTTCCGTAAAAACTAGTGCCTACGCCAATTCACGGGATTAGGTTGTCAAGCGGACCCCAGGCTCCCATGAGCCGTGGATAACGCGAGGAAGAATAGATAGGAGTTTTATGCAGACGCTAGTTTCTGATCCAAAAACGTACGTACCCTATAGGAATATTTTATAGTATTCTTTATACTGCTGAATTTGCGGGGCGGTTATGCATCTAGTTTGTCTACAAATACGTTTTCAATAATCACTTATTGTATCAACCTGTATGTAATCATTTTGTGACGCACACATAAATATTATCATTCACTCATTCATTCCATTCGTGCCAGCTTTAGTGAATCGACCTATACGATTTAAAGAAACAAAAGGTTGATATGCTGCCAAAACATATTATTTAAGAGTCCTCTTCGTGATTACCCTGATTAAGCATCCACATAATAAATGTGGTGATTTTGAGCAACATTTTGGATTTCAGTCAACTTTTGATACAAGACGGATGAGGAACGCAGATAAACAAAAAAACAGTAATTTATATACCAAAGCCTAAAGGACATTCAAGGCGTTGAACCGTCGCTAGAGCAGGTCGATAGAAAAGCTATATGATATATATATTCGATATTAAAGTCAGAGGTGCGTTAGTAGCATGCTATACTCTCTAAACGGCCACCAATACACAGATTCAGATTCTTATATTTAGCAAATAGAATATGATTAGACTATGACCACATGTTTCGCTTTACGAATCATGTGTCGTTGCGTTTTGCAGAGTACGATATTGTTTTCCTATGACATCGTCTTTTTCTCATACCGTAAATGTTTGTGATCGTCAGGATGTCGGGTGTACATCAAGAAATAGAGCGGTATACGACGTATACGTCAGGAGTTAGTGTCGATTACGGTTCATTTCAACCAAATATCTTAATAGCCTTTTACCTATTTGACTAAATCTCAAATTGAATTTGTTTCAAAATGACTAAATTCCCAAATTGACTTTTTCTCGAAACATTAAAATGTCATAATAACGTTGACACATTACCGGTTACGACTATTATAGACCGTATGCACATTTGTTTAAAATGCAAATTGTAATAGCGTTTATGTTGTTCTGATAACACATTGTAGATAATTCTCAACCCACTGTTAACTGGTATTGGTCATAATTATATTAAGTTTTGTTATTTTTTTCTAAACATAGTTATTTGTTTGCATGAATAAAACTGGTTCAATAGAATATGTTAAAATTTATTGTTAATTGTAACTAGCAAACTAGCCTGAATAATAATAAACAATTGTCTTATTTAGGTTCGATGGCGAAATGTTCTATGAGTAATAATTATATGCATGTGTTGGTATTGTTTTCCAGTTTCGTATCTTCGCGTTCTTGATGCATTTATGTACCTATAGGTACTATTTGGCTTGTATTACGATAAATTATATATTTACGAGTAAGATTCAATAAAGTGCTTTATATGTATGCACGTACTACTCGCAATACTTACTGACTAGTGATTATTACCTAATGTTAATTTAGTTAAGTTTCTCTAAAGTGAAATGTATAATTTCTTTGAGAAAAATAAAGTTCTATAAACCGAAAACAAAAGAATGACTCGAGATCGGGTGAACCGTTTAGAATAGCGTCGATTCAAAGTTTACAAGTCAGTTGTGAAAATGGAAATTTCGAAGGAAAATTTACGTGCGATAATTTTTTACAACTTTAAAAGGGGTTTAACTCGTCTTCAGTGCTTTGAAGAGTTGACTAAGGTTTTTTTATAATGAAGCACCATGCCTCCGGACTGTGGAACGTTGGTATTTGGAATTTCAACGTGGTTGCTCTAGTCTTAGTGATAGGCATCGTGAAGGTCGATCGAAAACAGCCGTAACCCAGGAGAACATTGATGCAGTACGGCAACTGATCATCGAAGATCGCCATGCAACATACCGTGACACAGTGTGTAATTTTGGCCCAGCTGCGGCCACGTGTAGTTTATGTGTTTATTCGAAAGAGCTTGATATGGCAAACAATCGATAAAAAATCCTTTGGTAAATATCGGTATACTTTTGGAGAAATGATTTTTTTTGTGAAAAGTCAATAAAATATAATTGTTATTATTTTTGTTAGCATCTTACGTAACGCAACATTGCATTATCTATGCGTATAAAAAAAATAAAAAATGTAACTGTGGTATTACATGAATTATTTAAGATTTTCTTATTTTCACTTTTTATTGATTTTTAATTTAGTCTTGTGTCGGTCGCATTTTATTCTTCATCATAAATATGAAGAATATTGTTGTTTATTATGTCCTAATAAATTACACACGATAATAGAAGGGGTAGATAGATATAGCGTTTCTAAATATTTGAGAAATTTCTAAGGAAATAGGGTTGTCCAAAACTAACGCCAAAAATAAATCCTATTAAGATTATAAATGTAAATGCTTGTAAGTTTGGATGTTTGTTGCTCGATCACACAAGGACGGCTGAATCAACTTAGATGAATTTTATCAATCATCACAATACAATTCTTCAGATGATAATACAATGTTGTTATTTTCGTTATCGTCGTCAGTATCTTGTTCGAATTCACTAGAAGTATCATCAGAATATTTTAGTGGTGACGGGTCGTCATATATATCCATATTAAAGTTCTGCAACTTTTAAAACCCACAATGGGTCCATGGGTATCCATTGTGGGTTTTAAAAGTTGCAGAACTTTGTCTGGAATGGCAGAATGTTTTCGTTTTTTTTGTCTATCGCCAACTGACATAGTCGACAAAAGCGGGTCAGAAGACTCTAAAACTCAGTGAACCAAGTCAAGGACAGTGGTTTTACAGTCTAATATGCGTGTATGGTGCTCTCGATCATAACGCCAAACTTTGTTCCTTAATTCACCGGCTTGTTCTGAGAGCATTCCAATGGGTAAGGAAATAGATTCTATGATTTTCGCACCATGTATCAGTATTTTATGAACCGTGACGGTCATATTGTACTAGCCGTATTTTTTGACGTATTTGGTAGCCAAATTGTTACAAAATATCCTTCATCGAAGATATGACCCAACGTTTTTTTGCGTAGCACGATTTTTTAAGAGTCAAACATAATAATGCCTATTACAAACCAGAAAATTGTGCTGATTTTGTTTTAATGTTTTTGTTTTAAAAAGTTATGAGTGGTTGAATGATATAAGTAATATGATAAACCAAAATTATCGGTCTTATTTATGAGCAGAATCAATTAATATGACTGAACATGATAATTAAATTTCCATAGAAAAGTTAGTGACAACCCTTAACAAAAATTTTAAAAATTCATATTTCGTCACGTTTTTATGAGCTGGCATTTAATATACAAGTATATTATTATGTGTAAATTCAGTCTATTAAATAATTAAATGCGACCATTAAGACACTGACCCACAAAAAAATAATTTTCATCTTCGGTAAAAACCTTAATTGTGTCTTAATTTAACGTGTTTTTTATGCAGTTTTTTTGCAAAGCTATGGCTAGAAACTTCTTTGATGAAAACATATTTAATTTATTTGCATATAATGCACCTGAAAAAAAAATGCATTTTTATGGTTTCTATGGGTTTTTCTCGCAAATCACAATAACTCCGAAACTAATTATAAAAAAACCTTCGGTGTCTTTGTCAAACCTCTAAAGCATTAAGAGCTATTAATATTAATAGCTATTAATATTAATTAAACACATAAACCACACATGACCGCAACTAAGCCAAAATTACACACTGTGCGTGAGATAGAAGCTTCATTAGGCATTTCAAGGACTAGTGTTCAAAAAATTTTGCATGATGACTTAGGCGTAGAAAATTGATCTCACGTTGGATACCACATTTACTTAGTGAAGACCAAAAAACGGTTCGCATTAGATGGTGCCCGAAAACGCTGCGGCAATTCAACCGAGGAAACTCTAAACACGTTTATGACATTGTCAGTGGTGACGAATCTTGGATATATGCTTACGATCCGGATTCTAAACAGCAGTCGACTGTTTGGGTGTTCCAAGACGAGCTAAAACCGACCAAAGTAATACGCTCACGGAGCACTTCTAAAAAAATGGTCGCCACGTTTGTAGCGAAAAGTGGCCACGTTGCCACCATCGTGCAAGCAGATCGTAAAACAGTTAATGCTAATTGGTATACCACTGTCTGTTTGCCAGAAGTTATCGGCGAGCTCCGAAAAAATAACCCAAGGCGTCATATAGTACTGCACCACGATAATGCGGGCTCGCACACCGCCCAGCAGACAGTTGCGTTTTTAAAAGAGAAAAGCGTCGAAAATTTGCCTGCAATACCCGCCTTACAGTTCAGACTTAAGCCCTAATGATTTCTTTACTTTTCCAAAAATCAAACACCGACTACGTGGTCAACGGTACCAAACGCCTGAAGAAGCGGCTAAGGCATACAAAACCGCCATTTTGAAGACCCCGACTTCAGAATGGAATAAGTGTTTCCAAAATTGGTTCGATCGAATGAAAAAGTGCATTACGTATCACGGTGACTAACTTCGAAAAGCAATCGACACAACTTAATAGGCACCCCTCGTACTTTGTGTTGTGGTACGATAACCCATTTCGATCGACCTTCTTTAGGTTGGTCCGTGAGCACGCTGTGTCAACGATTGAACTCATTTAACCATTGGGTTACCTGTTGGGTTAAACCACGTCCAAAATCGTAATAAATAATAGCGTGAAAATTTTCACGAGTAGATAAGTTCCATTTTCGCAGCGAGATGATAATTCAAAGTAACAGAATACAAAAGAACAGCGAACTATTTAAAAAAAAGATATAGTTACAAATATCTATAAAATAAATCAAATTTTACCGTACAGGTCAGATATAACGTATATGTTAAAGTTAGTTTTCTCAATTCCGGATATACCTACCTAGAAGTAGCAGCCTACGTATCATTTGATATATCCCAATCGCTCTTTGGTGAAGGAAAACAGCATGAAGAAACCGGGCTAAATCCAATAGTTTAGTTTATATACCCACATATCATTAGCCCTCAATAATGCGTTAATAAACCGCATATAAAGCTGTTTTCCCCATAAGATACGCTATACTGTATACAATTCTCTAGTTAAACCGCACCTACTTTACTTGATTGAGCTCTGGGGCAGCGCTGCCAAAACCAAACTAGCATCCCTCCAGATACTCCAAAACAAAATAATTAAAATTCTTTTTCACTACCATCGTCTAACACCTACCACGCAAATATATTCAGAAACTAGACTTATGAACATCAAACAATTGTATATATATAATACTTGCATTCTTGGTAGGAAAATATTAAACAGCTCACACCATACTAACTTAGCCTTTATGACGAAGAAACAAGTAACCAAACGAACGACCCGTCGTGCCAGTTTCATTGTATTACCAAAGATAAGAACTCAGTTAGGGAAAAAAATGTTTACTTATGAAGGTGCACAGCTCTATAATAGATTACCGTCTGTTTTGAAAGGGGTATGCTCATTCAATGCATTTAAAACTAAGTTATAACATCACATTTTAAACCACTACCCACCATAAAAATAAAAAATAAAAAAAATGAATTGTGTGAGCGTGCGTCTATCGAACGATTATGTTTCTACCGTTATAATAAGATAATTAATTTCTAAAACGCTGTTCTCATGTAAGTGACTTGTGTCTTTTTTGAGAATAAATATCTTTAAACCTAAACCTATAAAGGCCCCCATAATAATAAACTTTTTTGTTACAACAATTTTCTTATCTGTGATAATGTTATTATAGCTAAATAATATTATAGATTTCGACAATATTATTTTGATTCAAATTTCGTATTCTAATATCAGTCTATCAGCCTCTATTCTAATATCAGTCAAGATGACGTTTTGTTTGTAACGAATTGTCAATTGCATACAATGACGCACACAAATAGCACGTTATTTTGATATCGAACGATATGAAAATAGGGGCCAACTCTATATATTTTGTCTCTGAAATTTTAAAATATAAATGTCAAAACTTGACGAAAAGTTTTTATTCCTGAAAGTCGTAATGGCGGTCGATATACTCGTACCTACATGCGCTTTGAACGCATCATGGAGAGCTCATGATATGTGTGTATATAAAGCAGTGTATGTAATTATAAAGAATTCGGCATTAAAACACTCGTGTGATGTTATTATGAAACTCAGCTGACGCCTCGTTGCATAAAAACCCACACTTGAGTTTTAATGCCTTTCATTATGTACACACGCGTTCAGAATTGCATGGGCAGTTTATGAATGAATTCATTCATAAATTGCACATGCAATTCTAAACGCTATATAGTACAATATACAAACTACTATTATTATTAGTCAGATGGCAAATCGTGGGATTACTTGCCAAAGCGGATTCCAGGCTCCCTGAGCTGTGGCATAAGCCGGGAAAACGCTAGGGAGAAGAAGAAGAAGAATGATGGGTCATGTTAGTGTTCCACGACCCGACCCCTCTCCACCCGCGCTCAGGCCTAGCGAGACGGCTCAGTTAAATGGTAGACATAGAGTGGGAGCTCCCGCTATTCTAAAAGTATTTGTGACACGCCGCAAGTAGCAACTGTTGGCTTTTGGGCAGTTTTACTAAGTGTCACTTTTTTGGTGTATCGCCAAAAATGGTGTAAGCACAACAAGCTCAAGTATCATTAAAATTAAGCGGGTGATCTGTTAAATTATCCACATGCTTTTTATCTTAAAATGAATTTGCGTCTACCTGATCTTGGACATATTGCCGGATAGCTGGTGTACAAAGGATTTTGGACTTTGCAGGGCCACCGAGAAATGACGACGGCATGCAGTCACCGATGGGGGGCAGCTACCAAGTGCGGGAAAATACTATTCAGGTACATATAACACACATTCTAAACTTTTTTTTTCGCATCTTTATTTTTATAAATAATACATTCATTTACAATTTTTAAAGCACGAATCACCCCTGCCACCAGCCCCAGCCCTGCTCACCGGGGACCTTGGTCACTTTTTCTTTAGTATATGACATCTCTTTCAATTTATAATTTATATATAGTAGTGTGACTAAAAAAACACCAAAACATGAATCAAAACATTTATTAAATTTAATAAATGATTTGATTCGTGCTTTAAAAATTGTATAGAATGGTGACGTCACCCTCGCTTCTAGTTGAAAATAATCTGTAAAGATTATCTAGGAGGCAGCACTAGACGTAAGTCTGAGCTGTAGGATTGGCGGAACGTACCTTAAAACGTTTAAAATAAGAAAGGATTGCATATACTTAGGAAATTTCGGACTCTGGTCGCCGTGATCGGGTAGCCCAGTGGTTAGGGCGTCTGCCGCGAAAGCAGGAGGTCGCTGGTTCGATCCCAGCCCTGCTCACCGGGGACCTTGGTCACTTTTTCTTTAGTATATGACATCTCTTTCAATTTATAATACATTCATTTATTCACATAAAAACATGGTACATAATACAAAAAGGTCTAACAATATAATTATTCAACATTTTTCAACAACAAAACATTCAACATTCTAAACAAGTTTAATTATATAAAATAAACTTTATGTACCTAAATACTCGTACCATTAGCCCTCTATACCTAATGTGTTCAAAAACCTACTATTAATTTCTTATCTGTGAGAATGTTTTTATAGCTCAATATTAACATCGAATTCGATTACATTTTTTACGAACATTTTTGATATACAAGGAAATTGTATTTGACCTCTATTCTGATATCAAGAAATAATACAGAAAACTTTGAAAATCTAAGGCATAACCTCAAAATACCCCAAAACAAACATATCACCAAATAATGTTACTCCAGCTATTTATTGTATCTTAGCTCCTATTTTCCTTAAATTAAATACATTGTTGAATGTTTATAGCAGATATTACTTTAGAAATCATAAACTCAAATTCATTAATAAACTAGCAAACTTTTTGCTAATGTTACATGCTACAGATAAAACATTGATTATACACAATTTTCGAATTATTAAAATACAGTGTTGTTGGCCCACGATATTTTAAATTCTACATACATAGTTAGGTTATTCTAATTGTGTTTGAATAGTATTTTGTATTTTGCATAGATATTAAATATGAATTAATGTGCGGCTGTATAACTTTTTGCCATTGCTTACCGGCACATATTTAAAAAAAAAAACACTTTGTAGGTTTGTTCCTTCTTGACACCGCTATATTGAACCAATGAGACATTTATAGGTACATTTGGTCCGAAAAATTAAAATAATTTAACGATTTCACATCTTTACGTATAATAATTGCTACAATAAATTCCAATAATTTGAGAGAAAAAACTGTACTCGTGGATTTGTTTCTGGCGTTAGTAAATAAGAATATTGTTGATACTTTGTTCTGCTTGGTCTTGGCTTGCTCACTTTCAGAGCATGAGAAATGAAAATGATTTTTTTTCTGTTTTCTAACCCCGTATATTTGAGTGGCAGTAGTTTTCACTATCAGGAACACCATAGTAAATTGGGATAATTTCGATAACAGGATATTATTTTGAAGTGTTAACACTATTTATGTGGGTATTTTTATTCGTATGGCATTTATCCTTATGCTCCTTCAACGTATATTTAATGGAAAGGTAGTTTAATAATATATACAATTCTTTAATTATTTTAAAAATATTTTTATTTTATTTAGATAATACGAGTAGGTACAGGTACACGTATGAAAATGATTAAGGACTTTGCTTTATTTACCACTTCGAATCTTTAGCGGCTATACTATCGATTTTCTCTTTTACAAGATATGTAGTGGTACATAAGTCAAAGTCCTTGACTGTAACTAGAACATAAATCAGCAACAAATATAGCTTAAAAGTCGCTGTTCGCTAATATGCGCGCTAGCAAACATAATTTTTTCACCTCTTGTTCGTAAAGTATAATTTTCATGAGCCTGATAGCCCCCGCACATCTTCGAAGTTCATCAGTAGATCCTATCTTGTAACACTGGACTCAACTGCTCACCAATAGGATCCTAAAAAGCCAACACATCATTCAACCTCAAACAAACCGAGTTCCCTCGCATGTCCTCGAAGGTCATCATCAGGTCCATCTTGTGACACTGGATCGCACTAGTCACTAAGAGGATCCTAAAAAGCCAACACAACATATCTCAATCTCAAACCAACTCCGAGCTCCCTCGCACGACCTCGAAGGTCATCATCAGGTCCAGCTTGTGACACTGGATCCAACTGCTCTCCAAGAGGATTCGAAAAATCTCACTCAAAGTATTTCCATTTCAAATCTGTTCCGAGTTCCCTCGTACTTCATTGGAGTTCATCATCAAGCCCATTAGTGAAGTCACAAGCGCGTTTCTGAGTCTGTGAACCTGCATTATTTTACTTTATTCCATAGTATTATTTAATATTTCAATATTAACTACATTATCTCTTACGAAATAAACTAGATATCTAAAAAACTACTTTAGTTTATACTAACGTATATTAACTACCAACTAAATACTAGGGTAGGGGAACCAATAAATGAACGATTAAGCGACTTACCTAACTTTGGTATTTTTTTACCTATGTTATTACCAATTTTCACGAAGGTTATTTTTGTATATTATACTACCTGTATAAGGTGCTAACAAATTAGTCACGGATATTTTAAGAGATAATACATTGTATTAAAACAATTAACTTTAAACTATAATTAAGGAACCTTTGTATATAATTTTTTTGTTTTTATTTACCGAATAAAAATAATAATTATAATTCCGTCTAAAAATAATCACCATGTGCAAATTTAACTGACAAGATGTTTAGCATGACGTTGACAATCGAGTATTTGATTTGACGTTAAGTGGCCAGTTAGGTGTTAGGTAAAAGAGGTACTAAAATATGTTCAATGAGTACTCATTTAATAATCACACTAACAGGGTGTTTAAATGTTGCAAATTTGTTTCCTAGTTTTCTCCAAAAAAACATAACAAAACTTATGATGTTTCATACCTAAATGTACTCCGAGAACCGAGTACTATCAGTGGTAAAAATATCGGTGACTAAATTGTTAGCACCTTATATATAGTCTAGTTGTAAAAAAACAATTGGTTTAGATTTAAGGTAGGCAGCAGGAAAGTTACACTTACTGTATATATTTTAAAAATAATTGTTCTTAGCTACTAAGCTAAGAGACAGAACGAAAGCTAAATGGGAGTGAAAGTGTAACTGCACTTCGCTTGTTTGCTTTTTGGTATTGTTAAGACTTTAACGCCCCAGTATCTAAGTACTAAGTTACAATTTTCTCAATGTAATATCAGAGGTGCTATTCGTCTTACCTACCCACGGCACAACACAGCAGCATTTCGTGGAAGTTTCAGATATTCGGCCACTAAATGCTGGAACAATATACCGCCACCCGTTATCTATACATTCCTTTAAATGTAAATACAAAATGCATATTATTAACTTACAGAAAATGTGAAAATTGCCGACTAACCAGTTTTCCATCTTTCATTCATCTTGCATTTTTGACTTTGGGTTCTACGGGCGTCTTTCTTGGCTTCTCCGCCCCTTTATATAACTTAGTTGCAATGTGGCCAACCGCTAAATACAATAAGCAATAAGCTTTTGAGGCTGTTGATGTTGATCTCAGACTTATATAAAGTAAATATATATGTAGGTATCATTTAAGGAAAAATAAGTCTACTACTACTATAGTACTATCTTACATGCATGTTTGTGTGTTTGTGCAACTTGTCACGTTTTATTGAAAAGGTTTCTGCGGAAGACCAGCGTCAAGGTACGCAAAAGTTACCTTGACATCAAGCTGAGTAGAAACTTTTTCGGTGACGCTATTATTCTAACCGTATTGTCTTTTTTTATATTTTTGCGTCTAAAGCGTCCCGAATAAACGTTTTTCTTTCTAATACTGTATTTCTATTACTGTGTCATTAGCAGTTCGTACTCACCGGATGGCATTAGTTCGTCTTGCATTGGCCCTGGCTGTCATCAAATGACTAAATCTCTTCCGTATTCTCTTTTTTTTTCCCGTGGTGGATAACTTTAAAATCCACAAAAGTTGTACTTGGCAGCGCGGAGCGGCAGCGACACAGGTCCGGCCTCAAACGCAGCTCAACCAGTTCGGTATCCAGTATCGCAGTATCCAGTTTCGGTTTTAAAAAAGTATTTTTCTTAGTTATTTTTATTTCGTATACGGTATCAATTTCAGCCGAAATGATCTCTAAATAAAATTAAATTGCTAGACAAAAACAAGTGCTCGGGACCTAACGGCATACCCCCCGTTTTCTATCGTTTCTAGTGCTACCGAACTCAGTCTTCCATTATTTATTATATTTAATAAGTCTCTACAGACAGGAACTTTCCCCTTAAAATGGAAAACAGCCTATATCGTTCCAATTCATAAATCCCGTGACAAGTCATGTTGTGAAAACTACAGGCCCATAAGCATTCTCTCGTGTATGGCCAAGCTTTTCGAATCCCTGGTATATCTACACTTATACAACCTCTTTAAGATATATATATATCTGATAACCAACATGGATTTGTTAAAAACAGGTCTACTGTCACAAATTTATTGGAATATAAAAACTATTTATGCACTAGCTTCGCAGATAGAGGTCAGGTTGACACGATGTATATATTGTGTCATTGGACTTTTCTAAAGCTTTTGATACAGTTGACCACAATATACTTTGTCACAAACTTGCATTGTATGGAATACATGGCAGTTTGTTCAGGTGGATATGTTCATACTTGGACAAAAGGAGCCAACTTGTAGCCATAAACGGCTGTCTATCTGCTCCCGTAACCGTAACCTCAGCAGTGCCTCAAGGGTCTCACTTGGGACCGTTGCTGTTTGTTGTTTTTATAAATGACTTGGCGCACCGATTGTCATGCCCCTCTCTATTTTATGCAGATGACTTAAAATTATTCAAATCAATAAATAGTACTAATGACTATTTAGGATTACAGGAAGACTTGAATATTATATCAGAGTGGTGTGCTAACAATCGGATGGTTCTTAATGTTGCTAAATGCTTCGTAATAACCTTTTCGAGGAAAAAAAATAAATTGTTCTATGATTACAACATAAGCGGTCAGAAATTAGTACGCAAAGAGTTAGCGAAGGATCTCGGTATTTGGTTTGATGGACAGTTAAATTTTAAGTATCATTATGAGTATGTCACTAAAAAAGCTAATCAGCTGCTTGGATTTATACTCCGTATCACTAGAGACTTCAAAAAACCAAATAGCCTATTAATTCTCTTTCAGAGTATTATACGCAGCGTGCTTGAGTATGGATGCACTGTATGGTCCCCGTTCTACTTCGTCCACTCAAATAATATTGAAAAAGTTCAAAAAAGATGCCTCAAAATAAAATCATATCGGTATAAACGCAACCTTATACCTCTTAATTACTGCGTGTGACTGCGCATATTCAATATGTGCTCCCTTGAATCTCGCCGTCTTCTTAATGACATGTTACTTTTACATAAAATAATTCACTATAAAATAGACTCTCCTTACATTCTCTCTCTCGTGACCTTTAATACCCAGCGGTTCAGATCTCGAGCTCCTAAGACTTTTGCTCTACAGGTGTACAGAAACAATACTTCTTTTTACAATCCTATCGTAAGAATGTGTCGACAATAATAAAATAACGACCTAGTGTCTAGGCATACCCACATTGACATTTTTAACCATCGATTTGCCGTCTTTCGGAAGGAGGTTATCGAACTTCTTTGCAGTCGTTGATTACCTTACTAACCACTTAACTGTTAATTCTGTATTTTTTTTTAATATTCTTAGTAGTTTTAGTTGTTTTTCTCTTTCATGTATGGGAATTTTGCTGTTATTCTATATTTTTCATTTTTAGGATAATATTGTTGTTCTCGCTCACTAATCACTATTGTTTGTCATGCTGAGCATACATGCTTTGGGTAACATTCCCAACCAAAACCTGTAACTAGTATAAACCTACCATGTGACAAATGTTATCTGTTTTGTATGCCTAATAAATAAGAATAAAAAATAAAAACGTTCCATCAAAAATAAAAATACGCTAAATTAGATATAATTCCCCTGTTTGTTGCTATATCGGATACTTATTTTTTTTAAATTTTCAATAGATGATTTTAGACCTATGTTTGCGATGATTTTCTATCGAGCGAAAGTTAGTAATTCATGTTTTGAGTCGATGTAGTCCCTTAAACAAGTCTTCAAAATTACAATCTATATGTTTTGGAAACCACATTATTATTTATATACGCGCTACAAATGTTTAAAAACTGTGTTCGCTGAACACACTGCACCTTAATTAGGTGTAATGATTTTTCTAAGGTGCGACAGAGCTACAATGTATGTCGTCCAACTTTGTTTGACTGATAAATGACACTGACATGATACTTGCAGGACGTTTAGATAGCTACGTTAATTTATGTGGATTCAATACATTGCGTGCTGAATTTTTATGTATAAAAAAAACATCTTAATTTCCTAAAGAAATTAGTATAAATAGGTTGCCTAGGTCCAATAGTAATCGTGATTAAAATATTCGCCCGTATCAAATACCCACGCTGTATATTAATAGGTTACGACGTTCTGACCAAAAAAACGTAAAAAAGGACCAATGTTTGAAAATAAAAGTATCGAGGCTTTTGTTAATAATTTACGTTAAAAGGCCACAGGACAGGTTATTTCTCCATACAAACAAAGAAATCATTGCTCTAGCTTCAAAAACCAAGGAGATACAGTCGAGTACGTTTACAACATTTGTATGGAGAAGTGACCCTGTCCTTGTGACCCTTGAGACCTAAGTCCTTAGGACGTTTACCAGTTTGAAGGAGATATGTTGTAGTTTTAAGTAAGTGATTTGATCTTTGTGATAACAGTTTGGCCTCTTAAAAACGAACCTAAAAATCACGATTTCAATTTAAATTTTCTACGCATACGGGCGTACGATTTTCATAATATTTAGTGATCTGTGATGTGCAGTTGATGGCCATTGATTTGCAAAGATTTCATCAGTGGACGACGATTTTCGTTAGGGTACGGGCCTCCATACATGAAACGGCAATCTTTTTTCCAGTATCAATTTTGTATTTTTTTTTTATTGCTAACATTATACCTACTTATAGGAAAAATATGAAACATACATTCCTGTGTCGGATCAAGGATTGCTTCCTTGCTATTAATAGACAGTCGCTGGAACCAGCTTGGTCTGAGTGTTTAAATATGTAGTGATGTTGACTGTCCTGCTATAGGTGATGACGGCGGAGCGGCGCGAGTACGGGCGCGCGCACCGCGACGCGCCGCCGGACTACTTCGCGCCGCCGCCCGAACACTTTTTCGCGCCGCCGCACGCACACCAGCCCTACGACGAGCAGTGGGGTGTGTATTCCGCTTTTTTTCATGTCATAGCTACGCCCTAACTAAAGTGTACAACCACAGTCTGACAGTTGATTTTTTAAAAATTGATATGCCTCCCTTTTTAGGTTTCTGTAGCCAAAATGGCGAAGACGGAACCCATATCAGTCCGTCCGTCTGTCCGTCCGTATGTCACAGCGGTTTTACTAGAGGTGTTTTTTGTGTGCCGCTTGCTAGTTGCTACGTTTGCATATAAGTTGCGGAAAAAAAATGGCATTAAAAAAAAATAGTTTTTTCTAATATCTACTTGTGGCACATCATCTCATAGGTCTTTAGAAATAACTCAAACGTTTCTTCAACAAAAGTGGGATTAAACGAATATTTTTAGAATAATTGCACTGAACATCTGAAAAAGTGTCCCCTTCATCTAACTTTTCAGAAAAAACTCACGAAAACAAAAATTTTGAACGTATTTGGTCAAGCCGTTTTTGAGTTCTGGCAAAAAAACGATTTATTACGTACCTTGACGTAAGTGCCTTGATATTTTGAAGGCATTCAAGCCTTTTTGCTCACAATTTTAATCTCTCAATTATGCGTGGTTCGATACGCACTTGGCCGGTTTTTTTTTTCACTCCGAAATCGTTTACCGTTTTTGCTTATATTGAGTCCTGACGCCCTGAGCGTGTGTAATATTCCCAAAGAGTGGAAAAACGTTGAATTAGATGGTCTGATCTCGCACGAGGCGAACAAAATTTGCTGCCGAGTGTTTTAATAGCACGGCGAGGAATTCGCAACCTGCAAAAACATTACACGAAACCACACGGAAGGACTGATCTGCACCCCACTTTCGTTAATAACGAAAACAACCTGAGATTTTACAACATGTGGTTGTAAAGGGTTTTAGTGGAATAATATAGTAGTTTATATACCCACATATCATTAGTCCTCTATAGTGCGTTCAAAAACCGCATGTAAAGACCCCCATTGTAATAAACTTTTTTGTTACAGTAAATTAATCTGTGTAAATGTTATTATAACTAATTTATATTATCAAATACGATATAGTACATTACTGCAGAGGCCGTGAAGTAAGAGATTGCAGGACGAGTTTGTGGTAGACGGCCGAGTCGTAGATGAGGCCGGATTAAACAAGTCCTACAATCTCTCTTCCGGCCGAGGCTTGTATAGTGCTTTTCTCAAACATTGGGAGGAAATATTAAAATTAAAATAACTACTAGGTAAATAGTTAATAAGGAAAAAAAAATTGTAATTTGCCACCTTTTTTATTTTTTAAAGATTCCATTTGAATGAGCTATTCGAGCACCATGTTTAACCGCACATAAATATACATAAAACCATAGAATTTGTTTTAATAATGTCGAAAGTATTTAGTGGTCATTGGCTGAATGTAATCTTTCCTTTGACAGTTTAATGTTAGTACGCAAATCAAAAAAGTTAGAGCAGCGGACAATAATGTTTCGTTCATACTTACGCCATAAATTACTTCACGGCCGCCGGCCAAGAAGTAAATGGGGGGAGCCGTAAACAAGAAACTGCATGTCTTCATTTCGTGACATAAATGCATACATTTCCGATCATGTTTGAGAATATATATATATTTTTTTCAAAAATCTCTGACAAACAAAGCAGTTTGATTTGACCTCTATGCTCATATCAGTCGAGATGTCGTTTCGTTCGAAACGAAGTGTCAAGTCACGCAAGTCGCACGTTATTTGATATCAAACGATATGAAAATTGGGGCCAACTCTAGTTTGTCTCTGAAATTTAAAAATATAAATGTCAAAAATTTAATGTCAGAAAAAGTTTTATTCATAAAACTCGTAATGGCAGTGGACTTATATGCGGTTTGAACGCATCGTGGAGAACTTAAAATATGTGTATAGGTATAGTTTTAAAGCAGCGTATATGTAATTAATTGTATATAATTAGGCATTAAAACACTCGTGTCATGTTATTATGAAACGAGGCTGCCGCCTCGTTTCATAAACCCACAATCGGAATTTGTTGTTTTCATTATATACAATCAGTACAATCACATAAACTACTATTAATATAAACTAATATAGCCTCTTTATTTCCTTAACTTTTCATTTTTGTATTTAACAATACAATTTTCATACCTAATTACAATTTAGCTATTTACGTTAATAGAAATTTATTTATAAATTTTATAATCTATACATCATCTTAAAAAATAACTTATATTATAATTTACATTTAAATCTCTCCTTGCGTCGAGACCCCAATAGCCGTGACTTATAAAGTCATCAGTTTCAGTCTACGACTTCGATCTTCGGCAACCCTAAAGTTGAGTGTGGTACGAATTCTGGTCTGTCCATCGCTCGGGGCTCCTTCCGCTAGGCCTTTTACTCTCCATTTTTCCAGTAAAGATGAGCTTTTGGGGGTCCTCGCCGGGTCTGTGGGGTACGTGTCCAAAGTATTTAAAAATCCTCCGAAGACAAACGTTATCGAGAAGTTGGTTCTGCGAGCCGTCCAGGAGATACGGAGCATCTTCCTCCAGCACCACATTTCGAAGGCGTCTATGCGTTTGCGATCTTCAGCTTTTAGCGTCCACGTCTCCGCGCCGTACATACATGAATATGGGAAAGGCCAGCGTGTAGCAGCTTGTTGACAAGAGTTATTTTTGTCCTGATGCTGATGTTGCGATCCTTCCATACTCTGTCGAGCTGAGCCATGGCCGCCTTAGCTATTCCTGCTCGCCTACGGATTTCATCTTCACAGGAGCTGGTGTTACTGATGCTGGAACCCAGGTGAATAAAGCGATCAACAGTTTCCAGTCCGTGGTTGCTTTGACCTCTAGCTTGGAGGCACGGTCCACTACCATGACTATGGTTTTCGCCTTATTAATGGTCAAACCCATTTCGTTACTGCAGCGCTCCATCCTATTCAATAGTTCACACAATTCATTTTCCTCCGATGCGAAGAGTATGGTATCGTCGGCGTAGCGAAGATTTTGGATTTTGGTACCGTTGCCTATCACACTATCACTCCACTCTTCCACTCCTCGCACGTCCGACGTATGATATGTTCTCCGTATATGTTGAATAAGATTGGAGATACGATGTAACCCTGGCGAACTCCTTTGCCAAAACGAAATTGTTTAGATAAAGTCTTATCCACCTTAACCGTCCCCCGGCTGGTCAAATATAGGCCCTGTAGTAGCCTGACCTAGTAATTGGGGACTCCCATTTCCTGAAAAACTGTTCATAACCGTTCCCAGTTCACGCAGTGAAATGCTTTGCTGTAGTCAACAAAGCACATCAAAAATGTTTTTCGATGAGTTGCCTAACATTCAAGATCTGCTCACGGGTGCTTTTTCCTTTGACGAAGACGGCTTGCTCCTGTGGGATCTGCCAATCAAGGTCATGTCTAATTCTGTTGTTGATTATGTGGAGCAGGATCATACTGTCATGTGATGTTAGGGCAAGAGTACGGTAGTTATCACATTTTTTAGTGGACCCTATATCTTGTGGAGTGGTAAGATAACTGAATTTGTCCAGTCATCAGGCCATCTGCCTCTGCGCCAAACCGCATTGCAGATGTCAGTTTACTCCGTTTTCACCAAAGGGATTTCAAAATTTCCGCTGATATTACGTCAGCACCTGGTGCTGACCTGGTGAAAGGTTTTTTGCTTTTGAGGGAAAAGATAGCAGCCACGATCTCCGACCGAAGTAGGGATGGCTCGCACACCCAGTTTTCGATTGCGCGATGATTGCAGTCCGGACGACGGGTCGCCATATAATTCCTCGCAATATTCTCTCCACCTTTCAGCAACTTTGGCAAGCTCACATATGATCTGACCGTCTTTGCCCTCTATTTGCCATGACTTAGGTTTGAATTGCCTTGTTAAGAGTCTGACTTTTTTCAACCCACTTCAATATTTCTAAAGGAGGAGGTTCTCAATTCGTCTGATATTTTTTTATTATTATTATTTTTTAATAGATGTTACATCAGAACTCCGTCATTACTGAACCGATTTGAATTTTTTTTTTGGTTTCTTAAAGTAGATGGTTCCAGGTTGGTCCCGTTTCTTTCAAAATCTATTTCTGATGATGGGATCCATGAGGAACTGAGGGAACTCATCAAATTTGAAAGGCACATGCATGCTGATTTGGGTGATTTCTTAAGAAACTCGAGCATTTCTTTACGAAAATCATCAATTTGGTGGAGTGGATCTGATAATGAAGACCAGGGATGTCAAAGTGGAACTGCTTGGTAATTCCCAGGACTATCATCCGATTTAAAAAAATATTTTTTTGTCTGGAAATAGATGGTTCCAGATTTGTTCCGTTTTTTTCAAAATCAATTTCTGATGATGGGATCCATGAGGAACTGAGGGAACTCCTCAAATTTGAAAGGCACATGCATGATGATTTGGGTAGTTTCTTAAGACACTCGAGCATTTCTTTACGAACATCATCAATTTGGTGAAGTGGACCTGATGGTGAAGACCAGGGATGGCAAAGTGGAACTGCTTGGTAATTTCCAGCTCTATCATCCGATTTGAGACATTCATCTTTTCTTTGTAAGGAAATACCTTCAAGATAGTCCTATTTGATTATAGTTCTATTTTGATGATGGACTTCATGAGGGATTGAGAGAACTCCTCAAATTTTAACGGCACATGCATTCTGATTTGAGGGTTTCCTTAAGTAACTAAAACATTGTTTTGGGGGAGCCAACATTTTGATGAAGTGGACCTGATGATGAAGACCAGGGATGGCAAAGTGGAACTGGTCGATAAAGCTCTACTTATTATCCTAGTTGTGACATTCATGTTTTTGATTTGATTTCTATTCTGATGATGGAGTTCTTGAAGAATTCAGAGAACTCCTCAAATTTGAACGGCACGTTCATTGTGATTAGAGGGTGTTCATAATTAGCTTACGCATTTTCTTACTGTGGCCATCATTTTGCTGGAGTGGACCATGTTGATAATCAGGGATGGCATAATGAAACTGCTCGATAATTTACAGTCTGTCATCCAATTTAACACATTGTTATTTTGTTTGTTTTAAAGGTCTACAAGGGAGTTCCGTTTGATTATACTTCACATGTAATGATGGAAGCCCTGGGACATTAAGAAAGCTCCTCAATTTTCGATCGTACACGTGCGGTGTATTGGATATTTGTGAAGTAAACTGGCTAACTCAAACAAATTCAAAATTTCACTTTTATCGGGAACCAAATGAAGTCGGTTTTTCTTCTTAAAAATTATAAAGAGATCAGAGGGCTGCATTTTATTCACATGGGATTCTACTTCGTGACAGATATTGAGAATAAAGTTGTTTTTGTCGCGGCGCTCATTCCTTTTTATACGTTTGCATAGTATGGAAATGTTACGTTACGAATTTTTTTCGAAGCTCTATTTACCAAGTCTTTGTGTATTTACGAGTATAGGTGTCGGGCATTCCTCATAAATAGATCTTAATGTGTTTAACACTTCGCTTAAGTCATGTTGTTGCCGGGCCGCTACGTACTTTTCACATATTTCTGGAATTCCCGCTAACAGAATACGTATTGTGACGGCACTGATAGCGACCGTGTGATTCGAAGATGATGTCTTCGTTAGAAGCGGTTAACGGACTCTCGGATGTCGGTTGAGTTGTCGCGGGCTGGGGTAACGGTTCAGAGGATTTTAGCGTAGTTACTTCTAGTTGTAGACTTATGATTTTTTCTTGCATTTCAGCGTTTTCCGTTTTTAAGCTTTGCATTTCTTGTTGTCGGTTATTGTACTGTTCGTGTAGTAAACTAGTTATAAGTTTAATATCTTTGATTTCCTCTTTAATTTCTGCATAATTGCCTCGTATTTCAGACATGCTTTTCTCCTGATTTTTAGAAGACTTCCTTAGCAACATTCTCATTTCTTCGCAAAAGCTATGTAGCTCGGTCTTAAAGTCATACTCGGGATCTGGTTGTTTTCTTTTCCTCTTATTCACGTATTCGTGTTGACAAGTCTGGTTGTGTATTGGAGCTATTTCCGCTTCCGCTTATACCTTGTTTAGGCGTCGGGTGACGTATCATATATGCATTGTGCGCCTTGGTTGGTCCGTGTCGCCAAGTGCAACTAGTGCAAGTGCGACAAATAGATTCTTTGTTTCGCGCGCGGCCGGTTTTTGAGAGCCGAGCGGTCAGCGTCCGATGACAAAATGTTATATGTGAGATCACTTGCTGCACTGCACAATACACTTAGTTTTCTTTTGGGTTTAGCAAACCACTCGGGCTTTGATAAAATAGGTTGGAGAAGGTTGTCACCTTGGAGGATGTCTTTAACCCCAAGCACGTGCCCAGCATTCACCAATTTATTTCCTTTATTTTTTGCCTCCGGTTGGAAATTTATTTCATGACTTTCATGAGTGATGACACGAAACCCCGTTTCAGTGACAACTAGGCTGAGAAATGAGCCTATCGTCAACAAACTTAAAACAACAATGTTAATTTTATTGGCTATACTACCACAATGTCTAATATTGTATAATACTAAGATTTCCTTGAATATATAACAATGATTACTTGACTTCTTGCACTATAGTTGTGTCTAAAATTACGGATTTAGCCTATAGTTGACACTGCCGTGTGGCGCTGTCATTGCGCAAATCCCAATATTATTGATTACAATGAAAGCCATGTAGAGTAGCCTTTTATGCTCTAAATATTAATCAACAATTAGGTTTACGGTGTGTATGTGATCCGTAGTAGAGTAGCCTTTTCTAAAGCCCGCTTGCTCTGCTTGAGGCTGGTGTTTTTCAATATATTTAGATCGCTGCTCTTCTAGACACGAGGCAAATAATTTATACAAACTAGGTTGTAAGCTGATTGGTCGATAATTTCAGATTTCTGCTGAATTTCCTTTCTTATAAAGTAGGATGATGTCGCATTCTGCCCATTCGTCGGGTATCTCTCGCTGGTCCAGTTTTTTTTTTTTTTTTTTTATTCAAGGTTTGCCAACAGGTGTAATACCATATACTTATGTATAACTAAGACATAATTTAACTTGCTTGAGTATTCACACAATTACAGGCAAACACAACATAGCACTTAATCTAAATAGTAAATACATTAACAAATTCATGCATGAAAACAGCAAAGTTAGGTGTGACGTATGAATTGAAGTATTTGGAAGTATGAACACAATATTTAAACGATGTTATAATTACAGGAGAGCTAATTGTTATTATGAAATTAGGAGTAGGATATGAACCTTGACCTTGTGCAAAAATATTTTGAACTGGTAAGGTGAAAATTTTGTGTAAGGTTATTCTGTAAAAAAATATTTATGTGTAAAGGTCACCCGGAGCAGAGTGGATGGGCGCCCAGTGACATAAAGGAACTGACCCCGGGCCCAATGGGGCCGCCGGCGATGGGCCCACCGCCAGGTATGGGCCCGCCGGGCGTGGGCTCACACCTGCCGCCGCACCTCATGTCGGCGCCGTACGTGTCGCCGTACCGCCCGCACCCGCCGCCGCACGTGCTGGACCGCGAGCGCGCGCGCGACCGCGAACGAGACGACCGCGACCGCCGAGACCGCGACAGGCGGGACGATGTAAGTCTACATTTGTTATATAATCAAAAATTGTTAGAGGGGCCGCAAATATTGAAAGCACAGACCAACTAGACCCCACAAACATGCTCAATAGTATGGGGACCCAGCGTGTACATTTTTGATGGATGCCTAAAATGACGTCACGCAGGCGATTTAGTGATGTGCAACGCTACCGCCATGTTGACCCAATTCAACGGTGCCACCGATCAGCAGGTACTCTGTAGTTATTTGCGGTGTAAGGACAAGGAGGTATGCATGCAGCTCGCTACTTAAAAGCCTCGCATTCTACTTTAGAAATTAAGTAAGTAAGTTGTGAATTTACGGTGATAAAATTGAAAATTTTAAGTGTAACGTATGCGGAGTGAAATTTGGACAAATTTTATGTATATAAAATATAAAAAAGAAAAATCTAAATATAAAATATGTGTCCGTCAATTTAAAGGCAATATATATGTAAATCAGTTTGGTAAGTTTCATAAAGATTGGGTGTTCGATTTTGTAATTATGGTAAATCAACAAGAACGCCGTCGTCAAACAGTATGTAATTTCTATAGTACCTAAACATTCCCTATGGCCGAAATCAAAGGTGGCCGAAATCAAAGGTAGTGGAACATTTTGTGCAAATGGGTGAGAGTCGGAGCACCATTAAAAATATTTTGGCGTCCTTTACCTTGAAGAAAACCACTGCTAGAAAGCCTGGTTCTGGAAACTATTCCAGCTTGAGCAAGTTTTCTGAGAGAGCTCGATTCATAGTACATTACTGCAGACGCCGGGAAAGAAGGGCTTAACGGGTGAGTATGTATATAGACGAGCCGAGCGTTAGCGAGGTCGGATAACCATACGAAGCCGTTAAAGCCCTTTTCACGGCAAGGCATTTATAGTGCTTTTCTCAAACATGCAATGAAATAAATAAATAAATCTCCAAAAATATAATAGTTTTATTTCTAGAGAAACTAAAAGTTAACTTGACGAATTAATGTACTATCTAACACAAATATTGCTATTTAGCTCGTGGTGATTCCAACACGAATTTAGTCTATAACGATAAAACAGATGATCCATAAATATTTCATGATGTATAAATATGTCGCCATGTAAAATGTACCAAACACGAACAGCACTTGTTATTCTGTGACAATGAAAATTATAACCTCTTTACAATTTTTTGTAATTCCTACTTATCCTTAGATAGACAGAACAGTTTTCACTTAAACAAGAAACCAAGTTTTAGTCTAAACAGTTATCGTTATATTAACTAAACACGCATGCATTTTGGGTAGCCATATGCCTTCCGACATCTCGTTTGTCATTTGCGCCATCAATTAATTTAGAGCCAATTCAATTTAACTTTCACATTTCGCACTTAATTCTGGTGGGGCTCAATGAATAGTAATTTCTTCGTCAAAACTCGACGTAAATTTAATATTTGAAATGTATCTATATTTGTGTAAGTAAATTTGCAATAACGTGTTACGTTCATGTCAATGTATATTTTATATAAAAAAAACTTCAAAATATCATTTCTTATTTTTATTTTTAATAGGCGTAGTGGCAAAATGTTATCATGAAACAAAACGGCACGATTTGACTTTTACCGTTCATGTCGATATAGATTAAGAATCGACTTATATTAATAAAACTGTAAAATATAATCTATTGTATTTTTTTTAAATAGGCGTACTGGCAGAATGTCATCATGAACCATAGTAATGATAATGAAACTGTATAATGGCTAAAAGCCATATTGCTGTGTCACACATTTATGTGAAATAAAAATTTAAAAAATATTACTTCCCGGCCTAGGCCTTCAATTTTGTATGAAATTCCATTACAGGTCTCTCCAGTTGCCCCGCCTGAAACGTGGTACTTTGAAGCCTATTATAACGAACGTTATAACAACATTTCATTGCATGTTTGAGAAAAGAAAATTAAGGCCGGCCGTGTCACTAAGACCTCGAAAGAAAATTTAAGTGTGACGGCAAAACTGTTAAAAAATATCTTAAAGACATGGGCATCGATAAGCGGTGTAGAAATGTTAAGCCCACCGTCTCTGAAAACCAAGAAATCATTCAGAAAGTATGCCTGCGTAAATTGGTCACAGAAATATTTTTCACTAAAAGCAATGTCACTTGTGTTATGTATGACAAGTCATATTTCACTTTAGATGGAAACGAGTGGGAAGGCAATTACTATTTTGAGAACACCAATGGTCCAACCGATGAGAACGTGAAATATGTTGAGCATACAAAATTTCCTAAAAAAGTTATGCTGTGGCTTGCCATCAGTCGACGCGGAATGTCTCAGCCTGTATTCTTTGAGTCAGGTTTAGCTGTTACTGCCGATCGCTACATGGAGCGTTGTTTGCTATTAGTGCGAGATTTCATAAATACGAGTCATAGAGGAGAACATGTAGTGCTTTGGCCAGACTTAGCCTCTATCCAGTATCCAAAAAAAACCCTTAACAAAATGGCGGAGTTAAACATCCCATACGTACCGAAGACATCAAATCCACCTAATGTTCCGCAACTTCGGCCTATTGAAGCTTTTATGGCTAATCTAAAGAGGCGAGTATATTGCAATAATTTTCGTCCTAAAAATGTAGGTACCTACACGATTCGGTTCGACAGCGATGGACAAAGTACCACAGAACTCATATTTAATAGTAGTTTATGTGACTGTACATAATAAGGGGCATTAAAACTCGAGTGTGGGTTCATAATATGGGTCATAATAACATCACACGAGTGTTTTAATGCCTAATTATGTACAGTTGCATACACTACTTTATCTACCCACATATCATAAGCCTCCATGGTGCGTTCAGGAGCTGCAGATTATGACCGGCATCGCGGTATTGTTTAGGGCCACAAACAGTATTAACAAATAGTAAAATAAAAAAGAAAACAAATGCGAAAACGAAGAAATTTATTTAGAATAATAATTATTATTTACAGTTTTGATTGCAACTTTTTGGGATGTGCATTGACCACCCATATATTTGATAAAAAAAAACCTGTCTCTGTGCATTCATTTGGGCGAAGTTGCATATATTTCTGAACCACCTGGCAATAATTGCCTGTAATGGTAAAAGTCCGGTTGGTTTTGGTTTTAGTGTTCCGAATAGTGACAATTATGGTGGAATTAAAGTCTTGCACATCATTGAACATAACATTGTATAACTCTTGTCTCCGGCAAGCCCCCATAACTCCGAATATTAATGCGACCTGAAACAATGACACACAAACATTAAATCACGTTAAATACTAACAGTCAAACAAAAAGGATTTCTGAGTGATACGAGTATAAAATTGCTATAGAGTATAGAAAACATGTTACCTTTGTCATAAGATATAGTTTATCCAGTGCTTCTTTCAAGAACTTGTCGACTTCGTCTGGTGAAAACGTCGTGGATTTCTTTACAGTACTTCCTTCGTTCCTTCGTTTTAGAAAAGCAGTTAATTTAGAATATTTTGCGATGTCTAACGTTGTGTTTGAGTACTTTTGAGCATTGCATAGAATGTCACCGTGCTTGTAGCTTTAAATTTAGCGGACAACTCTTCGAAATACGCTAAAAGTACGTTTTCAGACAGCGATGCACCTTTCTCCACTTCATAAATTCTTCGTAACTTTTCTCGTACAGTTTTCTTGACTTTACTGGTAATAAGTCATTAATGACGTTAGTCGCTTTGTCACGGATATCGGGTGGCGTCGCCGAAATATCAATATCATCTTGATCGCTCATTTTATAATTTATATCCCTAATGGTTTAAATTCAACAAAGCGAACTATTTTTTCATACAACAAATTTAACCGGTAATGGCGAAATGGCGGCAATGAAAAGTTTTCTTTTTTCATAGTTTTTTTTTAATTCAGAGACAAACTAGAGTTGGCCTCAACTATCATATCGTTCGATATCTTACTTACAGTGCGACATTTGACTAATTTGTTTGCAATTGACACTTCATTTCGAACGAAACGTCATTTCGACTGATATTAGAATAGTGGTCAAATAAAATTTCTTTGTTTTTCAGAGATGTTCGAAATTTGAATGCATATTATTTCAAAGAAAACGATAATATAATGAAGCAATAATAACATATTCACAGATAAGAAATCTGTCCTAACAAAACGGTTTACTTTTATGGTGGTCATAATGTGCGGTATTTGAACGCATTTTTGATATTTGGGTAGATAAACATAATTATCAAACGGGTCTAACGCGAATTCACTTTTTTACCTTATTTACCGTCGTTTCGACACAGGTTTCACTGGTCATGGTCGCGGCTAACGCGGCGGCCAGTTAGCCGCGACCATGACCAGTGCAACCTGTGTCGAAACGTCGGTAAATAAGGTAAGTAAAAAAGTGAATTCGCGTTAGACCCGTTTGATAATTATGTTTAAATATGTGTTCAAAACGCGAAAGTTTTAAATGTTATACCACAGAACTGCCGTAAAGTATCTCGCATGGGAGTAAACTATTTTTTACATTAAGCATTTTATATATACATTATTATAAAAACACAATTATTTTAAAAAAGAATGGTGTTTTTTTATTTAGAACAATATTGAACTTTGTCCAAATTTTACTCCGCATACGTTACAAAATTTTATGTAAGTAATAAATAATAATCGACGTTTTCAACCGACTTCAATATTTCTAAAAGAGGAGGTTCTCAATTCGTCTGAATGTTTTTTTTTTCTATGGATCTTACCTCAGAACTCTGTCATTACTGCACCGATTTGATTTTTTTTTGGTTTCTTAAAGTAGATGGTTACAGGTTGGTCCCGTTTTTTTCAAAATTCATTTCTGATGATGGGATCCATGAGGAACTGAGGGAACTCCTCAAATTTGAAAGGCACATGCATGCTGATTTGGGTGATTTCTTAAGAAACTCGAGCATTTCTTTACGAAAATCATCAATTTGGTGGAGTGGATCTGATAATGAAGACCAGGTATGGCAAAGTGGAACTGCTTGGTAATTCCCAGGACTATCATCCGATTAAAAAAAATATTTTTTTGTCTGAAAATAGATGGTTCCAGGTTTATCCCGTTTTTTTCAAAATCAATTTCTGATGATGGGATCCATGAGGAACTGAGGGAACTCCTCAAATTTGAAAGGGACATGCATGATGATTTGGGTAGTTTCTTAAGACACTAGAGCATTTCTTTACGAACATCATCAATTTGGTGGAGTGGACCTGATGATGAAGACCAGGGATGGCAAAGTGGAACTGCTTGGTAATTCCCAGCTCTATCATCCGATTTGAGACATTCATCTTTTCTTTGTAAAGAAATACCTTCAAGATAGTCCTATTTGATTATAGTTCTATTTTGATGATGGACTTCATGAGGGATTGAGAGAACTCCTCAAATTACTATTTAAAACGAGATATTTACCATGTACATTTGTTTTCATGAGCTCCCGATATTTCGGCACTGTTACAAGTGCCATGTTCACGGTGTAACTGATTTGCTGCGAGTTTTTATTTTATTTGTGGTCTACCCACACCCCGTAGCGATCTACCCGCTTACGGGTTCGTTTAATTTGCGCGGTGTCACTACCGCTACTAGCGTCTATCGGGAGCTCATGAAAACAAATGTACATGGTAAATATCTCGTTTTAAATAGTAATTACAGTGTAAATGACCATGTTAGCTTAAAATCTTATATTAAACTCCTCAAATTTTAACGGCACATGCATTCTGATTTGAAGGTTTCCTTAAGTAACTAAAACATTGTTTTGGGGGAGCCAACATTTTGATGAAGTGGACCTGATGATGAAGACCAGGGATGGCAAAGTGGAACTGGTCAATAAACCTAGCTCTACTTATTATCCTAGTTGTGACATTCATCTTTTTGATTTGATTTATATTCTGATGATGGAGTTCTAGAAGAATTCAGAGAACTCCTCAAATTTGAACGTCACGTTCACTGTGATTAGAGGGTGTTCATAATTAGCTTAGGCATTTTCTTACTGTGGCCATCATTTTGCTGGAGTGGACCTGATGTTGATAATCAGGGATGGCATAATGAAACTGCTCGATAATTTACAGTCTGTCATCCAATTTAACACATTGTTATTTTGTTTGTTTTAAAGGTCTACAAGGGAGTTCCGTTTGATTATACTTCACATGTAATGATGGAAGCCCTGGGACATTAAGAAAGCTCCTCAATTTTCAATCTTACACGTGCGGTGTATTGGATATTTGTGAAGTAAACTGGCTAACTCAAACAAATTCAAAATGTCACTTTTACCGGGAACCAAATGAAGTCGGTTTTTTTTTCTTAAAAATTATTATGATTGTTTTTATATTGATTCTTTTATCGAATATAAATCAAGTTTCTGAACAGAAAATGAGCAAGTGAGGCAAAACACATTCTGAATCTGAAATAAATATTTTTTTATAGTTAAAGAATTACAATATAGTTTCTCAATTTATACTTATGATTAAACTTTATAAAGATACATTGAAAGAAGAATTGGCCTTCCCGGTAAAAGTTGTTTAGAACTACCTTGGAGGTACCACCTCACAAACATAATAAGAATGTCTCAAATTATATAATAGATAGGGATTGCAAACCGGACCAATTTTCAATCCTGTCCGATCCGGCCGGATTGGTACTGCAACGTATAATACTGCGCCTTTAAAATTGATTGTTAAAAGAAGTTAAAAACGTAATTGTGTCGGAAATTCATAATATATTAGAAAAATAGAACATTAACATACTTACAGAAGGCCTAGTATAAAAATTGTACGACATTAACTCATCGACCGCGTTAGCGTATCGGGAGTTCAAATTATGTTTGCCGTTTATTTAAATCATCCGGCAACTTTAATTTTTTGACCCCTCGATGCGCTAACGCGGTCGAGGAGTTAATGTCGTACAACTTTTATACTAGGCCTTCAGCACGGTTAGCACATGATTACACGCGGGATTGCTCGGTCGCGGCTTTCATATTTCTCTCTTTAGCTGTCATTTTCTCGATTTCGGTAGCACGAGTTGCAAGTGCAGCAACTACAACACATGGGACACATCCATGACACTCAGACTACTTACACACATGGAAAAATCTCAAACAGAAGGAAAACGACTCTGTCGAACAGCAATAATTCGCATCATCAGTATAGGCTCACAACAGCATCATTATCACATTATACAACCAATCAGAAATGATGTCATTTTTTTTGTACTCTTAACATCGTTCAAGACAACCTTTGGTCGGCGTCGGATAAAAATCAAGACAACCTTCATCCAGCGTCTGATATAATGACTCAAGACAACCTACATCCGCGTCTGATAGTCTGCCCTCAAAGACATCCTACACCCGGCGTCTGATAGGCATTCTCATGTACAGTAAAACATGACATACGACTTTACAAATCAACAAATCCACAAAAGTTCAGCTATCACAGAACAAAACGAAATAATGCTGTTCGGCAGATATTAATCAATAAACTTGATAGTGTCACAACTGAAGATCTCTGTTTAAATTAAGTACTTATTTCTTCACGTTGTTCCTAATTTTCTATGATTTATGTAAGTGCTGGACCAGTGGATATTGTAAAGCATAGTATAATCGATTATTATCTTGATTTGTATTAAAATATATATATATATATATTTATATATATTGCCAGATAACAAAGATCCATGTTGTTAATATACATTAAAACTAGACTTACAACTAAATGCTAGTACATACTTAATATTAAACACTGATTTAAAATTTAAATTCTCAATTTGATTTAGCAAGTTAAACTAATCCGAAATGATTATTATTATTATTTTTTATTGTTAAATTTAGTTACACAGCATAACAGTCAATAAGCTAAGGCCCTGCGAAACTACATAGTACGAGTAGGTACACATATTGTAACTTATAATTTAAACATAATAGGTAATAATTTAGAAAAAGCAAATAATAGGCAAGCACTATTGAACAGTAGAAGGACGCACATCCATCTTTTCACAAAACGCCAAACATTTCTTTTCACAAAACGCCAAACATTCATCACGCACTAAATTATTCCTGCCAGCAAACAAATCACACTCCGGTGCTGATGCTAAGAGCCCATTCAGAAGTTGCAAGGAACGTACTAGAGGGGACTGTTTACGAAACTCAGTTCGAGAGTGAGGCACTGCCAGCAGGGGACGATCACGAGGTCGAAAATCAATCCTAGTCAGAGGAGGAGACAGGGGGAGGGAGGGAGGGGGATAGTTTTACCCATTGCGTGGCAAGCTCTACACAATCAGACTCCCCGCGAAGTATGCCGCAAGAAGTAGTAAGAAGGGCAAAATTACGTCTCACTTCGAGGGAGTTAAAACCCAAAGAACCCAGTAAAAATTTGGTTGGGTACAGAAAGGGGTAGTATCCGTACATTTATTTGTACAGAAAACGTAAAAAAGCCTTTTGAACTCGCTCCAGAAGTAAAATGTATGAGGCTTCGTAGGGGTTCCAGGTGACGGACGCTGACTCTAATTTACTCCTGACAAGAGCAGTATAGAGAAGTTTGATGGCACTGATATCGCTAAATTCTCTGGAATTTCTTATAACGAAGCCAAGTCTCTTATAGCAGTCACGCGTCAAGGAGTAAATATGTTCATGATAATTGAGACGGGTATCTAGGGTGACTCCTAGTTCCGTAACGAATTGACACGCACAATTTTTTCTACTCCCAGCAGACATGTTTGCAGACACATGCGGCGTGAATTCCTGAACATGATGTCGCTTAACATCGCAGGACGACTGACCCAAAGGTCTGGAGTCAGGACTGCACTTTAAAATACCCCGCAAACAACTCTGCAACAAGTTTTGGCTCCGCTATACCATCCACGCTCACTGGCACACTTGGCTTGGCATTTAACTTGTTCGTCTGCTTCCAAAAACTTTTAAAATCACCTTCAGCATGCTTTGTGGCAAGAATGGCGACTAGCGACCAAGAGATGGCGCTAGTGCTTCAAACTTAGTTATTTTCATAATTTCCTCCAAAACTAAGGCAGATACATAAGATGTTTTTGTATTTGCGCAAATACTAGAAAATCTGAAGTATACTACGCGATTTTCTGCAGCCAACAGTATTTCATTTCAACAAAAACCTGCAACAACTTGGAAATACGGACATTTTACCCATTTGCGCACACTAGCACGTCTTCTGTCAGTCATCACTGTCATCAGTGTCAGTAATGTTATCATCACTCCAAAAATTCCACAGAGGGCGCGGAGAATGTCATTCCTCGAAAACTAACCAGCGTTTACCTAGGTGGCGTTATAAAAATGCTTATGTAGTATTTAGCAAATATATTTTTGAACAATTAAGTCATTGCAGAAGACGCATAAATTAAATGGGAGAATGCCGAATGGCGTTTTTCGAGACTTACCACACATACAAATTCATACAATACTTGAGTGGCTAGAATCCAATCCCGAGAAGTTTTTACAGCATAAATATAGGTACGCATTTTACCCAGCCTTTGAAAACTTTGTATAGAGGTGTACTCGTACATCGTCATTACTTATATTTAGGTTGTTTTTTAAATTCCTACATCACCAAATAATAATAAGCTAGTTCAGTAAAACAATATGAAAGAAGAAGAATTAGTGATTAAACGAATTTACCTGTAAGTGAATTTCTATCATAATTATACGAAGGGTTTCGTCCGAAGATATTAGTAATTTAGAATTATTGAACATATGTAGTTACGCGAATGTTCAGTATTTCTAAATTACTAATATCGAGGACGAAACACGAGTATAATTTATTCGCGTTTTCTGCGGGCACCAGCTTTTTTAACGCTACATAATTATGTAGGTGCTCGTATACAAAGATTGACAATCTTCTATATTTAACTGTGTCGAACGAGATACGTTTCAGGATCAATTCTTGGCCAAATTTGTTTTTAGTCTTAAAAATCTTTTTCAAACTTGCCTTGGTAATATTTTTTATTTATTTTTATTTTTATTGCGTTTTTATTAATAGTTTTGACTCTAAATTAGATGTTGTTATATTAGAACTTACTTTATCAAGAAAGTAGGTACCATATATATGTATAATAATTATGTGAAAAAAATTACAACAGTGAAGTTGTAATTTTGGGCATTTTTATTTTTTGTTGTATAAAAATCATTTTTTGAAATTTGGAAATAATTTAAGTAATTATTTTCTATTCAGAATCGCAATCTCTTTTAATCCTAGTAGGAGAAAAAAAGTGTCCTTAATTTTCCATACAAATTTCAAACTTTCCATTGACGCTACCGCCATACTAAAACTATGAAATGACGGTGGCGAAATGGAAAACAAATCTTGGGACACTTTTTTTCTCCTACTAGGATTGAAAGAGCTCGCGATTCTGAATAGAAAACAATTTAAAAAATTAATTTTCAAAAATTATTTTTCTACAACAAAAAGTACAAACGCCCAGTTTCATCAACGTGCTTATTATAACCAACAAAAAGTAAAAAATGGTATGGCTGGCCAAGATTTGAACCCGGACTACTAAGCTTTGCTACATTTTCTTATGATCAAGTATAAATTAATTGGGCTATTTCAACATCTCCAACAGCTGCCGAAAATTAAATACCCATACGTATAACGAGTTCACCTGTCAATCGCTGCTGTCAATGCTCTCAAGTTAAAATTTTTCTGTTTATGGGACATTTGGATAATCGAACGATACGAGCTGGCAACGTCCTTGAAAAGGGACACATATCGATTGACGTTTCAGTACTCTTTTCGTGGATTGTCAAAGTTAAAAGTTCGAATTTGCTTTATTATCAATTTATCAATTCAAGCTTGCTATTATTACTTGACTGCTATTACATTGAATTTAACTTTAAGGTAACGGCGTAAGGTATATTTTTCTTCAATGTTCAGATATTTGTGTTTCTTGCTTAGATACCTTTGACAATTTAAGCGTTCAGATATTTTTTCCTCGCTGTGTGTTCAGAACTCACTGAAAAATTGCTTCTCCTATATTTATAAAAAAATTGAGTGCTCAGATGTTATTGGCGGATCTATTGTAAAGAATTTATTGAGGACCTCAGAAATATTTGAGGACCTCGCCCGCTAGGATATATCTGATGGCGACTGTATTGTCCACCTGTGGACGAAATTTGGTACTACTCAGTCCGGTGACCTGTGTTACAGGTGGTTACAGTGATATCTTTCATAGTAAACTCAAAACCAGTGGTTGTCAGTTGAGCGGCCATATTAGTTTACACGGACAGTATAAGGATTACTCATCCAAACAAGCGCTTTAGCGAAATTTTAGTACTTTTTATATCTGATTATTTTACGTTATTGTTAGTTTTCTAGCATTTTTTATTCTATTTGCGCAAATTGGAGGACCCGCACAACCTAAATATCACGGTTTAACCTCCGGTGCATCGATAAAATAGAAGAAAACCTGCAACGAAAGTTGTATGAATCTTGCACGGGGAGATCCACCTTAAGTTTAGAATGACACAACTCTGTGTACTGTTCTATTTGACAACAATCCCGCTCACCCCAATTCACCCGATTACAAATTACAGTATTGAAAATCGTTTTCCTAGCAATACAATTTAAGTCACATGTCAAGTAAAGCGGAAAGTGGTCTGACCCGTACACGTCATAGCTAACGTGAGAATCACGAACTGTTTGCCATGCCGCTCCCGTGACAATGCAATGGTCCAACCACCTCGCGCTGCCATGCACGTCACTTATATACGTATACGTATCTAAATCGGCACTAAGTTTAATTACATCGGCACACACCCAGTTCTGGTCTATACAAAACAGCGACAATTCTTCGAAAAATAACTCACCCGGGTGTGCGTTATAGTCTCCCAACATGAACACCGATTCCACATCACTTTCACTTACTATCGCATTAATTGCACTCACGCAGGCTATAAACTCCGGTAAGTTTTCCCTTCCATTTGTTGGCATGTAAACACCAAAACGATGTAAGTGAAAGAAATAAAAGATATTGAAGTAGATTATTATAAAAGAAATATTATAAATTTGATTGTCAATTTCATTTAAAAATTGTCTGAATTTTGTTTAAGGCTTAAATTACACTTGTGATGTTTTGTTTTGTTAATCAACCAGCATATGATTTACACGCTAGAAGCCCGTACGCTGCAACTGAGAAATAAAAGCGGCAAAACGATGCAAAAAGAATGTTACAGCGTTTTGTTTAGAAGCTTGAAGGTGATTTTTGTGGATTTCAGCTTGTAAAACACTTTTTGGCTAATATTTATATGAACTAGGCAGACAAACTTTATTAAGAATAGGTGTTTCCAAGGTCGAACTGTTCAAACCTTTAAATGCGTTTATCTCAAAACTATGTTTTTAGGGTTACAGTGTTTTGCCATTTGACGGCAGTATAGTGTATATACCGCGTTAACTCTGCGTTGAATCCGTATATCTTGTCGTTCACACATATCGCTGACCATAACAACTGCAGTTTCGTTAACTGTTGGTGCATTGTATCGGCCCGCGTGCGCTCCATGTGGTATTTTATCTGCTTTGATAACAATCATGTAGTTGTCCGTATGCAGTATGTATGACATTGTTTTATGCAACTGGACTAACTGGTTGTGACTTTGTAAAAAAGTTTCCTATGTCGCTACAATTTACCTTTCAACCATGAAGTGTATTTGAAGGTGCTTTAGATTTTAGATCATCATCAGGCATTGACATCAGATAACCATTTGATAATATACCTGTCCCTGAATCTTAAAAGTTGATTGGCAATACGGTCAACGTCGTTCTGAACAATATTTGCCGCACCAAACGATGTCATTTGAAAGCATGAATAAAATTAAAATTTCGCAAAAATAAATTTTACTTGAGGTGTGCTTCCGTCTGGCGTGTATCTGGCGGCGAATTAAATCGTGGAAGTACAACTTTTCCAGAGCACAGCATAAACCGGCTTCCGTTCACCTTTAAATTTGAATGCATGGCAATGTTGTCGATCCGTACCACCGATGAGGAGTTAAATGACCGATGTGACGTAAAGTTGATATCCGACTCATATTGCACGGCGGGTGCGGTGCACTTGCAAACCATGTGGTTCTACTATTCTACGTTCGTCGGTGATTCGCTGACGCGCAATTCGCGATTGAGGTAAAGGCAGGCTTTACCTCAATGTATTAGCCCTAAGGCGTTCGCTGCTACGATCTTGGTTTTCAGTTTCACCTGCCCTTGCGGTCTAGTCTCTAACCCTTGCATTTTCTGCTGATAGCTATATTTGATCGCAGTATAAAACCCCTTTGAGAGTTTGCCGTGCGACGAGCAATATTTTCTCCTCGTCCACGACCACAGCGACGTGTCATTGTTTAGGGTACACTTACATTTTCTTAAAACTAAACCATTCCAACAATATAATGAATATCTCAATAATACAAAAAATATACCCACACAACGTTATGGCGTTATTCATAAGCCATAAACAGTGATCGGTTCTTTGGATTCGACACGGGGTGAACGACCTCAATCATTATGTTAGTATGGATATGCCCCGGGAATCCGGGCTTTATGTTGTTAGAAAAGGCAAAAAAATACAACGTGTTTATTTTATTACACTTTAAACATCTAAGTAGCTGATAGACACGCATACTCTCCGTTCTTTTGTCGAAATCGAACAAATGAGCACAAGTGTTTACACTGACAACTCATTTGCTGCCTCCAAAGCGATACATTTTGTACCGTTTGGATAAAAGTTCGAGTAAGGATTGCATAAATAAATAGGTATTAGCTGTATAATTTTTACTATAATATTAGGTCACAGGTTATCGTATAAGTGCCAATACATAGTATTACATAGATCTTATAGCTCAAAAGCGATCCAATAAATAAGTATTCACGTTAAGTTCGCACGCTGTTATTTATGGTTCAATTTTCATTTCATCGACTTGTTTCATGGACTCTGAGATTATCTTTTACGACAACTGTGGCTTACTCTAATTGAACTTTTGATTCGCGTTTAATTGGAATATTTTCGGGGAGTAAAAAATTCCTTAGAATAAATTAAATTGTTTTATTTTTGAAAATCGTTCAAAAATAAAATGTGTGCGTCTCCAGGTCGGTCTTTTTCGACCGCATAATGTTCGAAGAAGCTGAGAGCCCGTTCATGGCAAATTGTAGAGAGCCTAGAAGTGATTTTGAGCTCGGTCAGGATAGACTGGTTGGTTCTTCTGGCAGTCCACGGTATTCGGAGCAATCTACGCCAGCACCACATTTCAAATGCGTCGATCTTACATCACGAACTAAGCGCAGTTTGGTTATACGCCGAATACCTCTGTTCCTCCAGATCTTGTCGAGGTTGGCCATAGCACTCTTAGCCATGCCAGCTCTACGGCGAATTTCATTGGCACAGCCACCGTCATTAGTAACCAATGATCCAAGGTACGCAAACTCGTTACCTTTTTATACTGGTTGAGTGCGTCGGTGAAAGGAAGTACATGGGCTCTATCTACCACCATTACTTTTGTTTTCGAATAGTTGAATGGAACTCTCAGTGTTCGGCAATTATACGGTGTTCGGATTTTCTCCCTGACTTGTGCTACAAGCTCTTACTTTTTGCCAAATTTCGTGATTCTAGGTGAACGGGAAGTACCCTATATATTTTGATTCCCATTGCAAATATATTGGAAATGCAACATAAACGGCCATAACTTTGTATTGCGTTGACGTAGAGGTTTGATTTTTTCTCAGCTTCAAGGGACCGCAGACTTGTGTATGGTGTATTAATTTACTCTTGCTACCTCCACGCCTTTCCGAGATAAAGGGTCTTGACAGACAGAAGGACGGACGGACGAACAACAAAGTGATCCTATAAGGGTTCCGTTTTTTCCTTTTTGGGGTACGGAACCCTAAAGATGAATGTCACAAATCGGATGATATGTACCTAGAGCTGTTTATCGAGCAGTTCCAGTTTGCCATCCCTCCACCACTCTTATCACTCCATCAAAATGATAGCTTCGGTAAGAACATGCCCAAGCTAATTAAGAAACCCTCCAATCACAATGCACTTGTCGTTCAAATTTAAGGAGTTCTATCAATCCCTCAAGATCCCCATCATCAGAATAGAATTCAAATAAAAAAGATGAATGTCTCAATTAGTCGCAAATACCTAGCGATGATACCTAGAGCTAGGTTCAAGTATCGAGCAGTTCCACTTTGCCATTCTTGGTCTTCCATTAGGTCCACTTTCCGAAAATGAATGTTTCAAATCGTAATGCATGTGCCGTAAAAATTAGAGAAGTTCCCTCAATTCCTCATGAATTCCATCATCAGAATAGAATTATTATCAAATGAGACTACCTTGAAGGTATTTCCTCACAAACAAAAGATGAATGCCTGAAATTGGATGATAGAGCTGGGAATTACCATTATTACCAAGCCGTTCCACCTACCTTAAAGGTATTTCCGTAATAAACAAAAGATGAATGTCTCAAATTGGATGATAGAGCTGGGAATTACCAAGCAGTTCCACTTTGCCATCCCCTGATCTTGATCAGCAGGTCCGAACACCTTTCTCCCTTAGTGATAATATTCAATTTAGAAAGGCAAAAAAGTTAACTTGTTTCAGTTAGGTATATGTCCATAGTCTATATTAAAACTTTGCCACTGCTGTTCTTTTTACTATTTTCAAGGCAATATTTCCGTATTTTCTCAGCGTCCTTTCCTTTGCTGGGCATCCACAATTATGTTAAGAATAAAATGCGAACTTGGTCTAGCCTTGACAGCCTAGACTTGGTTTAACTTAACTAATGAACGAAGAGCAATTCATTTATTTTGAGGACAATGTTTTATAAAATGTCAGGTTCCTACACTTGCGGCAGCGAGTGATGGCACTTTTGACACATGACTATAGTGTTCTGAAACACTTCAAATTATTATCGTAAAAATTTCAGTCAAGTGCGAGTTGAATAAGTTAGTATTCAAAGTTGATATTTTTAAAAAGTTTATTACATAAATAACGCATTCATATAAAAGACCATGATAAAATTAAGTATTTAATGCACTTTTTTATGGCTTTCACATTTAATGCACTTGTCTTTGAATAACTTGTACCTGTAGCGGCATCGAGTCATGGCACTTTTGACACCTGACAATAATGTAGGTAGATAGTGAAACACTTCAAATGATTATCGTAAAAACATCAGTCAAGTGTGAGTTGAGAAAATCTGTATAAAATATACTTCACTTTTATACAGTTTTTCTTTTTAAAGAGTTTATAAAATAAATAACGCATAAAAATAAAAGACCATGATCTATCATAAATTAAGTATTTAATGTACATAACTATTTTAATCCGAATCACTATCACGCCTTGACGAATCAACACCTACATTAATTATTACTTCATTATCTATGTTCAAATCTCTTTCGTAATCTTCCCTTATTCGTCGCACGGTGCTGTTTACGACCTTTTCCCAGTCTTCTTTTGTAACACAAGCACAAGCTTCTCGTAGTAATTTTAAAATTTTTGATGTGGTGAATTGAGGTTCTGTGTTGTGTCTTGCTGCATATCCCTTGATTTGTGCCCATATCAACTCAATTGCGTTGTATTATTCACAATGGTAGGGTGATAAGCGTATGACTTGGTGCCCATGTTACCTTTATTAACCATTAATTTAAAGGACGTAGGTATAAATATTAAACCAATAATACGTTCCAACTCCCATTAATGTACATAATAGAGCATATTTGATAATGTCATTTGTGACACTATCTATCTCTCAATATGTGCCGCTTTGGCACAACAAACTAATAAACAATTACCAATATAAAAAATAAAAACAATCTAAAATTCTAAATTACATGATAAAATGATTGATGATTAATGGTTGAAAATTACAATAAAACAAATTAAAACCACCTATATGTAGACTGACGTCAATTTTACGTCAGCCGCATGAAAAGTACGGGCTCTGTACCTCTATATCTATGGTATTTTTTTTTATAGAAATCGGGGTATTCTTATATCAAAAAATATAATACATTTTCAGAAGATGAAATAGGGTAGGATACGCGAATGAAGTCGCGAGCGGAAAGCTACTAATTAATAAGTACGTCACTTGTCTTTAAATAACATGTACCTAGATTCGAAATGCGATCGATAAATAATAGCCCTTACGGAACATCACTATGCCGGCACCTGCAACAATGAAGTTTGATATTTGTTCCTTTATACTTTGCTGTCAATATTTACGGAACTTTATGAGCAATCAAACGTCAAAAGTGCCATCACTCGGTGCCGTTAGTATAGGGATCGAATATTAAAGAAACCTTTCATAAAGGAGCTCCTTGACATTTAAAGAATGAATGTTCCACATGGTTTTAACTGCAGCGGTTTAAATAGGCTGTGCGTTGTGCGTCAGTATGTATATATATATATATATACCGCCGCTGTGTTAGTTAAATAAGATTTATTTTATCATATTTTATTTTTTTCAGGAGGAAAGAGAACGAGATCGTGAACGGTCGCGATCTATCAAACCAGACAGGATACGAGAAAAGTAAGTATTGGCATAACTTTTGTCCTGAATACTCGACTCACAAAATAGCTATATTCCCGCAAGCGGCGCCACAATCTTGCACGCAGCCATTATGATAAACCCAACGTCAGGCGAAACCCCTTTTTTTTGGGCGCAAGCACGGTGGCGGCTGCCGTGCCGCGACTGCCCAGACCCGAATGCTTCTTTAGTAATAGAGAATAACGTCGGATTAAGGTTCTGGTGATATGCCGCCCTTTTCAAATTGTGGTTGGATATATCCTGTTTTTAGTAAAAGTTTAATTATTAATAAATCTTTGTATAAAATAAGGTGGCAAATTAAAAAAAAATCCTTATTAACTATTTACCTAGTAGTTATTTTAATTTTATTATTTCCTCACAACGTTTGAGAAAAGAACTATACAAGCCTCGGCCGGAAGAGAGATTGCAGGACTTGTTTAATCCGTCTACCACAAACTCTCTACTGCAACCTCTTACTTCACGGCCTCTGCAGTAATGTACTATAACTAGAGATCAAACACGTAAGACCGCTGTCAATCCAACTTCCTAACATTGAAAACAAACCACCATATTTATCATAATCACCTAACTTTTATGTTTTTAATGAAATCTCCTAGATGAAGTTATTTATCAATGTAAGACAAATAACTTAATCTAGGAGATTTCAATGTATGTTACAATAATACGACCATGATGATGAGTGGTGTTTGATGAGGTAGGTAGTGTGAAAATATAAGGAGAAACAGTCACAAAACATGCTATACCTTTTGTTTACATCATTTGTAAGTTCTATTGACGGCGATTTTATTATTCTGTTTCCAGGTCCTACAGACGCGAACGGTCGCGATCTCGATCCCGGCGGCACAAGTCTCGGTCCCGTTCGCCGCGGTTGCGCGAGCGCTCGCGGGACCGCGACCGTGAACGTGAGCGCTCGCGTGACCGCGAACGTGATCGCTCGCGCGACAGAGACAGGTCCAGGGACAGGGAAAGAAGTGTCAAGCCTAAATCAAAAGAACCCAAGGAAAAAGAAGAAGATAAATAAGTTAATATACTTACAGTCTTGGACATGAAGAACCCTTATACTTAATTAGGTATATATTCATTCATTTGTTCCTAATCAAGTTGAAGTGTTTAGTGGATCATCTATATTTTTGACCATAGATAACAATGTATTGTTATTTAAAAAATGGGTCAATTACATTTTAAATTCTGGCCATGACTGTATGTGTTAAAACAATTATCTGCCTTATTTTACCAGTAGTCTAACAGGTAACCAATCGTATTAAAGTTATTTAGTCAAATAAATACTATTATTATGAGTAATGTGTGTGTTTTTTTATTATTTCAAGGGTCAATCAAAACAGTTCATACCTTTTATACAAGTGACATATGATGTGAAATTCTATTTTGTATGTTGGATAATCTATGGCTCACTTTAATTTGACATGCTCTTGTATGGGCACCTTTATTGTCTTTGACACTGGCAACTTTACAGGCTGTCATCGTCCCTTGCTCATTCAGACCTCACTCGATCAACATCCTTTTTCATATTAATCTCAATATAACATATAGAACTCTAAGTTAGGTTTACTTCAGTGATTGACGACATAAACATGTATCGTGTATTTGTGTTAAATACATGACTGTTTAAGGACGTGGTGTTTTGCTCAAATCCCATCTTCAACCTCCTCTGCGCATGCTAGAAGAATGCTTTGCTAACATTGTATTCACTTTCATGCCCGTTTTGTTTCGCCCGACTATACATAGCCAGCGGAAGTGCTGTAGGCGGCCATTGTAAGAGCGCGCGATGTCAGTTCGTAGGTACTTTAGACAGACACCAAGGAGGCGCTCGCCCGATGTAATGGGGTGACTACTGCAACACGCGCTCAGGATTACCCGACATTAGACAGTGAGGGCGCCGTAGGCACCCAGCCTCTGAATGTCGGGCTTCGCTCGACTTTAGACACCAAGGCGTTCGCCCTATGTAATGGGGTTACCATTGCGAGACGCACTCAGAATTGCCCGAATATAGACAGTGAGGGCGCCGTAGGCACCCAGCCTCTGAATGTCGGGCTTCGCTCAACTTTAACGCTTTACCAGGCCCCTAAGAACTAGCGTGTCTTCATACGTATTGTATATACCGTTACAACCGTATTGAAAGTCTTGTAAAAAATGTATTTACGAAAGTCGGAGACGTTCCTTTAAACCAGAAATAAAATTGTGGGTTACGGTTATTCCATCGCCTGTCTAATAGACGGAGAGCTAGCGACCAAATCGGTCATGTGGCTTCAGCTGTATTGAAACTCCGTAAGAGAAAAAAAGCCAACACAGCTGTGCCCACATGAAAATTATTACTATTTTGGTACTTTTAATTAACGCTGGCAACCCCTTCCCACCACCCGATCGATTTAATTTTTTTTGGGTGCACAAGGAGTACTGAGCTACTGTTTGAAAAAAAAATTAAAGTCGCTGAGGCCACATTTTTTTTATTTTTTTTCCCCACCCCACTACACCCGCACCCACCGCCTGCGGCCTGCCAGCACGAAGATTATAGGAAAAGGTTGTTCAGGGAAGTAGCTAACGGAGTTTCAATACAGCTGAAGCCACATGACCGATTTGGTCGCTAGCTCTTAGACCATAAGTAATTAACTGTCATATTCGATTTTGTCTTATTATATTCTTGATCAGGCGAAGGGATATATTCCTCCCACATCTTATATCGGTTATCAACATCATAGTCAAGGTTTAACTCCAGATTTACTACGAAATATTATATCAATCACTGAAAACATTATTTTATGATCTCCATTCGTGGAGGGCACGCTTGGCACGCTTCAAAATCCAATAATGTATCTTTGGCCGTTTAAATCCATTTAACCAACGATGTTAGTGATTTCTTTACAAATCCGAACACTTTACTAAATTTAAGAAAAACACGGAGTTTTTATAGCTAGCTAGTTAGGTACTTGAATTCGCTCTAGGTTGAACACAAAAACAGTTTTATTACTTACCTAATTTTTGTATGATATGACAAGACAATTTACCGGGCCATGGGAAGAATAGCTCCCGCACAGTTAAACTGGCCATGGGATAATGTCAACCCACATTCTAATTCTGCTCATACACATTAATGCATGAATATTTAGCAATGTTTACGATTACAGTACCTTTCAATCGTTATCGTTAACTGACGCCACCAGCCAGCCGTTCAGCTGCAAGGACGCGGAGGCGCTGGTCACACCAAGGAGGAAGGGACGGAGAGCCTAGTCGAGATTGCTCGAATGTATAGTCAACCAATTGGAACCCTAGGCCACTGTAGGACTATGTCATAGTGACGCTATAAGTCAGATTGTAAGAAATCTCTTACTGCTTGTCATTTTGACATGGTTCTAGAGTGGCCTAGGGTTCCAATTGGTTGACTGTACGTACCAGTACGGTCCGGGTCGGTCGGTCACAGTTTTGGCATCAATCCGAACTAAATCAATCAATCAAATTAATCAATTCGGATTGATTCAATTTGGATTGACGCGTCAATCCGAATTGAATCAATCCGGATTGAGGACCGAATTAACGCATCAATCCTCAATCTGGATTAAATCAATTCTCAATCTAGATTAACCATAGTCCCTAAGATTACTTTTCAAAGTTGTCCTTTTTTGGGACTTCCTTACTGGACTTTGAAGTCGATATCTGAGGTTTCCAGAGGTTCGAAAACATGTTCCTAATAATTTTTCGAAATTGAACATGTTCCGGAACCTTTAGTAAACTCAGACACCGCTTCTGAACTAAGACTCGGGAAAAAGAGTTTTTACGTAGGCTACCTATGAAATGGGACAGGTTACTTGTCCTTCAAAGTGTTTGTCAACAAGCGTAATTTAGACTTATACCTAAATAGTGAGTTATGGCCCACGGGTATTGAATTTAGGCCGTTTGTGTTATTTGGCGGATCGGGTGATTCAAATAGAGAAACGAGTGCGTCGAATCTAAAGGGGACGGGACAGCGTAGTAATATAATTAATGGCGGTTAATGATATCACTAAGAATACGGCTTGTGATAATGAAATTTGTAAAATAGCTACTTTTAACTGTCGGTCTTTCAAGAGATCGATAAATGGAGTCAGGTCCCTGTGTCAAGATGTTCACCTGGTACTCTTGCAGGAATTGTGGCTTTTTCCTTTTCAATTGCCATTGTTAGGTACTGTAGATAATGAATTTGGGTGGACTGGAAAGTCGGCTATGGACATGTCGGAGGGAATGATCTCTGGTAGACCGTACGGTGGAGTAGGTATTCTATATCGAAAAAGTTCATTTGAATCAGTATCTATCATAGATTGTGAAAATAATAGAATTACAGCTATCAAAATACTATGTAACGGAAAGTCTTTTTTGGTATGTAATGTGTAATGTGTATATGCCCACAGACTCACATGAGAATATGCATGTTTTTGTTGAATGTTTAGGTACCTTGTCGTCCATAATGATGGAAAATAGTGATGTGCAGGCAATGTACATTCTAGGTGATTTTAATTCCCATCCAAATGAACCGTTTTATAGGGAATTAATAAGTTTCTGTAATGAACAGCAGTGGATTTGTGCGGATGTGGAGTTGATGGGCCTGCACTCTGATACCTATACCTACGTTAGCGACGCTCATGGGTCTAGAAGGTGGTTAGACCACTGCGTAGTGACTAAATACGCTTATAGTACAATTAGTAATGTGTACGAGTATGCCTGCTTCCTGGACCTGTCCAAGGCATTTGACAGAGTCAACTATGAGCTGCTCTGGCGGAAACTGAGGGAGGCAGGCATACCTGACGAGTGTGTAGGTATTCTTAATTACTGGTACAGTAATCAGGTGAGATGGGCCGGGTCCTTGTCCGATGAATATAGGATGCAATGTGGTGTTAGACAGGGAGGCCTAACGTCCCCGAGGTTGTTTAACTGGTATATGAATGACCTGATAGCCGGACTCAGTGGCATGCATGCGGGGTGCTATATTGAAAACATGTCTGTTAATAATATTAGCTATGCCGATGACATGGTGCTGCTGAGTCCGTCTATTGGGGCACTTAGACAGTTGGTAGCCAGGTGTGAAGAGTACGCCACTAGTCATGGGCTTGTGTACAACTCCAGCAAGAGTAAAGTACCATTACTTTAATTTAAGGCAGGAAGAATTAAGCCTTAATTACTTTATTCCGCCAGTCACTCTTTGTGGAGTGGTATTAAGGGTATTGGAGACTTTTAAATACTTGGGTCACATAGTCTCGAGTGATTTATGCGATGATGGTGACATAGAGAGGGAGCGGAGGGCGTTATCAGTTCGGAGTAATATGTTGGCCCGCAGGTTCGCTAGATGTTCTGCTGAAGTGAAAGTAACTCTATTCAAAGCGTACTCCTAATCATTTTACTCTAGCGGCCTGTGGTTTCGATATACGGAACGAGCTTATAACGCCCTTCGAATTCAATACAATAACGCCTTTAGAATGCTGTTGAGACTACCAAGATGGTAGCGAAACGATTGGAGTGGTTTGTAGAGAAAAATCAGATTCTATCTCGAAATACCGTGGGCTTTCGGAAGGGTCAATCCTGTATGGACTGTCTAGCTCGTTTAGTTTCCCATATTCAAGTGGGTTTTTCCAAAAATTTCTGTACTTTAGCCTGTTTCTTAGATATTGAAGGCGCATACAACAATGTGTCAATCGCAAAAGTTGTCCATATACTGGACGAATTGGGAGTTGGGGCTAACTTTTGTAAATATTTATGGGCCTTCTTGAGCGAAAGGCTCGACACTGTTGCAAGCGTCATGTTCAAGGAGTAAACTGATGAGCTGCGAGTTTTTAGTTGTGATCTACCCTCACGCCATAGCGATCTACCCTCTTACGGGTTCGCTTATTTTGTGTGTTGTCACTGGCACTACTACCGTCCGCTTTCTCACTTGAAACTCGATCACGTTCACGACTCACCACACTTACAGTATCAACCCGTGCATTTCTTACCGAACAGTCTCTTTTCGATTTTCGAACTTTCGGATCACTGGATACTACTACCTTCGGCAGCTGAAAACCATCTTCTCTGTTAAAGTTTTTATATTTAAGATTTCAATGGCTTCCTTGACCATCCTAGGGATGTAGTGCTTTTCACACAAATACAAACAGTGTCGAAATATCGGGTGCTCAATAAAACGAACATACATGGTAATTATCGCGTTTCAAATATTAGTTATAATTCTTCAATTTTCATCCTATCGTGATAATAATTGATATCTGAGGGTCCAAGAGGTTCATTACGAGTATAACAAATATGAGGTGAAAATTGCGAGAAATGGCCGCCATCTTTAATTTCTTCATTGTTGATCACATCCTAACAAAAATCGATATCTAGGGACCCAAGAGGTTCTTTATAACAAATCTGAGGTCATAAATGCGTAAAACGGCCGCCATCTTCCAACGGACGACCGGTTGGCGTAGTTGGTAGTGACCCTGCCTGCTAAGCCGATGGTTCTGGGTTCGAATCCCGGTAAGGGCATTTATTTGTGTGATGAACACAGATATTTGTTCCTGGGTCATGGATGTTTTCTATGTAGGTATTTATCTATTTGTATATTATATATATCGTTGTCTAAGTACCCGTAACACAAGCCTTCTTGAGCTTACTGCAGGACTTAGTAAATTTGTGTAAGAATGTCCAATAATATTTATTTATTTATTTTATCTTGAATCTCTTCATTTTTGCTCCGATCATAACAAAAATCGATATCTGGGGATCTAAGAGGATCTTTATAATGAATCTAAGGTCAAAATTGCAAAAAACGGCCGTCATCTTTAATCTATTCAGTTTTGGTGTTGGGTACTTAGGTATTCTCAATGTCTATTTGAGCATTGAATAACTGCTCTAAAGTGTAGACAGATTTAATGTATTAGACATTTCAGTAAAATAAGCAAAATGCCCATGCTATGCCTTCATGTGTATTTGATTTGAACGTATACAGAGTGGAAATAGATTTTGGGTCAGTGAGGGCAGCTACCAGATCCCGTGTTGCTAGGCGAAAATGGTTTTAGGAGACCTTCCTTCGATTTCAAATTAATGAAGATTGGCGTTTACAGATTTTGGAAAAAACATACAGGTTGCGAGAAAATGGGCATTTTTGACAAACTGTTTTTTTGATGCTAATCAATTTCATTCCTGTCCAGGATCAATTTCTTGTATGGGACCAAAAAAAAACTTTCCGGCTAGAAAAGCCATAAATCGAGAAAGCTTTCCCCATACAATTTGTATGAAAATGAAAAAAGTTTTTTTACATGTATTTTTTTTATGTCAATCGATTCCGTTTCTATCCAGTATCAATAGTTTCTTTGGGGTCAACTTTCGGTAATGTACAAAAAAGCCAGAATTTAAAGAAAACTGTTTTCATACATTTACTATGGAGAAAAAGTGAACTTTATTTACATTTTTCTGTCACGCTAATCAGTTCTGTTTCATTGAAGGATCATAATACGGTATGAAAATGGGAAAAGGACGAATTAGGGTGACAGATGAATAAGAATAAAGTTCACTTTTTCTCCATAGTAAATGTAGAATTAGACTATACACACAGGATTCACAAATCCAGAAATTATTTGTCTTCTTTTGTCTACATGAGGTGAAACACGTGGTGATACCCATTTTTGCTTCCATTGTGTGATTTTTGTGTTACGTAACTAAACTTAAGGATCGTTCACATTGCAATTTTCAATCAACTTCCAAAAAGGTGGAGGTTCGCAATTCGTCGTGTTTGAATGTTTCAGTGTTTTTTTTTAATAAACATTGTTTTATTTCCATGTATTTGCCAAATTTACAAAAAAAAACAATAATTTCCAAGTTCTATGAAAACCAATTATAGTATCTTCACATAAAATAAACTGTTTTTGTACTTGTGAAGTAGTCCTTATAATTTCCATTGTGATATTTGTGGGAGAAGAGCATAAAATGAAAAAAATTAGACGGCATCATCGATAGGGTATACCGATGATGTAACGGCACCTTTTATAATTAATACTGGTGACTCTAGTAAAACTTCAAGCACCGATTTTTTAGAAGATTAAACCAATTAAAAATATGAAGATGAGATGTGTTTTACTTTCGGTATTTTAGTAATCGATTTATTTTGACTTAAAATAGCACTTCCCCATCACTAGTAAATTCATCATTCAAAGACAATTTCAACATGGCGGTTTGTTTACACAGTCCTGAAAGTCGAATGACGGTGACTTTAAGCGTTATATTTAAATTTTTGAGCAACTTGAAAATGATACCTACTTGGCAAGTGCCTACAGTGCAGCGTTAAAACCGCTATTGGGTTTTCATTCAATGACCAGTCCATCGTTATGAAACGCGGCAAATGATTGTTTTTTGTTGTAAATTGTTGTCAAACGTTCAAAAATTGAATGCAATAACATTTTCTTATAATCATGTATCTTATAATCTTACAATCAATGTGCCAGTGACAGAAAATTGGGACCGGCTACGTAGTATTATAAAAAGTCATACCACCAAGTTGTTCAATCACCTCTAAACTAATTTAGTAAGATTTTTTCTTAGGTGTTTCCATTAGCAGGAACTTGATGTTGACAAGTCGTCGTCGAAATTTAAAAACAAATTATACTTATCACTTTTCACCACAGCTGCTCGAAAAGACTCACTGAGCTAAGCCTGATTTTGCTCACTGTGACATTGAAATTCAGAGTTCATGCGCGGATACATATACAAATTCGGTACTTATACTTACACTCGATGAGCTTTTCATATCCCAAACGAAAATTAAGTCTATTTTCTTGTATCTGAGATATGACCATAGAACCAGCGAACTTAAAAAACATGGAAGACTAATAAGCTCTAAATCATGACCCCACAAAACCAACGCCACGCGAGCGTGCCGTTTAGTATACAAATGGCCGTCAGCGATGTGGTCAGTTTGACAGATACCGTAAAATGTAATAATATATAATAAAAATGCCTTTCTGCGCTGTGAAACGGTGTCGAAGTCGCACGGATAAACACCACAAAAAAGATGGCATTACTTTTCATCTGTAAGTAGTTATTTTACATGTTATTTTAAATTTCTTTGATCCGGACAATTTTATATGGGGATGGTGTTATGCCAACTTTTGGAAAACCATTGAAATTATAATACAGGGATACATTTTTTATTATAATTAAATTAGTTACATCCCGACGTATCGAACAAGTGAAATACATAGTGGATCAGTCAGTTTTTGTGATTAAATATTAACATAGGTAGGTATTTTTCCAGATTTCTGATCAACCCTCATGTAAGGAAAATGTGGACCAATGCCGTTAGGTAGATTAGAAAGGCATGATCGAACATGGCAACCAACCAAATCCACAAATATTTGTTCAATACATTTCGACGAGGACGATATGTACTTTTCAAATTTCCCCATAATAATATTTAATATTAAGATGCTACTAATTCAGGGCTTTCATGACATTCATATATTGCTTATGTCAATTGAATTATGCTGTTCGAGGCTTAACATATGTAACGAAAGCAAAGGGGTATCACCATATTCCTAAAATACGTGTCTAAGGGTTCTTATAATTGCCTATAACTTCATGGACAAACAAAATCTCTTTTTTTATCTGATATATTAATTGACTATACACACCCCCTTGCACATAAATTTAAGAGTACGTTTGACCATATACCAGAAGGCCTAGTATAAAAGTTGTACGACATTAACTCCTCGACCGCGTTAGCGTATCGAGGGGTCAAAATATGAAAGCGGATGATTTAAATAAACGGCAAACATAATTTGAACTCCCGATACGCTAACGTGGTCGAGGAGTTAATGTCGTACAATTTTTATACTTGGCCTTCAGGTTATGAAAATGAGATCGCGAATAATTAGCACGGTTGCGGTATTATGGACGTTACAATATTATTCATATTAATTACATATATTAATAATCCTACAGCAAACCAACGAGATCAATAAAGTAAGTATTCATTGTTTAATGAAAATTTAATTAAAATTTATCGCAACAAAAATATATCATGTTAAACTTGCTCTTTAATGCATTACACCGTCTACTAACAATGCGTTTCCAATGTCACAGTTGTTGTGTCATCTATAAGTGTCAGCGCTCAGACCAATCCTACCGCACCATATTGACGTTGACCAATGATATTTCGGGATATTTGAGTTATTAAAATCTGACTGAAAATTTTGACGAGTTTGATTGGCAGCGTAGCGTGCATGCGCATATCGAGTGTTTACCCCGTTTTATGTTGACAATTTGTTTGAAGCTCCTCTTCCATGTTTTTTAAGTTCGCTGAATTGAACGATGTATATAATATAATATGTTTGATATGATGCAGTTGTACACTTTACGATGACTTGTAACCTGGTGTTATAAATAAATTATTTGTATTTGTATTACCTCAGATTCGTTATAAAGAACCTCTTGGATCCCCAGATATCGATTTTTGTTAGGATCGGATCAAAAATGAAGAAATTCAAGATGGCGGCCTTTTGTAACATAAACAGGGATACATAATTATGTTTAAATCAGTTCCCACGTTTCCTTTTGTGACCCCGTGTCAAATCACCAAATTATTAAAAAAGTAGTAAATATCTTCCACATAGTTTTTGACAACCCTGAGCCTCGAGCGCGATTACCGAGCCGGGCCGCTGACCGTGTAGGTTGTATGAAGTTAACCCACTGTATAGAATATATCCCTACGCTACATTAGATAGTACATACATACAAAGTAATCGATATAATAATTAATCGATGATAATAATTGATATCTGAGGGTCCAAGAGGTTCATTATAACAAATATGAGGAGAAAATTGCAAGAAATTGACGCCATCTTTAATTTCTTCATTGTTGATCACATCCTAACAAAAATCGATATCTAGGGACCCAAGAGGTTCTTTATAACAAATCTGAGGTCATAAATGCGTAAAACGGCCGCCATATTGAATTTCTTCAGTTTTCATCATATCTTGATAAAAATTGATATCTGAGGGTCCGAAAGGTTCATTATAACAAATATGAGGTGAAAATGGCGAGAAATGGCCACCATCTTGAATTTCTTCATTTTTGGTCCTATCCTAACAAATATCGATATCATGGGGATCTAAGAGGTTCGATATAACGAATCTGAGGTCATAATTGCGTTAAATGTCCGCCATCTTTAATTTCTTCAGTTTTCATCCGATCGTGATATAAGTCTTAATGTTAATAAGTCTGTATGTTTGGTATATCAATTTTTATCAAGATATGATGAAAACTGAAGAAATTCAATATGGCGGCCATTTTACGCACTTATTACCCCAGATTCGTTATAAAGAACCTCTTGGATCCCCATATATCGATTTTTGTTAGGATCTGATCAAAAATGAAGAAAATAAAGATGGCGGCCATTTTTTGCAATTTTCACCTCATATTTGTTATAATGAACCTCTCGGACCCTTAGATATCAATTTTTATCACGATAGGATGAAAACTGAAGAAATTCAAGATGGCGGCCATTTTACGCAATCTTGACCTCAGATTCGTTATATCGAACCTCTTAGATCCCCAATCTAAGAGGTTCGATATAACGAATCTGAGGTCATAATTGCGTTAAATGTCCGCCATCTTTAATTTCTTCAGTTTTTCTTCAGCTTGCTAATAATTGCGTAAAACGGCCGCCATCTTGAATTTCTTCAGTTTGCATTATAACGTGATAAAAATTGATATATGAGGGTCCGAGAGGTTCATTATAACAAGTATGAGGTGAAAATTGCGAGTAATGGCCGACATCTTGAATTTATTCATTTTTGATCCGATCCTAACAAAAATCGATATCTGGGGACCCAAGAGGTTCTTTATAACGAATCTGAGGTCATGATTGCGTAAAATGGCCGCCATCTTGAATTTCTTAAATTTTTATCCTATCGTGATAAAAATTGATATCTAAGGGTCCGAGAGGTTCATTATAACAAATATGAGGTGAAAATTGCAAGAAATGGCCGCCATCTTTAATTTCTTCATTTTTGATCAGATCCTAACAAAAATCGATATCCGGGGACCCAAGAGATTCTTTATAACGAATCTGAGGTAATAATTGCGTAAAACGGCCGCCATATTGAATTTCTTCAGTTTTCATCCTATCTTGTTAAAAATTGATAGTTGTAAAAGCAATAACCATTTTATCTCCAATATTCAGGACCTCTCGCAATATTAGTTTTTTAAACAATCTTCTGCAACCTCAGTTTTACAACACCCCATTCAGACTGTAACACGTGTTAGAGAATCGCAGTATTATCGCGCAATCGACCATCCGTTACCGGTTCTTTTGTTCTTTTAAAAGAAAGAACCGGCTATTGTCCGGGGGACATAACGTTAAGATTCCACAAAATTCCGTGTGCTAACCCCAGGGACAGTGTTTATTTTTATTAGGTTCTAACCTAATCAATAGTACAATGGAAGTCATACAAATCGCAAAAGACGGAAACTGCCTATACAGGGCAATCGCCGATCAACTCAATAAGGTACTTGCGTCCTCGCCGGACCAATACAACCACATTATTGTCAGACACGAGCTGGCGAGCTATGTAGCATTCAATCGCAACGACCCCACAACAAAACAAGCTCTACTTCGGAGCGTTGCGGAGACGCTTAGCAACGATAATTCTAGTCTACATCCGACCGTAGAACAAATCAACGCCTACATTAGCAACCAATTCACAGACGGCTTCTGGGGCGGTGAGGATATTATTCTTGCCGCATCGAGGTTCTTCGGGCTGAACGTATACATTCACGGATTGCATAACCAACCGCTGCTCTTTGAAGCACCGTCATCGCCTACCGCCCCAGCGAGACCTATTCACCTGCATTTCGAAAACCACCACTATGACAGCGTATCATTTGATGACCGTGACGCAACCGCGCCACTCACAAACAGTGAGACGCCGCGCCACGCCCCCTATAACAATATTGAGGCCCAAGCGCAAGGTCAAGTCCCCGTGAGCTTGCAAACAACGCCCAGCATCACCAATTCTATGGTTCCACAGGAAACGGACACTACTGGCTATAGACTTATTAGGCAAGAGTCAAGCAAACTGGAAAGTACTGCTGACACAAGCAACCATTTTCGTGTAGGAACGTGGAACGTTAGAGGATGCGCCACGTTGCACGATAGATTGAATATTGATCAAGAACTATCGGAGCGCAATATCACAATTGCGGGTCTTCAGGAAACTCACCTCGCCAGAGGCTCATTATCCTCGAACAATTATGACTGGATATTAAGCGGGGGTAAAAGAGCGCGAGAAAGAAGAGGCATAGCCATACTTATCAACAAATCGATCAAGTACGAAATAATAAACACGTATAATAGGTACGACAACATATACTTGCCATACATATCAGGTTGCAAGTCGGAGATCAAAAAGATAAGGAAATCTTATTTATTAACACTCATGTGCCGTCTAACTCTACCACGTGCTTAGGTAAAATAGGAGCGATACTACGGCGAGCCCCAACAAAAGCAACACCCATCCTGCTAGGTGATTTTAACGCACGACTGGGCAAAAATGACGTCCCTAGCCAATCGCCCCACATAGGTAGGAAAAATTTAATACACGACTTCTCCAACTTTAACGGCACACTTCTAATAAGTTTTGTAGAACAACACAACTTAGTAGTAAAAAGTTCATGGGGTCGCCCATCTAGTAAGGTAACGTGGAGTATGGGAGCCAAGGTCTCCCAAATAGATCATATTATTTGCAGTCGAACGTCACCCACCACGTGCATTTCTATTCAAGGTAACTGGTCCAAAAAGGTCAAATCAGATCACAAGATTATTTGGGGAACATTTCAGATCCACAAATCTGCGAAACACAGAACGTCACAACGCTTACGCCAAGACAACGACCCGCATCAAATAGCCTTAGCAAACCGTTTAACTACAAAGAGGTGAACTACGAGGCCCTCCAAAGCGAAAAACATCTTACAAGTTTTCAGAAAGAGGTTAACAAAAATCTAATATCGTGCTTAGACTCACTGGCACGCGACAGCGGGAGAACTAATAAGACTCCAACGTGGGGCGAACTAAACAAGATTCTTATTAGGTCAACAAAGGTCATTCCGCAAGAGTCAAAGATCAGATCTGAGGCAAGTAAGACTGCCCAAGAGCAATTACAGAAAGCTCTTTTCCTCAAAAACAAATTTCCAGACGTGCCAATATTTGCCAGCAATCTTCGAGCTACACGCAAACTGGTTCGTAAAGCGGAAGAGCAGGATGATGAAGAAGAATGTACTCATTTCTTCCGTCGGTTAAGTGACGCACATCGGTCAGTACGCATGAAAATTACTTACAAATACTTAAAGAAACACAGGTCTAAAACGGCGCGTTCACAGAACAAGTACTATATCCCAATGTCACAATTATTACTATTACACCCATGGAATGCCAGAACAACACATTGCTGGACTCGGAGGGCCCCGACATATAATCGATAACGCGCATTATACGCGGTCTGAGAAACGGAACGGTACCCGGTACAGATCTAATTGCCCCGGAACTTTATAAAGCGGCTCCACCAGAATTCATCGCCCACGTTACGAATATTATGAAGGAAGCATGGACCAGCAACCAAACAGGTGCCTATCCCAAAAAAATCGCTACCCAAAACCATAAGCGACTTTAGGAAAATTTCTATATGCAATGTAGGTTATAGCCGTTAAAGGGTATACGCTAATTTCTTATTAGAAAAATTAGATGCCACAATAAAACCACTCGGTAATTATCAGGCTGCCTTTCTAGCTAATAGATCCACTGACGATCATATTTTCTTTCACTCTGCGCCGGGTCCTAGATAAAAACTGGAGGGAAGGTAACTGTTTGTTTATCGCAGCCCTGGATATCGAGAAAGCCTTTGACAATGTCAACCTGAACGCGCTTAGGGACATAATAAACTCTCGATCAAACGCACCGCTCACCAACAGGATCGTAGAAGCATGCATGAACGAGAGAACGTACATAGCGTTGTGTGGTCAGCGCTCGGAAACGGTTCAGAAGGGGAAAGGCGTGAACTAGGGTTGCCCGTTATCCCCCAGACTATTCACTATTTTAATGGATGATGTACTTCGTACACTAGAAGAGGAGGACGACCAGGTTAGACTAGATCAGGATAATGAAATTCACCTGCCTCTAATTTTATCTTATGCAGACGACCTCATTATACTAGGACAATGCATGACGGTGCTCGACCGTATAGTGAGGAAATTGTCAGACCTATTAAGCACCGTAGGACTTACAATTAACGGAACCAAAACTAAATTGGTAATTAGAAATCCGGTAGCGGACCTAACACCTAATCAACAGTTATATTTTCTAGGGGGCGCACCCATACTACCAATGAAGGAAATCAAATACCTCGGTACTTACATTACCTCAGCGCACGATAGGCGAGCTACGATAAAGACTCGATGCGACCAAGCCGTAAGAAACTCAAAAATGCTCACGAGATTCATTAAAGACAAGAAAATAGAATGGAAAATAGCCCGCCTGATGTATAAAATGGTTATCTCGCCTGCAATGTCTTATGGGCTAAACGTAACTGCGTTGACTAAGGCTAACAGGGCCCGCCTTAGACGTTACGAGAGACACATTCTCAAAGAAATGCTTCTTGTAGCTAGGGACTCTCCGAACCAAAAGATCAGGGATATTTTAGAAGGGAAAACAATAAGTAAAATCATCAAAGTTCGTCGGCTTTCATACTACGGGCACGTGCTTAGACGTGCTAAACCGCATCTACTATACTCAGCCCTACAACACAAAGAAGATAAGAAAAAAACACGGAAGGCCAATCTACACCTGGGAGAACTCGCTCAACCACGACATACGGCACTACACCAACAGACCTCGGTCGTTCTGGGAACGCATATCTGAGAACAGAAGTCGACTAAAGAAGGAAGCGGAAAAAATATATACACATCCGGAAACGGACACGGAATCAGAGCCAGAGGAAACGGAAAACGGCACTACTACAGAATCTACGTAGAAATAGAACTATTTGGCAACATTACAAGACAAAGACAGCGGCAAGCATCAGATCACTAGAATCGACTACATACCAAAGATCGGTCAACCTAAGGGGAAAGTTTTGGGAGGGGGGACCATGCAGTCACACACCTAATATCTATTATACACCAAGTATAGTATCTATATTCCCCACGTTGGCTTCACGATGCTATGTATTCGGGTCGGCTCTAACCTCCTATCTCTCCTAAAACATCCTGGCTGCACACCTACACTCCTGTCCTATCTACTTGGTGCTCCGGTGTCTCGGGCAGGTTGCCAGTGCCTGCGGTGGGGCGGCGGAAGCTGATGAGGCCTAATAGGCAGGAGGGCTCCCATATCAAGCTTGATCTAACATTTAAGGTTTGGTCGGCGCGGCGTGATTCTGACATACTCCACCGATACAACCGATCATGATTGATCACGGGATCATGCGAGCCCCCAAAGTTGTTATTAGTCTCAACACCTCTTCTCTCTCGTAGTCACTGCCTCAGAGTCCTTGCTGCAGAACTGCTGGCTAGAGTTACCACAAGAATCAGAATCAGAGAATCAGAATCAGAATCAGGTACCTACAATAAAGTCTCCTGTGTTAAGGACAAGAGAACTGGCCGGCCACGCTCCGTAAGAACACCAGCAGTGATCAAAGCGATCAAGGCACGTAGGTATAGCAGAATATCCTGTCCGAAATGAACTGCTTATGGTGGCAGCAATATTCTTCAGTATTTACATTCTCATTCCGTTATTTTAGAATGTTTTAAACGAAAGTCACTATATCCATACTTTGACCAGGAATTGAGGGCACACGGAAGCTAAATTATCACTCAGGCACTTCGGTAAGCTGCACACTTTCGACTTTCGTTTAAAACATTCTAAAATAACGGAATGAGAATGTAAATACTGAAGAATATTACTGCCACCATAAGCAGCTGATTGGATGTGTCAACCGACAGCTGCGTTTACCGATGTTGCCACAACATAAAAACGCTTGGACGCTTTACATTGCTGCTTTAATGTATATCGCTGCGCTTCGCATCCGCACTGCACTGAAAGATCCGAGAATTTCAACAATTTTTTTCGGCACCTTCCCACCGATATTTTTGCATGGCTATTTTTTTAGGGCTTACATATTGATTAATCTCGCGTCAGAAAAAAAGCCAATACAGCTGAGCCCACACGAAAATTATTATTATTTTGGTACTTTTAATTAACGTTGGTAACCCCTTCCCACTACCCGATCGTTTTTTTTTGGGTGTACTGGGAGTACAGAGCAACTGTTTGAAAAAAAAAAGTCGCTGAGCCCACATTTTTTTTTCCCCACCTCACAACACCCGCACCCACCGCCCGCGGCCTGCCAGCACGAAGATTATAGGAAAAGGTTGTTCAGGGAAGTAGCTAACGGAGTTTCAATACAGCTGAAGTCACATGACCGATTTGGTCGCTAGCTCTTATAATATCAAGGCTGGTTTGAGCTTCAACAAATAGACTTTATAAGAGACACGAAGCTTGGCCTGCCTCCAGTCCAAACCTTAATTCTTTGGACTAAACAATTTGGGAGGTTTTTTGGCAGGAGGTATGTGCTTAATAGGGATGCCTCCCGGGAATTCCCGGTACCGAAAGAACCGGGAATTCCCGGGAAATTTCGTTTAGTTGGGTATCGGTTCTGACGCGAAAAAATCCCGGTTCTTCGATTCTTTCGGTACTGACAACGCTAGTAAATAAAACAAATTATCATTTTTCTTTAATTTCGCGCACAGCCGCGTGCAGTGGTTTGAGACGCTTTTAGTTCGTCCCGCTCGGCAAATTTCCCGCTCACCCGACTCCCGGCTCCCACTCCCACCCGAGTTGACCCGACCGACAGCCGGTAACAGTCGAACATCAAGAAATAAACAACAAAAATGATGAATCTGTGACTGAAAGTTTAGAAGACGACGGCGCAGAATTTTTGACAGAAGTTCAACCTCTTGTTGATTCAAATGGTTCATCAAGAAGTTTTAAATTTCATGATATAGTTACAAAAGTTAGACATGTGGCAAAAAAAAAATCCGTAAGTCCCCAACTAAAAATGACGAAGTTTTGCAAAGATGTGTTAAAGAAGAGCATGTCCAAGAATACGTCTAGATTTTGGACGTGAAGACTCCATGGCAGAGATTATAAACCGCTTTTTAAAGCTTATATTAATATTTAGTATTAAATATTTTATATATAGTATTTAAGGCGTTAATTGACATCAAGTCTAACATATTTTTCAGTGACCCTGAAATACAAACATTGAAAGAGTTGCATGACATTTTGGACGTTTTAAAAACGGTTATTGAAGCTCTACGAGTATGTCGTCGAGACGTAACCTTACTCACAGCCCAGATTGCCATCAATTTTGCACTAAATAAGTTCACGCTCATGAACAGTTCAATGAGCATTGCAATGGCGGATGCATTGCGAAACCGCTACAAATCTCGAAGACTTAAAGAGACATCAGTCTTACAATATTTGCACAATCCAGACAAATATTTTACGAATTTTATTGTTTTTTTTGTAATGTTAATTATTTTGAATTTTAATTCTGAATTAGGTACATAATAGTTAAAAGGGTGCGTGCTGCGATAGACGACTGGTCGCGGCGATTAAGGGACTGTATTAAAAACAAGGGAGGTCATTTTGAATAATTTTAAAGTTATTTTAATTCTTTATTAAAATGTTCTTTATATTGATATACCTATAATTTATTAAAAACTGATTGGTACTTTTGTTTTTATCATTACTTTAATTTGTGACAGAACTTTGGGACCGACTTTGTACTATGTAGATCGTGACAAGTCGCGCTCATCGGATTTACCGGGTACCTATTTTAATTCACTTACGAAGCATAAGCCTTCAAATCTATGGATTTTAATAAAAAAATAAAACTAAGATATACTTTGTAATATTATTACAGAAATGCTTTATTATAATTAATGTCTAAATAGATGGATCATCATATAAATGTTATCTAGTACAACCTACAAAGCGGAACGGCGGGAGTCGCGATTAGTTTCACCTCGCCACTCTTGACGTTCCGCCTTATTCCATCACATACAGGTTTTACAAATCATTTGTAATCATTTTTGTACAGCCATATACAATAATTTTTAGTTACCTCTAAATGTAAAAAATCTGAGGTGTCATAGGAAACTAAGCTTCCTATAAAATTAATTACACAGGGGAATGAGGAGCAGCTACGCTTGTGACGTGCAACCGGCAAGGTAGACCTCGGAACTACAACTATCAGTACAGGACTTTACAATCATCACTATAACCTAAGGGAGCGGGGCGCGTCCGCGGACGGCCTTCGCTCCCGGCGAGAGGCGTCTCCTTCCAGCTTCTTGGAAGGCTAATTAATTAACTAAATAACTTAAATTAGGTACATAAAAATATACAAAAATATCATTTTCACAAAATTAAAGTAACTATACATTTCCAGCATTAAACAATATTCGATAAGTATGATTAAAAAGCCGGGTTTAACTTAAACGAGAGCTTGACTTGAAAATACATTACAAAATACATAAATTACAATCATAAAAAAGAATCACGGCTATAGTGCCGATTGTCTAGAACTGCCTGCGGCATTTCTCAATCACTTTCGAAGATTCAAGGTCCCCTAGCCCAGCTAATAGTTATTCTACAACGAGCTAAATTACGAAAACATTTCGATCCTTGTGACCGATGTTTCCCATCGATTCATAAATTACACGAGAATGAGAGACGTTCAAATATTTATACATAGATTCATACGAACAACGAATAATACTAGAACACTTAAGAGCTAGAAACGCAATAAAACTACGCCACAGTGACGCGACGGCCGAGCACCAGAGTCGGCGTCAACGCTGTACAACTATTGTTACAGTAAATCGTATCGTATCATTCTTTACATCAGTCTGCTGCTACGGTATGTACAGGGGGCGCCTCACGCCTGCGCTGAAGCCGCCCGAGCCCCGGGCGCGTCCGCCGGTGCCGTCGCCGTCGCCTCTCACAACACAACAATACGACTAACACAATTATTATAGGTACGTTACGAGCTTACCATACACAGACACGACGTGGTGCACGACAATATTAATACCTAATCAGATTTAATGCGGCTGCTGTACACCGCTACTTAATCTACGAGAGGGTCGCAGCTGGCGGCTTGATGACGCCGGGGAACGGTGGAGGACGAAGCGGCGAGCTCTTAGTTACAAATGTACAATCTCAAATATTCACAAAATTTATATAGGCGGGGATACCCGCGCCGTCGCATCAGCTTGAGCCCGCGGACGTTAATACTTTACACATACTACAGGACAGGGTTGGGCGGCGGCGGGCCGATAGGACCTAGTTCCGGCGCCTTCATAAAGAATTTCTCTAATTTGGCAATGATGTGTTTTCCGTAGGTATACTTGCGCAGTGACCCGATGTGTGGGCGAATCTTGTGCATTAGAACTTTGCGCTGTGTGGGTTCCGCTACGTCGATCATTTTCTGTACCACATAGTTGGCGTACTGATCCTTCATCATCACGTGAAGAGCACTGAAAAACGCACGACTGCGATCAATATTACAGAAAGACCTAAGTGTCGATTAGAAGGTATTGCATTCAAACTACTTATGTTATATGCCAAATCAAAACATTCTTCACGCGGAAACGCTTTCATATACTAATACATAACTAATACATAAAAGATCAGCAATATCTTCTTTTCGAGTAGATATTTCACCATTATTGTCGTAGCATTTATCAACCGACTTCAATATTTCTAAAGGAGGAGGTTCTCAATACGTCTGTTTTTTTTTAATGGATGTTAACTCAGAACTCCGTTATTACCAGTGATTGGTTTTTTGGATTCGACACGGGGTGAACGACCTCAATCATTATGTTAGTATGGATATGCCCCGGGAATCCGGGCTTTATGTTAGAAAATGCAAAAAATTACAATGTGTTTATATTATTACACTTTACAAAATCTAAGTAAAACACAACATTTACAGCATAATGTACTTTCAAAGAAAGATTTAAAAGCCGGATTTTCGATTTGCTGCTACGGAATGTTGCAAAGAATTAAGAACTGGATTAGATCAAAGTAAAAATCTTCTTTCTTCTGTGCTTGGCACTTTTAACGTGTTTTTTAACAACATTTTTACTCGTACATCCAATGGTTACTTCACATTTTGAACAATATATTGATTGCTTAGTCGACTCATACATCAAGTCAACATGGGGCTCGATCCAACTTAGAATAGTTTCATCCTTAGGTTTTCGCGGCATGTCAAATAGTATTTAACACTGCCTTACGGTCTAGTACTCCCCGAGAATATTCAAATCATACGCGAATCAAAAGTTAATAAGAGTAAGCCCCAGTTGTCGTAAAAGATAATCTCAGAGTCCATGAAACAAGTCGATGAAATAAAAATTGTACCTTAAATCACAGCGTGCGAACTTAACGTGTATACTTATTTATTGGATCGCCTTTGAGCTGTAAGATTTATGTATTTGCACTTGTACGATAACCTGTGACCTAATATTATAGTATAATTTATACAGCTAATACCTATTTATTTAAGCAATCCTTAGAAGCAAATAATTCGAACTGAAATCCAGAGAAAATAATGAAATGTCAATGTAAAGATTTTTAAGTATTTTTTTCATCATGACAGTATTATGTAGCTTATATATCATCAGCTACATAATACTTTGTGGAGGTTGTCCCGCGAGTATTTTGCTTGAAATAAGGTGTAGAGATTAGGGAAAGAATAGAAGTTTTTGTCTCAACTGGTTGCCATGTAAAAGTAAAAAACTCCTTAGAAATAATTTAAATTGTTTTATTTTTGAACGATTTGTTCGGTATCACGGGAAACTGTCGTATCTATATATATTAACTTTTCTACTTGATATCCCGCGAGAGAGAATCCAAATAACCGATCACTGGTGTTATTACTGAATCGATTTGTTTTTTTTTTTGGTTTCTGAAAGTAGATGGTTCCAGGTTAATACCCGTTTTTTTTCTAACTTATTTCTGATGATGGGATCCATGAGGAACTGAGGGAACTCCTAAAATTTGAAAGGCACATGCATGCTGATTTGGGTGATTTCTTAAGAAACTCAAGCATTTCTTTTACGAAATCATCAATTTGGTGCAGTGGATCTGATAATGAAGACCAGGGATGGCAAAGTGGAACTGCTTGGTAATTCCCAGGACTATCATCCGATTTAAAAAAAAAAAATTATCTGAAAATAGATGGTTCCAGATTGGTCCCATTTTTTCAAAATCCATTTCTGATGATGAAATCTATGAGGAATTGAGAGACCTCCTCAAATTTGAAAGGTACATGCATGATGAATTGATGATTTGGGTAGTTTCTTAAGCCACTCGAGCAATTCTTTACGAGCATCATCAACTTGGTGGAGTGGACCTGATGATGAAGACCAGGGATGGCAAAGTGGAACTGCTGGGTAATTCCCAGCTCTATCATCCGATTTGAGACATTCATCTTTTCTTTGTAAGGAAATACCTTCAAGGTAGTTTTATTCGATTACATTTCTATTCTGATGATGGAATTCACGAGGAATTGAGAGAACTCCTCAAATTTGAATGGCACATACATTCTGATTTGAGGGTTTCCTTAAGTAACTTGAACATTGTTTTGGGGAAGCTAACATCTTGATGAAGTGGACCTGATGATAAAGACCAGGGATGACAAAGTGGAACTGGTCGATAAACCTAGCTCTACTTATTATCCTAGTTGTGACATTCATCTTTTTGATTTGATTTCTATTCTGATGATGGAGTTCCTGAGGAATTCAGAAAACTCCTCAAATTTGAACGGCACGTGCATTGTGATTAGAGGGTGTTCATAATTAGCTTAGGCATTTTCTTACTGAGGCCATCGTTTTGCTGGAGGGGACCTGATGTTGATGATCAGGGATGGCATAATGAAACTGCTCTATAATTTATAGTCTGTCATCCAATTTAACACATTGCTATTTTGTTTGCGATCTTAAAGGTCTACAAAGGAGTTCAGTTTGATTTTACTTCAGATGTAATGATGGAAGCCCTGAGACATTAAGAAAGCGCCTCAATTTTCAAACGTACGCGTGCGGTTAATTGGATATTTTTGAAGTAAACTAGCTAACTCAAACAAATTCAAAATGAAGTCGGTCTTTTTTTCTTAAAAAATTTATTTGCTTAAATGCGTTTAATTCTTTGAGCTGTCATAGGGAATTCTCATTTTAATCGACTTCTGATATTTATCGATACATTATAGAACACAACATATTAAATAAGATTAAAAAGTAAAGGTAATCAACAGTCGGTCTTATCGCTAAAGAGCGATGTTTTCGAGAGACCAGACCTCTGGATACTAGATTTTGAAAAATAAAAATAGGAATTAAATACCTATACTTATCTTCTGAAGTTTCGTCATTAATTGTCATTTAAATGCATTACGGGGATTAGGTATATTTCGAAACTTAAGGATAAAAAACTCAAATATACTTAATTCTCATAAGTTAACCGAAAGAGATCGCTCTTTAGCGACCGCCTGATGTGTACATTAAATTTTATTATTCCGTGATATGCGTCCCCATAATGTATGGATATTGTTATCCCCATAATGTATTATAATTTCCTCTTGTGTTAATTTGTTATGTTACCTAAGTAGGTATATTTTATTATGAAATATTACTATAATCGATTAGTAATAGTCTAAGTTTTGTGACGCATTGGTGTTTAACTGTAATGTCACTTATAACTTTATTGTGAAATAAAATAAAAAAAAATAAAAAAATTGTGAATATCGGAAGTCGATAAATGAGATGCCCCAATGACATCTTAAAAGTGCCACTAACGTTCCGGCCTCGGGATGATATATCTAGTGATTAAAAATGGAAGGCCAATAATAATGGGAATACCTTCCGCTTCGCTCGGAAACTGTAATTTACAATATAATATACACTTGTCTTAATGTTGTAGGTATGTACGAGTATATACGCAGAGACCGCGTTTGAGACATTTTGATTTGGCAATGTAATGCAAGCAGTGGGGATACTGACTTATCATTGAATCCACAGAGTTCATCGATGAGTAGAGCGCGCTCATTGCGCGTGGCGTGCGTAACGCATTTTTCGACGACGTTAGAGGCAAACTTGTGCTGCGAGAGCTGTAGCACCTTGCCACGCACCGCCGCCACCAGCCGGGATCGGTCCTCTGCCGCGCCATGTTCTAGCACGTGTTGCACTACGTAGTTGCCGTACTGATCCTGTAACAACACATACCGAGGCTATTTGAAAAAAAAACAATATAGAATTTAAAATGCATATATACATGCATAGAAGTTTAAAGATCACTATACACCCTGTTTCCGGTATCACTCAAAACCACTGACACCCCAACTGATTTTTATTTATATAAACTTGTCTAGAGCATTCATCTTTTCATCTGATGTTTACTTTTTTTTAATTTGATGTTTGATTTTCTGTACAGCTCTACTCGACTTTTAACTCTACAATCAATAAAATAATTGCTAGCTACCATCATAAACCTTAAAACTATTTATTTGTGTACGTTACTGCATCGGCATAAGGTTTACCAATAGACAGCTATGTCACTGTAAAGCTTTGTCACAGTAAACTTCAAATTGGACAGGTAATCGCAGTAAGCAAACTTAACCCAACATTCAAAATGACAAGGTTGTAATTAGGTACCAGTTCAATTTGTTATGACACTCGAGCGTTTTCAAATCAGGCCGGTTGCAACAACTGGAACGTGGTTGCAATGACGGCCAAAACGTCTGATTTTAGTATCTGTTGTTGTTGTATTTGTGGCAACAGAAATACATTATATCTGTAAAAATTCAACTGTTTAGCTATCACGGTTCATGAAATAACAACCTGGTTACATACAAGCGGACCCACGGACGGACGGACAGACAGGTCTAAAGGTGCATTTTCCCATCTTTCATCTACCACACGAACGAACGAATGCTCTCTCAGATTCAGAAATGTTTAGAACCCCTAGATGAAAATGCAGCTTTAGTAATAAGGGTTATCCCTTTGAGTACGGAACCCTTAAAAGATGGTAAGTTAGTGTGTTTAGGCAAGAAAATAAAAAGCAACTCTTTCAATTCATAGATATTTACATGAATAACCAATATAATCTTGGGAGGGAGTCTTGTGCGATCCTCGGACCGAGACGGTCGCTTTCTTGGGCCCATATTTCGCTCCTTAATTTTTTACAAAACCCATCAGAAACAATAGTGCGAGTAACACCAGATGTGCCGACTGGCCGCCCGGCCGGCCGACCGACTTGTCTATATAGCGTCTAAACTCTACGATTATAACTAATAGCAATTTAAATGGTGTGCAGTGTAGTGTGTTGTGTGTATATATAGTACGAATAGTGTGTTTGCTGAAACTGACCCGTTAGAGAGCGATGCTGAAACCCCGGTGAGACTGTTCCTTTTCGCATGTAAATTAATAGGTGTAAAATTTAAGATGCCTACAGATGATTACAAATGTAAGGGCCGCCGCCATGTCTAGCATGACCTAACTAGAAGCACGTGTACAGTCAACCAATTGGAGCCCTGGGCCGCTGTAGGACTATGTCATGGTGACGCTATAAATCAGATTGTAAGAAATCTATTACTGCCTGTCATTTTGACAGGGTTCTGGAGTGGCCTGGGGTTCCTATTGGTTGACTGTACCTAAAGGCCGTACAGACCTAAGTCCGTAAAATCAAAGATCTCAAATTGAATTTACACGGAGGACGCGCTGCACAAGCGCAGGTATGGGCACACACCTCAACATGTTAGGTTCGCCCCTTACACTAAATTATATTACTTACTGAAAGGAAACTGATCGCAATTCCCACATCTGAATTGGCAGCCCAAGTTACGTACCAACGTACGCGTGAAATAACACCATAAAAGTAGCATAGGTACTCATACAGAAATTACCTAAACATACTTCATTCTTATCGACTACCTCTAAATGAACGCGCGTGGCCAACACTTCTCGAAGATTTCACCCCGGCGAGATAAGAACATTTCGGAACTTATTTCCGTCTGCAAACAATTAAATGCGGTCTTGCCCATAGGAGGAAGCCTTTTTACTTCACCGTTGCAAGTGATGCAACTATAAACAAAGACAAAGGCCTAGCGGACACTGGAAATCCATCTGGCAATCGTAAGATACCGCAATGAAATATGATGCAATCCTGGATACCCGCTTGGCCTGGGGCCTGTTGTTATGTGACCCGTGGTCAACAAAAAGAAAAACTGAATAAAAACGGGAAAGCTGTCCGGTGCTTTGCATTACATACCTGCATTACCTAAATAGTGACAAACTCGGCTCTTGAGCATGTTACATACGTATATAGCTGACCAACACTAGCATTGACGATGCTCCTTAATAGCCGGTACCTATGTATGTAGGTCATCGAACTATAGTGTACACTAGGTATACCTACTTAAGGCAAAAGGATCCTATATAAATGAAATGTACCTTCAAAATACCACCACCAGTCAAATTAATTAAGTTGTAGCGTTTTTTTTTTATAATACGTGTTTGTGATTGTTCTTTGTGGTCTGTGTTTTGATTCAGGGATTATGAGTGCAAGGGTGATTTACATGTTAGATTTTTAATTTTTTTTGACCGTGTGTTCATTCTAAAAGAACGCAGCTGAATTTCTTACAAGAAAAGGAAACTAAATCAAGACAGTTAAAGGAAAACTCGGCAATATCAAATTCAACACAAAGGATACACAAAGAATACATTTTTGCCAGCGACGAATAATACCTAACAGCAGCATAAGGAAACAACCAAATTGCAATCTAAACCTACAACTACTTTATACCAGCAGGTATGACTACCCAGTTGAGAATATTGTTTTTTTGTATAGGGGACGGAATACAACCCTCGACCAGATGTGTAACAAAGTTTGGAAGCTACTAAAGACTACAAAAAAGCCTTTGTTTGCCTGTGCCTTTGCCTTTTGTGCGAGAATAGGTACAAATTACTTTATTGAGTCTACAAGAAACAAAACCTGATGCAAAGAAGCCAATAAATAGTACCTGTAGCTAATATAAATTGTACAACTAAAGTTTTACTGATGCACCGCCTCAGAAAACACCACGGACTTGGCGCCTTATACTGGAAAAACGGAGGATTAGATTTGCCTTTTTTTGTGTATAGTTAATTTGTAAACATCTGTGTCGTGCTTAGCTGTGCATTGTTTTAGTTGAATTAATTTCGAGAGTTGTGTTGTGGTGATATTACATACATGATCGATGTGAAGTCGTTTAGAAGTACACTTTGGTTACTTTTAGCGCTTTTTAAATTATTATTATTTAATAAGGGAAGTTACGTAAGTGCATTAAAGCAAAGAAACGAAGAAAAGAAGAGCCGAAGCTTAACCCATACTAGAATATCAATTGGTATAACCGTGAAAGAAGAACGCAGTATCCATGGCAAAACAGAGCTATAATAACATTACAAGGCAAAGACAGCGGCATATATTCACGATCACGAGATCAGTCTACCTAGCGGAAGAGTAAAGAATCTGGGGGAGGGGAGACCATGCAGTCACACACCTTATATTTATTATACACCAAGTATAGTATCTATATTCCTCATGCTGGCTTCACGATGCTATGTATTCGGGTCGGCTCTAACCTCCTGTCTCTCCTAAACTCCCCGGCTGCACACCTACACTCCTGTCCTATCTACTTGGTGCTCCGGTGTCTCGGGCAGGTTGCTAGTGCCTGCGGTGGGGCGGCGGAAGCTGATGAGGCTTATAAGGCATGAGGGCTCGCATATCCAGTTTGATTTAGCATTTAAGGTGTGGTCGGTGCGGCGTGATTCTGACATACTCCGCCGATTTTACCGATCATGCTAAATCAGAGGATCATACGAACCCCTAAAGTTATTATTACCCTCAACACCTCTTTCCTCTCGTAGTCACTGCTTCCGAGTCCTTGCTGCAGAACTGCTGGCTGGAGTTACCACAAGAATCAGAATCAGAATCAGAATCAGAATCAGAATAACCAATATAATCTTGGGGGTTTAGCTCTTGACACAGGCGATAGTGATAAGCATGTTGATGGTCGTCTCTCAAAATTCTCCAAATAACCTTGTGATTGCAGTAAAACCGACAACCAGCTTGTCGTGTGCTAGCTGTCGGATTAACGCGAAAATACTCTAAGACGGCCTGTTCGAAAGCAGGGTTCACTTCAACATGCCTTTCTCTGGCCATAGGTAGTCGAAGAGAACCGTAGTCCCGAAGCCGTTGAGTAGCTGCGGCCATGGTGGCATTCGACAGGGCGACACCAAACTCTTCATGATAACACCTTACCGCTAAGCTGACATTGTCATTGCAGCGTGCTAGCGTTATTACCATTTCACAATATTGCACATTCGTATATCTAAACGCCATGATAGTTGAAATATGAACGCAATGAACATTAAAATTAAACTGACCAAGAAAGTCAAACTCGTGAAACACCGTGTATAATTTATATTTCAAAACGGGTTACAGTAACACGTTTAAGATTCATTAATTATTTTAAAAACGCTCATGAATTTACTACTTTTTCGGTGTGATATAACGTACCGCTCATGAATTTACTACTTTTTCGGTGTGATATTAACGTACTCGTAATTCTTAATATGTTTATGGGAAATCGTACATCTTTGTCGATATATTTATTAGTAGTTCCTAAAACTACACAACACACGCTATCGTCAATGCTGCACTACTGAAAAAGTGAGTTTTCTCAATAGAAACCGATAGTTAAAAGTTTGTGACGATATTAAACACACTTCTACTTCGAAGTTATAGAATGGTTGGTATAAAAACAATCTACATACTTTTAGGATTCATAATTAACCATAGTCTTATCAAAAGCCGTGAAGTTGAAATGTTATGGTGACATGAAAATAAAAATTGGAAGCGAAATAGGGTAAGTAGTTACAATGATTGGCCCTGGAAGGTGAACCTTGACTTTCAACAATTTATAGTAAAACTTTTGCTGTCAAAAAATTCTAGAAATCTTGAAATATTTTATGAATCACAACAACAAATATATTTAGAACCAATCGTGAATTTTAATGACACAACAAAAAAGGGGACGAAAGTATAATCTTTGGCTCGTACCACAGAATATACAGAGTGCTTGGCCACTCCGTGTCACGTACACAAAGAAACCGGTTTAAACTAGATGATTTGGTGGCCAAACTCAGGTTGTGCACTTAGGGAACGTACCCAAATTAAGTGACCCGTTTAGGGGAAGGGGGGTGGTTCGTCCAAGTGCCACTCTCGGTCAACCCGGCAGAGGGAGGGGGTTTGGTTTAATATTAATGAGAAACATTCTTAATTGCAGCGGACTCATGCGCCACGGTTTACCCCATCACTAAAACTTCTCTAGTTTCGTTATATCCAAATGCAAGGCCGTACGATCCTTTTCTCGAGCTTTTCTTTTGGCAGTTCAGTCACAGTAGTTTGGTCACTCACTCACCGATTATCAAAACTCTAAGGTACTTCCAGGTAGGTTCCAGGAAGCTCAAAATTATAAACATTGGAAAAGTCATACAAACTGCATAAGTAAGTTAGGAGGAAATGCCGATACAACGAGGAAATGCCGCCAGCATCCTAGGTACAGAGCCTCAAGGACCTATTTTAGATTTAGGTAGGTAGAGGTAGGTAATAGCTAGGTAAGTTATACCTACTTACTGTATATATTTTAAAAATAAATGAATATATTTTAGTAAGTTGTATTTCCATATAAATACATATGTACGATTACAAAGTTACTTACAATATATAGTTTATGCAAATACTATAGGTACTTTCAGGTACCTAAGTATGTACCTACAATACACAAGGATGTCAGTATAAATATCGGATGCATGTTATAAAAAGGTCTGCGGGGTCTGCCTACATAAAGAGATGAGATCCCATTAAAGACATTACATGTAAAAAGACACAAGTCTCCTTCCGCAGTTCTTATGCTCGAGTTCTATGGACCCTCCTGATATCGACTAAAATAACAGACTTGTTTTAAGATCTCAAAACTTTCTTGAAGCAGAAGAACTGCGGAGCAGACCTGTGTTTTTTCGCATGTAATTATTTTCGTGATTCTGGTTACAAACACCCAAAACTTCCTATATTTAAAAAAGGAAATGTAACACTTTTTTTCTGAAAATGCCCTGATATCTACCTTTGTATTAATTAGCTTAGCACTAGAAATTGATAACATTAAATTTTTTCGTAGTGGCTAAAAGTGAACGACCATTTGTAGACTCGGACTTGTTTATCTAAATATATAAAAGAAGAAGCTGACTGACTGACTGACATATCAACGCACAGCCCAAACGGCTGGTCCTATAGACTTCAAATTTGGCACGTAGGTTCCTTTTATGGTGTAGGCGAGCACTAAGGAAGGATTTTTCAAAATTCACCTCCTAGGGGGTTGAAACGGGGGTCCAAAGTTTGTATGGGGAAACAAGATTAGTTAGACTATTTTATCTGAAACTTCACAGGAGTATTCTTTAAGGTAAATGAGTAAACACGTGTTTCAGGTTTTTTGAGAATTTAACCCCTGAAAGGGGCAAAAGGGGTGCAAAAGTGAAAAAATCAACATGGGTATCGTTTATATGGTTTTTCGGGTCGCTGATCACGAAAAAAGCAACGATTTGAAGATCCTAGGTAGCGAATGTGGAATACCATCTCCCCTGTTGGTATGCGATTGGTTTGAAATGTCAACATATAAATTAGTGTCGTTTTTTATTAAAATAAAGTAAAGTAAAGATAAGATAAGATAAGCTCCATTAAGATAAGATAAGATAAGATAAAATTAAATTAAATTAAATTAAAAAAAAATTAAATTAAATAATTAAAATAAAATACTTTTTTTTTATTGATATAAATAATAGTTACATAACATTTTATATGACAGTACCGTTAAACCAGATCGGTTTGTCTCGATACCTCGTTCCGCAGTTCTTAATTAATCAAAGACGAAATTCAGTGCAACATAAAAATGCCGTTCTTCATAATAAACGCTCATCAAACCTCTGTTAACTTATACGTATTCATTGTTTGTTCTTATCTGTCAGCTTAGCGTTTGTTAAAAATGGTAAAAGCGTAAGTTAACGACTTCAGGTCTGTTAAGTTTCCATGAATAAGTAGTAGTAGTAAGTTTGTAACACATCTTACACATACGATTTACAATAAGTAACGATTTCAAAGAGAAAAATAAATAAAAAAAATAAAAAAAAAGCAACAATGATAATACTTCACTATAGCTATAGGTACATTTATAGCTCGCTGAGTGCATTTGTTATCTGTTTGCGCGCCGGCCGACCGGACGAGCAAAAAATATCCAACGGCAAGTATGCGCATGAAACAGGCTGCTCCAAAATAATCACTTTACTTAATTGAAAATATTAAAATGTTTAAGCATCTCAGTTTTAAGAACGCTTGCTACGTTCGTTGGTGTTATTTTATCTTTCCACTCTTTTGGTAACTTGTTCATTAGGTCTGGTATAATGTAAGAGAGGGCAGACGCGCTCCCGCTCCGGCGCAGACGTAGAGGGAGGAGGCGGGCGCAGTTTGCTGCCCGCCAAGACCCCTAGTGGAGTGTGGGTTAGGGGCCCACATATAGACTCCACACGTCTGGGGGAGGGATCGTAGCGTTTTCCGATTCCTTCCTCCTTTGGTGCGGGAGCCCTGGCGGCAGGCCGGGGGGTGTTATGGAAGAATGTTATCGACCCCATGACACCCCCCATAACGGCAGTGCGGAGAAACGCCGGTGTGGTTTTAGTGGGTAGGCCCCTCCCTATGAGAGGAGAGTCCCACATAACCCCCCTTCATGGCTTCCCTAGCCGGGGGTATGCGCAAAGCATTTCCACATCGAGAAAAAAAAAAAAAAAAAAAAGGTCTGGTATAATGTACTCTGATGTCCGCCTGCCGTAAAAATTATTAAATTGAGGTTTTTGAAGCATTTGATTTGTTACTTGACGTGTATTAATTGGATGAGAGATTAACTGTTGAATTTCACCTCTAAAGTATTGCTCCTTTAACATATGGTATTTAAACTTGGCGTGAACCGGTAGAACTTTGCATATATTAAACAAGTCACTATCACACGTAAGTTCCTTTCTAATTTTATAGGGTACTATTAACTTTAACAGCCTAACCTGTAGTTTATATATTTTATCAAGGTATGACTTAAAAGTACGGCCGTAACTGCTCAAACCATACGAAATAATGCTCTCTACTTAAAACTTAACAGGAGTATGCATAAATACATATAAATGAGTTAACACCTGTATCAGGTTTTTTGAGAATTCAACCCCTAAAAGAGGGCAAAGGGGTGAAAAAGTAAACAAAAAACAACATGGGTATCGTTTTTATGGTTTATCAGGTGGCTGATTACGAAAATAACGACGATTTTAAAATCCAACTTGGCGATTATGAAATACCATCTCTCCTGTTGGGACGCGATGGGATCGAAATCTAAAAATATCACTACGGGTGTCGTTATATGTTTATTTCTGGTTCTAGAGATTCCAAGTTTAGCACTGATATTCTTTATAAAGCATAAGGGTGCACAAAGAAAGGAGTTTTCAAAATGGGGGTGGAACGGGGGCACAAAGTTTTTATGGGGAAACAAAATTAGTTGGACTATTCTATTTGGAACTTTACAGGAGTATTTACAAAGATAAATGAGTTAACACCTGTTTCAGGTTTTTAAAGAAAACAACCCCTAAAAGAGGGTAAAGGGGTGTAAAAGTAAAAAACAACAATATGGGTATCGTTTTTATTATTTGTTGGGTCGCATTATGAAAACAACGTAGATTTTAAAATCCAACGTTGCGATTGTGAAATACTATCTCGATCCCCTGTTAGGACGCGATGGAGTCGAAATCTAAAAATATCACTACAGGTGTCGTTCTGGTTCTAGAGATTTCAAATTTAGCACTTAGGTTCTTTATAAAGCGTAGGGGTGCTTTGGCAGTTAAAGGAGTTTTCAAAATTCATCTCCAAAGGGGTTGAAATGGGGGTACAAAGTTTGTATGGGGAAACAAGATTAGTTCGATTGTTTTATTCGAAACTTCACAGGAATTTTCCTAAAGATAAATGAGTAAAGATGTGTTTCAGGCCTTTTGAGAAATCAACCCCCAAAAGCGGGAAAAGGGATAATATAGTAAAAAAACAACATGGGTATTGATTTCTGGTTTTTTGGGTCGCTGATTTAGAAAACAATAACAATTTCAACATCCAACGAGGCGGACGTGAGATACCATCTTCCCTGATGGGGTGTGATGGAGTTGAAATCTCAAAATATCAATATGGGTGTCGTTTTTATGTTTATTTCTAGTTCTAGAGATTCCAAATTTGGTACGTACATAGGTTTCTTATAAGATGAAGGGGTGCACAAAGATAGGATTTTTCAAAGTAGGGGTAAAATGATGGTCCAAAGTTTGTTAATGGGAAAAAATAATAGTTACGACTATTTTATTTGATATGGGTGTCGTTATCGCGTCGCTGATTTTGAAAACAACAACGATTTTCAAATCCAACTTAGCGGACGTGAAATAAATAAATAAACCTCCTTTTTTGTATGACGGTTGAAAATTACGTTTAGTACGCGGGCGAAGCCGCGGGTTAAAGCTAGTTTCATATAAAAATAAATGGGATTCTTTCATTTGCAATTTTCCGAGGAAATTCGAAATAACTTGTTGATACCCATTACAAAAAAAATCTCGTTGCCTATGTAGCCGCTACAAAAAACTCACAGAATAACAATGATGACAAAAGCTATTTATGCAACCAGTGCGGAAAGTCAGTGTCGGCTTATACACTCGCTTCGCTTCGCTCGCTCGTGAATAATATGACACTCGTCGGTAATCATCTTTACGCATGTGTTTCATACAATGTTTTACTATGCATTGTGCAAGCAACACAATTTAATTATTACATGACAATACTTTAATTATTAAAATTAAGTTATATTATTTTATAGTTTTCTTATATAGCAAATACTTTTTGTATCGGGCTGATAGCGGAGTCCAAAATTTAAAAAAAAATTAAAAGTAAACGCACTGCGGCCAAATCTTGCGGAAAAGTACAACTTACCGCACATTTTGGCTTCATAGAAAGCATACTTTTCGAGCACATGCATTATAATAATATTGACAGTGTACTGTATATCTTGTGTACTTCATGTCAAAGTAATAAGTTTCATTTAAATATTTTTGATAAATAAAGCTATACTAGTTACTGATAGCTAGCTATGCGGTATGCAGTAGATCATTTGATGCTAATGGGTAACAAACAAGCAAACTGGCGCATGGGAAGGCACGGGATATTTTGGATTAAACCTTGAGGTTTAATCCAAAATATCAAGCTTTGAAGACTTAAGCGTTGAAGGTTTGTGCTCATAAAACGCTCGAGTCGTCAAGGTTCAATGACGACTCAAGCTTTTTATGAGCTCTTAATAATCGGGCTTCATAAAGAGCTCAAGCTTTAAAAACTCGGACCTATTGAAAGCTCTAGCGCGCGAACCGCGAAGGCCTTAGTCAAGCATTAAGAGCTCAATTTATGAGCATTTTAGACCGAAAGTATTATTGTTTGTTTATTTAAGAATATTACATTAATACCTAAAATAAAAATAAAATGCGATAAAGATGGTAAAGTCCGATTTTTTTTCCTATTTCACACATTTTTTACTTATGACCACTGGCTCATGATCTAATTTGTTAACAGCTTTAAACCTCACATACTTGAATTTTCAAAGCTTAGCTCAGCTTCCAAGATTGAAGAAAGGGGTCGGACCCTGAAGGGAAATCACCTTAATTCCTTACGTCAGCTCATTTTACTTAAAGGAAACATTACATCATTTCTAAAAAGAATAAACAAAACTGACAAAGATTTTTAAAAATTCGCTTGTCTCTTCTGGCAATCGAAGCACGTAAAATTAAAAAAGAATCCTGGTATTTTAACCGAAATGTTACTTGGCTCTCAAAAGTCAAGCTTAACTCCTGGAATAGTGCAAACTCGGTTTAGACATCTTCAAAACCTAATGAAGCGATATCCAGCTTGCTAATTTTCTTGCCCTATAACATCTACCTACAAATACAATTAACAACATAAATAATCTTAATTGTACACATCAAACAGGAAACCTTCCGCCTAAAACAGAAATATAAGCCGCCATAAGTGGCCGTATAGTATTAATTTATTTTAATAAAGACATTCTGTTTAAGCCTATACTAAGTTTAGTTTAACGTGTACTGAATTTATTTCAAAAAATGATTACTTAAAATTGTCATTCCTTTAAGTCAACACGTTATGTCAATGCGGACTACCATATTTTTGCTCACCAGGCGGCGCCACTCATGCGTGGGTCCTTGTCAAGCGCCATTAGTATGAGTTTATAAATAAATAATGAATAAAAATCATTTATTTCAGACTAAAAAGCCCATACATGGTTATAAAATCTTATTACTAGTGTTAGTACGACATAATCATCATCATCATTTCAGCCTGTAAGCGTCCACTGCTGAACATAGGCCTCTCCAATCGAACTCCAGCGCGACCGGTCTACAGCCACCTGCATCCAACGAGACCCAGCGATCCTCACCAGGTCGTCGGTCCATCTTGTAGGTGGCCGTCCCACACTGCGCTTGCTAGTACGTGGTCTCCATTCAAGGACTTTTTTGCCCCATCGGCCATTCGATCTTCGCGCTATGTGGCCGGCCCATTGCCACTTCAGCTTGCTAATCCTACGGGCTATGTCAGCGACTTTGGTTCTTCTACGGATCTCCTCATTTCTGACTCGATCTCGTAGAGAAATACCAAGCATAGCCCTTTCCATAGCTCGCTGCGCGACTTTGAGCCTATGAAAAAAGACCTTTTGTGAAGCACCACGTCTCAGAGCCGTAAGTCATCACTGGTAACACACATTGGTTGTACACCTTAGTTTTCAGGCACTCCATGATGCGTTCAAAACGCATATACGAGTATATCGACCGCCATTGCGACTTTCGGGAATAAAAACTTTTCTGACATTCAAGTTTTGACATTTATATTTTTAAACTGAGACAAACTAGAGTTGGCCCCAATTTTCATATCGTTCGATATCACAATAACGTGCGACTTGCGTGCGTCATTGTATGCAATTGATTATTCGTTTAAAACTAAACGTCATCTCGATCTCAACTGATGTTAGAATAGAGGTCAAATAAAATTTTCTTGTGTCAGATGTGTTCGAAATTTGAACACAAAAATAATATTATCGAAATCGATAGTATTATTTATCGATAACAAATTTGTGGGTATATAAAACAGTATAAAATTATTATCTCGTGCCTATTATTCAAATTCTACTTTTTCTCCCACTCCTGCCGCAATTTTTGTCGAATCAGCCGTGCGACAGTGTCATTAGCCACTTTACTGCTCGCTGCGATCCACTTTCTCAGGAAGTCTTGCTGATTGCTGGCAGTCTTACCTGCCTTTCGTAAGATTCCTTTGACCAGAGCCTAATTACCTCTCGATAGGGCGACACTGTGGAATATTTGGCGGATTCAGTGCTTTAGGCACGATCTGGACATCATTTCGCTTGAGAAAGTTTAAGGTATCTGTTGCACAGTGGCCATTTGCTAGTTCCATGCCCACTATGCTGTTTTTTAGGGTTCCTTAGTAATCTAGGAACCCTTGTAGCTTTGCTATAAGGACTGCTCCAAGCGTGATGTGCACGCATACAGCACTCCGGCACATAATTGGGAGGAGCTTGCCGAGGATAGGGATAAATTGCACTAATTGTAATTCGAGGGACGAAAAATCCATGACGAGGCTTTGTGTAAAACACTGACAGATAAACGAGCTAAGCATCATCAGCCACCAGTTTACCACAGGCACAATATACCTGATCACTGTTCTCATAGTATGTAATAGGCTTAAAAACTTATGATGATGATGATAATAATGTGTCTTAAGTGCTGCGAAGGTACTCTTTTTTGCTAGTTATGTTCATGGTATATACTAAAACCCCTTTTAGATTCGCTTATTGTGACGAACGGTTAACTACAGACCCGCCCCGGAACCGCCGCTCAGTATATATGTGATAATAATAATCAGTATAATCAGTATGGGAACGTTCTTAGAAGTACTTTTCCGAAGAAATAATATATAAGGCTATAATTTTACAATTTTTATTTAGTTCAAATCACCCCGTTGCAATTTCCATGGGCAAAATATAGACAAAATAAAATCGTAAATTTTAATTATTTTAATTTTAATTAATTATTCGTTATAAATGGATTTTTTGGATTCCTCGTTCTTAGTTTATCCGGAAATGATATACTATATACATGCCATTACTATGAATGGTTTTGAATAATGTGGGCCCAAACAAAGCGCGGTGGCCGGTGGACCAAACTTTCTCCCCTCTCCCCCCACTAAACAATAGTTGGCTCTCTATGGCTCCCGGTCTAAATCCACTCAAAACTACCTAAATATCAACTGTGTCAATTGTCAGCGCATAGTCACGAGGTGCAAGATTCATACAACATTTAGCCAGAGTACCCCACTATCCGTCCATCCATGTACAATTAGTTTTTTGAGTATAGATGCTTACCGAAATAAAGAACATAATTTCAAAATTTAAAGCTAATCGTCTGAATACATCCCGAAATATATTTAAAAAAATTCTCAAAAAAAAACATAAGTCAAAAACTACCACTAATAGGATGTTGATACGCAGCATAAATGTTCATCACCATAAGAGGTACAAAAAAAACACCCACACGGCCTACACTGTTATTCGGCACTGTCTATTCGTACCTAAATTTACTTACGTCCTCCGCGGCAGCCATCTTTGGAAGCACCCCACTTTGTTAGACAAACTAGATAATTTAATTCAAGAAACTTTGTCATCCCTAATTAACGTACCTTTTGACGAGAGATCCTGGACCCAGGCTACCCTACCTATTCGACACGGTGGCCTGGGTATCAGCAAAATTTCAAGTGTGTCGTTACCTGCCTTCTTGTCCTCGGTGCATAGTGCCCGCAACCTCATTAGTGATATTTTAACCCCTTCTCTGGGAGCATTGGAAGCTGCACATTGCACCGAGGCCAAGAATGTTTGGCTCCTAACCTGTAGCAACACCGACCCGCCCGCTAATCCTTGCTCACAAAGGCAATGGGACGAGCCGCTCTGCCGACTAGTACGGAACAATCTCGTTAATACGTCAACTTGTCAGGCAGATCGAGCTCGTCTTCTAGCCACTACGGAGTCTGTGGCTACAGGCTCTACCGTCGTTATCTTTAGGTACCCTAATGGATAACTCCAGTTTTAGGCTGGTGGCAAGTTTGCGCATAGGGGCAGCCACCAACGCTCCACATCGCTGCCAATGTGGTACCATGGTAGATACCTTGGGGCACCATGGGGTTTCCTGCTGCAGAAGCACTGGGCGCATACCCCGGCATGCCAGTATAAACGATGTCATCCGAAGGGCCCTTGTCAGCGTCAAAGTCTCAGTCACCCTGGAACCTGTTGGCCTGGCGAGGGACAACGGCAAGAGGCCCGATGGTATGACGCTGGTGCCTTGGAAGTTGGGAAGACCACTTGTTTGGGATGCTACATGTGAAGATACCCTCGCACCGTCCCATCTTCCTGGTACCAGCAGTAATGCTGGCCATGCCGCTTCCGCAGCAGAAGATCTCAAACGCCGTAAGTATGCAGCCCGCGGCAGCAGTTATTTATTTGAGGCGTTTGGGGTCGAAACGTTGGGGCCGTGGGGGCCGAGCGCGCGTCGCATCTTTAAAGAATTAGCGACGCGCCTCATCGATACCACGGGTGACCAGAGGGCTGGCCAATACTTCGCTGAGCGTATAAGCATTGCCATACAACGTGGCAATGCGGCCAGCCTTTTGGGCACGCTACCCATTGGCAGCGATCTGGAGGGCATTTTATTTTTATAGATACGTAGTTTAGGATTTTATTTTTATTTTTACTGTATATATTAAATTTTAGTATTAGTTTATTTTATTGTTAAAAAAACCTGATGACAAATTCATTTTAGGGCTGACTTACTATGGAAACCCGACTATGGCCCCTTAAGGTACAGCCGAAAAAAATGACGCCATAAAAAAGCTGCGCTTGCAGCACTTTTTCATACAGCCTTGTTTGGAAGTGACGTTTCGTTATGCTTTCGTGAATCGATATGTAGTTCTGTGTATTAATTTGACACTTAATACTGAAATCAGTAAGCTCTTTTTCGTATGAAACATTTATCGTTTTTATCATCCATCATCAATACAAAATTGTTCGCTAATGTCGTTCTGACCCACATTTTTTGACGTTTTTGTTGTTTTGTGTGTCTATTTCTTTTAATAAGTCAAATAATGATATTTTAAAGCCACATATCTTGAACATTCTTTAAATGGGCTCATTTGTGCCGTCGTCGTCAGTAATTAGCTTTATCGTCAAGCCAAATTCGGAAAGTCATGTTTGTAGGGGGAAAACAATATTTTAAACTAATTACAACAGAAAGGCACCAACGCGAGGGGCTATATATTATAAATAATTTATTTGTAGGTTCTCTGGCAAAACGACGCTTCGGCTAGCAACCCACCATCCTCTTGCCGAATTTGGAAATTACTATATCTGATCCGCAAGATATACTATGATTAAATCAAACATATTGCGCTTTTAAGGAATGCGAAAAGCATTATACGAACCTGGATAAGCTGGTCGGTATGAGCGTGCAGCTCCGACAGCACAGGGGCGGTCTGTTCCGGCGTGCAATGCTCGAGGATGCGCTGGATCACTCGGCAGCCGTATGGGTGTGTAGAGAGCGCATACACCTGCCCTGAGAACGCGTTGATGATAAACTGCAGCGCCGTCGGCTCCACGCACTCGATGCACTTCTGTACCTGAACACACGTATGATAAGCACGATTGACCTAACGAGCTCGTTGTAGCCATCGAACACGTAAACGGATGTCATATTAAAAAAATCGTTACTTAAATAAAAATTCGCCAAGCAGAAATTCGCATTGATAAAAACAAGTAAAATAAGTTGCAATAAAATCGCTTATGCAAGTTCGTCATAGCTCAGAAACCATAAAAGCAACACATGTAATGATTTATGTAGTGGACTTTGCAGGTATTTATGACTTACAACATGGTTTCCATTTTGGTCCTTGACGCACTTAAGTACGTGTCCATCCAGCTCGCGCACGACCTCCTGCTGCTGCTCAGCCGGGATGGACTCGAGCGCTTTCTGGATCACCCGGCACCCGTACATCTGCAGCGCCAGCGCTAACACATGACCGCGCACCTGTGTACCCATTGATACATAAACAAACGTTCATATCGGCAGACTCCAATGACATTTATAAAAAAAAATAACAAAACAAATATGACATAAAAATGTTTCCAACCTTTTGTGCCAAAGTCGTTTTCTGTTCTGTTGTGCCGAACTCGAAGAATTTTTGTATAACATAATTTCCAAATACGTCTGTCATGAGGCTGTAAGCAGCTCCAATTATTTCATTGAACACCATCTGTTTTTCCTGGACTGTCGCCCTTTCTAATTTTTGTTGAATAAATCTACAATAAGAAAAAACAATATACTTACAACACATGAATTTACCTATGTAGGACCTATGTAGTATTATAAAAACAAAACTCTTAAGTGACGTAAGATCTGGTAAAACAGATAATTTTATGAAATCATAACCGAATGGACATTTCACGATAACTAATTCGTATTGGCATTACTGTTGTCAAAGCTACTTCGGTACATATATTACCTTGAACCATGCTGGTCTTGTGAAAACTCGACAATGTGATTAGCGAGATCTCGTAATTGCAAATTAGGAAACCGATTATTTCGGAAGTCTTCTAGAAGCCGAGAGCGGCCAGCGGGCGGCTTATCCGCAACCAAAGCGCCCACTGATACTCCACCAACTCCCACGCCGCCTACGCCCACACCCACTCCGCCACCCACAAGTTCTGTAAAATAAAATATATATATATATGTCGTGTGACGATGTACCTAGATGAGCATTGCTATATTTTTTTTTCTTCCAGTAACTGCCTTCCGTAATACAGTAACGGAGCTTTAGAGCTCGAAAGGAAAACCTTCTTGACAACCCGCAGTAGAAATAGCTCGAATACTGTTAGTTTGTCGTGTGGGTACCTTGCACTTCATTCTAGGCGCTGAAACTTGTTTAACTGTATGTAGATGGATTTTCAACGGATTAAGGTCGAGATTCATCGAACGAACGAACTAAACCGCATTTTGCAGGGGTAGCCGTGCTTAATTTTGACCATGTTTTTCCTTATACCACACATATATCATTTTTATTACCTTACATAAAATTTACGAATAAATATTAATTGTTTGACCGTCATAAAATTTATGTATTGCAAAGTTCCGTAAAATAACTAATTTAAAAAATATGGCTGATCCATCCACTAAACACTTAATTAACATTAATTAACATTAAGTGTTAAGTGGATCATCGATATTTTCTATTGTAGATTATATCGCTGCATTCGGGTTTGAATGTATGCCCTCGCCAGAAACAAGTCGCTAGTATACGCATTTACAAAACATGCCTTGTCTTATCACCTAAGATGAAATTATTGATTAACTAATATATGTGCAAATGAAGCTATTTAGAATACCTACCAGTGTTTTTGAAAAGTCAACTTAATTTTATCTAGAACGTACACGTGAATTCATATGAAAGTAAAAAAATATATATGTGGCGCGTTTTCAGGTGCGAGTTATTGGTACCTACTTATAGTCCAAAAAGATTGTCTTTCATATGCAGAAAAAAATTTTTTTTTTGATTTTTTGAAGTTGCTTCATACAAATGTTGAGATATTTGAGTTTAAAGTTTGTAATCCTAAAAAATCCAGTTGTAGGTTGAAATTATGAATAAGAATAAGAATAAGATTTTTTTTATTTGCCATCAAAAAACAAATACATTAGAAAAAAACGAAATAAAAGTAAAACTAAGATAAAGTAAAACAAAAAAAAAACAATCAGAAGCATTAACTTATCTCTTAGGCTAAATATTTTAAACATTAAAGTAAAACTATTGATTGATAAAGGCAAATGGGTCCCAATTTCAGCATGTGCCAAGCTATGCAGCCCAGCGCTGGTTTTCAAACTGGTCCCTGAAAGGTTGGCAATAGTTATGGAAATAGCGGTCTCTAATATTTTACCTATTACTGAAATAATACAACATAACGCACGTAGGGTGTCAAGACAAGAAACAAAAATAAAATATGTTTATATACCCACATGTCATTAGCCCTCAATAATGCGTTCGAAAATCGCATATAAAGGCCCCCATAATAATAAACTTTTTTGTTACAACAAATTTCTTATCTGTGAAAATGTAATAATAGCTAAATTATATTATCGTTTTCTATAATATTATTTTTGTTCAAATTTCGAACACATCTGACACAAGAAAATTTGATTTGACCTCTATTCTAATATCAGTCGATATGACGTTTAGTTTGAAACGAATTGTCAATTGCATACAATGACGCACGCAAGTCGCACGTTATTTTGATATCGAACGATATGAAAATTGGCGCCAACTCTAGTTTGTCTCTGAATTTAAAAAATATAAATGTCAAAACTTGAATGTCAGAAAAGTTTTAATTCCAGAAAGTGGCAATGGCGGTCGATATATATGCGCTTTGAATGCATCATGGAGAGTCATGATATGTGTGTATATAAAGCAGTGTATGTAATTGTAAATAATTAGGCATTAAAACACTCGTGTGATGTTATTATGAAACTCGGCTGACGCCTCGTTTCATAAACCCACCCTCGAGTTTTCATGCCTTTCATTATATATAATCACATAAACTACTATTATAACTCAAAATTGATAAGATTTTCACCCGGTTTATGTTGATTTCTGAACATCATCAAGCTAAGGATAATATTAAAAATAACGAAACAGCCACATATCAAGACTACATTTTTTATTAAATAAAACAAAAAAAACATAACTTACATAAAAAAACCGATAAAATCAACGTTATGACTAGTCAACGCAGTGGCGCATTTACCAATAGGCTGAGTAGGCTGAAGCCTAGGGCGGCAGATTTTAGGGGGCGGCAAATTGTGAGAGAAAAAAATAATTGTAATGTCAACTAAATCGGTCAAGCCGCTCGAGGCGCTGGCGGAGGCAGGTTGGAGTCAGGCCAGAAGCAGCTAAGGTCCAACATGGCTCGAATAAGTCGCATGAACAATTCATTTGCGAAGTGGTGTCGCTGCCCCGTTTCCACCAACTAAAATAAGCTAAGTTGTAGGTACAGCAAAATAGCATGTATACTCGTACGTTTCGGTTTTGCCGCTCTGGACTGACCAGAATTTTGTTCTGCCATTTTTATTTTGACTATAAATACACCATATGCCGGTTTTGCCGCCCCCTGTGTTAGCCGAATAACCAGAGTGCCTAGGCTTGGCACTAAAATCTATCTCCCTCTATATAAGACTTAAGAGAAAAGGGCACAGATACACTGTTTCGAGTTCGTGGTAGTATATAAGCGCTCTGATTTTTACACTTTCAAATTTAATCCAAAATGAAATCTGATCTGACATAACTACTGGGCGACGAAGCGTATCGGGAAACACAATCAAGAAATCTTGAAAGGCGGTATTTCCCAAGGGAATAAGTAGGTACGTAAGTTTATTTTATTGTATAATTAATTGATTTGTTGCCTGTGACTGAGCGGAATAAAATAGTAGATTGTATATCAAGAGCAAAAAGTAACTTATTTATTGGTCCGAATGCAACGAGGACCAATATAGTAGCCGAGGATAAAATGGGTATTTATGCCTGAGGTAAATACTCTAATTTTTAGGGTTCCGTACCAAATTATTGAAAAAAACCTCAATATTTAATTTAAAAAAAGTGGCAAAAAAGGAAGCCTTATAGTGTGACTCAGTCTGTCTGTCACATCGTTAAATATTTCAAGAACTACTAAAGCTACAGATTTGAAATTTGGAACATACAAGGTTAACCCAGACACATTTAGAGAGGATTTGTCGTATATTTTAATTTATTTCCAATGAAAAATATTCGATAAAGGGGGGGTAAACACTAAAACCTTTTTTTCAGTCCTCCGGCCGGTTAGCGCCACTTTACGCAAAACTAAATTGCCGCCTGCCGGCTCCGTCGGGCTGAGAAATAGTATACAAACCTCGGCCGGTAAATGGGAAACCCTCGGATCACATGTTAGTCGACCTCGGCTTCGCCTCGGCCGACAATTACATAGAATCCGAGGCATTTCCCACTTAAACGGCCTTGGTATGTAATGTACTATTTTGCATTTTGCAGTGGAATTTTTTCGATTATTAACAAAAATGTTTAAAAAAACACTTTTCCTTTCCGTCCGAAGTTTACGAGTATATAATCATAATAATCGCCGGCCGCCTGCGATTTAACTGAATGCCCTAAACCATAAAAAACTATTTGATGTCGCCTAGCCTCGATTTCAAGTCGATCTTTTCGCGCAAGAGAAGTGAAAAATAATTTTGAGAACGACCGCGCCCAAGCATGGCAATCATGGATGGTGTAATTTTGAACGGTTCAATGTGAAATAAAACCTAATTTTATTTTTCTTACAATCGAATTCAAAATTAGGATGTAGCTCAGGCATAAATACCCATTTATCCTTGACTAAGTACTATATTGATCTTCGTTGCACTCGGACCAATAAATAGCCTCGGCTAAAATAAGTTAGGTAAGTACTTTATGCCCTAGATATACAATCTACATTTATTTACTTTAAAACGTAACTGAAATCTTAAATTGTTTAAAATATGCCCAGATGTTTTTCAATTTTAAAGCTCACCATCCGGGTTTAGCCAACTAATCCGGAATTAGCTGTCAAATTCCATCGGTACTAAAAAAACGTTTAAACTGTTTTGTGTCGCGCACTATGCGGGGTAAGAAGGATTTCCTGCTAAAAATGCTATGCGGCTACTGGATGACAGTTTTCAAAAGTGGAAGTTTAAAGGGTCTTAAGGAATCAGAAATGCGCATGTGAATCTCTGAAATAACAGACGAGGTAACGCGTTTGCAGCCGTAGTGGAACAAAATAGACTAGAATAAATAATTACGCTTCAACTTTTCTCGTAATTTTCCCAGCTACTCGAGATACTCGTGTTAGTACAGTTAGTGGATAGGGGCGGCAAAATCTAAGCAGCCTACAGGCGGCAAATTTCTAAATGCGCCACTGAGTCAACGTCTAGTTTACGTTGATTTATATATAAAACTGATAAATGAAAGTAATTAAATATAAAAGTAATGCAGTTTTGTATTAAAAAGTGGCTTCGAAGTTAACTTTTAACACAATTTTTGTATGAAAAGAGATCTAGGGTACCACATTGTCGCTGTTCATAACAAAATAAAGAAATAGCAATTCTTCTTGCATTATTTAACATAATATCTGCCCTATATGTGCATAAATGTATACAAATATTAATTTTATTATTAATTTTATGAAAAAGAACAGTATTTTTGCCAGCTTTACTAATTTAAAGAATACCTGTTATTGTCGCCTTATGAGATTAAAAAGTGTATTTTAATAAAATTCGTACAGTAATAATAATATACATTTTACTACATTATGAAATTGATTTTAGAGTGCATATAACCGCACTAAAGCGATAATGAGCACTTTATGTGCTTATGTCAAATATTCAAAGGACGTGCAAATAGGTAATTCGCAACTTGTGTCGATTTAAAACAGAGAGCGCTGCACGCGGCGAAACGAAACTCAGTACACCCGCCCGCGTTATCGCGCATGGTACTCGACGCTTGATAATGACATTCAAAGATGACCGAAACATGTCGCGCGTAGTGATTAAACATACTTGAGTGTTATCCGTACTTTAATATAATACTAATATGTCTCCCGATACTTTAAATTCGATATATTTATCATTTACTAAACAAAAAACTTTAATGACTTGGGTACTTGATTGTCGCTCATAAGCTTGAGCGACAATGAGGTACCTACCCTAGTCGTTAAACTTTGAGTACTTTAACTTTTATACAATACACAAAATTATTTCAAGTATATAGAAGTTATTTATAAACAAAACAAAAAAATTGTCTATTTCAACTTCATTAACAAAATCAGCAATATCTCGGAATCCTAAGCGACAATGTGGTACTTTCGCCGTGAAAACGACACATATTGTGTAAAGTATTCTACTAGGGTGGCAGGTCGCGGCTGGATGCGGGAGGCCCAGGATCGAGCTTAGTGGCGTGTTAGAGGAGAGACCTACGTCCAGCAGTGGACTAACTTAGGTTGATGATGAATGAATGAATGAATTCTACTCAATTGTAATATAGGCTGGTTTTCTCAGAAGTCAGTATGGGCATTATGTAAGTTATGCTATGTACAGTATGATTGTAAAATATCAAACAATAAAAATAAATATATTCCAGGGACGAAACGTGAATTTCGAAAACAAGTTGAATGTACCTAACTTAAAAAAACCTGGAAATATATCTTAAAATTGCCGCTGATCAATTATGTCATATATTTACCTGAGATTGTGCCGACTCCGCTTAGTTTGCTTAACAATGATGATGAAGACCCAAACATAGCATTTGAAGTTAGTCCTTGCGCTAAACTGCTAACAGCTCTGAAAAATACATTTAAGCTATTGTATTAATCATTATATTCCAACGGCAGGTAAAAAACTATGTATTGAGCCGTGACGTGGGAGACAGATATATAAGATACAGGTTTATAAAATATGTCTGATCTGATACGTGTCAGTTTCTGGCGGTGACATGATATCTAACGGAATTCAAACTTACATTAAAATGCCCCTGAAGCCCTAATAATGTTCGTATGTATTTGTTCACTTAATCTGTCACCGCCAGGACCCTATTTTCACCCATCGCACGGGCTATGTGCTCGTTTGCCACAAAATCGTAATGTATCGTCAATAAATACAGTGAATGTTTTTTTCAATAATTCGTCATGATAATTATTTTTCATTATGAAAATAATTATATATGTGAGACAGGGATGTTGCGGATGCTGATTTTTTGACATCCGCGGATGCGGATGCGGATATTAAAAGGCTCACATCCGCGGATGCGGATGCGGATGTTATGTAGGTATATAAAAAAGACCTCTAATATTAAAGTTTTGTATTAATTATTGAAAAAAGGACAGTTTAATATTTAAACATACCTAAATATACGCGAGTTATACTTAATAAACAATAACTTTGCTGCCTTTTCCGGGTTAAGACGATTTCTCAGCGGGTCATAAATAAGGCCCGCAGCACTGCTAATCACTCTTCCCAATGTTTATTTACTTATTAACTTCTCATTATATGATTTATACGACACCCTTCGTCCTACAATAGCATGTCAACACTAAAATCAAAATAAACAAACTCGTCATTTCTTGTTGCTATCCTTCAAGGACGCAAGAGCACTATCGACGAATCAAGAAAAAGTAACAATATTCCTCTTGGGTAATGGTGAAATCGCCTACTTTAACTAGCACGTGCGCCATTACCGAGTCGTTCCTGTATCGACTTGTTCCACATCTGCATCCGCATCAGCTCCGCATCGACTTGATGCGGATGCGGATTTTGAAAATGATGCGGAAGATCCGCGGTTGCGGATGCGGATGCGAATATTCGCAACATCCCTGATGTGAGAATCCAAGGCCGTTGAAACGCTGAAAAGTCGAGTGTGACGTCACAATACAACTATGGTTTGTTAGGTTGGTAGCGAAAACTACCAATATAGTTTTCAACATCTCGCGTTTTTGCCATCGTATTAGAAATCTCGTTGGATCCGATCCGATCTCCCATGAACCTTGCCTCGCCACCTACCCTACCTCGATTCCCTTAGTTTTCGATTGAATTAATTTAATAATTCGAAACAATAGATTCTATAATATCATTAATCATATGAAACACATATATTTTTTTGGTTCTAGAAAGTTTCGTATCAAAAACCGGTAAATACTCATTTTACCTCAAGTTCATTTAGAACCATAAGAGAGAAAACGCGCTTTAAGCATAAGTAATAAAAGTTTCAGTGTCGCGAATCAAACAGACGATGGCATCGCAGAATATTTTTTTATTTTATATAGTTTAAATAAAATGCCATTCCCTGATATTTTATTAATTCAATTACCTACAAAATAAAACCGATACAAATACAATTTTATTTAAAGGTTGAAATAAAAGTTTCTTTACACAAGTTCTCCATTCCGGACCTAGGAACTTTTTTAGAAGTTAAAATAATATGTATGTTTATACAAAGTAGTACAGTCACCTGCAATAGTATATGACGCTGTGAAGGCCGCAATAGTATTTTATACAATCGTGATATAATGAAGAGTTTTTCAGTCGAGTACCGTGTTTAGGCCACGAAGCTTGCTGAGTGGCCTAAGTAAGGTACGAGATTGAAAAACTTAATTATATTACGATTGTATACAATACTTTTTCTACGAGTCATCATCATCATCATCTATAGAGGAACAATTTCATCATTCAATTTCATTGACTTACAAGGATGTAACACAAAAAGATGGCCGGCAGGCCGGCGCGGTCGGCGCAGGCGTAAGGCGCGCGCTCGGCAAAGTCCCAGGCGGCATCGCAAATAAGTATAGAATTTGTATGAAGTTCTATTATAGTTGACTACAGCGTATCGAAATGAGATATTATAGTTGAGTTGGACTGTCTAATATCGAAATGTATGAGCTTATAGTTTTGTCTACGTACTCGTAATTAGCAGATTAAAGTCGGCGCGTAGAAAAAAATATGTGACACGCTCTTATGGCGGTACAAACAAGACTGTTCCCCTTATTTTTGCGGCCTTCACAGCGTCATATACTATTGCAGGTGACTGTACCACAGGGTAGGGATGTACTCTTACAGTGGGTTAACTTCATACAACCTACACGGCCAGCGGCCCGGCTCGGTAATCGGCTAATCGCGCTCGAGGCTCAGGGTTGTCAAAAACTAAGCGGAAATATTTAGTATTTTTATTACTAATTTGGTGATTTGACCCGGGGGTCACAAAAGGAAATGTGAGAACTGATTTAAACATATGTATATTTACTGTTAATGTTAGAAAAGGCCGCCATCTTGAATTTCTTTAGTTTTGATCCGATCGTGATGAAAAGCAATATCTGTACACCAGAGAAGTTCTTCACAATGAAGAACTTCTAAGAACTAATCCGAAGTCCAAATTGCCAGAAACGACCGCCATCTTGAATTTCTTCAGTATTCAGCCGATCGTGGTAAAAATCGATATTTGAGGATCCGACAGGTTCTTTAACAGGTTTTGATGAAACTGAGGTCAAAATTGCGAGATACAGCCATCATCTTGAATTTCTTCAGTTTTGATCCGATCTTGAAAAAATCGGTATCTAGGGATCCGACAGGTTCTTTATAACGAATCTAAGGTTCAAATTGCCAGAAACTTGCCGCCATCTTGAATTTCTTCAGTTATCGTCCTATCGTGATAAAAATTGATATCTGAGAGTCCGAGAGGTTCATTAAAACAAATATGAGGTGAAAATTGCGAGAAATGGCCGCCATCTTGAATTTCTTCATTTTTGATCCTATCCTAACAAAAATCGATATCTGGGGATCCAAGAAGTTCTTTATAACGAATCTGAGGTTATAATTGCGTAAAACTGTCGCCATCTTGAATTTCTTCAGTTTTCATCCTATCGTGATAAAAATTGATATCTGAGGGTCCGAGAGGTTCATTATAACAAATATGAGGTGAAAATTGCGAAAAATGGCCGCCATATTGAATTTCTTCTATTTTGATCTGATCTTAACAAAAATCGATATCTGGGGATCTAAGAGGTTTCTTATAACGAATCTGAGGTCATAATTGCGTAAAACGGCCGCCATCTTGAATTTATTTAGTTTTCATTCGATCGTAATAAAAAACGGTATCTGAGGATCCGAGAGGTTCTTTATAACTTATAACGAATCCGGTCAAAATTGCAAGAAATGTCCGTCATCTTTAATTTCTTCAATTTTCAACCGATCGTGATAAAAAATGATATCTGAAGATCCGAGAAGTTTTTGATAACGAAACTGAGGTAAAAACTGTGAGATTATTAGGTTACTAATCTTTATATTTGGTCCCCTCTTGTTGAAATTTTACATTATTGTTTACCTATGCAGCGTCTTAGAACAAAGAACCTGATATCCGATGATAAAAATCAACACCTGTCAGGATTAAAGGGACACGTTTTTATAAACCTGATGTTAAAATCTTTAAGAGTTGTTAGAATATAATTATGACGGTATTTCGGTCTCTTCTTAAGACAAATTTTTCTCATTTAAAAAAAGTAGTAAAATGTATCAGAAATTGAAACCGTAACAATTCGAATTTGGATTTCGGCGCTATTAATCACGATTGTAATTCACGTTTGCGTAAAAATACGAGGCGGATATGTTTTAAGTAATTTATTTGAAGATTTAATAAGCCCTTTGGCAAAATATTTGTAACATTGATGTGATGAACAAGTTCCTGGCTACCTAATATCAGAAAAAAAAACAAGTATTTAGGTTTTATGTTTACAATTTAATTTATTCTTTCGTTATTTTTTTATCACTTTAATTTTTTAATCATTGTATAAATTTCACCTCAGATTAGTTATAATGCACCTCTCGGACCCTCAAATATCGATTTATGTTAGGATCGGATAAAAAATGTAGAAATTCAAGATGGCCGCCGTTTCTCGTAAGTTTCACCTCATATTTGTTTTAATGAACCTCTTGGACTCCCAGGTATCAATTTTTATCACGATCGGATGAAAACTGAAGAAATTCAAGATAGCGGCCATTTTACGCAATTATTACCTCAGATTCGTTATACAAAACCTCTTGGGTCCCCGGATATCGATTTTTGTTAGGATCGGATCAAAAATGAAGAAATTAAAAATGGCGGCCATTATTCCCAATTTTCACCTCATATTTGTTATAATGAACCTCTCGGACCCTCAGATATAAATTTTTGTCACGATCGGATAAAAACTGAAGAAATTCAAGATGGCGGCCGTTTTACGCAATTATGACCTCAGATTCGTCATAAAGATTTTCTTAGATCCACAGATATCGATTTTTGTTAGGATCGGATCAAAAATGAAGAAATTCAAGATTGCGGCCATTATTCGTAATTTTCACCTCATATTTGTTATAATGAACCTCTCGGACCCTCAGATATCAATTTTTATCACGATAGGATGGTAACTAAAGAAATTCAAGATGGCAGCCGTTTTACGCAATTTTGACCTCAGATTCGTTATAAAGAATCTTTTTGATCCTCAGATATCGATTATTGTCAGGATCGGATCAAAAATAAAGAAGTTCAAGATGGCGGCCGTTTTACGCAATTTTGACCTTAGATTCGTTATAAAGAACCTCTTGGATCCTCAGATATCGATTATTGTCAGGATCGAATCAAAAATAAAGAAATTCAAGATGGCGGCCGTTTTCCCCAATTTTCACCTAAGATTCGTTACAAAGAACGCCTCGGATCCTCAGATATCGATTTTTATCCCAATCGTACCAAAACTGAAGAAATTCAAGCCGGCGGCCTTTTTAGGGGTTTTGTTTTGACCCAAGATTCGTTATGAGTAACATCTCAAATATCGATTTTTTTGATAGTCGTAATTGGATCAAAAAGATATTAATGTAGCACCTAATTTCAACCAAAAACTTTTGTTTAGGTACATGAGTTCACCTTTTACGGTCGTCATGGCAAAGTAACTTCCGTTTACCACCCCTTAAAAATAGACCGCCGAATTTTCATAGAAATTCGGCGGCATTTCCTCCCCGCCCACTTCCCCGCGCGCCCCTCATCGATGACCCAAAAATTGGCTGAGTTACCACACTGTATGGAATACATCCCTACGCTGTGGTAGTACAGTCTAATTAAGGCAAGGGTCGAAATATTTTCAAGCGTTTCCAAATTTTGTATGGAGGTTAATATACTTAGACCGGGTTACTCACGTTTATAAAGTCGAAAATAGCTCGACATGTTTCGGGACGGTCCGCGCCCCATAATCATGAGTGAATAGCGCTTGCGGCGATTGCTCTGCGCACACTGCGCGCGACAGCGTGTTGAGCACGCCGGCAGACCGGCGCGGGGGGCGCGGTCGGCGCAGGCGCAGGCGGCACCGGTATAGGCGAGATACTACAGTCTCTTTCACTTCTATTGTCAACTGCACTATTGCACACGACACTTACTAGCTCTCCGAATCGCTAAACTTAAGTGGCAGTGGGCGGGGCACATTACACGTAGAACCGATGGCCTTTGGGGCGGAAAGGTTCTCGAGTGGCGACCTCGTACCGGAAGGCGCAGCGTGGGTAGGCCCCCCACAAGGTGGACTGATGACCTGGTGAAGGTTGCAGGGGTCCGCTGGATGCGGGTGGCGCAGGACCGGTAATTGTGGAAATCTTTGGGGAAGGCCTATGTCCAGTAGTGGACGTCTATCGGCTGAAATGATGATGATGATGATGAACTACTTAAAGGCCTTAAGCCAAGTGATTTTTAATTATCAAAACTGTAATTTTAAACAATTTTGTCAGGAGGAAACCATATTTGCCACATCCACTGTCCTATCATCTTAATCATCTAGATAAAACAACCAGTAAAATCAATAAAGATACATCTTTATACAAGCTAACATGGTAATTTGTATTATAACTACAATTTAAAACGGGATATTTACCATGTATGTTCCGATACTTCGGCACTGTTGCAAGCGCCATGTTCACGGAGTGACTTATACTTTCGGATCGCGCAGTCTATAGCAATTCGAAAGCGAGAATAACCCATGGTATCGAATCCGGCAATCTTTTTGGTTAATACATTACATTCTTACATTTTAAGTTCTTCATCCGATGCGATCGATCAAGGTCATCGGTATCGAGAATCGAACAATATGTTTGGTTAATTGTATCGCCCGTATTAGACTTACACACTGTATATAGGTACTACAGGTACCTACTAGGGTAGGGTAGGGTATGTAGGTACTACACGTACTGTATAAGGTGCTAACAATTTAGTCACGGATATTTTTACCGCTGATAGTACTCGGTTCTCGGAGTCCATTTAGGTATGAAACATCATAAGTTTTGTAATGTTTTTTAGGAGAAAACTAGGAAACAAATTTGCAACGTTAAGACACCCTGTTAGTGTGATTATTAAATGAGTACTCATTGAACATATTTTAGTACTTCTTTTACCTAACACCTAACTGGCCACTTAACGTCAAATCATATACTTGATTGTCAACGTCATGCTAAACATCTTGTCAGTTAAATTTGCACATGGTGATTATTTTTAGACGGAATTATAACTATTTTTTTTTCGGTAAATAAAAACAAAAAATATATATACAAAGGTTCCTTAATTATAGTTTAAAGTTAATTGTTTTAATACAATGTATTATCTCTTAAAATATCCGTGACTAATTTGTTACCACCTTATATATTATCTTAATAATTTGATTGAAAATTAATTAAATAACACTACCCTTTTAGGAAAAATTACAGAAAAGTTCCAACCTGTATAATATTTCGAAATTGTGATTTTAAAGGCGTAGAAAGTAATACGCCTTCTCTCAATATAATATAAAACGTCATATGGTTTTCTTATTTTAAGTGGCGTAGGAAGCGTCTACAGACTTACACGTGGAAAACTCGAGCGTGCCGAGTGCAGTCGAACAATTCGTGGTTCCAAGACAGGTTCATCCTCAACCGGTTTTGTCATCGAGAGCTCTGCGCGCAGTAAAGCGAAACTCAGTCCGCCCGCCCGCATCGTCGCGCGCGGTCATTGACGCTTACTAATAGTATCCTAAGATGTTCGAAACATATTGCGCGCGTAGTGACTAAAAATACGTGAGTGTTATTGGTAATTAAAATGACGCGCACGATTTTTGACTATATTTTTTAAGAACGAAAATATTATACTTAGACCGGGTTACTCACATCTATAAAGTCGAAGATAGCTCGACATGTTTCGGGACGGTTATGGGGCGCGGACCGTCCCGAAACATGTCGAGCTATCTTCGACTTTATAGACGTGAGTAACCCGGTCTAAGTATATTAATATGTCTAATACTCACGGGAGTTTTCTATTTACGAACGAAAATATTGTTTCTTTGCTTTTGCGTTTGTGTTTTTCGTTTTTTTTTTTTGACAAGATGTCCTGTATGTTTTTGTTTGACGAGTGTTTCTGTATTAGGCACTCATTTGCCGAGGAATTACAGAACAGGGTACATAACGTATCTCCCTTATGTTACTAAGCTACTACACGGAACGTCTCTTGGCCTCTCCTACTATTAAGAGCGTCTCGGAAAGTTAGACAAGGTAGTGAAGGTAGGTTTTACCTGTATTTAGCTGTTTCAGCACCAGGCGCAGCGGAGACGGGGCGGAGGCCGACAGGTCCGAGTGCCGCACCGAGCGGCGGCGAGAGAGGAGACGGGCCCCATTTGCGTGCGTATTCCTGTAGCGCCGCTGCGGGTCCTCCGCCGCCGAACTCGAGGGAATCACGGCGCGCGCCTCCTGCTCCCCCTGCAACACGACATACCTTAATGCTGCTTACTCCGTGCTGATCGCTTACACAACCACGCAGCACGATAAATCGAGTTTACCATCCACAACGCTAACGTCAAAATACCTCCATATTATGTTTTTTTTCTGTATTACTGACCTAACCAGAGGATAATTTGTCTAATTTATGAAAAATACATAACATACCTAACTGAATACAATTAGACAGGAGAAGCGTTATAAAATTGCTGAGTGCTGACAGAATGAGAAACATTTTCTGTTAACCAGTTTGACTCGACCTTACTCACGGGAACATAAGGTTGATAGTATTAATTGCTTAATATAGCAAATATTTCTTATCATATAATTATTTTTATGTATTCATAGTTGTACAATAAATAAAATGTGTATTGTTTACGTTATTTATTTGAATGACAAATCTGACATTGGCTTTCACACTCAGTCTTTCTTAGCTGTCATAGACAAGACAGGTAAATAAAAGTCGGTATATAACACCTCCGCCGCAAATCTCTATGATGGGTTCTTAACTCTGGATTAGTAATTGCGGTACTCAAAATCTGATCAATGTGTCTCTTCCAAGATTCACCGGCATCCGTTTTTATCTCATAATGTAACCGGCCTCAGATTTTCGTTACAGTTCCGAATTCCCATTTGTTGCGTCCGTTTACGTAATCTCTTGCCTGGACTCTTTGACCAACAACAAATGACCGGACTGGAGGGCACCCAGTGGACCCTTAGGACTCTGTCCTCACGTCCTCGGATTGAGTTTTGAACTGCGCGTGTAATGCATTCCTTATCTCTCTGTCAAACAAGAGCTCATGTGGACTCTTTCGCGTTGAAAATTCCGGAAAAGATCGAATGTTTTTTTTCATGATTTAATGAAACTTTCGTTTTTTTCCCAAGATTTCGGGTTTTTTAAGTAATAAATAGATGTCACTATCACTGTCACTCCTTTTATGTGTTTCAATTGTTTATTCCTCAATGTTAACGATGTAGCCCTATCGCATGTGTAAATTAGACCTAATATGCACTGATTAGGAGTTGAAAATTAGAGGAAGGAAAAAAATCACTGAAAGTCATTGATTTTTTTCCTAAAGAATCCGAAAAAACGAGATGTCTGGTAAAAAATCGGATTTCTTCCAGACTTTTTCAACGCTAGGACTCTTGCCTGTGCTGATATTCGGCGCCCTCAATAGGCGTTATTTAATAGCCAGGATTTTTGCTTGTAGGCTATCTGGTTCTCCGTTCATGCTATAAAGTGCCTTCCTTCACTGTCTGTACGTATTCGCTCCGCCTGCCCGTTAGTGGTCGGATAGTAAGGCGCTGATGTCTTGTGCACAACCCCACTCTTTGTCAGGAACTCTTCAAACTCTCTGGAAACGAATTGCCGCCCATCGTCAGAGACAAGCACTAGGGGTAAACCAAATGTTATATATATAACAATCTTCGTATTTATAAAATCAAAATTACATACCTAGTAAGTAAATATCGTTAAATAATTCAATATTTAAACGTGACAAATTTAGGGTTTCTTTAGAAACGAGTTATTGCTAAAAATTAACGATTTGCCGAATACTTTCCATATCACGGAAATGTTATTTAATAGCGGAAATAGATCTAGATTGGGTTTTGATGTAAGAAAGTACATATAGCACAATGCCACGGTAATAGGCGCCAAATTTAGTACCCTCGGAATTAGGCATCGTTAACTGAATACGATACTGTAAAGAGCACACTTTTCAATTCACGAGTAGAAAAAATTGTTGTCACATATAACACAATAAATCTGTTAAAGGGAACGAGACTCTTTTCTCCGTGTATAAACGTCACTCGCAGCTTTTGTTGATTTTTCATTCGCTAGGCATACCAAGTTGCCCATACCTTGTTCCTTTAGGTTAATATCAATTATAAATTTAACACATTTTTATTTTGGAGTCATTTTTTTTTGTCAGATTTCAATGAAATTTGGTGTGTGTGGGAAGAGTTCATTATTCTACGCTAGACAATATGATGCGACAAAACTTTTGTACTAAATTTCCCAATGAATTACAAAAATCACATATGATTTCTTACTCACATTCTGGGAAATTGGCTCTATCTAGAAGAAAATGAGTAAGTCTCGCTATCTACCACAATTCATTCAAATCTAACGTGAAAAAAAACGACAGCCAAATAAAAATCCGCCCAGGTATGTACCTGCTCGTGTTCACTTAGATATAACACTTACTTAATATGAAAAATTGTGCATGCTTTAATTTCTAATGCGCAATACGTACTTTATGCATACATTTACAAAATGGACGACATATATTATTATTAAAATATACGACAAAAAGATGACAACCGTGTCATCACTTGCACACATGTGTGAATGTTTTTGTTTATCTCTGTCGCTCTGTGTGTAATGCGCAAAATAGGGAGGTCTCGTTTGCACAACCATGTAAATCGTATTACTTTATCTCTATTGCGCACGGTGCACATACACATTACAGCGGTGTGTAAGAATTTGCAAGTGTGTGGGTTTTGGCCTAGCTTTCCGTGTTGACAACTATGAGCGTCACACATCTTCCTCTTTTACTTATATCAATGGTTTATACAGACATGCATTTTACGTGCATGTTTAATGGTTTGAACTCGCTTAATGAATTTTTTGAGTCCTTTCTTTTTGCAGTCGGTTAACGGTCATCCTGTATAGTTCGTTTTTGGTTGTTGTGACAGCGCATGAGCATTGCGTACTGTTGATATGTAACTAGGGGAAATTGATAAAGATTTACAGTGACATGGGACCCCGCTCATGCGCTTTGAGTACTGTATATGAGTAACCTAGGTAATCATTCCAATAATGGCCGCGGTCATCGGCAACGCGTAAGCGCTTTTCGTATTGTTTACTTGTAACTAATTCCGACATCAACATACACAATTAGACGCCTGTCTGACTGTTCATAATTTAGGAGATGGTTTGATGCTTGATTGTTTATTCAAATTTGTTCGGACCCAGGGACCGGGGGCCTTGGTCACTTTTCCTGTAGTATATGATATCTCTTTCAATTTATAGTGTAACTATCAGTTGAATTGCTATTTAGGACAATCGGTATACTTTAAAACAATAGCTAAACAAATGTTTAAGTTAAATTTGGTCAACCATTCCCGGTCTCCTCTACTTAGATGTATGTACCCAGGTATGTTAGTATTCTAATTACTAATTATGATGATAGAAGGGTGAACGTGAGTAAAAATGAACTTGTTGACATACCAGGTTGTTGCTGTGGCGGCTGGGGCTGGGCGCCGGCGGGCGGGGCGGCAGAAGCGGCCGGGTGGGTAGGAGCTGGTTGATACTGCCTCGGCGCAAGAACTCCGCCGGGTGATACGAGTCTTAACGGAGTGCCATTGCGCCCACCCATGACCAGAGATCCAGGGTCGTAGTAAGGAATAACGTATTGCCCTTGTCCGTTCACCTGCTGCTCCCCTTGTTGGGGCGTCAGAGGTCGGCGTGGCTGTTGACCCTGCTGTTGAGCGGGTTGGGCGACTAAGCCTGGATACACTCCCCATGGGGCTGCGACTCCGTAATAAGGAGGCACTCCGGCAATTAACGCGCTCACATACGGCGCCCCTTCCTGCCCAGCATTAATGACGTAAGGCGCCTGCGTAAACGCCTGTTGCGCTGCTAACTGTTGTTGTAGTTGGAACTGCTGTTGCTGCTGCTGTTGTAAAAGTTGAAGTTGAGCGGCCGCAGCTTGTCCACCGGCTGCCGCAGCTTGTTGAGATCGGAACAATTGCTGAAACAAAAGTTTTAATATTAATTATTATTACATTACTAGAAAAAATAATTCCTACTTCATTTCAGACCTCACAAGCCTGCTTTAGTTATTTCGAGGAGCTGATTTTAAATTACACTTAATAATAATAGCATAATTAATTATAGAACAATGTATTTTTAACATGAGCTGTCAACGATCTTTTAACGCGAGTGTGTTTGCATTGTATTGCAGGCCAAATTATTTTGAATTTATAAAATTTGAACTGCAATTGTAAGTAATAGTTATGTTCATTTCTCATGCTCTGAAAGTGAGTTGTTGTTTATCTATGAAGCGGGTGGAAAACGATGCCTCGCGGCCCTAAATCGCAAACTAATATATTCCTCTTGGTTCTCGACTTGTAAGCACCAAGCAGAACAATATTCTTATTTACTAACGCCAGAAAGAAATCCACGGGTACAGATTTTTCTCTCAAATTATTGGAATTTATTTTAGTATGATAATCATGCGAAAAGATGTGACTTAGTTAAATTATTTCGATTTTTCGGATCAAATGTAAGTGTCTCATTGGTTCTATATAGCGGTGACAAGAAGGAACAAACCTACAAAGTTTTTGTGTTTAAATTTAATGTGTGCCGGTAAGCAATGACAAAAAGTTATACAGCCACATATTCATTCATTCATACTTATCCATGCAAAGTAGGTACAGAACATTAGTTATACACAATTAGAATAACCTAACTATGTCTGCCTAACTGTGAAGAAAAGCGCGGCAAATTTAAAATATCGTGGGCCAGAAACACTGTATTTGAATAATTCGAAAATTGTGTATAATTTATGTATTATCTGTAGCATGTAACTTTAACAATAAGTTTGCTTACAAAAATTTTTAAACCTTTGGTATGCTTAGGAGCAGATCTGCTCCCTAATACTTGACCTCGATTTAAAGTGTCAAGGTCAATTATTTAATAGCAAATATTTGACAGGCGCATTCGAAAGGTTAAGATTTCGAAAGTAATATCTGCAATTATAGTATATTCAAGTTAAATAGCAGCTAAGATACAATACAATAGCTGAAGTAACATTATTTGGTGATATGTGGTATTTCATTTGGGATATTTTGAGGTTTTAGGTTTTCAAAGTTTTCTGTGGAAAACATTGATATATCAATATCAAGTGAAGTTCTTTCTTTATTTCAGTAATACATTACATGATAAACTCGAAAAAGGGTACTGAATGGAGTCCAAGAAAACCGATTATGAGTTTAACACCCCCTCAAGGCAATGGCTGTAGAATTTTGTTGAATTTATTTTTAGTAATCCTACCATTTTTCAAGTACAATACAGAAAGGAACCTAAATAAACGATAGATAAAAATAAGAAATGATGATAAACAGTGGAACGAAGTTACTTATTTTTGTTTTTAATAAAACAAAGTATATTATGCCGGTGGTGGTGTGTTAAATATTCTACACTTTTGTAAGGGCTATGTTAGAATATCAAATATCATTGTATAAGAACTACATAAAGACTGTATCGTTAAGTATAAATGAAAATGAAAAAAATGAAAATGAAAATGAAAAATGTTTATTTTGGTTACGAAAAATAATTTTACAATTTGATATTGCATGAGATCTCCCAGTAAGTAATAAATATACTTGTATCAGAAGACCCCGCTACATTCTAGTGAGGTTTGTTATACAAAGTAACCGAACATATCTTTAATTAAAGGTAAGTGAAATAGGTTTGAATTTGACAAAATTAAAGTTAAACGTAGTATTTAAATATATAGTAAAGTTAATCTAAAGTTATTTATAAACATTTTAATTAAATTTTGATTACAATCAAAATCAGAATCAAAACCAGAACAGAACACTATTTTATTACAACGTGTGTGTGTGTGTGTGTGTGTGTCTATGTGTGCGTGTGTGTGTGTGTGTGTATGTGTGCGTGTGTGTGTGTGTGTGCATGCATGTGTGAGGTTGTGTGAACTTATTGTTTTGGCTTAATTTAGGCTCAATTGGTCAATGATATATAAGATTTTCAGTTTCCTCATAATTAAGATTTATTAACCAGTTTAAAACTGCTTTCCTACAGCTATACAAATCCATAGAATATATTGATACTATATTGTTTATTTTATTATACAAGTAGGCAGAGTGGTATACAAATTGCCTTTTGGCGAAGAGAGATTTTGTGTTGGGGGTGGCAATAACATTAACTTTCCTTCTTTGTGTTGTTGTAGGTGGTATATAAATTGTAGTTTTATGTATCTTTAAAATCGTATTTAATATGTATAATTGTCTCATGGTCAGTAATTTACATTCATTGTATAGTTCAATAGTGGGGTACCTATATGGTTTTGAAAATATTACTTTTAATAGGCATCTCTGTCCTCTTTCGGTATCAATAAACTTAGTTTTGTTCGCACCACCCCAAACTGGAATACAATATGTCATTACAGATTGAGCAAGCGTTATATATAGTTGTTTTAGCATTTCCTTTGTAGTTATTTGTTTTAATTTTTTAAATATCCAACTTAATTTTCTTATTCTAGTATTAATGTACTCAATATGATTATGCCATGAAAGTCTTTGGTCGACAATCAGCCCTAGGTATTTTGTGACTGCAACTCTAGTAATAGCTTGACAATTGCAATTTGGCGAATCATTCTGTTGACAGTCATGAAGTTTTAATTTTAAATGAGATGGTGGTTGAGTACTTTTATATTTCGAAAAGCATATATAATTCGTCTTGTCAATATTAAGTGTGAGAAGATTGCATTTTAGCCACGAAAATATCCTTCGGAGTCCACTCTCAGCCTGATCAAAGACTGCCTGCCATGTATTTCCACTAAATACTACAACTGTATCATCGGCATAAGAGAAAATCGAACCGCCATCTAAGATTAAGTCAGTGAGATCGTTAATGTAAGTCAGAAAGAGAGTTGGTCCAAGGACACTTCCCTGGGGGACACCGAAGATTATTTTTTGCTCCTCACTAATATGATTTCCAATTTTGACTACCTGACTACGGTTTTGTAAGTAATCTGTAAGAAGAGCTAGCGGCCTTCCTCTTATACCCATGAGTTCCAGCTTTTGAATAAGGACGGAGTGAGAAACGGTGTCAAAGGCCTTTTTTAGGTCCAGAAATACAGCTAAGCACTTTTGACCTTTGTCAACTTGCCGAGTAATTAGGGAAGTTACAGCCAAAACAGCATCTTGAGTACTTTTCCCTTGTCTAAAGCCAAATTGAGAGTCTGATAGCATATTAAATTTATTAAAATAATTTAAAAGTCGAACATTTAGTAGTTTTTCTAAAATTTTGGATATTGGCGACAATACTGAAATTGGCCTGTAATTGTTGACATCGCTTCTCCCTCCACTCTTATAAACTGGCGTTACCACAGCTTGTTTGAGGCGCTTTGGGAATGTTGCTGTGTTGAAGCAGATATTTGCCAGTCTACTTATTACTGGAACAACTTCGTGTCTAGCGAGCTTCATGAACTTAGTAGGTACACCATCGATACCCGGGGCACTGTCACTTTTTAGGTTTTTAAGTACCATGTCGACTTCATGGTTATCGGTTTCAAGAAGAACAAAAGATGAAGAGTTAGTTTTTACTAATGAAGTGGTGCTACAGTTGTGTAAATTAGTGTTAGCCTGTATAATTTCATTAGCAAGATTTTTACCCATACTTGCAAAAAAGTTATTAACTCGATTGGTGGCGTCAATGGGAGATTCTACTGAGTTAATGAGTTCGATTGGATGGTTACTTTTAGCTTTGTATTGCGTTAGAGTTTTTATAACCTTCCACATTGTCTTTGGATTTTTAGATGCATTCACCAGCAAATCTCTTTCGTATTTAACTTTCATTTTTCTAATGATATTAGTACAGAAATTTCGGTATCGCTTAAACGTAATTCTTAGAATCTCGTCATCAGGATTAGCTCGCAATCTTAGTTGCATATTGTTTCTGTTTCTGATGCATCTAAGAATACCAGGCGTCATCCAGGGTTTTAGTATTCTTTGTGTTTTTGGAGTATATTTGATGGTTTTACTTGCATTGAGTATGTTAGTTAGCCTGTTTATAAGTTGATCTAAGATAAAATCAGGATCATTACTTAATAAGAGGTCATCTAGGTTGTGCTTACGTAATTTATCAATAGCTACGTCATAATCAATACTTTCAGATGGTTTAACGTGAGCACTCCCAGTTTTGTGATTTGTTAGAGCCAGGAGAATGGTAAGGTGGTCAGTTAATGACGTATTAAGAACTGCAACGTGGGCTGATGTCTCAACGGTTTCTAATTTTATCATAAAATGATCCAGACAATTTTTACCTCTGGTCGGCAATATATGACCTGGTAGTACACCAAAAACAGATAGCATGTTTAAGTAAGCGTTTCTATTGGTTCTTTCGTGTGAGGATTCATCTGGCCTTGGTATTATGTTTATATTGATGTCCCCTGTTAATATGATATTTTTAAATGATTTAACAGTGTCAAGATGATTACAAAGAGAGTCTATGAAATCTGTAGCATTTGTATAGGCCGGCGACCTATATATACCCAGAATTAGAGTGTTATTAATAGTGATTTGTATACAAGACGCTTGTTTCAGTATAATTTCTTTACTACCGATATTAAGACTGCAGTTCGCGTAACACACTACTCCACCGTTTTGGTTGATATTATACGTACTCGCAAACGACACATAATTTTTAATACTCGGGATTGGTTTTCCAGGATTTAGTCGACATTCGGTTAGAACTATCACGTCAAGGTTAAAGGTCAGCTGAGATAGTATTGATACTTCAAAGTCTGCAAAGTTACAATATATGCTCCTAATATTTTGTGAGAGTATTGTAAGATTAGTGTAAGCCCGGTGTATATGTATATCTATATCTCTTACGTCACATCCAACAGAAGAAGCGATCTCCGTATCATCAATGTCATTTAATACAGTTAACTGACTATCCATTACTTGATATTAAAGTGAAATAGCAGTGTTGACTAGGTGTGGTAAATACAATAGCTGTGTATAGTTTACTAAATAGCAATTGATAAATTATTATTGTTAATTTAAGCCAAATAAGAGTTTCCGTTTTAATGTAGTTGTGTTTATATTTATGAGTGTATATTTGTGTATGTGTTATTGTTTCTAAAGCGATTTTACATAAGAATGAGTGAACTGGGTGTGAGTAAATGCGAGTGTATATAACAAACATGCAAAAGTACATTAATTTACATATAAATAATAGCAATAATAAGTAACATCCAAAAAATATTTCGCACATAAGTCCTAAATCTAGTCATTTAGTGTTGACTGCCCCCTTTGGTTCGGCAGCACCTGCGCCCGACTCTGACGCAGCATCACTAGCGCGGCTCTCCGGCGGCGGTGGTAATGACGCATTCGTCCTTGGGGCCGAAGTAGAGGCAGAGGGGGTTGGTACATTAGTGTCTTCCTTTTTTAGTCGCTCCAATTGTGCCTCATTATATATTGTGATAATTGGCGATTGGTCACTTTTTCTGAGGTATACCCTTCCATACGCCGTCCAGCAATGTTTGTATTGATTTGACTTCTTTAGATCACGAGCAAGAAAATGTAACCGTGCAGCCCTCGTAGTCAGCTGTTCAGACACGTATACGGGTATGTCACCTGGGGTTGTCAGTCCTAAATGTTTTGCGCATAGGCTACCTCTTTGTTTAGTGTTAAATGCCTTGCACATCTTCAGCAAATCATGTTTTAGTAAAGTCGACGTAATTTCGATAACAATAGGGGTATTTAGGGTTCCATCTGGCTTCGAGCGCACCCTGTAAATGTCACGTATATGTTCTCGACTTAAGGGGCAGTTTATTGTTTTCGCTAGTGCTAGGACCATGCTTACCAGGTCGTCTCTGGACTCCCTAGGTTTCCTGGGTACATTTTTGATCTCAATGTTGGATTTGCGTCCCTCACGCTGTAAATCTTCAATTTTGTTTTCTAAATTTTGGATAGTATTTTTGTCTTCAGCGATTTTTGTTTCTAAATCCACTATTTTGTTATTGAAATCATCATATTTCGCCGACAGGAAGGACAGGGTGGTCTCGATGGTCCTATTTGACTGGTGTATTTCTTTTAGGGTGTCGGAATTCTTCAGAATTTCATTTAGCTGGGTGGCCATGATGGCTGCAATCATCGCCCCGATTTCTTCTTTGAATTTAGAGAAGTCAAAAGTAGTTTCATCTTCCCGTTTTCGTTTTAAGTGCATAGATGCATAATTATTTGTAGGAGTGTGAAAGCCAGGTCTGTTTTGCTCGGAAACCGACGTCGACCGCTCACGTGCATGTGAGTTGCCTGTTTGCATTTTCTCACTAGCATTTAACATGTTGTCGGAGCATACGTAGCCGGCCCTTGCAAGTGTAGGGGTATTGTCAATTTTCTGAGATGCGGTTGGGAGGCAAACTGGGCAACTCCAAGTTTTCCGTAGGTCTAGCGGAACAGATTGAGGATTCTCACATAGGGCGCAAAACACCCTCCCGCAAGTAGGTGCACAACACCGCAAGCTGTACTCGGCGGAACAAGATTTGAAGCAGCTAGAACACTCCATATTTACAGACTTTGGCCGATAGGTCTCAGTGAGGCAAATACTTAAAAGCAACGCGACACGCAGTCTGCGCATAAATGTTCATACGGGGGACGCACGTCACAAACTGATAAGAGTTGCTATTGCACTACCGCACATAAATACAACTTGACACAGGTTTAATTCGATTAAAACATAGATGCTCTTAATCAAAACCGATGTTAGTCTATACATTCGAATGTCGGCTTTGACTTGGATTATTTGATTTACTCGTTAGTTATTTTGAATTAAAAATGCGTGGACTTTCACTAGAAAAAAGGAAATCGATTCTGGACAAATGATGTAGTATAAAAGGAATCACTCTCAGGGAGCTAGCTAAACTCGAAAACGTTAGTGTTCGTGCAGTCCAAAATCCGGTCAAAAAGTTCGGCCAAGATTATACTTTCTTTGACAAACCGAAAATAGGCCGAAAACCAGGTCCTTCAAACCCCAATTTGAATAAAAAGATAGTAAAGGCATACAAAACCAACAAGGAGGCGTGTGTTCGGGATTAGGCTAAAAAGTTAAGTACATCTATTGGTATGGTCCAACGTGCAAAACAGAGAAACAATTTAAAGACTTACAAGAAGTAAAGGCAGCCTAAACGAAGCGAAAAACAGTAAAGCTTAGTAAAATCACGAGTTCGAAAACTATACAACTCTATTCTTTCAACGAAAAATCTGTGTTAGTATGGACGATGAGACATACGTGAAATAGGATTATAAATCTCTGCCGGGACCGCAAAATTACACAGTTCAACATCGATCTGTTATTAGTGAATCTGAAATGTCAATTAAAACAAAAAAAATTGCCAAGAAAATAATAGAATGGCAGGCAATCTGCGAGTGTGGCCTCAAATCGACTCCATTTTTCATTACATCTACAATACGGCAGATATTTGTATAAAAGAATGTCTTAATAAACGACTTTTGCCTATGCTTTGGAAAGGAGCATTATCACTGGAAGCGTGAACGGGCGGAGAAGCAGAGGACCTGCACCCATGAGATGGACAGATACAGTGCAAAAGGCTACTGGGACAACTCTACAGGCGACTATACAAAAGGCGCAGGATCGGAAGGCCTGGAATGCGCTGGTCAATAGAGCCCCAACCCATATAAGTCACGTCCCTCAGACATGAGGTATCGACCAAGAAGAAAAAGAAGAAGCCTATGCTTATAAAACATAGTGTTCAGACTGTATTTTGGCCCGATTTGGCATTTTGCCACTATGGGTCCAAGACTTTGCAGTGGTATAAAGAAAAAATATCAACTTTGTACCTTAAGCTATGTACCCCCCGAATTGCGCAAATCTTAGGCCTATCGAACGTTTTTGGGCTATAATTAAAGCTAAACTGCGGAAAAATGGCCGTTCTACAGGTTCCAAAGAGCAATTTCGTAGAGACTGGAACTGGATGACAAAAAAAAATGACCAAGACACTGTCCGATCTCTGATTTCTACGTTCAGAAAAAAAGTCAGAAAAGCAGCTAAAAATGAATGATTTTGTTCGGTTTAAAGAAGTTTTATTATTATTTAACATCTAAAACGTAGTAGAACTTTTTTTTTTCTATGAATAAATATATGAAAGTTGTCAGTAAAACGTTATTTAACTTGTATTTATACATAACGATACAGTCTTCATATGCCCCCCTTTTAACTCCAACGTGAAAAAATAGGGTGGCATTATAATCCATGGTCAGAGATATGATCCTAAATATTATAGTTTAGTAGTATGTCCTTCAAGATTTTTGAAAATCAGTTAAGTGAGTAGTTTTAACTGTATACTTAGTTGTTTTTTCCTTTCGTCGAGTTCGAAAAGAAAAGTACAGTGTTTGACTCTGGTTTAAGCCACCTATTTCCGCCCTTGGTTAACAATCTACTATTTGGGCATTTTCAAAAATAGGGTACCATTTTCGTTTTTTTTTTAAATATAGGTTTTGGGTTTTTTATAAACAGAATCAAGAGTACTATTGATTTAAAAAAAGAAAAAGAGTGTCCCGTTTTTTTGTCAGCTTTGTAACGCATTTTTTCATACATTTCGTATGGGCCGTTACAAAACTGACAAAAAAAATTGTATGGAAAATTGAGGACCCATTTTCATTAAAAGGGTGCACTTTTTTCTGAAAATGCCCATTTTTTTTGCTTTTTTATGTCCTATATTAACCACCGTGAAGAGATTCGCCATATTCAACGCCGGCGAGCATTAGACAGAATAGTCCCTATGACGGACTTAGCCCGAGTTCAAATATAAAGACACGGAACTGTTAAACGATGAATTAGTGACCAATATTTGCATTATTTTCTATATGGAGCAGATTTCGTGATATATGAAATCGGCTTCGTTTAATCTTCTACGGTCTTGAAATATGATGAATATTAATATTGAATATTTTTTACAGCAAGTATTAAAATAGTTTTTCTTAAAAAACTGCTTAATACAAATTAGGTGTTGTAAGCTTTTTAATGTGTACAGTTGCAGATTATTAATGAAATAAAATAATAATTAGATCTATTTACTTAAAATAAAATTCTAATTATAAGTACTAGGTTGTTGATTTATATCGTCAGTGTCACAAGCAGACAAATTAAATACGTTCAACACGTATTTCATTTCATCGTGGATATTCATCGCGGGTGTTGTTTACGTATTATTTATGTACAGTAGCGATTCAAAGTATTTTGATAACTTAAATTCTTTTATAAATTGAAAGCGATATCATATAGTACTACGGAAAAAGTGACCAAAACCCCCAGTGCCCATAATAGTAGTTAATGTAATTGTATATAATGAAAGGCATTAAAACTCGAGTGTGGGTTATCATAACACGAGTGTTTAAATGCCTAATTATTTACAATTACATTCACTGCTTTATATACACACATATCCCCCAGTGCCCATAATAGTAGTTAATGTAATTGTATATAATGAAAGGCATTAAAACTCGAGTGTGGGTTATCATAACACGAGTGTTTAAATGCCTAATTATTTACAATTACATTCACTGCTTTATATACACACATATCATGGACTCTCCATGATGCGTTCAAAGCGCATATACAGGGTGGAAATAGATTTTGGGTCAGTGACCAGATCCCGTGTTGCTAGGCGAAAATGGTCTTAGGAGACCTTTCTTCGATTTCAAATTAATGAAGATTGGCGTTTACAGATTTTGGAAAAAACACACAGGGTGCGAGAAAATGGTTATTTTTGACAAACGTTTTTTTGAGGCCAATCAATTCCATTCCTGTCCAGGATCAAAAGCTTGTATGGTCCAAAAAAAAAAAACCGGCTAGAAAAGCCATAAATTGAGAAAAACTTTCCCCATACAATTTGTATAAAAATGAAGAAAGTTTTTTTTTACATGTATTTTTTATGTCAATCGATTCTATTTCTATACAGTATCAATAGTTTCCTTGTCAAGTTTCAGTAATGTACAAAAAGCTAGAAATTAAAGAAAACTGTTTTCATACATTTACTATGGAGAAAAAGTGAACTTTATTTACATTTTTGTTATTATTATGGGGGCCTTTTTATATGCGATTTTTAACGCATTATTGAGGGCTTTTGAAATGTGGGTATGTAAATATACTAAATTTCTCTCGACGACTTATTTTTCGCTGAAATATGTGGTACAACTTTTTTTTTGTGGCCAGGTTTATAATTTAATTCAATGAGACTAAAGTTTTTATTTGTTTTCAAGAGGTAGTAAGCCATTGATTTAATTTAGAAAGTATTAAGTTGTAGGTAATTACTACTCCGTCGCATGCAATATCGAAGTTTTTGCGGTTGTCAACCCTACTAAAAGAAGCACTTTTAGAAATCGGCAGATTTATTTAAATATTTTTTTTACGGATACCATAGAAGATACGTCCTAGACGATAACAATTAATCCCTCTCTATGATTTAATTCTCAAACAGATTCTGATTTTCGATAATCTTAATAGAAAGAAACGTAAAATTGATTCTCGTAACAAGTTTATATATATATCATGAGGCAGATATTTCATATTACCTACAGACTAACTATTATATACTTAAAGTGTAAATACATTGCTTCATGAATGCGCAGGCCTCTTGAAGCGGACCGACTAATTAGAATAAGGGGATATTTTATAGATAAAATAATTTAGTGGTGACATACTTTTCGGCGGTGATTTGATATCGTACTGAATTCAAAATCATAGAGATGTACTAAAAATACATACGGTTTTTTCTGAAACTGAAAAAAATAATAATACTAAAAATGTACTACACGTACAACGCTAATTACCAAAAATAGTACTTCACGTAGGTACCTTCAAGAAAACAATGATTCAGTATGTCACCGCCAGGAAGGATACTTCCAGTTCCTGACAACTTTTTTCGGATACAAAAAGACGTACGGGAAATGTTCCTACACACGCGTTCAAAATTGCACCTATACCTTCTACTTGATTCTCAGCAGACTGCAATTTAAGATTGAGATACATAATTATTCATGGACAATACATTTAAAAAACGGATCGCATGCAATAATTTAGCGGCGGCAGCTGTTAATAGGTGGTGGTACATTATTACGGTGTGGTGCCGCTGGGCGCTGGCGCTCTAATGAACGCAATGGCTTAAACAGATAATAACTAAGCTGAGCTGCCGACCGCCACACATTCTGTTTCAAACCACGTGCAGTAAACATTCTTCCTATGTCGAACATGGTAAAATAACTAATGTCTTATCATAGGTTGTACTTCTCAAACCTCACAACTTTTAACACTTTCATACAAATTAAATTGTATTTGCAATGTACTATCGCGTTCAAAATAGCATAGGCTGTTTATGAATGAATTCATTCATAAATTGCCCATGCACTTTTGAACGCGTGTGTACACTAACATGAGCGTGATATGCTACTAGATTCATGTCAAATTTGGAACTCAACAATAAAATGATTTTTTTCTATAGTATTTGACTTAAGAACCCAATATTGGGGTATTAAAAATGTCGTGTGCCTACTATATAAATAAAAAATAAAAAACTAGAAAATGTTTAAATTAGTAGAAACCATACATATTATATACACAGAAACCTTAACTATGAGAGAATGACAATATTTTAATTTTGAACTGAAAAAGCTGTCGGCCGTGTAGTGACGTCATTATACTCGTCGAAGCTAACTTCATGTTCAATCTTATAAGAGTGAAGTTCGTTACGTAGCCTTTGCTGTGACATTGATAGACAACGAATAACGGAACAATTTATACGTCAATAACAATAAGACTATAACAAATGTTGTTTTCTTGCATAGTGACGTCATACCACCACAGATAATCTAAAATTTTGAAATTGAATTTTGAATGGTTTCTTCAATATAACTTACACGTGGATTAGATTTGTAATCGTATGTAGTCTTTATTTTCCTGGCGATAATAAGAAGAAAAAAATTGTATTACACTCGGCGGCAAAGTTTGTTCAACTATCGTGCCTTGAGACCCCCCCCCCCCCCCCGTAAAGCGTTGCCCCCTTGTATAATAAATAACTATTTTGCAGTTTTCCAGGGCGTAAAAAATATGTATATATTCTTTTTCTCTTAATTGGTCATTAATTAATAATATAAGACCAACTTCAAAAAAGGGTCAAGCAGCCTATTGACGTCTCTTGTCATAGTACAAAATGACAAACATGGGAGTACATTGCGACTTCTAACAAACATTTAAGTTTAATAATAATCAAAACACACGTTATTTTCAATAGTATTTTATGCAACAGTGATATTAAGGGTTTCACCTTTACAAAACGAGACGAAGTCGAGTTTTGTAATAATAGACCCGAGAGTTTTAAGAACCAATTACGAGCTGTTGCATACGCTAGTTTTTCTACGACAGCTAAAATAGCGAAAAAAGCAAAATCTTGAAAGGTGGCAGAATGTGGAACAAGTCGTGTGCCTACTATATGAATAAAAAATAAAAAACTTGAAAATGTTTAAATTAGTAGAAACCATACGTATTATATACACAGAAACCTTAACTATGAGAGAATGACAATATTTAACAGTCCTGGTTTTGTATGTTACCAACAAACATCAAACGTAACAACATTTCAGGAAATCCCTTAATCGAAAACCATTTCGCGATAAACGACTTTAGATCACAAAAACATATTTTTTAATTTTGTTTGTCTCAGTATTTTAGTAAAAATCCTATAAAATAGGCGTCACGAAGCTGATTCAGTACTAAACCGGCCATGCGACGTCACAATTACAATATTGGAACTAGAGGGCCTACCAAGAACATCGAAAATTATCATTAACGGAATTACCTCTATATCGCTCGAATATGCGATGGTGACAGAGAGGAAGATACTAATTTTATATCGTTAGATTTTCGTAGTAGTAGGCCAGAGCCCGAGAGAGTTTCGATTCAATAGTATCGGAACCGGAATCGAGGCGGATGTGTTATATTAATCGGAAGTTTCGGCTCAGAGTTCAGTCACATCCCTGATTATGTATTCTTTAAATTTCTTTTTCTTCTACAATCGTGTATTTTTGGTTTGTTATATTAGTAGCCACTGGTCACAGTATCCTTTTAGCGATTTCATAGCTTTAGCATGTTTTTGAGGAATAGACAATATATACCTAATTTCCTTGAAACCCTTTATGCATGTTCTTATGTTGCTGTTCGTGGCATATAACAGTAGAGAAGTAAGAAAACATTTTTATCGATTCGCTATAAATATAAAATACGAACACTGGAACAGATGTCGTCCAATCATCATCATAATTTTAATTACAACGCTTTTAAGTATCGCACCCTATTTTATTTTTCATTAGCTAATTGACACGGAATGATTATCTAATGTCGTAACTTTGCGGTGGGTAAATCCAAAGTCTCATTTGGGCCGGAGTTACGTTTGATCTTCTAACTGATTCCGGCGGCAGCCTCTCGGCTCCACGGCAATTTAATTCATCGGAGCGGTGTAATTGAGCACGGCACCGCTGCATGCGTCAAGCGCGAGTTGCGCACGTGCACACGGCGCAAAATAGACCAACTTGACCGCAACAGAATTAAGTCTCTTCTGTCGCAAGGTACACCAGCGAGGCGAGGTGGCAGTGGCGTCTCGCATTCAATTAGACGCTCAGTAATCCGGCTGCACCGAGCTTCGATACCAATTACGAGGTTATTAGTGACGGGCTTCGCTTGTGTCCCACAGGCTCATCTAATACATATAACCAGACACTATAAATACTGTTACTTACATGAATTTCTATAAAAGCTGCTAAAGCAACACGTGTCCTTAAAATCATCAGTAATAAAAAGTTTTCGAGTCCGTTAACATTGGAAAATTAAGGAGACACCGACATACTTATATTTTAAATTAAAAGTGAACTAACAGCATTTTTTAAATTCATACTAAAAAAAACATTTAGGACAACCAACATTTAACTACTAACGAACACACTTCCGATATTTCTGGCACCATTGTATAAGTTGCAAGTTCAAACTCAGATTCCGAAAAACAACAACAATTAAGAATGAGTAGTACCTGATGAAGATAATGTTTACCTGACATAATGAGGAAAGTGATAGTTTATTTTATTTCGGTGCAGCATAGTAGAAGGAATTATTACAAACATTTTCTAGGCTGATGTTAAATCAGGTTCATATTACTGTTATTAAGTCTAATTAGCTATTCAGGGTAGATTAAGGCATCACGGATAAAATAAAGTTTGACAACAAGATATTTCTTATATGTGACAACCATATATTTTATACTGGTAGTAGACTATTATCTCCTTGATACTATTTTATCGAAATGATCATTTCAATTAAAAATAATGAACATTTTTTTTTACTTGTAGATGTTTATTTTATCTGCGCGATTTAACGACGTAGGTATGTTTCTAATTATAATTAATTAAATGATTTAAAAAGGTTACAATTTAAAAAAAGCAATTTGATGTTATGCAAAATGAAGATATGCCATTTGTTTTTATACAAAACATCACACATTAAACTTAAGAGAATATATTTCTATGTATCAAAATGAAAGCACTACCAATAAATTTTCCATTAAAAAATAATTACAAATAATATTATTATTATAACATAAGTGATTGAAACAGATTTAAGAAAAGATTATAAATTCACTAAAACGGGACTTAATCGTGTACAAACTTTGAAAACATCTTCTTTCTATTCTTCTTTCAAGAAAAGATTATCAGGATTTTCTTATTTTTGTTAATACTATTCCAAATATAAAATAGAAATTAAAACTGGTAAAATATTATATTTGTATCATTAGAAAGAGTGGAGTAGGTAGTAATATATGTAGGTAGGTACTTAATTGTGATGCCGAAAGGGAGTGGTAGCACGCTACTCCCCGGAGAGTCTTTCGTCCCATCTTGGATGGCGTTGGCAAACAAATTACGTGACAAAGCAATCAATTATAAATACAAGAATGTAGCCGTGTCTTTACAATCGAACGCTCCGTCAACAAGAAGCTTTTAGCGACAACGATGAAGCGTCACGTGCTTTCCAGCAAAATAGGCTGCCACTCTACAATTCTGTACAAGTATCGTTTGGATGTTTGTTCAAGAGGTAAAAGTATAGTAATAGAGAAAACTCACTTTGGTAGCAAATTAGATTGTCGATCAAGTACAAAAAGTAATTTGGGGAGAGAATCAGAGTCGGCGGGAATGGGAATCACAACGAGATTACAAAGATACCGGCGGCTGGCGTGCTCGGCTGCCGCCGCCCGCGATGGCGTATCCTGATGTAACGAGTTTATCTGCCCCGCGGGTTGCGGCCCCGACCAGCGGCAACGTTCATCTCTCGCTTTCTGCCGTCAAATGTAATTTCACTAAACATAATGAATACTCTCAAACATTTTATACAAAAAGGAACCTTATATAAAAATAACTGCTTTTCACGACTTCGTTCATATGATTTTTTATAACCCTTTCAAGGAACTAATTTTGTAAAGTCCCTTCTTAGAGAGCTTTCATATTATCCGGTCCGATATCGGATGTAGAAAAGGACTTAAAGGGTGTAAGACATGCACTCTTATCTATTTCTTTACGCATTTAATCGGGCATTTGAGACCCCCGTCAGCTGTAGGACTGATATATTTGTTTGTTTTTCATTTATGTGGACGTTCGTATACAGGCAGCCTGTATTTTTTATACCTCAAACCACGGAAGAATAACTAAAGCATGGAAGTAGTACAAAAACTATTAAATTATACAGTGGATTTCGCAAATGTCGTAAGTCTAACCTAATAACGTGCCGCTTACGACATTTGAAAAATCCACTATCAAAATATGCGACTAAGCTAAGTTGTAATGCATTGATTTGATACCGACTACCAAATTACAACGATGTATTTAATTTGGGTGCTTGGACGAATTGCATCAAAAGAGGTCAAAACTGTTGTCAACCAACAGAATCGGAGAAATAACAAACATATATACACACGTCCTTTACTTGGTGAGGAAATGAAGGACGGGTTTATGGCTTTGATGTTCTTAGTTTTGACGGGGGGCTTGCCTCAAACCGTAACAAAAAAGTAGGTTATGTTATAGTACTATGAACCGATATTGCAAAGTAACTAAGTTAGTCTTAACCACTAAACGCGTAGTGATTTTTTGAAAATTTATCGAGTTGCAATGTATTTCGTAGGTAACATTATTTGACAGCAGTAAAGTTATCAATTGTAACGTCACGCTTGTAAGACAAAGTAGCGGCGATACATTGCGTGCAGAATAATTTAATAAGGAAAAAACATGTTATAATAGTAGTTTATGTGATTGTATATAATGAAAGGTATTAAAACTTGAGTGTGGGTTTATGAAACGAGGCGTCAGCCGGGTTTCATAATAACATCACACGAATGTTTTAATGCCTAATTATTTACAATTACATACATACACTGCTTTATATACACACATATCATGCCTCTCCATGATGAGTTCAAAGCGCATATATATCGACCGCCATTGCGACTTTCAGGAATAAAAACTTTTCTGACATTCAAGTTTTGACATTTATATTTTTTAAATTCAGAGACATCTAGTTGGCCCCAATTTTCATATCGTTCGATATCAAAATAACGTGCGACTTGCGTGCGTCATTGTATGCAATTGACAATTCGTTTCAAAATAAACGTCATGTCGACTGACATTAGAATAGAGGTCTAATCAAATTTTCTTGTGTCAGTTGTGTTCGAAATTTGAACAAAAATTTTTGTTTTTGTTTTTGTTTTTTTGTTTTTTGTTACTAACACAATATGGATCAATTGGTCTGAATTAAAGTATTTTTATTTTATTTTATTTTATTAATAATAACCAGCAGGGTTAGCATGGTTGCCATTTTATCGCTTATCACGCTATGCGTCACTTTCGCACATACATACTTGTTAGAACGTGACAGCAACGTCGGTAAACGATAAAAACTCGAACATCATAGACTGCTGACCCCGTTATCAGTGGTGAAAATTTATTGAAACTAGGGTTGCCAAAATTACATGCAGTGTGAAATCCTTAGTTCGCCTGTTGTACATAACTTCGCCATAGTAGAATATTATGGTTAAAGAATTTATTTTTTCTCAAAGAAATTTACATTTCACTTAAAACGAGAAAATATAGTTACACATTTATGCATAAGGTAAACAGCGAGCATTAGTTAAAAGATATGAATACAATTTAAAGTCTGAGTGGGTACTTCACAAAGTTTACAGGGCCGGAGTTAGATATTTTTAATTACATATTCTTTTAATTTGTATTTGAATATATTGAAACTTTCACTTTCTTTAATATATTTTGGTAACTTATTATAAAATTCAAATTGTAATTTATGTAAAACACATTACAAATAGTATATTTATGCCACACCTGGCCATAAAGTGCCTAGTGCCCTGCCCTAGTGTAGGCATAAAATTATGTACCTAACACGTGAGGTCATAAATAAAGCCCTTGATCGCATCTGCGATCTCGGCCTTTCTTTGTTTTACCGCACTAGTTAGGTAATGTACTATTCTAGTTAAATATAGTGAAACAAGCAGTTTTAATGTCAAAAATAAAAACCGTCATTTATCCTTATTTCGCCTTTTTTTCCCAATTTCGCCTACTGGAATAAAATATTATCAAGAAAATTGTGTATATACTTATTTCAAATTGTACGCGATGAATGATCTTACTTTAAGAAACAGGCTCGTGTGGATTGGTGTCATGAAATGCGTTTAAAATTCGAAAACGGAACATCAAGACGTGTTTCTGAAATCATTACTGGTGACGAAACATGGATTTATCAATATGATCCGGAAAGTAAGCGGCAGTCGTCAGTATGGGTGTTCTCAGAGGGCAAGTTACCAACAAAATTACAAAGACCTCGAAACGTAGGCAAAAAAATGGTGGCTAGTTTTTTTTCTCGGGGGGGGGGGACATCTGTCGACTTCAGTGCTGGAAAATCATAGGTCTGTTAACTCGGAATGGTACACTACAGTAGCATTGCCGCAAGTTTTCCAAGCAGTGCGGGAGAGGAGACCAAAGGCTGGACTTCGGGGAATCATGCTGCATCACGACAACGCCTCTTCACATACGTCCCTCAGAACAAAGGCGTTTATTGCAGAAACTGGGGTTGAAACCTTGCCTCATCCACCCTACAGCCCTGACTTGGCTCCCTGCGATTTCTTTTTGTTCCCAACAGAGAAGGAAAAAATAAAAGGCAAGTTTTTTTCGAGTGCCGAAGAAGCCGTGGATGCCTATGAAGGAGCGATTTCTGACCTATCCGATCAAGACTGGCAAAAGTGTTTCCAAAGTTGGTTTAGACGAATGGAACTTTGTATAAAGAACGATGGAGAGTATTTAGAGAAAATGTAAAATAAATAGTGTTTATATCTTCAATCGTTTTTTTGTATCTCAAAACTTTTCGAGTGACCCACGTACCATGCTTTAAGTAAAGTCTTTTGTATTTAGTAAAAAATATCGGTTTTCGTAAGACAATATCAAGGAAAAACAAACTCGCATAGGTAGGTAAATAACATAATATTTTAACTCTATGTCGTTCAAACGAGTGATCCAATCTGTCGGTACATGGGACTGACGTTAAACTTCTACTTTGAGATGCATATACCTACTACTAAAAGTTTGACGGCACCTTCGGAGCACAAGTCAGACTCGCACTAGGGCGGTTTTTTAAATAATCACGAGATTTTTACAAACGACAGAACTTAAAAGGCAGCCCTCGTATTGCAGTGACAACCAAACTGTCAATGATATACGGTATGTAAATCTAATTCGGGTGAATCTCTAAACGGAGGTAGTATAAGTCATAAGCCTGTCAAATACGTTCGGGCAATCCGTCGGATCGCCATCGTGGGTATGTCCGCCGGGCATCCGCTAGACAACTTTATCATGCATTAATGAGCAGATCCGGCTGATATGCCAGAGCTTATATGGGCGGATATAAGGAACATGATAGGAGGAAATTTTATCTATACAAAATAATTCGGCAGTGCAATGAATACACACTCACGTTAACACGTTGGTGGACACGACTGCTATAGCATTCGCGTAGTTTTTTGTTTCCTTTGGCCCATGACAGATGACGTCACCGGCCGTGAACGGATATTTTGCTTTGACCATGGGGTCATAATTAAGTTTAATTAATGATGACACTAATGAAATCTAAGTCTGGTTTATCGCCCTTATTAGACTTGCCTACTGTATAATTAATAATTATTGTGTTTATTACAAGTAGGAATATAAGTGAAATAAAGCGATTAATTTCGATCATGTTAATTTTTTAATATCGTTATCCTGAAATAAGTATGATCTCGTTTAATCCAGTAATTGAACTGACAGCTTGTATGGAAATTTTGAGTGTTAAGGAAATAATTGATAAATGCAAATTTTTTTAGCGTAACGGATATATTGTGAGTCTAGTATTACGTAAGTAGGCAACAAAATCGAACAAAATATCGTTACATGCTATTCGTCACAAATGTGAAACATGTTACAAACGTTTTTCTTGAAAATTTTATATGTAGGTATATATGTTTTATAAGCAGTTTAAAATGGGTCAGGACCAGTTTCTACCTATTAACATTTGTTTCTAGCGAAATAACACATCTATCACCCGTGCCGTACATTTTGTAGATTTAATGGTTTTACTTGAATAAGTTTTCTTCGGTTTCTCTTTTAACAGATAGAAGACAAATATGTCGTCATGTTCACATACAAGAAAACTATTTGCTACCGTTAATTGAAGAAATCGACTTAATTTAAGTTATTTTTTACTATTTACCTGCTTCCGGAAGAAAAGTTTGCAGGATTTTTGCATTATATATCAACTATAAATGTCCCATTCGAACGTAATTTGAAAAAATCCGGCTATTATCATTTAATGTCTGTCAAAATCGTATATTTCCTGCGTTATTTGCTGGGGAGTATAAATGTATGTGAAACTCGTGATCTTGTGACTTCTCTTGAAAATACCTTGCAACGCTCAAGATCCTAAATAAGAATCGCGGTACGCTCGTGATTCTATTATTTCTGCAATCGGGTAGAATTTACTGGAAAAAATATACGATTTTATGAGACAAAATCCTTCTAGTTACTTTTATCTTATCCATTTCGTTAATCGAAGGAATCGAATAACAGGGCAATCAGAGTATTAATCACCTTGATCATGATCATAGGTTTCGTTTTTAAGATACTACGGTCAAACACGAGACACACCACAGCCCTGTTTTTTCTGTTATACCTATGATTCAAATGATATTGAATACTTGTTTGGAGTTACAAAAAACAAGAAAAAAGCAAAAACAAAACAACAAAACACAAGTTAAATACTAGATTACCTAAAGAAAAAAACCGTCCAAGTCCAAGCAAGCAAGCCGGACTCGCGCACGTAGGTTTCCGTACCATTATATATAAAACGGCAAAAAATCGTTCGTTGTATGTGAGCCCCATTAAATATTTGTTTTATTTAGTATCATATTATTTATTTTAAAAACAATAATCATGAATTTTTAATAAAAAATATGCAAGTTAACAAAAATAACTTAAATTAAAAAAACATACACTTAGCCTAACAATCCTACTAACTAACCCTAAATATTACTATCACCGAACCCGCTCCGCGCCCCATTGGACGCAAAGGTTTCCATTACGCTCGCCGTGTTGCCAACTTGCCACGTTGACCCGCATAGGATGGAAAGACCCGGAGCCAACGTCGTGACGCCTCTCCTTTAGGTGTTCCCCACTTCCTTTATTAAAGCTAGACCTTCGACACACCAACACCCAGTGGTCTCCAGCACACACGAGACATTCGCAGCTACTAATGTCCGCAATATATCGTCGAGGGCGTGGTGCGGTGGAAACCTCTCCACACAACGACAACAACTTAGAAAATGATAACCGTTACATTCCACCACTGAGCCTTATACTCGTACCTATACATGCATGGGGTTCGCAAACGTTGCAGGCGTCGCAGCCCAGCCGAAAAGCAACAGCATAACAGCAATCCATCCCCAAAGAGTTGTCGTCGAGAAGAGTAGGTACCTAGGTGCGGGGAGGGAAGCGCCTGTAGCTAAGCCCCTGACTCAGACCTTATTTTTAAAATGAATATATAACTAAATATTAAAAAAATATTGCAAGCGCCCTACCTATTGCCGTTATCTATCATTATAGAGCAATAACGAACAAAAATATCACGTTTGTTGTATGGGAGCCCTTCAAATATCAATTTTATAGTGTTTATTCAGTATTTGTTGTTATAGCGGCAACAGAAATACATCATCTGTAAAAATTTCAACCGTCTAACTATCACGGTTCATGAGATACAGCCTGGTGACAGACAGACGGACAACATCGGAATCATAGTAACATGGGTCCCGTTTTTACCCTCTGGGTATGAAACCCTCAAAATACCGACAAATGTAAATAATAACGGAATTATAATATTTACATTTGATGATTGCTGTTGACTCAAAATTAAGAACATCACCTTATTTCGAGTGCATTACCCTTAAAATTAAACGCTGTTCCCATATAGTACCTAAGAGATATAGCAAAGTATAATTTGGTCTTAAAATAAACTTCACAAACAAGATGCAACCAATTTGGGTATTTATACACTGTTGATATTTAAATAACTAACTTGTCTTAGCCAAAACTCATTATGCGAAGGGCGTAAAAAGAAAATATTACAGTATTTTAATGTTTGGGGAATCATTCTATAACTAAGTTTTAAACGGAGCAAAGGTGGTTAAGGGCGAAGGCGGGCCGAACTTGGGCGGGGCAAAGTCACGCCCACATGGCCCACGCCCTTTTATATAAATAAGGATTAGTAATTGATACATTATTTAAAGTATATATCACTAAGCGCCACTTGCACCACCCAGGGTTTGACGCTATCCCGGAGTTATGGGTTCATAAAATATAGGATTTGACAGCTAACTCCGGGTTAGTTAGCTAACCCTGGTTGAGGCAACTGCCCTAATTTATTTGGCACCAACATATATGTGATATCGCGAGAAAACATTTCATTCGTAAGTTTATCGATAAATTTTACTAGAAACAGTAAACGGAATGTAAAGCAATTGCCAACCGTGCTCAAAAAATAGAGAGGGCTTCAAGAGGGCCGCCTTTTACGTCTTTTTGTTCGTATACTTCCTGTAGTTATATATTAATATAATATATCACATCACATGCAACTAAGCACATGCATTTCGAAGCTTTATAGATTATTATTTATGAATGAAATAGTACCTATTATCACAGTCTCTCTGAATATGACAAGTTTGCAGTGAAACTGGAAAATCCGAAGGAAAATGGACGTATGAAAGTTTTTTATAATTTCATTGAGAATTTATACTATCTTAATGCTTCGAGGAGATTAATTATGGTTGCTCCGTATCTTACGATTGTAAAACGCCAGTTATAAGAATTTTGACGTAGACACACTCGAGTATCAGTAATGATCCACTTGCAGGTTGTCTGAAAAACCCCATGAACCCACGAAGTGGACATCGACACGTTGGGTGTAACAATCTTTAAATACAACATGATAGTATAACATCGAAGTTTTTAACTATACAGTTAGTGTCAAAACCTTTCCATTTCTCTGTAGTCCATGGTATCATCGTTATAGTCATACTAATTCCCCAACTTTTTATTTAATAATGTATCCCATTTTTAATTAAAAATTGTATTCCTGTAAGAGAAAAACAGTGTTACAAACTGTCCATATATTTTTCCAAGCTTTCAATTTCATCAGCGCCACACAAAATCTAATGAATGGTAACGGAATGAGAAAAATATCTTGGGTTGGGTAAATTTAACAAAAAAAAAATTGGACAGTTTTAAATATAAATGTTGGGGGGACAACTTTAAATAAAATTAATCCGATTGCCGCAACATGACGTTTCGTAGCAAATGACGATATTTCTGCTCAATGACGATACTTCTACGTTCTGGAGATATTTCTAATAAATAGGTACACTAGAGCCCCAAAAATCCATGTAGGACCTACTACTGAACGATTCGGAATATTTAAAAACTTTATTGCACAAAAATAAAAGTACAAATGGCGGACTTAATGCCTTAAGGCATTCTCTACCAGTCAACCACTGGGCCAAAAAGAGAGGTTTGCTAGGTGCAGGCTGTAGAAAATATTAAAATCATGTCACAATTACTAATATCTAATTAACACTAGATAATACATATAAAATAAACTTACACATATACTTTATATCATATACATACATATATATAAGTGTACCTACTATGAAACATCACGAAGAATCAATCACGTAACTTAGAAAGTAAATGCTTGCGAAGCATGTGCTTGAAGGCGAGTTTGCTCTGAGCTTTTCTGATATCAAGAGGCAGGTCATTCCAAAAGCGCATTGCCTGAAGAGTGAAGGAATTTACCATGAAACTGGTGCGATGTGGGGGGATGAAGAGCTTAAGGCTGCGGGACGTACGGAGATCGCAACCGGGACGAGAAGCAACAAATTTAAATTTTCATTTGAGATAATTCGGTGTGAGAGGATCAAAAAGAAGGGAATACAGTGTACACAAAAGCCTGAGAGATCTACGCTCACGTATAGGAAGCCAGTTCAGCTGCCTGCGGTAAGCAGACACGTGGTCATACTTCCGAAGACCATAAATGAACATAATACAGTTGTTCAGCAGTCTGTCAAGTTTATTTAACGAAGCTTGTACGATATTAGAGTAGCACACATCAGCATAATCAATTACAGGAAGGACAAGAGCTTGTACAAGAAGGGTCTTAGTGCTTACTGGCAGAAAATTCTTGAACCTGTAGAGTGATCTCAGCGTGTACGTTACTCTGCGGCATACATCAGCGACTTGGGGCTCCCATGTAAGGCCACTATCCATGATCAGACCCAGGTTCTTCACTTTAGAAGATATTGGGATGTCTACGTTTTCAAACCTGATCGGATCTATACTAGGTGAATCCATCAAAGCGAGCATGCGGGGGCTCCCAAGCACGATAGCTTGACATTTGGATAGATTTACCGCAATCCCAAAAGAGCGCGACCATAGAGAGAGGCGGTTTAAGTTACTGTTCATAAAAGACACTGCATGATCAATGTCCCTAACATTTGTCTGGGTGTAAAGTTGCAGGTCGTCAGCATAAAGATGGTAAGAGCAGTCAAAGTTAGGCGTGACCATATTAATAAAGATAGAAAAGAGTAGAGGAGAAAGAATGCCGCCCTGTGGGACTCCAGAAGAGAGATTATACCAGTCAGAATAGGATTGATCGACCCGAACCGATTGGCGGCGATCTCGAAGATAAGAAGAGAACCACTTAGCTGCTGATGATGATATACTCAAGTGATCCAGGCATGCTAGTAAAAGATCATGGCTAACGACATTAAATGCATTCGAAAAGTCAACTAAGACCAACAAAGTTACCTGCGATAACTCCATGCCTTGCCTTACGTCTTCGACGACTTTGAGCAGAGCAGAGCAAGACTATGTCCCGGGCGAAAACCCGACTGAAAAGGGGAGAGGAGCTGATTTGAATAAACATAGGCAGAAAGTTGTTTATGCACGATCGCCTCCAAAACCTTAGAGAGAAACGGGAGAATGGAAATTGGGCGAAAGTCTTTTAGCAAACTGGGGCAAGAAACTTTGGGAAGGGGTAAAACATAAGCTTTCCGCCAAGCAGAAGGAAAATCCCCAGTAGACAGTGAAAAGTTTACAACATACGTTAAAACTGGGAGAATGCATTCTAAAATGCTTATAATCATTAGTCTGCTCAACTCATCATGGCCAACAGCATTGGACCTAATCGATTTAATTACCTTACGTATATCATCATCAGTGGCTTGAGTGAATGAAAATATTTTTGTTAAAGGACAGGGTAAAGCAGCAATGTGAGACATGCTTTGACTTAAGGTAGCAGGATCAAGAGATGAAGTTTTGGCAAAGTGAGAGTTAAGCTCATTGAGAGAGAATGAAGAGGTAGTTGAGCAAGTATTAGTTTTGACAATACCGATCGACTTTAAAAACTTCCATGTTTCGGCAGGGGACGAACCTGCTATACTACTGTGAATATAATTACGTTTGGCTGCTCTCACCATCTGATTACACTTATTCCTAGCTGTTTTAAAGATGCTCCAATTATCGTCACAACGATCTCGCTTATATCTCCTAAAAGCACGATCCCGTCTTGTCATAGCCATTCGGACGGCTCTGGTAATCCAGGGTGCAGGACGGCGCTTCATCTTTACTTTCCGAATAGGGGCATGAACGTTGAACAGCTTTAAAACAGACAGGTTAAATGAATCCACCGCCTCGTCCACTGAAGGTGCCGAAAACGTTGACGATCAGTCCTCCTGGCACGCGTCCCGCTTTAGCGCATCAATGTCTAACCTCGCGAAGCTACGCATGTTAACAGTGACGCGATGCGGCTTTGGTGGCCGGACCCGATAGCTTAAGTAAATAAGATCATGGCGTGAAAAACCTGGGGCCGACATCTGACCGGCCGCGTCCACAAGATTCACAGACGAAACAAATATCAAGTCCAACCAGGAGTCCGACGTATCCACATTGCTGTGAGTAGGCTCCAATGGGAGAATAGATAAGTCTGCTGACTCCACGGTTGAATACAATTTGCGCGTCCTAACATTATCCTTAACAAGATCTGTATTAAAGTCACCCATGATTATGTGATGCATGTACTCTGTGCTTAAAGGGGCCAACACAGCTTCGAGATCTGCGAAATAGTCGACAGTCGGGGGGCAATATATTACTCCAAGAACTATTTTGGTCCCACCTATGCAAATCTCGACAAACAGATATTCCATAGACCTAGAAAATTGAGGTGGGGATTTAGCAATAATTTTGAGAGGGACATCAGTACGAAGATATATGGCAACACCACCACCCCTTTTACCGACGCGATCGTTACGCAGCAAGACATAGCCAGAAAGACTGAAGGAAGTAGACATTAGATTGGGCTTGAGCCATGATTCAGATATGAGAATAACGTGAATATTGCAAGAGGAAAAAGACTCAAGGAGATCATTATAATGGCTGGGTATACTTTGTGCATTTATATGGCATACGTTTAAGTTCTTCGGGTAGTTTTGAAACGTGTCCGTTAAACAGTCATTAAGTGTATAAAGCTCAGATATTGTACTATTAAGTGAGTGAAATGAAGCAGACATGTCACAAGCGGAATGAAAAGATTCATCATCAGACATAATATCTCAAAGGTAGGTACGTAAATATATAAATAACTAAATATATATGATTATTATAAATATTTTACTTACGTGCTAGGATGCACGCGCAACAAAGAAAAACCAACCAGGTTCTCTTTAACCCACCAGTCAAACGTTTACACACAAGAAATAATCAATTTAAAACATATTAAAACAAGACTGCAAGTAACGTACGGTGTTTACAAAACAACTTAAAATATATATATAAAAATGCAGGGAAATAAAATGTTTAAATTTTAAATTAAGCATTCCAAAAAACACAATAATACCTAACAAACATAGCGCGGATGTGTATAGACAAAAATAAATGCAGTAACAAAACGCTTACATTGACAGCTGTCAGCGTGTGACATGACATATGACAGATAAATTAAATTCTCTAAAAGCGTTAAGAACATAAAATTTGTAAACACATGAAATGAAGTATAGACGGTAGATTTTAACAAGACTAAAAGTGATCCATAATTGATACAAATACCGTGCAGAAAAAAGAAAAGTAACTGAGTTTCTGGAACGACGTAGTTAAGTAATAATAGTTACATGAATTGCAAACAAAAGACAAGTAAAATCAATCTCACATTAACTAGATTGCCTCAACGTCTTGTCGAACGCTTATCTTCAGGCTTCTTAGGTGCCGCCGAAGCCTTCGCTGGCTTCGCTTTGACGTCAGGATTTGGTATCGGCGCAGGCGGAGCAGTCAAATTTGCTACAGACGCAGGCTCACTTGTCATGGGCGCAGACGCAGGCTCACTTGTGGTGGGCGTAGTCGCAGGCTCACTTGTGGTGGGCGTAGACGCAGGCTCACTTGTTGTGAGCGCAGACGCAGGCTCACTTGTCGTGGGCGCAGACGCAGATGTAGGCGCCGCACTTGCAGAGACTGGAGCATGTGCGGCCGTCAGGGCGTGGAGTTTCTCAGCTGTGGTCACACGCTCCCTCTTCCCATTCGGCAGTTTTATAAAGATATTGCCACCGCTTGTCCACACCTTATGCATGCCAAAATGGGTGCGTGCTTCTGTGATGACTGCATGCCGCTGCCTAGTCAAGAATTCTGAAATCACTATCTGGGAACCTTTGAGTGCGGTTTTCTTCGCCCACACAGAGTTCTTGACCACTACATCACAAAATCGGACCAGGATTGGCCTTGTACGGCCACCTGCACTGCTCCCAAGCCTGTGGCAACTCGACATTGAGGCACAAGAAACCTGTGGCAGCCCAAGGTTGCTCTGACAAATAGTGGCAACAGACTCGGCCACATCTTCATCTACCACCTCCGGGTTGGACTGTAGCAAAGGGGGGGCCGGGACTTAGAATATTTTTGGTCGAGGTGGTGTCATTATAACACTATTTTTAAATGATTGTAATGTGTAGATGGCGTCAAAACAAGCATCTTTTATTGGAAAAACTTTTCTCTAAACTTAAAAATGGCCGAGTTAGAGGCCTTCAAAGGTTGAAGTTTTTGAAGGCACCTCCGGCACGCCGTTGATCACTAAGTGGTTCCTTCGGTGTTGCATTTCCAGAGAGTCCACCGTTTCACTGAGGGCCTGGATTTGCTGCCTTAGCAGCCCCAATATGGCAGAGACATCCGCTTTAAAGCTACTGACCTCCTTAGCGAGACTGCTTATAGTGGTGTGTGAATGTGGTGACACCGCCTTCAGTTTTGAGTCTAGGTCCAGAAATCGTTGTGAGAACTTAGCTTCCAGTGACTTCTGTGTCTCCAATATGCTCTCCATTGTGTGATTGTGTAGAATATAATCAGTAAAATTATTTGGGTGCAAAGGTCAAGTGGCAGGTTAGTGGTTTTATTTACACTATGCACATCCAGTGAAGTTTTCCACACAATGTGGTTTATTAGACCAATATATATTGTTTACAAACTAATTTGTACAAATAAACTATTAAAATTTAAATTAAATATTATACAGTAATATTTGGTGACTTGTTCTTTTGACACCTACCCGAAAAAAAAAAAGGAATATTAGTTGATAGGAAGAATTAAAGTTACATGTTTTTTTTTCACGGCAGGGAAGCGTGTACAGGTTTTTAAGAATGTACAAATAGTACATTTCGATGCTAGTGCGGAAAGTTTATTTTTTTTATCAATACCAATACTACTTAGAAATTGCAATTTATATGCGTTATTTCATTATTAACGATTTTCGCTTTAAAAAGTATACCGGACTCTTAAGCCAAGTGTTTATTTTTTAATTATCGAAACTATATTGCCAGGAGGAAACCATATTAGCCATATCCACAGTCCTATCATCTAGATAAGACAACCAGTAAGATCAATAAATATGCCTTATTAGTTAACTTCTACATCATGTTTCTAATCCTACTGACAGCGAAAACCTTGATTGTTCACAATAACATCTAAGAGGTTTCCATGTCAAAGTATTTCCTAAAGAATCATTGCATACCTGCCAAAGTAGTGGTAGGAGCGAGGCGGACATACTTTCGAATTGCACAGTCGCTATCAACGACGGTGACTTACAACTCATGATAAGCACACATTTAAGAACGAGCAAGATGTATATACCTTTGAATCGCGCAGTCGCGATAGCAATTCAAAAGCGAGTGTAAGTGTAACCCATGGTACCGAATTGTACAATAGTTTTAGTTAATACATAACATTTTAAGGTTAATACATTTTAAGTTCTTCATCCGATGCGATCGATCAAGGTCATCGGTGTCAAAGGATCGAAAAAGATCGAATAAGTATAGTAACATGACAAAATACGCTGTAAAATGGTTTAACTACAATAAATAATACGTTATGATAATATTATATTCAACAGGACTTGACTTTGATGCCATTAATGCCTAGTTAAGCCACTTCAGAAAATAAGTATGATTTCGATTATTAACCGGTTATTTGATTTGATAACCGGTTTTCAAATTAGCCCAAAAAGACTCGGTTAACCGGTTTTTCGGTTAACCGGCTAACCGGTTATCAAATGCTGCTGTGCACACCCTAATTGTAATACAGTTGATCTATTAAAAACATCTTCAAAATGTTTATCTTATCTTCTTTACTTTCTCATTTTAAATTTCATAAACAATAGTTATTTATTATACAAGGGGGCAAAGTTGTTGTTTAACTCTCGGGCTTATATTGAGACCCAAGCAAGCGAAAGATTCCAAAATTGAGCCACGAGCATAGCGAGTGGTTCAATTACTGGAATCTTGAGCTTTACGAGGGCCTCAAGGCACGAGAGTTGAACAAACTTTGCCGCCGAGTGTAATACAACATTTTCCCCCTCACTACTGCGAGGATAATACAGACTACATACGATTATAAATCTTATCCACATGTAAGTTATCTTTAAGAAACCATCAAAAATCAATTTCAAAATTTGTCATAGAGTAAGTACAATCCTGATACTTAGATATTGCCAACAGCTTACCAAGTGCGGGACATGATCACATGACCAATTTAAGGTGTGACCTCCGATTGCACATATTTACTATGGGCATATAGGACTCACTTATACTGGACTGGTGGTAAGTGATAGGAATTAGATTACTTTGCCCCACATGTGGATATGATGCGTTTTTCCACGCTAGTTTTAAAGGACAAAACAGCGCTTTCCGAGCTAGTGAGGGGAAAAATAATAAATCGCATGTGACCAATCGTATCGTCATGTCTAATAGGGTCTACGAACATGTTTACCTGATTGATATCGCTGCTACTTACTTTGAGAGACGTTTCGTAGGCTCTGTTCGCCGTTTCATACACACAGATTTATGAGAACTGTTTTCAATGTTTAATATTTTTAATGAATGATCATTATTATGAAATTAAACACTTTAGAACGGATTAATCGCGTTTATTAACACCATGATCCTACGTTTCGAGCCCTTTACAGCACTCGTTTTCACAGGGTTAAGATGATGACTGCATGATGATGATGGTTGCAGTCATCATCTTAACCCTGTGAAAACGAGTGCTGTAAAGGGCTCGAAACGTAGGATCATGGTGTTAATAAACGCGATTAATCCGTTCTAAAGTGTTTAATTTCAATGAATAACAATCGCGGTAACAGAAGACAATATTATCATTATTATGATGAAGAAGTAAATATTGAAATATGAAATATCAACATCTTTAATATTTTTGCGTTAATAGTAGATACCTATTTAGTTTTATTACGTCTCGGTAACGTTAACGAACAATAATACTCTTTGGTAAGCAGTCATGAATTGGAAGACAACTAAATAAATAAAAATGTAAAAGTAAAAAGCACTAGCTCTCAAAAACGAACCTTGCGCACGCAAAACAGACAAAAAAGGCACTTTTTGAGCAACTGTACTCGTATTAAAAAAAATACATGGAAATACTAGAGATATAATGACACGAATTTTGACAATAAAAAACACGTAAAGACGTAGTCAAAATAAAGTTTTAATGTTGGTAACTAAGTATTTTATTATTTTTAAACTTTACAGAACATTAGAATAATTTTAGAATAAGTACTTACCTGAAAACCAACGATTCCTAAATTAACTATTTAAAGCACCAGAAAATACTAATACTTTGTTTGATGTATGATACTATATGCAATATCAAGCGTTAAGGAAGGAGTGGCCCCACGACGCTTTTATCAAAATTAACAGGCGCGCCCTGCTCGACGCACCCAACTCGTAAAACCTCGACATCACGGTTTCATGGCGTAGCTTCTAGCACAGCGGCGACGCCTTTTCACCACACCTTGTAATCAACACTATTCACCCCTTCTTCTTCCCTGTCTACTCTACACCAGTGACTCACATAATACGTAGTGCAATGCTGTGCCAACACTAGTACAAACATGAATTTTAAAGTTTTGCCTTATTTCAGTCTAACTAGGGTCGCAAGTCAAGGGGCACATCAGTCTGTGCATTTGCAATTTATTGATTTAAAATGGTCTGAAAAGCAAAAAAGCAAGTGTATTGTGGTCTGGGTCCTATCCTATACCAGGTACCACGGTTCATGAACAGTTAAGACAGTTGAAATTTTAACAGATCATATATTTCTGTTCTCGCTATAACAACAAATACTAAAATACTTGAATAATAAAATTTGAATTTTTTGCTGAACACGGCACAGAATATTTAGTTATACTCACTTTAAAAAATAAATAATTTAAAATGAAATAAATACTAAAGACACCCATATAACCCTTGTTTTTTTTTGCCTTTTTTATAAATAATTGTCCGGAACCATTTGTGCGCGAGTCGTAGAAATAAATAACTGAATTCAAGTAACGAAACGGGAAATATTTACAAAAAAATCCATAGTCCCTTAGTACCCTCGGGGATGAATAATTATATCACCAAAAGCAAATGTGTCAACAATACATTGAAGCTTTAAGGTCGATGTGGCGTGCACATCACCTTAAAGCTTTAATTTCGATTAAGTTTTATGAAGCACTTGCTAAATATTTTTGTATAATAATTATTTATTTAGTTGATAACAGGACTTCGCGCAAATGAATAAACACGATTCAAAGCAAAGGAAGTACCTATTCATCATAAATCATAGTTTCCTAAAAATGTGCAAAAAGTTTAGTATGACAATTTGGTTGCGCAGATCCACTTAGCAGAATTGGTCCTATGCAGGGTTATTCGGTTATACATAGCACTTGTTAGACATCGGAAAGGCAGATCACTCCTCCAGCTATCTGACACTAAGGTACTACCTACATGGTAGGTAAAAATAATATTTTGCGCCTCAGTAAGCAATTGGCATACTATACAAGGGCGGTTGAAATGTCCTAAACCAAGGAAAAAACACAAAGGAAGTATTAATGTAACTAGGGTAAGCAGTACAATCATTGGCCCTTTAAGATGAACCTCGAGTTTAAACATTTTTCCTTCCCAAATAAGGTGCTAAATAGTAAAACTTTTGATGACGAGTTATCCCTAGAAATGTTGATAAATTGAATAAATCCCAACCATAAATATATTTACAACCAATTAAGAACTATGCAAAAACTAAAAAAATCGGACGAAAGTACTATCATTGGCCCCTAGGGTACCATGCCTATATTGGCATACCAAGAGTACAATGAATTGTACTTTGTGTTTATTGGCCCTGCCAATGATTATACCATGGTAGGGGCAAATCATTATATTTGTTTATTTTTATTGACGATAGTGAATAGAAACCATAACTAATATAAAGGAACTCAAATATTACATTTTGAATGCCAATAAACAGGGTAAATAACAGTTTATAAGTATTGAGTAAACACTTTAGAACGGATTAATTGCGTTTATAAACACCATGACCTTACGTTTCGAGCCCTTTACTGCACTCGTTTTCACAGGGTTAAGATGATGACTGAGAGAATGCGCATTCGCATTCTCTCAGTCATCATAATCCGTTCTAAAGTGTTAAATTTAAATGAATAACAATCGCGGTAACAGAAGACAATATTAAATAGATTTTAAGTTCAGGGGGCCAATGATTGTGGGGGGGGGGGGCTAGGTATTTAGGAAAACAGAGAAAGTACCTAGTACTTTCTGCCTAAATGTACGAAATAAATATTCGTAGCGAATTTTGTGAATATTTTAAAACATGCGAATATTCGTTACATCACTAGTAAGTAGGCGAACGGTCGGGTAGTGAGGGGCATATTGAGCAGGCGGATAAGTTGGGCAATCGCAATATCTCAAAAACTACTCATGCTACGCGGGAACACCTAATGGCGGAAAGTTAGGTCTAAGTGAGGTGAATCTATTTATCTAATATCTTTTGCCATGCGGCGCCGGAGTTGGCGACAGGGATAGTTTGTTTTTGCTCTAAAAATTAAGAAAACCAGATTGAATTATTTTTCTTCTAATTTCATGAAAATAGATGTCTCGAAAGTCTGGTAAAAGCTATCACTTAATAAATTAAAATGTCTTTTGAATTGTATTACCCATTTTGATGCAAGTGTGACTCATTTAATTAAACCCTTAGATTTTCCAAAAAACGTGGCGAGGGGTTAGTTGAGCAGTTCATTGCGGGGTTAGTTGAGCAATGCCCAACACTAGGTGATTCAGATTGTAAGGTCATAGTTTATAGCTAGCAGAAAACATACATTGTGGTCGCGTTGACCTTTATAAGGTATTATTTAGTTTGTAAGTGATTAAAAATATATAATTTCGAATTTATGCCCATTACTTAAAATCCGTGACAAGTATTTACTAATGAACGTTGATTCTGGATATAAGAATTATGACTATGAGTTTGATTATTATGTATATGTGTAACTTAAATGTTATCTCTATTTACCCCATACCTATGCTCAACTTACTCGTACCTCACTATAGGGATAAGTTGAGCGATTCTGACTTCGATTACTTTAGAGCAAATATTTGCTAAATAATGCACGATACAATAAAACTTGTCGGCCGATATTTATAGCCAGATAAATGTCCTAGCAATCAAAGAGAGTTTCATTTTTCTAGATCAAACCATTAAGAAAATATAGGGCTTTGATTCCAAAATTGCTCAATGTGCCCCGCTCTACCCCACGCCGAATTTTTGGCATGTTGTTTGGAGACCCCATGTAGCTGCACTTTTCAATCAGAATCAGAATAGCAGTAACTCTTCTAATTGCAGAAAAAAACACGAAATTTTAAAAGTAGAAGTTAATAAATAATAATAATATAAATAATAATTTTTTTCTTCTCTCCATAACCCAGTATTTAGTCCACCACTTTCACCTAATTGTCCAGTATATTTTAGATTCCATTAAATCTCAATAGTCTATACACCCTGGCGGGTGCCTTGCTGCCTCTGCGTGCGTCCCATGACTCGGGCAGGTGTAACATCCGCTCGGTGTACCCCATACATTTCATTAAATTGTCGAAAGGGCTCTGCGTGTTGGCTTCGGCTCCGCGTACGCCTCCCAAAGGTCCGGAACACCATTGTTCCGTGATGGGAAAGACATATAAATAATAAATATTACAGGGTATTCAAATTATGCCTGTTTTTTTTCGGAACACAATCAAATGGGTTTAGCTTAAGTTTGCTACTAAATATTGGCTAAACCGTTCTTGCTAACTAAAAACACAAATATTCTTACGTTTGGGTGCATATAATATCCTTTTATTTAAGTAAAATATAAAGGAATGTCTTCTTTAAGTAAAATGAGCCAGTTTAAGGATTTAAGGTAGTTTCCCTCCAGGGCCAGACTTATTTTTCCACACTGTATACTATAGGTACATATATCACGATAAAATGAGGAATAAAAGAACACAACAGTCACAACAGAATATAGATATATTTGAATATTCTTTTGTGTTATTTCATTCCCCGTTTTATTTATTTTAATTTTATTTAGTTTAGTTGCCTAATAACTAAATAGATACATTTTGTCTCCCGACACTTTAACTTACTTGTTGTTTTTGAAAAAAATACCTATTGTCTTACTTTTAACTCAATTCACCCTATGCACCCAAAATAAGTACGGTAGAGTTCATTAATATGTGTACACTTTTTCACCTTATTACAAGGGAATATGGTAACAAAAATGTACAGTTCTACACATATTAATGAACTCGACTGTACAATAGCGTTTTATTATCCAGCACTTCTAATTTAATTTAATTTGGAAAGTTTGATTTGTAGGCAAGGTACGCTATGTTGATATGATATCAATAACATAGATGCCGATATAATTAAATTAATACATGTCCTCATTGTACATTCTCCATTACCTACTATAAAAAGGTTCGATGTCATATCTGATAACGAGCCTCCTAAGCAGCTAAGATAATAAAAGTATGCGGATGTCGTTTCAATCAAATTGATAATTTACTGTCAGTACCATTCATATCTCAAATACACATTGTTTATTTATTATTTAAAAATGAGGAGAAAATAAGAAACATTTATTTATGTCGAATAACATTTAGATGTTGACATAAAATATTTTGTTACGAGTACATCACTTTTATATAGATGCCTCGAGTTATCCCAGGTATGTTAATAAAGATAAATACTTATAAATTTGTCTTAGTGTTTATAAGATTGGCACCAAAACGGGCCTAAGATTTCAGAAGTATGTCGACACGGACTGACATGTCACATCAATAAAATTTTCGCATCATGTGGCATTTTGCTATATTTGCACCCAACCCTGTCGTTATGGAGCGGAAGACAAAGGGCGAAGAATAGCAAGGGCGAAGTAATTGGTAGGTAACAGGCAGTTGTTATCGCACGGTAAGACTAATAGCAGGCTATGGTGTCGACATTTTGCCCTACAATGACTGACTTATTATGCATACTCATATTCATTTATCTTAAAATGCCTTTATAGCCATTGTGATTCCAACTCATATTCAAATAATAAATGAAATTACTTTTCCATTCGATTACGAACTCGTCATGTATTGACCGCTAATACAATTGTCAGTACATGTCGTCATTGCAGACGTAGCAGTTATTTAATATCTGCAAGCGATGAATACTAACTAATACTAGTAACTAATGGAATATTTCATAAAAAATGGCATGTATTGTATTTTTTATGATTTTTAAATATAATCAATACAATTGATGATCATTGTTTTTGTTTGTTAACAAAAATGTACGAACCTCAGAAATGAATCGAACTGTAAATCGTATGAAAAATTATATTAATTATTGGTTGTAAATATATGTATGGTTGTGATTTATTGAAATTCTCAACATAGGGATATTTTGTCATCTAAACTTCTAAAGTTTTATTATTTAGCACCTTATTTGGGAAGGAAAAATTTTGAAGCTCGAGGTTCGCCTTAAAGGGCCAATGATTGTAGGTACTGCTTACCCTACCTATTAAAAAACGGTAAAATGATCTCGATGAACTGCAAAGGAATGATGTGTGATGTGCAACGTTGTGATTTCCGTAAGGGCCACTTGCACCCCCCGGGACTAGCCAAATAACCCGGGGTTAAACGTTTTTTTGTTAGAGATTTGATGGCTTAACTCTGGGTAAGCGACTAAGCCTGGTCGTTGCAAGAGGGCCAAAACATCGTTGCATATTCCAATTAGTGAAGTAACGCACACCGCACACCCCTTGCCTATTTAATCCCCAACAAAAAAGGTGTTGTTTTATGTTTAAGAAGTCCTTTAATTTCTGTGGCATCATAGCTTTCTAATAAATACATTTGAGCGTTTCAACAAGACTGTGTACTTCAAATTTAAACGATTTCTTTACATTCGTGGAGTACTTACATGTCTTATTCGGAAATAAATATTCGAAAGTCACTAAAGGGAATAGGTTATTAATTACTTGTACTAAAGCCAGCTTATAATTCATAGAAGCCTTCATGGAAAATATTAACGGAATAAATATATAAGGTCAACCCGTGTTAAAAAATGCTCTGATTTATGCAGGGAAACAGAAAGAGCCGAAAGGATTTTTAGGATCAAGACAGACAATCCAAAAAGCTTCTTATGTATCCGGACACGTATTAAAGATGAAACCGGGATAGCAAGCGCGTTGCATACACAAATAACATAAACTTAAAACAAAAAAAAATATTGAACGTTAAACACTACATTCGGTAACATGCCGAAATCACATAGAGGAAACAAAACATTAGGGATGCAAAGGTGGTGAAAATATGAATACATTACAACAGCATGCAAGTAATCATACGCACGCAAGAAATGGCTTCGTGCCCCGGGAAAACAACTTTTTTTTTAAACCAATAATTCATCTTACCTTAATTTCATTTCAGGTTTTTATGAAACGGAAAGGGCTGAACGCGAAACGGTGTACGGATTTAGAAACAAAGTGTCAGAAACTGAAGCTTTTACGAGTGGAGGGGAGAGAGTTGCCTGTTTTTACGGAGGTAGGTAGGTATTAACAAGCGTATGACTACTAAAGTATACGGCACAGAAACGAACTCAAGTATGTACCTTCAAGACATGGTTGAGGGTAGTATAATTTATTACTTGTTAACTATTAGGTACTACTACTAACGCGGTCGAGAAGTAAATGTCAAATATGACAAGTAAAAATCTATACTAAGCATTCTGTCGTCAACTGTCTATCAGGTTCAAAAGTTAAGGGATTCCGGTGGTATTTTAGCACTAGTAATGCAGTGGAGTCGCCATTGTATATTTTTTATTTATTTGAATTAACGAGTTTTAGAATTATAAAATCATATTATGTAGATTTTATAATATAACATATAAGTTATATTATATTAAAAGTACAGCAGATAATAATTTTTAATTGCACACTACCAATGAAATCAAACAAGAATGAATATCGAAGTAGTAAGAAAGGGTATTCCGAATGAATATTATATGTACTGATACTGAAAATGAAGTATGAGTAGTATACCAAAATTTATTCCAATGGAAAATTAATCACGATCTTGATATTCTTGATACAACATTTTAAGTACAACATTATACATTGTATCAATTATTTGTTTGAAACCAATAAATATTATTGTACGTTATTGGTTTATCAATAATCTATTCATCCAATCAAAAATATATAACGACTCCATTTCTCTTTGTTTACCCATTGCCACCAAATATCCCAACTCTAGAACTTTTTGAGATCTACAATTCTACATCCAAAAATGCTAGTGAAATATTTATTTCAGTACTCAAACTTATAGATTAGTGTTTATTCATCATTTAATAAACAGAAACCTCGTATAAAAACGGGACCTCATTAAACAGCAGAAGTTTCAAACATAATAGTGCATTACTGCAGAGGCCGTGAAGTAAGGGATTGCAGGACGATATGACTCGGCCGGATAAAACAAGTCCTGCAATCTCTCTTCCAGGCGAGGCTTGTATAGTGCTTTTCTCAAACATTGTGAGGAAATATTAAAATTAAAATAACTACTAGGTAAATAGTTAACTAGATTATTTTTTTTGCAGGCAGACATCGCAACTCAAGTGTGACTTAGTGCGGGGGCGTTGTCCTGGTGAAACAAAACACCTTTGAAATGTTTCCCTCGACGTTCCTCGCGTATAACATTACGCAGTTTTTTTATTTGTTCCGCATATAAATTCGCCGTAATTGTAGTAGCTCCATGATCGAGGTATTCAATCATAACAACCCCTTGGTTATCCCAGAAAAGGAAGCCCATGACTTTACCGGCGGATGATATTGCCTTAAATTTCTTCGGAGCCGGAGATGATGGCCACTTCCAAGTCATAGATTGTTGTTTGATCTTTGGGTCGTAATGGTGAAGCCACGTTTCGTTCATTGTTACAAAACGAGCCAAAAAACGGTCAGGATCTTGCTGTAACAAGTCCAAACAGCTCTGTGAAACCCGCAGTCTGGTTTGTTTCTGAGTGTCCGTAAGCATTCTGGGTACCCAGCGTGCTCTGAATACCTTTTTCATGCGCAAATAGACATGTATTATATTGTGAACACTCCCTACAGAAATCTTTACGTCTTCAGCTATAAAACGATCAGTAACACGACGATCCGTTAATATTTTTTTTCTACTCGCCGACTTTAATCTGCCAATTACGAGTACATAGACAAAACTATAAACTCATACTTTTCGATATTAGACAGTCCAACTCAACTATAATATCTCATTTCGTTACGCTGTAGGCAACTATAATAGAACTTCATACAAATTCTATACTTATTTGCGATGCCGCCTGGGACTTTGCCGACCGCGCGCCTCACGCCTGCGCCAACCGCGCCGGCCTGCCGGCCATCTTTTCGTGTTACATCCTTGTTAAGTCAATGAAATTGAATGATGAAATTATTCCTCCATAGATGATGATGACTCGTAGAAAAAGTATTGTATACAATCGTAATATAATTAAGTTTTTCAATCTCGTACCTTACTTAGGCCACTCAGTAAGCTTCGTGGCCTAAACACGGTACTCGACTGAAAAACTCTTCATTATATCACGATTGTATAATATGCTATTATATCATTTGTACGGTCACTACAGTGTTCGGCCGTCCTGAGCGTGGGTCGTCATTGATGTTCGATCTTCCTCTTTTAAACTCGGCACATCACCGTGCAACCGTAGCATAAGGAGTGTGAACCCCTAATATTTCCTGCAAATCTAACTTAACTTGCTCAGTAGTAATTTTTTTTAATCAAAAGTATTTATTTGATCACCACGATCTTAAATTTTCTCCATTTTTACCATTTGTTCCCGACACAACGAAATGAATGTGTTCCATTAAAAAAAACGGATGTCAAGTTTTTTTTTCATAACAATTAAATGAGCTATGCGTGCCAGTACTTTTTTATTTCTTTGCTAAAGATTTATATGTCATTCTCATTACTTATTGAACAGGGTACGTGACACAAAATGAACCCCTTCCTATTGTTGATATTGATTTTCTATTTTCATTATACCTTATTTTTGCCTTTAGTCATAAAGACTTCACATTGAAATATGTATAATTATAAATAATGCGAGTTTTGGGTTGACAACGTTACCATTTCAAGAAATGCCTAGATTTTCTTGTAAAGCTGTATAACGACACATTAGTAATTTTACTCTCAATCAAAAGGTTAGATCCTCGATGAAGTAAATATGGAACGATATTTAAACGACCCGCTTCTGTTACATCGAAGATGCAATACAAAATTAAGCCAAGTTCATCGACCCGGTAGTCACATTTGGACAAACGTTTCGGTAAACTGACTAACAGATAAAGTTTTGTGTTAAGAAGATCGAGTGCCGTTATAAAGTGATGGCAGAGGTGAATGTACGCACGAAGTGTGCCAAGCGCAGAGAAATGCTTCGGAGTGGATACCGTTAGTGGAACGCGGTCAAGCCGGCAGGCCGCACATTGGTGTTCATGTTTATAACTTTGACTATCTCGAACCATTAAAATTATTTATAATCAGATCATTTAACAAGTTTATCTAGGATCTCCGAGATATCGTGCGAACAATATGGTACCTATTAAGGAAAAGAAATTTATTTGATAATTTTCGTACCTGACTGTGTAGTCAAAGTTTGAAACATGGATATTGCGGACAAAAATAAAAATAAAAAGTGGGAAAGTGGGCAGTTACGGTTTTCAGATTCTTCTCTTTACCTCTGCTACCTGTGCTTGTTGCCCAATTTTATCATATGAAAAATAAAGGGTACTTACCGTTGCTGGATCAACGGTAAGTACCCTATATTATTTCTATTTCCCTTGTACTTGTATGTACGGGAAATGCGATATAATCGGCTGTATCATATTTTTACTATAACTAGGAAGTTTGAAGTTTTCAAGGGTCTGTAGACAAGCCCGATTTTTTAAGTCATAATGATTTTATAACGCATGAGGACTATGCGTTATAAAATCATTTTGACTATTATAAAATCGGGCTTGTCTACCGATTTCTAATAATCATGCAGTAAGTGCAGAAGACCTGCCTTAATAAATATCCCTATATATCATTACATATCCCTTTATTTAACCAGTTAAGTTTAACCGTAAATCATCTGGCGATCAACGTAATAGGAGCGTTTCTAATACCCTCGCTTTGGCTTGGTCCTACTGCACGCAGTACTTCGACTCCTATTTATTCGTTTTGCGAAATCGTTTGAAATATGATAACGTTCCGTTTGTACCGAGGGAATCTGGCGTAGATATCTTCTCGTGAGACTTTCACACAATCTTTTAGATGTTTAGTTGGTTATAGAATTACTTAGACTACTTACTAGTGTTCGTAAGTGGATATAGTTATACGAGTCGCAGGCACACAGATTATTTATTTATCTTTAACTTTGTTGTTAGAGTACAACCGTTAGACGAATATTTTTTGCAATAATTAAAGCGGTTGAAGCAAGTAAGGCGTAAAGCAAAACGGGCGGCGTTGTGAGCGCAACAATTTGCATTACAAATACACCCGCGATGCGCCAGCCAGCCCCTTCGCATAACGGTTCCAGTGGGGGACAATGTCATAATCAACCCCGCGTGGACGCTTTTTGGTCGTTCAGTGATTTTCGATTGTACTAAACTATTATAGCAAAAAAATATGCATCATCAAAAAAATAACAACGTCGTCACTAATATACTTATTGTGTAGGTACTTGTAATAGTTTTCAGCCCAACATCTATTAATGACATTTTAAACTCACTTTTCAAGACATGTTTTTATTTTGCAGCGGTTTAAGGCTAATAAATTGATAACATTTCATATTTTACCATCATAGTGATACCATTTTATTATATACGTAGTTTGAAATAATGCGTTAATTACTGGTACTGGTATTTTTAATTTATTGACGTAACTCTAATATTATTTTAGTAACAAATCCATTTTATAAGATTGCAGTACTGAATCAGCATCGTGACGCTAACTAGTTTTAAGAATTTTTACTATAACAGGCATTCATTTCGAAATGGTTTTCGATTTAGGGATATTAAAAATTGACGATTTTTAATATACAAACAGTATGGAAATTGAGTGTTAATCTTGAATTAAATTCACAGCGGAACATTAAATTTTAATTTTTCCCACCTGCTCTAAAATAAAAAGATAACTAGAAAAGTAACGAGCTAATACCGTCAAGCTATTAAGCATATAATGCAGATTCAAAAATGGTACATGTACTTTTCTGGGATAAAATAGGGATTATTAACATCTTTCAGATGCCTCGTGCAAAGTAAGTCAAATTTAGGAAATTTGCAATCCGTTACTACGATTTTGTTATGATATTATGATGTTATGTTAAGATATTTCACTATAGATACAATTATTTAAAAAAAACGCCCCGGTTTTTCAGTAACCGCGTGCTTGGATCGGACGTTTATAAACATACACATCATTAGCCCTCTATAACTCGTTTAAAAACCGCATAAAAAGACCACCAAAAAACATTTTCTAAAAATGATAGTTTAGCTAAATAATATTATCGAATTCGATATTATTATTTTTTCAGATTTCAAACATCTTTGCCTAACAAGGAAATTTGATATGACCTCTAATATCAGTGTATCGAAAAGAAGTATCAATTGCAAACAATGTTGCACGCAAGTCGCACGTTATTAGATATAGAAAAATATGAAAATTTCAAAATATTAATGTAAATAATTGCACGGCAAAAAATAAATTCATACATGAAAGTGGTAATCGATATATGCGGTTTGAACGCATCATAGAAATCTCAACATATGTGTGTATATTAAGCAGTGGACGTAATTGTAAAAAATCAGACACTTAAACACTCGTGTGATATCATTACCACCCCCAACAACCCACGCTCACGTTCCAATGCCTTCCCATTATATACAATCACATCTACTATTACAAGAATTGCATAAATTGCAATCTACATTTAGATGAAATTATTAATTCGTCAATCAGTATCAAATAGGCTTTTAACTACTGGCTATATTTTGATTAAAAAACATGGATTATAATTGAAAACTTTGCGACAGAACTTATATTCGTCATATTTCCATCATCATCGTATCATCGTACTCGTTCAGATACGAGTTAGACTAAGCAGGGCAACGATATGGTCAGTGCTACAAGCATCAGCTCCACCATTTTGCTCGTACCTACTCATACTCATAGTACTCATTATCATTCATTTATTTATTTTCTTTATCATTATTATTATCCCATTACCTGATGAGTGAACTATCAATCTCGAATGCAGCATATCGTCGTCTTACTTTAAGTTAAAACTCGTACCAGATTTTTTGCAGATACGAGTTTGAGTAAGTATGACGACTATATATACCTTGCAGTACGTTATGTTATGACCTGACTAAGTATATATTCCACGAGATTTTCTTCATACGAAGAGGGTCTCTTTTCCGTCACATTTGCGGCGAAATAAATAATAGCAGATAAATCTTTAGGTATACGCGGGCTGCTACTTATATATCCGGAATAGAAAAAATAAACAGAGGTATGGAGATATTTGGAAATTATTCTTTATATTTGGAAATAAATAAAAATCATTGGGTGCTAAATAAGGGCTGTATGGTGGATGACCCGTTAATTGTATATTTTGACCTTTCAAACATTGAGTTGTTTTGCCTGATGTAGGACAGCTGTCATTGTCATGATGCAGAATGATTCTGCATCATGATTCTGGTTTTTTTTTACGTATTTCTTCAAATACTTCCGGTCAACAAATGGTCGTGTACCACTCCGAATTAACCGTTTTACGGTTTTCTAGCGGCACTGTATCCACTTGGCCATTAATATCAAACAAGCAGGCCACCATTTGCTTCAAGGTGCTTTTTGCACGAGTTACTTTCGTAGAGTTTGGCTCATTTTGAAATACTCACACTGTTGCCTGTTGTTTAGTTTTGGGATCATACGCATACCTATATGCAGGATTCATCACCTGTGTAGATATAAACAGCCTTTAAGTCACCACCGTTATATTTTTGCTGCATTTTCTTGCACTATTCGACGCGGGCATCTTTTTGATCCTTAGTTAAATTATGCGGCATCCAACGCAAACAATTTATTTTTACTAATTTTTGTTCATGTAATATTGTATTAATAGTCGTCATACGTATGCCTAGAGTCGCCTCTATATCGCGATACGTAACATGACGATCATGCATTATGAGTTAACGACGAACGATTTTGGGCGGCCTTCCTTACGAAGTTCCGTGAGCATACTACGACCGCGATTGAACTCACTAAACCAGTGTTACACAGTGGTTTTCGACGGAGCTTCATCACTAAAGGTCGAAGTTAATTGATCTATGCACTGATGTTGCATTAAACCACGCCGAAAATCGTAATAAATCATAGCATGAATATTTTCACGTGGAAGTTCCAGTCTTGCAGTGAGATGACAATTTAAACTCGTCGAAAACAAAAGAGTAGCGTACATGAAAAAAAAATTTATAACGGCCTGTATTAAAAAAAAGTTTACCGTGGAGTCCAGATATACCGTTTAAAAATGATAGGATCCCGGATTCCGCATACATAAATAGCAGTCCTTAAAAAAAGAGAGGCTACAATAAAGTCGCTGTTATTTTATTAAATTATTACATAGATTGAATACCATAATTATTTTTGTCATGTACAATGTAATTTAATTGAATGCTAAATAATTGTAATATTATTGGCAGAAACTTGTCTATATTCGTCAGCACTGAAATTTTTTCCTCACTTTAAATAACATCAGGAGAGCGTTGGTGGCCCAGCGGGAACAGAGTGCGACTTTCAATCCGACTGTCACGGGTTCAAATCCTGGCTTTGATATTTGGAAAACATCGTGAGGAAACCGGACTAATCCCAATATGGCCTAATTTACTTTCTGGGTAAGAAGGTCAGATAGCAGTCTCTTTCGTAAAACTAATGCCATAGCCAAATTTTGGGATTAGTTGCCAAAGCGGACCCCGGGCTCCCTGCATGAGCCGTGGCATAAATAGGGAAAACGCTATGATGAAGATCCAAATAATAAAGTTTTCTTAAGCGCCGTTATACTCTCGTACCTACATTCCTTTCTAGCTTGCCAATGTCCAAAAAAAAATTTTTTTTTAATATATTTGACTCTCATCTGATGGTAAGTGCAGACGCAGTCCAGAATGGAGCATTTATACTTAAGAGTGTGTTCATTCTGAGCGGCACATAACCAGAATGAAGGTCCCTAATTATTCACATGTTAAAATTGGACACTTGTCCTTGATCCATACACGTTGGGAACTCGACGTTCAAATATTGATTAAAATAAATGTACGAAATACGAATGGTTACTACATTTAAAATTCAATGGCACACCTCTTGTAAGTATAATTGTATACTTACAACAAATGTTTCGGGCTAAATTGATACCTATTTTTTTAATGTAGTCAATACGACGCATTTTCTGAATCAACAGGGTTTTTGAGAAGAAAACAATTTGAGTTATCGATCGACCAGTTACATTTTTATTATGTTAACTTAATAAACCTTGCTTATACAAGAATCGTATGCTATTATTTTCGTATCCTGTGAAGGCTCGGTACCATTGTATTTTATATATACATACATCTCATAAATCTTTTAAGAAAACTTGAGGGCTGATGAATTAATAACAAAGTTCTGGAGACGCGTGCTGACGGCTAACACGAGTACTGCATTAAAAGCAAAGGTAAAAAAGTTAGGCATTTTTAAATAAATATTTCAGGATGTTCAATACGTTCATGACAGATAAAAATAACGTCCAATGTAGATGATGCTAGTGAGCTTGTGCATACATCATACTGTGACAACATCTCGGGAAAATAAACATTAAGTAATATTGACATTGCCAATTCAATAGCATTTATAATGTTTAAGTTAATTTATACTTAATTTTATTTTATATATACTTTTATTCCACACAGTAAACTGTAATATTATTATTAAACAGCGTAAGTAGAGAAAATTTTATTGAAATAAACAAATAATATCGGGCAAGTATTCTGAGAGAATATATTAAATTTTAACTTTAGTCTGCCTACATAATACAATTAATGTTTATCCTAAATAACCATCCGCATAAATTAAGTCTAAATTTAATAATAAATATACGAGTATATACCCTCCGACGAGCCAGCACTGTTATAAGCGATCACTACATTCACTACGTTCGCAGAAGCTTACATAAGTAGCTGAACTCTCTATTAGATTTTACGGGCAAAAACAATAATAAGGGGGCTCCAACTTGTGGCAACAAATGATATAATTTGTAAAAATCCGAGTCCGCACTGAAATATGACGTCTATTCCCCGGTAATGGATGCAATCACTAGCGGATTTAAAGGGTTTTATATATCCCTCTCGTCAAGTCAAGCCTTAAATTCACCCAAACCTTTGAACTTACTTTTATAGCAGTGTCGGGACAATTCAAAAAAAGAAAAATTGGAATTTCGTGTTTTTTTTAAAATTACGTTAATTATTATAAAAACCTACTTAATGTTTATTACATTTAGAATTTATAACGCGCCATTTATATTTTAGTTATTTAAACGTTTTGCTGTATGTATACAACGCTGGAATTGAGGAGGGATATTTCCAGAAATGGGAGATAGATTAGACTTAGCTCTATATTTTCTCCATAGAAACTATGGTAATATATGCAAATCTTCCCAAATTATAGCCTATTAAACATCCATGGAAAAAACTACTTTGTTTCAATCCTAACAGGTGACGGTCAATGAACTTACTTGTAAACAAACGTTAGGCGACAGGTACAGTCACCTGATAGTATCTGCCGCTATGAGGGCCGCAAAAATATGTGACACGCTCTTATGGCCGTACAAATAAGTGTCAGATATTTTTGCGTGCGAGCGTGGTAACATCACACGAGTGTTTTATTGCCTACTTATTTACAATTACATACACAGCCTTATATACACACATATAATGAGCTTTCCACGATGCGTTCAAAGCACATAAATATATCGATCGCCATTACGACTTTCAGGACTGAAAACTTTTCTGACATTCAAATTTTGATATTTATATTTTTTAAATTCAGAGACAAAGTAGTGTTGCCCCAATCTTCATATCGTTCGATATCAAAATAACGTTCGACTCGCGTGCGTTATCGTATGCAATTGATTATTTGTTCCAAACTTAACGTCATCTCGACTGATATTAGAATAGAGGTCAAATGAAATATCCTTGTGTCAGATGTGTTCGAAATTTTAAAATATAAAATAGTAACATATCATCGAAAACGATAATATTATTAAGCTAAAATAACATTTTCACAAGTAAGGAATTTGTTTGTAACAAAGAAGTTTATTATTATGGCCTTTATATGCGGTTTTTCAACGCATTATCGAGGGCTAATGATATGTGGGTATATAAAATACTTTATCATTTTATTTCCGATAACTAACTAAACTCTTTGCGTGATTGCAGCCATTAAAATGTCTGCATCAAAAAATGATTCAGAGCATTAACAAACGCATATCCGCCGACAAGCGCATGTCCGACAGCTTGGGGCACAAGCTGTAGCGATGCAAGACACGGCGGAGCACTTAAACACCTTGTGTAACAACAACGGTTAATATTGTCACCACTACCAGTAAGTAACAAAGTAATTGATAAAAATATTTTCGTATTTATTTGATTTGACACGCTCAACGCAATTAAGCGTTAGGTGCTCCGAGTTTTCCCAAAGAAGATTCCTTGATTTAGCCGTGATGGGTAGACTGATGGTGCAATAGGGTTGTCACCACAGTTAAAAAGTAGTAGATTAGAAATAATATTTTTACTTAACTACATATAAAAAATCTACTCGCTATCACTATAACGATGCATTACTTCAAGGAAGATCCTTAGTTATCTTCCACGTTGTATAAAGTAAGTGAAAGGCAGGACCAATAAGAACACTCTATTCAAATTGTCCACTTAACACAATTCACACATATCACAATATTAAAAAATACTGCACTTAGCGTGTTGTTTTTTCTAGTATTTTATTTTAGTAAAATATTTTATCCGCTTAAGTTTTAGGTGATTAGAACTGCTATAAAATAAATTTAACATAGAAATAAATCTGGCGTATAAACGTGGTACAAAATTAACCGGGGAACCATCTGAAGCGTTAGATGGGAAGAATGGGCGGTAAAACAGCTCTTAATTAAATCAAGTGACACGTCTCAAAGCCTGCCTCAATTACAGGCACGACCCCAATAAACCCATCCATGTACTATGCGTCTAATATAGGTACTGTATTTTAAACACATGACTTTAATATTATGTGTCTAAATTCGAAAATTCGGTAGTAGTAACGTGTAAAGCAATTTATTTATTTTAGACTAATTGAACTAGCGGCAATTAAAACCTAAGTAAAATACCATTACATTATATATAGGTATACCCATATGCTCTCAGTTGAGCAAACCAAATACCTAATATCGTTTATCAACTAACTAGTTACTATAGTCTGACAAGCGAGCGAGCGCAGTAACAGTAGGACAAAATAACTATATCCATCCCTGTTTTCAGGGTGGTAATACTAGCGTAAGAAAAAGACAGTATGATGCTCTCTATCCTACTGTTACTGCGCTCGCTGGGTTGTCAGACTATATAAACAATTAACGTAGTGCGGTCCAAAAGTTACTGGCTGGAGAAATCTGGCGGTTCGAAAAAAAAATGTCATTGTGATCATCATTTATTTTGCTCTTTCGTTTTAGTTTTTAGATTTCTATCGCTTGCGGTTTTGATTTCACGGCGTTTAAAACAACTGGAAGTCTGAAATTTTACGAAATGTATAAGTTGGAATATCGTTCCGTCATCAAGTTCCTTACAGGGGAAGGGGTCAGTTCCACCGATAGTAAAAAAATATAAGCTGCTGTTTACGGGGACTTGTCTCCTTCATTTTCCACCGTGAAAGAATGGAGTAAGCAATTTCGTTTAGGACGGGAGACCATCCACGACGAACCTCGCTCCGGTCGGCCTGCGGAGGCAGTCACCGACGACTGCGCCAAGTTAGTGTAAGAGGAAGTGCTGAGTGACCGAAGATTAAAGACCAAAGAAATAGCGGCAATAACAGGGCTTTCGAAAACTTAAAATTTTAGGATTCTTCATGAACATCTTCACATGAATAAAGTTAGTGCCAGGTGGGTGCCCAAACTTCTTTCGAGCTTGCAACGGAGTGAGCGAAAAGTATGCTCTCTGGAAGTTTTAGATGCTTATAAATAATATGGTGAGACTTTTTTGGAGTCCATTGTTACTGGGGACGAAACAATGGTTTTATACTATGATCCCCATGCCAAAAGGGAATTGATGGAGTGGCGTCGATTTGGTGAAAAGCCACCTAGGAAGGCAAGGGTTACGCAATCTACCAAAAAGATAATGGCTAACATATTCTGGGATTGTCAAGGAAGACTGTTGATAGACATAAAAGAACGTAATACCACTGTGAACGGCAGGTATTATGCTACCCTTATTGGACAATTACGAGAGGCAATCAAGGAAAAACTTAGCAGAGGTGTGCGGCTACTCCACGACAATGCTCCCGTTCATACCGCTTCAATCACCACGGCTGCTGTTGCCAAGTGTAGCTTCGAGGAAATTCGTCACACACCCTATAGCCCTGACCTGGCCCCGAGTGACTACTATTTGTTTTCCAAACTTAAAGCAGACTTAAGAGGAAGAAGATTTTCTTCTGATGATGAAGTGACCCGTGCAGTATACGCCCACTTTGAGGACACAACTTCGGAGTATAATTACTAACACTAGAGAGATTGAAATGCTAATTTATAGATCTGAAAAGTGTATTGAAATAGACGGAGACTATATTGAAAAATAAAAAATTAAATTGTAAATGTATTTACCTATTTCCTGTTCGGAAAGTATGATTCCATGAGCAGGGAGTTCGGATAAATGGCTTTAATCAGCTAAATTAAATAATTGTTTAAAAAGTGGTTGACTAATTATACGAAATATCCACATTTAAACAAAGTTTATTCGAGTAGGTATATAATTATCACGTTCCTGAAAAACATTTACTCTACTTTTAAAATAAACACGATAAAATTATAAATAGGGTCAAAACGAGAAAAATACTATAAAAAATTGAGGAATGCGTTTATTTTATACGGAAATTGTCACTGACACGTATAATATATATAATACAGTTTTATTAAGCAAAGTGTCGTAATGCCTCAAAGGTTTAGAAATTTGGTATAACATACATACCAGTTGGGAGGTCCTGTTTTCATGTCCACACCACCATTTGACGTTTGGGGACCTCGAGCAACCGCCGCAATCTAGGCAAATGTATATCTTTTCTCGTTTTGCTCCAAATTTACGCTTTCTATGAAAACGCAATGTAGAGACATTCAAGCTCATTAAATTCTACACAAAAATGACAACAACACAACAATACAATACAATAACTCTTTATTGCACCTCAAAACAAGAAAAATAACACAAACTGGTATAGATTACACATGAAAAAGAGGCAAACAACAGGCGGTCTTATCGCTAAAGAGCGATCTCTTCCAGACAACCTTTGGGTAGAGGAGACACTACACTAAGAAAAGTATATACATACAGTAGGTGGTGCAAAACTGGAAAAAGTATTATGTGAGAACCAACCAAAATATATGACATAAACAGAAAAAACAAATCTACAAAAAAAAGAAAACAAACACACACACAATTACATATACATACATATATATATGTTCATACCAAAATACATAAATATATAAATACATATATACAAATACAAACTAATTAAGCGAAATGATGATAGCAGATTACTGAGATTACACAGTCAAATTAAAGGAAAACAATAGTTACATGAACAGGAACTAAGGAAGTGATAAATAGTGCTTTTTAAGGAGAGATTTGAAAGAAGCAACAGATTCAGCACGCCTTATATCAAGAGGGAGAGAGTTCCACAGCCGGGTTGCTTGAAAAGTGAAAGAAGTATTATAAAATTTGGAAGAGCAGGATGGCACAGTCAGAAGCATGTTTTGAGAGGAACGAAGAGAATTGAGATAACTAAAACGCTGCTTGAGATAACAGGGGGTTGCAGGGTTGAAAAGAATGCTATAGAGAAGTGAAAGAATATGGGAGTTACGACGATAGCGGATAGGGAGCCACTTGAGTTGAGAACGAAAACAAGAAACATGGTCATATTTGCGTAACCCAAAAATGAACCTTATGCAAAGATTTTGAATACGCTCAAGTTTGTTTAGTTGCTCCTCGGTAAGGTCAAGATAAGATATGTCTGCATAATCCAGTATAGGAAGAAGCAACGTTTGAGCAAGCGCAATTTTAGTGGCGATAGGTAAATAATTACGAAGCCGCCTGAGGGGATCCTACTGCAGCGAACACCTTCCTGCTCACCTCGCTCACTTGGGGAATCCAGGATAACGTACAATCCAGAATTATACCCAGGTTTCTTACTTGTTTAGAAAAAGGTATTAGAATCCCATCAAAGAGAACCGGAGGGAGACTATTATAATCAACTTTCGTCATAAATTTGTTACTACCGACTATAATGGCTTGGGTCTTTGAAGGGTTCACTGTCAGACCATAGTTGCGACTCCAGTCTGAAATGCGTACCAAGTCAGCATTCGTGCTCTCAATGACGGACGGAAGATCGCCCAGCCCACCCTGTGAGTGTATCTGAAGATCGTCGGCATACAGGTGATAAGAAGATGAAAGATTGTAAGTAATGGAATTGATGAAGATAGAAAATAAAAGAGGGGAGAGCACGCCGCCTTGCTGGACGCCTGCCAGCGTGCTACACCACGAAGACCGCGAAGTATCCACCTTAATTCTTTGCCGGCGACCATTTAGACCTACACATCTGTGCGAAAAAAATGCTCCTTAGAGAAAACTCTCGAAGAAATGCCTTTCCAGGGGATATTCTCTAGATACGCAACTTACCTGAATACGATCCTTGCCTTTTTTCATACAATAGTGCATCTTCATCTTCAGGCGCTTCACGCGGAAATCGACGTTTTTTTTTAAGAGATATTTCTATATATAAGTACTTTTCTATATATAAGTTCTATATATAAGACTCGACATTTCATCTCAAATACTATGGGTACAATTACAAAACAATCTTTCATCGGTACATCAATCCTTTATATTGACTTGAAAGAGCCAGATTTTATAGAGTTATATAGATAGAGCTTAATTAGACTGTATTAATAAATGCTCAAAAGAAAATAAAGACCATAAAGTGTTTTACACGTTAGCACAAAGTAAAAACCGGATGTTTGGTGCCTCGTTGCAAATTTAAATATAAATGTCGGATTGATTAGATCGTTGACTACCTTTTCTGAGGTCCAATTTTATTTTTGCTTGACTGCACAGTTTTCGTCACGATCAATGTAGTGTATGGTCGGCTTAAATATGGTTATATGTAATCATAATAGGATTTACAAATTTAGCGCGCTGCGGGAATGAAACGATTATTGTCATGAACAACTTTACTTCTAACCCAAGTAACACAGTAAGCAATACAACTACTCACTCGTGGTAGCAGTTGTACGCTGATATACACCCTTACAATAGTTCACCCGTGAACTTACAGCTGCATAATAGCATTAAGTGTCAATTGAACAGCTCGGTCTGAATAAGAGCTGTATTACGCTATATACAGAGCACACATTTTCGCCCTTATTCAGCTGAAAGAATTTTCAAACACTACTACTAGTCTACTAGCTGTTTGAGGGCAACTTAATAGATACTTAATGCCAAGTGCTGTAGAAGACACCACATGTGAATATTTATTACGTCGCCTTTTTAAGATACCACTTGTGAACTATAATAACGTGGAGGTATAGTGACCTAAATGTGGACGTTACTATTGCTTAGGGCTTTTTGTTATCTGCTAGTCAGCTTTTATTCAGCCTACTGTAACAATCTGCATAGCAGCTGTTTAGAAGTTTACTAGGACGGTTATATCTGTTTTGGAACCACTAAGGACACAAAAAACAGCTTACAGCTGTATTTGCGCTCACTAGTTACACTCATTACTGTTTTAGGATGAATAACGGAACAAAGGCAAATCGTGACGCAGCCTTTAACTGTAAATACTGTAATATATAATAAAATGGGTTTACACCGATTTAGAAAAGACAGTCGCCATTTTTTTCTATAAACTTGAATTTATTGCACTTTATCATAGCTTTAGACTATATTTTAATTATAGAGTATTAATAAATCTCAAATATTTACTCTTTTTAGATCAGTAACAACAGTTCCTGAGATATTCTTTAAAAAACACAAGGTAAACGCGCTTTGGTATATCTCTACCCTTGTATATTTTATTGTTTACATTGTTCAAAAACGGAGCGCGTAATTTTTTTCTTAGATAATATGTATACATAATCATTAATCACAGTAAAATCAAAACCGCATTATTTTTTGACTAATAAACCGAAACAGTTATGACAGTCGTGACTCTAGCTCTCAAGACAAAATCAACACACAGCCATTTAAACATTTTCATTGCAACGACGTCAAACGTTTTAAATATTTATAGCATACGTTTTTGCTTATCCAGCTAAAGGTAAACTTGTGGAGTTTTAAGACAATAATAAGAGTAGCTCTTTAAACCAGCTGATATTCAGCCCTTGTAACTTTTGTGACCCTAATCATCCGTTTTACAGCCACTATTAAGCTATCAAACAGCTATGTGAACTTAAAGCTGAATAATTTTATTTGTACCCAATTTAGATGTATAACGGCTGAAAAAGCGCTTTTTCGGCTCTTATTCAGCTGAGTATTCAGTTTTAACCGTAGACATATTCTAATAAACACCGTTAACCACGTGTTTGTACCTATTTTTTACTGTGAATTTTATCGACAAGTCACCCTAATATACGTTCTGTTGCACCGCTTTTAGGTTTTTCGGCGCTAAACACGACTGCATTTGATTAATTTACCATTATCTATACAAAATCTATACATACTAAGAACATCCCCTAATCGGTCCAAATATCTGTCGTTACTTAAAATAAAACCGGTTGGCGTAGTTGGTAGTGACCCTGCCTGCTAAGCCGATGGTCCTGGGTTCGAATCCCGGTAAGGGCATTTATTTGTGTGATGAACACAGATATTTGTTCCTGAGTCATGGATTTTGTGTATTTGTATATTATATATTAATATCGTTGTCTGAGTACCCGTAACACAAGCTTTCTTAAGCTTACTGCGGGACTTAGTCAATTTGTGTAAGAATGTCCTATAGTATTTATTTTATTTATTATTTATTTAAATACCTAGGTACCCGACCCGTTAAACACCAAAATGTATTAGATGAAAGGACACTCAAGGTACAAAAGAGGCAAGAAATCTCAATTAAATAGTAAAATATCTGATATTTTATTCAAATACTTCCCAAGACTGACCGTAAAGAACAAGCAACAATAATAAAAACCTAAGTGGGCACAGGGGCGCAGACTCCAAACTTTATCCACTGCGAAGCAGTTTTCGTCGCACTCATTACTTAGTTCCATAACGAACCCGCGACGGCAGCGGTGAACGCTACCGCACTTGGGCTCGCTCTCGGTCAGAGCAATTAATTAACTAGCTAAACGGTATCGTGTTTTACTTAATGATGTTTACGTAACTCTTCACCAATCATGTCGTCGGCCACAAGCCCGTTATAACGTGTGCTATGCCGAAACAACCCCTTTTTTGACTGCCTTCGCATTATGGAGATATACATAATCTACTCCAGCACTTCTATCTATCTGTCAATTAGATGACTGACAGCGATATTTAAAAAGTATACATTAAAACGTTGTCTGTGGTATTCCATATGAACACTGCTCCTGTGGATTTTCATACAATATATGAGCACTGTTGTTGTTGTTTTTTATTTCTATTGCACAGTGTGTGAAATGGCCTTAATTTCGGACATCACTAATTTATTTTCTATTATGATGTATTTTATTGTAATAAACCCTGGTAAAAAACTCCCGTTGCAATATTTGACTTAAAGGTCGAACACGCCAAAAATGGGGCACACAAAAATTTGTATAAAATAATTTTAAAAATAAATAACCACATTATGTTCTCGACATTTAATGGCAAATTTAATGAACTTTAAAATAACATTTCCTATTTTAGTTACTGTCTACATTTCTACAACATAAGCCATACTTCTAACTTTCCTACGCACACGGCACATAAGGCTTTGCACCATATCATCAGGACACCGTTTATTCGCCCATGTCCATATTTTTTGAAGTTCAGCGACCGATTTTACTTCTCCGCCTTTCTTTTTTAAAATTCCTTTCATAATACTCCAGTACTCTTCAATGGGCCGCAGTTCTGGACTATTTGGTGGGTTACATACTTTAGGTACCACCACGATCCCGTTTTTGTCGTACCATTCCATTACAGGTTTTGCGTAATGGCAACTGGCTAAATCTGGCCAGAACAGCGGAGGAGAGTCGTGCTTTCTTATGAAAGATAATAAACGTTTTTGTAAACACTCTCTTTTATAAATATCGCTATTTATTGTCCCGGTGGTAATAAACGAACGACTTTTTTTTCCACAGCTACATATAGCCTGCCAAAGGAGGTATTTTTTGGGGAATTTGGACCGTTTTTTTAGTTTACAATCTTCAGGAACGTTTGTTCGACCTGTGCTGGTGTAAAACTCTTGCCCAGGAATTTGTTTGAAGTCCGCTTTTATGTAAGTTTCGTCATCCATGACCACGCATTCATATTTTGTGATGAAATTTTCATAAAGTTTTCGTGACCGTTTCCTTGCGGACAAGTTCAGTTTTGAGTCTCGGCCTGGTGCTGCCTGAGCTTTAAAACTTCTAAGTCCTGCCCTACGTTTTACTTTTTGAACATAGGACTGAGACATTTTCACTTTTTTGGCAACATCGCGAGATGAAATCTTAGGATTTACGGAAAAAATCCTTACAACACTCTCTTCCTTTTTATTATTTTTGACTCCCTGCAATCCTCCACTACCAGGCTTTCTATCTATTGTCAAGCATTCACGAAACTTTTTTAATACGCGACAAACCGTAGATTGTGGATATTTTAGCGATTCAGTGAAGGTCCTAAACTGAATGAATTGCGTTAGGCGATTGTCGTAACCCCCCAGTTGTCTGAAACCGAACATTATGTTTTTCAAGATAATATTATCTGATTGGCATATAAGAGTTTTTTTTTTCACAAAACAATGTCGTAACATCTGGCTGAGACTGTTACTTAAATTAGTTAACAATGACACATATCGCTGGCAAACAAACGCAGGACTCCTAAATAGAGCGCAGCTATTCTTATCCCGACATCGTCACACCGGTGAGCGAGTCGTCTGCTGATTCATACACACCTCAAGGTAGTTCACAAACATACGTCTTCACAAACACAATTAAAGGGCAGGCAACACCTAATTCATGTTTTTAAGCAGTGTTTTAAGAAGAACTAGGTATTAATACTGCACAAAAATGATGTGTTAAAATTCATCATATCATCATATTACGAAGATGCTAGACGGATCCGATTTTTTATTTAAGGTAGATAGAAAATACGAGTAATTACTAATATTGGTCTTAAATTCATCATTAAACGGTTCTCTACGTCTTTATTTTTTGACTTAAGCGTATAGAATGAAAATCACAAATTCATTACACACATATCTAAAACTTAGACGAGTCAAATTTCACAAATAGTCCACGGTTTTGTTTATTTTAATAGTTTTCGTTTTTTTTTGCCTCCTAAAACTGGGCCGGCCTGTGATGTGCGATCCCGTTTACTCCGATACAAATAGACAGTGCGCGATGATTTAGCTGTTGTCAGCCTCTTAAGAAATTATGATATACGAATTACTCTACTGACAGTGACGCGAACGTGTAAACAGAAGGCCTAGTGTAAAAATTGTACGACATTAACTCCTCGACCGCGTTAGCGTATCGGGAGTTCAAATTATGTTTACCGTTTATTTAAATCATCCGGCAACATTCATATTTTGAGTAATTTTGACCCCTCGATACGCTAACGCGGTCGAGGAGTTAATGTCGTACAACTTTTATACTAGGCCTTCAGAAACTTTGTTTCAAAATCTTAATAGCTCGTAAACCTTTCCTTTATCTTGTAAAACCAGCGAGTGAAAACGCGTTATATTCACTAGTGGGTAAAATAGTATTTCATGTCTCTTCATGTTAGCTGGTAACATAGACTTTTTCAAGCGTGTTCTTAAGAAATAAATATCGGTTAGCTTAAATTTTGATAAAAAATTTAATACAATTCGACGAGGTCGAGAAAAAGTTTTTGGGTATTATGTATGAAAATTCAAAACGTTCATAGAGAGAGCTGATCTTTAACATCAAAATTCCCTGACTAAAAAAACCCAACCGTGTGCCTCTTTTATTAACACTACCATGGGATTATCAGTTTTTTTTTTACTGCTTGATTCGCAGCTTTCCTTTGTCTATATATCAAAAGTTAAAAATTATGTTTTACAGTACATATGGTGCTATATTACCGCACTAGTGCGATAATGAGAACTCTATGTGCCTATGTCAAAAATTAAAAGGACCGTATGTAATGTAAAACGTCGTACGATACATGTGCGAATAGGTAATTCACAACTCGTGTAGATTTAAAACACTCTCTTCAGACGTGTTTTATTCTATCTCCACTCATTGCGAATTTTCTCCTATTCGCATTTGTATCGTAATGTACTAATTCTCTGTCACCTTCACTAGAGTTGTGTCTGCTCGGTCTTTGAAGGGAGCGCTCTCATCTCGTTCAATCGGTCAAAGGAACTAGTTCGCTCTTTTCGGTCTTTAGTTCGTTTAGTTCAGTGCGAATTTTGACGTCTGGGAATGAGTTTCCGGGTTTAGGTCTACAGAGCGCGGAACTAATGATTCGTTTGAATGGTTTTTGCTCCGTCTGAAATGAACTGAACTAAAGAGCGAGGACCGATTTAATTTTTTGGCGAGGATCTAGTTCCTTTCGAGCCGTCATGGGATTTCATTCCTTTTAGTCCTTAGTTCCTGACCAACACAAGCCTAGCATTCACTGGTTTTGGCGGAAAAAAAAATGAAAACTTACAGAATACTATTTTCTTTTTTCTATTTATTACTCTATTATCATATGATAGTATTAAAGCCAGCCAGATACAAACAGTACAAGAATAAAATAAGATACTTAAAGACTTTCTACCCGACCCAATATACACTTTTTATTTTCCTTACAATAGTCAGGTAAAATTGTGATAATTATACGTAATAGGCTAGACGACTAAAAAAATCAATTTAGTCCATCTTTTAGATTTAAAAAAAATATTGTATATGTATTTTTTCTTTTGTTCGTCAAATTAAAAATGACGAAAATACAGTGCGTTCAAGTTTCGCGTAACGTCACTATTAGGTACAATTCTTACCTAGTAGTGACGTCACAGGCGTCTAACGGAACTTTGGTGCTCTATATCTTCGTCAATTTTAGTTAAATTGAAAAGTCGACTAGTCGTCGAAGTTGAATAGTCGTCATCCTTATTGTATTTACACACACCAACAACTGTTGTGCCTCGAGACCCTCTCACGAGATTCCAGACAACGTATGAACAAATGAGTATTTTTTCTTAAAAATGGTCGCATTTTGATTGCAAATAGAAGACGTAAAGTATCCAATTCTCTAACCGATGCGTCTGCGCCCTGCTAGAGCTCGGATGCAGCGGACAATAATGGCATTTGTTTGATTCATTTTACGGCTAGGGAAAAAGGCCTACTGCCCCGGGGATCTCGCTCCACACGCCGCCCATAGCCGGTGGCCGCGCATGTTTGAGAAAAGCACTCGGCGGAAACAGGGATTGCTTGAGCTCGGCTATGCCAGGCCTCGGCAAGCCTCTCCCCGTCAACCACCTCGTCAGTCAATCCCTTATTTTCCGGTCGTCGCCGATAATGTACTATTTTGTTATAACTTAACAGAATAAATAATCCCGTTTCGTAATTTGTATCGTATATCTTTGTCAATCTTAATGCAAACAAGTGCTTGATAGAAAATGTCCAACTTTCTTATGTAAAGGTATATCAGTGATTAAAACATTAACTACAGGCGCTTTATTGTCACAAGCAAATTTTCAACTAACCGGCCAAGTGCGAGTCTGACTCGCGCAAGATGGGTTCCGTACCTATAAAATCTATAAAAAAGGCAAAAAAAACATGTTTATTGTATGGGAGTCCCCTTAAATGGTGACAAATTGACAGCGGAGCTTAGTTATATGGTCCCGATTTGCCCTTTGGGTACGGAACTCTAAAGAATTATCTGTGTTATACTTTTAAATCTCCCGGCATTGTGTATCCAGTAAAAACTGGAGCTGCTTAAGTTAAAGCGAGTAATGATGAAGGAAACTGAACACAGACGAGAAAATGAAAAACACATAAGTTGAAACCCTAAACAATATTCATTCCCGTACGTGGAGCACTGCATGGTGACCGGAAATTAGAGGAAATTGCGGAGTTAGTACACGTCGTATAACGAAAAACATTTTTAATCAGTTGCTAAAAAGTGATAGCGTACATTTACAGTACATATATAGTGCTTTATTACCGCACTAGTGCGATTATGAGCACTCTATGTGCCTTTGTCAAAAATTCAAAGGGCCATATGTACCTACTGTAAAACGTCGTACGTTACATGTGCGAATAGGTAATTCGCAACTCGTGTCGATTTAAAACACTCCCTTCGGTCGTGTTTTATTATATCGCCAATCATTACGAATTTTCTCCTATTCGCACTTGTATCGTAATGTACTATTTCTCAAACATGCTACAAAAAGGCCGCATTTTATTCCTAAATAGAAGACGAAAAGTGCCTCATTTTACTCCTAGGAGTAAAATAAATGTATGAAAATCCATTTTATTCCGCTGCGTTAAACTTTTAAAATGTTCAAAATTGCATACAACACGAAAGGGCCAAGGAACAAACACAATGAGCCAACCAAAACCGCTCATTGAAACAGTCGTGTGGAGAGGCCTTAATTTAGTAACAGAGTGCGCGCGCTATCACGCATGCGCGTAGTTACTGTATTTGGTCTATGGTTAAAAATAAAAATAAATACAAAAGGCGGTAAGTTGCCCGCTTGTTACGGAAATTTTTACATTGCATTGTTGTGTTGCGTCAAATATAATTTTTCGTTTAAATATGAGTTCGAGTGATGAAACTATAGAAATAGACTGCACCCCACACCCCACCAGATTTGAAAGCAGAAGCAAACTTAGTGTTAAATAACTTGCTCCCTGCGAAGTCAAAAGAGAAATATAATAGCGTTTAGGACCTATTTATGATTTGGAAGGCCAACAAAAATGCGAACACTATTTCGGAAAAATGACCAATGTAAATTTTACTTTTCAATAAATTCATTGTTTTTTGCTTACCTACTGTATAAGAAACCGATAGTAAATTTCTTGTATTTTTTCTTTATATTTTTATTTTATTTGCTCGCATGTTTGAGAAAAGCACTATATAAACCTCAGCGGAAACAGGCATTTTCTGACTAGGAACTACTGCCAGGCCTCGTCAGAAAATGCCTCTCTTTCCGTACCTCGGCAATAATGTACTATTCTGAGAAGTCGTGTTTATTACATATCAGTTTTTTTTTAAGAATTTCGAAATAGTAGGTACCTACGTTACTGCCAGGGTATGGATAAACACGATTTGCAGGCAGGAGATTATGTTTAAAGGGACGACTTTAGGAGTTCAATTTCATACTTGCGGCAGTTGCGGCGGGCGTTATGATATACTTACAGCCCGTTTTTATAAAAATAAGATACTCTATTTTTCCTCTATACGATATTTAAGATAACTAAAATGTCGCGGTAGGGTAAACTCGCATTATTTGGTGATATTTCTCTTTCATATTACACAGAAAAAAAAGCGTTGCAAAAAGGTTGAAATCTTAAAATATTATATTGATACTTGACTTTGAAATAATAGACCTTGTAGCAACATTTTAAAGTATACTTTTCTATGTAGTATCACGGAATTAGAAGTATCACCAAATTATGTGAGTTTACACCACCCTTGTTATAATAATAACCACCGACCTCCTGTTTTGGCTGTTTAGCGCCAATGCCTTAAAATTCAACTTTAAAAAATTTGGAGCTCGATAAATAATGGAATTTGTATGTTCTGTCGCGAAATTAAGCCTGCAATTTCTGTTACTTCTTAATTTTTGATCGACCATAAAGAAAGCACTTTACGACCTGATCTGTAACCGGGTGGATCAAAACGTACCTATGTTAAAAATAAGGACACTTTTTTTCGACTTCACCTCCTTCGAGGTTCTTATACTTTGATAATACGCTTCTGTCTCAGAGAGTTGAGTCGCCCATATATTTCTTAAGGATTTATTTGTTTAATTGACTCTTTTTTTTATAGCAAACGTTAAAATTGGCGACATTTCATAAAAACAAAGTAAAAGTTAACATAAGTGGTTTCCATCAATCACACCAACAGAGGCAGCTTTTCCGGACGTTAGCTAGTGGAGCGAAACATTTCTTTGAATAATGAATGTGAAGGTAGGAAGGTAGGTATCGTGCTCCGTAACTGGACGTGATATACGCCGTCGTCGGCCGCATGCATAATTTTACTTATTTTATGTGGTTAATTGTCGAAAATGACCGCTTGGAAAATATATTAGCTACAACGCTCCCACACTGGCACTGCTGGTGGCAGCTAATGTATTCCAGCGCTTGTGCGCTCCACCCTCGCCTTCGTGTTACCTCGTTCTTTGTTTAGACACATGTATTGTTGTGGGCCTGTCCGCAGTCTGCGATGTTTTGTATGAAGAATCTCGAAACTATGAGGTGGCACTTGATTATGTTGCAAGTAAATTCGTGCACTAAATTGTGACGTAGTCACCGATGACAAGTTTCATGCCAGTCATTTTCTCACGTGTACGACATTTCCATATCCAAACTTAATAGAAAGTTCGACTGTCTTAATATAAGTATTTGCCTTATTGTAGACAGATCCCCCGACCGAGTGGGATTCGACGATTACTAGTCTTACATTAGCAATATTTCGCCTACCTAGTATCTAAGCCAAAATTATTTATCAAACATATTTTTTAACTCAAAGAGCATCGGAAGCAGAGCGAAAATTCAATAGTGAGTTCTTCACAAGGTTGTAGGTACATTAAATGTATGAGGTGGGGCAGTGCGATACTAACAGTAGCGCGACCGTGGCGGTCGCGCTGAAAACATCACTCATCAAATAAGAGAACTAGCCCCAAAACCTTTACCCAAAACCGGTACCTGCTATGCTAGTCATTCACTAATCAAAACATGACAAAAAATTTACATACTCTAGAGTACGGCTCCAGAGTTATTGTCGGTACAAACAATTTTTTAGACATGTACCTAAGTATTTAAATTTTCTATAATGAGACTATATTTAAGTAGGTACCAACCTATAACTACGGCCATGTTAAAAAAAGAAAAGTTAACGTGTTTTGCGGCAAGTCATATAAAGGAGAAACTGGACGAAACGTTTCCACGTGTAAAGAAAATGGACTATGGCAAGTCCGCCGTGACAGAGCATGCCTGCAATACTAGAAATGCGATAGAGCGCGAATGCGATTGCTTTGCTGGTATGGGAAAAATGCTTAATACCACGCAAAATACGCGAGGCTATCGAAACCAAATGGCGCGCTTATTTTAATCTAGATATAGGCGGACTGGTGATGGGACTAGGCGGTGCCACCCTGTTTTGACTATGGAAACCCTCCATAGTCAAAAGTTCGGTGCAGGTAGTGACAGTGTAGTGGACACAGTGAGTTCGGTGTGCTTACCACCGTTTACATTGTATGAGCCAGATCTACAGTCGAACCGGTTCTGTCATCAAGGGCGCTGCGCGCGGCAAGAGACCTAAAATACGTCAGTGTTATCCGTATTTTTATTATAATGGTAAAAATTATGTTTATTTATGGCAATACATATTTACGTAATTGTTAGTAGTTTAATTTTAATGATCTAAAGGCAACGCATACTAAAAACGGCGTCCGGCAGCTTTTCACTTTTTATTATTTAACAGGCAAGCCGCTGTAACATCCACCACAAAAATTACTTAATGGAGTGTTTTGAAAACGAACAGTTTTTGACGTACAGTCGCCATCAGATATATCGGAGCGTCCGAGGCGTTCATAATATCTGAACAAGCACTCTAACGTCTTGACAATAGAGGCGTGTTCAGATATTTGTGAACACCTCCGACGCTCCGATATATCTGATGGCGACTGTACCTATCCAAGATGACAACACAAAATAATGCATACGCCACATCTTCGCGCCGTTTAATAAGAATACATTCGCTAAGCAAGCAATGCATTCATATTATACACATTAACCGATAAATCAATTATATAGTAACATTAAGAACAAAATATCAAAAATGTAACTAAGCAGAGTGGATAATTTTTTGGAGGCAATTATTCTGATTTTTTTATATACAATTACACAGGTTTTATTGTTTCATTTTATTTTCCCATATAAAACGGTATTAAAAAAAGCTTGTGTGTGCCATACTGTCTCAGGGTTTTGAGTAAATAATGTTAAAACAAAACAAAATAGTTCAAAACACTACTCATTCCAGATACCTTAAAACGTACAGTCTATTCATCTTTACTTGTCATGTAAACAAACGAAACGTCAAATATGATCAAAGACAATCACTAGTGATGGCTGATGGCAAATGTCGAATTGTCGATAAAATGAAGTGTGAATGACCATTTGACTTCTATAATAATTTGAAGATTTTTGTTTTTAAATGATAAAAAATCAAAATATATAATAAACTAAACTGAAAATGGTTCTTAACATTTGCAACAAAATTAGTACAATTTATATCAGAAAATACTGTTAATTAAAAATTACATATTTTATTTTAGAAAGTGTAGGAAATAAAACGACATATGTTTTATATGTATTTTAATCACTACTACCACTAGTCTCACTTTCACTTTCTTCTGAAACATGGATGACAAAGCTCAGGGTCGGTACTATACTAGAAAGGTTTAGGTATTTAACTAAATATAAACAAACGACAAATATGCGACCAAATAAAAGAGTAGCACAGAAGTAGCATTTTGAAACTCGGCTCCGCATATTGTATTTGTCCAGTTTACCTGACGCCATTAAACTTGCAGCGAAAGTTTGTATACATTTAGTTAAATACCTAAACCTTTCCAGTATAGGTACTGATGCTTCGTCTAGTATGCCATCGAGCTCCATCATTTTGTCCTCTTCTTTTATTATATGCTCGAACAATTTTTTTTACGACCCCGTACCAATTTCATTCATGCCTTTCTTTACTAATTCTTTCACTTCGGGCAATTTAAAAGTTTGTTTTTTCTCCTAGGATTCATTCTATTGGATTTAGTTCTCAGTGGCAGGGCGGAAGCCGTAATATCGATAGTAGCCATCCAACAATACGATTCATAGACAATCTAGACATCGTAATGTCAGATGTTTTTGAGGTTAGCCGTTCGTAATTGTGATCTTGTTTTGACCAAGTGTAAAGTTATAAATTTCCTAAAACGGGGCTAAATCTTGTAAAACTTTGCAAATAAACCTCGGACTATTTATAATCTATGAATATCATGATATTTAAATAAATGTTTTGCAAGTGTAAAGTTATATAACATACTAATCGATATGAAACACTTTGAAAACGGAATAATCGTGTATGGACTACAATCTTCTACGTTTCGAGTCCTTTTTCAGCATTCGTCGTCACTGGGTTGACTGACGACTTGGAAAACGATTACTAGTAGCTGTAACCGAAAAAATAATAGTAAGTTAAAGGCGACATTTCGATAGATAACATGTCATAGAAAAGTGGATTACTGCTTTTAATGAAGTATATTTTACTAAGATGCTGCTTTTGGGTCAGCTAAGCACCTTGTACCCAAGAATAGTCGGATATGTATACCCACATAATTGATAATGACCAACTATTTCGATGAAGTAAACTAAAATTGCTTATGATCATGTAAAAATAATAATGAAATAAGAAACTTCTCTGATATCACCTTGCGTATCGAACAGGGAACAGAAAAAGAGAGTTGTGTGGTAATGGGCTGGCTTAGATCGAAAATTATAATTAACGGAATCCGAGCAACAAGCATGTGGGACACGACCCAAATTCAAATCATTCTAAAACTTATTCGGCTTAAATGACGGCGCAGCCCTACCCAAGCCGTCCTCCTCTTCCTTGCGCTAACGCCTTGTTCTTGTTGTTGCTTGCGCGTTATCTAACTTTTATTATTATTTTCATTTGTTACCATCTTTTTGAAAATAAATCACGTGTTTGTGTTAAGATTCTGAACCACTATATGTTTTAAACAACTAGAAAGAAATTTAGGTAAAGATATTTAATTAAAGTAAAGTTATTTATAATAATGTAATACGTATAGGACTATAGGTGCCTAATCAAGTATACTAACATTCCTTCTGTATACAGAATAAATAGAAATTTTAATTTATTTAATAATATTATACATATTAGTTAGAAAACAAATAATAATTTTGAAAAAATGACCTTGTTATTCTCGATGTTCTCGTGCTCATCGTAATAAAGACGTATATAAAAATGAACGAGTTACGCGCTTCAAGAACACATTTTTAACACCTGCTTCGGGAACTGTAAAGGCGTGCTTTACAAGTTACATAAACAGTTATGTGACGCATACAGCAGTCCTTGTTCTTAAAATACATTTTAATCCATAGGGTCAAATTTAGGGTTACTACAAACCAAACAGTTACCTCAAAAACTTGGCAGAAAATATGTATGTTCTGTTTAGGTTTAAGAGCTTATACCGAAGAAAGAGCTCTATTAAGGCTGCGTTTTACCCAATTTTTATTCCGAGAATAACGCTTACTCTCAGATAGTAACGTCAAATTACTATGGGATTTTGACATTAGTATCCAAGAGTAAGCGTTACTCTTGCTTAAAAAGTTTGGTCAAATCACGCCTAAAACGTTAAATTTCTATTCTTGGAATATGGTATTGCAATATTTTAAACAAAATCGGGTATAGTGACCCCATTGACCCATTTATCATGGACATAACTTAGAGAACCTAGTCTTGTAAGCTACGTCTGCCGTATTCATAGAACTGTATGTAGATAATATACGCATTGAAATCGCACTAGTAGCGCGATAATAATCTTCGGAAAATAATTTCAATTATGTCTAGGAAAATTGGAGTGTACCTACCTATTTCTGGAAAGATTCACTCAACATATATTTAAGCCGAGGAATGACCGGGCTGATAATCATTAGGAATTTTATATTCGTTATTAATCCCTTATTTTTATAATAGGTATGTTTTATTAAGCATTAATTAAATTACTTAGAAATTATAGTATCTAGGGACTAGAAACGATTGTCCAGAACCATTCGTTAGTCATAGATTTAAGGTAAATAAATAACCATCACTATTAGGCTTAAATGGGTGAATCAACAATTTCTTGTTGTTATTCTTTCCCGTCAGCCAGTGGATAAATGTAGTACAGTTTGTTAGAAGAAATGTTGTAGTATGTTCTACTGACATGTTTGGTAGATGGCCCATCATGGAAAGGGAGCAAACTACCAAAAAATCTATTTTTGTGAATTTGAATGCCATAAAACCGTCATTTCAAAAGTGATTCAGGAGACCGTAACCATGGCAACTAGTGACAAGAAATAGTTGGTTAACCCAAATAGCATAAAAGTGTAACACGGAAGAAATATATGTGCATATATGTGTATTTAAACAAAACAAGAAAGCTTACTATTTGCAATTTAAGATCCTTTCCAGCTGCGGCAGCGGCAGTCGGTGATGTCGCTACAGGTGACAACCATTGATGAAGATTAATATAACGCTTAGGTAAAAGTTTTAGAGAAATGTCCGCTTGCGCATAAGCTCGTTCTAGACAAGCGGCTGCCGTACCATCCAGCGCGAGCGCTGGTTCAAGTAGAGCGCCACCATTTTCTAGCACTACCATGATTGTAACAAAGTAGTCAACAATCAACAACACAACACAAGTCACTTAGCTAGCGGTAGATGCGAAACGGGACTACATGTCTATTTTGCAGCACGTGCCGTCAGAGCGGCGAGAGTCGCGGAACTGGCGCGGCGCGCACCTGCCGTCGCGGTCACCGCCCGCGCCCCGCTTGTGCCTCCCACCGATTTGACAACAAACACCGCTTCTGCACCAGTCGCCGTGCACTAACGCTGCATTTTGACTCTCACAATTTCATACTTTTGGGACAGTACCTAAATGCCAAAAATATGTAATGGTCAAATAAGGTTGGTGTGCTTTATAAATAAGTTAAAATTAAAAAAGGCTTTTCGATCTTAGCCAGCAATATTTTAAAGACTATTCAAAAACTAACCCGACTACTTTTTAATCATAAAATAAACCTGCATATTATTACAATTGGCGGAATATGTAGCCTAGACATCGACATAGAAGTAAATAGACTGAAAACGCCGAACAACTTCCACTTATTTCGCCATTATACTCGACCACCCTGCCAAGCTCAAGTGGGACTTTGTCGGTCACGTCCATCGCATGCATCCGGATAGGTGGTGGGCTAATATATCGACCCACTGGATGCCGCAAGGTAGGTGTGGACGAGGCAGACTCATGCGGAGATGGCGAGGTCACTTAGACGCCTTCCACAACTGGACTGATCGTCGGCAGATCCACGGGAGAGGCCCTTGCCCAGTAGTCACTACTGGGCAAATAGTGGCAAACTGTCAATGTCTAGAAAAATAACAGTCAAATTTATACATTTCAATTATTTCGATCATAGGCACCTACTATACTAAAGTGTATACTACTTAAAACTATAATCAGTTCGGCACCACCAGCCGGTTTCTGAGCGGAAATTAAGTTTCCATTCATATTATTCTTCCAAGAGCATATTTTACCCGCGTCATAAAGACGAATTGGTTGAATACTCACGATCTTCAAAGAACGATTATCTTCAAAGACTGTTAATGTCATAGCCATAACTTACATGGTTTCTCCTAAGTAATCTCTACTACCCTAAGGTTGTCTGGAAGAGATCGCTTTGTAGCGATAAGACCGCCTGTTGTTGCTTAACTCTTTATGTTTTTATTTATTTTGTTGTATTTTTCTTTCTGTTATGCACAATAAAGAATATATTATTATTATTATTATAGTTGTCTATTAAATAAGTAATTAAGGCTTTGGTTGAAAGTAAACTTACAATTTATTTATTATTGACCATCTTTTTAAAGTTAACATAATAATGTGTATACCTTTTGCAATAACGAATAAGAGGGCTTACTTAGGTATAAAATTATCATTTCTGGTGTACAAATAAAAATAAAAAATATAGCATATTTTTTTCAAAAAAGTTGATTCATAGGATATTTCATTGAATTTTTATTTGTTTGTATGGAAAGATAAAATTTAAATATATTAGATGAATTAAGCATCCTCAATTTACACGTAAATGATACCAAACTCCACCACACATCTCAAGCTTTTTTCACATTTTTTTTTTGGAGGATGTCCCCATACGTCAAATTCCCTAAATCAATCTGTAAGTCATGGAGCCACTATACAAAACAAATTTCCTTATTCACCTTTTGCAGATTTGGGGGCTCTAAACCACACGCTATATGAAATTGTGACGTTTACTTCACTTGACTTTCAGTCTGTGCTATCAAAATATAGGAACTCGGACTAGGACTCTATGACGAAATGCCATTTAGAGGTAGCGCACTTCGAGAAGTAGAGCGAAAGCCCAGTACATTAGGGGAGAGTCGGTTACGTCGTACCACTTCTTACTCAAACGTTGATATCTTTTTTCTGTAAATAGTTCAGATATATAGCTTATATATTAATTTGAGTATTCTGGGATTAAATTAACGATCTGAAACAAAAAACAAACCCGAAGAGACTGCCATCTGTACGATTTAGCCGACCAGTCGGTTAAATCGTACCACCACCATTCAAACTGTATTAGTTAAGCATTGTGAATGTTAATTGTTTATTTTAGATTTGAACACCCATTTAGTTACTGAAATCGCACAGATACAATAATTCAAAAATATTTAGTTGGTTAAATAGTACCGCTGAGCGTGAGCTATGGTACGATTTAACCGACCAAGTATTTTTTTGAAATAAATGATATAAAATATTATTATTATTATTTCAAGCCTATACTGTCTCACTGCTGGGCAAAGGCCTCCCCCCACCTTCTCCACTCCTCCCGATCGAGAGCAGTCTCTGGCCAAATATATAACCACAAAACTTTTACAATTTTTTAATACCACTCAGTATCCCAAATGAATATTGTAGTGAACTACTGTTAATTCTGTATAACACTAAAATTTAATGGAAAAGCAAATTAAATGTTATAAATATACTGCACTAACTATATCGAATTATATTTCCGGCAGGCAGTGACGTTTTTCCTTTATTCACCTTGTTTATTAATTTGATTTTTAATTCAACTGATCTCCATAAATGTATACAAATATATACTAATGCATCTATAATAATCAGAGTTTGGATGTTTGGTGGCAATCGGTGAACAAAGAGCAGTGGAGTCGTTGTTGTATATTTTTTGATTGAATGAATGAATGGATAAATGATTGATAAACCAATATGTACATATAATAACATTTATTAGTTTCGTAAAAGTAATATTGTCTTCTGTTACCGCGATTGTTATTCATTGAAATTAAACACTTTAGAACGGATTAATCGCGTTTATTAACACCATGATCCTACGTTTCGAGCCCTTTACAGCACTCGTTTTCACAGGGTTAAAAAAAAACACACAACACAAACACAAAACAGGGTTCGTAAAAGTAAATTGATACATAAAAACTAAATAAAAACATAATATTATTGATAAAAAGTATAATGTTGTACCTATTTAAGATGTTTTTTCATGAATTTTTTTCCATTAGAATAAGTTTCAGTATATGTATTACTGATGTTCTGTTTCAGTATTAGTAGTAGCATATAATATTCATTCGAAATACCCTCCGTTACTACGTCAATATCAAGTCTTGTTTCATTTCACTAGGACTGTACAATGATATAATGTCGTAATTTCATTGCAACGTTTTTAGTAAATATACCTAACTTATTTCTCACGTTTTTATTGAAGAATAATAAAAACATCACTCAATTTCTATATTGATACAAATTGACAAAATCTAAATTAACAAACTAATAAAAAAGGCAAATGAGATGAAAAATATTTACAGGGACTTCAGGGTTACCCAAACAAGTAAAATTTATTTAAATGTTACATTAAAAATTCTACATAATATCTTACATATCATAATAGCTTATCATTCAGTTATTCATTTATTCAAATAAAAAAATATACAATAGTGACTCCACTACATTACTTGTGCTAAAATGCCACCAGAATCCTAACCCTACTAATAATACATTGGAGATAAGAATAAAAAACTTAGTTTGTCTATTACACATATACAGGTATAAATATACAACTGGCACTGGTGTATATTTGTATAATAGCACCTAAAACAATGCGCATAGGTATTAAATGAATAAAATACCGCGAGCAATTATCCAAACTTGACTTCTAAATAGCAAAAGGTGCCGCCCCTATACCAATACTCAATTGTTGTAGGTTTACCTATCAATTATAAATTCCTATCTACTAAACAATCAACAACAACTATTAAAACAATCTCACCATTCAGATTTCGTTTTTACGAGTAAATAAGTTTTTTGTGTAATATATTGAATAATACGCGACACATTGAATCAACAATAGGAACACAGAAAATAAATTTAACCATAGTGTGATTCCAACTTCAATCCAATTTATAAGAACGTCCCCGGGAGGGATATGTGGAAACAATGATAAAAGTTGTCAAAATTCGATTACATATCGGCCTTACAAAAGTCAAGATAGTTCTGTTGCTCAATATTAAATCGCAATTTTTTTTGTAAGCGTTATTATAAACTTACAACGGGTCTACAGCGAATTTAGTTAATATACCGACGCGACGATTCGACGCAGTTTCATGTGGCATGGCCATAGAAAATATGAAATGAGTCAATTACAATGAAAATTGTTATACAGTATACGAAATGCCAGCAAACAGAGCAGGTACCATGCAAGCCAGTGTACACAATATGACAAAAAAGTCCGAAGGGCTCTGGTGTCAATATTATATCACTGTGGATATCAGATATACAGAAGTATTAAAACTTAATGCGTGTGAGTTGACAACATTTCACATTTGGCAAAAGTTCTACATTTCACTACTAAACATGTTACAATTTTTAAAGACCTTTTCGCCTCATTAGCTCGCAAAGTCTTCCTTTACCCTTTAAAACGAGCGGGTAATATTAATAAACTTATTTTATCCACTAGTGGGGAAATTGATTTAGGTAAATTGTGTTGCTTAACTTCAAACTCGGGTAAATCCAGTCGACCCTCTGAGCTAATATCTACCTTATTACCTTTTCTTAATACCAAAACCGCGTAATCTGACAGATGGATTTACCCGAGTTTGAAGTTAAGCAACTCAATTAAACTTGAAGATAAACTTGTTTTTTTTACGTTAGCTGTGAGCATTTGGCCAATGCAACAATGGTTGCTTATCACTATCAGTACGTAATAAATATCGCACAGATTAAATTTGAATAAGATATGGAAGAATATACAGTGTTTATTTTTCTCGCAATAGTGAGATGAAAAATGTTGTTTTACACACGCCGGCAAAGTTTGTTCACCTCTCGTGATAATACAAGCACGAAAGGTAAACATCAACTTTGCAACCCTTGTATAATAAACTTATAATGTATGAAGGCGTTTGTTTGAATCACTATTAATGCGCGGACAACGTGATAATGATAAGTGTCATAATAATATTGACGAAGACATGTAATTTTTTTCTACTCTCCTACTTTAATCTATCAATTACGAGTACATAGACAAGACTACAAGCACATACTTTCAGATATCAGACAGTCTATAATACATCCAACTCAACTATAATATTTCATTACGATAAGCTGTAGCCAACTATAATAATTTCAAAAATAGAGAACGTCATTCTATTTAATTCTATACTAATCTGCGACACCTCGCAAATTTTTCTAAATTTGAAAACATTTTTTTTATCTATCATGTTATCGGCCAATCAGATACCGCCTTGCAATCCCACTATGGTTAGAGATTTTGTTTAAATCTGTTGATACAACGCTGCATGCCTACCCCGAACATCGATAGTTTGCATTGACGGGAAAACCTCTTTGTCACTCCAATATGCAAGTGTGACAGAGATGGAGATACAAATCCGCAATCGTACTATTTTCGTGATTATAGGTCCTGATGTGGTTTCTTTATAATTCGATGCGAGATATATGCGTGTATCACTGTAAACTAATTGCTAGAACACAATACCTAACTTCAAAAATCGTTTTCAAAATTACTCCAATGTACCTTTCAAAAGGTTACTATTTTCATAATAACTACTTATATGGAAGCGTATATGGACTTAAATTGAATGATGAAATTGATCCTCCATAGATAAAGGAGCGTTGAGGGCCCAGCGGTATGAAGTGCTTTCAACCGAAGGTCTCTGGTTCAAATCCTGCCGACTGGTACCAATGAGTTTTTCAGAACTTACGTACGAAATATCATTTGATATTTACCAATCGCTTTTCGGTGAAGGAAAACATTGTGAGGAAACCGGACTAATCTCAATAAGGCCTAGTTTACCCTCTCAGCTGGCAGGTCAGGTGGCAGTCGCTTTCGTAAAACTAGCGCCTACGTCAAATCTTGGGATTAGTTGTCAAAGCGGACCCCAGGCTCCCTGAGCCGTGGCATATGTAAGCCGGGAGAAAAAGAGAAATTGATGATGATGATGACTATACCTAAATATTTTTCTAGCACGAACGACATGTTGTCAGTGCTTGACAAAATAAAAACATCGACAGTCCTCTTATTCACAAATTAATTTGACAGTTTAACACCTAGCACCCGCATCACAGATAAATCAAGGAGTCTTATCGATATCTGCCAAAACTATTTTAATGATAGAGTGAGATATTACGTCTTAAAATTTTTATAACTTTTTATTCTTTAACAATGAAACCAAACAGTTTTACCATTTTTAAGAAACGCATGTTCACTCTATAATTAATATAGTGTCGCAAGATATGGATACTCTGTAATGCGAAAACTAGGGTGTAAAGCTGTTAAGTTAACTTATCGATAACAGGACTGTCGATTTTTTTATTTTGTCAAGCACTGACAACATGTCGTTCATGCTAGAAAAATATCTAGGTATAATGATGACGGTGACTCGCAAACAAAGTGTTGTAAACAATCGCAACATAATTAAGTTTTTCTATCTCGGTTAATGTGATCAGTAAATTAGAACTCATTGAACAGATTCTAGTACCTCTTTTACCTACCGTTGAACTGTAACTGGCCACTTTACGTCGATAAATCACGACCATAATGACATTTAAGACAAACTATTGTTGACATGAGTGATATGACGGATAGTGTTAGTGTTAGTGCGGTCTTGTCAGTGAAATGCACATGGTGATAATTTTTAGACGAAATTATAATAATTTTTTTTGTTCGGTAAATGAAAACAAAAAAATCATATGCAAAGATTTCATTTTTTTTAATAGCCTGTTTTTGTGTCCCACTGCTGGGCAAAGGCCTCCCCTCTCCTTATCCAATCCTCCCTGTGCTGGGCAAGATCCCACCAATCCCGCTGAAACGCATCCAAGTCGTCCCGCCATCTCTTTCTCGGTCTGCCTCTGCCACGACTATACCGGGGATGCCAGCTAGTGGTTATTTTGGCCCATCTGTCCCCATTCATCCGCCAGACGTGTCCAGCCCAGTTCCACTTTAGCCTGGCGGTCTTCATCCCAACATCGATGATTTGGGTTTTTGAGCGCAGCTCTGTGTTCCTCACTCTGTCAAGTCTACGAACACCTAGGATACTCCGCTCCATTGCCCTTTGGCAAACCTTGAGCCGGGATTTCTGCGCCTCAGTTAGTGACCAGGTTTGGGCTCCGTAGAATGGGCAAAATGCACATGTCGACGAGCTTGCGCTTCAGTGCAATTGGAAGTTTACCTTTCAAGAGTTCTTTCATGGACCAGAAGCTCCTCCAGGCGTTTTCGATCCTTCTGGCGATCTCCTTGTCCTGGCGATTTGTGAAGAAGACTATCTGGCCCAGATAGGTATACTCGTCGACATATTGCAAAATGCTCCCATCCACTGTCACCCTGTGTCTCGCGCTGTTGGTCATTAACTGGGTCTTGGATCTGTTCATTGTCAGACCGACCTCAAGGCTTTTACGTCGCAAAGATTTCATAATTTCTATTTAAAGTTAATTGTTTTAAAACAGAGTATCACGTGTTAAAATATCTGCAACTAATAAAGTATAGATTATAAATACTACTACAAGATAATATACTGATATTGGCAGAAAGGTACCAAGTGCCGTTGGCGCAAAAACTTAAGTGACCTTTTTTTCATGTAATTATAAACGAACATGCTTACAAAATTTCACATACAGAGAGAAGTGGTCGACGCTTTCAAATAGGCTGCTTTAGAGATACCTCAGTCAGACCACAATAGGGGTTAATAAAAATGGTTTTAATGCATGAAAAAGTGCATCAAACATAAAAGCGAATACTTAGACAAAGAATAAAGCCATATTAACTTTTTTTTTGTCTGGAGCAGCCCTCGTAATCATTCAAAAATAGCATCAACTCAGTAAAATAAATCGAGTTCTCTAGCAACCATATAACCACGATATAATAGAGCAATTAAATCTTTTAAGAAATATTTTTCCTTGTCAACCGTTTTATTTTGTATGAAACGGTTCGGTTCAGTTCGTCAGAGCTTTTCGTTTGTACATTTAAGGGCCACGGAAAAGCATGCAGCCATTCGCGTACAATAGTGTGCAAGACAAGTTGAGCACGCTTCCTAGTTTACAAACTATGCCTACGTTTACGTTACGCAAACGAGAAATACATAGGGTAAGCAGTACAATCATTGGCCTTTAACGGTGAACCTCGAGTTTCAACATTTTTCCTTCCCAAATAAGATGCTAAAATTGCTAAATAGTAAAACTTTTGATGACAAGTTATCCCTAGAAATGTAGTGAGTTTGAATACATGACAACCATAAATATATTTACAACCAATTGTGAAATATAATGCAAAAACCAAAAAATGGCACAAAAGTACAATCATTGGCCCCCAGGGTACAAATATTGGCATACCAAGAGTACAATGCAATATTGGCATGCCAATAATTGTACTTTGTGTTTATTGGCCCTGCCAATGATTATACCATGGTCACTAGATTTGTTTATTTTTATTGACGATAGTGAATAGAAACTATAACTAATATAAAACAATACAAATATTACATTTTGAATACCAATAAAAAGCGTATAATAGTTTAAAAGCACTAAATTCTTATGATTTGCTTAATAAAACACACTTTTATCTTCGATCGTTGCAAAATGTTTTTTTCAATACAGTTGCTCAAAAAGTGCTCTTGTTTTGGCTGTTTTCCGTGCGCAAAGTTAGTTTTTGCGAACTAGTGCATTTTACTTTTCCAATTTTTTAATAGTACATTTCGATGCTAGTGCGGAAAGTATGTCATTACTTCACGAGTCCCGAGGTATTTTTGATTTTTTAAGAACGAATTGAAAGTTTTTTTATTATTTCCGTGACACGATTGTAATACAGTTGATATAAGTATTAAGAACATATTCAAAATGTTTATCTTATCTTCTTTACTTTCTCATTTTCAATCTCATAATAATTATTTCTCATAAACAAAATAATAAATCGCATGTGACAAATCCTATCGTAATGTCTTATAGGCCCTTCGAACATGTTTACCTGATTGAAAAACGCCTCTACTTTGACTGACGTTTCGTAGGTTCCGTTTCATACACACAGATTTATAAGAGCCGTTTTCAATGTTAATATTTTTAATGCATGATCATTAGTATGATGAAGAAGTAATTATTGAAATATAAAATATCAATATCTTTAATATTATTGCGTTAATAGTAGGTATTTAGTTTTATTACGGCTCGATAAAGTTAACGAACAATAATACTCTTCGGTAAGCAGTCATGAATTGGAACACAACTACTCGTAAATTTAAAAAGATTGGAAAAGTAAAAAGCACTAGTTCGCAAAAACAAACTTTGCGCACGCAAAACAGCCAAAATAAGGGCACTTTGGTTTTAAGCAACTGTATTGAAAAATGTTGTTTTGTTCCAATTCAGGACTGCTTACCGAAGAGTATTATTGTTAAGTAACTTTGCCAAGACGTCATACAACTAAATACCAACTATTAACGCAAAAATATTGAACATATTCATATTTCACTTTTACTTCTTCATTATAATAATGATAGATAGATAGATAGATAGATAGATAAAAATACATAAATAATAATCATTAATTAAAAAAAAAACAACCAAAACAGTCCTTATAAATTTTTGTGTATGAAACGGAACAGCCAACGAAACGTCTGTCAAAGTAGAGGCGTTTTTCAATCAGGTAAACATGTTCGAAGGCTCTATTAGAAACGACGATACGATTTGTCAAATGCGATTTATTATTTTGTTCATGAGAAATAATGATTATGATATTGAAAATGAGAAAGTAAAAGACTATAAGATAAACATTTGGAAGATGTTCTTGATAGTTTAGTTACAATAGTGTTACGGAAATAATAAAAAAACTTTCAAATTCGTTCTTATGTATTTTTTTTGGCATCTGTATTGAAAAACGTCGTTCGATACACGTGCGGAAATGTCATACTTTCCGCACTAGCATCGAAATGTACTATTTTACGTGTGTTCCAGCTATTATGCTGGAAAACTATCAATTACACTATATACTGTTGTCAACAAAGAAAAATATACATATTTTTTTCCACATTCTACTCAAACGGTTATCTTAATAAATCGATTTTAAGTTCAGGGGGCCAATGATTGGGAGGGGGGGGGGGGCAAGATTACTACCGCTTACCCTAAGTCATTTGATATGTTATCAAGTTATACGTGCTCGGAAGGCATCCGAATAATTTTATCAGCGTATTCTTGGGCCAAAAGAATAAAAGAGGGTTAGGTATACGAATTTTGGTAAATTTTGCAAATCCAGCGTAGGGACTACAAGCTGTGCCCAGCAGTGGTCGTGTATAGGCTGGATGGTAATTCTATTATTGATCTCTTTATTTATTTTCATATTTTAGAATCAAAATTTAGTTGGATTTTATTGTGTTTATAAAACACTAGTATCCGTTACGCTAAAAAAAGTCAACTGCTTAGGGCCACTTGCACCACCCGGGGTTAGCCACATAACCCGGAGTTAAGCATTTTTATGTATGAAGTTTGAAAGCTCAACTCAGCTAACTTTGCGTGGTGCAAGTGGGCCTTAAATATTTAACCATACAACATTAGTAATTACTGGGGTTAATCGTGGATTTGGCCTAAAGCATTTGATTCTGTGCTACAAGCTTAACTCTTCTAAGAAGGTGTACTAAGTGCGCAAAATAACACGATTGGGACGCAGTTCGATGAAATTACAACGAGTCGTCGCTCGCTTCACTTTCAAATGTTATAAATGTCAAGAAACAAACCATTGAAATCTATCGGAGTATCCGAGATGAGCGGCACCCAGTTTTTTTATCACGGTAATTTATTTTTCCGCGTCGCCCTGCATAGCATCGCTGTCGCGTATTTTCGCCATCGGTTGTCGATTTGTGCGTTCAAATAACGTGCATTACGTGTCTGGGCGATAGTGTGCTCCTGATACAATGAACTGAGTAACTGCGTAAATAGGGGCAGATACAAATAATTAATCATTTTACAATTCAAAGGATCCTAATGACGTCGTCTATCTTACAGTCACTGTCATTCTCGATGAGGTAATTAACTTTCTTTCGACGAAAGTCAAGCGGAGCATTTTTAATGAAGTTTGTAATTGTTACGCAAATTGATTTTCGGCATTGCTTATTCAGGAATCAAGCTGTGGATTAGACGAACACCTTTAAAAGTTGGTCATAAGGTTTTTTTTTAACTAAAAGGCTTAGATAGATAGATATATCTATGTATTCACGGAAAAATTACATTTGTTGTATAAAACAGATTGAAAACTAATTACAGAGTTTGACTTACAGAAGTTAACACGCTTGTTTCGACGATAAAATAGTTATTTCTACAACAAGAGAGCAAAGTTCGTATTTGTTCTGAGTGCCAATTTTGAGTCCTGAGCAAGCGAAAGATTCTATAATTTAGAATCTTGAGCGTAGTGAAGGACTCAAAGGCACGAGATGCAAATAACTTTGGTCTCGAGTTGAACATACAACTTTTCACCTCAGCAGGAAGAAAAATAAATTAAAACCAAAATCAACGGACAGGAAGGCTTTATTAATTTAAGAATACTACACATTAGTATTGCTTATACCGTATAAGCAATACTAATGTATAAGCAATACTAATGTGTAGTATTCTTAAATTAATAAAGCCTTCCTGTCCGTTGATTTTGATTTTAATTTGCATCTCGTGCCTTTGAGTCCTTCACTACGCTCAAGATTCTAAATTAGAATCACTCGCTACGCTCGTGATTATACGTGACGTTTTTCGGGTAAAGATACCACTTTGTTGATTGTTGATAAGTTCCTTATGCCATAATGATTCTAAAGTACCTTATCAACAAATTAGTGGTATCTTTTACTAAACTGAATAAGTAATTACATATTATATTAACAAAATATTACCTCTTACTAAATTTAAGAACATGAGGTTAGATTTCAAATGAATCTTTATGGCATTTGCGTCCTTATTAACAACCAACAAAGTATTACCTTTACCCGCGATTTGGCCGGGAGGAAACTTAATTCGGCGTTTTTGACCGCTTCTTTCAATTCTTCGGGTGTTGCCGTAGCTTCATCACTATCACTACTAGTATCACTCATGTTTTCAGTTCAGATAACTTTTATCTTTAAAGCAATTCAAAAGAGAAGCTATTGAGGAAATTTTCAAATTGAGGATGACAGCCGAAACACTTTATTATTTTTAATCGCGTTCGGATACTAGATATCGTTCACAACAACGTAAATGGTAAATTGTAGAAATTATTTTACTACAGATTTACACGTGAGGAAACGTGAATCAACAAATGGTTAATATTATACTTATAAATATAAAATAAAAACCATAAAATTTTAAAGTGAGAGATATTTAAAAATGAAAACGTACGAGTTTTTGAACGTGGTTCTGGCTCTGTTTAAACATGATATTACACGGGGCGATTTATCGCAAGCCGTCACTGCCGTCGTCCTTCGTGCACTTCCTTCATCTCACATTGCCTATTCCTGTATTGCATAGTAGGGTACGACGGGACGGGCCCGACAAAACGCACCGTCTAGACATGTCCGTACAGACAGGTCAATCAAATTGGCTTTGATGTTATTGTATGAACGATATAATCTAATGAGGACTACCGTATTTTTGCTCACCAGGCGGCGCCACTCCTGCGTGGGTCGTTGTCAAGCGCCATTAGTATGAGTTAGTATGGCGCGAAACCAATATTAGAATTGATTATTTTTCATTAATGTCCATGTTAAAAGAGGTACATTCAATTCTAACTATTTTATATAACCTCTAAATTTACGTTAAATTAGGGCTGTGTTATTTTACACTTTCAATTTAAAGCTTATTTTATAGCCAAAGTAATATTTTTTTAGTATTTAATATATTTCTATGTAATGATTCCTCTAAAAGTCCATATTTTCGAAATAAGCACGACTTAAATTAAAAACTAATGAGAAATGTACTGAAAATGACATATAACCTCTTTACATAGGACCCACGTTCCACTAGCGCCCCTAGCGGCAAATTCACTCGCGGTAGTCCTCATTGTTAGAAAATTGGCCTCATCTGGCTGAATGGGCCAGGATGCCATTTAATAAAAAAGTTGCATGTCTTGACTGAACATTGTCAATCTGACGTTTATTTTCCTCACGCTCGCAGCAAAATCGCATTTTGCTCACTGGTTTCGCATATCAAAGTAAGCCTTTTCGAGCTGCTGAGGTGAAAAAGAAATTGTAACAGGCTTTTGGGCCCTCCAGGCTAACTTAAAACGATGAGGTAAAATATATTTAATTATAAATTAACCCGAATTTCTTATACGAGGGTCGTTCAAAAAATACTCAGTATGGGCATGATCTAGCCATATCCTGATAACTTTTGATTATTGGTCTTATCAAGTCACAATCCATCAATAAATTATAGAAATAAATACAGGAATATATATCCTTATTTAAACATCATTTTCAAACGGGTCTATCGCGAATTCACTTTTTTACCTTATTTACCGGCGTTTAAATATGTGAAAATTATGTTTAAGTATGTGTTCAAAACGCGAAAGTTTTAAGTGTTATATTTACCTATATCCTTGTTTTGATGTAATCGGTAAACAAAGGCCGTAGGGTAAGAGATCTCAATAAAAAATTGCGAATGTTGATGATATTAGGACCTATGTAGTCCAAAATCTGGTATGGTACGAGTAGTCTAAAGTTGGTAGCAAAATGTATTAAATTAGTTAAACATATAATTTAGTTTTTTGATACAAGTATCTTGCCTGAGTTGAAGGTGATACATTTTATTCTTGAAACAATTTTTTTGTACAAATCGGTAGATTTTGTGGACATAGACCGCAAAAACATGGTTAAAAAAACTAAAGTAGGTCAATGTAAGACAATCCTATAGCAGACAAAGGTAGAAGTCAAAAAAGTCTTAAATAATAATAATAAATAAATTTGGTGTTAATTCCGCTCCTAGGTGCTTACAGATTTTAAGCTCGAAGGAGTAACTTGCCTATTGTGAAATCAAGCCCAAGTATATGACCATAAAATCTAATTCTGTTAATACAGAAATTCTACAATGATATTGCTGTACTGACGATGAAGTAAATAGTACGGCATATTTCGACCTATATGAGATTCGTTTTTTTATGGAGTTAGGGGACATGATTTTAACGTAAAATGTATGCACTTAAAATAGAAAAGGAGTATATTTAATAGTAAAAAATATATGGTTCAAGTAACTTCGGGTTTTCATAGTCATACCGAGTATTTTTTGAACGCCCCTCGTATTAGGGTAGGGCGGGACATGTTGAGCAAGTGGATATGTTGGGCAATCGCAATATCTCAAAAACTACTCACGCTACGCGGGTAGGTACACCTAATGGCGGAAAGTTAGGTCCAAGTGAGGGGAATCTACATATTTCGCAAATATCATTTGCTATGTGAGGCCGGAGTCGGAGACAGGCATCGTTTGTTTTTTTGCGCTCAAATGTAAGACAACTAGATTGAATGATTTTTCTTCTTATTTCATGAAAATAGACGTGTGAAAATGTGTGATAAAAGCTATCACTTAATAAATTTAAGTGCCTTTTGAATTTGATTGATTACCTATTTTGTAAGTTAGTGTTATATCCTATCTTACTGAATTGTTTCAATTTGTTTTCAATTGTTCCGTTCAAAAGTTCTTGAGCACAGGGTGTTCTTGAGCATTTGCTTTAACTTCGTCATGTGGCTTGGTATAATTAAGGAAACAGATTGGTATAGTTAGTTTTATTAAATTCGTTAATTTATACTTTTTTAATTTCTCATACAAAATAATTACATGTTGCATCAACCGCTAATGTAAAACGGGCATTAGAATTGACTTTACTAAACTAAAATTTTTAATTAGACGGAAAAAAATGTAAACAAAGGTGTTGCCGTGAACGAAAAACATTAGCAGCATATGGGATATTTATACTTTTAAAATTTAAAAGAAATGTACGTTCTAAAATAAATCTTTACTTACGAGTATAAATCATGACCAAATTGTTTAATTTGTTGATAACTAATATTATTAAGTTATTAAAACTTCATCATATACATTTAAAATGAGAAATATGGTTTCCTAAGCAAATTTTATTTATTGGGCTGGTATCACTTTTTCGACAAACCTGGGTTATTAATCTATGGGCCGCTTGTGCGTCAAATGTCAATCTTGTTGTGACATGACTTGCTTCGAGATTGAATTTGCTCCCGTGCCCTTTCTATAGTTGCCGATTTCTAAGTCTGAACTTTTGACACATCGAAATACCCGTAGAACGTAAACGCGCAAGACACTTTGGAATTATAAACAAAATCCCATAAAGATATTACAGCTAGTCATGTACATAAACACAATATTTCACTTTTCATAAACATAATGTGATGAATGTTACATTTTTTCATACATTAGTTATTGAATATTTTACGATAACAATTTAGCACGTCAACAGTTACGGTCTACGTCGTTTTTTTTTTAAATTTAGTGTTGTGACCATGTCTGCTGTTCCAATTCATACAACTGTCTGTTAATCGATAAAAATCGATCATGTTATCAATAGGCAATACAGTTAAAAATTAAAACAAAACGATTAAAACGAAAATAAAACTGAGTACGATGTGGAAAAAAATGTTATTTAAAATAAGACAAATTAACTATGAAGGTTTTTATCTTACATTTTAAAAATTCAACAGTATTGATTTCTGAACGAAACTAAGATGACTTTGGAGAAAATCGTATGACAAATGCGCAGTTTGTCGAAGTTTCTCGGTCTTATCAAATACAAATCCGTAGTAGTAAAATCGAATCAAACAATCATCGCTAAACTCAATAATCGCTGAATTTGACAAACGATTTGTCTTAGCCTCATCACTAAGTACGTCAATACTCAAGTGTCAAAAGTTCAGACTTAGAAATCGGCAACTATAGCGATTGTTTTCTGTTAAATTTGTGTTATTGTTGAGTTTTTTGTTTTGTTTTACGTTGTTAAAGTTTCGTTGTTCATAGTTACGTTTTTCGTTGTGTTATGTTAATATTTGTGTGGAAGGATGGAGCTTCGTCCGAGTACTTCTCGGACAAAGGACGTCGATACGTTGTCTCCAGTGAAAAAAAGACCACGTCGTCCAATTTAACAGATTTGTTTAGTATTTTAAGTTATAACTACTACGCAATACAGGAGTATTTACTACTTCGGACAAGAAACTAAACTACCCATTATAAATTAATATTTTTTGATGGTCCATTACTTTGTATCCCCTGAAATGTCACTTTGAACCTGACATAACTTTGTTTACATTTTTTCCGTCTAATTAAAAATCAGAGTTTAAGTAAGTGACAACTATGACATATCAATGTCATGTCGAATACTCATACTCCGTTTACACACATGCAAATTCCATATAAGATAAAATTAAGTTAGTAGTTATTTTCTAAATGGAGCTAATTAGAATACAGGTGTCTTTGAGAAATTAACTTAATTTAAGCTGAAGAATGCACCCTTGAATTTAAAGCAATTGCTAAAAAACACGTTGTATAAGTACCTACTTGGAGATGATATAATCGTCAGCGACGAACACAGATGTCGGTTTCTGAAATATACTTTTTTTTACACCAGCACATCTATTTGTCAATTAGATGAGAGACAGCGATATTAAAAAAGTATACGTTACAACGTTAGCTATGGTATTCCATAAGAACACTGCTAAACGATGCTCCTATGGAGTCTCATATGTGTAAGCACTTTTTCTTTATTGGGCATCTTCCACATTTTGCCACCTTTCCAGATTTTGCTTTTTTCGCTATTAAGCTGTTGCATACTAGCATATGCAACAGCTCATAAGTGGTTCTTAAAACTCTCGGGTATACAGGATGGAAATAGATTTTGGGTCAGTGAGGGCAGCTACCAGATCCCGTGTTGCTAGGTCAAAATGGTCTCACGAGACCTTCCTTCGATTTCAAATTAATGAAGATTGGCGTTTACAGATTTTTAATTCTGAAAAGAATTCCGGCTAGAAAAGCCATAAATCGAGAAAAACTTCCCCCATACAATTTGTATGAAAATGAAAAAAGTTTTTTTTTACATGTATTTTTGTAATGTCAATCGATTCCATTTCTATCCAGTATCAATAGTTCCCTTGGGGTCAACTTTCGGTAATGTACAAAAAAGCCAGAAATTAAAGTAAACTGTTTTCATACATTTACTATGGAGAAAAAGTGAACTTTTTTTCAAAATTTTCAAACGCCAATCTTCATTAATTTGAAATCGAAGGAAGGTCTCCTAAGACCATTTTCGCCTTGCAACACGGGATCTGGTAGCTGCCTTCACTGACCCAAAATCTATTTCCACCCTGTATTATTACTTCGTCTTGTTTTGTAACGGCGACCCTCAAATTTTAAGCACTCTTATTATATCACGGTTGCATAAAATACTGGAAAATAAATAAATTATCTTCGCTTTTACGACTTATAAGCTCTTTTAACTGAGAAGATACGTTTTACAAAAAAAAATTGGCGTGATGTATACTTCTAGTTATTTTTATTCTCATCATTAAAAAACTTATTTTCAACTTCCTATTACAAATAAAATCACCTTGCCAAATTCGTCTCTAAGATATCACTTCAGCTATTTTAGTATGGTAATTGACATTATAAATAACTTTTTTTAAATATATCAATTCAAATTAATCATTAATATATAAACATCACTGACGCGGTCATAGTCAGACCGCCAGTCGTCGCTGTATTGGTTCAATTATTCACACGACATGGCGCTCGCAGCCGCATCATCCGCTTGCTGCCAAATTAAAAGTAAATAACGAAATGAAAACAAGCGCCTCGTGCCGCGAGGGACTCGCAAACCTTTTACCGCTGTCGAGTAAACAACTATAGCTAACACTATCTTTTTATCGGGAATCTGTTACCGAATGCTACAATACAGGTACTTATTTAAAACTATTGAACATAACCTGGAGATAAAACACTACACTATTCAATCTACTAATGGATATTCAATTGTTCGTGCTTTCTCGGTTATTTAATTAACACATTTGTTTTTCACGATATAGATAATCGAATCAGCATCGACTCTTCAAACCAGAGAGCGGCAATGATATTGATTAATCGCATATTAGGCGTAATATAAGGTAAGTATAAACTTGCCTAGCTACTTCACTATAGTCTGACAAGCCAAGACTGCAGTAGTTTTTTTTTTAAATATGCCTTTTGTATTTTTTCCATACTGAACAAAAAAGGCCCCACTAAATTAAAAAAAAAGCTAGTGCATTCTTGGCTTGTCAGACTATAGATATAATTGGTATGTTCTTTGGTCTCCATAGGGAAGTGTGAAACTGCATTCTGCAAGCAAAAAAAACAGTTGTGCTAGCTGCGTAGTACGTGAAAAACTGCAAAAATTGCGGACATTTTTGAGTTTTTGATGATTTAATAAAAAACCATAGGTTTTTTGACATTACTTGTTATGAAATGTCGATGTATATTAAATTTGAGTAAACTTGTATCACCGTTGGTTTTTTAGTTTTAGAGATTTCAGACTTCAAAAAGTAACTCCTTTTTCCGAACACAATCAAATTTTGGGTGTAGCTAATGTTTTTAGCGTACCTAATATCGTCAAAACCGTACATGAAAAAATACAATAATGACGTTTGTGGGTATTTCATAGCCTTTAATTGAAGTGGAAATTGGGGTCAATAAATCTTGTAATTGAAACAATGAACGCGAAAATGCAGAAATAAAAGTTTTCATATATGGACATTGCATTGAAGTTAAATCACTAATGACAATAGTTGTCCCTCGCCGTTGCCCTTGCGGTAGTGAGGTGGACTCCCGAGGATACCACGGTCTCTCCTGTCGGAGGAGCGCTGGCCGTATATCCCGACACGCCAGCCCGAATGAATTCGTCGGGCTTTTGTCAGCGTGGGTGTGCCAGCCGGTTTGGAGCCTCCTGGCTTGGCTCGTGACGATGGCAAGAGGCCCGACGGAATGACGCTCATTCCGTGGCGGTAGGGGAGGCCGCTAATTTGGGATACCCTCGCGCCTTCGCATGGGGCCACCACTTCGGTCAGGGCAGGCGGGGGGCGGCTTCGGCTGCGGAAGTTTTAAAGCAGCGGAACTATGCTGGCCTTAGTGGCAATCATGACTTTGTGGGTTTCGCGGTGGAGACTTTGGGGCCGTGGGGTCCTGGAACCCTCAACTTATTCAGGACTTTTTAAAAATAGGATTTTTGAGTCTACAGGTGACCATAGGCTGGCTCATTTCTCGGCCAGAGGTTAGGCATTGCCATCCAGCGGGGGAATGTGGCCAGTGTTATGGGCACACTCCCGCAGGGTAGCGACTTGGGAGATGAAGCCGTGGCTGCCTATGAAGGAGCGATTTCTGACTCTTCTCTTTCTGAACTTCTATCCGATCAAGACTGGCAAAAGTGTTTCCAAAGTTGGTTTAGACGAATGGAACTTTGTATAAAGAACGATGGAGAGTATTTTGAGAAAATGTAAAATAAATAGTGTTTATATCTTCAATAGTTTTTTTGTATCTCAAAACTTTTCGAGTGACCCACGTATACATATAACTTCACAACATCAACTCCCAGTTAATGTTGTGAAGTCCCAGTCATAAAGTAAAGTTATGTTTTTGGCCCAAGTGTGAAACATTATTTTTTTATTTTTTACAATAGCAAGGTCTATCCTCATTCTGCACTTAAATAAAAGGGTATGAAATCTGCTCAAACGCTATATTTGTATTTTTTACATTAAAAAGAACGGTTCGGTTGTCCAACATTTAGCTGCAAGCTTTAGGTAAACCCAAAATTTGATGTTTAAGAAAAAGGGAATTTTGGAAACCTCATATTATAATACTCTTTTTCTACTCCAGCACTTTTATCTGTCAATTAGATGACTGACAGCGATATCTAAATCAACTTCATTTGAGTGATGGCAGTGAAGTCTATTTGTCTATAGGCTCATAAGATAACTGCTTAGCAGTTCTCTTATAGATATAATACAACTGGTTTTTTTAAAGGGACAGTTTCCGTGCACCTGGTTTGTTTTCATTTACAGTAAGTAATAAGTAACATTTCAAATTTATGAATTAATTAGGTACACAACTTGAATCAAGATTGAAAACACACGTAAAATATCTTACTATATTAATTGTATCAAAATAAAACTAAAATCTAATATTCAATCATATTCATATTTCATTTGACATTCAGTGGTTTTAGAACGCAACCACATTTTTCGTAATTGAGAACTGGCTTATTGTTGTCTATGGCATGTTTTGAGTGTGTCCGCAGAAATCTTCTTATTCGAAATTGAAAAGTCTTTTTCTCAAACATGCAATGAAATGTTGTTATAACGTTCGTTATAATAGGCTTCAAAGTACCACGTTTCAGGCGGGGCAACTGGAGAGACACGTAATGGAATTTCATACAAAATTGAAGGCTTAGGCCGGGAAGTAATATTTTTTTAATTTTATTTCATACACATGTGTGACACAGCAACATGGTTTTTAGCCATTATAACAGTTTCATTACTATGGTTCATGATGACATTCTGCCAGTACGCCTATTAAAAAAAAACAATAAATTATATATTCGAATATATTAAGTCGATACTTAATCGATATGGACATGAACATAACAAATAACATATTATAAATTTAAACATTAGCGGTAAAAGTGTCTACTCAAACCGTGCCGTTTTCAACCGACTTCAATATTTCTAAAGGAGGAGGTTCTCAATTCGTCTGAATTTTTTTTTTTTTTTTTAATGGATGTTCACTCATAACTCCGTCATTACTGAACCGATTTGAATTTTTTTTTTGTTTTCTGAAAGTAGACGGTTCCTGGTTGGTCCCGTTTTTTTCAAAATCCATTTCTGATGATGGGATCCATGAGGAACTGAGGGAACTCCTCAAATTTGAAAGGCACATGCATGCTGATTTGGGTGATTTCTTAAGAAACTCGAGCATTTCTTTACGAAAATCATCAATTTGGTGGAGTGGATCTGATAATGAAGACCAGGGATGGCAAAGTGGAACTGCTTCGTAATTCTCAGGACTATGATCCGATTTTAAAAAATATTTTTTTGTCTGTATATAGATGGTTTCAGGATTGTCCCGTTTTTTTCAAAATCAATTTCTGATGATGGGATCCATGAGGAACTGAGGGAACTCCTCAAATTTGAAAGGCACGTGCATGATGATTTGGGTAGTTTCTTAAGACACTCGAGCATTTCTTTACGAACATCATCAATTTGGTGGAGTGGACCTGATGATGAAGACCAGGGATGGCAAAGTGGAACTGCTTCGTAATTCTCAGGACTATGATCCGATTTTAAAAAATATTTTTTTGTCTGTATATAGATGGTTTCAGAATTGTCCCGTTGTTTTCAAAATCAATTTCTGATGATGGGATCCATGAGGAACTGAGGGAACTCCTCAAATTTGAAAGGCACATGCATGATGATTTGGGTAGTTTCTTAAGACACTCGAGCATTTCTTTACGAACATCATCAATTTGGTGGAGTGGACCTGATGATGAAGACCAGGGATGGCAAAGTGGAACTGCTTCGTAATTCTCAGGACTATGATCCGATATTTAAAAAAAAATTTTTGTCTGTATAAAGATGGTTTCAGGATTGTCCCGTTTTTTTCAAAATCAATTTCTGATGATGGGATCCATGAGGAACTGAGGGAACTCCTCAAATTTGAAAGGCACATGCATGATGATTTGGGTAGTTTCTTAAGACACTCGAGCATTTCTTTACGAACATCATCAATTTGGTGGAGTAGACCTGATGATGAAGACCAGGGATGGCAAAGTGGAACTGCTTGTTAATTCCCAGCTCTATCATCCGATTTGAGACATTCATCTTTTCTTTGTAAAGAAATACCTTCAAGATAGTCCTATTTGATTATAGTTCTATTTTGATGATGGGCTTCATGAGGGATTGAGAGAACTCCTCAAATTTTAACGGCACATGCATTCTGATTTGAGGGTTTCCTTAAGTAACTCAAACAGTGTTTTGGCGGAGCCAACATTTTGATGAACTGGATCTGATGATGAAGACCAGGGATCGCAAAGTGGAACTGGTTAATAAACCTAGCTCTACTTATTATCCTAGTTGTGACATTCATCTTTTTGATTTGATTTATATTCTGATGATGGAGTTCTAGAAGAATTCAGAGAACTTATTAGAGGGTGTTCATAATTAGCTTAGGCATTTTCTTACTGTGGCCATCATTTTGCTGGAGTGGAGGACCTGATGTTGATAATCAGGGATGGCATAATGAATATGCTCATGATGGCATAAGAAAGCTCCTCAATTTTCAATCGTACACGTGCGGTGTATTGGATATTTGTGAAGTAAACTGGCTAACTCAAACAAATTCTTAATTTCACTTTTACCGGGAACCAAATGAAGTCGGTTTTTTTTTCTTAAAAATTATGTTTCATGATAACATTCTGCCAGAGTGCCTATTAAAAATAAAAATAAGTAATGATACTTTGAAGTTACACGTGGATGCTCATTTACTTTAAAGAATACTCCGGTGAAGTTTCGGATAATTCTTTAGAACCAGAAATTTACGTAAAAATGACACTCATATTGATATTTTGGCATTTCAACCCCATCAAATACAAACAGGGGAGATGGTATTGTATTTCACATCCGCCACATTGGATCTTCAAATCGTTGCTTTTTTCGTGACCAGCGACCCGAAAAACCATATAAACGATACCCATGTTAATTTTTTCAACTTTTCACCCCTTTTACCCCTTTCAGGGGTTAAATTCTCAAAAAACCTGAAACACGTGTTTACTCATTTACCTTAAATAATACTCCTGTGAAGTTTCAGATAAAATAGTCTAACTAATCTTGTTTCCCCATACAAACTTTGGACCCCCGTTTCAACCCCTTAAGAGGTGAATTTTGAAAAATCCTTCCTTAGTGCTCGCCTGCACCATAAAAGGAAACTACGTGCCAAATTTGAAGTCTATAGGACCAGCCGTTTGGGCTGTGCGTAGATATGTCAGTCAGTCAGCTTCTTCTTTTATATATTTAGATAAGTAGTTGAATTTAATTTGGACTAATTTGAGTCGACATTCAAATTAGTCCAAATTGAATTCACCTACTTATTTTGTATGTAGGTATAGTTTTTTTCTTAGCATAAACAGTTTTGCCAATATTTAGTTAAAATTTTACCTAAATTCTAAATATATATTATGTTTGAAATGGCATTTTTTGATGCCTCGTATCTCATAAATTATAAACCTTACGGTAATGCAAGGTAGCTCAAATTGTTCCAAATTTAATATTCATTCAAATAATTTTAATGAACATTAATGTTTTTCGTAGTATAAGTATACATTTTTTATCCGGAAGTACATGTTTTTTGCTGGCTAAATGCAGTTCCATACTTCCCGACGGAATCGGAACAACGTACCGTACGTACCACAAAATGCAGCGCTACTATGTGGTTTGCGTTTGCGTTATAATATAGCTGGCCTAAATAGGGTCGTTAGTCATTAGGTATCTGCGTAGAATATTTTATCGTATTTTATTTTTAACTATTTTTAACTGTGGACCAAATTGTTGTCTGATAAATAAAGAAATTTGAATGTGTAGAGAAAGGTATCGCTTTTTTCTGCTGTGTACGCATTGTCTCCAATAAAATTATCTCTGGCCAACGTAGATTACCCTCTTATACCGTATAATGCCATCAAAAGCGATCAGTCGCAAAATTACCTACCTACGTTAAATATGACGTTTTCAGGCTAAATTTACCACATTGTAGATTATCGAGAAGGCTCTACTGTCATAATAATAACTTAGAAAACGCCACAAATAATACGCGTAATGTGACCAAACTCGTATTCGAAGCAGGAAGTCTCTACGCATATTGACCAATACGCAGAATGACCATCATAATAATAATAAATAATAAATATTATAGGACATTCTTACACAAATTGACTAAGTCCCGCAGTAAGCTCAAGAAGGCTTGTGTTACGGGTACTCAGACAACGATATATATATATATAATATACAAATACATAAATACATAGAAAACATCCATGACTCAGGAACAAATATCTGTGTTAATCACACAAATAAATGCCCATACCGGGATTCGAACCCAGGACCATCGGCTTAGCAGGCAGGGTCACTACCAACTACGCCAACCGGTCGTCAATCATAGTTGCACTAATAATGCGTATTGATCACTTTACGTAGGTATGTCATTATGCATAATAATAACTTACATTTTAAATGGTAATTCAACGTATTAGTCAATATGCGTAGAGACGTTTCGTGTACGCAACCCTAAAGGGGATGGAGAATAAGAGCACACGTCTATTTTTCCACATCATTATCAGAATACAGTGTCCCACAACACGAAAGCGTGGCATCATTAGCAGCACAGTCAGCAGACATGTAGTGACACATAAGACAGGTGACATAGTAACGAGCGTCCGTGGAACCGCGTCATCGTGTACCGAAGTAGCCTCTCGTAGCAAGCTTGTGACCAAGCAGGACTATTAACGCTTAACAATCGTTACGTTAACACGCTGAGTATGTTTCGTCGAAAGATGTTAAAATAATAGTGCCTTATATCAGTCAGGACAGTGAATTGACAGAAATTGTTAAGAATTTGGAATTTCCTCATTTAGGACAGCAATTACTTTGGTTCGGGTAGCAGTCAATTACTCGATTTACTCGTAATATACAAGTTTTTTATGTTAATACAAAAGGTTTACAAAAGATCCCGAAGTAGTTTTCTGTGTGGAAATTTAATTTCATTGGATATTAGAAACTAGAGTTGTACTAAATTCTAAAGCAATGACAGTGGTACGAAGTAATGTTATAAACAGCAATCGGTGAGTACGGGCAATGGGTTGAACGGCCGTGTGGGCATCGAAGCGTAGTCCTCGCGGCTTTGCACCTTTAACTGCTTTTACCAATTATATGACTACTCAGTAAAACCGGCCAATTGTGGCTCGGTTCACGCACACCACAGAGCACGGACCTCTTTAGTGTGACAACCTTACATATAGAGGAGCCTTTGGCTTTGATTCTCATAGAAATCGACCGTGTCAGGTAATTTTGACATGTTATTGTCAAAACTGCCATACGTGCTATTTATAGGGTTGTGATATGGGTCGATATTGTATCGATAGATTAGGAGCAGTTATTAACATTTCACTAAAAATTACATGAAATAAAGTTATGCAAATATTTTTATTTCTTACCTTATTTTAACCTCTGTTTCAAAATCAGACACTCAAATGACTTCATTGTTATTTCATTTTATTACTGCGTTATGGTTTAAGTGAATTGTTTCTTATATCAGTATACTATAATGAAGCGATGATAGTGCTATCTTAGTACAACATAAGAAGAGGATATTTAATTATTAACACAAGAAGAGTAAATAAAGAATTACCGCAATTTTAACTACATATTTTATTTACAATAATTTAACTAAGGGCCTGTTTTACAATCTCCAGTTACAGCTATCTTTCAGATAAAACATAACGCGCTCTCTTTCTTTACAAAACTTTTATTTACACTAATGTGGTATACACGAAAACGGTATAGAACAGTGTGTTTTAAGGGCAGTAAACAAGATATTACGAACGAATGTGAATTTAAGTCACAGGTTGGGTCGAAGACGAGGTCGTAATTCTAGTACGGCTCGTGATACACACAATGCTTTTCCTCACATTTGCGAGGAAATAAATAAACTTACTGCAGATAAATATACAATCATTATTAGCGGTAGTTAGTAGAACATTCAAGCAACACAGGAAGTGGTGTCCTCATACATAAGGTACCTCTACCTCTTCCGAAGTCCTACTAGAGAGACTAGTCCGTATACAAAAATAGATCGAAGTGTGCTAGATTTATTAGTGTAGTTGTATTCATTGTTTATGTGTCAGTTTCACCATTATTGATTGCTTTTTGTATGTATAAATGTGTAAGAAGTGCGCCTGTGTGCAAGTTTCCCCTCGCAAAAGTTTGGACGGTATTAAGATGTTGCTGTGACGTCTCCCTTCCAACATGTTGAAAGACTCTGTTGCTCGAAGAGCTCATTCTGTACAATGTACTAATTAATATTCGTCGTGTCATCATTATCATCATCAGCCAAACGATGTCCACTACTGGACATAGGCCTTCCCCAGGGACTGCCCCAGACACCCCGCAACCTTTACCAGTCAGCCAGCCAGTCAGTTTATCTTGTGGGGGCCTTCCCACGCTGCATCGTCTGGTGCGTGGTTGCCATTCGAGAACTCGCCGACCATACCGACCATACCACAAGCCCGTAAAATGGGCGTCATTACAATGTATTCGAGTTCCCGTCAACCAATTTTAAGGTTTGCTCTTTGATACACACTGTATATTGTATTGTGTATTTTTTTTAGTATTTCAATAATATTTAAATAAAAATTCATCTTACTATTTTAGTAAGGCATATGACATACACTATCGATAACAAATGCAGCGTCGTGTCTCTTCCCTATTTCTCTTGCCCATACTAATTTAATATTGAATTAATTACATATTATTTAATTACCTGTGATACGAAACGTTTGAATTTTGTTTATTTACAAATTTGCTTTGGTTGCGGCACCCGATTATTGAGCAATGTGGCATTTTTGAAGTATTTTCATTTGATTATTACTCCATGACGGCCCAAGGGGTACTGACTGCTACTGACTGTCACGTATGCGCCAGGCGCATATGCGACACACGAGTTTTAGCTCTCAAGCCGTCTCTCTATAGGCGCGTCGCCCTACGACTTCCAATCTCTTTGACGCACACCATAAGTCGCAAATACCGAAAGTGCACATCATTAAGTTCCTATATTACGTGTAAAACTCTGCTTTCAAATATTTCATGCTTTTTTAACTATTGGGTCATTCCATGGTCACTTACATTATGTTTTAATTAAGACAAAAGAAATAACCATATCTTCGAAACGAGGTAGTAAATATTGTTTATTTTATAGGTATTATTTTATCTGATTAGAAACAATTCCCTTTATTGTAATGCAAGTGACCCGAAGTTGTTTATTTGAAAATAAAGTATGTTTAAATATTATTTAAAACTGGTCACTCACGTAACTTAGTCGATTTAAATATTATTTAATATGTTCGAGTCTCACGAGAGTTCTATAGTTAAAATAAAGTATTTTTGCTCATAACGGGTTGGCCTAGTAATGAGAATTTTAACTAATCATTTTTTTTAAATAAATTCAGTAAGTATAGGTTAAAAGTACTTAAAACTGAATTTCTTTATTAAAATGAATTAAAACTTTTTTGTTTCACTTTTCGCAACTTGATTTTAACTCCTCTGTACTTTGGCCACGCCACTTTTTTCAATTGGCTTTGTATTCTGTTTTAATTGTTTTGGTGATTTTGCTTCCCACCCATAACTATAAACCAGTCTACTTAGGATTGCCCAAAAATCCTCAATTGGACGAGCTTTGGGGACATTTGGGGGGTTGGATTCCTTGGGTACGAAATGTATGTCTCGCTCTTCCAGCCACTTTTGAGTGCTGGTTGCATAGTGGGCGCTGGCTAGATCAGGCCAGAATATGTATTTTCCATCAGAACGATGTCTATTTATAAATCGAGACACAATCGGCAAGCACTCCCGCTGATATACTTGAACATTGATAGCTGGTCCTGATGAATATCTGATCATTGCCTTTGAAATTCCTTTGTCAGTTAACGACCCAGACGAATACTTTCTTCTCAAATTTAAGTTTACATATGGTGCCCTAAACAGTACTTTGTTCGGCTGTGTAATATCCGTCATTACCAGGCATGTTATCGTTGGAAAATGTGAAGTACTTTTCGTCATCCATTACTATTGATATTTGTTTACGCTAATGGTTTCTTCGTAATCGCCTGCACTTGCTAGATATTTCTTCAAGTTGATACTTGAACTTTTTCCGGTTGTTTGCTTAAAACTCGAAAACCATTAACTTTTAGTAAATAGTCTATTTACAGAAATTAAAGTACATAAAATTCTCTACAAATATCACTATTTAGTTATTTTTCCGAATGAGCCATTCGGTCTCAAGTGCGCGTTAAAAATTGCGTTTTTCAGCGGTCACTGTTTTGTTACTGCCTTAAAGTCCTGCAGAAGAACAAAGACTGGCATTGCAACCAGTAATTGAAGCTTTCAAATACCCTAATGCATATAAAGATGAGATTGTCACGGCGACAAACATGTTTGAGATACAGACAATACGTATCTTCATCATACAAAAACAAAACCAACATTGCCTCATTACCCCCTACCGAAGGTGCTGCACGAGAACATTCACTGAGAGTTTATTATCAAGCAGCAGTGGTTATCCGATCAAGCCACACCTGACGAGCAACAAAGAGACCCCAGGTGAGTGGGGGTGGAAAAAAATGAGTAGATAGTGGTCTCGTGCCATTGCCAACCACTTTGGACCCTGCGCCAAACTCAATTCTCCGGTACATTTCATGTAAATGTAAAAAGGGCTGCCAACGAAATTGTGGATGCAGGAAGGCGGGACTCCATGGTTCCCCAAGCTGCACACGGTGCGAAGGACTGTGTGACAACGTTGCGCCCCCGGAAGACAGCTCTGAGATAAACGTAGACAAGACAGAAGACAGAGGTATGTCGAATCTCACATGTTATTGTGTAATAATTCATCTCTCCTAGATATATGATCAAGAAAAGAAAAGAAAAGAGCGTACTCCCACCTTAAAGGCCGGCAACGCACTTGCGACACCTCTGGTGTTGCGGGTGTCCATGGACGACGTTAATCGCTTACCATCAGGCGATTCGTTTGCTCGTTTGCCACCTATAGCATAAAAAAAAAGTCAGTGTCCCGCCGCCTCTTTTATCTTTTAGAACCCCCGACGCTGTCGATGGCGCACTCAGCTCAAACCCTGAGCCAGGACCTGATGCCATCAAAGAACCTCAGCAAGATGCGGAAGGTATGTTTAATCTCACAATCAATTTAGTAATCCTCATCCGTTCTCTCTCATCTCTCTCTTTGAGAAATGACACCACCTCTTGTTTTACAGGTCAAGTGATATTTGTAGAGACTTTTATGTACCTACTTTAATTTCTGTAAACAGACTTTTAACTAAAAGTTAATATTTTTCGACTTTTAAGCAAGAAACCGGAAAAAAGGCTTTTTATTAATTTAATTTTTTCCATGTTGCTTCACGAAATTTAGTATGCAAACCTCAGATTCGGATTTAGTACCCCAAACTACATATGAAATGGAAGACAGAACTACCCCACAACTTTCCTAGCAAAAACACTATTTAACAGCATTAAACCCTATTTTGTGCAAACTTAGCCACTTTCTTCTGAACACGAGCATGAAGAAGTGGAGGTCTACCTGGTTTTGGTAAATCTTTTGTACCAACACCAAGTTCCCATTGGCGGATCAGGCGGTAATTAGACAACTGTAGACAAAGGGACATTCTCAGTTTTGAAGTGTGCAAACACCTCAGATTCTTCACGTCGTCTACGAAGTCCATAGACGCGTTCACGCCACAACTCTCTCGCTGACATTATTTATAAAATTATACAATTTTTTTATCGTAAATGAAAAAGATTGTAATTTTTGACGTACCAATATTAAACGAAAGAAAATCAACTAATACTTTTTTCTTCCCGAACTCGTCATTGCAATTTTTCTTTATCAAATGTATCTACTCACTCCTCAGTTACTCGTTCTGATTAGATTAAACTATATGAGAATAGCGCTAATATAATAAAATCCAAAGCATGTATCATAATTCCGAGGTAAAAAAATAGTTATCTATTTACTTATCTGTAAAACGATTTGATGGGCCCTGGAGAGAAAGTGCCTAGAATCATAGAGTAAGCTTATTTTCTTTTCACGTTCCCCTATTTTAAAAAGGAAACGAAACTGAATAATTATTAGGATTTTTTTAATTCGCCTGTAGGCGCGTCAAGGGCGTATTATTTTTTTCCCCACACTGAATATTCTTTTTTTTGAGATCCTAAACGACAGACGAGTGTAAGACGTAATGACTAGTGGATAAATTTTATCTTTGACATTGGACTTTATCTATTAGGGAAAAATTTAAACACGGAATACTGTATCTCTTTGCACTAGACGACTTACATTTTTTTTGACAGCGGTCGAGTAATCACAAATTTACAACACACTGCATTCAGTGTATATGTCGTCACCGTAGAATTGTAAGTACCGTTAGTTTTAGGTCCAGATCACGCGAGGCTTTTGGCGGTCGGATCCCGGGAGGCTGGTTACTGGCTTCACGCCCATCCTTCGCCAAATACTGGTACTTTCTTGGATCCGGCCTCCCTTAGACTGGCGACTGGTTTGCGATTGGGGGTTTCGGTGTGTGCGCCACACTTATGTCCTTGTGGCACAGACGTGGACCGACTGGGACACCATGGATTGTGTTGCAAAAAAAGTGCAGGCCGTTATTCGAGACATGCGTCTCTTAATGACAAAATCCGTCGGTCTCATGCCACCATCAACGTGCCTGCTCTCCTTGAGCCGACCGGCATTTTCAGGGATGATGGCAAGAGACCCGATGGGGTGTCCTTGGTTCCTTGGAGTTTGGGAGGGATGCTAGTGTGGGGTGCTACCTGCGTAGACAAGCTGGCACCGTCCCATCTCCAACGAACTAATGTAAAAGCGGGTGGAGCGGCTGAATGCGCCGAAATGTTAAAATGTAATAAATATAAGAGCCTGGGCAGAGAGTACCTTTTTGTACCATTCGGAGTTGAAACTCTTGGTCCATGGGGTCCCAGCGCACGCAAGTTTTTCGTAGAAATCGCGAAACGTCCGGTTGATGTTACTGGTGACCGAGGAGCTGGTGGCTTCCTCGCACAACGTATCAGCATTGCGATACAACGAGGAAATGCTGCCAGCATCCTAGGTACAATGCCTCAAGGACCTATTTTAGATTGAAGGTAGGTACGAGTAGAGGTAGGTAAGTTACACTTACTGTATATATTTTGAAAATAAATGTATTGATACTTGTTTATAAACTAATGCGCGATATTATAAACAAACGGATAAGTTACGATAGGTTAGTTTATAATATCCCTAGTCAAGTCAAACAATTTAACGGTAACATAATACAACGTGTTTTTTTAGCTCCGTTAACTTCGGTATATAATTAAATACGTTTTTCTACTCCGGTACGTTTATCTGTCAATTATATGGTCCAGCAAACACATATAAAAGCATGTCTTACGCAATTTCAAAAAAGTCTATGTAGTCTATTCTTCATAAAGACCCTAGGGTTATTATGTGATATAATGCAACTGCTAACAGGAAAGCTACCACGAAGTCCAAAAGTCGTACTTCGGATAGTGCCATCCCTTTCGCGCATATGTAGAATAAAGTGAGAGCGAAGAAGACGGCACTATCCGAAGTTCGATTTGCGGACTTCGTGGTAGCGCCGCAGAGGTGAAAAAAAAAACAACACTAAATTTACAACGAAAATCAAAACTACCAACTTAACAAACAACTGAATTCATATGGTTTGAAACAATAACAAAACTAAAATAATTGCTGCCAACATAAGGAAAAACGCAAGTAAATGACAGTGGAATTTTTTTTACCGTGTCTATGATTACGTTCTGTCGACTGTCATTTGTCACTATCCAATCGAATTTCCCGCTCTTTTTTATGCTCTATTGCTGTTTGTTTAGGATTCTTGGAATAATTGTGGCATATTTAGCATTCTTATTAGAGTTTGGAGTGAAAAATAATAATGGGTGACGACGACCACTTTATTTCGACACCAGAAGAAATATCGGCGGCGGCACAATCAATTACTGAGAGCTTATTGGCTGCAAAATCGCGGCGTCAGTACGATAAATCGTATAAGAAGTTCATGGCGTGGAGACTAGAACACCAGACTACGTCATTCTCAGAGAATGTGCTACTGGCTTACTTTAAAAGCCTCGGCGAAAAATTCAAGCCGTCTTCACTGTGGGTGGAATATTCAAAATTAAAGTCAACGCTTAATATATACCACCAGACCGACATCTATCAATACGCCAAGTTACTAGCTTTTATTTAATCCCTAGTCGTAGAAAAAGTAATGTATGCAACGTTGTATAAGTAGGTCAAAAAAGGCTCATGGCGTCTTTATTAACAATTTTCGGCTTCGCCTCAAACTGTTATACACGCCACTCACCTTTTTTGAACCCTCTTATACAACTATTGCATAAAATACTATTAAGGAACAGATTTCTCAGTTAATTTCTCAAAAATGGTACAACTAAACTATAAGCCAATATATTATCTGCAACAATAAACTGCCTAAGGATCCTATCGAAATTCAGTTCTAATCGAATACCTCCATTGAGTTCACTCTTACATATTTATATGCGTAGTGAAGACAGATATCATATAAACTATGAGTTTCATACTTACGGCAGGCGTTTTAACATACTACCCATTTAGTTTTTCTGTACTTTTTAATCCTCGATTGTCCATAAACTAAGCACTTTACGATATCCAAATTTGTATCCGGCAAAGTCAACTATGCATAGCATTTATAAACATTACTGTCGAGGCATAGAAAAAGGCGATTTGCAGGTTGAATATTATTTTTTAACTGACACCTTTGGGAGTCGTTAACAATGTAAAACTGAACTGTTTATTTTATAGTTATCCACATTTTTTAAATCCAGCGGTAAAACATAACTGATAACCTGCGTAATACTCCGCTAATGAATTCTTGTATCAAACAAAGACGCCCGAGGATTATAACGGCTTTGACGAAGAGCAGCTTTACAGACTTATGTGACAAAGCATTTTATGCACAACAAAACCGCCGATTCAAAACAACAATTATGCGAGTCAAAGCAGGTATCTTAGAAAAGGCGCTACGAAATATAACAAATCACTAGCGCAACAAAAGGGGCTTTCTTGCGGCCATTACAGTGCTATGCACAGAGAAAGGCGAAACGGGCGGGCGGCGGACGGCACGAGCGGCGCGGCAAACGAGGGGCGGGCGGACAGTCGCGATTAACTCATGTGGCGTGGGAGAAACGGCGCGGTCGCACTGGCGGCGGCGGTGGAGGTGGCGTTACCCGAGGGACAAGCCCAATTTACGATTGCCGCAAAGTGTATCTTCGACTGGGCATGGGCATTTTTGCGACCAGCTAGTGGCCGAACAAGCAGCTTATTGCCGAATACATGCAAATTCTTAACTGACTAAAAGCAATGAAATACATTTATTGTCGCCCGTAGAAGCTTAGTTGTTAGGGACGGGTCGATGAGGGGATACGTAATAAGGACTACCATAAAATGTTACATTAGGTAATAGCGGCTTCTGGGGCGGCTATAAATATCTCCGTTCGAAAGTACGGATGTTGTCCCGTGGGAGGACGGCACGTCGCCGTGTTGGGCGGTTGCGGACGTGTCGCGAGAATAAAAACATCTCTCTTACCATTTTACGGTACTTCAGACACAAACACGTGCTACTTAATCAATATTACTTAGCAATGCTGGATCGGACACCTTGGCTTCTGCGCGTCGGGTTGATATCAAATTGATCGACATTAATTCGATTAGGTCGGCAGTAAAAAAACTTAAGGCAGGTACATCTGCAGGTCCTGACGCGATTCCCGCTTTTATTTTCAAAGGATGTATTGATTTTTTTTAATTGAGCCGATTACTTTCATCTTGAACTTGATACTCAACAGCGGAGAATACCCTAAATTGTGGAAATTATCCCGTGTAACTCCAATTCCTAAAAAAGGATCCAAATGAAAGGTGGAAAATTATCGGCCTATAGCCATATTATCGGCCTTGGCAAAGATATTCGAGATGGTCATTTACGAATACCTTCTTTCTCAATGTATGCCCTATATTGTCAGCCAACAACATGCCTTCCTACCAAAGAGAGCCGTGGCTACTAACTTGGTGGAATTAGTAGGTATTTTTTACAAGCGAGACAGACAATCAGTGTCAGGTCGATGTTGTTTATCTCGATTTTCAAAAAGCGTTCGATAGAGTGGATAATGACATACTGTTATTAAAACTAGGGAAAATCGGTTTCACTCCGCGTTTATTGAAATTGTTTGCCAGTTACCTTAGAGATAGAATGAAAGATGTGGTTTCCATTTCGCCACCATCATTTCATAGATTTAGTATGGCGGTAGCGCAATGGAAAGTTTGAAAAATGTATGGAAAATTTAGGACCCTTTTTTTCTCCTACTTGGATTGAAAGAGAGACGATTCTGAGTAGAATAGAGATAAAAATTTCCAATTTAGCAAAAAAATATTTTTCTACAACAAAAAATAAAAATGTCCGAAGTCGTTAATAAACTTGCCCATGCAATTTTTAACGCGATACTACGAAAACCAAGTTGCAAATGAGACTAAATTACAATACAACCTCGATTATCCCAACTAATTGGGACCGAGGCTGGTTTGGATAATCTAAAGTTCGGATAATCGAAATCTAACCTTTTTAAGACGATATCTAAGAAAACCAAGACCTTTTTATATAAAAACAGCACAGTGGCCGCGTACATTTAAATTGGACGCACGTAGTAGAGTGCAGTGGTCGGATAATCGAGGTTCTACCGTATAGTCACAAAACTGACATATGTATGGTTTTTTTACAGATTTTTTTTAGAGTTCAGTCTTTGTAGTTATGTACTTAGTCTTTTTATTAATGTAAGTATTGATCGTACCCAGTTCGTTGTAATTAACTTATGGTGCTTTTGGTGGATTCGGGTTTACAATAATTTTGCTAACCAACATGATAAAAAATACACACGTTAACTCATTCAGAATGCCCCTCTCGACATTCTTGAGACCGAATTATTAATTTGTAAGCGCGGACATAACTTGAACTGACTGCGGCCAGCAATCCCAACAGTTTGAATAAGTCAAAATCATCAAATTACCTTCGTAAAGCAAGCGAGTAAACAAGGGGAGACCCACAAATCGCCTGTGTTATTAAGCGAGCCTTTAAAAGTTTAGGGAGGGTTTGCAGAGGTAAACCCGAGGTTACCTAGGTGTGTTTACTTTGCCGGCAATGTCAATAGTACAGTTGATTCCACTTTATACGAAATAAGAATCTCTCATGATAATAAATTATTACATTAAAAAACCGGCCAGGTGCGAGTCGTACCCGCCCACCGAGGGTTCCGCACAAAAGATTTCCGACTTCCCATGTGAAGAAGACATACGAGTATTTAGTTTGGTATTTCTTAATTTAACAAAATAAACACATTAAACACACTTCGAAGCCTTTAAAAATCAACGATGGACGACCGAAAACAAAACAAATGATATTGTCAAGTTTTATACATAATTACTAAGAACTGCGTTTAGTTTTAGAACTTGCTAAGTCATGCTGCCATAATGTACCGATATTCAAAACGAAATGGTTTCTTGCAGAACGACATATTGTAAATATTTTTACTACCTACTTTTGTAATTTGTTTTGAAAAAATAAGTCCCGCCGAGTTTCTTGCCGGTAATAATCTTCTCGGGCTGTGGTGTAGGGATAGAACCGGTAGTAGTTTTTTTTTTTGACGTTCATAAGTGCATTGTAATGTAGGCACATTGAAACAAATTGAAAAATAAAGATATTTATCATTTATCATTATCAAATATCTTGAAATAATCTGGGAAATAATAGTAAAATATTTAATATAATGCAGATAAGTATTCCGTTGAAGTTTAATACACAGTAAAGTTGGTATATAGCCAAGTTTGAAGATTTAAAATAAGCCTTATCTGATGCAAAACCTCCTGAGCCTGAAGTGAAATGACGTACGATATTTTAAAACTTAAGTCTATTGTACTAAAATCCATAACTCCCGAGGGGACTAAATCGGCGCTAACTGCTCTATACACCTGCGTGTTATAACACCATTACAGAGCAAGTGTGATGAAAAAACAATTATTTGACGAAGTCCGAACTACTGACAAAATTAAAGCGGGCATACAAAAAGGCTTTGTAGGCCCTGAACAGCCAAAACTGCAAAACTCCGACTTAAAAATGTTGGTGTTTATATCTCGGTCGTCCATATAATACTCAAGGTTGCAAATGAGGCCATTCCATTCCTCGGCAATAATTTAACATTATTTGTGAGGCACGGAAATCAAATGCACTGTTTAGCCAAGCGATAGACACGTTGTCCCAAGGGGTAGGTTCTCCATTAGGATAGGCCGGCTTTACGTCTGCTATATGTCATTATCAATAACCGTTCTCATGAAAAAGACACTTCATATGACTGCAACATAAGCAATGTCTAATGTTTAAAATAACGGCTGTATTAGGGTCATAAGAGTTACAAATATGCTCCGATATTTACGTTAAATGCCGAATTGCTGCGTTGTTACTAGCAAAAACAGGAGTGAAAACAAAAACATCAAGTACTATGGAGTCACGTACCACATGTATTTTTTACTAGTTATAATTTGATAAAATCATGCATTTTTACAAATGTATCCAGTGCCGTATGATTTTACTCTACCGGACTAATTGCTTGAACTGATCTGTAACAAATTGTACAGGCGTTTTATATTGACGGCTTAGAATAGCAAACAAGTTGTGTCGCGATGCAATTTGGTAAGGAACCGCGCAATGTATCGAATTGCTAACAATATCCACAATCGCATGATTATTACTTGGTACGGCCGCTTGTGCCTTGCCGGGAACTAGAGAAGAGATGCACCCGTGCCGATGTGTGTCGATAAATGTTTGGCTTGATTGTACTCAAATAAGAAATTACATTTTCGGTTTCCGGTAGGTTTGTGTAATAAACAAATTTATTTTGTATCTATCAATTCATTGTAGTGTTGTTATCCATTTAAAAAAAAAAAGGGTAATATCGAGTCTGTTAAAACCCAAACTTTTTAAAGTATTACCAGACCCCGTTATCAGTGGTGACAACTCATTGAAACCAAGGGTTGGCAAAACTACCTATCCTAAAATCGCTTTCGGTAGGTACGTAATTAACAAATGTTTTTTTTTACCTTTAATCGTCAAATTCAAGTAAGGTCATTCACGCGTACAATTTGAAATAAGTCTTACACAATTTTCTTGATCATATTTTATTACAGTAGACGAAATTGGGAAACAAAGGCGAAATAAGGATATTTAACGGTTTTATTTTTTGACATTAAAACTGCTTGTTTCACTACATTTAACTAGAAATATATTATTTGTAATGTGTTTTAAATAGATTAAAATTTAAATATTTTACTATGGCGAAGTTATGTACAACAGGCGAATTAACCCTCGTTTCAAAAAATTTTCACCACTGATAACGGGGTCTGCTTATTACTGTTTGAAAACTCCACAAGATCATCTTTAGCTGGACAAGCAAAAACGTATGCTATATGCTATAAAGATTTAAAACGTCTGACGTCAAAATAAAAATGTTCTAATGTCTGTGTGCTATTATGTTTTCTCGAGAGCTAGATTGACTGTCACAATGAGGACTACCGTATTTTTGCTCACCAAGCGGCGCCATTCATGCGTGGGTCCTTGTCAAGCGCCATTAGTATGAGTTTGCATGGCGCGAAACAAATATTGGAATTGATTATTTTACATTAATTTCAATGTTAAAAGAGGTACATTACCCATCTAGTCTTGGACACTGTCACATATAAGAGCAAAAGCATTATAAAACTTATTTAAGGGTGTTGGTTAAGAATGGATCCCTTAGAAAGGCAAGCGTACAGACGTTTTAGACTATAGGAACTTATAAACTTACAAGGTTGTCCTAAAGATGTATACAAGACTTACTCGTAAAACATGTATAAGGTCAATATCTTACAGATGCACTTTGTAAGACTGTATAGTTGTATACTCTTAAAAAAGACCCAAAGAAAGGCTTCTTACAAAAGCATTTGTTCTTTATAGTATCTTCGGTAAAGACAAGATAAGGGTACTGCTCTTACTGAAGCATGTTATATGACTGCAGAAAAACAACACAAAGATAAGTGTTTTTTTTGTTCATGACTAAATTATATCAAATTATAAAATTAAATTATAATAAATGCTCTGATGCAGGAATACTGTGAGACTAAAAGCATAAATTGCAAAAATGGATAAATTTTGTATGATTTTATAACTTATTTTATTAATTAATATTATTTCCAAATGCATGGCAGAAATGGCCCGAGAACGCAATGTTACTTTTATCACAATTCATTCGAATAAATGTATTCCGCACATGGTTTAACTATATAAATTATCGTAAATAAAGCACAAAACAATAATACATTTCGATACTTACATTTTTAAAACGTTTTTTACCACAACGCACAACAAGATTTCTTAAAATTTTCGACGACATAATATACTCTTACACTATAGTATCACAAAGAGGCAAATATACGCTCTTAATGCGGTACTACTGAGGCTACACAAAAAGCTTTTGCCCTTTACACCATGCCAGTGCAAGATACTCGTAAGGCTATTTGGATTCAAAACAGCAATTGAAAGAGTGCTGTAAGATTAAAATTGATCTTCATAAGACCGTACTACAATAACAGTAAGAGCAATCGCTCTTATAAACTGCGCCCAATTCGACACTTACCAACGTATACAATACAAGTGTACACTAAGAATATCGAAAACACGGTCTTAGGATACTTCAAAGTTCAAATTTTGCTAGTTGGGTAGTGTTTAACTATTTTTCAGTGATAAGTAGATTCCGTGTTTTCAAAATTTAGAGGCGTAATACGTTTTTGTGTGATAATATTTGATGAAACGGTTAAATAGTAATTCGTGCTATTTTTACAAATAAATATACTTCTTTAATAGTTTACCCTGGTCAAAATCCACATCTGCGTAATTATATGATAATATTGGCACTAAAGATGTCTATGAAATACGGCTGCTAACAGAAAATCATGATAATTAAACATATTTTTAATATTATTTAGTATACTTAAGGTTTGTACTTATTTCTATACTAAAAACATGTGACTGTTTTCTTTTGGGATTTGTATTATTAATTACTTACTTTTTAGTAGTTTCTAGTTTGATATCAATAATATTTTCGACAAAGAGAACCGTTTTCGTATAAAGTAACCTCTAAATTTACGGTAATTTACAGCCGTGTTATTTGACACTTTCAATTTCAAGCTTATTTTATAGCCATATTAATATTTTTTTAGTATTTCATATATTTCTATGAAATAATTCCTCTTAAAGTGCATATTTTCCGAAATAAAGACGACCTTAATTAAAAACTAATGAGATATGTACTGAAAATGATATATAACCACTTTTCATAGGACCCACGGTCCACTAGCGCCCCTACCGGTGAATTCACTCGCGGTAGTCCTCATTGATTCAATAGATGAATGGCGGCATCAAAATATTTACTGGTACATCTCCCTGAATTATCGGATTATTAGTCTAAAATGATTGCGGTCTCAATTTTACTATCATTATATATACATATTTCCAAGAAAAAAAAAGAAAATTTTATCACTGTATTACACATCGATATAGGTATGTAAGAGCGATGAAGATGGAGATAATGTTTATGGTTGCAGAAAGTATAGACATTTATCTGACCATCAGGTTTTGGTTCAGTTGCACCATCTTGAGAAAAGCATTATACTAGATTTATTATTAATAAGGTTTATGTCCTTGTTCACACTTGGTTAGTAAATGACGTCCAATGTCTAACGATGAAGCAGAAATAGGACCACCGGACTCATGTTTGGACTCGTTAAATAAATGATAAATAAATGATAAATATCTTTATTTTTCAATTTAGGCACATTACAATGCACTTATGAACGTCAAAAAAAAAAAGCTACTACCGGTTCTATCCCTACACCACAGCCCGAGAAGATTATTACCGGCAAGAAACTCGGCGGGACTTATTTTTTCAAAAGAAATTACAAAAGTAGTAAAACTATTTACAATATGTGGTTCTACAAGAAACCATATCAAAAGAAAATAGTGAAACAGAAAGACAAAAAAAAAGAATAAACAAAATAAAACAAAATTAAACGGTTTTACACGATATACACAACATTTGATATGATTTCTTTCGTGAACTGTGTCCTTCACTCTATAAGCAGTACATTCAATTTAATTTTTTGCTGATTTCCTTAGTTTCTGGTATGGGCCATGCATGTTTGTCTGTTAAATAGTCCTCTACTGTGTAATAAGCCTTCGACATCAAAGATTTTTTCAAATAATTCTTAAGAGCGGGAAGGGGCAATTGCAATGCTTCATCCGGTAACTTGTTATAGAAATGAATACATTGTCCATAAAATGACTTATATACTTTACGGACACGACACTTTCTGATAGCTAGCTTATTTTTGTTTCTAGTGTTATAGCTAGAGATATCAGAAATTCTATTGAATGAATCTAAGTTTCTAATAACATGAATTATATTATCATAGATATATTGGGATGCTACAGTTAAAATATTAATTTCTTTAAATAGCTCCCTAACTGATGCACGTTTACCTAACTTATATATAAAACGAATGGCTCTCTTTTGTAAAACAAATATAGTCTGTATGTCAGCTGCCTTGCCCCAAACCAGAATACCGTATGACATTACACTATGAAAATAACTATGATAAACTAGGCGAGCTGTCTCAACATTAGTTAGTTGTCTGATTTTCCTAACGGCGTAAGCAGCCGAACTTAATCTATTTGCGAGTGTTGTTATTTGCGGACTCCATTGTAGATTTTTGTCCAACGTTAAACCTAGGAACAATGCTTTATCAACTATCTCTAAACATTCACCATTTAAAAGTATTCTAGTATCCACTGGTTTAACATTCGGCAAAGCAAATCTAATACATTTAGTTTTCTTAGCATTAAGTAGCAGATTATTAATAGTAAACCAGTTAAGTACATCAACTAGTGTGCTATTAATTACACTATAATCGGTAGATTTCCGGTCAACCTTAAATATTAATGATGTATCGTCTGCAAAAAGCACTATATCACAACGGTTCTCTACGACACTTGGTAAATCATTTATATAAACTAAAAACAGGAATGGGCCCAAAATAGAACCCTGTGGCACTCCTAGTTTAACTACGGCGCCGCTAGACTGTGATTTATTTACAACAACAGTTTGTGTTCTATTGCTAAGATATGAGGACATTAAGTTTAAAGCATTCTCTGACAGACCATAATGTTCTAATTTCAAAATGAGCGTTCCATGATCTACGCAATCAAAAGCTTTAGAAAGATCACAAAATATACCAATTGCATCACAAGAACTTTCCCAAATATTGTAAATATATTTTATGAGTATTGAAGCAGCATCTGTCGTGGAACGTCCCCTTGTGAAACCAAACTGATGGCTTGTAAGCAATCTATGTCTGTTGAAGTGCCCTTGTAAATCATTTAACATTAACTTTTCAAAAACTTTACTTAGTACAGGGAGTATCGATATAGGACGGAAATTAGTCATATCACTCGAATCACCCGATTTAAAAAGAGGTATGACTTTACTATATTTCATAAGATCTGGAAAGACTCCTTGTAAAATGGCATTATTATAAATTACGGCTAAGTACGGTGCTATTACATCTATGACATGACAGATGACTCTAACTGACGTTCCCCATAAATCTTCTGTTTTTTTTAAATTGAGTGATTTGAATGTCTTTACAATGTTTTCTGAGTCTACTTGACAAAAATTAAAGTTAATATTACATTTCTTAATATTATCGCTAAGTAAAGAATGAGCTCGAGTCGAAGATGACTGTAGACATTCTGTGGTTTTTATCGCTATATTAGAAAAGTAATCTTCGAATGCCGAGGCAACATCGTTATTGGACATAATATGTTGTTTATCCGAGACAATATTGACTTGACAATCGCGTGATTTACATTTGCCAGATTCCCTATTTATTATAGTCCACACAGTTTTCACTTTATTGTCTGACACTTTGAGTTTACAACTAATAAAGTTTGCCTTAGCAGCTAAACACACTTTCTTGAAAGTTTTTGAGTAGTTCTTCACATAGTCCAGGAAATCCTCACTTTTGTTGAGCTCTCTCTCTTTATAAAGTTCATAAAGCCTCTTTCTACTTTTATGAATGCCTACAGTAGCCCACTCACTAAACTTTGTTAGTGCTAGTTAGTGTTTGTTAGTTTGGTTTTGACGAGCCATTGGACCGTAGTAGGTGGTGTCCGGAGAGTGATAATGGAGCATAAATGTGCATAGGTTCTAGTTTTTAATTAGAGGCTTTTTTAAATAGAAGTAGAACATTACTTCTTTTATTATGAACTAGCTTTAACCCGCGGCTTCGCCCGCGTACTAAACGTAATTTTCAACCGTCATACAAAAAAGGAGGTTTTTTTATACATTTCACGTCCGCTAAGTTGGATTTGAAAAACGTTGTTGGATTTGAAAATCGTTGTTGTTCCCGAAATCAGCGACCCGATAACGACACCCATATCAAATAAAATAGTCGTAACTTATTCATGTTTCCCCTTTACAAACTTTGGACCACCATTTTACCCCTATTTGAAAAATTCTATATTTGTGCACCGCTTCACCTTATAAGAAACCTACGTACAAAATTTGCAATCTCTAGAACCAGGAATAAACATAAAAACGACACCCATATTGATACATTGAGATTTCAACCCCATCGCATCCCATCAGGGAAGATGGTATCTCACGTCCGCCTCTTTGGATGTTGAAATTGTTATTATTTTCGAAATCAGCGACACAATAAACCAGAAAAACGATACCCATGTTGTGTTTTTACTATATTACCCCTTTTCCCCTTTTTGGGGGTTGATTTCTCAAAAAGCCTGAAACACGTCTTTACTCATCTATCTTTAGGAAAATTCCTGTGAAGTTTCGAATAAAATAATCGAACTAATCTTGTTTCCCCATACAAACTTTGTACCCCATTTGACCCCCTTTGGAGATAAAATTTCAAAACTCGTTTCTTTGGCACCCCTACGCTTTATAAGGAACCGAAGTGCTAAATTTGGAATCTCTAGAACCAGAAATAAACTTATAACGACACCCGTAGTGATATTTTTAGATTTCGACCCCATCGCGTCCCAACAGGGGAGTTGGTATTTCACAATCACCACGTTGGATTTTAAAATCTACGTTGTTTTCGTAATCAGCGACCCAACAAACCATAAAAACGATAACCATGTTGTTGTTTTTTTTACTTTTTCACCCCTTTTCCCCCTTTTAGGGGTTGTTTTCTTAAAAATCCTGAAACAGACATTAACTCATTTATCTTTGTAAATACTCCTGTAAAGTTTCAAATAGAATAGTCCAACTAATCTTGTTTCCCCATACAAACTTTGGACCCTCAAATCACACCCTTAGGGGGTACATTTTGAAAAATCCTTTTTTAGTGCACCTCTAGACTTTATAAGGAACCTACGTGCCAAATTTAGAATCTCTAGGACCAGCAGTTTGGGCTGTGCGTTGATATGTCAGTCAGCCTGTCAGTCAGACAGTCATTCAGTCAGTTTCTTCTTTTATATGATAGATGATTGTCTGATTAATTTAATTTAATTTTATCTAATTTGATTTAAATTATATTATTTTACTTTACTTTATTTTAATAAAAAACGACACTCAAATTTATATGTTGACATTTCAAACCCATCGCGTACCAACAGGGGAGATGGTATTCCACATTCGCCACATTGGATCTTCAAATCGTTGCTGTTTCGTGATCAGCGACCCGAAAAACCATATAAACGATACCTATGTTGGTTTTTTCACTTTTGCACCCCTTTACTCCTTTCAGGGGTTAAATTCTCAAGAAACCTGAAACACGTGTTTACTCATTTACCTTAAAGAATACCCCGGTGAAGTTTCGGATAATTCTTTAGAACCAGAAATGTACGTAAAAATGACACTCGTATTGATATTTTGGCATTTCAACCCCATCGCATACCAACAAAGGAGATGGTATTGTATTTCACATCCGCCACATTGGATCTTCAAATCGTTGCTTTTTTCGTGATCAGCGACCCGAAAAACCATATAAACGATACCCATGTTAAATTTTTCAACTTTTCACCCCTTTCAGGGGTTAAATTCTCAAAAAAATCTGAAACACGTGTTTACTCATTTACCTTAATACTAGAATAAGAATACTCCTGTGAAGTTTTAGATAAAATAGTCTAACTAATCTTGTTTCCCCATATAAACTTTGGACCCCCGTTTCAACCCCTTAGGAGGTGGATTTTGAAAAATCCTTCCTTAGTGCTCGCCTACACCATAAAAGGAACCTACGTGCCAAATTTGAAGTCTATAGGACCAGCCGTTTGGGCTGTGCGTTGATATGTCAGTCAGTCAGTCAGTCAGCTTCTTCTTTTATATATTTAGATAATTATTATTTATTGCACAAAAAGTAGTTATATCCCACCAAAACCATAAATGTGAAAATGGAAGCAAGTTCCATTTGAGAATATCGTTATTTGTCGACTCCGCGACAACAGATCTGATATCTAAATAGGTGCCAACCAAGTTCTGTAGACGTTGAATAATGTTAAGTTGAAGATTTGACTTGGCTAGTCAGCAGATAACGATATTCTCATATGGAACTTGGCTTCCTTTTTCACATTTATGTTTTGGTGGGATTCTTTATTTCAGCTATAGGCTGCGTAACGATTCACTCGTGTTACGTTATTCAGCCTAAAACAGGAACGATTGTAACTAAAAAGCGCAAATACAGCTGTAAGCTGTTTTCCGTCTCCTTGGTGGTTCCTAAAAGCTATAAGCGTTCTCAAGAACTTCTAAACAGCCGCTATGCAGATTGTATCAGTAGCAGCTGAATAAAAGCTGACTACCAGAGAAAAAAAAAGTCCTAACCAATAGTAACCTCCACATGTACGTAGGTCACTATACCTCAATTGACGTTATTATATTTCACAATTGTTATCTTAAAAAGGTGACGTTATAAATATTCACATGGTGTCTTATACAGCACTTCGCATTAAGTTTATATTAAGTTGCCCTTAAGCAGCTAGTAGTGTTTGAAGCAAAAAATATGTATTTATATACCGTAATACAGCTCTTATTCAGACTGAGCTGTTTAATTGATACTAAATGCTATTATGCAGCGTACGACTGAATACACTAGCACTAGTGGGTAGTTATATTGCTTACTGTGTTACTTGGGAAAGGATACTAGAATAGAGACCCACTTAAATTTTGTTGGTTTGGACAGCTGTTCCAAATTTGAAACTCAGAACCTTACAAGGCCCCATACTGTAATAACATAAACTAAGTACAGTAGCGAAATTACCGAGCAATCGGAATATTTATGATATAGATTTATTTATGATTTTGTAGATAAGACCAAGCTATATCGATCGAGCTTTCGCCCCCAAAACCACCCATTTACAAATGTTCACTAAATTCGTTAGAACTGTTTACGAGATCTTTCGAGATTTTTAAACTGTGATCAGTAATCGATGGCGATCACATTTATACAGCACCATAGTTATAGAATAAAACTGAAAGCCCAATCAGCCGATAAAAATGAAGTCATTAAAGTGCTGCAATGCAGCACCTTTCCATATAATCTTGTATGGAACGTGACGTTTCGTTAAGTGCCAACAGCCTTTAACGTTTTAACAGTGTTGGTAGTTCTGTGTATGGATCTGACACTTATTGCTTTCGTCAGTAAGCTCTTTTTCGTACGAAACATATATTGTTTGTATCATCAATATCATCATCAATACTTAATTGTTCAGAAAGTCATTCTGACCCACATTTATTGACGTTATTATTCTGTTTTAATGTGATCCCTATCAATTAACAAATAAAAATAAGGTACCTGATTACTGATTAAAAATCATCGAGGATAACATCATGGTTGATCTGTGAAAGATTATCCCCATATATCATATCATATGTAACTACTTTTAAATTTTTTAATAACAATACAATCCGTAAAATACCTAGTTTAAAAAACATGGATGATCGAACAAACACTTCACCTTAATTAGGAATATATTCATATATTTGTTCTTACTTAAGTTGAAGTGTTTGTATAAAAAGGTATTAAGTAAGTTAACTAGAAATAGTGGATTTAAGGAAGAAGCAAATTTTTTTATTATCTTGTTTGGCGTTTTAAATCTTTGCCAATGAGTCTATTTAACGCAATTTTGTTAGATATCACATCCTTTAACAAAGCGCCTGTATGTTCAGTGACTATATATACAAAATCAATATTAAATCCTTTTGTCGTATGTGTATGTTACAGAATTTACTAGTCAATAAAATAAAACAGCCATTTTAACTAGACAGTAATGAAGTTTAATTTTGTTTTCATTACGTGAAGCCTAACTTGCCTGAAAACAATCTGCGAAGCGGGTAAATGAATTTTAAATAAAAGAGCGAAAAGTCGAGTGCCGATGGCGACTGACTTGGGATAAAGTTTTGTCATTGTTTCTATATTGCGCGAGGCAATTAGCGCCTTGTCGGACGCGGCGCGGGTCTTCTTCCCTCTCTTGCCAATCAAATTACGGGAGCACGCCCCCCTAACCATTACGGCAAACCTTTCCAATTCATATCGCAACATCGACACTCCAACTAACAATCTAAACAAATGAAGTCAGTTCGTTATTTTCACGGATAGGAATTGCTTAAGCTGAAGTGTACAACATCAGAATATATTTTTCGTTTCTCTAATAAAATGGACTGATTGATTGTTCCGAATGTTCCGTTTGATAAAAAAACTATATTTTATGAAGTTTAGGAACAGTATGTACAGGTGTATAAAATAAATATTTGTCTACATCTAGTAGCCGGAGACGTCGCCACTGCACACGGCCCGCGCGATAATTACCAAAGTCGGCTGAAGGGGGGCGCAACACAAGCGATCTTCTGTCAAAAGGATCGCGTGCTGTGTGGCGAAACGCCCGTATTAAAAGCTAGCGAAGAACCCGTGCCGCATCAGATAACATGCAATCAATTTCGCAATCTACATGCCTCTACGTCGGCACCGCCCCTGGACTGACGTCACGCCGATAAGCTCATAGTGCCAGCTAACTACTGGTACCACTTCGCCTAGCACACTCAAAATTCATGAATTGAAATCAATTTTAACTTAATGCTTTATCCTAGTCCCAATTTGCAGGTAAAATCAAAATTCAAATATAACTATTACGAGCCCTGAGGCATAATTCTCGTCTAGTTAAATTAAAATTCAACAACATTTTTAAATACTAGGGTGCTAAAATACCTAGTATCTCTTTGTTTTAACATTTTTAAGGTCTCGTAGTCAACTAGAAACCCCTATAGTTTCACCACGTCTGTCCACGGATAAGCTCAGAGACCGTTTAATCCAGTCATTTAACTGACAGCTTGTATGGAAAATTTGAGTGTTTGGGAAGTAATTCATAATAGCTCATTTTTTTAGCGTAACGGATATATAGTAAGTCTAGTATTAAGTAGGCAACAAAATCCTACAAAATATCGTTACATGCTAATCGTCACAAATATGTACACACATGTTACAAACGTTTTTGTTGTAAGATTTATATGTATAATTATATGTTTTTTAAGCCGTTAAAAACGGGTCAAGACCAGTTTCTACCTATTAACATTTGTTTCTAGCGAAATAACACCACGCCGTACATTTTGTAGATTTAACGGTTTTAATGGAATAAGTTTTATTTTTAACAGATAGAAGACTAATATGTCGTCATGTTGACATACAAGAAAAGTTTTTGCTACCGCGTTAATGAAAAAAAATCGACTTAGTTTAGTTTTTTTTTTACTATGTACCTACTTCCGGAAGAAAAGTTCGAAGGATTTTTGCATATATCATCTACATTATCCCATTCGAACGTAACTTGAAAAAATCAGGCTATAATAATTTAATGTCTGTCAAAATCGTATCTTTCCTGGGTTAGTTAGTAGGTACCTACCCACTGGAAAGGGAAATAACTGCTTCTTTGTTTTAAGACTGGATAATTTTAAATGTCTGTGTAATTTATCTTGTGAACAATAAATATTTTTTACTTTACTTTACTTTAAATTTGTACCAAAGAACATGCATCCACGGCATCCACGCTCACCCCCACAGCTTCGGGGTTTTTGCAGCTTTTCTCAGTCCCGAGGCTCGCGCTGCATGGCGGGCGGACGCTGCACTCTCTCAGCACCTTCAGGTTTGCATAAACACCAATGGAGTGCTCCTATTCGGTTTTGGTCACTATCTCATTATGCCACTTTCGACACCGCCTTTGTTAGGAATTTGATTTCATATAAATCTTGTAATTAAGAAATCAAACTACATTTCATTGACAGATCTGAAGATGAAAGTAGATTTTTTTGGGATGAAATTTTACTTTGGCCAGAACAAAGTAGTTATTAAAGTATTAATTTGGATTTGATGACTCAACTTTGTTTAAAATTTTTTTTAATTAATAATGAACTTGGTGACCAAGATATAGCTGCCTCTTATTCTTTTAACGTAATACCCCCATTTAGGTTTAGATTATAACTTTGAAGTATGCTAAATATATAAGACGTGCACACGATTTAAGTCAACAAATTAAAGAGATAGGTTGCTTTCCATAAATTTGTATGCATTGACTTACCGTAAGAAAAAGTGCTACACCTGCAGCACTTTCATGGCATCATTTAGCGGCTAATTGGATATCCAGTTCTTTTATTCTATATCTTAATTATTTACTGCTCGCAAGAAAATTCAAAATGTATTAATTATTAATTAAAAAAATGTTTCACCAAAGTTGAGTTTTCAGTCTGTACTAGATAAACAAAAACATGTACATGTAAGTAGTACGACAACGTCTCGCCTAATCAAGGCATTCACCGGCGCTACAATGCGGATTTAAGTCACGCGATCGTTTTATCGCACTCCTTTCTGTTTTTATAGGAAGATAAAGTTTGTTTAAAAACATCGCATGTCCGTGCAACATCGGCAGCGTAGTCGTGACAAGTGGTGTGTTTCCCTGGATGTGATGTGATAAGTAGAACAAAAATAAGCAGTTTTGATAAGACACTAAAATCACTGAAACTCTGCAATTATTGTCTTACATTTTTGTAATTTGTACCGCCCTAAAGACTTGTAGTGCTACACGAGAAAAAAAAAACAAAATACGTTAACGCTTTTTAAAGTAGTAGGGTATGCGGTAGTAATCTTGCCGCCCCCCCCCCCCCCCCAATCATTAGCCCCCTGATTTAAAATCGATTTATTAAGATTTATTTTTCTTTGTTGACAATAGTATATAGTGTAATTGATAGTTATTCAGCATAGTAGCTGTAACACACGTAATAAAAAAAACATTTTGCAACGATCGAAGCTAAAAGTGTGTTTTATTAAGCAAATCATAAGAATTTAGTACTTTTAAACTATTATACGCTTTTTATTGTATTCAAAATGTAATATTTGTTTTGTTTTATATTAGTTATAGTTTCTATTCACTATCGTCAATAAAAATAAACAAATCTAGTGATTACCATGGTATAATCATTGGCAGGGCCAATAAACACAAAGTACAATTATTGGCATGCCAATTATTGTACTCTTGGTATGCCAATATTTGTACCCTGGAGGCCAATGATTGTACTTCTGTCCCATTTTTTGGTTTTTGCATTATATTTCACAATTGGTTGTAAATATATTTATGGTTGTGATTTATTCAAATTCTCAACATTTCTAGGGATAACTTGTCATCAAAAGTTTTACTAATTAGCATCTTATTTGGGAAGGGAAAATGTTGAAACTCGAGGTTCACCTTAAAGGGCCAATGATTGTACTGCTTACCCTATATATGATTTGTATAAAAAGGTCAATACATGCGAGCGGCGTGGATAACAGTACGAGCCGTAGGCGATAATTGTTAAGTAAAACGCTACGAATACATTATGACTTGCGCTTGACCTACATAAAGTAGTAATCCAGTCATTGAACTGACAGCTTGTATGGAAATTTTTATTATTTGGGAAAAAATTAAAAATAGCAGATTTTTTAACGTTACGTATAATTTGTGAGTCTAGTATCATGTAGGTACCAAAATCCAACAAAATATCTTTTCATGGAAATCGTCACATATATGTACACACATGTTACAAACGTTTTTATTGTAAGATTTTTCAGGTCAGGACTATTTTATTTCTAGGGAAATAACACATCTAACATACCCACGCCGTACATTTTGTAAGTTTAACCGTTTTACGAGAATAAGTTTTCTTCGGGTGCGCTTTTAACACATAGAAGAGAAACATGTCATGTCCACAAACAAAAAATAAATTTACTACAGTAAATTTCATAAATTGACTTAGTTAAGTTTTATTTTTTTACTTTTTACCTACTTCCTTAGGGTTTTTGCATACATTATCTATAAATATCCCATTCGAACGTAATTTTAGAAAATCAGGCTACCTCTTACCTACAATATAATGTCTGTCAAAATCGTATATTTCCTTGGTTAAAGGATATAATATTTTTTTCTAAAACCACAAACTTACTTTTAATAAAATTAATTGGAGAAACAAATTTTCAATGACTTCTTTGGCGATAGCAGGTAATTTCATCATTTTTTTTAAAATACTAATTCTGTGACAAACAAGCATACGGCCCGCCTGATATTAAGCGGTCACCGTAGCCTATGGACGCCTGCAACTCCAGGGGAGTTACATGCGCGTTGCCGACCCTTTAAAAACCTTAACACTCCTTTTTTGAAGAACCCCATGCTGTAGTCCTTTGGGAAAACAGCGGCAGGGAGCTCATTCCACAGCCGGAGCGTCCGCGGGAGGAAGTTCCTCTTAAACCGCACGGTACGAGACCATTTAGGCTCCAGGGTATGCGGGTGAACACCCTGCCGACGGCGAGCAGTGCGGTGGTAGATTGCAGTCGTTGGGCATCATATCAAACAATTCCTCAGAGCACAATCCATTGTACAAGCGATAGAATACACATAAGGAGGCGAAGTCTCTGCTTAGACTTAAGGGTTCGATATCGCTCGTGAGTTTGGGATCGTTGACAATTCGGACAGCACGTCTTTGGATCGAGTCAAAGGGCCCCAGCTGGTATCCAGGTGCTCCCGCCGAAAGATGCCAGCAATACTCCATATGGGGCCTGACTTGAGACTTGTATAATAACAGTCTTTGCCCCGGAGAGAAGTATTGCTTAGCTATATTGAGCACACAGAGCTTTTTGGGTGCCAGCGTGGCCTTCCCTTCCAGGTAGCTACGGAATTGGACGTCACAGGAAAAGTCAACACCCAGGATTTCAATACTCTCTGACATGGTAAGGACTGTGTCTTCGAATTGTGGGACCACAGTAAATTGAGCTTTTTTAGCGGTGAACGCGCAAACTTGTGTCTTGGTGGGGTTAAATCGGACAAGATTTTTCTGGCCCCACAGTGAGATATCAGAGAGAGCACTCTTGATCTCTGACACAAGCTTTTCACGACTCTCTAACACAACGGGACGAGGGATGTTAGCACCGTGTAATAGGCATCCACAGTACTGTCGTCTGCATAACAATGAATATCGCCAATGGACAACATGTCATTGATATGCAACAAAAACAGCGTTGGGGAAAGCACAGAGCCTTGTGGGACACCAGCATTTATGTCCATGCTATCGGAGCAACTTCCGTCGACAACGGCTCGTATGCATCTGCCGAACAAAAGGCTGGCAATCCATTTGCATAATCCCCAGGGCAGTCCGCAAGATGGTAACTTCGATAGAAGACCCCCATGCCAAACCCGATCGAACGCCTTCGCTATATCCAGGCTGACTCAATGAGCTTTAATTGACTGGCATAGTCAATTAAAGCTCAATCATTTTCAACACTGTGAAAGGTACCATTTCGGCACTAGCCGTATGGCTAAGGACGCAACAAATAGTATTTTTTTCGAATACGAATACAAATGATCACTTATTGAATTTTACGAATACTACGACGTCTCGTTTTGTAACAGCGACCCTTGAATTAAGAACCCTTATTATATGTATTCTTGTTGCATTAACTACTATTTTCTACTCCAGCACTTCTATCTGTCAATTAGATGACTGACAGTGATATTAAAATGGTATATGCGATATGGCTATTGGCTATGGTATTCCATAAGAACACTGCTCCTATGAATTTTCATACAGTATATGAGCACTGTTGATTATTTTTTGATTTTTTTAGTGGGCTGGACATCTTCTACTTTCTGCCACCTTTCGAGATTTTGCTTTTTTCACTATTTTAGCTGTCGTAGAAAAACTAGAGTATGCAACAGCTCATAATTGGTTCATAAAACTAGAGGGTCGCCGTTACAAAACTAGACGAAGTTGACGCTTATAATATCACTGTTGCATAAACTACTATTATACAATCGCGACATAATGAAGAGTTTTTCGGTCGAGTACCGAGTTGGTCGCGTGTGTCACGAAGCTTGCTGAGTGGCCTAAGTAAGGTTCAAGATTGAAAAAGTTAATTATGTTACAATTGTATACAATACTTTTTCTACGAGTCATCATCATCATCTATGGAGGAACAATGTCATCATTCAATCTCATTGACTTACCTCGGATGTAACACAAAAAGCATGTAAAAATATTTAAAAAATGCCTTCGTGCTTGCATACATGGTGTTTGCTCGGTACTAGAAATCAAAATAAAAGCCGTGGAATGGCATACCATCTGTAGGTAAATAAACGAAAAAAATCATATTTTAGGTAAAAATAAATTATTCAAAAATGTCACTTCAAACCTTCAAACATTCGCAATTTGTTCGGCGTACAGAATAAATTTCACAGATATGACACGTACGGTCGTACGTATTATTAAGACTATACTTCCTATTAGTTTACGTAAATTATTGTTAAATAGTTTTTATGCATAAAAATTTAATCTTTCAATTACTCGATATTTTTCATGTGTTTACTCTTACTGTTATTAATCTTATTGTGCAATATCGACGATGTGTCAAATTTATTACTGAAATTCAAATAAGAAGAGTTTTAAGTAAAACTTATATTGTTACTGGTGTAACGCAGTGCATTCCATTGCCTTGCCCATGCGAATACATTTATACACAGTTTAAAGTTAAAAATAAGTATAAATTACATTCAGAATAGGGATGACGACTAGGTTGAAAAACTATCATTTTAATCAGTCCGTCAGTTAGATAATCTAAAATGATTATATTATAAAGAGCATCAACGTTCCGGGGTGGGGGCTTGTGATGTCACTACTTGGTAAGAATTGTACCTAATAGTAACGTTACGCGAAACATTTTTGATTTAACGAACAAAGAAAAAATACGTATAAGTACAATATGTTTTAATAATCTAAATGACTGACTATTTTTTTTTTTTTCAATTCAATCAGACATAAAACGCAACGACCCGTTTGTCATACCATACAGCCATAAAAAGATTATAAAGATATATTAATAATTAATTACAGTATGCTTATCATATTATTTACTAAGAAATTAGTTACAATGTCCATAAAATACAAGAGGTACACCTTAGTAAAAAAAAAATTCTGAAACTTACTTCAAACATACTCAGTCACACTTAATACAACAATGCTTATTACTATTGTTATTATAAGCATGTTTCCTTAGTGTTTATGTAAAAAAATGAACATTGAACATTGTCATAACCTTGTCGCCTCTGGTTAGTTAAACTATATTCTTTGGAGCCTCACCCCTTCTAACTGTCAGATACGGAGTACATATTTTGTTCTAGTTGTCATCTCTAGTTTACTCATTAAGTACATCAAAGTACAATTTACGTCCATACACGCATCCATGACAAACAACACTTAGCAAGAAACGGTTCATATGAAAACTATAGTATCATTTTGAAAGGTACATTGGAGTCATTTCGAAAAGCATTTTTGAAGTTAGGCATCGTGTTCTAGTAATTATTTCAGCAATACAAGCAGATATCTCGCATCGAATTAGAAACGAACGACAACAGCGTTGTATCAACATAAACACAGTTAACCCTTTTATGGGTAACGTACATACAACCCAGATATAATTTTTTTTCTCAATGAATGTGATGTTAATCTACATAAATTTTAGTTTGCATTGAAGAACATACTCGTACAAAAGCAAAACCTACAAAAAAAAGGCGAGCCCATAAAAGTTATTACATCTCTTACATAATGTTAATTCTTTAGCCAGATCTTAGATATTTTGATAATATCTACATTTGAACAAAATATATTTAAAAAAAATTGTTGGACGTGGCTATCTTGATAATTAGAATTCTTATATTTCAATCGTCAAATTAAATTTAAACATTGGAATAGGTAACTAGCTTTCAAAAAAATATAAACTTTCCTACAAAATTTCAGTCACAGTATGAAAATGGGTACTTTATGGCTATCAGTGACCGACAATGGCAAAAATATTGCCGTCTTGTAAATTGGAAATGACAAACGAAAGAAAAACTTTTTTTAGCTGGGTATTCATTAAAAAAATTACATAAATCGTACGTGCTTTCAAATTTCCAAATTGTTGCTCAGAAAAAAAATGGTTAAAGGGTTAAACCGAATCTCCAAACAAAGTGTCCTTGCAGAACTGTCTCTGATTGGCCGATAACGTGACAGATTTAAAAAAATGTGTTTCAGGTGCAGGAAAATTTGCCAGGTATCGCAAATTAGTACCTATAGAATGTGTATAAAGTTATATTTTTGAAATTATTATAGTTGGCTACAGCGTATCCTAATGAAATATTATAGTTGAGTTTGATGTATTATAGACTGTCTGATTTCGAAAAGTATGTGCTTATATCGTTGTCTGAGTACCCGTAACACAAGCCTTCTTGAGCTTACTGCGGGACTTAGTCAATTTGTGTAAGAATGTCCTATAATATTTATTATTTATTTATTATTTATTTATACTTTCTGTTACGAGTCTATGTACTCGTAATTGGCAGATTAAAGTAGGAGAGTAGAAAATAGTACATTACTGCAGAGACTTTTAAGTAAGGGATCGTAGGACGAGTTTGTGGTAGACGGCCGAGTCGTAGACGAGTAGTTTTCTCTTCCGGCCGAGGCTTGTATACAGCGAACTTAAAAAACATGGAAGAGGAGCTTCAAACAAATTGTCAACATAAAACGGGGTAAACACTCGATATGCGCATGCACGCTACGCTGCCAATCAAACTCGTCAAAATTTTCAGTCGGTTTTAATAACTCATATATCCCAAAATATCATTGGTCAACGTCAATATGGTGCGGTGGGATTGGTCTGAGCGCTGACACTTATAGATGACACAACAACTGTGACATTGGAAACGTATTGTTAGTAGACAGGTGTAATGCAATAAAGAGCAAGTTTAACATGATATATTTTTGTTGTGATAAATTTTAAGTTTCAGTAAACAAAGATAACTTACTTTATTTATCTCGTTGGTTTGCTGTAGGATTATTAATATATGTAATTAATATGAATAATATTGTAACGTCTATAATACCGCAACCGTGTTAATTATTCGCGATCTCATTTTCATAACCTGGTATATGGTCAAACGTACTCTTAAATTCATAGGTGGGTGTGTTAAGTCACATAAATATATCAGATAAAAAAAGAGATTTTTTTTGTCCATGAAGTTACAAGTTATAAGAACCCTTAGACACGTATTTTAATGCCCCTTGCTGTCGTTAAATATTTTAAGCCTTGAACAGCATAATTCAATTGACATAAGCAATATATGAATGAAAATAAACGCGTAAACCAAAGAAAATAATAACTATGATTACGCAAATATTTCATTCTGGAAAAGGTATGAAAAAATACTTCCCATTAACATTTTCACATATTTATAAAATGGATGTTATAAAATTATCTAAGACTTTCACTACACTATCTATACCTAAAACTTAAACTTGAAGTCCGGTTATTTAAAGCCCTAGCTGAGCCCTTGAGGTATTCCGTATTGTTGTATAATATGTTTTTTTTTAAACATACCGTACAAATTGGGATTGAACCCTTTTTTAAATTTGTTAATCCTTTATTTGTTAAGTATATGTCGTCCTCGTCGAAATGCATAGAACAAATATTTGTGGATTTGGTCGGTTGCCATGTTCGATCATGCCTTTCTAATCTAACGGCATTGGTCCACATTTTCCTTATATAAGGGTTGGTCGGAAATCTGGAAAAAATACCTATGTTAATATTTAATCATAAAAATATAAATTCTGATTACACTGATACACTATTTATTTCACTTGTTTGATACGTCGGGATTGTAACTAATTTAATTATAATAAAATATATATCCCTGTATTATAATTTCAATGGTTGTCCAAAAGTTGGCATAACACCATCCCCATATAAAATTGTCCCGGATCAAAGAAATTTAAAATAATATGTAAAATAACTACTTACAGATGAAAAGTAATGCCATCTTTTTTGTGGTGTTTATCCGTGCGACTTCGACACCATTTCACAGCGCAACAGGGTATTTTTATTATATATTATAAAATTTTACGCTATCTGTCAAACTGACCACATCGCTGACGGCCATTTGTATACTAAACAGCACGCTGGCGTGCCTGTGTAAGCCCCGCCTCGCGTGGCGTGCGTTTTGTGGGGTCATTATTTAGAGCTTATTAGTCTTCCATGATTTTTAAGTTCGCTGCTTGTATAGTGCTGTTCTCAAACGTTGTAAGTACTGCTAAATAGTTATTATGGAAAAATAGTTTCATTTGCCACCTTTTTTATTTTTTAAAGATGCCATTTGAATGAGCTATTCAAGCACTATGTATACCGCACATAAATATACATAGAACCATAGAATTTGCTTTTATTAATGTCGCAACCATCTAGTGGTCATTGGCTGTATGTAATTTACCTTAGGCAGTTTGTGTTAGAACGCAAATTTTAAAAAGTTAGAGCAGCGGACAATAATGTTGCCTTCATACTTACGCCATACATTACTTCACGGCCGCCGGCCAAGAAGTAAATGTGGGGAGCCATAAACAAGAAACAGTCTTCATTTCGTGACAATAATGCAAACATTTCCGATCATGTTTGAGAAAGAGATATTACAATGCACATGCTCTTTAAATGTGTCAACTTATGCATAGAAAGTGCCACTTTTACGCAACCATGAGGGAAAGTAGCTAATTCAATTAATAAGCTACTTTCCTGCACGTTCCCGAAGCTAATCCAACAGAGTTGTTGTTGTTAGAAAACAATATAAGTCTACTATAGTCTATAGTATAGCAATGTTACATATATTTAACCTGAAGAGATTTTTAATATAAAGTGAAAGAAATATAGCTGAGTGCAAAAATAAAAAAAAGCCTTATTCTATTTCTAAATTACCGTAACTTTTACCTACTATTGAGGTTAAGTGTACTGACATACTATGTATACTTCACATTTTTAATAACAAGTAATACAGCGGGCACTATTTGACAAAAAAATCTTTGTAAGTCAATTTGTATTAAGAGAGTTAATGGAGAGTAACGGGCATGATTTACGCGCGCCTACCGACTCTGCTCGCAGGCAGGCACAATTATTGGCCCGCGGGCGCACTCAATTACAAAAAGGCGCGCCCGCGGGAGTTCACCTTCGAACTCCATTGCAATAAGGCTTATCTACAAACATTTACAAAAAGGTAACACATTAGAACGTGAAAAAACATAAAATAATTGGTGCCGGTTATCCGATAAACGAATCGGCTGTCGACTAGGTGAAGAGCTGCGTTTTAATTTGCGCGGCGACACACGAGTGGACTCTACGCTATGGTTTGTGGGAAGCGACGCGTCGAGTACTGTGCTAATTGCAACGCCACGCTATCGTCAGCCAACAACATCTATGGTGGTGTTAACTTGGAATAAACAAAATGTTTCGATCTTATTATCTTTCCGCGCTAAATAATTGTTATATGCAATCGCCGGTGCAACATCCAACCAAAACATGATTTTTGTGTGCAGTCCCTTAATGTTATAGATCATTTTACCTTTTGAATACTTACATCATCATTATCATCAATCATATGAACTAGAAAAAGTGTAGTTTATTGTGCAGTTATGTGGAAAACAACACCAGCCCATGGTGTGAGAAATATGACATTTTCATTATGGCACGAGATCTTGATGTTATAAATAACACACGTGTCAAATGTTACCGTAAAATGCGCCAACTTTGCCACCAAGTGGTATCTTTGCCCAGAAGCGCAATTTTAGACGCAGGCTATGACAAAACTACTATTATTTTTACACAAAAATAGGTTATATTGGCAATAATACTGTATACCACATCTGTGTTTAACTCAACTCGGGAATTTTCAGCAAGATGTACAAGTGTAGTTCGAATTTTAGACAAAAACGATATGCATATAGAGTCAGTATATGCTAAGTTTCCTAGATTTTAATAGCACAGAATATGAAAGTGTTAAGTAAACGTCATAATTTCATAGAAGTTCGACGTTTAAAATAACACTCTAAAGTTGGACAGTTCATTTGCTCAGCAGAGATAACGTGGTTTGACTCTATAAAAAAAGTGAGACCCCATCGATGAATTTTTCCGAGCTTGTGTTATAATTATAAAACATAAAGCGTAGAATGTTGGAAACTAAAATGGGTCAAAGATACAAACTTTGTGTCGGTGGGCAATGTAACCCCTGTAGTGTTCAGACTTGTAAATCACAACATTGCCCAAGATTAAAAATGGCCTAGGGTTGTCACTCTCGGGTGATTTACCTGATTGCATACGATAAAGAAGGTAATGGTTTTATATAAAAGTAGTTTTATTATTGCATACGGTCTTTCACATATAAGGCTTTAGGCGTAATAAAAGTATTACAGAAAACAAACATTTGTCCTTATACATTTTGATACAGACTTACTCAAAGGTGACAACCCTACCACTTTTGAAAATGCTGTGTACGACTTCTATGGAAAAGAGCAAAAACAGCTGGGTTAGTTTGCCCTGAGTGACTAACGTTCTATGAGAAACCGTTGCTGGAAATGTTGGCGAAAACTCGAGATAACGTCGGCAACGCACTTGCGACACCTCTGGTGTTGCGGGTGTCCATGGACGACGTTAATCGCTTACCATCAGGTGATTCGTTTGCTCGTTTGCCCCCTATAGCATAAAAAAAAAAAAAAAAAAAAGATAACATTACCCGCTTTCAAAATTGACAAAAAAGTGGGTCAAATTATGTTAAAAAAATATTTCTGCATACGCGCTTGATCACAATGTATCCAGTAGACAAAAAAAAATTTAATATCATTTTTTTTTTGAGAAAATCGAGTTGATTAGAAAAAAAGCGGGCAATGTTTGCGCATTTTACGGTGGTTATCATAATGTATCTCGTAATTGCGTTAAAGCGAAAACAGTAATGCACGTAGCGACTAGCGAGTAGTAATATGAGCGTCGGGCAATGTAAGTAGGCTCTAAATAACGTTTCATTATCTGCGCTTTGAGCCTTGAGCTCCCGCAACGGACCGATCTGATAAGCTCTTACCAACCGTAATCATATCGGACCGCACATTAAACATTCCATTGGCCGTTAAAATTTCATATTTATAGACAATAATGTTATAACGAATAACGACAATCTATTAAGCAGTATTACAAACAGACAAACAAAAAACTATTGTTCTTTACCAAAACTCCTATCCTCTTACAGTACTTCTTTTAGGAAGGCGAGCCTGTCGAAATTTTGACTCGAGGGAAGGTGCCGTCAAAAATTATGAATACAAACAAGATAAGCTATGTGATCAAGTCAGTTGTCATTTTTGTGTAAAATGAGGATACTAAATTGATGTTTACCCTCCCACATCTCACATGTTCTTCGAATAACTTGTTCGTTTTCTATAAAAAATTAGGATGAATACAATTGTAGCTTTACATTAAGGTAGTTGGGTAGTAGGGTAGTTGACGAGAAAATCATAATTTTCTGAAAACCGTTTATGTGACACAAGTCAGAAACTGTCAAACATAGGAAGCTGAAACTTGGGCAAAATAATAGACTCCATTAGGGGTGCTGACCACATAAAAATCCATTGCCTACAATCAAAGGTCGCACATGTATGAAAGGCCGACGATAGCCTTTGAATATTTTAATAATAAAATTAGAACAGATAAATAAAGAGATATCCTCAATATGTCACAAAACTTTTTTTGCATTCGAAATATTATACATGCTAAAATGTCGAATGTCAATTTACCTGCCACGCAAAATAATATGAAAAGTCAAATAATAATTTACCGAAACATTCATAACTAAAAATTAGTCTGAGTCAAATTTAAGTAATCAATTCTAGCCGATAAAACATTTTTAGTAATTTTTTATTAATACAAAATAAAGGTTAAAAATACTAAGTGTATTTGTTTTTCTACCGACAATACTTTGAAATTAGAACAATTGAAATTCTAACGTTGATTGCGATGTTTATTATTAATTATTAAACAACTTTTCATAAATTATCTAACAAAAAATGATTCAGAAACCTGTCATTCCTAAAACTGCTCATTTTATAAAATAATATTCTACATAGGTATATACATTTGTTTTTAACGTTTCATAAAAACATTGAAAAACAAATGAGTGCTTTTAAATTATTCATTTGACCAATAAAGCCTCTCAAAAATAAATTATTTCTTCAAATTGTCAAATGGTAATTACTAGTAACACTGCATTGCATAATAGATATAAATTAACATTATTAAGACTGCCTATCCTTATTTTTAAGGGTCGAGCCTAGTGGTTTAGCACAGACTGCATCCATTTCCGTAAGACCGTGGTCTTACAGAAAATGCAAGCATATGATGCGTAGTGCGGTACATAAGTTACTGGCTGGAGAAATCTGGCAGTTCGAAAAAAAATAGAAAATATGTAATTGTGACTGTCATTTCGTTTAGTTTTTAGATTTCTATCGCTTGCGGTTTTTAATTTCACGGCGTATAAAACAACGGGAAGTCTGAAAATTTTTGAAATGGATAAGTTGGAATATCGTTCCGTCATCAAGTTCCTTACAAAAGAAGGGGTCAGTTCCGATATTAAATAAAGATTAAATGCTGTTTACGGGGACTTGTCTCCTTCATTTTCCATCGTGAAAGAATGAAGTAAGCAATTTCGTTTAGGACGGGAAACGGGAGGCCTGTGGAAACAGTCACCGACGACTGCGTCAAGTTAGTGAAAGAGGAAGTTCTGAGTGACCGAATATTAAAGACCAAGGTAATAGCGGCAACAACAGGGCTTTCGAAAACATAAAATTTTAGGATTCTTCATGAACATCTTCACATAAAGTTAGTGCCAGATGGGTGCCCAAACTTCTTTCGAGCTTGCAACGAAGTGAGCGAAAAATACGGAGAGATTTTTTGGAGTCAATTGTTACTGGGGACGAAACAATGGTTTTATACTATGATCCCCTTGCCAAAAGGGAATCTATGGAGTGGCGTCGATTTGGTGAAAATACACCTAAGAACCTGCCCTTTTTAGGTTACGCAATCCATCAAAAAGATAATGGCTACCATATTCTGGGATTGTCACGAAACACTGTTGATAGACATAAAATAACGTAATACCACTGTGAACGGCAAGTTATGAACGGCTTATTGAACAATTACGAGAGGCAATCAAAGAAAAACGTCGAGGTAAACTTAGTAGAGTAGTGCGGGTACTCCACGACAATGCTCAACGACAAATTCGTCAACCAACCTATAGCCCGGACCTGGCCTCGAGTGACTACTATTTGTTTTCCAAACTTAAGGCAGACTTAAGAGGAAGAAGATTTTCTTCTGATGATGAAATGACCCGTGCAGTATACGCCCATTTCAAACACAAAACTTCGGAGTATTTTTGTAGAGGGATTGAAATGCTAATTCATACATCTGAAAAGTGTATTGAAATGGACGAAGACTACATTAAAAAATAAAAATAAAATTGTAAATGTATTTACTTATTTTCTTTGTAAGGCCGGAAACTTGGACCGCACACCGCACTACGTACGTGTAAATAATAAAATGAGTTGCAATTAGTCTACTACAACCGGAAGAAGAAAGAAGACATGTTGTTTAGGTTATTAGTACCGTAGTTCTAATCTAACCTTATCCACATTTCTGGCATAAAACAACATGTTTTTTTTTTCTGTCATAACTAATTATTGGTTGGTTTTAGCGAATTGTGATAAAAGCAAAATCTATAGCCTACATATAAACCTTTAAGTAAAAAACTAACCAAAAGCATGTCGAGCCGTGCTCAATGTAGTTTTCCGTAGTTTACCGTCCGTCACAATAGGCAACCTTTGATGATGGCAATCGTGGTTTTTTGACTTTCCTATAAGCTTACCTACTTGCCGTGAAAAGGAAAATAAGTATCTACCCATACCTACCTGTCTATAAATCCGCCATCTTGGTTTATCCGCCATTTCTATTAGCGTTTCTATTAGTGGTAACTTTGAGATGAACATCATGTTTTTTTAAGATACTAATAAACATATCTTATAGCTGTATAAAGGAAATTTGGTAACCCTAAGTTATACCAGTTTCTTGGCTGGCCCATGGACTATGGTCAGTAATTAAATATATACGTCACCTTACAGAAATGTCGAGTTACCCAAAGCAGAGATCGTGTGAAGTAATTTCTGAAGAAACAAATGAAACTGCTCCCCCTCGCTCTAGAGAACGCTTTGCAAAGCGCGCAGCCCATGTAATCGGATAATAAAAAGGGCAAACGCGGTAAATATAAGATGAGGAAGACAGTTTTACGAGCAGTACCTAATTAAGTGGTGAACCAAACAGAACGAAGAAAACGTTTACAGTACAATAAGTATCTACAAAATTTAAGATAACTATAACACGAGGGAGGAACTTATTGTTTTTCACTTACTGGGTTGTATCGATTACAATTAAGAGGTCTACAAGATATTTATACATTACGTTAGAACAGAATCACAAGGCTTCCGCAAATCAATAACCGTTTAATTATCTTATAACTGCCAAAACAAAAAGTGCAAATTATGATATGGGCCGACATCTATCTAACATGTCTATTACTACGTAGCATACGGATGGCCTTACAACAGTTGCAACCCCGAAAAAATCACCACAATATTTTGTCTAGGTATAGGGTATACTACAGGATTGTGAGTCATACAACCTACTGAAACAAAAAACTTTTTAACAAAAAAATAAAACCGCCGAAAACTGAAACTGAAAAGAAAAAATAATAACTTTTTCTTCAATAACGCAAGTGAATACCTACCCTACAATTACAATTATAATCTATTTCTATACACTTTCTATATACCTAATACAATCGCTAGGCTTATATATAATTAATTACATCTAGAAAGTATAAACTATATACATACTTCTGAAATCAATCACACAAATCTGCGTATTTATATATTTACAATCTGTTATTTTTGGAGTCTTTTTTATTTTATAATTTTCTGTGACTACGAGTATAATGTGTACAAATTATTACATGCTTAATTTCCGATCAGTTTTAAAATAGCTACCTACATTGCTTTAGCTGTTGTACTCGTAACTGTTATGTTAATAATCCGACTTTACCTATTTGCACACCCCGCTGGGGATCTATTATCGTTTTTTTTTCATCAAGCTGTATTTTGTATAGTATATGTATATATTTATATTATTATAAATATTTATGTTTACATCTAAATCTAAATATATTAAAGAAGAAGCTGACTGACTGACTGACATATCAACGCACAGCCCAAACGGCTGGTCCTATAGACTTCAAATTTGGCACGTAGGTTCCTTTTATGGTGTAGGCGAGCACTAAGGAAGGATTTTTCAAAATTCACCTCCCAAGGGGTTGAAACGGGGGTCCAAAGTTTGTATGGGGAAACAAGATTAGTTAGACTATTTTATCCGAAACTTCACCGGAGTATTCTTTAAGGTAAATGAGTAAACACGTGTTTCAGGTTTTTTGAGAATTCATACTTCATAATTCATTTATTGCTTAGAAATCATGTGGTACAAAAGCGCAACGATGATATACAAATTAATCAACTTAAAATACACAAAATTCATTGTTGGTTCATATAAAAAAAAAGATTTATCGAGGCAAAGGTCACACTCACTCACTTTTTTATTTTCTTTAAAACATGCTATTGTTAGGTTTATATGAATTAAATATCTTCACTGTCACAACTAGATTATCTAATAAATTATATTGCATATGGGTTGCCTATCAAATTTCAGTCCAGGATATGCTTAATTAATAATTAAAAAAATATTATTTTTTTAATATTTCACCGGTTTGACTATTAAACAAATTCCATACCAATCGAAAATATGAAGCCCATAGAATATGCAAACGTTAGGTTGCCTAATATTTTCCAGTCATAACTCTCGGGTTGCCAGGTATAAATAAGTAAATTGATTGGACCATTTTGCACCGGTCTGATAATTTAATCAAATTTAAATGAAAATAAAGATTATTTTATTGTGAACACGGAAGTATAGGGTTGCCTGCGAAAAATCAGTCCTGAATTCCGGTTGTCGAATTTTGAAATATGAAATTGAAATATTGCCGCGAGTGAATATGTGCGTCCGTCCCATGCGATAGAAGAGGAGAGAGCATAGCAGATGCTTAAAGTCCGCCCATTTAAAGAAAGAGAGTGTTCATTTTCACTTCAGTCTACCAATCTACCAATCTCTCTCCTAATCTACTAATCTGCCTGTTGTTTGCCTCTGTGTTAATCAAATGTTTGTACCTTGTAAATGTTTTGTTCTTTCTCATGTACCGAGGTGTGCAATAAAGAGTATTCTATTCTATTCTATTCTACCACCCTAGACCTTCTTCTTTTTCACGTGCCATCTCCATCCAGGAGGTCGACGACCATATGTCTATACGTTTCTCAATCTTCAGTCATGCGAATTAGTTTATCTATGTTCTTCACTTCCAACCAGTCTCTAATATTTTTAGTCCATGATGTACGCCTTCTACCGCGGCCACGCTTCCCTTTAATTTTTCATTCAATTATTAATTATATAAGATTATATTTTCCGTTTCTGAATATATGTCCAAAATATGCTGATTTCCTTTTCTTAATTGTTGAAACTACTTCTAAGTCTTTTTCCATGATTTCCAAAACTCTGACATTCGTGTTACTTTGTCAGTCTATTTAATTTTGAGCAGGCTTCGATAAATCCACATTTCAAAAGCCTTAATTTGTCGGTCAATTTCTTTTTAAGAGTCCAGCTCTCGGAACCGTACGTAAGAATTGGGATGATATAAAATTTCACCATTCTCCATCTCAGTTTTAGGTTTATTTTCCTGTTATTAAGAAGTTTTCCCATTTCCTGAAAGGTGTATCTGGCTATTTTAATTTTCCCACATATTTCCTTCTCCGACTCCCAGTCTTCGTGTAACCAACAACTGAGGTACTTATAACTTGTTACTCGGCCTATTATTTCGTTATCTAAGGATAAAGACCACACAGTTTCTAAAATTGGGGTTTTACTAACAATCATGTGTTTTGTTTTCTTTGTGTTTAAGTCCATATTCCAAAAGTGTGTTGTTAAGACTATGTAGCATGATTTGAAGATCTTCAGGGATGGTAGCTAACAAGACGGTATCATCAGCGTAGCGGATGTTTTGTATAAGTTTTCCATTCACACGCATCCCAAGCTCAAGTTCGTCAAAAGCATTTCTAAATACCATCTCCGAGTATAAGTTGAATAAGCCGGGTGACAGGATTCAGCCCTGTCTTACACCTTTCTCTATTTGGACTTTTTTAGTTAAAACTTTATTAATTTTGATTTTAGCTTCTTGTCCCCAGTATAATATTTTTATAAATTTGATGTCGTTTCCATCAATTCCGATTGATTTTAGCATGTTCATTAGTTTTTCATGATTAACATTGTCAAATGCTTTTTCGAAATCGATGAAGCACATATGAACAACCGTTTGAACATCTAAACATCTTTGTACCAACATTTGACCTGCTACTAAAGCACCTCGCTCGACTGGGTACCAGTCCCGATCTAAACCGTATAATCGTATGTAGTGTGTATTTTCCTCGCAATAGTGAAGGGAAAAATGTTGTATTACACTCGGCGGCAAAGTTTGTTCAACTCTCGTGCCTTGAGACCCTCGTAAAGCTCAATCTTTCGCTTGCTCGGGTCTCAATATCAGCCCGAGAGTTAAACAACAACTTCGCCCCCTTTTATAATCAACAACTATTATATACTCACATATCATTAGCCCCCAATAATGCGTTCAAAAACGGCATAAAAAGGCCCCCATAATAATAAATTTTTTTGTTACAACAAATTTTTTATCCGGGAAAATTATTGTTTGATAATATTATCGATTTTGATATTTTTTTATTTCAAGCTTCGAACACATCTGACACAAGGAAATTGAAATAGCTCGCGATTCTGAATGAAAATCACATGGAAAATTCCAATTTAACAAAAGATGAATTTTGAAAATCAAAACATAAATAATAGTTTAAAAAACTAAAAAACACGCGTTTAGCACGCACTCAAAATTACAAAATTAGCTAGTCATGTATTGTCATCAGAACTTAGAGAGTGTGCAAAATTTCATCATAATCGGAGACCGGAAAGTGGGTCAAATTAAGATTCCAAGATTTTCTTACATATACATAGTTAGTTACAAGTGAAGCTAATAAAAGCGTGTTAAAAATAGGTTATTAAGATAATGATAACCACTAAGAGTGTAACAGGGATAACGAATAAATGCCAAAAATAAACATTGCGCGTGTGAGCGAGTGGACAAGCTATGCTATCATCATTCGCGGAGTATTTTGGGCGCGCAGGTAGGGCAGAGCGCTGCGGAATGCGACCTCACCTGAACGAAACTGATTCACCAGAGCTAAATCAGTACCGACTACTAAGTTATTTGTAGTTACTCTCAAAAACGATTCAATCGTGCTAAGACATGTAATCAAATACCACACTACGTCTACAAATGTTTATAGCTTGTTTGGAAACGAGATCGCGTATATCGTGCTTTAGTACCAAAATGGCATATTAAGCGGAGATCCTACCCGTAACCGGTCCATAACCCTGTTACATGGTTTTAGTCTTTTTAAAATTACTAGCTGTTACCCGTGACTTCGAATGCGTAGAATAAATGTTATGTGTAATATTTTTGTTACACTAATTAAATTTTAAGGGGAGGAAGCTAAACTAGGTCACTCACAAACCACCTTCACTTAAAAATGAGAAAGTTGCTAATGCAATACAAAGAAGTATACATCCATGAGATATACTTTCATACAATCCTAGACTAAAGGACAGGACTTGGTCAGAGAAAACAAGAAATGAAGTAAGCGTATAACTGAATGGTACGGAACCCAAGGGGTTGCAGAGAAGTTGGCTTACAACTAGAGATGGAACGATGACTTTCGTTTAGTTGCTGGAGTAACTTGAGCAGAGTAGTGCACGGCAGGAATGAGTGGAGAAGGCCGGAGGAGGCATCAGCCGACTGGCAAACAGTATCGGTACCATGAGTAGTACGTAACCGTTGTCGATACTTCGTCGACTCGCTCCTGCCAGAGTAGTGGTAAGAGGGAACGGATAAACCTACCTTAGAATCGCTTAGTCGCTATCGACTACGGTTACGGATAAGTCATGGTAAACACACAGAGATGGAGACTATAAGGAAGACTGACATACTGAAATATTTTATATTATAAACCTTTGATTTTAATATTAAAAGAGGATTTTAGCTGCCACTTTAAGACCGCAATAGCGGTTTTTTGTCGTTCTTATACTATAAGAACGAGGAGCTTACCTAAATGCCATGAAAAGGAAAATGAGTACCGCCAAACCCGTACACCTGTGATACATCCGCCATCTTCGATTGGCCGCCATTTTTATTAGCTACCACGTTTAGATGGCAATCATAGTTCTTTTAACATCCTTATAAACATTTCTAATTTATTTATTTAACATTTCATTTTTATTTATTTTTATTTATTTATTTATTAATGCTGTACACAGTTGGAGTCTAAATAACAAATTGCTTTTTAACCTAACAAAATGCAGTGTTATGACTTTTTCCCGTAATCGATGTCCTCTGCACTACATCTATTCCTTGGGAAACTCGGCAATTACTCGCGTAAATTCCATTAAAGATCTTGGTATTGTCTTTGACTCTAAGCTTACTTTCAACCAGCATATCATATCACTTGCAACAGATTGCTTCAAAAGGCTTGGTTATATTACCCGCAATACTAAAGATTTTCGTGATCCTACCGTCTTCGACATGTTATACACAGCCTTGGTCAGAAGCAAAATTGAATCAGCCTCAATTATATGGAACCCCCATGAAAAATCTTATGTCCTTCTTTTAGAAAAGATTCAAAAAGCATTTCTTCGTATCTCATATAGAAAAAGGTACGTGTACTACCCCTTCCTCTACCCTACTAAATACCTACTCGGTATGTTAGGCTTTAATTCGTTAGAAGTCAGGCGAAATACTGAGCTTCTTTCCACAACTTGCCAACTTCTAAGAGGGGAGTCTGATTGTTCAGACCTGATTGCAAGTATGTGTAACATATTTGTTCCTGATAAATACCTCCGAGGCCGTAGTCACTGTCTCCTTGCGGAGGTGACTGTGGCGCACAAGCACTCTCCACTCGTCCGCGCGCAGGAGTTACTAAACAAGTTGTTATCCGTTGCACCGGACTGTGACTTGTCCTTTTTAAAGTTGCGTGAACTACACGCCTTTTTTCTAAATTTTTGTGAATGTCACATTTAATATTAGGTTTAGGTCTATATGCTTAAGTTAATTTATATTTATTTATTAGCGAAATGGTGATAACTGTAATGTTAATGAATATTTGTTCAATAAATAAATAAATAAATAATAAATAGTATTAATAGTCTGTTGTCGATACAAAACGTCACTTCGGCATGTTTTATAATATAAATCGCACCACTTTAGATCTCGAACGATATGAGAATAAGGACTTCACATACATTTGACAGTTTTTGTAATATAACTATTAGCTAGTGACGCGAGTCATATACCACAGACTTCCGAACCTAATCTAGACCACCAATAACATGTGCATAGGATAAAGCAATATAACCAACTGTACATAATTAGGCCTCTTATTATGTAGCAATCTCATAATAGTACATTCTGATACAAGTGTGCTATGAGCCTATGATGCTCATTATCATTATACACGAAGCGATATTGTGCGCGCAAGCTGAAAACGAGTGCGCAATAAGGAAGCCAATGTGTATAATGACCACGCACACACGTTGCACACGACAATTTTCGACACACTGGTAAAGAAAAAAAAAGAAAATTTGATGCGTGATTGTGATTATTAACTTTTGTTAAATACTTACGTTAACTTACTTGACATAATCATGTCAGAATGCCTATATGTTAATTATTGGCATAGGTATGTATTGGCATTTTCATCTAATAAATCCATCTGAGGCCCAAACGTCACAAATAAGTAGGTATCACTACTACGAATTGATTTTCATGGTAAAACTCGCGTTTTGTGGTTCAAGTTGTATCTCCAGAGGGGCCTAATTCACATATTGTTATAGTTTTACTTCAAATTCTCTTATAGTTGCATCTTATCATAATAATAAAGCGAGAAACCGGTCACAAATGTTTTACGTAAACAAGTTACCGAGTAAGTAAGTTATTCCAATCGCGTTTCGCCCGCATATTTGAAGCAAAGGCCATCCAAACAGCCAAAACAAAAAAATATTGTAAATTATAAATAATTTAACAAATTTTACCTATATTCAATAATTCAGAAGGTTTTCATCCTTGTATTCAACTTAATACGGAGATATTGCAAATTAACGCATAAGTTATTATGCGGCCATGCACAGTGTACTTTGTTTAAATAAATAAAAAAAACTATCTGATGCGACAAAATTTGAATGTATTGTCTGTGTACGTAACTTAGTCTCATAGGGTACCAACTTAACTTGATTGTGGGTTATCTCATTACCGCACTAGTTCCATAATGATAAAGTACGCGTGTTTAATATCTTGGATTATGAGCCTAAAAGCGGTACGATAAGGACATCGCTACGAGCAAGTGTGTTGAAAACTACTATTAATACATACCCTGAACTCCGTCATTTTTTTCTTAACGCATCGTAGTTAAACATACCTGAAATAAATAAATAAAATATATATGTATGAAAAAGCAAACATTGATTCCATTTTAAATTATTACCCAAATGCTCTACATTGTAAGCACTAGCATTAAGCTTACATCATACTTAATTTTCATGCGTATGGGGGGGTACCTTCGAGTTCACTAATTTGTAGGTGAAGGAATGTACACATATTAATAAACTCGACTGTACCTACAGTCAGCCACACAGCTAACAATACACCCAAAGTGCCAAAAGTATGTATACAGGACTTTATTGGCTGAGCATTAAGGTCGTGTATACATATTTTTGGCACTTTAGGTGTATTGTTAGCTGTGTGGCTGACTGTACTCTGTACTACGTAGTCTAGCCATATATTGTTTCACAGAGGCTTTTAGATTTAAACTTATTTAGATTTAGGTTTTTACAGTTAAAATATGAATAGGCAGCGATTCCCTGCTAGAAGCATATTTAATGAGGACTACCGTATTTTTGCACACCAGGCGGCGCCACTCATGCGTGGGTCCTTGTCAAGCGCCATTAGTATGAGTTTGTATGGCGCGAAACCAATATTAGAATTGATAATTTTTCATTAATTTCCATGTTAAAAGAGGTACATTTGATTCTAACTATGTTTTAGCAATCGGTAGATACCTACTGTTTTAGAAAATTAGAGGAGTAATACGTTTTTGTGTGATAATATTTGATAAAACAGTTAATTACTATTCGCACTATTTTTACAACGAAATATACTTCTTTCATAGTTTAACCTGGTCAAAATCAACATTTGCGGCATTATATGCTAATATTGGCAAAGATGCCTATAGAATACGGATATGACGAATGCTAACGGAAAATCATAAGGATTAAAATCATTTTTAATATTATTTATTATACTTAAGGTTTGTACTTATTTCTATATACAGGTTCAAAGGCATACACAATATCATAATTACAAAAAATGTCAAAAAATAAAAATTAAATTACAATACTAAAGCTTAGAGCTTCTGGTCCATGAAAGCGCTAATGAAGGGCAACCTTCCACTGACACTAAAGCGCAAACTCGTTGATATGTGCATCCTGCCCATCCTCAATTCCTCACCTACGGCGCCCAAACGTGGTCATTGACGGAGGCACAAAAGTCCCGACTCAAAATTTGCCAGCGGGCCATGGAGCGCAATATAGTAGGAGTGCGTAGAACTGATCGTATCAGAAATGCCGAATTGCGCTCCAGAACCGGTGTCTCAGATGTGGGTGTCAGGGCCGCTAAGCTCAAGTGGGATTGGGCTGGACATCTCTGCCGCATGCACCCGGAGCGATGGGCCAAATTGGCTACAAATTGGACCCCGGAGGGCGGGCGGAGCAGGGGCAGACCAAAAAGGAGATGGCGGGATGACCTAGACTCATTTTGTAGCGATTGGCGTGAGCATGCACTAAGCCGTGACGAGTGGCGGAGCAGAGGGGAGGCCTTTGCCCAGCAGTGGGACACAACTTAGTAGGCTATTAAAAAAAAAAACTAAAATTAAAACTAAACATGACATCAATAAAATAACATCATTAAATACATTTTCGTCATTTCTATATTAAAAACTTCTGACTGTTTTCTTTTGGCATTTGTATTATTCATTTGTCACTTTTTAGTAGATTATAGTTTGATAACAATAATATTTTTGCGCCTTGTTGTTTTTGAGCTGTTTAAAGAGCCATACTAATCTCGTACAGGCTGATGTCCGGGATGTCTTCGGTATAGTGTCGGGCCAGTCTAGCTCTAGGGTCTTCGGCCAGACCAACTTCGGGTCTGCTAGTAGACGTGTATAGCTGTCCATAGAAGCTCTCTATCTCAGTCAGGAGCTCAGGTTTGGATGTGACGATTCTACCATCCTCAGTTTTTAACTTAGCGAGCTGGCTTTGCCCAACAGACAGATCCCTTGCAAAAACTTTGGAGCCCTTATTTCGCTCAATGGCCTCTTCAATACACTTAGTATTGAATTGGCGCATATCGCGGGTGAGGGACTTAGAGATCTGCTTGTTGAGCCGCCGGTATAGAGTCGCGTCAACTGAAGACTGTAGAACCATTTTACTCCTCTTATCGATGAGTCTCTGAGTGGAGTCTGAGAGCCTTTTGGTCTTATTTGTCCTTTGGGGCCTAAAAAACTTAGACCCAGCGCTATGGACAGCTTCCACAAACCCGTCGTTGAACTCGTCCACATCATCGCCTAGGCAATCGAAACGGTTTTGGAGTTCCAGCTGAAAGCTCTCGGGGTTTTGAGTTTGGAGTGCAGGACGGAGCGTAGACTTCATCAGTCGAGAGCGTTCTAGCTTAGGACATATATTCAATGTGCCTCTTACCAGGTGGTGATCGCTCCCGATTTTGACCATATTGATCACAGAAACATCATTGAATATATGTCTCTTCGTCGACATGATGAAGTCAATCTCGTTTTTAGTTGCACCGTCGGGACTCATCCAGGTTCATTTTCTGTGCTCGCGTTTCTTAAAGAAAGAGTTCATCATGTAGAGTCCCTCCTTCTCCAAGAAACCAGCCAGTAGATGCCCCCGGTGGTTCTGTCGTCCAACCCCAAATTGCCCCACTCTCAGCTCGTCACCATCTTTCTTGCCTAGCTTCGCGTTGAAGTCCCCCATAACAACGGTGAAGTAGGTTCTGGAGCTATTCATGGCTTTTGAAATATCCTCATACATAGCCTCCACCTCGTCATCGGAGTGTGCCGAAGTCGGCGCGTACACCTGTATGACCTTCAACGAGTACCTCTCGGATACTCTGAGTATAAGGTACGCCACCCTAGTCGACACACTCGATCTTTACCACGTTGTTTACGAGGGACTTGTGGACGATGAACCCGACACCTCCCTGGGACTGTTGGTCGCCCTCCCGGAAATAGAGCAAGTTGCCGGACTTCAGAGTTATCGTGTCCTCGCCCTCTCTTCGGTCTTCTGACAATCCCACGACGTCCCAACGCAACTTGCTCAATCCTTCCTCCAGTTCCGCTAACTTTTCGTCGGTCCGCAGTGTACGCGTGTTATATGTTGCCAGGGCCAGGAGTCGTCGGTTGTGGTAGCCGGATCTTTGCCGGAGATTCTTAGCACCCCTGAGCCCGCTAGCACCCTGGCCGCTACCGTAACCAGGGCACCGGGGGTCGCCGGAACCTCGGGGCCGCGGTTTTTGTGTACTTATCATTATTTGGGTGGTTTTGCCATTATCGCCACGCTTGGCATGCGGGTTGGCGATCGCAGTGTCTCCACCGTTATACAGGGATGCTGCTGCCCATCCTCCGGTGGTCATGGAGCGGAGGTGTGGTGGTACTGTTTTTCAAAAAAGGCGTTAACGCCTTACTGAAGAAATACCGACCCATCTCACTTCTGAGCCATGTCTATAAGCTGTTTTCAAGAGTCATTACGAATCGTCTCGCACGCAGGCTTGATAACTTCCAGCCTCCCGAACAAGCCGGTTTCCGAAGAGCCTTTGTACCGTAGACCACATTCATACGCTTCGTAAGGTTATACAGAAGACCGAGGAGTATAATCTGCCCCTCTGTTTAGCGTTTGTGGACTACGAGAAAGCCTTTGATTCGATCGAAACCTGGGCGGTACTACAATCTCTCCAACGGTGCCAAGTAGAGACTACCGCTATATCGAAGTGTTGAAGTGTTTGTACGAGAGCGCCACTATGACAGTCCGACTCCAAGACCAGAACTCGAAGCCTATTCCGCTGCAGCGGGGAGTCAGGCAGGGAGATGTCATCTCTCCTAAGCTGTTTACCGCTGCACTGGAGGACGTTTTCAAGACTCTGGACTGGAGAAGGCTAGGCATCAATGTAAACGGCGAGTACCTCACTCACCTTCGATTTGCTGACGATATAGTAGTCTTGGCTGAGACCATGGAGGATTTAAGTACGATGCTTGTTAGCCTCAGTAGAGCCTCCGGGCGAGTTGGTCTTAAGATGAACATGGATAAGATGAAAATCATGTCGAATATCTATGTAGCACCAACTCCAGTGACAATCGGAGACTGTACACTCGAAGTTGTAGACGATTATATATACCTAGGACAAACTGTCCAGTTAGGTAGGTCCAATTTCGAGAAAGAGGTTAATCGTCGAATCCGACTCGGTTGGGCAGCGTTCGGGAAGCTGCGACACATCTTTTCGTCCAATATTCCGCAGTGCCTGAAGACGAAAGTCTTCGATCAGTGTGTGTTGCCAGTGATGACATACGGTACTGAAACATGGTCACCCAAAAGTCAACACTCAAAGTCACCCAAAGGGCAATGGAGAGAGCTATGCTAGGAGTCTCTCTGCGAGATCGTATCAGAAATGAGACCATCCGCAGCAGAACCAAAGTAACCGATATAGCTCTCCGAATCGCTAAACTTAAGTGGCAGTGGGCGGGGCACATTGCACGGCCGTTGGGGCGGAAAGGTTCTCGAGTGGCGACCGCGTACCGGAAGGCGCAGCGAGGGTAGGCCCCCCGCAAGGTGGACTGATGACCTGGTGAAGGTCGCAGGAGTCCGCTGGATGCGGGTGGCACAGGACCGGTCATTGTGGAAATCTTTGGGGGAGGCCTATGTCCAGCAGTGGACGTTTTTCGGCTGAATGATGATGATGATGATGATGATGATGTGTGTAATTTGGTTCCCCTAATAAAGTACTGTACGTCACGATGGCTGATGGACCCAATGGTCCATCCCAATGTTCCAATGAACATGGGCAATCAACCAATTGGAACCCTAGGCCACTGTAGGCTGTAGGACTATGTCCTATGTCCTTACAGTAGTGACGCTATAAATCAGATTATAAGAAATCCCTTACTGCTTGTCATTTGGACATAGTTCTAGAGTGGCCTAGAATGGTTCCAATAAGGATGACGACTAGGTTAAAAAAATATCATTCTAATTAGTCCGTCAGTTAAATTATAGAAATTGATTAGACACACATTTTTTCATTTTTAAATTTAACAAAAATTGACGAATATAAAGTGCATCAAAGTTCCGGGGTGGAGGCTGGTGACGTCACTCCTAGGTAAGAATTGTATCTAATAGTGACGTTACGCGAAACTTGAACGCACTGTATTTTCGTCATTTTTGATTTGACGAACAAAAGAAAAAATACGTGTACACTATTTTTCAATGAACTAAAAGTCGGACTAAATAGTTTTTTCTCAAACATGATCGTAAATATATGCATTTATGTCACGAAATGAAGACATGAAGTTTCTTGTTTATGGCTCCCCCCATTTACTTCTTGGCCGGCGGCCGTGAAGTAATGTATGGCGTAAGTATGAACGAAACATTATTGTCCGCTGCTCTAACTTTTTTTAATTTGCGTACTAACACTAAACTGACAAAGGAAAAATTACATACAGCCAACGACCACTAGATACTTGCGACATTAAAAAAAACAAATTCTATGTTTCTATGTATATTCATGGGCGGTTAAACATGGTGCTCGAATAGCTCATTCAAATGGCATCTTTAAAAAATAATAAGGTGGCAAATTAAACAATTTTTTCCTTATTAACTATTTACCTAGTAGTTATTTTAATTTTAATATTTCCTCACAATGTTTGAGAAAAGCACACCTCGTCTACCACAAACTCGTCCTGAAGGCCTAGTATAAAAGTTGTACGACACTTACTTCTCGATCGCGTTAGCGTATCGAGAGTTCAAATTATGTTTGCCGTTTATTTAATCATCCGGCAACTTTCATATTTTGACCCCTCGATACGCTAACGCGGTCGAGAAGTTAATGTCGTACAATTTTTAAACTAGGCCTTCAGCAATCTCTTACTTCACGGCCTCTGCAGTAATGTACTATTTTTAGTCGTCTAGCCTATTGTTTGTAGGTAGGTATGGCGTCACTATGAGCAGCGTAAGCACGGGGTTTTTTTTACTTTAAGCAAAGGCATTATTTTAAAGTAAGCTGTTACTAGGTCTGCCATCCGTCCGGGTTTTCCCGGATTTGTCCTAGTTTGGAGCTCGTCCGGGGAGCGTCCGGCCCGGATTGTTAATACTGTCCGGGGTAAACCCGGACACATTTTTGGGTTCAGGTCATTAAAAATTGATTTCTTTAGTGTCCGGAGAGAGACCGCGATTTTAATGAAACGTGGGTATTTCAACTTTTTTGCCCGGTTTCGGCAATGTACGAGATGGCAGCCCTAGCTGTTACCTACCTTATATCGATGATTCACTATGTTTTTTATTTTGGGCATAAACAAACAAATGTTCATTATATATTTGACAGCGCGCTAACGGCGAAGTAAACATATTTTCTCATTTATTTATTACGTCTGTCTAATTTTAATTTTCTAAAATGATGGTTGTTTTTACAGGTACACAGGAGGCACCAAATAACTGTATACAAATCATGAAATATAACGCAGGCTTAGTAGATTTTCCAATAGTCCACCCGCCATCTTGCAGCAGGTTGGCGGATGGACCTATATTTTAAGATATCTCGTTTCCAGGTGAAGTATTATACACATAATTTTTTTAGAGGTACCAAGTAGTATACGCACAGTTTATTTATGTCTGTTACGTCAGAAACCCGTCATTTTACTGAACCGATTTAAAACAATCTTGTTTTATCTGAAAATAGATGGTTCCAGTTTAGTCTATTTTTTTTAAATATCCATGTTTGATGATCTGATCCATAAGGAATTGAGAGAACTCCTCAAAGGCTATAGCCGTGTAAGGGATATGCCCCTGACGGTATCAGCCAATGAGTATATCCTATGCATTGGTCATAACGCTAGTAATTAATCGGCCAAGTATTATATCATAATTATTAATAATTTCCTAGAAATGTAACTTAAATGTTTTTTTTTTACTTTCCTAAATATCTTCAAAACTACTGGTCCCATTCTTTTGTGATTAAAATATGTTGTTAATGGCTTAAAGAGCTAGGTCAACATAAACTTGGTCATTTTTGATGTCAAATTTTTTGACACTTCTGTGTGAGTGACACCCGCCATTATTTCAACACTAATGTGACATCTCTTTTCGTAAAAAAATATATTTATTTCAAATCAATCTGTTTGGAGAAACATGGTGATTTTTTTAATTTTAAGTAGGTATCGGTATCGGTAGGTACCGTTGCCTCATACACTACCTAGATATACATGTACGAGTACTATGATTCTATTGATATATTTTATAAATCTTCATTATTCTACGGATTATTTGTGGATATAGAGATATTGAGTGGCTGAGTAGCCCCTTGTATAGTTGTGATCCTTTGGCATGCCAATTTATGAAGATAACGTGTAAATGTTGTATTTTCACGCGTTATTGTGCAATAGTCGTATCTCGCGTGTATTTGAACACACACCGGACTCATAATACAAAGAAATATTTTACCATTTCGAGCATAGAATGATAACCTCAAAAACAATGCAAAGAAAAGCACTGCATCTCAAGGCCAGTTTTGCGTTGGCTGCCTCCCGTAATCCAGGATTCGGGCTTGTGGAACTTCCTTTATATTCGCCACACGCAGCTTCTTCTAGCTCATTTATCTTCTTTGATTTCTGACAGAAATAACAATTTTTAAAAATATAGTGAAGTAGCATGGCTTTTTTCAACACAATGACATTTTGGAAGGGTCCAGAAGACCTTTTTCAACATTTTCCTGGTATAAATTTATCCTGGATTAAGGTCCGAGCACATTTGATGTTATTATTTACTTTTTTAGGGTTCCGTAGTCAACTAGGAACCCTTATAGTTTCGCTCTGTCTGTCCGTCCGTTCGTCCGTCCGTCCGCGGATAATCTCAGTGAGTGTAAGAACTAGAAAGCTGTAATTTTGCATGAATATGTATATCGGTCACGCCAACAAAGTGGTAAAATAAAAAGTGGCTCTAATTTCTTTTTTAGGGTACAAAAAAAAGAAAAGTAAAGTAAAGTGGGGGGTGATTTTTATTTTCGTTTCAACCCTAGAGTGTGGCATATCATTGGATAGGTATTTGTAAAATAATGAAGGTATACCAAGAACAGGTTTTGATAAAGATAATATTATCGGAAATAATCGCTCCAATAGTTTAAAAAAATGTGTCCCCCCCCCCCCTCTAACTTTTGAACTATAAGTTAAAAAAATATGAAAAAAATTACAAAAGTAGAACTTAATAAGAACTTTCTTGGAAAATTATTTTGAACTTGATTGGTTAAACGGTTTTTGAAAAATTGTACAAAATAATTTCTGAATTAAGTGTGTAATTTAACTGTATATGAAAACACTTCTTTTATCTTGAGTAAGTACTTAATTTATCATCCCGCACGTGTCTTTCTTCTAATAAAAAAAGAATGATTCAAATCGATTCACGCGATCAAAAGTTACCCTCGAAAACCCAACATACATAACCCGTCTAGTTTGTATAAATTAGTAACCCGATTGCCCGTGGCACTGTGGTCTACTTCGCTGTTAAGATTTTTCCGGAGTTGATGGGGTCGGGACGGGTGTGATCGAAAGTATAATCGAATTGTTAATTATTATAAGCATATTGAGCATGGTATCTATTAAAACACTTTTTAAGGTTGCCTATTGTGACGGACGGTAAACTGCGGAACCCTACACTGAGCATGGCCCGACATGCTCTTGGCCGGTTTTATAGTTATAATCTACTTTTGTATAACCCCTCGTACACATTCTAAATTATCAAGAGTTACATATACGTAAGTTCTTTTTTGGATAATTATAGTGATTAATGCCTGTTTGCAGGTCTTTAACAGTTAAGGGGTGTAAACCCAATTTTGTGTGGGTCCTGGACAAACCCATGTCCCGAGACGATTCATTAGCTCGACCGCGTAAGAACAAACAAATTAAAGCGTCCGGCGTTTTACTCGGTGAAAGGGCGCAAGGGCAGCGGGCGACGGGCGATGGGCGAAACGCCAGCTGCGTGTTGCCGCACAATAAATCTCGACTGAAGCGTTGAACTGCTCGCGCCAGTGTGACCGTAGAGGATCACTGAGCTCGTCATTCAAACCGCACAAGCCTAAAACCGTATCTACAGAACTACAAGGTCTCTTTCATTTAAAACATAAGATAGACAAACACAACTTAATGGTATTAAATTAGTTACCCAGGCCCAGTCTATTCACCACTCTGGTCCTCGTTACCGGAGACATCTAGGTCTAGGTTAGGTATATCAGTTCCGTAGCCAACTATTGTACCTACATAATAAGAGCCACTTTTATTTTGAAATCAAAAAGCCTTTGGCCCTTTAAACTTAAACGCATAGATAAACGAAGCACGGCAAGTGGTACTACATTATTTAGCACAGGTTTCACGTAAGTATTTACCCGTGTATTTGGTTCGTCTGCCTATGACACCAAGTCCAGGTACTATCTGGAATTGTCACTCTTGGCCTTCACGAGATTCTCGTCATAAAGGATGGTAACGTCGATGAGCACGGCCCGACGACGCTGCGATCGATCAACCAGCACGATGTCAGGCTTATTGGCTACAATAGTCCTGTCCGTGATGATAGATCTATCCTAACAGAACGTGGCACGACCATTATCGAGAACTGACGCAGGTAATACAGCACTTCGTGTTCCAGAAGACCGTATTGAATTTAACGTGGCTGGTTAATAATCCTGGTAAATACCTAGTGCTGGCAAAGGCATAATTTACGCGATGTCTGTGTGCACGTACTCGTCGTTAATTTCTTTATTATTAATTAGTTACTTTGTGATTTGAGGTCCGCACGATCTGTGCACCTTTTTAATAGTAATTTAGTCATTTCATACGAAACCGTATGAAATTCATTGATTAATTAATGTACGCAAACCTAAGGTACCTATTTAGGGTATTCAACAATGGCGGCGGGTCAAAATGTGCATTGGGGCAGCCGGAGCTGATATAGACAGTTTTTGTTAATGTGCACGCAAGGGAAGCCGGCAAAAATCGAGTTCTATGAACGCCCCGCCACTGCTACTTAATAAAAGTGCCTTAAACCTTTAAAATTGCACGAGAATATGAATCATTTCTTAATCAAATGAAAATCATCGCTAAAATAATTACGAAAGGTATCTCATAAAGAAGATCCCGTTTTTTGGTTTCCTACACATTGAAAACTTATAAGTTCTCGACAACTTAAACTTAAACTTTTTATGTATTCCTTCTTGGTGTCTAGATATGAGCTCCAAAAATGGTCGATTTTGATTAAATCTTTATCCCCCCACTTTTCTTTTCGTACGAGTACGTTGCTCTATATCTTGCAAACTCTTTATCTGAAAAAAAAAAGGTTTCTGCAGAAAACTTGTAGATAATTAATCTCTATTCTCTGTTAAAAAATATGTATACATATGCATATGAAGTAATCGTTAAAAAATTAAGTATACGACTTTAAAAAAAAATTGTTTCGGATTCGTATATCAGTGATAGTTGGGGTACTCTTGCTAAATGTTGTATGAATCTTGCATTTCATGGCTATGCGCTGAAATTGGAACAATTGATCATTGGAAGTCCTGAGTCGATTTAGATCGGGAACCATAGAGAGCCAACGATCGTTTAGTGAGGGAAGAAAGGCACTTTGTTTGGGCCTACATTATTCCAAACTATTCATAATATGGCATGGAGTATATCATCTCCGGATTAATTGAGGACAAGAAATCCATTAAAACTTAATTGTAATACTTCTTCATCTAAACAAATCGAACGAAACGAACAATTAAAATTTTCGATTTTATTTTGTCACTATTTTCCCCATGGAAATTGCAACATAGTGATTTGAAATAAATGAAAATTATAAATATATAGCTTTATATATCATTTATTCGGAAAGGTATCACTTCAAAGTACGTTCCCATAGTGATTTTTGTAAGGAATAACAATATAAGCGAGCGGCGGTTCCGTAGTTAACCGTTCGTCACAATAAGCGAACCTAAAAGGGATTTTAGTAAATACCATGATCATAACTAGCAAAAAGGAGTAACTTCGCAGCACTAACGACACGTCATCGTGATCGTCATCATCATCATAACCTTTTAGTATATTACAGACTATGAAAACAGTGATCAGGCAGAGAGAGAGAGCGTTTTGAATGACTTCGTAACTCGTAAGCCAATGCGGGAGCGGCAGACACGACCTGGTGAACTGGTGTCAGGGTGATGACGCTTAGCTCGTTTATCTGCCAGAGTCTTAAACAAGGCTTCGTCATGAATTTTTCGTCCCTCGAATACCAGTTTTTGCCTCCCAATTGTGTACCGGAATGCTGAATGCGTGCATATAACGCTTAAAGCATTCTTTATAGCAAAGCTACAAGGATTCCTAGTTTACTAAAGAACCCTAAAAAAACAACAAATTGTGCTTGTACTTTTTTTCCTAAATCAGGCAAATTTAATGTTTTTCCTACTCAGAATCACGAGCTCTTCCGATCATACTAGGAAAAAAAATCTCTTAATCTTATTTTTCCGTTACAATTATTCAAACACTTTGTACAGCGGTTACAAAATGGAGATTAGGTACGTAAAACGTAAGGTGTATTCGGGTAATTCCGAATGTCGGAAAACGTCCTTAGGGGATTATCCGACATTCGGAATTACTCGAATACACCTTATTAAATTTCTGAGACCTTTTTTTTCTAGTAGTTTTTTTACTCCTAGATTGGAAGAGCTCCTTATTCTGAGTAAGAAAAACATTACATTTACCTAACTCAAAATACGAGTAGTACATTTTACAACTAGTGTGAAAAGTGTGTCATTTAATTTAGTTGCGAGAAAATACAAATATAATAATAAAACAAAAATACTTTTTTCAAAGTTATTTTTGAACGAGCCCATTCTTCACCAGTGAAACTGCCAGTGAAAGCAAACTAGCGCCACCGCCTTTGAGGTTTCAATACCGAAACGAACGAAATGTTGCGACAGTAATTAGTAGCATTAATATCTTTAACCGTATGAAAACAGAAGTACAAGACATTACAGAAGTCAACTGTACATATACGTACAACAAGAGTTAAATTTGTGATCTGCGATTTGTGACCAAGAAAGAACACTCATTACTTTACAATGTTTTCAACAAAATAGTTTGCCAAGAACAAATTGTTAACCAAGGGTTGAAAGGCACCCATTTCCGACGAGGTAGTTTCTCACTTCGTTCGAGCGCCAATAGTGCGAGTGGGTGCCTTTTACCCGAGTTAAACACTCTACTTTTGATTTCGAATGCGAGGAAAGTAAAAAAAAACAACTATAAAGCTAAAACTACTCTATTAACTTCTTAAGGCGCAGTGTGTCTTGCGAACACATTTTTTAAACATTCGTAGCGCGTACATAAATAATAACGTGGCTTCCAAAACATATAGATTGTAATTTTGAGGACTTGGTTAAGGGACTAGATCGACTCAAAACATGCTACTAACTTTCGCTCGATAGAAAATCATCGCAAACATAGGTCTAAACCCACTATTAAAAATTCCAAAAAAAATATCCAATTTAGCTACAAACAGGGGAATTATATCTAATTTAGCGTATTTTTATGCTTGATAGAACTTATCGATCACTTTTTGAAAAAAAAAAAAACTAAGAAAAATATTTTTTTAAAACCGAAACTGAATACCCCGATCGCACCCGGCCGACCGCTCAGTGCTCGTTGAGCTGCGTTTGAGGCCGGACCTGTGTCGCTGCCGCTCCGCGCTGCCAAGTGCAACTTTTGTGAATTCTAAAGTTATCCACCATGGGAAATAAAAAAAATAAAAGAAGGCGGAAGAGATTTAATCATTTGATGATAGCCAGGGCCAATGCAAGACGAACTAATGCCATCCGGTGAGTACGAACTGCTAATGACGCAGTAAAAGAAATACAGTATTACACTTTCACTCCCATTTAGCTTACGTTCTGTCTCTTAGCTTAGTAGCTAAGAACGATTATTTTCAACCGATTTCAATATTTTCAAAGGAGGAGGTTCTCAATTCGTCTGAATTTTTATTATTCTATTTTTTTTATGGATGTTACCTCAGAACTCCGTCATTACTGAACAGATTTGAATTTTTTTTTGTGTCTTAAAGTAGATGGTTCCAGGTTGGTCCCGTTTTTTTTCAAAATCCATTTCTGATGATGGGATCCATGAGGAACTGAGGGAACTCCTTAAATTTGAAAGGCAAATGCATAGTAATTTGGGTATTTTCTTGAGAAACTCGAGCATTTCTTTACAAAACCTACCAGTTTGGTGGAGCAGATCTGAAGATGACGACCAGGTATGTCAAAGAGGAACTGCTCTATAATTTGCGGGCCCCAGCTGTTTCTTCTGATTTGAGACATTCATCTTTTGTTTGTTATGAAATGCCTTCGAGGTTGTCCTATTTGATTTTAATTATATTTTGATGATGGATATCATGAGGAATTAATGGCTGATGCTGAACCCTGGCAGTACCTTATGGAACTCAGGTTTGGTAAAACTTACGAGAGTTCTGTTTTAGTCATTCAACTCGTTTTAACGAGCAATTAGGGGAACAGTTCTCAAGATAGAGCTGATGCTGAACCCTGGCAGTAACTAGTGGAACTCAAGTTTGGTCCAACATACGCGACTTCTGTTTACGTCATTCGACTCGTGTTAACGAGCAATTAGGAGAGAAATTCACAAGACCAAGCTGGTGGCAGTACCTAATGGAACTCAGGTTTGGTGCAACATAGGCGAGTGCTGTTTTCATGATTCGATTCATATTAACGAGTAATTAAAAGAGCAGTTCACAAGATGGAGCTGATGCTGAACCCTGGTAGTAATATGTATGTAAGTTTTAAGAGTGCTATCACAAAATCCGCCCGCTCGCATTTCAATATGATTACCGCCAGTTGCGCTCCGAACGCGCATCTGTGTGCGGACACACACTACAATCAGGTATACAAACTTATTATCGCCATGCTCTTCGAACGGCATAGCAGGTGCGGTTAGTGCGAACGGGAGCGAGCATTCATTGATTGTAAGCACCGTCGCGAGGCTAATGGCGTCGCGACGCTTGACGCGCGGACCAAACATTATTGATACTTGCGCCAGAACATCAACTATTACTTGGCGTACGTGGTGTTAGAAAATGTACGAGTAATTTGTATATTTGTTTTGTGTTTATCATAAGATTAAAAATAGTTTTATTCAAACGTCAAATGTCTCTAAATAGTATCCGAAGTTATTTTGGAATAGGATTTTGTTTTCTGCCTCCGGATCCAATTCATTGTTTTCATATTCATACATATATTGGTACATTTCTAAGCATACCTAACTACTAAAAAGTTTTTTTTTTCAAAATTTAAACTCAATCTGAATTCTATTTTGGGGTGGTGATATTATATTGAAGGTTATACAAAGCCGATAAGATGAAAAAAGGGACGTGTAATTAAATAATTTTATTTAAACGTTTTGTAATTTTAACTGAAATCCGGAGGCATATTTTGGGAGTTTTTATTATTTGTTGTAAAAAAATCATGTTTTGAAAATATGAAAAGTTTTAATTGTTTTCTATTCAGAATCGCGAGCTCTTTCAATCGCAGTAGGAGAAAAAAAGTGTTCCAAGATTTGTTTTCCATTTCGCCACCATCATTTCATAGATTCAGTATGGCGGTAGCACATTAGAAAGTTTGAAAAATGTATGGAAAATTTAGGACACTTTTTTTCTCCTACTAGGATTGAAAGAGCTGCGATTCTGAGTAGAATAAATATAAAAATTTCTAATTTAGCAAAAAGTGATTTTTGTACAACAAAAAATAAAAATGCCGTTTTTTGAGTTCCATTTTTTTGTCAAATATCTACTTGTGGCACATCATCTGATAGGTCCTTAGAAATAAGTTAAAGGTCTCTTGTACAAAAAATTGGTTGATCCAGTATCGGGAGGTCCAAAAAACCGGCCAAGATCGAGTCGGACTTGCCCACCGAGGGCTCCGCACAAAAGTGGCATGGAACTCTCAGTGTACGGCAGTTTCAGATTTGGATTGCGTTGATGTAGAAGTTTGGTTTTTTTGCAGCTTCAAGGGACCGCAGACCTGTGTATATTATGGTATTAATTTTAACTTGCAACCTTTACTCGTTCCCGAGATAAAGGGTCTGGACAGACAGACGGGCGGACGGACGGACGGACGGACGGATAACAAAGTGATATAAGGGTTCCGTTTTTTCCTTTTGAAGTACGGAACCCTAAAAATGTGAAAGCTTTAGGAAGTTAAGATATAAGACAACCTTACCACGAAACTTATTTTGAACGAATTTGTTCAAAATAAGTTTCGTGGTAAGGTTGTCTAGCCGTTTTTGCCAAAAACTATTAATTGCTAACATACAGTTAAGTCCCTTGATATTTTGAAGACACTTATGCCTTTTTGCTTGCACAATATTTATGTCGTATAACGCTACAAAACCCTCAATTATGCTTGGTCCGACACGCTTTTGGCCGGTTTTATTCCGGATTTTGCTCATATAGCAATATGATTATCCCTGACTAGGGCGGTGGCACCAGTAATGGACAAGGAACCAGTAACGTACAGTCACTTTTATTATGAGGAAATAAGTTTCATGCATTTATTTTGTGTCAACCAATTGACAATCATATGACATTTGAATTAAGAATATAGTGTCCATCACTCCTGTCTGTCAGCTTAAAGTGTTCATAATGGGTACCGTCACCCTAATACACCTAAAATTTCTCCATACTGTCCGTCTTAATAAACACTCTGTATTACTGAAAGTATCTAGAAGGGTTGGTTGCGGTACAATCACATTCGATAAAATCATTTCAAATTTTTATTTCAAACAGGTCTATAATATAGTCAAAAATGTAAAATGCTTATCTCAGTAGTTGGTCGCGGTTTATTCACTTTTCCAAACGCTTCCAGCACGTACTCGTGCAACAAAACAAGCAAATTGTACAGTCCACAGAGAACAACACAGGTCCTACCTCTATGAGCGCGCGCGCGGTACTGAGGACTAGGCTAGCGCGGATTGGATTTTATACACCATTTGAATATTTTAAAAAAAATACGGAATTTAAACAAAAAGTGATTTTTTCGATTTCAGCATGTTCTTAAAAGAATAAACTTTAATGTTGTATACAAATCATCCCAATATTTTGTCAATATTACTGCGAAAATCCCTGCGTTTGCAGTGTATTTTTATCGAAAAATGTGCATATTCAAAGTCGAACTAGATAGGTATCTGTGTAAATTATTGGAAATATGAGGCCTATAAGTTAAATAAAACCATGTTGCAATATTATATCAACCTAGAAAAACATGTGTTTTCATGTATCATGTTAACAATAATCGAAGTCAAACTTCTGTCTCCGTGCGCTTTTCAGAAAACAACTGCCAATAATTGTATAGTAAAAGTTAAAACATTGAGTTTTACTCAAATTAGAAGCTTACAAGTTAAACACTAGGAAATAAGCTATCAAACATAGTTAACAACTTTAACAAACAGCTCACAGTTTCTTTGTATTTCAACGTCAAAAAACAGCTTTTGTTGCTTTTCCGTACAAAAAGTATTGATGGCCTCTTAAATACGATGTAAGGAATATTAACAAAATAAAAACATAAATTAGCAAATTATTGCTTACTTTAACTTATACCGGGAAGTCCAATTGAAGTCGGTTTTCTTTTCTTTAAAATTATCAAAATATATACAGTAAGTATAACTTACCTAGCTACCTACCTTAAATCTAAAATAGGTCCTTGAGGACCTAGGATACTGGCGGCATATTAGCTTAGTTAGACATATCCGAAAGCATTCGAGTTTACAATTAAGGTCATTCAAGTCTTTATCAGTCAGTAGGTAGGTGTACTTACTTGTACTTAGTCGGATTTTAAAATAAAAAAAGATAACTCGTTTGACCGTATAGTAGTAATAGTAGTAGTAGATTGTACATCAAGGGCATAAAGTAACCCATTTTAGACGAGGCTATTTATTGGTCCGAGTGCCACGAGGACCAATATAGTAGTCGAGGGTAAAATGGGTACTTATGCCCGAGGTATACACTCTGCTTTTCACTTCGATTGTAAGGAAAATATTAGGTTTTATATCACTTTAAATCGTTGAAAATGTAACATCCATACTCGCGCGCTCCACCTGCGATCTTACTTTATGCCCTAGTGCATGAAAAGCGATTTTGTGTCGCCTAGCCACGACACAAAGGCGAACTTTTCGAGCAACAGAAGTGAAAAATATATATTTTGTGATTTGAACCTCATTACAAATTATGATTTTCCATCTTTATGCCGCTCGCACAGATTAGGTATTTACAGCAGAGCGCGGCTCGCTGTTTTTGTGAGTCACCAGGCACATTGATGATGGAACAGAGAGGTGACCACCGGAACTCAAGAATTAGTTTATATAATTCCCTCAATCAATCAATCAGCAATATAGTTAACAGCATTGTTATTATCAAACGCAAGGTCAGTTGCACAAATCTAGTTTTTAGTGCTCCGTAACCAAATTTATAACTATAATAGTACTGCAGAGGCCGTGAAGTAAGGGATTGCAGGACGAGTTTGTGGTAGACGGCCGAGTCGTAGACGAGGATAAAACAAGTCCCGCAATCTCTCTTCCGGCCGAGGCTTGTTTAGTGCTTTTCTCAAACGTTGTGAGGAAATATTAAAATTAAAATAACTACCAGGTAAATAGTTAACAAGAAAAAAATTGTTTAATTTGCCATCTTTTTAATTTTTTAAAGATGCCATTTGAATGAGCTATTCAAGCACCATGTTTAACCGCACATAAATATACATAGAACCATAGAATTTGTTTTTTTTAATGTCGCAAGTATCTAGTGGTCGTTGGCTGTATGTAATTTTTCCTTTGTCAGTTTAAATAAATAAATAAATAAAATAAATATTACAGGACATTCTTACACAAATTGACTAAGTCCCGCAGTAAGCTCAAGAAGGCTTGTGTTACGGGTACTTAGACAACGATATATATAATATACAAATACATAAATACATAGAAAACCACCATGACTCAGAAACAATGTTCATCACACAAATAAATGCCCATACCGGGATTCGAACCCAGGACCATCGGCTTAGCAGGCAGGGTCACTACCAACTACGCCAACCGGTCGTGGTAGTTTAGTGTTAGTACGCAAATATAAAAAGTTAGAGCAGCGGAATAAATGTTTCATTCATACTTACGCAATACATTACTTCACGGCCTATGGCCAAGAAGTAAATGTGGGGAGCCATAAACAAGAAACTTCATGTCTTCATTTCGTGACATAAATGTATACATTTCCGATCATGTTTGAGAAAACAATATTTATAGAAATTTGGAGCTAAGATGTACGTCCCTGCTTTATGAACCGCTATAGGTACAATAGGGTTTCAAATAAATTATTTATTTGGGCATATAAAAAATTAATATAATTAAGATAAATCAACCCCCCTGAGATTGCATATATAACTTAATATGATATTGAAGAATGTCAAAATGTTATGTAACGGAAACCTTTATCACGCTGTTTCTGACATGCCCTTGGCCGATGTTTATATTTAAGAACGCTATTGGTGGACATAGGCACCTGACTGCTAAAAGCATTTGGTTTACTAATAAAATACATTCTACATTCCGATTCGATGTAGTACTGTTTTCACCACTACTGCGCTATCATACAATACTCGCGCACGGGGGGAGACGAGCAGGGCGCTCTCCGCGCCCGCTGCCAACCTCACCCCCTGACACGGTATTTTTCGCTGATCTTACGGCACCTTAGAGAAAATCTTGAAGGAAGCATTACAAAAGAGTAGAATATTTACCACGACAACGGCATAATATAGGTATTTTGTTTTATTGAAAACAAACATAGGTAACTTGTTTCACTGTTTACTATAATTTCTTCTTCTTATCTATCATTTATTCAGGTTAACTTTCTATTGTACTTGAAAAGTGGTCAGAATAAATTCAAAAAATTCTATAGCAATTGCCTTGAGCGGGTGATAAACTCACAATCGGTTTTCTTAGACTCCATTCAGTACCTTTTTCTGAGTTTATCATGTAATTTAATACTGAAATAAATAAAGAACTTCATTCGATATTTGCAGTACAAAACTTTGAAAACCTAAAACCTAACCTCAAAATATCCCAAAACAAACATCACATATCATCAAATAATGTTTCACCAGGTATTTGTTGTATTGAGTATTGGCTGCTATATGGGTGGATTTCAAAAAAATTGTACATTTCAAAAAGAAAAATGTCCTCATCATTAAAAGATCTGTATAAAAATAAATATTGCAGTCACACGCATTCCAAGTAATTCATAATATAGCACACCTTATATTCTAATAGGATTTTTATTAGAATATAACCAGTAAAAGTATGTTCGAAAAAATAAAAACTTAAATATTGTTTTTTTCTCCCATACAAAATTCATATGTCCTCACGACACCCCGCGGTAAACAAAAATTCATAACTTAAGCATTGAAATGAATCGTGTGGTGATTTTTAAAGTAGTTCTTTAATATACACAATTGTTTCAAGAAAATAATTTTTTGACGATTTCTGTATTATATGTTTAACAAAATCCTATGTTGAAATTCGGGGACAAATTTCGTTCCATTGTGTTACACAGCTGTGTTATGCCGTACCAAACGGTTAAACGCGAAATATGAACACACCAGTAATATAGTACGTCAGGCAACAATTCTAGGTTGCCCCGACGCCAGCGCACATTTCGGTAGCTATATTGGTTTTCACGCAGTGGTGAGGTAAAGTGTGTTTTTGTATTTTGTCGAAAAAATTACCAAATTTGGATCTAAGTTTAAAGCAGGAAGCTTATTGTTTTTTCTCTGTTGAATTAGTTGACTATATAGACATAGGATTCACAAATCCAGAAATTATTTGTCTTCTTTTGTCTACATGAGATGGTGATTTTTGATTTTTATGATTTTTGCTTCCATTGTGTGATTTTTGTGTTACGTAACTAAACTTAAGGATCGTTCACATTGCAATTTTCAACCAACTTCCAAAAAGGAGGAGGTTCGCAATTCGTCGCGTTTGAATGTTTCAGTGTTTTTTTTTAAATAAATATTGTTTTATTTCCATGTATTTGCCATATTTACAAATAATTATTTTTAAGAAAAAAAACAGACTTCATTTGGTTCCCGGTAAAAGTGAAATTTTGAATTTGTTTGAGTTAGTCAGTTTACTTCAAAAATATCCAATTCATCGCACGTGTGCGTTTGAAAATTGAGGAGCTTTCTTAATGTCTCAGGGCTTCCATCATTACATGTGAAGTATAATCAAACGGAACCCCCTTGTAGACCTTTTAAACAAACAAAATAACAATGTGTTAAATTGGATGACAGACTGTAAATTATCGAGCAGTTTCATTATGCCATCCCTGATTATCAACATCAGGTCCACTCCAGCAAAATTATGGCCACAGTAAGAAAATACCCAAGCTTATTATGAACACCCTCTAATCACAATGCACGTGCCATTCAAATTTGAGGAGTTCTCTGAATTCTTCAGCTACTCCATCATCAGAATAGAAATCAAATCAAAAAGATGAATGTCACAACTAGGATAATAAGTAGAGCTAGGTTTATCGACCAGGTCCACTTTGTCATCCCTGGTCTTCATCATCAGGTCCACTTCATCAAAATGTTAACTCCCCCAAAACAATGTTTTAGTTACTTAAAAAAACCCTCAAATCAGAATGGATGTACCGTTAAAATTTGAGGAGTTCTCTCAATTCCTCCTGAATTCCATCATCAGAATAGAGCTATAATCAAATAGGACTACCTTGAAGGTATTTCCTTACAAAGAAAAGATAAATGTCTCAAATCGGATGATAGAGCTGGGAATTACCAAGCAGTTCCACTTTGCCATACCTGGTTTTCATCATCAGGTCCACTCCACCAAATTGATGATGTTCGTTAAGAAATGCTCAAGTGTCTTAAGAAACTACCCAAATCATCATGCATGTGCATTTCAAATTTGAGGAGTTCCCTCAGTTCCTCATGGATCCCATCATCAGAAACGGATTTTTGAAAAAAATGGGACCAACCTAAAACCTTTCAGAAAACATTTTTTTTTTATCGGTTCAGTAATGACGGAGTTCTGAGGTAACATCCATTAAAAAAAAACAGACGAATTGAGAACCTCCTCCTTTAGAAATATTGAAGTCGCACAGTGTGGTATTTTACTGATCTGGGCGGCCAATATTATTCTTGATGTTATATTGGTAGTTACAGTAATATTAAGCTAATCATTCATTTTTTATCTATATGGTAAGAAAATTATGGTTAAATTATAATAAAAATAAGGATTTTTCAATATTAGCTCAAATTAGTTATAATAATATATGAACAAAGTGTATACAAAAGTAACATTCAGTCAGAAATCGTGTCACTTTGATCAGACGAAGACGGCTATGTCGATATTTCATAAGACACCATTTCATCTGTATAAGGCTCCATGGGAAGCAGCATCTCGAGGGTTTCTGTTGCGAATGGCGGTGTCTTTTTACGCGGTGTTGGTCTCATACCTGTTATTAGAGGATCCGAAGTCATGAGTAATCTGTGAAGTACATTTAGTACAAGTAGGATTTCCGGACGCCCCGGTCGCTCAATAACTTTTGGTAACGTAAATGTACCTGGTAGCCAATCGACATTTTTTTTAAGAAATCATCTTCTTTTGTGTGCTGCAGCCCATCTATATTTTCCATTATTTTTAAAAGTCGTATAATTTTTGAACTTTATCATTTACAAACGCACCCGTCGCTTTCAACTAACAAACCTAATATGTCACAGATATCTTGTCACAATTTTGTCAACAAATTAACACTTTTAAATGCAAAAAACACGACATTCAGAATTTTGGCAATATTTGTGGCAGACTCAAAACTCTTATTTTTTACGTTATTTTATTTGAGTATAGTTTCATTCAGGTCTACCGTCGCCTCCAGGTGTTTATCAACAAATGCCTGCGGCGCATCTTGGGGATTTACTGGCCACGAACGATCTCGAACGCTAGACTGTGGCAGTTGACTGACCAAAAACCCTTAAGCCAGGAAATCCGGGAGAGGAAGTGGCGTTGGATTGGACATGCGCTTCGAAGGCTAGACAACCACCTGTCCAAGCAAAGTCTACGCTGGCAACCTACCGGCAGTAGACGGCCGGGACGTCCCCGCACTACCTGGAGGCGTTCAGTTGAGAAGGAGGCTAGCTCAATTGGTCTCGGCTGGAAAGAGCTGGAGGAAGCCGCTGAAGATCGAGCTAAATGGAGAAATCTTCTTAGAGCCCTATGTCCCTAATGAGGGATAACAGGAACAAATCAATCATCAATCAATCTACCGTACCCCTGCACGGAATTATTCATATAGATTTCCATTTTTACTAACTTAAATTAAAAACCTACTTTCTCGCACGTATATGAGAGAGAGAGAGAATTTCTATGCATAAGTTTGCATTGTAAAAAAATCTATATGTATAGAACGGTATTTAAACAGTTTCCATTAACGTAACAAGGATCCTGTCGAACTCAACGAAAATTAAATAATTTTTAAGAAAAAAAAACCGACTTCATTTGGTTCCCGGTAAAAGTGAAATTTTGAATTTGTTTGAGTTAGCCAGTTTACTTCACAAATATCCAATACACCGCACGTGTACGATCGAAAATTGAGGAGCTTTCTTAATGTCCCAGGGCTTCCATCATTACATGTGAAGTATAATCAAACGGAACCCCCTTGTAGACCTTTTAAACAAACAAAATAACAATGTGTTAAATTGGATGACAGACTGTAAATTATCGAGCAGTTTCATTATGCCATCCCTGATTATCAACATCAGGTCCACTCCAGCAAAATTATGGCCACAGTAAGAAAATACCCAAGCTTATTATGAACACCCTCTAATCACAATGCACGTGCCATTCAAATTTGAGGAGTTCTCTGAATTCTTCAGCTACTCCATCATCAGAATAGAAATCAAATCAAAAAGATGAATGTCACAACTAGGATAATAAGTAGAGCTAGGTTTATCGACCTGTTCACTTTGCCATCCCTGGTCTCCATCATCAGGTCCAGTTCATCAAAATGTTGGCTCCCCCAAAACAATGTTTTAGTTACTTAAGGAAACCCTCAAATCAGAATGCATGTGCCGTTAAAATTTGAGGAGTTCTCTCAATCCCTCATGAATTCCATCATCAAAATAGAACTATAATCATGAAGGTATTTCTTTACAAAGAAAAGATGAATGTCTCAAATCGGATGATAGAGCTGGGAATTACCAAGCAGTTCCACTTTGTCATCCCTGGTCTTCATCATCAGGTCCACTCCACCAAATTGATGATGTTCGTAAAGAAATGCTCGAGTGTCTTAAAAAACTACCCAAATCATCATGCTTGTGCCTTTCAAATTTGAGGAGTTACCTCAGTTCCTCATGGATCCCATCATCAGAAATTGATATTGAAAAAAACGGAACAAATCTGGAACAATCTATTTTCAGACAAAACAATATTTTTTTAAATCGGATGATAGTCCTGGGAATTACCAAGCAGTTCCACTTTACCATCCCTGGTCTTCATTATCAGATCCACTCTACCAAATTGATGATTTTCGTAAAGAAATGCTCGAGTTTCTTAAGAAATCACCCAAATCAGCATGCATGTGCCTCTCAAATTTGAGGAGTTCCCTCAGTTCCTCATGGATCCCATCATCAGAAATGGATTTTGAAAAAAACGGGACCAACCTGGAACCATCAACTTTCAGAAAACAAAAAAAAAATTAAATCGGTTCAGTAATGACGGAGTTCTGAGGTAACATACATTAATCGATGAGTTCCACGCGATCATCAGGAAGCGGTGTAGCTCGCTGTTGAGGCGGTGGCGCGCCAGCACGAATACCATCCTGTGCACGTTGGCCGACCGGTGGGACTCACCGTGGCTAAAGCACTGGGTGCAGCTACATGCCCCAATATGTAAGAATTTGTTTTAATGTTATGTTTTGTACTAACCCTAGATTTAAGATTTAAGTTTTAATATGTAATGTTACTAACACATTATGGACTTTTGTTCGAAATAAATGATTATTGTATTGTATTGTATTAAAGAATAAAATAAAAATAAAAAAATTCAGACGAATTGAGAACCTCCTCGTTTAGAAATATTGAAGTCGGTTGAAAACACCCAGTATGTAAGTGTTGTAAGTTGTAAGACTCGTTTCTTTTTGTTTGAAAATTGCAAAATTGTACTGTTTTTTTTTTTGCGAATCTGATTTTCCGTCTTACTCTGAAGATGTCAAAAGTAATCGACAATGTCGTCGATGAATTGTATACAGTGTATTTTATGCTGCGTAGACAGTCTACACAGCAAAAATTTGTTTGTGTGTTTTTCATCTATTATATATATCGTCGTCTAGTACAGTCAAGTGTAAAAATATGGTGGTGCACATCTTACTCAAAAATATGTCCCATAGCACCTTATGCCGGTGTAATAAGAGCATAGTAGTTACCAGATTTATGAGTCGATTATGTAGAACCATATTTTTGCACTTGACTGTACCCAAAACAAGCCTTATTGAGCTTTCCGTGGGGTTAGCTCGATTTGTGTAAGATAGTCCCACAATATTTACATTTACAGTACGATTAAAATCAGTTAACGATTCGGTAATTGTCGTGAATCCCTCGTCTCTCACATAGAGTTATCAATTTACAGATATTATGACCTTTAATTATGTTACTCGTTGTCTTTTTGAATATAATAGAAGAAATAGCAAAAAAACCTCCTTTTTAGCTCAAAACTAACACAACCTTTATATTGAAATAAGAAAAATAATTGACTATTTTGGCAGTCTGCCTTCTTAGTGTCAATAAAAACCGTTTGACGTATATGATACATTTGTTTATGAACGCTAATTTCATTTGTGAAAATATTCGATTCTATCAAATTTTATCAAAAATAACCTACAATAGTTATGTATCATGGCTTAAAAAATTTTTAAGCCTGTTAAAAAATTGTTGCTCAATCTCGTGAAATTGTAAATAATGTACATAACGATTTTAGAAAAGAAGCTAATTTATTTAAAAAAGAAGAAAGTTTGATTATTAAAAAAAATTTATTATTATCAATTATTAATCCGACGTAATATCGTACTGTTACTTACATCAAACAGTAAAATATTGACATACATATATAGGTACATATGTATTTTTAAGTATTGTATACAAGTATAGCTTCAATAAACAACGAATGTTCAAACTCATGTCGCTTCTGCATAATAAATTTCTTAGGTCTACCGGTTACTAATGTCATCTTGTCAGGTGCTATACATTGCGTTTATGATACCTACCTAAAATAAATCGCGGTAATGTATTTCGTGTCATTTCCGTCTCCGGATTTAGGCGATGATACCCGAGAAAAGCCGAATGGTTAACTGATTTTAATCGTATTGTATATTATTTATTATTATATGATGGATATTAACATCTTAATACCTACTTATTTACAAAAGTAAACATTTCAGACATATCATGACCAACGAACAAAACATATCACGTTTCCGTAAAAGAGATTATCAAGGACTTGTGATTGTAACTAAATAAGTGGGCGTGCATCGACCGGCAGATGGCAGTCGCCCGCGCGGCACGTCACGGCTCTGATTAAACTTAATTAACTGAAGCCATTTACACGCGGGGGGCTAGACGCGTCCGTGTTTCTCACAACCGGTATAATATACCATATCGCTCTATGCGTAACGGGTCGATTTCATCAAGAAAAATTTCACCATACAATTTTTCATTTTTTTTCTTTTATGAATTAAATGCTACAAAATTTATCTGAATTAGTTACATTTTATTACTTGAGGTATCTTGTTATGATTACATACTAATTTGATGCATATTTTCGAAATTATAAGCTTAATTTTTATTTAACACGAGATGGTGATGAAGGTCATGCCATGGCAATGATTTTTTTATGGATGGCGATGATATCATGTGTATGGTAAATGACAAATGACTAGATTTTTCGATGATATTTTTGACGTGACAACGTCTTAAATTAGGTTGCGGCTGGGAGTCACTTATGAAAAAGTGTAACGCTCGGTAACGTTACGATGAGTCACCGAACGAGAGAGAGGCCCGCCGAATGCCTTGCGTCTCTCTCCCACTCAACTATGATCGGTCTGCCGCGCGCGCAGCACTAGAGAATTAGGCGCATTGAATCGGCGCATGCTTGTGTCTCTGTCTTTGTCTTTCTCGAACGTTGATAGTGTTAAGTAAGTTCCTATTGTGCAATTTAATTATATTCATATCAATAAATATTCTACCGAGAAAAAGACGTTGTCACGTAAAATCTTCGCCCGTAAAACCGACTTTACAGGCAACCATTTTTTATTTTTATAATTTTCATGACAATAATTTTAATATGATAGTAATGTTAATAGTAATAATCAGTCTTAAATTCTGTAATAGGCTCTTTGATTTCACACCATTGGCATCCATTTTGCCACTTATTGTGATTGCCTTGAGTTTTTTTTCTTCAGATTTTTTCTATAATATTCTAAGTTTTTATATTTCTCCATAACATTAATTCAATTATGATGTAATTTATAACCAATTCTTTTATTTTAGTATCGACAAGTTCTATGATTTCACTTTTCAACCTTGCATTCTTTAGTAACATATCACAATTTAGTATCGATTTAAGTTCTATGATTTCTTTCTTCAGTCTTCTATTATTTAGTAACATATTATAATTTAGTGTCGATTTACATTCTATGATTTCACTCTTCAGTCTTCTATTTTTTTAGTAATACAGTAGAATCCGATTAGCACGTCTCCGCATAAAACAACCAACTGGTTTTAGCGACGTAGATATAGGCAGATGGTTGGTTTTCATACAAGCCACTATGAAAGTGCATCCGTATAGTACGACTGCTTACATCGACGGACCGCTTTTAATGACTGGATTTCACACGAAATGGTTCGGTTACAACGATGACGGTGCATAGTAACCAAACAATACATACAAGATAGAACCTTTGTTTAAAGCGAACGTTCTAAAACTTAAAGGGTTCCATCTCGTGTAAAAAAAAATGTCCGCAATTTACAATGGCGTAAATTACACGACGTGATAACGTCGGTCCCTTCGACGTCGTTATAACCGGATTCTACTTTCAGAATTTAGTATTGACTTAAGTTCTATGATTTCATTCTTCAGTCTTCTATTGTTTAGTAACATATCACAATTTAGTATCGATTTAAGTTCTATGATTTCATCCTTCAGTCTTCTATTCTTTAGTAACATTTCACAATTTAGTATCGATTTAAGTTCTATGATTTCACTCTTCAACCTTCTATTCTCTAGTAACATATTAGTATTGTTGTGGGTAGAAAATATTTAATAAAATCAGTTGTCATCCAACCCTCGTTTTATTACACAACATGGTGACAGCGGTGGGATCCGAACCCACGCCTCCGAAGAGACTGGTGACAAGTTTATTAAAAAAAGATACTGTTTGGATCTGGGATGCGGTACATCAGAATGCGCTTGATAAACTAAAAAAATTGATCAGTGAGAGTCCGGTTTTAGCGTTGTACGACGTTCAGCAGCCGGTAGTGCTGTCGGTTGACGCGAGCAGCGTCGCGCTGGGCGCGGTGCTGCTGCAGGGCGGGCGGCCCGTGGAGTACGCCTCGCGCATGCTCACTGACACACAAACTAGGTACGCTCAGGTCGAGAAGGAAATGTTGGCGATTTTGTTCGCGTGTGAAAAATATCGCCAATACATTTATGGCAAAAGAAATGTAGTTGTGGAAACAGATCACAAACCACTAGAGAGTTTGTTTAAAAAGCCATTAGAGTCCGTCCCTGTACGCTTACAACGAATGTTATTGCGCTTGCAGGGCTTAGATTTATTGGTAACATATAAGCCGGGCAAATATATGTACTTAGCAGACACCTTGTCGCGTGCGTCCTTGCCAGAAAAATACGATGATACTGTCAGTAACGGAATAAGGTATCAAGTAGATCTTTTAATGTCTTGTGTAAATATGTCAAAAGATAAATTAAAGGTAGTTAGAGAGGAAACCCTTAAGGACAACAATTTAGTTATGTTGTTAAACTATATAAACAAAGGTTGGCCGAATAATAAGTACGAAGTAGCTGAAAACATAAAATGTTACTGGTCAATTAAAGATGAGTTATTTGTGATAGATAACATCATATTTAAAAATAAATTGATTTTAATTCCGAGTTCTATGAGAGTGGAAATGCTTAATATAATTCATGACGGGCATCTCGGCGTTGACCGATGTAAGCGACGCGCCAGGCAAGTATTGTTTTGGCCTGGAATTAACAAGGAAATTGAAACCTATGTAAAATGCTGTAAAGTGTGCCAAGATCACTTAAATGCGCCGAGTAGGGAGCCTTTAATACCGGTAGAAGTACCTAATTTACCATGGTGTCAGGTCGGCACAGACATTTTTGAACACTTAAAAAAATATTATTTGTTAATTATTGATTACTTCACGGGATTTGTAGAAGTTTCGAAATTAAATAATATTACGAGTTCTTCGGTTATTCTTGCTCTCAAGGAAAATTTTGCTAGGTATGGAATTCCAGAAAGAGTAATAAGTGATAATGGTACGCAATACACCAGCAGGGATTTCAAGCGGTTTGCAGCGGATTGGGGTTTCGAGCATATTACCACTTCACCAAATTATGCTCAGGCGAATGGAAAAAGCGAGCGAGCAGTTCAGACTATTAAAAACATATTGAAAAAAACTATTCAAAGTAATTCTGATCTTTATTTGAATTTACTTAGTTATCGCAATACGCCCCGTGAGAAATTGAGCTCTCCCGCGCAAATGCTGATGGGTCGGATGTTGAGGTGTCGGTTGCCTGTCCACCCTGATCTGCTGCAGCCCAAACCGGTTCCCGTCGATCAGCATGATGTAATTGTTAGCAATCAAATAAAGAGTAAGCGCTATTACGATCAGCGATGTAAAGTATTGCCAACGTTGAATAAAGGTGATAATGTAATTATTCTAGATAGAAACCAGAGAGTGAGGGGACAGATTGTGTCAAAGGGTGATTCACCCAGATCTTATATGGTAAAAAATAGGAGGGGAGTTTATAGACGAAACAGACGGCATCTGATTAAATGTCAGTCACCTTCTCAATCACACGTTAGTGACCAAGCTAATGATCGCGAGACCGAGCGTGATGCGGAGCAGGATTTGTTACGTGACCTGGACCGCTTCTCATCTGCGGAGTCACCTGACGACCTTGTTGCCGAATCACACTCGCCCATGATAACGATCAGAAAACGAGGCGGAATAGCCGAATGATACTATTTTGTCCCCCATCACTCTGTTTAGGTACCTATGAGTTGTCAATGTAAGTACCTACTTATGTTAAGTTAAGAATAATGTTCATACAAATTGTGTAAAAAAAAAAAAACTTTTGGTTGGAAGAAAGGTTAGACAATATTCGTTAAGTTATATATATAATCCGGTGTTGGGTTGATTATACTTCTTTTAAGGGGAAGATGTTGTGGGTAGAAAATATTTAATAAAATCAGTTGTCATCCAACCCTCGTTTTATTACACAACAAGTATTACAAATTAGTATCGATTTAAGTTCCATGATTTCACTCTTCGGTCTTCTATTCTTTAGTAACATTTCACAATTTAGTATCGATTTTAGTTCTTTGATTTCACTCTTCAACCTTCTATTCTTTAGTAACATATTAGTATTACAAATTAGTATCGATTTAAGCTCTATAATTTCACTCTTCAGTCTTCTATTCTTTAGTAACATTTCACAATTTAGTATCGATTTTAGTTCTATAATTTCACTATTCAACCTTCTATTCTTTAGTAACACATTAGTATTACAAATTAGTATCGATTTAAGCTCTATGATTTCAGTCTTCAGTCTTCTATTCTTTAATTTCATCTACATTCGATCAAGAGATCTACATAAATCGTCAACACCATACATATGTGATCATTACCATCCATTGCTCCAGAACCGGTAATGGCACGCCTGGTGTTGACAATTTCACACAACATCGTAGATTATTCTAGAACACTAATACTTATAACAATGTCAATGTCACACTAGTACGGTCATTTAAGGTTACATAATCCCAAGCAATTAGTTTAAATATAATTCAATTTCTTACTGTAAACCACTCCTGGATGGTAATGACGCGACAGTGTGTTAATCGACTTTTGCGACGATATTTTAATATTTTATTCTGCTCTGCGCTCGCATAAACAAATGTGGGCTCGGTTCCGCTGTTTCACCAGAATTAAGGAAGCAGGCGGGGATACGCCTGCTATATTTAAACCCACGAATACGAAACTACCCCAACTTTGACGTTATGCTGACGGTGTTGATGAATTATTGGTGTTAAACTTTTAAATATTTTTGATAATACTAACTTGATGAAGGAAGTTTTTCATATTTTTTATATGTATAACGAGAATGTTGAAAAACTATTACTGAAATAAAATTCGCAATCGTACGTTAGATTTGCGATAATTTTCACTCCAAACGTAGAGATACCGATTTTTTTGTTAGATGGTGATGATTTGTGACATATTAAACAATATATTTAAAAAAAACTACATAGATTTTTGATATTTTGGATAAAGGGCCTTCCGGATAAAAGTAATTGGTAACGACAAAAAAAATTACAAAACATAAAACTCAATACTTTTTTTTATAGAGACACGTAACTTTTCTCCGGTTTTTGAAATCCACCCTAACGCAAATATTGTATGTGTCTTTGTGCGGCATCTGTCACTTTGTGCTACTAACTGTAATGCCCGCAACGCACTTTTTAAATTTAAATTGGCAAATAATATCTTAATTATATTTTCTTCCTGTGTGTCTTATTGCTGTTTTTACGTTTACACTCCTAAACGGATCAACAGCATTTTTGCTACACTGTCTTTTTTACACGACCTGAATGTGTCAAAAGGTAGGTATTAATAGGTACCTTGTTACTGTTATTATAAAGTTGCGATTAACAGACACACATCGAAACTCAAAGAAGTGGGGACAATACTTATAATATGACCGAGCGAAGCTAAGAAAACTCGAAATCCAGCGTTTCCTCACACCAAAATAGATAAGTTTTTCACCACTATAAAACCCCCCATACACTATTTTTCTCGAGGATCATGTCGAAATCGTTAGAGCCGAAACTTTAGGCAATAACCAGCTTTACCAACCAACAGAAATTCACGGAACTTTAATTTTAACATAACCTACCTCCAGAAAACAGTAGGTTATGAGTTTAAATTTGGAACAGCTATCAAATGCAAGTGGGTGTCTATTTATATATAAGTAAATATTAAAACAGTTACCAATACGAAACGCCAATTCACTATGTTTTTTAATATAGGTAAACCGCACGATATTTGATGGGCGGCATTTCCTTCCTGCGCGCCCCCCATCGACGACCCAAAAATCGGTGGAGTTGTGCCACACTATATAGTAGAATAGAATACATCCCTGCGGTCTGGTATGTTCGATCTCTTTGTATCAATATTGGCATAGGTAAAAGTATAATGATTGGCATGGCGATAAAGTATAATCATTGGACCAGCCAAAATTGAGTTACCTACTGCTATTTTATACGAATTACTAATTTTGGCACGGAGGATAATCAAGTAATCTTTCATATAAGCCATAGGTACTTATAATAAGCCTGCATATTTTTACGCTATCTTGAGTCTTTATGCACGAAATACTATATAAAGGAATAACTTATATAAAAGAACGCAAATAATACAATCTGAATAACAATAAAAAGGAAATAACATTTTAAATGACACTCGTCGCTGCGGCCGTTGTAAAATGTTTTTTGTACACCACCTTTCATAAAAGGGTTTTCTCTGTTTAAGCTAGGAGGCGGAGGGATCAAAGTGGCACTTTTCTTCCCTGCTGGGAGGAATCAAAGTGGCACTTTTCTGTTCAAGGACTAGTCCTTTTTACGTTTTCGGGCATTAAACTGTGGCATCGTGTTGTTGGTATGATGCTGTTTTCGGTTTCGTTTATTTCCTCTTAGTTGGTGTGAAAAGCAGTATGTATCACACGGCGTTGACGCTTTAATCCCTCATTACGCTCAGGATTCTACTTTTTTATAGAAGCCATTGCTTCATTCGGAATTCAATGTACACCCTCGCCGCTAATACATCATTTTGACACCTTGTAACACAGTTTACTATTTTAAATGTTCCAGATGTTATGCTCGAAAACTATCAATTACACTTTATTGTGTTGTCAACAAAGACAATAATTCATATTTTTGTACCTTCAACTCAAAGGTACAATTAATTTAAAAACTCAAATCTAATAATTAGATTTTGAGTTCAATGGGCCAATGATTAGAGGGGGGCCAACATTACTACTCTTTCCCCGGTGTACGAGTATGCCTGAAAGTATCGGACTTATTTTCAGCCCGTCAATTTTAACTTCCATCAAAATGGTAAGAAAGCTAACCCCACAGGAAGAGAATTTTGAGAAATTGGTATCGCCAAAGCAAGCAATGGCGCTGAAGATAGTAAAGAATGGCGTGCCACGGTAACATTAACGCAGCGTGACGAATCGTCCGGTGGAATGGAGTTCATCGGCATAGGGAGGAAGGCGCCCGCACCGCTTGCCCTCCTCTCACGCGATCTTATCGCACCTTCCGCGAACATAGCATCGCGCTGCCCGCGACTGTCTTTTCCGTGACTGTCTCTAAGCGTTATCTTTTCTAGCCACCAACACATCAACATGTGAACCGACCAACAACTAGGAGGACCGTTTGATAAGTATTTTTAAAAAAACTATTTATAAAACCTTTTTTTGGTAAATGTCAAACGCTGGCTGGCATGATCCTTCAACTGAAAACTTGACAAAAAATTATGGGGAAAAAAACCAAAGATAATTCACATTAACCGTTGCTTAACTGTGATCACTAGGGTTGGATTGTTTGGTGGCAATGGGTGAACAAAGAGCAATGGGGTTGTTGTTACATATTTTAATTGAATGGACGAATGAATAAATAATTGATAAACCAATAACATAAAATGTAATATATTTGTTCCATACAAGTAAATTGATATATAAAAATTAAATAAAAACCTAATATATTGAGCTAATGTTTAATGTTGTACCAATTGAAGATCTTGAACAATTCGCAATTGGAATAAGTTTCAGTATATTACTGATACTTGAATTTCAGTATCAGTAGTAGCATGTAAATATTCATTCGGAATACCTTTTCTTACTACGTCAAGATTACTCGTAATACTTGTTTGATTTCACTAATACTGTACTTACACAATTATGTGATTGTCTGTTATATTATCAAAGCAACGTTTTTATAAAATGTACGTACTTTAATTCTCATGTTTTTATTGGAAAGTAATAAAACCGTCACAACAAAGACAGAAATTGACAAAGTAAAAATAGGGTCAAATAGATTTAAAAAAAAATTGCACAAACTTCAGGGTCAACCAAACACATATACTTAATGTATTTTTCAACACACTTGCTCGTAACGAGGTTCTTATCGTACCGCTTTTAGGCTCATAATCCTAGATATTAAACACGCGTGCTTTTTCATTATATTATTGAACTGGTGTTGTAATCAGATAACCCCATCAAATTAAGTTTGTACCCGACGAGACTAAGTTACGTACACAGATAATACATTCAAATTTTGTCGGATTGGAAAGTTTTTTTTTTCCAAATAAAGTTCACTGTTTTTAGCCGCATAATAACTTATGCCTTAAAAAGCAATATCTCCGTATTTAGTTGAATACATGGATTAAAACCTTCTGAATTATTGAATATACGTGAAATTGTATTAAATTATTCAAAATTCACAATAATTTGTGCTTCAAACATAAATACTTTCATTTTTTATTTTGGCTGTTTGGCGGGCCTTTGCCTCAAATTTACGCGCGCAACGCGATTCGAAAAAAATACACCAATGGCGCGCTGCGGTAACTTATTTACGTAAAACATTTTTGATTGTTTTCTTGCTTTATTATTATGATAAAATGCAACTATAAGAAAATTAGAAGTAAAACTATAACAATATGTGGATTAGGCTCCACTGAAACTACAAAACGCGGGTGTTATCATGAAAATCTAGTTGTACTTAGTAGTGATTACCTACTTATTTGTGACGTTTGGGCCTTACATTCGGAATTTATTAATTGTGAATGTAAAATATTGTCATCAACCGACGTCGAAAAGGCATCGCAAGAAGCTTCAAGTAGTCAATAAAGGTTAGTAAAACTCATATGCTAATTACCATGTAGGCATTCTGACATGATTCTGGCAATTAAGTTAACGTAATTAACAAAAGTTAATAATCTCGAATTAAATTTTGATTTTTACTTACAAGTGTTGAAAAATGTCGTATGACACGTGTGTGCATGGTCATTATACACATCGGCTTCCTTATTGCGCACTCGCTTTCAGCTCGCGCGCACAATACCGCCTCGTGTGTAATGACCATCATAGCACACGTGTATCACAATATACTATAAAAGTTTTATTATAAAATCTACATAATATGGATTTATCACTCAGTTATTCATTTATTCTAATGAACAAAATATACAGTGGTGACTCCACTGCATTACTTGTGCAAAAATGCCACCATAATCCTAACCCTAGATTACCTACTGATCACCTACGCATGTTTGACGCATGTTTGACAACCATGGAAAAATCGGAATTTCATGGCGTTATTTAAAACTTTTTTATAAAGGGTTGCAGTGCTGTCACTATAACGTTGCAAACCATTTACAACTGGCTAAATGAATTTAAACGTGATCGGTCAAGCACATCTGATGCTCCACGCTCTGGTCGCCCAATCGAAGTCACCAACCAATGAAGACGTTGTTGAAGAAGTCCACAATATCGTACTACACGACCGCCGAGTGAAGGTGCGTGAAATAGTTGAAAAGATAGGCATCTCTACTGACCGAGTACATTAAATCCTACACGAAGATTTGGTCATGACTAAGCTATCTGCCCGATGAGTGCCACGTTTGTTGACGATCGCACATAAAGGCGAACGAAAGCGAGTTTAAAAACTGTGTTTGGATTGGATAGTATGAAGCATATTCCTCGAAATTTTTTGAAACGATTTGTCACTGTGGACGAATCTTGGGTCCACCATTACACGCCAGAGTCAAAACAACAGTCCAAACAATGGATGGCTGCTGGTGAACGTGCCCCAAAGAAGGCAAAGACTGCTGGGAAGGAGATGGCGATAGTTTTCTGAGATAGCGAAGGGATCATCATGATTGACTACTTAGAAAAATGGAAAACTATCACTGGGCGCTATTTCGCAGATTTATTTGACCGTTTTAAAGCCGAATAGTTGGAATTGTTTATCTCGGACAAAAGTCCTCTTTCACCAGGACAACGCCCCAGTGCACACCTCAACTATTGAAATGGCAAAAATCCATGAATTAGGCTTCGAGCTGGTTGATCATGCTCCGTATTCACCGACTTAGCTCCGTGTGATTATTACTTATTCCCAAATATGAAAAGGTTTTTAACGAATGTAGACTGTATAGCAGAAGTGAACGGCTATTTTGTAGACCTCGACAAATCCTATTTTTTTGAGGGGATATAAAAATTGGATTCTCGTTAGAATAAGTGTTTGGCCCTTAAGGGAGATTATGATGAGAAATAAATGTAATGAAAGTGTATTAAAAAACGGTCGTTTTTATAACTTTAAATAAACTTGTCAAACGGCCCTCGTATATAGCAGAGATGGGCATTATTCGAATAAAAATTTATCTAAATGATCATTCGAATGACGAATAATCCACCAATTTTTTATTCGCGAATGATTTATTCGCGGATGATTTATTCGCGGATGATTTGTGCGCGGATGATTTATTCGCGAGTAACTTATCGGCGAATAAATATTTCGACCGGTTTTTAACTTGACGAATGATTTACTTATTATATTACTCCTATAAATTTACTAACAATATTAAAGGTTTTTTGGCTATTCTATTAAATTTAAAAAAAGAAACATATATTAAAAATGACAAATTTTTACTAAAGTTCACGATCGTCTAAGACTTTAGTGATCCATTCGATATGATCTATATGTAGTTAATGTTATTTACTCTGGTTTTCAAACAAAGAATATCATCACGTATGATTTTTATTACGAATTATTAATAAATCCATGTTGATTTCTAAAGTGCACTTTTATTTACAGTCCTTTTATAATCCCTATGCGGGTTGGAAGAAAATCTGAGCAAAGAAACCGCCTAATTTTTATGGCATAGATTTTGTCAAGTTTCTGTACATTTCAATGACATATACCTCTCGGTCTAAAAAGGGCCTCGTAGTTCTCATTCAAATAACCGAATATAAAATTAATTACATATAAACTAGTAAGGCCATAATGTTTAAAAGAAATTGTGTCAATGAAACTAGGCGGTTGAAATGAAACTTGAGTTATGAATTCATAATTAGATAGCTATTTTAAACAGAAGTTGATAAGGTATTTAAAAAATTATTCGTGGCAATTCATCCAGCGAATGAATTATTCGCGGATAAATTATTCGACGAATAATTTATTCGAATACGAATAATCATCCGAAAATTCATCCGTCATCCGCGAATGATTTGGTTATTCGTCATCCGTCATCCGTCATTCGAATAAATTTTGCCCATCACTGGTATATAGTTCAGTCTAAACAGTGGATTTGGATTTACTAGCAGGAGGGGATAGTTTAATTTACGAGTATACTGCACGTAATGAGCGAATCCTTTGAAACACTTCAGTGGGGCTAACGCAAACGCTGTCTAATTAGGCAACCTAAATCTAAAGCCACGACTGCACGATTGTGTTCATTATCATCCTTGTACTCGTACATAAAAAACTCAGTTACAAGGAGAAGTTATTATAACAACACATACTAGTATTTTTTTTCTACTCCAGCACTTCTATCTGTCAATTAGATGACTGACAGCGATATTTAAAAAGTATACATTATAACGTTGTCTGTGGTATTCCATAAGAACACTGCTCCTATGGATTTTCATACATTTATATTAGCACTGTTGTTGTTTTTTTTTAATTTCCATAGTGGGCACAACATCTTCCCTATTCTGCCACGTTTCTAGATTTTGCTTTTTACGCTATTTTAGCTGTCGTAGAAAAACTAGGGTATGCAACAGCTCATAATTTGTTCTTAAACTCTCGGGTCTATTATTACAAAACTCGGCTTCGCCTCGTTTTGTAACGGCGACCCTCAAGTTTTAAGAACCCTTATTATATCACTGTTGCATAAACTACTATTGTAGTTGGCTAGTAGTGGCTAACAAGGAAAGGTTCCCCAACTGTCCAGCTCCAATATGATAAATGTACTAAAAACGACATATAGTTTTCATTTTGAATCATAACTTTTTATTGGTAGTTTACAGCACAGCCATAGTTTACATGGATCGGCTTTGGTCCTTAACCTATCGAACCTTATAAACATTTTCAGCAAAAAATCAACACAATAGTAGTTTTTCTACTCCAGCACTTCTATCTGTCAATTAGATGACTGAGAGCGATATTTAAAAAGTATACATTATAACGTTGTCTGTGGTATTCCATAAGAACACTGCTCCTATGGATTTTCATACAATATATGAGCACTGTTGTTTTTTTTTTAATTTCTATAGTGGGCACAGCATCTTCCCTATTCTGCCACGTTTCTAGATTTTGCTTTTTACGCTATTTTAGCTGCCGTAGAAAGACTAGGGTATGCAACAGCTCATAATTGGTTCTTAAACTCTCGGGTAGCATTACAAATATGTGATTGTGAAAACATATTTGATTGTATATAATGAAAGGACTTTCATAATAACATCACACGAATGTTCTAATGCCTATTTTTTACAAATACATACACTGCTTTAGATACACACATATCATGACTCTCCATGATGCGTTATAAGCGCATATATGTATATCGACCGCCATTGCGACTTTCGGGAATAAAAGCTTTTCTGATATTCAAATTTATTACATAATCTCCTTTTAACTCAATGAACCATGAAAACCAGCGGCGTTTCAAAAAATCAGATGGGGCCAAATCTGGAGAATAAGATGGGTGGGCAGTATTTCGCAACGTAATTCTGTAAATTTGGCCGTTGCGACGGCTGACGCCTGTGCAAGGGCATTGTCGTGATGAAAATGTAATTTCCCCTCACTAGCCCGGAAAGCGCTGTTTTGTCCTTTAAAACTAGCGTGGAAAAATGCTTTTTTAACCTGGCAGGGGCTCCATGCACTGAGCTTTGGAGCGTACGGACTGTGAAGTGGGATGGTAGCCTGGGGAAAATCCAGGACCCTTCCACGACATCACACGATATTTACTACTCTGGAATACACCTTCTGAGTTTGCGCTCCAGAGAGATCGGTTGGACCGAGTCCAACCAAATCTGAGGTGTGTGTAAGAAAACTAGCTACTGGGAGTTTTATTACGCGGCGGTACCGGGTCGATAACGGACTGAAGGTGTCTATGTCGCGGGGTGGGCGACCCCGCCGGCGGGGACGCTGGTGTGTACGCGGCGCGTCGGGCGGCGATATCGCAGCGCGCCTTCTTTCGAAGTCGGCTGCGATTTCGTCGTCCGGGTCCGTGAGTGTGTGCCTAGGTCGCCGGACTGAGCGGCCCCTAATCAGTGAATCGTGAGCAAGAAGTTCCGGAGGTGGTGGAGGAGTTGGCGTGGAAAAATGCATTTAATCCACATGTGGGCAAAGTAATTTGACCTTGCGGTAATTCCTATCAACTTACCACCTGTCAAGTATATCTGAGTCCTATATGGCCATTGAAAATATGCGCAATCGGAGGTCACACCTTAAATTGGTCAAGTCTTATCCCGCACTTGGTAAGCTGTTTGCAATATTTAAGTAACAGGAGCGTACTCTTACTCTACCTATGACAAATTTTGAAATTGAATTTTGAATGGTTTCTTCAAGATAACTTACATATCAATAAGATTTTTAATCTTATGTAGTCTTTATTTTCCTCGCGATAGTGAGGGGAAAAGTGTTGTATTACACTCGGCGGCAAAGTTTGTTCAACTCTCGTGCCTTGAGGTTGAAACCCTCGTAAAGCTCAAGATTCCAGTTATTAAACCACTCGCTGCGCTCGTGGCTCAATTTTGAAATATTTCGCTTGCTCAGGACTTAATATAGGGGCATTTAAAAAAATTAGGAACAATTTTTTTTAATATACGAAGTTTTGGGTTTTTTATAACCAGAATCACAAGTGCTATTGATTAAGCAAAAGAAAAAGAGTGTCCCGTTTTTTTGGTCAGTTACGTAACGCATTTTTTCATACATTTAGTATGGGCCGTTACAAAACTGAATTTTTTTTTGTATGGAAAATCGAGTGCACTTTTTCTGAAAATGCCCAAATAAGCCCGAGAGTTAAACAACAACTTTGCCCCTTGTATAAAAAATAACTATTTCTTCTTCGCAAGATGTGGGCGTTTTTCAACCGACTTCAATATTTCTAAAGGAGGAGGTTCTCAATTCGTCTGTTTTTTTTTTTAATGGATGTTCACTCATATCCTCCTCATTACTGAACCGATTAGAATTTCTTTTTTGTTTTCCGAAAGTAGATGGTTCCAGGTTGGTCCCGTTTTATTCAAAATCCATTTCTGATGATGGGATACATGAGGAACTGAGGGAACTCCTCAAATTTGAAAGGCACATGTATAGTAATTTTGGTATTTTCTTGAGAAAATCGAGCATTTCTTTACAAAACCTACCAGTTTGGTGGAGTGGACCTGATGATGACGATCAGGGATGTCAAAGAGGAACTGCTCTATAATTTGCGGACCTCAGCTGTATCTTCTGATTTGAGACATTCATCTTCAGGTAGTCCTATTTGATTTTAATTATATTTTGATGATGGATATCATGAGGAATTAATGGAGCTGATGCTGAACCCTGGCAGTACCTAGTGGAACTCAGGTTTGGTGCAACATATGCGAGTGCTGTTTTCATGATTCGATTCGTGTTAGCGAGCAATTAGGAGAGAAGTTCACAAGATGGAGCTGATGCTAAACCCAGGTAGTACCTAATGGAACTCAGGTTTGGTGTAACATAGGCAAGTGCTGTTTTCATGATTCGATTCATGTTAACGAGCAATTAGGAGAGCAGTTCACAAGATGGAGCTGGTGCTGAACCCTGGCAGTACCTATTGGAACTCAGGTTTGGTGCAACATAGGCGACTGCTGTTCTCATGATTTGATTCGTGTTAACGAGCAATTACGAGAGCAGTTTACAGGATGGAGCTGATGCTGAACCCTGGCAGTACCTAGTGGAACTCAGGTTTGGTGCAACATAGGCAAGTGCTGTTTTCATCATTCGATTCGCGTTAACGAGCAATTAGGAGAGCAGTTCACAAAATGGAGCTGATGCTTAACCCAGGTAGTACCTAATGGAACTCAGGTTTGGTGAAACATACGCGTGTGCTGTTTTCATTAATCGACTCAGTTAACGAGCAATTACGAGAGCAGTTTACAGGATGGAGCTGATGCTGAACCCTGGCAGTACCTAGTGGAACTCAGGTTTGGTGCAACATAGGCAAGTGCTGTTTTCATCATTCGATTCGCGTTAACGAGCAATTAGGAGAGCAGTTCACAAAATGGAGCTGATGCTTAACCCAGGTAGTACCTAATGGAACTCAGGTTTGGTGAAACATACGCGTGTGCTGTTTTCATTAATCGACTCAGTTAACGAGCAATTAGGAGAGCAGTTCACAAGATGGAGCTGATGCTGAACCCTGGTAGTAATATTTATGTATATATGTAAGTTTTAAATACGTTGTAAGGAAAATTAACAAATAAATTACATTTTTTACATAAAACTCCCGTAAGTATTTACTATTTTCGACAATATTGACGGGAGTAAATATTGTCGAACGCTCGACATGTTTCGGATTTCACACTGCGCGCAGCAGCTCGCTCGCATTCTTCCTTTGTTTGTGAGAAGGTACCTCGACGGTGGTCCCATTTAATTTGAGCTGTGATCTTATGATGTTATCCCTGAAGTATTTAGAGAGCTCCTTAACTTTTCACTCATATGGTGATTAATATGGTTGAAGTTAACTGCAATAATTCGCTTACTTTAACTTTTACCGGGAAGTCAAATTGAAGTCGGTTTTTTTTTCTTTAAAATTATTCTCTACTTCTGCATTGAATTTTTCCAATAAGGCAGCATAATAAAGCATTGTTTTACCCTTCTCTAGGTAATCAATATAAATAACCCCTTGGCTGTCCCAAAAAACGGTGGCCTTTCCTGCGGAATTAACTGTATTTGCCTTATTTGGGGCCCGTCCGTTGCCAGAAGTCCCCTGTTTTGACTGATTTTTCGTCTCCGGTGTCTCTGACATCCCACTCTGACCGGCCGGTTAAGGCAAGCCAGAGGTGAGAGTCCTGCGGCCCCTGCTGGGGTTCACTCCGGCCAGCCAATTAAGGCAAGCCGAAGAGAGGGACCTGACCGACTCTCGGGGACATGGGACCCAAGGGACGTCACTTCCCATTCAGCTCGCCACAAGCTGCCCTGGGGGTTTATTATTATTATTCGTTTATTTATCTTCTTTCTTAAGTTAGGATTTTTTCAATACGTATATTACGTATATAAAAATAAAATACAAAACAACATACAAAAAACAATACAAAACAAATACACATTATAAAAAACCTAACCTAGAGTGCCGCCGGCAACAGGGAAGGGCCCAGGCTGCCGGGGTTGTCTATTGTTTGCCCGAAAATTATATAAAATAATACTCATGTGCCCGAATTTTATTTGCCTGAATTTCATTTGCCCGAATTGTTTGTTTACCATAAAAATGATATGACATACTCTTTGTTTACCCGATTATTAGATTCCAGAACGTACGAGTGCCATATTAATTGTTGTCCATATTATTAATTGTGCTAATACTATTTAATAGAATATTTAAACGCCATACTAAATAATGGTGTTTCCCCGAATCCATGCATGCTAGCTTGCTACGCCGCGGCACGCTCGCTTCCCTCGCTCGGCTCGCGCGCTGTAAGGTCACGGTTCAATATAACACTCCTCCTCGCTTCGCTCGTCGTCGTACCTAAACTGACCTGCCTTACAGTTGAATAGGTAGGGAAGTTTTCTGACTTATAATATTTTTGTATTATATATTATTAAATAGAATTTTATATTATATTGGAAGTCGGTTCTGGCGCTTCGCCGGCCGCTGTCGCAGCACGCTCGCTTCGCTCGTCGTCGTACCTAAACTGACCTGCCTTACAGTTGAATAGGTAGGGAAGTTTTCAGACTTATAATATTTTTGTATTATATATTATTAAATATAATTTTATATTATATTGGAAGTCGGTTCTGGCGCTTCGCCGGCCGCTGCCGCGGCACGCTCGCTTCGCTCGCTCGGCTCGCGCGCTGTAAGGTCACGGTTCAACCTAACACTCCTCGCTTCGCTCGTCGTCGTACCTAAACTGACCTGCCTTACAGTTGAATAATTATATATTATTATATTGAAAGGTCACAGTTCTAACGAAACCTAACCTAACCTACTTTCTGGGAAGCAATTTGGATGGCAAATTATATTATGGCTAGTGATCATTATGGCTTACAATGATGATGACAAATGATATTATTGATATTGATTTTATGGGAAACAAACTTTCTGGCACGTGACTAATATAGTAAACAATAAGTATTGCATATGTAATAATGGGAAACAATATTATGGCTGTTGACTATTATGGCAAATGAAATTATGGCAAATGAAATTCTGGCAAGTGGGTGTATACCGGCTGCCGGTGGTTAGGGCCGCAGAGAAAGGAACCGCCGGACTATACGCGCTGTGTCCAGGATTACTGCCTTCTGCATCTGACCCTTGATCCATCCACCTAGCGAGTCTCTCAAGATGTTGGTCGACTCTTCGCTATGAGACCGTTCGCTGAAACCACTATCGGGACAATGATCGTCGAGTCAACAATTATTTTTAAGCTCAAAGTCCTCACACAATGTCTAAAAAATGTGAAAGATTTTTAATCTACTTTTTTTTTTATACTACGACGGTGACAAACAAGCATACGGCCCGCCTGATGGTAAGCGGTCACCGTAGCCTATGGACGCCTGCAACTCCAGGGGTGTTACATGCGCGTTGCCGACCCTTTAAAAACTTTAACACTCCTTTTTTGAAGAACCCCATATTGTAGTCCTTTGGGAAAACAGTGGCAGGGAGCTCATTCCACAGCCGGAGCGTCCGCGGGAGGAAGTTCCTCATAAACCGCACGGTACGAGACCATTTAGGGTCCAGGGTATGTGGGTGAACACCCTGCCGACGGCGAGCGGTGCGGTGGTAGAATGCAGCCGTTGGCATCATATCAAACAATTCCTCAGAGCACAATCCATTGTACAAGCGATAGAATACACATAAGGAGGCGAAGTCTCTCCTTAGACTTAAGGGTTCGATATCGCTCGTGAGTTTGGGACTACTTATTTAAAAAACAATTTTCGATAACAATACATGCCAAAACGAATCCGCTTTGAAAATCAGCCATCAAGTATAACGTTAACCACCAAATAACCTTAATAAATTTGACAGATGATCTGATCTGACCTATAATTTACTTAACACATCTACCCAGTTAAGCTTATATAAAGATTATGAAATTACTTGTACTAATCGCGTTCAGAATTGCATTGCAGAATTGCATGAGCAGTTTATGAATGAATTCATTCATAAACTGTCCATGCAATTCTGAACGCGTGTGTACATTGAAAAAGACCCTTAAAATGGCAAAGGCTCTCCAGAATTGAATGCGGTTGCGGTACGTTGTTCGGTTATTTACTTTGTTTCGGTTAATATTCCCTCATCAGAATTTTGATAATATGTAATAATAATGTGGCTTTATATTGCATTTATCTGCTCCTATTCATGTACTGCTGCATCTCCTGTTTATGGTGATTTGACGGTCGTCATACTTTATGGAGAGTGCTAACTAAAGCTCATAGATGATGTGAACCTATTAAATGATGGTTCTCCAGATTTCAAAATCCTAGTGAGCCTGATATGACCTTAGCTTCTCCAAGTACCTGTCATGGGAAGTCATCACTAACTGTCAAAGCAGTGACCACTACTATCCTCTTATCCTCAAATTTAGGCTTTAATAAACTGAGTGACCCAAATACAGATCCAGCTTGCTCATCATCAAGATATCAAGCCTGAGATATCAGACTGTGAAAGTGTAAAGTAAACGTCATTTACACACATACACAACAGCACTTAATAGTATAATAAATAAATAATAAATAAATATTTAAATAAATAAATAAATATAAATATTTTGTGGGACAATTTTACACAAATCGACCTAGTCCCACGGTAAGCTCAATAAGGCTTGTGCTGTGGGTACTAGACGACGATATATATAATAGATATATACATATAAATACTTAAATTCATAGAAAACATCCATAACTCAGGAACAAATATTCGTGATAAACACACAAATAAATGCCCTGACCAGGATTCGAACCCGGGACCTCCTGCTTCGTAGGCAGGGTCACTACCAACTAGGCTAGGAGGCCGTTTATATAATAGTATGACAGTTAATTTGCTTGGAAGAGATAACGTACCTACTATATCAATCCTAAGGTCACTAGTACAAACCCAGAGAGTTTACGGAGCTCATGTAAAAAATATCATTTTCCAATCGGTTTTCAGTGTAGGAAAGCATCGAAGGAAGTCGAACTAATCCCAATGAAACCAAATTGAATATCTGGGGTTAAACGTCAGATGGAAGTCACTTTCGTAAATCTTGCGATTAGGTCGTCAAAGTGGACCCCAGGCTTCCTGAGCCTAGCCACTACATACTAGCCACAAACTAGTCGCAAACTACATGAACAGTATTTTTTTAGTATTCTAAATGGCGATGTCACGGATCGACAAATCTCCTTGTTGTAGCCTTTCAAATACCAGAGTGAACTTTAAATGTCACAAACGACTGCATTGTGACGCGATGGGTCAGAAGGAATTACCAATAACCCAGACAAAATATCAAGCTACTCTATCAGTTTTGATGATAATTATTGCCATTATTCCGCACATTTACACATTAGCTAGCTATTAATCAAACGATTGCGAAAAGTACGAATACGAACAAGCGATGTGGACAACGTGCTATATAAGGTGCTACTTTATTAGTTGCAGATATTTTAACACGTGATACTCTACTTTAAACCAATTAACTTTAAATAGAAATAATGAAATCTTTTCATATGATTTTTTTGTTTTCATTTACCGAACAAAAAAATAATTATAATTTCGACTAAAAAGAATCAGCATGTGCATTTCACTGACAAGACGTTTAGCACTATCCGTCATATCATATCACTCATGTCAACAATAGTTAGTCTTAAATGTCATTATGGTCGAGATTTATCGACGTGAATTGGCCAGTTACAGTTAACTGGTAGGTAAAAGAGGTACTAGAATCTATTCAATGAGTTCTCATTTACTGATCACATTAACAGGACGTTTTTACGTAGCAAATTTGTTTTAACGTTTTCTCCAAAAAAACATCGTAAAAGGTATAATGTTTAATACTTAAATTGGGTTATTCGCGAAAGGTCTAAAACGCAAAATGACTAGTGCAATATTTTACTTATATCGCTGTTAGTCTACATTGCAAAAGGGTCTAGAACGCAAAATGCCCACATTATTTTTTCCGTTTTATCTTAACTTTAAAGCGATGTCGACGGAGCCCCGCTGCCGCGGGGCTCCTATTCTGTGCTGTTTGGCCTTCGGCCATTTGAAGATACCTAACGAACCTAACCTACCTAAATAAAAAAAGTGGTCATTTTGCGTTCTAGACCGTTTTGCAATGTAGACTAACTGCGATATAGGTAAAATATTGCACTAGTCATTTTGCGTTCTAGACCGTCCGCGACTAACCGCTTAAATTTACTCCAGGAACCGAGTACTATCAGCTGCAAAAAATTCTGCAACTAATAAAGTACCACCTTATGCCTACATATCTCTGCGCGTTTTTATTGAAAGTTGTCCCCTCGATTTCTTTTTCGGAAAATGAAAAGTGTCTACTACCTACTTAGTTTATCATTCAATTGCGAAAATAGCTTTTATGCCACACCTGCAGGCCTAAGATGGTTGCCATTTTATCGCTTATCACGCTATGCGTCACTTTCGCACATACATACTTGTTAGAACGTGACAGCAACGTCGGTAAACGATAAAAACCCGACCATCATAGACTAGCTGGCCATAAAGTGCCTTTTTCCGCACGCTACGCGTACGGAAAAAGCCGATTTCGGCCCAAGTGTAGGTATAAAATAATGTACCTAACACGTGAGGTAATAAATAAAGCCCTTGATCGCATATTTACGTCCCTCGCTTGCAGCTCGGGTCGCAAACATCTGCGATCTCAGCCTTTCTTTATTTTACCGCACTAGTTAGGTAATGTACTATTTCAATACAGTTGCCCAAAAATACAGTTGCTCTTTTTTGGCTGTCTTGCGCGCGCAAAGTTAGTTTTTGCGAAGTGCTTTTTATTTTTCCATTTTTTTAAATTTACTTTTGTTCGAATTCATGACTGCTTACCGAAGAGTATTATTATTAGTTAACTTTTTCGATACGTAACACAACTAAATACCAACTATTAACGCAAAAATATTAAAAAAAATCTTATAAATCTGTGTATGAAACGGAACAGCCAACGAAACGTCTGTCAAAGTAGAGGTAAACATGTTCGAAGGCTCTATTAGACATGACGATACAATTTGTCACATGCGATTTACTATTTTGTTAATGAGAAATAATGATTATGATATTGAAAATGAGAAAGATAAGAAGATAAGATATACATTTTGAAGATGTTCTTGATAGTTTAGTTACAATAGTGTTACGGAAATAATGAAAAAACTTTCAAATTTGTTATTTTTATTTTTTTTCCGCATCCATATTGAAAAACGTCGTTCGATACTGGGGAAAGTAATGACATACTTTCCGCACTAGCATCGCAATGTACTTATTCATGCAACAAGTGCAGAAAGTATATAGTCCATATCTTATCTAACCAGACTGAATACTTAACTCCATAGACAAGCTTTTAATTATTTTATGCTACACCTGGCCATAAAGTGCCTTTTTCCGCACGCTACGCGTACGGAAAAAGCCGATTTCTGCCCAAGTCTAGGCATAAAATAATGTACCTAACACGTATATAAGTTTATGAAAACAGTAAATATTTAAACATCACTTCTTAGTACATTAAATAAGCCTATTTAGGCAGTTTTTTTACATTCTCTTCTTAAAAGTAACAACAACCACACAAGAAAAATTTAAAATTTAGGTACTAATCTGGTCGCTCAAACGTATTTTTACACGTATACAGTGTGTTACCGGGACCCAGGTTTTTTTTTAAACTTCTCAGAGTATGTTCAATTAGCAATAGTTTGCACGTATTCGCATATCATAATTATGTTAGTTAACTGCACAATTCGATTTTCTAATTTCGTACTTTCTATGTAGTAGGCGTTCTGCGTAATTGTCGTAATTCATATCGTGGATACTTGGTACGGGGTCACGCCGTGGTACGGGGGTAGACATATGAGACAAAAAAGCCCAGAATGATTGTTGTTTTTATCATTTAGTTCATGAATAAAGTTTTTAATACATTATTTGTGGAGTTTTTATGTGAACTTAGTCATGACAATGTCAAAAGCCGTTGACGTCGTCGTGTCAAATAAGTAAACAAGCCAATTTTTCCAAAACTGATTTTAGTTTTATAATAAATATTGAAGTAAAGAAAGAGTGAAATTGCTTACGATGCATCACTTTGCTGTACAGTCAAGTGTAAAAATATGGTGGTGCACATCTTACTCAAAAATATGTCCCATATCACCTTATGCCGGTGTAATAAGAGCGTAGTACCATATTTATGAGTCGATTATGTCGAACCATATTTTTGCACTTGACTGTACATTGCTGGCAATTAAAATTTTGTTTGAAAATTATGCAGGTCGGAATTTCAGTAGATTTATTAAATTAAAGTCCCAGTTAAGGAACTACGTTACTTTAACTTCCTTAAGTAAACGCCCAGGGGCCTTACCATGACGTCTTAACGCGATTCAGTTGATGACCTAAACTGAGTCGCTTCCATATAACTGAGCCTAAACTGAACCTAAACAGAATCGCGTTAAGACGTCATGGTAAGGCCCCAGGTGCTGGTAACACACTGTATAAAATTCCCTAGTTTAAGTGGTAAGATTGCTAAATTAAAAACTTCTTCAATATTTGGTTGCAAATCCTTTAGCCAAAGAGATTGGAAGTCGTAGGGCGACGCGCCTATAGAGAGACGGCTTGAGAGCCAAAACTCGTGTTTCGCATATGCGCCCGGCGCATATGTGACAGTTAGTAGCAGTCAGTACCCCTTGGACCGTCATGGAGTAATAATAAAATGAAAATACTTCAAAAATGCCACATTGCTCAATAATCGGGTGCCGCAACCAAAGCAAATTTGTAAATAAACAAAATTCAAACGTTTCGTATCACAGGTAATTAAATAATATGTAATTAATTCAATATAAAATTAGTATGGGCAAGAGAAATAGGGAAGAGACACGAAGCTGCATTTGTTATCGATAGTGTATGTCATATGCCTTACTAAAATAGTAAGATGAATTTTTATTTAAATATTATTGAAATACTAAAAAAATACACAATACAATATACAGTGTGTATCAGAACAAAGAGCAAACCTTAAAATTGGTTGATGGGAACTCGAATACATTGTAATGACGCCCATTTTACGGGCTTGTGGTATGGTCGGCGAGTTCTCGAATGGCAACCACGCACCAGACGATGCAGCGTGGAAAGGCTCCCACAAGATAAACTGACGACTGGCTGGCTGACTGGTAAAGGTTGCGGGTGTCTGTGGCAGTCCCTGAGGAAGGCCTATGTCCAGTAGTTGTACAGAATGAGCTCTTCGAGCAACAGAGGCTTTCAACATGTTGGGAGACGTCACAGCAACATCTTAATCCCGTCCAAATTTTTGCGAGGGGAAACGTGCACACAGGCGCACTTCTCACACATTTATACATACAAAAAGCAATCAATAATGGTGAAACTGACACATAAACAATGAATACAACTACAATAATAAATCTTGCACACTTCGATCTATTTTTGTATACGGACTAGTCTCTCTAGTAGGACTTCGGAAGAGGTAGAGGTACCTTATGTATGTGGACACCACTTCCTGTGTTGCTTGAATGTTCTACTAACTACCGCTAATAACGATTGTATATTTATCTGCAGTAAGTTTATTTATTTCCTCGCAAATGTGAGGAAAAACATTGTGTGTATTACGAGCCGTACTAGAATTACGATCTCGTCTTCGACTCAACCTGTGACTTAAATTCACATTCGTTCGTAATATCTTGTTTACTGCCCTTAATACACCTGTTCTATACCGTTCGTGTATAGCACATTACTGTAAATAAAAGTGTTGTAAAGAAAGAGAGCGCGTTAGGTTTTATCTGAAAGATAGCTGTAACTGGAGATTGTAAAACAGGCCCTTAGTTAAATTATTGTAAATAAAATATGTAGTTAAAATTGCGTCAATTCTTTATTTACTCTTGTGTTAATAATTAAATATCCTCTTCTTATGTTTTACTAAGATAGTACTAGCATCGCTTCATTATAGAATACTGATATAAGAAACAATTCACTTAAACCATAACGCAGTAATAAAATGAAATAACAATGAAGTCATTTGAGTGTCTGATTTTGAAACAGAGGTTAAAATAAGGTAAGAAATAAAAATATTTGCATAACTTTACTCCATGTAATTTTTAGTGAAATCTTAATAACTGCTCCTTATCTATCGATATACAATATCGACCCATATCACAACCCTATTAATAGCACGTATGGCAGTTTTGACAATAACATGTCAAAATTACCTGACACGGTCGATTTCTATGAGAATCACAGCCAAAGGCTCCTCTATATGTAAGGTTGTCACACTAAAGAGGTCCGTGCTCTGTGCCTTTAGCCTTCCGAACAGCAGCACATCGAGCTGGCATCGAATCAACTAACTTCTGTATACGTTCGTAAGGTATGTTATCTCACTCTGTCTTAAGAGCTTGGAAAAAAACCTGTTTGTTAGAGTAATTTCTGCGTCTTACTCTGCGGTCCAGTTCTTCCCATAAATGCTCTATTGGATTAAGATCGGCACTTTGACTTGGCCATTCAAACCCCTTCACTGTTTTTCGTTTCAGGAAATCCTGGATATGTTTGGATTTGTGCTTAGGGTCGTTATCATGCTGAAAAACCCAGCGAGGTATCCCGCCAATTCTTACGAGAGGGCCGGTCCCGTGGCTTGAAAAACATCCCCAAACCATAACATTACCACCACCATGCTTTACTGTGGGTACCTGGTATCGCACATTATTGTGGGGACGTCGCACATACTTAATGCCATCCGATGACACCAAATTAAATTTGCTCTCGTCACTCCATAATATTTTTGACCATTCACTACTGTCCACAATTTGTGACGAAGAGCGAACGCTAATCTGGCGGTCTTATTTTGTGCCGAAGTATGCGGTTTTTTAGATGGACGCCGGCCGTGTAACCACCATGGATATCGACATTGTAGTTTTCTTTTAATTCTTCTTTAATCATCACTGCCGATTTACGCGGGTCTTCGGCAGAAAGCTTTTAATTACGTGATCCGTTGTTGGGGTGGTTTTTCGAGGACGACCGCTTCTAGGCTTATTGTCGACACTGTTTCGAACCTTGAATAATTTATTCCATACACTAATTAGCTGTCGTGACACTCCAAACGTCCTGGAAACTTCAACTTGCGATTTGCCCTTTTTGAGTGCCGCTGCAACAGCTTGTTTAAAATCATTTGAATATTCTTTTCGTTTTGGCATATTAATTAAACACTACAAATATACTTGTTTATGAAATAGGTATTCTATGGTGGCCCATCCGCAATTGCAATGGAAATAAAACTATTGTCAAAATACTTTTGATTTTGCGAATTGCTCTTTTTTGTGGTCAGATACTTTAAGAAGTAATAAATATAAAACTTTTTGCTTGTTTCGATAGTATTTTAGGCTGTTAATTACTCCCAAATTAGTTTTATTAAGGTAGCTTATATGTTTCCCAAAATATCAAAACTTATACCGTTGTCAAATCAAAATACTTATGATCGCTACTGTATGTCTGAGGTATACACTCCGCTTTTCACTTCGATTATAAGGAGAATATTAGGTTTTATTTCACTTTAAATCGCTGCAAATGAAACATTCATGCTTGCCATGCTTGGGTGCGGTCGTTCACACCCGCCGCGCGCCCCTCGCCGGGCCCCAGGCCGCCTGCGATTTTACTTTATGCTCTAGAGCATATAAACCAATTTTATGTCGCCTAGCCTCGACTTAAAACTTTTGAATCCGAAGATCGTGGGTTAAGATCCTGCTGGGTCTTACCAATGAGTTTTTCGGAACGAAACACCATCTTTGCACGAAAAATCATTTAATATTTACCAACCGCTTTTCCGTGACGGAAAACATCGTGAGGAAACAGGACTAATCCTAAAAAGGCATATTTTACCCTCTGGGTAAGAAGGTCAGATAGCGAGCGCTTTTGTTAAACTAGCGCTTACGCCAAATCTTGGGATAAGTTGCCAAAGCGGACCTCAGGCTCACTTATTCGTGGCATAAACCGGGAAATAGCTAGGAAAATGTGTTTAAATAAACAATATAGGGTAGGTTGCTCATCCATGGAACACTAAAAGAACAATTTAGTTAGCAATTGTATGGCGTTCTTGTTTTTTAGTTATCTGTAACAGTTACTATTGTATATGCATTTTTTCATTATTTTTTTTTACTGTGTCCTTGTGCACGTTTTCAATGAAGCACCCGAATGTATATAATCTGCCATAAATCAAGGTTGTTCAACATTGAAACAATGTTATCATAATAGTCGCGTTATATATATATCCTATGGCTCTGCGTACTGCAAGAAATGTACTCCCTTTGTGTCCTAGTGGCAATATTGCCAACTTGGTGGACGCAGGAGGATCCTGCTCCACCTCCATGCTTGGTATCATACACCTCCTTGCAAGTTTTTTTTTTATAAAAAATACCTATGTTGCTAGACAACAGGGTATGTATTAAAACTAATTTAAAAAACGGCATCAAAAAGTCAACTAATTTCATAATTTATTTAGCTCCAACATATAATAGAAACAACGAAAAATTCAATAACAGCAATTTCTTCTTTAAGAGTTGATTAAAAATCACGAAACGTAAATAAAAATAGTTACTTTTTGCGTGCGGATTCACAATAACGCTCGGGAGCCTCGTGCTTATTCTGAGGCCTGCCTGCGTACTAAGGAGGCATTGGGGTCCCTGACCTTGTCCTTCGCTGAGAGTAGGCAGTAGCCGATAAAGCCGCGTTTCCGAGATATTGAATACTTTCACTGTGTCTGTTTGTTTCAATGTTGGACAACCTACCCTACATGATTCGGCCTCACAGCAATCGTGTGAAAGTCGGTAACTCGTTTTATATTACCACACTCGTATTTTAAGTATTTTAATTATTATATATGCTACCAGTCGCATTTAAAAACTACTTACTTGTAGGAAACAAAATACATGATTGAAATCAATTCTCCTTTACCCTTATCAAGTAGTGGAATCAAAACACAAAAGCTACCAGGCTATGTTCGTACGTGCCCTATTGTAGACTTTATATCGAAACGTAATCTAATAGAGGTATACGAATAGAGGCAGTTTCTATATTTATTAGACACCTTTGTTATTTTTTCTGTAACACAAAGGTAAAACACCCATGCCATTTAGATACATATAGGTACTATACAATGGTGGCCATCTCGTCGGGGACAAGATTTCTTCCCTAGTAAAATTGCCTACAAATATGACTAGCATGTTTTGAGTGATACCGGAAACAGTGTGTATACGCACCACATATTTTTACTAAAAAACCTTAAAAGAAACACACGCACGCACGCACGCACACACAACGTAAACGTAAAAATCGAAAAGTAAACATGTCGATATCCTCATTATATTTATATTATTTAATGTTTTTTAGTGTATGAAACACAATCATGAACGTCACAAGGCTCACACGCGACAATTGTTACTTACGCCTTTCCCGTTTTGAGTAACAATATATATGGACAACAAACATGAGTTACGTAACGCAAATAAATAAAAAAGTATACCATTAATTAATAAATTCTTTCGAACCATGACGTTTGTGACGGGACTTATGGGCCGGCTAAATGTATACAGTGTATAGGCAAAATAAACAAAGGACCATGTGCAAATTTGCCCCAAAACCAACAGAGCTGAGAGTTATCTCATTTGATACGTATTTTTATTTTCTTATTTTCTTTATATGGACACCAAGTTGAATTCCTTTGCAGAACTGAGATATTTAGACTTTTGTTAGTCAATAATTAGTACATAAATGCACCCGAGTGGTATGCGTAACACATTCAAAGGCTGTGTGGATCCGGCATCATCGTCGAGCGGTTGTGAATATTTTACTTACATAATCTCGCGTTTAAATACGAATATCTCAGATTTGCAATATAATTCAACTTGTTGCCCATATAACGAAGTGAAGCAGACAATAAGACCTGTTTGAAGACATAAGTCTCATGTATGTTGATTTTTGGGCGAGCCCCCATACAAATTTGCCCATGGTCCTTCAAGGAATACGTTGGCTACGCAGAGTTTGATCTAGAAATCGTTTTGTACATAAGTATATTTCCTCAAACATGATCGGAAATGTTTGCATTATTGTCACGAAATGAAGACATGAAGTTTCTTGTTTATGTCTCCCCACATTTACTTCTTGACTTTAGGCCGTGAAGTAATGTATGGCGTAAGTATGAACGAAACACTGTCCGCTGCTCTAACTTTTTAAATTTGCGTACTAACACTAAACTGACAAACGAAAAATTACATACAGCCAACGACCACTAGATCCTTGCGACATTAAAAATTCTATGGCTCTATGTTTATTTATGTGCGGTTAAACATGGTGCTTGAAAAGCTCATTCAAATGGCATTTCAAAAAATAAAAAAGGCAAATTAAACAATTTTTTCCTTATTAACTATTTAACTATAGTTATTTTAATTTTAATATTTCTTTACAATGTTTGAGAAAAGCACTATACAAGCCTCGACCGGAAGAGAGACTGCAGGACTTGTTTTATCCGTCTACCACAAACTCGTCCTGCAATCCCTTACTTCACGGCCTCTGCAATAATGTGCTATTTAGTATCAACCAAAAATAAACACAAAACCGCAAAATTCTGGGACTAATACTTTTGCCGGCAGGCACATTTCATTAATCTGGGTTTGAACATTAAGCCCAGGCTATGGCGATGGTGACACGGAAAATCCTCGCGCCGACCGCGGGTTGGGAACAGAGCAAATCCTTTTGCGAGATCCACGACAAATATAAAGAGCCCGTCCCAACCAATATTAGACTCGCTAGAACAGGATGCTAAGAGGCTTCAACTATCATAGTTGTATACAGAATGTAACAAAATGCTGGGGACCTATTTAAGGGCGTAATCAGTAATTTTGACTAATTAGAAAAGATAAAGAAATATTTGACGCGAAAAGATAATTTTTTTGTATGGATGGTTGGAGAAATAGTACATTTCAATGCTAGTGCGAGTCCCGAGGTATCTTGCCACGAGACGTAGGGGAGTGGCAATACTTGGGACGAGTGAAAAATAGCATATCCGCCGCACGTGTATCAAACAACGTTTTTCAATTCCGATTCCAAATAATCCTCCTGAGTCCCTGAGTCCGTTATAAAGGCCAAAATCATGACACGAGTAAAGACCGAGCGCAAAAAAATAAAGTTTATGCCACACCTGGCCATAAAGTGCCTTATTCCGCACGCTACGCGTACGGAAAAAGCCGATTTCTGCCCAAGTGTAGGCATAAAATGATGTACCTAACACGTGAGGTAATAAATAAAGCCCTTGATCGCATATTTACGTCCCTCGCTTGCAGCTCGGGTCGCAAACATCTGCGATCTCGGCCTTTCTTTGTTTTACCGCACTAGTTAGGTAATGTACTATATCCATAAACGCCGAGTGTCCGTTATAAAGTCCTTAATGTTTTGCGCTTAAAATCAGGCGATATTGGCGTGATCTTGAGAACCAATCGCTGTCCTCCAATTCGAAATATATCTATCTCTCTTAAGCAAAGGATATAACATAGGAAACAAGAATATTCCGTTCAGTACGACCACACGAGTCCAGCAAGATGTCACGTCGCACAGGTAGAGCAAAGTTCAATCCCAAAATGTTCGCTTAATCCTGTTTGTTTTTGTCTGCCGTTTTTTATCTATTTAATGAGTATAGTGTATGGTTATTATAATTCCGTTACTATTTTTGTTGTAAATATGATGTTTGAAGTACAATTACGAGTTAAATTAATTTGAACTTTCTAAAGCCCTCTCGGACTATGTTAGTAGTATAGGCCGCCATGTTTCTGCCGTTTTTAAGGACTCTCGGTCAATATGCTATACTATTATTAATATTTCTCAACAATATGTTAAATAATTATATGTGATTCGACATAGTATTATTAAGGATATTTCTTAATACTAAATTTCCGTTTTTAATTGATTGAGTATGCCATGTTACGTTTAATAATTACATAGAATTAACAGTAAATATCTCACACTAGTTTTAAACAAGTTTTCCTTAAAACCTACATATATAAATGTAACACTTAACTAAATAGTTACGTACACAAAAACATTGTTTTGCTTGTAATTAAGTTTTAAAAAATGTATTATTTTATATAAAAGGTTTCTGACAACTGTTGTTAGACCATTGTTGTTTAAATATTTGAGTATTAAGCATTAAAGTCACTTTGATTATGCGAGAACTTTAAATTGTGATAAGAGAACTAGACTGATTTTGCCATAGCGGTTTTATATTGTAGAAGATTTAAGAAATAGATTTACTTATTATGGTTTTTTCAACAGAGTGATACTGTTTGTATTGTTATTTTTACCTATAATAACATTCTAACGGTCCCTTATATTTTATTTTAGTTTTCAAAGAAATACCCGGTTCCATACAAAATGCCATAAATTAGCCAAATTAATTACATAATCTTAGTCGCATAAAAGCCGAGAGGCACTTATAAAGGCCAAATATTGTATTTATTAAAAATATGCTTTAAGTATTCCTCATAGAGTACATAATCAACTTTGTTCCAGCGAAATTCCGTCAAACTCATTTAAGAGCTTAAAATAAGCGAGAAAAAGTTCAGGGCTCAACGCTGATGGTGTTATAATGGACTCTCGGCTTTTATGCGAGTGTACTCTTAGTACAGGGCCGAGTCGATGGCTGCAGATCCAGAGGGCGATCTCCTCTGCGTTGGACCGACCAGATCAAGGCGCTAACCCATGAGTCTCTCAACGAGTGCGCAAGGCAAGCTTCCACCAGAGACAGATGGAGAGCGGTAGTGAGACGATGCAGGGAAACACGTGTGACCACGACTACTCTGTCAAGAGTAAACGACTGAGAAGAAGAAGAACTCTTATTTTTTCCAGGACTCAAAAGGTTATACGTATTAATAACGAACTTCAAAAATTTTATTTTTATTGTGTAACACCATTGTAGTACTGTTGACCAATTAAGTACATCTTCAAAATGTTTATGTTATCTTCTTTACTTCTCATGATCAAAAAAACAATTAATAGTACGCTTGGTATCGCAAATCGCATGTGACAAATCGTATGGTCATGTCTATAGAGCCTTCAAACATGTTTGCCGAAGTCGAAACACGTCACGCCTATTGTGATAAAAATACGTGAGTTTGAACCGTTGCAAGTAAAAAGCACGCACGTTAAAAAGCACTAGTTTGCAAAAACGAACTTTTCGCACGAAAAACATAAAAAAAAAGAGGGATTTTTGATAAACTGCATTGAACAATTTATATACAATTGAAGTTTGTATTGAACAATTTATATACAGTTACAGTTTTAACGGATCACCAGCATTTTTAATTATTTTCATTTCATTCAACATAACATATTTCGGGATCGCGGACTGTCGGCGTTGACAGAGCGATAGCGCACTGGCACACTTTCAAACTCACAATAGGGAACAAAACATGCATTTTCCGCTTTGTAGGGAAAAATGCCTACGAACGGAGAACCCGACTGGCGTGTTGCTGCCATTGAATAGATGCGTTAGTTTGTTTTTTTATTTAAGCAAGGACTAAACCTACTGTTGTAGTAAAATGGTGTGACTCAGTCTGACGTCCGCCACATCGTTAAATATCTCGAGAAATAAAGCTACCGAACTGCAATTTAGAATAGTTATAAACAAGGTTGACAAACACATTGAGAGAGAATTTATCATGTATTTTAATTTATTTTCAATGAAAAATGCCGGATGAAAGAGGTGGCAAAAATTAAATTTTATTTTATTAAGTTACTGCGTCATGTGGGGTATCATTTGAAAGGGCTTAATGTGCACATTCTAAACTCATTTTATATTTTACTTTAACTGTAATTTTTTTCGATTCATAAACAAATAATATTGTATTTTTCCTGTAATATTTACGAACATATTAACGTTGTGTAAAAAAAACGTATTTTTCCTTCGTAAACCTCAAAGAAAGGGAGGGGAGACGGTGGTATTTTATTTACATTTTCATTTATACCTAGTCTAGCCATAAGTTCTGTTACAAATAAAAATAAACATATTTTAAAAATAATGTAATTTATTTACAATAATTCAATGCTTATTTATAGGTATAGGTTTTCAAACAAAATATTTGTTATTCGAAATTTCCGCCTTTAGCTTTAATACACGCCTTCAGATGATCCGGCCACTCGTCTGTAGATTAATGTAAGGTCCGACCTAGACTTCTTTTTCTGTCTCGGCCGAGACCGAGACCTACTCGTAGACCGAGATTAAATACAGTTCTCGGCCGAGGCCGAGACCGACATTTTATAACAAATACGAAAAACGCGCATCTTCCACAAAAAACATGTAATAGTCAGGAATTAAACTGTTGTTTAATAAAGCCATCACTAAAACACAACATTTACAGTCAGAGCTTAAGAAAAAAAGTTATAATTTGCATTACGTACGATAACACGGTACCTACACTATAATTGCATAAAATACACACCAAAATCGCCAAAAGTGTCAAAATGGAAGGTTCGGCCAAGGCCGAGAATCTCGGCCCTTTATGGCCGAGAGCCGAGACCGAGACCGAGATCTCGGTCGGACCTTAGATTAATACACTGTCTCCATTGGGAAATTTGCAACTGCTGCCGTCAAAGATTTTTTTAGGGATTCAATATTAGCATGGCGTTTAGAGCAGACCATGTCCTCTAACACTGCCCACAATTTGTAGTCCAGGGGATTTAAGTCGGGACTGGAAGAGGGCCAATCGTCAGCCTTCATTAAGTCCGGAATATTCCTTTCTAGCCAAGTCTGAGTGGTGCGAGCTTAATGACCTGGGGCCGAGTCCTGCTGAAAGGTCCAGTATGTATTATTGAATAATGTGTCGTTGAGTGGTTTGACTACCTTTTCTAAACCCGTATCTTGATCTTGATGCACTTTTACCGAAAATTCCACTCCTTTTTCGCAAAAATGGATCTCAGAGACACTTTGGTACAGTCAAGTGTAAAAATATGGTGGTGCACATCTTACTCAAAAATATGTCCCATAGCAGAGATGGGCATTAAAAATAAATAAAATAAAATAAAATAAAAATCATTTATTGCAGACTAACAAGTGTCCATAGTTGGTTAGTAACAATAATAATAAACTTAAATAATTATATTAGTACCTAGTCCTAGGTGAAGTGAGGACCAATGCCGGACTAGGCCGCTGTCCCACCTCCCCGCCACTACGCTCAGGAGGCTGTGGCGACTGTCGCGGACTCTGCGGAGCGCCGCGGCGCAGCGCTTGCGCAGCGTCGCATGAAAACCGTCCACGTGCGCGTCCGCGAACATGCCCGACGCGCTGCAATGCCGCGGCAGCCGCAACAGCACCCTGAACGCGTCATTGTATTGAACCCGCAATGTGTTCAACGAGCGCTGCGTAAACTTTGTCCACAAGCTGCAGGTATACAGCGATGTACAGTACGCACGGAATAGCGTAATCTTAACTTGCGCTGTACACCGACTGAACCTGCGAGCTATCATATTGGCTCTGATCGCAAGCGCCCTTCGCTCCCTCTCGATATAATTACTCGCATTATTCGAATAAAAAATTTTCTAAATGATCATTCGAATGACGAATAATCCACCAATTTTTTATTCGCGAATGATTTATTCGCGGATGATTTATGCGCGGATGATTTATTCGCGAGTACCTAATCGGCGAATAAATATTTCGACCGGTTTTTAACTTGACGAATGATTTACTTATTATATTACTCCTATAAATTTACTAACAATATTAAAGGTTTGTTGGCTATTCTATTAAATAAATAAAAATAATCATATAGTATTAAAAATGACAAATTTTTACTAAAATTCACGTTCGTCTCAGAGTTTAGTGATCTATTCGATATGATCTATATGAGCCCCGTTAATTTTGTAATGTACCTAGTAAAAAGCTGCACGTGTTTAATGTTTCGTATATTCAGCCTAGGTGGCGAAATACGAATCTTAATGCAGCAAAATGTGAAGAAAAATACTTTTTAGTGCCGACCGGCGACAACACAACGGGATTATCCTATCTGAATGATTATTAAATTTGTTACATGTTTTGCAGATGTGTTGAGCTTATACGAGATAAGACCATATGTACTTCCATAATTCTTTAATGAGACCCAACGCACAGTCGCTTTTGTTAAAATGAACAACACCTTTTGTTTAAAATGAACACCTGTATGGCGAACTCCGATTGGGACTAACTGCTACTAAGTCAATTCGCTTTTGGTCCAGATTTTAGGACAAATTGCGTATTGGACCAAACGCGAACTGGAAAAACAGCTACTTACCTGGACCAAAAGCGAGCCAGACGAACGGCTAACAAATCTATTATTGTATAGCAGCTGTCCACGCGGACGCATCGCTCACTCAAGTAGGAGAGAGACAGATGTCGAACGCTGCCGAACGCGGAGGCCGATTGTGCCTCTTTTTCGCTCGTTCCGCGCTCTCGCTTGTACTTCAAGCCTTAAATGGAACGCCTCAGTGCGGCGTTACCTTGCTCTCGAAGTAACGCCGTATGAGTCATGTTTTTTCGTGCGTGCAGCCGGCTACATCGAATTATAAGACCAAAATTTCTCTGTTTCAAATCCGTTTAATGTTTTATTAATTTTATTTTTAGTTGATAAGGACAAGTATTGGTTACGCAATACTACTAGTTACTGAACAAATAAGAATGACTAAGTCAAATCAGACGGCGGAGTTCGGAATTATCAGCTTAAGTATGCCACCCTTGGTTTTCTTCATCAGGTCTACAAAACCAAATTTATGGTTTCCCGGAACAAAATGGTTAAGTCACCTAAGAACACCAAAACTGCAATATATGTGGTGTCTTTGAAAATTTATGATTTCCGTAAACTCCTCATGGGGTCCATCTTAAAATTAGAACCAATTTCTTTTGGGACCAACTTGTAAACGGATTATTTCTAAAATACACAAAGAACTGCTCAAAGTGGACGACGAATGATGTATTTAAAGTTCCACGTGCAATCCGTGGTCTCAATTATCAGGTCTACCTTACCAAATTTATATATTTCGAAAGAAATTGCCTTTGGAACATACAAGAAGTTCCTTTAATTAATCGTGGATCCCTTCATCAGATTGGACGTGGACCTCAGATTTATCGGTTTAGAATCTAAAGTTCAAATACATTTTCTCAAAAATAAATAAGGAAACAAGAAATAAATAAATTAAAAAATAAATAAGGAAATAAGGTAAATAAGGTAAACAAGTTAATTCGCCTTAGACCCGTTTAATAATTATGTTTAAATATGTGTTCAAATCGCGAAAGTTTTAAATGTTATATTTTTTTTTCAAAAATGCTATGCAGTCTACCTTTTTCGGTATCAAAATTATGCCATCATTCATAAACGCTCATCAAGAAACCTCCGTTAACTAATTTGTCGTTTGTCCTTATCTGTCAGTTTGACATTTGCGTATGTTAAAAAGGGACCAAACATATTTTAACTAATATGGTCTGTTAAGTTTTTATAAGGCGGTAAGACGATGAGTGTTTGGTTTATATTTATAGTCCATGGGCCAGTACGCCAGTAGGCCAAACATTCGAAAATGGTATAATTAGGGGGTACGAAATTTGCTTTATTTTATACAGCAGTTAAACCTGTTAATTATGATGTAGAAAAACGAGAAAAACCATGATGGCCATCATGAAGTGGTAGCTAATAGAAATAGTGTCATAATTAATTAATAGTTGGCTTTGGCAAAATAGTGTTTATAGCAAAATCTACTATCTAAGTACTTGAGTTTATTAATCTCGACAGTCGCCATCTGTAATTGGACGCCATTTTTGTTAGCCACCACTTATAGATGACAATAGTTCTTATTAGCTTACCTAATAACCGTCCGTAAAAGGAAAATCAGTACCTCCAAAATTTACCCATACCTGTCAAACATTCACCATCTCGGATGGGCCGCCATTTCTATTAGCTACTACTTTCAGATGGCCATTATTGTTTTTTAACATGCTGATTGACCCCGTTTCAGGATAGATTGTAATTATTACATGTGTTTCACCGTCAACAAATAGGTATTATAAAACTGTAACTGTTATATGTAGATAAGTGGAAAACAAAAATGTCATACGATTTCAAACTAAATTGTTTATATACTATTTTAAGCTAACATGGTCATTTACATTAATACGTAAATATTGTTTAAATAGTAATTAAAAAATATTAATTACATAATTACTACCTATTTAAAACGAGATATTTACATGTAGATATTTGTTTTGCGAGCTCCCGATATTTCTAATTTAAATACTTAGTTACAACTTCGATATAAAAATCACACTCAGAACTTTAAAAAACAGAAAACTTTAAGAGACAGACAGGATTGAAATTTGAGTGCTCCGTTCATCAACAACTTACTCGACACACTAGAATAACCGGCCATACACGTCCGGGCAATCCGTCGTATCTCCATAGTGGCTATGTCCGCCAGGCATCTGCCAAATAAATCTCAGCCAGATCTCCGCCAGGAAGATCCGGCGGATATGCCCGACTAGTCAATATATGTCCGCTTCAGTAAAAAAACAGCTACTTATTATAATTTATTTCCAAAAATCAACAATTCCCATATATTTAAAAGTTTAAGTGACTGGATTGGATAATCATAAGATTACTTATTCTCAACAGTAATCAATATTTTCCTGAGATTGTTTATTTTTTATGCTTGTCAAAACGGAATCATACGGCAAAAGGCCATGGCAGGGTAAGGGAACATCTTGTGCCTTAATAGCTTTTCCATTTGATTTTTTTTCTGATGATAGGTCACGACGTTAGTAAGTGCTATACTAAATTTCAGCATTCTTCTCTTCTTATTTTTGAAGAAAATATTTAAATAAGAAAAATGAACTTTCATGAATATCTCTGCTTTAATGGAACGAATAATTTCGTGCTCCATACATATAATAATACACTTAGCTAAGGCACATAATATGTCAATATAAGCAGCAATATTAATACTCGTATGATACTCCGATGTTAATAGTAGGTAGTAAAAAAGCCAAAAAAATAAAATTAATTTCGTATACAATGATATAACATATAACTATGTGAAAAAAACTGATATTTTGCTAAAATTTAGTTGATTTCACACCCACATCCATTAATGAGTGTTTTTTAAGGAATAAGGACTCTTAATATGTTTTATGAATACAATGGGACAAGTGTATTGTGTTTTTTTTAAGTACCTAGAAGACTTGCTCGTAAAGGAGTGATCTACGCTAACGAAATAGAGCAAACGATTAATCTAAGTTTAGAGAGCAAACAAGATGGAGAAGTGATCAGCGGGAGCGTTGTTGAAGTTTAATAAGCGTTAGTTAGCGGAAGAGGCGCGCGGTGCGGCTCTGGTTGGCAATAAGGAAGGAGGATGTTATCTCCGGTGTTGTTAAAGCGACGGAGGTGGCCGAATTATTGCATCGCAGTTTTAGATCAAAACAATATCTCTACGTCGTATATTTGTGTCATACTTTCTGGCGGTGATATGACAAAGTAAGGAATCCAAAATCACATTTAAAGATTCACAAAAAATGTGCTCATTTTTACGGTATTTACAAAAAACACGTACTTACTTAATTTATAAGAAAACAACGATTAATCTGTCATACTTCCTGGCGGGCGCTATCTGTTTCATTATGTTCCATTGCAGTGAACTTTTAAATTTTTCATTTATTGGCAAATCTAAGTAGCAGCTCACAAAATACACCTTTAGCTGTAATATCATTTCCATATGCTGTATAGTTACTGAGTAACAGCGCTGTGACATACGGACGGGCGGACAGACGAACTGGACGAAACTTTAAGGGTTCCGTTTTAGCCATTTTGGCTAAGGAACCCTAATAAGAAGAATGTGTACTGCTTAAAGCATAACATACAACTTGTACGGTTTCGGTAATTTGACTCCGTCAACACAATGCCGGATATCTCAGCATAAAGAAACTACACTAGTTTTAAAAGTCTTAAGGCATAAAACTCATAAAAATCCTAAATGGGCCATTATACTCAACTACTCTCAACTCTCAAAATGCAAATTAACCATTCCAGATTAAAAACCCGCCAGTAAGATTATAAGCAGAGACGAGGGGTACTAAAACAGTTAAAATACATATGCATTAGCGGCAAAAAATCTATCATATTATTATGCCATTTATAGCATGCATTTCATTGAAAAAATCGTGAAATTATAACTGCATACCATGAAAAGAAAAATGTATCATAACGACCATGTGGCATAAAATAATTTATATATTTTATGCCACACCTGGCCATAAAGTGAGCCGATTTCGGCCCAAGTGTGGGCATAAAATGATGTACCTAACACGTGAGGAAATAAATAAAGCCCTTGATCGCATATTTACGTCCCTCGCTTGCAGCTCGGGTCGCAAACATCTGCGATCTCGGCCTTTCTTTGTTTTACTGCACTAGATAGGTAATCTACTAATATATACCCACATGATATTATCATTAGCTCTCAATAATGCGTTCAAATATCGCATATAAAGGCCCCCATAATAATAAACTTTTTTGTTAAAACAAATTTCATATCACGGATCACTGGTATACAGATGAACATCGATAATTGAGTTTATTGACATAGGAAGTCCCTACCTGTCAAGAAAATTTGCCCCACCGATTCCTATACTAACGGCACCGAGTGATGGCACTTTTGACGTTTGATTGCTCATGAAGTTCCGTAAATATTGTCAGCAAAGTATAAAGGAACAAATACCAAACTTCTTTGTTGCAGAGGCGGCGTAGTGATGTTCCGCTATTTATCGATCGCATATCGAATCTAGGTACATGTTATTTAAAAACAAGTGACGTACCTACTTCTTAATTACTAGCTTTCAGCTCGTGGCTTCATTCGCGTATCCTACCCTATTTCATCTTCTGAAAATGTATTATATTTTTTGATATAAGAATACCCCGATTTCTATAATTTATTTGAAGATGTATAGATATAGAGCCCGTACTTTTCATGCCGATGACATAAAACTGACGTCAGTCTGCATATAGGATGGTTTTAATTTATCTTATTGTAATTTTCAACCATTAATCATCAGTCCACATAATCATGTGTATTAGATTTTTTTATTTTTCATATTGGTAATTGTTTATTAGCCATAGCCAAAGCAAAACCTATTGAGAGATATGTAGTGTTACAAAAGACATTATATTCCTACATCAAATATGCTCTATTATGTACAGTCAACCAATTGGAACCCTAGGCCACTGTAGGACTATGTCATAGTGACGCTATAAATCAGATTGTAAGAAATCTCTTACTGCTTGTCATTTTGACATGGTTCTAGAGTGGCCTAGGGTTCCAATTGGTTGAATGTACATTAATGGAATTTGGATTAGTTTAATATTTATACCTACGTCCATATATGATTAAATTAATGGTTGATAAATACACTAAGACTAATTAAAATACTCTGGGCCTATAAGTCATACGGCCCGGCCTGCCTATTTGTTAGTGACCCTGCCTATACGACGCAATTGAGTGGATATGGGCACAAATCAAGGGATATGCATGCAGCAAGACACAACACAGAACCTCCATTCACCACATCAAAAATGAGAAAATTGTTACGAGTAGCTTCTGCTTGTGTTAAAAAAGAAGACTGGGAAAAGGTCGTAAACAGTACCATGCGACGAATAAGGGAAGATTACGGAAGAGATGTGAACATGAGATAACATTTTAGATAATGATATAATAATTAATGTAGGAGATGATATCAGTGATTCGTCAAGGCGTGATAGCACAGTGTAAGGACTCTATACAGTGGACAAGGTTCATACAACCTAATCGTTCGGCGTCTTGGGTTGTCCGAAACTCAGGGCTGTCACAAATCTTTTGTGACATGTTTTAATTTTTTTTATCTTGCAACATCTGCTATTGAGATTTGTTTTTTTTTGTTGTTATTTCTCGGAAAGTCAAATTGTAACAAAATAAAGATTGTACAAATCGGTACCTATTGCAAAAATCGGTGCCATCTTGGATTTTGTAAGATTAACTCCGATTTAGATAAAAATCGATATCTGACGCTCCGGTGGGGTCAATAACATGAATCTGGTGTCGAAATTGGAAGAAAAAGTAAAAACCGACGCCATCTTGGATTTTGTTAAATCAACTCCGATTTGGATAAAAATCGATATCTGACGATCCGGCGGGGTCCCTCACATGAATCCAGAGTGAAAACTGTAAAATATTGTAAAAACCGACGCCATCTTGGATTTTGTAAGATTAAGTCCGATTTGGATGAAAATCAATATCTGACTATCCGGCGGGGTTCTTAACAAGAATCCAGAGTGAAAACTGTAAAATATTGTAAAATTCGACGCCATCTTGGATTTTGTAAGATTAAGTCCGATTTGGATGAAAATCGATATCTGACTATCCGGCGGGGTCCTTAACATAAATCCAGAGTGAAAACTAAAATATTGTAAAAACCGACGCCATCTTGGATTTTTTAAGATTAACTCCGATTTGGATAAAAAACGATATCTGACGCTCCGGTAGGGTCAATAACATGAATCTGGTGTCAAAATTGGAAAAAAGTGTAAAAACCGACGCCATCTTGGATTTTGTTAAATCAACTCCGATTTGGATAAAAATCGATATCTGACGATCCGGCGGGGTCCCTCACATGAATCCAGAGTGAAAACTGTAAAATATTGTAATACAGAATACATATAGGAGAAAGAGCAAACTGGAAAGTACAAATCGTAAACCCTACGACAGTTTGCTTTACGGATGGCTCGAGAATGAGCACGACTCAACTCGCAGGAGCAGGAATAGTCATACCCAAGATGGAAAAAAAGATATCAATACCACTAGGCAGATTTGCTAGTGTGTTTCAAGCAGAAGTAAGTGCGGTAACGAGATGCGCACAAATTATCAAAGAAAACGGACAAAAGGCCGAACCGGTAGTAATCTACACGGACAGCCAGGCAACGTTAAAAGCACTTAAGAAGACATCGGTTACCTCCTCATTGGTGAAAGAATGCAAAAGGGAGTTGAACAGGATAGCAGCAGACAGGAAAGTAACAGTGGCCTGGGTACCGGGTCATCAAGGAGTCACTGGGAACGAAACGGCAGATGAGCTGGCAAGGGAAGGAGCGGCGATGGAACACATAGGCCAGAACCAGTCCTACCAATATCAGCGGAAGTTACAAAGGGAGTAATAAACAGACTATTAGAGAGAGAAGCGGATAAAACGTGGAAAGAAGACCAAGCTGCAGGCAATCCAAGATGATGATCGAAGGTATAAGCCACAGGAGAACCAGGTATCTTCTAAAGCTAGGTAAGAGAAATCTAAGAATGGTGACCGGTATCATTACTGGCCACAACACACTGAATAGACATCTAAATATCTTAGGTATTAGCAGGGATCCATCCTGTCCGCACTGCGGTAGGGAGGAAACCAGCAAGCATGTGTTAGCAGAATGTACCATGTATGCGGCTACACGATATAGTATATTCTGCAAAGATACACTGCAGGATACCGAACTAAAGGATGTCAAACTTAAAGATGTCCTTCTGTTCTGCAGGAAAACGAGAAGATTTGAGGAAGAATGTAGTGTGGGAAGGCAGCCGGGACAGTAACCTGCAGCTCAAAACTCCAGGGAATTGGGCTGAATGAACGCGAGAAGTGTTCGATAGCCCGCCTGTGTCCGGCCGGGCGTCCCTACACTACATCTACATCTACATCTACAAAATATTGTAAAAACCGACGCCACCTTGGATTTTGTAAGATTAAGTCCGATTTGGATGAAAATCGATATCTGACTATCCGGCGGGGCCCTTAACAAGAATCTAAAGTGAAAACTGTAAAATATTGTAAAAACCGACGTCATCTTGGATTTTGTAAGATAAACTCCGATTTGGATAAAAAACGATATCTGACGCTCCGGTGGGGTCAATAACATGAATCTGGTGTCAAAATTGGAAAAAAAATTAAAAACCGACGCCATCTTGGATTTTGTAAGATTAAGTCCGATTTGGATTAAAATCGATATCTGACTATCCGGCGGGGTCCTTAACAAAAATCTAAAGTGAAAACTGTAAAATATTGTAAAAACCGACGTCATCTTGGATTTTGTAAGATAAACTCCGATTTGGATAAAAAACGATATCTGACGCTCCGGTGGGGTCAATAACATGAATCTGGTGTCAAAATTGGAAAAAAAATTAAAAACCGACGCCATCTTGGATTTTGTAAAATCAACTCCGATTTGGATAAAAATCGATATCTGACTATCCGGCGGGGCCCTTAACATAAATCCAGAGTGAAAACTGTGAAATATTGTAAAAACCGACGCCATCTTGGATTTTGTAGGGATTGCTCCGATTAGGATAAAAATCGATATCTGACGATCCGACGGGGTTCTTAACAAGAATATATAAAATCCAAGATGGCGTCGGTTTTTACAATATTTTAGTTTTCACTTTGAATTCTTGTTAACGACCCCGCCGGATAGTCAGATATCGATTTTTATCCTAATCGGAGCAATCCCTACAAAATCCAAGATGGCGTCGGTTTTTACAATATTTCACAGTTTTCACTCTGGATTTATGTTAAGGGCCCCGCCGGATAGTCAGATATCGATTTTTATCCAAATCGGAGTTGATTTTACAAAATCCAAGATGGCGTCGGTTTTTAATTTTTTTTCCAATTTTGACACCAGATTCATGTTATTGACCCCACCGGAGCGTCAGATATCGTTTTTTATCCAAATCGGAGTTTATCTTACAAAATCCAAGATGACGTCGGTTTTTACAATATTTTACAGTTTTCACTTTAGATTTTTGTTAAGGACCCCGCCGGATAGTCAGATATCGATTTTAATCCAAATCGGACTTAATCTTACAAAATCCAAGATGGCGTCGGTTTTTAATTTTTTTTCCAATTTTGACACCAGATTCATGTTATTGACCCCACCGGAGCGTCAGATATCGTTTTTTATCCAAATCGGAGTTTATCTTACAAAATCCAAGATGACGTCGGTTTTTACAATATTTTACAGTTTTCACTTTAGATTCTTGTTAAGGGCCCCGCCGGATAGTCAGATATCGATTTTCATCCAAATCGGACTTAATCTTACAAAATCCAAGGTGGCGTCGGTTTTTACAATATTTTGTAGATGTAGATGTAGTGTAGGGACGCCCGGCCGGACACAGGCGGGCTATCGAACACTTCTCGCGTTCATTCAGCCCAATTCCCTGGAGTTTTGAGCTGCAGGTTACTGTCCCGGCTGCCTTCCCACACTACATTCTTCCTCAAATCTTCTCGTTTTCCTGCAGAACAGAAGGACATCTTTAAGTTTGACATCCTTTAGTTCGGTATCCTGCAGTGTATCTTTGCCGAATATACTATATCGTGTAGCCGCATACATGGTACATTCTGCTAACACATGCTTGCTGGTTTCCTCCCTACCGCAGTGCGGACAGGATGGATCCCTGCTAATACCTAAGATATTTAGATGTCTATTCAGTGTGTTGTGGCCAGTAATGATACCGGTCACCATTCTTAGATTTCTCTTACCTAGCTTTAGAAGATACCTGGTTCTCCTGTGGCTTATACCTTCGATCATCATCTTGGATTGCCTGCAGCTTGGTCTTCTTTCCACGTTTTATCCGCTTCTCTCTCTAATAGTCTGTTTATTACTCCCTTTGTAACTTCCGCTGATATTGGTAGGACTGGTTCTGGGCCTATGTGTTCCATCGCCGCTCCTTCCCTTGCCAGCTCATCTGCCTTTTCGTTCCCAGTGACTCCTTGATGACCCGGTACCCAGGCCACTGTTACTTTCCTGTCTGCTGCTATCCTGTTCAACTCCCTTTTGCATTCTTTCACCAATGAGGAGGTAACCGATGTCTTCTTAAGTGCTTTTAACGTTGCCTGGCTGTCCGTGTAGATTACTACCGGTTCGGCCTTTTGTCCGTTTTCTTTGATAATTTGTGCGCATCTCGTTACCGCACTTACTTCTGCTTGAAACACACTAGCAAATCTGCCTAGTGGTATTGATATCTTTTTTTCCATCTTGGGTATGACTATTCCTGCTCCTGCGAGTTGAGTCGTGCTCATTCTCGAGCCATCCGTAAAGCAAACTGTCGTAGGGTTTACGATTTGTACTTTCCAGTTTGCTCTTTCTCCTATATGTATTCTGTATTACAATATTTTACAGTTTTCACTCTGGATTCATGTGAGGGACCCCGCCGGATCGTCAGATATCGATTTTTATCCAAATCGGAGTTGATTTAACAAAATCCAAGATGGCGTCGGTTTTTACACTTTTTTCCAATTTTGACACCAGATTCATGTTATTGACCCTACCGGAGCGTCAGATATCGTTTTTTATCCAAATCGGAGTTAATCTTAAAAAATCCAAGATGGCGTCGGTTTTTACAATATTTTAGTTTTCACTCTGGATTTATGTTAAGGACCCCGCCGGATAGTCAGATATCGATTTTCATCCAAATCGGACTTAATCTTACAAAATCCAAGATGGCGTCGAATTTTACAATATTTTACAGTTTTCACTCTGGATTCTTGTTAAGAACCCCGCCGGATAGTCAGATATTGATTTTCATCCAAATCGGACTTAATCTTACAAAATCCAAGATGGCGTCGGTTTTTACAATATTTTACAGTTTTCACTCTGGATTCATGTGAGGGACCCCGCCGGATCGTCAGATATCGATTTTTATCCAAATCGGAGTTGATTTTACAAAATCCAAGATGGCGTCGGTTTTTAATTTTTTTTTCCAATTTTGACACCAGATTCATGTTATTGACCCCACCGGAGCGTCAGATATCGTTTTTTATCCAAATCGGAGTTTATCTTACAAAATCCAAGATGGCGTCGGTTTTTACAATATTTTACAGTTTTCACTTTGGATTCTTGTTAAGAACCCCGCCGGATAGTCAGATATCGATTTTCATCCCAATCGGACTTAATCTTACAAAATCCAAGATGGCGTCGGTTTTTACAATATTTTACAGTTTTCACTTTGGATTCTTGTTAAGAACCCCGCCGGATAGTCAGATATCGATTTTCATCCCAATCGGACTTAATCTTACCAAATCCAAGATGGCGTCGGTTTTTACAATATTTTACAGTTTTCACTTTGGATTCTTGTTAAGAACCCCGCCGGATAGTCAGATATCGATTTTCATCCCAATCGGACTTAATCTTACAAAATCCAAGATGGCGTCGGTTTTTACAATATTTTACAGTTTTCACTCTGGATTTATGTAAAGGGCCCCGCCGGATAGTTAGATATCGATTTTGATACAAATAATTTAAGAGTTAATCTGACAAAATCCAAGATGGCGTCGGTTTTTACAATATTTTACAATTTTGACTCTGGATTCGTGTTAAGGACCCCGCCGGATAGTCAGATATCGATTTTTATGCAAATCGGAGTTAATCTTACAAAATCCAAGATGGCGTCGGTTTTTACAATATTTTACAGTTTTCACTTTGGATTCTTGTTAAGAACCCCGCCGGATAGTCAGATATCGATTTTCATCCCAATCGGACTTAATCTTACCAAATCCAAGATGGCGTCGGTTTTTACAATATTTTACAGTTTTCACTTTGGATTCTTGTTAAGAACCCCGCCGGATAGTCAGATATCGATTTTCATCCCAATCGGACTTAATCTTACAAAATCCAAGATGGCGTCGGTTTTTACAATATTTTACAGTTTTCACTCTGGATTTATGTAAAGGGCCCCGCCGGATAGTTAGATATCGATTTTGATACAAATAATTTAAGAGTTAATCTGACAAAATCCAAGATGGCGTCGGTTTTTACAATATTTTACAATTTTGACTCTGGATTCGTGTTAAGGACCCCGCCGGATAGTCAGATATCGATTTTTATGCAAATCGGAGTTAATCTTACAAAATCCAAGATGGCGTCAGTTTTTACAATATTTTACAGTTTTCACTCTGGATTCTTGTTAAGGGCCCCGCCGGATAGTCAGATATCGATTCGGAGTTGATTTAACAAAATCCAAGATGGCGTCGGTTTTGTCAATATTTTACTATTTTGACTGGATTCATGTTAGGGACCCGGCCGGATCGTCAGATATCGATTTTTATCCAAATCGGAGTAATCCTTACAAAATCCAAAATGGCGTCAGTTTCACAATATTTTAAAATCAACAATAAACTCTTCGCAGCCACAAATACTGATTTCCTGAGAAATTACAACGAACAAAATCACGTTCTAAAATGGCGTACCTCCCTAGGTTATAAATTCACCTATCAAAATACTATAACGTGACAGCCCCGAAAATAGACCTCACAATCTGTATGGAGTTTGTGAGGAAATCCCCCTCCGCCCGCTTCACCGCACACCCCCCATCGTTGCCCCGCAAATCGCCGGAGCTGACTCACTGTATAGAGTCCTTACACTGTGGTGATAGTGATTCGAATTAAAATAGTTATGTACATTCAATATTTAATTTATCATAGAGATCATGGTATTTTGTTTTTATGCGTTATTTATTTAATAAACTCTTTAAAGAGAAAATCTGTACAAAAGTGAAGTATATTTTATACAGATTTTCTCAACTCACACTTGACTGATGTTCATTTGAATATTATTTGATATTGATAGTCATTTGAAGTGGATCACTACCTACCTACATTATTGTCAGGTGTCAAAAGTACCATGACACGATGCCGCTACAGGTACAAGTTATTTAAAGACAAGTGCATTAAATACTTAGTACATGGTCCATAGAACATGGTCTTTTATATTTATGCGTTATTTATGTAATAAACTTTTTAAAAATATACTTGACTTTGAATACAAACTTATTCAACTCGCACTTGCCTGAAATTTTTACGATAATAATTTAAAGTGTTTCACATCACTATAGTCATGTGTCAAAAGTGCCATCACTCGCTGCCGCAAGTGTAGGTCTGATGATAATGTTATTTTATTATTATAGCTAAATAATATTATCGTTTTCGATTTTTTTTTTAAATTAACGAACACCACTGACACAAGGAAATTTGATTTGACATCTATTCTAATATCAGTCAAGATAACGTTTAAGTTGAAACGAATTGTCAATTGCATACAATGACGCACGTAAGTCGCACGTTATTTTGATATCGAACGATATGAAAATTGGGGCCAACTCTTGTTTGTCTCTGGATTTAAAAATATTAATGTCAAACTTGAATGTGAAAAAAGTTTTTATTCCTGAAAGTTCCAATGGCGGTTGATATTATTGTTTATAAATCAAAAAGTTTTAATCGTAAAAACAATTATTTTTAAAATGAACTAGAATGTGCAAATCCAGCCGTTTCAAATGATACCCCACATGACCCAGTAACTAAACTTTTAATAGACAGACAGACGGAGTCCCACCATAAGGGTTCCTTTTTTACCATTTTGGTACGGAACCCCAAAAAACTCAGCACTTGCAACCTGTTTTTTGGCAAGTACAACTACGTCCTGATATTAACCACACCTGAACCTGATAATATGAGCAGACGAGCCAGATGAACCTTCGCGTTGGCAGCCGACCGTACGAATATCTACTGGTGGCTCCTCCTTCATAAATATCCACAATAAGTTTATTTCTAGCAGCGGCTGTTTTATCGTGGGTATCATCACTTTTTAGGAAAATGGCAGCTACATCTACTAACTGCTGATGTTTTTAAAGGACCAGCTTTATTTTATTATACTTCTTATTCCCAAAAAGGTCAGAGGTGGCAACACAACCTGCGATACCGTTCAGAAATTGTACTAGTCGGGATAGATAAAGATAATATGTAGTTCGTGATTAAAAGACGTACTTAAAAGAAAACTGCAAGCAGCCTGATCTACCCTTGAATATTTCATACAAACAAACCATTTTAACTCCTAGATGACCGTAATGGTGTTTTTTTTTATATATGGACCGCGTGCTCACAAACTGCAATCTATAAAACAAGCAGTGCTAAAAAAGGATGTAAGACTTTTATACGAAACACAATTCATGCGATTCGAACGACTCGCCGAATTCAGGTAAATTGAGTAACGGGGCGAAGAACAATTAAATTACTTGAAGTTTCGCAATTCGCTGCAAACATTCTATCGGCTAGTAGACTTAAATTTCTCCGCGTTCTTTGAAGCGTAACGACGTAATCGGGCGCGGCTGAGCGACTACGATCTGATTCGTGTCGAGGAATACATTGCGACAACCATGTTGATCAGCATCAGGCTGCGCCACAGTATATGTGCACTCCATAAAAAAATGACATACCTATAGCCTTTTTAATGGTCACAATGTGCAATTAAGAAGGCAAATAATGATCATTGTCATAATGATGATTTGCGACGCGATTGAGCAACTTGATTAGGGAGAATATTTTTAACTTGATAAAGTTAAAAATATTCTGTTATATGTTATTCTGTATCCATTATAGGTTTGTTTTTTACATATTGCTTCACGATATGTCACATGTTAATGTATTTTAATATTGGTTTAAACTTAGTTATATATAGTATATCTCGTATTAACATGAGTGGAGACTGGGGCATGACAGGGTACTTAACGTTTCAAGTCCAATAAAGATGCAAATGCTATTATTTTCAAGTAATATTTATTATTTTAATAGTTAATCGTTGGTTAATTCACAGCAAACTGAATGTCGTTTTAGTACCTTCATTAGGTTCTAAAGGCATCTATACCGAGTTTGCACAAATCCAGGAGTTGAACTTGACTTTTGAGAGGCAAGTTTTGCACAATTCTAGGAGTTGAACTCGACTTGTGAGAGGCAAGTGACTGTCAAAATTTGAGTATTTTTTTAAATTATTTGCGAGTAGCTCAAAGTAAAGCTAAAACAATTTCTTATTCATTTTATCTATTTAAATTAACCTTGCTAACCTATTATATACCTACTTACACCTATATCATTCCGAACCGTGTCTGGGATTAAACTGAAGTAAAAGAGCAAAAGTTTCGGATCACTAACATTTTTTTGAGTAGCTCGTTAAAGAACAGAGCTCCGATGTTTCAAGGGCGACATTGCCCTCGAGGTCTTCCTCATGTGTGAAAATCATGAAAGATTAAATAACTAACTTTATACAGTATGTAAACTTACTAAAACCATCTATTTTAATCCGGGTATACCTAGGCGATAAGTAATGTTGTGGTATATAAATTATTGAAATACTGACGCTTTTTAGAATTTATGATTAAAAAACCAAATTATAAAAATTAATTAATTCATGATTCTTACACATCCTGTGTTATTTGTTTACAATTTTAACATTTGTCATCCGGTCGTCAAGTCATGGTCAAGTTTAACAGATAAAATGTCAGTTGAGATAAGGCTGTGTGCACACTTACGATTAAATACGACTTTTGAGATTCCAGTGGCATCCTCTAACACGTCAGGACTAAAAGACAGAAGGCTAACTTTGGCAACACCAATGACGGTAACACCAGTAGGAGATTTTTTGATAATCCGGAATTGGCGGCTGATATCACAAAAGTCAGCTACGACTTGATTTTTAGGCTGAAAGTTATTTTAGAGGTAATATCTAGTGGTCATAGAATAAATATTGCTAAATTCGACGAATACGCTTATGATACAGCAACATTATATAAGAATTTGTATGGGGAATGGCATCCTATGACTCCAACCATGCATAAAATTTTGATCCATGGGGGACGCGTAATAGAAAACGCTCTATTACCCATTGGCCAGTTGTCGGAAGAAGCAGCAGAAGCCCGAAATAAACATTTTAGGGCATATCGACAAAATTTTGCAAGGAAATTTTCAAGAGAACAATGTAATTTTGACGTTTTTACTAGACTTTTACTAACATCCGATCCACTCATCAGTAGTATGAGACCAAAAAAGCAATAGCCTTGCAACAAAGCCTTTCTTCCTGAGACAATCGAGCTTTTGTTGCCTGCCGAACCATATATACCAGAACATGAAAGAAGCATTGAAAGTGAAGTGAGTGATGTATAAAGTGAAAGTGATATTTAGTTATTTTTATTCTAGTGTAGATGTGTGTATTTTAATTTTGTATTAAATACATTAAAAATATTTTTTTTCATAATTTTTTTTATATATATTTTTTTATAAATTGAAAGAGATGTCATATACTACAGAAAAAGTGACCAAGGTCCCCGGTGAGCAGGGCTGGGATCGAACCAGCGACCTCCTGCTTTCGCGGCAGATATATTTTTTTGTTTTTAATTGACAGAATACAGTTGATTTTAGTATAAAACAACGTTTTTACATTTTTTATCCCATTTTGTACCAAATTATACCCTTAAATAATTTTGGCCGCCTAAATCGGTCATATCTACGTCTGTGCATCTGTCCATATTGCCTTTTAATAAAATCAGGATCATCCGCTATCTCTCTTAATGCCCAATTTCCATAGTCGACCCGCCGTAAAAAATCATCTTCTTTCAATGCATGCACCTTAACCACTGAAAAATGATGTTACTGGTCCCGTTTTAAAATGTTGTGTACGGCTGTATGACTGACAAACGACCTGCCTTTCTGGTGCTGGAACCAGGATTTTCTGCGAAGTGATTTAAGACTCTCTTTCTTCAGTTCTTACATTAATACGAGGATTACGCCCACTTGTAGCAACAGGAACCGGACTTTCGTTGTTCCGCAGTCTGGTAATCGCCCTTATAATTACACGCGAGTCCGTCGGCTGTCTTCGCTATGGAAATCTCTCGGCGTACAGTCGAAATATTGCCGCAACGTTATCACTGCAGCAGTAAAATTCAACGGCATAATGAATGTATTTGTACATGTATTTTTTGCAATAAAGAAACGTTTCTTTCAACAAGAGCATAAAACAGGTATGAAAAAATAAGTTATTGTGATAAATGAATAATGAAAATTCATGTAACAATTGTTAATTAATGGGCTTTCTTTAACCTGTCAAAAGTAACGTACTAAACACTACATCACGGGATGATATTCTTAGTATTAACCGACATTAAAAAAAGAGAGATTTTAAAATCTTAACACAATGATAAAATTAAAAATATCTAACACATACAGGCGAATACTGTGAGAAACCACTAAACATGACTTGGGGATCAAGTGGTTTGAAGGAATGGTGTTAGTAAGTTTACATACTGTATACCCACATATCATTATACTTCGTTTTTTTTAGCATTAGAAAGAACGATACGAACGGTTTTGCAGAACGATATATAAGGATTTTTATCGAACACATTCTGCGGATCGAACAGTGGAAACGAGTTAATAAATATTACGTACATAGGTTGCTACTTATATATCCGGAAACAAAAAACAAACAAACGTACACGGCTGAAAATCGTTTTATTGTTTTTCAAAGTATTCCCCTTGATGATCTATGCACTTTTGCATTCGTGTTAACCAATTTTTGAAGCACTTCTGCCACTCCGCCTGACGTACCTCCATAACGTGTTGTTTGAATGCGTCGACAGCATCTTCAGCGGTCGAAAATCGTTGACCGCGTAATTTATTTTTTATATTGGGAAATAAATAAAAATCATTGGGTGCCAAGTCAGGGCAGTACGGCGGATGACCCGTTAATTCCACATTTTGACCTTCTAAAAATAGAGTTGTTTCGCGTGACTTATGACAGCTGGCATTGTCATGATGAAGAATGATTCCTCGTCGCTGGTTAGTTTTACGAATTTGTTCAAAAACTTCCGGTAAGCAAATAGTCGTGTACCAATCTGAATTAACCGTTTTACGGTTTTCTAGTGGCACAGTGGCCATGTAGCTAGGCCATTAATACCGAAGAAGCAGGCCAACATTTGTTTCAATGTACTTTTTGCACGAGTAACATTCGTAGAGTTCAGCTCATTTTGAAACACCCATACCGTTGATTGTTGCTTTCGGAGATCGTATGCATAGATCCAGGATTCGTCACCTGTATAGATGTTATAAACGGCCTTTGAGTCACCACGGTTATATTTTTTTTACATTTTATTGCACCATTCGACGCGAGCATCTTTTTGCTCCTTAGTTAAATTGTGCGGTATCCAACGCGAACAATTTTTTTTTACAGCTAAATGATCACGTAATATGCTATTAATGCTAATCATACAAATACATAGAGTCGCCTCTATCTCGCGGTACGTAACATGTCGGTCATCCATTATAAGTTTTCGCACAGCCTCAATATTTTGTGGTACAACGACCGATTTCGGGCGACCTGCCTTAACTTCATCCGTAAGCATACTACGTCCACGATTGAACTCACTAAACCAGTGATACACAGTAGTTTTAGATGGAGCTTCATCACCAAACGTTGAAGTTAGTTGATCTATGCACTGTTGTTGCGTTAACCCTTTGACCGCCGTTGTCACCTATACAAGACAACGATAGTACGATACACTAACGCCGTCGTCTTGTATACAAGACAAAGTTTCAACCGCTTACTAAATGGTAAAATAATAGAATTTAAAAATTATTTTGTACTCGTGTCAACTTGTTGACCCTTTGTTTTTTCATACATTTACTTTTTAAGCAGGTATATGAATCCATTGTTTCATAATAAAGGATTTAAAAAATATGCTTATAATTTCTACATTTTTCCGTGTCACTGTCGCCGTTGGCATGTATAAAAGACAGCTAGGTATGGGAAAGTTCAATTGATGTGCAAGTTTTTAAAATGAATATGTTTTCACGAATCTGGTTTTATTTAAGCGTTCAAACATTTAATTGCCAATTATTGTCATTGTTGGTAAGTACTCGTAGTAAGTAGGTATATGTAGAAAAAAAAAGGCATAATAATGGATAAAGTTTAGGCAGCTTCTTCAGTAAATTGTCCATTGCGGTTTATTTGCCGAATAAATTATTGACCGCAGTGACAGCGGAGGTCTACATTTTAACTCGATATATATATATATATATATATATATATATATATATATATATATATAACCGATATATACAGTATGTATCACAACGAAGAGCAAACCTTAAAACTGGTTGACGGGGAACTCGAGTACAATGTAATGACGTGCATTTCACGTGCCTAAATACATGTTTTATGGCATAAAATTACTAAATGAATTACTCGAAGACCATATTTTTGCAGTCGGTTAATGGTTTTTGTAACATCCTATAGGGTTTGTTTACGTTTTTGATTTTTGACAGTGCATGCGTATTGCGTACTGTTGATATGTAGCTAGGGGCAACTAATTAACATTAACGTTGTTATGTCAATACACATGCGCTTTGAGTTCTGTTTATAAGTAACCTAGGTAATTATTTTAATAATGGCTGTAGTCATAGGCAACGCGCAAGCGCTTTGTTAACTATTTGTTTGTAACTAGGTAAAAATCCAAACTTCAACAAGGTTTGACGCCTGTCTGTCAGTTGGTAATTTAAGAAATGTCATTTATAAGATTGTAAACAAATAATACAGGGGAGGTGCAACACAATAATAATAAATGTATATTTTTATACCTCACGTAAAACCTGTCGTATTTTTGATGAATTAGGTAAGTACCATGCTCATATTTATGATCTAAACATTAACGGGTTTCTTGTTTTGCCTTTCATTCTGATACATACTGTATATATATATATATATTATTAAATCCACCTGTTAGTTTTCTCCGAAAACCCTCCGGTAAGTATGTAAATTTATCGAGACACGATGCGCGTCCCTAATCTTATGGTTTATAAAGTTTACGTACCGACAAGCGCTTATGCCGTTGACTCAGACGCTATTATTACTTAACTCGCGCGTAAACAGTATTTGTCAGTCGGAACTAAAGACGTGCCCTGCGCGCCGTTGACATGTATAGAAGACTACTCGTACAGACTAGTGCGGTGATATTACTTCATGATTCGATAATGTTTAGTTGTTGTTTTTCATGATAAAGTCCTTTATTTTCAACATTTTCTTGTATAGTAAATCTGTTTAGTTTAGAAATTTTGAGAGAAATCTAAGTTTGGAAATAAAAAAAGGCAAATTGAGAAGAATTCCACCTTTAATTATGAATATCGATATCACTATTTGCAATCCCTAAACTTTTTATTAGTTGTTTACTTAAAATTTGCTCTGGCGTGTGAGTGAGCGTCTTGGCGAACAGGGTCCGGCGGCCAAAAGGTTAAACCACGCCGAAAATCATAATAAATCATATCACGAATATTTTCACGAACGAGTTCCATTCTTGCAGCGAGATGACATTTAAAACCCGTCAAAAACCAAACACTGCCGTTAATAAGAAAGAAAAAATATACCGGCCAGTACTTAAAAAAGTTCAAATTTTACCATGGAGGTCAAATATACTATTTAAGAAGATTGTAATCCCGGTTTCCGGATATATAAATAGCAGCCCTCGCACTTATTATCATGTTTCATTAATACATACATTGCTCAGTGTTGTGAACAGAGAAGAAACATAATATAAGTTAATTTATATTCCAAGATTAAAAAATAAGAATTTTAATAAATTGCGTTTTAATTTTTTCATGGAAAGGTTGTACACAAAGAGATTGGAAGTCTTAGGGCGACACGCCTATAGAGAGACGGCTTGAGAGCCAAAACTCGTGTGTCGCATATGCGCCCGGCGCATACGTGACAGTCAGTAGCAGTCAGTATCCCTAGGGCCGTCATGGAGTAATAATAAAATGAAAATACTTCAAAAATGCCACATTGCTCAATAATCGGGTGCCGCAACCAAAGCAAATTTGTAAATAAACAAAATTCAAACGTATCGTATCACAGGTAATTAAATAATATGTAATTCATTCAATATAAAATTAGTATAGGCAAGAGAAATAGGGAAGTGACACGACGCTGCATTTGTTATCGATAGTGTATGTCATATGCCTTACTAAAATAGTAAGATGAATTTTTATTTAAATATTATTGAAATACTAAAAAAAATACACAATACAATATACAGTGTGTATCAGAACAAAAAGCAAACCTTAAAATTGGTTGACGGGAACTCGAATACATTGTAATGACGCCCATTTTACGGGCTTGTGGTAGACTTCGGAAGACGTAGAGGTACCTTATGTATGTGGACACCACTTCCTGTGTTGCTTGAATGTTCTACTAACTACCGCTTATAATGATTGTATATTTATCTGCAGTAAGTTTATTTATTTCCTCGCAAATGTGAGGAAAAACGTTGTGTGTATCACGAGCCGTACTAGAATTACGACCTGGTCTTCGAATCAACCTGTGACTTAAATTCACATTCGTTCGTAATATCTTGTTTACTGCCCTTAGTGCCCTTAATACACACTGTTCTATACCGGACTCTAAATAAAAATATTGTAAAGAAAGAGAGCGCGTTATGTTTTATCTGAAAGATGTAACTGGAGATTGTAAAACAGGCCCTTAGTTAAATTATTGTAAATAAAATATGTAGTTTAAATTGCGTCAATTCTTTATTTACTCTTCTTGTGTTAATAATTAAATATCCTCTTCTTATGTTGTACTAAGATAGTACGAGCATCGCTTCATTATAGAATACTGATATAAGAAACAATTCACTTAAACCATAACGCAGTAATAAAATGAAATAACAATGAAGTCATTCGAGTGTCTGATTTTGAAACAGAGGTTAAAATAAGGTAAGAAATAAAAATATTTGCATAACTTTATTTCATGTAATTTTTAGTGAAATGTTAATAACTGCTCCTAATCTATCGATACAATATCGACCCATATCATAACCCTATAAATAGCACGTATGGCAGTTTTGACAATTACATGTCAAAATTACCTGACACGGTCGATTTCTATGAGAATCAAAGCCAAAGGCTCCTCTATATGTAAGGTTGTCACACTAAAGAGGTCCGTGCTCTGTGGTTGTACATTAAAAAACCTAAAGAGGCAGAGTTCTCACACAATGGTCTGTTTTTAAACGTCACTGTAACTATCTGTCAACTGTAACTCATGTGGGATTTTCTTTCATTCGAGTTCATATTGTTGTCGGTTGAGTCGGTTGTGTTTTCTATTGTTGTTAGCTTTACTTAAAGATTGTTGTTATCATTTTTGTTGAATTTCGTTGTTAGTTGTTAATCTATTTAGAAAGGTATTTCTAAATTACCGCTTTTAAATTATCTTGCTTATAAACACTTAAAACATTTTTTATACCCAACAAATTAGTAATAAATGTGAAAACTATGCATTCAGCTATCGGTAAATATCAAATGATATGTATGTACATAAGTTCCTCGAAATTCACTGATATCGGCCGAAATCGAAGAAGGAAGGTTTGCGACCACTGCTTCTTTGTTTAACCGTTTGACAGATAATTCTAATCTTAAAATAAAACGAAGTATAGCTTTCAATAATGCGGTCAAAAACCGCATATTATCGATTTCGATACTTAATTTTTTATTTTTCAAATTTCGAACACATTTGACACAAGGAAATTTGATTTGACCTCTATTCTAATATCAGTCGAGATGACGTTTAGTTTGAGACTAATTGTCAATTACATACAATTGCGCACGCAAGTCGCACGTTATTTTGATATCGAACGATATGAAAATTGGGGCTAACTCTACTTTGTCTCTGAAATTTAAAAATATAAATGTCAAATCATGAATGTCAGAAAAGTTTTCATTCCTGAAAGTCGTCATGGCGGTCGATATATAGGTATGCGCTTTGAACGCATCATCAGAGCTCATGATATGTGAGTGTGTATAAAGCAGTGTATGTAATAGTAAATAATTAGGCATTAAAAACTTGTGTGATGATATTACGAAACTCGTTTCAGAAACCCACACTCGAGTTTTAGTGCCTCTCATTATATACAATCACATAATAGTACATTGTGATACACGTGTGCTATGATGGTCATTATACACGAGGCGGTATTGTGCGCGCGAGCTGAAAGCGAGTGCGCAATAAGGAAGCCGATGTGTATAATGGCCATGCACACACGTATCATACGACATTTTTCAACACACTTCTAAGTAAAAATCAAAATTTAATTCGAGGTTATTAACTTTTGTTAAATACGTTAACTTAATTGTCAGAATCATGTCATGTCAGAATGCCATATGGGTTTCACTAACCTTTATTGACTACTTGAAGCTTCTTGCGATGCCTTTTCGACGTCGGTTGATGAAAATATTTTACATTTTCAACTAATAAATTTTGGGATTTATTAGTTGAAAATGTAAAATATTTTAAGCTAAGGCCTAAACGTCACAAATAAGTAGGTATATTTATCACTATTAAGTACAACTAGATTTTCATGATAGCACCCGCGTTTTGTAGTTTCAGAGGAGCCTAATCCACATAATTTTATAGTTTTACTTCTAATTCTCTTAAAGTTGCATTTTATCATAATAATAAAGCGAGAAAACAATCAAAAATGATTTACGTAAATAAGTTACCGCGACGCGCCATTGGTGTATTTTTTTCGAATTCGCGTTGCGCGCGTAAATTTGAGGCAAAGGCCCGCCAACAAGCCAAAATAAAAAATGAAATTATTTATGTTTGAAGCACAAATTATTGTGAATTTTGGATAATTTAATACAATTTCACGTATATTCAATAATCCAGATGGTTTTAATCCATGTACTCAACTAAATACGGAGATATTGCTTTTTAAGGCATTAGTTATTATGCGGCTAAAACAGTGTACTTTATTTGGAAAAAAAAACTTTCCATTCCGACAAAATTTGAATGTATTATCTGTGTACGTAACTTAAGTCTCGTAGGGTACAAACTTAATATGATGGGGTTTTCTGATTACAACACTAGTTCAATTATATAATGAAAAAGCACGCGTGTTTAATATCTAGGATTATGAGCCTAAAAGCGGTACGATAAGAACCTCGTTACGAGCCAGTGTGTTGAAAACTACTATTATAGACCGTTTAATATTACCAACTCAAATAAAATATGTATAGTACATGTAGGTTCTACTGATAGTATTAATTTTGTATAAAACGATAAATTAAAAACGAAGTAATTTTGCTTGCAAACCGAAATCAGACTATAGTGAACTTTTTTTGTTTATGGTGATTTGCGACACTTCTTATTAATAGATTATATGACAAGACAAAAACCAATGCAAAGATTGTAACTTAGGAGTTCTAAATTTGTAAAACAACAATATACTTTTTATGCCATTACTCACTCCACGTCAATCAATAAGTTTTTAACCCTTGACCGCCATGAACGCCTAAAGGCGTCGTGTGCTGTCGTACCCACGATGCCACAACGCCTAAAGTTGTCTCAGTTAAGGTGTACTTCGATCATGAATAAAATCTATGTTTTAATCGTTTTGCACAGCACTACGAGATTCGTCATTTTTGGTTATCGTAACGTGCTTGGCGTCTGACTGATCACTTCATTTAAATATGAAAGCGGTCAAAGGGTTAACCGACTTCGAGAATTCGACGGAGGCGGTTATATATTCGTCTGTTAGTATTTTTTTATATATGTTATTCAGGACAATTTTATTACATTTAAAGATCAATTTATTTTAATACGCTAGCTGTATTCGTATTCACGTTAATATACAAACAAGTAAATCCTAGTGACCCGGAATTTTTGCACTCAAGTGTAGTAGTCAAATATACATAAAACCTAAAACAGTGTGCGGTTATCAGGCGACTTAGATAGAGGATACTGTGAACGCCACACTGATTACAGATGCATATTTAATGAGCCACTCACGTGGAGAGCGTTCCCAAAGCAACAATGCGACCAACAGCAGTTTTGATATTCACTGCTGCGACAATCATCGAGCAATTATTGCCTGATCATGTTGCCCTGTCATTAAACTTATGGGAATTTGGGTACTAATCAACAAACTGTAACCTTAACGGCCAAACAGAAGATTTATAATTTACAATGATGGTGTAATCATTGCGGGGGATTTAGTCTTCAATTAAAAATCGGAGTTAAAATAGGTGCTACATTTAAATCTCAATTCACACCTCACGAACTTTTCGGTTTGTAGGGTAAACTCGCATTACTTGGTGATATTTTTAATTCGGTGATACTAGACTGAAAAAAAAAAAACTTAAATACGTTGCAAAAAGGTTGAAATCTAAAAATATTATATCGATACTTGACTTTTAAAAAATCGACCTACTTGCAAAGTTTTTAAGTATATTTTTCTGTGTAGTATCACCGAATTAGAAATATCACCAAATAATGCGAGTTTACTCTTCTACAACGTACTCATTTGCTCAGAAAGACTCCAGATGATTTTATTATTAATGTAGTTACTACATTAATAATAAAATCACCGGTCGTCAATCAAGGTCTACAGTAGACCTGGACATCAATATTGACGACCGGTTGGCGTAGTTCCTTCATATCCTTCCTGCTAAGCCGATGGTTCTGGGTTCGAATCCTGGTAATGGCATTAATTTGTGTGAAGAACACAGATATTTGTCCCTAAGACATGAATGTTTTCTATGTATTTGTATAGGTATTATATATATCATTATCTGGGTACCCGTAACACAAGCCTTCTTGAACTTACTACGGACTTAGTCAATTTGTATTAGAATGTCCTATAATATTAATAAAATATTACTTAAAATATTATGATTATGAGCCAATTTATTATGTAAGAAACAAATAAAATAAGAAAAATCTGTATGATATGAATATTATTGCGACGGAGAAAGTATTCACGTGTGAAGGAAGGCCGGGCGAGGTGAAAGGCGGTGGGCGGTAGAAGAAGGCTCGCGCAGTTTAATTTCCCACGAGGTCGATCTCAGCGCCGCAGTGCTCAACCCGCGGGAATTAATTGCCAGTAATGAATAGTCAAGTGAACAACCGTTAATTATGGGTACCTATAATATTTGGTACAATGGCGGCTCAGCATTCCACAGACTAAGCTATTCAAAATTAATGAAAACCGCTTCTTCGCGAAAAAATCATATCCTACTTTGCGGATTTAGATAAAGGCAAGTGATTTCATCAAATAAAAATTATTTAACGTATAAATGTCTTTTGGTTAATATAACACCACGGAACTCAAATTTGGCCAAGTTTTGATATTTATTACTGTATGGGCATTTTCACTAAATCGTGCACCTGGATCAAAATTATGAGTTTTAAAAATAACCTGTTTTTATGGTAGATGTTCTAATCTAAAATGAAGTTTATTTTCTAAAGTTAATAAAACTGTGATGAGTCCCACATAAATACGCTTAGTTTTTTATTTATTGATAAACAAACGTGACAGTGTAGTCCAGAGCGGTCAGTTTTGTAACAATGTATATTTTGTTGACACGCTTTAACTACAAAAGTAATTAGCTATACTTTGCATTTGTTTTGCTGCAAATTACTTGTGTTTTCTTATAAACAGGTCGTTTTATAAAACAAACAGCTTATATTGCTTGAAAATAAATTTTAAGGTCAGTTTTATAACGATTGATACCATTATGTTATTTATTTTGTTTATTTCTGTCAACATTTCGAAAATATCGTTCTGAGTTGCATTTGTTTTAAATGTATATTTTAGATAGTTCACGATTAAAAAGAAACGTTGGGTTTTAAGCGTATAGAAAACGAAATAGAGCCCAAAGAAAGCAACTGAGCAAGTGGGACAGTTACAAAACTGACAAGCTGAAAATTATTAGGCTGGGGTTACATGATGCGGATAGGTAATGAAAAAACTGTAAATATATTAATTTGTTTTATTAAGGATACTGCGGTAATTATTTAGGAACATAATGAGTCTTTGAACTGGTTAGGTATGTTAAACTTATCAATGATTAATACTTCAATTCACTTAATTTAGGCACATTCAGATTCAGATTTATTTATTTCATAATACATATTACATTATAAATTGCAGGCATGTCAATCTACAAGTATTCATATTATTATTTTGTTTAGCTTTTTGTTCTGTTGTGTTCTGAACTTCTGACTATTAAGTATCACTTAATATTATTAAGTATCACTTTTCAGAAAGCTTTGGGTGCAGGAAGCTTAATTTCCAAAGGTCATTGGGCATTTTGTTCGGACATTTGACCCACGGCATACACTAACGAAATAGAGCTAGATGTGTAGATAAATGTATCTGCAACTCAGTGGTAGGTCGCATTCTTGCAGGGCATGGGAGAGTTGAGGAATATGTGTTTGTTTTTAGTTAATTAATTGTTCTACTTGTCTCTAGGTGGAGCCATGGTAGCAAATTGAGCATTTTATTTTATATAAGGTGCTAACAAATTAGTCACGGATATTTTAAGAGATAATACATTGTATTAAAACAATTAACTTTAACTATAATTAAGGAACCTTTGTATATATTTTTTTTGGTTTCATTTACCGAACAAAAATAATAATTATAATTCCGTCTAAAAATAATGACCATGTGCAAATTTAACTGACAAGATGTTTAGCATGACGTTGACAATCGAGTATTTGATTTGACGTTAAGTGGCCAGTTAGGTGTTAGGTAAAAGAGGTACTAAAATATGTTCAATGAGTACTTATTTATTAATCACACTAACAGGGTGTTTTAACGTTGCAAATTTGTTTCCTAGTTTTCTCCAAAAAAAACATAACAAAACTTATGGTGTTTCATACCTAAATGTACTCCGAGAACCGAGTACTATCAGCGGTAAAAATATCCGTGACTAAATTGTTAGCACCTTATATAGTAGACTATTAAAACATAATTTATTTACAAGGTATTAATCATAGATATTTTTTTTTTACTGTTGATTGACCGCACTTAAATATATTATATATTCCAAAATCATCTTTACTACCGACATCTTGTGTTTAGTAGATGAACCGTGTTACCATCGAGTAGGTGAACTAAAGGCTGGCATGAATAAATATAAATAAATACATACTTTCGGGACGAAATTAATAGAAAGACATGAATATTGTCTCATTTTCTTTCAAAAAAAACGATATAAACACTGTTTTCGTAACGCCTAATTTGGAATATTATAGGTAACATGTTCAGCCTATTTTTTTGAATAACTTTTTTCTCCCGGTCGATAAATTGAAAATTTTGACATATTTTGAAAAGCGGAATTAAGCTCTATAATTTAAAACTGGTTTGGTGTCTGTACGCGAACTCTCATAAAGCGGGCCAAAAACGCCCAATGAACTATCCATTTTTGATACTTATGATCATAAAGGTATTAGCCCTAGAGACCTAACGTCAAACTACGAAACCGTCAAAGTTGAAGCCAAAAGTGAATTCATGTGTGCGTGCGACGCTCGTATTTTCACGCGGCGACACACACATAGGGACGAAAATAATGTTGCCAGGAAAACCCTGCGCGTCTTAAGTAGAGGGATTTAAGGCATTTAATTTTAGTAATACTAATATTGTTTTAAATTGCGTAGGTTTGGAATTTATAATAAGAAATCTAATTTTATGTTCCATAGAACCCTTATTTTTAGTCTGGTATTTGTTCAGAGCAAATTTTACTATATTTAGTCAGTTTCCATAATTGGTAATTTCTATTCAGCCTTATTTTCGCTAGCCATTCGGGCGGCGAGATACTCATCAACTGGAAACCTAAAATGAATACTAGATAGATAAAAAAAAATGTAAGTTAAAACTTGGTAACAAATATTATAAATTCTTAAGTTTCTTAAACCATAATTGGAAACGAATATGTAAATAGAAATAACAATAGGTAAGCGAAACACTAGCAAATATAGACATTTTCGCACGTAATTATTATGCCCCAATCGGAGGGAAAAATAATCATTGTACTGGCAACATTTTCATACAATCGCGTTTGAATTTTTTGCATTTATAAATACGTAAAAATATAACATAAAACTTAATACTTACGAGTGGAATGTGATCTTACGTGCTGTGTTTGTGTTGGAAGATAAGTTAGAATACCCAATCACTGCACAACCAACCATTATTACTTAATTTTATAATAAAAACCGGGAGATGTTTTTGCGATGACACGACCTTGAGCACTGATAGACGTCATTCCACATGTTGAATATTTTTCAACATTGAAGTGGCTTCATTGCTGGTATACTCACACACTATCTAGGCCTTCTTTATCTATGCTTAAAAATTTATACTTGGAAATATGTACAATATATTTCTTTTTAAAATCTCCCCTTATTTATAAACATTAACCACTTAAAAAAACAAATGTTTATTTTTCAATTGTTATAGAGTCGTTGGATACCTGCTAAAATGGAAATGCATGATAAAAAATTTAGGGCCATTATAATATATTGCGACTTCAAAAGTGGATTGACAAAGCAATATTGGGGAGAGTGATCGATAGCTGCTTCAAGTCAAAATGTACCATTATAGATAACGATTAGGTATAGGTAGTTTCCGGAATTGCAACTTGGTCTTGTACCGGTCACAGAAGACGTGCGTGAAGGTCGACAAAATCGGCAAATGCAGTACTGGATGTTATGCGACCAAAGATAGGCAAAGAAAGAAAATGCGCGACAATGAATAAAAAAAGAAATAAAATGAACACATCGAAAAAAAAAACAAACTGTAGGCATTTTATTGAGTTAAAAATCCATTATTTTAGGTCAAGGATTAGGTTAACGAGAATCATTTTCTTGTTACTTCAGTATTTGTTTGACGGCGAGAAAACGACTCTTGTTAATTAGTACTGCAAAACTTTGAATGAGTTCAAAGAAGGAAGGTTAAACTCAAATGCCGTTAGGCCGTACGCTGTGTTAGGTGATGTGTTAAGGAAAAACATTAATTGTGACTCGCAGTGTGGTTAAAAAGATGGCGGCGATATTTGTCTCTATCAGGTCATGTTGCACCTATTCATTTTAAATAAACTATAGTACTTAATGCCGACTGGAAATATTTGATTACCAACTGTCTCTGCTGTTTACACACTCAATTATTGTAATTTAGATAGATGCAAAATCCAATTTCCTTGTTTTTCCCAGATGTTCCAAATATTATCGAAGTAGATGATATAATCTAGCTATAGTAACATTTTCAGACATAAAAAATGAGGTGTTACAAATAATTTTAAAGAAAAAAAAAACCGACTTCAATTGGACTTCCCGGTATAAGTTAAAGTAAGCGAATTATTGCTAATTTATGTTTTTATTTTGTTAATTTTCCTTACATCGTATTACAACTTACATACGTATTACTACCAGGGTTCAGCATCAGCTCCATCTTGTGACCTGCTCTCCTAATTGATCGTTAACATGAGTCAATTAACGAAAATAGCACACGCGTATGTTTCACCAAACCTGAGTTCCTATAGGTGCTGCCAGGGTTTACCATCAGCTCCATCTTGTGAACTGCTCTCCTAATAGGCTATATGCACTTGAAATAGATAAGGCTTATATTTTTTTCTCAGAAACTATGTTGGTTCAGCATTACCTATATCCCTATCAAAATTTCTTAATTTTATTTTATTTTAGCTGTGAAAATAATTATTGAAAAGTGCAAAAAAGTTTGTGAAATTACAAACGGTTGAAACGCTGTGACGTCGAGGGTGACGTCATTGGATAGGTGCGTCTGTATACCAAACATTCGAGAAGCCAAGAACGCGAATGAACAGAGCGCCGCTCTGTAATCTCGCTTCTCGGTTTCTCAAATGTTTGGTGTACAGCCGGCACAGAAGCACTAGTATCCAGATCATTAAAAAAAAGCGTGCGAATCGTGAATCGTCTGTGTCAAATTGTATACATGTTGTCGTATGGAATTTCCTTCATAAGAAATCTAGTGTTTCTCGTTCTGCTACTCATATTTTTGCATTTTGGCACAATCCAATACATATCCCATCTTTAAAGCGGTTTTATGACTTATAGTTGTATGTCGTTTTCCACTGTAAATGTAAACATAATTTGCTGAACAATACAAGACTAATTAAATAATAAACAATTTTTAGGTTATGTTGGCCGGTCAAACACGTTCATAAATCATAATCTTAAGTCACATCAATTGATCTGAGTAATTTATTATATCTGAAAAAATCAGGATACGTGTAAGCAATATCTAAATTGTACGTAATTTTATGCATTATTAATTCACAATATGAATTACAATTATTATGCATCGTAATCTGATTCAGACTGTGTGCCGGCCTTAGATGAACAATGACGTCACGGCTCAGCTTGCCGGAATGGCGGGCGTTTCAAACGCCCGTTTTTATTTGGAGTTTTTGAAAGAAGATTTATCTATTAAATTTTAGTTATTATGCGCTGAAAATTATTTTACAGTATTTTTATGATAAAAGCTATCATCCAACAGTATTTAAAAAAAATGTGATTATTCCCTATTTCTCGTGAACACGAATCAAATCATGAGAGCAGCAGTCGCCTATGTTACACCAAACCTGAGTTCCACTAGGTACTGCCAGGGTTCAGCACCAGCTCGATCTTGTGAATTTCACTCCTAATTGCTCGTTAACACGAGTGGAATGACCTAAATAGAAGTCGCGTATGTTGCAACAAACATGAGTTCCATTAGGTACTAGGTACTACCTGGGTTTAGCATCAGCTCCATCTTGTGAACTGCTCTCCTAATTGCTCGTTAACACGAGTGGAATGACGTAAATAGAAGTCGCCTATGTTGCACCAAACCTGAGTTCCACTAGGTACTGCCAGGGTTCAGCATCAGCTCCATCTTGTGAACTGCTCTCCTAATTGCTCGTTAACATGAATCGAATCATGAAAACACCACTCGCCTATGTTGCACCAAACATGAGTTCCATTAGGTACTAGGTACTACCTGGGTTTAGCATCAGCTCCATCTTGTGAACTGCTCTCCTAATTGCTCGCTAACACAAATCGAATCATGAAAACAGCACTCGTTTATGTTGCACCAAACCTGAGTTCCACTAGGTACTACCAGGGTTCTGCCTCAGCTCCATCTTGTGAACTGCTCTCTTAATTGCTCGTTAATATGAATCGAATCATGAAAACAGCACTCAGGCAACATAGCGCTCAGGCAACATAGGCATGTTGCACCAAACCTGAGTTCCATTAGGTACTGCCAGGGTTCAGCACCAGCTCGGTCTTGTGAATTTCTCTCCTAATTGCTCGTTAACACGAGTCGAATGACGTAAACAGAAGTCGCGTATGTTGGACCAAACTTGAGTTCTACTAGTTACTGCCAGGGTTCAGCATCAGCTCCATCTTGAGAACTGTTCCCCTAATTGCCTGTTAACACGAGTTGAATGACGAAAACAAAACTCTCGTAAGTTTTACCAAACCTGAGTTCCATAAAGTACTGCCAGGGTTCAGCACCAGCTCATTTATTCCTCATGATATCCATCATCAAAATATAATTAAAATCAAATAGGACTCCTCGAAGGCATTTCGTAACTAACAAAAGATGAATGTCTCAAATCAGAAGATACAGCTGGGGCCCGCGAATTATAGGGCAGTTCCTCTTTGACATCCCTGGACGTCATCATCAGGTCTGCTCCACTAAACTGGTAGGCTTTGTAAAAAAATGCTCGAGTATCTCAAGAAAATACCCAAATTACTATGCATGTGCCTTTCAAATTTGAGGAGTTCCCTCAGTTCCTCATGGATCTCATCATCAGAAATGGATTTTGAAAAAAAACGGGAGCAACCTGGAACCATCTACGTGCAGAAAACAAAAAAAATAATTCAAATCGGTTCAGTAATAACGGAGTTCTGAGGTAACATCCATAAAAAAAAACATGAATTGAGAACCTCCTACTAAATATTGAATTCGGTTGAAAAGTTGATAATTATGAAGGTTTTCATAGAGGGTTAATGATATGTGGGTAATAAGACTAATAAGTTTCCACACCACCTAATCATAAAAGTGGCACATCCTATTGTAGAATGTATCGCTTCATTCGGAATTTAATGTACGCCCCCGCCGGAAATTATATCATTTTGATCACTTGTAACACAATCTACTATGTTTTTCCATGTAAGTGCATATTTTTTTAATTCCCTAAATATTCAGGCCAGCCTACGTACCTAACGTGACATGTAGAAAAGTGTGTGTAAGTTACTACAGAAGGTGCACTTTTCTACATTTGACGTTGCGTTTGACTTTAGGGTTTTCAACGTGGTGCCAGGTGCTACGTGGTGGTACATATTGCCCAAAAAACAATTTAACTGTATACAATTTCATCTATAAGGTCTCCACTCTTATAGTTGTTTTAAAAGAGCTTTCATTATGTCATTATACTTTATAATGGCACATAGAATGTTTGGCTAATATTGCTTTTATTCTTTTAAGTCTGGTATACTTTCACTTTCACCTAATAGTCCAGTATAAGTATTTTAGATTCCATTAAATCTCAATAGTCTATACACCCTGGCGGGTGCTGCCTCTGCGTGCATCCCATAACTCGGGCAGGTGCAACATCCGCTCGGGGTACCCTTTACATTTCATTATATTGTCGAAAGGGCCTCTGCGAGTTGGGTTCGGCTCCGCGTACGCCTCCCAAAGGTCCGGAACACCAATGTTCCGTGTTCCGTGATGGGAAAGATATAGATATTTATAAAAATATTTTTTTTCTAAGTATTGTGTTTGGAATCGAAACTTAGGATACTAAATAATAATTTATTATTTAGTATCCAAACACAATTCTTACAGAGCTTGTTTTGCGAGGTGGTTGATTCATACTATATTGTAAATGGTTTTATTTTTTATATAACTTAATTTTTAGGGTTCCGTAGTCAACTAGGACCCTTATAGTTTCGCTGTGTCTGTCCGTCCGTCCGTCCGTCCGCGGATAATCTCAGTGACTGTAAGTACTAGAAAGCTGTAATTTTGTACGAATATGTATATTGATCACGCCAACAAAGTGGTAAAATAAAAAGTGGTATTACCGGGACCTTCCCGTGAGACCTAGAAAGAGCGCGAGAAGGCATCGTCTATCCTGCTCGCGCTGCTGACGTCACATCACGCCACCCCACTCCGGGCCGGACTGGAGGTGGAAGGAGCGCCGGAGCACGGACGCTCACTTTGGCGGCGCGTTGGCTAGGGATCGGTCGTTAGACATTGGAATAGCAATTCGTACTTATTTAGGGCTTAGGTTTAGATTTATCGCGTGTTTGAGACCTAACTTTGTAAACCTTGATTTACATTATTAAAGTTGTTGATTTGTTTCGTGCATTTTTCCAATGATCCCTAAAAGTGGTTATAATTTATTTTTAAGAGTACCTCCCAAAGTGGGGCGTGATTTTTTTTATCGTTTCAACCCTAGAGTGTGACATATCATTGGATAGGTATTTGTAAAATAATGAGGGTTTCCTAAAAACAGTTTTTGATAAAATTAATATTTTCGGAAATAATCGCTCCAGAATTTAAAAAAAATGTGTGTCCCCCTCTAACTTTTGAACTATAAGTTAAAAAAATATGAAAAAAAAATTACAAAAGTAGAACTTAATAAGAACTTTCTTGGAAAATTATTTTGAACTTGATTGGTTGAACGGTTTTTGAAAAATTGTACAAAATAATTTCTGAATTAAGTTTGTAATTTAACTGTACATACACTTCTTTTATCTTGAGTATCAGATATAAAATATATATCTTAAAAATAAAGATGCAATAATACATTTCTTTTTATGCCTAATTCACGTGTAAGTATGAAATAAAAACCGGCCAAGAGCATGTCGGGCCATGCTCAGTGTAGGGTTCCGCGGTTTACCGTCCGTCGCAATAGGCAACCTTAAAAAGTGTTTTAATAGATACATTGCTCAATATGCTTATAATAATTAAGAAGTCGATGATACTTTCGATCACACCCGTCCCGACCCCATCTACTCCGGAAAAATCTTAACAGCGCGAAGTAGACCACAGTGCCATCTCTCGGGCAATTGGGTTACTAATTTATTATACAAACTAGACGGGTTATGTATGTTGGGTTTTCGGGGGTAACTTTTGATCACGTGAATCGATTTGAATCATTCTTTTCTTATTAGAAGGAAGATACGTGCGGGATGATAAATTAAGTACTCAATATAAAAGAAGTGTTTGCATATACAGTTAAATTAAATTAATTCCGAAATTATTTTGTACAATTTTTCAAAAACTGAATTCAACCAATCAAGTTCAAAATAATATTCCAAGAAAGTTCTTATTAAGTTCTACTTTTATAATTTTTTTCATATTTTTATAACTTATATTTCAAAAGTTAGAGGGGGGGGGGGACACATTTTTTTAAACTTCTGGGGCGATTATTTCCGTAAATATTAACTTTATCAAAAACTGTTCTTTGTAAACCCTCATTATTTACAACAAATACCTATCCAATGATATGCCACACCCTAAGGTTGAAACGAAAAAAAAACACCCCCACTTTACGTGTATGAGAGGTACTCTAAAAAAGAGATTATAACCTCTTTTTATTTTACCAATTTGTTGGGGTGACCAATATACATATTCGTACAAAATTACAGCTTTCTAGTACTTACAGTCACTGAGATTATCCGCGGACGGACGGACGGACGAACGGACGGACGGACAGACAGACAGAGCGAAACTCTAAGGGTTCCTAGTTGACTACGGAACCCTAAAAAGGACCGCCCCGAATCGCAACCGGCGCAAAAACTCCCATCACACTAGCAGCGTTTCCACGCTGTATAGCTAATGAAATCCTTTGCACCAGATACGATCCGGAACGTGGATCACCGCCCCTCTCCCTAAACCGGCGACCGAGTTCCCTTATAAACGACTTAGCCTCCGTCCCCCAGGGACCCGCAGTCTCCACCGCAAGCGGCACGAAATCATACATTGGTTCCAGGGCGCTGTATTTGGCATGTTTTAGCTTGGCCGTATGTTCAGCGGCCGACCCAGTAGCCCTAAGCGTGAGGCTATGGTGGGACGGTGCAAATGTACTGACACACGTGGCATCCCATAAGAGGCACCGTCCCTTTTGCCACGGAACCAATGTGAGTCCGTCCGGCCTTTTTCCGTCCGTGCGAGACAATCCTGGAGGCTCCAGAGTGCAAGGGATGTTGGCCGACACTAGAGCTCGGCGAACCGCATCATTGATCGTGTGATGTCTCGAAAAACGCCCTGCGCATCTTTGACAGCCAAGTCCATGGTGGCCGTCCTCCTGGTGGTTTCCTTAATTATACCAAGCCACATGACGAAGTTGTTCTAGTTGTTTTAAGGTGATATCTTTATTTTTATGTCTAACATTTGAGGTTGTCATAGTCTCCGGAACTAAAAAATAGGCTGTAGTAAGGCTGAGTTGGATGCAACGTGAAACGCGGAGTGACACCCCCCTTTTGACATTAGAAAATATCTTTGTCACTCTTTACGAGAGACATATATAAAACAGAGCAATGGAATCAGACAATTTCGTATAACCCCACTTTGAAACGTCTTTCTGATTTCAATGTCACTTCAAGGTCATTTCGTTTCTTGCTCCTAGCAAAATGCGATTTTGCTCACTGTTTTTCAGCAATAATTTTTTAAATCTCTTGTTCTTTAACTACGTAGCAGTTCATACCTGAAAAATGTGTGAATCTTGACGGGTCGTGTGAAAGTAGGATCAATTATAAATGGATAGCGTTGTTGATCTACAAGTGCTCCGATTTTCAAACATGTAAAAACTATATTAAATGCTAACGCAATTGTTTTCATCAGCGTTAACCTGATTTCTGTTTTCGCACGACTTGCATTCATTAAGAACAATGCAAGTAGCAAAGAGCCGTTGTTGTCGCTGGTAGTTCAATGAACTCAGTCAGCCACATTATAAAAACCTTATTTCATCACACTTGCTCGTAGTTGGTGATATTATAATATATGTATGCCATGGCCGTAATGGATTGTCATACTATTTTACCGCCCGCGCGGGCCTTCCGAACGCCGCTCATCGCGGAGACGGTAGTGTGGACTGTGCTACTTGGTGGAAAAAACCAAATGTAATTAATGACATTCAGAATAAAAGACAAAAGTCATATAAAAAGCATAGACAATAATAAGCACGTAAAAAAGGTAAATTTATATAAAAAGGTTGAGCATTCTTGCACATTCTCCCCTTTTTTTTAAGAAACGAGGACTTTCGCCAGCTTTTTGAGGGGTCTACGTAGAACTCCAGCGGACATCTGCCACTCTAATTATTCCGTCTCTGCCGGGATATACTTTCGTGACACGGCCCTTTGGCCAGGAGCCTCTTGGTAGGTTGGAGTCACAGACAATCACGACGTCGCCCACTGCAATATTAGGCGGGTAACCTCCTCCTGTTCTTGGTGATAAAGAAGGTAGGTATTCCTTGACCCAGCGCTGCCAGAAGTGGTCAGCTAATCTTACGGCTCTGCGCCATTTGTTTCGACTCGGAAGATCCGCGTCAGTCAAGGTAGCGGGAATAGGACGCCCTGGTTGTGATGCGAGTATAAAATGAGCCGGAGTCAGCGCCTCTTCAGCATCAGAATCAAGTGAAACATGGGTTAAGGGTCTCGTATTAACTAGGGCTTCTGCCTCTGCTAATAGCGTACTCAGCACCTCATCTGAAGGAGCCTGTTCTCTAAGGGTCACTTTAAGAGCTTCTTTAACACTGCGAATTAATCGCTCCCATGCTCCACCCATAAAATAAATAAATAAATAAATAATGCTGCAGGAGGAATAAAACGCCAATGTATTGATTCGTTGGCGGCATAATCTTCAATAGCATCGCCGTAAAGAGCTTGCAACTCTCTATTTGCGCCAACAAAGGCTGTTCCATTGTCAGACCAGATCTCTTGTGGTGTTCCTCGACGAGCGATGAAGCGGCGTAAACACATTATGGCCGCTTCTGCCGATAAACTGTGTGCCACTTCGAGATGTACTGCACGAATGACAAGGCACGTAAACAGGGCAACATAGCGCTTCTCCCTTCTTCGTCCTACCGAAACAAGCACAGGTCCAAAGTAGTCTAAGCCCACGAAAGAAAACGGTTTTTGATGATGAGCCAGGCGAGAATCAGGTAGATTTCCCATCGGCGGCTGGAATGTTCTTGCACGGCGAAGTTTGCACAACTGACAGTCATGAGCTACTGATCGGATAGCATTTCTGAGGCCAATAATCCAAAACCTTTGATGAAGCTCATTCAAAACCTTTTCTTTGTTTGCATGTCCAGCCTTTTGATGGTATCTAGCTATAAGGAGACGTACCGCTGGATGTTTTGCATCTAAAATCAGTGGTCGCTTAACTTCGTCGGAGACGGCCGTTACTGCGACTATGCGACTGGACATTCGTAGTTGGTTATTGTCATCTATAAAGGGTGACAGCTTGCAGAGACGGCTACTTCTAGGCAATGGCTCTTGGTTCCTTATCCGCAGGATATCCTCTTTAAAGGAATCAAGTTGGCTTTGGCGTAAAATGTGGGTCTCGGCTAGACGTATATCGCTCGCTGTTATTCTTGATGAAATATTAGGGGGATCGGGGGTTCCAGGAGAGGATGTGCAAGTTGGGTTGAAGTGAAGGTGCATAGAATTCCTTCATGACGAGTAAGCCTTAAATTCACGTCTCGTCTTAACATACTACGCATTCGCAATAATGATATGAATTGATGCGCCTTTGCAGTTGCTCGCACCATTCTCAACCATGAACTGAAGCGATTTGGATTCGCAGAGAGTGGTGCGGGCAGGTCAGTTTCAGTGATAAGATGAACAAATTGTTTGTATTCTTCGCGACCTAATCCACTGATATCAATTTTTGGTTCAGTGGGCCAGTCGGACGAAAGAAGAAAATCAGGCCCTGAGATCCAGCGAGATTCTGGAGAGAGCACAGAACGTTTGACACGTGTGGCATCATCTGCTACGTTTAGGTCACTCGGTACCCAATGCCACTCAATTATGTCTGTGAGCTCCAGTATCTCACCAACTCGATGTGACACAAAGGGTTTAAGGGTGCGAGCATCACTACGAAGCCAACCCAGTGCAGTCATTGAGTCGCACCAAAAAATACGTCTCAAGACTCTCAAGGGCTTCAATCGGTGAGCTTCGCAAATCGATGACGCTAGGCGCGCAGCTATCAGAGCGCCTTGAAGCTCTAAACGAGGAATAGAGATAGGCCGGAGCGGTGAAACACGAACTTTGCTGCAGATTAGAGATAGTCTGACATCGCCATTCACATATAAAAAGCGCCAATATGCTACAGCAGCATATGCGGACTCACTCGCATCCGAAAACAAATGCAGTTCGCATCCTACTACCTCAAGATCGCTCAAATTATAGCGCCGTGGTATTCTTAAGCTGGAAGTGGAGACCAGGTCTCGAAAGGAAGGACTTGACTTAAGATAACTTAAGTACATGTAGATAAGATTTGTAATCGTATGTAGGTAGTCTTTATTTTCCTCGCAATAGTGAGGGAAAAAATGTTGTATTACGCTCGGCGGCAAAGTTTGTTCAACTCTCGTGCCTTGAGACCCTCGAAAAGCTCAAGATTCCAGTTATTGAACCACTCGCTACGCTCGTGGCTCAATTTTGGAATCTTTCGCTTGCTCGGGTCTCAATATAAGCCCGACTAGCCCGAGAGTTAAACAACAACTTTGCCCCCTTAACTAATAACTATTTGCGTGTCGTGTCATCACTCGGAAAACATGGCCAGCCATGTTTGAATACTTGGCCAGTATCGCTCGAGTGCCGGTACGTTTGCGTAACGGGAGTATCCACGAGCCAAAACAGTTTCACGCGGTGTAAAATAAGTATTTGTGTTCTCGTATAATTTCTGATAACTTCGTACACTCATTTATTTTGACGAATAAAATTATGTAGGTGTTATAATTAAGAATAAACGAATGTTTTTAATAGCCGTTGATCAGCGTTCGGGTCTTTTTATATATATTTCACTTTGAAGTGAAAAATGTGGTGTGTGGACGACAGAAACAACTTACCTGTGGTCGATTGAAACGTTTCAATCGTCCTCGCGTTTAAATCGTCCCCAAAAGTAACCAACTTCGAAATATAAGATTCTGCATGCCTACCACACATCGAACATCGAAAATTGGCATTGACGGGAAAACCTCCTTGTGCGACAGAGACGGAGCTACAAATCCGCAATCGTTCGATTTTCGTGGTATAGGCCCTGTATTCGATGCACATGTTTGTTCTATCAATTTTCAAATTCACTTGTGCTCGTATCGTAGGATCATGGTGGTAATAAACGCGATTAATCCGTTCTTCTCTTCTCTTCAGTATTTAATTTCAATGAATAACAATCGCGGTAACAGAAGACAATATTATTCACTTGTGTAGTTTTTGACCTAGTTGATAAATTATGGATATTCGAAGTTTTTTATACTGATTTTTTGAGAACATATTTTGTTTTCAACAGACTTCATAAAAAGGAGGTTCTCAGTTTGACCCGTATGTTTGTATTTATGTTTGTTTTGTCCACGATTATCTCGCGTTCGGCTAAACTGATTTTGATACGGCGAGCACAACTACTTTGTTTTATGTCACATAAAAACATAATATGTTATTTTATTTTAGAATATCGCCATATAGCAACACTTATTACAGAATGTTTTATATGTTGATTTGATATGTTTGACATATAACAACATACGAGTATATGTCAAGCATATTAATACATCTTAGCAACAACTGATTAAAGAGGTCGCCTACAGCTAAAATTAAATCAGAGTTACGGAACATATTTTTTTATTTGGTCTACATGTTTATGTAAGTATACATAATAAAACAATTTTAACTGATTATTTTAAGCTAGCAATATGATATAATATTTTATGGCATCTATTACTTAATATTACATCCCGATGTCTGCATCACTCGTTGTCTCGAATTGTGTGGGAATGGTTATGATTGAAACATTGTTATAGTTGAAACAAGCACTTTTGTCTGAAACATATTAATGCTTATTTCTGCGATTATTCAGTTATATTTTATAATTGCATTAAAATTACTTTGTTTAAGGCTGTACCTGTAACGTAGCAGCGACAAAGAAGACTAAACGAGCTATATTTTTTTGTTCAAGTATTTTTAACGACTTTTCAGATGCTCATAAATTGAGAAATGTTTATTATTATGCTTGCGAACTTCTGATGAGCTCATTGTATGCAGAGGCAGTTATGAAAAAGATTAAAACAAAGAAAAGAAAATATTTATTTATAACATCGTTACAAGTCATTTCATTTAAGTACTTTTATTGTGCCGAAGATATGTGAGTGCTTCAGTTGACCTCACATAGTGTTTCAATTGACAGTCATGTGGGGTCAATTGAACCACACTGCCCTATTTTCTTTATTACGTCATTGTCAAAAACTATGCATTATAGGCCATCCAAATACATTTTATTTAGAAACCAGATATTTTATCTATAGATAATTTTTTTATAACTAACCATGAAATATTTTGTGCGTACATCTTTCTATCTATAAAAATATGACGGTCACAGACGGTTAAAGGCAAATTGTTTTAATTGTCCCCAGTCTACCCTATTTGACTCGATAGATTGAAGATATTTTACGACACTCAAATTTTCGATGGGTATTGTGCTATGATGACACCTACATTTAATGGTAGAATCTTGTAGAACACCCTAAAATAAGCATGTTTTGTAAGGACAATTTTTTTCTAAAATCAAAAATGGCCGACTGATTTGACCCAAAAGATGAGCAATTTTATGCCTTGGTAATATTTTTGATGGTTTGATTTTGACAGCGAGCGAGCAAGACCTTCCGGGGCAGAGCTTCGCTCGCGTCTTAGTCTTCGAAGTTATTTTTTTTAATAAGGGAAGCGAACCTAACCAAATCCGCGTCGGTTCTGCCCCGGAGGATTTGCTCGCTCGCTGTCTAAAGTGACAACCAACAGCCAGCTGTGAAGTTATCTTACTTGGACGGATAAAAAAAAACATCGTAGACTATGGCGGGAGCTGCTCCTGCCGGGTGCAAGACCTAAAATTGTTTATCTTTCAGGTCAAATAAGGCAGCTATTTTTGACTTAAGAAAAAATTTTTCATACAAAACATGCTTATATTACCGTGTTCTATACGATACCACCATAAAAAGTAGGTGTCATCATAGCACAACACTCATCGAAAATTTTGTGTCGTAAAATATCTTCAATCTTTCGAGTCAATTAAGTCGGCCATTTTTGAATTTAGAAAAAAATCTTCAAACACAAAACTTGTTTATTTTAGCGTCTTCTACACGATACCACCATAAAAAGTAGGTGTCATGAAAGCACAAGATCGAAAATTTTACTAAGACCTAAAATTGTTGGTATACACCCACTTGCCAGAATTTTATTTGCCATAATAGTCAACAGCCATTATATTGTTTCCCATAATTACATATGCAATACTTATTGTTTACTATATTAGTCACGTGCCAGAAACTTTGTTTCCCATAAAATCAATATCAATAATATCATTTGTCATCAACATTGTAAGCCATAATTATCACTAGCCATAATATAATTTGCCATCCAAATTGCTTCCCAGAAAGTAGGTTAGGTTAGAACTACGAACAAGCGAGCGAGCGAAGCGAGCGAGCAAGACTTTCCTGGGCACCCCGACCCCGACTACCAGAAAAGTCAATTCAATAATATCGGCCTCGGATTTAACGGCCTCCTAGCCTAGTTGGTAGTGACCCTGCCTACGAAGCAGGAGGTCCCGGGTTCGAATCCTGGTCAGGGTATTATTTGTGTGTTTATCACGAATATTTGTTACTGAGTTATGGATGTTTTCTATGTATTTAAGTATTTATATGTATCTGTCTATTATATATATCGTCGCCTAGTACCCACAACACAAGCCTTATTGAGCTTACCGTGAGACTAGGTCGATTTGTGTAAGATTGTCCCATAATATTTATTTATTATTTATTTAATATCATTTGTCAAAATTATTGAAATCCGTAATTATGACATGCCATAACGGAAACGAGCGTGCCGCGGCAGCGGCCGGCGAAGACTTCCAATATAATATAAAATGCTATTTTATAATATATAATACAAAATTATTATAAGTCAGAAAACTTCCATACCTATTCAACTCTAAGGCAGGTCAGTTTAGGTACGACGACGAGCGAAGCGAGGAGGAGTGTTAGGTTGAACCGTGACCTTACAGCGCGCGAGCTGAGCGAGCGAAGCGAGTGTGCCGTGGCAGCAGCCGGCGAAGCAACAGAACCGACTTCCAATATAATATAAAATTCTATTTAATATTATATAATTACACCCCGTTATCTAACGCTCACTTTCGGGGCAAGGGATGGGGCAGTTTCGATAATCTGAATTAATAAAATTATAAAGTTGACTATAAAAACTTAAACTGCTCTTTAGTGTACTAAATAATTCAAATTTAGGGGAACCTGTTCTACCTCGGTCAGTTTTTTCTTTTACGATTTTTAGAAAATTAATGAATAACCGCAAAACTGTTATTTATCCGAATACCATAAGATAGATTAATAAACTTTCGAATATAATACGAAATAAAAGGATTGATATGTCCATTTTGATACGCTACGTCGACGAAAAAAAAAGGGAAAAGTGTCCAAGGAACAACACCCCTGATGTTCCTTGGACATATCCCGTTGTACCTCGGACACGATATTTTTTTATTAACAATATTATATTTATAAAATTATCAGATATTATTTATAAAATTATATCTATTTTTAGCATATTTATGCCATTTAATAAAGTTTTCTAGTACAAATTATCTTAGAAAAATTAATCGGCAATTGTCATATTTTATTTTTGCCTAAAACAATTTTCGAACTTTTTTTAAGATTGATTACTTGATAACTTAAAACGCAGGTAACCAAGAATTAGATATACAGTAAATATAAAACATTCAGTTAAAAAAAAAATATGCAGTACAAGTTACGTAGGGGCCAAGGTACAACATATTCTTGGTGTCCGAGGTACAACAAAATAACTTTTTGGACAAGTAAGCTTCGTATTAGCACTTCCAATTAAGATTAGGCTGAACCTATCCTACCATCGAGTAGCTAATTATCTTGACATTAACCTATTATATAAAAGTTTTTGGTCTCGTAGCAAAACATGAAATGATCAGCCTTGATGTAAAGTTCTAAATTCCAACTTTTCATGACACGATTCATATTTAATTATTTTTCTCGAGATACTACCGGCCCTCAAGTTTCGTTGATAGTTGATTTTATTAGTTATCAAATAACGTTACAAATAAAGTAAATAAAATATTTTAATTACCCTGGCAAGGTAGAAATATTGCCAATTGTCCGAAGTAAAACTATGTCCAAGGTTCAACAGTTTCCCCTACCCCCGACATTAAACTGCTTGTACTAAATTACCTAGTAAGTCGTCTCTTTACTGTTTAATAATTGTCGTCCTCCTATCCGATCAAATAGATACAGAACATCTAATGACATCAAATGTAACTCATTACTTGCATCTACAATGAATTAATTACCTCAAGATTATTCAAACAAAAATAATTTTATTTTGACTGATTAATAAATATGAATCGACTAAGCAACATCACTATTTTAGCTTGCCCCCAAAGTGAGCGTTAGATAACGGGGTGTATATATAATACAAAATTATTGTAAGTCAGAAAACTTCCCTACCTATTCTACTCTAAGGCAGGTCAGTTTAGGTACGATGACGAGCGAAGCGAGGAGGAGTGTTAGGTTGAACCGTGACCCTACAGCGCGCGAGCCGAGCGAGCGAAGCGAGCGTGCCGCCGCAGCGGTCGGCGAAGCGCCAGAACAGACTTCCAATATTGTATAAATTTCTATTTAATAATATACTCGTATAATACAAAAATATTATAAGTCTGAAAACTTCCCTACCTATTCTACTCTAAGGCAGGTCAGTTTAGGTACGACGACGAGCGAAGCGAGGAGGAGTGTTTGGTTGAACCGTGACCCTACAGCGCGCGAGCCGAGCGAGCGAAGCGAGCGTGCCGCCGCAGCGGTCGGCGAAGCGCCAGAACAGACTTCTAATATAATATAAAATTCAATTTAATAATATATGATACAAAATTATTACAAGTCAGAAAACTTCCCTACCTATTCTACTCTAAGGCAGGTCAGTTTAGGTACGACGACCAGCGAAGCGAGGAGGAGTGTTAGGTTGAACTGTGACCCTACAGCGGGCGAGCCGAGCGAGAGATACGAATTTCGAAACATAGTATTTTCTTTCCAACAAAAATATATGATCAAATAGGTAAGGTTAGGTTAGGTTAGCGTTAGGCGTTTGAATATTCTATTAAATAATATTATTGCACTTAATAATATGGACAACAATTAATATGGCACTCGTACTCGTACGTTCTGGAATCTACTAATCGGGTAAACAAAGAGTATGTCATATCATATTTATGGTAAACAAAAAATGCGGGCAAATGAAATTCGGGCAAATAAAATTCGGGAATATGAGTATTATTTTAAATAATTTTCGGGCAAACAATAGACAACCAAAATTGTTCATCTTTTGGGTCAAATCCGTCGGCCATCTTTGATTTTAGAAAAAACTGTTCGTACAAAACATGCTATATTTAGCGTGTTCTACAAAATTCCACCATAAAATGTATGTGTCATCGTAGCACAACACCCATCGAAAATTTGACTGTCGTAAAATATGATCAATCTTTCGAGTCAAATAAGTCGGCCATTTTTCATTTTAGAAAAAAAATGTTCGAACAAATCATGCTTATTTTAGCGTGTTCTACACGATACTAATATGAAAAGTAGGTGTCATAATAGCACAACAACCATCGAAAATTTTACGAAGATCTAAAATTGTTCATCTTACGGGTCAAATAAGTCGGCCAATTTTGATTTAAGAAAAAAACTGTCCGTACAAAACCTGCTTATTTTAGCGTGTTCTACACGATACTAACATAAAAAGTAGGTGTCATCATTACACAACAACCATCGAAAATTTTACTAAGATCTAAAGTTGTTCATCTTTCGGGTCAAATAAGTCGGCCATTTTTTATTTTAGAAAAAAACTGTCCGTACAAAACATGCTTATTTTAGCGTGTTCTACACGATTCCTCCATATAAAGTATTGTCATTATAGCAGAACAACCATCGAAAATTTCATCCAGGACCACAAATTTGAATTCCTAAAATGTTGGATTTGGAGCATGTTGAATGTTAAAATGTTGAATTTGCATAATGTTGAGTTCTCTTTATGTCCAAATTGCATAAAGTTGAATTTGCAGCTTGTTGAATCCTAAAATGTTGAATTTGCAGAAAGTTGATTTCGCGGTATGTTGAATCCTAAAATGTTGAATTTGCACAAGATTGAATTTGCGGTACCTACAGGCTGTAGCAAAGGTCCCGAGCGATACTTCAACAGCTGATAGGGCTAATGACCCTAAGTGCGATACAAGTGGAAAAATGTCGTATTTCGAAAAAAAGTCATCGTAGGTGCATCGATCAGCTGTTCCATACAAGGTAAAAAATGAGTTTCGATTTTTTTCCGCTTCCATAGCAATCAGGATATTGACCTTGTCGGCTGTTGAAGTATCGTTCGGGACCTTGTGTTACATGCTGTATACAAACAAACCATACTTAGTTGTGTTTTTGTTTTGTGAAAGTTAGGAAAGTCTCTTGGATCATTTTAAATTAGTACTACCTATTGGGTATTTTTTTTAAAGTTGTCCCCCCATTTTTTTATTTATTTAAACTCTATTGCACAATACAGAAGTATAAATGGCGGACTTAATGCTTTGAGACATTCTCTACCAGTCAACCAATGGGCTAAACCAGAAAGTTTAAGTAGGGGCAGGGTCTTTAGTGTTAAACGGTATTTGGTTTATTTGGTAATTTGAATGTGATTTGAAATCACATTCAAATTAAAGTTAAAGGAGTGGTTTTAACGGTTTTTTTTAACTTTCCTCGCATTCGAAATGAAAAGTACAGTGTTTAACTCGGGTAAAAGGCACTCATTTTCGACTCGCACTATTGGCGCTCTCACTTCGTTCGAGCGCCAAACTACCTCGTCGGAGGTGCGTGCCTTTCAGCCCTTGGTTAACAATCTACTATTTCACGTCATTTCTTCTAAGACGGGCTCTTTCGATCCTGATAGGAGAAAGGAACTGTCCCAAGATGCCCCCAAACTGCCCGCTGGAGTGCGACGTGTGGTTATAACTAAAGGCCGTGGGGAATGCCTTGGCAGCGGGCGATGAACGCCCGCTAGGTAGTTTCTTTGACAAAGAGTAAAAGATGTTGATCGTGAAATTGTTTGCGACTGTAAAAACAAGGCATCATTGTTGTACATTAATCACTTGGTAATTTTCGGCAAAGCTTTTCAAAATTCAAGCGCAACGCTATCGTGCTTGTAGCGAGCGACTATCTCCGGGCGTATTTCCAAGGCGTATTTCCAAGGCGTTTACTGGAGGAAGCAATAAACATACACCTTAACTGCAGTTACCATTACTGCCTGTATGTGATAGAATCGGGCCGATCGCGTGAACCCATCAACGGCTTCTCAGACGTGTCAATAATGTCTTATCGATTTGGGGTGTAAATGCCACGCAGAGTCAAGTCAGTCGCATTCTAGAAAAACAGGGATTTTAAGTATCAGCACTTTTAAACGGAGAATTTCTAGGTTGTGTCATGAAAATTAATGACTTGCTCATTTTTAAAGCGAAGTTTGTTGTTGTTTTAAAAGCGGTACCTATTGGAATAAAAATAAATATTCTCTTAGGTACTTAGTACTTAAACCTGTTTTTTTAGGGGCACAGTTATAAAAGTGTCTGTTTGGCTTATACGTTTTCTCTAGGGGCAAAATTAAAATGTATGGGAGCGTTTTAACTTCATATTTTTAATATGACTACATTTATTTAAAGAAAGTTATTAATGTAATTTTACTCATTGGGTAACGCACTTTCGATATCAATTGGAAGTTTTCGTATATGTTATATTTACGGAATTATCGCCTAGCCACACTTAACGATTACACTATGTATTATACTTACCTAGATATTTTTCTAGCAGGAACAGAATTTATTTACGGAATTATCGCCTAGCCACACTTAACGATTACACTATGTATTATACTTACCTAGATATTTTTCTAGCAGGAACAGAATTTGCTTAGTGCTTACCAAAATCAAAATATCGACAATCTTGTTATAGATAAGTATATACTTACTACCTCAACGACAAGACGTATTTGCAATGAATAGTTATTTTTTATAGAGCAGTCTACATGAAACTTTCAGGGTGTATAATGGGTTTTTGTTTATCTTGATTGTAGTGTATAATTTGGAATATCGCACGTGTATCTGCATGCTTAGAGGGCATAGAGTTTTTTCAACGACAGTTACGGTTAAGGCTGTGGCGTCCTCAATTCTTTGCAAAGACATACAAGATGCATGTAAATATTATCTCAAAGAGTGTGTCTACAATATTCGTATATTTATAATCTACAATAATGTACAGTTTAATAAATATGTCTACGCAAAGACGCAGCAAAATTGAGAAAAACGCGTGTCACCGTTTATGCCAAAGTGAATGAAAAATCATTTGCTTTATTTTTAAAAAGTAACTCTATCCAATCTCAAATATACAAGCTACAGAATTCTTATAGTCTTATTACATAATACTGATTCATTAATTAATTATGAGTTTTTAAAAACGTCCTAAAAATCCGCCATACAAAATTACTATGGAATCTGATCGTTGAAATATAACAAGTGAGCAACACCCGAAATAGTCAGTCGGCCCCGAATGTTCGAAGCGACACCACGTCTCTCTGCGGAGCGTCTACATCTTGAAATAAATCGATGTTCATTGTGTACAGTATACTGCGTTATAGGTAGCAAAACGGTATAAGAATTTTTTTACCATTTTTTGTGTTTCCAAAGGAAATAGGCAATAATAACCAGTTCAAAATGAATGACATACATAGTTAGTTTCGTTTATACCTCATATGTACGAGTATATAGTGTCACTTGGACCGTAGAAGATGTCCAAGGTCTGATGACGGAGTAGAAAGGTGGCCACCGGAACTCAGGAAGTAGTTGATGTAATAACCCCCGTATTTGGACTCATTTGTATTGTTTTGGCGGGTACTTGGACCATGAGTGGTGTGGTGTCCAAGGTCTGATGATGGAGCAGAAAGATGACCAAAGGAACTCAGGAACCAGTTGATAGAATACCTTCGTGTTTAGACTCGTTGGTTTTGATTCGACGAGCACTTGGGCCATGCATGGTTTCCAAGGTCTGATGATGGAGCAGATATTTATAAATATATTAAAAATTTATAAATTATATTTCAATTCAATTCAATCATTTATTCGCACAGAACACATAAACATGCATGCAAATAAGAATTTAGCATTAAAAACTAAATAACAAATCATAAAATAATAAAAAAAACAATGTCAAATAAAAAATAAACTATTAGTCTTATACTTTAGGATGTCAAGCAAATGTCAAGCGCACTAATCAAAAAACTTAGCATAATATTCATTTATACAGTAAAACGGCCGCTTCACAAAATATTCTTTAACTTTTTTGTCAAAAGTTTTTAAGTTTTCTGTATTTTTCATGTCATCCTCAAGTTGGTTATACACTCTTATGGCAGTATTATTTAAGCTCTTGTCAAAATTTACATAATTTATGTCATTCAAAAGTAACCTATTCTTATCTCGAAGCTTGTAATTATTTATAGTTGCACCCTGCTGCTTATATAAATGTTTGTTTTTAAACACGTAGATACATATTTTGTACAAGTATAGCGAGGTTACTGTCATAATGTGATTATCAGTAAACAAGCTTCGGTGGGTTTCGGGTATTGAAGAACATGTTTCGATCATTCTAAGAGCCTTCTTTTGTTTTAGAAGTATTGAATTAATGTTAGTTCCATTTCCCCAGACCTCAATACAATACCTAAGTACACTCTCAAAATATGAAAAATACATTGTTACCAGTGTTTCTTTACTTGCAATGTTTGCCAATGATTTCATAGCATAACATGCAGCCGCTAGTTTAGTGTTAATCTTGTCGATTTGGTTATGCCATCTCAAATAAGGATCAAGAGCTATACCCAGGAATTGTACAGTCTCAGCTTTATCAATAGGGATACTGTCCATTTCAAAATCAGGACTATTTACACTTCTGCGAAATACCATATAGAAACTCTTGCTACAGTTCATTTTTAACCCATTGGCCGTGAACCACTTGGTAAGCTGCGACCAGGTTTTTTGCATATATGTATTTAAGACTTCGGAATTCGATGCATTTAATATAACACTAGTATATGGGGTTCCGTGGCATAACACATTTGGAAGGTCGTTTAAAAATATTATGAATAGTAAGGGACCTAACACTGAACCTTGGGGAACTCCAACTTAACAAGTTTTTCATTTGATTTTATTGCGTCTCCGTTTGAGTGATTCTTGAGTTCTACGTATTGGCAACGATTTGACAAGTAAGATTTAATAAGTTCTTGAGCGATTCCGCGTATACCGTAGAAATCTAGTTTAGAAAGGAGTATTCGGTGATCAACACAGTCAAACGCTTTGGTGAGGTCACAGAATATGCCCCCGCACGTGACCCCATCATTTAAGTGTGTCATTACCTCCGTCACCAATTTGCCGACAGCCGCCAGTGTGTTTCTGTTTTTTCTAAACCCATATTGATGTGACGAAAAGAGACTATGGTTCTCAAAATAACTTTCGATTCTTGTAGCAATACATTTTTCAAATACCTTGGCAAGTATCGGCAGTAAAGATATGGGTCTAAAATTGTTCATATCAGTTTTACTTCCTTTTTTATGAATGACAATAACTTTAGCTTTTTTGAACAGATCAGGAAAGACACCATTGAGTAGACATTCATTGAAAATGATACAGAGAGGTATACATAGCAAATCGATATTTTTCCTTAGCAAGTTCATGTCAAAGTTATCCGGTCCCGTTGAGTTGGTATTTTTCAGATCTTTGACAGTGCGAATGATTTCTGATTCAATAATCGGGGTTAAAAATATTGAAGAATCACAGCCCGCAAGTCGGTTTTTAAGCATATTCATAAATGTGAAATCATTGGTTCTTACTGTATTTTTACCCACACTAACAAAGAAATCATTAAAAGTGTTTGCAATAATCTCGTCATCATCAACCATAATGTTGTTTAGCATAAGGGAAATCTTTTCACTCGTCTTCTGTTTACCCGTGTTTAATTTGACTAAGTTCCAGATAGCCTTGGTTTTGTTTTTCGCTTTGACAATGGAATTTTTTACATTAAGCTTTTTTGCAGTAACTAATACTTTCTTGAATGTCTTCTTATATTGTTTATAATAGGACACAAAAACACTATCATCGCTGTTTCTAGACATCGCTAGTAGTTTTCTTTTGACGCGGCTAGAGTGTTTGATGCCTTTAGTAATCCAAGTTTTTGTTTTTTGCTTACAAACTATACTTTTATATGGAAAATAATTAGATGCTAATGAATTTTTCTACTCCAGCACTTCTATCTGTCAATTAGATGACTGACAGCGATATTTAAAAAGTATACATTATAACGTTGTCTGTGGTATTCCATAAGAACACTGCTCCTATGGATTTTCATACATTTATATTAGCACTGTTGTTGTTTTTTTTTAATTTCAATAGTGGGCACAACATCTTCCCTATTCTGCCACGTTTCTAGATTTTGCTGTTTACGCTATTTTAGCTGTCGTAGAAAAACTAGGGTATGCAACAGCTCATAATTGGTTCTTAAACTCTCGGGTCTATTATTACAAAACTCGGCATCGCCTCGTTTTGTAACGGCGACCCTCAAGTTTTAAGAACCCTTATTATATCACTGTTGCATAAACTACTATTATTATGTCATAGAAAATTTCAAGTTTTTCATTACAATCTGTATCTGCGAATTCCAGATCCCAATTTATTTTCTTAAGCTCGTCTTGAAAAGCCTGGACTGATTTATTATTATAAACACGCTTTTTTGTAGTGTTCGGTTTAATGGAATCACGATGCAATAAATCAGTTACTGTTATAAGTTGTGCATCATGATCTGAGAAAGAGCATGGGACAACACGCGCATCCGAGTAGTTCTGGCAGTTAGTTAGGATATTATCGATTGCAGTAGAGGACTTTTGCGTGATTCTAGTAGACTCAGTTATAGTTGGCCTAATGTTGTGTTCTAGTAAGAGCTGCAGCAGGGCTTTGGTCTTGCTGTCATCTGGGTCCCCAACGTTTATATTAAAATCACCAGCTATAATAACCAGGGACCGGTCCCGTATCCCCTTCGAGGGTTTTTGAAAGGGTATTTCGTTCGACTTTGCTAACCAAAGCCGTTCCCGCTTAAAACCCCTTCATAAGGCTTTTTAAACGACTTTTAATACGGATATCAGTATAGCAAACGGATAGTTAATACCCTTTGCTTAGCGCTTAAAAAGTCGTTCGAACTGCTAACCTCGTGAAGGGGTTTCCCTTATAACGCTTAAGCCATTTTGATCCTTGTATCAAATGAAATAAGAGCAATATTACAGTATTTACGTTGTTGGCGTTTAGCGCGGTATATCGGCAAGCGTTGACGTTCTTTGATAATGCCGCTAGCCGCCGTCGCATTGCAATCAAAAGTAACTTATCAAATAGTAATAAGGTTTAATTGCGTGTGGCAAAGGGCGCGTGTATGTTGCGTCGTTTTGTTGCGTGTCCGTGTTGCGTTTGTGTATATTTTGATTTTCAACCGACTTCAATATTTCTAAAGGAATTGTCTGAATGTTTGTCATTTCTGTCCGGATCAGCAAACTATCAACAACAAGTGCATCAATAGTTTTACCGGCATGATTTTTCAGATTAAAACCACAATGTAAGGACTCTATACAGTGGACAAGGTTCATAGAACCTAGTCGTTCGGCGTCTTGGCTTGTTCGAAGATCAGGGCTGTCACAAATATTTCGTGACACTGACATGTTTAATTTTTTTTTTTCTTGCGACAAATTAGATTTTTTAGGTGGTGATTTCTCGGAATTTCAAATGTAACAAAATAAACATTTTACATTTGATACCTATTGTAAAAATAAGTGCCATCTTGGATTTTGTGAGATTAACTCCGATTTAGATAAAATTCGATATCTGAAGATCCGGCGGAATCTTTAATATAAATCTAGAGTCAAAATTGTAAAATATTGCAAAACCGACGCCATCTTGGATTTTGTAACATTAACTCCGATTTTGATAAAAATCGATATCTGACGATTCGGCAGCGTCCATAGCATGAATCCAGAATCAGAATTGTAAAATATTACAAAAAGCGACGCCATCTTGGATTCTGTGAGCTTAACTCCGATTTGGATAAAAATCGATATCTGACGATCCGGCGGGGTGATTAACATGAATCTAGACTTCTAGAGTCAAAATTGTAAAATGTTGTAAAAACCGACGCCATCTTGGATTTTATAAGAAATATTCCGATTTGCATAAAAAACGATATCTGAGGATGCGGCGGGCTCCATAACTTCTATTGGCAAAATTATAGATTATTGTAAAATTTGATGCCATCTTGGATTTTGTTTGTTGAAATTAGATTAACATAAAAATCTGAGTATCCGGTGGGGACCATAAAATGAATCTAGGGTAAATAGGTAGGACATCAATTAAAGCTTGAAAAGCAGAGGTCTCACAGTAACCCCTACAAGCACTTTTTGAGCAATCGAGTGGTGAGGGCTTGGAATAAACTCCCAGAGGACGTGGTTTCAGCGCAAAATGTCAACCAATTCAAAAATAAATTAGACAAGCATACTGAATGAATTAAACTGGACAACGATAACTGTGTCGATGATTACTGGATACAGGCAATATCAGTTGTCACAACTGCCTGCCTGCTTATCAATAATAATAATAATAATATGTGTACGGTGTACCCCTTACATTTCATTAAATTGTCGAAAGGGCCTCTGCGTGTTGGCTTCGGCTCCGCGCACGCCTCCCAAAGGTCCGGAACACCATTGTTCCGTGATGGGAAAGACATACAAATAATAATAATAAATATTGTAAAAACCGACGCCAACTTGGATTTTGTGACATTAACTCCGATTTGGATAAAAATCGATATCTGAGGATCCGGCGGGGTGCTTAACATGAATTTATAGGCAAAATTATAGAATATTATAAAATTTGATGCTATTTTGGAATATTTTGAATTTTGTAAGTTGAAATTCGATTAGCATAAAAATCGATATCTGACGATCCGGGCTCCATGAAATGAATATAAATTCAAAATTGTAAAATAATGTCAACACCAACGCCATCTTGGACCTTGTTGTAGAAAAACTCCGATTTGCATAAAAATTAAAATTAGACGATCTAGCGGGCTCCATACAAGAACCTATAGTGAAAATTATGTAATCTTACAGAAACGGCACCATCTTGGATTTTGTAAGTTTAACACCAGTGGGCTTAAAAATGATATCTTATGATCCCGGTGAGCTCCAGTGAGTTCAATAGCGCTTGTTCGAGTTCAAGGTTCGGGGCACAAGGAACTATAACTTTTTTGTAACATCATGTTTATTTATCATTACTAACATGGTGTAGTTTTTGGTTGATATTGTCCCAAAAACCTCATATTTTGAGTAGGTATCCGAACCTCTGATCATCCGAAGAAGTCTCGGTCCCAATTACATCGGATACTGCAAAATAAAGTCAAGTAAATTTCTGTACGATTTTGATTTAACTAGAGGAAGAATTAAGTAGGTAACTTTTGAATTTCGATTATCGAATAATGTTAAGGACCCCACCGGATCGTCAGATATCGATTTTTATCAAAATCGGAGTTTATCACACAAAATCCAAGATGGCGTCGGTTCTTACGATATTTTCCAATTTTGATTCTGAATTATTCTCAAGGACCCCGCCGGATCATCAGATATCGATTTTTATCCAAATCGGAGTTAATCTTACAAAATCCAACATGGCGTCGGTGTTGAAATTATTTAACAATTTTGACTATGGATTCATATTATGGACCCTACTGGATCGTCAGATATCGATTTTTATCCAAATCGAAGTTAATCTTACAAAATCCAATATGGCGTCACTGTTGACATTATTTAACAATTATGACTATTGATTCATGTTATGGACCCCACCGGATCGTCAGATATCGATTTTTATCAAAATCGGAGTTTATCACACAAAATCCAAGATGGCGTCGGTTCTTACAATATTTTACAATTTTGACTCTGAATTATTCTTAAGGACCCCGCCGGATCATCAGATATCGATTTTTATCCAAATCGGAGTTAATCTTACAAAATCCAACATGGCGTCGGTGTTGAAATTATTTAACAATTTTGACTATGGATTCATATTATTGACCCTACTGCATCGTCAGATATCGATTTTTATCCAAATCGAAGTAAACCTTACAAAATCTAAAATTCCAACAGTTTTTACAATATTTTGAAATTTCGACCATACTATTCATTTAGGAACTCGTCGCAGTCACAAATACTGATTTCCTGAGAAATCACGTTCTAAAATGGCGTACCTACCTATTTTATTAATTCTCGTATCAAAATACTATAACTTGACAGCCCCGAAAATAGACCTCACAATCTGTACAGAGTTTGTGAGGGAATCCCCATCCGCCCGCTTCCCGCACACCCCCCATCGTTGACGTAAAAATCACCGGAGCTGACTCATGTTATCACTATGATATCGGACACTTTGTCGTACGTACACCAAGACCAAACTATTAAAGGCTATACGACTTCTACGGACCGCCAAAAGTCAGTGACCTTAGTGGCTGACTCAAGTCAAAAATAACCCCGCCTAATGAAACGAAATCAGGTCGAAATAGGTACTTATATATTTCAAGGTTAGGATAGCAAAGGGAAACCCGTTCCTTATGCTAAGCAAGGCTTGTCGGCTATTCAATAAACAATTGAGCCGTTCCAAAAGCTTATTGAAAGAAAGGGAAGCCCTTTCCTACATTCAAGTGACCGCGAAAGGGAAACCCCTTCCTACAGCTAAGTCAAATGAATGGGAAAGCAATTCAAGTGGTAGGCATGTGGATTCGGGCTATTTAATGAACGGCTAAGCCATTCAATGGCTTTTGCCTGGAAAGAGGTTGACCGGTCCCTGATAATAACACGATGTGAGTTTAAACTATTAAGGTAATCTTCTAAAACAGACATAAATTCATTTAAATTTGAACTTGGACCTCTGTACAGTACTGTGAGGCACAATTTTGAGTAAAGTTTAGAGTCCAAGCTAATTGATGAGATCTCAAAAACCTTTTCACGCATAAAAGAGTTAACATCAATTATTATATTAATATTTATAAATTTTGTAAGGTTGACTCCGATTTGGATAAAAATCGATATCTGAGGATCCGGCGGGGTGATTAACATGAATCTTGAGTCAAAATTGTTAAATATTGTTAAAACCGACGCCATCTTGGATTTTGTAAGATCAACTCCGATTTTGTAAAAAATTGATATCTGACGATCCGGCGGGGTCCTTAACATGAATCCAGAATCAAAAACGTAAAATATTGTAAAAAGCGACGCAATCTTGGATTTTGTGAGCTTAACTCCGATTTGGATAAAAATCGATATCTGAGGATCCGACGAAGTGATTAACATGAATCCAGAGTCAAAATTGTAAAATATTGCAAAAACCGACGCCATCTTGGATTTTGTAAAATCAACTCCGATTTGGATAAAATTCGATATCTGACTATCCGGCGGGGTCCTTAACATGAATCCAGAATCAAAATCGTAAAATATTGTAAAAAGCGACGCCATCTTGGATTTTGTGATATTAACTCCGATTTGGATAAAAATCGATATCTGAGGATCCGACGGAGTGATTAACATGAATCCAGAGTCAAAATTGTAAAATATTGTAAAAACCGACGCCATCTTGGATTTTGTAACATCAACTCCGATTTGGATAAACATCGATATCTGACTATCCGGCGGGGTCCTTAACATGAATCCAGAATCAAAATCGTAAAATATTGTAAAAAGCGACGCCATCTTGGATTTTGTGAGATTAACTCCGATTTGGATAAAAATCGATATCTGAGGATCCGACGGAGTGATTAACATGAATCCAGAGTCAAAATTGTAAAATATTGTAAAAACCGACGCCATCTTGGATTTTGTAACATCAACTCCGATTTGGATAAACATCGATATCTGACTATCCGGCGGGGTCCTTAACATGAATCCAGAATCAAAATCGTAAAATATTGTAAAAAGCGACGCCATCTTGGATTTTGTGAGATTAACTCCGATTTGGATAAAAATCGATATCTGAGGATCCGACGGAGTGATTAACATGAATCCAGAGTCAAAATTGTAAAATATTGTAAAAACCGACGCCATCTTGGATTTTGTAAATTCAACTCCGATTTGGATAAACATCGATATCTGACTATCCGGCGGGGTCCTTAACATGAATCCAGAATCACAATCGTAAAATATTGTAAAAAGCGACGCCATCTTGGATTTTGTGAGATTAACTCCGATTTGGATAAAAATCGATATCTGAGGATCCGGCGGGGTGATTAACATGACCGTTGACGAGTTTATTAAATAGTAAATTTATTGTTTGTTATTAAAATCAATTTAATTCTAATTATTATTATTTTTTAATTCAAATTTTACTATGAATATTTTAGATTGTAGGAACTTGACATACTTTTATTTTGTATATACTTAGTATAATTTTGATTGTAATTTATTATTACACGTGAACTTATAAAATTAAAGATATAACTTGAACTTCAACTTGATAGATCTTTAATCGAAAGCTAATTTCAAGTCACAGGTTTGAAGTCAAAATACTCGCGACCCTTCAATACTCAACAATATTTATGTTAGTTTTTGTGTTTTCTTAATCAGCCACAGGCTGTGTTGCGGGAATTTACTTTTTCAAAATTAGTTTCAACTCGCAACTAGCTCCAGCACTAACTAACTGCAATGCACACGCAATAGCGGCCTCGCGGTCCACGGCAGTGTCGGTCGACCGCGGCTGAAAGTCGTGGGCTGCCGCCGCTGCCTCACGCCAACCCAGAAATAACTTACCTGCACATCGAATGGTTGGTGGTGCTGAGAGGAATCTGGGGCGGATTGCACGACCGACGCCCCATTGACGAGATTCGGTGCAGCTCCAGCGGCGACGCCACCGCTAGCGCCCGTGACGCCGCCCACGCTTCCCACGCCACCCACGGCATTAACTCCACCAACACCACCGCCATACTGTCAATTAATTAGTACATTACTTATCGAGGTTTAGGAAAGGGCAGTCTGCAGACTGGATACTAAGTTTTCAATACAGTTGCTCAAAAAGTGCCCTTTTTTTGGCTGTTTTGCGTGCGCAAAGTTTGTTTTTGCGAACTAGTGCTTTTTACTTTTCCAATCTTTTTAAATTTATTTGTGTTCCAATTCATGACTGCTTACCAAAGAGTATTATTGTTCGTTAACTATACCGAGCCGTAATAAAACTAAATACCTACTATTAACGCAATAATATTAAATATTGATATTTCATATTTCAATAATTACTTCTTCATCATACTAATGATCATTCATTAAAAATATTAACATTGGAAACAGTTCTTATAAATCTGTGTGTATGAAACGGACCAGAGCCTACGAAACGTCAGTCAAAGTAGAGGCGTTTTTCAATCAGGTAAACATGTTCGAAGGGCCTCTAAGACATGACGATACGATTTGTCACATGCGATTTATTATTTTGTTTATGAGAAATAATTATTATGAGATTGAAAATGAGAAAGTAAAGAAGATAAGATAAACATTTTGAAGATGTTCTTAATATATCAACTGTATTACAATCGTGTCACGGAAATAATAAAAAAACTTTAAATTCGTTCTTATGTATTTTAATTTTTTTCGCATCTGTATTGAAAAACGTCGTTCGATTCACGTGCGGATATGTCATTTTTTGTAATGTAAAGGTAATGACATACTTTCCGCACTAGCATCGAAATGTACTATTATCTATGCACATATCACTAGTGGTCTAAAATGTCAACTAATCATTTCCCAACTTAACAAGTCACATATAAATATTTTCAAAAAAAAGTTATGCAAAATAAATTTTTACATTTCCTTACTTTGCCAACATTTATTTTACCAAATTTTAATTACTCGAAATGATTACTTGCCAAACATTACAAAAACCATAACAAAATAAAAGAGTTACTAAAAAAATTTTGCTTATTTTTATTTAATTTTTTTTAATTAAGGTCAATGTAAGCCCGTCTATAAGGCAAGCCCGTCCACACGCTATAACTCTTGTATTTGTATACACACGCCACAGGGAACTCGGTCGGTAAAGCGGTCTTTGGCCCTAGTTCTTTTACTCTAGGATAGATGTCGCTACGACAGAGACTACGGCCGCAACTCGACGTTAAAGTTCAGTCGTGTTTCGAACCTCAAAGACGAGTGAACATGGTTGTCTGAAAAAATCAGAAAAAATAGAAACAGTCTGTGTATTCGTTAATGAAGTGAGTAAATAAGTTGTTTAATAATAGTTTTAACTGTCTCACGCTTTTAATGTAGCCAAAAGGCTTTAATTTTGTAGGTTTAGGTAACGAAATGTCTACTCTTAAAAAATATCTAGTTGGAAAGTCCGTCTTAAACGTTTAAGGGAAGCCCGTCATATGCCGATCTTGCCTTAAACCAGATGTCGCCAACTTTTTGCGATGAAATATTCTCTGTTAAGAAAGAAAGAAACCTTAAATTATACCTAAAACTTTTTAAAATTGCTTAAAATATATTCACTATTGTGTTTTGAGTACTGCGTTATTTGTGTTCTTATACAGTTATCGGTTAATTTGCCTCAAAAATTTTCTTTTTTACACTTTGTTCGATATTTTTCGGGATCGTAAAAAAAGGTTTACGAACCCGTTTTACACCCATATGCGGATCTTGCCTTAAAAACAGAAAAATATGAATAAAACTGAATTGCAACTGTATTGCCCAGACTTATAAACACATTTTGCAATGGCATAAAATAACGACTCCAATACGGTAGTTGACATGCCTTTTGGGTTACAAATTACCGCCACAATGAGTACTAGACGGCCATACCTTATTCAACACGGGAAGACCGTCTACTTGCCGAGTTATAAAAAAACCTCCTTTTTACGAAAGTATTGCTTATTTTACCAATTTGTTTTAGCGACATTGTACATTATAATATTTTTCGTCGTGTAAGTCTAGGCCGTTTATCCTAGAACAAATAATGACCGTATACAATCCGATCAAACTTTATTTTAAATAAGGTATGCCGAACTTGTCCACATTGACCTGTACTCGAAATGATTAGTTGCCAAATAATATAAAAACCAAAACAGCAAAACCTCTGGTGTTGCGGGTGTCCATGGACGACGTTAATCGCTTACCATCAGGGGATTCGTTTGCTCGTTTGCCACCTATAGCATAAAAAAACAGAACGTCCTTACTTCGTCAATGTATATCAGCCGGCCGCTTCGCTCGCTCGGCTCGCGCGCTGTTAGGTCGCAGTTCTACCTAACACTCCTCCTCGCTTCGCTCGTCTTCGTACCTACACCGACCTGCCTTAACCTATATACTCGTATTTTTGTAAAAAATCGGTTCTGGCGCTTCGCCGGCCGCTGCCGCCGCACGCTCGCTCGCTCGCTCGGCTCGAGCGCTGTTAGTCGGCGTCACAATTGTACCTAACACTCCTCGCTTCGCTCGTCGTCGTACTTACACCGACCTTTTGGAGCGGTCTATCTCTGCCATTGTCAATATTAGAAAAAAGTTTTCAAGTAAGCGTTGCTTAATTTAACGTGTTCTATACGTTGCCATCATTTAAAATGGGTTACTAATTAGTAATTTGTCGCCAATTATTTATTCCCAGATTTTCATTTCCTTAGTTGTTGTAAAACGTAATTTGAGCAAACAGTTTTTGACGTAACATTTTATCGTTAAAATCGTTTGTAAAATAATTTATTTGACAAAAAATAATTTGAGCAAACCTTTATAGTCCAAGTAAAACATTTGAGATAAAAACAGTTGGTTTTATAAAAGTTGCAAAGTAACAGCTTGGGAAATGATTATTTTTCCGATTGTAAGTTTGTCAAATGTTTATATGGGAAAGATTGAGCTGACAAACGTGCAGTTGGTAAAATTTGGTTGGGAAACGAAACTTTGTCAAAAAAATCGGTAAATTGGAAGGATCCCGTTAAGTACATCTATTGGTATGGTCCAACGTGCAAAACAGAGAAACAATTTAAAGACTTACAAGAAGCAAAGGCAGCCTAAACGAAGCGAAAAACATCAAAGGTCAGTAAAATCACGAGTTTGAAATGTATACGACTCTATTCTTTCAAGGAAAAATCTGTGTGTTATAATGGACGATGAGGCATACGTGAAATTGGATTATAAATCTCTGCCGGGACCGCAATATTACACAGTTCCAGATCGACCTGTTATTAGTGAATCTGAAAAGTCAATTTTGACAGAAAAATTTGGCAAGAAAATGATGGTATGGCAGGCAATCTGCGAGTGTGGCCTCAAATCGACTCCATTTTTCACTACGTCTACAATGAAGACAGATATTTATACAGGGTGTCCGGTAATTAATGGACAACCTTCTAATCTAACCACGAACCTTATACTGATCCAGAAAATCGACTACGGTTTAGTGAAAACCCCTGATTCATGAGATATTCCCACTTTTGTTATTTTTCAATTTTTGTATTCTTATTTCATTGTAATGATCGTACAGGCCGCCACAAATGAAAAAAAAAACTGTTTTTTGTTTAATATTCTCAAATAGTGCTACTAACTGATTGACATTAAAGTGTCTTCGTACTGGCGGTGCTTTTTTTTTGTAATGAGGCCTTAATTCAAAAAATATTTTTCTCAAACATGCAATGAATGTTGTTATAACGTTCGCTATAAGAAGGCTTCAAAGTACCACGTTTCAGGCGGGGCAACTGGAGAGACCTGTAACGGTATTTCATACAAAATTGAAGGCCTAGGCCGGGAAGTAATATTTTTTAATTTATTGCACATAAATGTGTGACACAAAAACATGGCTTTTAGCCAATTATAACAGTTTCATTACTATGGTTCATGATGAGATTCTGCCAGTACGCCTATTAAAAAAATAAATTATATTTTGTTGTTTTATTAATATAAGTCGATTCTTAATCGATATCGACATGAACATAACAAATAACACATTATAAATCTAAACATTAGCGGTAAAAGTGTCTACTCAAACCGTGCCATTTTGTTTCATGATAACGTTCTGCCACTACGCCTATTAAAAATAAAAAAAATAAGAAATGATATTTTCAGTCCTCCGGCCGGTAAGCGCCACTTTACGCAAAACTAAATTGTCGCCTGCCGGCTCCGTCGGACTGAAAAATAGTATACAAACCTCGGCCGGTAAATGGGAAAGCCTCGGATCACATGTTAGTCGACCTCGGCTTCGCCTCGGCCGACAATTACATGGCATCCGAGGCATTTCCCACTTAAACGGCCTTGGTATGTAATGTACTATTGAAGTTTTATTCATATAAAATAGACATTGACATGAACATAAGTAATAAAATAACACGTTATTGCAAATTTACTTACACAAATATAGGTACATTTCAAATATTAAATTTAAACGTAAAAGCGTCTACTCAAACCGCGTGTGAAAAACGCCTAGGTAGTTTTTAAATAATTTTGGAGGTTAAATTAAATAACTTTGATTCTTTTATTGTATTTCAATGGTTTTATTGTTACTCAATTGTTATTTATAATAATAATGTCGTCGTCGAGTTTTGACGAACAAATTACTATTCATTGAGCCCCACCAGAATTAAGTGAAAAAATATAAAGTATAAAATTGAATTGGCTCTAAATTAATTGATGGCACAAATGACAAACGAGATGTCGGAAGGCATATGGCTACCCAAAATGCATGCGTTTTTAGTTAATATAACGATAACTGTTTAGACTAAATTGGTTTCTTGTTTTAGTGAAAACTGTGTCTGTCTATCTAAGGATAAGTAGGAATTACAAAAATTTGTAGAGGTTATAATTTTCATTGTCACAGAATAACAAGTGCTGTTCGTGTTTGGTACATTTTACATTGCGACGTATTTATACATCATGAAATATTTATGGATCATCTGTTTTATCGTTATAGACTAAATTCGTGTTGGAATACTTGGAATCACCACGAACTAAATAGCAATATTTGTGTTAGATATATTAATTCGTCAAGTTAACTTTTAGTTTTTCTAGAAATAAAACTATCATATTTTTGGAGATTTTTTTATTTATTTCATTTCATGTTTGAGAAAAGCACTAAACATGCCTTGCGTGAAAAGGGCTTTAACGGCTTCGTATGGTTATCCGGCCTCGCTAACGCTCGGCTCGTCTATATACATACTCACCCGTTAAGCCCTTCTTTTCGGGCGTCTGCAGTAATGTACTATTACACTAAAGCCTTAGGGTTCACTCAGGTAGTTTTAGTAAATTAGGTAGATAGTGACCCATTGCTCTGCAATAACTAGCTGCCATTTTTGATACATGTATTTGATATCAATTATGTTATGTAAGTGTCAAGTTTGATATCATTTTCGGATAATTTAGGAACGCGGAATTCATTTTTTAAATTAACTTTTTACCATTTCATACAAAAAATATGAAAAAATAAAAAATAAGGTAAATATTAAAAAAAAAATACCAAAAGTTTACCTATAAAATAAAAGTTATACCGAATTATACAAATAAAAAAATACTGTAATATAGGCCATTTATCAGAGTCATCAGAGACCTTAAAAAATATCACTTAAATAGTAAGTCTAAAGTAAAAATTGGATTAAAAAAATATTTTCCATCGCAACTAAGGCGTAACCGTGCGCAGCCCAGCGCGGTAAGTTTTTAATTACCTCACTTCTGACTCGATCTCGTAGAGAAATACCAAGCATAGCTCGCTGTGTGACATGGAGCCTCTGAAAAAGACCTTTTGTGAAGCACCACATCTCAGAGCCGTAAGTCATCACTGGTAACACACATTGGTAGGTACACAAGGTGTACACACCTTAGTTTTCAGGCACTGGGGGATTTTGGACGAGAAGACGTTTTGTAATTTACCGAACGCTGCCAAGCCGAGTTGGATCCGTCTACTGACCTTGTCCAATTAAACCCCACCAAGACGCAAGTTTGCGCGTTCACCGCTAAAAAAACTTCATTTACTGTGGTCCCACAATTCCAAGACACAATCCTTACCATGTCTGAGAGTATTGGGATCCTCGGTGTTGACATTTCCAGTGACGTCCAATTCCGTAGCTACTTGGAAGGGAAGGCCACGCTGGCATCCTAAAAGCTCGGTGTGCTCAATAGAGCTAAGCAATACTTCTCTCCGGGGCAAAGACCCCATATGGAGTATTGCTGCCATCTTTGGGCGGGAGCACCTGGATACCAGCTGGGGCCCTTTGACTCGATCCAAAGACGTGCTGTCCGAATTGTCGACGATCCCAAACTCACAAGCGATACCGAACCCTTAAGCCTAAGGAGAGACTTCGCCTCCTTATGTGTGTTCTATCGCCTGTACAATGGATTGTGCTCTGAAGAATTGTTTGATATGATGCCAACAGCTGCATTCTACCATCGCACCGCTCGCCGTCGGCAGGGTGTTCACCCGCATACCCTGGAGCCTAAATGGTCTCGTACCGTGCGGTTTAAGAGGAACTTCCTCCCGCGGACGCTCCGGCTGTGGAATGAGCTCCCGGCCGCTGTTTTCCCAAAGGACTACAGTATGGGGTTCTTCAAAAAAGGAGTGTTAGTTTTTAAAGGCTCGGCAACGCGCATGTAACACCCCTGGAGTTGCAGGCGTTCATAGGCTACGGTGACCGCTTACCAACAGGCGGGACGTATGCTTGTTTGTCACCGTCGAAGTATTAAAATAAAAAAAAACCTCTCTCTCAAAATTGGACTTACCTAATCGGACTACTTGTCCCAGGTATATATATTCGTCAACAATTTCAAGAGCAGAGTTTGCAACAGTAAGCGCGGTGGGTGTAACATGGACGTTATACATGACCTTCGTTTTGTCCATGTTCATTTTAAGACTGCTGCGCTGCCCTGCGCACGGTTACGCCTTCGTTGCGATGGAAATAGTACATTTCGATGCTAGTGCGGAAAGTATGTCATTACTTCACGAGTCCCGAGGTATCTTGCCACGAGCCGTAGGCGAGTGGCAATACTCGGGACAAGTGAAAAATGACATATCCGCACGTGAATCGAACGACGTTTTTCAATACAGATGCGAAAAAAATTAAAATACATAAGAACGAATTTAAAGCTTTTGTATTATTTCCGTGACACGATTGTTATACAGTTGATATATTAAGAACATCTTCAAAATGTTTATCTTATCTTCTTTACTTTCTCATTTTCAATCTCATAATAATTATTTCTCATAAACAAAATAATAAATCGCATGTGACAAATCGCATCTTAGAGGCCCTTCGAGCATGTTTACCTGATTGAAAAACGCCTCTACTTTGACTGACGTTTCGTAGGCTCTGTTCCGTTTCATACATACAGATTTATAAGAACTGTTTTCAATGTTAATATTTTTAATGAATGATCATTAGTATGATGAAGAAGTAATTATTGAAATATGAAATATCAATATCTTTAATATTATTGCGTTAATAGTAGGTATTTAGTTTTATTACGGCTCGGTAAAGTTAACGAACAATAATACTCTTCGGTAAGCAGTCATGAATTGGAACACAACTAAATTTAAAAAGATTGGAAAAGTAAAAAGCACTAGTTCGCAAACACAAACCTTGCGCACGCAAAACAGCCAAAAAAAATTGCAACTGTATTGAAAATATTTTTTCTCAAATTTATGCAATGAAATGTTGTTATAACGTTCGTTATAATAGGCTTAAAAGTACCACGTTTCAGGCGGGGCAACTGAAGGCCTAGTATAAAAATTGTACGACATTAACTCCTCGACCGCGTTAGCGTATCGGGAGTTCAAATTATGTTTGCCGTTTATTTAAATCATCCAGCAACTTTCATATTTTGACCCCTCGATACGCTAACGCGGTCGAGGAGTTAATGTCGTACAACTTTTATACTAGGCCTTCAGGAGAGACACGTAATGGAATTTCATACAAAATTGAAGGCCTAGGCCGGGAAGTAATATTTTTTTAATTTTATTCCACATAAATGTGTGACACAGCAACATGGTTTTTAGCCATTATAACAGTTTCATTACGACAGTTTCATTATGACATTCTGCCAGTTATGCCGGTACGCCTATTAAAAAAAACAATAAATTACATATTCAAATATATTAAGTCGATACTTAATCAATATGGACATGAACATAACACATTATTAATTTAAACATAAGCGGTAAAAGTGTCTACTCAAACCGTGCCGTTTTGTTTCATGATAACATTGATAACATTCTGCGACAGTGCCTATTAAAAATAAAAATAAGTAATTAATCATATTTTGAAGTTTTATTTATATAAAATGGACAGCGACATGAACATAAGCAACAACACGTTATTGCAAATTTACTCACACAAATATGTACATTCCAAATATTAAAATAAATTTAAACGTAAAAGCGTCAACTCAAACCGCGTGTGAAAAAACGCCTACGTAGTTTTTTAATAATTTTGGAGGTTAAGTTAAATAACTTTGATTCTTTTATTCTATTTCAATGGTTTTATTGTTCATTGTTATTTATTATAAAAATGTTGTCGTTGAGTTTTGAAGCAGAAGTGACTATTCATTGAGCCCCACCAGAATAAGGTGCGAAATGCGAAATTAAAATTGAATGAGCTCTAAATTAATTGATGGCGCAAATGACAAACGAGATGTCGGAAGGCATATGGCTACCCAAAATGCATGCGTGTTTAGTTAATATTACGATAACAGTTTAGACTAAATGGGTTTCTTGTTTAAGTGAGAACTGTGTCTGTCTATCTAAAGATAAGTAGGAATTACAAAAATTTGTAAAGAGGTTATAATTTTCATTGTCACAGAATAACAAGTGCTGTTCGTGTTTGGTACATTTTACATTGCGACATATTTATACATCATGAAATATTTATGGATCATCTGTTTTATCGTTATAGACTAAATTCATGTTGGAATCACCACGAACTAAAAAGCAATATTTTTGTTAGATATTTAATTCGTCAAGTCAAGTTTTAGTTTTTCTAGAAATAAAACTATTATATTTTATCAACTTATCAAATTTTTTATTTATTTTATTGCATGTTTGAGAAAAGCACTATACATGCCTTGCCGTCAAAAGAGCTTTAACGGCTTCGTATGGTTACCCGGCTTCGCTAACGCTCGGCTCGTGTATATACATACTCACCCGTTAAGCCCTTCTTTCCCGGCGTCTGCAGTAATGTACTATTTATTATCCAATTTTAGTACACTTACTATTTAAGTGATATTTTTTAAGATCTCTGATAAATGGCCTATATTTGAGTATTTTTTTATTTGCAAAATTCGGTATAATTTTTATTTTATAACAAACTTTTTGTATTTTTTTTTTCAATTCATCTTTTTTTTATAATTTTTATATTTTTTGTATAAAATAGTAAAAAGTTAATTTTAAAAATGAATTCTTCGTTCCCAAATTACCCGAAAATGATATCAAACTTGATATTGTAGCTAAAACTAGACCGAAATATTACCCCCTTTTTCGGGGGGTAGCCAAAGGTTGATCTCGTGGCTAGGAGGCTAAATCAGCTTAGTTTGACCTAACAACCAATCATGCCAAGCGGCGTCGCCTGAGACAAAAGTGCAGGCTCACTGCAACTACTTCCCCTACTATAATAAGAAAAGAACTAGAGACCCGTTGCGGCGTCAAGACGCCGCTAGAATATGGTAATAATCACAGAGAAACAGAAAAGGAACCGTTTTATAGATAAGAAGTTTTTCCTATATTGTAAATTTACCTTTCGAAAAAAAAAACAGCTTTACACTTATTTAAACTTTCACGATTTTCACACATTATAAATTTACTAAAACGGGGCTTAATCGTGTACAGATTTTGAAAACAAACCTCCGACGTTTCAATCAGGATGACGGTTTTAGAATCTCGTCTACATGGAATCCGGTCATTGATAAAATATGTAAGCGTAATCGAATATCACCGGCTCAAAAATCGGACATCGTGAGTGTAGTGTGTCGACAGAGTCACATCCCTAGTGCGCAAAATGTTCAAGTTTATAATCAAGACCAAGTGCGGGTAGTTCGTAAAACCCGCGCAGCTTATATTAATGTGCCATATAGGTACAAAAAAAAAATTGACTCTTGAACTTCGAATTCGTCCCAACTCACCCCATTTTACAGGACTTTTATAAGTAGAGTTTATTGCTCAAATGTTATATCACAACCTGCGCTGCATCAAGAAAAGATAAGTTACAAATCTGTTATCAATATCTAACAGTCACCAATGTCAACATCAGATATGATTGGCCTCCTCGTTTACTCCGATTATCTGATAGAACCTCGACTTTACCTTCGCCAACTCTGTTAACTGATCATTTATAATCCCAAATTGAAGGGATGTTACAAAAACAACAACGCCATACATTAAGTCGCGACCGATGTATGGTGAGAGTCAGAATGGCGGGTGTATCTAAATAAATATATGAAAGTAATATACCAAAATTTAGTACCTAATTGCTACTATTTAGTACCTCTGTTAAAATAATGATTCCACGTAATTAAACTTATTACGAAAACCTGTTGTGTTGTCTGGTGTATTTTAGTTTGCAATGATCCCTTGGGTTTTTAGTGGATGTTATCAATTTAAAATTTAGTAAGTACCTAATTGGTACCTTCATAATGTATTTCTGTGTTTTCAGTTGTGGTTTCTGAGTTTTTTACATTTTGTCCCTAAAGAAAACGTATAAGCCCAACATACGTTCGTACCAAACCGTGACCTTGGTCTGGTAAGATGCAGGTTTGATCGTCTGTTAATACCTGTTCGCCGTACGGCATCTGTAGAGTTTACATGTTTTAAAATGTAAAAACTCGGAAACCACAAATGAAAATGCAGATATTCTTTTTGATTATGAAAGTAGCAATTAGGTACTAAATTTTAAGTTGATAACATCCACTAAAAATCCATGGGATCATTACAAACTAAAATACACCCCCCACCCTGACTGTCAGATTGGCGGGTGTAACTGATCTTCGTAATAACTTTAATTACTCGGGGGTACTAATTATTTTACCGGAGGTACTAAATAGTAGCAATTAGGTACTAAATTTTGGTATAATACTTTCTTATATTTGTTTAAATACACCCGCCACTCTGACTCTCACGATGTATGGACTCGCGCGCAATAACGTAAGTTATGCTATAGGTACAGATCGAGTGATGGTTGTCGCGGAATAGAAGAACTGGTATGGAAAATTTAAAAATACTGAAATCACTATAGGTATGCCTATAAAAGTTCTGCAGTTCCCTCGATTTGGTGACAATCCACCTTCGAAAAACCATAATTTTGAATCGGTGAACACGCAAAAATCAGGTTCCAACGAAATGACAAACCATTTTTTTTAAATCGGTTAAAAACAATTTTATTTTACAATTTCAAAAACCAAAATAAGGTACTTACACTCTTTTCGTAGAGCTCGCCGAGGCATGCACGCACTGCAGTTAAATATGGCAATGCTTACCAAAGTCTGCTTCTTTCGTTATTTTAGGCATTACACATAAATAAGCAGGCAACAAATAACCACATCAAAAATAGACTGACATATCATTGACAATGGCATAATAATTGGAATCGATAAATTGTTATTTTTAGTTTTTAGTATTTGACAAAAGAGTAAGAGAAATGATAGTGAAGTTCTAATTAAACCGCCTTGATATGTATTACGTCTACGCCCTCAAGTCTATGCTATTATCCTACGCAAGAGTTTATATAGGTATGAAAACTATTTAATATGCCCCAATAAAAAGTAAGTCAGACGTTGACTCATCCAAAAATTACGTTGTAATTTTTTTGTAAACAAATTGGTAAATGTACATTTCGTGTATTTTGGTAACTATTTTAAGTGTTATGGATATATATAGCCGACTCAAAATTAATATTTTCTCATGCTTAACAATTTGCTACAGGTTTAATTTGAATTAATGTTATTTTGTTATGTCATCTTGACTGGAGGTCACGCTAGGCTGGTACTGGTTGCCTAGCACAAGGTATTACCTTAAAATTGATTTTTAGGCATTTTTCGTAAGAGAAATGGAAAAACCAAGAGCTTATTGCAACTCTCCACGATAAGACGAATCTAATGACCTATAATTTATCAAAATCGGACCATAACTGTGGATCTGATGGCATCTACAAATATCGGGCTCGCGTAATATATATAAGAAAAGAATGATTCAAATCGATTCACGCGATCAAAAGTTACCCCCGAAAACCCAACATACATAACCCGTCTAGTTTGTATAAATTAGTAACCTAATTGCCCGAGAGATGGCACTGTGGTCTACTTCGCGCTGTTAAGATTTTTCCGGAGTTGATGGGGTCGGGACGGGTGTGATCGAAAGTATCATCGCATTGTTAATTATTATAAGCAAGTTGAGCATGGTATCTATTAAAACAAGTTTTAAGGTTGCCTATTGTGACGGACGGTAAACTGCGGAACCCTACACTGAGCATGGCCCGACATGCTTTTGGCCGGTTTTTATTTATTACTAAGAATACAATACCATTATTGCATTATTCTAAAAATAAGCTGTGAGGGCTATTGCGACACTGCAGATAAATGTAATCTCTGAATAAATCGGGTAATGTCAGGGTTATTACTGGAATCGAATTTTCGCTCTTATTGATTGTTAACGGCATAATCTTTTATCAGTATCACGAAATAATAAATATCATGTGTCATACCATTTATGAATCAACATTAAACTATTTTTCAGGAAGTTGGCCACTTTTATTTTCATATTTATTTTTTTCACCACAGGCGATTAAATTTGCGGAAAGAGTTAGTCAAAAATGTAATTTCTTGAATTAAGGCCTCATTACAAAAAAAAAACACCGCCACTACGAAGACACTTTAATGTCAATCAGTTAGTAGCACTATTTGAGAATATTAAACAAAAAACAGATCATACAAATCTTTTCATTTGTGGCATGTACGATCATTATCATTACAGTGAAATAGGAATGCACAAATTAAAAAATAACAAAAGTGCGAATTTCTCGGAAACCAGGGGACTTTTACTAAACCTTGAACTCGATTTTCTGGACCAGTATAAGGTGCCCTATTCGTGGTTGGAAGGTTGTCCATTAATTATGGGACACCCTGTACAAAAGAATGTCTTATAAACTTCTTTTTCAATACAGTTGCTCAAAAAGTGCTCTTTTTTTGGCTGTTTTGCGTGCGCAAAGTTAGTTTTTGCGAACTAGTGCATTTTACTTTTCCAATTTTTTAAAATTTAGTTTTGTTCCAATTCATGACTGCTTACCGAAGAGTATTATTATTAGTTAACTTTGCCGAGACGTAATACAACTAAATACCTACTATTAACGCAAAAATATTAAAGATATTGATATTTCATATTTCAATAATTACTTCTTCATCGTAATAATGATCATTCATTAAAAAATAATAATAATGAAAACAGTTCTTATAAATCTGTGTGTATGAAACGGAACAGAGCCAACGAAACGTCAGTCAAAGTGGAGGCGTTTTTCAATCAGGTAAACATTTTCGAAGGCCCTATAAGACATGACGATACGATTTGTCACATGCGATTTATTATTTTGTTTATGAGAAATAATGATTATGAGATTGAAAATGAGAAAGTAAAGAAGATAATATAAACATTTTGAAGATGTTCTTAATATATCAACTGTATTACAATCGTGTCACGGAAATAATAATAAAAAAACATTCAAATTCGTTCTTATGTATTAGTTAATATAGTAATGTTAATTTTTTTTGCATCTGTATTGAAAAACGTCGTTCGATTCACATGCGGATATGTCACTTTTGACTTGTCCCGAGTATTGCCACTCGCCTACGGCTCGTGGCAGATACCTCGGGACTCGTGTGGAAATGACATACTTTCCGGACTAGCATTGAAATGTACTATTGCATATGGTTAGAAAACACAAAACACAGTGTTAAGACTGTATTTTGGCCCGATTTGGCATCTAGCCACTATGGGTCCAAGACTTAGCAGTGGTATGAAGAGAAAAATATCAACTTTGTACCTAAAGCTATGAACCCCCCGAATTACCCAAATCTTAGGCCTATCGAACGTTTTGCGGCTATAATTAAAGCCTGCGGAAAAATGGCCCTTCTACAGGTTCCGAAGAGCAATTTCGTAGAGACTGGAACAGGACGACAAAAAAATTTGACCAAGACGCTGTCCGATCTCTGATGACATCATTGTCTACGTTCAGACAGAAAATCAAAAAATTAGCTACATATGAATGATTTTGTTCGGTTTAAAGAAGTTTTTCTATTATTTAATATCTAAAACGTAGTAGAGCATTTTTTTCTATGAATAAATATATGAAACTTGTCAGTAAAACGTTATTTAACTTATATTTATACTTAACGATACACCGCCTTATTCATAAAAAAGTTAACAGAAGTTTTAGTTAAATTATGTTTTCTCCCATTCTGACAAACGCGATTGTCAAAGTGACAGATAAGGACAAATAATCATTAAGCTAAACTGTTGTTGAAGTGCGTTTGTGAATAACGCCATAAGTCTTTAGAACAGCTGTCAAATTTAAGTGGATGTCTATTCTAAATAAATACAAACGCCGCCATTCCGAGCCGAGCTGTCATTCATTTGTTGGCTTTTTACTGTTTACGAGATAAAATTGTGCAAAAAGTTGTTTCTGTATGTGTTCAATTTATTTTTAATTGTATTATTTTAACTGACCGAGCGAACGAAGCGTCTCCGTTGCAACTTGCGCAAAAATGCTTTCGTGTGTTCGACTATCTGTCGGTCTGTCCATTTGTTCTCCTCGACAGGTCGCATTTATCAATCAATTCTGGCGAAATTTTCTAAGCATGTTTGTTAATTACATTTTTTTGTCGATTTAGTGTTTAGAAATTTTCAAAATGGCGATAATTTGCACAAAGGTCCTAAGAGCCATAGACGCCAAAGCCGACCTTTGTGCCAATACCAGTATCATCTCGCGAGATCTATAGCTCACAGAGCCACTAGTACTAGTATCTATAATAGATATTTTACAAGTAGCAATAGTAACAATGCAGATCATTTCCATACGGTGTCTGAACCCATTTTAGAGCAGCACTTATGATATGTGCGTATACAAACTTATTATCCAGTGTGCAAACTGCTTATAACTATAGTTGCCGATTTCTAAGTCTGAACTTTTGACACATCGAAATACCCGTAGAACGTAAACGCACAAGACACATTGGAATTATAAACAAAATCCCATAAAGATATTACAGCTAGTCATGTACATAAACACAATATTTCACTTTTCATAAACATAATGTGATGAATGTTACATTTTTTCATACATTAGTTATTGAATATTTTACGATAACAATTTAGCACGCCTCCAGTTACGGTATACGTCGTTTTTTTTTAAATTTAGTGTTGTGACCATGTCTGCTGTTCCGATTCATACAACTGTCTGTTAATCGATAAAAATCGATCTTGTTATCAATAGGCAATACGGTAAAAAATCAAAACAAAACGATTAAAACGAAAATAAAACTAAGTACGATGTGGAAAAAAATGTTATAGTCTGACAAGCGAGCGAGCGCAGTAACAGTAGGACAAAATAACTATATCCATCCCTTTTTTCAGGGTGATAATACTAGCGTTAGAAAAAGACAGTATGATGCTCTCTATCCTACTGTTACTGCGCTCGCTGGGTTGTCAGACTATATTTAAAATAAGACAAATTAACTATGAAGGTTTTTATCTTACATTTTAAGAATTCAACAGTATTGATTTCTGAACGAAACTAAGATGACTTTGGAAAAAATCGTATGACAAATGCGCAGTTCGTTGAAGTTTCTCGGTCTTATCAAATACAAATCCGTAGTAGTAAAATCGAATCAAACAATTCATCGCTAAAATCAATAATCGCTGAATTTGACAAAAGATTTGTCTTAGCCTCATCACTAAGTACGTCAATACTCAAGTGTCAAAAGTTCAGACTTAGAAATCGGCAACTATATTAGGCCTATCCTATGCAGAATTAGGCATTAAAACACTCTTGTGATGCTATACCTACACTCCTGTACAGTCGCATAATAGTAGTTTATGTGATTGTATACAGGGTGTTCTTGAGCATTTGCTTAAACTTCGTCATGTGGCTGGGTATAATTAAGGAAACAGAATGGCGTAGTTAGTTTAATTAAATTTGTTAATTTTAATTTTTTTAGGTTCTCATACAAAATAATTACATGTTGCATCAACCGCTAATGTAAAACGGGCATTACAATTCACTTTACTAAGTAAGTGACAATTATGACATATCAATGTCATGTCGAATACTCATACTCCGTTTACACACATGCAAATCCCATATGAGAAAATAAATAAATTAGTAGTTATTTTCTAAACGGAGCTAATTATAATACCAGTGTCTTTGAGAAATTAACTTCATTTAAGCTAAAGAATGCACCCTTGAATTTAAAGCAATTGCTCAAAAACACGTTGTATAATACAAGGCATTAAAACTCGAGTGTGGATTTATGAAACGAAGCGTCAACCGAGTTTTATAATAACATCACACGAGTTTTGACTGCCTAATTATTTACAATTATTAGACATACACTGCTTTATATACACACATATCATAGCTCTCCATGATGCGTTCAAAGTGCATATATATCGACCGCCATTACGATTTTCAGGAATGAAAACAGTTCCGACATTCAGGATTTGACATTTATATTTTTAAATTTCAGAGACAAACGTAGAGTTGGCACGTTGTTTTGATATCGAACGACATCAAATAAGCGTGCGACTTGCGTGCGTCATTGTATGCAATAGATAATTCGATTCAGACTAAACGTCATCTCACTGATATTACAAATATTGATTCAGACTAAACGTCATCTCACTGATATTACAAATATTAGAATAGTGGTAAACCAAATTTCCTTGGGTCAGATGTATACGAAATTAAAATATATATATATATATATATAATCGAATTTTCAAAGATAAGAAATTTGTTGTAACAAAAAAGTTCATTATTATGGGGGCCTTTATATACGGTTTTATAACGCATAATGGAGGGCTAATGATAAGTGGGTATATAATAGTACATTGTGATACACGTGTGCTATGATGGTCATTATACACGAGGCGGTATTGTGCGCGCGAGCTGAAAGCGAGTGCGCAATAAGGAAGCCGATGTGTATAATGACCATGCACACACGTTTCATACGACATTTTTCAACACACTTGTAAGTAAAAATCAAAAAACTTCACAAAACAGAAGGTATATTTATCACTACTACAACTAGATTTTAATGATAGCACTCGCGTTTTTTGTTTTCAGAGGAGCCTAATCCACATATTGTTAAAGTTTTACTAATTATTTTATAGTTGCATTTTATCATAATAATAAAGCGAGAAAACGGATGTTTTACGTAAGTTACCGCGGCGCGCCATTGAAGTGTATTTTTGTGTAAGTGTGTAGACCCGCCAAACACCCAAAATAAAAAATTAAATTATTTATGTTTAAATCACAAATTATTGTGAATTATGAATTATTTAATACAACTTCACATATATTCAATAATTCAGAAGGTTTTTAATCCATTGTATTTAACTAAATATGGAGATACTACTTTTTAAGTTTTTAATGCATAAGTTATGCGGCTAAAAACAGAGTGTACTTTGTTTGAAAAACTTAGGAATCCGACTAAATTTGAATTTATTATCTGTGTACGTAACTTAGTCTCGTGGGGTAAAAATTTAACTTGATTGGGTTATCTCATTACCACACTAGTTCAATAATATAATGAAAAAGTACGCGTGTTTAGGATTATGAGCCTAAAAGCTGTACGATAAGAACCTCGTTACGAGCAAGTGTGTTGAAAACCACTATTGTAAAACAAGTTCTGGCCCCACCAACACCGAACTAATAGGTATAAATAATCTTGGCCCATTACGCGAAGTCTACCCATCTACCCGCTCGGGAGCTCAAAAATGCCACGTTTTTCATTTAATGTTAGTCACCTTTGCACTCGTAAAATATTTATACAGCGTGGGTATTTGATACGGGCGAATAATTAATCTAGCTATAGTTCATATGAATCGTATGGGATAATAATTTCGTTAAATTGTGTTAATAATTAGGTGTAATGATTTTTCTAAGGTGCAACAGAGCTGAAATGTATGTCGTCCAACTTTATTTGACGAGATAAATGACACTGACATGATACTCGTATGACGTTTAGATAGCTACGTTAATTTATGTGGATGCAATACATTGCGTGCTGAATTTTTATGTATGAAAAAAAATCTTAATTTCCTAAAGAAATTAATGTAAATAGGTTCCCTAGGTCCAATAGTAATCGTCATTAAAATATTCGCCCGTATCAAATACCCACGCTGTATTATAATATTAAGAAGCTTGCTCACGTGGTAAGTCTTTAAGTGGTAGCGCGAAATAATATCCTCTATGTACTCATACCTGTTGAGTGCTGGCAAAACTGCTGTTATCAAATTGAGGATGCTGCTCCATTTGTAAAACCAACTCGATATGCTGATTCATGGAATCATTCAGAGTCATACCTGAAATACACAGAACACATATTATTCTAAGAATATTCTATACGAACAAAGAAGCAAATTTAAGTATTGTGCAGTATGCCCGAACAGTGACCGGTCCACAGAGTTTTTATGGGATTGTAACTATTCGACGTGACGACCTAGTCGTTACGTAGTCGGTCACAATCGGAAACAATTTTCGAAACAAAAGACAATCATTTGCCGCGTTTTATCACGTTAGGAGTGTACATTGAAAGAAAACCGAATAGCTGTTTTACAGCTGCACCGCTGTGGGCACTCGCCAAGTTCCATTTTCAAGTTGCTCAAAAAGGGTCTAGCCGCAATTCCAATAATCCCCGTCAATGCCAATGTCCATGATTGACGGGGAGAATTCGCATTCTCTCAGTCATCATATTAAGCCTGTAAAAACGATAGCTGTAAAGGGCTCGAAACGTCATGGTCATGGTGTTAATTAAAGCGATTAACACGTTCTAAAGTGTTTAATTTCAATGCCTACCTACTTCTTATATAAACTCGTCATGAAAGCGGCATATCTACCTATATTATATCTATACCTACCCATGGTCGTATAAGGCCGACAACCTGTATGCATTTGTAAGACATTTTTAGATTGTTGCCATAGATGGGCGTTTTTATTTTTTGTTGTACAAAACCCACATACGCTCACATACACATACATACATCACAATGATGTATGTATGTGTATGTGAGCGTCAACATCATACATACCTACATCTTCTTACATATATACATATAATTGTAAATTAGACTATTGTTAAGTTCTTTATCCTAAGCACTATCACTGCTTTATATTAACTTCCACCTGTATTATACGTATTCTTTGTATTTTTGTGGACATCTTTTATTGGCTTGTTGTTTAGCATGTTATTAAATTATCCATTTTTACTGTATTGCTGTTAATGTTCTAAATAAAATAAAATAAATTACAATTTAAGCATTTGTGAACAAGTTGGAACCTTGTTTTTTTTTAATAACTACTATCAAGTACATCCAAATAAAATAAAAAAACGAACCATTAGTTTAGCGGACTCTTACTTAATGCCCGTCGAAAAGCAGTCGCTGGACATGAATGGGATAAAAGATCCCGGGAGTGTTAAAGCGATACGCGAATAATCGACACCGTGATATCCTCTTTACAGACGAAACATTTTTCGATATTGAAGAAAATTATAATAAACAGATTGATAGGCTTTATACAGGCTAGGAGCTCTGAGAAAGCAAGTAAAAGAGTTCCGCGGGTGCAGCATATGCATCATCCACCATCAGTGATTACTTATTACTTATTACGGGCAAACTGATGTTCATTTTTGCGAAAAGTGCGTCTAAATCAGTGGAAAAGTGTACCCTTTCGGGTACCATTCAGGGCATCATTTTGTGTTCCATCAGGATTCTGCACCTGCACACAGAGCCAAGATCTGGTTTGAGCGTCAAAAAATCGACCTTATAAGACACGAAGATTGGCCTTCCTCCAGTACAGACCTGGAAGGATCACCTTAGGACTATAAAATTTGGCAGGTCTTTTTGAAATTTTTCCTAGTGTTTTTTTTTTGAAACTATTAAAACATTTATTTTAAAAAATTTACACTTATTTTATATATTTGAGCATATTTTTATTTTGTTGTCGTTTTTTTGCGCGTCAGAATTGTATGAAATTTGGTGGGTAGGTAGAGTTCCTTATTCTACGTTAGATAGATACGAAGTCCCAAAAGAGTTACGAAAATCCCATACGATTTCATAACTCAGTGGAAAAACCACAGAGCACGGACCTCTTTAGTGTGACAACCTTACATATAGAGGAGCCTTTGGCTTTGATTCTCATAGAAATCGACCGTGTCATGTAATTTTGACATGTTATTGTCAAAACTGCCATACGTGCTATTCATAGGGTTGTGATATGGGTCGATATTGTATCGATAGATTAGGAGCAGTTATTAACATTTCACTAAAAATTACATGAAATAAAGTTATGCAAATATTTTTATTTCTTACTTTATTTTAACCTCTGTTTCAAAATCAGACACTCAAATGACTTCATTGTTATTTCATTTTATTACTGCGTTATGGTTTAAGTGAATTGTTTCTTATATCAGTATTCTATAATGAAGCGATGCTAGTACTATCTTAGTACAACATAAGAAGAGGATATTTAATTATTAACACAAGAAGAGTAAATAAAGAATTCACGCAATTTAAACTACATATTTTATTTACAATTATTTAACTAAGGGCCTGTTTTAAAATCTCCAGTTACAGCTATCTTTCAGATAAAACATAACGCGCTCTCTTTCTTTACAAGACTTTTATTAACAGTAATGTGACATACACGAACGGTATAGAACAGTGAGTATTAAGGGCATTAAAGAAGATATTACGAACGAATGTGAATTTAAGTCACAGGTTGAGTCGAAGACGAGGTCGTAATTCTAGTACGGCTCGTGATACACACAATGTTTTTCCTCACATTTGCGAGGAAATAAATAAACTTACTGCAGATAAATATACAATCATTATTAGCGGTAGTTAGAAGAACATTCAAGCAACACAAGAAGTGGTGTCCACATACATAAGGTACCTCTACCTCTTCCGAAGTCCTACTAGAGTGACTAGTCCGTATACAAAAATAGATCGAAGTGTGCAAGATTTATTAGTGTAGTTGTATTCATTGTTTATGTGTCAGTTTCACCATTATTGATTGCTTTTTGTATGTATAAATGTGTGAGAAGTGCGCCTGTGTGCACGTTTCCCCTCGCAAAAGTTTGGACGGTAAGATGTTGCTGTGACGTCTCCCTTCCAACATGTTGAAAGCGTCTGTTGCTCGAAGAGCTCATTCTGTACAATGTACTATTTAATATTCGTCGTGACTCATCATCATTATCATCATCAGCCGAACGATGTCCACTACTGGACATAGGCCTTCCCCAGGGACTGCCACAGATACCCGCAACCTTTACCAGTCAGCCAGCCAGTCGTCAGTTTATCTTGTGGGGGCCTTCCCACGCTGCATCGTCTGGTGCGTGGTTGCCATTCGAGAACTCGCGGACCATACCGACCATACCACAAGCCCGTAAAATGGGCGTCATTACAATGTATTCGAGTTCCCGTCAACCAATTTTAAGGTTTGCTCTTTGTTCTGATACACACTGTATATTGTATTGTGTATTTTGTAGTATTTCAATAATATTTAAATAAAAATTCATCTTACTATTTTAGTAAGGCACATCTGACATACACTATCGATAACAAATGCAGCGTCGTGTCTCTTCCCTTTTTCTCTTGCCCATACTAATTTTATATTGAATTAATTACATTTTAAATAGAAAACTCCCGTGAGTATTAGACATATTAATATACTTAGACCGGGTTACTCACGTCTATAAAGTCGAAGATAGCTCGACATGTTTCGGGACGGTCCGCGCCCCATAATCATGAGTGAGAAGCGCTAGCCGCGATTGCTCTGCGCACACTGCGCGCGACAGCCCGTTGAGCACGCCGGCAGACCGGCGTGCTCAACATGTCGAGCTATCTTCGACTTTATAGACGTGAGTAACCCGGTCTAAGTATATTAATTAATTACATATTATTTAATTACCTGTGATACGAAACAATGGCAAAGCCGAGGTAGTTTGGCGCTCAAACGAAGTGAGAGCGCCAATAGTGCGAGCCGGAAATGGGTGCCTTTTACCCGACTTAAACACTACCTTTCATTTTGAATGCGAGGAAAGTAAAAAAAAAAACAACTATAAAGCTAAAACTAAGTTATTCGAGTAACTTTTTAAAGATAATCTCGAAGGAAGCATTACAAAAGTGTAGAATATTTAGCAAAACAACGGCATTATATAGGTATTTTGTTATATTGAAAACAAACAAAGGTAATTTTGATTTACTGTTCAGGTTAACTTTCTATTGTACCTGGTCTACTTGAAAAGTGATCAGAATAAATTCTTAAAATTCTACAGCAATTGCCTTGAGCGGGTGGTAAATTCACAATCGATTTTCTTGTACTCCATTCAGTACCCTTTCCCGAGTTAATCATGTAATTTAATACTGAAATAAGGAAAGAATTTCATTCGATTTTCATATATCAAAGTTTGCAGTACAAAACTTTGCAAACCTAAAACCTAACCTCAAAATATCCCAAAACAAACATCACATATCATCAAATAATATTATACCAGGTATTGTATTGAGTATTGGCTGCTATATCCCTCGAACCAATTACATGTGTTGATATCAGGCGGGCTAGCATATGTTACGTTCTCGCGCGCGAGTCCATACATCGGCCGCGACTTAATGTATGAAGTGACAGGCGACAGTGTAAGTTGTGCTAAGCATACAAATAATACTTTAGAAATCGTAAACTAAAATATGTAAAGTAAATAACAGCAACAAGCAATCTTTTTAACTTACGTGCAACAGATAAAACATGTATTCGAAAGATTTCTCGCAGATTGACGCTGTATAAGAAAGATATATTTTATCAGGCGTTTAATAAATTGAGTCCGATTTCAGCCTATCCAGCTTTTAAGTCATAGTTGCTGAACTGAACTCTGTCGTCAGGTATACAATAAATCTCCTCTAAGTGAATTAAAAATGTCGGAAACAATAATGAATAACTTAGCCTATATTTTGAACCCTGCCAATGTGCTCGAGGATGATGTTGTGCGTGCGCTTATTCCATGATAAGTTAGCACAACATACAAGTTTCCGGCCGCGCGAGTTGGGGTTGTTTAAGTACCCAGAGCTGATAGAACCTGTCCCGAGAGATGATTCACATTTACAAATCATCTTCGATTGTGACGTTGGCAACTTAGGTAAGGTAGGGCACTGGACATGTATTTTTTTTTAAATAGGTTTGTGACAGCAGATAGTGTAATTTAAATCTGCTGGTATCGGGGTAAACCTAATGGTAGTATTTGTGTTGCTGTGTGTGGCGTGTGTGTGTGAATAATGAATATCATTATAGCAAATCATTCTGTAGCTTCAGTTAGTGTTCTAAATAGTTGTCTTATATATTTTAGCACCCTATAATTACTACTACTATAAGTACTTACAGCTACGGAACCCTTCATTGTGCGTGGTCCGACACGCGCTTGGCCGATTATTTCAGCTATTTTTTGTTTTAAAAGTTACTCAAACGTTACATTCTTTTGAAATACCATTAAATTGTCTTTCAAAAAGTATTTTTTTATTTGTTGAAAAAGACAGTAATTTTAGATGTAACGATGACTTTAGCAAAAAAGTAATTTTTTTTTTTAAATTGTGTAATAAAAAGAACTACTCATCAAATTATATTTTTTATACTTACCAGAAATAAATTCTACGCTGATTATTTATCCGAAATTGATACAAAAGTTGTTATATATACGAGCTAAGCGCATGAGCAGATGTAACATTACCTACTTTAACCCTTCGTCTGTGGGTGGGTCAAAAAGTCTTGAGTTCAAACTAGGGTAGATTTCTCGAACTCGAGACAACTCGAGAATTTTGGTTTCATTCGAGACGAGAAAAAATGTCCATGACTCGAGAATTCTCGAGTCATGCGCGGCGGGCACGCGCCTTTTCGCCCCGTACAACTATAGTTGCCGATTTCTAAGTCTGAACTTTTGACACATCGAAATACCCGTAGAACGTAAACGCGCAAGACACTTTGAAATTATAAACAAAATCCCATAAAGATATTACAGCTAGTCATGTACATAAACACAATATTTCACTTTTCATAAACATAATGTGATGAATGTTACATTTTTTCATACATTAGTTATTGAATATTTTACGATAACAATTTAGCACGCCTCCAGTTACGGTATACGTCGTTTTTTTTTTAAATTTAGTGTTGTGACCATGTCTGCTGTTCCAATTCATACAACTGTCTGTTAATCGATAAAAATCGATCTTGTTATCAATAGGCAATACAGTAAAAAATCAAAACAAAACCATTTAAACGAAAATAAAACTAAGTACGATGTGGAAAAAAATGTTATTTAAAATAAGACAAATTAACTATGAAGGTTTTTATCTTACATTGTAAGAATCCAACAGTATTGATTTCTAAACGAAACTATGATGACTTTGGAAAAAATCGTATGACAAATGCGCAGTTTGTTGAAGTTTCTCGGTCTTATAAATACCTACAAATCCGTAGTAGTAAAATCGAATCAAATAATTCATCGCTAAAATCAATAATCGCTGAATTTGACAAACGATTTGTCTTAGCCTCATCACTAAGTACGTCAATACTCAAGTGTCAAAAGTTCAGACTTAGAAATCGGCAACTATAGACTTCAAGAAAATTAACGTGAGAATAGTAAACGCAGAACTTTTATTATTTTGTTTTTATAAATAATACTTCTTCATTACAGTAGGCCCAGTAGGGTAAGTTGGTTCTGTGTTAAAGTCGTGACAAGGGCTTCTAATCACGATTTTTGAATTCAAGACTTTTTAGCTACATTTTAGATGACTAGATGAGATAAAAATTACCGGAAGTCAAGAAGTATCTAGTCTTCTGATGGACCGAACATCAAAGTTAATTTCGGACGTGACAGCCTTAATGCTCAACTCGTGGTTCTACATCAAAACGAATTTTCCAACTGTCTATTTATCAATTTTTCTTACAAAAATTATACTTATTATGGTTGAACTACCCCGAAACGTCAACTATTCAAGACTCGGATGAAGTCAGCGGTGACGATGATAATTCTATCAGAAATTGGAATCTGAAACTGCAAACAACGTGCAATATCTACAGAATATTATTATTTTTATAACAAATATGATATATGTTAAAAGTTCAGAAATAGCCCACTGAAAAACATCTTACAAATGCATGTAGGTACCTAACAGAATATTCTGTTGATGCTGAAAGAAGCTACACTGAAACTCATTCCGTATTTTATATTTTATTTATTCTGAGACAACCGACGTCACAATCTTGCAGTCCTGTACTTAACTTGATCCTCGTGTTAAATCGTAATAGTGTACAGGGTCCCAAGCTGGTGATACGGGAAAGCTTCCTCACTATTGAAATTAGGAACCTTTTGATTTGAATAGCTACGCGTAAGAATACTATTCTAGGTTCTTACTAAGAACCTAGAATAGTATCGCTTTATACCTAGCGAGAATGAGAGGATTTTCCAACTTTATTCAATAGCTCATATTAATTTGATGGAGGCAGACTGCGATGTTTTTTGGCTGTGCTGGACATCGGCTATGTCATGTGTAAGGAATACATGGAATAGGTACTCCATGTTGTTAGCCCATCAAATGGGAGATCACTTTCTGCCAAGTGATAACGAGTGCTTTAAAGGATAACTGTCTTAACTCTTAAGCGGTTAAGATTGGATAAAATGCTTAATTCAAACCTCATCGCCAATTCATAGTTATAAAAAAGTTATATATAAGGAAAACATATAAAAAGATGTCGTTATAGGTTGGTTTATTTTAAAAGGTTTGCCTTTAAAAGGGTAACAATATTTTAAAATGATTACTTACGGTCGCATCCGAAAAACATTAAAATTACTATCCTCCAAAAAAGACTCGAGACTCGAGAAGACTCGAGAAATTGGGCTCGAGATTTTTCTAAACTCGAGAATACAAATGGGCCGAGAAATCAGAAACCCTAATTGCAAGGTTCATACAACATTTAGCAAAAGAACTCAACCACAAGAAAATTGCAAAATTTTTCAAAACTTTTTTTAATCGTATAACTATGCATAGGTACTCAAACAACAAAGATATGAATACAGCCAAAGTACCAAAAATATGTATACAGGACTTTATTGTCTGAACATTAAGGTCATGTCATGTATACATATTTTTGGCATGGCATGAATAAAGAGTTTCCAAGATATAAACCACGTTGACCACGCTACACTCCCGGGATTAAATCTTTTTGGAAATTCGAACAGATACAGATATTTATTTATCACTTCCTTTTAATGGTAGCACACCCAGACATTTGCTGGTTTAAGCTTTATATCCAGAGGGGTCAAATCGACATAATCTATCTAGAATTCTAGATTGAACTGTTTCTATAGGGGTCAAAATTCCATCTATGTAGATTCGATGGATGGTATTTTCTATTTTCTAAAAAGCATACAGTAGTTACATACCAGGATGTATTTGAGGATGCTGTGGATGCGGCAAACCCTGCAGTGGTGCTACTCCCAACATCCCAGGATGGTGCTGTAACAATATATTTAATTGTACTGAAGCAAATGATCTGAAATGAAATGTCTGAATTCAATGCAATTTCAGTACCCAAAATGAAAAATATACATTCTGAGGTCTAAGAACCTCCCTTAATTGACAAAACGCCCATAGAACATAAAAGCGCAAGAGTCGTACGACCCATTGACATTTTAAATGAAAATCTATATATATATTACGCGAGCCCGATATTTGTAGATGCCATCAGGTCCACAGTTATGGTCCGATTTTGATAAATTATAGGTCATTAGATTCGTCTTATCGTGGAGAGTTGCAATAAGCTCTTTGTTTTTCCATTTTTCTTACGAAAAATGCCTAAAAATCAATTTTAAGGTAATACCTTGCGCTAGGCAACCAGTACCAGCCTAGCATGACCTCCAGTCAAGATGACATAACAAAATAACATTAATTCAAATTAAACCTGTAGCAAGTTGTTAAGCATGAGAAAATATTATTTTTGAGTCGGCTATATATATCTATAACACTTAAAATAGTTACCAAAATACACGAAATGTACATTTACCAATTTGTTTACAAAAAAATGACAACGTAATTTTTGGATGAGTCAACGTCTGACTTACTTTTTATTGGGGCATATTAAATAGTTTTCATACCTATATAAACTCTTGCGTAGGATAATAGCATAGACTTGAGGGCGTAGACGTAATACATATCAAGGCGGTTTAATTAGAACTTCACTATCATTTCTCTTACTCTTTTGTCAAATACTAAAAACTAAAAATAACAATTTATCGATTCCAATTATTATGCCATTGTCAATGATATGTCAGTCTATTTTTGATGTGGTTATTTGTTGCCTGCTTATTTATGTGTAATGCCTAAAATAACGAAAGAAGCAGACTTTGGTAAGCATTGCCATATTTAACTGCAGTGCGTGCATGCCTCGGCGAGCTCTACGAAAAGAGTGTAAGTACCTTATTTTGGTTTTTGAAATTGTAAAATAAAATTGTTTTTAACCGATTTAAAAAAAATGGTTTGTCATTTCGTTGGAACCTGATTTTTGCGTGTTCACCGATTACCTACTCCTTTAATTGTGAACCGATTTTCAAAATTATGATTATTCGGAGGTGGTGACATTGTCACCAAATCGAGGGAACTGCAGAACTTTTATAGGCATACCTATAGTGTATGTAATGTTCCATACCAGTTCTTCTATTCCGCGACAACCATCACTCGATCTGTACCTATAGCATAACTTACGTTCTCGCGCGCGAGTCCATACATCGTGAGAGTCAAAGTGGCGGGTGTATCTAAACAAATATAAGAAAGTATTATACCAAAATTTAGTACCTAATTGCTACTATTTAGTACCTCCGGTAAAATAATTAGTACCCCCGAGTAATTAAAGTTATTACGAAGATCAGTTACACCCGCCAATCTGACAGTCAGGGTGGGGGGTGTATTTTAGTTTGTAATGATCCCATGGATTTTTTGTGGATGTTATCAACTTAAAATTTAGTACCTAATTGATACTTTTATAATCAAAAAGAATATCTGCATTTTCATTTGTGGTTTCCGAGTTTTTACATTTTAAAACATGTAAACGCTACAGATGCCGTACGGCGAACAGGTATTAACAGACGATCAAACCTGCATCTTACCAGACCAAGGTCACGGTTTGGTACGAACGTATGTTGGGCTTATACGTTTTCTCTAGGGACAAAATGTAAAAAACTCAGAAACCACAACTGAAAACACAGAAATACATTATGAAGGTACCAATTAGGTACTTACTAAATTTTAAATTGATAACATCCACTAAAAACCCAAGGGATCATTGCAAACTAAAATACACCAGACAACACAACAGGTTTTCGTAATAAGTTTAATTACGTGGAAGTAATCATTATTTTAACAGAGGTACTAAATAGTAGCAATTAGGTACTAAATTTTGGTATATTACTTGTATATTACTACTACAAAGTTGAAACGGGAAGACGGCAGCATAGCGTCAACAAAAGCAGAGGTTTTTGGTGAGATCGAGAGGTTCTATGGGCGGTTATACACTTCGGTCGCAAAGCCCGTTGACAGCTTGGTAGGAGACCCAAGAGTCAGGCTGTCCCGAAACTATATAGGTACTTAGGTACACCGAAAATATCCCGGACATCAGTTTGTACGAGATCAGGATGGCCCTAAAGCAGCTTAAGAACAACAAGGCGTCGGGCAATGACGGAGATGACGGAATCACCACAGAGCTTCTGAGAGCGGGTGGAACACCGGTACTAAAAGTGCGCCAGAAGCTCTTTAATTCCGTTTTGTGCGAGGGCAAAACGCCTGAAGCATGGAACAGAGGCGAGGTCGTGCCGTTCTTCAAAAAGGTGACACCAGCCTTTTGAAGAACTGCAGACCCATCACGCTTATGAGCCTTGTTTATAAACTGTTTTCAAGGGTCATCACGAATCGTTTCGAACACAAACTTGATGACTTCCAGCCTTCTGAGTTCCGAACAAGCCGGATTCCGACGAGGCTATAGTACCATATAATATTAATATTAATATTATAGACCACATCCATACGCTACGACAAATTATACAGAAGACCGAAGAGTATAACTTGCTCCTATGCTTAGCGTTTGTAGACTATGAGAAAGCCTTCGATTCGGTGGAAATATGGGCGGTGCTTGAGTCTCTTCAGCGATGCCATATCGGTACATCGAAGTGTTGAAGTGTTTGTATAGTAACGCCACAATGTCGGTTCGAGTACAGGAGCAGAGCACGTAGGCGATAAATTTGCGAAGAAGCGTAAGGCAGGGAGACGTAATCTCTCCGAAACTATTTATTGCAGCAATGGAAGACGCCTTCAAGCTCCTGGAATGGCAAGGACTTGGCATCAACATAAACAGCGAATATACCACTCACCTTCGATTTGCCGACGTCGTCAAATGGCAAAGTCGATGGAAGAACTCAGCTCGATGACCTCAAACGAGTTTCTCAACGGGTAGGCTTGGAAAAGACGAAAATTATGTCAAATGCCAATGTTATGCCTATCCCAGTCTCTATTGAAAGCTCGGTCCTGGAAGTTGTTGAATCGTACATCTACCTAGGACAAGTAATCCAATTAGGTATGTCCAACTTCGAGAAAGAGGTCAAAACCGCCGAATCCAACTCGGTTGGGCAGCGTTCGGGAAACTACGCAATGCCTTTTCGTCCGACATACCTCAGTGCCTCACGACGAAAGTGTTCAATCAATGTGTGTTACCAGTGATGACTTACGGCGCCGAAACGTGGTCCTTCACTTTCGGCTTCATCTCAAAATTCAAAGTCGCTCAACGAGTTATGGAGAGGGCTATGCTCGGAGTTTCTCTACGTGATCGAATACGAAATGAGGAGATCCGTAGACGAACTAAAGTCACCGACATAGCCCTTCGGATTAGCAAGCTGAAGTGGCAACGGGCAATACATACATATATATATATATATATATATATATATATATGTTCATACCAAAATACATAAATATATAAATACATATATACAAATACAAACTAATTAAGCGAAATGATGATAGCAGATTACTGAGATTACACAGTAAAATTAAAGGAAAACAATAGTTACATGAACAGGAACTAAGGAAGTGATAAATAGTGCTTTTTAAGGAGAGATTTGAAAGAAGCAACAGATTCAGCACGCCTTATATCAAGAGGGAGAGAGTTCCACAGCCGGGTTGCTTGAAAAGTGAAAGAAGTATTATAAAATTTGGAAGAGGAGGATGGCACAGTCAGAAGCATGTTTTGAGAGGAACAAAGAGAATTGAGATAACTAAAACGCTGCTTGAGATAACAGGGGGTTGCAGGGTTGAAAAGAATGCTATAGAGAAGTGAAAAACTGAATCACTTAACTATTTTAAAACTTGATGTGAAACAACATATTGATAAGTATAGTAGTTAGTAGAACAACGATTCTGGCATTATGCGGCACTTGCAGTATAAAATCATTCTGTTTTGAGAGAAATATATGAACTTGAACATTGGAACAAACTTAAGCTAGTATTTGTCTAACTTTGCCCCTAAATGATATTTGTTAGCTGGAGCAATTTCACCTCTTTATCTATAATTTTGCTCCCTACAAATTGTACGTTTACGTGGTATTACGTGGGTAATTACACCATTAATGATATTAGAAAAAAAAATCCGGCTCTGTAGCTAATCCCGATTATTCTTTAAGTAGGTAATCAATTGCAATATTTTCTATTTTACCTACTGACAAGAGAATGAGACGAAAAAAACTTGGAGTATTGTTACCCAGTGGGGAGCAAAGTAGGACCGTTTTACGTTATAGATACATTATCAGTAATATGTACCTAATGTAACTATGAGCGCAAGCAATGTGACATGTATCATGCTATAAATCATCTATTTTTCACAGATTTGTGTAATTTGTATTTATCTTTCACAAATAAACATTTTTCTCTTCTTCGGTCCTTTGAACATGCTTGCTTACACATATTACTACGAGTAGGTACCTATTGTTCAATTGTTAATTTCAGATCGGCATCTATCACAATCACAAACGGAAAGTATCTTTTCACAAAAAAGACAGGACTTTAGAAGATTTACCGCCAGCAAAAGATGCCCTGTCACAGCATTTACTCGGTACAACATGTCAAGGGCGACATGTGTGGGAACAACCCATAATACCCCGTCAAGATTTACCATGTCCGTCCAACTGTGGATGGGTGAAAAGTGTGAAAACTGATACGTTGGCACCTTTATGGATTACTTTGCTGGTAGAACTAATACGATGCAGATGCAAGACTAGGTGCAATTGTGTAAAACGTGAAATCAAATGTACGGAGCTTTGCGCATGCGGAGGCTTAGCCAATGAAAGTAATAATATTCAGAAAAGTACTATGTTTATTCATTAAAAGTGTTTAATTTTGTGTTAATAACGCAATTGTTCATGAGGTAATTAAAAACTTACCGCGCTGCGCTGCGCACGGTTACGCCTTCGTTGCGGTGGAAAATATTTTTTATTAACTAATTTTTACTTTACACTTACTAGTTAAATGATATTTTTTAAGATCTCTGATAAATGGCCTATATTCGAGTATTTTTTTATTTGCAAAATTCGGTATTCTTTTATATTTTATAAGTAAAACTCTTTGCATATTTTTTTTGATATTCAAATTTTTTTTAATTTTTTCAAGTTTTTTGTATGAAATGGTAAAAAGTTAATTTCAAAAATGAATTTCTCCTTCCCAAATAACCCGAAAATGATATCACACTTGACATTGTAGCTGAAACTAGGCCGAAATAAAGCATAGACCGATCCTCGGGAGATGAGCCCTTCCCCCCCTTTTTTGGGGGGTAGCCAAAGGTTGATCTCGTGGCTAGGAGGCTAAATCAGCTTAGTTTGACCTAACAACCAATCGTGCCAAGCGGCGTCGCCTGAGACAAAAGTGCAGGCTCACTGCAACTACTTCCCCTACTAAAAATGAAAACTATTTTTTTGTGGGCCAGTGTCTTGATGGTCGCATTTATTTTTTTAATAGACTGAATTCACATATTTCAAAATTCCGAAAACATAATATTCTTTCGGAATTACGGTGGTTCGGTAACTTCGTAATTTTGGAGATTCGGAGTTATGGAAATCAGAAAAAAAACTCGCCAGCATTGGATGGGGCCAGGCGGCCTTGTTGCCGCGTAAGCTGTGGACCCGAGTTCGATCCTCGGCTTAAGATTTTTTTCTTTAGTTTTATGACATCTATTTCAATTTACAACATGACAATATGTTTATGGTCGTTGGTAATCCATGGTTGTCACCACCCACGTAGACAATGACAAACCATGCTTAGCAAACTGGCTTCAACCTCCAAAAAATACAGCAAATCAACATGCCATGTTTTTTTTTTACCCATATATCTATATGAGATCATATCAGAACTTAAGTGATCATTAAAAATGCAAGTATTATATTGATTCACTTTAATGCTATAAAAAAGCTTCAGGCATTTTTTACTTCTTTAAAATGCCATATGCCATTGTAGGGCTCAAGGTATTAAAACCAGCTAAAAGCAGTATATCTATCTATACACGTGGCATTAATACGATTCACGGTGGTGCTATTAAACAGCCAAAAGAATGTAATGTGCTACTTAAAATGCTGTTGTAAAACTAAGCGTACTAAAAATATGTGCTACTGATAAAAAGCGCAAAGCATTATATTGGATTTTAAATACCGATATAAAGCGTCAAGATCCTCAGTGAACACATATGAAACGTTATACGGATCTTAAGGTTTATATGAGTTTACTAGTTGTTTGTTAAAATGCTTACTGTGTTACTTGGGTTCCTTGTGTAATCGAGCAACAAACATCCAAACTTACAAGCTTTCACATTTACTCGTATAATCTTAATATCTACAACCCTATTTCCTTAGAAATTTCTAAAAACGCTATATCTATCTACCCTTTTATTGTCGTGTTTAATTTTTTAAGACATAATAAACAACAATATTCTTCATATTTATGATGAAGAATAAAATGCGACCGACACAAGAATTAATAAAAAATCAATAAAAAGTAAAAATAAGAAAATCTTAAATAATTCATGTAATACTACAGTTACATTTTCCATTTTTTTTATATGCATACCTATATAATGCAATGTTACGTTACATAAGATAGATAGTAATAAAAATAGAAACAATGATATTTTAGGAGTAATCCCAAATTTACCATAGGATTTTTATTAATTGTTTGCTATATCAAGCTCTTTCGAATAAACACATAAACTCCACGTGGCCGCAGCTGAGCCAAAATTACACACTGTGCCCTGGTAAAAAAATTCCACAATACCTAAAATCTCAAAGGCGCTATGACGACATTGCCTGTAAATAGACCCTAACCTGTCTTGTAAGCTAATCCAGCACAAAGAGGCAAGCCAGACTCCTAGCTGTAAGTACCAAGGAAGCTGGGTACTGGCTCCGAGCGCACCCCTCTCCAAACACTGATACTTTTTTAGATCCAAAAACTCTACAAATTTCAGTTGCCTTCACCCCGGGGTCGGAGTCTGCTCCCCACATCGTTGCCCCTGCGGAGCCGATGTTGACCGTCTAGGGCACAACGGTCTTTCCTGCCAACGAAGCACGGGCCGCTTTTCGTGACATAATGATAATCCGCCGGTCTCTTGCGTTAGTGTGTGTACCGGCTGTATAAGACCCGACCGGCATATCCGTAACTGACGGCAAGAGACCGGGAATAGTATGTCTCTGATTCCGTGAATTGAATATCGAATTTCAATACAGGCCCTAATAATAGGATGACATTGTGAGTTTGTGAGCCCTTAACAAAACCAAATATCAATGTTACTGAAAACTTGTAAACAGGCCTTACACACCTTTAAACAATTACGACGAAAGTATGGTTAGCAGGGGCAAGTTCTAGGGATTTGATATCGATATAATTAAATTAATACATGTGCTCATTAACCAGTCTCCATTAAAATAAAAAGGTTTGATGTCATATCTAGGGTTACCAACCGTCCCGCTATACGCGGGACGTCCCGTTTCTGGGGTCTTGACGACGCGTCCCGCAAAGGAGCCGCGCGGGACGCCGATTGTCCCGTTTTCAGCCCAAAATAACCAAAATTAACATTTTATGAACGTGACGTGATACAGAGCGCGTGCGAATTTGGATTTACCGTGATGCTTTCATGCAATAAATGTTAAAAAGTTAACTAGGTAATTTTTTGTATTCCTTTCTATACGTTGACAGTCGATCGATACACGTTACATATTTAGGCCGGAGGAGCCATCCCGCATTTTTCAGCCGAATCCCGCATGTTGATCCCGAATGTACCGCAAATTTGTGCACTACGGTTGGCAACCCTAGTCATATCTGATAATGAGCCTCAAGATAATTGAAGTATGCGCATGTCATTTAAATCAAAATGGCAATTTACTGTCAGTACCAGCTATAATTAATTTTAGGTGATAAAAGAGAAATGGTAAAATAACAGGTTCGCAGTAAAATATGACTAAAATACATATAAATATAAATGTATGCTATTACGTGGGTCACTCGAAAAGTTTTGAGATACAAAAAACTATTGAAGATATAAACACTATTTATTTTACATTTTCTCAAAATACTCTCCATCGTTCTTTATACAAAGTTCCATTCGTCTAACCAACTTTGGAAACACTTTTGCCAGTCTTGATCGGATAGGTCAGAAATCGCTCCTTCATAGGCAGCCACGGCTTCTTCGGCACTAGAAAAAAACTTGCCTTTTATTTTTTCCTTCACTGTTGGGAACAAAAAGAAATCGCAGGGAGCCAAGTCAGGGCTGTAGGGTGGATGAGGCAAGGTTTCAACCCCAGTTTCTGCAATAAACGCCTTTGTTCTGAGGGACGTATGTGAAGAGGCGTTGTCGTGATGCAGCATGATTCCCCGAAGTCCAGCCTTTGGTCTCCTCTCCCGCACTGCTTGGAAAACTTGCGGCAATGCTACTGTAGTGTACCATTCCTAGTTAACAGACCTATGATTTTCCAGCACTGAAATCGACAGATGTCCCCCCGAGAAAAAAAAACTAGCCACCATTTTTTTGCTTACGTTTCGAGGTCTTTGTAATTTTGTTGGTAACTTGCCCTCTGAGAACACCCATACTGACTACTGCCGCTTACTTTCCGGATCATATTGATAAATCCATGTTTCGTCACCAGTAATGATTTCAGAAACACGTCTTGATGTTCCGTTTTCGAATTTTAAACGCATTTCATGACACCAATCCACACGAGCCTGTTTCTCAGTTCCGGAGAGCAAACGCGGGATCCAACGGCAACAAAGCTTCCTTACTCCAAGATGTTGATGTAGGATGATATTAACACTCCCCGAACTAATGCCTAGGACCTTCTCGATGTCCGTGTATGTAATTCGTGGGTCTTCTCGCACTAACATTTCAGTAGTCCATACGTTTTCTGCAGTTACTGCTGTTTGAGGGCGACCACTTCTGTGTTCATCTTCGAGGTTGGTTTTGCCCCTTTTAAATTCACTAAACCATCTAAAAACAGTTGCCCGGGATGGAGCAGAGTCTCCTAATGCCGATTGTAATCGCTGCAAAGTCAGTTGTTCGGTTAAGCCAAATTTAAAATCGTAATATATCATAGCACGAAAATGTTCGCGGTTCAGCTCCATCGTTTCAAAGAAAACCCACGGAAAACGTTGTAGCAAAAAACCTGGAACTAATCTATTTTTGAAATTAGAGTGTACTGGATACTAGTGTTCTATTTTTAAATAAATTTGCTTTTTAAAAACATATAACATGGGTGCGTTCCATTTTCAAATTTCGAGCATCTCAAAATTTATCGAGTGAGCTACGTAGGCTACAAAATTACTATTTAAAGAAAAAAATGGGGAAACTGCAGGAGAAAAAGGGATTAAAAAAACATATTAATATATTCACCTGCGGATGAGACAAATGTGGTAAATGGTGAAGTTGTGCGGGGGCGGGAGCCGGAGCCGGCATGGCGTGCGGAGGCAGCAGCGGAAATGCGGCAGCGTCTCCATTGCGGATGGCGCCACCGACAACCCCGCCTGATCCGCCGCCTTCCTCCTCGGCAGGAGACGGTTGGCGGGAACCTGGGGTGCGACTGAAACAATTGCTTTGTCATATAGTATGCCGTCTCAACATGTGATATACATAGCGATACAAAATACCCTAAAGGATCGGGACGCGCACGGCTCTATTGTGCGAGCGGGAACATCGTTATACACAGGCGTTTCCCTGCTCCCACACTGAAGTGACGTGCGCATCCGCATCAATCAAATTTTGATAACAATGTAACCGTTCAGAACGTTTTTATTTCTATTCTGTCTGTCACAGAACCCGAGACGCGATACTTCGCATCCTATACACATTAATCCAAACCATTTTTAAGGGCATGTAGTATATCATTACCGAATAAATTAAGGATGACAATCCATTTTCAAAATATTGTATGACTTTCCTACAAAAAATGGGTTATGAACGAATAATTAAAATTTTATTTTGTCACTGTTTTGCCTATGGAAGTCGCAAAACGGTGATTTGAACTAAATACATTATATAAATTTAGCCTCTATAACATTTAATCGGAAAACTATCATTTTAAAGTAGGTACGTTCCCATACTGTTATTTGTATATATAATAACTAGCTTTAACCCGCGGCTTCGCCCGCGTACTAAACGTAATTTTCAATCGGCATACTAAAAAGGAGGCTTATTTATTTATTTCTCGTGCGCTAAATTGGATTTGAAAAACGTTGTTGGATTTGAAAATCGTTATTGTTTTCGAAATCAACGACCCGATAACGACACCCATATCAAATAAAGTAGTGGTAACTATTCTTGTTTCCCCTTTACAAACTTTGGACCATCATTTTACCCCTACTTTGAAAAATCCTATCTTTGTGCACCCCTTCACCTTATAAGAAACCTACGTACCAAATTTAGAATCTCTAGAACCAGAAATAAACCTAAAAACGACACCAATATTGATATTTTGAAATATCAACCCCATCGCACCCCATCAGGGAAGATAGTATCTCACGTCCGTTGGATGTTGAAATTGTTATTTTTTTCGAAATCAGCGACCCAATAAACCAAAAAAACGATACCCATGTTGTTTTTTTACTATATTATCCCTTTTCCCCCTTTTGGGGGTTAATTTCTCAAAAAGTCTGAAACACGTCTTTACTCATTTATCTTTAGGAAAATTCCTGTGAACTTTCGAATATAATAATCGAACTAATCTTGTTTCCCCATACAAACTTTATAACCCCCATTTGACCCCCTTTGGAGATGAATTTTGAAATCTCCTTTCTTTGGCACCCCTACGCTTTATAAGAAACCTAAGTGCTAAATTTGGAATCTTTAGAAACAGAAATAGACATATAACGACACCCGTAGTGATATTTTTAGATTTCGGCCCATCGCGCCCCAACAGGGGAGATGATATTTCACAATCGCCACGTTGGATTTTAAAATCTACGTTGTTTGCGTAATCAGCGACCCGATAAACCATAAAAACGATACCCGATTTATGTTGTTTTTTTACTATTTTACCCCTTTTTCCCCTTTTGGGGATTAATTTCTCAAAAAGCCTGAAACACTAATCTTGTTTCCCCATACAAACTTTGGACCCCCAAACCACCCCCTTAGGGAGTAAATTTTGAAAAATACTTTCTTAGTGCACCTCTATAGTTAATAAGGAACCTACGTGCCAAATTTGGAATCTTTAGGACCAGCGGTTTGGGCTGTGCGTTGATATGTCAGTCAGTCAGTCAGTCAGTCAGTTAGTCATTCAGTCAGTTTCTTCTTTTATATATGTAAGAAGATGTAAAAAGAAAGTTTTTCATATTTTAATTTTTTTGTCTAACTAAGCCCTAAATTTTAAATTGTTTTACTAATATAAATGTGTCAATCGTTACGTGAAATAAAATAAAAAATTCATTCATTCATTCATTCATTCATTCATATTTAATTAAAATACATGAAAATATGTTCGCTAGAGTTTATATTAATAACCCTTGAAATATTTCGTAATATCAAATATACACCCTGTATAATAGCCGTGTTAGCCGAATGTTAGTCGTAATTGAACATTAAAAATTATTAAAAAGAAAATTTAAGATGAAAAAATATTAATGCGCATTAATTTTAATGTTTATTGATGTTCATTAATTTTAATGTTTATTGTTTTCCCAAAGGACTACAATATGGGGTTCTTTAAAAAAGGAGTGTTAAAGTTTTTAAAGGGTCGGCAACGCGCATGTAACACCCCTGGAGTTGCAGGCGTCCATAGGCTACGGTGACCGCTTACCATCAGGCGGGCCGTATGCTTGTTTGTCACCGTCGTAGTATTAAAAAAAAAATTCTAATCGGCATTAATATTAATGTCATTCGAGGGACTAAAAATTAAGTAATGTTTAGTGTTTCCCTGGACAAAATGAAGTTTATTTTAAGTGTGTATTATAAAAGTTATTAAAATTAATAATGCACATGTATCTAAAAGCATAAAAAGCAAAAAAGTATTTTATATAATATATTTCATTTCATTTCATTTAATTTCACTTCACTTCACTTCACTTCACCACACTTCATTTCACTTAACTTTATTTTATTTTACTTTACTTTACTTTACTTTAATAAAAAACGACACTCAAACTTATATTATATGTTGACATTTCAAACCCATCGCATACCAACAGGGGAGATGGTATTCCACATTCGCCACATTGGATCTTCAAATCGTTGTTTTTTTCGTGACCAGCGACCCGAAAAACCATATAAACGATACCCATGTTGATTTTTTCACTTTTGCACCCCTTTTACCCCTTTCAGGGGTTAAATTCTCAACAAACCTGAAACACGTGTTTACTCATTTACCTTAAAGAATACTCCGGTGAAGTTTCGGATAATTCTTTAGAACCAGAAATTTACGTAAAAATTACACTCATATTGATATTTTGGCATTTCAACCCCATCGTGTACCAACAGGGGAGATGGTATTCCACATTCGTCACATTGGATCTTCAAATCGTTGCTTTTTTCGTGATCAGCGACCCGAAAAACCATATAAACGATACCCATGTTGATTTTTTCACTTTTGCACCCCTTTTACCCCTTTCAGGGGTTAAATTCTCAAAAATCCTGAAACACGTGTTTACTCATTTACCTTAAAGAATACTCCTGTGAAGTTTCAGATAAAATAGTCTAACTAATCTTGTTTCCCCATACAAACTTTGGACCCCCGTTTCAACCCCTTAAGAGGTGAATTTTGAAAAATCCTTTCTTAGTGCTCGCCTACACCATAAAAGGAACCTACGTGCCAAATTTGAAGTCTATAGGACCAGCCGTTTGGGCTGTACGTTGATATGTCAGTCAGTCAGCTTCTTCTTTTATACCGGGTGGAACGGCTCGACGATCCTTTCCGCAAAAGGGGGATTGTTTAGATTTAGTACTGTATTTCCTCTAAAGAAACTAGGCTCATATTCGTAAGCGTTTTTAAGTTATAGGCAGTTAACTTTTGATGCAAAATACTGCAAGTGACAACCCTCATTAGGTTCAATAACATTTAACAATAACACAAAGGTCAGTGACATTTACCAAAACAACATTTCTACCCCATAATATTTCCCAGTCAATATTACAATTGTGTGAACTACCCACTTACAATAATCTAACTAACCATAGATAAATTAAGACTAAGGGCAGTTATACATGCAGAATCGTAGAATTGAAAATAATATCTTCTGAAGCCTTTATTTTTATAATTCAAATAAACATGTTACTTTTGCATTTATTTCCATACAAATCGGTTAACCAACAGCATTTTCTAGCTTCCACGCACCCCGCCTAGTATGCTCTTCTGGCGGTGTATTATGGGCTTTATGAATCTATTTATTGTAACTGCCCTTAGTCTCAATTTCTCTATGGTTAAGTTAGATTTTTGTAAGTGGGTAGTTTGCACAATTGTATTATTTTGTTTGGGAAAAATATTAATTTTTACTCAGTCTTACCCGTGATAAAACAGTGACGCAAATAAATTGCAAATTACGTGATAAAACCTATTTTCAAAATGCCCTTGGGAGCCCGCGATTACCTAAATTTGCTTATGTTATACGGGGAGTGTAATTATAATGCCGCCGAGACGTTACGACGCTATCGACAAAGATATCCTCCACCACACCCAACTAGCCGTATGTCAATTTTACGGGCCTTTGATCGCGTGGCAAATAATCAGCCCATAGTACCACAAACGGGCCAAAACGACCAACGGGGAGGAGGTGTAGTTCACATTGCACCAAGGTTTGAAGAGCGAGTGCTGCGGTATGTCGAGCAAATTTTTGTAAACATAAAGTGTCACATTACAGTTACATGTAGGTATAGTACATAGTAATAGCAGGGTTGTCACTAAGAAGAACATTAATTAATTTTAATATTTTTACTGATTGTTCGTAACAAAAATATAAACATTACTAATCGATTCTCCTTCACTTAAACTAACCCCCCTTTGCGAGAAGGATCGTCGTGTCTTTCCACCCTGTATATATATAGATGTATATATACACTGAACGGCGGACGCATACAAAAAGTGGAATCACCGCCTAGATGAAAGTGTAAAAAGCTTACGCAGCGTCCAACGTGGACGGTCAACTGGCGAATGCGATGAGACGCGGAAATCACAAGCCGTTGACCCCTATGGAAATGTCCTACGTGGGCGATCGACACGGGAAGGCGAAGCGGCGCGGTTAGGGAATGCAATCCCGCAATAAAATTTCAATCCCGGTATTTGCGGGATTGGGAGATCTGAATCCCGCGGGATCCTGGTATTTGCGGGATCCCGCATCTTTCTGAACATGATTCAACGAGAAAAGAGAGAAATCCTGTATCATTCATGCATCGAGAACTAAAAATAAGCCAAAAAATTTTTAAAGTTTTTTATTGAGAAATCAGAAATTAATAAAAAGATGTAAGTGCTTAATAAAATAATAAAAATTATAATAAAGAGACAATAGGCAGTTTAGGCATTATTCTGAAAGTAACAGCGCATAAAACATAACATGTCCATGGTCTTGTCTGCCAAACGAATCCTGACTTTACATGGCCGCAGGCAGAAAACGCTCGTTCTGCTTCCACGCTTGTGGGCACAACAACTGTCATCAAAGCGTTGTAGGCGAACTTAAGATGTTTGCCCTTAAACCCACCAGACTCAAATAAATTCACTTCTTTCTTCATCAAAATCTCTAGAGAAAGAACTCTAGAATTAGAGCGACTAGCAGTTTTCAGTTTGCATCATTGCGGCCACTGTAGCAAGGGTAAATCATCATGATCTTGAGTGGAGGTAGAAGACGTCGTACAAGCATCTGATGAGATTAACGTTGATTCTGCGTCGTCTGTTTCACTAAATTGTAATTTTCTAAGAGATTTATAATTTCTTTACGTACTACGCTTTTTGCAGGTAACTTAAAAGTTTCGTCGCGCATAAATGCAATTCTATCTTCTTCGTACTTTCCAGGGTCGTGTAAATACAATAAAACCGCAGTTATAGTGGTACGTCGCTCTGCAATTCGTTTTCTCAATGAGGTAGCATGTTTCTTGGCTAATAGTGTTTCTTGGCCTTCTAACTTGCTACTCACGAACCTCAGAGTAGTTTCTGCTGTGATGAGAGTTGACTCTCGTGCGCGTGCTCAGCGTCCGCGTACCGATAAACACATGGTGCTTATCGCTGCGCAATCCCGCAAATCCCGCGGGATCCTGCTCGATTTTTGTGCGGGATTAGTCCCGCAAAAATAGCGCGGGATCCCGGTATTTCGGGATCCCGGTATTGCATTCCCTTAGGCGCAGTGTATCGCGATGCGGGAGTGATCAGTTGGTTTTATTTTTATAAGCGAATACAACGCGGATAAAGACGTGACGCATTTAGGTCGACCCAGATTTTACTTGGAACCTATAAAAAACAATTAAAAAGGTCAAGTGCGAGTCGTCTTGTACGTAAAAAATTAGTAACTAAAAATTTAAGATACATTATAGTACATTACTGCAGACGCCGGGAAAGAAGGGCTTAACGGGTGGGTATGTATATAGACGAGCCGAGCGTTAGCGAGGTCGGATAACCATACGAAGCCGTTAAAGCCCTTTTCACGGCAAGACATGTATAGTGCTTTTCTCAAACATGAAATGGAATAAATAAAATGGGTATGACAAGCCAACGATCGCAGTAACAGTAGGACAAAAAACTATATCCATCCCTTTTTTCGGGGTGATAATACTACCGTAAGAAAAAGACAGTATGATGCTCTCTAACCTACTGTTACTGCGCTCGATTGCTTGTCAGACTATAGTATATCCTACTCATTGTATGGACTGACATTTAACTGATATAGCTATTTGTACGTTACGTAGGAATGCAGGATTTGACCCAGTTTCGGCATTATTTTATTATTAAACCTTGCGGATATCTTATATGAATAAATACACAACGACATAAAAATGTTTAGTAAAAAGACAAAGTAAGGGTCGATTGCGATATAAAATTCATAATGTTAGTTCCAGGTTCTACAAATACATACTGTTTACACAGCCAGATATGGTTCTTTCAAAAAAATTGTTAACGTTTTCCGAACGCACCTATCACTTAACCATCAAACGTCATATGTCACAAATAGGTACCTCTTGTCAGGGGAGGCGGGTTCACTCCGCCGATCTGCATGAAATTATAATTACATGCCGGCGGCCGCCTCGAGGGTGCTTATTCAGTGGTTGCCTCGCCGTGGCCCGCGACACTCGTTCGCGTGTCTCCCGCATACCAACGTCGCAAGAGTTAAGTGCAGTGAACCCACCCAAATTAGATTCGTCAGCTAGCCTACGCACGTCATTACTTAGTCTGCTGACAAACCTTTTATTTAGTATATAAGATAGTAAATAAGATTAGTTTAATCACTATTTGTCTTGAATCTTAAACTGTAACGCTGTCCGTTTATTAATAAATATTTATTTTTAAATCAATTGTTCGTGCCCATCACTTATTTGGCGCAGCCGGCTTAGGGGTTCCGTCGGTGATCTACAAGCTCATCGTGCGTTTCAACGCTTCAACGGGACAACGAACCAAACAAATTTAATAAGTGCAACAACGAGCAACGGCGGCGTACAAGACATAGTCATCCTACAGGAGCAAATGGGAGTAACTGCGGATCTGTGAGTAAATCTTTTCACCTTCCTTTATACAGTTTTCCTTTATTTTTCCACTCTTGTAATATATTTACGTGTTTGTGTATCATATTCTACGTAGGCACGGTTGTGTAGGTCGATCAAATTTCGTCACTGCATTAATAGGTTAGCGATTCGTTAAACGATTTATTTAACTTGTTTTTGAAAGGAATTACGGGTTATAAAGTACGTTAAAATGGACGGAGTTCGACATGTATCCGCGGAAATGATTAAATTCATCCCATTATTCTCGGGAGACTCTCGGAAGTTAGGGACATTTTTGAAAAAATGCGAATACATATTAACTAATTATAGGGGCGATGGTAATGTGGCTCAGATGACATACTTATTCCATTTAATTACTAGTAGGTTAGAAGGGGAAGCGGCAGACCTTATTGGGTCCCGGGAACGGATAGAGGATTGGGATGAGTTAAAGGAAGTGCTGTCTCTACATTTTGGTGACCGTAGAACGGAGGACTGCCTAGCTAAGGAGCTAGAATGTCTTAGAATAAATCGGGGAGAAAGTTATGAAGAGTTATTTAAAAGGATTCAGCAAACCAGGAACGATTTATTGGCAAAGGTCACGGAGACAAATCACGACCCTCACGTAAGGTTATCGAAACGTAATATTTATGACCATACTGCATTTAAGGTGTTTCTGTCCAATTTACCAATGTACCTAAATAGATGGGTGCGTATGCGAAGTGTTACAACCCTGGAAAAAGCCATGGAAATCGTGTTAGAAGACCAGAATTATCAAACTGCTTCCGATGTAAACTTGACATCAACTTATAGAGCTTCGAGACAGGGATCGGGTAATAATTATGGAAATTCTAACACCCCCAGGCAAAACAATTCGCAAAGGCAACCCCACGCACCGGGCACTAGTGGCACGGCATATAACCAAAATAATAATAACCAAAATAATAATGTGTCTAATTCCGCGCAATTTAGAAATTCTAGGCCTTATAATAGCAATCAATCGAATAATTTCCGTAACAATTACCGAGGACAACAGGCGAATAACCCCCAAACGCAACGTCAGCATAACGCGGACAATGCACCGCAGACATGGCAAAATAACGCTATGCCAGCGGCATCGGGTTCGAACACCGATGTCACTATGCGAACTGTAGGGACGCGCCGAGTCAATTACACGGATAATAATGAGCGTTATTATGATACGCAGTTTGAAGAGCCAGGGCCGTACTTAGGCGAATCTTCAGAGGAAACTTTAGAAAATTTTTTCATGAGGGCCTCGAGGATTGGGAACAGATAATTTTAAATTATAATAAAGATCTCAATCTGACTTACATTAAAATACCAGAGTTGAATGCCGTATTTATGATCGATACCGGTAGTACGAGATCATTTATGAGTCCGGGAATAGTTAATAAGTACTTTGAAAATTTTAAACGACAAGAGAGATTTGAAATTATCAGTACCCATGCATCGAGTAGACATAACGAAGTTCTATATATTACGTTGCCAAACATCTTTTGCACTACCGAAAAGCACAAATTCTATGTGTATAGTGTAGACGATAGGTATGATGGGTTAATAGGTAGTGATTTACTGCTGCAATTGGAAGTAAACATGGATTGGAAGACACGTACGTTATACACAAAAGATGCTCAAATACCATTTATCCATAAAACTCCAAGACAGTTATATATCTTACCCCCTCGTTGTGAACTAAGGGTAAAAATACCGGTAAATCTTTTAAATGGGGAAGCTATTTTGAACCAAAAGATATTTGCTGAAGGGATTAGAATGCCCAGTGCCTTAGTATCATGTAGAAACGGATTTGCCTATACCGTAATCCAGAACACCACTGATACTGAGCAAGAAATGGTGGTAACGGCACCATTTAAGGTGGAAAGTTGGGAAGGTTTAGAAACCAATCTAAATTTTTACGACGACAATAATTATAACCACGATGAACTACTAACAGATAACTTAAAAAAACTAAGGTTTGAGCACATGAATGAAGAAGAAAGAAAAGTGATCGAAAGCATTTGCAGGGAATACAAGGATATATTCTACTGTGAAGATATTCCCCTGTCATTCACAAATCAGGTAAAACACAGGATACGCACAAAAAACGAAGACCCAATCCACATGAGAGCATATAGATTACCACCATGCCAGACGGCAGAAATAAGAAAACAAGTGGATAAGATGCTAAAAGACAATGTTGTCAGAGAATCACACTCTCCATGGAGTGCACCCGTGCACTTGGTGCCAAAGAAGATGGATGCTTCAGGGATCAAGAAATGGAGAATGGTGGTTGATTATAGACGTCTGAATGACATAACAGCGGATGACAAATACCCGTTGCCTAATATCAATGACCTCTTTGACATGTTGGGAAAAAGTATGTACTTTACTACGCTAGACCTGGCCAGCGGATATCATCAGATCGAAGTACATGAAGAAGATAGAGAAAAAACAGGATTTTCTACGCCATTTGGGCATTTTGAGTTTAATAGAATGCCATTCGGGCTGAAAACGGCACCAGCGACGTTCCAGAGGGCTATGAATAACGTACTGAAAGGGTTGCAGGGCTTACATTGCTTAGTGTACCTGGACGACGTCATCATATTCTCTAAAAGCCTACAGGAACATGCACAGAAATTACGATCCGTCTTTGAGAGATTTCGAGAAACTAACTTGAAGGTACAGCTGGACAAATCACATTTTCTTCGCAAGGAAGTACTGTACCTAGGACATACAATTACACGAGAGGGATTAAAACCAAATACGGATAAAATTGATGCCATTTTAAACTACCCGATGCCTAGAACAACTACAGAAATCAAGAGCTTCCTAGGACTGTTAGGGTATTACAGGAAATTTATTAGGGATTTTGCAAGAATCACGAAACCGATGACCATGTGTTTAAAGAAAAAGACTAAAATAATTATTAACGACGAGTATAAAGAATGTTTCGAAACGTGTAAAAAGCTTCTTACAAATGCACCACTATTACAATATCCGGATTTTAGCAAGGAATTCATTTTAACAACCGACGCATCTAACTGTGCTATAGGCGCGGTTCTTTCTCAAGGGCCGGTAGGCAGCGATAAACCAGTCGCCTACGCCAGTCGTACATTATCTGACACGGAAAGTAGATATAGTACGATAGAACGAGAGCTTTTAGCTGTGGTATGGGCTGCGAAACATTTCAGACCCTACCTTTACGGCAAAAAGTTTACCATCTATACGGATCATAGGCCTCTGGCTTGGCTCTATTCCCTAAAAGAGCCAAACAGTAAATTAACCAATTGGAGATTACGCTTGGAAGAATATGACTTCGAGATAAAATACAAGAAAGGACCACAGAATACAAACGCAGATGCGCTATCACGAATAAAGTTGTGCCCAGAAGTAGATAAGATAGATACTAACGTGTTAAGCGGCGACGATGTGTCCATGAAGGTTAACACAGATCAACAGAAGGAAGAGGAATTCGATATCGACAAATTCGTTAACGACGAAGCAACGAAAGCATTAGGCTTAAAGGAAGACGAAGATAGGAGACAAAGCGAAGCAGTATCGGAATCAGATGAAGATACGATGTCAGAAAGTGATACTAGCAAATCGAGGTCAATCCCACAGGAAGAAATTTTGGAAATTTCGGACTCCGATGACGGAGTTACCGCACACTCAATAACCAATAGGGAGCATGAAGGCATCCCAATACTAAACGAGGCAATAGACACAAAACCACGACAAATTTTAGTGTTTACGTGGTTGAAGGATGACATAAGCGTATTAGACATTAGCAGTAAAAAACAGAAGATCACGCAAGTTCACATGCCTTTAGGAAATGAGAAACTAGTAAGAAAGTTCCTAAAAGAATATATTAACCCAAAAAATAAGTATTTCATTTACTTCGAAGATCATGGATTCCGTAAAACATTTACTACAGTTATTACCAACATATTCAAGAAAAACACATTAAACATAGCAGAATGTACCGAAAGAGTAGTAAATTTAACTGAAGATGAAGAGGATCAAAGAAGAATGATATCCAAATACCATGAAGGTAAGACTTGTCACAGAGGTATTAAAGAAACCCTATCAAAAATAAGAAGAAACTACTTCTGGACAAACATGAAAGAAACCATAGCTGCCTATATCAACAGCTGCGAACAATGCAAGAAGATGAAATACGACAGGAAGCCTATCAAGCCTCCAATTCAACTTACACAGACGCAAAATGCACCTTTCCAGGAAGTATTTATGGATTTATTGTTCATAGAGGGGAAATACTATTTAACTGTCGTAGACGCCTTTAGTAAGTTAGGCCAAGCGATAGCAATTCCGAACAGGAGTACTCCTGAAGTAGTAAGGGCATTAATAAAATACTTTAGCATGTATGGAATACCTAAGAAGTTTAACAGCGATTCGGGAGCCGAATTCAAGAATGAGTTAATTAAAGAATTCATGGCACTTTACAAAATAGATATGCATATCGGAACTCCAAACAATCCTAATTCTATGGCGATCGTCGAAAGATTCCATTCTACAATAATAGAAATATATCGCCTAGCTAAATATGATAAAAGCGACCTGGACGCATCGTCAGTTATGACATATGCTATCATGGCGTATAACAATACGATTCATTCAGCAACAAATTGCACACCATTCGAGGTAGTCTTTGGCCAAACCGACATAAATAATGCCTTCGATATCAATAAAGAACACACGCTTTTACAAAAACTATTACAGGACCATAGAAAGAGACTAACAGTTCTGTATGGATACATAGCAGATAGGTTGTTGGAGAACAAGGTTAAAGTAAAAGCTAAGAAGGGTGGGGAAGAGCCTCCTGTTATTAGGACAGGTGACGAAATATTCATGCAAAATACTAGGACAAGGAAAGCAAAAGAGTTACCCAGATATGAAAAAGCGCAAGTTATAGGAGAACCGGAAAGAAACATTGTACCAGTCCTGCTAAACAAGAGAAAAACCAAGGTAGCACTGAAAAATGTCAAACGGCCTCCACAGATGGCGCCTCACGATGCTGCTGGCCCTAGCGGTTCCAGGATCCAGCCTAAGAAGCCAGAACCTGGAGCGGAACCCTGGAATAACTCCGATGAAGATGGGAACAGCAGTAGTGAAGATTAATAAGTGGACTATATTTAAAACAATAGATTTAGTGTCTATTAAGAGGCAAATAGAAAGTAATTTTAAAGAATATATTAGATTAAAGGATATATCGGATAAACATACAGAGTTAAGACGGGAACTTTTAGGAATTAATTTACATGTAGAATCCTTTATAGAATTAACTAGAGATAGGTTACACCAAATTCTTCCATCAACGAGTAGAGTTAAACGGGGAATTTTAAACCCATTAGGGTCTTTAATTAAAATAATCTCAGGTAACTTAGATAATAACGACGCCTTAAAATATAATGATGAAATTAGTAAATTAAAACGAAAGGAACATTTGATTGAACGGAAAACATCCTTAATGCAGAAAGCTTTCGATAAATTTGTTAATATATCCGACACTATGAATTATAACATAAATCATTTACATTATAAAACCTCACAAATTGAAAATTTAATTCAAAACGAAAATAGATTATCCAATTCCGTCCCTGTATTAAATAGCATGTATCAAATTCTTAATAACTTTCGAACCATTTATAGCGTCATACAAGATTTAGAATCAGCAATTGCTTTTAGCAAACTCTACACTTTACATCAATCCATTGTTAATTCAACAGAGTTATTTGATATCTTGAAAACAATTAGTAATCACGAGCAGCTATTATACCCTGTTTCTATGGATAATTTAGTAAAATTAGAACGTAATATTGTAGTTAAATCTTTTGTTAATGACTCATTATTAGTATTTATACTAGAAATACCACTGATTGATTACAACACGTATACGTATTACAAGATCATCCCTGTCCCTATTTTCAACCCTTCTAAAAACACTACCCATATCATCATTCCAAAATACCCGTACCTATTGGTGAATAGATTGAAATACAGGTCACTCCGAAGTCCCTGCGAACAAATAGAAGAAGACCGATTCCTGTGCAGCGAAGAAGCAGTGGAGCAATACCCGGGGGAGACGTGTATGGAACAACTCATGCAACTAAAGGACAATTTCACCGCCTGCCAGCAGAACATAGTCCAAATCGAAGAAACAAGAATACTACGAATTTTCGCAGAAACTTGGTTACTCTATACCCGTAAAAACATAATTGTTACAGAAAGCTGCCATAACGAAATACATAGACAAGTATTCCATGGGACCTTTTTAATCACTCCGAACCCATCTTGCGAAGTACAACTAGGAACAACAACAATCAGGTCATCAACAAACATGACTACTACCAGACTGTCAACACCACCGGTAATACTACCAGAACTGACGAGGATCAGCGAAGCAGCCAAGCAGAGGGACCTCAGAGGCGTGGACTTCAGCGAAATCAGAGACATTCTTCACTGTGCCAGCGACATAAGTGATGACCAACCGGACAATTTCATCATCAGTGATAGAATAAGTTTAGGCACTTTATTCCTTTACATATGTATGTTATTACTAATAGTAGGTTTTCTCTGTTATAGATTATATAAAAGATTTCTTTTAAAACGGAATTCTCTGAAGGCTTCATCGTCCCCTTCAGATAATTCCTCTCTTGGGGAGGGAGGAGTTAAGTGCAGTGAACCCACCCAAATTAGATTCGTCAGCTAGCCTACGCACGTCATTACTTAGTCTGCTGACAAACCTTTTATTTAGTATATAAGATAGTAAATAAGATTAGTTTAATCACTATTTGTCTTGAATCTTAAACTGTAACGCTGTCCGTTTATTAATAAATATTTATTTTTAAATCAATTGTTCGTGCCCATCACTTATTTCAAGCGCGTATTGTATACGATGAATAAAATAAGGGCAATGAAATAATGCATTGCTGCGGGTTGCAGAAACAATGACCTAAATTCGGATTGCACGTTTTTCTATGTTCCGACGCGTGAAAAGGATACCGAAAGGTGAGGTAGCAAGCACTAAATGCTCATTTATACCTATACTTTCATAGTGAATCGAACACAAGAATCAAGTAAATACCCCAACAGCACAGTGTTATACTTGAATTAAATAGGTATCTGTCAACGGCATATCTCCATACGTATACATCAAACGAAAATCCCGAGATCGTGATTAAATCGGTACTTATTGGATTCATTTACACCTGGCGTGCGACCGCGAACCGTAACGAGGATCGTTAAGTCTATCTCCGTCTCTGTCACTCGAATAGTAAGTGTGACAGAGACGGGGATAGACTTTACGATCTTTGTTACGGTTCGCGGTCACACGCCTGTTATGTTTTCGGTGTTATTTACCTAAGTAGCTGCTAAGTGTAATAATTTATGCATGTAGATATACCACGCGTGCTATGTAATATTTATAATTCGCGTATTCGTTTCTGATATAGTCGATGCTTGCCCCACAGAATAGATAATAGTGCAAAGCTACCGTATCCCGTATCCGCTTACGATCAGGCGGACAGTACGCTTGTTTGCGACCGACGTCGTTTAAAAAAATGACAACCCTATCTTCGGCAAGGTGCGGAGTAATATCGACGTTCGCGCCGGGCAATAGAACTCAATGCGGCGCGGCTCGCATGCAGTCCGTGGCGTCCGTGCTAATAATAATTAATAGGCACGTAAAAAGGCGGCATTCGTGAACATCAAAACAGAGGATCTTCTGTACTTGTACTATTATTTATTCTGTGCTCTTGTCAACAAATAAACACTTTTAAATTCAAAATACGCGACAATCCGAATTTTGCCAATATAAGTTGTCGACACTAAACTCTCATTCTTTTACGTTCTTTCAATTCAATTTAGTATAGTTTCATTCGGGTCTACCGTACCACTGCACGGAATTATTAATATAGATAGAAGATTGATTGCTTGCCGCCATCTTGCGACCATAACGTTCATGATAAACGTGTAACAGCCGCACCGCGCCGCGCCGCTTCGCTTTCGAATCAATCGCTCACGTAGCTCATTCCCACAGTTATCAAAGGTTTAATTCTTCCGGCTCCACCGCTTCGCGTTCGCTACGAGGGCTGCTATTTATATATCCGGAAACCGGGATTACAATCTTCTTACATGGTATATTTGACCTCCATGGTAAAATTTGAACTTTTTTAAGTACTGGCCGGTATATTTTTTCTTTCTTATTAACGGTAGTGTTTTGTTTTTAACGGGTTTTAAATGTCATCTTGCTGCAAGAATGGAACTCATTCGTGAAAATATTCGTGCTATGATTTATTACGATTTTCGGCGTGGTTTAACGCAACAACAGTGCATAAATCAACTAACTTAAACTTTTGGTGATGAAGCTCCATCTAAAACTACTGTGTATCACTGGTTTAGTGAGTTCAATCGTGGACGTAGTATGCTTACGGATGAAGTTAAGGCACGTCGCCCGAAATCGGTCGTTGTACCACAAAATATTGAGGCTGTGCGAAAACTTATAATGGATGACCGACATGTTACGTACCGCGAGATAGAGGCGACTCTGTGTATTTCTATGAGTAGCATTAATAGCATATTACGTGATCATTTAGCTGTAAAAAAAAATTGTTCGCGTTGGATACCGCACAACTTAACTAAGGAGCAAAAAGATGCTCGCGTCGAATGGTGCAATAAAATGTTAAAAAAATATAACCGTGGTGACTCAAAGGCCGTTTATAACATCTATACAGGTGACGAATCCTGGATCTATGCATACGATCCCGAAACGAAGCAACAATCAACGGTATGGGTGTTTCAAAATGAGCCGAACCCTACGAATGTTACTCGTGCAAAAAGTACATTGAAACAAATGGTGGCCTGCTTCTTCGGTATTAATGGCCATGTAGCTACAGTGCCACTAGAAAACCGTAAAACGGTTAATTCAGATTGGTACACGACCATTTGCTTACCGGAAGTATTTGAACAAATTCGTAAAACTAACCAGCGACGAAGAATCATTCTTCATCATGACAATGCCAGCTGTCATACGTCACGCGAAACAACTCTATTTTTGGAAGGTCAAAATGTGGAATTAACGGGTCATCCGCCGTACAGCCTTGACTTGGCACCCAATGATTTTTATTTATTTCCCAATATAAAAAATAAATTACGCGGTCAACGATTTTCGACCGCTGAAGATGCTGTCGACGCATTCAAACAACACGTTATGGAGGTACCTCAGGCGGAGTGGCAGAAGTGCTTCAAAAATTGGTTCACACGAATGCAAAAGTGCATAGATCATCAAGGGGAATACTTTGAAAAACAATAAAACCATTTTCAGCCGTGTAAGTTTGTTTGTTTTTTTGTTTCCGGATATATAAGTAGCAACCTATGTAGTTGACCGCCCACGTAAGACACAGCCGCCGCGCTTCGTGAGTCTTCTTGCTTGTACAATTTTTTCAACTCGTGACGGTACGGAATCTTCAATAATGCGTGGTCCAACACGCACTTGGCCGGTTTTTACAACTCATGTCGGTTTAAAATGCTCACTCGTGTTTTATAGTAACCGACACTCGTCGGGAAATAGCTTACTTTCTGCACTTGTATTTAAACTTTATTTAAATTACAGTACTTAGGTACTTACACCATGATATCAATTAAATAAAAAATTGTTAAGAAAAAAAATTCCTTTGTAATAAAAAAAGCAAAATGAAGGATGGGGGTCAATTATTATGTTTTTCCTGTAATATTTATAGTAATGTTAACGTGGTGTTTTTTTTTTTAATACTGTAGCTCAAAACATGCCCCTTTTTGGCTGTTTTGCGTGAGCAAAGTTCGTTTTTGCGAACTAGTGCTTTTTACTTTACCGTATTTTTTAAATTTAGTTTTGTTCCAATTCATGACTGCTTAACGAAGAGTATTATTGTTTTTTAACTTTACCAAGACGTAATAAATCTAAATATTAACGCAAAATTATAACAGATATTGATATTTCATACTTCAATATTTACTTCCTCATCATAATAATAATGAATCATTAATCATAAATTATACGCGGTTAATCTGTTACTTCGTGCAATATGTCATACGGATGTTGCAATACAGACATCAGCCTGTGTGCAAAATTAGGTACGTCATTTTTACGTCATCCGCATGATTTGTTCGAGGTATGATAATGATCATTCGTTTAAAATATTAAACATTGAAAACAAAGCCTACGAAACGTCTGTCAAAGAAGTCGTGTCTTTTTCAATCAGGTAACCGTGTTCGAAGGCCCTATTAGACATGACGATAGGATTTGTCACATGCGATTTATATTTTCTGTTTATGAGAAATAATTATTTGAGGTTCAAAATGAGAAAGTAAAAAAGATAAGATAAGAATTGATAATGATCTTAATAGATCAACTGTATTTTAATTTTTTCGCATTTGTATTGAAAAATGGCGTTCGTTACACGTGCGGATATGTCACATTTCACTTGTCCCGAGTATTGCCACTCGCCTACGGCTCGTGGCAAGATGCCTCGGGTCTCCTGAAGTAATGACTTACTTTCCGCACTAGCATCGAAATGTACTATTATTATTCCTTTGTAGACTTCGGAGATAACCCCTTATCAAGGGGGTGTAGTTTTACAATTTTGTTTACTAACCAAAGTTTTTTTTTTCAAAAAAAAATGCCCTTGGAAATGGTACCCGACCGACACCAACAGACTTAGTCCGGTTTCATCACAATGTTTTCCTTCACCGAAAAGCGATTAGTAAATATCAAATGATATTTCGCCCATAACATAAGCTCCAATAAACTCATTGGTACGCGACGGTCGGATTGAAAGTCGCACGCCTTACCGCTGGGCCACCAACACTTCCCGCAACGGAACCCTAGAAATATATCGAACTTATTTGGGAAGGAATGCCTATGATAGTAGTGCGTGCCGCAGTGATGAGTTCGAGAAACGTTTAGGCTTGGTTCGGAAACTGAAAGGCGGAATAATTCCAAAATATTTGTTAGTTGTTTCATTTAGTACCGTGTAGTTATTTTTATGATATATTCTAGTTGTATCAAATATGTGTTAAAAAACGCAGTGAATGTGTTAAAAAACTTATTTTTAACACATTCACTGCCAGGAACCCACTAGGTGGGCGCTCGTAAACTTTTCTCGGATGCCGGACAACCCGCTGCGTGAGTTTACTTTATACACAGCTATAGACGACTACCGTCTACGCCAAAGAACCCACCTGGTGAGCGCACATCTTCACAGGCATATCGCAGGGTTGACACCGGCTGAGATTTATTTACTTATTTTATTACCTATAAACTGTCGCTTTAAAGAAACTGTCATCCCCTGAATGCGCGGCCCCCATAATCCGCGTCAAATTATAATTAATTTCGGCCGCGGATTAAATGGTTTAATTTATATGTAATTTATGATTACTTACATTAATAATACCTTTGTAAATGCATCACGTTGTGATGTGGGCGTGAGTAGTACCGTACTAACAAAATAAAAGTACTAGGATGTTTGACTATGAAACTTAGCACAGCCCTGGCGCACGCAGGGGCGCCCGCCTGGTGGGCGCTCGGCGTACAGTACTGGTTTAATCATAATGTGAGTTTGCCAACCCACACGGTGGGCGCTTGTATATATTGGCCGGTTTCTGGAGTAGCGCGCCGTTTTTCGTCTGGCAGTGAATGTGTTTTATCTGGCCACGACTGTATTTGACACGGTGTAATGTAAAAGTGTATTTTGAAATTTGTCTTAATGCCAATTTTTTTATAGTACAGTCAAATACAAACATATGAATTCAGCCAAAAATATGTAATTATACTTATAACAATGTTCAAGCAATAAAGTCCTGTATACATATTTCTGACACTTAGGCTGTATTCATATCTTTTTAGTTGACTGCAGTTACCTAGTAAAAAACCAAAAATTATACCGAAATTACTTGTACTCACTTGAAAGCTTTATCATCTTCTTGTCCGTTGTGAAGACCATTAGGTAACGGTCCATGCTCGTGTAATTCATGGAGATCTTTTTCAAATGGTGATGCAGATTTATCTTCAGGTCGTTCTTCTAAAACCATACCCCGCAGTCCCGCAACAACCCCAGCCACTTTTTCCCCTCCTCCAACAGTTGAAACGCCACCAGCTTCTGTATAAATTAAATATGTGCTTAAGAGAACGTTTAAAAGTTTAATCAAGCTAAAGAAGTCGTTTAAGCTGTTCCCTTATTATGAAGGACTTAACAGCTTTATTTGTGAGGAGGACTAAGATCACCGCTTACCCATTCAAAGTAATTTTAAATACGATAAGGCCAAGAAAATTAGATAATTTCCAGGAACTAATTCCGAGCCAGCTGGATATCGTTTAAATACCTCCATTAGGTCCTAAAGACGAGACAACCGAGTTTGCACAATTCCGGGAGTTGAGCTTGACTTTTGAGTAGGGTTGCCAACCGTAGTGCACAAATGAGCGGTACATTCGGGATCAACATGCGTGATTTGGCTATAAATTGCAGGCCTAAATATGGAAGGTGAATCGGTTGTCAATGTATAGAAGGCATACAAACAATTACCTGGTTAATTTTCTTTGCATTTATTGCATATTTTATTATTACTTACATTAATAATACTTTTGTAAATGCATCACGTTGTGATGTGGGCGTGAGTAGATCCGTACTAACAAAATAAAAGTACTAGGATGTCTGACTATGAAACTTAGCGCCCTGGCGCACGCAGAGGCGCCCGCTGGTAGGCGCTCGGCGTACAGTACTGGTTTTATCATTATGTGAGTTTGCCAACCCACTCGGTGGGCGCTTGTATATATTGGCCGGTTTTTGGGGTAGCGCGCCGTTTTTCGTCTTGCAGTGAATGTGTTAAAACTGCATCCGTTGCAGGCTCTGATACTTGTTTAGCTTAAAATGTAATTTTTGTTTGACAATTACCTAGGGTAAGCGGTAGTAATCTTAACCCCCTCACAATCATTGGCCCCCTGAACTCAAAATATATTTATTAAGATATACGTTTGAGTAGAAAGCAGTTTTTTTTTTTTTTTGTTGACAACACAATACGGTGTAATTGATAGTTTACCAGCATAATAGCTGAAACACATGTAAAAAAAATCATCGAAGCTCTAAGTGTGTTTTCTTATGAAAATCGTAAGAATTTAGTACTTTTTAACTGTTATTTTAACCTTTTTATTGGTATTCAAAAAGTAATATTTGTGTTCCTTCATATTAATTATAGTTTCTATTAGCGTTATAAGCCGTAATTCGTGAAAAAAAACTCAAGATGACTAAAAAATAGGCCGGCTATGATTAGTACCTATGGCTTATTTATATTAACACTTTCGACACCGCGTACCCGACACTCGGGCACTCGTAAACTTTACTCATACGGCGTACCCGGTAGTCGGGCAAGAGCTATAAACCTACACGCGATGCCAAACTACCCGACAGGCGGGCAAGCATTGCATCTTCGCTACCTCAGGGCTGCCACTGCCACTAACAGAAAAAGTCTTCTGATTATTATGTACTATGTGGTCGAAAAGTTGGTACACAGACTGATTTTAGTGTGTTATGCCGTGTGTGCAATATTAATAAATGTTGATGATTTGGCTTTGTGTGATTTTATTAATTTCCAACTGCCCCACTGGATGCATTGTGATAATTGATAAAACGGATAAACAGATGAGACAGCAGATTTAATTTTATTCACGTAAGTATACGAAAGTTACTTGGCACAGCCCTGAGCGTCCGCCACTTGCCCGACTAGCGGGTTCGCGGCGTGCGGCATTGAGTTGCACGTTGTTGCCCGACTAGCGAGTACTGTCGATTTCTGGGGTATTGTTCCAAATTTTGCCTGGTTGCGAAAGTGTTAACGACTAGTTGATTGAACCCTGTGCCAATAATAGTACTTCGTCTAAAATAGCAGAAACTAAATGTTGGCAGGGCCAATGATTATACTTTCTCGTCATTGGCCATGCCAATCATTGTACTTCTACCTAAGATGCCAATAATTGTACAAACAGATCTTCAAAAAAGCTGCTCGGCACATCACTATTGTCAATAATATAATAATCAAGTATAGTGATTGGCCATACCATGGTATAATTAATCATTGGCAGGGCCAATAAAAACAAAGTACAACGATTGGCATGCAAATCATTGTACTCTTGGTATGCCAATATATGTAGTGCTGTCAAAAAGTTTCCGGCCTAGCAATAAAAAGTAAAACATTTATTTTCGAAAAAAGTGTAACCTACTTAACTACCTACCTGTACCTACCTTAAATCTAAAATAGGTCCTTGAGGCACTGTGATCAGCGATGTCCAAAATTGCAAATTCCTAGGTATAACTTTAGATAGCCATTTAAAATGGAAACACCAAGGAATTGTGATTTGCAAAGCAGTCGACAGGGCAGGATACGCTTTGCGAAACCTATCTAAAGTTGTTAACCGCAAAACGTTAATTAGTGCTTATCATGGTCTTGTAGTATCCAAATTGCGTTATGGTGTCATATTCTGGGGTCATTCAACTTACACAGACATTATCTTCAAAGCTCAAAAAAACTGTATTCGAGCGATGCTTGGTTTGGACCGCGGAGAAAGTTGTATCCCGGTTTTCAAATGTTTGAAGTTATTAACTTTTCCCTCCATTTACATCTTAGAAATAGCTCTATTTGCAAAAACGAACCCTCAGCTTTTTGGACTAGCATCCAGTGGTTTGCTTCCTGTAAGACCACAGCACGAACACAAGTTAATGGTCCCACGAGGCAGACAGCTCTTTTTGATAAAAATATTGTGAAAATGGCTCCGCTCATTTATAATAAGATACCAAATGATATTCTGAAACTAGACATAAAGCATTTCAAAAGGAAACTGACAGAATTACTCCTACAAAAGTGCTACTATTCAGTTAATGACTTCCTAAAATATTGAAAAATTCTTATGCACTAACATTTTGGGCTGTAATATCACGTAAGTGACATATTTGTATTGTTAGTATTTTTTCTTTTCATACTTTACTTAATTTAATAGCTACTTAGATTGACAATTAAAACAATTAATGACATTACTATTACTTCGAACTATTATTATTATTAATTAAGTTATCAATATAAAATGCATACCATCAATTAATCATTGCTCATGACATCTACAATATATATTTTTTTCCTGTATAAAATTTTAATCGTTTACTGTATAAATTACACATACTTTGCCATTGTATGCATGCAGCATGTTAGTTACGTAAGTATTAAATTTGTGCACCCGCATTTTGTGGGTAAAACATAGTGATCAAAAACCTAAATTTACCACCCGTATTGTTAATACCTATGTTTAAACAAATAAATGTTCTGATTCTGATTCTGAGGCATTGTACCTAGGATGCTGGCGGCATTTCCCCGTTGTATCGCAATGCTGATACGTTGTGCGAAGAAGCCACAAGCTCTTCGGCCACCAGTAACATCAACCAGACGTTTCGCGATTTCTACGAAAAACTTGCTTGCGCTGGGACCCCATGGACCAAGAATTTCGACCCCAAATGGTACAAAAAGGTACTCTCTGCCCAGGCACTCTCTCTCGGCTCTCTGCGCACTAGCATCCGTCCCAAACTCCAAGGAACCAAGGACACCCCATCGGGTCTCTTGCCATAATTTATAATGCAACTGCTATATAATGGCCTTAAAATAAAAGCCTGGTTTCATAAAACCAGGGTCAGCGAGTTTCATAATTGGATCAGATGAGTGTTTTAAGACTTTTAAGTCCTTTTTTATATGCATACATAGCTTTATCTAGACACATATTATTAGTGGATCCAAAATGGATTCAGAAGCAGATTCACTTCCCCTTTAGCATAAGCGCCATTACAACAATCATTCAAAAATATTTTTTCTTTAATCATAGACATATCAAATTTCATGCTATTTATTTTTTAAAAAACATATCGAAGTGATGTTTTGCACCGACTATAGCACGCCCCCCGTCTAAACTAAGAACATCAAAGTCATAAACCCGTCCTTCACTTCCTCACCAAGTAAAGGACGTGTTAAAAATTGATGTATATATGTTTGTTATTTCTCCAATGCTGTAGGTTGACAACAGTTTTGCTGATGTCTTTTGACGCAATTCGTCCAAGCAGCCAAATTAAATACATCGTTGTAATTTGGTAGTCGGTATCAATGCATTACAAGCCATTTACAACTTAACTTAGTCGCATATTCTGATAGTGGATTTTTCAAATGTCGTAAGATGCACGTTATTAGGTAAGACTTACGACATTTGCGAAATCTACTACCAATTTCAAGGCCGCTCCGAACTGTTGTCAATTGACAGTTTTTGTACTACTTCCATGCTTTAGTTATTCTTCCGTGGACTATAGTATAAAATGTCAAAGGATACTAGAATAGAATACCGCTTAAATTGCCTTGGTTTTGACAGCTGTTCCTAATTTGGAATCGATCATCATAACCTTACAAGATACTTTAATATTATTATAGTACAAATTTGACGTACTACCAGTCTACCACGACTTGTCATGGTAATATTGGTTGTTGCTATTCTAGTCATTTCCGATGGTCTCGTCTCTGAACGTATTTTAAAGCACTAAAAGATATGCAACTAGATAAATCCCTTCACAATATCAACAGTCATATACCTAAGATTTTAAGCTAACATGGTCATTTACACTATAATTACACCGTGAACATGGCACTTGTAACAGTGCCGAAATATCGGGAGCTCATGAAAACAAATGTACATGGTAAATATCTCGTTTTAAATAGTAATTATAGTCATATACCTGTAGGCGATCCTCCCAAGACGTACTCCACCATCTTTACACCAAGGCCGGCTGTATCACGTGGTGACAAGATACTTCCAGCGTCACCGCCTGGAAATGCGACACCTCTACGAGTGCCCATCATCGGTACGCCAACATTATGTTCTATGGCTAGAAATAAAAAAAAACTTATTTAAGTCAATAGGTACATAGTACAAAATTGAGTAGGTCCTTATATATCAGAGTATAGGCTACTTGACCCTCTTTTGAAGTTGGTCTTATATTATTAATGATTGACCAATTAAGAGAAAGAAAAAAAACATATTTTATTATGCCCTGGAGCAGCAAAAACTATTTTTTCTACTCGCCTACTTTAATCTGTCAATTACGAGTACATAGACAAAACTATAAGCTCATACTTTTCGATATTAGACAGTCCAACTCAACTATAATATCTCATTTCGATAAGCTGTAGGCAACTATAATAGAACTTCATAGAAATTCTATACTTATTTGCGATGCCGCCTGCGCCTGTGCCAGGCGCGCGCCCCGCCTGCGCCGACCGCGCCCCCCACGACTGCCCCGACCGCGCCCCCGCGCGCAATTACATATTTTTTCATTTCTCATGCTCTGAAAGTGGGTTGTTGTTTATCTATGAAGCGGGTGGAAAACGATGCATCGCGGCCCTAGGGTCGCAAAAAAATATATTCCTCTTGGTTCTCGACTTGTAAGCACCAAGCAGTACAAAGTGTCAACAATATTCTTATTTACTTACTCTAGAAACAATTCCATGTGAATTATTATTTTCTCTCAAATTATTGGAATTTATTGTAGCGATTATCATATCATACATTAAAGATGTAAATTCATTAAATTTGTTTGACTTTTCGGTTCAAAATTTATGTGTTCAATTCAACGGTTACACGAAGGAATAAACCTACAATGTTTTATTTTTAAAGTTTAATGTGCACTGGTAAGCAATGGCGGAAACGTATACAGCCACACATTATTTAATACTTACTTATCTAGGCAATATATAAAGTATTGTAGTCATACTAGTAATTATTAAGTACATTAAATAGGACATTTTATTACTTATTTAATTACTTTTGTATAAAAAACAAAGCTTTTAATATTAAAAAGAACCCGCGTTTTTAGAAGAAAAAAGGACGCTGTTTGAGACACCGACTAATTCGCCGAAAACGCGCGCGCAAAACAGATTCTGTGCTTTATGACAATTGCTTATGACGTATGAAAAAAAGTTAAACGACGCGGCGGGATCGAAACTCTAGCAAATACTTGGAAAGTTTACGAAGTCTTGTTACATTTTGCGATTAGGTGATAATTATGAGTTCCTCAAGCGATTCTGAAATGGACATAACGCCTGACGGGATTAGAAAAGAAGCGCAAACTATTGTGGAAGGCCTCTTACCGCAAGTTTCAAAAGAAAGATACCTTAAAACATATACCGATTTTATGGCATGGCGGTCTGAGAAAAAGGTGAAATCTTTGTCAGAAAGTGTACTTCTTACATATTTTAATGATTTATCAAAGAAACTTAAACCTTCAACACTATGGAGTATATATTCCATGCTGAAAAGCACCTTATGCACTAAACACAACTTAAATTTAAAGAACTACATCAGGCTGACGTCGTTTTTGAAAAGGCAATCGGATGGCTTTAAAAGCAAGAAGTCGAAAGTCTTTACAGCACAGGAGGTAGAAACCTTCTTGAATGACGCCCCAGATGTTTATTTGGCAACAAAGGTGGGTAAAACTGTTTTCTTTATTGTGTCAAATTCTGTATTTTTCTTAAAAATGGTAACAATTTCTTTAAATATTTAATTACATATAGGTATTACCTGTTTAATTAGATAAAATTGTTTGGTTTACAGGTAGCACTAATTTTTGGTGTAAGCGGTGCTTGCAGAAGTGGTGAGCTTATTAACATTACACTGGATGACATAGAAAAGCAAGGCGAATTGTTATTGGTAAAGCTTCCAAATACCAAAACAAAAATTGATCGAACATTTGTGATAAAAAAAGACTTTGTTGGAGTTGTGCAAAAATATCAAGAACTTCGTCCTGCAATAGACACAAACCGTTTTTTTCTTAACCACCAACGAGGAAAATGCCTAAAACAAGTCATTGGTAAAAACAAAATAGCAAATATGCCAAAACAAATAGCCACATTTTTGAACTTGCCAAATCCAGAACTTTATACAGGGCATTGCTTTCGGAGAACATCCGCGACTCTGTTAGCCGATGCTGGGGCTGATTTGACAATGGTGAAGCGACATGGAGGGTGGAAGTCGAGCACAGTGGCTGAGGGTTATATAGAAGACTCAGTACAGAATAAATCCAAAATATCTAATAAAATAACAGAGACCATACACTTCAGATCGACGTCACCTCGTCCAGGCTCATCAAAACAGTCAGACCAATTTCAAGAGCTATGCACATTACAGGACAATCACCCAGTATCTGTGATCAATGACAGGATGCCTTCTCCAACATTTACTGAAGAACCCCAAAATAGCACTCAAGTCACACAGACTGTATCTAATGTGAATATCCCAGGGAAAAATGTTACATTTTCATTTAACAATTGCTCCAACTTTTCAATTAACTTCAAGTAATACTGTTTTCTACTCCCTGTTATTTAGTTTCACTCATATTATTTTATTTCACTCCGATTATTAACATATTCTGCAGTTATTTACTTGATTAAGCCCCACTTACACCACCTAGGATTAGCTGCTAACCTGGAGTTAAGTTATGTGGCTAACCCTGGGTGGTGTAAATATGCCTAAAATATTAGGAATTCCCCGCAAGGTGGACTGATGACCTGGTGAAGGTCGCAGGAGTCTTGGTTAACAATCTACTATTGTTTTACATCCGTGTTAAGTCAATGAAATTGAATGATGAAATTGTTCCTCCATAGATAATGATGATGATGACTCGTAGAAAAAGTATTGTATACAATCGTAACATAATTAAGTTTTTCAATCTCGTACCGGTACTCGACTGAAAAACTCTTCATTATATCACGATTGTATAATAGTACATTGTGATACACGTGTGCTATGATGGTCATTAAGTCATTATACACGAATCGGTATTGTGCGCGCGAGCTGAAAGCGAGTGCGCAATAGGGAAGCCGATGTGTATAATGGCCATGCACACACGTGTCATACGACATTTTTCAACACACTTGTATGTAGAAATCAAAATTTAATTCGAGGTTATTAACTTTTATTAAATACGTTAACTTAATTGTCAGAATCATGTCAGAATGCCTACATGGTAATTAGCATATGAGTTTCACTAACCTTTATTGACTACTTGAAGCTTCTTGCGATGCCTTTTCGACGTCGGTTGATGACAATATTTTACATTTTCAATTAATAAATCCCGAAGCTAAGGCCCAAACGTCACAAATAAGTAGGTAGGTAGGGTATATTTATCACTACTAACTACAACTAGATTTTCATGATAGCACCCGCGTTTTGTTGTTTCAGAGGAGCCTAATCCACATATTGTTATAGTTTTGCTTCTAATTCTCTTATAGTTGCATTTTAACAATAATAAAGCGAGAAAACAATAAAAAAATGTTTTACGTAAATAAGTTACCGCAGCGCGCCATTTGTGTATTTTTTTCGAATCGCGTTGCGCGCGTAAATTTGAGGCAAAGGCCCGCCCAACAGCCAAAATAAAAAATGAAATTATTTATATTTGAAGCACAAATTATTGTGAATTTTGAAAAATTTAATACAATTTCACGTATATTTAATAATTCAGAAGGTTTTAATCCATGTATTCAACTAAATACGGAGATATTGCTTTTTAAGGCAAAAGTTATTATGCGGCTAAATATTTGGAAAAAAAAACTTTCCAATCCGACAAAATTTGAATGTATTATCTGTGTACGTAACTTAGTCTCGTAGGGTACAAACTTAATTTGATGGGGTTATCTGATTACAACACTAGTTCAATAATATAATGAAAAAGCACGCGTGTTTAATATCTAGGATTATGAGCCTAAAAGCGGTACGATAAGAACCTCGTTACGAGCAAGTGTGTTGAAATAGTTATTTATGATACAAGTGTAGAAAGTAGGCTTTTTTTGAAGAGTGTCGGCTACTATAAAACACGAACGAAGTGAGTGTTTTAAACCGATACGAGTTGGAAAAAAGACTACATTTCGAATTTTTCGAATAAAACGAATATTTTTGAAAAATAAGTCAAAATAATGATTTTAAGTAGTTTAATTGTTAAATATGTAGGTATGCTTTATTCCTTTAACATTGTTACAGGAACAAGAGCGATTGGTTGACTATTCCTAGAATATTCTAAGCTTTTCCAAATCAAAAAAAATCCCGAACACCTAATGCTTCCAGATCTGGACCTTCACGGGCTCATTCAAATCAGAATCATGAGCTGATTCGATCCTGATAATAAAAAAATGACCCTAAATTTCCATATAAAATTTAAGTTTTCATTACGCCATGCTCAAAGTAAGTGCATACAAAAATGTGGCGAAATAGAAAGGATTTTTTGTGGTATTTTTTTTAACTATCAAGATTCAATCAGATCGTGATTCTGATTCGAATGGGCACAAGCGAGTCAAGATCTGGAAGAATCAGGTTTACGGATTTTTTTGTAAAACAGAAAACACTACTCTACAGACTACCCGCAACACTTCAGATCCTTTTCAACCTTAACCTTATCCACATGTTTGAGTTAAGCAAATGAATAAACTATAATTTTTATTTGAATCATTTTTGTATTGATACTTGTTAAGACTGCAAAATATAAAATGGTATGGTAACAAGTAACAATGCCTAGGCGGCTAATTAAATTTTAACTGACGCGGTTTAGCTCAAGTTGACGTAGAATAATTGGTTCACTATAAATCGCTGATATGATATCTCTAAAAGTAATAAAGATATGGTCTGAAGAGAGTGTAAACTCAATCAAAAATTGGTGCATACCGACTGTACTGTGTAAAACCAAATCGTATTTACCGATTAAGTCAAGTCAATATAATATACATGTCATTGAAATAAGGCACTGGGTGTATAATTACAGCATGCACGAAAAATTTAAACTAAGAGCAGGATCTATTTCTTATGCAGTGTGCTTACTGCTTACCATGGGTTGTATTCAATTGCGACTGCGGTATTCGACAATCCATCTCGCTCTTGCCAGAGTAGTGGTGCCGCAGTCGCAATCGAAAACAACTCATGGTACGCACACAGGTAATGGTTGGCTTATTGACCTTTTAGGGTTTCTGTTTATTTCAGTATATGTAGTTTCACGAGAGTTGAATTGAATGATTTCACACACAGCTACATAAAGTACTGATTACATTACAAAAAAAGTTAATGAATGAAAAGAACGTTAGTGTCAATGAAAATACTACTAGATATATTTTCATTGGTATAAAAACTTTCTAGTCTACTTTACAATTCACTGTATTCACTGTTGCCATCGGTACGAAAAAAGAACAGTGCTTAATTTCAAAATCTCTATCTCATCTCATTACAGGACAATGTTGTTGTGTGCTAACTTAACCCTAGTAGGACGACCTATATAACAAATTACGTAGCAAGTAGCCGAATTCTCAATCCTTTTACCAATTATAGTACGATATTTGGGTAGTTTTTGAAGATTTAATTTTAGGCTTTTTTTTACTTCGAATTTAAATCTGTTTCCACGGAGTTATTAAAGTGAAATACAATTAAAACAGGCATTTTATTACAGGTTTTCGTAAAAAAAAATAATTTCTGTATAAAATCTGCACTATTCGAAATACTCTTTTTATTCGAATAATGAGTGTTGTAGTATTCGAATAATATTTATGGCGAATAATTCGAATATTCGAATTGCAAACCCTACCTATAACGCAGTATACGTACACAATGAACATCGATTTATTTCAAGATGTAGACGCTCCGCAGAGAGACGTGGTGTCGCTTCGAACATTCGGGGCCGACTGACTATTTCGGGTGTTGCCGGTGTTGGCGGTGTTGCTCACTTGTTATATTTCAACGATCAGATTCCATAGTAATTTTGTATAGCAGATTTTTAGGACGTTTTCAAAAAATCATAATTAATTAATGAATCAGTATTATGTAATAAGACTATACGAATTCTGTAGCTTGTATTGTATATTTGAGATTGGATAGTTAGTTTTTAAAAATAAAGCAAATGATTTTTCATTCACTTTGGCATAAACGCTGACACGCGTTTTTCTCAATTTTGCTGCGTCTTTGCGTAGACATATTTACTAAACTGTACATTATTGTAGATTATAAATATACGAATATGGTAGACACACTCTTTGAGATAATAATTACATGCATCTTGTATGTCTTTGCAAAGAATTGAGGACGCCACAGTCTTAACCGTAACTGTCGTTTACGTTGAAAAAACTCTATGCCCTCTTAAAGCAATAAGGCTTAAAAGATCCCGGGAGTTATTAAAGCAATACGCGAACAATCGACACCGTGATATCCTCATTACAGACAAAAAAAAATGGTCGATATTGAAGAAAAGTATAATAAACAGGAGCTCTGAAGAAGCAGGTAAAAGAGTTCCGCTGGCGCAAAAGGGACACCATCCATCATCACATCAGTGATGGTTTGATTGCGAGTATCTTATTACAAGCCAACTGAGGTTAAGACGTCGGAAGCCCGAAGGAAGTTCCACTGTTAACTAAAAGGCACATCAAACAGAGGCTCATCTTTGCCAAACGATACCGCGATTGTCCTGTCGAAAAATGGCGTAATATTCTTTGGAGCGACGAAAGTAAAGTAATGTTATTAGGGAGTTGGGAGTAACAGTTAAATTTCGTAAGAATTCAGAATCTTTTCGCCGTCATTTTGTAGATTGCGGCTTCAGTGTGAACAAAGAATTCAAATAAATTAAAAACTCAGATGACGACTTCCTGGTCTGCTGCTTGTTTAGATTTTTACAATTTGATCAAGAAATCGCCTTTCGTTTCTTGTCATTAAAAATAAGCCAGAGAAATAAATATGCGTTTTATTTACAAAGGACTTCAATGATAATTGCTAAAGGGATTACCATGATACTTTGTGCAGATCATTTATTTTTTCTTGAATAACGAAAACTTATTAGTTAGACGTTTACAAAATATTAGGAGGCCCCTGTATAATAACGGCACTCACTCACACTGTCACTAACAGTGACAAGCAAAGAGATTGGAAGTCGTAGGGCGACGTGCCTATAGAGAGACGGCTTGAGAGCCAAAACTCGTGTGTCGCCTATGCGCACGGCGCACACGTGACAGTCAGTAGCAGTCAGTAGTCAGTACCCCTTGGGCCGTCATGAAGTAATAATACAATAAAGGCTTCGTCAGATTAGCGCGTGGCGTGAGCGGGGCGCGAGCGGGGCGCGAAGCGAGCGCGACCCGCGCTTGGACGCAGCGCGGCGCTAGCGCCGCTCTCCTATCGCGCCCCGCTCACGCCCCGCTTTCAACGCGCGCGCGGCGCGCGGCGCGACCGCCGCGCAGTCACAGCGCAAAGAAAATTGCTCGGTGAATTGAGCGCGCGGCGCTGGCGGCGTGCTCGCGCGACGCGCGCGTGACCCGCGCGCGATGCGCGCCTGACACGCGCGCGATGTAAGCGCGCCGCGCTCCCCGCTTCTATCGCGCTCTGCTCGCGCCCCGCTCGCGCCCCGCTCACGCCACGCGCTAGTCTGACGAAGCCTTAAAAATACTTCAAAAATGCCAAATTGCTCAATAATCGGGTGCCGCAACCAAAGCAAATTTGTAAATAAACAAAATTCAAACGTTTCGTATCACAGGTAAGTAAATAATATGTAATTAATTCAATATAAAATCAGTATGGGTTTTTGTAGTTCATTCAAAAATACCTACGGATCTGTTATACTTTATTTTGATTTAGCATTATTAGACGTAATGTAGTAATTATACGCAATATTTTAAACTTTTAGTCAAATTTAACAATGTACATTTACTGCTATTATTTTGCACACAACAAATACGCTCGGAATCAGATTTGTACTTTATCTCAATTAAAGTTTTTAATTTTAATCTCATGAAGCCCAAGTAGAGGTGAGGGCAGTTAAGAACCGTATCCCATCATCGGTCTCCCGTAAGATGGCTATTAACTGCACATGTAATACAGACCTTGAGCTGACCACGTCGGATCGCGCCACATTTGCTCAGGATTAAGTTGCAGGGGAGGAAGATGAGGTGGACCCTTGCTGTCTCCACCAGCACCCGGGCCCTTATCCCATAGCTTTTTTGCAGCAGGTGCAATCTGTAACCAAACACTGAAAGTCGTTACGAGTTCTAATCTAAAACTGTAAATCTTAACTTAAACTACATAAGCGGGCAGGTGCAGTGGAAATGCATTGACACACTGATAGGGCTTCCAATTCGAATATTTCGAATATTCGCCCTATTTTGCTATTCGAATAATTCCGTGTGTATTCGAATATTCGAATAATTTTATTTAATAATTTATTAAAATATAAAACTTTTGAACGCTGTAAATAGTGCAACTACTGTATTCCCAATGTTTATAGCCCTTTACAGCACTCGTAGGCACAGGATTTCCACCCTTTAATCGTATCCGTATCCTGTAATACCTGTACCTCCGGTAGGTACCTACTCTGCGTTTTATTTTATTTTCAACCGACTTCAATATTTCAAAAGGAGGAGGTTCTCAATTCGACTGAATTTTTTTTTTATTTTTTTTTATTTTTTTAATGGATGTTCACTCATAACTCCGTCATTACTGAACCGATTTGAATTTTTTTTTTGTTTTCTAAAAGTAGACGGTTCCTGGTTGGTCCCGTTTTTTTCAAAATCCATTTCTGATGATGGGATCCATGAGGAACTGAGGGAACTCCTCAAATTTGAAAGGCACATGCATGCTGATTTGGGTGATTTCTTAAGAAACTCGAGCATTTCTTTACGAAAATCATCAATTTGGTGGAGTGGACCTGATGATGAAGACCAGGGATGGCAAAGTGGAACTGCTTCGTAATTCTCAGGACTATGATCCGATTTTAAAAATTATTTTTTTGTCTGTATATAGATGGTTTCAGGTTTGTCCCGTTTTTTTCAAAATCAATTTCTGATGATGGGATCCATGAGGATCTGAGGGAACTCCTCAAATTTGAAAGGCACATGCATGATGATTTGGGTAGTTTCTTAAGACACTCGAGCATTTCTTTACGAACATCATCAATTTGGTGGAGTGGACCTGATGATGAAGACCAGGGATGTCAAAGTGGAACTGCTTGGTAATTCCCAGGACTATCATCCGATTTTAAAAAAATTTTTTTTTCTGAAAATAGATGGTTCCAGATTTGTTCCGTTTTTTTCAAAATCAATTTCTGATGATGGGATCCATGAGGAACTGAGGGAACTCCTCAAATTTGAAAGGCACATGCATGATGATTTGGGTAGTTTCTTAAGACACTCGAGCATTTCTTTACGAACATCATCAATTTGGTGGAGTGGACCTGATGATGAAGACCAGGGATGGCAAAGTGGAACTGCTTGTTAATTCCCAGCTCTATCATCCGATTTGAGACATTCATCTTTTCTTTGTAAAGAAATACCTCCAAGATAGTCCTATTTGATTATAGTTCTATTTTGATGATGGGCTTCATGAGGGATTGAGAGAACTCCTCAAATTTTAACGGCACATGCATTCTGATTTGAGGGTTTCCTTAAGTAACTAAAACAGTGTTTTGGCGGAGCCAAAATTTTGATGAACTTGATCTGATGATGAAGACCAGGGATCGCAAAGTGGAACTGGTTAATAAACCTAGCTCTACTTATTATCCTAGTTGTGACATTCATCTTTTTGATTTGATTTATATTCTGATGATGGAGTTCTAGAAGAATTCAGAGAACTCTTCAAATTTGAACGGCAGGTTAATTAATTAATTAGGTGTTCATAATTAGCTTAGGCATTTTCTTACTGTGGCCATCATTTTGCTGGAGTGGACCTGATGTTGATAATCAGGGATGGCATAATGAATATGCTCGTTAATTTACAGTCTGTCATCCAATTTAACACATTGTTATTTTGTTTGTTTAAAGGTCTACAAGGGAGTTCCGTTTGATTATACTTCAAATGTAATGATGGAAGCCCTAGGACATTAAGAAAGCTCCTCAATTTTCAATCGTACACGTGCGGTGTATTGGATATTTGTGAAGTAAACTGGCTAACTCAAACAAATTCTTAATTTCACTTTTACCGGGAACCAAATGAAGTCGGTTTTTTTTTTCTTAAAAATTATTTTCGAATATTTTGTACTATGGAATGAACATAAAATAATGCGGTGTCTTCGAGATCTGCAAGTGCACGCACACACACACATTTAAAACGGTTTAAGCGAAAGCTCAACGGTCATTCGGACGCACTCGGCTATCTTCGTCTCACTCATACTCCCACCTTCCCCCTTCCTGCCACCGCGTACGTCATGAATTAGTTGCACGTACCTAAATTTTGTGCACGGTTATTAACATACGTAGATATTCGCTATGACAGTTTATGTAAAAAATTTGACAGTACCTATTCTAGTGTCACTGTACTCACTGTGCTGTGCCAGTTTGAGTGTAAAGTGTAAATGGTGTTTTCGTCAACATTTATAAATAAAAGATCCTGAACGTGTCATACTTCCTGGTGGTGACATGATGTCTTTAGGAATTCAAAGCCACATTAAAAAATTGTACGTAATTCGTACGTATTCGTACGGTATTTAAAAAAAATTGTACTACACGTACTTACGAGAAAACAACGATCAATCTGTCACCGCTGGGAGGGATCCTTCCTGGCGGGCGCTATCTGTTTCACTATGTTCCAGTCAACTTTTCAACTTTCTGCTGATACAGAAAATTTGTACGTAATTTGTACGTTAATAAACAAAAATAGTACTACTCGCATTTACGAGAAAACAAAGATCAATCTGTCACCGCTAGGAAGTATCCTTCCTGGCGGGCGCTATCAATTTCTTTATGTTAGGGTCAAATTTTCAACTCGCTTCTTATACACAAATTTTGTACGTAATTTGTACGAATTTGTACGCAAATGTAAAAAGTAATACAATAAGTTATGAGAGCATAATAAGAAACCAAATATTAAAGCAAGTAAGTATATAGATAAAGACTGCCCACTTGACACAACACAATTTATCGAAACCAATTTGACAGCGCGATCTCACTTTTACTCCGAAATTAGCTGTCTAAGTGTGGGTGGGTGTAAATTCCCACCCACAAAACGTGGGTGGGGATTTACACCCACAAAACGTAAAAGTGAGATGGCGCTGTCAAATTGGTTTCGATAAATTGTGTTGTGTTAAGTGGGCAGTCTTTATCTATATACTTGCTTTAATATTTGGTTTCTCATTATGCTCTCATACGTTCTTGTATTACTTTTTACATTTGAGTACAAATTCCGTACAAATTTTCTGTATAAGCGAGTTGAAAATTTGACCCTAACATAAAGAAATTGATAGCGCCCGCCAGGAAGGATACTTCCTAGCGGTGACGGTGACAGATTGATCTTTGTTTTCTCATAAATGCGTGTAGTACTATTTTTGTTTATTAACGTACAAATTACGTACAAATTTTCTGTATCAGCAGAAAGTTGAAAAGTTGACTGGAACATAGTGAAACAGATAGCGCCCGCCAGGAAGGATCCCTCCCAGCGGTGACAGATTGATCGTTGTTTTCTCGTAAGTACGTGTAGTACAAATTTTTTTAAATACCGTACGAATACGTACAAATTTTTAATGTGGCTTTGAATTCCTAAAGACATCATGTCACCGCCAGGAAGTATGACACTCCTGAACTACGTAAGTTTTTATTATGTTTCTTATTATAAATAGATAAGATAGACCAAGTTAAAAAGTAAGTACTTTACTTTTTTTAACAAAATAAAATTATACGATTATGCATTATGCCCTTTTAAATATCACTACGGTCAAAGAAATGTATTTTTTTGCATATTAACAATTCTAAGAAAAAAATAATCCACATTCAGGTCCTAACCGAAGTATAGTGTGGTTTAATTTACCATATATATTAAAACATACATTATTCCTTATTATCTGGTTTATAAGCACATTACTAACTCTTGCAATACTGCAAGTATTGCAAGAGTTAGTGAGGGGCTTGAAGAGTAATTGACATGTTAACAATAAAAATACTAATTAGGTACGGTGTACGGTACGGTACGAGTATTTTCTATCGTGGTATTTTTTCATAAGTACTTCATATTATTCATTTACTTTATTTATTTTGGTTGTCTGGTAGAGATAGCTTCTTCCTGTTGTTTGCCTCTTCTTTTGTTCGCTGTATTCTCTGTATTTGCTTCATTTGAGGTGTGCAATAATAGTACATTACATACCAAGGCCGTTTAAGTGGGAAATGCCTCGGATTCCATGTAATTGTCGGCCGAGGCGAAGCCGAGGTCGACTAACATGTGATCCGAGGCTTTCCCATTTACCGGCCGAGGTTTGTATACTATTTTTCAGCCCGACGGAGCCGGGAGGCGGCTATTTAGTTTTGCGTAAAGTGGCGCTTACCGGCCGGAGGACTGAAAAGAGTATTATTATTGTATTGTATTATTCATGCTTATTTATACATATTTTGATTTAGTGTTATTAAACGTATTTTAACATCGATTGGTTACTTTGTTTTCAAAATGGAGGCACTAGAATTTAAAGAATATAAAAAAACACGGGATGTCATCTGTATGGAATTTTTATCTACGAATAACGGATGGCACATACGCAAAAGTTTAACAGTGCAAGTCTGTTATAAAGTGCCAAAATACAACCACCTGTCTACATAGAGTCGAACCACGTTAACTTTTCTCAGCAAATGAACTGTCAGACTTGAAAGTGTTATTTTAAACGTCAAACTTCTATGAAATTATGACGTTTACTTAACACTTTCACTGTATATGCTATCAAAATCTAGGAAACTTAGCGTAGACTGACTCTAATCACTGTTTTTCTTTAAACTTTGTTTATTTTACCAGCGCTATATGTCGTAAATTTGTTGTTTGTTGTATAAAATTACTTAAAACTGACTAAATCGCCTATATTGATAAACTACATAAGCCCCCGAGCGTATATACGCGATTTAGTCTTTTTTAATATTAAGTTGATTTGCTTACGCATGATTCCCTTATTTTATAACATTGTTATAAATATTTTGCTGTAGTGTTTCTACCCACATCGGCTACATCATACGTTACATCGACGATTCTGATATTTATAAAAGCTATATTTGAATTAAAAGACTAAAAATAAATAAATACAATCATTATATGTGTTTCATTTTAAAAAAAACCTAATAATTGCAATACTACGACTTTTTTTTTTCGAATATTCGAATATCTGAAATGATCGAATATTTGGTGGTTTGGTGGTTAGGTGTTGTCAACACCTAACAATGACAGATTTTTGTGTGATTCTTATAGGAGAACTTGACTTCAAATCCACTAAAGATTATATTCAGTTAGTACGTTATATATTATTAAGCCGGCCCCTAAAAAGATCACACACACACACCAATATTGTAATTTGCACACCAACCTATAAATGTAAGGCTAAAGTATACAACAGTCGTGTATATTTTGTTTATAGTCTGCTCAATCAAGATATCATGACTAGTGTTCGGAGTAGCGGTGGCAGATTTCACACAGAAGGTAATGGAGACGCCTGTGTATTTCTATGATTAAATGATTAATTTTGCAAAATAATTCATAGGAATTTATACAAATTATCTTGCGAGCATAAATATGTTTTTTTATCAAAATATTAGTGAATACTTTAAACTACTAGACTAAGAAGTAATACCTGCCATATGATATAATGAATTATTTTCTAGGCCATTGAACTACAACTGAGGACTGGAATTATGTGTTTAAGGTCCTCCTCACAGTCTACAGTTTAGTGCGTATCCATGTTATAAAATGAGTGGACGATGGCCACATGTTCCTGGTTTTTCGGAGTGAATCTATTTCTTGATTTATTGAAGATCCATTTATGAGTAGAAAATGATCGCTCTGCATCTACCGATGTCATGGTTGCATGTTTTAGGACTTGTTTATAATTTTCCATTGAAATTATATTCCTTAAAGTTAATTCGTCAACATCTGGGTTTCTATCTAGAATTGTAGATCCGATTCGAGTTTATTTCGCACGGTTTCACTTCCGGCGCTTAAAATACTCCTATACTAACGGCACCGAGTGATGGCACTTTTGACGTTTGATTGCTCATGAAGTTCCGTAAATATTGACAGCAAAATATAAAGGAACAAATATGTCAAACTTCATTGTTGCAGGGGCGGCATAGTGATGTTCCGGTATTTATCGATCGCATATCGAATCTAGGTACATGTTATTTAAAAACAAGTGACGTAATTCTTAATAACTAGCTTTCAGCTCGTGGCTTCATTCGCGTATCCTACCATATTTCATCTTCTGAAAATGTATTATATTTGTTGATATAAGAATACCCCGATTTCTATAATTTTTTTGAAGATATATAGATATAGAGCCCGTACTTTTCATGCCGATGACATAAAACTGACGTCAGTCTGCATATAGGATGGTTTTAATTTGTCTTATTGTAATTTCCAACCATAAATCATCAATCACTTAATCATGTATTTTTTTTTCATATTGGTAATTGTTTATTAGCTATTAGGGAATGAAAACCGGGTACCCGGGTAGCCGAAAAAACCGGGTACCCGGACTCATTTGGGCTCGGTTCTGAACCCGGTTTCGAACATCAAAAACTGGTTTTTAACCGAAACATTATATTTTATAAAAAACGTAATATTTTCTTCAGATTTTGCTATTAAACCACGATTTTGAAACAGATTGTATTGTATACAGTAGAATCCGATTAGTACGACTCCGCATAAAATAACCAAACGTTTTTAGCGACGTAAATATAGGCAGATGGTTGATATTCATGCAAGCCACTATTAAAATTTTAATTTTTTTTAATGTTGCGTCACGAATTTAGTATGCAAACCTCAGATTCAGATTCAGCACCCCAAACTACATATGAAATGATAGAAATCAGAACTACCCCACAACTTTCCTAGCAAAAACACTATTTAACTGCATTATAAGTAGTATCTATGTAATACATATTGGATGTACAGTCAGCGTCAGAGATATGTGACCCCCCTAGGCACAGAATAAATAATAGTACAAGTACAGAAGACCCTCTGTTTTGATGTTCACGAATGCCGCCTTTTTACGTGCCTATTAATTATTATTAGCACGGACCGCACGCGAGCCGCGCTGTCATTGAGTTCTATTGCCCGGTGCGAAGGTCGATATTACTCCGCACCTCGCCGAAGATAGGGTTGTCATTTTTTTTAACGACGTCGGTGGCAAACAAGCATACGGTCCGCCTCGGCGACAATAAGATATTTCAATGTACAGTCACGGACTTTAATTGATAGGCCACTTGCCAAGTTCATATTTTAGCCGTGTAATACAAATCGGGGTTACTCGTATATACTCGTATATTTTAACAAGGAATGACAAATCCTCGTATAATAAAAGAGCAAAATTATATTTCTATCTCTATCATTGTTTGTTTACAACGCGTCAAATGTCATTTACGTCAGAATCTTTTGACTTATCATGTTGGCCTACTTGAGAGCCGGAACTACCAACCTGACAGCACAGCAGAATCACTTCCTACACCCAAAGATAACCAATGGCAGATCTTTAGGAATCGTAACCTAGCAGCAACTTCATTGTTATTGCGCAGCGATAGTAACGGCAAAATTATGATTGGTGTTTGATATCGGAGAATGCGTAGTACCCAGGCTACTAACTTAATAAAAGTGTGACGTTCATGAATGACATCATAAACAACAATAATGAACTGCCGCCATTATAAGAATATTTAGAATTACTACGTCTCTTTTATATTTTGTTATGTTTTAGTTATTATTGAAATAATAAATAAATAAATCATAAACACAATGAACCGTAAAAAAAAATGCCATTGTTGAACATTTGTAAAAGTAGTTTATTAAGAAATTTAAATACCAGGGTTCAAACTTCTCCCATGGGGGAATTATATAATGCAAATCCATTGAAATGACTTTAGATTATTTCAACATCCACATCAGAACGTTCCGTATAACGCTAAGTAGATGTAAACTCGTCGACTTCAGTCCAGTATTTCTCTTCCTTGATATTCGGCTTCGCGAAAGTGGGGTGATAGTTCTTTTGATAATGATCACATTTCCTTCTTCGGCATATCGTCTTACCCATAACGTGTTTCTATAATGTTGTTTAACAACAAACTCTCCGTTAATAGCAGATCTCTCAATTTCTATATCGTCACGATTATTTGGCTCATCTTATTCGGACAAAGCGGTTGGCGTTATCGCATAAATACTGTGATTATCGAATTTATTATAATAAATACTGTAATAGTTTAATGCCGATTCACCAAAATGTAAAATTCCCTATTATCGTCTTTGACATAACTTTGACATCAATACAACATTCACCAGTCCACCGAGTTTTTATTAAGCCAAGATCATAGTCAATAAATGTTATTTTTTAAATCTAAGTTCCTTATGCCACGACGTTTTGCACTTATAGATTATAGGCTAAAGTAATAACTAGATTTAAACTCGATAAGAATTTCATTAGCTAGTTTACGGCCGGTTCAGCGCCATCTAACGGGAGATTTGGAAACTCACCTTTTACTTTCAAGTTATATGGACGTGAACAAATAGCAATATATATCAAGCGCGACTTGACATATGGATTCGCGCCATTTAAAACGTGTCACACATTGACATATGTGACCCATGACTGGGTAAGATTGGGATTGCTTAAATTCTTTGTTGGTATTGTTCTCAGGGTTGCTATGGCCACGTTTAAACAATGATTATGGTCGCCATGGTTATTCATTGCGCAATTAGTATTAAGCTGCCAAATTACGGAGCTTCTAAGTGGCCTATCAATTAAAGTCCGTGACTGTACATATCACCTACGCATCTTGTACCTACCCTTGATCCAATAATATACACACACAGAATACGCGAATTATAAATATTAAATAGCACGCGTGGTATATCTACATGCATAAATTATTACACTTAGCAGCTACTTAGGTAAATAACACCGAAAACATAACAGGCGTGTGACCGCAAACCGTAACGAAGATCGTAAAGTCTATCTCTATCTCTGTCACACTTACTATTCGAGTGACAGAGACGGAGATTGACTTTACGATCTTCGTTACGGCACAGAATACATATTAGTACAAGTACAAAAATCCCTCTCCAACAACTCGTTTAAAGAAATAACGACTCATGTTACGATAATACTAAGTTAAAATTCCGACCGCGCAACGCTGAATGCCTACAATTATATTCACGTAAAGTGCGCTCTCTTTCTATCGCGTAACTCGTTCCTTTTATGATAATATCAATGTTGTCTTCTTTTAATATAATCTTAATACTTAGTTACTACCTTTTTATATTGCTCTACTTTAGCTCGAATAAACCTAAGATCTGTCTAAGTGGTATGTAGGTTTAATTCTAATAAATTTGCGTGCAACTAGTTAGGCATAGGTACTTACTTAGATAGGTACCTTAATTGAAACAGGCCTGATGAACCTACCCGAAGGCCTTGAATAATTCCGCCCTTTAGTTATTTTAATATAAATAAAATTCTGTGACGGCGTTCGAATCAGTACGTAGGTATGCGACGAACAACTTTCGCGCGTGCGTCACCGCTCGCCCGTGAGTCCCTACTGATTTGGCCCCTAGCAAGGGGTACTTACAGTTTGATACCTACACGCGCGAGTGGGACAGGCCTGCCCTAGGTGTAAAACTGCAACTCTCGTTCGACACGAGAATCGGCATATACCACACTGTCATTTAATTCTTTCAAAAATGAAACATCTCATGTTTGTCTCCTAGCTGGAATCGATCCTGGGGCCTCTCTGCTCACACTCATTCGCTTCACTCATACTTTAGTCCGGCTTTTTTCCGCTGGGTTATCGTAACGCATGGACTACACAACAAAAATATGAACCAGTTCTTAGCAGGCCGACCGGCAATAGAGAACTATGACAAAATCTATAAAAACGGACTATATTGTCAATGGCGCTTACGCCGCATCGGGTTGCGCAGCGTTGCATTTTTATTGGAGCATCGCTGATAATGGTGTAAGCGCCATCGACAATAAGGTCCCTTTTCATAGATATTCTGTTGCAACTATTATATCTATACTCGTCCTTGTTAACAAGCTTGTCTTAGATCATAGTAATCTCTTTGGTTTATCAATATTTTCCTACCCTCATTTTATTTCCACAGACGACTAACAACGACTTTTACCAATTACATTTTAAGGTTTAATTTACTGGACTAAATTCGTCTAGTTATTTCATGGAGAAAATTTGTTTGAGGGTAAGTCATAATTTGCGTGTGCGAATCATACCTGTGGTTGGTGTGCCTACGCAATTACGATCTCTCGACTTCTTAAATCCGTTTGCATTTTAAGCAATTGAATAACTGTTCCCGTCCGTTTTTTTGTGTTTCAACGACAATATGGTTCGATTAACTACTTTTCTTAAAACTAAAATTGTGGTTCTTTGGGAAGAGAACAAAAGTATTAAACAAATAGCACGAGAACTGAATATAACGGTAAGTTTGTAACCTGTGACTCCAGTGAGACATTTATTTTTTAGTAAAAAAAGGAAAATGTTATCAATAAGTTAAGCCACCAGATTTTGTTGTGAGGGTGTTTACTGTCAAGTGTTTACCTATATATGGGATAAGATAGAAAAATATATTTAACGGAAAAGTCTTTTAATCGGCAGTTTTTTTATGTGAAGTAATAGGTATAGTCTTAGAGCCATGTTTATTTTTAAAGCTATTTGAGTTTTTTAAGTTTTATCATAAACGTCTCCTTTATTGAAATAAGCAATGTATTGAAATTTTCATGGAGGTCAGGTGGGGTAAAATTGGAACCCCGAGGAATGAGGGAGATTCGTATGAAGTGCCCATACTGTTCTTCTTATCCCGGGCAAAACAAAGTATGTTCTCCCACCCCACTTGATCTTATAAGTATATTTTTTTACAATGTTCGCCATCTGCTTGTTTTGTTTGTATCAATCGTATTAGATAATTATACCTAAATGTTTCGCAGTTCACCTGTTTACTTGTTGAGCCTTAGGTATATGTATGAATGATCTGTAACACACACCCTAGATACAGATACATTTCACAACCTTTTCTTACCACACACAAAGCGTGTGGCAAGGAAAACTTAAATAAATAAAATAACACACAGAACTATGGGATAAATGTGGGTGCCTCATTATCTTTTACACTATTGGAAATATGAGATTATATACGAGCAAATTTAATACGTATTTTTACTTGCAGAGAAATACGATTCGCAGATGGGTGAGATGTTACCAACGAAGGGGGGACGTGGAGTGTGATAAACCAGGCCCTCGTCCCCGTGCTTACACTGACGAATCTGAGAGACACCGGGAAATTGTTAAAAGACACAGTAGGTAAATTATATTATACAATTTTCATTACCTGCAGATTAAAAAAAAACTGTTGTTTTCAGTTTTACGTTTTTCAATTTTTGGTATGCTCATGAGATTTTTTTTTTAGCGTATTGGGGTTGGATGTCATCTATGGGGACCGGGGAGCTTGTTGAAGTTGGAGGCCGAATGAACAGCGAGCGATACCTCGAAGTGTTACGTGACGTCATGTTGCCTTCCGTTCGCGTCGCCTATCCCGAAGGACAAATTTATTTAGTGCAAGACAATAGTGCAGTGCATCGTTCCCGTATAGTGAAAGAGTGGTTAGCCTTACAAACAGACATCACTGTATTAGATTGGCCTTCTAAAAGCCCTGACCTCAATCCTATTGAGAATTTATGGGGTCAAATGGTGCTGGTGGTAACTGGGACCCTACACAAGTCAAATCAAGACAAAACTTAGACGAAGAAGTTTATAGAACGTGGGAGTTGATGAGGAACACCAATGCATGTTCAAACATGGTGTCAAGCATGAAAAGCCGACTAAAACAGGTAGAAGATAGAGAAGGTTTCCCTCTACGTTATTAGTTAAAATTGTAAAAAAAATGTTTGTGTTGTTGGTATTTCTCCATTATTGGGCAAATATTTATTCCATGCAAGTTTTAAAATAATGAGTTTAATGACGCTATTGTATAAGTAGTGTCTAACAAATTATATTGTTTTTTTGCAAATGACAAAATAGTGCTTAGACAATTAAGTAGGCTTTTCCAAGTGGTAACTCGTTAATTTCTACCTTAAAAACCATATATATTGTTAGCCATTTAATGTAGTTTTTAACATGGATTCTTCTTCATTAGTATTATTTCAAGTCAATTTGATATGACATGACTGAATAAAGTGCCCTGCGGGTTCGAACAAGCAGTTCCCTATACCTATTTTATAAGTAGGTAATAATTATTATCAGCACACTCAGAATCGTAAAAAGCTTAAACCAAACCCAAAATTATAAACTTATTTCTGTTAAAAGGAAATTTCAATGTAACTTTAAAGGGAGCTGTTTAAATTCGACCCATTTAGTGGAGAAATACCCCATGCTTAAGATTGTGGTAAGGTTGCATTGCATTGGTAACGTGCTAACATTGCAGGAGATGAATTATTGTTATCTTTGATAACATGTTGTTTCTCTTTGCAATGTTAAATAGCTGGTTTAGATTACGTATTACATATTGATAATGGCATACAGACTGGTAGGGCGAGGGACGGTCTAACATATACTCATTTTTTCAAATTGTTTTTTCAATAGCCCATTTTATACTTAAAAGCCTCTTCCCGCGATTTCCACAACTCCCACCGCTATGTCCCGCCATCTCTGTCTAAAGTAAAACTGAAAAATTGTGTTAAATGCAATAAGAATATTAATTTATAATCAAGGAAAACGGAAACTATACACCTCACTTTTATCCGAGTAGTTTGGTATTACTTATAAAAAAGTTATGTCCCAACATTTTTTTTACGGTTCTACTCAATGAAGTAAAATGTAGGTATAACATAAAGTAAACAACCAAAGTGTAATGCCTTATAAAGTTTAACAGCATGCAGACCACCAATACCACAATTTTAAACAGTAAGAGCTAAGCTAAAGGTATTTTACTTGTTAACTTGAAGTTTCACTGATGTATAATTTATAATTTAACTAGTAAATATTTAGCAATAAAATATATAGTAATCAGTTTACAGAACACGCATAATATATCTACTGTCATATTGATATATTACTCCCATTATTCAGTTTTTAAATAATATTTAATAATAGTATTTAAATACCTACTTATTTAATAAAAAGTTACCAGTGACTATGGAATTTTCATTATTAGTCCTTAAAAAAAAGATTTTAACTTCTATTTTAATAAAACTTTATTAAAATAGAAGTTAAAATTATATTAAATAGGAAGTTAATAAATAATTAATAAAAAAGAACAAGCATAAAAATACAAAAAAGATATCCTTTACGTAGATTCGAACCGCTAACCTAGTGTTTCATAGTCTGTTGCACTATCCATCACGCTGCACGGACGCTTGTGAAGTCGACGAAATTATTGTTCTAGTTTAAAAAAATCAAAGGGGTTAATTTTAATGTTACCGAGTTAATAACTGAGTAATAAGGAATAACAAAACGTATGAATATTTGTGGTAATGTAAAAAAATATTAAAACCCGGATATCAAAAAAAGTAAAAAAAAAGCAAAAAGTGTAGATTCTTATGCTGGGGTTCGAACTAGCGACCACATTTGTCTATTGCTGGAGGGGGGTTACATATCTCTGAAGCTTACTGTACCTACATAGATAGTACTTGAAAACTTCACATTATAAATTTGTTATGCCTAGGATTGTTTACATTAAGGTTCCTAACTAGAATGTTGCTACACCCTAGCAGGGTCCATGTTTGTATAGGATAATTTATAAGAACATCTTATGTAATACCATGGTTGCAGCAAGTAAATGATTATGATTAATTCACATCAGCCTTGTCACCAACCGTGTACCTACATTATGGCCCAGGGAAGCCACAGCATGAGGCTGCAAATGGTGGTAAAACCACCCGTGAGGGGGCAGCTTCTTCACCTTCTCTGGGCACCTATTTTTTATTTATTTATTTATACAGCCCTTGTATCTGAACTATTCATTTTCTGTAGTGTGTTGTTTGCATAGCTGGGCATTAACTCGTTAATCCGTTAATTAACGAAGTTAACATTTTCATTAACGGATTAACTTTTAAGTTAACTTTAGAATACGTTAACGGAATCATTAACTTCCGTTAAGTTTTCCCAAGTCCGTTAATCCAGTTCCAAAATACTTACCAAAATGATACCGCACATACCGCGCCACGCGGCAAAAAACCTGTTTCCACCCGACTACAAATTTACCAAAAAGAAGAATTTCTCAATTCATTTGAATTTTTTATTATTATTATTTATTTTTATTTTTCTTACGTCAGAACTCCGTCAATACTGAACCGATTTTAAATTATCCATGGTGGTTGCAGATTGGTCGCATTTTTTTCAGATTTCATTTCTGATGATGGGATCCATGAGAAATTGAGGAAACTCTTCAAATTTAATAGGCTTATGCATGATGATTTGGGTGTTTTCTTAAGAAACCCGAGCATTTTTTTTTACGAAAACCATCAATTTGGTGGAGTCGAGCTGATGATGGAGCCCAGGGATGGCAAAGTGGAACTGTCTGTTAATTCCCATCCTATTTGAGACATTAATATTTTGAATTCATGTAATTCATGAATATAGCCTATAGACTATAGATATATATTTTTTTTTAATGTTGTATTTTTTATTTATGTTTTAGTTTATTAAGTTTTTGTATGTACCTTTTAGTACCGAATAAATAATCCTAAAGTTATTCATGAAGAAATTAAAGAACTCAAATTTTAACGGCACATACATTATGATTTGAGGGTTTCCTTATAAACTTAATTAAATAAAAATTTTTTGGGGGTTACCAACATTTTGGGGTAGTGTACCTGATGATGAAGACCAGGGATGGCAAAGTGGAATTGGTCGGTAAACACAGACATTCATCTTTTCGATTTGATTTATATTCTGATGATGGAGTTCTTGAGAAATTCAGACAACCTTCAAATTTGAACGGCACGTCCAACGTGATTGGAGAGTTTTCATAATTAGTTGGGGTATTTTCTTAATCAAGCCATCAATTTGCTGCAGTGGACCAGATTTTGAACACCGGGGATGGCATATTTAAACTGCTCGATAATTTCTAGCTGTGTCCTCCAACTTGAGACATTGTTATTTAGTTACCTCGGAGGTCTACAAGATAGTTGCATTTGATTTTACTTCAGATCAAATGATGGAAGCCATGAGACATTAAGAAAACTCCTGAATTTTCAAAGGTACTCGGATTGTCAATTGGATATTTTTGAAGGAAACTGATTAACTATAAGTTGTAGATAACTAACTTAAAGACGCCCTTTTTACCACGTGTTAACGGATTAACGATTAACGTTAACTTCCGAAAAGTAGTGCTTTAACGATTAACAAAGTTAACTTTTTTTGTAACCGATTAGCGATTAACGAAGTTAACTATTTCATTAACGGTTCCCAGCTCTGGTTGTTTGCTTAGATGAAGTCTCTCAGTTCCATGTACCTGACGGCAAAGGCCTCCTCCTGCTTTGTGTCTTTTCTGTCCCTAACCACACTGGTCCAGAGTAGTCTGACTGTAAGGATTATTTCGTCCTCCCATCTTCTAAATTGCGAGCCTTTAGGTCCAAAGGTCTAAAGGCTCTCTAGGCACCTTATAGTGTTACAAAGCTAAATGGCTAAGGGTGCCAAAACTTTAGATATGCCTAATAGTAAGGAATTAATAATAGCTGGCATTCTTAATAAAGAATTCAGAATTTTCTTCTCTTAAATTTAATTCCCCACAACAATAACCACAATTTTTTTCAAGGTCATACATAACTCTCAATGCACACATTATAGAAAAAAAAAATTGAGATGCTTTTTTTAATGCAAATAATATTCAAATTAATTTGGTCTTTAAAAATTCACTTATAATACTACTGCACTGATGAATTCTCACTGCCAACTCTAAGGTACTTTTAAGATGTTTTTTAAAGTGTAAATAATATAGGAATTAGGTAAGTAATATTGTAAGTGTTAAGTTAAGAAAGCAAGAAAAATAAATATGGACAGGTCAGATAGGTTATCGACATGATCTTTTAATGATTGTAATTGTTTACAAAACATGACAGAACATTAGTATTAAAATTGTGCAACTTAGTACTCACAAGCTACAAAATATGCTCAGGGAATTTAAAACAATGAGGATCAATAAAACAGTAAATTGGAATCCTCACTACCAGAATCCTACAATTCGTCAATAACAACAAAATCAGAGAGATATCAGTATATCACATTCCATCTGGCAACACCGATTCATGATAGAATGAATCTATACACTAAATATTCCGTGTTTATTTAATCTTATGAATTAAGTTATAATTAAAAACTATATAACTTGAAGAAATCAAATTGTCTGTACAAGCATAAGGATAGCACCGAATGAGTTTCCATTATGCACAGGTAAAAATGAAGTCTACCAAGAAATGGCCGACGCCGGTGACAAGTAAACAAAACAAAAACTGACCTGTTGCGTTAAAACTGTTATATTTTCTACTTACCATGAATGAAAGCAACATCCCAGTAGTATTATCTAATAAATCCAACACTCAAACCTACCATGCCGGGGCCCATATCCTTAACATCAGCTTCGAAAAAAAAATCACTTAAGGGTTTCATACGAACGGACCGCCTAGACCTTATTCATGTACACTAATACTGTAAGCTTATATTGAAAGAAAGTATCACTGTTCACATTTGACACCACTTCATTTCCACGTTATAAACACCGTGAAAAACTACTTTGATGTTTTCCTTACACTTAAACAGAACAATAATCAAATTGAAGTGAATAGGCGAACTAGCCTACAATGTTGATTTGTTTCGAACAAAGGACGTACGCCGACCACAGCGCCTGCGCTAAAATGGTCCATACACAAGCACTGAAATGATGGGCGAAGCGGAGCGTCCAATGTACAGACCTTGGCGCCGGATACATAGAGGGCGCGCTAATCAACAAATAGAATTAAAGAAATATATATATATATATATATATATATTCGAATGTTGGACTTATTATAAAACTAGCGACCCGCCCGGATTTGCACGGGGGACTATTATATAAATATAAACTATACATATAAACCTTCCTTTTCAATCACTCCATCTATTAAAAAAAACCGCATCAAAATACGTTGCGTAGTTTTAAAGATTTAAGCATACATAGGGATATAGGGACAGAGAAAGCGACTTTGTTTTATACTATGTAGTGAGTGATATACAATTAATGTTATGAATTTAATTATACAAACCCTTGTTCAGTCAAGTGCAAAAATATGGTTCGACATAATCGACTCATAAATATGGTACTACGCTCTTATTACACCGGCATAAGGTGCTATGGGACATATTTTCAACCGACTTCAATATTTCTAAAGGAGGAGGTTCTCAATTCGTCTGTTTTTTTTTTAAATGTATGTTACCTCAGAACTCCGTCATTGCTGAACCGATTTGTTTTTTTTTTTTGTTTCTTTAAGTAGATGGTTCCAGGTTGGTCCCGTTTTTTTCAAAATCCATTTCTGATGATGGGATCCATGAGCAACTGAGGGAACTCCTCAAATTTGAAAGGCACATGCAATAGTAATTTAGGTATTTTCTTGAGAAACTCGAGCATTTCTTTACAAAACCCACCAGTTTGGTGGAGCAGACCTGATGATGACGACCAGGGATGTCAAAGAGGAACTGCTCTATAATTCGCGGGCCCCAGCTGTATCTTCTGATTTGAGACATTCATCTTTTGTTTGTTACGAAATGCCTTCGAGGTAGTCCTATTTGATTTTAATTAAATTGTGATGATGGATATCATGAGGAATTAATGGAGCTGATGCTGAACCCTGGCAGTACCTTATGGAACTCAGGTTTGGTAAGACTTATGAGAGTTCTGTTTTCGTCATTCAACTCGTGTTAACGAGCAATTAGAGGAACAGTTCTCAAGATGGAGCTGATGCTGAACCCTGGCAGTAACTAGTGGAACTCAAGTTTGACCCAACATACGCGACTTCTGTTTACGTCATTCGACTCGTGTTAACGAGAAATTATAGGAGGGAAATTCACAAGATCGAGCTGGTGCTGAACCCTGGCAGTACCCAGTGTTGGCAAAAAATCAATCCGGATTGACGATTGAGGATTGACCGATCAATTCGGATTGAGGATTGAAGATTGACGAAACTAATCCTTAATTCGGATTGATCGGTCAATTCTCAATCCTCAATCTTCAATTCGGATTGACGATTTCTTTGTATGTACTTACCTACCTAATGTAGCGTAGGGATGTATTCTATACAGTGGGTTAACTTCATACAACCTACACGGTCAGCAGCCCGGCTCGGTAATCGCGCTCGAGGCTCAGGGTTGTCAAAAACTATGCGGAAGATATTTACTAGTTTTTTAATAATTTGTGATTTGACACGGGGTCACAAAAGGAAACGTGGGAACTGATTTAAACATAATTATGTATATTTACTGTTTATGTTAAAAAAGGCCGCCATCTTTAATTTCTTCATTTTTGATCAGATCCTAACAAAAATCAATATCTGGGGATCCAAGAGGTTCTTTATAACGAATCTGAGGTAATAATTGCGTAAAATAGCCGCCATCTTGAATTTCTTCAGTTTTCATCCTATCTTGATAAAAATTGATATCTGAGGGTCCGAGAGGTTCAATATAACAAATATAAGGTGAAAATTACGAGAAATTGCCGCCATCTTGAATTTCTTTATTTTTGATCCGATCCTAACAAAAATCGATATCTGGGGACCCAAGAGGTTCTTTATAACGAATCTGAGGTCATAATTGCGTAAAATGGCCGCCATCTTGAATTTCTTCAGTTTTCATCCTATCTTGATAAAAATTGATATCTGAGGGTCCGAGAGGTTTATTATAACAAATATGAGGTAAAAATTGCAAGAAATGGCCGCCATCTTTAATTTCTTCATTTTTGATCAGATCCTAACAAAAATCGATATCTGGGGATCCAAGAGGTTCTTTATAATAAATCTGAGGTAAAAATTGCGTAAAATGGCCGCCATATTGAATTTCTTCAGTTTTCATCCTATCTTCATAAAAATTGATATCTGAGAGTCCGAGAGGTTCATTATAACAAGTTTTTACAATATTTATCCTAGATTCATGTTATGGTCTATATCTATATCTGAGGGTCCGAGAGGTTTATTATAACAAATATGAGGTAAAAATTGCAAGAAATGGCCGCCATCTTTAATTTCTTCATTTTTGATCAGATCCTAACAAAAATCAATATCTGGGGATCCAAGAGGTTCTTTATAACGAATCCGAGGTAATAATTGCGTAAAATAGCCGCCATCTTGAATTTCTTCAGTTTTCATCCTATCTTGATAAAAATTGATATCTGAGGGTCCGAGAGGTTCAATATAACAAATATGAGGTGAAAATTACGAGAAATTGCCGCCATCTTGAATTTCTTTATTTTTGATCCGATCCTAACAAAAATCGATATCTGGGGACCCAAGAGGTTCTTTATAACGAATCTGAGGTCATAATTGCGTAAAATGGCCGCCATCTTGAATTTCTTCAGTTTTCATCCTATCTTGATAAAAATTGATATCTGAGGGTCCGAGAGGTTTATTATAACAAATATGAGGTAAAAATTGCAAGAAATGGCCGCCATCTTTAATTTCTTCATTTTTGATCAGATCCTAACAAAAATCGATATCTGGGGATCCAAGAGGTTCTTTATAATAAATCTGAGGTAAAAATTGCGTAAAATGGCCGCCATATTGAATTTCTTCAGTTTTCATCCTATCTTCATAAAAATTGATATCTGAGAGTCCGAGAGGTTCATTATAACAAGTTTTTACAATATTTATCCTAGATTCATGTTATGGTCCCCACTGGATCCTCAGATATCGATTTTCATCCAAATCGGAGTTTATAGCACAAAATCCAATTTGATTCTGGATTCATGTAAGGACCCCGTCGGATCGGCAGATATCGATTTTTATCCAAATCGGAGTTGATCTTACAAAATCCAAGATGGCGTCGGTTTTAACAATATTTAACAATTTTGACTCAATATTTATGTTAATCACCCCGCCGGATCCTCAGATATCGATTTTTATCCAAATCGGAGTCACCCTTACAAAATTTATAAATATTAATATAATAAATATAATTTATAATTCTTTTATATATTTATAAATATCTGCTACATCATCAGACCTTGGAAACCATGCATGGCCCAAGTGCTCGTCGAATCAAAACCAACGAGTCTAAACACGACGAGTGCCCGCCAAAACAATACAAATGAGTCCAAACACGGGGGTATTACATCAACTACTTCCTGAGTTCCGGTGGCCACCTTTCTACTCCGTCATCAGACCTTGGACATCTTCTACGGTCCAAGTGACACTATATACATATGAGGTATAAACGAAACTAACTATGTATGTCATTCATTTTGAACTGGTTATTATTGCCTATTTCCTTTGGAAACACAAAAAATGGTAAAAAAATTCTTATACCGTTTTGCTACCTATAACGCAGTATACGTACACAATGAACATCGATTTATTTCAAGATGTAGACGCTCCGCAGAGAGACTTGGTGTCGCTTCGAACATTCGGGGCCGACTGACTATTTCGGGTGTTGCTCACTTGTTATATTTCAACGATCAGATTCCATAGTAATTTTGTATGGCGGATTTTAGGACGTTTTCAAAAAATCATAATTAATTAATGAATTAGTATTATGTAATGAGACTATACGAATTCTGTAGCTTGTATATTTGAGATTGGATAGAGTTAGTTTAAAAAAATAAAGCAAATTATTTTTCATTCACTTTGGCATAAACGCTCACACGCGTTTTTCTCAATTTTGCTGCGTCTTTGCGTAGACATATTTATTAAACTGTACATTATTGTAGATTATAAATATACGAATATTGTAGACGCACTCTTTGAGATAATAATTACATGCATCTTGTATGTCTTTGTAAAGAATTGAGGACGCCACAGCCTTAACCGTAACTGTCGTTTACGTTGAAAAAACTCTATGCCCTCTTAATCGACTCATGTTAACGAGCAATTAGGAGAGCAGTTCACAAGATGGAGCTGATGCTGAACCCTGGTAGTAATATGTATGCACCTAAGTTTTAAATACGATGTAAGGAAAATTAACACAATAAAAACATAAATGAGCAATAATTCGCTTACTTTAAGTTATACCGGAAAGTCCAATTGAAGTCGGTTTTTTTTTCTTTAAAATTATTTAGTAAGATGTGCACGACCATATTTTTACACTTGACCGTTCTCAGTGGAACAATACGGTAATAAAGGTTGGCATTGCAACTGAAAATGAATAGAGTCAAACCACGTTATCTCTATCAAATGCTGGCCATATACGTTCGCACAATCCGTCAGATCTCCATAGTGAGTATTATGACCGCCGGGCATCCGCCAGACAAATTTCCCATACTTACATTTATGGGCAGATCCGGCAGATATGTATGCCCGAACGTGATACATTTTTAAAGTCAAACTTCTATGATATTATCACTTATACTATACATAACATTTTCACAGCTTGTGCTATGAAAATCTAGGAAACTTAGCATAGTCGGACCGTCGGACTCAACAGTGCCTATACCACGAAAAACGAACGATTGCGGATCTGTATCTTCAATATCTCCGTCTCTGTCACACTTGCATATTGGAGTGACAAAGAGGTTTTCCCATCAATGCCAATTTTCGATGTTCGTGGTAGGCATGCAGATACCCCTCGACTACGCCGTAAGTTTGTAAGTGATGCTTCAATTAGAATAATTGAAATATTATACTATTCCAATTTTGTAAGATATTATGGGAGAGATTATTATTTGTATAATAATTTATAAGTATTCCTACTAAAACCCTAATTTTGGATGTACAGACGCGTTCAAAAGTGCATGGACAATTTATGACTGAATTCATTCATAATTTGTCCAGTTAGCATCAAAAGTCTATACAAGTTGTACAGATATTTTTGACGCTGACTGATCATGCACTTTTGAAGGCGACAGTACTTACTTACTTTTAACCTTCCACCTGTTTTAGGGTGATTACATGACACTTTTTTTAGGGGCCGATTATCGCCTGCAACCATTGTTGTAAGTAAAAGGGGAAGATATGGTACCAGGCGCACTTTCGTGTGCCACGAAATATAGGTTAAGACTGCACCTATATTGAAATAGTCGTGTGACGGCGGCCGATGTGTCAACAGCGTGGTCATCTGGCACCAATATCAAAGAATCATGTCGTGTTGCGCCTTTTTGAGTGTTTCAACAGCTCAAGAAATAGAAACAAAGCTCACGGCATCACTTTCCATTCGTAAGTACTGTTTATAGTATGAAAATATTATTTTTTAGCAAATAATATTCAAAATAATCTTTGTTATTGAGTGAGAGAGACAGCTATATATACCTAATACCTACGCGAGTAACACGTTTATCCGATTCTCACATTACGTCATGTCTCTTTTCTAGGGCTTGCAATCCGGATATCCGAGTATTCGTTTTATTCGAATATCCGTTAAATTTACTATCCGGATTTACACTATCTTTATATCCGGATAATACGAATAATCCGAATAATGCACTTTAATATGGATTTATTTCCGTTTTGTAATTAAGTTTTTAAAAAGTGTTAATACATACATGTATACAGGGTGCCATCGGAGACGTAATCAGAAACCACTTTTTCAGACCTGGTAATTGATGGTCATTTCAACGTAGTAGGGGTTACGTGAATTTAACGTTCTTTTTTTTTGTTAATTTTTCCTAAACTAAATCGCTGATTCACTAAATCATGGTTACCCTATTTATTTACTCAAAACCTCTTCGGTTCTAATTCCGAATAGTTTATCATTATGACAATGTCAAACTTTATTTAGAATGACAATGTCACTGTAAGTCAGTCTTGGTAAATAATTATTTTTAGTAAAATCGAAATATCTTCAAAAAACATTTGGCCATGCCTGCACCGTACGATTTTTCCAACCTAGAACGATCTGATATGATATCGTTTTATTATCGGACCAACAGTACGCTAGAAGCATAAGACCTGTTTCACGAAAAATACCCTAACTTACCAATTCCGACCCATGGACTTATTAACCGAATGGTGCAAAACTTACGTGATTTCGGTCAGTTTCAAACCCCACAACATGCCCAAGCCCGCGGTGGACCACGACGACGCGTATACGAAAATTTAGATAGACGAATTCACAATTACTTTTTACGAAACCCACAGGAAAGTACGAGAAAAGCGGCTCGGCGGTTTAATGTCAGCAAACATTTTGTTTGGAAACTATTGAATGCATCAGGACTTCATCTTTATCACTTTCAGCCGGTGCAGGACCTGGTCTTAGCAGACTACCCCCGACGAGTGGAGTTTTGTCGGTGGTTACAAGAAAATCGGGAAGTTAATGTTTTATGGACAGATGAAGCGACTTTTTCTCGCATATGGTTGTTTAATGTTCATAATGAGCATTTTTGGAGTTCCCGAAACCCGCACCTTACAAGAAGGGATGCCTATCGGGTACGGTTTACAGTTAATGTTTGGGCGGGAATAATAAACAATAATGTGATTGGGCCACATTTCATAGAGGGAAGACTAAACGGCGATAATTACCTCGAACTGTTGAGAAATGTTGTACCAGAACTACTAAGAGGCGTACCAGAAGAACATTTAGGTAATCTACATTATCAGCACGATGGTGCTCCTGCACATTTTCAGCACCGAGTAAGAGATTACTTAAATGAAGAGTTTCCAGGACGTTGGATCGGCACGGAGTCCCGATTTAACACCATTAGATTTTTACCTTTGGGGATATGTTAAGAGGATTGTTTACAAACAGGAGTCTAACACTGCACGAAATGCGTCAAAAAATAATCGCTGCATTTGAAGAAGTAAAAGCAAATCACTTTGCTTTTAACCGTCTTAAAAATAACCAGATGCGACGAGCAGAATTATGTGAGCAAGAAGGAGGTGCACATTTTGAGCACCTTTTAATAGAGATTACGTACCGAGGCCTGTAAAGTAAGAAATGTCTCAGATCTCGTATAATTGTCGGCCGAAGCGAAGCTGAGCTCGACAAACATGTGATCTGAGGCTTTCTTATTTACTGGCCAAGGTCAGTACACTATTTTACTGCTCGACGCAGTCGGCAAGCGGCGCATTTGTTTAGCGTAGCGGCCTGCAAGTGGCTACTTGCCGGCCGGAAGGCAGAAATAGTAGATTACATACCAAGGCCGTTTTAGTGGGAAATGTCTCGGATCCCATGTAATTGTCGGCCGAGGCGAAGCCGAGGTCGACTAACATGTGATCCGAGGCTTTCCCATTTAACGACCGAGGTTTGTATACTATTTTTCTGCCCGATGGAGCCGGCAGGCGGCAATTTAGTTTTGCGTAAAGTGGCGCTTACCGGCCGGAGGACTGAAAAATACATTTTCAGCCCTCTGGCCGGTAAGCGCCACTTTACGCAAAACTAAATTGCCGCCTGCCGGCTCCGTCGGGCAGAAAAATAGTATACAAACCTCGGCCGTTACATGGGAAAGCCTCGGATCACATGTTAGTCGACCTCGGCTTCGCCTCGGCCGACAATTACATGGGATCCGAGGCATTTCCCACTTAAACGGCCTTGGTATGTAATCTACTATTAACTGCACCTACCTACTGTTAAACAATAATTTTTTTAAAGTATGAAATTTATGGTTATTATTATTTGTGTTCCGATTAAATTTGCGATAATAACGTAGGGTTTAAGTTTAGTTCGTAAACTAATGACAACAAAACCTATGAATGTAGTGTTGCGATTCCATAGGTACTCGAACGATAATTCAAATGATAAACGCAATAATGGTGAAGTGGCCACTTACGCATCTGAAACTGTGAAACAAGATTATCTTTGTATCTCTTTCTTGGTTATAGGGTAACCACCCTTTTCAACCGACTTCAATATTTCAAAAGGAGGAGGTTCTCAATTCGACTGTTTTTTTTTTTATTTTTTATTTTTTAATGGATGTTCACTCATAACTCCGTCATTACTGAACCGATTTGAATTTTTTTTTTGTTTTCTAAAAGTAGACGGTTCCTGGTTGGTCCCGTTTTTTTCAAAATCCATTTCTGATGATGGGATCCATGAGGAACTGAGGGAACTCCTCAAATTTGAAAGGCACATGCATGCTGATTTGGGTGATTTCTTAAGAAACTCGAGCATTTCTTTACGAAAATCATCAATTTGGTGGAGTGGACCTAATGATGAAGACCAGGGATGGCAAAGTGGAACTGCTTCGTAATTCTCAGGACTATGATCCGATTTTAAAAAATATTTTTTGTCTGTATATAGATGGTTTCAGGATTGTCCCGTTTTTTTCAAAATCAATTTCTGATGATGGGATCCATGAGGAACTGAGGGAACTCCTCAAATTTGAAAGGCACATGCATGATGATTTGGGTAGTTTCTTAAGACACTCGAGCATTTCTTTACGAACATCATCAATTTGGTGGAGTGGACCTGATGATGAAGACCAGGGATGTCAAAGTGGAACTGCTTGGTAATTCCCAGGACTATCGTCCGATTCTAAAAAATATTTTTTTTCTGAAAATAGATGGTTCCAGATTTGTTCCGTTTTTTTCAAAATCAACTTCTGATGATGGGATCCATGAGGAACTGAGGGAACTCCTCAAATTTGAAAGGCACATGCATGATGATTTGGGTAGTTTCTTAAGACACTCGAGCATTTCTTTACGAACATCATTAATTTGGTGGAGTGGACCTGATGATGAAGACCAGGGATGGCAAAGTGGAACTGCTTGTTAATTCCCATCTCTATCATCCGATTTGAGACATTCATCTTTTCTTTGTAAAGAAATACCTTCAAGATAGTCCTATTTGATTATAGTTCTATTTTGATGATGGGCTTCATGAGGGATTGAGAGAACTCCTCAAATTTTAACGGCACATGCATTCTGATTTGAGGGTTTCCTTAAGTAACTAAAACAGTGTTTTGGCGGAGCCAAAATTTTGATGAACTTGATCTGATGATGAAGACCAGGGATCGCAAAGTGGAACTGGTTAATAAACCTAGCTCTACTTATTATCCTAGTTGTGACATTCATCTTTTTGATTTGATTTATATTCTGATGATGGAGTTCTAGAAGAATTCAGAGAACTCTTCAAATTTGAACGGCAGGTTAATTGTGATTAGAGGGTGTTCATAATTAGCTTAGGCATTTTCTTACTGTGGCCATCATTTTGCTGGAGTGGACCTGATGTTGATAATCAGGGATGGCATAATGAATATGCTCGTTAATTTACAGTCTGTCATCCAATTTAACACATTGTTATTTTGTTTGTTTAAAGGTCTACAAGGGAGTTCCGTTTGATTATACTTCAAATGTAATGATGGAAGCCCTAGGACATTAAGAAAGCTCCTCAATTTTCAATCGTACACGTGCGGTGTATTGGATATTTGTGAAGTAAACTGGCTAACTCAAACAAATTCTTAATTTCACTTTTACCGGGAACCAAATGAAGTCGGTTTTTTTTTTCTTAAAAATTATTAGAGGACAACTTTTAATTAATGCAACTAGCCACTTCCCTTCTTGTGTCATTGTAATCTCAATTGAATGCTTAATTAAGTCTTCTCACTTCTGATTACGTCTCCGATGGCACCCTGTATATCACGTTAACGTTAGATTTTTTTATTTGGATACATTTTTTAAATCTGTTAGATTCAATTCGATTCCAAGCTGGAGTTCCTTCGCGCGGAGAATTAAGCGATAGAGCTAGTAACTCTATCCATTTTCCCGTATAAATGTAACTTTGGGTATATTCGTCTCAAACACGCCGTTTCAGTTCTCTTCGAGTGTTGGACCTATTAAAGCTGATAAAGTGGTTATTACACAAGAAGTCCCGCCGAATTTCGATGGCTGTGATGATGACGAAGCCTGATAGACTTAGACGAAGAGTGTTATTAAGGTTATTAACCATAATTTGCACCTGCCCGTGTTTTAGTTAATTCAAATACTAGCTTCAGGCAAAAAGCTACTTGTAGAACTGTAAAACATAATCTTTTTTTATTCTAAAGTGGAGAAACGTAATAGGGATGACGACTAGTTTGAAAAACCATAATTATATTTAGTCCGTCAGTTAGATTATCCAAAATTATTAGACACGTGTTTCAAGTTAACTAAATTGACGACGATACCGAGCATCAAAGTTCCGGGGTTGGGGCTAGTGACGTCACTTAGAGGTAAGAATCGTACCTAATTGTGACGTCACGCGAAACTTATATGCACTGCATTTCCGTCGTTTCTCAGTTTACAACCAAAAGAAAAAATACGTGTCGAATATTTTTTAATAATCTTTTTTAACAATCCATCGTAAGTAATAATTAAAACCATAAAAAGCGTTTGCTTCAAAATTAAAAATAAGTTTATATTATTTCATTATCTTAGAAATTAAATCAATATGATTCATTACGCAAAGAGTCAAAGCACTGGTTACCGGTAAATCATAATTTGAAAAACGAAAGAATATAAATCATTGATTTAATTTCTAAGATAATGAAATAATATAAACTTATTTTTAATTTTGAAGAAAACACTTTTTATGGTTTTAATTATTACTTACGATGGATTGACATTTTAAACCGACTTCAATATTTCTAAAGGAGGAGGTTCTCAATTCGTCTGAAATGGTTTTTTTTTATGGACGTTACCTCAGAACTCCGTCATTACTGCACCGATTTGAATTTTTTTTTGGTTTCTTAAAGTAGATGGTTCCAGGTTGGTCCCGTTTTTTTCAAAATCCATTTCTGATGATGGTATCCATGAGGAATTGAGGGAACTCCTCAAATTTGAAAGGCACATGCATGCTGATTTGGGTAATTTCTTAAGAAACTCGAGCATTTCTTTACGAAAATCATCAATTTGGTGGAGTGGATCTGATAATGAAGACCAGGGATGGCAAAGTGGAACTGCTTGGTAATTCCCAGGACTATCATCCTATTTTAAAAAATATTTTTTTGTCTGAAAATAGATGATTCCAGGTTTGTCCCGTTTTTTTTCAAAATCAATTTCTGATGATGGGATCCATGAGGAACTGAGGGAACTCCTTAAATTTGAAAGGCAAATGCATGCTGATTTGGGTGAGTTCTTAAGAAACTCGAGCATTTCTTTACGAAAATCATCAATTTGGTGGAGTGGATCTGATAATGAAGACCAGGGATGTCAAAGTGGAACTGCTTGGTAATTCCCAGGACTATCATCCGATTTAAAAAAATATTTTTTTGTCTGAAAATAGATGGTTCCAGGTTTATCCCGTTTTTTTCAAAATCCATTTCTGATGATGGGATCCATGAGGAACTGAGGGAACTCCTCAAATTTGAAAGGCACATGCATAATGATTTGGGTAGTTTCTTAAGACACTCGAGCATTTCTTTACGAACATCATCAATTTGGTGGAGTGGACCTGATGATGAAGACCAGGGATGGCAAAGTGGAACTGCTTGGTAATTCCCAGCTCTATCATCCGATTCGAGACATTCATCTTTTCTTTGTAAAGAAATACCTTCAAGTTAGTCCTATTTGATTATAGTTCTATTTTGATGATGGACTTCATGAGGGATTGAGAGAACTCCTCAAATTTTAACGGCACATGCATTCTGATTTGAGGGTTTCCTTAAGTAACTAAAACATTGTTTTGGGGAGCCAACATTTTGATGAAGTGGACCTGATGATGAAGACCAGGGATGGCAAAGTGGAACTGGTCAATAAACCTAGCTCTACTTATTATCCTAGTTGTGACATTCATCTTTTTGATTTGATTTATATTCTGATGATGTTCTAGAAGAATTCAGAGAACTCCTCAAATTTGAACGGCACGTTCATTGTGATTAGAGGGTGTTCATAATTAGCAGTGATCGGTTTTTTGGATTCGACAAGGGGTGAACGACCTCAATCATTATGTTAGTATGGATATGCCCCGGGAATCCGGGCTTTATGTTATTAGAAAAGGCAAAAAAATACAATGTGTTTATTTTATTACACTTTAAAACATCTAAGTAGCTGATAGACCTGCGTACTTACTCTCCGTTCCTTTGTCTAAATCGAACAAATGAGCGCAAGTGTTTACACTGACAGCTCATTTGCTGCCTCTAAAGCGACATATTTTGTACCGTTTGGATAGAAGTTCGCCGAGTAAGTACGCGTGTCTATCAGGTTAATTATTTGAATAAATGTATTCGCAATATCGCAGAAAGATTTAAAAGCCGGATTTTCGATTTGCTGCCACGGAACGTTGCAAAGAATTAAGAACTGGATTAGATCAAAGTTAAAACCTTTCTTCTGTTGTAATCCTCTGTGCTTGGCACTTTTAACGTGTTTTTTAACAACATTTTTACTCGTACACCCGACGGTTACTTCACATTTTGAACAATAGATTGATTGCTTAATCGATTCATACATCAAGTCAACGTGGGGCTCGATCCAACTTAGAATAGTTTCATCCTTAGGGACGGAATTAGATTTTCGCGGCATGTCAACTAGTATGTAACACTGCCTTAAGGTCTAGTACTCCCCGAGAATATTCCAATCATACGCGAATCAAAAGTTCAATTAGAGTAAGCCACAGTTGTAAAAGATAATCTCAGAGTCCATGAAACCAGTCGATGAAATGAAAATTGAAACATAAATCACAGCGTGCGAACTTAACGTGGATATTTATTTATTGGATCGCCTTTGAGCTATAAGATCTATGTATTTGCACTTATACGATAACCTGTGACCTAATATTATAGTATAAATTAGAGCAGAACAGCAGCGCTCAAATAATTAATTAGTGAATCCTTATTTAGTAATGCCTTAGTCCAGTCCAGTACAGGCAGTCGCTGTGGCCGAAATCGGCTAGGAGTTCATCATCATCATCATCATAAATTATACAGCTAATACCTATTTATTTATGCAATCCTTAGAAGCAAATAATTAGAACTGAAATCCACATAATGAAATATCAATGTCAAGATTTTTAAGTATATTTTCCATCATGACAGATATATAAGCTAATACTTTGTGGAGATTTTAATAGATTTTCTTAAAATAAAGTGTAGAGATTAGGAAAAGAATAGAAGTTTTTGTCTCAACTGGTTGCCATGTAAGAGCAAAAAATTCCTTAGAAATAAATTATATTGCTTTATTATTGGACGATTTGTTCGGTATCGCGAGAAACTGTCGTATCTATATTAACTTTTCTACTTGATATCCCGCGAGGGAGAATCCAAATAACCGATCACTGATAATTAGCTGACTTACTTAAATTAGACATTTTGCTGGAGTGGACTTGATGTTGATAATCAGAGATGGCATAATGAAACTGCTCGATAATTTACAGTCTGTCATCCAATTTAACACATTGTTATTTTGTTTGTTTTAAAGGTCTACAAGGGAGTTCCGTTTGATTATACTTCACATCAATTGATGGAAGCCCTGGGACATTAAGAAAGCTCCTCAATTTTCAATCGTACGCGTGCGGTGTATTGGATATTTGTGAAGTAAACTGGCTAACTCAAACAAATTCAAAATTTCACTTTTACCGGGAACCAAATGAAGTCGGTTTTTTTTCTTAAAAATTATCGTGAAACGGAAGCTAGGACATCGAAATGTAATGTAATGCCATACGATTAAATAAATAAATTGGGATTATGGCTTCTACTGTTATTTAAAGAAAAATAAATTAACAGTACGCCTGCTGACGACGTTACCGTGGTAGTGGTTAAGTTAAGAAGAAAGTGGTTCTTAAGACTTGATTTGGAAACCCTAATCAATAAAGAAATGGCTATTTTTTATAATGGTGGAATAAATAAATGCTTAGTTTCATAGTTTGAATTACTTTGTATTGAAATGATACCTGTCACGTCACCTTACTGAAGCTATTTCAGACACCTATTAACTCGCCCAAACTACATGAAAAAGCTTAAATAGCTTCTTGTGCAAGCTTCTCGCCCAAGCCGCCCTAGGCTCTCTACTGAGTAACGAGTGTGTAGAGGATTGCATTCGGCCGAGACTTAAGAATGAGTAAGTAAACCGGGCCGATAACCATTGTAAATTGCTAAGTTTTTTTTTTCACAAGACCGAACCCTTACGCATTTAGGTTTTAAAACATTCGCTTTGAACTAAGGTCTATCTCGTGTGTATTTTTGGTTTTAATGCTCGTCATTGCTGTAAACAAGCAATTTTGTGAGAAATCCCGTCGTTAAAAGCGGTCCGTCGATATAACCAGAGTCGTAGTAAACGGACGCACTTTCATAGTGGTTCGTATGAAAATCAACCATATGCCTATATTTACGTCGCAAAAAATGGTTGATTGTTTTATGCGGAGTCGTACTAAACTAATCGGATTCAAGTATATTTGTAATGAGTAAAGATTGATCTTGAAATTCTCGAATTGTTCCTATGAAAATACGTGATAATATTTTAGAATAATATTTCTTTACTATGTCACAATTTTTTTGAATACAATTTTTTGTAATTTTAGAAATAAACCATTGTTTTTATATTATGTTTTGGCTTTAGGTAAAATTTGATTACATTACAGTCATTTCAATGCAAAAAGGGAATTTATTAAAAAAAAGTAATTATTCGATTTTTATTCGTATCATATTTTTTTAACTGGTTAAGTGGAACTTTTAACGCGAAGGCCAAAGAAAAAGAATAGCTCGTTTTGTCCTTTTTAATGATTTTGAGTCATTTTCTACAAAAGTTTTTATTTCACCGGTATCGTCTTGGGTCGTCTCAATCGTTTTTTGTAAAGGTCTTAAAAATTCGTCCCGTTCTGCTATCGTCACCATTCTTTTTTTCGTCATTTTCGTGGGTAGTATTTGGTAAACTTTGTTTTATGTCTACTTCTTATTCCGGCTTATTCGGTATTATCTTCTTTGGGCGCGTTCGATGTTAGTCCATAATTTTTGTAGTCTCATTCGTTATTCGTCCAATCGTTGGTTTTATTCTATGTATTTTCTGATTTTTTGACCGAAAAAACATAAGGAATACAACATGAGACTATAAAAGGGAATGACTGACATCGAATATGCCCAAAGAATATGTTGACGAATACCGAAATGAGCCGGAATAAGAGAAAGACAAACAACAAAGTTTACCAAAAAAAAAGACTATCCACGGAAATTACGAAAGAAGAATGGGTGGCGAAAGCAAAATGGGACGAATTTATGAACATGACGAAAAATGAATGGGGTGTACGGGAATTCGATAGCTGTTGGGTTATAATTATAATAAATACAAAATAGCTGACCGTTTCAGAGCAAAATATATTGACAACTGGTAAAACAAAAATGTATCAAAAAACTAGACATCAAAATAAAGAGACAATATAGTTTCTGTATAAAACCTCCACATGGGGCAACCCCCAAAGAAGATACCATTTTTACCAATAAGAAAAGTTGCTGCGTTTTAAGTGTCAAAATCAATTTAATCAATTTTCCAGCGAGGAAATGTTGCCAGCGTCCTCGGTACCATGCCGCAGGGGCCTGTTTTAGATTTATTTTAGTTTTCATCTAGTTTTCATCTAGTTTTATTTTAGTTTTTAGTTTAGTTATACTTCTAGATTTAAATTTGTGTTAGAAAGAAAGTAAATAAAAATTTATTTAGAGATTTAACGTCAGGTAAGTTAGGGTAAAGAAAATAAGTCCACGAATAACATGGACAGCGTTATGTAATCAACCATCAGTAATGCAATCTTTAAAATATATGTGTATATGATATATATATGATGATCATATACTTACCATAATTAGCGTTGAAAATGCCGGAAAAAATCGAATGTTTTTTTCATGTTAATGAAACTTTCTGTTTTTTTTCCGAAGTTTTCGGGTTTTTTAAGAAATAAATAATGTCACTATCACTGTCACTCCTTGCATCTGTTTCAATTGTTTCTTCCTCAATGTAATCGCTGTAGCCCTGTTATAGGTGTAAATTAGACCTAATATGCATTGATTTAGAGTTGAAAATTAGAGCGGAATCTTACATTGATTTTTTCCAAAAGAATCCGAAAAAAAACGAGTCGTCTGGGAAAAAAACGGATTTCTTCCAGACTTTTTCAGCGCTAACCATAATTAGATTCAAATTCAAACCTTGCAAGCTATATTAGAATTACTTCTCGTTGTTCGATTAAGCTGAAACTTCCAAAAGCATGTAAGTTGGGTAAGAACACAATGTTATGGTACTACAGGGTGACCTCAGCCATTGGGACATCCCTGAAATCCCACATATGGCCACACTTATTATTATTAATGCTCTTTCACGTTAATCTTTTTTGATAAGAACATAATTTTAAAGAAAAAAAACCGACTTCAATTGGACTTCCCGGTATAAGTTAAAGTAATCGAATTATTGCTAATTTATGTTTTTATTTTGTTAATTTTCCTCACATCGTATTTAAAACTTATTACTACCAGGGTTCAGGATCAGCTCCATCTTGTGAACTGCTCTCATGCATGAATGTAGCTTATAGGGATACCATAAAAACCGGAAGTGGAAACATGTCGTCACATAATTTATCTCTTCTTTTTTCCACTTATGTGTCTCAAATTGCAGTTTTTCACGTTTTATATAAAAACGGCAAAAGTTACAACAAAACCAACAATAAACAATAAATTCTCCATTAAATTCTCTATAGTAAATGTCTGGTAAGTATGTTGCTGAAACGTATAGTTGACTACGGAACTCTAAGACGAAGATGGTTTCATACAAAGGATTTATTATTTATTTATTTATTACATAATGAGTTTTAGTTGCATATAGGCTGCTCCAACCAAAGTAACAAATAGTAAATTTGTTAATTTCTTCGTAACCACTGCATCGATTGTTGATACTTTTTGAAAAAGTCTTTTTTTTCAGGAACATAAAAGTGGTACTAAGACTTCTAGACTCATGCATGATATATATGAATGAACTAAACCTTACCTGATTTCGGATGGCAGCTACAGGTGCCAAACCAAGTTGGTTCTGTCCTTGCAAAAATTGATTTGTACCCGGCGCCAACATTCCCGCTTGACTCAAATACATGAGGTGTTCAGCACTTTTACCCATACCATTCATGGCTTGCATGGGGTTCCCATGATGTTGATGTATGTCATATAGACCCTGTTGGCCTAGCTGCGGTGCATTTTGCATGCCCTGAAGGGGTGGCATCATCATAGCATTGCTTTGTATAGTTAAGTTGTTGCCCATGTTGTGATTTTGCATTGGAGCTAGTTGCGTGTGAACCATATTGGAGGTCAGGTGCTGCGGGTGACTTCCAATAACTGAAGGATTCATGGCTAAATTTCCAACAGATGAAGCAATAGCCTGATTTATGAATTGCTGGTGGTTAGTTTGAGTATTTTTTATTTGCACTGGGCCCTGGTGATGCATGTTATTCATGGTAACAGGTATAGGATTCTTCCATTTGTCTTGATTCTGTAAAAAAAGTTTTCATTTTAATTGAGTCTTAACCACTAAACCTAAATAATTATGAAAAACCGGCCAAGATCATCTCGGGCCAAGCTCAGTATAGGGTTCCGTAGTCAGCCGTCCGTCACAATTAGCGAATTTAGAAGGGGTTTAAGTAGATACAGTCAAGTGCAAAAATATGGTTCGACATAATCAACTCATAATTATGGTACTACGCTCTTATTACACCGGCATAAGGTGCTATGGGACATATTTTTGAGTAAGATGTGCACCACCATATTTTTACACTTGACTGTACCACGACCATAACTAGCAAAGAGGAGTGCCTTCGCAGCAATTAACGACTTATACATATACGCCCTATTACTAAGGGCATATGACTATTTGCAAAAAAATGGCTTAACTGACCATGTCTAAAATAATTTTCTTTCGAAGTCTTTATTAAGTTCTACAAAGTTCCGGGACGCTACGATGTACTTCTATATAATCTTAAATACGAAAACAGCTAACGGATAAAAATAAAATAATCCTTATAAAGAATTTAATTGTCGTGAAGTAATGACATAATAAAAAACAAAATTATAGGGTGATTTGACAATTTAGAATTTCCCAGTTTCGAAACTGTCTTTGGTTTTGTTTTTATCCTGTTTTCAAATCCATTTGTAGGTAAGAAGTGACGCAAATATTAACTATAAAGACTGTACTCGATAAAATCCGGCCATGCACGATCCGCTCTATTTCTAAAACCACTGCTGATTGTCAAGCCATAACTTTACACCAATGAACGGAATATATAATACTTAGGGAAAAACAATAAAACCGTAGTACAACCTCAGGGTGTAGATAAGTTTTTGACTTATGAATCAAACAGTGCATATGTGTTTTTGTCCAGCAATTTTTGAAAATATTGTACAGTTTTCTTTGACAAATGCATAACAATATTTACAATATTAAACGATGTTTTATCCTTACCAGGATATCATCCTACTAAAATATTATCATTTATACCTGTTTTGCATTTAGCATAGTCAGTATGATGCTTTACTCCCAGCTCTGACAACATTTTTTATATGGGGGGCCATTTTCTGTCAAAAAGTCAAATTGGCCAAAGTTATTATACTTACTAATTTCCGGAAACTCACACTTATTAAATAAATATTGGCCTTTTTGCAAACACAATTGATTAGTATACAACATGGTATATAATATTACATTAAAGAAAATTACTTATTTTAAAATAAAGACTAAGAAAATTGTTGGAAAATACAATGGCCAAAATAATTTACGTGTGATGAAATATACATGGTGGAAACTTACACTATTATTTTATTTTTAAATTTTAGTGAAACTGCATTCATATTTTTTATTTTATTTATTTATAGGGTCAAAATTTATTTGCATTCAAATAATTCAATTTTATGGATTATTTGTCGGATATACGACACGAGTGTAAGACCTAGTGTTTCTTTGAGAAATTTTAAAACAGGCATTAACAGTATTTAACAGTATCGATTAGTGGAAAAGGAAAAAAAAAGTTTTTTTTAGTATTTATCTGGTTGGGTTAACGGGCGAAACAAGCTAAATTAAAAAATAACTTTATATGCAGTTATACTAAGTCTGAAAAATAAAATAAAGTCTTCTTTCAGTAAAATATTCTATCTATGATATTTAAGGAACTTTCCCTCCAAGCGGCAACGCCGTGGGACAACCTGTATATTCAGTTTATTAGTGTGAAATTACCGGTTTACAATCAGCGGTAGTTTTGGAAATAGACCGGATCGTGCGTGCCCGGATTTTATCGTGTTTAATTTTGGTTGGCAAGCAAAAGGAGTACTTAATGTATTTTATTTGAGTAATATTAAATTGTCTATAAAATTCACTTTGTTTTAAAACGCTATTCATTTCCGAGTTATTCAAAAAATGTTAAGTGACCCGAAGCATTTGCTGTCGAGTGTAGTTTCATGATTGTTTTCATAAGTTCAGGTTCAAAAGTTAGAGGCACATCTTTTTTAACTTACGGAGTGATTATTTCCGAATAATTTACGTTTATCCAAAAAAAATTCGGCAGACCTCTTTTCTTTTATAAATATCGAATATTTTTCATTACTTTAGGGTTTAACTGAAGGAAAGAATGAAGGCACTTGAATTAAAATAAATTTTTAAGAAAAAAAAAAACGACTTCATTTGGTTCCCTTCCCGGTAAAAGTGAAATTTTGAAATTGTTTGAGTTAGCCAGTTTACTTCACAAATATCCAATACACCGCACGCGTACGATTGAAAATTGAGGAGCTTTCTTAATGTCCCAGGGCTTCCATCATTACATGTGAAGTATAATCAAACGGAACTCCCTTGTAGACCTTTAAAACAAACAAAATAACAATGTGTTAAATTGGATGACAGACTGTAAATTATCGAGCAGTTTCATTATGCCATCCCTGATTATCAACATCAGGTCCACTCAATGCCAGCAAAATGATGGCCACAGTAAGAAAATGCCTAAGCTAATTATGAACACCCTCTAATCACAATGAACGTGCCGTTCAAATTTGAGGAGTTCTCTGAATTCTTCTATAACTCCATCATCAGAATATAAATCAAATCAAAAAGATGAATGTCACAACTAGGATAATAAGTAGAGCTAGGTTTATTGACCAGTTCCACTTTGCCATCCCTGGTCTTCATCATCAGGTCCACTTCAATTCAGCTACCTACTGTGAATTAAAGTAAGAAATCAAAATATCTAAAATGCTTTAACTTATGATGATTTATTTTGTCCGCGTCGCTTTCAGCATTTATTACATAGTTAGGGCACAGTGCTTCGAAAATTTATCCGATATTTAAAATTTGCTCATATTTTTAGACGTTATAATAAGATAACAAAAGAAAATTCATAAGATTGTTTGAAACCACCCCGCCTGCTGCACGTGTTTATTAAGAATATGCCCGCCACGACGTAATCCTATTGTTATTTTATTGCTAATGCCGGTCTCAAAACGAAAACAAATAAATGCTGCGCTTGGTTGCTAATTTGGTGATAACCCTAGACCGCATAAGGGTTATTTTGGTACCTGCCGTCATTTCGTTCGTCATTACCTGCCAGTATTCCGCGGTCCTCTTCGTCATAACGTTATCAAAGGTACCAAACGTAAAAATAATAGTACATTACTGCAGACGCCGGGGAAGAAGGGCTTAGCGGGTGAGTACGTATATAGAAGAGCCGAGCGTTAGCGAGGCCAGATATCAATAAGAAGCTGTTAAAGCCCTTTTCCCGGCAAGGCATGTATAGTGCTTTTCTCAAACATGAAATGAAATAAATAAAAAAATCTCCAAAAATATGATAGTTTTATTTCTAGAGAAACTAAAAGTTAACTTGACGAATCTAACACAAATATTGCTATTTAGTTCGTGGTGATTCCAACACGAATTTAGCATTTACCGATTAAACAGATGATCCATAAATATTTCATGATGTATAAATATGTCGCAATGTAAAATGTACCAAACACGAACAGCAGTTGTTATTCTGTGACAATGAAAATTATAACCTCTTTACACATTTTTGTAACTCCTACTTATCCTTAGATGGACAGACACAGTTCTCACTTAAACAAAAAACCAATTTAGTCTTAACAGTAATAGTTATATTTAACTAAACACGCATGCATTTTAGGTAGCCATATGCCTTCCGACATCTCGTGTCATTTGCGCCATCAATTAATTTAGACCCGATTCAATTTACGCACTTACGCATTTCGCACTTAATTCTGGTGGGGCTCAATGAATAGTAATTTCTTCGTCAAAACTCGACGACAACATTATTATTATAAATAACAATAAACAATAAAACCATTGAAATAGAATAAAAGAATCAAAGTTTTTTAACTTAACCTCCAAAATTATTAAAAATCTACCTAGGCGTTTTTCACGTTTGAGTAGACGCTTTTACGTTTAAATGTAATATTTGAAATGTACCTATATTTGTGTAAGTAAATTCGCAATAACATGTTGTTACTTATGTTCATGTCAATGTCCATTTTATATAAATAAAACTTCAAAATATCATTTCTTATTTTTATTTTTAATAGGCGTAGTGGCAGAATGTTAAAGTAAAGTAAAATATTCTTTATTGCACCACATATGAGACAGAAGATAGAACAAATTCACAAATTATATAAAGGTAGCAACAGGCGGTCTTATCGCTATAAGCGATCTCTTCCAGACAACCTTAGGGTAGCAGGAGATAAGTTGCAAAAAACAAAAACAAAACGGGTAGTGCGCGAGAAGTATTACAGATAAGAACACTACACATACACTAAACAGAACTATGCATTATTTGCATAAAAAACTTAATTAATAAATATAAATACATCCAAATACATACATATATATATATACATAACCCAAATAAAATACATACAAATAAAAATTATCCATATATACATATACATACACAATGGCAAATCAAGGCAGAGACAAGTAATGATTCCTTGAAAGGCTTTTGAAGCTCTGGAGAGTTTTAGCACTTCTGATGTCTAACGGCAGCGCGTTCCACAGCTGAACTGCTCGAAATGTAAAAGAGTTATTATAAAATTTCGTGGAAGAAGGAGGGGGGACAAGTAGATATTTCCGTGAAGGCCTGACAGAGGAGAGATAAGTAAAACGATCTTTAAGATAAGAGGGAGTAGATGAGTTAAATAGAACATTATAAAGAAGAGCTCGAATATGAGAATTACGACGATAACGAATGGGAAGCTACTTGAGCTGGGCACGAAATTTAGAAACGTGGTCATACTTACGCAGGCCAAATATGAATCTTATGCACAAATTTTGAAGACGCTCCAGCTTATTAAGCTGGTCCTCAGTGATATCAAGATAGCAGATGTCAGCGTAGTCCAATATAGGCAGAAGGAGGGATGGTGCAAGCGCAATTTTGGTAGCAAAGGGTAAGAAGTTACGAAGTCTGCGAAGAGAACCCATTGAGGCGAACATTTTCCTGCTCACCTCACTCATCTGAGGTGTCCAAGATAAGGTGCAGTCAACCAAAATGCCAAGGTTCTTTACCCGATTTGAAAAAGGAATCGGGACACCGTTAAACATCATGGCAGGTAACACGGATAAATCGATTCTAGGTATAAGTTTAGAACTGCCTACAATGATCGTTTGGGTTTTAGTAGGGTTAACCACGAGTCCGTAACGCCTATTCCAATCTGAGATTAAATCCAAATCACGATTCATGGAATTGATAACCATAGGCAGATCATTAAGGGTGCCATGAGAATATATTTGGAGGTCGTCAGCATAAAGGTGATAAGATGAAGTGATATCAGTGGTAATAGTATTAATAAAAATTGAAAAAAAGAAGAGGAGACAGCACGCCGCCTTGCGAAACGCCAGCGAACGTACTGCACGGTGCAGTTCTTGGTGCAATCTGCACCAAGAAGAACGAAGTGAATCAACCTTTATGCGTTGGCGACGACCCTTTAAATAACTACTGAACCAATTAATCACCGCAGGGGATAAGTTAAGAGAATGCAAGATTCCAAGCAGAACGTCAAAGTCAACCGTGTTGAACGCGTTACTGAAATCCAACAGTGATAACACGGTGACTTTCCTGTCATCCATCCCAGAACGAATATCGTCAGTAACTTTTACGAGAGCTGTAACCGTACACCATGACCCGTGCGGAAACCGGACTGGAAAGGATTCATGAGCTCATGCCTGTTTAAGAAAGACGTTAATTTTAATTGCTGATGTACAAGGCGTTCAAGAACATTGGATACAAATTGGGCGATAGTCAGAGAGAGAGGAAGGATTTTTCTTTTTAGGGAGGGGGTGACGTCGGCGTCTTTCCAAAGAGAAGGGAAAATATTAGAGGAAATAGAGCAGTTTAGTATATTCGTAATAATAGGGGAAAGGCGATCTAAGAGAGGGAGGATCATGTTACGGCTAAAGGCTTCGTCAGATTAGCGCGTGGCGTGAGCGGGGCGTGAGCGGGGCGCGAAGCGAGCGCGACCCGCGCTTGGACGCAGCGCGGCGCTAGCGCCGCGCTCCTATCGCGCCCCGCTCACGCCCCGCTTTCAACGCGCGCGCGGCGCGCGGCGCGACCGCCGCGCAGTCACAGCGCAAAGAAAAATGCTCGGTGAATCGAGCGCGCGGCGCTGGCGGCGCGCTCGCGCGACGCGCGCGTGACCCGCGCGCGATGCGCGCCTGACACGCGCGCGATGTAAGCGCGCCGCGCTCCCCGCTTCTATCGCGCTCTGCTCGCGCCCCGCTCGCGCCCCGCTCACGCCACGCGCTAGTCTGACGAAGCCTTAACGCTGTCCACCCCAACGGCATTGGATGAAATAGCTAATAGGTTCTTCTTAACATCGTCTAAGGTAAAATCAGCAAATGAAAAAGAAGGATGGACTGGAGTAAAATAATTCAAAAGTAAATGAACGGTGTTTGTTTTTGCTGGACCAGTAAAAGTGGTACACGAGGAAAAATGTTGGTTAAGGTGATCAAGGTCAACGTCAGTGTTTGGAGAACTATGAGCAGACTTCCCGACTCCTAATGACTTGATAAACCTCCAGACTTTAGCAGGTTCGCCATTCTCTACTGACATGTGGATGTGACGTCTCTGAGCATCACGACTAGGGATGTCACGAATGTCAGTTCTATTACATTCGCGAATGCGAATGTGCGAATGCGAATATTAAGGAAGAAGTTCCACTTCAGCTTGAGAGACGATATCGTAGGTCTTCCTTGGAGTGAAAACTCTCTAAGTGCGTTCTCAAAGCCGAGGTAGAACGTTCCCACCGTCGAATAAGTTTTACTGCACACACATTACACTTTGCGTGGTCTCGGTCTATAGTCGTAAAATACCGCCATATTTCACTCTTTTTTCCCGGTGCCATAGTTAAGTCTTGAATCGCAGTCAAAATAACCCAAAAGTCTTCAAACACTATTGTAAACACACAACCCAATTGTTTATTAAGTAAACGTAACAACTGACTGATAGGTATCACAACAAAACAAGCCAAACTAATCAAGCAATCACAAGTCAGTACCCAAGTAAAAGTGCTTTCTATTGGTTAAAATTAATCACGTGATACGGGTTGGCGCGCTTTGCGCATGCGCGAACCGGCGTCTCGGCGGCAGGCGGCCGGCGCGGGCGAAACTCAAAAAATCAAAAAATCAACATTCGCATTCGCATCGAACGATGCGAATGTTGATTTTTTGATTTTTTTTAGCTATGAGCAACTTAATATCCTCAGTTAGCCAGGGAGCAGGAACGTGCTTTATTTTGACTGGACGCACCGGAGCATGAATATCGTAGAGCTGAGTAAGAGTAGAGTTAAACAGAGAAACTTTAACGTCTACGGCAGGGGTCGCCAAATGGCGGACCGCGGTCCGCATCCGGACCGCCGACCCATATTGTGCGGATCGCGAGAACACAGCAACTTTTGCACTACAGAGTTGGTACGTAATTTATAAAAATATATCCCCCGCATTATCTTTCTTCACGTCAATTCGAAAACGGCCGGGCGAAGTCACGAGCTAACAAGCGAGATAGAGTTTGCGGATTGCAAAAGCGTTGATCGTCGCGTTGGGGTAGCGCGCGGGGCGTCGCGAGGGCGGGCCGCGGGCGGGGGTAATCACGCGATCGCGCTGCCGACCGCCGGGGAGTCAATGTTTTGTTTTAAATTTGAGCGACGGACGCCGCGACGACCCACGTCCTCGAAATATTACGTTTTCTTGCTTACTTTACGAGTTTAAGTACCTACGTCCTACCTGTTTACATTAGCGAGTTTTATTACTATGGAACCGAAAAAAAGAAAAGTTCAAGATGAAAATAGACAGTTTTTGCCAGAATGGACCGATTTATATTGTTTTACGCTGCCAAATCGTGCTGGAGCAGTACCAATGTGCTTGATTTGTAACCAAACAGTGGCGTTAATTAAAAGCTCGAATATAAAACGACATTATGATACCAAACACAAATCATTTGCCGAAAACTTTCCTCTTGGTAGTGATCTGCGTAAGTCTAAAATTGCAAGTTTACTAACGAGTTACTCATCTTCGACCCAGATCATAAGTCGCTCAATGACTGAGCAGGAAAAATGTGGTGAGGCTTCTTTACGTATTTCTTGGATTCTTGCTAAGCATATGAAACCATTTACTGATGCTGATGTAGTTAAAGAATGCTTTCTCGAGGCGGGTAATGCTTTATTTGAGGACAAAAAGGATGTGTGAAGCAGCAGTTAAATAAAGCACACTATTACGCCTTGGCTATGGATGAATCATGCGATGTCACTGATACGGCACAATTAATTATTTTTGTACGCTACCTGGACCAAACGAGAGAAACTTTTGTTGAGGAGATATTGGCTCTTTTGCCGCTATTAGGAAGAACCCGAGGAGAAGACATGATCAAAGCAGTGATGGATTATTTTGATAAAGATGAGTTAGACTTGAAAAAGCTTTTATCGGTAACTACTGACGGTGCGCCAGCAATGGTTGGGAGTAAAAAAGGACTAGTTCACCTGTTGAGTAGCAATGCCAGATGTAATGAAAATCTGATATCCTATCACTGTATTATTCACCAAACTGTGCTTTGCTGCAAACTCAATCATAATTTTGAGCGTATTATGCAAGAAGTGATGAAAATAGTAAATTTTCTTCGTGCGAAATCATCACTGAAACATCGTGAATTGAAATCATTTCTTGAAGAAGTTGATGCACAATATGACGATCTACTGTTGCATAATAATGTGAGATGGTTAAGCAAAGGCTGCGTTTTAGAAAGATTCTTCAGGATTTTAGAACACTTGAAGACATTTCTTTTCAACAGTGATCAGATTTCAGCAAATGCCTACTTAAGTTTTTTAAACGAAAAAGAAAATGTAGCTACCATTGCTTTCTTGACGGATATTTTTAAACATATCAATGACATTAACCTTAAACTTCAAGGCAAGGGAAAGCTTGTATGGGAGCTCATGTCAGAAGTAAAGAGTTTTTCGCGAAAACTCGATCTCTTTATTAATGATCTTGGTAATGAATTCTTACACTTCCCTAATTTAAAAAAAATAATCAGCAGTGACAACGAGATTGACGTCGGCCAATACAAAACATTCATTACGGATCTTAAATCGGAATTTAAAAACAGGTTCGCAGATTTTAAGAAAATTGAGAATGTTGTAGAAATTGTTAGCAGCATTTACTCTCTGCATCCTGATGGTGAATGGAGCAACGAAGCTGCAATTGTTTTCGGGAGTGATAAAGCTACTCTGCAGATGGAAATGATCGATTTCCAAGAAAACACAGTTTTAAAACACAAACATGCGGAAGTTTCCAGTGAAGACTTCTGGATAAAATTTGTGTGTGGTAATAAATATCCAGAACTACAAAAATTAGCTTTGAAACTTCTTACTTTGTTTGGGTCAACATATATCTGTGAAGCAGCATTTTCGAAAATGAACTTCATTAAGAATAAATTTCGATCACGACTTACTGATGAACATCTCCAGGATTTAATGTCAATAGCTTGCACCAATTTTACTCCAAACTTCAGACAGATAGTCCGCAACAAAAAATGTCATTTTTCTCATTGATATGTAAAAAATACCTTTGTTATTTCTGTAATAAAAATACATTTGTATAATAAATATTTTTTCTTTAAAATGTTGTGCGGACCGCGATGGTCATTTCATTTCTTAAAACGGACCCCGAGCGAAACTAATTGGTGACCCCTGGTCTACGGATACGGATTCAGCCTCCAAAATGGCATTCCAATCAACCAGAAGGGCATCTTCGCGTAACCTTTCCACACTCATACGACCAAAACTGCGCTGAAGAAGAATTTTGGGTTTAGCCTTCGGAGGACGAATTTTATATGACAAAAATATAAGATGGTGGTAGGAAAAACTATCAGCAGAGTACTGATTATATCTTGCAACATGATTAATTGAGGAAGCCAGAGTAAGGTCGAGAAGCGATGGGGAACAATTTGGAAAGAAATGAGTAGGATCAGAAGGTAAAATGGTCATGTTACAAGCATCAACAATGGATTTAAGAGAATTCGATCGAAAGTCATTCTTGAGCAAGCATGTGTTAAAATCGCCCATAATAATATGGGTATCATAAGACGGCAGGAAATCCTCAAGGAGTTTTTCAAAAGTATCGAAGTAATTCACCCGGAGAGAGGGAGAATAGAACACTCCAAGAAGAAGTTTAGAGTGAGATAAGCTCAACTCAAGAAATAAGTACTCTGCTGCGTCGGAAGAAAGCGATTGTGGGGACATACTGAGAATAGAAAATAGGATATGAGAACGGATATATATTGCGACCCCTCCACCTCCTTTAGTAGTGCGATCATTCCTTACCAAGCAGAAAACTGGCAAAGAGTAAGATGTCGAGGGTAAACACGGTTTCAGCCAAGTTTCTGAAACGAGAATGGCATCAACTTTGCTGTGCTCAAAGGTTAACAAAAGAAAAGATCATTAAAGTGAGCAGGAATACTTTGTGCGTTAATGTGAACAACATTCAGGTTTTTAGGTACGTCAGAAAGTTGTCGGTTAAGTACGTCATCAAGAGGGGGAGGGAGGCTGTGGAAACTATCGTTATCCAAATCAGAAGAAACCGATACAAAATCATCACTATCACTAAAATGACTATGTAACATTGCCTTTATGTATAAATAATAAATAAACAAGAATACCAATAACTACAAAATAAAAGTTTGATAACTAATTTAAATCTGACTACTACCCGCCAGCAGTAATATCTCTATACATAAGAATTCAACTGTTGTTTTTATAAAGTGGCAACACTGCACTAGCGTCAACATTCAACAAGACGTCAACGCTGTCAACTGTCATTAAAGTGTTAATTACAAACAAAACAAATGTATTAACCGACTAAGTTAAAATTATAAGACAGTCAGTATTAGAAAACTAAAAGGAGGTAGATACAATTTCCAAGAACATTATACTGCTGCGAAAAAAAAAAGAAAAAGTGAAAGATTGCCGTCCTTATCCAACACGAAGACGTTTCCGTCCCACGTGAAACAGTTCCGGACTCCGAAGCGATCCCTTGCGGCCATGAACACATCGTGCCGAGGCGCGGTTATAAACTCCGAGAGATGATAATCCCGGTGCCCTTCAGTTTAGTTTTGTCAAACCAGATGTTGTTGTTGTCGCGATCAGCTTCACCACGAAACTTAACTAATAAACATCTGGTTTGGTCGCTGCGAGGCCGGCCCATGCGATGACAACGAACGATATCTTTCACAACCAGATCGCGCTGTAAATGGGACTTTAACAGCTCAACCACCCGTGCCGATGAGTCTTCTCCATCTTCCTCAGCTACACCAAGAAAGAGCAGAATTCCACGCCGCGATCGCATCTCGAGACTGTCGACTTGTTGAGCTAAGAACTCCACTTGCTTCTGCAGCGCTTCCAATGACTTCAAAATAAAGTCTCGAAAGTCAACAAACTGCGAAGCCACAGAAGCCACCGTGGGACTACCTGGACCGGCCTTATCAATCTGGCTCTGGAATTCCTCGATCTTCGTGTTGAACTGAAGAGTCATGTCTGCTATTGACTGCTTAATTGACTCCATTTTGTATCAGTGAACTTATGTGAAAACTAGTGTAGGTTAAGTTGGTCCAAATTTTTAAGTCAAGTTAAGAGAACTGCTGGTAGGTAGGTAGTAGTTTTCACGAAAACATTAATTTAATTTAGAATTTAGGTTGAAATAATAACTTTTACTAAATTTAAAGTAAATATTATTATAGATGATGTGTACTTGTTTTCTTTGCCTACGCTCCGAAAACCTGTTATGTTAAAAAATGTTATCATGAAACAAAACGGCACGGTTTGAGTAGACAAGTACCGCTAATGTTTAAATTTATAATGTGTTATTTGTTATGTTTATGTCGATATCGATTAAGTATCGACTTATATGAAACTCCAAAATATAATTTATTGTTTTTTTTTAATCGGCGTACTGGCAGAATGTCATCATCTCATCATGAACCATAGTAATGAAACTGTTATAATGGCTAAAAGCCATGTTGCTGTGTCAGCTAGGGTGTGCAAACCGGTTAACCGAGTCTATTTGGGCTAATTTGAAAACCGGTTATCAAATCAAATAACCGGTTAATAACCGAAATCATACTAATTTTCTGAAATGGCTTAACTAGGCATTAATGGCATCAAAGTCAAGTACTGTTGAATATAATATTATCATAACGTATTATTTCTTGTAGTTAAACCATTTTACAGCGTATTTTTGTCTGCGATGTTTGTGTGCGATCTTTTTCGATCCTTTGACACCGATGACCTTGATCGATCGCATCGGATGAAGAACTTAAAATGTATTAACCTTAAAATGTTATGTATTAACTAAAAATATTGTACAATTCGGTACCATGGGTTACACTCGCTTTTGAATTGCTATCGCGACTGCGCGATTCAAAGGTATATACATCTTGCTCGTTCTTAAATGTGTGCTTATCATGAGTTGTAAGTCACCGTCGTTGATAGCGACTGTGCTATTCGAAAGTATGTCCGCCTCGCTCCACAGTGTGAAATATGACCTTATTTGCGGACATCCTCTTTTTATGAGTTTAAAAGAAGGATAATACGAATATTAAACACATTTAAAAACTCTCATGTTGATATCTGTAATAGTTTCGGAGTTATATGAGAAATCGAGAAAATTCTATGGAAACCATAGAAACGTCTTTACTCAGTCTTATTACTTCTACTAAAGAAAAGCGATATCATATCATAACGATAAACTAAAAGTACCCGTGCATCCATATAAATTAGCATAATTACGGTCAGTTTGCTCACTAAACTTAATTTTATATGTTTTCATCACATTTTTTTTTCTCGTTAATCTTGGCATGGTCGCATTTTTTTTCAATGTTAATTTGTTTATTACAGTAACAACTACTACCACAAAAAAAAATCAAACGCAACAACATCAAGACTTCAGAGATATGAATTTTCAAAATGTTACATAGAGTTGTCACTATTTCCTAAGTCGATCATAATGTCTTCTTATTACGGTTCATATCTTAGGTACGATGTCATATTATTTATGTGTGATAGTTATTTATGTGTTGAAAGTATAAAAAAACTACATTCCAACACGTAGGTATATCATACAAAATTTTATAACGCATTATAATGCACGCTGCATGTCCTTTACGCCTATAATTATTTGCGGTAGTCACTAAACCACTTTCCGAGCGTATGCATTATAAAATAAGTATTAATCTCTCGGGTACACCTACTTAGAATGTAGTATTATTTCTACCAATATTCCTTGAGCCACAGAATAAATAATAGTACAAGTACAGAAGACCCTCTGTTTTGATGTTCACGAATGCCGCCTTTTTACGTGCCTATTAATTATTATTAGCACGTAGCGCACGCGAGCCGCGCCGTCATTGATTTCTATTGCCCGGCGCGAAGGTCGATATTACTCCGCACCTTGCCGAAGATAGGGTTGTCATTTTTTTAAACGAAGTCGGTGGCAAACAAGCGTACGGTCCGCCTCGGCGCGCGGCGACAATAAGATATTTAAATGTATCACCTACGCATCTTGTACCTACCCGTGATCCAATAATATACACACACATAATACTCGCTCTCTTTCTATCGCGTAACTCGTTCCTTTTCTGATGATATCGAGGTTGTCTCCTTTTAATATAATCTTAATACTTAGTTCCTACCTTTTTTATATTGCTCTACTATAGCTCGAATAAACCTAAGATATGTCTTAGTGGTATGTAGGTTTAATTCTAATAAATTCGCATGTAACTAGTTATCCATACTTACTTAGATAGGTACCTTAATTGAAACAGGACTGATATTTCATATTACCTACTCAAAGGCTAATAATAATTCCGCCCTTTAGTTATTTTAATATAAATTCTGTGACAGCGGTCGAATCAGTACGTAGGTATGCGACGAAAAACTCTGGCGCGTGCGTCACCGCTCGCCCGTGAGTCCCTACTGATTTGCCCCTCGCGAGGGTTACTTACAGTTCGATACCTACACGCGCGAGTGGGACAGGCCTGCTTGAGCTTTCAAATCTTCGATGAGAGATATTATCTCAGATTCAAAGTTGCACCTAACAGTAATAGATGGAAAAGTGTTTAACGCAATAACAGGGACTCTTCCTCTCAGTTACATTGTGCTTGTTATAATTATAGAATAATTTAATTAATTATAGAATCCAGCGAAATACCTATAGGAATGCTTTCCGAACAGGCAGGGGAATCGAGAAATAAGTACTGGCGTTATGATACAAACACATACCCGAAGATTTTATCTCAAAACCACAATGTTGGACTTATTTCACCGAGCTTTAGAATCATCAGAACCGTATTTGTCTTTGCTAACGCAACAAACCCGTCAGAAAGAAAAAAAAACCTTTACCCAAGAATCCTTAACCTCCTTAAAGTCACAGAACATAATGTTAGTTATAACTATTCATGTGCAGAGCCCGATTACACAGAAGCTGATAAAATAATTTTGACTACAGACGAACAAGTTATCCAAGACTGATAATTTAAACTGACTTTCCACGTAGCTTATAAATTGATAGAATAATTCACACAAAAAATATTACTTTTTAATTCCATTTTGTGACAACCCTATTTCCATAGAAATCCAGAAAAAACATAGAAATGGGATATCTCCAATGTCTCGAAAGATATAGTTTCAGGTTTTTTACAGGTTGAAGGTAAAACTATGTAGCAAATTTTACTAGTAGGAATAAATGCGACCGTAAAAATAGTTAATTTTTCAGATATATTTTATTTAATTATGCAAATTCCTACGCAATTACAGTCATGTGGGTTTAACTCGTAGTACATTATTGAATACCGTATCATATACACTAGGTTAATATGAATAATTTTGACTCGTTTGTAATTAATAGACAAAAGCATTTTTCCAAGAGGTCAATGACCTTTCATAAAATAAATTATATCTCCGTTATAAAGTAAGTTATCGACATAGGTGTTTCATAATCATAACCCTCTTCGTTGACCTTAGGTGCACTAATTTCATAAAAAGAGGATGTCCGCAAGTAAGGTCATATTTCACACTGTGCGCTCCTACCACTACTTTGGCAGGTACGTACCGATACTGGTCGGGTCGGAAGGAACGAGCTAAAAATACTTTCGAATCATGCAGTCGCTATCGACTCGTGATTAAGTAAAACTCATAGAGAGCACACTCGTTATTAAATTCCGTTGTGATAATATCTCCCAAAATGTGAAGCAATTTTACTATAAATCATAATAAAATTAATCATGTAAGAGTTATACACATGTACATCCATTCTACAATTTGAGGTAAACACTCTTTTGTTAGTTTAAATGATTCTTTAGGAAATACTTTGACATGGAAACCTCTTAGATGTTATTGTTAACAATCAAGGTTTTCGGTGTCAGTAGGATCACAGCGTAGGGATGTATTCTTACTTACAGTGGGTTAACTTCATACAACCTACACGGCCAGCGGCCCGGCTCGGTAATCGCGCTCGAGGCTCAGGGTTGTCAAAAACTATGCGGAAGATATTTAGTATTTTTTTTACTATTTTGGTGATTTGACCCGGGGGTCACAAAAGGGAACGTGAGAACTGATTTAAACATATGTACCTATATTTACTGTTTGTGTTAGAAAATGCCGCCATCTTGAATTTGTTTAGTTTTGATCCGATCGTGATGAAAAGCAATATATGACCAGAGAAGTTCTTCACAATGAATCCGAAGTCCAAATTGCCAGAAACGACCGCCATCTTGAATTTCTGCAGTATTCAGCCGATCGAGGTAAAAATCGATATTTGAGGATCCGACAGGTTCTTTATGATGAAACTGAGGTCAAAATTGCGAGATACGGCCATCATCTTGAATTTCTTCAGTTTTGATCCGATCTTGAAAAAAATCGATATCTAGGGATCCAACAGGTTCTTTTTAACCAATCTAAGGTTCAAATTGCCAGAAACTTGCCAGAATCTTTAGTTTCTTCAGTTATCATCCTATCGTGATAAAAATTGATATCTGAGTGTCCGAGAGGTTCATTATAACAAATATGAGGTGAAAATTGCGAGAAATGGCCGCCATCTTGAATTTCTTCATTTTTGATCCTATCCTAACAAAAATCGATATCTGGGGATCCAAGAGGTTCTTTATAACGAAACTGAGGTTATAATTGCGTAAAACGGTCGCTGTTAAGTTTTTATTCATCATCCATCCTTTTTGGTTCATTCATCTCATTTCAAAGTATATGTTCGGTTGGGGAGAAAGAAAAATATAGTTTTGACAGTCGAATCAAGTCAGGGGAAAATAGCGGATCAAATTTTTTGGATATCAAAGAAGAATTAAGCTGGCCAGCGAAGTCGGGACAAATATATCCACGGGTGAGTGTAGGGCTTATTATATATATTGTTTTCTTTTTGTTTGTTCACCATGTGTCCGAGGCGTAAACAATAAATTTAAAATTTGAACCAGCGTATAAACTTAACAGTCGCTATCTTGAATTTCTTCAGTGTTCATCCTATCGTGATAAAAAGTGATGTCTGAGGGTCCGAGAGGTTCATTATAACAAATATGAGGTGAAAATTGCGAGAAAAGGCCGCCATATTGAATTTCTTCTATTTTGATCCGATCTTAACAAAAATCGATATCTGGGGATCTAAGAGGTTTCTTATAACGAATCTGAGGTCATAATTGCGTAAAACGACCGCCATCTTGAATTTATTTAGTTTTCATCCGATCGTAATAAAAAACGGTATCTGAGGATCCGAGAGGTTCTTTATAACGAATCAGGTCAAAATTGCAAGAAATATCCGCCATGTTGATGTACAAAAAACATTGTTGAAAAAGACTGTGTTTAGAATGTATTTAGATGATTCACTGCGAACCGTGTTTAGAGAAAAGCGTTTTTTGACCCTTACCTTATATATATTTATTTTAGAGTTAAGTCTATTTGTTAAAAATAATCCTGAATATTTCACAAAGAGATCATGTAAAGAAAATATTCGATCGCAGTATAAACATGATGTAATGCTTCCTAAAACTAGTACCTCCATATATAAAAATAGTGCATTTATAACAGCTATAAATATCTTTAATAATCTTCCTGATGAGATAAAAAGCCTAGAAGGTAATATTTTCAAAAATACTTTAAAGAAGTTTTTGATAGACCATATATGTCTTCTACAATACAAAAGAGTTCTATAACCATGCCAATATAAAATAAATCAAATGTTATATCTTAATATACTTAGATTAAGTTACGATGTAAGAGATTGTATGCCCGAAAGGGTAAAACAGTTGCTACGTTTATAAATGTACCTAGTTATAACTCCTTGTACAGTCACCTGCAATAGTGTATGACGCTGTGAAGGCCGCAAAAAAATGTGACACAGTCTTGTTTGTACCGCCATAAGAGCGTGTCACATATTTTTGCGGCCTTCACAGCGTCATACAGGGCGTCCCAAACTTATGGGACATGAAGGGGAAGTACCTTAAATATCGTAGATAGTGAATTTTGCTCAAAGAAGACTTTATGTTATTTTTAAAAGTTAGTAATTCTGCATTCATAGATTTTCTAAAAATTACTTGCTTCGTCTGGGAATCGAACCGACTAAAATGTGAAAAAAAATCACCCTTTTTTTATGATGCCAATCGAAAGAACAGCTAAAAAATAGTAACTCTGCTTAAGTAACATAGTATTTTAAAAGAAAGGAACACCATAAAATGATTGAGTCAAATTTCAAGAAAGTTATTTATTGCCGAAGACGACGTTCGAAAAGTAGCGATATTATCATTCTAAAGATAGCATTGATTATTCGTAAATAAGTACCCACTTCATAAAATAGGTACTGGCATAAGTTTTCCTTATTATAAGTGCACGTGTGGATAAAATGATAATTTGATAAAACTTAGTATTTCAATACGTCCTCTGTAAGCTAGACAGAAGGCAAATTTAAAACAAAAATAAATAATTGTTAAATTTGAAAATGGAACAGTTTATGACAGCGTTTGTTTGAATGCATACTTTTTAAGATATTTTAAAAAGAAGTGATATTTTTAAATGTTGTTCTTAAATTTGAAAATGGAACAGTCTGTGCAAGCGTTAGTTTTTCGGATATTGATCTGTTTAGTCTTAATTCACTTACACAAGTGTTATTGTGTTAATTTATTGCGAACATGGCATATCAAGTAAGTTTTGATCTAATAGAAGCATATTTTTTGAACGATAAAGATATCTCTAGAAGTTTGCGGTGGTATGGCGTAAAATATCCTGATAGACAAATACCGTCTCGTAAAGTTTTGAAAAGGCTTGTGAACAATTTGAAAACTCTGGGACGTTTCGATAAACGCCCAAGAGAACCACAGCAAGAAAACCATACGATCAACGACGAAGAACTTGGTATTTTAATTTACTTTTCGGCTTTTCCGAAAGCATCGGTGAGAGAAGGAGAACAGGAAATTGAAGTTTCAAAAAGTAAAATACACCGTGTATTAAAAAAACACGGTTTTAAGAGTTATGTTGAAGGACGATTGGTTCAAAAGTTACTTCCGGGCGATACAGAAAGGAGAAAAAATTTCTGTCTTGATATCCAGGCACGCTTGCTCGAAGATCCAAATTTTTTGGATAATATTATTTGGACAGACGAATCTAACTTTAGCAATAACGGTATGTATAACCGCAACAATAATCGTATTTGGTCTAAAGAAAATCCCCTACGAGTCACTGAAACTAATAACCAAGTGCGTTTTTCACTTAACTGTTGGTGCGGACTTTTAAAAAACCGGGTTTTCTTAATCCATTTTTACCAAGGAACCTTGAACACAGAAAAGTATTTAGGAATACTTCAAATTTTAAGGGATAAGATAAGAAACCTTTCCGCGGCGGAGCAAGAAAACTTAATTTTCCAACAAGATGGAGCTCCGGCTCATAATAGTCGGAGAGCAGCAGATTTTCTAAATGAATGTTTTCCTACATGGATTGGTACAAATGGACCGATTAGATGGCCGGCCAGATCCCCGGACCTCACACCATTAGATTTCTTCTTTTGGGGATACGTGAAAGATATGCTATACAAAAAGCGATACGAGAACGTAGGCGAGTTGCAAACAGAATTGTGCCATATCACATCGAGTGTTCACCATAAAATGATAAGAAAATCAACAGGCAGCGGGCTTATTACAAGATTGGCGATTTGCGTAAGACAAGAGGGATCACATTTTGAGCATTTAATTAATTAATTTACAAAAAAATACCTACTTAACTAATTGACTACGGCAGTTTCATGTATGTTTTTTATTTGATTAAAATGATTAATTTCACGTTGTTCCTTTCTTTTAAAATACTATGTTACTTAAGCAGAGTTATTATTTTTTAGCTGTTCTTTCGATTGGCATCATAAAAAAAGGGTGATTTTTTTTTTCACATTTTAGTCGGTTCGATTCCCAGACGAAGCAAGTAATTTTTAGAAAATCTATGAATGCAGAATTACTAACTTTTAAAAATAACATAAAGTCTTCTTTGAGCAAAATTCACTATCTACGATATTTAAGGTACTTCCCCTTCATGTCCCATAAGTTTGGGACGCCCTGTATACTATTGCAGGTGACTCAAGCAGCAAGATGCGGAAGGTATGTTTAACCTCACAATCAATTTTGTAATCCTCGTCCGTTCTCTCCTCTCTCCTTGAGAAATGACACCACCTCTTTTTTTACAGGTCAAGCAGAATATGTACCAGGACCCAACGTCACCGAAGAACCTCAGCCGGGACCTTTTTAAAGGAAAACGGCTCATACAATTTTTCCATATTGCGTTCTAATTAAAAAAAAAATAGTTTTGGAACGTTGAAAGTGAATTTTGCAGAAACCGCTGAAAATTGCGAATTTTTAACGCGCACTTGAGACCGAACGGCTCGTTCGAAAAAAAAAACGAATTTGTGATATTTGTAGAAAATTATATGTACTTCAATTTCTGTAAAGAGACTTGTTACTTAAAGTTACTAGTTTTCGAGTTTTAAGCAAAAAACCGGAAAAAAGGCGATTTTTTTCTTTTTTTTTTTAATTTTTTTCAATGTTGCGTCACGAAATTTAGTATACAAACCTCAGATTCGGATTCAGCACCCTAAACTACATATGAATTGGTAGAAATCAGAACTACCCCACAACTTTCCTAGCAAAAACACTATTTAACTGCACTATCGTTACAAAGAACGCCTCCTCAGATATCGATTTTTATCCCAATCGCACCAAAACTGAAGAAATTCAAGCCGGCGGCCTTTTTAGAGGTTTTGACCCAAGATTCGTTATAACAGACATCTCAAATATAGTTTTTTTTTTTGATAATCGTAATTGGATCAAAAAGATATTAATGTAGCACCGATTTTCAACCAAAAAAAAATACTTTTGTTTACTTGAGTTCGCCTATTACGGTCGTCATGGCAAAGTAACTTCCGTTTACCACCCCTTAAAAATAGACCGCCGAATTTTCATAGAAATTCGGCGGCATTTCCTCCCCGCCCACTTCCCCGCGCGCCCCTCATCGATGACCCAAAAATTGGCTGAGTTACCACACTGTATGGAATACATCCCTACGCTGTGGCAGGGGGGGTTCACTCCGCCGATCTGCATGAAATTATAAGTACATGCCGGCGGCACCCGCGAGGGTGCTTATTCAGTGGTTGCCTCGCCATGGCCCGCGACACTCGTGCGCGTGTCTCCCGCATACCAACGTCGCAAGCGCGTATTGTAAACGATGAATAAAATAAGGGCAATGAAATAATGCGTTGTTGCGGAAACAATTACCAAAATTCGGATTGCACGTTTTTCTATGTTCCGGCTTCCGACGCGTGAAAAGGATACCGAAAGTTGAGGTAGCAAGCACTAAATGCTTATTTATACCTATACTTTCATAGTAAATCGAACACAAGAATCAAGTAAATACCCCAACAGCACAGTGTTATACTTGAATTAAATAGGTATCTGTCAACGGCATATCTATATATGTATACCTACATCAAACGAAAATCCCGAGATCGTGATTAAATCGGTACTTATTGGACTCATTTACACCTGGCGTGCGACCGCGAACCGTAACCAAGATCGTAAAGTCTATCTCCGTCTCTGTCACTCGAATAGTAAAATAGTACGTGTGACAGAGACGGGGATAGACTTTACGATCTTTGTTACGGTTCGTGGTCACACGCCTGAGCCTATACCACGAAAATCGAACGATTGCGGATTTGTATCTCCATCTCTGTCACACTTGCATATTGGAGTGACAAAGAGGTTTTCCCGTCAATGCTAATTTTCGATGTTCGTGGTAGACCCTGTTATGTTTTCGGTGTTATTTACCTAAGTGCTAAGTGTAATAATTTATGCATGTAGATATACCACGCGTGCTATCTAATATTTATAATTCGCGTATTCGTTTCTGACATAGCTGCATAGGTAGTCGATGCTTGCCCCACAGAATAGATAATAGTGCAAAGCTACCGTATCCCGTATCCGCTTATGATCAGGCGGACCGTATGCTTGTTTGCCACTGACGTCGTTTAAAAAAATGACAACCCTATCTTCGGCAAGGTGCGGAGTAATATCGACCTTCGCGCCGGGCAATAGAACTCAATGACAGCGCGGCTCGCGTGCGGACCGTGCTAATAATAATTAATAGGCAAGTAAAAAGGCGGCATTCGTGAACATCAAAACAGAGGGTCTTCTGTACTTGTACTATTATTTATTCTGTGCTATTATTTATTCTGTGGCTGTGGTAGGATTAGAAATATGATGTAGAATAGAAGTTAACTAATAAGGCATATTTATTGATCTTACTGATTGTCTTATCTAGATGATAGGACTGTGGATATGACTAATATGGTTTCCTCCTGGCAATATATTTTTTTTCAATTTAATTTCTTTATTTAGGACCAACAAAGGATCATGTTGTTAGTATATGTACATCTTAAATACTAGCCTATTCTACGTGTTAATGCTTATAACTAAGTAAGTCACCTTCGCCACCAGTCTAATCACTTATAATTTATAATTAACTTACACTGTAATTGGAACTGTATGGCATCAGTGAGATTGATAATTCGCGTTTCGATTGGTGTGTATCATACAGCAGTGATTAAGATACACACAGTCCACACGCCCGCAGATCATTCTTAGGATCCCGTTGGAGCTGGCCCGAATCCGACGCACCAGGGATGTACATCGCTTGCGCATAATTGTGTGGAATGGAAACAGTCCACTCGCGCCTCTGCGAACATCCCTGACGCACTGCAGTATCGGGGCAGCCCCATCAGCACCTTTATTAAACTGCAAAGCGTTATTGAACTGCACTCGGAGAGCACTGTACCGTGCTTGGGTATAGTTCGCCCACAGTCTCAGTCGCGCGGTTCGTATCAGTCGCGCGCGCGCAGCCTCCCATGACTGACGGTCGCTCGTCATTTAAAGCAACTAAATTGTAGCCAAAATGCCTTCAAGTGAAAGTGACAGTGTTGAAACTCTTTTGACAAGTGCTCTAAAGCCATTAAAACAGAAAATTTGTGACGTTTTCTCTAAATTAGACGAAATTATGCTAGAACTAAACCAAATAAAATCTGTTATATCGGTGCAAAGAGTGAATCCTCAAGCTAAACCGGTTGAAATGTGCAAAAACACTAGCGCCCCGTCTACACCAATCGGGAGCATCTCGAGCAGCGCATCGACACCAAATAGCCAATCCGCTCTCGCAAATAAACCTACGCGCACGCAACGAACCACTGCTGTGCGCGCGAAAGAGAAGCTAGCTGTAACCTCCAAAACGAAGCAATCGCTTAAAATAACGAAAACTGACACAGCTCAAATTAAAAACAAAACGGCTGCCCCCGCGGCAAATCTACCGACTTCATCCTTAATGACTGCAAAAGACTGCATCCAACCCTCAACGAGCGATGTGATACCGGAAATTACAAATCAACAACATCAAACAACAAGTGTCCGGCCACATACTAATACCGATAAAAATGAGTCAAATAGCGAGCATGATACGAGTCAGTCAGTTAAAAATGACTGGGAAACTGTACATAGTCGTAAAAATCGCCGTCGTAGCAACATAGCTAGGCATATCATAAATGGTTCTGCCACTAACACGGCACTACATGGAGTTGAAGCCTTCAAATTTCTACATGGCTGCTATTTCGAAAAAGAAACAACCCCAGAAAAACTAACACAGCACCTAAAATCAATCTGCGATCAATATGAATACAGTGTTGAACAGATTACCTCAAAACACGAGTCGTACAAATCATTTAAGATTGGTATCCCCACAACAGTATTGGACAAGTTCAGTGAATCATCTGTGTGGCCACTCAACACCAGAATATCCAGATGGCAGCCCTTTCTCCGACCCAGGGCGAACAAGGCCCCCAGTCAATAAAGTGCCTGAAAAGACAACTAACTTTCATACCACGAAAATAATAAGTGTGATGCACCAAAACATAAACCGTCTCCAGAATAAAACCTACAGACTTGAGTGCGAACTTCAACTACGTGATCCAGCTGTAGACGTTGTGTGCCTGACTGAGCACTGGCTTAAGGACAATGAAATAGCATCTGTAAATATACATAACTACAGTCTACGTGCCCAGTACTGCAGGACATCGCGACAAGGGGGAGGTGCTTGTATCTACGCCAAAACTGACCTGGTAACGATGGACAGGAAAGAAATATCTGCCCTATCCGTGGAAATGAACATCGAAGTATGCGCCATTGAGTGCATCGGCACAAATCTTATTGTGGTGTGCATATATAGACCTCCTAACGGTGATGTACAAATATATTTATCGAAATTATCCGAAATATTGAGTATGCGAGCGATTCAAAATTACAATGTTTTACTAATTGGTGACATAAACATAGATTTAATGATGAAATGTAATCTTAATAAAAATCTCAATAATACTATTATGCAATTTGGATTTAGACAATTAATAAAAATACCTACTAGTATAAATAATCTATCTTCCACATGTATTGATCACGCATTTACTAATATATTGACGTGTAATATCCAAAATGTATTTTGTGATGAACTAAACCTGTCTGACCACTTAAGCATTAATGTAACCGTTAAAATAACCAAACAGGGATTACCGAACCAGCATATTTTAAGGAGGAATTTTACAAATACTAGTATATCTAACTTTGTAAATAATCTTGTACTTTACTAAGTAAACTGTAATCTGGAATCTGGAGTAAACTGGAATCAAATTTATGACAAGTCTATATGTCCTGGCAAAAAAATTGAACTTGTTACCAATGTATTGAAACACTACTTTAATGTATGCTTCCCGCTTAAGAAAACATTGATAAGGAACAACAATTGTAATTGGGTTACTGACACGATTCGACAATTACGTTTTAATATTCATAAACTTAAACAAAATATATCACGCTACCCCCATGATACCGAGCTACGTTCAAAGTTATTAAATAACGAAACACTGTATTGGAAATCTTTAAGAGACTCACGTAGTAACTATTTAAATGATCAAATAGCAAACTCAAAAACCGATATGTGTCGCAGCATATGGCGTGTGATAGCATCTGAGACATGCAAAAACCGAAATGACAAAAATAGTGCGATAAACGTTCTTATCTCTAAGTCAGTGGGTGATACCGTAGACGCGAGGGCCGCCGACGCTGCCCGCCGGCTAAACCGGTATTATATACACGCAAACAAAAACAACGTTAAGCCGTGCGCGCATAATTCACTCGAGTACTTAGATAAGTACTTGCCCTCACCAATACCTAATTTTAAATTTGAACCGTACTCGCTTACTGACATTATGAAGGCATTGAAAAAGATCAAGAGGAAACAATCTAAAGATATAAACGATATGTCCACCCGTGTACTTGACTACCTACCTCCAGTAGTCATATCAATCCTCCTTGCCTTATTAAATGAATGTATACATAACGGTATATACCCCGACGCTCTGAAGTTAATCAAAATACAACCTATTTACAAAGGCAAAGGCGAGATGGAACAGGAAAAAAGTTACCGGCCTATTTCCTTGATACCTGTCATCTCGAAAGTATTTGAGAGTCTTATGTGTTCCTCGTTGATGAATTATTTTAACAGTAACAAGTTACTTAACAAACAGCAATATGCCTATCAGCCCGGGCGGTCGACAGCTGATGCGGTGCGTGACGTCATGTCACGAACGCTGTCGCACCTCGAAGCCGGGCGACAGGTCGCAGCGATATTCTGCGACTTGTCGCGCGCTTTCGAGATGATTGATCACACTCTGTTGTTAGAAAAGTTGTCTCGGTACGGTGTAAAGGGTTCCTTTTTAGGCACTATAGGGTCATTTCTAAAAAATAGAAAGCAGAGTACGCATATCAGAACTTCACAGTGCATCCTGGAACAAATAGGTGATCTTTCTGTCCCTCAAGGCTCCACCATGGGAAATTGCTTGTTTCTGGTTCTAGTTAACGACGTCTCGACTGCCTGTCCGGATATTGAATTCGTGACATTTGCAGATGACACGTGCCTACTAGTGAGTGCCGATAACTTTGAAACTCTAAAAGTCAAGGTAAATAAGTCAATGTACCAGATATACCAGTGGTTTACCGCTAATGGAATGATGTTAAATGCAGAAAAAACAAACATAGTGCATTTTCAACTACGGCATCACAACAATAACCGGTTCGACATCATGCTCAACAACACTAAGGTACCTCAGGTAAACACGGTAAAATACCTAGGCTTCACTATCGATTCCGGACTAACATGGTCCCCTTACATTGATTCCTTATGTGATAAGTTATCTTCAGCTTGCTATGCGCTCTCAAGACTCGCACCAAGTTTGTCATTTCAAAATATTAAAAAGGCATACTATGGATATTTCCATACGCTACTTATTCAAGGAGTTGACTTCTGGGCCACCGCGGCCGATCGGGACAGGGCTTTCGTCATGCAGAAACGAGCTATTCGTATCATAATGAAAAAGGCATACGACTTCCCTGCTAAATGCCTTTTTAAGGAGTCTAAAATAATCACTCTGCCTAGTGTATTTATTCTAAGCGCCTGTAAACACGTAAGAGCAAACCTAAGTACATACACCACTCATTCCGGTACTCGTCGAAGTGATGTATTGGTGGTGCCTCGTTGCAGATTCGAAAAGACTCGAAAATCGCTCGCTGTCATGGGTGCAAGATTGTATAACTCATTACCGGTCGAGTTAAAACTAGTACAAAGCGATATTGTTTTTACAAATCGCCTTAAAACTTTATTATTAAACCTTGCCTGCTATTCAATCGACGAATTCTTCGAGTCGTGTAGCAGTAACCCAAAGCCATAAATAATCTAGATATAAACCTAATATAGTACTTGTGTCACAACTGCACGTGAATAGAAAGTACATGTATAAAATAATAATTAATACCGATGTACCTACCTGTATAGCGCCTACCTACCTAGTACCTATTCTAGTAAATTATAAATTGTAATTATATTATAAATTGCTTATGTACCTACCTTTATTTTTTGACGTGTAAAATATTGTGTTTTATGAATAAAAATAAACTAAACTAAACTAAACAGGCCGCTAGTATAAAGGGACGTACTCGTACAGTACGCCCTGAACAGGGTAACCTTTACTGGATGTGAACATTTAGCGAACCTGCGTGCGACCATGTTAGCTCTAATTGACAGTGCTCTCCGCTCGCGCTCAATGTCTGCATCGTGCAGACGGTCAGACGTCACAATATGTCCAAGATACTTGAATTGTGACACTACATTGAGCACACTGCCATTTAATTTTAAAGGTGGTATTTCGCTTGGACATTTCCGTCTAGCCTTAAAGACCATACATTCGCTTTTTTGGACATTGTATTTCAATCTGTGACTAGCAGCATACCGTTCACACATACTGAGTAACTTCGCAAGTCCACATGGAGAGGCACTCAGCAGCACCATATCGTCGGCGTAGCTAATATTGTTAACGCATATTCCATCAATATGGCAGCCGATATGGGAGCCACTGAGCTCTATCAGTGCGTTTATATACAGGTTGAAGAGCTTGGGCGAGGTTAAGCCCCCCTGTCTTACACCACACTTCAACCCGTACGGATCTGAAAATGCTCCCGCCCATCTCACAACATTTGATTAGTTTTGGTACCAATACTTAAGTTAAGTACTGCGTTCAAGTCTGGTGGCATGTCAATGTCATTTAACTTTTGCCAAAGGATGTCGTAGTTCACCATATCAAATTCTTTCGATAGGTCAAGGTAGCATGCGTATACATGTGTATGTCTGTTCGTATAGTATTTGACAGTATGCTTTAAACTCAAAATTGCACTTTCTGTTGATAAACCAGGTCTGAAGCCAAATTGGTTATCGTGCAACTTTATAGATATTTGTCAATATGAGAATTAAGCATACTATCAAACACTTTGGCCACAATGGTTGCCAGCGTGATGGGCCTATAGTTGGTTTTATCGCTAATGTCACCTGTTCTGTTTTTCACAATTGGCACCACCACAGTTCTCATCATGTCCGCTGGCAGATAAGAGTGACTTACACAAAATGTGTAGAGCATAGCCAGCACTCTTGGTAAATGCGGGCCGGCATGCTGGAGGTGCTCAATGCTGAGGCCATCATGACCAGGAGATCTACCTTTTTTCATGTATTTAATGGCTTTAATGACGTCTTTCGCCGTAAACTTGGTACTTACCTCCTGATCACGAGACCCAGCACCTGGCAACCCGTGTACTGTGTTCAAACGGTCAACGGTGATTCCACTTGAAAGTGACTCTTAAACATGTTCGCTAGGAAGGCTCGGCCCAACATTCAGTCTATCTGTGGACTTCCAGAAACTTTTGAAATCCCGATTTGTGTGGTGCTCGCATAAGATGTCCATTCTAATTTGTTCTTCATGCTTTTGACACCACTTTAACCGAGACCTAAAAATCCTCCCACTTTCTCGCATTTCTTCAAAAACGGGTCCCACAGTCGGTTTAGAATACCACAACCAGACCTCAAACTTGGACCGCGCCACCCTATGAGCCTCGCTGACATATCTGTTCCAGCCGGCCATAGGCTTTTTCTTTTTAACATTATTAACAGTTTTACTAGCAACTGATGATTCCGTTAAGGCGTTTATTACGTCACTGTAATACTTGTCAATAATTTGCTTGTGACTAGTATCCGTACAAAAGCGATCACAACACTGATATAACTCCTTCGGCATATCAATACTTCTTAGTCTGGAATTACACTCTTTATGGTACAACTCAACTTCCTCGGGGTTTCGTTGTCCCCATACCGTTTGATAGGGCTGAGCTACGCCTGAATACAGAATCTTAGCCTTAATTAATTGTAAGTTACATTCTAGCACCAATGGAAAATGGTCAGACTAGACAACGTCATGACGTACATACACAGATGTAATAGATTCCAGGGCCGACACGCTGGTGAGACAGTGGTCTAGCCAGCTCGTCGACCCATGCGCGTGACAAACGTGAACGTGTCAGATTGCAGCAAACCTAACTTTTCCACATCCGCACAAACCCAGTCTTGATCGTCACAAAAGCAAGATAATTCATTGAAAAACAAACTTCAATATAGTTTCGATAATTAAATAAAAAAAATCGGCCAAGTGCGTGTCGGACCACGCACAATGAAGGGTTCCGTAGCTTAAGTACTTATAGTAGTAGTAATTATATGGTGCTAAAATATATTACACAACTATTTAGAACACTAACTGAAGATACAGAATGATTTGCTATTATGTAATTCACACACAGCAATACAATAACTACCATTAGGTTTACCCCGATACCAGCAGATTTAAATTACACTATCTGCTGTCACAAACCTATTAAAAAAAACATGTCCAGAGCCCTACCTTACCTAAGTTGCCAACGTCACCATCGAAGATGATTTGTAAATGTGAATCATCTCTCGGGACAGGTTCTATCAGCTCTGAGTACTTAAACAACCCCACCTCACGCGGCCGGAAACTTGTATGTTGTGCTAACTTATCATGGAATAAGCGCACAACATCATCCTCGAGCACATTGGCAGGGTTCAAAATATAGGCTAAGTTATTCATTATTGTTTCCGACATTTTTAATTCACTTAGAGGAGATGTGTAGTATACCTGACGACAGAGTTCAGGTGAGCAACTATGACTTAAAAGCTGGATAGGCTGAAATCGGACTCAATTTATAACACCTGATAAAATATATGTTTCTTATACAGCGTCAATCTGCGAGAAATCTTTCGAATACAGAATTACATGTTTTATCTGTTGCACGTAAGTAAAAAAATTGCTTGTTGCTGTTATTTACAAATTTTAGTTTTCGATTTCTAAAGTGTTATCTGATATCAACAATGTAATTAGTTCAAGGAATATAGCAGCCAATACTCAATACAATACCTGGTATAATATTATTTGATGATATGTGACGTTTGTTTTGGGATATTTTGAGGTTAGGTTTTAGGTTTTCAAAGTTTTGTACTGCAAACTTTGATATATGAAAATAGAATTAAATTCTTTCCTTATTTCAGTATTAAATTACATGATAAACTGGAGAAAGGGTACTGGGAATGGAGTCCAAGAAAACCGATTGTGAGTTTACCACCCGCTCAAGGCAATTGCTGTAGAATTTTAAGAATTTATTCTGATCACTTTTCAAGTAGGTACAATAGAAAGTTAACCTGAACAGTAAATCAAAATTACCTATATTTGTTTTCAATATAACAAATATAGGTCACAGGAGTCCACTGGATGCGGGTGGCGCAGGACCGGTCATTGTGGAAATCTTTGGGGGAGGCCTATGTCCAGCAGTGGACGTCTTTCGGCTGAGATGATGATGATGATAACAAAATACCTATATAATGCCGTTGTTTTGCTAAATATTCTACACTTTTCTTTAAAAAGTTACACGAGTAGTTTTAGCTTTAAAGTTGTTTTTTTTTACTTTCCTCTCATTCGAAATGAAAAGTAGTGTTTAACTCGGGTAAAAGGCACCCATTTCCGGCTCGCACTATTGGCGCTCTCACTTCGTTTGAGCGCCAAACTACCTCGGCTTTGCCATTGTCCGTTTTTGTCATTTTGGCTACGGAACCCTAAAACCCTAAAAAGGTGATTCGAACTTGCAGGTCACCTTACTTTCGTAATTATTTACATCTATGGCGGGTACATATTTCGCACAACAAATGCCCGAAGGTGTGAGCTGGAATGGCTTGTCGAATGTGATGCATTAATTTAACTGAATGGGCGGATTTTTATTTTGTTGTCGTTTTTTTTCGCGTCTGATTCAAATGAAATTTGGTAGGTAGGAAGAGTTCCTTATTCTCTTCAAGATAGACCCAATTTCCCAGTATGTCCCACAGTTTTTTCCACTGAGTTACGTTACGGAATGAGTGGGAAATTTAGTACAAAATAATTTTGTACTAAATTTCCCACTGAGTTACGATTACTGTTGTAACAATTATTGTTGTCGCACATTGGGACTTCGTATCTATCTAACGTAGAATAAGGAACTCTACCTACCCACCAAATTTCATACAATTCTGACGCGAAAAAAAAACAACAAAATAAAAATATGCTCAAATATATAAAATAAGTGTAATTTTTTTTTAATAAATGTTTTAATAGTTTGAAAAAAAAAACAAAAATAGTCTAAAATAATGAAGTTGTATATACCGCCAGGATTTGAACCTACGTCATTCCGATCGTAAGTCAAGCGCTGTAATACGGAGCCGCCGAGGCTATTGGATAAATGCTCCAATTTAGTAGTCTTATGTTTATGTGTGCAACGACCATTCCACGTCACTATCGTCATTTTCATGTCACGCGCAAAACAAAGTGCACCTTATACCGATGAAATAAGTCACAAATTATCATAACAGAAAAGATTGACATGATACAACTACATAAGAAGTTTTTTGGCAAAAACTCAAAAACGGCTTGATCAAATTTCTTCAAAATAATTTTCGTGGTAAGTTAGTCTTATATCCTATCCTATCTTCCTGATTTTTGTCCCATTTTTCGCACCTCCCGTTCAAAAGTTAGAGGGGGGGGCGACACACTTTTTCAGACTTTCAGAGCGATTATCTCTGAAAATATTGGATTAATCAAATTTTTATTCAAGGAACCTCTAAGTTATTTGTTAAGACCTATCAAATGATGTATCTAGAGTAGATATTAGGCAAAAAAATATTTTTTGACATTTAGTTACATGCTCCCACAGAACATACTTTTTTCGCAATTTATATGCAAAACTTAGTAGCGGCACACAAAATACACCTCTAACTTAAATATCGTTACCATATGCTTTATAGTTACTGAGAAAAACCGCTGTGACATACGGACGGACGGACGGACAGACGGACTGGACGAAACTATAAGGGTTCCGTTTTTGCCATTTTGGCTACGGAACCCTAAAAATAAACACTTAGCTTAAGAGTCTGTATACTTTTTGTGAAAAGCGTTAATAATGAAATAACGCATATAAATTGCAATTTCTAAGATAGTATGAAGTATTGTAAGTAGGAATTACAAAATTTTGTAAAGAGGTTATAATTGTCATTGTCACAGAATAACAAGTGCTGTTCGTGTTTGGTACATTTTACATTGCGACATATTTAAATACATCATGAAATATTTATGGATCATCTGTTTTATCAGTATAGACTAAATTCGTGTTGGAATCACCAGGAACTAGAGTCAAACCACGTTATCTTTTCTCAGCAAATGAACTGCCAAACTTGAAAGTGTTATTTTAAATGTCAAACTTCTGTGAAATTATGACGTTTACTTAACACTTTCACAGTCTGTGCCATCAAAATCTAGGAAACTTAGCGTAGACACACTCTAAATAGCAATATTTGTGTTAGATATATTAATTCGTCAAGTTAACTTTAAGTTTCTCCAGAAATAAAACTATCATATTTTTGGAGATTTTTTTATTTATTTCATTGCATGTTTGAGAAAAGCACTATGATGTGCCTTGCCGTGAAAAGGGCTTTAAGGCCGTCCCCTATCCCAATGACCTCGGCGATTTGAGCTTTCTTCCTCTCCCGCTTCCTTTCCTCACCGGTTATACAATACGTCAATAAGCATAAGTCGCCACCTAGGAAGAGCTGCTTGTACTAGGACACAACCCTATAAACTACTAGTGCCATCTTACACGACTGGCCCCCGTCGCCCGCGCAGGCATCTCGAGCCGGCGTTTTCGGAAAAATGCGTGTAATAGCTTTTTCTCAAAAAGTACAAAACCTATCCAAAAATCAATAGATGCGTTTAAAGTAAACATAAATATATACTGCTTGTCTTAGTTTCTTGTACTTACGACGCATAATAAGGGAGAAGATACAGATTTAAGGTAGAAAAAAGGGTTTACGGTTTTTTTTTTCTCTTGATGTATTATGTTTTTCGAAAATTTAGTAGAACAAAATGTACACCAAATACCTAGCTACATTATATATTTTTTTCAAGTGTTGTGCTTGGAGCTGAACAAAGCCTATTCACTTTAAAAACAGTGAAATATGCCGGGTAGCCCTTTAACGGCTTCGTATGGTTATCCAACCTCGCTGACGCTCGGCTCGTCTATATACATACTCACCCGTTAAGCCCTTCTTTCCCGGCGTCTGCAGTAATGTACTATTATACATACCCAAATAAACCTATATTATATTGCTAAACTTTGGCAATTTTTCTTAAATTTTCTCTAGCTAAATGTACATTTAACTACTCGAAAAAAAAATACGAAAGTGGAAAAAAGTGTTTTTGTTTATTCCGTAGACGACTTATTTTCCAACAGATATGTATAAATAACTTACATACCAACTAACAGAATTCTTGTTAGTTAGAATAAAATGACACATTTATCACCCGTGCAGTGCCCTACAATTCGTAGACTTTTCAACAGATAGAAGACGAATATTAACCGTAAATTTAAAACATCGACTTTTTACCTACTTCCGGAAGAAAAGTTTGTAGAACTTTGCATAAATATATTATCTATAAATATTTAGAAAATCAGGCTATTATACTTTAATGTCTGTCGAAACCGTATTTTTCCTGAATACATTAAGTGTATGAATAATTCTGGCTACGAGATTATGTCTGTGCTAGTACTCGCCGTTAGCAAGATGAGATCAATAAAAAAAAATGCCTGAGCGACTCTCCGAGACAGCGGCATGTTCAACAAATGTCGATGGTACCGTCCTACAGGGACTTAAAGGCCGCTCCACACAATGAGCCATGACGGGCGATGATATTAAGGGATGCAGTTATGAGTAAGAGGGGTTACGCAATACTGCCATCTCTTTCTGCTGTATAGTTACGTCCAGTATAATCGCCCATAATGGCCCATTGTGAGGAGCGGCCATCAAGATATATTATTTATATGAAGGACGTTACCCGAAATAAACTTATGATATTAACAATGCAACACGTGGCAACCAATTTGCAGAGGTTTAGCATTCCTGAGCACCCAAAAACATCTATAAGCACAGAAGATCTCCATGAAGTTTAACTCGCCATAGCCTCATGCTTTTTTAATTTACGCATGGGTCATCACGCAAAAACGACATTTTTAAGAGGATAGGGCAATAAAATAGGACTGAGACAAAAATTAGATAAGACTATATTATTTAGCAATCTATAAAAATAATATGTAAGTGTTTGGTGTGAAGAAAATTATTAACACTTTCGACACCGCGTACCCCGCCCCGCCACACGGGCACTCGTAAACTTTACTCAGATGCCGGCGTACCCGCTAGTCGGGCAAGAGCTATAAACCTACACGCGACGCCAAAGTACCCGACAGGCGGGCAAGCATAACCTACACGCGACGCCAAAGTACCCGCCAGTCGGGCAAGTCACATATTTTGGTTTACCAAGTTGCATTTGGGCCATCAGTCTTGCATTACATTACATAGTCACAGGTACTTAATAATATTTTCATAAATAGTTTTAGTAGATTTTTCTTACTTCAGTGCACAAGTACAGTTACAGTCAACTATAGCTAACTATATAGTTATGTGCATTAGTTAAATGCAGGTCTGTATACTCAGCACTAAAATATATAACTAGTTCTTATGCCTATGCATGGGAGTTCATATAGCTTGGTAAGATTAAAGTGAGCTGCTATACAGTCAATTTTCACATTTGCATCTATTACTCCTCTTAGAGTCCTTATTCATTTGTTTCATCCAAGAATGCTTCTAAATTTCGTTGAGAATAAAATTTTCAGATAATTAATTAATGATTATATATTCAATGGTTTTGTAGATTAACAATAGGTCTTATAACTAGGTACAGTACCTATGTTGAGCACAAACTTGGTGAGGGTGCTGCATTGTAAAAAAGGCTAGCTTAACATGTTCTGAGCCTTACTCCTTGAATTCTATGCAACATGAACCCAACTAGCGGAAATTTCTACACACATAATATTAAATTAATAAAGGAAATAAAGTTAGTCCTTAGTAAAACTTAAATGCATTTTTTTAATAGCCTATTTTGTGTCCCACTGCTGGGCAAAAGCCTCCCCTCTCTTCCTCAAAAATATGGTCCATATTTTGAAAAACACATTTATGTGTTCTTTAGGTGTTGAAAACATGTTTCAATTTGAGTAGGTGTTGAAAAATGATTTTCTAGAAACAATTGTGTATATTAAAGAACTCCTTAAAAAATCACCACACGATTCATTTCAATGCTAAAGTTATGAATTTTTGTTTACCGCGGGGTGTCGTTAGGACATATGAATTTTGTATGGGAGAAAAAAACAATGGACAGTTTGTCTGAATTCAACGAATTTTATTTTTATTTATTTATTTAAACTTAAGACCCAAATTTGGTAATTTTTTTGACAAAATTCAAAAACATACTTTACTTCACCACTGCGTGAAAACCAATATAGATACCGACATGTGCGCTGGCGTCGGGGCAACCTATAATTGTTGCCTGACGTACTATATCACTGGTCTGTTCATATTTCGCATTTAACCGTTAGGTACGGCGTAACACAGCTGTGTAACACAATGGAACGAAATTTGTCCCCGAATTTCAACATAGGATTTTGTTAAACATATATACAGAAATCGTCTAAAAAATGATTTTCTACAAACAATTGTGTATATTAAAGAACTCCTTAAAAAATCACCACACAAGTCATTTCAATGCTAAAGTTATGAATTTTTGTTAACCGCGGGGTGTCGTTAGGACATATAAATTTTGTATGGGAGAAAAAAACAATATTTAAGTTTTTATTTTTTCTAACATACTTTTCAAATACAAATAAAAATCGTTTATTTCCTTAAACAAAACAATGAACATAAAATACAGAATTAGGCACTGACAAAAGAAAAAGGTATGGCACAGCTTAGCTGGTTTTAAGCCCATCCAAGGTCAATCAAAGAGGGAGAAATTACAATTTAGGTATAATAAGGCAATGAATAGAATGTAGGTACACAATATTTTTTATAAGAAGTAAAACTACAACTACTTACCAATTACTGATTATATTCTTTAACGGTATAAAAATCCTATTAGAATATAAGGTGTGCTATATTATGAATTACTTGGAATGCGTGTGACTGCAATATTTATTTTTATACAGATTTTTTAATGATGAGGACATTTTTCTTTTTGAAATGTACACTTTTTTTGAAATCCCAATACAGGCAATAGGATGATGTCGTGAATATAATAAATATTTAAAAGTGGCGATTTGTATTAACAAAGGTTGATAAATGATAAGTAGTAATTGTTTATGAAAAACAATTTTTTTATTTGAAATCGAAATTTATTTGATTGGTTTGACATCATCCACATGATTTGTTTGAGCCCTGCTCAACATGATTTATTAGGTTTATTCCATAAATTATTGTCTCCACTGTTTTCAAAAATTTCATTAACAAAGACTCAATAGTAAAATACAAAGTGCAAATTGAAACATGTTTTCAACACCTAAAGAACACATAAATGTGTTTTTCAAAATATGGACCATGATGCATTTAAGTTTTACTAAGGACTAACTTTATTTCCTTTATTAATTTAATATTATGTGTGTAGAAATTTCCGCTAGTTGGGTTCATTTTGCATAGAATTCAAGGAGTAAGGCTCAGAACATAGCCTTTTTTACAATGCAGCACCCTCACCAAGTTTGTGCTCAACATAGGTACTGTACCTAGTTATAATAAAAATAATTAAGACCTATTGTTAATCTACAAAACCATTGAATATATAATCATTAATTAATTATCTGAAAATTTTATTTTTAACAAATTTTAGAAGCATTCTTGGATGAAACAAATGAATAAGGAGGACTATAGGAGGAGTAATAGATGCAAATGTGAAAATTCACTGTATAGCAGCTCACTTTAATCTTACCAAGCTATATGAACTCCCATGCATAGGCATAAGAACTAGTTATATATTTTAGTGCTGAGTATACAGACCTGCATTTAACTAATGCACATAACTATATAGTTAGCTATAGTTGACTGTAACTGTACTTGTGCACTGAAGTAAGAAAAATCTACTACAACTATTTATGAAAATATTATTAAGTACCTGTGACTATGTAATGTAATGCAAGACTGATGGCCCAAATGCAACTTGGTAAACCAAAATATGTGACTGTTTTTAGTAAAACGTACCAGTTTGTTCCTTGCCGATAAGGTGAGAATGCCATAAAGATTCATTTAGAAACTAATCTTTATGGCATTAGTGTTTTATGGGCAACCAACAAAGTGGTATCTTTAACTAAAAACAATGACATAAATGAGTAAACTAGTGAACCTTGATAGAAAGATTTGTTAACTACATTTCCAGGTAGGGCTGTCATCCATCCGGGTATCCCCAGATTTGTGATAATTTGGAGCCCGTCCGGGGAGCGTCCGGCCCGGATTTTTAGAACTGTCCGGATATTTTTGGGTTCAGGTCAATCCCTAGCAAAAGCTAAATTTTTAAATTAAAAATTGATTTCTTTAGTGTCTGGGGAGAGACCGCGATTTTAATTAAACATCCGATTATTTAAACTTTTTGCCAAGTTTCGGCAATGTACGAAATGGCAGCCCTATTTCCAGGAATTATTAGCAATGTTCAATTTGATATCTGACTGAAACTGAATACTGAAATCAGTAGAGATTCAATGAATACTACCATAACAGCTCATGAGAAAGTAAAAAGTATCCACTTCCAAATAACGATAACATAACCAAAGGCTCTGTACTCATAAAATCAGTGGCGAGAGAAGGAGTATAGATAACAGGAATACATACTTCCAAACAATTGTCCTCTCCTACTGCCCAGCGTTGCTTAGGGGCTAGACAGGGCAGTTCCGGGTCGTGGGAGTCACGCTCGCGGTCGCGCTCGCGCTCGCGCTGGAACACGTAGTGCACGCCGGCATCGTCCTGGGACTGGGAGCGGGCCTGCGCGGTGCGCGCACTCTGCAGTCCTGCTTCTCCAGCCTCTTCCTCCGCTCCCGACCCCGGCCACTTCATTGGGCTACCGTGGGGTTCAAGCATTCAGTTTCACTTCACTTCGATCTTCCACAACCGTAAACACGATTCTTTCGCGAAATTTCACCGCTTTCCGAGAAAACGACGCTTTTGCTCAAGTCCAACACGATTTGCAATTCGGTAAACGATTTACATGATCATAAAACACTGAATATGAAGAACGAAGTTCGCACTCATAACCATTGATTATCGTTTATTAGGCAGCCTTTTTGTCTTTCTGAATGACAGCTAGCAAAATCGAAACTGCGATGACAGCCGCCGCTAGGGCCGACCAAAATATTGCAGGCGCTTCTGGTATCACTGATGGCTCCAAACACAAAGGGAACGGGACAAATCGATGATAACGATAAACATTTTTTTTATCGTTTAGACTGGGAACATAAACTATCGTATTTACTAAATTCCAAAATATACTATGTCGGCGTCAAAATATTAAATCCAATAAACACTCTAAATAAAAACACTATTCACAGAAATTCTTAACAAAGGGACCACAAATATAATAACTATATATACACAGGACTATTTACAATGTTCAATTTTAAAAAATACCGAACTTAAGCCATTGGATACTATCAATAATTCCCGATTCAGAAAAGGCAACTAACATTCTTCCCTTCACTGCCTATCCGCCATATCGGTAGGGTCGGGCAGATGCGATGCGCGCGCAACGCGCAAAGCTATATAAACATAACATTGATATGGCATACACATGCCTTTTGCGTTCCGTACATGTAACATTAAGTACAATTTTTAAAACAACCATGTATCTGATTAGTGTTCAAAAACAAAGTTACAAATACATTTTGTTTATTTAATTAATTTCTTTAAAGACGCTACTGAAGTTTTCTATCCACATCGTAATTAAGAGATTAATCACTATCTTAATTTAAATCAAATATTAAGGATATACTTTTAAAACGTAAAGTCTTTATAAATTATATAGAATGGACGACACGTGGATATTTTGAGACGAATGAAATCGAATAGAATATTCGAGTTTTTTTAGTTCTCATGGTAAAATAATAATATATCTGTGAAACGAAATGTTATTTCTTTGAACGGCCAATCATAAGCCCCTCATTCACGGCAGTCCGCCGGCACCTCCGGCACCTCCGGCACGTTAGCATCGTGAAAGTCGTTGCCGGATGCGTGCCGTACCGTACGGCAACATCCTGCTAGCTCCGCCCACCTCCTTGCAGTCCGAATTGCACTAAATTACGGTAATAAACAATTGAGAAATGCGGCAATGCAAAAAATATTAATTATTCATTATTAAAAATTACATAAGAGATGGCGGCATTTTTTTAATATTTCACGATGCTATATTACGTTCTGGAGGTGCCGGCGGACTGCCGTGAATGAGGGGCTTAAAGCGCCGTAAAGTAGTAGCCTGTAGTCGTTCACAGTGCATTACAGGTGCCTGTAAGCCCCTCATTCACGGCAGTCCGCCGGCACCTCCGGCACGTAATATAGCATCGTGAATGTTGTTGCCGGATGCGTGCCGTACGGCAACATCCTGCTAGCTCCGCCCACCTCCTTGCAGTCCGAATTGCACTAAATTACAGTAATAAACAATTGAGAAATGCGGCAATGCATAAAATATTAATTATTCATTATTAAAAATGACATAAGAGATGGCACCATTTTTTAAATTCGAGTACAGTGTATGCGCTACAACGCAGCGCTGCGCATCTTTCAACGAATAAGTGCGAATTGGACTGCCAGGCTGGGCCACATGCACACCGTTTGTCCGCTACATCCAGCCATGCCGGAGTGCCGGCGGACTGCCGTGAATGAGGGGCTGTAGCCTGTACACTTGTAACCAGCAAGCCTACCACGAACATCGAAAATTGGCATTGACGGGAAAACCTCTTTGTCACTCCAATATGCAAGTGTGACAAAGATGGAGATACAAATCCGCAATCGTTCGATCTTCGTAGTACAGGCCCTGTAACTTTATAAAACACGGCCCAGGCTGGGCCACTTGCACACCGTGTGTCCGCTACATCCAGCCATGCCGGAGTGCAAGCGGACTGCCGTGAATGAGGGGTTTAAGGAACTCTTCTAGTTTCGCCATGTGTGACTGTCCGTCCGTCCGTCTGCGGGTTATCTCAGTGACCGTAACTAGTAATAATATAATAATAATAAAACCTTTTATATACCCACATATCATAAAGCCCCTCATTCAAGGCAGTCCGCCGGCACTCCGGCATGGCTGGATGTAGCGGACACACGGTGTGCAAGTGGCCCAGCCTGGCAGTCCAATTCGCACTTATTCGTTGAAAGATGCGCAGCGCTGTGTTGGAGCGCATACACTGTACTCGGTTCTTATCTGTGAAAATGTTATTATAGCTAAATAATATTATCGATTTCGATAAAATTATTTTTGTTCAAATTTCGTACACATCTGACACCAGAAAATTTGATTTGACCTCTATTCTAATATCAGTCGAGATGACGTTTAGTTTAAAACAAATGATACAATGATGCACGCAAGTCGTACGTGGAAAGGGCGGGAAACTTCGTGCGCGGTGGACGCGGTTTTCTATTCTCGTGTTGTAAATTTAATTTTAAATAGGATTGGAGTTTGTATTTAGTGTATATATTTGTAGATTTAGTATTACTTTTTTATTTCATACTAAGTTACGTGTATATATATCCTGGTAAGTGCTAATTTTAAGTAAATTCTGGAGGGGGATAATCGGCCCCCCGACGACCCTGGGGGATTGATACCCCCAGGGTCAAATGATGTAAATAATGTAAATAAATCATCCATAGAGTTATTAATTAAAGCTATGGAGTCATCCATGGACACCGATGCTTCGGTATCACACACAGATGTTAGTTTAAAAAGAAAACATCTTTCACGATTATGCAATACGTGTAACAAACGTAAACGCAAAAGTACATCAGGAAAGATAAGACAGACCGATTGTATTTGCGCAGATATAAGTAGTAGTCAAACCATTACAAGTCGAGTCGTCCCTAACCAGATTTCAATCCCTATTGTTAACCCGGATGTTGATATTACTACAGATAAAACTAATTCTGACACGGTTACCCCCTCTCCCAGTCGGGTGCCTGTTGGTCGAGTTCATTACCAACAATCTGATATTTCACCATTTGTAGTGCATGTACAAAAAGAAGGTAACAGTGAAGGCACAACTCTACACCCCATCACATTTGGTCGGTTCATGAAACAAAATGGCGTTCAAGGAGTTGAAAATGGTAGTTTGAAACGAATAGGCAGAAACCGAGTCAGCATGGCTTTTGCAACCTTTACGGATGCAAACAATTTCTTGAATAATGAAAACTTAAATAAAAATAATTATAAAGCTTTTATCCCAACTTTCAATGTGACACGCATGGGGGTCATTAAAGGTGTACCTATTGATTTGACCGATGATGAAGTTCAATCTTCCATTAGTTTGCCGATTGGTTGTGGGCCAATTTTAAAAATAAGAAGGATAAGAAGGAAAGCAGTTGTTAATAATAGTAACCAATTCATTAATACTGGTACTGTAATTCTAACGTTTGATGGACAAGTACTACCAACTAGGGTTTACATGTGCTATATGGCTTTGCCTGTGGAACTCTACATCTACCCCACGGTGCAGTGTTATAACTGCTGCCGCTACGGCCATGTCAAAAACCAATGCAGATCTTTGCCAAAATGTTACAAGTGTGGCCAAGGTCACTCTGGAGACACCTGTAATGTTGAAGAGGACGATTACTGGTGTTGCTTGTGCAAGGGATCTCATCAAGCCACCAATAGAAAATGCTTGGAATACAGTAGACAAAAAGCTATCAAGGAAACAATGAGCAAAAACTGTATCTCGTATATGGAAGCTACTAAATTTCACCCGCCAGTTTCAAAAGTATCGTATGCTGAAGCCTTGCTCACAGCAGCATCGGCACCGTCCTCACAAACACTATATAATAATTCTCAAATAAATCAAATATCAGCACCATCATTGAGCACTCATTCACACAAAAAAACGATATTCCTTAAACCTAAAACACATGCAAAGCTTGATAAAGGATATGATAGGTATGCTCATTCAGAGTTAATAAAACAACCAGTAATAAATAGAGAAAAACCTATATTTAATAATAATAACAGTGATGATGATGAAACTAGTTTTGATGACATCATACAATCCTTAATTAAATTATTATCTAAACCGCAAAAATCAAACTCAATATTACCGTCCAACGTTGCTGCAGTAATAACCGCTTTATTTAATCTAAAACACCATAATAATGGATCACAGAGCCATACTGGTTCAGTGGAACTGCCGAAGTCTAGTAAGTAAGAAACAAGATCTAATACACATTATTAATAAACATGATCCATTTCTCATATGTCTCCAAGAGACATGGTTGAGAAATGATTCTGTTTTTAACCCTTTATAAGGCCGCAGTTACACAGATATGTTACGTGAAAGTTAAATACACTACCAAGTTTGTAATGCACTGGGGAACACATCTACGGCAAAAAAAAACCGAAATCATTAATAAAAACATGTGGTCATTATATGCACTCTGCCCGTTAGTGCACTCGAGTTTTCAGATGATCTGTTTCCAATACACCTATTCATTGACATTGACAACAAACATAATGATGCTCTTTACAGACTGGTGTTTACTGTGTTTTTGTTTTGTGTGTGTACCATATTTATCGATATAGCATGTAACCTTTTATAATTTTATTAATCTTAGGTGGCAAATGATACACTTTCCTGATACTACAAACAACGTAGTTCAGTTATTGCAAATATTGCAATTCACGATGGAGCGTGGATGGAGAGTGGATTTATCAAAATTAGACCTTATTATCATACCAATAACAGTCTCACCACTCGCCTATAATAGAAATTATTAGATACAGCGACTTGTGTATTTTTACCCGACTACGGCAAAGCCAAAAGAAAGGGTTATGATTTTAGCAGTCTATGTATTTAATAGTATAATGGAAACAGTGACAAATGCTTGCTTCCCTTAACGGGCATAGTGCATTCATTGACCACAAACTTTAGATTAATTAATTTCACTAAAATTAAATTATGACCGAAAAAGTATAAATAAGAAAAGAATGAGAAAGATATTTGCTATATAATACCATAATAGTTAAATAAAAAAGAGGATGTTCTTCTCTATAAATGTTTATTAACTAAGTGGTTTCCAAATCGCCTCTGCCTTATAAAGGGTTAAAATGCCAGGATACGTCTGTCTGAGAGAAGACAGACCTGATGGGTATGGTGGAGTGGCCATTCTCATCAAAAATTCACTAACATATAATTATATCACACTCCCTGTACATAGTAATGAATTGTCTGTGATTGCAGTTCTTGTAAATAGTATTTGTTATGTATCATTATATTATAAAAAACCTAGCGATAATATTTTAAAAGAAATTGAGCAACTTTTTAAATTCCTCCCTAAGCCATATGTATGCTTAGGGGATTTTAACTGTCACCACGAGTTCTGGGGTTGTTCTCAAACATCATATTATGGTAAACAATTGTTGGATTTAATTACCTCTTGTAACTCATGCATACTTAACACAGGCTCTCCAACACGCCTAGCACGGACTCCTAGTGCAATAGATTTATCCATCTGCACCCCAGACCTTGCATCATCTCTGTTATGGTCTCCTGCAGAATCTACATATGGCAGTGATCACTTCCCTTTAATTATAACATTTCCTTTCCTCAAACCTTCAAAACATATCCGACAGCCGCGTTTAAAACATAAGTTGATAGACGAGAAGTGGAATGAGTTCAGGGAGGCTGTGGAAGATAAAATAAGTCAATTACCAGAAATAAATAGTGTAAATATATTAGAGTGTTCAAAAGCATTAACTACAACTCTTATTGAGGCTGCTAATGAAACTTTCCCATTAAAAAGTAATAAATCAGAGTTCATTCCATCTCCACCTTGGTGGGATTCAGAATGCACTCTTGCAGTCAAACATAGAAAGGCAGCAGAAAAAAAATATTGTCTAGAAATGACTGACCTCAACTTTGACAACTACTTAGATATTGCTAAGTCCACCAAAGAATTACTTAGGAAGAAGAAATTTGAGGGATGGCATAGATTTTGTAAATCCTTAAGTCCTAATGTATCATCTTCAATAGTCTGGCAAAACATTAGAAGGTTTAGGTCAGCATTTAAAGATACAGAGAATCAAATATCTCCAATATTAGCAGAACAAGTTTTGGATCGCTTGGGGCCTCCCTATGTTCCTGAGCATCCCATAATTTTAAAGCCTCTAGTATTACACCATGATACAGTCGATTTAAATTCTCGTTTTTCACTCTATGAATTGAAGGGTGTTCTCTCGTCAACCAAAGACTCCGCGCCCGGTGAAGACGGGATTCCTTACTCTTTTTTGTCAAATCTTAATGATAACAGTTTGTGTTACTTACTTTCATTGATTAACAATGTAATGATAACAGGGTTTGTTCCTGCAGAGTGGAGGTCTCAAACATTGATCTTATTACAAAAACCGAACAAACCAAATTCTGACCCCACGTCATACAGGCCTTATCAACGGTTTTAGCTAAAACTGCCGAACACTTAGTAAAAAAACCGGCCAAGTGCGAGTCGGGCTCGCGCACAAAGGGTTCCGTAGCAGCAAATATAATAAACTTATTATGTCAATTTATACACCTGGTGAATGGAGCTTAAACTTATAAGGTTCAGCCATCGTTTTCAGTGTAAGCACAATAACTTAACCAAAATTACAGTTAAATCAACCTATCTCAAAAACTATAAGAGATACTTTGATCAAACCAAAAATCGTTGAAAGAGTTAATTAGCATGCATCACCTCTATTTTTTTTAGAATTTTATACCCCGTAGTTATAAAAATAGAGGGGGGGGGACATACTTTTTACGACTTTGAGAGCTGATATCTCAAAAACCGTTCACTTTAAGAAAAATGTTTTTTAGAAAACTTTATATCATTTTAAAAGACCTTTCCATTGATACCCCACACGGGTATGTACATCGAAAAAAAAATTTTCATCCCTCAGTTACATGTATGGGGGGCCCCACCCCCAATTCTTTTTTTTACTATTTAGTGTCATAATTTTGTAGCGGTTCATACAACACATATTCCCATCAAATTTCATCACTGTAGTACTTATAGTTTCCGAGTAAATCGGCTGTGACAGACGGACAGACGGACAGACGGACAGACGGACAGACGGACATGACGAAACTATAAGGGTTCCGTTTTTGCCATTTTGGCTACGGAACCCTAAAAAATCGCTTAGAATGGTTTGTAGAACATCATAAACTACTATCTAGCAACCAATTTGGTTTTAGAAAAGGAAGATCCACTATTGACAGTTTAAGTATAATTACCACAGATATTAGATTAAGTTTTTCTAGAAATGACTCTTTAGTCGCTGCCTTCCTAGACATAAATGCCGCATACGACAATGTAAATATTTCAATTTTGAAAAATAAATTGATTCAACTAAATGTACCTATCCTTTTGACTAATTTTATAATAAATATGCTACACGAAAGGTATATAAAGTATCCTTTAGATGAGTCAGGAAATATTCACATAAAAAGAACAGTATGGAAAGGTCTGCCACAGGGCTCTGTCTTAAGTCCTTTGCTGTATAACATATATACGTATGATCTAGAAGTTAATGTTAAAGGAAACGGTAATGTTCTCCAATACGCTGATGATTTACTTGTATATGTTTCTGGACCATCTATAGAAAACAGTAGTAACGAGCTATCAATGTCTTTAAGTGCTTTAAATATTTGGTTGGATGCTAATGGTTTGGACCTGTCGCCCTCTAAAAGCACTATAGTAGTCTTCTCACGAAAGAAAAATATTCCCCCTGTTAATGTTAATTACAATGGCTGCCCGTTAACAGTTAAAGACCATGTAAAATTTTTGGGAGTCATATTGGACCGTAAACTCACAGGAGTTCCCCACTTTGATCATGTCACGCTTAAATGTGAACGAAATTTAAACATTTTAAGATGCTTGACAGGAGTATGGTGGGGTGCCCACCCTTTTACCATGAGATTATTGTACAATGCCTTAATCAGAAGTGTTTTAGACTATGGCACTTTTCTTTTACACCCCGCAGGTAACATAAATGCGGTCAAAAAACTGGACTCCATCCAGTCCAAGGCTTTAAGATTAATAACAGGTGCAATGAAATCAAGTCCAATCAGTTGTTTACAAGTCGAATGCTGTGAGGAGTGGATGCTGTGGAGGATTCCGCTTGCTTTTAGAAGACAGTTTCTCTGCGATAAATTTTTCTTCCGTACGCTGCAGTTGAACTCTCAGCCATTACTCATAAAACTTAAACATCTAGTAGAATTAGTCGAAACCAGCCACTATTGGGTTCATAAGGATTATCCTAGTCTTGTTCAAAGTTATAAAAAATATGAACGATTAGATGCACCCACTTATAGAGGCGCAAATCTTCCTTTATATCAACACAATTACAACAATCTTATTACAAAACCAGACATTAGATTAGATATAGGACTATCTAAAAATAGTTTGAATCCAAAAATGGACTTTATTAACATTATTAATTCTGAATGGACTGATTGGCACTGTCTCTATACGGATGCATCTAAACATGCCGATAATAGTTGTGTTGGCGTTGGGATTTACCATTCTCAATACAAAGGCATACAGCTTATCAAACTGCCACCTGAAACTTCTGTCTACACTGGCGAATGTTATGGATTACTTAAAGCTGTAGAATATGTACTCATGTTGAAAATACCCAACACTATAATCTTTTCTGATTCTCGTAGTGCTTTGGAAGCCATAATGAGGTTTCCATTTAAGTCTCATGAACAATCTCCAATTGTTTTTAATATTAGGAATCTTCTTTTTGAGTGTACTCAGATGAGTTGTGTTGTCGTTTTAGCTTGGGTGCCTAGTCATGTGGGCATTCCTGGGAATGAAAGGGCCGACCAATTGGCGAATGAGGCTATAGGCGCAGGAGACATTGTTCCATACATTAATTATTGCCATGACTTGATGAATTTATCGAAAGTGTATCTATATCAGGATTGGAATAGGGCTTGGAATAATGAGACCTCAAAAGGTCAACATTATAGACATATTCAGCAGTCAATTCTAAAGAAACCGTGGTTTAGCAAAATAGTTCTTCCTAAAACTACTACTTCTATTTTATGTAGAATGCGTCTGGGTCATGGTTGTACCCCGGTACATTTGCACGGGATAAATAAAAAACCAGATCCTCTATGTTCTTGTGGTGAATATGGGGATTTGAATCATATTTTCTTTACATGCGCACTTTACGATCGGTCTGACTTTCTTTCCAGTCTTGAATCACTTCGCATTCCATTTCCTACATCCATAAAATGCTTGTTATTTAATATTTCGCACGATATTTATAAAATTATATCTGTGTTCCTTGAAAAAAATTATATTAAGATTTAATATATGTACTTATTATACTTAGTCTATATATTTTACCAAATCCAATCCTTTTTTTTTTCCAAATTCCCGACACATCCGTTTTTCCTAATTCCTGGTTTCCCTAACTTTTAATTATCACATAATTTGACATTGGCTAATCTTATGAAAGCCATAAAAAAAAAGTCGTACGTGGCAAAAAAGCGCGGGAAACGTGAAACGTGGTGGTTGTGTTTCGGTGTTTCTCTTTCTTTTAATTTAATTTATAATAGGATTAAGATCAGGATAGTGCTAGTTTGTATATAATTTAGTTAGCATTTTTTGTAATTATTGTTTTTTCTATATACATAGTGTAAATATAGCATCAATAAATAAAATAAATAAATAAAATAAAATTAGGTAAGTTATTTTATATATAATCAGATGGGGGGGTTCCCCCGATCTTGGAGGCGGTAGCCTTCAGGTTGCGATGAACATTGAGGTAGAATCGAGCAACATGGACACGGACACTTCTGTATGCAGCAGAAGTGATCTTAAAAGACCAAAGATGTTTAAAAGATGCAAAAATTGCAATAAAAAAGGAGAAATAATAGCGGTGGGGAGTATACATGCGATTGCCAAACTGTACAGCCAGAAAAACCGGTTTTCTTGGACTCCAGAAGCCCCCAGCAGCTCAGTACCCTTTCCCGAGTTTATCATGTAATTTAATACTGAAATAAGGAAAGAATTTCAATCGATTTTCATATATCAAAGTTTGCAGTATAAAACTTTGAAAGCCTAAAACCTAACCTCAAAATATCCCAAAACAAACATCACATATCATCAAATTACACCTAATTCTGTATTCGAAAGATTTCTCGCAGATTGACGCTGTATAAGAAACATATATTTTATCAGGTGTTTCATAAATTGAGTCCGATTTCAGCCTATCCAGCTTTTAAGTCATAGTTGCTCACCTGAACTCTGTCGTCAGGCATACTATACATCTCCTCTAAGTGATTTAAAAATGTCGGAAACAATAATGAATAACTTAGCCTATATTTTGAACCCTGCCAATGTGCTCGAGGATGATGTTGTGCGCTTATTCCATGATACGTCAGCACAACATACAAGTTTCCGGCCGCGCGAGGTGGGGTTGTTTAAGTACCCAGAGCTGATAGAATCTGTACCGAGAGATGATTCACATTTACAAATCATCTTCGGTGGTGACGTTGGCAACTTAGGTTAGGTAGGGCACTGGACATGTATTTTTTTTAAAGTAGGTTTGTGACAGCAGATAGTGTAATTTAAATCTGCTGGTATCGGCTAATAACTTGTTTTTGTAGTAGTTAGTTTAACTATACATGTTTGTTTTGTCCCTTGTTATAGATTCTCTTCTGAGTGAATGGCATTGTATGAAAACACCGGTCAATTGTCGTCAGAGATCTCGTGCCTTTTCAAACCTTGACGTTGGCGGAATCATCGGCATATCGATGGGGCCATAAAAATCAAAGATAGATAGATAGGGGTAAACCTAATGGTAGTTATTGTATTGCTGTGTGTAGCGTGTGTGTGAATTACATAATAGCAAATCCCTCTGTAGCTTCAGTTAATGTTCTAAATAGTTGTCTAATATATTTTAGCACCCTATAATTACTACTACTATAAGTACTTACAGCTACGGAACCCTTCATTGTGCGTGGTCCGACACGCACTTGGCCGATTATTTATTTAATAGAATAGCCAACAAACCTTAAATATTCAGGCATAATTTTTCTCTTATCAGAACGACTGAGCTGGGTACTGTGAGGTCGCATGTATAGCAACAGGTACAGTAGCCAAAAGGTACGCTCCAACCCGATGCCGAGTTGTCAAAGGAATTCTCCTTAGATGAAATAAACCACGCCTTGAAAACCCTACCCCTTGGCAAAGCAGCAGGTTTTGACGGAATCTACAACGAATTCCTTAAACAACTCGGCCCTAGGTGTAGACAATGGCTAACATGCTTTTACTCTAATATCCTCAATCACAATAGACTGCCGCGCAACTTCAACCGTGCTAAAATCATAGCAGTGCTAAAACCGGAAAAACCTGCCGATGACCCTAAAAGTTACCGACCGATCGCTCTTCTCAGCTGCGTATACAAGCTTATGGAAAGGCTGATCTACAATCGCATCTACCCACACGTGGATAAAATAATACCCGCTGAGCAAGCTGGGTTCCGCAGTGGCCGCAACTGCACAGATCAAGTGATGTCCCTCACAACTCACATCGAAACAGGCTTTCAAAGAAATATGAAGACGGTTGCGGTAATGATAGATCTGTCCTCAGCGTACGACACGGTCTGGAAGCAGGGACTGATATATAAGCTCATGACTGCGTTACCATGCAAGAAAATAGTGGCACTAATTAACACTATGTTGAGCAGCCGCGAGTTCATCGTACATCTCGGAGACCATCAAAGTACGGTCAGAAAGCTAAATAATGGCCTACCTCAGGGATCAGTCTTAGCCCCTCTCCTTTTCAACGTGTATACATACGATATACCAGAAACGCAAAGTCGGAAATTTATGTACGCTGATGACATCGCCATAACATCCCAGCACAACAGCTTCCAACCTTCAGAGGAGATACTGAACAAAGATTTGGCGAGCTTAGACAAGTACTTCACGAAATGGCGATTGGTTCCCAATACTTGTAAAACAGAAGTAACAACCTTCCACCTGTACAACAAAGAGGCTAAATACGAACCTAGTATCTCTTTTGGAGGGAAAATCCTAAAATTCAACCCAACACCCAAGTACCTTGGAGTAACACTTGATCGTAGCCTCACTTACGCGCCACACATAAGCAAATTAGGGAAAAAACTGCAAACCCGGAATAACATCATTCATAAACTAGCTGGAACCACGTGGGGAGCTAGAGCTGATGTCCTTCGCACCAGTGCCCTAAGTTTGGTTTACTCCACAGCAGAATACTGCGCACCTGTCTGGCTGAACAGTGCGCACGTGCAACGAGTGGATGTTCAGCTGAATCAAAGCATGAGGTGTATTTCCGGCACTATCAAGAGCACCCCTGTGCAATGGCTCCCAACGCTTAGCCACATTCCTCCTCCTCACCTAAGAAGGCAACAAGCCCTGGCCCGAGAGGCGCGGAAGATCCTGGCCCATATCGACTTGCCTGCACACGCTGAGTTTGTTAACCCTCCTCCACATCGGTTAAAATCTCGTCACCCTCCCTACAATACTGCACGAAACCTGATAGACTGTAATTTTAACACAAACGCAATGTGGGAAAGGGAATGGAGAGACAGACCTCCTGAAAGCATGGGTGTCACCGTCAACCCTATAGTGAAACCACCTGGCTTTCTATTGCCCAGAAAAGAATGGTGTCAGCTAAATAGGTTAAGAACAGGCTTTGGACGCTCACGATCTTTTCTACACAAGTGCGGCTGGGTACAATCTCCTGAGTGCGATTGCGGTGCCGCAGTTCAGGACATGGCGCATATCATTGGGGACTGCCCACTCCACAAATACGACGGCCATCCAGCAGACTTGTTTACCCTCGACAAAGACGTAATCCAATGGATGCAGAATTTAAATCTTACTCTGTAAAATTAACGACTGACAGGGAAAAAAAAGCCATACGATTAAATAAACCTTAAATATTGTTAGTAAATTTATAGGAGTAATATAATAATAACTATAATAAGTAAATCATTCGTCAAGTCAAAAACCGGTCGAAATATTTATTCGCCGATAAGTTACTCGCGAATAAATTATCCATCCGCGCATAAATCATCCGCGAATAAATCATCCGCGAATAAATCATTCGCGAATAAAAAATTGGTGGATTATTCGTCATTCGAATGATCATTTAGATACATTTTTATTCGAATAATGCCCATCTCTGGTTGTGAGTCGATTTTACAGGATTCTTATTAGTTAGGGAAAGTAAGAGTAAAAAATTATTCTGAATATTTATTTTGACATGTTTATTGTTTCACTTGTATGACGTAATGAAAGCTATTATCAACCGACTTCAATATTTCTAAATGAGGAGGTTCTCAATTCGTCTGAATTTTTATTTTTGTTATTATTATTATTTGTTTCTCCTTTGCGGATCACGGGCCTGTATCTACATCCCGGTCTTTTGGTAGGCTTGCGTGGGGATACAGATCCAACACGTAGAGGCCTTTCGGAGAATTTTGCTGTGTAGTGCACCTGCTAGAACCAATTCACGGGTGCATCAATAGATACCCGTGAACCGGTCCCAGCAGGCGTTGGAGCTATTGTAAAGAAAGTGGAAAGAATACCAGGCTATGGCGTTGAGGTTTGGGTGGATCAGAAATGGACTATTGCTAAGAGTTCCGGACGCCTGCCATAACAATGTTTAAAACAAGTTATCGAGGCAGGCGGTGACTTGCCGCCGACTAGATGGGCCCCTGATACTGCCGTCGCAAGGACGGCCAGGAGCAACATCGATGTGAACGGCTCAGGGGTGTCGAGAGGTGTGCGCCGCTGTTGCCAGCCACTGTGCCCACTCGCGTCTTATGCATATTTCACTTCCACCCCTGGAGCATATCGCTCTAACGACTCCTCTCTGGACGGCCAATGAAGGCAAGCCAGAGCTGAGAGTCCTACGGGTCCCCTTGGGGTCCACTCCGACCGACGAAGACACGCCGGAGACGGAGACCCTGACCGACTCTCTGGAGCACTCGGGTCCGTGGGGTCGTTACTCCCCAACAGCTCGCCACAAGCTGCCCTGCGGGCTTATTATTATTCACTTTATTTATTTTTTATCTTAGGTTAGGCTATATAATATGATTATAAAAGTAAAATACAAAAACACATACAAAAACAATACAAAATACATATAAACATATTATAAAAACCTAACTTAGAGTGCCGCCGGCAACGGGGCAGGGCCCAGGCTGCCGGTGGTTAGGGCCGCAGAGAAAGGAACCGCCGGACTATACGCGCTGTGTCCAGGATTACTGCCTTCTGCATCTGACCCTTGATCCATCCACCAAGCGAGAGTCTCTCAAGATGTTGGTCGAGACTCTTCGCTATGAGACCGTTCGCTGAAACGACTATCGGAACAATGATCGTCGAGTCAACATCCCACATGGCGGTTATTTCGTGAGCCAAGTCTAGGTACTTACTGGACTTGTCCTTCTCGGCTTTCACGAGATTCTCGTCATGGGGGATGGTGACGTCGACGAGCACGGCCCGGCGCTGCGATCGATCTACCAGCACGATGTCAGGCTTATTGGCTACAATAGTCCTGTCCGTGATGATAGATCGATCCCAATAGAGCGTGGCACGACCATTTTCGAGAACTGGTGCAGGTGCGTACTTGTAGTACGGCACTTCGTGGTCCACAAGATCGTATTTAAGAGCAAGTTGCTGGTGAATAATCCTGGCTACGAGATTATGTCTGTGCAAGTACTCGCCGTTAGCAAGATGAGAACAACCAGAAATAATATGCCTGAGTGACTCTCCGGGACGGCGGCATGCCCGACAAATGTCGACCGTACCGTCCTTCAGGATATATTTCCGATAGTTATTCGTCATGATAACTTCGTCCGCAATTGCACAGGCAAACCCTTCGGTTTCTCCGAAGAGGTCCCCGAATCGTAACCAGTTCACCGACGCGGGCAGATCCACGTCGAGGCCCATGAGGGCCTTGTAGAACCGCCCGTGTAGCTCTTTGCTCTTCCATACCGTCTTGCGGTCCTCGGTGCTTAGTACCACAGGTTTGCGCCAATTCTCTTTTGCCAAGGAGAGCGGCGTGAGATTTCTGTCTACTGCCACCACATCACGATGCATCCCACACTCGTTGTTAAGGAAATAATTCCTAAGATTGTACACCTCACGGTTGTGAAGGTTTTTGGCGTTTAAAAAGCCGCGACCTCCACATTTCCGTGGGATGTACAATCTCATAACAGACGAGCGCGGGTGTAGCATACGATGTGTGGTGAGCAGTAGGCGAACTCTCCAATCCAGGGCATCCAGCTCGGTCTGGGTCCATCTTAGTATGCCAAAGGAGTATGTGAGCAGAGGCATTACCCAAGCGTTAAAGGCGCGCACTATGTTGCCACCTGACAAAAGACTGTTAAGTACTTTTGTCAGCCGACCAAAGAAGCGCTCCTTCGTCGCCTGTCTAATACCAGCGTCCTCAATACCCAACGACTGTGACATACCAAGGTATTTATAGGTTTCTGCTTCAGAGATAGATCTGAACGACATTGTCTCAGAAGGTTGTAAATTTGTTGAATTTACTACTTTCCCCCGCTGTACATGCATAATCGCGCACTTATCGACACCAAATTCCATTTTGATGGCTCTACTGAAAACTGCGGTGGTTTGCAATAGCTCCAACAAATCTCGGTCATTTGGTGCAAATAGTTTGAGATCATCCATGTACAGAAGGTGAGAAATGACTTCACCCTCTCTCCGAAGCCGGCAACCTAGCCCTGAATCCTTCAACAGGGTGCTGAGAGGATTCAACGCTAGGCAGAACCACAGGGGACTCAGACTGTCACCCTGGAATATTCCCCGCTCTATCCTTATAAAATCCTGCGGCCCAGGGGGACCATCTCTGTCTCCTGGTTGACAAAGGACTGTGGTCCACTGCCCCATACACGCGCCTAGGAAGGATATTAAAGCTGCATCAAGTTTATACAGCTCCAATATCCTTCTCAGCCATGAATGAGGCACCGAATCATAGGCCTTTTTATAGTCAATCCAAGCGGCTGAGAGGGTTCCCTTGTTCCGCCGAACTTGTTGGCAAATGGCCATGTCGATGAGGAGGAGCTCTTTAGTACCACGGGACCCAACCCTACAACCATTTTGAGAAGAGGCCAAAACATTGTTTGCGACAATATGCGCGTTAATTTTTGCTCTCAAAATGGATGTAAGGAGCTTGTAAAGCGTGGGCAAGCACGTGATGGGTCGATAGTTTTTAGCTTCCGTGGTACTACCGGACTTGTAGAGCAGGAAAGTTATACCAGTTGTTAAGGAAGGTGGCAGGGAACCAAGCTCAAGGGCTTGTTGAAATTGCGCAGCCAACCGTGAGTGCGAGCATCGAAACCATTTTAGCCAAAAGTTGTGCAATCCGTCCGGTCCAGGACTTTTCCAGTTTTGAGCCGTACGGATGGCACAACTTACGTCTTCGGGGCTGATGGTGATAGCCCCCATTGGTTCGATGGCCTCGCTTTCACGTTCAACAACGCTCATCCATTCACCCTCCGTGTGCTCAACGGGCACCGACCAGATGCTACGCCAGAAATCAGACATGGCAGCAGCATCCGGCGGTCACGCGTCGGGCACACGCAGGTTAGTTTCCTCCCACCTTCGGTATACTTTCCTTTGGTCACTTTGGAAAAGACGATTCTGCTGGAATCGGTCCACACGCTTTCTGTAGCGACGAATACGGTTTGCCCATGAATAGATTTTCTGCTTCAGAAAGTCAATGCGTTCTGTGACATTGGCCATGTAGTCACGGGGCTCAATACCCGTCCCCGCGAACGCCTGGTTCACAAAACGCATTACTCGGGGGCGATTATTACCCCCCCTGAAGCAGATCAACTTTGCAACAAGAGTCCTAAATGAGTTGATACGTCGCTCGATCCGCACTTGCCACGCGGGGACACCTCCGGCGGTCCTAGGTGCACGTTCAGCGTCCGGAAACTTGACTCGAGCAACACGGCACGCCGAGATGGCCCCGCAGTACATGATCGAGTGTGTATCATCTAAATCTTTACTAGACCGTAGATACGGTTCTAGCAAATCATTCAGGGCACTCATTAGCGCTAGATTACGTCTATTCATTGGCAAACGTGGTAATCGTGGCCTAGAATTGTTTGTGGACCGATACTGCGTAATTACCTCTTCCAAAGTCCTCCTCAATTGCTCATTAGCTGAAGTACTCACACTCTGATTAGCAAACTCCTCCTCGTCAGCACTGGGATCAGCCCGCGGTGCCTCCGATGCCAGGTCGGGTGCGGGCACCGGATCCGGCAACATGGCGGGCGGGTCTCGTGCCGAAGTGGAGACTGCGGCAGCAGTGAGAGCCTCCAGGCGAAGCCGATCGAGCGTCACGTCATCCAACCGCTTTAACCGCTGAATGACGCGCACCTGATCCGATAATCGTTGCTCCGAAACAGTGATGGCAGGTTCAAGAGCCTGAAACAGAGGCAACATCCTAGCACGGTACGCGGATAGCCGGGTTCCCCCCTCTGTAGCCCCATAGTAGGCGCGCATGCAGTTCTCATTCATAATCTGAGTCCATCGCATGCGGCGCACTACACCACCGGCAGCGAGAGCCGTTGGCGGAGCAGAATGCCCCGCAGGCCCCAAGCGTGCCGGCAGCGGAGGTCGTCCTCGTCGCGCTGGTGGTGGTGGTGGCGAGGGCGACTGCCCGCGCTCGTCACTGCTCGACTCGCTGGTGTTCGCGTCAGGCGCTGTGGCATATTCGTCGCCTGACGACGGTTGCGAGGAGTTGGACGGCGTGGGCGAGGGTGTGGGTCGTGCGCTTCGTGGTTGGGCCGCTTTCGTCCGCGATCTTGTGAGCATTTTATTTTATTTTGTAGTTTGCCATTTGACAGTTGTGATCAAAAGTAAATTGGTGTATCAAAAGCCTGTGTAATCGTGTTTTTTGTAACGACACATCATTTGGGGGTCGTAAATATAATTACACAACACTAAAAACTGAGATTGGGCGAAACTATAGTACAAAATATAAATATTGAATAAAATTTTCTCTAGACGCGTCCGTCAGTGTCAACGGCATTTTTTTTATTATTATTATTCTCTTTATTTTCTGTAATTCTTAGGCTAGGTAATTTTATAATATGATTATAAAAGTAAAATACAAAAACACATACAAAAACAATACAAAATACATATAAACATATTATAAAAAACCTAACCTAGAGTGCCGCCGGCAACGGGGCAGGGCCCAGGCTGCCGGTGGTTAGGGCCGCAGAGAAAGGAACCGCCGGACTATACGCGCCGTATCCAGGATTACTGCCTTCTGCATCTGACCCTTGATCCATCCACCTAGCGAGAGTCTCTCAAGATGTTGGTCGAGACTCTTCGCTATGAGACCGTTCGCTGATTTAATTATTTATTATTATTTTTATTATAATTTTTTTAATGGATGTTACCTCAGAACTCCGTCATTAATGAACCGATTTGAATTTTTTTTTTGGTTTCTTAAAGTAGATGGTTCCAGGTTAGTCCCGTTTTTTTCAAAATCTATTTCTGATGATGGGATCTATGAGGAACTGAGGGAACTCCTCAAATTTGAAAGGCACATGCATGCTGATTTGGGTGATTTCTTAAGAAACTCGAGCATTTCTTTACGAAAATCATCAATTTGGTGGAGTGGATCTGATAATGAAGACCAGGGATGGCAAAGTGGAACTGCTTGGTAATTCCCAGGACTATCATCCGATTTAAAAAAATATTTTTTTGTCTGAAAATAGATGGTTCCAGATTTGTTCCGTTTTTTTCAAAATCAATTTCTGATGATGGGATCCATGAGGAACTGAGGGAACTCCTCAAATTTGAAAGGCACATGCATGATGATTTGGGTAGTTTCTTAAGACACTCGAGCATTTCTTTACGAACGTCATCAATTTGGTGGAGTGGATCTGATAATGAAGACCAGGGATGGCAAAGTGGAACTGCTTGGTAATTCCCAGGACTATCATCCGATTTAAAAAAATATTTTTTTTCTGAAAATAGATGGTTCCAGATTTGTTCCGTTTTTTTCAAAATCAATTTCTGATGATGGGATCCATGAGGAACTGAGGGAACTCCTCAAATTTGAAAGTCACATGCATGGTGATTTGGGTAGTTTCTTAAGACACTCGAGCATTTCTTTACGAACATCTTCAATTTGGTGGAGTGAACCTGATGATGAAGACCAGGGAGGGCAAAGTGGAACTGCTTGGTAATTCCCAGCTCTATCATCCGATTTGAGACATTCATCTTTTCAAGATAGTCCTATTTGATTATAGTTCTATTTTGATGATGGAATTCGTGAGGGATTGAGAGAACTCCTCAAATTTTAACGGCACATGCATTCTGATTTGAGGGTTTCCTTAAGTAACTAAAACATTGTTTTGGGGGAGCCAACATTTTGATGAAGTGGACCTGATGATGAAGACCAGGGATGGCAAAGTGGAACTGGTCGATAAACCTAGAACCTTATTATCCTTTTTTTTTTTTTGACGGAGTGGTGAATGCTTTTACGCACCGTCCCCCCGACCCCGGGTAGGCCATAACGGGGGGGGGGGGGGGGTGTGAGACTCGGCGTAAAACAGGCCCTACCCACTAAACACCACTCCGGCGTTTTCATCCTTGCCGTTGGTGAGGGCACCATGGGATCGATTATTCTACCACGTTGCTCCCCGGCGGCCCTGGCCCGATCCAGGGCATTTCTGCACTAAGGAGGGGGAGGTCGAAACGCTTAACCTCCCCCCCGACGACGTGTGGCCGTGCAATGCGGGACCCGACCCGCTGGCCCCATCGAGAGTCTTGGCGGTTAACCACCTGACCCTGTCGCCTGCGACGTGCACTGCACGTCCATAGGTGAAGGGGGGTTCGCCACTGGTGGGGCTCTATTTGTGGCCCCGCGAGTTTCACTACCGGCCTCTACCCCCCTCACATTGGGGGGGTTGCAGGCCGTTCCGCCCATTCGATGTCCTGCTGGCCTTTTGGCGTGGTGGCAGACTGCACAGAAGGCCTCGGCCTGGCAGTCTGCCCTTTTGTGCCCCAGTTTGCTACACCGGTAGCACAGGTCCGTTCGGTCGACCGGGGACGGACACGTCGCCGCTGTGTGGCCGGTGCCCAGGCACCTGTAGCACCGGAGTGCCTCGGGCTCCATCGCCCTCACTTTGGCGGCCGACCATCCCACCAGAATCTGCCCCGCCTCCTCTGCGGCCCTAGCGATCTTCACCGGGCACCGCACCAGAACCGCTCCTGTGCCTCTGATGCCCCGGCTGATTGCCCCAACTGTTATTGCCGTTGGCGGGCACCCTCCTATGGCCGCAACGGCCAATGTTATAGACGCCTGCGTGGCCGCCTCGTCTAGGCCGGAAATCCGGAGACGCGCCATTTTCACTGGCCTGTACACTCGGGCCGCGTCTCCGATGGTGGCCTCCAGGCGGTCTTTGAATGCGTCCGCCGTGCGCCCATTATCTGTGCTCGCCATCTCAAAGATGCGGGCCCCGTTCGCCGACTCCCTTATTTTTAGCCGTTCCACGCCCAGGTCTTGCGGCTGGAAGGCCTGGGTGGCCCTCCTTAGGAGTTCCGCGTAGGACTCAGTGGCCTCCGGTTTCAGGGCCACCACAACGGCCGCCGTCTTCGGGACTGCCACCTTCTTGGGCGCTGGGGCAGAGGAAGCGGTCTCCTTCCGCTTATTCTTCCCGGCAATCTCCTTCCATGTCGCCTGGGCTGGGGCTCGCGACTCGACAACGGGAGTTGCCTGGGATCCGTGGCATGGGGCTGTCCCCCTCTTGGTCTTCGGGAGTTTTGGCGTTCTTGTCGGGGGCATAAGGGTTGCCCCAGTTACTGCCCGGCCCCTCTCCACTGGGCCGCCACTTTCCGGTGCAGCCGCCGCATGCCCCTGACTCTCCGTTGCTCTCCTGTCCACCGCGAGGAGCGGGCGGACGGTTGGCTCTTGAGGGAGGCGACTCCGTATCTCCTCTAGTCCGGCCTCAACCATGCCACCCAGGGAGACAATAAGCTCCCTAGAGAGGTCTTTCTTCAGCTCCGCGAGAAGCTCCGCCATCTCAAATCGGACCCGATCCGGCACTGAGGCTTTTGGGTCTGGGCGGACTTTTCCTCTCTCTGAGAAGGCTTTCTTCAGCGCCTCCGCCTCCGTGCGCAAGGTCGCCAACTCCTCTTTCATCACCCGGTTTCCTTCGCGGAGGGCGCGGATTTCCTCTCTGTCCCCTTGCGGGAGCCTATCCATGGCCGCGGCAATCTGGCGGCAGGCGTTGTATATAGCGCCCTTTACGTCGCCTTTCAAATTTCTTGACTTCGCCGCCTGCGTCATAATGTCCTCCGCGGCTTGGTTGACCACCACCCAGGGGTCTTCATTGACTTCAGGGGAGGCACGGTCCTCGCTCCAACGTCGCTCGTCTTCCGACTCCACCTCCTCTGTGTCCGAGTCCGTCTTAATCGTCTTGAGGCTGGCGCGGGCGGCCGCGAGTCCCACGTATGTCCCAGTGGGGCGCCCCGCTATTTTCACCCTGAGTCTTGGGCAGGTCCCAGGCCCCGAATGTTTCCGGCCTCTCCTGGCCGTGCTCACTTTGGGCTCTATTTCTGCTGGGGCCCCCTTCGAGTAGGGGTTGGCTCTTTTTGTTGCCTTGCCCTTCCCCTTGGGTGTCTTCCTTCCCGAGGAGGTCCCAACGTTATCTACATCTGATTCCTCAGCTGGATAGGGCTTTGGTCCACTATTCACGTCCTGGACTAGTTTGAGGAGTGAATTCCTCGGTGGACCTCCACCCTTCAGTCGCAAGTCGCAACATAATTTTATCGTTAGTGCCATCGTAGTCCGTAATGCCTAAGCCAAGGTCATTAGTTTTGTCGGTCGTCGTTTGGCCCTGAGAAGGGCCGTTTTCAGGGTTTTTATTTAGTTTTGAGTCCATAAAGTTCCCACGAGTACAAAGTAAAGGTTAGTCACCCCAGGCAGTGACTTTTGTTACCTGAGGAAGGTTAGGTGGACCTAACCAAAGGCGCAACGCCTAGAGGCAGTAACGACTGACAAACCGGCCAGCCATTGTTAAACAATAGGATCTCGCGCTGCCTCACCACTTAAACCTCGGGATTTTTTATTGAGGTTTAATCCTCGTGACCCAGGCAGCTAAGCCAAGGTCCCCGGTCCGCGATAAGAATCTTGGGTAACGGGTTGGAGCAATCACTGCTCCCCACAGCTGGCGGTTAGGCCAGCCCCGATCGCATTGCTGCGTCGTCTCGTCCAGACTGTCTTCAGTCCGTGCCATGCACCACATGAAGACAGTTCTGCCACATCCACAGTCACCTCAGGTACCTAAGGCATACCAGGAGCTGCTCTCCACAAAGTCTCGGCATTAAAGCCCCCGCAGGAGTAAACTCGACTGCCACCGACCTAGTCTGGTAGTTCGCAGAGGGAGAATAGCCATCGCACAACTGAGCGGGCTATTCTCCCCCTCCCAGGTGCACCACGGGGAGGTCTACCAGCTCCGCACCCTAGAACCTTATTATCCTAGTTGTGACATTCATGTTTTTGATTTGATTTCTATTCTGATGATGGGGTTCTTGAAGAATTCAGAGAACTCAAATTTGAACGGCACATCATCATCATTGTGATTAGAGGGTGTTCATAATTAGCTTACGCATTTTCTTACTGTGGCCATCATTTTGCTGGAGTGAACCTGATGTTGATAATCAGGGATGGCATAATAAAACTGCTCGATAATTTATAGTCTGTCATCCAATTTAACACATTGTTATTTTGCTTGTTTTAAAGGTCTACAAGGGAGTTCCGTTTGATTATACTTCACATGTAATGATGGAAGCCCTGGGACATTAAGAAAGCTCCTCAATTTTCGATCGTACACGTGCGGTGTATTGGATATTTGTGAAGTAAACTGGCTAACTCAAACAAATTCAAAATTTCACTTTTACCGGGAACCAAATGAAGTCGGTTTTTTTTTCTTAAAAATTATTTTAGAAACATGCTTGCTGAAATATATTTAGGTAGGTACATTAGACTCATATTTAGACATAGTACTGTATATAGACTGTATTATAAGTCGTTCCCAATATATAACGTGGCATGATTATTTTCGAAATTATTCGCAGGTGAGTATTTGTATTACGACTCTTCGTATTCCACAAGACCGTATAATAATAATCCAGTCATTGAACTGGAATGGACAGCTTGTATAACATGTTTGATTATTTAGGAAATAATTTATAATAGCCGCTTTTTTTAACGTAACGGATATTTCGAAAATCTAGTATTGTCTAGGCAACAAAATATCGTTACATGCTAATTGTCACAAATATGTACACACATGTTAAGTACAAACGTTTTTCTTGTAAGATTTTTATGGTTATGTGTTTTTTTAGTCGTTTAAAATAGGTCAAGACCAGTTTATACCTATTACAATTTGTTTCTAGCGAAATAAAATGACACATATATCACCCGTGCAGTGCCATACAATTCGTAGACTTAACGGTTTTACGTGAATAAGTTTTCTTCGGTTTCGCTTTTAACAGATAGAAGACAAATAACCGTAAATTTAAAACATCGAGTGAGTTCAGTTTTTTTTACTTTTTACCTACTTCCGGAAGAAAAGTTTGTAGAACTTTGCATATCTATATCTATATATTTGTTATAAGTCGTTCCCAATTAGGGCTTCCAATACCGGTATTTTTTGTATGGGCAATACCGGGATCCCGGGATCGCCCATACAAAAAATACCGGTATTGGAAGCCCTATTCCCAATATATAACGTGGCATGATTATTTTCGAAATTATTCGCAGGTAAGTATTTGTATTACGACTCTTCGTATTCCACAAGACCGTATAATAATAATCCAGTCATTGAACTGGAATGGACAGCTTGTATAACATGTTTGATTATTTAGGAAATAATTTATAATAGCCGCTTTTTTTAACGTAACGGATATTTCGAAAATCTAGTATTGTCTAGGCAACAAAATATCGTTACATGCTAATCGTCACAAATATGTACACACATGTTAAGTACAAACGTTTTTCTTGTAAGATTTTTATGGTTTTGTGTTTTTTTAGTCGTTTAAAATAGGTCAAGACCAGTTTATACCTATTACAATTTGTTTCTAGCGAAATAAAATGACACATATATCACCCGTGCAGTGCCCTACAATTCGTAGACTTAACGGTTTTACGTGAATAAGTTTTCTTCGGTTTCGCTTTTAACAGATAGAAGACAAATAACCGTAAATTTAAAACATCGAGTGAGTTCAGTTTTTTTTACTTTTTACCTACTTCCGGAAGAAAAGTTTGTAGAACTTTGTGTACTTTGTAGTTTTAGCTACAGTGTCAAGTTTGATATTATTTTCGGATAATTTAGGAACGCGGAATTCATTTTTGAAATTAACTTTTTACCATTTCATACAAAATAATTGAAAAAATTTAAAAAAATCTGAAAATTTAAAAAAATATAGTGAAAGTTTTGCTTATAAAATAAAAATTATAATTATATTTTGCAAATAAAAAAATACTAAAATATAGGCCATTTATCATAGATCTTTAAAAAATATCACTTAAATAGTGAGTGTAAAGTAAAAATTGGATAAAAAAATATTTTCCATCGCAACGAAGGCGTAACCGTGCGCAGCGCAGCGCGGTAAGTTTTTAATTACCTCATGAACTACTGCGTTATTTACACAAAATTAAATTCTTTTAATAAATAAACATTTTTCTGAATATTACTTCTCTTTTTAGCATAAGCCTCCGCATGCGCAAAGCTCCGTACATTTGATTTCGCGTTTTACACAATTGCACCCATCCCTTATGGGATGCACCTTATGGTGCACCTAGTCTTGCATCTGTATCGTATTAGTTCTGTACAATACATACATTAGATGCTACCAGCACAGGAATCCATAAAGGTGCCCACGTATCAGTTTACACACTTTCACCCATCCCCAGTTGGGCGGACATGGTAAATCTTGACGGGGTATTAGGAGTTGTTCGTACACATGTCCCCCTTGACATGTTGTACCAAGTAAATGCTTTGACAGCGCATCTTTTGCCGGCAGTAAATTTTCTAAAGTCCTGTCTTTTTTGTGAAAAAATACTTTCTCTATCTGTTCATCATCATCATAATTTCAGCCTGTAAGCGTCATCACTGGTAACACACATTGGTTGTACACCTAAGTTTTCAGGCACTGGGGGATTTTGGACGAGAAGACGTTTTGTAGTTTACCGAACGCTGCCCAGCCAAGTTGGATCCGTCTACTGACCTCTCTCTCAAAATTGGACTTACCTAATCGGACTACTTGTCCCAGGTATATATATTCGTCAACAACTTCAAGAGTAGAGTTTCCAACAGTCAGTGCGGTGGGTGTAACATGGACGTTATACATGACCTTCGTTTTGTCCATATTCAGACCCACTTGTTGCGAAACTCTATTGAGGTCTCCGAGCATTTGTTCTAGATCCTCCAGCGACTCAGCCATGACTACTATATCGTCGGCAAATCGGAGGTGTGTGAAATGATGCCGTTGTTATACAAGCACTTCAGCACTTCGACGTACCGATAGTCAATACGGCATCGCTGGAGGGATCAAAGAACAGCCCATGTTTCGACCGAATCTAAGGCTTTCTCATAGTCCACAAATGCCAAACATGATGGCCGATTATAGTCTCCGGTCTTCTGTATAATCTGCAGCAGCGTGTGTATGTGATCTATGGTACTATATCCTTTTCGGAAACCGGCTTGTTCGGTAGGCTGGAAGTCATCGAGCCTGCGTTCGAGACGGTTCGTGATGACTCTCGAGAACAGCTTATAGACGTGGCTCAGCAGTGTTATGGGTCTGTAGTTCTTCAGTAAGGTTTGTCACCTTTTTTCAGAAACACAACACCCCTGTTCTACGCCTCAGGCGTTTTATCTTCGAGCAAGGAGGAATTAAATAGCTTCTGAAGGACTTTCAGTACCGGCGTCCCGCCCGATTTCAGAAGCTCTGTAGCGATTCCATCCTCGCCCGGTGCCCTGTTGTTCTTAAGCTGTTTGAGAGCCATCCTAATCTCGTACAGGCTGATATCCGGGATATCCTCGGTATAGTGTCGGGTTAGCTTGGCTATGGGCTATGCGGTCCATCGCTGAGCAAACAGGCTCAGAGGAGACCGAGGTATACAGGGCGTCCCAAACTTATGGGACATGAAGGGGAAGTACCTTAAATATCGTAGATAGTGAATTTTGCTCAAAGAAGACTTTATGTTATTTTTAAAAGTTAGTAATTCTGCATTCATAGATTTTCTAAAAATTACTTGCTTCGTCTGGGAATCGAACCGACTAAAATGTGAAAAAAAAAATCACCCTTTTTTTATGATGCCAATCGAAAGAACAGCTAAAAAATAATAACTCTGCTTAAGTAACATAGTATTTTAAAAGAAAGGAACAACGTGAAATTAATCATTTTAATCAAATAAAAAACATACATGAAACTGCCGTAGTCAATTAGTTAAGTAGGTATTTTTTTGTAAATTAATTAATTAAATGCTCAAAATGTGATCCCTCTTGTCTTACGCAAATCGCCAATCTTGTAATAAGCCCGCTGCCTGTTGATTTTCTTATCATTTTATGGTGAACACTCGATGTGATATGGCACAATTCTGTTTGCAACTCGCCTACGTTCTCGTATCGCTTTTTGTATAGCATATCTTTCACGTATCCCCAAAAGAAGAAATCTAATGGTGTGAGGTCCGGGGATCTGGCCGGCCATCTAATCGGTCCATTTGTACCAATCCATGTAGGAAAACATTCATTTAGAAAATCTGCTGCTCTCCGACTATTATGAGCCGGAGCTCCATCTTGTTGGAAAATTAAGTTTTCTTGCTCCGCCGCGGAAAGGTTTCTTATCTTATCCCTTAAAATTTGAAGTATTCCTAAATACTTTTCTGTGTTCAAGGTTCCTTGGTAAAAATGGATTAAGAAAACCCGGTTTTTTAAAAGTCCGCACCAACAGTTAAGTGAAAAACGCACTTGGTTATTAGTTTCAGTGACTCGTAGGGGATTTTCTTTAGACCAAATACGATTATTGTTGCGGTTATACATACCGTTATTGCTAAAGTTAGATTCGTCTGTCCAAATAATATTATCCAAAAAATTTGGATCTTCGAGCAAGCGTGCCTGGATATCAAGACAGAAATTTTTTCTCCTTTCTGTATCGCCCGGAAGTAACTTTTGAACCAATCGTCCTTCAACATAACTCTTAAAACCGTGTTTTTTTAATACACGGTGTATTTTACTTTTTGAAACTCCAATTTCCTGTTCTCCTTCTCTCACCGATGCTTTCGGAAAAGCCGAAAAGTAAATTAAAATACCAAGTTCTTCGTCGTTGATCGTATGGTTTTCTTGCTGTGGTTCTCTTGGGCGTTTATCGAAACGTCCCAGAGTTTTCAAATTGTTCACAAGCCTTTTCAAAACTTTACGAGACGGTATTTGTCTATCAGGATATTTTACGCCATACCACCGCAAACTTCTAGAGATATCTTTATCGTTCAAAAAATATGCTTCTATTAGATCAAAACTTACTTGATATGCCATGTTCGCAATAAATTAACACAATAACACTTGTGTAAGTGAATTAAGACTAAACAGATCAATATCCGAAAAACTAACGCTTGCACAGACTGTTCCATTTTCAAATTTAAGAACAACATTTAAAAATATCACTTCTTTTTAAAATATCTTAAAAAGTATGCATTCAAACAAACGCTGTCATAAACTGTTCCATTTTCAAATTTAACAATTATTTATTTTTGTTTTAAATTTGCCTTCTGTCTAGCTTACAGAGGACGTATTGAAATACTAAGTTTTATCAAATTATCATTTTATCCACACGTGCACTTATAATAAGGAAAACTTATGCCAGTACCTATTTTATGAAGTGGGTACTTATTTACGAATAATCAATGCTATCTTTAGAATGATAATATCGCTACTTTTCGAACGTCGTCTTCGGCAATAAATAACTTTCTTGAAATTTGACTCAATCATTTTATGGTGTTCCTTTCTTTTAAAATACTATGTTACTTAAGCAGAGTTACTATTTTTTAGCTGTTCTTTCGATTGGCATCATAAAAAAGGGTGATTTTTTTTCACATTTTAGTCGGTTCGATTCCCAGACGAAGCAAGTAATTTTTAGAAAATCTATGAATGCAGAATTACTAACTTTTAAAAATAACATAAAGTCTTCTTTGAGCAAAATTCACTATCTACGATATTTAAGGTACTTCCCCTTCATGTCCCATAAGTTTGGGACGCCCTGTATAGCTATCCATAGAACCTCTCTATCTCCCGTAGTATCTCTGACTTATTCGACGTTACGCTTCCGCCCTCGATCTTCAGATTTGTCAGCTGGCTTTGCCCAATAGACGCATCTCTTGCGAACACTTTGGAGCCTTGGTTCCGCTCAATGGTCTCCTTAATACGCTGAGTATTGGAGGAGCGTATGTCGTGTCGCAAGGACTTCATAATCTGTCTATTGAGCTGCCTATATGACTCAGCGTCTTCGAAGGTTTGGAGCGGCATAGAACGCCGATTAGCCATGAGGTCACGGGTGTGTTCGGATAATTTTTGAGGTCTATTTATACGGTAGGTTTTGAAATACTTGGACCCCACCGTATGGACAGTTTCTACCAGCCTGCTGTTAATTTCGTCCACTGATGTACAGCTGTCTAGCAGTTCGAAAAATGTGCATTCGACGGTCGGAGCGTGGACTTCATCATACGGAATCTTTCCAATTTCACATTGATATTCAATACGCCCCTGACGATTCGGTGATCGCTACTGGTTTTGACCCTGTGGATCACAGTGACATCATTGAATATCTGTCTTTTCGTCATGATGAAGTCAATCTCGTTTTTCGTTACACCGTCGGGACTCATCCAGGTCCATTTTCTGTGCGGCGGCTTCTGAAAGAAGGAATTCATCATAAAGAGTCCTTCTTTCTCCAGAAAGTCGGCCAACCTCTGTCCTCTGGGGTTCCGCTACCCATATCCAAATTGCCCGACTCTCAACTCATCATCGCTTCTACAGCCCAGCTTTGCATTGAAGTCTCCCATGACAACAGTAAACTGTGTCTTGGAGCTATGTATGGCCCTACTAATGTCCTCATACATAGCTTCCACCTCATCATTAGGGGACTTCGAAGTTGGGGCGTATACCTGTATGACCTTTAGCGAATACCGCTTGATTATTCTGAGTATAAGGCACGCTACCCTATTCGACACACTTCCGATGGACACAATGTTGTTCATGAGAGTCTAGTGGACGATAAACCCAACACCACCTTGGGATTTCTGTTCTCCCTCCCGGTAGAAGAACAAGTGGCCGGACTGTATGATTATCGTATCCTCCCTCTCTCTCTGCGGATCTCCGATAAACCAATGACGTCCCAGCGCAACTTGTTTACCTCTTCTTCCAGCTCAACTAGCTTCTCGTCCAGTCTCAACGTGCGCACGTTGTGTGTTACCAGGGCCAGTTGTTGTCGTCTTTGGGGTTGTTAGCCGGATCTCTTCCGGGGATTGTTAGCACCCCCTGCCCCGCCGTTATCGTGGCCGCTACCGTAGCCAGGAATAGCGAGGCCGCCGGGGACTAGGGGGCCTTGTTTTTTGGTGTATTTCCATTGGATGCAGCACCTTATAAGGCTGTATTTTATTTACTTAAGATCAGATAAAGCACTCATTCTTCCAATACTTCAAGCGTTCACCAGATGTGATACCACCTAGTTTTTTCACGGTAAAGGAAAAAAATGAGTTTGAAACATGGAACACGTATCCAACCCCTTCTGAAAGCTTCCAATGGGCAATAAAGGGAGATATTGACCAAGCTTTTCCAATATTGGAAAAAATTGCTATTGCAAGTAAAAAAGGTAATAGATATATTATCAGTAATATGTACCTAATGTATCATGAGAGCAAATAATATGACATGTATCGTGCGTCAATCATCAATTTTTCACATATTTGTGTAATTTGTATTAATCTTTAACAAATAAAAAAAAATCTTCTTCGGTCCTTTGAACATGCTTTCTTACACGTATTACTATTGTTCAATTGTTTATTTCAGATCGGCATCTATCACTGGCATTAAAAGATGCTGAAAGTATCTTTTCACAAAAAAGACAGGACTTTAGAAAATTTACCGCCAGCAAAATATGCGCTGTCACAGCATTTACTTGGTGGACATGTGTGGGAACAACTCCTAATACCCCGTCAAGATTTACCATGTCCGTCCAACTGGGGATGGGTGAAAGTGTGTAAACTGATACGTGGGCATCTTTATGGATTCCTGTGCTGGTAGCATCTAATGTATGTATTGTACAGAACTAATACGATGCAGAAGCAAGACTTACTTAGCACCTTATGGGATGGGTGCAATTGTGTAAAACGCGAAATCAAATGTACAGAGCTTTGCGCATGCGTGCGGAGGCTTATGCTAAAAAGAGAAGTAATATTCAGAAAAGTAATATGTTTATTTATTAAAAGTATTTAATTTTGTGTAAATAACGCAGTAGTTCATGAGGTAATTAAAAACTTACCGCGTTGCGCTGCGCACGGTTACGCCTTCGTTGCGGTGGAAAATATTTTTTATTATCCAATTTTTACTTTACACTTACTATTGAAGTGATATTTTTTAAGATCTATGATAAATGGCCTATATTCTAGTATTTTTTTATTTGCGAAATTCGGAATAATTTTTATTTTATAAGAAAAACTTTCTGTATATTTTTTTTAATTTTCAGATTTTTTTTTTATTTTTTCAATTTTTTTGTATGAAATGGTAAAAAGTAAATTTCAAAAATGAATTCCTCGTTCCCAATTTACCCGAAAATGATATCAAACTTGATATTGTAGCTAAAACTAGGCCGAAATAAAGCATAGACCGATCCTCGGGAGATGACCCCTTCCCCCCCTTTTTTTGGGGGGTAGCCAAAGGTTGATCTCGTGGCTAGGAGGCTAAATCAGCTTAGTTTGACCTAACAACCAATCGTGCCAAGCGGCGTCGCCTGAGACAAAAGTGCAGGCTCACTGCAACTACTTCCCCTACTATGTGGCATGTTCATGGGTCGGAAGACCATCTGCGTTATTTGTTCTTGCACCTAATAATAAAACGAAAAATGTCGTGTATCACAAGGTGCTTCACTAATGAGTGGAACCTATGCACTAAAATACATAGCCAATAAAAAATCATTAAAATACTTCCTTTTTTAATTTACATTAATTATCCAAATAAAAAATTGCCCTTGATAAAATCAAAAGTCTACTCATTTATTGCCTCTAAGGCGGAACAAAGTTCGCCGGGTCAGCTAGTATTATCTATAAATATTTAGAAAATCAGGCTATTATAATTTAATGTCTGTCGAAACCGTATTTTTCCTGGGTTAAGTGTAGGTATTATGCTCACTGGTTCGCATATCAAAGTAAGCCTTTTCGAGCTGCTGAGATGAAAAAGAAATTATAACCACTTTTCAACCGACTTCAATATTTCTAAAGGAGGTTCTCAATTCATCTGTTTTTTTTATGTGTTACCTTACCTCAGAACTATGTCATTCATTACTGAACCGATTTGATTTTTCCAGGTTGGTCCCGTTTTTTTCAAAATCCATTTCTGATGATGGGATCCATGAGGAACTGAGGGAACTCTTCAAATTTGAAAGGCACATGCATAGTAATTTGGGTATTTTCTTAAGAAACTCGAGCATTTCTTTACAAAACCTACCAGTTTGGTGGAGTAGACCTGATGATGACGACCAGGGATGTCAAAGAGGAACAGCTCTATAATTCGCGGGCCCCAGCTGTATCATTCATCTTTTGTTTGTTACGAAATGCCTTCGAGTCGAGGTAGTCCTATTTGATTTTAATTATATTTTGATGATGGATATCATGAGGAATTAATGGAGCTGATGCTGAACCCTGGCAGTACCTAATGGAACTCAGGTTTGGTGCAACATAAGCAAGTGCTGTTTTCATCATTCGATTCGTGTTAACGAGCAAATAGGAGAGCAGTTCACAAGATGGAGCTGATGCTGAACCCTGGCAGTACCTAGTGGAACTCAGGTTTGGTGAAACTTAAGAGAATTCCGTTTTCGTCATTCAACTAAACTTAAACGTAAACTTCTGCATGCCTGACGGTTTTAAGAAATACTACCCTTCCACTAGAGTTATAATAAATTGTAAAGAAATCCCTATAGAACAACCTTCGAACCCAGCTATGCAAAGAGCTGCATGGAGCTCATACAAGAACCGATCAACTGTTAAATATGAAGTAGGAGCCTCCCCAGGTGGCTTAATATCTCATTGCTCAGATGCATATGCTGGAAGCTCGTTTCATGTCCGTCCGTAATAGCCCTTTTTGCCAGTTGATCGGCCTTCTCATTTCCCCCCAGACCCACATGAGAGGGAACCCATTGTAGTCGAACTGCACTATTAATTTGGTCCAAATAAAGGATTTTTTCTAAAATATCATAATTAAACAACCGGCACGCCTCTTTGTCCACGAACTGACCGTGCGATATGTTGTAGTGCACTTTTACTGTCTGTGCAAAACTGTTTACATATTATTTTTTCATGTGAGTATCACAACAAAAATAATCATATGAGCAATATACACAAGTCAAAGATGTAGAGCAAAATAAGGTAAAATATAAATTATTTATTTGGATTTTATGTGAGGTAGTGCTGACCCATTTATAATGGCCAATATTAATTTACAATTTTCTTTGAAACTTGACTTGTTTCTTTCTTTTCAGTTAGGTTTTACGCAGTCGGGTTTTTTGATTTTTGAAATTATATTATTTTATTTTGATAGTCGTAATCCTTTGGGTATCCAGGATAACATGTTTAGGGTTACAGGTAATGTTGGTATCATGACGGTGGAGTTGGTAGCTATCTCTCAGGCATTATCGTATACTATCCAGTATCCACATGCAAATTAGAAATGTGGTAATTTGCACAGACAGTTGCACAGACAGAAGGTAGATACGGTGCGCGGTGGGTGTAACTTACCTACTTAGTTTTATTTAAAATAAGTTGTATATAGTATTACGAAAACTGCAGTAAGTATGAAAATAATGTACATATTATACTATTGGCATGATGCAGCATGATATTTATTAAAATGATTTTATAGCTTGTATAAAACATATAAATTTTTGCGTGCCAGATGCTGGTAAAATGTGTGAAACTCCATGACATTGTAACATCCTCTACACCACATTTAAAGCAAATAAATAATTTCATTTCATTTCATTTCAAAAAGACGACAAACAAAAAATGAAAACATACTAATACTGTCAGACAGCAAATCGGTACTGCAAGCGCTACGCAGCGACAAACTTAAATCACAACTTATACTCGAATGTCACAATGGCCTCACAAAGATGAGCGAGGAAGGAAACAAAGTAACTATACAATGGATAAAAGGACATAGTGGCTCAAGGGGAAACGATGCAGCGGATGAACTGGCAAGAAGAGGGTCAGAGACACCGGCATACGGACCAGAACCCATCGTACCACTACCTTTATCATACATTCAAAACCTTATAAACCAACATCACAGACAACTAATACTGGGATGGTCTTGATACATGTAGGCAAACCAAGGAAGCCCTGCCAGAGCTAAACTACAAGCTCACAAAAACTCTACTGAGGACGCCCCGAGAACAACTACGGAAAATAGTAGGACTACTAACAGGACACAACACACTAAACAAACACTTACACAATATGGGCATCACGGACAGCCCGATGTGCAGAGCATGTATGGATAAGGAAGAAACAACAAAACAGGTTCTCCTAGAATGTAAACAGAAGTATACAGGAGCAAATACTTAGGAACTCCCAGCACACTAAAGGAGGCAATTTGCAACCTTAAAACGATGATAGGTTTCATAGACGAACTAGGGTGGTTAGAGTAGAGCTATCACGCAAAAAAGGCACAATGGATGTCGATTTGCGGAAAAAGCCCAGGAAAACTAACTAACTCCTTGACTGGATTCACTCATTAATATGAATTGCAACCGAGAAAATATCAATAAATTTATTAAAATTTAAACAAGAAAAATTTAAGACAGCCGCTTGACGTGACAGCACGTTGACGTCTTTTATTTTAGTTGATCACGCTAAATAAGACTGTGCCGCAGACTTACAAAGTTGGGGAATCAGCAAGACTGTAAGTTGAAAGTAGAACATTGAGAGATTAAACAAATATTTTCTTCCACAAATTACCAGTGTCCGCATTCCTACTTGCTCTCCTCCACTTTGCACGATGCTGGTATATATTAAACAAAAATGGAGAGTTAATTAGAAAATATATATTCCAAATTTTTTCCTTGTATATTTCTGGATTTAACTTTGTTGGATTTATGGTCCTTTATACTCCTTTTTTTTCTTGTAATTAATTGATGAGCTTTGTGGACTTCCGAAATAGGGTTTTACTGGTTAGTGAAATGTTTGCAGCTGTTGGGTGCATGACATATTTAAAATTATTTGTTTCTTCTTTTTCATTGCTTCAATATCTAGCAGCAGTGCAACCACATCCTGGCAGTGTGCATTGGGTGGCTCTCCGACACTACAGTCGCACTGGCACGTTTCTATTGAGCCATATGAAGATAAGTGAATGGTCATATTATAAATAATGTTTTTTTTCATAGACGCTTTACACTGACCAGTGAAGTAGTAAAGACTGTTTTCTATGGCCTTCGTCGCATTTAACAGAAACTGGTTTTGGTACATTTTTGTACCTTGTGCTACTGTAACATCAAACCTAAAAACAGAAACGTTATGTTATATTTTCAACAGTACTGGTAAGTATGTAGTAGTATACAGTAAGTATGTCGGTTACAATAAATAATTAAAATAAAAAAAGAGGCATACAACATGCAACTTACCTGTTTAATTTTTTTTCCATATGCCCAGTATATCCAGTCATTGTAATGGGTGGTAAGTAGTGCTTGCATTTAAGTCCCTAAAGTTATCATTTGAGGGAGTGGGTAAACTTTTGAGAGCAGTATTGCTCTCAGTGTAAGCACTTTTTGCACTGCAAAAGTTGTTGTTTGCATCGTACAGACTTAGCCTGAAACAAAACAAATTAGTGAATATACGGTTTCGGTTTGCTTAAGAATGTTGATTATCTTTTATACCGTACCTTTCCACCAACTCCTTCTTTTTCCTTTTAAACTGGCACCGCGTTCCCGCAGCAGGTTTTTCAAGTCATCTACTTTTAGATAATAAATAATAAATAAATATTACAGGACATTCTTACACAAATTGACTAAGTCCCGCAGTAAGCTCAATAAGGCTTAAATTGTGTTACGGGTACTCAGGCAACGATATATATAATATACAAATACATAGCAGGCAGGGTCACTACTAACTAAGCCAACCGGTCGTAGATGACCGTAGGAAGCCATATTTATTACCAGCCGTAGGAAGCCATATTCATTAGACATATCACGCTTTACTATATCAATAATTACTAACAACCCAATAAATATTTCTTACTAACAACAAGAGATCTAACTCTAACAAGAAAGAATAACGTAAAGAATATGACATTTATAATAATTAAATAATATGATATTGATTATCAATGTCACCTTTACCACCCTTTACGGTAGTGTCGCCCCCTACTCAGAGTCGAAACACCAAAGGATTGGCATAGCCTTGGCCTTCTGCGTATTCAAGATATATTTCAAACATTAATTGGAAACACAATTATTAAACGGGTCTAACGCGAATTCTTTTATTTACCTTATCGAGAGGCAATTGAAATTAATAAACACCCTAGAAATTTTAATAGGGAGGATGGTTTTAGCTTATCACCAACTTGGGGACCAGTGATCCTGAAGTTGCAGCCTAGGGATATATCTTCGGATGAGCGCGAGGATATTGTGAGTGTCGTGTGTCGGACTATTGACAATAATTAACATATGTTTTTTGTGGGTAGTTTAATAAAATTGTATGTTTACCCCAAATTTCTACATAGACTTTTCGTTGGGTAGTTACACAAATCTCTGTTTTGACATTTTGCTGGGACATCAGTTAGCCGCGACCATGACCAATGAAACATGTGTCGAAACGTCTGTTGGTGCTTTTACATGCTCGGGCTCTCGGCCGAATGATTCGGCCCACCCTAGTACACGCTCATTCGAGACAGACTATATAGATTAAGTTTAAGCCAGACCATAGACAATTTAAGCTTTTTCAGGTAGTTTCAGTGAGTTAAACTGTGTTTTAAATAGCTTTGGTTATTGAAACCATTTAAGACACTTTTTAAATAGCTTCACCCAAAGTGAAATTATTTAAGACACCTTTTAACTCAACCAAACTACCTGAAAAAGTACTTAAATTGTCTCTGGTCTGGCTTAAGTTTTCTCTATATAGTCTGTCTCGAATCATCGTGTACTAAAGCCCCTCATTCACGGCAGAACCAAATGAAGTCGGTTTTTTTTTCTTAAAAATTATTTATTTTCATTTTGCACAAGGATGTCCCTAAAGCCCCTCATTCACGGCAGTCCGCCGGCACTCCGGCATGGCTGGATGTAGCGGACACACGGTGTGCAAGTGGCCCAGCCTGGCAGTCCAATTCGCACTTATTCGTTGAAAGATGCGCAGCGCTGCGTTGTAGCGCATACACTGTACTCGAATTAAAAAAATGCCGCCATTACTTATGTCATTTTTAATAATGAATAATTAATATTTTTTGCATTGCCGCATTTCTCAATTGCTTATTACCGTAATTTAGTGCAATTCGGACTGCAAAGAGGTGGGCGGAGCTAGCAGGATGTTGCCGTACGGCACGCATCCGGCAACGACATTCACGATGCTATATTACGTGCCGGAGGTGCCGGCGGACTGCCGTGAATGAGGGGCTTAACATGGCCGAAACATTCGGCCGAGAGCCCGAGCATGTAAAGGCACGGTGTAAATAAGAGAATTCGCGTTAGACCCGTTTAATAATTGTGTTTAATGGTGCTTTTACATGCTCGGGCTCTCGGCCGAATGATTCGGCCCACCCTAGTACACGCTCATTCGAGACAGACTATATAGATAAAATTAAAGCCAGACCATAGACAATTTAAGCTTTTTCAGGTAGTTTCGGTGAGTTAAACGGTGTTTTAAATAGCTTTGGTTATTGAAACTATTTAAATAGCTTTACCCGAAGTGAAATAATTTAAGACACCTTTTAACTCAACCAAACTACCTGAAAAAGTACTTAAATTGTCTCTGGTCTGGCTTAAGTTTTCTCTATATAGTCTGTCTCGAATCATCGTGTACTAACATGGCCGAAACATTCGGCCGAGAGCCCGAGCATGTAAACGCACGGTATTTGTTCAAATTGCGAAAGTTTTATGGTGCCTCTACATGCTCGGGCTCTCGGCCGAATGATTCGGCCGCGGGCGAATGCACCCTAGTACACGCTCATTCGAGACAGACTATATAGATAAAATTTAAGCCAGACCATAGACAATTTAAGCTTTTTCAGGTAGTTTCGGTGAGTTAAACGGTGTTTTAAATAGCTTTAGTTATTGAAACTATTTAAGACACTTTTTAAATAGCTTCACCCGAAGTGAAATTATTTAAGAAACCTTTTAACTTAACCAAACTACCTGAAAAAGTACTTAAATTGTCTCTGGTCTGGCATAAATTTTCTCTATATAGTCTGTCTCGAATGATCGTGTACTAACATGGCCGAAACATTCGGCCGAGAGCCCGAGCATGTAGAGGCACGGTTAGGCACGTAATATAGTGCACTCCGCTCGGTTGTCGCCAATGAACTAACTGGAATTGACCGGTACTACAATCGTACTACACATGCGGCAACCTATCAGGGCGGTAGATACAATCTAGGGAGCTAGGAAGGTCTTGCGCCCCTGCCGTCCTGCTGCAGGCCCAATTTGAAAATTGCCCCTGTTTGCCTATACACATCACAATTAAGGAGGCAATTAAGGGTCCAATTCCAATATTGCCCCTGCTGCAGGTGTGTGAGTAGCCTCTCCTTCCTCCTCCCTTGACTACATAAGTGTCCTTACGTTGATTACACGGAGCGAAACCAAGAATCGGCTCCTAAAGTTGGGACGTGTAATACTAGCGTTTATGGTACGTACGGATTAGGCCCAACCAAATGTGCTGTCCTCCAATACCGGTTTTATTCGTTTTCCGCTATCTGGCTGAAAACTTGTGTTAAACTACATAAAAAAATAATGAATTCTATGTTTGAAACAACTTCATAGTCATTCAATTATTAGTAATTTATTACCAATTCTGTTTGAGTGGGCTTTATTGAAATAAGTGTATTAAAATTTTCACACTTCTTTCTTCATAATTGCAATTTCGAGTGTTTGTGAAAAGAATTGTGATATTATTAAAGTTCTACGGTTAATTATGTTTTCTTTCAGATAAACCTTCATTCAAGATAGTGTTAGATACATATTTGATAAGGGCGCCTTTCTTTGCGGTCCTAAACGTTTCCTCCTTAACATACTAATTAATGTCTTCTAAAGAATATTTATTTGTTACAATATATTATAAGAACTGTCGAAAAAAAATAAATAATACATATTACTGCAATCCAGTACTGGAGTGTATAAAGAAACCCGTGTGAGAACGCCGTTATACAAGTACACACCATAGACTACAGACTTAGCAAAGTAGAGTTGGTTCCGTCAAACTTGCCACTTATCCTTTCTTTCGCGATCCAGCAAAGATGGGTGAGTGCCTCCGTGTTGTTGTAAATGTAATCATTCTAAATCATGTGTTTTCTCTTTCCCATTTTGTTTTAACAGTAGTGTAATTAGTGGCATTAATTTGTTTTTCTATTTGGCGTTAATATTTTTGCGTTTCATCTCCAATCCCTAAATGTATTCTTAGCCGGATCTTGCAGCTATTCTGCTGCAACACTAGATTCGATTTTTCAAGTGCTTGCTTGCATTTCAACAGGTATCAGTCGTGATCACTGGCATAAGCGAAGGGCCACTGGCGGTAAACGTGCGCCCATTCGTAAGAAGAGGAAATATGAGTTGGGTCGCCCGGCAGCCAATACGAAGGTAAGGGTTGTGTGTGGTAATTGAATTGAACTTACTGTACATATTTAATCTATTGACTATTGGAAACCACTACTGTCGTATATCGTAGTTATACGTATTGATATGTATATACCGTTATCTTAAGAAGTTAGCTTTGTTTTGTACGTTATAACCTTAAAAGTGTGTACATGTGACTTCATGGCGTATGTACACCTAGCCGAGAGTGCTGAAGTGCTATATTTTTTTCTCTTAATTGCAGCTTGGCTCTCAGCGCATTCATTTGGTGCGCTCGCGTGGTGGCAACGTGAAATATCGTGCTCTGCGGCTTGACACAGGAAACTTCTCTTGGGGCTCTGAGTGTAAGTCCATATTTCTCTTATTTAATTGTACGATAAATGTTATCTTTTTTTTTCGCTGTGCTGATCCATAGTTTTTATAAATTTTTTTACGTATCCAATATAATTTTGTTTCCTCATAGATAAATTTCATGTTCTCTTAAATAAATAAAATAAAAAATAAAAAAAATTTCTCTTACTGGTTCTTAACTCTAGTATATAATACCAATTATTGTCAGTGTTGAGAGCAACCGTAAAATGTGTAAATATGTGATATTTGACACATTTGTTTTTGTGAGATTTGATAGTGAGTTTTAGGTACTGTTGCTTGTGTTATTACTGATAGGTGGACAATGGAACCAAAACAAACCTTATTTCCTTACGGGAGTGCTAAACTTTGACATAATTATGAGGCATTTGACATAATTTTCCTTTATTGCACGCCCATTAGTCATTGCTAATATAGTGATTGATGATCTTTGGCTGTGGTTTACCCACACACCATAGTACTCTACCCTCTTCAATTTGCTTACTGCACCTGCTGTCACTAACACTATTGTAATCTGCGTTCTCACTTGTATCACTATTGTTTTAACGGCCTCCTAGCCTAGTTGGTAGTGACCCTGCCTACGAAGCAGGAGGTCCCGGGTTCGAATCCTGGTCAGGGCATTTATTTGTGTGTTTATCACGAATATTTGTTTCTGATTTATGGATGTTTTCTATGTATTTATATGTATCTATATATTATATATATCGTCGTCTAGTACCCATACCACAAGCCTTATTGAGCTTACCGTGGGACTAGGTCGATTTGTGTAAGATTGTCCCACAATTATTTTTTTTATATATATATTTTTTTAATCACATTCATGACACATTCATTTACAGCACAAATTTGATGTTTCTTACCAAAATGGTATCTTAATGATATGTGAATGGAAAACTGGACACTTGAATGGAAAACTGGAAACCAAAATTCTTGTTTGTTAGGATTTCAATAGCTTTCTCAACCATCTTGAGTAGTTCTATTCCGTCGTGAATTTGAGGGTTGATTATCTCAACATGGTTTTTATTAGTAGTAGTTATGATGTGCGTTCTGTGAACAACTTAAGTTAAATGGTGGAATACTATTACTATTTAGAGTTAGCATCTGACAAAGTAACAGTTTAAAAACATGTTACATACTTCAATAAGCACCCCTTGCAACTGCTGAGGTTAGCCAACTAAGCCGGAGTTAAGTATTGTATAGTCTGGACATTGACGGCTAACTCCAGTTTAATTGGCTAACTATGGTTGGTGCAAGTGGCTCTATGACCCAACTGTCAAAACCTCTTGATTATTGAAACACTACCTACTACCCTCAGATTAGGTATGTGTTTGTTCATGTATAATATGAGTAAGGAAAGTTTTCAGAAATGTATTACTTTTTCACACTAAATTAATGTGAGGATTGACTGACAGCAGTCACTTATACCCTCACTCAGTATGAAGCTCCTGGAGATAACTCTGTAAATGTATGTGAAATACGCTAATGGTAATCATTGAAGATTATTTCGTCGTTGAGGTTTAACACATTCAATGCAAGAAAACCGACTATCGGGTATTTGGGGATTTCGCGCCCAGGCCGCACACCCCGATAGTCGGGATCGTCATCGTGACATAACGCCACCCTGGACAGCCCAATATCGGGTACTGACTTTGAAGAACATGTTGCTATAAATATTACTGGTCTTACTCAAAAGAAATAAATTGCAATAATGCTGCCTAGCGATAGATGATGTAAACGGTTTTAAAACCAGTAAATATCTAAGAGCGTTTCTTTAAAAAAAAAAAGTTAAATTTTCTGAATTTTTGTCATTTCTTCTCTGATAAATTGCATTACATGTTACACGTTAGATAAACACATTCATATTATTATATGAATGTGTTTATCTAACGTGTAACATGTAATTGACCGTCAAAAACAACAACAACAATTTTTTTGTAGCACAACCCTGAACCCTCGTGTACCCGACAGTCGGGATCGCGGCGTGTAGTATCGATTCGTTCGATAAGTGTGCAACTGTACCCAAGTATAGGGTCGTATATATTTTTTGCGGCCTGGTGTGGATGTTTTGTTTAGCGGGGCGGCAATGAATGTGTTAATTACCATATCCAATTACACATTTTTATTAAGACTGCTAGTGGACTGCATAGTTAAATTGTTACCATTAATAATGTTAAAGGCCAGGTTAATTTACCAAATTTGGACTGAATATTGTATTATAGTGCCCTGCTTTATCACAACATTAAACAATACAGCAATTCTGTAATTCCAAACTGATGTATCCAAGCGCAGCAACACATGCCAAAACAATTAAACACAATAGAAAGTGACAGGTATAGTCAACAATTAAACACAATAGAAAGTGACAGGTATAGTCTCTCGTTTGTCATTGGTTGTTACTTTTCATATTGTCCTTGAGGAAAATAAGCTACTGTTATACTTACTTTGATAACCACAAAGTAAAAATTCCTTAGAACCATCTTGAAGGTTTCATGAATTATGTAGATTCTATATGTATGAAAAAAACCGGCCAAGTGCGAGTCGGGCTCGCGCACAAAGGGTTCCGTAGCAGCAAATATAATAAACTTATTATGTCAATTTATACACCTGGTGAATGGAGCCTAAACTTATAAGGTTCAGCCATCGTTTTCAGTGTAAGCACAATAACTTAACCAAAATTACAGTTAAATCAACCTATCTCAAAAACTATAAGAGATACTTTGATCAAACCAAAAATCGTTGAAAGAGTTAATTAGCATGCATCACCTCTATTTTTTTTAGAATTTTATACCCCGTAGTTATAAAAATAGAGGGGGGGGGACATACTTTTTACGACTTTGAGAGCTGATATCTCAAAAACCGTTCACTTTAAGAAAAATGTTTTTTAGAAAACTTTATATCATTTTAAAAGACCTTTCCATTGATACCCCACACGGGTATGTACATCGAAAAAAAAATTTTCATCCCTCAGTTACATGTATGGGGGGCCCCACCCCCAATTCTTTTTTTTACTATTTAGTGTCATAATTTTGTAGCGGTTCATACAACACATATTCCCATCAAATTTCATCACTGTAGTACTTATAGTTTCCGAGTAAATCGGCTGTGACAGACGGACAGACGGACAGACGGACAGACGGACAGACGGACATGACGAAACTATAAGGGTTCCGTTTTTGCCATTTTGGCTACGGAACCCTAATTAACACTTTCGACACCGCGTACCCGCAACACGGGCACTCGTAACTTTAATCAGATGCCGGCGTACCCGCTAGTCGGGCAAGAGCTTTAAACCTACACGCGACGCCAAAGTACCCGACAGGCGGGCAACCATAACCTACACGCGACGCCAAAGTACCCGCCAGGCGGGCAAGCATAACCTACACGCGACGCCAAAATACCCGCCAGGCGGGCAAGCATTGCATCTTCGCTACATCCGCCGCTTGCCCGCCTAGCGGGTTCGCGGCGTGCGGCATAGAGTTGCACGTCGTTTCCCGACTAGCGAGTACTGTCGGTTTCTGGGGGTATTGTTCGAAATTTTGCCTGGTTGCGAAAGTGTTAGTATTAATTGTGTGTGCATTCATTGCATTAAACAAACAAACCTTGTATATAGACAGTTCTTTTATATTGTTAACCATGCTGGTGTGATTTGGTCTTTATTTAAATTATATTCATTTCAACAATTCTCTTTGCCGAGAGTTCTTTGGTTTAGTTATCAAAGTTGCGAATGTTAATGCTACATGCGATTGATATGATACTAGGTTTAATATTTTTTTTCAATGCATATTATTTTGCTAACTTTCTCCTTGTCGGTAGGATTTTCATTATTCGTCCAAGTTTAGTATTCGAATAATACGAATACTTCGATTGGCAATTTTCGAATAAATCGAATATTTTTGAAAAATAATTCAAAATAATGATTTCAAGTTGTTAAATTGTTAAATATGTAGGTATTATTTAATTCCTTTAACGTTTTTACAGGAACAAGAGCAATTGGTTGACTATTCCTAATGTTGGTGTCTAAGATTTTCACAAAAAAAAACCCGAACACCTAATTCTTCCAGATTTGGACCTTCATGGGCTCATTTAAATCAGAATCACGAGCTGATTCGATCCTGATAATCAATGAGCGGAATTCTTCATAGCAAAAATCAATCTGTCAGAGGGATTGACCTAACTGTTTTATCGACTTATCGATGTTACGGAATAATATCCCATTAGGTATTCATAATTCTGTAACATTTGACCTCATTGATAAGCAACTTGCATCTCCATATTAAAGTAAATCATGTCAGCGTCACATATGCATTTTTGTCACTTGACTTTTCATGAGTGATTTCCGTGCCGTGTTAATCCTAAAAGAAAAACAATAAAAAAATGGATACAGAAAAATTCTTCTTTTAGTTTCAAAGAAGATTCTTCCACAATATATTGCTCTAAATGTGACGTTCATTTACATCAGCTAAAGAAACATTGTGTTGAAAGTCACTTAGTGAGTAAAACTCATTCGTCACAATGCTCAAAAAGTACGAGTTCAAACACATTCTATATAGATTTACCTAATATATTTTTAGTTTAGTGTAATATTCAATGGAAAATTATTAGATTTCGACTCTGTTATTTTGAAGGGAGATTAGTTACCTACTCTTAGCAATATTTGTTTTTAATTTTTCATGATAAATTTCATATAGAAAATTTAAAATAGAAGTATTTTCTGTTTTATTCTTTACTATTATACTAAAATACAGTGGCGGTCGGCTAATTAGGGACACCGTTAATTTGTTTGTATGTATATCCAAAAGCCTGATTTCATTACTTTAACTTTGTTTCGTTAAGTGACAAATATTTATCGATAAGTCGATAAAACAGTTAGGTCAATCCCTCTGACAGTTTGATTTTTGCTATGAAGAATTCCGCTCATTGCTGATAATAAAAAATGACCCTAAATTTCCATATAAAATTTAAGTTTTCATTACGCCATGCTCAAAGTAAGTGCATACAAAAATGTGGCGAAATAGAAAGGATTTTTGGGATATTTTTTTTATTATCAGGATACAATCAGATCGTGATGCTGATTCGAATGGGCCCAAGCGAGTCAAGATCTGGAAGAATCAGGTTTACGGTTTTTTTTTGTAAAACGCTCCTTTACAAGACTACCTGCAACACTTCAGATCCTTTTCAACCTTAACCTTACGCACATGCTTGAGTTAAGCAAATGAATAAAGTCTATTTTTATTTGAATCATTTTTATATTGATACTAGATTTAAGATTTAATTTACTAGAAGTTGACGTAGAATAATTGGTTCACTATAAATCGATAATATCTCTAAAAGTAATAAAGATATGGTCTGAAGACTGTAAACTCAATCAAAAATTGGTGCATACCGACTGTACTGTGTAAAACCAAATACTATTTACCGATTAAGTCAATATAATATACATGTCATTGAAATAGGGCACTGTGTAATTACAGCATGCACGAAAAATAAAAACTAAGAGCAGGATCTATTTCTTGTGCAGTGTGCTTCCCATGGGTTGTATTCGATTGCGACTGCGGCATTCGACAGTATATCCGTCTCGCTCCTGCCAGAGTAGTAGTGGTAGGAGCGAGACGGACTTACTTTCGAATGCCGCAGTCGCAGACAAAAACAACTCATGGTACGCACACAGGTAATGGTTGGCTTATTGAGCTTTTAGGGTTTCTGTTTATTTCAGTTATAGGTAGTTTCACGAGAGTTGAAGTGAATGATTTCACACACAGCTATACAATGAGTAAATCTAATACGGGCGGATAAATGAAATCAGACATAGTATTCATTGGTGTAATCATTAATTAAAAGGATTTTTTAAGTTACACTCAATTATGACCCCATAATTATTTTTTGAAAATTTTCTGAGCTGCAATGTACTGTAAACATGGTTGCGACACCGGAATGACTATTCGGAACTAGCATTTACGAACTTACCTAATACTCATATCTGCAGGGACGTTTACAATACATTACATGTTAGTATTACACTGCGTTTAATGTTTTGAAGTTATCTTGGTTGATTGGAGACTGGAGTACTACTAGGCGTGTTAAAAGATATTAAATCTTGTTTATTTATCATTTTTATCAACAAAAAACTGACTACGTCTACTTAATCAACTTAATACACCCCGTTATCTAACGCTCACTTTCGGGTCAAGGGATGGGTGAGTTTCGATAATCTGAATTAATAAAATTATGAAGTTGAGTATAAAAACTTAAACTGCTCGTTATTATTAACTAAACGGGACCTGATAGCGTACTCAATAATTCAAATTTACCCCCGACATTAAACTGCTTGTACTAAATTACCTAGTAAGTCGTCTTTGTACTGTTCAATAATTGTCGTCCTCCTATCCGATCAAATAGATACAGAACATCTAATGACATCAAATATAACTCATTACTTGCATCTACAATGAATTAATTGTCTCAAGATTATTCATAAAAAAAATATTTTATTTTGACTGATTAATAAATATGAATCGATTAAGCAACATCACTATTTTAGCTTGCCCCCAAACTGAGCGTTAGATAACGGGGTGTACATATTAATCATTTGCTTGATCAATTAGACACTCTTTAATAGCACCTTTTCTAAAAATTCAGTTCATTCCAGTACCTAAATAGTAATTATTGTGTAAACGAATAAAGAAAATTATTGTTTAATTATTTGTATTTAACTTGTCTGATTTTTATACCAAGATGGTGCCTGATAATTGTAAAATGATTTCGAGAATTAACTAAACAGTCTAAACATCACAAAGTTTGGTACATTGTCTCAAAACGTGGCAAACTCTTTGGTTGGTTATTTCAATTCTGCATGCCTACCACGAACATCGAAAATTGGCATTGACGGGACAACCTCTTTGTCACTCCAATATGCAAGTGTGACAGAGATGGAGATACAAATCCGCAATCGTTCGATTTTCGTGGTATAGGCCCTGATTTGACAACGTCAGTCGTTCAATACAGAAGTAATCACAACTGTATGTTGTAAAAATATCTTGTTTAACTATTTTTACTGCTCGTGAATTAACGGACATGATTTTAATTTACGGTGAAGCACTACAAAATAGTAATCGAGCGTTAGCTCTGCACGACGAATTTTTTCTGTGGGGGCAGTCAACAACGAGTAGCGAGTATACGCAACCAAGTCAGTCAAACGAAACCTATTCTGAAATACAAGGAAGGCACGTCGAGTATAGGTATTTGCGGCGAAACCGGCAAAACTAAACGTAGTTTTTTCTGAGTTGGTGTTGTGAGTTGTATTTCTTCGTTTCCTTTTTCAGTTGGTTTTCTGTAAGTTTTTGAAAAACTTTAGTACAGTACAGTTGCCCTTTCAATAAGTAGTTATTAAATTAAATTGCATAATTAAGTTTGTAGTTTATTTTTGAAATTAGGAATTACGTTGATTAGATAAAAAGCATCATACTTTTGCTTACTATGTATCCACTCATGACAGTTAATATTACATACGCGATAGGAGCTATTGAAAGTAACCGTCAACGAGCGTTTAACGTGACTGTTTTGCATTACATTGCGGGCTGAATTATTTTGTATGGATAAAATTTTAATTGCAAATCTAAGTAAAAGTTATCTAATTACATTTATTATGACCTATACTAACCACCTTTAAGAGATTCGCCCGTATTAGATTTACACACTGTATAAAGTACTGATTACAGAAAAAAGTTAATGAATGAAATGAACGTTAGTGTCAATGAAAACACTACTAGATATATAAGGTGCTACTGTATTCGTTGCAGATATTTTAACACGTGATACTCTACTTTAAAACAATTAACTTTAAAATAGAAATTATGAAATCTTTGCATACGATTTTTTTGTTTTCATTTACCGAACAAATCCATCGTAGGTCACGTCTTTGCCCTCGGCTAGTCTGTGGCCAAGAGTAAGCCAGGTCAATTACCGAACAACGTCGCCCTAGTGGCAATATACTATTCTATTTATTCAATAATTGTCCAACTCTCGGACAGAAGCCATTATTTAAAAGAAGAAGAAGACGTGAAGTGGCCAGTTACAGTTAACTGGTGGGTAAAAGAGGTACTAGAATCTGTTCAATGAGTTCTCATTTACTGATTATGGTTAACAGGGTGTTTTTACGTAGCAAATTTGTTTTAACGTTTTCTCCAAAAAAACATCGTAAAAGGTATAATGTTTAATACTTAAATTTACTCCAGGAACTGAGTACTATCAGCTGCAAAAAAATCTGCAACTAATAAAGTAGCACCTTATATTTCATTGGTATAAAAACTTTTTGGCCTATTTTACAATTCACTTTAGATCTTGCCATCAGTACGAAAAAAGAACAGTACTTAATTTCAAAATCTCGATCTCATTACAGGACAATGTTGTTGTGTGCTAACTCTAAACCGTATGTCATTGGACTTTCTGGACTATGTAAACAAACGGCGTCACTTTGATTTATCACTGTTACTCCTTAAAGTTTCACACCACCTCATCAAAAGTGATTGAAAACATACACTATTAAAATAACCTTTCTCGTAAAAAACAAATAATATAGAAAAAATTACTTAATCTTGGAAATTTCATTGAAAATTCAATACGATTTAAAAGTTACGTTATTTCGACAAAATGCAATGACGTTTTTGTTTCTTTTATATTCTACGTTTGTCTATGACGTTTAGAGATGTGACTAAAGTTAGTGACATTGTAATGCCGGTACTCACGGTATCTACCTGATATAGGCATAGTGTACACTACACGGTAAGTAAATGAGTAAAGGATCGTAGCGTAAGATATAATATACTTAAAATTAAATAAATACCTAAATTCAGATGCGGATGCATGCAGTGGAAGAAATGCGTGGATCATGTAATAGGAGAAGAGCATAAAATGAAAAATTTAGACGGCATCATCGATAGGGTATACCGATGATGTAACGCCACCTTTTATAATTAATACTGGTGACTCTAGTAAAACTTCAAGCACCGATTTTTCAGAAGATTAAACCAATTAAAAATATGAAGATGAGATGTGTTTTTCTTTCGGTATTTTAGTAATCGATTTATTTTGACTTAAAATAGCACTTCCCCATCACTAGTAAATTCATCATTCAAAGACAATTTCAATATGGCGGTTTGTTTACACAGTCCTTAAAGTCGAATGACATACGGTTTAGTGGGACTACCTATAATACTAATTACGTAGCAGGTAGCCGAATTCGCTATGCTTTTACCAATTATGATACGATATTTGGGTAGTTTTAGAAGATTTAATTTTAGGTTTCAATGAATTTGGGCAAATAATTTAATAAAAATTAGTCTACTATTAAAACTGTTTTTACTTCGAATTAAAATCTGTTTCCACGGAGTTGTTAAAGTGAAATACAATTAAAACGGGCATTTTATTATAGGTTTTCCTAAAAAATATAATTTCTGAATAAAATCTGCACTATTCGAAATATTCGTTTTATTCGAATAATGAGTGTTGTCGAATTCGAATAATATTTATGGCGAATAATTCGAATATTCGAGTATTCGAATTGCAAACCCTACTTGTAGGTCAAATAATAATAATATTTATGGTGATATTTTGTTGCAGGCTCCACCCGAAAGACCCGCATCATTGATGTTGTGTACAATGCTTCTAACAATGAGTTGGTGCGTACTAAGACGCTGGTGAAGAATGCCATTGTTGTGGTGGATGCCACTCCCTTCCGTCAGTGGTACGAGTCGCACTACTTGTTGCCGCTTGGCAGAAAGAAGGGCGCTAAATTAGTAAGCATACCTTATTTAACCTTTGGAAAATTGCAATCTGTTATTATAAGAATAAACTTTTTAGATTTACGAATTTGGGTTGCACAAAATGATGATTTGCGTGTCGATTGAAATATGTTAGTGATAAATATGCAGAACTGAATATTCATGCAATCCTCAAATTTCTATTTTATTTAAGTATGTGTTCTACACGGTAAATTAAACCAGCTTTTCAATACTGAAATATTGAACCGTCTTAATTAGGCATATAGACCAGAGTGATTCAAATGTTGATGTCTCACCCCGACAGTGTTCTTACGCGTAAAAAACGTAAAGCCACCTGTGTCAAATGCCACTAGGCTGGGACAAATGCAACTAATAAAATTTATCTTAACCTAGTGCGTTTTGTAAAAATATCTAACTGTTAGAGCTTTTATTATATCACTGTTGCATAAACTACTATTAATTTTAAAAAAAGCCTAGTGCGAGTCAGTCTCGCGTACCGATGGTTCCGTACAATCTTCAGGGTTGCAACTTCAAAAGTAGAAAGTTATTGTCAGCCACAAAACACTGACAGAGCAGTCAATAAGGATTACCGCAAGTGAATTTGCCGCTAGGGGCGCTAGTGGACCGTGGGTCCTACGAAAAAAGGTTTTTCGTCATTTTCAGTACATTTCTCGTTGGTTTTTAGTTTAAATGTTTTTATTTCGAGAAATATGCAATTTTAGAGGAATTATTACAAATAATAATACTAGTAAATTATTATTTTGGCTCTGAAATAAGCTTTTAATTTAATTATAAGACAGTACTTGCAGCATATTATATAAATTAAGAAAAAAACTAAAATCTTAAGTTGGTTTTTCACATTTAGAACAGAAGTTTTTTTTGTTAAAAAAAAGTTAGGATGAGTTATTTTTTTCATGTAACATATATGATAGTATAAAGATTGTGTGAAAACATGATATTTTTTCGTTGATAAACTTTTTTTTTTACTTTTTGTTTATAACTGAAAAATGGCCTTCATGGTTTTTTAACATCCTAATAAACATGTCTTACTGCTGTATAAAGGAATGGAGGTACTAGTATTAGTCCATGGGCCGGCCAAGAACCCGGTATAATTTGGATGTACCAAATTTCCTTTGAGCGGTTGAAGTCATTCTAAAGCGGTACTCTTTTTGGTGCAGTATAGTGGGTTTTTTATATTTGTAAATGTACAACCACCATTCTCACTGCCACCAACATAAGATTAAAGCGGAAATAACTTTTTACCATTGTAACCTCTACCAGCTATTCCTGCTACCAGCAATTTGTATTAAGGATTTACTTTTGGAATGGATGTAGTCTCCATATGAGTCACGCTTCAAACGGGTAAATCCATCTGTCCAGAGTATGCGATTTTGGTATTAACTCTTAAATGAAAAGTTTAAATGTAGATATTTGCTGAGAGGGTTGAATGGATTTACCCGAGTTTGAAGTAAAGCGACACATATAAAGAATATCCCTTAGCCTAGAAGCAACAAAAGAAAGATGTACTCCCACCGATTTTGGCTAGTGGTCCAGCTAATGTATATATATCACATTGTAACATGTTATTCATTATACATAGACTGAAGCTGAGGATGCCATCATCAATAAGAAGCGTAGTAAGAAGACCGCTAAGAAGTACATCTCAAGACAACGTCTCTCCAAAGTGGAAGCAGCACTAGAAGAACAGTTCCACACTGGAAGACTATTGGGCAAGTTTTTATTAGGTTTTTTTAATTATTTTGATGCTTACTTTAAGCACTTAAATTTCGTATGCTAATAACCATACACCGGTTTCGCGGGGGCAAATCTGTACTGACGTTTAATAGTGCGAGGACACATTAAACTAATTTTATTAGTTGATATCGATAAAAACGACGTACAACCGTTGTGTAATTTCAAGAATTTGAATAAAGAAGAAAACTACATACACAAAAATAAACTTTTTGAGGAATTAACTTTCTTTAATATTTAATATAATTTTCATAATATACAATCAAAATTTTTCCACATTTTCAGACTTTAATCTTCGTCGCCTGGGTGATAATATCCATTTTAGCCAACTAAATGACCTTTCTAGGTCAACAGTAGTAATTGGAGCAAATTCAAACAATTTATAGTATTGATGAATTTCTGTTATATGACTCAGTTCTATTTCTTTTCCGGATACCAAATCATTTAATGTTGTTAAAGTTGAAATGCCGACGTTTTTCTCTAACACTGTTTGAAGTTTTTTGTGAATAATTTTGCCTTGAGGATTCAAACGTAATCTTGATATATATATATATATAAACTTATGGACAAAAATAAAATTTATTTATGGTTAAACGTTTATTTTTATGGATGTCGATAAACTAAGTCGATTTTTAATGAATCACTAGCACTGGTACATTTTTGCCCCCGTGAAACCGGTGTATGCTAATAACTTTAATTTGCTTTAACAAAAGCAGTCTTGGAGCATTTACACATCACGCCTAGTTTTCAGACAGTCTAGTACTTTTCTATGGCTCGTTAAGAAAATCTAAATTAGCTCTGGCTTCCTGATTAGCTCTAGTAAATTTTTTGGTTTGTTCGAATGGTTAGAAATTTGATGAAGATGCACCAGTAGTCCCCAACCTGTTATTACATTGATAATATTGACGTAGGGAACGTTTAAAAACTCAGCATTACTTTTTCGCAAAATCGATTCTTAATGAATGTAAATTTTAAAGAATGCGAAGGGTAAAGTTGTTCAGCTATTGTTAAGTTTGTGTTCCAACTACAATGGGTATTGAGACTTCTTTTATTTATTGTTACACAATTACCTAATTTACGCAATTAAGAATCAAATATCTGGGCAACCAAATTAAGCTCTGAAAACTAGGAAACCCGCGTATTCTAAGATGTGAGACCAAGCTAAATAGATACCAATTTGCTTCGAACTTGTTAGAGCAATTATATATAGTATATAATTTACTACACAAAAGAAAATTAGGGCCATTGAGAGTAGTAAACATTTAGTTGCCCTTATTTTCTTTTGAGCAGTAGGTATGTAATTATTGCTCGCTAGAAGGTATAAGATTTGAATAATTTCGTTTATGTTCTCCCTTTCGATTTTTGTTTTGATCTATTTATGGATTTCATGAAAACAGACTGAATTACGAATTTCGGAGGACACTCAACTCAAAGCATTGACTTACAGAAACACTACCAGTATTCCTATCTTTGACTGTGTAATCAACCGTACTGGTATCGACTGTCATTTTCTATACAAAAAAGTAATAAGTAAATCAAATTTGCTCAAATTTAATGGCTATTCGTACTTACAAACACGTACAAATAGCTGTATCAGATAAACGTACGTTTAGACAATGAACATGATCGTTGGTCATATGCTTTCGGCAGAGGGGTAGGCCTGTCAATTGCTACTCCAGCTGGATTAATACTCAAAGATTATAATTACTATTTATAACGAGATATTTATCATGTACGAGTATATTTGTTTTTGTGAGCTTCCGATATTTCGGCACAGTTACAAGCGCAATGTAACAGTACCGAAATACCGGGAGCTCGCAAAAAACAAATACACATGGTAAATATTTCGTTTGAAATATGTAGTAATTATAATGAAAATGACAATAATATATTAGCTTAAAATAATACTAAATACTTATTAAGATTCCTAGATATAAGTTGTCGATTTCGGATAACGTTATTCCCATTGTACAGTCAACAACACAGCTGTGAATACAGCCAAAGTGCCAAAAATATGTATACACGACCTCTGGCAATAAAGTTCTGTATACATATTTTTTGGCACTTTGGCTGTATTCACAGCTGTATGTTGACTGTACCCATATCTAGGATTATATGATGAAATCGAGAAGTTTGAATCTGCATTACAGTCTGATACCGTTTTGGGAGCAGTCTAGCAGTTGTATGATCTACTTGTCATAGTTACTCTGATAGCTTTAAAGAAATATCACGGAATAATTGGTAGTTTTGCGTTTGTTGTAATTAGTTTTTTTTTCTAGCGTGTGTCGCGAGCCGCCCTGGACAGTGCGGACGTGCTGATGGCTACGTGCTTGAAGGCAAGGAGTTGGAGTTCTATCTGAGGAAGATCAAGTCCAAGAGAGCAAAGTAAAGGACGTTTAATGTAGAAATAAAACACTAAAACACATTAATGTAGTTTGTTTTATCTGCCTCTTATACCCCTTAGGTCGCATGGTCCGATTGACAAGTCCGATCAATCGGAATACGAATATTTTTTTTTCCTGTTGGCTCGATTGATCGGACTATAAGGACTTCTCAAATCCTGTCAGTCCTACTATCGGAGTAATGGGATTTTAAAAGTTCGTCTAGTTCGATCGATCGAACCACGAGAGCTTAAGTAAGTAGAGAGCGTAAAGAAATTGAAAAAGAGATGTTTAGCATTTTTAGGGTTCCGTAGCCAAAATGGCAAAAACGGAACCCTTAACACATTCACTGCCAGGAACCCACCAGGTGGGCGCTTGTAAACTTTACTCGGATGCCGGACAACCCGCTGCGTGAGTTCACTTTATACACAGCTATAGAAGACTACCGTCTACGCCCAAGAGCCCACCTGGTGAGCGCACATCTTCACAGGCATATCGCAGGGTTGACACCGGCAGAGATTTATTTACTTATTTTATTACCTATAAACAAACTGTCATCCCCCTGAATGCGCGGCCCGATAATCCACGTCAAATTATAATTAATTTTGGCCGCGGATTAAATGGTTTTAATTTATACGTAATTTATGATTACTTACATTAATAATACCTTTGTAAATGCAACAAGTTGTGACGTGGGCGTGAGTAGATCCGTACTAACAAAATAAAAGTACTAGGATGTTTGACTATGAAACTTAGCACAGCCCTGACGCACGCAGGGGCGCTCGGCGTACAGTCAAGGGCATAAACATATGTACAACTTTTTCATTACTTTATATGGCTGAAAAGACAAAAAGTGTATAGATATTTATGCCCTTGACTGCACAGTACTGGTTTAATCATAATGTGAGTTTGCCAACCCACACGGTGGGGTGTGCGGGGTTGCCAACTGTAGTGTACAAATTTGCGGTACATTCGGGACCAACATGCGGGATTTGGCTATAAAATGCGGGACGCTGTCAACCGGTCCAAATATGTAAGGTGTATCGACTGTAGCGTTGAAAATTTTTTTTCATGATTTAATGAAACTTGTTTATTTCCGAAATTTTCGTGTTTTTTAAGAAATATAAAATGTCACTCTTTTCGTCTGTTATTGTTTCTTTCTCAATGTCATCGATGTGGCCCTTTTGTAGGTGTAAATTAGACCCAATATACGTTGATTTAGAGTTGAAGATTAGTGCGAAATTTATCATAAATTTTTTCCGAAAAAAAACGAGGCGGATGGGAAAAAAAAACGGATTTTTCCAGACTTTTCAACGCTAATCGACTGTCAGCCTATTGAAAAATCTACAAAATTACAGGTGTGCAACAAAGCGTCCCGTAACTCCTTTTTTATCAAGCCTACCGATGCTGGAGAAATTCTTGACCTCATAAAACATCTGGACGTGGATAGCGCCCCGGGTTTCGATGGTATTGGGAATCGCCTCGTAAAAGAAATCGGTGAAATCATAGCTGAGCCTCTCTCCGCCATATTTAACTTAAGTATCGCGTCGGGCTGTTTTCCGCAGGCATGGAAAACAGCTACGGTCATACCAATTCATAAAGGTGGCTCCTCAGATATCCCAGATAATTTCCGTCCAATATCCCTTTTGGGTGTTTTCTCTAAGTTGCTGGAACGTGTCATAAATAAACGGTTAGTTAGTTTTCTAGAATCCAATAAACTGCTGTCAGACCGTCAGTATGGTTTCCGTCAGGGTAAGTCGACTGAGGACGCAGTTCTGTTTTTGACAGATACCATTGCGTCCAATCTAGATAGAGGTCATTACTGTGTCGGCGTCTTTCTAGATTTAGCAAAAGCATTCGACACAGTATCGATACCTATCCTTCTGAAAAAATTGGAGCGATTTGGTGTCCGTGGTTTGGCACTTGACTGGTTCACAAGTTACCTTCAGAACAGAAGTCAACGTGTTAAGGTGAATGAACATCTTAGTGGCCTGGAAACTGTTTCTTGTGGCGTGCCGCAGGGTAGCATCTTGGGTCCTACGCTGTTTACCGTTTATATAAACGATGTAATGTCTTTGGAACTCAGAAACTGCGAAATCCTATGTTACGCTGATGACACAGCTATTATGTTTAACGGTGGCTCGTGGCGGGACGCAAAAGCTGCGGCGGAAGTAGGCATGCAAAGAGTGGCCTCCTGGTTAGAGCGTAATCTCTTAACTTTGAACGCTGCCAAAACCCAGTTTCTATGCTTCCATAAAAGTGCTAGGACGCGTCCCCCTTGCTTTATGAACAGTCTTAAAATTCACACTTCGAACTGTACCCCCTACCAGTCGTCTGGCGTTGTGGTCTGTACTTGTGTCAGCATACAAAAGGTAGATTATGTTAAGTATCTCGGCGTTAACTTGGACGAAAATCTGAATTTCAAAAAACATATAGCTGTTGCTGCGGCCAGAGTCCGTAAACTGATTTATACGATGAAATTTTTAAGAGAGGTTGCTGATAAACAGCTACTTAGTCTATCTTGCACTGTGTCAGCCTATACTCAATTATTGCATCCTAGCCTGGGGAGGTTGCTGCAAATCTACCCTCATTTCCCTGGAAAGAGCACAACGCGCGGTCCTAAAGGACTGCTTAAACCGAGACTGTTTCCTACAGACAGTCTGTTTAAAGAGGCGGGTGTGTTTAGTGTCCGTAGACTATTTTTAATTAGGGTTGCTGTTTATGAGCATAAACAGTTAATCAATTCTTTGTTGTATCCGGATATGTTAATGCGGCGCGTCTTCAGGATCCCGGTTCCTCGAGTATACAAAAAGTTCGCCAGACGCTTTAAATCATTCATCTTTCCGACTGTCTACAATGCTGTGCTCAAAGGCTGTGATATTAAGAACTGCCACCTTGCTAAAGCTAAAATCATAATACGAAATTATTTACTGCCGCTATCATACAAGGAGTCTGAGGATATGCTGTCCTAAAGAGAGTGAATACTGAATTAAATTGCGTCTGAAAATTATCAGGTAGCGAGGTCTCATAAGTGCTATACTAGTCCCTACATCACCTCCACCCCCTCATCTCTACACATTTACACATACACCTACACCCACTTGTTCACTTACACTTACACGCAGTATTGTTTGATGAAAACTCTGTCACCATGTTTTTAATCTATTCTCAATAGTTCTTTTAGTTTTAAGACTGCATGCACTTTGTTTAGATTTTGATAAGCCGCTGTTTTTGGTAATTGTACAAATGTTTCTGACTTCCACGATACAGGCTGTGCCTAGTGTGGGAGTCACCGATATACTGTTAATTTTATGTAAATTACTTTTGGTTAATAAAATATATTATAATTATTATTTTCTAGTTCTTTCAACTTCTCAGTATTTATAAATATACTGGTAATAATGAAGTGCACGGGCCGAGGCCAAGTGCATTTCATGTAATTATTTATTTATTATATGTATTTTGCAATTTATGGATTTCATTCCGTTCTAGTACCTATGTGTTTGTGATGGGGGTGTTTGGGTTTGAGGAGCGGGTAATTGTATGTCAGTTTGTAGGAATTATTATTATTATTATATTCCTAAAGAGGCCCACTTTCAAGGTTATTAAAAATGATCGTTTTCCTTAAGAAATCTGTATTTTCGTACTGAATTATATGTTGACCCTGTTCACAAATAAATAAGGAATGCCTTAATTAAGTTTGATTTCAGAATTTATGTTTTATTTTTTATTTATTGAATTTATGCAAAAAATGGGCCTTAAATGGCGCAGGTACCTTATTTAATACCTCTATAAAAAAATGTACCCCGGGGTAATCAAAGTAGTAGAACCGATGATAGAGGGACCGATGATGATATTACGTCGTACTTGCCGGAAATTGTACTAAACAAACTGTCAATTTTAAAGTTGTTTATCAATTTTAACAGTCACACATGCATTATAATTCATAATGGTTCAATGTAACTCACCGAATAATCGATATTAAGAATATTTTGCTCTTTAGCGAAAGAAATTGATGAACCATATACCTATTTACTCTTGCCACAGAATAAATAATAGTACAAGTACAGAAGACCCTCTGTTTTGATGTTCACGAATGCCGCCTTTTTACGTGCCTATTAATTATTATTAGCACGGACCGCACGCGAGCCGCGCTGTCATTGAGTTCTATTGCCCGGCGCGAAAGTCGATATTACTCCGCACCTCGCCGAAGATAGGGTTGTCATTTTTTTGAACGACGTCGGTGGCAAACAAGCATACGGTCCGCCTCGGCGACAATAAGATATTTCAATGAACATATCACCTACGCATCTTGTACCTACCCTTGATCCAATAATATACACACAAAGAATACGCGAATTATAAATATTAAATAGCCCGCGTGGTATATCTACATGCATAAATTATTACACTTAGCAGCTACTTAGGTAAATAACACCGAAAACATAACAGGCGTGTGACCGCAAACCGTAACGAAGATTGTAAAGTCTATCTCCATCTCTGTCACACTTACTATTCGAGTGACAGAGACGGAGATATACTTTACGATCTTCGTTACGGCACAGAATACATATTAGTACAAGTACAAAAATCCCTCTCCAACAACTCGTTTAAAGAAATAACGACTCATGTTACGATAATACTAAGTTAAAATTCCGAGCGCGCAACGCTGAATGCCTACAATTATATTCACGTAAAGTGCGCTCTCTTTCTATCGCGTAACTCGTTCCTTTTATGATGATATCAATGTTGTCTTCTTTTAATATAATCTTAATACTTAGTTACTACCTTTTTATATTGCTCTACTTTAGCTCGAATAAACCTAAGATATGTCTAAGTGGTATGTAGGTTTAATTCTAATAAATTTGCGTGCAACTAGTTAGGCATAGGTACTTACTTAGGTAGGTACCTTAATTGAAACAGGCCTGATGAACCTACCCAAAGGCCTTGAATAATGCCGCCCTTTAGTTATTTTAATATAAATAAAATTCTGTGACGGCGGTCGAATCAGTACGTAGGTATGCGACGAACAACTCTCGCGCGTGCGTCACCGCTCGCCCGTGAGTCCCTACTGATTTGGCCCCTAGCAAGGGGTACTTACAGTTCGATACCTACACGCGCGAGTGGGACAGGCCTGCTCTTGCTTCCCGCCTACATTGCAACTTAAGCCACTGTAAATTGCGGACATTTTTTTACACGAGTTGTAACCCTTACGCGCTTAAGTTTTAGAACATTCGCTTCGAACAAAGGTTCTACATATATATAAATATTTATCGCAGTTCATTTGTTAATGTTGATTTGCTGTAAAACTATTCTGTTTTTAATTTGGTGTTATTTGTTATTGTTGTTCTGTTCTGTAATGTTTATGTAAATGTTAAATGGATTCACTGAAAACCAGCGTCGTGGCCTCTCAGGCTTCGGCACATGCTGAGTGGACTCCTTTTTGAGACCACCCTCAACGTTTGTTAAATTTTATATACATTCCTAACTAGTTTTAAGCAAGTTGTAACATCGTTGTGTTGTGTGTTTCAAATAAATCATCATTCATTCATTCATTCTATCTTGTATGTATTGTTTGGTTACAATGCACCGTCCGTTAAAAGCGGTATGTCGATATAAGCAGTCGTACTATAGGTACAGTGGGCCAAAAAAGTGGTCTACCACTTTTGACGAAAGTTTCTGTGAGCTCTAACGATCGCTAAGGTTGACTTGACACTGACATAATATTATTGGCAGGGGAAATCGACCTTGTTGTCTCATGACGTTCAAACGAATCTCAACGTTAGGGTGGTAAACCACATTTTTGGCCGACTGTACAGGTGCACTTTCATACTGGCTTGTATGAAAACCAACCATCTGCCTATTTCTACGTCGCTAAAACCTCGGTCGTACTAATCGGATTCTACTGTAATTACGAAAAGTTCGTCAGTTCCACCATTCTGACTGTCAGGTTGCCGGATATATTTTATTTTGCAATGATCCCATAGGTTTTTAGTGAACCGATTTTCGTAATTAAGTACTTCAAGACTAAAAATAAATATGTATGAACAAACACCTTAAAGTTACTTTTCTTTTTAGTAACTAAAATATTTGATATGGCTTTAGAAATGGAATAACCGAAAGGAGAACGTTTTTGAAGTAAGCGAATTAAAATAGTCCAGTATAAGTTTATTGTAGTTTTATTTCATTTTCCAACATTAGCTTTACTTTAAAGTTTATCATTGTCTTACACCTAAGTAGTTTGTCAATGGTATGAAATAAATAGGTACCTACGACAAATGAATGTAACACAAAAACACATAAGACCAGTGTCACCACCACAAGTGTTTTAGGTACCTAATACATATTGTGGTATCTGAAACAGGGGCATTAGTAGTAGCCGCGGCCTCGGCCTCTCTTGGGCCCCCCGGGCCCGCCGAAATGACCTCGCCCTCCACCGCCTCCTCTACGACCATAATTTTTTTGCTCATACTGTGGTCGCTCGAATTGCTGACTCATCTCGTTCTGTCTCGTATCGTAATTGTCCTGCATCCTGCCGTTCATGTAACTACCCCGTGGCCCTTGTTGATTGTATGAATTGTTCTGGCCATAATTATTATATGAAGGAGGCCTCATCATTGGACCTCTCACATCAGGCATATTATGCATTGGCCTTTGATCCCAAACGTTGATATTAGAAGTATTATTACCACCAAAATTGGGCCTGTCATGAATCGTTAATGAGTTGTGCTGATTACCGAATGTACCGTGGTGCGACAGGTTGTTGTAGACATCGGGTTGCGGGCCAGGCGGGGTCGACAGCGTCATTATAGGAACGCTCTGCACGGGGGGTTTGCTAAGATCAGCGTGGGCTGGTGGTATTGGCATGTCGCCGAAAGATCTCGGTTGAAGGTTACTGGCGACTACGTCCGAGGGTGGTGCGAGCGCGCTCGTGGCGGCAGCCGACGACTGGATGGAAGCCTGCACTAGGGCCAGCAAGTTGGCCGCTGACGACATGCTCTTGGAAACGTCAGGCGGGGGAGCTCTTACTCCTTCGTTTGCAACCGTTACTGCTGTCGTCTCTTCCAACGATTTTTTGACAATTTCCATTTCCTGGCGTATCTGATCTTCTTTCACTTTCTCAGTCACCGACTTAAATACCTAGAACAGGAAGCATATGTTAAATATGAGGTCTGTACAGTCAAGGGCATAAATATATGTACTTTCCCAGAGCTTCAAATATTTATGTACTATCTTTTAGCCAAAAATTTCTCTACAACAATTAGATCCCAGATATATGCACAATGATCGACTCATCGAAATGCGTACTAATACCGTTCATTAATATCAATACAATGACAGACAAAAATATGTCGTCAAACAGGCAGCCACAAATATCTAGGCAGTTGTTTCTCAAATACATGTGAACAAAGCAGGCGTCGAAAATATCAACACAAGCATGTCATAAACAAGTGAACATAACAGAGGTCAAATATATCAATACACAAAACAGTTACGTACAGTCGAGTTCATAAATATCTGAGCAGCTAAATGCAAAATATGTAAACTTTTGCACCTTATTGTCAATGTCATAAGAGTGTACATATATTTTTGAACCCTCGGATCTGCGCATATATTAATGAACTCGACTGTACATATATTTATGAGCTGTAAATATATGTAAGCATGCAATGATCACAAATATCCGCACTAAAAGTCTTTGTTCTAATTTCAAAAATTGACGTTCATCGAAAAGAGTGCAGAAATGTCACGCGATACATCCGTCTCTTTTATTTTGGACCTGACGTCATCAAGCCTTCATTTGTTAATGGGAATCGCTTTTTGTACGTTTTTGTATATTTAGATTTCACTACCAATTATAGAGTAGATTGTAACAGACAGTTCAATGTAAAAAGCAAAAAAAAAGTTATGGAATATCGACGTCTCATCTGAGACATATTCAGATAACGTGATGAGACTGATGAGAATCGTCGTTTACGCTAGTTTAGCTTAAATTAACATATTCGTATTAATCTTCATACGTGATAAATTATAATTATAGATAAAACGAGTGCATTATATTAGGTAAATCGATATAATCGATCTTGTAATCAATAGGCAATACAGTAAAAATCAAAACAAAACAATTAAAACAAAAATAAAACTAAGTACGATGTGGAAAACAACAGTATTTAAAATAAGACAAATTAAACTATGAAGGTTTTTTATCTTACGTTTTAAGAATTCAACAGTATTGATTTCTGAACGAAACTTAGATGACTTTGGAAAATTCGTATGTCAAATGCGCAGTTTGTCGAAGTTTCTCGGTCTTATCAAATACAAATCCGTAGTAGTAAAATCGAATCAAACAATTCATCGCTACAATCAACAATCGCTGAATTCGACAAACGATTTGTCTTAGCCTCATCACTAGAGTCGAACCACGTTAACTTTTCTCAGAAAATGAACTGTCAGACTTGAAAGTGTTATTTTAAACGTCAAACTTCTATGAAATTATGACGTTTACTTAACACTTTCACATTCTGTGCTATCAAAATCTAGGAAACTTAGCATAGACTGACTCTACGTCAATACTCAAGTGTCAAAAGTTCAGACTTAGAAATCGACAACTATAGCGCCGTCAGCGCTTAAAGAGAAAAGTCATTCATTTTGTGTCAATAGAAATACTACTACGTAACTACTTATTAGATTTTTTATAGTGTCCATCATAGTGTCCGTAATGTACAGTCGCCATCAGATATATCGTAGCGGGCGAGGTCCTCAAATACTTCTGAGCAGGGTCAAACTTCAATAAATTTTTTCACAAATATATGAGCAGCAATTATTTCAGTAATTTTTGATCACACAGTGAGGTAAAAATATCTGAACGCACAAATCGTCACAGGTATCTAAGCAAGAGAAGTGGTCACAAATATCTGAACATTGGAGGAAAATATACCTTAGGCCGTTGCCTTAAGTAAGATCTGGTTAAAAATAAAATAAATAATTAAATCTCTATAAAACAAGACCTACATATTATTCTCAAGAATATGTTTTATTTCTGGTATACTCTAATACCGGAGTTAAAAAAACCCATGGACTTGGCCAGTTCTTACCCCAAAGAACACTCCTGAGTTTTTTTTACTTATAGTAGGGGAAGTAGTTGCAGCGAGCCTGCACTTTTGTCTCAGGCGACGCCGCTTGGCACGATTGATTGTTAGGTCAAACTAAGCCGATTTAGCCACGAGATCAACCTTTGGCTAACCCCCAAAAAAAGGGGGGGAAGGGGTCATCTCCCGAGGATCGGTCTATGCTTTATTTCGGCCTAGTTTTAGCTACAGTGTCAAGTTTGATATTATTTTCGGATAATTTAGGAACGAGGAATTCGTTTTTGAAATTAACTTTTTACCATTTCATACAAAAAAATTGAAAAAATTAAAAAAAAGTCGAAAATTAAAAAAAATATACAAAAAGTTTTGCTTATAAAATAAAAATTATACCGAATTTTGCAAATAAAAAAATACTAGAATATAGGCCATTTATCATAGACATTAAAAAATATAACTTAAATAGTAAGTGTAAAGTAAAAATTGGATAAAAAAAAAATCCGTCGCAACGAAGGTGTAACCGTGCGCAGCGCAGCGCGGTAAGTTTCTAATTACCTCATGAACTATTGCGTTATTCACACAAAATTAAACACTTTTAATAAATAAACATAGTACTTTTCTGAATATTACTTCTTTATTTAGCATAAGCCTCCGCATGCGCAAAGCTCCGTACATTTGATTTCGCGTTTTACACAATTTCACACATCCCATAAGGTGCACCTAGTCTTGCATCTGTATCGTATTAGTTCTGTACAACACATACATTAGATGCTACCAGCAAAGGATTCCATAAAGGTGCCCGCGTATCAGTTTTCACACTTTTCACCCATCCCCAGTTGGACGGACATGGTAAATCTTGACGGGGTATTAGGAGTTCTTTGCACACATGTCCCCCTTGACATTTTGTACCAAGTAAATGCTTTGACAGCGCATCTTTTGCTGGCGGTCAATTTTCTTAAATCCTTTTTTGTGAAAATATACTTTCTGCATCTTTCAATGTCAGTGATAGATGCCGAACTGAAATAAACAATTGAACAATAGTAATACGTGTAAGAAAGCATGTTCAAAGGACCGAAGAAGAAAAATGTTTATTTGTTAAAGATAAATACAAATTACACAAATATGTGAAAAAATTATGATTAAATCGCACGATACATGTCACATTACCTGCTCTCATAGATACATTAGGTACATATTACTGATAATATATCTATTACCTTTTTTACTTGCAATAGCAATTTTTTTCCAATATTGGAAAAGCTTGGTCAATATCTCCCTTTATTGCCCATTGGAAGCTTTCAGAAGCGGTTAGATACGTGTTCCATGTTTCAAACTCATTTTTTTCCTTTACCGTGAAAAAACTACGTGGTATGACATCTGGTGAACGCTTGAAGTATTGGAAGAATGAGTGCTTTATCTGATCTTAAGTAAATAAAATACAGTCTTATAAGGTGCTGCATCCAATGGAAATACACCAAAAAACCAGGCCACTTAGTCCCCGGCGGCCCCGCTATTCCTGGCTACGGTAGCGGCCACGATAACGGCGGGGCAGGGGGTGCTAAGAATCCCCGGAAGAGATCCGGCTACCAACCCCAAAGACGACAACAACTGGTCCTGGTAACACACAACGTGCGCACGTTGAGGCTGGAAGAGAAGCTAGTTGAGCTGGAAGAAGAGGTAAACAAGTTGCGCTGGGACGTCATTGGTTTATCGGAGATCCGCAGAGAGGGAGAGGATACGATAACCTTACAGTCCGGCCACTTGTTCTTCTACCGGGAGGGAGAACAGAAATCCCAAGGTGTGTCCATCGGAAATGTGTTTAATAGGTAGCCTTATACTCAGAATATTCAAGCGGTATTCGCTGAAGGTCATACAGGTATACGCCCCAACCTCGAAGTCCTCTAAAGATGAGGTGGAAGCTATGTATGAGGACATTAGTAGGGATTAGTAGGGGGTAGTGGGAGACTTCAATGCAAAGCTGGGCTGTAGAAGCGATGATGAGTTGAGAGTGGGGCAATTTGGATATGGGCAGCGGAACCCCAGAGGACAGAGGTTGGCCGACTTTCTGGAGAAGGAAGTACTCTTTATGATGAATTCCTTCTTCCAGAAAACGCCGCACAGGAAATGGACCTGGATGAGTCCCGACAGTGTAACGAAAAACGAGATTGACTTCATCATGACCAAAAGACAGATATTCAATGATGTCTCTGTGATCCACAGGGTTAAAACCGGTAGCGATCACCGAATCGTCAGGGGCATATTGAATATCAATGTCAAATTGGAAAGATTCCGTATGATGAAGTCCACATATCCAAAACCTTGAAAGCTTTCAACTCGAACTGTCAAATCGCTACGAACTGCTAGACAGCTGTACATCAGTGGACGAAAGTAACAGCAGGCTGGTAGAAACTGTCCATGGGCGTTTTCAGAAAAAAATGCACCCTTTTAATGAAAGTGGGTCCTCAATTTTCCATACAAAAATTTTTAGTCAGTTTTGTAACGGCCCATACGAAATGTATGGAAAAATGCGTTACAAAGCTGACAAAAAAAAACGGGACACTCTTTTTCTTTTTTTAAATCAATAGCACTCGTGATTCTGGTTATAAAAAACCCAAAACTTCCTATATTTTCAAAAAAACCGAAAATGGTACCCTATTTTTGAAAATGCCCCCATACGGTGGGGTCCAAGTATTTCAAAATCTACCATAAAAATAGACCTCAAAAACTATCCGAACACACCTGTGACCTCATGGCTAATCGGCGTTCTATGCCGCTCCAAACCTCCGAAGACGCTGAGTCATATAGGCAGCTCAATAAACAGATTATGAAGTCCTTGTGACACGACATACGCTCCGCCAATACTCAGCGTATTAAAGAGACCATTGAGCGGAACCAAAGCTCCAAAGTGTTCGCAAGAGATGCGTCTATTGGGCAAAGCCAGCTGACAAAGCTGAAGATCGAGGGCATAGCGTAACGTCGAATAAGTCAGAGATGCTACGGGAGATAGAGAGGTTCTATGGATAGCTATATACCTCGGTCTCCTCTGAGCCTGTTTGTTCAGCGATGGACCGAGGATATCCCGGATATCAGCCTGTACGAGATTAGGATGGCTCTCAAACAGCTTAAGAACAACAAGGCACCGGGCGAGGATGGAATCACTACAGAGCTTCTGAAAGCGGGCGGGACGCCGGTACTGAAAGTCCTTCAGAAGCTATTTAATTCCTCCTTGCTCGAAGGTAAAACGCCTGAGGCGTGGAACAGGGGTGTTGTGGTTCTGTTCTTCAAAAAAGGTGACAAAACCTTACTGAAGAACTACAGGCCCATAACACTGCTGAGCCACGTCTATAAGCTGTTCTCGAGAGTCATCACGAACCGTCTCGAACACAGGCTCGATGACTTTCAGCCTACCGAACAAGCCGGTTTCCGAAAAGGATATAGTACCATAGATCACATACACACGCTGCGGCAGATTATACAGAAGACCGGGGACTATAATCGGCCATCATGCTTGGCGTTTGTGGACTATGAGAAAGCATTAGATTCGGTCGAAACATTGGCTGTTCTTTGATCCCTCCAGCGATACCGTATTGACTATCGGTACGTCGAAGTGCTGAAGTGCTTGTATAACAACGGCACCATGTCAGTCCGAGTACAGGAGCAGTCCACGAAGGAAATCCCCCTAAAGAGAGGAGTAAGACAGAGAGATATAATATCGCCGAAACTGTTTACCACTGCTCTAGAGGATTCCTTCAAGCTCCTGGAATGGCAAGGACTTGGCATCAACATCAACGGCGAATACATCACACACCTCCGATTTGCCGACGATATAGTAGTCATGGCTAAGTCGCTGGAGGATCTAGAACAAATGCTCGGTGACCTCAATAGAGTTTCTCAACAAGTGGGTCTTAAAATGAATACCTATGGACAAAACGAAGGTCATGTATAACGTCCATGTTACACCCGCCGCACTGACTGTTGGAAACTCTACTCTTGAAGTTGTTGACGAATATATATACCTAAGACAAGTAGTCCGATTAGGTAAGTCCAATTTTGAGAGAGAGAGGTCAGTAGACGTATCCAACTCGGCTGGGCAGCGTTCGGTAAACTACAAAACGTCTTCTCGACCAAAATCCCCCAGTGCCTGAAAACTAAGGTGTACAACCAATGTGTGTTACCAGTGATGACGCTTACAGGCTGAAATTATGATGATAATGAACAGATACAGAAAGTATTTTTTCACAAAAAAGACAGGACTTAAGAAAATTGACCGCCAGCAAAAGATGCGCTTTCAAAGCATTTACTTGGTAAAAAATGTCAAGGGGGACATGTGTGCAAAGAACTCCTAATACCCCGTCAAGATTTACCATGTCCGTCCAACTGGGGATGGGTGAAAAGTGTGAAAACTGATACGTGGGCACCTTTATGGAATCCTTTGCTGGTAGCATCTAATGTATGTATGTGTTGTACAGAACTAATACGATACAGATGCAAGACTAGGTGCACCTTATGGGATGTGTGGAATTGTGTAAAACGCGAAATCAAATGTACGGAGCTTTGCGCATGCGGAGGCTTATGCTAAATAAAGAAGTAATATTCAGAAAAGTACTATGTTTATTTATTAAAAGTGTTAATTATTGTTTATTAATTTTGTGTGAATAACGCAATAGTTCATGAGGTAATTAGAAACTTACCGCGCTGCGCTGCGCACGGTTACACCTTCGTTGCGATGGAAAAAATTTTTTTTATCCCATTTTTACTTTACACTTGCTATTTAAGTGATATTTTTTAAGGTCTATGATAAATGGCCTATATTCTACTATTTTTTTATTTGCAAAATTCAGTATAATTTTTATTTTATAAGCAAAATTTTTTGTATATTTTTTTTAATTTTCGACTTTTTTTTAATTTTTTCAATTTTTTTGTATGAAATGGTAAAAAGTTAATTTCAAAAACGAATTCCTCGTTCCTAAATTATCCGAAAATAATATCAAACTTGTCACTGTAGCTAAAACTAGGCCGAAATAAAGCATAGACCGATCCTCGGGAGATGACCCCTTCCCCCCTTTTTTTTGGGGGTTAGCCAAAGGTTGATCTCGTGGCTAGGAGGCTAAATCGGCTTAGTTTGACCTAACAATCAATCGTGCCAAGCGGCGTCGCCTGAGACAAAAGTGCAGGCTGCTCCATACATTTGTGCAACTACTTCCCCTACTATTAATCTAAAATCAGCCGGCTTACTTCATCGAAATTTGAACCACATAAGGTTTAAATGTCTTACTTTTCACTCAACAAAATGTAAAAAAAAACAAACAAAAATGTAATAAGTCCGTTATTAAGATTTGAACCCGGGACCTCACAGCCTCACACTGAATTTTAAAGCAACCGTTTACCACTGAGCTGTGTTTTGACATGCGCTGTCATGATTAAAGTTAAGCTTTGACATACTTTACACTAACCTTTGTGTAACTCTAAAGGACCTTTTACAATGTAATATTCATTTACTTTGTATGAAAAAGAAACAATTATTTTTCGATTTGGGCAAAAAGCGATATACTAAGCAGCTGCTATTAACGTAACAAGCAAGCGATTTAACGAAGAAACAGACTGTATAATATACATTGTGTAACGAAATTACCGAACGATACTTCAACAGCTGACAAAGTCAATGACCCTGAGTACGATGCGATAAGAAATATTCAAAATTCGAAAAAAAAAACTTTGTATGGAACAGACACATATGAAAGTAGTTTTTTCGAATTTCGAAAATATTCCACTTGTATCGTACTCAGGACCATTGACATTATCAGCTGTTGAAGTATCGTTCGGGACTTTTGTTACATCCTGTGTAATAATACAAAGGTTGGTCTACAATGCCCACAGGGGCTTATAAAGCTAGTAATACACAGCCTGAAGGGCATTCTATAATTAAAAAAATATATATATATATTATATTATTATTTATTATATTTTTTGTATGTAGGTAGTTTGCACAAGTAACTTTTTTGATTGACGGGGAGAATTCGCATTCTCTCAGTCATCATCTTAACCCTGTGAAAACGAGTGCTGTAAAGGGCTCGAAACGTAGGATCATGGTGTTAATAAACGCGATTAATCCGTTCTAAAGTGTTTGATTTTACTGATATTAAATATAAAGAATATATTTATACAAATTGTCAAATTCCCATAGTACGTTTCTCAGGGTATACAGTATGTATCACAACGAAGAGCAAACCTTAAAACTGGTTGACGGGGAACTCGAGTACAATGTATGCAATAATGACGTGCATTTCACGTGCCTAAATACATTTTATTTTTATGCTATAGGGGGCAAACGAGCAAACGAATCGCCTGATGGTAAGCGATTAACGTCGTCCATGGACACCCGCAACACCAGTGGTCTCGCAAGTGCGTTGCCGGCCTTTAAGGTGGGAGTACGCTCTTTTCTTGAAGGTTTGAAGGTCGTATCGGTCCGGAAACACCGCTGGCGACAGTTCGTTCCACAGTTTAGCTGTGCGAGGCAGGAAGTTTCGGGAAAAGCGCACAGTTGAGGACTGCCAACCATCTAAATGGTGAGAGTGGAAATATTGTCGCGTAGGGCGATGGCGGAAAGAAGCGGCAGGGATTAATCCGAACAACTCCTCGGAACACTCCCCATAATACATGCGATAGAAAATGCAGAGTGAGGCCACATCTCTACGCAGCGCCAAGGAATCAAGCCGATCAGAAATACGTTGGCAGTTGACAATTCGAGCTGCTCTCGTGTGCTTTGTGCCAAACGCGATCGAAGGCCTTCGCTACATCCAAACTAACTGCCAGTGCCTCACCTTTAATCTCTATCGCCTGTGCCCAGCAATGTGTCAGGTAAACTAAAAGATCACCAGCCGAACGACCCCTACGGAAACCGTATTGTTGGTCACTCAGCAGCTGGTGATCCTCTAGGTACCAGAGGAGCTGACGATTGATGATGGACTCCATAATCTTAGAGAAAAGGGAGGTTATAGCTATCGGCCTGTAGTCGGATGGGTTTGAGCGGTCGCCTTTTTTAGGGATCGGGTGCACCAAAGCTGACTTCCACGAAGTCGGGACTACGCCAGAAGAGTAGGAGAGCCGAAAAAGACGCGTTAAGACCGGCGCCAACTCAGGAGCGCACATCTTGAGAACAATCGCAGGGATTCCATCAGGCCCACTGGACTTATGGGTGTCGAGGGAGCGAAGAGCCTTACGCACAAAGCTTTGGCGGAACTGTACATCTGGCATACAGCTCTCGCACCGCGGTATAGTCGGCGGCGCTTGTCCCCCGTCATCCAAAGTCGAGTTGGACGCAAAAAGCTTACCCAGTAGATCGGCTTTGTCTTTTGCGTCGTGGGCCAACGAATCATTTCCCGTGTGCAGAAGTGGAAAAGACGGCGTGCAGAAATTCCCCTGGATAGCTTTGGCAAGAGACCAGAACGCACGAGTTCCCGAGGGGAGACGCTCTAGTTTCTCGCCAATCCTACCAATGTGCAACGACTTTGCTCTGGCAATGGCTCTTGTGAAGGACCTGGAGGCAAAGTTAAACTCCTTTTTTAAAGCGCTGGTCTTTACATCCTGTACCGCCGCTGCATTTACCCAGGCTTGGTAGCACTCCAGCTTTCGGCGAGACGCCTTTTTGCAGGAGCGATCAAACCAAGGCTGGGTTTTGCCACCAACAGGTACCGCAGAGGATGGAACGAAAAGTTCCATTCCCTGAAGCACCACGTCAGCAACAGAGTCAGCAGCAATATCAGGATCATCCGGCGTGAAGCAAACCTGCCCCCACGGGTAAGACGCAAAGAACACCCGCATCCCGTCCCAGTCTGCTGACTTATAGTGCCACACACGGCGGCTACAAGCAACTCGCCGACGCGGCGGGCACGTGAGAGGCACTGTACTCCGGATGAGGCAATGATCCGAGGAACCGAGTGGGGCTGCAACGGATACATCATAGCCAACCGGGTGAGAAGTCAGCAGAAGGTCCAACAGGGAAGGTTCCTGGCTCTCCACATCTGGGATTCGCGTAGGCGCAGTAACCAGTTGTGTCAAGCCGTAGGTCAGAGCAAAGTCGTGAACAGATCTCCCCGCATGATCAGTCTTGCTGGAGCCCAGCCATTCGGCACTATGGGCGTTAAAATCGCCAAGAACGATGATCTCAGCGGATGGGATCTGCTCCTGCACTGAATCCACAGCCGTTTGAATCTGCTCCAAGAGTCGGTCAGTTTCGGCATCACCGCTATGGGACCTATAGAGGCACGAATAGACGCAAGGATGATCATCACAATCAACACGTAGCCATAAGGTGGAAAGGTCCCTACCTTCAAGATTGCTGAGGCGACGAGAACTGATATCGCCTGTAACGTACACACACACTCCAGCCCTAGGCAGAAAGGAATGCTCTAGTTCGTACCCAGGGTAGGAGAGGTATTTTCTGTCCGCTGGAGACGATATCTGCGTCTCTGTCAGAAAAAGCAAGGCCGGCTTAGCTGTCTCGAGGTGATGATGGACAGCATTAAGATTAGAATGCAAACCCCTGATGTTGCAGAAATCCACAACGAGCGTGGCAGGGGCTGCCGTAGCCGTCTTGCTCTTGCCTCGGGAGGATGGCGGATGGCGGAGCGCGGATTTGCCCCCCCAGAGTACGAAACGGGGCGCTCTCGGCGTCCACGCTCAGGCACGACATTACCTGAGCATGGAAGCCCAGAAAGGGATTCTCCAGCGCTAGAGCAGCTGGTACCCTCCTGGGGTAGCTTATTAATCTGCGCTGTCATCGTCATTAAGGGGGAGGTTGGGGGGATTGGAGCTCTGGAAACCTAACTCACCGTGAGGAACACAACACCACATACCTACAAAGTAAGTAGTGATGTTATTATGGCTTCGGTATTCTGTAAGGTGGAGGTTCTTCCCCAGTCAGGCTGCTCCAGATTCAAGCGAGATGACGTTTCGCTGTGCCCTACCTCACTTGTTGGACGTAGTTTAAGGACATACCCGGGTCCATACATGTTTTATGGCATAAAATTACTAAATGAATAACTCGAAGACCATATTTTTGCAGTCGGTTAATGGTTTTTGTAACATCCTATAGGGTTTGTTTACGTTTTTGATTTTTGACAGTGCATGCGTATTGCGTACTGTTGATATGTAGCTAGGGGCAACTAATCAACAGTAACGTTGTTATGTCAATGCACATGCGCTTTGAGTTCTGTATATAAGTAACCTAGGTAATTATTTTAATAATGGCTGTAGTCATAGGCAACGCGCAAGCGCTTTGTTAACTGTTTGTTTGTAACTAGGTAAAAATCCAAACTTCAACAAGGTTTGACGCCTGTCTGTCAGTTGGTAATTTAAGAAATGTCATTTATAAGATTGTAAACAAATAATACAGGGGAGGTGCAAAACAATAATAATAAATGTATATTTTTATACCTCACGTAAAACCTGTCGTATTTTTGATGAATTAGGTACCATGCTCATATTTATGATCTAAACTTTAACGGGTTTCTTTTTTGCCTTTCGTTCTGATACATACTGTAAACTAAAACCAAACAGTCTGTTTTCTGCTTAGCTGCTTGTTTTTTCTTAGTTTCTGACATTAGCGACAGTTGCAACATTTATTTCAGTTAGTTTATACAAACTTCAATACATACTATCTCACTGTATTTAGGGTTCCGTACCTCAAAAGGAGAAAAACGGAACCCTTATAGGATCACTTTGTTGTCCGTCCGTCCGTGCGTCTGTCCGTCAAGACCCTTTATCTTGGGAGTGCGTGGAGGTATCGAGTTGAAATTTAAACTATATACTAAGGTCTACGGTCCCTTGAAACCGTATTCTGCGTTTTCCCAAATTCATCCCCTAAGGGATAAAAAAAGGGGGTTGCAAGTCCGTAAAGACCCTCCCATCCGTCAAGGCCCTTTATCTCGGGAGAGCGTAAAGGTATCGAGTTGAAATTTAAACTATATACTAAAATCTACGATCCCTTGAAACCGTATTCCGCGTTTTCCGAAATTCATTGATAAAAAAGGGGGTTAAAAGTTTGTATGAGATGTGAATATTTTTTTAAGTTACAGACTTAAAACTTCGTTTATAGACTCGTTGGTACTATACAACAAAAGTATATTTAGCGTTTTTTGAAATTCATCCCCTAAGGGATAAAAAAGGAATTGAAAGTTAGTATGAGATGTGAATATTCAAGAACCTTTATATCGGGAGTGCATGAAGGTATCGAGTTGAAATTTAAACTATATACTAAAGTCTACAGTCCCTTGAAACCGTATTCTGCGTTTTCGGAAATTCATCCCCTAAGGAATAAAAAAGGGGGTTGAAAATTTGTATGAGATGTGAATATTTTTTTTAAGTTACAGATTTAAAACTTCGTTTATAGACTCTTTGATACTAAACAACAGTATATTAAGCGTCTTTTGAAATTCATCCCCTAAGGGATAAAAAAGGAATTGAAAGTTAGTATGAGATGTGAATATTCAAGACCCTTTATCTCGGGAGTGCGAAAAGGTATAGAGTTGAAATTTAAACTATATACTAAGGTCTACAGTGACTACAGTCCCTTGAAACTGTATTCTGCGTTTTACGAAATTCATCCTCTAAATGATAAAAAAGGGGGTTCAAAGTTTGTATGAAATGTGAATCATTATTCAGGTTGCAGATTTAAAACTTCGTTTATAGACTCTATGATACTACACAAGAAAAGTATGTTAAGCGTTTTTTGAAATTCATCCCCTAAGGGATAAAAAAGGAGTTGAAAGTTAGTATGAGATGTGAATATTTTTTTAAGTTACAGACTTAAAACTTCGTTTCTAGACTCTTTGATATTATACAAGAAAAGTATATTTAGCGTTTTTCGAAATTCATTCCCTAAGGGATAAAAAAGGGGTTGAAATTTTGTATGAGGTGTGAATAATTTTTCAGGTTGCAGACTTGGAAACTTCGTTTATAGACTTTCTGATAATATATAAGAAAACCGTATTCCACGTTTTCCGAAATTCATCCCCTAAGGGATAAAAAAGGGGGTAGGGGGGGATTTTAAGTCATTTTTATGATGTACGGAACCCTCGGTGGGCGAGTCTGACTCGCACTTGGCCGGTTTTTTTTATTTGAAATAATTATTATTTAATACATTATATCATTATAAATTGAAAGAGATGTCATATACTAAAGAAAAAGTGACCAAGGTCCCCGGTGAGCAGGGCTGGGATCGAACCAGCGACCTCCTGCTTTCGCGGAGAAGCTTCTGCCGCGAAAGCAGGAGGTCGCTGGTTCGATCCCAGCCCTGCTCACTGGGGACCTTGGTCACTTTTTCTTTAGTATATGACATCTCTTTCAATTTATAATTTATATATAGTAGTATGACTACTTAAAAAAACACAAAAAAAAACATGAATCAAAACATTTATTACATTTAATAAATGATTTGATTCGTGCTTTATAATTGTACATTATATCATGTTATAAAGAAAATACAAAAAAGTGAGTACCTTTGCTTCGTGGGATTCTTCGTTAGGTGACTTTACGAAAACGAAGCCCGCGTGCGCATCAGTCGAGCAGAAAAATATGCTAGCAATAAAACCGGCTCATGGGTAGCATTAACATAACGGAATTCAAAAGTTACCTCCTCAACGGTGTAGTCATCGTCGTCGCTATCGATGGCGATGGGTCTTAAGTCGGCAGCAGGAGTGGGGCCCGGCGACTCGGAGGGAGCGGGTGCCTCGTCCGTGGGCGCAGCGGCGGCGGGCGCGCCGGGCGTTGCGGCGGCGCTCACGTACTGCCTCAGCCGTTCCACGCGCTGGGGCTCGCGCGCTTCTAACTTCTTTAGGTATGCTATAAGGCTGTGCTGTTCTTCCGCCGATAGCTCGTTAAAATTTTTTAGCAATGTCTCTAGATCCGAGTCCGAAAGACCATCCATAGCGTCCGTTGCGTCCGCCTTTTCCGTTCTGCATTGGATTGAACAAAGTGAATCAATAAAATCAATCTCTATCAATTATTTTTGCACAGTTTATCTTCTAGAGTATGTATCATCATTTCAGCCGAAAGATGTCCACTGCTGGACATAGGCCTCCCCCAAAGATTTCCACAATGACCGGTCCTGCGCCACCCGCATCCAGCGGACTCCTGCGACCTTCACCAGGTCATCAGTCCACCTTGCGGGGGGCCTACCCACGCTGCGCCTTCCGGTACGCGGTCGCCACTCGAGAACCTTTCCGCCCCAACGGCCATCGGTTCTACGTGCAATGTGCCCCGCCCACTGCCACTTAAGTTTAGCGATTCGGAGAGCTATATCGGTTACTTTGGTTCTGCTGCGGATGGTCTCATTTCTGATACGATCTCGCAGAGAGACTCCTAGCATAGCCCTCTCCATTGCCCTTTGGGTGACTTTGAGCCTTCTTATGAGGCCCATTGTAAGCGACCACGTTTCAGTACCGTATGTCATCACTGGCAACACACACTGATCGAAGACTTTCGTCTTCAGGCACTGCGGAATATTGGACGAAAAGATGTGTCGCAGCTTCCCGAACGCTGCCCAACCGAGTCGGATTCGACGATTAACCTCTTTCTCGAAATCGGACCTACCTAACTGGACAGTTTGTCCAAGGTATATATAATCGTCTACAACTTCGAGTGTAAAGTCTCCGATTGTCACTGGAGTTGGTGCTACATGGATATTCGACATGATTTTCGTCTTATCCATGTTCATCTTAAGACCAACTCGCCCGGAGGCTCTACTGAGGCTAACAAGCATCGTACTTAAATCCTCCATGGTCTCAGCCAAGACTACTATATCGTCAGCAAATCGAAGGTGAGTGAGGTACTCGCCGTTTACATTGATGCCTAGCCTTCTCCAGTCCAGAGTCTTGAAAACGTCCTCCAGTGCAGCGGTAAACAGCTTAGGAGAGATGACATCTCCCTGCCTGACTCCCCGCTGCAGCGGAATAGGCTTCGAGTTCTGGTCTTGGAGTCGGACTGACATAGTGGCGCTCTCGTACAAACACTTCAACACTTCGATATAGCGGTAGTCTACTTGGCACCGTTGGAGAGATTGTAGTACCGCCCAGGTTTCGATCGAATCAAAGGCTTTCTCGTAGTCCACAAACGCTAAACAGAGGGGCAGATTATACTCCTCGGTCTTCTGTATAACCTGACGAAGCGTATGAATGTGGTCTACGGTACTAAAGCCTCTTCGGAAACCGGCTTGTTCGGGAGGCTGGAAGTCATCAAGCCTGCGTGCGAGACGATTCGTAATGACTCTTGAAAACAGCTTATAGACATGGCTCAGAAGTGAGATGGGTCGGTAGTTCTTCAGTAAGGCGTTGTCGCCTTTTTTGAAGAACAGTACCACCACACCTCCGCTCCATGCCTTTGGCGTTTTCCCTTCTAGTAAGACGGAATTGAACAACTTCTGAAGGGCCGTAAGGACCGGTTTACCACCCGCCTTCAGAAGTTCGGCTGTAATTCCGTCTTCACCAGGCGCCTTGTTGTTTTTGAGCTCTTTAAGAGCCATACTAATCTCGTACAGGCTGATGTCCGGGATGTCTTCGGTATAGTGTCGGGCCAGTCTAGCTCTAGGGTCTTCCGCCAGACCAACTTCGGGTCTGCTAGTAGACGTGTATAGCTGTCCATAAAAGCTCTCAATCTCACTCAGAAGCTCAGGTTTGGATGTGATGATTCTACCATCCTCAGTTTTTAACTTAGCGAGCTGGCTTTGCCCAACAGACAGATCCCTTGCAAAAACTTTGGAGCCCTTATTTCGCTGAATGGCCTCTTCAATACACATAGTATTGAATTGGCGCATATCGCGGGTGAGGGACTTAGAGATCTGCTTGTTGAGCCGCCGGTATAAAGTCGCGTCAACTGAAGATTGTAGAACCATTTTACTCCTCTTATCGAAGAGTCTCTGAGTGGAGTCTGAGAGCCTTTTGGTCTTATTTGTCCGTTGGGCCTTAAAAAACTTAGACCCAGCGCTATGGACAGCTTCCACAAACCCGTCGTTGAACTCGTCCACATCATTGTCTAGGCAATCGAAACGGTTTTGGAGTTCCAGCTGAAAGCTCTCGGGGTTTTGAGTTTGGAGTGCAGGACGGAGCGTAGACTTCATCAGTCGAGAGCGTTCTAGCTTAGGACATATATTCAATGTGCCTCTTACCAGGCGGTATGTATAATCAATGTATTTGTATTATAAGATCTAAATCACTATGAAATGAGAAAGTATGTGGCCTCACTTCTTATCGTTCTCGTCATAGGCCGACTGCAACATTTGCAACGCTGAAGCAGTTCCGCTAACGGATTTGATTGTTGGAGAAACAGTCACTTTTTGTTCCATTCTTTTCTTTGATAGTTCTTGGCGTTTCTTCTCTTCCGCTATACCAACCTGCATGGAAAACTAATTATGTGAAAAATATTATGCAAAATCGACTTTTCCGGTTACTAATTATGGTCAATCAAAAATTAAAAAGATACAGAAATCGCAGTCTTGATTTCGCAATAGGAAAATTGTATACAAAGTCCATTATTTATAAGTAGAGCTTCATACTTAAAAAAAAGTTAAGGAAAAATTCATGACATCGGGCGACACTCCAACCTGCGACTCAGAGATACCAGCCCATCGCTCTTCCAACTGAGCTACCGGGACCAGACCCGTGGAACCCAATTTCTACATCATATCCCTCTTAGCAACATCTACCGTAAGAAAGTATTTCTTAATTGGTAAAGAACACATTGTTAGTAGTGAATTCTCAAGATAACTTGAGACTCCACTTGCCGATTAAGAAGTACTTTTTTAGTTCTTATCCGAATCGAATTTTACGAGCAAGAGTAGTGAAATAGTAGATTGTACATATTTTCACTTCTCTTGCTCGAAAAGTTCGCTTTTGTGTCGTGGCTCGGCGACACAAAATCAACAAGCAGAGTATACCTCATACAATACAATAACTCTTTTATGCCACACTTGGCCATAAAGTGCCTTTTGCCGCACGCTACGCGTACGCAAAAAGCCGATTTCTGCCCAAGTGTAGGCATAAAATGATGTACCTAACACGTGAGGTAATCAATAAAGCCCTTGATCGCATATTTACGTCCCTCGCTTGCAGCTCGGGTCGCAAACATCTGCGATCTCGGCCTTTCTTTGTTTTACCGCACTAGTTAGGTAATGTACTATATTGCACACCTTACAAAACATTACAGAAAAAAAATTAAAATAAAAACACACACAAAAAGTAGAGGTAAACAACAGGCGGTCTTATCGCTAACAAGCGATCTCTTCCAGACAACCTTAGGGTAGCGGAGCAAATAAAACAGGAAATAAAGAAACAGTAGGAGCACGCAGAAACGAAAAGAACTAAAAACAAAAAACTCATACACAATTATAAAATACATATATATTTATACATTTATATATACTAATAAATATTTCTATATACTCAGATAAAGCAATTAAAAACATATATATATATATAATATAAGCAGCCTAATTAATAAAAGTAAAATTGAAAAGGATTCTAGTGAAAGCCAGCATAATCCTTGACTTTGTTTTTGAATGAAGCAAGCGACGCAGCACGTCTTAATTCAACAGGCAGGGAGTTCCACAAACAAACTGCTCGGAAAGTGAACGAACCATTATAAAACTGAGAAGAGGAACTAGGAACAGAAAGACTACTATGTATATTGGTCCTCGTTGCATTTGGACCAATAAATAGCCTCGTCTAAAGTGGGTTACTTTATGCCCTTGATATAGAATCTACTATTTAGGTACCCGACCTAATTGCATGATTATTAGCAAGTGGAGGTAGTACTGACCACGGCGTCGACGAGCTGCGCCAGTTCCTCGGAGGAGACGTCGGTCTTGCCCTGCGCCACGAGCGCGGCCGCCATCTGCTGCGCGATCTGCGCGCGGTCCACCGAGCCCACGCCGGCCACCGCCACACCCGCGCCTATACCGTGACATGCGCTCTCGCCACTCTTTGAATCCTGGAATATTATCCGTACACATATCATTCAAGGTAGACAGCCCAGTGGATGACATTTGCAGTTTCTTTGAAGAATAAAGATATCGCTATTAACACTTTCGACACCGACTAGTCGGGCATGAGCTATAAACCTACACGCGACGCCAAAGTACCCGCCAGGCGGGCAAGCATAACCTACACGCGACGCCAAAGTACCCGCCAGGCGGGCAAGCATGACCTACACGCGACGCCAAAGTACCCGCCAGGCGGGCAAGCATTGCATCTTCGCTACGTCCGAAGCTTGCCTGCCTAGCGGGTTCGCGGCGTGCGGCATTGAGTTGCACGTCGTTGCCCGACTAGCGAGTACTGTCGGTTTCTGGGGTATTGTTCGAAATTTTGCCTGGTTGCGAAAGTGTTAAGATAACCAAAAATAGACAGCTTGTGACATTTGCGAATTGTGGTCAAAAACCTCCATCGATTCAATAATAAAATAAAATTGTAATTTAAGTAAATAATTATAATTCTAATAGGTAAATAAATGCTAACATAGTTTTAAGAAATATTATTTTATTCTCTTTATTCATTTTTAATCTTAGGTTAGGTTGTTATAATATGATTATAAAAGTAAAATACAAAAACACATACAAAAACAATACATATAAACATATTATAAAAAACCTAACCTAGAGTGCCGCCGGCAACGGGGCAGGGCCCAGGCTGCCGGTGGTTAGGGCCGCAGAGAAAGGAACCGCCGGACTATCCGCGCTGTGTCCAGGATTACTGCCTTCTGCATCTGACCCTTGATCCATCCACCAAGCGAGTCTCTCAAGATGTTGGTCGAGACTCTTCGCTATGAGACCGTTCGCTGAAACGACTATCGGGACAATGATCGTCGAGTCAACATCCCACATGGCGGTTATTTCGTGAGCCAAGTCTAGGTACTTACTGGACTTGTCCTTCTCGGCCTTCACGAGATTCTCGTCATGGGGGATGGTGACGTCGGCGAGCACGGCCCGGCGCTGCGATCGATCAACCAGCGTGATGTCAGGCTTATTGGCTACAATAGTCCTGTCCGTGATGATAGATCGATCCCAATAGAGCGTGGAAGGACCATTTTCGAGAACTGGCGCAGGTGCGTACTTGTAGTACGGCACTTCGCGGTCCACAAGATCGTATTTAAGAGCAAGTTGCTGGTGAATAATCCTGGCTACGAGATTATGTCTGTGCAAGTACTCGCCGTTAGCAAGATGAGAACAACCAGAAATAATATGCCTGAGTGACTCTCCGGGACGGCGGCATGCCCGACAAATGTCGACCGTACCGTCCTTCAGGATATATTTCCGGTAGTTATTCGTCATGATAACTTCGTCCGCAATTGCACAGACAAAACCTTCGGTTTCTCTGAAGAGGTCCCCGAATCGTAACCAGTTCACCGACGCGGGCAGATCTACGTCGGGGCCCGTGAGGGCCTTGTAGAACCGCCCGTGTAGCTCTTTGCTCTTCCATACCGTCTTGCGGTCCTCGGTGCTTAGTAACACAGGTTTGCGCCAATTCTCTTTTGCCAAGGAGAGCGGCGTGAGATTTCTGTCTACTGCCACCACATCACGATGCATCCCACACTCGTTGTTAAGGAAATAATTCCTAAGATTGTACACCTCACAACTCTTGCGAAAAATTATATTGTGAGTCCTATAGTCCCAGAAACACAATAGACCTGCTGTCTCCTATATTTAGAAACGGTCCTAGGAGCTAACTCACCTCTCCCTCGACTGTGAAGATTGCTCAACAAGTACAGCCACTGCTATGATAGGTATTCATTTCGACTCATTGCCCAGGTTCCGAAAAACAATCTGAAGCAACCTATATCAAAGTGTCAACAATTTATTATTGTTCACACAGGTAATGAAAAAGGCTTTGTACCTGGAGCTCTTTTACTAGATCAGTCCGCGGATCCCGATGGCGATTACCACAATGAAATGAATGCTGAGAAGTATGCGAAGTGGTTAAAATCACAACTAATGCCTAATTTACCCGATAACAGCGTTGTTGTTATAGATAACGCTTCTTACCACAACAAATTTGTTGAAAAGCCACCTAATAGCAATACTCGAAAGGCGGACACCGCGGACATGATCGAGTGGATAACAAGACACAATATTCCTTTTACACCTGATTACAAAAAACCGGAACTGTATAGCGTAATACAACGCCACAAAGAAGACTTCAGCGTTTTTCGTGTGGATAAAGTTTTGGCTGAAAATGGACATAGGTACAGCAATACGACTGCCTCCATATCACCCAGACTTTAATCCCATAGAAAAATATATGGGCACAGTTAAAAGGCCATGTCGCCTTGAATGTCGAATTGAATAAAACGTTAGTGACAAAACTGCTTATGGAAAAAAAAATGTTAGGACCCGAAGAATGGACGAAAGTCTGTAATCATGCAATAAAGTGTGAAGATGAGTTCTTAAGAGAAGAAGAGAAATTAGATGTGTTTAGCGAGCGTTTTATAATTAATGTAGGTAAATGATTCAGATAGTGATAGTTAGTGATTTAGAAAGTCGGTTTATGTCTGTGTACAGTCACCGGCAATGGTATGTTACACTTTGAAGGCCGCAAAAATATGTGACACGCTCTTAAGGCTCTACAAATAAGACCGTGTCAGATATTTTTGCGGCCTTTGTTGCGTAAGATGTTATTGCCGGTGACTGTACAGTCAACCAATTTGATTCCTAGGCCACTATAGAACTTTGTCGCAGTAACTACTAGATAGTAACAACGTCAGTGCGGGTCAAACGATTATCAACTTTCAGATGACAACATGAAATAAACGTAAAGAGTTCATACACGTTTATGCTCGATGACATGAACAGAAAAATAAGTATTGACAGACAGTGACAATTCAAGTTAACATTCTGTCGTCAATTTTATTAAATTGGGTAATAAAAATACTCAAAATATGTATTGAAATGCCGGCAGCAGATATACCTATATGAGAGAACTCGTATATATAGTAATATTGCAACAGGAAGGCTACAGCAGACGTGACATAGCAGAAAGATTGAACGTTTCGGTAAGTTAGGTTTTACAAGTATGAACGGTATTCTAGAAAAATGTTGGTTTATTTTCATTTTAAGTTAATGCTATTATATTATTTTCAGCGAGCTACAGTGGATTTGTTGGTCAATCGATAGCCAGCGGAAGGAGATTTAAATGATGATCGCAGTCGCAATCATGTTGTGAGGCGAGTAACTGACGAGCAAAGAACACAAATGCGTCATAATTACGAACAACATGGCTTCATCTCCACTAAATATTTTTCTAAACGTTATACAAAGTGAGGATGCATTTACCCGATATTAAAGTTATTGTGCTTCGATTTAATTGTTATTATCTGTATTAAAGCATTTGCATAGTTAATGGAAAGTTCTGTTTTCGTTACTGTCCTAATCCTACTGTCTGTTTACAATAAAATATTTTTTCTTGAATATTCATGTTGATTCTAGAAAAACATCATAGATACTGTGATATAATTCATTTTATCCAGGAAAATATGCTTGAAATATATTTTCTTATCCTACGAACGGAAAAATGTGTCTTTTCAAAAAATGCTCTCCAGGCTTCCGTGGCCTGTTTCAGTGATGTTTTGACAGAACAGTATTTTAATTTCCATTCCAATTTCTAATATAAAATTTGTTAATACACATGCAAACTCCTTTACTATTTATTCATTATTGTTGACACATGTTCGCAAATGCTGAGATGTCATTATGACATGCATCACGCAACAATCAATGTCACAGAAGATAAACAAATTGATTCATTGCGACATGGTTCTAGAGTGGCCTAGGAATCAAATTGGTTGACTGTACGTGTAGGGTAGGGAATAACTAGAAGATCTCTAAAAAAACAGCATACTTCGTGTTTTGGAAAGAATTTCATTGTTTTCGTGATGTAAATATTGTATTATAATTGTAAAACACACAATTTGTACTGGAAAACTGTGTTCCTTATTTTTAACCGACTTCAAAAAAGGAGGAGGTTCTCAATTCGACGTGAATGTTTTTTTTGTATGTATGTTATAAGATTTCTAGGAGACACGTGAACCGATTTACAAAATTCTTTTTGTATTTAATAGGGTACACTTCCGAAATGATCCCATGTAAATTTTATTAAAATAGGTCAAACAGTTTATGTAATATCAACAAAAAACGGTTGTAGTCGGTTTTTACATATTTTAATTTGGTGATTATTATCAATTATTAATCCGACGTAATAAGTAATAACGTACTGAAACAAATCAAACAGTAAAATATTGAAATATATATGTAATTTATATATATATTGTATACAAGTATAGCTTCAATAAATAATGAATGTTAATATTCATGTGGCTTCTGTATAGTAAATTTCTTAGGTCTACCGGTTAGTAATGTCATCTTGGCAGGTGCTATACATTGCGTTTATGAAACTTCAAATTGAATGCTACCTAAAAGAAATCACGGTAATGTATTTCATGTCATTTCCGTCTCCGGATTTCGGCAGAAAAGCCGAATGGTTAACTGATTTTAATTGTATTGTACTAGTGTCCTACTTCTAATGAAATGAGCTTTGTAAATAATACATGACCATACCATGTCCAGATTGCAGCATCTAATTTCTTTCCTATAGTTGCCGATTTCTAAGTCTGAACTTTTGACACTTGAGTATTGACGTACTTAGTGATGAGGCTAAGACAAATCGTTTGTCAAATTCAGCGATTATTGATTTTAGCGATGAATGGTTTGATTCGATTTTACTACTACGGATTTGTATTTGATAAGACCGAGACACTTCGACAAACTGCGCATTTGTCATACGATTTTTTCCAAAGTCATCTTAGTTTCGTTCAGAAATCAATACTGTTGAATTCTTAAAATGTAAGATAAGAACCTTTGTTACAAAATGACGCGGTTTTGGAATTAAACGATACAATGTCAAATGCAACAGTCTGGATCGAGCATAAATATATACACTCGCCGGTAACAAACGGTACAACAAGAAAAATCAGTCCAATAGAATACCATGCAACGAACTCACCTGTGAAACAGCTATGGCGGTCTCCTATCAGAGTGACTGGTTCCTCTTTCACGTCCTTTCTCCTAACACACAGCCGGCCGGCGGTAAAATGATTGTTCAGATAGTCTGGATATTGTTCCACTCGCGATTTAGCACGACCAGCCCAAGATCGATGGGTTTTGGACGCCGCAAGGATTATTCGAACGGGATCGATGTGAACGGTGCGCGGCGTCTCGCGGTTCTCTCGCAGCGCCGACAGAGGCGCTGCCTGCTATAGGCTAGGTTCGAAGCATGAGCTCCGAGTAATTTCGGGCGTTCCTATTGGCTAAAATTTCAATGTTACACCTTTGTACAGTGCGTTTGACATTGCATCGATTGGAGTATTTAACTCGCGCGGAATTTGGTTAATTACATAAAAACTAACGTTAAGAACGGAACATTCCGCCCACCAAAATACCAATGGGATTTTCCCGAAAAGAAAAGAGAGATAAACGTTAAATAACTTTGCTTAAGTTAAATTGAATTACGATACTAATCTTAAAATTAGGGAACGTTACTACTACTGTTAACTATTCGATTGGAAGAGGACATAGTTTGACCAGGGGCCTTTTAACTAAGTGGTCTCTAGCAGTTTTCACGGTAGCCACCCGAGCTACTCCATCAGGCCCGCTATGAATAGAAACGACTCGTCCTAACGGCCAGTGAAGAGGGGGTCGGTTGTCGTCTTTGATAAGGACGATTGAGTTCACGGTTAACGGTGTCGAGTCTTTGGTCCATTTTGCCCGCAAGGTTAATGCTTGTAGGTACTCATTTTTCCAGCGTTTCCAGAACTGCTGTTGGAACGCTTGGATGAGTTGCCACCGATTTAATCGATTGACTTTAGCATCCGTGTAATCGGAGTCTGGGACTGCTGTTAGGGGTTCCAATGTTAGGAAGTGACCGGGTGATAAAACGTTTAGATCATTAGGATCTGAGCTTAATGGACACAAAGGTCGTGAGTTTAGAATTGCTTCTATTTGGGTAAAAAGAGTTGAGAGCTCTTCAAACGTTAGAGTCTGGTCGCCCACGATGCGATATAAGTGAGTTTTGGCGGCTTTAATCTGGATCTCCCATACGCCTCCGAAGTGTGGAGCGGACGGTGGGTTACGTTTAAATTCAATGCGTTCTGCGTGCGAGGCTTGTTCCATGTATGACGCTAATTGTGAGCTCGCACCGACGAAGTTAGTACCACAATCCGAATGTATAACGTTACAACGTCCGCGACGGGATACGAAGCGACGCAAAGCGGCGATGAAACCGTCAGTCGATAAGGTTGAGACTACCTCTAGATGCACGGCCTTTGTGCTTAGGCACACAAATAGGCACAAGTAAGCCTTGTCAATTTTTGCGCCGCGGTGAGATCCGAGTTTGATTCGAAAAGGACCCCCGAAATCAACGCCTACCACAGAAAACGGTTTAGCTTGATTGACTCGAAAGGCAGGAAGGTCGCTCATGAATGGCTGCAGAGGTTGTGGATGGAGACGGTAGCATCGAATGCATTTCGACAGTTGATGCCGTATGGCACGCCTTGCCGCAAGAATCCAGAATTGTTGCAAGATCAAATAGTGAGTCGTGTTAAGACCAGGATGAAGGTTTTTTCGATGAATAGAATCGATCACGGCAGTCGTGAGAGCACATTTCCTAGGCAACAGCGCGGGATGCTTGTGCTCAAACTCTAAACCAGAGCGAGCGAGGCGTCCGCCCACCCTGAGGATACCCTGATCATCCAGAAATGGATTCAGTTTGCGAAGACTACGAGGCAGTTGCTTTCGCAAATTCAGTTGCGTTACAACATCGGAAAAATGACGATTTTGGAAATGTTTAACAATCGTTAGGAGCGCCTGATGGCGTTCGGTGTCGGTAATAAAAAGGCTGTCAGACCGTGGAACGGTGCCTCGCGCGTTGTTACAAAACCTATGAAGATAGGCTATAATGTGACAAATTTTGTCTAAAGATGAATACCTCTCGAACAACTGGTCGATGATTGACGTTGGCTTAGTTGGTTCGAGTTGACTTGTAATGAGTGTTATGCGACGCTGCTCTGACAGCACCGCGTTGTCGTTGATGCGAGCTTTCGATAGGTCTGTTGGCCATTCAGACGGCGATTGGGGCAGCCATTCTGGGCCCGCCCACCATAGCTTATTGTTAAGCAATTCCTGCGGTAGTTGACCGCGCGAACATATGTCTGCGGGGTTCGTTACAGAGGGAACGTGTCTCCAGCACGCGATAGGCACGATGTCCTGAACGTGACTGACACGATTCGCGACGAACGTCACCCAGCGAGAAGATGGGGCGCGCAACCAAGCCAATGTAACGGTGGAGTCACACCAAAGGTGAGTTTCGTGGATAGGCAGTCGTAGCGAGTCCTTTACAAACTTTACGAGGTCAGCGAGCAGAACTGCAGCGCATAACTCCAAACGAGGCAAGGATTGTTTCTTTAAGGGAGCAACTCGTGCCTTTGCACAGACGAGGAAAACGCGTACAGAGCCGTTAGAATCCGTGACACGTAAATATATGACGGCACCGTACGCCAACTCAGAGCTGTCACAAAATCCATGCAACTGATACGATTGAGCACCTTCGATGACGAATTTGCGTGGAACTTTCAGATCCCTGACTAGGGGAAGCTGCTGAGAAAAGTTGTTCCATTGAGAGACAACTTCCGGTGGAGGAGTTTCATCCCACGAAGAGCCAAGAATCCAAAGTTTCTGGATCAAGGCTTTGGCTTGGATTGTCAAAGGAGACAAAAAACCCAGAGGGTCGAAGATTCGGGCAACCTCGCTAAGAATAGTTCGTTTGGTACATGGTTGATTTGACGGTTGAACGTTAAAAACGAACGAGTCTGAAGCAGGCTCCCACTTAAGGCCTAAAACCTTAACGGTTGTGTCTTCGGAGTCGGTAAAGGTGATTGCTTCCGAAAGACACACTTCTGAGGGTAAGTCACTCAGAAGTTCAGGTTGATTGCTCACCCATTTTCTCAGCTCAAAACAGCCGAGATTGAAAAGATCGATAACTTGCGACTTGATGTCACGAGCCTCATCCAGCGATGAACTTCCGGTCACGATGTCGTCGACATATATGTCGGAAGTTAGAACGGTTTTGGCTTTTGGGTAGTTGTGACCCTCATCGTTAGCCAATTGCTGGATGGTTCTGCAAGCGAGGAACGGGGCCGAGGAAACCCCGTAGGTAACGGTATTCAGGACGTATTCTTGGAGAGGCTCATCTGGGTGAGCTCGCCAGATAATACGCTGATAATCACGGTGATGGGGAGCTACGTTAATTTGACGGTACATTTGGCGCACGTCGGCCATGAAGACCACTTCGTGCTCACGGTAATGGAGAAGAATCTCCACAATATTTGACTGTAATTTTGGACCTGTTAACAGCGAGTCGTTGAGCGATTTTGAATTCGCGTCTCGGGCAGACGCGTCGAAAACGACACGCAGCTTTGTTGTCGCGCTGTCGGGGCGCAAAACGCAATGATGCGGGACATAGAATTTGCCCTGACCCATGTGCTTAGCAGGTACCAAAGACATGTGACCACTCTCGATGTAGTCAGTCATGAAGTCAACATATTGTTGCTTTAAGTTTGGATCACGAGACAGGCGTTTTTCAATAGCATGAAAACGTCGGAACGCTATCTCCCGAGAGCCTTCAAACACAGGCTCCGAGTTGTCCTTGAAAGGGAGAGAGACAACGTACCTACCAGTCTCGTCACGGTAGTGTTCATTGGTGAAACTATTTTCACACAACTGTTCTTCTGGGGTCAATCGGGAAGATTGTGGAACGGTATCGATTTCCCAGAAGCGTTGAACGATATTGTTCAAGCTATCATCGGCATTAGGAGGCAGTGCGCTCAGTAAACAGGACGATGTAAGTCGAGTTTTTCCGAGGATCAGCCATCCAAATACAGAGTTTAGAGCTCGCGGTTTGTTGACACAACATGTCAAACGTTGGTCAACGAGTGACTCTGAAAATACATCAGCAGCCAACAAGACGTCGATTGGACCAGGAATGTCAAAACCAGGATCTGCTAACGGTAATGTTTTGAGCTTATCCCATCCGCTCGTATTAAGCCTTGCTATTGGTTGGTCTCCGCAAATGTTTGGCGTGACAAACATGTTGAGACGGAAATGAACGTTACGGTTGGCACCAACGTCGCATGTGACTTGACCACTCACCGATGCGGGAGCGCCTCCTAAGACACATGGCACGTCAGATGCCGGCGTTGGCTCCAGCTTTAGCTGTTGAGCCGCGTAAGACGTTAAAAAGTTGTTGTGACTTCCGGGGTCGAATAAAGCCCGGAATGTATGAAACTCGCCCGAAACGTCACGAATTTGAACTAGAGCGGTTGCCAGCAACACGATCGCATTGGAGGGTGACTTGGACGAAAGTGACGCTTTGTTAGCCATCAAGGCTACAGAATTGGATTTTTCACCCGAAGTTTCGGGATTGCTAGTCGCTTGTTCCCGGTGAAGCAAAGTATGATGCTTACGTTTGCATTTCTGGCAAGAAAATATCGATGTGCATTGTCGCACTGAATGAGACGCGTTAAGACAGTTGTAACACCATTTTCTTTCGGAAGTAACGGCCATACGTTCATCCACGGACTTCGCTAGAAACGCTTCACATGACGATATGTGGTGTTCATTACCACAAAAGGAACATTTACGAATCACTTTCGTGCTTGAAGAAGCTTTAGGCTTTGCCTCAGGTTTGACCTCACCCTTTGTAGGGGGGCTCGCAGTAGGAGCGAGGAGTGTGTGTGTGACATTATGACGCTTCGGTTTATGTGAGGCTCCCGGTGCCTCTTTGAATGTGTTAGCGATTTTAGGAGTAACTGCGGTAAAATGAGTGTCGCGAATCAAAGCTTCACTCTTTGAATGTAAGTACGCCCTAATTTGTTTGTATTGTGGCATCTCGACGTCGGCGTGTTTTTCCTCAAACTCGCGTCGCAGCTTTGTATCTAATTTCGCTAAAATATTATAGCAAAGGACGAAGTCCCAATGCTCAGTAGGTAACTTCAACTGTTTTAAAATAGTCAAGTTTTCATCGATCGTATCTAACGCGTGTTGAAAATCTTGAGCGTTATTAGTTTTGAAACTGACATCCAATATGTCACGCCAACACGTGAAGGCTAATTCGCGTTTGTCTTCGTAACGAGATCTGAGAGCGTCGTATGCGCTTAAATAATGTTCACTAGCGACAGGGAACGTTCTAATTAACGATAAGGCATCACCACGTAAAACGGACACTAAATAATGAAATTTCTCAATTTCGGTCAACAGTGTAGAATCATGAATAAGCGCATTGTAGGTCGCGATAAATTCGGGCCACTCCTTAATAGCACCCGAGAAGGTCGGTAGCGTAATCTTTGGGAGTCGCATGTGACTACTGTGATTCGCGTGCGAACCCGTTACTGAGTCCCGTCTCGAAACGTCCGGTTGTTGAGACGGACACGGTTGAAACTTGCGCTGTAACGCTACGACCTGAAAGTACGCTTCATCGAACCGCTCCTGAATGTCGTTCTCACTGTTGTCAGCGTTATCCCCTAAAAGGTCGGAAATGATAAGATGCGACTCTTGAAAACTATCGGAAATATTTTTCATCTCCTCACAATATGAAAGAAATAACTCGACTTGTGAAGCATCGGTATTAGCCAAGGTTCCTATTTCCAAAGCCTTCGTTATACGGTTGTACGCCATGGTTCGTTTACGTCGTAAACCCGGCAAGTTGCTGACAGTATAAGCTGTCTCGGTACATTTCTTACCTACACCAGATTTCGATTTTCGCCTCGTTAGATAAGACATTATTACCAGTTAGAATAATGTATACTAAAGCGCAAATAAGAAACACTAAAAACGACCAAGTCCGTATTTGAAAATGCTATAGGTACGCTATCAACGATAGCACGACAATAACAACTTCGAAGATTGTTTGACGCGACAACTATAATTATCGAGTCAGTCAACTTGTATAAAATAGAACTTTAACACTCCTGTACGTTACCTAATTAATTTTAGAATATTCGTCTTAAAAAATAGAAATACGATGCGTTATTAAGTTAAATCTTAAAATAAATAACTATTGCAATCCGGCAAGTTAAGCGATAAAATTTAAGACGACGATTATTTATTCGAAATACGAAAACCAGCTAATGACTCTGTGACTTGGCCTCGCCCGCCGTATCGTAAACAGCGATCCAAGGGTCAAGTTACTCAAGTTACTGGTCAGTCGGTACAATTAATAAAGCCGCCCGGCGTCGAACGGACTATGTACTATAACCAGAATGTCTTGAACTCGCACTACATACAAACACTGTGGGCACAAGGTTCTCGTTACACTGGACGATAATTCTAATACGGTTACACGATTATGTTGAATGATATTCTCTAAATATTGCGATCGATTTATTTCAAAAATATCGTAATTTCGAATGTTAAGAAGTTTGATAACGTTGTTAACTGGCAGAAAACGGTAACATAAGTATATGAAATGGAGATTCGGCGAAATTGTTGTGTAATTTTTATTTCGGTAAGCGGCGGGTAGGGAGACAAAATGGAACAAAGACTGATTTTAGCTTCGTAATTACGCGATAAATTGTCGTTTCTATTCGTTTACGCGGTAATGTATGGATATTAAACGAGTATTAACGGCAATGGTAGAAATCACAAAGTAAAATTGGTAAATCGTAGGCGGAATATGTTCAAGGACAAAGGACGATTCCCTGGTTTCGGCACCAAAAAGATGCTACAAAATGACGCGGTTTTGGAATTAAACGATACAATGTCAAATGCAACAGTCTGGATCGAGCATAAATATATACACTCGCCGGTAACAAACGGTACAACAAGAAAAAATCAGTCCAATAGAATACCATGCAACGAACTCACCTGTGAAACAGCTATGGCGGTCTCCTATCAGAGTGACTGGTTCCTCTTTCACGTCCTTTCTCCTAACACACAGCCGGCCGGCGGTAAAATGATTGTTCAGATAGTCTGGATATTGTTCCACTCGCGATTTAGCACGACCAGCCCAAGATCGATGGGTTTTGGACGCCGCAAGGATTATTCGAACGGGATCGATGTGAACGGTGCGCGGCGTCTCGCGGTTCTCTCGCAGCGCCGACAGAGGCGCTGCCTGCTATAGGCTAGGTTCGAAGCATGAGCTCCGAGTAATTTCGGGCGTTCCTATTGGCTAAAATTTCAATGTTACACCTTTGTACAGTGCGTTTGACATTGCATCGATTGGAGTATTTAACTCGCGCGGAATTTGGTTAATTACATAAAAACTAACGTTAAGAACGGAACAACCTTCATAGTTAATTTGTCTTATTTTAAATAACATTTTTTTCTACATCGTACCTAGTTTTATTTTATTTTTAATCGTTTTGTTTTGATTTTTAACTGTATTGTGTATTGATAACAAGATCGATTTTTATCGATGAACAGACAGTTGTATGAATTGGAACAGCAGACATGGTCACAACACTAAATTTAAAAAAAAACCGACGTAGACCGGAACTGTTGGCGTGTTAAATTGTTATCGTAAAATATTCAATAACTAATGTATGAAAAAATGTAACATTCTTCACATTATGTTTATGAAAAGTGAAATATTGTGTTTATGTACATGACTAGCTGTAATATCTTTATGGGATTTTGTTTATAATTCCAAAGTGTCTTGCGCGTTTACGTTCTACGGGTATTTCGATGTGTCAAAAGTTCAGACTTAGAAATCGGCAACTAATAGTGACCCAGGTACAAGTGTGTTGAAGACCGTCGTATTAAACATACACATCGGCTTCCTTATTGCGCACTCACTTGTTTGACGTTACAGTACTCTTCTCGTGGGTTGTCAAAGTTTAAAGTTCGAATTTGCTTTATTGTTTATTCAGGGTGGCAATTCGAAGTTGCCTACCGTCTACTTAATTTCATTACATGCTAACCAGAATGCTTCACATTCAGCTTCAAGGAGAGTTCTTAGGCATGGGGTTCATTTTATACTGACCCTTGCGCACAGTATTCAAAACATTTTATAAATGGAAACGAAAATAATGTGACAAATATAACTTTTCACACACAAATTATTGCAATGACATTAAATTTGAAAGTTAAGACGACGGCCTAAGGTATATTTCCCTCCAATGTTCAGATATTTGTGACCACTTCTCTTGCGTAGATACCTGTGACGATTTGTGCGTTCAGATATTTTTACCTCACTGGGTGATCAGAAATTACTGAAATAATTGCTGCCTGAATAATTGTCCTTTTTTAAATAGTTTGGTAGGAAACACTAAAAACCACGGTGTTTACCTTGTTGGCGGAACGCGTGCGCGTGTCGGCCACATGCAGCGTGGCGGCGGCGCGCACGACGGCGGCGCGCACGGCGCCCGCCGCCGCGGCCGCCACCAGCCCCGCCTGCACGGCGCCCTTCAGCTTCTCCTTCGCCGTCTCGATCAGCACCACCGCCGATTCGCGCTCCAGAAGCTCCTCTGACGAGTTTGCCTTTTCCTGTGCAGAATAACATAGCTAAGCTTTTATCCATACTTCCAACATAATATATACCCTGAAATCCCTCATAGGGCTACATGTTAGTAATGCTCTACTGCAGTGTTTTTAAAACATTTCCCTGGTGTGACCCCTTTTATCATGTATTTAATCTGTTGCGGCCCCCGTCGGTATGAAAGCAAAATTTCACACCCTCCTACCCGCCGCTAATTGTAACCCGTGTTAGTTTTAACTATCGCTTTGCGAGTCGCCGCGACCCCGCAACAAAAGCTTTGCGCCCACCAAAGGGGTCGCGACCCACACTTTGAAAAACACTGCTCTACTGTAAAAAATAATATTTTTCTACTCCAGCACTTCTATCTGTCAATTAGAAGACTGACAGCGATATTAGAAAAGTATACATTATAACGATGTATATGGTATTCCATAAGAACACTGCTCCTATGGATTTTCGTACGGGTACGTAATATAAGACATAAGAACGTACACTATAATATTCAAATAATATACGCTCATATTGTTTTGTATACCGTTCCAGGTGTATAACGAACGTTTGATATAACATCAAAATATCTATTTTTATTATAAGTATAACGTTGTTTAAGTATAATATCATTGTATATAACGATCATAATGTAGAACATTCATAATATCTCAGATTTATAACGTAACTTAATATATCTAACACCAAAATGCATAATGCTCGTTTAGAATAAACGACCTAACCTAACCCATTTTCCTGACAGCAGTATGTTTTCTGTAGGGGTCGGAGTTCTAATCTAACCTAACCTAGTTTTCTTAAAGCAGTTTGTGTTCAGTTCTAACCTAACCAACTTTTCTGACAGCCGTTTGTTTTCTGTAGGGGTCGCAGTTCTAACCTAACCTACTTTTAAATAGAAAAGCAGAGCAATCGCCGCAAGCGCTTCTCACTCATGATTGTGGGGCGCGGACCGTCCCGAAACATGTTGAGTTATTTTCGACTTTATAGACTTGAGTTACCCGATCTAAGTATACTAACCTACTTTTCTTGCAGCAGTTTGTTTTCTGTAGGGGTCGCAGTTTTAACCTTACCTAACCTACTTTTCTGGCAGCAGTTTGTTTTCTGTAGGGGTCGCAGTTCAAACCTAACCTAACCAGGCCGATAGCTATAACCTCCCTTTTCTCTAAGATTATGGAGTCCATCATCAATCGTCAGCTCCTCTGGTACCTAGAGGATCACCAGCTGCTGAGTGACCAACAATACGGTTTCCGTAGGGGTCGTTCGGCTGGTGATCTTTTAGTTTACCTGACACATTGCTGGGCACAGGCGATAGAGAGTAAAGGTGAGGCACTGGCAGTTAGTTTGGATGTAGCGAAGGCCTTCGATCGCGTTTGGCACAAAGCACTTCTTTCGAAACTTCCATGCTATGGGCTCCCCGGGAAATTATGCGAATGGGTCAGCAGTTTTCTAGCAGACAGAAGCATTAAGGTCCTAGTTGACGGTGAATGCTCAGACTCAATGTCTGTGAATGCTGGTGTCCCTCAAGGCTGTGTGCTATCACCCACGCTATTCCTCCTGCATATCAATGACATGTTGCAAACTAGCGGCATTCATTGTTATGCTGATGATAGTACGGGTGATGCCTCCTACACCGGCCCCGCCAATATTTCCCGGGAAAACGTCATTGAGAGCCGGAACAAACTTGTGTCCGAAATTGAGACCTCCCTAAAAGAAGTCTCAGATTGGGGTCGACTTAATTTGGTCCATTTTAACCCTACAAAGACACAGGTTTGCGCGTTCACCGCAAAAAAACTTCCGTTCGTCGCGTCACCTCGTTTTGAGAGCACTCCCCTATCTGCCACAGCCAGTATTGGAATCCTTGGCGTTGACATCTCGAGTGAAGTCCAGTTCCGCGGCCACCTAGAGGGTAAGGCCAAATTGGCCTCGAAGAAGCTCGGTGTGCTCAATAGATCGAGGCAGTATTTCACGCCGGCCCATCGCCTACAGCTTTATAAGGCGCAGGTTCGCCCGCATATGGAATACTGCTCTCATCTTTGGGCAGGGGCACCTAAGTACCAGCTTCTTCCTCTGGACCGCATCCAACGGAGAGCAGCTCGAATTGTCAACTGCCAACGTATTTCTGATCGGCTTGATCCCTTGGCGCTGCGTAGAGATGTGGCCTCACTCTGTATTTTCTATCGCATGTATTATGGGGAGTGTTCCGAGGAATTGTTCGGATTAATCCCTGCCGCTTCTTTCCGCCATCGCCCTACGCGACAATATTTCCACTCTCACCATTTAGATGGTTGGCAGTCCTCAACTGTGCGCTTTTCCCGAAACTTCCTGCCTCGCACAGCTAAACTGTGGAACGAACTGTCGCCAGCGGTGTTTCCGGACCGATACGACCTTCAAACCTTCAAGAAAAGAGCGTACTCCCACCTTAAAGGCCGGCAACGCACTTGCGACACCTCTGGTGTTGCGGGTGTCCATGGACGACGTTAATCGCTTACCATCAGGTGATTCGTTTGCTCGTTTGCCCCCTATAGCATAAAAAAAAAAAAAAAAAAAAAAAAAACCTACCTTTCTTGCAGTAGTTGGTTTTCTGTAGGGTTCGCAGTTTTAACCTTACCTAACCTACTTTTCTGGCAGCAGTTTGTTTTCTGTAGGGGTCGCAGTTTTAACCTAACCTAACTTACTTTTCTGGCAGCAGTTTGTTTTCTGTAGGGGTCGCAGTTCCAACCTAACCTAATCTACTTTTCTGGCAGCATCTTGTTTTCTATAGGGGTCGCAATTTTAACCTAACTTACCTACTTTTCTGGGAGCAGTTTGTTTTGTATACGGGTAGCAGTTATAATCTATTTAGTATATTATACGCTATTATATTTTATAATCATTGGCACAATCAATCAGTGGGCACAACATCTTCCCTATTCTGCCACGTTTCTAGATTTTACTTTTTTACGATATTTTAGCTGTCGTAGAAAAACTAGCTCATAATTGGTTCTTAAAACTCTCGGGTCTATTATTACACGTAACGGCGACCCTCAAGTTTCAAGAACCCTTATTATACCACTGTTGCATAAACTACTATTAATTTACCCACACTCGTGTTGTAATGCCCTACATTATGTTTAGTCTACTAGCATAAACTACTATTGTGAACTGATTCCAAACCCCATAAGGCCATAACGTATAGGGTAAGCGGTAGTAATCTTGCCCCCCCCCCCCCAATCATTGGCCCCCTGAACTTAAAATCTATTTATTAAGATATACGTTTGAGTAGAAGGTGGATAAAAATATTTATATTTTTCTTTTTTGACAACAGTATACAGAGTAATTGATAGTTTTCCAGCATAATAGCTGGAACACATGTAAAAAAAAGATTTTGCTACGATCGAAGCTAAAGTGGTGTTTTCTTATGAAAATCATAAGAATTGAGTACTTAGCTGTTATTTACCTAATTTTAAAGCACGAATCAAATTATTCATTAAATGTAATAAATATTTTGATTCATGTTTTTGTGTTTTTTTAAGTAGTCACACTACTATATATAAATTATAAATTGAAAGAGATGTCATATACTAAAGAAAAAGTGACCAAGGTCCCCGGTGAGCAGGGCTGGGATCGAACCAGCGACCTCCTGCTTTCGCGGCAGACGCCCTAACCACTGGGCTACCCGATCACCCTTAACCCTTACCCTTTGTTATTTACCCTTTTAATTGGTATTCAATATGTAATATTTGTGTTGATTTATATTAGTTATAGCTTCTATTCACTATCGTCAACAATAATAATCAAATCTAGTAATTGGCCCTACCATGGTATAATCATTGGCAGGGCCAATAAACGCCAAGTACAATTATTGGCATGCCAATCATTGTACTCTTGGTATGCCAATATTTGTACCAATGATTATACTTTCGTCCCATTTTTTGGTTTTTGCATTATAGTTCACAGTTGGTTGTAAATATATTTATAGTTTTGATTTATTCAAATTCTCAACATTTCTAGGGATAACTTGACATCAAAGTTTTATTATTTAGCACCTTATTTGGAAAGGAAAAATGTTGAAACTCGAGGTTCACCTTAAAGTGCCAATGATTGTACTGCTTACCCTATGTGCGTTTCGGCTTTGTCCAGTGGCTAACGACATCCTGTATAACAAATTTTAAGGTCGCAGAATCCTGGCATGTACCGGTGACTTACCGAACTCATGCTCGAAATATCATTTTCAAGACACATGCTTCTAACGTGCTTCTCGTCTGGACTAATAATCCAAGATACAAAACATGCGTATCTTTTCATTACATTATCGAACCAGTACGGCAATGAGAAAAACCGATATATATTTATATATGATACCAGTATGGAAACTACGCTTTTCCGAACGAGTGTTGGTGAACTTAATACACGAACAAAATGAATGTTTTAAACTGACATGTTCTTGGGTTAATCATTTTTTTTGTCAATAGTTGTCATGGTTACGGTTTCGTGCATAGATATAAGAAGGAATAGATAGCTAACGGAGGCATGGCACGTGTCGCAGCGATATGACTGCTCGACTCGAGCCAGTTGCAACTTAGCTGCGACCTTCAAATGTGTCAGTTGCGTTTTGATTTTGTTACTTATACCATTTTTAACGAATGAACGGCTAGACTTTTTTTACTGATAAATTGCTTTCATTTCCGTTTTGTTATTCCATATCAGTTGCGTTTTGTTATAAGTACCACGTTTTTTGTCACGTCCCACGAGAACGTGATAAAAAGTATCCTATGTCCTTCCCCTGGTTCTAAGCAACCTCCCCACCAATTTTCAGCCACATCAGTTCAGCCGTTCTTGAGTTATAAATAATGTAACTAACACGACTCTTTTATATATATGTAATATATATAATCCTGCCTACGAAGCAGGAGGTCCCGGGTTCGAATCCTGGTCAGGTGTGTTTGTCACGAATATTTGTTCCTGAGTTATGGATGTTTTCTATGTATTTAAGTATTTATATGTATCTATCTATTATATATATTGTCGTCTAGTACCCACATCACAAGCCTTATTGAGCTTACCGTGGGACTAGGTCGATTTGTGTAAAACTGTCCCACAATATTTATTTATTTATTTAGTTATAGAAGATTATTTAAAAGTTGGGGTTAGGGATGGTTAGAGCTTGCTTACATATATTTATTTATGAGGTAATTGACAAACACAACTTCTTTGCAATGACCTTATATATTTTGGTCCTTTTCTGCACTACTGGTAGAATAAAATATTGTGGGAACAATACTTAAAATACACAAAACATGTTATATTCCCTTTCCATTATGGGTCATCTATCAAGCATGTTAGTGGAACATATTACAACGTTTCTTCTAACAAACTGTGCTAAGTTTGTATCCTAATCAACCCATAAACCATTTTTTTTTCTGAGCAACAATTTGGAAATTTGTAAGCACGTACAATTTATGTAACTTTTTTAATGAATATCCAGCTAAATAAAAGTTTTTTTTTCGTTTGTCATTTCCAAGTTACAAGACGGCAATATTTTTGCCATTGTCGGTCACTGATAGCCATAAGCCATAAATTACCCATTTTCATACTGTGACTGAAAGTTTGTAGGAAAGTTTACATTTTTCTGAAAGCTAGTTATTCCAATATTTAAAATCATTAATATAAGAATTCTAATTGTCAAGATAGCCACGTCCAACCATTTTTTTAAAGATATTTTTAGATATTATAAAAATGTCTAAGATCTGGCCATTAACATTTTATAAGAGATGTAATAACTTTTATCGGCTCGCCTTTTTTTGGAGATTTGTACGAGTATATTCTTCAATGCGAACTAAAATTTATTGGAATATAAATTTGATACTGGCTGATTGCACCTGTCCTAGACAGTAAGTACTTTAGTTTAAAATGTTGGTTCCAAATTCAATTCGTCTGTGTGACAGTTTTAGTCCTCGCGGTTGTCGTTTTCGGTCGTTGTACACGTTTTTTACTTACCGGTTCAAAAGTATTCTTGTTTCTTTATAATATTATTAGGTTATGGGCCATTTGCCCACGCGAGTGATAGTGAAACACAGAAAGACGGTAAAGTAGTGTGTAAATTCAGTGCTAAACGGTATCTCGGAAGAAAAACAAAATACGGCGTTACGTTACGAAAATGGAGGTTACCGGAAAAGTTGAAAAATTTGATGGCACGAATTTTAAGCAATGGAAATTCCAAATTATGTGTGCATTACGTGCAAAAGGGTTAAAAATAAAAGAATCCAAAACAGAAACGAATGCCACACAATGGAACAAAGATGATGGGAAGGCGATGTTTAATTTGACATCGGCGATGCATCTCAATCAAATTGCGCTTATTGAGAACTGCGAAACTGCGTTAGAAATATTGAGTAAACTCGAATCAATTTATGAGCAACAGTCGGAATTGACAAAAATGATGATTCGCGAGAGGTTTTACCAATACAAAATGAATACTACAGATAACATAGCTCAACATATCGCAAAGGTAGAAAGTCTGGCCAAGCAGCTCAAGGAGAGTGGAGAAAGTATCAGTGACACGGCAATAATGACGAAGATTTTAAGTACTCTTCCTCCGAAGTTTAGATCTTTACGTCAAGCATGGATGTCATTAGATCCTAAATGTCAAACTATAACGAACTTGACAGCCCGTTTACTGGATGAGGAAGCTAGCTTGAATGTGGAAGATGAAAATGAAACCGCCTTGCTTGTGTCCAAGCAGATGAAGAAGAGAATATCCACTTCCACAAAGCCAACTCCTAGTTCAAGTAAGAAAGAACCCAATAAGGAACACCAAGGTCATCGTTACCCTTGTTACAACTGTGGTGTTCGCGGACATTTTGCCAAAGAATGTTGGGCTCCTAAGAAAACTGACAAGAAAACTGATATGTTAGCATTTAATGTTACTCAGTGAGTGGAAAGAGCCAGATGAAGATTACAAATGGCTTTTGGACAGTGGTGAAGAAAATTTAAGAGTGATGGCAAAACTGTTAAAAAATATCTTAAAAGACATGGGCATCGATAAGCGGTGTAGAAAAGTTAAGCCCACAGTCTCTGAAAACCAAGAAATCACTCAGAAAGTACGGCGGCGTAAATTGGTCAAAGAAATATTTTACGCTAAATGCAATGTCACTTGCGTTATGGGTGATGAGTCATCTATCACGTTAGATGGAAACGAGTGGCAAGGCAATTACTATTTTGAGAACACCAATCACACCGATGAGAACGTAAAATACGTTGAGCATACAAAATTTCCTAAAAAAGTTTTGCTGTGGCTTGCCATCAGTCGACGCGGAATGTCTTCTTTGCCTAAGCTCTCTAAGCCTGTATTCTTTGAGTCAGGTTTAGCTGTGACCGCCGATCGCTACATGGAGCGTTGTTTGCCATTAGTGCGGGATGTCATAAATACGAGTCATATAGGAGAAAATGTAGTGTTTTGGCCAGACTTAGCCTCAAGCCATTATTTAAAAAAAAACCCCTTAACAAAATGGCGGAATTACATATCCCATACGTACCGAAGACATCAAATCCACCTAATGTTCCGCAACTTCGCCCTATTGAAGATTTTTGGGCTAATCTAAGGAGGCCATTATATTGCAATAATTTTCGTTCCAAAAATGTACATACACAGTTTGATTCGAAAAATAAAATTGGAGTTGAATAAAATGCCGACATCAGTGTTTTCGACAGCGATGGACAAAGTACCACAGAACTGCCGTAAAGCATCTCGCATGGGAGTAAACTATTTTTCCCCTCACTAGCTCGGAAAGCGCTGTTTTGTCCTTTAAAACTAGCGTGGAAAAACGCATTTTATCCACATGTGGGGCAAAGTAATCTAATTCCTATCACTTACCACCAGTCCAGTATAAGTGAGTCCTATATGCCCATACAGGGTGTCCACTGTTAACCACCAAAAAAATTCCCTGACCATTCCCTGACTTTCCATGACCATTTCTTAAAATTTCCCTGACCAAATTTTCTCTCTACAATAACAATTTTACAAGTATTGGGTCTAGAAATTCAAATTTTTACATGAATATAGTATGTAACTTAAAAAAAAACCGGCCAAGAGCGTGTCGGGCCACGCTCACTGTAGGGTTTCGTAGTTTCCCGTCCGTCACAATAAATGTCCCCACTTAAGAGTTACAAATGGGCTATTTGTTAATGGTATTGTTATATTGAGTTGACAGACTTAAGTACTATTAAAAAATATTGGTATTATTACTATTCAAAATGTACGAGAACATTTTAATACCGAAGAATAAGTAATTACAACAAAACGAAGTGTTCAATCTAACAATTTACTGTACGGGCAACACTATGTATTTTATTAGGCCTAAACGGAGAGACAGTAGTATTTGCCTACTTCAAATCGTAAGCTAGGTGTTAGTACGTATTAAGTAATCGCTTACATATAAATGAATATAAACAATATCTCCATGATATTAAAGTTTACCCGCTATGCAATTTAATTAAACCCAATTTCTCATAAATCTAAACCCTTAACAGAACTTCAACTACCATTCAATTTATCCCCATACAAGTTAAAATTATACTTAGTCACAAGTGAACTAACTTTTTACACTATTTCCCACAATTCTAATTCCAAAGAAAACGTCTCAATTTAATAATATCAATGAACGACAGTTTGACAACGAAACGAGAGAGTCGAGAGACCAACTTACGAGTAACAAACCGATGATACTATCGATCACACCCCTCCCGACCCCATCAACACAGGAAAAATCTTTACAGCGAGAAGTAGACCACGGTACAGCTTCATCTCTCGGGAAATTGGGTTACTAATTTATACAAACTAGACGGGTCATGTATGGTGGATTTTCGGGGGCAACTTTTGATCGCGTGAATCGATTTGAATCATTCTTTTTTTATTAGAAGAAAGATACGTACGGGATGATAAATTAAGTACTCAGATAAAAAAATGTTTTCATATAGGTACGGTAAATTACAAACTTAATTCAGAAATTATTTTGTACAATTTTTCAAAAACCGTTGAACAAATCAAGTTGAAAATAATTTTTCAATAGAGTTCTTGGTTTGTAATTTTTTTCATATTTTTGAACTCATAGTTCAAAAGTTTGAGAGGGGGGGACACATTTTTCAAAACTTCTGGAGCGATTATTTACGAAAATATGAACTTTATCAAAAACTTCCACTTTACGCGTACGGGAGGTACCCTAAAAAAAATATCCACTTTTTATTTTACCACTTTGTTAGCGTGACCGATATACATATTCGTACAAAGTTACAGCTTTCTAGTAGTTACAGTCACTGAGATTATCCGCGGACGGACGGACGGACACACAGACAGACTTGGCGGAACTAAAAATACTGGCAAGTGTCCACTCGGATTTGCGGAGGGTTCTGTGCCACCACACCATACTGATTTTTTAAATATTTATAAGTAGGCACAAGTAAGATAACAAAGTGTATTATAGGGATTCTACTTCCTTAAGATTTAGAGGTTATCAATTTCACGGATTTATTTTGCTTGTCTTCATTAGTGCTCATAAAAATATCACCTGCCTCATTATTGTAGGAAGCATCTTGTCATTCATAAAATTTTATAAATAATGATTTATTTGTATTTAGAGGTATGCAATAAAGAGATTTTCTATCTATTTGTCTATCTATTTTAATGGGGGACACTCCATGCAATTGCATATAAGTAACTAAATGCCATGTTTTTTTAAATCAATCAGTGTGGTACGTCATTTAATAAAACCTTAAATTAAGCCTCATTTCAATTTGCCAGAGCCAATATTTTCAGAAAGTTTCTTTAAAAACAATGTGAAAAAATCAAGAATATACAGTATAATTTTCATTTAGGTAAAATAAAAATTTAAATACTTTAGATCGGATTAACCGCGTTTATTAACACCAATGACCCTTCGTTTCGAGCCCTTTAAAGTCCGACACGGAACACGCACTTGACAGTCTCTTGAATTACCTATACATTTCGTTCTGCTATAAGTTATCATTTTGTTACCAATTATTCATTCCAAAATTTTATTATTTGACTAATGTCACAAAACCCTTGTGACAAAATCTTGAAAACAGTTTCTAATACAATACCCACCTCAGATCGTTGAGATCTGATCTGTCGCTGTTTTCATATTCATTATGCAGATTTACAAAAATAACTTTTATTTCGCTTTAACACGTAAGGGTGAGGTGAGTAGGCTAGGAAACTAAACTAAGGCTTTAACTTGTACTATAACGTTCAATATTACATGGGCAGTTTATGAATGAATGCATACATAAATGGCCCACACACGTTTGAACGCGTGTGTACGTTCAATTATAATTCTATTTTGCTTATTTTGTTACGTATTATAGTTCTATTTTGATGATGGAATTCATGAGGGATTGAGAGAACTCCTCAAATTTTAACGGCACATGCATTCTGATTTGAGGGTTTCCTTAAGTAACTAAAACATTGTTTTGGGGGAGCCAATATTTTGATGAAGTTGACCTGATGATGAAGACCAGGGATAGCAAAATGGAACTGGTCGATAAACCTAGCTCTATTTATTATCCTAGTTGTGACATTCATCTTTTTGATTTGATTTCTATTCTGATGATGGAGTTCTTGAAGAATTCAGAGAACTCCTCAAATTTGAACGGCACGTTCATTGTGATTAGAGGGTGTTCATAATTAGCTTAGGCATTTTCTTACTGTGGCCATCATTTTGCTGGAGTGGACCTGATGTTGATAACCAGGGATATCATAATGAAACTGCTCGATAATTTACAGTCTGTCATCCAATTTAACACATTGTTATTTTGTTTGTTTTAAAGGTCTACAAGGGAGTTCCGTTTGATTATACTTCACATGTAATGATGGAAGCCTGGGACATTAAGAAAGCTCCTCAATTTTCAACCGTACACGTGCGGTGTATTGGATATTTGTGAAGTAAACTGGCTAACTCAAACAAATTCAAAATTTTACTTTTACCGGGAACCCAATGAAGTCGGTTTTTTTTCTTAAAAATTATATTTAAAACAATATTGAACTTTGTCCAAATTTTATTCCGCATACGTTATCTTGCCGTTACCACTAAAGGGTTAACGGGACAGAATAACAAAAAACAGTTAATTCACCCTCTCAAGGAATAACAAAGACATCGTTATAATGCATACTTTTTTAACACCGCTGTCAGTCATTTAAATGACAGATTGAAGTGCTGAAGTAGAAATAAATAGTTACCGTACCTTTTCCATTCGTATGGCCTCGGTTAGCAAGTCTAGTATTTTGGGACCGAGACTGCCGAGGTAGTCCTCTAGCGCGACGAGCAGCCGCAGTGTGACGACGACATTCTCGGGCGGGCCGAGATCCTGCGGCGCGGCGGCGGGCGCGAGCGGCCCGCGGTACTCGCGCCGCGAGCGCGACGCGCGCGACGCCACGCTGCTCGCGCGCGCCGACCGCATGCCCGGCGACCGCGCCTCCGGCACTGACCCTATTGAATCCATGTCGTCCGAATTCCACGGCGATATATTGTCATCGCTGAAATGTAACAAATGTACGTAGTGAGGTCATACGTTCTGTCACAAGGTTTTCGCCTGATAAACTTATAATCCATGCTTTTCAATAAAAATATAGCCAGTAGTTGAAAGCCTACTTTATGCTGATTAACGTGTAGTCAGCGAACTTAAAAAGACCAATCCTACCGCACCATATTGACGTTGACCAATGATATTTCGGGATATTTGAGTTATTAAAATCTGACTGAAAATTTTGACGAGTTTGATTGGCAGCGTAGCGTGCATGCGCATATCGAGTGTTTACCCCGTTTTATGTTGACAATTTGTTTGAAGCTCCTCTTCCGTGTTTTTTAAGTTCGCTGCGTGTAGTGTAATTTTATCTAAAATGTAGATTACAATTTTTGCAATTCTTGTAAACATAGAGATTTAGTCGTCCGATTGAGCACGCGCCCACGCGGGCCATTACTGAAACTTTTAGTTTCACATAAGGGAGTCAAAATCAGCGTTAAAGCTGTAAAGGAGGTCATAGCAAATTGTTAACCATTTATACCAGAGATATTTTGGTTAAAAGTTCGATGGTGAAATGGGTTCTTTCATCTGAGAAAAACACTCTAGGTACTTTCTTTCATTTCGACTATGAGGAAAGTAAAAAACTACATTTATGAACAGCCTCCAAGCCTAGTCGGTAGTGACCCTGCCTACGAAGCAGGAGGTCCCGGGTTCGAATCCTGGTCAGGGCATTTATTTGTGTGTTCATCACGGACATTTGTTCCTGAGTTATAGATGTTTTTTTTATGTATTTAAGTGTTTGTATGTATCTACCTATTATACATCTACCTATTATTTATATAAGAAAAGCTTTATTGAGCTTACCGCGGGACCAGGTCGATTTGTCCCATAATATTTATTTATTTTTATTTCATAAAATCAATTTGTTAGGGAAGAAACTACCCAATGAAAAAGTGCATGTATCGTTCGAAGCAATTATATTAGTTAACTACTCCTGCGACCGCGACGCGCCATTTCTTTGCATATTTTCATTAGTTTCACTGTAACGGTCTATACAGATCTTGCAACAAATCGCAAACAATTTTTTATACCATCCCATAAAGTAGGTGCAGCGAATTCTGTCTTTACTTCTAGAGAGCCCATTATTCAATCATTTCATTCATTTAATTGTCTATAGTTTCCGACATTTCTAATAGCTTTTTTCTAGAGACAGAACGAGAAAGCAATAGGTCTCTGTACCTCCATTCATTCATGGAGGTACGTTGACAATCAAGTATATGATTTGACGTTAAGTGGCCAGTTAGGTGTTAGGTAAAAGAGGTACTTATATATGTTCAATGAGTAGTCATTTAATAATGACACTAACAGGGTGTTTTAACATTGCAAATTTGTTTCCTAGTTTTCTCCAAAAAAACTACTCCGAGAACCGAGTACTATCAGTGGTAAAAATATCCGTGACTAAATTGTTAGCACCTTATATAAAGAACAACAGGATAAAACAGAACCAGATATTTTGCAGATGCACTGTTTGCTGCATGCATTACGATTAGATTCATTCATTACATTAACAATGGAATATTAAATCTTATTCTCTCAAATGTTAAGCAGTTTAACTCCGCGCTGTGGGTAAAACAACGGGATATAATCAGCGAACTTAAAAAACATGGAAGAGGAGCTTCAAACAAATTGACAACATAAAACGGGGTAAACACTCGATATGCGCATGCACGCTACGCTGCCAATCAAACTCGTCAAAATTTTCAGTCGGTTTTAATAACTCAAATATCCCAAAATATCATTGGTCAACGTCAATATGGTGCGGTGGGATTGGTCTGAGCGCTGACACTTATTGATGACACAACAACTGTGACATTGGAAACGTATTGTTAGTAGACGGTGTTATGCAATAAAGAGCAAGTTTAATATGATATATTTTTGTTGTGATAAATTTTAATCAAATTTTCAATAAACAAAGATAACTTAAACATTTAAAACTTTCGCGATTTGAACACATATTTAAACATAATTATCAAACGGGTCTAACGCGAATTCTAAAGATAACTTACTTTATTGATCTCGTTGGTTTGCTGTAGGATTATTAATATATGTAATTAATATGTATAATATTGTAACGTCCATAATACCGCAACCGTGCTAATTATTCGCGATCTCATTTTCATAACCTGGTATATGGTCAAACGTATGGTACTCGTAAATTCATGGGTGGGTGTGTTTAGTCACATAAATATATCAGATAAAAAAAGAGATTTTGTTTGTCCATGAAGTTACAGGCAATTATAAGAACCCTTAGACACGTATTTTAGGAATATGGTAATGCCCCTTGCTGTCGTTAAATATGTTAAGCCTTGAACAGCATAATTCAATTGACATAAGCAATATATGAATGAAAATAAACGCGAAAACCAAAGAAAATAATAACTATGATTACGCAAATATTTCATTCTAAAAAAAGTATAAAAAAATACGTGCCATTAACATTTTCACATATTTATAAAATTGATGTTATAAAATTATCTAAGACTTTCACTACACTAAATCTAATACCTAAATCTTAAACTTGGAGTCCGGTTATTTAAAGCCCCTAGCTGAGCCATTGAGGTATTCCGTATTGTTTTATAATAAGTTTTTTTAAACATACCGTACAAATTGGGATTGAACCCTTTTTTAATTTGTTAATCCTTTATTTGTTATTGTAACTAATTTAATTATAATAAAAAATATATCCCTGTATTATAATTTCAATGGTTGTCCAAAAGTTGGCATAACACCATCCCCATATAAAATTGTCCCGGATCAAAGAAATTTAAAAGAATATGTAAAATAACTACTTACAGATGAAAAGTAATGCCATCTTATTTGTGGTGTTTTTCCGTGCGACTTCCGACACCATTTCACAGCGCAACAGGGCATTTTTATTATATATTATTAAATTTTACGCTATCTGTCAAACTGACCACATCGCTGACGGCCATTTGTATACTAAACGGCACGCTGGCGTGGCTGTGTAAGTCCCGCCTCGCGTGGCGTGCGTTTTGTGGGGTCATTATTTAGAGCTTATTAGTCTTCCATGTTTTTTAAGTTCGCTGGATATAATATTCTTATACTAATAGCCTAGTAATAATGTTAGAGTAGGTAGGTATCCAACATACCTCCCTAATATGTATTTATGTTCTCTTTGCAAACTAAAAATGCATGGTGTTGGCAATTTTGACCTTTGTGACAGCCCTGGACTCCCTAGAGGAGTCGCCAGCATACGGCATAGAAATAAATGAACTCCCCAGCGGAGTTCTCAGCGTGCGGCGTTGTTTATTCATTGAGTGAGCGATTGGACACCACGGGGAAGTCTTATAAAGATGTTTGTATTTACGCCAGCGATCAGCGATGGACTTGGATTTGGCCTCGCAATGAAAGTGTTAATAGATACCATGCACAATATGCATAGAATAATTAACAATTCGATGATACTTTCGATCGCACCCGTCCCGACCCCATCAACTCTGGAAAAATCTTAACAGCGCGAAGTAGACCACGGTACAGCGCCATCTCTCGGGAGATTGGGTTACTAATTTATACAAACTAGACGGGTTATGTATGTTAGATTTCGGGGGTAACTTTTGATCGCGTTAATCGATTTGAATCATTCTTTTTTTATTCGAAGGAAGATAAGTACGGGATGATAAATTAACTACTCAAGATAAAAAATGCATATACGGTTAAATTACAAACTTACTTCAGAAATTATTATGTAAAATTTTTCAAATCCGTTCAACCAATCAGTTCTACTTTTGTAATTATTTCATATTTTTTCAACTCATAGTTCAAAAGTTAGAGGGGGCGGAGGGACATTTTTTCAAACTTTTAGAGCGATTATTTCCAAAAATATTAACTTTATCAAAAACTGTTATTATCCAATGATATGAAACACTCTAGGGTTAAAACGAAAAATAAATCACCCCCCACTTTACAAGTACCCTAAAAAAATTATAACTACTTTTTATTTTACCACTTTGTTGGCGTGACCGATATACATATTCGTACAAAATTACAGCTTTCTAGTACTTACAGTCACTGACATTATCCACGGACGGACGGGCAGACAGACAGACAGACTTGGCGAAACTATAAGGGTTCCTGGTTGACTACGGAACCCTAAAAAGGACTTTTATAAAAAATGTTATGCAGAGTGAACTTTTCCGGTTACAAATTTGGCCGTAACGTGCTTTACATTTTAAGTTCGTCGTCGGAAATGGTGACAGTCTGAAGACTGGGCGCGGCGTGATGCGGGTGCGGGTGCTGGTGAGCGGACGGCGCGGGGCTGCGATTTCGCAGCTCGGCCTCGCGCCGCGACAGTGGGCTGCGGCTACGGCGCACGGACTCCAGCATGAAGTTAGTGCGCGCCGGGCTGCGCGCTCTGCGCAATAAACAGAACTACATTACGTACTACACACCAACTCAACAGGGGGGCAACTAGGAATGCGAAGCCGACAAATCCCTTGACACGCCAAGATATATTTAGAGTAATTCTAAAATTGTGCTGAAGTACGACCCAAAATATCATCACAAAAAGTTCCGTGCCCTTTGAGAAAAACACTATAAAAAATTTATATAACGAATCGCAAATTAGAATTCAATACTTCGTATATCCACGGTTAAAATTGCTAAAACTAATATTGGGCACTTATATTTTACAACTATTTCGGTAGTACAACTACAATCATATTTTAAATCAATAATTTGATTCTTTTTATCGAGATTTTTTGAAGTTGTAAAATGGCATTTTCCTGCATTATAGGGCATGTATTTTACTTATTTGCATTCCATTGCATCTCACTCAATTAAGTAAATACTATTTCTTAATCTACGTATTAGACTCGTAATAAGCGTTTAGCGTACTTAGCTATACTGCTGCTACAAGCGCTTAGCTACACTGTCGGTAAAATTGTACAACTAAATGTTTTCCTGGCTTCACATTCAGAATTCTCCATAGCCCACCAAACGAAGGAAAATTAGGGTAGAGTAGGGAAAAGAATAATTTGGATATGAACAATTTTGGTACAGCTTTGTAGGTGGATGTGTGCTAAGCAGCATACTAAATGTACCAAAATTTGTTTACATCCGAATTATTTCCCCTAAATGGCAATTATTCGTCTTCGTTTAGTGGGCTATTACGCTGTTTGAGCTGAATGATGATGACCAGATTCTGTTATCTTTGAAGAAAATTCATTGAAATCGTAAGGGTTGGCACGGGGCGTTATTGACGTTATTGTACACTTATAAAAACAATAAAAATAGAACATCAGAGTAGTCTTGAAATACCAATTTCAGTAAGAAAACCAAATACAGTAGGACCTCTTTAATCCGAACCCTGAAAATTTAACCCCCGTTCGGATCCATGGAGCGTTCGGATTATAGTATGGAGAATTAATAGGGTATTTTGTATGAAATAAACCAAACAATATAGTGAAATTTTAAATGTGTATTTATCAGTAAAAGTAAGATCTATAACTAAAAGAAATACCGTCCTTCAGTTGATCTAACATCTCAAATTTTTGAGGAAATAGTCAAAGTAACGTGTTTTATTTTCTTTGACGTGGAAGCCATGATTTAAACACAATTACTGTTGAGATGCTTAAACCACGCAATACGAGTAACAACACAAAATCGCGGGTGGGTAGAAAAAACAAAAGTGCATATCACTTAAAGAAGCGGTTGGGAAGAGCTGTTCGGATTACAGAGGGGTTCGGATTAAAGAGGTCCTGCTGTAGACACAATTTTAGAGACGCGCCTTCATCCTTACAACATACAGTTTACAATGCGTATTATTTAATTTGCATGTTATCTAAGTGCATGAAAATTAAATGGTGTCCCCTTCTTTTACAGACAGAAGTTTCATAGAATTTTGTTTCACAGAAAATGTTTCACATATTATTTTGTGCCTGTATTTTTAGTATAAATATTATTGATACACTAACTAGTCACTTGAATGAAACACATTTCATAGAAACACAATTCAATGAATTTTATAATAAAATTTCATAGAACATTTTTTCAACAAAACATGTTTCACAAAATATTCGGTCCTCGTATTTTTACTTTAACTACATATTAATCTTTTGAAGTCTGTTAACAACATAGACTTATCATACAGTAGAATTATGATTTAATAAATATTGTTTCCATTATTTTAGGTTTAACGTAATGGGAGCTACCGTATTGTCGCTCACCAGGCGGCGCCACTCATGCGTGGGTCCTTGTCAAGCGCCATTAGTATGAGGTTGTATGGCGCGAAACCAATATTATAATTAATTATTTTTCATTAATTACCATGTTAAAAGATGTATATTCGTTTCTAACTATTTTCAGTGATGTGTAGATTCTGTGTTTTCGAAAATTAGAGGGTTAAAACTAGCGATGAAAATGGCGAAAGATTCATGTTGTTTTGTTTCGAAACTTTGTATCTTTCCTATAAATTACATGTAACTTTCGAAAAAAAACAAAACTGACGTTTGTGTGTCAAATGCAATCATACACGTATAATACGTATAATACCTGTTTTATACTGTGTATTTTACATGTTTATTTCGTAATTAATTGACTTAATAATAAAATAACCCCATGGTCTCGCGAAAGGGTAAAAAATACAAATAATAATAATATTAAGAGACTCTCGCTAGGTGACGTCACATAGAGCATAGATTAACGATTCCAATTTGTAAGTATTTCGTCATAATTGATAATTTCAACCTCTTTAGCTAACTGATATCGAGATATAGTCTGAGCGAAATGAAAAGTCACCTGTTTGTATGAGAGCCAATACATTCCGAGTCACTATTCATAATATAATATAATAATGCGAAAAATACAATGTATTTTACACGTAAAAAACTGAAGTTTGCGAAAGATTCAATCGAAGATCCGCAACGAAAGATACTGTATTTTATTAAATTATTTAATATTTATTAAAACATTAAAAATACATAAAATCCAAAAACAATAAAAATTTAAACTATCTTATATTTATAAATTTTATTGAAAAATACAGGGGCCTTTGTAAGATACATGTATCTTTCATGTAATTTTCATCGCTAGTTAAAACGTTTTTGTGTGATAATATTTGATAAAACAATTAATTTTACAAAGAAATATACTTCTTTAATAGTTTAACCTGGTCAAAATCAACATTTCCGTAATTACATATTAATATCGGCACTAAAGATGCCTATGGAATACGGATATTAACGGAAAATCATAAGAATTAAACACATTTTTAAATTATTTATTATACTTTAGGTTTGTACTTATTTCTATATTCAAAAATTCTGATTGTTTTCTTATGGCATTTGTATTATTTATTAGTTACTTTTTAGTAGTTTCCAGTTTGATAACAATAATATTTTTGCCAAAAAGAAACGTTTTTGTATAAACCTCTAAATTTACGGTAATTTACGTCCGTGTTATTTTACACTTTCAAATTAATGCTTTATTGCTAGCCAAAATAATTTTTTTTTAGTATTTAATATATTTCTATGTAATAATTCCTCTAAAAGGGCATAATTTTCGAAATAATCACGTCTTACATTAAAAACTAATGAGAAATGTACTGAAAATGACATATAACCTCTTTTCGTAGGACCCACGATCCACTAGCGCCCCTAGCGGCGAATTCACTCGCGGTAGTCCTCGTTGGCAGCTGCCAATAATTTTATAACATAGAATGCATTCCTATTCCATAGCAGGTCGGTGTAGGTACAGTCAAGTGCAAAAATATGGTTCGACATAATCGACTCATAAATATGGTACTACGCTCTTATTACACCGGCATAAGGTGCTATGGGACATATTTTTGAGTAAGATGTGCACCACCATATTTTTACACTTGACTGTACGACGACGAGCGAAGCGAGGAGTGTTAGGTTGAACTGCGATCTTACAGCGCGCGAGCCGAGCGAGCGAAGCGAGCGTGCCGCGACAGCGGCCGGCAAAGCGCCTGAACCGACTTTTTTTATTAATAATATATTTTTATTGCAACAACGCCAAAAGTGTTTATTATAATATAAAATAAAACTATAACAAGCAAAACAGTGACCTATTCATAGTTTTAAAATGCATACCGCATTCTGTCAAAGATATGAAATTGAACGTTTGGAAACTGCTATCGACTATTGATATATTACATTTTTGTTGAAACAAAATGTTTAATTTCAATCTCTACCAAAATAAAAATTAAGCAGATAGTATGAGGATAAAAAATACATGACTTTAAAATCTATGATATGAAAATCTAAGAAAAAGAATTCAGTGTAAAAAAAACTATGAGAAAACTTTCTACATAACAAGAATTCAGTTAACTAATTATTCTATGAAATGATAACGGCCTCCTAGCCCAGTCGGTAGTGACCCTGCCTACGAAGCAGGAGGTCCCGGGTTCGAATCCTGGTCAGGGCATTTATTTGTGTGTTTATCACGAATATTTGTTCCTGAGTTATGGATGTTTTCTATGTATTTAAGTATTTATATGTATCGTCATCTAATATATATATCGTCGCCTAGTACCCACAACACAAGCCTTATTGAGCTTACCGTGGGACTAGGTCGATTTGTGTAAGATTGTCCCATAATATTTATTTATTTATTATTATTCTCTTTATTCATTTTATTATTCGTTTATTTATTTTCTTCCTTAGGTTAGGATTTTTACAATACGTATATAAAAGTAAAATACAAAACAACATAAAAAAAAACAAAACAAATACATATTATAAAAAACCTAACCTAGAGTGCCGCCGGCAACAGGACTGGGCCCAGGCTGCCGGTGGTTAGGGCCGCAAAGAGAGGAACCTTCGGACTATGCGCGCAGTGTCCAGTATTACCGCCTTCTGCATCTGACCCTTGATCCAACCACAACTTCGTAGCGAGAGCCTCTCGAGATGTTGGTCGAGACTCTTCGCTATAAGACCGTTCGCCGAAACAACTATCGGTACAATGATCGCCGAATCAACCTCCCACATGGCGGTTACCTCGTGAGCCAAGTCTAGGTACTTGCTGGATTTGTCCTTCTCGGCCTTCACGAGGTTCTCGTCATGGGGGATGGTGATGTCGACGAGCATGGCCCGGCGCTGCGATCGATCTATCACGACGATATCAGGCCTATTGGCTACAATAGTCCTGTCCGTGATGATAGATCGATCCCAATAGAGCGTGGCACGACTATTTTCGAGAACTGGTACAGGTAAGTACTTGTAGTACGCCACTTCGTGGTTCACAAGACCATATTGAAGTGCAAGTTGCTGGTGTATAATTCTGGCTACGAGATTATGTCTGTGCAAGTACTCGCCGTTAGCAAGATGAGAACAACCGGAAATAATATGCCTGAGTGACTCTCCGGGACGGCGGCATGCCCGACAAATGTCGACCGTACCGTCCTTCAGGATATACTTCCGGTAGTTATTCGTCATGATAACTTCGTCCGCTATTGCACAGGCAAAACCCTCGGTTTCTCCGAAAAGGTCCCCGAATCGTAGCCAGTTCACCGACGCGAGCAGGGCTACGTCCGGCCCCGTGAGGGCCCTGTAGAACCGCCCGTGTAGCTCCTTACACTTCCATATCGTCTTGCGATCCTCGGTGCTTAGTACCACAAGTTTGCGCCAGTTCTCGTTTGCCAAGGAGAGCGGCGTGAGGTTCCTATCTACCGCCACCACATCACGATGCATCCCATTCTCGTTAGTAAGGAAATAATTCCTGAGATTGTACACCTCACGGTTGTGAAGGGTTTTGGCATTTAAAAAGCCGCGGCCTCCACACTTCCGTGGGATGTACACTCTCATAACTGACGAGCGTGGGTGTAGCATACGATGTGTGGTGAGCAGTACACGGACCCTCCGATCCAGGGCATCCAGCTCGGTCTGAGTCCACCTTAGTATGCCAAAGGAGTAAGTGAGGAGGGGCATTACCCAGGCGTTGAAGGCGCGCACCTTGTTGCCTCCTGACAAAAGACTGTTAAGTACTTTTGTCAGCCGACCAAAGAAGCGTTCCTTCACCGCCTGTCTAATGCCCGCATCTTCAATACCCAACGACTGTGACATACCAAGGTACTCGTATTTGTAAGTTTCTGATTCAGAGATAGACCTGAACGACATTGTCTCAGAAAGTTGTAAATTTGTTGAATTTACTACTTTCCCCCGCTGTACCTGCATAACCGCACATTTATCGACACCAAACTCCATTTTGATGGCACTACTGAAGACTTCGGTGGTTTTCAGTAGCTCCAACAAATCTCGGTCGTTTGGTGCGAATAATTTGAGGTCGTCCATGTACAGAAGGTGAGAAATGACTTCACCCTCTCTCCGAAGCCGGCAGCCTAACCCTGAATCTTTCAGCAGAGTGCTGAGCGGATTCAAAGCTAGGCAGAACCACAAAGGACTCAGACTGTCGCCCTGAAATATTCGTCGCTCGATCCTTATAAAGTCCTGTGGGCCAGGGGGCTCATCTCCACCTCCTGGTTGACGAAGAACTGTAATCCACTGCCTCATACATGCGCTCAGGAAGGATCTCAAAGTTGCATCAACTTTATACAACTCTAAGATCCTTTCCAGCCATGAGTGAGGCACCGAATCATAGGCCTTCTTATAATCAATCCAAGCGGCCGAGAGAGCGCCCCTGCTCCGCCGGACTTGTTGGCAAATAGTCATGTCTATGAGGAGGAGCTCTTTAGTACCACGTGACCTAACCCTACATCCATTTTGAGCAGAGGCCAAAACATTGTTTGCAACAATATGCGCGTTAATTTTTGCTCTCAAAATGGATGTAAGGAGCTTGTACAGTGTAGGCAAGCACGTGATGGGTCTGTAGTTTTTAGCTTCCGTGGTACTACCGGACTTATAGAGCAGGAAGGTTACACCAGTTGTTAAGGAAGGTGACAGGGAGCCGACCTCAAGGGCTTGTTGAAATTGCGTTGCCAACCATGAGTGCGAGCATCGAAACCACTTTAACCAGAAGTTGTGTAGTCCATCCGGCCCAGGGCTTTTCCAGTTCTGGGCCGTGCGGATTGCACAACTAACGTCATCGGGGCTGATGGTAATAGCCCCCATTGGTTCGATGTTCTCACACTCACGTTCGACAACGCTCATCCACTCTCCCTCCATGTGTCTAACGGGCACCGACCAGATACTACGCCAGAAATCAGACATGGCAGTAGTATCTGGCCGCTGCACATCGGACACACGAGGGTCGGCCTCCTCCCATCTTCGGTATACCTTCCTTTGATCACTCTGGAAGAGACGATTCTGCTGAAATCGGTCCACACGCTTATTATTATTATTATAATATGCGAATCATTTTCTGTGAAATAAAAAACTATGAAACTTCTGTCTGTAAAACAACGTACAACCAAATTAAATAATACATGGGAATAATCTTCCCTACAAAATGTAGGGCATGATTCAGTAAAGTTTTAATAATTAAAAGTAAAGTAGTGCCAGCAATGATAACCCTAGCATAAATAAACCGGAGTCAAGCGTTTTTAGTATGGAATTTAACAGAAAACTTCGGGTGAGTTGGGTAACCTAGGTTGGCGTAAGTGGCGCTTAACCTTTTCGATGCCATGTCAAACACAAAAGCTAAAGTGAATGTCATTGGACTTTCAGGACTGTGTAAACAAACCGCCATATTGATATTGTCTTTGAATGATGAATTTGAATTTACTAGTGATGGGGAAGTGCTATTTTAAGTCAAAATAAATCTATTACTAAAAATCTCATCTTCATATTTTTAATTGGTATAATCTTCTGAAAAATCGGTGCTTGAAGTTTTACTAGAGTCACCAGTATTATTTATAAAAGGTGGCGTTACATCATCGGTATACCCTATCGATGATGCCGTCTAAATTTTTCATTTTATGCTCTTCTCCTATTACATGATCCACGCCTTTCTTCCACTGCATGCATCCGCATCTGAATTTAGGTATTTATTTAATTTTAAGTATATTATACCTTACGCTAAGATCCTTTACTCATTTACTTACCGTGTAGTGTACACTATGCCTATATCAGGTAGATACCGTGAGTACCGGCATTACAATGTCACATGTCATTGGACTTAGTCACATCCCTAAACGTCATAGACAAACGTAGAATATAAAAGAAACAAAAACGTCATTGCATTTTGTCTAAATAACGTAACTTTTAAATCGTATTGAATTTTCAATGAAATTTCCAAGATTAAGTAATTTTTCCTATATTATTTGTTTTTTACGAGAAAGGCTATTTTAATAGTGTATGTTTTCAATGACTTTTGATGAGGTGGTGTGAAACTTTAAGGAGTAACAGTGATAAATCAAAGTGACGCCGTTTGTTTACATAGTCCTGAAAGTCCAATGACATTCACTTTAAGTCACGGAAATGTCAAAACTGAAGTTGAACTTTATGCTTCAGTAGTGTAGGTTTATTTTTCTCTGTGGTGCGTGACTGATATACGTCCTTGTCAGTGATACGATATTTGGTTTGATACGGTGAGTGTTCAGACTTCTGACCTGCGATGAAGGCGTGGGTCCGGAGACACGCGGCGAAACGGCGACTTGCGGCGCGGTTCGAAGTGCGGCTCGCGGCGGCGCAGCTCGGGCCCGCGCTCGCGGTCGCTGCCGCGGGCGTCGCGGCCTCGCGGCGAGGGGGAGTGCGAGCGCGAGCGCGAGCGCCGCTTCGGCAGCGATCGGCGCCTGAGCTCGGGCGACCTGCGCCGCTCCATTAACTTGCCCTTCAGTTCGGGCGACCGCGGTCTCATGTCCGGAGGCGAGATACAAAGTTTTCGGTAGATCTCGTTCACTATCACTTTCAATTCTGCGTCATGCAATTCTTTCATGCGTGCTGTCCAAAACACTATCCATTCGGGCTTAAAGTCGTGTTTAGACGGGTCCTTGCCCTCTGCAATCAATACAATAAGTAATACTAACGGCATCAATAAAGAAAATCCGCGTGTGTTTGAGCCTACCTACGTATGAAGTTATTGAAGTGTACACGTTTGCAATTGTTCAGAAGCAACTCAACGAACAAAGACAAAGAAGAAATTGATAAGTAACACCGAGCTAGATCGATTTTTAGCCCTAAAAAAAACATGATAGAAGCTTCTATCGCTGACTGTACTTTTCTTTCAGCCAGCTAATACTCATGGAGATAATTCTAGCAAACCAAAACACAATGATATTGCGTTATTTTATCACAGAGTTCCTATGGCCACCTCCGATCCCCATCATCAGATCACTTCGAGGGTACCATAACATAGTGTTGTCACCCATCTTCAACGTGTAATTCCAGCTTAATCGTATAATGGGTCTAATCTTATTTAGCTTCTAAGATTAGACCCAAACAAACATACTAACATAATTTTATTATATATTTCGCAAGTTAAATAAATGCTTGTAAAAAATATCTACTGAGTCCGTCACTCCCTCTCACGGTCAGCATCCTCATACATTTTAACAGTTGTATAGGTCGGGTCCGACAATGCGTAGCATCGCACGGGCAAGCCATGTGTTCGCGACTGTTTTGTACTGTACACTGATACTGACCAGCTTGTATTTCTTTGTACCGCCTATTCCAGAATTTCTTCCACTCTTCAGGGTAGAGCGGGTGCTTCTCCGGGTTCTTCTCGTGGTAGGCTAGGGTTTTCTGCGCGGACTCCTCTGCAATGATGCGCTTATCCTCGGCCAGTTTTAGTTTGTAGGCGTAGTTCGGTGCTCTTTGCTGCTTATCATACAAGAGACAGATAGATAATATGTTACTGGAGTGGTGTTGTGCTTACTGTTCTTACTTATTTTTTTAAACTATTCTCTATTATGCCAAAATGACGTTCAATTAGTAAATGAAACATAAATTGTATGTATCGTAAGTTTCAGCGAGAGGTCCGGATTATGGCTTCACAAAAATGGTCAGAGAATCTATATCCTGAATTGCAGCACTTTTTAATAATAAATCAAAGGAGATTGCCGTTTAATATATGGAGGCCCGTACACTAACGAAAATTGTTGTCCGCTGATGAAATATATATCAAATCATTGGCCATCAACTGCACATCACATATCCTAAATATTTTGAAAATTGTACGCCGGAATACGTAGAAAATTGAGATGAAATCGTGATGTTTAAGTTCGTTTTTAGGGTAAATAACCACTTTTTGGTAAGTATGTACAGTCTCCATCAGATATATCGTAGCGGGCGAAATCCTCAAATACTTCTGAGCAGGGTTAAATTTCAATAAATTCTTCACAACAGATCCGCCAGTAACATCTGAGCACTCAATTTTTTGATAAATATATGAGCAGCAATTATTTCAGTAATTTCTGATCACACAGTAAGGTAAAAATATCTGAACGCACAAATAGTCACAGGTATCTAAGCAAGAGAAGTGGTCACAAATATTTGAACATTGGAGGGAAATATACCTTGGGCCGTTGCCTTAAGTTTCAAATTTAATGTCATTATATATGAGAGAAAGTATATGAAAGATTATATTTGACACATTATTTTCGTCTCCATTCATAAAAAGTTTTGAATACTGTTCGCCAGGGTCAGTATATAATAACCCCCATGCGTAAGAACTCTCCATGAAGCTGAATGTCAAGCATTATGGTTGGCATGTAATTAAGTAGACGGTAGGCAACTTTGAATTGCCCGCCACCCTGAATCGACAATAAAGCAAATTCGAACTTTAAACTTTGACAATCCACGAGAAGAGTACTGTAACGTCAAACGATATGTCTGTCCTTTTTCAAAAGTCCTGTCATACGCTGCGTTTAAAACATGGGCATTTAGAGAACGCCGCCGCGAATGTCAGCTATTCCCAACGCTTAGTTTTTCACCGAGCGCACCGTGTCATAGTAGTGGATGGAAGTAGAGCCCTCGATTACGTATGATTGCGAGGAAACTTGGGATCAAGTTGAATTATTGGTAGGTCTGATAGTTGCTAACAGGTCATATTTTTTCAGATATTAGTATTTAGGCCCACATTACACTAGATCATATCTATGATCATAGATATGATATAGAAGATTGTCAATCACTGTATATATAATACCTATACAGGACCCCGCAAGCCCCATTCTTGTCACAGGTAGCACTATTTACCGTGTTGTCCTGTCCATGTTGCCCATGAGTGACGATGACCACTTCTAAACTTCTTACGCATAATATGCGAAGAGGCATTGTATGGAAGTGAATACTTTGATTATTTTCATAATATCAAGCTTTACCTAAAGGAAAGGCGCCAGAAAATGAGCGTTTAAACGAGTAAGTACCCTAAGCCTAACATACTTTTTTTAGTATTTTCGACTCTGTTTTAAAGGCTAGTCGTTCGATAAATACTGAGATCTTTATCTTATATTGTGATATTTATTGATCGTCTATTCTACTACTTATATTGATGAATGACAATATTCATTACTAAAACCTATTAAGATTCATAACTAACTACGAGAAAGTCTAGATAAAACGAGTAGTTATTTTTGTATTTTATTGCTATAGTAATAAAGTCTGAAATTGTAGAACAACAACTAAAGCATTTGTGATCATTCTAGAGCGCCTGGAATGAACGTCTATGTAAGTTGTACAAGTTACATAAATGTCATTCGCAAACTGTTCAAGCTAAGCTAAGGAATCTGTACGGAGTTGTCGTTTGGGGAACCGTAAATGTAAGTTTGTCTAAATTTAAAAATCGGAAGTTTCTAGAACAAATAATATAAGGATGTGAGCGAGAACATATCCTTCTGGATTTTCTGTAAAATATCGGAAAGGGATAGCGTCATGTGACAAGAAAAATGGGGAAAATTTAAGAATAAGATAATTTCGATGTTTTTATTACATTATTGTAAAAAATTGATTTGGCTACTGATACATATATGTAAGGCGGATGATTTGTTCGATGGTTGGGGTAATTATCCGAAGCTCTCGACTTGCTGGCTGAGAACCCCGTCACCATCAGAGGCTATCGAAGTTGTAAAGACGTCTGCAGGAGGCGCCAACAATAATATTGTTTTATGCATATTATTTATTGAGAGCGGGCCTGCGGCCATAAACTAGCGTAATAATTTAAATCCCAACATAAAATCATATTAAAAGTCGTATACGAGTTTGATCTAATTTTATTGAAAGGATAATTAGATACTGTCGCCATCAGGTATATCGGAACAGCCGAGGCTCTCACAAATATCTTAACATGCACTGTAACCAAATATGTATTCTGTGCTGTAACGCTCTGGCAATAGAGCCGTGTTCAGATATTTCTGAGCACCTGGGCAGCGTCGATGTATCTGATGGCAACTGAACTTACCTAAGTTAAATATGTCATGTCAATATTAAAGAATTGTGTAAGCACGCAAAATGTAACTGGCTAACTGGTACTGTATTTTGAATTGTTTGTTACCAGGTTAAGGTATATTAAAAAAGAATAATAATAATAATATATTGTATTTTATTAAGGCATAATAAAATACAAGCTAATAGTATTAGTAATTTTGGTTGTAACTTGTACTTTTCGGTTGCATAACAAGATACAAGGGACCGAATATACAAGTAATAAGTACAAGCTAATAATATTGGTTAATTGACTTGTAACTTGTAGATTTTTGTTGCATGATAAAATACAAGTAATTAAGTACAAGTCCTAAAATATTAGCTCGACTAACTAATACTATGGGTGAATTTTATTAGTTTTTGTTGCAAAATGAGTCGAAGTAATCAAATTATTTGTGGTAACTTGTTTTTATTACTACTCACCTCAGGACCACGGTAATTTTAAATTACAAGTAGCTTAGTTGTTTATTAATAGTCAAAAAATATTGCTGCTTTCCTTGGATAATATTTACCTACATACATATACATACATACTCGCGCTTGTATGCCATTGGGGTAGGCAGAGACTACAAGAACGCCAAATACTACGATCTTTACATACTAACATTTTTCGCTTTGCTCACATCATACATATTTTGATATAGGTAGGTACGCTCGTCAATATTTAATAATACGATATGGGTAAATATTTTTGCTCCTTGTTTTGTTAATTTCTTTGTTACTCTAACTCATTAACTAAGAACCATTTTTTCTGCCTTTTTATATTCCGTAAAATTACCACCAATGATTTTTAAAGATCATAATCACAGGTTTGACTCAAATCAGCCGACGGTTTCATGTAATTTTTTATGTTTTGATAATAATATTAGCACCCTTATTACAAGTTAGTTTAAATTTATTATGCAACAAAATTTATTAGCGCTTGTAAATAATCATAAATTTAAGGATTTTATTAGTTCTTCATGCAACACAATTTTCTAATATTAATAGTGATCACCTAAAATAATTATGCAACGCAAAATAATCGAACTAATAATTTGTTAACTAGTAACTAATAGTATTCTCTAATATTATTAGCACAGTGTAAGGACTCTATACAGTGAGTCAGCTCCGGCGATTTGCGGGGCAACGATGGGGGGTGTGCGGTGAAGCGGGCGGAGGGGGATTTCCTCACAAACTCCATACAGATTGTGAGGTCTATTTTCGGGGCTGTCACGATATAGTATTTTGATAGGTGAATTAATAACATAGGGAGGTACGCCATTTTAGAACGTGATTTTGTTCGTTGTAATTTCTCAGGAAATCAGTATTTGTGGCTGCGAAGAGTTTATTGTTGATTTTAAAATATTGTGAAACTGACGCCATTTTGGATTTTGTAAGGATTACTCCGATTTGGATAAAAATCGATATCTGACTATCCGGCGGGGTCCTTAACATAAATCCAGAGTGAAAACTGTAAAATATTGTAAAATTCGACGCCACCTTGGATTTTGTAAGATTAAGTCCGATTTGGATGAAAATCGATACCTGACTATCCGGCGGGGTCCTTAACATAAATCCAGAGTGAAAACTAAAATATTGTAAAAACCGACGCCATCTTGGATTTTTTAAGATTAACTCCGATTTAGATAAAAAACGTATCTGACGCTCCGGTAGGGTCAATAACATGAATCTGGTGTCAAAATTGGAAAAAAGAGTAAAAACCGACGCCATCTTGGATCTTGTTAAATCAACTCCGATTTGGATAAAAATCGATATCTGACGATCCGGCGGGGTCCCTCATATGAATCCAGAGTGAAAACTGTAAAATATTGTAAAAACCGACGCCATCTTGGATTTTGTAAGATTAAGTCCGATTTGGATGAAAATCGATATCTGACTAGTCGGCGGGGTCCTTAACATAAATCCAGAGTGAAAACTGTAAAATATTGTAAAAACCGACGCCATCTTGGATTTTTTAAGATTAACTCCGATTTGGATAAAAATCGATATCTGACTATCCGGTGGGGTCAATAACATGTATCTGGTCTCAAAATTGGAAAAAAAGTGTAAAAACCGACGCCATCTTGGATTTTGTTAAATCAACTCCGATTTGGATAAAAATCGATATCTGACTATCCGGTGGGGTCAATAACATGTATCTGGTGTCAAAATTGGAAAAAAGTGTAAAAACCGACGCCATCTTGGATTTTGTTAAATCAACTCCGATTTGGATAAAAATCGATATCTGACTATTCGGTGGGGCCCTTAACAAGAATCCAGAGTGAAAACTGTAAAATATTGTAAAAACCGACGCCATCTTGGATTTTGTAAGATTTAGTCCGATTTGGATGAAAATCGATATCTGACTATCCGGCGGGGTCCTTAACAAGAATCTAAAGTGAAAACTGTAAAATATTGTAAAAACCGACGTCATCTTGGATTTTGTAAGATAAACTCCGATTTGGATAAAAAATGATATCTGACGCTCCGGTGGGGTCAATAACATGAATCTGGTGTCAAAATTAGAAAAAAATTTCAAAACTGACGCCATCTTGGATTTTGTAAAATCAACTCCGATTTGGATAAAAATCGACATCTGACTATCCGGCGGGGCCCTTAACATAAATCCAGAGTGAAAACTGTAAAATAATGTAAAAACCGACGCCATCTTGGATTTTGTATATTCTTGTTAAGAACCCCGTCGGATCGTCAGATATCGATTTTTATCCTAATCGGAGCAATCCCTACAAAATCCAAGATGGCGTCGGTTTTTACAATATTTTACAGTTTTCACTCTGGATTTATGTTAAGGGCCCCGCCGGATAGTCAGATATCGATTTTTATCCAAATCGGAGTTGATTTTACAAAATCCAAGACGGCGTCAGTTTTTAAAAAAATTTCCAATTTTGACACCAGATTCATGTTAGTGACCCTACCGGAGCGTCAGATATCGTTTTTTATCCAAATCGGAGTTAATCTTAAAAAATCCAAGATGGCGTCGGGTTTTACAATATTTTAGTTTTCACTCTGGATTTATGTTAAGGACCCCGCCGGATAGTCAGATATCGATTTTCATCCAAATCGGACTAAATCTTACAAAATCCAAGATGGCGTCAGTTTTTACAATATTTTACAGTTTTCACTCTGGATTCATGTGAGGGACCCCGCCGGATCGTCAGATATCGATTTTTATCCAAATCGGAGTTGATTTAACAAAATCCAAGATGGCGTCGGTTTTTAATTTTTTTTCCAATTTTGACACCAGATTCATGTTATTGACCCCACCGTAGCGTCAGATATCGATTTTTATCTAAATCGGAGTTAATCTTACAAAATCCAAAATGGCACCTATTTTTGCAATAGGTACCGATTTCTACAATCTTTAGTTTGTTTTACAATTTGACTTTCCGAGAAATAACAAAAAAAAAAACAAATCTCAATAGCAGATGTTGCAAGATAAAAAAAATTAAAACATGTCACGAAAGATTTGTGACAGCCCTGAGTTTCGGACAAGCCAAGACGCCGAACGATTAGGTTGTATGAACCTTGTCCACTGTATAGAGTCCTTACACTGTGTTATTAGTCTAATTATGCAATAGGCCCCTGGTTAAGGTATATTTTCCTTTAATGTTCAGATATTTGTGACCACTTCTCTAGCTTAGATATCTGTGATGATTTGTGCTGTCAGATATTTTTACCTCACTGTGTGATCAGAAATTACTGAAATAATTGATGTTCATATATTTATGAAAACATTGAGTGCTCAGATGTTACTGGCGGATCTGTTGTAAAGAATTTATTGAAATTTAACCCTGCTCAGAAATATTTGAGGACCTCGCCCGCTACGATATATTTGATGGCGACTGTACATACATCTGATCCAAAGAGACTTAGGGCACACGAATTCTCATGCCATTCTATACCGTATAAGTCACTGAATTACTTGTGCACTAGCGTGTAAAAAAATGTGGACTCAATTTGACGTATTCAAGACTAATATTCCGCATTTATGAAACTAGTAGCGTAATTGACTTAAAACAATCTGCACACTTTTTACTATTCAAAGACGTCTGCTATTGTAATAAGTAATATTGACACCTATGGTAAGTACCAAATCTCGGCAATCTCCTTTAGAATGGCTGGGCTGAAGCGAGCGTGTAGTACCTTGTCGTTCGGACGGGGTTTCTCCGGAGGGTTCCTGATGGCGAAGCGCGAGCGATAGGGACTGGTCCGCCGTTTATCCGGATATGGCTCGTAGCGCGGCCGTTGTGGCTCGTATTTTCCTCTAGCATTTACAATAATTCATTACATCTGTGATATGTTTAAAATTATCTGTGATATGCTTAAATGTTTAAATTTAATTTCTTATATGTGTATGAATGTGCAATTTTCAAAACTGAATGTTTAACATTTATATCTATCTCATAAACTTGATAAGAAATAGACTTTAGATTTTATCCGAGGCTATTTATTGGTCCGCGCGAGTGCTACGAGGACCAATATAGTAGTAGAGGATAAAATGGGTGTATATGGTTGTGATGTACACTCTGCTTTTCACTTCTATTCAAAGGAAAATTTGAACTTTTATTTCACTTTATATCCAATAACAAATGGTTGAAAATTAAGCATCTAATTCACGTATTAACTTTTTAAAATTTTTTTTAACATGTAACTTTTTTTTTAGATTCGGTCGACAGATTTTTAATCGATACTTGTGTTCTGCAAAGTCATTATCACCAGGGTCCGGAATTTAGAGTGCGGTTTTTGAAAAATCATAGGGAGAGAACGCCAATATTTATCTATATACTTATAGAGTTTTTATTAGTCTTTATAAAATTATACCTCAAACTTTCCGATGATACATACTCATTTCAAAAGTTCGTGATGAAAAAACCGGCCAAGAGCATGTCGGGCCACGCTCAGTGTAGGGTTCCGTAGTTAACCGTTCGTCACAATAGGCAACCTTGAAAAGTGTTTAATAGACACCATGCTGAATATGTTTATAATAATTACACCCCGTTATCTAGCGCTCACTTTGGGGGCAAGCTAAAATAGTGATGTTGCTAAGTCGATTCATATTTATTAATAAGTCAAAATAAAATTATTCTTTTATGAATAATCTTGAGATAATTCATTCATTGTAGATGCAATGAATGAGTTCTATTCGATCTCATTAGATGTTCTGTATCTATTTGATCGGATAGGAGGACGATAATTATTAAACAGTACATTGACGACTTACTAGGTAATTTAGTACGAGCAGTTTATCGTCGGGGGTAAATTTGAGTTATTTAGTACACGATTTTGTTAATAATAACGAGCAGTTCAAGTTTTTATAATCAACTTCATTATTTTATTGATTCAGATTATCGAAACTGCCCCATCACTTGCCCCCAAAGTGAGCGTTAGATAACGGGGTGTAATAATAATTAACTATTCGATGATTCTTTCGATCACACCCGTCCCGACCCCATCAACTCCGGAAAAATCTTAACAGCGCGAAGTAAACCACGGTACAGCGCCATCTCTCGGGAAATTGGTTTACTAATTTATACAAACTAGACGGCTTGTGTATGTTGGGTTTTCGGGGGTAACTTTTGATCGCGGGAATCGATTTGAATCATTATTTTTTATTAGAAGGAAGATACGTGTGGGATGATAAATTAAGTACTCAAGATAAAAAAAGTTTGCCGGTTAAATTACAAACTTAATTCAGAAATTATTTTGAACAATTTTTCAAAAATTGTTCAAGCAATCGAGTTCAAAATAATGTTCCAATAAAGTTCTAATTTTGTAATTTTTTTCATATTTTTTGAACTCAGTTCAAAAGTTACAGGGGGGGCACATTTTTTTAAATTTCTGTGGCGATTATTTCCGAAAATATTAACTTTATCAAAAACTGTTTTTAGAAACCCTCATAATTTTTAAAATACCTATCTAATGATATGTCACACTCTAGGGTTGAAACAAAAAAAAAACAGCCCCCACCTTTCTTGTACGGGAGGGAGGTACCCTAAAAAAATTATAACCCCTTTTTATTTTACCACTTTGTTGGCGTGACCGATATACATACTCGTAAAAAATTACAGCTTTCTATTACTTACTGTCACTGAGATTGTTCTATTTGATTGTCCTAGTTGACTACGGAACCCTAAAAAGTTATTGGTATAAATGAAATACCAACTGATTATGGTTTGAATACCCCTAACAGAGTTTATCTATACAGATTATGGTGCTCCCACACTGGCTGTTACAACTGTTATATAACACGGTTCAATGTCACGTAACACACGGATAGTGTTACGTTACGTGGCATTATCATGTGAGAGAAAGAGATGTAATGTTATATAACATTTGTAACAGCCAGTGTGGGATATCGGATATAGATATCAATAATGAGTTGATAACCTGAGTAGGTATTAGCTTGCAAGAATGCAAGTGTTATTTAATTAAGGATAAATTGATCTCTGTAACTATATGAGTGAATGACCGATATGTTGATATACATTGGCTATGACATATGACTTTTCAAAAACTTTGTATCCATAGATTAAAGTGTATTAATGGACCAATATTTTATGACTAATATTTTTAGAATTAGACCGACAGACTTGTTGTTCACTTTACGCATGCCAAGTGTCGCCTTCTCTCTGATTTCTAATTCGAGTAAGCGAGATAGCAATCTTGTTCGCATCCTTAATGTCAAGACTGCTCGCGTTACCAGCTGCTCTCGCGCATCCTCGTAGGCGTCGACAATTTTCGGTGAACTGTAGCGGCGAGTAGCAGCTACTGTAGATCCTCGATTATCCGAACTAACCGGGGCCGACGCTAGTTCGCATAATCGAAATCTGGGTTTTATGAAACAATATCTACGAGATATAGCACATTTTAACATTAAACGGTAAACTTGTACAGTAATGTACATGCAAATTGAACGTAACTACGTAAAGTTTAAAAAACACTTGAGATTCTCAATAAGATAACTAGTAGGGAAGTAGTTGCACAAATGTATGGAGCAGCCTGCACTTTTGTCTCAGGCGACGCCGCTTGGCACGATTGATTGTTAGGTCGGTTAAGCCGATTTAGCCTCCTAGCCACGAGATAAACCTTTGGCTACCCCCCCAAAAAAGGGGGGGGGGGGGAAGGGGGTCATCTCCCGAGGATCGGTCTATGCTTTATTTCGGCCTAGTTTTAGCTACAGTCTCAAGTTTGATATCATTTTCGGGTAATTTAGGAACGAGGAATTTATTTTTGAAATTACCTTTTTACCATTTCATACAAAAAAATCGAAACAATTAAAAAAAGGTTAATATTAAAAAAATTATACAAAAAGTTTTACCTATAAATAAAATTTATACCGAATTTTGCAAATAAAAAATATCACTTAAATAGTAAGTGTTAAGTTAAAAATTACATAAAAAAGTAATTTCCATCGCAACGAAGGCGTAACCGTGCGCAGCGCAGCGAGGTAAGTTTTTAATTACCTCATGAACTATTGCGTTATTTACATAAAATTAAACACTTTCAATGAATAAACATAGTGCTTTTCTGATTATTACTTCTCTCATTAGCATAAGCCTGCGCATGCGCAAAGCTCCGTACATCTGATTTCGCGTTTTACACAATTGCACCCATCCCATAAGGTGCACCTAGTCTTGCATCTGCATCGTATTAGTTCTGTACAACACATACATTAGATGCTACCAGCAAAGTAATCCATAAAGGTGCCCACGTATCAGTTTTCACACTTTTCACCCAACCCCAGTTGGACGGACATAGTAAATCTTGACGGGGTATTAGGAGTTGTTCCCACACATGTCCCGCTTGACATATGTTGTACCAAGTAAATGCCTTGACAGCGCATCTTTTGCTGGCGGTAAATATTCTAAAGTCCTGTCTTTTCAACCGACTTCAATATTTCAAAAGAAGGAGGTTCTCAATTCGACTGATTTTTTATTTATTTATTTTTTAATGGATGTTCACTCATAACTCCGTCATTACTGAACCGATTTGAATTTTTTGTTTGTTTTCTAAAAGTAGACGGTTCCTGGTTGGTCCCGTTTTTTTCAAAATCCATTTCTGATGATGGGATCCATGAGGAACTGAGGGAACTCCTCAAATTTGAAAGGCACATGCATGCTGATTTGGGTGATTTCTTAAGAAACTTGAGCATTTCTTTACGAAAATCATCAATTTGGTGGAGTGGACCTGATGATGAAGACCAGGGATGGCAAAGTGGAACTGCTTCGTAATTCTCAGGACTATGATCCGATTTTAAAAAATATTTTTTTGTCTGTATATAGATGGTTTCAGGATTGTCCCGTTTTTTTCAAAATCAATTTCTGATGATGGGATCCATGAGGAACTGAGGGAACTCCTCAAATTTGAAAGGCACATGCATGATGATTTGGGTAGTTTCTTAAGACACTCGAGCTTTTCTTTACGAACATCATCAATTTGGTGGAGTGGACCTGATGATGAAGACCAGGGATGTCAAAGTGGAACTGCTTGATAATTCCCAGGACTATCGTCCGATTTTAAAAAATATTTTTTTTTCTGAAAATAGATGGTTCCAGATTTGTTCCGTTTTTTTCAAAATCAATTTCTGATGATGGGATCCATGAGGAACTGAGGGAACTCCTCAAATTTGAAAGGCACATGCATGATGATTTGGGTAGTTTCTTAAGACACTCGAGCATTTCTTTACGAACATCATCAATTTGGTGGAGTGGACCTGATGATGAAGACCAGGGATGGCAAAGTGGAACTGCTTGTTAATTCCCAGCTCTATCATCCGATTTGAGACATTCATCTTTTCTTTGTAAAGAAATACCTTCAAGATAGTCCTATTTGATTATAGTTCTATTTTGATGATGGGCTTCATGAGGGATTGAGAGAACTCCTCAAATTTTAACGGCACATGCATTCTGATTTGAGGGTTTCCTTAAGTAACTAAAACAGTGTTTTGGCGGAGCCAAAATTTTGATGAACTTGATCTGATGATGAAGACCAGGGATCGCAAAGTGGAACTGGTTAATAAACCTAGCTCTACTTATTATCCTAGTTGTGACATTCATCTTTTTGATTTGATTTATATTCTGATGATGGAGTTCTAGAAGAATTCAGAGAACTCTTCAAATTTGAACGGCAGGTTAATTGTGATTAGAGGGTGTTCATAATTAGCTTAGGCATTTTCTTACTGTGGCCATCATTTTGCTGGAGTGGACCTGATGTTGATAATCAGGGATGGCATAATGAATATGCTCGTTAATTTACAGTCTGTCATCCAATTTAACACATTGTTATTTTGTTTGTTTAAAGGTCTACAAGGGAGTTCCGTTTGATTATACTTCAAATGTAATGATGGAAGCCCTAGGACATTAAGAAAGCTCCTCAATTTTCAATCGTACACGTGCGGTGTATTGGATATTTGTGAAGTAAACTGGCTAACTCAAACAAATTCTTAATTTCACTTTTACCGGGAACCAAATGAAGTCGGTTTTTTTTTCTTAAAAATTATTTCAACCGACTTCAATATTTCTAAAGGAGGAGGTTCTCAATTCGTCAGATTTTTTTTTATTTTTTTTTTAATGTATGTTCACTCATAACTCCGTCATTACTGAACCGATTTGAATTTTTTTTTTGTTTTTTGAAAGTAGATGGTTCCAGGTAGGTCCCGTTTTTTTCAAAATCCATTTCTGATGATGGGATCCATGAGGAACTGAGGGAACTCCTCAAATTTGAAAGGCACATGCATGCTGATTTGGGTGATTTCTTAAGAAACTCGAGCATTTCTTTACGAAAATCATCAATTTGGTGGAGTGGATCTGATAATGAAGACCAGGGATGTCAAAGTGGAACTGCTTGGTAATTCCCAGGACTATACTCCGATTTAAAAAAATATTTTTTTGTCTGTATATAGATGGTTGCAGGTTTGTCCCGCTTTTTAAAATCAATTTCTGATGATGGGATCCATGAGGAACTGAGGGAACTCCTCAAATTTGAAAGGCACATGCATGCTGATTTGGGTGATTTCTTAAGAAACTCGAGCATTTCTTTACGAAAATCATCAATTTGGTGGAGTGGATCTGATAATGAAGACCAGGGATGTCAAAGTGGAACTGCTTGGTAATTCCCAGGACTATCATCTGATTTGAGACATTCATCTTTAGACAAGCATAGCCCTTTCCATAGCTCGCTGCGCGACATTGAGCCTCTGAAAAAGACCTTTTGTGAAGCACCACGTCTCAGAGCCGTAAGTCATCACTGGTAACACACATTACATTGGTTGTACACCTTAGTTTTCAGGCACTGGGGGATTTTGGACGAGAAGACGTTTTGTATTTTACCGAACGCTGCCCAGCCGAGTTGGATCCGTCTACTGACCTCTCTCTCAAAATTGGACTTACCTAATCGGACTACTTGTCCCAGGTATATATATTCGTCAACCACTTTTAGAGTAGAGTTTCCAACAGTAAGTGCGGTGGGTGTAACATGGACGTTATATATGACCTTTGTTTTGTCCATGTTCATTTTAAGACCCACTTGTTGAGAAACTCTATTGAGGTCACCAAGCATTTGTTCTAGATCCTCCAGCGACTCAGCCATGACTAATATATAGTCGGCAAATCGGAGGTGTGTGATGTATTCGCCATTGATGTTGATGCCAAGTCCTTGTTATTCCAGGAGCTTGAAGGAATCCTCTAGAGCAGCGGTAAACAGTTTCGGCAATATTATATCTCCCTGTCTTACTCCTCTCTTAAGGGGGATTTCCTTCGTGGACTGCTCCTGTACTCGGACTGACATGGTGGCGTTGTTATACAAGTACTTCAGCACTTCGACGTACCGATAGTCAATACGACATCGCTGGAGGGATCTAACAACAGCCCATGTTTCGACCGAATCGAAGGCTTTCTCATAGTCCACAAATGCCAAGGATAATGGCCGATTATACTCTCCGGTCTTCTGTATAATCTGCCGCAGCGTGTGTATGTGGTCTATGGTACTATAGCCTTTTCGGAAACCGGCTTGTTCGGTAGGCTGGAAGTCATCGAGCCTGCGTTCGAGACAGTTCGTGATGACTCTCGAGAACAGCTTATAGACGTGGCTCAGCAGTGTTATTGGCCTGTAGTTCTTCAGTAAGGTTTTGTCACCTTTTTTGAAGAACAGAACCACAACACCCCTATTCCACGCATCAGGCGTTTTACCTTCGAGCAAGGAGGAATTAAATAGCTTCTGAAGGACTTTCAGTACCGGCGTCCCGCCCGCTTTTAGAAGCTCTGTAGTGATTCCACCCTCGCCCGGTGCCTTGTTGTTCTTAAGCTGTTTGAGAGCCATCCTAATCTCGTACAGGCTGATATCCGGGATATCCTCGGTATAGTGTCGGGTTAGCTTGGCTCTGGGGTCCATCGCTGAGCAAACAGGCTCAGAGGAGACCGAGGTATATAGCTGTCCATAGAACCTCTCTTTCTCTCGTAGCATCTCTGACTTATTCGACGTTACGCTTCCGCCCTCGATCTTCAGCTTTGTCATCTGAACACTTTGGAGCCTTGGTTCCACTCAATGGTCTCCTTAATACGCTGAGTATTGGAGGAGCGTATGTGGTGTCGCAAGAACTTCATAATCTGTCTATTGAGCTGCCTATAAGACTCAGCTTCTTCGGAGGTTTGGAGCGGCATAGAACGCCGATTAGCCTTGAGGTCACGGGTGTGTTCGGATAGTTTCTGAGGTCTATTTTTACGGTAGGTTTTGAAATACTTGGACCCACCGTATGGACATTTTCTACCAGCCTGCTGTTAATTTTGTCCACTGATGTACAGCTGTCTAGCAGTTCGAAGCGATTTGACAGTTCGAGTTGAAAGCTTTCAGGGTTTTGGATATGTGTATTCGATGGTCGGAGGGTGGACTTCATCATACGGAATCTTTCCAATTTGACGTTGATATTCAATATGCCCCTGACGATTCGGTGATCGCTACCGGTTTTAACCCCGTGGATCACAGTGACATCATTGAATATCTGTCTTTTGGTGCTCATGATGAAGTCAGTCTCGTTTTTCGTTACACCGTCGGGACTCATCCAGGTCCATTTCCTGTGCGGCGGCTTCTGGAAGAAGGAATTCATCATAAAGAGTCCTTCCTTCTCCAGAAAGTCGGCCAACCTCTGTCGTCTGGGATTCCGCTGCCCATATCCAAATTGCCCCACTCTCAACTCATCATCGCTTCTACAGCCCAGCTTTGAATTGAAGTCAAGTCTCCCATGACAACAGTAAAGTGTGTCTTGGAGCTATGTATGGCCCTACAAATGTCCTCATACATAGCTGCCACCTCATCATCAGTGGACTTCGAGGTTGGGGCGTATACCTGTATGACCTTCAGCGAATACTGCTTCGATATTCTGAGTATAAGGCACGCTCTCCGTCTCTGCGGATCTCCGATAAACCAATAACGTCCCAGCGCAACTTGTTTACCTCTTCTTCCAGCTCAACTAGCTTCTCGTCCAGCCTCAACGTGCGCACGTTGTGTGTTACCAGGGCCAGTTGTTGTCGTCATTGGGGGTGGTAGCCGGATCTCTTCCGGGGATTCTTAGCACCCCCTGCCCCGCCGTTACCGTGGCCGCTACCGTTGCCAGGAATAGCGGGGCCGCCGGGGACTAGGGGCCTGGTTTTTTGGTGTATGTCCATTGGATGCAGCACTTTCTTATGCTGTATTTTATTTACTTAACTATTTACAGATAAAGCACTCATTCTTCCAATACTTCAAGCGTTTACTAGATGTGATACCACGTAATTTTTTCACGGCAAAGGAAAAAAATGCGTTTCAAACATGGAACTCGTATCTAACCGCTTCTGAAAGCTTCCAATGGGCAATAAAGGGAGATATTGACCAAGCTTTTCCAATATTGGAAAAAATTGCTATTGCAAGTAAGAAAGGTAATAGATATCAGTAATATGTACCTAATGTATCTATGAGAGCAAGTAATGTGACATGTATCGTGTGATTTGATTTAATCATCTATTTTTCACAGATTTGTGTAATTTGTATTTATCTTTAACAAATAAACATTTTTCTTCTTCGGTCCTTTGAACATGCTTGCTTACACGTATTACTATTGTTTATTTCAGACCGGCATCAATCACTGGCATTAACAGATGCAGAAAGTATCTTTTCACAAAAAAGACAGGACTTTAGAAAATTTACCGCCAGTAAAATATGCGCTGTCACAGCATTTTCTTGGTACAACATGTCAAAGGGGACATGTGTGGAAACAACTCCTAATACCCCGTCAAGATTTACTATGTCCGTCCAACTGGGGTTGGGTGAAAAGTGTGAAAACTGATACGTGGGTACCTTTATGGATTACTTTGCTGGTAGCATCTAATGTATGTATTGTACAGAACTAATACAATACGATGCAGAAGCGAGACTAGGTGAACCTTATGGGATGGGTGCAATTGTGTAAAACGCGAAATCAAATGTACAGAGCTTTGCGAAGTAAAATTCAGAAAAGTACTATGTTTATTCATTAAAAGTATTTCATTTTGTGTAAATAACGCAATAGTTCATAAGGTAATTAAAAACTTTCCGCGCTGCGCTGCGCACGGTTACGCCTTCGTTGCGGTGGAAAATATTTTTTATTATCCAATTTTTACTTTACACTTACTATTTAAGTGATATTTTTTAAGATCTCTGAGAAATGGCCTATATTTAAGTATTTTTTTATTTGCAAAATTCGGTATAATTTTTATTTTATAAGTAAAACTTTTTGTATATTTTTTTTAACATTCACCTTATTTTTAATTTTTTCAATGTTTTTGTATGAAATGGTAAAAAGTTAATTTCAAAAATGAATTCCTCGTTCCTAAATTACCCGAAAATAATATCAAACTTGATATTGTAGCTAAACCTAGGCCGAAATAAAGCATAGACCGATTCTCGGGAGATGACCCCTTCCCCCCCTTTTTTGGGGGGGTAGCCAAATAGGCTAAATCAGTTTAGTTTGACCTAACAATCAATCGTGCCAAGCGGCGTCGCCTGAGACAAAAGTGCAGGCTCACTGCAACTACTTCCCCTACTAAACGTTCAAGTTTGTTTTAAACTAAGGATAAACTAAGGTCGCGTACACATAATTGAGGGATCGGATAATCGAGGTTCGTGCACTGAGAGTTCTAGCGCGTAGGGGAGCATCCTTTGTGCGGAACCCTCGTTGGGCGAGTCCGACTCGCTCTTGGCTGGTTTTTTTAATCATTAAAAATTAAATTAGGTAAAATATTAGTGGATAATTGTCGACAAATGCTACGTTTTTTAATTACTCGAAAGAAAACAAGTATAATGTCACAAGTTTAAAAAATACTTACTAAAAAAAAAAATAGCTGCATTTTAATAGCCTCGGTTAAAATGGGTTACTTTATGCCTTTGTCATATAGGTAGTCTACTATTTTGTAAATGAGCATGTCCATAGTGGGGCGGGCTGACGCGGTTCTTATAAGCTGTTCACCTGTGCGGGTCGCGGTCGCGATCGTGCGGAGACTCTGGGCGGGGGCGCGGGCGCTCGGGCCGCCGCCGCGGCTCCTGCTCGTCGCTGATGTCCGACAGAGACTCCAAAGACGCGCCGCGCCGCTCCTGTCGCCGCCCCGAACGCTGTCAACAATATAACATATTTGCATACATTTCCGATCATGATTGAGAAAACATATTTTTCTCCAATATGCTCGGAAATGTTCACATTAATGTAGCAAAATTGGAACGAAAAGAACCTCCTTATGTACCGACTCAAATTAAAAAAAATCGAATTCATTATTTTACCGTTTTAGCGGCCAGGAAGTTGTACTAAAATCCATTACTGTATTGTTTTTTACTTTTTAAATAAATATTTGGACTATCAATATTGCAAACAGCCAAATATATTTTAGCCGCGACCAAACGGTCTGCACAGACGGGGCAATCTGATTGACATCAAATTGTCAATCTGATCATATCGTGCTTAAAAATGCCCCGTCTGGGCTGGCTTTGTAGTAGTGTAGTAGTTCTAGAAAAAAAGGAGATCAAATGCTTGGTTGTCTCGTTCTATCGCGAGTTGCAAACGGCTCACTGTGCAAGGTCGTGTAGATACGGCTTAATAAAACTAAAGACATTTCAACTTTTTTTATGAACACAACTGTGCATTAAAAGAAAGTTTAGGCGGGAACCTTATTTTTCCTTTCAAATCTTATGCAAGAATACATTTTATTTCCTTTCATGTTTGGAGAAAAGCACTATATATGCCTCGGACGGAAATAGAATTTCGTGGATTCGTATGTAATTGTCAGACTCAGCTTCGCTTCGTCCGACAAAAAATACTCATCCACGAAATTCGGTTTCCCGGCCTCTGCAATAATGTACTATTTCTCAAACATGATCGTAAATGTATGCATTTATGTCACGAAATGAAGACATGAAGTTTCTTGTTTACAGCTTCCCCATTTACTTCTATGCCGGCGGCCGTGAAGTACGAGTAATGTATGGCGTAAGTATGAACGAAACATTATTGTCCGCTGCTCTAACTTTTTAAATTTGCGTACTAACACTAAACTGACAAAGGAATAATTACATACAGCCACGACCACTACATACTTGCGACATAAAAAAAAACAAATTCTATGGTTCTTTGTATATTTATGTGCAGTTAAACATGGTGCTCGAATAGCTGATTCATCCTGTCTACCACAAACTCGTCCTGCAATCTCTTACTTCACGGCCTCTGCAGTAATGTACTATTTCAATACAGTTGCTCAAAAAGTGCCCTTTTTTTGGCTGTTTTGCGGACGCAAAGTTTGTTTTTGCGAACTAGTGCTTTTTACTTTTCCAATCTTTTTAAATTTAGTTGTGTTCCAATTCATGACTGCTTACCGAAGAGTATTATTGTTCCTTAACTTTACCGAGCCGTAATAAAACTAAATACCTACTATTAACGCAATAATATTAAAGATATTGATATTTCATATTTCAATAATTACTTCTTTATCATACTAATGATCATTCATTAAAAATAGTAATATTGAAAACAGTTCTTATAAATCTGTGTGTATGAAACGGAACAGGGCCTATACCACGAAAATCGAACGATTGCGGATTTGTATCTCGATCTCTGTCACACTTGCAAATTGGAGTGACAAAGAGGTTTTCCCGTCAATGCCAATTTTCGATGTTCGTGGTAGGCGTGCAGAGCCTACGAAACGTCAGTCAAAGTAGAGGCGTTTTTCAATCGGGTAAACATGTTCGAAGGGCCTATAAGACATTACGATACGATTTGTCACAATGCGATTTATTATTTTGTTTATGAGAAATAATTGTTATGAGATTGAAAATGAGAAAGTAAAGAAGATTAGATAAACATTTTGGATGTTCTTAATACTTATATCAACTGTATTACAATCGTGTCACGGAAATAATAAAAAAAACTTTCAATTCGTTCTTATACATATATTTTAATTTTATTCGCATCTGTATTGAAAAACGTCGTTCGATTCACGTGCGGATATGTCCATTTGTGATGACATTGTCATTTTATAATTAAGTAATGACATACTTTCCGCACTAGCATCGAAATGTACTATTTCTCAAACATGCAATGAAATGTTGTTATAACGTTCGCTATAATACGCTTCAAAGTACCACGTTTCAGGCGGGGCAACTGGAGAGACACGTAATGGAATTTCATACAAAATTGAAGGCCTAGGCCGGGAAGTAATATTTTTTTAAATTTTATTCCACATAAATGTGTGACACAGCAACATGGTTTTTAGCCATTATAACAGTTTCATTACTATGGTTCATGATGAAATTCTGCCAGTACACCTATTAAAAAAAAACAATTAATTATATATTCGAATATATTAAGTCGATACTTAATCGATATGGACATGAACATAACAAATAACACATTATCATCATCATCATCATTTCAGCCGAAAGACGTCCACTGCTGGACATAGGCCTCCCCACGCTGCGCCTTCCGGTACGCGGTCGCCACTCGAGACCCTTTCCGCCCTAACGCATTAAACACATAACACACACACACACACACACACACATTATAAAATACATTATAAATTTAAACATTAGCGGTAGAAGTGTCTACTCAAACCGTGCCGTTTTTTTTTCATGATAACATTCTGCCACAGTGCCTATTAAAAATAAAAATAAGTAATGATATTTTGAAGTTTTATTTATATAAAATGGACATCGACATGAACATAAGACAAGTAACAACACGTTATTGCAAATTTACTCAGACAAATATAGGTACATTTAAAATATTAAATTTAAACGTAAAAGCGTCTACTCAAACCGCGTGTGAAAAAACGCCTAGGTAGTTTTTTAATAATTTTGGAGGTTAAGTTAAATAACTTTGATCCTTTTATTCTATTTCAATGGTTTCATTGTTCATTGTTATTTATTATGATAATGTTGTCGTCGCGTTTTGAAGAAGAAATTATTATTATTTGAGCCCCACCAGAATTAAGTGCAAAATGCGAAAGTAAAATTGAATGGGCTCTAAATTAATTGATGGCGCAAATGACAAAAGAGATGTCGGAAAGCATATGGCTACCCAAAATGCATGCGTGTTTGGTTAATATTACGATAACTGTTTAGACTAAATTGGTTTCTTGTTTAAGTGAGAACTGTGTCTGTCTATCTAAGGATAAGTAGGAATTACAAAAATTTGTAGAGGTTATAATTTTCATTGTCACAGAATAACAAGTGCTGTTCGTGTTTGGTACATTTTACATTGCGACATATTTATACATCATGAAATATTTATGGATCATCTGTTTTATCGTTATAGACTAAATTCATGTTGAAATCACTACGAACTAAATAGCAATATTTGTGTTAGATATATTAATTCGTCAAGTCAACTTTTAGTTTTTCTAGAAATAAAACTATCATATTTTTGGAGATTTTTTTATTTATTTCATTGCATGTTTGAGAAAAGCACTATACATGCCTTGCCGTGAAAAGGGCTTTAACGGCTTCGTATGGTTACCCGGCCTCGCTAACGCTCGGCTCGTATATATACATACTCACCCGTTAAGCCCTTCTTTCCCGGCGTCTGCAGTAATGTACTATATATATTTTTTTAATTTATTTTCTAACATACACAATAAATAGTAACAGTTATAAGAATTTCACCAAACTGCAGAACAGTTTGTTGGCGAATTTCTCAAACATCATTGGAAATGTATGCATTTATGTCACGAAATGAAGACATGAAGTTTCTTGTTTATTTTATGGCGCCTCCCCGGGGAGGCTCCCCCCACTTACTTTTTGGCCGAAGGCCGTGATCATGAAGTAATGTATGGCGTAAGTATGAACGAAACATTATTGTCAGCTGCTCTAACTTTTTTAATTTGCGTACTAACACTAAACTGACAAAGGAAAAATTACATACAGCCACGACCACTAGATACTTGCGACATTAAAAAAAACAAATTCTATGGTTCTTTGTATATTTATGTGCAGTTAAACATGGTGCTCGAATAGCTCATTCAAATGGAATCTTTAAAAAATAAAATGGTGGCAAATTAATTTTTTTTCCCTATAAACTATTTACCTAGTAGTTATTTTAATTTTTATATTTACTCACAATGTTTGAGAAAAGCACTATACAAGCCTCGGCCGGAAGAGAGGTTGCAGGACTTGTTTAATCCGTCCTTGATTGCAGGACGAGTCTACAACAAACTCGTCCTGCAATCTGTTACGTCACGGCATCTGCAATAATGTACTATTCATAACACCCAATCCTCTATAAAACTAGCTAAAATGTTGTATCAGCAACTACGAGTAGGTAGGTATGTCCTTAAATTTATCATACTAGTCCACAAATCCACATCCAAATGGTTGCTAAGCTCCAGATGCAAAGAAAACAATTCCGATTCGACGAAAGCAATTTTACGACGGTAGTCCGATATAGTGAAGCGATGATAATGAGAACGAGGGTAGATTCGTCCGCCGTGTCGCCCCCCGCGCCGCTCCCACCGCCAGCTGCAAGTACCAGAGCAGATAGGGCATTAGCCCGCAGTGTACGACTTGCCTCTGTCGCGAGTGGGCGCTCCTGATGACGTTCTTCGTAAAGAACGAAACATGTCGAGCGAAAATCGACTAAATTACGTGAGTGACCCGTTTTAAATATTATTTAATATGTTCGAGTCTCACGAGAGTTTTATAGTTAAAATTGCTAATCTATACGGGGAGATTTGGCAAAATAAAGTGAAAGCGTTTACGCGGTTAAGAGTGAAACGTAGTAAACTCGTAAGTGGTTTTAATTATGTGTTGCGATGCCGGGACAACGGAGTGATACCGGGTTTTGCTCGCATAAAACCTGTGAAGTGCATTCGGGACTATGTTTCGTTTTTTCGTGTGGCGAATGAGAAGTTACTGGCGAAGATTATATCGGACTACCGTCGTAAAATTGCTTTCGTCGAATCGGAATTGTTTTCTTTGCATCTGGAGCTTAGCAACCATTTGGTTATCATACTAGGTTCCATTTTAACATTTATGTTTTTGGTGGGGTATCACTACTTTTTGTCTATAAATAATTGTTAATCATCATTAAAATTGTAATGCTCTACTTCTATTTAAACAAGCCTCTAATTAAAAACTACAACCAATCCATCTTTATGCTCCATTATCATTCCTTGGACACCACCTACGGTCCAAGTGCTCGTCAAAACCAAACTAACAAGTCTAAACACGAGGGTATCACATCAAGGAATTACTGAGTTCCGGTGGTCAGCTTTCTGTTTCATCGTTAGACCTTGGACATCATCTACGGTTCAAGTCCCCATCGAAACAAAACTAATGAGTCTAAAGACGAGGGTACTATTGAGTTCCAGTGGCCACCTTTCTGGTCCATCATCAGACCTTGGACATCATTTACGGTCCAAGTGCTCGTCAAGATAGAACAAATTAGTCAAAACAAGAGGGTATCAAGCCTACTAATTCTTGAGATCCAGTATCAAGCCTACTAATTCTTGAGATCCAGTGGTCATCTTTCTGCTCCTTCATCAGACCTTGGACGTCATTTACGCCAAGTGTGAACAAGGAAATGAACCTTATCAATACAAAATCAAGTATAATGCTTTTCTCAAAGTGGTGCAACTAAACCAAAACCTGATGGTCGATTCTCGAGAACACAGCTCTCGCGACCCCACTCTGCCAAGCCAGAGGCGGAGGACTTGGTCGGACGACGGAGTCCCCCAGGAGCGCTCAGGTACGTGGGGTCGCTACTCCGCAACAACTCGCCACAAGCTGCCCTGCGTTGACTGATTGCACCGGTCGAAACCAGTGGTAATTTTGAATAATTTAATGTTATACTAAATCTTTATCGGATGCACTTTAAATTGATATATACGTAGGCTGATCGGAAAATTCGCGGCCTGACCATTAAAAAATAAACTTTTAATTTTTTTTCTGCCGCCATTTTGAACTGTCATTATTCAAAAATTCAGTTGTCATCCCGCGAATTTTTAATTAAATAAATAAATATTTTATGGGACAATCTTACACAAATCGACCTAGTCCCACGGTAAGCTCAATAAGGCTTGTATTGTGGATACTAGGCGACGATATATATAATAGACATACGACATACGATATATTTAATTGGAAAACAATATTTAAAATATTTTTTACGTCTGATTTATAAATACGTGTAAACACATTTTTCATAATGGACAATTTGGAGCAACGTGCTGTAATTAAATATCTTCATAAAAAAGGATTGACTCCGAAACAAATTTATGAAGATATACAGTGTACAATGGAGCAATCCTGTCCATCATATACGATGGTAAAAAGTGGGCAGCTGAATTTAAGCGGGGACGAGTCAGTATTGCAGATGACCCTCGTCCCGGGAGGCCAACCACTGCGACCAATCCACATAATGTGGCAATTATATGCGACATGATAATGAAAGACCGACGGTTAAAAGTAAGAGAAATAGCTGACATCGTAGGCATCTCCTACGTGGGTCACTCGAAAAGTTTTGAGATACAAAAAAACTATTGAAGATATAAACACTATTTATTTTACATTTTCTCAAAATACTCTCCATCGTTCTTTATACAAAGTTCCATTCGTCTAAACCAACTTTGGAAACACTTTTGCCAGTCTTGATCGGATAGGTCAGAAATCGCTCATAGGCAGCCACGGCTTCTTCGGCACTCGAAAAAAACTTGCCTTTTATTTTTTCCTTCACTGTTGGGAACAAAAAGAAATCGCAGGGAGCCAAGTCAGGGCTGTAGGGTGGATGAGGCAAGGTTTCAACCCCAGTTTCTGCAATAAACGCCTTTGTTCTGAGGGACGTATGTGAAGAGGCGTTGTCGTGATGCAGCATGATTCCCCGAAGTCCAGCCTTTGGTCTCCTCTCCCGCACTGCTTGGAAAACTTGCGGCAATGCTACTGTAGTGTACCATTCCGAGTTAACAGACCTATGATTTTCCAGCACTGAAGTCGACAGATGTCCCCCCCGAGAAAAAAAACTAGCCACCATTTTTTTGCCTACGTTTCGAGGTCTTTGTAATTTTGTTGGTAACTTGCCCTCTGAGAACACCCATACTGACGACTGCCGCTTACTTTCCGGATCATATTGATAAATCCATGTTTCGTCACCAGTAATGATTTCAGAAACACGTCTTGATGTTCCGTTTTCGAATTTTAAACGCATTTCATGACACCAATCCACACGAGCCTGTTTCTCAGTTCCGGAGAGCAAACGCGGGATCCAACGGCAACAAAGCTTCCTTACTCCAAGATGTTGATGTAGGATGATATTAACACTCCCCGAACTAATGCCTAGGATCTTCTCGATGTCCGTGTATGTAATTCGTGGGTCTTCTCGCACTAACATTTCAGTAGTCCATACGTTTTCTGCAGTTACTGCTGTTTGAGGGCGACCACTTCTGTGTTCATCTTCGAGGTTGGTTTTGCCCCTTTTAAATTCACTAAACCATCTAAAAACAATTGCCCAGGATGAAGCAGAGTCTCCTAATGCCGATTGTAATCGCTGCAAAGTCAGTTGTTCGGTTAAACCAAATTTAAAATCGTAATATATCATAGCACGAAAATGTTCGCGGTTCAGCTCCATCGTTTCAAAGAAAACGCACGGAAAATGTTGTAGCAAAACAACTGGAACTAATCTATTTTTGAAATTAGAGTGTACTGGATACTAGTGTTCTATTTTTAAAAACATATAACATGGGTGCGTTCCATTTTCAAATTTCGAGCATCTCAAAATTGATCGAGTGAGCTACGTATGAAAGAACCCAAAATATTATAGTCAACGAATTAGGTTTTTCAAAGGTGTCGGCGAGATGGGTTCCGAAGCTCCTTTCAGTGGAACAAAAAATCACTCGTCTAACAATTTCACGCAACTGTCTAGACCTGTATGAAGCTGACCCTCAAGACTTTTTGGACAGATATGTTACTATGGATGAAACATGGGTCCACCACTACACGCCCGAGACTAAACAACAATCAAAGCAGTGGGTTCGTGCTGGATCTCCGCCTCTCAAAAAGGCAAAGGCCATTTTATCGGCGAATAAAGTCATGGCATCAGTCTTCTGGGATGCAAAGGGAGTAATAATGGTTGACTATCTCCAGAAAGGTACCACTATAAACTCGGACTATTATTGCGAACTTTTACTCGGACTATTAGAGGAACTGAAAGTAAAAAGACCTGGATTGTTGACAAAAAAAGTTCTCTTTCACCAAGACAATGCACGTGTGCACACGTCACTAAAATCGATGGCAGAAAGTCACAACTGTGGGTTTGAATTATTGCCCCACCCGCCTTATTCGCCCGATTTGGCACCGTCGGACTTCCACCTATTTCCAAACTTAAAAAAACACATGGGTGGTAAGAAATTTTTGACCAACGACAAGGTCCAGGCTGAAGTGGACACCTATTTTGAAGACCTGGAGGAAAGTTTCTTTAAAAGTGGTGTAATGGCTTTGGAATCCAGATGGAGCAAGTGCAAAGACCTCGATGGGGACTACGTCGAGAGATAAAAATATTTAAAAAAATCTTTGAAATTGATTTCATACTTAGGCCGCGAATTTTTCAATCACCCTTCGTAGTTTATTAATAACTGATTGGTAGTTTTTTTATCATTATTTTCATTTGTGACAGAACTTTGGGATCGACTATATACGTTTTTAAACAATTACGTAACTTACCGAGAACGCGTTAAAATGAGGTTTAGTGGGCGCGGCCACGTGAGGCGGGGACGGGTCTCTTTCTCTGCTCCTGCAATTATAAGACATTTCATAAAATTACATACATACGAGTATGTAGGTAAATTACCAAAAAGCAGTTCTAGATGAGTGCAAAAAAGGAAAAACAAATTGACCAACGGATTGTTGGGTTTGTTTGTCGAAGTACTAAACGACCATACCTTACGTTTCCGCTTCACTTCAGTAAGTACTACTAAACATTTCATGTTGCACATGTCTTAAAATAAGGCACATACTAACCTCATTGCCTGTTTGGAGTCGTTATCTGAAACAAGAATATTTAGTAAAAGTGCTGAACTGTAGTAGGTAAAAGTTTACAGAGTCCATACTAAAATGCCATACTATTTTTTTTGATCACTAGTGATACATTACACCTTCTGTCCACAACTTTCTTCGTTTAAGTCGTTAAAAATGTTACATTGTTTTCATACTTCAGTATAAAGACTGAATCGTTAAGTATAAATACAACTTGACACAGGTTTCATTCGATTAAAACATATATGATCTTAATTAAAACTGATGTCAATCGATACATTCGAATGTCGGCTTTGACTTTGATTGTTTGATTTCCTCGTTAGTATAAAAAATTACAAATAAATTCTAAGCCTAATAATATAACTTAAACTACAGTACACTAAATAACAGCTAACTTAAACTTAAACTAACTATACCTCGGTCCGGCTCTGACCCTGCGCAAACGTGGCAAATATGCTCGCGGCATTGCCGCGCTGGATGGCAAGCGATATTTGTTTAGTGCATGCTATGCACTATTGTGCGTGCATATTATATTACTAGCTTTCCGCCCGCGACTTCGTCCGCGTATAATAGGTTTCTTCCTACAGAGTTTCATACCTTGTTTTATCTTTTTTAAATGTGACTTGATATAACCTACACATATATAATACAAATATCCAGTCCGCAAAAAGTAATGAATACTACTGATAACGTTTAAGTTTTTTAGTAGGTAGATGTTGGCAACAGGCGGTATTATCGCTGAAAAGCAACATGTCTCTTATAGAAAACCATCCGGTTAAATAGCATAAATGATTACCTACATACTTGAATAACAAAGTTGAGTTGAAGTCTATGGATACAAAATAAAACTTTCCGCCATAGAAACTTTCAACACTCTATTCACCTCTTTATGGGTGGAATTTCCAAAAAACACATGAAACCAGTTTTCTTTTATTTTAATAAGGAATCGATGCATAAAGTTTGAACTCTCTAGCTCAAAAAAATCCTTATTTCCCCGCTTTATCAATTTTCAACCCCGTTTTTACCCCCTTAGGAGTAGAATTTTCCAAAACTATGAAAACACTTTTCTTTTGTTCTAATAAAGAGTCTTTTCACAAAGTTTCAAGCCTCGAGCTCAAAAAGAATCTCCATTTCCATAAAAGATGAAACCCCCTTTTCACCCCCTTAATTTCCGAAAACCATGAAAACACTTAGCTAAATAAAAAACCATTCTCAAACAAACTTTCAACCCCCTTTTTAGTTTTTACCCCTTTAGGAGTAGAATTTCCAAAAACCATTAAAATATTTTTGTTTAACTGTAATAAAAAAGTTCAGTTTCAAGTCTCTAGCTCAAAATAAATTCCATTCTCATACAAACTTTCTACCCCTTTATTACCCCCATAGGGGTTGAATTTTCCAAAACTATGAAAACGCTTTTCTTTAATTGTAATAAGGAGTCTTTAAGCAAAGTTTCAAGTCTCTAGCTCAAAACAAAATTATATTCCTATACAAACTTTCAACCCCGTTTTTACCCCTTTAGAGGTTGAATTTCCAGAAACCATGAAAACACTTTTCTTTAATTATAATAAAGAGTCTTTACACATAGTTTCAAGTCTCTAGCTCAAAAAAAAATTCCATTTTCATACAAACTTTCAATCCTTTTTTCACCCCTTAGGGGTGGAATTTCCAAAAATCCGTTCTTATCCCTTGCCTACGTACTAAAAGAAAGCTTTGGTAAAAAATTCTAATTTCTAGTCCTAGCCGTTTCGGCTGTGCGTTGATCGTAGATGAGGACAACCTCTTTTATATATATAGATTTGTGGGGTATAAAAAATGTTTTAAGTGTTTATAAGCAAGATGGCGGCAATTTAGAAATATCTAAATATATCAACAACTAACAACGAAATTCAACAAAAATTATAAAAACAATATTTAAGTAAGCTAACAGCAATAGAAAACACAACCGACTCAACCGACAACAATATGAACTCGAATGAAAGAAAATCCCACATGAGTTACAGTTGACAGATAGTTACAGTGACGTTTAAAAACAGACCATTGTGTGAGAACTCTGCCTCTTTAGTTAGCTTTTTTAATGTACAACCTTTCCATGAAAAATTGCAAACGCAATTTATTAAATATCTTATCTTTTAATCTTTTTTTGTTGTGAACAGAGAAGAAACATAACAGTTATTATGTTTCTTCTCTGTTCACAACACTGAGCAATGTATGTAATAATGAAACATGATTATAAGTACGTAATATTTATTAACTCGTTTCCACTCTTCGACCCGCAGAATGTGCCCGATAAAAATCCTTATATATCGTTCTAGTATTGTTTAAACCTTTGACCGCCGTTGTCACCGATACTTGACAACGATAGTACGATACACTAACGCCGTCGTCTTGCATACAAGACAAAGTTTCAACCGCTTACTAAATGGTAAAATAATAGAATTTAAAAAATATTTTGTACTCATGTCAACTTGTTGACCCTTTGTTTTTTCATACATTTACTTTTTAAGCAGCTATATGAATCCATTGTTTCATAATAAAGGATTTAAAAAATATGCTTATAATTTCTACATTTTTCGGTGTCACTGTCGCCGTAGGCATGTATAAAAGACAGCTAGGGATGGGAAAATTCAATCAATGTGCAAGTTTTTAAAATGAATATGTTTTCACGAATCTGGTTCAAACATGTAATCGCTAATAATTGTCATTGTTGGTAACTACTCGTAGTAAGTAGGTATATGTCGAAAAAAAAGGCATAATAATGGATAAAGTTTAGGCAGCTTCTTCAGTAAATTGACCATTGCGGTTTATTTGCCGAATAAATTATTGACCGCAGTGACAGCGGAGGTCTACATTTTAACTCGATCTATATATATATATATATATATAACCGATATATACAGTATGTATCACAACGAAGAGCAAACCTTAAAACTGGTTGACGGGGAACTCGAGTACAATGTAATGACGTACATTTCACGTGCCTAAATACATGTTTTATGGCATAAAATTACTAAATGAATTACTCGAAGACCATATTTTTGCAGTCGGTTAATGGTTTTTGTAACATCCTATAGGGTTTAAGTTTTTGATTTTTGACAGTGCATGCGTATTGCGTACTGTTGATATGTAGCTAGGTAAAAATCCAAACTTCAACAAGGTTTGACGCCTGTCTGTCAGTTGGTAATTTAAGAAATTTCATTTATAAGATTGTAAACAAATAATACAGGGGAGGTGCAAAACAATAATAATAGGTAAATGTATATTTTTATACCTCACGTAAAACCTGTCGTATTATTGATGATTGATGAATTAGGACCATGCTCATATTTATGATCTAAACATTAACGGGTTTCTTTTTTTGCCATTCGTTCTGATACATACTGTATATATATATTATTAAATCCACCTGTTAGTTTTCTCCGAAAACCCTTCGGTAAGTAAGTATGTAGATTTATCGAGACACGATGCGCGTCCCTAATCTTAAGGTTTATAAACTTTACGTACCGACAAGCGCTTATGCCGTTGACTCAGACGCTATTATTACTTAACTCGCGCGTAAACAGTATTTGTCAGTCTGAACTAAAGACGAGCCATGCGCGCCGTTGACATATATAGAAGACTACTCGTACAGACTAGTGCGGTGATATTACTTCATGATTCGATAATGTTTAGTTGTTGTTTTTCATGATAAAGTCCTTTATTTTCAACATTTTCTTGTATAGTAAATCTGTTTAGTTTAGAAATTTTGAGAGAAATCTAAGTTTGGACATAAAAAAAGCCAAATTGAGAAGAATTCCACCTTTAATTATAAATATCGATATCACTATTTGCAATCCCTAAACTTTTTATTAGTTGTTTACTTATAATTTGCTCTGGCGTGTGAGTGAGCGTCTTGGCGGACAGGGTCCGGCGGCCAAAAGGTTAATAGTATAGTTTGAAATATTTTACAGAAAAATCACAATATTATAGACTAGCTTTTACCCGCGGCTTCGCCCGCGTACTAAACGTAATTTTCAACCGTCTACAAATAAGGAGGTTCTTAGTTGGGCCCGTATATTTGTATGTACATATGTATGTTTGTCCGCTATTATCTTGCGGTTGGCTGAACGGATTTAAATGGAATGGATGGTTGTCGCAAAAGTGATCAAACTGAACAATTCAAGTTGGCGGCTGTTTCTCAATTTTGACCTCTGATTTGATATAAAGAACCTCTCGAACCCTTTATATGTGCCTACCGAGCTGTATCACGAACTTAACTCTATAAATTCAAGATGGTGGCCGTTGATGGTGGCGTTGGTGGTTCGTTAGAAAGAACCTTTCGGATCCTCAGATATCGATTTTCATCACGATCAGATAATAACTGAAGAAATTCTAGACGATGGCCGTTTTTCTCAGTTTTAACTTCAGATTATTTATAAAGAGAACATCTCGGAAATCGATTTTAACACGATCGGATCAAAATCGAAATAATTCAATATGGCGGCCGGATCTCGCAGTTTTTACTACAGATTCATTACTGAGGGATTCCTCAGTCAGTTTCCTGATAATAATCGGTATTTGGGGATCCGAGAGATTTCTCGGATCCCCAAATACCGATTATTATCAAGGTCGGATTAAAACTCAATAAATTCAAGATGGAGCCCCTTTTCGCAATTCTGATCAAGGACCTATTTTAGATTTAAGGTAGGCAGAGGTAGGTCGTTAGGTAAGTTACACTTATTGTATATATTTCCCATGTTGACTTTTTCACCCCATTTCGTACTCCTATTTACTCATTTCTCGTTAGGAATACTCCTGTGAATAAAATAGTCTAATAAATCTTGTTTCCCGATATACAATCAAATCCCACTTCACCCCTTTAGGAGGAGAATTACCCGTACAAAATAAATGTTCAACCGTAACGTAATTTCAAAATCAAGTTGGCGGGTTTGATTCGTTATAAAGAACCTCTTGAACCCTTTGATATGTACCAACCGAGTACATATTACGATCAATGTTGACTTCTGATTCCTTAGAAAGAACCTTTCGGATTCTCAGATATTGATTTCCATCACGATCAGATCATAACTGACGAAATATCTGATGGCGGCCTTTTCTCGCAGTTTTGGCTCCAGATTCATTGTAAAGAACCTCTCGGATCTTCTTTCTTATCTCAATTAGAAGGTGAATTCTGAAAAATCCTTTCTTAATGCACCCCTACACCTTAATAAGAAACCCACGTGCCAAATTTGAAATTCTAGAAACAGAAATAAACAACAAAACGACACTCATATTGATATTTTGAGATTTCAACCCCATCGCACCCCAACAGGGAAGATGGTGTATCATACGTCCACCTCATTGGATTTTAAAATGGTTGTTGTTTTTGATTTCAGCGACCCGATAAACCATAAAAACGATAATCATGATGTTTTTAGAGGTTTAATTCTCAAAAAATCAAATACACGTCTTTACTCATTTATCTTTAGAAATACTCTTGTGTAGTTTTGAATAAAATAGTTTAACTAATCATGTTTCCCCATACATAGTTTGTACCGTCATTTGTCCCCCTTTGGAGGTGAATTTTGAAAACTCCTTTGTTTGTGCACCCCTACGCCTTATAAGGAACCTAAGTGTTAAGTTTGGAATCTATAGAACCAGAAATTAACAACAAAACGACACCCATATTTATATTTTTAGAGTTCGACCCCCTCGCGCCCCAACAGGGAAGATGGTATTTCACAATCGCTACGTTAGATTTTAAAATCGTCGTTGTTTTGTAATCAGCGACCCGATAAACCAGAAAACGATACCCATGTTGTTTTTTTTTTACTTTTTCACCCCTTTTCCCCCTTATGGGTTGAATTCTCAAAAAACCTGAAACACGTGCTACCTCATTTATCTTTATAAATACCCCTGTAAAGTTTCAAATGGAATAGGCAACCTAATCTTGTTTCCCCATAAAAACTTTGGACTTCCAAATAAACCCCTTAGGTGGTTGAATTTTAAAAAATCCTTTCTTAATGCACCTCTAGACTTTATAAGGAACCTACGTTTCAAATTTGGTATCTCTAGGACCAGCGGTTTGGGCTGTGCGTTGATATGTCAGTCAGTCAGTTAGTCATTCAGTCAGTCAGTTTCTTTTTTATATATTATATAGATAAAAACACCTTTTTTGTATTTTGATGAGAAACCTTTACACATAAAATAAAGTCTCTAGCTAAACAGAAAACCTTCCGCCATACAAACTTTCAACACCCTTTGCACCCTTATAATGGTCGAATTTTCGAAATCCCTGAAATTACTTTTTGTAAACTCTAATGAAGATTCTTTTCACAAAGTTTGTAGTCCATAACTAAAAGGGACACGCTTCCGCCATACAAACTTTTAACACACTTTTCACCTCTTTTGGGGTTGATTTTTCCAAAACGCTAAAATTACTTTTTTTGTATTTTAATAACACACCTCTACACCAACTTTTGAGTCTCTATCTAAAAAAATAAACTTTCTTCCATACAAACTTTCAACCCCGATTTAACCCCCTTAGAAGATGATTCTTTCAAAACCCTTTCTTATTCGTTACCTTCGTTAAACACCTAACGTAATGTGAAAATTTCAGGATCATACGTTTAGTAGTTTCGGCTGTGCGTTGATCAGTGAGTCAGTCAGTCAGGACTTTTCCTTTTATATGTATAGATTTTTTCCGCTACTGTATCTTTATAAACACTCCTGTAAAGTTTGAAATAGTTTCAACTAATATTGTTTCCCCATACAAACGTTGGACCCCTAAATCACCCCCTTAGGGTATGAATTTTGAAAAATCCTTTTTTGGTGTGCCTCTAGACTTTACAAGGAACCTAAGTGCCAAATTTAGAATCTCTAGGACCAGCGGTTTGGGCTGTGCGTTGATATGTCAATCAGTCAGTCATTCAGTCAGTCAGCTTCTTCTTTTATATATTAACCGCCTTATTCATAAAAAAGTTAACGCGATTGTCAAAGTGACAGAGAAGGACAAACAATCCTTTAGCTAAACTGTTGTTGAAGTGCGTTTATGAATAACGCCATTAGATGAGACAATACAAGAGGATGGTAGTATTTATTGCCAATAACATCAACATTGTTGTTTTTGAAATAGCTTTCCAACCGGAGGCAGCAAATAAATGAAAGAAATTGGTCTTTACCGGGCATGTACAGTCAGCAGCAGAAGTCACTATACACTCCAGGTGTTCAAAGATACGTTAACGTTTAAACTTTCAAAAAGTTGTTGACTGTCATCGCACTATTTACTTGTGAGCGTTCAACGAGTCACAGATATCTTAACAGTCGATATTCATTAATTTCTTAACTTACAACAAATCTTTTTGATACCTTAGCTGTCAAAAAACCACTGGTATCTAAGCGGTCAACTTGTCAAATATATCTGAACAACATGGAAAAATAGACGAAGAAAGCATACAAGTATGGTCGAATATTGATTGAAAATTAGCCATGCTAATTTCAGGTAAGTGTTTTGACAATCATCGAAAGCAGTACAGTCTTGTCATCACATACATCCATCTCACGTTTTTCTTGACACGTTACGTATGACACGTACATTATTTAGTTTTACTTTTCAGTGGGATCATCGAAATTCCTGACAGATATCGAAAAAAGCTAGACCACGGAAGAATAACTAAAGCATGGAAGTAGTACAACAACAACAAGAACTCAAATGTCGTTAGTCTAACCTAATAACGTGACTCTTACGACATTTGAAAAATTCACTATCAAAATATGCGACTAATTTAAGTTGTAATGCATTGATATCGACTACCAAATTACAATGACGTATTTAATTTGCTTGCTTGGACGAATTGCATCAAAAGAGATCAGCAAAACTGTTGACAACCTACAGAAATCGGAGAAATAACAAACACATATACATCTCTTTTTGACACTTCCTTTACTGCGTTAGGAAGTGAAGGACGGGCTTATGACTTTGATGTTCTTAGTTTTGACGGGGGCCTGAGCTAGACAAACCCGAACTTTTATCGGGTTTAAAAATTAAACCCATAAAATTAAATGTTTTACAGCCATAAAACATTGGCTTGTTATTTTTATTTTGCATTGATTTAACGATTTTTCTCAATTTTTTTCAACATCATTTTTACGAAATTTATGAATGATGGACAAATTTCTATGATAAACCAATAGAAATGTTAATCTGTCAAATTTTGCCCAAACACCCGTTGTTTTTTTTGGGTCCCTAGCCTAATCCATCCACAAAACCATTATACCAAAAATTATTCCGTGTTAATGTCTACACATTGCGTGTAAAATGATTACATGCTGACACTGGCAAATCCACCTTGCTCAAGTCAGCATGGAGTACCTAAACGCCATAGAAAAAAACCGGTCAAATCCGAGCCCCACTCACGCACCGAGGGATCCGTACAAAAAGTGATAGGTATTAGATGAAAAAAATTGTGATACAGACATGATATAATTAAAACTTTCGTGAGTCATACTGATATTAAATTGCAACGGTTAACACTCACGTATTTTTACCACAATAGGCGATAGAGACATGGTTTTATTTTTCCTGTAGTCTTTATACAAACGTCTATTTTATGTAATAATTTCATTTTTTTACTCGGAAGGAATGGTATTTTTTCGGACATTTTCAGTCATTCATAAGTCGTTTTTTTCACAGTGAAATAAAAATAAGAAATATTTGTGGAATCTACAACTAGATATAGTAGAACTTGATATAGTAGATAAATACATACATATATACATATATCTAAAAAAAAAAAAGAATCTACAACTAAAGATTTATTTAGTGGCGAACTGAAGGGTCGTTTCAGTAATTTTTCAGGCGAAATAAAAGCTATTATGTCAAAATTGTGTTTTCTATGCGTGAGCTTTATTTTATAAGTAAGTTTCTGAGATATTTAGTTATGTGACAGACAGACTACAGACAGAGCGGCACCATCAGGGTACCTTTTTGGTACGGAACCCTAAAAAAAGGCTCATATTCGTTATTAATTCGTAGAGATATTGCTATTTATTGATATGCTATGATATTTTACTTATTTACATGATTATAAAAGACTAGTATTTTCGCCCGCGGCTTCACCCGCATTATCTTTATAAATTATTGTCTATTATTCTGATGTATAAGCTATAATGTTGTAAAGTTTCATCGCAATTCATTCAGTAATTTTTGCGTGAAAGAGTAACAAACATGTACAATTTATACATTCTTACTGAAGCCGGTAGGGTGAGGTCTTGGTGTTGAAGAGAAAGCACTGAGTTCAAAATAAACTTTTAATGTTCAAAAACGCGGAAAAATGCGAACAAGACATTTAGAAAGTACGAAGGTCCAGAAAATAACTTAATTATAGACCACGTGTCAAATTAGAAAATTAGCGCATTACGGGCGGCCCCGTCAGAGGATGCATGCAGACTGGTAGGGCGCGCCAATGGTTAACTTAAAGTACTTAAGAGTTATCTATGCGATACATTTCTACAGCTAGGTATACATATTTCAAGTTTTAAACGGTGCGAATGAGCGCGTCGCTAACACTAACAAACTTTGGGGCTTATAATATTAGCAGGAAGTATAAGTAGGTAATTGTATAAATATAATTATGGTAAGGAGTTTCGTAGGTGCTAAAGTATTCTTTTTAGTTAATCACGTAAAATATTGATGCTTCGATACCATTGACAAAACAACTGCTTAGCAACTTATGGCACCGCTGTTGACGTACGTGATTGACAGTACGCGTAGATATTAATGACAGCAGCTTGAATTTGAGTGCTTAGTTACCACTGACTTTCTAACCGTTATTGTCATTTTGATTAAATAAGGGTGTATGTGTTAAAGAAGAACTCAGATGTTAAGAAGATACATGTGACGAACTGAACGCCTACGTGAAAATGACAACTTAGACGTCAATATTTTTGTGGCGATAGAAGTGCGTATGTTTTCTTGAGCCCGCTCAGGTATATCTGCTGCCGACCGTACTTGAGGTTAAAGATATCCGCCAAGGTGACATGATCTATATAATCAAACCCCGAGTGGTTTGCTAAACCCATGTTACGGCGACGGCGTACAGCACAACCTTTATTGCAAGAAGATTTTCATGTTTCAATGCCGTTCAATAAAAGCATATTCAGTGTCTAACGACTCGGACCGTATGCTTGTTTGTCACCGTCATAGTATTAAAAAAAACTCAATCTGTTTACTTTTAATAATATAAGGTTACAAGGCACATTACAAGAACTGGCTATTTGATTTACTAATCAAATTTAATATTACACACGGGCTGCGGCAGTCCCGGAGTATATTGTAAAGTTTATCTATCACTCTATAAAACGCAAACGTTACCGAAACGGAAAATAACTGGTCTGTTCGACTTATTTTAATTATAATAAGTCCTCAATTTCAAACATGACTAAATTTATACTAGCACAACAATAATGATGAATGATGTATTTAATTTGGCTGCATTATAAATTGCGTCAAAAGAAATCTGTTTGGCATTTCCTTTGACTATTTAGTCAGCACGTCAAATATACGTTCGTAACGTAGGAATAGCTATTTCAGATAAACGTCAGTCCATACAATGGGTATAATTGTTTGTCATATGCATTGGCAGCGGGGTAGGCCTGTCAATTGCATTTCTTAATGTAATCTGTTGAGAAGGCAAAAAAAAAATAAGGTCATAGCATAGAGTCAAACCATTTTATCTCTGCCGAGCAAATGAACTGTCAAACTTTAAAGTGTTATTTGCTTGCTACACGGAATTTACGATTTTGGGAAAAAGATCTATACACTACAAAGAATAGCTCACTTGCCGACTCACAACAGAACTAAGCGTTCGTAGTGTTCGTACTCACCAGATTTCAGCAAGGTGTTGATTAAATCTACGTCGACCACTTCTTCGAAGGTCGGGCCGCTGTTTTCCGAGAAATGGAAACCTTTAAATATCCACTGATGAATGCCCTCCCTGTTAAAAAAATAGATATGTATAAGTTGCGCAAAAAGAAAGCTTTTCTTAATTAACTGTACTTAAGTAATAAAATAGCTGACTTAAATTCGTTACGCTTCATCGAACGATAACATAGCGAAGAGTGACAAAGTCAGAACGGATTCCTGGCTGAAAGGACCATGTGCAAATTGGCCCAAAACCCAACAGAGCTGAGAGTTATCTCATTTGATAGGTATTTTTTTACTTATTTTCTTTATATTGACACCACGTTGAATTCCATTGCAGAACTGAGATATTTAGACTTTTGTCAGTAAATAATTGGTACAGTCAAGTGCAAAAATATGGTTCGACATATTCGATTCATAAATATGGTACTACGCTCTTATTACACCGGCATAAGGTGCTATGGGACATATTTTTGAGTAAGATGTGCACCACCATATTTTTACACTTGACTGTACATAAATGCACCCGAGTGGTATGCGTAACGCATTCCCCCTAACAAAACAAAAGGCTGCGTGGATCCGCCATCATCGCCGAGCGGCTGTGAATATTTTTACTTACATAATACTCGCGTTTTAATACGAATATCTCAGATCTGCAATTGAATTTAACTTGTTCGCGATATAACGAAATGAAGCAGACAATGAGACCTGTTTATAGACACAAGTCTCATCTCTTTTGGTTTTTAGGTCAATTTGTCCATGGTCCTTTAAAGGAAACATTCTCTTATTTTTTAATAGAAATTAACTGCATTCGAATATCTTTAATAATCCGCTTATAATCCGGGAATCGAACAAGGCAAAAATGTAAAAAATTAAAATCCTGCTTTTTTATTTCATTAATCGATAAAGTCAATGTCAAAGATGAAATTTCTTCAAGAGATAGTCGGACTCGTCTCTCGTTCAGGATATTAAAAAAAAAGGATATACAGTGTGGGAAAAAATGGGCCCTTAAGGGAAAGTGCCTTCAATGCTTGAGTTAAGTACCTCGATTTATTCAAAACAAACATTCTATTAATTTTAAAAAGAAAAAATCGACCGTATACGTAAGATTTTTTTAAATTTACTTGTGTGATCCGGGAATAAAACCAACTAAAATTGACCAATAAAAATTGAATGTCTCTTACAATGCAGTTTTGCTTTAAGTAAAATGAGGTAACTTAATCATTTAAGGCACTTTCCCCCGGACCCATCAAGTTTCCACACTGTATGGCACTAACTTGTCGTTCTCGTATTCCTCCTTGTCGACGTGCACGGGGCGCAGGCGGCCGTGCTTGTCCTCGATGCGCTGCGCCAGCCGGTTCATGATCACGGACACGCCCTCGCGATACTTTGGCTGCGCGCGGTACGGCGTCATCAGGCTGCACGCCTTCGCGAAGTGCCGCACCTGACAAGCGAGTTAGAGGTATGAAATCACGAAACCTATCAGATACCTTTTTTTTATGTAGCCTCTAATGTGTCCCACCGCTGCAAAACATACTTTTGGTATGAAAAATAAATATTTGAAACAAAAAACTATAAATATAGATGAAGCCAAGTTCCGGTGACGCAGCGGCAGCTGTATACATATTTACACGAACCATCGGGAGGGGCACTTTAGTTACTCAAAATCTATTGAATATAAACACACGAAATTGTACCCATCCATTTAAACCCCCGAGACTAACGATATCCCCAAAATTTCAAAAATTAGCTTAATTGGTTATTGAGATATAAGCATCAAAAATTCGCAAAACTTCATAGGAATATACATTAATTAATTTGTTCCATGCATTTATTCAAACTCTTTAAAACGGTAGAAACGGTCAAACAAAACGAAGGCATTGGTTCTAAACAGCCAAAACAGAAGGTCGGTGGTATTTATAATGTTCTAAACGCGAGATTTTTAGTTGTTATCTTGAATAGCTAATAAATAGAAGAAAAATAGAGTTAAATTTTTTTTATTAAAATAATTTTAAAGAAAAAAAAACCGACTTCATTTGGTTCCCGGTATAAGTGAAATTTTGATTTTTTTTGAGTTAGCCAGTTTACTTCACAAATATCCAATACACCACGCCGCACGTGTACGATCGAAAATTGAGGAGCTTTCTTAATGTCCCAGGGCATCCATCATTACATGTGAAGTATAATCAAACGGAACTCTCTTGTAGACCTTTAAAACAAACAAAATAACAACGTGTTAAATTGGATGACAGACTGTAAATTATCGAGCAGTTTCATTATGCCATCCCTGATTATCAACATCAGGTCCACTCCAGCAAAATGATGGCCACAGTAAGGAAATGCCTAAGCTAATTATGAACACCCTCTAATCACAATGAACGTGCCGTTCAAATTTGAGGAGTTCTCTGAATTCTTCAAGAACTCCATCATCAGAATAGAAATCAAATCAAAAACATGAATGTCACAACTAGGATAATAAGTAGAGCTAGGTTTATCCACCAGTTCCACTTTGCCATCCCTGGTCTTCATCATCAGGTCCACTTCATCAAACTGTTGGCTCCCCCAAAACAATGTTTTAGTTACTTAAGGAAACCCTCAAATCAGAATGCATGTGCCGTTAAAATTTGAGGAGTTCTCTCAATCCCTCACGAATTCCATCATCAAAATAGAACTATAATCAAATAGGACTATCTTGAAGGTATTTCTTTACAAAGAAAAGATGAATGTCTCAAATCGGATGATAGAGCTGGGAATTACCAAGCAGTTCCACTTTGTCATCCCTGGTCTTCATCATCAGGTCCACTCCACCAAATTGATGATGTTCGTAAAGAAATGCTCGAGTGTCTTAAGAAACTACCCAAATCATCATGCATGTGCCTTTCAAATTTGAGAGTTCCCTCAGTTCCTCATGGATCCCATCATCAGAAATTGATTTTGAAAAAAACGGAACAAATCTGGAACCATCTATTTTCAGACAAAAAAATATTTTTTAAAATCGTATGATAGTCCTGGGAATTACCAAGCAGTTAAACTTTGCCATCCCTGGTCTTCATTGTCAGATCCACTCCACCAAATTGATGATTTTCGTAAAGAAATGCTCGAGTTTCTTAAGAAATCACCCAAATCGGCATGCATGTGCCTTTCAAATTTGAGGAGTTCCCTCAGTTCCTCATGGATCCCATCATCAGAAATAGATTTTGAAAGAAACGGGACCAACCTGGAACCATCTACTATAAGAAACCAAAAAAAAAATTCAAGTCGGTTCAGTAATGACAGAGTTCTGAGGTAACATCCATTAAAAAAAAAAACAGACGAATTGAGCTCCTCCTTTAGAAATATTGAAGTCGGTTGAAAATTAACGGGCGGCATGTCAGTACGCCTGCCAAGAGTATAAAATTAAAGGTTTCAACTTTATCAATGTCTTAATTACACAGCGTTATAGGTATGTAAGAGCGACATAGATTAAGATCTTTATGTTTTTGGTGTGATAAACAATCACATAAACAACAACAACTTTTAACAACTTTTCTAACAGTACAGGATAAAAACCTCTTCCACTGGAGTTTAGTACGAAACACGCATAATGTTTGTTGTTGCAAAAATATAGAAATTGATTATCTGACCATCAGGTTTTGATTTACACCATTTTGAGAAAAGCATTATACTTAGTATTTAATTTGCCCGAAATCTTGGGTAAAGGGCTAAACACAGTTTTTATGGAGTACTTCGCTAGCACTGTGCCAATCTTGACCGTCACCCCTTTCGCATAATGCAAAAATGCCAGTTGTCTTGAAACATCAGGACGCTTCACTTTTGCTCTTCGTCTGGGCTGCCACTTTTTTACCTTAAATACCCATTCCATCTGAGTGCCTCTGCCTCCTGAATATGCAATGCAACATCTCGCTCTTTACGTCGGAGGTTTGTTTTCAAAGTATCTGAGTGAAAGTTTAAGAGCATTCCAAGGTCTGATGATGGACCAGAAAGGTGGCCACCGGAACTCAAAAATTAGTTTATGTATTAGCCTTGGGCTTTGTTTCGTCTTTTGACTCATTAGTTTAGTTTCGATGAGAACTTGAATCGTCCGCCGACAAAAGATTTGATATCTCAATGGGTGCCAAAGTATGTAGAAGTTAAAGAATGTGAAGTTAAGAAGGAAGGCGTAGAGTTAATTCAACAAAAACGACAGTTACGGTTAAATGTGTGACGTCCACAACTCTTTGCAAAGATATACAAGATGCTTGTAATTATTATCTCAAAGAGTGTGTCTACAATAGTCTTATATTTATAATCTACAATATTGTACAGTTTAGTAAATATATGTGTACGCGTAAAATTGAGAATAAAAACCGGCCTAGAGCATGTCGGGCTATGCTAAGTGTAGGGTTCCGCAGTTTACCGTCCGTCGCAATCTTAAAAAGTGTTTTAATAGATATCAGATACTCAATATGCTGATAATAATTAACAATTCGATGATACTTTCGATCACATCCGTCCAACTCCGGAAAAATCTTAACAGCGCGAAGTAGACCACACTACCATCTCTCGGGCAGTTTGGTTACTAATTTATACAAACTACGGTTGTGTATCTTGGGTTTTCGAGGGTAACTTTTGATCGCGTGAATCGATTTGAATCATTATTTTCTTATTAGAAGGAAGTGTTTACATATATTGCTAGCCTAATGTGTCCCACTGCTGGGCAAAGGCCTCCCCCCTCATCTTCCACTCGTTTCGGTCTTGTGCAACATCTGGCCAATCTTCTAAAAAGGAGTCTTAAGTTATCCCGCCATCGCCGACGAGGCCTGCCTGGTCTCCGGTTAGAGTTGTGGGGTACCCACTCTGTGGTTGTCTTGGCCCACAAATCGTTCGGCATACGGCAGACATGACCCGCCCAGCGCCCGATCCCATTTCAACTTGGCCGCTTTCCAACTTACATCTATAATTTGAGTTTTAGAACGCAGCGTGGTGTTCCGGATACGATCCCTTAATTTTACACCTAATATGCTGCGTTCCATAGCTCGCTGACAAACCCTGATTTTGAACTTCTGAGTTTCCGTCAAAGACTAAGTCTGAGCACCGTAGGCGAGGCGAGGACTGGAAGTATGCACATGTCCATGAGCCTACGTAGGCCCCCCTTCATCAGGTGTTTCATTGCCCAATAGCTCTTCCAGGCGTTTTCGGTTCGTCTATCGACCTCCTTATCTTGTCGCGCCTGAAAGGAGACTATTTGACCCAGATAAAGGTATTCACGGACATATGCAATTTGTTCCCCGTTTACCTCAATCCTACGTTCTGTGCCGTCTGTCATGACTTTGGTCTTTAACATATTCATCTTTAGTCCAACCTCGAGGCTTGCATTGCTAAGGTCTTCTAGCATTTGATGTAGCTCGAGTGCTGTTGAGAAGAACAGGACTATGTCGTCGGCGAAGCGGAGGTTGGTTAACCGCCTCCCGCCGACAATCAAACCCTTCTCTCCCCAATGCGGCGCAAGTTTTTGGAAAACATGCTCTAATGTGCTAGTAAATAGTTTCGGCGATAGCGGATCTCCAATTGTACAATTTTTCAAAAAGCGTTCAACCAATCAAGTTCAAAATAATTTTCCAATAAAGTTCTTATTAAGTTCTACTTTTGTAATTTTTTTCATATTTTTTTAACTTATAGTTCAAAAGTTAGAGGGACACATTTTTTTTAACTTCTGGAGCGTTTATTTCCGAAAATATTAACTGAATCAAAAACTGTTTTCAGTAAACCCTCATTATTTTACAAATACCTATCCAATGATATGCCACACTCTAGGGTTGAAAAGAAAAAAAAAACACCCCCAGTTTACGTGTATGGGATGGGAGGTAATCTAAAAAAGAAATTATAACCACTTTTTACTTTACCACTTTGTTGGCGTGACCGATATACATAATCGTACAAAATTACAGCTTTCTAGTACTTACAGTCACTGAGATTATCCGCGGACGGACGGACGGACAGACAGACAGACAGAGCGAAACTAAAATAGTTGACTACGGAACCCTAAAAACGCGTGTCAGCGTTTAATCAAAAGTGAATAAAAATCATTTGCTTAATTTTTAAAAACTAACGCTATCCAATCTCATATATAAGCTACAGAAGTCTTAGGGCCACTTGCACCACCCGGAGTTAGCCACATAACCTGGAGTTAAGCGTATTTTTGTATGGAATTTGACAGCTCAAGTCCGGGTTAGTAGCTAACCCTGTGTGGTGCAAGTGGGCCTTATAGTCTTATTACATAATACTGATTCATTAACCTTTTCGACGCCATGTCAAACGCACAAGCTACGAGTACCACTCAGGCGCAACGTCATCGAACTGTCAAAACTGAAGTTGAACTGTATGCTTTACCAGTGTAGGTTTATTTTACACTGTGGTCTGTGACCGATATATCGGTCATTGGCGTTGAACCTGCGGTGCCGATATATACGTCTTTGGCGTGGAAAAGGATAATTATTTATGATTTTTTGAAAACGCTCTCAAAATCCGCCATACAAAATTACTATGAAATCTGATTGTTGAAAGTCGGCCCCGAATGTTCGAAGCGACACCATGTCTCTCTGCGGAGCGACTTCATCTTGAAATAAATCGATGTTCATTGTGTACGAATATTAATGCTGACACATGTGTATATCTATCACCGGGCGCTGGCACACGCGAATTATTTAGCGACCTAAAAGACAAACTCCGAGATTATTCCTTAAAAGATTATTGTATTATATGCATTGGGGATGAAGACTTTAAGACAAGTACAAATTATCATATTTTAGTTAAATTTATAAAAGAACAGGCAAAATTAGCCCAACACACAAATTTAGTTATTTGCCTGCCGACATTTAACATTCACGAAGATTCTACTTTGTTTGTTAAACGCGTTGAATTATTTAATAACCTTTTGTATAAAAGCAATCTGAAGTACGAGTTTGGGTACATTTTGGACTCCAACCGTCATTTATCATATGATAGAAATATGTTCTCCCAGTATGGCAACATAAACCGACAGGGATATATTACAGTATTTAATGATTTAATACACCTATTGAAGTACATACCGAAGACAATAAGCGCCCAAGGTGCAAATGAATCCACACTGAAATCCACATCTTCTGAACCGTGTAACAACCAGTCTCCTCTGATCACCCTGGACTCACATGTCACATACACTAGACCACACATTACAGCAAAAAAATACAGGTAACTCAACAAATGCACAAAACGACTCGTTTTTTCGCGAAGAATCCTGACCTAGATATTACTACCGATTTAAATATTAACCCGGCTTTAACCCATTCAATGCCGAAGACGCGAATTCGCGTCCTGTGTATGCGTAAACGTGATGCCGAGGACGCAAATTCGCGTCCACGAGTTATTTGTTTTTTTTTGCTAGAAATCAACTGTACTTAAAAGCTGATACGAAAATGTTATTTTATTTATGAAGGAGAATATTATACCGTGGCTGGTTTCTGGATTCAGTGCATTTGTAATTTTCATAATTCTTATCTCGGATGCCGAAGACGCGAATTCGCGTCCTGTGTATGCGTAAACGTGATGCCGAGGACGCAAATTCGCGTCCACGAGTTATTTGTTTTTTTTTGCTAGAAATCAACTGTACTTAAAAGCTGATACGAAAATCTTATTTTATTTATGGAGGATAATATTATACCGTCGCTGGTTTCTGGATTCAGTGCATTTGTAATTTTCATAATTCTTATCTCGGATGCCGAAGACGCGAATTCGCGTCCTGTGTATGCGTAAACGTGATGCCGAGGACGCGGTTTCGCGTCCTCGAGTTATTTGTTTTTTTTTGTAGAAAACAACTGTACTTAAAATCGGATACCAAAATGTTATTTATGAAGGATAATATTACCTATACTGTTGCTGGTTTCTGGATTTAATGAAATTGAATTTTTTTTTAATTCTTGTCTCGGGTGCGGAAGACACGAAGTCGCGATGTTGCTAGAAAAACAATTATTTAAAAAGCTTTTCCCGAGGTGATTTTTAAGACAAATTGTAAACTGTTACCGGTTATTAAAACAGACACATTTGTAATACTCAACATTTTCATTTCGGGTGAACCGGAGGCGGATTCCCGTCCCATTATGTTTATAGGTAAATAAATGTCTTTTACCTATTATCGTAAGTAATTTAGTCATGTGTTATATATTACATTACAAGGGATTGAGATTGTATGAAAATCTTAATGCGGTTCACAGAATACACCTACTTACCAAATTTCAACAGTATAGGCCTTATAGTTTAGGAATAAAAAGGCTGTGACATACGGACGGACAGACAGACATACATACATGACGAATTTATAAGGGTTACGTATTTTGCCATTTGGCTACGGAACCCTAAAAATATATGCACGTATTATAAATGTTAACTATATATATATATATATATATATATATATATATATATATATATATAAACAAAAGGTTGCGAACCACTGTTTTTTTAAAATATTGATACTAATTTGCAAAAACATGTCATTTTATTAGTCTAATAAAATAAGTGTATAATTACTAACAATAAATTTACCTATCACCTATCTCTATCTGTTATTGGGCGATTTTACTTGCTTTTTTTCGATTTTACTTTATTTTTCAATTTCGAAAACTTGAATGAGAATTTTATACAGAACTAGCTTTAACCCGCGGCTTCGCTCGCGTACTAAACGTAATTTCCAACCGGCATACAAAAAATGAGGTTTTTTATTTTTTTCACGTGCGCTAAGTTCGATATGAAAATCGTTGTTGGATTTGAAAATCATTGTTGTTTTCGAAATCAGCGACCCGATAAAGACACCCACATCAAATAAAATAGTTGTAACTGTTCTTGTTTCCCCTTTACAAACTTTGGACCATCATTTTACCCCTACTTTGAAAAATCCTATCTTTGTGCACCCTTTCACCTTATAAGAAACCTACGTACTTACCAAATTTGGAATCTCTAGAATAGCGTTGAAAATGACATGAAACATACAAGTATCTTTCAAACGCCCCTGTATTTTTCAATAAAATACAGGATCTTTCCTTGCGGATCTTCGATTGAATCTCTCGCAAGTTTAAGTATATATATTACGTGTAAAATGCAATGTATTTTTCGCATTATTGTATTATATTATGAAAAGTGACGCAGAATGTATTGGTTCTCATACAAACCGGTAAGTTTTCATTTCGCTCAGACTATATCTCTATATCAGTTAGCTAAATTGGTAGAAATTATAAATTATGACGATATTTACTAATTGGAATCGTTACTGTGTTCTGTGACGTGAACGTGAAGTCAACTTTATTATTAATACACGAAAATTTAGTTTTTTAGTTTAGTTTAGTTAATTTCTCAAAAAGCCTGAAACACGTCTTTACTCATTTATCTTAAGGAAAATTTCTGTGAAGTTTCGAATAAAATAATCGAACTAATCTTGTTTCCCCTACAAACTTTGTACCCCCATTTGACCCCCTTTGGAGATGAATTTTGAAAACTCCTTTCTTTGGCACCCCTACGCTTTATAAGGAACCTAAGTGCTAAATTTGGAATCTCTAGAACCAGAAATAGACATATAACGACACCCGTAGGGATATTTTTAGATTTCGACCCCATCGCGTCCCAACAGGGGAGATGGTATTTCACAATTGCCACGTTGGATTTTAAAATCTACGTTGTTTTCGTAATCAGCTACCCAACAAACCATGAAAACGATACCCATGCTGTTGTATTTTACTTTTTAACCCCGTTTCCCCATTTTAGGGGTTGTTTTCTTTAAAATCCTGAAACAGGTGTTAACTCATTTATCTTTGTAAATACTCCTGTAAAGTTCCAAATAGAATAGTCCAACTAATTTTGTTTCCCCATACAAACTTTGTACCCCCATTACACCCCCTTTGGAGATGTATTTTGAAAACTCCTTTCTTTGTGCCCCTACAATTTATAAGAAACCTAAGTGCTAAATTTGGAATCTTTAGAAACAGAAATAAACATATAACGACACCCGTAGTGATATTTTTAGATTTCAGCCCCATCGCATCCCAACAGGGGAGATGATAATTCACAATCGCCACGTTGGATTATAAAATCTACGTTGTTTTCGCAATCAGCGACCCGATAAACCATAAAAAAAGATACCCATGTTGTTTTTTTACTATATTACCCCTTTTCCCCCTTTTTAATGCACATGTATCTATAAGCATAAAAAGCCTTGTAAATTTAAAATGTTACGATTTATCTTATTCAATTTTTTTTGAATGATTTTTTTATTGTATTTCATTTCATTTCATGTCATTATCATATATTTCATTATTTTATTTTATATTATTTTAATTTATTATATTTAATTTAATCTAATTTGATTTGATTTATTTAATTGAATGTAATTTAATTTATTTTATTTTAATTTATTTTAGTTCAGTTTATTTTATCTTATCTTATCTTACTTTACTTTATTTTAATAAGAAACTACACTCAAATTTATATGTTGACATTTCAAGCCCATCGCATACCAACAGGGGAGATGCTATTCCACATTCGCCACATTGGATCTTCAAATCGTTGCTTTTTTCGTGATCAGCGACCCGAAAAACCATATAAACGATACCCATGTTGATTTTTTCACTTTTGCACCCCTTTTACCCCTTCCATGGGTTAAATTCTCAAGAAATCTATAACACGTGTTTACTCGTTTACCTTAAAGAATACTCCGGTGAAGTTTCGGATAATTCTTTAGAACCAGAAATTTACGTAAAAATGACACTCATATTGATATTTTGGCATTTCAAACCCATCGCATACCAACAGGGGAGATGGTATTCCACATTCGCCACATTGGATCTTCAAATCGTTGCTTTTTTTCGTGATCAGCGACCCGAAAAACCATATAAACGATACCCATGTTGATTTTTTCACTTTTGCACCCCTTTTACCCCTTTCAGGGGTTAAATTCTCAAAAATCCTGAAACACGTGTTTACTCATTTACCTTAAAGAATACTCCTGTGAAGTTTCAGATAAAATAGTCTAACTAATCTTGTTTCCCCATACAAACTTTGGACCCCCGTTTCAACCCCTTAGGAGGTGAATTTTGAAAAATCCTTCTTTAGTGCTCGCCTACACCATAAAAGGAACCTACGTGCCAAATTTGAAGTCTATAGGCCCAGCCGTTTGGGCTGTGCGTTGATATGTCAGTCAGTCAGTCAGTCAGCTTCTTCAAAAAGACTGAGTCAGTCTACGGCTGTCACGTCTATACTGAATACGTTTTCGACAAAAACTGTTTTTAGGCGCAAAAACATCACTTACGATGCCGAAAACGCGAATTAGCGTCCTTCAAGTGTGAAATAACCTAATTCCGCAGACGCGAATTCGCGTCCTTCAAGTGTGATATATAACCTAATGCCGCGGACGCGAATTCGCGTCCGTTGAAATGTTAACGTGATGCCGTGGACGCGAATTCGCGTCGTCGCGTAGAAGGCGGCGGCACTGCGTGATGATTAAAAATATGAGGCGTCGGCAATGAATGGGTTAAATGAGTTTAGAGTAATATACCAAAATATGCAAAGCCTTTTTAACAAACAAACAATCTTAGACGCATTTTTAGAAAATGAAAAATATCAATTCGATGTCCTTTGCCTTACGGAAACGTGGTTAACTAAGGAAAAACAGGAGATTATACATATCAATAATTAAGTCATCGCGTCATCGTTCTCTCGAAGCAACTACTCTGGAGGCGGCTGCTGCATATTTGTACGCAAACAAACTGCATTCACCGAACGTAAGGACATTGTGGATATGTCTATCGAATATATTATAGAGATAGCCGCTATAGAATTACACTCAGTTAAGACTTTAATTATTGTTATATATTGGAATGGGCGTGAATATGAAATATTTCTAAAGCAAATGTCACTTCTTTTAGACATGTTATATAAAAAAGACAACGGAAAAAAGATAATACTAGGAGGAGGACTTTAATATTGATTTGATACAAAATAATAAACAATCAAAACGTTATTTAGATTTTATGACCGAATACAATTTTATCCAACATATTAAGGACCCAACTCGCGTAACCAATACTACGTCAACATGTTTAGATCATATATTTACAAACTTCACACACGAACTTATAAAAACGGAAGTCCGTGACTTTGGATTCTCTGACCATAAAAGTACAATAATTCATTTGGAAATGCCACAAAAGAGACAAAAACGCTTCTTTAAATGCAAGAAAAGATTATTTAGTGTAAGGGACATGAATAATTTTTATTTACATTTACAACAAATTGACTGGAAGAAAATAATTACACCTGACAATGATATTAATAAAAACTATGAAATATTTAATGACATGTTATTCAATTCTTTAGATAAATGTATACCTACCATTAAAAACAGTTAAAATAAAAGTAAACCCAAAAAAGGCTTGGCTCACAAAAGGGATCAAAATATTATGCAAAACAAAAAGATTACTAAAAATGTTGGTTACGCAGTCACACGATGTAACACTCACTAAATATTATAAACAATACCAAAAGCTGCTTAAAAAATCCATAATTAAATCTAAGAACCTCCATAAGAGAAATCCAACAATCAAATAATGTATACAAAACTATGTGGCAAATAATAAAAGAGCGTTCAGGAAAAAACATAACGAAAGCGCAGCATAACATCGAAATGTCAATCCATAATATTCTTACGTCTGAACCTAAACAAGTATCAAACATATTTAACTCATTTTTTGCTTCGGTCGGTGCTGTTGAGGCGGGGAAAACGCACATGTACTTTTTTTACCTTACCAACTTCTTTAGAATACCATTTAATTTAATAAAATCGTACAAAAAACTCAACCGAATATTAGATGAATTTATTCATCGTTGGCATCGCAGGATTACAAAAATGTCGAATTTTAAGTTATCGACTTTTAACATAAGACTAATGACGGGCCGACGCCGAGATCTCGGCGCGCTAAATGCGGTCCGCGAAAAAAAGTCGGTGCGCTCTTAAAGATTTGACTTAGCTAGTTTTTACCGACAATACAATTTTTAGGGTTCCGTAGTCAACTAGGAACCCTTATAGTTTCGCTCTGTCTGTCTGTCTGTCCGTCCATCCGTCCGTCCGTCCGCGGATAATCTCAGTGACTGTAAGTACTAGAAAGCTATAATTTTGTACGAATATGTATATCGGTCACGCTAACAAAGTGGTAAAATAAAAAGTGGTTATAATTTATTTTTTAGGGTACCTCCCATCTCCCATACACGTAAAGTGGGGGGAGTTTTTTTTTTTCGGTTTAACCCTAGAGTGTGGCATATCATTGGAAAGGTATTTGTAAAATAATGAGGAATTACTAAGAACAGTTTTTGATAAAGTTAATATTTTCGGAAATAATCGCTCCAGAAGTTTAAAAAAATAAGTTAAAAAAATATGAATAAAATTACAAAAGTAGAACTTAATAAGAACTTTCTTGGAAAATGATTTTGAACTTGATTGGTTGAACAGTTTTTGAAAATTTTTACAAAGTAATTTCTGAATTAAGTTTGTAATTTAACTGTATATGTAAACACTTGTTTTATCTTGATTTCTTAATTTATCATCCCGCACGTATCTTCCTTCTAATAAGAAAATAATGATTCAAATCGATTAACCCGATCAAAAGTTACCCCCGAAAACCCAACATACATAACCCGTCTAGTTTGTATAAATTAGTAACCTAATTGCCCGAGAGATGGCACTGTGGTCTACTTCGCGCTGTTAAGAATTTTCCGGAGTTGATGGGGTCGGGACGGGTGTGATCGAAAGTATCATCGAATTGTTAATTATTATAAGCATATTGAGCATGGTATCTATTAAAACACTTTTTAAGGTTGCCTATTGTGACGGACGGTAAACTGCGGAACCCTACACTGGGCATGGCCCGACATGCTCTTGGTCGGTTTGTAGATATATCTATCTACCGTACTCGTACCATATGCAATGAGATGCCTTTAAAAATGTAATTTATTTACAACGCAAAACAATAAAAAAGGCGGTCTTTGAAACTGTAGAGAATTCTCTTCTCTGGTCAGGCCCCAATTTCACCACGCTGACAAGTGTGACAATTCCTAAAATGACTGAATTACTGGCGTTAAAGGCATCCATAGGCTACGGAAACCACTCACCATCGCGCGGGCTGTGTGCTTGTTTGCCACCGCTGCTATAATTTTAATAAAATTGTAAAGTATCGTCAATAAATAGATAATTTCTTGGTGAATATTTTTTTACAATTGTCACGAAATCTATTAGTGTTTTAAAGTATTGTCGGTAGTTTTTGACATGAGAATGATCCTGTGTCAGAGTTTCGTTACATATGTCGTGTTTCTTGCGACACATGTCAAGAGCTCTTAACAAAAGTATTAGTTTTTTATGGTAATAATGATGTTTTTATTTATAAATAACATGTTGGCGGCAAATAAGCATACAGCCCGCGCAATAGTAAGCGGCGCCCGTAGCCCATAGACGCCTGTAATACAAGTAATAATGATGCTGCCAATTGTCGCACCTGTCGCCGTGGTGAAATTGGGCCCAGGTAATGAGCTACACAGAAAGTTTATGCAGGTCATTCTTTTAATTTTTTTTTCTTTTAAAATGAATGAGATTGTAATACGAAACTACCGATAAAATATTGAAAATAGTTTTTAATTTACATATTATGTTATTTAACTTGTGTGGTATATTAAGGGTTGATAAGCTTAATAATAATATGAGATAATGTTATGTGGTAAGGTAAATTTATATTTGGTACTCTAAAATTTTAATGCCGGTAAAAACTAACCAAGTCAAAGTTTTAACACATTCTTGAACTTCTACAGAACTTGGCACCCATTTAGATATCAAATCTTTTGTCGGCGGAGTCGACAATAACCACAGAAATATATCTAGATAAAAGAAAAGAGTTCACCAATACGTCGTAGGGAGACCGAGCGTGTAACATTTTGCGTCGGTACTTTGACGTCACGAGCGTCATTTAGAGATGGGAAACATAAGCCGCGTGAAAACAATTCAAAAGCATCGATTCACAGATCGATTAGAACACGGCACCGATTCTATGTGGATTCCACGTGGATTCTATGCACCGCCACCGCACTGCGTCAAGGCCCCCCCGCCGCTGTCAGTCACAAAAAAAAACCAGTTGGAACACAACATTAGAAGCGGGAGGTTGCGTGCGTGCTGCGCGGCGACGCGAAGTCCAAAACATCGAACCACAGAATTTAATGTAGGTTATTTTCATCGATTTAAATTATCGACAGAGGAAATGATAATTATTTTCAACAGAGGAAATGAGAAAGCTCAGAATTTTAAATCGAAAAATATAAATATAGTTAGGTACTTACCTAACCACTAAAGGAATAATGGCGCTTACATTCTAGTACTTAAATATATTGTGAAGAACAAGTAGGAAAAACAAGTTCTGGAAGTCAACGTAGATGAAAATATTAAAGAGCCTGAAGCTGCTAAAGCTGAGGAAACTTTAGGGGAATCATCACTACATCAATAGTCGGATAAGTTGTACTGATCACTCGTCAGTATTTTGATGGGCCAGTAAAGGTGTCTTCGTGGAAATGTATGGAACAAATCCAGCTGTATTTTGTAGGAAACCAATTTTTACGCCCAGTTGCTTCAATCCATTTATTTTTAATATGTAGATCTTTCGGAAAACTGAAATAAAATTGCAATATAGAAGTAACCATAACATATATCTAATAATATTCGCTTTATAAAATTTAATTATCATTTCCTCTGTTTTCAAAACCGATTTTAATCGAGTAAGAAAATCGCAGTGTACAGCACTGTGGTACAGCACTATTCTTACTTTTGACAGAAAAAATGACAAATCGATCTTGAACGTGACTCGACAGTTTGAATAGCTTATTTTTACATCGCTGGTTTTGAAAGCACGCAAAGTCTGGCTCGTCAAATTAAAGCCGCAATGGAAAACTAGCGTGGGCACACAATGACCCGCTACTGTTTCGATGAAAATAGTAAAATAAATCGTTTATTAATTAATAACAGAGATTTAAGGACAAACAGTACTCATCGAAAATAGGAAATACCTCGATTTACAGCTCCAACTTTATTGGAGTCGCTTGAACAATTGTGCGCAACAAACCATTTTGTGTTTAAAACCTGACGTCACACGCAGACCGCGGTCGGGAGCAGACGGAAGTGCGCTGCGAGCAATGATGAGAAGTTCTCATCATTTCGCCACGCGACGTACATACACTCTTTCCTTCTATCTAGATATTATTTCTTTGACAATAACGATATTCTCATATGGAACCTGGCTTCTATTTTTACATTTATGTTTTTGTTGGGATAGATCATACGCTAAATTTTACAAAGCAACTAGACTTTATAGTATTATTTATGCTAGGTATACGATTTATCGAAAATCTTTAAAATTGCACAGAGTTCAGCTTTTTTAGCAGAATGGTAGGTGATTTCTGATATTAATCGCACACATATAGCCAGTTATTTCACGTTACGAGGGTCGTGCTGAAAGTATTTAGATTGGCTCGCTTAGAAATCATACAATATAAGGACACATTTATTTTCTGAAAATATAACGCTTAAGCTATTTTGAGAAGTATAACTTATTCGGTTGTCATCAGTATTTTAGTATCTACGGCCGTTCGAAAATTGCAAGTCAGGCGGTTTTACAATTTTCAACCAAGATTTTTTTTTTTGAGTAACAGTCAACTAAAAAGCATAAAAGAGCTTAGATCAAGATCTAAGCTCTTTTGTGCTTTCTTTATTATAGAACAAAGGCCACTTCTTGTCAGACTGTTTGTAGTAGGTATTAAACATTAAATTGATTTCGTTGTTTTCTTATGGATTAGTATTGAGATGAACGTCTTTTAACATTCATCCTCTAATGTCAAATTGCATTAATGTGATAAATATTAAAGCATCACAAAAAAGTTGCATATCAGCAAATTCGGACCACTTTAGGCTTCCAAACGACTCGTGAGAAAAAAATCTTTCTGAACACTTTTTCTTAAAAAAGCTATGATATTCATGGACTCCATCCAAAACTCTGAGAACCAAAAATTTACATACAAAAAGTGACCTAGGAAAAATGGGTCTTGAGCTTTTCAGGTTGGTTCAATTGTTCTAAAAATGTATACTTATTGTCAGAAAGAGTTAAGAAAGGTGATAATACTGATAATATAGTTGCGTAATTAATACACTTTCTGAGAATCTAAATACTTTCAGCATGACCCTCGTACATTAATAATTTGAAGACCATCGACTTTAAATGCATGTAGGTATGTTTAATTGTATTTCTTAAATGCGATTTCAACGTTTGAAAGAGTTTAAACTTATAAAAACGAATGTTCAATTTTGCAGGAGGAACTAGGTAACAACAGCAGACCGAAATACAAAGTTGTAAGGGCTATTGGGTATTTCCTTTACTATGTTTACTAAATAATAAATAATGCATATTGAATATTCAATCCCGTTACGTATTTCTGCCTACTGTCACGAGAGGTAATGGCGGATCTATTCCCAAAATCTCTGGTGAGATTTTATTTTTATCTGGTGTAGGTCTAACTGAATGAAAATATCACCAGGGGATTGCAAATTGCCAAAACTTGGGGCGTAAATAATACACCGTGTCCAATATAATCGAATACAGTACCGATGTTGAATAAAATAAATGTGCGAATAGTTATTACAATTAAAATCATATCTTCTTAATGGTACTGTATTTACAACAAATGGTTCGGAATAATTCCACATTTAACTTTTTTACCAGCCTCAAACGCTTCTCGAGTGATACACACGCGGCACGCACCACTCCGTTGGCATTTGTGGTTAAAGAAACTTTATTATCTCAAAAGAAATATTACATTTCACTTAATGAGATTTAAGCATGCATTAATAGCTATGTTACGCTCGTGAGCGTTAGAATAAGTACATATTATTTACAATAATTGTTTAAGTCGTTGTTACAAACAAATTGTGATATTTATAACACGTAGGTACACAAATATTACAAAATAGTGTGATTAACAAACTTTGGAGGTAGAAATACATGTTCTTAAAGCAATAATATACACGGTTGCTACACGACTGCACTGTTAGCGGTACCTCGCCAGGGCCGCATTCAGTTTTTGTTTATGGGGAAGTTATTCATAATATATGATCTCAATTTACTTTTGAAACTTTGCATGGAATGAACTTCTTTTATATGTTGCGGTATGCTGTTGTATATCCGTGCTCCTTCAAATTTTATATTTTTCATGCCGTAATTTTTTGTTCGTGGAAACTGTACTACTAGATGATCAGCATTGCGAAGCCTACTTCGTCCCTTTTCTCTGTTAGTGAAGAAAGACGTTTCACAATGTATTTGTTTTTTAATAATCTTTCTAATCAATAGACATGTATTTAGGGCGTATGTTTGGTTAAGAGATAGTATTTTTGTATCTCCGTAATTTTTTTTGGTAGGGGTAAGGAAATCGTAGTTAAAAAGTACCTTAATAATCTTATTGTGTATTGTTTGGAGATCCTTTAAGGTGGTTTTTGGTGCATGGCCCCAAATTTCAATTAAGTGGTCTAAATGTGATTAAACTAACGAGTTATAAATGTTATACCTAATCTGTCGCGGAAGACATTTCACAATACCACGAAGCGATCCTAATAACGATGATAATTTTGCTCGAATTTTACTAACGTGAGGTTTCCATGAGAGAGTGCTATCTAGAATTAAACCAAGATATTTTTCTTCCGATGACTGTTTTAGCGTTTCATTATTTATGTTTAGTTACATTATTATTGATTTTTTTATTTTTAGATTTAAAAATTATATATGAAGTTTTAGTCTTATAGGCAGGTTATAGTGATACTACCAATAATAACATGTTACCCCTCTATACACCTATAATCAGACAATAAATGATTTCAATTTCAATTTCAATTTTAGATGTATTTACGGTAAGTAGATTGCTTTGAAACCATCTACGCATATTATCTAAGTCTTTTTGAGCCAATGGTAGGATACTTTCTAGCGAATTACCAAAGTAAAAAATGCACGTATCGTCAGCATATAAAGACATCTCACCGTGCAGTGTAAGGTCACTAATGGTATTGACATAAATTAAATATAGCAGAGGGCCGAGTATGGATCCTTGAGGGACACCATAGTTTACCAGTTGTGTTGTGCTTTGGTAGCTTCCTATTTTGACTATTTGACGCCGATTAGCAAGATAAGATTCAATCATTGCCCGAGCTTTTTCTGTTACTCCAATATTTTCCAATTTGCTCAATAGGATAGGATGGCTAACGGTATCAAATGCCTTTCGTCCCAAATACGTTCGATAACCTTTTTTAAATTGTCCAGGTTAACGATTTTATAATTAAGTAGCTTCGAAAGCATGTATGACCATACAAAACCATCTAATACGTTCAAGTCTGAAGAAACGGGTGGCCGTCAAAGTTTCAGCAAAAAATCAGTTAAATTAGCCGAAAACCAAGCTTAAACAGCATTTGCCGTGTGTGTTCCCCCCATCCCCAATTCCCATTCCCAAACATACTTTTTAAATTTGGGACAACATTCTCCTCCGAAACCTATCTTTTATAGTAAAGTGCGTTCATTTTTACGCCTTTATCTAAAAATAGTACAGGTAGTTTACCCCGCTTACACACTGCACCCCACACCATGACGAGCGATGGTGAGCTCTGAAGCCCAGGAGCATTTTTCTGGCTGTCCGGAATGTCTTCTATCCGTGGAGCCCACAATTGATCTTGGGGCATTATAAAGCTACTTTAACACAAAGAGTTTCTGGTTAGGTAAGCAAATCCTTCACCTGCGTGCCGCGTGCGTGCGTGTTAGATTTTTGTACTCTCTTTTTCTTAGTCACTACGGAAATCCTATTACTTCCAGTTCTTATCAGTATGGTATCTAAGACCCACACTCAACGTCAACATACTCTTTTACTTAAAATAATAATTTGATGCCTTGGTATCCGTATACAATGGACAACCTTCCCATAACAGATGATTTTTAGACTACTGACGCTGCAACAATCATCTGTAAAGATGCTGTGGCCAATTAGTAGTAGGTATCCGTATATCTTTAGATCTAAATTAAGAGGATGTGTATTCGAATTCGAATATATTTGACACAGTGTATGTGAATGGACCTAATGAGTGGATCCTTACGAGATAGTTGTATCTGTGCCAGAAGCAGGTCATGTGGTTGATGATGGTGCGCGGGTGGCCCTGCTTGGTGCACAGCGTGCAGGTGTAGGAGGGCTCGTAGTGCGCCTGCTCGGGCGGGTGCTCCACCAGGTACTCCAGCCCCAACAGCGGCGCCCTGCAATCACACGCCGTCACACCAAGTGCCAAAACATGTTTACTAGCCCACAAAAGGCAAAATTAGAGGAAATAATTCGGATGTAAACAAAATTTGATACAGTTGTAGGTATATATGTGCTAAGCAACATACTACAAGTACTGGACGATAGGGGTGGTTCTTACGGAGAGGGGGGAGGGTGGGGGGGGCGGTGTTAAGGGCCAAGTTTTTTCTTTTTTCGTAAATAACTCGTAATGACTAAAATGTACTGAGACAAAAGTAATCTTGATTAAATTTTCAACAAAAAATGGTCATACACATATTATCGCAGGGATCGATATTTAAAAAGTTATTAAAGGGGGAAAGTCACTGAGAATTTATTTAGACGTTTTAGCAAATGTTCTGGTGATAGACGTCTTGCACATTGTGACTACACGCTGACACTTGGCATAGTTAATCGTTAGAGGTGGTCTTGAGTGGATTTAGACTGGGAGCCAAAAAGCCAAACCGCAGTTAGAGGAGGGAGGGGGCGAAGGTTGGCTCCACCGCGCTTAGTTTTAAGTCGATACAATTTGTTTTTTAGTTACTTTATATGGCACGTTTCGTTTCCGGATAGAGTCAGTCTATGCTAAGTTTCCTAGATTTTGATAGCATATAATGTGAAAGTGTTAAGTAAACGTCATAATTTCATAGAAGTTTGACGTTTAAAATAACACTTTCAAGTTTGACAGTTCATTTGCTGAGAAAAGATAACGTGGTTTGACTCTAGATTAAGGATGAGAAATGAATTCAAGAAATAATTAAATGGCTATTTCATACAAAAAAAACCGGCCAAGTGCGAGTCAGACTCGCCCACCGAGGGTTCCGTACATCATAAAAATGATTTTAAATCCCCCCCCCCTAACCCCTTTTTATCCCTTAGGGGATGAATTTGGGAAAACGCGGAATACGGTTTTCTTATATGTTATCACAAAGTCTATAAACGAAGTTTCCAAGTCTGCAAAATGATTCACACCTCCTATAAACTTTCAACCCCCTTTTTATCCCTCAGGGGATGAATTTCTATAAACTCTTAATATACTTTTCTTTTATAGTATCAAAGAGTCTATAAACGAAGTTTTAAGTCTGTAACTTAAAAAAATATTTACATCTCATACTAACTTTCAATTCCTTTTTTATCCCTTAGGGGATGAATTTCGAAAAATTCTAAATATGTATAATTTTCTTGTGTATTATCAAAGAGTCTATAAACGAAATTTAAATCTGCAACCTGAATAATGATTCACATCTCATACAAACTTTTAACCCCCTTTTTTATAACTTAGAGGATTAATTTCGGAAAACGCGGAATACGGTGTCAAGGGACCGTAGACCTTAAGGGTCTTGACGGACGGGAGGGTCTTGACGGACTTTCAACCCCCTTTTTTATTCCTTAGGGGATGAATTTCGGAAAACGCGGAATACGGTTTCAAGGGACCGTAGACCTTAGTATAAAGTTTAAATTTTAACCCGATACCTCCACGCACTCCCGAGATAAATGGTCTTGACGGACAGACGAACGGACGGTCTGACGGACAACAAAGTGATTCCTTTTGAAGTACGGAACCCTAAAAATGGACGTCAAATGAAAATCATCGGGATTTATTGGCACTATTTTGACCATGAAACTAGCAATATGGTGATTTGCACTGAATAATAATTATGAAAATGTAGCCCATTAATCGTAGAATTAGAAAAATATTATTTAAAAATAGGCATCCATATATATTACTACTCACTTAACGCCGTCTACTATGCTTTGTATGTGACACGTCACATCTTTATATTTGCCGTACTTCTTGTCGAACTCTGAGACGTTTTTGTTGTGCATGTCCACTTCTTGAGACATCTTTTGCAATACTTTTTCCGTTGCTGAAACAAAATTAACATTCTCACTACACATCGTAATTCTCCGCGTACTTAAAACTAATTTTACAATGCCTTAGCTCGTATTTAGCTCGAACCCGAACCTCTGATAAATGTGATTAAAACGCTGAATAAAATGTCAGCGAGCAGTTTATTTTTCAGATATATGAATAATAACACATAATCATTAACCAATTTCACTTTTTTCGGATTTAAATTTTATTATTGTCATAGTGATGTCATATTGCCAGACATGCCGAGCTTACCCGACGTCAGGCGAACGCGACCCGAAAATACGATATTGTAAGTTTCGGCCCGGCCGAAACCGAACCTTTGGTAGAAACATGATTTTTAGGCGGAATCCGAAACTTCAGTCGGACACTAGTTTTATCCAATGTCTTATGTAAGTGAATTGATTTGTTAGAATACATAATTAGCCAAAACATTTATCTGACTCCTCTCCTCACCCATCATACGCATACCACATTTTAAAATCAAACGATATAAAAATAATACAACTTTGTTACAATTGAAAAAGGATTCTATTTCATTGTAATTATTGGTACTATGGGTAGGACATGGACCTTGGGTAGCTGCACATATTTCATACTATGTACATATATTTTCAACCGACTTCAATATTTCTAAAGGAGGAGGTTCTCAATTCGTCTGTTTTTTTTTTTATGGATGTTACCTCAGAACGCCGTCATTACCAGAGATCGGACAAATTTGCGTCATTCCTCGCAATAATGTGGACATGACTCCAAAATTAATCAAATATGTTAATCAATTAATTAAAGGTTGGCAAGTGCCTATTTGGACCTGATTTATACGGCGCTGCAACGCGGCAAGGACCAAACAGGCACTTGCCAGGCTTTACTTTTGAAATAAAATTTGAATTTCCGGAGATAATAGTTTATACGTGCTTATAATTATTATCAAAAGTGGTTATCGTTTTCGTCCATATTTTTATATAGTAAATTACGTTGTTAAACTGACACGATTATAAATATCCTGCTAGATATGATTATTATTAATTTCTGTCAGAAAAGTTTTTTAGTTCTATAGGTATAAAATCCTCCGTGGATTTACTTATTCTTAATATATGTATTTTGACATTGATAGTTATCAAATTACAGTCGTAATTGCCGTACCTTAATTTTAATCGTGATAGTGTATATGTCCGCAAATGTAAACAGATTATGCAGTCGGCTGATGTTGTTGACAATTTACACTTAATTTGACAACATTTCCAATCAATTTTGGTTGTAATAGAGAATTTACAGTCTTCTTCGAATACTGTTGAATATACTTTGAGTAAAATAAGAAATATATTAAACAATCCACTGTGCAAGGTCGTGTAGATACGGCTTAATAAAACTAAAGACATTTCAACTTTTTTTATGAACACAACCGTGCATTAAAAGAAAATTTAGGCGGGAACCTTATTTTTCCTATCTGGACTGTGGACAGTATACCAGGAGAAATAGGTAACCGTTTGCAAACTAAAATGAAAGCCGTCTTTGACAGAAATCCCGATTTTGAGGTTATCGCCCACTACTTAGAACAGAAAATAAACTGTGAATTATACTGGAATAATAAGATTCCTATAAAACTACTTAAGTTTGCCCCATTAACATCAGTGGAGTGCGAGCGGAGTTTTTCAGCACTTAAGTATATGTTTGATGTAAAAAGAAATAGACTGACTGCAGAAAATTTGGAAAAAATACTGACTATTTTCTTTAATAAATCTATACTTTAACAAACTTTTGTATTTTATTATGACTAGGAATTAAAATTTAAGTCAAGTTAGAAATTAATTAAATGATAACATATTTGATTAACTGTGGAGTCATGTCCACATTATTGCGAGCAATGACGCAAATTTGTCCGATCTCTGGTCATATTCTGATGATGGAGTTCTAGAAGAATTCAGAGAACTGCTCAAATTTGAACGGCACGTTCATTGTGATTTGAGGGTGTTCATTATTAGCTTACGCATTTTCTTACTGTGGCCATCATTTTGCTGGAGTGGGCCTGATGTTGATAATCAGGGATGGCATAATAAAACTGCTCGATAATTTACAGTCTGTCATCCAATTTAACACATTGTTATTTTGTTTGTTTTAAAGGTCTACAGGGGAGTTCCGTTTGATTATACTTCACATGCAATAAGATATATATACATGCATGCAAGAAGTGTAAGATATGGCGTGCCCCAGGGAAGTGTACTTGGCCCCCTGCTCTTTTTAATTTATATAAATGACTTACCCAAAGCCATTATCACCCTATGATCTTGTTTGCGGATGATAGCACCTCTATAATTAAATTTAATAACCAGACTACTTATGAACAAGACATAAATATTGTAATAACTGACATAGTAACGTGGATGAATGACAATAACCTAGTAATTAATTTAACCAAGACTAATTTAATGCACTTTTATCAACGAATTGAACCATATGACATTAATATTAATTATGAAGGAAACACAATAGACAATGTAGAAGTCACTACATTCTTGGGCTTGATCGTTGACAGCAGGCTCACATGGAAATACCGCGTTAATGAAATCTGTATGAAATTAAGTAAGACAGCATTTGCTCTATATAAACTTTCTAAGATAGTAAACAAAGAAGCTTTACTTGTTGCTTATCACGGACTTGTTGAGTCAATACTACGCTATGGAGTCATCTTTTGGGGCAACTCAGTTGATAGAGATGCGGTACTTAAAGCTCAAAAAATCTGTATACGATCTATGTGTGGCCTTCACAGATTAGATAATTGCATTCCATATTTTAAGTCTTTAAATATCCTAACTCTTCCCTGTCTTTACATATTAAACGTAGCTGTATTTGCAAGATGTAATCCCAACCTTTTTGATAAAGTTGCAGACACACGAAAGCACCCTGCACGAACTCAATATAAGAATGACTTATGCCATAAAGTGTCTACAACAGCTTTGGTGCGGAAAAGCGTGATAGGAAGAGAAAACATTAAAATCGCTGCTTATAAAGAAATGTTACTATAGTATACACCAAATCTTAAATGATAATGATCTTTAAATTGTATTTTCTTTATTTGTGATGTTTTTTATTTTTTTATTTTGCTATTAATTAACCATTTGTATTGTTACTGTTTGTTATAGAACTCTACTTACTAGTTTGTATTCACTCCTGATTATCATTTTTATTTTTTATCTGTTCCCTTTATGAAATTGTAACTGCTGTATTCAATTATGCATGATTAAGTATGGACCTATCCATGTATAAAAAAAAAATCGTACGCCTACCGGCAAAACATAGTGTTTCGCGATATGCTCTAATTTTAAGACCAATACAATGTACCTATGTCAAACGAATAAATATTCTGATTCTGATTCTGATTCATGTAATGATGGAAGCCCTGGGAAATTAAGAAAGCTCCTCAATTTTCGATCGTACACGTGCGGTGTATTGGATATTTGTGAAGTAAACTGGCTAACTCAAACAAATTCAAAATTTCACTTTTACCGGGAACCAAATGAAGTCGGTTTTTTTTTCTTAAAAATTATTACCAAAATAAATTAATAATATTAAATTACTTTTAAATATTAGCAAAATATAACTAAATGATAAAAGAATACAAGGCATCAATATAGGTCAAAACTATACTTACACCTAAACGCCATACTTCACGATAAAAATCGCAATTTACTTATTTCGCATCATTCGCGAGTACGAATTAGTAAGGGGCGTTTCAGGCGATATTTGGGCCACAAATTAGGAAAATCGCACCCATTTACACTCGAAATCGTGAATGCCGCCTTACGAGCCAAGACGAGGTGCTCTCTCGATGGGCAGAGCACTTCAACGAGGTTCTAAATCCAGCAGTACAAACGGTAGACCTTGATTATATCAGTGCTCTCATAAATTTGCCGGTTGATGAGAAGCTTGCAGACCCACCGACTTTCAACGAGTTCATGTCAGCTATAAAGAAACTGAAGAATGCCAAAACACCCGGTGCAGATGGTCTTCCAGCAGAAGTGTACAAATATAGCGGCCCCAATATACTCAACAGGCTTTTTGCTTTGATACTTAAGGTGTGGGAGCAAGAAAACGTGCCTCAGGACTGGAAGGACACCAGATTTGCTATTACCGTCCGATTTATTCGCTTCTTCATTCGTTGAGTCTACAGATGACGAAGTGCCCCCAGTCTGTGTTTTATCACCAGATTTGCTATCACCGTCCGATTTATTGGCTTCTTCATTCGTTGAGTCTACAGATGACGAAGTGCCCTCAGTCTGTGTTTTATCACCAGATTTGCTATTACCGTCCGATTTATTCGCTTCTTCATTCGTTGAGTCTACAGATGACGAAGTGCCCTCAGTCTGTGTTTTATCACCAGATTTGCTATTACCGTCCGATTTATTCGCTTCAACATTCGTTGAGTCTACAGATGACGAAGTGCTCTGGTGGAAGGCAAAGGAGATATGGCTGATTGTAGCTCGTATAGGGGAATATCTCTTCTTTCTACTGCTGGCAAGATACTGGCTCATATAATCAACACCCGGTTAAATACCTTGGCGGAAAAAATCCTCCCAGAGAGCCAATGTGGCTTCAGGCCAAACAGAGGGACGGTGGATGCAATACTTGTTGTTAAACAAATACAAGAGAAGTCCTTTGAGCAAAACCGACCTCTGTACATGTGTTTTGTAGACCTAGAAAAGGCCTTCGATCGCGTACCACGTCCGGATCTCTGGTTAATCCAGGAAAAATTGGTTGTCCATCAAAGCTAATTAACCTAATCAGGCAGTTTCACGTCAATATGACAGCCAAGGTTCAGCATAACAACCAATTTTCGGACTCTTTCCCCGTAACTAGCGGTGTAAAGCAAGGCTGTGTTATGGCTCCGACTCTCTTTGCTCTATATTTTTCCGCGGTACTAAAGGATGCACTTAACCGAGACATCGTGCCGATTCAACTGAATGTGCGGTCAGACAAGGGAGTGTTTGATCTCTCACGATTCAGGGCCAAAGGCAAAGTTCAACATGTTTCCATGCTTGAAGTCTTATATGCCGATGACATATGCCTAATGGCCGGCAGCTTGGATGCACTACAATGCTCGTTAAAATCTCTGAATGACGCGTGCGATAGATTTGGTATGGTGATAAGTGTAACTAAAACTCAGGTTCTTCAACAACACCCTAGAGGCTGTAGTGCAGAGGGAACTCAAATTGTTTTGGGGAACTCAGAACTAGAAAATGTTACGACCTTTAAATACTTGGGTAGCCAAATCCGACATGACAATCGCCTTGCTTCAGAGATCCCCTCACGAATAGCCAAAGCTGCTGCCACGTTCGGCAAATTAAACCAACGTGTCTGGAAGTCACACGATCTGAAACTCCAAACCAAGCTTTCTGTTTACAAGGCATTGGTGCTCCCAATACTCACATATGCTGCTGAGTCCTGGTGTCTGTACAAAGGAGACATCAGAAAACTTGACACCTTTCATATGCGGTGCCTTCGCTGCATACTCCGCATCAGGTGGCAGGATCGCGTGATTAACACTGAGGTTCTGCGCAGATCCAATATGTCCGGCATGGAGGCTATTTTAATGAAGAGCCAACTGAGATGGAGTGGCCATGTTAGTCGTATGGCAGACTGCAGACTCCCAAAATCCGTGTTTTACTCTGAGCTTGCCCATGGTAAAAGGAGTCACGGGGGGCAGTTCCTGCGCTACAGGGATGTATTAAAACGCCATCTTAAAGCATGTGACATTCCCTCAGAGCGTTGGGAGGAGTTAGCGTCTGTGAGACCGGAATGGCGCAAAAAGGTCAAAGAGGGTGTAGCTTCATTTGAAGAATCTCGTCTCGAACATCTAGACCAAAAGCGTCATCTACGGAAGTATCGACCTAAACCCTCCTACACATATACATTAAACGACCAGGGTCAGTTACATTGCGCACAGTGCGACCGGATATTTCAGACCAAATTCGGTTTTGCGAGCCATATACGTGCTCATCAGAGGAAAATGTAAGGATCGCCGTCGTCGGACACGATGAGGAGGACTATATATACATATTGTACGTCTGACTTAAGACTTGAATTTCTGACTTAAGTATTGATTTTATGCAGTTTTTTTCTCATATGGGAAATATTGATAATACGTATTTAAAAAATACTAACCTTCAGTTTTATTCGTCCCTCTTTCAGTTTGTACGAAAGGGTGCTCGTCAAAGAGGCTCGTTGGCCAAATATTTCTCATCGCTATCTTGATCTTATGCTTTTTGCCCGAAATATGAGTCTGAAAATAAACAACGCTATGTAAATATCGGTGAATTAGTATATTATTATTATATTTTTCTACTCCAGCACTTCTATCTGTCTATTAGATGACTGACAGCGATATTAAAAAAGTATACATTATAAAGTTGTCTATGCTATTCCATAAGAACACTACTCCTATGGATTTTCATGGAATATATGAGCACTGCTGTTTTTATTTATTTCTATGGTGGGCACTACATCTTCCACATTCTGCCACCTTTCTAGATTTTGCTTTTTACGCTATTTTAGCTGTCGTAGAAAAACTAGCGTATGCAACAGTTCATAATTGGTTCTTAAAACTCTCGGATCTATTATTACCCTCAAGTTTTAAGAATCATTGCATTGTCCGCGGCAGTAGGCAGAAAAAGCACTACGAAACACTACGTTAAAAAACAGACCACGTGCCTGACTCAGAGGTATCATAGTAATAGGATTCCAATTGTCACCCTTGTAGCTTAAACTTGCTCACAAACACGATCGGTGACCTACGTTTACGGACAATATTATTGTAAATTTACATGCAATACCCGCCTCGGCAAGTCTACACTGTTTTACGTAAAAGAGAGCCTGTCTTATTTTGATCTAATATTAAGGCTCTTCGTAGGCCGTGATGGTTCTAACATGGTAATCTACTCGCGATGTAAATAATATCGGTTTTGGAATATTCCCGAATGCGAATACGAATATTTGCTAGTAATATTCGAGAATGCAAATATTGGTTTTTCCCACATTTCCCCATTATATTACACACAAAGTTTAGTTTAGAATGCAAAAATATCACACAGACGTAATGGAACGCCATGCTATTTGCTTTAGCGTCGATATCTTTGATTTAACAAGTATGTTGCAGTGATAGCTAGGCACATTTTGCTACCTAGGTATTAAGGGAAACAAAGAAACTGGTACTTTCTGCCAAAAAGTTATGAAATATATTCGCAACGCAATATTTAAAAACATGCGAATATTCGTTAATGGCTATAATGCACGGTAAGGTAGAGGCGCGGCTGTACCTGCAGAATGCTCTCGCCGCTGCAGACTGCGGCGCACGGGTAGCAGAGGTAGATCCACTTGCCGGACACGTCACGCCCGCGGCGCTCCACCATGCAGCGCCAGCTGCCATCCTCGCAATTGATGCGCAGACTGTTGAAGTGCTCTTGGAACTCCTGCTCCGCCTGAAACCACTCCGTTCCATTAAAAACTGATCCTAACATTGGGCATTGTGTGCGATACCAAAACCAGTCGCAATACCTAAGTAATATAATCGTTTTCTCAGATCACGAATGCTTTTGTTCATGTAAGTATGTTACTCTTACTACACACTGTTGAGTCCCGAACACTCACCGCTGCGTCGATGCCGTCGACTCGCTCGATAACCGCCAGTGTGATTAATTGATAATGTCAATGTGACAAGTACGCTCATTCGTGAAATGTCAAAAAGTATGATGGAGGGAAATATCACAAATAAAACAGTTCCAGTCGTTTATTACTTTATTCATTATATTCACAGTTTTTTCGTTTTGTAAAATGTATACTCACCAAAAACTGCAACACACATTTAAGTAGGTATGGTATATTCACGCACACTTATTTTTATATTTACTACAGAATATGCTTAAATTGCTTAACCAGAGACACACAAAAGTATTAAATGAAAAAAGCCGGCCCAGAGCGTGTCGGACCACGCATAACGGAGGGTTCCGTACCTTCATACGATAAGAAATTCGAGTAAGCAAAAGGCCGTAAGTGCCTTGTAAACATCGAAGCATATACTATACATCCTTTTGTTATGGCGATAACTCAAAATCGGCTAAACTGAATATGTTTTTTTTTATGATTTTCTTTATTGACATTTAGTTACATGTATGGAGTCCCCCCCCCCCCCTACATAATATATTATTTCGCAATTTATATGGAAAACTAAGTAGCGGCACACAATATACACATCTAGCTGCAATTTCATTACGGGTTCTGCCTTTTCTCCGAACTTTTTTTGCCCGAATTTCATTTGCCAACCAACATTTCGCCGATGGGTCACTTTGACAACCAACTATTAAGTAAAGTAAAGTAACTCCTTCAAAATTCTCTCGAATACTCTGTATGGCAGCTTTTTCAAAGTCTATGTAAACTAAATGTATATTTTACCGACTAAACCATAAACCACATGAAAATATGTATTACAAAAAGTTCCAATTAAAAACCAAGCCCAATGATAGAATTGCCAACCATTTAGTTGGGAAATGAAACGATTTCATAAAATTCAATTGGAACATGACCATTCGGCGAAATGACTTTATGCGATAAATGGGTTGCGATGTGATAATCGTACAAAAAAATTTCGGAGATGATTTAAGAGAACCATTTCATTAACATACGCTTTATAGTAAAACTGCTGTGACATACGGACGGATAGACGACAGGACGAAACAATAAGGGTTCAATTTTTGCCATTTTGGCTACGGAACCCTAAAAACGCGAGGACTAAATACACTGAACTTAACTAGAAAACTCTATGTACGTATAGAAAAATGTAAAAAAAAAGGGTATTTCACGGAAAAACCAAGTACCTACCATCGCAAGTCACTTCAAAATGTAACTAAGTGTCAGATATTTAAGTGAAAAAGAAAATCCAAGTACCTAAACGGAACTAAGGTTACAGCGCTCGATAACCATATTACTTAGTCTTCATATAATCAGCGGACATTCGTGTTCAGGATCAGGTGTAAGTACATAAGGACAACACCGTCTAGTAGAATATATTTTTAGCAAAACCTACATTTTGTCTTTTCGCCCTTTCAACATCTCTACTTTAACGCTTGAGTAGAGAAAGATAATAGTAGTTTGTATACCCACATATCATTAGCCCTCAATAATGCCTTCAAAAACCGCATATAAAGGCTCCCATAAAAGTAAACTTTTTTGTTATATATAACAATTTTCTTATCTATGACAATGTTATTATAGCTAAATAATATTATCGATTTCGATAATATTATTTGTTTTCAAATTTCGAACACATCTACAAGGAAATTTGATTTGACCTCTATTCTCATATCAGTCGAGATGACGTTTAGTTTGAAACGAATTGTCAATTGCATACAACGACGGACGCAAGTCGCACGTTATTTTGATATCGAACGATATGATAATTGGGGCCAACTCTAGTTTGTCTCTGAATTTTAAAATATAAATGTCACAAAGGTTTCCTTCGTGAAAGTCGTAATGGCGGTCGATATATATGCGCTTTGAACGCATCATGGAGAGCTCATGATATGTGTGTATATAAAGCATTGTATGTAATTGTAAATAATTAGAATTAATCACACGAATAGAAAGTGATTGATTATTCAACGCGTTTTACTGGCGTTCTGTTCTGTATGGCATTAAGGGGCTATGGGCTATTAAATAAAGATAAGTCTATATTGATAGGATGTTGCAGTCAAAATCGTATGTCTACTCAATCCATTCAATGGCAGCGTTTTATTGGGCCCACGTAGTTTCTCTTTGAATACACAAGTATCGACTTAAGTATGCCCTAAAGACATGTTAACAAATAGATTGAAAATGGGGTATAGGTAACATCATATATGGGTACATTATATATATTGTCTAATATAAGCCCACGATGACAGTCTTAGCACATGCTACAACACGTGATGCTATGTGACTTTGATAGAAATATTATCTTGTAAAGAATTACACAGTTAAATCTTAAAACGTGGCATGATGTAATTATATAATAGGTATGTCTCGTTAATACCTGAAATTCCCTAGAAGGCTTGAATTTGAGTTGAGCTGAGCGTGGATCCAAAATAAAACATCTATTTACCTACTACAAAAAATAACCAGACTCTAAATGACTTCCAACACTAATGCGATTTGTTACTTTTTGTTATAAAAGAGAAATATACTTTATCTTTGCTAAATGTTTCCTTTAATAAGACAAAAAATCTATTAACAGGTTCTTCAAACCGAAATTACGAAATGCTTCTCTTACGTTGTATGCCTAATTGGAAGTGGTGTCAAATGGATGTTTTCAAAAGTCGATAGGTTCACGAGTTGTAGTTTTACTTTTAGGTTATTCTATTGAGAGTCAAAGTTTCTAACAGGACAAAAAACCGTCCGATTAGGTCGTTGCAGCACCTAAGGGCCTGTTTACACTATAGTGAGTGATTAGTGACAGTTCATTCATTTGTAAATAGCAAACGCAACTATGTATTCGCACTATTCACTAATCAAAGTGTAAACAGGCAAGCGCCTGTTTATACTAAGTGTAAGTAACACGTCAAGTCGAAAATGTAACACGATTTCGTACATTGTGTTTTACGGCTAATTAACGGTCAAATAGCATATTTCATAAACGTTTAACTCCGGGTTAACGACTAACCCTAGATGGCGCAAGTGCTGCAAAAATATGTAAATAGGGCTGTCATTCGCTTCGGTCAACAAACCCCTGCCCTTCGTCGTGCCATTTCATTCATGTCATCATCTTAACTGAATTATATTTTCTGCTGGTCAAAGACCTCTTCCAAACATGTCCACAATGACTGGTCGTGTGCAGTCCTCATTAAAGAACTGAAGATCTAGTCAGACTTGCGCCCTACTGTTTAGACGTCAGACTTAATGCGGTCCATTATATATTTACTAAAACGGGGCTTAATCGTGTATAGATTTTGAAAACAAACCTCCGACGAAATCTATACACGATTAAGCCCCGTTTTAGTAAATATATAATGTGTGAAAATCGTGAAAGTTTAAATAAGTGTCAATGCGGTCCTTCTACGGTTTTATTTCCTGTACCTACGTGATCACTAGTTAAGAACTCAACTTCTCCAAGTGGCGGTAGGTTCAAAGACAACGTCTTTAACAGTAAAAGTAGGTCAAATTCACGTTTAAATCTCGTCTTAACCGCCTTTTGGGCGACTTAGGTCCTACCATAAGTACCCACTAGTCGGCACATCTCTAGTAACTACAGATGCCCGAATGGCAATTGGTCCTGGAATAGGATCCCTCTAGACTAATGAGGTTGTGAACTAGTGAAGGAAATGTTTTAGAAAAACAAAATTGCAGGTGACATATCTACTAAATTATAGTCTCTATAGACAATGTTAACATTTCGTTACAGACGTGAATATTTTTTGCTCGTCGTATTTTTTCGGAACTGGTCTTGCTCACTCAAATAATTTATTATATTATATTGTGGACTCATACAATTATTTAACAACTGATGTTATTTGGCATACAATTTTAAGAAAAAAAAAATTAAAATGACCTGTTTTAGTCACGTTTTAACCGTGGTACCACCAGAGCTGGGCACCGTTAATCAAATAGTTAACTTCGTTAATCGCTAATCCGTTACAAAAAAAGTTAACTTCGTTAATAGTTAAAGCGCTACTTTTCGGAAGACTTAACGGAAGTTAACGTTAATCGTTAATCCGTTAACACGTGGTAAAAAGGGCATCTTTGAGTTAGTGATCTACAACTTTTAGTTAATCAGTTTCCTTCAAAAATATCTAATTTACCATCCGAGTACCTTTGAAAATTCAGGAGTTTTCTTTATGTCTCATGGCTTCCATCATTTGATCTGAAGTAAAATCAAATGCAACTATCTTGTAGACCTCCGAGGTCACAGACAAAATAAATAACAATGTCTTAAGTTGGAGGACAGAGCTAGAAATTATCGAGCAGTTTCAATATGCCATCCCTGGTGTTCAAAATCAGATCCACTGCAGCAAATTGATGGCTTGATTAAGAAAATACCCCAACTAATTATGAAAACCCTCCGATCACGTTGGACGTGCCGTTCAAATTTGAAGGTTGTCTGAATTTCTCAAGAACTCCATCATCAGAATATAAATCAAATCAAAAAGATGAATGTCTGTGTTTACCGACCAATTCCACTTTGCCATCCCTGGTCTTCATCATCAGGTGGTACACTCCACCAAAATGTTGGTAGCCCCCAAAAAAAATTTCATGTTTATAAGAAAACCCTCAAATCATAATGCATGTGCCGTAAAAATTTGAGGAGTTCTTTAATTTCTTCACGACTTCCATGCATTCAAAATATGAATGTCTCAAATAGGATGGGAATTAACAGACACTTCCACTTTGCCATCCCTGTGCTCTATCATCAGCTCCACTCCACCAATTTGATGGGTTTCGTAAAGAAAAATTCTCGAGTTTCTTAAGAAAAGTCCCAAACCATCATGCATTAGCCTATTAAATTTAAAGAGTTCCCTCAATTTCTCATGGATCCCATCATCAGAAATGAATTTTGAAAAACATGGGACTAATCTGCGACCCCCATGGATAATTTAAAATCGGTTCAGTATTGACGGAGTTCTGACGTAACAAACATAAACATAAAATAAAAATAAAGAATAATAATAAAAAATCACATGAATTGAGAAATTCTTCTTTTTGAAAATTTGTAGTCGGGCGGAAACAGGTATTTTGCCGCGTGGCGCGGTATGTGCGGTATCTTTTTGGTAAGTATTTTGGAACTGGATTAACGATTAACGGACTTGGGAAAACTTAACGAAAGTTAATGATTCCGTTAATATATTCTAAAGTTAACTTAAAAGTTAATCCGTTAATGAAAATGTTAACTTCGTTAATTAACGATTAACGGATTAACGAGTTAATGCCCAGCTATGGGTACCACGGTGGGCCGACGGGTGTTTTTTCCCGTAGACCCACAGCATCAAAATGGGACTACGGGTAATTGAAAAGAACTATATTTTACCCGTGGACCACCGCTGTCATATTTTGAAGATTATAAGTCCTAGGTAGGTTAGGTTCGTTAGGTAGCTTCAGATGCCCGAAGGGCAAAGTGCCTATTTTTGGGCCCTGAATAAATTATACACTACTTAGAGTGCTTGGTTAGTTCAGCTACAGTACAATTAAAATCAGTTTACGATTCGGTAAACTAAATGAAATACAAGACTGTTCAACTGATGCTACCTTTAAAAGGAAACTGAAACTGTTCTTAGTAGATCAGGCTTACTACAACGTAGATGAATTTACCAGTTCACGGAGAGGTCATTGACTCAACACTGTCGTACCTAACAAAACTCGTCATAACTTATTGCTTACACGTCACTTATTATTATTTTTATATTGTAACGTGACATAAATAATGTAAATAGAATAGTACCTAAGTAAAAATGACATGTAAAATTATCCTTTACCAATAAATGCTTGTATCTTTGTATCTTTATCAAGAGTGAGCACTCGGATACATCGTGTTGTGACCAGCAATGGCGGCCGATTTATATGTGTGCGTGCAGCCGAGTGATACCATGTGAATTTTCTTTCCCGAATATAATCAAATCGAATTGATGACCGGGGATTCAATGAAAAGTTAAATATTTGTTTTGATGAAAATTATTTCTGTGCTTATAAATAATTACACGTAAATATGTAATATACACATAATTTACAAGTAAAAGTTACTTTAATAGGTATAGTAAACAATTTCATACGGATTACAGTTAGGCAGGTAATTCTCTTTCTAAACAATGTTGAAACAACATTCATGCGACAAGTGATGATTGGGGATTTGTAGGATTTTTGCATATATCATATATAAATATCCCATTTTAACGTAATTTGAAAAATTCAGGCTATTATAATTTAATGTCTGTCAACGTCTGTCTGGCAACGTGGACGTTCGCAGCACTCAATGTGACAGAAAATGGAACTTGAAGAGGTTTGTGTGATGTGTCACACAGCGAAGAGGCGACCTAAAGGTGTAAGTAGGTATTTGATCCGATTATAAATTTGAATAAGTAAACTTTATAAACAAGCACATCTGTCCAGTCCCCTACTGCTAGGGCTGCCATCTCGGACATTGCCGAAACCGGGCAGAAAGTAAAAGTCCCGGACATTTCATTGAAATCGCGTCCTCGCCCCGGACACTAAAGAAAACAAAGGTCATTGGGCGTTTTTGACCCGCTTTATGAAAGTTCGCGTACAGACACCAAACTAGTTTTAAATTATAGAGCTTAATTCCGCTTTTCAAAATACATATATGTCAAAATTTTCAATTTATCGACCGGGAGAAAAAAGATATTCAAAAAAATATGCTGAACATGTTACCTATAATTTTTTAAATTACGCATTACGGAAACAGTATGTATATCGATTTTTTGAAAGAATATATATATTCGTGTCTCTTTATTAATTTCATCCCGAAAGTATGTATTTATTTATGCCAGCCTTTAGTTCACCTACTCGATGGTAACTCCGTTCATCTACTAAACACAAGATGTCGGTAGTAAAGAAGATTTTGGAATATATAATATATTTAAGTGCGGTCAATCAACAGTAAAAATTCACGAAAAATTAATTGCCTTTTTTAGAATTCATTTTAGGTGTATAACTCGATGTCGTTGTTACAAAATTAACCTTAATTTAACTGGAATTTTAGTTCTAATTTACGCCGTTTGTCGCTGTTGTGGCGTGACATCAAAGTGTAAAATAAAATTATTTCTCCACACTATCGGCCTCCAGTGTTATGTAATAAATAAAATTAAATTAAATTAATACCCTGTGAATAAATTATGTTTTAATTGTCTACTATAAAAAATAAAATGCTCATTTTGCTAGCATGGCTCCATCTAGAGACAAGTAGAACAATTAAAGCGTAGATAATTAACGCTAATCGCAATTAATTAACTAAAAACAAACACATATTCCTCAACTCTCCCATGCCCTGCAAGAATGCGACCTATTATTATTATTATTTATTTATTTATGCACAGGCAGCTTATAGCTGATGCGTGCACAATCAATAAAGTCTTGTGTTTTCATCTTTGTTTTTCATAAATTCATCAAGTCTATTTTTGAAAGAGTTCACAGATGATGCACTTATCACCGACTCAGGCAAACTGTTCCACACTTTTACCACAAGGTTAGACAAGAAATGGTTCCTGGGGTTACTAGAACTTGACGAGCGAGCTAATTTCAATGAGTGCCCTCTCAGGTTGCTATTTGTACTCCTGACAAATATGTCCTGTAGCGACGGGACATCGTGGTATCCATGCAATATCTTAAATGTTTCAATTAGGTCACCACGCTGTCTTCGACGTTCTAATGTTGTGAGACGCAACTCCTTGAGTCTTTCTTCATATTCCTTGTGACGCAGGCATGCAACCATTTTTGTAGCTCTTCTTTGTGTCTTTTCCAGTAAGTGGATGTCTTTTTGAAAATAAGGGCTCCAAATTTGAAAAGCGTACTCCAACAGCGGTCTTATATATGTTTTGTATAGTTGGACAAACAAACACTTATCAATATAGGAGAAGGCCTTCCAAATGATAAACAACATTGAGTTTGCTTTTCTGGTAATTTTTAAGATATGCTCTTCCCATTTCAAATTCCGAGTAATAGTTACGCCCAAATCTTTTTGTGACTCAACACTCTGTAGCACTTTAGAATTGATGGTGTAAATAAGACAGGGATTATTGCTACCAATATGTAGAATAGTATATTTATCCAAATTCAAGCTTAAAAGCCACTCATTAGTCCATTGAAAAATCCTATTCAAGTCTTCCTGGATAACATTATGACTAACTAAAGGATTTCCCATTATCTTTGTGTCATCAGCAAATAAGGATATTTTGGACGTCAATATGGGCTTCAGATCTAACAAAAATATGCCGAACAACATTGGGCCGAGCATGGATCCCACCCACCACCACCCACCACTGAGTTGCAGATACATTTATGTACACATCTAGCTCTATTTCGTTTGTGTATACCGTGGGTCAAATGTCCGAACAAAATGCCCAATGACCTTTTAATTTAGAAATATATTGTTTTGCTAGGGATTCACTTCAATCCAAAAATGTCCGGGTTTTACCCACAATAGTTTTTAAAATCCGGGCCGGACGCTCCCCGGACGGGCTTCAAACTAGGACAAATCCGGGGTAACCTGGACGGATGGCAGCCCTACCTACTGCACACCCAAGGAACTCTTTTATTGATATTCTGTGCTTTGTCATAGCTTTCAAATATGCTACTATTATTTGTTTTGAACCCAGTGGTAATCCTCATACTTTTTACGAAGAATTAGCAATAAACAGTCCAGTTGCATGTTTTTTAGTTCTAGTTATCAAGCAGTATCGCTAGACATTGTGAGAATCAACATTAATCATTGTCAACCATTATCAAGTATGTACATGCTACAGTTTTGTATGTACAACAAATACACTACAAGAAGAAACAGAAGAATACACTTTCCTACATATGGTTGTCTTTTTATTAGAACAAGATTTTCATGAAACTGCTGTTATTAATTATAAAAACTTATTTTTATTATCTCTAAATATAAAAATGATTAGCTCTTTTGATATAAGTAATTGAATATTGTAATGGATATTTACCTTAGTGCATGATGAGTCTTCAAGCTCTGGCTTTTTGGGTACTTCAGTGACGGAGTCTTGGTAGCCTTCAGCTCCCGGAGGGCAGTCAGGCAGATCCATACTGATGCACTACACTTGACAGTTTATGACCATAAACGGTCATAAACTATTCCTTATAAACCTAAATCCACTCAAGCACAATCTTCACTCTTCTGCTGCTGTCACTGTAACACAAACCACACAGCTAAGAATGGCATAGCTCTTCGACTAAGTAAACACATAATGTATTAAGTGAATTGATACTTACAATATTCTTAGCTCAAAATACTTACATTATTGTGTCCTAAATTCAAGGTTACACATAATCATATCATCACCAACTCTGATTCTTAAACTACTTCCACGTACAATTGGTATTCAACACATTGATTGGTGTATTTCAATAATGCAACTTGGACTTGTATACATCTATACTCCTAATTGACAATATTTCAAAATTGTAAGGTAAAATGGTTTTCACGCTGTGTATATTATATTATATTATACACCTTGGATTATTCTTTATTAGACAGATATTAGAGGTACTTAATAGGCAGTTTGCAGTTTCATTGATAGATCTTAAAATTTCCTACTTCATGGTTTGCAGAACCATTTTATGAAATGGAGACAAAATGTGCAGTGATCTGCAAAGAAGGCCATATCATTTAACATCAGCATTTGAATATTTAATGATCATGTTCACACATGTCTTCAATGGTGTTAAATAAAGTTTCATAAAAGTGAACTATTATTTTTTGACAGAAGTTTATGAGCAATGGTCATAGCTGATGATAATGTGGCCATAGCCAATTGAGAAATGGCTGTTATATAATCCTCTCACATGCAATAAATACTACAGTTGTGATCCACTTGTGCTTGATCTGCTAGTCATGGCATATGAACTGCTTTTAACCATAAGCCAGGGATGAAACAGAATGAGTACCATCCCAAGGCCAGTTTTGCTGGTCCATCCAAATAAAACTTTGCATTGCCAGTATCTGATAAAACATTCAATTAAATAGAATTACCCTAACAATCTGAGAAACGCTCAATACATTATGTTCCGGTATATGTTTCAAAGCTACATTTGTGTGCACTTTATCAAGATATATTAATCCTCATCATCTCTGCTGGTAAATGAGTCAAACAGACAGCGTCATTGACCGCTTGAACCTGATACTGAAGCAGTTTGATGATCAAAATTGCTGCACGGCGCTCATGGGTTTATTCATACATATTATGTGTCATGCACCATGCAAACAACACAAAAACTTGACAAGGCTTGCTAGACTACAGTGTGTATGTATTGCACAACTTCCCTTAACATAATAAAAAAAGACAACTTCATATAATCACTATAGAGGGGACAACCGTAATCCGTTAAATATCTGTTTTGTTATTCAGTAAGGCTTTCATAAAGATGCAATTTCATAATGAGTATATCCTGATACTCATAAAGACACGTTAAAAATAGTAAACTGTTCTTTAGTTCTGTACAACTTAAAGGGAAGGTTTTATGGACCCATGGAATGTCGTAGGTATTTAACCTCACTCATGAAATTAAATTGATTAGAACATACATTTAAGACTAGCTTTTGTTGTGCCGTGGCGGCTACATGCGGTTAATATTCATAATTTGGATATACAAATTTGGCTAATAGAGGCCGCTGTATGTGTACAGCACAAATTTACACGGGAAAAATGTGCGCAAATAAAAAGAGCAGACGTTTCGAAAGCGTACCTATACACGCCTGATATAATACGTTGCGTAGGAATGCTATAGAATTGCAAACTACTAACAAAACGAGCCGAGAATAACAAAAATATAATAAACTTTAGCGTAAAACATAGAGTGAAGAGTATAATAAAGTTTAATTAGTCACGATAATAATACTGACCTGTAGAATAAGATTTTTCGATCCGCAGTCACTTAATTTACGAAATCATCTACTAGTAAAACGCAAGATATAAATGATAAAAAAATTTAAAAAGCCATCAGCATATCATTTTACTAGGACAATAATTCTGAACCAGAAACTACCATAGTCACCATAGATATTATTAACACACAAAACACGTAACGGAAGCTTCACAATACAATATGGCTTTTTATTCTTTAGTATTTTTATGCAGGTGGCAAAAATTGATACTAACGACGCCACGTACTAAATTAATAGCAGTTGTATTACAGTGGCGCCTCCTTCAACGATCGAGTGTTCCGACTCCATTTTGAACTGGTATAGTGGTATTACCGACCGTGCCTCTACATGCTCGATGCTACAGACTATATAGAGAAAATTTAAGCCAGACCAGAGACAATTTAAGTACTTTTTCAGGTAGTTTGGTTGAGTTATAAATAAAAGGAGTCTTACCGTGCGTTTACATGCTCGGGCTCTCGGCCGAATGTTTCGGCCATGTTAGTACACGATGATTCGAGACAGACTATATAGAGAAAACTTAAGCCAGACCAGAGACAATTTAAGTACTTTTTCAGGTAGTTTCGGTGAGTTAAACGGTGTTTTATTGGTGCGTTTACATGCTCGGGCTCTCGGCCGAATGTTTCGGCCATGTTAGTACACGATGATTCGAGACAGACTATATAGAGAAAACTTAAGCCAGACCAGAGACAATTTAAGTACTTTTTCAGGTAGTTTCAGTGAGTTAAAAGGTGTCTTAAATAATTTCACTTCGGGTGAAGCTATTTAAAAAGTGTCTTAAATGGTTTCAATAACCAAAGCTATTTAAAACACAGTTTAACTCACTGAAACTACCTGAAAAAGCTTAAATTGTCTATGGTCTGGCTTAAACTTAATCTATATAGTCTGTCTCGAATGAGCGTGTACTAGGGTGGGCCGAATCATTCGGCCGAGAGCCCGAGCATGTAAAAGCACCAATAAAACACCGTTTAACTCACCGAAACTACCTGAAAAAGCTTAAATTGTCTATGGTCTGGCTTAAATTTTATCTATATAGTCTGTCTCGAATGAGCGTGTACTAGGGTGCATTCGCCCGCGGCCGAATCATTCGACCGAGGGCCGAGAGCCCGAGCATGTAGAGGCACCATTAAGGAGTCCATACAAAAGGCAGCCAAATAATTGGCAGCCCAATAGTTCATGTCCATTTTTTTGGTTGTGGATTATTGATTCGGATTATCTTTAAATTAAATATAGGAATTATATGTATGTACCTACTAACAGTAGTGAATAAGAAATAATGTACAGTACTAAAATATCATGGGTCCTGCCCGAAATAAATGATTATTTAATTTAATTTAATTTAATTTATTGGGTTGCTGATTATTGTACTGCAAAAATGTCCGACCCGATAAAAGGCAGCCCAATAATTGGCGACCACGATGTACATGGATTATTGGGCTGCCGATTATTGGCCCGCTTCGAGATTGCTCGACCCAAGAAAAGGCAACCCAATAATCGGCGACCCAATAATCCATGTACATCGTGGTCGCCAATTATTGGGTCGCCGATTATTGGGCTGCCTTTTCGCGGGATGCGGATTAGTGGTACCCTTACCGTGCGTTTACATGCTCGGGCTCTCGGCCGAATGTTTCGGCCATGTTAGTACACGATGATTCGAGACAGACTATATAGAGAAAACTTAAGCCAGACCAGAGACAATTTAAGTACTTTTTCAGGTAGTTTGGTTGAGTTAAAAGGTGTTTTAAATAATTTCACTTCGGGTAAAGCTATTTAAATAGTTTCAATAATCAAAGCTATTTAAAACACCGTTTAACTCACCGAAACTACCTGAAAAAGCTTAAATTGTCTATGGTCTGGCTTAAACTTAATCTATATAGTCTGTCTCGAATGAGCGTGTACTAGGGTGGGCCGAATCATTCGGCCGAGAGCCCGAGCATGTAAAAGCACCAGTGCAAGTGGCCCAGCCTGGCAGTCCAATTCGCACTTATTCGTTGAAAGATGCGCAGCGCTGCGTTGTAGCGCATACACTGTACTGGAATTTTAAAAATCGCCGCCATCTCGTATGTCTTTTTTAATAATGAATAATTAATATTTTATGCATTGCCGCATTTCTCAATTGTTTATTACTGTAATTTAGTGCAATTCGGACTGCAAGGGGATGGGCGGAGCTAGCAGGATGTTGCCGTACGGCACGCATCCGGCAACGACATTCACGGTGCCACTAATCCGCATCCCGCGAAAAGGCAGCCCAATAATCGGCGACCCAATAATTGGCGACCACGATGTACATGGATTATTGGGTCGCCGATTATTGGGTTGCCTTTTCTTGGGTCGAGCAATCTCGAAGCGGGCCAATAATCGGCAGCCCAATAATCCATGTACATCGTGGTCGCCAATTATTGGGTCGCCGATTATTGGGCTGCCTTTTATCGGGTCGGACAAGCTCGATAGCGGGCCAATAATCCGAAGCCACAGTTTTTGCAGTACAATAATCAGCAACCCAATAATCCGCAACCAAAAAATGGACACGAATTATTGGGCTGCCAATTATTTGTCTGCCTTTTATACAGACTCCTTAGATCAAATGTTAAGGCAGGTTGGTTTAGGTACGACGACGAGCGAAGCGAGGAGGAGTGTTAGGTAGAACTGCGACCTAACAGCGCGCGAGCTGAGCGAGCGAAGCGAGCGTGCCGCGGTAGCGGCCGGCGAAGGGCCAGAACCGACTTTTTTCGCATCCCGCGAAAAGGCAGCCCAATAATCGGCGCCCCAATAATTGGCGACCACGATGTACATGGATTATTGGGTCGCTGATTATTGGGTTGCCTTTTCTCGGGTCGAACAATCTCGAAGCGGGCCAATAATCGGCAGCCCAATAATCCGTGTACATCGTGGTCGCCAATTATTGGGTCGCCGATTATTGGGCTGCCTTTTAACGGGTCGGACAAGCTCGGTAGCGGGCCAATAATCCGAAGCCACAGTTTTTGCAGTACAATAAACAGCAACCCAATAATCCGCAACCAAAAAAATGGACACGAATTATTGGGCTGCCGATTATTTGGCTGCCTTTTATATGGACTCGGCCCGCTGTACTTTATTACGTGCCGGAGGTGCCGGCAGACTGCCGTGAATGAGGGGCTTAACGATATTTAAGTTAGAGGTGTATTTTGTGTGCCGCTACTTAGTTTTGCATATAAATTGCGAAAAAAGTATATTCTGTGGGAGCGCCCCATACATGTAACTAAATGTCAAAAAATATTTTTTTGCCTAGTATCTACTCTAGGTACATCATTTGATAGGCCTTAACAAATAACTTTGAGGTTACTTGAATAAAAATTTGATTAATCCAATATTTTCAGAGATAATCGCTCTGAAAGTCTGAAAAAGTGTCCCCCCCCCCCTCTAACTTTTGAACGGGAGGTGCGAAAAATGTGAAAAAATTCAGGAAGATAGGATATAAGACGAACTTACAACGAAAATTATTTTGAAGAAATTTGGTCAAGCCGTTTTTGAGTTTTTGCCAAAAAACTTGTTATGTAGTTGTATCATGTCAATCTTTTCTGTTATTATAATTTGTGACTTATTTCATCGGTATCAGGTGCACTTTGTTTTGCGCGTGACATGAAAATGACGATAGTGACGTGGGTTGCACACATAAGACTACTAAATTGGAGCTTTTATCCAATAGCCTCGGCGGCTCCGTATTACAGCGCTTGACTTACGTTCGCAATGACGAAGGTTCAAATCCTGGCGGTGTAGACTATTTATACAACTTCTTTTTTATTTTTGAAATTTTACTTAGTGTTTTTTTTTCAAACTATTAAAACATTTATTTTCAAAATTTTACACTTTTTTATATTTGAGCATATTTTTATGTTATTGTCGTTTTTATTTTCGCGTCAGAATTGTATGAAATTTGGTGGGTAAGGTAGAGTTCCTTATTCTACGTTAGATAGATACGAAGTCCCAATGTGCGACAACAATTTTGTACTAAATTTCCCACTGAGTTACGAAAATCCCATACGATTTCGTAACTCAGTGGAATACACTGTGGGAAACTCAATGGAAATTGCATCTATCTTGAAGAGAAAAAGGAACTCTTCCTACCTACCAAATTTCATTTGAATCAGACGCGAAAAAAAAAACGACAACAAAATAAAAATCCGCCCATTTAGTTAAATTAATGCATCACATTCGACAAGCCATTCCAGCTCACACCTTCGGGCATTTGTTGTGCGTAATATGTACCCGCCATAGATGTGAATAATTACGAAAGTAAGGTGACCTGCAAGTTCGAATCACCTTTTTAGGGTTTTAGGGTTTTAGGGTTCCGTAGCCAAAATGGCATTCGTTCGAGCGCCAATAGTGCGAGCCAGAAATGGGTGCCTTAATTTTACCCGAGTTAAACACTACTTTTCATTTCGAATGCGAGGAAAGTAAAAAAAACAACTATAAAACTAAGTTATTCAAGTAACTTAGTATAAAGATAATCTCGAAGGAAGCATTACAAAAGTGTAGAATATTTAGCAAAACAACGGCATTATGTAGGTATTTTGTATAAACAACCACTCGGTTGAGTCCTCAGGAAAAGGGTCCAGCACACAAACTATTGTCTTCAATTACACTTGCTTTCTTGTATCATTTCTTACACAATAGACATATTGGCCATATCAAACTATTCCAAATTACCAACATTCCGTCACACACACAGACTCAGCCTCCCGCCATTACGCGTTTAACTCACCGAAACTACCTGAAAAAGCTTAAATTGTCTATGGTCTGGCTTAAATTTTATCTATATAGTCTGTCTCGAATGAGCGTGTACTAGGGTGGGCCGAATCATTCGGCCGAGAGCCCGAGCATGTAAAAGCACCATTAGAAATCGGCAACTATATATAGAGAAAACTTAAGCCAGACCAGAGACAATTTAAGTACTTTTTCAGGTAGTTTGGTTGAGTTAAAAGGTGTCTTAAATAATTTCACTTCGGGTAAAGCTATTTAAAAAGTGTCTTAAATAGTTTCAATAACCAAAGCTATTTAACCGTGCGTTTACATGCTCGGGCTCTCGGCCGAATGTTTCGGCCATGTTAGTACACGATGTTACACGTTAGTACACGACACCGTTTAACTCACCGAAACTACCTGAAAAAGCTTAAATTGTCTATGGTCTGGCTTAAATTTTATCTATATAGTCTGTCTCGAATGAGCGTGTACTAGGGTGGGCCGAATCATTCGGCCTAGAGCCCGAGCATGTAAAAGCACCATAAGAGTCGCGATCGTGTCGACTATACCGACCGCATAAAGGACTCCGATGGGAACTCTTTTCCAAGCAAACAGGAATTAGTTAACGCACTGAACGTCGAGTTTATAACCGCGGCCAGCAGGTGCGGCGCCCCTCCGGCCAACCGGCCGCGCGCTGGCGCCGCGCTCGCGGCCGACGCGCTCGCCAGTATCACGACGTATCACTACGATCACCGCCGTTTACGCCTTCGGAAATTGTCACTATATTAAAATGTCACATCGCGTCCAAAACTAGCACCGACCTGTACGGGCTGTCCGCCAATTTATTAAAGATAGTCGGGACACCTCTCGCATCAATTATTTCGTGCATTTGTAACGCTAGTGTCCGCCAAGGGACCTACCCCTCTGCACTTAAAAGGGTAAAAATTTGCCCACTCTATAAGGGTCCGACCGATCCCTTGTTCCAGCAATAAGCAAAATACTAGAGGTAGGGATAAATAACAGGATAATAAAATTTGTATTGGATCGCAATATATTATCGGATCGTCAATACGCATACAGAGCGGGCCGCGCGACCACGGATCTAGTGCGGGAAGTGATGTGGCGCGTGTTGAGCGCGCGCGAGGCGGGTTTGCGCGTGGCGCTGCTGTGCTGCGACCTCTCGCGCGCGTTCGATACCGCTGACCACGCTCTCATCGCTGACAAACTCCAGTTTCACGGAATCCGAGGCCCGTTACTCTCATTACTCATCTCCTTTATGTCCAAAAGGACACAAGTGGTGGTGGGTGAGGCGGGTCGCATCGCGTCCACGGAGCTGGAAAACGTCCTCGGGGTTCCGCAGGGTTCGTGTCTGTCGAACACGTTATTTAGCCTCCTCCTGAACGACCTTTCCGGTACGATAAGGGACGCCGAAATATATATGTACGCGGATGATGTAGCTGCAGTTATAGTTGCACCCTCAGACGCCCTGCTCGAGCAAAAACTAAATGATGTGTCCCAAAAACTCGAAATGTGGTTCTCGTCAAACGGCCTCGCATTAAACAAAGATAAGACCTGCTTCTTGACCTTCAACCTAAACGGTAAAGCCCAAAATCCGCTTAAGGTTATGGTTGGCGATACCACATTGCAGCAGGTCCGATCGACAAAACTGCTTGGCTTCCTGATCGACCACTCTCTCACCTGGGATGGTCACATTGATGAGCTCAGTGCAAAACTGGGGCGCGCTTGTTTAGCTTTGGGTAGGCTAGCTGGCACCGCCTCACGTGCCGTTGTGCGCACCTGCTACTTCGCGACTGTTCACAGTTTCCTTACATATGGAGCGGAGGTATGGGCCCGCGCCGCTGACTCACAACGCGCATTTATATTGCAAAAGAAAGCACTGCGCGCTATAGTGGGAGTATCAAGCGACACCTCGTCTCCAAGAACATCTTCGGGGAGTTGGGAATAATGACGTTGCCTAGCGAACACATATTCCAGGTGGCGCTATACACCCACAATAACCTACACCTATTCGTAAAGCGCGGCACGAACGAAAATCACGCGCTTCGTAGCAATAAACATAGTTATCGCCTGGTCATTCCTAAGCACAAACTATCGAAGTCTGAGCGATCGCCATACATTATGGGCCCGTCAGTCTACAATAGACTGCCCTTAGCAGTCAGAAATGCAGCTTCTACTTATAGTTTTAAAAACAGACTACGAAAATGGCTATTGCAGCTAACTCTGTACAGTATTGAGGAGTTTTTTGATTTGCCTTGCATATAGTTTAATAGTTGTACAATGTATCCATTTGACATGTAACTTTGGAGTTATCAATAAATTATTGTATTGTATTGTAGTATTTGGTTTTACACAGTACAGTCGGTATGCACCAATTTTTGATTGAGTTTACACTCTTCAGACCATTCTTCATTACTTTTAGAGATATTAGCGATTTATATTGAACCAATTATTCTACGTCAACTTGAGGCTTGAGCTTAACCGCGTCAGTTAAAATTTGATTAGCCGCCTAGGCATTGTTACTTGTTACCATATTATTTTGTATTTTGCAGTCTTAACAAGTATCAATACAAAAATGATTCAAATAAAAATTGACTTTATTGTGCGTGCGTAAGTAAGGTTAAGGTTGAAAAGGATCTGAAGTGTTGCGGGTAGTCAGTAGAGAAGCTTTATACAAAAAGAAACCGGTAAACCTGATTCTTCCAGATCTTGACTCGCTTGGGCCCATTCGAATCACGATCTGATTGGATCCCATAAATAAATAAATAAATAAATATCCCATAAAATTCTTTCTATTTCGCCACATTTTTGTATGCACTCACTTTGAGCATGGTGTAATGAAAACTTAAATTTTATGGAAATTTGGGATCATTTTTTTATTATCAGGATGGAATCAGCTCGTGATTCTGTCCCATGAAGGTCCAGATCTGGAAGAATTAGGTGTTCGAGATTTTTTTTGGGAAAAGCTTAATAGACACCAACATTAGGAATAGTCAACCAATCGCTCTTGTTCCTGTAAAAACGTTAAAGGAATAAAAGCATACCTTAAATATGTAGGTATGCTTTTATTCCTTTAACGTTTTAACGTAACAATCCAACAACTTTAAATCATTGTTATGAGTTATTTTTCAAAAATAATTCGTTTTATTTGAAAAATTTGTAAATTCGAATATTGCAAATCGAAGTATTCGTATTATTCGAATACTAAAATTGGACGAATAATGCAAACCCTAGTCATCATCCCTTTTGTTAGGGTCAACACATACGTCCGGAATCAGATCACGGAATCAGATTATGAATTCATATTATGAATTCATAGCGCACCGGACGGAATGCATTGAAGTTAACTGCAATAATTCGCTGACTTTAACTTTTGCCGGGAAGTCCAATTGAAGTCGGTTTGTTTTTCTTTAAAATTATTTAGAAGTCGAGTAAAGTAGCTTCCGACGAATTGAGAACCTCATTTTTTAGAAGTCTGAAAAAAAATTAAACTATCACATCGCACATATAAAATTCTTTATTATCTGAGACGGTAAGCTCGCTGAGTTCGTGGAGGGCGTTAACCGGCTTTGGGTTTCATTTCAATGGCAATTAGACACGAAGATTAGCCCAAACCGTTTTAGTAGTGGCGGTGGTCAGCGTAGCGTGGTCAGAATTGCGGACACCATGCGACCGTCCGCACGCGCCGCCCTCCTCGCGCATCTGCTCGGCGTGCTCGCGGTGGGGCACGTCGTGCTCGGCTCAGAGTACGGGGTACCGGTCGAGATTAAGCTATGGGACACTGGAAGGACGCCCTTGTCGCACATGGTAGACGTAACAAATGAGTTCGGTTTGAAGGTCTTGGCAGAACATAATTTTTTAAACGAAAATAACATAGCCTTCTCACCCTATGGCCTCATGGGTATATTAGTAGCGTTGTATGAGGGAGTTGATGGTGAAAGCTCGTACCAAATACAAAAAGGAATGCAGCTGCCGTGGAACAGAAATGTCATGAGAATAGGCTTTCGAGATATTCACCGCACTTTAAAAGTGAGTATCAGAGTAATTTAAATTTATTGATTACATATTGTGTATTACACGTGTGTGCCAAAATATGTACTTACCTATTACAATAAATGTATTTACAAGTTGGTAAAAATACCCATATCTGAGTACAGTCAGCTGCAGAGCTAATGGAATCGTCCTGTGCCCACGAACTTAATTAATATACAGGGACGTCCACTTATCTCTGCAGATCACCGTACTTATCAACGTTATCACAAAATGTGCGCGTTTTTAGTGGAAGGGACCACTTTCTCGCTTGTAGAAGGTTAATTTGTAACTAAATCTCTATGGCATTAGAGCCTTATCGCCTAGCGACAAAGTGGTACCTTTTAATAAAGACGATCACAAATGTGCGCGTTTTTAGTGAAATCTCTTTGTCGCTTGTTATTAAAGTTCATTTGTTGTTTAGGTATCTAGGTATCATACTTATTAATCGCCACTGCCGTTAAAAATTGCAACGCGAAAAACCGGCAAACAAAGTTTTATAATTCCGTTAAAACAGCTATAATATTTATTAGCCGCAAGTAAATATCAAGCTAAACGGCCGGATTTATCAAACTTTGTGTAGCAACTACGTGCCTCACTTTAATTATAAGTAGGTATAGTCCATATAAACCCTTTTGCGGGAGAAAACGCCTTTGCCCTTGCAGGTAGAAGTGGGACGTCTATAGGTATAATATAGGCCGGTAATAATGATGCGATTGTTTTTATTTTTTCCAGACATATTTTGTCCCAGAAGAAGGTTTCCTCGCAGGTCTAGCATTAAACAACGAGAACGTGACATTTAATGAAAGTTACAAAAAAATCTTACGATTTTATGGGTTTGATCTAGATAACGAACAGTTGCCGACAACTCCCGTAAACAATGAAACAAATGGATCGTCTACACCGACCAACGCGGACGGTGCTGCAGCCACCGCTGCTACCACGGCCGCGCCGAGCACGCTGGCGCGCGAGGACCTATCCACATCCGCCGCTGAGACCACTACCAACCCTAATGCGGAGACTATTAGTGACGTTGACATCCGAATGCCTACTTCATCGCCAACCGCTGGTAATTCGGCCGCACCGAATGCCGAGAGTGCTACACTTTCAAGTACATTACAAACGAAAACCACCACCGTTGCAACGACTTCCGAAACAATCATCAGTACACCCTTTAGTATAGGTACAACTAACACTGAACGTGTCACCGAAAATACACAATCAGCAATGACTGACGGTACACCGGTAGCGGCAACAAGTGCTGATGCTGTTGATATTGAAATTACTACTATTTTAAGTCCTCTTTCCACATCTGCATCAACCGTGTCTACAAATGAAGAATCAGAGGCGTTATCGACAAGTGGCCAGTTGTCGACATCTGTCGCGGCCGCGGCCGACGGCAGTACCACTTCACAAGTACAAGAAACAACTGAGCAACTTACAGCTGGTGCCACGGATACCACAGAAGCAATTAGTACAACAGAAAATAGTGAATCAACCGTGGAAACGCTAGATCGTCGTAAAAAATCGATTGTGAATTTTATCTTCACAAGCCCACCGTATATACACGAAAACGTAATTTACAGAGGTTTTGACATACCTATACCTGTACAAAATAACCCTGGTCTTGGAAACGACCAAATGTTTTTAGCAAACGGCTTAAAAAGCGTTCAGGTGAGTAAATCTTACAGTTAAAACTATGATGCCGTTTCCACCTATTGATAAGCACTATTTTATATGTTTTGTGTGTAGGTAAATGTACCATATTACAGGATTAAGGCATTTCAACTTAGACGCAGCATTTGAAAAAAAAAACGACGGTGACCAAGGTAAAAACTATTTTATTTTGGAGATATATCTTATAAGATATAGTATGAAAGATATGTATTATCATAGATATAGGATAAAAGAACTGGATACCCAATCAGCCGAAAAAAATTACGCTATAAAAGTGCAGCAGTTGCGACTCTTTTTCATATACTCTTGTTTAGCACGTGACGTTTCGTTAAGTGCCAAACAGCTTATAAACTTTTAAAGTGTCTGTATTTGACACTTAATGCTTACTCGTACTTCAGTAAGCCTAGTACACGCTACACGCTCATTCGAGACAGACTATATAGATAAAATTTAAGCCAGACCATAGACAATTTAAGCTTTTTCAGGTAGTTTCGGTGAGTTAAACGGTGTTTTAAATAGCTTTGGTTATTGAAAGTATTGAAGACACTTTTTAAATAGCTTTACCCGAAGTGAAATTATTTAAGACACCTTTTAACTCAACCAAACTACCTAAAAAGTACTTAAATTGTCTCTGGTCTGGCTTAAGTTTTCTCTATATAGTCTGTCTCGAATCATCGTGTACTAACATGGCCGAAACATTCGGCCGAGAGCCCGAGCATGTAAACGCACCGAGCATTTAAATAGCTTTGGTTTTTGAAACTATTTAAGACACTTTTTAAATAGCTTTACCCGAAGTGAAATTATTTAACCGTGCGTTTACATGCTCGGGCTCTCGACCGAATGTTTCGGCCATGTTAGTACACGATGATTCGAGACAGACTATATAGAGAAAACTTAAGCCAGACCAGAGACAATTTAAGTACTTTTTCAGGTAGTTTGGTTGAGTTAAAAGGTGTCTTAAATAATTTCACTTCGGGTAAAGCTATTTAAAAAGTGTCTTAAATAGTTTCAATAACCAAAGCTATTTAAAACACCGTTAACTCACCGAAACTACCTGAAAAAGCTTAAATTGTCTATGGTTTGGCTTAAATTTTATCTATATAGTCTGTCTCGAATGAGCGTGTACTAGGGTGGGCCGAATCATTCGGCCGAGAGCCCGAGCATGTAAAAGCACCAAAAGAATAATATGGGTAAAGAACTTCGAGCCGACAGTAACACAGAAAATTATACAACTACACTAACAAATCTTGCACACTTCGATCTATTTGTGTGTACGGACTAGTGACAACACAGATCCGCGTATGCCCATTTGGGCTTGTACTTCGGCAGAGGGGAAACTGTATGGATGCCGCCTGCCGACTCCCCTCCCTGTGTTTCTTGAAGGTAAAAATAGATGACAATTCAATAAATGTGACCGTGCGTTTACATGCTCGGGCTCTCGGCCGAATGTTTCGGCCATGTTAGTACACGATGATTCGAGACAGACTATATAGAGAAAACTTAAGCCAGACCAGAGACAATTTAAGTACTTTTTCAGGTAGTTTGGTTGAGTTAAAAGGTGTCTTAAATAATTTCACTTCGGGTAAAGCTATTTAAAAAGTGTCTTAAATAGTTTCAATAACCAAAGCTATTTAAAACACCGTTAACTCACCGAAACTACCTGAAAAAGCTTAAATTGTCTATGGTCTGGCTTAAATTTTATCTATATAGTCTGTCTCGAATCATCGTGTACTAACATGCCCGAAACATTCGGCCGAGAGCCCGAGCATGTAAACGCACGGTTACATGCTCGGGCTCTCGGCCGAATGATTCGGCCCACCCTAGTACACGCTCATTCGAGACAGACTATATAGATAAAATTTAAGCCAGACCATAGACAATTTAAGCTTTTTCAGGTAGTTTCGGTGAGTTAAACGGTGTTTTAAATAGCTTTGGTTATTGAAACCATTTAAGACACTTTTTAAATAGCTTTACCCGAAGTGAAATTATTTAAGACACCTTTTAACTCAACCAAACTACCTGAAAAAGTACTTAAATTGTCTCTGGTCTGGCTTAAGTTTTCTCTATATAGTCTGTCTCGAATCATCGTGTACTAACATGGCCGAAACATTCGGCCGAGAGCCCGAGCATGTAAACGCACGGTAAAAGCACCATAACGCTCACTATGGGGGCAAGTGATGGGGCAGTTTCGATAATCTGAATCAATAAAATAATGAAGTTGATTATAAAAACTTGAACTGCTAGTTATTATTAACAAAATCGTGTACTAAATAATTCAAATTTACCCCCGACGTTAAAATGCTCGTAGTAAATTACCTGGTAAGTCGTCTTTGTACTGTTCAAAAATTGTCATCGTCCTGTCTAGGGCTTGCAATATCCGTCCAATTTTGCTATCCGAATATTTATTATTTTACTATCCGGATATCCGAATAAAACGAATAAAAATCGAATATTTTCATTTTTGCATAGAAATACTTATAATGTTAGTAACAAAACCGAAAATAATATTATAAATTGAAAGAGGTGTCATACACTACAGAAGAAGTGACCAAGGCCCCCAGTGCCCAGGGCTGGGATCAAACCAGCAACCTCCTGCTTTCGCGGCAGACGCCCTAACCACTAGGCCACCCGATAACGGCGACCGGAGGCTGAAATTTTCTAAGTATATGCAATCCTTTCTTATTTTTCAAACGCTTAAGACGTGCGGTCCGCTATCTTACGGCTAGGCTCAGACTTACATGTAGTGCTGTCCTTCTAGATAATCTTTACAAATTATTTTCAACTAGAACATCTCTTTCGATTTATATATAGAGTGTGACTACTAAAAAAACATGAATCAAAACAAAAAAAAATATTATCACAGACCAATAAACAATGTTTACCGTCATTTACTGACACTGAACATAAAGCTTTCTATAAGTACATATAATGCTAAAATATAATAAGTATCATGGGACAATTATACACAAATCGTCCTAGTCCCACAGTTAGTTCATTAAGGCTTGTGTTATGATAACTAGACGACGCGCCGTGACGTTTGACTTACATAATATGTAAATAGATATAAAAGCTTAAATTGCTCAGACAAAACATCAACATCAACATCAGAGATCAGAGAAAACATCTATAATTCAAAAACAAATTTTCGTAATAAACACACAAAAAATGCCCTAACCGAGATTCGATTCGAACACGGGAACTACTTGTAGGCAGGGTTACTACCTAGGCGGCCGTTAACAAAGTAATACAATTAGGATTTAAAAAAGTATACTGAGTATACAAACCAAATTAGCTTTGCAACAAGTTCAAAAATTATTAGATGCATCTCGTAGTTAAACAAATATACAATATATGTAATCGGTATTTAAAAATTAAACATGAACTGTCAATCTCAAATGTCAAATGCTAAAAGTTAAAGTAAGAATTTTAATGCTTCTATGCAATCAGCTATTAACGATGTCCGTAGATGGTTGCAAAAGTATCCTGCACTGCACTGGAGGCATATAAATTAAAAACATATTCTACTGTCAGATTGAGGTTGTTGGATCAGTTTCGACACTCGTGGGGACTCGTGGTGGGGTAGTCAAAAGTACATCCTATACCCGTTGGAGCTGGAGGTTATCGACTCTTATTCCACAGCTATCAAAATAAGCCATTTCTGGCGTTGATTTAGGTTTCCAAATATATCTAGAAGGCTGTGTATTTGTAGATAAAGACTTTGCGCTCTGCAGCTGATCCTTCGGAGATGTTGAGGCTTAGTCCTATGTCGGCTTGTTGTGATGAGCTCTCAATTCTTGGTTCCGATTCTGATGGTTGCAGAATTTGTATGCGAGTTAAAAGTGTATCCAAATAAAAAAATCTAACGTTAACGTCATCTACATTCTACAGGGTGTTCTTGAGCATTTGCTTTATTTTCGTCATGCGGCTTGGTATAATTAAAGAACCAGAATTGCATAGTTAGTTTTATTAAATTCGTTAATTTTTATTTTATTAATTTCTCATACAAAATAATTACATGTGGCAGCAACCGCTAATGTAAAACGGGCGTTAGAATTGACTTACTAAGTAACTGACAACTATGACATATCAATGACCTGTCGAATACTCATACTCCGTTTACACACATGCAAATCTCGTTTGAGATAAAATTAAATTAGTAGTTATTTTCTAAATGGAGCTAATAAGAATACCAGTGTCTTTGAGATATTAACTTAATTTAAGCTAAAGAATGCACCCTTGAATTTAAAGCAATTGCTCAAAAACACGTTGTATATATGGACTCTTTTTTAAACTTTTAATAACAATGGGGACATAAATCCATACTAAAGTGTATTATTCGGATTATTCGTATTATCCGGATATGAACTGAGTTTAAATCCGGATAGTAAATTTAACGGATATTCGAATAAAACGAATACTCGGATATCCGGATTGCAAGCCCTCCTGTCCGATCAAATAGATACAGAACATCTAATTACATCAAATAGAACTCATTCATATATTGCATCTACAATGAATAAATTATCTCAAGATTATTCATAAAAGAAGAATTTTATTTTGACTAATTAATAAATATGAATCGACTAAGCAACATCACTATTTTAGCTTGCCCCCAAAGTGAGCGTTAGATAACGGGGTGTAATTATCAATGCAAGTTCGCTAATGTCATTCTGACCCACATTTTTTGACGTTTTTGTTCTGCTTTATGTGTCTATTTTTTTAATAAGTCAATGTCTATTATATTTTTTTATTCGGTTAAAATATAAAAAATATTTTAAATTCGGTTCTAAAAAAAGAAAATAATACTTAAACTAAAAAGGAAGGACATTATTTTGCGTCTAACTAAGGTTTTCATTTCCCGCCGCCCGCGGCGTGCGGCGGCCCGTCGCCCCCCGTGGCGTCTGAATGGTGTGTTCGGGAATGTCACAAAACAGAGAGACTCTCTGTTTTGTGGGGAATGTTCAGGACCGGTCGTTCTCGCCCGTCGCGTGCGGCGTCCACCCGCCATCCGCGACAGCCGCCCGCCGCCCGCCGCGTCTAGTGCAATTCGGACTGCAAGGAGGTGGGCGGAGCTAGCAGGATGTTGCCGTACGGCACGCATCCGGCAACGACATTCACGATGCTATATTACGTGCCGGAGGTGCCGGCGGACTGCCGTGAATGAGGGGCTTTAGCAAACCCAAACCCTCGGAAACTGCCCTCGTTTCGCCCGCCGCGGTCACATTTTAGAACGACCATACGCCCGCTGCCCGCCGCGTGCGGCGACTATCGCCCGCCGGACGCGGCGCACAGCGACTGGTCAGAACGACCGAGGCCTTATAGCCTATTAAATTTAATCAAAAATAGTGATTTTTGATAGTATTTCACTTAATGAAGTACTTTATTAAATCATGATTTCATTGATTGTTTCCTTATTTTACGATAAAAACCAAAATACCACAGCATAATGTATGTAATATCCCGGTATAGTGTACTTTTGTGTGTTTAATTTTGGTAGACTGAAGGCACTGTTACACATGCTCATTACTACTAGCATGCTTGTGCTTATTAGCATATATGCTATGCTACTAAGCATGCTTATTAGCAAGAGGGGTTGGAAGCGGGGCCCCTCCCACTTACCCGCTTGTTAATAAGCATGCTTGTATGAGCATGTGATTTGGGCGGATTCGCACTACGTCCGATCCGAATCCGATCCGAATCCGGTCCGTCGTAGCCGTAGAACTATTTATAAGTAAGTTACGCACTAGAACCGATCTCCGTCATCCGATTTCTTTTCGTCATTCTAGAATCTCCATTTCGGATAAGATTTTTGACGGACCGAAGTAGCCTTAGTATTATTTGTATGAAATGAACGTTCGCGCACTGCGTCCGATCCGAATCCGATCCGAATCCGCTCATTGTAAAAAGCTCCATTTAATCGTCGGTCTTGCAAGAGAGGATGCACCCAGAATTCTTTACGTCTTCTGCGTCTTTGTACGTACAATAGTACTTATTGCTAGAAGTTGATGTCGATTGAAAGGACTCATGATCAACGACGTGAACACTTTGCTGTGGCTCCGCGTAAAGTGCGTAAGCAATGCAATATCCAAATATTATTACCTATATTTTCACGGGTGCGGATCGGACTAGTGCGTAAGCAATATCCGAATTCGCTCCGAGTTTTCTAGACCCATATTTTCACGGGTTCGGATCGGATTCAGATCGGACGTTTTTTTTTATACTACGACGGTGACAAATAAGCATACGGCCCGCCTGATGGTAAGCGGTCACCGTAGCCTATGGACGCCTGCAACTCCAGGGGTGTTACATGCGCGTTGCCGACCCTTTAAAAACTTTAACACTCCTTTTTTGAAGAACCCCATATTGTAGTCCTTTGGGAAAACAGTGGCAGGGAGCTCATTCCACAGCCGGAGCGTCCGCGGGGGGAAGTTCCTCTTAAACCGCACGGTACGAGACCATTTAGGCTCCAGGGTATGCGGGTGAACACCCTGCCGACGGCGAGCGGTGCGGTGGTAGAATGCAGCCGTTGGCATCATATCAAACAATCCATTGTACAAGCGATAGAATACACATAAGGAGGCGAAGTCTCTCCTTAGACTTAAGGGTTCGATATCGCTCGTGAGTTTGGGATCGTTGACAATTCGGACAGCACGTCTTTGGATCGAGTCAAAGGGGCCCAGCTGGTATTATATTATATTATTATATTACGTAGTGTGAATCCGCCCTACCTTGATAAATTGCATTAGGTACCTACACTGCGATTAAGTATTTTTGACATCTAGATGCGCCCTCGTCGAGAGGATTATGTTTTGTAATAAACTTTTCGATTTCTCTATAATCCACAATATTTTCGTTAATAATCCCGCTAGTTCTGTAAATTTTGATCTTTGGCAGATAGTTTAGTTAGTATAACTTAATTATGCTATATCATATCACTTAAACGGCAAAAAGTGGCCACTTGTTGTATCAATTGATACCTGGGTGGATTTTCAAAGAGCGATTTTTAGGTGTCACACGCCTATTACCGCTAAATGTATTACAAAATCACTTCAAATTTATTTTCTGTGTTTGACACAAGAAAACATAACGAGGCACAATATAATCTTTATTGTTATTATAAACAGAACCTAAATAAAAAATATCAAAAATTCTCATTACTAGGCGCACTAAGTCTTTGTGATGTGTCACACTTTCTATGTTATCGCTTTTTCACTTTTGCAAATTTAAAGAATTAAAAAAAAACTATAGCACCTAGAGACATCATTGTTTCACCAAACTATATATTATAACTCCATATCGACAAAGTAGATAATTTTCTTAAAAACAGTCACAAAGTGATTTTTTTAGGTATTCGACAAAGTGAGACGCTTTGCATTCGCATTAAACTTTGGGGGTTTTAAAATGTTAACAAAAGATTTGTTAGACGTGCTATGCCATACGTAACCGCAATATATTTTGATATAGACATTATTTCCGTGAGTTAAAACAGCTTTAAAAACATATAGCGAGTTTTAAGTTTACCGTTTAATTTTCAAGATTACTTTATTTTGTTTAGCTGATCAATGTTGTCTGGTTTAGACCGCTTGTAATGAACACTTTTGTAGCTTATATAAAACCGTTCGTTTCTAAATAAATAAAATAAAATAAATATTTATTTTGTTTTAGCGTATCATTCATCATTAATTCTTTATCAATAAATATGCTAGTTTTCAACCGACTTCAATATTTCTAAAGGAGGAGGTTCTCAATTCGTCTGATTTTTTTTTTATTTATTTTTTTTAATGGATGTTCACTCATAACTCCGTCATTACTGAACCGATTTGAATTTTTTTTTTGTTTTCGGAAAGTAGACGGTTCCTGGTTGGTCCCGTTTTTTTCAAAATCCATTTCTGATGATGGGATCCATGAGGAACTGAGGGAACTCCTCAAATTTGAAAGGCACACGCATGCTGATATGGGTGATTTCTTAAGAAACTCGAGCATTTCTTTACGAAAATCATCAATTTGGTGGAGTGGATCTGATAATGAAGACCAGGGATGGCAAAGTGGAACTGCTTCGTAATTCTCAGGACTATGATCCGATTTTAAAAAATATGTTTTTGTCAGTATATAGATGGTTTCAGGATTGTCCCGTTTTTTTCAAAATCAATTTCTGATGGTGGGATCCATGAGGAACTGAGGGAACTCCTCAAATTTGAAAGGCACATGCATGATGATTTGGGTAGTTTCTTAAGACACTCGAGCATTTCTTTACGAACATCATCAATTTGGTGGAGTGGACCTGATGATGAAGACCAGGGATGTCAAAGTGGAACTGCTTGGTAATTCCCAGGACTGTCATCAGATTTAAAAAAAAAAAAAAAAAAATCTGAAAATAGATGGTTCCAGGTTTGTCCCGCTTTTTTCAAAATCAATTTATGATGATGGGATCCATGAGGAACTGAGGGAACTCCTCAAATTTGAAAGGCACATGCATGATGATTTGGGTAGTTTCTTAAGACACTCGAGCATTTCTTTACGAACATCATCAATTTGGTGGAGTGGACCTGATGATGAAGACCAGGGATGGCAAAGTGGAACTGCTTGTTAATTCCCAGCTCTATCATCCGATTTGAGACATTCATATTTTCTTTGTAAAGAAATACCTTCAAGATAGTCCTATTTGATTATAGTTCTATTTTGATGATGGGCTTCATGAGGGATTGAGAGAACTCCTCAAATTTTAACGGCACATGCATTCTGATTTGAGGGTTTCCTTAAGTAGGGGAACCTGTTCTACCTCGGTCAGTTTTTTCTTTTATGATTTTTAGAAAATTAATGAATAACCGCAGAACTGTTATTTATCCGAATACCATAAGATAGATTAATAAACTATCGAATATAATACGAAATAAAAGGATTGGTATGTCTATTTTGATAGGCTACGTCGACGAAAAAAAAAGGGAAAAGTGTCCAAGGAACAACACCCCTGATGTTCCTTGGACATATCCCGTTGTACCTCGGACACGATATTTTTTTATTAAAAATATTATATTTATAAAATTATCAGATATTATTTATAAAATTATATCTATTTTTAGCATATTTATGCCATTTAATAAAGTTTTCTAGTACAAATTATCTTAGAAAAATTAATCGGCAATTGTCATATTTTATTTTTGCCTAAAACAATTTTCGAACTTTTTTTAAGATTGATTACTTGATAACTTAAAACGCAGGTAACCAAGAATTAGATATACAGTAAATATAAAACATTTAGTTAAAAAAAAATATGCAGTACAAGTTAGGTAGGGGCCAAGGTACAACATATTCTTGGTGTCCGAGGTACAACAAAATAACTTTTTGGACAAGTAAGCTTCGTATTAGCACTTCCAATTAAGATTAACTGAACCTATTCTACCATCGAGTAGCTAATTATCTTGACATTAACCTAATATATAAAAGTTTTTTGTCTGGTAGCAAAACATGAAATGATCAGCCTTGATGTAAAGTTCTAAATTCCAACTTTTCATGACACGATTCATATTTAATAATTTTTCTCGAGATACTACCGGCCCTCAAGTTTCGTTCATAGTTGATTTTATTTGTTATCAAATAAAGTTACAAATAAAGTAAATAAAATATTTTAATTACCCTGGCAAGGTAGAAATATTGCCAATTGTCCGAAGTAAAACTATGTCCAAGGTTCAACAGTTTCCCCTAACTAAAACAGTGTTTTGGCGGAGCCAACATTTTGATGAACTGGATCTGATGATGAAGACCAGGGATCGCAAAGTGGAACTGGTTAATAAACCTAGCTCTACTTATTATCCTAGTTGTGACATTCATCTTTTTGATTTGATTTATATTCTGATGATGGAGTTCTAGAAGAATTCAGAGAACTCCTCAAATTTGAACGGCAGGATAATTGTGATTAGAGGGTGTTCATAATTAGCTTAGACATTTTCTTACTGTAGCCATCATTTTGCTGGAGTGGACCTGATGTTGATAATCAGGGATGGCATAATGAATATGCTCGTTAATTTACAGTCTGTCATCCAATTTAATACATTGTTATTTTGTTTGTTTAAAGGTCTACAAGGGAGTTCCGTTTGATTATACTTCAAATGTAATGATGGAAGCCCTAGGATATTAAGAAAGCTCCTAAATTTTCAATCGTACACGTGCGGTGTATTGGATATTTGTGAAGTAAACTGGCTAACTCAAACAAATTCTTAATTTCACTTTTACCGGGAACCAAATGAAGTCGGTTTTTTTTTCTTAAAAATTATTTATTTTCATTTTGCACAAGGATGTCCCTAAAGCCCCTCATTCACGGCAGTCCGCCGGCGCTCCGGCATGGCTGGATGTAGCGGACACACGGTGTGCAAGTGGCCCAGCCTGGCAGTCCACTTCGCACTTATTCGTCGTAGTAGAGCGCTTGACTTACGATCGGTAAGATGAAGGTTCAAAACCTGGCGGCAACTACTTCATTATTTTAGAAATTAATCTTAATGTTTTTTTTTTCAAACTATTAAAACATTTATTTTCAAAATTTTACACTTATTTTATATATTTGAGCATTTTTTTTTCGCGTCAGAATTGTATGAAATTTGGTGGGTAGGTAGAGTTCCTTATTCTACGTTAGACAGATACGAAGTCCCAATGTGCGACAACAATTTTGTACTAAATTTCCCACTGAGTTACGAAAATCCCATACGATTTTGTAACTCAGTGGAAAAATTGTGGGACATGCTGGGAAATTGGATCTATCTTGAAGATAATAATTAATAATGAATAATTAATATTTTATGCATTGCCGCATTTCTCAATTGTTTATTACTGTAATTTAGTGCAATTCGGACTGCAAGGAGGTGGCCGGAGCTAGCAGGATGTTGCCGTACGACATTCACGGTACTTTATTACGTGTCGGAGGTGCCGGCGGACTGCCGTGAATGAGGGGCTTTATGCGCCCGGCGCACATGTGACAGTCAGTAGCAGTCAGTCAACAGTCAGTATCCCTTGGGCCGTCATGGAGTAATAATAAAATAAAAATACTTAAAAAATGCCACATTGCTCAATAATCGGGTGCCGCAACTAAAGCAAATTTGTAAATAAACATAATTCAAACGTTTCGTATCACAGGTAAGTAAATAATATGTAATTAATTCAATATAAAATTAGTATGGACAAGAGAAATAGGGAAGAGTCACGACGCTGCATTTGTTATCGATAGTGTATGTCATATGCCTTACTGAAATAGTAAGATGAATTTTTATTTAAATATTATTGAAATACTAAAAAAATATATACAGTGTGTATCAGAACGAAGAGCAAACCTTAAAATTGGTTGACGGCAACTCGAATACATTGTAATGACGCCCATTTTACGGGCTTAAGTACCTACATGTTATAGAGACTCCGCTACACGCTCGCGGATCCCGTTCGCTATTAAAATCAGTCGTACGCGCCCGCGTCAGTTAGCGCCCCGTTCATACAATACCTAATTAGATGTGTGTCCATTCCGGGTAATCCGCGTCAGCTAGCGGAGGCCCTTATGACTCCGTTATATAAATTCGGTCGATTTAGCTCAACTTTTTTATATGATTTTTCATAGTTGCCATAATATTTTTACAAGTTTTGATACCAAAAACAAAAGATCATTTCCACGTTAATGGAATGAGTGTAATTAGTTTTTGAAAAATCCACTATTTTGGAACAGCTGTTTTACCATTTTTTGCTCAGGGAGCTTCAAATATCTATCCAGTTTTCGACCTTATTGCTTCCAAATCTTAGTAAATTTTTTTTTTTCTGATTGAGCATAATGTCTTCAAAGGAATAAGTAAAAAACTTTTAAACATTTTTTCACAAAATTAAAAAACTTAAACCATAACGCAGTAATAAAATGAAATAACAATGAAGTCATTTGAGTGTCTGATTTTGAAACAGAGGTTAAAATAAGGGAAGAAATAAAAATATTTGCTTAACTTTATTTCATGTAATTTTAGTGAAATGTTAATAACTGCTCCTAATCTATCGAAATACAATATCGACCCATATCACAACCCTATGAATAGCACGTATGGCAGTTTTGACAATAACATGTCAAAATTACCTGACACGGTCGATTTCTATGAGAATCAAAGCCAAAGGCTCCTCTATATGTAAGGTTGTCACACTAAAGAGGTCCGTGCTCTGGGGCTAAAACTAACTACGACAACCAAGTTTATTGATGCCTGTCTGGTGATTACAAAGTATACAACGTGTTTTTGAGCAGTTGCTTTAAATTCAAGGGTGCATTCTTTAGTTTAAATGAAGGTAATTTCTCAAAGACACTGGTATTCTAACTAGCTCCATTTAGAAAATAACTACTAATTTAATTTTATCTCATATGATATGGGATTTGCATGTGTGTAAACGGAGTATGAGTATTCGACATGACATTGATATGTCATAGTTGTCACTTAGTTAGTAAAGTCAATTCTAATGCCCGTTTTACATTAGCGGTTGATGCTACATGTACATAATTATTTTGTATGAGAAATTAAAAAAATCAAAATTATCGAATTTAATAAAACTAACTAAAGTATAGTTCATATAGAATTGGCACGGAACGAAGATCTCGTAATTTTTAAGTTTTTAATGAAACAAGGTAACTTAGATAAAAATTACAAAGAATATGTGTATTTTTATTAGATTATAACTACCTACAAATATATTTTTTTATTTATTATGTAAAAAAAACGTACTTTGGCCGTGATCGGCTTCATCATCGTCTGAACAGTAGTTTTGTCCATTTTCTTGGCCTGTTGGTTCCACGTAGATCGTAACGAATCGATGTTTTGGACAACTCTACATGTCTTGTTTAAATATTTTTTTTCATAATTGTCCAGTAATTTTCGATTGGTCGAAACTCAGGGCAATTTGGGGGATTCAGGTCTTTGGGTATGAAATCCACTTGGTGTTCACCATACCACTCTAAAACTTTTTTTGAATAGTGGCAGCTGGCTAAATCGGGCCAAAATTTCACAGGACCGTTGTGGTTTCTAATGAAAGGTAAAACTCTTTTCTGCAGGTGCAGACACTCTTTCCTGTATGTATTCGAATTCATAGTTGACGTTGTAATGAAGGTCTGTGTCTTGAGACCGCAACTGCAAATTCCCTGCCATATCATACACTTTTTTGCAAACTTGTCATGTTTGATGAACTTATATTTTTCAGCAACATTTCCTCTTGCGTCGGCCATATAATATTTAGTGCCCGGTAGTTGGTTAAAATCGAGTTTTACATATGTCTCGTCGTCCAACAACAAGCACCCGTTGAATTTTGTCAAAACATGGTCGTACAGTCGTCGAGCTCGAGTTTTGGCTGTTCGGTTCTGTTTTTCGGTCCGATTTGGCTGTTTTACGGCTCGATAACTCTTATAGCCAGCTCGAAGTCGAATTCTTCTAACCGTACTGCGATTTTTCTTAAATTTTTTGGCCAAATCATAGTCAGATAGACCTGGGTTTTGCTTAATTGACCTTATAACTTTGTCCAGATTCTTGTCTTGAGTACCAGATCTTCGATTAGTTTGAGTCTTCCTCTCGATAGATAAGGTCTCCTTGTATCGTTTTATAACCCTGCAGACGGTGGTTTTCGGAATTTTTAGGAACTTGGCAATCTTGGTTCCGGAACAATACGGGTTTTCTAGGTACTTGTTCACGATTTGTTTCCTAATTTCGATTTCCATCGTCGAAAACTAAAAATTGCACAAAGCTAGCCCTAATTAATTTTCAACACTTAAACGTCACAGATTTGTCATCAAATTGCGATAGTCAGTTTTTTTAACACGGTACGAAAAAGTTTGGTTATTCGTCTGTAATTATGTGCCAGGTCTATATGAACTGTACTTTATGCCATTCTGTTTCCTTAATTATACCAAGCCACATGTCGAAGTTAAAGCAAATGCTCAAGAACATCCTGTATTAATTGAAAGAGCGCCTTTTTCCTGTAATTTCCATTGTTTGATTTGATTAAGTAACGTAGTAGATATGTACCTATACCTACTTGTGTATGAGTAATCTGAACGCTGCGTGTTATTGTGCGTGCAGGTGTCGTATATGCATTACGACGCAGTGCTGGAACACGCGTACCTACCGCATTTGGAGGCGGCGGCGCTGCGGCTGCCGCTGGACAGCGAGCGCTACTACCTGCTGGCGCTGTTGCCGGTGCGAGCGCATCCCGCCGAGCTATCGCGCCTGCTAGCCCGTTTGGCACGTCACTCCGATCTGCGCGACGTGTACGCCGCGCTGCGTCCACGCCGTGTGCGCGCCACGCTACCCAGCTTTACTGTCAAAGGCCATGTCACGCTTACTGCTGACTTACAAAAGGTAACTAATAATTCATTACAGGTATATATGGTAAGCAGTACAAAACCTCGAGTTTCAACATTTTTCCTTCTCAAATATGGTGCTACATAGTAAAACTTTTGATGACAAGTTATCCCTAGAAATGTTAAGAATTTCAGTAAATCACAACCATAAATATATTTACAACCAATTGTGGAATATAATGCAAAAACCAAAAAATGGGACAAAAGTATAATCATTGGCCCCTAGGGTACAAATATTGGCATACCAAGAGTACAATGATTGGCATGCCAATAATTGAACTTTGTGTTTATTGGCCCTGCCAATGATTATATATACCATGGTCACTAGATTTGTTTATTTTTAGTGACGATAGTAAATAGAAACTATAACTAAGTAATATAAAACAACACAAATATTACATTTTGAATACCAATAAAAAGGGTATAACAGTTTAAAAGTACTAAATTCTTATGATTTGCGTAATAAAACACACCGTTAGCTTCGATCGTTGCAAAATGTTCTTTTTTACGTGTGTTCCAGCTATAATGCTGGAAAACTTATATAGGTATACTGTTGTCAACAAAGAAAAATATAAATATTTTTTTCTACATTCTACTCAAACGTTTATCTTAATAAATCGATTTTAAGTTCAGGGGGCCAATGATTGGGGCCAAGATTACTACCGCTTACCCTACGTATGTTCGAGGGTAGTCCCAGAAGTATCCGATCTGACAAAAAAAAACAAAAAAAAATCTACATTTTTATTTTTTATTTTTCTACGTAACCTCCTTTTAGTTCTATGCACTTGGCCCATCGATGTTCGATAGCTTCAACACCTTGTTTGATGAGTGAGATTTGTCGAGCTCGTCTAAATACTTGTACCCATCAGCCGCAGCCTCCACTTCATCATTGCTGGCGAATCTTTTACCACCAAGCTATTTTTTTAAATTTGGAAACAAGAAATAATCGGTAGGCGCCAAATCGGGCGAATAGGGAGCATGAGGAAAGTACTTAACTCGAACTTTAACTCGCGACTCGCGGATTTTGGTCATGGCCTTGGTACACGTGTGTACTGGTGCATTGTCCTGGTGAAACAAAATTTTTTTTTTCGCTCGATGCTGTCGTTTTTCACAGATTTTTCACAGGTTAGCATAATACTCGCAATTGATAGTCTTTCCTTTCTGAAGATAATCTATGAAGATTATCCCACGGCAATCCCAAAAACGGAGGCCATGACCTTTCCTGCAGATGGAACGGTTTTTGCCTTCTTTGACGCCGGTTCTCCTCTTCGAGTCCATTGCTTCGACTTCTCTTTCGTCTCGGGTGTGAAATAATGCACCCACGTTTCATCCATAGTGATAAAACGCCGCTTTATTATTGTGAAATTTTGCCAAACACGAGGTCGAAATATCCACGCGTCGCCGTTTTTGTTCGTCTATGAGCAATCGCGGCACCCACCTTGCGCATCTGCCATCTTTTTCATATCCAAATTTTCAGTTAATATGCGATGTACAGCACTTTTTGAAATCCTTGCCATATCTGCTAGCTCGCGTACTTTCAATCGACGGTCATCTAATACCATTTTGTGGATGTTTTTTACAATTTCTGGCGTAGTCACTTCATTTGGCCGACCACATCGATGTTCATCTTCGCAACTAGGCTTCGTTTAAACTCTGCCACCCAATATTTTACTGTTGTAAACGATGGAGCAGACTCCCCCAAAGTAGATTCTAGCTCTGCTTTAATACTAGTTGGACTTATGCCTTTCAAATGAAAGTATTGTATCACATAACGATGGCCAATTTTCTCCGTGTCTGAAAATTCGTTCACAGCCTCCACTATTGATGGCTACTAAACAAACGACAAACGACGCTCCGTGTTCGAATTCCAAATTTGAACTTTATAAAGGGCATTCTTTTTATGAAAAGTATTTACTCAAAATAAAAACCTCTTTAAGTGTGTCAGGTCGGACACTTCTGGTACTGCCCGGTATAAGCATAAAACTTAGAGCCCTCGTAGAGATCTTAGGACTTTTTGAGATTTTTTATATAGTATATAGTCATATCCTTAATGTTATTTGAGGTAAATCTGGAGAAGACTGCTTTTATGTCCTCAACAAGTCCAAACTCACTTCTTACTCTCAGCAAAGAACCATCCCGACAAACATGTTTTTTGTTCGGACTATTTACTTCGCTTGATTTCACGCTAACGCTTTATTAATTTTGTGCTATGATCCTACATGCAGACGAGCCTAGACCTAGTACCTACTAGTGGTACGCCCCGAAGTCCGAACAAGAACGCCCCGAGCGACCCCTATATCTTGGAACCGGATTTTTTTTTTAACCTTGAAATTGCCCAATATTCTAAATTACTCGTATTATCTGAAATTTGTCTCTTTCAAGCAATTGAAGTGTCAAACTTTAAAGTATTATTTTACTCTTCTAATTTCTTTGAAATTAAGACGTCTTTGCTATGAAATCTACGGAATCATTGCTTAGACGGACTCTAATAACATCTTCGTATTAGGTATTAGATAACCCCTTAAAAATAAAATAATAAACAAAATACCGAAAAATAACCGAAATAGTCCAGCAATTCTTTCTCGCGACCCCTATATCTCGGCAACCCCTTGACCGATTTGGCTCTAATTCGAACATTTTTTTTTATTTGTCTAAATTGCAAGACGATCCGATGAACAATAGGTACTCGAGTTAAACAAACATACAAACGATGGATTGTCCAAGAAGTTTCGCCCGCTCGTTCAACTAGTGGTTCGCCCCGACCGCACACTAATCTCTTTCAAGATCTCGAAAATAGTAAGAGCTCGACCGAGATTCGAATAATTAAGACTGATCTCGAGGATTCGCTTTAAATCTCGCGAGATCCCGATTGCTCGCTTCGTCTTCTCGCGCCCCATGCGCGCGCATACGCTTTTACTATATTGCCTGTCATTTTCTACGAGTATAAACATCTAGCGGTTCGTCCCGGACGTGAACTCTCGACCCCTATATTTCGACAACCCCTTGGTTCTTATACGAACTTAAAAATTATATTTATCTCATCTAACCACCTGCCAAATTTCACGACGATCCTATATATCAACGACACTGGCGGTACCGTACCGTCGAACAAACATACATACGAACGAAAATGTCTGCCGATTTTTGCGGGGGAGGGGTACGTCAAATGTAGGGCGATATGTTAGATAAACGTCAGTCCATACAATAAACATGATTGTTTGTCATATGCTTTCGGCAGAGGGGTATGCCTGCCATGCCTATATTGCTACTCCGGCTGGATTAATACTCAAAGTACATACCTACGGTGTTTGCCTATACCTATGCCAAGAAATGTGATGGATGTTGTTTGTAGCTGGGCATCCGTGACGTGTTCGAGCCGCGGCAGCGCGACTTCACTCCGATGACGCCGCAGGTGGGCGTGTACGTGCGCAGCATCGAGCAGGCCGTCTCCGTGGCTATCCGCAAGTACGGGACCGACGACCACAACAGCAGTAGTGAGTACTTGCATTATGTACCTATGAATAACTAGTAGTCCGCCGGAACTTGAACTCGCGACCCCTATATCTCGGCAACCCCTTGGTCGATTCGGTTCATATTCGAACATAAAAAATATATTTATTTCATCTAACCACCTGCCAAATTTCACGACGATCCCATTAACGATACTCGAGTTATTGTCGAACAAGCATATAAACATATATAGAGGAGAGTGCAGGGAGGTACGATGTGTTATGTAATGTAAGAGAAGGTACTGATGGTCTGAATATTTGATTGCAAAATGTAAGCAGATTTCACTGACCGAGTATCATCTCACACCCAAGGCAAGTATTTAGGAACGAGTCGATGTAGACGTGAGTCATCCTTCTAAAGGAGGCATAATCCTCGGTACGTAGGCGCGGAGCAGGAACTCGTCAATCACTCAGGATGCCTACCGCGATCGACTTCGCTCGTCAATTTAAGTACCTCTAAATTACTCCAATATTCAAAAGCGATAGAAAGGCGAACGAACGAAGTGCGTCGCTACGCTACTTACACTTCTCACGTAGTTGTTACTCATCTCAATGCCAAGTTAAATTAGGAAAGGAAATAAGTCACAGTCGAGTACAAACTGTTTAGCGAAGACAAGGCTATGGTGTGGGATGTGGGACGGGCACCACGATCGCACCGGGACGCTGCGTCCTTGGTTCTTGCTCTGTAATTATTTATTATTGAAGTCGCAGACTATGAGCGCTTGCCAGTCGCCGTGCACAGGCTATAAAAGTGTGAATTTGCTATTTCGACAAGCATCTAAAATCGGATATATGTAGCAGCATAGCATACATTATAATTTGGCTGCATATTAATATTTTAGCGCCAGATCAAATTTGCGAAAATGGGCAGGGTAATCAAGCTGAGCAAAAAATACATCTAAAATAATAACTTGTCTTGTGTTATACTATGTTATAGCACTTATAGCTGTATAAGCTGGATATCTTTGACTGCCTGTTATCAGATGTACTCTCTTCGACTGTGCAAAGCTCCAGCAAGACATTGACAACGTTTCTGCTTGGAGTACAAACAATAAATTAAGTCTCAATGAAGACAAATGCTCTGTCATGTCATTCACCCGTGCTCACCGGCATCTAAAGTATGACTACCTGATTGACCATAAGCCCCTACAAAAAGTCAAAACTGCTCGAGATCTCGGCACTAGGTTTGACCCGCACCTCACCTTTAATGACCATATAGTTGCCACCTGCAATGCTGCAAGAAAATGCTTAGGCTTTGTAATCCGCCAATGCAAACTTTTTAATTCGCATATCACCCTTAGCTTACTATTTAATTCATATGTCCGAAGCCGTCTCGAATGTAACGCAATAATTTGGAGTTCACATGAACAACAGTATACTTTGATGCTGGAGAGGGTACAAAAAACATTTATTCGCTTCCTCTTTCAAAAACTATACGGGTAGGTACTACCCTCATTTGTACCCTACTCCTGCCTACTCCATACATACTAGGAATGGTGAACTATACCTCTCTGGAGGTTAGACGAAATATGTTCCTAATTAGATACTTCCTTCGGTTAATACGCGGCAATAGTTCTAACCCTTCATTGTTGGCTCTAATCCCACTGCATGTGGCCCCAGTGTCTGGTGTGCAGCTCCGACCACGTCGCCGTCAGCTGTTTGCGGTTCCGCCAGCGCAGACGCGCGCATTGTCCCACTCATCGCTGCACCGTGCCCTAAGTCTTCTCAATGATGTATTGGACAGCGACAGCAAACTTGACGTTTTCTACAGCTCCGAATCTACGAGTAGCTTCCCGGCAATTAGTTGCCGTTACATGGAATCCATTTCTGCTCGAAGCCCCATTCAAATATAGTTTTGATTACTTACTATGTTAGTCATCATAGTAATATATGTAACATGTATATACTCGTATATATGCTTTTACTCCTGTTCCTGTCCTGTATAGTTAACACGACGTGTAGCTAGACTGTAAGTGTTGATTTTAAGGAATATACAAATAAACAAACAAACTTCTGTTTCCGCGATTGTTGTTCATTGAAATTAAACACTTTAGAACGGATTAATCGCGTTTATTAACCGCATAACCCAACGTTTCGAGCCCTTTCCAGCACTCGTTTTCACAGGGTTAAAATGATGACTGAGAGAATGCGAATTCTCCTCGTAAAGTAGGTACTTAAGTATTAAAATGAAGTCGTAAATTCACAATATAGAATTGAACCCTAATAGTATTTTATACAATCGTGATATAATGAAGAGTTTTTCAGTCGAGTACCGTGTTTAGGCCACGAAGCTTGCTGAGTGGCCTAAGTAAGGTACGAGATTGAAAAACTTAATTATATTACGATTGTATACAATACTTTTTCTACGAGTCATCATCATCATCATCTATGGAGTAACAATTTCATCATTCAATTTCATTGACTTAACAAGGATGTAACACAAAAAGATGGCCGGCAGGCCGGCGCGGTCGGCGCAGGCGTGAGGCGCGCGCTCGGCAAAGTCTCAGGCGTCATCGTAAATAAGTATAAAATTTGTATGAAGGTTTATTACAGTTGCCTACAGCGTATCGAAATGAAATATTATAGTTGAGTTGGACTGTCTAATATCGAAAAGTATGAGCTTATAGTTTTGTCTATGTACTCGTAATTGGCAGATTAAAGTCGGCGAGTAGAAAAAGTATCTTTTTAAATTCCGTTGCATCGCGATCGCCACACACGGTAATTGGTACCTGTCTGCTGTGTGAATGAAGAATATGTAATTAGGAGGGAAATATTTAGATGATGACACGAAGTTGGTGGTGGTAGTGGAGCGCGAACGGCGCCGCCGGGGTCAACGCGACTGCGCGTCACGCTTCCGCGCCTTCCGCCAAACATCCTTCACTCACATCCATGCACGTATCTAACGTACGTTTACTAAATTGATTTTACACCATTAATTAAATTGGCAACCGTGAAGGACGTTACGCGTCGTCGTGCCCAAATAATTTTAGGTACAGATTAATCTCAATATTAGGTACCTGTGTGAACTCTTAGTGGGATTTGTGTTGGGATATAGACTTTACCTTTTCGTTTTCTTAGCAGACTTCGAGAATTCGACGTTAGCGGTTATATATTCGTCTGTTAGTTTTTTGGGTTCCGTACCTCAAAAGGTAAAAACGGAACCCTTATAGCATCACTTTGTTGTCCGTCCGTCCGTCCGTCTGTCTGTCAAGACCCTTTATCTCGGGGACGCGTAGAGGTAGCAAGTTGAAATTAATACCACATACACGGGTCTGCGGTCCCTTGAAGCTGTGAAAAAACCAAACCTCTACGTCAACGCAATCAAAAGATACGGCTGTTTATGTCGCATTTCCCATACATTTGCAATGGGAATCAATACTCGTACTTCGACTTCCCGTTGACCTAACTAGAGTCAGCTCCGTTTCCGTCGTCCGACCTGGGTGTTTTTTTTTTGTTTGGAAGAAGTTACCGCCAATTTGGTCCCACAGAAATGTGTTGCTGATCTGATGATGGGATACATTAGGAATCAAGGGAACTCCTACTTCTCGGATGATATCGCGCTGGCGGATGCGGATAGACGAAAAGTGGTGTAAAAAAGCATGAACGCGAGGAAGATTTCTTGAGAACTCTGGTTTGAAACTACCACCGTAGACACTCGCATAGGCGAAGATGTTATCGAGCGTACCGACCAGTTAAGGTTAAGTAAAATAATAGATTGTATATCAAGGGCATAAAGTAACCCATTTTAGACGAGGCTATTTATTAGTCCGAGTGCAACGAGGACCAATATAGTAGTCGAGGATTGCCGGTAAAAACTAGCCAAGTCAAATCTTTAACTTCACATTCTTTGACTTCTACTGAACTTGGCACCCATTTAGATATCAGATCTTTTGTCGGCAAAGTCGACAATCATGATTCATGATATTCTTATGTTGAACTTGGCTCCCATTTTCACATTTATGTCTTTGGTGGGATATCACTACTTTTTGTCAATATAAAATAATAATAGTTATTTGTACAACAAGAGAGCAAAGTTCGTATTTGTTCTGAGTGCCAATTTTGAGTCCTGAGCAAGCGAAATATTCCATAATAGAATCATCACGAGCGTAGCGAGTGATTCTAATTTAGAATCTTGAGCGTAGTGAAGGACTCAAAGGCACGAGATGCAAATAACTTTGGTCTCGAGTTGAATATACAACTTTTCACCTCAGCAGGAAGAAAAATAAATTAAAACCAAAATGAACGGACAGGAAGGCTTTATTAATTTAAGAATACTACACATTAGTATTGCTTATACGTGACGTTTTTCGGGTAACGATACCACTTTGTTGATTGTTGATAAGTTGCTTATGCCATAATGATTCTAAAGTACCTTATTATATCAACAAATTAGTGGTATCTTTTACTAAATTTAAGAACATGAGGTAAGATTTCAAATTAATCTTTATGGCATTTGCGTCCTTATTAACAACCAACAAAGTAGTACCTTTACCCGCGATTCGGCCGGGAGGAAACTTAATTCGGCGTTTTTGACCGCTTCTTTCAATTCTTCGGGTGTTGCCGTAGCTTCATCACTATCACTACTAGTATCACTCATGTTTTCAGTTCAGATAACTTTTATTTTTAAAGCAATTCAAAAGAGAAGCTATTGAGGAAATTTTCAAATTGAGGATGACAGCCGAAACACTTTTGCTTACTAAATGGTAAAATAATAGAATTTAAAAATTATTTTGTACTCATGTCAACTTGTTGACCCTTTGTTTTTTCATACATTTACTTTTTAAGCAGCTATATGAATCCATTGTTTCATAATAAAGGATTTAAAAAATATGCTTATAATTTCTAAATTTTTCGGTGTCACTGTCGCCGTAGGCATGTATAAAAGACAGCTAGGGATGGGAAAGTTCAACCGATGTCCAAGTTTTTAAAATGAATATGTTTCCAAGAATCTGGTTTTATTTAAGTGTTCAAACATTTAATCGCCAATTACTGTCATTGTTGGTAACTACTCGTAGTAAGTAGGTATATGTCGAAAAAAAAAGCACAATAATGGATAAAGTTTAGGCAGCTTCTTCAGTAAATTGACCATTGCGGTTTATTTGCCGAATAAATTATTGAACGCAGTGACAGCGGAGGTCTACATTTTAACTCGATATACGATATATATGTATATATAACCGATATATACAGTATGTATCACAACGAAGAGCAAACCTTAAAACTGGTTGACGGGGAACTCGACAACTCGAGTACAATGTAATGACGTGCATTTCACGTGCCTAAATACATGTTTAATGGGATAAAATTGCTAAATGAATTACTCGAAGACCATATTTTTGCAGTCGGTTAATGGTTTTTGTAACATCCTATAGGGTTTGTTTACGTTTTTGATTTTTGACAGTGCATGCGTATTGCGTACTGTTGATATGTAGCTAGGGGCAACTAATCAACATTAACGTTGTTATGTCAATGCACATGCGCTTTGAGTTCTGTTTATAAGTAACCTAGGTAATTATTTTAATAATGGCTGTAGTCATAGGCAACGCGCAAGCGCTTTGTTAACTGTTTGTGTATAACTAGGTAAAAATCCAAACTTCAACAAGGTTTGACGCCTGTCTGTCAGTTGGTAATTTAAGAAATGTCATTTATAAGATTGTAAACAAATAATACCTACAGGGAGGTGCAAAACAATAATAATAAATGTATATTTTTATACCTCACGTAAAATCTGTCGTATTTTTGATGAATTAGGTACCATGCTCATATTTATGATCTAAACATTAACGGGTTTCTTTTTTGCCTTCGTTTGCTGATACATACTGTATATATTATATATATATAATTAAATCCACCTGTTAGTTTTCTCCGAGAACCCTCCGGTAAGTAAGTATGTAAATTTATCGAGACACGATGCGCGTCCCTAATCTTATGGTTTATAAAGTTTACGTACCGACAAGCGCTTATGCCGTTGACTCAGACGCTATTATTACTTAACTCGCGCGTAAACAGTATTTGTCAGTCTGAACTAAAGACGAGCCATGCGCGCCGTTGACATGTATAGAAGACTACTCGTACAGACTAGTGCGGTGATATTACTTCATGATTCGATAATGTTTAGTTGTTGTTTTTCATGATAAAGTCCTTTATTTTCAACATTTTCATGTATAGTAAATCTGTTAAGTTTAGAAATTTTGAGAGAAATCTAAGTTTGGAAATAAAAAAAGCCAAATTGAGAAGAATTCCACCTTTAATTATGAATATCGATATCACTATTTGCAATCCCTAAACTTTTTATTAGTTGTTTACTTAAAATTTGCTCTGGCGTGTGAGTGAGCGTCTTGGGCCTTGGCGGACAGGGTCCGGCGGCCAAAAGGTAAAAAAGTTGCATGTCTTGACTGAACATTGTCAATCTGACGTTTATTTTCCTCACGCTCGCAGCAAAATCGCATTTTGCTCACTGGTTTCGCATATCAAAGTAAGCCTTTTCGAGCTGCTGAGGTGAAAAAATAATTTTAATGATCTACATCCATGGAAAATTAAACCCTAATCAAAAGGTAATCATTTCACGAGAATAGAAGCCAATGCACTTTTCTGCTCCATCACATCAGTCCTTGCCAACACCAACTACGGTCGAAGTACTTATCGAAACAAAACACGAGGGTACTACATCAACTAATTTTTGAGTTCCAGTGGCCACCTTTCTGGTCCATCATCAGACCTTGGATATCATCTACCTAGTAAAAATAGTAAGATCGTGTACGTACTTATTTTAAACTTTTAAAAGCCTTCCATTGTTTGCCGCAATCAGTAAGAGATATAGCGCGTGTAGCAAATGGTTAACTATTAACATTCGCCAACCTCTTGACGTCGTGGCCTCTGGGCTCTATTAAAACCAAAGTCTATTAGGACCATGTTACAGTAGCTGGATTGGTCTGTGCCTGTGGCTGTAGCGTCCGCGGCAGCGCAGGCGGATGGCGCAACGCGGCGACACGCGCCTTTGCGTCTATTGAACCACTCTCGCGTGCTGACCAATCACCATCATGATAACGACATTACCCGGTCTGAATGCTTAATCGCGAGTTTAAATTGCGATTTGCAAATAGTCTGTTTTTATGCACGTGCCTGAAATGAATCAGTGCATCTACCTAACAAAATATTGGTCATGTAATTGTTTCCGGTCTGCTACAGGTCGATTATTTTGTTTCACCAATTATGATAAGGATAACTATCGATACTACATGTAATACGAGGTCGCTACCATTTTGATGAAATTTGATTAGATTGTGGACATTGGACAGCGCCGATGACCTAAATACGTAGATTACGTAGTTGGTGTAGGTATTTTTTACCACGTGCATAAGGGTAAGATTACTGTAGCAGGTTTACCAGTTTAAATAAATTTGATATTTTAATTTCAGGGTACGTGAACAGGCCCCCAGTTCACTTCTCGGCGACGTATCCTTTCCTGTACTTCGTGATGGACGCCAGCATTCATGTCGCCCTCATGGCGGGGAAAATGGCCGATCCGCTCAATTCAAGAATATTATAGTTATATATCTAAATGAACCTTCAACGGGGCCGTGCATGATGTCAACGTCATCTCCACAATATTGTTATCCCCAGAAGTGGCATTGCGCTCCTCGCAAAAAATGTGCCGAAGGCTCACAGATGGTCAGACACTTTTGGCTGACGGTAATTTAAATATGTAAGTACATTGGTACCTACGTATTTGTTACATCATGTACTTTAAAATGTACGAGTCAATACTATCTTATTGGGTCTTCATCAAGTACTCCAAATAAATTTATTTATATCTTACATAAATACATTTATTTAAATATTATTTATAATTTATATATTATATTATATTAATTATATGCTAGATACATATACCATATCATATGTATTGTATAAAGTACCATGTCTGGCGAGGGTCACTTAGATGTTATTATTTGTGTGTATTTACTAACCGAAGAAAATATATGTTGTACAAATGAAAAATAAGTTTCTTTTGCAAAAGCCCCCTTTATAGACAACGCACAAGAACAAACTAACATTTGCTAATTCTTTGCTCCAGTTCTAGATGGTCATGATTGCCCGAATCCGGATATGGTCGTCATTTCAATCCCATCAAAAGCATTACATTTAAAAAGACGCAAGTCTCGCTCCGCAGTTCTTATGCTGCAAAAGTTTCGAGATGTAATGTTAAAACAAGTCGGTTATTTCAGTCGGTACCGGGGGGTGTCCGTAGAACGCGACTTCCACAGACTTGCCTATTTTATTTGAACTCTGTATTCCTCTACGATTTGAGAATAGGCAAGTCGGTTCACGTATGCATTGGTATGACTTTTCCATTTTACGAACTTTCTGTGATTATCTGATTATAAATCTTATGCAAATGTAGGTTAACTTGAAGAAACCATTTAAAACTCAAGTTCAAAAGTGTCGTAGTTACTCCTGATTGCTGATACTAAGATATTGCCAAAGCTTACCAAGTGCGGGATAAGACTTGAACAATTTAAAGATGTGACCTCCGATTGCGCGACTTTAAATCCTAACTACTTTATATACATGTCGGAGACAGAAGTCATTAGTACGAGACTTCGATCGACTACGAAACGCAAGCGCCGTGGTGGCCGTTTGGCGAACTACTTTGACAGCGTTTATTAATTTCATTAACGGGAACGTCAAGTGGTTAACTTGGATGTGGTCGGTGTGAGGTTGGCAGCAATGTTGTTGAGTTGGTAGGCCTGTCAGTTGAGCTGACTTCCGATTATGAATTCCTGTGGTGGGAGGTAACTCCCATAAAGTGGAGCGCGCAAGCGGAGCGCGGCTCAGTGCTCATTATCCTTCACTCAGTGCACATTATTCTTTGCTCAGTACTGATTATTCCTTAGTCGACCGTCTTAGAGAACAGACTAACCTCGCACAGACAACACCACGTTTTCCTTAGTTTGGTTATAAATAAATAAATAAATATTATGGGACAATCTTACACAAATCGACCTAGTCCCACGGTAAGCTCATTAAGGCTTGTGTTGTGGGTACTAGGCGACGATATATATAATAGATAGATACATATAAATACTTAGAAAACATCCATAACTCAGGAACAAATATTCGTGATAAACACACAAATAAATGCCCTGACCAGGATTCGAACCCGGGACCTCCTGCTTCGTAGGCAGGGTCACTACCAACTAGGCTAGGAGGCCGTTAAAAATCCATCCGTCTGGATCATTGCAATCCTCATTTCTTTTAGATTACTAGTAGTTGCGAATAACTGAATACAATGCCGTTTGTTATAATCTGTAATGATTTCATTATAATCTAAAGTAATACTCGTACTTGTGCTGTCGTAATTTAATCTGCCAATGTAACTCTAATGATTTTTCAGTTAAACAATATCAGCCCCGCTGAGTTTCTTGCTGGTTCTTCTCAGTAAGAGGTCTTTTCCGAACCGGTGGTAGTTTATTGGCTATTTAGTTTACCAGTCTAGTTTTACAAACAATTCTAATGGTCAGAATAAAGTCATTGTCCCCTAGTTGTTGTTTCATTTGCTTGTGGTGTGTCCGTGCGATACATCGTACCTAGTGTGCATTTCTGAGGTTAAGTATTGACGTCCTGGAGTGTAAGTATTGTCACCCTGAACTGCAAGTATGGTGTGTGTGAGTATCTTGTCACCATCCTGACCATGCCGATGCAGTTACCGCTCTGGCCCCTGCCATGCAGACGCCCCGCTCGGTCGACCCGTGATGGAGCCCACACAAAACACGATGTTCTTGCGGCCCGTGGAGCCACGCGAAGTATACGGCCTAATGCGAAGTCTAAAGTCGAAAACAAGCTACGGGATCGACGAACTACCATCGATATTAATAAAATCTTGTGCAAACGAATTAACTTTACCACTCACCTATATTATAAATCAGTCTTTTTCCGAGGGTATATTTCGAGGGTATATGTTAAAGCAAGCTGTAATAAAACCTATTCACAAAAAGAACCAAAAAACCGACCCAAACAATTACCGCCCGATAGCCCTACTTCCATCAATTTCAAAAATTTTTGAAAGAGCAATGTGCAACCGACTATATTCTTTTTGCGAAAAATACAACATCTTTTCCGATTCACAAAATGGTTTTCGAAAAAAGCGGTCAACAACGTTAGCAGCTTATAAATACGTCAACGACATTTTAAATATTTTAAACAACAAAGAGTATGCTGTTGGAATTTTATTTGATATGTCAAAAGCTTACGAAAAAGTCAAATTTAACATACTGCTTGACAAACTGTACGGTATCGGAGTGCGCGGTATAACTCACAAATGGTTCCAATCTTATTTAAGAAATAGGAAACAATATTGAATATACAAATGAGCAATCCTGAGAAATAAGTATTGTTAGATCTGATGTCAAACCAGTGGTAGACTCAATCCCTCAGGGCAGCGTTATTGGATGCGTCCTTTTTATAATTTATATAAATGACCTCCCCAGAGCTATTAACGAAACCTGTGTCATGTTTGCGGACGACTTTTCCTTACTGCTATCATGTAAAAATAGCGTTAACCTCAACAATAATATCTATCAAATTATAACCAAAATCGTAAGCTGGATGAAAGATCACAATTTAGAATTAAATTTTTCCAAAACCAAAATAATGCAATTTAGGCCACACCAGAAAACGGAATTAGACATAGACTTTTCATTCGACGGAGTTAAACTAGAATGCGTCCCTACGTTCCCGCTCCTTGGCATAACTATCGATACCCACATGAACTGGAAAGACCATATACAAAAAATTAAAACAAAACTGAGCCAATTCATTTATGCCTTCAGGCAGCTGAAAAAGACTACTGATTTAAAAACCACCTTATCGGCCTACTACGCTTTTGTACATGCGTGGTTAAGTTATGGTGTGATTTTATGGGGCAATGGTACTGACGCACCAGTTACTTATCTTGCAGAAAGAATGCATCCGTATTTTATCAAACACTAAAAAACCGACAAGTTGCAAAACACTTTTTACAAAACATGGCATCCTTACATTACCTAGTATATATATTTTAGAATCATGCAAATTCGTAAAAAATAATCCAGAAATGTACTCAAGAATCGGAGATATATCGAGACGTTTTGAATCTCGCTCAAAAAATAATTTAATACAAATAGCATCTAAATTAGCCATGCATAAAAATGGACCCTACCCCACTTCAATAAGAATTTTTAATCATCTACCGAACCAAATAAAAAGTGAGCCTAGTCAAAATAAATTTATAAATGATTTAAAACAGTTTCTAGTGGAGAAAGCCTACTATACGGTCGAGGAATATCTGGAAAGCCTATAAAAAAAGAGAATATGTAAATGAAATGTTTTATTACACATAATTAATTAATGTTTAAATTTATTATTACATTCAAATTTTTTAACATATAATATTGTATTAATTTAATTTTACTTGTACCAATATCATTAATTATCGCAATCAATCAAGTGGCATATCCGAAGAGGACGCGTTTTACATATATAACTAAATACAATGATCTGTGAACTAATATCGTCTACTTCAGCTGTTAAGACTTCGGCTATATTTTAGGCGCCCGTGCACAGTTTGTACTTATATCATAATAAGTCCCTGTACAGACTCGCGGGTCTTCTTATTATGCTTGTTTTCTTTACAAGCAGGGTTGCAAGAATTCGCCTTCACGGCATTCGAGTCGTAAATATACGGAGTCTTTACGCCTCGAGTATTTTAAACTCAAAATTAACTGTGGCTCAGAACAGTCACAACACTGGCTAGAAGCCGCGAAATGATAGGTACTTTGAAATTGTATGTAATTAATATTAATAAATAAGTTGAATTTTAAATACTTAGGCGGATAATTACAATAAACATTCACTACATACCTACAAATAAGTTTTCAGTCCTCCGGCCGGTAAGCGCCACTTTACGCAAAACTAAATTGCCGCCTGCCGGCTCCGTCGGGCTGAAAAATAGTATACAAACCTTGGCCGGTAAATGGGAAAGCCTCGGATCACATGTTAGTCGACCTCGGCTTCGCCTCGGCCGACAATTACATGCAGTCCGAGGCATTTCCCACTTAAACGGCCTTGGTATGTAATGTACTATTATTGAGAAAGAAACATTACGGTTACAAAAATAGACTAAACCTAGATTTGGTTGTATACTAGTAGGAGCCTAACTCCATCAAGGCGTCGATATGTTCGGTCTCCGGGAGAATGTCGATCTCGGCTTCCGCCTTCGCATTGTTGCCGAGTTTCGGGTCCACAGTGAAGAATCGGAACAATTTTGAAAGATTTATGATCGAATAGGCGGAGTGAGCCAGCCAATCCTCTGTCATTTCTTTCAATACTTGAAAAGCTGAAGTGACGTGCGACGCGGCTCTGACCTCTGTAACCAAGAGTGACATATTCAATATTAACTTATACTTGATTTAAAGAGATAGTCTACTACAGTCCGTGAGCTCTTAGGACCTTCGGATTTTAGAATGATATTCCGCCAACCGGCGGTAACACTCGAAGGTTCCGCTATTTTGCTTTTTTATACTCAAAAAGTTTTTAATATCATCAGTCAATGTGAAGTACACCCCAATATAATGGTATTATCATTTAGTATTCCTTGATAACGATATTAAGATTTGACTTTTGCCTGCGAGGTGGTAAATAAAGGGCTGACATTCTCTTTTCAATTTGCCTCCGATCGAATCATAGAGGTATGATTTCGCGCTAACGCTTCAAGACTTTATATGAAAATGTAACGAATACGAAAGAGATACACGACAAATGAAAAACGTGACCATTTTCGTGCTCCCAAGTCTACGCATCTAAACGCTTGATGATATTATTTTTAGTTAAATTGTAGTTTATTTAAGTATTTGATTGTGCAATGAATGACATAGTTTTATATTTTCTTCACCATAAAGAAAATTAATTTACATAATCACATATTAATTTCGATTTCTGTTTAAATGTTTCCAGTGACAGTTGGCATCTTTGCGTGTTTGGTCACTTTCTTGTCATATTCGTTCTGTGGGTCAAATGACAAATTCTAATTCCATTTCATTTTGATTATGACAAAAAGTTAAATCGCGAGATAGAATATTAAGTATAACCATTACTTTACGGTTTACTTTCCATTGAGGTTAATAGTCAATGTTAACTCTTGTGTTTAATAAGAAAGCCGGACAGATGACAATCATCACCTAGCTCCTAAGAATCTCTAAAATTCGAAGGTCCTTTTGAAAGCTCACGGACTGTGCCAGTCGGAACAACATACGCCTTATGGTGTTTTATAAAACCAACAAGTTTCCCTCAAAAATGTTTGGTATGAGATTTTATAGCAATCTGAGCTTTTTTGTGCAGTTATCAATTAACATTTTGAATATAAACAATCAATCAGACACCGGGAATATTTTTAAAGGCGGAAGCCCAGCGTGGTACCTACCGGTCATGTCACGTTAACGTGCGTCGTGGTGACATCTTCTATCCGACGGTCGATCATAATTTTAGTACAAAAATAACAAATAAAATTTTGTTTTTATTACACAACAATAAAGAACTTAGTTCTGAATTGGCATTCAGATACACGATCTAATAACTGTCCGATCGTCGAGGGCCTCAAGGAAAACGGCAGCTCCATGATCGAGCACCGCAATGGGTTCCCTTTAACTTTAAGTATGCTTAATAGTAAACTTACTGGAGTTATTATTTCTGCTGATGTCGAACAGGAAGAGGAAGAAATTGATTTGTAGATATAGGTCTTTCTCAGTGTATTCTCTAAACATGACGCCCTTCTCGCAAGTCGGGCAGAGCGGGAAGCCGCCGGCGAAGGCCTGGGGCAGCCGCGGCGAGCGGCGCGCGCACGCGGGGTCCTCGCACGCCAGCCAGCCGGCGCAGTAGCGCGCCAGGTGCGCGCGCAGTTGTGCGCTCAGTGCGTTCTGCAGGCTGGCCAAGTACTCCACAGGCTTCACGCTGCATTCTGAGTTTTGACAGAACTCCATGAACGACACGGTCTCTTTATCAATCTTGGCGAATGATTCCCTTATTTTATTCTCCATCCTGCAATTTTCACCGACGCACATGAAAACGAATTCTTTGCAATGTCTATATTTTTCTTGCTCATTTTCGACTTCATAGGAGTCCGTCTGTGCGGCTTCCTTCTTGACGGCTCGCCTGTAGCCGGAGGGGTCTAGACCGAGGCAACCGGCGACTCGCGCCGAGTCCACGCCCTCGATGGGCTCGCAGATGCGCGATATGACCGGGTGAAGTTGATGCGCCAAGTAATATTGGTAGTCTACCTTCAAATGTTCTGAACTTTTCAGTTCCTCTATATGATAAGCTCTTTGCGTCACCGAGTTCGCAGTACCGTCTTCACAAATAATATAAGGCACGATATCGCCTTTCTTGAACCGTCTACTATTCTTTAAATTAAGTCTGAGCGCGACTTGAACGTGCGGTTGCGTATGTTTATCGGCATATTCAGTGGGATTTTTCGTCAGCTGTTTTGTAATAGTCAACATAGAGAGCGGCATTTTTCCACCCACGAGATCTTCTTTAAGTTTGCCGAGATGGGCCTGTATGCTCTCGAGGCGGTCGTCGGCGCTCTGCTCGGACAGGATCTGCGTGAGGATGAAGCGACCCGCCTCGGCCGCCAGCTGCGACCAGTCTCGCCGCACGATGTCCAAACCTTTATGTTCTTGACTCATCACTAATTCTCCGCCTTTGTTTTTACTAATAACAACGGCGGCGTACTTTTTCTTTTTTAACAGTAATAGGTACCGAAACACGCCATCAATATCTAACTCGATCTGCTTGTACTTTTTGTTGATCTCTCGTTTTAAATCGTTTCCGATCTTGAAAACGTAGTCGTAGTCCAAGCAGTTGGTGTTGATCATCAAGCTGTCCGTGTCGCCGTAGACCACCTCGTAGTTGAGCTTCTGCACGATGTCCTTGGTGTCGAGGAGGATCTCGCGGCCCTTCAGGGTGACGAGCGCGGCCAGCGGCTTGGCGTAGAAGCGCGAGTGCGCGAACCCGAGGCAGCCGTACATGGAGTTGGCAGTCAGCTTCAGCGCCGTCTGCCGGATGTTGTACTGCATGTACTGCTCCGGGGGCAGATCACTCGCCTTCATTAGCTTCTTTACTTCTCTTCTGCTCTCTACCAGTTTTCGAATTTGTGTCGGTAACACACCAAATTCACTATTAGGCCCCGGCAGTACTAGATTGTTCACGTCATCTTCGGGAGCCGAAGCATTCTTTCTTTTTACTGTCGTAAAGCAGATATTGTACTCTTGTATAATACTAGGATATAACGAATTGAAATCCATGAGCAGAATAAGTTTATCGTAGAATCCCTTTTTAGGGTCGAGCACCAGGCCGCCGGAGTAGGCCGCCTTCTTGGGCTGCGGGCCGTCGGCGCGGCGGCCGGCCGCCTTGTCGGGCACGATGTGCTCGCGCTCCGTGAAGGCGTGCAGCAGGAGGAACTCGTTGCGCTCGGAGCGCCCGCCTAGCAGCGTCCGCGACATCACATTACCGGCTATTTGCGTGATTTGCAGCGCGAGCGGTATCACATTCAATTCGCACAAGATCTTAAGTATGTAGGATGCGTCTTGCATGCTCAGCGATACTAACTGGAGCAGATCGCTGCTGTTGTCATAATACCTCGGTAAATCTTCGAGAGCCACGTCCGCGCGTTCGCCTTCTGCCATTTTGAGAACGTTCACACAAAGCGTGTCCATATCGAAACTCCTCGACGAGATGAGTTCCATTGCCGAAACTTTTATGTCACAGACCAGCCGCCCTAAAAAAGCGTCTTTACTTGCGAATTTTCGTTGAGGCATCGTAGACCTTTTCAGGCGTCCTAAACGAGACCAATTTGGTATGTTCAAGTCTAATACGTTTCCTATTAATAAATCTTGTTGGAATCCCTGCAGGTCGTGACCTACGACCAAATCAGGATCTAATTTCCAGAATTGCACCATGAAATAGTTGAGCAGTTCCCTCTCCGTGTCGCATTTGGTCAACCTGGTCGCCTTGTACTGAGCCAGCGCCTGCTTCAGGTCCACGGGCCACGAGTCGTCGCACTTGGTGATCACTGCAACCAGGTAAGTAAATAGGTAAGTAAGTAATCATTTCTTTGTATAACACAGGTGATACAAAGGGTGTGTTGTGTAATATACAGCAGAAAGTCTGCGTTATGCCTACAATCTGACGTACAAAATGGAAAATATAATATTAAATTATAACAATAAATAGATGAAAAACCAACTTAATTAAATTTATGTCAATTTACTATCAAATTATTTAAAACATATTATGTAATTAAAACAATTATTATTGGAGTAATAGGATTAATTCATAGTAATACGATTGGAGTAACAGATAATATTTATTTTTCTACTCGTCTATTTTAATCTGTCAATTACAAACACATAGACAAAACTACAGCACTAAGCACATCCTTTTCGATATCAGACAGTCTATGATACATCCAACTTAACTATAATCATTCATTAGGATACGCTGTAGCCAACTATAATAATTTCAAAAATAGAACTTCATACAAATTATATACTCATTTGCGATACCTGGCAAATGGGTGAGGCTCCAAAGAATATAGCTTAACTAACCAGTTCGACTAACGACAATGTTCAATGTTCATTATTTTCACATAAACACTAAGGAAACATGCTTTTAATAACAATAGTAATAAGCATACTCTAATTAATTATAAATATATCTTTATATATCTGGATGCGGGTGGCGCAGGACCGGTCATTGTGGAAATCTTTGGGGGAGGCCTATGTCCAGCAGTGGACGTTTTGCGGCTGAAATGATGATGATGATATCTTTATAATCTTTTTATGGCTGGATGACCAACGGGTCGTTGCGTTTTATGTCTGATTGAATTCAAACCAAATATTTATGGTTATAATTCTGAATAAACATTTTTTCAACGAATGTGAAAAAATTGTTGTTATTTAATAGCATATTTTTCGCTCAAAATCATTTCCAAGAGCAAATATTACTTGATTGACCGAGCGCTAGCGAAGATTTCTGTTTCAGCTTGTAAAAAATGTTTTCGTATAGTCCAGTGTGCGTACGTACCACGAGTTGCATTCGATTGCGACTGCGGCTTTCGAAAGTATGTCCGTCTCGCTCCTACCACTACTCTGGCAGGAGCGAGACGGACATACTGTCGAATGCCGCCGGTTCTGAATATATTATTTTTTAGGGTCTCGCAGTGAAAATGGCAGAAACTGAACCCGCTCCATACATGTAACTAAATTTCAACTGTTTTCGTAATATGTACAGTCAACCAATTGGAATCCTATCATTTCATATAATACATCATATCGAAATTCGTTTTTTTTTCACTTAGTTTAAAACCTCCTCCTGCCCATCATACTCAGAAAAAGCCATTGAAATTTAAACCCAATTATTTAAGAAATACAGTTGATTTTCCTTTGTTTCACGTATTAAGGAAAAACAGAGAAGATCTAACGTAACTTCAACTATTTTATTATTTATTATTATTTATTTATTTATGCACAGGCAGCTTATAGCTGATGCGTGCACAATCAATAAAGTCTTGTGTTTTCATCTTTGTTTTTCATAAATTCATCAAGTCTATTTTTGAAAGAGTTCACAGATGATGCACTTATCACCGACTCAGGCAAACTGTTCCACACTTTTACCACAAGGTTAGACAAGAAATGGTTCCTGGGGTTACTAGAACTTGACGAGCGAGCTAATTTCAATGAGTGCCCTCTCAGGTTGCTATTTGTACTCCTGACAAATATGTCCTGTAGCGACGGGACATCGTGGTATCCATGCAATATCTTAAATGTTTCAATTAGGTCACCACGCTGTCTTCGACGTTCTAATGTTGTGAGACGCAACTCCTTGAGTCTTTCTTCATATTCCTTGTGACGCAGGCATGCAACCATTTTTGTAGCTCTTCTTTGTGTCTTTTCCAGTAAGTGGATGTCTTTTTGAAAATAAGGGCTCCAAATTTGAAAAGCGTACTCCAACAGCGGTCTTATATATGTTTTGTATAGTTGGACAAACAGACACTTATCAATATAGGAGAAAGCCTTCCGAATGATAAACAACATTGAGTTTGCTTTTCTGGTAATTTTTAAGATATGCTCTTCCCATTTCAAATTCCGAAACTATACAGGACTTTTATTCGTAACTTGCTAAAAGTTAAATATGTCCTTTAGAAATCGCATTGGGCAGGACGAGGATAGGTAACACATAGAATAATGTGGCGAAGTCACTGTAGATAATGTAAGGCAGCTAAAAGGTTAGCTCCTTAGACCAAAGATTTGTCAACTTTTAATAAAATGACCTCTCTTCCATAATTTGAAAACCTTGCGTGCTACTTTTTGTATAGGCTGATGCTTATGTGACATATCTATTCTGATAAGTCTACGTAATGTCGAATAACCATTCAACATCCCCGCTAAAATCGGTAAAATGTTTTGTTTAGAAAATGTCAAACAGTCCAGTTGTCTATGGTCTAAGGTTATCCCCCAGTGAAATAAAACAATTATGAAAACTGCACGCCTACCACGAACATCGAAAATTGACATTGACGGGAAAACCTCTTTGTCACTCCAATATGCAAGTGTGACAGAGATGGAGATAGATACAAATCCGCAATCGTTCGATTTTCGACCTTAAACCTGCTCTGTCGGCCTATCATGCGTGCGCTCACTCTCGACTTAGTTAAAGGAATTTCAAAGGACTTCCAAGATTCCATGTCGACTTACTTGTAACCCGATAAATCAATATTCATCGCTAAAGACATGGATCTTTAGCGATGCAAGCAAGATGTCATTTGCAGCAGCTATATTCCTACGAAGTGAGTATAAGGGAGAAGTCTCTGTACAACTCGTACAAGCAAAATCACGCGTTGCACCAGTCCGGGAGGTTAGCATTCTACGCTTGGAACTAATGGCAGCGTTAATTGCGACACGGTTATACAACGAAGTCAAAGAAGCATTAGATCTGTCAAACTGTCGTGCTTTCTTTTGGACCGACGCAAGTGTGGCGTTTACTTGGATAACTACTGAGGGAGACTGGAACATCTTTGTTAAGAACAGAGTTGAAGAAATCAGACAACATTCAAATGTAAAAGATTGGCGCCACTTACCGGGCTTGATGAACCCTGCTGACTTACCATCTAGGGGCTGCAATGCTAAGCAATTGCTAAAGAGCAAATGGTGGGAAAGACCTGCTTGGCTAAGAGCAAAGGAAAGGCCCACATCTCAGTTGATAGTTGATGAGCATGAAGTTAAAAAATAAATAAAGAAAGTAGTACTGACTAAAAATGTTACAGATAATAGTATGTTTCTGTCTAAACTAACCTACTTCTCTTAATATACTATGATAGTGAGGATGGTAGGATGGATAATAAGATTTTCGTACAACTTTAAGAATGTTAATAACAAACGAAGGGGTGAACTGACCTGTAAAGAGTTCCAGAGTGCTGAAAAGAGAATCCTGAAGATGGTTCAGGCCGAGTTGGTGACAGATGTGGATCAAAAGAAGATAAAAGATTTAAAGACGTTTAAAGAAGAGGAAGGCGTTTTGAGGATGCGCTCTAAACTACTTCTAAGCGATGGGCCCGCCGACTTCGTCTGTCCAATTTATCTATCGGGCAAGCATCTTATAATTCAAAGATTAGTCGAATCTAAACATCGTCTTATGCATCATGGTATATTAATGGCAACACTCAGAGAGAGATACTGGATCACAGGAGCTAGAAGACTCGTCAGTTCAACCATTTCATGATGTGACATACCCAACGAGTACGCCAGAGGATCATTTAAAGTGGCTCCAGCGGCAGAGAAGCTAAAAGAAAACCGGCTCAGATGGTTCGGTCATATAAGTAGGAGAGATGACAATTACTCCGTGAAAACAGCTTCCTTCCCAACTAAACCTCGTGGTAAAGGAAGATCAGTCTCCACTTGGTGGACAAGAATGGAGAAGGACCTAAAAGCCCTGAATATGGCGCCTACGTACAAGGAGGCCCGACCCCAGTTAAAATGGGAAAAAGGGGCAGGAAGAAGAAGAAGAGGTAAATCATTGATGTATATTGTATATCAAGAAAATGAGGGGCCCAAGTATACTACCATATCATATGTACCTATGCTTATTCAAAGTAACTTTTTGTAGAGATTCTTGATATTTCAGTGTACTGGACACGATATTTGAAATATCGATTATGATTGAATGAGATTCAAAATATTATTTCTTATTCTGTATTTAGACAATTTGTAATGTGAAGCAACCCATTATCAACGTAATCAAAAGCAAACAATTTTTATTAGATTTTAAATTACTATATTTATGGTAGTATTTTACCGAAACCCTTTCTGCTCCTTACATAAAATATTATTCTTATCAAGCTTAATTCCACGAGAAATTCATTAGTTTATTTTTATTCGTTTTATTTGCAACATTTTGTCCCAAGTTCCAAGGTCAAATACGTAGTTATTAAGATTATGCTTAAGACTATGTGATAAGTTATCTAGGCGCGTTTTGCTTGCTCGCCTTGTTGGCTGTTTAATTTTTAATTTTAAATTATGACTCTGTAGAATGATTCAAATTCAAATGTAAGGTGGCTGGCTGGCTCGTACAGTCAAGTGTAAAAATATGGTGGTGCACATCTTACTCAAATATCTCCCATAGCACCTTATGCCGGTGTAATAAGAGCGTAGTACCATATTTATGAGTCGATTATGTCGAACCATATTTTTGCACTTGACTTGCGCAACGCATTGGACTTGTCGTCCAGTGCGGCAATGCCGCCAGCCTTCTTGGCACTCTGCGAGAAAGTACCGAGTTGGAGCCAGTTTTTTATTTATAGGTTTACTTTTAATTTTAGTATTAATGGGTTTGTTATTTCTTGTTTTTATGTGTAAATAAGAACTAGAACAACGATTATTTCTGCGTAGACAAGAAAAATAACTACGCGTCAGATAGATAAGTACACCTGGACACCGCCAAGCTCAACTACGACTAGGCCAAAGGGATACTCACCGCAGAAATGCTGCTGGAATGGCGGGTTTGGTGGTGGCTTATGGACAGGAAAATTGTTGTGTACCAAACAACTCAGCATTAATATTTTTTGTTTTCTAGTTTTTACATTCATGGTTGTTCTCATATTAATCTGGAAAAGATTTTTTTTTAATAAGTACCTACCAGATAGTACAATATTAGGCGGTCATATACGTTTGGGCAATCCGTCGAATCTCCATAGTGGGGATGTCTGCTGGGCATCCGCCAGTCGAATTACCATACATTGATTGGCAAATCCGCCGGATATGCCCGAATGTATATGGCCGGCTATTACAACACGAGCCATAAGTAAAATTACCGTGCATATAACTATTGGTGGCGGTTCTAAGTCGCCGGTCCTGACGACGCTTATGTTTTCCATTTTCTCCGCGGCCCCCTCCAGCTTACACCAGGATACCTTGGAATGCACCGCGGTGGGCTGCTTCACCTCCAGCCAGCAAGGCCCCTTGATCTTCCTCTCCAGCAGAAAAGTCTCTAGTGATGATGTGTTGGAGCCAAAAATGTGTGAGAAGGTCAAATACTTCTTCCCCACTGGAGGCGGTGGAAATGCAGCCTGCAAAGCAAAATGCAGTCAAAGGCAAGGGGTAATCAAACAGTAGGTAATGGATGCATATTTTCCTATAAAACTTTATTAAGGTAGAATAAGTACAGCACCAGTAGCTTAAGTATTTGAAATTGTTTTGTTTTTGTTTTCTATTTAGTTTTGAGATAGCTTGATTTAGTTTGCATGCTACATAAAATATGTATATTTAAAAATGACATCTGTCGCGGATATTGATACGCCACATTGTCTTATAAATCTAAGTTTAAAATTGAAAATCCCTCCCCATAAATCGTCTCCACAGCTTAAATCCCCAACCATTTCATTTTAGTGTTACTTTGCCAGAAGGCGGACTGACTATCATTTATTAGGAACAATTAGGGAGAAAGCATTTAGTCATTTACGCAAAAATAAATGAAGCCTTCCATCATATTAAATTTTTTTTTTTTTGGATGGCCTTAGTCAATGTTGTAATTTTTTACTGTCTTCTTCATTGCAAGACTACGTACAGCAGTTGCGACAGCAGGCGCCGACCGTGTAGTGGCGCCCTACTTTAGAAAGGTATTTTATAATAAAAAAAAACATTTTCTGTATAATCCACTAGTGATTAGATGAACTCCTACTCATACCTCCATTATTGATCTGTATAATATAGTTTTATATAGGTAACTTACTCTTGGCTTCCTGTCTTACTCGTTTTACGAACGTGAAAGAGACAACATGAAACTATGTGATAAAGACTAAAAGTTGGGGAAGCAGCAGGACTTTAACGAAACAGCATCTCCCAATGAGGGCGCCACTGGATGGTCGACGCCCTCTTAATAGTTGAGTACATTTAACTATTCACAATACTAACATTAAATTTACTATAGAAAAAATTGTACTGACCGAGTACTTGACCTCTAAGTAGTCGGACATGGCGGGCACGTCGGGCAGACTGAAGGCGTAGCTGCGCGCCACCTTGCGCGACTTGAACTCCTGCAGGCCGAGCTCCGTCGCCACCGTCTTGTTGAACTCTTCGTACACGTCCATCATGCTCACTTCATGCTCTGTCGCCTCCAAAGTGATTGGGTCTAATTTCTGGAAATATATGAAACAATCATTAAAGCGTAAGTAAAAGAAAATGCCTAGTGTACATTGTAAGAATCCAAAAAAAAAAACCGTTCGCAGGGATACCACTAACATGTGAAAAGATCCACAAAACAGCATACATCTTACGTTTCGTCCGAAAGCCACAACTTCTTTAAATTTGCCTTCAGCGATGTGACCGACTGACACTGAAAGAGAGAAGGCGGCAACAAATTCCAGAGTTTAACCGAGTAAGCTGTAAAAGATGTGATAAGACTGATGCGCCTGATGTGGAATTGATAATGAGAGATCCGCACTGGAACATAGCCGGTGCCCACTGCTGTCTGCTAAAAACTTGAACCTTTCCGATAGATAGGGGAGGGGAAAAAAGGGGAAAAAGGACAATAAAAAGAAGATAGAGTACAGGGGTGTCTCTACGGCGCCTTATAGTCAGCCACTTATGGTTGGCGCGGAATGACGAAGTATGGTCAAACTTGCGACTTGCCAAAAATGTATCTTATGCACACATTTTGCAAACGCTCCAGCTTGTCAAGCAGCTCCTCGGTGAGATCCATCATAGCAATATCCGTATAATCAAGGAGAGGAATCAGAAGAGAACTAGCAAGCATAATTTTTGTGTGAATGGGGAGAAAACTTTGAAGACGCCGAAGCGAGTGCAACGAAGCAAACAATCTCCTACTAGTTTCGCTCACATGGGGAGACCAAGAAAGTGTCTGATCCATGGCAATGCCTAGATTCCTCACAGTAACTGATAAAGGAATGTGTGTTCCATCAAATTGAATTTCAGGCATGCCATTTCAGACAACTTGGACACGATATATCTATTAAGAAAAGAAGAGAGACGTTTGTTGGCAAAATACTTGATTACTTTGGAGAGGACAGGTAGAATGGAAATTGGGCGGTACTGAGAGAAAGATGCGGGAGTAGGAACTTTTGGTAAAGGAATGACATGCGCAAGTTTCCAACACGAGGGAAAGCTGCCAGAGGAGAGATTAATGATGTGGGCCAGAATGGGCGCGATAATTTCCGCCACGAGCATAATCATGCCCGAGCTAAGTCCATCTTCACCAACGGCTTTGGTCTTAGTAGTTAGTGTAGTCGTATTTGAAGAAGATTGTATAATGGGAAGGTAGCCGGGACAGTAACCTGCAGCTTAAACTCCAGGGGAATGGGCTGAATGAACGCGCGAAGTGCTCGACAGCCCGCCTGTATCCGGCCGGGCGTCCCTACTATACATCTACATCTACATCTAGGGTAGTCGTGGGAATACACAAATCATCATCATCATCATCATTTCAGCCGAAAGACGTCCACTGCTGGACATAGGCCTCCCCCAAAGATTTCCACAATGACCGGTCCTGCGCCACCCGCATCCAGCGGACTCCTGCGACCTTCACCAGGTCATCAGTCCACCTTGCGGGGGGCCTACCCACGCTGCGCCTTCCGGTACGCGGTCGCCACTCGAGAACCTTTCCGCCCCAACGGCCATCGGTTCTACGTGCAATGTGCCCCGCCCACTGCCACTTAAGTTTAGCGATTCGGAGAGCTATATCGGACACAAATGGAATACGTAAATACGTACTCAAATTTATATGGCACCAAATTGTCAATATTTCAAATCCATCAAACAAGCTCACGTTAAGTCCACTTCCAAATATTTAGTCTGACCGATCGTCAAAAAAGCTCCATAAACCATTAAACACGATTTTCGTGTTTTTACTTTTAATTGTCAATCGGATAACAAAGATTACAGTTACAGTTTTTTTTAAGAGTTTTTGGTTCTTCAAATTTATTGGCAAACGGGGATATGAGAAAACACAGAAATCGAGACATTCGCCAGCCAATGTCGCAAGCATGTATATTAATCAGGAACACGGTCTTTAGCACATTCTATAAAATTTATGATCGCTCTGTGCATGATGGTGGCTCCGTCCTGGCGGGTAAGGGACACGTCAGACAGCTGACAAGTGATGCCTCAAGAGGTGTCGCCGTGCCTTGTCGTCGCTACCATTCCCCACCACGTATTTCGCATGCAGCCAATATACTAAATAGCCTCCCACACTACTCGTAATTTTATATTCGCGATGCATTGCAAATGTATACCACAAAAATATTTATAATATTAATGCACAGCTATGTGGAATTCGGACAGACATTCAGAGTCGCGATTGCACTTACTTTATCAAATTACGAGTATCATATTCATGTAAATAATGATTTTTTAAAATCATATGGCATATTTATATTTACATAAACATTAACAACAAGAGGTAGGATAGAGGTATTCAGGGTCCCGAGCCACGAGATTGAGTGTTCATTTAAACAGATATCTCTGCGACTGTGCCCAAGAGGTCCAAATCATGGAGCATATTCTACTTCCCCAGGATCCCCCGAAGATCTGTTCAAATTCATTTTAAATGTGTTTTAAGAAAACATCTTTTACTCAGGAGGTTGTGCGTACCAATTTGCACTAATGAGTTTTTGAGGAACCGTAAAGTTGGGTCAAACACAAAACGATGTTCAGAGTCTTTCCGGTGGACTATTCAAAAGTTAGGGGCTATAAATCTTGATATTCTTATTTAAGCCTTATCTACATTAAGGGTCCCATTAAGGGTTACTTGCATTCTATGATAAAAATCATTCTCAAACCATTACAAATAAAAATTTAAATAAAAATTATGTGTAATTAATGATATAAAATTAATTTATAAGGATAACAGATATACACATTTATTGAACTAACTAGGTAATTTTAAATAGAAAACTCCCGTGAGTATTAGACATATTAATATACTTAAACCGGGTTACTCACGTCTATAAAGTCGAAAATAGCTCGACATGTTTCGGGACGGTCCGCGCCCCATGTCGACCTATTTTCGACTTTATAGACGTGAGTAACCCGGTTTAAGTATATTAATATGACTAACTAGGTAAGTTACACTTACTGTATATATTTTGATAATAAATGGTTTTTTCCTTTATTGAACATGAAGATATTTTCTTAGACATGAAGGGTAAGTACACCAAAGTACCAACACGTGAAAAAAAAGACCGTAATCATGGAGCAAAAGGCAAGTAGAATCAATTGTTTGTGAGCAAAAATAGGCTACATAGGTAGTTATGCATTGCCGATTTCCGAACGTTCTTTTGAAAGCTCATGGACTGTATGTATTTATGTTATGATTCGGTTTTTTGATGTTTTATCAAATGACGAACAAACATACAGAAGTCTATAATTCGCATTAGCAGAAAGGGCCACACAAACCGCCATTAAAGCTATAATTTTTTTATCTAAATAGAGTATTTTATCATATACATATTTTATATAGAACATATGTAAACTTACAGTTACTTTACGTACATAATATATATTACGGAATAAAATGTCAACTCACATATTCTCTCGGTAGAAGGAATAGCTGTCTATGAATATTCTTCACCACCAAACAGCAAGACACACTGCCCGCAGACTTATTGCCAGGCTTGACATAAACACGGCCAAACAGGTACACCACCCCTGGCTTGATGTAGCGGTCCTCCCAAGCATCCAGCCAGTAGAACCTCATCACCTGCTCGCCATTATCGTCGGTCTGCATGGGCAGCATCCCGTCTGTTTGTACAGTAGAACTGGCTTGGTTTTCACCCATCTCATCCATCCAGGTATTAGACAATTCTTTTAGCTTATTAGCGGAACTTTCTTTCTTTGCCATAGGGAAGATTTCAAATTGCTCACTAAGGAATTCATCTCCCACATCAGTTATGGTGGCAGCAGAACTGGGAATGTTTAAATCTTCTTCTTTTTTTACAGCATCAGTTTGAGTTGGTATAGCATCATTATGAAAATCATTGTCAAAGTCTTGTGTTTGAAACTCTTCAATTTTTTGTGAAGGACTGTCATCCAGCTCCTTTTTTATATCTTTGTTAATAGTCCACTCTGGTTTATTTGGTGCCGCCTTGTCACATGACTTGGGAGGATCACCATTCACATCCTTAAAATTGGAGTTGAAGTAAATGAATGAAAACTAGATGTTTTATTTTTGAAAGTCTAATAAACCCTATTTTGTTGTTGGTCTTGCCAAATCCGATACATGCAATTAAATGTTTACTTGCTAGAGATAACCTCTGTTGATAGACCTAAATGTTGTAACAGAGATGAATGGAAAATGTTGGAGGAGGCCTTTGTCGGAGACACCCGACAACCCGACTACAAATTATTTTTTACATCACAAAAAATTAGTATTATATAAACCATCAGTCACTTCAGTCAGTGGATAATGGCTATTTGAATTTGAATTTGATAGACCTAAATCAAGCACATATTGGATTTTCCAAGCGAAAAGACATATAAGTCTGCAAGTATCTGCAGTTTCCTCCTTCCTTAGGGGAACTAATGCAATGGCAAAAGCTGAGCTTGACATGGCCTTTGCCAAGCAGTACACTGAACTAACACTCTAGTTAAGAATGAAAAAGCTGCCTTTATGTCTATTATCAAGTAAATTTATTAAATTGTTCTTGTTGTTGAAATGGTATACACACTTCAAAATATAACATACCAATTTTATATTAAATACAAGTGACACTGACTTGATAATAATTCAAAGAAAATTGTTTAAATTTGTATTATGAATTGTAAAAGATTTCCTTTGTTTCACAGATTAAAAAAAAAGAAAAAAATTATAAACCTGGTAATGAATAGAATTAAGGTACTGTCACACATCCTCATTACTAGCAAGCTTAGAGCATTTGCGGCCAGGTACGATAGCCCTATCCAAAGCCCTATCGTGCATTGGATAGGGCTAATCAAGGTTGTGGCAACAAAGTGCCGCTATTAGGTACTTAGGTTTTATATGCATAATGTATGTTCACTAACTTATTTATAATTTTAGTTTAAGATTTGTCCAGCATGCTGCATGTTGTTTTGTGCAGCAATGGAGCTATGCTTCAAAATAAAGATATTTTTATCCCCCACTCCCAACCCCTCTTGCTATTAAGCATACTTAATAACATGCTAATAAGCACAAAGCATGCTAGTAATCAGCATATGTAACAGTATCTTAAAGGATGAATAGGTATGGTACTCACAATGTCAGCTTTCTCTGTTTTTAATTCTAAACTCTGCTGTTTACTGAAAATATTTGAAGACTTCTTCACAGTAGAGGATAGACTTTTGAAATAGTTCTGAGCATCTTTCTTACTTGACTCCACACTGATCACCTTTTGGGCAGTCACAGCTTTTGGTTTGACAGCCATGGAGGCCACATTACCATCCAGATCAGACATAATGTCTGACAAAATATTGTCTTCTGATATTTTTGTATCCTAAAAGTTCAATTGTTTTAATCAGAGCAAAATATATGCAAATAAAATACAGGTAAATATGAATTATAATAGCGATGACAACTAGATTTAAAAAACTGTTATTCTATTGATTCTGTCAGTTAAATGATTCAAAATGATTACTCATATTTTTTTTCCTTTTCAAGATAAATAAAATTTACAATGAGCATCAAAATTCCAGGGTGGGGGCTGGGGATAGGGCTGCCATCCATCCGGGTTTCCCCGGATTTGTCCTAGTTTGGACGCCGTCCGGGGAGCGTCCGGCCCGGATTTTTAAAACTGTCCTGACATTTTTGGGTTTAGGTCAATCCCTAGCAAAAGATAAATTTTTAAATTAAAAATTGATTTCTTTAGTGTCCGGGGAGAGACCGCGATCTTAATGGAACGTCTGGGTTTTTTAACTTTTTTGTCCGGTTTCGGCATTCTGCGAGATGGCAGCCCTAGCTGGGGATGTCACTTTTAGGTAAGGATACCTAATTGTGACGTCGCACAAAACAAACAAAAGAAAAATTTGTGTCAAATAGTTTTAAATAATCTTACTGATGGATTAACTAGTTATTTTGTCATCTAGCCTACTGTACCTCTCTCTTTTTAGTGGGCATAGCTCCAAGCAAGTTCCTTATGTTTCCTTTAGAGGATGGGGCTGCAACTCGGGCTTTCCTTTTCTGGCCACGACCAGTTTCTTTGTTGTGGGATGATAAATATGTGTCATCAACATCTTCATCATCATCAAAAATTTCACGGCCATCTTCAACATATCCTGTTCCATCTAGAAGTAAAGAATATCAATGAGTTATGAAACTGGGTGATTCAGCAATAGTATCTCTGTATTAGAGCAGACCAGAAGATCACATGTAACTCAACTGACACTACACAATGTGGTGTAGCACAATCCATGCCAACTTTAACAGTGTTCCTTACTAATGTTACTATTGTCTAATCGCCTGTACAGGCCAGCCGTGCCCACTGCTCACCATCCTCGATCCAGTCGTCGTCCTGGCGGCGCTGCACGCGGGCGCTGTACTCGCGCTCATCCACTGTGTCGTATACATTCTCCATGTCGTCCACATCGTACTTATTTTTGGAACCCTTTCCTTTCAAATTTTTTAACTTCTCTAGTGCTGATAATCTTCCAAACTTATCCGTTTTTTGGCGTTTAGCCCTCTGTCCAGCTAAAAGTAAAACACGGAGCAGAATAAGGTTAAACAGATTTAAATGTATATATTATAATAATTATTGGGTTAATAGATATTGTTACCTAAAGATTCCGCCATTTGATTATATTTTATTTGTTCACTAACTTCATTCGTAGAGTATATACAGAGTAATTAACGGGTAAAAGGTTTTCTAAACCGACTGACGCTGACAAACACTACTTTTTTCAATGGAGTTTGACGTTTACTGTTGGATTGGCGCGAAAAGTTTTTTTTTAATTGTCATTGACATGTTTTGTACCGTATACATGTTGGAAGACATGTATCAAGGCTGCTTTAAACGACCATACCGTGCTTACAATCGTTTAGATATCATTTTTCTTATAAAGAAAGGAAAAGTGGAAAAATTAATGTTCTCGGGCTTTGTAAGAAATTTGGAATCGTCGCAGACGTTTCTGCTTCATAAAAAATTTAAACCATTTGATGTATGTACAGTCAAGTGCAAAAATACGTATCGACCTCAGACCAATGATTCTATAGACTAGACAACCAAGTAATAATACCACTACCGAAAGAGATGACATTATGCTAATTTAAATAAGAGTGACAAAGAAAAAGATACATATTTTTTGTCTTTGTCATAGTTTCACTTTTTCACCACTGCCACAATCGAGTTTGTGGCAAACAAAGAAGTAGTTGATATGTCAAACTCATTAGTGCGCATATCAAATTATCCTGATTTTATCACAAATATCCTTTCTCCTGTGAAACATAGTGAAAATCGGAGTGTTTAGTGTTTGAATTTCGAGTACACAATGGTAAATTGTTCTATATTGGGCTGTAAAAGCCGCAGTGAGCAAGGAAATGAGAACATAACCTTTCACACGTAAGTATCATGTTTTTCAATTTTCTCTTAACTTAATATGTAATGATAGCATTGTACAATTAATTTACATTATGGACCTTGTAAATTTAAACGATTTCAACGAAGATAATACGATAATTAACAAAAATTTAATCAACATTATATGTAGAAATATCCGACCAAATTCAGTAGATCATGTATTGTCAGCTGTCAGCCATCTTAAAACGGGTTTTCAATTTGGCTGCATAGCAATCCTGTTAGGGATACCAGATCAAAACAGGCATAATTTAGGGGAAAAATGTGACTTAGTTTAGGGAAATTGATCCAATTCACAAAAGCTTAAAATTGAAATGTGTAACTTTTGTTTGAGTCACAAATGTCTTTTATTTATAAAAATGCAATATTTAAACAAGAAATTAATGAAGATAGCCCTGTCAGGGCCTATGTGCTACTGAATAGTATGTAAGACCAATGTATACCATGGATGTAATAAACTATGACTATTACTATAACTATGAAGATGCCTGTTCCAGAACCGGAATGTTTAACAGTAATAGGTATTTTGATATTATAAATGTTTGTACAATTAGATGATAAATTTATGTGTAAACAAATAATGTTATTCGACATGTGTATGTAAACTGTCTATTTTCTAGGTTTCCGCAAGACGAGGCTATACGCAATTCTTGGTTAGCGGCTACTGGACGACAAAATTGGCAGTCAACTAAGTACAGTCGTATTTCGAAAGCCGTATTTACGTTAACAACGCTACTGTGTTATTTTTATATAAAAATAAATGATTAGCAACATTTTTGTTTTAATTTTCATCTTATATAAACACCCTCTTTTCGAATTTTAAGATAACCTATAATTTACGTAGCCATCAAGGTACAAAATTGGAATTTCAGAAATATAAGGGTAATTTCTGTCAACATGGCAACACTTATTTTTGATCTACTTTATCTCTGTCCCTTACGGGTGTACGCTACTGTCTAGTCTATAGAATCATTGGTCTGATGGTGCTTTTACATGCTCGGGCTCTCGGCCGAATGATTCGGCCCACCCTAGTACACGCTCATTCGAGACAGACTATATAGATAAAATTTAAGCCAGACCATAGACAATTTAAGCTTTTTCAGGTAGTTTCGGTGAGTTTAACGGTGTTTTAAATAGCTTTGGTTATTGAAACTATTTAAGACACTTTTTAAATAGCTTTACCCGAAGTGAAATTAATTAAGACACCTTTTAACTCAACCAAACTACCTGAAAAAGTACTTAAATTGTCTCTGGTCTGGCTTAAGTTTTCTCTATATAGTCTGTCTCGAATCATCGTGTACTAACATGGCCGAAACATTCGGCCGAGAGCCCGAGCATGTAAACGCACGGTGAGGTATCGACAAAATCGTCTCATAAATATGAATGAATGAATGAATGAATGAGTTTTTATTCCAGAATAATTAGTTCCATATAAAGATAATAACAAAAAACAGCTTACAATTATAATTAAATAAAACGATCACAAACAATAAATAATATTAATTGGAGCCTGCTGCGTCTCGGATCACCCCAATCCCGTTGCGACAGGCCTGTGGTAGGTCCTCCAGCGCTCGTGAAGCGGGCTGGCGTCCCACTCTCTCACCGCCGACAAGAGCGTGTTGGAGGAGGCGTTGATTGCCTTTCATATACTACGCTCGATATGGTACTACGCTCTTATTACAATGGAATAAAATGCTATGGGACATATTTTTGAGTAAGATGTGTCCACCCATATTTTACACTTGACTGTACCGGTGATTCTACGACCATTATCACGAAAATCAAACGTTTGAAAATTTGCCTCTTCACACGTGCATATTGGGGTGATAATGAGGATTTTCCGTCAATGCCAATTTTCGATGTTCGTGGTAGGTCTGCTGTACACGCCAATCTTGGGTCATCGTGTAATGGTGCTTTTACATGCTCGGGCTCTCGGCCGAATGATTCGGCCCACCCTTAGTACACGCTCATTCGAGACAGACTATATAGATAAAATTTAAGCCAGACCATAGACAATTTAAGCTTTTTCAGGTAGTTTCGGTGAGTTAAACGGTGTTTTAAATAGCTTTGGTTATTGAAACTATTTAAGACACTTTTTAAATAGCTTCACCCGAAGTGAAATTATTTAAGACACCTTTTAACTCAACCAAACTACCTGAAAAAGAACTTAAATTGTCTCTGGTCTGGCTTAAATTTTATCTATATAGTCTGTCTCGAATGAGCGTGTACTAGGGTGGGCCGAATCATTCGGCCGAGAGCCCGAGCATGTAGAAGCACCATTACCGTGCGTTTACATGCTCGGGCTCTCGGCCGAATGTTTCGGCCATGTTAGTACACGATGATTCGAGACAGACTATATAGAGAAAACATAAGCCAGACCAGAGACAATTTAAGTACTTTTTCAGGTAGTTTGGTTGAGTTAAAAGGTGTCTTAAATAATTTCACTTCGGGTGAAGCTATTTAAAAAGTCTCTTAAATGGTTTCAATAACCAAAGCTATTTAAAACACAGTTTAACTCACTGAAACTACCTGAAAAAGCTTAAATTGTCTATGGTCTGGCTTAAACTTAATCTATATAGTCTGTCTCGAATGAGCGTGTACTAGGGTGGGCCGAATCATTCGGCCGAGAGCCCGAGCATGTAAACACGGCGGCTAAGGAAGTGAACGAATGACAGCCGGTAAGTTGCCAGAGTCAAATTACAAATAAGGACTCCCATGTATGGGCATGTCAGATATAAAGGGTGGCATTGACTTTCCAACATTAAATTCATTATCTACGCACATATCATTAGTGCTCATGCAGTATGGGGATGCACATATCATTAGTAGTCATGGTTCACCTATGGCGTTCAAAAACCATAGGTGAACCATGAAATGACCAGCATTACCAACCAGCAGAATTAACGGAACTGTAATTTTCATATTAAGTACCTCCTGAAAACAGTAGGTAGATCTAGATTATGAGTTCAAATTTGGAACAGCTGTCAAATTCAAGTGGATGTCTATTCTAGATTCGAAATTCCGCCATTCCGAACTGTCATTTGTTTGTTGGCTTTTTAGTTTTGTTGATTATAAATCTATTCTGATGATAGTGTAGGAACTGTAGGAAGTGTAGGTTGGAGAGAAGAGAAAGTCCTGATGGTTGTCTACTAATTGAATGAATTTATTTACAGAATGTTCCTACTTATATACAAATTAACAATTAATAATAATTACGGTGTGAAAGAGATATTTTACAATGAGAAAGAGATAGCGCTACTTGGTCGCGAGACGTAAGCGCGGGTGCGCGGGGGGAGTCGAGCGCGCGCATGCGCGGGAGCGGTCGCTAAAATAAACGCGCGCCTAAATGCCCGTCCTTTCCTTGGATCGCCAGAACACACCCCCGAGCACGGACGCACCCTCAACACTCTGCACCTGATTTTCGCCACTTTTTTCTAAGAAAAAAGATCGTCGTATATCGCCCGGCAGCCGCCGGAGGGGAACACCACCGCAGAGCCGAGATACCACGTCGTTTCGACCGCCCGAGCCGCTAAATCTAGCCCGGCTCCGCTAACACGGTTCCACCAGGCGAAATTTCGCGGCAAGGACAACGGTCGGAGGCGTGATGCGTCGCGGACTGTTCTAGAAACATAAATGGACAGCCATTCGCCGAAGCCGCTGAAGCCCCGCCCCACTCACGAGCGGAAGGGATCTGCGAACAATCTACTACCGACGGAAAAAAGCATCGTTTCGGATCGCTCCGAAATTGAGGGTACGCACAGAAATGCGCACCCGCAACTACCCACCACCGCTGCGAGCCTCGCGAAAGCGGACTTCGCAGCCATGGGACACGAAGCCCGCGCAGAGCGCATCAGGCTGGCCTTTCAGTGCGCTGACGAGTACTACGCCTCGACACGCGCAGAAAGGGAGCTCAAAACACAAGAAGAAGCACAAGTAGCACAAGAACGCCTCAAAAACACCATCACGGCCAACCCGTCGACTCCCGATGGCACAGAAGCCCCCCTATCGGACGAGGCCTTCGATCTTGCTAAGATCGAAATCGCACGCCTGATAGAGGAGGGTGTAATGCCACCGGGCTCGATAGAAGTGATGGAGCAATTCAGCCGGGTCATGGCGTACTCGCAGGGGCAACCCGTGGAGTTGACACCAGCGGACTACGCCTACCTCGACTACATGGAGTCACTCCCAACCCTCTGCCAGAGGAGCCCGCTGCCATCAAAAAGAAAGCCGTCCACCAGCCCAGAAGCCGTGCGGGACACCATAAAACGAGCCTGCACGAATATCTCGCCGCCCACCGACCCAAGGCTGCGCCGCCGCGACGCCCCCGCCGCGTTTGCGCCCGCGTTTGTGCCCGCGTATACGCCCGCGCGATCCGCATCGCAGCCCGCACCCGCGTGGCACCCGCCAGTGCCCGCACCCGCGACAGCGCGACTTATGTCCGCGCCCGCGACCGAATCTGCGCGATCCGCACCCGCGCCCGCGCAGCCCACGAGCGCGACAAACTCCTACGCACAAGCCACAGCCCTCCCTTCGGGCGCAGATGGCAACCCAGCAACCACTATCCAGACTACGAAGCCCATCAGACAACAAAAGTACCCGCCGATTGTTGCAGAGTTCCTGCCGGACTGGCCTTCGGTACTGGCCGCCATCACCGAAAAACTGGGCACGACCCCTTCACCAAACCCATGGGGAAAGGGGTCATCTTCACGCCCGAGACCGAGGACGAATACCGTCTGATCGTCCGATACCTCAGACATCTCGAGGAAGAGGCGACCAAGGTCGCCACAAACCCAGCAGCCACCGAGGAGGAGAAAAGAAAAGCCGCAAAGCCCGTATACCACGTATACGGGCTTAACGAGGAGAAGAAGTTTAGTTTTATCAGAGGCCTCCCAACCTACACTCCCCCAGACGCCATCCAGGAGGACCTGAAGACAAAAGGATACCCCGTAGACTACGTAAAGCAGATCAGCGCAAGAGCCGGTCGCCCGGGCTGCATATACTTTGTGCAGATCGCGGGGACCGCCCGAGACTTTGCGAACATCTACGGGGTCACCGAGATACTCCATATGAGGGGAGTGAAGGTGGAGGCATGGCGAGGGAAGAAGGACCCGGCGCAATGTCACCGCTGCCAGGGCTTCCGCCACTCCTCCCACGGATGCTACAGACCACTGGCGTGCGTCCGCTGCGCGGGACCGCACGAGGCGAACCAGTGTCCGAGACCGCGACACGAGAAGGCCACCTGCAAAAACTGCGGAGGGCCCCATCCCGCCAACTTCAGGAGCTGTCATGTGTTCCGGAAGGAAATCCGGAACAAGAAGGCCGGAAGAGCCGCCTTCTCGGCTCCGACCCGCTCGGGCCCCCAAACCCGCGCCTCGTTCGCCCAACCCACGGTGGACGAGTCGGCACCATCAACCCTGATGGCGCCGGCCAACCCCCCCTCACAACGGGGGGCTCGCAGAACGAGGCAGACAAAGGAGTCCGGCAACCAGGAGCGAGCACGAGCAGCAGCAAGCAGCCCGCAGCCACCCAAAGAAAAGAGGAAGACGAAGAAGAAGAAGAAAGCCTCAGCCGCAGCCCCCACAAAAACTGCAACAGAGAACGCCAACTCCACACCGCCACCTCAGACCATCGCCGAGCTGGCCGCAGTGGTGACGAAGCGCGCCACAGCGGTCCAGGAGCTGCAAGCCGCCTTCGCCAACTTCACCACCAAAGAATGAAGTTGGACGGATCCGCGCTCGCTCCACAAGGGAATGAGCAAATAGAAAATTAGCTGATGGCCCAGCCACCAGCACAGCCGCCAAAGAGCCTCAATAAGAGGACGAAGCAAAGCCCCGCCGTCGTTACGGGCGGCGATTTGAAACCGCCAAGGCCCCGAAAAGGGAGGAAAGGCGTCCCATGCCCCAGAAGGGGGTATTGGAAGAAGTGTCGACTGCCCGTCCTTTCGCCGTGGGTCCGCCGTGGAGTAAACATCGTGTCGCCGCTGCGCCGTCGTCCTCGATCCGCTGCGTCTGGCTGCTGCCGTTGTTGAAGACGAAGATCACTGCGACGATGATGCTGCACTTCACGTTGATAAACTTTCCTTGTCAGGACAATCAAAACTGCCCTTTTAAGTGGCAACGCACACGTCATATCGATCAATAAATATCTCTGTTTCTTGTCGATACACGAGAATCAATCACCATCTGTGTTTCTTGTATATGCACGTGAGTCGGTCAATCGGTAATATTAAATAATAAATGATGATGATGATGTACACCTACAATAGAATTCATGAGAAATTGAGAGAACTCCTCAAATTTGAACGGCATATGCATCATGAATATGATTTGAGGGTTTCCTATTTAAGGAATTCAGGGAATTCTTGAATTTTAACGGGACGTGCATTGTGGTTAAAAGGTTTTCATAATTAACTTGGGCATTTTCAGAAACAAGTACACCATTTTAAAGATAATGGGTCCTCGATTTTCCATACAAAAAAAATGCAAGTTTCGGCCCATACAAAATGTATAAAATAATTTTTAAGAAAAAAAAACCGACTTCATTTGGTTCCCGGTAAAAGTGAAATTTTGAATTTGTTTGAGTTAGCCAGTTTACTTCACAAATATCCAATACACCGCACGTGTACGATTGAAAATTGAGGAGCTTTCTTAATGTCCCAGGGCTTCCATCATTACATGTGAAGTATAATCAAACGGAACTCCCTTGTATAATAAAACAAACAAAATAACAATGTGTTAAATTGGATGACAGACTGTAAATTATCGAGCAGTTTCAATATGCCATCCCTGATTATCAACATCAGGTCCACTCCAGCAAAATGATGGCCACAGTAAGAAAATGCCTAAACTAATTATGAACACCCTCTAATCACAATCAACGTGCCGTTCAAATTTGAGGAGTTCTCTGAATTCTTCAAGAACTCCATCATCAGAATAGAAATCAAATCAAAAAGATGAATGACACAACTAGGATAATAAGTAGAGCTAGGTTTATCGACCAGTTCCACTTTGCCATCCCTGGTCTTCATCATCAGGTCCACTTCATCAAAATGTTGGCTCCCCCAAAACAATGTTTTAGTTACTTAAGGAAACCCTCAAATCAGAATGCATGTGCCGTTAAAATTTGAGGAGTTCTCTCAATCCCTCATGAATTCCATCATCAAAATAGAACTATAATCAAATAGGACTATCTTGAAGGTATATCTTTACAAAGAAAAGATGAATGTCTCAAATCGGATGATAGAGCTGGAAATTACCAAGCAGTTCCACTTTGTCAGCCCTGGTCTTCATCATCAGGTCCACTCCACCAAATTGATGATGTTCGTAAAGAAATGCTCGAGTGCCTTAAGAAACTACCCAAATCATCATGCATGTGCCTTTCAAATTTGAGGAGTTCCCTCAATCAGTTCCTCATGGATGCCATCATCAGAAATTGATTTTGAAAAAAACGGGACAAACCTGGAACCATCTATTTTCAGACAAAAAAATATTTTTTTAAATCGGATGATAGTCCTGGGAATTACCAAGCAGTTCCACTTTGCCATCCCTGGTCTCCATTATCAGATCCACTCCACCAAATTGATGATTTTAGTAAAGAAATGATCGAGTTTCTTAAGAAATCACCCAAATCAGCATGCATGTGCCTTTCAAATATGAGGAGTTCCCTCAGTTCCTCATGGATCCCATCATCAGAAATCGATTTTGAAAAAAACGGGACCAATCTGGAACCATCTACTTTCAGAAAACAAAAAAATGTTTTCAAACGGTTCAGTAATGACGGAGTTCTGAGGTAACATACAGTAAAAAAAAAAATAAAAATAAAAAAAATTCAGACGAATTGAGAACCTCCTCCTTTAGAAATATTGAACTCGGTTGAAAATGCGTTACGAAACTGACAAAAAAAAGGGACACTCTTTTTCTTTTTTAAAATCAATAGTAATCGTGATTCTGGTTAATTTAAAAACCCAAAACTTCCTATATTTGCAAAAAAAAGGAAATGGTACACTTTTGTTGAAAATGCCCTTACACACATTCTAAAGCCGTCATTTCGCTGGAGTGGACCTGATATTGAAGACCAGGTATGGCATTGTGTGTGTATGTCAGTGCCCCTTGATAATGTACTTTAGCGCTTCAATCTTTGCATCTTTGAACAATAGGGCATCTTTGAGCAAAAGGTGTTTGACAGCAAAATTCAGAGAGTTAAAGGATAAAACTAGAAAGCTTCGATTGATTTCAGCTGTTTTATCGGAGCTGGATAAGTCCGTAGGCAAGGTGGTGGAAACTCTGCACAGTGCGGGCCTGTTGGACGACGCCATCATCGTGTTCACCACCGACAACGGCGGCCCTGCAGCCGGTTTCAATGACAACGCGGCCTCCAACTACCCTCTACGAGGGGTGAGTACAGATAATGATTTCAACATTTTCAGCTGTGTTATTGGAGCTGGGTAAATGCGTGCGGTTAAATTCGAAGATTCACCTAAATACCATATTTTATGATGAGATTGATAAACCATGCACAGTAGGGAACTATGTTTTATGAAATCTTTTATTTGCAGGTGAAAGCCACACTATGGGAAGGCGGCGTGCGGGGCGCCGGGTTGCTGTGGAGCCCGCTGTTACAGGCGCGCGCCCGCGTGGCTCGCCAGCTGCTGCACGTCACCGACTGGCTGCCGTCCCTCGTCAGCGCAGCCGGCGGAGATGCTAGGTACAACAACATGTATCCCAGGGTACAGGAGGCGGCGTGCAGGGCGCCCTGCTGCTGGGGCCCGCTGCTGCAGGCGCGTTTGCCCGCCAGCTGCTGCACGTCACCGACTGGCTGCCGTCCCTCGTCAGCGCGGCCGGCGGAGATGCTAGGTACAACAACATGTATCCCAGGGTACAGGAGGCGGCGTGCAGGGCGCCCTGCTGCTGGGGCACGCTGCTGCAGGCGCGTTTACCCGCCAGCTGCTGCACGTCACCGACTGGCTGCCGTCCCTCGTCAGCGCGGCCGGCGGAGATGCTAGGTACAACAACATGTGTGATGGTTGCCGTGAGGACAGCCACACATATCCCTCGACCTGAAGGGTTGTGCGAGGGTTTCCTGACTAACTCAGGGTTTAGAGGATAGGGTTAAGTTAAACTCTCAGTGACTCTAATATAAATGCGGGTCTTTTATGCCCCTTTATTAACTTAAATGGTTAGTGCCTACTTTATAAGTACTAATATTATAATTCTACGGTCGCGAGGCCCGGGCCTAGGAATTGGTGGTACGTTCCCCCGAGGGGGGAAAGGGTTTCAGGAAGGTAGGTAGGATAAGCTCACTGGCCCATGCTTTGCTGCACACACGGCCCGGCGCGAGCTCGTTCGCGGGGGTACGGTCGGGATAGCTTACGGGCCTATGCGTTACGTGCACACACGGCCTCAGGCAAGCCGGAGCGGGGTAGGAGGGGGGAAGGGTCCCTCGGCACCATGCGTTATAGCACACACGGCCTATAAAGGACCCGGGGTTCCAACCCGGGACGAACGCGTTCTGCACACACCGCCACACCGGGTTGGGGGACGCAGCCGTTGTTCTCAGCGCGGGCTGAGAGCATCATCAGGACGTCGTCTCAGAAACCCCCGAGGGGGATCTGGGGATGCTGGTCAGGGCGTTGGCCCCTTTCAGCGGTTTCTACCGCCGGCCATGAAAATGGCTGGGTCATTGGGGGGGAGCTTTGTGAGCTCCTGTGATCTTGTCCGGGTCATCTTCACACCGGCGAGATCGAGCCAGCCGGGTGGAACCCCATTGGGGGAAGCCCAGCTAGCGATCGTCAACCGGTGCCAGGGTGGTGTCTAGTCCGAGGGGGGTCAGTCCGGTGTGGTGGGGGCTGCGGGCGCGAGCTCGCGCGGCAGGCCCCTGTGGTCGGGTGGGCGCGCATGGTACGGCGCTATGCCACGAAGGTGGCCAAAGCGCGACTGGTCCGCGCGCACGAACATCCGGTCTGCTAGGCGAGCTACGAATTGTCGTAGCGGTTCCATCTTCAGGTCCCGGGCTATCACGTCGTTCCGCACGTAGCGCGGGGCGTCGACTATGGTGCGAAGTGAGAGCGATTGTTGGGACTCGAGTCGCTTTCTGTTGCACTCTCCCACCAGCGCGTACCACGCGGGGGCTGCATATGTTAGGCGTGACCGGACGTAAGTCTTGTACACGCCTAGCTTCACACGTAGCGATAGCCGGGACTTCAGGATCGGGCCGAGTAAGGTGCGAGCGGCACGCGTCTGGGCGATCACGTTCTTGACGTGCGGTGCCATGGTGAGGCGGCGGTCTATGGTTACCCCTAGGTATTTCACCGTCGGGGACCATTCCACGGCTTGCCCCAGGAGTGTGAGACGCGGCGGCATCAGCACCTTGCGGGAGATGGCAATCGCCTGGGTCTTGGTCGGGTTTGCTGACAGCCTCCATTTCTTCAGCCAGGGAGGGAGGGCCTCTAGCGCGCTCTGGGCTTTGTGCGCTGCGTGTGACAGGCGGATGGATGACGTGATGTAGGCAGCGTCGTCGGCGTATAGCGCAAGCATTATGCCCTCGCTCACCGGGATGTCATCTGTGTACCGCCCGTACAGCACAGGCGAGAGGCAGCTCCCTTGGGGCACTCCGGCAAGAATCGCGCGGTCGGTTGACGTTATGTCTTCCACCGCCACGTGGAAGCGGCGATTCTCCAGGAAGGTGGCCACAGTCTTCACTACTCGACGCGGAGTAGTAGACGTGGACAGCTTGTAGAGGAGGCCGGGGTGCCATACGCGATCGAACGCCTTCTCCATGTCCAGGAACACAGCGACCGTGTGCTCCTTCTTGTTGAAGGCTGCTGCAGCGTGGTGCAGCACGCGGGCAAGCTGGAGCGTCGTCGAGTGTTCTGGACGGAAGCCGAACTGTTCGTCGCGTGGCTGAATGTGGGGCGTCAGGTGAGGCAGAAGCAGCTTCTCGAAGACTTTCGATATAGTGGGCAGCAATGTGATGGGCCGATAGCTCTCAGGACGAAGGACGTTCTTCCCGGGCTTGGGAATCATGATGACGCGACCCTGCTTCCAGGGACGTGGGAAGTGGCCGACTCGCAGGACTCCGTTGAAGAGCCGCGCCAACGCCGCGATGGCTCGCGGGGGTAGGTGGCGTAGCGCTTCGTTCGGTATGCGGTCGGGGCCGGGCGCCTTCTTCAGCGGGGTGCGTCGGATCGATTGCGATTGCGATTTTTTATAACTGCTCCAGGATCGCCATACAACAAAGCGTGGGATTCGTGGTACGGGCCGGACGGCCGGAACGGCTCGTACACCATGGACGCGGTGTACGCGGGCAACGTTGGCCGCATCCTTAGCAACATGGGCCTCATGCCGACGAAAGAAAAAGCCTACCTACTCAGGCAAGTAAAAGTTATACGTACAACTGCTTTAGGATCGTAAATTGGAAGAGATCACCATGGGCCTCAAGCCGCTGAGGTAGAAAGCCGGGTTACGTAGGAAACTACTTAATCGATAGACTTATCTTTATCTCTAGACTAATAGACATACCCATAGGATAGGATACGTAGACCAAGACTAAATATTGAAGGGAAGCGTCGTCAGTGTCGTCACTATCTATTAGACAGCTATTAAGTTAGGTATTTTGAAATGGATGTCTCTAAGATCTACTGGTGCTAACCCATGCCCAATCTAGCGATGCCCCAATGCCTAACTTTTCTTTATCCGAACCCAATTTTTGATTTATTTCTAGGGAAGCTGCCACCCTGAAATGTAACAGCGTGCCGGAGGTGCCGTGTAAGCCACGCGGCTTACAAAATCCTTGCCTCTTCAACATTGTCAGCGATCCGTGTGAACGGGTCAACCTGGCCAGCGAGTAAGATACCAACCACCACAGCCTATATACATCCTACTGCTGTGCACAGGCCTCCACTGAGCTTAAACTGAACCTAAACTGAATCGCGCTAAGACGTCATAGGTTGAATAAAACTTCTCATACATCTTTGAATTTATTCGCGGATGTTATGCAGGTTTCCTCACGATGTTATCCTTCACTGAAAAGCCACAGGTAAATATTCGTATCAAATGCTAGGTATATCGTACCTACACGAGTTCTGGTCATCTAGAACTTTAACATTTGATACCAACAGACATTATTAGGCACTTACAACATAGAGGCACTTACAACATACTTTGAACAATACCGCAGCCTTATTTTATACCGTACAATTTTTTTCAGCCTTTGGAGTTGGACAAGCCCTTCGCGAAAGGCGTCACTCTTAAGGCAGCTAGAGCCCAGCTTTTGGTCCAATGTGAAAAAATTAAATAAAGGTGTAAATAAGTGCTAGGTGTAATCAATTTTATGTATATTTCTAATTCCGTGTTGTTTTTGCAGAAACCCAGAAATCGTGGAAAGGCTTCTAATAAAACTTCGCGTGATGACTGATACGGTCGTGCCCCCGAGTAATAAGGAGGACGACCTTCGAGGGGACCCCGCAAACTGGGGGCGCGTGTTTACCAACTTCGGAGACTATGAGATGGCTAGTAGTGGGTCACAAACGTGTTCATGAAACTGTGTTCATGCCATGGAAGATTAAACCCAGATAACCAATGAAATCTATTGAACATCGCCTTTCGCCAAAATTCTGGCAATTTCGTGGCGCTAACGCAGCGTGTCCCATCCCAATTGTATTCGCAGCGACCACCGCTCCACCTTTTGAACGGAAGTCAAATTAGACTATTCGTGACATCAGCTGGCAATAGCCTGAATTGCAATCGCTAAAATGCCTCATATTTTTTTATCAGACTGTGGATAACCCCAAAAAAGGATTGTTAGATACATATACCCAGATATATGTGTAGAGCTACAGCGCACTAGCGTTTGGTTAGCCGTGATGTGGCTGGCTGAAGGGGTATGCGATCGACCCACAGAGTCCCCAAGCCGTGTGGCCTGCCCCTGCCACATGACTACCGGAGCAGTTTACGATCGGCCGCAAGCCAGTGCGTTGAGATCATACGGTTTCGTACAATATAGTGCTATCATCAGACCCCGTTATCAGTGGTGAAAATTTATTGAAACGAGGGTTGCCAAAATTACATGAAGTCTGAAATCCTTAATTCGCCTGTTGTACATAACTTCGCCTGTGTACATTGTAATCTATGCAAAACACATGACAAGTAATATATTTGTGGTTAAATGAAGTGAAACAAGCAGTTTAAATTTTAAATATAAAAACCCTCATATATCCTTATTTCGCCTCTGTTTCCCAATTTCGCCTACTGTAATAAAATAAGATTAAGAAAATGATGTATATACTCATTTGAAATTGTACGCGTTGAATGACCTTACTTGAATTTTACGATTTATGGTTACGTTTTTAGGATAGGTAGTTTTGCCAACCCTTGGTTTCAATGAGTTTTCACCACTGATAACGGGGTCAGGGGTGCGATTTTTGAATCTCACTCGTGAGTTGAGCTCGCCTGGTGACTAAAATTCTCACCGGTGACTTTGATATCACCGATTACTAAATGTCGTATTTTTGAAACTCACTCGCAGGTTACCAACATGCAGACATTTTACAACTTCAGTCATAGACAATCGTCCCATGACGTTCCTTTTTAAGCAGATACCGGTTTTTATTTCTCATACTATAACTTAAAATAGGTTCAATGAAATCGGTCAAACGTAGAACGTGGTGTACCTACCTGTCAGTCAGTCTCAGTCAGTGTCAGTGTAATTTAAAAGAAAACTTAGTTTTGGAAACATTTTATTGTCAGAACTACAAGGATTGCTTGAAATTTACTCGAAGAAAGCGACAGTTGTATTAAAAAAAGGTATGTACATTTGTTAGTGGAATATGTTCTATTATCGTAATATATAGTGTTGTTTAACCTGATAATTGTTTATTGACCCTTTTATAGATGCTCGTCGTCGGTCCCAGTCCCACAAAAGAGGAAAGTTGGAATATAACAGAAAACTCGACTGCAAGCGCTTGTGCGGGAGAATGAGCTCAATGAGCAACTTTGAAAGTTTGGCAGGATATAGCGGCCGAATTAAATGCTATTCCAGGACTAGAAGGCGTGGAGAAAGGTAGGATATTTTCATTGTTATTCTTTCATTCAGGTTAAATTTATAACTAAAATCATATCAGAGAAATTTCCCAATGGTATAACAGCGTGCAAGGTATTCACAATGATCCTAATACACTTTTATTGTCTTAATAATTAGGCAGTGCCAAAATCATTTTGGTCACCTTACCAACTTAGCAATTTCTGCTGCTGAGTGCACAATGGTTGTCAACTTGCAGAAAATGCCAAGACCAACTAACTAACACACCAATTCCCAGCATATAAAAATTAGTAATTTATACAAACCAAAGGCAAAAATGAACTACTATATTGGTCTGACTGTTTACCTTTTTAATATCTTGTAGGAAGGCTTTGATGCATTTTGCCAGGTTGATTATTAGCTGTGACCAGGATATAAATATATTACACAACAGGGCTACTGATCAAATTACAATCAGTTACATTACTTGTTGTGCACCTCTGTGTAGTTGACTGCAACATATTCAAATTAAATTTCACCATCTTTGATACACATACATCTGTAACTCCAGATGTTTTCTCAAACTGTTACATAATTATTAAAGGATCAGGATACATTGAAAATCTAATTAATAGCTGATAATAGAACTCTATTATGATTGAATGTTTTTTTGTACTTTCAGGTAAGCAGCAAGAAGACAATGCAACTTCTCTACTTTTTTGGAGTTTCTTACAAACATTGGATAACAGCATTCTCCATGGCTTGTCTAAGTATGTAGACAATACAATGTATGCATATTGGTTTTCTGTACACCATGAGTGGAACAAAAAATAAGTTTTTGTAGACCAACAGATAAAAGCCTAATTACCTATACCCGTAGGTATATACCAAATTAAAATTAAGTTATTAATTTTAACTTATTTATTTATGTTCCTTTTATTTTTTGTATTTTTACTTTAACTACCATTTGCAATCTGATTTGGATCATACCTGTCAATAAAGGAAATTTATTAATGATGAAAAAGTAGAATGGCTGAATTGACTGGATTGTCTACCTCTCTCATTTAAAGTGATAACTCATACAGTATATCTCTCAATCTTTCTAAATGAAAGTGGCAAGTTGTGAAACCTGCCAATTTGTGCTACCTACTTGTGCTGTGATTTGATACAAAAATTCTATGTATGATGTTAGATTATAAGATGATTATTATTTAGTTCAGATATTTAGGCTGATGTTTTTAATATACTTATAATGCACTTCTTGATAATAAAGAGGTAATGTAAAATTCGAAGCTTTAGACTGATGTTTTATTAATAGGTATCTTGTAAGGCTTTATTTAATTTGCCTATTATTTAGTTGAGAAATTCAAAATGATTGATTTTGTCAATGTATAAGTAATCATATGGCTAGCAGCAGAAGTAGTAGAGTAGAGCAGGCAAGGTGTTCAAATGGTCTGAGCACAATCTTATTGTTTTCAAAAGAAGGGTGCATCAAGATCATATTGGACACCCCGCATGCTTAACTACATCTGCTGCAGACTGTACGGTCAGCGTCAGCAATACCTACACAACTCTCGCTTAATTTCTTTTGTAATAAGATGAGAGTTGTATAGATATTTTTGATGCTTAATGTACATTCACTAAGATTAAGGCTATTGGCGGTCTTATTAAAATGTTAATTATGTTAGGAGCAAAGGACTGGTGTTCCATTAACATAACTGTAACTTTTAACACTTGACTTTCTATAAAATAGAAGTCACAGAGTTGCTTAAGCACATTGCAACTATTGACTACTATCAAAGCGTTTAGAAACTAATCTAATTAAGTTGCTTACACTAAGCTAAACAGACTTGAGGTATTGAATTGTTTAAAATGAGCCTATGTAGGTAGACTATACCTAAGTTACAAGAAATAATATATAAAGCCTACAAAAACTCCCCTTGTTTCATTTAGTTTCTACCGCTACCTAATGCCTGCCTCCTGCTTGTTCTATATTGCCCTATCATTGTAAGTGTACCTTACTGATACATTTGAGAACTAATTTACATCCTCTTTTTAATTGAAAAGCGACATGTACCTAATATACATACAAACATTCTCAGCCCGCATACCTTACCAATGCATAGGCATAGTGTTTGTGAAAAACATACCCATGTTATACTTTCTATAAGGTTACTGTGGCTAATTCTGTCATTGGGACTATTCAATCTAATGCTCGCCTCCGTTGAATATAAGCACAATATGCAGCTGATGACTCAATGTATGAACTCCGGAGAGCCTGCTGCTTATTAACTCTGTCTATAGTGATGCATACTGTGTTTATTCATATTCAATGCAGGCGAGCATTAGATAGAATAGGCCCTACGATGGAATTAGCTACATTAACCTTACCCTACTCATATAGACAAAAACTGAACTATGATTAACATTAACTTATGATTAACTGGAGGTATCCTGGAAGTTTGGTTGATATAAGTAATTTACTTGGACGTACAAGGAATTAAAAACAATGTATAAGAGATATTCATAACATGCTTTATTGTGCACTATAATAACAAAACATGAACAAAAACTTCAGCAAGTGACAAAATAGACCGAACACCTACTCGCTAGGTGGCTTAATCTTCCAAATAATAATATCGCACTATCGATGCTCGTAGAGCTTCTCTTGCCAACAAATCAGGTAAGTACAGGCCAAAATCCAAAACATCATCTTCATTGTCATGCATGACCAAGATCGACATTGTTTTGAATGCAGATGTTGTAGACCACCCCGCAGCTGTTTATTATTTTCGACGCTTTCTCCGGTGCATAGTGCAGTACTCTATGCTTTAATATACAGCGGAATCGGCCTTTTAATATGCCATTAGGTACACCTTTCTATCGCAGCACGCGCTTCTTCAAAGGCCTCGTTCTATTCTATTGCTGCTTTGCCATATTCGCTATCCGTTATCTTCATCTTAATGTAATCTTCCAGGCTTGCCATTTCTTATTCTTTTCACAAATATGCGAAATTCACGAAATTACAGCGAGCCCCGCTGCTAATTTAGTTAAATCTCCAACATACTGTTTTCCAATTCCAACACACTTTGGCAGATTACATAAGTCAACTGTCAAAAATACTCACCGATGATTTCAAATACGAGTGGGTATGGGCATTCGAATTCAACTCACATGCGTGAGAATCAGAAGTCACCGATGAGATTCAAAAATACGAATTTTCGGAAATCACTCATTTTTGTGAGAATTAGTCACTCGGTGAGATTCAAAAATCGCACCCCTGGCTATCATATATTTTGGTTTGCATTACATTGATTAAAAAAGCTTTTCGTTAATATGAAGTATCATCATTTAATTTAATTACGTAGAAAAGTATTAATAATGTGAAAACTAACTATATACCTATCAATATATTTATAACTAAATAGTTATAATTAGATAACGAGATGAGCACTTAAATTAAGATACAGCATAAATTTGTATTTAATTAATCACCAGATGTACTTACTGTAATAAAATATTAAAATAATAAAATATCTCAAGTAAAAACCTATAGGCCTCGCTATAACTTATATTCCCAGCAAAAATGATCAAGTAGGTACTTACAGATATATTAAATAAATGTAGGTAACATTAATCCAACCAATTAGTTACTAAGGTATATTTAACTTATATAATTTACCAAAAAACTTAACAACTTAAAAGATCACACATTGGCTAAAAACAATTCATGAAGATTTGATGAATGAAGAATAATTGTTGCATAAGCTATGTAATTAATATTAATTATAATAGTCTCTTAATTAACTTCAAACTCAGGTAAATCCATGTGTCAGATTATGCGATTTTGGTATTAAAAAAAGAATAAGGTACATATTTGCTAAGAGGGTCGAATGGATGTAATTAAGTACCAGAGTTTTAAGTTTAGCGACACAATTAACATTAACTACCTACATAATTTATGAAAATGTATGTAGGTCGCGAGAGTTCCAGAAATTTAATATTCAATTCAAATATGATCCGTAGCAGAAAACACTGAGATACTGAAATACCTATAACTATAACATTTTTACAATCGAAATACTTTCCCAAGTTTAGGTAAGCAAGATTTTCGCAATCCATCGGAAAATAAGGCTATAGGCAAACGAAAGCATAGATAAAGAGAACGTAGGTATAATTTAGGTAGGAAGTGGCTTCGGCGAGTGAACTAGATCAGGGGTCTTCAACCTGTTCTAACTTCTTGACTTGGTAATCTTCGCATTATTTCGCCTAGCAGGTCGCATCATGCTTGAAACAATATTTTACAAAGTAGGTATAAAACACTGACAAAAAAAGGCTGTCGGCGGGTCGCATACCTCCACAGACCGCGAGTTGAAGACCCTTGAACTATTTAATGAAGTCAATACATATTTTGTAATTTAAACAAATCTAGATTTTCTTCTTATTCTTAACGCCAGACCTTAATTTCGGCAGCTTAATGGGCTTCGTGTCATCATCCTTGTCCTTCCTCCGCTTCAACTTTTTCCCCCTGCCGGTCGCGACAGCGTCAGTGACGTGGGTGCCACTTAGCGGGTCGTGGGTGACATTCATCGGATTGTCGATTACACTCAGTGGGTTATGCGAGCCACTGAGTGGCAAGTCCTCTTTGATGTTGCCAGGAAGGTCCAATTCTCTTCCGTTCTCCTGAGAGGATACCCAATCACACCACCCAGCCGCATCAGAATCAGGCTTTTCTGCGATATTCCCGAGATTGGAAGTGTTGTTAAGCATTATCCGTACAGGGTCCGATGTGTTCGTCTCGGTCTCGGTCATCATACGATCGCCAATGTTGTGGTCGTCCATTCGGAAGAATTTTTTGCAGGCCAACTTAAGTCTTAATGGGTTTATGCTTCTAGGAATTTTCAAACTGGAAAATATGTGAACAAGGTTGTAGTGGTTTTGTGGTTTATGAACAAATAAGAGCTTGTTAAATTTTCAAGTCGACTTACTTAACAATAAAGGGTGAGTGAAGAACTAAATTTGATTTGAAGTAGATAAGAGAAAAAAATACTAAGTTATTTAAAATACAAAAATGTTGGTCTATGATCTCACTCATTGGAATCGGCGTTGGACAAGACGTAGTGCGACTGCATCACGCGGATCATCTGGCTGGTACTGGCAGCGGTCAGCTCCAACTTGGCCATCATTTCTTCGCCGGAAATGGAGGACAGGGGTAGGCACATCACCAGCGTACGCCGGAAGATGCAGAGGCACTGGAAGAAATTAGAAGCTGAAATATATTATATGCACCACTGCAGCTTATACATGTCATGTCATCTCTCACTGCTGGGCACAGACCTACTCTCGGGCACAAGATCCAAGCGATATGTAGAGTTCACATACTTTGAATTTCTTCGGGCTTGTGTGCATATAAATACTTACATGTACAAAACTCTCTACAAAATAACTCAAATGCCAATTAAAAGTCTCTGATTGAAATTTACTAGTATCCATTCTTCGACGAAATGACTTGTCGATGAAATGAAAATACGTACCTAAACCGTATTTAGCTGGTAACTCGGAGTTGTAAGAACTGCTCGACCACGATGGACAAGTGGACGAAAAAAGAGTTTTATAAAAACTCTGCCAGTCCTACCACTGTCAGTTCGGCCAGCTATTAAGAAGTCACAATGCGCCTGTTGTAGCAGTGCTGTGATGCTGCGTGTGGTTCAACCTTGAGGCTAGGATAGTATAACTCCTTCTTGCGTCTCTCTAGCCCGAGCAGCAGCCGACAGGTGGCCGGGCGGGCGGGCTCGGCCTCGGCGCAGGCCGCGCAGCAGTGCTGTGATGCTGCGTGTGGTTCAACCTTGGGGCTAGGATAGTATACCTCCTTCTTGCGTCTCTCTAGCCCGAGCAGCAGCCGACAGGTGGCCGGGCGGGCGGGCTCGGCCTCGGCGCAGGCCGCGCAGCAGTGCTGTGATGCTGCGTGTGGTTCAACCTTGGGGCTAGGATAGTATACCTCCTTCTTGCGTCTCTCTAGCCCGAGCAGCAGCCGACAGGTGGCCGGGCGGGCGGGCTCGGCCTCGGCGCAGGCCGCGCAGCAGTGCTGTGATGCTGCGTGTGGTTCAACCTTGGGGCTAGGATAGTATACCTCCTTCTTGCGTCTCTCTAGCCCGAGCAGCAGCCGACAGGTGGCCGGGCGGGCGGGCTCGGCCTCGGCGCAGGCCGCGCAGCAGTGCTGTGATGCTGCGTGTGGTTCAACCTTGGGGCTAGGATAGTATACCTCCTTCTTGCGTCTCTCTAGCCCGAGCAGCAGCCGACAGGTGGCCGGGCGGGCGGGCTCGGCCTCGGCGCAGGCCGCGCAGCAGTGCTGTGATGCTGCGTGTGGTTCAACCTTGGGGCTAGGATAGTATACCTCCTTCTTGCGTCTCTCTAGCCCGAGCAGCAGCCGACAGGTGGCCGGGCGGGCGGGCTCGGCCTCGGCGCAGGCCGCGCAGCAGTGCTGTGATGCTGCGTGTGGTTCAACCTTGGGGCTAGGATAGTATACCTCCTTCTTGCGTCTCTCTAGCCCGAGCAGCAGCCGACAGGTGGCCGGGCGGGCGGGCTCGGCCTCGGCGCAGGCCGCGCAGCAGTGCTGTGATGCTGCGTGTGGTTCAACCTTGGGGCTAGGATAGTATACCTCCTTCTTGCGTCTCTCTAGCCCGAGCAGCAGCCGACAGGTGGCCGGGCGGGCGGGCTCGGCCTCGGCGCAGGCCGCGCAGCAGTGCTGTGATGCTGCGTGTGGTTCAACCTTGGGGCTAGGATAGTATACCTCCTTCTTGCGTCTCTCTAGCCCGAGCAGCAGCCGACAGGTGGCCGGGCGGGCGGGCTCGGCCTCGGCGCAGGCCGCGCAGCAGTGCTGTGATGCTGCGTGTGGTTCAACCTTGGGGCTAGGATAGTATACCTCCTTCTTGCGTCTCTCTAGCCCGAGCAGCAGCCGACAGGTGGCCGGGCGGGCGGGCTCGGCCTCGGCGCAGGCCGCGCAGCAGTGCTGTGATGCTGCGTGTGGTTCAACCTTGGGGCTAGGATAGTATACCTCCTTCTTGCGTCTCTCTAGCCCGAGCAGCAGCCGACAGGTGGCCGGGCGGGCGGGCTCGGCCTCGGCGCAGGCCGCGCAGCAGTGCTGTGATGCTGCGTGTGGTTCAACCTTGGGGCTAGGATAGTATAACTCCTTCTTGCGTCTCTCTAGCCCGAGCAGCAGCCGACAGGTGGCCGGGCGGGCGGGCTCGGCCTCGGCGCAGGCCGCGCAGCAGTGCTGTGATGCTGCGTGTGGTTCAACCTTGGGGCTAGGATAGTATACCTCCTTCTTGCGTCTCTCTAGCCCGAGCAGCAGCCGACAGGTGGCCGGGCGGGCGGGCTCGGCCTCGGCGCAGGCCGCGCAGCAGTGCTGTGATGCTGCGTGTGGTTCAACCTTGGGGCTAGGATAGTATACCTCCTTCTTGCGTCTCTCTAGCCCGAGCAGCAGCCGACAGGTGGCCGGGCGGGCGGGCTCGGCCTCGGCGCAGGCCGCGCAGCAGTGCTGTGATGCTGCGTGTGGTTCAACCTTGGGGCTAGGATAGTATACCTCCTTCTTGCGTCTCTCTAGCCCGAGCAGCAGCCGACAGGTGGCCGGGCGGGCGGGCTCGGCCTCGGCGCAGGCCGCGCAGCAGTGCTGTGATGCTGCGTGTGGTTCAACCTTGGGGCTAGGATAGTATACCTCCTTCTTGCGTCTCTCTAGCCCGAGCAGCAGCCGACAGGTGGCCGGGCGGGCGGGCTCGGCCTCGGCGCAGGCCGCGCAGCAGTGCTGTGATGCTGCGTGTGGTTCAACCTTGGGGCTAGGATAGTATACCTCCTTCTTGCGTCGCTCTAGCCCGAGCAGCAGCCGACAGGTGGCCGGGCGGGCGGGCTCGGCCTCGGCGCAGGCCGCGCAGCAGTGCTGTGATGCTGCGTGTGGTTCAACCTTGGGGCTAGGATAGTATACCTCCTTCTTGCGTCTCTCTAGCCCGAGCAGCAGCCGACAGGTGGCCGGGCGGGCGGGCTCGGCCTCGGCGCAGGCCGCGCAGCAGTGCTGTGATGCTGCGTGTGGTTCAACCTTGGGGCTAGGATAGTATACCTCCTTCTTGCGTCTCTCTAGCCCGAGCAGCAGCCGACAGGTGGCCGGGCGGGCGGGCTCGGCCTCGGCGCAGGCCGCGCAGCAGTGCTGTGATGCTGCGTGTGGTTCAACCTTGGGGCTAGGATAGTATACCTCCTTCTTGCGTCTCTCTAGCCCGAGCAGCAGCCGACAGGTGGCCGGGCGGGCGGGCTCGGCCTCGGCGCAGGCCGCGCAGCAGTGCTGTGATGCTGCGTGTGGTTCAACCTTGGGGCTAGGATAGTATACCTCCTTCTTGCGTCTCTCTAGCCCGAGCAGCAGCCGACAGGTGGCCGGGCGGGCGGGCTCGGCCTCGGCGCAGGCCGCGCAGCAGTGCTGTGATGCTGCGTGTGGTTCAACCTTGGGGCTAGGATAGTATACCTCCTTCTTGCGTCTCTCTAGCCCGAGCAGCAGCCGACAGGTGGCCGGGCGGGCGGGCTCGGCCTCGGCGCAGGCCGCGCAGCAGTGCTGTGATGCTGCGTGTGGTTCAACCTTGGGGCTAGGATAGTATACCTCCTTCTTGCGTCTCTCTAGCCCGAGCAGCAGCCGACAGGTGGCCGGGCGGGCGGGCTCGGCCTCGGCGCAGGCCGCGCAGCAGTGCTGTGATGCTGCGTGTGGTTCAACCTTGGGGCTAGGATAGTATACCTCCTTCTTGCGTCTCTCTAGCCCGAGCAGCAGCCGACAGGTGGCCGGGCGGGCGGGCTCGGCCTCGGCGCAGGCCGCGCAGCAGTGCTGGGCCGCGGGCGCAAAGAGCCCGAAGCACGCCGCGTGCTGCGCCGTGTGGCAGTACCTACAAAATACAAATATTAATATTGAATTACCTACGTAGCTTCAAGCTCAATGCGATTATGTAATTATCTGAATATCAAGGTTTGCTTTTTTACAAGCAGTATAGGTACTCACTGGCAGGTGATAAGTGGTTGGTCGCCCGCGCCTTGCCTGCCGCAGGGGCAGCGCAGTGCGGGCTCCAGCGACGCCTTCGAATCGGGCTCCCGTGAGGTCCTCGACGTATCAGCTGAAACAAAAGGCCAGATCAGCATCAGCACTTAAAGTACCTACAATCGTAATTAGATTAAAGAAATAACCGTCGATTTCGGTGCCTACGTCCTCATCAATTATTTCAAGAAAATATTAAAATGAGATTACTTATTTCCATTGTTTAGGTACTTTATGTCAAAGAAAATAAGAGACAAATATGCCAGGTTTTTAATTGTTTTCCTAAAAATCACACGACAGCAACCTCACGATTTTCAATCACAAAAACCGGCCAAGAGTTACGGCTACGGTTAAATAACAATTTTAATTCAGAAATTATTTTGTAAGTAAGTATAATTTTTCAAAAACCGTTCAACCAATCAAGTTCAAAATAATTTTTCAATAAAGTTCTTATTAAGTTCTACTTTTGTAATTTTTTTCATATTTTTTGAACTCATAGTTCAAAAGTTATAGTTTTTTGGTAAAAACTCAAAAACGGTTTGACCAAATATGTTCAAAATAATTTTCGTGGTGAGTTTGTATAATAAATCTTCATGATTTTTAAATTATTTTTGGACCTACCGTGTAAAAGTTAGAGGGACGGGGCACACTTTTTCAGACTTTCAGAGCGATTATTTTTGAAAATATTATATTACTTTAATTATATTCATATTTGGCAAAAATGCCAACGCATCGGTTCTGACTACGGAACCCTAAAAACGAGGTGTAGGTAAATTATTATTTCAATTATCGGACCCGGCGGGCTAGCATTATGTTACGTTCTCATGCGCACAGGCAACAGCGTAAGTTGTGCTACTATTTCAAAGATTTCAAAGATTTTATTGAACATAAAAACAAATATGTATAAACAATATGATCGCAAGCAGCTGCATTAGTATAAACTGTGTCGCAGCTCTTACGCCCACCTCGGGACAAAAAGGGGGTTATGTTCTAAAGGCAGGCGCTCCCAATCTGCGCGCACCTTGCCAAGTACGAAGGGGCGCCGCGAGGGCGCAAGCGTGGCTAGATTGGGGCTCCGTGACAACATTTTAAAGTTTATTTGTTTGTTTATTTTGTATATTCCTTAAAATCAACACTTACAGTCTAGCTACACGTGTTAATTAACTATACAGGACAGAAACAGAAGTAAAAGCATATAAAGGTACGAGTATACACATGTTACATATATTACTATGACGACTAACATAGTAAGTAATCAAAGCTATATTTGAATGGAGCTTCGAGCAGAAATGGATTCCATGTAACGGCAACTAATTGCCAGGAAGCTAGATTCGGAGCTGTAAAAAACGTCAAGTTGCAAGTGCTCGGCGGATTGAAAAAGAGGAACCCCTGCCATAAGGTAAGTATTATTTTCTATCTACCACTCAACTTTAGGACAACAAGCAAAGATTGTAGGCGGTGTTGTTTTACCTTATTTATTTAGCACTAAGTAAGTAGTAGTTATAAATACTTTATTCACTAATATAACTAACAAAATAGTAGTATACAAAGTAGTAGTAGTACTAGGGCTGCCATCTCGTAAATTGCCGAAACCGGACAAAAAAGTTAAAAAACCCGGACATTTCATTAAAATCGCGGTCTCTCCCCGGACACTAAAGAAATCAATTTTTAATTTAAAAATTTAGCTTTTGCTAGGGATTGACCTGTACCCAAAAATGTCCGGGTTTACCCCGGACAGTTTTTAAAATCCGGGCCGGACGCTCCCCGGACGGCCTCCAAACTAGGACAAATCCGGGGAAACCCGGACGGATGGCAGCCCTAAGTAGTACCTAAGTAATTAAGTATACCTACCTAAGGGCCACATGCACCACCCGGGGTTAGCCACATAACCCGGAGTTAAGCGTTTTTTTGTGTATGTAATTTGACAGGTTTACTCCGGGTTAGCGGCTAACCCTGGGTGGTGCAAGTGGGCCTAAAAAAATATTAATTGGTAATTGCGTACCTTGAAAATCGTCGTTATCGGCTTGTATCATTTCCCATTGGTTCTCCGATGGCTGAAACCAAACAATCTGATTTATCACGCAACAACTAAGTACTTAATTGCATGGTTGGTTTTCACCCGACTGGCAAAGTAAGATTACTGTTTTTCTAGGGTTTTTTGGCACCTACAGGTGTACGACATACTATATTCCTTTATTATGCGCTTTTTAGCGATAAGACCGCCTGTTGTTTGCCTCTGTATTAATGAAATGTTTGTACCTTGTAAATGTTTTTTCTTTCTCATGTACTGAGGTGTGCAATAAAGAGTATTCTATCTATCTATCTATATGCCGTTTGATGAATTATTGACCGAGCGTTAGGGAAGGTCTCCGTTTCGGCTGTTAAAAATGCTTTATGTCCGACTGCCCATCTGTCCGTCTGTTCTCCTCTCCATATTGCATCCGATTCTTGTAAAATTTGAGCAGCATGGCTAAGATAAATTTGTCACTATCGCATTATCCACGGAACATGTAGTCAACTTGTCATTTTATGACAGTCACGCCAAAGCGCTAATAAGTCGCTTTAGGTATATTTATTCAACATGTAGGAAACTTTGTTCGTCTCGAAGCGAGACGTACAACTCGTGGTACCGATAACTACTTTGCTTTATGACGTATTCGCGTTATGTCGCGACAGTGAGAGTGACAAATCCATCTTAGCTTTGCTGATTTTATAGTTATACGCACCTAGAGTCCTAGACGTTTATTAATACGGATCTACCGTATGGCGCTTAAGTAATTTCTGCCAAATTAGCAATAATAGAGGATTTTTGTCATCATCATGACATGATGAAATGAAAGTATATGTCTTACGGCAGCCGCATCCCTGTCGCGCTGCAAGTCCCGCACGAAGGTGCTGGCGACGACCTTGTGGTAGGGCGTGTCCAGCCTGGCGAGCCGCATGGGCTCGCCCGCCGCCGCCAGGTGGTCGGCCGGCGCCGCGCACGCGCAGAACCCGGGCGCTTGATACTCCTCCGGGGAATCTACAAAAGCTTCAATCTTAATTTGTATGGGATTTAGAAGTTTCCACTCCGCCCTTGGAGTTTTCTAAATTCCTTAGAAGCTAACACTTGACACAAACGCGATCGTCACGTAAGTTTATCGAATTCGACTTATGCGGCACATATTACTAGTAGTGCTTCGGTAGGCAGAAACTGGAACATTGTGTATTAAAGGACTGTATATACAAGGAATTGCGAACGTGTGAGGTTTTTACACGAGTTCGTAATTCTTGTACCGCCTGCGATACATACAATGTTTTTCATCACATTTGCGAGGGAATAAATAAACTTACTAAGCAGACAGATAAACAATAATTATTAGCGGTAGTGTAGTAGCATAGTCCACAGTACACCGGGGTTAGCGGCGACCGAGTGCAGCGTGCGGCGTGGGGGCCTCCGGGGACCGGGTGTGCCGAAAATTACCAAGAAAATCCATTACGCCCATGAGCATAATACAGCTCAGTAGATCTAACTATGCTTACATATTATATCATCATTGCCGAGCAAGTGTGATGAAAATGAAATAAGAGCCTGGATTGATTTTTAGGCTAATTTCCTCCATAGATGGGCGAGGATCCGTTATGATGGGTTTGTTTCTGAGAACCAATAGAATCACTTAATTCATAAGTATATATCCTCAATTCCTCACTCAGCGCAAGTGACGTCTCCTCCTTCCTCCGCGCAAGTGATGATTCCTAGCTCATCTCTAGCCTACCACTTCATTTTTGCCTTTTGTAAAATCCTTTTGTATATAAAACTTGTAATGTATAGTCAGCTGCATAAATAATGGAGCCCTCACTGCTTACAGACTTTCTATGAAGGTGGGTTCATTACGAGTATCTCATAAGCGACATTACGTTAAGCGTACCTTCGTTATAGTATAGCCTCAGGCTGACATCGAAGTTTACCGGCAACGCTGCCTGACAATTATTATTGACAAAGACCATGAGAGCCCGCACGAACAACGCCGTGCTTTTCTTCACGGACTCCATAGCACAACTCATCGAATTCTTAGTGTTGTTCCGGTTCTTGGAGTTGATTTGCAGAGTCATGCCCTCAGAGTTGTATGAATACTCGAACACGTAATATTCAAAGAGGTTCTCGGCGATGCAGTCGCCATTGTAGAAGCAAAGGGCGAGCTGGTGCATCTAGGATATGGTAAGAGCTTCATTAATTTTAACTTAAAAAAAGCTAATTTTAGGGTTCCGCAGTTGCTACCAACATACTCGATCTGGGGCTAAAAAAACTGGCTAAAATCGTGTCGGGCCACACTATAAGTATTAAGTGTTGGTTTCCGTGGCTAACGATCTGTGACAAAAATTGGACTTTTAAAAAGGTTTTTTTCGCTCCATTCACACTCTGCAATACATTCGAGTATAGCATGGATAAATTGTATTGTTATTTAAAAAACTGCAAAGTCCTATTTGTAGGTATGGAGATAAAAATCTTGTTCTTAATTATCTGGCCACGAATCGAAACTACATCGAACGGCAATTTCCTAGAGCCACCTTTTTCTATATACAAATTATTTATAAATTATACTTTCATATTTCTTATAGTATACTTACATATTTCTTATCGAACGCTTCGAATGCCTGCTTCAATGAAGAGCTCACAAACTGTGCCAATTCGTCTTCGCACTTATCCTTCAATATTTTTAGACTCAGTCCCTCCAAATCCTCGCTGTAATAGCTCTCTTCAGGAAACGCCTTTTTCAAATACATGATAGTACTGACAGCTATTACCGTCAGTTGTTTTACAAACGTTACTGAACTCGTGTAATTCTCGGTAACCTGTTTTGGGAACAATTTTATCCATTCTTTTTCGATTATAGCCTGAAATGAGAACAAAATTAAAATAGTACCTAATAATGCATAATACCTAGATGCTATCACCTGCAGCGCTCTTATCTGCGTTGCAAGTGATAGTAGATATTCAATAGTTGCTCCAATTGTTACTTTTTTTCTTACTTACTTAATTCGCAATATCGATAAGTCAGAAAATAGGTAGGTAGGTAGGTACCTGCCGATGTAGGTACCTACATCTAACAGGCACAAAAACATAAAATGAATTAATAATAATACCTAGGCAAATCAAAACAAAATATTGTAGATACTCGTAGGTACCTATACAACATGGGTATAACAGATAGTCCTATGTGCAGAGCCTGCATGGGAGAAGAGGAAACAACGAAACATATTGTACTGGACTGTAGACAGGTGGAAGTATACAGGAGTAGGTATTTAGGGACTATAAACACACTAAAGGAGGCATTTAGCAACCTAAAACAAATGTTGGCCTTCATAGAAGAGCTGGGATGGTTGGAGTAGGGCTACCTCGTTACCACGCAAAAAAGGCACATTGGATGTCGAGTTGCGGAAAAAGCCCAGAAAAACTAACTAACTACTCGTAGGTACTTACCGCGCGGGTAGGCACTTGGATTGCAGTTGCGGACATGGTTAAAATATTATTGAACTATTTTATGTTTTCTATAACCTGAAACAACAATACAAAGTGAGTAACAAACACTCATCCAACAATAAGAAAAGAAAAATGTTTTGTTTTTAATTTTTAGAGCTTCCCTTTCCCGCCACTGCGTTCCTTTAATGGTGCCTCTACATGCTCGGGCTCTCGGCCGAATGATTCGGCCAGACCATAGACAATTTAAGCTTTTTCAGGTAGTTTCGGTGAGTTAAACGGTGTTTTATGATTTTCCGTTAAGCCCCTCATTCACGGCAGTCCGCCGGCACCTCCGGCATGTAATATAGCATCGTGAATGTCGTTGCCGGATGCGTGCCGTACGGCAACATCCTGCTAGCTCCGCCCACCTCCTTGCAGTCCGAATTGCACTAAATTACGGTAATAAACAATTGAGAAATGCGGCAATGCAAAAAATATTAATTATTCATTATTAAAAATAACTTAAGAGATGGCGGCATTTTTTTAATTCGAGTACAGTGTATGCGCTAAAACGCAGCGCTGCGCATCTTTCAACGAATAAGTGCGAATTGGACTGCCAGGCTGGGCCACTTGCACACCGTGTGTCCGCTACATCCAGCCTTGCCGGAGTGCCGGCGGACTGCCGTGAATGACGGGCTTTAGCATCCGTCATATCCGTATTTTATAGGCATTTTTAGTGCCAATATTAACATATAATTACGAAAATGTTGATTTTGACCAGCTTAAACTATATTTCGTTGTAAAAATAGCGCGAGTAGTTATTAACTGTTTTATCAAATATTATCACACAAAAACATATTACCCATCTAATTTTCTAGAACACAGAATCTACACATCACTGAAAAATAGTTAGAATCTAATGTACCTCTTTAATCATGGAAATTAATGAAAAATAATCAATTCTAATATTGGTTTCGCGCCATACAAACTCACTCTAATGAAGTCTAATGGCGCTTGAGCCACGCTTGAGTGGCGCTGGTGCTGGTGAGCAAAAATACGTCTCTGGTCCATCGCAGTGCGTAGGAACAAAGAGCACGCTAACGTCTAGCCATAGACAATAGTTTATTCCATCAATTTCGCGCGGTTTTGTACAACTGTCACTAAGTAAGTCACTAGTAACGTAGTGCTAGTGTTATATTTTCTTTGGTCACTACAACTCGCAAGCAGAAGTTGCTTGTGCGGCATTTGTGCCGGCGATATAGTTCAAGTTATCTGTCGGTGATCTTAAATTTCTTCAAGATAATCATGGCTATGCGAGACTACGCTGCAGACAAAGGTATTTAATGGGCATATTTTTATTTTGTTGTCGTTTTTTTTTTCTCGTCAGATTTGAATGAAATTTGGTGGGTAGGTAGAGTTCCTTATTCTACGCTAGATAGATACAAAATCTCAATGTGCGACAAAAAAATTGTATGAAATTTTCCACTGAGTTACGAAAATCCCATACGATTTCGTAACTCAGTGGAAAAAAATGTGGGACATACTTTGAAATTGGGTCTATCTTGAAGAGAATAAGGAACTCTACCTACCCACCAAATTTCATTCAAATCTGACGCGAAAGAAAAAACGACAACAAAATAAAAATATGCCCTAATATGGAAATTATAATTTTGCAATTCTAGTGTGGATCTAAGTACGTCTGTCCTTGACAACATCTTTGTTGCAGAAACATTGAAGAATTTCTTCGTGGACTTCTGCCAGACTGACGAAGAGGGGCACAAGCACTTTAAATATGCCGAACAACTGACCAGAGTCGCCCACAGAGAACAAGTAACCTGTTATTGTTTGTATGTTTGTTCGTAGGTTATGTTATGTTAGATGGTAGCGTGAACGTTTTGGTTTGTCCAGGTGGCTTTTACTGTGGAGCTGGATGACCTGCACGAAACAAATGAAGAGCTAGCAGAGGCGGTGCTCCAGAACACGCGGCGGTACACGAGCATGGTGTCAGATGTAGTGTATGAGATGCTACCTGATTACAAACACAGAGAGGTATAACAACATCTTTCTATTTCTTGTGGTGTACTCAAACTATTGTTTTAATTAATTTTTCTTTCTACATAAGCTTTAATTTCTGTGCATACGACTCATGTAGTATGTTAAAAACGGCCTTTGTAGCAAGATCAGTGTTTACCTAGGAGCATTTATTAGGAATGTGATGTATATATATTTTTTTTACAATCTCGTACAGAACAACTAAGTCCCAAACTAAGCAAAGCTTGGTACTAAGGGTACCAAGGATTACAAATACAGATATGCATACTTATAATTTGTTCATAGTTAATATACATAGGTACATAGGAAACATTGATAACTCCAGAGCAAATATTGGTGTTACACACAAAATAAATGCCCTTACCTGGATTCAAACCCTGGTTGCCACACTGGTATTTCACAAATTACATGCAAGCTTAGGTTTGACAGCAGGTTAAAATTACAAGAATGTTGGTGTGAAAATAATATTATATCAAGTGTCATGAAATACCTACCTTTTTTTACAATATTATTTTCAGGTTAATTATCTCTATTTATGTATGTAATAAATAAACAATTGACTAGTCTGTATATCCTGTGGACACAAAGGCCTGCTCCAGCATTTTCCAGTCTTGTCTTTCCTGTTTTGCCTCATCCATACATAAATGACCGGCAGTCTTCTTTATGTCATTGGCCTGTCTTTACCAAGGTCTTCCTCTCCTCCGTATCACTTTATTTATGTTATTTACCAGTGACCCAGCCCAGCATTGCATGGGTTATTATTATACATATAAACGTTCCTCTTGTTCATCATAGTTTTAAAGAATTAAGCATGCATACATACATACATGCATACATACAGACAGCAGGAAGCGACTTTGTGTTATACTATGTAGTGATTAAACATTGTTTTGATCGAATCTACTTGCCTCCAAACATAAAACTGAATCTTAAACCCATATATAATTTAAACCTTTAGGTGTATATAAAATAATTAAAACTGTGCCTTATAGTTAAATATGAAATGAAATATAGCAACTTGTTTTCTCTATCTTCAGGTCACTGCTAAAGATGCATTAGATGTATATATTGAGCATCGCATTGTGCTAGAGGCACGGAACCACAGGATCCCTGGAGAGATGAGGGATCCCAGGAACCGGTACCCTCCAGAGCTGATCAGAAGATTGTAAGAACCAGCCTTATGTCAAAATCATACAATGTTTTGTAACCTGTTGTATTTACCTTTCTTATCAACTTTTAATGGCCTATACTATGGGCACTTTTACCGACTTTTGTTAATGTTAAAAATGTTGCTTTGTTTTTAGTGAGGTGTACTTCAAAGATCTGTCTAGTGCAAAATCTGTACCAATTCGGGAAGTAAAGGCTGAACACATTGGCAAATTGACAACAGTGAGAGGTAAAGTTGATATATTTCTCCTTTTTAATCATAGATATTGAATATATAAAATGATGGTTAGGGTGTCTACCGCGAAAGCAGGAGGTCGCTGGTTCAATCCCAGCCCTGCTCACCGGGGACTTTGGTCACTTTTTCTGTACTATATAACATCTCTTTCAATTTACAATCTATATTTTACAAGTTACATTTTTTAGGGTTCCGTACCTCATATGAAAAAACGGAACCCTTGTAGGATAACTTTGTTGTTTGTCCGTCCGTCTGTCCGTCCCGACCCTTTACCTCGGGAGTGCGTGGAGCTATCGAGGTGAAATTTAAACTATATACTAAGCTCTACGGTCCCTTGAAACCGTATTCCGCGTTTTCTGAAATTCATCCCCTAAGGGATAAAAAAGGGGGTTGAAAGTTTGTATGAGATCTGAATCATTATTCAGGTTGCAGATTTAAAACTTCGTTTACAGACTCTTTGATACTACACAAGAAAAGTATATTTAGCGTTTTTAGAAGGGATTAAAAAAGGAATTGAAAGTTAGTATGTGATGTTAATATTTTTTTAAGTTACAGACTTAAAACTTCGTTTATTGACTCTTTGATACTATACAAGAAATGTATATTTAGCGTTTTTTGAAATTCATCCCCTAAGGGATAAAAAAGGGGTTGAAAGTTTATATGAGGTGTGAATAATTTTTCAGGTTGCAGACTTGGAAACTTCGTTTTTAGACTTTCTGATAATATATAAGAAAACCGTATTCCGCGTTTTCCGAAATTCATCCCCTAAGGGATAAAAAAGGTGGGGGGGGGGGGATTTCAAATCATTTTTATGATGTACGGAACCCTCGGTGGGCGAGTCTGACTCGCAGTTGGCCGTTTTTTTTTAAATATGTAATTGGTTTGTTTACTTGGGTTTACTCATAGTTTACTCCAACTGCCTAAAGTTTGCAATTGTACATGTTGCTATTACACATCTTACTTTGCAATTGTACATGCTAGACCAAAAGCAAGAACCTATTTTTAAAAAATGCGAAAAAGAATGTCTAACTTATTCTTTTGGTGCTTTTGGAGAGGCCATATACAGAAGTCAAGGTGCCTCAGAGCAGATGTAAGTAAACATTGGTTAAGGGTCACTTAGATTTAAACTTACGATTCTCACGAATTATTAGTCACAAATTAAAGTCCAATTTATTTTAAGGTTCAGGGGAATTGTCACCCTTGAAATTGTGAGGTCAATTTTAAAGTTAATGCAACACTGCAATGTAATAAAATGTAAACTTGTATGAAGAAAGTTTAGTAGCACGATGGGTGTGTAATGTGTGTAGGTATAGTGACGCGGTGCACGGAGGTGAAGCCGCTGCTGGTGGTGGCGACGTACTCGTGCGGCGCGTGCGGCGCCGAGACGTACCAGCCGGTGCGCGCGCTGCACTTCACGCCGCCGCCCGCCTGCGCCGCCGACGCCTGTCGCCTCAACAACGCCTCCGGTCAGCTGCACTTGCAGACGCGGGGCTCGCGCTTCCAGAAATTCCAGGAAATCAAGATACAGGAACACGTCAGTACTGATACTCACATTACTACTTTTTCTCCAATATGCTCGGAAATGTTCACATTAATGTAGCAAAATTGGTACGAAAAGAACCTCCTTATGTACCGACTCAAATTATAAAAAATCGAATTCATTATTTTACCGTTTTAGCGGCCAGGAAGTTGTACTAATAGTACATTACATACCAAGGCCGTTTAAGTGGGAAATGCCTCGGATTCCATGTAATTGTCGGCCGAGGCGAAGCCGAGGTCGACTAACATGTGATCCGAGGCTTTCCCATTTACCGGCCGAGGTTTGTATACTATTTTTCAGCCCGACGGAGCCGGCAGGCGACAATTTAGTTTTGCGTAAAGTGGCGCTTACCGGCCGGAGGACTGAAAAATCCATTACTGTATTGTTTTTTACTTTTTTTTTAAATATTTGGACTAAAGCATATTTGGCTAAAGTATATTTGGCTGTTTGCAATAGTGATAATTGCAAACAGCCAAATATACTTTAGCCGCGACCAAACGGTCTGCACAGACGGGACAATCTGATTGACATCAAATTGTCAATCTGATCATATCGTGCTTAAAAATGCCCCGTCTGGGCTGGCTTTGTAGTAGTGTAGTAGTTCTAGACAGAAGGAGATCAAATGCTTGGTTGTCTCGTTCTATCGCGAGTTGCATACGGCTCACTGTGCAAGGTCGTGTAGATACGGCTTAATAAAACTAAAGACATTTCAACTTTTTTTATGAACACAACCGTGCATTAAAAGAAAGTTTTGGCGGGAACCTTATTTTTCCTTTCAAATCTTATGCTATAATACATTTTATTTCCTTTCATGTTTGGAGAAAAGCACTATATATGCCTCGGACGGAAATAGAATTTCGTGGATTCGTATGTAATTGGCGGACTCAGCTTCGCTTCGTCCGACAAAAAATACTCATCCACGAAATTCGGTTTCCCGGCCTCTGCAATAATGTACTATTTACTCAAAAGTGTTCTAAAGCCCTCCGCGCACCGAAACGACGAGCGTCGGCGGGACGTCAGCGGCGCGTTGTATAACACTGAATTAAATACGGTGACTCACACTGACGGCGGCGAGCGAAGCGGCGCGGTGGCGGTAAGCGCAAGCGCCGCGCTGGCACCGATCAGTGCGCACCTTACCGACAGGGCGTTTTTAGGGTTCCGTAGTCAACTAGGAAGCCTTATAGTTTCGCCTATCTGTCCGTCTGTGGCTTAGCTCAGTGACCAAGTACAAGAAAGATGGAATTTGGTATGAATATATACAACAATCACGCGGACAGTGGTAAAAAAAATCGGAAAGCTTTTAATTTTAGAGTACCTCCCATACAAGGTACTCGGTAGATACTAGGTAGGTACAGAGCAAAGTCGTTGCACATTGGTAGGGTTGGCGAGAAACTAGAGCGTCTCCCCTCGGGAACTCGTGCGTTCTGGTCTCTTGCCAAAGCTATCAAGGGGAATTTCTGCACGCCGTCTTTTCCACCTCTGCACACGGGAAATGATTCGTTGGCCCACGACGCAAAAGACAAAGCCGATCTTCTGGGTAAGCTTTTTGCGTCCAACTCGACTTTGGATGACGGGGGACAAGCGCCGCCGACTATACCGCGGTGCGAGAGCTGTATGCCAGATGTACAGTTCCGCCAAAGCTTTGTGCGTAAGGCTCTTCGCTCCCTCGACACCCATAAGTCCAGTGGGCCTGATGGAATCCCTGCGATTGTTCTCAAGATGTGTGCTCTTGAGTTGGCGCCGGTCTTAACGCGTCTTTTTCGGCTCTCCTACTCTTCTGGCGTAGTCCCGACTTCGTGGAAGTCAGCTTTGGTGCACCCGATCCCTAAAAAAGGCGACCGCTCAAATCCATCCGACTACAGGCCGGTAGCTATAACCTCCCTTTTCTCTAAGATTATGGAGTCCATCATCAATCGTCAGCTCCTCTGGTACCTAGAGGATCACCAGCTGCTGAGTGACCAACAATACGGTTTCCGTAGGGGTCGTTCGGCTGGTGATCTTTTAGTACCTGACACATTGCTGGGCACAGGCGATAGAGACTAAAGGTGAGGCACAGGCAGTTAGTTTGGATGTAGCGAAGGCCTTCGATCGCGTGTGGCACAAAGCACTTCTTTCGAAACTTCCATCCTATGGGCTCCCCGGGAAATTATGCGAATGGGTCAGCAGTTTTCTAGCAGACAGAAGCATTAAGGTCCTAGTTGAAGGTGAATGCTCAGACTCAATGTCTGTGAATGCTGGTGTCCGTCAAGGCTGTGTGCTATCACCCACGCTATTCCTCCTGCATATCAATGACATGTTGCAAACTAGCGGCATTCATTGTTATGCTGATGATAGTACGGGTGATGCCTCCTACACCGGCCGCGCCAATATTTCCCGGGAAAACGTCATTGAGAGCCGGAACAAACTTGTGTCCGAAATTGAGACCTCCCTAAAAGAAGTCTCAGATTGGGGTCGACTTAATTTGGTCCGTTTTAACCCTACAAAGACACAGGTTTGCGCGTTCACCGCAAAAAAACTTCCGTTCGTCGCGTCACCTCGTTTTGAGAGCACTCCCCTATCTGCCACAGCCAGTATTGGAATCCTTGGCGTTGACATCTCGAGTGAAGTCCAGTTCCGCGGCCACCTAGAGGGTAAGGCCAAATTGGCCTCGAAGAAGCTCGGTGTGCTCAATAGATCGAGGCAGTATTTCACGCCGGCCCATCGCCTACAGCTTTATAAGGCGCAGGTTCGCCCGCATATGGAATACTGCTCTCATCTTTGGGCAGGGGCACCAAAGTACCAGCTTCTTCCTCTAGACCGCATCCAACGGAGAGCTGTTCGAATTGTCAACTGCCAACGTATTTCTGATCGGCTTGATCCCTTGGCGCTGCGTAGAGATGTGGCCTCACTCTGCATTTTCTATCGCATGTATTATGGGGAGTGTTCCGAGGAATTGTTCGGATTAATCCCTGCCGCTACTTTCCGCCATCGCCCTACGCGACAATATTTCCACTCTCACCATTTAGATGGTTGGCAGTCCTCAACTGTGCGCTTTTCCCGAAACTTCCTGCCTCGCACAGCTAAACTGTGGAACGAACTGTCGCCAGCGGTGTTTCCGGACCGATACGACCTTCAAGAAAAGAGCGTACTCCCACCTTAAAGGCCGGCAACGCACTTGCGACACCTCTGGTGTTGCGGGTGTCCATGGACGACGTTAATCGCTTACCATCAGGCGATTCGTTTGCTCGTTTGCCACCTATAGCATAAAAAAAAAGTAATAAGGGGTGTGGTTTTTTGAGGGTTCCGTAGCCAGAATGGCAAAAACGGAACCCTTATAGTTTCTTCCAGTCCGTCTGTCCGTCCGTCCGTCCGTCTGTCACAGTTGTTTTACTCAGTAACTATAAAGCATGTACTAATAGTAGCTAGTTGTGTATTTTGTGTGCCACTACCGATTCACAATGAAACTCAAGTTGCACACAATAAAACAGTCTTGAGCTTTTGAATATTTGAAAGAAAGAAAAACGTTTATTCGGGACGCTTCATTGTACACAAATATAGCACTTTTAAACAATACGGTTAGAACAATAGCGTCACCGAAAAGGTTTCTACTCAGCTTGATGTCAAGGTCAAGGTACCTTTTGCGTACCTTGACGCTGATCTTCCATAGAAACCTTTTCAATAAAACGTGACAAGTTGCACAAACAAACAAACATATAATACATATTTAAACATAATTATTAAACGGGTCTAACGCGAATTAACTTGTTTACCTTATTTACCGACGTTTCGACACAGGTTTCACTGGTCATGGTCGCCCCATGTTAGACCCGTTTAATAATTATGTTTAAATATGTGTTCAAATCGCGAAAGTTTTAAATGTTAAACATATAATATAATTATGCACTTATATTTAATTAAATAAAACATACATGTATTTACTTTGATATAAGTCTGAGATCAACATCAACCAGCCTCAAAAGCTTATTGTAATTAGCGGTTGGCAACATTGTAACAAACATATATATTGGGGCGGAGAAGCCAAGAAAGACGCCCGTAGAACCCAAAGGCAAAAATGATGATGAAAAACTGGTTAGTCGGTACTTTTCACATTTTCTGTATGTTCATAATAGTTTAGTTTAGTTTAGTTTATTTATTTATCTCACAATATACAAAGTCACTTAAAACTACACATGGTACATTCTCAGGATTTTATATTGTGATTGTCAGTTACTTTAATTAAGATTGCAATACATTCAAAATGTCAAATTCATTAAACTTGTATTAAAATAATAAGTTATAAAAGGTTCGTCACTAACAATACTTAATATTCTTTTATTTTTAACAAGAAACCAATACAATTGCCAACTAAATTGTTTATCTTCGTTGGAATAATAACACTCGTAACTTTGAAAACATCAGATACTTATAGAAAGATTGAGTGTACCCTACATACTTTCTGTTGAGGTCTGATCTTAACAAGCCTTGTGCGAATGTTTAAATATATGTTTGTAAATCAATTAAACTTGATAGTCTACAAAATAAATAAAACATAACTAGATATATTGTGGCATCTTAATGGAAGTATACAATACGTAACTGCGTGTGCAGTCGGACCAAGTGCCGGTGGGGCACATCCCGCGACAGCTCGCGGTGTACTGCCGGGGCGAGCAGTGCCGCCGCGCGGCGCCCGGCGACCACGTGGCCGTCACCGGCGTGTTCCTGCCGCTGCTGGGCGCCGGCTTCCGCCAGATCACGCAGGGCCTGCTCTCCGACACCTACCTCGAAGCGCACGTCAGTATACTTTACACGTTCTACACCAACCTTCATTTTATAGCCAGGTTTGCTTAGAGCTTCAGTATTTCGTATCTTATACCTGCCATAATCTTCACATCGATTGATCTATTCATTATTTTTCATAAATGCGAGTTTCGACTGCGCTTATGTGTTGTCGCATGCCTTGAGACGGTGTGAGTGTGCAGGGAGTGACGTGCGTGAACCAGAGCGACGAATGCGAGAGCGCCTCTGCGCTGTCGGAGGAGGAGCTGGCCTCGCTGGCGGAGGAGCGGCTGTACGCGCGCATGGCGCGCTCGCTGGCGCCCGAGATCTACGGCCACGAGGACGTCAAGAAGGCGCTGCTGCTGCTGCTGGTCGGGGGCGTCGACAGGTGCGCTAACAATCTACTCGATACTATTGCTATTTCTATTCAACCACTAACGAAACCTTAACGAATAACGAATTACCTTAGTTTGTGAATGTCCTTTTAATATTCATTAAAAAAAAACATCTGATTTAGGATGTGCAGTTTAGTTAGTTAGTTTTCCTGGGCTTTTTCCCCATCCATCCATTGTGCCTTTTTTGCGTGGTATAATTTTTAAGAAAAAAAAACCGACTTCATTTGGTTCCCGGTAAAAGTGAAATTAAGAATTTGTTTGAGTTAGCCAGTTTACTTCACAAATATCCAATACACCGCACGTGTACGATTGAAAATTGAGGAGCTTTCTTAATGTCCTAGGGCTTCCATCATTACATTTGAAGTATAATCAAACGGAACTCCCTTGTAGACCTTTAAACAAACAAAATAACAATGTGTTAAATTGGATGACAGACTGTAAATTAACGGGCATATTCATTATGCCATCCCTGATTATCAACATCAGGTCCACTCCAGCAAAATGATGGCCACAGTAAGAAAATGCCTAAGCTAATTATGAACACCCTCTAATCACGATTAACCTGCCGTTCAAATTTGAGGAGTTCTCTGAATTCTTCTAGAACTCCATCATCAGAATATAAATCAAATCCAAAAGATGAATGTCACAACTAGGATAATAAGTAGAGCTAGGTTTATTAACCAGTTCCACTTTGCGATCCCTGGTCTTCATCATCAGATCCAGTTCATCAAAATGTTGGCTCCGCCAAAACACTGTTTTAGTTACTTAAGGAAACCCTCAAATCAGAATGCATGTGCCGTTAAAATTTGAGGAGTTCTCTCAATCCCTCATGAAGCCCGTCATCAAAATAGAACTATAATCAAATAGGACTATCTTGAAGGTATTTCTTTACAAAGAAAAGATGAATGTCTCAAATCGGATGATAGAGCTGGGAATTAACAAGCAGTTCCACTTTGCCATCCCTGGTCTTCATCATCAGGTCCACTCCACCAAATTGATGATGTTCGTAAAGAAATGCTCGAGTGTCTTAAGAAACTACCCAAATCATCATGCATGTGCCTTTCAAATTTGAGGAGTTCCCTCAGTTCCTCATGGATCCCATCATCAGAAATGGATTTTGAAAAAAACGGGACCAACCAGGAACCGTCTACTTTCAGAAAACAAAAAAGAAAATCAAATCGGTTCAGTAATGACGGAGTTATGAGTGAACATCCATTAAAAAAATTAAAAAAATTCAGACGAATTGAGAACCTCCTCCTTTAGAAATATTGAAGTCGGTTGAAAATGGATGTGCAGTTTTTAAAAATAATTCCCAAAATAAACTTTTCTGCCCTTTGGCCGGCAAGCAGACAATTGCAGGCCGCTACGCTAAACAAATTCGCCGCTTGCCGATTGCGTCGAGCAGAAAAATAGTGCACAGACCTTGACCCGTAAATAAGAAAGGCTCAGCGTGCGTAGCCAAGATGCTAATCGCTCACGCTTAATAACGTATCGCATCTACCTCTCTCTATCACTCTTCCTTATTAGTGTGACTATGACAGTTGCGTTTCGTTAGCGACTGAGCGTGAGCGATTGGCATCTTGGCTAAGCACCCAGATCATGAACATGTTTGTCGACATCAGCTTCGCTTCGGACGACAATTACACGACATCGGAGATATTTTTCAACCGACTTCAATATTTCAAAAGGAGGAGGTTCTCAATTCGACTGATTTTATTTTTTTTTTTTTAAATGGATGTTCACTCATAACTCCGTCATTACTGAACCGATTTGAATTTTTTTTTTGTTTTCTAAAAGTAGACGGTTCCTGGTTGGTCCCGTTTTTTTCAAAATCCATTTCTGATGATGGGATCCATGAGGAACTGAGGGAACTCCTCAAATTTGAAAGGCACATGCATGCTGATTTGGGTGATTTCTTAAGAAACTCGAGCATTTCTTTACGAAAATCATCAATTTGGTGGAGTGGACCTGATGATGAAGACCAGGGATGGCAAAGTGGAACTGCTTCGTAATTCTCAGGACTATGATCCGATTTTAAAAAATATTTTTTTGTCTGTATATAGATGGTTTCAGGATTGTCCCGTTTTTTTCAAAATCAATTTCTGATGATGGGATCCATGAGGAACTGAGGGAACTCCTCAAATTTGAAAGCCACATGCATGATGATTTGGGTAGTTTCTTAAGACACTCGAGCATTTCTTTACGAACATCATCAATTTGGTGGAGTGGACCTGATGATGAAGACCAGGGATGTCAAAGTGGAACTGCTTGGTAATTTTCAGGACTATCGTCCGATTTTAAAAAATATTTTTTTTTTCTGAAAATAGATGGTTCCAGATTTGTTCCGTTTTTTTCAAAATCAATTTCTGATGATGGGATCCATGAGGAACTGAGGGAACTCCTCAAATTTGAAAGGCACATGCATGATGATTTGGGTAGTTTCTTAAGACACTCGAGCATTTCTTTACGAACATCATCAATTTGGTGGAGTGGACCTGATGATGAAGACCAGGGATGGCAAAGTGGAACTGCTTGTTAATTCCCAGCTCTATCATCCGATTTGAGACATTCATATTTTCTTTGTAAAGAAATACCTTCAAGATAGTCCTATTTGATTATAGTTCTATTTTGATGATGGGCTTCATGAGGGATTGAGAGAACTCCTCAAATTTTAACGGCACATGCATTCTGATTTGAGGGTTTCCTTAAGTAACTAAAACAGTGTTTTGGCGGAGCCAAAATTTTGATGAACTTGATCTGATGATGAAGACCAGGGATCGCAAAGTGGAACTGGTTAATAAAACTAGCTCTACTTATTATCCTAGTTGTGACATTCATCTTTTTGATTTGATTTATATTCTGATGATGGAGTTCTAGAAGAATTCAGAGAACTCTTCAAATTTGAACGGCAGGTTAATTGTGATTAGAGGGTGTTCATAATTAGCTTAGGCATTTTCTTACTGTGGCCATCATTTTGCTGGAGTGGACCTGATGTTGATAATCAGGGATGGCATAATGAATATGCTCGTTAATTTACAGTCTGTCATCCAATTTAACACATTGTTATTTTGTTTGTTTAAAGGTCTACTAGGGAGTTCCGTTTGATTATACTTCAAATGTAATGATGGAAGCCCTAGGACATTAAGAAAGCTCCTCAATTTTCAATCGTACACGTGCGGTGTATTGGATATTTGTGAAGTAAACTGGCTAACTCAAACAAATTCTTAATTTCACTTTTACCGGGAACCAAATGAAGTCGGTTTTTTTTTCTTAAAAATTATTACTTTACAGGTCTCTATACAAAATCTACGTATGTATACTTGTAAGATTAACTGTTTTTGAATAAAGTTTCCGCGATTATAATATAATCCACCTGCAACTTGTTTAATTAAATTTTGAATGATATGTTAGGCGGCCGAACGGTATGAAGATCCGCGGCAACATCAACATCTGCCTGATGGGCGACCCGGGCGTGGCCAAGTCGCAGCTGCTGAACTACATCGACCGCCTGGCGCCGCGCAGCCAGTACACCACGGGCCGCGGCTCCTCGGGCGTCGGCCTCACTGCCGCTGTCATGAAGGTACCGATCAGGGTCATTGTATAATCTTACGAACAGATAACTCTCATTGAAAAAAAACCGGCCAACAGCATATCGGACCACGCTCAGTGTATTCTGTACTAGTTATCCGTCCGTTACAATAAGCGAACCTACAAGGAGGTTGAAGTATTACCATGATCATAACTAGCAAACAGGAGTAATTCGCAGCACTAAGGACTCATATACGTCCTTTTACTACGAGAATAATACTTTTTGCGAAAATAAAAAATGCCGTAACTGACCAAGCTAAAAATATTTTAACGTCGATTGAGAATTAACACTGCCGAGATATGGTGATGATGACCGTCCTCTTGTCTACTTTATATCTACTTAACTTAGCTTGAAATATAGTGAGCGTAACTCGTTCAATTTGCCTTGAATTTACGTTGGATTTGTTAAGTATGGGTCTTTATTTTTTAACAAGTTTCCTAGGTCATTACAGACAAAATAAACCGTTATATATATATTTATTAAAGTTGATGTATTCTTTATCTACAAGTTAGACTCGATATTGGTCGGCAGGACCCGTTCACCGGCGAGATGATGTTGGAGGGCGGCGCACTGGTGCTGGCCGACCAGGGCGTGTGTTGCATCGACGAGTTCGACAAGATGGCGGACGCCGACCGCACCGCCATCCACGAGGTCATGGAGCAGCAGACTATCAGCATCGCCAAGGTAACGCCGACTGCATATACTATACAGACTACATCAAACATAGATATATACATGTTTCAATGAACACTACATGATAATGAATTGACAATTGTTAAGACAGTTCTATTACAATTATTATTACAATTACATAAACAAGTCATTCACCGCTCCCTATCGCTCCCGGTGTAAAAGTTCCCATAACGCGCGCGGCATTACCTCGTTGAGTAGCTATGGACAGCCTTTGCACCAAAAACGACTCGGGAGCGGGAGTCGTCTCCCTTTTACCTAAGGCGACGGCCTATATCGCGTACAAACTGCTTCGCGCTCGCTTCGCTCCAGCAACCCGCCGTCTCCACCGGAAACGGAACGTCCCACATGAAACATCTTCACTTAGGTATTGCAACCGGTGCTTTTTTTGGGGTACCGGATCGTTTGAAAAACGTGACCGGTCTCTCAACCGGACCGGATTGAGAGACCGGTCATGTTTTTCACAATTTTGCTCCATTTTGACTTCAAATCGAATCGATACTTTCACGTTCGTCCATTTCAGGAACATTACTTATGTACGTACATATATCAAATGGTTAATGATAATAATGATTTTATGCTGTACGTCATGGCTATTCGTTGGTAATGCTTATTTTAATGTCGTCAATTAATGTTTATTTAGGCACGGACTTGATTGCTTCTTAAGTTCGCACCGCGTAGGTACGAAAAGCGCATTTTAGGTCTGGTTTTTTTAAAAACATTTAACTTTTGGCATACGTCTGACTGGGATAATTTTAATTCGCAATGAAAATTTGAATTGAACCTGAAAAGAGCTGCTGGAAACGTCGTTAAATATTCAGAAAACTTAGTATATCTAATCACTTCACTTGGTCCCCCTGAACATCGGGAAAAATTTGAGAATTATCACGACTTGCTTATTTTAATCCCTAACGTTGTAAGTATCTGAGACTCCGGAAATGTATATTGCTTACAAGTAAATACATTAATCTAAGAGATCATTCGCACGGGAGTTTTATACACACGTTAAAAAAACGTTCGAATCAGATAAATAGATACCCATGTATGTGTTTACACGGAGGAGCTTTTTTATCGCGCACTGTCGGGTTTAACAGTCAAACCACGTTATCTCTGCCGAGCAAATGAACTGTCAAACTTAAAAGTGTTATTTTAAACGTCAAACTTGTATGAAACTATGACGTTTACTTAACACTTTAACATTCTGTGCTATGAAAATCTAGGAAACTTAGCATAGATGGACTCTAGACGTTTAGGGTTGACGTTGACTGTCAAATGTACCTTACGGAACTCCATGTTTCTGTTCTGACGAGCGTTTAAAAAACGTCAACGCCGCTGTTAGTTGGCAGTGTGCTAGAGATATTTTTGCATGTATTGTGTTCCTGCAAGCGCCATTTATTGCAATGATACCGTGAGGGCTAGATCATGTAACCAAACCAAAATTTGGTGGGCTCAGGGCTCACTAACCGTAGATAATCGCGCCAATCCACAGTGATTTTTAAGCGTTCGTATGAACACAAATATTAGAAGTGGTAACAAGCGTAGACGTCAGGTTTTAACGCGACGTTTTTAAAGCTTCCATGCAAATGACCCCTAATGAGGATGAAGTAATACAATTATTTTTTGCCTAAGGGTAGTTTCTGCTACCCTTATTATATATTATATTAATAAGCTAACGATGTTTTATTTCCAATATATTAAGATTATCCTGCAAAGGTACCTTTTTTAACTTTCTATAAACATAAAAATCAACAATTATTAAAAGAGCATTAGGTAAAGTACCAATCCGGTCGGATCCGGCCGCTTCCGGCCGGATTAGTGAAAACCCGACCGGATCCGACCGGATTGAAAATCGGTCCGGTTTGCAATCCCTACATGGCACTAAGGTTAGTCCATACGGCCGTTTTCCGGCAGAGCAGCTAAGACCCGGAGACTCGAGCACGGATGGAACACCTATATCGTTGAGGGCATGGTGACTATGTATTTAGATTATAGATATAAACACGCCGGTTACACTTCGACCACAAGCATGCATTATAGAATTAAGAAATAAGAATTATTACATTGTTGACCTATTGAAGAATGCTAGTAGCTAAAGTCTTATTCGAAACAATTTGGCCAAATTCTAAGTGTTTTTGCTTTAATAATTTTTATGCCACTGTAATTATTACAGTCTACAATAGAAATTATCCGGGTGTGTAATGATCGGTATAACTTTTTTTGGTATAATAACATTTGATATAACAACTTTTGGTATATATTTAATGGATATAATCACTCATAATACATAATGAACATTTGGTATAACAACAAAATATCTACTATTATTTCGTATATTTATCATTTCATATAACACTTATTTCTAATAACCATTATATGGTATAATTATCCATTGATATACAACTCAGATAATGTAACTAGCAAACGGTGTAAAATAATTCGCATCGCCATATATCGCTTGAGACTGCTGGCAATATCGTGATTTTTTTAAGGGGTCACAGTTCTAACCTAATTTACTTTCCTGCTAATAGTACATATATTTAGGGGTCACAGTTTCTAACCTAAGCTAACCTATTATTTATACATTGTATAATAAAAAGTTATATTAGATTAAATTAGTGTTATAGCATTTATTTTTATCGGAAGTAAGCATTATACTCAAAGACAAAGTATGTTATAAAAAATGTTATTCGAAAATATGATCATTATATTAAATAATAATTATACAATTTTTAAGTATATTATTAGTTAATATTGTCTTTTGTTACCGCGATTGTTATTCATTGAAATTAAACACTTTAGAACGGATTAAAATATAATTTCTAGTTTATTAATGATGACATCATCTTAACCCTGTGAAAACGAGTGCTGTGTAAAGGGCTCGAAACGTAGGATCATGGTGTTAATAAACGCGATTAATCCGTTCTAAAGTGTTTATTAGTTGTTATATGATTCAATAATTATATCAAATGAGCGTTATTAACTTATTACGACCAACATTATATCAAAAAAAGTTATATCGATCGGTACGCACCCAAATTATCCAAATCAAAAGATTATTATGCTAAAAACTAAATTTCTCAATAAATCCTCAAATGTAAAAATTAAAGTCGGCTCCGAAAATAATTCGGCGACAAATTGCTGTCATAATCTTTATACTTGCAAATTGGTTTCGAATTAGGGCTTATGAGCGCGCGCGGTGCACTGATAGCAGGTATCAGTGCACCGCGGGTGCAGTATGTATCGGTTGATACTCGTTGTTGTTTAGGCGGGCATAATGACGTGCCTGAACGCGCGCGTGTCGATCCTGGCGGCCGCCAACCCGGCGTACGGCCGCTACAACCCCAAGCGCAGCGTGGAGCAGAACATACAGCTGCCCGCCGCGCTGCTGTCTCGCTTCGACCTGCTGTGGCTCATCCGCGATCAGCCCAACCGGTCACTATTTACTAACTATCATCTCGCCTCTAATTATATCTAGATAATAGGCTAGACGACTACAAAAATCTATGTAGTCCGTCTTTTAGATTATTAAAAAATATTGTACACGTATTTTTTCTTTCAAAAATGATGAAAATACAGCGCGTTCAAGTTTCGCGTAACGTCACTACTAGGTAAAATTCTTACCTAGGAGTGACGTCACAAGCCCCCACCCCGGAACTTTGATGTTTTACATCTTCGTCTATTTTAGTTAAATAGAAAAACGAAAAAATACGTGTCCAATCATTTGAGACTATCTAAATGACGGAATAATTAGAATGATAGTTTTTTAACCTAGTCGTCATCCCTATTATAATCATAACTTCACAAGAAAGTCCGAAAATAGTAGCTATGGTGGTAATCCTGAGAGTCAGTAACGCTAATCTAAGTTTAAAGGAAGTAGGACGAAATATGAAAAACATATGCTTTATTTAAAGTCTCTTTCAAACGGAACACTTAAACCGTTGAAGCCGTCAGGAACAGCATGCCTACCACGAACATCGAAAATTGGCATTGACGGGACAACCTCTTTGTCACTCCAATATGCAAGTGTGACAGAGATGGATATACAAATCCGCAATCGTTCGATTTTCGTGGTATAGGCCCAGTAGTATGTAGTACAGCATCAAGTACTACAATCTCCAGACATGCAGTCTTAGCGATTAAACGACCTTAAAAGCCAGGCATATATTAAAATTGCAATGTATGTGTGTGTTATACACTACAGCGAGAAAGATCTGGAGCTAGCGAAGCACATCGCGTATGTGCACCAGCACGGCGCGCAGCCGGCCGCAGAGACTCGCGCGCTGCCTATGCGGCTAGTGCGCCGCTACGTGGCGCTGGCGCGCCGCAAGCAGCCCGCCGTGCCGCGCCACCTCGCTGACTACATCGTCTGTGAGTACCGACTACAGGCGCAGCACCTCACCTCTGCTTAAATCGCGAACCTCTTATATCCTTCAAAAATACTTCAATACTGCGGGTTCGCGTGTTTAGCTGCCAAGTGCCAATACTACCGTCTACAAATAGAAATAGCAGTGTTTGATAAATTTTAACCTGACTTCGGATTTTGCACAAGTCCTTTTTTAAATTTGGATAAATAAGTAAGTAACCTATGACACTCACAAAAACGAATTGATTGACCCGCAACTCTCACGAAAATCAACCCTTTTCGTACACGGGAATTGTTTTGAAAGAATCATCACAGAATATATCATTATTATGTTTAAAATGTCTTGCCACTAGTATTTCTAGTTCCTTATTAACGTTAATAGACTGTTGATAACAAATTTCGAGATGGACCAAGACTCGACTCTTAGTCAACTCGAGAAACTGTTAACCATATATAGAACTTCCATATATCAAGACACTGAGAGCCTCATGCACCAACCGGGGTTAGCCAACTACCCCGGAGTTACGCGTGCATTTCATATGATGATATAAAGTTTGACAGAGGTGGATAGCTTAACGAGTTTCGTCAGGCGCATGTGTGTTGTTAGTGTAACGTGATGTTCGTGCGCAGCGTCGTACGTGGAGCTGCGGCGGGAGGCGCGCAACGCGCGCGACGTCACATTCACCTCTGCCAGGAACCTGCTCGCCATATTGCGTCTCTCCACTGCCCTGGCCCGCTTAAGGTATCTTCTTCATCTACTCTAACTCACTAAACCTTAAACATACGCACTTTATAGATCTGTGTTTGTATCTTGACTAATATTAATGAATTCCTTGTAACCTGTGCACGGAATATAGTTCCATTGTTAGTATTTATTCATTATTGTTCTTGAAAGAAATATCCGACGGGAAAGGCCTAGTTTTACCTGGTGCCTGTGAGCGTTTTCCAAATAAAATCTCGAAATCCCGTTTCTTCCAGATCTGGACCTGCTTGGGCTCATTCAAATCTGAATCACAAGGTGATTCGATCCTGATAATAAAAATGTCCCAATTTTTTTTAATGATCAGGTTCGAATCTGTCCAGTGCACACGGAGTACCTCAGACTCAGTAAATCCTGCTTAAAACATCTTCTAGAATTGGTACTTGTGATATCCTATAACCGCGTGTATTCCACAGGATTCCGTAGCCAACGTTTTGCCTAGTTTTCACATTCGCTTTTCCCTGAACTCACAAAGAAAGAAAAAAATATAGGTCCAGAATGCCTACAATTCTTTTAACGCTGCACTCTCACTGCTGTTCTTGCGCTGACCATTGATCTATGCGAATTGTTCCTAGACTATCGGACGTAGTGGAGAAAGAAGACGTTTCTGAAGCCATCCGCCTCGTGGAGATGTCCAAACAGTCGTTACAGCACGTTGACGAAAATGTTCAAAGGTAAGTTGTCCATAATTTACATTATGCTATAGCGCTATATTGGTACTAAGTATCTATTATTCAAAAGATCGGTTGCAACAGATATTTTATCTAGAAATATAACACTTTGAACAATGTTATGTTCTTTTGCAGAGGCATTAGCTCGACAGACCGCATCTTCGCGGTGGTGCGCGACCTGGCGGGCTCCAGCCAGACCGTGAAGATCGCAGATGTCATCGAGCGCTGCGTTGACAAGGGATTCAAGCCCGACCAGGTGCGTATTGTTTACTAATTCTAGTTTCCTCTCGCTACTTCCTCCGCGCACTTATCAAATTGTTAACATCTGAACCCAAAAAACCTCTTATTTTTGCCTGATAAAATACAAATCTGTTACTATTATTGCTTGAGTTTCCCTCTTTATCGTATGTTACTCAAACAATCATGTTAGAAAGTGTTCGCGGGAGTAATCCAGGGTAAAAATATGCGTCGGTCGTCGGTAAGGCACTAATTATACTTCATAATATAATCATTTATTCGTTGCAATCCTGGTATTACATTAGATTTTTTAAATTAAACCATTTCAAACATGGACCCAACTAGGGCGTAGCAACAATTTGACATAAGTAGGTACCTCAGTCTAACCTATCCTAAGCACACAAATACACAATCTAGGAATATAACATTACAAGTTGTAACATAATCATGTGTACATACATATATAACAATTGAAATTTAGTTAATCGTCCAAGAACTCTTGTAGAGTGTATGGGTGTTTGGTAAATAGAAAGCTTTTGAGTTTATTTACGAAATTAGCATACTTGGATAATTTTTTTATGATCTCGGGTAATTGGTTATAAATTTTTATTGACATGGAATAGGGACATTTGTTGAACATGTGTAAGTTAGCGGGGACTGCTTGGATTCGTTTATTTCGGGGGCGTAGATTAATAATACTTCCAAATACATATATTTAGAAATTAACGTTATCTGTGATATCTGTTGATAAGCCACATTTCTAGCGATAATACGAAACCTTTGATATCGTCATAACTTAATTTCATCAGTAATGAAATATTAACTAGTTGGGGGTGCGATATCGGTAAGGACACTAGTGACCGAGTGTTGGGCACTGTTGCAGGTGGAGGCGTGCATCGAGGAGTACGAGAACCTGAACGTGTGGCAGGTGAACCAGGTGCGCACCAAGATCACCTTCATGTGACCTGCGCGAGCGCCGCCGAATGTTACGACTACCTTTTACTTTATCCACCTAGCTATTTTCGTTGTATTACATTTGTCCACGCGTTACGAAATTTACCAACCCATTTTTTTTAAATTGTGATTTGAAACATAAAGTACCTTGCTATGTTAATTAAATTAAGATTGTGAAATATGTGCCTTATGAAAAGCTTCATACAAAAATCAGAACCTCATTAATTGGACGAGTATTAATGTAACGAGAATATTTTTGATCTTTTTAGTTATGTAGAGCGTATCATCATTTTACTGACTGCTACCATTATTCATGAGTGTTGTACGTCTATTTTAGTAAAAATAGGGTTTTTTTTAACATTAATATTTTATTCACTATATAATTTGTGAACGAAAGGAGATTGCTGAAAACTGTTCTATTAAATTCGTTTTATTTTTCAATCAATTCGAATTATTATTATATAAATCCTACGTGTGAAATGTAAGATCAATTTAAATAGTATTTTTGATGAAATTGAACATACCCGTATTATTTTGATGTTTTACTCAGAAATATACGTAAGCCAATACGTACTTACCCCGCTATTTAAAAAAGTGGCTATTGGTTTAAAAAACTTTTCATTGGTAAAATTAGTTTATTTAATGTCAACCCACATGCGCTACAATACGAGTCTAAATGACATATATCACCAATAGCGGCCGGTCATGCGTATTAAAACTGTCAATTCACTTGAGCCACTGCATGTGATTATATTACTAGCACCTTAAATATATCGTCGTCTAAGTACCCGTAACACAAGCCTTCTTGAGTTTACTGCGGGACTTAGTCAATTTGTGTAAGAATGTCCTATAATATTTATTTATTTATTATTTTATTTTATTTAGCTACTAGTTTCATAAATTTAGGCATATTTTTGTCTTGAATACGTCTGATTGATTTAAGTCCATATTTTTTAAACGCTAGTATGCATGTAATTGATTGACTTCTACGGTATTGAATGGCATGAGCATCCGTGTGCCCTAAGTCTCTTTGGATCATACTTACCAAAATGAGATTGTTTTACTTAAAACCTAACCGAAAAATAACGATTTCAATCTCAACGTTTACGTACGTCGTCCCAACGGCGTACGTTTTTCAATATATTTAGGATATGTGATGTGCAGTTAATGGCCAACGTTTGCAAAAGATTTAATCAGTGGACAACGGTTTTCGTTAGGGCACATTGAAGCAGCAATCTCCTTTCTTTGTACTAAAATAATGATTGTCATGAATGGGTTATCACTTCAATTCGTCATTATTTCATTATTGTATTGTTAAATAAATGTAATTTGTAAAGAAATGCGTTTTTTTATATTTATATAATGTATTTATACTAGGGAGTGCTATTCGTACAAAAATAGCCGGTCCTAGCCATAACTCGGCACCCACAGACCAACTCCTATAGACATCCCTTATAAGACGATTGGTTGGCACCAGCAGTGCGTCAATGTTATTGATGGTTTGGATGTATTACTGATAAGTTACCGTTAAATTTGGTACTTTACGAAATAGAGAAGAAAATAAGGTTTTCTAGCAATATAATATTTTAAGAATTTTGTTCGAGTACCGAGTAGTTAATTTGTAGAATTTGTAGTTGTATTTAGTTGGTGGTTAATATAGGATGTATCTTTTACAACCGGCTATATTTTCTGGGTATGATGGGCTGTTTATATAAAATAATATAAAACATCAAATATCATATCGACCTAATTACACGTTAAATCTAAGTTTACCTTAAGTAATTGTTCAAAGGTTCACCACATTTGACTTGGCACAACAACACACGACGTCTTAAATTGTCTTTGAGTTTTAATAAGAGTACCTATTCGTTTCGTCAGACTGTTTCGAATGACGCGATAATTGAGTCTCGTAATTCGTGAACATTGTCCATTTCGCTATCCCGGTTTGTGTGCATTAAACGTTTCACTTCACCCCACAAGAAAAAGTTTAATGGAGTAAGATCAGGTGATCTCGGGGGCCACTGTATCGTCATTCGTGCACGAAACACATTATCACCACACTCAACTAAAAGTTTCATCATGTCGGTGTAGGGTAGCGGAACCAATAAATGAACGATTAAGCGACTCACCTAACTTTGGTATTATTTTACGTATGTTATAACCAATTTTCACAAAGATTTATTTTTTATATTATACTACATATAGTCTAGTTTAGATTTAACTATTCCAAATACTCCTTAAACCATCCAATATTTTTATAAAAATCATTATGTGCCGAAATGGGCCAATTTCCCCAGAATATGAACAAAGTGCCCTAACTCTGTACATTTTACCCAAAAGATGAACCAGTAAAAATGCAAAAAGGAGTACCCTAATTATGAACGGCTAAGCACCAATAGGTGAACGGTAGTATAGGAATATCAATAAATTTAGTTCTAATAAAAATAATAGTTTAAAAAACTAAAAAAACACGCTTTTAGCACGCACTAAAAATTACAAAACGAGACTATTTTTTCGTATTCCTGACAGCAAACCCTTTCATTTGATACCCATATCATGGGGGTGCATTTTAAATTGCGTGTCCGCCATCTTGGATGGCCGCCATGTTGGATTTAAGTTACGAGACTATTTTTTCGTATTCCTGAAAGAAACCCCTTTCAATTGATACCCATATCATGGGGGTGCATTTCAAATTGCCTGTCCGCCATGTTGGATTTAAGTCACAAGACTATTTTTTTCGTATTCCTGACAGAAAACCCTTTCATTTGATACCCATATCATGGGGTGCATTTCAAATTGCCTGTCCGCCATCTTGGATGTCCGCCAAGTTGGATTTAAGTCACGAGACTATTTTTTCGTATTCCTGACAGCCAACCCTTTCATTTGATACCCATATCATGGGGGTGCATTTCAAATTGCCTGTCCGCCATCTTGGATGTCCGCCAAGTTGGATTTAAGTCACGAGACTATTTTTTCGTATTCCTGACAGCCAACCCTTTCATTTGATACCCATATCATGGGGGTACATTTCAAATTGCCTGTCCGCCATCTTGGATATCCGCCAAGTTGGATTTAAGTCACGAGACTATTTTTTTCGTATTCCTGACAGCAAGCCTTTTCATTTGATACCCATATCATGGGGGTGCATTTCAAATTGCCTGTCCGCCATCTTGGGGAGGCCGCCATATTGGATTTGTAATGACGTTTCTTAGCTAGTCATGTATTGTCATCAGAACTCAGAGCGTGTGCAAAATTTCATCATAATCGGAGACCGGGAAGTGGGTCAAATTAAGATTCCAAGATTTTCTTACATACATACAAGTCAAGCTAATAAAAGCGTGTAAAAAAAAAGAGTGTTAAAAATGACTTCAGTTTCGCGTAGACAATGTCACTGCAGGGTGTATATGGGTGTATGGAGAATTCATTACACTTTAAAATGTAATAATCAGCATTTCGTACGTCGCGAAACAGGTGTAAATATTTTAGTATGTGCAATTTATAGTTGCAAGTAGAAGTACAATACCTATGTAGCTTCTTAAATTGTTATTTTTATAAATATATGTTTGTTTATATTACTTGAACTCTTATTTAGGTATCATACATACAGAATACCTTCCTAATACCTGCTTGTAAACCGCGATGCGTTATCCGTATTATTATTTATAGTTATATTGTACAACCTGTGCTCCCGAACGCAGTACGTACCTTTCGCGCCGCAGCTGCCGAAGTTTAACTAGTGAGTCATCCTACTCGTCCTTATACGTCACGTGACTTCCTAGGGTTCCGAGCTCGGACGTGATTCTTTATATAGAAGAAGATTGACATATCGTCCCATTCTAGTTTGAGTCATCATTTAAACGGATGACTAGCATTTTTGTTACAACCTTTATATACCTATGTATTTTATACCTACCTACCCTGACATGGCCTAGGCAAATAATTCGCTACGATATCGGAACTGTTGTAAAGTAGGTCACGCTGCCGCCCAGCTGGTTGAGCGGCGTGTACACAAACTGCCACTGCACGGAGTTGCGAGAAGTTGGACACAGTGCAGTGCCGGGCTGTTGATAACTGATGCCTGCTCTGTAACATTAAAGTCTTCAGTGTTTACATACATTACATCTTAATTAATCGCGCAAAGTGAACCACATATCGCGCTGCATTCGTTTAATAGACGCATCTAATCTACCTGTAGAATAAGATATAGAAAACTGCAAAAGATCGTCATGGACCTAGGGCTTCCAATTCGAATATTCGAATAGTTCGAATATTCGCCCTACTTTGCTATTCGAATAATTCCGTGTGTATTATTCGAATATTCGAATAATTTTATTTAATAATTTATTAAAATATAAAACTTTTTAAACGCTGTAAATAGTGCAACTACTGTATTCCCAATGTTTATAGCCATTTACAGCACTCGTAGGCAAGTGCAACTACTGTATTCCCAATGTTTATAGCCCTTTACAGCACTCGTAGGCACAGGGTCTCCACTCTTTAATGGTATCCGTATCCTGTAATTCCTGTACCTCTGTTAGGTAATCTGCGTTTTATTTTATTTTTATCATGATCATCACTATTTCATCCGCAAGACGTTCACTGCTGGACATAGACCTCCCCCAAAGATTTCCACAATGACCGTTCCTGCGCCACCCGCATCCAGCGGACTCCTGCGACCTTCACTAGGTCATCAGTCCACCTTGTGGGGGCCTACCCACGCTGCGCCTTCCGGTACGCGTACGCGGTCGCCACTCGAGAACCTTTCCGCCCCGACGGCCATCGGTTTTACATGCAATGTACCCCTACCACTGCCACTTAAGTTTAGCGATTCGGAGAGTTATATCGGTTACTTTGGTTCTGCTGCGGATGGTCTCATTTCTGATGCGATCTCGCAGAGAGACTCCTAGCCTAGCCCTCTCCAATGCCCTTTGGGTGACTTTGAGCCTTCTTATGAGGCCCATTGTAATGTAAGCGACCACGTTTACGTATGTCATCACTGGCAACACACACTGATCGAAGACTTTCGTCTAATCGTGGTATTTTTTCATACTTCATATCATTCATGTTTATTTATACATATTTTCATTTAGTGTTATTAAACGTATTTTAAAATCGATTGGTTACTTTGTAGGTTGTGCTATAACGAGATCAGACTTTAAAATTAAGGCACTAGAATTTAAGGAATATAAAAAACAGACACGGGAAAAGTCATCTGTGTTAAAAAAAACTACGAACAACGGATGGCACGTACACAAAATGTAAACAGTGCAGTTCTGTTATAAACAGGGATCTTACAAAAAGTGCGGATGACGTAAAAATTACGTAGTCTTGCACAGAGGGTGTTGGTTGGTATTCAAACTTCCGTGTGACATGTAGTAACGAAATAGTATTAATGAAGTAACAAAATAATCGTAAATAAATCTACGGAATTAATAATACAGGTGGTATGGTGATGTAGTGAATAAAATAAATAAATAAAATATTAAATTCACTTTGCCCTTTTTTTTTCTACGTTTCCGACGTGTTTGGTTCTCTCCAAATGTCTCTTAATATTGCTTACTTTCATTGGTATATCTTGATTACAGCAAGAGCAGTATACGTGTTTGTCACGGTACGTACCTCCAAAAACGGAAACAAATTGCCACAATATTCGAGTAAAGTCTTCAGGTGAATCGAGTCGTCAGTAAGATCGGACGTGTAATTATTCGCGCGCATTTATTCTTAACGTGCATTATCTATGTCACTAGTCAGCTGTCTCAATCGCGGACATAGTATAATGACTAAGTGCACCTAATTAAAAAACGAAGCAAGATGTCGGAGAATAGTCCGTTTAACCGAAGTGGACTAACGCGCCGCAGCCCGCCCTCAACGCCGGTACCGCACCCATGCCCGCCCGCCAACTTGCCCTCTGAAGAAGCGCCCCCGGCCGGAGGTACTCCCTACGAGTGAAATTCACAACTGGCTTAGGAAGATCGAGGCTAACCTGCATGACATATGCGCTACAGCTTCGGAAGGTAAGCTAAACTCCGACCAGAAAGCAAGAATACATAATTTAAGCCGCTATGTCAGCCACCATGCCTCTCTAATGGCTACAGAATATCAAGCCCTTAAACACCATGCACTCCAAGCCCACCAGTCCTGCCAAGCTCATCAGGAAAAAATAGACCTCGCTCAACGCTTCCAGGAGTTAAAAGAGACGTTCGAGGAATCCGGCCGACCATTTTCGGGACCCGTTTCTTTTGCCGATTCCCTGAAAACAACTGGGTCGAGATTTATTCAGCCGCCCAATCTTAGCTCCGTCGCAATTTATCCGGTTGACAAGTCGAAATGTAGCGAAGAAACAAAATCCCTCGTGCAGAAGATTATCCGACCCGATGAAATGAAACTGCACGTCAGAGGGTTGCGCAAGACCAGAACCGGTGGCGTAGTGATAAGCACGGACTCGAAAGAAGACGTCTTAAAACTAAAACAATCAGCGCAGCTTACGACTTCCGGGCTTACTGTTGATGAGCCTCCAAAACGCAAGCCCAGAATTGTTGTCATCGGGGTCCCCGCAGCCATGCAAGACACTGAGGTCCTAAAGTGCGTATACCAACAAAATCTAGCCGATAAAATGCAAGACGGGTCGCTTGAAAAATTTATGTCCTCGACTAGGTTGAGTCACAAATCCGGGAAAAAAGACGCCGAGACCTGTAATTACATAATTGAGGTACCTGGAGCCATACGCAAGGCGTTAATTATAAAAGAAAGAGTTTTTGTAAACTGGTCTTCTTGCCCGGTACGAGATTTCACCTTGGTCACACGGTGTTTCAAATGCCAACAATACGGCCATGCATCCAAGACCTGCAAAATGGAGATAAACATCTGCGGGCATTGCGGCGAATCGGGTCACACTTTCAAAGAATGCACGAAGAAAGAAACAGCACCTAAATGCGCAACATGCGCACACTACAAAAAACCATGCGACCACGAAACCGGTGATGCCGAATGCCCACCAAGGAAAATGGCCGAAAAGAGGTAAATTAACTCCATTGATTATGAAGGCGCCTAAGAGCGCTAAGCCACTTACAACTTCACGTAGCAGTTTATTGTTTTTAATTGTTTTAATTATGATTAATGATAGTTTCTCTGACCTAGATAGCTTCTCTGTATTAGGGTCTAGAGTGTGCGATCTCGAGACCTGTAAACAAGATATTAGTCCGTGCCAACAACGATTGACAATTTTAACACAATACATTCGCAGTTTTTTCAAAAACTTTGATAATTTTGATGTATTTCAACAAAGACTTGATATTCAATGTGACGTGTTTGTCCTGACAGAATGCTCCCCTGCTGGCCTACTAACCTTATACCGTAAAACACGTAATACGAGTACATACACCAATACGCAATTTGTCACGAAATTAAATGTAAACAAACTTGGAGAGCATTTATGCGATATTGACTTTGGCCCCGTTTATGCTTCTGCTGATGCAGAAAATAGTACTTAGGACGTATTTCATTAAAAATGTCCAACTAGCAATATTACTTAACACATATAAAACACGTCTTAAGAGTAAGCACATCATTATAAAATCATGGATTATTCTTGTTGTAAGAATACTCTACGACATGCCCTCCAAAATATGACGTACGTCGTGAAATAGTAGGTAACAATTGTACTTTTTTAAATCTTAAGAATCAACTTGTTTTTGTTAAGGACTGTACTGGCTAACGTACTCGTATAACGTTAAGTTTATTGACTTTGTCCTATTTACCATTTTAAGTGAATAATTTATAGCTAATTTTAACTGTATCCCTCTCCATCACCTGAAACACAGGAATTTCCTAGTTCAGGCAATTGAAATTCACCTGGACTAATTATAATTCTTTAGTATTTATTTAAGAGACTACCCTGTACAATGCTTATTACATTAAAATATTTGATTTGAAAGATGACATTTTACAGCGTTTTTTTATACATTAGTAAATATATATTTTAGATAAATATTATAGTGAATATACAATAGCTAAACAATAAAGAAAGTCAATTTATTGTTCATCTGATTGACAATGTCAGTCAAAAACGTACTTACTTATTTCAAGTGGCGATATCGTTTGATAAAGAGGTTGATAAATGATATGTGATAATTGTTTATGAAAATCAAAAATACTATTTTAAATCAATGATTTCAAATCATCCTATAAGTGGTTTGACGTCCGCACTTTTTGTCCGACCCCTGGTTATAAAGTGCCAAAATACTACCACGTGTCTATATAATCAATTTTATTTCTTTAAACATTGTTTATTTTACCAGTGCAATATGTCGTAAATTTGTTGTTTGTTGTATAAAATCACTTGAAACTGACTAAATTGCCTATATTGATAAACTACATAAGCCCGACCGTATATACGCGATTTAATCTTTTTTAAATGTTTAGTTGATTTGTTTACGCAAGATTCCCTAATTTTATAACATTGTTATAAATATTTTGCTGTAGTGTTTCTACCCACATCGGCTACATCAGACGTTACATTGACGATTTTGTTATTTATAAAAGCTGTATTTGATTTAAAAGACTAAAAATAAATAAATAAAATCATTATATGTGTTTCAGTTTCAATAAGTCTAATTATTCGAATTGTATTCGAATAATTCGAATACCTCGACTTTTTTTTCGATTATTCGAATATCTGAAATGATCGAATATTTGGAAGCCCTACTTGGACCATTATGTATAGGAAATCCTTAACCGTTGACAGTGATATCTTAAGGGTTAACCCTTTGACCGCCGTTGTCACCTATACAAGACAACGATAGTACGATACACTAACGCCGTCGTCTTGTATACAAGACAAAGTTTCAACCGCTTACTAAATGGTAAAATAATAGAATTTAAAAATTATTTTGTACTCGTGTCAACTTGTTGACCCTTTGTTTTTTCATAAATTTACTTTTTAAGCAGGTATATGAATCCATTGTTTCATAATAAAGGATTTAAAAAATATGCTTATAATTTCTACATTTTTCCGTGTCACTGTCGCCGTTGGCATGTATAAAAGACAGCTAGTGATGGGAAAGTTCAATTGATGTGCAAGTTTTTAAAATGAATATGTTTTCACGAATCTGGTTTTATTTAAGCGTTCAAACATTTAATTGCCAATTATTGTCATTGTTGGTAACTACTCGTAGTAAGTAGGTATATGTAGAAAAAAAAAGGCATAATAATGGATAAAGTTTAGGCAGCTTCTTCAGTAAATTGTCCATTGCGGTTTATTTGCCGAATAAATTATTGACCGCAGTGACAGCGGAGGTCTACATTTTAACTCGATATATATATATAACCGATAGATACAGTATGTATCACAACGAAGAGCAAACCTTAAAACTGGTTGACGGGGAACTCGAGTACAATGTAATGACGTGCATTTCACGTGCCTAAATACATGTTTTATGGCATAAAATTACTAAATGAATTACTCGAAGACCATATTTTTGCAGTCGGTTAATGGTTTTTGTAACATCCTATAGGGTTTGTTTACGTTTTTGATTTTTGACAGTGCATGCGTATTGCGTACTGTTGATATGTAGCTAGGGGCAACTAATTAACATTAACGTTGTTATGTCAATACACATGCGCTTTGAGTTCTGTTTATAAGTAACCTAGGTAATCATTTTAATAATGGCTGTAGTCATAGGCAACGCGCAAGCGCTTTGTTAACTATTTGTTTGTAACTAGGTAAAAATCCAAACTTCAACAAGGTTTGACGCCTGTCTGTCAGTTTGTAATTTAAGAAATGTCATTTATAAGATTGTAAACAAATAATACAGGGGAGGTGCAACACAATAATAATAAATGTATATTTTTATACCTCACGTAAAACCTGTCGTATTTTTGATGAATTAGGTAAGTACCATGCTCATATTTATGATCTAAACATTAACGGGTTTCTTGTTTTGCCTTTCATTCTGATACATACTGTATGTATATATATATATATATATATATATTATGAAATCCACCTGTTAGTTTTCTCCGAAAACCCTCCGGTAAGTATGTAAATTTATCGAGACACGATGCGCGTCCCTAATCTTATGGTTTATAAAGTTTACGTACCGACAAGCGCTTATGCCGTTGACTCAGACGCTATTATTACTTAACTCGCGCGTAAACAGTATTTGTCAGTCGGAACTAAAGACGAGCCCTGCGCGCCGTTGACATGTATAGAAGACTACTCGTACAGACTAGTGCGGTGATATTACTTCATGATTCGATAATGTTTAGTTGTTGTTTTTCATGATAAAGTCCTTTATTTTCAACATTTTCTTGTATAGTAAATCTGTTGAGTTTAGAAATTTTGAGAGAAATCTAAGTTTGGAAATAAAATAAGGCAAATTGAGAAGAATTCCACCTTTAATTATGAATATCGATATCACTATTTGCAATCCCTAAACTTTTTATTAGTTGTTTACTTAAAATTTGCTCTGGCGTGTGAGTGAGCGTCTTGGCGAACAGGGTCCGGCGGCCAAAAGGTTTATACCTAGTGTCGCGATGACTATCTATCCGTCTGTCCGTCTGCGGCTTAGCTCAGTGACCGTTAGTACTAGAAAGCTTTAATTTGGTATGAATATGTATACATAAATGCGGTAAATGCCGGCAAAGTGGTAAAATAAAATGTGATGCCCGAGCCGCGAAGGTGACAACACCACTCTGTCTGTCCGACGATGAGTGCCCGATGCAGTCGGACGTGATAAAAATACGTGAGTGTTAACCGTTGCAATTTAATGTCAGAATGACTCACGAAAGTTTAAATTATAAAATAAAATGTGTGGATTTTTTTTAAGGTAAGTACCTCTCGGTTCCCATAGACGTAAATCGGGAAGTGATTTTTTTGAGAATTTCTGGGAACCGATATTCCATTGTACTTATAGCGTTTTGTCTTGGCACCGACTTCAGACTATGTGGTATGTGGTGTCAGTCACCTCTATTTGTTTGATTACTCATCCTTTCCGAACCTAACAACAAAATAAGAAAAAAAAACCGACTTAAGCCTTCCCGGTAAAAGTGAAATTTTGAATTTGTTTGAGTTACCCAGTTTACTTCAAAAATATCCAATTCACCACACGTGTACGTGTGAAAATTAAAGAGCTTTCTTAATATCTCAGGGCTTCCATCATTACATATGAAGTAAAATCAAACGGAACTACCTTGTAGACCTTTAAGGTTGCAAAAAAAAACAAAGTGTTAAATTGGATGACAGACTGGAAATTATCGAGCAGTTCCATTATGCCATCCCTCAACATCAGGTCCACTTCAGCAAAATGATGGTTTCAGTAAGAAAATGCCCAAGTTAATTATGATCACCCTCTAATCACAATGCACGTGCCATTCAAATTTGCGGAGTTCTCTAAATTCTTCAAGAACTCCCTCATGAATGTCACAACTAGGATAATAAGTTCCACTTTGCCATCCCTGGTCTTCATCATCAGCGAAAACCTATGCTGAGCGTGGCCCGACATGCTCTTGGCCGGTTTTCCTTTTTGAGATAAAAAATACTCGGCCCGCTAATAAACACGGTTTTTGTGAGATCGCTTCACCATAGCAGTGATAGTGATTCATTCTGATAAAGTAAACTAAAGCCTGTTTTTCATTCCGTACATACACTACAAAGACAGCTGAAACTTCCTTAATCGTCCAACTGTTGTTAATTTAAACCAACACCAGAAGGAGTATCTAAAAATTGTTTTATAAAGCTGTCATCTTTGTGTACGCAATAAAAAACAGACTAATTATTCTAATTAGCATTAATACTAAAAAACGGCGTGGTTAAAATTTTAGGCATTATGAGACACTGTCATTTTGACCTTTGGGTCTTTCAACAAAAGGCATTTATGAATTTTGGTGATTATGAAACTAATACATTTTAACCTTCAGTCATAACAATAATTCGGTATTTGAAATTGCTGTTCATTTTACCAATTATACATTTTGGATATTGGATATAATGTGTAAATGTTATTATGACATTTTAATGTTTCGAGAATAAGTCAATTTGGGAATTTAGTCATTTTGAAACAAATTCAATTTGAGATTTAGTCAAATAGGTAAAAGGCTATTAAGGTATTTAGTTGAAATGAACCGTAATGAGCCTTGTAAAATAAAAATTAACAGTTACCTACGTTAAAATTAAAATAATGCCATATCATCGTCCAGTTATCTGTGTATAATAAGCACAACATTTCAAGGAAAAAACATTTATTTTCGAAATATATACAGTAAGTGTAACTTACCTAACTACCTACCTCTACCTACCTTAAATCTAAAGTAGGTCCTTGAGGCATTGTACCTAGGATGCTGGCGGCATTTCCTCGTTGTATCGCAATGCTGATACGTTGTGCGAGGAAGCCACCAGCTCTTCGGTCACCAGTAACATCAACCAGACGTTTCAAGTGTTTTTCAGTCCAATACCAAAACCAGTTCAGTACTAAAAGTTTTAAAAGACGGAAATTAGCTAACACAATGAATTAGTGTAGGCACTAGTTTTTTAACGAAAGCGAATATATACTATCGACTTCTTTGACGTAAATAACTAGAAGTAATGGTTGTTTTTGAGTTTAGGTGATTTACTTAAGGAACATTCGTAAGATAAACAATACTTCTGTTAAATTTCGTATTAGGTATTATAAACAATGGGTCCCAGAATTTAAACCCGCAAATTCAGTTTGAATAAAGCATTTGAGAACGACTCTGACCCTAAAACTTACTAAAAAACTTGATAATAATCGCTTATTGTAACAAAATTTTGCTCATAATTTAACAATCGAAACAAACAAATGTGGAAGACGCAGATAAAGCACAGCTATACAGTGTGTAAATCTAATACGGGCGAACCTCTTAACGGTGGTTAGTATAGGACATAAGAAATGTAATTAGGTAACTTTTAAATGGAATTGCAATTAAAATTTTATTACATTTTTTACGCATTAAACATTCGTTGACAACTGTCAGCGTCAAATATTTTACAGTACATTGCTGCTGAAAATATTATAAAAAAAATAATTATGGGGTCCTAATTAAGTGTAACTTAAAAATATGTTTTAATGATTGATAACACTAATGAATTCTATGTTTGGTTCAATTTATCGCCCGTATTAGACTTACACACTGTATAACGATCCCACAACTGTCAATACACAAAATCGTTATTCCCCACATATAAAAAGAACTCAATAAGATATAAGTACAAACTCACTTATACCTTCGCAACGACGCAATACATCAGCAACCATGGCTACCATAAGGGTTACTCGTACCTCCATAGATTTAACATAATATTTAAATGACGACCATTGCCCATGTGAGCTCGCAGACCAAATCAAACAAACATTCGAACATTTGATCACTGACTGCTCTAGGTTTGCAACTCAACGACTTGACCATAAGATCCTATGCCAAAATCTGAATATACATAGATCCATTCCAAATCAAAGAAATAGTTTCCAAAGAATCAACAAATGAAAGCTTTCATTCCTTCATATACTTAAAAATCTGAAAAAATGTAATGGTACTTAATTATGAAATAGCCAAATATCAAACCACAGATTCTATTCCTTTTCTCCTCTCCTTCCTTCATACTTCCTCATTCCTTCTGCAGCGCAGGCAGTCGTTCTATGACGGTTAGCTTGCACTGCATACACGTAGCGTAAGTACTCAACTCAACACACACACTACACTACACAACTCACTAACATAACATAACACATATGTCTTCCCCGGATCACACACGTACCCACCTGGAAATGACGCGTATACCTACCGATTAGGGTTTGCAATTCGAATATTCGAATATTCGAATTATTCGCCATAAATATTATTCGAATACTACAACACTCATTATTCGAATAAAACGAATATTTCGAATAGTGCAGATTTTATTCAGAAATTATTGTTTTTTACGAAAACCTGTAATAAAATGCCTGTTTTAATTGTATTTCACTTTAATAACTCCGTGGAAACAGATTTTAATTCGAAGTAAAAAAAAGCCTAAAATTAAATCTTCTAAAACTACCCAAATATCGTACTATAATTGGTAAAAGGATTGAGAATTCGGCTACTTGCTACGTAATTTGTTATATAGGTCGTCCCACTAGGGTTAAGTTAGCACACAACAACATTGTCATGTAATGAGATAGAGATTTTGAAATTAAGCACTGTTCTTTTTTCGTACCGATGGCAACAGTGAATACAGTGAATTGTAAAATAGACTAAAAAGTTTTTATACCAATGAAAATATATCTAGTAGTATTTTCATTGACACTAACGTTCATTTCATTCATTAACTTTTTTTGTAATCAGTACTTTATGTAGCTGTGTGTGAAATCATTCAATTCAACTCTCGTGAAACTACCTATACTGAAATAAACAGAAACCCTAAGAGGTCAATAAGCCAACCATTACCTGTGTGCGTACCATGAGTTGTTTTCGATTGCGACTGCGGCACCACTACTCTGGCAAGAGCGAGATGGATTGTCGAATACCGCAATTGAATATAACCCATGGTAAGCAGTAAGCACACTGCATAAGAAATAGATCCTGCTCTTAATTTAAATTTTTCGTGCATGCTGTAATTATACACCCAGTGCCTTATTTCAATGACATGTATATTATATTGACTTGACTTAATCGGTAAATACTATTTGGTTTTACACAGTACAGTCGGTATGCACCAATTTTTGATTGAGTTTACACTCTCTTCAGACCATATCTTTATTACTTTTAGAGATATCATATCAGCGATTTATAGTGAACCAATTATTCTACGTCAACTTGAGCTAAGCCGCGTCAGTTAAAATTTGATTAGCCGCCTAGGCATTGTTACTTGTAACCATACCATTTTATATTTTGCAGTCTTGAAGTCTCAAAAATGATTCAAATAAAAATATACTTTATTCATTTGCTTAACTCAAACATGTGGATAAGGTTAAGGTTGAAAAGGATCTGAAGTGTTGCGGGTAGTCTGTAGAGTAGTGTTTTACAAAAAATCCGTAAACCTGATTCTTCCAGATCTTGACTCGCTTGTGCCCATTCGAATCAGACTCACGATCTGATTGAAACTTGATAGTTAAAAAAAACCCACGAAAAATCCTTTCTATTTCGCCACATTTTTGTATGCACTTACTTTGAGCATGGCGTAATGAAAAATTAAATTTTATATGGAAATTTAGGGTCATTTTTTTATTATCAGGATCGAATCAGCTCGTGATTCTGATTTGAATGAGCCCATGAAGGTCCAGATCTGGAAGCATTAGGTGTTCGGGATTTTTTTTGGGAAAAGCTTAGATACCTTAGGAATAGTCAACCAATCGCTCTTGTTCCTGTAACAATGTTAAAGGAATAAAGCATACCTACATATTTAACAATTAAACTACTTAAAATCATTATTTTGACTTATTTTTCAAAAATATTCGTTTTATTCGAAAAATTCGAATATTGAAAATCGAAGTATTCGTATTATTCGAATACTAAAATTGGACGAATAATGCAAACCCTACTACCGATAGCGCCGATTTCTTAGTAACAAGAAACTATAGCTCAGGTTTAGCTCGGCTGCAAATGAATGTTTTGCTTGTTGGGTGTTGAAAATTCGGCCAGTTAGTACTTAACGCGTTCTTCGTATTAATGTGACAAATAATTAGTTGAAGTGTGCAGATGTTAAAGTGTACGGCCCGTAAGGTGATTCTGTCTATGCTCCGTGACAAACCCTTGCCAAAATATTATTTAATATTGGCTATATACCTAGAAAATAATAGGTATGCAAAGCTAATTAGACAATAAAACCGAAGTACCGTAAACCCTTTTAGCCTGGTCAATGAGTGCTCAAAAAGGGGGTTTAGGCGGAATGTTCGAAAGCAGAAAGTTTCACTACGGGATAAAAAGTTTATAAGTGAAAGCTGTAGATAATTTTATAAGCTTTCAATATGTAGCAAACCAAAATTTCGTATGCCACATCGTTTTCGACATGTACTCGATAAACCGAAAAATGGGACCTTCTTCATAACTCGGGCTCAGGTCCGAGGGGCAAGGACTTTTAGTATGTTTGTCTCCTAACTATTTTTATAACAACACCCGTAGTAATCTTTCTGCTTTTGACCATTCGATCTAGGATCATTCATTGGCCACGCTAATTAGCCTTAGAGGGTAACATTGCCTACCCATAAAAATACATGTTATTAAATTACAAAAAAAACGATGCAAAACGATACCATTTAGTTTTATGGTGTTGTTTTTAATAACTTAGTTATTGAATAAAAAATAACTAAAGGAGGGCAAGGTTATCCCCCATGGCTAAAGTAACCCGAGTTTATGGTATCAAAAATTATTTTCATTACAAAATAGATTAAGATATTTTTCCGAGAATCCGCCTTCAAAAGCTGAGCTGAATATAGCACCTAAAACTAATTTTATTGCGATTGCGGCCCGTTTGAATCGGTCCGAAGAAACCAGCTTTCGAAGTAAACTGGTTATCAATGGTCAACTGTTCACCCATTTCTGATTCCGATTGTATACATCCAAACCGTCAGAAAAAAAGGATATTAAATACCTAGATTACGGGTGGATACAAAATTATGACGAGGCGCGGGGACTCAAATGCCGCGGGCGCGGGCGTGGGTCCCGCGCATCTTTATCTCTTCACCAAAAATTGTACCTACCGTAACTGTAAGCTCGGCACAAGAATAACTTGATCCCCAGATTCCTAATAACTGTAAGTATTGGCAGGCTTGGTTTATGGTGTTCTACCTGCACCTAAGGCAGTGGCGGGGAGCGTGGTGAATGAAGGCGCATTCCGATCGCGTTGCTCACGCCGGCTCGCGCGCTCCTGCAGCTTCGCAGAGAACAGATTTCTTCTCACCGGTGACGGGGTGCGACCACCGATAATTACCGTGCGGTCATTCATGTCATTATCCTTTTGACCACAACCGTAGGTGGCTTGCTTTTTTTAAATCATAATTTAAACATTTAAAGTAGATACTCGTACCTAAATACCTAACTATTTAATTAAGTAGGTATTGTTTATTTACTCGTCGTCGAAATATTAATATAAGAAACTACATAACTGCGGTGCCCTATGGCTTATGGGTACCTAACTACTGATTACCTACAAACGTACTAAAATTATTCATTTTCGTCATATTAGTATCGTTTGACTATTTTCAACGAGGATCAAGAGCAATGTAGCAGCAATTACTTAGGGTACCTACCTACCTATTTTTATTTTTTTTATTAAAGTTCCATATGTAAGTAGGGTAAAGGAACCAATGGTCGGCCTTTTAAATAAATAAATAAATAAATATTGTGGGACAATCTTACACAAATCGACCTAGTCCCACGGTAAGCTCAATAAAGCTTGTGTTGTGGATACTAGACGACGATATATATAATAGATAGATACATATAAATACTTAAATACATAGAAAACATCCATAACTCAGGAACAAATACAATACAATACAATAACTCTTTATTGCACACCTTACAAAACATTACAGAAAAAATAATATAAATTAAAATAAAAACACACACAAAAAGTAGAGGTAAACAACAGGCGGTCTTATCGCTAACAAGCGATCTCTTCCAGACAACCTTAAATATTCGTGATAAACACACAAATAAATGCCCTGACCAGGATTCGAACCCGGGACCTCCTGCTTCGTAGGCAGGGTCACCACCAACTAGGCTAGGAGGCCTACGAGGAGGCTTAACGAATGTTTTGAGTTCAAACCCTTCCCATTTGTGCTTGCGGGAACCAATTGACAAAATACAACTCTTCATGAAATCACCATTATTAAACTTTTATAATTTAAAAGAAAAACACTGAATCATTTATTTACTTTTGAGATAATTAACAAAAAACAAAGAGGGGGACTTTTGCCCAGTAGTCAGCCCCAAACGACTCTTTATTAAAACAGGCGGCCGAGTTTTGGAACCTCAGTACCCAATAGTCGGCCACACCAATAAAAAATACATTTAAATGCGGCCGACTACCTACTGGGTTTTTGTTGTATTCGAGGTATGCAAGTATTGACAAAATTGATTGATAAAAAATTGCGCATCCAAGACTGTGAATTACATTCATAAATAAAAAATAAACAGCCAATTTCCAAAGGTCGGCCCCCTACGGCCCCTACTGGACTTTATGATAAAAAGGTAGGACCCAATAGTCGGCCGTCTCAAAAAACTTACCTTCGTGGGTAAAGACATCCATTACAGTAGGAAAATATGCTCGTAAACCATATAATACTATTTTCAAAAGAAAACAATTGCAATATAGTATCAAAGGAAGCTGCTTACCACTAATTACTACGACTCGGAAAATTAGCGTAAAAATGGCGGACATTGCACAATATCACATAGCAATAGCAATAGGCTCGCGGACTACGCTGGTATGAACTTGTCTTACACTCGCCACTTACCCCTCCCTGCACAGATCACCCGATTTTTCAACATACGTATATATGGAGTTGGAGAATGAGAATACATTTATGTTATTGCATAATTTAAAAACTGGCGCTATTTGTGGCGAAAAAAAGAGCGAAAAGGCCGACTACAGGTTACTGGCCGACTACTGGGTACTTTACCCTACCACTTAAGTGCTAAAGCCAATTAGGCCCACTTGCACCACCCAGAGTTAGCCGCTAACCCGGAATTGAGCTGTCAAATTCCATACAAAAAATCGCTTAACTCCGGGTTATGTGGATAACCTCGGGTGGTGCAAGTGTCCCTTAGTGGCTTAACTAACAGCTAGAGTTCGGTGTTAAAATGTATGTTAGGTATAAATATGTAAGTTAATTATTAAGTACCTACTTAATCTATTACAAGTTACAAGTCGTTTTTTTATAATATGAACATTACACGATGCTTATTTATTTAAAGTTCATTAAAAAATAAAAAAACGAAGAAATTTACCCACTCTACTCTATAACCATCCAAATATGTAGTAGGTATTGCGATTATTATAGGTATTTGCCACTTAGGCTGTTATAACAATAACTCGTTTCATGGATAAAAATATCTTGATCTGCGCTTTGTTCACGCCAATACATTGTTGTTTTTTTGGGTTTTGGGACTTTTGGGTCGGACTGCGTTAATAGTCATTCCGACTTGCGGCGACAAGACGAAACATGCCTTGGCCACAATTCATTCACCTTTGTTGTTAAACGGAATCGATAAACTCCTTTTCATACTCGTACTAGTCGTACTACAACTTTCATATTTGCGCAGTTGCTATTAGGACTATTAGGTACGAATGGTACGATATGATTCGAATGTTTCTAATAAACCTAAGTACTTTTTATTGTACGGTCAGCTGCAGAGTTAAGTAACCCCCCCCCCCCTGCAGCTGACTACGTAACGTTTGCCTACGTATCTCAATAAACTTTTAAAAAGTATCCTTACTTACCCGTATAACCCCCACATATCAGGACTTTTAGTATGTTGTATTGTATATACTTTTTTTTTATGCTATAGGTGGCAAACGAGCAAACGAATCGCCTGATGGTAAGCGATTAACGTCGTCCATGGACACCCGCAACACCAGAGGTGTCGCAAGTGCGTTGCCGGCCTTTAAGGTGGGAGTACGCTCTTTTCTTGAAGGTTTGAAGGTCGTATCGGTCCGGAAACACCGCTGGCGACAGTTCGTTCCACAGTTTAGCTGTGCGAGGCAGGAAGTTTCGGGAAAAGCGCACAGTTGAGGACTGCCAACCATCTAAATGGTGAGAGTGGAAATATTGTCGCGTAGGGCGATGGCGGAAAGAAGCGGCAGGGATTAATCCGAACAATTCCTCGGAACACTCCCCATAATACATGCGATAGAAAATGCAGAGTGAGGCCACATCTCTACGCAGCGCCAAGGGATCAAGCGGATCAGAAATACGTTGGCAGTTGACAATTCGAGCAGCTCTCCGTTGGATGCGGTCTAGAGGAAGAAGCTGGTACTTTGGTGCCCCTGCCCAAAGATGAGAGCAGTATTCCATATGCGGGCGAACCTCCGCCTTATAAAGCTGTAGGCGATGGGCCGGCGTGAAATACTGCCTCGATCTATTGAGCACACCGAGCTTCTTCGAGGCCAATTTGGCCTTACCCTCTAGGTGGCCGCGGAACTGGACTTCACTCGAGATGTCAACGCCAAGGATTCCAATACTGGCTGTGGCAGATAGGGGAGTGCTCTCAAAATGAGGTGACGCGACGAACGGAAGTTTTTTTGTGGTGAACGCGCAAACCTGTGTCTTTGAAGGGTTAAAACGGACCAAATTAAGTCGACCCCAATCTGAGACTTCTTTTAGGGAGGTCTCAATTTCGGACACAAGTTTGTTCCGGCTCTCAATGACTCTCGCAATCTCTCTCAATACCCTGATAATTTAACCAATTTGGCAGTTTCTAATGAAACTGTAATTATACAGGGTGTTTTTTTATTTCCGTTAAATTCGTCAGGTTGCTTGTTACGTTAATAGGAGCTGCTTGGTATATCGCTTTTAGTCGAAATCGAAATAAAAATATATTTTTGTTTTACATACAAAGTAAATGAACATTGTAAAATACAGTCCTTTAGAGTTACACAAAAGTTAGTATCAAGTATGACATAGCTAAACTTTAATCGTGACTGCTCATGCCAGAACACTCACCACCCTTCATGACGAAAATCTCGTGAAGGCCAGGAAGAAAAATTCCAGAAAGTGTTTAGACATGGCTCACGAGATAACCGCTATGTGGGATACGTATATTGACTCGACGACTCAAGCACGGATAATGATGGCAGTGGTACTACATTAGCACAGGTTTAACATAAGTACTCGTGTATTTTGTTTGTCTAAGTATGGGCAGATACGCGAAATACGTGGGTACATACGTGGGTACAAACGCGATCGAAGGCCTTCGCTACATCCAAACTAACTGCCAGTGCCTCACCTTTACTCTCTATCGCCTGTGCCCAGCAATGTGTCAGGTAAACTAAAAGATCACCAGCAGAACGACCCCTACGGAAACCGTATTGTTGGTCACTCAGCAGCTGGTGATCCTCTAGGTACCAGAGGAGCTGACGATCCGCTATCCGGCCGGATACTAGGTACTCTACTAACCGGTATTCGGCCGGATACTACTCTACTATCCGCTATCCGGCCGGATACTACTCTACTATCCGGTATTCGGTCAGATAGCAAAACTATGGCCTCCTAGCCTAGTTGGTAGTGACCCTGCCTACGAAGCAGGAGGTCCCGGGTTCGAATTCTGGTCAGGGCAATTATTTGTGTGTTTATCACGAATATTTGTTCCTGAGTTATGGATGTTTTCTATGTATTTAAGTATTTATATGTATCTGTCTATTATATATATCGTCGCCTAGTACCCACAACACAAGCTTTATTGAGCTTACCGTGAGACTAGGTCGATTTGTATAAGATTGTCCCATAATAATGATAATAATTAATATTGGCGTAGGGATGTGACGACCCCATCGCCCACTGGTTTCGACCGGTGCAATCAGTCAACGCAGGGCAGCTTGTGGCGAGTTGTTGGGGAGTAGTAACCCCACGTACCTGAGCGCTCCTGGGGGACTCCGTCGTCCGACCAAGTCCTCCGCCTCTGGCTTGCCTTAACCGGCCGTCCAGAGTGGGGTCGCGAGAGCTGTGTTCTCGAGGGTAGATGTGGAAACCTAAGTGGCGAGTTGGCTATATGTTTAAAGTCCAGTGACACCTCTCTACCCCCAGCCCTCATACCGCTGTTGCCCTCGAGCCATCTTAGATGTCGCTTTTTGTGGGGGCCCATCTTATGTGGGCGAGTCATCGTCTGCCGGAAATAAAATTGATTACCATTTTGTTAGGCAGACGTCCGATTTTATCCTTCATAACCCAGTATTTAGTCCACCACTTTCACCTAATAGTCCAGTATATTTTAGATTCCATTAGATCTCAATAGTCTATACACCCTCGCGGGTGCTGCCTCTGTGTGCGTCCCATGACTCGGGCAGGTGCAACATCCGCTCGGTGTACCCCTTACATTTAATTAAATTGTCGAAAGGGCCTCTGCGTGTTGGCTTCGGCTCCGCGTACGCCTCCCAAAGGTCCGGAACACCATTGTTCCGTGATGGGAAAGACATACAAATAATAATAAGAGTCTCGACCAACATCTCGAGAGGCTCCCGCTACGAAGTTGTGGTTGGATCAAGATAGATAAGATAGATAAGATAAGATATTATTTTATTGTTTAACTGTGTACAAAGATGTTAACATAATACAGATAGGAACCAACAGTTTATCCATCACGGATGTACAATATTATAGCTATGATTATTAACCTAAAACTATGACTATAGCCTATAACCAAGTAACAATGTTAATACATGCATGTTTTACTATAATACTCGTAAAACTCTTTCATGTTGTAGAAATGACGCCTATAAGCCATTTCTTTTTTAATATTTTTAAATTGCTTGCCTTCGAGTGACTTTATTTCAATAGGTAAGTTATTAAAGACTTTTATTGCAGCGATAAAGGCACTTTTGTCCATAAGTTTATTATTGACCTTTGGAACACTATAGTTGTATTTATATTGCATGCGCAAGTTATCATTAAGCAAGGACAGTTTTTGGAAATACTCTCCATTACGCTGTAAAAAGAGGCAAAGTTCAAGTATGTAGATGCCAGTTAAAGTCAGTAGTTGCTTTTCCTTAAATACAGATCTTACCGAATGACACTTATGCAAGTGAAACATGTTTCTTAAGCATCTTTTTTGTAACTTAAAAGTAGTTAGAACATCAATGGAGTCACCCCAATATATAATGCCATCCGTAAGTCGTGAATACACATTCCCGTAGTATGCGCTCTTAACAACATTTTCTGAGCATGTTTCAGCGAGAACAGATAAGGCATAAGCTGCTCCTGCAATCTTATAGTTTAGATTTGCTATGTGAGACTTCCAATTGAGATGAGAATCTATTGTAATTCCTAGAAAATTAGCACTCTCCACTTGTTCTATTGTCACGGTTCCTTGTGTTACATTGATAGACATAGGCGAAGTTCTATAATTTCTAAATTGGATGAGTTTTGTCTTGTCTAAATTTACGTTAAGGTTTTATTTTTTTAGCCATTCACCTACAACGTCTAGCGTCCTATTTATATCTTGTTCAAATTGTTTATCTGATAATAATCCTGAAAATAAAAGCGTAGCATCATCAGCAAACAAAACGCATAATCCGTTGACAATTTTGGGTAATTCATTTATATAAATTAGAAAAATAAGAGGACCCAGTATACTTCCTTGCGGAACTCCTACATTGACAGTCTCAAAATCTGATTGCTCCTGTTCTATGCATTTTGTAGACTCATTAAACGGTTCTATAACTGTAGCCTGCTTCCTATCACATAAGTAAGTTTTGAAAAGTTTCAGAGCATTACCTCGTATTCCTATATTATCTAATTGGCATAAAACAATATCATGAACTACACAGTCAAAGGCTTTGGATAGGTCTAACAATATAGCAAAACATGGTCTCTTATTATTTATCTCTTCCCAAATGTGCATAAAAATATTAAACATCGCCAATGATGTAGATTTTCCTTTTTGGAATCCAAATTCTTCTTCTATAAAGTTCAATAACCTATTGTATATAACTTTCTCAAAGATTTTCGAAAAAGTAGGAAGCAAAGCAATTGGTCTGTAATTAGTAATTTGATCCTTCTCACCTTTTTTATATAAAGGTTTTATTGAGCCTTTTTTTAAACCACCAGGAAATACCCCTGTTTCAAGAGTTAGATTTAAAATATATGTCAAAGCATCAGAGATATAGTCAATACTAGCTTTAATTACTTGGACGGGAATAGAGTCGTGACCAAAACTCTTTTTATTGCTTAAAGATTTTACGATGTTTTTTAATTCATTATTATCGACAGGATTTAGAAAAATGCTTTTGTAGACTGATTGAGAAATAGTCATATACTTATCGCTGGGAACATTACCTACTCAAGTTTTGATTAAGAAAAAAACGATTAAATATTTTGGCTATCATTGAGGGATTCGATATACTAATACCCTCATTGGTTATTTTCTTCATCTGTGTATCCAAAGGGTTTACGTTAGAAGTATGTTGCTTGATCAATGCCCACGAAGCTTTATATTTATTTGCACTGTTATTAATAAATTTATCATTAGCTATAATTTTTGCATGCCGTATCACTTTTTTGTACAGGTTACAGTATATCTTATAGTTAGTCAGGATCTGGTCATCACTGTGCTTCTGAGTTAACAAGTGCATTTTGCGTTTAGTTATACTTGCTTTTACTATTCCTTTCAATTTCCAGTTAGAATTAGACTTATAGGTCTTACGAACAGTTTCTATAGGTATTGTTAGGTCAAATATTAGCATATATATAAGTCTATAAACGCCTGATATGCACTATTGGAGTCTAATCTCTCAAACACTTCAGAGAACTTTATATGCGAAATGTACTTAATAAAAACTTCTAAATGCTTATTAATATTTCTACTTTTTACAAACCAATATTTCTCTTTGAAACCAAGTGAGTTAGGAAAAGTAATTAACTGACCAGTGTGATCAGATATACCTAAGTTTAAGACTTTGGCTGTGCACTGTCGAAAGTTTGAGATTAAGTTATCAATGCACGTTTGTGATGTGTTCGTGATTCTAGACGGTTCCACAATTTTGGCTGTTAAGTTATACTCATGTAGACAAGAAATGAAAGAGTGTTTTGCCGAATCGTTACTTAGTAGATTGATGTTAAAATCACCTGCTGTAATTATTTTACGCTTAAAATTACGAGAGCGCAATGTTAATTTAAAGAGTCAGATTCAGAAGGCGGTAATCCTGGACACGGCGCGTATAGTCCGGCGGTTTCTTTTTCTGCGGCCTAACCACCGGCAGCCTGGGCTCTGCCCCGTTGCCGGCGGCACTCTAGGTTAGGTTTTTTTATAATATGTTTATATGTATTTTGTATTGTTTTTGTATGTGTTTTTGTATTTTACTTTTATAATCATATTATAAATAACCTAGCCTAAGAATTGAAGTAAATAAAGAGAAAAATAATAATAATATGGCCGGATAGGCCGGATACCGGATAGTGGCCGGATATCTGATGCATCTCTAGTCAACACTAGCGAGCCGCATGTTTCGTCCTTGTATTGTATGTCCCCAGGTCCTTACATATCTTACTCTTGAAATTAAAAATGTAGGTAAATTGAGATTTAAATCCTTGAAACGTCTGGTTGATGTTACTGGGGACCGAAGAGCTGGTGGCTTCCTCGCACAACGTATCAGCATTGCGATACAACAGGCGCTGCGTAGAGATGTGGCCTCACTCTGCATTTTCTATCGCATGTATTATGGGGAGTGTTCCGAGGAATTGTTCGGATTAATCCCTGCCGCTTCTTTCCGCCATCGCCCTACGCGACAATATTTCCACTCTCACCATTTAGATGGTTGGCAGTCCTCAACTGTGCGCTTTTCCCGAAACTTCCTGCCTCGCACAGCTAAACTGTGGAACGAACTGTCGCCAGCGGTTTTTCCGGACCGATACGACCTTCAAACCTTCAAGAAAAGAGCGTACTCCCACCTTAAAGGCCGGCAACGCACTTGCGATGCCTCTGGTGTTGCGGGTGTCCATGGACGACGTTAATCGCTTACCATCAGGCGATTCGTTTGCTCGTTTGCCCCCTATAGCATAAAAAAAAAAACAACGAGGAAATGCCACCAGCATCCTAGGTACAATGCCTCAAGGACCTACTTTAGATTTAAGGTAGGTAGAGGTAGGTAGTTAGGTAAGTTACTGTAAATATTTCGAAAATAAATACGTTTATTATACTTAATTCTAGAGGAACGTAACTTATAAAATAGAGATTTGTGAATCAATTAAGTAAGGTTAACGGCCCAGTGGATGGCTTTTTGCAGTTTATTTGAAAAAATAAAGCTATTAAATATAACCAAAATAGACAGCTCGTGACATTTGCGAATTGTGTTCAAAAACTTCCGTCGATTCAATAAATAATTTACTATTTGATAGACAGTTTCCGTAAGTAGGTGGTTTTAGCGAATCTGTTAAGAACTTTTATCGTAAAAGTTAAGATCATAACCACAATTACGCGTGTTTATATTAATTAATTATTAATACTGTTAGATAATTTATTAAACTATTGATATACTTAGCGTTTTTTGTATATAATTATTTTAATTACTTTACTATTTTGGAGGACGGATGGTGGATAGAGAGAATTTCCCTGTCATTCACTGGTACAATTTCAGAGGTAGCAGAAAACTAAAATAACTTAACAATGGTGAAAATAATATATTACATTTTATGGTCTGTATATGTTAAAACCTCTGTACATGAGGTATCAAGTACTAAACCTTTTTACTAAGTTTTTGAATCATATTCATGTGACATTCCATATTTAGTAGTTAGTAGTAGTTTTTACAGTATAGCATGCAGGAAGATGTGGATTACATTTTTGCACAAGAATGCAGTCGGTATGTTTGATAGTTCAGAAGTTATTTGTAAAAATGTGTGAATTTCCTCCTTAAAGTGTCATCCACTGGGCCGTTTTACCGTTTACCTTAAGTGAGCCAAACAATAATGTTCATAAAGGTACGAGTACCTGCCTATTGTACCTACTCGTAAATAACAACGATAAAAAATATATAAAAATCGGTATATTGTAGAATTTGTAGATATACCTAATTCGCACAGTCATGAAATGCACTGTCGCGTTCAGATATGCAAACCAATTCCTCGCCAGCCCAGTCACCTCTTACCTTTTTACTCTACCTTTAGTCAGCAGTTAGCAGGAAAACATTCCACCATTCTCCTCTGCCGACAAAGTGCCCTCTTAGTCATTGTGATCTGCACTTACAATAAAAATAAACCAGGCGCCTTCCGTTAGGCTCTTTTCATTTTTTTCTTTTTATCACGTAATATTTATCAATAATAAATGAGACATCCCTTTTATAATAACAAAGAAGGTACCTAGTTTAAGGGTAGTTTGAATTTTTTAAGAGTCTTAAACTCGGCTTAGATATGTGAAGATGTAGAGCATTGCTCGCTCTACCTCAAACAAAAGAAAGGCGGCATGTACGAGTATACATGTCCTATAGGTTTCCGCTAGACTCCGTCTATGCTAAGTTTCCTAGATTCTGAAGCATGGACTGTGAAAGCGAAAAGTAAACGTCATAATTTCATAGAAGATAATACTTGTTTGACAGTTCATTTACTTGGAAGAGATAACGTGGTTTGATTCTACTTATAGTTTCATTTAAATAAAGTTAATAGGTATCGATGTGTCTATTACTCGTACATATTTTATCGCCTATTTTGGTTGATCAAAGATAATAAGTACCTACCTGATGTAAGGTAGACACTAAACCTTACCTACACTATGTACGAATATCGTTAACTAAGTAATTTTTATTTGCAGGTATTTAATTAAATACCTTTGATGTAGGTATTTAATTAAGTACCTACATACCTACTAAGTATGCATCAGTAGGTTATATCTTGAAGAAGAATATTTGACATTGCTTGGCAGGTTCACATTACAAACAAAAGCAAAAAAATGGCGCACAATTAATGAATTGATACCGTAAGGGACCGAAGATATGTTAGGATTAGGCTTGGTTCAAGGTTCGCTGGTCGTTTGTGGCTTGTGAATGGCGGCGCGAGTCGCGACAGCCCTTGTGCGGGCGGCGCCGCTCAATGAAGCCTACCTGGGCCATCAGGTGGTGATAAATTATAAATATCGCATTTATCACAACTATATGGCATTTTAGAACTTCGCTGGAAAGGACACGAAGCTCTCTTTTGATGTTGGCTATTATCTATCTTAAATAAAATGACGCTTCAGCAGAGCAGCTTTGATGAGGTCTCTCCCTCTAAGTAGGAGGGCTAGACCTAGAAAAAAACATAATAATGTAAACTACCAACGATGAGAGGTTTTCGTAAAGCTGCTGATTTTGTACAAATATACTTAATTTTTCCAATTATTAACTCAAATAAGCGGGTTGGTATGTACGAGTATGTCCCTATGTATTTCTTTAAAAGTATGGTCAAAATGCTTATTATTATTTATAAGCACGTAATTTAAATGATTCTCTTGATACGATAATGTTTTATCTAAAAAAAGCTTTGCACCAACGGGCTGGATAGAGCTAGCCAAAACAAAAGCTGAATACTGTTGAAACTTAATAAATGACGATACCATTTTAGTCAAGCATTCTAGGCTTCTAGCACGTTTTTTTTTCAAAGTACGGGCGTCGTAGTAACACCTAGCTAATTCAAATTCTAACTGAAAAAAAAACCAGACTACTTTTTATCTTACACTGAATCTAAAGTAATTTCGACAATCTATTTTTGAATCAAACAACTTCCGGTTCCCGAAAATAGGAAGAACATATGACCAAAAATAGGTAGTTTGGTTTCATCACACCTATGGTAAATTTTAGCAGGTAACCTATAGAATACAATGCACGGTGTGTAGTAGAACAAACGTAATAAGTGCACAGACATACATAAAATCACTAGACCCGTAGTCATGTAGGTAATAACAAAATGTCGTATTCGTATCGTCGTAATCGTGTAGTGCTCCTCGTACGAGTTGTAGGTACGCGCGAAGGAACGGACGAGCGCCGGCAGAGTGGTCTGCGTTGCTGTGCACTCGGCTCGATATTATGCGCGCGCACCCGCGGCTCCCACGCCTTGTCTTACGCTATCCTACCAGCTTACTTTACTTCCTATTTACATCTATGACCGTAGGCCTCACTTCAAAAACCATTCTAAGTAGTAGATCTACATAGATAAACCGTGGAAGGACGGAGGACCATGAAACTAAAGTATACGTGATATATCCGATGAACAGGCAGGCAGACGGGTCGCTAGCCCATCGGAACACGCCTGAACTCCAGAGAACCAACCGTCGACTTCTACGAGACCCACACCCAGGCCCAGAACCAGACGCAGAGGAAGGAAAGAAAGGGGGTGGTGAAATTCTTAATCCGTCACTACTTTGGTTTCCTCTGTTTGCCCCTCTAACACCGAATGTATTAAGAATAACCGGCTGGAGTTCGTCCTGTCCTAAGTATCGGCAACATTTTTTAATTAATATGGCTCCCTATTTTTTTTCATACTGAAATAAAGAGACCCACATAATTTAAAAAAATCTAGCCTTAGTTGGTCAGACTACATATACCTACTTTGTTGAAAAAAAAAACTTTTTTAACACGAATGAATGTATTGTATGCTGTCCCCAGAGTAAGCAATTACTATGGGGATAGGCTCATCGAAAAGCGCTTACTATATGTACTTAACGCCTTACCTATGGCTATTAGAACAGAGAAAAACAAAAAAAGATTCAAAAGAGCCATGTTCCAATCCAATATTACCTCAACAGTATCTAGATACCTATCCACACCTTGTAACAATATTTAAATCTGTATTATTATTTTCTTCATTAAGTTATACTTATCCACATTCTGCAATCAGTATTTTAAATCCATATATTACCATTAAGCTATGTATTAACCACTAGTTATAAGAAACTCATGGATCCCACAGTCAAACTGTGTAAACAGTTTTGTGGGACGTTGTATTTATTTTTAAGTTTTTGTCAATTGTTTTATTGAATAAATAATAAAATAAATAATAAAATTAACGTAGCTATCTAAACGTCATACGAGTATCATGTCAGTGTCATTTATCATGTGAAACAAAGTTGGACGACATACATTGCAGCTCTGTCGCACCTTGGAAAAATCATTACACCTAATTAATAACACAATTTAACGAAATTATTATCCCATACGATTATTCATATGAACATGTACTATAGCTGGATTAATTATTCGCCCGTATCAAATACCCACGCTGTATAACAGTACATTAACAGTAGATAACGTACCGAGGCGTGTAAAGTAAGAAATGTCTCAGATCCCGTGCAACTGTCATCCAAACATGTGATCTGAGGCTTTCTTCTTTACTGACTAAGGTATGTAGGTTAGGTACCTACACCACTTTTCTGCTCGACGCAGTCGACATGCGGTGAATTTGTTTAGCGTAAGTAGTAGCCTGCAATTGGCTGTTTGCCGGCCGGAGGGGAGTAAAAACATTAACTAAAATCATCAAAATATGGAAATTCACATTTCAACTCATACTATTTTCTAGCTATTTATAGCGGAAAAAATAATATTAGGTTAGGTTAGGGTTAGACTCGATCCCCAAAATACATTACTAATATTATAAATGGGAAAGTGTGTGTGTATCTGTTTGTTTGTCCGTTTTTCACGGTAAAACGGAGCGACGAATAGACTTGATTTAGTGGAGGTAGTTGAAGGGATAAGGGATCAACTAGGTATATATTGACTACATTGTGATGAAGGGATGGAGTGACATTGGCTGCTTTTTGTCTCTTTCTAACGCGAGCGAAGCCGCGGCCAAAAGCCAATATAAATATAAACACCGGTGTAATAATAAAAATAAACACGTAGGTACAAGCTTGGCCCTAAAATTTTATAAATCCGTTTTTAAAGTCCCTGACTTTTAGTATCACCTAGGTACTAACCTAATAATTATATTATAACTTTTAATAATAATTATGTTATAAATTCATAACTTTAGCATTGAAATGAATGGTGTGGTGATTTTTTGAGGAGTTCTTTAATATACACAATTGTTTCTAGAAAATCATTTTTTTAGACGATTTCTGTATTATATGTTTAACAAAATCCTATGTTGAAATTCGGGGACAAATTTCGTTCCATTGTGTTACACAGCTGTGTTACGCCGTATCAAACGGTTAAATGCGAAATATGAACACACCAGTGATATAGTACGTCTGGCAACAATTCTAGGTTGCCCCGACGCCAGCGCACATGTCGGTATCTATATTGGTTTTCACGCAGTGGTGAGGTAAAGTGTGTTTTTGTATTTTGTCGAAAAAATTACTAAATTTGGATCTAAGTTTAAAGCAGGAAGCTTATTGTTTTTTCTCATTATTTTTACATATTTCGGTAGATAAATTAGTTGACTATACACAGGATTCACAAATCCAGAATTTTTTTGCCGTCTTTTGTCTACATGAGGTGAAACAGGTGGTGATACCCATTTGTGCTTCCCTTGTGTGATTTTTGTGTTACGTAACTAAACTTAAGGATCGTTCAAATTGCAATTTTCAACCAACTTCCAAAAAGGAGGAGGTTCGCAATTTGTCGCGTTTGAATGTTTCAGTGTTTTTTTTAATAAACATTGTTTTATTTCCATGTATTTGCCAAATTTACAAATAAAAACAATAATTTCCAAGTTCTATGAAAATCAATTATAGTAGTATCTTCACATAAAACAAACTTTTTTCGTACTTGTGAAGTAGTCCTTATAATTTCCATTGTGATATTTTCTGCATTTTGTGTCACATTTTTGTGAATATTCCATTGTGTTATGTACACTTTTTTTGAAATCCACCCTTAAATACTTTTATTATTTAAAACACCGTTTAACTCACCGAAACTACCTGAAAAAGCTTAAATTGTCTATGGTCTGGCTTAAATTGTATCTATATAGTCTGTCTCGAATGAGCGTGTACTAGGGTGCATTCGCCCGCGGCCGAATCATTCGGCCGAGAGCCCGAGCATGTAGAGGCACCATGAGGCATTCGGCCGAGGTCGCCATAACAAAATGTAGAGGTGTAGCTGGTGTAGGCAAAAACACCGAATTGGAAATAGCAACGTGTGTTGTATGTATGTGGGAGCATCCTAATAAAACGTACAAGTAGCACTTGGTAAACACACTTAGTTCTTTCTACATACCTACGTACAAAATGAGTATAGCCGCACACATACGTTCGGGCAATCCGTCGGATTTCCATAGTGGGTATGTCCGCCGGGCATCCGCCAAACAAATGTACCATACATTGATGTGCAGATCCGGTGGATAGTTCAATATTTCGACAAGCTGAGAGTATAAACTTTTGTTTTTCCGAAAGGTGTGCTGAGGGCAGTGGCAGTGGGGTATGTGGGTGTATGCGCTGAGCATTGGGGCTCTGTGTTGGGCGGCACGCGAGCATGCTCGCATTGCTCGCACTGGCCGTGTCGTCGCCCCGCCGCCACCGCCGCGCTGTGCCGCGCTCCATCCAGCCCGTCGGGTCGCGGGTCGGTCGGCAGTCCGGGACAGCGCTCCGATGTGGGCGCACGCCATCAGCGCGCTATCGACCGCTCCGCGAACGCGTGCTCGCACCTATTAAAACATATCGAAGTCGATTGGATTATTGTGCGAGTGTGAACATGAGGTGGTTAGTGGTTGTCCTGGCGGCGCTGGCGGGCGCCCAAGCCGTCGCCGCGGCGGCTACCGTCTGCGCCCTCTCCGAGGACTTCTTCCTGAGGCATAATGTATCAGCTGATGATAGCGATGGACCAGGTGCGGATTTATATAAACATCTCATTTACGTAGCACCAACCAGTCAGACGCAAAATATTTCAGTTAACTAAGTAAGTAGGTAATTGTATCGTACCATGTAGATATACATTTGTACTTAGTATGTAATAAGGCAAGAAAATTTAACGACACGTTTGTATAGGTCTATTGAATAGGTATTACGTACATTGAGTTGAAAGTACTTAGACACAAATAAGTAGATATAAACATAAAGTAAGTACCTAATACTTACGTACTTCCGAGTGGTTTAGGTACATTATCTAAGTAGGTATATAATTTGTCAATATGTTAGTGTTGTAAAGGTACGGAGGTATATTATTATAATTTTTTTTATGTCTGTGAGTAGATTAAGTGCTGAACAAGGTATGTACAGTTAAAGTTGGAGCTTTAATAAAAATCTTTTGAAGTATGTAGGGTAATATAGGCCTTTAAGTCTACCTAATATTATGGTAGAGACTTTTTAATAGGTAGCCGGTAGTGCAGTAACCTTTGAACTGGAGATCCTACGCTTTCGTTACTCCTTCTAAACAAGTGCCTACAAACTGATTTGGTGCTTAGTCTGCTTAGGCTAGGTAGGTACGTAAAAGGTATGTCAAAATAATTTAAAAAAAAAAAAAACCAACTTCATTTGGTTCCCGGTAAAAGAGAAAATAAGAATTTGTTTGAGTTAGCCAGTTTACTTCACAAATATCCAATACACCGCACGTGTACGATTGAAAATTGAGGAGCGTTCTTAATGTCCTAGGGCAATGTAATGATGGAAATCATTACATTTGAAGTATAATCAAACGGAACTCCCTTGTAGACGTTTAAACAAACAAAAAAACAATGTGTTAAATTGGATGACAGACTGTAAATTAACGAGCATATTCATTATTATCAACATCAGGTCCACTCCAGCAAAATGATGGCCACAGTAAGAAAATGCCACAAATCACAATTAACCTGCCGTTCAAATTTAAGGAGTTCTCTGAATTCTTCTAGAACTCCATCATCAGAATATAAATCAAATCAAAAAGATGAATGTCACAACTAGGATAATAAGTAGAGCTCGGTTTATTAACCAGTTCCACTTTGCGATCCCTGGTCTTCATCATCAGATCCAGTTCATCAAAATGTTGGCTCCGCCAAAACACTGTTTTAGTTACTTAAGGAAACCCTCAAATCAGAATGCATGTGCCGTTAAAATTTGAGGAGTTCTCTCAATCCCTCATGAAGCCCATCATCAAAATAGAACTATAATCAAATAGGACTATCTTGAAGGTATTTATTTACAAAGAAAAGATGAATGTCTCAAATGATAGAGCTGGGAATTAACAAGCAGTTCCACTTTGCCATCCCTGGTCTTCATCATCAGATCCACTCCACCAAATTGATGATGTTCGTAAAGAAATGCTCGAGTGTCTTAAGAAACTACCCAAATCATCATGCATGTGCCTTTCAAATTTGAGGAGTTCCCGCAGTTCCTCATGGATCCCATCATCAGAAATTGATTTTGAAAAAAACGGGACAAACCTGGAACCATCTATTTTCAGATTTTTTTTTAATCTGATGACAGTCCTGGGAATTACCAAGCAGTTCCACTTTGACATCCCTGGTCTTCATCATCAGGTCCACTCCACCAAATTGATGATGTTCGTAAAGAAATGCTCGAGTGTCTTAAGAAACTACCCAAATCATCATGCATGTGGCTTTCAAATTTGAGGAGTTCCCTCAGTTCCTCATGGATCCCATCATCAGAAATTGATTTTGAAAAAAACGGGACAATCCTGAAACCATCTATATACAGACAAAAAAATATTTTTTAAAATCGGATCATAGTCCTGAGAATTACGAAGCAGTTCCACTTTGCCATCCCTGGTCTTCATTATCAGATCCACTCCACCAAATTGATGATTTTCGTAAAGAAATGCTCGAGTTTCTTAAGAAATCACCCAAATCAGCATGCATGTGCCTTTCAAATTTGAGGAGTTCCCTCAGTTCCTCATGGATCCCATCATCAGAAATGGATTTTGAAAAAAACGGGACCAACCAGGAACCGTCTAGTTTCAGAAAACAAAAAAAAAATCAAATCGGTTCAGTAATGACGGAGTTATGAGTGAACATCCATAAAAAATAAAATAAAAAAAAATTCAGACGAATTGAGAACCTCCTCCTTTAGAAATATTGAAGTCGGTTGAAAAATGAATAGCTAATTCATATTCTGCTGTCATATTCGATTCGATTCGACAGGAGTACCTGAACGTTTTTGATTTAGGAGGTACCGTGACCAACCAAACGTTTACTAAACCATTGTCAATCATCTCACTAAACTAGGAGTAACTATAATTATTATTAATTCTTTCACAAATAAATTTAAAAAAATGATTCATAATTGTTTTTTTGGTTAAATTACTTCGACCGAAGACTCAATCGAGAGCCTGTATACCTAATTGAAACAAGAACGTTTTTTCCATGGATAACTGGGCAAGACCTGCTTAAGAAGAGAACCTGGTTAGTTGACACTAAACTGTCGGTCCTCTGAAATTTAAATTATCCAGGGTTCAGGGATTCGAACTGCTAATTTCACAGATTGGCATATCCACTTCACATCCCATACACGTTACCATTTACTACGTGACCATATTCCTAGACTTTTTTGTTGTCTATGCTTTAAGATGAATAGTTCGGGAGCCCACCATGCTAATATTGAGTCGCTTTTGCACTATGATTATACATCATCTTCAAGATAAGATTACAAGAAAAATTAAGTTTAAATTGTTATCAATAGGGAGAACGGCTGAGAGCTTTAAACAGGTTACATGGACTCGACCTGGTTACGTATTGAAACTGTAAACTACTCACGTGTCTGATGATGAGATACAATAATTCGATGATGAATTTACCTCATTTACCTGCACGGGTAATTCTGTAATCTCTTTAGTAAGTCTGTGAATAAATATGAATGTAAAGTTATTACTGTGTATCGAGTGACTTCAAAAGGGTATTTTATTTGCCTCATAGGTTAAACTCAAATTGTATGCAAAATTTAAACTTACTAGGTTACTAAAAACGTCTCTTAAAGGTAAAATGGCGCTTGGCTATCACTTGTATTAGCAGGTTGAATCCCGAATAAATGGTTGAATTTAATCTAGGCAGGCAGAAGCGAGCTCAGAGTAAAAAAGAGCTTGAAAATATGTGTGACAATCATAGTCGCTCGCTTTATGCAGCAATATATTATTATGACAAATATTATATTAAATGAAATTAAAGTAGCAGATACAATTCCGTTTGCAATTTAATAAATTTATTTCGATGTAAATATACTAAATATAATGCAAACTTTGCTTATTTGCCACGCAAATAAATACCTCTTATCTAAGTCTGTGTTTTGCGATGAACTGGAAACTACGGAATCCTCCTATCGGAACATTGAAAATGGTTTAAATAGCCCAACATGTTTCTTTTACTAATTTGATGACCTACCTACTAGTGCAGCGGGCTGAAACGTGGCAGAGACATTCGCACCAGAGTGCAAATTCGAGTTACTTACTTCGATAATTTTCTCTTAGGCTCCCAGCCTGTAACAAGAATAATATTCATGGGATTCCCCTTACGGAGTTAACTTTTTCGATGATTTCTATAAACAAGACGCTCTAGTGAGATGATCCCTCGTCAAGATGTGCGATAACCTCATCTGACACTTCATCTCCCTAGAATTTCCCTATGACTATCGCTGACATCTTTATATTTTTGAGTTATCAGGTGTCATCCTGAAAATCGGTACACCACATACATACGAGTACGTTCATGACATTTGTATACAAACAGTATGATTATCGTACCTACCCCCAACCGGGTATCCGACATGTGAGGTCGGCTATGGGTCGGCCTTAGGTTCCACGCTCATTAAAACCGCACATTTAACCTTCCCATCATGTGAAGTGATATTGAACATATCCACGAAAGTTCACGACCAAATGTCAGATATGCACGTTCGAACTTCGACTAGGGCTCGCTTCACTGTATAATAAGTTACCTACATATCTTTACCGATGTTATTGGAAAGGGTTTACATCTGATTAATCATTAATGATATATTTGCTAGTTGCTAGTTATCTTTAGCTCATATATCGAATATCAAATTCGTGGCAATTTAAAGGAAGCGTCAGTTAATGAACATAATCATAATGTTCATATAAACAACACACGTTATTAAGTAACTCTGAATCATTTCAACTGAAATTAACTCTTCAGTCTGTAAACTCAACAAACGCTTCCACAAAATGGCTATCAGTTTAGTAACGGATTAATGATCGCTAATAACGTAATTAGTGTATTTATAATCAATGAGAGATTCGATGTCGCTATCGTAATCGCATGGTGCAGATTATGGATGAATATTTCGTAGGTTTAGCGACGAGTCCCATTGGCAAGTTAACGTAGCCTAGGCGGGACGGGAACGGGAGGCCTGTGCGTGCGCGCGGTAAGCGGCCGGTGCGGGCGCCGCGCGCGAGACTTGCGTGGAATGCAGCTGATTGGTGATAACCGAGACCTAGCCCAGTAGTGCGTTTTTGCCTTTTCTACTGGTTACGTAGTTTTGTTCAATTATTTCCACGCAGCGCAGTTTTTAATATTTAAGTACATTCGCTAAATGGAGGCTCTACCAGATTATTTTTAGTACCTACTAATATTTGGGACTTGAAATATGATTTTTAAGACGTCAAACAACACGATGTTACAATATCGATCCACGAAAGCTGGCGCGGAAAATGTAAGACACGATCGATTATTTAGCGCCAGTTGTCGTGAATCGATCTGTACCTTCTTGCACGTCGTTCCGGTGGACTAACCAAAAGTTAAGGGCTAAAAAGATTGATTTGCATTTAAAATCACACAGCGTCACTGTCTTATTTTAACTGTCCATTAGGCTCATAAGGGTCACTTGCACCATACTTAGTTGGTGCAAGCTAAAGTGGTTAACCTAACCAGGAGTTAAATGCTTAATTGATATATTGAATTTGATAGTTAACGCCGGGTTAGCGGCTAACGAGCTAATTCCATACAAAAAAATGCTTAACTCCGGGTTATAAGGCTAACCCCGGATGGTGCAAGTGGCCTTAAGAGTCATGTCGGTATATCTACCTAAAATGAGCAGTCGCGAACGAAACGCAACTGTCATTGTCGCACTAATAAGGAAGAGTGATAGACAGATAACAACAATACGTTACGGAGCGTGAGCGATTGGCATCTTGGCTAAGCACGCAGGTTACCTTGCGTTTGATCTATCAAATATGCCCTACCTATCATTGGATTGCAGTTTGTTTAATCAAATCTCCTTATTGGTAGCATTAAGATTGCTTTGGTATTTGGTAGTAAGTAGGATGTCATTTCAGAATGTTCAATTGGGAACATTATCGACAAACATTATTTAACATATTATACCTTTAAATTTATTTTTGTAGCGGCAATAAAGAGTGCGATTCGATGTAGGTAGGTACCTACCAATATAGGTACATGACCAATACTGAAATATGGATTAGTATTTCCGCGCATTAACAAATGTAGAGGATAAAACGCGGATATCCCCTTCTGTCAAATTAGTAGTTCGAATAGCGCCCCTGGACGAGACATGGTTTTGGGATAGAACCCCGACGTAACACGCGAGACCGGGCCGCGACCAATGTGTTCATTTATATGGATAATGTCTCACACTAGTCTATCCTTCAATCCGTGCTTACCTGATTAGGTGTTATGGGTCAGTTCTCAACATAGAAGGCAGTGCAGGTATTGGCGACGTGAATGCACTGGGCAGGTGTGAGGTATGAGTGCGCACATGGTTGACAAGTTTGACCTGTGGCTGGCTGGCGTGTCGGGTTGCAGCTTCGCCGGCGCCGCCGCGTTCCGCTCCGCTTCCGCGTAGGGCCACGTAGGGCCCACTCTACAACTTCCGTATACAGCCGTCTATTCCGTTTTATGATTGGGGGTGCTTAACTCTTCACACATTTCGGTTTAACATAATGTTTAAACTACTATGGGTTTTATCAAGACTTGTGGTTTCATCCAAACTTCTTCAAATTAAATGTATGAAAAGATTGACGCTGGTCGCAATCGTGTAATTTAAGAATTAACTTAAGAACTTAAAAAGTAATTTAAGAGCGAGCTGTTCAGGAACCAGGACGAATTTGTCCAGATCCCAGAAAATGGAGGACCAGGTTGTCAATGTTTTCTATGGGACCGCTAGTTCAGCAGGTTAGGTACATATCTACCTAAGAACCGACATATTTTATTTCGCATGAAATGGCTGAACAGTAAATATTATATTACATTAGTCAATATTACTGACTAATGTAAATAAATAGGCGCAGATAGTGGATACTAAGCTAGGAGTAATACTAACCGACGCATGTTCTTGCTTTTTAGATAGTGTATTAGATTTTGAGATACAGACTGAACATTTAAGATACCTTGGCAAAATAGAGAAAAACTTTAAAAGTGGCAACATCGTAGTGTCGTCCCGCTTCCATACATACCTATACCTATACTATATTGAATATTGATTTGAAAGGGACGACACTAATATGACTAATGAAATACGCAGATTGACCTATACGCGTTATGCAACTGAAGGCCTAGTATAAAAATTGTACGACATTAACTCCTCGACCGCGTTAGCGTATTGGGAGTTCAAATTATGTTTGCCGTTTATTTAAATTAGGGCTTGTGATATACGTGTTACACGCGGAACCGTAGCTACGTAGCCTTAGCACCGGCGGTGCTAAGATCCCGTACTACACGGTCACGTCAAAGATACGTATCCGTTTCTGGATTCGGCTACGTTCCCGCGAATCTCGGCTTCGGCTCCGCTCGGCTTCTTTTAATACACATCTTTTACAATTTGTACTGGTCTATTATTTTTGCCTCCAACATAATATTTGCATCTAATTATTTTTGATCTCTTAAATTTTTATTTAAAATGCAAAAGTATGGAAACTGAAATTAAAAACTCGCCCCTTGCATTACATTTGGGGGTCTTAATAACACGCATAAAATCTACACTTAACGTCACGGTCACGACTGGATCCGATCTACGTATAAATAAGATACGTATCTCCGTGTACACGTAGCTACGTATCTTAATTACACGTAGCCGAATCACACGGAGCAAACGGAGCGGATCTCCGTTGCTGAGTAACACGGCAACGGAGATTCGGCTACGGGTTCACTAAACACGGTCACGACCAGGAGCACTAATTTAAATCATCCGGCAACTTTCATATTTTGACCCCTCGACACGCTAACGCGGTCGAGGAGTTAATGTCGTACAATTTTTATACTAGGCCTTCGGAATACGAAGGTAGTGCAACTTCCCAAGTAGCACAAATATTCTGTATTAACGCATTTTAAGAGTACACCTCGGACCTACCACTCTTAAGAAACTGCTGTATAGTAGCATTATAGCCTGCTATAGTGCTGCTATAACTCTGATTTGGGCACAAATTTCGGTCCTCGCAGCTGTACAATTACAATATAGTAGCATTATATTAGCCTTAATAAAGGTAACATGTACCCTAAGAGCTGAACAGTGGCTGATTAACAGGGCATGTGGTATGTACTATCGTTGATATGCAGCCATACTCATACTCATACTCATTATTGGGTGAAGTGTGTACACCTTAAATGCATTAATGCAGCGTGTAGTACATTCTTAGTGAAATTGTGGTGCCTTGTGTACCGTTATTATTTTTTACTTCAGTACCAATCATCAATGTGCTTGTTTAAGTTCATGTGCGTGAAAGAAGGGATTACGGTTGCCATGTTGTAATAAATAAATATTCCTTACAAGGTAAGTGAAACCTTCATTTTTACTCCTTATGTGTGAATATTTATGGGGAACGTAACTTTACTGTGAAATACCATACATTTTTAGATCAAAATTTTAACGCGCTCTCCCAATAGTCATTAAATACATGAAAAATTTCCATAATAATATGTATATTTACACAAAAAAAATTAAACAATGTAATTATACATATCAGCCGTAAACGTAATATTTTATTTGCTATCCTATAAAATTTCTGAGAACATTGCCTCAATTTAACTAATAGAATAAAGGCTAAAATTTGGCTATATTACGCCGTCAAGTACTTAAAATGGCGAATAATCGGGTGCACGTTATTAACTTCAGTATAATGCTAAATGCTATAAGAGAGTCCACGCGTGGCTTATAATACAACATTGAGTTGAATAATTATGCACGTGTGACCAAGACACCAGCTATGGATCGAGATATAGCGCATTAACGGGTTACATGTGTCCCAGTTAGCCAAATTATCCACCTATACAGATGAGCTATCAGGGTTCTGCTGTTACTCAGCTAAAACCATGACATTCTTGTTTTTAGTGTTTGCTGAAGAAACCACTACCAATGCCGCTGCCACTACTATACAATTCCCGAAAGCAAAGCAAGATTTTATTAAAAACATTATAAATCAGAAGAGAAACGAAACTGGTAAGTAACGCAATGTACGGTGAAAACTATATGATATGTCATTGTGTACAGTAATATATATTAAGATAGAATTACGTGTATTTTATTTTATTATTTACCGATTGGTTTCAGATAAAAAAAAGTTTAGGAATAATAAGTGATGACGATGACATGAGCTCAAATCGTAAATGATTTTTCAAAAAATAAGAGAAGACGTTCCTGACGAAAATCTATTTAAAGACATGTGGGTGCGGATAAAGTTCATCGAAAACCTAAATATTAAGTATTGTTTTATTGTTATTTATTGGTTGTGCGTCTATTTTTGTGAATATTAAATGGAAGTCTTAATAAAATTGTCCAATACCGTCCTGTGTTATTGTTTTATTTTAATGTAAGTACTTATTATTCCTAGAAATTTTACTACATTAATTTTGTTAATTCTTTACGATTATTAATTACGCCATTAGACATTGAGAAGGTCACAGACATCTGAATAGTCTGAATCTCTTTGGAGGATGCTCATCGATGCATCGTCACGTCATAAGTGAAACTGTCGGACACGGAACCCTCCGCATTTAAAATTGTATGCGAACTTGACACTGGACCGTCACTCATATTTGCGCCACTCACTAAGCCACGACGTCGTACTACTACTAAATAGAAAGAAAACTCAGGTTGTGGTCTATTATAACTTACCCAGCAGGTGCAAGTGCTATAAGAGTACACCAATAGTAGTTTATTCAGAAAGTTGCTGTATTTGTGTCCACAAGAATGCACTATTGCAGCTCAGAGGGTACAGCACCACTAAGCGCTGAATAACAGGGGACCTGTAGCCTCTGTGTGGCGCTTAATAGAATCATAGTACAGAATAAAGCATTATATTGAGTCTCGATATTTCTTATACAGCTTCTGCAGACCATGTGATCACTTATAACTCTTTAATAATGCTTAGATAACCAACGTGAACCTTCGGTGGCATTATATAATGCAGTTTTGTGCTACTTAAGTTTTGAACAACGAATAAGTAGTGTTATGCCAATTTTGCCTTAAATTTGACGAAGCTGTTTTTATCTTCGCGCATCGGTATTTAACATTGATTTTGAGACTGATTGCGGTTGATATCAGACGCCGTTAAATATCTCGATAAGTACAAATTTTATGCTACCGATTGGAAATTTGGAATAGTTAAAAAACAAGGTTTAAGGATGACTCACAGTAGACCGGGCCGGGACGGGCCGGGCCTTGCTCGAACTATCAAAATTTTACATAAGTAATTTTTACACAACGTTAACATTATCATAAATATTATAGGAAGAATATAATATTGACCCTGTCTTCAATATAATTTTTCATATTATTAAAAAACTTCGAACTAAATTGGTATTATAAAAAAATTGTTGTAGCCATATTCTATGATTTAAAAAAACATTCGATAATCTGGAAACCGACACCCTTTTTAGGGTTCCGTAGTCAACTAGGAACTAGGAACCCTTATAGTTTCGCCAAGTCTGTCTGTCTGTCCGTCCGTCCGCGGATAATCTCAGTGACTGTAAGTACTAGCAAGCTGTAATTTTGTACGAATATGTATATCGGTAAACACCAACAAAGTGGTAAACTAAAAAGTGGTTATAATTTATTTTAGGGTACCTCCAGTACACGTAAAGGGTGTTTTTTTTTCGTTTTAACCCTAGAGTGTGACATATCATTGGATAGGTATTTGAAAAATAATGGGGGTTTTTTAAAACAAGTTTTTGATAAAGTTCATATTTTCGGAAATAATCGCTCCAGAAGTTTAAAAAAATGTAAAAAATAAGTAGAACTTAATAATAACTTTATTGGAAAGTTCTTTTGAACTTGATTGGTTGAACGATGTTTGAAAAATTGTATTAAATAATTTCTGAATTAAGTTTGTAATTTAACCGTATATGCAAACATTTTTTATATCTTGATAGTACTTAATTTATTATCCCGCACGTATCTTCCTTCTTATAAAAAAGAATGATTTAAATCGATTCACGCGATCAGAAGTTATCCCCGAAAACCCAACATACATAACCCGTCTAGTTTGTATAAATTAGTAACCCAATTTCCCGAGAAAGGGCGCTGTACCGTGGTCTACTTCGCGCTGTTATGATTTTTCCGGAATGATTGGGTCGGGACGGGTGTGATCGAAAGTAACTTCATACTGTAATTATTATAAGAATATTGAGCATCTATTAAAACACTTTTTAAGGTTGCCTATTGTGACGGACGACGGACGGTAAACTACGGAATCCTACACTGAGCATGGCCCGACATGCTGGTTTTAAATGGAATGGACGAGTGCGGTGTGGGCAGCCACGAACGGTTGGTTCCGTGACTACCTCACGTCACGATCATATCGTGTCATGATTAGTGACGACTTGAGTGATGAGTAGCGATGAAAATGGCGAAAGATTCATGTTGTTTCTTTCGAGACTTTGTATCTTTCCTATAAATTACATATAACTTTCGAAAATAACAAAACTGACGTTTGTCTGACAAATACAATCATACACGTATAATACCAATTTTATACTATGTATTTTACATGTTTATTTCATAATTAATTGACTTAATAATAAAATAACCCCATGGTCTCGTGAAAGGGTAAAACATACAAATAATAATAATATTAAGAGATTCTCGCTTGGTGATATCACATAGAGCATGGATTAACGATATTTCGTCATAATTGATAATTTCAACCTCTTTAGTTAACTGATATCGAGAGATTGTCTGAGCGAAATGAAAAGTCACCTGTTTGTATGAGAGCCAATACATCCCGAGTCACTATTAATAATATAATATAATAATGCGAAAAATACAATGTATGTATGTATTTTACACGTAAAAAACCGAAGTTTGCAAAAGATTCAATCGAAAATCCGCAACGAAAGATACTGTATTTTATTGAAAAATACAGGGGCCTTTGTAAGATACATGTATCTTTCATGTAATTTTCATCGCTAGTGATGAGACACGGGTACAATGCGGAGTACCCCAGGGTTCCGTATGTGAGCCTGTGTGTTATCCTATGCATGGTAACAGCTTATGTGGTGTTTTAAAAAACTGCTCTGCACACATCCTTGCTGACGACCTTTGCACCCTACGTGCTGGAACCAATATGATTGAAACATGTCGTTTGGTTCAGCAGGATGTAGACCTAGTTGAACTGAATTAGATATAAGCTTTATATTGTGAATAAAAAATTAAAAATCCGCTTCAGCTTGTATTTGTTCTTTAAGTTTGTATGATATCATGATATATAAGTACCATCTTTTAAATAAAGTAAAAAAAAAGGTTTAAGTCCATGATAAAAAAATGTCAAGGAAAAACCAACTCGCATACTAACTCTATGCCGTGAAAACGAGTGATCCAATATGTCGATACATGGAGCTGACGTCAAATTCCTACTTTGAGATGCAGTTGCAACTAAAAGTTTGTACGGAACCCTCGGTACGCGAGTCCGACTGCTGATAGGCCGGTTTTTTTCTAAGAGATTTGTTTTGGTCGAAATGCATAGAGACCACAATAGTTAGCGTAGTAGGTAGGTGATGCAGTAATGAATATTGAATTGTTTAGTATAGGTAGGTATTTCATGTCGTGGTAGAATCCTTGCGACCCCATGACGTCCCCCATTAACGGCTGAGAGGGTAACGCCGGTGTGGTTTCAGTGGGTAAGCTCCTCTCCCCCTCTGATAAGCAGAGGGAGCAGTGGGAGAAGAGAGTCCCACTGTGGGACTCTCACATAACCCCCGAGAATGACCTTCCCCGGGTCTGGGGTATGCGCAATTAATTTCCACACCGTCAAAAAAAAAGGTATTTCATGTACTTGCGAAATAAGAACTCATTTAGTTTCGGTCATGACCATCAGGTGTACAAAGTGAGTCGCTGGACGCGCTGGGAGGCTGTAACGAGTAACACCCTGATGACGAATCTGTGGGACGGATCACTTCCGAGACTCTTGAAAGCCACTTATGGGAAAGTCAGTATAAATGAGGTGTACTGGCGGGCGACGGTACCGCTATAGGAGGCAGCGGGCGAGGCGGGTGAGGGGTGAATGGCGGCGCGTAGGCTTTGTTGGTCGTGCTTGCATTCCTCGCCTGGGAACCGGGAACAACCCCCGCCCCGCCGCATTCCTGCCCTCTCTCACTTTCATTGTTCCCGCCGGCGCGGGAGGTCGCGATACACCTACGAAACCAGTCCCCCGCAAGAAGGCTCGACGGTTGACCGCACAAAACACGTACGACTCGCTATTACATTACTCGGGTGCCGATGTAGGTATGTTACTATGGTGCTACCTTAAAGGATGACTCACACTAGAACGGGACGGGACGATCTGTCAAATTCAATAGAAAATATCACGTGTTAGCTCGGAAGTCACGTGACGTTTTCTATAAAAACTGACAGATCGGCCCAGCTCGTTCTAGTGTGAGTCATCGTTAATCGGGTAATTTATGATTTATTAGCACGCAATAGGTACCATTTAAAATAGATTTGGGCGACAATGCGCGTTATCGTGTACGTATAATCCTGGCGGGCGGTGGGGAAGGCGCGAGAGCTGCTGCAATGAATTTTGATTCAGTTCGGATTGGCCGGAATGCCATTGTGGGTCCGCGACCGGTACCTGCGCCGGCGCTCGCAGGTACATCGCTCAGACTCATTCTGCGCCGCGCGTAATGTCTTTACGATCACTCTAAATGTCCAGTTACATTTTCCATAATTAATGTGTACCTGTAAACGTACGTTATTTTTATTATGTATTGCTTACTGTTACATGCCTTATACATACCTAATACTAACGAAGACTTAAGAATGATATGATATGAAACGATGCAAGTTGGTTTGGTAGGCGAGTAGGCAGGTAGGTAGGTACAATACACTATAGTACATCTATCTTTCTATCTACCCACGCTCCATCAACTATTGTAAAGCTAAAGTAACATAGGTACCTACCTAATATACGAGTACTTACACCCGATAGTGGAAAAGCACACCTTTTCATTGAAAGAAACTACTCAGCTCAAACCAAAGTCCACGCGGTTATCACCTAAAGTTCTACAGCCGGGGTAGGCCCTGGGTTCCACGTACAGGGTCTTGAGCGGCAATTTATTCAGGTTTCCGGGGTGTCCAGCTTAATAATCGGCAATAAGGATTGAGCCACGCACTATAAAAAAAAAGCGGAACATATATTTTTTAGCAAAACCAGTTTGTCCGGCTTTTAGATCGAAATAGGTATCACGGCTTTTTAAATTGTAGGTCTTGGAAATTGTACTAGTCCTGATTTTAAGGATGACATGAGCCACGGCCCGACCCGTCCCGTCCTAGGCTAGCGGCCTGATCTGTCAATTTCTATAGAAAGTGTCACGTGTGATGTGAGTAAAGCGTGTTGGGGTATTTCTGAAAGCTATTTATATGATTAATCTATCACACAGAGGTCTCACTTCCAATAATAATAAAAACAGTTTAGTGCAGTCCAAATGAATTTTTATAGAATGTAAATCAACAAGACGGACAGTTCTTATTTGGCCAGTGTGAATATTTGTAACTACTTATCGATGGGCTTATGTTATTTGTCGATCTTTATAGTTACGTGAGGTATTTTTACAGAATTTAACTGTACCTATATCCATAGTGGAACCTATAATAAGGATTTGTTTTATGGCATTGTCATGACGGTTTCATCTTATTTCTTCCCACTATGTCTTATTTCTACGTTTAGAAATGATGTGGCAGAATTGTAAAGATGTCTCGTAATTATAAAGAAGACCTTTCTTTGCGGCAAGCGGCACGGCACGGCAGGCAGTCACCGGCGGTATTAATTAACAGCGATAACGCGCCGAGCTAATTATTCTCGTAGTCCAGTACTGGTCTCGAGGTTATCGCCGTCTTCTGCTCCACTCGCGAATCCCCGTCCAACGCACGCGGTTCTTCTCGACCGATTTAATCTTGTCAATTTGCTTTTATCATTCCTAGCATTTTCAAAATTGTATGTCAGGTGTTTTTACAATTTTCATCAAAGATTTTTTTTGTTTACCTAATAATTGTATTGGCGAAAAATAATACATACCTTTAGAACCAATATAGATTATAAACATAAGCGAAAACAGTTTTCACTTATGGATTAATAAAATTTTGTTACTCAAACTAGACTTCAAATTTTGGTGTAAGTGGTGTAACTTCTAAGATATGAGTTAATGGATTTAGGTAAGATTATTTAACTACCCACATTAAACAAAGGTTATGCGGATACGTACATGCAGTTCAAAATTAAAATTAAAATTCACAATTCAAAAATGTATTCTGCAAGTAGGCCTCAAGGGCACTTTTGACAATAAAGCATTTGAATGTACAAACTTTTACAATATATAGTGACAAGTAAAAGTATAATCTAAATAGGTAGGTATTGATAATACAACAGCCAAAGCCTGGGAAAACAATATTAAAATAAATGTACCAAGTAATATGGCAAGCGATGTATAGTCTCTATAGTTAATAATAAATTAAGTTTGGAGATGTAAAAGGTCCCCCAACCCGCAAAGTCAAAATAAAATACGAATAAAATTTGGAGATGTAAAGGCTCCTTAAGTGTCAAAATAAAGACTGGAGATGTAAAAGGTTTTCATTGTCAAAAAATAATACTAATGGGATTTGGAGGTGTAAAGGTCTCCAAACGTCATAATACAATATCTTTATGATATAAATACCACAAGACATCAGACTGTTAAGTTAACAGTCTTAGATCTAATGCTACGTTCGTTATCAATATCACGCATAATACAAATCATTAGAAATATAGTGGTGATCAAGTACCATTTTTTCTAACTCGGTAATTGATGGGAATCACATTGAAGTCGTAATCACCTCCATGCTCTTTACATCCGTGTAAGTAGCACAGTCTTATCTCTGACGCTAATGAGTCGAACCGGCCGGCCATACCAACGGTGAACTATAACTACACTTTGTTTGTTTAGCTTTTCAACCGACTTCAATATTTCTAAAGGAGGAGGTTCTCAATTAGTCTGATTTTTTTATTTTATTATTTGTATGTCTTTCCCATCACGGAACAATGGTGTTCCGGACCTTTGGGAGGCGTACGCGGAGCCGAAGCCAACACGCAGAGGCCCTTTCGACAATTTAATGAAATGTAAGGGGTACACCGAGCGGATGTTGCACCTGCCCGAGTCATGGGACGCACACAGAGGCAGCACCCGCGAGGGTGTATAGACTATTGAGATCTAATGGAATCTAAAATATACTGGACTATTAGGTGAAAGTGGTGGACTAAATACTGGGTTATGAAGAATAAAATCGGACGTCTGCCTAACAAAATGGTAATCAATTTTATTTCCGGCAGACGGTGACTCGCCCACATAAGATGGGCCCCCACAAAAAGCGACATCTAAGATGGCTCGAGGGCAACAGCGGTATGAGGGCTGGGGGTAGAGAGGTGTCACTGGACTTTAAACATATAGCCAACTCGCCACTTAGGTTTCCACATCTACCCTCGAGAACACAGCTCTCGCGACCCCACTCTGGACGGCCGGTTAAGGCAAGCCAGAGGCGGAGGACTTGGTCGGACGACGGAGTCCCCCAGGAGCGCTCAGGTACGTGGGGTCGCTACTCCCCAACAGCTCGCCACAAGCTTATTATTATAATTTTTTTTTTAATGGATGTTACCTCAGAACTCCGTCATTACTGAACCGATTAAATTTTTTTTTTTTGGTTTCTTAAAGTAGATGGTTCCAGGTTGATCCCGTTTTTATCACAATCTATTTCTGATGATGGGATCCATGAGGAACTGAGGGAACTCCTCAAATTTGAAAGGCACATGCATGCTGATTTGGGTGATTTCTTAATAAACTCGAGCATTTCTTTACGAAAATCATCAATTTGGTGGAGTGGATCTGATAATGAAGACCAGGGATGGCAAAGTGGAACTGCTTGGTAATTCCCAGGACTGCCATCCGATAAAAAAAAAATGTCTGCAAATAGATGGTTCCAGATTTGTTCCGTTTTTTTTCAAAATCAATTTCTGTTGATGGGATCCATGAGGAACTGAGGGAACTCCTCAAATTTGAAAGGCACATGCATGATGATTTGGGTAGTTTCTTAAGACACTCGAGCATTTCTTTACGAACATCATCAATTTGGTGGAGTGGACCTGCTGATGAAGACCAGGGATGGCAAAGTGGAACTGCTTGGTAATTCCCAGCTCTATCATCCGATTTGAGGCATTCATCTTTTCTTTGTAAGGAAATACCTTCAAGATAGTCCTATTTGATTATAGTTCTATTTTGATGATGGAATTCGTGAGGGAATGAGAGAACTCCTCAAATTTTAACGGCACATCCATTCTGATTTGAGGGTTTCCTTAAGTAACTAAAACATTGTTTTGGGGGAGCCAACATTTTGATGAAGTGGACCTGATGATGAAGACCAGGGATGGCAAAGTGGAACTGGTCGATAAACCTAGCTCTACTTATTATCCTAATTGTGACATTCATGTTTTTGATTTGATTTCTATTCTGATGATGGAGTTCTTGAAGAATTCAGAGAACTCCTCAAATTTGAACGGCACGTTCATTGTGATTAGAGGGTGTTCATAATTAGCTTACTCATTTTCTTACTGTGGCCATCATTTTGCTGGAGTGGACCTGATGTTGATAATCAGGGATGGCATAATGAAACTGCTCGATAATTTACAGTCTGTCATCCAATTTAACACATTGTTATTTTGTTTGTTTTAAAGGTCTACAAGGGAGTTCCGTTTGATTATACTTCACATGTAATGATGGAAGCCCTGGGACATTAAGAAAGCTCCTCAATTTTCGATCGTACACGTGCGGTGTATTGGATATTTGTGAAGTAAACTAGCTAACTCAAACAAATTCAAAATTTCACTTTTACCGGGAACCAAATGAAGTCGGTTTTTTTTCTTAAAAATTATGTTTTGTATACCCACCAAAATAAAAAATGTATAATCTACCTTTACACTTTTAAGATACAGTATATTATATTGAAATGCTTAAAAGTTAAGTTTAAGTATTCGCTCACCGATAAAAATAAAAAAGAATAATGCTTGTTTAAGTAAAATTTCTCATATAAGTGAATATGTATGTATTCTTATGAGGAAAAATAAAGATCTTTGAACCTAATTACACGGAAACGAACTTTTTTATAAATCATAGTTTTAATTTTGTGATAAATTTTATCATAAAATCCTAGTAAGTTACTAGGTACTAGTAGTGTAGGTGGAGTTACTAGTAGTAACTCTACTTATTAATCGGCTCTTTACAAACTTATTGGCACGATAAAAAAAATATGATGATAACTTGTCATTGTCATATGCATTAATTATTGACTGAATTAGGAATCTGCACAACCCGCTTTCACTTTCCCGCTTTTTGCCATAATAAATGAACGAGATTAAACGGTCCACATGATCCGAGACCACATCCCTCTGGGGCTTTGTCTCACTCGTACATGTTGCCAAATGTTAAAAAGATAATATTGTGGGAGTATTTATATCAGTTTACTACTAAAAATTAATATTATCTTATTTTATTTTAGTACTATATCCAGATAAGGATTTCGTTATCTTTTAAGTCATATGTAAATCATTGTGTTTTTCTTATTAATAACTCTTTAAATCAAACATGTGGACAACAACAAAAAATATTTCTATAAATTTAGTAGACATTATTAACATTTTATATGTTAACTGTTATCCCCAAAATTGACTATTTCAATTTTTAAAATAGGTACCAACATTAATGGCGCCGTGGACTAATATACAAGTGTTAGAATGTGTTGTGTAAAGGGCTGTTAAATTGAAAACTTTCCTGATTGCGTATATCGTTTCACAGTCAGAAAGCCAAAATTGTACAATTGTAGGCACATTTTCCGACAAAACTGACAAGACGAACTCACTAGGGTGACTATGATGTCAAAACGTTGTGGGTAAATGAGTGCAAATTTTATCCTCGACTACTATATTGGTCCTCGTTACATTCGGATCAATAAATAGCCTCGGCTAAAATGGGTTACTTTATGCCCTTGTCATACAATCTACTATTTTGTTCTATAGTAGTTACCTCCAATTCCAGGTCCCATAGAAGTTTGGGGATTGATAACAAATTAAGGCAACCCCTCAAAGCGGCAATTGGCATGAGAATTAGCAGCAGAAGCTGTGATGAGATGTTGTGTGCAGAGATGTCTTCACAAAGTCATTGGTGGAGGAGGCCTACTGCGAACCACCTTCCTCGCCCGCTCGTCCACCCGCCTCTCTATCACTCGAATATGCAAAAGCAATAGAGAGGCAAACAGACAAAGGAACGAAATAAGTGGTCCATGGTAGTCCTCCAGGTTTGACGGTCGGTCCAGGTGGAACCATAGAGTACGAGAGAAATTGGCCAATCATCGTCTTAGACTCCCACACACCATCGTGCGTCTTACCACTCCCAATATGATTCTCTATGACGATCTGGAAAGACGATAAAGACGGCGACGCTGGATGGAAACGATAACGATACGCTACGCCAATTACGTGAAAAATCATCTTTCTCGTCATATATCGGCGATCCAGATCATTCGTGTAACCGCTCCCAATCTAATATCTCACATACGAGGGTCGTGCTGACAGTACAGATGTTGTGAAAAATCCTTTCCTATCGTATTTTCTCGGAAATGTTCGTATTTGTCTTACTACTTCAATCACACTCAGTACCCATCAAGACAACGTAGGGGACGGTGGCATTGCGAATTGCGATACGAAGTATCGATATAGAGTGGTTGATACCAGAGGATTATTTTGTTAATATTTAAGTTAGAATTACCTAAGTTATTTTTAATAGACATGCCAAAAGCAAAGCCTGTGAAATTTATTTTCAATATTTATTCATATTTCTTAACTGAAAATCTCAATTTCAAAGATACCAACAATACTGATTACTTTTGTAAAGTCCAAAAACGAGTTTTGGAGGCCAGTGAAATTACTCAACGAACAGTAAGTAAAATATTGCAAAAAGAATACGAAAATAAATCTACCTCCAATAGTCCCAAAATGGCATAGTTGGGTAACCAAATAAATTATTTTGTCTAGGTCTTGACGATTTGGACTACAACGTTATACGCAGATTAGTGTATAATTTCCATTTGATATACAAACAAGTACCTTCAATTAAAGCCCTAAAATCCAAGTTATCCGAAGCTATTAATTTTAAGGGATGTTACTTTACTCTAAGAAATATCCTTCGAAAAATGGGTTTTCGGTATAAAAAAGTTGAAAACAACGGAAAATTACTTATCGAGAAAGATGACGTTAGGTTAAAAAGAGTAAAGTTTTTGGCCGCGATAAAAAAGCACAGATTACAAGGGAGAGTTAGGAGAGTAGATATGGATGAAACATATCCATACCTCACATTTGGCGGGTAAAAGCTGGGCTGACTCGTCAGAAAACGCAGTGAAACAGTTAATTTCTAAAGGTCAACTTCTCATAATAGTGCATGCTAGTAGTAAAAAGGGGTTTATTCCAGGAGCACTGTTAATGTATCAGTCCACTGATAAAACTGATGACTATCACAATGGGGTGAAAAATGGTGAAAATGATGACTAATCATAATCGAAGTCGACCATCCAATCAGAAGATCATATTTATTTATATTAATTTCACTGCTGGTGTTCTTGTTTTATTTTATGTTGAGGTTTCTTTTTCTAGAGGTCTATTTTTAATTTACAGTAGAATAAGTGTTATAAACAAGATCTGCAAAGTTTTACTGTAGTTTTGACTTATAGTTAGACTTTTGGGGTCCCGATCCTTATAGAATCAGTAGAAGCAGCCATAATTAACATTTAACACAAATCCGACTCTTCCATCTAATCTACCGTCCGGTTTGGATGACAGAGCATCATCCAAACCGTAATTGTGGTTTTTGATTATTACACATATTATAAAACTTAAATTAAATTGCAACGGTTCACACTCACGTATTTTTATCACAATAGGCGTGACATGTTCCGACTGCATCGGACAGTCAGCGTTGGACAGAGTGGTGTTGTCCTTCGCGGCTCGGGCATCACTCCCATTGTGATAAAAATACGTGAGTGTTAACCGTTGTAATTTAATGTCAGTATGATTCACGAAAGTTTAAATTATATCATATAATATAACCCTTCATAAAATACCGCAGCAAAATCCATTGCAACGTTTTTAAGATTTAAACATACATTACACACATATAGATAGCGGGAAGCGACTTTGTTTTAGTCTATGTAGTGATTAAATGTTCGTCGGTTCAGCTTAATCTGTTATAAAACCTTTGATGCTTAATTTATTTGAGTTTAAATATATGTTGGTCTGTTTAAACAATACACCTTATTTTTAATAGGTCGGAAACAAAGGCCTGTAATGTACCTACCTGCAAATGCTTACCTGCCCCGCTGCTCCTGCGCCGCACCTGTCATAAAACGCTTACTTTTACCTACAACATAACGCTGGGAGCGTAGGAGCTTAGCACTTAACTTTCAAACAATGACAATATTAAACTTTTTTTGCGTTTCTCGGAGGCCTTCTAAGCCAGCCGTCGTAATTTCGTAAGTAGCGTTTGACAAAACAAAGTTTCCCGAGAAACACAAAACAGTTGAGTAGTAGCTAGGAGGACAGGAGGAGGTATAGGGATCTGTGACAAACGGTGCTACCGGGCGTGTGTAGACAAATGGTAACAGGTGCAAAGTTTTGGACCCGGGTATGTCTTTAAACTACGTCCAACAAGTGAGGTAGGGCACAGCGAAACGTCATCTCGCTTGAATCTGGAGCAGCCTGACTGGGGAAGTACCTTACAGAATACCGAAGCCATAATAACATCACTACTTACTTTGTAGGTATGTGGTGTTGTGTTCCTCACGGTGAGTAAGGTTTCCAGAGCTCCAATCCCCCCAACCTCCCCCTTAATGACGATGACAGCGCAGATTAATAAGCTACCCCAGGAGGGTACCAGCTGCTCTAGCGCTGGAGAATCCCTTTCTGGGCTTCCATGCTCAGGTAATGTCGTGCCTGAGCGTGGACGCCGAGAGCGCCCCGTTACGTACTCTGGGGGGGCAAATCCGCGCTCCGCCATCCGCCATCCTCCCGAGGCAAGAGCAAGACGGCTACGGCAGCCCCTGCCACGCTCGCTGTGGATTTCTGCAACATCAGGGGTTTGCATTCTAATCTTAATGCTGTACATCATCACCTCGAGACAGCTAAGCCGGCCTTGCTTTTTCTGACAGAGACGCAGATATCGTCTCCAGCGGACACAAAATACCTCTCCTACCCTGTGTACGAACTAGAGCATTCCTTTCTGCCTAGGGCTGGAGTGTGTGTGTACGTTAGAGGCGATATCAGTTCTCGTCGCCTCAGCAATCTTCCACCTTATGGCTACGTGTTGATTGTGATGATCATCCTCGCGTCTATTCGTGCCTCTATAGGTCCCATAGCGGTGATGCCGAAACTGACCGACTCTTGGAGCGGATTCAAACGGCTGTGGATTCAGTGCAGCAGCAGATCCCATCCGCTGAGATCATCGTTCTTGGCGATTTTAACGCCCATAATGCCGAATGGCTGGGCTCCAGCAAGACTGATCATGCGGGGAGATCTGTTCACGACTTTGCTCTGACCTACGGCTTGACACAACTGGTTACTGCGCCTACGCGAATCCCAGATGTGGAGAGCCAGGAACCTTCCCTGTTGGACCTTCTGCTGACTTCTCACCCGGTTGGCTATGATGTATCCGTTGCAGCCCCTCTCGGTTCCTCGGATCATTGCCTCATCCGGAGTACAGTGCCTCTCACGTGCCCGCCGCGTCGGCGAGTTGCTTGTAGCCGCCGTGTGTGGCACTATAAGTCAGCAGACTGGGACGGGATGCGGGTGTTCTTTGCGTCTTACCCGTGGGGGCAGGTTTGCTTCACGCCGGATGATCCTGATATCGCTGCTGACTCTGTTGCTGACGTGGTGCTTCAGACCGCATCCAACGGAGAGCAGCTCGAATTGTCAACTGCCAACGTATTTCTGATAGGCTTGATCCCTTGGCGCTGCGTAGAGATGTGGCCTCACTCTGCATTTTCTATCGCATGTATTATGGGGAGTGTTCCGAGGAATTGTTCGGATTAATCCCTGCCGCTTCTTTCCGCCATCACCCTACGCGACAATATTTCCACTCTCACCATTTAGATGGTTGGCAGTCCTCAACTGTGCGCTTTTCCCGAAACTTCCTGCCTCGCACAGCTAAACTGTGGAACGAACTGTCGCCAGCGGTGTTTCCGGACCGATACGACCTTCAAACCTTCAAGAAAAGAGCGTACTCCCACCTTAAAGGCCGGCAACGCACTTGCGACACCTCTGGTGTTGCGGGTGTCCATGGACGACGTTAATCGCTTACCATCAGGCGATTCGTTTGCTCGTTTGCCCCCTATAGCATAAAAAAAAGTAAATACTCAAATACTACTTAGTAAAACTAAAGTGGTAGTAAATTCTTGAATGGCAATAGCAATGGGAACGTTGCCCCAGGAAGAGATCAATTTCCCTGTTACAGACGAATTGATATAATTGAATCGAACTACAAATTGTCTCTGTGGTGACACGTACCCGTATTAATTTAACACTGGTTGATTTATGAACGGATGACTTGTTCCACCATGGAAAATTAGCAGTGCTAACCATCCGTTTAAGATATTTAAAGCTATAATAATAGTTTCAGAAGACTGCTGATAGAGATAGCAGACAGCATTTTTTACCAATGTTAATGTGTAAGTAAATAAAACAAGTGCGACATGGTTAGTTTTGTTACGAATATTGTACAATACAGGTTAGATTTTATCAATTCTTCGTCAGCAATGGCAGCATTATATGCATCTGTTTCCCGTATGTGAATGAGTAGTATGATCTGGTATGCAGATGAATAAATGCTGGTACCTACATTCAAGGTCAATATGGCGGTTAATTGCTCCACAACAACATGCTATTCTTTTTGTTTGTTTATACGCAATTTATTTGCTTTAGTCATGCCCATTAAAACAAATAAATAAATTTAAAACTTAGTTATCACTTATCAATATTAACTCTTAAATTTACCCTTATAGTGTATGCGTTCAATCAAAGAGGTTAAGATGCTAGTTATGCCGACTCTGTTTTGTTTGATCCCCAACCCCATCCCCATGTGCCTAATAATACGTATACTTAGTCATGCATTGCAAACAGCATGAAATTTCGACCTTCGTGCCCTGTGAGTGTTAATGGCGTAACCGACGCCAAGGACATAGCTAACATTTTTAAGGATCATTTTATTGTTAAATCTCCGCTTGGACTGTGTCAGGATAGGATAAACGATGCTGAGGACAATGACGTGCTGGAGCCTGGGCCGAGATACACTGCTAAGGATGTAGCCGAGGCTATTAAGTCTATGTCTCGAGGCAAGTCCCCAGGGCACGATGGCCTCAGCATCGAACATCTTCAGAACGCGGGTCCCCACGTATCAAGAGTGTTAGCTTTGTTTTATACGCTGTGTGTAAGGCACTGTTATTTGCCTGAGAATATGATGAGAACTGTGGTTATTCCTGTGCCTAAAAATAAAACTGGAGATTTGTCGGATATGAATAACTATAGGCCTATATCCCTAGCGACTATTATTGCTAAGGTATTTGATAGCGTGCTTAATGTACAGTTAAATAAGTACGTAAATCTTAGCCCTAACCAGTTTGGTTTTCAACAAGGTTTATCGACAGAGAGTGCTATACTGTGCCTTAAGCACGCTGTCAAATATTATTTAAATAGAAAAACGCCCGTTTACGGGTGTTTTTTGGACCTGTCTAGGGCTTTTGACCTGGTTTCTTACAATATCCTGTGGGATAAGCTAGAGTCCATAAAGCTGCCACGGGAGACCATCCGAATTATGAGATACTGGTATGGAAACCAGGTCAATAGTGTTAGATGGTCAGGTACCTTGTCGGACACGTACAGGCTGGAGTGTGGTGTGAGGCAGGGTGGTTTGACCTCGCCCACACTTTTTAACCTTTACGTAAATGAGCTTCTCGAGGAGCTCGGCAAAACACATGTCGGCTGCCATATTGACGGAGTTTGTTTTAATAATTTAAGTTACGCTGACGATATGGTTTTGCTGAGCGCATCCGTTTGTGGTTTGCGAAAATTGCTAGGTATTTGTGAGACCTACGCTGACAAACATGGGCTGAGATACAATGTGGACAAAACTAAATACATGGTGTTTGAACCTACTGGTTATAGGATTCCCAAAGTGCCTCCCATTAACTTAAATAGTGGTTGTCTGCAAAGGGTTAGTACTTTTAAATATTTGGGCCACGTTGTCACTTCAGACCTGAAGGACAACATGGATATTGAGCGCGAACGGATGGCCCTGTCAGTGAGGGCAAACATGATTGCGCGTAGGTTTGCGCGTTGTACGCGGGAGGTAAAAATAACTCTTTTTAGAGCGTATTGCACCTCCCTGTATACGTGCAACCTATGGACGTACTACACGCAACGGGCCTATGGGGCCCTTCGGGTGCAATATAACGACGCGTTCCGGGTGCTAGTGGGGCTGCCCCGCTCCTGCAGCGCATCAGGGATGTTTGCTGAAGCGCGAGTGGATTGCTTTTTTACCACTATGCGTAAGCGATGCACATCCCTGGTGCGCCGGGTGCGGGCCAGCCCCAGCCCCATCCTGCGTGCAATAGCCGAGAGGTTTGACTGCCCTTATATGAGTCATTGTGACGACATGCATGTTTCTAGGAGTACCTATTGCGTTTAACCGCTACCTACCTAGGTACCTCTAGAAATAAAGCCCTTTGTTTTTATCAGTGACATTTTTATTTTTATTTTATTTGTTTTTAATTTTAGATTGTGTTTTATGTAATGATTTTATTTAATGGAAATGTATGTTTTATGTGGTTTTTTAGTCTTAAGTTTACATGGATCCATTGATATCTGAAATAAATGATTAATAATAATAATTGGCAGTTACGTCATCGGCTAAAGAAGACCATATGTTCGGTCATTGTTACGTGGTGGTACCTACTCGTATTACCTAATGAGTCTAATGTAGTCAACATGGATATTATGATTAGTACCTAGATACATCGTTTACATACGAACATAATTATGTAGAGATTGAGTTAGGTACCGCAAGTTAATCACTACAATTAGGTAGTTTACTGAACACTAGTGGAGCGATTAATTGAGCATCTTCCTGTTTTATTAATCTTGTAAACCTTGAAACATTTAGATTTTTACCCGAATATGTAAAAGTAAGGCCGATATACAATTTGTAAGTCTAATATGGGCGATAAATTAGACCAGACATCGAATTCCCTAATGGGAGGTGTTTTAAAGCTACACTTAATTATGGCCCCATCATGATTATTTTTGAAAATTTTCTCAGCAGCAATGCACTGTAAACATAAACTATAAAAGTTGACAGATTGTCAACAAGTTCAAGTATTTAACGCGAGTGTGTTTGCATTTCATTGCGGGCCGAATGATTTTGTATGGCCAAAATTTTAATTCTAATTCTAATCTAACCTAAAGTTATCTAATTACATTTCTTACGACCTATACTAACCACCATTAAGAGGTTCGCCAGTATTAGATTTACCCAACTTCAAAATTCGGTACCCTTTTATCGAAATCCAGTGACAAGGCATTGCATCCTAACATTACTAAATTAGATTCTTACTAAAGTAATTACCTATTACGCATTCCACATACCCACCATGTCTACAACAGTTCTGACAAAATATAATAGCTAGTACCTACAATTTGTTTAGTCCACGAACTGTCACATCGCTGCTTCCATGACATTTTATCTACCTATGTATGTATGTAGGTATAGGTACACATAATAGGTAGGTATTAGTGTAATACCGTCCGAGAAACGGGCCCGTGGCTGAAACCGGTCAGGACTGGATGTTGAAAATAGTAGAATAAAGTAACTACCTAATTGGCCAAGTGACGTATCCGAAACTTAAGTTCTACTTGAAATATTTTTGTACGAACACTCGCCGAGCTGAATCCGGTGGCCCAATTAGACCGTCGTCGCGCGTTGATACATTTAACAAGGTTACGGTTGAATGTCACCCATTTTTAACAAAACCTCAACTGTACTTATTTATATTTTTGCTCACTGCATGAATTAAAAGCGAAGCATTAAGGCCGACTCACACTAGGAAGGGATGGGACGGGACGATCTGTCAATTTCTAAAGAAAGAATCACGTGATAGCTCGGAGCACTGGGTGCGTAGCCAAGATACCAATCGCTCACGCTCAGTCGCTAACGAAACGCAACTGTCATTGTCACAGTAGGTAATAAGGAAGAGTGATAGAGAAAGGTAGCTACGATACGTTATTAAGCGTGAGCGATTGGAATCTTGGCTACGCGCGCTGGGATGTCACGTGACGTTTTCTATAAAAACTGACAAATCGTCCCGTCCCGCCCCGTCGCCCCAAATTTCGTGATGTCAACGGGAAATATCCTTAACATTTGGATTCTCTTCACACATTTATGGGAAAACACCCATACAGTCACGCCCACCCATACAGATTTTATCCTGTACCTAATTGGCCAGTGATCCTAGGAAAACGGGAATTACCTACCCTGATACATTTTGATGATCTTTGGAAATGTATGGGAAACGCGAAATAAACGGCCGTATCTTTTGGTTTACGTTGACGTAGAGGTTTGGATATTTCACAGCATACACAATAAAAAGCCATTTTCTGTTTTTTTTTTTTAATTTTGATGATGTGGAACATGATAAAGGTTAAAAAAAAAATTAACATAATATGTGTTTGAAGTAGACTATTTAATTATTATTTATTTAGTTATTTTCATATCGGTAATGTATTTATCTCTTTGGTAGTTTTCGTAAAAAACACCGCGACCGAGTAGCCCTTTTCAGCGAAGACAGCCTTCTAATGAGGAGTACCGTATTTTTGCTCACCAGGCGGCGCCACTCATGCGTGGGTCCTTGTCAAGCGCCATTAGTATGAGTTTGTATGGCTAAAATTAGAATTGATTAGTTTTCATTTATTTCCATGTTAAAAGAGGTATTTACATTAGATTCTAACTATTTTTCAGTGATGTGTAGTTTTTTCGAAAATATGTTTACGTTCGGGGTAATAGGTACGTTTTTGTGTGATAATATTTGATAAAACGGTTAATTTTTATTCGCGCTATTTTTACAAAGAAATATACTTCTTTAATAGTTTAACCTGGTCAAAATCAACATTTGCATAATTATGTGTTAATATTAATATCGACACTAATGATGGCTATGGAATACAAATGCTAACGGAAAATCAAGAGTCAAACAATATTTAATATTATTTATTATACTTGAGTTATAAATTGAAAGAGATGTCATATAATATACTACAGATAAAGTGACCAAGGCCCCCAGTGCCCACGGCTGGGATCGAACCAGCGACCTCCTGCTTTCGCGGCAGACGCCCTAACCACTAGGTCACCCGACCACGGCGACTAAAGTCCGAAATTCCTAAGTATATGCAATCCTTTCTTATAACTGCTTAAAAACATTAATCAAAACACGTATTATATTTAATTAATGATTTAATTCATGCTTTACAATTGTATTTTACTTTGAATTTAATTGTATTTTACGAATTCACTCGCGGTAGTCCTCATTGACCACCCTGTCACAGTGTTTTGAGTTAAATATTTTAGGTAATATTTACAGTCATTAACCACGGAAATAACAAGTATAACGTGATTCAAAATTTTGACCATTTACCTCCTGCCAAAAAAATAATAATTCAATTCTAAATCAGTGTGCGTAACATGAGTTGCATTCGATTGCGACTGCGGCTTCGAAAGTATGTCCGTCCCGCTCCTACCACTATTCTGGCAGGAGCGAGACGGACATACTGTCGAATGCCGCAGTTGCAATCGAAGGCAACTCATGGTAAGCAAGCACACAGACAGTTTTTAGCGCGGAGACAGCTCATTGTCGCTAAAAAAGGAGAACGGCCCATTTCCACACTCAGGGACCTATCTTCTATTATAAGTTTACAAATTACCAAATAACTAAGTTATAGTGATCTAAATATCTAAATATAAAATCGTATACTAGTATTAGTACCTACTCGAACGGATTTAATTTCAATCTATATATCAAAATTAACCTAGAATACTAGGTACAATGCCTCAAGGACCTACTTTAGATTTAAGGTAGGTAGAGGTAGGTAGTTAGGTAAGTTGCACTTACTGTATATATTTCGAGAATAAATGTTTTTAGCATTTACCTAGAATACTACCGTAATGCAAGATTGTGACGATAAATATAACGTAGAGCTATGCGCCGAAGTAGGTGGGTACGTCGGAACAGGACCGCATTGTAGCTGTCTTGCGAACTTGCATGCATCAGAGATAAGTCAGCGGTAACGAGATCAGCGGCAAGTTCCACACATCTCCGCGGCGCCTCATTAAACTCGCGTTATCAGCAGCCGCGCTGTCAGCGCTGCGCGCCGCTCTCAGGTGCTCCACTTGCCGGCGTTAACAACCACGTTTGTTTCCGACGCTTTATGGACACTACTTCCAAACGTGGCGCAATTTGCGTTGGTGAACGATGCGATGGGGAGAGGTATGCATAGATAAAACCCAGACAACGGCTTGTACAACTTATAGATCCATCGAGTGCCCCGCCCCAATATTGATTGGACTGTTAACTTACTAAGTACCGGGTTGCAGAACACATTTAATATTACTTATTATTATTTATTTAGCTAGGTAAGTTACACTTATGTACTTGTATATGTTTTGAAAATAAATGTTTTCTCATATATTATTTAATTAAGATTGTTTAATGTGCTTAACTCCTTATACTTTAAAGTATCATCCCTGTGACGTGCGGACAAACAGAGGCCAGAAGGACGGATTGAGAAACTGGATAATGAATCTGATTTTGCCGGATTGACTACGGAGCGAGTCTATCCGCTCGCAATAATACTCTGCAGGCAATACCTTCCCGACTCTATATATTATTATGATTGCTAATTACCTAATACCGAAAAGTAAACTGTACACATCCGACATGTATGTATGTATGTATGATGTTAGTTTATTACCACGCATGTATTACGTCCGTAGGTAACGGTGGGCGCGGTGATGATTGATGGTTGGGAAGTAAAGATATTTTGGGAAAATTTGGTTCTTACAACAGAGCATTTGTAGAGCTTGCTAGCTTCTGCTGGTGCACTCTTGTAAAGCGTATAATGCGTGCCTTTATTTTGTCATGACTGTCGACACGAATATATATATTAAGGACGTGGAAGGCACAGTCTTAGCACTAGATATGCGCGCGGGTCAGGCGGCCGAATGCACAATGTCTGGGCCCTGGGGGCACGGCAACAAGTAGAGCAAAACAAAAGGCACGGCCGTACCATCCTTTCCCGAAGCAGTTTAGGCCATTTTCAACCTGTAATTTCGCGCTAGTTAAAGCTGAATTTTCTGTGACATGTTGGTTATTATAACATAACATAGATATATTCTCAATAAATTTAATTTGAACTTGTAGTTTAAGAACTATCGAACGACAAAGTTCCTTAGTTTGGTCATTCACTTACTTACCGATCTTCAAAACTCTAAGGTGAGTACCTACTCGTACTTCTTAGCAGGCCTTAAAGCCATCCAATCCAAATTTTAAACATAAGTAGGTCGTTTATAGCCTACCAAGTCGGTAAAAAATAGGCATGTCGGTTATTTTAGTCGTTACCGGGGAGTGTCTTCCAACGACTTGCCTATTTTCAAATCGTAGAGGAACACAGATTCCAAATAAAATAAGTACCTAAGTCGGTGGAAGTCGCGTTTTATGGACACCCCCGGGAACCGCCTTGTTTTAACATTCCGTCTTAAAACTTTTCCAGCATAAGAACAGCGGAGCGGCCCTTCTGTCTTTTTACATGTAATGATTTTGGTGGACGACACAGTAGTAGCAATGATGCAAATACATAAATAATTTGTATCATTGCTACTACTGCGTCGTTCCTGCTGCGCCTTCTACTTGACGATATTGTCATGAGATACTAAGTACTGTGCAGCAGCATATTTATTTATTGTTAAAGTGATTGCTAATTATACTGATGAATCAGCACGTAAAATCGTCAATCGTGGCACACCGATCAATCGAACCAAATACAAGCAATATCTATGAACAGGTGTCAAGTTTATAAATGGAGCTGTGGGTACACGTTTGAACGCGCCGCGATCGTGGGACTGACCGCGTCCGAAACCGTTTGTCGGCCGACGCTGATTGAAATTGATAGCGGGAAAACTGTCTTATCCCTCCGCTCCGCCCGGATAATAGCCTCCCAGTTTATACGATATTCAAATACAATCATAGTTTATTTATTGATTACTTTAACAATGTGGTACCAAAATATAAAGAGAAGCTAAAGTTTAAGATTTAAATGACTACATGATGCATGTCATACAGCATCATAAAATCATGATGAAACATTCCATCCACCCCCAACTTAAAATGTGTGCTATTTGCTCACACGTCGATAATACCCATGTACATATAAGTAGGTAATGTTATAAGTATCCTGTAACATACCTTCCTATTAGGTAATTATATTTACAAAGAAGTTTGGACACCCAGACACCAACTCCGGAAAATAGTAGGGCTAATCACAGGACACAATACACTAAACAAACACCTATATAACATGGGTATAACAGATAGTCCCATATGCAGAGCCTGCATGGAAAAAGAGGAAACAGCAAAACATATTCTCCTAGAATGCAAACAGGTAGAAGAATATAGGAGTAAGTATTTGGGGACTCCAATAACACTCAAGGAGGCATTTAGCAACCTAAAACCGATGCTTGGTTTCGTTGAGGAGCTGGGGTGGTTGGAATAGGGCTACCTCGTAGCACGCAAAAAAGGCACGATGGATGTCGAGTTGCGGAAAAGGGCCCAGATAAACTAACTAAAAACTAGGTAATTATATTAAACATATATTGACAGCTGTTATTGATACTGTAAGGGATATGTATTTTGCCACTATTATTTTGAGTAATCATCTATAGTTATCTACGTGTTCGGGTAGCGTAGCGGAGTTAAATACTTAATTGAAGTTGTCAAGTGGGTATTATTGCGGTGTGAATTTTAAGATGGAATAATCGGCTGTGAATTGACGCCACCATATTGAGTCACGAGGTCGTGATGACCGATGACTGACTCACCGTCCCCAGCACGTTGCCATTTTAAAAACATAAACGTTTATATACGTTTAGAACACTCCCATTATTTAAATATTTGCCGTTTAAAAGTTTACATGTACTTACCATAAACCTTACCATGTACCATATTTAAAAAAATAAAAAAAACCTTTTTCATTTAGTATTTGGGTGGATTTTTATTATGTTGTTATTTTTTGTCATTTCTCATGCTCTGAAAGTGGGTTGTTGTTTATCTATGAAGCGGGTGGAAAACGAAGCATGGCGGCCCTTTGGTCGAAAACTAATATATTCCTCTTGGTTTTCGACTTGTAAGCACCAAACAGAACAAAGTGTCAACAATATTATTATTTACTCACCCCAGAAACAAATCCACGGGTATAGTTCTTTCTCTCAAAATATTGGAATTTATTGTAGCGATTATCATACGTAAAGATATGAATTCGTTAAATTATTTTGATATTTCGGATCAAATATAAGTGTCTCATTGGTTCTATTTAGCGGTGACAAGAAGGAATAAACCTAAAAAGTTTTTTTTTAACTTCCATATGTGCATGTAGGCAATGGCAAAAAGTTATACAGCTGCCACACATTAATTCATACTTACCTATTTATTTATGCAAAATGCAAAATATTAGTCATAGTATTAAAACAACCCAAGTGTTTGTAGAAAAGCGCAGCAAATTTAAAATATCGTAGTTAGTTACACTGTATTTGGATAAGTAATTCGATAATTGTGTAGGTATATGTTTTATCTGTGGCATGTAACTTTAACAAAACTGTTGCCTGTGGTTGTTTACATATTTTAGTTTACGATGTCTAAAGTAATATTTGCTATCAACATTGAACAATGTACTTAATTCAAGGAAAATAGCAGCTAATACTCAATACAATAGCTGGTGTAGCATTATTTGATGTTATGTGATGTTTGTTTTGGGATATTTTGAGGTTAGGTTTTAGGTTTTTTAAAGTTTTGTATTGCAAACATTGATATATGAATATCGAATGAAGTTCTTTCTTTATTTCAGTATTACAGTACATGATCAACTCGATTAAGAGTTGAATTGAATCCAAGAAAACCGATCATGCATTTATCACCCGCTCAAGTCAATTGATGTAGAATTTCAGAATTAATTCTCACCACTTTTCAAGTACAATAGAAAGTTAACCTGAATAAATGAATAGAGAGAAGAAGTAATGATAGTAAACAGTGGAACTAAGTTACCTTTGTTTGTTTTCAATAAAACAAAATATATTATGCCATTGTTGTGTTAAATATTCTACACTTTTGTAATTGCTTCCTCGAGGATTTTGTTCAAAAAGTTAAAGGAGTAGTTTTAACGGTTTTTTTTAGCTTTCCTCGCATTCGAAATGAAAAGTAGAGTGTTTAACTCGGGTAAAAGGCACTCATTTTCGACTCGCACTATTGGCGCTCTCACTTCGTTCGAGCGCCAAACTACCTCGTCGGAAGTGCGTGCCTTTCAGCCCTTGGTTAACAATCTACTATTTCACGTCAGTTAGGCTTAGGACTTCTGGGTGCTCGCCGTGGTTCTAGAATCCACGGAGTCGCCATTATGATAACATTTTTTTTCGTAGTCCAAGTCAAAGTGTAAAATTACAGTCCGGTAATAAACATGTTATTGGGACTGCAATTAATTTAAGTTAATCGTTTTACGTGTTTGTTACACACATAACAGCATAAATCATGACATCAAATATAAGTACCTACTGTTTTATTTTTAGACTTTGACTTTGAAGAAATTTTTTGACATAACTCTCCTTTTATACCTGGGGGGGTCGCGGCAAAATTATACATGCTAAGGCAGTCACACCAGTAAACAGTAGGTGCTGACAAGTGTAGTGGTTTAGTGACTGAATATGGAGGTATTGTTTGATATGAATGAAACTACATAAAATAAATACTGTTATTTATAAATGTACCTAGTCAGGTGGAGTGATGGTCGTCTAACGAGAGGCTAAGTGGCGGGAGAATGCATCGCGTGCACTAAACCGTTTGCGCAAGTCCCGCCGCCGCGCCGCACTGGCTTCTTCACTGCACCACCTAATTGCGTTCTTGCACTAAGTTAGTACACCAGTTTTTTTATATTATCTTTCTACGGAGAAGTTTATAATGTTAAAGGAGGCCTTTGACCCGCAGTGAGACTACTAAAGAATTCATAACGAGGGTCTACACACTCACATTACAGGACCTGATTTACTATGTACTCTTACTCTACTACTAATGCTACTCGTATACTCGTACGCTCATTTATAAGTGTACTTATTATGTAACTATACTAATAATGTTTTAAGTAAAGTCAAACCAAGTCTCTTCCAAGCAAATTAACTGTCAAAACTTTAAAGTGGATCTATTTTACACGTCAAACTTCTATGAAATTATGACGTTTACTTACTTAAAATGGTAAAGGGAAATCATTAATTCAAGTTTAACAATACAACAGAGTCCTAATACTACCTTAATAAACTTGTATAGTAATACTTAAACTTGCCTAGCTATCATATAATTAAAAAAAAACCGGCCAAGTGCGAGTCAGACTCGCCCACTGAGGGTCCGTGCATCATAAAAATGATTAAAAATAATTATACTTTTCTTGTGTAGTATCAAAGAGTCTATAAACGAAGTTTTAAGTCTGCAACCTGAATAACGATTCACACCTTATACAAACGCAGATAAACATAAACAATTTCAGTTCGAGACGAACGATAAATAATTATCTATGCGAAATGGTTATAAGTAGGTAATCATCTTTATTAAATATTTACTATGATTTATTTTAAAAGAATGCGTGGAGCGTTTTGTCCAAAAAGAATAAAGATTACATAAACGCTCCACGCTTTCTTTCAAAATAAATCATAGTAAATATTTAATAAAGATGATAACCTACTTATAACCATTTCGCATAGATAATTATTTATCGTTCGTCTCGAACTGAAATTGTAGAGTTATGTGAGTTGGTTTTTGGTTGATAGTTTTTTACGTTATCAGGTACTTAAACCATTTTTTATCCTTGAACGGTTGAACGTCTTCATAAACCTCAATTTTCATGAGTTTTCATATTTTTTGGACTTGTGGTTCAAAAGTAAGAGGTCTACTCTACTCTACCTCTAACTTGGAACAACAAGTCCAAAAAACTTTTGGAGCGATTATTTCCGAAAATATTTACATTATCAAAAAATGTTTCTAGTAAACCTCTATTCTTTTTCACTTAAATACCTATCCAACACACACATTTTAGGGATGAAAAGAGAACAAAATCTACCCCCATTTTACGTATATGGGAGGTACCCTAAAAAAAAAAATTCGTTTGCTTATTTTAGCACTTTGTCGGCATGATGAATGTGTATATTCATACCAAATTACAGCTTTCTAGTACTAACGGCCACTCAGCTAAGTCGCAGACAGACAGACAGACAGACGCAAAATGGCGAAACTATAGCTGATGCGGAAGTTGCGCAACCCTAAAAAGGTTAATACAGCATGACATCATATCCCATCAAAAACATTACATGTAAAAAGACACAAGTCTCGCTCCGCAGTTCTTATGCTGCAAAAAGTTTTGAGATGTAATGTTAAAACAAATCGGTTATTTCAGTCGGTACTGGGGGGTGTCCATAGAACGCGACTAACTAGGGCCGTTTGATAAGTCATTTTAAATAACTATTTATAAAACCTTTTTTTGGTAAATGGCATTAACACTGGCTGGCACGATATTTCAACTGAAACTGACGAATAATTGAAAAAAAAACAAAGATATGTCACTTTAACCGTTGCTTAACCGTGATCACATTACCGATTCCCAAATTTGAAAAGATGGCTCGGAAGACAAAAAAATTTGACGTAATAATACTGTATAGCAGATGTGAATGGCTATTTTGCAGACCTCGACAAATCCTATTTTTTGGAGGGTAAAATTGGAAACTCGTTGGAATAAGTGTTTGGCCCTTAAAAAAGGGAGATTATGTTGAGAAATAAATGTGATGTGTATAAAAAAAACTGACGTTTATATGTATATATGTTCGCGTCCGTGTACGCCGTGCAGCAAGAACGTAGCAAACCGGCAAAGCTAATATTTATAATTATGTTGAAAAATTCTACCTCTAGATAGTTGGAACTTGCAACAAACGCCTAAGATTCAATTACATCTTCGTGGAGAGAGGGTATTATTTTTAAGTAGTGTAGTGGTAGTAGCTTAGTTGTCATTCCCACTAGCTTACCTTACCTACATATTTATAGTGCGACAGAAAAAGGTAGAAATTTAAAAGAGGCAACATCGTAGTGTCGTTTGAAAAAAAAAAGTCGCTGAGCCCACATTTTTTTTTCTTTTTTTTCCCCACCCCACTACACCCGCACCCACCGCCCGCGGCCTGCCAGCACGAAGATTATAGGAAAAGGTTGTTAAGGGAAGTAGCTAACGGAGTTTCAATACAGCTGAAGCCACATGACCGATTTGGTCGCTAGCTCTTATACTATTACGCATATAAATGTGAGCAGTTTGTGTTGGCATGAGTGAATCTTTTAATACTGGCTGGTACGCCCGCGATTGTAGCCAATATGTTATTCTGATGTATACGCTATATTACTGTAAAGTTTCATTAAAATCCATTCAGTAGTTTATACGTAAAAGAGTAACAAATATCCATTCTGACTTACAAACTTTCGCGTTTTTATTATAAATAAATAGTAGGATAAGTATACAGATCGTAAGAATAACTTGGTCGGGATTATCTACATATATATCTACTGTCTTTTTGGATAAATAGCGAAAATAGGCTGTACGAAATGCAAAGCTGTGTTCGTGTGGATCCGTAACATAATATTATGACGTTTAGTTAAGCTAATGAAACGGTTTGTGGAATGAGGACATTGAATAAGTAGTCGAGAGACGTGCGTGTTCACAAGTGGAAACGATTATGTTTCTGCGCATATATTAAATGTTATCCTATCGTCTAGCTCGCCGACACATAAACATTTATACGATTAGTTTATTCAATATTTACATTCAGCTACAACTTGGGCTAGATGATTTAAATAAGGTTAGGTAGGCTAGGCGTATAGGTACTTGTTTACGTAAATCGTTCATAATGTAAAAAAAGTTGTATTACTTATTTGGAGTAGGTAACGCTAAAACCAGCTAAATGCGAATCCATGCCCTTTAACTAAGATTATGATATTTCTTGAATGCTAAGGTAAATCGAATTTTATATGTTATAGTTATTTATATACATCGATCAGCATTTTATTTTTAATAATTTTAATGACTCAGTTTAGGTCCTAAACGGAATCGCGTAAGGCGATCATGGTAACCTCCCTACCCGTCAGCGTCGCTATTAGTACTGATTTAGTAGATATCTCCTACTAATTGAGATTATGAGAAACGAATTTGTACAATAGGCACCTTATTGTTATCTACAGTGCTATAACTAAGATATTCAAAGTCGAAGCATCAAGCGTCTCCCATTTATACATATAATTCGATAGAGCACCATGGTTACGAAAACTGTTGTTACTCTTTTATCAATATTTACCTACATAATATACCTACCTAGATGCACCGCATGTTTAGATCATGATCATGACAATAGTTAATCAATTAAGGTTAAGTGGAGAAAGGTGAAAAAGTGCATAGGAAGATAAAAAGTCGTTCATAACACCGAACAATTGCAATATTTTTGGTCCTAGCAACAGAGTTTTAGATGTTATCAGCGTTAGGTTAGGGGTGTGATATGCTAAATTATCCCAGGTGGTAACGTATATTCTGCTCGTCCCACTCATTATAAGCAATAATCATTTCCGAATCGTCAAGCATGACAAGCATTAACATGTTAATAAAAATACCATAGACTCGTAGAGGTAAAGTTATACAGCGATTGCACTGGATATTTGTCAAGTTCGTGGCGATACTGGGGATGAAAGAGAATAATTAAGACGTAGGTACGAGCTTGTAAATAGCAGTAGGTAAAAGGTAACAGGTACGCGAATCCCGAAGGCGTGTTAGCACGGGTCAAGAGCTTCGCTGTTTTATTTTGGTCGCTGTGAAGCTTTATTTAAAATCGCGTCCGAGTCGGTCTTGTGCCACTGTGCGAAGCCGACGCCGCACCCGGCGGCTCGAGAGCGACACTTGAATCGTTTCGCACTATTCAAATTCAACCTAAAATTATTTCTAAATTAGGTACCTACTCCTTTTGTTTTACACCTCTATTTGTTAAATTATTGGGAATATTGACTGCATTTATACCACTAATACTTTAGTACCTACTACCTACTTGTTAAATAAGGGATTTTGTATTGCATCTTTCCAAAGAGTGGGCATTTTTAAGATAGGTATTACCTACTTTCTTATATGGTAGGTAATAGTATCCTTACTACTAAATCTGTAAAATGGCATATACGTAAACAAGTACCTATACTGTAGTGAAATTGAAAAGTAGGCATTGAGCAAGGTCTATCCTATCCTACACAGCGTATATTACCGTTTATTATCATGGGCTAAACCCGTTTGTGAGCTGCTCGCCGCGGCTCGCGCTCTTATTGCAAATCAGCGTCAGCAAGCTTGCGTTCCTAATAATAATAATATTATTACGTTATTGAATCGTACCTACGTTTTTTTGCTTGATGTTTGACATCCAAATAAAGCACCGCCGTATGGAATGTAAAGAGACATGTTTCGTTTTGGAGATGGTTTCTTGCGGGTTCTCTTCATCTCAGGAAAATGGCTTATGAATTATGATTAAGTACCTACCTATTTTAAGGAATTATATATTTTATTTTAGACTGATGCCATATTAATCAGTATGTCTACGCATTTTTCAAAATTAAGTAACGAAAAAACACTGTAATTTAAAAACACGGATCAAGTGTCGAGTCTGGCTCGGTCGGAGGGTTCTGTACAAACTGTTAATTATCATATGCAACCGTAATTACTGTAGGGTCATGTGACTCATGTGCTATACAGTGGCGCACTTTTTTCCAAGGGCCATAGCTCCGAAACTGTAACTACGTTATTGAAAAAGCTATAGTTAACATGATAAATCTGTTTAGCCACTGTGTTGGATGTGGTCGAAACAGCACTTAGCTTAGTTACTTACAATTTTTGAATTTCAAGCGCTCGAATCCTGAATCCTTTAGCTGTACTTAATTATGTAAGAAACGATGAAATCGTATTTTTGAAATAAGAGCAAAAGTAGTTTAATAGCTAGAGTATCGGATTTTCTAATTTCATGCAAAAATAATTAATACAGGTTATTTTCTACCTTTGTAAGTTAGATTCATAGCGCGCGTAAATAAAAAATCGCCACTGCCATCTAGCTTTTCATCTTTTATACTATATAGAGAAACACGACTAAATACTTATACTTACTGTTTGAAACTGGAAAAAGCTTTAGAGTGTGAGTGAGTGAGCAGGTGTTTATAAATAAACTTCGTCCGTCGGACACAGTAGAGTGCGAGGCTGGTGCTAATTACGAAACAATCGCAGGATAGGCTTGATAATGTGCGAAGTTCTGTGCGATACGAGCACGTGCAACGCGCTCGAAATAATGTAAAGTGTCGGCAGGAGGGTCTACGCCTGGCGGGCGCGGCGTGCGGCGCGCGGTGTCTGCGTTGGCATTGGCACGCTAATTTCGCATGCAGCTGCGTCCTCAACTTCACGACCAATTTAGAACTCCGTAGGAATGCCCTCCGCCGGCCGCCGCCATCGCCACACTGTCTGCTTCTACTATTGACTGTGTTCCTCGCGTAGTAACCCGAAAAATTAAAAAAAGGACCTTAAAATGTATAATTTTAACGGTATAATTTTAAATAAAATATCAATAATAAAATCAAGGTCGTATAAAAAACATTTTCGTAAGTCTCCTTCTAGCCCTGCAATGTTTTGTTTTTTTTTTTCGGCGAGGGAGGGAATACTCGGGTATACCATTTGGCCCGTACCAAATGGTTATGTCCGACTCGACTAGGAAAGTGCCCAGTCGCATACAGACTAAATCCTCCTCCGCTTCGTGTTTAGAGTGCTGGATGGATGATAGTGCAAGTGAAGTGTTGCTGAGGTGTACGTGACAGCCAGTCCTCGCTATCAATACGGGCGACCAGCTGTCACAAAGGAGAAGAGTGTGTATGTATGTACAAACGCACTAATTATTATATTTATATGTATATGTGTATATGTTTATCCACATATACGCATACACACATCCACGTATACATTTGTACGCACATTTTTGGTTAACTAGCAATGCTTTGATTGTTATTCTTATTTGGTAGTGCCATTCATTTATGGCGAGGCGACTGCCATGAATTTTTGCGAATGTACGAGTAAATGACCTGGGACAGCTAAGCGTGTTTAATGGCGCGGCGCTCCTGAATCGTGATTCAGGATTTTATTTTATATCACATTTTGCTTGATAACATTTTCAAATCCAGGCTGAGAAAATAAATTTTCTACTTGTATATCTGACTATCAACACACGTATGTAAATAGTACATTGTGTATTAAAAGCGGCAAACAAGAAATTACGAACGAGCGTGAATTTAAGCCCGAGTTTTAACAGTTCGTAATTCTTGTACCGCCCGTGATATACATATATATTTTGTCTAGCCTTTACGGCTGCTATGTGAGTTTTGTGCTGTGCTGTCCTACGTCACAGACTCGGTACTCTAGGCACCATCGCGTTCAAAACTGCATGGGCAGTTTATGAATGAATTCATTCATAAATTGCTCATGCACTTTTGAACGCGTGAGTACAATGGCGTAGTTCTGTCATAATTAAAACAAGTGCAGTGCACTTATCAATAAACATGTGACACATGAGTCAATAATAATAGATTTATTATGTGTGATACTTTAATAATGGTTTCTTTACATAACTGTATCAACGCATATTTCTGCTTATGATCCAGTCTGGTCAACAGTCAAAACTTGATACAGAACCGGAGGGTCTACTCATACATATAAGGTGCTAGCAAATTAGTTACCAATATTTTAACAGGTGATAGTACCTACTCGGTTCCTGGAGCATATCACTGCATAGTATAAAACAATGTCGCTTCCCGCTGTCTGTATGTATATGTAGGCTTAAATCTTTAAGAATATGCAACGGATTTTGATGCGGTTTTTTTAATAGATAGAGTGATTCAAGAGGAAGGTTGATATGTATAATAATAACCCGTGCGAAGCTGGGGCGGGTCGCTAGTTAAGTTATACAATATTATAGGTTATACGATGTTTTTGGAGAAAATAAATTTGCTACGTAAAAGACCCTGACAATGTAATTATTAAATGAGAGGACAGATTTTATTAGTAGGTACCACTTTTACCTAACACCTAACTGGCCACTTCACGTCGGTAAATCAAATACTTGATTGTGTTTTGTTGACGGATAGAGTGCTAACAAGATGTTTAACACTATCCGTTAAACATATTGTAAGTTAAATGCACATGGTGATTATTTTTAGACGGATTAATATTTATTTTTTGCTCGGTAAATGAAAACAAAAAACTGATATTAAAATATTTCTTAATTTCTATTTAAAGTAAATTGTTTTAAAGTATTATTGTTTAAAATATCGGTAACTAATTTGCTGGCACTTTATACACAAGGTAAGAGCCGAAACGGTAAAATGAGTTAACCTACGTGAGACGAATGTAAGTGGAGTACGATGCTTGGTGAGCGTTTGTTGAGAATCTTACTCTACTAACATTGGTTTCACAGTTTTACTTCAAAAATCCAGAGATTAATATTCTTTATTAAGTCGGTGAATTTCATACGTAACCTATACTGATTATAAGTATGTTTAGATTCGCTGTCGGCGTTGGGCAAACCCCGGCGGGGTTTACCTAGTGTATTCGAGTGTACTTCTTTTTATTCTTTCTATGTATGTTCTCTTTAACACGAATAAATACATTTGGGTAGGTATATGCCTATCTATGCTCTAACGATCGCGAGATTTGTAAGAATATTTGACATGCTGTATGTATTTATAAGTACCTATATTACTAATTGCCACTTTATCTAACTGAAAATTTTACCTCGTCTCAAAAGTGAGTGGGTACCCACATGAGGTGTTACGTCATCACGGTCGGCTGTGATTGTGCCGCGAGTCGTGTTACATAAATAATGGCGCGGCGTAGCGCCGTAGCCGCTCGTAGCAGCGGCGGCGGCGGCGTAGGTCTCCCGATCGATGAAGCCTGACACACAAGGAACTGATTTTTAAAGGGCGCCTGGTTCATACGTTAGCGTGCGTCCAGATATGGGTATAGATATACTTGACAAACAGCCTCTCATCGCCGCTTGAATGAGTCCTGGGGCCTTACCATGACGTCTTAACGCGATTCAGTTGACGACCTAAACTGAGTCGCTTCCATACAACTGAGCACAGTTAAGAACCTAAACTGAATCGCGTTAAGACGTCATGGTAAGGCCTCTGTAATGTAAAACAAAATGCTATAGGTACATCGCGAAGTTCGTAATCACTGCAGAATTTATTTGACCCAATTTATACCTACCCTTTGTTTATTCACAAAATAAAAATCGTAGCACTTGACTGGTTTGTCAAGGAATGTTCCATACTAAAATGGTCAAAAATGAACCCCTATGGCGCTACTCAGTTTGTCTGTCTGTCTCACATCGTAAAATATCTCAAGAACTATAAGTATTACCTATAAGCTAGCGATTTGAAATTTGGTTATAAAGTTATAAATAAGGTTAACCCAGCCCAGACATATAGAGAGAGGATTTATTATACATTTTAATTAATTTTAATTGAAAAAACGAAAAAATGAAAATGTAAAAAATTACTATTCCCTCCACACCCCAATCTCCAAAGTTTACGAAGGAAAAAATTTTTTTTGCCTGTCGTTAACATTATATCATTCATGTTATAGGAAAAATAGAATATTAATCCTATCTTCACTAATTTTTTACATAAAAAAAACTTTTCAGAGCGATTTTTTTTAATTTAACCGCCTCAGATTGTTTTTTTTTCTTTAAATGTATATAATCTCATGCTGTAAGGGATTGTGCGATGTTTATGGTATTATTTATTCATCCTATTCGCGATTCTGCACAATATGGATTCCACACACCTGATTTTCGCCACAGGCGTTATTCTAAATCTATACAGTCATTATTTCTTTACAATCTTGTTTCTTCAAATCAAAAAAATGGTATATGTTTAAAAAATATCACGGAACATTATTGAGGCAACTCTGTGTACCTAAGTAACATTTTTAATGTCATCATGGCAGGTGATATTGATATGCCTTTACGACGCATCTTGGATGGTATGTAGTGGTGCCGATGAGCCGTTCCGCAGCCGCGCGGCCCGAGACCCGAACCCGAGACTCGCCTCGCCAATAGCCGCGGTAGAATATCGCGGTTCACGAGACGTATTTTGATATTGATATGCCTTTACGACGTGTCCTTAGAAACATCTTGGATGGTATGTAGTGGTGCCGATGAGCCGTTCCGCAGCCGCGCGGCCCGAGACCCGAACCCGAGACTCGCCTCGCCAATAGCCGCGGTAGAATATCGCGGTTCACGAGACGTATTTTAAGTTCCGCGCGTGGGCGGATGGGCTACTGTGACAAATTTATCGATATATTCAGAGATAATTGGTATCATAAAATTACTTTATTGCTGTCAGGTTGTTGTCTTCCGTTATATTATATGATATACGATTACTTGTTATGCAAATAAATAGATGCAGCAGGCCGTTAAATAAATTAAATTAGATATTGAATAAATTCATTTAAACAAAGCATAAGGTGGTTTCCACCATAGATCGTATCAGTATCAAATGCAAAAAAAAATATTTGACACATTAGAACAACAAAAAACATCAGAACGACTACAAACAATGATCCATAATGGAGTTAGGTTAGTATGTAGAGATCGTTCATATAAAAAACAGTAGATAGGTATGTAAAAAAATACCTACGAACTACGTCAAACCATAAACACGGGTGAATAATTATGTAAAGGTCGTAAACAAGTCAGAGGATATACTCAAATCAGTAAAATGGAATGCAAATGGGTGGCGGTCGGAGCCAGTGCCGCATTGCAATCCCGCAACGGCCTCGCGGTGAAGCGGCGTCGCATGCGAGCAGACTGCGCAACGAGCAGCGAGCTGCCAGTGCCAACCTTCCAACGGGCTTGCCATCGCCCTGCCCCATACACTGCGGCTCGTGTCTATTTACTCATATGTTCGTTCCCATTTGACATCCCATCACATATGCGTACGCAAGCTTATTCAGTAGATTATCGTGTTCTCGTACAATGAGACGTCATTCGTCATTTACTACATGTATAGGCCATTTCAAGGGTGCAATGGACCTCACTCGAGTCACTCGCACTATTATAAATATTTTTTCTCAAACATGATCGTAAATGTATGCATTTATGTCACGAAATGAAGACATGAAGTTTCTTGTTTATGGCTCCCCCCATTTACTTCTTGGCCGGCGGCCGTAAAGTAATGTATGGCGTAAGTATGAACGAAACATTATTGTCCGCTGCTCTAACTTTTTAATTTGCGTACTAACACTAAACTGACAAAGGAAAAATTACATACAGCCAACGACCACTAGATACTTGCGACATTAAAAAAATAATTTATATGTATATTTATGTGCGGTTAAACATGGTGCTCGAATAGCTCATTCAAATGGCATCTTTAAAAAAATAATAAGGTGGCAAATTAATTTTTTTCCTTGTTAACTATTTACCTAGTAGTTATTTTAATTTTAATATTTCCTCACAATGTTTGAGAAAAGCACTATACAAGCCTCGGCCGGAAGAGAGATTGCAGGACTTGTTTAATCCGGCCTCGTCTACGACTCGCCCGTCTACCACAAACTCGTCCTGCAATCTCTTACTTCACGGCCTCTGCAGTAGTGTATTCGTACGTGTTTTTGAACAATTGCTTTAAATTCAAGGGAGCATTCTTTATTTTTAAATTAAGTTAATTTCTCAAAGACACTGATATTCTAATAAGCTCTATTTCGAAAATAACTTTAAATTTCATTTTTCTCATATGAGATTTGCATAAGTGTGTAAACGGAGTACTTAGTAAATTCAGTTCTAATGCCCATTTGACATTAGCGGTTGATGCAACATGTAATTATTTTGTATGAGAAATAAATAAAAAATAACGAATTGAATACACTTGACCCATTTTTTATTTATTGCTTTTCTATATAAAAATCTAGACAACATAAATGTATATTACACATACAACTTTGTTGTTAATAGTAGTTTATGTGATTGTATATAATATAATGTATTAACGGCATTAAAACTCGAGTGGACGCCTCGTTTCGTAATAACATCACACAAGGTGTTTAATGTTTAATTATTTACAATTACATACATACACTGCTTTAGCTCTCCATGATTCGTTCAAAGCGCATATAAATCGACCGCCATCGCCATTACGAATTTTAGGAATAAAAACTTTTCTGACATTTATATTTTTAAATTTCAGGGACAAACTAGAGTTGGCCCCAATTTTCATATCGTTCGTTATCAACTTATCAAAATAACGTGCGACTTGCGTGCGTCATTGTATGCGATTGACAATTCGTTTCAAACTAAACGTCATCTCATCTCGACTGATATTAGAATAGAGATCAAATCAAATTTCCTTGTGTGACATGTGTTCGAAATTTAAAAATAAAAAAAATATCGAAAGCGATAATATTATTTAGCTATAATAACATTTTCACGGATGTATCTGCGTAATATTTTATAAATGTATGACGTGTAAAATGTATATACTTTTACCAATAAAGTCTGTATTCTGATAAGAAATTTGTTTTTTCTGCTCCAGCCAGGAACCTGTACATATATGGGGACGGTACTTTCTCGCTTTTCGCCATACTAAATGAACGAGAGAAAACGGTCCACATGAGACCACTTCCTTGGGGTGCTTTGTCCCACTCGCACATGTTGCCAATGTTAAAAAGATATTATTTTGGGAGTATTTATATCAGTTTATAAAAATAAATACCTTTTTATTTTATTTAAGTACTATATCCAAATAAGGATTTTATTTTCTTTTTAGTATTTTCTAAATAATGGTGATTTTCATATTAATAACCCTTTAAATCAAAGATGTGTTTTAAAAAAAATAACATTTCAATAAATATGGTAGACATTAGTATCTTTTTGAATATTAACTGGTATCCCCAACTTTGACTTTTTAAACTTTCAAACCAGGCCATAAAATTAAAAAAAAATTAAACTTTCAAAATACCAACATAAATGGCTCCATTTATTATTTATATAAATTAGTTTGAAAATTGGCTAAAATGGTGAGAACGTGTTGTAGAGGTATAAAGGATTGTCGGAGCGAAAGCTATCCTGGTTGTGGAATAGCGTTTCACAGGTAAGCTAAAATTATACAATTTTATGCACATTTTTCGATAAAATGATAAGACAAGCTCACTAGGGTGACCATGATGTCTGCACGTTGTGAGACGATTTTACACAAAGAGATTGGAAGTCGTAGGGCGACGCGCCTATAGAGAGACGGCTTGAGAGACAAAACTCGTGTGTAATAATAATAAAATAATGGAGTAATAACAAAATAAAAATACTTCAAAAATGCCACATTGCTCAATAATCGGGTGCCGCAACCAAAGCAAATTTGTAAATAAACAAAATTCAAACGTTTTGTATCACAGGTAAGTAAATAATATGTAATTAATTCAACACAACAAGAAATACGGAAGAGACGCGACGCTGCATTTGTTATCGATAGTGTATGTCATATGCCTTACTAAAATAGTAAGATGAATTTTTATTTAAATATTATTGAAATACTTTAAGAAAATATACAGTGTGTATCAGAACGAAGAGCAAACCTTAAAATTGGTTGACAGGAACTCGAATAGATTGTAATGACGCCCATTTTACGGGCTTAGGTACCTACATGTTTTAGAGACTCCGCTACACGCTCGCGGATCCCGTTCGCTATAATTATCAGTCGTACGCGCCCGCGTCAGTTAGCGCCCCGTTCATACAATATCTAATTAGATGTGTGTCCATTCCGGGTAATCCGCGTCAGCTAGCGGAGGCCATTCTGACTCCGTTATATAAATTCGGTCGATTTAGCTCAACTTTTTGATATGATTTTTCATAGTTGCCATAACATTTTTACACTTTTTGATACGAAAAACCAAAGATCATTTCCACGTGAATTGAATGAGTGAAAAACATTTTCAATTTTGTAATTAGTTTTTGAAAAATCCACTATTTTTGAATAGTCGTTTTACCATTTTTTGCTCAGGGAGCTTCAAATATCTATCCAGTTTTCGACCTTATTGCTTACAAATCTTAGTAAAATATTTTTTTTCTGATTGAGCATAATGTCTTCAATGGAATAAGTAAAATACTTTTAAACATTTTTTCACAAAATTAAAAAACTTAAACCATAACGCAGTAATAAAATGAAATAACAATGAAGTCATCTGAGTGTCTGATTTTGAAACAGAGGTTAAAATAAGGTAAGAAATAAAAATATTTGCATAACTTTATATCATGTAATTTTTTAGTGAAATCTTAATAACTGCTCCTAATCTATCGATATACAATATCGACCCATATCACAACCCTATGAATAGCACGTATGGCAGTTTTGACAATAACATGTCAAAATTACCTGACAAGCTCGATTTCTATGAGAATCAAAGCCAAAGGCTGCTCTATATGTAAGGTTGTCACACTAAAGAGGTCCGTGCTCTGTGATTTTACAGGATTCTTATTAGTTCAGGAACGTGTATATAGGGGACGGTCCTATCTCGCTTTTCGCCATACTAAATGAACGAGAGAAAACGGTCCACATGAGACCACTTCCAAGTGGTGCTTTGTCCCACTCGCACATGTTGCCAATGTTAATAAGATACTATTTTGGGAGTGTTTATAACAGTTTACTACCAAAAATAAATATCTTCTTATTTTATTTTAGTAGTATATACAAATAAGGATTTTATTATCTTTTTAGTAAATTGTAAATAATTGTGATTTTTATATTAATAACCCTTTAAATCAAAGATGTGTATAAGAAAAAAAAACATTTCAATAAATATGGTAGACATTAGTAACTTTTTGAATATTAACTGGTATCCCCAACTTTGACTTTTTAAACTTTCAAAATACCAACATAAATGGCGCCGTTTATTATTTATACAAATTATTTTGATAATCAGCTAAAATGGTGAAAACGTGTTGCGTAAAGGATTGTCGGAGCGAAAGCTATCCTGGTTGTGGAATATCGTTTCACAGGTAAGCCAAAATTATACAATTTTATGTACATTTTCCGATAAAATGACAAAACAAGCTCAGTAGGGTGACTATGATGTCGGCACGTTGTGAGTCGATTTTACAGGATTCTTATTAGTTTGGGAAAGTAAGGGTAAATTATTCTGAATATTTATATTCACATGTTTATTGTTTCACTTACTTGTATCACGTAGAAAGATGCTTGCTGAAATATATTTAAGGAGGTAAATTACAGACTCATATTTAAACATAGTATTGTATATAGGTCGTTCCCAATATATAACGTGGCACGATTATTTTCGAGATTATTCGCAGGTAAGTATTTGTAATATTTGTATTACGACTCTTCGTATTCCACAAGACCGTATAATAATAATCCAGTCATTGAACTGGAATGGACAGTTTGTATAACATTTTTGATTATTTGGGAAATAATTTATAATAGCCGGTTTTTTTAACGTAACGGATATATCGGAAATCTAGTATTGTGTTGGCAACAAAATATATTTGTGACGATTAGCATGTAAATGCTAATCGTCACAAATATGTACACATGTTAAGTACAAACGTTTTTCTTGTAAGATTTTTATGGTTTTATGTTTTTTTAGTCGTTTAAAATAGGTCAAGACCAGTTTATACCTACTACAATTTGTTTCTAACGAAATAAAATGACACATTTATCACTCATGCAGTGCCTTACAATTCGTAGACTTAACGGTTTTACGTGAATAAGTTTTCTTGGGTTTCCCTTTTAACAGATAGAAGACAAATAACCGTAAATTTAAAAAATCGAGTGAGTTCAGTTTTTTTACTTTTTACCTACTTCCGGAAGAAAAGTTAGTAGGACTTTAATAAATAAATAATAATAAATAAATATAAATAATATTTTAGATTCCATTAAATCTCAATAGTCTATACACCCTGGCGGGTGCTGCCTCTGCGTGCGTCCCATGACTCGGGCAGGTGCAACATCCGCTCGGTGTACCCCTTACATTTCATTAAATTGTCGAAAGGGCCTCTGCGTGTTGGCTTCGGCTCCGCGCACGCCTCCCAAAGGTCCGGAACACCATTGTTCCGTGATGGGAAAGAAATAAATATAAATATTGAGAAAATCAGGCTATTATAATTAAATGTCTGTCGAAACCGTATTCTTCCTGGGTTAAGTGTATGAATACTTCTGGCTACCAGATTATGTCTATATATACCTATGGTCCTAGTTATATGATAATGTAATATGGGCCATAGGGTTCCCCTGATTATTGGGACCGACAAATCACACCGTATAATATTGCTTTTCGTTTAGCTAACGTTTAATTTAGTATTTAAAACTCTGATTTCACTATACAATGCAAATAGCTCTCTTCTACTCAAAATGGGCATTAATTACTGTTTGTAAATACTGTCACCCTACCCAAGCTATTTAAGACATTTTAAGATACCTTTTTACTCACCCAAACTACATGACAAAGCTCACATAGCCTCTCGTTCGAGCTTCTCGCCCGAGGCTCTCGGACGAGCGTGTATTTAGTAGGTTGCATTCGCCCGCGTCCGAAACATTCGGCCGAGAGCCCGAGCATGTGGAGGCACCATCCCGAACATACAAGAGCGGTAGAGAGAAGAAGTGGTTCATGGTAGCCCTCCAGGTTAAATGGGTATTACACGTGGCAATAATCGGGTCCCGATTATCAGTCTCGCACCGTGTAGTAGACAAAAGAGAAATTAGCGCATCGAGAGAAGGTAGGAGGGGCAACCTACCGTCGATCATAGGGAACCGATCATTGCCCCATGCGATACCCGTTTTAGACGGACGATAATTAGGTAAAGATCCATGACGATGAGTGGCCCGTCCAGGTGGAACCATAGAGTACGGGGGAAATTGGCCAATAATCGTCTTGGATTTTTACATATTATCGTCCGCCTAACCACTCCCAATATGATGCTCTCTAACGATCTGGAAAGACGATAAAGACGACGATACTAGATCGTGATGAATATCATATAAAAAACAATAACGATACGATACGCCGATGACTTAAAAAAATGTCATTATCGTTAAGTATATATCGTCGATCCAGATCGTTCGCGTAACCGCTCCCAACCTAATATCCCACGTACTTATGACTTATGGTTACCCTAATTAGAAAGAGATGCAACGGTACCGTAGTACTATCTCATGTGGACACACTTTTGCAGTCGCATTGCTCCATCCAGATATGTTCAGGTCCGTGTATTAGTTAGGGAAAGTAAGAGTAAATTATTCTGAATATTTATTTTGACATGTTTATTGTTTCACATGTATGACGTAAGCTATTATTTTAGAAAGATGATTGCTGAATTATATTTCGGTAGGTACATTACAGACTCATATTTAAACATAGTACTGTATAGTATTTAGATCGTTCCCAATAGGTAACGTGGCACGATTATTTTCGAGATTATTCGCAGGTAAGTACTTGTATTACGACTCTTCGTATTCCACAAGACCTTATAATAATAATCCAGTCATTGAACTGGAATGGACAGCTTGTATAACATTTTTGATTATTTGGGAAATAATTTATAGTAACGAATATATCGAAAATTTTGTATTGTGTAGGCAACAAAATATCGTTACATGCTAATCGTCACAAATATGTATATAAATATGTAAGATTTTTATGGTTTTATGTTTTTTTAGTCGTTTATAATAGGTCAAGACCAGTTTCTACCTATTACAATTTGTTTCTAGCGAAATAAAATGACACATTTATCACCCGTGCAGTGCCCTACAATTTGTAGAATTGAAGGTTTTACGTGAATAAGTTTTCTTCGGTTTCGCTTTTAACAGATAGAAGACAAATAACCGTAAATTACACTGTACACTGTTACAGTGAGTTCAGTTTTTTTACTTTTTACTTACCTCCGGAAGAAAAGTTTGTAGGACTTTGCATAAGTATATTATCTATAAATATTGAGCAAATCAGGCTATTATAATTTAATGTCTGTCGAAACCGTATTTTTCCTGGGTTAAGTGTATGAATAATTCTGGCTACGAGATTATGTCTGTGCTAGTACTCGCCGTTAGCAAGATGAGAACAATCGGAAATAAAATGCCTGAGTGACTCTCTGAGACAGCGACATGTTCAACAAATGTCGATTGTACCGTCCTACAGGGATTTAAAGGCCGCTCCACACAATGAGCCATGGGCGATGATAAGGGATGCAGTTATAAGAGGGGTTACGCAATACTGCCATCTCTTTCTGCTGTATAGCTACGTCCAGTTTAATCGCCCATGATGGCCCATTGTGAGGAGCGGCCATCAGGATATATTTCCGATAGTTATTCGTCATGGCAACTGCATCAGATATTTTACAGATAGGCAAAGCCCTGGTGCGAAGACGTCGCCGAATCTTTGACCATAGATTACACGCCGTCCTTTTTCTTCCCGTTGGAGAACAAGGGAGGGATATAGGTCTATGATCAAAGGTATTTGATAGTGTAACATTACACTATACCTTACTAGCGGCCCGCCCCGGCTTCGCACGGTTTATCATTATACATATATTCCTTTTCTTGAATCACTCTATCTATTAAAAAAGATTTCCACAATGACCGGTCCTGCGCTCCCCGCATCCAGCGGACTCCTGCGACCTTCATCAGATCATCAGTCCACCTTGTGGGGAACCTACCCACGCTGCGCCTTCCGGTACGCGGTCGCAACTCGAGAACCTTTCCGCCCCACGGCACAGAATAAATAATAGTACAAGTACAGAAGACCCTCTGTTTTGATGTTTACGAAAGCCGCCTTTTTACGTGCCTATTAATTATTATTAGCACGGACCGCACGCGAGCCGCGCCGCATTGAGTTCTATTGCCTGGCGCGAAGGTCGATATTACTCCGCACCTTGACGAAGATAGGGTTGTCATTTTTTTAAACGACGTCGGTGGCAAACAAGCGTACGGTCCGCCTCGGCGATAATAAGATATTTAAATGTATCATCTACGCATCTTGTACCTACCCGTGATCCAATAATATACACACACAGAATACGCGAATTATAAATATAAAATAGCACGCGTGGTATATCTACATGCATAAATTATTACACTTAGCAGCTACTTAGGTCAATAACACCGAAAACATAACAGGCGTGTGACTGCGAACCGTACCTAACGAAGATCGTAAAGTCTATCCCCGTCTCTGTCACACTTATTATCGAGTGACAGAGTCGGAGTTAGACTTTACGATCTTCGTTACGGCACAGAATACATATTAGTACAAGTACAGAAATCCCTCTTCAACAACCCGTTTTTACTTCGACCGCGCAACGCTAAATGCCTACAATTATATTCAAGTAAAGTGCGCTCTCTTAGTTCTATCGCGTAACTCGTGCCTTTCCTGATGATATCAAGGTTGTCTTCTTTTAATAAGTATAATCTTAATACTTAGTTACTACCTTTTTTATATTGCTCTACTTTAGCTCGAATAAACCTAAGATATGTCTGTAACTGCGTGTAACTAGCACGCGAATTTATTAGAATTAGACCTACATACCACTAAGACATATCTTAGGTTTATCGCGCGTGCGTCACCGCTCGCCCGTGAGTCCCTACTGATTTGCCCCTCGCGAGGGGTACTTACAGTTCGATACCTACACGCGCGAGTGGGACTGGCCTGCCCACGGCCATCGGTTCTACGTGCAATGTTCCCCGCCCACTGCCACTGAAGTTTAGCGATTCGGAGAGCTATATTGGTTACTTTAGTTCTGCTGCGGATGGTCTCATTTCCGATGTGATCTCGCAGAGAGACTCCTAGCATAGCCCTCTCCATTGCCCTTTGAGTGGCTTTGAGCCTTCTTATGAGGCCCATCGTAAGCGACCACGTTTCAGTACCATATGTCATCACTGGCAACACACACTGATCGAAGACTTTCGTCTTCAGGCACTGCGGCCTGCGGAATATTGGACGAAAAGATGTGTCAAAAGATGTATATATATATGATAATGTAATATGGACCGTCGCCAGTTCGTTGTTCGTTGACACCGACGAGGACAGTGTGTCCGTCTAAAGTATTGTCCGAGTCTGAAGTATTGCCCGTCCGAGACGGACATACTTTTGACTTATGGTCACCCTAATTAGAAAGAGATGCAAGGGTAAAGTTAGTATTATCTTATGTGCGACTGCAAAAATGTACACATTTTTGCAGTCGCATTGCTCCACCCGGATATATTCAGGTCCGTGACTGCAGCACCTCTATCTGTCAATTAGATGACTGACAGCGATATTAAAAAGTATACATCATAACTTTGTCTATGGTATTCCATAAGAACACTGCTCCTATGGATTTTCATACAATATATGAGCACTGTTGTTTGTTTTTTTTTTAATTTATATAGTGGGCACATCTTCGCTATTCTGCTATTTTTTTAATTTTGCTTTTTACGCTATTTTAGCTGTTGTCGTAGAAAAACTAGCCTATGAAACAGCTTATAATTGGTTCTTATTATATCACTGTTGCTGCATAAACTACTATTAACAAAAAAGTTTATTATTATGGGGGCCTTTCTATGCGGCTTTTGAACGCATTATTGAGGGCTAATGATAATGTGGGTATATAAAATATCACATATATGTAGATAGAGCTTACAAGTGTACGACGCCCCCCGAGCTTTAGTTTCCCTTATTCCTTAACTTGGCTGGCACACCTGCAGCATCAGCCAGGACACGGGCATGCACAAGACGCTGGTTGCAAGACCTTGCTTACTTTGTCTATCGTAGATATAGGTATGACTTATAATCCGATTAATAATCGGTTTATGGCGTTAACCGCGTAAGCTGAAGACCCGGGTTCGATCCCCGGCTTGGCCTCCGATGGACTTGGCCTGTTTCTTTAGTATATGACATCTATTTTCAATCGACTTCATAATTTCAAAAGGAGGAGGTTCTCAATTCGTGTAATTGTTTTTTTTAAATGTTTGTTACCTCAGAACTCCGTCATTAATGAACCAATTTTAAAAATTCTTGTTTAATCTGTAGATGGATCCAGAAAGTACCCTTTTTTTTCAAAATCCATGATGAAGACCAGGGATGGCAAAGTGGAACTGCTTGGTAATGCCCAGTACTATCATCCGATTTAAAAAAAAAACTTTTTTTACCTGAAAGTAGATGGTTCCAGATTGGTCCCATTTTTTTTCAAAATCCATTTCTGATGATGGGATCTATGAGGAAATGAGAGAACCCCTCAAATTTGAAAAGTACATGCATGATAATTTGGGTGGTTTCTTAAGATACTCGAATATTTCTTTAACGGCATCTTTAAATGCATCTGATTTGAGGGTTTTCTTAAGTAACTTAAACATTCATCTTTTTGATTTGATTTCTATTCTGATAATAGAGTTCTTGAAGAATTTAGTGAACTCCTCAAATTTGAACGGCACATGCATTGTGATCATAGAGGGGGTTCATAATTAGCTGGGGCATTTTTTTACTGAAGCCATAATTTTGCTGGAGTGGACCTGATGTTGATCCAGTTGATCAAGCTGTCATCCAATTTAACACATTGTTATTTTGTTTGCGACCTTGGAGGTCAAAGTAGTTCCGTTTGATTTTACTTCAGATGTAATGATGGAAGCCCTGAGACATTAAGAAAGCTCCTCAATTTTCAAACGTACATGTGTGGTGAATAGGATATTTTTTAAGTAAACTGGCTAACTCAAACAAATTCAAAATTTCACTTTAACCGGGAAGGTCAAATCAAGCCGGTTTTTTTTTCTTAAAAATTATCTTCTTAATAGTTATTTCTTAATAATTATATATGTTATCAATGTATAATTTGTAAATATATAGTAGGAAGTGTTACTACTTTAATAACAAGTCAAAATATTTAATTAAATAATTTGATTTGTTTAAAACATAAATTAGTGGCAGGCTCCTCAACAGTTGCATCAGGTTTATTTTCGGCCTCCGGAAGTATGATCACGTGCTTTCCGTCGGAAACTCGATTGGCTCAGAATTAGGGATCGCCGCTCGCTTAGGGTACTGTGCACTCTGTACAGTATCCAGAAGGCCTAGTATAAAAGTTGTACGACATTAACTCCTCGACCGCGTTAGCGTATCGAGGGGTCAAAATATGAAAGTTGCCGGATGATTTAAATAAACGGCAAACATAATTTGAACTCCCGATACGCTAACGCGGTCGAGGAGTTAATGTCGTACAATTTTTATACTAGGCCTTCTGTTCGATCCGGCGGCACCTGACTACCTACGGACTAAATTTAAGTTTGTTGCCGCTCAGCCGGGCCGTGAGCTCCGCTCCTCGCGTGAGCTATTACTTTGCCTGCCTCACCATCGTTCTGGCTCTGTGTCCAACTCCTTCACCGTGCAGGCTATTCGTTTATGGAATGATCTCCCACTGGACATTCGGCAGGCTCAGTCCAAATTGTCGTTTAAGCTCAAATTGCGTAAGCATCTAATCGCTAATGCTAATAATTACGGCTCGTAGTAATTTAGTTGCAGGTACTTTATAGTATGTATATCGTATATGTAATTATGTATGTTTTGTATTATATGTATATTGATATTGTATGTAGGTATGTTTGTATATGTACGAATTTGTGAACGTATTTGTAAATATATCGATTGCTGTTTAACCTTTCGCTTTATGCTGTTACCGCACCTAAATATTTGTATCTGTTTGGCCTGATGGTTTACTGGTAGAGAATGCCTTCTGGCATTAAGTCCGCCTTTTGTACTTTGTTTTATGTGCAATAAAGTTTAAATAAATAAATAAATGACGGTTTATAATCTTCTATTCTTAAATCCGCAGTGTTCTCAAAGTCTAAATTTGACTAATAATGTAATTCTATGTACACCGTTAGAGCAAACGGTAGCTTGTGTTTATTGTAACTAAATATCACAAAATGCAAATAGGTACCTATTTGCCAACACGTTTATCGCGACATCATTTAAAAATCATAAAAAGAATTAATAGCGGATGCTGTCGATGTTCTATTTTAATTTTATAGCAGTTTAGAGACAAAGATGAGGAATATTCATAAGGCCAGCACGAGCGAGAGCGCGGGCCCACGCCGCGTAGGCGCCGCCGCCATGACGCCGCGCGGCTCCGGTGCCATGCCATCATTGCTGCAATCTTTTCTGGGCTGCGATGACACCAAACGATAGGAGTTCAAAGGGCAAATATGAAAGTTGGACGCCATTACATTTGCATTTTAATCAAAATAAACGACCATAAAAGGATTTCCGACTAAGACTGGCAAAGTTGCCGAGTAAGTAATTAATGAGAAAAGAGTATAACGTCAGTTGGGACTTGGGGACTACATAACACTTTTATTTACATGTTTAGATCATAGAGGTATGATTTCGCGCTAACGCTTTAAGTGATCAATAAGAAGCCATCTTTATATGAATATCACACGAGTGCAAAAGAGACACAACAATTGAAAAACGTAGCTATTTTTGAGGTTGCAGGTATACGCATGTGGGGTACTTGATGATACGAGAATAAGAGGTTATCTTATCTGCCTTAAAAATATGAAAAGTTATGTTTAAGAGATGTGTTGTGTGGATACGTCTTGGATTATAATGTTGCTATAGAAAATAATTCCCGCAATCATATTTTAACGTCGATTTCAAGTTTATCGATGATAGTTGACCCTTGCGTTTTTGTTTGTACTTTCAATGTTTGACAAGCATTTCAGAGGCGATTCTGACATCCATTCTAGAGACTTCCCAAAAGATTACACTGCAGGGCTGCAGAACACCGACGATTATGGTAGAGAGTTTAGTATTTACTCATGTAATCTAAGAAGTATTAAATACTTACCCCAATCCAAATAGAGCTTCATCTTATAGAATAATTATGACCTCTTATTTCAGAGCTGACAACTTAGGTACCTACGCAGAGGTGTTCGACCAAGCGCGCTGAGACGCGGCCTCAGTTCATTGTTCAGGCGCGTCGCGCCGGTCCACGTCTTAGCTTCTCTACTTTGGAAAAAATATTGGCTAACCCGTTGCCCTGTCCCGCTCTGTCTAGTGCGGCGCTCAGGCCGAGTGAAAGCGATCGCATGTTTCGCATTTTGTTATTGAGATTGCACGTCGAGTTTGGCGCAAGATATTTGTAGTGTTTATTATTGGGTTGTCACACCAACTCCGTTGCAGCCTTGAACTCCCGAGGCGTGCCTGCGCGGTCATCCGCTGCCGGTGTATGTCGGGCTCTGCCAAAACTAATAGCTATATCTCTACTTTTCAGCCAAAATACGGGCCTTGCATTATATTAATTCATGGTTTAAAGAATTCTGTGTGTAGTTATCTTATAACGCCATCGTTTACACATGTCACATAATATGCACATAATATACGTAGGTGTCGTAGGTACACACGCACATTCTGTGAGATTTGAGAAAAGCCTTCGTATTTTGAAAGATAGGTACCTGTTTCGGGAACAAATCCGAGCATTTAGGTTATCATTATTTATATGTATTTCTTATATATTATATTCTTATAGGTAAATATAGATCTGTTTAAATAAATGTTTTCCCAAATAAGATATGTAACCTATTCTTGACCTCCTTCTAGACTTGAAATACAATAAATCATCTTAGTATAGGTAAAATACATATACAGGTTGTACCTAATTTTCAAGACTGAATTTTGCTTTTCACCCGAGAGACTACCATTCTATACGAAAATTTATTTCAATCACATCCAACACGAAAAAAGAAAAAAAACGTGTTTTGTATAAAACATAACTACTTACTTAAACAGAACCTTGTGTGAAGAGAAGTGCCACGAATAAACTTTTATTGTAAAAATTTGGTTAAGGGCGAGGCGATCTGTCAGTTTTTATACTTTCTATAGAAAATGTCACGTGACATCTGAGGGCTCCGACTACTCCGAGCTATCACGTGATTCTTTCTATAGAAGTTGACAGATAATCCCGTCCCACCGCGTCCCGTCAAGTCCCATCCCGTCCCGTCCTAGTGTGAGCCATCCTTTATCATTCAGTCGTCATTTATGGATTCCCCAGGGCAAAACTTATCGCTTTCCACCTAGCTCGTAGTTTAACCAATGACCCACTTTCAGAGCGTATATATGAAGTATGAAGTGTGTTGGTTGTTGCAGGCTTGATGTGCGGCGGGCAATGCTGCGGGCGGGGCCGGGAGGCGCGGGTGCGGGACGCGCTGCGGCGCGCGGCGGCCGAGCGCGCCGCCGCCGCCACGCGCCCCATCGCCGCCATGCTGCTCTCCACCCGCAATACGCTTCAAGGTGCGATATTGTCACACTTTACTTCACTTCTACATTATACATTTCATCACACTTACTTGTAAAATAATTACACGTAGGCGATGCGGAACTTAAATCCAAAATTTGGAACGACAGTATTTTTAAATCTTACAATGTTGAATTTGACGGTAATTTGTAGCTCCAAAGCAAAGCAAGTGTGATGAAATAAATTGCGTGTGCCATAGGAAATACAGGAATTATGAATGCTAAATAAGCCCTCTTCTTCTGATTCGGGCTTCCATCGTAAATTCTTGTTTACCGCTCTTAATACAAAATTTACTACTGCATACGAGGAACTTGTATATACTTAATAGATGCTGGATGACAGTTGATTATTTAACGGCTATGTAATTGAACAGAACTGTCACATGTCTAGCGGCTCGAACAGCTTTCCGTAAATTCTGTTACTTCCACTCTGTGATATCGGTTTTCAAGACCTTCAGCGCTAAGAGGGTGTTCTAGTTTACATTTTTCACTATATGTATGTATATGCAATGCACTGAACACTGCACTGAAATAAACCTCACAAAAATAACATTAATTAAACCTTACCAGTATTATAGTTGAAACTAAATATCTGTTACCTACATGGTATAAATAAAAAGTCATTATATTTTATTAATTTAAAATATATATCTGTGGCATAATCCCTTGCGTGAGCTAATTTGGCACATTTTTTCTTAACGACTCAAAGGAAGAGCAGACCTATTCAGCTCCGGCTTGCCCAAAGAACATTTGGGCGAACACTTGATACGTCCGTCTATGCTTGGTTTCCTAGATGTTGGTAGCACAGACTGTAAAAGTGTTAAATAAACGTCACAAATTTCTCAGAAGTTTGATGTCTAAAATAACACTTTTAAAGTTTTACAGTTCATTTGCTTGGACTCTACCTAGTCACTTTGTCTTCAGGCTTAGCCATTTGTTTTACTATACATTAAAGTTAATTAAGCGCCACTAGTGTCACCCGGGGTTAGCTAACTAACCTAGAGTTAAGCGTTTTTTAAGTATGGAATTTGACAGCTAATGTCAGGTAGGTTGATTAACCCATGTCAGAGCAATTGGCCCTAAGTAAGGGTACGTAAGATACTAACCATAGGTACATACGTCCACTGCTAAGCGATATTATAAAAATAGCGCGAACGTTATTTTTTTAACTTGTAAGTTTATTTCACTGCCTGCATGTGTGCTGTGCGATTTAAACTATACCTACGTCGATCATTTGCAATGTATCGCTACGTGAATAATAAAATACAAATATTGTGAACAAGTGCGTAACACAAATGAAATATAATAAAATGTAATTGGATATAATTGGATTAATGTAGAACGAATGACTGTCAAGGATATACAATATATAAGTACTATCGTGAGTCATACAAATATTTATATTTTAAAAACGGTGGAGTCTGTATATGCTAAGTTTCCTAGATTTTAATAACACAGACTGTGAAAGTGATAAACGTCATATTTTAATAGAAGCTTGACGTTTAATATAACAGTTAATCTGTTATCAAATGTGATGATTTCGATGTATTGGATTTGTTTCCGATTGTCGGTTTATTTATACTCAAGATGGCGATGGCGTGTCTGGAATGGTTTTTGTGTTTTTTAGGGTTCCGTACCTCAAAAGGAAAAAACGGAACCCTTATAGGATCACTTTGTTGTCCGTCCGTCCGTCCGTCCGTCCGTCCATCTGTCCGTCAAGATCCTTTATCTCGGGAGTGCGTGGAGATATCGAATTGAAATTTAAACTATATACTAAGGTCTACGGTCCCTTGAAACAGTATTTCGCGGTTTCCGAAGACAGACTTGCAGACTTGGAGACTTTCTGATAAAATATAAGAAAAACGTATTCCGCGTTTTTCGAAATTCATCCCCTAAGCGATAAAAAAAAGGGGGTGGGGGGTTAATCATTTTTATGACATACGAAACGGTGGGCGAGTTTGACTCGCACTAGGCCGGTTTTTTTTTTAACTAATTGTGGTTTAACGTGTAATACTGATAGCTAATTGTGCAGTAAACTAACGAAGCAGTATACAGCTAATGAAGAAAAATCCTGAAACGAGTTCAATCACTCCTTTAGTCATCAAGCGGCAGTCCCGGGATCGCGGCCCCCTGAGAAACTACCAGGTGTGGCCTACAATAGGAGCAATAAATTTAATCGTAGGTTCAAGTACTTCAAGTCCTCAAACTGAACAACTTTTAAAAATTGTGTAATTTGTAGGTATTTACTTTTTCATACAAATTAAATAGTATTTTCAATGTACATTAACATCAGTCTAATTTGACGTCTCTTGTCATTGTACAAATAGTTAAAACTTTGCAACATTGCGTCTTCTAAAAAACTTTAAAGTGTAATAAAAATCTAAATCCACGTTATTTTTAAAAGTCGCTTAACAAATATTTTTCAGTATGAGGAGTAAAATCTGCGATTAAATTTATTGCTCCTATTATAGGCCACACCCGGTATATCTTAAGTAAGTCTTCACTATCACTACATAGTATAAAACAAAGTCGCTTTCTCTGTCCCTATATCCCTATGTATGCCTTAATCTTTAAAACTACGCAACGGATTTTGATGCGGTTTTTTTAATAGATAGAGTGATTGAGGAGGAAGGTTTATATGTATAATAATAAGCCGTGCAAAGCCGGCGCGGGTCGCTAGTATAGCTATAAACTTAACATATAGCGAGGCAAATTACCGAACAACGTCGCCCAAGTGGCAATATACTATTATATTTATATAATATACTGAGATTTTGATAATACTTGACATTGGCAAAATTGTCCAACTCTCGGACAGAAGCCAATATTTAAAAGAAGTAGAAAAAGGGAATTGTGTCCGCCGTTTTTTACAAAAAGAAAATGGATGGCAACTACGTTGAATAAAACGATAAATGGGCTTTATTCTTATAAATTTAATTTAGTTCTGAACACCATGATGCGACTTATATGGGCATTAGTGACAAAAAATATCGAAAATTTTAATTGTTCGTTCAAAATAGTAATTTATGTGATTGTATATAATGAAAGGCATTGAGCTGAGTTTCATAATAACGTAAGGGTACGATATGTTCTGTCACCTAAGTGTAGATGTGTCACTAATCTGCAATACCCTAATTATAATATCTATCCCAAAGAAATATATTAGTCATCATATTAATGTAAATATGTATTTTAAATTATAGTTTGATCACTTTTTTTATAGCCTGAATATAAGATCAGTCCTCTAAAAAGTAAGTCGTTTCGTTCAGTGTCTACTGTGTATTCTATTTGGCTATTTGGTAGAAAATATATGATAAGATACTTTTGTTTACAATTGAAGGTTTAGGCAGGTCGGTGTAGGTACGACGACGAGCGAAGCGAGGAGGAGTGTTAGGTAAATTTGCGACCTAACAGCGCGCGAGCGTTCCGCGGCAGCGGCCGGCGAAGCGCTTTAACCGACTTAATGTAGGTACCTATAGGAATCATAGGAGTTTAGATGAAGAAGTAAATTTGCTACCAAAAAGGAAACGTTCACAAAGTAAGGTTTGGACATTCATTCAAAGATTTTGTATTGTCTAATTTGAGTCAATATAATTATTTGATTGTTGATATTATTTCTAAGTAATTTTAATGAAAATTTATTCATTAAGAATTACTTACTATTACTATTATTTGAATATGATTCAATTTAGGTGACAGATCTACTATTTTAGGAACAAATATTATTTACTAGGTCACTGAAAATGCATTTATTAATGCATAACATGAGTGTTTTGATGCCTAATTATTTACATTACCATTAAGTAGTTACATACACTGCTTGATATACACACATATCATAAATACTCCATGATGCATTCAAACCACATATTTCGACGGCCATTACGACTTTAAAAAATTAAAACTTTTCTGACTTTAAATTTTTGACATTACACAAACTAGAGTTGGCCCTAATTTTCATATCGTTCGATATCAAATTACGTGCGACCTGCGTGTGACATTGTTTGCAATTGACATTATTTTCGAACTTAACGTCATCGCGATTGATATTAGAATAGAGTTTTTAAAGGGTTCAAATCATATTTTCTTGTTAGTCTGACTAAAGATGTTAGAAGTTTTTTTTTATTGAAGTCGATAATATTATTTATACCACACCTGGCCATAAAGCCTTTTTCCGCTAACATCTGCGATCTCGGCCTTTCTTTATTTTACCGCACTAGTTAGGTAATGTACTATTTCAACACACTTGCTCGTAACGAGGTTATTATCGTACCGCTTGTAGGCTCATAATCCTAGATATTAAACACGCGTGCCTTTTCATTATATTATTGAACTAGTGTTGTAATCAGATAACCCCATCAAATTAAGTTTGTACCCTACGAGACTAAGTTACGTACACAGATAATACATTAAAATTTTGTCGGATTGGAAAGTTTTTTTTCCAAATAAAGTACACTGTTTTTAGCCGCATAATAACTTATGCCTTAAAAAGCAATATCTCCGTATTTAGTTGAATACATGGATTTATTAAATATACGTGAAAGTGTATTAAATTATTCAAAATTCACAATAATTTGTGCTTCAAACATAAATAATTTCATTTTTTATTTTGGCTGTTTGGCGGGCCTTTGCGTCAAATTTACGCGCGCAACGCGATTCGAAAAAAATACACCAATGGCGCGCTGCGGTAACTTATTTACGTAAAACATTTTTGATTGTTTTCTCGCTTTATTATTATGTTAAAATGCAACTATAAGAGAATTAGAAGTAAAACTATAACAATATGTGGATTAGGCTCCTATGAAACTACAAAACGCGGGTGCTATCATGAAAATCTAGTTGTACTTAGTAGTGATAAATATACCTACTTATTTGTGACGTTTGGGCCTTAGCTTCGGGATTTATTAGTTGAAAATGTAAAATATTGTCATCAACCGACGTCGAAAAGGCATCGCAAGAAGCTTCAAGTAGTCAATAAAGGTTAGTGAAACTCTTATGCTAATTACCATGTAGGCATTCTGACATGATTCTGACAATTAAGTTAACGTATTTAACAAAAGTTAATAACCTCGAATTAAATTTTGATTTTTACTTACAAGTGTGTTGAAAAATGTCGTATGACACGTGTGTGCATGGCCATTATACACATCGGCTTCCTTATTGCGCACTCGCTTTCAGCTCGCGCGCACAGTCCCGCCTCGTGTATAATGACCATCATAGCACACGTGTATCACAATGTACTATTTCAACACACTTTACTCGTAACGAGATCCTTAACATACCTACCGCTTTTAGGCTTATAAGTCATAATCCAAGATATTAAACACGCGTACCTACTTTTTGATTATATTATGGAACTATGTAGTATTTTTTTAAACAATGATCACTGTTTTACCCCAAAATAAGTTATGCGGTATCTCCGCCTTTAGTTGAAATAGTTTTGTGAAATTGTTATAAATTATTAATGTTTCGACATTAAATTTAACGTATTTAAGTTAACAACCACAAATAATATTTTGATTTTTACTCACAAGTGTGTTAAAAAACGTCGTATGAAATGTGTGTGCATGATCATTATACACATCACATCGGCTTCCTTATTGCGCACTCGCTTTTATATAGCTTCGTGTATAATGACCATCATAGCATACTTGTTTCACAATGTGCTAACACTTTCACATATAAGAAATTGATTGTAACAAAAAAGTTTTTCTGAATGGTTTAAGAAAAATGTGGGTCTAAACTAAGCACGGCGGCTCAAGCTTCCCCTCTCCCTCTCCCTCTCTACTAAACGACAGTTGGCTCCCGATGGTTCCCGGTCTATATCCACTCAGAACCACATAAATAAATATCAACTGTGCTGCAGAGCTGCCGAGTGCCAGCGCATAGTCACAAAGTGCAAGGCTCCCATACAACATTGTGCATTAGAATTCCGACTATTTCTACCTTTAATTGTCGAACTGTAGGTACCGCTGATTTAATATAAATATTGTCAAGGTTCATCCAACTGTTAAGTGTGCCGGGTCGTTTTAAAATTTGTTCAGAACTTTATTAAAAAAACTCCTTTCCTTCGGCTGCCGGCTATTATACGTCCGGGCAATCCGTTAGATCTCCCTAGTGGGTATGACCGCCATCCGCCAGACCTATTTCCCATACATTTATTGCCTGATCCGGCAGACATGCCTGAACGTATATGGCCACCAAATTTGACTTCAGAGACTGTCTGTAGTAAGACTTAGGTAGAAAAGGTAGTTGCTTAATAATGTAAATATTTCAGCGATTGGCACCACTGCCTTGCTATTTATTTGACATCTCCTTACATAATTTATAAAAAACAGTGGTAAGAATATAGGCTTTAAACAAAAATAAATGTGTAGAAGTTTGATATTTGCGTATCCCCCTTCCCTTTGAAGAACAATTCAGCGGCAATGTAGGTAGTGTATAAGAGCGATGACCTCTGTTCCAAGCTAACAAGTACAATGAAGAGCACTCCCAACCCCGCTGTACTCGGAGACGAGAGGGCACACGGGGAGTGTACTCGTGAGTGGCATTGTGTCCGCGACGGCGGCGGCGCGGGCCCGCCACGACGACTGATGGCGCCGACCCTCATTACACCACTAAAATAATATACCGAGTCCCTTGTCATGTTTTATGTATTTCCAAATAGTGCTCATGTTAATGCCTTATGCAATATTAATGGAAACGCAAACAATGGCTTTCACTTGCTTTGTGCGTATGATTAGGGTTGTTGGAGCTCATTGATTTGTGTGAATGGAGTGCTCATGGAGTGTTCCCTGCACCTACCGCACAAAGGGAAGCTGAGACGAACACAGAAGTCCTACACTGGTTAGTGTAGGACTTCTGTGTTGTGCTCGGTCTTCTGTGTTCTGCTCGGTCAACTCGTAATTGACTAAATGGGTTTTAGAGCCTACATCAACGGTTACGGGCTCCGGCTAGGGGGTAATCTAGTGAATTTAGTTTCAAAGTTGTCGCTTTCTAAAATTAAAATATGCTTTGAATTTTTTTAAATACATATACAGTCAGTGCAATACCCTTATTTGGAAGTTAAGGTAATCTAATCTAATCACGAGAATTGAACGTGGCATTGGTTTACAATGCGACTATTGTTTGACCTGCTACCCCTAACCCCTAACCAAGACGCGCGTTTTACCGTTAGGTCCGTAAGCTCACCCGGTCCCTATATCGTTATGGAACAGACTATCACGCCAATTGCAATGCAACTGCACAGCGGGCAAATTATAACCATCATCCATTTAAATATTTGTATTTAATTAATATAATAAGTAAATAGATTCTCACTTTTTTGGGTTATAAATACTAACACGTAACCGATGTATAGGTACATCTATATTTATGGAGACTTGTACATATAACTTGGACATTCGAATTGGTAAAAGTAAATAAAGCTTTTAGGAGTTTTAAACTGACGGCGGCGAGTATATGGGCCAGTGGTTTTCTCGACGCTGTATAGTTTGTGACATATATTATTATATCGCAACGGGTCTCACTAAATAGGCAACAATAGCCGTCGTTTTACTCTGCACTTTATGATACCTACGGCAAGCGATGATCAAGAAAATTTCTTTCACATGGCGGCTCCTTTTGACTTACAGATTCATTCATTTGGGAAAGGGGGAAATTCGATATTTTGACATAAAATTTTGACTTTAGGTATCCACTTCCCAAAAACAAAACAAACAGAAAAAACCGGCCAAGTGCGAGTCAGACTCGGCTACCGAGGGTTCCGTACATCATAAAAATGATTGAAAATCACCCCCTACCCCCTTTTTTATCCCTTAGGGGATGAATTTCGGAACACGCGGAATACGTTTTTCTTATATATTATCAGAAAGTCTGTACAGATTCATTCATTTGGGAAAGGGGGAAATTCGATATTTTGACATAAAATTTTGACTTTAGGTATCCACTTCCCAAAAACAAAACAAACAGAAAAAACCGGCCAAGTGCGAGTCAGACTCGGCTACCGAGGGTTCCGTACATCATAAAAATGATTGAAAATCACCCCCTACCCCCTTTTTTATCCCTTAGGGGATGAATTTCGGAACACGCGGAATACGTTTTTCTTATATATTATCAGAAAGTCTATAAACGAAGTTTCCAAGTCTGCAACCTGAAAAATTATTCACACCTCATATAAATTTTCCACCCCTTTTTTATCCCTTAGGGAATGAATTTCGAAAAACGCTAAATATACTTTTCTTGTGTAGTAACAAAGAGTATATAAACGAAGTTTTAAGTCTGTAACTTAAAAAAAATATTCACATCTCATACTAACTTTCAATTCCTTTTTTATCCCTTAGGGGATGAATTTCGAAAAACGCTCAAGATACTTTTCTTGTGTAGTATCAAAGAGTCTGTAAACGAAGTTTTAAATCTGCAACCTGAATAATGATTCACATCTCATACAAACTTTCAACCCCCTTTTTTATCCCTTAGGGATGAATTTCGGAAAACGCGGAATACGGTTTTCAGGGACTGTAGACCTTAGTATATAGTTTAAATTTCAACTCGATAGCTCCACGTACTCCCGAGTCAAAGGGTCTTGACGGACAGACGGACGGACGGACAACAAATTGATCCTATAAGGTTTCCGTTTTTTCCTTTTGAGGTACGGAACCCTAAAATCTAGGGCTGTGTGGTCCAGGTTGGTATTGTTTCCGTATAAAATGAGGATAAAGTAGGTACTTAATCCATTTCTGATATTTATTTTTACCTTATCATACAAAAAAGTGACAGAGTCGATCGGGCGAGTGGGAGACTGAGCGGCTCCGCCGCGCGCGGGGAAGGGCGTCTGGAGGTCTTGCGCCCGCCAGACGGCCAGCCCGCCAGCGCGCCAGCCACCCGGCTCCCCGGCACTGCCCGGCGCCGCTTCCCCACCCGCCCTCAGATCTCCTTTTAACGTCTTTATGAAAACACTATTTGCCTTTTATTATTTCAGTATTGAGAGTTATTGATTTTTACGCGTCTCTTTATCTGTTATTTCCATATTGCTGCAATTCCTCTTTCAATTACGTTACTTAAAGATGACTCACACTAGGACGGGACGGGACGGGCGGGATGGGACGATCTGTCAATTTCTATAGAAAGAATCACGTGATAGCTCGGAGCCCTCGGATGTCACATGACGTTTTCTATAGATATTGACAGATAGTCCCGTCCCTCTCCGTCCCGTCCCGTTCCAGTGTGAGTTTTTTTTTCTATTACGTCTATAACCTCAGTTGATCTAGAAAAAAATTGATGGCATTGCAGGCCGTTACTCTTAAATTGCGATTTTAATAGTACATTACATACCAAGGCCGTTTAAGTGGGAAATGCCTCGGATTCCATGTAATTGTCGGCCGAGGCGAAGCCGAGGTCGACTAACATGTGATCCGAGGCTTTCCCATTTACCGGCCGAGGTTTGTATACTATTTTTCAGCCCGACGGAGCCGGGAGGCGGCTATTTAGTTTTGCGTAAAGTGGCGCTTACCGGCCGGAGGACTGAAAAATGAAATAACGGATTCCCTCTAAATCTAATGTTAGTACACCAAACCACTAGGTATATAATATGTTTATACGGCATTAGTATGAGCGGTTGACGCGAAAAAAAGTATACTAGAAATAGTTATTTATTATACAAGGGGGCAAAGTTGTTGTTTAACTTTCGGGCTTATATTGAGACCCAAGCAAGCGAAAGATTCCAAAATTGAGCCACGAGCGTGGCGAGTGGTTCAATAACTGGAATCTTGAGCTTTACGAGGGTCTCAAGGCACGAGAGTTGAACAAACTTTGCCGCCGAGTGTAATACAACATTTTCCCCCTCACTATCGCGAGGAAAATAAAGACTACATACGATTGTAAATCTTATCCACATGTAAGTTATCTTGAAAAAATCATTCTAAATTCAATTTCATAATTTGTCATAGAGTACGCTCCTGGTACTTAATGGTTATTGCCAACAGCTTACCAAGTGCGCGATAAGACTCGACCAATTTAAGGTGTGATCTCCGATTGCGCATATTTACTATGGGCATATAGGACTCACTTATACTGGACGGGTGGTAAGTGGTAGGAATTAGAGCAAGGTCAAATACTTTTCCCCACATGTGGATAAAATGCGTTTTTCCACGCTAGTTTTAAAGGACTAAACAGCGCTTTCGAAGCTAGTGAGGGGAAAAAAATATTTTTGGTTATATTCATACATTCTATGGGAAAATCGCATGTAAGTCGGTACGGTATACGGTACGGGTTGCAGTTACAGTCATGGCCTGAAAATTATCTTCAGTATGTTTTGGGGCGAAAGAAACCGATTTGGGGGTATGCGTTATTAATTCCTGAAAATCATAGTAGGTACTAGGTACATTTCGATGCTAGTGCGGAAAGTACGGCGAGTGGCAATACTCGGGACGAGTGAAAAATGACATATCCGCACGTGTATACAGATGCGAAAAAAATTTAAATACATAAGAACGAATTTGAAAGTCTTTTTATTATTTTCGTAACACTTGTAATACAGTTGAACTTATTAAGAATATCTTCAAAACGTTCATCTTATCTTCTTTTCTTATTTTCAATCTCATAATCATTAGCTATTTCTCATTAACAAAATAATAAATCGCATGCGACAAATCGTATCGTCATGTCTAATAGAGCCTTCGACATGTTTGCCTCATTGAAAAACGCCTCTACTTTGACAGACGTAGGCTCTGTTCCGTTTCATACATACAGATTAAGAACTGTTTTCAATGTTTAATATTTTTAATGAATGAACATTATTATGATGAAGAGGTAAACAGTGAAATATGAAATATCAATATCAATAATATTTTTGCGTTAATAGTAGATAAGCATTTAGTTTTATTACGTCTCGGTAAAGTGAACTAACAATAATACTCTTCGGTAAGCTGTCATGAATTGGAAGAAAACGAAATTTAAAAAATATTGGAAAAGTAAAAAGCACTAGTTCGCAAAAACTAACTTTGCGCACGCAAAACAGCCAAAAAAGGGCACTTTTGGAGCAACTGTATTGAAAAATGGATTACACTTGGCGTGACTTGGCATTTATAAATTAGGTAAAACAATTTTGACGCCATAAGGACCCATTCATTTTCATTCCTAAAAGTAAGTACTTACTTCTAATCTCGTACATTATACTACATATTGTGTAATTGTAGGTACATCCATCGTCTTTTATATCTACCGTAAGGAATGTAATGTACTTAATGCAAAATAGAAAACTTAAAATGATTTGGAGCTGGGTTGGCAGTCCGTACTCGTATGTCACAGCGCTTTTACTCTGTCTATAAAGCATATTTTATTGCAGCTAGGGATGTGTTTTGTTTGTGCTACTTACTTTTGGATATAAATTGCGAAAAACAATGTTGTTAGGCAGCTAAATGTCAACTTTTGAATTTGTTGCATATAGGATGTAGGTAATTGCGGCACATCATCCGAATAAATGGGTCGTTAAAAAAACCTTTCTTGAACATGAATTTGATTAGTCGAATGTTTTCAAAAATAATCGATTTGAAAAACTAAAAAAGTGTGACGATAACCAAATTTGAAATTTAATTTACTCATCCGACATAGAATTTACCTAACGCTCTTTAATATCTACCTCTACCAGAAGGCCTAGTATAAAAGTTGTACGACATTAACTCCTCGACCGCGTTAGCGTATCGAGGGGTCAAAATATGAAAGTTGCCGGATGATTTAAATAAACGGCAAACATAATTTGAACTCCCGATACGCTAACGCGGTCGAGGAGTTAATGTCGTACAATTTTTATACTAGGCCTTCTGAATGACTTTTCCGTGCCATTTTCAAGCTAGACGCAAAAAACTGAAAAATTGCATTCTTACCATTTAAGGCTCGTAACAATTATTACCATTTAAATCAGTTCTACTCGTATGTTACCCAAGTAAATTAGTTACAAACAATATCCTACGAGTATGTATATTTTTCATATCTGTAATCTGTAATTTGGAGGACATATTTAGTGTGTAAGGAGGCCATTCCCCGGGTTCATTAGACGAGTATATCAGTGTCGTGGAATGCGGGCAGGCGTGATCTGGCGGGCACGGCGCGGCGGCCGCGGTGGCGCGGTAGCGGGCGCGGTGGCGGGTGCGGTGGCGGGCGCGGTGGCGGGCGCGGTGGCGGGCACGGTGGCGGGCGCGGGCAGGAGCAGTGCTGGCGCCGTCATCGTTCCCTAGCACCTCATGTTTACTTGCCCACTATTTCACTTAACCTGACAGTTCTGTTTGTATCTTACTTAACTCTTAATTAAATAGCGTGCTTATCTGTCATGGACTTACAGCGACATTCTTGCGTACTTACCTAATAAGGTTAACGAACATAAATCACACGTTTTCTTGGTAGGTATACCTAAACAAATGTACTGGGATATATAGGCATTTTAAGGGACAGGACAATATTCTAATTACTTGTAATTAATTTATTGAATATAACAAATTATGAAAAATAAAAATAATTTCATCATCGCCTTCTCCCGTCTACTTATTTTGTATTTAACTAGTAGTACGTATCCAGCCCAGTATCCTAATCATTGTAAAAAAATTGTACGTGTTATTATTTTAATGAAATACGCATCCAATATTACCTACATATTATTTAAATATTAAGGTATCTATCAGATACGTAAATATGTAGTAGATACCCTACGTTAGGTATATTCGTAATGTAAATTCTTTGCCTAACAATATCTGGTAATAACTCAAAACTTTTTTTTTGTACAGAGCATCTAACGGCGCTGTCACACCAATCGCAAAACAAAACTGCGGTATTGCTAGCGCAAGTATATCGCGCGCAGACGGCGCGCGCGCACGGCCCGCTGAGCGCGCTGTACGGGGAGCTGCGCGCGGCGCTGCGCCCGCCGGCCCCCGACCAGCTCGACGCGCTCGAGTCCGAACCACCCACGGACCTCGCTGCGGCTACTGACAAGTTCTTTCGGGAACTTTTTCCCTTGGCGTACCACAACATACTGAAACTAGATACCAAACAATTTACGCTCCAACACGAAATGTGTATTAAAGATGCTTATGATGCCGTGCAGCCTTTTGGAGACGTACCCCAACAGGTGAGATGTACTGATATGTTACTTGTTTTTATCATAAGTAACCTAAGAACATTTGTACAAAGGAAAATTCGGCCTCTCTACGGCCTCTTAGCCTAGTTGGTAGTGACCCTGCCTACGAAGCAGGAGGTCCCGGGTTCGAATCCTGGTCAGGGCATTTATTTGTGTGTTTATCACGAATATTTGTTCCTGAGTTATGGATGTTTTCTATGTATTTAAGTATATATCTATTATATATATCGTCGTCTAGTACCCACAGCACAAGCCTTATTGAGCTTACCGTGGGACTAGGTCGATTTGTGTAAAAATTGTCCCACAAATATTTATTTATTTATTTATTATTTATTAATTAAGTTAAAAAATATTTTGACGGAATGTTTGTTTGGTCCGTCAGTTGGGAATGACGCTGTCAAAATCAATGGAGGGCGCTCGGGCACTGCTGCTGGCGCTGGGCGCGGGCGCGAGTGCGCTGGCCGCGGCGGAGCAGGCGGTGTCGCGCGCGAGCGGCGCCTGTGCGTCGCGGCTGCTGCGCGCCGCGGGCTGCGCGCGCTGCCGGGGCTTGGACGCGCCGCCATGCCGATATTACTGCCTCAACGTAGCAAGAGGGTAAGATTACCTACTACACTACGCTCCGCATATTAGGTACTTTTTATATATTATATTACCTATCTAAGCTTAGCGAGAAACTGCTGCCGCAGCGAATGACAATGCGCCATTGAGTACTTATTAAGTATAATTGTATGTGTTAGGTATTGGTAGGTATCATTATCTGACTGTAGTCGAAAACATAAGCGGTTGAAAAGCTATAATTGGATAAATAATACTTGGTTGTTTAATTACTTAGGTATTGAAATTGTTCTTAAACTTAAATTATTTAAAAATACTAATTAGGAGTAGGAGTTTAAAGCCACTTTAATCTCAAGTTTTTAATATAAATCTAGTACCTAGTCTGAGTCTGCGGAGTACTGCTATATTAATTAAAATATTTCAATAGCCGACTGAGAGAGCTTGAAACTGTGCTAATTAAGCTCTTAGGTTGAGTTGACAACTTCCCGCGGAGACTTACCAAAGTTACAAAGGCTTCTCGGATAGCCTGCAGTAAGTCAGGCGTATTGTATTCAATGGAAAATACTTAAACTGCAAGTTAAATGTTACAGACAAGGGTATGCTGTACCTACCCTGCCTTTCCTAAGTTATACGTTATGTAGGTGTACTTATTGTAATACATAGCTATGCGTCTTTCTCCTTGTAATGCACATTATCAGTACGGTCGGCTTCATAAATATACGAGTATATGCACCTGTATTCAACTTTGAATCTTCTTCCCCAGTAATAAGTTCCAAAGTGTACATATACATATTTACAGACGTGACTGTACATAATAGGCGATTCGAAACAATATCAATCGTACCTATTTAATGATAATATACAGTAGCGGAAAAAAAACTATCATATTTTTCTGTAAAATATTTCAAATTAGATGAAACCAATAACTGAATTTGTTGATAACTATTAAAAAAAGGTTATATTGATTTATTCTCAACCAATTTATACGCTAACAGGCCGGTACATATTTCGAAATTCAATTTGAATTCATTTTTATAGAATTTACCGTACATCACTTGTAGTATTTAAGTCGATAAAAAACGGAATATCGTGCTAATTCATAATCATATTTGTAAGGAAAATCAGTTCCGTCATGGGGAGACCTCGTGGAAATAAAAACTTAACAGTAGCTATACAAGAAGCAATTATAAATGGCTATAGAAATGGCTTGACACAATCGACGCTGGCTAAGCAATTTCAAGTTCATCAGTCTACTATATCGAAGGTTTTGAAACGGGAAAAAGCTCACAGAGGTGTCATAAGGCCCAACAGACCTGTTCGCCCACGCTGCACATCAAGTTTGGTAGACCGCAACATTTTGCGAATAGCAAGACACAATCCACGACTCACGGCGAGCGACATTATGCGGGAAATATCGTGTGGAAATTCAGTTTCTGTGTCCGTACGTACTGTAAAAAATCGCCTGATGGATGGCGGATTTCGTGCTCGTCGTCCTGCAAAGAAACCACTGATTTCCAAGAAAGATCGAGCAGCTAGAAAAAAATATGCGAAAGAACATCTTTCTTGGACTGCGGAAATGTGAGAAAAGGTAATCTGGAGCGATGAATCCAAGTTTTTACTGTTCGGAACAGATGGAATTACCTACGTACGACGTCCCGACAATGCTCGCTATGACCCCAAGTATCAGCTCCCTACAGTTAAACACGGCGGCGGCTCCCTTATGGTCTGGGGCTGTTTCAGTGCAAAGTGCAAGTGGTGTTGGTCCTTTACATCGAATAAACGGCATTATAACGAAAGAAGTTTATGAAGGAATATTACAAGATGTGTTTCTTCCCTGGGCACGTCAAAATTTCGGCAGAGCCTTTATGTTTCAGCAAGATAATGACCCGAAACATTCGTCTAATCTTGTTAAACAATGGTTTAAAAAACGTAGAGTGAGGGTTTTGGAATGGCCCAGCCGAAGTCCGGACTTGAATCCTATAGAAAACCTATGGAAGGAGCTAGGTCGTCGTGTGAGTGCAAGAAATGCAAGAAATGTCAACGAAAGATATGAACAATTAAAGGAAGAGTGGGCATCACTGCCCCGAAGATGCCAAGCTGTTCTTGATGCAAAGGGTTTCAGTACCAAGTACTAATCTCATATTTTGATTTTCAGTGCAGAAAAAGTAATTTTTGTTGTTTTCTTCATTAATAAACCACTTTTACCTATGTTTCGAGTATTAGTTATTTTATGAACTTTTTAATAAACTCGTACAAAACGAGTTTCTTATATGGTGTCATACAAATGTAGTATATGATTTTACTCTTCTCATAAAAAAATACTTAAAAAAAACACAAATATGATAGATTATTTTCCGCTACTGTAACTACCGATTACATTACCCATATTAATATTAAAACAAAAGAAATCAACATCTTCTACCGAAAATATAATAAACTAGTCGCCTATATACAGGCTGGCAAAATAAGAACGATACTTACACTTTGTTTTTGAATTTTACTTTATGAAACTTTAATATTTGAAAGTATTTTTTTAAACTTGAGATTTAGGGATAGCAATTTCCCACAACACACAGGGAAAAAACTGCAAAGTCAACTGTTTCAATGTTAGCATCGAGAAGCAAAAATACGGCCACTTTTGATACGATTTTCGCTGCTAATATGGATAATTTTGCCTTTGATTTTTTTCTTTTGGAATATGTAAAGATGCCTTTCGATTGCGATTGCTACCAACCGATAAATTTAGGACACTGAAAAACTGGTTTCTGAGGCAAATCTAATGAAATAATGCCGAAATCGTGGGAAAATTACGAAAAATTATCACGTTTCCCATTGCGCTGTAAGTAGACATTTCTAACTCCGGGTGGTGCAAGTGGCCCTAAGAGGATTAAATTGCTGGCGACGGCCAGTTCATTCTGCAAACTAATATTCACTGTGTTTAACTTACCTAATGTTCTGTACAAGTATGAGCGAAAGTACGTGCAGTCGTTAGAAAGTATCAAACTAATGCTGTGCATGTAGGTAACAAACAAACTGGACATATAAATAGGGCTGCCATCTCGTACATTGCCGAAACCGTACAAAAAAGTTAAAAAACCCGGACGCTTCATTAAAATCGCGGTTTCACCCCGGACACTAAAGAAATCCATTTTTTAATTTAAAAATTTAACTTTTGCTAGGGATTGACCTGAACCCGAAAATGTCCGCGTTTAACCCGGACAGTTTTAAAAATCCGGGCCAGACGCTCCCCGGTCGGCCTCCAAACTAGGATAAATCCGGGGAAATCCGGACGGATGGCAGCCCTACATATAAAATAACTTACCTACACGAAAAATACTGCAGAACTGTAAACAAATGTACGTACCTGACAACAAGGACAATTTAACGTAGAAATTAAAAAGGGGCAACATCGTAGTGCCGTCCCTTTCAAATCAATATACCTATGTAAGGATGGCATGGGACGACACTACGATGTGGCCACTTTTTAATTTCTACTTTTTTCTGTCGCACCCTACCGACCTCCAGTTGCTATCGTACTTATATGTGCATTGTATACCTATAGACAAATGTATAGCTTTCATACTTTTAAAACATCCATAACACAAGACATAATGTATTCATCATAAACACACAAATAAATACCAGTGCCGTGATTCCAATCCCGGAGCTTGAGTTTGACACAGTGCATTGTTGCAGATGCATTGGGGCGCCAGTGGCGGAGCTGGCGGGCGCTTGGGCCGGCTACGTGGAGAGCGTGGAGGCCCTGGCGCGCGCCGACGCAGACGCCGCGCTGCGCGCACTCGACCAGCGCGTCTCGCGCGCCGTCATGCACGCGCTAGAGAACAAGGCGCAACTCGAGAAGAAGGTCAGTCAGTACTACACGCACTATTCTTACAATGTCACTACTGCCAACAGTGCCAACCAAACTAGAGGCGTTCCTCCTACGAGAGAGATGGGTATGTTGGCTTTATAGTCTAACAGGTCGCCGTTATGGAACTAGGTTTCTATGTGTGATTAATTATTATTCTAAGCTGGAACTAACACCTATACCTTGCGTATTCCCAAAAAACAGTAGAAAACAGGTAGGTACCATTTTTTACTTTATTGGTGGGCTTGTCAAATTTTCGACCCACATGTTGACTTATCACGTGACAGTGCCGTATATACAGTGCCTATTCTGTGTTAAAACAAGCAAAAAAGAAGTTAGCACATTTGCGACGTCCCATTTGAGGCGGACCATACGGTGTGCTGGCTCAGCAGCCGAATTCGCTGCGAAAAGTAAGCACACCAAATACTCTGCCCTGGAATCAGGGTATGACTTTGTGCCGGTGGCGGTGGAGACGGCGGGGCCCTGGGGTTTGGAGGCTCGTCGTCTAATAAAGGAGCTTGGGCGACGCCTCCGAGAAAGGGGTTGCGACCCTCGCTCAGGGTCGTACCTGGTTCAACAGGTTTCCATTGCTGTGCAGCGGGGGAATGCTGCAGGCATTATGGGAACCTTTGAGCCGGGTACTATGCAGTGTGGGTTGTTTTAGAGGTAGGTTTTTTTTTAAAATGTATTTTCTTTTTTTATTTAATTTTATTTTTAGTCATTATTTTCTTGTTATTTAAGTTGTATGTAAATAAAGTATTTACAACTGAAAAAAAAGCAAAAAAAGTATTATCAAATACATAAAAGCTTGTATGGAAATGTACCTCCCTTATTTTAGTTAAAAACATATTAGTGTCCGTACATGCTAACTTTAATTGATTTTGATAGCACAGACTCTGAAAGCGGTAAGTAGGTAAACGTGATAATTTCATACAAGTTTGACGTTTAAAAGAACACTTTAAAGTTGGTCAGTTCGTTTGCTTAGAAGAGTTAACGTGGTTAGACGTGGTAATGGTAACACACACACCAAAATTGTCTTTCAAATGGCGTGGTTTGACTCAAGATAGGTTCAAAAGTGCATTGAGCAATTTTTGAATGAATTAATTCCTTAACTAGGTACCCATGCAATTTCTAACGCGATAGTACATATCTAGTCTACTAAAACAGCAATGTTTACCAAAACGCCCTTATCCGCATGTCAAAGGCCGTTTTAGCTTTATCAAAATTCAAAAAGGATCCTGGACTAGAAACAGTACATGTGACACGGCGGGGTGTGCGTTTATCAACATACCTAATGTGATTCGCATTGAGTCGCGCAGTGTTTTATAGCGCGTTTCCACTAATATGAACATAGTCGTAAAGGTCGTGAATCTGCCCGGACGGGCGTTCATAAGTGAGCGCTAGCGTGGCGTGGGCGCGCCGGCGCCGGCGCCCACTTGCCGTCACCGCGGACACATGCGTACCTACTTTTATAAGGTTACCTAATAGCCAAAGGGCTATCGTTCCGCATTATATGGCTATGTTTAGCAATCGACGCCAGCGCACACAGTTTTAAGAATATTTTGTACTTAATTATATAGGGTGTTATTGAGCATTTGCTTTAACTTCGTCATGTGGCTTGGTATAATTAAAGAAATAGAATGACATAGTTAGTTTTATTAAATTCGTTAATTTTTTTATATATATTTTTTTCATACACAATTAATTACCTACCTACATGTTGCATCAATCGCTTATGTAAAACGGGCATTAGAATTGACTTTAGGTAAGTACTCGTACTAATTAATTGACAACTATGACCTACATATGACATATCAATGTCATATCGAATACTCGTACTCCCTTTACACAAATGCAAAGCCCAGTTTGGATGTCAACAGGGTGACCCTCTCGGCCCAGCAATTTTTAGTTTGGCTATAAATCCAATCATTCAAAAATTTAAATCAAAATTCTATGTCTGGTACCTAGATGAAGGGACCCTCGGAAGCGACGTGAATACTGTGCTCTCTGACTTGTGTCTTATTAAGAGTAATTTCAAAAATATTGGTTTAGAGTTGGTATCCTAGGTACAATGCCTCAAGGACCTATTTTAGATTTAAGGTAGGAAGAGGTAGGTAGAAAGTTACACTCTTACTGTATATATTTTGAAAATAAATGTTATCAAATCCCATATGATATAAAATGAATCCCATATGAAATTAAATTAGTAGTTATTTTCTAAATGGAGCTAATTAGAATACCAGTGTCTTTGAGAAATTAACTTAATTTAAGCTAAAGAAGGCACCCTTGAATTTAAAGCAATAGCTCGAAAACACGTTGTATACATGCATAATTTGAAAATTCATTATTGATCTACGTCTGAGATTAGTCAGCATGCCGCAACTGCGTGTCGCACATAAACAGTTACATTTGAATTGCGCATCTTAGATGTCGCTGACCCTTCTTATGCCATCTTAAATTGAATCTTTAACTTAAACCGGTAGGTACGGTTCAATTTAGATTGCCTTTGCGACTGGCGGCTAGTGTAGTAGTCAACTAGGCAATAAGGGCGCATTATTTTGGCCTTTCAAAGCGATTATTTCCATTTAAATAAGAGTTGGTAGCCTAGTGATTTATATGACATCCGACGTTAAACGTCGTCGTGTTTACATACGTATCAGCATATCACCCAGGAAAGATGCGATTTGCAAAACATTAAGCATGATTTACACTAGAACGGGTCATGACGTGACCGATCTGTCGGTTTCTATAGAAAACGTCTCGTTACCTCCGTGGGATCCGAGCTCGGTTCTTTGTACTTATAGAAATTGACAGAACGTCCCGTCCCGTTCTAGTGTCGGTCATCCTTAAGAGTCTTTTTAAAGTGAAAGTCGTATTCAAATAAAGCATATAAATTGCAATTGTTAGATAGTATGAAGTATTGGTATTACAAGAAATAGGTTTGATAAATACATATTATTGTATAGTAACCAAAAACACAATTCTTACACAGCTTGTTTTGCGAGGTGGTTGATTCATACAAAATTGTAACTAGATTTTTATGTATCAAGTTTTATACCATCTAATTTATTTTCATACTCGTTAATTAGGCATGAAATGAAGTTTATTTTTGCGTCTTAGATTTCATGAAATGTATTTTATTCATACAAAAATAAATCTGCTAACCTTTGACAAATTTTCAAAAATTTGTTTAAGCAAAAAAAAAAGGTAAAATAGCGCTTCATTTATTCCTTGGACGACTCATTTTCCAACACATATGTATGCTTAACTTACATACTGGTTTGTTATCATTTTAACTATCAAAAAGCCTCAAATATTTACTAACTCGAGCAAAAATCGCGATCCAGCCCTCGGATACATTATTAAAAATCGCAAAACAAAAACAGAAAAGTAGTACATACATTCCATTTGAATTAAAAAGATCTTTCGTAATATGCTATATAAGGTGCTAACAATTTAGTCACGGATATTTTTACCGGAGGCCACAGTGGCCAAATTGTTATCATTCAGACGTCTAGATCTCAATACTTTTATTTCACTCGATACTTTTATTTTTCAAACATAGGTCCTTTTTTACATGTTTTTGGTTAGAACGTCGAAACCCTTGAATTTATAAACATGATTCTTAGTTAAATAGTTAAGTAATAACTAGTTCTTAAATCTGGTAAAAGCTTGTATCTACGGAAATTGTAGTTTACGTGTAAACAGCAATTATCTGATTATGCAGTGTATTTTGACGCGCCCGCCTACTATCGCCTTTTCATGTTTCGCGTGCTCTTGCAATTAGGTCTATCCCGCTCTCTAGCTGGTTTTCTTGCTCGCATAATGTGGACTCTTAAGGTATGAAACATCATAAGTTTTGTTATGTTTTTTTTGGAGAAAACTAGGAAACAAATATGCAACGTTAAAACACCCTGTTAGTGTGATTATTAAATAAGTACTCATTGAACCTATTTTAGTAACTCTTTTACCTAACACCTTACTGGCCACTTCAGTTAGTTGTGTTAAGTTTTATGTCTTTTTGTGTTTGATGGTTGCAGTGCTTTGGTTTTTACTGTTATGCTGTAAGCTGATTTTGAAATGATAAAAAATAATAATAACAATATTTAGTGTAGTGCCCCTTAAGAACCCTTTAGAAAAATTCGACATCTAAAAGTAGTAAGCGGAACACAAAACAAACTCTTGACAGATAGACATGACGAAGCTATAAGAGTTCCATTTTTGTCTTTTTGGCTAAGGTAGCCTAACAAAAATGCACTCACGATCTGAGAATTGAAATGGCAGTCGTAAACGTGAAGCAAGGAATGTACGTTACAGCAACATCGTCATGTGTCACATGGCAAGTAGACCTTGGGGCTCGTGACGTGGCCGGATGAGTCCCGAACTTACATTATAAGCATATGCAAATCCCATTGTTCAAGGCCGCTAACCGCTACTGTTCAGTACTCAGTTCGTATCACGTATTTATAATAAATGTTACGTTTCATGTTTTTAAGTAGTCACACTACTATATATAAATTACAAATTGAAAGAGACGTTATATACTACAGAAAAAGTGACCAAGCCTCCAGTGCCCAGGGCTGGGATCGAACCAGCGAGAAAAAAATGGTTTTAGTGTGTGAAAATCCTTTCAAAAAATATCCCACAACACATGACCAAGTAATTACCTACCCTTTTTTGCCACCCTATTTAATTGAGCATTTTTTATAGAAAATAAATAACAAATACGATAAATTCATTTTAATTGCGCCTTCTTTATATGTATAACTATTCCAAATTTCAAATTGACAGCTTAAGTACAATACAATACAATACAATAACTCTTTATTGCACACCTTACAAAACATTACAGAAAAAATAATATAAATTAAAATAAAAACACACACAAAAAAAAGTACCTACATATAATATCGATATTTAACGATGTGACAGACAGACTGAGTAGCACCATAAGGGTTCGTTTTTACCTTTTGGCACGGAATCCTAAAATTGCATTAATTGCAAATAGTTAATGTCTATATAATTATATAAATATATTTTTAAAATATATGCAGTAAATGTAACTTATCTACCTCTACCTATCTTAAATATAAAATAGGTCCTTGAGGCATTGTACCTAGGATGCTGGCGGCATTTCCTCGTTGGAAATTCGGTGCGCCAGCGATTGGACTTACCTGTCCACTTATACGGAGCGGAGCGGGATTGTGCGAATTCAGCTAATGAGGCTGCGTTACTGTTGAAATTAAAACAACCATATTTTAATCTGCAGAATGTGATTGGACAATTTTGCACAGTCATCAGTGGGCAGGCAGCCTTACCAACTCGTTTTTAAGGTTCTGTAGTCAACTAACCCTTAAAGTTTCACCACGTTCGCCAGTCTGTCGTCCGGCTGAGCGCAGTAACCGTTTTTACTAGAAACCTGCAACTTGGCACTGATATATACATACGTACACATTGATTAACATATGTGCCCTTTAGACCGTAGCAAACCATGACCGTGCCCGCCATGCATGAAATATTACGCCTTAACTATTACGACCGTTTCGGTACCCACCAACAGTATGACTGTGCCATGCCCGAATTTACCGGCAATTCACGCTAATAATATTTTGCAGGTGCCGGTTTAAGTACTCTATGCGTGTCGTATGCGATGAAGCCAAACATGGAGACTATGCTCCGCGATTCTTATCTGCGAAATTTAAACCGTTAAGATACGTGTTGCATGCCGGATCATACAGCTGTATACTGAACGTTAATGCTGGACGCACAGCTTTTTCAGACATAGGTATATTGATATCTCTTAGGTACAAATCCAAGTTGCCTACCGCTATGCAACGCTTTTGCATCTTATAGAAGTACTTAACACCTTAAAGTGGAGGTTGCTGACTTTGCGTCCATATGACTCTGATGTCGTTTATAGCGGATTCCTACTGTCAGTCAGCACAAAGTACCTAAGTAGTCACTTAAACCCAGCGGCCAGGGGGAAAGGCCAGTGACACAAATCATCAATGTAACTCAATCCGAGCTGAAAGGTGAATGTGTCGGTCGCCGCGCGGCGCAGCGACCGGCGCCCTGGCCGCCCACGCCTAGCCTAGCTTTCTCCTAGAAGGCGGCTTAAAAACAACCGACCGACGGAAACTTTTACCACCAGCCTGTTTTTTGTTACACAATTGATTAAAGTCTTGGTGACCCACATCTGCTTAAACATATTTTGTTAAAACGAACTTACATGAACTTTAGTAAGTTTTATTAGGTTCTGTCGTTATGTGTGAAAGCAGTGGTGCAATGGCACTTGGCAGCAATTATGGCTACTTCTACTAGTGCGCAGCGTACGTCCCTACTTACTTGCCATCATCACACATATACATATAATACTTATTTAATAACAAAAACGGTACCACACACTCGTGCCAGGTTCTCCTTTATTATGGTCGGTGGGCACTTCGAAGGAGTAGATTGTTGTGATGTGATAAACTATGTGCCACTCTTAAACTTTCCCGTTGTCGTTGTTTAATTACGTTTAATCAGTTACCTTAAATAACAGTGATATCATAAGGGTTCTTAGAGATTAAGATTAAGAACCAATAATGAGCTGTTGCATACACTAGTTTTTCTACGACAGCAAAAATAGCGAAAAAAGCGAATGTGGAAGGTGTCGATGTCATAATCGGCCTGTAGGAATAAAAAAATCATCAGTGCTAATGTAGGTACTGTATGAAACTTTAAAGGAGCATCGTTTAGCTGTGTTCTTATGGAATATCATAGACAACGTTAAAATGTATACTTTATTTAATAGAAATTCTCTATCTAATTTTCTATCGCTGGCAGTTATCTAATTGACAGATAGAAGTTCTGGAATAATAAAAAAAACATTAAAATGTGCATAGACATAATGAAAATGTGTATGCTATTAGATCACAGTATTGCAATGGCATTGAGATGGCAAAAGAAAAAAAAATTGTAACTATGTATGATGATTATATAATACAATATACATTATATTACCCCAAAAAGTAGATAGGTACTCAAATTATGACGTTTTTAAAGTTAGTAGGACGTCTTAAGGATGACTCACACCAATCCGATCCGATCTGTTCCGATCCGTGACGTAGTTTCTAAAGAAAACGTCACGTGACCTCCGAGGGCTACGAGCTATCAAGTGATTCTATCTAAAGAAACTGACAGATCGTCCCGGATTGGATCAGATCCACTAACGTATATATACTTAATATGGACTAGAAATATCAACAAATTAAGCGTGCCCACTTTTGGTCGACTTGGCAGATAAAATGGCGTTGTTCCGCTAGTGTTGTCCGTTCAAAGGTTTAAATATATCAATATATCTAGCTGATTGATTGTCAGTAACAATATAAAGAATATACTGTATCCATCCTTATTTGCGACGTGATGGTAGTGAAAGAAAGGGACAGTCTGTTTATTTATACACTAATTATAATAGTTTCGGGACAAAAAATAAATATAATCGCTCGCCTCACACATCCCAACATAATTTTACGACAAAAATTATTAATCATAAAAATTTGTTGATTCACCAAGGATTTTAACATATTTTTTACTTATAAATTAAAAGCTAGCCTAAATAAATGGGGATTATATCAATAATAACTTTTAACCTGTTAAACAAACTAAAACAGAAGGCACTCATAATGGTACAGTCAACAGCATAAATATATGACGGTGAACAGCCGAGCAAAAGTATGTAACGCTCTATTGGGCGCATAAGTATCTGACGACACTACCTTGGTAAAAATATTTGATTATTTGTGACCGGCATAAATATCGTTACTCCGTATCCGCATAAATATCGGATCAAGGCGCTTATAAACATATGATTACTTATAAAAAACAAAATGATGGGCTCACTCTCATTGGCAGAAATACTGCAAAAGCAAAAATATCGGATGACTGATGGATCGCCTGTATATCTGACAAGATATTCAAAGCTGTGAAATCAATAAGCAAGAACAAAGTATATCTGTATGGCATTTAGATGGCCGTAAATTGTATGAAGCAATTTGACAATTCACGAAAAGAGTGCAGACTTCTCATTTGATTGTCTTTGCATATGTCTGTCTCACATTTTCCCATTTGCAATTTTAAATAGTGACATAATTAAAATTCAGGCATCAGAATACTTTTCCTATGAGATGTGAGTAGTGAAGTTATAGTGCCAAAGCTCCTTTTCCACGTCCTAAAACTTAAAAGGACTGATCAGGCGTTCTTTAACGTAATGTCAGAATTTGGTTGATTCATGTAGGCAAACATACTCGTAATTGTAACTTATAAATAATCAAAAGTTGGCCTGAATGGACATTTCATCCAAGGTTCTGTTGAAATGTGATTCCTCAAAATGTAAGGAACAGATAACCAGTTGTTTGTGCCGGGGATTTATGTTGTCTGGGCCAATGGCATAAAGCTATTGTCTACGCCGCCGACTTCATTAACTAGAACGCTGTAAAGTTGTAACAAATATGTATAAGTAACTTTTTCTAGGCAATATCGGTAATGGACCACAGCCCAAAGCCCAACACTATGTTAAACTGTCAAATGAGCCACATATTTAAATCATCAAAATACGGCAAACAACTAAGTATGTACTTTGCGCCATTAATTACGGCAAATACTTCTAAAAACTTACAATAATTATGCAAAACCTAAACCCAAATAGTACCTACTTTATTGATGCAAAACGGGCACTAACCTGTGAAGGGTCATATTCGGACAATATTTTATTTCCGTGCACTGCATTGTTTTATTGAGCATCCGGGCATATTGCGATTGCATCACTTGATGTCCCACACTAAAAATCAAATGCTAAAAACGCTTTTATTGTAGAAAATCACTGAAAAGCCAAAACGATGATCATCACTTGACAGCTGATTGTTTGTAAACAACTTGTCAGATAAAATGGCGATCTGGCAGCCGGAAGCCAACATGTGCTTTAAATGTTCAACTGTATCGGAATTGAGAACAGTGAAATGTCATTTCATCTCTTTCACCTTACACTATCGGCTTTTAAAAAGAAAGAAACAGAGTATGGGTTTGGACTTCTGTGTCGATTTCATATATATTTTTATAACCTGAAGTGTGTATAGTAGAATAGGGCTCCTCCATATATTTCCTTACTCATTGATCCGATTGGATTTGTGTTAGTCATTCTTTAATGTTTTATTTATTTTCACACGCGCGATTATTTACATAACAGGTGTAATAATATTTGCACGAATGAAAATTGAAACCACTATCATGGATGTCTCGAGTAGGTGGTACCTCAGCTAGCGCATAACTGTAACGTAATAAACGAATATTTTCAAGCAATAAATTAACTAAGGCTATGACGTGACGACATGACCTTTGTCGTGTTCTTGTTGATAAAAGGGTGTTTATAATATAAACCGCGCATCAACAGTGGACGCATTTCCCTGCGCTGGAGCGGGTGCGGCAGCGCGGTTTATTTGCGTGCCCCGCGCGCCTGGCGCGGCGCGGCGGCCGTTCACACGGCGCGCTCGCCGCCATCGCCACTCCAGCTACTTATAGCAAGTGCCCTACGCGGAATGAGCTGATAATTTAGTCCGCGCAAATGTTTCAGGTGTCAGAGATACCAATACATTTATCTCAGGTATTGAGTGGTACCTAATCAGAATCACGAATGTGATTGTGTAAATGTTACACGTCTTGTCATTGATTTGGTCAATAAACATAGTAGGCAAAGAAAATTTGATAATTTCCAGGAAATAATTTATATCGTTTTAATATCTTAATTAGTTCCTATAGACGTAAGCCGAATTAGCCGGAAAACTCTTCCTCACTTTTCCGCTCAAAAAGGTAAATTCTACGTAGAATGAGTGGGTATCTTAAACTTCAAATTAGGTTTAGTGGTACAACCAAAATAAAACAAAACTGCGCCACACTTAATATTACAGAGCGATTACAGTAAAATCCGGTTATAACGACGTCAAAGGGATCGACGATAATGCGTCGTAGTCGTAGTCACACATGCATTGAAATTCATAATAGTTCATGTAACCCACCGAACAATCCAAAGTTTCGCTGAAGGTTAATTAGCTCTTCAGCGAAAGAAATTGTTGAACCATAGACCTATTTAAGGATGACTGACGCTAGAACGGGACGGGACGGAACGATCTATCCATTTCTACAGAAATAATCACGTCCGAGCTCGGAGCCCGGAGGTCACGTGACGTTTTCTATAGACACTGACAGATCGGTCCGGGCCAGTCATGTCCCGGCCCGTTCTAGTGTGAGTCACCCTTTACTCGTACTTCCCGATTACGATTACCTACATTGCAGCCACAGAGCACCATCTAGGGGTTGGTATGTGATTGCAGCTTAATTAAACCATTGTAAATCGCCGAGTTTTTTGTACACTTACGCGCTTAAGTTTTAGGACATTCACTTTGAACAAAGGTTCTACCTTGTATGTGTTGTTTGGTTACAATGCTCGTCATGGTTGTAACTGAACAATTTCGTGTGAAATCCCGTCGTTAAAAGCGGTCCGTCTATATAAGCAGAGTCGTACTAAACGGATGCAAGTAATGCAAGTTCATTGTGGCTTGTATGAAAACCAACCATATACCTATATTTACATCGTTAAAACGGTTGGTTGTTTTAAGCGGATTGGTACTAATCGGATTCTACCTACTTTATGTTTGAAAATGAAAGTATTGAGGCTTTTGTTAAAAATCATGTTTTCACGTTTACCAGTTTTAATCAAATATATGTTAAAGTTTTATGAATATCAATATCAAGTAGGTACCTAGTGGAGATCTACTCGATCTTCTCGGGATTGATGTTAAACATTAAACCTTAACTTTAAGCATACATACCGTTTAGTATGTATACCAATAATTGGTCCGGGAAAGAATACTACGAGAAATTGAGTAAATAGTTATTCAGTTTGTAAATCACTATATTTGGTCAACAGGATCCAACACCCAGGCGTGCTATAAATGTCGCTTGACAGAGATTCCTGGACGAAGGTGGTTTGGGACATGGAACAATAATCGTGAATGATACTCGCGCCTCTCAGAAACGAGGAAACTACTGATAAGATCGGACAGAATTACAGTATTCTTAATTGAAGTATATTTGTTCAGGTACGGCTAGAGTGCGGTTCCCCAGACACGACACAGGGCGGCGGCGCGGGCGCGGCGCCGGCCGGCGCTCCTCGGCGCGACGCGTTGCGCGCTCCGCCGCCCGACGCCGAGCTGCTGCAGTTCGCCGCCTCGCTCGCCGCCACCAAAAAACTGTTCACGGTGCTTCCCGACTACTTGTGCAATGAACCCGACTTCGCCTATGACGACAACGATCACTGTTGGAACGGAAATACAGTTGGACAGTGAGTATATTCTATTCTACTCTTGTTCCTTTTGGCGCTTCCCTATTGCCAGCATTTGTTTTCATGATAATTCCTCCCCGTTTTTAGGGTTCCGTAGTCAATATGAATATACCTATATGAATGAATATAATATATATAGGTATATATCAAACGTTCCGATAAAGTGGTAAAATAAAAAGTAGGAAAAACATTTTAAGGTAGGTACGTCCCATATACGAGTACGTAAAGGAGGGAAAGCTGTTTTATACAATATGGGTCTTATTCAATAGAGAAGACAGTTATTGAAATAATGCCGTTAGCATTATGAACTCCTTTTGTCCGTCCAGGTACGACAAGCCGCTAGTCACATCTTCTTCATTGATCGACCAGAAATACAACCCGGAAGTAGAAGGCGACGTGCCGCAGGACCCGAAGGTAGCGGCGATAGGCGACCAGCTCCGTCAGGCGAGACAGGTAAATATTTACTATTACTATACGGTAGGTTAACGCGTTTACATTATTAATTATATAAATAAACAATGAAACGAATAATATGAAACGTTTCTGCCAGGTGTAATCGTTGGTATTAGGTATTAAAAAAAAGTAAAAACAATGCAAATTCAATATTAGGTTGGCGAAATAGTATATTTCGATGCTAGTGCGAAAAATACATCCGAGCCGTAGGTAATACTCGGGACGAGTCTAAAATGACAAATCCGCACGTGTATCGAACTACGCGTGTTTCAATACAGATGCGAACGAAATCTAAATAAGAACGAACTTGAAAGTGTTTTTATTATTCCTGTAACATTATTGTAATACAGTTGAACAATTAAGAACATCTTTACGATGTTTATCGTTTCTACTTTACTTCAAATTAACTAAATAATTAATGGCACAGTTTGTATTGCAAATCGCACGTGACAAATCGTTTCGTCATGTCTACGCCTTCGAACATGTTTGCCTGATTGGAAACCGCCTCTACTTTGACAGACGTTTCGTAGGCTCTGCTACGTTTCATAACACACAGATTAATAAGAACTGTTTTCAGTGTTTAATATAATTTAATAAATGATCATTATTATGATGCAAAGGTAAATATTTAGTGAAATAAGAAATATCAATATATTTCATTTCTTTTTTATATATTAGGGTTTTAGTTATATTACGTTTCGATAAAGTTAACTAACAATAAAACTCTATCGTAAGCAGTCATAAATGGGAACAAAGGTAAATAAAAAAAGTAGAGTATTAAGCACTAGTTCTCAAAAACGAACTTTGCCACGCTACGCAGCCAAAAGAGGACATTTTTCAACCAAATATATAAAAAAAGTATTTTCTATTAAAATTCTAATCGTCCAGAAGAGTGACCTGCATCTTTGACATCTAAATTGACTGACTAATAAACTCTAAAGCAAGTTTGTGCCTCTTTTACAAACACTTCCATGGGTCCATAAATATCACATATTAATTCACTGCTAGATTCGGAACTTTCGTTCTGAATTTTGAGATGTATTGCTTTTCTCCGTCAGATTCACTCGTTTTGACGGGCATAAAAAAAGAAAACTGACAGAAATAGTAGATTACGTACCCAGGCCTGTAAAGTCGGAAATGTCTTAGATCTCGCGTAATTGTCGTCAGAAGCGAAGCTGAGGGCGACAAACATGAGAGCTGAGGCTTTCTCATTTACTGGCCAAGGTCTGTAGATACACTATTTATCTGCTCAGCGCAGTCGGCCAGCGGTGAATTTGTTAAGTAGCTTGCAATTGGCTGCTTGCCTGCCGGAGAGCAGAAAACAATTTTTACAATGCATTACCTCGGAAAGTGCTATTGTTGAGGGTAAACTTATACGAAGAAAGTGGTTCCTTCTCGCGCACGTGAATTTTATTTTTCCTGGGTATTTTTAATAATTTAACGTTGTATGCTTCTGGGATATGATAGATAGACACACAGACAGAGCGTCGCCATAAGGGTTCCTTTTTTACCATTTTGTTATGGAACCCTAAAAACCATATAAACAGTAAAAGCATAAAACAAATATAATTTTTGATACTTATACAAAATTCGAAAAGATTTTCTATTCTATATACAAAAAATAGGGAACCGCACCCGATTCTGGCCCTCCTCGTATCATGTCTTCCTTATAAAAAACATAAGTTCGCCACGCCGTGAGAATTAATTAAAGTGTGCATTCAATAATCATAAACATATAACCTGTTTCTTAAGGATTCTGCTATGATAATAATCCCATATCCAATTATAATCATTTACGTACAATTATTACACAGACCGATGTAGCTGCAATTACTTGCAACCGGTATTCAATAATTAGACTTTCAGATTTTAAATGTTCTTGATTATTAGGTATTTAGGTACTTAATACAATATATACCTAGAGTTTTCCGATTATACATATGTTACTACAAAATGTTTATATTTAAATTATATTAAGGGAAACAATTTTAGGATTTGTGACAGTAAATATATAGCAAACATATATTCGATTACTAATAAATAAGGAATCGAATCTTTTTAAGAGGCCATCAATACGGTTTGTACGGAAAAGCAACAAAAGCTGTTTTTTGACGTTGAAATACAAAGAAACTGTGAGCTGTTTGTTAAATTTGTTAACTATGTTTGATAGCTTATTTCCTAGTGTTTAACTTGTAAGCTTCTCATTTGAGTAAAACTCAATGTTTTAACTTTTACTATACAATTATTGGCAGTTGTTTTCTGAAAAGCGCACGGAGACAGAAGTTTGACTTCGATTATTGTTAACATGATACATGAAAACACTTTTTTTTCTAGGTTGATATAATATTGCAACATGGTTTTATTTAACTTATAGGCCTCATATTTCCAATAATTTACACAGATACCTATCTAGTTCGACTTTGAATATGCACATTTTTCGATAAAAATACACTGCAAACGCAGGGATTTTCGCAGTAATTTTGACAAAATATTGGGATGATTTGTATACAACATTAAAGTTTATTCTTTTAAGAACATGCTGAAATCGAAAAAATCACTTTTTGTTTAAATTCCGTATTTTTTTTTAAATATTCAAATGGTGTATAAAATCCAATCCGCGCTAGCCTAGTCCTCAGTACCGCGCGCGCGCTCGTAGAGGTAGGACCTGTGTTGTTCTCTGTGGACTGTACAATTTGCTTGTTTTGTTGCACGAGTACGTGCTGGAAGCGTTTGGAAAAGTGAATAAACCGCGACCAACTACTGAGATAAGAATTTTACATTTTTGACTATATTATAGACCTGTTTGAAATAAAAATTTGAAATGATTTTATCGAATGTGATTGTACCGCAACCAACCATTCTAGATACTTTCAGTAATACAGAGTGTTTATTAAGACGGACAGTATGGAGAAATTTTAGGTGTATTAGGGTGACGGTACCCATTATGAACACTTTAAGCTGACAGACAGGAGTGATGGACACTATATTCTTAATTCAAATGTCATATGATTGTCAATTGGTTGACACAAAATAAATGCATGAAACTTATTTCCTCATAATAAAAGTGACTGTACGTTACTGGTTCCTTGTCCATTACTGGTGCCACCGCCCTAGTCAGGGATAATCATATTGCTATATGAGCAAAATCCGGAATAAAACCGGCCAAAAGCGTGTCGGACCAAGCATAATTGAGGGTTTTGTAGCGTTATACGACATAAATATTGTGCAAGCAAAAAGGCATAAGTGTCTTCAAAATATCAAGGGACTTAACTGTATGTTAGCAATTAATAGTTTTTGGTAAAAACGGCTAGACAACCTTACCACGAAACTTATTTTGAACAAATTCGTTCAAAATAAGTTTCGTGGTAAGGTTGTCTTATATCTTAACTTCCTAAAGCTTTCACATTTTTAGGGTTCCGTACTTCAAAAGGAAAAAACGGAACCCTTATAGGATCATTTTGTTATCCGTCCGTCCGTCCGTCCGTCCGCCCGTCTGTCTGTCCAGACCCTTTATCTCGGGAACGAGTAAAGGTTGCAAGTTAAAATTAATACCATAATATACACAGGTCTGCGGTCCCTTGAAGCTGCAAAAAAACCAAACTTCTACATCAACGCAATCCAAATCTGAAACTGCCGTACACTGAGAGTTCCATGCCACTTTTGTGCGGAGCCCTCGGTGGGCAAGTCCGACTCGATCTTGGCCGGTTTTTTGGACCTCCCGATACTGGATCAACCAATTTTTTGTACAAGAGACCTTTAACTTATTTCTAAGGACCTATCAGATGATGTGCCACAAGTAGATATTTGACAAAAAAATGGAACTCAAAAAACGGCATTTTTATTTTTTGTTGTACAAAAATCACTTTTTGCTAAATTAGAAATTTTTATATTTATTCTACCTACTCAGAATCGCAGCTCTTTCAATCCTAGTAGGAGAAAAAAAGTGTCCTAAATTTTCCATACATTTTTCAAACTTTCTAATGTGCTACCGCCATACTGAATCTATGAAATGATGGTGGCGAAATGGAAAACAAATCTTGGAACACTTTTTTTCTCCTACTGCGATTGAAAGAGCTCGCGATTCTGAATAGAAAACAATTAAAACTTTTCATATTTTCAAAAAATGATTTTTTTACAACAAATAATAAAAACGCCCAAAATATGCCTCCGGATTTCAGTTAAAATTACAAAACGTTTAAATAAAATTATTTAATTACACGTACCTTTTTTCATCTTATCAGCTTTGTAACCTTCAATATAATATCACCACCCCAAAATAGAATTCAGATTGAGTTTAAATTTTGAAAAAAAAAAAACTTTTTAGTAGTTAGGTATGCTTAGAAATGTACCAATATATGTATGAATATGAAAACAATGAATTGGATCCGGAGGCAGAAAACAAAATCCTATTCCAAAATAGCTTCGGATACTATTTAGAGACATTTGACGTTTGAATAAAACTATTTTTAATCTTATGATAAACACAAAACAAATATACAAATTACTCGTACATTTTCTAACACCACGTACGCCAAGTAATAGTTGATGTTCTGGCGCAAGTATCAATAATGTTTTGTCCGCGCGTCAAGCGTCGCGACGCCATTAGCCTCGCGACGGTGCTTACAATCAATGAATGCTCGCTCCCGTTCGCACTAACCGCACCTGCTATGCCGTTCGAAGAGCATGGCGATAATAAGTTTGTATACCTGATTGTAGTGTGTGTCCGCACACAGATGCGCGTTCGGAGCGCAACTGGCGGTAATAATATTGAAATGCGAGCGGGCGGATTTTGTGATAGCACTCTTAATCCCCGTTGGAAAAAAAAGTTATTATTTTCTCGTGTGTATTTGTGTCGGTCTGTGGCATAATTGTTGGAATGATAATTAACTCAATTTAACTATGGTATTTGTTAAGTCTTCTCTGTCGGCGTGGTTCTTAGCTATGTTTGGGAGACATACTTAGGACACAGATTATACTTAAGTAAGTTAGGTATAACACCTAGTTCTTAAGAACAGCTGCTTGCCGTCTCCAAGACATTCAGCTCACATTGGAACTAGTTTAAAATGATAATTAATACTTGTTATCGTGTCTCGGTCGCGCTGGGAAACATAACGCCTAGTGAGACACAAATGTAATATACTGAAGGTTGTGATGTGTGTGCGCAGCTGCTGGCGAGCAACACGTGGGGCAGCGCGCCGGCCGCGGAGGCCTTCATGCAGGGCGACGAGGCGGGCGAGGAGGGCTCGGGCTCGGGCCGCAGCTACCCCTACGACGACGCCGCGCTCGATGCCGAGGGATCCGGCGAGGAGGGCTCCGGACACATCGCCGTCGGTAAGTTACGCTTCTCTTGTGCTGAGCCGGTGCTCTTTCTCTCCCTTATTCTTCGATGAATATTTTATATTTTGTGAACAGGAAATCGGCCGGACGGGGGAGATGAGACGCGGGCGCAGCCGCCACCGACGCCGGGCGGAGCGGGCAGCGCGCGCGCGGCGCCCCTGCTGGCGTTGGCACTGCTGGCCCTTCTCACCTAGGCCACGGCCCCTGAAACCCGCCGTGACACTTCCGCCCCCGAGAAGTCTGGACCACCTAACAGAATTCCCATATCATTTTGTGTGAAATCACGATTAGATGTAAAAAGTTTTGCGTATAATCGTAGCGCGAAAAGTTGAAGACTTTTAAGTTTTGCGTACTGTCTTCGGTGATAAATTAGGGGATTCGTAAGAACTTTATTTATGAAGCACTGTCTGACTGTAGCTAGCTCCAAAAATTTGGACAATGTATCTGCACTTCTAGATAGAAATCTGTTTACCTATATAGAAGTAGGTACATTGTCGTTTTACATCGTACGAGTTATGCATTTAAACATACGCGATAGATTTTAATGGCCTGCAATTGTCAAATGCATATCAATATTTTATCAATAAACGTTTTTGTAAATATAATCTATATATCTATTAAATATGAGTACATTTATGAAATGAAACATTTACATTTTCCTGCATTTAACGTGCTTAGTACGTCATGTGGTAATTTCTGTCATGGCCACTAATTGACTGTTGAAATGTACTAGCTGATTGGCAATAACTTTATAAATATATTATGAAGAACGTATAACGATTAGACAAAGTGATCGAATTTTTAAGGGTTTAATGTACAGAATGTAAATACCTAAAACCCTGGCGGTCTAGGTGCTTAGCTAGTAAACATATTTTGTTGCCATATTAAAATTACGGATATTATTATTTATAACACTAATTAAGTCATAATTTAATGTAATAATATTTTATGTGATACTGATTTAGCTAAGTCGATAAGATTTATTTGCATGCGCGTTAAGTTATTTATAAATTGTAAATTGGCCCGGAGGTGGCCCGTGGTAACTGTATTAGTGGCGTTCAGTAGCAGGCGCCCGCGCCATGCGGGCGGCGAGCGTGCGCCGCGGCGGCCGGCGGGCCGAGCTCGTCAGCGGCGCAGGCGCGTTCGGTACGTACTCACAATCAGAGAACAAGGTGCGTTTATGTCCAAGTGGATAATAGCTTTCCAAAGCAAACGTAATACTTTTAATATTCACGTATTCATTCTTATTTAGAGCTGTAGTTGAACTTGAGGCAAGATGTCAAATGCAAGTTTCAAATTAGATACAAGTAGAATTGAATGAGCACCTCATGAATCTTTTCCGGAAGTCGAAAAAAAATCGCCAACGTTAGCAAACTTAAAAGCTAGTTGCACCTGCTCAGCGCCGTGCCGCGGCCGCGAATGCGGCCATGATTCGCGACGACTTTATCGTATCTCCTAAGTTACATACCTATGTTGTATAATTGTTCTACCATTCTCAAAGTAGAAATATTTGTATAACATCATATAAATCATAATATTATGTAGTTATTATGTACATTCATGAGATGATACAGACATCATGTAATGGTGCGCTGAAATTTTATTGTAAATGTGTTGTAGATTATACGGAAGCGTAGAAAAGAGAGGACCAGAATTGGCACGTGGAATATATATTGTTAAACTGTCGTTTGAGACGACGCGAATGTTCATGTTATGCCTTTAGTCAGGGAACGGCGAGCGCAAGTGCCGCACTACGTACCTAACTTATTATTTCCGTTGACCGACACAGCCCGAGACAGGCATCGGGTCGGTCGGATATTATTGAAACAAATTGTAAATAAATTGTTGGAGTGATTGTAGTGATCAAAAAAGAAGACAACTTGCTGTTAAATCTGAGTATATATTAAAATAAATATTGTACAACGCATGTTTTCTTTTTATTTTAAAATGGATACTATATTACAGTCTGTATTCCTTTTACACACAAATTTATATGACAAGAAAGCTTAACACCTCCCACGAACATCGAAAATTGGCATTGACGGAAAAACCTCTTTGTCACTCTAATACGTAAATATGGTGGTAGTTTGATATTTTACTACAAAATCGAAGCCTAGAAGCAACCAAGGAACGGACGGATACACTAGTTAAGGCTAATAGCATGCAATGAGGCTGATGCGGCGCGGTGTCGGGCGGTGCCAGCCCGCCACCTCCCTCTGCTGCTCTAGCTGTTGCCCGCGACTTTGGCCGCATATAATTTAATTTTCTCAAACATGATCGGAAATGTATGCATTTATGTCACGAAATGAAGACATGAAGTTTCTTGTTTATGGCTCCTCCCCCCATTTAACTACTTCTTGGTCGGAGGTAAGTATGAATGAAACATTAATGTCCGCTGCTCTAACTTTTTTAATTTGCGTACCAACACTAAACTGACAAAGGAAAAATTACATACAGCCAACGACCACTAGATACTTGCGACATTAACATAACAAATTCTATGGTTCTATGTATATTTATGTGCGGTTAAACATGGTGCACGAATAGCTCATTGAAATGGCATCTTTAAAAAATAAAAAGGTTGCCAATAAAAAAAAATCCTTATTGACTATTTACCTGGGCGTTTTTATTTTTGGTGTACGAAAACCATTTTTGGAAAATTTAAAAAAAAATATTGTAGAACACAATAAATTTCCCAAGATTTGTTTTCCATTTCGCCACCATAATTTCATTGATTTAGTATGGCCAAGTGTATAGCGTTAATGGAAAGTTTGAAATTTGTATAGAAAATTTAGGACACTTTTTTTCTCCTACTAGGATTGAAAGAGCTCGCGTTTTTGAATAGAAAACAATTAAAGTTTTTTAAATTTTCCAAAAATGGTTTTTGTACAACAAAAAATAAAGACGCCCACCTAGTAGTTATTTTAATTTTAATATTTCCTCACAATGTTTGAGAAAAGCACTATACAAGCCTTGGCCAGATGAGAGATTGCAGGACTAATTTAATCCGGTCCTATTGTCTACCACAAACTCGTCCCGCAATCCCTTACTTTACGGCCTCTGCAGTAATGTACTATTTGTATGTAATTATTTTGTCACACAATAAAATACTTATTTCGGGAATAATTAAAAAATCCCGTAACTCGTTTGTAATAAATTGTATACAAAGTTGCTAGTACAAAAGTTGTAAGTTGCATTATACACCTTCCGTCATCATAGTAATGAATTTGTAGTCCCTTATGAACAACAAAAAATTAAAGAGAAATAAAGCTCTTGATCCGAGATAACGAGAGTAAACTAAAAACTCGTCGTAATCGGATTAGTATAGTTTTTTAAAATACCTACATAATGTTCAAGAAAAAAAAACTGACTTCAATTGGCCTTCCCGGCAAAAGTTAAATTTTGAGTTAGTTGGAGTTAACCAGTTTCCTTCAAAAATATCCAATTCACCATACGAGTACAATTGAAAATTGAGGAGCTTTCTTAATGTCTCATGACTACCATCATTAGATTTCAAGTAAAATCAAATGTAATCTACCTTGGAGATTTCCAAGGTCACAAACAAAATATTAATGTCTCAAATTGGATGACAGAACTGGAAATTATCGAGCAGATTAAATATGACATCCCTGGTCTTCAACATTAGGTCCACTGCAGCAAAATAATGGCTTCAGTAAGAAAATGCCTCAATTAACTAATTATTAAAAACCGCCCAATCACGATGGACGTGCCGTTCAAATTTGAGGGTTGTCTGAATTCCTCATGAACTCCATCATCAGAATAAAAATCAAATCAAAACGATGAATTTCCCAACTTATGATCCCCAGCTAGGATTACCGACCAGTTCCACTTTGCCATCCCTGGTCTTCATCATCAAGTCCACTCCACCAAAATGTTGGTCCCCCCGCCCCCCCAAAATTTCCTTACAAAATTTACAAGAAAACCCTCAAATCACAATGCGTGCCGTTAAAATTTGAGGAGTTCTCTCAATTCTTCATGAATACCACCATCAGAATAGAATTATAATCAAATGGGACTGAAATTATTTCCTTACACACAAAAGACGAATGTCTCAAATCATCATGCTGCCCATCATTCCGCATCATTATTTATGCCATCCCTGGTCTTTATCATCAGGTCTACTCCACCTAATTGGTGGTTTTCGTAAAGACATGCTTGAGTGACTTAAGCATTTAAGCTTAAACACTCAAATCATAATGAACGTGCCTTTAAAATTTGAGGAATTCCCTTTATCAGAAATGATTTTGAAAAAATAGGGATTCAAATTTTTTTTAATCAGTCCAGTATTAAAGGAGTTCTGAGGTTACAAACAAAAAAAGTTACACGAATTGAAAACCTCTTTTTTGAAATTTTGAAACCTTGGTTGAAAACTGGCTTAGTTTTGTTTATATGAACGGTTATAAATTCCTTAGCCAGAAAGTCAAATATTTTTTAATTGCCTAATATAGGTAAGTTATACTTATTTAAACTTTCACGATTTTCACACATTATATATTTAATAAAACGGGGTTTAATCGTGTAGAAACTTTGGTTATGTGGGACTCTGAGACTGAGGCCCACGGTAGGTATATATATATAGGGCGCGCCTTCCTCCTCGGCCTCCATTCAGAGGCCATGGAGGCGATGGAAGTGGCCTCTGGTTCCACCGCCAACCACGCCTCGGTCGCAAAGGATAAGGAGAACGGCGCACCGTAATACCGGCACTCCTCTTCTCTGCTCACGCCTCTCTGCGATCCCACCTCGGCTACGGACGGAGGGCACAGACCGGCATGCCATACTGCCGGATCTTTCCTCCCACCGCAGTCCTCCCAGACGCATTACAAGAGGGTTTTAAAACCCACTTGGAGCGCCCGCCTCGGGCCAACCAGTGCCTAAAACAGGCCCTGGTTAGTGGTTGCCTCTTCGCTTCACCATGGGTGACAAATGTGAGTTAACTAACATAACCTAACTAACCCACATTTTTGGTAGCAGTTCGGATTTGTAAGGGCCGCAGATCTAACCTTCTAACCTAACATAACTTTTATTTGAATTTACTTGTTAGTTCTTTTTTTTTCTTATATTTAAAGTTAGCTAGGAATAATTTAATTTAAAGTTTTTATAGTTGTAGGTACGTTTTTATACTAATAGCTTTTGGCACACCCGCCGTGCTGTCCGGGTCATAGTTCTAACCTGATCTAACCGACATTTCTGGTAACAGTTCGGATTTGTTAGGGTCGTATGTATTTTACTAACGTTCTTTTGTTATGGCTATTTGTATACTATGGCTTTTGGTATGGGCCAGCATGGGCCATTATACGGGACGTAGCTATACAGCAGAACGGGATGGCAGTATTGCGTAGCCCCTCTTACTCATAACTGCGTCCCTTATCATCGCCCATCATGGCCCATTATGTGGAGGGTTCCAATTGGTTGAATATACATTACTGTCGAGGCACGGAATAAGGCGATTTGCAAGCTGAATATTGTTTAAACGGGCTACTTTAGGAATTCGTTTAACTTTTAAGTTTAAGTACCCAATATAGGCCAAGAAAATTAGATTATTTCCAGGCACTCATTCGCAGCAAGCTGGATATCGTTTTAATACCTTCATTAGGTCCTAAAGATTTGTACACCGAGTTTGCACAATTCCAGGAGTTAAGCTTGTTTATTGAGAGCCAAGTAAGTACCTAACTGCCAAATTTCATATAGGTAATATTTCGGCCGGTAATATTACAGTATTTTTGCTTCTAGCTCGAAAATGGTAATTACCTCCTTTGGACGGAAAAGCCATTCAGAAAGGTATTTAAGAAAATTAAATTCTTCGTCGAATGGTTATCATAATTCATAAACTTCAAACTTAGTGGTACTGCGAAAATAAAACAAAACCGCGTCATACTTTTTAAACTTTCAGAGTGACTAAATTCTTGTTCAAGAAACCTCACGCTTATTTTTAAACACCTATCAAAATTTTATTAAACTAAATGATATTCTAAAGAAGTTGGTAGGTATATGAAAAAAAGTACATGTGCGTTTTGGGTTAGTTAGATTCATTTTGATGTGAAAACTAGGATGCAGGTGGTATCGAAGATCTGATGATCGAGCAGATAGGTTAGTTGACGTAATACCCCCGTAATTGGGCTCGTTAGTTTTGTTTTGGTGAGCACTTGGGCCGTAGGTGGTGTCCAACTTTCTAGCCGAGTCAAGTATAGTGTTATTCTGTAAAATGGTGCAAATAAACCAAAAACAGATATAAACCTTCAACTTCATACTTGCGGCAGTGGCGGCGGGCGTTTTGAAATGCCGTCCGTTTGTGTTTTTTTTTTATTATTATTTAATTGTATTTTTCTTCTATACCTACGCTATTCAAGATAACTAAATGTCGCTATACCAACATTATAATAATAACTACCGACCTTCGGTTTTGGCTGTTTAGGCTGTTTTTATTAAAATGTTTGGAGCTAGACAAATAATGGAATTTATATGCAGCTTTTCTGTCGCGAAATCGAGACTGCAATTTCTGTAACTTTTAAATTTTTGTTTGACCATAAACAATAGTAGATTACATACATACCGGAGCCTGTACAGTACTTAAGGCCCGCAGCGAAGCTGAAGTCGACAAACGTGTTATCTGAGGCTTTCTTATTTACTGGACTAGGTCTGTACACTATTCTGCTCGACGCAGTCGACAATCGGCGAATTTGTTTAGCGTAGCAGCCTGCAACGCCTGCAATTGGCTGCTTGCCGGCCGGAGGGCAGAAAAGCACTATACGACCTAATCTGTAAGCGGAAGTCGACTTTGCAGACTTATATTTTTTGAGAAATAGTACAATATAAATTACGAAGGAATGTGAATGTCAGCCCAAGTTTAAGACGAGAGATTAATTTTATTACGAGTTCGTAATTATTGTACCGCCCGTGACACATACAATGTTTTTCATCACATTTACGAGAATATAAATAAACTTACTAGGCACATAAACAAACAATAATGATAAGGTAGTGTAGTAGCACAGTATATCGGCGTTGGCAGCGGCTATGTGGGGTGCGGGTCCTCCGGGAGGCCTGGGCGAGCTCAGCCGAGTTTCATAATAACATCACATGAGTGTTTTAATGCCTAATCACTTACAATGACATACACCGCTTGATATCACATATCATGAGCTCTCCATGATGCGTTCAAACCGCGTATTTTTCGACCGCCATTACGACTTTTATAAATGAAAACTTTTCTGACATAACATTTTTAACATTTATATTTTTTTAAATTCAGGGCAATCTAGAGTTGGCCCCATTTGTCATATTGTTGTTCTAACTAAGTAAACGTCATCTCGATTGATATTAGAATAGAGGTCAAATCGAGTTTCCTTGTTTGTCAGAGATTTTCGAAATTTGAAAGAATAATATTACCGAAGTCGATAATATAAGTTAGCTATAATAACATTTTCACGGATAAGAAATTAACAAATAAGTTTATTATTATGATGGTCGCTCCACACAATGGGCCATGATGGACGATGATAAGAGACGCAGTTATATGAGTAAGATGGTTACGCAATACTGCCATCTCGTTCTATTGTATACGCTACGTCCCGTATAATTGCCTATGATGGCCCATTGTGTGGAGCGGTCATGAGGGTCTTTATATGCCGTTTTTGATATGTGTGTATTATAGACATATTAAAATCACAGAAACTGTCCGAGATACATAAGATCTGATATGATCCATCATCTTACTACATACTTGGAAGCCCGCAGAAGAAGTACATTCTGATAACAAAAAACGCACCAACTCACCCCCCCTATGCAGCAAAGTTTTGCGATCTCCTGCTGCTCCCTGTCAAAATTTGTGAATTTGCTTTCAATTTTCAACCGACTTCAAAATTTCAAAAAGAGGAGGTTCTCAATTCATGTGAATAATTATTTAGTTATATTTTTTTTATAAATGTTTGTTGACTTAAAACTCCGTCAATACTGAATCGATTTAAAAAAAAAACTATTTTAAAGTAGTTAGATCCAATTCAAGTCGGGTTTTTTTCTTAAATATTATTTCACTATAAGTAGTATTTTCATGCCCAAATTGTAAATTGAATAAGGTTTTATAGTAATAAAGTGCATTTTTGCTATAGTTTGGTATTTTACTAAGCTCTTGGCAATGGTACACACAAGGCACGTTCATCAGATAGGGCATTTTACTGGTTAGTTGGCACTGTGAGTGTGACGCGTGTGGTACATACGTATAGTCAAATAACCACAGATTGCATTACATTTTTTTTTTATTTACATGAAAAAGGTAGGCATATAAATTAAAAAAAAATCTACCGTGGCCTGTGGTTGTCAGACTATGCATAAGTTATCGGGAAATCTAAAAAAACGGTTTTTTTCTAATTTTCCAGAGTAGCTTGGAAAATGTTAAACCGCTTTTATCGGTTTAAAAAAGCCTTGCCAATTTAAGGGTTAATTATTGTTTATACTTATCTGTCAGTTTAACATTTGCGTTTACGAGTATTAGAAAAGGAGAAAAAATTAACGAACTAATTTGTCTGGTTTTTATTCTTTACTAGCGACCCGCGCCGGCTTCGCACGGTTTATTATTATACATATAAACCTTCCTCTTGAATCACTCTATCTATTAAAAAAACCCGCATACATACATACATACAGACAGCGGGAAGCGACTTTGTTTTATACTATGTAATGATTCTTTGTTGAGTTTTTTTATGAATAAGGAGGTAACAAAAAAGCGAATGGTGATTTTTTTCCTAATTTTTCCTAAACAGAATATAGTAGTAACTAAGTGAATCATCGATGTTTTTGTTATACCTTGTATTACAACAACGCTAATAGCAATTAATGCCTTTTTAGGGCTCCGTACCCAAATAGTAAAAACAATTACAAAGACTACGCTGTCCGTCTGTCTATTGGTAACTGTTATCGTTAGACAGTTGAAAATTTCACAGATGATGAATTTCTGTGGCCGCTATAACAACTAATACGTCCAAAAAAATTGAATAAAATGAATATGTAAAGGGGATCCCATGCAAGAAAAGTATTTTATTTGCCATTTTTATAAATAATGGTACGGAACCCTTCGTGTGACTCGCACTTGGCCGGTTTTTGTACTTAATTAACACTGTGCACTGTAACTTACCTACCTAACGTTATGGGATGACTCACACTAGGCCGCGACGCGACGGGGCGGGACGGGACGATCTGTCGGTTTCTATAGAAAACGTCACGTGACATCCGAGGGCTCCGAGCTATTATGTGATTCTTTCTATAGAAATTGACAGATCCTCCCGTCCCGACACGTCTCGTCCCGTCCCGTCCTAGTGTGAGTCATCCTTATATGTGACCTTTGCGTTAAAGGGACGCTACACAAGTGTCTGAATGTGTAAGAAATTCAGCACTGGGATTTTTGTAGGTTTCACGATTTCACGAACGACGACACTAATAAATCCGGGTATGTAGATCTTTTCTATGAGAATTTAAATAAGTAAGCATAAATTGAAAATTTTACTTGAATAATTTAAAGCTATTCATAGTTTTCATCTGTTGAATAAATCACATAAATCTAACTTCAACAGCAATATTTGATAAAATAGCTAAGAAGTTCAAGCGACTGTACACAGGTCTGAAAGCGCCAAGTACCTATGCGCTATAGGTATGCGCCGAATACTTATAGGAATGTACAACAAAAGCTTTAAATTCTTTTTGACAAAATTGTATAAACTACAAGCGCTTATTAATTAAGTACCTATAGCGATTAAGACTGCGCGCGTTTTACCAAATTTTTATTCCTAGAATAAAGCTTACTCTCAGATAGTAACGTCAAATTACTATGGCATTTTAACATTAGTATCCAAGAGTAAGCGTTACTCTTGGTTAAAAAGTTTGGTCAAATCCAGCCTAAGGAAGGTAGGTATTATTAGAAGATGCATAAATAAAGTAATAACTGTAATTTTTTCAAGATGATTAATTTTCTCGCCTGAGTATTCCAGACCCACATTCCTTATCACTAGGTACCAGAAAGCCGGAGAGCAGCACTTTGGGAATGTATGGAAGCGATAGTGACCTCCGAGACTGGCCCAGAGGTCGCGCGTACTTGCCGGGCGGGGGCGCCGGTGTACAACCGGCACACCGCACACCGCGGGCCGGAGCGCTGAGCCCCGAGTTAGCGGCGCGGCGGCGGCGCGGCGCCACCCACAGCTGATGCGATCTATTGTTTAGCCTCGCTTTTATGTTCATTATTTATAATGACTACGGCACTGCATTCGAGGCACTTTAACACCTACGTAAACCGTGCCTTCGAACGTGCTATAAAAGCATTTCACATTAAACTTTTAGAAAGTGCAGTTATAAACATAAAAAATTAAGACTCTTCAGTAGATAACTCAGAATGTGTTTAATGAGTTCTGCAACCGATGGCTAACAAACAGCGCCCTATTATTGAGATTCCGCTTTTGGCCTTTTGGTCAGCAAGTTCTATCGCCAGAACTGTTAGACTATATTATAGGTACTGTAGCAACTTTAATATTACGCTGTCGGATAGGCGGACCGGTAGTCTCGATTTTGTGGGAGAGCGAAGACGTGTATCCCACACCTTTTCAGACGAGATGTCTTCCAAGGTGCTAACAACGGTCTGGAGCTTGAGCTCTTGATCGGAAGAAAGGTCTCTTCTTGATTGTAAATAACGAGTATTACTTGCTTCGACGCGTTGGCAGACAGAAACATGAGTGGGTGGCACAAAAAGTTTGCCACTGTTTTCACCTGTGAAAACCTGCTTGATGACGATGAGCGACGTCAATCCGCACTAGGGAATGCAATCCCGCGACAAATTTTCAATCCCGGTATTTGCGGGATTGGGAGATCTGAATCCCGCGGGATCCTGGTATTTGCGGGATCCCGCATCTTTCTGAACATGATTCAACGAGAAAAGAGAGAAATCCTGTATCATTCATGCATCTAGCACTAAAAATGAGACAATTTTTTTTTTAAGTTTTTTATTGAGAAATGAAAAATTAATAAATAGATGTTAGTACTTCATAAAAGAATAAAAATTATAATAAGGAGACAATAGGTAGTTTAGGCATTATGCTGAAAGTAACTGCGCATAAAACATAACATGTCGAGTCTTAAATTGTCTGCCAAACGACTCCTGACTTTACATGCCAGATAGCCAGCCGCAGAAAACGCTCGTTCTGCTTCCACGCTTGTGGGCACAACTGTCATCAAAGCGTTGTAGGTGAACTTAAGATGTTTGCCCTTAAACCCACCAGACTCAAACAAATTTATTTTTTTCTTCATCAAAATCTCTCGAGAAAGAACTCTAGAATTAGAGCAACTAGCAGTCTTACAACTTGATGAAGTTAGTTCCAGTTCATCTGAACGGCCTCCTAGCCTAGTTGGTAGTGACCATGCCTACGAAGCAGGAGGTCCCGGGTTCGAATCCTGGTCAGGGCATTTATTTGTGCGTTTATCACGAATATTTGTTCCTGAGTTATGGATGTTTTCTATGTATTTATATGTATCTATCTAGATTATATATAACGTCGTCTAGTACCCACAACACAAGCCTTATTGAGCTTACTATGGGACTAGGTCAATTTGTGTAAGATTGTCCCAGAATATTTATTTATCTCGAAGAGACATCTGTTCAGGCTCCGTAGTTTCAGTTTGCATCATTGCGGCCACTGTAGCAAGAGGTAAAAAATCATCATGATCTTAAGTGGAGGTAGAAGACGTCGTACAAGCATCTGTTTCACTAAATTGTAATCTTTCTAAGTAAGAGATTTATAATTTATTTGCGGACTACGCTTTTTGCAGGTAACTTAAAAGTTTCGTCGCGCATAAATGCAATTCTACCTTCTTCGTACTTTCCAGGATCGTGTGAATACAATAAAACCGCAGTTATATTGGCACGTCGCAATGTATCCCGGTATTGCATTCCCTAATCCGCACATAACTCAGAACTCCATATCGAGGATAAATCTTGTAGGTAGTTTGCTACCTACAAGACATGCGTGGATGATAGACAATCCATGAAAAAAAAGAGAGTTCCACTCCACCAAGAATCTCGATCGTTGAATCGTCTGCGGATACCACTACTGGCATTGTACCCATGTAATAGTTTAAGCCTAAGTCTTTAAGAAGTGAGAGGTCTGTGAGAGACCTCATTGCACCTGAGTCGAGAAGAGCTTTGACAGGGGATCCAGAAACTGAAACCTCGACAAATAATCTATTATCCAGACAGTTATTTATGACTATAGTACGCAATATAGGCCGAGAAAATTAGATTATTTCCAGGCACTCATTCGCAGCAAGCTGGATATCGTTTTAATACCTTCATTAGGTCCTAAAGACGTGTACACCGAGTATGCACAATTCCAGGAATTAAGCTTGTTTATTGAGAGCCAATTAAGTAAGCACCTAAATGCCAAATTTAATATAGGTAATATTACAGTATTTTTGCTTCTAGCTCGAAAATGGTAATTAAGTACCTACTTTGGACGGAAAAGCCATTCAGATAGGTATTTAAGAAAATTAAATTATTCGTCGAATGGTTATCATAATTCATAAACTTCAAACTTAGTGGGACTGCGAATATAAAACAAAACCGCGTCATACTTTTTAAACTTTCAGAGTGACTAAATTCTTGTTTAAGAAACCTCACGCTTATTTTTAAAGACCTATCAAGATTTTATTAATAGGGATTGCAAAACCGATTATGATTTGTATGTAATAACCGGTTATAACCGGTTACGCCCATACAAAAATAACCGGTTTTGCATTCGCTATTTATTAAACTAAATGATATTCTAAAGAAGTTGGTATATTAAAAAAAGTACATGTGCGTTTTGGTTTAGTTATTTATTTATTTATTTAATTATTAAGTACAGGGATACATCTTAAAACTAAACATAGTCCCACAAAACTCAAGAAAACTGAGTTTGTCTGTGGAATCAGGAGTTTACATTACATATTTTATTATATATATATTTTATGTTATAAATTGTTTTTATTATTGTAGTTAGATTCATTTTGATGTGAAAACTAGGATACAGGTGGTATCGAAGATCTGATGATCGAGCAGATAGGTTAGTTGACGTAATAACCCCGTAATTGAGCTCGTTAGTTTTGTTTTGGTGAGCACTTGGGCCGTAAGTGATGTGGTGTCCAAGGTCTGATGATGGAGCAGAAAGGTGGCCGCCGGAACTCGTCAATTAGTTGATGTAAAACCATCGTGTTTGGCCTCGTTAGTTTTGTTTTAGCGAGCACTTGGGCCGTAGGTGATGTCCATGGTCTGACGATGGAGCAGAAAGGTGGCCACTGGAACCGGGGGTATTACATCAACTACTTCCTGAGTTCCGGTGGCCACCTTTCTGCTCCATCATCAGATCTTGGACACCGCTCACCGTCAAAGAACTCGCCATAACAAAACTAACGAGTCCAAACACGATGGTATTACATCAACTTATTCTTGAGTTCAGGTGGCCACCTTTCTGCTCCATCAACAGATCTTGGACACCACCTACTGCCAAGTCCTCACCAAAACAAAACTAACGAGCCCAAACACGGGGGTATTTCATCAACTACTTCCTGAGTTTCGGTGGCCATATTTCTGCTCCATCATCAGACCTTGGACACCACTCACGGTGCAAGTGCTCGACAAAACAAACAAATTTAACGAGTCCAAACACGATAGTTTTACATCAACTTATTCTTGAGTTCTGGTCATTCTGGTGGCCAGGTTTCTGTTCCATCATCAGACCTTGGACACCACTCACGGTGCAAGTGCTCGACAAAACAAATTTAACGAGTCCAAACACGATAGTTTTACATCAACTTATTCTTGAGTTCCGGTACCCACCTTTCTGTTCCATCATCATACATTGGACACCACCTACGGCTCAAGTGCTCGCCGAAACGAAACTAATGAGCCTAAACACGGGGGTATTACATCAACTACTTTCTGAGTTCCGGTGGCCATATTTCTGCTTCATCATCAGACCTTGGACACCGCTCGCGTTCCAAGACCTCGCCGAAACAAAACTAACGAGTCCAAACACGATAGTTTTACATCAATCATATTGTTGAGTTCCGGTGGCCACCTTTCCCAAACATGGGGGTATTACATCTACTACTTTCTATGTTCCGTTAGCCATATTTCTGCTTCATCATCAGACCTTGGACACCACCTACAGGGCAGGCCAAGTGGTCGCCAAAACAAAACTAACGAGCCCAAACACGGGGTATTACATTAACTACTGCCTGAGTTCTGCTTATCTGCATATCAAATGTGCGCATAAAGGCGGACTTCAGATCATCGTACGAAAACCCCGGCTTACGGATAGCGCGAACATATTTTAGGGCGATACCGGAGAGCAGCTCGTGAAACCTCTGTACAACGTAGGGAGGACTAACCCCACGTGCGATACCTTCCTCTTCGACACGTTTGAAAAATTCACGCACGCACTTATCACCCGGAAAAGTGAAATTCCACTTAGTCAGTGACTCGGGTTTGTAACGGAAACTTGTAAGCATCGGATTTGAAAATCTAGATCGGTCTCCAGAGATAGAAGCAGCGACTGGCTCAGACAGCGTTGATGGATCGACAATACGGTGTGAATGCCTGTCACCATTATCCATACCTAGTCCCAGTACGCGTGAACGTGTATCAGCAAATGGATTAAGAGACTTGCCATTGTGCTTAATACGAAGCTTTGAACACAAAACTACCACCAACCAACCAGAAATAAATTAATGCACTAAGCGTTGTAAATTTTATTATACTCGTATTTGTGTCCTTTTTTGAACTATCTAGTTAGATTTATATAAAGTTTTACTAATTAAAAGTATACAGTGTAATTTATAAATCTAATCTAAACCTTAAAAATAGAAAAACAATACCTACAAACTTAAAGCCGGACCGCTCGGCAGTGTGCCCATCATGCAAGCGGCATTCCCGCGCTGAATCGCAATAGAGATTCTTTGTGCGAGAAAGCCGCCGGCGCGATGGTCACCTGTTGCCTCTCTCAATCTTTTGCTCACTTCTTTGTGGAGCTCCAGCGCAGCCCTACCCCAAGGCCCTAGCGTCTCGACCCCAAATGGAAAGAACTGGTATTGGGGGCCGAGACAGCTGTATTTAGAGACCTTGTGGCGCTCCCGAGTGTCCGCCGCCGCTCCCGCACGTTTGGAGGTGGCGGGGAGATAGGACGCCGCCAAGGTGTCTGTGCAAGTGGCGTCCCATACCAATGCCCGACCCATCTTCCAGGGTATCAACGACATTCCGTCAGGGCGCTTACCGTCACTCCGCGAGATCTGGGGCTCCAGAACAGCGGGAACGTTGGCACTAACGAGCGCCCTTCTGATAATGTCGTTGATAGCGGAGTGGCGTGACTGGCGTCCGGCGCCCGAGGAGCAGGAGAGGCCATGGTGGCCAAGACGGTCTACTGGAGCCCGACAAGAACTACAGTTGTGTTCTGAGCAAACACCAACTCCAAGCCTGAGACCCACAGCAATTCGTAGGGTTACTGGGTCTATGTAGGTTCCGACGTTAGGAGAGGGGTAGGCGTGGAGCCAGTGGCTAGATTCAGGCTTTGAAACGGCTAAAAGCCTGGCCCGGTCCCTGCCAGTCGAAGGGTCTAAGAGTGATTGTAGAGTGGCAAAGGAGGCTATTGTATCCCAGGCCCTTTGTCTTTTGGGATTTGAAGGAAGATTTGGACTCGGTGCAGCAAGCCAGAGTTTTACTTGTATTTGTTTTATTGCAGTACATATTTCCTTTAGTAAGGCCGAATGAACGGACTCCCTCCCCTTGCTAGCCGAAAAAAATTGAATAATGTAAGATTTTTATGAACAGGTGCGGTCTTAATCTGACGGAGTTCTGAGGTAACAAACGTCAAATAAAAATATATATATGATTTCATTTATTCGGTACGAAAAGGTACATACAAAAACTTAATAAACTAGAACTTTACTAAAAATACTTAAATAAACTAAAATATATTAACTTTTGAACCACAAGAAAAAAACAAAAAATGAAATTAGAGCTTTATGAAGACTTTCAAGGAAAATTATTACATAAGGAAATTATTACATAAGGGTGGTCAGTTCCATTTTATATTATTTGCAAAACGTATTATCTCGGTTAAAGGGTGTATAAGTCGTAAGAGTAAACGTAAGTTTTTTATTGTTATGAGCATGGTATCTATTAAAACCCTTTGTGACGGACGGTAAACAACGGAACCCTACACTGAGCATGGCCCAACATGCTCTTGGCCGGCTTTTTCATTCCTAAAAACCCCTTTGCCTATGCCAATGTTGGTCAATGCTCGTAGGTATTAGATACTTAATTTTGACACCAACTTACGATGCTCTTAATTTTGAGGTGAAGATCTTGACTGATTGCTAATTTTGAGGTGAAGATCTTGACTGATTGCTAATTTTACACCCCTATGAGAAAGGGAACTTATAATTACGTTAATTAATTATTTTCTTGATCTTCACGCATAATCCACGAAATTCTGAGTTTATGTAATTGCGGTTGGAAAATGTATAAATTAAGAATATCGTTAGTCTTTGAGAATTGCTCCCGTTCCAAACTTGTGGCACAAACGAAACTAACTATGTTGTCGAGCGGTTGCCTCTACAGATGGCCCCGACAGCTAGCCGGCGAAGGCAACGTAGTCTGATACCGATTAGTATCCATGAAACATATTGAAATGCCTTATGAAACGTATCGCGTGGAGCACGAACGACTTAATTGCCGTTATTAGCGGCGCAATTGTTATTTGTAGGCACTAGGTAGGCTACAACACCGCGCGGAGCGCCATATTAATATGACACCCACTTTAATTTGTATTCGTGTGGCAATGTATAAAAATTGATAAAGCTACATACTGAATATTGTACAGTTCTGAGACCTAAACTAACAGGTTTTAATGAGTTAGGCCCCCTTGCACCACCCAGGGTTAGCCGCTAACTCGGGGCTAAGCTGTCATATAAAAATCACTTAACTTCGGGTTATGTGATGTGACTAAACCCGGGTGGTGCAAGTGGCCCTTAGTAATATTATTATCTTACCTACTCACGCTATACGGAAATGTTTCTTAACTTCCGGATTTAGACTATCCCCATTCACCAAAATTCAACTAAGAAATTACTCTACTAAGTAAATTAATGCCTTAAGGCATTAAGTCCGCCTTTTGTACTTCTTTTAATGTGCAATACAGTTTAAAATAATAATAATAAATAAGTAAATACGAATGATTTAATTTACTACAAGTGATATGACAGTACCTTATTTAGGGCAGGGAACGCGCGGGTAACCCTCAGCCGCAGCCATTAGGCGCGTCTGCGGGCACAGACAGCTCCAGAACCCGAGATGTTATCTCCTATCAAATGATGCGAGGAGTCGCTGCCAGCGCCATTCAATGTGGAATTCAATCCCGGGTCAACGATCGACCACTAAACGGCTGACGAGACGACACGCTTCCTCCTGCGACCAACAACATTGATACAATCTTGACGCACAAATCCGATACGTAATAATACCTACTTACTACGTTCATGTTTCATTTCGTGGCACTTCTTTAATCTTGGCAATTTTTCTGTTAATTGTAATTGTACTGTATATTTTGTGTCCACGAATAAATTATTTCTATTCTATTCTATTCTAAGTACCTATACAGGGTGTAATCGTTAAGTGTAGTTAAGTGTAGCCAGGCGATTATTCCGTAAATATAAGGGATATTAGAAATTTTCAAACTGATATTGAAAGTGCGTTACCCAATAAGTAAAATTGCATTAATAACTTGTTTTTAAATCAAAGTATTAATATTAAAAATATTAAGTTTAAACGCTCCCATACGATTAGTACCTACGACGACTCACTCTCAAAGTAGAACGTCGGTGCCGTAAGAGATAAAACTGAGATACATTATTTGCACGGATAAACTGTAATAAAATAATAAAACCACCATAAAATAATAAATCAAACGTTTATTTTTAACATGTCCCTTTTCTCAACATTAGAGTATGCCAGTTTGTTCACAGTCACAAATACGTTTTTCTGTTTCCGCAATTCCGAAACTTAAATTGGCGGGAAGAAAAAGCAGAGCTGTATAACATAAAAAAGTATTAGTATTAGTTTTAAAGTTTTAGTTTTAATTTCATGTGACTGATAGGGACCCGATTATAATCTGGTGCACGGTGTCTTTTTGTAGCGGTCTTGGCTGCGGTGTATGTCGGTTAATTCGTTGCCCAGGATGCCGCAGTGGGCTTTAACCCAATACAACTCTACTGCAATTGGTTATTTGTGTTCATGTATCAGTTTTTGCGTCTGGTTTACAAGATTGTTGTAGCTGTTTGGGTTGGATAATTCGATCAGTCCCGATCTGCTATCATATCACCGAACACAAGAATTTTGTGTGGGCGAGCCGGTCCCACCATAGCAAATCGAAGGCCCTCTTTGATTGCCAGCAATTCAGACTGAAAGACTTGTGCAACAGTCATGCAGTTTCAATTTTTAATTAGTTGGGGGAGCCAGGTTTGATAATGACGAAGGCCGACCCAACCTTGTCGTCTATCTGGCTGCCGTCCGTATAGATATGCCAAGTTTGGAGCATTTCTGACTGAATTGCTGCTGATCACGTCGTCCATCAACTGGCATTCGATTCATCGTCTGTCCGCTGGGTGTAGAAGGGGGCCGTTCTATTAGACATGTACTTACTTGGGCTCCAGCCAGTCCAACTGTCAGTGTGTGTCACTAACGACAATGAAACAACCTTCATCTGCAGGAAAGTTTAGCAATCAGGCTGCATCGAAAGTTTCCAATTAAATTCTGCTACCTCATAACATAACTGTATCGAGGGAAAGCTACACTATTTGTAACGTTTAGTTAAACGTTGACAGTTTTACCAAGTTCAATATTGCACTGCAGCAGGTACACAGGTACTTACCTACAATTCGTGTTGAATTCGTGATATTTTCAACCGACTTCAATATTTCTAAAGGAGGAGGTTCTCAATTCGTCAGATTTTTTTTTGTCTCCGTTTCATACTCTCGGGTTTTTCCAGCCCGGTCATTTTTAAAGCGTACGTGGGGATACAGATCCAACACGCAGAGGCCGTTTGGAGAGCTTTCATGTCATATGGAATGCCTGTTGGAACCCATTCACGGGTACAACAATAGATACCCGGGAACCGGTCTCAGCAGGCGTTAGAGCTATTGTAAATGAAATGGAAAGAATTCTGGTCTATGGGTGGAGTTTGGATGGTCAATATAACTGGGTTATTGTAAAGAAGTCCGGACACCTGCCATAACATTGCGATACACAGTGTTATCTAGACAGGTTATTATTTATTTTTTTAATGTATGTTACCTCAGAACTCCGTCATTACTGAACCGATTTAAAAAAAAAATTTGTTTTCTGAAAGTAGATGGTTCCAGATTGGTCTCGTTTTTTTCAAAATCGATTTCTGATGATGGGAGCCATGAAGAACTTAGGGAACTCCTCAAATTTGAAAGCCACATGCATGCTGATTTCGGTGATTTCTTAAGAAACTCGAGCATTTCTTTACGAAAACCATCAATTTGGTGGAGTAGGCCTGATGATGAAGACCAGGGATGGCAAAATGGAACTGCTTGGTAATTCCCAGCTCTATCATCCGATTTGAGACATTCATCATTTATTTGTAAGGAAATAACTCCAAGAAGACCAGGGGTGCGATTTTTGAATCTCACTCGTGAGTTGAGCTCGCCTGGTGACTAAAATTCTCACCGGTGACTTTGATATCACCGATTACTAAATGTCGTATTTTTGAAACTCACTCGCAGGTTACCAACATGCAGACATTTTACAACTTCAGTCATAGACAATCGTCCCATGACGTTCCTTTTTAAGCAGATACCGGTTTTTATTTCTCATACTATAACTTAAAATAGGTTCAATGAAATCGGTCAAACGTAGAACGTGGTGTACCTACCTGTCAGTCAGTCTCAGTCAGTGTCAGTGTAATTTAAAAGAAAACTTAGTTTTGGAAACATTTTATTATCAGAACTACAAGGATTGCTTGAAATTTACTCGAAGAAAGCGACAGTTGTATTAAAAAAAGGTATGTACATTTGTTAGTGGCATATGTTCTATTATCGTAATATATAGTGTTGTTTAACCTGATAATTGTTTATTGACCCTTTTATAGATGCTCGTCGTCGGTCCCAGTCCCACAAAAGAGGAAAGTTGGAATATAACAGAAAACTCGACTGCAAGCGCTTGTGCGGGAGAATGAGCTCAATGAGCAACTTTGAAAGTTTGGCAGGATATAGCGGCCGAATTAAATGCTATTCCAGGACTAGAAGGCGTGGAGAAAGGTAGGATATTTTCATTGTTATTCTTTCATTCAGGTTAAATTTATAACTAAAATCATATCAGAGAAATTTCCCAATGGTATAACAGCGTGCAAGGTATTCACAATGATCCTAATACACTTTTATTGTCTTAATAATTAGGCAGTGCCAAAATCATTTTGGTCACCTTACCAACTTAGCAATTTCTGCTGCTGAGTGCACAATGGTTGTCAACTTGCAGAAAATGCCAAGACCAACTAACTAACACACCATGTCCCAGCATATAAAAATTAGTAATTTATACAAACCAAAGGCAAAAATGAACTACTATATTGGTCTGACTGTTTACCTTTTTAATATCTTGTAGGAAGGCTTTGATGCATTTTGCCAGGTTGATTATTAGCTGTGACCAGGATATAAATATATTACACAACAGGGCTACTGATCAAATTACAATCAGTTACATTACTTGTTGTGCACCTCTGTGTAGTTGACTGCAACATATTCAAATTAAATTTCACCATCTTTGATACACATACATCTGTAACTCCAGATGTTTTCTCAAACTGTTACATAATTATTAAAGGATCAGGATACATTGAAAATCTAATTAATAGCTGATAATAGAACTCTATTATGATTGAATGTTTTTTTGTACTTTCAGGTAAGCGGCAAGAAGACAATGCAACTTCTCTACTTTTTTGGAGTTTCTTACAAACATTGGATAACAGCATTCTCCATGGCTTGTCTAAGTATGTAGACAATACAATGTATGCATATTGGTTTTCTGTACACCATGAGTGGAACAAAAAATAAGTTTTTGTAGACCAACAGATAAAAGCCTAATTACCTATACCCGTAGGTATATACCAAATTAAAATTAAGTTATTAATTTTAACTTATTTATTTATGTTCCTTTTATTTTTTGTATTTTTACTTTAACTACCATTTGCAATCTGATTTGGATCATACCTGTCAATAAAGGAAATTTATTAATGATGAAAAAGTAGAATGGCTGAATTGACTGGATTGTCTACCTCTCTCATTTAAAGTGATAACTCATACAGTATATCTCTCAATCTTTCTAAATGAAAGTGGCAAGTTGTGAAACCTGCCAATTTGTGCTACCTACTTGTGCTGTGATTTGATACAAAAATTCTATGTATGATGTTAGATTATAAGATGATTATTATTTAGTTCAGATATTTAGGCTGATGTTTTTAATATACTTATAATGCACTTCTTGATAATAAAGAGGTAATGTAAAATTCGAAGCTTTAGACTGATGTTTTATTAATAGGTATCTTGTAAGGCTTTATTTAATTTGCCTATTATTTAGTTGAGAAATTCAAACTGATTGATTTTGTCAATGTATAAGTAATCATATGGCTAGCAGCAGAAGTAGTAGAGTAGAGCAGGCAAGGTGTTCAAAATGGTCTGAGCACAATCTTATTGTTTTCAAAAGAAGGGTGCATCAAGATCATATTGGACACCCCGCATGCTTAACTACATCTGCTGCAGACTGTACGGTCAGCGTCAGCAATACCTACACAACTCTCGCTTAATTTCTTTTGTAATAAGATGAGAGTTGTATAGATATTTTTGATGCTTAATGTACATTCACTAAGATTAAGGCTATTGGCGGTCTTATTAAAATGTTAATTATGTTAGGAGCAAAGGACTGGTGTTCCATTAACATAACTGTAACTTTTAACACTTGACTTTCTATAAAATAGAAGTCACAGAGTTGCTTAAGCACATTGCAACTATTGACTACTATCAAAGCGTTTAGAAACTAATCTAATTAAGTTGCTTACACTAAGCTAAACAGACTTGAGGTATTGAATTGTTTAAAATGAGCCTATGTAGGTAGACTATACCTAAGTTACAAGAAATAATATATAAAGCCTACAAAAACTCCCCTTGTTTCATTTAGTTTCTACCGCTACCTAATGCCTGCCTCCTGCTTGTTCTATATTGCCCTATCATTGTAAGTGTACCTTACTGATACATTTGAGAACTAATTTACATCCTCTTTTTAATTGAAAAGCGACATGTACCTAATATACATACAAACATTCTCAGCCCGCATACCTTACCAATGCACAGGCATAGTGTTTGTGAAAAACATACCCATGTTATACTTTCTATAAGGTTACTGTGGCTAATTCTGTCATTGGGACTATTCAATCTAATGCTCGCCTCCGTTGAATATAAGCACAATATGCAGCTGATGACTCAATTTATGAACTCCGGAGAGCCTGCTGCTTATTAACTCTGTCTATAGTGATGCATACTGTGTTTATTCATATTCAATGCAGGCGAGCATTAGATAGAATAGGCCCTACGATGGAATTAGCTACATTAACCTTACCCTACTCATATAGACAAAAACTGAACTATGATTAACATTAACTTATGATTAACTGGAGGTATCCTGGAAGTTTGGTTGATATAAGTAATTTACTTGGACGTACAAGGAATTAAAAACAATGTATAAGAGATATTCATAACATGCTTTATTGTGCACTATAATAACAAAACATGAACAAAAACTTCAGCAAGTGACAAAATAGACCGAACACCTACTCGCTAGGTGGCTTAATCTTCCAAATAATAATATCGCACTATCGATGCTCGTAGAGCTTCTCTTGCCAACAAATCAGGTAAGTACAGGCCAAAATCCAAAACATCATCTTCATTGTCATGCATGACCAAGATCGACATTGTTTTGAATGCAGATGTTGTAGACCACCCCGCAGCTGTTTATTATTTTCGACGCTTTCTCCGGTGCATAGTGCAGTACTCTATGCTTTAATATACAGCGGAATCGGCCTTTTAATATGCCATTAGGTACACCTTTCTATCGCAGCACGCGCTTCTTCAAAGGCCTCGTTCTATTCTATTGCTGCTTTGCCATATTCGCTATCCGTTATCTTCATCTTAATGTAATCTTCCAGGCTTGCCATTTCTTATTCTTTTCACAAATATGCGAAATTCACGAAATTACAGCGAGCCCCGCTGCTAATTTAGTTAAATCTCCAACATACTGTTTTCCAATTCCAACACACTTTGGCAGATTACATAAGTCAACTGTCAAAAATACTCACCGATGATTTCAAATACGAGTGGGTATGGGCATTCGAATTCAACTCACATGCGTGAGAATCAGAAGTCACCGATGAGATTCAAAAATACGAATTTTCGGAAATCACTCATTTTTGTGAGAAATAGTCACTCGGTGAGATTCAAAAATCGCACCCCAGAGATGGCAAAGTGGAACTGGTCGGTAAACCTATGTCTACGTATCATCCGAGTTGTGACATTCATCTTTTTGATTTGATTTTAATTCTGATGATGGAGTTCTTGAGAACTCAAAATTTAACTTTTACCGGGAAAGCCAATTGAAGTTGTTTTTTTTTTCCTTAAAATTATTTTATATTTTTTGGCTTATGATTCAAAAGTTAAAAGGGGGGAAGGAGACATTTTGTCATAACTTCCGGAGCGATTATAACCGAAAATATTCACTTTATCAAAAAATGTTTTTTGCAAACCCCTATTTGTCCTCCTACCAGAGTAGTGGTAGAAGCGAGACGGACATACTTTCAAAATGCTTTCGAATACCGTTACGTACAACTCATGGTAAGCTGTGCTTACCGCCGCTGCCGCCGCCGCCGACGCAGACCGGTTCCCGCCCCGCCGATATTCTCAATTACACAGTCATTTCCGCAAATCGTTCAATGTACCTACTCCTCACGTGTACTTTTTTGCCATCCCACGCACAATACTGAGCCAGACTGAAGAGCAATTGATGTCCGCTAATTGAAAGCACCTATCTACTTAATATCTTGTTTTAAAAAGTAGGTACTTACTTACTTTATAGGTTACGTAAGCTAATCACTGGTACCAGGGAAACTCAGCGAAGCTCGGTAAACATATGCAAATGTAATAAGCGATATAAGACCAATCTAGGACGAGTATATGCCCATGAAAACCTAACAGTGCTGTTTGGAGCCCTAGCGAAGCCAAATACAAACTGATGCTCGAAAAGGTTCAAAAAGCGTTTTTACCCTTATATGTAAGTACCCAACTAAGTTTTTACTAGGCTCCCTAGGGTTTAATTCCCTCGAGGCACAAAGAAGCAATGAGCGGTTGATGACGGCGTGTAAAATGTTGCGTAACGCCCTGAGCCGCATCATTGTTCCTCTGAACAAGTCCCGCCGGTGCCCGAGCCTGCAGCTGTCGGTCGGCTCTCAGCCGCGCGCGGCCTCTGCTCGCCGCCATTCCCCATTATGCGACATGCTCATCTTGCCGAACGGGCTCCTGCGCTCTGACTTAGATGTAGACATATTCAATGACCGATGGTCGAATCCCACATCCAGGTGCCTCGATTACTGCGAGAAGGTATGAATGAGTGGGTGAATGCCTTGTGAACCTCCTCTATATAAGTACATTGAGCTATATTTTTTTAATATAGGTATTATGTACTTATACTCAGAAATAGACTGTACGAAAATGAAATTTCCGTAAGTAGGTAAGTTTATACGTATAGCGACAAAAGAGACTAGTCTCTCTGTTCTCTGTTTTGTGCATATAGCAAATTTCATTAAAACCGTAATGGACGTTTCGGAGATCGGTAGTTTCGTGTTACAATCTCATTATTTTAATAGAATACCTACATAAGCTTTCTGTCTAGCGCGTCACCTGACCAGCATATAATTTTCTAAAGTTTCAAAGTCCGCTTTTTTATTTTTTTGCGTTGTAAATAAATGTACTTTATTATTGGCATCTCAGTGCATAGGTATGGTATGGACAATATATCTAAACGTTGTATTGCCGGTAAAAACTAGCCAAGTCAAATCTTTAACTTCACATTCTTTAACTTCTAAAGAACTTGACACCCATTTAGATATCAGATCATTTGTGGGTGGACTCGACTAATAAAGATAGGTATTCTTAAGTATATGGAGCTTAGCTTCCATTTTCACATTTATGTTTTTAGTGGGATGTCACTACTTTTTGTCAATAAATAATTATTATTCATCATTAAAATTGTAATGATCTACCTACTTCTATTAAAAAAGCCTATAATTAAAAACTAGAACCAATGCACCTTTATGCTCCATTATCACTCCTCGGACACCACCTACGGTCCACGTGCTCGTCAAAATCAAACTAACGAGTCCAAACACGAGGGTATTACATCAACGAATTACTGAGTTCCGGTGGTCAGCTTTCTGCTTCATCGTTAAGAAGACATCATCTACGGTTCAAGTCTCCATCGAAACAAAACTAATGAGTCTAAAAACGAGGGTACTACATCACCAAATTTTTGTGTTCCAGTGGCCCTATTTCTGGTTCATCATCAGACCTTGGACATCATCTAGGGTCCAAGTGATCATTGTAACAAAACTAACGAGTCCAAACACGAGGGTATTATATCAACTAACTTTTGAGTTCCGGTGGTCACCTTTCTGCTCCATCATCAGACCTTGGACATCATCTAGGGTCCAAGTGATCATCGTAACAAAACTAACGAGTCCAAACACGAGGGTATTATATCAACTAACTCTTGAGTTCCGGTGGTCACCTTTCTGCTCCATCATCAGGCCTTGGACATCATCTAGGGTCCAAGTGCTCGTCAAGAAAAAACAAATTAGTCAAATCACGCCAACTAATTCTTGAGATCCAGTGATCACCTTTTTGCTTTATCATCAGACACCATCAGACCTTGGACGTCATTTACGGTCCAAGTGTAAATAAGGAAATTAACCTTATCAATAATTCTCAAATTGGTGCAACTAAACCAAAATCTGATAGTCAGATAAATTTCTTTTTAAACTTCTTTTTTCTGCAACCATAAACATTATCTTCATCTTTTTCGCTCTTACATACCTATATCGATGTGTAATAAAGACAAGTGATAAAGTCGAAACGAAACCTTAAATGTCATACTCGCAGCGGGCGTTTAGACATGCCACCCGTTAATTTTTGTAATAAAACATTGTGAACTATATTTTTCTTCTACTCATAAACTATTCAAGATAACTAAAATGTCGCGTAACGAACATTATAAATATAGTCTGACAAGCGAGCGAGCGCAGTAACAGTAGGACAAAATAACTATACCCATCCCTTTTTTCAGGGTGGTAATACTAGCGTAAGAAAAAGACAGTATGATGCTCTATATCCTACTGTTACTGCGCTCGCTGGGTTGTCAGACAATGCCACCGACCTTCTGTTGCTGGCTGGCTGTTTAGGGCCAATGCCTTCATCTTATTATATCGCTTCAACCGTTTTAAAAAGTTTGACTGAATGTATCAAATTTTCGGATGCTTATATCTCAATAAAATAATTAAGCTATATTTATGAAATTTGGGGATATTGTTAGTCTCGGGGTCTAACTGGGGGGCTAAGATGCTAAGCGAATAGCCTGAGACCACAGTTTGTCGGCACTTTCTGACAATTTCTGATAATTTTAAATAGTTCTGTCAAATGTCTTTACATTTGGCAGCTGTCTCCGTCGCGCTATCCGTGCAACTTGTCCGTTTATCAACTTATAGCATGGTCTTCCGTGTGATATTCAAAATGGCGGTTGCGTTTCTTGAATAGTTATTTGTTTTTGTGTGCTAAATGTTGTTTAATGTGTAATATTTATAGCTTATTGTGCAGTAAACTAACGAAGAAGTGTGCAGCTAATGAAGAATTAATCCTGAAACGCGTGTAATCGCGTTATTGAGTAATAACTCGGTTGTCCCGGGATCTTGGCCTCCCGACATATTTATTACGTATATGTAGCTGTAAACGGAATAAATAGCAAGGCCAATTACCGAACAACGTCGCCCAAGAGGCAATATACTATTTATATAATAAAAAAACACTGATTATATTAATACGGGACACTGGCAAAATTGTCCAATTCTCGGACAGAGGCCATATTATAAAAGAAGAAGAAGAACTTATAGCATTATCTAATGACATTCGTGGATTAGCATCTTAGGCCTGCTGGATAGGTAAAATTTTGTGTGTGTATATTCAGTAGATTTTGAGTAACAAAGGGGTCAAAAAGTGCCTCTTGATGGTTCGTGCAAATATACACACTGCAGCAGCGTCGCCTGAACTTGGCTGGACACGCTGCCGCGTGGCATCTTTCACTGCACAGGCATAGTAAAAATTCATTTAATTAACCCTTTGACCGCCGTTGTCACCTATACAAGACAACGATAGTACGATACACTAACGCCGTCGTCTTGTATACAAGACAAAGTTTCAACCGCTTACTAAATGGTAAAATAATAGAATTTAAAAATTATTTTGTACTCGTGTCAACTTGTTGACCCTTTGTTTTTTCATACATTTACTTTTTAAGCAGGTATATGAATCCATTGTTTCATAATAAAGGATTTAAAAAATATGCTTATAATTTCTACATTTTTCCGTGTCACTGTCGCCGTTGGCATGTATAAAAGACAGCTAGGGATGGGAAAGTTCAATTGATGTGCAAGTTTTTAAAATGAATATGTTTTCACGAATCTGGTTTTATTTAAGCGTTCAAACATTTAATTGCCAATTATTGTCATTGTTGGTAACTACTCGTAGTAAGTAGGTATATGTAGAAAAAAAAGGCATAATAATGGATAAAGTTTAGGCAGCTTCTTCAGTAAATTGTCCATTGCGGTTTATTTGCCGAATAAATTATTGACCGCAGTGACAGCGGAGGTCTACATTTTAACTCGATATATATATATATATATATATATATATATATATAACCGATATATACAGTATGTATCACAACGAAGAGCAAACCTTAAAACTGGTTGACGGGGAACTCGAGTACAATGTAATGCCGTGCATTTCACGTGCCTAAATACATGTTTTATGGCATAAAATTACTAAATGAATTACTCGAAGACCATATTTTTGCAGTCGGTTAATGGTTTTTGTAACATCCTATAGGGTTTGTTTACGTTTTTGATTTTTGACAGTGCATGCGTATTGCGTACTGTTGATATGTAGCTAGGGGCAACTAATTAACATTAACGTTGTTATGTCAATACACATGCGCTTTGAGTTCTGTTTATAAGTAACCTAGGTAATTATTTTAATAATGGCTGTAGTCATAGGCAACGCGCAAGCGCTTTGTTAACTATTTGTTTGTAACTAGGTAAAAATCCAAACTTCAACAAGGTTTGACGCCTGTCTGTCAGTTGGTAATTTAAGAAATGTCATTTATAAGATTGTAAACAAATAATACAGGGGAGGTGCAACACAATAATAATAAATGTATATTTTTATACCTCACGTAAAACCTGTCGTATTTTTGATGAATTAGGTAAGTACCATGCTCATATTTATGATCTAAACATTAACGGGTTTCTTGTTTTGCCTTTCATTCTGATACATACTGTATATAAATATATATTATTAAATCCACCTGTTAGTTTTCTCCGAAAACCCTCCGGTAAGTATGTAAATTTATCGAGACACGATGCGCGTCCCTAATCTTATGGTTTATAAAGTTTACGTACCGACAAGCGCTTATGCCGTTGACTCAGACGCTATTATTACTTAACTCGCGCGTAAACAGTATTTGTCAGTCGGAACTAAAGACGTGCCCTGCGCGCCGTTGACATGTATAGAAGACTACTCGTACAGACTAGTGCGGTGATATTACTTCATGATTCGATAATGTTTAGTTGTTGTTTTTCATGATAAAGTCCTTTATTTTCAACATTTTCTTGTATAGTAAATCTGTTTAGTTTAGAAATTTTGAGAGAAATCTAAGTTTGGAAATAAAAAAAGGCAAATTGAGAAGAATTCCACCTTTAATTATGAATATCGATATCACTATTTGCAAACCCTAAACTTTTTATTAGTTGTTTACTTAAAATTTGCTCTGGCGTGTGAGTGAGCGTCTTGGCGAACAGGGTCCGGCGGCCAAAAGGTTGATTATAGTAAGAAGAGTGATGGAAGGATAACTGTTGAAGTCCTTTAACGATGACTCACACTAGGACGGGCCGGGACGGGACGGGACGGGACGATCTGACAATTTCTATAGAAAGAATCATGTGATAGCTCGGAGCCCTCGGATGTCACGTGACGTTTTCTATAGAAACTGAAACATCGTCCCGTCCCGCCCCCTCCCGTTCTAGTGTGAGTCATCCTTAAGAAGTATTAAATTTATAGTAAGAAGGTATATTAAGTTTTGAAAGGAATTTAAGCTAATCATAGAAATTTAGATATACTTACCTACCTACCCTGGATACCTACTTTTACTTTCCTTGTATAATGAAAACTCCCGTGTTCTTCAACAATTGTTTAATAACTATTTTCTCAAACATGATCGGAAATGTATGCATTTATGTCACGAAATGAAGACATGAAGTTTCTTGTTTACGGCTCCCCCCATTTACTTCTTGGCCGGCGGCCGTGAAGTAATGTATGGCGTAAGTATGAACGAAACATTATTGTCCGCTGCTCTAACTTTTTTAATTTGCGTACTAACACCATACTAACACTAAACTCACAAAGGAAAAATCACATACAGCCAATGACCACTATACTAACGGCACCGAGTGATGGCACTTTGGACGTTTGATTGCTCATGAAGTTCCGTAAATATTGACAGCAAAGTATAAAGGAAAAAATGTCAAACTTCATTGTTGCAGGGGCGGCATAGTGATGTTCCGCTATTTATCGATCGCATATCGAATCTAGGTACATGTTATTTAAAAACAAGTGACCTACTTCTTAATTACTAGCTTTCAGCTCGTGGCTTCATTCGCGTAGCCTACCCTATTTCATCTTCTGAAAATGTATTATATATTTTTGATATAAGAATACCCCGATTTCTATAATTTATTTGAAGATGTATAGATATAGATATAGAGCCCGTACTTTTCATGCCGATGACGTAAAACTGACGTCAGTCTGCATATAGGATGGTTTTAATTTGTCTCACTGTAATTTTCAACCATTAATCATCAATCACTTAATCATGTATTTTAGATTATTTTATTTTTCATATTGGTAATTGTTTATTAGCTATATATAGCCAAAGCAACACATATTGAGAGATAAGTAGTGTTACAAATGACATTATATTCATACATCAAATATGCTCTATTATGTACATTAATGGGAGTTGGATTAGTTTAATATTTATACCTACGTCTTTTATTAATGGTTGATAAATACACTAAGACTAATTATAATATTATTAAATACTCTGGGCCTATAAGTCATACGGCCCGGCCTGCCTATTTGTTAGTGACCCTGCCTATACGACGCAATTGAGTGGATATGGGCACAAATCAAGGGATATGCAGCTAGACACAACACAGAACCTCCATTCACCACATCAAAAATGTTCAAATTATTACGAGAAGCTTGTGATTGTAAAAAAGTTAAAAAAGAAGACTGGGAAAAGGTCGTAAACAGTACCATGCGACGAATAAGGGAAGATTACGGAAGAGATGTGAACATGAGATAACATTTTAGATAATGAAATAATAATTAATGTAGTATAGATTCGTCGAGGCCTGATAGTGATTTGGATTAAAATAATTATGTATATTAAATAGGAGGTACTTAATTTATCATTGATCATGGTCTTTTATTTTTATGCGTTATTTATTTAAAAAACTCTTTAAAAAGAAAATCTGTACAAAAGTGAAGTATATTTTATACAGATTTTCTCAACTCACACTTGACTGATGTTCTTACGATAATCATTTGAAGTGGTTCACTACTCACTACCAACCTAAATTATTGTCAGGTGTCAAAAGTAGCATGACTCGATGCCGCTACAGGTCCAAGTTATTTAAAGACAATTGCATTAAATACTTACTTACTTTTACCATAGAACATGGTCTTTTATATTTATGCTTTATTTATGTAATAAACTTTTAAAAATATACTTGACTTTGAATACAAACTTATTCAACTCGCACTTGACTGAAATATTTACGATAATAATTTGATGTGTTTCACAACACAACGTCATAACATCCCTGATGCAAATGATATTCTTGATCAGGATTCATCCTAGTAAGATCCTCCATCTGAGTAAACATTTTCAGTATAACTATCTTTTGTGAATACTTCCACTATATCTTCCTTAAATATAGTAACATCTTTAGAAACATAAAGAGCAAAGGTCTAGTCTTACTCAACGGTAACATCGGAGGGGGTATTGTAAAGGAATAATCTTTTATTGTCCTTCAATGCTGTTACAGAGGACATTTCAGTGAAATTCCATCCTATCATTAGTAGTCTCTCCAAATACAACAACCAAAACATCCAGATCTGTTTCATTTTCATCAATTCTGACTACAATTGTAGTTCTGAATTTCGGAACGACGGCGGCGAGACCGAAACCTCTCAAAGTAAGCACTGGTGTGCTTCCACTTTTACTCAATCCTAAAGGGGTCACATATGAACACTGAATCAGACTATGCGCACACCCAAAGTCAATATAAAAGTCTACCATTAGACCATTAACGCAAATAGTTTTATAAAACTTCTCATTTACGAAATCATCTACATCATTGCAAAGAGGAGCAGTAAGATTTGTACTGACATCAGGTGCTTTTGATTCACAGGTCGGTCTTGTATTATATCCGTCGGATATTGAATGATCTACATCTAATACTACTTTTAGCACCTTCTTGTCAGTAGATTGATTGATTGGGTTGCTGATGTCACGCGTTTGCTTGTGTAAATTTTGTAACGGTCTTTTAGTAAAATTGTCATTATTATGCCCTACTCTATAGCATTTCCTACATTTGACAATTACCTTAGTGCAATTTTGGTAAATGTGACCGCGTTAGTTGCATTAAAACAGGTGGTATCTACTCCCATGGTGCTTACAGTACTTTTACTAAAGGGGTTACTTACTACGAAACTCGCGTTTCCTAACCGGGTTTGATATTAACAAACCATGTGATGCGTCTTTAGATTGTGAGGGCTGTTGGGATGCTAAATAATTTAACAGATCTTCTGGTTAGAGCTTGAGCTCCATTTCTAATTGAACTATCTATAATTCCATAAATTATACAATCAACTGCTCTACATGATATTTTATTCAATGTACTCGTATGAATTAAACCATTCATAAACTGCCCATGCAATTTTGAGAGCGATAGTAAATTAAATTCTGTCAATTAAAATTCAGTTTTATAATGCTGACAGGTGCTCGAGTAGCTACTTATTTGTGGCTGCCTGCCTTATTCAAAGTGACGATGCATAATTATTAAAAGCCATCCATTGAATTGGTGAGTCGACGACACCGTGGCCCTGGCGAATCATTTAGCACGTGTTATTCCTGAATGAATGTCCAAACCCGTCTACGTGTCTTAATTTGCCAACACAATGAGAGACGGCGAGTAACAATGCTGATAGCTAAGTACATGGCTGTCCGCCATGAACGGTCGCAAAATTGAATCATCCGGCTCATTACACTAATCAAGCAGTAGGTAGTTATGAGTCAAAATGCAACCGGCGCGCGGCGTTCCAAGCCCGGTGTGTATAAATTAGAATTAGACTGTCCTGTTGGAGGCGCGGATAGTCATTATTATGAAATTTGGAGCATGCATGTTCAGTTAACATGTGATGTGCAGCAAGTCACGTGGATTCGATATTTGAAATTATTGGAGACGGGCCTTAGCATGACGTCTTAACGCGATTCAGTTTAGGTTCTCAACTGTGCTCAGTTGTACGGCAGCGACTCAGTTTAGGTCCTAAACTGAATCGCGTTAAGAGGCCACAGTGGCCAAATTGTTATCATTCAGACGTTAAGATCTCAATATTGATAACAACTAGGTATTTCGTTCAAACTGGTAAACGTGAAAACATGATTTTTAACAAAGGCCTCGATACTTTTATTTTTCAAACATAGGTCCTTTTCTACATGTTTTTAGTTAGAACGTCGAAACCCTTGAATTTATAAACATGATTATTAGTAAAATAATTAAGTAATAACTAGTTCTTAAATCTGGTAAAAGCTTTTATCTACAGAAATTGTAGTTTAGTGTAAACAGCAATTATCTGATTATGCAGTGTATTTTGGCGCGCCCGCCTACTATCGCCTTTTCATGTTTCGCGTGCTCTTGCAATTAGGTCTATCCCGCTCTCTTTTGCTCGCATATGTGGACTCTTAAGACGTCATGGTAAGGGGGCAAAATTACGAATTAGGAGCGCTTTTTATAGTACAATACAATTAAGAAAAAATAGTATTCCATAATTACTTCATAACTCATTGTCTCTGAGATATTTGGCATCAAAATTTAATAATTTTAGGTCAATAATCTTTGTCCTATTCATAATTTTTGTCCTAATTAGTTTAAAGCTAAACCGCCTTATTCATAAAAAAGTTAACAGAAGTTTTAGTTAAATTATGTTTTCTCCCATTCTGACAAACGCGATTGTCAAAGTGACAGATAAGGACAAACAATCATTTAGCTAAACTGTTGTTCAAGTGCGTTTATGAATAACGCCAATAGTCTCTAACTTTTTTTTTTAATTAGTCACATGTGCTCCCAATCATGTCGATTTCATATATGCATTTATAAGGCTGGCATTACACTGATAAGTTTTACTTACGTAAGTAGGGACGCAGCTATATGCAAAAATAAGACAGTGATATCATGCGTCCTATCCTATTCTTGCGTCCCTTACGTAACGTCTACTTACGTAAGTAAAACTTACCAGTGGAATGCCGGCCTCGCCCTTAACTGAAACCATATAACTATAAACGAAAAAGTGTTTCTTTGGACAATTTTAAAAATAATCATAAAACAGTACCTAAGTATTCATTTCCTTCCAAATTTGGCAGACATGGAGATACAAGATCAAAGAACCGCTGGCCGTTTTGTGTTATATGTAATTCTATCCGTCGTGCAAGTTTAGTTATAATGACTCAAAACTTGTCAAAAATCGATGAAAACCAATCCGATTTCTGTCACCTCGGGCCGGATCGTATTGGATGGGTGTAAATCATCCTTACCTTATACTTTTTTATTGTCCTGCGACATCTTCTAACGGTTTTCCGATGTCCCGGCCGTACGTATATTTTCAACCGACTTCAATATTTCTAAAGGAGGAGGTTCTCAATTCGTCTGTTTTTATTTTTATTTTTATGGATGTTAACTCCGTCATTACTGCACCTATTTGAATTTTTTTTTGGTTTCTTAAAGTAGATGGTTCCAGGTTGGTCCCGTTTTTTTCAAAATCCGTGAGGAATTGAGGGAACTTCTCAAATTTGAAAGGCACATGCATGCTGATTTGGGTGATTTCTTAAGAAACTCGATCATTTCTTTACGAAAATCATCAATTTGGTGGAGTGAATCTGATAATGAAGACCAGGGATGGCAAAGTGGAACTGCTTGGTAATTCCCAGGACTATCATCCGATTAAAAAAAATTTTTTTTTGTCTGAAAATAGATGATTCCAGGTTTGTCCCGTTTTTTTCAAAATCTATTTCTGATGATGGGATCCATGAGGAACTGAGGGAACTCCTCAAATTTGAAAGGCACATGCATGCTGATTTGGGTGATTTCTTAAGAAACTCGGACATTTCTTTACGAAAATCATCAATTTGGTGGAGTGGATCTGATAATGAATACCAGGGATGTCAAAGTGGAACTACTTGGTAATTCCCAGGACTATCATTCGATTTAAAAAAATATTTTTTTGTCTGAAAATAGATGGTTGAAGGTTTGTCCCGTTTTTTTTTTCAAAATCCATTTCTGATGATGGGATCCATGAGGAACTGAGGGAAATCCTCAAATTTGAAAGGCACATGCACAATGATTTGGGTACTTTCTTAAGACACTCGAGCATTTCTTTACGAACATCATCAATTTGGTGGAGTGGACCTGATGATGACGACCAGGGATGGCAAAGTGGAACTGCTTGTTAATTCCTAGCTCTATCATCCGATTTGAGACATTCATCTTTTCTTTGTAAAGAAATACCTTCAAGATAGTCCTATTTGATTATAGTTCTATTTTGATGATGGACTTCATGAGGGATTGAGAGAACTCCTCAAATTTTAACGGCACATGTATTCTGATTTGAGGGTTTCCTTAAGTAACTAAAACATTGGTTTGGGGGAGCCAACATTTTGATGAAGTGGACCTGATGATGAAGACCAGGGATGGCAAAGTGGAACTGGTCAATAAACCTAGCTCTACTTATTATCCTAGTTGTGACATTCATCTTTTTGATTTGATTTATATTCTGATAATGGAGTTCTAGAAGAATTCAGAGAACTCCTCAAATTTGAACGGCACGTTCATTGTGATTAGGGGGTGTTCATAATTAGCTTAGGCATTTTCTTACTATGGCCATCATTTTGCTGGAGTGGACCTGATGTTGATAATCAGAGATGGCATAATGAAACTGCTCGATAATTTACAGTCTGTCATCCAATTTAACACATTGTTATTTTGTTTGTGTTAAAGGTCTACAAGGGAGTTCCGTTTGATTATACTTCACATGAATTGATGGAAGCCCTGGGACATTAAGAAAGCTCCTCAATTTTCAATCGTACACGTGCGGTGTATTGGATATTTGTGAAGTAAACTGGCTAACTCAAACAAATTCAAAATTTCACTTTTACCGGGAACCAAATGAAGTCGGTTTTTTTTTCTTAAAAATTATTTACGTGTGTTTTGTAGTAGGTAGGTACCTAGGTAAACAGAGCACCCATGAATACCGTTGTAGGTCTCAATTTGCTTGATTTTTAAAAGTCAGTGCAATTTATTTATCGTTCATCTTGTGTAGCCTCACTCAAGCTTAAAAGTATAAAGGGGCAGAGCACAATTTGATCCCGCATTCCGCGATATTGGAACGGTGGAGTGCGACGTGATATGCGCGGGACTCGGCCCTGCAGCCATGATGCGGGCGCGAGCTTCTATCCAATCCGCCTTTCTATTATTCCTCTTGCTTGCCGAGCGTATCGATTATCGCCCTATTTTGCAAATCTTTTGATTTTTTCACTGGATTTCATACTAAAATAGTTAAATATTTGTGACTTTTTCATCAGCAAGGGAGTAAAGTTCGTTTTTGCTTCGAGCGCTTATTATGAGTCACGAACAACTCGAACTAGTGAAATATTCTATAGAAGAATTACCTACGAGCGTTAGAGAGCTGAAAGAAAAGCAAGAGGTGCAAGGAGGTGGGGAATGCGAGGTTCATGTTGCACACACGAATACGTACCTACCTACTTACCTACTACTTTTCAGCCGACTTCACAATTTCAAAAGGAGGAGGTTCTCAATTCGTGTGAATGTTTTTATTTTATTATTATTTTACTAATTACTCGTTTATTTATTTTCTTTCTTAGGCTAGTATTTTTACAAAACGTATATAAAAATAAAATACAAAACAACATACAAGAAACAATACAAAACAAATACACATTATAAAAAACATAACCTAGGTGCCGCCGCCAACAGGGTAAGGCCCAGGCTGCCGGTGGTATCATCCGATTTGAGACATTAATCTTTTGTTTGTTAGGAAATACCTTCAAGGTAGTCCTATTTGATTATGATTCGATTCTGATAATGGAATTCATGAGGAATTGAGAGAACTCCTCAAATTTTACCGGCACATGCATTGTGATTTGAGGGTTTACTTAAGCAACTTGAACATTGTTTTAGGGGGGACATTTTGGTGAAGTGGATCTGATGATGAAGACCATTTTATGAATTATTTTGTTATCTGAAAGTAGATGGTTTCAAATTGGTCCCATTTTTTTCAAAATCCATTTCTGATGATGGGGTCCATGAGGAATTGAGGGAACTCCTCAAATTTGAAAGGTACATGCATGATGATTTAGGTGGTTTCTTAAGCATTTCTTTACAAAAATCATCAATTTGGTGGAGTGGATCCGATGATAGAGACCAGGGATGGTAAAGTGGAACTGCTTGGTAATTCCCAGCTCTATCATCCGATTTGAGACATTCATATTTTGTTTGTAAGGATGTGATGGTGGAATTCATGAAGAATTGAGAGAACTCAAATTTTAACTGCACATTCATTGTTATTTGAGGGTTTCCTTAAGTAACTTGAACATTGTTTTGAGGGGGACCAAACTTTTTGGTGAAGCGTACCTGATGATGAAGACCAGGGATGGCAAAGTGAAACTGGTCGAAAAACATCTTTTTGTTTCGATTTCTATTCTGATGATGTAGTTCTTAAGGAATTCAGAGAACTCCTCAAATTTAAACGTCACGTGCATTGTGTTGTGATTGGGGGTACCGCGGTACCTAAGTTACCAAGCTAATTATGAATAGGTACGTACCTATTCATAATTAGCTTGGGCATTTTCTTACTGAAGCCATTATTTTGATGGAGTGGACCTGATGTTGAAGATCAGGGATGGCATCGTGGAACTAGTTGATAATTTCCAGACTTTCATCCAATTTGACACAGTGTTATTTTGCTTGCGACCTTGGAGGTCCACAAGGTAGTTCCATTTGATTTTACTTCAGAAAGCTTCCCAATTTTCAAAGGGCACGTGTGGGCAATTGGATATTTTTGAAGTAAACTGGCTTACCCAAACTAATTCAAAATTTCACTTTTACCGGGAAGGCCAAATGAAGTCGGTTTTATTTTTTTCATAAAAAATAGTATATTATATAAATATAATATAAACCACTTTGAAGGGAATCAATTGCTAACGACGACGACTCATCTCATGTTGATAATGATAAAATAAGTAGGTACTAACCTAGTTATTTTTTAAAGGTCAAGCAATAAATACTAAATGACATGTTATACGAGGAAATGTGTTTCATTGTATAATGAAATGGAAGTGATTGGTTTGTATAGTAAATTGTAAAAAAAAGTAAATTGGTTTGTAACGATAAAAACCCGACCATCATAGACTAGTTGGAAACGTTATTGGTAAATACAAATATGTTGGAAATAGCGAATTGGATTGGAACACAATCTCCTTGGGATGTGAGACGGCGCGCGCAGCATCCGCCTGGTAGGGACAGGGACTCGTGATGTGGGCTTACCTACACTTCCCATTCGACCGTTTTGCAACGTTTTAAAATTTTATTTTCTGTGTACCTACGAGTATAGTAGTTACCTATTAAGTACCGAATTAGTAGTTTCGCCAAATACCGCGAGTTATTAACTACTGTAGCAATGCTAATTGACGCATATTCCAAGAAAAACGTGGTTTTGGTAGTGTTTATTGAGAGTCTGTATTTTCTTTTTGGCCAGCAAGCAGCCAATTGCCAACTGCGTCGACCAGAAAAATAGTGTACAGACCTTGCCAGTAAATAAAGCCCCTCATTCACGGCAGTCCGCCGGCACCTCCGGCACGTAATAAAGTACCGTGAATGTCGTTGCCGGATGCGTGCCGTACGGCAACACCGGGCAGGATGTGCCTTGAATCCTGCTAGCTCCGCCCACCCCCTTGCAGTCCGAATTGCACTAAATTACAGTAAGAACATAACTATAAATAAACTAAGCATAAAATATTAATTATTCATTATTAAAAATAACATACGACATGGCGGCGATTTTTAAAATTCGAGTACAGTGTATGCGATACAACGCAGCGTTGCGCAATTTTCAACAAATAAGTGCAAATTGGGCTGCCAGGCTGGGCCACTTGCACACCGTGTGTCCGCTACATCCAGCCATGCCGGAGTGCCGGCGGACTGCCGTGAATGAGGGGCTTTAGAAAGCCTCAGCTTCGCTTCGGACGACAATCACACGAGATCTGAGACATTTCTTACTTTACAGGCCTGGGTACGTAATCTACAATGAGTGTGCTTACCATGAGTTGTAAGTAGACGGCGCGTTAGAGACTGAGCGTTTGCAAAGTATATCCGTCTTGCTCCTACCACTACTCTGGCAGGAGCGAGACGGACATACTTTAGAAACGCTCAATTTCTAACGCCTCCGGCTACTTACAACTCATGGTAAGCACAGCCCACATAGGTACTGTGTGTCAGCGCAAAACAGGGCGCGATGAAGTTAAATTAAATAAAAAAACCTATTTGAGTTTATATGTAATTTTTATAAATTGATAACCTTTAAGATTTTGACTTTGGTATGCTCGTATGTAAGTTAGGTATTTAAATCAATAGGTATATTATTGGTTTTAAACTTTTAATAATTTTTAGACTTGGGTGTCGTGTGATGTGAGTCACCACGCGCTTTGTCACTTTGTCAGCCATCCATTTTATAAACTAGGTATATTATTATGGCAATCGGTTTTTACTCAAGTCGCCCCCCTCAAGTACCTACGTATTTCTCGGCTTGAAAGACTACTCGTACATCTAATTACAGTAAAGATTAACGTCGACACGCTCGTCACAGATTAAAAGCACACCAACGCACTGTAAGTTGTCAATTACATTGCACGTCCTCCTACGATTGATGCCAAGACGCAGCGCTTTAGTCGGCTAAACAGACCCACGCACTTTTCTTGGCACTGTCTTCTTAAACAATTGAGAATATGCAAGATTTTTTCGGAAGACGTTGATTGATTATATTTCCAGTCAAGTTTCTCCATGGTCTTTAGTTAGTAGTTATAGATAAATACATAATCCTTTCCCCAAAAATGTCCAAAATGTGAAACGACATAAAATAGTAAGATCCTAATGAAAACATAGCAGTATTATAGTATAGCATAGTAGGTACTACTCTTAAAGAAACAATAGTACTGCAAAACAATTTTTTTTTTTCCTTAATTGACACACAATACATGTTTCTCCTTTGTAGGGTCTTCTCTTGTCTCTTCAATTAAACGCAGTTTAATAGGTTTCTTCATTTATTTATAAACAATGCAATTAATGAAAAATAGCTAGATAATTCTACCAGTAGATGTCAAATTCGCCCTTGCAAAATCGTACGTCAAAAACAATGTATTGTTGCCATATCAAACTCGTCTAATACCCTATAGATACAAAGTTACGCGCATGTAATATTATAATAAGGTATTATACATAGTAGAACATTGATATGAATATAATAACCTTACACCTTCGGCCGTCCTTTTAAGGAGGGGTCCTCCCCACCAAATTAGAAAAAAAATGTACTTTGAGTTATTAACATTAGGTTACACCGCTGGAAAAACATGACTCATGTTTTTTTTTAATAATTTTCAACTTTGCTACTTCATCATCACTAAGATGGTCACTAATATTTAAATCCGTACATGAATCATTTTCAAAGTTAAGAGAATTTACATTGAGACAATAATTAGCTGTAATAACGCGGGTGACCAGCTCTCCTTTCGACAAAGTTAGTGGTAAATCAGTGACATTTTGCACTAATATACCACCTTCACCTCTTTTGATATTATATTCACCCGGTAACACATATATTTCAGAATTTGGTTTACCACACAAACAACCCTTCACATAAATTGAACCTGAATAATCTTTATCTGACTTTACTTGAATTACCATCATTTTATTTGGTAAGACTACTGTGTCAGTTATCAATATGAGTCTTAACTTAGCTGGTAATTTTTCAACTATAAGTGCATTATTAGCACTAGTAATTTATCCCAGGTTTTTCAGTAAAACTATGACCCACTAATACAGGATACTTAATGACACAATCCTCAACAATGTAAGTCTCTACAGTTTCTACTACATCACTTATCTCCATCTCGACATAAACTACACCTAAAGGCATAACTCCATGAGGTCCGATTCCTGTCAACAATGGGAGCTGACTGTACGCTTTCCACTTAATTCCCATTTTTACCGCTTCACTATATCTCAATAATGTGCCTTCAATACCCATATCAACAAAGCCACGCGTATAGTTGTTATTTATTTTCATATCTACTACATACTTGCTATTGTGATCCTGTTTTTCTAAATGTCTATCAAAATGTACCAGGAGCGCGGCAGTTCGTAAGGAATGGCGTCGCATAGTACAGCAGGCAACACGACCTACGTGACGGCCACGACCACTCTGACAAGAGTGTAGCGCCAAAGAAGAGATCAAAATTAATCCGCAGAATATTCTTTACTGGAGTACTTTCATCTTTTTTATGTTTTTCACCTGGTAACTTTGGAAAGTTTGTCGACAGGTGCCCTTATTCTATGACAAATAATACACCTCAAAATAGTTTTTGTGCATTTGTAACTAAAATGACCCTGTTCGTTGCAATTATAACAAACAATTGGGGATTTTGAATGAGATTTTGAGTCTGTACTTGATACTAAGGTCTTTAAATTACCACTACTTACATTAGAGAAATTAAGTCGTTTGGTCCATGTATTAGAACTATTTTTTTGTTTCTCAGAATCATGTGACTGTGACTTGACAGATTGAAAATATTCCAAAACATGTTCTGGCTGCTGACATTTTAAAGCCTTGGCACCATACCTAACAGATCTATCATCTATTCCATTCAAAATACAATCTACTGCACGCTTTCCATGGATATCACAACGATTTAATAAGTTCAACTTGGAATAAAAGTAAAGTTCTAGTGACTCATTAAGCTTAGCTCGCTTATTCAGCATTTCGGTTAACAATTCTGCGTAGTCATCAATACTAGGGAATGACTCTATTAATTTTGCTTTTCATTCAAGCTATGTAAAAGACATTGACGGTAAAGCTAAATACCAATTCTTTGCTACCCCAGTCAATTTAGATAAAGCGTAGTGGATGATTTGATCATCGCCCCAGTTATATAATCTTGCGCACTCATCCACCTTATTTAGCCACATATTAATTGTCTGCTCTTTAACCATGGGGTCAAATTCCGGTACAACATTACCTAACATTGGAAATTTATTACCTTCTGGTTTATTGTTTGTTAACACTTTAACTAATTCCTTAAGAAATAACTGATGTTCGTTACCTTGATGAGTGTTCTCTATAGTTATCGAACTTGGAAGGTTCTCACGGCTCCGTACGTAACGGCGTACCACGTACTTCATGCATCTGGACGCGGCTTCGTGGACTGTTCTCGCTGTGCTGACGATTACGACTCACACTTCGTCGTACCTGGCTGCGACTCTGAATATCACGACTTCGGGTGCGGCTTCGGCTGCTGCCTCTGTGACGACTACGGCTGCGTCGGTCACCACTACGACTAAAACGACCGCTGTTACGACTTCGATAACCACGACTCTTCGTACTACGCCGACGACTAGTACTACGACTTGTTCGGTGTTCACGCTCACGTTTTCGACTCGGTTTTCGACTGCGCTTACGATACCGATCACGCCTTTCTTCAGAACGACTCCCCCGACCTTCACTGCACGTAAAACTAGGGCTTCTCGAACGCCGATTCCGGTAACGCCTGCGTCTTTCTTTTGAGTCATGAGTACTTTGTTCACGCCCGCGGTGCTTTTTGTTATGCATTTTACTGCGACTCTGCGACTACGGCGTTCAGGGGTACGTACTTGAGCCTCTTCATCCTTATTCTGATCAGAATTATTCATCTTAGAGAAAGTAACTTTCGTCCACAACGACGAAACAAAAATCTTCTTTTTGGCTCCGTTCTTCTGGGCTTTTGGCACTTATCCCACTTCTGAATTGTAGGGTCTTCTCTTGTCTCTTCAATTAAACGCAGTTTAATAGGTTTCTTCATTTATTTATAAACAATGCAATTAATGAAAAATAGCTAGACAATTCTACCAGTAGATGTCAAATTCGCCCTTGCAAAATCGCAAGTAAATGTAAAGTATTGTCATCAACCGACGTCGAAAAGGCATCGCACGAAGCTTACGCAAGTAATCAATAAAGGTCAGTCAAACTCATGTGACAATTAACATGTAGGCATTTTAATATATTTAATAACTTAACGTATTTAACAAAAGTTAATAATCACGAATAAAAATTTGGTTTTCCTCACAAGTGTGTTGGAAAACGTCGTATGAAACGTGTGTGAGTTGTCATTAAACCTAGGTACGTACACGTCGGCTTCCTTATTGCGCACTCGCGCGCACAATATCGCCTCGTGTATATTAATGACCATTATAGCACACTTGTATCACGATGTACCTACTATTGGAACTTCCGGTTGATACTCAAGATGGCGAGGGCGTTTCTGGAATTATTTTTTGTGCGCGTGTAATCGTTATTTAGTCAATAGCCGGTTGTCCCGGGATCTCTGACAACATTTTGTGGCTGCCTGCAATCAAGATGTGATGTTGCTATTTCAAATAAGCAGGCGTTTATTTATATATTTATTCAATTCCATAATACTCTTTAACGGCCCTTCATACATGTGGAAGCATATTGCGAGCACTAACCTTAGGCAGTACTTTCACCCTTGAGTAGGCAGCCATTAGCTAGAACTAGAAATGCACCCGCCAACCTGACGTCAGAATAGCGGGCGTCATTAATTTCTCAAATATCTCTGGAGTTTAAAGAGCACATTGCTCGAATTTAGGCGCACATTCGGCACATTGCTAGCACTAACTCCTGACGTATACCGCAGCTCTATTTCTTGATGTACACCCGCCATCCTGACGATTACCATAATTTAATTTGCTATTAGTATTTTATATTTCGGCTACAGCGGCGGCTGTTAGAACTTTTATTTAATCATTATTTGAAGAAACGGGAGCAGTATTCATATTTGTTAACTATGTTATTGACATGATATTACTTCCATTACACACCACTTGCGGTTAGGTACTTAAACGCGACGCAAAGTAAGTGAAATATGAAAAATCAATATCAAAAAAATAAATGGTCTTTTAAATCTTAATACCGCGTACCGTACCGTACGTTTTGAAGGTGCATGTACTTACTGAACGATGGTCATTTTTCTTCTCAAAGCTTAGCTTTCGCCGCCCACGCACGCTAATTTAAATCCGTATTGATACCTGAGTAGGTACTTTAAAAAAAAAGAGTGCGATCTATTAGTTAACCTTTCTCGAAGCTTAGCTTTAAGGATACCATTTTTTTTCTTAGCTGATATTGTTTTAATTCATATAAGTAAATAATAACTCGCTCTTAATAGTGTGTGTGTATGTGTTTTTTTTCATCCAAATATTTAATAATACATTACTGCAGAGGCCGTGAAGTAAGGGTTTGCTGGACGAGTTTGTGGTAGACGGATTAAACAAGTTCTGCAATCTGTCTTCCGGCCGAGGCTTGTATAGTGCTTTTCTCAAACATTGTGAGGAAATATTAAAATTCAAATAACTACTAGGTAAATAGTTAATAAGGAAATAATACATTACTGCAGAGGCCGTGAAGTAAGGGATTGCAGGACGAGTTTGTGGTAGACGGATTAAACAAGTCCTGCAATCTCTCTTCCGGCCGAGGCTTGCATAGTGCTTTTCTCAAACATTGTTAGGAAATATTAAAATTAAAATAACTACTAGGTAAATAATTAATAAGGAAAAATATTTTTAATTTGCCACCTTTTTAATTTTTTTAAAGATGCCATTTGAATGAGCTATTCGAGCACTATGTTTAACCGCACATAAATATACATAGAACAATAGAATTTGTTTTTTTTAATGTCGCAAGTATCTAGTGGTCGTTGGCTGTATGTAATTTTTCCTTTGTCAGTTTAGTGTTAGTACGCAAATAAAAAAAGTTAGAGGAAGACAATAGTCCGTCTGTTAGATTATTACACGATTTTTTTCTTTTGTTTGTCAAATGAATGAAAAAATTACGGAAATACAGCGCATTAAAGTTTCGCGTGAAGTGAATTTGCCGCTAGGGGCGCTAGTGGACCGTGGGTCCTACGAAAAGAGGTTATATATGTCAGTACATTTCTCATTAGATTTTAATTTAAATCGTGTTTATTTAGAAAAATATGCACTTTTAGAGGAATTGTTACTAGTTAATTATTGTTTTGACTCTAAATTAAGCTTACAATTTTAAAGTTTATATTAAACGGCCGTAAATTACCGTAAATTTAGAGGTTACTTTATACAAAAATGTCTCTTTTGGTTAACATATTATTGTTATTGTTACTATAATGTTCAAACAGTACCTACAGTAGTCACTAGTCATAGCAAGCTCCGTTTTCTATTTCGGTCTGGGGCCTTGCCAGTACGTCTTACCGCGATTCAGATAAGGACCTAAACTGAGTCGCTGCCGGTTGTATGGCAGAGACTAGCACAGTTAGAAAAGTAAACTGAATCGCGTTACGACATTATAATAAATTGAAACAATTTATTTTATTAAGACAAACATATTAGGGGTATTGCATTGAATAAATATGTATAACATAAATAAAAAGTACCTACTCTTAATGATCGCCTCTTTTTTGATACAGGCGTGCTAACCACTCTAACCACTCGTCAATAGCTCCTCGCACCTTTTCTATAGGGATTGGCTTCGATTCTCTCACTAGCGTGGGTTTTAGGAACTGAAGGTATGGATGTGTTTTTCGGCATGCTCTTAGCACAAAGCGTACTACAACTGGTTTAAGTCAGGGCTTGACGCAGCGCAGGCTATTCTTCAGTACTAAAAAGCTGGGTAAGTTCTCTTTTAGCCACTTCTGTGTGGACAGAATCTTGTTTAAAAGACCAGTCTTTTCCAGAGAATAAGGTTGTAGATAAGGGTTTCTCAACTTTCTCTAGTATGCCTTTCTGATAATTGTGTGCCTTGACTTTGACCCCCTGTTGACCGAAATAAAGGGGAGTAAGTAACACCTTTATATGAATCACCCACCATACCTTGACGCTAGCCGGGTGATGGGTATGTTGGACGTTTCGCACGTTAGCCGTGATATCCCACGGACCTGAATATATACAGGTTCCTGGGATATCCTTAAGGCTTTTGACATACCTAGATTTAGTTATTTTGTCTGTAATTTTTTTTTTCGACTGTATTTTTTTTTATCGATGTATTTTTTTTTCTAGGATCAGCATGCGACATCGATCACGCCTCATCCTGTATTCTTAAATAATAAACTTTTCTCCGACTTTAGGCTTTTACATTAAGATCATATTTAAGAATTTTGTTTACCGATATGCATTAAATGTTAGTTTTAGAGCCGTTTTTCTTCTGTGTGCAGCACGGATTTCGACGGAGTCGTTCCCTGGGCCTATACCACGAAAATCGAACGCTTGCGGATTTGTATCTCCACCTCTATCACACTTGCATATTGGAGTGACAAAGAGGTTTTCCCGTCAATGCCAATTTTCGACGTTCGTGGTCAATATGTATATATAGATCAATTATGTTCGCTGGAATCCTTACCGATCGCGGACGACCGGTTCTTGGTCGATCATTAGTTGATTGGGTCTACCTGTACCTATTCAAGGTATACCTACTTAATATACAAAATTGCGATTAGCTCCAATACGTTTAATCTGATTGAAAATATCCATAAGGTTTGCACCAGCTTCGTACAACGAAATCACCGTCAACCGTAATTGTTTCTTTCCCGCCATCTCGATAAAGAATGACAAATAATCGAACAATATTATCTTTTTAAAATTAAAATGTTCCAACCTCAAAATTCGAAACACTGAGAGCAATCTGCAGCCATGTTGCAAATTCAACTTTTTAAATTCGTCTCAAAATTGATGAACACACGAGGTATATCCCAACACAGGCCTACCAAAAGACCGGGATATAATATATAGGCCCGTGACTGCCAAAGTGGATAAATAACAATAATAAACCCGCGGTGGCCGCTTGTGGCGTACTGACGGTGAGTGGCGATACTCACCGCGGATCCTTATTCCAGAGAGTTATTTTATAACTTTATAAGGTCCTCGCCTCTGTGCTTGCCTTAGCTGGCCGGTCGGAGTGAAGTAGCAAGAGCGGGAGATATACTCCAGGTTGAAGTATTATATGTATATGATAACGCCGGCAGCCTGCTGAACGGGAAACCAGAATTAGGGAATGCAAAACCGGTTATAGTAGTATCAAAATAACCGGTTAATAACCGAAACTTTAGTTATTTTCATACAAGTCATAATCGGTTTTGCATTCCATAATCGAAAAATGATAAAGACTAAAAAATTATATTATATAGTTAATAATGACAACACGCCTGAGCTGAGACGAATGTAATGACCTCATGGCCGCTCCACACAGTACCTTGTACTATTATTTATTCTGTGACAGTAGGCCATTATGTTAGGGCCATTATGTTAGGGCCATTATGTTAGTAGGCCATGATGTTTCTGTGATCAATATGGTCAAAACCGGAAGCGATCACCGTCTGGCAAGAGGCACATTGAATATATGTCCTAAGCTAGAACGCTCTTGACTGATGAAGTCTACGCTCCGTCCTGCACTCCAAACTCAAAACCCCGAGAGCTTTCAGCTGGAACTCCAAAACCGTTTCGATTGCCTAGGCGATGATGTGGACGAATTCAACGACGGGTTTGTGGAAGCTGTCCATAGCGCTGGGTCTAAGTTTTTTAAGGCCCAACGGACAAATAAGACCAAAAGGCTCTCAGACTCTACTCAGAGACTCTTCGATAAGAGGAGTAAAATGGTTCTACAATCTTCAGTTGACGCGACTTTATACCGGCGGCTCAACAAGCAGATCTCTAAGTCCCTCACCCGCGATATGCGCCAATTCAATACTAAGTGTATTGAAGAGGCCATTCAGCGAAATAAGGGCTCCAAAGTTTTTGCAAGGGATCTGTCTGTTGGGCAAAGCCAGCTCGCTAAGTTAAAAACTGAGGATGGTAGAATCATCACATCCAAACCTGAGCTTCTGAGTGAGATAGAGAGCTTTTATGGACAGCTATACACGTCTACTAGCAGACCCGAAGTTGGTCTGGCGGAAGACCCTAGAGCTAGACTGGCCCGACACTATACCGAAAACATCCCGGACATCAGCCTGTACGAGATTAGTATGGCTCTTAAACAGCTCAAAAACAACAAGGCGCCTGGTGAAGACGGAATTACAGCCGAACTTCTGAAGGCGGGTGGTAAACCGGTCCTTACGGCCCTTCAGAAGTTATTCAATTCCGTCTTACTAGAAGGGAAAACGCCAAAGGCATGGAGCGGAGGTGTGGTGGTACTGTTCTTCAAAAAAGGCGACAACGCCTTACTGAAGAACTACCGACCCATCTCACTTCTGAGCCATGTCTATAAGCTGTTTTCAAGAGTCATTACGAATCGTCTCGCACGCAGGCTTGATGACTTCCAGCCTCCCGAACAAGCCGGTTTCCGGAGAGGCTTTAGTACCGTAGACCACATTCATACGCTTCGTCAGGTTATACAGAAGACCGAGGAGTATAATCTGCCCCTCTGTTTAGCGTTTGTGGACTACGAGAAAGCCTTTGATTCGATCGAAACATGGGCGGTACTACAATCTCTCCAACGGTGCCAAGTAGACTACCGCTATATCGAAGTGTTGAAGTGTTTGTACGAGAGCGCCACTATGTCAGTCCGACTCCAAGACCAGAACTCGAAGCCTATTCCGCTGCAGCGGGGAGTCAGGCAGGGAGATGTCATCTCTCCTAAGCTGTTTACCGCTGCACTGGAGGACGTTTTCAAGACTCTGGACTGGAGAAGGCTAGGCATCAATGTAAACGGCGAGTACCTCACTCACCTTCGATTTGCTGACGATATAGTAGTCTTGGCTGAGACCATGGAGGAGTTAAGTACGATGCTTGTTAGCCTCAGTAGAGCCTCCGGGCGAGTTGGTCTTAAGATGAACATGGATAAGACGAAAATCATGTCGAATATCCATGTAGCACCAACTCCAGTGACAATCGGAGACTTTACACTCGAAGTTGTAGACGATTATATATACCTTGGACAAACTGTCCAGTTAGGTAGGTCCAATTTCGAGAAAGAGGTTAATCGTCGAATCCGACTCGGTTGGGCAGCGTTCGGGAAGCTGCGACACATCTTTTCGTCCAATATTCCGCAGTGCCTGAAGACGAAAATCTTCGATCAGTGTGTGTTGCCAGTGATGACATACGGTACTGAAACGTGGTCGCTTACAATGGGCCTCATAAGAAGGCTCAAAGTCACCCAAAGGGCGATGGAGAGAGCTATGCTAGGAGTCTCTCTGCGAGATCGTATCAGAAATGAGACCTTCCGCAGCAGAACCAAAGTAACCGATATAGCTCTCCGAATCGCTAAACTTAAGTGGCAGTGGGCGGGGCACATTGCACGTAGAACCGATGGCCGTTGGGGCGGAAAGGTTCTCGAGTGGCGACCGCGTACCGGAAGGTGCAGCGTGGGTAGGCCCCCCGCAAGGTGGACTAATGACCTGGTGAAGGTCGCAGGAGTCCGCTGGATGCGGGTGGCGCAGGACCGGTCATTGTAGAAATCTTTGGGGGAGGCCTATGTCCAGCAGTGGACGTCTTTCGGCTGAAATGATGATGATGATGAAGGCCATTATACGAGACGTAGCTAGAGTTACTCTAGAGTCAAACCACGTTATCTCTGCCGAGCAAAAGAACTGTCAAACTTAAAAGTGTTATTTTAAACGTCAAACTTCTATGAAATTATGACGTTTACTTAACACTTTAACATTCTGTGCTATCAAAATCCCGGGAACTTAGCATAGACTGACTCTATACAGCAGAACAGGAAATGCCAGTAATGCGTAACCCCTTTTACTCATAACTGCGTCCCTTATCATCGCCCATCATAGCCCATTGTGTGGAGCGGCCATCATACGTGGAAACCCGTTAACGGATGTAGACACCTAGGCTGTAGACGTGATAAATAAATGGATATACATACATATAAATAGAACAATAACCATCCTTCGGTAATCGTACAAAAAGGAAAATAAGTCAATGCGAAAGAAAAGTTTCCTAAATATGAAGCTTTTTCGAAGCTTACAAGACGCACAAAATAAACTAAGACATCGTATAATAAGGTGCGATTACTGGAAGTAATGAATTGTGTGGACCCTGAGTCATAAACCCAATTAGGTATGGTCGGTAAAAAGGGTCATCAGAACATTGCCATTTCAAATCAACAAAAGATCATCATCGCCGAAAATAATTTTGTTTGGTGTAGAACCACCGCCTACAGTGCTTCTATTTTCTTAATGTCCCTCGACAAGTCTAGTGTTTTCGAATACAAACGACTATGTCCAACAACCATGTACAGAATTTAAATCCAGAACTATGCTTTTTATTTATATTTTTTAAACAACAACCATTCTTTAGAATCAGAGGGTAAATCGTTTTTGTCGCAGTTTTTGGTTTTTATTTATCTACAATACAACACATCTTATGGATGACTCACACCAATCCGATCCGTTCCGGGACGATCTGTCAGTTTCTCTAGAAAACGTCACGTGGCCTCCGAGGGCTCCGAGCTATCACGTGATTCTATCTATAGAAACTCCGATACTCACACCAATCCGATCCGTTCCGGGACGATCTGTCAGTTTCTCTAGAAAACGTCACGTGGCCTCCGAGGGCTCCGAGCTATCACGTGATTCTATCTATAGAAACTCCGATACTCACACCAATCCGATCCGTTCCGGGACGATCTGTCAGTTTCTCTAGAAAACGTCACGTGGCCTCCGAGGGCTCCGAGCTATCACGTGATTCTATCTATAGAAACTCCGATACTCACACCGATCCGAGCGAGTCGGATTGGTGTGAGTAATCCTTTAAACAGACGATAAATTAACCGTTCTTATAATGTAATAAAAAATCTGAAAAGCATGGGTACATTAACAATTAAAAATATTATTTACAATATGAAGGTTTGAGACGTTTTTCTTTAGAATTTAGACATCTATCAATTTGTGGATAACTTATTTCGCTACGGTACACATTATTGTAGCGTACGGAGGACTCTTATGTAAGGGAAGGGTTAACGGAAATCGAAGACCGAGTAGTAATGGAAGGGGACTTGCCGTGACTGCTAGGAAATGGGAAGGAAATTAAATTTCACAAGCGTGCAAGCCAAACTAACACTTACTTAACAACGATGTGACTTTCTAGAGTTATTTATCAATCACTGACTACTTAGAGTAAGCACTGAAATAGGTATAATAATTATAGCTAGGTTTATCGAGTCTGCAACTGTAACTCAATATTGAGAAAGTTTTCAAACAATAATTTTGCTTTTTATATCTACCCTAATTACTGAAAAGTTTTCAGTAATTAGGGTAGATATTTTAGATATTTTCAGTGAAAACACCATTTTTTTTTCTCTCCATCTATACGAAACAGTCTCTCCATCTAACTCTCCATCTAAAAACAAACACATATTCCTCAACTCTCCCATGCCCTGCAAGAATGCGACCTATATATACCACTGAGTTGCAGACACATTTATCTACACATCTACTCGTAGCTCTGCCCCCGTGGGTCAAATGTCCGAACAAAATGCCCAATGACCTTTGCCACTTTTCTTCCCTGACAAGGAAGGATCAAAGTGGGACTTTTCAGTTCGAGGACCACACTGTTTTACGTTTCTGGGCATTATCTGGTGGCATTTGTGGTGTTAGTATGATACCGTGGTGATGATTATTTTCCACATAGGCAAAGATACATAGGTGTGAATAGCAGTATATACATATTCTGACAGACCGCAGTGAAGATGCTACAAACCACTGTAGCTACCTTCACGTCAATTAACACCGCCATCTAGCGGCGCCACTTCAACAACACCAACACAACTTGCTAGTTAACTAGCTTCGCGCACGCCATCTATTGGTAGGAAGATCTTAACTCCGTATTAGGTATTGGTTAGGTTCTAAAATCTATCCAATCACACAATATTCTCCGATACGGCTATTCTGATAAACAGCGCGTTCTCGCGTTGTGTAGGTACCTACATTGCATATAAAAGTACACAAGGCCAACATTTCTACCAATAGCAGACTATTATGCAAAGCGCCAGTGACTTTCAGCATCTTGAAACCACATTGAAAAATCAAATGCTTCTACAGTGCAAAGCGCGACGGCTTTCAACAACATTAATACTCAATTAATGTAAAGCGTAGAAGCTTTCAACACTACTGTAAATTTAAGCAAAGCGTATAAGCTTTCAGCAACCTTAATCCATAGTGCAAAGCGAAATTTAAGGAAAGCGTACAAGCTTTCAGCCAAGCCTCCCGTCAAAACTGAAAACATCAAAGTCATAAACTCGTCCTTCACTTCCTTACCAAGTAAAGAAAGTGACAAAAAGAGATGTATATATGTTTGTTATTTCTCCGATTCCGTAGGTTGAAAACAGTTTTGCTGATCTCTTTTGATGCAATTGGTCCAAGCAGCCAAATTAAACACATCGTTGTAATTTCGTAGTCAGTATCAATGCATTACAACTTAACTTGGTCGCATATTTTGATAGTGGATTTTACAAATGTCGTAAGAGGCACGTAATTAAGTTAGACGACATTTGAGAAATCCACTGCCAAAATATAGATCGCTCCAAACTGTTCTCATTTGACAGTTATCGTACTACTTCCACGCTAGTTATTCTTCCGTGATACAGACAGACATAGCATTAATATAGAATACAATTTTCAACGGAAAGAGACAATATGTACGATTAATAATATTCTATTTTGTACAAAAAGATATATGTTAACGTAAATAAAATTTAATAAAATGTTTTTTTGCGAAATTTACATTAAGTATTTGGCACTAGCATGCTTACCACGAAAATCGAAAATTGGCAATGACTCCAATAAGCAAGTGTGACAGAGATGGAGATACAAATCCGCAATCGTTCGATTTTCGTGGTATAGGCCCTGCTTGTCCATGGCTGACCAAGAGATTTAATTTAAAAAAAAGTGGGATCTAATCTATGACATGACATGTTATACAGACTGACGACTGTCGAACTGTGTTTTAACGCCTACTGTTACTTGTAATTTTATAATATATTTTTAATAAAGTTGGTTAAGGTACTTGAGTACTCCCATCACGGTTATTTGGTTAAGTATTATGTCATTTTCTCTACTTTAAACAAGGTGCATCAAATTGTGTTTCAGATAAAAACACTCAAAAGTTGAAGGCCTTCGTAGTCCAAACTTTGTCAACATGAAAAAAAAGGTACGTCTTAAAATGTTGACTTTACTTTACTCCGTATTATTATTTGATGACTGCTCTCGTTCTGTACTAGTGATGTCTTTTGTTTAAGGTACTGTTAATGGGTAAGAGTGGTTCAGGGAAGACCAGTATGAGGTCCATAATTTTCGCGAATTATATCGCGAGAGACACCAGACGTCTGGGCGCTACAAGTTAGTACAACAAATTTTGTGTGACTTAATTTGATGAGCCCGGCTTGTGTAATATGCTGAGAGTGTACCTGGATGTTTCAGTTGATGTGGAGCACTCCCATGTGCGCTTCCTTGGCAACCTGGTGCTTAACCTTTGGGACTGCGGCGGCCAGGAAGCTTTCATGGAGAATTATTTTGCTTCTCAAAGAGACAACATTTTCCGAAATGTTGAAGTGCTCATATATGTGTTTGATGTGGAGAGTAGAGAAATGGAAAAAGACATGCACTACTACCAGTCCTGCTTGGAAGCTATTCTTCAGGTAACATCAGTTTAATGACATCTCATATTTAAGTTTATAATGCACAATATGTAATTTAAATTTTATTAGAATGTAAAGGTACAATTTAAAATTGATTTCATTATCTGAAAAAACAGCATCCTACTATTGTCTTTGAATGAATGCTATCACCTATGTTTACACACCACTTAGACTAATGTTTTAAAAGTATACTCTTAAATATTTTAGAACTCACCAGAAGCTCGGATATTCTGTCTGGTGCACAAGATGGACTTGATACCGGAAGAATCACGGGAAGAAATATTTAAGGAACGAGAAGAGGACCTGAAGCGACTCTCCAAACCATTAGAGTGCACTTGTTTTCGGACCAGTATATGGGATGAAACATTATATAAGTAAGTTTTAGTATTCAATGAAATATTTTGTTTTACAACTTATGAAATATTCTTGTAATTTGTTCATATTTGTTTCAGGGCGTGGTCAAGCATAGTATATAAACTAATACCTAATGTCAAAGCTTTAGAATCGTCTTTGAAACAATTTGCATCAATTGTGGATGCTGATGAAGTGAGCCCATTTTATAATATTATTAACTCAGTACCAGGGATGTCACGAATGTCAGTTCTATTAAATTCGCGAATGCGGATGCGAATGTGCGAATGCGAATATTAAGGAATGACACTAAAAACTCAACGTACATCATCACTTTTTAATCATTTTATTTAACAATCATGTAACATGAAGGTTCAGTATGGTTGTTTATTGTGGAACATTATTAATAATCAAAATTTGCGCATGCGCGAGTCGGCGTCTCGGCGGCAGGCGGCCGGCGCGGCACAGTGTGTAATTTTGGCTTAGCTGCGGTCATGTGTGGTTTATGTGTTTAATTGATAGCTCTTAATGTTTTAGAGGTTTGACAAAGACACCGAAGGTTTTTTTATAATTAGTTTCGGAGTTATTGTGATTTGCGAGAAAAACCCATAGAAACCATAAAAATGCATTATTTTTTTCAGGTGCATTATATGCAAATAAATAAAATATGTTCTCATAAAAGAAGTTTCTAGCCATAGCTTTGCAAAAAAACTGCATAAAAAACACGTTAAATTAAGACACAATTAAGGTTTTTACCGAAGATGAAAACTATTTTTTTCTGGGTCAGTGTCTTAATGGTCGCATTAAATTTTTTTATAGAATGAATTTACACATAATAATGTACTTGTATATTAAATGCCAGCTCATAAAAATGAAGGGGTGACGAAATATGAATTTTTAAATTTTTTGTTAAGGGTTGTCACTAACTTTTCTATGGAAATTTAATTATCATGTTCGGTCATATTAATTGATTCTGCTCATAAATAAGATCGATAATTTTGGTTTATTATATTACTTATATCATTCAACCACTCATAACATTTTTAAACAAAAAAATTAAAACAAAATCAGCACAATTTTCTGTGTATGTTTGACTCTTAAAAAATTGTGCTACGCAAAAAAACGTTGGGTCATATCTTCGATGAAGGATATTTTGTAACAATTTGGCTACCAAATACGTCAAAAAATACGGCTAGTACAATATGACCGTCACGGTTCATAAAATACTGATACATGGTGCGAAAATCAAAGAATCTATTTCCTTACCCATTAGAATGCTCTCAGAACAAGCCGGCGAATTAAGGAACAAAGTTTGGCGTTATGATCGAGATATAATTTGGCGTTATGAGCACCATACGCGCATGTTAGACCGTAAAACCACTGTCCTTGACTTGGTTCACCGAGCTTTAGAGTCTTCTGACCCTCTTTTGTCAACTATGTCAGTTGGCGATAGACCAAACAACCGAAAACATTCTGCCATTCCAGACAAAGTTCTGCAACTTTTAAAACCCACAATGGATAACGTACTTATCCATGACGACCCGTCACCACTAAATTATTCTGATGATACTTCTAGTGAATTCGAACGAGATACTGACGGTAACGAAAATAACAACACTGTATTATCATCTGAAGAATTGTATTGTGATGATTGATAAATTTCATCTAAATCGGTTCGGCCGTCCTTGTGTGATCGAGCAACAATCATCCAAACTTACAAGCATTTACATTTATAATCTTAATAGGATTTATTTTTGGCGTTAGTTTTGGACAACCCTATTTCCTTAGAAATTTCTCATATACTTAGAAACGCTATATCTATCTACCCCTTCTATTGTCGTGTGTAATTTTTTAGGACATTATAAACAACAATATTCTTCATATTTATGATGAAGAATAAAATGCGACCGACAAAAGACTAAATTAAAAATCAATAAAAAGTAAAAATAAGAAAATCTTAAATAATTCATGTAATACTACAGTTACATTTCCTATTTTTTTTATACGCATAGATAATGCAATGTTGCGTTACATAAGATGCTAACAAAAATAATAACAATAATATTTTAGGAGAAAAAAATATATTAATTTTTCCTTAAGGTCATTGACCTTTCACAAAAAAAAAAACATTTCTCCAAAAGTATACCGAAATTTACCAAAGGATTTTTTATCGATTGTTTGCCATATCAAGCTCTTTCGAATAAACATATGAACTACACGTGGCCGCAGCTGGGCCATAATTACACACTGTGCGCGGGCGAAACTCGCCACGACTTGTACATATTCGCATTCGCAAAACATTCGCATCGTTTGATGCGAATATTTAAAATTATGCGGATCATTCGCATATGCGAATGCGAATACGAATATTCGTAACATCCCTACTTAGTACTAATTAATGCAACTAAGAGCAAGGGGGAGACGGATTGTGTACACATCAACCATTGTTTAATTACCACTACAGTTTGAATTTGTTTCATTTTGGTGTTGACAAACACCACATCATTGGATCTCAGCATACTATTGTTTCCTAAGTTTTAAAATTAGTTTGTTATAGGTATTATATCCTTTGTAGCAATTTACTTATAGAGAGTAGTTCACCCGCATGCAGGTGCAGGATGATACACTCTGACATCTTTCTGCCTTATGCAGTCATTTTAGGTAGAAGGTGCACCTGAACCTGCTGTTGTATTATTGTCATTTGTTATGGTAGGACAAAACAAAGTATTGAATGAAGGCAAGTTGATATTACCCTACTTGGTATAGCTGTATTGATAATACATTTTACTAGTATATTTATTATAATAATTTGATACTGTCAAGCTATTAAATCTGGTGATGGAGCTTAGAGTTGTGACAAACAAAACACAGAACTTAGAAGTTACTTATTGTAGATGATGTGGTGGTTCCAACCTCTGGCTCATGTAACTCGAACATGTAAGAATACAAGTATCCTGCTCTTTTACCAAAAAGTGTTTCACAAAATTTCACTTCCCAAAAGTCATTTTGCAATAGTTTAATTTTCCAAATCAATGTTTAGCAAATTACATTTCGTTATTTATTTATTTAGTCAAATTATCGTTTGGCATGGTTTCATTATGTAAATTTTTATAAGCCACATGTTTGTTATGCATATGTTTTATGTTGCCAAGAAATGTTTGTTAAACCAAGTTAGGTTGCATAGCATATGATTGGCTCTGGAATCTCAGGATGTTAGTTGAATGCTATGTAAACAATTCGAAAGAGTATGACCAAATGATAAATGAATTGTCTATGTGTTGATAATTTATTGCACATTCTTTATGTTTATGAATGAAAAATATTAAAATTTTAATATATACTAACAGAAGATTGTAAAGTGACAGAGTCAAGATAGCTAACTATAGACTAAATAATATTTGGTAAATTGAAATTTGGCCATTAATATTATTTGGGAAACAATTTCTTGCCAAAAAAGTATTGTGTACTGGAAAATTGCAATAACTTGTTTGGCAATTGATTTTTTGGGAAATGTTAATTTGTGCTTTGGGATATGATATTTTGGGAAACATGTTTTTGGCCAAACATACCAACCACCAATATCAACCAAGAATACCTACAACATATTTTTTTTAGCAGAACCTAGTAGGTGTCGTCTGTACCTGATGAGAATTGGGGTGTGAGTTTTTGTATTCTTGATTTTCCTGTTTTTTATAACTGTTTTTCATAAATGTGTAGTTTCATTGGACGATACTTATGTTCATATTAACTACATAACTTAACGGTCAAGTGGTCATTAGTTTGTCATTAGTTTGGGGTGGTGCCACTTTAACTATACTTATACCCAGTGTACAGTTATTGTAGCAGTAGATAGTTAACCATCAAGCTAACTTCCTCTTGCATGACAGTGCTTGTTTCGTATGTGAAGGTGCTGCTGTTTGAGCGCGCGACGTTCCTGGTGGTGTCGCACTGCCAGCGGCGGCCGCACCGCGACGCGCACCGCTTCGAGAAGGTCTCCAACATCGTCAAGCAGTTCAAGCTCTCCTGCTCTAAACTCGCCGCGCAGTTCCAGAGCATGGAGGTAAGTCTTATGTGACTAATACGAACGACATGAACGAAACGAAATACATGGAATATACCAAAGGTAAAGTGACTGAAGCCTCTTGCAACAAATTGACTTGTGTTTCAGTTTCCATAGGTCCATTTTAATAGGTCTAATAGGTCCATTATCTATGGAGCAAATTGATTATAGTACACAGGCAGGATTGTATTTTATGATTGACTTGTAAAAATAATTAAAATACCTGATGCCAAATCTACGACAGTTTAAAAGTATGTCTAAAATCTAATATTCAATCATTTGTCAATGTAGAAAAAAAATTTTTTTTCTATATCGTATGAAAAACGCTGCTTTTGTAGGAACAAAAACTTTGTTAGGTCGTTAGCAATTCAACGCGTATCGTTTTAGTGATTTTTAACCCTTAAATGCATGATGATGCAATTATGACACAGAAACGAGACAAGTGACAATCAAGTTATCTTGGAATGTAGACTTTGTCATATCGTCGTACTCGTATGTTCCTAATTTGAAATGAATTTGGTTATCACTTAGGATGTTTTACAATCAATACTGTTAATTCATGCATTTAAGGGAGAACTACTTAGTACTGTTATTCATGTGACTTTGCTTCAAAACTATTTTGTATGATTTTATTACATTAGTGTTAATGAAAATATGAATTACAGATAATAGTCCAGGAGTAGAATATAATAATAAGAGCTCATCTTTTAAACAAAACGTGTAGAATTATTGATTGGCCTCGAACGAAGAAGCAATTCTGGTTGGTCGCAGGTCCGCAACAGCGTGTTTGCAGCCTTCATCGACGGGTTCACGAGCAACACGTACGTGATGGTGGAGATGTCGGACCCGCGCATCCCGTCCGAGGCCACGCTCATCAACATCCGCAACGCGCGCAAGCACTTCGAGAAGCTGGAGAAGGTGTCGTCCAGCGCGCCCGGCCACTACCAGTGAGACGCGCCGCCGCCGCCTGAGCGCCCTCCCGCTACCCGCCACCCGCCACCCGCCGCCGCACAATACGCTTCGCATGATAAGCTCGTTTCAGGAATGATTTTAGGGAACATTCACTTTAGGCCCTACGTTCTAGCGTGAACGCCTTTTATAACAAAAATTAGACGCCAAAGTACTGCGCATGGCGAACCGTAGGCTGTGAGCCTAATGTGAACGTATCTCGTAATTAACTGGTGTCACCTAATCCAAAATCCCCTAGTGTCAAGCTCATTTCGCGCAATAAACAGCAAATTGTAGTTTCTGCTGAGCTCTGCAATGCATAAATAGCGTACCATGAGTTTTTACGTAATCGTGTTCCCTAGCGAATGCGTAAATTCAGTCGCAAAGCATCTCACCTGCACTAATATGCTGGTGCGAACGAAAAGCATTGACAGTTGCGAACGAAGTTACGCGGGCGCTAGTGAGCGCGGTTACGTGAAACACAATGTAAGGATACAGGACAGGTGTTACTATACTTATAGCCTAGTTAAAAAAACCTCCTGAGCATAATGTGACTGGTGGATCCTGATTGAGGTATACACTCTTATATATAAGGATATTTTCAAAGAGATAAACTTTATTTATTTCTTTATACAAGGTGTAACAAACTATAGCGGTGATCTGTTACAGGGCATAATCCTTGGTGTACAGTCGGTGCCCTCACATAAGTATCCACCCCACGTATGCAAGCGCGTAGCGCGGGTGGATACTTATGTGAGGGCACCGACTGTACCTTGTTGAAAGGCCTTATTGGGATTAGTCCGGTTTCCTCACAAGGAAGGCATGGACTGTAAGAAGGAAAAAAAACATCTTATTCCTATTAATCTGAATATAAGATACTGATTATGCTATTGATCCTGGTACCCCCAACATTGCAATTTTATTATTACTTTATTGACAATAAAATTATAGCTATATAGATTTATTCTAGCGATGTGATTCAATTTTTAGCCGGAATGATTAATGGGACAGAATAAATATGCACGATGTAATTAAAAAATTGACAGGTCTCTATGGGACAAAAACAACGTTAAGTAAAGCGTTTTGTTGACTGTGGTTGTTGCAACCCGGCTCAAGTCGCCGATTAAACATATTGTTACAGGCAATTAAAAATAAAATAAAGTCTAAACACAACGCGATTATAATATTTATTTAATTTGTGATTATTTCTATAAATACCATATAGGGTTTCTGATTTCTCGCCCCATTTGTATTCTCGAGTTTCGAGAAATCTCGAGCCCAATTTCTCGAGTCTTCTCGAGTCTCGAGTCTTTTTTGGAAGATAGTAATTTTAATGTTTTTCGGATACCATCGTAAGTATTGATTGTTGAAATATTGTAACCCTTTTCAAGGCAAACCTCCTAAAATAAACCAACGTATAACGATATCTTTTAGTATTTTTTCCTTGAATATATATAACTTTTTAACAACTATGAATTGGCGATGAGGTTTGAATTAAGTTTTTTTCCAGTCTTAACCGCTTAAGAGTTATCCTTTAAAGCACTCGATTTCACTGTGCAGAACGTGATCTCCTATTTGATGGGCTAACAAAACGGAGTAACTATTCCATGTATTCCTTACACATAGCCGATGTCCAGCACAGCCAAAAACATCGCAGTCTGCCTCCATCGAATTAATATAAGCCATTGAATAAAGTTTGATAATCCTCTCGTTCTCGCCAGGTAAAGCGATATTTATCTAGGTTGCTACGCGTAGCTATTTAAATCAAAAGGTTCGTAATTTCAATAGTGAGGAAATTTTCCTGTATCAGCTTGGGATCTTGTACATTATTTCGATTTAACACGAGAATCAAGTGAAGTACAGGACTGGAAGATTGTTACGTTGATTGTCTCAGAATAAATAAAATATATAAGGAAAAAATACGGAATGAGTTTCAGTGTAGCTTCTTTCAGCATCAACAGAATCCTCTGTTAGGTACCTACATGCTTTTGTAAGATGTTTTTCAGTGGGCTATTACTGAACTTTTAACATATAATATTCTGTAGATATTGCACGTTGTTTGCAGTTTCAGATTCCAATTCCTGATAGAATTATCATCGTCACCGCTGACTTCATCCTAGTCTTGAATAGTTGATATTTCGAGGTAGTTCAACCATAATAGGTATCATTTTTGTAAGAAAAATTGAATAATATACAGCTGGAAAAGTCGTTTTGATGTAGAACCATGAGTTGAGCATTAAGGCTGTCACGTCCGAAATTAACTTTGATCTTCGGCCCATCAGAAGACTTGATACTTCTTGACTTCCGGTAATTTTTATCTCATCTAAAATGGAGCTAAAAAGTGTAGCTAGTTGTCTTGAATTCAAAAAAATCGTGATTAGAAGTCCTTGTCACGACTTTAACACAGAACCAATTTACCCTACTGGGCCTATTGTAATAAAAATAAACATTTTTTTCTCGAAATATATACAGTAGTGTAACTTACCTAACTACCTACCTCTACCTACCTTAAATCTAAAGTAGGTCCTTGAGGCATTGTACCTAGGATGCTGGCGGCATTTCCTCGTTGTATCGCAATGCTGATACGTTGTGCGAGGAAGCCACCAGCTCTTCGGTCACCAGTAACATCAACCAGACGTTTCGCGATTGTAATGAATATTATACTCATAAAAACAAAATAATAAAAGTTCGGTGTTTATTATTCTTATTCAAGTAAATTATCTTTAAGTCTAGTTGTACGGGGCGAAAAGGCGCGTGCCCGCCGCGCATGACTCGAGAATTCTCGAGTCATGGACATTTTTTTCTCGTCTCGAATGAAACCAAAATTCTCGAGTTGTCTCGAGTTCGAGAAATCTCGAGCAGAAACCCTAATACCATACCAATCTGTCAATCATAAGATATTGTACATAAATTGTACGTTTTAGGCCCAGTTGCACCACCCAGGGTTAGCCGCTAGTCCGGAGTTAAGCTGTCAAATTCCATACAATACATAAGCTCGAAGAGGGATCCCTTGACACATCCTCTAGCAGCCACTGCGACCTTACTTAGCTGCACCCTAGCGTGTAGAGTCAGGGCTAATGCGCTAAGGGTGCGGTTACATTAGGAACGAACATCGTAAGATAGATTTTTAGAATAATCTCTGCTAAGGTCGCTGTGGCCAAGCGTTCGTATTTAAGTGTGTAGCTGTGGTGTAGCCCAGATCAGAACCAGAGACGACCTCTCTTTGAATTGTAATTGTATGTATGTACCTGTTTATTAGTTCTAGGTATTTGTGTTCGTATTTCTTGCTGTATTTGAAAGTATCGACTTCATACACAGTCACAGGTACCGCAAGCCTTCGCCGCGCGATGCTTACCCAATATATTTTTTTACCCTAATCTCACGACTTTTTTCAGTCCAAGAATAAAACCTATAGAAGTAAGTCAGGAACCTGTAATTTAGCTTATTATTTAACTGTGAATATGATATTTGTCCCATCTGAGTGTAGGCCACTATTCGCTGTGCGTAGATGGTGACCAACGGCGCTTGGGAATGAAGTAAAACTCTTACTTTATTCCTGAGGTGCCTGATGCCAGAGTTAACGTGGCGCACACGATAACATTGTCGACTGATGATAGCGGCAATTTAAAATACCTAACTGCTCTTTTTGTATAGCTAGGTGTAGCAAGTTCGACAGTGAATTGCATGATAGAGCAAAAACTTTATATATGTACCTACCTATTAAAAATATATTAAAGTGTTTTTATTATTTACATTTACTCAATCTCCACTCACTTTTTTGCAATCAGTACTTCATGTAAAGCTATGAATGCAATTTTACATTTAAAGTGGATTCATACAAAAGTTTTTGCAGGTATATGATGAATAAATAAATATTATGGGACAATCTTACACAAATCGACCTAGTCCCACAGTAAGCTCAATAAGGCTTGTGTTGTGGGTACTAGGCGACGATATATATATAATAGACAGATACATATAAATACTTAAATACATAGAAAACATCCATAACTCAGGAACAAATATTCGTGATAAACACACAAATAAATGCCCTGACCGGGATTCGAACCCGGGAACTCCTGCAATGAATGTTTTAAATATGGTGTTTTCTTATTGTTTAATTTAGTCGATTACGGTTTATTGAGTTATTTGGGCGAAGTGATCAAATGAATACAATCATCGTGTTTTTGTGTTTGTAAATTTCCAAACAAAAAATACAAAAATATTTTCTAAATCCTAACAAAAACGCACATGTTTGTCAATGAGGGCTATTCCGTTATATTTTTTTATAAGTTGACTTTGGTCGGTCATCATAACTGTGCTAATATATTATTTTTAGTTAATTCCATGCAAGTAATAGGTTCAACATTTAATTGACTTCTTAAAGGTTTTGAGCAAAATCGCTGGAGTTCCGGGTTATTTAATTATGTTTTTTCTTTTCAAAACATGTCAGTAGACGGATTTTCCCTGAAGTTTGGGACCTTTCCGTCTACCAGCTACTTTTCTAGTATAGGGATGTATTACAAGTCTAGGCGTCTAATATATTTTTGGGACTATCTCGGCATACTTTGAAAATCAGAGGTAATAAACATTTTAATTTTTTTTATAAAAATTGTATTAACTTTATTTTAATAAATCAATGAAGTTTGGTTTGACATTAAATCTCTTAAAACATCATGACATTATTTTACCTTTGCTTTGAATCAACAATACAGTAGTAACAACAACAACACATTCAGCCAGACAAAAAATGTCGCACTACCTATTTCAGAAACTATTTTTGTTGTAAGCGCCTGTAGTTATGTAGTAAGTATGTACAGCAACAACCCGGGCCAGCGCGGGTTGTCCAAAATCTTGAGTACCTATTTATCAAATCAACATGAGTCGAGATTATGCCACCCAACTAAGACTGGCACGTAAATATGGCTAGAAAAGTAACGCTTCAGAGTCGTACACGTACGTTACGCAACCGGTGTGACATGTTTTATTAGAGTTCAGACTTTACAACGAAGAGAAATGAAAATAGCTTTAAATACCTACTGGTTTTTTACCAGATTAACCTCCTTAGCACTTGAGGTACATACTTTAAAATAACAAGTTAGAGATACATTAAACAATTTTTATTACACCGATCAAATCAGTCCTTGTTCTATAATATTCAGTGAGGATCAGAATGCATGATAGTTACATACATTTTGAGTTTGTATTAACGTTAACGATTGCGTTTATTTGTTAAATGAATCTATTTTTAAACGGTTGGCAATATATGAAATGGGGCATTTCCAGCATATGACTGTTTTGTATTGCACGGAATTTTCCCACTTGACTATTATGATAACACCAATCTTTCACCACTCATAATTTCTCATCTAATAAATACAACGTAAAACCGATGAAAATACCAAAAAGCACGTATATCTAATAATATAATTAACATACTCTCTCAGTTGTAACACGCATTTCTTGAGCGCAGCTTCAAAAGTTGTAACAGCATGCTATACTCGTGTTTGGCGGTCTGAGCGCACCTGACCCTTAAAAGCTATTTTTTTTGCTATTTAATGCCGAGATAGAGCCATTTGTCTTTGTTGGTATTAAATACTGTAGCTGATTTATCGATCGAGTCAGCAAGTGCCTAATGTACTTCAAACGGGCGTAAAGGCTGTTGTACGGAAATACCCATAGACGGAGTTGGCCTCGTTGACCTTATGCAAATTTTTCTCTAATTATCCTAAAGACCACTTTAGTATGAAAATGTGCTTGTGTAGGTCCACCTTAATATTATGACCCACAAACATGAAATGAAACAATAGTTTGTACTGAAAATAACCAGGTTTAATTGTACTGAATAATCACACGATGCTGTGATATTATTTATTTATCTGTCATGCAACCATCACATTGTAAGACCCACCATTGTTGGTAGTAGTGACTGAAATTTATTGTTAATTTTACGTCTTTAAATTAGTTGGAGAGTATAGGGAGGGAGCATGAGCACCCGTCTAATTAGTTCGAAAGCTCTACATCGAGTTTAAGCTTCTTATTTACTTAGGCCTCAAGATGAGACCCCTCTAACACTGAAATGGATGGTGCAGTAGGTACCTGCTTAATTATAGTGGAGCTGGAGTGTCTAGTGTCTATATCAAGTTTTAAGTTTTCTGTTTAGATCACAAGGTATCTGACCCTCCAACGCGCATGATCCCTATACGGTACACTAATTATGTTTACATTAGCGCTCAACACTAAGGAAGTCGCGAGACTGGCTTTGTTGTTTACTACAGGGGCCTACTGATGAGCAAATTGCGGAAACTTTCCAAAATGCTTAAGAAAGGTCTTTTAACAGGTAAGTTAATACTATAGACTTTATAAACTAAAATTGGAAAGTTTCCGCAAATTGCACATCAGACCATGACGTCTTAGCGCGATTCAGTTTAGGTTCTTAACTGTGGTCAGATGTATAGCAGCGACTCTATTAGATCCTAAACAAACGCGTTAAGACGTCATGGTAGGTAAAGCCCCAGTTGTATAGCAGCGACTTAGTTTAGGTCCTTAACTGAATTGCGTTAACACGTCATGGTAAGGTGACAGGCCGTTACAGAAAACGGAGCTTGCTATGACTACGCATTTTAAACATTTTAGTTATTAGGTACTCAATTCTCTTTTTATACTAAGACATGCTTGAATATATAATATAAGCCAAGCACAATACTGTATCCGTTGACACATGCAAAACACCATAAATTAATTACCCATACAATTTTATTGCAATCTCTTTCCTTATGTGCCTAGGAAAGTGATGCAACACACTGCGCAAACCCAAACTACAAACTGAATTGTCGCTAAATAAAATGAAATGTAAGGATTATACCTATTGTTTGTGCTCATACGAGTATAATTATGAAGAAATGTTTTAATTTTTCCCTTATTAAATCCCTTAATCGCACCGCTTCTGGCCATTGTTGGTGCGTTGTCGTGTAAGTTATTATTTTATTACTGGAATATATTATATGAAATGTTTAATAAAACACGTCTTTTACTTTACGAACCTCATAAGATTCATCTAATTCTAGACTGGGAAACTAATTTTAGTAAAAACTTGCCAAACTAAACTTTGGAAGAATTCGTATATAGTTCCGCAAGATGAGATGTAACGCAAGTTTTTACATATATCACAGCCCCCATCTTCACTGGGCATGAAGGTTGCGGTAGCCAAATAGCTCTAGTCCTAAACTGAGTCGCTGTCAAACAAGAGCACAGTTAACAACCTAAACTGAATCGCGTTAAACGCACGGAGGAGTTTATAAATTCGTGGTTAATCGTCATGGTACCGAGCATGGTGAGCGATTGGCATCTTGGCTACGCACGCTGTTACTACTGGTATTTCTTTCATAATTAGTTAGCTAATAGGGAATATTCACTATTTTTTTAAATACTGTTGGATGATAGCTTTTATCATAAAAATACTGTAAAATAAATTTCAGCGCATAATAACTAAAATTTAGTAGATAAATCTTCTTTCAAAAACTCCAAATAAAAACGGGCGTTTGAAACGCCCGCCATTCCGTCAAGCTGAGCCGTGACGTCATTTCTCATCTAAGGCCGGCACACAGTCTGAATCACCTATACCACCTATACCACGAAAATCGAACGATTGCGAATTTATACCTCCGTCTCTGTCACACTTGCACATTAGAGTGACAAAGAGGTTTCCCGTCAATGCCAATTTTCGATGTTCGTGGTAGGCATGCAGATTACGATGCATAATTGTAATTCATATTGTGAATTAATAATGCATAAAATTACGTACAATTTAGATATTGCTCACACGTATCCTGATTTTTTCAGATATAATAAATTTCTCAGATCAATTGATGTGAATTAAGATTATGATTTATGAACGTGTTTGATCGGCCCAACATAACTTAAAAAATGTTTATTATTTAATTAGTCTTGTATTGTTCAGCCGATTGTGTTTACATTTAGAATGGAAAACGACATACAAGTCATAAAACCGCTTTAAAGATGGGATATGTATTGGATTGTGCCAAAATGCAAAAATATGAGTAGCAGAACGAGAAACACTAGATATCTTATGAAGGAAATTCCATACGAGAACATGTATACAATTTGACACAGACGATTCACGATTCGCATGCTTTTTTTTTAATGATCTGGATACTAGTGCTTCTGTGCCGGCTGTACACCAAACATTTGAGAAACCGAGACGCGAGATTACATACAGCGGCTCTCTGTTCATTCGCGTTCTTGGCTTGGTGTACAGACACCACTATCCAATGACGTCACACTCGACGTCACAGCGTTTTAACCGTTTGTAATTTCACACATTTTTTTGCACTTTTCAATAATTATTTTCACAGCTGAAATTAAATTAAATTAAGAAATTTTGATAGGGATATAATGCTGAACCAACATAGTTTCTGAGAAAAAAATATAAGCCTTATCTATTTCTAGTGCATATAGCCTATTAGCACTAGGTACTTAGTCAAAGATAAAAGGATAAAACGGGGCCCTATTACTAAGGCTCCGCCGTCCGTCTGTCCGGCCGTCCGTTTGTCACCAAGCTGTATCTCAAGAACCGTGATACTGTCTAACGACAATATAATAAATAAATAAATAGTGATAGTTAAACGATATTTTCACAGGTTCGGTTGCCACTATAACAACAAATACCAAAAAAGGTGGGGCTTTCATATTACAACGTGATTTTTTTGCTGTTTTTAAAAATAATCGTACGTGGGTCACTCGAAAAGTTTTGAGATACAAAAAAACTATTGAAGATATAAACACTAGGTATTTATTTTACATTTTCTCAAAATACTCTCCATCGTTCTTTATACAAAGTTCCTTTCGTCTAAACCAACTTTGGAAACACTTTTGCCAGTCTTGATCGGATAGGTCAGAAATCGCTCCTTCATAGGCAGCCACGGCTTCTTCGGCACTCGAAAAAAACTTGCCTTTTATTTTTTCCTTCACTGTTGGGAACAAAAAGAAATCTCAGGGAGCCAAGTCAGGGCTGTAGGGTGGATGAGGCAAGGTTTCAACCCCAGTTTCTGCAATAAACGCCTTTGTTCTGAGGGACGTATGTGAAGAGGCGTTGTCGTGATGCAGCATGATTCCCCGAAGTCCAGCCTTTGGTCTCCTCTCCCGCACTGCTTGGAAAACTTGCGGCAATGCTACTGTAGTGTACCATTCCGAGTTAACAGACCTATGATTTTCCAGCACTGAAGTCGACAGATGTCCCCCCCGAGAAAAAAACTAGCCACCATTTTTTTGCCTACGTTTCGAGGTCTTTGTAATTTTGTTGGTAACTTGCCCTCTGAGAACACCCATACTGACGACTGCCGCTTACTTTCCGGATCATATTGATAAATCCATGTTTCGTCACCAGTAATGATTTCAGAAACACGTCTTGATGTTCCGTTTTCGAATTTTAAACGCATTTCATGACACCAATCCACACGAGCCTGTTTCTCAGTTCCGGAGAGCAAACGCGGGATCCAACGGCAACAAAGCTTCCTTACTCCAAGATGTTGATGTAGGATGATATTAATACTCCCCGAACTAATGCCTAGGATCTTCTCGATGTCCGTGTATGTAATTCGTGGGTCTTCTCGCACTAACATTTCAGTAGTCCATACGTTTTCTGCAGTTACTGCTGTTTGAGGGCGACCACTTCTGTGTTCATCTTCGAGGTTGGTTTTGCCCCTTTTAAATTCACCAAAACCATCTAAAAACAGTTGCCCGGGATGGATCAGAGTCTCCTAATGCCGATTGTAATCGCTGCAAAGTCAGTTGTTCGGTTAAACCAAATTTAAAATCGTAATATATCATAGCACGAAAATGTTCGCGGTTCAGCTCCATCGTTTCAAAGAAAACCCACGGAAAACGTTGTAGCAAAACAACTGGAACTAATCTATTTTTGAAATTAGAGTGTACTGGATACTAGTGTTCTATTTTTAAATAAATTTGCTTTTTAAAAACATATAACATGGGTGCGTTCCATTTTCAAATTTCGAGCATCTCAAAATTTATCGAGTGAGCTACGTATACGGAACCCTTCGTGCGCGAGTCCGACTGGCTCTTGGCCGGTTTTTAACTAGATATACTAGGTAGCTAAGTATTCTTCCTGATTTTAATCAAGTAAATTAATTAACCGAAAAAATATCGAGTTTACAAATTAATATCCTCTGGATAAATACAACATTCACGTTAAATTGTATGAGCTCCAAAGAGGACAGTAAGTATTTTATTTCCATGGAATGATAATTTTATTACGAATAGGTATATTCCTTCCAAATGCATGGTAAGCATACTAAGTACCTGGGTATATAATACTTATACCAAACATGCATCATAAAGTTAGGTTCGTTTCCATGTTTCGAGGAAAAATCGAGTGAACATTTTGTAGCTCGGTAAATACCCAGACGCAGCTGGCAGTGGCGATGGCGGTTTCCACCAGTCTCCACACACGGCACGGCAGTCGCATCATAGCATGCGTCATCCGCTAATCGCGACTCCCGGCCCCGCCGCACCGCCGCGCTCCGCACGGCACACGCGGACATTCACTGAATGTCATTCAGTCAGACCGGACTCCGCCGGGCGCCGTCACGTCAATCACGTTGTTGAACTCGAAGTGCACGCTCATTATTACTGAACAATTGTTCAAATTACATGCATAGTCGTGATTTCTATTAATCTAAATACTTAAGGTAAGTTCTATGTGCATAATTTATGAAAAATCGAGTTATTTTAGGACGTGCTTTTGTTTAATTATTATTTCACAACATTTCGTGTGCTGTTATCGTTGCAGATTATTAAAATGGCCCAAGGAAACCCCGTTTTTGACTACCATGAAGAGTCTCAGAGCGAGAAATTATCGCGTAAATCTAAAGAATCTCCGTTTATGATTATTGGTAAGTACCTACCCATTTACCTTTGCGTCACGTCACATAACCTTAAACTCAGTCAGCTGTGCCTATCGATTGACAATGACATTGAATTTTACCTATACCGTATCATTTGTAGTACAGTCGAGCTCATAAACATATGAGCATTTCCAAAGCTTCCAAAAGATCTGTACACCCTTAGGACATTGAGGTAAGGATGATATGAGGAAGGATTGATTAGTACACCTACGTGTTTACATATTATGCATTCAGTTGCACATATAGTTATGAATTCAACTGTACAGTCAGCCACACAGCTATGAATACAGCCAAAGTGCCAAAAATATGTATACACAACCTTAATGCTCAGGCAATAAAGTCCTGCATACATATTTTTGGCACTTTGGCTGTATTCATAGCTGTGTGGGTGACTGTACCATATAGTACAGTACAGTATAAGTAGATTAGATACCTAATTCTGTACCTATTACCATTTACATGACTTGTGTTTTAATGATAAATGCTTAATATTATTAACCCGACTACGACAGATCAGAGATAGGTACACACTGGAACGAGAGAGAAGCACATACGAAATGTCGATAGTCGCCCCATTCTAAAAACTTGTAAAGTTAGTAGTGAGTAGGTAGACGTGTTCCACTATAGCACCGAAACTACAGCCGTCTAGGCACAACTTAATTCTGCTGGGCTCAGGTGGGGTTGGTTACTAGATGGTATGATTTGTATGAGTTCTCTCAACATTTCATACCTCAGTATATCTGTGGTCCGCACAGATAGGTATACTGAGCTGCATCATAAGGACTCCTTCTTAGTTTTAGGTACGACATCCTAAAAATGTGCTTTACGTTGAGGGCTTTGGGGCAGTATAAGGCAATTACCTAAAGTGCCCTATTCGTGGTTAGAAGGTTGTTCCATTAATTACCGGACAACCTGTATATTTATAATTAATTAGAGTATGCTTATTACTATTGTTATTATAAGCATGTCTCCTTAGTGTTTATGTAAAAATAACGTACATTGAACATTGTCATTCTTAACCTTGTCGCCTCTGGTTAGACTAAAGCTATGTTCTTTGGAGCCTCACCCCCTCCAACTGTCAGATCACCGTATAAGTATTATTGTATTGTATAGGTACATATACATACCAGGTGTTTTCTGTAAAAGGAGCAATAAATTTAATCGTATGTAGTGCTCCTCAAACCTTACAACTTTTAAAAATACTGATCCTTGTAGGTTTTAAATTTTTCATACAAACTAAATAGTATTTTCAATGTACTTTAACATCGGCCTAATTGACGTCTCTTGTCATAGTTCAAAAATGACAAAATATCGTAGTACATTGCGTCTTCTAACAAACTTTAAAGTGTAATAAAAATCAAAACACACGATATTTTAAAAATCGCCAAACAAACGTTGTTCACTTTGGCGAGTACTATACTATCTACTCGTATGATTAGATTTATTGCTCCTATTACAGGAAACACCCGGTATATTGTCCTAGTTGTCTTCTCTAGTTTACTTATTCCCTACCTGTAGGTTCCCCCCCCCCCCTCCTAATATAATATTAAATACTTACCTATAAATATAATAATGTTTGGGTGGCTGTGTGTAGTGTGTGTGCGTTTTAGACGAAAGCAGAAATCATAGGTACCTTATCCTCCTCCATAGCTAATGTTTTTGTTTGTTGTGCAGGTCTGGGCGGGCTGGCCGCGGCCGTGGGCGTGGGCGCTTACCAGTACAAGCGGCGCGGCACCATGAGCACCAGCGTGTTCCTCATGCAGTTCCGAGTCATCGCGCAGGGCGCCGCCGTGGGCGCGCTCACCGCCGGCATGGCCTACACCCTCTTCAGGAACCACTTCTACAAGCCCAAGAAGGAGGACATCATCGGCGTCATTAAACCTAATGAGCACTGATGCTCGCAATATCGTTAATCAACTCTGATTTCGTCTTAGGCGAACCGAGTCGCAATCATAGTCCTAGAACATTTGACGTTTAGGTAATTATTTCGCGGAACACTGATTTACTAAACGAGTGAATTTGTATGTATTGATGTTCGATGGAGGGATGTTCGAGAAAGGGAGCAATGAAAAAGGCGAATGTGATATTTATACTAGTAAAGGCGCTATTAGCTTTAGAGCTTTCTGTTTCACGCACGGGAAGCATGAATGCTAACGCCGGCCATTGAATGAGGGTACAATGCACTCTTTACTGATTTACTTAGGTATACCTAAACCTGTAAATCATGTTATTCGATGCGAACCCGTCCTTAGTTTTAACTCGACAAGTATTTTATTTCCTTAAATGAAGAAAAAGATGCTTTAATATACTTACTTCAATTTAATCTTAAATAGCTATATTAATAATGAATAGCACTTAAAGCATGTTCGTGAGTCGTGTATGTATTTGAGGACCTAGTTTGAGGAGGTAGTTTAACGACAGCTAATTCACTAGAGCATAGATAGACAAAGAGAGTCAAGTGCTTTGGGGGTAATATTAAATGGCTTTTAACGAGGTAAAATAAAGCGACGCCCTTAATCGTAGCATTAAGCAGAGACTTTTTGATTTTACCCCATTAAAAAATAATTTTTCATCTTATCCCAGGAAGGCTCCTACCTTACGCACCTTGAAAAAAGATGAGTATTTTTTCTTCTACCACTACTCGTACAGCTTGACTAGTGATTTGGCTCGGGTCGCTTGGGATTTTTTTAATGTGTCAAAACTAGTTAAACTAGTGCTGTTTTGTTCAAATTAAATTGTAATTAGTGGTCATTGATTGGAAGGCTAAAAGATAAAACAGGGTATATATTACTTTCCTTATTATATAAATTATAAGCACATAAGTCAAATTTTAAATTACTTCTACTTCGTAATTTCTACTAAATCCAAATAACATCTACCTAGGTTACGAATAGGTCTTTTTATTGAAGAACCTATACTTGTTACTTGCATTTTTCTTATGTGGTGTAAGCAGTAAATATTTTAATTTATTTCATTATTTAAAATCCCAATCGATGATGAAATGGCTGTAGATAATTGATATACTTAAAATCGAAATAATAGGTAGGTACCTCCTGAGTATGAATAAAGCAATTTACTTAAACAAGTATTTATTTAAACCAAGGTAGACACCCGAAAGGCAAGACCATCGAACAGGTTTATATCCTATAGGAAATAGGGTGATAACATATTCACACGGTTTGTTTTTGTCACATAGGTATCTAGTAACCACAGAACTAATATGACAAGAATGATTGTCAAACATTGAAAACGTTAATATATGAATTATTTTCTATATTCCAACGTGTTTTAAACATTTTATGTTTTTAAGGCCGATAACCTTATATTCTCATATCATCAAGAGGGTATACTCGTATGCGTACACTCAAGCTCAAAAATGGCTACGTTTTTCATATACGAGTAAAGATGGCTTCTCTTATAATAGTAACTAAAATCGGGGGTGAGCAACTTCGTTACCTATGTTGTACCTACTTAGTTAGCTAAGTATGTACCTATACCTACCTATAAGTATAACAAGAAGATATCGCCTTACAAATCGCTCTTGGTTTTCCTTAAAGGATGACTCATGCTAAGTTGGGTCCATTTTGTGATGCACACACAACTTACTTTTTTATATTGTTTTGTCTTTATGTCTGTTTATTGTGATCGTCACAAATAAATTTATTTCTTTCTTTCTTTCTTTCTTTCTTTCTTTCTAAGATGGGACGGGACGATCTGTCAATTTCTATAGGAAGAATCTCGTGATAGCTCGGAGCTCTCGGATGTCACGTGAACGCGACGTTATCTATAGAAACTGACAGATCGCCCCGTCACGTTCTAGTGTGACTCATCCAAACCAAAACGATGTGCAGAATTTGTATCCGTTAACTTAGTCAATCTGAAATTAGGTTGTCAAGCGGACCCCTCTCTTTACTCTTTGGGCGGTGGCAAATAAGGAAACCGCCAGAAAGATAGTAAGTTATTGCAGTTCCCCGTTCCGATTGGCTCGGTGTTGTGCAGCCGGGGAAATCCAACGCGAGAACAGGAAAACGCGTGCGCAGTGCAGTGACTTTGTACACCCCGTTATTAGTTAACTGCTATACTTACGTACCTATGTAAGTACTTATTTCAGGACGAGACATTGGCAAATACAATGACCAATGTATAGATGAGTAGGTAAGGTATCATCTATACATTAGATGAGTAGGTACCTACATAATGTCACCATGTGCACAACGAGGAAATGCTGCCAGCATCCTAACTAGGTACAATATGCCTCAAGGACCTATTTTAGATTTAAGTTAGGTAGAGGTAGGTCGTTAGTTAAGTTACACTTACTGTATATATTTCGAAAATAAATGTTTTTATATTAAAATAGGTACATACAATTTCAATATTTACATTAAATTACTAAACTAATAAATCAGTATTAAAAAATCATATCTAAAATCACATCCATGTTGGTACTAAAAAAAATGGGAGCTAGCTAAGCGCCAGAAGGAAATCAAACGAGGAATGACCCTTTGACCGCCGTTGTCACCTATACAAGACAACGATAGTACGATACACTAACGCCGTCGTCTTGTATACAAGACAAAGTTTCAACCGCTTACTAAATGGTAAAATAATAGAATTTAAAAATTATTTTGTACTCGTATCAACTTGTTGACCCTTTGTTTTTTCATACATTTACTTTTTAAGCAGGTATATGAATCCATTGTTTCATAATAAAGGATTTAAAAAATATGCTTATAATTTCTACATTTTTCCGTGTCACTGTCGCCGTTGGCATGTATAAAAGACAGCTAGGGATGGGAAAGTTCAATTGATGTGCAAGTTATTAAAATGAATATGTTTTCACGAATCTGGTTTTATTTAAGCGTTCAAACATTTAATTGCCAATTATTGTCATTGTTGGTAACTACTCGTAGTAAGTAGGTATATGTAGAAAAAAAAGGCATAATAATGGATAAAGTTTAGGCAGCTTCTTCAGTAAATTGTCCATTGCGGTTTATTTGCCGAATAAATTATTGACCGCAGTGACAGCGGAGGTCTACATTTTAACTCGATATATATATATAACCGATATATACAGTATGTATCACAACGAAGAGAAAACCTTAAAACTGGTTGACGGGGAACTCGAGTACGATGTAATGACGTGCATTTCACGTGCCTAAATACATGTTTTATGGCATAAAATTACTAAATGAATTACTCGAAGACCATATTTTTGCAGTCGGTTAATGGTTTTTGTAACATCCTATAGGGTTTGTTTACGTTTTTGATTTTTGACAGTGCATGCGTATTGCGTACTGTTGATATGTAGCTAGGGGCAACTAATTAACATTAACGTTGTTATGTCAATACACATGCGCTTTGAGTTCCGTTTATAAGTAACCTAGGTAATTATTTTAATAATGGCTGTAGTCATAGGCAACGCGCAAGCGCTTTGTTAACTATTTGTTTGTAACTAGGTAAAAATCCAAACTTCAACAAGGTTTGACGCCTGTCTGTCAGTTGGTAATTTAAGAAATGTCATTTATAAGATTGTAAACAAATAATACAGGGGAGGTGCAACACAATAATAATAAATGTATATTTTTATACCTCACGTAAAACCTGTCGTATTTTTGATGAATTAGGTAAGTACCATGCTCATATTTATGATTTAAACATTAACGGGTTTCTTGTTTAGCCTTTCATTCTGATATATACTGTATATATATATATTATTAAATCCACCTGTTAGTTTTCTCCGAAAACCCTCCGGTAAGTATGTAAATTTATCGAGACACGATGCGCGTCCCTAATCTTATGGTTTATAAAGTTTACGTACCGACAAGCGCTTATGCCGTTGACTCAGACGCTATTATTACTTAACTCGCGCGTAAACAGTATTTGTCAGTCGGATCTAAAGACGAGCCCTGCGCGCCGTTGACATGTATAGAAGACTACTCGTACAGACTAGTGCGGTGATAATACTTCATGATTCGATAATGTTTAGTTGTTGTTTTTCATGATAAAGTCCTTTATTTTCAACATTTTCTTGTATAGTAAATCTGTTTAGTTTAGAAATTTTGAGAGAAATCTATGTTTGGAAATAAAAAAAGGCAAATTGAGAAGAATTCCACCTTTAATTATGAATATCGATATCACTATTTGCAATCCCTAAACTTTTTATTAGTTGTTTACTTAAAATTTGCTCTGGCGTGTGAGTGAGCGTCTTGGCGAACAGGGTCCGGCGGCCAAAAGGTCATCAGGCGACAAAGTGGTAACTTGGTAAGTATAAAAAATATATACCAAGCTCTAGGTACCACTTTGTCGCTTGATGATAAAGTTACGTTATGATTTTATGAATGATGATTTACAAAAAACAATTCACATTAACGATGTCTCGTTTACGTCTATTGTTCTACAGTCGCAAGTTGCACTAACAGTGAGTTGATGTAGACGCTAGCGAGTATAGTATTGTACAGTAAATGGGTGAATCAACTATTTCTTGTTGTTATTCTGTGCCGTCAGCCAGAGGACAAATGCATCACAGTTTGTTAGAAGAAACGTCGTAGTACTTATGTTCTACATAATCTACGTACTGACATGCTTGGTATATGGCCCATAATGGCATTTACAAGAAATGTTGTTGAACCCAAATATCAAACTCTTCGTAAGCACATTGGTCAAGAATTTTGGCGGCGTCGTTGTGCGAGATATGAATGCGGCCGGGTGCTGTTACTACTCAAACAGACGTGACTGTGACGGGTGAAACGGTTTCTAGTCACGTTTAAGTCATTAAAACTGTAAGTAGATACTGCACGTAGTCATGCAGATTCCGTTTACTTAGTCTCGCTCGGACCATACATTCTAGAATATTTATTTTTCTAATAACTCACTGAAGTCTTCACACAATGGCAATAGATATCTATTATAGATTATAGTAGTTAGATGCCTACTTTACGTTTATATTGCATCACAGGAAGTTCGATATGCCATAATTATGTGGTCTTCATCACCAGTCTTGCTCTCGGAAAGTACAGACATTAAAATAAATGTGTTAAATAAATATATAAAAGAAGAAGCTGACCGACTGAATGACTGACTGACATATCTACGCACCGCCCAAACCGCTGGTCCTAGAGTCCCTAGAGATTCCAAATATGGCACGTAGGTTCTTTATAAAGGTTAGAGGTACACTAAGAAAGGATTTTTCTAAATTCGCTTTCTTTCATTTGGGGGTCCAAAGTTTGTATGTTTGCTTGTATTTGAAACTTTTAATAAAGATAAATTAGTTAGCACGTGTTTCAGGTTTTTTGAGAATTCTCAACCCGAAAAAGGGAGTGAAAAAGTAAAATAAACAACATGGGTATCAAAAAGTGAAATAAACAACATGGGTATCAAAAAGTGAAATAAACAACATGGGTATCGTTTTTATGGTTTATCGGGTCGCTGATTACGAAAACAACGACGATGTTAAAATCCAACGTGGCGAACGTGAAATACCATCTCCCCTGAAGGCCTAGTATAAAAGTTGTACGACACTTACTTCTCGATCGCGTTAGCGTATCGAGAGTTCAAATTATGTTTGCCGTTTATTTAAATCATCCGGAAACTTTCATATTTTGACCCCTCGATACGCTAACGCGGTCGAGAAGTTGATGTCGTAAAAATTTTATACTAGGCCTTCTGTTGGGGTGCGATGGGATCGTACCCTAAAAATTAGTTTTAGTTTATTTATTTTTTGTATACAATTAACACTAACAGTTAGACCTTACGGGCTAGTTGGCATTACATTTCTTAATTAATAACATGCATTATTAACATAAATATAGCAAAAGACATCGGGGAAGTCAAGAGAAAATTATAGTAATAATAAATTGATTCGAGTGTCATAGAAAATAAAATATACAAATCACGAAGGATTATCGTAAATTGACTAAATGTCATGAATATTAATATTATTAAAATTAGGTCGGTCAAGCATAATAAAAACCGACCAAGATCATGTCGGGCCATGCTCAGTGTAGGGTTCCGTAGTTTACCGTCCGTCACAATAGGCAACCTTAAAAAATGTTTTAATAGTTACCATGCTCAATATGCTTATAATAATTAACAATTCGATGATACTTTCGATCACACCCGTCCCGACCCCATCAACTGCTACGGTACAGCGCAGTTTACTGTCCGTCACAATAGGCAACTTAAAAAGTATTTTAATAGATACCATGCTCAATATGCTTATAATAATTCCCGTCCCGACCCCATCAACTCCGGAAACACAGTGCCATCTCTCGGGCAATTGGGTTACTAATTAACACGAACTAGATGGGTTATGTATGTTGGGTTTTCGGGTCGTAACTTTTGATCGCGTGAATCGATTTGAATATTTTTTTCTTATTAGAAGGAAGATACGTGCGGGATGATAAATTAAGTACTCAAGATAAAAGAAGTGTTTGCATATACAGTTAAATTACAAAGTGAATTCCGAAATTATTTTGTAAAATTTTTCAAAAACTATTCATCCAATCAAGGTCAAAATAATTTTCCAAGAAAGTTCTTATTACGTTCTACTTTTGTAATTTTTTTCAAACTTTTTTTAACTTATAGTTCAAAAGTTAGAGGGGGGGGACACATTTATTTAAACTTCTTGAGCGGTTCCGAAAATATTAACTTTATCAAAAACTGGTATTAGTAAACCCTCATTATTTTACAAATACCTATCCAATTATATGCCACACTCTAGTTTACATTTAATTTTCTACTATAGTAGTAGTAGTAGTTATATTATGTATCTTAGTATGTCTTTTCTTTACACATTTTGTAAGATGCAGCGCCTACAATCTTTTCTATTTTGTCCTAAGGTGGACTGGTAGAGAACGCCCTATGGCATTAAGTCCGCCTTTTGTACGATAAGTTTTTCTTTTGTGCAATAAAGATTAAATAAATAAATCAATAAATATTCTGGGCGATTTTCATCCAGCTTCAAAATCTGTGAGTGAACAATAAATTACCCCTATTTTCCCACCCTTAGGATAGGATTTTTTTCCAAATTTTTAGGGGACCAACTTTGAGGCCCTATGACCCTATCCAATAAAAAAAAGAAATATCAAAATCGGACTACTCTGTAAAAAGCTATGTGTGGTCATACATTACGTTCGGTGAGTAAACAATCAATCATCCCCTATTTTCCTACCCTTAGGTTTATTTTTTCCAAATTTATATGGGACGAACTTCGAGGTATACTCTATTGGATAAAAAATAATTATCAAAAATCTGAGAACTGTAGAAAGTTATGCGTGGTCATACGTAACAATCGGTGAGTGGAAAATCAATCATCCCCTATTTTCCTACCCTTACGGTTGGTTTTTTTGTTCCAGATTTATATGGGACCAACTTCAGGGTATACCCTTTCTAATAAAAAAATAATTATTAAAATCGAACTACTCAGTAAAAAGTTATGCGTTAAAAAAAAATATACGCGTCGACTTGAGAACCTCCTCCGTTTTTTTCGTCGGTTGAAAAAAACTAATTCACGGGCACTTGTTTAAGGTTTTATAAAAAACTCCTAGTAGAAGTTATTGCACAATCTATTAGTAATAAATTTAAGAATTTTGTAAAGCGTTAACTATGTCTATGAAATTTAAATTTTAGTCTTAATTAAATTAGTTATGATTATTTTTATGACATTTAGATTTCATTCTAGAAACTTCTAGACAAGTATTTTTTTATACAACTTTTACTTTTAAGATGACGATCCTATTGTGAAATTATTATTCTTAATTCGGATATCTGTGTGTACAGACAGCATCAATAAATTGCTCTAAGTAATAATTTATAATTTGTTGTAGACTCGAAAGTGCTTGTTGCTAGGTCATTAATGGAATTGAATTGAATTTAAAATTGAACTGAACTGTATTTTTTTAAATTAATGCATGTTAGATATAAGATGTAATGTTTTGTAATGGTCCAAAGTGTTAAATCTTCTTGGGTCTGTGGTGTAGAGTTACAGCACTTACAGCCGGTGTAGCATTATTTATTTTTCATTCGACGTTCAAAAGTGCACTATAACATGCGTTTGAAAAATAAATATTTTGATTTGATTTGATTTTGTTGTTGAGGGAATACTTGTAGAACTGTATGTAAATGTAATGCATATGTAGAATAAAATATCTTCAGTTATGACCACTAAATCCCGTGTTTTCGAAACTTTTTCCTAGTGTGAACCCCCTTAGCTCTTAGCCCGAACGTATGAGGCTAGCATGAATTGTTGGCCTTATACGTTCGTTCGGGCATAAATATCTGCCGATAAATGTATGGGAAATTTGTCTCGCGGATGCCCGGCGGACATTCCCACTATGGAGATCTGACGGATTACCCGAACGTATATGGCCGGCAAATAACTTGATTAAGCATGAATAAATGAAATATCACGCCCTAATTTTAACTCGTTTTGCTTTCTACTAAGTTTTTGCGGGTGTCGTGACCCCTACAACAGAGGCTTTGCGACCCCCTAGGAGGGCATCACTTTGAAAAACTTTGGATTAAGTCTTAATCCATAAATTTGTGTGCACAAGTTATAATTATAACATAATACCTATAGGTAAAAAATAAAAACATACTGTGACACAATCTTCATATTCAATCACCACTATTCAAACTAATATCCCAGTGGAACAAAATTAAGTACCTACTTACAGTAATCACTTCACCTACATTTATCAATAAAAAAACGTAGATTCCATTTCATACACATTTATTAATAATTATAATTTAAATCAAAAATTTAAAATAGATTAAGTATAATTAGATTACTTAATGTGGTTAGTGGACTTAACATTGCTCACTACAGATTTGAATTGATCAATATTACAAAAATTTAAAACAATATACAGGTTTATTTAAGCATAGGTCAAACAAAAGTAAAATTTTTTCATATCAATTATAATTAATACATTATTATCCAAGTAATGGGTATCAATACAATGATTCTTAATATTTAATACCTACAACACATATGATTTCATTTTCATATACTTAAGTATAGTTCCCGATAAGTAAGGGCACTAAAAAACAGATTATTATTTATTCTCTTCCTAATACATATTGCACTGTACACTTTAGCAGCCATACTGGCTGAACATTTACTGATTAATGGGGAAGCGCCGTATGGGCAGCAGGGACCCGAACATGACATGCTGCACTACAGGGAATTTGCTTAGTACTTCTTTTTTGTACATCTTAATTAGCCCTTGATTGATTTTTGCCCATGAGCTCACAGAACTAATGCTCCATAGCTGATTAGAATGCTCTGCAAATGGGCCCTTTTTCACTTCTTTAATGTACTTGATGCAAGAAAGAAACATGTATTCATCACCATATTTATCAATGATGTCATCCTCTAAAAATTTGACTGGCGGATAAATCTTTGGATGATCAATGAGCTGAGCACTTCCCCAAATAAATGGTACAAATTGGTAATCATCTAAACTCCATACACCATGGCTGCCCGCTGGCTCCATCCTGTATGTTTTCTGCAACCTACGCACTGTGTTTAAGTACTTATTAAATACCAGAAATACAGTGGCCACATTGTCTTCAGCTTGCAGGAAACCTATTTTGTATAAACAGCAGAGGAACATTATAAATGCCATTTCATGGCCTGTTCCATAATCAATCCTAGTAGCATTGCCAAAACTCTCTTCAAGGTAAGCTTTTATTTCTGATATGGCCATGTGGAGTGATTCACTCATCATTTTTTGTAGCATTGTTGTCGAGTTGGATTTAACTTTGTCAAGCCAATTTCTAAATGCTGTGTTTCCAAATCTTTGTGGTTGCTCAACAGGAGGGAACTCATCTATAATTTTGTTTATCTCTTCCAGCACATGCAAAAGTTGCATGACATTATTGTTCACTTTACAGTCAACTGATAGAGGTTTGCCTTTGATGGACTCATTAATGGTGGCAATAAAACCTGTGTATTCCATGTATGCTTCAGACTTCTCCCAAACTGCCATATCTGTGATCATTTTAACAGCTTTCTCAGGTTCCCGGAAGCGATGGTTTGTGGGCACAGATGAAACTATATTACTTTCTATCTTTTTGCCATCACCAATTACACATTCTGAATTCATCTGAAATATATACAAGTATATAATAACATATATATTTTAATAAAAAAAGAGCCTAGGTAGAGAACTATTTGGTGTTTTAAATGCCAGAGTAGAAGTTCCTAAATTAATACAAAAATACCTTCCTAAATTAGTTCAAGAACTTAAGGCACTTCCCTTTATAAAAGAACTGCAACATAACATGAGTATAAAAATAAAGTCTTAGGCTTTAATACCAATCAATGCTGGTTTACCCTTTTTCAGGCACAAATAAAAGCAGGCCAGGTTTTAATTGCTAATTGTTTAAATTGAGTTTTTTGCACTACCAAGACAGAACATGTAGGTAGTACTTAATAGAAGTTAGTGATGAGCTGAAACAATAAACTTTAGGTTGTAACTAACATTTTCTGTAACTAATTATTGCTATAGTCGTTTTCTCATGCGCTCTATTTCGACGTACGTACAATAATGATTCGCCGCCGCGGTCACTCGCTTTGCTTAGCTGCGACGCGATAAGCTCACTAACGAAGGTCATAAATGTCAATTTGAACCGACTAATATCTACAATCTGTCCTCAGCCAAGTCTAATGACTTGAAAACATAATTATATTAATAGTGGTTTCATGCGTGGTTAATAAAGAATTTAACGAAATGGAAAGGATTCTTCGAGGTATCATGCGATATCGTGTGTTGGACCGATCGAGCATGGTGAAGCAATTTCAACAAGTGAAAGATAATCCAGTGGTAAGATCTTACAGTTTTGCACAATAGTCTGCTTGTTATATAGCTTTTAATTTATATAAAGTCTTGGCGAGATAAAACTAGGAATTCTAATATTTCTGTAATAAAAATTGCATAAACATGAATGACATTGACAATACAATGTCACAAATCCAAGTCACAAGCATCGTCATTGGTTGGTCGGTGTCCAACTCGTATGCAGGAAATTCATTCATTGGTTGGTTTGTGTAATGTAACGCAATGTCGGCTGTATTTTTTTAATAACATTTATTTGGCGTTGTTTAAGCCTACACGCACCTATAAGGTACATTTCATAGCAAGTGAAACTTAAAGAAAAATTATATAAATATTTGTATGCCAATGATATTCCAAGTAATCCCTTATTTCCTAGAAAAAAATTTCATAAGTGGTTCACTTCGAATCGGTCGGAATGGAAAAAATGCGTGAAACTAAACGTCCAAAACACCACGAAAATCGATCGATCGAAATTTTGTATCTTTCTCTCTGTCACACTCACACTTGCATATTCGAGTGATAAATAAGTTATTCCGACAATGTCGAATGTTATTTTTATCACATCTGCTCGTAAATGGTGATATTATATGCAAGCATATTTAGAATTAAAACATGGTCTTAAAGGATTCTCATACTACTTTACCGCCCACCCGGAGAACCTGTCCCCAACGCGTTCGCCGCAAGTAGTCGCCGGTCACTCCGGAGTACTGTAGACTATGCTACTACACTGCTGCTAATAATTATTGTTTATTTATCTGCCTAGAAATTTTATTTATTTCCTCGCCAATGTGATGAATAACATTGTATGTATCACGTGCGGTCCAAGAATTAAGAACTCGTGCTAAAATTAAGCCCTCGTCTTCGACTCGGGCTCAAATTAACACTCGTTTGTAATTTCTTGTTTACCGCCCTTAATACACAATGTACTATACCAATAATTAACACATATTTTCTAAAAAACGAGCGTGTATGAATGAACATGTGACAAATACAAAACATTCCTATATGCAGTTTTTTTGTGTTTGACAGTTCATTTGCAGAGAGTTAACGTGGTTTTTGGTTTTTCTTTTCAATGTCCACGAGCCTGCACCAAATAAAAGTTTCTGTTTGATCCAATGGTTGACTGATAGAGAATGCCTCATGGCATTAAGTCCGCCATTTGTACTTTTTATACATTTTGTGTAATAAAGCCTAATAAATAAGTAATTCTACAATTTGACTTATTAATTGACGTTAGATAGAGATAGGATGGGGTATCTAACGTCAATAATATACAGTGCGTAAGTCTAATACGGGCGATAAATTTAACCAAACATAGAATTCATTAGTGTTATCACTAATTAAAACATATTTTTAAGTTACATAATGACCCCATAATTAATTTTTTAATAAAATTTTCAGCACTAATGTACTATAAAAAATTTGACGCTGACAGTTGTCAACGAATGTTTAACGCGAGTGTGTTTGCATTACATTGCGGGCCGAATTATTTTGTATGGATAAATTTTTTATTGCAATTCCATTTCAAAGTTACCTAATTACATTTCTTATGTCCTATACTAACCACCGTTAAGAGGTTCGCCCGTATTTGATTTACACACTGTATGAGGCAGTTTTTGTTATTATTGGTGTTGATTACTATTTTCCTTATAGGAGGCGTGAAAGAAAAGTACACGGTATCAAAATGATCTTCGTCTTGGGCGTTAACTCTTGAATCCCTCGATACACTAAGGATTCTATTGTAAAATCTATCGCTCTTACGGGATTCAATGCCCACGCCCTCGGCGTTAATATATCATTTTGATCCCTTGGACATGGACACAGACTAATATTTCAACTTATAATATTGTATTTCTAATTGTTGAATAAGCTAATTAAGTTTTATCATGATTGAAGTTTGCTACATCTTACTATGTATTTTTTTAGCCTAAAGCAGTATTCTACACATGCATGGACAGTCGAATGATTCCTACTAGATTTACGGAAACCAGTGTAGGCGACATGTTTGTTGGTGTGTAAGAATATCATTATGTTTTAAAGCATGTACCTATTGCTCTATTGTATGGTTTTCCAAAACTAAAATGTACCTACTGTTTGCAGTAAGAAACGCAGGAAATTTAATTCCACACTCTCAGCACTTTGTAGACGAGATGACAAGTTGCGAACCTGCGGCGTTGGAACTTGGCTGCATAATCAATGATATAAGGCACATTATTGTGTGCGGCCATAGTGACTGCAAAGCTATGAATCTCTTATACAAATTAAAAAGCAAAGAAGAATCAAGCACGGTTAGTTATAGTAATACTAAGTAATTAATTTCCATGCAAGTTAAGTAATATATATGTATTGGCAAATCACATATGGGTAGATTAGCTAAATAAGGGGCCAAGTAGGGTAAAAAGAGGGGTTAAATTGTAAATTGATATGGAAATAGTACATAAGACGCTCAAGATTCCAGTTTTTGGACCACTCGCTATGCTCGTGCGTGACTCAATTATAGAATCGTTCCCTTGCTCAGATCTCCATATAAGCACAAGAGGTAAACAACACCTTGGCGGCTTTGTATAATAAGTTTTAATCCAGTTAAGCCCCTCATTCACGGCAGTCCGCCGGCACCTCCAGCACGTAATATAGCATCGTGAATGTCGTTGCCGGATGCGTGCCGTACGGCAACATCTTGCTAGCTCCGCCCACCTCCTTGCAGTCCGAATTGCACTAAATTACGGTAATAAACAATTGAGAAATGCGGCAATGCAAAAAATATTAATTATTCATTATTAAAAATGACATAAGAGATGGCGGCATTTTTTAAATTCGAGTACAGTGTATGCGTTAAAAGGCAGCGCTGCGCATCTTTCAACGAATAAGTGCGAATTGGACTGCCAGGTTGGGCCACTTGAACACCGTGTGTCCGCTACATCCAGCCATGCCGGAGCGCCGGCGGACTGCCGTGAATGAGGGGCTTTATAGCTATTACCCGATCTTCGCCTGTATGAAAGGTTTAATGCTATAGCGCGTATATATATTATTGTAATAATATTATATGCTTATAACACTGAACAGAACCTAGAGCATATTAGGTAGGTAACTAATGTCACATTATCAGCCATAAGCCCCTCATTCACGGCAGTCCGCCGGCACCTCCGGCACGTAATATAGCATCGTGAATGTCGTTGCCGGATGCGTGCCGTACGGCAACATCCTGCTAGCTCCGCCCACCTCCTTGCAGTCCGAATTGCACTAAATTACGGTAGTAAACAATTGAGATATGCGGCAATGCAAAAAATATTAATATTCATTATTAAAAATGCCATAAGAGATGGCGGCATTTTTTAAATTCCAGTACAGTGTATGCGCTAAAACGCAGCGCTGCGCATCTTTCAACGAATAAGTGCGAATTGGACTGCCAGGCTGGGCCACTTGCACACCGTGTGTCCGCTACATCCAGCCATGCCGGAGTGCCGGCGGACTGCCGTGAATGACGGGCTTTAGTGATTGATAACCGACAATATGATCCAAAATGGCTCCCATGACGTATATTATATACTTACATTACAGGAACAAAGAAGAATTTCTCCTTTAAGGTCATGGTTGTGTAATCATGGGCAAACGAGTTTGGATAAATTCATCGCAATGGACGGCGATTTCTCGAAACCAATGTTGTTTACAGCTGAGACACTCCAAACGAAATTTGTAGCATATATCGACCCTGAAAACAAATTTAGTACAGAAGATAAATTATCTCAGGTGAGACATGATTCGCTTTGAAAGTAGGTACTTATCTAACTTGTTCTGCTATAATTCTACAAGCCCTAAGAACCTATTTTAGTAGCCTAGTTCGTTACTTTACAAGGAAGTGGAAAAGTAGGTACTTACTACTTTTCCACTTCCTTGTAAAGTAACGAACTAGGCCACTCTAGAACCATGTAAAAATGACAAGCAGTGAGAGATTTCTTATAATCTGATTTATAGCGTCACTATGACATAGTTCTACCTACTACCTGACCTAGGGTTTCAAATAGTTTCAATTGGTTTACTGTAGCTACTTACGTACGGTGAGCTGCGGAGATATTGAACCCCCAAGTGTGTATCAAAGCGGGTCTTATCTGTAGTTGACTGTACTTTATGCTGACTCTTTATATCACTTAAGCCCCTCATTCACGGCAGTCCGCCGGCATCTCCGGCACGTAATATAGCATCGTGAATGTCGTTGCCGGATGCGTGCCGTACGGCAACATCCTGCTAGCTCCGCCCACCTCCTTGCAGTCCGAATTGCACTAAATTACGGTAATAAACAATTGAGAAATGCGGCAATGCAAAAATATTAATTATTCATTATTAAAAATGACATAAGAGATGGCGGCATTTTTTTAATTCGAGTACAGTGTATGCGCTAAAACGCAGCGCTGCGCATCTTTCAACGAATAAGTGCGAATTGGACTGCCAGGCTGGGCCACTTGCACACCGTGTGTCCGCTACATCCAGCCATGCCGGAGTGCCGGCGGACTGCCGTGAATGACGGGCTTTATGGTGCCTCTACATGCTCGGGCTCTCGGCCGAATGATTCGGCCGCGGGCGAATGCAACCTAGTACACGCTCATTCGAGACAGACTATATAGATAAAATTTAAGCCAGACCATAGACAATTTAAGATTTTTTAGGTAGTTTGGGTGAGTTAAACGGTGATTTTAATAGCTTTGGTTATTGAAACTATTTAATACACCTTTTAAATAGCTTCACCCGAAGTGAAATTATTTAAGACACCTTTTAACTCACCCAAACTACCTGAAAAACCTTAAATTGTCTCTGGTCTGGCTTAAATTTTCTCTATATAGTCTGTCTCGAATGAGCGTGTACTAGGGTGCATTCGCCCGTGGCCGAAACATTCAGCCGAGAGCCCGAGCATGTAGAGGCACCATTATATACTGGGCCAATTATCGGGGGTACCTTGCCGCTCCCCCCCTCCCTCGTCTCCCTAGGTTCCCTTTCGAATATTACACAAGTCGATGCGACTGATTGGCCCCGGCCCCGACGGATCGCGCCGTGTAATACTAGTATTACATGCTTAGATGGTGTTCTTGTAATATGCAGTTGTGTATTTTTTGTGTTTAATATTTTACATCTCCCTTTTTTAGGTAAACACGTTACAACAGCTACAAAATATTGCATCTTATGGTATGTTGAAATCAAGACTACAAAAACATGATTTACATATTCACGCACTATGGTTTGATATATTTACTGGCGACATATACTATTTCAGCAGGAGAGCCAAAACTTTTGTGGTTATCGACGAGTCTACTTATGAAATTATTTTAGCAGAAGTACGAAGATATTATTCTTAAATCATATGTAGGTATGCCCCCATAAATCATATGAAATGAATCATCGAAGGACCAAACGCATATTTAAAACTGTCGCATATTTTTGGCTTTCCCATGGGCAATAATACCTACATATTTAAATATATAGTATATACCTACGCCCAGGTAGGGCGGTCGAGTATAGCTCGTGAAATACATTCGTACTTGAAAACTAGCACTTAATGAGCAACAAAAGATCAATTTGTTAGAGATCGCAATATTCGCAATGGCTTCTAAATGTGAAATCCGATAACGAGAGTGATTGTTATACAGGGTGGAAAGGCACGACGATCCTTTCCGCAAAAGGGGGATTGTTTTTTTTTTTAATTTTAGGACTGTATTTCCTCTAAAGAAACTAGGCTCATATTCGTAAGCGTTTTTAAGTTATATGCAGTTAACTTTTAATGCAAAATACTGCAAGTGACAACTGACAACCCTCATTAGGTTCAGTAACATTTAACAATAACACAATAAGGGTCAGTGACATTAACCAAAACAACATTTCTACCCATAATACTTCCCAGTCAATATTACAATTGTCACATTACACTTACATGTAGGTAGATAGTACGTAGTAATAGCAGGGTTGTCACTAAGAAGAACATTAATTAATTTTAATATTTTTACTGATTGTTCGTAACAAAAATCTAAACATTACGAATCGATTCTCCATCACTTAAACTAACCCCCTTTGCGAGAAGGATCGTCGTGTATTTCCAGCCTGTATATAGGTACCTACACTACCTACCTCTAGTTTGTAAGAGTAAATATACATGTCTATGTTTCACCAGTGTAGCCTTAGGTATGTAATTCATTGATCGGAATAGTAGGTAGTCGCAGGTCGTATTAAGTATTTTGTTTTAAATGTGTTCTTACTTTAGTGTAGGTATGGGTGCATTGTGCATTACCCACACCTTACTCATAATCGTCCTGCAAGCCGCTATTAGTTAATACATGTTTTGCCTTTTTTATTACTTTCTTTATAAATACTAATATCGAAGTGAAATTGATTATTACCGAATTAGGGCTTGCAGTTTGTTTATGAATAAAGCCACTAATATATATGTATATGTGGGTATGTTCATGATGCTTCTTATAGAGGAATTTATAATTTTGTCAATTTTCCACTTGCCTTTGTCACTTATTCTTGTAATATAGCCTTAAAAGGCAGTTAATACACATTGGATATGATGTATAATAATGTCATTCACGAGAATTTTTATTTTTAACGTTTACTGCGGTCTGCTTTGATTAAAAAAATTGCCAAGGGTCCATAGACAACCAGATCCGAATTTAATAATATCCATGTGCGTTGAACGTTGCCCGTTGACATTGCCGCAGTTCTCATTGTTTATTACTGTAATTTGGTGCAATTCGGACTGCAAGGGGGTGGGCGGAGCTAGCAGGATGTTGCCGTACGGCACGTATCCGGCAACGACATTCATGGTACTTTATTACGTGCCGGAGGTGCCGGCGGACTGTCCGCCGGCACTCCGGCATGGCTGGATGTAGCAGACACACGGTGTGCAAGTGGCCCAGCCTGGCAGTCCAATTCGCACTTATTCGTTGAAAGATGCGCAGCGCTGCGTTTAAGCGCATACACTGTACTCGAATTAAAAAAAAGCCGCCATCTCTTATGTCATTTTTAATAATGAATAATTCATATTTTTTGCATTGCCGCATTTCTCAATTGTTTATTACCGTAATTTAGTGCAATTCGGACTGCAAGGAGGTGGGCGGAGCTAGCAGGATGTTGCCGTACGGCACGCATCCGGCAACGACATTCACGATGCTATATTACGTGCCGGAGGTGCCGGCGGACTGCCGTGAATGAGGGGCTTTAACGGACATCCTGCAAGTGTACAGTCAAGTGTAAAAATATGGGTGGACACATCTTACTCAAAAATATGTCCCATAGCATTTTATTCCATTATAACGAGCGTAGTACCATATTTATGAGACGATTTTGTCGATTCGTATTTTTGCACTTGACTGTACAAAATTTATATGAAACTTACATCATATATTAACACACACGGAATAGCACTTACTTATTTTTTTTATCTATACCTAAATTGTTTTTGTAGTTCAATATTCTAAGATAATATTTATATTGATAAATTTAAGGCTATTTAAGGCTTTACGATGCTATTGGCGGGACCAGAATGAAAATCATACTTATATCATAGATTTTTATATATTTTGTACTTATTTCTTTAATTTATAATATAATTGGGGTAAGAACATTTATTTTCAAAATATTTACAGTATGTGTAGCTTACCTAGCTACTCTACCTGCCTTAAATATAAAATAGGTCCTTGAGGCATTGTACCTAGGATGCTAGCGGCATTTCGCAATACTGTTACGTTGTGCGAGGGGGTGGCTTCCTCTTCGGTCACCAGTAACATCAACCAGACGGTTCACGATTTCTACGAAAAACTTGCGTGCGCTGGGACCCCATGGACCAAGAGTTTCAACCCCGAATAGTACAAAAAGGTACTCTCTGCCGAGACTCTTATATTTATAAGAGCCTCCGCCTAGATGCTCCGCCCGCTTTTACATTCATTCTTTGGAGATGGGACGGTGCCAGCGTGTGTACACAGGTGCAAAAATACTTTCCTGCCTCGCACAGCTAAACTGTGGAACGAACTGTCGCCAGCGGTGTTTCCGGACCGATAAGACCTTCAAACCTTCAAGAAAAGAGCGTACTCCCACCTTAAAGGCCGGCAACGCACTTGCGACACCTCTGGTGTTGCGGGTGTCCATGGACGACGTTAATCGCTTACCATCAGGCGATTCGTTTGCTCGTTTGCCCATATAAAAAAAAAGGTAGCATCTCACACTAGCATCCGTCCCAAACTCCAAGGAACCAAGGGCACCCCATCGGGTCTCTTGCCATCATCCCTGAAAATGCAAGTCGGTTCAAGGAGAGCAGGCACGTTAATGGTCGCAAGAGACCGACGGATTATGTCATTAAGAGACGCATGTCTCGAAGAACGGCCTACACTTTTTTTACAACACAATCCATAGTGTCCCAGTCGGTCCACGTCTGTGCCACAAGGACATGAGTGTGGCGCAATATAATTGGCATTCAGACCAAATAAAAAAACGATTTGTAATGTTGGATTTACATATACCTAGTTATCATGTTTGCGAATTGACTGTGTCCATACTCAGACGTTCTATACCTACCGAGAACCGAACGCAGTTTTGCCTCTTCATCGCATTTTGCGCACGAAATTACAAGGGCAACGGAGATAAACTTTTTTCGCGGTTCAGGGTAGCCCTCAGATCGCTGTTTATTTCTCGGTCTCGATTTAGTAGGTACCTACGAGCATTGACTTACTATACCCACCTTTAATTGTACTTTTGTTTTGGCAAATTAAAAGAATGCAAACAAAACAAACAAAACCACCTGACTCAGTTGTTGGACCAATGATATAACTGTATATGTTAACAGATAGGAATAGTACATTATTGCAGAGGCCGGGAAACCGAATTTCGTGGATGAGTATTTTTTGTCGGACGAAGCGAAGCTGAGTCTGACAATTACATACGAATCCACGAAATTCTATTTCCGTCCGAGGCATATATAGTGCTTTTCTCCAAACATGAAAGGAAATAAAATGTATTCTTGCATAAGATAAGAAAGGAAAAATAAGGTTCCCGCCTAAACTTTCTTTTAATGCACAGTTGTGTTCATAAAAAAAGTTGAAATGTCTTTAGTTTAATTAAGCCGTATCTACACGACCTTGCACAGTGAGCCGTTTGCAACTCGCGATAGAACGAGACAACCAAGCATTTGATCTCCTGAGAAGGAGATCAAATGCTTGGTTGTCTAGAACTACTACACTACTTACTACAAAGCCAGGCATTTTTAAGCACGATATGATCAGATTGACAATTTGATGTCAATCAGATTACCTGTTTGCAATATTGATAGTCCAAAAATTTATTTAAAAAGTATAAAACAATACAGTAATGGATTTTAGTACAACTTCCTGGACGCTAAAACCGTAAAATAATGAATTCGATTTTTTTTAATTTGAGTCGGTACATAAGGAGGTTCTTTTCGTACCAATTTTGCTACATTAATGTGAACATTTCCGAGCATATTGGAGAAAATATTGTTTATGCCACACCTGGCCATAAAGTGCCTTTTTCCGCATGCTACGCGAGGTAATAAATAAAGCCCTTGATCGCATATTTACGTCCCACGCTTGCAGCTCGCGGGTCGCAACGCAAACAACTGCGATCTCGGCCTTTCTTTGTTTTACCGCACTAGTTAGGTAATGTACTAATCCTTATTGGCCAAATGACCAAATCATGTGGTTTTGTTTGTTTACATTATTTTAGATATGAGCGCCGATGACCAAATGGTCGGCGGCGGCGCGCCGGTCAAAATCAATCGGCGGCGGCGGCGAATCGGCGGCGTGGCCTTGAAAACACTTGTCTATAGGATTAAAAGTCAATGAATATCACTAATTTCTTTAATTATGCGTTACATAATCAGCTTGTAGTACAATAATTGATTATTTTACAAATTCGAATGTTAAATAATGTAACAATATTTGAAACAAATCTCAACACATAAAAAAATAGAAGTCATAGTATTTGCTGGATTAAAATGCAGAATAAACCTTTCGATAAAAGTATCTATTGGAAAAATATTTACAGTGAAAAACAAGGGATTTGACGATCCCATCGCCAATTGATTTCGAATCAGTCTACGCACGGCAGCTCGCCGCGAGTCGTTGGGGAGTAGTGCCCCACGTACCTGAGCGCTCCTGAGGAGGCTCTGTCATCCGCCTAAGTCCTCTGCCTCTGGCTTGCCTTAAATAGCCATCCAGGGTGGGGTCGCGAGGGCTGTGTTCTCCAGGGTAGATCTATAAACCAAAGTGGTGACTTGGCTATATGTTTAAAGTCGAGGGACATCTCTCTACCCCTGCCCTCATACTGATACTGCCCTTGAGCCATCTTAGATGTCGCTTTTTGTGGGGGTCCATCTTATGTTATATGCGACTCACCGTCTGCCGAAAATAAAATTACTTAACATTGTATTAGGCAGGCGTCCGGTATTATTCTCCACTACTCAGTATTTAGTTCACCCCATCCACCTTATAGTCCAGTATATTTTAGATTCCAATAATTCTGGATAGTCCATACACCTTGGCGGGTGCTGCCTCTGCGTGCGTTCCATGACTCGGACAGGTGCATAAGCTGTTCGGTGTTCTCCTTATGGGTTAAATGATCCAAAGGGACTCTGCGTGTCGGTTTTGGCTCCGCGTACACCTCCCAAAGATCCGAATCAATCACCATTGTTCCGTGATGAGAAAGAGTTATATTATAATAATATTTAAGACGAGATATTTAAAACAAGATATTTATCATGGTATAGGTATTTGTTTTTGTGAGTTCCCATCAGCGCCATGTTCACGGTGTAACTGATTTACTGCGAATTTTTATTTGTGGTCTACATGCCGTAGCGATCTACCCGTTGAGAAACTCGGTTGAGGTCATCATGCATCATGCTGAGTTCTTCTGTCGACCTGCCTGCCGATCGTCGGCAAATCGAAGGTGAGTGATGTATTCGCCGTTTGTGTTGATGCCAAGTCCTTGCCATTCTAGGAGCTTTAAGGCGTCTTCCATTGCTGCAGTAAACAGTTTCTAAGAGATACATCTCCCTGTCTTACGCCTCTTCGCAACGGACTCGCCTTCGTGCTTTGCTCCTGTATTTGAACCGACATTGTGGCGTTACTATACAAACACTTCAACACTTCGATGTACCGATAGTCAATATGGCATCGCTGAAGAGACTCAAGCACCGCCCATATTTCCACCGAATCGAAGGCTTTCTTATCACAAACACTAAGCATAGTAGCAAGTTATACTCTTCGGTCTTCTGTATAATTTGCCATAGCGTATGGATGTGGTCTATGGTACTATAGCCTCGTCGGAATCCGGCTTGATAGGGAGGCTGGAAGTTATCAAGTTTGTGTTCGACACGATTCGTGATGACCCTTGAATACAGTTTATAAACATGGCTCAGGAGCATGATGGGTCTGTAGTTCTTCAAAAGGCTGTTGTCACCTTTTTCTGAAGAACAGCACCACCTCGCCTCTGTTCCATGTTCCTCTGTTCCGTTTTGCCCTCTGACAAGACGGAATTAAAGAGCTTCTGGAAGACTAAGTACCGGTGTTCCACCCGCTCTCAGAAGCTCTGTGGTGATTCCGCCATTGCCCGACGCCTTGTTGTTCTTAAGCTGCTTTAGGGCCATCCTAATCTCGTACAAACTGATGTCTGGGATATCTTCGGTGTAGTGTCTGGACAGCCTGGCTCTTGGGTCTCCTCCCAAGCTGTCAACGGGCTTTGCGACCGGTGTATAATTGTCCATAGAACCTCTAACCTAAAGCCTCTGCTTTTGATGACGCTATGCTGCCGTCTTCCCATTTCAACTTTGTCAGCTGGCTTTGTCCAACAGATTTGTCCTTTGGTTTCGCTCAATAGTCTCTTTAACACCGTTAGTATTAAAGGGACGCAGATCGTGTCGCAAGGACTTAGATATACGTCTGTTGAGCTGCCTATATGACTTAGCGTCATCTGGAGACTGCAGCTGTTGTGAGCGTCTTGTAGCCATGAGTTTTAAGGTTTTCTCGGTCAATTTCCGAGGTCTTAAAACTTAGACCCTACGACGTGCACAGTTTCCACTAGCCCGTCGTTAATCTCGTCAACTGAAACAAAGTTCTCTAGGCAAGAAAAGCGCTTAGAGAGCTCGAGTTGAAAGCTTTCGGGGTTTTGAATGTGGGCTTGAGTGGGTCGGAGCGTAGACTTCATCAGGTTGGACCTTTCAAGTTTAATATTTATATTCAGTGAACCACTGACCATTCGGTGATCACTACCGGTTTTTATCCTGTTGAGCACAGAAGCATCACTGCCACGCCATCACACCATACACGCCATTACCTGTTGAGATTACCTGAGGGTTATGTAACTCAATCCAGCGATTTTTTCCTGCCTCCAAAAGATATTCGGTTTCGGCGACTGCTGATTTTCTGAGTTCGTTGTTTTTAAACGCTTGTATGTGTTTCTTTATACGGCATGCGATTGTACATTGTACGCTTAGTTTTTTCTTACGTAGGTTCTACCATTGGTACTATTTTGTAAACTCAACACTGGACGTTCAAGTGAGAAACTGTCCTTCGACGTCCGTAGTCTATCTTCACCCCCAACAGTTTTCCCTCTTATTTTATTAGCAACCTTATCTGACACTTCTTTTACATACGGTAAAAGGGCTGGTTGACGTTCCACTGTGTAGTGCAGACGCTTTGTCGTATCAGTGCGTCAACCATACCATATATGTATAAATATGGAGAAGGATCATTCAAGGATAAGTTTTATCTCAAAATAAAAATTCTGATTTAACAAAATCCGTGTAATTTCGACTGCAACGTGATTCCCATCAATTACTGAGTTAGACAAACTAGTATCCGATCACTGATTAAAAATCATCGTGTATAAAAAACATCGCCGGGAAGAAAGTTGATTTTAAAATCAATAATTAAAAAGTATTAAACATAATATTCGTCAAAACATATCGAAAGGTGGCTTTTACAACGATTTTAGCTATTAAAAACATTTAATTTTTAAAGTTCCAAAATAAGTGTAATTTCGGTATGCCTCATCAAGGTCACGCCGATTCCACGCCGGTGGAGGCTTCGGCGGCGGCGGCGCGAGTTTTTTTACCGGCGGCGGCGGCGCGCCGGCGCGGCGCTCATATCTACATTATTTTCATTTGAGTTGAAGCGCTGCCGCTGGCTCTTCCAGGACAAGCACGCCTACAACAAACATCGTGGCATTGACGCCATTGACGGGAAAACCTCTTTGTCACTCTAATATGCAAGTGTGACAGAGATGGAGATACAAATCCGCAATCGTTCGATTTTCGTGGTATAGGCCCAGGGGGGCGATTTTTGGCATTCGACCGCTCGAATATGACTTTTTAACTTGACTAGAAAAGTTTCAAATGACCTTTTATAAATATAAGCCATAGTAATTCATAATCATGGTGAATTTAAGTCGCATACAGTTGTCTGCGATTATATATCTATAATCTCCCTTTAACGGCCTCCCTAGCCAGAGCTGGGCACCGTTAATCAAATAGTTAACTTCGTTAATCGCTAATCCGTTACAAAAAAAGTTAACTTCGTTAATCGTTAAAGCGCTACTTTTCGGAAGACTTAACGGAAGTTAACGTTAATCGTTAATCCGTTAACACGTGGTAAATAAGGCATCTTTGAGTTAGTGATCTACAACTTATAGTTAATCAGTTTCCTTCAAAAATATTCAATTTACCATCCGAGTACCTTTGAAAATTCAGGAGTTTTCTTAATGTCTCATGGCCTCCATCATTTGTTCTGAAGTAAAATCAAATGCAACTATCTTGTAGACCTCCGAGGTCACAGACAAAATAACAATGTCTCAAGTTGGAGGACAGAGCTAGAAATTATCGAGCAGTTTCAATATGCCATCCCTGGTGTTCAAAATCAGGTCCACTGCAGCAAATTTATGGCTTGATTAAGAAAATACCCCAACTAATTATGAAAACCCTCCAATCACGTTGGACGTACCGTTCAAATTTGAAGGTTGTCTGAATTTCTGAAGAACTCCATCATCAGAATATAAATCAAATCAAAAAGATGAATGTCTGTGTTTACCGACCAATTCCACTTTGCCATCCCTGGGCTCCATCATCAGCTCCACTCCACCAAATTGATGGTTTTTGTAAAGAAAAATGCTCGAGTTTCTTAAGAAAACACCCAAATCATCATGCATAAGCCTATTAAATTTGTTCCCTCAATTTCTCATGAATCCCATCATCAGAAAAAAAATTGAAAAAAAGGGACCAATCTGCAACCACCATGGATAATTTAAAATCGGTTCAGTACTGACGGAGTTCTGACGTAACAAACATAAAAATAAAATAAAAATCAAGAATAATATAAAAAAACACATGAATTGAGAAATTCTTCTATTTTGAAAATTTGTAGTCGGGTGGAAACAGGTTTTTTGCCGCGTGGCGGGCGCGGTATTTGCGGTATCTTTTTGGTCAGTATTTTGGAACTGGATTAACGATTAACGGACTTGAGAAAACTTAACGGAAGTTAATGATTCCGTTAACATATTCTAAAGTTAACTTAAAAGTTAATCCGTTAATGAAAATGTTAACTTCGTTAATTAACGATTAACGGATTAACGAGTTAATGCCCAGCTATGTCCCTAGCCTAGTTGGTAGGTACCCTGCCTACGAAGCTGGAGGTCCCGGGTTCGAATCCTTGAAAAGGGCATATATTTGAGTGTATATACGAATATTTGTTCCCGAGTTATGGACGTTTTCTGTATATATAGAGAAATGTGTATATATTTATTTATACAGTGTGTAAATCTAATACGGGCGAACCTCTTAACGGTGATTAGTATAGGATATAAGAAATGTAATAAGGTAACTTTTAAATGGAATTGCAATTAAAATTTTATCCATAGAAAAATCCCGCCCGCCCGCAATGTTATGTTTAACTCGCGTTAAACATTCGTTGACAGCTGTCAGCGTCAAATATTTTACAGTACATTGCTGCTGAAAATATTATAAAAAAATTAATTATGGGGTCATCATTAAGTGTAACTTAAAAATATGTTTGAATTATTGATAACACTAATGAATTCTATGTTTGGTTAAATTTATCGCCCGTATTAGACTTACACACTGTATAAGTATGTAAATCGTCGCCTAGTGCCCATAGCCCATAGTGCAAGCTTTGCTTAGTTTGAGACTAGTCGATCTGTGTGTGATTGTCCACTAGATTGTCTTTACTTACGCCAGTCGCGCCAATACGGCGTAAGTACATATTTTGTTGTAAGTAGTTATTTCATCGAGTTTACTTATTACCTCAATGCCTACGAGACAATAACTTATGTACAAGTTACAACCTACGATCTACTGACGAGTGACCACGCAATTAGCGAATGCGTTGGTATCTGTAGATCTAGTTTAGCGTATGCAAGCTAAGATGCGAGTTAGTATGAGAATCATTCGGTATCTAGCTCGCTGACAATCAAAGAAACTTTCAAAATACTATAGTAAAAATATAGGCAGGTATGTTTATAGTTTAAAGGAACTCAATCGACTATGTGAGTTTGTATGGCGCTAACTCATATTTATTATACAAAAAATAAATAAAATATATTTTTTTACTTTAAAATATCTTTTTTCTACTCGCCGACTTTAATCTGCCAATTACGAGTACATAGACAAAACTATAAGCTCATACTTTTCGATATTAGACAGTCCAACTCAACTATAATATCTCATTTCGATACGCTGTAGGCAACTATAATAGAACTTCATACAAATTCTATACTTATTTGCGATGCCGCTTGGTACTTTGCCGAGCGCGCGCCTCACGCCTGCGCCGACCGCGCCCCCCGCGCCGGCCTGCCGGTCATCTTTTTGTGTTACATCCTTGTTAAGTCGATGAAATTGCATGATGAAATTGTTCCTCCATAGATGATGATGATGATGACTCGTAGAAAAAGTATTGTATACAATCGTAATATAATTAAGTTTTTCAATCTCGTACCTTACTTAGGCCACTCAGCAAGCTTCGTGGCCTAAACACGGTACTCGACTGAAAAACCCTTCATTATATCACGATTGTATAAAATACTATTACCTACTACCTACATCAAATTGTAGGTAAGTACTTCTAACCTTTTTGTAAGTAGCTAATTGCTACGAAAACAAAAGTAGACAATACTTTTGTATTCAAACAATGACTTTGTGTTTATATAATGGCTTTGTACAGTCAGCTGCAAAACTAAGTGACCCCCCTGCATAGAAAGTTTGTATGCACGGGGGTCAATCGACTATGTGAGTTTGTATGGCGCTAACTCATATTAGAATGAAATACTTACATTTAAATTTTCATTAACTTCCTTGTTAAAAGGTACATTCGTTTCTATTATTCAGTGATGTGAAGATTCAGTGTTTTCGAAAATTAGAGGAGTAGTGCGTTTTTGTGTGATAACACTGATAAAGTGATAACAGTGATAACGGATAATGGAGGGTGTCCCATAAAGGACACGACACAGTGACACTGGAGGTAGATCAGGTCAAGAGGTACCAAACCAACGTAACATGACCCTAGTAAAAGTGGCACGGTTTTTGAGTTATAGTCGAATTAAAGTTTTTCATAAATGTTGACCGTTTTTATACTGCCAGTGTGCACTCGGAAAGGTGTCAAGGTTAGTTTATGTGTACGGTACCATGAATTGTTAATTAAGGTTACAGAAATGGTATTTTATCCAAATACTAAGATTTTTTTTTAAAATACTAGTTTGATCTTGAATTAATTCACAGCGAAACATTAATTTCGAGTTTAATAACCAGTCGTGAAAAAATACTTGAAAACTAATGAGAAAATATCGTGAAACTATTGAGCATTTAATGCAGTTTTCAAAATTGTACTTATGATAAATGTACCTTCCTGCAATAAAATAAGAAATAATTAGCAACTTTCGAATGACCCATAAAAAATAAGTTAAAACTAGAATCGGCAATCGGTCAGATATCTCAACTCGAGGGGCGTAATTTGTCGGAAGGAGAGTTTAGGCTCGTTGAATATGGTACGGATGACGGATGATATTTAGCATTATTGTATGAGATATTTCCTCGATTGGAGAAACGCCTAGTTTCTCCATAAGTTACATACGTGCATGTCACTGTACTCATGATGGGTGTAATTGTTGCGATTTGCCATTGCAGTGAAGTAGTCGTCGTTTCCGTTCCACAAGCCGTCCAAATAAAAATGAAATCAGAGTCCAGTTGAATGCCAAGTTGATTTGTTTAGGAACACAAAAACATGAAAGCAGAGAAGCAGAGAGAGCACAAGAGTTGCACAAAACTCAAGGAAACGAACTCATGAGGTTTAGCATTTCTGATAGCTTACTAGAGATGAGGATGACGCAGATATCAAGCTTGTCCCATTCCTGTTGTTTTCGAAGTGATAAGCACTGGGAAAATCGCTTGTGCAACAAAGCGATGTTACGGTGACTCATTCTCCAGATAAGGATTTTATTCTCCATATCCCAGTATTTAGTCCACCATTTTCACCTAATAGTCCAGTATATTTTAGATTCCATTAAATCTCAATAGTCTATAGGTACATCCTCGCGGGTGCTGCCTCTGCGTGCGTCCCATGACTCGGGCAGGTGCGACATCCGCTCGGTGTACCCCTTACATTTCATTAAATTGTCGAAAGGGACTCTGCGTGTTGGCTTCGGCTCCACGTACGCCTCCCAAAGGTCCGGAACACCATTGTTCCGTGATGGGAAAGACATGTATATTATAATATGTTAATTCGGTACTAAGGCCTGTTCACGAAATAAAGTAGCCACCTAAAGTTGCACCTTCATAATTATCTAGAAACTATTTGTTATGTTAATGCGTGATATTTTGACACATGAATTGTCAAGTTTAAGAAAAAATTATAATATAATGTCATTGACTAGATAAAATCAAGATGCCGAGGATAAATGAAAAAAAAAACGTAAATTAATTATAGTTTCCAACTGCACAGAAAAGGGTATTTATTACACTACGACAACTCGCAAAACGGTATAAAGTATCTAAAGATGGTGTACGAAAAGTAATAAAAAAGTTTGGGGAATTTAATACTCTAGGTGATCTGCCAGGTCGCGGTCGCAGAAAAGGCTGCGTGAAGCCGAAATTGGACGCGGCAATAGTAGCGTCTTTCCGTCGAAATCCATCGGCCTCTACTCGCGATGTAGCCAAAAAGTTAAAAACTTCTGTTGGGAACGTGCAAAACGCTAACAAGATAAATAATTTACAGACTAGGAAGAAATAGAAAATGCTGAAAAGAACTGCTGCCCAGCTTGAAAGAGCAAAATCTCGAGCTAAAGCTTTGGACAAGTTTTTAATTCAAAATAACGACCGATGCATTTTAATGGATGACGAAACATATGTAAAAAAAGACATGAAAACGTTACCGGGGCGCCAGTTTTACACGTGTGCTGCTAGCGAGCACATTTCAGAAGAGTATAAGTGCGTCGCTTTTGAAAAATTCGCCCAAAAAATCCTTGTTTGGTAAGCTATTTGCTCAAGGGGCGGGCTTAAAAGTACCAGCTTTTTCACTACCGGTACAATTAACGGAGAGGTCTACCGACAGGAGTGTATAAGAAGCGAATTCTGCCTTTATATCGGAAACATACACGTCCTCCAATATTTTGGCCTGATTTAGCTTCTGCTCATCACGCTCAAGCCACATTAAATTTGCTTGATAACAATAATATTAGTTATGTTGCGAAAAACATTAACCCACCAAATTGCCCGGAACTTCGCCTGATTGAACGGTATTGGGCAAATATCAAACGATACCTGCTCAAGAAGGGTGCAGTTGCCGATAGTGAAGCTGATTTCAAAAAAATATGGAATGCAGCCTCTCGTCAGTTCACCAACAGTTCAATACGTACGCTGATGGCAGGCATTCGAAAGAAAGTCAGAAAGTTCGCCAGCTCTTAGGGTTTCTACAAAAAATTGCATTATACTTTAATTTTACACTGTTTACTGACATAATTGATTGTTTTTTGTTTGAGGTGCTGTGAGAAATACACGATTTATTTACATTTTCTTATGGCTACTTTATTTCGTGAACAGGCCTTAAAGATGCTTACGGAATATGGACAGGCCTATGGAACTCCGCGCGAACTCGAATCGATCGTCTTTTGTCTTGTGGTAGCGACTGGTAGTTGCCCTAACATCCCGCGTTCCCGCGCCACCAGTCAGTATTATTTATATACATATATCTATTAAATATTATTTGTTTAATAATTCGTAGTCCAATAACAATGAGTCTGACAAGCCAAGGCTGCAGTAAGTAGATTTTTTTTTCAATTATGTGCGTTCCTTTTTTTCGGAATGAAAAAATAGGGAGGCATATAAATTAAAAAAATATCTACTGCAGCCTTGGCTTGTCAGACTATATTTCACAAATAGAAACGTTTAAACGGTAATTTACCTACGAAAGCAACAAAACAAACAAAAATTTATTTAAATAATATTTAAAACGGGTCACTCACGTAATTTAGTCGATTTTCGCTCGACATGTTTCGTTCTTTACGAAGAACGTCATCAGGAGCGCCCACTCGCGACAGAGGCAAGTCGTACACTGCGGGCTAATGCCCTATCTGCTCTGGTACTTGCAGGTGGCGGCTGGGGGTGGGTGAGTGACCCGTTTTAAATATTATTTAATATGTTAGAGTCTCACGAGAGTTTTATAGTTAAAAATTTATTTGCTGAAAAAGGGTAAATTGCATGTGTTTAATCGGCCCTTTGCCCTGGATTGTATCAGAGGCTTGGCATCTTGCGTAGCGAACTGCTGCAGGGCAGGACCAACCAACGCAGTCTTAATAGGCGAAGAATTTACCAAGAATATAGCCAGATTTTTGTACCGCGGGTAAATTTATTTTTATAATAAGTAGTATATAGTCTGACCTGACTCTGGCCAGGGTCTGTTCTCGTTCGTGCATACCATAGATAGGCAGAGAGAGTCATACTGTCTTTTTCTTACTCTGGTATTGCCATTTCAAAAAAGGGAGGCCCCATTTCTAGTGTGTATAAAAAATTGGTAAGTATTTTTTTTAACCTCTCATAGAAGTAGAACACATGCGTTCATTCACGGCTCACTCAAAAATGAAGTAACGGAACGTAATGAGATGACTGACACTGACAGATCTAGCCATTCTAACCTTGACCACAGATATATTTGTAGTGATGCAATGTGCGGATTTTTTTTAAATATTATATAAATTCCCTGCTAGTCCACAACTTTACAATTAAGTAGGTAAGTGAAATTGATTTTTGAATGCTTTCATGTTGAATGCTTTCATGTTGAATGCTTTGTTAATGTTGCTTTTGAGTTTACGTTATATTAGTGTTCTAGTAAAAAAGGAAGTGTAACCCTTTCTCTTAATTTATAGAATCATGGCAAACTCACGACCCCTCTTCAATTACAACGATGAATCGCAGTCAGATAGATTGGCCAGGAAGTCTAAGGATTCTCCTTTCATGATTATAGGTATGTGCTATATAAACACACTTCACATAACACTACATTTTTTTTAAATTTGCATTCAATATATGCGTCGTATAAATCACGTATTATTCCACACGGACCTTAGTAAAGCATAGCATATAATAATTTACCATTAACATAATATGTACAATATTATTATATTGTATAAGTGTAACATAACAAATGTATTAATATATTAACATTCATTATTCTCATCAATTCACTAAAAAATCAATATAGCTTATAGTCCAGTGGGACAAGTGAAACATAGTTTCTTTTTACGGGGTAAGGGAAACAGTAGGTGTTCGTCTCTCCCTTATGTTTCAATTACCTGACTTACTAATATACATAATATACATGTGATATATTAATAAGTTTGGACATGAATTTTAATAGTACTTTGAAATGGTGTAAAATCATCAACAAAAAAATATTGAAAGTAACAATTAGGCAGTCTTGCCATATTTTTTTAAACTGCTTATTATTTATCCAAAGTTCTAAAGTCATCTGCAAGGTGATTATATAATTATACTGCTCAAATTAATATAAGAGTGACTCACATATTACTGCTGCATAGTTAATTATTACATGTTAAGTAATTGATAAGTTGCTAATTAAGTCCACGTCCAATAATGGCCAATTCTACATCCAGCCTGTTTCATGCTGGTGTTTAATTAATTTTTCACATAACAATCAAAATATATTATTTGAGTTATATTACTGATTTTACTGCCATGGTGTATAGCGGACAGAGATGAATCATTTTTAAGCCTTGTTTTGTTACTAAGGTTTTTGTACAAAAAACTGAATATTATCCAAGGAAGTGTTTTATAAAAAATTTACACATTATATTATTGGAATAATATACATATTGCAGTTAGTGTTATTTTTACTTTATAAAATAATATGACCTGCGGCAGTTATGTCTTTGAATATTTGCATCTCACATATATAAGGTGCTAACAAATTAGTCACGGATATTTTAAGAGATAATACATTGTATTAAAACAATTAACTTTAAACTATAATTAAGGAACCTTTGTATATAATTTTTTTGTTTTCATTTACCGAACAAAAATAATAATTATAATTCCGTCTAAAAATAATCACCATGTGCAAATTTAACAGACAAGATGTTTAGCATTACGTTGACAGTCGAGTATTTGATTGATTTGACGTTAAGTGGCCAGTTAGGTGTTAGGTAAAAGAGGTACTAAAATATGTTCAATGAGTATTCATTTAATAATCAGTATAATCACACTAACAGGGTGTTTTAACGTTGCAAATTTGTTTCCTAGTTTTCTCAAAAAAAACATAACAAAACTTATGATGTTTCATACCTAAATGTACTCGAGAACCAAGTACTATTAGCGGTAAAAATATCCGTGGCTAAATTGTTAGCACCTTATATACAGGGCATTCCATGGCTATGCCACATGGAAGAAAAGTATCTTAAACATTGCAAATAGACAATTTTAGACTTTCAGCTCTGAAAATATTTTATTAATAATTTTCTTGTTCAAGTAACCTATTGTTCAATAAACAAGTTATATCTAAAGGTCTATCAAATGATGTATCACAAGTAGATATTTGACAAGATATTATTTTTTTGACATTCAGTTACATGTATGGGATGCTCCTTCTAAACATATTTTTTTCGCAACTAAAACTAAGTCTTAAGTCTTATATGTAAAACTAAGTAGCGGCAAACAAAGTACACCTCTAGCTGTAATATCATTACCATATGCTTTATAGTTACGGAGTAAAACCGCTGTGACATACGGACAGACAGACTGGACGAAACTATAAGGGTTCCGTTTTGCCATTTTGACTACGAACCCTAAAAACCTGTAATTTTACTATATGTACTAATCGAAATGTTCAATCGTAAGAATTTATGTCTTCTAAATAACTAAAATAACATAGGATCTTAAATAAATAATTAAAAGAAAGAATTTAATTTTTTGTTATTAAAGGGGTAATTTTTTTTAATTACTTTTTGTAATTTTTTTCATACATTTATTAAGTATATAATGTAACTAACCATATGGATGTAAATCTGAAATAAATAATTTGAATTTGAATTTGAATTATAAGATAAAATAAAAACGAAATGACTTATAAACCATTATAGCTTCTCAAGTGTGCATTGGTTAGTAATACCTTAAAATACACATTTTAGCCACTTACCAAATAGATTTTTATGTAAAACATATTATATAGAATTATATGTACTATCGGATTCAAAATGGCATGGGCAGTTTATGAATAAATTCGTTCAATTTTTTTGTAAACCTACACTTACTATTTCTAATCGGTTATTAAAATAATATTCTTAGACCTTTATAAATGAATTTGAAAACCATTTTTTTTTGGAAACGGAGTGTGAATAAGTATGTACCACAGACAAGATAACTCACATTATACATTATACCCTAATAAATAATAATAATAAAGGGAATAGGCGTAGGGATGTGACGACCCCATCGCCCACTGGTTTCGATCGGTGCAATCAGTCAACGCAGGGCAGCTTGTGGCGAGCTGTTGGGGAGTAGCGACCCCACGTACCTGAGCGCTCCTGGGGGACTCCGTCGTCCGACCAAGTCCTCCGCCTCTGGCTTGCCTTAACCGGCCGTCCAGAGTGGGGTCGCGAGAGCTGTGTTCTCGAGGGTAGATGTGGAAACCTAAGTGGCGAGTTGGCTATATGTTTAAAGTCCAGTGACACCTCTCTACCCCCAGCCCCCATACCGGTGTTGCCCTCGAGCCATCTTAGATGTCGCTTTTTGTGGGGCCCATCTTATGTGGGCGAGTCACCGTCTGCCGGAAATAAAATTGATTACCATTTTGTTAGGCAGACGTCCAATTTTCAACCGACTTCAATATTTCTAAAGGAGGAGGTTCTCAATTCGTCTGAATTTTTTTTATTTATTTTTTTAATGGATGTTCACTCATAACTCCGTCATTACTGAACCGATTTGATTTTTTTTTTGTTTTCTGAAAGTAGATGGTTCCAGGTTGGTCCCGTTTTTTTCAAAATCCATTTCTGATGATGTGATCCATGAGGAACTGAGGGAACTCCTCAAATTTGAAAGGCACATGCATGCTGATTTGGGTGATTTCTTAAGAAAATCGAGCATTTCTTTACGAAAATCATCAATTTGGTGGAGTGGATCTGATAATGAAGACCTGGGATGGCAAAGTGGAACTGCTTGGTAATTCCCAGGACTATCATCCGATTTTAAAAAATATTTTTTTGTCTGTATATAGATGGTTCTAGGTTTGTCCCGTTTTTTTTTAAATCAATTTCTGATGATGGGATCCATGAGGAACTGAGGGAACTCCTCAAATTTGAAAGGCACATGCATGCTGATTTGGGTGATTTCTTAAGAAACTCGAGCAATTCTTTACGAAAATCATCAATTTGGTGGAGTGGATCTGATAATGAAGACCAGGGATGTCAAAGTGGAACTGCTTGGTAATTCCCAGGACTATCATCCGATTTAAAAAAGTATTTTTTGTCTGAAAATAGATGGTTCCAGGTTTGTCCCGTTTTTTTCAAAATCAATTTCTTATGATGGGATCCATGAGGAACTGAGGGAACTCCTCAAATTTGAAAGGCACATGCATGATGATTTGGGTAGTTTCTTAAGACACTCGAGCATTTCTTTACGAACATTAATCATTTGGTGGAGTGGACCTGATGATGAAGACCAGGGATGGCAAAGTGGAACTGCTTGGTAATTCCCAGCTCTATCATTCGATTTGAGACATTCATCTTTTCTTTGTAAAGAAATACCTTCAAGATAGTCCTATTTGATTATAGTTCTATTTTGATGATGGACTTTATGAGGGATTGAGAGAACTCCTCAAATTTTAACGGCACATGCATTTGAGGGTTTCCTTAAGTAACTAAAACATTGTTTTGGGGGAGCCAACATTTTGATGAAGTGGACCTGATGATGAAGACCAGGGATGGCAAAGTGGAACTGGTCAATAAACCTAGCTCTACTTATTATCCTAGTTGTGACATTCATCTTTTTGATTTGATTTATATTCTGATGATGGAGTTCTAGAAGAATTCAGAGAACTCCTCAAATTTGAACGGCACGTTCATTGTGATTAGAGGGTGTTCATAATTAGCTTAGGCATTTTCTTACTGTGGCCATCATTTTGCTGGAGTGGACCTGATGTTGATAATCAGGGATGGCATAATGAAACTGCTCGATAATTTACAGTCTGTCATCCAATTTAACACATTGTTATTTTGTTTGTTTTAAAGGTCTACAATGCAATGGTGGTTTCGGCTTGATCCCTTGGCGCTGCGTAGAGATGTGGCCTCACTCTGTATTTTCTATCGCATGTATTATGGGGAGTGTTCCGAGGAATTGTTCGGATTAATCCCTGCCGCTTCTTTCCGCCATCGCCCTACGCGACAATATTTCCACTCTCACCATTTAGATGGTTGGCAGTCCTCAACTGTGCGCTTTTCCCGAAACTTCCTGCCTCGCACAGCTAAACTGTGGAACGAACTGTCGCCAGCGGTGTTTCCGGACCGATACGACCTTCAAACCTTCAAGAAAAGAGCGTACTCCCACCTTAAAGGCCGGCAACGCACTTGCGACACCTCTGGTGTTGCGGGTGTCCATGGACGACGTTAATCGCTTACCATCAGGTGATTCGTTTGCTCGTTTGCCCCCTATAGCATAAAAAAAAAAAAAAAAAAAAAAAAAACATGTAATGATGGAAGCCCTGGGACATTAAGAAAGCTCCTCAATTTTCAATCGTACACGTGCGGTGTATTGGATATTTGTGAAGTAAACTGGCTAACTCAAACAAATTCAAAATTTCACTTTTACCGGGAACCAAATGAAGTCGGTCTTTTTTTCTTAAAAATTAAATTCTTCATAACCCAGTATTTAGTCCACCACTTTCACCTAATAGTCCAGTATATTTTAGATTCCATTAGATCTCAATAGTCTATACACCCTCGCGGGTGCTGCCTCTGCGTGCGTCCCATGACTCGGGCAGGTGCAACATCCGCTCGGTGTACCCCTTACATTTCATTAAATTGTCGAAAGGGGCTCTGCGTGTTGGCTTCGGCTCCGCGTACGCCTCCCAAAGTTCCGGAACACCATTGTTCCGTGATGGGAAAGACATACAAATAATAATAATAATTCTAGAAAATGAGTAGGTATTCCAGGCTTAAGATTTGGTATAATGATTTGTTATAATAAGATACACGTACTTAAGAGCACGGTATATAAATTTGTCCGATTCAGCTCAACTTTTTGCCATGAGTTTTCATAGTTACTAAAACATTTGTACATGTGTTAATACATAAATTAAGAGATAATTTCAATTTGAATGGAATAAATGAAAAAGTTTTTCAAAATTGTTAGTTACCATACCATTTTCTAACAGCTGTTTTACCATTTTTTGATGAGCGAGCTCCGAACATCTATCTAGTTTTCGACCTTATTGCTATTGAATCATAATTAAACATTTTTTTTCTTGTTTAGTATATAGTCTTCTATGGAATAAATGAAACACTTTTACACATTTTCACACAAAATTATTGAGTATGAATTTTTAAAATTTGGTAACTTTTTGTAGAAATACACGAACATTAGCCAAGGTTTCTGGCTAAACAGTAACTTTTTTTACATAAATGAATATGCAGTTATAAACTTTATTTAATACTCTATCCAAAAATAATAAATAGTGTGTATATATTTCTACTGTTTTTTGTCTTAAACTCCACTTGAAATAGCTCTGTTTAAGGGTATAAAATCAGCGACGTTATAACGTTGGATTCAGTTGCCTTTAGGGGCTCGCAGAGAGAGGTCATGTCGCTCCGCGCTCTGACAATATTTACAAAAATGAGAGACTGAGAGTATTGAGGAACGTGTAAGTAGTGGATATCGAGATATTCGGTGGCTGAGTAGCCTCTTGTATGGTTGGGATACTTGGGCATGCCTATTTATTAGGATAAAGTGTCAATGTTATATTTTCGCGCGTTATTGTGTAAAAGTCGTATCTCGCGCGTATTTGAAACATAACCTGACTCTTAAGAAAGCTAGCCAGATTGTCGGTAACAGTAGAAATAATAAACTGTTCACTGCTCTTGCTCGAAAAGTTCGACCGTATGTCGTGGCTAGGCGACATAAAATCACTTTTCATGCTCTATTTTTAAGTAACATCGCAAGCAGCCGACGCTAGCCGCGGCCCCACGCCCCGCGCTCCCGGCCGCTTGCATTAATTTCCTGACAATCGAAGTGAAAAGAACAGTGTATACCTTAGGCATGAATACCCATTTTACCCTCGACTAGTATATTGGCCTTCGTTGCACTCGGACCAATAAATAACCTCGTCTAAAATGGGTTACTTTATGCCCTTGATATACAAACTACTATTATCCATTATCCATCCCACTTTACAAAGTGGTCGTACTGGCGAAATAAAAAGACAGTATGATTCTTTGTGATTATGCACAAGTGATTAGAAGAGATGTTGTCCTAACTAAGCATATAAAACATATCCATCATCATGCACCGTCAAATGTAAAAATGGAAGTAGGCATCTTACTATAAAATATGTCCCAGCTCTTTATGTCGGCGGATTAAGATAAAAGTGAGTTGCATAAACCCTTTTAACGGTCTCCTAGCCTAGTTGGTAGTGCCTACGAAGCAGGAGGTCCCGGGTTCGAATCCTGGTTAGGGCATTTATTTGTGTGTTTGTTTATCACGAATATTTGTTCCTGAGTTATGGATGTTTTCTATGTATTTAAGTGTTTATATGTATCTGTCCCACAACACAAGCCTTATTGAGCTTACCGTGGGACTAGGTCGATTTGTGTAAGATTGTCCCATAATATTTATTTATTTATAAACCCATACTTTTACACTTGACTGTATACATTTCAGCCAATATTTTAATAAGATTTATCACACTCTTTAATTTATGGTTTTCATGTTTCCAGGTATCTTGGGACTAATTGGCGTATGTGGCGTGGGGGCCTATAAATTCAAAACTAGAGGTAAAATGAGTACAAGTGTGTTCCTCATGCAGTTGCGAGTAGCCGCCCAGGGCACGGTGGTGTCTTGTCTGACCATAGGTGTGGCATACACATTAGCCAAGCAACATCTATTTAAGGAAACCAAAAAGGATGAATAATTATTACAACCATTGCTAATTGGATGGTGTACATAATAAGTTGTTAGCTTGTTCTATAAAAATGGCACAGAGAAAATAGTCCATATATGTTCCCATTTTATACCAGACAGCACAATTTTAATTTTGATTTTTATGTTAATATTTTGAGGCTGTTTTTAGTGACGTCATTCTGTATCTGAAAATCGCAATGAATACTACTACTGTTGTATTAATGCTACTTGCTATTGTTGTTATAAATATAAATAAAAAGTTACAATGGTATTTTATAAGATAACATAGTTTATAATATAAGTAACAACTTTATGCCTACGTAGGCATGGAAATTTGAGTCCTCGAATCCATTCGATTCTGGTGTTAAGAAACATTCAAGGAAGAGATAACCCTGATATCTGAAGGTTTTTTTTGACGCAACACGAAACAATATTTGTGATAGGTAGGTAATAAAATTAATAAAAGAGGTTGAACTAATAATAGGTTGTATTGCTTACCGTAAAACCGCACAAATATAGTCCGAAGTTGCTAATCACCAAATTAGTTATTTTTGGTTTTGCCCGAATTTATTCTACAATTTATGATTTTCTTCCAGAGCTGCATCATTAATATGAATATAATTGTCACACCAAAGGGTACACCTAATAACTCTCATAATGTTGGAGTTAGAACGCTTTTGGGTATAGTTAGGGTGGTTTAACGGTAATACAATGTATTTTGGATTTACACCTAACTACTTCCTATTTAATTTGTCCATACCATTTTTGGTAAAATCATTGCTCTATCTTCTAAAATCAAGGAGATACAGATAACAGCCCAGTACGTTTGTTTGGAGAAATGACCTGCTATGTTATTCTTAATTTGAGTTCTGCTCATTTAGCAACTAAAATTGAAACCGCAAAAAGTTTTGCACTATATTTTCAGAAAAATGATTAATGTCGGCTGTAATTGACAACATTTCATATTTTGAACTTCTCTATTTTATGAGCTAGATATGAAACTAGGAGGAATTTTAAGATACATGTTTCTTTTTCACGATAACTAATTTTTTACTCACTATAAAAAGATGGATCATTCTAAAAGGCGTAAGTGGAGTATGACGTCATTTCCCCAACAGAATCTCGGGCAGTATAATTAAAAAAAAAGGTTTCCAAATGACATTTGTTACTGACAGTTGTTCAGTTTTGGCGGTTGTTGATTTGATTAGAGTTTTATCTTGTTATAAAAATAAAAAGCAATATATGTTAGCTGTTAAATATAAAGAACAATTGTGGAACGTATTAGATCCACAATTGTTCTTAACATTTACAAACAGCTAAAAGACTTAAAATGATGACATCAACTACTTAGTAAAAGCTATATATGCACGTTTGTCGTTAGTAAAATGTTGATTTTTGTCCGACTGTAAAAACGACTTGAAAACATGCTGTTAAACTAATTTACGTTCTTTACTATCAAAAACAAACAGAATTGGTGCCGTGCAACAGGACTAAAAGGTCCATCAATGTCCAATAGTAGTGAAGATCGTTAAACTTTAAGTGCTCATTGTTTGATTTTATTAAAATAGGCTAGACGACTGAAAAAATCTATTTAGTCCGTCTTTTAGATTATAAAAAAATATTGTACACGTATTTTTTCTTTTGTTCGTCAAATCAAAAATGACAAAAATACAGTGCGTTCAAGTTTCGCGTAATACAATTCTTACCTAGGAGTGACGTCACAAGCCCCCACACCGGAACTTTGATGCTCTTTATCTTCGTCAATTTTAGTTAAATTGAGAAGGGAAAAAATACGTGTCTAATAATTTTTGATAACCTAACTGACGGACTAATTAGAATAATAGTTTTTCAACCTAGTCGTCATCCCTATTATAGATTCGATCAGAACCTTTATCTAAGATAAAATAACAACAAACCAATGTAAGAAATGACAAACGGATACAACTAACTTTTACTATCACCGTGTAGGTACTCGATTATGCAAGTAAAGCGATGTCATCATTCGATGAACAAATGATAAATGAACAAAAAATCCATGCATCAATTAGAACAAATTAATTTAACTATACCTAGTTAAATTTCCTATTTAATTTAATTGACAATAAATAATAATTTTGAAACTTAACAGCTGTCTGAGTTAGGTGTTTTTGACAGACTTCACAATGTAAAAGGAGGAGGAGTTCTCAATAATGAATATTTATTTTTTTATTTCATAAACGACAAAATTGGTATTCTTTTATTTTTCATTTTAAGTACGGTAGCTATTTATGTGTAATCTCACAATACAACAATAATAATTCTATACTGTACGCTTATGTAGTAAATATGAAAATGTATAATACCTAAGTGTTAGATCTTATGAGCAAAAGCATCTGTACAAATAATTACAACATTGATTTTGTGTTTGCGTTGTTAATGATCAAAAAGATGACAGAGGCGTAAAAATAAACAGTACTTATTTGTACAACTAATAATACCTACATGTTACTGTGTAGCTAGTGGGATGATTAGTAAGCAAAGCTGGGCACCGTTAATCAAATACATAGTTCACTTCGTTAATTGCTAATCCGTTACAAAAAAAGTTAACTTCGTTAATAGTTAAAGCGCTACTTTTTGGAAGATTTAACGGAAGTTAACGTTAATCGTTAATCTGTTAATACGTGGTAAAAATGGCATGTTTTATATCTTTGAGTTTGTGAACGACACTTTATAAAACTGTTGGTTACAGTTATGGACGTTAGTAGATAGGAATTAGGATCAATGGGCAAAATCTCCTGATCTGGTTACAATATCAAAGGTACTCAAATGTGGCAACTGGTTTCGGCCGGCATGGAACTAGAATCCGATTCTATATTGTTTTAATTTGTGTAGACACCACTCTTACTTTATGCAACACATTGCACATACACAAACTATCACGGGCCAAAGTTCACATACGCAAACTATTAAACAAAGACCAAAATGTACGTGCATAGTATTTCTATAAGTACTTCTTATAAACTTGTCAAGTTGTCGCACTAAGCGCTAGCGGTAAAGTAATGAAACGATCAAATCAATTATATTATGTTTATTATGTACATACCTGTCATACTTCCTCGCAGTTTTATCATTACCAGTCCGTGTACTTGTTAAAACGGCGTTTTTTACGGTGTGGCGCGGTATGTGCGGTATCTTTTTGGTAAATGTTTTGTAAATGGATTAACGATTAACGGATTAATCGGTTTTTTGTGCTTGTGTCGGGCCCAAATCGTTCAAATATTCTGTACATTTTTGATGTAACTGTGCATATTTGTTGTAAGTGTGTTTAAAGATGTTTTATCGTATAGATTAACTGTGATGATCTAGATTAATTAGTTGTTTTAGTAATTTATTTTCGATTTCAAAATGGTGTTTTAATTTGAAAATACTAGTCCTTTAGATATAAGCTAAATGTTAATCACTGATCTCTTCTTCGATAAGTGGTTACGCTACCTTATTTATTTGATCATACATTTGTATCATAGTCATCATTTTTGAGAACCCGGAAGACCCACAGAATATGAATATGATAAAAGATCTGAATGTTTGTGTGTGGGCCCTTGTGTAGGAAGACCAAATTAAAGAGTGAGAGAGGTGATACCGAAGCCTTCGAAATCGGCGTTGAGAAGATAAAACGTGATGATCGAGGCACCTATCTAGGTCAACAGGTTAGCTTGGGAAAGCGGCGTAACCAAGAAGTCGAACGCTGAATAAGACTAGGGTGGGCTGCGTTTAGCAAATTGTCCGATTTCTTTGCAGACGCCTTCCTGAGTGGAGACATTGACTAGCACATGTGTTTGGGAGATGGGCTGATGAGTTAGGCCAAAGCGGTTGAAAAGATCTGGGTGCAGTTATCCCAAAACAGAACAAAATGGCGTATCTATTTACTTATGAGGATATACCCAACAGTGGGCCAAATGAGGTTGGTTGAAGAACAAAAGAAGAAACTATGAAAATACATTGTAATCGCCCGTTCTAAAATATCAATTCATTGGGCCCTCCAGGGGAATAAACTTTGCTGATAGGAAACATCTTTCACTTTTCCTTTGAAGAAGTAGACTACTAAGTCGGTATTTGCTTCGGCGATCCCTTTTCTTTGAAGTATGTAAATGGTCAATGAGTCCATAGTAAAATTAATAAAGCAAAGCAAAGTCTGTGGTAGGCTTAATAAATTACCTGATACAAACAGGAGTGTGCTAGAGTATCAGTATGAATATTCAAATAATACCAATGATATTAATTTTCTTGCAAGTAAGGTAAGGACTTTGTTCCAACGCCTCTCGTATTATGAGATTTTGTTTATCATTTTGAGGTACTCACTAACATTGTAAGTACTGGTAGTTACTTTTTCAAATACGTGTGTGAATTTTGTGCAAATTTCATTCGGGATGTTATTAGGATTTTCCAACCAACAAAAGCAATGGTTTTATTTCATGATGATGATGTATTTTCTCTTTAGTTATTAATTAATTAAAATTTGTGTCCATGATGACTGTGGTTTACGTTTATCCAACAATTTACCTGTGTTAAAAAAAAAAACTTTAATTCAGACCAATTGATCCATATTGTATTAGCAACAAAAAACAAAAAAAAACAAAAAGGTTTTAAGGCTTATAATCTATATTAGTAATAGCTATATTACTAATATAGATTATAAGATAGATATAGATTAGATTATAGATTATTTTTATTTTGTGTACCTATAGTATCATTTGCAGAGAGTTAGTATGCAAGTTTGTTGTTCCCTGATAATTTTATTACGTTAACAGTTTCTTTAACTTTATTTTAAAGTCTGTACTAAAAGCATAATATCATATAAATTTAAGAGGCCATCAATACGGTTTGTACGAAAAAGCAACAAAAGCTGTTTTTTGACGTTGTATTACGAAGAAACGGTGAGCTGTTTGTTAAAGTTGTTAACTATGTTTGATAGCTTATTTCCTAATATTTCACTTGTAGGCTTCTTATTTGAGTAAAACTCAATGTTTTAACTTTTACTATACAATTATTGGCAGTTGTTTTTTGAAAAGCGCACGGAGACAAGTTTGACTTCGTGCAATGTTAACATGACATGATACATGAAAACACATTTTTTTCCAGGTTGATATAATATTGCAACATGGTTTTATTTAACCTTTAGGCCCCATATTTCCAATAATTTACACAGATAACTACCTAGTTCGATTTTGAAAATGCACATTTTTCGATAAAAATACACTGCAAACGCAGGGATTTTCGCAGTAATTTCGACAAAATATTGGGATTATTTGTATACAACATTAAAGTTTATTCTTTTAAGAACATGCTGAAATCGAAAAAAATACTTTTTGTTTAAATTCCGTATTTTTTTTAAATATTCAAATGGTGTATAAATTTCAATGCGCGCTAGCTGAGTCCTCAGTACGTCAGTACCGCGCGCGCGCTCGTAGAGGTAGGACCTGTGTTGTTCTCTGTGGACTGTACAATTTGTATGTTTTGTTGCGCCAGTAAGTGCTGAAAGCGTTGGAAAAGTAAATAGACCGCGATCAACCACTGAGATAAGGATTTTACATTTTTGATTATATTATAGACATGTTTGAAATAAAAAACTGAAATGATTTTATCGAATGTGATTGTACCGCAACCAACCCTTCTAGATACTTTAAGTAATACAGAATGTTTATTGAAATGTTTATTAGGGTGACGGTGCCCATTATGAACACTTTAAGCTGACAGACATGAGTGATGGACACTTCATTCTTAATTCAAATGTCATATGGTTGTCAATTGGTTGACACAAAATAAATGTATGAACCTTATTTCCTCATAATGAAAGTGACTGTACGTTACTGATTCCTGGGTGCGTAGCAAAGATGCCAATCGCTCACGCTCAGTCGTCACCACCACCATGGTTTTTTACTTGTTTATGTTGTCTTTATGTTTATATGTACTTACCGCTAAGTTATGTTCTTTCCTCATTGTTGTGTTCGTTTATTTGTCCTGTTCTATATCCTTTACGTGTTTTAAAGTCACCCACTATGCTAGTACTCCCCTTCCCTGTTTGCTGTACTATAAATCTTCTTACTGTGTAAGAATTAGTTGTAAATTCGTGTTTAATGTGTGTTTTCAATGTAATCTTTCTTGCTTTCGTGTTTCATGTTTTTGACATCTAGCTAGTCCATCTAAATAAGTTCACTTGCTGCCGTCGGCGCTAGTGTTTGCGCATGCATAATGCATGGCCAAGGTGTGCTTTGTCTGATGAGATGATGATAAAAATTGCCTTAATGCTGGTTGTATAATCTAATGTTATACCTACTAACATTGAATATTTTTATTGTCAGTATAAAATTAGATTTCTGAGTTTATCATCTTTGTTCGTCTCTTGCATTCTGTTTGTTTGTTTTTATTTCAGTGTTTGTGTGTCTTTCGTGTTTTTTCACCGGATGGGCTCATCAGAAGATCAGCGCTGGAAGTCGCCAGCATTATGCTGAGATGAGTCCATTTCTTGGCAATTCTTTAATTTTTTTGTTAATTGTACTGTATATTTTGTGTGTCAACGAATAAATTATTTCTATTCTATTCTAATAAGGAAGAGTGATAGAGAGAGGTAGCTGCGAATAACGATATGTTATTAAGCGTGAGCGATTGGCATCTTGGCTACGCACGCTGGTCCATTACTGGTGCCACCACCCTAGTCAGGGAAAATCATATTGTTATATGAGCAAAATCCGGAATAAGAGTGACCAAAAGCGTGTCGGACCAAGCATAATTGAGGGTTTAACTGTATATAAGGCACTTAACTGTATGTTAGCAATTAATAATTTTTGGCAAAAACGGCTTGACCGAATTTGTTCAAAATAAGTTTCGTGGTAAGGTTGTCTTATATCCTAACTTCCTGAAGCTTTCACATTTTTGAGGTTCCGTACCTCAAAAGGAAAAAACGGATAGGATCACTTTGTTGTCCGTCCGTCCATCCGTCCGCCCGTCTGTCTGTCCAGACCAAAAGTTGAAATTAATACCACATACACAGGTCTGCGGTCCTTTGAAGCTGCGACAAAACCAAACCTCTCATCAACGCAATTAAAAGATGCGGCCGTTAATGGCGCATTTCCCATACATTTGCAATAAGAATCAAAATCCCCCGTACTACCCGTACTAACCGTTAAGCAAAAATACAGAAAAAAATCCGAAATCTGTACAACTGCCGTACACTGAGAGTTCCATGCCACTTTTGTGCAGAGCCCTCGGTGGGCAAGTCCGACTCGCTCTTGGTCGATCTTTTGGACTGCCCGATACTCGATTAACCAATTTTTTGTTCAAGAAACCTTTAATTTATTTCTAAGGACGTATCAGATGATGTGCCACAAGTAGACATTTGATAAAAAAATGGAACTCAAAAAAATATGCCTCCGGATTACAGTTAAAAATTATAGAACGATTAAAAAAAATCATTTAATTACACGTCCCTTTTTTCATCTTATCGGCTTTGTAACCTTCAATATAATATCACCACCCCAAAGTAGAATTCAGTTCAAGTTTAATTTTGAAAAAAAAAAACAAAACCTATTAGTAAATAGGTATGCTTAGAAATGTACCAATATATGAATATGAAAACTTTGAATTGGATCCGGAGCCAGAAAACAAAATCATATTCCAAAATAACTTCGGTTACTATTTAGAGACATTTGACGTTTGAATAAAACTATTTTTAATCTTATAATATGATAAACACAAAACAAATATACAAATTAACATTTCTAACACCACGTACGCCAAGTAATAGTTGATGTTCTGACGCAAGTATCAATAATGTTTTGTCCGCGCGTCAAGCGCCGTCGCGAGGCTAATGGCCTCGCGACGGTACTACAGTTCATGAATGCTCGCTCCCGTTCTTACTAACCGCACCGTTAGAAGAGGATGGCGATAATAAGTTTGCATTCATGATTGTAGTGTGTGTCCGCACACAGATGCGCGTCGGCGCGCAACTGGTGGTAATAATAATAATATTGAAATGCGAGCGGGCGGATTTTGTGATAGCACTCTTAAAGAAAAAAATCAACTTCACGCGGTTAAATTTTAAATTTAGTTTAGAAGATTTTATTACTTATAGAAAAATAGTGACTCAGGTATTTATGATAATATTGATAATGTTAACGTTGTGTAAAAATTTCAGTTTTTTCCTTCGTAAACTTCGGAGACAGGGGGGGTAATATTTTTTTTAGATTTTCGTTTATAACCCAAAAATTATCCACCGGTAAAAAAATGTTTTACAATGTGCCAATCAAGCCCTTTCAAATGTTATCGCACATGACTTAGTAACTGAACTTTTAATTTTTGTTCAATTAATAATAATTAATTTTTGATCATTGAAAAAAGAGTAAAATGTAATAATAATCCTCTCTCTATGTGTCTGGGTTAACCTTATTTATAAACTATTCCAAATTTCAAAGTGCTAGTTTCAGTACTTTTCGAGATATTTAGTGATGTGTCAGATGAGACAGACAGACTGAGTCACACCATAGGGGTTCCTTTTTTTACCATTTTGGTACAGAACCCTAAAAAGTAGCTTATGCAACAGAGACATAATAAGGGTTATTACACCAATTATGAGCTGTTGCTGTGAATAAATGAGAAAGCTCAAATGACGGCAAATTCTGGAATTTCTCGTGTGCCAACTATGCGAATCACAAACAAATCAACAGTGTTATTATTGTATGAAAATCCATAAGAGCATAGACAACCTTTTTAATATCGTTGTCAGTCATTTATTGACAGATTGAAGTGCTGGATTAGAAATTAAATAGTAGTTTATGCGACAGTGATATAATAAGGGTTCTTAAAATTAAAGGATTCCCTTTACAAAACGAGACGTATAGTCGAGTATTGTAAATAAGTTAATACAGCCGAGAATTTCAAGAACCAATTTGAGCTGCTGCATACACTAGTTTTTCTACGACATCAAACATAACAAAAAAAAGTGAATTATCGAATGGCGGCAGAATGTGGAAGATATCGTATGCCAAGGTTGTATATTTTTTGCCCGAAATTTGTTAAAAATAATATCATTTGGTCGTGTTTATATTAGCATATTTTTATATTCCTTAACGTTTTGTTTACCATGTAAATCATTTACAATCATTTTTTTTATTCTTGTTGACCCGAACATTGCTTTACAAAATGATACACATGCCATTGGCACTATTTACCGTGTTGTCCTGTACATAGTGCCCAATTGCCCATGAGTAACGATGACCATTTCTTACTCGTATTATACGACGCGGCATTGTATGGAAGTAAATACTTTGAATATTATTTATTGAGAGCGGGCAGAGCCGGCCTTAGGTCACTAGGCGCTCTGTGCGAACTGTTAAGTTGGCGCCCCCTGGACTAAATTTTTTGAACTACAACACAGACCAACTCTCACGGGTGCTCTATGGTGAACTATAAGCATAGCACTACTTTTTTATGTTATGCCGGTTCATCATAAAAGTGCACTTTGGCAAGCTAATCCTAAGAATTGTCGCAGGCACTAGTTGTGACGATATTAGACGCCATTTAACTCTAAAGTGAAAACTAAGTTTTATCGGAAATCGACTAGTTTTCTAATGATTCTCAAAATAGAAGATTGGATGATTTATACGTTCATTTTATTGGTTAGCAATAATTATATAACACGCAAAGCAATAAAAGCAGCACTTGGTTACTTCTAAAACGAGTTGCGCGCGGCGCCCCCTGATCCTCGGCGCCCTGTGCGACCGCACGCGTCGCACGTACCTAAGGCCGGTACTGAGAGCGGGCATGCGGCCATAAACTAGCGTAAATTAAAAGCCGTATACGAGTTTGATCTAATTTTATTGAAAGGATAATTAGGTACCGTCACCATCAGGTACTTATATCGGAACTGCCGAGGCTCTCATAAATATCTGAAAATGCACTGTAACGCTCTGGCAATAGAGGCGTGTTCAGATATTTCTGAGCACCTGGGTAGCTTCGATGTATGGGTGGATTTCAAAAAAAGTGTACATTTCAAAAAGATAAATGTCCTCATCATTGAAAAATCTGTATAAAAATAAATATTGCAGTTAGGGCTTGCAATATCCATCCAATTTTGCTATCCGGATATTTCGAATATTTATTATTTTACTATCCGGATATCCGAATAAAACGAATAAAAATCGAATATTTTCATTTTTGCATAGAAATACTTATAATGTTAGTACCAAAACCGAAAATAATATTATAAATTGAAAGAGATGTCATTACTACAAAAAAAGTGACCAAGGCCCCCAATGCCCAAGGCTGGGATCGAACCAGCAACCTCCTGCTTTCGCGGCAGACACCACTAGGCCACCCGACCACGGCGACCAGAGTTCGAAATTTTATAAGTATATGCAATCCTTTCTTATTTTGCAAACGCCTAAGGTGCGGTCCGCCACCTTACGGCTCAGACTTACATCTAGTGCTGTGCTTCTAGATAATCTTTACAAATTATTTTCAACTAGAAGCGATAAATGGCGCCACCATATTGTACAATTGTAAAGCATGAATTAAATCATTTATTAAATATAAGTTTTTTAAGTACAAGTTGGTTCGATCCCAGCCCTGAGTACTGGGGGCCTTAGTCGCTTTTTCTGTAGTATATACTTACATCTCTTTCGATTTATAAATTCATATATAGTAGTGTGACTACTGAAAAAACATGAATCAAAACCAAAAAAATATTATCACAGACCCATAAACAATGTTTACCGCCAGTAAAAACTATCACTAATAATAACATAAAGCTTTCTATACACATAATGCAAAAAAAAAATAAGTAAATATTATGGGACAATTTTACACAAATCGTCCTAGTCTCACAGCTAGTTCATTAAGGCTTGTGTTATGATTACTAGACGACGCGTCGCGACGTTTGGCTTACATAATATTTATGTAGATAAATATAAAAGCTTAAATCGCTCAGACAAAACATCTACAGCAACATCAGAGAAAACATCTACATATAACTCAGGAACAACTATTCGTGATAAACACACAAAAAAATGCCCTAACCGGAATTCGATTCGAACACGGGAACTACTTGTAGGCAGGGTCACTACCTAGGCGGCCGTTAACAAAGTAATACAATTAGGATTTAAGAAAGTATACTGAGTATACAAACCAAATTAGCTTTGCAACAAGTCAAAAATTTTTGGTGTATCTCGTAGTTAAACAGATTAACAATATATGTAATCGGTATTTAAAAATTAAACATATATATATCCATGCCGTAAAATTAAACATAAACTGTCACTCTCAAATGTCAAATGCTAAAAGTAAGAGTAACAATCTTAATGCTGCTATGTGATCAGCTATTAACGATGTCCGTAGATAGTTGGAGGCACTGGAGGCATATAAATTAAAATCATATTCTACTGTCAGATTGAGGTTGTCAGACTATATCCTCTCAGTTTCGACACTCGTGGTGGGGTAGTCAAAAGTACATCCTATGTTATGTATGTTGGAGCTGGAGGTTATCGACTCTTTTTCCACAGCTATCAAAATAAGCCATTTCTGGCGTTGATTTAGGTTTCCAAATATATCTAGAAGGCTGTGTATTTGTAGATAAAGACTTTGCGCTCTGCAACTGATCCTTCGGAGATGTTGGGGCGTAGTACTTTGTGATGAGCTCTCAATTCTTGGTCCCCATTCTGATGGTTGCAGAATTTGTATAAGAGTTTAAAATGTATCCAAATAAAAAATCTAACGTTAACGTCTTCTACATTCTATATATGGACACTTTTTTAAACTTTTAATAACAATGCGGACATAAATCCATACTAAAATGCATTATTCGGATTATTCGTATTATCTGGATATGAACGGAGTTTAAATCCGGATAGTAAATTTAACGGATATTCGAATAAAACGAATACTCGGATATCCGGATTGCAAGCCCTAATTGCAGTCACACGCATTCCAAGTAATTCATAATATAGCACACATTATATTCGAATAGGATTTGTATACCGTTAATGAATATAATCAGTAAAAGTATGTTAGTAAAAATAAAAACTTAAATATTGTTTTTTTCTCCCATACAAAATTCATATGTCCTCACGACTACCCGCGGTAAACAAAAATTCATAACTTTAGCATTGAAATGAATCGTGTGGTGATTTTAAGGAGTTCTTTAATATACACAATTGTTTCTAGAAATTAATTTTTTAGACGATTTCTGTATCATATGTTTAACAAAATCCTATGTTGAAATTCGGGGACAAATTTCGTTCCATTGTGTTATACAGCTGTGTTACGCCGTACCAAACGGTTAAATGCGAAATATGAACACACCAGTGATATAGTACGCCAGGCAACAATTCTAGGTTGCCCTGACGCCAGCGCGCATGTCGGTATCTATATTGGTTTTCACGCAGTGGTGAGGTAAAGTGTGTTTTTGTATTTTGTCGAAAAAATTACCAAATTTGGATCTAAGTTTAAAGCAGGAAGCTTTTTGTTTTTTCTCAGTATTTTTACATAATTCGGTAGATAAATTTGTTGACTATATATACACATAGGATTCACAATTCCAGAAATTATTTGTCTTCTTCTGTCTACATGAGGTGAAACACGTGGTGATACCCATTTTTGCTTCCATTGTGTGATTTTTGTGTTACGTAACTAAACTTAAGGTTCGTTCACATTGCAATTTTCAACCAACTTCCAAAAAGGAGGAGGTTCGCAATTCGTCGCGTTTGAATGTTTCAGTGTTTTTTTTTAATAAACATTGTTTTATTTCCATGTATTTGCCAAATTTACAAATAAAAACAATAATTTTCAAGTTCTATGAAAATCAATTATAGTATCTTCACATAAAACAAACTTTTTTGTTCTTGTGAAGTAGTCCTTATAATTTCCATTGTGATATTTTCTGCATTTTGTGAATATTCCATTGTGTAATGTACACTTTTTTTGAAATCCACCCGTATCTGATGGCAATTGAACCTGCCTATGTCAAATAGGTATGTCATGTTAATATTAAACATTTGTGTAACCACGTAAAATCTTACTGGTAGGTTTTGAGTTGTTTGTTACCAGGTTAAGGTTTATTTTCCTGCAATGTTCAGATATTCTTATATAACTTCTCTTGCTTAGATAACTGTGCAGATTTGTGCGTTCAGATATGATTACTTCACTGAGTGATCAGAAATTACAGAAATAATTGTTGTTCATATATTTATGAAAATATTGAGTGATCAGATGTTACTGGCGGATCTGTTGTAAAGAATTTATTGAAATTTAACCCTGCTCAGAAGTATTTGAGGATCTCGCCCGCTACGATATATCTTATGGCGACTGTGGCCTTACCATGACGTCTTAATGCGATTCAGTTTAGGTTCTTAACTGTGGTCAGAGGCCTTAACATGACGTCTTAATAACGCGATTCAGTTTAGGACCTAAACTGAGTCGCTGCCATACAACTGAGCACAGTTAAGAACCTAAACTGATTCGCGTTGGCACGTCATGGTAAGGTCCCAGTTGTATGGCAGCGACTCAGTTAAGGTCCTAAACTGAATCGCGTTAAGACGTCATGGTAAGGCCCCTATTATACCTACATCTATTTTCATTTCTAATATTGATTAAATAAAAGAGCAGTTAATCAACAATTTATTAAGGTCAAATGGTGAGATTTACTAAGATTTCTATACTTAATTATTACTTCTTTTCTTATATACTTCTCATGTAGCAAATTGTATTAGGTGGAATACTACAACGGAAAAGTAAAACGTTATCACACTGTTATGGTAGGTATATGACTTTAGTGCATTTAGTAGGTATGGCATTTACGGATTATGCGAATTAACATTATTGCAATTGGCATTATTGGGAACGAGGATTCTGGCATATTATCAATCTGGGAAGCAATGATTATGGCAAATGAACTTCAAGGAAACAAGATTCTAGCACTAGACACTTATGGGAAGTGATATTACGACAAATTATCAACTAAGTATAGAAATAAAAATCCGGCCAAGAGCATGTCGGGCCATGCTCAGTGTAGGGTTCCGCAGTTTACCGTCCGTCACAATAGGCAACCTTAAAAAGTGTTTTAATAGATACCATGCTCAATATGCTTATAATAATAAACAATTCGATGATACTTTCGGTCAAACCCGTCCCGACCGCATCAACTCCGGAAAAATCGGTTCCATCACAGTGCCATCTCTCGGGCAATTGTGTTACTAATTTATACAAACTAGACGGCTTATGTATGTTGGGTTTTCGGGGGTAACTTTTGATCGCGTGAATCGATCTGAATATTTTTTTTTCTTATTAGAAGGAAGATACGTGCGGGATGATAAATTAAGTACTCAAGATAAAAGAAGTGTTTTCATATACAGTTAAATTACAAACTTTATTCAGATTTTATTTTGTACAATTTTTCAAAAACCGTTCAACCAATCAAGTTCAAAATAATTTTCCAAGAAAGTTCTTATTAAGTTCTACTTTTGTAATTTTTTTCATATTTTTTCAAAAGTTAGAGGGGGGACACATTTTTATTAACCTTCTGGAGCGATTATTTCCGAAAATATTAACTTTATCAAAAACTGTTGGTCTCAAGGCACGAGAGAGTTGAACAAACTTTGCCGCCGAGTGTAATACAACATTTTTCCCCTCACTATCGCGAGGAAAATAAAGACTACATACGATTATAAATCTTATCCACATGTAAGTTATCTTGAAAAAATCATTCAAAATTCAATTTCATAATTTGTCATAGAGTACGCTCCTGGTACTTAGTTATTGCCAACAGCTTACCAAGTGCGCGATAAGACTCGACCAATTTAAACTATGGGCATATAGGACTCACTTATACTGGACGAATGGTAAGTGGTAGGAACACTTTCGACACCGCGTACCCGACACACGGGCACTCTTAAACTTTACTCAGATGTGGTACCCGCTAGTCGGGCAAGAGCTATAAACCTACACGCGACGCCAAAGTACCCAACAGGCGGGCAAGCATTGCATCTTCGCTACCTCAGGGCTGCCAGCCTGCCACTGCCGTCTGCCACTAACAGAAAAAGTCTTCTGATTATTATGTACTTATGTGGTCGAAAACTTGGTACAGTTGATTATTATATTTTATTACTTCACTTAGTATTTTTATTTACTTTACCTAATGCGATTACATAATAAAAATTCTTATTAGTTGGTTGCGTTAAATTGCACACGGGTATGTATCAATAGGAGTTAGAATTTTCGTAAATCGTACAACCTAATTTGTGTTTACGAATATTTAGTAACTATAGGTATTACCTATTTCATGAGTACCTACTCAAAGGATGATTTTTGTGAAACAAAATTCGGAGAAAAATAAACCAAGAAATTCAACTAAGTACCTAACAACATTCTAGCTTCTAAGCGGCAGTTCTCAGAATAAGACAATAGATCAGTCATCGTAAAACAGCACTGCACACTGCACGAAAGTTACTTGGCACAGCCCTGAGCGTCCGCCGCTTGCCCGCCTAGCGGGTTCGCGGCGTGCGGCATTGAGTTGCACGTCGTTGCCCGACTAGCGAGTACTGTCGGTTTCTGGGGTAGGTATTGTTCGAAATTTTGCCTGGTTGCGAAAGTGTTAGAGCAAGGTCAAATACTTTTCCCCACATGTGGATAAAATGCGTTTTTCCACGCTAGAAAGGACAAAACAGCGCTTTCCAAGCTAGTGAGGGGAAAAATTATTATGTTAGATAAAAACTGATTAGAGAAATTTGAAGAAGTAGGTAGTCATGAAAAGTCGGGGATTTTTTTTTGGGGGTTAGCAGTGGACATCTTGTTTTTGTTTATATGTATTATGTTTTGCTTTCTTATCTACTCATAAAACTTATTATATTTACCGCAAAATGTTAGGTTGACTAATAAGCATTTAAGTTACTTGCATATTTTTTTGCCCCGTAACTAAGTTGCTGACACTTCAAACAGCTTTAACTTCAATTCAAACTACTGGTAAATCAATTCGACCCTCTTAGCAAATATCTACCTCAATACCAACATTGTATAATCTGACCGATGGATTTACGGAATCCGAGTTTAAATTAAACGACTCAACTAAGTATAGATTTCCCTACCCACCCGACAGCTATGCTATGCAAGGTCAACCAATTGGAACCCTAGGCCACTCTAGAACTATGTCAAAATTACAAGTAGTAAGAGATTTCTTACCATCTGATTTATAGCGTCACTATGACAATCCTACAGTGGCCTAGGTTGAATTGATTGTACATGACAAATGACGAAATATTTATAGATTGTAAATTGTAATGTCTTCCTTCATATTACTTGATTAATGGCTGAATGACAGGAGTAAAACCAAATGATTAATGTGTTCTTAATACATTTATTTTTTATATAAAAACTCAAATATAAGGTAAGTAGATAGTAGTATACAAATTCCAACCATTCTTCAAAAAAAAACTGTAAAAAAATTATAACATAGTCAAAAGTGTAAACAAAACTTATTTAGCAGGAATCGGTTTTACTACAATCTGATAATGTTTTACGCATTTTTAGACTGCAGTTAGGTACAGTTAGTTCATCCTTCTCAGACGCTGAGTGCTGTCGCGCCGACGCCGATGTCAGTTTGACAGACGACAGTTCGTCGGCGTTACTGAACAGACCGTTAGACACATTGGAACTGGAGCTAGAATGGTACGTGACCGATTTAAAAAGTTTTACAGGCGTGGATGTTCTCGCTCTATTGTTATTGCCGCTCGGTGCGCTGTCTCCAGAATTATCATCCAGCATAGTTTGTAATGAATGTTTCAATGCTTCTGGTAATTTCGTTTCGTACAAAGATACAAACTCCTGATTAGTATTATTCCTGTTAGACTCTGTAAAAGTGATTTTCTTTGCTAGTTCTTTAGTCAAAAATTCTTTAACCGTCATATTATTGGTAAATGAAGTCTGTTGTTCGGCGTTTTTAGATGTGTCTAACCGACGCTTCAAGGCAGGTTTCTTCGAAATGTTAGACACGGACCAAATTGCATCTGCGACTGGCTCGTCTTGTTTGATCGGGGTTTTGAACTTGATGTGCGATAAACTGGAACTGGACGTGTTTGAAGAAGAAGATAAAGCTAATCGCTCCTTAGTCTTTTTTAAAGTAGAGGAAGCCCAACCCATTCCGAGCTTTTTAAAGGAATTTTCTAAATCAGGATTCGACGAAATGCTCAACGAGTCTGATGTTTCACCTACATTCTCTTTGTTTGTTGTTAATTTTGATTTACACTTACCTTTAGGGATTTTTGACAAAGCCAGGACAGATAATGTAGATTCAGAGGATATTGTTGTAGAATTCATGTTAGATGCGGTATCGAATCTAAAAGGTTCAGTAATGAGTTTCCTTTTAAGCAATTCAGCCACCACGTCTGGCAAACTGCCGTCGGAATGAAGCGAGCTAATGTCGTCTGTTATGCCGAGTTCTTTAGAGAAATTTCCGAGTTTTGTATGCGTACTCCTTTCATAATGATCTCGGGCATATTCTTGAAGACTAACGAATGGCCTTAACATGATTTCATTAAATTGATTTAAATCCATCATTTGCAACTTGGACTCTTCTGAGGAATCACTGAATGTCACTTTGTTTTTATCATTACTCGCTTTATTTACAATGTTTTGTACCTGACGTTCCACCGTATCTTTTTCGTTCTTCTTTAGATCAGCAAGGCTGTTAGTAGATTTATTTGTGCTCACAGGCGATTGCTGTTTGAATTTTACGCTCAAAGGAGAATCAACTTCCATGACAGTGGAGAGTTCATGTGGCACGACGTTATCTTGAGGTCGTTTTAGATTCAAACGCAGTAACGCGGGAGGGGGCTTATTCCGGCACCTGGTATTGTAATTTTCACGACATTCGTCATTTGTGGAAACTGAAGAAACTGATTGGCTGGTGCACTCGGTATGACCGTTCCTATCCACGTCGTTATCTGAACTTTGGACTAGAGGGAATTCGATATTAGAGGATTTTGGAACACCTGATATTAGAGATTCATAGTCAGTGGAATCAATGTTGTATTCATTTTTATTATTATTCCTTGCTGTGTGGTCTCTAATATTCAAAGGAATTTTTAAATCAAGATTTTCAGCAGAACCTATTTTGTCAGATTTTTGGTCTGACTCAGATGTAGAATCTGCTGTTGAAACTTGGCTATAGGCTAAAGATTTATTTTTTCTCACCTCTTCTAATACCTTTGCTAAGTTTGACAATCGCTTAGTACACTTTTCCGTAAGATCTGCTATCTTTTCCATGTTTTGAAGTTTACCTTCTGCTAACTTTATAAAATTAATTTCACCGTCAGTAGTACAGCTCGTCTGCGTTGAATTATTGATAGGTTTCGATGGTACTTCATCATTACTGTTAGATGACACTGCCATCAGTTGTACCGAATGAAAATCATCTCTAACATATTGATCTACGGGACGTTTAGGTATCTCTTTACTATTTGTTCGAGCTGTCAATATATTTTTTTTGTCATTTGATATCTCGAAGGATTCAATAGGATTCATCGGAGAGGAATACTGTTCACTCGTTGCAGTATGTTTTCTTGCATGATGGTCGACTTTTGTCTTTGTTGAGACGTTGCTCGTCTTTACGACAATTCTCTTCGATATGTTCAGGGACTTAACTTTGTGCACTCTTTTATTTTTTGTATTTCTTGTCCTTAGGTTACTGTTCCTTGCGTTTTTATTTTTAATTTTAGTAAAGTTTTCTGGCCGAGTAATCATTGCTTGTGTTGCATTATTCTGAAGAAATAAGCGGTGCTTCAGAATAGTCTCAAATTTTTCCCAATCACGACTGCCGAAACCCAGGCGTGTACGTTGGTAATTGCTACTAAAATTGGTAGGCATATTTATAATAGAACTAGCAGGAGTATTCACAGAGCTACAGTCCTGATTCATTATTTTAATGGCTTTGATATCCTCCCGATTTAGTGAAAGTAGTTTGTGAATATACTGTTTAATCATAGGGCTAAGATAAGATTTGTTAGATAATTTGTTTGTTTTATTTCTTATACTATGTACAACACTATTTTTAGCATTGCACATAGACAAATTTTGTTTAGCACAGCTTAGATGATGTTTCATTTTACGAGTGTGGTGTTTGCAGCAGCGCCCCGGATCACCTCTCGAACTATATTTAGAACATTTGGTGTTCCTCACAGAACTAGACGGTGTACATTCATTTTTCTCGCTGTAAATATCCGCACGAAAATTCATTCTACCATTTTTCGGTTCAGTAAACATTTTTTCGAATACTTTACAGCTCGAGTAACTATTACAATGATGTTCTTGGCGAATGAAATCTCTTCCTTCTTGTTTTTCAATGTTACGAGCAGTCTGGCGTGTTTTCCTACTAGGCTTGTGTCCTCGCTTAAAGAAGTGAGGAAGAACCACTTCTGGGGGACTCATGTAGGCAGTAGACGTCGATGAACTCATGTGAATATAGACCGGCCTGGGGTTGGACGGGCTAGGCGTCGTCTGCGTGCAGGTAGACGTAGCTGGTCTCGCAACGGACTCAGTTTTTGCAATAGGTTCCGGCATTGGGTCATTAAATGACGTAGAAACGCTTCTTTCCTGCGTCGTTTTTGGGGGTTGTACATCTTCACTTATACCGTTACCCAGGACTGCTTTTTCATTGCCTTCTGCAGAATCCGCTTTATAGTTCAAGTCAGTGGCAGTCGAGGGCGGTGGTGCAAGTCCTGCCGAATAATTACTATCATCACCCAATCCCAGTTTTTCATATTGACCATCAGTGTGTTCTAGAGATGGAGCTATTTTGATTTTCGTGTCTTCATGTACAATATCCGCTGTTATAGGCTTATCGACTGGCACATCTTGCGTTTTTGTCACTTCTTTTGCAGTATCGTTTTTTCTAAGTTGTATGATAACTTCGTAAGCATCGTTTTTGAGAAATCCGGTGGCGCCGATGTAAAAATTACTTTGTTGTTTTTGTCCGTCATCTAACAGCTTGACAAAGCCCGCGTCGTGCACGGAAGCGGCGGCGACAGCGGCAGCGGGAGTGGCCGCGGCGGAGGGGTCAGCGGGGGCGGTCGAGACCGACGCCGCAGTAGTCTGACTCTTCGGACTATGACCTTTGCATTTGGCGGAAGAACATTTCTTTCTGAAATAAGAAGTTACGAAATGTGTATAACTTTTCCTATGACCAACATCGTGTGCTATATTGTAAACTTTAAGTAAATTTATAGTATTTAATGCGGAACTTGTACTTATATATGGGGTTAACATTAAGTAATAGCAAAAATTGTATTTAGTGCACCTTGTACTTAATTATCCCTAATGGAATCTTGGTTCCTGCTTTCGCGGCAGGAGCCGCTCTGCCGCGAAATCTCTCTTTCAATTTTTAATAAAAAAAGTTATTAATTATATATTTTACTCATTGGGTAACGCAATTTCGATACCAATTTGAAGTTTTCTGATATCTGTTATATTTACGGCATAATCACTTAACGATTACAACCTGAATATTACGAATAACAAAAGAGTAAACAATTGTACCTCGTCTTTATAATATCATCCCCCGCTCCAGTTCTGCGGGAACAATGACCTGTAATACAATGAGAAATGCGTATACAGCGGGAGCAACTCTAAGGGCAATTAATGTTTAGTTTCCAAAAAATATGAATGAGCATAGGCGTTTCCCTAGGATGAGCACGAGTGATGAGGGGTCGCTGAGCATTGACAGGAGACATCATTTTACTGTCAATGACAGTCTGTCATATATGTGCAACGGTCAATATTGTCGTATACCTAGCGAGGCGCCTCAGGTAAACGGTAGGCGTATAATAAATATTGTAATATTGCTTTATATAACCTAGTTATTATACGGATAGAAACTGTTAAGTACCTACCTTGTTTATGTTTGTCGTCAGTACTTCTTGATTGGATTTTATCCAGCCCCGAGTAATACATATACTCTAGGTTGTCCCTGTAAAATTATGTACTGTTAATAATGTTGCTGTTTAGGTTGATATTTACGAGTATATCCAAATAAACGTTTTATATGCAATTCAATTTAGTGTTGAGAATTGTTTGTTTTTCAAAACAAAGTGGCCTACCAATATAAAATTAGGCAGCGGATTCCCGATATATCCATTCATAGTACGCCAGTTAAAGTAACAAGTTAACAACGACATTTCAACGATCCTTGGAAAAACTCTTACATCTCTTATGCATTGATAATGCCGCGGGCCCAAGTACGAGTACAGGGTAGTCGAGTCTATCATTGTAGGAATAGGGAAGCTTGAAACTAAGTGAACAGTGTATGTTTCAACTGGACATTGCTAACTAGACTAACGAGACTAACTATAATTTGGCAAAATAATACTTAAAACCAATAGGGCGCAACTAAATTTATAACATATTCCACCTTTTTCTACTGGCGGGAATGGCTAACCAGATCTATGTGATGTGTCGGATTGGTGGGTGTTATACAAGGTGATCAGGCGTGAGCAGGATTAATCTCATGGTTTGAGTAACTGATAAGCTATTTGTTGCATACTAGACTTAAGGAGATTAACGTTATTTATTATAAATAATTAAAACAATCAAGTTTAAATTTTATTTGCGATTGCATCATCATCATTTCAGCCGAAAGACGTCCACTGCTGGACATAGGCCTCCCCCAAAGATTTCCACAATGACCGGTCCTGCGCCACCCGCATCCAGCAGACTCCTGCGACCTTCACCAGGTCATCAGTCCACCTTGTGGGGGGCCTACCCACGCTGCGCCTTCCGGTACGCAGTCGCCACTCGAGAACCTTTCCGCCCCAACGGCCATCGGTTCTACGTGCAATGTGCCCCGCCCACTGCCACTTAAGTTTAGCGATTCGGAGAGCTATATCGGTTATTTTGGTTCTGCTGCGGATGGTCTCATTTCTGATACCATCTCGCAGAGAGACTCCTAGCATAGCTCTCTCCATTGCCCTTTGGGTGACTTTGAGCCTTTTTATGAGGCCCATTGTAAGCGACCACGTTTCAGTACCGTATGTCATCACTGGCAACAAACACTGATCGAAGACTTTCGTCTTCAGGCACTGCGGAATATTGGACGAAAAGATGTGTCGCAGCTTCCCGAACGCTGCCCAACCGAGTCGGATTCGACGATTAACCTCTATCTCGAAATTGGACCTACCTAACTGGACAGTTTGCCCTAGGTATATATAATCGTCTACAACTTCGAGTGTAAAGTCTCCGACATGCACATTTGATATGATTTTCGTCTTATCCATGTTCATCTTAAGACCAACTCGCCCGGAGGCTCTACTGAGGCTAACAAACATCGTACTTAAATTCTCCATGGTCTCAGCCAAGACTACTATATCGTCAGCAAATCTAAGGTGAGTGAGGTACCCGCCGATCAGCCTAGCCTAGCCTTCTCCAGTCCAGTCTTGAAAACATCCTCCAGTGCCGCGTTAAACAGCTCAGGAGAGATGACATCTCCCTGCCTGACTCCCCGCTGCAGCGGAATAGGCCTCGAGTTCTGGTCTTGGAGTAGGACTGACATAGTGGCGCTCTCGTACAAACACTTCAACACTTCGATATAGCGATAGTCTACTTGGCACCGTTGGAGAGATTGTAGTACCGCCCAGGTTTCGATCGAATTAAAGGCTTTCTCGTAGTCCACAAACGCTAAACAGAGGGGCAGATTATACTCTTCGGTCTTCTGTATAACCTGACGTAGCGTATGGATGTGGTCTACGGTACTAAAGCCTATTTGGAAACCGGCTTGTTCGGGAGGCTGGAAGTCATCAAGCCTGCGTGCGAGACGATTCGTAATGACTGTAGAAAACAGCTTATAGACATGGCTCAGAAGTGAGATGGCTCGGTAGTTCTTCAGTAAGGCGTTGTCGCCTTTTTTGAAGAACAGTACCACTACACCTGCGCTACATGCCTTTGGCGGTCTCCCTTCTAGTAAGACGAAGTTGAACAACTTCTGGGATGTCTTCGGTATAGTGTCGGGCCAGTCTAGCTCTAGGGTCTTCCGCCAGACCAACTTCGGGTCTGCTAGTAGACGTGTATAGCTGTCCATAAAAGCTCTCTATCTCACTCAGGAGCTCAGATTTGGATGTGACGATTCTACCATCCTCAGTTTTTAAATTAGCGAGCTGGCTTTGCCCAACAGACAGATCCCTTGCAAAAACTTTGGAGGCCCTATTTCGCTCAATGGCCTCTTCAATACACTTAGTATTAAATTGGCGCATATCGCGGGTAGGGACTTAGAGATCTGCTTGTTGAGCCGCCGGTATAAAGTCGCATCAACTGAAGATTGTAGAACCATTTCACTCCTTTTATCAATAAGTCTCGGAGTGGAGTCCGAGAGCCTTTTGGTCCCATTTGTCCGTTGGGCCTTGAAAAACTTAGACCCAGCGCTATGGACAGCTTCCACAAACCCGTCGTTGAATTCGTCCACATCATCGCCTAGGCAATCGAAACGGTTTTGGAGTTCCAGCTGAAAGCTCTCGGGGTTTTGAGTTTGGAGTGCAGGGCGGAGCGTAGACTTCATCAGTCGAGAGCGTTCTAGCTTAGGACATATATTCAATGTGCCTCTTACCAGGCGGTGATTGCTTCCGGTTTTGACCATATTGATCACAGAAACATAATTGAATATATGTTTCTTGATCGACATGATGAAGTCAATCTCGTTTTTAGTTGCACCGTCGGGACTGATCCAGGCCCAGGTCCATTTTCTATAGTCATGTAGAGTCCCTCCTTCTCCAAGAAACCATTCAGTAGATGCCCCCGGTGTTTCCGACGTCCAACCCCAAATTGCCCCGCTCTCAGCTCGTCACCATCTCTCTTGCCTAGTTTCGCGTTGAAGTCCCCCATAACAACGGTGAAGTAGGTTCTGGAGCTATGCATGGTTTTTGAAATATCCTCATACATAGCCTCCACCTCGTCGTCGGAGTGTGTTGAAGTCGGCGCGTACACCTCATGACCTTCAACGAGTACCTCTCGGATACTCTGAGTATAAGGTACGCCACCCTAGTTGATAGACTCTCGATCTTCACCACGTTGTTTACGAGGGACTTGTGGACGATGAACCCGACACCTCCCTGGGACTGTTGGTCGCCCTCCCGGAAATAGAGCAAGTTGCCGGACTTCAGAATTATCGTGACTCGCCCTCTCTTCGGACTTCTGACAATCCCACGACGTCCCAACGCAACTTGCTCAATCCTTCCTCTAGTTCCGTTAATTTTTGCGTCGGTCCGCAGTGTACGCGTGTTGTATGTTGCCAGGGCCAGGAGTCGTCGGTGGTGGTAGCCGGATCCTTGCCGGAGATTCTTAGCACCCCTGACCCCGCTAGTACCCTGGCCGCTACCATAACCAGGGCACTGGGGGTCGCCGGAACCTCGGGGCCGCGGTTTTTTGGTGTAGTTCAGGTTTTGCCATAATCGCCACGCTTGGCATGCGGGTTGGCGATCGCAGTGTCTCCACCGTTATACAGGGATGCTGCTGCCCATCCCCCGGTGGTCTTGGTCGTCGTTTTAAGACATACCCGGGTCCATTGCGATTGCATGGTCACTACAAATAAAATACTTAGGTAACTTTTGAAACGGCGAACCTCACTGGTCATTGTCATCATAATGTGACAATTCATTTTCTTCATAATCAAGGTGTTGTCATTACAGTTTAAAAGGTTTTATCAATATTAATTAGCTGTTGTAGGGTGACCACTATTGCAAACAATCAAAACAGGGCTTAACAAAAAGTAAAAAAAAAGCCGAACGAGACAGTTGTTTTAATTCAATCCTATGGTGAACGAACATTAATATAAACTGTCAGTACAGGGCAAGTCCTGCTCACGTCTCCTGAATCATCCTGTAGGTCCGACGCACAGACTACACAGACACCGCATTATGAAGCTTTTACAAAGAGAATGAGGTCAACACACATGTGCTCAGCTTTAGTTGTAAATATCTATGATTCTTTGGTCTATGAGCATGACCGACTACCACTCTACACTATTTTATGCTAAAATATTCCAGGTTCACCCCTAAAACACTACAATTCTAAATATTTAATTTTAATTTTCTCGAGAACGGATCGTAAACGTGGCCGTCGATGAAATAAGCGGTCGAGCTTCCATATTAAATTAGTACGGGACGCGGTGACCACGAGTTGTCTCGTATGCTGTCTAGTAGTTAAAATGGTCTGTGGTCCGAGGTAAACCATTCGCCCCTCTCTCACTCACATCCATCACACACTTGCCAGCAAAGGATGAAAGCTTTGTCCAACATATGAGCCGGGCCATATAACAACCGGATTTAGGGACCCAACTACATAAGCACTAACATTACTCAAGGCGAAAAACAATTATTACCACCAATCATTGCGATGGGACATTGATTTCCATGGGTCGACATTTGTAGGGTAACAATTCAATACGTTGCAAGAGAACCTGGTAAATTAAAATAATTACTAAGTTGTTCAAAACAAAGTCAATAACGACTATCAAGTTTAGGCGCCTGGAATTTTTAGATACTTACTCTTTCCTGCCAGCAACTTCATAGACTCCTGAAACAAAAATGTTGACTATAATAATGATGCTACTTCTACTACTATGGTCATGCTATGCTACTATCATTGTATGACTTTATTAAAGGACCTATTTAAGGACAATGATATATTACCACTGACATGCATTTATATATTAGAAATTTGTTTATTAGTTAAGGAGCAAAATGACATTTTTACCAAAAAGAGTGAGCTTAAGGATAATATCAGAACACAATATAAACACGATATTTGTACGGTTAAAGCCTCCAGCTTCATACTTGGGAAGAGCACATACGTTTCTGGAATTGATATTTATAATCATTTACCTGAACACATAAAGTCGCAAAACGGGATTAAGTTCAAAAACACGCTCAAGAGGTGGTTATTAGTTAAGAGTTTTTATAGTTTAAATGAATATTTTATGCACATGGCTTAAGTTTTTTAATGAAATGTTTTTGTTATTGTTTATTTAGTTTTAAGTTTATAATTGTACGTCCGAAATGGGCAAATTGTTGGATCTAAATTTTATTTTATATTATGACATCTGAATGTACACAGTTTAAACAATAAATTACATCTTATCTTATCTTATCTTAAAAAAAGTACTAGTTATTATGAATATAACTGCTCCAATGAGGATTATCGAGTCATTTCGCCGCTAGGGATGCTAGTGGGACGAGGCTCTGGTGGGAGGCTTACACACGTCACTTTGACAGTTGTTTCATATGGACACAAGACCCATGCATGAGTGTCGCCGCCTGGTGAGAGACAGTACACCCTTTGATCAATTTATATACATAATTGAATTACAATACATCTTCGCAATGTATTTAAACAAAACTAAAACTGAGTCGAGTAAAAAGAAAAATTAACTGTGCCAATTTGAGGCCAAAATCCACAATTTAGATTTTGTAGTGTTGACCATGATGGCTTTAGGCTCAATCAGGTCTATGGATCTCTGCGTGAACCGGAACCGATCGTATTTTGTCTTGTCTCGGTACCGACTCACGGGCTCTCTGCTGACTCGTACCGCGCCCACGCGCCGCGTGCACGCCGCCGCCAGTAGGTATTATATAATATTTCTAATAAAAAAAAAACCTAGCGTTGTGTGGGGGTGAGGGGGACCGAGCGTCAATTGTTTCTTGCGTAATGTTCAAAACTGTTTGTATTCGCTTTTTCTATGATATTTCTATTTATGACAGATATTTCTGTTATACAATCTGTGGTCATACCAAAGAATTACACTTCAATACTTATTCTTTCGAAAAACAACCCTTCGTCAGTCGGATAAAAATAAATAAGAAATTTACGTTATCCATTTTACTTAACCGTCTGGTTAAGTCGATATAATCAAATAGTTAGTAAGATATAAATTGAAAGAGATGTCATATACCACAGAAAAAGTGACCAAGGTCCCCGGTGAGCAGGGCTGGGATCGAACCAGCGACCTCCTGCTTTCGCGGCAATTAGTAAGATAGTTAAGCAGTTACCTTCAGTAAGACGGTCAATCCCGAGTGGGTTTATATCGGCTTCATCATCTTTGCTTATAGCGTCTTTACTAGACAATTGTGTTATCCTATCATCTTGAGCATCTTTTGATCTTTCATTGCCTCCATCAACGTCACCAGTGCTATTTACTTTGCTGGATTTATTCTTTTTTCTGTGTTTGTAATTTAAAATTTTGTAAATAATTATTCTCTCAGTGTCTGTCAGCTCTCTTCTTTTTGAACTGTCGTCAATATCCACGTTTTGTTTCGGATCCGAATCTCTGCCGTCAGTGGAGCTGGTCTCAGTCGCGGCAGATTCGTCGGACATGCTGTCATCATCTTTCTGGAATATAACGGTTTGTACGAGCTTCCTGTCGGGTTGGGAATGGGAGCTGGCGGTGTCCTTGGTGGGCGGGGTATGCTTGTGACGCGAGCGGTACTCGTGGTAGCTGTCCACGTTAAACTTGACGGAGTGGGCGGCGGGCGCGCGGCCGCCGGGCCCCCCCCGCGCGCCGGTGGGGATGGTGTGCACCGCCAGCTTGCTGTCACTTTCCGGAACGGGCATCCACGAGTACCGGAAATCTCTTTCATATAGATTACCATCGACATTACAATTTGCCGGTGACTTCGACCGCTTGGGAGGACTTCTATCTTGTAATCTGGATTTAGATTTGTAACCCTGAAAATATCGTTATTTATATAAAATGAAACCAGATGTTTCATTATTTAAAAATTATGAATTACGTAATGGCTACAAATCTTTTAAAATTAATTATACTCATAGATTTGTACATGTGTCTTCAAATTATTTGGAAATTATAATTCTTTAGTATTTAAGAGACTACCCTGTACAATGCTTATTAAATTAAAATATTTGATTTGAAAGCTAATTACTTTACTTAAACTTATCTGGGGGCACGGCAGTGCCCCCGCCAAGTCGAGCATACAAAGGCACGACCGTACCATCGTTTTTTCGAAGTCATTCAGGCCATTTTCGACCTCCTGTAACTTCACGGTGGTTAAGCCTAGATCTACTTTTCGTTAAGACCCGAGTGGAATATAATTATTATTAATTTAAATTGGACAATTCGACGGTAATCCAGTTTACACGGAAGCCTGGCCAAGGGCATAAATTGTTAATTTTTAGATTTTATTTAAGATTTTGCTGGCTTTGGACTAAATAAATAAACACATAGGTAAGTAACTAGATAAATACCCACTAACTAAATTAGTTCAGACCAGTGTAGTTATTCCAGAGGATGGATACGAGGCACCTGGATGTGACAAGACAATGCTGATATGTTAGGGTTAGGGAAGTTGGTAGTTCAAAAAGCACGCGCATCGCGGTAGTGCGTATAGTTTTATCAATGTCTGTTTGCATTAGATGCCTACCTGTGCATCTTGCCGCCTGCTTTCTTCTTCTATATTTCTAAATTCTTGTTGCAATATTCGTTGACGACTATCCCTCTGGGCTTGGAGTCGATGATCGTCTTTAAAAGCATTGTTCTGGGGAACATATAATAACATTACTTTAAACTAAAAGTAGTGAGTTAAACTCAAGATGTTTAGTTTGACACTTTTCACAAGATAGAGTCCTTTAAAATTTGGTGTTTTGTCATAGAGATCTTTCAAAGCCACGTAAACTAGACCGTGCTTAACTTAACACTTTCGACACCGCGTACCCGCCACGCGGGCACTCGTAAACTTTACTCAGATGCCGGTGTACCCGCTAGGCGGGCAAGAGCTATAAACCTACACGCGACACCAAAGTACCCGCCAGGCGGGCAAGCATTGCATCTTCGCTACCTCAGGGCTGCCACTGCCACTAACAGAAAAAGTCTTCTGATTATTATGTACTTATGTGGTCGAAAAGTTGGTACAGTTGATTATTATATTTTATTATTTCACTTTGTATTTTTATTTACTTTACCTAATGCGATTAAAAATAAAAATTCTTATTAGTTGGTTGCGTTTAATTGCACACACGGGTATGTATCAATAGGAGTTAGAATTTTCGTAAATCGTACAACCTAATTTGTGTTTACGAATATTTAGTAACTATAGGTATTACCTATTTCATGAGTACCTAATCAAAGGATGATTTTTGTGAAACAAAATTCGGAGAAAAATAAACCAATAAATTCAACTAAGTACCTAACAACATTCTAACTTCTAAGCGGCAGTTCTCAGAAAAAGACAATAGGTCAGTCATCGTAAAACAGCACTGCACACTGCACGAAAGTTACTTGGCACAGCCCTGAGCGTCCGCCGCTTGCCCGCCTAGCGGGTTCGCGGCGTGCGGCATTGAGTTGCACGTCGTTGCCCGACTAGCGATTACTGTCGGTTTCTGGGGTATTGTTCGAAATTTTGCCTGGTTGCGAAAGTGTTAATAGCTTTAACCGTTTAGGATGCTGTAAAGATGACAGGCAAGTACACGTACATATGTATATGCATTATACTTACTATTGGTCTAGTGTTTTTATGTTTGGGGAGACTATTCAAGAATGCTATTGTATCCTTGTATTCTTTTTCAACGTTTTGTCTCGTCACAGCAACTTTACTGACAGAATCTTGATTCTTCTTCTGTTTGTCGTGACTACATGCAGACATGGACTCGCTGAGGGCTTGCGAGTAGGCGTCCTGCTCGGAGCTACGATCGCGATAAACGAGGCGCTCGTCGGCCCGAGGGACGTCCCGGGTATCTCGTGTAGAGTGATTATACGTTGTGACAGACTTCTTTTTGACTAACACATTATCAGACTCCTTACCCCTCAGTAATCCATTGGCATGAGCTAAAAAATCAAGTATTAGTTTATTAAAAGCCCTTCGGCAAAATTAATTCTTCTAGGATATTTCAAATACAAGCACTTAATACTCAATATGTTTTTACAAGTAAGACTTCAGCTGTAATGGTTTATTTCAACGAAATCATGAATGACGGTCAGTGTCAGTGATTTGTACATATGATTGAATGATTATGATTATTTAAACTTGTTACAAAAATTTTGACACGCAACGGATATAGTCATTTCTTTAGATCAATCACCCAATACTTCGATACGAACATCGGACGCGTGGAAGAACTGTCCGCTGACTCCTGAGATTGTTCGTAGGTATAATACCTTAGCTGTCTGGTATACCCCACCTAACTTCTGTACATATGAAATAATATCCGTTGCATTCTTTTGGCAACTTATGATGATTTTTACAAACAACAAAATAAAATTTACAAAAGCATGAATGCAAAAGGTGCTAGTAGCATTGTAAGGTTATAACAGAATGAAAAAAATGAAAGCTTAATTAAAGTGCCGCATGATTCGAATGCAGGGGCGGTATGTTTTGATTACTGTGCAATGGAAAGCTAAGCTGTTGTTTGAGACATTGATTCGGACTAGTCACCTGCTAGTTCGCTATATCCACAACACTTATGCGATATCAAGGGCCTCGCCTTCCTTGAAGCAGGACAAGATACCGAGTTTAATGTCACTGGAGCTTTGGAACTAAACATTTTATTTGAATGAGTTACATGAGGAAAGTGCTTCCTTTCCAAAAATTGTTTGCTGTGTAAAATTCTAGGGGACTGACACTGACAACCGGTCTCAGGATGCCACACTGGCACGTGCAAAGCTTCCCCGTCAACTACACGGCATATGTTGCTAAAAGCACTACCTTCAGGTCTTAGTGGCCTGGTTCGTGTTATGGTCTGCCTTAAATTCTTTAAATCTTCTGATTGCTGTTTACTAGTCTTGACTTCAGGTTCTCTAAGTCGAAGCACTCTATTTTGAATGTACTCTGAAACCAATGTTGAAGAAAGCTTTGAAGGTCCAGTCTCAGAAGGTTTATCAGTTCCTCCACGCAGGCTTGATGGCATTTCATCACTGAGCGCAAACAAATCTGTTTTCCTTTGTTTGTCAGTTGCATAGTCTTTATCGGCTGCAGAATCTTTGATGTCATCCTCCTGAGGGAGAGCCAATGCAGGGACATTGGGCTCCCATTCAGGAGGAAGTAGATCTATATCCCACTGGGTGCCCATGTCTGCCTTTGAAACTTCTTCAGCCAGATCCTTGTTATTTAAGTTTAGATCTCCATTAACATTCTCAGAGGTTGTTTTGGTTTCTTCATTAACAATATTTATTTTACTGGAAAGTTTGGACAACCTATTTGCTGCACAGGCTGACTTTTCACGGCTCAGTTCATTTGCAGCTTCCCTAAAAATGTATAAGTTAATAGTTAAATGGATTTATTTTATTTTAGCACATGTTAGATGTAAACATAGAGTTAGTGTTTAGCCCTATATGATGCTTTTAATTTTACGTAAGTTCCTAGGAATATAGGTTCCGATCAAAATGAGAGAAGAAATTAAATATTTTCGTCTGCTACATAAGTAATTATAATTCTGGACTTACAAAATACAAATTAGCAATGAAAATAATTCAAACCTATTAATAATAAAATTACAAGTAAAAGGTGTCAATGTAAAATACAACAAAATGCATCGAACACACACATTAGAATGTAGGATATACATACATACATAGATAAAAAATACTGCAGTGCTGCAATGCCATATAATACAAAAAAAACTCTACAGGCCAGTAAACACACAGCATTTGTACCAGCTTAGCTAAAAAAATTAAAATGTGCTATAGTACAGAATATATGATATTTGAGGCATCAAAATGAGTCAAAGCTTGTGATTATTTTCTTAACCTAGCATGTTCCAAGTCCAACTTAGAGGAGCGCATCCAGTTTAGTTATTCTAATCTCAAAAATATCAAGATTTGTTAACAACTGTCATCCAACCTCCTATTCAGAGGGGTAAGTAGGCTTAATTGGGATTAGTCGGTTTCCTTAGAATATTTTCCCTCACTAAAAATCACCTACTAACTATCAAATATGTAAGTTCCAAAACACTTATTGGTATAAGGCGAGTGTTAGAACCCACATACTCCTGTTTAAAAACTGCACATTTCCCATATGAATTCAGTCAAACCATATTTATTTAATCTAGAAGACATACATAACTACAAGCACTTTTGCATTATTACGTTATTAATTAAGCTGATTAATCAGAGAACTTTTTATTCAATCAACATTCACAAAAAATGTGCAGAGCCCATAAAGATGTCAAATTTCAAAATAGTGTGCATAATTATTGTATTGCTATTGATATAACAAAAATTATGCAATAGAATGTAAGACATACTCCTACTTATAAAATTGTTCAAAACAGTTCAACTTCTTAATTGTAATTTAAATAAATATCCAAATAAGATAACATTATTGATAAGATGACATAGTTTGATAATCCCAGTATTATGTTAACACTTTCGACACCGCGTACCCGCCACGCGAGCACTCGTAAACTTTACTCAGATGTGGTACCCGCTAGTCGGGCAAGAGCTATAAACCTACATGCGACGCCAAAGTACCCAACAGGCGGGCAAGCATTGCATCTTCGCTACCTCAGGGCTGCCAGCCTGCCACTACCACTAACAGAAAAAGTCTTCTGATTATTATGTACTTATGTGGTCGAAAAGTTGGTACAGTTGTTTATTATATTTTATTACTTCACTTTGTATTTTTATTTACTTTACCTAATGCAATTACAAAATAAAAATTCTTATTAGTTGGTTACGTTAAATTGCATACACGGGTATCAATAGGAGTTAGAATTTTCGTAAATCGTACAACCTAATTTGTGTTTACGAATATTTAGTAACTATAGGTATTACCTATTTCATGAGTACTCAAAGGATGATTTTTGTGAAACAAAATTCGGAGAAAAATAAACCAAGAAATTCAACTAAGTACCTAACAACATTCTGGCTTCTAAGCGGCAGTTCTCAGAAAAAGACAGTAGGTCAGTCATCGTAAAACAGCACTGTACACTGCACGAAAGTTACTTGGCACAGCCCTGAGCGTCCGCCGCTTGCCCGCCTAGCGGGTTCGCGGCGTGTGGCATTGAGTTGCACGTCGTTGCCCGACTAGCGAGTACTGTCGGTTTCTGGGGTATTGTTCGAAATATTGCCTGGTTGCGAAAGTGTTAAATATATAAACCGAAACATTACCTTGCCTGAATTTTCCTGTCCAGTGACTTCTTCAATTGATCCAACTTTTGTTGTTTCTGCCTTTTTGCTTCTGCTGCAGCTTCTCTCCCACGAAGATGGGACAAATCAGCTTTTTCCACAACATTCACTGAAACTACAGTAATAGGCATTATGTGTGTGTAAAGTAGTAGTCATATGTGTACACAAAGTTACTGATTGCAAATATGTGTTGCAAACAACTAATATGAATATAAACAACAATAAGTCCTTATAATCTAACTGTAGAAATTAATAGTTTTTCTTCACTGGCATCTGCAGTAGATCTCATGATTTGAGTTTTAACTGGTTATTAACAAAGTAGAGTCAGACTGTAACAAACCTGATTGTGTCAAACCATGTGCTTGATTGTGACTACTTCCTACATTATTCAGTCCTCTGGAGTACAACTCCTCTAATTTCTTAATGACTTTCTTTTGACTCCACTTGTAATCCTTCTCCTTTCTCTCGTCAAGTTCAACGACTTGTCGTAGTTTCTCAACTTTCGCGCGTTGCCTTATTTTCTTCGCAACGTCTTTAGACTGTTCTCTAACCTAAAATGAATATAACACATGTATGCCGTTGTTTACAATAAAGCCGCACTGGACACAATTTTTTAGATAAAGTATTTGTATTTCTAAGAGTCAGTGATTCAAACCTGCTGGAGTCGTAACTGACGACGACGAAGGAATTCACTTGTTTCATGTATTTCACCCTTCGAAGTCATATTGACATATATTCTAAAGAAAGAGTTTGTTATTTTATGAAATTACTACTGTTTACAAATTGACACTTCAAGACACAATGAATTCGAGCAGAAGTGAATACAACATTTTTTGAACTGCTTACGTCAACGACTCAACGAACTTGTGACTCTTGGTGTAAATGAGAACCATAGACAGAGAGATAGCTGTCAAATTTTAAGTATGGAAACTAGCGACATCTCTAGTAAGTTTCATATAGACTGACAAGCCAAGGCTGCAGTAGTTTTCTTTTTATGGGCAGGCAAATAAAAAAAAAAAATTTTTTTTCATACCGAAAAAAAGGGACGCACATAAGTAAAAAAAAAAAACTGCAGCCTTGGCTTGTGAGACTATATCCACATTCTGTAAGTAGTTAATAAAATTATAAACGATGGCAGCGCTGCATACAACAATAGGAATTTATGATATGAATACAGCTACTGTTACACATGCTCATTACTAGCATGCTTTGTGCTTATTAGCATGCTAATAAGCATGCTTAATAGCAAGAGGGTTTGGGAGCGGGGCCCCTCCCACTTCCCCGCTTGCTAATAACCATGCTAGTAATGAGCATGTTAAGGTTAGGATTATGATGGCATTTTTGCACAAGTAATGCAGTGGAGTCGCCATTGTTTATTTTTGTATTTGAATAAATACCTAACTCATATGCACCTTTTACTTACATCAATGCTTGATATGTAGCTAGATATATACACTATTTTATAATTTCTGGATAAAATATGACCTAAATTTTATAACTGAATATTCATTACAATTGTAAAGCATGAATTAAATCATTTATTAAATGTAATAAATGTTTTGATTCATGTTTTGAGGTAGTCACACTACTATACATAAATTATAAATTGAAAGATAATTCAATCAATTTAGGTATAAGTAATGCATATTCATTAATTATTCATTTAAGCGTTTTCGGGCAAAATGAATACTGAAATTGTCCCAATTCCATACGGCGCAAACCTGATCGCCCTTACCAAAAAGGACGGAGGGGTGACACCCATTACGGTGGGGTCTCCTATACGACGTCTGGCTTCCAAAATTGCGTTTAGACACATTCGATCAAAATTGCAGGCCCTTTTTGAACCTGTGCAGCTGGGTTTTGGCACGAAAGGTGGGTGCGAGGCAGCCGTCCATGCCCTAAGGACCTACCTTTCCTCTGATGATTGTGAAATTGTAATACGGTTAATAGGGACACTTTGCTGACAAAAAATAGGGACGAAATTCCTGAACTGTACAATTACTTTTTCCTTTTCTATTCGGACTCGTCTAAATTAATATACAAGTCTAATTAATTATCTTCTGAGGTTGGATGTCAGCAGGGTGACCACTCGGCCCAGCAATTTTTAGTTTGGCTATAAATCCAACCATCCAAAAATTGAAATCAAAATTCAATGTCTGGTGCCTAGATGACGGGACCCTAGGAGGCGACGTGAATACTGTGCTCTCTGACTTGTCTCTTATTAAGAGTAGTTTCAAAAATATTGGTTTGGACCAGAATTTCTCAAAATGCGGACTCTTCATTTAAAATTCAACTCGTATTTTTGCTGATTTAAAACACGACGAACTGGCTCCTAATATCAAGTTAGTAGACAAACGTTCTCTTTGCCTCTTGGGCTCCTCTATATTTGAAGAATCTTTTCCAGACTATATTTCTAACTCGATATCAAAATTCAAAAGTCACACGAATCGTTTACTCGAAATTAGTCCTCAGATCTTGTGATCCTTAAATTCTGTCTTTTTGTCCCTAAATTCACGTATGTGCTCCGATGCTGTCCTTATGATTAAAATTAGTGAGACGATTTTAAAATTTAAACATTCAGCTTAATGAACCTTCCTGGTTTCAGGCGTCCCTCCCTATTAGGTTAGGGGGTTTAGGAATTCGCAAAATTACCAGTGTGGCTTCCCCAGCCTTTTTAGCATCCACTCATTGCATAGCCGGTCTCATAGGAAATATATTAAGGGCTTTACCCACAAACTGTGAGATCGCAAGCTTTGAGGATGCTAAAAATGCTTTTAAAATTGCCTGCCCGGGCAAAGACTTTCCAGACAACCCAAAATCACAAAGGATTTGGGATATTTTTTACTGCGATTTAACTTACAATACTCTTCTAAATAACTCTACAGGTCCAGATCCCGCGAGGCTTTTGGCGGTCGCTGGTTACTGGCTTCATGCCCATCCTTCGCCTAATACTGTTACTTTCTTGGAACCGGCCTCCCTTAGACTGGCGACTGGTTTGCGACTGGGGGTTTCGGTGTGTGCGCCACACTCGTGTCCTTGTGGCACAGACGTGGACCGACTGGGGCAATGGTGTCCCAAATGGTGTCGGTCGGACAATTCGTGGGGATTGTGTTGTAAACAAAGTGTAGGCCGTTTTTCGAGAAATGCGTCTCTTAATGATATAATCTGTCGGTCTCTTGCCACCATCCACGTGCCTGCTCTCCTTGAACCAGCTGGCATTTTCAGGGATGATGGCAAGAGACCCGATGGGGTGTCCTTGGTTCCTTGGAGTTTGGGACGGATGCTAGTGTGGGATGCTCCCTGCGTAGACACGCTGGCACCGTCCCATCTCCAATAACAAACTAATGTAAAAGCGGGCGGAGCGGCTAAAAGCGCCGAAATATTAAAAACATTATAAATATAAGAGCCTGAGCAGAGAGTACATTTTTGTACCATTTTCACCCGCAAGTTTTTCGTAGAAATCGCGAAACGTCTGGTTGATGTTACTGGTGACCGAAGAGCTGGTGGCTTCCTCGCACAACGTATCAGCATTGCAATACAACGAGGAAATGCCACCAGCATCCTAGGTACAGTGCGTCAAGGACCTATTTTAGATTTAAGGTAGGTAGAGGTAGGTAGCTAGCAAATGTTTTTTTTTTTATTTATGTAAAAAAAGTTACTGTTTAGCCAGGAAACTTCGCTAATGTTCGTGTATTCCTACCAAAATTTATCAAATAAAAAAAAATGCTTATTAATTTTGTGTGAAAATGTTCGAAACTGTTTCATTTAGTCCATAGAAGCACAGTGTAAGGACTCTATACAGTGAGTCAGCTCCGGCGATTTTCAGGTCAACGATGGGGGGTGTGCGGGGAAGCGGGCGGATGGGGATTTCCTCACAAACTCCATATTGTGAGGTCTATTTTTGGGGCTGTCAAGTTATAGTATAATTTTGATAGGAGAATTAATAAAATAGGTAGGTACTCCATTTTAGAACGTGATTTCTCAGGAAATCAGCATTTGTGACTGCGACGAGTTACTACATGAATATACAGTGTGTATCACCACGAAGAGCAAACCTTAAAAGTGGTTGACGGGGAACTCGAGTACAATGTAATGACGTGAATTTCACGTGCCTAAATACATGTTTTATGGCATATAATTATTAAATGAATTGCTCGAGGACCTTCTTTTTGCAGTCGGTTAATGGTTTTTGTAACATCCTATAGGGTTTGTTTACGTTTTTGATTTTTGACAGTGCATGCGTATTGCGTACTGTTGACGTTGTTATGTCAACGCACATGCGCTTTGAGTTCTGTTTATAAGTAACCTAGGTAATCATTTAAATAATGGCTGTAGCCATAGGCAACGCGCAAGCGCTTTGTTAACTGTTTATTTGTAACTATAGGTAATAATCCAAACTTCAACAAGGTTTGACGCCTGTCTGTCAGTTAGTAATTAAAGAGAATAAATTTTCTTTATTATAATAATTAAATAACAATTATGGTACCTAAAAATGAAAAACCTACCTTAAGAATAAAATAAAAAACTACCTTATAAAAATACCTTAAAATAATAATAATAATACAGAAATAAAAATAAAACTACCTACCTTAAAAATCTAATCCAGGATTGCTGGGTATGGTGCCCAACACGCAGGCGGCATTCCCGCGCTGAATTGCTATTGCAATCCTTTGCGCAAGAAAGCCATGTGAATTAAAGAGATGTCATTTATAAGATTGTAAACAAATAATACAGGGGAGGTGCAAAACAATAATAATAAATGTATATTTTATTTTATTTTATTTTATACCTCCCGTAAAAACTGTCGTATTTTTGATGAATTACGTACCATGCTCATATTTATGATCTAAACATTAACGGGTTTCTTGTTTCTTTCTTTGCCTTTCGTTCTGATACATACTGTATAGTGTGGTCGAAATTTCAAAATATCGTAAAAACTGACGAAATCTTGGATTTTGTAAGGTTTACTCCGATTTGGATAAAAATCGATATCTGAGGATCCGTCGGGGTGATTAACATGAATCTAGAGTCAAAATTGTAAAATATTGTAAAAACCGACGCCATCTTGGATTTTGTAAGATCACCTCCGATTTGGATAAAAATCGATATCTTACGATCCGGCGGGGTGATTAACATGAATCTAGAGTCAAGATTGTAAAATGTTGTCAAAACCGACGCCATCTTGGATTTTGTGATATTAACTCTGATTTGGATAAAAATCGATATCTGATGATCCGGCGGGGTGATTAACATGAATCCAGTAATCAGAATCCAATAAAATTGTAAAATGTTAAAAACCGACGCCGTCTTGGATTTTGTAAGATCAACAACGTAAGATATCGATTTTTATCGGAGTTGATCTTACAAAATCCAAGATGGCGTCGGTTTTTACAACATTTTACAATTTTGACTCTAGATTCATGTTAATCACCCCGACGGATCCTCAGATATCGATTTTTATCCAAATCGGAGTAAACCTTACAAAATCCAAGATTACGTCAGTTTTTACAATATTTTGCGACCATACTCGTACTATTCATGTAGTAACTCGTCGCATTCACAAATACTGATTTCCTGACCTCACAATCTGTATGGAGTTTGTGAGGAAATCCCCATCCGCCCGCTTCCCCGCACACCCCCCATCGTTGACCTGAAAATCGCCGGAGCTGACTCACTGTATAGAGTCCTTACACTGTGGCAATAAGGTCGAAAACCAGATAGATGTTTGAAGCTCGCTCATCAAAAATGGAAAAACAGCTGTTAGAAATGGTGTATTTTTCATAAACTGACAACATTTTTTTCATTTATTCCATTTCAATTGAAATGATCTTTAAATTTTTGTATTAAAACACGTAAACATTGTTTTTAATATATTTGCTCGAAAAGTGATGATTCTAGTGCCTGCGCAGCATCAGGTCTCTTGCCACCATCAACGTGCCTGCTCTCCTTGAGCTGACTGGCATTTTCAGGGATGATGGCACAGACCCGATGGGGTGTCCTTGGTTCCTTAGAGTTTGGGTCGGATCGGATGCTGGTGTGGGCTACCTGTGTAGACTGTGCTGGAACCGTCCCACCTCCAACGAACTAATGTAAAAGTGGGCGGAGCGGCTGAAAGCGCCGCATTTTAAAACGTTATAAATATAAGAGCCTGAGCAGAGTCGAAACTCTAGGTCCATGGGGTCCCTGCGCACTCAAATTCTTTGTAGAAATCGTGAAACGTGTAACTGGTGATCGAAGAGCTAGTGGCTTCCTCGCACAACGTATCAGCAATGCGATACAACGAGGAAATGCCGCCGGCATCCTAGGATTCCTAGGTACAATGCCTAAAATATACCTTACCTACTAGGTAAGTTATATACTTACTGTATCTATTTTAAGACAATAAGACATACAAATAATAACTAGGTAGGTATGGGTTTATCAGAAATAATGGCGTAGAAATCAGCAAAACTTTACTCGCTTAGCTTAGAACATGATTAATCGTATGGCCATGGCCACGTTGATTTAGTAAGAACATAACCTAACAATGGACACGGGACCAAAACAGAAACGCCAAGTAAATCCGCGTTATACGGCGAACATCTTTTCAATTCTAACATTTGGGTAAGCTCACAGGTTCTGGAGAATGAACCTTAATATAATTGTATACAATCGTGACGAAATAAAAAGTATTTCAATCCTATCCCAATTATGATTGGGATATGTAGTAAACTTTATAGCAATGATATCTATCGAAAAAGTCCCGGCCGAATTATGTCAGGATAAAGTTCAAACCTATTGGCTCGTTCGTTGATGTCTTCTTGTGTTTTACTTACCGTTTAAATGGTTTTGTCTGGTTGTTCGCGAAATCAAATTCAATACAGTTTACTAAAATTAGTGTAGGGTCCCAACTATGGTAAGATTTTGATAGCACAGGCCACCAAATACCACGAAAATCGAGCGATTGAAAATTTATATCCCCCTCTCTGTCACACTTGCATATTGGAGTGATAAATTTATAAGTTTTCCTTCAACGCCAATTTTCGGTGTTCGTGGCTGGCCTTGCAGACTTTGTAGGTAAATGTTGCTAACCCTTCGCGTGACAAATTCCCGCAGCTGGAATAAAATAAAATAAATTAGGCCTCCATTTTACACATTTTGTGACAACTGCAGTCGCCTCGCAGGGGTTCTGCGTGGCAACAACAAAGTGTTTTTTAGAAAAACTGCAATTAAAATGTTTTATTAAGGTTCCGTACCTAAAAAGGAAAAAAACAGAACCTTAATAGGATCACTTTGTTGTCCGTCCGTCCGTCCATCTGTCTGTCAAGACCCTTTTTCTCGGGAACACGTAGAGGTACATACATAGCAACTAGCAAGTTGAAATTTACTACATATGTAGTAAATTCCACGAAAGTGTAGTATGTATGTGTGGTGGTCATGACGGGGTGTTTTGTGCGGCAATCGCAGCGTTAGACGCATGCGAAAATAAAAAAATAACAGTTCCGTATTTTGAAACCAAACAAGCCTGCAAGCCTGTTGGCGAGATAGTTAATTCATAAGAATAAGTTTAAGCTACTGTTACACATGCTCATTACTAGCATGCTTGTGCTTATTAGCATGCTAATAAGCATGCTTATTAGCAAGCGGGGTTGGGAGCGGAGCCTCTCCCACTTCCCCGCTTGCTAATAAGAATGCTATTAATGAGCATGTGTATCAGTATCTTTACACAGAACCTGGGCCTCTACCACGAAAATCGAACGATTGCGGATTTGTATCTCCATCCCTGTCACACTTGCATATTGGAGGGACAAAGAGGTTTTCCCGTCAATGCCAATTTTCGATGTTCGTGGTAAGCGTGCTCTGCTGACAACGAACGTGAACCACCCAAACATGCCATATAACGTTTGTTTGGAGTTATAAATATATTGAAAGTTTTGTCTGCCTCGTCAATGTGGGAATTATTTATTACCTACCGTCATGCCATTGTCACGTCCTAATTTTGGTTAGTTAGTTCTGACGCCTTATAAAGCCGGTATCCCGTCTGGCCCCCCCCTCTCTCCTAGTCCCATTTTGATTATAATTCTATTTTAACAATTTGATAACAAATAACTAAGTAAAAGTAGACAATGTTGTTTTACCCAGGTGGACATTGGAGACGTTCAAGTTAGGATACAATCGTGATATCGGCAGCAGCGATCTTTATGCTCCCCTACCGGAACATCGGTCGGATATCTTGGGTACCTACTTATATTTTATTGAGTTTTAATCACTGACACTTACTTCTAGTTTAATATGTGGTTCAGCCTGTGGAATCGTATCTCCCAAATGAATTTCCAGAAATGAGTGCCGATTAGCGATGCACGAATATGGACCAGCGATGTGTTTGAGATTGTTTTCAACACCTTCGGTAAGCGCCATCGCTGCCATCTAATGGAGCTAAAAATATTTAAAATTTGGAAGTTACATAATAATCCATATTAATGCGGGCACAGCGGCTGAAAGCGCTGATGAAATTTTAAAACGTAATCAATATAAGAGCCTGGGTAGAGTGTATCATTTTGTACCATTTGGGGTCGAAACTCTAGGTCCCTGGGGCCCAGCACACGCAAGTTTTTGTAGAAATCGCGAAACGTCTGGTTGATTGTAACTTAGTGACCGAAGAGCTGGTGGCTTCCTCGCACAACGTATCAGCATTGAGATACAACGTGGAAATGCCGCCAGCATCCTAGGCACAATACCTCAAGGGTCTATTTTAGATTTAAGGTAGGTAGTAAGGTAAGCTACACTTACTGTATTAAATTTTGTTAGTTACACCTATTTGTAAATAAATATATTGACTTATAATCCGTTACTTAAGTATATAAAAAAAATCATTTAATTTTCAAAATTACAGTAAGAGTAACTTACCTCTACCTACCTTAAAATCTATAATTTGTAAGAAAAAAAAACCGACTTCATTTGGTTCCCGGTAAAAGTAAAATTTTGAATTTGTTTGAGTTAGCCAGTTCACTTCACAAATATCCAATACACCGCACGTGTACGATTGAAAATTGAGGAGCTTTCTTAATGTCCCAGGGCTTCCATCATTACATGTGAAGTATAATCAAACGGAACTCCCTTGTAGACCTTTAAAACAAACAAAATAACAATGTGTTAAATTGGATGACAGACTGTAAATTATCGAGCAGTTTCAATATGCCATCCCTGATTATCAACATCAAGTCCACTCCAGCAAAATGATGGCCACAGTAAGAAAATGCCTAAGCTAATTATGAACACCCCCTAATCACAATGAACGTGCCGTTCAATTTTGAGGAGTTCTCTGAATTCTTCTAGAACTCCATCATCAGAATATAAATCAAATCAAAAGATGAATGTCACAACTAGGATAATAAGTAGAGCTAGGTTTATTGACCAGTTCCACTTTGCCATCCCTGGTCTTCATCATCAGGTCCACTTCATCAAAATGATGGCTCTCACAAAACAATGTTTTAGTTACTTAAGGAAACCCTCAAATCAGAATGCATGTGCCGTTAGAATTTGAGGAGTTCTCTCAATCCCTCATGAAGTCCATCATCAAAATAGAACTATAATCAAATATTACTATCTTGAAGGTATTTCTTTACAAAGAAAAGATGAATGTCTCAAATCGGATGATAGAGCTGGGAATTACCAAGCAGTTCCACTTTGCCATCCCTGGTCTTCATCATCAGATCCACTCCACCAAATTGATGATGTTCGTAAAGAAATGCTCGAGTGTCTTAAGAAACTACCCAAATCATCATGCATGTGCCTTTCAAATTTGAGGAGTTCCCTCAGTTCCTCATGGATCCTATCATCAGAAAATGATTTTGAAAAAAACGGGACAAACCTGGAACCATCTTTATACAGACAAACAAATATTTTTTTATTCGGATGATAGTCCTGGGAATTACCAAGCAGTTCCACTTTGCCATCCCTGGTCTTCATTATCAGATCCACTCCACCAAATTGATGATTTTCGTAAAGAAATGCTCGAGTTTCTCAAGAAAATACCCAAATTACTATGCATGTGCCTTTCAAATTTGAGGAGTTCCCTCAGTTCCTCATGGATCCCATCATCAGAAATGGATTTTGAAAAAAACGGGATCAACCTGGAACCATCTACTTTCAGAAAACAAAAAAAAATCAAATCGGTTCAGTAATGACGGAGTTATGAGGTAACATACATTAAAAAAAAAAGCAGACGAATTGAGAACCTCCTCCTCTAGAAATATTGAAGTCGGTTGAAAATAGGTCATTGAGGCATTGTACTGTAAACGGTTCGGCCTAGCGGTGAGGAGCAATACACGTTTTATAGATAGTTAAATATCTTTTTCAGTCCTCCGGCCGGTAAGCGCCACTTTACGCAAAACTAAATTGCCGCCTGCCGGCTCCGTCGGGCTGAAAAATAGTATACAAACCTCGGCCGGTAAATGGGAAAGCCTCGGATCACATGTTAGTCGACCTCGGCCGACAATTACATGCAATCCGGGGCATTTCCCACTTAAACGGCCTTGGTATGTAATGTACTATTCATCACACTTGCTCGTACGGCGTAGGCGTACTTATAGAGCGGTTAGAGCCAATTTAGTCCCCTCGGGAGTTATGGATTTTAGTACTATATAACTCCCGAGGGAGTTATGAGTTTAGTTTTAAAATATCGTACGTCATTTCACTTCAGACTAAGGAGGTTTTGCATCAGGTAAGGCTTATTTCAAATCATCAAACTTGGCTATAAACCAACTTTACTGTGTATTATTCTACTTTAATAAATAGATTCATTTGTATATATTGTTTTTTTTCCCTTATAAGTGTGATGAAAAACATTGTATGCATCACGTTCGGTAAGAGGATTACAAACTCGAGTCATTAAAAGCCGTCCGCCTGCTGCGTCGGGCTTCTAACAGACTCTCGATAGTAATCATGGACTTACCTCCCTAGATGCATAATGTACTATTTTATTAATACATTGTCGAACACAGAACCTTACGTGAAGGCTGCCACGCCCAGAATGAACAATCAACAATCGCCCCTTTGGTGGTGTGACAGCACTGGCTAGAGTTCTCAATTTGAAATACACATAAAGCCAGTCCTTCCATCTAACCAAGGCGGCTGTAAAGGTAAAACCTTTACAGTACCTAGGATGCTAGCGGCATTTACTCATAAGTATACTTATTAAGTATTCTGTCGCATGAAATAGGTCACTAGCCGGCCATATACATTCGGGCATATCCGCCGCCAGATCTGCCAGTCAATGTATAGTTTTGTTCAGCGGGTGCCCGGCAGACATACCCGGCACCCGCTATGCAGATCCAACGAATTGCCCGAACGTGTATGGCCGGCTATTCACATCTAGCTCCGTTAAGAGGTTTGTTACCTTTGCATGGATGAGTCTCAACCTTAGCTTTCAATTATTTTATTTAATCGCATGGCTTTTACCCGACTGCGCAACGCAAAGCATGGTAATGTGTTTGACAGTATAAGGTGCATTCGGCAAAGTTTCGGACGATTTTGGGTGGGTTGTGATGATGATGATGAGGCGCAGCGTGGGTAGGCCCCCCGCAAGGTGGACTGATGACCTGGTGAAGGTCGCAGGAGTCCGCTGGATGCGGGTGGCGCAGGACCGGTCATTGTGGAAATCTTTGGGGGAGGCCTATGTCCAGCAGTGGACGTCTTTCGGCTGAAATGATGATGATGATGATGATGATGAGATGATGTTGGATTCAATTATTTTTCTCAGCTTGTGTGTAAGATACGGGCATAATTCAAATAAGGAAATTATCACGATGAAAAATTCTATGACACTAAAATTTGATTTGAATAATTTTTAACTAAAAAAAAATTTCAAGATTTTTTTACCTGATGGTGTAAGAACGGACAAGCCTACAAGTTAGCTTCTATTGCCAGTAGCAAAGAGTTAAATATAATATAATATACAATATAATAATATATATTGGAAAATATTCGTTTTTTTCTTTTACTAATATATATCAGAAGTTTAATTTCCGACACGGTTTAATTTTTTTACACTTTTTCCGTCCGATGTTATACCATATACAAAAAGTCGAGGAAATTGTGGTTCTCAACCTTTTTTGGTGTCAATGACCCCGCAAAGGGGTCAATGACCCGATTCCGAGGACTCCGATTTTATTATATGTTATTAATCGTTTTCATTTTTTTTTATGCTATAGGGGGCAAACGAGCAAACGAATCGCCTGATGGTAAGCGATTAACGTCGTCCATGGACACCCGCAACACCAGAGGTGTCGCAAGTGCATTGCCGGCCTTTAAGGTGGGAGTACGCTCTTTTCTTGAAGGTCGTATCGGTCCGGAAACACCGCTGGCGACAGTTCGTTTCACAGTTTAGCTGTGCGAGGCAGGAAGTTTCGGGAAAAGCGCACAGTTGAGGACTGCCAACCATATAAATGGTGAGAGTGGAAATATTGTCGCGTAGGGTGATGGCGGAAAGAAGCGGCAGGGATTAATCCGAACAATTCCTCGGAACACTCCCCATAATACATGCGAAAGAAAATGCAGAGTGAGGCCACATCTCTACGCAGCGCCAAGGGATCAAGCCGATCAGAAATACGTTGGCAGTTGACAATTCGAGCTGCTCTCCGTTGGATGCGGTCTAGAGGAAGAAGCTGGTACTTAGGTGCCCCTGCCCAAAGATGAGAGCAGTATTCCATATGCGGGCGAACCTGCGCCTTATAAAGCTGTAGGCGATGGGCCGGCGTGAAATACTGCCTCGATCTATTGAGCACACCGAGCTTCTTCGAGGCCAATTTGGCCTTACCCTCTAGGTGGCCGCGGAACTGGACTTCACTCGAGATGTCAACGCCAAGGATTCCAATACTGGCTGTGGCAGATAGGGGAGTGCTCTCAAAACGAGGTGACGCGACAAACGGAAGTTTTTTCGCGGTGAACGCGCAAACCTGTGTCTTTGTAGGGTCATAAACGCGCGCATACCGGTAACAGACTAAACGTTTGTCACTCGCGAAAAGTTTGAGCATTCTTGAGGATTTAAGATCGGACGATTAGCGTCCGATCTTAAACCACTTCGGATAAGACCGGATCTTCGTTCACAGGTGTCGTATCGTATATTCAATTATACAGATTTGTCACAAATTTAATAAAATGAATATACAGTCTGTTAAAAGATAAAAAAGTGTAAAGAATTACCAGTTATATACAAAAAACTGGCAAAGGGTATTTCCGGACACAGCAAAAAAAATTTGGGACATTTTTACTTAATTGCACACAATTCAACGACTTATCAGTCGGAGCAACAAGAACGGACTGAAGGTAGGAGCAGCATTAAATGGTGCATCGTGTCAGCTTACCATCATTCAAAAAAATCCTCGCAATGGGCCCTAAATCGAATTATACGACCTTACTCGTTGTCCGATCTTAGTCGAACGCACCTTATATGTATGTATGTATGTTTGTTCCTTCGTGACTAACTAGAAATCAAACGCGTGTATCAATCTTGATGACTCATACGTCAATCGTTTCGTCTTATTTGGGCGCTTTTCGTCAGTTGTTCATTTCACAATGTAAGATTTAAATAGCTTAGTTTTTAATTTAGCTATCGAACATCACAATTTTATTATGCTACTTACTTGCAAATCTTGCAATTAATAATATCATAGTCATGATTGCTAGTGGCTTCAATGAGGATTTGAGACGAAAAATTTATAAAAGAATGAATAGTCATACTGCATATGAATGAATAAATATACACCGTGCTTTTTAGGGTTCCGTACACAAAGGGTAAATATACTAAAAAACAGAATCAAATAAATATTTAAGGGGGCTCCCATACAACAAACGTGCGTTTTTGCCATTATTATAGATAATGGTACGGAACCCTTCGTGCGTGAGTGCTACTCGCACTTGGCTGGTTTTTTTTATTGATTTAACTTCGGCATATAGGTAAGTACAATTAAGGGAACACAATGTCATAGTTTTAATAATTTCGTAAATTTTAATTTTTATCAATTTTCATACAAAATAATATAATATTGCATCAAACGCTAATGTAAAATGGGCATTACAATTTAACTTTACTGCTTTACTAAGTAAGTGACAACTACGACATATCAATGTCATGTCGAATCCTCGAGCAACTCAGGCTTCCAACACGTTGGAAGGGAGACGTCATAGCGACATCTTACCGTACAAATTTTTCGGTCAGCTTTTGCGGGGGGAAACGTGCACACAGACACACTTCTCAAACACTAACATACAAAAATCAATCTGTAATGATGACACTAACATATAGAAAATGATACAACTACACTGACAAATCTTACACACTTCGATCTGTTTTTGTGTATGGACTAGTCACAACATAGATCTGCGTATACCCATTTGGGCTTGTACTTCGGCAGAGGGGAAACGCTACGTATGCCAAATCCCCCCCCCCCCCCCTCTGTTACTTGAAGTGTCGAATACTCATACTCCCTTTACACACTTGCAAATACCTTAACAGATAAAATTTAATTTGCGAATGGAGGACTTAATTCCAAACCAAACCAAACCATCTTCTTTCTTCATCTTCTTTTGTTCTTAATTAACCATCAGGCGGGCCGTATGCTTGTTTGTCACCGTCGATGTATATTAAAAAAAATTAAGCCAAGGAATGTACCCTTAAAATTAAAGCAATGAAAAAAAACCACAGTGTATAATAGCATTAATAGCCATCCTCATTAAAGTCACTTATTTGAGTGAGTCTGGCTAATCAAATCGTTGGTTGTCAAAGGAGATGCTATACAGCGGGCCTGGGAGCATGAAATGCGCACGAGCACCGCCGCAGAATCGAAACCTAGCTTATGGAAGGTGCTAATTAAAGTGTTCGGAGCCGAATTCATGCTCTATGGACTGATCCTAGCAGCCATGGAGTTTATCATAAGGTACGTAGTAAAACCAAACATCGGACGATCAACACTTTTCAAGAGTAGACCTTGCTATTGTTTCGTTTTAGTTTAGATGGCTACTTCAGTAGGTATTACCGAAATTAACGAGGGGTTTTAACCGACTTCGTGAATTCGACGTAGGTGACTTGACTTATGTTCGCCTGTTTGTATATTTTTTAGTTTGTTCACCTATCACTCCGAGCTCCGTTGTCCGCTTTGAAATTTGGTGCTGATCTGATAATGGGATCCATGACATGAGGAATTATATTTACGGAATTCCTCAATTTCCACATATGGTGATTTCGTTTTTTTGGGTTCCGTATAGTCAACTAGGAACCCTTATAGTTTCGCTTTGTCTGTCTGTCTGTCCGTCCGTCCGCGGATAACCTCAGTGACTGTAAGTACTAGAAAGCTGTAATTTTGTACAAATATGTATATCGGTCACGCCAACAAAGTGGTATAAATAAAAAGAGGTAAAAAAACAGGGTGTTTTTTTTTTCATTTCAACCGTCGTGTGTGACATGTCATTGGATAGATATTTGAAAAATAATTAGGGTTTTCTAAACACAGTTTTTGATAATGTTAATATTTTCGGAAATAATCGCTCCAGACGTTTAAAAAAATGTGCCCCCCCTCTAACTTTTGAACTATCCGTTCAAAAAATATGAAAAAAATTACAAAAGTAGAACTTAGTAAGAACTTTATTGGATAATTATTTTAAACTTGATTGGTTAAACGGTTTTGGAAAAATTGTACAAAATAATTTCTGAATTAAGTTTGTAATTTAACGGAATATTCAATCAAAACATTGTTTTTATCTTGAGTACTTAATTTATCATCCCGCATGTATCTTCCTTCCAATAAAAAAAGAATGATTCAAATCGATTCACGCGATCAAAAGTTACCCCCGAAAACCCAACATACTCGTACATAACCCGTCTAGTTTGTATAAATTAGTAACCCAATTTCCCGAGAGATGGCGCTGTACCGTGGTCTTCTTTGCGTTGTTAAGACTTTTCCGGAGTTGATGGGGTCGGGACACTCGGGACGGGTATGATCGAAAGTATCATCGAATCGTTAAGTATCGTTAATCATGGTATCTATTAAAACACTTTTTAAGGTTGCCTGTTGTGACAGACGGTAAACTACGGAACCCTACACTGAGCATGGTAGTAGGAGGTAAATTAAGCAATTTCTTGCGAAAACCATAAATTTGGTAAGGTTAGACCCAATGACGGTGATCAGGGATGGCATGTGGAACTTCAGATAGGTACATAAGCCGATAATTCTGACTGAGACTGGTATTTGTAATTCGATCAGCATTGTCTGTATTATTGTAAACAAAAGTTGTAACTCTTAGTATACTAATTAGTTCTAAGTAATGATAAGATCGGATAATTTCATTGTTTAAAACATGTTCATTTAAACAAAAAAAATGTACTTATTTTTTTTCTTTCCCTCCGTGGGAGACGTAGTGTATAGTAGGTACTATAGATGCTTATGTACGTGTATTTCAATGCTATATAATCGATGATCTTTTTGAATAACATGTAGTCTTATTTAGAATCTGGTTGTATCAATTTCACCATACAAGTACCTTTGAAAATTGAAGAGCTTTCGGCTTCCATCATTAGATCTCAAATAAAATCAAAAGGAACTACCTTGTAGATCGCCAAGGTTACAAACAAATTAACAATGTTTCAAATTGGATGACAGAGCTGGAAATTGTCGAGCAGTTTCAATATGCCATCCCTGATCTTCAACATCAGGTCTACTACAGCAAAATGTTTCAGTAAGAAAATGCCACAACTTACTATGAAAACCACGATGGACGTGCCGTTAAAATTTGAGGAGTTCTCTGAAATCCTCAAGAACTCCATCATCGGATTAGAAATCAAATCAAAAGATATATATCTGAGCTCGGATAATACGTAGAGCTAGGTTTACAGACCAGTTTCACTTTGCCGTCCCTGGTCTTCATCATCAGGTCCACTCCACCAAAATGTCGGACCCCAAAAAAATGTTTAAGTTACTTAAGGAAACCCGAACAATAATACATGTGCCGTTAAAACTTGAGTACTTGTTCTTTGAGTTCAAACAAAAGTTGTATGTCACAAATCGGATGATAGAGCTGAAACCATGGGACCAATCTGGAACCGTTTACTACAAGCACAGTGTAAGGACTCTATACAGTGAGTCAGCTCCGGCGATTTCGGGTCAGCGATGGGGGGTGTGCGGGGAAGCGGGCGGAGGGGGATTTCCTCACAAACTCCATACAGATTGTGAGGTCTATTTTCGGGGCTGACAAGTTATAGTATTTTGATAGGTGAATTAATAACATAGGGAGGTACGCCATTTTAGAACGTGATTTGTTAGTTGTAATTTCTCAGGAAATGAGTATTTGTGGCTGCGACGAGTTTATTGTTAATTTTAAAATATTGTAAAACTGACGCCATTTTGGATTTTATTCCGATTTGGATAAAAATCGATATCTGACGATCCGGCGGGGTCCATAACATGAATCCACAGTCACTTGTTGATCTTACAAAATCCAAGATTGCGTCGGTTTTTATAATATTTTACAATTTTGAGTCCAGATTCATATTATGGACCCCACCGGAACGTCAGGTATTATTTTTTATCCAAATCGGAGTTGATCTTACAAAATCCAAGATGGCGTCGGTTTTACAATATTTTACCATTTTGACTCTAGATTCATGTTAAGGACCCCACCGGATCCTCAGATATCGAATTTTATCTAAATAGGAGTTAATCTCACAAATTCCAAGATGGCGTCGGTTTTTACAATATTTTACAGTTTTTACTCTGGATTCTTGTTAAGGACCCCGCCGGATAGTCAGATATCGATTTTTATCAAAATCGGAGTTGATCTTACAAAATCTAAGATGGCGTCGGTTTTTACAAATTTTACAGTTTTGATTCCAGATTCATGTTATGGACCCCACCGAAGCGTCAGATATCGATTTTTATCCAAATCGGGGTTAATCTTACAAAATCCAAGATGGCACCGATTTTTACAATAGGTGCCTATTGTACAATCTTTATTTTGTTACAATTTGATTTTCTGAGAAATAACAACAAAAAAAAACAAATCTCAATAGCGGATGGAAAATTAAAACATGTCACGAAAGATTAGTGACAGCCCTGAGTTTCGGACAAGCCAAGACGCCGAACGATTAGGTTGTATGAACCTTGTCCACTGTATAGAGTCCTTACACTGTGCTACAAGGCTACTTGTTTTTTAACTCTCAGGCTTATATTGAGACCCAAACAAGCGAAAGATTCCAAAATTCAATAACTGGAATCTTGAGCATTACGAGAGTATCAAGGCACGAGAGTTGAACAAACTTTGAACTACATACTATTACAAATCTTATCCACATGTAAGTTATCTTGCAAAAAGGATTCAAAATTCATTTCTTATTTTAAACGTTTTTAAGGTACGTTCCGCCAATCCTACAGCTCAGACTTTACGTCTAGTGCTGCCTTCTAGATAGTCTTTACAGATTATTTTCAACTAGAAGCGAGGGTGACGTCACCATTATATACAATTGTAAAGCACGAATCAAATCATTTAAACACTTTCGCAACCAGGCAAAATATCGAACAATACCCCAGAAACCGACAGTACTCGCTAGTCGGGCAACGACGTGCAACTCAATGCCGCACGCCGCGAACCCGCTAGTCGGGCAAGCGGCGGAAGCTCAGGGCTGTGCCAAGTAACTTTTTATTTTGTAATCGTATTAGGTAAAGTAAATAAAAATACAAAGTGAAGTAATAATAGTACATTGTGTATTAAGGGCGGTAAACAAGAAATTACGAACGAGTGTGAATTTAAGCCCGAGACGAAGTCGAGGGCTTAATTTTAACACGAGTTCGTAATTCTTTTACCGCCCGTGGCACACACAATGTTTTTCATCTCACTTGTGAGGAAAAAAGGGGAAATAAGTAAAGCTTCTGTCTAATTTCGTACTTTATTGAGTAATACATAAATAAAACACAGCCTTTAATATCAATTAAGTACTTACTTCAAAATAATGTTTACCTACAGGTTGTCCTGCAGGTATGCAAAATAAAAGGGAACTATGTGAAATATTATTGGAAGAATATTTTGCTGTATGAGGGTTGTTCTATCTGATCTGACTTTGTTCATTAAAATTAAATATAATTTAGGGATATATTTCAGTGCTTAAATTTGAATGAATAGAGCCAAACTGACTAGGAACTTTTCGAACAACCCTTGTATGCAAACTTAATGTAATGCAAAAATTATTAATTAAAATTTATTGTTACTGTACAGTTGTTAAAATTTAAGATTGCATTATTTTCAGGCAACTTTATATTTTGTTACAAAGCAATGTTTGTTCTGGATTCACTTTGTTCTGGTTCCGCAGAAAGAGTACATCCAGCATTTCTATTTAACCCTGATGTAGATGGCTGTGGTTTAGTCACTTCACTTGCTGTTGATCCACATATTACTTCAGCTTTTGATCTTCCAGGTTGTGGTTCCAAGTTGTTTTTACAAGACTTCAAAATAGATTTAGCGATTTGATCACCAATGTGCTTTTTATTATTGAGGGAGTCTTGTATCATTTCTGTTTTTATTTTGCAATAACAGATCAGAGACGCGGTTCGCAATGGCGGATTCTTTTTTTTTTTCGTCATTTTGGACAGGTCTAAAGCTCTAATCCATACTGCCTGCAATGGCGGATCCATATACCGATGAAAACTTTAAGCGGTTAATTTTAGTGGGAATAAATAAAACATAACAAACGTAAAACGTAAAAATAAACTATAAAACATTTTATTTACTTTATAAAAGTAAGTTTATATATATATATTTGCAATTAAATTTCATTTTAAATAATTATTTGAAATAATATAAGTGACAAATAATATCAGGACCTCGTTGCATTGGACCTAAAAAAAATCCCCTCTCATTTTCAAATTAAAAAGCTACTTTACAGCCCTTGGGCGTAATTTAGGATTTACCGACCGCATCGCTTACGTGTAATGACACCTTTTACGAGCACGTGTGATGCAAAATATACAAATAAATATATGAACTGGACCAACTTTTCGACCACATAAGTACATAATAATCAGAAGACTTTTTCTGTTAGTGGCAGTGGCAGCCCTGAGGTAGCGAAGATGCAATGCTTGCCCGCCTGTCGGGTACTTTGGCGTCGCGTGTAGGTTTATAGCTCTTGCCCGACTACCGGGTACGCCGGTATCTGAGTAAAGTTTACGAGTGCCCGAGTGTCGGGTACGCGGTGTCGAAAGTGTTTAATTTAATAAATGTTTTGATTCATGTTTTTTTGGTTTTTTTAAGTAGTCGCACTACTATATATAAATTATAAATTGAAAGAGATGTCATATACTACAGAAAAAGTGACCAAGGCCCCCGGTGAGCAGGCCTGGGATCGAACCAGCGACCTCTGCTTTCGCCACAGAGCGTACTCTATGACAAAAATCATAGAGTACGCTCCTGGTACTTAGATATTGCCAACAGCTTACCAAGTGCGGGATAAGAAATTACCAATTTAAGGTGTGACCTCCGATTGCGCATTATTACTATGGCCATATAGGACTCACTTATACTGGACAGGTGGTTAAGTGCTTCGAATTAGAGCAAGGTTAAATTACTTTCCCCGCTTGTGGATAAAATGCGTTTTTCCACGCTAGTTTTAAAGGATAAAACAGCGCTTTCCGAGCTAGTGAGGGGAAAATAATGTTTAAAATAGATTCAATATTGATGTACGAGTAGTTCTAAGGTAAAAAACACCAAAAAAAAAACACGAATTGAGAACCTCTTTTTTGAAATGTTGAAGTCTGTTGAAAAGAAAAAATATGTTATAATTATGTATGTATGTATGTATAAGCTTTATTGTACAATAACAGAAGAAATACAAGAAACACAGTAACATAGACAATTTGATACAACAAAGGCGAACTTATCCCTATGAGGGATCTCTTCCAGTTAACCTTTGAGGAAATTAGATAAAAACAGGCAACGATGAAAGACAAACTAAGAGCAAAAATTGTACAGTAACAAAACTTCAAATAAAAAGTAAATTTTGAATACACATTGTAACTACACTATAAATAAATACGCAATAAAAATATATATATAATATTTACATATATAAATATACACTAAACAACAATACATATATACATATATTAAATAATAAATATATATATAAACTATTAAACAGAGCATAAAGGACAAACTCCAATCAAGGGTCGGAAAGCCACAACTTCTTTAGCCTCTCCTTGAGCGATGCTGCAGATTGCGATTGCCTCACAGACACCGGCAACTCATTCCACAACTTTACGGCATGGACAGTGAAAGATCTACTGTAAATACGCGTCTTGTTGGACGGAAAAGTGAGAGAAAGGTTGGTGCTAGAACGTAAACGGTGACCACTACCGGAAGCCAGGAAACTGAATTTCTCAGATAGATAAGAAGGAGAAGCAGGATTGAATAACACACTGAAAAGCAATGACAGGACATGCACATCTCTACGACGACGAATCGGAAGCCAGCCAAGTTGTTTTCGGAACTGGGATATATGATCATACTTACGCAGACCAAAGATATATCTGATACATACATTTTGCAAGCGTTCGAGTTTGTCAAGTAGCTCCTCTCTAAGATCTACAAAAACAATATCACCGTAGTCTAATAAAGGAAGCAGAAGGGACCGAGTAAGAGTGATTTTAGTATGAAGAGGAAGGAAATTTTGGAGACGTCTTAGTGAGTGCATAGATGCGAAAAGCTTTTTACTGATCTCGGCAACATGGGGAGTCCAACTTAAGGTTTGGTCCATGGTGATACCCAAGTTCTTGACTGTACAGGAGAAAGGGATAGTTACTCCGTCAAAGCGTAAGTCGGGTACCACCAGCTCCGACAATTTGGACATAAAATAAGGACTACCAATAACAATAGCCTGCGATTTCCGAGCATTCACCTTTAACCCAAAATTATACGCCCAGCTACGTATCGACTCGAGGTCGCAGTTGATTTTGCTAATCAGTGAAGGAAAATCATCGAAGTCACTCGCCGCGTAAATCTGTAAGTCGTCCGCGTAAAGATGATAACTTGAAGTTAAAGACTCAGTAATGCCATTAATAAATATTGAGAAAAGAAGGGGAGAGAGAATTCCTCCCTGGGGAACACCAGCGGAGAGGTTACACCAATCCGAAACCCGGTCATCCACCCTGACACGCTGGCGCCTCCCAAAGAGGTAGTCACGGAACCAAGACAGAGCAGTATTTGATAAATTAAGCGACCTCAGGTTTTCGAGAAGGATATCAAAATCTACAGTATTAAAAGCACTACTGAAATCTAAAAGAACTAACACTGTGAGCTTTTTATTCTCAACATCATCTCGTCATCAGTGACCTTAACCAAGGCTGTAACAGTGCTATGCCCAGGACGAAAACCAGATTGTAGCGGATAATTAGCTTGGGCTACTGTTAGAATAGAACTATGACATCCTATAAAAACAAATGGTCATATGTGGCTTGATAACTTTATGATAATTTATGATATATAATATTGTAGAAAATAAAATAAAAAACTGAGATATAATTACATTCTTAACCGATTCTGCAATGAATATCGTTTCGGCTTGGCACAGACTTTAATTTCGCTAAACTTTGATTCCACTGAAATGAAACCTCTTTTTTATGTAATTTTTATGTGCTCTAGTTGTTTGTTCTCGCACAGGTTGCAGCAACCGCTGTTCTTGGGTCTTGTGCTCCGTTACTATAATCCAATTCAAGACTCTCACAACAGCACGTGAGTTTCAGCTAAAATTATTAATTACTCTTTGGCTCGTACGCCAATATATTATCGCGTTCAAAATTGCGTAAGCAGTTTATGAATTCATTCATTCATAAATTGCCCATGCACTTTTTAACGCGTGGTACACTGAGATTACTAAGTTACATCACATATATCACTTTCAAAATTTATGGTCAGCAGCCATCCGTGAAATGTTCATGTATTTCACCCCAGCCACGTCTCTAAACTGTCTTTATATACTATGTGGGTAGATGAAGATGTAGGGTAGGTCGTAGCGGCATGCAATAAAATAATTAATCAGTCTATAATCAGCTAAGGCGGTTTCATTGGGAACTTCCCCATACTTTATAATGGCGCAGTCGGTAGGATCCGAGCCTTACGCTCCAAAAGGGAATCTAATTTCCAATCAAAATAATCCTCATGTTAACAGGATCCGATATCTCTCCCGACTGTTTCACTATTACGATGCAGCTGGTGGGGTGAGCTGGGGCGAGGCGGTGTTCTTCTCCGTCGGCGTGGTTCTAGTCAGTGTGGCCAACGTGCTCGTGGCGCACCCTTTCATGATGGCCGCCATGCACATCGGGATGAAAATGAGAGTTGGTGCTTGCAGCTTGATTTATAGAAAGGTTACTAAAATATTAAGTACCAATTCTTCACTAGCTCATTTACCAAAAAAGATCTTAAATCCTAGCCAAGGAAAGCCAATTTTCCTTCTTCGGAGCCACTTCACGCCAGTTGTGTACCTATAGGTACTTACTCCGATCCGAGGGCTGATCGAGTTTTTAGGGTTTCAATACTCTAGGATATCCAGTACTGCGCCCGGATATCGGACATTATACTCGTAAACTCTTCCCCAGTTTACTAAAGCCATCATGTTTTTTGTGTCGGTGGGTACCACGTGTATAACTGCATATTAAATATTATAACATGTGATCTGTTGCCTTTCGTTTTAGGCGTTGAGAGTGAGCCTGCAGACAATGGTTGATAATGGCGCTGGGCTGGTGGTAAACTTGATGGCCAACGATGTCAATAGATTTGACACGGGACCTTTATTCGCTCACTATCTTTGGATCGGGCCTCTTGAGACCTTGGTTAGACTATAATGAGACTATTTTACGTACCATAATTTTTATTTTCCGTAGATATTAATAACGACGTATGACGTCCCCTTTCGATTAGATGTGAGCTTCGTGTCAAGAATATAAACCACAATGTAATTGAAACCTAAATAGTTGATATGTAGTTTTTTGGATAAATGTCTTTCTATATCCTACCAACTTAGCGACTAACGAGACTACGATATTTCAGGTCATGACGATGTTCCTGTATCGGGAGCTGGGCATTGCAGCCGTATACGGAGTCCTTACAATAGTAGTAGTCATTCCATTTCAAAGTATGAGGATGCTCATATTTTATATTTGTATTTTTTTATGAACGACCTTCATGCTTACATCCCATTTATTTTAGTATTTCTAGGAACAAGAACCGCGTTCTACAGACGAAAGACAGCGCTGAAATCAGACGAGCGAGTCCGGCTGACGAAGGAGATCGTCATGGGAATAGAAGTGATTAAGATGTACACCTGGGAGGAGCCGTTTCGACAGCTTATAGACGATGTTAGAAGGTAAGGTCAAATGCTGAAAACATGTACTTATGTATGCTAAACCAATAATATGCACCCCAATAATATATTAGGAGCCAATTAGGGGAAATAACATTCTAAATCCTTGTCAAGGTACGAATAAGTACCTACATGAATCAAGTTCCTTGACTGTAGGTTCGTCGTTACACAAATGTAGGTACAAAGGATGACTCACAGTAGTCCGTTCCGTTCCGATCCGATACGGGACGATCTGTCAGTTTCTATACAAAAAGTCACGTGACGTCCGAGGGCTCCGAGCTATCACGTGATACATTCTATAGAAACTGACAGATCATCCCGTATCGGATCGGAACGGAACGGACTACTGTGAGTCATCCTTTAGTCTACTAATGTCACGGTCAATAATTAATACTCTTGGAGACGGAAGGCAAATAGGCAATACGGCAGTAGCAGTCGTAATAAATCATATGTCCGAAATTATCACAGGGAAGAAATCCACAACATCAAAATGACGTCATACATCCGCGGGATAATAATGTCATTCATAATGTTCACGTCCCGGTTCGCCATCTTCGTGACGGTGCTGATGTACTCAGGCGCGGCGCCGCGCGTCACCGTCGAGACCGTCTTCTTCATCACCTGCTACTACAACATCATCAAGCAGACCATGACGCTATTCTTTCCTCAGGGCGTTGGACAAGTAACCATTTTTGTTATATTTTCAACCGACTTTACAATTTCAAAAGGAGGAGATTCTCAATTCGTGTGATTGTTTTTTTTATCTTTTTTTTTTATGTTTATTACCTCAGAACTCCGTCATTACTGAACCGATATTGAAATAGTTATTTATTATACAAGGGGGCAAAGTTGTTGTTTAACTCTCGGGCTATATTGAGACCCGAGCAAGCGAAAGATTACAAAAGCCACGAGCGTAGCGAGTGGTTCAATAACTGGAATCTTGAGCTTTACGAGGGTCTCAAGGCACGAGAGTTGAACAAACTTTGCCGCCGAGTGTAATACAACATTTTTCCCCTCACTATTGCGAGGAAAATACAGACTAAATACGATTATAAATCTTATCCACATGTAAGTTCTCTTGAAGAAACCATCAAAAATCTATTTCAAAATTTGTCATAGAGTAGGTACGCTCCTGGTACTTAGATATTGCCAACAGCTTACCAAGTGCGGGTTAAGACATGATTCCATGACCAATTTAAGGTGTGACCTCCGATTGCGCATATTTACTATGGGCATATAGCACTCACTTATACTGGACTGGTGGTAAGTGATAGGAATTAGATTACTTTGCCCCACATGTGGATAAAATGCGTTTTTTCACAGTTTTTAAAGGACAAAACAGCGCTTTCCGAGCTAGTGAGAGGAAAATTCTTTTTTTTTTATCTGAAAGTAGACGGTTCCAATTTTTAAGCAATCTGGATTGGTCCCATTTAGTTCAAAATCCATTTCTGATGATGGGATCTATGAGGAATTGAGGAAACTCCTCAAACTTGAAAGGTACTTCCATGGTAATTTGGGGGTTTTGGTGGACCTGATGATGAAGACCAGGGATGGCAAACTGGAACTGCTTGGTAATTCCCAGCTCTATCATCCGACATTCACCTTTTGTTTGTAAGGAAATACCTTCATGGTAGTCATATTTGATAATATTTCTATTGTCATGATGGAATTTATGAGGAATTGAGATAACTCCTCAAATTATAACGGCACATGCATTGTGATTTGAGGGTTTCTTTAAGCAACTTGAACATTGTTTTGGGAGGAGGGGAGGGAGACCAACATTTTGGTAAAGTGGACCTGATGATGAAGACCAGGGATGACAAAGTGGAACTGCTTGGTAATTCCCAGCTCTATCATCCGATTTCAGGTATTCATCTTTTGTTTGTAAGGAAATACCTTCAAGGTAGTCCTATTTGATGATAGTTCTATTCTGATAATGGAATTCATGAGAAATTGAGAGAACTCAAATTTTAACGGCACATGCATTGTGACTTGAGGGTTTCCTTAAGTAACTTGACCATTGTTTTAGGGGAACCAACATTTGGTTAAGTGGACCTGATGATGAAGACTAGGGATGGCAAAGTGGAACAGGTCGATAAACCTAGCTCTACGTATTATCCTAGTTGTGACAATTATCTTTTTGTTTTGATTTCTATTCTGATGATAGAGTTCTTAAGGAATTCAGAACTCCTCAAATTTGAACGGCACGTGCATTGTGTTAGAGGGTATTCCTAATTAGCTTGAGCATTTTCTTAGCCATCATTTTGCTGGGGTGGACCTGATGTTGAAGATCAGGGATGGCATAGTGGAACTGCTCGATAATTTACAGTCTGTCATCCAATTTAACACATTGTTATTTTGTTTGCGACCTTGGAGGTCTACAAGGTAGTTCCGTTTGAATTTACTTTAGATGTAATGATGGAAGCCCTGAGACATTAAGAAAGCTCCTCAATTTTCAAAGGTACACGTGTGGTGAATTGGATATTTTTAAAGTAAACTGGCTAACTCAAACTAATTCCAATTTTCACTTTTACCGTGAAGGTCAAATGAAGCCGGTTTTTTTCTTAAAGTTATATTTTTTTTTCTCTCGCTTATTTGAATCTATGAGCTTGTCGTGTCTTTTATGTAAATAATAGTACATTGTGATACACGTGTGCTATGATGGTCATTATACACGAGGCGATATTGTGCGCGCGAGCTGAAAGTAAAGTGCGCAATAAGGTAGCCGATGTGTATAATGATGACCATGCACACGCGTTTCATACCACATTTTTCAACACACTTGTAAATAAAAATAAAAATAAATATTCGTGATTATTAACTTTTGTTAAATACGTTAACTTAATTGTCAGATTTACGTCAGAATGCCTTCATGTTAATTGGCATATGAGTTTGACTGACCTTTATTGAAAGAAATTAAATTTTTATGAAGTTTCTTGCGATGCCTTTTTGACGTTGGTTGATGAATACTTTACATTTTCAACCGACTTCAATATTTCTCAAGGAGGAGGTTCTCAATTCGTCTGAATTTTTTTTTTTTTTTTTTTTTTTTTTTTAATGTATGTTACCTCAGAACTCCGTCATTGCTGAACCGATTTGAATTTTTTTTTTGGTTTCTTTAAGTAGATGGTTCCAGGTTGGTCCCGTTTTTTTCAAAATCCTGTTCTGATGATGGGATCCATGAGGAACTGAGGGAACTCCTCAAATTTGAAAGGCACATGCATAGTAATTTGGGTATTTTCATGAGAAACTCGAGCATTTCTTTACAAAACCCACCAGTTTGGTGGAGCACACCTGATGATGACGACCAGGGATGTCAAAGAGGAACTGCTCTATAATTCGCGGGCCCCAGCTGTATCTTCTGATTTGAGACATTCATCTTTTGTTTGTTACGAAATGCCTTCGAGGTAGTCCAATTTGATTTTAATTAAATTGTGATGATGGATATCATGAGGAATTAATGGAGCTGATGCTGAACCCTGGCAGTACTTTATGGAACTCAGGTTTGGTATGACTTACGAGAGTTCTGTTTTCGTCATTCAACTCGTGTTAACGAGCAATTAGAGGAACAGTTCTCAAGATGGAGCTGATAACTATGCGGAAGATATTTACTACTTTTTTAATATTTTGGGGATTTGACACGGGGTCACAAAAGGAAACGTGGGAACTGATTTAAACATAATTATGTATTTTTACTGTTTATGTCAGAAAAGGCCGCCATCTTGAATTTCTTTATTTTTGATCCGACCCTAACAAAAATCGATACCTGGGGATCCAAGAGGTTCTTTATAACGAATCTGAGGTCAAAATTGCGTTAAAGGGCCGCCATCTTGAATTTCTTCAGTTTTCATCATATCATGGTAAAAATTGATATCTGAGGGTCCGAGAGGTTCATTATAACAAATATGAGGTGAAAATTGCAAGAAATGGCCGCCATCTTTAATTTCTTCATTTTTGATCAGATCCTAACAAAAATCGATATCTGGGGATCTAAGAGGTTCTTTATAACGAATCCGAGGTCATAATTGCGTAAAATGGCCGCCATCTTGAATTTCTTCAGTTTTCATTCTATCATGATAAAAATTGATATCTGAGGGTCCGAGAGGTTCATTATAACAAATATGAGGTGAAAATTGCAAGAAATGGCCGCCATCTTTAATTTCTTCATTTTTGATTTGATCCTAACAAAAATCGATATCTGGGGATCCAAGAGGTTCTTTATAACGAATCTGAGGTAATAATTGCGTAAAATGGCCGCCATCTTTAATTTCTTCAGTTTTCATCCTATCTTCATAAAAGTTGATATCTGAGGGTCCGAGAGGTTCAATATAACAAATATGAGATGAAAATTACGAGAAATGGCCGCCATCTTGAATTTCTTGATTTTTGATCCGATCCTAACAAAAATCGATATCTGGGGACCCAAGGGGTTCTTTATAACGAATCTGAGGTCATAATTGTGTAAAATGGCCGCCATCTTAAATTTCTTCAGTTTTCATCCTATCATGATAAAAATTGATATCTGAGGGTCCGAGAGGTTCATTATAACAAATATGAGGTGAAAATTGCAAGAAATGGCCGCCATCTTTAATTTCTTCATTTTTAATCAGATCCTAACAAAAATCGATATCTGGGGATCCAAGAGATTCTTTATAATAAATCTGAGGTAAAAATTGCGTAAAATGGCCGCCATATTGAATTTCTTCAGTTTTCATCCTATCTTCATAAAAATTGATATCTGAGGGTCCGAGAGGTTCATTATAACAAATATGCGGTGAAAATGGCGAGAAATGGCCACCATCTTGAATTTCTTCATTTTTGGTCCTATGCTAACAAATATCGATATCATGGGGATCTAAGAGGTTCGATATAACGAATCTGAGGTCATAATTGCGTTAAATGTATATCAAATTGATTGTTTTGATTTCCGTTTTCGTCATTCAACTCGTTTTAACGAGCTATTAGGAGAGCGGTTCTCAAGATGGAGCTGATGCTGAACCCTGGCAGTGACTAGTGAAACTCAAATTTGGTCCAACATACGCGACTTCTATTCACTTCATTCGACTCGTGTTAACGAGCAATTAGGAGAGAAATTCACAAGATCGAGCTGGTGCTGAACCCCAGTACCTAGTGGAACTCAGGTTTGGTGAAAGATACGCGTGTGCTGTTTTCGTTAATCGACTCATGTTAACGAGCAATTAGGAGAGCAGTTCACAAGATGGAGCTGATGCTGAACCCTGGTAGTAATATGTATGTACCTAAGTTTTAAATACGATGTAAGGAAAATTAACAAAATAAAAACATAAATTAGCAATAATTCGCTTACTTTAACTTATACCGGAAAGTCCAATTGAAGTCGGTTTTTTTTTCTTTAAAATTATCAACTAATAAATCCACTTAAGGCCCCAACTAAATTTTCATGGTACCGCTCGTGTTTTGTGGTTCCAGAGGGGCCTAATCCACATGTTGTTATAGTTTTACTTCTAATTGCATTTTCTCATAATAATTAAGCGAGAAGACGGTCACAAATGTTTTCTGTAAACAAATTACCCCGGCGCGCATTTTTTTCGAATCGCGTTACGCGCGCAAATTTGAAGCAAAGGCCAGCTAAACAGCCAAAAGAAAAAATGTTGTAATTTATGTTTAAAGCACTAATTATTGTAAATTATGAAAAATTAAATAAAATTTTACATATGTTCAATAATTCAAAAAGTTTTAATCAATGTATTCAACTAAATACGGAGATATTGCTTTTTAGTGCATAAGGTATTATGCGGCTAAAAACATTGTAGATACTTTGTTAGAGAAAAAAAAACTTTTTAATCCGACATAATTTGAATGTATTGTCTGCGTACGTTATTTAGTCTTGTAGGGTACAAACTTAATTTGATGGGTTTATCTCATTACCACACTAGTTCAATAATATAATTAAGAAGTACGCGTGATTAATATCTTGGATTATGAGCCTAAAAGCGGTACGATAAGAACCTCGTTACGAGCTAGTGTGTTGAAAAATAAATAAATGAGTAGTATAAGTATCTACACATGCCTACTTGAAAAATAAATATTTTGATTTTTACATTTAAACTTACGTATATCGACCGTACCACTCTAGCCTTCTATTAGCGTTCCAAGTTCAAGCTTCGGAGAAACGAATGATCTCCTAATACGAGTAGAGAAGAGTCAGCAGCAGGTTTCTAAATGGACAACCTACTACGTGTTAGAAAACTCAAACCTAAACACCGTGAAATAGGTTCATCATGTCTTCTCTCGCATTTAATTTGATCTTACATTTGAGTTCAATAATAGGTATGTGTACATTTTCTACACCTAACCCCTTTCTTTAAAGAATTAGCGACACGCCTCATCAATACCACGGGTGTCCAGAGGGCTTTTGGGCACGCTACCTATTGGCAGCGAGTTTTAGGATTTTATTTTTATTTTTACTGTATATATAAAATTTTAGTATTAGTTTATTTTATTGTAACTTTAGTTTAGTTTCTTTCAATAAGGTGAAAATGTAATGTACTATACACATATTAATTAACTCGACTGTATGTACCTAATGCTGATATGCGGTATTTTTCACATCTTCTGTACTTATACACACAATTCGACAATCTGTAAATGTTTAATAATATTAATATTTTTATTAGGTATTTTAATTAAATTTGACATGCCAATGTTCATAATGTACCTAAATATGAACGACAATGTATGATATTCTGTGCCAATAAGTTACGTGATGTAAAATTCAGCAGGTAATATGAATGCAGATTACTTTATGATAGTTTAAAAAAAAGGAGCTACTAACGGTTTTTAATCTCATTGAAAGATAGCGGAAATGAATGTCGCAGTGCAAAGGATAAGAGACTACTTGATAAGTGAAGAGTGCCAATTTTCCCCTAAAACATTTTCGCAAAGTGCGGAACGTACCGAAACGAGCAAAAAACGTGTAACCATCGTTGGTAAATATCAAATGATCTTTTATTTTACTGCTATCAAATATAAGCAATAAAATCTAATTTTTTAATGAATTTACAGTGGACCCAAAACCTGCTCGTGCGCCATACAGAGCTAGCACGTCAAACACCCAATTCAATGATAAAATTGAAGGTAGTACCTACTTACCTATTTCAAGTATGCCTATTAATTAACTCACCTAATTAGACAAACTAAACTTACGGACATAAGCATAAACTAAATTAGTAAAATGTTATATGTACCTATATGTACCTACAGAAGGCCTAGTATAAAATTGTACGACATTAACTTCTCGACCGCGTTAGCGTTTCGAGGGTCAAAATATGAAAGTAGCCGGATGATTTAAATAAACGGAAAACATAATTTGAACTCTCGATACGCTAACGCGATCGAGAAGTTAATGTCGTACAATTATATACTAGGCCTTCAGTACAGACGGCCGAACACCGATAGTTAACTACTAACGTAAGTAGAGTCAGTCTACGCTAAGTTTCCTAGATTTCGATGGCACAGACTGTGAAAGTGTTAAGTAAACGTCATAATTTTATCGAAGTTTGACGTTTAAAATAACACTTTCACGTCTGACAGTTCATTTACTGAGAAAAGATAACGTGGTTTGACTCTACGGTCTTTGATTTAGTACCCATTTCGCAAACATTTCCTTTGAATTTCAATACGCATTGACATGTCTGCCAACCTTAAGTGGGTCGCAAATTATTGTATACTCGTATATGCTAAGTTTCATAGATTTTCATAGCAGAGACTGAGAAAGTGTTAAGTACGCGTCATAATTTCATATAAGTTTTACGTTTAAAATAACACTTTGAAGTTTGACAGTAAATTTCCTTGGAAGAGATAAGTAGATAACGTGTTTAGTGTTTTTTTTTACTCTTTTAAAGTCCTAGGCTGTATTACTAAGAAATCTAAGAATCAATTATTTTTTTAAATTGATTTGATGTTGCATTTCTCTTCCTACTCTATATGTGCCAGAGCCATACTAGCTCATTTTTAGGGTTCCGTACCAAAATGGTAAAAAAGGAACACTTATGGTGCGACTCAGTCTATCTGCCTGTCTGTCATATTGTTAAATATCTCGAGAACTACTTAAGCTACCGATTTGAAATTTGGAATAGGTAGTAATAAACAAAGTTAATCCAGTCAGACATATAGAGAGAGGGCTTTTTATATATTTTAATGTATTGTCAATGAAAAATGCCCGATAAAAGAGGGGGCACAAATTTAAAGTTTAGTTCCTGGATCATGTGGGGTATCATTTAATATGCACATTCTAAAATATATTTTTTTTAACAATGATTGTTTTTAAATTAAGTATAAATGAAAATGTAAAAAAAATCCCATTCCTCCAAAACAAACTCGCATACTAACTCCATGCCGTGCAAACATTGCAAACGAGTGACCCGATCTGTCGATGCATGTGGCTGACGTCAAATTTCTACTTCTAGGTATAGTTGCAACGTAAAGTTTGTACGGAACCCTCGGTGCGCGAGTCCGACTCGCACTTGGTCGGTTTTTCTTAACGTTCCAAAGATAAAGCAGGCCAAATCAGCTCCGGCTTGCCCAAAGAACATTTTGATTGAGTGAACTAAAAAAATCTTTTTACAGAATGCTTCCTTCTTCCTAGCGTTTTTCTGACATAAGTCACGGCTCAGGGAGCCTGGGTCCGCTTTGGCAACTAATCCCAAGATTAGGCGTAGGTGCTAGTTTTACGAAAGCGTCTGCCATCCGACTTTTCAACCCGGAGGGTAAACTGACTGGTTAGGAAACCGGACTAATCCCAATAAGGCCTTTATTGGGATTAGTTCGGTTGCCTCGCGATGGGTTCCTTCACCGATAAGCGATTGGTAAATATCAAATGATATTTCGTAGATAAGATTCGACAAACTCATTGGTACGAGCCGATAGGATTAGAAGTCGCACACCTTACCGCTGGGCTACCAACGTTTCTTTTTCGCGGAATCGACGGCCATATACGTTTGGGCATTCTGTGGGATTCACATAGTGGGTATGTCCGCCGGACATCCGCCACACAAATACATTAACATTACCCATACGTTGATTTGCAGATCCGGTGCCCGAACGTATATGGCCAGCAAATGCTATAATTATTATTATTATTACTGGTGACCGAAGAGCTGGTGGCTTCCTCGCACAACGTATCAGCATTGCGATACAACGAGGAAATGCCGCCAGCATCCTAGGTACAATGCCTCAAGGACCTACTTTAGATTTAACCCTTCGTCTGTGTTTGATAAGGATCCTGACCACATTTTTTGGTCCTCTTTTTGCATTTTTTTTCTAAACAATTTCATTTGCCCTTTACGATACCACCGAGGTTTGAACTCACGACTTTTTGACCCACCCACAGACGAAGGGTTAAGGTAGGTAGAGGTAGGTAGTTAGGTAAGTTACACTTACTGTATATGTATATTTCGACAATAAATGTTTTTTCTCATATACATTTATGATGTTGCAGATTTACGGAAAGACAAGGTCATGGTCAATTTTGAAGGTGCATCAAGCAGCTGGATCAAGTCAAGCGACCAATATGATGCAGAAGACATTCATCTGCAGGTACCCTTCCATCCAGTCCAAGAACTCTACAATCAATATTAATGAAAACCAGAGCAGACGGGTCCTGCTGACTTCGAAACTGGATGAAATAGGTTCAAGGGTCGTCACACATCCGGAAACAGAGTGTGTATTCATTTTATGAATTCCGTCTCTGATCTCGGTTTGCCGGCTACACACAGCCGGAATCAGATCAATAAACAACAAAACAACTAAGTAAATAAAAATAAATATATATACTCTAAATTAATACAGATATAAAAGCCATGCGTAAATAAATCTATTAGGGGTGGCAGCTCCGGTAATAGAGAAATATCAAAGACGAACCCCTGTTTCCTTAATTTAAAGAAATTAGGGTTTTACCAGATGATTTACTTTGAAATAGTCAATAATGTAGAAACAAAAAACAAAATGTCCATCACTGATAGGTAAAAGGTCCCTTATAAATCAACAATTCAAAATATAACCGACAGATATTTTCCTGTTCGTTGACCACGATAATCGGGGCAGTGGGGTCGGGCAAGTCCACGCTACTGCACATGATACTGGGGGAGCTCCCGTGCAGCACTGGCTCCCTAACCACCAACGGCACCGTGAGCTACGCCAGTCAGGAACCCTGGATGTTTGTCGGTAACCGACTTGCTTAAAAAATAGCTTGATACGTTTATACGGCTAATATCAGGTGATTTGTTTGACTTGAAGAGTTTATATAAGGCTTATGACAGTTATGACTGGCCGCAGGATCCGTACGCCAAAATATTCTATTTGGCCAGCCGTTTGTAAAGTCTCGCTACATGGAGGTGTGCAAAGTGTGCGCACTCGAGAGAGACATTTCGCTGTTCCCCCACGGGGACAAGACCATCGTAGGCGAGCGCGGCGTGTCGCTCAGCGGCGGGCAGCGCGCGAGGATCAACTTAGCCAGAGCCATTTATAAAGATGTGAGCTTGAATATTTCTCCGATGTTATTAATTTGTACAGTCGCCATCAGATATATCCGAGCGGCCAAGGCGGTCACAAATATCTGACCACGCCTCTATTGTCAAGGCAGTAGAGTGCTTGTTCAGATATTTTTGTATAACTGATGGCGACTGTATTTTTCAATGTTATCTTATCTATATCTAAAGTCTATTAAACAGTATTGACTTTTTTTTAATTTTAGGCTGACATATACTTACTGGATGATCCTCTTTCAGCGGTGGATACTCAAGTCGCTAAACACATTTTTGAGAAATGTGTAAAAAGGTACGTGATAAGTATACCTACTACAAGGCAAAATCTTATAAGTAAATAATTAAAGTTTCGCGTGACGTCATAATTAGGTACAAATCTTACCTTATAGTGACGTCACCAGCCTGCGGGGCAGCCCCTGAACTTTGATGCTCTTCATCTTCTTCAATTTTAGTTACATATCTTGAAAAAGGAAAAATACCTACGTGTCTAATAACATATTGGATAATCCAACTGTCGGACTAAATAAAATAGAATAATAATTTTTCAACCTAGTCGTCATCCCTATTACAGGTACTTAGCCAACAAAACCGTCGTGTTAGTGACCCATCAAATACAATTTATAAAATCTGTGGACAAAATAGTCATAATGGAGAAAAGCAAGATTCTCATCGAAGGCGCTCTTAAAAATTTAAACGTAATGTATTTCGAATCAAGTCTGTAATGTAATTTTTTTTATCAATTGACCCTCGTAACATGCACGCCGCACGGTGCCAACCAACACACTTCTTTAAGGTGCAAAAGTGTACAAAGTATTAATGAACACGAATTTATCAATTGTACCATATTATTAATCAACATCACTCTGAAAAAAGTTGAATTCTTACGTATTTATAATTAACGCAAAAATATAATTACTTTTTATTGCATGATTGATTTTTTTGATGCATTGATTTTTTTCCTGATTCTTGTAGGCACTTGCTTAATTGCAAATCTAGGTAGTAGGTACCTAAGTAGGGATTGGAACCGGATGCCCGGATCCGGTGCGTTTTTTTGGGGTACCGAATCCGGTCAAATCATTGACCGGATCCAGCCGGATTACCGGATTAAGAGACCGGTCACGTTATTTACAATTTTGTTCCACTTCGACTTCGAATCGAATCGTGTGTTAAATGGTGTGGACTAAGAGCTGGCTACGAAAATAGGTTTGCAATTAGTAGAGCGACGACATCCCTCTAGTTAGTGTGCCATACTATCATTATTTAATCTGGGCGCCTGGCAGCTGTTCAGCGGTGGGTGTGACAGTGGTTGGGGCAACAAAGGGGTTGTAAAATCAGTTGTGAAATTTTTAGAGCTTTGAGTAAGGTGTGATATAATACCTAATTATTAGGAGAAAAGTAGTGACACACTTACTAGAGGGATGCCATCGCTCTACCAATTGCTAACCTATTTCCGTAGCCAACTCTCCGTCTATGGTATAGTTTTTTTTATTTCAAGATCTACTTGGATTTAAATATGTTATAGAAGCAGGAACTAAGCCTGCTCCGTCTGATGACGGACAAGGTTCGTGAGGTTCACGAGGAGGAGCCGGGCGCCAGCTCTGTGGCCTCGGTCGCGCAACCCAGCACCGCCAGCGCCTTCCGCAAGCACTGGTCTATGCTGCTCGACGACAAGCACGCAGTACGGCGCAGTGGCCTCTTTCTATGTATTGTAGGGGCAGTAAACGAGTCTAACCCGCATAAAGGCGGAATAGGTGCGGAGCTCCATGAGCAGGAGCCGGGCGCCAGCTCAGTGGCGTCGGTCGCGCCACCTCATGCCGCGAGCGACTTGCGCAAGCACTGGTCCATGTTGCTCGACGGCAAGCACGCAGTATAGCGCAGTGGTCTCCCTCGATGTTTTGTAGGAGCAGCAATCGAATCTGATCTGTGTGGTGATGGACAAGGTGTGGGGAATCCACGAGAAGGAGCCGGGTGCCAGCCCGGTGGCCTCGGTCACACAGCCCAGGAACTGACTACAAATTACAGACATGCATGCAGAGGAGAGGCTTTCTCTAATATAGGGCGTCGAAACACCAAATTGAAGAACTAATGCACGACTTCTTTGTAATTGAAATGAAATCATCAATGAAATTTTAACATAATAATTTAGGCTATAGGTATTAATTACATGTATTTTCTTAATTATGTCCGCGTTTTTTAGAAATAAGTACATTTTCTATAATTTGAACTATCTTGAGTCATGCTGACATTACATTTTCAACGGTTCATACTCACGATTTTTATCACAATAGGCGTGACATGTTTCGACTGCCTCGGGCAGTCATGTCGGACAGACAGAGTGGTGTTGTCACCTTCGCGGCTGCCCGATCACCATACATCATCAAATATGTCACGCCTATTGTGATAAAAATAAAACCGTTGCAATTTAATGTACTTAAGTACAAACTTACATTTTCTGCCTAACAAAAATGATACGTAAGTACTCAGGTACTCAGTCTATGTTGTTAAATACCTAAGTGTAATACTTATCAAATCTACCTTAATACAGGATCTAAAACCTGAATTGGAAATGCAGTCTAAAGGGAGAGTGAAAACTTCCGTGTACAAAGAGTACTTCATGGCGGGCGCGGCGAGCCCCTGCGTGGCGGGGGTTGCCGTCATGTTCCTGCTCTCGCAGGTCTGCGCAAGCGCCAGCGACTACTGGCTCAGCAAATGGTACACCTTTTGTTAAATATTACCTACAACCACCAAAACTTCACCTCACCCGTCCAAGTAATACAACTTGTATTGTCTGCAGGGGTAACGCTGAAGACCGCCTAACAGGCGATACCACTGTTGACAACATTATTTGGTCAGAAACTGGTTTAACTCGACAATACTTTGTCATAATATTTGGATTTATCACATTGGCCACTGTGGTTGTGGCTTTACTAAGAGCGTTCATGTTCTTCTCGTTGTGCATGATGTCGTCAATAAGGTGCTAAATTTGTTAATACCTACACCTGTAGCTACGTAGATACGTAAAACAGCGTGTCTTTAGTCACTGAGATCCTATTAATGCTTAGGGTAGAGGAACCAAAAGATGAACAACCCCCAATAGATGAACGTTGTTTCTAAAAATAACAATAATTAAATCGTGACGTACTTTACAAGCTTAAGAATATTTTGTACTAAATCTTTAACACTTTCCCGTCATGGACATTTAAACTCTAAATGGCGTTATTCATAACAATACAACAACAGTTTAGCTAAACAACAGTTTGAACAATAGTTTAGCTAAATGATTGTTTGTCCTTATCTGTCACTTTGACAATCGCGTTTACACTTTCCCTACGTAGACATTTAATCTCTAAAATAATAGATCCGTGTATGCAGCTGTGATAGCTCGCCGAAAATATGCGTCGCACCGAAAACGCCGTTTGTATGGATTTTTTATTGAGATGATAAAATTGAATACTGTTTATACTGACATGTTTTTGCTTGGTAACGGTTCTAGACTAATCCTGCTACCCTTTACGTTATTAATAAAGGCATATTTTAACTTATTTTATGATATATTTACTGTTCAAGTTATGGTTCCAATGTTGTGTAACTTATCCAATAGATGAACAGCGTTCAAGGTTCAGCCTTCAGCGTAAAGAACTGGAGGTTAGTTTTTTCAAATGCTTTTATAAATCCTTACGGAGACGGTAGATACTCCATTTATATCTTAAATTTCTAGTTTGCTGTTCCTTGATTTTTTAACTAAAAATGAACGGAACTTTCCTCGTCTAACTCAATTATTATGGGACTTATTTTAGTATGGAAACGGGACTGTTTACTGGATTAAACTATACCTAAAACATGAACTAAGATATTTTACTAGTTCATCTATTGGGCTTCATTCCAATACATGAACGATTGTGTTACTTTAGTTAGTTCATTTCATCAACATCATGCCCAAAACTTGAACGAACTAAATTTATTCGTCTTCTTATACCACCGTTCATCTATTGGTGCCCAGCCGTTCATAATAAGGGTACTCTCTTTTGCATTTTTACTGGTTCATCTTTTGGGGTAAGTGTTCAGAGTTAGGGTACTTTGTTCATATTCTGGGGAAATTGGCCCATTTCGGCACATAATCATTTTTATAAAAATATTGGATGGTTTAAGGAAGATTTGGAATACGTTAATTTAAACAAGACTATGTAGTATGATAAAAGAAAATCTTCGTGAAAATTGGTTATAACATACCTACGTAAAAAAATACCAAAGTTAGGTGAATCGCTTATTCGTTCATTTATTGGTTCCCCTACCCTATATCAAAATCTGGTAGGGTAGGGGAACCAATAAATGAACGATTAAGCGACTTACCTCACTTTGGTATTTTTTTTACGTATGTTGTAACCAATTTTCACTAAGATTAATTTTTTTATACTATACTACATATAGTCTAGTTTAGATTAAACTATTCCAAACCCTCTTTAAACTATCCAATATTTTTGTAAAAATGATTATGTTCCGAAATGGCCCATTTTCCCCAGAACATGAACAAAGTGCCCTAACTCTGAACATTTTTACCCCGAAAGATGAACCAGTAAAAATGCAAAAGGGAGTACTCTAATTATGAACAGCTGGGCACCAATAGATGAACAGTAGTATAGAAAGACGAATAAATTTAGTTCGTTCAAGTTTTGGGCACGATGTTGATGAAATGAACTAAGAAAAGTAACACAATCGTTCATGTATTGGAATGCAGCCCAATAGATGAATTAGTAAATTCTCTTAGTTCATGTTTTAGGTATAGTTTAATCCAGTGAACAGTCCCGTTTCCATACTAAAATATGCCCCGTAATAATTGAGTTAAACAAGAAAAGTTCCGTTCATCTTTTAGTCAAAAAATCAAGGAACAGCAAATTAGAAATTTAAGATATAAATGGAGTATCTACCGTTACCGTTAGGATTTATATAAGTATTTCAAAAAACTAACATTTACCTAAAAGTTGAACGCTGTTCAGCTATTGGATAAATCACACAATATTGGAACCATAACTTGAACAGTTAATATTTAATAAAATAAGTTAAATTATGACTTTATTAATAACGTAAAGGGTAGCGGGATTAGTCTAGAATCGTTACCAAGCAAAAGCATGTCAGTAGAAACATTATTCAATTTTATACGAATTAATTTCCTTAAATTTTGAAGCGCCATTCTTAATAAGAATTCCATACAAACGGCGATTTCGGCGCTAGTCATATTTTCGGTGAGCTCTCACAACCACATACACTGATCTATTATTTAAAAGTTTAAAGTTATATGAAGGGAAAATGTTAAAGTTTTAGTAAAAAATATTCCTAAGGTTGTAAAGTACGTCAGGATTTAATTATTGGGATTTTTAGGAACAACGTTCATCTATTGGGGGTTGTTCATCTTTTGGATCCTCTACCCTATCATATGCTGACCTACATTGGCATTGCAGACCAATAAAAACTTCTAAGTAAATTTTAATGAATATCAATAATTGTCCGTTTTCAGACTCCATAACAAAATGTTTGAATGCATTTCCCGGTCTCCCATGAGCTTTTTCCATGCAAACCCATCAGGAAGAATTCTCAACCGATTTAGCAAGGATTTAGGAGCTGTGGACGAATTACTACCACAAGCTATGATAGATTGCTTTCAGGTAAGGCGAAGTTCTACAGCATAGGTTACCCTTCGGCGCTTGGTGCAACGTGCGTGCGTAATCGACTCATGTGACAGTGATGATCAAGAACCGTCGATAATTATTATAGTGATGTACTTATAGCGCGGTTATGGCCACAATACATTATAAACTTTTCCTCTCGATAATGACTTTCGATTGCTATACAACTACCTACTCGCATTACAAGGTGTAGGTAATGTGCAACAGTAATCATCCATATTCTTTGTGTTGTAAATTGAATATTTTGGTGCTGTTTGCGGATTATTCTTATTTAATTCAACATTTTCTTTTCCGTCATGTCGAAATAATGATGTCGCACAAGTGGCTACCGCCAGAATTGATGACAATTTCATAACTTTCGTCTAAACTTCGGGCGGCAGATTCTCGCGTTCGTGACGGATATACTCTTTAAGGGCTTTCAGAGTCAGTGGCTCGTTCACATACATGCGTGACTTCAAAAATCCCCACAAAAATAAGTCTGGAACCGTTAAATCTGGTGATCGGGACGGCCAGGGCAAATCGCAAAAACGAGAGATTTGGCGACCCGGAAATGCCTGTCAGAATATCGGTTGTGGCCAGGAGTGTGCTCGGTGGCACCGTCCTGTTGGAACCACATCAATTCGAACGCATTTGTTACAGATAATCTTAAATCTAGTCGGCGTCGTCGTCGTCATCCTTGTGACTGACATTACTCTGCTGATACCAATAACAGCTGCCATGATTATATTTTACATATTGAGAATTATTTACATCCGAACGAGCGGCGCAGTGAAGCGACTTGAAGGCATCAGTATGTATCGTCATTTAAATAGTTGCCACTTAGTAGTTTAAAAGCCAATATATGCAATAATAGCACTTATCAGCATACGTCGTTATCGCGGGTACAATAACCAACTAGATAAAGAGCACATATAACAGAATGTCTATTTGGTAGAAGCGGGCATATTCTGCCTACAGCTACTAAGCAACTAAGAAGCTCTCTACACGTGGAGCTGGAGAGTTTTCGCTAGAAAATATCTATAATAATTGAAGGCATGTTTACAAAACAACATAACTAACGTTTTTGAGTTATAATACAAGTAGTCCAAAAACGGTCTTTAAAAAGGAAAAATGACTAAAGAGTTTGCATTGCGACTGCATAGTTAATGGATTTAAGTATGTATTGATACTCAAGTCAAGTATGGAGGTTGGGTATTAGAAATACCTAATGTTGATAAGTTTTTAACTCGTACGAGTAGGCATAGATGTTCTCAAAATGAGTTTCGAGTCTGTTAATGCTTGTTTTTCATAGTCTTCCTGCACTGTCAAATCGTTTTTGCACCCGCGATAACGACGTGTGCTTATCAGTTCACTACACAGACTTTTATATTCGATTTATGGTAAATTCCTCCTTTGAGAAATACGGCAATGCGCATGTTACACATCAAGTGTTGCAATTGTTGCAAGCGCCCATATGCCCCTACATAACAAGAGGTGGTGTTATTTTAATCCCGTTGCCGCCAATTAATCAGTAACAGAAAGCGGACTTCAGCTACAATTACCTAAGCCTCGACTATGTAAACAAAGACTTAACGGGGGTGACAGATGGGATGGGAGAATAAATTCAGGGACTCACCGGGGGATTCTACCGCCGAGCAAGTTTGTCGACGATCTATGTCATACGTTAAAGACGGCTTATCGTGTGATTGCGCAGCACGCAGCCCGGTGTTCGGGCACCTGACGGCGACGGTGCAGGGGCTGAGCACGGTGCGCGCGTTCGGCGCGGAGGCGCTGCTGGCCGCCGAGTTCGACCGCCACCAGGACCTGCACAGCGCAGCCTGGTACCTCTTCATCACCTGCAGCCGCGCCTTCGGATACTTTCTAGACATCATATGTCTGCTGTTCATCGTTTGCGTGACCTTCGGTTGTATTATGAAAACCGGTAAGCAGTTGTATCCCGTATACCGTGAGCTATGTAACCATTGTAAAGTGCATAAATTACTTCTATAAAACAATAGAGTAAAGTTCCCTAGTAATAACTTTTTAACAATGGAATGTTATATCGCATAATTATTGAAACTGGTACTTTTGCTTAAACTAATTGTATCTGAACTACTTGGGTTTCTTTAGACATAGATGCAAGTTCTGTGGGGCTGGCAATCACGCAGTCGATATCTCTGACCGGCATCTTCCAGTGGGGCATGCGCCAGTCCGCCGAGATGGAGAACCAGATGACAAGCGTGGAGAGAGTGTTGGAGTACACTAACCTCACACTAGAGCCTGCTTTGAGAGCCGTGAGTCCATATGCGTAAACAGCAACTTGCAATAGCGGAACCGTAAGCGGATGCCAATAAAGTATCAGAAGCAAAAGCGACTAAGTGCTAGAGGCCGGATTCGTAGAACACGCCTGTCACAAAAAGTTTGTATAATATTTAGAGGCTTTTGGCCTAATCAAAATTAGATAGGGTGCGTTGGGGTAAGATGAAAAGGTGAAAGACAAAAAATCGTCCTTTTGTTCCTACCCCGTGAACCCTCAACCTTTTCATCATATCAGAACGCACCATTCACTGAGAGACTCTAAGATTATATTTAAAGAGACCAATGTTTCCGAATGCATTCTTTTTGTTCACAGGAACAAAAAGATAAACCGCCCCTCGAGTGGCCATCCGAGGGCGCCATTGAATTCGACCAGTTGAGTCTAAAGTATGCGCCGGAGGGCCATTACGTGTTGCATAAATTGCAGTTCAGCGTACTCCCTCACGAAAAGGTACTAGTAGCATACATCTAAAGCTACGTGTATATACAATACTGAACGCAAGCAAGAATTCGACGCAACCGTCAGTGTCTTACCTGTTGTTACACATTCAATGTCAATGATTACCTACCAGGCCTAAATCCGTAAAACTATGGGTAGTAATAATAGGTTTGTAAACACATTTGTCTCAGGTGATATTTCTTTCTCCTACCTAATGCTTGTAAAAAAGGCTAGACGACAAAAAACATCAATTTATACCATCAGTGGTCGATTGTTAACAAAATACCTATTAAACACGCATATTTTGTACGTCAAAAAGAATACGAAAATACAGTGCATTCAAGTTTCATGTGACGTCACAATGTACAATTCTTACCTAGGAGTGACGTCAGAAGCTCCGACCCTGTAACTTTGATGCTATTTATATTTGTAAACAGGGTATAATCATTTACTCGTAAAATACCTATTCTAACTGACGGACTAAATAGAATGATAGTTTTTCAACCTAGTCATCATCCCTAATTGATAACCATTGTTGCTAGGTGGGCATCGTGGGCAGAACCGGCGCCGGGAAGTCATCCATCATTCAGGCCATGTTCCGACTCGCTTATTTGGAAGGCGTGATCAGCATCGACGGTGTGAACATTACGGCTATTGGCTTGCACGACTTGAGGGAAAATATATCCATCATTCCGCAAGTAAATACTACCACTTACTGTTAATTTTAATACGTGTGATCGGATATCAGAATTATCAGAAAGGGCAGAATTATCAGGTTAAGTCCCTAGTAGGTACCTACTCATATCAATGTTGGGTACAGTAACAACATTTCTTTCACTTCTTTTTTAGGAGCCAGTCCTGTTTAGTGGTACCATGCGAAAAAACTTGGATCCTTTTGACGAGTACACTGATGATGTCTTGCTAAGCGCGTTGAGTAAAGTAGAACTTATATCTGAAGAAAGGGACTCTGGTCAGTGCATTTCCGTTTGTATATGTGATACTCAAAATTAAGTAGGTACAACATAGCTACTTTATTGGAATTTGGTTCCATTACAAGTTAAGAAACTTGTTAATTCAGTCACCCTAAGTTAAATAGCCATCTACAGCTTGCATTGTTCTAAAAAGTGAACACTGAATCAATGCAGTCTTTACGGTAAAAGCACACGGCCCATGCCTAGTGACATAATCCTCAGGGAGCCTTGAAGGACAGATTTTTTTCTCACATTTATTTACAAGCATATTTTTGGGATACAATATTTGACAGTAATTACGAGCACCCGGGTAGCTTGTGTTCTGAATGTTCTAATGCATGGCATCTTACACATTGTAACTATGCGCTGGCACTTGGTACAGTTTAACTTATGTGGATTTAGACCGAGAGCCATTGAGAGCTAACCCTTATTTAGAGGGGGTTGGGAGATAAAGTTTAATCAAGGGCCCCAGCATCGTTCAAAAATCAGTGTCAAAATGACACAGTAACTTCTTTCATCGTTCACTATCACAGTACTGGCTTATCCACCCACAGTCTCACATTTAGGGACAAAAGCAAATAGCCCGAGCCCAGGCCCTTTTGAAGGCATGTCTGTGGATTTAGCAGATGCACTGAGCAAGATCGTGGCGGAAGGCGGCTGCAACATGAGCGCGGGGTCGCGGCAGCTGGTGTGCCTGGCGCGCGCCATCGTGCGCGCCAACCGCGTGCTGCTGCTCGACGAGGCCACGGCCAACGTGGACGCGGCCACCGACGCGCTGGTGCAGGTCGCCATCCGCACGCATTTCCGCGCCTGCACCGTGCTCACCATCGCACACCGGCTCAACACTGTCATCGACTCTGATAAGGTACATACTTGATGACCGCTTACTCGGAACACATTTTTTATTCACGAGTTTTGGGTGTTTTGTTTGTGTCTGGTATCCTCAATAAATTCATAGAAGGCTTGACTATTTTGCCAAATTTAGTGAGCACTTGTGACACGGTTATTCGACTATTCGTAGAGGAGGAAGACATGATAGTATTGTTGTATGATGAAGGGCATGGCCCCGTTCCCTGAGCGACAGCTCACTCTCACTCACACTAAATCTCACACAGCTCAATAAGGAAAGGACAATCACCTTCGTAGGAGTTTCTCGACAGTGGTCTCACTCTTAAGAGGCTATTACCAGGTTTTTTGGAGGTAGGACATGCTTATGTAGATTTTTTTTTCATCAGGTTCAGGAGATCAGTACAGTTTTGTCAAAGTTTTCATAGGTTCAGTCTTCTTTCTTTGTATTATTTATTGCACTGCTGGTATTTAGGGCTCGAATTAAATTCTTCCACTGACTTCGGTCCTGTGCAAGTTGGGTCGGCTTGTCCTATCCTATCTTTTGCTCCGCGAAACGGCGCCAGGAAGATTTGAGGCGGTCTTGTCAGGGCAGTCTTCACATAGATATTGGCTTCACAGTGCCGGATCTTACTAATGAGCCTGTAAACCTAAGTCCACAGTTCGACAGACTAGATTGACAAATTACTGTCAGCCAAAATGTTTATCGTGTGCTGGGCAACGGCTGAAACTTGATCCCAAGGTACTTTCTCCTGTTGCCAGATATTAGTGCTGGACGCCGGGCGTCTCGTGGAGTACGCGCACCCGCACGAGTTGCTGCTGAACGCGAAGGGCGCGTTCAGCAGGATGGTGGAGCAGACCGGCGCGGCCATGGCGGCGGCGCTGCGCAAGATGGCTGCGAAGGTACTGTTTCAATTTCCCTAGCCAAAAGTCATGAACCCCCGTCTGTCTGTTTGACTCAAGCATATTACTAAGAAAGTATACGCAGCGCTACTTACTTTCGCAGTTAAATTTCTAGTCAAAATAACTTCAAGATCTTTTTAGCTTAATTTGTTACTTCTGTCTACTAAAAGGTGACAAGTTGCTATATTTTATTGCGTAGTTATTTTATTTTATTTTTACACTGGTTTCTAACTAGTGGCGTAATAAGCAAAACTGTGACAATGGCTTAATTTGCCTTCCTTATTCAGGAAACACTCATTTAGTTACGGAGTGGTATGAGATTTTAATCTTCTATTTCGTTTTCAGAGCTACGAGAAGATACAAGAGTGAAACTTCATCTACATTTAAAATATATATTTAAAAAGATTATTAATAATAAATAATTATATGATATTATCTTAGTAATATTTTGAAACATTGGTGAATTATGATTAAATAATAATTATTAATGTATATTGGTGTTGATTACACTTACCTATATCTATTATACAGTAAGTTTAAAGCTTGCATTGATTGTATCTACGTGAGTAGCTACATATGTACATGTATGTATAGTCACCTGCATTAGTATCTGCCGCTATGAAGGCCGCAAAAAGATGTGACGTGATCTTATTTGTAGACACAAGAGCGTGTCACATATTTTTGCCCGTGATAGCTGAAGATACTGCACGTGACAGTACTAGTAGAAGCGCAGGGCGGACCGGGTATGCTACACAGTCTCCACATTACAGCTCAGGCATGTCAGTTGCAGTTCCATCCTCGTCTTGAACTCTGCTACCAGTTTCTCCAAACGTCTGAAATAAGTAGTAAATTAACTGTTAACATTATGCTTGGATGATGAGATGTGTGGATAGAATCTACTCCTGAAGCTACAGTATGCTACATTTTAATATTTTTATTTTATTTAGTCTTGTATTTAAGTTTAGGTATAAGGATAGGTGGGTGTATTTTAAATAATATTGTTGGGCTTTGTTTGTCTTGCTATGCGCCATTAGGCCCATGACAGCCCTTGAATAGATGTTTTTTGACGGTAATGAGTTTATTTTCTTAATTGTATGTCTCCTTTTGAGTTGCACGCATCCAAAGTCAGACAGAAATCGCCAAAAAATATTTTTCCCTTCACTAGCTCGGAAAGCGCTGTTTTATCCTTTAAAACTAGCGTGGGAAAACGCATTTTATCCACAAGTGGGGAAAGTAATTTGACCTTGCTCTAATTCGTACCACTTACCACCTGTCCACTATAAGTCAGTTCTATATGGCCATATTAAATATGCGCAATCGGAGGTCACACCGTAAAATGGTCAATTCTTATCCCGCATTTGGTAAGCTGTTGGCAATATCTAAGTACCAAGAGCATACTCTATGACAAATTTTGAATGGTTTTTTTTTCAAGATAACTTACGTAGTGCGGTCCAAAAGTTTCCGGCCTTAGAAAGAAAATAAGTATACATATAATACATTTACAATTTTAATTCTAATTTTCAATATAGTCTCCGTCTATTTCAATACACTTTTTAGATCTATGAATTAGCATTTAAATCCCTCTATAAAAATGCTCCGATGTTTTGTCCTCAAAATAGATGTATACTGCACGGGTCACTTCATCATCAGAAGAAAATCTTCTTCCTCTTAAGTCTACCTTAAGTTTGGAAAACAAATAGGATTGTCACTCGGGGCCAGGTCGGGGCTATAGGGTGGGTGACGAATTTCCTCGAAGTCACACTTGGCAACAGCAGCCTTGGTGATTGAAGCGGTCTGAACGGGAACATTTTCGTGGAGAAGCCGCACACCTCTGCTAAGTTTACCTCGACGTTTTTCCTTGATTGCCTCTCGTAATTGTTCAATAAGAGTAGCATAATACCTGCCGTTCACAGTGGTATTACGTTCTTGTATGTCTATCCACAGTATTGACCGTGACAATCCCAGAATATGGTACCTAGCCATTATCTTTTTGGTGTATTGCATAACCCTGGCCTTCCTAGGTGGCTTTTCACCAAATCGACGCCACTCCATCGATCTTCTTTTGGAAAGGGGACCACAGTAAAAAACCATTGTTTCGTCCCCAGTAACCATTGACTCCAAAAAACTCTCTCCGCATTTTTTATAAGCATCTAAAACTTCCTGAGCGCATGCTTTTCTCTTACTTCGTTGCAAGTTCGAAAGAAGTTTGGGGGCCCACCTAGCACTAACTTTATTCATGTGAAGATGTTCATGAAGAATCCTAAAAACTGAAGTTTTCGAAAGCCCTGTTCTTGCCGCTATTTCCTTGGTCTTTAATCTTCGGTCACTTAGAACTTCCTCTTCCACTAACTTGACGCAGTCGTCGGTGACTGCCTCCACAGGCCGACCGGAGCGAGGTTCGTCGTGGATGGTCTCCCGTCCTAAACGAAATTGCTTACTCTATTCTTTCACGGTGGAAAATGAAGGAGACAAGTCCCAGTAAACAGCATCTAATATTTTTTTTAATATCGGTGGAACTGACCCCTTCCTTTGTAAGGAACTTGATGACGGAACGATATTCCAACTTATCCATTTCAAAACATTTCAAACTTCCCCTTGTTTTAAACGCCGTGAAATTAAAACCGCAAGCGATAGAAATCTCAAAACTATAAACGAAAGAGCAGAATAAATGACGATCACAATGACTTTTTTTTTTGAACCGCCAGATTTCTCTAGCCAGTAACTTTTGGACCGCACTACGTACATGTGGATAAGATTTGTAATCGTATGTAGTTTTTGTTTTCCTCGCGATAGTGAGGGGAAATAAAATTGTAATACACTCGGCGGCAAAGTTTGTTCACATCTCGTGCCTTGAGACCCTCGTAATGCTCAAGATTTCAGTTATTGAACCAATATAAGCCCGAGAGTTAAACAAGGACTTTGCCCCCTTGTATAATTAATAACTATTTCTCAAATATGCTATGCAATGTCGACTTTTCCGGTTACAAATTAGGTCGTAAAGTGCTTTGTTTATGGTCAATCAAAAATTAATAAGTTACATAAATTGCAGTCTCAAATGTCGCAACAGAAAAGTTGCATAAAAATCCATTATTTGTCGATTTCCAAACTTTTGAAAAGTTGAAACTGTCATATAAAATAAAGGCGTTGTCCCTAAACAGCCAAAACAGAAGGTAGGTGGTTATTATTATAATGTTGATAGCGTTGTCTTATTAGTGTATAGAAAAAAATACAGTCCTAAAGTCGGCCGTTTAAACATAGTATTCCGTCTGCAAATCGCCTTTTCCATGCCTCGACAATAATGTACTGTAATGTAATGTATTGTTACTTACTGTTTATCTTCATCAGACTCAAGCGGCGGAATTCCGGCTAAGGCCTCCATCAGGTAGTTCCTTAAAAGAAATAGCATTCTTAATTGCCATTACATGTATACTTATGAAACCTATAGTACTGAAACTTACAATTATATTATGTGGCTACGTTCGAAAATCTCACATTTCTAGCCTGGCTGCTTATTAGCAAATCACCAACATAAGTCAAATAGTAAAAAGGTAAAATAAGGGTTTTATCTCTTGACGCACAGACGCTAACGTATGCGGAGTAAAATTTGGACAAAGTTCAATATTGTTTAAAAAAAACCATGATTTTTTAAAATAATTGTTTTTTTATAATAATGTATATATCAATGCTTAATGTAAATAATTTTGAAGAAAAAAAAACCGACTTCAATTGGACTTCCCGGTAAAAGTTAAAGTAAGCGAATTATTGCAGTTAACTTCAAACATATTAATCACCATATGAGTAACTACCTTTGAAAGTTAAGGAGCTCTCTAAATGCATCAGGGATTGCATCATAAGATCACAGCTAAAATTAAATGGGACCACCTTCGAGGTACCTTCTCACAAATAAAGGAAGAATGCGAGCGAGCTGCTGCGCGCAGTGTGAAAAAAACAGCCATCGCGAAAGCGCGCTCTTGAAAAAGGGTATCTGAAGATCCGAAACATGAGCTATTTTCGACAATATTGACGAGAGTAAATACTATAATACTACTATACACATATGGTGATTAATATGTTTGATTCGCTTACTTTAACTTTTACCGGGAAGTCCAATTGAAGTCGGTTTTTTTTTCTTTAAAATTATAAGACATTATGGGACGAAAATTATAACAATATACTCGCCTCTTTAGATTAGCCCAAAAATCTTCAATAGGGCGAAGTTGCGGAACATTAGGTGGATTTGATGTCTTCGGTACGATTGGGATGTTTAACTCCGCCATTTTGTTATGGGTTTTTTGGAATAATGGCTTGAGGCTAAAGGCTGGCCAAAACACTACATTTTCTCCTCTATGACTCGTATTTATGAAATCCCGCACTAATGGCAAACAACGCATCATGTAGCGATCGGCGTCCACAGCTAAACCTGACTCAAAGAATACAGGCTTAGACATTCCGCATCGACTGATGGCAAGCCACAGCAAAACATTTTTAGGAAATTTTGTATGCTCAACATATTTCACGTTCTCATCGGTTGGACCATTGGTGTTCTCAAAATAGTAATTGCCTTGCCACTCGTCTCCATCTAACGTGAAATATGACTCGTCATCCATAACGCAAGTGACATTGCTTTTAGCGTAAAATATTCCTTTGATCAATTTACGCAGCCGTATTTTCTGTGTATTTCAGAGACGATGGGCTTAACTTTTCTACACCGCTTATCGATGCCCATGTCTTTAAGATATTTTTTAAGTTTTGCCGTCACACTTAAATTTTCTTCCGAGGTCTCTATAAGATTTAGCGACACGGCCGGCCGTAATTTTCTTTAATCGAGCTCTCAGAAAACTTGCTCAAGCTGTAATAGTTTCCAGAACCAGGCTTCCCAGCAGTGGTTTTCTTCGAGGCAAAGGACGCCAAAATATTGTAAATGGTGCTCCGACTCTCACCCATTTGCACAAAATGTTCCACTTCCTTTGATTTCGGCCATAGGGGATGTTTACTATAGAAATTACACACTGTTTGACGACGGCGTTCTTTTTGATTTACCATAATTACAAAATCAAACACCCAATCTTTATGAAACTTACCAAACTGATTGACAGATATATTGACTTGAAATTGACACACACATATTTTTTATTCAGATTTTTGTTTTTTATATTTTGTCTACAAACTTTGTCCAAATTTCACTCCGCATACGTTACCTGCTAGTCTATGATGGTAGGGTTTTTATCGTTTACCGACGTTGCTGTCACGTTCTAACAAGTATGTATGTGCGAAAGTGACGCATTGCGTGATAAGCGATAAAATGGCAACCATGCTAACCCTGCAGGTCTAATAGTAGAGTCGCTACTAGAACTAATTCGACCAAAATTGTGCGCTGTGAGTTAGAGTTCTGAAATTTGAACTCTCAAAATAACTATTTTAGATGTGGAGGGAAAAACAATTCGCCCCCTGCAGTAAAAATGTTGAGTGTTTGTTGTGTGTGTGTTTTCTTTAAAACATAATATAATGTATTAAAAACCAATTATTTTAAATAAAAAACAAACAGTGAAATAACATATGTATTGTTGTTTGAAAAAACACATACTTTATGGGGACTTACTAAACAAAAGCTAACTGAAATACATGTTGCACCTGTTGATGATCTCAGACACTAAGCAAAAAACAGTTTATTTGGTCTTACTGTTAACAAGTCAAAATACTGTGAAACAAGCCAGTTAGAAAATAAATCCTTCATGCCAAGCCTTCTCCATAGTTCCGATGGAATTTCGTCAGGACCAGTACTGTAGCTTTATTGCCGCTTTCCTCTCCATTTGCTCTCATTAGTGTAAGATTTTTGAGAAAAAAGTTGATTTTATGTTAGTAAAGTGTAATAAATTCGGCAGATAGCAATTTTCTTAATATCTACTTATATATATATACACCTTTTTCTTTACTTTTCGTGCCTTGAGTTGAGACTTGAGGCCCTCGCGGCGCTTAAAATCCTAGTTTTTGAATCTTTCGCTTGTTCAATTCTCAATTTAAGCCCGTCAGCAAGCAAAGTTGTCGTTTACGTTGGTGAAGAACAACTTTGCTGGCTTTTACAATAATAATAAATAACTATTTTATGTTATTTCTTGTGTATAAGTTTGTTTTTTTACATACATTATATAACATATAACAATATAAAAAAAATCTTTTACAGATATTATACTGAATATTTTTTGTCAATTTCCCACAGTAATTTTGTTGAGGTTTACAAACAAAGTCTGTTTTCCGCTTGAGGTAAGCAGCAGATGCAAAGTTTTTTTTAGTTTTTATATATTTTTACGAACTTCAATAAATAAGTATGATATCTCGCTGTACCTTTCGTGGTTAAATTAATTAATTTTGAATACATTAAGTATATCATGTTTTAATGATTAAAAAAATGGCGAGTGTTTTACATTTGCGTCGATCATTCTTTGTTTAAATACAAAACTGGACATATTTATTGTCAAAAATGAATTTTCCATATCTCTTTTATACGAAAATGTTACCATAGAACTCCTAGCAAGCTTAAACAATTGGTTAAAAAATATTAAATAAACCATTCCGCTTGCACAGGCAAATACTTTATGTGATTGTAACAAAATTGTTTGCAATTTGTTCCAAGTTCTATAGAGCCCGTTACACTGACAGTCCGTTCAATATTTTTGATAAAAATATTCACACACATGGTGGGATAGATAACAATAAACATTGAAAAAAAAATTTGTTCTGAATAAAACTGGATTTATTAAGCTAAGCGAGTGAACAGACGTTAATTATACTCCCAACTCGATAAATACGAGGCAAAAACGCCGATTGATAGTAATTTGACAGAATGCTTGGTACAGTCGCCACAGATATATCGGAGTGTCCGAGGCGTGCAAAATATCTGAACAAGCACTCTAACGCCTTGACAATAGAGTCGTGTTCAGATATTTGTGAGCACCTCGGACGCTCCTATATATCTGATGGCGACTGTACGTAAATCTATTTGCTTCGAACGATACATACTTCTTCACTTCTTCGCTCACAAATTGATTTTATGAAATGCACTTGTAGATTTTTATTTCCTCAAAGTCGAAATGTGAGTCGAGTCGAGAGTGTTTCTCGCGGGTGAAAGCACCCATTTCACCATCCAATTTTTAGCCAAAATATCTGAGCTATAGTCACTTTCAACCCTTGTTTAACAATGTACTATTCAAATCGTAGGAAATTCTAGCGTTTGTGCGGGGCTGACGGGCCGATAGTCCATTGTCTTTGCGTAGTGTTCATAACGTTGGTATTCGCTTTTTCTATGAGAGACAAATACCTGTTCTTAGTAAGTATTATATACCCTGTGGCACTACTGACACATGGAATAGACATTTTATTCTTGGATCAATTTCTCTTGTACACTAGAACTTACTCTGCTTTCCTGGTGAGGTAATGCTGGCAAGCGATACGTAGCAACGTGTACTCGAGGCGAGCCTGGAAGGCGGCAGCGCGCGCGGCGGGCGCAGGATCGGAGGCGGGCGCGGGAGCGGAGGCGGGCGCGGGAGCGGAGGTGGGCGCGAGCGCGCCGCAGGCCGCCAGCCGCGACAGCTCCTCGCACACCGTCTCGCAGATGTCGCGCACGTACCGCGCAGACGCCGCGCCGCACACGCTGTCTACCTGTAAACCAATCAACTGTAACTTATTGATTGAAATTAAACACTTTAGAACGGATTAATCGCGTTTATTAACACCATGATCCTTTTTTTTTTTTTTTTGTCGAAGTGGGGAATGCATTTACGCATCGTCCCCCCCGGCCGCGGGAAGGCCATAATGGGGGGGGTATGTGGGACTCCCTCTTTCGGCCCCCTCTCCTAACGAGAGGGGGGGGAAGAGGACTACCCACTAAACCCCACTCCGGCGTTTCACCCTCGCTGTCGTTTATTTGGGGGCGCAGTGGGATTTGTCATTGGACATTCTACCACAGCGCCCCCCTAACACCATGATCCTACGTTTCGAGCCCTCGTTTTCACAGGGTTAAGATTATGACAATCGAAAACAATCGCGGTAACAGAAGACAATATTATGTAACTTATTGTTCAAATGTTCCTTACACGCCTTTCTAAACAATGGCCTTTAAGCGTAGTGAATGCTCAGGCAAACGAGACCATTTCCAAGATTGGCTCTTTCTTTTTGTAGAACAGCGGGAATGATAGAGCAATGTTTTTCAAACTTTTGCCGGGTGTGACCCTATAATATAAGCATGAAAAAATTTCGCGTTCTCCCTCAATGCACGATGGAAACAATTTAGAAGTATGTTGGCGACTATAGCATAGCGAGCAAATGTGAAAGTCACGTATGAACTCGTGCGTGAATTGTATTACAATGCACTAATAAATGTAAAAAAAAACGCTCCTACCGGTTCTAACCAAGAAACTCGGCGGGACTTATTTTTTCAAAACAAATTACAAAAGCAGTACAGTACATTACGATACAAGTGCATACGCACTAAAACCCTCAAGTTTTAAGAACCCTATTATATCACTGTTGCATAAACTACTATAGTATAGAATGACAACAGTGTGCTGACCTCGGCGTGCACGGCGATGAGGTTGTTAATGATCTCGTAGACGTAGGGCCTCGCGTCGTCGCCCAGCGCGCCGGCCGTGCGGTGGCGGCCCAGGAACATGCTGGGCTCGATGGTTCCCACCAGCGGGTCGCCCTTGTACTCGAGATACGTCTCCGCGATGTTGCCCTCGAGGCTGCTCAGCGCGTCCTTCGTGTCCTGGATGGCTTCTGTCGGCTCTGGCATCCCATAACTATAATCAGATGTAATACGTGCTTTTAATTAATGGTCCCCACTCTCATAGTTATAAACAATCGAAAAAACACGTACGGCACCCACTATCACCTGTGAAAAGGCAACGCCACAGTATCATAGAAATGACGCGTCACCTACTCTGAGAAAAGTTTTCGATTCAAGTTAGCATTGGTACTGCAGTCTTTGACAACACTACTACTTAAAAGGTTCAGGCATAATTTAGGCGCTGTTGCCAGCTAGTATCATCCAGTTACATGTACCTGCGGAAGGCTTGCGTGATGTTGTCGAGAGTGACGCGGCGCGTATACTGCGCGTTGGCGCCGGCCATAAGAAGCCGCTGTTGCCAGCTGGGTGTGCCGCCGCGAGGCTCCTCCAGGTGCGCCTCTAGCGCCACCGACAGAAACGTGTTGTTCAAATCCTGTTCACAAAACAACACAGATATTTATTGCGGGAAATCGTAAATGTAGACCTGTATCGCGCCATCTGTATGGATTTGCCTATTCACTCTCAATGTTGATGTGGATTTGCGTATTTTAACGGCGCTCCGGTTTCTATGAATTGTTTAACCACATTTTGAAGACATACAAATAGGCCAAATAGTCAGAGATAGTGCGGAAGCGTTGGTGGCCCAGCGGTAAGGCGTTCGACTTTCAATCCGAAGGTCGCGGGTTTAAATCCTGCCAGCTCGTGACGATGAGTTTTTCGGAATTTATCAACTAAATTTCATTTAATATTTACCAATCGCTTTTCGGTGGAAGATAACGTTGTGTAAATAACAAAAAACCCGGTCAATTGCAAGTTGAAGTCGCGCGCGGAGGTTTTCCTCCCATTATCCATAAAAACAAAATGTTGTATCGAATAAATATTTGTTTTATATTAATTAAATTTTTAATATATAGTGGATATATAACTAAATATTATGTGAATATTTCAAGCGTCTACCTGTTGCCGTTGCTGAACAAAATATAACGTATAACCCTAAAACGAAAACGATAAGAAAAAACGCTTAGGAGTGAGAGTTTATTATTGGAACATTGGTGAATCATAATAGTGGTACATACACAGAGTTCTCGACGACGTGAAGCCATGAATCTATACTCCGCCTAATGCGTGGCACGTCGCAGTCGCAAGTCATCTGTTTGTGTTGTAGCAAACATATCCGGCAGGTTGGATGACACCGATTATATATATATTTTTATTGCGTATTTATTTATAGTGTAGTTACAATGTGTATTCAAAATTTACTTTTTATTTGAAGTTTTGTTACTGTACAATTTTTGCTCTTAGTTTGTCTTTCATCGTTGCCTGTTTTTATCTAATTTCCTCAAAGGTTAACTGGAAGAGATCCCTCATAGGGATAAGTTCGCCTTTGTTGTATCAAATTGTCTATGTTACTGTGTTTCTTGTATTTCTTGTGTTATTGTACAATAAAGCTTATACATACATACATACATACACCGGCTCGAGGCCTACCTGGTCGGCGTGCTCGTTGGTCAAGTCCCGCAGCACCTGCACGAACGCGAGCAGGGTCTGGCGCGCCAGCCTGCGCAGCGCCGCCGCCGGCTCGCCCGCCAGCAGCTCGCCCTCGCGCCGCCCCGCGCCCGCCAGCAGCTCGCCCTCGCGCCGCCCCGCGCCCGCCACGCACGTTGAGATCGAGTGCAGCGCTTCCTTCACGTAGCTCTCTAGTAACGAGGGCTGATTAAATAAACCAAATTAGATTATTCCAGACATCATCATCACACGTCCTTCGTGTTAGTTACATTTTAATAGTAGATTACGTACGTTCCGAGGCCGGTAAAGTAAAAAATGTCTCAGAGCTCGTGTAATTGTCGTTCGAAGGGAAGCAGAAGCCGACAAACATGTGATCTGAGGCTTTATTATTTGCTGGCCAAAGTCTGTACACCATTTTTCAGCTCGACGCAGTCGGCAAGCGGTGAATTTGTTTAGGGTGGTTGCCTGCAATTGGCTGCTTGCCGGCCGGAGGGCAGAAAAAACAGATACGATAGAACACTAACAAATAGTAATGGAATGATTTTATTCGTGTGTTGAGTTGGTGACATTCTTCATGTACACCCAAATGTCTGATGCTTGGCAATCCAATAAAGATTTAGACTTTTTCTAACTAACACATATGTCAAAATGAAAAATATACGTAAACCATCCTATATTAGTCTCATTTTAGATTAATGGAAAATCTGCTTAGTTGTATAATTATAATGCTTACGAGGTTGGTGACGGCGCCGTAGTCGGAGAAGTGGTCGACGCGCCACGTTTCGTGGTCACCGAGCGCCTTAACGCGGCGCAGCGCGCGCTGCAGGAACACGCCCATGCCGTGCGCGCGGTACTCGAAGATTACTTTCTCCACGATGCTGAGCGGCTGCAATAGTAGATTGTTAACAAAGGGTTCAAAGTGACCCATTATGACATTTTAATGTTTCGAGAATAAGTCAATTTAGGAATTTAGTCATTTTGAAATAAATTCAATTTGAGATTTAGTCAAATAGGTAAAAGGCTATTAAGATATTTGGTTGAAATGAACCGTAATCGCTTAATCTCGTGAAATTGTAAATAATGTATATAACTATTTTAGAAAAGAAGCTAATTTATTTAAAAAAGGAGAAAATAAATATCATCAAAAATTTTGGACAGGGTTTGTGAAGCAATCGGAGTTTCGAAAAGCAGCGTGTTAAAATTTTTGAAGGAAAACGACAAACTCTCAGATCGTCCGTATCGGACCGGAAAAAAATTAAATTGATTTGATAATAATCACCAAAATTTTTAATTTGGTGATATTATCAATTATTAATCCGACGTAATATCGTACTGTTACTTACATCAAACAGTAAAATATTGACATATATAATTTTTTTTATATACCTATTGTATACAAGTATAGCTTCAATAAATAGGTAATGAGTGTTCAAATTCATGTCGCTTCTGCATAATAAATTTCTTAGGTCTACCGGTTAGTAATGTCATCTTGGCAGGTGCTATACATTGCGTTTATGTTATGATACTTCAAATTGAATGCTACCTAAAAGAAATCGCGGTAATGTATTTCGTGTCATTTCCGTCTCCGGATTTAGGCCCGAGACCCGAGAAAAGCCGAATCGTTAACTGACTTTAATCGTACTGTTACGGACGGTAAACTACGGAACCCTACACTGAGCATGGCCCGTCATGCTCTTGGCCATTTTTATTATTATTACAAAGCTTTGATGTAACGGACTCTATAAATCTTGCAACAAATCGCAAACAATTTTTGATAAAATCCCATAAAGTAAGTATGTGTAACGAACCATAGGCAGATGAATAAATGAAACAGTGAACGCAGATAAAGCATGGAAGCATTATGTCTTCTATATTATGGCACCACGGACATTGGTACCTCGGTAGGCGGTCCTTATGATTGGTACCGGGCGCTTCCAATGTCACTATTATTCTCGCAACAGTCAAGTGTCAGCGCTAGTGCCAATCACAACAAAGAATATTGACGTTGACCAATTATGTTTTATGATATTTTATAATAGAAAACCGACTGATATTTTGATGAATTTGATTGGCAGTGTAGCGGACATGCGTATATCAGATTTATAGCCAGGTTTATGTTGACGATTTGTTTGAAGGAATTCTTCCATGTTTATTTCCGTTCACTGAAATGAAATAATTGATAATGGGCTTTATACATAGAAGTATATAGCCAATGGTTTCCGACAAGTTGAATAGCTTTATTTCAAGAAACAGAAAAGGATAGCAGCAAATGTCTGTACCTCCATAATATAATATAGCATATATGTATAAGCTTATACTCAATTCTTCGTCGTAATAACATAAAAATAAACACTTCCTGCCCTAGGGTGGCAAAGGCTATAAAACAAAATGGAGACGTGTCTAGCAAAAGAGGATAGGAATGAGATTAAACAACCGCAGATTTGATTTATAGGTTCGTAGCTCTAGCACTTCGCATCTCCAGACTTGTTGTGATTTATAATTTAATGATTTGGCATATACCAATGAGTAACTTTTTAGACGAATGCACTGCCGTCTGTGCATCAATTTGTTTACAAAGCTCTTCAGCCACATTTGTGCCGAGCATTGTAGATAACATAATACGAAAGTCAGCTACGAGCCTCGCGCGCAGCGTTTTCACAGCAACACTAAGTGCCACTTGCGCCACCCGGGGTTAACCTACTAACCCGGAGTTGACTGACAAATTCCATACTAAAATGCCCTTTACTCCGGGTTAGTTCGCTAACCCCGGGGAAAAACTATTATTCTAATTAGTCCGTCAGTTAGATTATCTAAAATTATTAGACACGTATTTTTCCTTTTTCAATTTAACTAAAACTGACGAAGATAAAGAGCATCAAAGTTCTGGGGTGGGGGCTTGTGACGTCACTCCTAGGTAAGAATTGTACCTAGGAGTGACATTACGCGAAACTTGAACGCACTGTATTTTTGTCATTTTTGATTTGACGAACAAAAGAAAAAATACGTGTACAATATTTTTTTATAATCTAAAAGACGGACTAAATACATTTTTTCAGTCGTCTAGCCTATTATCATACACACGCACCTGCGACGGCAGGTCTAACTTGAGCAGCGAGTCGTAGGCGTCGCGCAGACTGCGCAGATTAGCCACGAGCCGCGCGCGCAGCGTGTCCACGGGGACGTTGCTGCCCCCGCCCGCCAGCAGGCACGATCGCATGTGCGACGCGAACACCTCCACGCCGGCTATTATCATCTCCTGCGACACGAAAATACAATGATTATTAAGAAAAGTACTTAAATGTAAAATTTAAACCAACATAACAGTTATTTATGATACAAGTGTAGAGAGTAGGCTTTTTCCCTATGAGCGTCGGTTACTATAAAACACGAACGACGTGAGTGTTTTAAACCGACGCTTGAACTTAAACGACAATGAAAGGTCCACATCTTATCTTACCAAACTGAATATTACAAGTACTAGGTATAACTCCATTGACAAGCTTTTTATTAAGTATTTAAAAATTTCATAGATTTTTAAAACAGCACTCAAAAGTGAAATTATTACAATTAAATGTTGGTTTTTGTAAATAATTATAAGTACAATAACTAAACAATTAACTGCAATACATATATTTCAATCAGCTTGTATGTAAAATAATCTTACCATTTGCGCCTCGTTACGAATTTTCAAATATTAATTGAATATCACTATTTAATTCCACTGCGATATAAAACCTCCAAGCCAAACTATCCAAAATTAGAATGAAATACTTTTAACAAATTTACATGTGAAAAGAAACTACCAATAAACTATTCAATGTGCGCCCAAACAGTCGTTCGCTTGGTCCGAATTGAGCATTCGGGTTATGTGTGTTACAAACTAAAATTATTTAGGACTTAAGAAAACAAAAACTTTATTTATTAATTACAGAGAAACATTTAATTATAATAATTTCACTTTTGGGTGCTATTTTAATGTTTATGAAAATTTTAAATAATATAAAGCTTTTCAATGGAGTTATAATACTTAAATAATGTTTAGTCTGGTAAGATATGGACCTTTCATTCTGAAAAAAGTAGCGGAATAGGAACAGCCGATGAGAGCGCTGCATTATACGAGTAGGCATGCTCACCATTTGCAATTGGTCTGAGATGGAGAAAAATTAAAATATGAAGGATATTTTCTTTTAAAATCTTTATTAAAAGTATATTAGATTACATACCTAGGCCGTTAAAGTGGGAAATGTCTCGGGTGACACGTAATTGGCGGCCGAGGCGAAGCCGAGGTCGACTAACATGTTATCTGAGGCTTTCCCATTTACCGGCCAAGGTTTGTATATTATTTTTCTGCTCGACGGAACCGGCAGGCGGCAATTTAGTTTTGCGTAAAGTGGCGTTTGCCGGCCGGAGGGCAGAAAAACATGTAACTATAAATGTATGTACATTTTAAAATTTAAATTTCTGTGTCGTTATTTGCACTTTTAATGGATTGTGTATTTTATGAATATGTATATTGTATAATAAAATTAATTACTTGCATAACTTTCTATTTCGAATAAACACAGCTTTACGTATAAATACGCAAAGACCGTCTTATTGTTACATTTGCCAATGTCAGAATTCAAAATGATTACATTTTAGACGCAGTGACAAGTGTATTATCTGGTAAATTAGGCATTACCTTGAGGTCGGCGTGTCGCTGCGGGTCGGCGGGTTCGCCGGCCAGCTCGCCCGCGAAGTAGCGGCGCGCCAGCGGCCACAGCGCGTGCAGCTCGGCCGCGAGCGCGCCGCACGCCGCGCCGCACCACGCCGCGCGGGTGCCGCTCCACGCGCCCTCGCTCTCGGCTTCTCGCGTCTTGCGCTTACCTGGACCACACAATATAAAACTCTAAATAATAAGTCGCCTGGGGCGTTGAACTCCTTGTGAGGACCATTCCGACAGACGAAACTTTAGATTTTAAATAAATAGGACTCATATCGGTTAATTCAACAAAAAATACCACAAACTTCAAAAATAAAGATTTCGTCATGCGATCTTATTTATAATATTTAAGTAGTATCAAACTGTATTAGCACAGTTCGATCCTTCAATGAAAATCGACCCGCGTACTAATTATTTCTTATGGAATAGGTAAGTGCAACTGCTTAAGTCGCAAACACTATTAGAACTCCCGCAGTAGAAGAGGATGCAAACAAGATAAATCGCAGGATAATAAATAGAATGTATCTTACCGACATTCTCTTGGTCCTCGATCTGTTTGAAGTGGTCCTTCACCTTGTTGAGCAGGCTGAGCAGGTACTCCTTGCGGCTGGTGATGGCGACCCAAGCCGCGTCGCCCTCCCAGTTCAGGCTGATCAACAATCTTGAAACAAAACAAAAGCCTCTTATCACATGTTTGTCGATCTCAGCTTTGCTTTGGACGACAATGCACGAGATCTGACATATTCCCTACATTACAGGCCTCGATACATAATCTACTATTACTGCAGACGCCAGGAAGGTAGAGCTTGAGTAGGTATTGATGGCCAGCGTAGCGTTTGGGAAATTAAACAAACAAATCGGCCTCCTAGTCTAGTTGGTAGTGACCCTGACCACGAAGCAGGAGGTCCCGGGTTCGAATCCTTATTAAACGCTATAGGTATACATTATTACGTGGGTACTTGCTTAAAAAAAAATCCCGTAGAACGCAGAATATGTTTTTGAATTCCCGTATAATGATTTTTTCTTTAATTAAGACTTTCCTTTCGCACAGACCCTAACGATTTAATCCTTTTTTTAATTGAACGCTTCCCCTAAGTTATAATCATGTGAATTACATGTATCCTCTTTCATTCTACAAGAAACGGAAAAGGTTCGTCCCTTTCATAGTGTATAGGTACAATATGAGAGAGATTATCATATAACATTATTGGCTTTTGAAATGTCATGTCACTTTAAAAATAAAATAAAGCGCTTCCATTTGCAACACGATATTCTGTCTTACTTACTCCTATTCGAAAATAACTGAGTATAGACCTGCAATTGTTGAGGGTTCAACCTTCTATTATCTTCAGTGGCATAAACGTCCAATGTCATCGATATATTTACACTAATGACGGCACCTTATTTTCTTGTAATAATATATAATATTATTTTAAGGGTGAATTGCAAAAAAAGTGTACGCAACACAATGGAATATACACAAAAAAGTAACACAAAAATGCAGAATATATCACAGTGGAAATTATAAGGACTACTTCATGAGTACAAAAAAAAGTGAGTTTTATGTAAAGATGTTATAATTGATTTTCATAGAACTTGGGAATTATTGTTTTTATTTATAAAGAAATACAACAATGTTTATTAAATAAAACACTGAAACATTATGAAACATAACCAAAAAACATTCAAACGCGACGAATAGAGAACCTCCTCCTTTTTGGTAGTTGGTTGAAAATTGCAATGTGAACAATCCTTTAGTTACGTACCACAAGATCACACAATGGAAGCTTAAATGGGTATCACCATGTGTTTCACCTCATGTACACGAAATAAGACAAATAATTCCTGGATTTGTGAATACTATGTGTATAGTGAACTAATTTATCTAATTATTTATTTTATTTTATTATGTAAAAATACTGAGATAAAAACAATACGCTTCCTGCTTTAAACTTAGATCCAAATTTGGACATTTTTTGCAACAAAATACAAAAACACGCTTTACGTCACCACTGCGTGAAAACTAATACAGATACGGTCAGTTTCATAAATATATATGCATTTGTATTCAATTTTGAACCTTCCTCCCCTTTAACAAGTACCGATGTGTATAGATATTTATAGAGGCGACTGTACCGACATGTGCGTCGGCGTCGGGGCAACCTAGAATTGTTGCCAGACGTACTATATCACTTAGTGTGTTCACATTTTGCCTTAAACCATTTGGTACGGCGTAACACAGGTGTGTAACACAATGGAACGAAATTTTTCCCCGAATCTCAGTATAGGATTTTGTTAAAAATATAACGTAGAAATCGTCTTAAAAATTATTTTCTAGAAACAAATGTGTGTAATACACACATTTGTATTAAAGAACACACTGTGTATTAAAGAACTTAAAAAACACACTATTCATTTATAAGCTTTTATGAATTTTTGTTTACCGTGGGGTTTCGTGAGGACACATGAATTTTGTATGGCAGAATAAAACAATATTTAAGTTTTTATTATTTCTAAAATACTTTTACTGATTATAGGTATAAAGGTATAAAACATCCTAATAGAATATTAGTTGTGCTATATTATGTTATGAATAACTTGGAATGCGTGTAACTGCAATATTTGTTTTTATACAGATTTTTTTAATGATGAGGACATTTTACTTTTTGAAATGTACACTTTTTTGCAATCCACCCTTAAATGACACGTACGAACATACATACTAATTAAATATAAGGCTAAATCCTAATCCCAAAATCGAGTATATACGTAAGCTCCATTGTTTCAATGTCCTGTAAAGTGTCAGTGAAATTCTATTAACTGTCGGGACTTTCATTTCATATTAGGAGCCTAATGATATACTTATACCTCCCATGTTTTGACAGTCTGATGCCAAACTCAGGTAATCCTCCTTCTACTCGTTAGTTCATTAATTGATATACTTTGCAAATACAAACAAATACTTACTTGATATACTTTGTTTGCTCTTGAACATTGACAGGCATAGTTTTCATTCTGTTGTACAAATTTTCCTTTAGATCTTCTATTTTCTTGTCAATTTCAGCAAGAATTTTCTGAAACAACTGGAAAGAAAAGCAAATGAAGCAATATATGAGGCGGAGCATCAGTAGAACTAGTGATGGGCAAGCGGAAAGTTTCCTATTTGGGAAACCTTCTGTAATGAAATTTACAGATAATATTACCGTAATATTCTCGTGATGTGAAAGATAGAGAAATTTTTATTTTATTGCGGTCTAATGTCATGTCATTTAGGTCAAATAGACGCACAAAGACGTCGTTAATTGTATTGCAACGGGAAAATATCGTTACTGAGCAAAATAAAAAGTTACATGTAAATTACGGTACATTTCCATAAATTCTCGTAAGTTACCGTGAAAATTACCGTGGAATTTTAAACGAAACCTAGAAATTTATTACAAAATACGAGGGATTTAATAAATATTCGCTCAAATTGAATGAAGGTGATACAAAAATACAATTGAGTGTAAAACTCGCATCAATTAGGCCACGCTCGGGTCGAGCGATCGCTCAGGCCAGGTATGTAGTAAAAAACTACCATGCACAGTGCACACTGCCTACGCGGGAAAGACAGATAAGGATAAGACGAAATAAAAGGGGTTAAACTTAATTGTAATTTTGTCCTGTTTTAACCGTCGTGGAAAAACCATCTATTGTGATTTGTGATCAATTTGTGATTTGTGTTAGTGTAAAATGGTTCGCCATGAAGCCAAAGTTGTTAAGTTCATGACTAGAGTTGGGATGTTTGGTGGCGATGGGTGAACAAAGTGCAATGGAGACATTTTTATATGTTTTTGATTGAATGAATGAATGAATAAATGATTGATAAACCAATCATCTGTAATAAAATGTAATGGTTTCATACAAAAAATTGACACATTAAAAATAAACAAACACAAAATATATTGATAAAATGTATAATGTTGACCTATTCAAGTTCTTGAACTACTGATACTTTAGTTTCAGTTTCAGTAGCATAATACCTATAATATTCATTCGAAATACCCTCTCTTATTAAGTCAATATCAATTATGGTTTGATTTCACTGGTACAATAATGTAATGATTATCTTTTATAATATAAAAGCAATGTGTTCATTAAATTTACCTAACTTATCTGTCACGTCTTTATTGTAGAGTAATAAAAACGCGTCACTTGATTTCTACATTGACAGAAATTTGAAAAAAAAAATTGACAGAGTAATAAAAAAGGTAACTGAGACAATTAAAATTAAAAACAATTAAAAATGCATTTAAATCTACATAATAAGTATTTATCACTCAGTTATTCATTTATTCAAATAAAAAATATACAATGGTGACTCTACTGCAATACTTGTGCTAAAATGCCACCAGAATCCTAACCCTATTCATGACTATTTCCAAAAAGAAATTATTTTAAAAAATGCCAGCGAGTGTAAATTTAGTCACTTTAGAACCTTATTTCATTAAGCTAGGCTCAAAAGTGTGAATACATATTTGACATCGACTTTACAAGTATTCAATATCTCACGAAATCGTTGTATTACTACAAAATGTATATGCAGGGTTATAGACTATGCATAAAAATTATAAATAATTACAGGCACTTTTCATGCTATAGGATAAAATAATTAAGTGATTCATATCATTCCATATTGTGCCGCTCTATCTTTGCCATTATAATATATATATATATTTTAAACTGAACTAAAGAAACATTTTGTTTACTTTGTGTGGTCAAAAATGAACTTCTTTTTGCGTCTCTAATTGGATGGTTTAGTCTAATTCTATAATTTTTCAAACGCCCTTAAGTAGGCCGAATAAAGCTTCGACTCGCATAAACCAGAAATACGAAATCGCTTAAACAAAATAAAAACTAACACATTGCGTACATAAATGTTTACCTTGACATCGGTGTTGCCAAACAGGTTGTTGACCCTGGTGTAGTCGTTGACGACGAGGTCGTACTCCTTCTTGCGGATGTTCTTATCAATGGAGGCGGGCAGCTGGAACAGGAACTTGTGCCGCGTGAGCAGCAGCAGGGCCTCGCGCGTGCGGTCCGCGTTCTCCTTGCGCGCCAGGATCTCGGAGAACAGGGAGTCCGCCAGCACTATAGACTCTGCACATATAATACACAAATATATTACATAATGTCTCACTGCCTCAACATAGTGGCGCTCTCACAGTCATTTAGTACAAGAGAGTTTACTACAATGAATCATGTGAATTATGTTCATAGATGAGTATTCAATTGCGCAGGTTTCAAATTATGCGCGGCTTAAGAAAAAAATGCGCCAATGGGTGACTACATGTATACGGAAGCTTATGTAAAGGTACCTACGACTAAAAAACTGGGACAAAAATATTCAATGACCAGTGTCAGGTACACTTGTTTGACTTCGCTTGACGTATCTGGCTACATCCCGCTTGTTTCGTGGGCAGCGACAACAGCCGGTATCGGCCAACTAAGACATTACAACTCCGCTTGAATTAAGAAAGTACGCGAAAGGTAAAATTAAGCAATATTACTAAACTGTCGCGCGCGGTGCGAGGCACCTGATATGTATATTGCAAGGAATCAGGCTAGCTAGACCACTTAACTGGCATACGTTGCCATTGCGAGCAAACGTCTCTGAAAATAAAGCATACCTTCTATAGCGGTCTGCAAACTAGGCAGCGGTTCCTTCCCACTCTTTCTTTGGTCCTCTTCATACATGTTCTTCAGAAGCACCAAACGATCCAATTGGTCCATAACTGCCCCCGTATTAGCTTTTAGAAAGCTCAATTGCCCCTCCTTTTGGCTTTCCACCTAATACACACACTCAGTTTTAATTAAGGTATTTTTTTAATAATTTAGATAAATAAGAGATTGTTGTTTATGTACTGGCTAAATGAATGTTACCTTTCTTTGTAGAAACACCATTCCAGCTCTTAGGTCTTCGAACGATGTATTGCTATGGTGCTCCAATAGATACCAACCAGGTTGAAAATTCTCATCAGAAAGTTTTCCAGATCTGTAGGTATACCATATAATAAAATGTTAGTTGTACGAATTAATTCAGAACTTCGACATTGTAACTATATTTTTATTTATTGTTTGTTTAAAGGTCAACCATATCCATGTCTTGAAGTTCCCAGTAGAATATGAAAGTATCAAGATCGTTTAGTCATATATTCATTTCGTTATTGCAGTACTATTTGTAATAGAATTAAGATAATATCTATGTATGAAACTCACGCTATGCACCATCCGTATTTTAAACGAGACGAGAAAGTAAATATGGTCAATTACCCATCAGGGAACAATTCAAGCAGTTCTTCCTCAGGAAATTTGCAGTCATCTCCTTCAGTGGAGAGCCCCAAGGGGTCTGGCGGCGTGTAGGCGGCGGGCGACATCGGGCGCCGCCCCCATGGCAGCGACGGTGGCGCAGCCTCCTCCACCCACACTGCACTTTCCTTCACTGGCCCGATTGATTCGTGATACCCTGCAAACGGACATTTCAAAATGGCGTCATTCATTAAACATTTTCTACTTGATCACCAATTATATGCAACACATGGTAAAGGTCCAGTTAGCAGCAGAAGTAGCTATAAACCATATTGACACAATTCCAATTCTTCTTCTCGTAGCGTCATCCCGGCTTATACCACGGCTCAGGGAGGTCTGCTTTGCTAATAACTGGTTTGATAACTAAACTAATCCCAAGATTTACGCTAATTTTACGAAAGCGACTGCCCTTGACCTTCCAACTCAGAGGATAAAACTAGGCCTTATTGGGATTAGTCCGGTTTCCTCACAATGTTTTTCTTCACCGAAAAGACACACTTACAATTATTTAAGATAATCTCGAACACCTTGGCAGCTTAGGTACTTCTGCTGATGATTGTACGTCATCCTACGACAGTACCAAAACCTTATGCCGTTAGGCCTGTTAATCATCATAATCGATGTGCGAACGGGAGCATTAACACATTTATTGCTAGTCCTCATCAGTCAGTTTGAGATTTGCGTTTGTAAAAGGATAACAAGTAAGTCAACTAATTTAGCTTTGTTTAGTATTCGCCAATCATAGGCAACTCGTAATTTTTTGATCTTCGTAAAAAGATCGTCTTTTTTCATTCTTTTTTCTTTAGTATATGACGTATCTCAGTCGACTCAGTTTTTAATCGTATTTTGTTTACGGAACAGTTTTTGCTACTTAATCTACGCACATATCATTGTTGCTCTAAAATGCGTTCAGAAACCATGTTGACCAGCATTACCACCCAGCAGGAATTAACGGAACTGAAATTTTAACATTACCTACTGAAAACTGTGGAAAATGAGTTTAAATTTGGAACAGCTGTCGATTAGAAAAACGCCGCGCCGGCATTCGAAGCCGTCATTTGTTTGTTGGCTTTTTACTGTTTACAATTGAATAATTGTTTCTGTATGTGTTCAATTTATTTTATATTGTATTATTTTAAATTGAACGAGCGAACGGAGCGAGTGAGTTCTCCCAATCTTCTTGGACAGTCCGTCGTTTGTATGTATGTATGTTTGTGTGTACGTTTGTATGTATGTTTGTATGTATGTTTCTTAGAGGGGTCGCGAGTTCACGTTCGAGGCGAACCACTAATCTATAGATATTATACAAGTAGCACTAGTAACAATGCAGGTCATTTCCCAATAGTTCCTGAACCCATCTTAGAGCACTTACGATATGTGTGTAGATAAAGTAGTGTATGCAACTATACATAATTAGGCATTAAAACACTTGTGTGATGTTAACCCACACTCATGTTCTAGTAACCTTCATTCTGTACAGTTGCATAAACTATTTTATTAGCACATTGAAGATAAAATATACACAACCTCTAAATTGTACAGTTGAAGTCCCTTCTCCTCCTGATCTTGTAGTGACAATGATGTCTCCGCGCCCTTTGCATGGTCCAGAACGCGCCACAATTTTATTTTTACTCTTCCACTCGGCAGACAGGAGACAATCACATCCACATATTATGAGACCTGAAATTTTTTTAAGTGCTACCAATTTAAATGTAGTTTAGAATTATAGAAAAATGCATCTCTTGCAACCAGGAATCGAAACTGGTATTTTGTAAGAACCTTGAAATAGCCCAATAATTTAAAATAATTTGTGTTCTTTATGTAGAATTCAATATTTTATTGAGATAACAGCGTCATATTATGAGATTGCCCTATTAACAACTAATTAATAAATCAAAGAATGAAAAGATTGAAAATAAATACTGTTCGTTTTGTATGGAAAATGTACTGGTATCCAATCCCGGCTTGCAGCTGTAGGTACATTGGTATAACATAACTTAATGCTTTATATGTATGTCTACCATGTGTTCACCATGTCCAGCATGGCTCCTTATAAGGTAAGATGAGCAACTTCACTTATTCGATGAATATGTATAGTCATGCTAGTTGCGGCAACCCATGCTAGACATTTAGGTAATGGAAATATTACATCTAAAGCTAAAGATACATGGAGCTCCTGAGCTTTGCACTCTTATTCCATTTCACCAATATTTAATGTAAAATTATGTCGAGAAAAAAAAATGGAACAAGAGGACTGGACTTGACAGCCCTCACAGCAAGATTAAGATCCTTTTTGCCATCACTTAGGGCTGTCACTATTAGCTAGAGCTTATCAACAGTGATCGATCATAAACCGGGGTTAACAACCAAACATTATGCTAATAAAGAAATTCTCTGATATGCAGAACATATTTTGAAAATAATTAAAGTACATAGGTTTTTATTTGGAATAAAATGTAGTATTATTCAATGCCAATATTTTAAGATACCAAATAAACTAATAAAATAAAACTACCAAAGCTTGTACAGTCAGCCACACAGCTAACAATACACCCAAAGTGCCAAAAATATGTATACACAACCATAATGCTCAGACAATATACATATTTTTGGCACTTCGGGTGTATTGTTAGCTGTGTGGCTGACTGTACAGTTGTACACTAGTAATTCACATTTATACTATCCACTGAATCCACATCCAGGTATTTGTGCAACACATAGGTATTTATTTTGTGACAAAAAAATACCACCATAACAAGCAACTACAACAACCATACAGAAAATAAAATGGCATTGCATGATTAATCAAATAATCTCATTAAGTTTGCATAGAAATGCCTTGAATATCATAAAAATACAGGCTTTAAAATTAAGAAATACTTTTGCAACAGCAATCATAACAGTCATAACACATCATCACATATATTTGGCTTTTTCAGGCTAAAGGTACCACATTGTCGGTTGTTGATAAGGTTGATTTCTAAGTGATATTTATGACAGTAGAGCATTATGGATAACCAAAAAGGTGGTACCTTTAGCCTGAAAACAACACAATTTCATAAATTTATTACATAGCTAAAGATATATGGACAAAAATGAACATGTTTAACACTTTATTTTATCTTAGCCTTATGCAAAATTACAGATTCCATAACATGTCACATTGCTTTTGGCATGGCTGAAGCAGGTGTTGTAATAATGAGATTCGGAAAGCAAAAACACATATTTTGTACAAATAATTTATCATGTGTATCATTATCAATGCAAAATTGTTCGCTAATGTCATTCTGACCCTAATTTTATTATTTTGTCTATTTCTCTTATTATGTATTGACATAACATGTGACTAACAGGTTACATTATATCAACAATCATCAAAACAAAATTGTAATTCAATATAGTCTTGATTATTGCTTAAACAAAACTGTCACCGCTACCTCTTGACCGTGCCGTGAGGCAGTGTACCACACCACCACCAGTCCAATAGCAGTTACGCCCCTGCGATTACGTATAGAGAGGTAAAAACATATACATTGTTGTTACTTGCCTGTTAAATCTGTCGCACTGGTGCCCAGGAATTCACCACGAATAGTAACTCTGGTGCCTGGAGGACCTTCTTTTGGAGAAATTCCTGTGACGACGGGCGGAGGGCCCATTGCTAGTTTATTCTCCTAATTACAATAAATTCAGATGTTTAGTACAAATCATGTAACTGGAGGCTTACGACAGTAAAACTCTAAAAATTTAATTTCTGTGCTAAAGTACTGTAAATTGTGTAAATAAAATTATAAAATTATAAATCCTAAACAATTTCAATGCAAATACCTATATTATTAACGTAGTAACAAGCAAGCAAGACACAGTGACATGCTGACATGACTGACATGACAAGACAAACGTCACGAATGTCATTATGATCTCAACTGTCACAATCACAATCTCTACTACATTTACACAGCTGTAGTTTGACTTGTTCAAGAAAACAAATATTATTTATAGGTAAGATTTTTTTACCTTTAAAGTCTAATAGTTATTCTCACTATATATAAGTTACTCTATGATAGTTATTTCGGATGACATAACATAAGAGTATAAATCTTATTTGTTTATGTATGACATGCATTTTTTTTAAACTAAAAATATAGAATATAGTATCAGAACGTGCAGAACGTTTTGTTCGCAGATCGTACCAATGAGTTTTTCGGAACTTATGTATGTACGTGTCATTTGATACTTACTTGATATTTACCAATCGCTTTCCGGTGAAGGAAAACATCCCAGTGGCCTAGTTTACCTTCTGGGTTGGAAGGTCAGATGGCGGTCGCTTTCGAAAAACTAGAGCCTACGTTGAATCTTGCGCAGCGTCGCGTGGAAACCGGCCACGTGCGCGTCCGCGAACATACGCGCTGCAGTACCGCGGCGCGGCAGCCGCAACAGTACCCTGAAGGCATCGTTATATTGTACACGCGTGGCATTTATAGCCCGCGCGTTGCGTGTACCGCGTCCACAAACTGCAGGTGTACAGCGCTGTATTTGATACGGGCGAACATTATAATGACGATTACTATTGGACCTAGGGAACCTATTTACATTAATTTCTTTAGGAAATTAAGATGTTTTTTTTTTCATAAATAGCTATCTTAACGTATCGTAAATTCGTAATACGAGTATCATGTCGTGTCAATTATCATGTCAAACAAAGTTGGACGATATACATTGCAGCTTTGTCGCACCTTAGAAAAATCATTAAACCTAATTAATAACACAATTTAACGAAATTATACTATTCATATGAACAGGTACTATAGCTGGATTAATTATTCGCCCGTATCAAATACCCACGCTGTATATATTATTTGCTTCCTAGTAAGGTCCGACCTAGACTTCTTTTTTCGTCTCGGCCGAGACCGAGACCGAGATTTTATAATAAATACGAAAAACGCGCATTTCCCACAAAAAACATGTCACTGTAATAGTCAAGAATTAAACTATTGTTTAATAAAGCCATCACTAAAACACAACATTACAGTCAAAGTTTGAGAAAAAAAGTTATGATTTGCATTACGTACGATAACACGGTACGCTATAATTGCTTAAAATACCCACCAAAATCGCAAAAAGTGTCAAAATGGAAGGTTCGGCCAAGGTCGAGAGCCAAGACCGAGATCTCGGCTCGAATTTTGGCCGAGCCTGCCGAGACCGAGACTGAGACCGAGATCTCGGTCGGACCTTACTTCCGTGGTTTCCCCTCCGTTTATTACACGGACCGATCCGACCGGTGGGCCCCGATGGATCGCGCCGTGTAATACTAGCTTAAACTATATTTTTTGACATTTGACAAGCCCATTGGATTGGACCGATTGGATTAGACGAATGTCATTATTGTCATGTGGGATATGTGCTATTAAAAAGTTGCTTGTAGAAGTTGAGTTATTTTGGGGGCGTAATAATAAATTTCAGTGAAAGTATATTTCTCGGTACAGTTTTAAAATGATATAGTTGAAACAAAATACCTAGAAATGGCTGAATCAAACTTCAGGTAATTTAGTAGCTATTAAATAAAGGTTCATATTTACAACCCGCGGCGACCTACTGACTCACATCGCACCTATTTTTCAGCAAAGTCGATGAATATGGATTTGAGAGACATGAAGATTTCGATTTCGAGAGCTATGAACAATTTATGTCCGTGTATTTAAGAGTACTCGCGACACGAGCTCAGAAATGGGCCTCACTTCTCGGCGAAGGAAAGTCGGTCAGGCGCACTAACACCGTCAAAAGATACGTTCGCAAAGGAATTCCAAGTAAACACTTATGGTTTTTCATTTTATATTGCAATCGTATACCAAGAATAGATGTGCAGACAACTAACATTACAAATCTGTTATTTATAGGTGAACATAGGCCTGCAGTATGGATGGCAATATCTGAAGCAGAAAAAATTAAAGACCAAAGTCCTGATCTATTTCACAAAATTTTAGATAGACCCTTTGAAAAAGAACTGGTAGATTTAGTAAAAACAGATTTACCTAGAACATTCCCAGATAATATTTATTTTACAAAGGAAGCCAATCATCAGACACATCTGTTTCACATACTCATAGCATATGCACACAACAACCGTGTGGTTGGCTACTGCCAGGGACTCAACTACATTGCAGGTATTTTAAATATTACTTATTAAAGTTAATGATTTTATTATATTATGTCTTGTGATAGTTTAAATTCAATTCATGATTTTGTTTTATTGATTGATGTAGTAATTTTACAGATTGTTATTTTTCAGTTTATGTTGTTATTTTACAATATAGTGCATACAATCTTATTTTTTTGCACATAAATGCACATACAAATTGCTTTGTCATATTATATATTTAATTAAATAATATTTCAGGTTTATTATTGCTATCAACAAAAAGTGAGGAAGTATCATTTTGGCTGCTGAAGGTACTTGTTGAAAAGATTCTCCCTGATTATTACACCAAGACTATGGATGGATTGATTGTAGATATAGAAGTATTATCAGAGCTGGTCAAGTCTAAAGTTCCAGATGTTCACCAACATGTGATAAACTTGGGTTTGTTTCACTAGATTTCACAATATTATCAGCTAACAGATAACAGACAATATAATCTTCATTTGTACCTAGTTCAGTATCAGGGCCTTGTGTAAAAAGATAAAGATATCTAAAACATTACCAATTTTGTTCTATCATGACACTTATGTATGACTTTATGACACCAGATTTTCAATTCAAATTATTTATTTAAAAGATTGGCCTTTTGTGCATTAAGATTATTGTATAAAGCAGAGAATAGTAAACACAGAGGATTTATAACCTGTAACCATTGTCAGCTATATCTACAATGGCAGTCCAAGGGTGACATATTAATAGGAAGAGATCACTAATAGGGATAAGTTCGCCTTTCTACTTTTCTATTTATTTCTTTTTGTTAATGCATATCTTGTATTGTGAAATAAAGTGTTAATACTTAGTTACATAATTGGTTATGGCCAAAAATTTAAAAAAAGCAACAATTGAAATCAGTAGCTGCGTAAGCTTAGCCCGCCCCTGGGGTACCAGGCTCCAAGGGCATGCCCCCGGCAACTGGTAGGTGGCACCCCCTGTTTGAACTAAAAAAAATTCACACTTCATGCTGGCTTAGTCAGCATAAATTAATATTTAACACTTGTACTTACGTACCAAAATGTTCATCATTATAAACTAATATATTTTCAATAATAATTTGAATTTTATTGTGTAAAGTAATTGTTGATTCGCGAAACTTACGCAGAAAGTAATGTCATCCAGCGTCAAGTAACTCAAAAGACAAAACTACAATGATGAAGTACGAACTCAGCCAATAAATCCCGCAAATGATCAGGATTAAATCAGGATGTACGAGTTCGGCCACCGGCGTCTATGTTCTTTTTCGCTTTCACTTGCATGGATTTGGCAAGACTAAGCGGGATAACTCAACGATACGACACGGCCGTTAGGCTTATTTTTTATCCGAAAACAATGAACGAGCAGGCGAAAAGGGTAAAGTTTCCTATGCAGCAAAGACATGCGAGGACTCGGACTTCCCGATCGAGCCTCCCGATCCTGCCAGGGGGAAATGGCCCAATATATCGGATTGACCATACAAGAAGAGCTGCAAAAAGCTATCTTTGAATGCCATGACAGATTTTACGAAGAGATAGACCTTTTACTTTATTTCTTCGCAAATGTGATGAAAAACATTGTATGTATCATCGGCGGTAAAAAAAATTATGATGACTAACGTGATTCCTTGTTTACCGCCCTTAAATGTACCTACTATTTGTGTTTCGGTGGTTTCGTGCGAAAGAAGTTTTCCCTTTTTGAGGTCAACTATGAGCCTAAACCTACTAACCAACTTAGCAATTAGTAAAATAAAGTCTCGTAGGCATGTTTAGCATTTTTTGTGGCCTGGGAGGGGGAAGGGGGTTGCCAAATAGAAAACCGCCCCGGGGACCAACCTATGCTACGCCGCCACTGATTAAAATTAAATTTAAATAAAACATGGAGAAACACAAACATTTAAATTAAACACATTATATCATTAGAAATAACTTGCTACTCAAAAAGTTCTTCTGAATATTTATTTAAGTATTAAGGGAAGGTTTATTAGCTAAGTAAGCAGCCTAATTTTGCTATGGCTATATTTCAACAATAATGGTAAAAAAAGTAAAATTCCATATTTTTGGAAAAATAGGTTTTAATTTATCTTTAATAATTAATTTATATTTCAAATAGCCAATATTTTTAGTAAAAAACTATCTTTTTCATTTTCAGGACTTCCCTGGGCTGTCATTACAACCAAATGGTTTGTTTGTTTATTTGCTGAAGTGCTCCCCATAGAAACCGTGCTACGGATATGGGACTGCCTATTTTACGAAGGCTCTAAAATTCTGTTCAGGGTCTGCTTGACACTGATAAAATCCAACCGTGCAGCAATAATGTCCTGCAATGACTTCACATCACTAGCAGAATGTTTTAAAGCAATTGTGAAAAATGCTAGTGCCCTGCACTGCCACGAATTCATGCAGGTAGGTACAACTGGAAGTATTTGTCTTTTCAATAAATGTTGCGAAGTTAATTTTTATAACATGAAGGCCTAGAATATAATCATTCGCGTAGAAAATATATGACAAGCATTATAAGAACTATTTTAAACTGCCATACATAATTACGTAAGGAAAGTAGGTACCATATTTTTTTGGGCTGTTTTACGAATACCACCTGCGTAATTGTAAACAGCAACTTTGTAAATTGACACTAAGCTGCGGTGGACGGACAGACAAAATATGAAACTATAGAACATAAAAAACGCTGAGAGTTAAATTTCTTGAAATTTCTCATGGGCAATTTCAGTTTGACTACTTTGACTCCTTCTTCCTAGCGTTTTAATGGAATATGCCACGGCTCAGGAAGCCTGGGGTCCGCTTTTGGCAACGAATCAAAGATTTGGCGTAGGCGCTAGTTTTACGAAAGCGACTGCCAACTGACCTTCCAACCCAGAGGGTAAACTAGGCCTCATTGGGATTAGTCCGGTCTCCTCACGATGTTTTCCTTCACCGAAAAGCGATTGGTAAATATCATTTGATATTTCGTACATAAGTCATAAGTCAACAACGTAACTCATTGGTACGAGGCCGATTTCAACCCGCGACCTTCGGAATGAAAGTCATACGCTCTTACCGTTGGGCAGCCAACGCTTGTTCAAATTTCAGTTTGGTTGTTTCAAATAAGTAATTCCAATAATGGCAGTGCTTTGTGAAAATTCCATAATTTCTGTTTATAGTTTGTTGTTTTAATGGTAAAATATTGGTATCTTATATATTCACTTACATGTCTTTTTTTATTGCAGGCAATATTTAAAGTACCTGGTACTTTATCAAACTCCACTATAGCCAAACTTAGAGCCAGGTTTGCAAAGCAACGGCGCGAACAACTGCAGAAGGAGCAGCGGTAAACATGTGACGGAGTTTTCCCACAAATTTTGATCTCACCTTTTTTAATACTAATCAAACATAACTTATACAGCTCGTGTATTTTTATAGTTAAGTGTCGGGTGGCCAATTAGAGCCCATTCTTTTGTTCTGGCTAGGCTCGGTTAGGATAAGTATTATTAACTACACCACGAGTAGTGGCGTCGCTGGTCGCTGTTTCCTAACACGTCGCAATCTGTATTTATTCCCTATGTACTATCACGTTCAAAAGTACACGGTCGATTTATGAATGAATTCATTCATAAAGTGCCCATGTAATTTTGAACGCATGTTTACATTAAGTGGTCCCTTCTCTATTTTTGGTATTGCAATAGATACCCAATAAGAGTTTACCTGGAGCTCATGTCTCCAGAAGAATGCATTTTTAAGTATGTCCAGCATATATATATTTCTTTTTGACGGAGTGGAGAATGCATTTACGCACCGTCCCCCGACCTCGGGTAGGTCATTTGGGGGGTGTGTGGGACTCGCCGCTCCATGCTCCTCCTAGCGAGAAGGAAGCAGAGCGGCCCTACCCACTAAACTCCACTCCGGCGTTTCCCTCCTGGCCGTTAATGAGGGAACCATGGGATCATATTATTCTACCATGGTGCCCTCCGGCGGCCCCGGCTTTGTGCCGGGGCACCCGCACAAGGAGGGGGAAGTCAGAAGCGCTTTGACCTCCCCCCCGACGACGTGGGGCCGTGCAATGCGGGACCCGATCCCGCTGGCCCCATTAAAGGTCTAGGCGAATGAAGGCCACACGCCTTCGACCCCGCCGCCTGCGACGGAGCGGGAGAGCGTCCGCTGCGTCTTCCCGCTGCCTCCTTCTGCGACATTACCTCTTCGCAGGAGGCCACCGCTTCCCAAATCCTCCCGCTGCCCAGCATCGAAGCGATGACGCCTGTGCAGCGAGAGGTCCACCAATCCTGTCCTCGAGACGAGGTCCGCTCTTTCCACGGCCCAGCGATCACACTCTTCGAGAGTGTGCATGTCCAGCATACATAATAATTAATATTGATGTGGGCTTGAGGACTATATTTTGCATTAAGTGGTTTCGAAGTAGGGCTGGAAACCTGTTCAATCATGCATTGACACAAAGCGCTAAAAGTTTGTATTAAGTATTGAATTAGTTTAGAGATAGTATTTTTTTACAACCAGACAATATACCTAAATATAATGTTCTATTCACTCTGTCTTATTTTTACTTGTAATCTAAGTGTAGCAATTGTTAAGAAGTTGATTTAATGGGGTGTATATATCGGTTTGTCAAGGAATCATGTACCTATTTAATATCCAGGTGACCATGACGATTTCATACCTGTAGTTTTTGTACTTAATTTGAAATCGATAGCTTATATTATATGCGTTCACACATGCCATTACATTAAACTTCTGGATTGCTACGCGTCACAACAGGTGAGCTGCGACATTGTTTGCTACCGTCGTTGTATAAGCTCACTGACAAACATCAATATGAAATGTGGATCAAATAGATAGTTGTATTTTAAGGAGGCGCATTAAAATAATACACTTATATGTATTGCAAAGAAACATTTTTATTACAGTTCATTTAGTTAGTTGTTAGTAGTACCTACCTATATTCATTTGTCAATTAAAATGAAATAAGCATAGAAACGTAATTTAACACACATGGCATCACCATTGTATAAATAAACCTAGTGCCAATGGAGTAGCCAGTCCTAAGCAGCTCAGGCCTAACAGCCACTCGTCTAATATGGGTAATATGGGTCCTGATTAGGTAGGTACTTTAAAGGATAGCCGATAGCAGTAGTGGCGGCTGCGGACGGTCTTGTGACTGCAGCTTCGCAATTTTTATGACGTTATCTTTCTCTAGCTTCCAGAAGCGCATAACTGAAAAATTATCAAACAGCGGCATCGCCAGATGATATCTATTGCTGACGCCCACATTTTTAACCCAGGAAAGATACGGTTTTGACAGACATTAAATTATAATAGCCTGATTTTCTCAAATTACGTTCGATTGGGATATTTATAGATAATATGTATATGCAAAAATCCTACAAATTTTAATTCCAGTAGTAGGTAAAAAGTAAAAAAATAAAACTTAACCTAGACGATTTTTTTAATTGACGGTAATCAATATATTTCTTGTTTGGAAACATGACGATATATTTGTCTTTTATGTGTTAAGAGCGAAACCGAAGAAAACTTAGTCACGTTAAAAAGTTAAATCTACAAAATGTACGGCACGGGTAATAAACGTGTTATTTCGCAAGAAACAAATGGTAATAGGTAAAAAATGGCCCTGAGCCATTTTAAACGACTAAAAAAACAAGGCATATTCAAAAATAGGGTACCATTTTCGTTTTTTTTTTAAATAGGTATAGGAAGTTAAGGGTTTTTTATAACCAGAATCACGAGTACTATTGATTAAAAAAAAGAAAAACCGGCCAAGTGCGAGTCGGGCTCGCGCACAAAGGGTTCCGTAGCAGCAAATATAATAAACTTATTATGTCAATTTATACACCTGGTGAATGGAGCCTAAACTCTCCCGATATTTTGCCTTGTACTTTTATGTATGAATATTAATTTTAACTTAACCAAAATTACAGTTAAATCAACCTATCTCAAAAACTATAAGAGATACTTTGATCAAACCAAAAATCGTTGAAAGAGTTAATTAGCATGCATCACCTCTATTTTTTTTAGAATTTTATACCCCGTAGTTATAAAAATAGAGGGGGGGGGACATACTTTTTACGACTTTGAGAGCTGATATCTCAAAAACCGTTCACTTTAAGAAAAATGTTTTTTAGAAAACTTTATATCATTTTAAAAGACCTTTCCATTGATACCCCACACGGGTATGTACATCGAAAAAAAAATTTTCATCCCTCAGTTACATGTATGGGGGGCCCCACCCCCAATTCTTTTTTTTACTATTTAGTGTCATAATTTTGTAGCGGTTCATACAACACATATTCCCATCAAATTTCATCACTGTAGTACTTATAGTTTCCGAGTAAATCGGCTGTGACAGACGGACAGACGGACAGACGGACATGACGAAACTATAAGGGTTCCGTTTTTGCCATTTTGGCTACGGAACCCTAAAAAGAGTGTCCTGTTTTTTTTGGTCAGCTTTGTAACGCATTTTTTCATACATTTCGTATGGGCCGTTACAAAACTGACAAAAAAATTGTATGGAAAATTGAGGAGCCATTTTCATTAAAAAGGTGCACTTTTATCTGAAAATGCCCATATATATATACGTAAAAATCTTACAAGAATAAGAATTGAAACATGCGTGTACATATTTATGACAATTTGCATGTAAGTACCGATATTTTGTTATATTTTGTTGCTTACATAATACTAGACTCACGATATATCCGTTACGCTAAAAAAATCAGCTATTATTATTTATTTTCCAAATAGTCAAAATTTCTATACAAGCTGTCAGTTCAATGACTGGATTATTTACCCAGCGTCGATCCTGCACGCCTACAGCCCCTCATTCACGGCAGTCCGCCGGCACTCCGGCATGGCTGGATGTAGCGGACACACGGTGTGCAAGTGGCCCAGCCTGGCAGTCCAATTCGCACTTATTCGTTGAAAGATGCGCAGCGCTGCGTTGTAGTACATACATTGTACTCGAATTTTAAAAATCGCCGCCATCTCGTATGTCATTTTTAGTAATGAATAATTAATATTTTATACATTGCCGCAATTCTCAATTGTTTGTTACTGTAATTTGGTGCAATTCGGACTGCAAGGGGGTGGGCGGAGCTAGCAGGATGTTGCCGTACGGCACGCATCCGGCAACGACATTCACGGTACTTTATTACGTGCCGGAGGTGCCGGCGGACTGCCGTGAATGAGGGGCTTAACACGAACGTCGAAAATTGGCATAGACGGAAAAACCTCTTTGTCACTCCAATATGCAAGTGTGATAGAGATGGAGATACAAATCAACAAGCGTTCGATTTTCGAGGTATAGGCCCCGGCCGATATTAAGGCCTGAACAATACCTGCTTATGCACAACCATGTAAATCATATTCACAACGACCGACCCGGCGAGGAAATTCAGCCATAGGTGCATACAGCATGAAAACAGAAGTAAGTAAATCCGGTATTGCGCGTAACCTTATTTTTATGTTTTTCAATCTACTACTACTACAGCACGAAATGCGACTATGTTGGTGTCGTAGGTTTGAACTCCAGCTCATACCTATACTTAGGGAATACTGAAAGTCCTTGGATTCTCAAAATTGTTTTAAGCCCCATGCATTTGTTTTAAGGGTTCGGTACCAAATTGGTAAAAAGGCAATCCCTATGGTGTGACTCAGTCTGTCTGTCACATCGTTAAATATCTCGAGAACTTCTTAAGCTAACCGATTTGAAATTTGGAATTATTTATAAACATAGTCAACGTGTAAAAAATAAAAAAATATACGCTTCGATTTGAAAACATCCTCCGTTTTTTTCGTCTGTTGAAAAAATAATAAATGTGTACATTGAGAGAAGATTTATCACCAGTGATGGGTTTTTTGGATTCGACACGGGGTGAACGACCTCAATCATTATGTTAGTATGGATATGCCCCGGGAATCCGGGCTTTGTGTTGTTAGAAAAGGCAAAAAATACAATGTGTTTATTTTATTACACTTCAAAACACCTAAGTAGCTGATAGACACGCGTATTTACTCTCCGTTCTTTTGCGAAATCGAACAAATGAGCATAAGTGTTTACACTAACAGCTCATTTGCTGCCTCCAAAACGACACATTTTGTACCGTTTGATAAAAGTTCGGCGAGTAAGGATTGCATAAATAAATAGGTATTAGCTGTATAATTTATACTATAATATTAGGTCACAGGTTACCGTATAAGTGCCAATACATAGATCTTATAGCTCAAAGGCGATCCAATAACTAAGTATCCACGTTAAGTTCGCACGCTGTGATTTGCGGTTCAATTTTCATTTCATCGACTTGTTTCATGGACTCTAAGATTATCTTTTACGACAACTGTGGCTTACTCTAATTGAACTTTTGATTGGAATATTCTCGATGGGAGTAAAAAATTCCTTAGAAATAATTTAAATTGTTTTATTTTTAAACGATTTGTTCGGTATCGCGGGAAACTGTCGTATCTATATTAACTTTTCTACTTGATATCCCGCGAGGGAGAATCCAAATAACCGATCACTGTTTATCACATATTTTCATTTTCAATGAAAAATGTCCGATAAAAGAGGAGGCAAAAATAAAAAGTTACTGGGTCATGTGGGGAATCATTAGAAAAGGGCTAGATTTGCACATTCTAAAACATTTTTTTTTTACCATGTTATTTATAAACGAAAATATATAAAAAAATACAGTCCCCCCCCTTTGTCTTCGAAGTTTATGAAGGAAAGTATATGATTTTTTTACACAACGTTAACCCATTCATGGCCAGCGACTCAGCGTATGGCTCAACAGATATCATAAACATTACAAGAAAAACATAAAACTTACCCTAATTTAATAACTTTGTTTTTTCAAATAAATAATGTGTTCGAAACAAAAGTTGACAAACTAACTTAGATTTTTTTTCTAAAAGTAAATATATGTGATATCATGCTGAAAGTACTTTCTTATAACGAAAGTTAAATAAATTGGTTTACGTCATAAAAAATATGAAAAAAAAATAAACTCGCATACTAACTCCATGCTGTAGGGACAAACTACTGACCCAATCTGTCGATACATGTGGCTGACGTAAAATTTTTCTTCTAGGTGTAGTTGCAACATAAAGTTTATACTTAACCCTCGGTGCGCGAGTTTGACTCGCACTCTGGCGGGGTTTTTTTAATGGGTCGTCTAAACTGTTTCGTACCTACAACGAAAATACACTTGAAAACATATGGTGCTTATTGTACGTATAGAGATTGTTGAGTATAAGCTTGGTATAACTATAAGTGAGTGAAACTTCGAAGACCCGGGTTGTTGTTATTTGTATAAGCTTTTTAATCCTAAATTCCAATTGAGAGAGAGTACAACAAATTCAACAAGTGTTAGTTATAGTATAGTCTGACAGCCCACTCAGTGGGCGTTTTTTCTCTACTTCTGCATTGAATTTTTCCAAGAAGGCAGCATATAAAGCCCATTTATGGTTTTACCCTTCTCTAGATAATCAATCAATATAAATATAACCCCTTGGCTGTCCCAAAAAACAGTGGCCATTACCTTTCCTGCTGAATTAACTGTTTTGCCTTCTTTGGGGCCCGTTCGTTGGCTTCTGCCAACTGTCCACTGTTTAGACTGATTTTTCGTCTCCGGTGTATAATGGTGGATCCATGTTTTATCCACCGTCACGAAACGACGTAAAAAATCATTAGGATTACGCTTGAATTTGGCTAAACTTTCTTCGGAAATTCTTACGCGATGTCGTTTCTGATCGGCTGTCAGCAATCGCGGCACCCATCTTGCGGAAAGCTTTAATTCATACTCAAAATATTATGCAAGATATGAAAAACTCGCTTAGATGAAATGTGTACAGTCTCAGCTATCTCTCGTATTTTCACTCGTTGGTCAGCCAAAACAATATCGTGGACTTTGTTCACGATATCGTGAGTGGTCATTTCAATCGGCCTTCTTGTGCGTTCCGCGTCATTGGTGATGGTACGTCCACAACGAAATTCTGTAAACCATGGCATAGAGCAGATTCCCCATAATACTTTTTAAGCCGGTCTTCAGTCTCTTTTATGGTCTTTCCTCGTAAAAAGTAATGCTTAATTGGCACACGAAATTCACTTTTCTCCGTTTTACAACAGTTCTCGGACCAAGTCGGACACGTGACTAATTTTTTTGTCTTTTGCCGCCAAAAAAAAATACCAGCTAGTTACCAAAGAAATAAGAATTATAAAAAAGGTTTGCATGTGTAATAGCATTTTTTTTTAACTCTATGTCACTGATATATCAAACCACCCTATTATAGTAACTAAGGGCCACTTGCACCACCCGGGGTTAGCCACATAACCCAGAGTTAAGCGATTTTTTGTATGGAATTTGACAGCTTAATTCTGAATTAGCGGCTGGAAAATGTTGGTGTCCCAGCGTTGAGACCGTGCGACTTTTAATCCCAAGGTCACGTGTGCAAATTCCAGCGGCTCGTACGTTACCAATGAGTTTCTCAGAACTTAAGTACGAAATATCAAGTGATATTTACCAATCGCTTTTTGGTAAAGGAAAACATCGTGAGGAAACCGGACTAATCCCAATAAGGCCTAGTTTACCCTCTGGGTTGTAAGTAGGGTTGCCAACCGTCCCGCTATACGCGGGACGTCCCGTTTCTGGGGTCTTGACGACTCGTCCCGCAAAGGGGCCGCGCGGGACGCCGATTGTCCCGTTTTCAGACTAGACTGGATAATAAGCACAAAAAGGAACGTTTTATTAACGTGACTCATAGCATAGCATAGTGCTTGCCTGTGAATCTGTTTTTTATTATATTCTAGATTATTTAATCTAAGAAGACGTAATTTAGCTCACTACTTATAACTCGTACTCGTAATGCTTTTTTATAAAAAAAGAACCTATTTCTTTTGCTACATGGGTGCATATTCGTAAATGCAACCGTTCATATCAAAAATACTTTTCTAATGTTTTGTTCAGTTTTAAACAAAATTGCATATTACTCGTAGCATATACGTTTTTATATGCTACGAGTAATATGCAGTAAATGTTAAAAGTCCGGTGATGATTGAAATGAAATACATTGAATTGATACAGTAACCAAACGCTATTTTAATAAAAAGGCATACCAAGGGATCACAAGTATCGCAACTATACCTACAAAGGGCTATTCAGTCACCCAATATCTCGATATCTTTCGATCTATACATATAATAAAGCAGAGTAGGGTTAAAAATCTGTACATTATTTATTTGAATGATTTTTAGAATTCTTAGTGTATTTGTCTGTCGGACTGTTTATTTATACAAGCACGTAGAAACGGCTGAATGGATTTGGATGCAACCTTCACTGGCACGTCAAGGGGATCTCTTGTCAGGTTGATAGGCTAAAAAAAATATCCGCGGACGAAGTCGCGGGCATCAGCTAGTTGTAAATATTTTCAAAGCGTAGAGCGACATATCCGCTCTCCGTCAGCTCTGCAAGCGTACCTACTAGCGACGCCGAGTTCGCGCCGCTTATTTTATTGCAAAATTTAGTGGGAATTAAAGTGCTGTTTCGAAAAAAAAAAATTAAGATAGGTATAGGTACACAATTTATCGATTTTGTATAGAGTTTAAGCTTAACTTTCATATGTCTATTCATTTATCTAAAAAAGTAAATGTTTAGCCAGAAAACTTGGCTAATGTTCGTGTATTTCTACCAAAATGTACCAAGCTTAAGATTTCTTTAACTTAATAATTTTGTATGAAAATGTTCAAAAGTGTTCCATTTATTCAGTAGAATACCACATATACTTACTTAACAAGAAAAATAAATGTTTTCTGAAGATCAATAGCATAAGGTCAAAAACCAGCTAGTTGATGTTTGAAGCTCGCCGAGCAAAAAATTATAAAACAAAGTGATGGATTTTTCAAAAACTGACTACAATATTGAATGAGTATTTCATTCAAATTGAAATGATCTTTTTTTTAATTAAACTATTTAAAATGTTGTTGTACGTAAATGCAAAAACTCATGTCGAAAACTTGAGCTAAATCGGCTGAATTTATATAGCAGAAGTTTCTTCTTCTTAAGAAAGTTAACCTGGTAATTTTGTAGGCCTTTCAATAGGTTGACAGTCGATTAGCGTTGAAAAAGTCTGGAAAAATCCGTTTTTTTCCCCATCCGCCTCGTTTTTTTCAGATTCTTTCGGAAAAAATTAATGATAAATTTCGCACTAATCTTCAACTCTAAATCAACGTATATTGGGTCTAATTTACACCTACAAAAGGGCCACATCGATGACATTGAGAAAGAAACAATAAAAACAGACGAAAATAGTGACATTTTATATTTCTTGAAAAACACGAAAATTTCGGAAATAAACGTAAGTTTCATTAAATAACGAAAAAAAATTTTCAACGCTACAGTCGATACACCTTACATATTTGGGCCGGTTGACAGCGTCCCGCATTTTATAGCCAAATCCCGCATATTGATCCCGAATGTACCGCAAAATTGTACACTACGGTTGGCAACCCTAGTTGTAAGGTTAGATGGCAGTCGCTTTCGTAAAACTAGTACTAATGTAATGAACGGATATAAGTTATATAACTCAAGAACGGCTGAACTGATTTGGCTGAAAATTGGTGGAGAGCTAGCTTAGAACCAGGAGAAGGACATAGGATACTTTTTATCACGTTCCCGTGGGACGTGACATCAAACGTGGTATAACAAAACGCAACTGAAAGCAATTTATCAGTAAAAAACAGTCTTGCCGTTCATTAAAAAAAAATGGTATAAGAAAACAAAACGCAACGTACAGCTAAAGCCAAGCAAATTATAATTAGAAGAGCATTTCGTATCCTCACTCCCGAAGTAATGGTAAAGATTTACAAGACATATATCAGACCTATCTTAGAGTACGGCTTCCAGTTATGGAATCCATACTTCAAAAAAGATATAGAAATGATTGAGCGAGTACAACGTAGATTTACCAAGATTCCAGCACAGCTAAAATCATTATCGTATGAGGAAAGATTGGAGAAGTTGGGTTTGACGACACTAGAAAAGAGGCGCGAACGAGGAGACATGATCGAGACCTTTAAAATCATAAAAGGATATTACGACTGCCCCGAACTGAGCGACCTGTTCACCAGACACTCTAACACGCGCACGCGAGGACACAGCTTGAAGTTATCAACTACCAAATATAAAACCAACATCGGCAAAAACTTTTTCCCAAACCGAATAGTTAAGGCGTGGAACAAATTACCCTCCCAAGTTGTGAATTCTACAAGTGTTAACCAATTTAAAAATAGACTGGACAAATTATCATAAATAGTGAAACCGTGCTAAGTGAACTATGATTTAGACGTATCAGCATCAGCTGCCTGCCTAAAATGAAATAATAATAATAATAATAAATTGGTCAAGTTCCAATTTAAGATGGTTCAACGCATAAATAATATTGAAGTTTAAGTGATAAAATAAAATATATTAAATGTTGAATTTGATTTATTTGATAGACCTTACAAATGTTATTTGATAAGATGATATCTAGGTGATTGGCAAACAGTAACAGCATTGAATAGACATGAAATGAAAATTATACTATAAAATTAATTATAAAAAAGTTAGTCAGCTACAGTAGTGACTGACACAGAAATATTTGTGTCACCAATGTCACCATCTTGTTCTTACCAGATACAAATACAACTACAAGATAACCAAAACAATACATCTGTCACTAGCTTTGTATGATTACCATAATGGTCATATAAACATTCATACTAATAATGCTGCTTATATTAATAACCTGACATCCAATGATCTTGTGGCATGTCTATCATTATTTTCTTCTAAGTCCTACACATATAGATGAGCTATTCAAAGTTATGATTTCCCACCCTCTAGAACATCTTTGGCTTCATTAATCTTGGCAGCAATGAGTGGAGATCCTCCTCTGTCTGGGTGGTTGAGTAACATAATTTTTCGATGAGCATCTCTTATCTGTAATAAAATCAAATAAGTAATTACTTGCCTTTGCAATGTGAAAAAAGCATGTTTTAATTGCCAAAATGTAAATGTTTATTTGACTCCTTGTGATATAAGCAAGAAAATAATTATATTTCAACTTATAATAGGCAATATTTACTCATTGTTTTTATACTATTGTATGATAGCTTTTATCATTATAAATAATACAGTAAAATCATGTTCAGCGCAAAAAAAAGGAGAATATAAATCTTTTTTTAAAAGCTTCTAAAACATTCAGGTGTTTTATATCCCCTCCATTCTGGCAAGCTTGGCTGTGACATCATAGTTTAAGGCCGGCTGTATACCAAACATTTGAGAAACCTAGATGCAGACCAATGATGAAAAAAATATAACCCTTATCTATTTCAAGTGCATATAGACTATTAACCTATCGAGTCCCAGGTATTATTATTATAGACTCTATTATTATAGGCATTGAAATGAGCACTGACATCATATGATGACGCTGGGTCTCGACGGGTTAATACATTCAATGCCAAGCTTCTTCAATCCTATACAGTAAGAAACTGACTAGTGGGTTCCTAACACTGAACATGTTAAATGACACACTACAGTAAAATTGCTAGTTGATCCTTGGAGCTAATTGTTGAGCTAAGTTTTCTTAAAGCATGTAAAAACTGGCAATTTCATTTGATACTAACCTTAGATTTATTGGCTGTGGGGCTTACACCCAAAATTAAAGCTGCTTCTCTTTTGGTCATTTTTTGTTCGAATCCACCTTTATAATATTTCGATGTTGCTAAAGATTCTGCATCAAACTTAGGAAAGTTTTTAACTGCCTCTGCAAATTTCACAGACGCATTAGGAACTTGCTTTAAGACGTATCGGCCAGCGAAACCGACTGCTGCCATCCCAAGACCCGCAAGGATAATCGAGCTCGCCTGAAAATATTACTTTATTAATATTGATGCACGATGATGCAGTATTATGAAATAAAATAAATAAGGTTATAACATTACGCACCATTATTGCTATGTATCAGGATATTTCAGGAAAGGTATGGATGATAATCATGAACACATTTCAGGATATTTTATACTTAATCTCATCAAGGTTGAACTGAAGGACTGAAGGTTCTAGCTATTAAGATATTTTCGTCTTTCGATATCGATATACTTTATTCACATATAATTTGACCAGATTTGACAATAGCATGTGTCAAAAATACCAATACCATAAACAATACAGATTTTTTGTAAAGCCACTGTTACACATGCTCATTACTAGCATGCTTATTAGCAAGATAATAAGCATACATAATAGCAAGAGGGTTTGGGAGCGGGACCCCTCCTACTTCCCCGCTCGCTAATAAGCATGCTAATAATGAGCATGTGTATCAGTACCTCAACAGCGTTGTCCAAAACATAAATTTTGAAAAGCTACTGTTACACATGCTTATTACTAGCTTGTTTATTATCATGCTAGTAATGAGCATCTGTACTGGTACTGATACACATGCTCATTAATAGCATGCTTATTAGCAAACGGGGACGTGGGAGGGGCCCCGCTCCCATTCCCTCTTGCTAATAAGCAAGCTTATTGGCTTGCTAATAAGCACAAAGAATGCTAGTAATGAGCATGTGTAACCGTGCGTTTACATGCTCGGGCTCTCGGCCGAATGTTTCGGCCATGTTAGTACACGATGATTCGAGACAGACTATATAGAGAAAACATAAGCCAGACCAGAGACAATTTAAGTACTTTTTCAGGTAGTTTGGTTGAGTTAAAAGGTGTCTTAAATAATTTCACTTCGGGTGAAGCTATTTAAAAAGTCTCTTAAATGGTTTCAATAACCAAAGCTATTTAAAACACAGTTTAACTCACTGAAACTACCTGAAAAAGCTTAAATTGTCTATGGTCTGGCTTAAACTTAATCTATATAGTCTGTCTCGAATGAGCGTGTACTAGGGTGGGCCGAATCATTCGGCCGAGAGCCCGAGCATGTAAACACGGCATAAAGCCCCTCATTCATGGCAGTCCGCCGGAACTCCGGCATGGCTGGATGTAGCGGACACACGGTGTGCAAGTGGCCCAGCCTGGCAGTCCACTTCGCACTTAATCGCTGAAAGATGCGCAGCGCTGCGTTGTAGCGCATACACTGTACTCGAATTTTAAAAATCGCCGCCAACTCGTATGTAATTTTTAATAATAATAATTTATAAAATTTATGCATTGCCGCAAATTCTCAATTGTTTCTTACTGCAATTTAGTGCAATTCGGACTGCAAGGGGGTGGGCGGAGCTAGCAGGATTCAAGGCACATCCTGCCCGGTGTTGCCGTACGGCACGCATCCGGCAACGACATTCACGGTACTTTATTACGTGCCGGAGGTGCCGGCGGACTGCCGTGAATGAGGGGCTTAATGGTGCCTCTACATGCTCAGGCTCTCGGCCAAATGATTCGGGCGATCATTCGGCCGCAGGCGAATGCACCCTAGTACACACTCATTCGAGACAGACTATATAGATAAAATTTAAGCCAGACCATAGACTAACTTTTTAACTCAACCAAACTACCTGAAAAAGTACTTAAATTGTCTCTGGTCTGGCTTAAATTTTCTCTATATAGTCTGTCTCGAATGATCGTGTACTAACATGCCCGAAACATTCGGCCGAGAGCCCAAGCATGTAGAGGTAGCTTAACAGTACCTTTTCAGTTGCTCATTACTAGCATGCTTCGTGGTTATTAGCATGCGGGATACGAAGCGTACCCCTTCCCCTTACCCTCTTGCTAATGAGCACTAAGAATGCTTGGAATGAGCATGTGTAACAGAAACTTTGCCCCATGTTAAGGTACTGTTGCACATGCTCATTACCAGCATGTTTCGTGTTTATTTTATAAACTTTTTTTTTTCTATATATATTTTTTGTTTACTACTTGTTTACTATATAAACGTTCGCTCTAGATCTGGTTAATTGTGTAGCCTGCACGCCTACCACGAACATCGAAAATTAGCATTGTTGGTAGCACCTCTTTGTCACTCCAATGCGCAAGTGTGACAGAGATGGAGATACAAATCCGCAATCGTTCGATTTTCGTGGTATAGGTCATGGGGCTATACCACGAAAATCGAACGATTGCGGATTTGTGTCTCCATCTCTGTCACACTTGCATATTGGAGTGACAACGAGGTTTTCCCGTCAATGCCAAATTTCGATGTTCGTGGTGGGCATGCTGGTCCTATACCTACCACGAAAATCGAATCTCTGACACACTTGCATATTGGAGTGACAAAGAGGTTTTCCAGTCAATGCCAATTTTCAATGTTCGTGGTAGGCGTGCTGGCCTATTGACTTGTCTCGAGGGAATTAAAACAGGGTACCCGGGTAACCGGACTCATTTACACTGTTTTGAACCAGGTTTTAAACATCAAAAACCGGTTTTTACCAAACATATTTTATTTTACAAAAAAAGTAAGAAGCTGAATTATATTTTCCACAGATTTTGCTATTAAAACATATTTTTGAAACGGATTGTATCCTATAACAACCAACCGTTTTTAGGGATATAAATATAGGCGGATGGCTGGTTTTCATACAAGCCACTATCAAAATGCATCCATATAGTTCTCATATCGACGGACCGCTTAAAGATGGGATTTGTAACCGAACAACACATACAAGATAGAGCCGTTGTTTAAAGTGAATGTTCTGAAACTCAGGATTTCGTCTCGATTTTTTATCGGCAATTGACAATTGCTTAGCTTAGTATTATCAAGAAGTACGAGTAACTGGGTCCGGTTCAAAAACTAAAGTATTTTTTTGTTTATTAATATATATTGAATGTCAAAAACCGTCCTGTGAATGTCAGGAAGTATCGTCGAGGACAGTGACACTTACACAATAATAAAAAATGGCTTATAATTCGATAGAAAACAACTGTCTGAAACCGGGTAAAAACCGGGTACACTGTTTTGAGCTTAACATTTCGGTTATAAACCGGGTTTGAATTTCAAGCGGTTTTTACAAACCCTACTTGTCTCTAATCAAAGTGACAGCTTACATATGTTTTCCATATTGCATTAATAGTGCTAATACTATTCTTCCAAAAAATTGTCATTTTACTTTCCTTTAACATGGTAGAACAGGCGATTGACCTAAGCAAATTAGAAACTATACGCTTTACACTATTAATGTTACGCTTGACTGTGATGGCGCTTTTGGTTGCTCTGCTAGTGTTACATCTGCGCTCAGTGCGGGTATTTCGCTGGGAGCAATCAGTGTCTGGCGGAGTCATAGTGACCTATTTTATCGTAGCTGTGGGATTAGCTCTTTGTGCAGGATCTGCTGAACGCAAGATTACAGGCATGACAGTCCAATGCTACTTGTGCTGCACAGCCGCGGCTTTGCTACTTCTGAATGCTATAACTTTGTGGGCTCGCTGGCGTCGAGCTGGAGACCTAACTCAAGCTGTAGCAGATTTACTTTCTGCCCTTGGCGTACCAGTAAAAAAACAGGTTTCCAAGATAAAATACTTATTTTGTCATAATGGATCTGAAATCTATTCTAATTAACTAATTGACGTGTCCAGTCTCAATAAGCTCGTTCCGAGAGAATAAGCGTGCAAATCGTTGCACTTTCCAAATCTGATATGTGCTCGATTTTTTTGACAATTTATAGGTAACCTAGTAATTAAAGACATACGGTGTTAATTCATTTAATTATAATCACACACATATCAGATTTGGTAACCGCAACGACGGAATGCTGTGTTGTATTCTTAAGAAATTAAATTTACATTTTCTCTAAAAAGAAAACATAGTGGGAAAATCAGCCATAAGGGTATCGCCGCCTCAGCGCTTTTTGAGATTACGTAATTTTTGCCCTGGAATGAATTAACCGCTTAGACTCGACGAAAATAATTATTAATTTACTGGTACAACTGATTGGTTGTGTATTTACATGATTTTAATGAAATATATTTATTTGAACAGATGCTGGCTAAAATTTTTCTTAGTACTGCAGCGGCCTGTATCTTCATAGCTGACTTAACATTGGTAATAATATACAAGGAATATATTCAAATATCCAACTGAATTGAGTCGTCGGATTAATAAAAAAAATGGTACCTAATAACAATTTCTTTGTTTCGAGTTCGCTAGGTGAATAGTTCTACCACTTCTAGAAAGTTCTTCTATACTATACTTTCACATAAATATATGTATAACTCATCACATTATTTGGCTCCAGTTTCACAGTCGATAGTTTATATGAATATGAGACATGTGCTGAATACCGAAAGTGTAACCCAGAGGAACGTCGATCTTGTATGCCGATATCAGAAATCATCTTAAAACGGGTATAAAATTGAGCGATCCGTTGCGGCTGATCATCAGGGCCCGTCCCTTTTCTCCCTCGACTCCCCAGGGCCCCTTTCCTTGATTATACTAACCGATACGACCGATTGGCCCCGACGATTCACGCCGTGTAATACTAGCACTACTATCGGCGTTCCAGATAGACTTTATTATTATTATTTATTATCTTCAAATGGGGTTACATTCTTAAAACTATATGTCCCACAAATAATCCAGTCATTGAACTGACGGCTTGTATGGAAATTTTGACAGTTTGGGAAATAATTAATAATAGGTAATTTTTTTAGCGTAACGGATATATCGTGAGTCTAGTATTAAGTAGGCAACAAAATCCAACAAAATATCGTTACACGCTAATCGTCACAAGGCCACTCGACTAACTCGACGTCTACCGCGCGACGATTGTACGCGCGTACAATCGTCGCGATGTCGATGACCTTGATCTGTCGAAGCTTGAACGAACAGTGTTACCAAATTAATCAACTGTTATTAAGGTTTTTAAATATCATTCGTACCTTCGCATTTTTTACTCAAGTTTTACAAGAGTACAAGTTTTTTACAGAACATATTGCCAGTACTTTAAAACTCTACAATAGATATGATTGTATATTATTCAAAATAAGGCCTTATTACACGGAAAGTCCCACCGGATTTCGATGACTTTGATGTGTCGAAGCCCGACAGCCTCAAACGAAGAGCCAAATTTATTATTGTTATTAAAGCTATTAAATATCATTCACACCTGCGCATTTATTTTATTACTCAAGTTATATAAAGCTACTAGCTAGCATTCGATTTAAGGTAGGCATTCACAGCAGTCCGCCGGCACTCCCCGGCATGGCTGGATGTAGCGGACACGGTTTGCAAGTGGCCCAACCTGGCAGTTAAATTCGTTGTATTCGTTAAAAGATGTGAAGCGGTGCGTTGTAGCACACACACTGTACTCGAATTTCAAAAATCGCCGCCATTTCGTATGTCATGTTTAATAATAAATTATTAATATTTTACGCTTATTAAAGCCCCTCTTTCACGGCAGTCCGCCGGCACTCCGGCATGACTGGATGTAGCGGACACACGGTGTGCAAGTGGCCCAGCCTGGCAGTCCAATTCGCACTTATTCGTTGAAAGATGCGCAGCGCTGCGTTTTAGCGCATACACTGTACTCGAATTAAAAAAATGCCGCCATCTCTTATGTCATTTTTAATAATGAATAATTAATATTTTATGCATTGCCGCATTTCTAAATTGTTTATTACTGTAATTTAGTGCAATTCGGACTGCAAGGAGGTGGGCGGAGCTAGCAGGATGTTGCCGTACGGCACGCATCCGGCAACGACATTCACGATGCTAACTTACGTGCCGGAGGTGCCGGCGGACTGCCGTGAATGAGGGGCTTTATATAGATAAAATTTAAGCCAGACCTTAGACAATTTAAGCTTTTTTAGGTAGTTTCGGTGTTTTAAATAGCTTTGGTTATTGAAACTATTTAAGACACTTTTTAAATAGCTTTACCCGAAGTGAAATTATTTAAGACACCTTTTAACTCAACCAAACTACCTGAAAAAGTACTTAAATTGTCTCTGGTCTGGCTTAAGTTTTCTCTATATAGTCTGTCTCGAATCATCGTGTACTAACATGCCCGAAACATTCGGCCGAGAGCCCGAGCATGTAAACGCACGGTTATTCGAATGTGCTAGCTAGAGTAGCTAGTGCTAAGGTACTGATACACATGCTCATTAATAGCATGCTTCTTAAGCCCGTGCCAGACGGTTGACAACGACAGTTTCTGCAAGATGACCTTGGCAGAAGCGATGTAGAAGCGCGGCTGTCTACATGGTTTACAACAAGCCCAAAACTTCAGTGTGTTTGAAGCGCTTGTGCTGGGCTAACGTGCGACTAACTAGTACAACAACGCCATGGCTCCTTGTTTATCGAAATTTCAGGCTCTAATTCTTTGTATTTGGAAACTAAAACTAAAATTTCCCATGCATTATTTTTTTGCACTGGGTCCTTGTACGCCTCACAAGACAAGTCCCAGAGGCACGGCAGGTCTCTATATAACCCAGGAAAGATATGTACGATTTTGACAGACATTAAATTATAATAGCCTGATTTTTTCAAATTACGTTAAAATGGGATATTTATATATGATATATGCAAAAATTCTACAAACTTTTCTTCCGGAAGTAGGTAAATAGTAAAAAAATAATAATAAACTAAATCGATTTTTTTAACTGAACGATAGCAAATAGTTTTCTTGTATGTGAACATGACGACATATTTGTCTTCTATCTGTTAAAAGAGAAACCGAAGACAACTTATTCGAGTAAAACCATTAAATTAACAAAATGTGCGGCATAGATGTAGATGTGTTATTTCGCTAGAAACAAATGTTAATAGGTAGAAACTGGTCCTGACCCATTTTAAACGGCTTAAAAAACATATGTACCTACATATAAATCTTACAACAAAAATGTTTGTAACATGTGTGTACATATTTGTGACGATTAGCGTGTAACGATATTTTGTTGGATTTTGTTGCCTACTTAATATCCGTTGCGCTAAAAAAATTACCTATTATTAATTACTTCCCAAACTGTCAAAATTTCCATACAAGCTGTCAGTTCAATGACTGGATTAATATAACTCAAGCAGTTCAGTAATAACATCGCATTCGTTCGCCATCCTGTAATATTGTGTGCGCGCGCGACGCGTCTGCACTCGGAGCGTGCGGCTACGCGACTGTCCTTCGAGTGGCTGACAACAAGCGGCTAGACGATTGTCAACCACTGCTTCTGCCGTTTGGTTGGCAGAGCACGCCCGTCTGCCAAGGGCGTTTAAAGGTCATGCAGATTTTGGTTTCAACCACTTGCTACACGGCTGAAAACCGCTGTTTTTCTGCCAAGGTCGTCTTGCAGAAACTGTCGTTGTCAACCGTCTGGCACGGGCTTTAGCAAGCGGGGAAGTGGGCGGGGCCCCGCTTCCATGCCCTTTTGCTAATAAGCATGCGTATTAGCTTGCTAATAAGCACAATGAATGCTAGTAATGAGCATGACATGCTCATTACTAGCATCTGGCGATTGTTATACATTGTATAACAATCGCCGGCCATTAAATTAAACGGACATTGCTGCATAACAATTACTTTTCTACACTTTAGAATGAGAATAATATCATGTTTTTTAGTTTTACAAGTAGTTTCCCTGAAGCCAGTATTTAACATGAGTAATAAATGCGCAGGTGCGAATGATATTTAATAGCTTTAATAACAATAATAAATTTGGGTCTTCGTTCGAGGCTGTCGGGCTTCGACACATCAAAGTCGTGTAATAAGGCCTTATTTTGAATAATAGACAATCGTATGTGTTCATGTAGGATTTTAAAGTACTGGCAACACGTTCTCTATATTGGCCACATATTTTTTAAAGAAAAAAGAACGGGCCTTTTCTTTTGAGGCGCAACATGGCTGGAGATCAAGCGCAATTTTACCAGTTATTAAATACATTACTATCTACAGACAATGACATTCGATCCCAAGCAGAGGTACGTTCGAACTTTTATTTTCAGATATAAATATTTTCGCAGAGTTAAAACTACATATCAATATTTTTGCTGGTTTAAACTAGCAGTCAGCCTCGTGTCAAAACGTGGTCATGGAGGATTTTTGCACGTTCTTGTAGCCTAACCAAAATTTGTCATTGTTATTTCTCTTTGCAATTACGGAAGTTAAGTAGTGTAGCATTTTTATTTACGGTGAAATTGTTTCTCCATTCTGTATCCTTTGCACCCGGCGATCTGTGTGATAGTTCAACAGTTCTCTCCACACGTGTGGCGTAAACTTCCACTATAGGAAAGCCAGTAAGGTGTTAATCTTTACTAATATCGGTGAGCGTTATAATAAGCCCAAAATTAATCAAGAAATTATGGAAGTTATACCTTAACTTTTATAAATTAAGTAAGGTGTTACTTTGTTACTTTCCTTCGTTCTGATATTTGTACAACACAAAGTGTTACAACACATTATTGTCAATAAATAAATATTATTTGTACAATAACCTTACACATATGAATTTAGTCCTTCACTGAAAACCGAAATTGTTAATTATCTAATAGAAATTAAATTTTCTTAATTTCATTGCTAGTATCATCACAATATTCAGTCGCTTTTTTCCACATTAATGTATTCTGAATATTTCTGTACGTAATTTTTATCCAATTGTTAGGACGAAATTGGACACAATGAGGCAAAATTCAACTCTAATATTAGGCAGCATAATTCATTAGTTAAAGTAGTATATAAGTGTATGGTATATGCTGTCAACTTAACCTTTATGGTTTAAGTAAGGTGTTGGTGGCTTATACTCTAGTATTTTGTGACATCACATTTTTTGTATGGGACCTTCAACAAGTTAAATTGAATCAGAACAATATTAACCTATAGTTCTGTTTTACCAAAATTTACAACATGTATAATTGGCTAATTGTATACTTGCAAATGCAAGTCTAAAATCGATTTATCATTTTGATTTATTTATAGACCAAAATCTTGCACAATATCTGATCAAAAATATCTAATTTTACATTGGAAAAGCTTTTCGTATCAAGTAGAAATGTAGTAAATAACGCTTTCTCTTCATATCTATTTCACATGCTTTTGCTTCAATACCTTCCTTTTAAGTCAGCATACAAGTATATTGCATCAGTAGACACAGTAAAACTATAGAGTATAAACTATAGAGATACATTATAAATTTAAATATATACAAAAATAAGATGCTGGATCGCAATTTCTGTGTAGTTTTAATATGCTGGCTACAATGTAATTTTGGAAAGGATAATTTATATCAATTTTAATCTATTTGATATATTTATTGTACATTGATTAATTCTAAATGTATTTGGGTCAAACACAAAATGAACCATTATACACATTAAAACGTACTTCCTTTCCATTGCATTGTATTATAAAAATCGTTACTTCATGTCCACAAGCTGTTCACTATTGACTACAGGAAAGAAAAAGTGTGTGTTCAGCTGAACTGTAGAGCCAAGTTTTACTGTGGCCAATAGTTAACAGCTTGTGTACATGTAGTCATGATTTTTATCATTCAATTCAATTGAAAAGGTGTATGTTCTAATGTGTATAAGGGTTCAATAAGGAAATCATCCTTCATAGCCCTCAACTTTTGAAAAGTCCACCGGAATGATTCTGTACATTGTTTTGTGTTTGACCTGTTTGTGAATAATACTTGCGACAGATACAGTAATGGCCAGATAATTAAGAACAAGATTTATCTGGCCACAACTTTATATGCAGCTTTAGTGTAGAAATGCATGAAACTTAATGACTATGATTTGTTTTGGGTCTGCAGAACATTCTGTAAGTTTTCTGTTTTAAGCTGTACAGTGCAACTGCAGTACAGTCTCGAAAACCTTACAAACAGGAGAGAACAAGAAAATTAACATCTATATGATTTAATTCATTTGGGTGTCAGTCCCTTGCTCACATTTATGAAATGCAACTTAATGATACTCAGAAATTATCACAGAGACATATTTAATAATATTGTAGATAAATAAACGTAATATTTATGAATATAATGAGTTACCACATTATAGTACTGTGCATGTATGTACTTATATGTTATATATTTGTCCTGTAGGAAGCATACAACAATATCGCAACTGAAACAAAAGTAGTATATTTGGTGGGCGCTATACAAAATGCCGACCTCGGTGAAGACGGCCGTCAAACCGCAGCCGTGCTGCTGCGGCGACTCTTTAGTGCCGACTTTTTTGACTTCTTCCCCAAGCTGCCATTTGAACAGCAAAAACTGCTCAGAGAACAACTCCTTCTCACTATACAAATGGATCTCACCCAACCGTTACGCCGAAAAGTGAGTAATACCCACATTTAGGTTCTATTTCTTGTTGAGATTTCTATTTTACTAACTAAAACTGAAATTCCACTAGCATGGAAGTGACTGACTCATATAGCATTCCAAATTGAATAAGCCAAATGCTTGGCTTGGTAGGTACCTATTAATGGCATCTAAGTGCCAGTGACTCATAATTTGTCAATGAATCATACTGGCCTGATTTTTGTACAAGAGTAATCTAATAATGACTAATTTTACAAACAGAATTTTATAACAAGTATTTTTCTTACAGATATGCGATGTAGTGTCTGAATTGGCCAGAAGCCACCTTGATGATGATGGGGCCAACCAATGGCCTGAATTCCTACAATTTATGTTCACATGTGCAAATGCACAGGACTCTAACATGAAGGAGGCAGGCATTCGAATGTTCACGTAAGTTGATACATTCATTTACTTGTGCAGAAAAAATATATATATAGCGTTATGTTATTTTATTTAAATAATTTAGCATGTTATTTTTTATTTGGGGGCAGGTTGTATGCTCCTGCCTGAACTATAACATGCAATATAAATATGTGTCTCCCTCAGTGCCATCTGTTTTTAAGCTGGTATTTGAATACTTTGTCACATACATTTTTATCACACTAGACTAGAGGGAGATTTTGCGTTTTTACCTATTTCATTAATGGTTTTCTCATTGCAGTTCTGTGCCAGGAGTTTTTGGAAATCTACAAAACCAAAATTTGGATGCAATCAAGAGGATGCTATTCACTGCCTTGCAACCAACTGAGACAGAAGCTCTGAGAGTGCAGGCTGTGAAGGCTGTTGGTGCTTTTATCTTGTTGCATGACAAGGAACCTGCAATCCAGAAACATTTAAGTGATTTACTCGATCCCATGATGCAGGTATGATGTTACGTGTGTTGACCACATTATAGACATTTTGGCTTGTTTACCAAAAATTTACATGGTTTTACATTTATGAATTTCAGGTTGTTGTCCAATCAATGGAGAAAGCTGAAGATGATTCAGCATTGAAAGTGTTGATTGAACTGGCAGAGTCTGTACCGAAATTTTTACGACCACAACTCGAAAACGTTTCTCAAGTGGCCATAAAGGTGAGTACAAACCATGCTGTCTATATAAATTAATAAAGCTTACCGTGTTTGAAAAAAACACAACTGCCTGCAAATAGGTGTTTGCAAATTTAATGATAATTTAAAAAGTTTGTTTAAATAAACACTAACCTAATTAGGGACATATATTCATACATCTTTCCTAATTATATGGCCACAATTGTAGGTCTTTTCATTTAAAAAGTTATATGGCAGTAATTATGCAGAAACAGTTAAAAATTGTATTGTTTGCTATGATGTTTTGTAGTCTATCGTCGTTGCGCTTACCAAATCTCATATGTGTGATTATAATTCAATTAATTAAAACCTTATGTGTTTAATTGCTAGGTTACCTCGAACACATATCAGCTTTGGAAAGCGCAACGACGCTATATCAGTGATTGTGTATCAAGAAACCTAGTCATCATTGTTATTTGCTTTTGCTAGATGGTTGGAGACAAAGACCAAGAAGATACATGGAGGCAGCTTGCTCTAGAAGTAATGGTAACGCTGTGCGAAACCGCCCCGGCAATGGTCCGCAAGCAAGTGCCGATGGCGGTACGCATGCTCACGCCGCTCGTGCTGGAGATGATGTGCGAAATTGAGGATGAACCAGAATGGGCCATGGAAGATGAAGTCGCTGACGACGACAACGAAAAGTAGGCGTCTTTTGTTTTAGTTCTGGAAAAGCTAATGTGTAAGATTTCTTTATAGGCTGCAGTACTTAGTGCAGTCTTGAAAATCTTACAAAAACTGAAAACAAGATAATTAGCATCCCTATGATTTATTTTCATTTGGATGTCAGTCCCTTGCTAACATTTATGTTGTGCATCTTGAATCCATACAGCTTGTACAAACACTAATTTACTAATGTTGCGATTGATATTCCAGCAACAATGTAGTAGCCGAATCTGCTCTAGATCGCATGTGTTGCGGTCTCGGCGGGAAAATCATGCTGGGCCTGATTGTGAATGCTGTTCCTGTGATGCTGCAGTCCGAGGACTGGCGAAGGCGCCATGCGGCGCTCATGGCGGTCTCCTCCGCTGGCGAAGGCTGTCACAAGCAGATGGAGCAGATGCTGGACCAAGTTGTATCTGCGGTACTCAACTACCTGGCCGATCCCGTAAGCTACTATACATTAAACATGTTATTTTGCAACACAATAATAGATGTGCCGATTAGTAACCAAGGTTTCTCTATACAGCATCCCCGCGTGCGTTACGCTGCGTGTAATGCTGTGGGGCAAATGTCAACGGACTTCGCGCCAGTATTTGAAAAGAAATTCCATGACAAAGTTGTTCCTGGACTGTTCCCAGTGCTAGACGACAATGCGAACCCTCGTGTGCAGGTACTATTAATAAATAGCTATTACCATTGACTTCTTACAAGAAACAAACACACTGCCACAGAATGGCATTAGCGGACAATTTTACATTGATGATGATACAAACGATATAATTATGTTTCGTACGAATAAGAGCTTACTGACGTAAGCGTTAAATTTCAAATTCATACAAAGAGTTACCAACACTGTTAAAAGTTTATAGTAACCTATAAACCTGCAACTGCGGCATTCTTATGGCGTCATTTTTTTCGGTTGATTTGGTATCCAGTTGTTATATTCTATATCTATGGCTAGTACCTATATTCGAATTGTAACAAACTCCAAAACCATGTGAATGAAATAATTATTTATGCCACACCTGGCCATAAAGTGCCTTTTTCCGCACGCTACGCGTACGGAAAAAGTCGATTTCTGCCCAAGTGTAGGCATAAAATGATGTACCTAACACGTGAGGTAATAAATAAAGCCCTTGATCGCATATTTACGCCCCTCGCTTGCAGCTCGGGTCGCAAACATCTGCGATCTCGGCCTTTCTTTGTTTTACCGCACTAGTTAGGTAATGTACTATTATTTTTTATACACAGGCTCATGCTGCTGCTGCCTTAGTTAACTTCAGTGAAGACTGCCCGAAGCAAATTTTGACTTTGTATTTGGATCCTTTGATGAACAAGTTGGAATTAATTTTAACTGCAAAATTCAAAGAGGTAACTGAAGTCATTCTAGTATCTGTGCCAATGTACGTTTTTTATATTTATCTATATAGCCCTTGTATCTGAACTATTCATTGATCGGTAGTATGTTGCTTGCTTAGATGAAGTCTCTCAGTTCAGTGTGCCTGACGGCAAAGGCCTCCTCCAACTCCTTCCAGTGCTTCTGTCCCGCGCCACTCTAGGCCAGAGTGGTCCAACTGTTAGGATTATTTCGTCCTCCCATCATCTAAATTGCGAGCCATTAGACATTGACCCTTCCCAAGGATGCCATGTGAGAACTTTGTGGCTCCACTTTTCCAATGTTCGTTAGTGATACACTAATATTTTTAGGTGCATCACTTCCATAGCATTGGAATATAAAATGTGATAGAAATTATGAGTTTTCTCTTTAGGAAACTTGCGCATTTCTGTTACAGACATTTAATAATGTATGTATTGTGGAAGATTTAAGCAAGATGGAATGACTACTACTCTTAGTAGTTGGATTGATCAAGTAGAGATATTTGAAATAAATTTACATCGTAATATAATTTAGGATTGATTGGGATACAACGTTTGATTGTTCTATTTCAGTTGATTGAACACGGCAGAAAACTCGTACTGGAACAAATTGTGACAACAATTGCTTCCATTGCTGATACCGTGGAGAAAGACTTTGTTCCCTATTACGACCGATTCATGCCGTGCCTTAAATACATTATCGCTAATGCGACCACTGCTGAGCTAAAAATGCTTCGAGGAAAAACTATTGAATGCGTCAGTCTTATTGGTAAGATGTTACTAAATCCATTACAATACAAGAAAAATGGTATTATTGTTCACAAAAAAAGGTTAAAGCTATATCTTCTTCCTAGCGTTATTCACGGCTCAGGGAGCCTGGGGTCCGCTTTGGCAACTAATCCCAAGATTTGACGTAGGCGCTAATATTACGAAACAGCCATCTGACCTTCCAACCCAGAGAGTAAACTAGGCTTTATTGGGATTAGTCCCGTTTCCTCACGATGTTATCCTTTTCCGAAAAGCTTCTTAACTAATATATGTATTTAAATAGTATCAGCCCCATACACTCTTGCACTTGATTGAAATAAATATACTGACTTTAAAATATCTTTGCATAACAGGTTTGGCTGTAGGCGAAGAAAAGTTCTTAGTAGATGCTTCAGATGTAATGGACCTTCTTCTAAAGACTCACACTGAAGGCGAACAGCTGCCAGCTGACGATCCACAGACCTCATTCCTAATTTCGGCCTGGTCCCGTATTTGCAGGATTATGGGTATATAAAACTTGTCACTTGATTGTTGGTGGACTGGATGTAAAATTAAACAAATTGAAAAAATAACGTTGTTAATTGTAGGCAAGAATTTCGCCCAGTACTTGCCTATGGTAATGGAGCCGGTGATGCGCACGGCAGCCATGAAGCCGGAGGTGGCGCTGCTCGACAACGACGACCTCGAGACCATCGAGGGGAACCTTGACTGGCACTTCATCTCCCTCGGCGAGCAGCAGAACTTTGGCATCAAGACTGCAGGTACTTGCGCTAATAATATAAACTCCGATTTTTAATTCAATACTGACAACTAATCTCACTGTCTTTCTTATTAGAAAATAGGAATCTCAGTGTGGCTTCTTAACAAACACGCATACAAGGGGCCTATGACTGACTTTGTTTTTTAGGCTTGAATTGCAAGTGTATTGAAGAAGTTATGCATATTGTTACGTGCACACTTTACTTTGAAGCGTGTCACTGCCAAAATATGCAAAATCAATTAGAGGATTTCGCTAACACCAACCTTCATAGGATGGAAGTCAGATAGTAGCCCTCTATACATTAGAAAAATAAATTAGATTCTATCTTATTGTGTTGTCTTGCTCAGTTACACCTATATTTTATTTTATGCATTATGTATGAAATTCACCCCAGGTCTTGAAGATAAAGCGTCTGCATGCGACATGCTCGTGTGCTACGCTCGCGAGCTGAAGGAGGCGTTTGCGGAGTACGCCGAGGATGTGGTCAAACTAATGGTGCCGATGCTAAAGTTCTACTTCCACGACGGAGTACGCACGGCTGCTGCAGAGTCTCTACCCTACTTGCTGGAATGCGCGCGCATCAGGGGACATCAGTACATCGAAGGCATGTGGGCTTATATTCTGCCGGAACTGCTTAAAGCCATCGATTCTGAACCAGAGCAAGAAGTACAAGTCGAACTTCTTAACAGCTTAGGAAAGGTTGGTTATTTATCATCTTGAGTAAATAACCTATTGGTGAAAAGAGATAGGGGCAGATACTAAATCATCGCATATTTTAATTGCAGTGCATAGAACTTCTTGGAACTGGATGTCTTGGTGAAGAGACAATGGCGGAAGTGCTCCGCATACTGAACAAACTGCTGACCGAGCATTTCGAGCGTGCCACAGAACGTAGGCAGAAGCGTGCTGATGAAGATTACGATGAGGTATTTTTTGGTGGCTATCATCATCTTAGTAGCGTTTTATTCCTTGGGTCCACTTGGTAACCTAATTTCATCTGTCATGATATTAGTTATTATTAGGATTAGTTTGGTCTCCAATACTATGTTCCCTTCATTGCTATGCATATATCAGATTACAGAAAAATCTATAAACATAAGGTCAAATAAAGGCGGCAACTAAATAATAAATGACTTGACAGGTGGTAGAAGAGCAACTGGCAGACGAGGACATCGAAGATGTTTATGGCCTCTCGCGAGTTGCCGACGTGCTGCACGCGTTGCTCTCCGCCTACCGCGAGAGCTTCTTCCCGCACCTTGACACACTTCTGCCGCACCTAGTGGGACTCATGGCGCCCGGTCGCCCATTTTCCGACCGGCAATGGGCTATTTGTATATTCGACGACGTCATCGAGTTCGGAGGTATCTATTGGCTTCAACATGTTCCACTTTTCACACTTCAACAATTCCCTGACACTCATTTGTTCTTTCAAATGTTTTAGAGCTCCTTTCGTGTCTTAAACTGTTGTCGTTTGAATTATTTTATGTGTTAATACAATTTGTGTGTTTCAGGTCCTGCATGCGTGAAGTACCAAGACATATTCCTCGAGCCGATGCTGAGTGGTCTCTGCTCTGCGGAGGCGGAGGTGCGGCAAGCGGCGGCGTACGGCTGCGGGGTACTAGCGCAGTTCGGCGGGCCACAATTTGCAGACGCGTGCGCTCGTGCTGTGCCTCAACTCGCAGCTATTGTCGCCGAGCCCGACGCGCGCTCTGTTGAAAAAGTTAATGCAACCGAAAACGCTATATCTGCGGTCACCAAAATAATCAAATACAATCATTCTAAAATCAACAGAGATGAAATTATCAGGCATTGGTAAGTTTTAATGTTATAAAATCGACTTCGCGTAATACAAGATCGTTTTTGTGTAAAAAAATAGCTTCATAAATATATGCCGTCTCATGAAGATGGACCCCGCTACTAACGTGGGAGTAATTAATCTAAACAAAATATGATGTCAGGTTAACATGGCTGCCAGTTGTTGAGGACACTGAGGAAGCGCCGCATGTGTACTCGCTGCTGTGCGAGCTGGCCGCCGGTGGGCACCCGGCGCTGGAGGCGCCCGACGCGCCGCAGCGGGTCATCGCTATGCTGGCGGAAGCCTTCCTGCGGGACGCCGTGCCCGACGACAACCCTGTTTATGCGCAAATGGTTGCCCTCCTCAGGCAAATACAGGTCAGCAACCAACATTGTTTAGCGAAAGCTGGCGCGAATTGTCTATGAAATTAATGACAGCTTCATATATTTTCCGCGCCAGCTTTCGTGAATCGATCTGTACAATGGAACACCATATCGTTCGCTTAGATGATATAAACGAAAACAAGTTCACTTCACCAGGCTGTTTGGGATAGTGACGTCTTTACTGGTTGTGTAGAGTTCTTTTGAAGTTAACGGCCGAAGATTAGGCAGTTTTTTTTACCGAAACCGATTCTTCCGCGGTAATACGCGTGGAACTGAAACGTTAGGGCGACGCAAAAAAATTACACCTCATTTATTTTCTTACTGGTGAGAAAAGTAAAATTCAATGAATGCACAGTAGTTATTGAGAATTGTTTGTTTACAGGGCAATGCGGAACTCTTCAACTCGTGCCTGCTGCAACTCAGCAACGAGCACAAGGAGGCATTGCAGATGGCGCTTTCACACGTGGCCTAGTACTCCCTTAGTTGCACTATTATTAAACCTAGATAATGTTTCTGGCACGGACATGGAACTTGTTATGACGATTTAAGCAAACACTGGTGTATTGTGTGTATAAAAGATTAGTCGCCCGCGTAGGGTTCACTATGCTACATAAAAAAATATGTATCAGGCGAAACAGATAGATACTTTGCATTTATAAAAAATATTTGTCCCGTAATTTACGTACAATTAACTGGAGTGCGACATGCGTTATAATATTATTTCCGTTTTCCATATATCCATATAGTTTTATTATATATGGAATTAGTACATCGTAACAGACCAAGCCCTTGCCCGTGCCGGTCATCTGGGTATACCTATTACTCATCACCGCGCCCCTCTACCGCCCACTACTCGTATATTTGTTGTAGAGCACTCCGCCTTATCGTCATTTTCTGTAGCCTGTGACGCTACCTTTATCATATGTCATATGATATTGTTCCTTGCATTCATTTGAAATATATTTGACTATATTGTTATAATTCTTGTGTAGATTACAAAGACGATATAACTTTTCAAGGTTATTATCCTGCTATACCAATGTGAATGCCTATGTAGCACTTGAAACTTTCTTCTATCTGACATTGAAAAAATAAAAACATGTGGCTGAAAAAAAAATTACTGTGATATATTTTTTATATAAACGTATAATTTTGACTTGCAGCCGTTATTATCTATCTCATCTAAAACACATTCGACGTCGACTTCTTTTGTTAAGATAGTTGCTTTTTATATTTTTCGTATGTAATGTATTTTTTAAGGACATTTTTTGATGCAGAAAAAGCTCTTATTTTCGTTTATGCAAACAGTTGGCTACCATAAGGTAGATGTTTCTGGCGATGGATTCTTTGTTGTGTAATAACTTTGACATCTTGTTTAATAAAATGATTATCAATAAGTACAGTAGAACATCTGTAGCTGGACTAGCTGGTCATGCTGAGATAAAACCATGCATCAAACGCTAATTGATATTTTTGTATTAGGTAGTAGAACAGGCTGTGATATTTTTTGCAAATATGATACCTATCTTTGTTATTGAAATCAATTATAGTAAATGAATACAAAGTTTTGTATTATCTCAGCATAAAGCAAACCAAGGAAAATGTTAACTGATAATTACAGAACTGTATTTGAATTTTAAATTTCCTAGCTATCGGCTTTCTACTGTGCCTGTTACAGGTGCACCGGTTAGCTGACACGGGTCACGCTCACGCGCGGGGCCGAGAACACTTATGTAATTACTACAACCAGTTATACTTATTTATTATAATTAGCTAGTTGTGATACCAAACCCATTCAGGAAAATCGTAAAGATCCACTGCTGACATGTATAATGTAAGTGCCTCATACGTAGCGTTTTCTCGGCCCGCGACGCTTTTGCACGAAACGTCTCGGTTAAGCAGTAAGCCTGCATATATTGCGCATTTGTTTGACTAAAATTAAAAGTAATTGACATTTTACAGTTGTTTCATTTTTAAACCTATTTGTAGTTATTGAAATAAACTAACTATTCGATTTTAATGAATCTTCTAAGGGTGTTTAATAAGAATTTAAGAACGAGGGTAAATTGAACCCGAGCTGAAGGTTGGCGAGTTTATTATTCTTGTGGGACTTTGGTGTGGACTTCGAGTACAATGTATGCTCTACAACGCAGCGCTGCGCATCTTTCAACGAATAAGTGCGAATTGGACTGCCAGGCTGGGCCACTTGCACACCGTGTGTCCGCTACATCCAGCCATGCCGGACTGCCGTGAATGAGGGGCTTAAGGTACTGATACACATGCTCATTAATAGCATGCTTATTAGGAAGTGGGAGGGGCCTCGCTCCCAACCCCTTTTCCTAATAAGCAGAAAGCATGCTAGTAATGAGCATGTGTAACAGTAGCTTTATGAAGGTTGGATGACAAGATAATGTTAAGCTACTGTTACACATGCTCATTACTAGCATGCTTATTAGCAAGCGGGGAATTGGGAGGGGCCCCGCTCCCAACCCCTCTTGCTAATAAGCATGCTTATTAGCAAGCACAAGCACGAAGCAAGTTATTAATGAGCATGTGTCCCAGTACCTTATTGGTACCAAAGTACAGTCAGCGATTTGTCGTGGGTACATATATAACAGCTTGTATCAAAATTATATTATTATTAGTTATATATGTACCCACCACCATTAAGCTACTGTTACACATGCACATTACTAGCATGCTTTGTGCTTATTAGCAAGAGGGGCTGGGAGCGGCGCCCCTCCCACTTCCCCGCTTGCTAATAAGTATGCTATTAATGAGCATGTGTATCAGTACCTTTACACACCGAAACATGACACGTTTTTATTATGGACATAGGGCACGGAATTACATACAATTTAGCTATTGGTCACACACGTTCTGATTTTTACAGATTATAAGATGGAGATAGAAATCCGCAATCTTTCGATTTTCATGGTACTAGCCCTGATTCCGGACGTGTGTGGCGACCCTTAAGGTACTGTTACTCATGCTCATTACCAGCATGCTTTGTGCTTAAAGCATTCTTATTAGTAAAAGGGGATTGGGAGCGGGGTCCTCCCGCTTGCCAAGAAGCAGGCTGGTAATGAGCATGTGTAATACCTTTATGGGCCGAAAATCGCCTGCCCCAACCTCTCTCTTCCCTCCCATGAAGTTTCCTTACGTAGATAACACGGGGCGAGGCGACCTATCGGTCCCTAAAATTATGAATTCCGTTTCTGATTCCGGATGTATGGCGAGTTGGCGACCCTTAACCTAAAAAGAGGGGATAGTAATCCATAGTGTGTAATATCCCAAGTTTTTCTTCTCTATCGCATTTTATTTCCTAGTTGACGTTTCAACAAATCAACACTCGTTGCTCATAACTATCTATTGAAAGTATTGCAACATTTGTGATTGTGACTTGTGACTTCGCTTTTCTCTTCTCATCTTAAAAATTCAAATTATTGTTTACAATTACATCTGCGGGCTTTGATCATGGTGCGTGACATTTTCATGATACAATTTTGGATACACCAATTCCACTACTAGAACAATTTTTATAAATGTTATTATTCTGCCTTTTTTGAGATGAACTCATTTCTTTTCAGTGGTATAAAAATTTCGGAACCTGTTAGAATATTGTTTTGAAATAAATTGTTACTGTGAAGTGTGTTACTGTAGTGCAGTACATACATGAGTTAACTCTTGCCTTAGTATTTTTTAATTGTGGTCGTAGTTTGGTTTCGGCAATTAGCATTAGTATTTGCTCGTGCTTGCTGGCTTTGAAATTTTCTATTAAAATACTTGAATCTAATAACCGTGTCGTTCAACCACTACCGCTATCACCATTGCTAGGTAAAGTATAAATATATCAAGTAGGTATTTGTTTTCACATAATTAAGTCAAGACACTTCCTTACAACAGTTAGAAATGTACATTTCGTTTAATTGAATGGAACTATGATTAAATTGTAGTCTATTGCCACTACCTACAAGTCAGGTCAGTATTACCCTTGTCTACAGCTGTGACCACAAAATTATTGACAAGACATTTTATCCCATACAAATGCCTACAAATAGAACTTTGCAAATCACTACAACATAATATTAAAAAAGTCGCTTCCCATTGTCTGTATGTATGTATGCTTAAATCTTAAAACTATGCAATGGATTTTGATGCAGTTTTTTTTATAGATAGAGTGATTCTAGAGGAAGGTTTGTACATAAATAATAATAACTCATGCAAAGCGGGGTGGGTTGCTAGTTTGATGATAATTTAAAAAGTAACAATAGAGTGTATCCAAGCTTTAATAAGGTATACGCAAATGTATTGCAGAGATTTGTAAATACTGAATTTAAAAAACATAGGAGATCAAACAAACAGTTCAACTTAATGAGGAATATATTTATACATTTGTTCCTGTGTTCACCTTTGGTGCGATGGGCTGATGAGATCAGTAAAGTGGCGAGGCCCAACTGGACTTGGAGGGCCCAAGATTGGGAAGAATGGAAAACTTTACTAACAAGGCCTTTATCTCGAAAAGGGGTTCTCATGTTGCTAAGATATAAACACACTAAATTTAATCATATAAAGTGGCACTTAGCATGTACAACTAGTTTTTAAGGATATCATATTTTTTCTTACATATTGTTACTGTAAATCTCAAACACAAAGCTATAAAGAAATAAAAAGCTTTTTTACTTATTTATTTTATAAGAGGCGAAATGAAACAATAAAGGTTGTATACTTTATAAGTTAAGTTGAAGTTGGAGTTAACTCCCATCATATGTACACTCATGTGGTGTTGTGACTATAGCATAGTTGTTACACATATTGATGTCTTTCCCATCACGGAACAATGGTGTTCCGGAACTTTGGGAGGCATACGCGGAGCCGGAGCCAACATGCAGAGGCCCTTTCGAAAATAAAATGTGAACTTTTCTAATTGCAAGAAAAATATACTTATGAATTTAAGGTGGCTTTGGAGATAGAGCCCTAATTTGTATTTGCTTACAGTTAAGGCTTGATATTTGGACTCTGCTTTTTTCCATACATAGCTATGTATATAAATAGCTATGTGTTGTGAGCTCCCGATACTTTGGCACTGTTGCAAGTGCCATGTTCACGGAGTAAACTGTCATGCTGCAAGTTTTTAGTTGTGGTGTATCTACACACCATAGCAATTATATACACGTATGTATATATACAGGTTACAACAGTCCTTTGTTGATATGTAATTCGTCATCAATCAGCCTATTCTCTAATCTCCAGGGGTACGCCAGAAAGTATGGTGCATTTGTGACCCTCATCCAATCAGTATCAACTACCTTGTAATTGATAAGTAATAGATAAATTTAAATTCAGGTGACTGTTGATGACTGCCAGTACGTCAGGATATAATGTCGAGAAAGAGACTGCGTGGAGAAGACAATAAAAACTTGAAAATGGCGGAAGCTACGAGCACATGCATCGCGAGCGCAGGCGCCGGCGAGGGGCAGGGGCGCGAGCTGCAGGCGCAAAACGGCAGCGACACCAGCTTCTGCAGCACCAGCCCTGTCGTCGAGCTCGCGCAGGTCAGTAAAAAACTTCTCTCACTGGACTGGACCTGGATTAAACAACCATTTCTTGTCACTAGCTGACATCTTCAGTTTTTTTGTCATTAAAATTCACAAAATATGTTTTTCTACTCGCCTACTTTAATCTGTCAATTACGAGTACTTAGACAAAACTATAAGCTCATACTTTTCGATATTAGACAGTCCAACTCAACTCTCATTTCGATACGCTGTATGTAGGCAACTATAATAGAACTTCATACAAATTCTATACTTATTTGCGATGCCGCCCGCGACTTTGCCGATTGCGCCCCCCGCGCCTGCGCCGACCGCGCGCCACGCGCCGCCTGCCGGCGTGCGCAATTACATCTTTTTGTGTTACATACATCCTTGTTACCTCACGTGTTAGGTACATCATTTTATGCCTACACTTGGGCAGAAATCGGCTTTTTCCGTACGCGTAGCGTGCGGAAAAAGGCACTTTATGTAATAAAGAAAGACCGAGATCGCAGATGTTTGCGACCCGAGCTGCAAGCGAGGGACGTAAACATGTGCGATCTCGGCCTTTCTTTATTTTACCGCACTAGTTAGGTAATGTACTATACCTTGTTGGCCGTATAGGTACCACTCTCTAGTCACTTTCGAATGATGACACGCGGATTGCGGGGAAGGTCAAAAGGCCAAAATCGTCTTACCACCCTACGCTTCTTGATAAAAAACAATAATCTATTTTAGGTATTCGCCACGGACGTCGCGGTAAACATGGGCATTTATAGTTCCCGTATAGAAATAAGCTTTTGATTTTAGCCCGCATTGACCAATCGCTTGCCAAATTAATATTTTCCATCCAAATGTTTCCATACTGATCGACTTATCTTTTTGAGAAACCTTTTTATTTGCCGAGACTGTTAGAAGTTGTGGGCCAGGTAGAGTTTTGTAATTTACAAAGAGTTTCGTTATGTCATCAATTCATGTGATAAGGGGTCGATAGTCAAAACAAGTGATGCTACATAAGTTAAATTTGCACAGCGGGCTACTTAAATAACGAACACGCTTTAATAGGAAACATTTTGTGAAGATTCAACCCCTAAAACGTGGTTGAAAATTTGTATATAGGGATGGCGTAAAATGCTTAGTGAGAGACTTGAAACTTTGTATTTAGATTTCTTATCAATACTTATATAAGATAAATCATTTCAAGGCTTTCCGAAATTCATCCTCTAAAGGGGTTAAAAATGGGTTGTAAGATTGTATGTGGTTGTTGTTGTTGTGTATCATTTTTCAAGTAAAAAACTTGAAAGTCCGACTATTGACTGCTTATTGGGTGGATTTCAAAAAAAGTGTACATAACACAATGGAATATTCACAAAAATGTGACACAAAATGCAGAAAATATCACAATGGAAATTATAAGGACTACTTCATAAGTACAAAAAAAGTTTGTTTTATGTGAAGATACTATAATTGATTTTCATAGAACTTGGAAATTATTGCTTTTATTTGTAAATTTGGCAAATACATGGAAATAAAACAATGTTTATTAAAAAAAAAGACTGAAACATTCAAACGCGACGAATTGCGAACCTCCTCCTTTTTGGAAGTTGGTTGAAAATTACAATGTGAACGATCCTTAAGTTTAGTTACGTAACACGAAAATCACACAATGGAAGCAAAAATGGGTATCACCACCTGTTCAACCTCATGTAGACAAAATAAGACAAATAATTTCTGGATTTGTGAATCCTATGTGTATAGTCAACTAATTTATCTACCGAATTATGTAAAAATACTGAGAAAAAACAATAAGCTTCCTGCTTTAAACTTAGATCCAAATTTGGTAATTTTTTCGACAAAATACAAAAACACACTTTACATCACCACTGCGTGAAAACCAATATAGATACCGACATGTGCGCTGGCGTCGGGGCAACCTAGAATTGTTGCCAGACGTACTATACCACTGGTGTGTTCATATTTCGCATTTAACCGTGTGGTACGGCGTAACACAGCTGTGTAACACAATGGAACGAAATTTGTCCCCGAATTTCAACATTTATTTATTTATCGTATGGCTTTTACACACTGGTATTTTACATAAATAGTATTACACATTAGATTAAGCAATAACAAGAAATTAAAATTTACAACTTTGCAGATATACACTCGCGTGATAGGATTTTGTTAAACATATATACAGAAATCGTCTAAAAAATGATTTTCTAGAAACAATTGTGTATATTAAAGAACTCCTTAAAAAATCACCACACGATTCATTTCAATGCTAAAGTTATGAATTTTTGTTTACCGCGGGGTGTCGTGAGGACATATGAATTTTGTATGGGAGAAAAAAACAATATTTAAGTTTTTATTTTTTCTAACATACTTTTACTGATTATATTCTTTAACGGTATAAAAATCCTATTAGAATATAAGGTGTATTATGAATTACTTGGAATGCATGTGACTGCAATATTTATTTTTATACAGATTTTTTAATGATGAGGACATTTTTCTTTATGAAATGTACACTTTTTTTGAAATTCACCCTATTCCGTAACTAGAAAACTGATTTCAATGTTTATTGATATACCTCCCCAAAAGGGATAAAAAGAGGTTGAACTGAACGTTTGCATTAATGCAGGCCCAAAATTGCTGATGCTAGAAAGTTGAAATTTGCACAGTAGGCTACTTATATAATATAATGAGCACACTTCAATAGGAAATAGTTAGGGCAACCTAGAGGGCTAAAAAGAGGGTTGAAGTTTGTATTAGGCTGGCGTACCTACTTGAATTTTTCAGAGACTTGAAACTGTTTTTAGATTTCTTATCAAAATATAAGAAAAGTAATTTCATGGTTTTTCAAAATTCATGGAATCCACTAAAGGGGTTTAAAATGTGTTGAAATATTGTATAATTTTATATTGTGTAATAAGAACATTTATTTCAGCGTTTATTAATATATCTCCAAAAGGGATAAAATGGGGTTGAAAGTTTAATTTAAGCAAAGTCAAGAATGTGTAATGTTTGTATGGGGATGGCGTAAAATTTATGTTAGCGACTTGAAATTTTGTGTCTATATTTCTTTTTAAAAGACATGAAATGAAATATTGTATGGACTTTGTGTGGTTTTTTAAGTGAGAAACTTGAAAGTTCGTTTATTGACGGCTTATTGTGTAACGATAAAACCAATGTCAGCGTTTATTGATATTCCTCCCCAAAGGGGCTAAAAAAGGGTTGAAAGTAATCGTATAACGAACACAATATAATAAGTAACAGGATTTTTTATTGTAGTCTAAATAAGTATTTTATTCGGTATTAAAATAATTGCAAACATAATTGAATTCGCAGGCAAAAACTTGTAGGTTTATACTCGTATTTTAGCAATATCCATTTTTGTTGATACGTCCGTAGAAAAAAATAAACACTCGTAAAGTTGTCTACTTTCTTTTCGATGCGGTCTTTACTGATTAACTTGAGAAACTTTATGCCAATAAGGAATATTTACGTCACCTTTGATGTATTTGTTTTGGAATTTTGTAACAAACACACAATAGAGAATTCAAATATGTCGGGATAGTTACAATTTCAAATATTCTGTGATATGTTACCTTCATAAATTTCTTTATGCCTTAATGCTTATTGGTTACAGTTCACTAATAATAACGCAAATTCGTAATTTTTTTGCAACATATTTATATCACGGACCACAACACAAACTATAGGTAAGCAATTATTTTAACGAACTAAATAAATGGAAATGGATATTACTTGTCGTGGTTAGTAAACTATGCGATTCGTAAGTACGTTATTAATATATAGTTTGGCCAGGGTCTGTTCTCTTTTAAGCAGAATCAGAGATAATCATATTTCTTAGAAAAAAAGGAAAATTGTAATAACTTATGGCCTCAGGCGAGACTTAAACGCACGACTCTGGGATACACGCCCATCACTCGTCCCCGCAAACCCGCACACAGTGGCCCCGAATTTCTTCATCATATCCCTCGTAGGCGCCTTTAGGGGCGCTTAGCAACATCTACCGACTACCGTTAAATAGAAGATAGTATTTCTTAATCGGCATGTGGACTCAAGTTATATTTGACAATTCACCATCTCTTTTCGGGTGCCTCGGCCCTTTGTTGTTGTTGGCTACTTTGTTGGACCCAGTCTGTAGCTAATATGGCCCATCGTTCTGGGAGCATTCGGCACATGTGTCCAGCCCAATCCCATTTCAGCTAGGCGGCAACCCCGTATTAAATAATAATATTTTTTCAATCGGGAACGTCGGCATCTCTCAGATAGTCATACTTCTTATGCTAGTATTACGAACATTTCAAAAATAAGGGATGGATAGTGTTTTTAGGGTTCCGTAGTCAACCTACCTGTTCTGGGGTTCCTACCTTATAGTTTCGCCAAGTCTGTCTGTCTGTCCGTCCGTCCGCGGATAATCTCAGTGACTGTAAGTACTAGAAAGCTGTAATTTTGTACGAATATGTATATCGGTCACGCCAACAAAGTGGTAAAATAAAAAGTGGTTATAATTTTTTTAGGGTACCCTCCGTACAGGTAAAGTGGGAGGTGGTTTTTTTTAACAAAAAATATTCAAAAAATTACAAAAGAAGAACTTAATAAGAACTTAAGTAATAGGAAAATTATTTTGAACTTGATTGGTTGAACGGTTTTTAAAAAATTGTACAAAATAAATTCTGAGTTAAGTTTGTAATTTAAAACCGTATATGCAAACATTTTTTTTATCTTGAATACTTAATTTATTTTATCATCTCGCACGTATCTTCCTTCTAATAAAAAAAAAGAATGATTCGAATCGATCCACGCGATCAAAAGTTACCCCCGAAAACCCTACATACATAACCCGTCTAGTTTGTATAAATTAGTAACTCAATTTCGCGAGAGATGGCGCTGTACCGTAGTCTACTTCGCGCTGTTAAGGTTTTTCCGCAGTTGATGTGGTCGGGACGGCTGTGATCGAATTGTTAATTATTATAAGCATATTGAGCATGGTATATATCAAAACATTTTTAAAGGTTGCCTATTGTGACAGACGGTAAACTACGGAACCCTACATGGCCCGACATGCTCCAGGCCGGTTTTTTTTTTATTTGGTTGGCCAAATGACCAGACTATAAATTAGACCACTGCTGATTTATTAGATTCTGTACGAGTATCTATCGCACTAGCATTATTTGAGTAAAAGAATTTTTCGTTGTAATACGAGTGAGTGTACCCCTTCCTATTAGAGTAGGGTAACATATAGCATCATCATCTACTGACCTAATAACCATTATCTATCTTTCATAGCCTTTTATGCGGCATCATTCGGGTCGTGTCCTAAAGATGCGAAGATCAAATGCATTTTCAACCGACTTCAATATTTCTAAAGGAGGGGGTTCTCAATTCGTCTGTTTTTTTTTAATGGATGTTACCTCAGAACTCCGTCATTACTGAACCGATTTGTTTTTTTTTTTGCTTTCTTAAAGTAGATGGTTCCAGGTTGGTCCCATTTTTTTCAAAATCCATCTCTGATGATGGGATCCATGAGGAACTGAGGGAACTCCTCAAATTTGAAAGGCACATGCATAGTAATTTGGGTATTTTCTTGAGAAACTCGAGCATTTCTTTACATAACGTACCAGTTTGGTGGAACAGACCTGATGATGGCGACCAGGGATGTCAAAGAGGAACTGCTCTATAATTCGCGGGCCCCAGCCCAGCTGTATCTTCTGATTTGAGACATTCATCTTTTGTTTGTTACGAAATGCCTTCGAGGTAGTCCTATTTGATTTTAATTATATTTTGATGATGGATATCATGAGGAATTAATGGAGCTGATGCTGAACTCTGGCAGTACCTTATGGGACTCAGGTTTGGTAAAATTTACGAGAGTTCTGTTTTCGTCATTCAACTCGTGTTAACGAGCAATTAGGGGAACAGTTCTCAAGATGGAGCTGATGCTGAACCCTGGCAGTACCTAATGGAACTCGGGTTAGGTGAAACATAGGCGAGTGCTGTTTTCATGATTCGATTCGTGTTAGCCAGCAATTAGGAGAGCAGTTCACAAGATGGAGCTGATGCTGAACCCAGGTAGTACCAAATGGAACTCAGGTTTGGTGAAACTTACGACAATTCCGTTTTCGTCATTCAACTCGTGTTAACGAGCAATTAGGAGAGCGGTTCTCAAGATGGAGCTGATACTGAACCCTGGTAGTAATATGTATGTAAGTTTTAAATACGATGTAAGGAAAATTAACAAAATAAAAACATAAATTAGCAATAATTCGCTTACTTTAACTTATACCGGGAAGTCGAATTGAAGTCGGTTTTTTTTTCTTTAAAATTATTAGTATGTCTTTCCCATCACGGAACAATGGTGTTCCGGACCTTTGGGAGGCGTACGCGGAGCCGAAGCCAACACGCAGAGGCCCTTTCGACAATTTAATGAAATGTAAGGGGTACACCGAGCGGATGTTGCACCTGCCCGAGTCATGGGACGCACGCAGAGGCAGCACCCGCGAGGGTGTATAGACTATTGAGATCTAATGGAATCTAAAATATACTGGACTATTAGGTGAAAGTGGTGGACTAAATACTGGGTTATGAAGAATAAAATCTGACGTCTGCCTAACAAAATGGTAATCAATTTTATTTCCGGAAGACGGTGACTCGCCCACATAAGATGGGCCCCCACAAAAAGCGACATCTAAGATGGCTCGAGGGCAACACCGGTATGGGGGCTGGGGTTAGAGAGGTGTCACTGGACTTTAAACATATAGTCAACTCGCCACTTAGGTTTCCACATCTACCCTCGAGAACACAGCTCTCGCGACCCCACTCTGGACGGCCGGTTAAGGCAAGCCAGAGGCGGAGGACTTGGTCGGACGACGGAGTCCCCCAGGAGCGCTCAGGTACGTGGGGTCGCTACTCCCCAACAGCTCGCCACAAGCTGCCCTGCGTTGACTGATTGCACCGGTCGAAACCAGTGGGCGATGGGGTCGTCACATCCCTACGCCTTTTTATTAGTATTTTTATTAGGTTTATTGCATCGCCGCGTTGAACCTGGGGCCAAATGGGGTGTCTATTGTTTATGTTATGATACTTATGATCCAGGTGACATAGGCTTCTACTATCGGTGGGTAGGTTACTTTATTTTATTATTGTTTGATATGTTTACTACGTGTAACTGTTTCCTAAATATATAGTTGAACGCATCACGGCATTACGTATAAGCCAGGAAGGCGCGTACGTCATAATTTGATTGTATGGTAAGTGGACGTCCCTCAATGCGTAAGAGTTGCGGACGACATTGCACTGGGCAAGGCATGAACCAAGAGGTATTTACAACTGTACCTGTTTTAATAAAATAACTACTTGATACTCTGTAATCTAAGAATCTTAGCAGTTATCGTTCCAAATACCATAATTGAAATATTACGACAAATCTTAAAACGAAATTTATTTATAATGTTTATCGTTAAAGCTTGAAAAAATCCTAACGCCAAAGGTATATTTGTAAACTGATATTTGTACATTTTGGAAATTCCGTAAGACGAACTTGATAGAGAATGATAACAATGACCTACTTTTTAAATCATGGAATGATGACTAGTGAATACAATATTTTTAGGCTTTAGGAAATATAACCGCGGTATATAGGCATTAACCGCGAAGAACAGACTAATTAGAGACTGGATCAAAAGATAGCCGGTTGAAAACAGAGTTAGGATTCTGATAGCACAGACTGTGAAAGTGTTAAGTAGTTAACGTCATAATTTCATAGAAAATTGACATGCAAAATAACCCTTATATTATATTATAATAGCTTGGAAGAGATAATGTTTGACTCTAGACTAGCCTTTTGTTTAGACGTCCCTATCCCTAACTAAACAACATAAATAATTAGACTGTCATCCGACCGAGTCCTTCGCTTCTGGCTTGCCTTGCCCGGCCGTCCAGTGTGGGGTCGCGACAGCTGTGTTCTCGAGGGTAGTTGTGGAAACCTAAGTGGCGAGTCGGCTATATGTTTAAAGTGCATTGAAATGTCTCTACTACCCCCAGCCCTCAGCCCCCAACCCCATACCGACTTACATATCATTAAATTGTCGAAAAGGCTTCTGCTAGTGAGTTTCGGCTCCGCGTATGCCTCCCAAAGGTCCGGAATACAATTGTGATGGGAAAGACATACTAATAAAATAATATATATGTTTACGTAAGGCGAGCGTGCCGCATAAGAAACTGCGGTGCTACCGGTCAACAATTGACACCTAATTATAATTATGTTGACCGATAATCACAATTTTTCCGGCTTATTATGAAAACGAAAGCCAAATGAATCAATAGTTGGGCTCGCGGCCAACTATGTGGCGTGATCACTGGCCATGCCTCTGCATAAACATGTTACTCCACCAGTGGGTACACTAGTTCTATTTTCGGTTATTTCCTTTATTATTGACGTACGAATATGATTAGATTAGTGCATAGGCGATTATTACAAACGCAATAACCGTTTATTATTCTTATCTTATTATCTTAACACTTTCGCGGCCAAGAACCAGCTAGTCAAGTTCATTTTGGAAGTCGCATTTAGGATTTTATCTCATGAAATTTAAATAAACGAAGACTCACTGTTGCAAGCACCATTTTCACGGAGTAACAGTTACTTAATTAAATTCTGGTTAAAAAATTAATGTTTCTTTTTTCATATAAGTAAAGTTACCGCGTCTAAAGAGAAATATGATAAGTTCTCTTTAAGATATAATTACACTGCAATATTATTTTGGAAGGTATGCTATGCTACCAGATTCGCACTCTTAAAATTCGATTCTACTGCACTGACAGTGACAGTAGACAAGTTTCAATATATTTCTAAGCGTGCTACCGTCGTAGTCATTCTTGCGATGACTTTCATAGTCACAGGCAGTACAGGCACAGACATAAGTCAAAAAAATATAAACGAGTTTGCGAGCATATGGCCGTAGAGTCGTTTACGAACGCAATTGTTTTTAATGCTTCTGAAAATTCAATGTCCCTTAGTTTTTCTGATGACTTGTTGCCTTGCGTGCGTTTGATATGCGTCCGTGACATCGTCCAAATCGATAAAAATAGTACATTTCGATGCTAGTGCGGAAAGTATGTCATTACTTCACGAGCCCCGAGGTATCTTGCCACGAGCCGTAGGCGAGTGGCAATACTCGGGACAAGTGAAAAATGACATATCTGCACGTGAATCGAACGACGTTTTTCAATAGAGATGCGAAAAAAATTAAAATTCATAAGAACGAATTTGAAAGTTTTTTTTATTATTTCCGTGACACGATTGTAATACAGTTGATATATACATATACATACATCTTCAAAATGTTTATCTTATCTTCTTTACTTTCTCATTTTCAATCTATAATAAACAAAATTATAAATCGCATGTGACAAATCGTATCGTCATGTCTTATTATAGGCCCTTCGAACATGTTTACCGGATTGAAAAACGCCTCTACTTTGACTGACGTTTCGTAGGCTCTGTTCCGTTTCATACACACAGATTTATAAGAGCCGTTTTCAATGTTAATATTTTTAATGAATGATCATTAGTATGATGAAGAAGTAATTATTGAAATATGAAATATCAATATCTTTAATATTATTGCGTTAATAGTAGGTATTTAGTTTTATTACGGCTCGGTAAAGTTAACGAACAATAATACTCTTCGGTACGCAGTCATGAATTGGAACACAACTAAATTTAAAAAGATTGGAAAAGTAAAAAGCACTAGTTCGCAAAAACAAACTTTGCGCACGCAAAACAGCCAAAAAAAGGGCACTTTTTGAGCAACTGTATTGAAAAACTAGTTTCGGTGTTACGCACTAACTGTAGGGTAAGCGCCTAAGCGGAGATCGGCTCGGGTAGGCCGTGCCAGTTGGCTCAGCGAGGCATCCGAAATGTCGGTCAGCGGCTCAGCGGGTCGGTCGATGCCTCCCTTTTGCCGGAATATTTGTCACTTAGGGCAGGTGCGCGTTGCGGGCTGGCCTACTACTGGTGTATAGTATACAGCGTGGAACTTTTCTGTGATTTTTTCTAAAAAGAACGAGTAAGGAACTTAATAAATTCTTACAGTATGCCCAATAGTCTGGAAGCTGTACGAAGAGCCCAAGGAGGCAGTACGAAGTAATGATACCTCTTTTAAAAAAAAGTGTACGTATGAGAGGTACCCACTGTTATTTTTTTTACCTAAAATTTGTTGATACTCGTACATGTTTCCTATGCAATTTTAATAAATAAGTGATTAACGTTTCAAACTTTTGGTTTTGTTTTTTTAAGTATGTATTTATTTACAATATATGTATATGTCGACGAGTAAGCTAATTGCGTCTGATATCGTAGATTTAAGGATTATTTAAATTACTTTCTGCTCACGTGTAGTGCCATCTGTTGAAGGTTGACCTATATTGATTTCTTGGTTATTGATTTTAACGCCATCTGTTGTTAATTGTAAGAAACGCCAAGCGGCAAGCTTGGGTGTGGTCGTCGCAGAGCTAGAGTGATTGTAATTCGTAAGGTTGGCTAACCTGACCACCCGGAGGTGTGAGGTTAGCCAACCGTAGGATTGACGAGAGGAGGGATGAGGGATGACGACTGGAACATGATTCCATCATCATTCTGATTTGAGCGATCGTGGTGAGGGCACGTTAGGCTAGTTCTGCGACGAACACACCGCGTTTCTTTGTTTTGAATAAATCTAAATCCATTTGTATCAACGTGATCGTTTATTATTTATGTGTTATTGCAATTGGAAGTGAATTATACCTACCTAAGCTATTAAATTATACCTACCTAAGCTATTATCACTGAGTTTTATTTTGGTGTTTCGTCAATATTAAATGTGGTTTCTAACATGATCGAAAACGAAAATAATGCTGTTTTAAATATCTATGAATTTTTTAAATAGGTTAAGTACATATTACAAGTAATATTTAGTCTGGTAAGATAAAATATGGACCTTTCATTCTGAAGAATGTAGCGGCTTTCCGAGCTAATGCATCGTAAAATTTAATATGATATAAACTCGTGTCGGTTTATATAACCTTATATAAACCGACCCATATAGTAACCGACACTCGTCAGAAAAAGCCTACTTTCTACACTTGTATCATAAATAACTATTTTCAATACAGTTGCTCAAAAAGTGCCCTTTTTTTGGCTGTTTTGCGTGCGCAAAGTTTGTTTTTGCGAACTAGTGCTTTTTACTTTTCCAATCTTTTTAAATTTAGTTGTGTTCCAATTCATGACGGCTTACCGAAGAGTATTATTGTTCGTTTACTTTACCGAGCCGTAATAAAACTAAATACCTACTATTCACGAATTAATATTAAAGACATTGATATTTCATATTTCAATAATTACTTCTTCATCATACTAATGATCATTCATTAAAAATATTAACATTGAAAACAGTTCTAATAAATCTGTGTGTATGAAACGGAGCAGAGCCTACGAAACGTCAGTCAAAGTAGAGGCGTTTTTCAATCAGGTAAACATGTTCGAAGAGTCTACATATAAGACATGACGATACGATTTGTCACATGCGATTTATTCTTTTGTTTATTATAGATTGAAAATGAAAAAGTAAAGAAGATAAGATAAACATTTTGAAGATGTTCTTAATATATCAACTGTATTAAAATCGTGTCACAGAAATAATAAATAGTACATTTCGATGCTAGTGCGGAAAGTATGCCACGAGCCGTAGGCGAGTGGCAATACTCGGGACAAGTGAAAAATGACATATCTGCACGTGAATCGAACGACGTTTTTCAATACAGATGCGAAAAAATTAAAATACATAAGAACGAATTTGAAAGTCTTTTTATTATTTCTGTGAGGCCGGCAACGACATTCACGGTACGTTATTAGGCCTTGGTCGTTCTGAGTTCTGATTCTGACCCGCCGCCCGCGGCGTGCGGCGGCCCGTCGCCCGCGGCGTCTGAATGGTGTGTTCGGGAATGTTCGGTAGCGGTCGTTCTGGCCCGTCGCGTGCGGCGTCCACCCGCCACCCGCGACTGCCGCCCGCTGCTCGCCGCGTCTTTAGTTATTTTGGAGCATTGCGGCGGGTGGACGCTAGCGGGCGCCAGGTGGTTGGAGCGACAAAGAGGTTTACCCGTCAATGCCAATTTTCGATATTCGTGGTAGGCGTTTTTCGATCAGGCAACCTTGTTCCATGGCCTTACAGAATTTTCAACACACTTGCTCGTAACGAGGTTCTTATCGTACCGCTTTTAGGCTCATAATCCTAGATATTAAACACGCGTGCTTTTTCATTTCATTATATTATTGAACTAGTGTTGTAATCAGATAACCCCATCAAATTAAGTTTGTACCCTACGAGACTAAGTTACGTACCTACACAGATAATACATTCAAATTTTGTCGGATTGGAAAGTTTTTTTTTTTCAAATAAAGTAAACTGTTTTTAGCCACATAATAACTTACGCCTTAAAAAGCAATATCTCCGTATTTAGTTGAATACATGGATTAAAACCTACTGAATTATTGAATATACGTGAATTTGTATTAAATTATTTAAAATTCACAATAATTTGTGCTTCAAACGTAAATAATTTAATTTTTTATTTTGGCTGTTTGGCGGGCCTTTGCCTCAAATTTACGCGCGCAACGCGATTCGAAAAAATACACCAAAAACGCGCCGCGGTAAATTATTTACGTTAAACATTTTTGATTGTTTTCTCGCTTTATTATTATGATAAAATGCAACTATAAGAGAATTAGAAGTAAAACTATAACAATATGTGGATTGGATTAGGCTCCTCTGAAACTACAAAACGCGGGTGCTATCATTAAAATCTAGTTGTACTTAGTAGTGATAAATATACCTACTTATTTGTGACGTTTGGACCTTAACTTCGGGATTTATTAGTTGAAAATGTAAAATATTGTCATCAACCGACGTCGAAAAGGCATCGCAAGAAGCTTCAAGTAGTCAATAAAGGTTAGTGAATCTCATATGCTATTAATTACCATGTACGCATTCTGACATGATTCTGACAATTAAGTTAACGTATTTAACAAAAGTTAATAACCTCGAATTAAATTTTGATTTTTACTTACAAGTGTGTTGAAAAATGTCGTATGACACGTGTGTGCATGGCCATTATACACATCGGCTTCCTTATTGCGCACTCGCTTTCAGCTCGCGCGCACAATACCGCCTCGTGTATAATGACCATGATAGCACACGTGTATCACAATGTACTATTATGACACGATTCGTCACATGGTATTTGCTATATCAATTGTGCCATTAATTATAGTAGTATTAACACTTTGACTGTCCATGCATTACATAAAATGCACTTTCGTTGCATTGCAAAAGTGTTAATAAGAAGTAAGTAAATGAAGTAAGATAAACATTTTTAACCCTTGACCAGGCCCCAAAGAACTAGCGTGTCTTAATACGTACTGTATATAGTGTTACAACCGTATTAAACGCCTTGTAAAACATGTATTTACGAAAGTCGGAGATGTTCCTTAACCTTAACCATAATCTTCTTCTTCTTTTATAATATGGCCTCTGTCCGAGAATTGGACAATTTTGCCAGTGTCCCGTTTTAATATTTCATTGTAACTTATATAAATAGTATATTGCCTCTCGGGCGACGTTGTTCGGTAATTGGCCTTGCTATTTATTCCGTTTTGCAGCTATACGTAATAAATATCTCAGGAGGCCGAGATCCCGGGACAACCGAGTAATGACTCAATAACGCGATTGCACGCGTTTCATGATTAATGCTTCATTAGCTGCACACTTCTTCGTTAGTTTACTGCACAAAAAGCTATAAATATTACACATTAAACAACATTTAGCACACAAAAACAAAGAACTATTCAAGAAACGCAACCGCCATCTTGAATATCAAAACGGAAGACCACCTTAACCATAAAAATGTGGGTTACGGTTATCCCATCGCCTGTCTAAGTAATTAACCGTCATTCGATTTTGTCTTATTATATTCTTGATCAGGCGAAGGGATATATTCCTCCCACATCTTATATCGGTTGTCAACTTATCATAGTCATGGTTTAACTCCAGATCTACTACGAAACATTATATCAATCACTGAAAACATTATTTTATGATCTTTATGCACGGCACGCTTCAAAATCCAATACTTTATCTTTGGCCGTTTAAATCCAGTTGACCAATGATGTTAGTGGTTTGTTTACAAATCCGAACACTTTACTAAATTTAAGAAAAACACGGAGATTTTATAGCTACATGAATTCGCTCTAGGTTGAACACAAAAACAGTTTTATTACTTACGTGAGTTTTTATGATATGACAAAACAATTTACCGGGCCATGGGAAGAATAGCTCCCGCACAGCTAAACCCTAATAAGGCCATGGGATAATGTCAACCCATCATTCTAATTCTGCTCATACACAATACTGCATGAATATTTAGCAATGTTTACGGTTGCATTATCTTTCAAAACTCAAAATCTACAAAATATCAAAAAATTGTTCGACCTATGTAGGTACTTCTGTTTCATAGAAATTAAGGCAAGTGTTCGAATTTCTCCGTAGTTTACTGAAATTAGAGTTCAAGTGATTTTAAACGGCTGCCAAAGATATATTACGCGATTTATAAGCGTGTTGGTGAATGAAGATCATAAAATACTATTTTCAGGGATTGACAAAATCTTTTTCAGTCCTCCGGCCGGTAAGCGCCACTTTACACAAAACTAAATTGCCGCCTACCGGCTCCGTCGGGCAGAAAAATAGTATACAAACCTCGGCCGTTAAATGGGAAAGCCTCGGATCACATGTTAGTCGACCTCGGCTTCGCCTCGGCCGACAATTACATGGAATCCGAGACATCTCCCACTTAAACGGCCTTGGTATGTAATCTACTATTGTAGGAGGCTTGCAGTTAAAACCTGACTACGGTAACCGATATAAGATGTGGGAGGAATATATCCCTTCGCCTGGTAAAGGGTTAAGTTATTCTTCCGAGTTCAACTGTATTACAAATGGTGTCACTGAAATATTTTAAGTTTTTTTCGCAACTGTATTATAAACATCGTTCGATACACGTGCGGATATGTCATTCTTCACTCGTCCCGTCCCGAGTACTGCCTAGATATCTCGGGACAACACTCGGGAATGACATCTTTCCGCATTGCATCGAATGTACTATTACAGAGTTTACTGGCTCACCTGTAGTCATAGGGGGATTATTTGTAGCAACTTCTGCATTAGATCTCGCTGACTTTGCTGAAACTGTTTTATAAATTCACCGTAGTCGGTACTTTTTAATTGCCTTCAAAATTTCGAAAGCGGGTTTTTCAATAGGCTGTATTTACGTAAAAATGATAAAACTTACATTTTTTTCTTTGTATCTATGCAGGTTTAGCATTATATCTGTATCAATACTTCTTAATCTTAATTATTTTTCGTTGTGAAAATAATATATATGTGTCAAATTCAAAGCGGTTGAAACGCCGAAAAGTCGAGTGTGACGTCACTGTACATTTTTGTTTTAGGGTTACGTACCAAAATGGTACAGAAGGAACCCTTATGGTGCGACTCAGTCTGTTGTCGGTCTGTCACATCGTTAAATATCTCGAGAACTACTCAAGCTAGCGATTTGAATTTTATAATAGTTATAAATATGGTTAACCAAGACACATTGAGAGAGGATTTATTATAAATAAGTACATTTTAATTAATTTCCAATGAAAAATTTAACCGCCGTAGATTTTATTTTTCTTGATTTATATGATATCGCGCTGTACTTAAGTAACGACTAAAACAAACTTAAATAAAAAACTGTTTACGTAATAAAAATATCAAGAAACAACAAAATCTCAACTAACTCTATGATGAGTGAGAGTGACCCAATCTGTCGATACATGGACTGACGTCAAATATAGGTGCAGTTGCAACTCAAAGTTTGTCTGACTATTAGCAGTTAATCGTTTTTTTTAGTATTTTCATCATAGTATAAGGATCAAAGTGGCACTTTTCTTCATTCCTGCGAGGAATCAAAGTGGCACTTTTCTGTTCAATTACATTTTACGTTTTCGGGCATTAACTAGTGGCATCGAGGTGTTAGTATGATGCTGTTTTCGGTGTTGTTTATTTTCTCTAAGTTGGTGTGAAACGCAGTATGTGTCACACGGTATCAAAATTATTTTCATCTTGGACGTTAAGCCTTGAAACTAGGGCTGCCATCTCGTACATTGCCGAAACCGGACAAAAAAGTTGAAAACCCGGACATTTCATTAAAATCGCGGTCTCTCCCCGGACACTAAAGAAATCAATTTTTAATTTAAAAATTTAGCTTTTGCTAGGGATTGACCTGAACCCAAAAATGTCCGGGTTTATCCCGGACAGTTTTAAAAGTCCGGGCCGGACGCTCCCCGGACGGCCTCCAAACTAGGAGAAATCCGGGGAAACCCGGACGGTTGGCAGCCCTACTTGAAACCCTCATTACGCTCAGGATTCTACTTTAGAATCCATCGCTTCATTCAGAATTCCATGTACGCCCTCGCCGAAAAAATATATCATTTTGATCCCTTCAATCCCTTGTAACACAATCTACTATTGCATTCGACAAAATTATTATTTGTATAATAGCAAAATATTGCATGTGCCTCATATCGCTCGTGCGCAGGGTTGCCAACTCAAATTTTTATTTACCACTAAAGCACAAATTGAAATCCCCTAAAACTGTAGTGATTTTTCGGAAAACCCCCTAAATAAAAAAATTAATGAATATTAAATAAAATTTCTTTATTCAACATTAATTATCGACATTATTCAGTATCTCTACCATAAATAGGGTTTGCAATTCGAATATTCGAATATTCGAATATTCGAATTATTCGCCATAAATATTATTCGAATACTACAACACTCATTATTCGAATAAAACGAATATTTCGAATAGTGCAGATTTTATTCAGAAATTATTATTTTTTACGAAAACCTGTAATAAAATGCCTGTTTTAATTGTATTTCACTTTAATAACTCCGTGGAAACAAATTTTAATTCGAAGTAAAAAAAAGCCTAAAATTAAATCTTCAAAAACTACCCAAATATCGTACTATAATTGGTAAAAGGATTGAGAATTCGGCTACTTGCTACGTAATTTGTTATATAGGTCGTCCCACTAGGTTTAAGTTAGCACACAACAACATTGTCCTGTAATGAGATAGAGATTTTGAAATTAAGCACTGTTCTTTTTTCGTACCGATGGCAACAGTGAATACAGTGAATTGTAAAATAGACTAAAAAGTTTTTATACCAATGAAAATATATCTAGTAGTATTTTCATTGACACTAACGTTCATTTCATTCATTAACTTTTTTTGTAATGTAATCAGTACTTTATGTAGCTGTGTGTGAAATCATTCAATTCAACTCTCGTGAAACTACCTATACTGAAATAAACAGAAACCCTAAAAGCTCAATAAGCCAACCATTACCTGTGTGCGTACCATGAGTTGTTTTCGATTGCGACTGCGGCACCACTACTCTGGCAAGAGCGAGATGGATTGTCGAATACCGCAGTCGCAATTGAATACAACCCATGGTAAGCAGTAAGCACACTGCATAAGAAATAGATCCTGCTCTTAGTTTAAATTTTTCGTGCATGCTGTAATTATACACCCAGTGCCTTATTTCAATGACATGTATATTATATTGACTTGACTTAATGGGTAAATACGATTTGGTTTTACACAGTACAGTCGGTATGCACCAATTTTTGATTGAGTTTACACTCTCTTCAGACCATATCTTTATTACTTTTAGAGATATCATATCAGCGATTTATAGTGAACCAATTATTCTACGTCAACTTGAGCTAAGCCGCGTCAGTTAAAATTTAATTAGCCGCCTAGGCATTGTTACTTGTTACCATACCATTTTATATTTTGCAGTCTTAACAAGTATCAATACAAAAATGATTCAAATAAAAATTATAGTTTATTCATTTGCTTAACTCAAACATGTGTGTAAGGTTAAGGTTGAAAAGGATCTGAAGTGTTGCGGGTAGTCTGTAGAGTAGTGTTTTACAAAAAAAATCCGTAAACCTGATACTTCCAGATCTTGACTCGCTTGTGCCCATTCGAATCAGAATCACGATCTGATTGAATCTTGATAGTTAAAAAAAATACCACAAAAAATCCTTTCTATTTCGCCACATTTTTGTATGCACTTACTTTGAGCATGGCGTAATGAAAACTTAAATTTTATATGGAAATTTAGGGTCATTTTTTAATTATCAGGATCGAATCAGCTCGTGATTCTGATTTGAATGAGCCCATGAAGGTCCAGATCTGGAAGCATTAGGTGTTCGGGATTTTTTTTGGGAAAAGCTTAGATACCAACATTAGGAATAGTCAACCAATCGCTCTTGTTCCTGTAACAATGTTAAAGGAATAAAGCATACCTACATATTTAACAATTAAACTACTTAAAATCATTATTTTGACTTATTTTTCAAAAATATTCGTTTTATTCGAAAAATTCGAATATTCGAATATTGAAAATCGAAGTATTCGTATTATTCGAATACTAAAATTGGACGAATAATGCAAACCCTAACCATAAAGTCATTAACGCTCGACCGTTTACGCCACAGATTTAGTATTTTTGGTCAGAAAGGTTGAATGATGGCCTGTCCAGACGGGACTAATAAATGCAATTTGATAGATTGGGAGAAAATTTCGTCCCCGTTAGGATGCCTCTTCTCTTACACATCACTGTAGCGTAAATCGGAGCGTTTGAGTTCCGGTCGTATATATTTCTTTCTCAATCGCACACTTGTGAGTTCAAGCAACTGAGAGTGGAATGGACTGCAGTATCATTTCATTTTCAGTAATAATTTCGCTTCTCAACACATTTTTCGCTGTCACACATACATGGAATGGGAAAATCAAATATCCCTAAATTTACCCCTAGAAATATTTCACCCCTAAAAAAACCTCACGCGTCTTGTTTACCCCCTAAATCTAGGGGGAAAACCCCTAAGTTGGCACCCCTGCTCGTGCGAGGTAACCGAGAATAAGCGTCTATGTAAGTACATGTTCGGCCGCTCGAGTCCCCTTCGGAGCGACTCGTGGCGCCTCGCGTGTCTGACGAGTCTCCACGTCGGCGTCGCGCCACCGTCGCCCGCCCTGCGCGTCGCGCCCCTCCCCCGGCCCCGAGTTCCCCGCTGCCGCTCGCTAACCTTACAATCAACGAACGAGAATTATATTTATCATTCCGCGCTTATAGATCCTACGGACTTCACGCCTTTCCACTAGTGACTCTTCGAGCAAATGAATACGCGTGTTGTTTTGCGATCCTTATCTGTAGGTTCTCGCCTTAATTTTAACATTCAATCTGGTCCACTTCCTCAGTGACTGGCAGCAAAACTTTCAATAGTTAAATGAATAATACGTATATGAATAAATCCAAATAGTTAATAAATTATCTTGACCATATATGAGTGAAAAATATTGAAAATAGTTTTAATAAAGTGCGTATCCAAACGGAGCTATATTTTGATTGGAGAACCGGGCGCCATCAGTTTTCAAAACAATGAAATTGTTGACAGTAGTTTGACACGAATCAGAGTGTTATCGGTGACTCTATTAAGATCAGAAGCAGAGGATTCCGTACGAGATGTCTGTGACGACCACAACCACGACCATGCTGAGCGCACGGCGCGGCGCCGGCCCCGAGCCCCGCATCAACGGCCTGCTCAAGCACCCTCAGCCACCTGCTGCAGTCGACCTTCCCGTGAGTCATCAATTCATCATTCAAGTTCATTTAAATGTAACACACAGGATTGTCTAGTGGGTTCTCAGTTTAACTTCAAACTAATTAACGTCTTAACACCGCTGAGCTACCTACGTATAATTATTTCTTAGGAATTAGGTCGTTAGAAATACGCTTACCATCATAACTTCCCATTTTTATGTTCCACTTCATGAGTATCATACCTACTTGCTGGTTCATAGTTCTAGATAAGAGTTTTAGCAGAAATACCTGCCTGATGACTAGACAATGACAAACATTGTCTGCTGCTCTGAGGCGAGGAGTGAAAGTGTGTCCACTTCCACAAACACAGTCAAGTGGGTACACATTAAACGACCGGCTGCTTGGAAAGTTCTGCTAACAGCCAATTCTTTTGACGTTTATAAAGGGGTAGTATCCTGGCACTTCCAAAACATATACGTTTCTGTTTTTGTATACTTACCTATTTGTATTGCAAAATCATACCATACGCCTCGTCGCGACTGTTGTCCTTTATTTTTCAGATTTATGGTGTATGTATAATACATAGATGTGTTACTCGATATTGACTTTACATTTCTATCAACAGTGTTTTGAAATGCTTTTAGGTACTACTGATATATATAAATATATTTTAAAGTCATATACCTACTTATGAAATAGGTAGGTATGCGAACACGGATAGAAATGACATTACTGAAGGCCTACCACGAACCACGAACGAAGTTTCACCTCTCTGTCGCACTTGAGTGAGAAATCACAAGTGCGAAAGGGAGGTATACTTTCGTTCGCGGTTCGTGGTAGGCGCTCTGATACTGTAATTTTCACATTCGAATACTGTTTCATTAGATTACAGTCTCTTTAGTTCTTTACGGCTAATATTATTGTCTAAAACCAATAACTTAAATGCCTACATGCATAATTTTCTCTATATAGGTACATATTCCACATATCATAATATAGGCGTAATCCCGAACTTTGCCAGGCCTCGAGGGAGTCTGCGGTTTCGCGAAAACTGCATTACTTCACGTACGTAAGTACTATCGCGTTCAAAATTACATGGGCAGTTTATGAATTAATTCACTCATAAATTGCCCATGCATTTATGAAGGCGTGTGTACCCAACTAATATTAACTTTAACCTAGTCAAAACTTACTATATGTAATACTTGAGTAAAGCGTTAGAGACCCAGCGGTTCAAATCCTGTCGGCTCGTAGCAATGAGTTTTTCTGAACTTATGTGCGAAATGTCATTTGAATCATTTGATATTTACCTATCGCTTTTTGGCGAAAGAAAACATCGTGAGGAAACCGGACTAATCCAAATAAGGCCTAGTTGACCATCTGGGTTGAAAGGTTAGATGCCAGTCGTTTTTGTAAAACTAGCGCCTACGTCAAAACTTGGCATTACATAGTTGCCAAAGCGGACCCCAGGGTCCCTGAGCCGCGGCATAAGCCTGAAAAACACTAAGAAGAAACAATTGTAAAATCGATTTATCATTGAATTATTACTAACTATTTGTGGTGGTTCAGTTATCAACGTTGCAGGCGAGTCCTATTAGACTACTAGGAATAGGTACTTACTAATGAGTGGGCCATTTACCCAAGTGATTCTTAATTCAATACATAGGCATGAACATGTATTAGTACATTGTGTATTAAGGGCGGTAAACCAGAAATCACCAACGAGTGTGATTGTGTGTGTTAATTTTGGCACGAGTTCGTAATTCTTGTACCGCCTGCGATACATACAATGTTTTTCATCAGAATTGCGAGAAAATAAATAAACTTTCTATTCAGGTAAAGAAACAGTAATTATTAGCGGTAGTGTAGTAGTAGCACAGTCCACAGTACTCCGGAGTGACCGGCGACTATGTGCGGCGAACGCGTGGGGGGGAGGTCCTCTGGGAGCTCGGGGCGGGCGGTAAAATAGTATGAGAATCCTTTAAGACCATAATATTACAGCTCATTAAGTCTAAGTATGGTACGAGCAGGTGTAATGAAAAAAAACTTATTGTTATTGCTATTATATTATGCGGCTACAAGGCCTACAAGTTGTCGCGAGTTTGTTTGCTGTGAACCACGTTTGTCGAGTTTGTTCAGGGCTTATGTTGACGTCACAAGTCATCGTTGACGTGATATTTTACATTTAATTACCTATTGTAATTTCACACATATTTATTTAATGATTGATGCAGGCTTTCGGGAAACAAGAATATACATAGACTGATAAAATATAACTGTAGTCGTAGTCGGACAAAAATGTCGAGGAAGAGAGAAATTAAACCAAGTTGGTATTATTTTTTAAATTTTCCTTCATAAATCGAAATTCATTCACTGTAAACAATTATAAAAATATGTTTTTGTACGTGCAAATCAAGCCCTTTCAAATGAAACCCCACATGATCTAAGTACTAAACAATTTTTTTGCCCTCCTCATAGATATCAGGCATTATTCATCGAAAATAAAAATATATGTTTAAAAATTTTACTTTGTTAGCCTTCTTTGTAACTATTCCAAATTTCACATCGATAGCTTATGTAGTTCGCGAGATATTTAACGAAGTCAGACAGAGCGTCGCCATTAGGGTTCCTTTTTTTACCATTTTGGTACAAAACCCTTAAAACCGCTTGCTAGAAAAATAAACCTACTTTTGTCTAGGTCTGATGAGAATTAATGAATCATGAATCCAAGGCGTTCCCCTTCGCTTCCTTTTCAATTTAAGGCTTTCGTCTGCTTGTAACTACAGCTTAAAACAAGGTACCTATGTATTTATCATATCGGGATCTCTCAAAAACAAATAAACATGGTAAATACCTCGTTTTAAATAGTAATTAGTTGTAATATACATGACCATATGTTAGCTTAAAATCGTATATTGTGACTAACTAAAAACAAAATAAACTAAATCAAAAATGTTTGTTTTTTCATAGCTTGTGTCATGCAAATAGGTGTTAGGAATGGTTGGTGGAAACAATGACGGCCGAGGCGGCTTGAAAATATTTGGATTTCGAAAATGGCTTATGTGGAGTTTAGTTACAACTTATGCACAACAGGATGCATTTTTATGACTCTTATTAGCTAGGATACCTAGATCGAGATTTTTGATTTAAACATACATACACCGTGGGCGTTAACGTTAAAAGAAGCATATAATGATAGATGAGTTTTGTCACGTCAAAAAAAATATTTTTTGTTTTTTTTTAAGATGATGAATAATGTTTTTCATGGCCTATTATAATACCTAAGTCATAACGAAAAAAGAGTTTTAAAGTTTATCACAAAGTCAGTAAGTAGGAACTTATGTCATAAGTGTCATACGAGTAACATAACTAAAACTATAGTGGTAACACTAATCAAAAATGCGTTTTTGCACGAGTTATGATAAAAACAGTTTGAGAGAACGATGTAATTATCTCTGAAACTAAGCCAAATCCATGTAGTCTCTAAATGCGTCAGGACTAATCTTTCGATTTTTTAAGTCATATAACAAATAGGTATGAGCGGTATTGTGTCAATCTTATGGAGCATTTTAAGACGGTTAATTTTTACATGATTGCTCAAAAAAGGAGTGTATCTAATGTTTATAAATGCCTGATCGTATGCTGGTGGTTGGTTTAAGAATTGGAATGCATCACATATTGTTCTCTTACCGAATGTTATTATGATAACGAATTGCGCAATATATATTGTCTAACGTTTATTATTGATTGTCTATAAAAGAAAGAAATTTAGTTTTAGCTTTGTCTATTCGAGTCGTGCATTAGACATCATAGTTTAGTTATTTAGTTTCTTGTTGTGCATTCTTAGCAAATTCTAGGTTAAATGCTTATTTGGTGTAATATATGTCACTAAAGTACCTGAGGATAATAAGGCCTGTCGGGTTATAAGGCCTAAGTCGCCAAAATTGTATTTAAAATGTGCGCTCGCGTCTACGGCTTCTATAGGTGCATGACACCTAATGAACGATAAAGAAACTAGAAGTCGGCACTTCCTCGCTAGGTGGCTCTTTACCAGCTTTCGTATTACATTATTTATTGAGCACGGTGGCCACGTAGCTTCACAAAATATGCTCGAAAAAATATGAAATATTTCTTGAAATATTACGCATATCAATTTAAATTTGCACTCGTTTACTCCTTTACTAATTTCTTATATTTTTGTATATTTTTGCATAACGCAGTGTGATACAATATTTTTTTATCTTAATTTATTATTAATAGTTTTGGGTGGTGATAATAAGGCCTACAAGATTATTCTCTAGGCCTTATTGCCCTCGTGTTTTGGATATGTAAATTATGGCGATATACCATGTGTAGAATAAGGCCTATATGTCAAAATATTTATTTTTGTGTTCTTAGGAAAACATGCTTAATTATGCTTACAGTGTACGAGTATATAAGATGAACGTAAATTTAAAAAAATAAGCGTAATTAGAATGATCTATTTATTATAATTATAAGATTCTAAATACATGACGAGAATCAACATTATTTCCTGGTTTTTAAGTCTTAGGCCACCCGTAGGCCTTCTTACCCTGCCAGAGTAAAACAAGGCCTAATAGGAAGGTTGTTAAAAACCTTTTGTTATGTTTTTGATTTCACCTCACCTCTTTTTAGTCTAATATGTAATGTTTGAACTGAACGACTTATTACCATTAAAATATATCGATTAGATCAACAATTATCCGTACAATATACATTACTTTGTTGACATTTTCAACCGACTTCACAGTTTCAATTCAACAAAGTTCTCAATTCGTGTTTCTTTTTTTTAATGTCTGTTACCTCAGATGGCGGCAATACGTGCTCTTTGTTATTCTCGACGACTTTATTCAGACTCTACAAACATGTATGCTTAGCGATCATAGTTAAGTTAGGTAATGGGTATAATAAAACGATAAATTATTGTCACTGGGTTAGGAGTGGTAGCGCGTAATTTACACAGTGCACTCCAAGGTTAATAAACTTGTTGTAGATTTATCAATATCATAGGTACTATCGCGTTCAGAATTGCATGGGCAGTTTATGAATTCATTCATTCATAAATTGCCCATGCACTTTTGAACGCGTGTGTATATGTGAATGAAATACAATATTCCGAAACACAAAAGCGCCTTTCCGAACGGGTGTACTTTTCACATTATAGTTACCTATTCGTGTCCATTTGTTATATGAAAGCGGCGACCAACCTCGGTCTCCGTGCTAAAAAAATGTCCCCAACGTTACGAAGAACCTTTCACCAACAACACTCCTAAATAAATAACACTGGTAGCGTATCTCTGACGTATTTACATAACGCCGATCAATTTGATTAATCATTAATAATGTAAAAACGGTGGTTGATATACATGTTTAAACTATATTTTAGGTAACTATAAATCGTAGCGGGTAAAATGCTAATAAATTTATTGACAGGAAATATTGCTATTATGAGATATTTTGAAATAAGTTAGTCTGTTTTTCGTTTAACATTGGAACGCATCGAGAGTGCCAGAGTGCCAGTAAACCGTTCGACCTGTATTTGTCTAATATGTTTCTAGAATCTGTTTGTAGGTCAAGACTGTTTTAAATTATTTCTAAACCGAAAAGGTACATTTAAAGACCTGTCTAATTACCGTGCCGTGCGACGAATTCCTCGAACCGCTTGCTGCGTGGTTGGCTGCGTTTGCTACTAAAGTACTCAGGGTATCGTTTCTGCTTATCACTTCACAGAACTAAGACATTGCATTGACCATAATGCATCAGGAGAGTATTAGTATTACCAGTCGAATAACATTCAATCTACTTTTTAATTCTTTGGTATTAAGGAAATTTAGATATTTCGATTATAATGTTCTCACACAGTCAACCAATTGGAACCCTAGGCCACTGTACAACTAATTCATAGTGACGCTATAAATCAGATTGTAATAAATCTCTCACTGCTGGTCACTGTGACATGGTTCTAGAGAGGCCTAGGGTTACAACTGCTTGACTCTACATACCCCATTGATCGCAGTGAGCATATTTAAGGTCAATATTATTAACATTTACCAAAGTTCTGCTCTTACTTTCGAAACTAAGTGGATTGATTGAAAAATTGACATCAGTTTGAAAACATACCTATTTTCTGTTTCAAGCATATTTATGTAAAAAAGGTTATTATTTATTTGTAAGTATGTATTTAGAGAATATCATAGGTGAACGTTGAATGTGTGTTATGAGTAGGTATGACTAAGACGAGCGGCGGGTTACGTCACATCGCGCCACTTCATTATCGCACACGTCGGTAATCGCCTGGCTGAACCTTGACACATCGCCTGACAATTCCACTCATTGTAATGTTACACGTTTAAATTCCGTTTGCCGGGTGACTGGACTTTGAATATCTTTATCAAACATCTGAACTCTCCAAACATATCCAAATCAAACCAATTCAATCCATATCCAACACAAAAAACGACATCATAGAACTGTTACATACATACGTGTTGATATGCTTTTACTATAGGTAATGCATTGTTAACATCCACGTAGCGTTAATTTTTAATGCAATGAAATAACTAGGGGACCTAAACGTATGGGATGTGCAGACTCTTGCATTAGCGAGGAGCGGCGAGAAAGGATATTGGCATCCGATCTCTCCGAGACACTAAATTAAATGCGTCTGCAAGTAATGCAGACAAATGTTTTATGATATAACGGGCAATTTTTACAAAATGGATTAGCGATAGAATGGAGAGCGAAAATCGATGAAATGATGCGAAGGGTTTGATTTGTATGAACTTACTCTACTAAGACTGGGCGCGGACAGAATCCCGTAAATTATTGCTTTTAACAACATTGACACATGTAATAAAGACATTAAACCGTTAGGTCTGAATCTGAGGATACGGCGCCGTCTGCACTAAGTAAGTTTTACATTGCGTACTAACTTATATAATAACTAGCGACCCGCCCCGGCTTCGCACGGGTTATTATTATACATTAAAACCTTCCTCTTGAATCACACTATCTATTTAAAAAAACCGCATCAAAATCCGTTGCGTAGTTTTAAAGATTTAAGCATACAAAGGGATATAGGGACAGAGAAAGCGACTTTGTTTTATACTATAATTATTGTTTATTTATTGCAGTCGCTGAGGGTGGCGGCGCCGTTCAGCACGGACTCGATGGCGGTGGCGGAGCGCGAGCGCTGCGCGTACGGGCGTGTGCCGCGCGCGGCGGCGGCGGCAGGCACGGCGGCCCGCCGCGTGCGCGTCTACTCAGACGGCATCTACGACATGTTCCACCAGGGCCACGCGCGCCAACTGCAGCAGGCCAAGACAGTATTCCCCAACGTATACCTCATCGTCGGAGGTTAGTTCATCTGCCTATTAACTATGCATAGCAATAAGTTGCCTGGCACATAACTCTCTTAAACAGAATAACATACAAAATGATTCGCTAAATCAGTGGGACAATTAAATACATAAATTCATTCATTGTCTTCATCGAGACTATGTCTACACTAAAGTTTAAATACGTGAAAACAAAACATGAGTCAATACATTACGTAGATGTTTACAGTGCAACCCCTATAATTGATCTGCTACTTGCGTTGACGAAGACAATTACCGGATTTCATCTTAGATTTGTTATCTAAATGGAATACCGATGTCAACTACACAAGAATATGATAATAAAATAATATAGTCATTTTAAAGTGAAAATAATTGGACGTAGATACGCAAAAACGTTCCAACCCACATGAATTGTTCATTCTAATTAATACCATATAATGACAAGTAAAAGACAGTTATTAAAATGGCAAATTCATATGGATTGGAACGTTCTTGCGTATCTACGTCCAATTATTCCTCCTTGTTCGACACCGAATCACAATCACACTGCGATGGATTATATCTGCCAGGTATCTAATTATCGACCATAGAACACATTGTTTTGGTTATCTATCCTCTACCGTTGGAAGAGACAGTCAACCTTCAGATTATGAAACGACCGCTGCACGAGTATGTCTTTGCCTGTTTTTGAAAATTAAAAATGTGTTGCCTGAAATTGGAAGAGATTCTTTATAAACTGCGCACTTTTGAGGAGGGTGCAGAGTCTCCAGTGGCGCCTCCAATGGGGCGATTGTGTTTTCTTATAAACCTTTCTATTTCTCTATAAATCTCCCCGCTCTGCACCCTCTTTAATTTTAGTTATGAATCATGTGCTGTGCATTTTTTTGCTACGCGAGTGTTTTTCTTAATCACGTGCATTAATCATTAAAGCGCATCTGTAAACAATTGCGTTATTATTGCGATAACAAATATCGTGCCATTCTATTAATCATGTCTGTCAGCTTAATAGATTGGCGTGACTGTATTCGAATTATAAATAAAAACAACTCATTGGTCAGAAAATGTCGCACGATTTAATCGTGAGATATAAACTAATATGAAGATAACATTCTCGTACTCGTGATGCGTACAATTTACGCAAAAGTAGATAGATACGTACAATAACTTAAGCTTACCTCGATCCTTTGAGTTTGATTTGGTGAAGATATTATCATTTAATGATCGGTACCTACTGTCTAACGCCTCCCTGCGAAGGTCAATTAAAAGTGAGTAAAACCGTTTTTTCCGCTGGAGAAGTTAGATGTATTCGAACGGCGATCAAGGACATAGATGGTTATAGAAATAAGTGCCGAAGCGTTCTCACTGAACAACGTAGGGAAATGTTGATTATTGAGTTTTAATGACCCCTTATTAAAAGCGCTGTCACATCGTTTTTATGAGTGCAGATGTTATACATCCCACTTAGCTCACTTTCCTCATCTCCGATGGAATCCTGCGTGTATACGAGCGCACGGTGCGAGTAAGTGTGTGTTGTGTTTCAGTATGCAACGACCAACTGACACACAACCGCAAGGGCCGCACGGTGATGACGGAGGACGAGCGGTACGAAGCCGTGCGCCACTGCCGCTACGTCGATGAGGTAACTGTCTCTCCCTGTCTGTACATTCTTGCTAGAGTATCATGAAATGTAGTCTGTCATACTCGTACTCATATGTTTATTCATGACACAAGAATAACAAATAAAACACAGATAAGTGTCACCAAAGAAGTCTCATCCCAGCGTGTTCTAGCACCACGCGGAGGTGAGAGCGTTGGCTAGCGCTGATCTTCCGATAATAGTCCCGCTAGTTAATTTCTCTTGATCACATTCGGGCTTGCTTAGTTATAAACTTTCGGAATTTACATTTTTAAAACATTAGATAATATTCCCCACACGTACCTACTCGTCAAATGATCAGTATGTCCCTTTAGGCCTGAATACAAAATGTTCCAATTTGGGTATCCAGTTTAAAATGAAACTTGTTGTACCTACCTTAGGGCAAAGTTAGTAGTTAAGTGACATTTTCTATACAGTGAAACCTGGATAATTGAAACCTCGATAAACTCAATAGGTATTAATTCATTCATAAATTGCCTATGTACTTAAGAACGAGTGTGTACCTGTATAATTGCAACGAAATGTCCGGTTCCGGTCCCTTGACAACGATAGACCTCTATAATCAAAATTCGGTGCCTGGTTAAATGAAATCGAACCTCTATAAATGAAACAATGTAGTTAATATTTTTAGGACAATAATAAACCGGCCCACAGAAATGTCAAATACTAGTAAATAAATAATAATATAATAAATAATAGTATTTTTTTAGACGTTTTATTAACACCTATATTTTTCTGATTAGTTGGTAGGTTTACATTATTTACCAGTAAACGAATGTTATATTTTATTGAAATTAAACATTTTAGAACGGATTAATCGCGTTTATTAACACCATGACCCTACGTTTCGAGCCCTTTACAGCACTCGTTTTCAGAGGGTTAAGATGATGATGCTGTAAAAAGCTCGAAACGTAGGGTCATGGTAAACGCGATTAATCCGTTCTAAAGTGTTTAATTTCAATGAATATTATTATATCGAGAACATTCTGTTAGAGGATATTGTGCAAAAACGTTTAGTTTGTTTTTGTCGTCTGTTAGAAGTTAGTCTGTAGAAATTAAATTATTTATTACTTATGAAAGTTTTCCGTACTAATTCAAATAATTAACGCCTTTGACATTAGGGACTTATTGAGAACTAATAAAGTGATATTTACATTTTGCTTAAAATTACATTATTTTTTAAAGCAAACTTTCATAATTATATTTACTTACTTCAATCACATATATTAGAGATGTGATTCATAAATGCTAATTTTTTTTCAATTTATTCTGTTTCTAATGGTTATAACAAAAAAATAAAATAAAAATAATAAAAATAATTACTCATAAAAAAAAACTTGGGCTGAAACCTCTATTATCGAGAAGCTATATAATTGAAAAGAGATCGTTTTTAATCTGGATAATTGGTCTAGACCTAAGAGTAAAACCTGGTTAATTCGCACCCAACTGCCGGTCCCTTAAAATTTAAATTATCCAGGTTTCGTTTTACAATGCACATACTTACATGTATGTTCGTACGTTACGTAGTACGTAATAGACATGCCAGCATATTCGTTTGGCAGGTCGGAAATAGTAGGAAGGTGACTACTTGGTATAAATTATCTAAGTTACCTTCCTATTATATACGTCTACCGTTTCTGATGAAGATGAGGTTGGTAAAACTCTAATTCAACACAAGACAATGGTGCTTGCAATTAGGACGACGACTAGGTTTGAAAAACTATCATTCTATTTAATCCGTCGGTTAAATTATCAAAAATTATTAGAAACGTATTTCAAGTTGCTTAAAATTGACGTTGGGGGCTTGTGACGTTTACACTAAAAATGTAAGAATTGTACCTAATTGTGACGTCACGCGAAACATTTTTGCACTGTAATTTCGTCATTTTTCATTTGACGAACAAAAGAAAAATGACAATAATATTTCTTAATAATCTGACAGACGGACTAATTAGATTTTTTTAGTCATCTATTAGCCTATTGCGGCGCCGTTTCTTGGATTCCGTACTCAAAGGGTAAAACGGGACCCTATTAATAAGACTCCGCTGTCCGTCTGTCACCAGGCTGTATTATAAACCGTAAATAGTTAGTCAGTTGAAATATTCACAGATGATGTATTTCGGTTGCAGCAATGTGAACAAATACTAAGAACAGAATCAAAGAAATATTTAAAGAAGCTCCCAGATACAACAAAAGTGATTTTTTGCCCGATAATGGTACGGAATTATTCTTCGCTCGCGACTCCGACTCGCACTTGGCCGGTTTTTTGTATTTTTTAGAACTAACATTACTGTTATGTTAGAAACGTTGATCAATTAGGATAATTAGGTTAATAGTTAAAAATTATTACTTAGTAATTATCTTCAGTAAACATCTCATATGAACTATATATCATCATCTACATCTCATATGAACTATATCATCTCATATTTGATATATTTTGATGACTATTAATTGTATGTCAGTTACAATGAAAACATGAATGATACCGAGAAATATTAACCGGCGTACCTACCACTTAGTTGTATTGAAGCTATAAGATAACGAGATACGAGTTTAATATTTATGACATGGCTCATATAGCACTATAAGTAGTGGCTGTCACTTAATCACCGCATTGACCTTCGTGAGATGAACACGAGTTTAATTTAGACTTACTTGTGTTATCGAGTGTGGTATTTTCTGGGAATCGTTCTTTCCACTTCGCGATTAATACCATACGTACTTATACGCCTGTATTTTTTTCTCAATAACTTAGCTCTAAATGGAATGCATTATTTTTACTCAATAGCTCATTTCTCTATAAGATTTTTAACCGTACGCTAAACTTCTCTATTTTTGTTTTTTTCGTACTTGGCGAGGATAACAAACCGCATACTTCGAGGGAGCCCTACGAGAGCCCTATTTCAGTGTAGTTTGCCCTTTGAACAACTAAATATACCTTTGTACTTCACCAAAAAAAAAACCGTTATGGATCCCACTCGGCTCGCGAGAAACCGAATGGATATGTGCGACTCGCACGGACTATAAACCCTGAGGTTTTCCACCGCTTCGCTTTGGGGTCTCGGGAACACGATTGCACAACCTCTGACACAACTAAATATACCTAACTAAATAACCTACCTACTATTAAGGCAAATGTATCGTATCATAAAGTGTGAAAATACGCCAGTGGCTAGAAAACCTACCAGAACAACATGCTACTGGTTAAACAATCTATTGTGAAATTATGCGAATAGTTCGAAACGCTTTCGGAAAGGGAAGTATAGAGAAAAAAATAGTGGTAAAATTGAAAAAGCGATTGGGATTTATCAGCTTCATGGAAAAAGCGATTTCCGGAAAATACAGTACACGCTCGTTTTATCTTGGATGTACTGAGACAAACGTGGTTGTTATAATATTAACTATTCTATCTCATATATGTACATGAAGCTAATTTTATATGAAGACGATTAGAGCGATTAATACGAATATTGTCATCTGAATGAAACTGTCATTATCATTTCATAGACATTCCGCGCCAGCTTTCGCGGAACGATCTGTGGGTACTATAAAGACATCACCCCTCTTATTCTGTTAAATTTTACATTTAATCCTTTTTATTAATTAAGTATACCTATATCGAATACTTGGCAATCTTACTTTCCCGTTTAATAACTGCTATTGAAATAAATATGATGAATATAAAAAATATGTAAACATCCGAACTGGATCTACTTCCTTCCTTCCTTCCTGGCTTCCATGAGTTTTTTGCTTGTGGTAACCAGTCGGTAAAATCTACTTAAAATGGAAAAAAACTGGCTGAATAAATATGTCAATCAATTTGTTTAATTTTAAATGGAACATCGCATTACGTTACTTGTAATGTCATGCTCATGAGTTATGACTGATATTAATAAAGGTTTACGATGTCTGAAATTATAAATACTTACCTACGTAATTAATTAACATAAAAAGTAACAGTAAGTACTTACAATTGTAAAAATAAAATCATTGAATGTCTTAAATATCAATTTTGACACTAGAAAAACGTGCCTTAATGTTCATAAATAGGAACACGTTTTACCAATTATCTTCACACTTACGTCTATCTATCTAGTTATGCTAAAGTCATACTATACAGCTCAAATCGCCGAGACACTTAACATTATATAACTGCTGCCCCGAAACTCTGAAATCAAACACGGTCTCATAAAACAAAACACCGTACCTAATTATTAACTTACCGTGTCCTCACCTGCGTCGTTTAACCGAAACTAAAATAGTAATATTATGCGATTTTAACTACCTTGAGCATAGTCTAGCAAACCACTTTATGGGTAGCAAAAACAAAAAACTCAGTTTCACTTCTCTTGCTCGAAAAGTTCGCCTTTATGTCGTGGCTAGGCGAAAATCGCTTCGCATCGCATCGCAGGGGGCGCGCGCTCGCCGCGGCCTCGCCCCCCGCGCTCCCGGCCGCCTGCGAGTGGCGCGCGGCGGGAACCCCAAGCGCGCGAGTATGGATGTTACATTTTCAATGACTTAAAGCGAAATAAAACCTAATATTTTCCTTACAATCGAAGGGAAAAGCAGAGTGTATACCTCAGGCATAAATACCTACCCATTTTATCCTCGATTACTATATCGTCTAAAATGGGTTAATTTATGCCCTTGATATACAATCTACTATTCTTCTTTAGGAAGGGATACCACCAGGTTAAAAAAGACAGTATGATCCCCCCCTGTCTACAGTCACGAATATCCTAAACAAACAATAGTGTAAAGTGTGTGTGTCCACGTCGCAGGTGGTGCGGGACGCGCCGTGGGAGTACGACGAGGCGTTCCTGGAGAAGCACAAGATAGACTTCGTGGCGCACGACGACATCCCCTACACCACCGAGGACTGCGAGGACACGTACGCCATGATCAAGGCCAAGGACATGTTCGTCGCCACCGAGCGCACGGAAGGTCAGTCCCATTAAATTTTGGTCAATGTGTTATTTTAAAGGCCAGGCTGTACATTGGTGTTTGAAACTAAATTGGAAGAACAAAAAATAAAACGCATCTATATTACTAAAAATGTTTAAGTCAACGAGAGATATTTTTCAGTTTTTATCTTAGAATTGTTCAAACACTTGTAAAAATATGCCTATATACATTTGCTTCCTGCACTCACACTCTAACGAGTAAACTATGTACCTACATGTAAAAAAATCAGCTTAAATGTTAAAATTGCGTCTGCTGTTCTCCCCTTAAAACTTTACACCTTTACACTCCACAGTTTTTAACATGGTTTAATACCTACGGAAAATCAGATAAGTATTATGGGTTTTGTTGGACTAAAAATATATTTTTTTTTTTAAATAGAGTTTGGGTTGGTAAAGCTTATGCCGTCAGTTCATTTCATGGTTAGTTATCGGATTGCGCTATTCGGATCGCTTCCATGTAACAAAAGTAACGCAGTGCCGCAACACAAATCAGAAAACACGAAATGAGATGGAGATAAGTGGCAGAAGGCGGGTTAGAGGGAGCGCTGAACCGAGTGATACACTTCCTGGATCTGTCACAGGTCATTCTCATTGTTATTCAGTGTAGGTTTATAGAGATAGAAAGTTGTAGTAGAAACATTGAGTTTTCTAATTAAAAAAATCACACGACTTGTGAACCTCCTTGTTTTGAAACCCTTTTGAAATTTAGAGGTCGGTTGAAAAGATGTTGAAACAATATTACACAGTCTTTGCAACGTGCATATCGTTAAAATGGTTATATTTCCTGCTCTTTTCCTTGTTTATTATTTATGGTCCCGAGAGCCACATGCATAATATGTTGTACGGAATACGCGTAAATAACTATGAACTGTATTATGATATTGGATTGTCTCAGTGCTATCGTAGTATATACGTAGTGCGGTCCAAAAGTTTCCGGCCTTACAAAGAAAATAAGTAAATACTTTACAATTTTTTTTTTCAATATAGTCTCCGTCTTTTTCAATATACTTTTCAGATCTATGAATTAGCATTTCAATCCCTCTATAAAAATACTCCGAAGTTTTGTTCTCAAAATGAGCGTATACTGCACGGGTCACTTCATCATCAGAAGAAAATCTTCTTCCTCTTAAGTCTGCCTAAGTTTGGAAAACAAATAGTAGTCACTCGGGGCCAGGTCAGGGCTATAGGGTGGGTGACGAATTTTCGCGAAGCCACACTTGGTAACAGCAGCCTTGGTATGAACGGGAGCATTGTCGTGGAGTAGCCGCACTCCTCTGTAAAGTTTACCACGACGTTATTCCTTGATTGCCTTTCGCAATTGTTCAATCACGGTAGCATAATACCTGCCGTTCACAGTGGTATTACGTTCTTTTATGTCTATCAACAGTATTCCGTGACAATCCCGGAATATGGTATCGATTATCTTTTTGGTGGATTGCGTAACCCTGACCTTCCTAGGTGACTTTTCACCAAATCGACGCCACTCCATCGATTCCCTTTTGGAAAGGGGATCATAGTATAAAACCATTGTTTCGTCCCCAGTAACAATTGACTCCAAAAAACTCTCTCCGTATTTTTTATAAGCATGTAAAACTTCCTGAGAGCATGCTTTTCGCTCAAGCCCTCACCCTCACACCGAAACGCGGAGCGTCGGCGGGACGTCAACGGCGCAGAATGCGCGAGGCGCGCGGGCTGCGCGGTCTGACACACACACACCGGCACCGCGGCAGGACCGCCGCGGGTCCGCCGCGGTGCACCAAAGGCCGCCGCCACTACCGCGGACAGCGGAGTACGCCGCAGTTGACTTCAAAAATGGGTTAATTGAGCAAGTTCTAAATTATTTCACAAAGCTCTCTAATTTTTTTTACTTGCGTTAAACAATTTAGAATGGGGATTTTTTCTTAACTTCCGGAGCAATATCTCCGAAAATATTTACTTTATCAAAAAATATTTTTAGCATAGTTACCCTATTCTTTTTTAAATACCTATCCAACGATACCTAACATTTTAGGCTTGAAACGAAAAAAAAATTTTTACCCTAAAAATAAAAGTTTTTGGATTTTTTATTTTACCGCTGTTGGCGTGATTGATATATATTTAATATTTATACCAAATAACAGCTTTATATTCATAACGGTCACTGACTGACTGAAAGCCCTGTTCTTGCCGCTATTTCCTTGGTCTTTAATCTTCGGTCACTCAGAACTTCCTCTTCCACTAACTTGACACAGTCGTCGGTGACTGCCTCCACAGGCCGACCGGAGCGAGGCTGATCGTAGATGGTCTCCCGTCCTAAACGAAATTTAAGTCATTCTTTCACGGTGGAAAATGAAGGAGACAAATCCCAGTAAACAGCATCTAATCTTTTTTAATATCCTTTGTAAGGAACTTGATGACGGAACTATATTCGAACTTATCCATTTCGAAAAATTTCAGACTTCCCGTTGTTTTAAACGCCGTGAAATTAAAACCGCAAGCGATAGATATCTAAAAACTATAAACCAAAGAGCACCATAAATGACGATCACAATGACATTTTTTTATTCGAGCCGCCAGGTTTTTTCGGCCAGTAACTTTTGGACCGCACTACGTTATAAATGACGATAGAACTCATTCACGGCTGGGGAATTCTCGTAGCGCTACGCCATGGCCAAGGCATGGGTTTCCCAGTACGTTGCGTAAATGCCTCGCAGAGGCGTAACGACAACGTTCCACGATTAGCGCTGATTGAGTTAAGCTCACGATTTAACTGTATTTCAAACGTTTGAATTATATTTCTAAATGTGATAAAAATAGACATATTTGAATGAGCTAAATTGATTGTAATGCAACCGTAATTCATTGTGCAAGATTAGTGTCCTTGCTGGCCACTGATAACTGCTTGCGTCACTCTTCCTGCCTCGCCCTTTGTACATTCTTCCTGTCAGTTAATTGACTAAACATTTTTCACCTCAGCAGCTCGAAAAGGCTCATGGTAGTAAAAAGAATGAGATGGAAAATGTTCAGTTCTAATATGCAACTTCTTTTTGTTAATGGCATCCTGGCACATTCTTACAAACAGCACATTCTTATAGTAGTTTATGTGATTGTATATAATAAAAGGCATTAAAACTCGAGTGTGGGTTTATGAAACGAGGCGTCAGCCGAATTTCATAATAACATCACACGAGTGTTTTAATGCCTAATTATTTACAATTACATACACTGCTTTATATACACACATTATCATGAGATCATGACTCTCCATGATGCGTTCAAAGTTTAACATTCATATTTTTTAAATTCAGAGACGAACTAGTTGGCCCCAATTTTCATATCGTTCGATATCAAAATAACGTGCGACTTGCGTGCGTCATTGCATGCAACTGACAATTCGTTTCAAACTAAACGTCATCTCGACTGATATTAGAATAGAGGTCAAATCAAATTTTCTTGTGTAAGATGTGTCCGAAATTTGAACAAAAATAATATTATCGAAATCGATAATATTATTTAGCTATAATAACATTATCACAGATAAGAAATTTGTTGTAACGAGTAAGTTTATTATTATGGGGGGCCATAATATGCGATTTTTGAACGCATTATTGAGCGCTAATGATATATAATAGTACATTATTGCCGAGGTACGGTGCCTGTTTCCGCTAAGGGATATATAATAGTGCTTTTCTCAAACATGCGAGCAAATAAAATAAAAATATTAAGAAAAAGTACAAGAAATTTAGTATCGGTAGCTTATACAGTAGGTAAGCAAAAAACAATGAATTTATTGAAAAGTAAAATGTACATTGGTCATTTTTTGCCGAAATAGTGGTCGCATTTTTGTTGGCCTTCCAAATCATAAATAGGTCTTAAACCCTATTATATTTCTCTTTTGACTTCGCAGGGAGCAAGTTATTTAACACTATGTTTGCTTCTGCTTTCAAATCAGGTGGGGTGCAGTCTATTTCTATAGTTTCATCACTCGAACTCATATTTAAACGTTATAATTTTACGCAACACAACAATGCAATGTAAAAAATTCCGTAACAAGCTAAGTTGCCCGCCTTTTGTATTTATTTTTACTAAATTAAGGCCTCTCCACACGACTGTTTCAATGAGCGGTTTTGGTTGGCTCATTGTGTTTGTTCCTTGGCCCTTTCGTGTTGTATGCAATTTTGAGCATTTTAAAAGTTTAACGCAGCGGAATAAAATGGATTTTCATACATCCTCTCCTATATCTCCTAGGAGTAAAAAGAGGCACTTTTCGTCTTCTATTTAGGAATAAAATGCGGCCTTTTTGTAGCATGTTTGAGAAAAGGTTGATTATTAACACAAGGGGAAGTTGGAGGGGCTCGGCTCCCTCCCCTGCATGCACGCTAGTAACAGTGTACACCGGACCGAACTATACCGTGTAGTCCACCTTCGAACCACTACCATTGTAGAAGTATTTGTACTTAAATTCATTGACTCATTGATAATGAATTTTGTAATGAAAGGAATGCCGTGGCACAGCCCTGCTGCCGATATTTTTACTTTAGAAACGAGAATCAAAAATTGTTCGAAGTGGGACTACTGGGTAGATAAACATCTATAAACATCTTCCTTAACCTCGTGCCGCGCAATGTGCAGTACATTGTACAAAGTAACACTCAGCATAAAGGCCCAGACTTTACAAAATTAATTTAAAGCTACACGCCCTGTGTATATAGTACGCTGTACAGAAAAGTTTATCAAATGTAATTTTTAGGGTCCGTAGTCAACTAGGAACCCTTATAGTTTCGCCATGTTTTTCTGTCCGTCCGGGCGTCCGTCCGTCTGCGGCTTAGCTCAGTGACTGTTTATACTAGAAAGCTGTATTAAAATTTCGAAGAGATATTTCCGGAAATTAGCGCTCCAAAAGTTAAAAAAATATGCCAAAATATGCCTCTAACTTTTGAACCGCAAAGAAACGTATCTTCTCGGTTAAAAGGGCGCATAAGTCTTAAGAGCTGGGAAAAGATACTCCTATTTATTGTTATGAGCATAGCATATATTACCTTATTTAAGTTCGCCTTATGTAGCACTAAATTAATAAGTAATAACCTATTGAACAACCTTTTTAGGTTGTGTATTTTAATGCCATAAAACCACTAGTAGTTGGTTTATCTAAAATGCTGAAAAATTGCTATATCTAAATGTACGTTTTTTTTCTAAAAAAAAATATGTGAAAGTGTGTTAATTATTCATTAGACGACTCATTTTTCAACACATGTGTATAACTTACATACCGGTTTGATACCATTTTGATTATCAAAAAGCCCATCCATTTACCTTTTCGAGTGCATTATTAAAAATCGAAATACAAAAACAGAAAAGTAGTTCATACATTTCATTTGAATTAAAATGATCTTTCGTAATATGTTAAAAATAACAGGATTCATGTTAGTTGCTCCAATATACTTAGTATCAAAAAGTTCCGCAATACCGTAAAAAAGTATACCGGGCTCCTAAACGCAAGTTGGTTATTGCAGGCGTGTCGACGTCGGACATCGTGGCGCGGATCGTGCGCGACTACGACATCTATGTGCGGCGCAACCTGGCGCGCGGCTACTCCGCCAAGGAGCTCAACGTTTCCTTCCTGAACGAGAAGAAGTTCCGCCTGCAGAACAAGATGGACGAGCTCAAGGACAAGGGCAAGAAGGTACCACAACTACCACACCATCACCTGTTTAAATTTTAACTCTCTATTTCCTGGCTTTTTTTTTGTTAGACGCGTAGATAACGTCTCTCTTTTACCTAAATGTGAATACAATTAGCACTAGTAAGATAAGACATAAAAACTGACTTCGGATGTTAATTTTATTTCCATAGTTACTATCTAGCGTAAACTTTTGGGGAACAGACCATTTTGATTACTACTTATTGTTCTGCCTGTTATTTGCCACTGTATAGTCTGCCGATTAGAAGCGTCGTGTATGTTTCATTAGTACACCCTGTTATCTAGCGCTCACTTTGGGGGCAAGCTAAAATAGTGATGTTGCTTAGTCGATCATATTTATTAATTAGTCAAAAAGTTCTTCTTTTATGAATAATCTTGAGATAATTCATTCATTGTAGATGTAATGAATGAGTTCTATTTGATGTCATTTGATGTTCTGTATCTATTTGATCGGATAGGAGGACGACAATTATTGAACAGTACAGTACAAGCACTTTAACGTCCGGGGTTAATTTGAATTATTTAGTACGCAATTTTGTTAATAATAACGAGCAGTACAATTTTTTATAATCAACTTCATTATTTTATTGATTCAGATTATCGACACTGCCCCATCACTTGCCCCCAAAGTGAGCGTTAGATAACGGGGTGTATTCATTAGTTTAGAACATCATCCTTCTTTTAGGTAATGACGAACATCGGTGAGAAGCGCGTCGACATCCTGACGAAGTGGGAGGAGAAGTCACGCGAGCTGATCGACGCGTTCCTGCTGCTGTTCGGGCCAGACGGGCGGCTGTCCAGCATCTGGAACGAGTCCAAGGGGCGCCTCATGCAGGCGCTGAGTCAGCCGCCGTCGCCGCGCTCGTCGCCTCCGCCCAGCGAAAACGGCGACGACTCCCAGGACCGCGCGCTCGCGCTCGCTTCCACGCACGCCTCCGCGCCCGCGCTTGCACGCGCGCTGGCATACGCTCGCAAACACAGGTACAAATAAGCACTGAGGACTCCCCTAATTCCCAACATTAAGCAAACCTGCTAATCCATTTTGTCTGATTACATCAGACGCAAAGTTAATTTGACGGATTGGTAGGAGCAGTATCAACGATATTACAGTAGAGAGAAGTAGTAGAGTAGAAGCATCTTCATTGTTATATCGAAATGCAGATTAAACTGCCAAGTCTGCTGAGAAACCAATTATGCACCACAAGTGTGCTTCCTTTAACATACAAGGTTAAACACTTTTAGAACATAATTTAGCTTACAATTTTTTTTTCAGAAACTCCGCATCGCCGCCGCCGCCCAAATCGCGCCGCTATGAGACGCTGTGGGAGCCACAAGCAGGTAACTGGGTAATACGCTCTACTTAGCTAGCCTAGCCCGTAGTACACATTCACCGCACCTGCTCACCGCCTTAAATGTTACCATTTTTATTTATAATTTTAACCATATAATACTTAGATCGTTACCAGTATAACTAAAAATCGATATAACTAATATGACACTGATAACATAATGAATGATATTGCGTAGTAAGTATCTAGTGCGTTCGGATAATTGAGGGTTGGATAATCGAGGTTCTACTGTACATGTCAGTTCGACTCATATTGTCGCGCATGTAGTTTGACATGAAATAAACTATTTTAACCAATGAAAAGATTTTTTAGATCAATAGGAACTTCATTTGAATAGCGGGAAAATACGTATTGGCTTGTAAATATATTTCGATATGTTGAATATGTTTATATACCCACATGCATATCATTAGCCCACAATAATGCGTTCAAAAACCATGCATATAAAGGCCCATGATCATAAACGTTTTTGTTACAACACATTTCTTATCTGTGAAAATGTTATTATATTATAGCTAATAGTACATTACGATACAAGTGCAAATTGGAGAAAATTCGCAACGAGTGGCGATAGAATAAAACACGACCGAAGGGAGTTGCGAATTACCTATTCGCACGTATATCGTACGACGTTTTACAGTATATATGGCCCTTTGAATTTTTGACATAGGCACATAAAGTGCTCATTACAGCACTAGTGCGGTAATATATCAGTTATGTCACCATATGCACTGTAATATATAATATTATCGATTCCGATAAAAAAAACCGTACATCTGACACATTATATTCAACCTCTATTCTAATATCAGTCGAGATGACGTTTAGTTTGAAACGAATTGTCAATTGCATACAAGGACGCACGCAATTCGCTATTTTGATATCGAACGATATGAAAATTGGGGCCAAATCTAGTTTGTCTCTGAATTTTAAAAATATGAATGTCAAAACTCGAATGTTAGAAAAGTTTCATCACGGAGGGCTCATGATATGTGTGTATATAAAGCAGTGTATGTAATTGTAAATAATTAGGCTTTAAAAAACTCGCGTGATGTCATTATGAAACTTGGCTGACACCTCGTTTACATAAACCCACACTCGAGTTTTAATGCCTTTCATTATATACAATCACATAAACTACTATAAATTTCATCAAAAAAACTTTTTTAATTAATCTTACATTTCCCACGATTTTCATTATAAAATTTGGAATTGGGTTTAAATATAAGACAAACAGTTTTCGGCTATGGACGCTATTGACATCTATGGGATCAAATCTTGGCAATCTCCTTTCGTGCCTATTTCTTGCATGCTATTTAAAGTACAAACGCAGTAACTGCGCCAGATAATTAAAAAGATATAATACAATTGTTACATGCGTAAATAAGGCATACTCGAATGTATTGCATTTCCGTATACCTTATTTAAGCGTGGATAAATTGTTTTGTTATTCAAAAAATGGACTTAAATTATTTGTATTTAATTTGTACGAGGAAAAAAATCTTGTTCTTAATTATCTGGCCACAACTGTACATTAATATACTATATTTTTATCTAGGTATGTAGTTACAAAAGCTTTGTTTTTTATACATCTTGTGACACATCTCAGATGGACGCTGAATTGAATGGTATTGTTTGTTGTGACAGATGCGTCAAGCTCTGAAGGGCTGGGGTCGGCGGAAGCGGCCGCACTCCGCCAGCTGACGGACGACGGCTCAGACAGCGACGACGACTACCAGGACACCAGCGCCTACCTCTAGGCTCCGCATCGCAACACCGACCGCCACCGGGACCGATGTACATTGTCAAATTCCTTTTTTATGTCCAAGTTAACCCGCTACGTCATCTAATTGAAGTAACGACTTATAACAACGACCACCGCCAAATGACAGTGGCGGCAAACATGTATTACTTTTGTTACCTACGTTTTTATGATCAGAGTTGTTATTAGTCCGCAAATATGCGGATCAGTTTATTGTTTGTATAGTTTTTATGACGGCTGATGCAATATATATAAAAAATAGTTAAACGCAATTACCTATCTATAGAAACAACCTTGAGTTGCTGAAAGCAAAATGTACCGCGAGATTAGCATTACTTGGCTGATACGCACTTATGCGTAACTTTGCGCCTATAATAAATTTACCAAGCGACTCGTGAGCGCCACTGGGGTGTCGGCGCTCCGCGGTCCAGAGCTGATGAGCACAAACTATCCTGCTAATGTAAGGCTTAGACCACTATTATACCTTTAGCATTCGCAGTGTTCGCAGTTTCAAATGCGAAACTAGCATTTTATAAGTCCTACTAGAAAACTATTAAACAGACTAATTAATATTTGTAATTAGACTTACCGCAGCAAACACGCTTCGCTCCGAAGTAAATGCATTTAATTGTACAACACTGCACTTGTTGCTTCAGTATAGGTGTGTTATACATTTCGGGCACAATGTAGTTGTGATTAGCCGTGCGTGACGTGGGTTCATTGACAGGCACTCGGCTATTTGGAGTGGCTACGACAATAAGTAATTCCTATTCATAGAAAAAAAACATGCAGCTTATGCTTAAGCTGGTTTCAGTGAAATGAAGAAGTCGAACTAAAAAGGAGATCTTTGAAGTATAAAGTTGGAGCAATGTACATCGCTGCCGCTCGAGTGACAGTTGTACGAGTGGACGTACGAGTAATGAGAACTTATTTTCGAGCTGTTATTTAAATTAATTTATAGAGTATGTTACATCTTGACATTTTGTATGAATACTGTTTGAGTACAATTGAGTGAATGTATTTAATCCTAATAGTCTTAATAACGTATTATTTATGTTTCTTTAATAAAAATCTCTTTATAACCCCGTTAGATAATTACGGCACCTGTAGTTTTGTAAGCACCTCGAAACATTAATTGTATCCTTTTTGTCAGTTAATTAAAAGGTGCTTATTATTAAGAAATCATTGTTTTATTTATTATTTTCTTAATTTCTTTTCGGCTCGCGAACCCGCTAGGCGGGCATGCGGCGGACGTAGCGAAGATGCAATGCTTGCCCGCCTGGCGGGTACTTTGGCGTCGCGTGTAGGTTTATAGCTCTTGCCCGACTAGCAGGTACGCCGGCATCTGAGTAAAGTTTACGAGTGCCCGCGTGGCGGGTACGCGGTGTCGAAAGTGTTAAGGTCCTATCCCTGCGTACTGAACCCTTAAAAGATGGTAAGTTGGTGTGTTTAGGCAAGAACATAAAAAGCAACTCTTTCAATTCATAGATATTTACATGAATAATCACGATAGACGAACTCGTTTGCATTGGGGCTCGTAGTGAGTACATGACAAGTTTTTTAGGGGCCGATTATCGCCAACCCCTGCCCCTCCGTGTACCCTTTCGTCGATTGCAAGGACAGACACGTTCGATCGGCTTATAAAAAAGGTGTCATTGAATGTAATACATTTATGAAGCTTTAGTGCAGCTCACGATAGTATAATAATGAGCCCAAACGCTGCGAAATTGTGACTACAGGATATTTCGGCATACGTTAGACGTCGTTAGGCACCCAAAGCGTATATGAAGGATGTGGAGAAATTCGCAGTCAACGAGTATGTTTCTGGCTGCAAATTTCTTCAGTTTTTGTAAGGTTTAATGCCTTACAAAATTGAACTGACTTATATTTATCGTATTCAAACTCCTATAAAAACCACTGAAGAGATTTTGGAGTCTGTTCTCTTGTTAAAAGTAATGTCATAAATGTTATAATACCTACATATGTATAATAAATATGAGACAAACATATAAATACATCTTATCATCTTGCCAACTTATAAGTGTAAGTATTATTAATATTAGATATGTGAATGTGACATGGTAAAAATAAGCTCTAAAATTCGCTGCAGTACAACACATACTCTAGATCGAGAAGCAGAAAGGGGCCTGAGTCAATAAAATGAGGGAAGCAACGAGAGTCGGGCAATTGGGTCAAACACAAAAAGATGTTATACGTCTTTCCGGTGGACTTTTCAAAAGTTAAGGGCTATTAAGGTTGATTTTGTTATTCAACCCTAATCCAAACTAAAAAGTACTCCTTTTCTATTGAATTGTATGATAAAAAGCATGACTAGGTACATGTCCACAACTGTTAACTATTGGCCACAGGAAAGATTGGCTCTACAGCCGAACACGCACTTTTTCTTTCCTGTGGTCAATAGTTAACAGCTTGTGGACATGTAATAATGATTTGCATCATACAATGTAATAGAAAAGGATTTCTCCTTAATGTTGATAAGGATAAAATAAGAAAATCAAGCTTTATAGCCCTTAACTTTTGTTTAGTCGACTGGAAATACACGGAACATCGTTTTGTGTTTGACCCAATTCCGGTAATTGCAAATACACTACACAAATATAAAAACTTAATTTTATTAGATGTAATACAATGATTCCTAAGTATAATTATTGAACAAAGAAACTGTCTATGTTAGGTATGTTATAAAATTAATTTAGCGTCAGCGGCGTGCATCCATATTTTTTCCTATTCATGGTTTCGATAGATGTCACCATAAACGGAAAATGATTGAATTTTTCGCTGACTTCAGCTTAGCAATTACTACGGTTGGGTAGTAATTGCTAAGTTGGGTACGGTATCATAGACGGCCGAGGATATAAATCTCAATCGTCATATTAAAAAAAATATCAATGTAATCTAAGTAATCTAACAGATACTTAAATGTTGAATACGCTAGCAAAGCATAACATAATACATCCACATTCATTCGCTTTAGCAACATAGCTAATCAGGTCAATTGTAATTTTTAACTAAAGATCATTATCTTTCTGGCACCTCATGCCATTTCAGTAGATATTGAACCCTGAATGCAGTCAGCAATGGTGTAGGTATTTAGTAATCGTAGGTATTTTCTACAAGCGGCTACCATCTTAAATTCCAGCCCAGAGCGAAATCCAGGCGGTTTTGGGATTAGTGGATTCCGCACGATGTTTTCCTTTACCGAACGGTCACTAGTAAATATCAAATACTAATTTGAGTCTCCAAAACTAATTAGAGGCGAACGAAGCACAGGTTTATTTTGTACATACTAGCTAAGCACGTTCCAATCGCTTTAGCAAAATGGCCATTAATATATATGCGTGTTTTTAGTAATGGGTACCCATTGTCAGTTACCGATAAGGCTCTAATCTAAAGCCATATAGATTAATTTAGAAACAACTTTATGACAAGTCAAAGTGGCACCTTTTACGAAAAAAAAAAGCACTTGCGGTTATTATAAGATAACTTGCTGTTGCACCAGTATAATAAAGGAACTAAAGGTATAGTAAAGTAAAACAACATAGCGCGGGGCACAACAGTGACCGGCCAGGACGATATTACATCAAAACAAAACAAGAGATCGTTATTTATAGGTATTCGCATTTCATTCGTTTTGCATATAGAAAATAATTAAAAATACACACAATTAGTCTACAACAATAAGAATGATAGGTACACAAGGAAGCTAAGTAGCATTGCCAATTACATTTTGCTATAGAGTTGTCTAAATAAGCCCCAGACCACCTCAACTCTCAGCACATCTCAAATTCTACTCAGTAGTGATAGCTTTATCAAAAGGACACCGGATACATTTATCAGTTATAAGAACTGCTTACCTGCTTAATAATATATTATTATTAATAATATATACAAAACAATCGCATACTATACAGAGTTTAAAGAAGGACAGATTATGCGCAGCGTAGAACTTGTTTTTAACCATGGATAACATATCTAAAACTCAAACTATTGCGGATTGAGAAGCGTTAATCGATGATGGTGAAGCTATACAGGTGCGACCAGCTGTCCCTGCAACAGTGCGTCAAACCACCAAACCAAAGCTTAACCGACAGCCCACTCGTCCTGGGAAAACATCCGTCAGGCAGCTGAAGACGAACTGAAGTAGGTACACACCAGAACGGGTGGGCCAATGTCAGCACGTCTTAAAAACAGGCTCGAGTGAGCCTTCAATGGTTCAAGGGCACAGCGGATCCCATGGGCACGATGCTGCAGACGAGCTCGCCAGACAAGGTGCAAGTGCAGGGGCAATAGCTAGGTCCAGAACCAAAAAGCTCCACACATCACAGTGGCTAAACCAGGAGGATTGCAGGCAGGCCAAATTGGCCTTGCCCTGCATCAGCGATCGACTTACAAGAACGCTCCTTGGCAGGTCCCGGTTAAAAACGGTAACCAGTGTCGTAACAGGGCATGGACCTTTTAATAACCACCGACCGACGTTAACCGACTTTGCCGAGGCTGTATGGAGACAGAAGAGAACCCAAGCCCACATAGTGCTTGAATGCAATGGAGTGGCCCCATACAGGGCAAAACACCTCGGATCTCCGAGTGATCTCCCCGCGGTCCTATGGAACATCAAAGGTTTGATAGGATTTCTCGAGGACGCTACGCAAAATAGGCGCTAGTGGTCGAGTCGCGGTAACCATTCCGTGATACAATACAATGCGCATCCTACACCATTGAAACTATGTACTTAAAACAATGAAATTTGGAGCACATAAGAGAGGATCGAGGAGGAAATTAATAATGTGGATTACGAATTATAGTAAAGAAGCATCTAAAAGTTAAAAAAATATCCAATGTAGATGAAATGACAGGCGTAACAGATATTTAAAATGATACTCAAAAACAATAAAAATATATAAAAAGTAAACCAGGGCAGCTTCTTCAGCTCTACGTAGCTCAAGTCCGGTCGCGTATGGAGTACTGCAGCCACTTATGGGATGGTTCCGCTTAAACCAGCTGGCCGCCTTAGATTCCATCGATAGACGCGCCAGTTTATCGGAAACTCGGAACTAGTGGAAGGTAGGCTACAGAGTTTTGAACATTGTAGAAAAATAGCCTGCCTATCGGTATTTAACAAAATGCATTTCGGGGAGTAAGCGGTGGGATTGCACGAGCTAATCCCTCCAGCTGCATCCTGCCACCGTGCAACTAGACGCGGACAATCGTTCCACCCTTACGTGGTCTCCCTGCCGCTGATTCGCACAAAACGCTTTTCGTCCAGCTTTGTTACGTGAACAGCTAAGGAGTGGAATTCTTTGCCTGCGAATATATTCCCAGCCCCCTATAACTTAGATCTTTTTGAATCGCGAGTAAATAGACATCTTTTAGGAAAGCATGCTCCATTCTAGACTACATTGGCACTTACCATCAGGTGTGATAGTAGTTAAATGCTTACTTTTTCCTCAATAAAAAATACAAGTTATTTTATTTTATATACTTTATGTTCAGCAAAAGAGAAAAATTTAGTATATAAATATATTATAGTTTAAGTTCAATGTCAGCTACAAATTATAAAAATGTTGTCAGAAACAGCATTAGCAGAACAATTGCTTTAATGTTCAGTATAATGTAGAGCATCCCTATCTGTGCATATCCTAGTGCAAGTGGGACAAATTATATGTATATAATTAAGTAATAATCAAAGTAAGCAGTTGCTTACCACATCATGTTTACAGGGCACCAAGATATAGGGAGAGAGGGCAAATCTCTGATATCAGCCAACAATTGGAGTAAATTTTTGTCAGGCTCACCTAACAATAAAAACAGTATAACATTATCACCTAATAACATTATCTTGTCATATCAAATATTGAAAGTTGAATTAGATGCTTACCTCTTTGAATACATATATAGTTTCCTATCTTGCATAAATTGGTCACCAACTCACCAGCAAACAATACTTCTATATCACTGATGATGGGCCTTTAGTAATTAACTTATTTTTTAGGAAAAAAACACAGTTTAGCATGTTAATGTGGTTGTATGTCATACATGTATTGTTTTTGTAACCATTGAGTCCACTCTTCATCAACAGCCTTTTCTAGTGTCACTTCTCGGAAAACTTGACTTTCAGATATTACTTCAAACCCTAACTTTTTAAACATTGCTATACTTATTACATTGCTCATTGATATTTTGACTTCAAAGTTTTTGAGGTTTATTTCTTTGATTCCATATAATAACATTAGAATGACTGCTTCCCACCCCCACCTCTTGCCCCTGGCAAACTTTTCAGCTATCATTATTTCTACTTCACCTGTTGAAGTGCCTGTCTCTTTTATAAAGATGTTTGTGTCCCCAATCATTGCTCCTGAAATAATTGAAGAGCCTTGTATTGGTAATGCTGGGGTAGGGATCATCTACAGTACATTGATCTTTATTATATCTAAATAAACATACCTATTTCATCACTATTCTCATCGAAACTGGCCTTGTCCAGAATGATGAAAGTGCATTCTGTGGATGCAAAATTACCAGATCAGTATCAGGTTGTTGAAGGTTGAGGAAAATGTAATTAAGTACATCAAGTGATGGTCATACTATCTTCATCTTCTCTCCAGGATTTTTGCATTTCATACTCTTGCTCCAGTGATAACGGCTCCGATGCTGTAAGCAACTGAAGCTCTTCAGATTTCATCCATAAGTGGTATCTGAAAGTTATTAGCCGTAAGAAAAACTTGTTTCTCGTATAATAAGGAAACAATGTTAAATAAACTGATTATAAAAACTTACACTTATAAATTAAAACGTAGATACTTACTTTTCAACATGAAGCTCTCTATATGGTACTAACATGACATGCTCTCCACGAATTTTTATATCAGAATTTAGTTTCATTACTGCAGGACTTTGTAGAATATTAATTTATAAAAATTGTCATGAAGAACACATTTCACATAATTAAAACGACTAAACGATTATGAGTTACGAATGGATAAGCTACTATTTTAACACTTAATACACTTATAGCACGATTTTAACAATGTGGATTATATAGATGTATTTTCCTCACAACCCCAACACAGAATGAGTCCGTATAAAAGGCAGCCAAATAATCGGCAGCCCAATAATTCGTGTCCATTTTTTTGGTTGCGGATTATTGGGTTGCTGATTATTGTACTGCAAAAACTGTGGCTTCGGATTATTGGCCCGCTACCGAGCTTGTCCGACCCGATAAGAGGCAGCCCAATAATCGGCGACCCAATAATTGGCGACCACGATGTACATGGATTATTGGGCTGCCGATTATTGGCCCGCTTCGAGATTGCTCGACCCAAGAAAAGGCAACCCAATAATCGGCGATCCAATAATCCATGTACATCGTGGTCGCCAATTATTGGGTCGCCGATTATTGGGCTGCCTTTTCGCGGGATGTGGATTAGTGGCAGCCCACAGAATGAGCACAGCACAGATAGAACACTACCTACACTGAACAGACAGCCTCTTTCAAACTCATGGCTAAGGGTCGCTCCACACGTCCGGAATCTGAGTATAATCTTTTTTACATATTAAGATTTAATATTATATTCTTTGCAGACTATACTTACCCTTCCCTACCCTCCCTGGACTCCCTACGTCCCCTTTGGTGATTACATGGGGCGAAACGACCGATCGGCCCCTAAAATATATACAATATAAGCCTTAAGCTAAAGTGAGGCATTTTTTTAAAGTTTATTTTCTGCATAATTATTAATTACTATTTAAAACGAGATTTTTACCATATATATTTTTTTTCGAGCACCCGATATTTCGGCCAGACAGTGCCGATGTACTATAGTATCTGTGGAACTTTTGGGTGTGTTTGGTTTATTAATTTCTAATTTGTCTATACTACGTATAAGCATCTGTGCATAAACACTTGTCAAGTTGTCAGTAAAGTTGCGAAACTTGTGAAGAAAGTTATCTTATTTGTTGTCCTAATTTCATGTAAAAACGATTTAGATTTAAAGTATATATTTAGAGTTTCAGTGGTTTGCGCAAACTATAAGGTAAGTGGATTTTCCTTCATCATGATCGTAGTGTGGCCAAAAGTTCGTGGGAACACACCTATTTTTCAGTGAAACTTTATCTTATCCTACTAGTCAGTATTGTCGAAAAGACTACGACTCACATTCTTACGGTTATTTGCAGGGCATCACAATGAATCAGTACCTAATCGAGAAACGCCTGTGCATATGCTACGGAATGCTGGCGCTGCTGCTCACTGTGGCGGTGGTGTTCGTCGCCATCCCCTTCAACCACTGGCGCACGACGCTTAACGTCTGCCCAGGAAATTATTTTGAAAACACCAACTGCGGGTGTATATTCTATGGCATTACTACATATAGGAACTTTAATGGGGGCCACCAATCCAGGTGCATGTATGCCACTCTGGCACCAGTACCTATATTAATATATGCGATAATCATGGCTTTGTTTCATATGTACAGAGTATGTATAAACAATGTTGGCAGATATGAGGATGAAAAGTCTACATCTATGCAGGAAATGTAAGTAAGAATCACATGAAACCATCAATCACAATATTTTTTACTAAGCTTCTAGACAGAGTAACATTGAAGTTAAAATAAAATCCATGTTGTTACAGCGAGGGTCAATCAATAGTAGTGACATCAAGGGCTCGAGTGGCTCAACGCAATGATTCAGTAATCTACTGCTGGGTTCCGTCTGCCACTATTGGTGCAATTTTTGGTATTTACAACCTGGTTCATGCAGCTTTTATTACTGATGGATTTGTCAAAACCTGTAACCAGTATCGCAGCTATCTTGTCACGGTATGTATTTTTCAACCTCTTAGTTCTTGCCCACTTACTTGCCTTGTTTTCTTACAGATCAAAAAACTATGGAGTTTCTGACTGTGCATACTAACCCTTGTTCTTACTGCATACTAAATTAAACTTTAACGTCTTGCAAGTCACAAAAAAGTGATAGTGGCAATTTTAATTGGGCCTAAATTAAGCTCTAACCTTGCCTTTATTTCACTTTAAGTCAACATTAGTGAACCTTATACTGTTGTGATAAGGGCTGGTATGTTTTGTTAGCTGTATGGTGGAATGCACAAGTACATGGTACAAGTATACATGTTAATCATGTAATTAAGAGTGTGGTCAGTGTTTTATGTTTAAAGGGTTATAGCATTAAAACTAGGGCGTGCAGTACCGGCCCCGGTTCCAAGAATTTCATTTCCCGGGTCTGGGCGGGTCCGGAACCGGGAATCCCGGTTCTTCCCGGTTCTTAGTAACTTAAAGTATTTTTTTAAGAATCTGCTTATATAATGATTGAAACGAAATAAAACGTTATGAATTATTTATATTAAGTAAAAATAATTATCACTGCATCAAAAATCTTATATTAACATAGTAAATATATGTGTTGTTAGAATGACTTAATGGCAATTTTCACATACATAGTTATTATATAAAACTACTAGATATATTTTTTATATCACGTCGGTGGCAAACAAGCATACGACCCAGGCCATCTGATGTAAAGCGGTCACTGTAGCCTATGGACACCACCAACTCCTGCAACTCCGTCACATGCGCGTTGACGACCCATTCAAATATTGCACAGCATTTTTAAAAATCAATAATAATCCTTAATCCTTCGGAATAACCACGGTAGGAAGCTCATAGCCGGAGCATTGGTGGGAGGAAATACATCTGAAACCGCTACCATTTGGGTAGTAAGGTGTACGGATGAGCGCCCTGTCGATAGCGAGCCGTGCGATGCACGATGGTGAAGATATGTACTACTATTACAAGTACTAGATCAATATTATGGAGCAATGTTATTTATCAGTATCAATAGTAACAATTCAAGACTATGAAACACAAACAAACATAATTAATTAATTAATTAGTATTATGTAATGAGACTATACGAATTCTGTAGCTTGTATAGAGTTAGTTTAAAAAAATAAAGCAAATGATTTTTCATTCACTTTGGCATAAACGCTGACACGCGTTTTTCTCAATTTTGCTGCGTCTTTGCGTAGACATAAGACTAAACTGTACATTATTGTAGATTATAAATATACGAATATTGTAGACACACTCTTTGAGATAATAATTACATGCATCTTATATGTCTTTGCAAAGAATTGAGGACGCCACAGTCTTAACCGTAACTGTCGTTTACGTTGAAAAAACTCTATGCCCTCTTAAAATAATTCCTAACTAGTACAGATCCGAGGCTATCATTCACTTCCTTTTTTGGCTAGTTCAGGTGTTCCACAGGGTCCCAATCTGGGACCACTTCTTTTTCTCATTTTCATAAATGATTTATTAGGTTCCATGGAAAGTAATACACTAGCGTACGCAGATGACCTAAAAATATTTAGTCAAGTGGATATTATTAATGACTGTGAGTCCCTCCAGAAAGACTTAAACTTATTAAACCAATGGTGCAATGAAAATAATATGGAACTAAATATAAAAAAATGCAACGTCATTACTTTTTCCAAAAAGGGAAACCCGATCGTATATAATTATAGTATTAATGGTTATACCCCTGCAACGCGTAACAGTAATCAGCGATCTTGGAGTGTAGTTCGACTCAAAACTTTCATTTACAGTCCATTATGACCATGTTGTAGAAAAAACATACAGACTGATAGGGTTTATTTATAGAACCATAAAGCCATTTATTTATAGAACCATAAAGCCATTTTAACAATCTACTGTGCCCTAATTAGAAGTTGTTTAGAATACTGTTCTACAGTTTGGTCTCCTTACTACAACACCCATATAAACCGTTTAGAATCTGCACAAAGAAAATTCCTACGATATTTAGTGTATAAACTGCGACTTAAGCGAAAACTACCGACATATGAAGAAAGACTGCAATATTTCAAAATTTATAGTTTGTAAAATAGACGAAATATGAATCAACTGCTACATTTGTATAAAATTCTATATAATAAAATGGATTCTGATCTCATTGCCAACATACAGTTCCGAATATATGCAAAACCATGTCGAAACCCCCTTCAGTTTTTAATGCCTCTAGCTCACAATAATGTTACTCAACACAGTAATATGTAATGTAAGTAAATATGTAATGATATCGATATTTTTCGATATCGATCCTGATCGAGGGAATAGGTTAAAAAATTACGTTATAAAAATATGAAGTCATTAAAAAGATAAGAGGTATACATACCTAAATGATCTCATCTAGTTAGTCTATAAGAATAATTATTCTCGGAAGCATAGAGTTGAATACAATGTAATAGTTTTGTCCCCTTTTAATATTTTAATACTTTAAATGCTTAGTTCTTGAGTTATTATTGAATTATATGCAAAGAAAGTTGTGCTTGGTCGTTATAGAGATGTAAATTTAGTACTAATAATCTAAGATAATATGTTTCTTACGAAGATTTGTAATGTAGGTACATTTTGTTACCATGCCTTAATAAACTAAATTAAATAAATAAATAATACCTAACATGAAATACTATTAGATCTCGGTCACCAGGTGAGAATGAATGAAGTTACGATAGTAGGATGATTTTAACCCTTTACCGCATGCGGTTCCAAATTAGGAACGCGAAGAAAATACCCTCATTTCTCGACTTACGCGATATTAAAGTCACTTAGTGGGTAATGATGTAAAACTATGCACCCTACAGAACGTCTTCTGTATTGATAAGAGATTTTATCTAGTATCTAGTCCACGGAATATTGAAATTCTCTCGGCGTTCAACGATTTTTATGCACACTCGCGGTTGTGAAATTTCAAATTAGCTGTTCTTCGTCAAATTTGAAAGAATAAACAAAATTTAAGTGCTGGATATTAGAAAAATGGATACAGCAACATTCTATGGAAAAACTCGGAAGTATTTTCATTCAAATTATTATGGTTTCAGGCCTTTAAACTTTGTTCCAAAAATGGATCACGATGCATTACGGGCTGCAACGCTTGTACCTAATATGGAACACTATGCATTAGTGTATATTTTATCAAATTGACAAATATGGAACTTCATGCACTAAGGGAAGTGGCTATTTATATTTTATTCCAAGGAGGTAAATATGATATGATAACAAAAAATATCGATTTTTCATGTGTCAACAGCTGGATTTTATGGCGTCGGAAACTGAACCAAAAAATGATCTGACATACATGCCCTTACTAGACTTTAAATTGTACATCGCTGATGTACTGATGCGAGAATCGTCCCAGGTTTTCACACCATCAACTCGTAAAAGGGGGCGTCCCGTCTCTAACGCAGCTATTGAAAGTGTAAAAAAAACCTAGAAGACGGCAACTAAACATGCCTCCAAAAGAAGTAGCAGAAGATGGCATAGATCATTGGCCGGTTTGGGGGAATGAAAGACAGAGGTGCAAAATATGCAGCTTAAAGTCGCATATATATTGCAGCAAATGTGTCTGTTTTTTTTGTATTAATAAAGACCGGAATTGTCTCCAGAGTTTTCATGTAAAATGACTCGTAGTAATATATTCCACTTAATACTTATTTAATAATACGAGCAATACCTAGGTTGACAAGTGACCTCATATATTTTTTCTTTTCTATGTTAGATTTATTCTTATGCTGTCTGTTGTTAAAATTAAACATAAAAACAAGTTTTTTTTTAAGTAAACTACATTTTCATATCTATAACTGCATGTTGTTCCAAATTTGGCTACAGCAAAAAACACACGTCGCGTGACCACAAATGCATGCTGTTCCAAATTTGGAACAAGTTGTTTTTTACCAATATTTTCCACTGGGTTGACTGATATTTTTTTTTCAAAATTTTCTTATGTTACATTTGTCGCACTTTATATCATATATTTTTTTTGGAGGAAATAAAAAATCCATGCGGTAAAGGGTTAAGTACAAAGTACGTAGTAACTCGCCCTCCTCGCAGTAAACAAATTAGAATTCGTTAAAAATACTAAAAATGTCATATTACCACAAAACGAACAAAAAAAAAAAATACTATTTCAAAAAGAACTGGGAGTACCGGGAATTCAAGAACCGGGAAATCCCGGGAGCACGCCCTAATTAAAACTGTATTGCCATTATGCACAGTTATACCTAAGTAGCTCTATTTGATACAAATAAAGAGTTGTAAAGCTAAAATAAATGGCAAAACAACACAAGTACCTATTCAGTTTCATCATGTCTCCTTATGTATGTCTAAACGTCACACGATATGTACATATGTGTCATATGAGTATGTCATGCCACTTTGATTAGTGATAAAAAAATATTTTTAACTTTGTCAGTTCAAGTTTTCGGCATTTTTTAGGGTTCTATAGCCAACGGAACCGTTATAGTTTCGTCCAGTCTATCTGTCCGTCCGTATGTCATAGCGGTTTTACTCAGTAACTATAAAGCATAATAATATGGTAATGATATTACAGCTAAAGCTGCATTTTGTGTGCTGCTACTTAGTTTTGCACATAAGTTTCGAAAAAAAAATATGTTTAGGGTGATGGGGCACCCCTCATTTAACTAAATGTAAAAAAAATCGAATATCTACTTGTGGCACATCATATGATAGGTCATTAGAAATAACTCAAACACAACAAAAAAAGCCCTACAGCCCCGGGCACTGGGAGCCTTAGTCACTTTTTCTGTAGTAGATGACATCGATTTAACATTATTATTTATATATAGTAGTGTGACTATTTAAAACAAATGAATCAAAACATTTATTATATTTAATAAATGATTTAATTCATGCTTTACAATTGTAAAAAAAGGTATATTGAACAAAAATTTGTTTAATCAAGTAATCACTCTGAAAGTCTGAAAATTGTGTAAATAAAATCCAAAAAAATCAGGAAGAAGAACTTACCACAAAAAAATATTTTGAATGGTTTATGGGGTTCTTATCTGTATGCGGTATGAATGAAACGCGAACTCCACATATAAGTATTCTAATCTTAATTCTACAAAGCGCAAATAATAAAATAGCAGTAAGCGAGCGAACAAAAGGTTGCGTTAGCGTAAGCGCGGGCTGCGAGGCGAGTGGCACAGGTGCGGCGTCTAAGGCGATCGGATGCGCTCTGTCGCTCCGTGCGGCGGTCTGGCGCCCGGTCCGCGGCGGTCCTCCCCGCGCGCGTTCCTCAGCCCGCTGACGCCTGGACGGGTTTCCGAAATAGGGATGTGCGCATGCAGCGCCAGTGATGCGCCACATCACCCCCTCGGGAGTATTAAGGTCCATCTGAGGAAAAGACATTAGGGAACTTAACAATGCGACCAGAACGTGTTTTTTTTACAAGGTTATCCTGTGTAGCGGCAGGCTTAGGGGTAATAGCCTGCTGACTTGTGTCTTGCTGATCTCTCAGCGTAAAGGCTGGTTTGACTCTGTCTATCGAGACTGTCAAAGGTCCTCTGTTAGACTCAACCGTAATAGTCTTATCAGTTCTTGAGAGTACCTTGTGTGGTCCAGTGTAAGGTCTTTCCAAAGAACGGCGGAGGGCATCCTTCCGTATAAATACATACTGTGTCGTTTTGAGATCACGGTGTACGAAAATTGGTTTTGATGTGTGGTGAGATGCCGGCTGCGGTTTGAGGTGAGTAATGTGCTCTCTAAGCCGTGACACGAAGTCAGATGGCTGCATCTTCTGGTGAGGGTGTGTGTTAGAAGTGAAAAACTCACCCGGGATCCGCAATGGCTCACCATAAACCATCTCGGCAGCAGAGCATCGCAGGTCCTCCTTCCAAGCCGTCCGCAGTCCTAGCAGCACAACGGGGAGCACGTCAGTCCAGCTCCTCGCGTCGTGGGCCATGATGGCGGCCTTGAGGGTGCGGTGGAAGCGCTCCACCATTGCGTTCGCTGCTGGGTGATACGCTGTTGTGTGGCGAAGATGTACGCCGCAGAGACGCGTCAACGCCTGAAACAGTTGTGAGTTAAACTGGCGTCCTTGATCGGTTGTAACCACTTGTGGGCATCCAAATCTCGAAACCCATGTCTCACAAAGAGCTTGTGCGACAGACTCTGCGGTGATATCATGTAGTGGCAGTACCTCTGGCCAGCGTGTGAACCTGTCAACAGCTGTAAAACAGTATCTAAAGTCCCGTGAAGGAGGAAGAGGTCCTATTAAGTCGATGTGCACGTGACTGAATCTCTCCCCTGGTAACGCGAAGTGAGTGAGAGGAGAAGAAGTATGTCGCTGCACCTTTGAAGTTTGGCAGGCGTTACAGGCTTGAGTCCAGGCACGGCAGTCCTTCCGTGCGTTGGGCCAAATATACCTTTCTGTGACCAACTTGGTTGTTGTCCTTACTCCTGGATGGCTAAGACAGTGGATAGCGTCAAAGATCTGCCGACGTAGCTCGCGTGGCGCGTATGGACGAGGCTTAGGCTGAGACACGTCGCAGAACAGCGTGGTGAGGGTACCTGGTACTTGAACTTCCTTCAAAACTATAGATGAGTTGTTGGAACCCACGAGCTCTTTCATCTCAGGATCTGCTTTCTGCATCTGAGCCAGCGTCTCCACGTCCGGTGGCTTTGATATGGACTCGATACGAGAAAGGGCGTCAGCTGTGATATTATCCTTACCGGAAATGTGTCTAATATCGGTGGTGAATTGCGAAATGTAGTCCAGCTGATTTAACTGGCGAGGGGAGCAGTGACGGTCTCTCTGCTGAAAGGCGAATGTGATTGGTTTATGGTCTGTGTAGACCACAAAATGCCTGCCTTCAACCATAAACCTGAAGTGCTTGACGCTCTCATATACTGCGAGTAACTCCCTGTCGTACGCGCTGTAACGAGACTGTGCCTTGTTCATTTTCTTCGAGAAAAATGCAAGCGGCTGCCATTCCTTATCGACCAACTGCTGTAGCACCGCGCCCAAGGCCGAGTTTGAGGCATCGGAAACGAGAGCGAGAGGTGCGTTCATCACAGGGTGAGCAAGAAGTGTACAACGAACGATACTTGCTTTGCAGTTGTCGAAGACCTGGAGTAGCTCCGGAGTCCAGCTGATTGGCTGCGAGCCCTTGACCTTTGGACCGGCTAGCTGGTCATGAAGTGGTGCTTGATCTTCTGCAGCGTGTGGAATGAACCGCCTGTAGAAATTCAATATACCCAAGAATCTTCGTAGGCCGCTTACGGTTTTCGGAGGAGGATAGTCGCGAATCACCTCGACCTTTGTATCCATGGGGCGTGTACCTTGCTCCGAAATGTGAAATCCCAAGAAAGTTACCTCGCGTTGACCAAAAAGGCACTTCCCCTCGTTGATCAACAGGCCGTACTCCGCCAGGCGCTTGAAAACCTGCTCTAAGTGCTCCAAGTGCTCGCTGTGGCTTCTGGAATATATCAAAATGTCATCGATATAGGAATAACAGCAATCCATGTCGCGAAGTACTTCGTCGAGGAAACGCTGGAAAGTTTGCGCTGCATTTCGCAACCCGAAACACATGAAGGGAAACTCGAAGAGCCCGAACGGCGTGGTTATAGCAGTCTTAGCAATATCCTCGTGAAACACAGGTATCTGATTATAAGCTTTGACCAAGTCAATTTTGGAGAATATACTGCAGCCTGCTAACCTGTGGGCGTAGTCTTCAATATGCCTAATCGGGTACCTGTCCGGGATCGTTCGCGCGTTGAGCGCGCGGTAGTCCCCGCAAGGTCTCCAGCCATCTTTCTTCGGTGCGAGGTGCAGCGCAGAAGCCCAGGGTGAATCTGAACGGCGAGCAGTGCCATCTCTGACCATCTCCTCGAACTGCTCCTTAGCCACCTTAAGTCTGTCAGGAGCCAGGCGGCGCGGTCTGGAAAATACTGGGGGTCCAGGTGTGGTACGGATAAAATGGACAGTGTTGTGCTTCACTTGGCGTGTAATGCCCGACGGTTTGGTAAGTTGCGAGTACTTTGAGAGCAGGGCGTGGTACTCGCTGTCACCAGATATCGTCTTGATGCTGGAGATATTGCATTTAACCCGCGTCGCTGGTGCTGAGAGAGTGGTGATGCTATCTAACAGCCTACCGTTCTGACAATCAACGAGCAACCCATAATGCGCGAGGAAATCTGCTCCAATGATCGGCTTGCCTACGCTAGCTACCACGAAGTTCCACACGAAATCTCGACGTAAGCCAAGGTCAAGGTGCAGCGTGACCGTCCCGTATGTCTGAATTGGAGTCCCGTTGGCAGCGGTGAGGCGGTACTCAGTCGGTTTGCCATCGGGCCAGCTTCCACGTGGCACCACGCAGAGGTCGGAACCGGTATCAATAAGGAACTGCACTTTGGACCTTTTGTCGGTTATGAAGAGGCGGCTCGTGGCACGGCAATCAGTCGCCGCATCTACTGAGAGCCACTGGCATTTCCCGATGAGTAGTTGCAGGGGGATGAGCACTTCTTTGCTCTTTCGCCAAAAATAGAATGATACCAGCACGTACCTGCAGTTCTACTACGGCTCCGACCCCTGCTCCTCGACCGCGCGTTGCCACCTCGACGGGATGTTGAGCGCCCTCGGCCTTGATGCATGGACATTTGCGCAATTTGCTTAGTCATCTCGGACTGTGCACGTGTCAGGTCGTCGATGCGCTTTAGCAAGCCGCCAAAGTCTGACGTGGCGGCCGCAACGTGTAATGGCGGCGACGGCGACGTGGCCTCGCAGATTCTGTCCGCGAGATCTGCCAACTCTTCCAAATTAGCTGAGACCTGCGAAATTAAAATAGGTTGAACATGTGCAGGTAACCTCTTCATCCACATACTCTTCATAAACTCGTCGTTCATTCCGCCGTCGGCCAAATGTTGCAAATGGTGCAAAAACTGCGATGGTTTCCGATCCCCCAACTCTTCGTTAGAAAGTACCTGGGTAATCTGTTGCTGACGGGAAACACACAGGTATTTAGTTAATTCAGCCTTGAGCTTGGGATATTTATCAGTGGCTGGAGGATTCTTAATAATACCTTTAATTTCTTTGGCGTACCTGTGATCCAGTTGTGCAACGACGCAATAAAATTTCGTGGCGTCATCTTTAATACCTGACACGTGGAACTGCGCCTCCGCTTGACCAAACCATACCTCGGGATCGTCCGGCCAAAATGGCGGCAACCGCATTGCCACACGGTTAACGGCCACCGGCCCGCCATCTTGTTCGTCTGCAAAATTGTCGGCCGCGCGGGCCGGCGCCGGCGTCGCGCCCGTGCCGTTATCTTCCCCGGTCATAATTATAAGTTTTGCAACGCACTAAAACTTCCCGCAGTCAATAAACACTCTCGGGTCACCAATATGGGGTTCTTATCTGTATGCGGTATGAATGAAACGCGAACTCCACATATAAGTATTCTAATCTTAATTCTACAAAGCGCAAATAATAAAATAGCAGTAAGCGAGCGAACAAAAGGTTGCGTTAGCGTAAGCGCGGGCTGCGAGGCGAGTGGCACAGGTGCGGCGTCTAAGGCGATCGGATGCGCTCTGTCGCTCCGTGCGGCGGTCTGGCGCCCGGTCCGCGGCGGTCCTCCCCGCGCGCGTTCCTCAGCCCGCTGACGCCTGGACGGGTTTCCGAAATAGGGATGTGCGCATGCAGCGCCAGTGATGCGCCACAGGTTCAAGGTGTTTTGGAGTTTTTGCCATAAAAACATTTCTTAAAAAAAGATGTAAGTGCCTTGATATTATAAAGGCACTTACGCTCTTTTGCTTGCATACTTTTTCATCGTATTACGGATCGGGACCCCCAAATTATGCCTGGTCCGATACGCACATATCCGGTCTTTACAAATTTTTATTTAACTTGCACATAGATATAGGATAAAAGGACTGGATACCCAACCCCCCAATAAGCGGAAAAAAATGATGCCGTAAAAGTGCAGCGGTTTCGACTCTTTTTCATATACTTAGTCTTATTTAGAACCTGACGTTTCGTTAAGTGAACAGCCTAAAAACTTTTAAAGTGCATGAATTTGACACTTAATGCTTACTTCATTAAGGTTTTTGACGTGACAACGTCTTAAATTAGGTTGCGGCTGGGAGTCACTTATGAAAAAGTGTAACGCTCGGTAACGTTACGATGAGTCACCGAACGAGAGAGAGGCCCGCCGAATGCCTTGCGTCTCTCTCCCACTCAACTATGATCGGTCTGCCGCGCGCGCAGCACTAGAGAATTAGGCGCATTGAATCGGCGCATGCTTGTGTCTCTGTCTTTGTCTTTCTCGAACGTTGATAGTGTTAAGTAAGTTCCTATTGTGCAATTTAATTATATTCATATCAATAAATATTCTACCGAGAAAAAGACGTTGTCACGTAAAATCTTCGCCCGTAAAACCGACTTTACAGGCAACCATTTTTTTTCGTACGAAACATTTAACGTTTGTATCATTATCAAATCATGGTCGCTAATGTCATTCTGACCCACATTTTTGGACGTTATTGTTCTGCTTTGTGTCTATTTCTTTTAATAAGTCAATGAACTTGCATTGCAACGTTTTTGTGTCAAAACTTGAAAGCTGAATTTGACTAAAGTCTTCTTCTTTTTCTTTTAAATAATGGCTTGTGTCCGAGATTTGGACAATTTTCCCAATGTCAAGTATTATCAAAATCTCAGTATATTATATAAATAGAATAGTATATTGCCACTTAGGCGACATTTTTCGGTAATTGGCCTCGTTAAGTTTATAGCTATAAGACTTCAGATATAGTTTCACAGGGGCCGAGATCCCGGGATTGCCGCTTGATGACTAAAGTCAAACCACGTTATCTTACCTCAGCAAATGAATTGTCAAAGTTGAAAGTGTTATTTTAAGCTTCAAACTTCTATGAAATTATGAAGTTTACTAAACACTTTCACAGTCTGCTATCAAAGTCAAGGTAACTTAGCATAGACGGACTCCAACATCCCGTTTAGGCGAATAAGCTGAAACTTCACATGCTTATGTAGGCTGGATGACAATACAGTGTTATGGTACCAAAGTACAGTCAGCGATAAAAGCTTGTACCTATCAAAAACATTTTTGACTGCAAACTTTTTGATAATAGGATGTGTCTAAAAACAGCGACTTGTTTATTTGATTATAATAGATAGACTGGTTAAAAAAATCTGTTTCTATATGTATACGAAACTGTGAATAGTTCGTTGCTCAGCTACATAACTACAGCTATCAACAGTTCTATTGCTTAATCAAATGGTGTTGTTTGCTACTATAACAAGTATTCATATTTTTGTCACGCATGCCATATACTAGCGTTTGGTTAGCGTAACATGTGAAGTTACGCAACAAGACGACACAATATGCTGCCGATCGTTCTGTCGGGATTTGAGTAACGCATCTCATCTCTTTCCTCAATATGGAAAGATAGAGTGAAGGAAAAACAACATTAGATACTTTGCAATCACTCTTTGGAAATTTTGCTTGCTAGAACAAGGTTAGCAGATATACATAGATATGTACTTATTCCGTTAACTGATATGTAGGTGTACTGTTTGCGTTTGAATTGCTCACTGTTCAATTAACGCCTCCTAAGAAATCATTGTTAAACTTATAAGAATTAGTACTTACATTATGATTCAAGGGCGGAAACTAGGTATACCACTCATTACATTTCCGCGCGTTATTCAAACGACGGTTTTTAATACAGTTGTGCTAGTTGTGAGTTACGATTTTTTTTGCTAATTTTGCACAAAAATACTAGCACAATTAAGATCGAAATGTAAATATCACTAGTGAGGGCGCGTAACTCAAGTTCCACGCTTAACAGCAATCCTGCGAACGTCGAAAATTCGTCCATCTCGTCGCTTTTCCGTGGTTCGAGCAATAAAGGGGTAAATAGAGGTAAAAACGATCGAAGTGGTTCTCGGTTACTGGCCTGCTAGGTACGTAAAATACTACTTATTGAGAAACTTTATCATAAAATAACAATTGAACTCGGCGCGCAATCTGTTCCTGCCTTATCGTCTTCACCTGTCTTTACCGAGTTGCACCGCTTTTGCTAAATTAAATATAGGTAGGTACTGTGCGAATTAATTACCTATTCTTGCTCCGCAAATCATACTGTCGCGAATGTCTGCAAAACTGTCTACATTTCATGCGGATATCGCAAGTGCCTTTCGTAATACCCCTTTGATGATTCTCCACTGTACCTATGTACCTATAAAAAAATACAAAGGGTAATATGGTCTTCTGTTACCGCGATTGTAATTCATTGAAATTAAACACTTTAAAACGGATTAATCGCGTTTATTAACACCATCACCCTACGTTTCGAGCCCTTTACAGCTCTCGTTTTCACAGGGTTAAGATGATGACGGAGAGAATGCGAATTCTCCCCGTCAATCAAAAAGTGGTGGGTGATGGTGTTAATAAACGCGATCAATCCGTTCTAAAGTGTTTAATTTCAATGAACACAAAGGGTACATTAAAGATAAAAAAAAACAATACATTAACAGTAAATGTAACTTACCTAACTAGGTACCTACCTCTACCTACCTTAAATCTAAAATAGGTACTTGAGGCATTGCATTCCTAGGATGCTGGCGGCATTTCCTCGTATGTAATGCTGATACGTATATATTTAGAAAATAAATGTTGTATATATACATTAAGAAAAAACTTTAAAAAATCATAAGTCAAAAATTTACACTAGTAGGATGTTGATACAGTATAAAATGTTCTTCATCATAAGAGGTACTCACAAAGTCAAATTAATTTAAGGGCCGACTTACTATTGCAGGAAATATAGGATATTTTGGAGGCAAAATTTGTACATCTTTGAAGTATATCCCAGTTTGGCACTAGGAATGAGGATCTATCGAGTCCTCGGAAAATTTAGGCTTGTAACCCCTCCCAGGGGCTCCCCCTCCTAGGTACCTTTACAAATCACTTTTATTGGCAATTACCAAAAAATAATACTAATTTTAATTTTAATTATTTGACCCGTAGGAGTAAGTTAAGAAGTTTCAACAATTCCAAAGTCGTTTATTTTATATTACAAATTGTGTCATCCTAGGTACTTGCTTAGCTACTCTAGAAACTTAGGTATTTTTTTAAAACTCTGTATTCAATGAAAAAAAATTATAGATTACTTTATTTTATCGCTGCCCAAGGAAAGACAATAGCGACTTATATACGCTTTTTATGTCATTTTCATCCACCGGAATACTGATATTTAATAAATGCCTAATATTTCATCCGTAAATGCTCAAATTAATATTCGAGTTCGTTAGCTATACGTGATACCTTTCAGTTTATTGGTATCTATGTTAAAATAAATTTGTGTCAAATTATTCCATCACAACTTGTTTTTTTTTAACTTTTTTCTTATACGACGTGTCCCAAAACTCAACGATAAGTCGGCACCACAGGATGGAGCTGCTTATGATTAGTCGAGAAAAAATATATTTCAAATATTATAGAAATTAGAGAAAAAAATTAAATTCATCAAAAATCGACATCCCTAATGGTATTTTTAACCTTTTGGGCGCCGGACCCTGTTCGCCAAGACGCTCACTCACACGCCAGAGCAAATTTTAAGTAAACAACTAATAAAAAGTTTAGGGATTGCAAATAGTGATATCGATATTCATAATTAAAGGTGGAATTCTTCTCAATTTGCCTTTTTTTATTTCCAAACTTAGATTTCTCTCAAAATTTCTAAACTAAACAGATTTACTATACAAGAAAATGTTGAAAATAAAGGACTTTATCATGAAAAACAACAACTAAACATTATCGAATCATGAAGTAATATCACCGCACTAGTCTGTACGAGTAGTCTTCTATACATGTCAACGGCGCGCAGGGCTCGTCTTTAGTTCCGACTGACAAATACTGTTTACGCGCGAGTTAAGTAATAATAGCGTCTGAGTCAACGGCATAAGCGCTTGTCGGTACGTAAACTTTATAAACCATAAGATTAGGGACGCGCATCGTGTCTCGATAAATTTACATACTTACCGGAGGGTTTTCGGAGAAAACTAACAGGTGGATTTAATAATATATATATACAGTATGTATCAGAATGAAAGGCAAAACAAGAAACCCGTTAATGTTTAGATCATGATCAATATGAGCATGGTACTTACCTAATTCATCAAAAATACGACAGGTTTTACGTGAGGTATAAAAATATACATTTATTATTATTGTGTTGCACCTCCCCTGTATTATTTGTTTACAATCTTATAAATGACATTTCTTAAATTACCAACTGACAGACAGGCGTCAAACCTTGTTGAAGTTTGGATTTTTACCTAGTTACAAACAAATAGTTAACAAAGCGCTTGCGCGTTGCCTATGACTACAGCCATTATTAAAATAATTACCTAGGTTACTTATAAACGGAACTCAAAGCGCATGTGTATTGACATAACAACGTTAATGTTAATTAGTTGCCCCTAGCTACATATCAACAGTACGCAATACGCATGCACTGTCAAAAATCAAAAACGTAAACAAACCCTATAGGATGTTACAAAAACCATTAACCGACTGCAAAAATATGGTCTTCGAGTAATTCATTTAGTAATTTTATGCCATAAAACATGTATTTAGGCACGTGAAATGCACGTCATTACATTGTACTCGAGTTCCCCGTCAACCAGTTTTAAGGTTTGCTCTTCGTTGTGATACATACTGTATATATCGGTTATATATATATATATCGAGTTAAAATGTAGACCTCCGCTGTCACTGCGGTCAATAATTTATTCGGCAAATACACCGCAATGGTCAATTTACTGAAGAAGCTGCCTTAACTTTATCCATTATTATGCCTTTTTTTTCTACATATACCTACTTACTACGAGTAGTTACCAACAATGACAATAATTGGCAATTAAATGTTTGAACGCTTAAATAAAACCAGATTCGTGAAAACATATTCATTTTAAAAACTTGCACATCAATTGAACTTTCCCATCCCTAGCTGTCTTTTATACATGCCAACGGCGACAGTGACACGGAAAAATGTAGAAATTATAAGCATATTTTTTAAATCCTTTATTATGAAACAATGGATTCATATACCTGCTTAAAAAGTAAATGTATGAAAAAACAAAGGGTCAACAAGTTGACACGAGTACAAAATAATTTTTAAATTCTATTATTTTACCATTTAGTAAGCGGTTGAAACTTTGTCTTGTATACAAGACGACGGCGTTAGTGTATCGTACTATCGTTGTCTTGTATAGGTGACAACGGCGGTCAAAGGGTTAACGACCATGTCTTCAAATATTCAAATATTTCTGTTATCTAACACAGCCCTTAAAAATACCATGATACATGTAGTTTTTACATAAAAAATAATCAAAATTCATTTTGTCCCTACAATTCTGAAAGGTTTTTCTTTCAGTCTACTTTTAATCATCATGGTATAAAAAAATAGTATTGACACCACTATGGCAATTATTTTCAAAACTTGACGCAACTAACCAAGATTCCAAAATAGTATAATACTTTAGGAAACGTATAAATTTATATATAAATTTGTTTATTACACAAACCTACCGGAAACCTACCTTATTTGAGTACAGTACAATCAAGTCAAACATTTATCGACACACATCGGCACGGGTGCATCTCTTCTCTAGTTCCCGGCAACTCCGGCAAGGCACAAGCGGCCTTACCAAGTAATAATCATGCGATTGTGGATATCGCTAGCAATTCGATACATTGCGCGGTTCCTTACCAAATTGCATGGTGACACACCTTGTTTGCTATTCTAAGCCGTCAATGTGAAACGCATATACAATTTGTTACAGATCAGTTCAATCAATTAGTCCGGTAGAGAAAAATCATGCAGCACTGGATATACCTATTTGCACAAATGCATGATTTTATCAACTAATAACTACTTAATAAAAAAATATTGAATATGTAATAGTTATTTATTTAATAAGTACCTAATGAAACAATACATAATAGGCCAATAGTAAAAAAGAAACTAATAAAAAAAAAACTAAACCAAATAAGTAACTATTTCTAAAACCTAAAACCGTTCTGCCCCATACCACGCCCAAAGGTCCCCATCTCGCTAGCGTTGCCACGTTGTATGGCGATGCAGACCTGTTAGACAAGCCATGACCCAGAACAGGGGAATACACTAAACTAATAAAATGAATACAATACATGTGGTACGTGACTCCATAGTCCTCGAAGTTTTTGTTTTCACTCCTATTTTTGCTCGTAACATTTTATGAAAATATCGGAGCACATTTTGCAATTGACTCGCGTCGAACAGTTAATATGGCCATCAGGGCCCTATTTGACGTACGTTACAAGTCTTGTAATACAAGTGTGTATCTATAGTAGCGCTTGTATTTCAATATTTTTTACATGTTTTCGTTTCACGTAAATGTATAATTGTTACAAGATAGAAGAGGAAGATAAAAGAGTTTTCACAAGTGTTGTTGTTTCACAAGTTGACAAAAACTTGTAGATATTATATACTAAAATAGTAATTTCGTTTCTTAAAAGCTGTACTTTATACTTGTAGCTTGTGACTTATCACGAAATAATGAGGAGTCCCTATAAACTGCTAATGTGCGTTTTGGTAAAAATCGATTAATAAATTAATGAAGATATTGCATTTTTAAGATCTCAAACGTGTAAGTTTTGAATGCACATCGTTAAAATCAGTAATAATATTTAAATTTAGCTTTTATTCTCCAAAAAACAGTAATCTCATTCCTATGAAATTATTATCATTAGGAAAGATGTGCGCAAATTCGTGGTCTAGCAACTCTTCAGATGATGAAGAAGTTATTGTGGTGAGGAGGTCACGAGTGTATAGAAACAGAATAAATTATACGTACATGGAAAATACTTTTGAGTAATATGAGAGATTTCGACTTGCTATAAAAAATATATATTTTCAATTTTGTTATCTAATTTTTCCATTTTGGCATAAGAAATATATAATAAAATGTATTTATTGACCAAGGCGTTAGCGTATTTTATTTTCCTCTTATTAAAATTATGAATATTATAATGCATAACAGTGACATTGACATTAAGATAACATTTATAATGGCCATTGCATTTCCTTTTTGCGTAGTAAACAAAACAATTTTCTAACTTTATACAGCCGCCTTGTAGCACTTGTAGTAATCATTCCTACGAGAAACAGAATTAAAACACACTTGTACAATGACATTTTAAATGTAAGCTTGTAGACTTGTGAACTTGTAACATTCGAGAAATAGGCCCCTGGCCTATTCCTTCTTCTATCTATGGCACTAGTACTTACTAGTACATTGAATTTAATTGTTTGTTGGTTTCGTTACAGTTTCTTGTATGAGGCATGCATGTTTGTCTGTTAAATACTCGTCTACTGTGTATTAAGCCATCAAACATTTTCAAATATTTTTTCAAATAATTCTTAAGAGCGGGAAATGGCAAATGAATAAGTATAAGATTTAGGACCACGGGTGTCGTGTTGCATTCCCGAATAAATAGGAGTACCTACATTACATAATAGGTACCTACTTATTTTTCTTTATTAAGATGTACAATAAAATATTACAGGAACTTCGTGCTGCTGGAGACCAAACTACTGCCATCCACTTTCGCCTCAGCTGTCAAGCAATTTACGACTATATGGACTACATACAGAAAAACCCGAACGGCGTAGTGACTCAAGGGGAATACTACATAAACACTGGTTTGCTGCTCCAGTTGGCCATCATAGCGTCCTGGGTGTCGGTCGCCATTTGGGTAGCGGTGGTCGTGTACACTTCCATGCGGGCGTATAAGGAGCGCCACGTGCTGACGTGCTGCGGCCAGTAACAGTAACTGTTTTATTTATTTACGCTATAACGGGGAAAGCAACGGTCAATTTACACAAAAATAAGTCAAATTTCCCAAGAAAGTCAATTGTCCCTAATCCTGCCAGCGCCTGTAAACCAGATAGTACAGCGCACAACCGAATAACGTACTACATTATGGTGGGATACTATTTTCGACCATTGTTTCTTTGATTCCCTTAACCCCCCCCCCCCTTCCCCTTCCGCTGTAGCATTTTAATACGTAATACGACGACGTATTTTAGTCTTCATTTTTGATGCTGATAGAAATTGTAAACCTAAATAAGGTGTTAGTGGAATACTTAAATCTTTTTCATTCCAATATAATCACAATCAGCCCATAATACACTGATTTCGATCAAGTTGCGTATTTTGAACATAAGTTGTATAAATATTGAGGTTGGTTATTTTCCACGTCAAGTGTCACAAGTGTGTTGGATATATATTTACATATAAACACCTTCTACCGTAATTTTGGCCAAATCTAACTTAGTAGAAAGGCGCAATTTCTGGTATTAAGGGTAATTTCTTTACGCCAGATTTAAGCGATTATGATGGTTGTCTTTAGTAATCATATTAGTAATGAGTAGCAATTTTCTTAAGTGCCTACATAATTTAATAACTAAGAGTACCTACGACTATTCTAGAACGAATGCTTGCGTTAATTGCCTTGAACACACTAATCTGACTCACTTTAAGTTAGGTTAGTATGATCGTTAGCGAACTCTAGTAACCGAATAAAGTACAGGAAGCACAAAAATATTAAGTAGGTATATTCTACAACAATTACCAGTAATACAAGTTGTCTTAGGGTTGGTTGTTACGTACCGTTTGTTACCGTACCTTTTTCGTTCGCAAAATCTTATTGCATGGTAGTTTTCATAATTATGTACTGTTACATTTAGATTGATAAGGGCGATTTCTAACGTCAGAGCGCTCGACTCCGTCACTACCAACTATGTCAGAAAATTATAAAATGGTATTTTAAAAGTACGAGCGGATAATTTTTTTTAACTGAAGGTATTTAAAAAATTAACTCTGTAATTATGGTGGGATACTTTTGAATGCGACTATTTTTGACCATTGTTTCTTTGATTTGGGGTTTTCGACAGTTATTACTGACGACTAAGTATTTAATGGTCTTCATTTTTGATGATGACTAGGTATATGTATATTGGAGCATAGAAAAGGTAAACTTAAATAAATCTTTTAGCTAATGGAATAAATATCTTCGATTCCCGTATAATCAATCAATAATAATAAACACAGTTTCGATCAAATTTCGTATCTTGAACATAAGTTGTATAAATATTCACGTTGGTTGTGAACTGCCGGCTGCCTCCGGCTTTATCATTGGAGGCTGCTACTAAAAAGAGTGCGTGTGAATAGGCGTAGACAAAGGTGGAAATTGTTTACTTTATTTTTGAATATTACCTATCCTACGGGAAAGGGGGAACGAACGTTCAGTTCTAGCAAAAAAATAGAATAATTCCATACGATACAATATTCATTTACCTCGAAAAAAATACGGGACTCCACGTGAGAGCTAAATTGTATTCCAATCTAGTCAGATTGTGCGTGTAAGTCATGTGTAAAAATTTAATATCGTATGGAAACGGACAATAAAAGTGTGTTCAATTATGTTTATAGCTTTATTTGTAACGTGTTGTCGTGTTCTGCCGTCTCATTGTAATAAATAAATATTATTAGGTTACCGTTAGGTTTATCTACGTAAGATAATAGAGAAGTCGAGAGCATAGTCTAATGGAAGACACCTACTGTCACCTACCATCCCCATCATATTTAGTAACTATACTTATCGACTCTCTAGTCCACAGGCGTGGACGCGTTTCAGACGTTCATTGCAGACAGCCACGCCGGGGTTTTCAAAAATAGTAGGTGTTTATCGCAACAGGGCGCACTAATGCCTCAATTCTATAATTTTCGTAATAATGCGCCTTGGCATAGACGTGTTGTCCATATTTTCAGAACCTACATATAAGAGCAACAGACTACAGATAATAGTAGGTCGCGGAAAAAGTATTTTCATCACATTCGCTCGTAAATGGTGATATTATATGCAAGCATACTAAGACTTTGAGCTCAAATTCACACTCGTTCGTATTTTCTTGTTTACCGCCCTTAATACACAATGTACTATTAGTACTATTACGTATTTTCTACGAAAGTCCTAAATGTCTATAAACCGAGCAGTATCTTTGACATCAAAATTCCCTGACTAAAAACCCCAAACCAACTTTATGCCACATTTACAGATCCATTCAGAAAAGGTGCCAGCTTTTGTGTATCAAAACTTTAAAATGTAGGTATTACATTTTTCCGTCTGCCGTTTTGACAGGCAGAAAACAAATGATATATGATAGGAAACTATTTTTTCAACCGACTTCACAGTTTCATAAGGACGAGGTTATCAATTCGTGTGAATGTTTTTATTTTATTGTTATTTTATATGTCTTTCCCATCACGGAACAATGGTGTTCCGGACCTTTATTATTATTATTATTTTAGTTATTACGTATTACTCTTTTGAGTAGGTAAGTTTATGATATTAGGTATTAAAATCAACCAGATATAAACAGCAAAAGCATTCAAAAAAATTAGTAACATAATTCTTATATAAGTTGCTAACAAATTAGTCACGGATATTTTAAGAGATAATACATTGTATTAAAACAATTAACTTTAAAGTATAATTAATGAAAAAAAAGGAACCTTTGTATATAATTTTTTTGTTTTCATTTACCGAACAAAAATAATAATTATAATTCCGTCTAAAAATAATCACCATGTGCAAATTTAACTGACAAAAGTTTAGCATGACGTTGACAATCGAGTATTTGATTTGACGTTAAGTGGTCAGTTAGGTGTTAGGTAAAAGAGGTAGTAAAATATGTTCAATGAGTACTCATTTAATAATCACACTAACAGGGTGTTTTAACGTTGCAAATTTGTTTCCTAGTTTTCTCCAAAAAAACATAACAAAACTTATGATGTTTCATACCTAAATGTACTCCGAGAACCGAGTACTATCAGCGGTAAAAATATCCGTGACTAATTTGTTAGCACCTTATATACAAAATACGGAAATACTTTCTCCCCGACCTAATATTTAACCCTTGCTTTGGAAGGAGCAGTAATAGTACATTGTGCATCTAGGGCGGTAAGAAGGGCATTAGTTACGAGGGTCTATTGAAGCCCGACTCCGAAGGCGGAGGGCTTTAAATGACCCGAGTTAGTAATCCCTCTTACTGCCCGTGGTACACACAATGTTTTTCATCACATTTGCGAGGAAATAAATAAACTTTCTAGAGTGTAGTTGCACAGTCCACAGCACTCCGGAGTGACTACGTGCTGCGACCGCGTGGGGGGCAGGTGCTCCGGGAGCTCCGGGCGGGCGGTAAAGTAGTATGAGAATCCTTTAAAACCATGGGATTAATACAGCTCTTTAAGTCTAAGTATGCTTGCATATAATATCACCATTTACGAGCAGAGGCCTTTTGCATAATGACTTGTAGCTTGTAATATTAGCGGAAGTCTCTTTTCAATCGCTTTTATTAGAAAGAGAGTTCCGCTAATATTACAAGTTACAAAAGATTATGCAATTGACCCCAGGTGTGATGAAAAAATATAAAAAATGGGGTTGTTCGGAACTTATTTCCGTGATGCATACAAATAATAAGCCAAACTACCCATATAAATACAATATTGTAGGCAGTTAAGTTAGTCGACATTAAATACTTACACACGACATCGAACTAGAATTAGTTTCAGAACTAAAATAGGAATAATGTTTTCTAACAGCAATTAAATCTGAACAACTATCATAGCCTCATGTTGCCTGTTTACAACATGAAACAACATTTTTATCAGTGTCTATAAAGCGGACATCTGAACAAATAGCTGCTAGTTAATTGACATAATTCATTCTTAAGAATTGTTGAATTTTCAAAGTATTTGATTTAGTTTGGACCAATGCAATGTTACGTAAAAACCACCGATATAATATGTACTCTTAGTAATGTAAGTGTATGTTATAGTTTTAAGTTTACATTCCATATCCTTGTGCCGTCCAGTAGCTGTAAGGAATTAGTACATAAAATAACTTCATAATAAGATTAATGCACTATTTTTGTATCTAATTTGTTTATCGTTTATTAACATGTTATAGTAATAAATTTTTAACTATACACTAATGATTGCCTTTTAATTCTTTATCCAAGTGTAGTAGAGGTAAGGTAGGCACTAGGCACATCACGTCTCGCCAGACTATTGGCGGGTCACTATTTGCTCCACACTGTCAGAAAACTCGAAAACGTGTACTAGTGTATTGATGATTGAAAAAGTGCATCAGAAATATCAGAATACACAAGATGTACTTATATGTAGGTAGACATGACATTGAGTTTCCTTCCGTAAGCGCTGGTGCTGCCTGAGGCACAATCAATCATTTCATTTGTAAATATAAATATTTAAACAAATAATAAGTGTGCTTTTTCCAAATATAACCGAAAACCTGATTCTTCCACATCTGAACATGGTTGGGCTCATTCGAATCAGAATCACAAGCTGATTCGACCCTGATAAAAAAAATTACAATGATGGGTTTGCTATAAACACATGATTATACAGTAGATATGTTTTTTTCGGGAAATTCGACAGGTTGTTAGTTAGGTTAATAGAAGCTGCTTGGCATATCGCTTACAGTCGATATCGATTTTTTTTTTCTTTTTTCATACATAGTATATGAATATTACATTGTAAAAGGTCCTTTAGAGTTACACAAAAGTATGACAGAGCTTAACTTTATCCGTGACAGCTCATGTCAAAACAGCTCAGTGGTAGATGGTTTAGTTATGGATGGTCCCAGGTTCAAATCCCAAGAACTTAATTACTTTATTCTTTTTTTTACATTTAGATAAGTGAAAAGTAAGATATCGCGTTCGGTGACAGTACGTCGACAGGCGGGGTAGTTGTAGGCTTAACGATCCTTAACTGCGCCACTGTCAGCGAACGTGATATTTAAACCTTTTGTGGTTTACATTTCGAAGAAGTATGCGGGCTGATTTTAGATTTAGTTAAAAAGTCAGGAGTGTATTTTAACCTCCTTCTTGCAGTGAATAGTTGTCAATGCAAAACTCTTTACTGGCGAAATTTAAAAACGTTAATAACGTTAGGAGATAATAAAGAACCCTTTACACTGGATCAGCAAATAAATTTATATTTTAAATATCTCAAAAACCGTAAGAGTTAGGACACTAGTTTTTTTGGAAAAATTAACTCGAGTTGACCTGAAGAATGTCTCCTTAAAGTAAACGAAAATTTAAAAAAATACGGGGTAAGTATAAAAAAGATTCGGACTATTTTTTGTTGATGGCAAAATGTACCAATTCCATATACTACAAGTAAATCAACAGTGAACGTTAAGTCTCAGTGTTTATAGCCGATTTTACAGAGGCTGTAAGGTCAACATTACACTAGATTATTATTTATACATTCCTTTAAATTCTTAGTTTTTTTTTTCATTTGTCTTTGGGTTTTACGGACGTCTTTTTTGGCTTCTGTAAATGTAAATGTTGTAATGTGGCTAACCGCTAATTACAATAAATTAAGGGCTCGTTCTAAAATCATGTTATCATATTTGGTCAATTTTTGGCCCCCTCCCCCATGGTGATCTTTTTGGTACTTTTTGGCCTGATTTTGATCGTTCGTGATCTTTTCTCAACCCCTCCCCACCCTCAGACTTATATAAAAGTAAATACAAATGTAGGTTTTGGTAATTTAAAAATAAGTAGGTACATAGGTACTTATATTTGATGTTTGTTTGTGCTATATTTTTGTACATTTAAGCGTCCCGAACAAACGTTTTTCTTTCTTTAGATCATATCTATGATCATAGATCTATACCTACGCCTCCCTTTTTTCCCCAACTGAAGAAAAAGGGACGCATATTGATCTATGATCATATATATGATATAGTGCAATATGGGCCTAAATCACATGCGTTGGCAATTGCTAATTGTGTGGAGTATGGACGACGCTGGGCAATAGAAAACCGCCTGGTACGTAGGTGTGTTGTTAAAATATAAAAACTGCTCTGAATACCCGGTCTGGTTGGTCAGAAGAATTTTTACCCTAATATTTGAAGCTAAACGGTTCACCTAATTAATAGTATAAGCTTGCAGCCCAGCGCGCGCCTTATGTAAGTGGTAAGTAGGTATGTACCTATCTAAGTGTAAGTACATATTACCCAATTGGTGAATTACGTGATAACATTGATAACCTTTGAACTTGTATAAGTCGTAGATAAGGAATAATGTGAGTAGGGGTAGGTAAAGAATTCAGTACCAATTCTTCCACATAAAATATAAAGATATATTTATAACAACCACAATACAAAAACAACAATGCAGCCTAACATCGGCTGTTTTGATTAACTAGATATATTAATACAAAGACGATGGCAAGATTGTAACAAGAGTATAGTCGTAACGTAACGTAAACGGCGAAGACAATTAGTTAAGGTTGCAAGAAACCAATACGGAACTAGTAAAATACTTATGTACCTAATAAAATCCTACAAAATAAATAAACAAGGAAGCTGCCATTATATTTGACTTACCTACAAGCTGTTATTCTAAACGTACTAAAACTTCATCGAGCACTGGTTTACACCTAGGGTGTACCTACACAGTTTAATATCAGGAACTCAATGGTGAAACGAAACCTGTGAACAGGGTCCCCAGACTGCGACGCAGAAGGCGCGCACATATGCCATAGGGTGCCGTGGGGCAGGACCTCGGCGTAATACTAAACCTGCCGATCTATTTCGTATAGCTTAATTGGGCTAGCGCACCGAGATAACATTTTAAACTGGTGCGCCGCGGGCTGTAAAAGATTTCTTGAGTAAGTACATTATGTTTTATCTACCCAGGTATTTTTGTTGTTAGTCTGTCCCGTCAGCCAGAGGGAAAATTCAGCACAGTTTGTTAGAAGAAACGTTAATTAATTGAATCAGGCGTTACATTGCGGAATTCCATATTAACAAAGAAAATAATGTTACTTTGCTATTCCGTCAAACGTGCTAGTCAATTACACAAATAACGTTTACTACGTTTGTTTTTTGTGCTAGTCAATTAGTGCCAATCCGTTATACCTACTTACCTATTTTTTTTTCCGGCGGGAGGGTGGGTACATAAAATGCATGCAAAAAATACGCATGTAGGTATAACGGGTTGGCACTAATTGACTAGCACTTTTGGCGGAATAGCAAAGTAACATTATTTTGGTTGTGAGAAGAAACGTTATTAGATGGCCTCTCATGGAAAGGGAATATAACTTAAAAAAAAATGTTTGGTGAATTTTAATGCCATAAAACCGTGATTTTAACATTGACCCAGAAGACCTAGACTAAGCTAGGCATTCTTGAGATTACTCAAATAAACACATTACCTTGTTACATCATTTTAAGCGGGTCAGAATAGTACATTATTGCAGAGGCCGGGAAACCGAATTTCGTGGATGAGTATTTTTTGTCGGACGAAGCGAAGCTGAGTCTGACAATTACATACGAATCCACGAAATTCTATTTCCGTCCGAGGCATATATAGTGCTTTTCTCCAAACATGAAAGGAAATAAAATGTATTCTTGCATAAGATTTGAAAGGAAAAATAAGGTTCCCGCCTAAACTTTCTTTTAATGCACAGTTGTGTTCATAAAAAAAGTTGAAATGTCTTTAGTTTTATTAAGCCGTATCTACACGACCTTGCACAGTGAGCCGTATACAACTCGCGATAGAACGAGACAACCAAGCATTTGATCTCCTTCTCTCTAGAACTACTACACTACTACAAAGCCAGCCCAGACGGGGTATTTTTAAGCACGATATGATCAGATTGACAATTTGATGTCAATCAGATTGTCCCGTCTGTGCAGACCGTTTGGTCGCGGCTAAAGTATATTTGGCTGTTTGCAATATTGATAGTCCAAATATTTATTTAAAAAGTAAAAAACAATACATTAATGGATTTTAGTACAACTTCCTGGCCGCTAAAACGGTAAAATAATGAATTCGATTTTTTTTAATTTGAGTCGGTACATAAGGAGGTTCTTTTCGTACCAATTTTGCTACATTAATGTGAACATTTCCGAGCATATTGGAGAAATAATTATTTACATAAATTTTGCGTTGCCTAAGGATGTAAAACTGTGAAATACCTACACTTCTTAAGCAAGCGGCACACATGTTATGAGAGATAGGTGACAAGTGACAATATAAGCAAATACCAACTCTCTAGTGAGACCAATATTAACAATTGGAATACAAGCTGAAAGGTTGCACTAATAGACCTCTACTTGGAATTCTGATTATAAATAAATAATAAAACGCTGATATTTGACATCAGCTATAACGAATTAGGTTATAATAATATATGTCCTCTATATACAAGCATCTCCTTAAAAGTAATTTAAAGTTAATAGAGTGGCCGCTTGGCACAATTTTTAAAGTAGTTATAACACTTAGCTTACCTACCCATCCATAAAAATAGAAATACGGTTTGAATTCCACATTGCAAATCTGAATCAGATAAATAATATCTAAATGATCATTAAACAACCACATAAACCCGCATTTATTTTCGCAGCTGTTCATTGTCAAGTTCTACAAATGATCAATTATAATACATTACGTTACAGTCTCAAGTCATATTTTTATTACAACTGTTATTTTGAGCAAATATTTAAATAAACAAAAACGGCCTGCCATATTTATACATTTGGAATTTAGCAGTTTCTCTAGCTCTTGAATAATTTAACCATGTCATTTATCGGACATTTATGTTGCGGATTTATTAGCTAGAGCTTGTTTAAGACTGCAGATCAGTGAAGTAGAAACGCAGCTTCGTACCTATAAACTACCAGTCTTCATAAATTGTCCAGCTGAATTGAAATTCGTGGTCAATTGTCTATTTTTAGAACAACGCGTGCAAAGTGAAATAACATAAGGCATCTGTCTGTTTCAGGTATAAGTACCAAGATATATAAAACGATTCCGATGTTCGGCGTCATTTTATCATCCGATTAGTGAACCAACGGTTCTCGATGAAGCGTATTTTCTGCGCCTGCAAGCTATGGGCGTTTACATTAACGTGTTCCGCATTTCTCTTAAGTACTGATTTTACATCAGAATAAGAAGTAATATTTAACACATCAGAAATCGCAGTTATTAACTATTACTAAACATTTCAATCAACAAATTTCTGTGATCATTGACGCAGTTCTCTACTTGTGAATACCTATCATTAGCACTTCCTGTTGGGGAACTCGACCTGACTGGTGATAGTGGGTCGGTGTGGCAGCAGTCTCGCGTGTCAGTCTCACGACGCCGTTCAGTGTGGACTGTTCTGGCAGTCGGCCTCCCAGTCCTTGGGGATGAGCTTGTCGACGTACTGCAGGAAGTCGCTGTAGCGGCACGGCTCTTCGCAGAACGACAGCTTCAACTCCATGGGCACTTCTATCTTTGTATTGTTGCGATAAAAAACCTGATGGAGACAATATTTGTACAGTTAAAATCACATTACATTCATCAGGCTGCAGCTGTTAGTTAGAATAAGGCCTAGTTTCGACCTTATTGTAACTACACAAAGTGTGCCAATGGTCATTTAAAAGGGTTATCGACAGCCATCCTTACTTGCTGTTATAAAACAAGTTATTGCTCAAGATAGAAAAATGCATTAATTTTATAATGGCAAAAACGGAACGCTTATAGTTTCGACCAGTCCATCTGTCCGTCCGTTCGTATGTCACAGCGGTTTTACTCAGTAACTATAAAGCATATGGAAATGATATTACAGTTAGAGATGTATTTTGTGTGCCCCATACATGTAACTAAATGTCACAAATTTTTTTTTTACCAAATATTACCTCTCTTTACATCATTTGATAGGCCTTAACAAATAACTTATAGGTTTATGGTTTATTTAACACTATTTGATTAATCGAATATTTTCCGAGATTATCGCTCTGAAAGTCTGAAAAAGTGCCCCCCCCCCCTCTAACTTTTCAACGGGAGGTCCAAAAAATGTGGAAAAAACCAGGAAGATAGGATATAAGACAAACTTACCACGAAAATTATTTTGAGCAGGTTTGTTTTGTATTTATTACAAAAGAACGTAAGTCATGATATTTTGAAGGCACTTACGCCCTTTTGTTTGCACAATGTTTGACGTTAGCCTCTAGTGAGCAAACGCCAGACGTGTCACAAGATTGTAGTTAAATATTTAAATCATCGTTACACAACTATAATCTTAATTAGTAGATCAGAAAGTGTAAAAATCGCGCAAAGAAGATTTGGGCTATTACGCCAAATACTTCTGAGTGCTAACAAGATCTTGCGTTACACAAGATGGCTGGCAGCGCTCGCCAACTGCATATTTTTGACCAGCTTATACAACTTGACGCAGCTGCATATACGCGCTCGCCAACTGGAAGTGGCTCCATCGGTTCTCAACCGGACATACACCGCGCGCCCACTCCGAAGCTATCCCCCAACACCAAGGGGGATCAGAACAGAAGGTAACGTTGCGGAATAGTAATAGAAAATAAAATGATTATAATTTTAGTAATGCCGGTGCTGTGGCAGAGCATGCCTGCGATATGACTGCGGCATTAAGTCATAAGAGTAACTTACTTCGTCTTAAAGAGTAACCACTGTAAAACATGTTTTTCAATAAAATTATTTATATTTGTACGAGTATATATAGGAGGAATCTTCAGTTGATGCGACTTTATACCGGCGGCTCAACAGGCAGATCTCTAAGTCCCTCACCCGCGATATGCGCCAATTCAATACTAAGTGTATTGAAGAGGCCATTGAGCGAAATAAGGGCGCCAAGGTTTTTGCAAGGGATCTGTCTGTTGGGCAAAGCCAGCTCGCTAAGTTAAAAACTGAGGATGGTAGAATCGTCACATCCAAACCTGAGCTCCTGAGTGAGATAGAGAGCTTTTATGGACAGCTATACACGTCAACTAGCAGACCCGAAGTTGGTCTGGTGGAAGACCCTAGAGCTAGACTGGCCCGACACTATACCGAAGACATCCCGGACATCAGCCTGTACGAGATTAGAATGGCTCTTAAACAGCTCAACAACAAGGCGCCTGGTGAAGACGGAATTACAGCCGAACTTCTGGAGGCGGGTGGTAAACCGATCCTTACGGCCCTTCAGAAGTTGTTCAACTCCGTCTTACTGGAAGGTAGAACGCCAAAGGCATGGAGCGGAGGTGTGGTGGTACTGTTCTTCAAAAAAGGCGACAACGCATTACTGAAAAACTACCGACCCATCTCACTTCTAAGCCATGTCTATAAGCTGTTTTCAAGAGTCATTACGAATCGTCTCGCACGCAGGCTTGATGACTTCCAGCCTCCCGAACAAGCCGGTTTCCGAAGAGGCTTTAGTACCGTAGACCACATCCATACGCTTCGTCAGGTTATACAGAAGACCGACGAGTATATTATACTGCCCCTCTGTTTAGCGTTTGTGGACTACGAGAAAGCCTTTGATTCGATCGAAACCTGGGCGGTACTACAATCTCTCCAACGGTGCCAAGTAGACTATCGCTATATCGAAGTGTTTGTACGAGAGCGCCACTATGTCAGTCCGACTCCAAGACCAGAACTCGAAGCCTATTCCGCTGCAGCGGGGAGTCAGGCAGGGAGATGTAATCTCTCCTAAGCTGTTTACCGCTGCACTGAAGGATGTTTTCAAGACTATGGACTGGAGAAGGCTAGGCATCAATGTAAACGGCGAGTACCTCACTCACCTTCGATTCGCTGACGATATAGTAGTCTTGGCTGAGACCATGGAGGATTTGAGTACCATGCTAGTTAGCCTCAGTAGAGCCTCCGGGCGAGTTGGTCTTAAGATGAACATGGATAAGACGAAAATTATGTCAAATGTCCATGTAGCACCAACTCCAGTTACAATCGGAGACTTTGCACTCAAGTTGTAGACGATTATATATGCCTAGGACAAACTGTCCATTTAGGTAGGTCCAATTTCGAGAAAGAGGTTAATCGTCGAATCCGACTCGGTTGGGCAGCGTTCGGGAAGCTGCGACATATCTTTTCGTCCAATATTCCGCAGTGCCTGAAGACGAAAGTCTTCGATCAGTGTGTGTTGCCAGTGATGACATACGGTACTGAAACGTGGTCGCTTACAATGGGCCTCATAAGAAGGCTCAAAGTCACCCAAAGAGCAATGGAGAGGGCTATGCTAGGAGTTCGACTACGAGATCGTATCAGAAATGAGACCATCCGCAGCAGAACCAAAGTAACCGATATAGCTCTCCGAATCGCTTAACTTAAGTGGCAGTGGGCGGGGCATATTGCACGTAGAACCGATGGCCGTTGGGGCGGAAAGTTTCTCGAGTGGCGACCGCGTACCGGAAGGCGCAGCGTGGGTAGGCCCCCCGCAAGGCGGACTGATGACCTGGTGAAGGTCGCAGGAATCCGCTGGATGCGGGTGGCGCAGGACCGGTCATTGTGGAAATCTTTGGGGGAGGCCTATGTCCAGCAGTGGACATCTTTCGGCTGAAATGATGATGATGATGATGATGATGATATAGGAGAAACTGGACGAAACGTTTCCACGAGACAGTTGGAGCACATACGTTCCGCCGTGGCAGAGCATGCCTGCGAATCCTGCGACATCGACACGAGCGCGCTGTATTTTTTCCGTTTTGATAAAGCAAGATTGCTTGTACGGGAAAAATGTTGTAACACGCGACATACGTGAAGCTATCGAAATTGTGGCTGGGCGGTGCCACGGGCATGGAAACCTATAGTAGACTCAGTGTGCTCGGTGTGCTTGCCGCCGTTTACATCGGATGAATCAAATCGTGAGTCGAACGATCCCGAGGTTCCAGAACTAAGACCGTATCATCCTCAACCAGTTCTGCCATCGACAGCGCTGCGCGCGGCTACAAGAAGCTCAATCAGCCCGCACGTGTCGTCGCGCACGATTGTTAACGTTTGATAATGGCATCCTAAAATCTCCGAAACATGTCGCGCATACTGACTTAAAATACGTGAGTGTTATTTGTTATAATATATAATATAAGTCTCACGGTAGTTTCAATTCGATAATAATTAAGTTACTTAACCCTGAATAGAACATGGGAATGTCAAAATGTTTGTCTATTTTGAAACCTGTGAAACAAAGTTAAAGTTCCAAATAGGATGCGAAATATACTCCTAGCACCCCATTAAAGATTAATGAAATGTCTGAAATCAGAACGCAGCTGGCAGAAATGAATGCAATGGTGCTTATGAGGTCTTCATATGTAACCACTGAGAAGCAATCAAGAAAGTATCAGCTCAATTTCCAACGACCTTAGCGCAATCAAGGAAGAAATCCAAACCATAAAATTGACTATGACTCAACTTTCGGCGGCAGAAGAGCGCCAGGCAAGTGTTTTGGGCGAAAGCTTCAAATTAGGTAAGCGTAAGGATAATAAAAATAGAATGTTCAAAGTGTGTTTCCCATCGCATTTGGAAGATGTAAAGGAAATTCTCAACTACAAAAACAAGATCGACCCAGAAATAAGTATATATTTGGATAAAATCCCCCCAGCAACAGAGCCATTTCATCATTCTTTTGAAAAATAAAAAATCTTTAAACCGAAACAGAATTTTTTCATTGTATGAAGGTACGATCCCTCAATTGTGCGTGATCCGACACGCACTTGGCCGGTTTTTTTAAGCTGTACGTGTTTTGAATACACAATAGGACGCAATCGGCACAATATAGAATAATTCCGTTTTTTTCCTCCCAATGAAAAGCAACTGTTGTTTTTAAAATACTATAAATATTGACCTTGACGAAGAAACCTTGGTCGAGTTCCTCGTGTAGCTCGATGACGATGCTGGCGCCGTACTCGGGCTCGAGCGCCTCGGTGTAGTTGAGCGCGCGCCACAGCGCCACCAGGTTGACGTCGTGCCCCGAGTACACGAGCAGCGAGCGCGGCGCGGGGCCTTCGCCGCTGTAGCTCACGCTCTGCTCCATGTTCTCCCGCATCTCGCTCAACAGCGGACCTTTATGGAGAATTAACAGACAATTTCTAATCACTTTGCTTACATTATTTCCCTGGTCATGTTCTTTCTAGTTTAAAATTAAGTTTTTTTTCCCATACGAGTGCTAAAAGGACTTCAAACTTTTAGTACTTAATTTGAATGCTAACAAATCGCGGTAATTGAAGGAATAATATCATATACTTGATATGAAAACTTAGCATGGTTGGATTCTTATCTTTATGACCAATATATCTGTGAAGTGACATAAGTATTTTCATAATAAATTGAAATGGTTGATGATGATAGCCTTGTTTATTCATATAATTAACTATAAAGTAACCAACATCAAATCTGCACTCATTTGTAGTAAAATTCAAATTTTTTATTTTCAGATGCCTTGTCATCACAAAGCAATTTCTTTTGCTAATATCAAGCATATTATTAAAACCCTGCCAGTCACAAAGACGGCTATGCATATATGTCTACTTTTTAAATATGCTAACACATGCTAGGCCAAAACAATATAAACCACATACGAAATCCACTTATATGTACTTGGGAACAGGGAAACAGAGTAATTACATATGAAACTACATTATTTAATATGTATTTAAACAGAAGACACATTACATCACACTATAAGATAACCTCAATGTGAAATAAACATAAACTGAGGTCTACAGTATGCTTAAGTGATTATGGTTGCTTACCTACTTTGAATCTCTGTAAAGTTTGGTTATGGGACAGCAAAGCCAGGCTATGCATGAATGCAGACCTCATCTGGTTGGGGAAATAGTTCTTTGTCCACTCGGGGAGCTTGAGCCCAACATCTTGCTGAGAGAGGAAGGTGCTATACAGGAAGTCCACTTCCAGCACACTGTGCATGTCCTGCCCTGTATGATTGCTCAAATATTCAAAGAGCTTTGTGTATTTTGCATCCTTATTTGATTTTCCAAGTAATTCTTTATACATTGCTTTCCAGACTTTGCAAGGTTTAGTACTAGCAACAATCTGAAAAAGTAAAGATAATAATCATGAACCATTAAACTAAATGTTTAGCACACAAATAACACCAGGAAGATTGTTTATGGTTTCCTTACATTATCTAATTCTCTAGGTAAAGAGTGAATAGGAATAGGTTGCCACAAGAGCTCTGGGTTCCAGATTTGCCTCTCTGCAGGTGGGTACAACCCAGCCAGGAATGTAGCGGCACTCATCAAGCACCGAGACTTATCACTGCTCCGCACCTGCACATCTTTTTCATAGTATTCCTCATCAATAAAGTTAGCATAATAGCTGCGGTACTTCTTTCCCAACTCATACAGTTGAAGTTTCCCACTCTGAAAAAGAGTTAGTTGCTATAGCCAGGACTGAACTCAATAAGAGTCTAGCTGTAATTTATTGATTTATTAAGATATCTGGTACTTACATTGGTTAGGCCTCCTAATCCTTCTGGCCATTGGTATGCTTTGAAAGGATCAGTCTTATAACTTGTATTTGGGGTCCTTGCTCCATGACGAAAGAACTAAAAAATTCAATTTACACCAAACAGAACATTTTACAAAAATGTATTATTATATAGATGATTATATGGCTAAATACAAGCCAAAGTGATCTTACAATAACAACAAGTCGCAGAGTCCTCGACTCGTAGGGCAGCGTCTCACTGAGCACGCAGTAGCCGAGCAGGCAACTCATGACGGCCAGGCCCAACACCACCACGGCCACTGTGGTCGACCGCTTCGGAATCTGATTGCACTTCGACCGGTCTACTTTCGGCACAGAAGGCCGCCGCCACGTATTCTCATCATTGTCGTACTCCATCGTATCAACAATAGTACTCAAATTCGCGAACCACTAAATTTAAATTTAAAAAAACATATATTGTTGAAAACATTCAGTAAATCTTGGATCTCTTTACTTTGTTTTCCACAATAAAAGTAAAAGTCAGTTCATATAATGGAAGTATCCAACAAAACACATTTTACTAATTAAATAATTTGATGAAACGAGTTGTTACCTAAATTATTTCAAGATTTCGATTAGATAAATATTACATTGCCATTACAAATTTGACAGCTATTGGCTATTGTATTGAGCTATGAAAGAGCGTTCGAATATTAACCAATATTACGTTTTTATTTTATTTATTGTGGCCTGGATACTAGTATTTTAAGTCAAGTCTTTATTTTGACCAATATGACAATGCATGCACGGACCTGGACATATCCGGATTGAGCAATGCGACTACAAAAGTGTGTCCACATCACATGAGATAGTACTATTTGACCATTGCATCTCTTTCTAATTAGGGTGAAGAAGGTGGGATATTAGAATGGGAGCGGTTACACGAATGATCTGGATCGACGATAAATATGATGTTTGACGTTATTAACGTATCGTATCGTTATCGTTTCCATCCAGTGTCGTCGTCTCTATCGTCTTTCCAGATAGACATAAACATATTGGGAGTGGTTAGACGGACGATGATGTATTTGTATCCACGACGATAATTGGCCATTTCCCCCGTACTCTATGGTTCCATGTGGACCGACCGTCTAACCTGGAGGGCTACCATGAACCACTTCTTTCGTTCGTTTGTCTGCTTGCCTCTGTATCGCTTTTGCATATTCAAGTGATAGAGAGGCGGGTGGACGAGCGGGCGAGAAAGGTGGTTCGCAGTAGGCGTCCTCGACCTTTGTCTTTGTGAAGACAACCTCCTGCACACACCATCTCATCACAGCTTCTGTTGTTCCACGTTGGGCCAATTGCCTCTTTGAGGGGTTCCCTAAATTCCTTATCGATCCCATCATCAGATCAGCACCAAACTTATATGGGGCCTGGAATTGGAGGTAACATAACAACGAAAAACAAAAATCGAACAAAATAGTATATTGTACAAGGGCATAGAGTAACCCATTTTAGCCGAGGCTTTTTATTGGTCCCAATGTAACGAGGGCCAATACACGGTGTAACACGAGGAAACCGAATAATTTTAACAGTGTGTTCATAAAGTCGTAAGAAGTAAAAAAGGTTATACTGGGTGTAACGAAAATGTCGTGAAAAAATCGTGATTACAAAAAACACTTGATTTTTTATTTTCAAGCCCATAAAAAAAACATTTTATAGACACAAACTCACGCATCGGTGGCGCCAGGTATAGCCTGACCGATTATAAGATACATTTAAACTGAAAAGCAATAGTCTTTAATTCAAAATAATTATATTTGGATAAACCAATTATACAATTAAGTATAGCAATAGCTATACTTAATTATAATATTAATTAAATATACATCGAGAATAATGATAATATAAGATTTATAAATACGTACAAAAATATGTTTAAACTGTGCTCAACATGCAACAACATGGTAACAAATAACACAACAAATAAAACAAGTTATAATTTTACTCAAATGGGAACGGGTGCCCTGTAAATATTTTAGTAAGTAGCTACAATGGAAGTGATTAGACGCACAGTTTGGATTATCGGATCCACAACAATGATTGGTAATCTACAGGTTGTTACAAAAATGCTGGTGGTCCGTTTAAGGACGCGCGTACCTAAGTTACATGTATAAAAAAAATCTGCGGTCGGCCTGGTATAGTATTCTTTGCCTAGTAGGCTACCCATCCATAGAAAAAAAAATCGCGTGTAAATCTGTTTTGTTCTGATTAAGCACTTAAACGGATGTCTAGCATTTTTGTTACACTGTGTATGGTTCCACATGAACGGGCCAATCACCGTCGTGGAGCGCCGCTCCAGATCGTCCGTCTAACCGCTCCCAATACGAAGTAGGTTCATTTCTTTCCTGGAACTATAACATGACGCAAAAAGCAGCGGTTAACAGCGTAATATCGCATTTACGAGTATACCTACTTCTCAGTGTCTCATCGGGAACGGTGCGCTTTTCGTTACGGTAAAGGTCAAAATCAAACGTGTGGAAAAATCATCATTAAAGCGTGTGCATTAATTGATTCCTTGAAAGTATGGATACATGCATGAAACTTAATATAGATTTTGAGGGTTTAGTGCATTATTGCATTACAGTTAAGCATGGACGGCTGCTTCACTTGCCACTGGAGTCAGCACTAGAACATAGTATTCTTAGGTCCATATTAAATCATTATTTCTATGAATGTACATATGATAATGTAATATGGGCTTTTGACTAACTATACTATATTTCCCATGGAAAGGGATGAGTATTGTTTAAATTGGTTTGCAAGAGTTTGCAATACTGAACGTTAGGTAAACCTACATAATTATACACAACAAAACCATTTATGAAATGAAATCCTTTCCTTGAAATGGTACGAATTTCTTAATTAGTCAGTTTTACTTAAAACAACCAATATATAAAAATACACATATGTATATGCTATATTCTTGTCAAAATCTAGCACAATAGAGTAGCATCCTACACCATTTGGTAGGTACTGTGACATTTCAGGTTCGGCCCTAAAACAAAGTAGACGACCTACACGGGTAGCTACGAGTATAAGGAAGTTGTCTCTTCGAATATTTTATAATTCTTGTTCGAAATTCAAAATTGGCTCCCCGGCGACAGACAAAAGACGTGGGCGGAGAGGTCTGCCCCTTAATAAACATTTAAGGGAGGGGAGGTAGCGGCAGGGTACCCCGAAGATCGGTCCTCTCGAATCGCCCCATTTAATATCCACTTAAAACGGGTATTATGCCCGATTAGGGCCGATCATCGGGGGTACCCTGCCGCTCCGTCGACCTCCAAGTTCCCTTTCGTTGATTAGTTAATTACATAGACCCCGACTAATCGCACCGTATAAAATATAATCGTAGCTTGGCCGCGAATGGGTTAATCTAACGCATCGTTACTTGTTTTAACCGAGATCCGCTCATATTTTTTCGACGTTGGACTACACGATGGATGAGTGTACACTGGGTTATTTGAAATACTTAAAATAAAAATGCATGTTTTGGTGCGCCGATCTGGCTGCCATAATCACACAATGAGTAAGGAATAAGCCTTAGTAATAACTACCATACGACGGAACTGAAAACGTCATAGACTAATTAAAGTAGCACCACCACCCAAATAAAGGCCCACCACCATATTTATCTTATTAAGTTTTGGGCTAGTTCTGTTTCGACGCAGAATCCTCTTTTGCAAACGGGTTGTAATCCTTCAGCCCCACGAGATCCACGGAGGCATCCCACAGCTTCTTAGCGTACTCATCGTTTAAGGCCTTCCTACTGGCACTTTTGACAGCACAGTCGCTGGAACAAGAAATTCACGCTTATATAATTAAGAAAAAAATTGTTTTTTTTATTTAGTAGTAGATTACTTACAGAGGCCTGTAAAGTAAGAGATGCGTTTGTCGACCTTAGTTACGCTTCGGACGACAGTTACACGAGGTCTGAGGCTTTCTTATTTACTGGCCAATGTCTGTACACAATTTTTGCAAGCAGCGAATTTGTTTAGAGCGTAACGGTCTGCAACTGGCTGCTTGCCGGCCAGAGGGCAGAAAATGTACAATAATATAACATTATACAATTAATATTGCCAATTGTTTTGACCACACAGCCGATTCGATAGCGCTTTCAGGCTTTGTACTCTGTTCATAATATACACAGGTAGTGAGCTATTCGTATTAATCTTCCTGTCTCAATAGACTAGCTTACTGCGAGTCTTAATGCCAATTGAGATCGAAATATAAATTCGGTCATTTCTCGGTCGACGGGAAACCATTATTCACTACCATAAAGCTGCTAAGCACCCCCCATAGGAGGGATATGGTAGAAAAATTCGGAACCGCCGGGTGTGTCTTGGTAGCTCAGTCGGCAGAGCTATGGGCGTGTGTTTCAGAGTCACTCGATTTTGTTTCATTTCTTTCTAAGAAATACATGGATTGGTGTTAAATCAATACCTGTAATATAATCCAGTTTCATCTGCACATTTTTCGTCAACTGAACAATAAATATTTGTTTGAGCACCAAGTTCAGGAGACTTAAGAAATGGTGAAAACATGATGCCAATTAGTCGACGAGCTCCCCAAAACAAGGTGTCATCCAAGTGTCTTCCCAATTCAGTTTTGATTACACCCGGATGCAAGCTGTATGTATGTATGCCATCAATATTATGTTCCTGCAAAATAAACTGGTTTTTCTCAACAAATACATCAAAATAAATATATATAAATAGAAAATTGTATGCAAAGTTCATTTCACTTACCTTCAGTTTGGAAGCCAGTTCCCTAGAGAACAAAACATTTGCTAGTTTGCTTTGAGAATATGCTTCTGCTGCACTATATGACCTGTTTTTATAATTTAAGTCATCGAAGTCAATATCATACCCTGAGAATAATAACATAGAAATATCAATAAATGAGCTCAATATCAGAAAAAAAAACTACACATAAAAAATATAAAAATTCATATTTCTAATATATAAAATGTTTTTCTGCCTCATGATAATAAATCTGTTGTTAAATGCTAATAGGCATCATTTAAATATACCATTTCTGCATTACAGCATGGGATCCAGTAGCTGATCTCATTGATCCATTTAAAAAACCTGTATGATGTAAACCTGATGAGTATTCAATTAAGTGGTAATAAAACCGGAAATAATAGATTTAAATGCTTTTGATCTATAAATGCTGTGTACGGTGAGTGCTAAACTTACTGGTGTGGGCTGCAGAGGAAACTGTCACAATCCTTGCTGGGGTGCTGTTCCTCATGCGCGGCAGAAGCAGCAAGGTCAATAGGAAGTGAGACAGGTGGTTTGTACCAAACTGCATTTCAAACCCATCTTCTGTGTAACTTTTAGGGCACATCATCACTCCAGCATTATTAACCAAGATTTTGATCTGTGCCTCTGTTTCTAATATAGTTTGAGCACACTCCCGGACTGACTTCAAAGAAGCAAGATCACATTTGACTAGTATCAGTTTTCCTGTGTCTGCAACATTTTTGCACTTGTCCTCTATTTCAGTTTTGACTGCTGCAGCTTTATCTAAATCTCGGCATGCCATTATCACTCTTGCTCCTGGAACCAGAACAACAAATATTTTTAGGACGCCAATACTTTTCTTAACAGGTACAGTAAGCATAGCTGGGCACCGTTAATCAAATAGTTAACTTTGTTAAAGACGATTACTTAGGAGACGAGGAGCCATGGCCAAGTATTTAGTCTCAAAAGCTGTCTTAGCAGGCTTGCGGGACACTCCCGGAGTGGATTGCACGATGCTCAAGGCGATGCTGTTACTGGCTGTTACTTCAAATTTGGACACTTGGAGAACCTATACACCTCTATTTCTTATTAATATAGTATTATTTGTAAGAGCCCAAACACTACAGGTAATGCTAGAGCAACTCCCTGAGCAAAGCGCTGAGGTAGGACTAACAATGAACACAGAGAAGACCAAGGTTATGTCAAACCACACCAAAGATATTATACTCATCCATGGAAAAGAGATTGAATATGTCGAGGAGTACACATATCTAGGACAAATTATAGCAGGTTCAAACATGACGAGCAAAGAAATTGATAAAAGAACTGTAAACGCATGGAAAGCCTCCTTGTCATTGAGAGACATTCTAAAAAACCAAGATTTACCATTGAACTGCAAATCAAAGGCATTTGATATGTGTGTTCTACCATGTATACGACATATGGATGTCAAACCTGGGCATTAACTAAAAAAGATCTCCAAAAGCTAAAAGTTTGCCAACACAACATGGAAAGATCAATCTTATCTGTAAAAAGAAAAGACAAAGTAATACTCACAGATATCAGAAATAAAACTAAAATCAAGGATATATCACTAACCGTAAAAACATTAAAATGGAACTGGGCTGGAGATATGGCAAGAGAAGGTAACAAATATAAATAAGTGGGATAGAGAGGTAGCGGAATGGTATCCTAGAGATGGAACGAGAAGAGAAGGTAAACCAAAAATGAGGTGGTCGGATGACATCAAGAAGCATGCGGGAGTAAATTGGATTGAGACAGCACAGAACAGAGAGCTATGGAGAGAGCTGGAGGAGGCCTATGCCAAGAAGGCAGACTACTAATGAAAAGAAATGTTATTAAAATATATTTATTAAAATTATTTAAGAGAAATAGAAAAATTAATATAAATGACATGTGAACTAATTTAATATGTAATGAAATATTATTTGGTCAATAAAGGCTATTCTTATCTTATCTTATAGTATTATTACATATTATCTTTCTGACCTTGGGGACCTTTTACATCTCCAAATTTTAATGTACATATTATTGACTATAGCGACTTTACATCTCTTGTTGGGTTCATAATTTTGACTTGTGAATACATACTAGTTATGTATTCTGTAGTATTAGATCTAAGACTGTTAACTTAACAGTCTGATGACTTGTGGTATTTATATCATAAAGATGTTATACTTTTGACGTTTGAAGGCCTTTACACCTCCAAATCCTATTAGTATTATTTTTTGGAGAGAAAATATTTTATATTTTTTGAAGGTGGGGACCTTTTACATCTCCAAACGTAATTTATTATTAACTATAGAGTATATACATCTCTTGCCATATTACTTAGTACATTTATTTTAATATTGTTTACCCAGGTTTTGGCTGTTGTATTATCAGTTCTGTCTCCGTTACAAACTCTCGGGTTTTTCGAGCCCGGTCATTTTTAAAGCGTACGTGGGGATACAGATCCAACACGCAGAGGCCGTTTGGAGAGCTTTGATGTCATATGGAACGCCTGTTGGAACCCATTCACGGGTACAACCGGTCTCAGCAGGCGTTAGAGCTATTGTAAATGAAATGGAAAGAGTTCTGGTCTATGGATGGAGTTTGGATGGTCAATATAACTGGGCTATAGTAAAGAGGTCCGGACACCTGCCATGACATTGCGATACACAGTGTTATCTAGACAGGCGGTGACTCGCCACTCGCTAGATGGGCACCTGTTGAGCCATCGTACAGACAGCCAGGCGCAACACCGGCGTGAGTGGCTCAGGGGTGTTGAGAGGTGGTGCTGCGCTTTCTCCGAAGTAACTCGCGGCGTTATGCTCTTTAACACTTCCACCCCTGGAGCATATAGCTCTGACGACTCCTCTCTCGACGGCCCATGAAGGCAAGCCAGAGCTGAGAGTCCTACGGGTCCCCTTGGGGTCCACTCCGACCGACGAAGACCCTGACCGACTCTCTGGAGCACTCGGGTTCGTGGGGTCGTTACTCCCCAACAGCTCGCCACAAGCTGCCCTGCGGGCTCAGTTCTGTTATTATTATTATACTTTTACTTCTCACTATATAGGGTAAAAGTTTGTACATGCAAATGATTTATTTGACTTGTAAAAGTGCCCGCTAATCTGTTACAAAAAAAAAATCGTTAATCGTTAAAGGGCTACTTTTCGGAAGCCTTAACACATTGACTGCTAGTGAGTGCTACGGGCTACATTCGTAGCCGATTCCGTCGTTTTTCCGCTTTGTAGTGGAAAGCAACCACCCACAGAGAACTGCCCTAGCGGGTTCCCAGCACTCAATGTGTTAAAGGAAGTTAATGTTAATCGTTAATCTGTTAACATGTGGTAATAATTGCATATTTTATATCTTTGAGTTAAGCAATTTACAACTTATAAAACTGTTGTTTACAGTTATGGACTTTAGTAGATTAGGAACAATGGGCAAAACTGATCTCCGGATCTGGGTACAATATCAATGTACCTACTCAAATGTGGCTACTGGTTTGGGCCGGTGTGGAACTAGAATCCGATTGTATGATATTGTTTTAATGTGTAGGACACTTCTCTACATATGAAACACATTGCACATACACAAACTAAAAACGGGCCAAAAAATACATAAATACACCTACTTCTCATAAACTTGTCAAGTTGTCAGTCTAAGCGCTGGCGCTGGCGGTGCTAAGTAACAAAACAATCAAATGAATTATATTATGATTATTACGTATCTGTCATACTTCCTCGCAGTTTTATCATCACCAGTTCAAGCGTATACTTGTTAAAGAGTTTTTTGCGGCGTGGCGCGGTGTGTGCGCCTGTGCGGTATCTTTTTAATAAATATTTTGGAAATGGATTAACGATTAACGGACTTCGGAAAATTTAACGGAAGTTAATGATTCCGTTAACACATTGTAAAGTTAACTTAAACGTTAATCCGAGTTAATGCCCAGCTATGACAGTAAGTTAAAAAAACATACCTCTTTTATAGAAATCCAAAGCAGTTTCTTTGCCAATTCCTGAACTACATCCCGTAATTACAGCAGTTTTGCCGACCAACTTGGCCGTGCTCAAGCAGCGTCCACTAAAGAATGGCATTTTGTTTTATTTACCGCAAGTTCAGTCCACTGTAAAACAAATGATACAACAAGCATAAAATTACAAAGTTCTAATATTCCTGCCGAAGTATTGCCCGGTACAGGATTTCACTGATTCGGTCTTCATAATCGAAGTACTCACATTATGACAAAAAATAGAACTTTATAAGAACGCCGGACAGCAAAATTAATAAAAAAAAGTAATAGAGTTATCGTCGTTAACGGTATCTCCACCGACTTTGTCAATCTGTCAAAACCTTTTTTTTTCCACAAAATTTTGATGGCCTGGTTACAAGACCTTTAAGCCAATGTCAAAAACCTCAAGCAGACCAACAACGGACCTATACCACGAAAATCAAACGATTGCAGAGTTGTACCTCCATCTCTGTCACATTTGCTAGTTGGAGTTACAAAGAGGTTTTCCGGTCAATGCCAATTTTTGTTGTTAGTGGTGTGATAGAGAGAGATAACTACGATACGCTTCGTAGCGGCATCTTTATTGGCATCTTGGCTACGCACCCAGTTGTGTCGAATTGTTGGATAGGATAGTAAAGAAGTGACTCCACATGAGTTGCACGCAACTGTATTCGATAGCGATTACGGCGCTCGTAAGTGTCTAGCTCCCACCATTACTCTGGCAGTAGCGAGACGGACATATCCCCGAACGCCGCAGTCGCTATCGAATACAGCCACGTACAACTCATGGTAAGCAAACTGACTGCTCATGGGCATACGTCGCACTTCAGCGGGCAGTTTGGGGGCATGTATGTCAGAATGATAGAATAAGGTTCACAAATCAATCAATTTATTTTCGAGTAGTCAGAAGTATTTATTTATACTTATAGTAATTGCAATTCCAAATATCTTAGCAACTATGGCTCTAGGTAGGTACGTTAGTTAGGCGTATATTTTTTTATATTTATTCAAATTTAAAAAAAAATATAGAGAGAACAGAAAAGATTGAATATTATGATTGAATATTTAATTTACTTAAGTAGGTACCTAAATATATTATGCGAATATATTATTAATATTTTTTCTAAATTCTTGGCAGTCAAGGTTCTTTTCCATTTTAAATGGGAGAACGTCTGAACGTGCGACATCGACTGAAGTAATTGGCAAGTAGTTGCATTGCTGAAAATGCTGAAGTGTGTTTTTATTAGCTTAATTTGTAGTCTCAACCTCTTCTTTCTATGTGACCTTTCTGAGACTTAAATTCGGAGTGCAGTCGTAGTATTCTATCCATTGCAATATGCATATGCAATTAAACAAATAAAGCAAATCTTACTATTAATTAGACGGCACTGCAACAACAATACAAGTGAGAACGACAGTCATATAATGACGCATGTCAGTTTTTTTTTAAGTGGTCACTTAAATGGGCTATCAGTTATCACTACAGATACAGAGTATCTATACATTAAAGACTAATAAAAGTAATTAATGATAACGGGTAACTAATTAACTGTTACAAATACTAAGTACATTATAGGTAATACTCGTAAGTTAAGATTTTTTTTGTAAACCTTACCTTGTCCCCAATCTGCCCGCTGGAGTGCGAGAGTGCGACGTATGCTCATGGGGGGACCTTTGTTGTACTGACGGGTGGAAAGCGCCCCTTGCCTCTGGCTTGCTTAGCCGGCCATCCAAAGTGGAGTCGAGAGAGTTCGTTCTCGACAGTAGAGGCACATAGTAGCGAGTTGAATTTATTTTAGTGCTGTAAAGGACTCGAAACGTAGGGAATGCAGTTAATATACACGATTAATCCGTTTAAAGTGTTTTATTTTTATGCCTACTAATCGCGGTATCTTAAGGACCGCCTTGGACAAGTTGGACATTAAAGTAAGTAAAAAGAAAAGACAAATATCACCAAACAACCATGCCTTCATCATCAGGTCTTCAGAAAAGAAAATACAAAGGTTAAACAAAACATAAAACTGTCATGAAATAAAAACAATACAGACGAACATATGAGGTACTTGTTACACCTTTTATGTAAGTATAATTTAACTTAAAACACTGGTTAGAGGTACTTAATAGCATTAAGACATTGAACTTTAAAATCGGAAGCTGATTGGAAACCCGGCGCAATAGTATAAGTTTTTTAGTAAGTACTACTTATTGTAGTTATTGTTCACAGAATATTATTTAATGTTGACTTACGTCGGTATTCGGCGACAGAAAAACTTAAACACCCACACCCGTGACGCACTTGAAGAACTTCAAAGTTGCATGCGAGGTCTCGAAACCGGTTGAACAAGAGCCGCTCAGAAATTCGATATAGTTGACGACGTTGACGTACGTAAACACAGTGACACGAGGGTAACCGTGTACCGATTTTTTGACCTTTAGTCTCCAATAAGGACACGAAAAAACAATAATATTTAAGCGAGGTGCAGATTGTCCCGCTCGATAAAGACTAGGTACTCTTCACAATTATATTATATCAGGAATGGACCAATCAATGTATTTAAACATTTTTAATTTACATACCTTTATCGCTGACACGCAGCAAAATGACCCAAAAGTGCTGACGCGTATTTCTAAGCCTACGAGTATTAAAGATCCTTTAAAGGACTTTAAGGTACTGAACGATATTTATTGTTAATAATATATAATAATTAATATAATACTTAAGCACTTTATTGCACTAAATAGGGTATGAGGGTACAAAGAGGAACAAATAAAAAAGTACAAAGGCGAACTTCTCCCTTCCCTATGAGGGTTCCCTTCCAGTTAACGTATTTATCTCCAAAATATGGGTACCTATACCTAATAATATATCTGATGAATATATACAATTTTCATTATTAGAGTTAATAGATATTTGAAATACCATATATACCTACTACTTATATTTCAAAACAAAAACAAATGTTATTCTTCTCCTTAGAGCCTGGGGCATTGCCAACTAATCCCAATATTTGGCGTAGGCGCTAGTTTTACGAAAGCGACTGCCATCTGACATCTGACCTACCAACCCAGAGGGTAAAAACTAGACCTTATTAGGATTAGACTGGTTTCCACACGGTGGTTTCCTTCACCGAAAAGCAATTACCTAGTACATAGCAAATGATGTTTCGTACATAAGTTCCGAAAACACATTGGTATTTACGAGTCGGGGTTTGAACTCACAAACTCGCTCTTACTCTCGCTCTTACGCTCTTACCGCCGGGCCATCAACGCTCTCTAGAATACCGGTATTTAACGGTTGACCTTACCTACTACGTACCTATCGAAATTGTCGTATGGCAGACTTGTACAGCTTCATCGTTAGAGTTACGTTACGATCAACCTTTATTCAATTAGCGTCCGCCGAACCGGTTACATGCAGCAGATATACGAGTATATCGCGCTCTGAACGTTTTCAAAACAACATAGATAATATAATATCATAGATAACATTTCAACACAATTTAACAACAATAAAGATTATTCTATTCTATTTCGACCGACAAAACGGCGGCCAAAAGTGTTAAAAATAATATTTATTATTACGAAGCAGAAGTGAAATAGTATGGATTACATAAGCGGATGGTGCAAAAGCCCCCGGCGGCTCGACGGGATGACGGCCATCGTGACCGGCAGCAACACCGGCATCGGTAAAGAAACGGCTTTGGATTTGTATTTGAGAGGTAGGTTAACTGTAACTTTTCAGTCGATTATGGGGAATGGAGATTGGAGAGCATGATAGGTGCGCGCTCTATGTACCTAGTGCAGCACCTATTTATACACATTGAGGTAAAATTATTCAGACAGGAAAAAAGAATGTTGTAGGTACCATTTTATTTCTTCAGGATGTGAAATTCACCGATAAACCTCTTTTCGTACTAAGGATGACTCACACTAGAACGGGACGGGACGAGGCGGGACGGGAAAATCTGTCAATTTCTATAGAAGGCGTCACGTGACATCCGAGGGCTCCGAGCTGATTATTTCTATAGAAATTGACAGATTATCCCGTCCCGCCCCGTCCCGTCCCGTGCTAGTGTGAGTCATCCTTTAAACGGAAAAAACGCGGGGATCGCCTAAGAGGGAGAGGTAGAGGGAAAATGTTAAAGTAATTCGAATCGCTCGTGCAGTGATTTCACCACGGTGACGAGTGTGACAATCGTCAGAAGGCCTAGTATAAAAAGTGTACGACACTAACTCCTCGACCGCGTTAGCGTATCGGGAGTTCAAATTATGTTATCCGGCAACTTTCATATTTTGACTCCTCGATACGCGGTCGAGGAGTTAATGTCGTACAACTTTTATACTAGGCCTTCAGCAGTGTTTTGCTAAGCCGAGACCATGACCCGTTCTATGCTTGTAATAATTGTACACATTATTTGAGCACACATTAAAAACGCGAATATTTATAATGTTACGAGTATATATATATAGTGATGTTAGAGGGGTCCATGGGCTACGGGCGCCGCTTAATAGTGGGCGGGCTGTATGCTTGTTTGTCACCAATATGACATTTTTGAATAAAAATTAAGTTTAACATAACAGTTTAAGTTTAACATTATTATCAAGTCCGAGTCGGACTGGCGCACGAAGGCCGTACCAGTCTTAATCGTATCAATTATTAATTTACTCTTTAGGTAGGTACCTATATTAATTATTAATTTGGAATACATCATAGCGTCGAATTAGTTATTTAATTATCAATAAACATTTTACTTGTTCAGTTCCTACAATAAAACAAGTTCTCCTTAAGTCAATATGTTTCATAAATATACGTATACGAGGTTGAGTCACACAAACATCAAAATAAGTACGTCCTTAATGTGGCCTTACTCGTAACGTATGGGTGCTAATCTAAATTGAAATTAAGATTAAATACCTTTCTAAACGAGTTTTAACATCAATATAACAACTACCTAACTATGTATATTACTTACTCTTCTTCTACATAGCGTTTTCCCGGATTGCGGATTTGTATCTCCATCTCTGTCACACTTGCATATTGGAGTGACAAAGAGGTTTTCCCGTCAATGCCAATTTTCGATGTTCGTGGTAGGCGTAGGCGTGCTGGGGTCCGCTGGGGTCATACATAATAGAAGAGACATGTAACAATATAAATATATAAATTTGTATGTCGATGGAATTTGTAAGAAAAACAGATTTTGGACATTTTCGGTTATGCCATCAATGAAGCTACTAATAGTATACTGTCATAAAGATTGATATTAAACTATAATGATCTTAAAACTTATCAATAGGTAACCGACATCGACAGTGTGGTATGTGGACTGTGATGGTAAGTTGAAAACGTGTCACACATTTGTGACACGTTTTCAACTTACCATGCGAAATGCGTTGTTTGCGCAAAGGCGACGAGCCTTTCTAAAATAATCTGCTTTTTCCTCCTACAAATTTATTTCTATCGTAATAGTGTGCTTACCATGAGTTGCGCGCAACTGAATATCGATAGCGACCGCGGCGCTCGAAAGTATGTCCGTCTCGCTTGTACCATTACGTAATTAGGCAGGGGCGAGACGGACATAATCCCGAACGCCACAGTCGCTATCGAATACGGTCACGACCACGTACAACTCATGGTAAGCACATAGGTAGGTGATTTAGACTTACCCGCTCTCTGCTACCTAATTTAATTTCGCAGGCTGCCGCGTAATCATGGCATGTCGCGACACGGATAAAGGGAATGTGGCCAAAAACGAGATGGAATCATTACATGAAACTACTAATGGGAAAGGAACTCTGGTTGTTAAGAAACTGGACCTTTCGAGTTTGAGCTCTGTGCGGGAGTTCGCATCACAGATGTTAGCCGAGCAATCGAACATTCACATATTAGTTAACAATGCTGGAGTTATGATGACTCCGCAGGGGACCACGGAAGACGGCTTCGAAACACATATGGCGACTAACCACTTTGGGCATGCTCTCTTGACCTTCCAGTTGCTGCCGAAGCTGGTTGCTTGCAATCATTTTTATTTTATTTTATTTTTATTTATTCAAACATAATTTATACAGTATAACAGAATAGACCAAATAACTGTACAATTCAGACTTAGATACTAGAGTAGGTACAAAAGACAACACTTTACAAATACAGTTTTATAAAACAGCACTGCCATCCATCATCTCGCAATACTTCAGACAGACGCTACACACACTTGCCCATCGACTCGCAAACAAATCACTTTCAGGCGCCCATAACAGAAGCGCGTTCAGAAATTTTAGAGCTCGTACGAGGGGAAACTTTTGGCGCGCTACAGTACGCGTTGTGGGAGTGGCAAGAAGGTTGGGATTTCTAGGCCGTAGCTCCTGCTTGGATAGAAAAGGTATAGAGAGCCTCACTATCTGTGCCACTAGGTCAGGGCAGTCAGAGTCTCCCCGCAAAGTACTACAAGCCATAACCAGAAGCTTATGGTTACGCCTTACTTGCAAAGAATTAAAATCGAGGCATCCTAACAAGAATTTAGTAGGATATAAAAATGGATAATACTTGTACATGTTTTTGTAAAGAAATCTTAAGAATGCCTTTTGTACTTTTTCTAAAAGCAACGCATACGTACTCTCGGCTGGGTTCCATACTAAACTAGCGGTTTCCAGCTTACTCCGAACGAGGGCCGTATACAGTAATTTAATTGCTTTTGGATTGGTAAAGTCACGGGCATTTCTGACAATGAATCCCAGCCTTTTAAAACAATCTGCAGCTAGCGCCTCGATATGATCGCGAAACGTCAGTTTAGTATCAAAGATGACACCGAGGTCCTTTACTGTAGCTACGCGGGTTATAACTTCAGATCCCAGCATATACTGGGCATGAAACGGTTTCAGTGACCTAGTATAAGACAAAACGCAACATTTAGAAACATTAAAAAAGAGTTTGTTTATGGTGCTCCAGTTGAGCACGGCCTCTATGTCCGCCTGCATTGCCTCGCAATCTGCCACTGATTCTATACCGCAGACCAGCTTTAGATCATCGGCATAAAGAAGGCATCTTGCATGCTTTAACATTAATTCTAGATCATTAATCATGACTCCAAATAAAAACGGGCCAAGAATAGAGCCCTGACTAACGCCTGATCGTGTTGGATAGACGGAAGATACAAAACACCCATGCTTTACAAATTGCTGCCTATTTTGCATATAGCTAGCAAATAACTTAAGAAGTCGAGGAGAGAAACCAATGTGCGCCAATTTACTGAGCAAGATATCATTATCGACCAGGTCAAACGCCTTTTTAAAATCAAAGTAAAGAACGTCGACCTGTTTTCCTTTATCTAGGTACTCAGAAATAAAGCTTGTAAGAGTTAGAAGATTGGTCTCGACGGACCGCTTTGATCTAAAGCCATGCTGTGAGTCGCACAAAAAAGGTCTAATTTGGGGCAAAATCAACTTCTGCAGGATAGATTCAAACAACTTTGCACAACAAGACATAATAGCTATGGGCCGGTAGTTTTCCACCTGGGAGGGATCTTTGGTTTTAGGAATAGGAGTGACGCGCGTAAGTTTCCACTTCCTAGGATATATTCCCGTAGATAGTGACAAATTCACTATGTGATAAATAGGCAGGATAAGAAAATCTATGCATCCCTTAACCACATATGCAGGAATATTGTCTGGGCCCACAGAACTCTGTGGCTTCAAACGCCTAATGGCAGTTTCCACATCCTGAGGGGTAATGCAATTAATGTGCACAAAGTTTGCCGACTTTGATTCATCCTTGTTATTGGCTGCGTTATGATCAAGCAAAGGGGCATTAGGTAGAAACACACTCGCGAAGTAATCTGCAAAAGCTTCAGCTGCTTCTCTACCAACATATTCTTCTCCGTTATAATTAACACAAGCTTCAAAGCCACCCTTTGACTTTAAAGACCCTACGTGTTTCCAAAAAGCACGAGGGTCATGACAAATTTTGGCCTGGAGGCCATTGACATAGGCATCGTAGGCAACCGATAGTCGAAGTTTTATATCCGCTCGTAGCTTTGAGAATTCGCTATAAGTGGACTCACAACCTGTTCGTTTCCATTCACGATGTAGCTTAGCCTTGCGATTGATGCATGTTATTATTTCGCTGCTAAACCAGACCGGATATCGCCTAGCACGTTTTTTTGACCGTGTTTTCCTGGGTACTGCTTTGTCAAAAATGCCATACACAGTGCTATAAAATGCATCGACGGCCTGGTCAATATTTTGAGCGTTTAACACCTCTTGCCAGGATGTTTTGGATACTAAGCGATACAATAAAGCGTAATCGCCTTTAGCAAAATTCCAATCTAGCTCGTTATCAATATTGCTCGGATCTATGTAACCGGCTATAGGATCCCCTTGAGTGAAGACAAGGTGAAGGGCTATATCTAGCGGGGGGTGATATGCATCACGATGTGGTACAAGTCCGCCTCCTTCAGTTTCCATAATACTAGAAATCCGAACGCGTTCTGTTACAAGCACTACATCAAGCTTACTCCCATGCATATTTTCAATTTCATTCTTCTCGTTCAGTCCACAAGAACTTAAAAAATAACAATAATATTGTAAGATATTCTGAGATGTATATAGAGGGTTAAGATTGAGATCACCCAGAATAACAACTTTATCATCTAGTGACTCGATTACAGATTCTACTTTTTGAAAAAACTGCATATATACATTATCAGTCGCTCTAGGATGAATGTAAACAACACATATATGAAAGCAAGTTCCACCGATTCGCAAAGAAGCCCAAACGTCCTCGCCGTCCAGTGTTTCTAACTCTTTGCGTCGTGTTACTTTGATACCTGGCCGGCAGGCGAGAAGCACGCCCCCACCGCGAGCCCCAGTTTCTCTATCGCGTCTCAGTAAGCACCAGCCTCCGGAGATAATTTCAGAGTCATCAACCGACTTCGTCAGAAAGGATTCCGTAACCGCGATCACATCACTATTTGTTGTTACGAAGTTCTGTCGAAAATGATTAAGCTTTGTGTTCAGGCCTCTAACATTTTGGTAAATTATGTGCAATGAGTGTTGAGGTTTGGGTTGCCTTGCATTGACGACTTGGTTACCGTTTCGCGCGTTCTGAGTATCTTCGAAAAAACCACTCCTTCACTCTGGCGTTACAAGGCCACACGTCGGCAGATAGACATTTATCAAAATATTGGACAGGGACACCAATTTTAAAAGATTTATATTCACCTTTAGGCTTCAGCTCTTCGACAGTACAGGTGCCCTCCGGACACAAAGATTCCAGGTAAGCACGGATATCGTCAGCTCCAGATAACATATTCCACAAATGCAGATGTTTCTTTTGCTCCACTGCCTTCAACGATGTTACGTCAGGTCCTGCGGTACCGCGCACTGAGGAATTTCGTGTGGGCTTCAAGGCTTGCCCCCGGTCGGTATCGTTTGGGCCTGCAGTGTGACGTTCTTTCGTAACTCTTTTTTTCTTATGTTTTGGCTGCTGCACGTGCCATGTCTCACTTGTAGAGTCTTCCTCGTCATTAGCAGGCAAGCTGTCAGCCTGAGTGACGTTCTCGTGGAAACACTTTATCAGATTGGCGCTATTATTTGGAGAAGAAATTACTGCGGACGGGACATCGGCTTGTATCGCATTAGCTGAAGTACTGGGCAACGCATTCTTGGTTACGTCTGGGTCCAAGGCCTTGGCGTTTTTCATCATGCCAGGATTGTATTCGTGTCATCAAGGGTACATGAGCGTAAGTATGTCGGGTATGTCATGTACTTTGCTGTTTTAGCCAATGATTATAAATGCGCAGGTTTCTCAAATCTTATTCACTTTCGGTTTTGGGTGATAATAATGGTTTGGATCCTGTGGATTCTGGGTTTTTGGGTCTGGAACCACGCTAAGAAATTAATTGTATTTTATTTTTGGATCCAGATCAGAGGGCCTACGCCAAACATAGGTTTGCCTCACTGTCACTCTGTCTGTGGACAGTCACCTGGAATAGTCTCTTCCGCTATTGAGGCCGCAAAAGTATGTGACACGCTCCTACGGCAGTACCAATAAGATATTAATAGGGAAAGATAGTACAATTAATTGCAGGTGCAATGCATGGTTAATCTTCGGTCTTCTCCGTAAACCTAGCATGTTAATAGCTTTACTAGCTATTTTCTACCCTTAACGAGGACATCACCGTTTTTATTCCGAAATTTACCAAAATACGATCTCATTAGTTTCAGGCGCCGAGCTCAATTTCGCTGATGTTAATTTTGAGACCACAGCATATGATCCTCTACAAGCATACTCTCGCAGCAAGAACGCCAACATATTGTTTGCACGAGCTCTTTCTCAGAAATTGCGGGTAAATGTATCTTTGTACTCCCATTACTTATTATGATAAGGTAGAGAGTCACTCAGAAAGTCAGTCCGTTAACTATTTAGGAAAAATTAGTTTCTACTTGATGTTTACGTAGTCTATGAATTGCAATGTTTCCTATTTACTCCAAAGTATCAGAAGGTTATTTAATTTAAAAGTCACTTGGTAAAATATTGAATGCTTATTATAATGTTCACAAAGGTTCTAATAAGTTCACAATCACAGTTACACAACATAGTACTTTAGGAAAAGGCCCTAAAGGAATACTAAAGGCTAAACCGGACAAGGCGAGAGGCGGGGAACAACTGGCGAGAGTGGCGGGACCCGCGCCTTGCGGCTTGCACCTAGAATGACCGAATGCACGATCAGCAAAACATATACACAGTGTGTCCTACAACTACAACCGACTACCTAGTGAGTGGGTGCAGTGGCTACCGATTCATCATTCCCATAATAATGTCTTCTTTTGGGTAGGAACACAACATAGCCCACGTCAACACGTACAGCCTGCACCCCGGGGTCATCAGCACGGAGATCGGGAGGCACTTCAGCGACACCTTCCTCCGCGGCGCGACTTGGCTCTTCAACAACGTGCTTTCCTGGTTCTCCAAGTCACCTCGCTGCGGCGCGCAGACTACCATCTACTGCGCCGTGGATGAGCAGTGCGCCGATCAATCAGGACTCTATTACAGGTTAATATGTTTGTTTGTTCCTATACCTACAGGAGTAATTTTTTTTTTGGATCGGAGGGTGCAGCTACCAGGTTCCGTGATACTGCTACGCGAAAATGGTAAGTGGTTAGAATGAAATCGATTGGCATACAAAAACGAACATGTAAAAAAATAGATTATATTTAATCATACTAATTGTATGGGCAAAGTTTGACTTCGATTTGTGAAATTGCGGTTTTGCGGCACCAGTTGACACGAGCCGTCTTCTGGTCGTCAGATAACAAGTGAGGAATCCACCGGGAAAATAACTTCCTCACACCCAACTCTTGCTGTAAAATCATTTGCATCTGACTCATTCCAGTAAATACCTAGAGTGTCCTGAATTTCCCGGTATGTCACAAGCCTATCTTCATTATCAATTGACGAACAACATCGATGTTATGATCAGTGACGGCCGATTTTGGTCGACCTTCTCGCACGTCATCCGTGAGGGATACACGGACACGTTGAAATTCCGAATACTTACCACTTGTATATCGTCGTCTTCGAAGGTGCTTCACTACTAATATTTAGATACCATGCTCAACATGCTTATAATAATAATTAACGATTCCATGATACTTTCGATCACACCCGTCCCGACCCCATCAACTCCGGAAAAATCTTAACAGCGCGAAGAAGACCACGGTACAGCGCCATCTCTCCGGAAATTAGGTTACTAATTTATACAAACAAGTCGGGTTATGTTATGTATGTTGGGTTTTCGGGAGTAACTTTTGATCGCGTGAATCGATTTGAATGATTTTTTTTTATTAGAAGGAAGATACGTGCGGCATGATAAATAAGTACTCAAGATAAAAAAAATGTTTTACATATACGGTTAAATTACAAACTTAATTAAAAAAATATTTCGTACAATTTTTCAAAAACTGTTCTTCCAATCAAGTTCAAAATAATTTTCCAATAAAGTTCTTATTAAGTTCTACTTTCGTAACTTTTTTCATATTTTTTGAAGTCATAGTTCAAAAGTTAGAGGGGGGGACACATTTTTTTAAACTTCTGGAGCGATAATTTAACAAAAACTGTTTTTTAGAAAACCCTCATTATCAACCGACTTCAATATTTCTAAAGGAGGAGGTTCTCAATTCGTCTGAATTTTTATTATATATATATTTTTTTAATGGATGTTACCTCAGAACTCCGTCATTACTGAACCGATTAAAAAAAAATTGTTTTCTGAAAGTAGATGGTTTCAGGTTGGTCCCATTTTTTTCAAAATCCGTTTTTGATGATGGGATCTATGAGGAACTGAGGGAACACCTCAAATTGGAAAGGTACATGCATGATGATTTGGGTAGTTTCTTAAGACACTTGAGCATTTCTTTACGAACATCATAAATTTGGTGGAGCTGCTTGGTAATTCCCAGCTCTATCATCCGATTTGAGACATTTATCTTTTCTTTGTAAGGAAATACCTTCAAGGTAGTCCTATTTGATTATAGCTCTATTCTGATGATGGAATTCATGAGGAATTGAGAGAACTCCTCAAATTTTAACGGCACATCCATTCTGATTTGAGGATTTCCTTAAGTAACTTGAACATTTTTTTGGAGGAACCAACATTTTGATGAAGTGGGCCTGATGATGAAGACCAGGGATGACAAAGTGGAACTGGTCGATAAACCTAGCTCTACTTATTATCCTAGTTGTGATATTCATCTTTTTTATTTGATTTCTATTCTGATGATGGAGTAGTTGAAGAATTCAGAGAACTCCTCAAATTTGAATGGCACGTGCATTGTGATTAGAGGGTGTTCATAATTAGCTTGGGTATTTTCTTACTGTGGCCATCATTTTGCTGGAGTGGACCTGATGTTGATGATCAGGGATGGCATAATGAAACTGCTCGATAATTTCCAGTCTGTCATCCAATTTAACACATTGTTATTTTATTTGCGACCTTAAAGGTCTACAATTGAGTTCCGTTTGATTTTACTTCAGATGTAATGATGGAAGCCCTGAGACATTAAGAAAGCTCCTCAATTTTCAAACGCACACGTGCGGTGAATTGGATATTTTTGAAGTAAACTGGCTAACTCAAACAAATTCAAAATTTCACTTTTACCGGGAACCAAATGAAGTCGGTTTTTTTTTCTTAAAAATTATTTTTCATATACTTACCTATCCAATAATATGTCACACTCTAGTGTTGAAGCGAAAAAAAAACACTCCCCACTTTACGTGCCTATAACTCCTTAACTATTATAACTCGTTACAAATAAAAAACAATTATAACCACTTTTTATTTTACCACTTTGATGGCGTGACCGATATAGGTAGTTACATATTTGTAAAAAATTACAGCTTTCTAGTACTTACAGTCACCACGTAGTTGACCACGGAACCCTAAAAATACAAAAGAGTATAATAAAAACGTACGTGTCAAAAATAAGTTCATAAGTATTAAATTCCCTTTACTTACAGGGCAGCCTACGTACCTCCCTAACCATATAATATGCTTTGTTGTTTTAGCGACTGCGCGGTAACACCCTCGTCAAAATACAGCCAAAAACACGCTAACGCTGAAGAACTCTGGAAAGTAACGTTAGAAGCACTCAAGTTACGAGAAGAAAACTTGTTCGCTGATGTTGTTCCTCTATTATAATTATGCATATTATAACACATATAACATTGGCCTTACCATGACGTTCAAACATATGAATGTCTCAGAGGGTGAGAGGGTTGGTAGATAAATAATAGGCGTCGGGTTTGCGTAAAGAATGAACGCTTTAATTAGGTATTCTGCCTATTTTATACATGTCGAGTAAACGCTGAGACAAGCAATATGCATTATGTCGCAGTAAACCAAAGTGTTACTGTTAAACACTAAAACTTGTATTGCATCGGGGATGTTCGCTGAAGCAAGGGTGGACTGCTTTTACACCACCATGCGTAAAAGATGCACATCCCTGGTGCGTAGGGTCGAGGAGAGTGCCAATGACACCCTGAGAGCATTTGCTGACAGGTTTGATTGCCAGTATCTGAACCATTGCCGTGTGATTCACTTACTGCCAAACAAACCTTCCACCATCCGTTGTAAATATATGTATATAAACTGTAATGTCACAAGTACTAACCCTTAGTTTAATTTAATTTAAGATTTAATACTGTATTACTAACGGAGTCTGAAAATAAATGTTTTGAATTTGAATTAAAAGTGGCTAATCGCCATATTACGTCTTAACGCGATTCAGTTTAGGGTCTTTAGGTACTGTGCTCAGTTGTATATATGTATATAGCAGCGACTCAATTTAGGTCCTAAACAGAATCGCGTTAAGTCGTCATGGTATAGGTACACCCGTCTCCAATTGCATAGTTTCCTCTGTGCTAACCATAGTTGTTCGTGGTCGTATTAGATAGCGACTGCGGCGTTCAGGGATATGTCCGTCTCGCTCCTACCCTACCAGAGTAATGGTAGGAGCGAGACGGACATACTTTCGAGCGTAGCACGAGTCCGTATAAAAGGCAGCCAAATAATCGGCAGCCCAATAATTCGTGTCCATTTTTTTGGTTGCGGACTATTGGGTTGCTGATTATTGTACTGCTAAAACTGTGGCTTCGGATTATTGGCCCGCTACCGAGCTTGTCCGACCCGATAAAAGGCAGCCCAATAATCGGCGACCCAATAATTGGCGACCACGATGTACATGGATTATTGGGCTGCCGATTATTGGCCTGCTTCGAGATTGCTCGACCCAAGAAAAGGCAACCCAATAATCGGCGACCCAATAATCCATGTACATCGTGGTCGCCAATTATTGGGGCGCCGATTATTGGGCTGCCTTTTCGCGGGATGCGAAAAAAGTCGGTTCTGGCTGTTAGATCGCAGTTCTACCTAACACTCCTCCTCGCTTCGCTCGTCGTCGTACCTAAACCGACCTGCCTTAACATTCGATCTAAGGAGTCTGTATAAAAAGCAGCCAAATAATCGGCAGCCCAATAATTCGTGTCCATTTTTTTGGTTGCGGATTATTGGGTTGCTGATTATTGTACTGCTAAAACTGTGGCTTCGGATTATTGGCCCGCTACCGAGCTTGTCCGACCCGATAAAAGGCAGCCCAATAATCGGCGACCCAATAATTGGCGACCACGATGTACATGGATTATTGGGCTGCCGATTATTGGCCCGCTTCGAGATTGCTCGACCCAAGAAAAGGCAGCCCAATAATCGGCGACCCAATAATCCATGTACATCGTGGTCGCTAATTATTGGGTCGCCGATTATTGGGTTGCCTTTTCGCGGGATGCGGATTAGTGGCACCCTATCCAATATAGTTGCGGTGCTGGTAAGCACACTCGTTCTCGTTCGCACACCGTGGCCGCATGCGGAGCCCGCATCGGTGTGATAACTAAGTAAGTAAGGTATTTGCAAGCGAAGTCGAGAATTTGGTCATATTAAAAATTATCTGTAAAATTATTATAGTACCTACTCTGAAATCATTACATACGAGTAAGTTAAGTTAAAATATGTAAAGTTTACCTACTTGCGATATTGCCGATAATTACTTTGACATGTTTTAATTGCTTGTTAGTGCTTTTGTTTTTATTTATTCTTGTGTACTATAGCTACTATACATGTAGTCAATTCGTTTATCATCAAATTGCATTTTCCACTGCTGTTCGGCAAACACAATTTCAGTATGGTCAGTGAAATAAAATGTCAATTTACTTTTCAAACCATATTTTATTTAGTAACTATTGCACATACATTTTGTAGGTACCTAATACCTACCCAGGGAGAGAAAATCATGTGTGGCAATAATAAATGATTGCTGTATTGACTACCACACAGAATATTTTCCAAACTTCTATGGGATGGGTTCCTTCAAATACCTACAGTTAACCGACCATGATAAATTGATCCTATGTTTATTTATACATTGGAACATGTGGTACAAAATATTCTCACTACTATATAATGATAATACATGTGTTTTATTGATGCGGTACAACGTCGCGTAGAACAGGGAGCTGACACGCCATATCTTCAGTTTCGTTGCCGTGAGGCGAGTAGTAAGTAGGTATTGGTCGTGTGCACGGCACGCGTATGACACACTAGTTGGAATTGTAAACTGGATATTACACGGGGCGATTCGTAGGGGCCGATCATCGGAGGTACCCTGCTCCTCCTTTGACTCCCTATATACGTTCCCTTTTGTCGAATACACAGGCCGATGCGACCGATTGACCCCGAAGAATCGCGAAGTGTAATACTAGCATAAGTGTCTCTACCATGAGTTGCTATAGATTTCGACACGACTAGTGTGCTTATCATGAGTTGTACGTAACCGTAGGCGTTAGCGACTGCGCGTTTCTAAAGTATGTCCGTCTCGCTCCTACCACTAATCCGGCAGGAGCGAGATGGACAAACTTCAGAAACGCGCATTCGCTAACGCCTATGGTTAGACTCTGGCTAATGAAAGATGAGACTGAAATAATCATGCACTTAAATTATAGTCCGAAAGGCCAACGATCGCAGTAACAGTAGGACAAAAAAACTATATGACGCTCTCTAACCTACTGTTACTGCGTTCGATTGCTTGTCAGACTATAAATAATAAAAACCCCTACCTGTCAACAAAATTACATGGCCTTCATGAATTCTTATATCTTTGATCATACGTGTAGATCTATATGCCTCCCTTTTTCTCTAGCGTGTAGATAAAGGGCGGCGTTTAATCTATGATCATATATGGTATAGTCATAAAGTGTAATATGGGCCATAAAAGAAAAGCATGAAAGTGAGGAGCCCGCTAGCGTAACAACTATATAAAGCATAGCTCACTGTTCGTTGCGATGGAGTGCGATAGTATGAAACCACTAGATATTTTGGAACCACTTGGAATGGCTTTCTGTACAAGGGTCGTTATTATTTTTTTCACCGACATATGTTTTGCTTCTCGTATACATGTATACCTTAAGTAAGCTATTCAGTACTTTTTTAAATAACTTTAAATTTTAATTACTTATCATTATAATACTTTAATGAAAACGTTTTACGTTATTAAAATATTGATTATTTGATTAATATTTGTAGTAGGTAGACTTACAAAATTATAAGTGACGGAGAGGACACAAACACGCCTGTCGCATTTTTTTGCATGTTACCATTGTCGGTAAAATAAGAACGACCCAAGTGATATTTTAGTCATGAAAAGATATTACGCGGTAAGTCGAGACTACATGAATGAGAGGTTGACTGGGTGAATTTCTCTCGACTTCTACAGCGACCACGAACATACAATAATACTGCAAAACAATCGACGCTGGTCGTTAATGTTGAAAAACTGGCTCTTCATTCACTTAATGGTTGGTCGCTTTTATAAATCACCGTGGACGACCCCGTCACGTAAAGTTCTTATATTGTCATACTCACAATACTATACTTGCTTCTCTATTACTCGACCTCGAGTGAGCAAGAGCGAAATAGATGCAGATATATAATTTTAGATGCTCTGCTACCCCCAATAGAAAGCAGCTGTATATATATATTTGACTTGTTAACGATAACGACATGACCTGTATGTCAACGTCCACGATATGCCTTTACTGTCCACAGTAAATAAAAATTCCACGCACAATTTTAGCCATTCCGCTGCCCTGCTTTATTGTGGCCGTAGAAGCGGCGTGGTCAGGTGGGCGTCCAGGGTACATTATAAAAGCGACCAAACGAATAACAATTCACGGCTGAAATGTCACCCTTGTACATTGTAAATTTTATCTACAATATCAATCATTTACATAATTTTTGATTTAGGTACATAATATTTATTATATCATACCTATAAATAACAGTAACGGACGATATAACATCAACATAAATGCCTTTTGTTAAAAAATTGCTACTTAAAATAAACTGTGCAATAACACACCTCATAAATATATTTACACAACAGCACCAAAAGGTCTTGCTTAGATTATAAACATAAAATAAATTAGGAAAAAAACTTAAAAAGAGAGTAATCCTGTCATATCAAACTTGCTCATGTCTAAAATTCACTAATTTAATAGAAGGACATTTTATGTCTGGTTATGTAGCACACCTAGCCGGCATACTGCAGGACATCATCATCCGAGACTCTGCACAGCACTGTACTCAGAAATATATGGGATGAGTAACTAGCGTTGTCATATCGGCCATTTGTTCTAGGCGAACCTACTAGTTGAATAAGTGCCGATCCGTTTGCTGTAGGCCCGGAATGGTGAAGAAGCACAATAAACGAAAAATGGCGCCAGTTGCTTGAGGCACTTTTACTTAAAAATTGAATGCCAAATGCTGATGAAGGGCTTGAGCTGACACTGAGTTTATTGAACTGGTACAATTATACGGCCCAAGGAGTCACCAGGACTACACTGTAGGCAACCATTCAATGGGCTTCAGATCGCCTGCTTAGAGAAGTCGTCGATTTAGTCACCCATAGTAGTCAGGTCCCTCATTCATGAGCAGGGCCCGTCATTTTCATGCCGGTTTCGTCATAACGTCATGGCGTATATAAACACACAGGATGTTTTAATACGAAATAAGTTGATGACAGAACTATCAACGTTCGATTCTAACCTTGAACGTAATAGTTACGACACTATTCAATGACAACATTATTCCTACAAACGTATAACCGAAAACATATATGAATGAAGCTTGACGTCATTTGTCTGTCATAGGCATGAAAATTACGGGCCCGTTCATGAGTTTACTATAAAAGAATTTGAAAATTTGGTGTTACATATAACTTCCAATAGGTAATACGTTTGTTCATAATTATTGAGCTTTAGTGAAGTCGATAAGCAACAAACATAAAATAATACATACAGCTGACTAGGCATAAAGCATATTTCTAAATACCTCATAAGATGCGTTCACTATTCCCCAACTTAAGAATGCTCTAGAAATATTGAGAAGAGCTCCATGGTAGAAATTCGCAAACTTAGAGCCTCTTTTGCGTAAAATATATCTAAACTCATATGCCACTGTTCTATGAGGTCCTCCTAATTCACATTGCATTGCTATTTTTATGACATTGAGGGGATAAAATAAAGTACTCAAAATCGCACCGATTGTTGCGCCAGCCAGGAAGTCCTGAAGGCTTTTGTATAGCATTCGCTCTTGCGGTGGCAACAGCAGCCTCACTTCATCTCGTATTATAAAAAACATTGCATTTGAGGGTCCATTTCTCATCAATATGGGAGTTAATCCTCTATAGAACTCTTTAATGCCATACCTGCCAGCAATGTGTCGGGTTGCGTGTGCCGTGTTTTTGAATTCTTTGTGATATTTAGGATGAATTAGTAAAGTTTGAATCCTTTCAAATGGCATGAGAGTTGCTTCAACACAGCCAGCAACCATACCCGCTAATGATTTGGCCACATAAGGGTTGATACAGTAATTCAGTTGAGGTTGGAGAACTTCATTGTACACACCAAACATGAGGGACATCGACACGGAGCGCTGCAAAAGAGGGGGCAGCATCCCACGATACAGAAATGCTGCACCTTCTTTTTGTAATTGGTGTAAGGCAAAAGTTGTTTCCACTCCATGCATCATCTGAAAGAAATAATATCTTTGTTACAGTCACTTCAGGGCCGTAGCCGGAGTATAAAATGAAGGTAGGGCATTGGTCATTATATGTACACTACAGCGCAACTGGCTGGTATAACATCAGAGTTGATGGTATTTTTTAAGGTAGGGCATTGCCCCAATATCACTTTTCAGAAAGACACAAACTGTGGCGAAAAATTTACTTGTTGTTTGGCAACATTAATTAAAGAAATTATAAAAAAGCAATGATTATAGTTTTCACTATATTTGTAACTGATAATTTGATAATGATTTATTTCATTTAAACCTTAGTTGGTAAATACAGCAGTGGTCGAGTCCTCCTATTAGGTATACAGTACCTGTGTCAGGAGTACTCGCTCTTCCAGATTACAGTATAAACAAAATCTTTACTAAGATTAGTTAATTTAATTAGCATTTGGTTTATGAAATTACAATAAATAATTTAAGAATTGAATTAATTAACACTTGTGTATTAACATTTCTTTATACGAGAAATGTATACTAACTTATAAAATAAAATAAATATGATTGTATTATATCTAAACAAGGCTAAATTAGTGTGTGCGAGTGTGTGTGTGTCTGTGTGTGTGTGTTTGTGTGTGTGTGTGTGTAAGAGAGTGTGTGTGTGTGTGTGTGTTTGGGTGCGTCGCTTATTTTAAGGCGTCATTTACAAATTATATCCTCAGTAGCTTTATAGTTGAGCTCGCTTATCCATTTTACAATTGTTTTTTTACATTCATAATTATTTAACGAATATATATTTACATCCTTATTTATCCTATTATACATACTTGCAGATTGAACCATAAATTGCCTTTTTGCAAAGGCTATTGGATAAGATTCTCAAAATCTTGGAACTCGGAAACAATAGGAATGACAACTAGGTTGTAAATCTACAATTCTATTTCTTTAGCCCAACAACTAGCTTATCCAAAATCATTAGAAACATATTTTTTTTCTTTTTTTAACTAACTAAAGTTGATGAAGATAAAGAGCATCAAAGTTCCGGGATGGAGGCTTGTGACATCACTACTAGGTAAGAATTGTATCTAATTGTAATTTCAAATAAAAATTTAATGCACTGTTAAAAAAAAAGTTTTATTATAGGTACACTGTTTAAAAAACAGTTTTTTTTTAAAACAGAATTTTGCCAAACAAGCTTCTATGTTCAGTAGTTTTAGCTTTGTATTGATTATATGTTGGGCCAGGCATAATCATTCATATAAAACATAATAATACGTGTAAGCAGTAGAAATGATTTCATAAGTTTGTTATACCTGTCTGAATATGAGCTTGTTAAGGGGGTAACTGATGATGATGTTGCAAAAGGCGGCGCCACCGCCGCATACAAATTCCTTCCAGTGGGTGGCATCATCAGGTAGTGGCACTCCACTTTCACAGCTCGTTTCCAAAGGCTGAACCCCCATTGCTCTTTGCTTTCTCTCACATAGCTACATTCCAATCTCAGCAGCTTCTATCTGTACAACAAATGGATACGAGGTTAAATACACACATCGTTTCTGAGGTTAAAACAAACGAAGCAGATGAACTTAAATCAACTTACATTATAATCAGCTGCATAGTTCTAGCTTTTAATTATGATCAACTTACAAGTATATTCGTTGCTAGTTGCTTTCTTGTAGACCCTGTTCATACAGAACTTAAGATATGAAAACAATTAATTATGTAAATCGTTACGCGTTAAATAGGAAATACTAATTCCTCGATGTCAATGCCATACTTTACGTCACCGAAGGTTGTAATCTAAAATTTGCGTTTTCTAATCAATTATTCTCGTAGACGATATCAAATAGTATGAAAATAATTATCAATGAAGAGGGGTGTATGTATATTGTTTTGTAACCCTATCCTTAATTAAAAGCTCTCGATGACTATTTAGGCGCCTTAGCGCGCAACTGCAACTCTCTCTCACACTGTTCACACGCCAATGATATGATATGAACAGTATGAACTGAACTGCTGACAGTCAGTACTGACGTGACAGTACTGACTGACACTGAGGTTTCATTATTGTCAAAATTTGTTTCATTATTGTCAAAATCAATGAGTAAGGAAATATATGGAGGAGCCCTATTCTACTATGACACACTTCAGGTTATACAAATGTATTTGAAATCGACATAGAAGTCCAAAATCATACTCTGTCTCTTTCTTTTTAAGAGCCGATAGCGGACATTCCACTGTTCTCGATTCCGATACAGTTTAACATTCACACCACATGTTGACTTCCGGCTGCCAGTAGCCATTTTATCTGCCAAGTTGTTTACAAACAATCAGCTGTGACCAGGAACTTCTATATAGGGGACGGTCCTATCTCGCTTTTCGCCATACTAAATGAACGAGAGAAAACGGTCCACATGAGACACTTCCAAGTGGTGCTTTGTCCCACTCGCACATGTTGCCAATGTTAATAAGATACTATTTTGGAAGTGTTTATAACAGTTTACTATTAAAAATAAATATCTTCTTATTTTATTTTAGTAGTATATACAAATGAGGATTTTGTTATCTTTTTAGTAAATTGTAAATAATTGTGATTTTCATATTAATGACCCTTTAAATCAAAGATGTGTATAACAAAAAAAAACATTTCAATAAATATGGTAGACATTAGTAACTTTTTGAATATTAACTGGTATCCCCAACTTTGACTTTTTAAACTTTCAAAATACCAACATAAATGGCGCCGTTTATTATTTATACAAATGATTTTGATAATCAGCTAAAATGGTGAAAACGTGTTGCATAAAGGATTGTCGGAGCGAAAGCTATCCTGGTTGTGGAATATCGTTTCACAGGTAAGCCAAAATTATACAATTTTATGAACATTTTCCGATAAAATGACATAACAAGCTCAGTAGGGTGACTATGATGTCGGCACGTTGTGAGTCGATTTTACAGGATTCTTATTAGTTAGGGAAAGTAAGGGTAAATTATTCTGAATATTTATATTGACATGTTTATTGTTTCACTTACTTGTATGACGTAGAAAGATGCTTGCTGAAATATATTTAAGGAGGTAAATTACAGACTCATATTTAAACATAGTACTGTATATAGGTCGTTCCCAATATATAACGTGGCACGATTATTTTCGAGATTATTCGCAGGTAAGTATTTGTAATATTTGTATTACGACTCTTCGTATTCCACAAGACCGTATAATAATAATCCAGTCATTGAACTGGAATGGACAGCTTGTATAACATTTTTGATTATTTGGGAAATAATTTATAATAGCCGGTTTTTTAACGTAACGGATAAATCGAAAATCTAGTATTGTGTTGGCAACAAAATATCGTTTATTACATGCTAATCGTCACAAATATGTACACATGTTAAGCACAAAACGTTTTTCTTTTAAGATTTATATGGTTTTATGTTTTTTAGTCGTTTAAAATAGGTCAAGACCAGTTTATACCTACTACAATTTGTTTCTTACGAAATAAAATGACACATTTATCACTCATGCAGTGCCTTACAATTTGTAGACTTAACGGTTTTACGTGAATAAGTTTTCTTCGGTTTCCCTTTTAACAGATAGAAGACAAATAACCGTAAATTTAAAAAATCGAGTGTGTTCAGTTTTTTTACTTTTTACCTACTTCCGGAAGAAAAGTTTGTAGGACTTTAAAAAATAAATAATAATAAATAAATAAAAATATTGAGAAAATCAGGCTATTATAATTAAATGTCTGTCGAAACCGTATTCCTCCTGGGTTAAGTGTATGAATAATTCTGGCTACCAGATTATGTCTATATATACCTATGGTCCTAGTTATATGATAATGTAATATGGGCCATAGGGTTCCCCTGATTATTGGGACCGACAAATCACACAGTGTAATATTGCTTTTCGTTTAGCTAACGTTTTATTTAGTATTTAAAACTCTGATTTCACTATGCAATGCAAATAGCTCTCTTCTACTCAAAATGGGCATTAATTACTGTTTGTAAATACTGTCACCCTACCCAAGCTATTTAAGACATTTTAAGACACCTTTTTACTCACCCAAACTACATGACAAAGCTCAAATAGCCTCTCGTTCGAGCTTCTCGCCCGAGGCTCTCGGACGAGCGTGTAGTAGGTTGCATTCGCCCGCGTCCGAAACATTCGGCCGACAGCCCGAGCATGTGGAGGCACCATCCCGAACATACAAGAGCGGTAGAGAGAAGAAGTGGTTCATGGTAGCCCTCCAGGTTAAATGGGTATTACACGTGGCAATAATCGGGTCCCGATTATCAGTCTCGCACCGTGTAGTAGACAAAAGAGAAGTTAGCGCATCGAGAGAAGGTAGGAGGGGCAACCTACCGTCGATCATAGGGAACCGATTATTGCCCCATGCGATACCAGTTTTAGACGGACGATAATTAGGTAAAGATCCATGACGATGAGTGGCCCGTCCAGGTGGAACCATAGAGTACGGGGGAAATTTGCCAATAATCGTCTTGAATTTTTACATATTATCGTCCGCCTAACCACTCCCAATATGATGCTCTCTAACGATCTGGAAAGACGATAAAGACGACGATACTAGATCGTGATGAATATCGTATAAAAAACAATAACGATACGATATGCCGATGACTTAAAAAAATGTCATTATCGTTAAGTATATATCGTCGATCCAGATCGTTCGCGTAACCGCTCCCAACTTAATATCCCACGTACTTATGACTTATGGTCACCCTAATTAGAAAGAGATGCAACGGTACCGTAGTACTATCTCATGTGGACACACTTTTGCAGTCACATTACTCCATCCAGATATGTTCAGGTCCGTGGCTGTGACACAATCAAGTGGTGATCATCGTTTTGGTTATTCAGTGATTTTCTACAATAAAAGCGTTTTTTACATTTGATTTTTAGTGTGAACATCAAGTTGAAGTGATGCAATCGCAATATGCCTGGGTGCTCAATAAAACAGTATTGTGCCCGGAAATCAAAAAGTCATCCGAATTGGACCCTTCAGGGGTTAGTACCCGTTTTCCATCAATAAAGTACTATTCGGGTTTAGGTTTTCCATAGATATTGTAAGTTTTTAGAAGTATTTGCCGTATTTAATGGCGCAAAGTAAATATTTACTTGTTTGCGGGCGTATTTTGATGATTTAAATATATGGCTCATTTGACAGTTTAACATAGTGTTGGGCTGTAGTAGATGGCCGACATTGCCTATAAAAAGTTACTTATACATATATTTGTTACATCTTTACAGCGTTCCAGTTAAAGACGTCAGCGGCGTAGACAATAGCTTAATGGCATTGGCCGATTGGCCCAGACAACATAAATCCCCGCCACAAACAGCTGGTTATCTGCTCCTTGCCTGGTTGGCCTGGTATTCAGGCAAACTTTTGATTATTTATAAGTTATAATTATGTTTGTAGCATACATGAATCAACCAATTTTTAACATTACGTTAAAGAAAGACTGATCAGTACTTTTATGTACCATTATGAGTGTGCCTTCTGTAATAGTTTTGTTAACGGGTTAAAATGTATTATGGATATCATCTCCATTTTTTAGGCTGGTGTTTAGTTTATACGTAAATAAAATGTTAAAATCCCTCGTGAATCAACACATTTTTATCATTCATAATTTTAGCGTAAAATTATGTTAAGCTATGTGAGGTGAGCAATTATATTTTTTTTGTTCGGAATCTATTATAATTTGTGTGTAAACAGACTATCCTTTTCTTTAATTACCACCACGTTTCAAAAAGGGATGCAGTATATTCTTTCTATTATTACTGACAATCTGGTCAGCCAGATATATCGATATGTTTAAACCTTTGAACGGACAACACTAGCGGAGGTACGCCATTTTATCTGCTAAGGCGACCAAAAGTCGGCACGCTTAATTTGTAGGTATTTCTAGTCCATAACCATATTATATACGTCAGTGGTCTAAATACTCAAAATAAATTGACACCATTGACACTAGCACACTACAATGTTGCCCATAAGAGTCGCCACACACGTCCGGAATCAGAGTATGAATTCCAATGAATTCATAATATGAATTCATATTTGCCAGTCACACATGGCTGGAATCAGATCAATATGGCAGATTCATAATTGAAAAAATCAGCACGTGTGTGATCAGTAGCTATATGTATGTAATTCTGTGCGTTATGAATTCATAATAAGAATTGAGATTATGAAATTTATACTCCGATTCCGGACGTGGGTGGCGACCCTAATAGACGATAGAATATAATAAGCATGTCTTTCCTTAATGGATAGAATAAATTAATGCTATGACGCAGTGCATAAAGAAACTACAAAGTCATGGATGCAATATTTACAATGGGTCATTCACGTCTTAAATATCACTGTGGTATACTGGTTGAGTGACCTTTTCTTATAGTAATAGCACAGAATTGCACTAAATTATAGTAATAAACAAACAATTGAGAAATGGGGTAATGCATAAAATATTAATTATTCATTATTAAAAATAACATACGAGATGGCGGCGATTTTTAAAATTCGAGTACAGTATATGCGCTACAACGCAGCGCTGCGCATCTTTCAACGAATAAGTGCGAATTGGACTGCCAGGCTGGGCCACTTGCACACCGTGTGTCCGCTACATCCAGCCATGCCGCCGGAGTGCCGGCAGACTGCCGTGAATGAGGGGCTTTAGAAGTTATGGAAATAGCAACACCGGTCTCATCTTTGTCTTTTACTTTGGCTTAAAGGTCTAGTTACCAGGCCATAAAATTAAAAAAAAAATGTATTTTACTTGTTTTTATTTTATTTTCAAATGTCAATTATGAAAAGTTTATTACAGGATTTGACTACTCTTTGATTTGACTTTACTTAAAAAAGGGATTATGACTTGTTAAAAGGAAGATACCTTACTTTTAACCACTGGATTTGAAATAATTACACTTGAATTGATTTGAAAACCCTGAAACTGAAGATATGAAACCTGGAATACAATGAATATAAAGATAAATAACTGAAGACATATATATTGGATTTGACTTATTATGAGAAATACTTACTGATTACAAGGCAGTATGGCTTAGAGCTTTAGCCTGTCCAAAAGGACGAAAAAAAAAAAAAAAAAAAAAATTTCAAATGTCATCTAGTTGTCAAATTGATAAATTGTGTTGGTCCGGCGAGTCCGGCAGCCAAAGGAGTGTTATATTATATTCTCTTTGGGCAGCCACTTGTGTGTTTATATTGAATTAATTAATTCCGCTGCAAGAATTCACAAATTTAACTAGCAATGGCAGCACTCCTTAAGAAAAGGGCTTTGGCTGAATACAATAAATCTTTTCAGGTAAGTGCTTTGTGGTTATTTCGAGATAAATTAGTGGTCTGATGGTTGTTAAGAAGTAAACGTATATAACCAAGATGAAAGTAAAGCGGTTTCTTTTCAGGATATTCCATCGTCTAAAAAGCTGCATATAGTTAAGAAGCCACTTATCGGAAGTTCGGCTGCAGCATTTGTAGGTTTACTAGAGAAATGTAAATCTAGTGAAGAGGCCCTTCAACTGTTGCTGCGCATCTCTGACTGCCTGCAATTCCAAGAATCTGACGTAGAGGAGGCTATCAAAAAGCTGTCAGAGCATTTTCAGTCTGAAGAAGACTCGGTTGTAAGGGTCAAGATACTGTGGCTGTTCTGTGACATTGGTCTCGAGTGTCCTGTAGCTAACCTGAACAACCTGATTGATCTGACAACACTTCTCATCAAGAATGAGACATCACATAAGGTATTTTCTTCTTCTGGCTGTACCGACATTGCTCTATGAGAGCATATTAGGTTCATTGCTGTTTTGACTTGAGAATTAAAAAAAGAGCATTGTAATGTCTATTTCCAAATTAATATTTAGCAAATAAAAATGATTTGCAGGTGATAGCTCAAGGTTTAGCCACCTTACTAAAACTGGGAGGCAAACTGTCTGACGACAAGATCCTCATGATGCGCCTCGTCACCGTGGCACGGGAGAACCTAAAGGACACTAGTCACCAAGTGAAGTGCCGCTGCCTGCAGCTCATCAGCGAGCTTTACCCGCTGTGTCCTGAAATGGACAGAACACTGGAAACCATTGCCGAGGCTGATGCTGTGGTCAAATTACTTGCAGAGTATTCTAATGCTGAGGTAATCACACAAGAAATACATTTAACAGCTGCATTTTCTACTGTCTGACTTATGATTCTAATTTCATGGTTTATATAAGCATAAATCATGAAAATTGCAACCACACAGAAAGTATGTAGTATTATTTGTAACATGTATTAGTTGTACAGTTTAAAAGAAACTCAGTTTTAAAAGTTTTTATTAATTTTATGGTAATGAAGTTACATTCCAAGGCTAACAACAATTGTAGAGGTATCAAATACTACTCTAAAATTCTAATAATAAAAGGAATTAGTAGCAAGTAATAGTTGGCACTAAAATGTATATGACTGGGTGTCACTTGTGTTGTCCACAGGACGCACGTGTGCGATGCGAGGCGTTCCAGTCGCTGCTGACGTTCCACGAGCGCGGGCACGTGCTGAGTGCCGTGCATTACGAGCAGGCGTGCCAGGCGCTCAGCGATGACTACGAGATCGTGCGTGAGGTGGCTCTCAAACTTGTATGGCTGCTCGGGAACAAGTACCCAGAAAAGTATGCATTTTATTTCAGCACACTAGATGAGTAGCTTTGCATTTTGCAGAATGTTGTAAATCAGGCCTGAGAAAAGGATAGTGAAATTGATTACTTATGGTATATTTTGTCTAAAACCATTAATTTGTTACTATTAGCACTTTAGCTAGCTTCAGCTTGTTGATCAGGCAAATTGTTCTCAATTCTGTCGTGTTGTATATTATCACTTAGTTAATTGCATTTTAGTTGTATTTTTGTGGTCCATTATTTGCTTTTTTTTTCGTGTATACTTAGCACTGTATTACTGTATGTATAGCTGTTGTTGCCCCTAGTTAGGGCTGCCATCTCGGACATTGCCGAAACCGGGCAGAAAGTTAAAAATCCCGGACATTTCATTGAAATCGCGTCCTCGCCCCGGACAATAAAGAAAACAAATTTTAATTTAGAAATATATTATTTTGCTAGGGATTCACTTCAATCCAAAAATGTCCAGGTTTATCCTGGATAGTTTTAAAAATCCGGCCTGCACGCTCCCTGGCCGGGCTCCAAACTAGGACAAATCCGGGAAATACCCGTACGGGTGGCCCTACCCCTAATAAACAAAAAAAAAAATTCTAATCGATAGATCACATGATTTTTTTGTGCCCACTCGCAGCAGTCATACGCTCAAACTGATGAATTTATGTTACAAATATAGTGGCGTACGTAATGAAACGAATGAACCAAAATGATGGTACTTTAACATTGATCGTTTCGCAGCTCGATCACGATGTCGGACGGCGAGACGAAGATGCGCATGGTGGACGACGCGTTCATCCGCATCTGCTCGGCGGTGAACGACCTGTGCATGCAGGTGCGCGCGCTGGCCTGCTCGCTGCTCGGTACCACGCGCGGCGTCTCCGACCGCTTCCTGCTGCAGACGCTTGACAAGCAGCTCATGAGCAACATGAAGGTAGTGTGTTGTGTCAACTATATTTATATTAATTATTGATATTGAGATTGTGACGGTACTTAAAAGAGGTTTACTTACTTTTTTAAGGACATACGAGGGGTGATTGGAAAGTTCACGGCCTAAGTATGAAATGAAATCCAAACATTTTTTACTTTTATTTTATTTTATATTAGACAGGCAGCTGATGCTTATACGTCTAAATCATAGTTCAGTATGCACTTTTTACTTATTTTTAGATAGTTTGTCAAAATTGATTTTGAACTGGTTAACACTTTTATAGTTCACAACATCGGAGGGTAATTTGTTCCATGTGTTCACTACTCGATTTGCTATAAAGTTTTTGCTGATAATCGTTTTGTGCTTTGTCATTATTAATTTAAAATTGTGTCCTCTCGTGCGCGAGTTTAGGTGTCGAGTAAACAGGATGCTCAGTTCCGGACAGTCGTAATAGCCATTCAAGATTTTAAAAGTCTCAATCATGTCTCCTCGCTCGCGCCTTTTCTTTTTCAATCTTTCCTCGTATGGTAGTGACCTCAGCTGTCCAGGGATTTTGGTAAGTCTTCGCTGTACTCGTTCGATCATATCAATGTCTTTTTTGAAGTAAGGGTTCCACTCCTGAAAACCATATTCAAGAATGGGTCTTATATATGACTTGTAGTTTTTTAGCATGGTTTCAGGTGTGAGTATGCGAAAAGCTTTTCTGATGAGGTATATGATGGAATTAGCTTTTTTTTTACCATTTGAGATATGTGTGGTCCCCACTTGAGGTCGTTGGACATAAGGACACCTAAATCTTGTTGTGTTGTGGTTCCTGCCTATTGTACGTTGTTCAAGGTATAGGGCATCTGTGGGTTTTTTTGTGCATATAAAGTACTGTGCAGTCAAGGCACCATTTGCTAATTTTATTTAGGTCTTCCTGTAGTTTGCTGTGATCTATGAGAGGATTAATGAACAGCTTGGAGTCGTCTGCAAAGAAGCTGAAGTTTGATTCGATAGTGGTTTGTAGATCTGTGACAAATTTGCTAAACATGATGGTAGAGATCACCGATCCCTGGGGAACCCCGCTCCAGACATCGAATTCATTGGAAACACTGTTGGAGACTCGCACGTGAAATTTCCTTTCTTTTAAGAAGGACTCTATCCATTGAAGGAGTCTTCCTATTATGCCGAAGTGTTCCAGTTTGGCTAGCAGGCTAGCACCCTACGATGCGGCACCCTGTCAAAAGCTTTTTCATAGTCCAGGTATATCACGTCAACTGATTCTGCAATATCAAGATGTTTTGACCAGACTTTAACGCATGCCAGTAAGTTCGTAACAGTGGATCTCTTCTTCATAAAGCCGTGCTGTTGGTCCACAATGACGTGATTGTTGTCTAAGAATCTCCTGATTTCGTCGTTTATAATAGCTTCCATTAGCTTGACAGCAAGACAGGTTAAACTGATTGGTCGGTAGTTTAATTAATATTTTTATTCTCTACATAGTCCCTGTCTAGGTCTTTGCACTTATTCCATCTGGATTCTAAAGCCATTACACCACTTTTGAAGAAACTTTCCTCCTGGTCTTCAAAATAGGTGTCCACTTCAGCTTGGACCTCATCGTCAAAAATTTCTTACCGCCCATACGCGACGGAGCCAAATCAGGCGAATAAGGCGGGTGCGGCAATAATTCGAACCCACAGTTGTGAATTTCTGCCATCAATTTTAGTGACGTGTGCACACATGCATTGTACTGGTGAAAGAGAATTTTTTTTTGTCAGCAATCCAGGTCTTTTTACTTTCTGAATCTCTTGTAATCAGCGTAAAAGACCGCAATAGTAGTCCGAGTTTATGGTGGTACCTTTTTGAAGATAGGCAACCATTATTATTCCCTTTGCGTCCCAGAAGACTGATGCCATCATTTTATTCGCCGACAAAATGGCTTTTGCCTTTTTGGGAGGTGGAAATTCAGGGCGAACCCACTGCTTAGATTTCTGTTTAGTCTCGGGCGTGTAGTGGTGGACCCACGTCTCATCCATAGTACATATCTGTCCAAAAAGTCTCCAGGGTGAGCATCATGCAGGTCGAGGCAGTCGCGTGAAATTGTTAGCCAGGTGAGTTTTTGTTCCACTGAAAGGAGCTTTGGAACCCATCTCGCTGACACCTTCGAAAAACCTAATTCGTTGACTATAATGTTTTGGGTTCTTTCATAGGGGATTCCTACGATGTCAGCTATTTCTCTCACTTTTAATCGTCAATCTTTCATTATCATATCGCATATATAATTGCCACATTATGTGGATTGGTCGCAGTAGTTGGTCTCCCGGGGCGATGCTGACTCGTCCTCGTTTGAATTCAGCTGCCCATTTTGTTTACCATCGTATATGATGGACAGGATTGCGCCATTGTACATTGAATTTCTTAAAAAAATTATTTCGGAGTCAACCCTTTTTTATGAAGATATTTAATTACAGCTCCTTGCTCCAAATTGTCCATTATGAAAAATGTGTTGACATGTTTTTTTATATCTTGTATGTATTTATTTATACGAGCCTAGAGTGTCCCACTGCTGGGCAATGGCCTCCCTCCTCTCCTTCCACGTATCTCTGTTTTGCCCCATCTCCCACAAGTTCCTAATAAAGGCACCCAGATCGTCTCGCCATTGCCGCCGAGGTTTATGTATTTTTTCAGTCCTCCGGCCGGTAAGCGCCACTTTACGCAAAACTAAATTGCCGCCTGCCGGCTCCGTCGGGCAGAAAAATAATATACAAACCTCGGCCGTTAAATGGGAAAGCCTCGGATCACATGTTAGTCGACCTCGGCTTCGCCTCGGCCGACAATTACATGGCATCCGAGACTTTTCCCACTAAAACGGCCTTGGTATGTAATCTACTATTATATCAGGCTTAATTTTTTTTTATTGTCTTACAATTCAAATTTCGCGGGATAACAAGTGAATAATGACAGTTCAACATGGCGGCAGAAAATAGTAATAGTACATTACTGCTGAGGCCGGGAAGTAATGTATCCGGCCTATATATACCTATTCGGCCTGCAAGTCCTTATTCACGCCGAAGCTTGTATAGTGATTTTTTCAAACATGCAATAAAATAAACAACAAAAAAATCAAATATTTATTTTTAGAGAAATTATAAGTAAACACAAGACAAAAACTAAAATTAACGTGTGTGTATCAATATTTAGCTGTAGCTTACTCAGTTTTAATAGAAAATACATTTTTAGACGCATTGGTATTCGCAGAATGTCATGATGCCGGTGCCACAAAATGTGGAATGGAAATTAAAAAAGAAGACTTTTCCGGCCTAGACCTTTAACATTTGTATGAAATTCCATTAAGAATCTCTTGCCCCAGCCGCACGTGTAACGCCATCCTTCACGGCCTATTATAAGGAACATAACATCAATATTTCATTGCATGTTTGAGAAAAAACAGTTTTTTTAATGGTCAGGCCGTGACCTTTCCAATCACCCCTCATACTAATCACGACTCCTACAAAATCTTCTAGTTTGTAAATGCGCAGTATAAAGTTGCACGCTTTATAATGAATGTGAGCCAAGAGAGTGTATGTTAGTGTTATGTTGACAGAGGAAGCGCACGGCACACGAGCGCGGCGCGGAGCTGGTGCGGTCGGGCGCTTGGGCGAGCGGGCGGCGCTGGGCCGACGACGCGCCCGGCCAGCTGGTGGAGACGCACGCCGTGCAGCTGCTGCCGGGCGGCGCTGCTGGCGCCTTCGTGCACGGCCTCGAGGACGAGCTCATGGGTCAGTTGGTACACCACAAACAAAAGCCATCAACTCAACAACCGATCATTTATAATAACTGCAGATAGGTTAGGTTCAATAATTTAGGCGCTTTTATAGCCTCTAGACGCGTCCCAGCAGGCTAAACATAAGTGTATCTAGTCTCTTTCTTGATAAAGCTAAACAGAGACGGGTAGTTAATCTCGCGCGTAGGATGCTGTCGCCGCTCACTTACTTCTCGGACTACAGTAAGCGAAAGATGTAGAGCTAACATAGCAATCTTAGAGAAAGAGGCACGTTTACATTATTGAAATAGAAAGAGACAGCTATTAACCTATTTCGGATATAGGCCAACGTAACCTATTAGAACATAAGAGATTGTAACATGCCTTTCATTTATGGTAGATTACGTACCGAGGCCTGTAAAGTAAGAAATGTCTCAGATCCCGTGTAATAATACTAATAATTGTCGTTCGAAGCGAAGCTGAGGTCGACAAACATGTGATCAGAGGCTTTCTTATTTACTGGACTAGGTCTGTATACTATTTTTCTGCTCGACACAGTCAGCAAGCGGTGAATGTGTTTAGCGTAGCGGCCTGCAATCGGCTGCTTGCCGGCTGGAGGGCAGAAAAAAAATACTTTAAGAACTCAGTTAAAACATTCCTTCATTTAAGAATATTGTAGTTTAAATAGGTTTTGTGTTTGTAAAGTAGGTATGCAATATTTTCACTAAAGAAGGAACATTCAACAAGATGGCATATCGAAAATCGCGAGTGCAACGTTAAAAATAGTATCGATTGTACGCAGAGGTCCGCACGGCAGCCGTGGACGCGGTGTGCCAGCTGTCGATGGAGAACGCCGTGTTCGCCACCACGTCGCTGGACTTCTTGGTGGACATGTTCAACGACGAGATCGAGGACGTGCGCCTGCGCGCCATCGACAGCCTCACGCGCATCGCGGACCACATCCTGCTGCGCGAGGACCAGCTCGAGACCATCCTAGGAGCCCTCGAGGTAAGGGCGACGCCATACATTTCTGTGCTAATTAAAATAGTACATTTCGATGCTAGTGCGAAAAGTATGTCATTACTATTTTTCACTTGTCCCGAGTATTGCCACTCGCCTACGGCTCGTGGCAAGATACCTCGGGACTCGTGAAAAATGACATATCCGCACGTGAATCGAACGACGTTTTTCAATACAAATGCGAAAAAAATTCAAATATATAAGAACGATTTTGAAAGTTTTTTTATTATTTTCGTGACACGATTATAATACAATTGATATATTCAGAACATCTTCAAAATGTTTATCTTATCTTCTTTACTTTCTCATTTTCAATCTCATAATAATTATTTATCATAAAAATAATAAATCGCATGTGACAAATCGTATCGCCATGTCTTATAGGCCCTTATTGAAAAACGCCTTTACTTTGACTGACGTTTCGTAGGCTCTGTTCCGTTTCATACACACAGATTTATAAGAACTGTTTTCAATGTTAATATTTTTAATGAATGATCATTACTAATGATTCATTAGTATGATGATGATGAAGAAGTAATTATTGAAATATGAAATATCAATATCTTTAATATTATTGCGTTAATAGTAGGTATTTAGTATAATTACGGCTCGGTAAAATTGGAATTGGAACACAACTAAATTTAAAAAGATTGGAAAAGTAAAAAGCACTAGTTCGCAAAAACAAAGTGCGCACGCAAAACAGCCAAAAAAAGGGCACGTTTTGAGCAACTGTATTGAAAAAGTAATTACTAAAGTCTGGCCAATCAAATTAAGCAGATACAACAGAACATAAAGACAACTGTCTGGGCAACTATGTAGATCGTCACTTTCGTCAGTAGCAGTAGAAACTTATACACAGATATTTGCGTCATATTATTGCGATACTCTTATTTATCGACATTACGGTCATAGAGAACTTAAACTGTGGATCTCTTAAATATAACTTTGGTTTAAAGGATTTCTCGATGGACGTCCGTGAAGGGCTGCACAGGATGCTCGGCGCCTGCAGTGTCTCCTCCAAGACTTGCCTTGAAATGTGCATCGACAAAATATTGGAAAACCTCAAGAGATATCCTCAGGTATGCTCCCACCATGTTCATTGATTACCTATAAATTTCGCTTGTAAATTTCAAGATTTTTTTGTACTAAAAGAGGCATTAAGTAAACGAAAAGGGAGGCAGACGTGAACCTAATGACGTTTGGTTCCTTTATCCCGACGTCATTAGAAATAGGTCGAGGCATAATTGCAATGAAAGATTTACGGATCGCATCGCACTGTGTGTAGGACAAGCGGTCGACGTTCCGCTGCATGCAGCGCATGGGCAGCTCGCACGCGTCGCTCGTGCTGCCGCTGACGGCGCGGCTGCTGGCCGTGCACCCCTTCTTCCACACGCCCGAGCCCGACGTCGAGGACCCGGCCTGTATCCTTTACCAAATCGTATACAACTAATACAAGTTGAGACTATGAAGTGAAGCTTGCGAAACCACCATCATGTATTTTCTTAAAAACATAAGAGCTTTATTTTATCAAAACGATCACTCAATATCTTTTCGTGAGCGTTGCTAGAGATTACTGCTAGAGAAGTTGTTAAATGAAAAATGCGAAGTCATGTATGTATTCCTATTTAAATACACTCAAATAAATAAAGTAAGCAATCTATGTGGGCTAGTGATTGTATTGACCGCTAGCTCGCTGTTGAATCATTAGAAGTGTTTTTAATAACGATTCTGTTTGGATATAGCTATTGTAAAAGTGACTTTGTCTTTGAGTGATAATTTTTTATATAGTTATAGGCTTTGTCCATACCGTGTTAGATAGTCCAGTTTAGCATAATTTCATTAGGCAGATTTCGTTTTATCCGTATGTTGTTTGGACATAAAAGCTGTTCTGTGTTCCGTTCACAGTTTTAAAGTACCTTAACCTAACCCACTTTTAAGTACTTATGTCAAAATAATATTTCAAATATTGCCAAATTATTTTTCTGCTGCATTGACGGTGGTAAATCCCAGTAATCTTTTATGACAAAAGTGTTTCGAACTAAAAAGTTGCCAAATTGAGGGAACCCCTATTGTAAACGTAGTTTGATAAGTTTCCTGAGCTACGCAGACATGTGCGTGTTAATCCTGACGCTGAACGCGGCGGCCAAGTGCACCACCATGCTGCCGCTGTTCGAGGAGCACACCGTCAAACACTACACCTACCTGCGCGACACCATGCCGCACCTAGTGCCGCACCTGCCCATAGGTAAAACACGTAAAATATATACATTTAACATATCAAACCAAATATCGTTCGATGTATTGATGTAGAGCTGATATAAACGCAGTGCACAATATTCTGCCCTCGTATTTTGTCGGAAACGCTCGTATTTGTCATGCTACTTCGGTACTTTTAATACTGACACTGACTGAAATAGCCTGACACATTTGGCGTTTCCGTAAAAATATGAGAGCAAACCATTATGCACTACACCTATCTGTACTCTTTTTTATACAGCTCAAGTTTGTTAATGTTTTTCGTATACTAATATGTATTAAAAAAATGTGTCAGGAGAAGCAAAGCTGACTCGCGTGAAGTGCGAGGCCGGGCTGGACGACAGCGCGGTGCGGCGGTTCTTCGCCACCGTGCTGCGGCACACGGACAACACCGCGCTGTCGCCGCGCGTGCGCCTCGACATGCTGCGCGCCGCCGAGCAGCAGCTCGACAGGCAAGTGTGTCTACTGTCTACTTCACTTCAAAGCTGACTCGCGTGAAGTGCGAGGCCGGGCTGGACGACAGCGCGGTGCGGCGGTTCTTCGCCACCGTGCTGCGGCACACGGACAACACCGCGCTGTCGCCGCGCGTGCGCCTCGACATGCTGCGCGCCGCCGAGCAGCAGCTCGACAGGCAAGTGTGTCTACTGTCTACTTCACTTCAAAGCTGACTCGCGTGAAGTGCGAGGCCGGGCTGGACGACAGCGCGGTGCGGCGGTTCTTCGCCACCGTGCTGCGGCACACGGACAACACCGCGCTGTCGCCGCGCGTGCGCCTCGACATGCTGCGCGCCGCCGAGCAGCAGCTCGACAGGCAAGTGTGTCTACTGTCTACTTCACTTCAAAGCTGACTCGCGTGAAGTGCGAGGCCGGGCTGGACGACAGCGCGGTGCGGCGGTTCTTCGCCACCGTGCTGCGGCACACGGACAACACCGCGCTGTCGCCGCGCGTGCGCCTCGACATGCTGCGCGCCGCCGAGCAGCAGCTCGACAGGCAAGTGTGTCTACTGTCTACTTCACTTCAAAGCTGACTCGCGTGAAGTGCGAGGCCGGGCTGGACGACAGCGCGGTGCGGCGGTTCTTCGCCACCGTGCTGCGGCACACGGACAACACCGCGCTGTCGCCGCGCGTGCGCCTCGACATGCTGCGCGCCGCCGAGCAGCAGCTCGACAGGCAAGTGTGTCTACTGTCTACTTCACTTCAAAGCTGACTCGCGTGAAGTGCGAGGCCGGGCTGGACGACAGCGCGGTGCGGCGGTTCTTCGCCACCGTGCTGCGGCACACGGACAACACCGCGCTGTCGCCGCGCGTGCGCCTCGACATGCTGCGCGCCGCCGAGCAGCAGCTCGACAGGCAAGTGTGTCTACTGTCTACTTCACTTCAAAGCTGACTCGCGTGAAGTGCGAGGCCGGGCTGGACGACAGCGCGGTGCGGCGGTTCTTCGCCACCGTGCTGCGGCACACGGACAACACCGCGCAGTCGCCGCGCGTGCGCCTCGACATGCTGCGCGCCGCCGAGCAGCAGCTCGACAGGCAAGTGTGTCTACTGTCTACTTCACTTCAAAGCTGACTCGCGTGAAGTGCGAGGCCGGGCTGGACGACAGCGCGGTGCGGCGGTTCTTCGCCACCGTGCTGCGGCACACGGACAACACCGCGCTGTCGCCGCGCGTGCGCCTCGACATGCTGCGCGCCGCCGAGCAGCAGCTCGACAGGCAAGTGTGTCTACTGTCTACTTCACTTCAAAGCTGACTCGCGTGAAGTGCGAGGCCGGGCTGGACGACAGCGCGGTGCGGCGGTTCTTCGCCACCGTGCTGCGGCACACGGACAACACCGCGCTGTCGCCGCGCGTGCGCCTCGACATGCTGCGCGCCGCCGAGCAGCAGCTCGACAGGCAAGTGTGTCTACTGTCTACTTCACTTCAAAGCTGACTCGCGTGAAGTGCGAGGCCGGGCTGGACGACAGCGCGGTGCGGCGGTTCTTCGCCACCGTGCTGCGGCACACGGACAACACCGCGCTGTCGCCGCGCGTGCGCCTCGACATGCTGCGCGCCGCCGAGCAGCAGCTCGACAGGCAAGTGTGTCTACTGTCTACTTCACTTCAAAGCTGACTCGCGTGAAGTGCGAGGCCGGGCTGGACGACAGCGCGGTGCGGCGGTTCTTCGCCACCGTGCTGCGGCACACGGACAACACCGCGCTGTCGCCGCGCGTGCGCCTCGACATGCTGCGCGCCGCCGAGCAGCAGCTCGACAGGCAAGTGTGTCTACTGTCTACTTCACTTCAAAGCTGACTCGCGTGAAGTGCGAGGCCGGGCTGGACGACAGCGCGGTGCGGCGGTTCTTCGCCACCGTGCTGCGGCACACGGACAACACCGCGCTGTCGCCGCGCGTGCGCCTCGACATGCTGCGCGCCGCCGAGCAGCAGCTCGACAGGCAAGTGTGTCTACTGTCTACTTCACTTCAAAGCTGACTCGCGTGAAGTGCGAGGCCGGGCTGGACGACAGCGCGGTGCGGCGGTTCTTCGCCACCGTGCTGCGGCACACGGACAACACCGCGCTGTCGCCGCGCGTGCGCCTCGACATGCTGCGCGCCGCCGAGCAGCAGCTCGACAGGCAAGTGTGTCTACTGTCTACTTCACTTCAAAGCTGACTCGCGTGAAGTGCGAGGCCGGGCTGGACGACAGCGCGGTGCGGCGGTTCTTCGCCACCGTGCTGCGGCACACGGACAACACCGCGCTGTCGCCGCGCGTGCGCCTCGACATGCTGCGCGCCGCCGAGCAGCAGCTCGACAGGCAAGTGTGTCTACTGTCTACTTCACTTCAAAGCTGACTCGCGTGAAGTGCGAGGCCGGGCTGGACGACAGCGCGGTGCGGCGGTTCTTCGCCACCGTGCTGCGGCACACGGACAACACCGCGCTGTCGCCGCGCGTGCGCCTCGACATGCTGCGCGCCGCCGAGCAGCAGCTCGACAGGCAAGTGTGTCTACTGTCTACTTCACTTCAAAGCTGACTCGCGTGAAGTGCGAGGCCGGGCTGGACGACAGCGCGGTGCGGCGGTTCTTCGCCACCGTGCTGCGGCACACGGACAACACCGCGCTGTCGCCGCGCGTGCGCCTCGACATGCTGCGCGCCGCCGAGCAGCAGCTCGACAGGCAAGTGTGTCTACTGTCTACTTCACTTCAAAGCTGACTCGCGTGAAGTGCGAGGCCGGGCTGGACGACAGCGCGGTGCGGCGGTTCTTCGCCACCGTGCTGCGGCACACGGACAACACCGCGCTGTCGCCGCGCGTGCGCCTCGACATGCTGCGCGCCGCCGAGCAGCAGCTCGACAGGCAAGTGTGTCTACTGTCTACTTCACTTCAAAGCTGACTCGCGTGAAGTGCGAGGCCGGGCTGGACGACAGCGCGGTGCGGCGGTTCTTCGCCACCGTGCTGCGGCACACGGACAACACCGCGCAGTCGCCGCGCGTGCGCCTCGACATGCTGCGCGCCGCCGAGCAGCAGCTCGACAGGCAAGTGTGTCTACTGTCTACTTCACTTCAAAGCTGACTCGCGTGAAGTGCGAGGCCGGGCTGGACGACAGCGCGGTGCGGCGGTTCTTCGCCACCGTGCTGCGGCACACGGACAACACCGCGCTGTCGCCGCGCGTGCGCCTCGACATGCTGCGCGCCGCCGAGCAGCAGCTCGACAGGCAAGTGTGTCTACTGTCTACTTCACTTCAAAGCTGACTCGCGTGAAGTGCGAGGCCGGGCTGGACGACAGCGCGGTGCGGCGGTTCTTCGCCACCGTGCTGCGGCACACGGACAACACCGCGCTGTCGCCGCGCGTGCGCCTCGACATGCTGCGCGCCGCCGAGCAGCAGCTCGACAGGCAAGTGTGTCTACTGTCTACTTCACTTCAAAGCTGACTCGCGTGAAGTGCGAGGCCGGGCTGGACGACAGCGCGGTGCGGCGGTTCTTCGCCACCGTGCTGCGGCACACGGACAACACCGCGCTGTCGCCGCGCGTGCGCCTCGACATGCTGCGCGCCGCCGAGCAGCAGCTCGACAGGCAAGTGTGTCTACTGTCTACTTCACTTCAAAGCTGACTCGCGTGAAGTGCGAGGCCGGGCTGGACGACAGCGCGGTGCGGCGGTTCTTCGCCACCGTGCTGCGGCACACGGACAACACCGCGCAGTCGCCGCGCGTGCGCCTCGACATGCTGCGCGCCGCCGAGCAGCAGCTCGACAGGCAAGTGTGTCTACTGTCTACTTCACTTCAAAGCTGACTCGCGTGAAGTGCGAGGCCGGGCTGGACGACAGCGCGGTGCGGCGGTTCTTCGCCACCGTGCTGCGGCACACGGACAACACCGCGCTGTCGCCGCGCGTGCGCCTCGACATGCTGCGCGCCGCCGAGCAGCAGCTCGACAGGCAAGTGTGTCTACTGTCTACTTCACTTCAAAGCTGACTCGCGTGAAGTGCGAGGCCGGGCTGGACGACAGCGCGGTGCGGCGGTTCTTCGCCACCGTGCTGCGGCACACGGACAACACCGCGCTGTCGCCGCGCGTGCGCCTCGACATGCTGCGCGCCGCCGAGCAGCAGCTCGACAGGCAAGTGTGTCTACTGTCTACTTCACTTCAAAGCTGACTCGCGTGAAGTGCGAGGCCGGGCTGGACGACAGCGCGGTGCGGCGGTTCTTCGCCACCGTGCTGCGGCACACGGACAACACCGCGCTGTCGCCGCGCGTGCGCCTCGACATGCTGCGCGCCGCCGAGCAGCAGCTCGACAGGCAAGTGTGTCTACTGTCTACTTCACTTCAAAGCTGACTCGCGTGAAGTGCGAGGCCGGGCTGGACGACAGCGCGGTGCGGCGGTTCTTCGCCACCGTGCTGCGGCACACGGACAACACCGCGCTGTCGCCGCGCGTGCGCCTCGACATGCTGCGCGCCGCCGAGCAGCAGCTCGACAGGCAAGTGTGTCTACTGTCTACTTCACTTCAAAGCTGACTCGCGTGAAGTGCGAGGCCGGGCTGGACGACAGCGCGGTGCGGCGGTTCTTCGCCACCGTGCTGCGGCACACGGACAACACCGCGCAGTCGCCGCGCGTGCGCCTCGACATGCTGCGCGCCGCCGAGCAGCAGCTCGACAGGCAAGTGTGTCTACTGTCTACTTCACTTCAAAGCTGACTCGCGTGAAGTGCGAGGCCGGGCTGGACGACAGCGCGGTGCGGCGGTTCTTCGCCACCGTGCTGCGGCACACGGACAACACCGCGCTGTCGCCGCGCGTGCGCCTCGACATGCTGCGCGCCGCCGAGCAGCAGCTCGACAGGCAAGTGTGTCTACTGTCTACTTCACTTCAAAGCTGACTCGCGTGAAGTGCGAGGCCGGGCTGGACGACAGCGCGGTGCGGCGGTTCTTCGCCACCGTGCTGCGGCACACGGACAACACCGCGCTGTCGCCGCGCGTGCGCCTCGACATGCTGCGCGCCGCCGAGCAGCAGCTCGACAGGCAAGTGTGTCTACTGTCTACTTCACTTCAAAGCTGACTCGCGTGAAGTGCGAGGCCGGGCTGGACGACAGCGCGGTGCGGCGGTTCTTCGCCACCGTGCTGCGGCACACGGACAACACCGCGCTGTCGCCGCGCGTGCGCCTCGACATGCTGCGCGCCGCCGAGCAGCAGCTCGACAGGCAAGTGTGTCTACTGTCTACTTCACTTCAAAGCTGACTCGCGTGAAGTGCGAGGCCGGGCTGGACGACAGCGGGTGCTCATTTAAACAAATATTCAAAGATTCAAAGATTTTATTGAACATAAAAACAAATATGTATAAACAATATGATCGCAAGCAGCTGCATTAGTATAAACTGTGTCGCAGCTCTTACGCCCACCTCGGGACAAAAAGGGGGTTATGTTCTAAATTGAAACATTCATACTGGTAAAAACACAAAGCTAAACTTAATTATAGTGAATATAATTATGTTAGTTTAAGATTAGGGTTGCTAAATTATGGTTAGATAATTATTTATTAATATTACAATATGTTGTTACAATTACAAGGTAAGTACTAGGTTTATCACTTTATATATACATTTGCACTTTTATATATTTTCATTAGAAATCATTAAACAGTGTTTCGGTCTCTTCGTAATTAAGTTCTTTTAGGAAGTTAGTTATTTTCATCTTACATTCCCTGTATGTCAGTGTGTAAATATTTAACAGAGTGTTCAATTTATTATAGATTTTAGCTGAGAGATAGTCATAATGTCGCCTAACAAGAGCAATACGCGTGGGTATAAGTTTGCAAATACTACCCGTCGTTTAGAAGTTTTTTTAACAAAAGGTAAATCAAGGTGTTTGCGCAGTCCAATTTTCAAAATAAATAATTGTCTAACGTTTAAGACCTTAGCTATAGAATACAGCTCAGAAGTAGGGAAGCGAATTGGTTTACAAAACATAACCTTAAGAACAGCCCTTTGAGCTCTTTCCAATCGGAGGAGTTTCGTTTTCCCTGTCCCACCCCAAACCGTAAGACAATAAGTTAATATAGATTGTGCCAGCGAAAAGTACACGATTTTTAGAGTTGGGAGATCAGCAACAGTTCTAAGGGTCTTAAAAACGTAAATCAATTTTCTAATCCTGCCAACGGCAGCATCTATCTGATTATTCCCATTCATGAAGGAGTCAATAAAAACACCAAGATATTTAACGCAATGGGAGTACGTGAGTTCAGTGCAACTACATGATATATTATTACGGTTACAGTTATGGGCACGGATGGACAGAGTGGCGGGGGGCAGGGAAGACGCTCTAGGGGCAAATGTTATGAATGTTGTTTTGCTAACATTGATTGTCAATAAGTTAGCTGATAGCCACTGCATCACTATACGCAACGTCGATTCAGCAAGGAGGCGTGCTTTCTCCCAAGTTGTTGCTTGTACAAGAAATGCAGTGTCATCAGCATAAGCAAACACCTTAACATTATTGAGAGCTAGATTACACAAATCGTTCACATATATCAAGAATAAGGTTGGTCCGAGGACGCTACCCTGAGGAACTCCAAATGAAAGAGTTTCTTCATCGCTAGTGTGATTGCCTATGCGAACTTGTTGTGTACGGTTACTAAGGTAACTTTTAAATACATCATGTACAAGTCCTCTTACCCCAATACAATACAATGTGTTATTAACAAAGGAGTTATCCTGCGATGTACTTGTAATTACCGAACACTGGTTGCAGACCCACGAATTAGTGTCTGTAACGCTCAATAAATATAATTTAATATCTCATTACTGTAGGTCAACAGTCGGCCACGGTGGAAGTTGCATCTATGTTCGGACCGGCATTAATGTGATAAACAAACAAGAGTATTGTGACTTATCAATAGATCAATTGTTTGACGTGTGTGCTATACAGCTAGTGACAGAAAATATTTTAATAGTTGCAATATACCACTCAAATCTAACTGACGATACGGCCTATCTGAAACAATTTGACAAATTACTAACAAAAATATCTAACGCGGGTCTTAACGCAGTTATTATGGGTGACATAAATATTAACTTGCTTAAAAATACTGGAACAAAAAAAGAATTAGTCGATACGTTATCGAGACACAATTTTTATCAGTTGGTCAAGTTTGCGACGCGCGTGGAAGGGAATAGTGCAACACTAGTAGATCATGTATACTGCAACCTCCCCTCGCAGCGAGTCGTAAGCGTCGCTGGCGTCGCGACGCGCGTCAGCGACCACGATGCACAGCGCGTGCAGCTGACGGGTGCAGCCGCGCCTGCGCCGCAGTCTGTCGCGCGCCGTTCTATCACTAAAGCTAATATAATTCATTTCCAAAACGCCCTCGAGTCAATTGACTGGACTGCGGTAGTGGATCGGTCGAGGAATGATTGTCATGCGCTCGCGAAGTCGCTGTTGAATATTTTAACAGACAAATTTAATATATGTTTTCCCATAAAAAAACACCCCTTATTCTCAAAATGTTCCTGGATCGATAGCGATGTATTAAATTCTAAAAACCTGTTATTTGATATACTGCACCTAAAAGAACTATTCCCTGATAATGCAAACCTCATTAGTATTGCCGATAGTTACTCCGCAGAATATAATGGTATGCTTAAAGATAAACGAACAACTTATTATAGTAACATTATTCGTAATCACCCGAATAAAGCCAAATGCATGTGGCGCATAATATCTGCGGAACTAGGCCGGCGTCACCAAGCTAGGGTCGATTTTACAGATTTACTGCGGGACGCCGACGGCAACATTTTTGTTACTAAACAGGCATTGGCGGATGCACTAAATACTGAATTCACAACAGCCGCTGGCAAGTGTGGCGCGCCGCCGGCCGATGTGGCGCGCGCACATGCCGCGCTGCTTGTTGCCGCGCCCGCAGTCAACGCGTCACTTCGGCTTATAAGTTTCACCGCCACCGAGGTTATTCTCCTACTAAACAAGCACGTAGCCCCAAAGAGCAGTACAAATATCTATGGCATATCACCTTGTTTACTTCGAGTGGCTAGCCAATCGATCGCATCAGTTATGGCCTACCTTTTTAACGCCTGCATCCGGGAGGGTACGTATCCTACGCCTCTAAAAAGAGTCAAAATATCGCCCCTATTCAAAGGTAAAGGTAAGAAGAGCGATATGATTTCTTATAGGCCGATATCTCTGGTTCCTGCCGTCAGTAAAGTTTTCGAGGTGGGACTAAACAGAAGGCTCTTATCATTTATTGGAATACACAATATAATGACGGAAAGACAATACGCATACAGAGCCGGGCGCGCCACCACTGACCTAGCGCGCGAAGTATTGTGGCGCGTGCTGAGCGCGCGCGAGGCGGGACAGCACGTGGCGCTGCTATGTTGCGACCTCTCGCGCGCGTTCGACACCGCCAACCATCAGCTCATTGCAGATAAACTCAAATACTATGGCATACGCGGCCCGGTACTGTCCCTACTAACATCGTTTATGTCTGACCGCTCGCAAATAGTTGTCGGAGATAATGGCAGGGTACAATCGTCTGAGATGACGAACGAGATGGGCGTGCCACAGGGCTCGTGCCTATCGAATACCCTGTTCAGTTTGCTACTTAACGATCTGCCCACCGCTATACATGACGCAGATATTTACATGTATGCCGATGACGTGGCCGCTGTAGTCACAGCGCCGACCGTGCGGGAACTGGAAGGTAAATTAAACTCCGTAGTCCAACGGCTTGAGCAGTGGTTCCGATTGAACGGGTTAGCTTTAAATAGGGGCAAAACTTGTTTTCTCTCATTCCAGCTCAATGGCACTAGACCATCACCATGCTCAGTCATTGCCGGCCAAACTGCGCTCTTGATGGTTCAATCAGCTAGGCTACTAGGTTTCCAGATAGATAGCGGTCTCACATGGGAGCAACACATCGATGAGCTCTGCTCCAAGCTTGGCAGCGCATGCTTCGCACTTCGTCGCCTCGCAAGCACTGCATCGCGCGGCGTAGTATTGTCATGCTATTTTTCAACGGTACATAGCCTCATCACCTACGGTGTGGAGCTGTGGGCGCGCGCTGTAGATGCTGACCGAGTGTTCAGGATGCAGAAGCAGGCGGTGCGCGCCATCGTGGGTGTGCCGGACGATGTTTCGTGCAGAGAGCTATTCAAAAAATTAAATATTATGCCGCTCCCCTGTGAGCTCATCTACCAGGTAGCTCTGTTCACGTACAAAAATTACGACGTGTTCGAAAAGCATGGCGTGAACGCAACCCGCGCCATGCGGAGCGACAAGCGTGCCCATCTCCTCGTCACCCCCGCACACAAACTGCGTAAATCTGAAAGGTCGGTGTACGTCATGGGTCCTGCGGTCTATAACAGGATCCCGAACTCGATAAAAAAAGATGCAACTTCTATGGCGGTCTTCAAGTTTAGGTTACGCAAATGGCTTCTCAGCCATATATTTTATAATGTAGAAGAGTTCTTCGAACTTCCTTCAATCTAACGAGTCGCTATTTAAATGCAGTATAGACGTATATAATTGAACTATGTATATAATATGTTTGATATGATGCAGTTGTACACTTTACGATGACTTGTAACCTGGTGTTATAAATAAATTATTTTTATTTGTATTTGTACACTCCAGCTTGCGCAAGAGGATCGGGACAGACACAGTGTCAAAAGCCTTGGATAGATCTAAGAATATTCCAATAGTCTTAAGTTTAGAGTTAAAGTTGCTAATGATTGAGTTTATTACAGCCAATACCGCATCTTCTGTAGATTTCCCACTCCAAAAGCCAAATTGTTTACTATAAAGTATTGCGAATGCTTCCAAGTAACTTATTAAACGAATATTAAGAATTTTTTCCAAGATTTTAGAGAGCGTTGTCAATACGGAAATAGGCCTGTAATTTGTGACACTGTGTCTGTCTCCACCCTTATGAATAGGATGTACAAGAGCTCTTTTGAATACTTGAGGAAACGTACCCGACGACAAACAAAGATTAAATATATGCGTCATAACTGGCACAAGGACGTGGCGTGCGGCCTTAAGCAGTGTTGCCGAGATACCATCCCAAGTTCCCAACCCACAGCACAATTTCGAAGCCCCATAGTAATTCGTTCAACCTCGTCATTGTCTGTGTGGATTAACGCCATCGAGTTAGTTTGACCAAATCCCTGCTGATGTGGGAATATTTATTTATTTATTGGCAAATATTTCGTTTTAGATTGTAGTAAATGGCCATGTTAACTTAAAATCATATATTGGATAGGTATTCTCCGCGGCGGTCTGACATAGGTTTTAGGGTTCCATACCAAAATGGTAATGGTGGATGGTACAGTCACCTGCAATAGTATATGACGCTGTGAAGGCCGCAAAAATATGTGACACGCTCTTATGGCGGTACAAACAAGACTGTGTCACATATTTTTGCGGCCTTCACAGCGTCATATACTACTGCAGGTGACTGTACAGATGTAGTGCAAAATTCTTTTCTGCCCTCCGGCCGGCAAGTAGCCAATTGCAGGCCGCTACGCTAAACAAATGCGCCGCTTGCCGACGTCGTCGAGCAGAAAAATAGTGTACTGACCTTGGCCAGTAAATAAGAAAGCCTCAGATCACATGTTTGTCGACCTCAGCGTTGCTTCGGCCGACAATTACACGAGATCTGAGACATTTCTTACTTTACAGGCCTCGGTACGTAATCTACTATTCCTATCGTATTTTCTCGGAAATGTTCGTATTTGTCTTACTACTTCACTCACACTCAGTACCCATCAAGACAACGTAGGGGACGGTCGTATTGCGAGACGAAGTATCGATATAGAGTGTTTAATACCAGAGGATTATTTTGTTATAATTTAAATTAGTATTAAGTTATTTTTAATAGACATGCCGAAATCACTAAGACGTAGGGAAAGTTTAGATCGGCAAGCCTGTGAAATTATTTTTAATATTTATTTATATTTCTTAACTGAAATTGACAAATTCAAAGATACCAACAATGCCGATTACTTTTGTAAAGTCCAAAAACGAGTTTCGGAGGCCAGCAGAATTTCAAAGTTAAAAACAACAGAAAATTACTTATCGAGAAAGATGACGTTCGTTTAAAAAGAGTAAAATTTTTGGCCGCGATAAAAAGGTTCAGATTACAAGGGAGAGACATTGTCTATATGGATGAAACATATATCCATACCTCACATTTGGCTGGGCTGACTCGTCAGAAAATGCAGTGAAACAGTTAATTTCTAAAGTTGAACGTCTCATTATAGTGCATGCTGGTATTTGAAAGGGGTTTATTCCATCAGAAGCATTGTTAATGTATCAGTCCACTGATAAAACTGGTGACTATCACAATGCGGTGAACAATGAAAAATATGAAAAATTGTTACGTAGTCAACTCATTCCAAACTTAGCTCCACATTCGGTACTATAGTAGTAGATAATGCGGCATATCATAAAAAGTACGTAGAAACACCTCCTAATTCAAATACCCGTAAGCAAAATATGATTGACTGGTTAACCAATCATAACATTCCGATTGATCCGTCATTAACAAAAATTTAAATATATGAAATAGTTTGCAAGTACAAACAAGACTTTGTGGAATATTCTATAGATAAACTTATGAACGAATATGGACACAGCGTACTAAGATTGCCACCATATCATCCTGATTTCAATCCGATTGAAAACATATGATCTCAAATAAAGGGATACGAAAACGGATGAAAACTGGGACGATGGTACACCAGAAAATAGTCTGATTCTGACTGTGATATGAAAGTTGGAAATACTGTTTTGCATCACACTGTCCACCCCTTTCCTCCGCCTCTTATCCCGCTGTCATAATCGATTCGTCCATCCAATCAGAAGATCATATTTATTTATATTAATTTCACTGCTGGTTTTCTTGTTTTGTTTTATGTTGAGGTTTCTTTTTTGTTATGTTATAGTATTTTTAGTTTACAATAATTTGAAGTGTTATAAAGGAGGTCTGCAAATCGTGGTGGTTTTAACATCTCAGTGTGATATACTTCAAACGGGTAGTTTGACATTTGACATTGATAAATAAAATACGTAATTTATTTGATACCGTAAAATAATACAGTAATTCATAGACACATGGGCACCATTCGGAAGTAGTCGTATGTTCCGAGTTTTGACAATCGGAAAGGATTATTAACTACATCTGTAAACCCTTTTGGTGTGACTTAGTCTGTCTGTCTGTCACATCGTTAAATATCTCGATAAGTAAGTACTTAAGCTACCGATTTGAATTTTGTAATAAGTATAAACAAGGTTAACCCAGAAATTGAGATAGGGTTTATAATATATTTTAATTTATTTATTTTCAATGGAAAATGCCCGATCAAAAGAGGGGGTGAAAACTAAAAGTTTAGTTACTGGGTCATGTAGGGATTTATTTGAAAGAGCTTGATCGGTCGAAAAAGCACCCTAATGCATATTGCTTCGCATCCAGGGCTCTCTCTATCCTCACCGTGAGGTTGTGTAGAGCTGTTTCAGTTGATTTTCCTGCTATGTGTGCTGTGCATGTTGATTCCCATGTAGCGGGTTGCCACTGCACTCTATCCTCTCTCTTATGGTCCTGTCTATAAATTTTTGGGCTGTAAAGGGCTCAAAACGGAGGTTGATTGGTTATTATACGCGTTAAATTCGTTTTAAACTGTTTGCCAGAAGTATTTATCCATTGTGTTTTTATATCAGGATCTTTAGAAAAGCTTTATCGCGTATAATATTTTCCTTTAGAGGATTAAATAATACGAATAATAATATTAATAATCCAATACTAATTTAAATCTAATCATCTTGATTAAACGTTATGAATAAATTAAGGCTTTAAATTTTATCGATATCAATATCGACTTTGCGCAGCATTTGAGTAGCAAAGCTTGTTTGTCGTTTAGATTAGCGAATGATCTAGATGAACGTAAAAGAAAGTGACAAATGATTATGAACTCTAAATTCTAAGGAATAAAGCTTAAATAGTTCAATAATGGCAAAGAAATAGAGATTTTGTTTATTAAATTTGAATAATGAAAAAAATACTTAAAGGCGATACGAACCGCCTCTGCGTGATAGATTTTTTATTCTGCTGTGTTTTTTGTAGCATCCAACAGCCTAATACGGCATTTTTGGATATATTTTCATTTACAAAAGTTTTATTGGACACGACCGTACTGCCACATGAGCGTCAAATTGACTGATCATAGTATGTGCAAAAATACTAACTTTATGCGTGAAAACGAGTGACCCAATCTGTCAACACATGAGGCTGACGTCAAATTTCTACTTCGAGATTAAAAAATTGTGCGGAACCCTCGCTGCAGGAGTCCGACTCGCAGTAGGCCGGTTTTCCCTGAGGCACAGGTTTATGGATCATGAGTCAAGTGCAAAAATATGGTTCGACATAATCGACTCATAAATATGGTACTACGCTCTTATTCACCGGCATAAGGTACTATGGGACATATTTTTGAGTAAGATGTGCACCACCATATTTTTACACTTGACTGTACCATGACGTCTCTAGATTGATACCTGGGGTCAATTGCATAATTATTTGTAACTTGTAATATTAGCGGAACTCTCTTTCTAATAAGAGGGATTGAAAAGAGACTTCCGCTAATATTACAAGCTACAACTCATTATGCAATAGGCCTCTGGTTGAGTTTGGTTGTCGCGTGTGCAGGCTCGCGGAGATGGAGCCCCTGTTCGCGGGTGCGGCGGTGTTCTCGGCGCTGTTCGCGCGCTGCGTGCGCGCGCTGCACGGCGCGCTGGCCGCGCCCGCCGGCCCGCCCGCGCACGCGCTCTCCGCGCTCGCCCAGGACACGCTCAGGTAACGAACGCCAACACTGTTAACTGTCCAATTGTAATCCGTTTTGCAACGGTATAATAATAATAATAGTTGCTTATTGTGCAAATGAGATATTAAATTAGGGATACTGATTTCCGAAATAAAAATCGGCGATGCCGAAACCGATGTAGGTGGCTTAGTAGTTAAGGGGCTACCCGGCATATTTCACTGTTTTTAAAGTGAAGGGCAGTGAGTGGCTTTGTTCAGCTCCAAGCACAACGCTTGAAAAAAATATATAATGTAGCTAGGTATTTGGTCTACATTTGGTTCTACTAAATCAAGAGAAAAAAAAAACCGTAAACCCATTTTTCTACCTTAAATCTGTATCTACTCCCTTATTATGCATCGTAAGTACAAGAAACTAAGACAAGCAGTATATATTTATGTTTACTTTAAACGCATCTACTGATTTTTGGATAGGTTTTGCTCTTTTCGAGAAAAAGCTATTACACGCATTTTTCCGAAAACGCCGGCTCGAGATGCCTGCGCGGGCGACGGGGGCCAGTCGTGTAAGATGGCACTAGTAGTTTATAGGGTTGCGTTCTAGTACAAGCAGCTCTTCCTAGGTGGCAACTTATGCTTATTGACGTATTGTATAACCGGTGAGGAAAGGAAGCGGGAGGGGAAGAAAGCTCAAATCGCCGAGGTCATTGGGATAGGGGACGGCCTTAATAATCATCATCTATGGCTGACTGGCTATACAAATTTGCCAATTGAAATGTAACTTTGTCAAATTGACAAAGAGTCATAATTCCACGCGGGAAGTCAGGAGGCTATATACGTCCCACTTCTGGGCACAGGCCTCCTGTCACGGAGTAAAGCGTATAGGTTATAGTTCCCACGCTGACCCAGTGCAGGTTGGGGACTTCACACAGACCTTTCAATTATAAAGCTATCAAATCAACAGTAAAAAGTCAACAAAGTTTATTCTAATAGGCGTTTAATTCAGTGAATAAAGCCGTTCTGTGACAACTGAGCTCATGGGGAATAATAAATATTTTTGTATATCGGCCGGGTTCAAACCAGCGATGCCGATATATGCGGATAAAAGTGGAAGAATTTATATACTTGGGATCGTTGATAATACATGACGGAAACTGCTTAAATGAGATCAATCGAAGAACCGGTGTGGCTTAAAGTGCAATGATGAATTTGAACACGGTGTGGAAAATTCGCAGAGGGGCAAAAGTGCGATTGGTCCGCGCACCCGTATTTATGTACGGCGCTGAGACTTGGTGTGTCAAGACCCGCGAACACAAAAGAATGAACGCTTTCGAAATCGGTGCTGGAGGAGATTAATGCCATGATTCCATGAACAGCCATGAGAACAAATAAATCCATTTTAGAGGAACTCGGTATCACTAAACGACTTGCAGATTTCTGTCAAGAGCGTATCCTTTGCTTCTTTAGACACATAATACGTCCTGCAAATCATTGTCTGGAGAAGCAGACAATTCTGGGGCATATAGAAGGCAAACGCAGTAGGGGGAAGATATCAGTGCGCTGAAGCGACGTAGTCAAGAGGGCTGCAAAGTGTAGTCTCTACGAAGCGATCTACCTCCATGCAGTCCGGATCTTGGCTAACAAGATCCGGACTGCATGGAGAACACTTGAATAGGTACGGTCACGATCCTCAGTCACTAAGAAGAAGATCGCTACATCGCTACATTAAATCATTGCTTACCAGATAATATTCCGGAAGATTCATATTATTTTGCAGCTAATATAGAAATATTTCAATATTATTGAATTCTTTGTTTCAATACTTTTTTAATGAGCGTAGTGTTAGATATATGATTTCTTTCGCTGCGGAATGGATTTAAATAGTTTTTTCTCCAATATGCTCGGAAATGTTCACATTAATGTAGCAAAATTGGTACGAAAAGAACCTCCTTATGTACCGACTCAAATTAAAAAATATCGAATTCATTCGAATCCATTATTGTATTGTTTTTTTACTTTTTAAATAAATATTTGCACTATCAATATTGCAAACAGCCAAATATACTTTAGCCGCGACCAAACGGTCTGCACAGACGAGAAAATCTGATTGACATCAAATTATCAGTCTAATCATATCGTGCTTAAAATTGCCCCGCCTGGGCTGGCTTTGTAGTAGTGTAGTAGTTCTAGAGAGAAGGAGATCAAATGCTTGGTTGTCTCGTTCTATCGCGAGTTGCATACGGCTCACTGTGCAAGGTCGTGTAGATACGACTTAATAAAACTAAAGACATTTCAACTTTTTTTATGAACACAACCGTGCATTAAAAGAAAGTTTAGGCGGGAACCTTATTTTTCCTTTCAAATCTTATGCAAGAATACATTTTATTTCCTTTCATGTTTGGAGAAAAGCACTATATATGCCTCGGACGGAAATAGAATTTCGTGGATTCGTATGTAATTTCAAAAAATACTCATCCACGAAATTCGGTTTCCCGGCCTCTGCAATAATGTACTATTCCGTACGTGCATAGACTGCAGCACCAGTTCAGCGGGGTGACGGAGCAGGCGAGCGCGTGCGTGGGACAGCTGGCGCTGCGCGTGACGGCGGCGCGGCTGTGCGCGGCGGCCGGCGCCGCGGGGCCCGCGCCCGCCACCGCCGCGCTCTCCGCGCAGGCCGCGCTCACGCACCAGGCCGAGCTGCTCGACCGGCAGCTGGCTGCCGCAGGTACCCCCGTCTATACTTGTACACGTTGATCAGCCCGTCAAATGTACCAGGTGCAACTTTGCCGTTGCTGAGGACACGACGGCATGAAGGTCCTCTGTACCTCGGAGATTTATAAATAACTAGAAACAACAAAATGCGAATCGGTTCGGAGACTACGATGCGTCAGACAGTTACAGGTACTTAATTGTTATATCCCATGTATTAGTAACATGTATTTGTCGTTGGCAGGCGTGGAGCCGGACCCCTTCACGATCGGCGTGTTCCAGCAGCTGTCGCTGGGCGCCGACAGCAAGCCGCTGGCGCTGGCGCGCGCGCTGCTGCCGCTGCTGCTCGCCGCGCCGCTGCCGATCATCCCGCCGCCCAGCGTTGCGGTAACTTGCGTGCTGATAAATACATACTTTTCTGTCCTCCGGCTAAACAAATTCGCCGCTTGCCCACTGCGTCGAGCAGATAAATAGTGTACAAACCTTGGCAAGTACTAAGTAAGAAAGCCTCAGATCATATACATGTTTGTCGATTTCAGCTCCGTTTCGGACGACAACACTATACTTTATGAAATAATCCCACTATAGTTGCCGATTTCTAAGTCTGAACTTTTGACACATCGAAATACCCGTAGAACGTAAACGCGCAAGACACTTTGGAATTATAAACAAAATCCCATAAAGATATTACAGCTAGTCATGTACATAAACACAATATTTCACTTTTCATAAACATAATGTGATGAATGTTAAATTTTTTCATACATTAGTTATTGAATATTTTACGATAACAATTTAGCACGACAACAGTTACGGTCTACGTCGTAATTTTTTTAAATTTAGTGTTGTGACCATGTCTGCTGTTCCAATTCATACAACTGTCTGTTAATCGATAAAAATCGATCTTGTTATCAATAGGCAATACAGTAAAAAATCAAAACAAAACGATTAAAACGAAAATAAAACTAAGTACGATGTGGAAAAAAATGTTATTTATAATAAGACAAATTAACTATGATAGTATTTTATACAATCGTGATATAATGAAGAGTTTTTCAGTCGAGTACCGTGTTTAGGCCACGAAGCTTGCTGAGTGGCCTAAGTAAGGTACGAGATTGAAAAACTTAATTATATTACGATTGTATACAGTACTTTTTCTACGAGTCATCATCATCATCATCTATGGAGGAACAATTTCATCATTCAATTTCATTGACTTAACACGGATGTAACACAAAAATACTCGTATGTAATTGCGCGCGGGGAGCGCGGTCGGGGCAGTCGCGGGGCGCGCGCTCGGCAAAGTCTCAGGCGGCATCACAAATAAGTTTAGAATTTGTATGAAATTCTATTATAGTTGCCTACAGCGTATCGAAATGAGATATTATAGTTGAATTGGACTGTCTAATATCGAAAAGTATGAGCTTATAGTTTTGCCTATGTACTCGTAATTGACAGATTAAAGTCGGCGAGTAGAAAAAGGTTTTTATCTTACATTTTAAGAATTCAACAGTATTGATTTCTGAACGAAACTAAGATGACTTTGGAAAAAATCGTATGACAAATGCGCAGTTTGTCGAAGTTTCTCGGTCTTATCAAATACAAATCCGTAGTAGTAAAATCGAATCAAACAATTCATCGCTAAAATCAATAATCGCTGAATTTGACAAACGATTTGTCTTAGCCTCATCACTAAGTACGTCAATACTCAAGTGTCAAAAGTTCAGACTTAGAAATCGGCAACTATAATATTATAAGCGAAGACATTTTAGAAGGTTTTTGAAAGATGCAATAGAATTTAATCACCTTAATCCGTTCAGCGTTTTTAATTAAGTGTGAAGTGGTAGCAGATAAGAATTCATCAAATTTACAATATTAGCATCGCATGGTGGCATGGGGATGTTTTGACTCCTAGGAAAGGACAGAATAGTTTTTGTTACAAAAATCATCCTCTGTAGAGGTGCAAATAGCAAAGGAAGCAAGTGAAATAATCAATTCAACAACATTGCACTTTTTTTAAAGCAGTTTTGTTTTTACCTTATGTTGAGTAGGTACATGCGAATAAGAGCGTATGCATACCCTATCATAGGATCGTCCTTGGATAAGACTTACCTAATGAAAGTTTATATGCGCGACGTAATTATCTTGGTAATGTTGGTATCCTCTCAATGCTTTTTCTTCACTGGGAAGTAAGTTGTAATCAGGTATCGAATGATATTCCGTGGGTTAAATTCAATGAGCGTAAGACAGTGTTCTAAACCGTGATCAGAAAGTTCAGAAACACTGCTTATTTAATTAAAAGATCATTTTCTCAAACATGATCGGAAATGTATGCATTTATGTCCCGAAATGAAGACATGAAGTTTCTTGTTTACGGCTCCCCCCCTTTACTTCTTGGCCGGAGGCCGTGAAGTAATGTATGGCGTAAGAATGAACGAAACATAATTGTCCGCTGTTCTAACTTTTATAATTTGCGTACTAACACTAAACTGACGAAGGAAAAATTACATACAGCCAACGACCACTAGATACTTGTGACACAACAAATTCTATGGTTCTATGTATACTTATGTGCGGTTAAACATGGTGCTCAAATAGCGCATTCAAATGGCATCTTTAAAAAATAAAAAGGTGGCAAATTAAAATTTTTTTTCCTTATTAACTATTTACCTAGTAGTTATTTTATTTTAATATTTCCTTACAATGATTGAGAAAAGCACTATATACAAGCCTCGGCCGGAAGAGAGATTGCAGAACTTGTTTAATCTACCACAAACTCGTCCTACAATCCCATACTTCACGGCCTCTGCAGTAATGTACTATTATGTAATCTTGGACGTAATTTTTACCATATCTACAAGCGTATTCACCAACCGCTGAAAGAATAATATGTGGTAGATATAAAGATACAGGGGTAACAAAAATGCTGGTGGTTTGATCAAAGGCGTAATCATTATCGTATTGTGATTAGAATAAAAAAAATGTTTATAAAAACAACATTCTGTTCTATTTTCAACCGACTTCAATATTTCTAAAGGAGGAGGTTCTCAATTCGTCTGATTTTTTATTATCTTTTTTTTGTTTGTTTTAAAGGTCTACAAGGGAGTTCCGTTTGATTATACTTCACATGTAATGATGGAAGCCCTGGGACATTAAGAAAGCTCCTCAATTTTCGATCGTACACGTGCGGTGTATTGGATATTTGTGAAGTAAACTGACTAACTCAAACAAATTCAAAATTTCACTTCTACCGGGAACCAAATGAAGTCGGTTTTTATTCTTAAAAATTATTATTTCGATATCAGATTACCAGGCAGCGGAACTTTGGTGCCGATGACAGACGCATGACGTAGCGGCTGTACACAGAGTGTTTTTATCTAGATGATAGATAATCATTAATCACTAACAACTTATTGGCCTCTTTAGTTCACGGATGTTTTATTGACACGGCCAGTACTTATAAAAACATAATCACTTAACTGTCTTTGTCATTGTCATCAGAAAATTATCGAAAACAATATTGTACATCGTTATATGATTTTTTGTTCGTGAATTTTAGAAATGTGAATTGATAAGGTACAACATTTATAATTAACTCATTATCAACATCGCTTGACCGCAGTCGCCATGGAGTCGATGCAGCCGTTTTTGCAGACATTTTTTAATTTAATTTGTATAATTTATAAAAACATCCTATATCCCTATTATTTTGCGTCATAATGATGTCATCGGCACCAAAGTTCCGCTGCCTGCAGATTACAATATTGATCACCGGCAATAACGAGCTGGGCTGGCAATGTCGAGGCAGGTTTCTATACAAAATGTCTGCCGATTTTCGCGAGCGAGGGGCACATCTAATGAATGGCTTTTGGTACGTAACGTACAAATAGCCATGTCGGATAAACGTCAGTCCATACTATGAGTATGATTGTTTGTCATGTGCATTCGGCAGAGGGGTACGCCTGTCAAATTGCTACTCCGGCTGGATTTATAGGTACTCAAAGTAGTAGAACGTTAAACTTAGGGCTTGCAAATATTCTACTTTTTAACATATTCGAATATTCGACTTTTGTTTTCAAGATATTCGAATAATATTCGAATATTTTGACAAATAACTAAAGTGTTTTCAGAGTTCTGTACCTACCTTTAAAGGTTAAAAGGAACCTTTCTAAAATCTCTTCGTTGTCTGTCTGTTGGTCCGTGTCCGTCCGCCTGTCTATCTGTCTGTCAAGAACCTTTTTCTCAGCAATACTGATGACTATTGCTTAGAGGTATCAAGTTGAATTTAGTGTCATATACTGGACTGGGGCCCCGGGGTCCTTAGAGCTGTAAAACAAATCAAACCTCTAAATTAACTCAATCAAAAAACATGATGGTCTGTGTCTAATTTCCCCATACATTTGCAAAGTGAATCAAAACCTGTAGTGGAGTTTCCGCTAACCTTAGACCTTATAACCTTAAAACATGAAATTATTAGGAAAATTATTAGGAAAAAAACTAAATCCGTAAATTTACCGCGCATTGAGTTTTGCGTAATCTTTATTATATTATCAGAATTTTCGTTATTTCGAAAACCTCAGTATGCGCGTCTGACACGCACTTTCTCGGTTCCTCGGCTTACTTATTATAAATAACCGTTCAAAAACCATATTGTTAAGTATAACATATGTCAATTATTTTTTTATAACCAGACTAGTCAGACTAGTCATGATTACAATTTTAAGCTAACATGATAATTTCAACTGCAATTATTATTTAATACGGGGTAAGTATTTAAAATGTTGATTTTTGTGAGTTCCTCCCAAATTTCTTACAGTGATCACGTATTATAGTAGACGAATTCAATTACTATTCCTTTTAGAACCCAACAACCATAGAGTCTGACTAATCGAAGTTCCTAGATTTTGACAGCTGTGAAAGTATAAAGTAAATGTCATTATTTCATAGACGTTTGACGTTTGAATAACACATTGAATGTGATTGTTCATTTGCTTGGAAGAGATAACGTGGTCTGACTGTATTACTTGAAATATTTAACCTCGGTAAGACGAAGAATCCAACGATTCCCCTCAAGGGTATTCCTCCGTAACTCGATAAGTTCAATTCGACCACTATAACTGTAAGAAAAAACCGATGTATTGTTGTGTCACCTCTTCCTATATCTTCAATTTATTTAGCCAATAAATCTCTGTAACTCAAAATCAATTATAAGACTGTACCTACTTTTCGCGTTTGTGTAATTACCATTTTAACACTGTTTTTTTATGGGTTCTACCTCTGTACCTTAGAATCTCTGTAAGGGAAACAAACACCTATAAAAGACAAAAACTATATAACATCATTTTTGAGCGTTTCCCTTGAGGCTCGTGCTATCGATAGTATATACATTAAATTAAAATCATTCACACAATCGACTTCACCTACCTACTGCTTTCCTTAAAAATCGCGTAAGATTATTCGAATATAATAATAATAATAATAATGGCGTAGGGATGTGACGACCCCATCGCCCACTGGTTTCGACCGGTGCAATCAGTCAACGCAGGGCAGCTTGTGGCGAGCTGTTGGGGAGTAGCGACACCACGTACCTGAGCGCTCCTGGTGGACTCCGTCGTCCGACGAAGTCCTCCGCCTCTGGCTTGCCTTAACCGGCCGTCCAGAGTGGGGTCGCGAGAGCTGTGTTCTCGAGGGTAGATGGGTAGATGTGGAAACCTAAGTGGCGAGTTGGCTATATGTTTAAAGTCCAGTGACACCTCTCTACCCCCAGCCCTCATACCGGTGTTTCCCTCGAGCCATCTTAGATGTCGCTTTTTGTGGGGGCCCATCTTATGTGGGCGAGTCACCGTCTGCCAGAAATAAAATTGATTACCATTTTGTTAGGCAGACGTCCGATTTTATTCTCCATAACCCAGTATTTAGTCCAGCACTTTCACCTAATAGTCCAGTATATTTTAGATTCCATTAAATCTCAATAGTCTTTACACCCTCGCGGGTGCTGCCTCTGCGTGCGTCCCATGACTCGGGCAGGTGCAACATCCGCTCGGTGTACCCCTTACATTTCATTAAATTGTCGAAAGGGCCTCTGCGTGTTGGCTTCGGCTCCGCGTACGCCTCCCAAAGGTCCGGAACACCATTGTTCCGTGATGGGAAAGACATACAAATAATAATAAATAATAAATATTATGGGACGATCTTACACAAATCGACCTAGTCCCACGGTAAGCTCAATAAGGCTTGTGTTGTGGGTACTAGGCGACGATATATATAATAGACAGATACATATAAATACTTAAATACATAGAAAACATCCATAACTCAGGAACAAATATTCGTGATGAACACACAAATAAATGCCCTGACCAGGATTCGAACCCGGGACCTCCTGCTTCGTAGGCAGGGTCACTACCAACTAGGCTAGGAGGCCGTTTAATATTCGACTTATTCGACTGTTTTACGAATATTCGAATATAAAACATAACCGAATATTCAATAAATTCTAGTATTCGAATAGCACGCCCTAGTTGAACTAAATTCATGGATGAACCAAAATGTTGTACACACGCGTTCAAAAGTGCATGGGCAATTTATGAATGAATTAATTCATAAAGTGCCCATGCAATTTTGAACGCGATAGTACATTCTGGAAGTGTCTAGCTGTAATAGAATGTTGTGTATTCAGATCCGCATGTGCACGGCGACGATAATCGAGCCGGCGAGCGACAGCGGCACGGTGCTGCGGTTCAGCGCGGGGCTGGCGGGCGGCGCGGCGTTGGAGGCGGAGGTGCTGCGCGTGCGCGACCCGGCCGCGCTGCGCGTGCGCGTCGCCTATCCCGACCGCCAGGCGCACGCGCTCGCGCCGCCGCGCGACCATCTGCGCCCACTAGACCACCACACCACCAGTCAGTCACCACCCTATAACTCTTTAACTAACTGTGTCAATTAGGAATAGTACATTACATACCAAGGCCGTTTAAGTGGGAATGATCTCGGATCCCATGTAATTGTCGGCCGAGGCGAAGCCGAGGTCGACTAACATGTGATCCGAGGCTTTCCCATTTAACGGCCGAGGTTTGTATACTATTTTTCTGTCCGACGGAGCCGGCAGGCGGCAATTTAGTTTTGCGTAAAGTGGCGCTTACCGGCCGGAGGACTGAAATAGTACATTTCTTTGCATATGAAACGAATGGCGAAATACTTTATGGTTTAAATAGTTATTTATTATACAAGGGGGCAAAGTTGTTGTTTAACTCTCGGGCTTATATTGAGACCCGAGCTAGTGAAAGATTCCAAAATTGAGCCACGAGCGTAGCGAATGATTCAATAACTGGAATCTTGAGCTTTACGTAGCACGAGAGTTGAACAAAGCCGAGAGTAATACAACATTTTTTCCCTCACTATCGCGAGGAAATTAAAGACGTCATACGATTACAAATCGTATCCACGTGTAAGTTATCTTGAAGAAACCATTCAAAATTCAATTTCAAAATTTGACATAGAGTATGCTCTTGGTACTTAGATATTGCCAACAGCTTACCAAGTGCGGGATAAGAATTTACCAGCATTTAATTTAGAGCTAGTGAGGGTAAAAAAAACCTTTTTATTAAGTTAGTGCATTTGGGACATTTTTTTATGTGAGTTCTAATCAGAATCGGGAGCTCTTTCGATCCTAATTCGAGTAGGCGAAATAATTGTCCCAAAATATCCATACATTTTTCAAACTTTCCATACCGTTATCGTTACCGTTATAATTATGAATGGGGTAGGGTTACAGGAGTTCTCGCTGAAGGCTTTATTTTCGGTGAGGCTGCGTGAGCGTGTGACGCTGTACGCGGCTCGTGGGGGAGACCAGGGCTTAAAGGCCTGGCCACACCATATCTTATGGAAATTCGTGTTATACAACGTCATAGCATGCGCATGTGTACGCATACGAATCTGGTGTGGCTAGACCAGTTAGGGTGGTCCAAAAAAATAAAGTCAAGAATATTCCGTCTCCACAAGGTCCTTTTTAGTCCAAAATGCATATTAACTAATTATGCCCATTTTTAGAGTAATTCAACGTCATTTAAAGGTCGCTCAAAGGGAAGCAATTTTTCAGTACAAACATGTCATCATCATCATCATTTCAGCCGAAAGACGTCCACTGCTGGACATAGGCCTCCCCCAAAGATTTCCACAATGACCGGTCCTGCGCCACCCGCATCCAGCGGATTCCTGCGACCTTCACCAGGTCATCAGTCCGCCTTGCGGGGGGCCTACCCACGCTGCGCCTTCCGGTACGCGGTCGCCACTCGAGAAACTTTCCGCCCCAACGGCCATCGGTTCTACGTGCAATATGCCCCGCCCACTGCCACTTAAGTTAAGCGATTCGGAGAGCTATATCGGTTACTTTGGTTCTGCTGCGGATGGTCTCATTTCTGATACGATCTCGTAGTCGAACTCCTAGCATAGCCCTCTCCATTGCTCTTTGGGTGACTTTGAGCCTTCTTATGAGGCCCATTGTAAGCGACCACGTTTCAGTACCGTATGTCATCACTGGCAACACACACTGATCGAAGACTTTCGTCTTCAGGCACTGCGGAATATTGGACGAAAAGATATGTCGCAGCTTCCCGAACGCTGCCCAACCGAGTCGGATTCGACGATTAACCTCTTTCTCGAAATTGGACCTACCTAAATGGACAGTTTGTCCTAGGCATATATAATCGTCTACAACTTGAGTGCAAAGTCTCCGATTGTAACTGGAGTTGGTGCTACATGGACATTTGACATAATTTTCGTCTTATCCATGTTCATCTTAAGACCAACTCGCCCGGAGGCTCTACTGAGGCTAACTAGCATGGTACTCAAATCCTCCATGGTCTCAGCCAAGACTACTATATCGTCAGCAAATCGAAGGTGAGTGAGGTACTCGCCGTTTACATTGATGCCTAGCCTTCTCCAGTCCATAGTCTTGAAAACATCCTTCAGTGCAGCGGTAAACAGCTTAGGAGAGATTACATCTCCCTGCCTGACTCCCCGCTGCAGCGGAATAGGCTTCGAATTCTGGTCTTGGAGTCGGACTGACATAGTGGCGCTCTCGTACAAACACTTCGATATAGCGATAGTCTACTTGGCACCGTTGGAGAGATTGTAGTACCGCCCAGGTTTCGATCGAATCAAAGGCTTTCTCGTAGTCCACAAACGCTAAACAGAGGGGCAGTATAATATACTCGTCGGTCTTCTGTATAACCTGACGAAGCGTATGGATGTGGTCTACGGTACTAAAGCCTCTTCGGAAACCGGCTTGTTCGGGAGGCTGGAAGTCATCAAGCCTGCGTGCGAGACGATTCGTAATGGCTCTTGAAAACAGCTTATAGACATGGCTTAGAAGTGAGATGGGTCGGTAGTTTTTCAGTAATGCGTTGTCGCCTTTTTTGAAGAACAGTACCACCACACCTCCGCTCCATGCCTTTGGCGTTCTACCTTCCAGTAAGACGGAGTTGAACAACTTCTGAAGGGCCTTAAGGATCGGTTTACCACCCGCCTTCAGAAGTTCGGCTGTAATTCCGTCTTCACCAGGCGCCTTCTTGTTGAGCTGTTTAAGAGCCATTCTAATCTCGTACAGGCTGATGTTTGGGATGTCTTCGGTATAGTGTCGGGCCAGTCTAGCTCTAGGGTCTTCCGCCAGACCAACTTCGGGTCTGCTAGTTGACGTGTATAGCTGTCCATAAAAGCTCTCTATCTCACTCAGGAGCTCAGGTTTGAATGTGACGATTCTACCATCCTCAGTTTTTAACTTAGCGAGGTGGCTTTGCCCTTATTTCGCTCAATGGCCTCTTCAATACACTTAGTATTGAATTGGCGCATATCGCGGGTGAGGGACTTAGAGATCTGCTTGTTGAGCCGCCGGTATAAAGTCGCATCAACTGAAGATTGTAGAACCATTTTACTCCTTTCATCGATGAGTCTCTGAGTGGAGTCTGAGAGCCTTTTGGTCTTATTTGTCCGTTGGGCCTTGAAAAACTGAGACCCAGCGCTATGGACAGCTTCCACAAACCCGTCGTTGAATTCGTCCACATCATCTGCTAGGCAATCGAAACGGTTTTGGAGTTCCAGCTGAAAGTTGAGTTTGAAGTGCAGGGCATCAGTCGAGAGCGTTCTAGCTTAGGACATTTATTCAATGTGCCTCTTACCAGGCGGTGATCGCTTCCGGTTTTGACCATATTGATCACAGAAACATCATTGAATATATGTCTCTTCGTCGACATGATGAAGTCAATCTCGTTTTTAGTTGCACCGTCGTCGGGACTCATCCAGGTCCATCTTCTGTGCTTGCGTTTCTTAAAGAAAGAGTTCATCATGTAGAGTCCCTCCTTCTCCAAGAAACCAGCCAGTAGATGCCCCCGGTGGTTCCGACGTCCAACCCCAAATTGCCCCACTCTCAGCTCGTCACCATCTCTCTTGCCTAGTTTCGCGTTGAAGTCCCCCATAACAACGGTGAAGTAGGTTCTGGAGCTATGCATGGCTTTTGAAATGTCCTCATACATAGCCTCCACCTCGTCGTCGGAGTGTGTTGAAGTCAGCGCGTACACCTGTATGACCTTCAACGAGTACCTCTCGGATACTCTGAGTATAAGGTACGCCACCCTAGTTGACACACTCTCGATCTTCACCACGTTGTTTACGAGGGACTTGTGGACGATGAACCCGACACTTCCCTGGGACTGTTGGTCGCCCTCCCGGAAATAGAGCAAGTTTCCGGACTTTAGGATTATCGTGTCCTCGCCCTCTCTTCGGTCTTCTGACAATCCCACGACGTCCCAACGCAACTTGCTCAATCCTTCCTCCAGTTCCGCTAACTTTTCGTCGGTCCGCAGTGTACGCGGGTTGTAAGTTACCAGGGCCAGGAGTCGTCGGTGGTGGTAGCCGGATCTTTGCCGGAGATTCTGAGCACCCCTGACCCCGCTAGTACCCTGGCCCCTACCTATAACCAGGGCACCGGGGGTCGCCTGAACCTCGGGGCCGCGGTTTTTTGGTGTAGTTCATGAGGGGGGGTTTTGCCATAATCGCCACGCTTGGCATGCGGGTTGGCGATCGCAGTGTCTCCACCGTTATACAGGGATGCTGCTGCCCATCCCCCGGTGGTCTTGGTCGTAGTTTTAGGACATACCCGGGTCCAGGACATACATGCGTCCACATGCACAAACATGTATGAAAATAAATTACTTAAGGCATTTCTAAATCTAATATAAAAACGTTTTTATACAGTTTTTCTTCTAGTTATGAGCAATTAAAACAAATATCACTTCAAATTTAGATTTTTGGGTCAGTTTATTTTTTTTTGGATTTGGTTAATTGCAAAACACAACAATCTGAGCGACCTCTAAATCAGTAACAAATGAGTTCAAATTGGGCACACAGAATACTATTTTATAATATAACTAGCTTTTACCCGCGGCTTCGCACGCGCAGATTTCGTACTTCTAAGAACATTTTGAACCGACTTCAAAAAAGGAGGAGGTTGTAGGTATGTACGTGTATGTTACGCGATAATTCCGCCAGTTATAAATCGATTTTGATGATTCTCTTTCTTTGGTAGATTCAGAGTTGCCAAAATAAATTAAATTTTTTAACTAAGAATATTTTGGACTTTGTTTAGGAAATCAACTGAAAATAGTAGAAATGGGAAATGGAAAACTAAAAAACAAACCAATTACACCTTCAAAAATTACACGCACTTATTTAGGTAGGTATTTATATTTAAATACTATTATGCCCTATGCACTTTTTAAAGGCGGTAAGTATTATTTTTTTGTGAAAAAACTCAGCGTAGTACTTCTTTGTACTCGTACACAACGTTTACAGTTTTACCTTGAGGTGATAAGATGACTAAAGTGCGTGTGGTGAGCTTACTCTCGAGCAGGCCACGTAAAGTTGTCCGTGCGAGAAGCAGTCTCCCCTAAGATCAAATCCTGCCGTTCAGTGACTGGCCTTGAGATTTTTTATTGTCATCGCGAAACAGACCTTAAGGGGGAACTGCAGCCTTTTAAATTGGTATTCGGAAGGTATGAGTGGTATCCGTGGAATATATACCGATTCTCCGCGAGCGCAACCAGTAACGATGATAGCCTCCACCAAGATCTTATGCAAGACTTTAACCTGCAACCTTGTACCGTTGCACAATTTGGGCGGATTAAGGTTTCGTAGCAACATTACTGGAGCACCCACTTTCAGAACCAGAACATGTGAAGGGAGGCCAGGTGGACTAAGGGAATTTAAAAATTCCACAGGGTAATTTGTTGCGTCGTCCGTATTTACTACAGAGTCCACAGATTTGTATACGTGTTCTGCACCTTCAAACGATTTTAATAACATATTATTGATTGTTGATACCTTATCGTTCTTAGGTGCGTATCGTTCTTAGGTGCGAGAATCGCGCGCTCACATAACCACTCCACTGACTTACTGAGTAGGTTGCGGACATCTGGGTAAATCCGGGCTATAAGATCTTTGACGGTTTGTACAACTAAGGCAATATTGGGTGGAAAATCAATCCTACCCTCGATTTCTGGATACTCTCCATTGCCAATTTGAAGGAGAAGGTCGGATTTGATTTGAGGTGGAGCACTACGGGTAGCGTTTGACGGAAGTCTCCGGCAAACAATACAGTGACGCCATCCATCATATCTTCGCACCCTCTGATGTCTTTTAGAGTTCTATCTAGTACTTCGAAACCTCCTTTATGCGCCATAGTACTTTCATCCCAAACTATGAGCTCGCAATCGCGCAACACCTGTGCCACGTTACTTTGCTTGGAAATATTGCACAATAGAGTTTGGACACGAATTGAGTTTAAAGGCAGCTTGAACGCGCTGTGAGCTGTTTTTCCTCCTTCCAGTAATGTCGCTGCGATTCCCGATGACGCGACTGCCAATGCGATGGCATGATTACTCCTCACTTTTGCAAGTTTCCAGTGCCACCAGGAGCATCTAAGAAAAATATTTGACCAGTACTTTTATCAATGTTCTCCAGAATTAACTGGCAAACGTCCTGCTGTTCAGCTGTCAGCAACACCTCATTATATGTAACACTACCTCTCTAGAACGTTAATATACCTCGTTAAACTTTCAACTCCCATTTAATTCCCTCCCAATTTCGTACGACATAGTCCACGATCTCTTCCTAAATCTTCCTATCCACATTTATGGTGTACGATATTGAACGAAATGTTAAACACTCTTTTACCCCCAAAATGATAAAAACTCCTTTTTTTGTATTTTGATGACGATGAGAAACCTTTTCACATAAAATAAAGTCTCTAGCTAAACAGAAAATCTTCCGCCATACAAACTTTCAACACCCTTTTCACCCTTATAAGGGACGAATTTTCAAAATCGCAGATATTACTTTTTTTAAACTCTAATGAGGATTCTTTTCACAAAGTTTGTAGTCTATAACTAAAAGGGAAACGCTTCCGCCATACAAACTTTTAACACATTTTTCACCCCTTTTGGGGTTGATTTTTCCAAAACGCTAAAATTACTTTTTTTGTATTTTAGTAACAAACCTCTGCACCAACTTTGGAGTCTCTATCTAAAAAAAAACATTCTTCCATACAAACTTTCAACCCCGATTTAACCCCCTTAGAAGATGATTTTTTCAAAACCCTTTCTTATTCGTTACTTTCGTTAAACACCTAACGTAATGTGAAAATTTCAGGATCATACGTTTAGTAGTTTCGGCTGTGCGTTGATCAGTGAGTCAGTCAGTCAGGACTTTTCCTTTTATATGTATAGATAGATAAATGGAACCTCGTGGAGGAAAAAAATATTATACTCTTTTTTTCCTCCATACAAAGTTGGACCACACTACTAGACCTTAAAAATGTATCTTTTGCGCAGATGACGATGGCACGGTAAACGTGCGACTGCTGACGAAGGTGCTGATCTCGCACGGCGTGTGGACGGAGTCGTGCGGCGTGGACGTGTCCGTGTGCCTGGCCGTGGACGAGGGCGCCGGCCGCGACGCCGCGCCGCTGGTGGAGCTGTGCCGGCCCGTGCGCATCACCGTGGCGCCCAAGCCCATCAAACGCGGTCTCTAGTGCCGGCCACCGAGGTCGCATCGGACGCGTAGTAGCCGCCGTCCCGCGCGGAGACATTCAGTGTAGTGCGCAAGCAACACGATCACGTAGTGACAGAACCATACACAATAGTACATTGTGCATCTAGGGCGGTAAGAAGGGTATTACTTACGAGGGTAAATTGAAGCCCGACGCCGAAGGCGGAGGGCTTTAAATGACCCGAGTTAGTAATCCCCTTACTGCCCGTGGTACACACAATGTTTTTCATCACATTTGCGAGGAAATAAATAAACTTTCTAGACAGGTAAAGAAACAATAATGATAAGCGGTAGTGTAGTTGCACAGTCCACAGTACTCCGGAGTGACTACGTGCTGCGAGCGCGTGGGGGGCGGGTGCTCGGGGAGCTCCGGGCGGGCGGTAAAGTAGTATGAGAATCCATTAAAACCATGGGAATAATACAGCTCTTTAAGTCGAAGTATGCTTGCATATAATATCACCATTTACGAGCAGGTGTGATGAAAAATATTTTTCGTCCACAGTTTTAATCAAACAAGTGAATATGCCGTTGAAATGGGATCACCCAAATACTCAGAAGTATTATTTACCGATTTTATAATCACGATTTTTATAATCCCGATTTTTTATAAATCCTATATATCAAAATCCCGAATTTTACGAGTATAATCCCGACCTATCAAACACCGATCATCAAAATTCCGACTCACAAAAGTATGAATATTTGAAATTCCGATTAACATAATACCGAATCTAATACTGATTTAGTATTATAACTTAGATCTTTTTAAATCGCGAGTGAATAGACATCTTTTAGGCAAGCAAGCTCCATCCTACACTGCATCGGCACTTCCATCAGGTGAGATTGTAGTCAAATGCTTAACTTTTCCTCAATAAAAAAAAATGATATACGGAATTTAAAAAAAAAAGATTTTTTTCTATTCCGGACTTTCAATATTCGTTCTTTCATGAGTCGGAGTGTTGATAGGTTGGGAAATCGGGATAGGAAAATTCGAGATTTAAATATTCGGCGTATAGTTTTTCGGAATTATGTAGTGTACCCCATTGAAATGATAGTATTCTATGAGGACGCACATAAATACTTATGCGAGTTGATATCAATAAGCGTAAGATTTAACAGTTTTTTCAGTGAGTCTTAGCAAACGAACATGAAGTATTAGATGATTTTACTTCAGATTTATCTTAGGACCTGAGAACCAGAGTCCCAAAGAAACACAATTTGAATTCGACATTTGTTACAATAGTTGAATCTAATATATAATAAGTCTAATAACAGCCAAAATAGTAGGTATGTCTGATAGCAATACAATATTATACAGTATGAAAAAAAAAACAACAAAATCAAAATAATATTATTCCAAAAAGTTTGTTAGATTTAAATATTTTATGTCTCAGTAAATAATGATGATGATAATTAAATGATGTTGTGTACAGTACAAACATACAGTTTATAAATTGGCACAGAATTATCGGATCGGCATTTTTTTATCGGAATATTTGATCATTCGAATAAATAATAGTCCGCCAGTTAATTATTCGCGAATGATTTATTCTCGGGCGATTTATCCGCGGTCGCCGCGGATGATTAATTCGCGAATAACTTATCTGCGAATAAATATTTCGACGGATTTTTAAGCCACGAATGATTAATTCGTTATTTTATTTGGATAAAGGTACGGAAAGTATAAAAATATTTTACGATACAAGTCGAATAGCGAATTAATCAAATAAGGAACCTAAACTGGTTATATTACATAGTTATACTCGTATGTGATGTACTTAGTTTCATTCCAGTATAAAATAAAATAAAACGTAAAATGTAGGATGATGAAAAAAAATTATGAATGTGTACCTATGGAAATCTTGTATAATAGTATTCCTGGGGTCAATTGCATTATCATTTGAAACTTGTAATATTAGCGGAACTCTCTTTCTAGTAAGAGGGATTGAAAAGAGACTTCCGCTAATATTACAAGCTACAAGTCATTATGTAATAGGCCTCTGGTTTCTGTTGATAACATTATTAAAGTTCCATCGAAGGCAGTCGTTGGTGTCATGGCCCGCACGCTTGGATTTGAACCCAGGGCCTTCAACTTTGTAGGCTAGCTCACTACCGACTAGATTACGGACACCTTTCAATCTCTCGCCATATTTGTATGTCATCTAGACGATCTATAGTAATCATGAGCTTGTGTTGAATACTGCCTCTCTCATTATGTGAATACGCGAACATCCATGTGACTACTCTTACATTTGGTTTTATTCGTTGATTTTCAAGTAATGTCGTTTTTAGGGTTCCGTAGTCAACTAGGAACCCTTATGGTTTCGCTCTGTCTGTCTGTCCGTCCGTCCGTCCGTCCGTCCGCGGCTAATCTCAGTGACTGTAAGTACTAGAAAGCTGTAATTTTGTACGAATATGTATATTGGTCACGCCAACAAAGTGGTAAAATAAAAAGTGGTTCGTTTCAACCCTAGAGTGTGGCATATCATTGGATAGGTATTTGTAAAATAATGAGGGTTTACAGACCAGTTTTTGATAAAGTTAATATTTTCGGAAATAATCGCTCCAGAAGTTTAAAAAAATGTGTCCCCCCCCTCCTCTAACTTTTGAACTATAAGTTAAAAAAATAAGAAAAAATTACAAAAGTAGAACTTAATAAGAACTTTCTTGGAAAATTATTTTGAACTTGATTGGTTGAATAGTTTTTGAAAAATTGTACAAAATAATTTCGAAATTAAGTTAAGAGATGGCACTGTGTTTCCGGAATTGATGGGGTCGGGACGGGTGTGATCGAAAGTATCATCGAATTGTTAATTATTATAAGCATATTGAGCATCTATTAAAACACTTTTTAAGGTTGCCAATTGTGACGGACGCTAAACTGCGGAACCCTACACTGAGCATGGCCCGACATGCTCTTGGCAGGTTTTTTGACATACAAGACGCGAACATCTGTGTAGATAAAATCGCTACATATTTAGTTCTATCCTGTTACACGTTCGTGTGTTACTCGCTAAGTTGGCTCCAGCTCTACATTCTTAAATGGATATCTGAACCCCCTTGCGCGCGTCCATGTGCACCTTGCTTAAGTAATGTACCCCAACTTATAGACAAGTGACGTTACAAGTTGATGCTCGATGTCGGCGAATTAGTATTTAAGTTTTTAATAAGAGACAAAGATATGAAAAAAGCGTGTTAAAAATATAAAATAACACAACTACAAAAAGGTTTAATATTATTTAAAAAAGCTGTATTATCTAGCTGTCCTTCTACCTCAACATGTTTTTTTGCCCAATTTCAGTTCTATTGAGCCAGAACATGTATTGCATTTTCAGTCTATTGTCGTTGATAAGATAATGTAATAAGATAATGTGATAAGGCAACTCTTCGTTAACAACAACATAATGACAATGACATCACAATACCTATTTTACATAATTAAATATATTAGAATAGAAGTAACATACACCTATTTCCTATAAAGACATTTAAAAGTTCACGCATTGCAGACAAACACAGAAATATGTTGGACTCGCCATGTTGTCGACTTGCAAAATCTCACAAAACCATAGCTGTTGCGGGGCCAGTATTATATAATAAACTACCCGACGATTTAAAAAATATTGAAAGTGACCTGTTATTTTATAGCAAATTGAAAAAATGGCTTATTAAAAATGCCTTTTATGACATAACAGAATTTAATAATGAGGAATTTTAATTTTGACAAAGCCATTAGGTATAAGTATTTGACATGAAAAAATATTCATTTTAATTTTATTTTATTTCATTAATAAACAATTGTATTGTATTTTATTGATTAATTTAAATAAATGAAATTTTGAATTTTTATAAATTGTACCTAAATGTGAATTATTTTTGAAAATTGTTATTTAATCTTATTTTTACTTTCTTTGACGTTTTTTTTTTTTTTTTTTTTATGCTATAGGGGGCAAACGAGCAAACGAATCACCTGATGGTAAGCGATTAACGTCGTCCATGGACACCCGCAACACCAGAGGTGTCGCAAGTGCGTTGCCGGCCTTTAAGGTGGGAGTACGCTCTTTTCTTGAAGGTTTGAAGGTCGTATCGGTCCGGAAACACCGCTGGCGACAGTTCGTTCCACAGTTTAGCTGTGCGAGGCAGGAAGTTTCGGGAAAAGCGCACAGTTGAGGACTGCCAACCATCTAAATGGTGAGAGTGGAAATATTGTCGCGTAGGGCGATGGCGGAAAGAAGCGGCAGGGATTAATCCGAACAATTCCTCGGAACACTCCCCATAATACATGCGATAGAAAATACAGAGTGAGGCCACATCTCTACGCAGCGCCAAGGGATCAAGCCGATCAGAAATACGTTGGCAGTGTATTGTATGTGTGCATTTACGAAATAAATGAATATGAATATGAGTGCCTACTAGGGCTTCGAAATACCGGACCTTTCGCGATACCGGTATTAATACCGGAATGGACGACTTAAATACCGGGATCCCGGGATTTTCCGAAGAAAATGGAAACGAAGAATACTTTGAAATTAAAATACTTGTTTTTGACACTTTACTCTGAAAAAGAACTTCTGAATCTCTTGCCAAGAGAAAATACAATAGTAGCCCTTTTTTACTCGCAATATTTCTTAGCGTTTGAGCAAAGCACAAATGTGATTATTTCATAAATTTATTTGTTGGCTTTTAAAACCTCTCTTCATGGAGATATAAAAACAGTCATTGTCATGCAAGTATTTGCATGAACTTAAACTGGTATTTTCATCCAACTTTTGGCAGTGTCAGCAATTATTATGTTAGCATCTTGTCTGCACAGTACCAGTACCGTTGCCTTGATAACGTTAAATTTAAAGCACTGAATATGTGATCTGCTCTATTAGGGCCACTTGCACAGTTGCAAGTAGTAGGGAATGCAAAAACCGGTAGTTTTTCAAAACCGGTAAATTACCGACTATGGCAGAAGAAAACCGGTAAACCGGTAAATTACCGGTTTTTATTGTGTTAAATAAAAAACAGCATTTTCATGCAAATTATTCATAAAACCACATATTTATGTAAATCAATAATAAAATAAGAATATTAGTTGGGGGAAAAGTAACAGAAGAATTTTTTATAATAAAGAATCTTTTTTTATTCCCAAAAATCTTAAGCTTTGTTGTTTATAATATGACAATTATCTTGAAGATGACGGGATGTCAGTATTGCCATTGCCACTTAAAAATACTATTGCTAATCAAATCCGTTTTAAAACCACGGAAATGTTTAGTATTGCTTTTGGGCTATTGAAGATGCCGCTTCTACCAGTTGTGATCTACCGTGGCAGCCTGGCAGCCCTTTATAAATCATTACTAATTCCCGTTGCGTCCAGAAAGTTCCACATTATTTGGTGTGTAATGTTGTGTGCCTCATAAGGTTGCAGTAGGTATGAGCCTACCAACACAGGTAACTACCGCTCAGACTTTGTGTCTCTTGAGCCCTAGCAGCTCTTTAGGATTTTTGTTGTTGAACCCTTGGATAAGAGCTTTTGAATGTGTGTTTCCTTTGACTTGTTGACGGACTTCCACTCTGCGCTTGCTCTCATCTTTTCTCGGTTGTTCAGCAGAGAATATTGTCTCTCCCCTGTTTGGTGACTCCGCAGAACTCACAATTTCAAAAGTTACCTTAGATCTGAGCAGATGCGACAGTAGTTCACATTTTGGAAACACCCCGGTTTTATTTCTAATTTGAACAATTCAGTTTTAGAAACCCTCACCTCCATTCTAAATATATATATATAGGGCATCTATATCGGAATATTCGGAATCCCTAATTTTTTTATCCTATCTTGCATTACCTAATACTGTTTGACATTATGATCATTTGTCCTAATATTGTTTACCCCTTTTTTTACGTGGAGGAATGCATTTAGGCATCCCGCCTAGCCGGGGAACTAGGACGGGTATGTAGGACTCGTAGGTCTGACCTGCGGGTCTACCCACTAAACCATCCACGGTATACCCATCTTGCAGCGTTGGTGACGGTGACACGGGATCGGCTTAACACAACCGCGAACACCGCCCGCTGCGACAGCCGAAGCCGTCCTCTCCTTGAGGCCGAGGCCCCTGGAGCCGAAGCTCCCCCGCCCGAGGGTAGCGTGCAGGGTGACACCACACGCTGGTCCCTCATGACAACCTCCACGCCGGGAGTGAGATGAAAAAACCCCGGATTCCACCCCCTCAGGTTGCCTTAGCGATTTTTTATAGAGGTGGTCATCCTCGCAGCCACCACGCCGGCGCCGGCCAGCAGTGGCAACCCCCGGTCCGTCATCACAGGCCCTCTGCCTAGACAGGGTACGGGACCGCAGTTTTATACAGGACAGCGGCATTCCTGTAATATTGTTTACCCTAACATTGTTTTAACCTAGTTTTCTAGCTGCGATTCGACTCTCTGTGAGGTTACAGTTCTAACCTAACAGAGGTTTCATCTATGTGTAGTCGTTTTTGGGTAATAATACTTTGAAATTCGCCATCTTTGGGCGGGAGCACCTGGATACCAGCTCGGGACATTTGACTCGATCCAAAGACGTGTTGTCCGAATTGTCAACGATCCCAAACTTACAAGCGATATCGAAACCTTAAGCCTAAGGAGAGACTTTGCCTCCTTGTGTGTGTTCCATCGCTTGTACAATGGATTGTGCTCTGAGGAATTGCTCTACCACTTCTATTCTACCACCGCATCGCTCGTCGTCGGCAGAGTGTTCACCCGCATACCCTGCCTACCCTGGAGCCTTAATGGTCTCGTACCGTGCGGTTTAAGAGGAACTTCCTCTCGCGGACGTTCCGGTTGTGGAATGAGCCCCCCCCTGTCGCTGTTTTCCCAGAGGACTACAGTATGGGGTTCTTCAAAAAAGGAGTGTTAAAGTTTTTAAAGGGTCGGCAACGCGCATGTAACACTCCTGGAGTTGCAGGCGTACATAGGCTACGGTGAGCGCTTACCATCAGGCGAGCCGTATGCTCGTTTGTCACCGTTGTAGTATAAAAAAAATAGTTAAGGATTTGATCATTAGGATAAAACAGGGCAAGTGACTTTAGGACAAACGATGTTAGGGATGTCGGGGGAGACCCACATTTTGGCGATAGCTCATGGACCCAGGCTAGCTTGCCTAGTAGGTTTGGTGGCCTGGGCATCCGAAATATTTCCAGTGGCACTACCTGCTTTCTTGGCTTTCGGTACACGGTGCGCAGAGCCTTATCGGGAAAATTTTAACCCCTTCCATAGGGGTCCTCGAGGCCGCGCATTGTTCCGAGGCCAAGAAGGTATGGTCCTTAACATGCCCCAATACTGACCCGCCAGTTAACCCTTGTTCGTAAAGACAATGAGACTAGCCCATCTGTCGTCTTACTAGCAAGGGGCTGCTTGATACGGCACTTAATCCTACAGATCGGGCTTGTCTTATTGCCACCGCAGAGTGGGAATCAGGTCTATGGTACAGGCTACCGGCATTCCCATCACCATCCTTAGGCACTTTGCTGGACAATTACCACTGTTCGGTTTGCCACCTGTCTGAGTATAGGTGCATCAACAAACGTGCCCCATCGTTGATATGCGGGGCCATCGTCGATGATCTGGGTCACCACGGCCTCTCATGCGGCCGGAGTGCTGGGAGAATCCCTCACCATAGCAGCATCGACAATGTCATTCGAAGGGCCCTCGTCAGTGCTAAGGTACTGGCAGTCCTCGAGCCCAATGGACTGGCCAGGGATGATGGCAAGAGGCCCGACGGAATGACGTTGGTGCCTTGGAGTATTGGTCGTCCTATTTTCTGGGATGCTACTTGTGTAGATACCCTGGCGCCATCCCATATTGCAGGCACCAAAGATTATGCTGGTGCGGCTGCATGCTCCACCGCAAACCACAAGTGTCGCAAATATGCCATCCTTGGTAGCGGCTACATATTTGCGGCGTTTCGGGTTGAAACCCTGGGACCGTGGGGCTCATACGGTCGTCGTCTTTATAGAATCATTCCCTCGTGCCTGGTTGAGGCTTTTGTTGACCAGAGGGCTGGCCACTATTTTTCCCAACGGGCAACTGAGGACCTGGGCCAATTTTTTTTGTAAGTGTTTTTTTTTACGGATTATAATGTATTTGCTTATTTGTTGTTTGTGGTGTGATAAATAAAAACTATCATTTGAAATCTTATTTCTATCATTCAATAAATGTACATAACCATTAAATGTACAAGTACGTCGAGTATCTTAATTAAAATAATATGTAGCCCTGTAGTTGAATTTGTCCTTAAAATGAGTTTTATCAAATAATTTCCAGTATATTTAGGTTTCGGTAAAAAACCGGTTTCAGTATAGATTTACCGGTTTTTTACCGACCCCAAATCTGGCCAAATTACCGGTAAACCGGTTTGCATTTCCTAGAAAGTAGGTCTTAGGGTTTAAATAAATTACAGCTTTCGTGGCAGCATTTCTCAGGTTTAAAAAGTGCCCGACCATGTATGACATGTTGTTCTAAGTTGCAATGCAAGGTAGGTTTCTAATCGAGAATTGATTGGATTGGTTCAAATCAGGAGTGGTATAAACTACAGCATAATTTGTAGCTTAAACATACACAGTCAACATTATTCGTTGAGCACCGAAAACCTATTGGCTACATCACTTGCCGCACCACGTACCGCTTGAAGACAGTAAAAGCTGTATAGCAATTGAGAGACGCAAGATATAGTGCGAATCTCCGTGGTGATGCCGAATGTTAACATTTCGATGGGTATTGTGGGTTATAATTACATATTTTCTTAATTTATATAAATACCGAGTATATTAAAATCTGCCCTGAAAAAGGCGGTATCCCGGGATATCGGTATTGAAAGCTCTAGTGCCTACGAATAAAAAGCTTTGTGACCTGTACGCCTACCACGAACATCGATAATTGGCATTGACGGGAAAACGTCTTTGTCACTCCAATATGCAGGTGTAACAGAGATGGAGATACAAATCCGTAATCGCTCGATTATCGTGGTGTAGGCCCTTGACTACCAATAAAACTTATTGGTCATGATATATCAGTAAAATATTATAATTTCTCATTAAAACAATTTAATGACAATCTTGAATTATAGGATTAAGACCATTTATTATGGATATTTATGTTACAGACATACCATAAGAACTACACTTTTTAGATCTTGGCCATTACCTATATCATCTCCAACATATCCATGATTGCATGAAAGTCAATAATTAACTTGGCCATGGTACAGTCACGTCTATAAATATCTATACACTTTGGAACTTATTACAGGGCAAGAAGGGTAAAAATAGAATACAGATGCATATATATTTAAGAAACCGACCGTATGTGCATAGTTTTGGGGGGTTTAGGGAATAATAAACTGGCAACTGTCTTTTTTGTCAACAAATATATTGCATATAGATAGAAATAATAATAATGGTAATCATCCTTTTACTTACATATCTATAAAATAAAAATAATGAATAAACACAACAGGCTGTTTAATATACAGTTATTTAAATATTTAAAATGGATATCAATACCACAATCCCCTGACACTGAGTGAAAGGGTTAAGTCTGCACAAAAAAAGTTGTTATTTAAAGAGATAGATTTGTAACTTTCCTATTTTATTACCGGTTTGCATAATTAACAGTACTATTGTAGATTGGAGTTTTTAAGATTATATTGAATAATCAAATGGTTGATTATGAAGAAAATGAATAATCTTCAATCATGTTAATCATTAAGTATTATATATATATATATGTACAAAATTAAATTTTTATAAAATGTCACAACATCTGGTGTCACTCTTTGTCTATAGAGAGCAGCTCGGAGCGAGCTATAGAATGATGGATGAGTTGTTTGACTCCTGGCATCCAGGTGCCCACCTTGCTCACTTCATTCACCATCAGTGCTTTGTGGATATCATCTGCTTTCTTAGGCTCATCATCCCGTAGAGCTGTAATATCAACAATTTCTTATTTAGAAATATGAAAACACCATATTAATAACAGTTCATTATTAATCCAATAAACTAAATGGATGAAAACTGCAACATTTGTAATCTAACTTTGAGTTACATCCTTAGCCAATAAATTATTTTATCTTAAATTAGATAATTTATATCACAAATATACAACCTGTTTTTTTTCCATTAACTTTCAAGGACAGATTCTTCAAGTTAGTTTTGAGATATTCAATAAATCAATTTTGTAAAAGCTTACTAAACAGCTGTTCAGGTGCCAGATGTCAAATTTGACTTACTAAATCAACTGTTTGTTCAGGCACTCCAAGGGCTAAACCAGTGTAAAAGCTTACTAAACTATCTACTACTATGCTGCTGTGTTTTGGCATGTGTTGTCATGGCTAATGTTAAGCTTTGTCATAATAGACATTTACTTTGGTTTGGTGAAACTCTAAAGGACCACTTACAATGTAATACTCATTAATTTTGTATGAAAAATGATGTTTTTTTTTCAAATTCAACAAAAAGCAATATACCATGTAGCTGCTATTAACATACAAAGTAACATGTTGAATTTAATGGAAATCAATAAAAACATGTTGTATAATAAATCACTACAGGTTCAGAAAATGAGGGCAGTTTGATATAATTTCCTTGACAAGGGCTGTTCACCAACAATGATATTAATTACCATAAGCAAGTTCCTTCATTTGGGCTTGTACTCCAACATTTAATTTGCCATCTATCCACATTTGTTCCATTACATCTAACCTCCTTTTTATATCATTTGCTTTGGCTCCCAGTTCACTGCAGCTGTCTAAGAACTCTAGTAAGAGTTCCTTCACTTCCACTAATACACATTCACTGTCAATGTCAATATCACAGTTACTGAGTGTGGATTTTTGGGGTAGACTTGGTGGGACCAGAGCGGTTGGCGCGCCGGGGGGAACGGGCGGCAAGCTCATGGGCGTTGCACTCGCAGGGCTTGTGTTAGCACCTGACAACGGAAAGGCCACTCTTTTGTTTAAAAAGTTACGAGGACGATTTGGAGGCACCTGTTGACTACTAAATGAAATTTTCGGTGGATCGTTCCAACCTGGATCAAAGGATACTGAAAAAAAATCACGTCAATTAAAATCCTATCAATAACAAAAAAGTAATGACTTAGTAAATCTTATTTACCACGGCCGTCGTTCATGGAATTATCCATTGTTCCTATTATATGAGTTGTTAATGTGATGAGCAAAGTAAAATTGTTGGAAATAACAGTAATTCGAAGGCAAAAGAAAGAAGAAAGCAGTGCACGATGGAAAATCGCAAGTACAAGTTCGTTCGACAACACTACATGTATAGTAGGAAAGAAGAGGGAAGTGTCAACTGTCATTACAAAGAATATAAAGCCCTCCGCACACCGAAGTGCCGACGCCACGCACCTCGGTGTGCGGGAGGTCAGGGGCGCGGAATACGCGCGTAGCACGCTCGGGCGCTGCGCGGTCTGAGCGCCTACCACGAACCGCGAACGAAAGTATGCCTCCCTTTCGCACTTGAGATTTCTCACTCAAGTGCGACAGAGAGGTGAAACTTCGTTCGTGGTTCGTGGTAGGCCTTCTGACACACGCCGGCACCGCGACGGGAGCGACAAATTAGCGAATTTCCTCGTACACACATCCGCGGATGGCCGTCTGTCGATGAATCCGTCTATATGTACTGTAGTGGAGGCATGATATGAATTCAGGGCCTCTACCACGAAAATTGAACTATTGCGGATTCTCCATCTCTGTCACACTTGCATATTGGAGTGACAAAGAGGTTTTCCCGTCAATGCTAATTTTCGATGTTCGTGGTATGCGTGCAGTACTCTGATTCCGGACGTGCGTAGCGACTCTAAATGCCTGAAAGATTTGGCGAGCCAATGTCCTAACTTCAGTTTTGAGTCCGCAGCGCTCAATTAATTTGGCAGTTTTATTCTGATTGTGCAAAGCAGGAAATATAATTAAATTTCAAAATATCGCCACGTCTGGTACCCACTTTATAAAGTGAGCAGCGTGGCGATGTATGATTTGCTGGCAACACGGCACTATGTTGACAGTGACAGGTATCATGTCATTAATTTCATTGTATCGTAAATTGACCAGCCAGCGGCACACCGCATAGGCTGTGATTCGAGGATTTGTTCATATTATTTCTGAGATTCTTACTCGAGTAAACTTCATAATATAACATCATGATTCTTTACAACATTTCCAACTTTTTGCCCTTATCAGTAATGTGGGTCCTTCTCATAATTCAAGCAACAGAAGGTAGGTAAAATGTTAAGGTTGATATTATGATTATCCGTGCTGCTAGCCGAATTGGGAATTACGTGGCCTTATCTTATGGGAGGAGATTTATTTTCAAAGTGATTCCCATCTACTATAACATTATGTTTAACGTTTGTTATACAGGTTCTAAAGCCGAATTTGTTACGTGCGGCACCATACTAAAAATAATGAATGTGGATTTGCGTCTGAGGCTGCATTCGCATGACGTGAAGTACGGTTCGGGTTCGGGCCAGCAATCCGTCACCGCCGTCGACTCCTCCGACGACTACAACAGCCACTGGCTAGTTCGCGCTTCAATGGGCGAAACATGTAAAAGAGGGTAAGAAATAGATATGTGAAGAAATTCATTAAAATGTATTAATTTTTTACTCGTCCGATACATAATCCCTGATACACAATTTTTGTAGAGAGCCCATTAAGTGCAACTCCAACATCCGTCTCCACCATGTATCCACTAAGAAGAATCTCCACTCACACTATTTCTTATCTCCATTGTCTGGCAACCAAGAGGTGTCTTGCTATGGTGATGATGGCGGCGAAGGAGACAGTGGAGACCATTGGACTGTGGTCTGTAACAATGACTACTGGAGGAGAGATACCCCAATTAAGTTGAAACATGTTGACACTGCTGCGTAAGTGTATTCATCATTTTAAGCATGTATTTTTTACACCCCTCCATTCATTAGTAATTGTTTTTATTTCCTGAAAGCCATAACACAGATGAGACAAGCAAATACTTCTCAACCTGCCCTCAGTATTTTATAAAAAGAACATACATTATATAAAATAATTTGTTATTGCTTTTACAGATTTTTGGCTGGTTCTGGACGCACATTTGGTCGCCCTATCAGTGGACAGGGTGAAATAGTCGGTGTCACTTCCCAGTATGGAGCTTACACAGACTGGCAAGCTAAAGAAGGCTTGTTTGTTCATCCCAGTGACCCACTTCCCATGCAGCATGCAATCCACACAGAATTATAATGACAATTCAACAGTCTTACTAACTTTTTTTACCAGTCATGACAAAATGTCAATGTTTTGTTAGCTACTTTGAGCTTTTCATGGGTTTGTCCTGTTCATATGCACATTTTTCTTACTTGTAGCATTTTTTCTAGTTTATCAACAATTACATTTTCTAAGAACCTTGAGGAAAAAAGGCTGAAAGTATCTAAATAGATCTTATAGTTCATGCGTTTGTACAGGAAAATCCCGTGAAGTGCTCATACTAATTTATAAATCATAAATAAATAAGTATACTACCTCCTCCAAAACTAAAAAAAATCAACTAATTATAAATTCTTAGCTTAAACAAGACTTTCAACTTTACTATTAGTTCAATGCCGGCTTATACCCATTTCTGTATCATATTGTAAACTAGCTGACCCCCTGAACGTAACTCAAACCTTCCTGCACTTTCACAAATATTTCCATACCAAAATAAGCTAAATCAGGCCAGTCCATGTCCACAGAAGTTATGCGATCACATACATTTAGATGATCCCCCAAACATTTTTTTTTTTGCAACTTATATCCATAACTAAGTAGCGGCACACAAAATACACATCCTCCGTCCATTTATAGTTACTGAGTAAAACCGCTGTGACATACGGGCGGACTGGACGAAACTAAGGGTTCTGTTTTTGCTATTTGGGCTGCGGAACCCTAAAAATAAGTAAATTCATGTTAGGTATTTGACACACACGTTAACGTCACTGCAGTATGTATCACAATTTAGTTATCTAGTCTAATCTAAACCCCTTTTTACTAAAAGTGGCACTCTAACTGGGCAGTTTCATGAGGTCTTAGGGGTGCCCAACCCTTAGGCAGCAATTCACGGCAGTCCGCCGGCCCGGCACCTCCGGCACGTAATATAGTATCGTGAATGTCGTTGCCGGATGCGTGCCGTACGGCAACATCCTGCTAGCTCCGCCCACCTCCTTGCAGTCCGAATTGCACTAAATTACAGTAATAAACAATTGAGAAATGCGGCAATTCATAAAATATTCATTATTAAAAATGGCATACGGGATGGCGGCGATTTTTAAAATTCGAGTACAGTGTATGCGCTACAACGCAGCGCTGCGCATCTTTCAACGAATAAGTGCAAATTGGACTGCCAGGCTGGGCCACTTGCACACCGTGTGTCCGCTACATCCAGCCATGCCGGAGTGCCGGCGGACTGCCGTGAATGAGGGGCTTATGCGCATTGGTAATAATGATAGTAAAATATGTTCGAAATAACTTTTGTGCACTCACTGGGACAGGGTCTGTACGGTTCACTTCACCACAACAATAAAGTTCCTATGCTTTTCTAATTCAAGCTCATTCCAAAATAATCGATAACATAAGGTTTATGTGATACTTATTTCTAAGTTGTGGTTTATTGTATTATTTATGTTGATTATCAATTTTATAAAGACGGTTTGCTACGAAACTTATTCCGAAAGTGATGGAATTGTAATGACAATTAGTAAATAAAAAAAAGGTGTGTAGTGAAATAATATTTGCTTTTATTTTCTTGCATAATATAGGTATTACCCCGGAATGTAGGTACTTTGAATCCGACCGTCCGTTTATCGAAATTATCAGTCACGATGGATGGGCGGCAATTCGGGCTAGACAAATGTGGGCGTCACCTGTATTCGCGTTCGACAGTGCTTAACAGTGCTAATTTTTCACTCTCAGTCATGCGCGTGCGGGGCACCCAGGAAGGAGTTCTTTTTTTGCGACGTCACTGACGCCTACCGCCGCTACTGCGTGGCGGGGACGTTGGGAATTATTTCTGCCTAGGTCTTATTGTGCCTTTTTTTCTCGATGTGGGAATGCAGTTACCAGTTACGCATCGTTCTCCTGGGCCTGAGCGCTGGGCTGAGATTCTTCATGCTCAAGCAATGGTTGTCTCTTTCGCCCTCGTGGAAATTTCATATGGATGCTCACTTCATATGGATGATCTATTGCTCACTTTGTTACTCTGTAAGCGTTAGCGCGAAATCATACCTGTATGGTACAAAGTGTAGGTACAAACTACAAACGTATCTACCAAACCCACATCCGCGGTTCTCGCATTGCCTTTTTGAGGGGGCGTCATGATGACCATTGACCATTCTACCACGACAGGATTTATTATACCATCCTTTAGTATCAGCGGTATCCTTTTGAGCAGTTTTTGGGTAGTACTTACAGAAACAAACAAACATAACTACATAATAAGAATAGAACGTTATGTTGAATTAGCTTTATTGTAAATAAATAAAAAACTAACAAATATTGTTATTTACTAATAAATAAGTTTCGTATTTCCCCCTATAACCCTCCATGATGCATTTAAAACCCGAATACTATGACAACCATAATTATAAACTATATTTTGTAAACAAATTTGGTGCGTGACTGCTATCAGAAAAAGTCGAAAGATATGCGGCTTGAACGCATCATGATTGTAGTTTGTTACTCAAGATGACGATGGCGTCTCTGGAATAGTTTTTGTTTGCTAACTGTTGTTTAATGTGTAATATTGATAGCTAATTTTGCAGTAAACTAACGAAGCAGTATACAGCTAATGAAGAATTAATCCTGAAACGAGTTCAGTCACTCACTTAGTCATCATTCATCAAGCGGCAATCCCGGGATCTTGGCCCCAGGAAAAACTATATTTTAAGTCTTATAGCAATAAACTTAACCGTGCGTTTACATGCTCGGGCTCTCGGCCGAATGTTTCGGCCATGTTAGTACACGATGATTCGAGACAGACTATATAGAGAAAACTTAAGCCAGACCAGAGACAATTTAAGTACTTTTTAAAAAGTAAAACAGGTGCGAGGTATGCTGGCGCCGATAATAGGATGGTATAGCAAGGTTTCGCTAGAGACAAAAATTAAAATAATAAAAGCTACCCTGCTACCGATAATAGATTATGGCATAATTCAACTTTATCCAAGGGTGAGTAAATCTAGATTGGTTGATTTAGAAAGACAATACCGCATGGCATTGAAAACTGCTGCCAATTTTCCTCGTAATACGAGCTCAGAAATTATTTGGGAGATGCTTGACGAAGACCCGTGGTACATCCGTGCCAGAGATCTCCATGAAGATATACTCCGCAAATTAAGGAGTCAGCAAATTCCAGGAGTTACACTACCAGGGGACAGATATGACAAGCCGAACCACCATAATCCCATGTTGCCTAGTCTACGCACTGGTGAAGTTGATTATGTGTGTAAAGAAGAAAGAGGCAAACCATTGTCCAAGCGAATGGTCCCGCCTCGTATCCCTATCATTTAAAGACATACATAGCATTAGCGTTAGGGTTTGCATTATTCGTCCAATTTTAGTATTCGAATAATACGAATACTTCGATTTTCAATATTCGAATATTCGAATTTTTCGAAAACGAATATTTTTGAAAAATAAGTCAAAATAATGATTTTAAGTAGTTTAATTGTTAAATATGTAGGTATGCTTTATTCCTTTAACATTGTTACAGGAACAAGAGCGATTGGTTGACTATTCCTAAGGTATCTAAGCTTTTCCCAAAAAAAAATCCCGAACACCTAATGCTTCCAGATCTGGACCTTCATGGGCTCATTCAAATCAGAATCACGAGCTGATTCGATCCTGATAATAAAAAAATGACCCTAAATTTCCATATAAAATTTAATTTTTCATTACGCCATGCTCAAAGTAAGTGCATACAAAAATGTGGCGAAATAGAAAGGATTTTTTGTGTTTTTTTTAACTATCAAGTTTCAATCAGATCGTGATTCTGATTCGAATGGGCACAAGCGAGTCAAGATCTGGAAGAATCAGGTTTACGGATTTTTTTGTAAAACACTACTCTACAGACTACCCGCAACACTTCAGATCCTTTTCAACCTTAACCTTATCCACATGTTTGAGTTAAGCAAATGAATAAAGTATATTTTTATTTGAATCAATTTTGTATTGATACTTGTTAAGACTGCAAAATATAAAATGGTATGGTAACAAGTAACAATGCCTAGGCGGCTAATCAAATTTTAACTGACGCGGCTTAGCTCAAGTTGACGTAGAATAATTGGTTCACTATAAATCGCTGATATGATATCTCTAAAAGTAATAAAGATGTGGTCTGAAGAGAGTGTAAACTCAATCAAAAATTGGTGCATACCGACTGTACTGTGTAAAACCAAATAGTATTTACCGATTAAGTCAAGTCAATATAATATACATGTCATTGAAATAAGGCGCTGGGTGTATAATTACAGCATGCACGAAAAATTTTAACTAAGAGCAGGATCTATTTCTTATGCAGTGTGCTTACTGCTTACCATGGGTTGTATTCAATTGCGACTGCGGTATTTGACAATCCATCTCGCTCTTGCCACAGTAGTGGTGCCGCAGTCGCAATCGAAAACAACTCATGGTACGCACACAGGTAATGGTTGGCTTATTGACCTCTTAGGGTTTCTGTTTATTTCGGTATAGGTAGTTTCACGAGAGTTGAATTGAATGATTTCACACACAGCTACATAAAGTACTGATTACAAATAATTTAATAAATGAAATGAACGTTAGTGTCAATGAAAATACTACTAGATATATTTTCATTGGTATAAAAACTTTTTAGTCTATTTTACAATTCACTGTATTCACTGTTGCCATCGGTACGAAAAAAAAAGAACAGTGCTTAATTTCAAAATCTCTATCTCATTACAGGACAATGTTGTTGTGTGCTAACTTAACCCTAGTGGGACGACCTATACAACAAATTACGTAGCAAGTAGCCGAATTCTCAATCCTTTTACCAATTATAGTACGATATTTGGGTAGTTTTAGAAGATTTAATTTTAGGCTTTTTTTTACTTCGAATTAAAATCTGTTTCCACGGAGTTATTAAAGTGAAATACAATTAAAACAGGCATTTTATTACAGGTTTTCGTAAAAAATAATAATTTCTGAATAAAATCTGCACTATTCGAAATATTCGTTTTATTCGAATAATGAGTGTTGTAGTATTCGAATAATATTTATGGCGAATAATTCGAATATTCGAATTGCAAACCCTAATTAGCGTGAGCCAGTCCATACTTGTACTGAGTCCCATTTACTTTACATTAGATCTTTTTCATATTTAAGACATATATGTAAAATAACATTGCCCGTACTTGGCGGGCCAGATTATTGTTATCTAATTTATATACAATAAAGATTTTTTCTATTCTATTCTATTTTTCCACTGCACCACGCGTTGAAAATGACATACTAGACAGCGACGAGCAGCTTGACATTTTCATTTCCTCAGAGTCTAAATTTTTAAGTGCATCATCTCGGTATTTGGAAAATATTGTAACCCCTCTATTGTAGAAACTGTGACAATTTAGTAATTTTATTTCTTATGATGAATTTAATTTATAATATGTAATAATGATAATTTATTGAAATTTCGTTTGGATTATATTGTACTGTAATATTTGTTAGTATAAAAATTTGTTCATAATGTGACATACATACATAATTAGGATAAGTTACTGTAATTTCATAATGACATAATTAATATAAAATGAGTATGTACCTATTAAATGACATGATTCGTAATGACTAATGAAACAGTGGATAGAATTGTATAAAATACTTATTAAAATGTATTCACAACACTATTAGCACGTAAGGTTTATCTGTAAGTGCTGGTATGTATAAAATAAAATAAAAAATAAATAAAATAAAAATTATGATATAGTCACATAAGCTACTATTTGGAGCGCGTAAGGGCCCAATCAGAAGGACATATAAATTAAACACATGATTTGTATTATCGTATAATGTATAGAAAAATAGGATAGTTTATATTAAACATATCCCTGGATAGGTTACAAAAAATACAAAAATAAAGAAACTGCTACAAGTCAACGCATCGTCTTCATAGCCCAGTGAGAGATTTTTCAGTTATTAGGTTGTTTCTAGGCAGACTTAACACTAATTTCAACTCACTAGGTGGCATTGTTATAATTACCTATTTATTTTACCTTTAAGTTTTGTAATTGCATTTTTTGTATTTTTTAAATAAGTAAATGATATACTTATAACGAACTAAAAATAATTCCTTATGACACATTTGCATAAAGTCAAAAATCATCTGAGTTATAAACTTGAAAATTAAAGGTCCGGTTTTCTCAAACCAAAAATCGAGTAATTTTTACGCAAAATTTACATAACTTTTAAGAACCTAACACCGTAAATATTACGTAATACTACCGTCGTTATTTCATACAATGACTACTCACTATTGTAAAAGAAATTTAGTTAAATAATACTTGGAAACCAATAACTTCATATACGCAAGGAACAAAAAAAAATATGTAAAGTCAAACATGTCACACGTATATAAAGTGTCCTTGATTGGCAGCGTCGGCGAACAAAACTTCGGCATTTATATCTTCAGCTACAAAATAATTTGTATGTTTCATAACAACTAAATTCTTGTGATTTTATTAAGGATATTGACTACTTATATAAAAAGACGCCAGCCAATTTCATGTTGTTGTTTTATTATTTTTGTAATATTAATGTGACCTAAATAAGATCAGAGTTATTTTATATTTATAATAACAACATACCTATTCAGCGAGACAAAACCATCAGTTCCTCGAATCTTAAGAGTCAATGTTTATTTTATGATTTCAATGATATGGAAACTTAACCACATGTATAATAAATATATATAAAATAATTACTTTGAACTGAGAGCACGGCTAAAAGGCATAGCATTGCAATGTGTAATATAATGACTTAATTCGCGAATTAAATCATGTACATGTACAGATTATCGAAACTGCCCCATCCCTTGCCCCGAAAGTGAGCGTTAGATAACGGGGTGTACTTATAACATAAAGCCCGGAGGGCATATCCATACTAACATAATGATTGAGGTCGTTCACCCCTTGTCGAATCAAAAAAACCGATCACTGTTTATTAACTTCAAGATGATTAATCAGAAAAGCTACCACGTCCCAAAATGTTCTATATTTACATTAGTAGAAATGGGTATTTTGTGAGTTAGATGCGTGTTCGACGTAACTGCACCTTGTGTTTTTAATTTTATTATTTTGTAATTTGTAGATAATAGACATAGTGACAGGATTCCTTCATTTTATCTACACGTCAGGTGTACAGGGCTTATTTTTTCAAAACCAATAAACAAATATCAAAACTATTTAGACAGTATTTGTTAACATCTATGAACCTAGTTTCATTTGTTCAATACTTATCAACATCACCTAAATATGTAAAATATAAATACCGGGCACAAAGGTAACATGTTAAAGGAAATTCGGCCGATAGAAAGCAAAGTAACAAATATAACTAACAAAAATAATAATACCATGCAACAACCATAAGAGAACAATAATTTGTTGGTAGTGAAATTGATTTTATGACAAAATGTATTCAAGACGCTAAAAACAATCTCATGTCTCGAAAGCCATTAACAAAATCGTGTTGTGCATATGGCTAACATTGTCCCCAAGTAGAAAAGGCCTGCTCGTCAGTCACGGTCGATAGTGTAGCATGTGCACCCACGACGCGGCACCGTCTAGCTGAGCGACAGCAGCGGCGCGTCGGCCATGCCCAGCACAGAGTTGAGTTTCTCTAGAGCGTACGCGAGGTTGGTGTACAGTTTCTGGTCGCACCCGTACTTCTCGATGGTACTGAAGCGGAATGTTCGGAAGTTCTTCTCCACGTCTATGTACGTCACGGCTTGCATCAGCGGGCACAGTATTATCTTTGTGTGGTCTTGGAAGTTTATCTAAAAGACAATTATTTGCTATCGAATCAGTAGGTACAATGAGGAGTTAGAGGAGAATAAGTAATCACATAAATATGATTTCGGACAAGTTGGTGCTAAATGTTATAGGCTAAAAGACGACTACTTGTTACCTGCAGAGTACCGTTGGTGAGATACATGATGACGGCCACCGTGGAACGGAACCACTGGTGCAGATGCGGCAGGCGCGACAGCCCGTCGCTCTCGCGCACCACCGCCGATGCGCCTGCAATTCGAACAATCTACGTTACGCGCACAAGCTACACAATACCTCACGGCGTTATTATCGACATCCGACTGTTTACTTTGTGCGAAATATTAATTTTAACACTAATTGGGGCGACAATCTGTTCAGTTAGGCGTAAAGGCATCTTATTGTAAATGTAATCGCTGATTAATGTACCTACATTACTATAAGTTAATATTTAAATTAAATATAGTTTATGTACCTGTTTTCATGAGATAATCAGTCATGTATCTCCTGAAGTAACTCAGAAGCTTCATCTTCTTAGCAAGCTCAGGTGGGTACTTGTCCATAGTTACATAGATTTCTTGACCTTCACGAGTGATGAAGTGTACATTCCTGTCAAATAAGATTGATTGTTCACAATTTTGTAATTTGATGTAGCCAAGGTACTTGTGGCGTGTCTTTTCTAATGTCAAAACGGCATTTTGCTAAAGAGAAGAAACACGACTTAGGTAGTACAGTGTAAATATTTGTACATATATATTAAATCTAGAGTTTAAGTAAACAAATATTGTACGCCGTATTGGCAGGTTATAGTGATACTACCAATAATCAACATGTTACCTCTCTGTACACCTATAACCAAACAATAAATGATTTATATTTACAATCACACTCTCAGTCCCGCACTCGTGAGATTTTAAAGGTTTACTTAAGGCAATAGAAACTTGCAGCTAGCAACACTATATCAGGCATCTTATATTTATCGATCCTTAGACCATGGACATTGTAAGTAGTGAGCTGGCATGGCAAAGTGTACTATATATTAATATTTTTTCATTGGGCCACTTTCATGCGCATCCTACCGAAATCATAACACTGCAAAATGAAAATGTTGTTTTACAGCAAAACGAACACGCTTTATATATATACGCTAGGCCGCACTGGAGAAGTCTGCAGCATGTTTCCGGCAGTGTGTACTTGTGTAGTACATCACTTGCGGACTGGGTAAGCCAAGTGAGTGCAAACCGACCCAGAGCCATGCTGAAAGAGGCACTGAAGGTAACCAGTGTATGGGGCCAAGTGACTCACACTCCATTGGCGAGCATGACGATCTTGCTGGTGTCGTTGAACATGACGCCGACGGACTCGTCGCACAGCTGGTAGCCGAAGCCGTATTTGTCACTGTAGTCCACCCACTTGCTGATCCACACGAGCGGCTGCGCGGCCGGGTCGCTTAGCTCGTCCGTCAGTACTTGCCGCCGGCTCTTCAGCTGCAACCACGTCACACAGTATATATACACTTAACACACTCTTCTATGGGAAAACTAATATTAAATATACATATAAAAGAAAAATAATACAATATAAACGTCGTATTGCGTCACTCGATGTTCTGTTCCTGCTTATACTGTTTCAGACTCATCTAAATATATAAAAGAAGAAGCTGACTGACTGACATATCAACGCACAGCCCAAACGGCTGGTCCTATAGACTTCAAATTTGGCACGTAGGTTCCTTTTATGGTGTAGGCGAGCACTAAGGAAGAATTTTTCAAAATTCACCTCCTAAGGGGTTGAAACGGGGGTCCAAAGTTTGTATGGGGAAACAAGATTAGTTATACTATTTTATCTGAAACTTCACAGGAGTATTGTTTAAGGTAAATGAGTAAACACATGTTTCAGGTTTTTTGAGAATTTAACCCCTGACAGGGGTAAAAGGGGTAAAAAGTTGAAAAAATTAACATGGGTATCGCTTATATCGTTTTTCGTGTCGCTGATCACGAAAAAAGCAACGATTTGAAGATCCAATATGGCGAATGTGTAATACCATCTCCTCTGTTGGTATGCGATGGGGTTGAAATGCCAAAATATCAATATGAGTGTCATTTTTACGTAAATTTCTGGTTCTAAAGAATTTTCCGAAACTTCACCGGAGTATTCTTTAAGGTAAATGAGTAAACACGTGTTTCAGGTTTCTTGAGAATTTAACCCCTGAAAGGGCTAAAAGGGGTGCAAAAGTGAAAAAATCGACATGGGTATTGTTTATATGGTTTTTCGGGTCGCTGATCACGAAAAAAGCAACGATTTGAAGATCCAATGTGGCGAATGTGGAATACCATCTCCCCTGTTGGTATGCGATGGGTTTGAAATGTCAACGTATAGAGTGTCGTTTTTAGGGTTCCGTAGCCAAAATGGCAAAAACGGAACCCTTATAGTTTCGTCATGTCCGTCTGTCCGTCTGTCCGTCTGTCCGTCTGTCCGTCTGTCACAGCCGATTTACTCGGAAACTATAAGTACTACAGTGATGAAATTTGATGGGAATATGTGTTGTATGAACCGCTACAAAATTATGACACTAAATAGTAAAAAAAAGAATTGGGGGTGGGGCCCCCCATACATGTAACTGAGGGATGAAAATTTTTTTTTCGATGTACATACCCGTGTGGGGTATCAATGGAAAGGTCTTTTAAAATGATATAAAGTTTTCTAAAAAACATTTTTCTTAAAGTGAACGGTTTTTGAGATATCAGCTCTCAAAGTCGTAAAAAGTATGTCCCCCCCCCTCTATTTTTATAACTACGGGGTATAAAATTCTAAAAAAAATAGAGGTGATGCATGCTAATTAACTCTTTCAACGATTTTTGGTTTGATCAAAGTATCTCTTATAGTTTTTGAGATAGGTTGATTTAACTGTAATTTTGGTTAAGTTATTGTGCTTACACTGAAAACGATGGCTGAACCTTATAAGTTTAGGCTCCATTCACCAGGTGTATAAATTGACATAATAAGTTTATTATATTTGCTGCTACGGAACCCTTTGTGCGCGAGCCCGACTCGCACTTGGCCGGTTTTTATTAAAATAAAGTAAAGTAAAGTAAGTAAAGTAAATTCAAGTAAAGTAAAGTAAAATAAAATAAAGTAAAGTAAAATAAAATAAATCAAATTAAATTACATGAAATTAAATTAGATTAAATTACTCAGACAATGATCTATATATATATAAAAAAAGAGACTGACAGAATAACTGACTGACTGACATATCAACGCACAGCCCAAACCGCTGGTCCTAGAGATTCTAAATTTGGCACGTAGGTTTCTTAAAATGTTTAGAGGTGCAGTAAGAAAGGATTTTTCAAAAAATTTTCCCCTAAGGGGTGATTTGGGGGTCCAAAGTTTGTATGGGGAAACAAAATTAGTTGGACTATTCTATTTGGAGCTTTACAGGAGTATTTACAAAGATAAAGATAAATGAGTTAACACCTATTTCAGGATTTTTAAGAAAACAACCCCTAAAAGAGGGAAAAGGGGTGAAAAAGTAAAAAACAACAACATGGGTATCGTTTTTATGGTTTGTTGGGTCGCTGATTATGAATACCACGTAGATTTTAAAATCCAACGAGGCGGACGTGAGATACCATCTTCCCTGATGGGGTGCGATGGGGTTGAAATCTCAAAATATCAATATGGGTGTCGTTTTTAGGTTTATTTCTGGTTCTAGAGATTCCAAATTTGGTACGTAGGTTTCTTATAAGATGAAGGGGTGCACAAAGATAAGATTTTTCAAAGTAGAGGTAAAATGATGGTCCAAAGTTTGTAAAGGGGAAACAAGAACAGTTACAACTATTTTATTTGATATGGGTGTCGTTATCGGGTCGCTGATTTCGATAACAACAACGATTTTCAAATCCAACTTAGCGCACGTGAAATAAATAAAAAAACCTCCTTTTTTGTATGACGGTTGAAAATTACGTTTATTACGCGGGCGAAGCCGCGGGTTAAAGCTAGTAGACTATATTGCATGTTGAACTACAGTTTACGTATTAATTAAGGATTTTTTGCTGGCGCGGCTTCCCGCATCCGTAAGTTTCAATATAGTACATAATATACCCTTTAAACATTGACCTCAAAATTAAAACCATCATTGACCTCAGTTTGTTGAACACGACGTGTTTCATGTCTTGCTACCACATTGCAGCCTAAGCTATGCAATTTCAAAGGAGTGAATAGAAGTCTTGTATTATGGTACTGGAGGAACATATTTTCCATGACACCACGTTACTTGTTAACATTTATACTGCATCCCTGGCAGTGTACATACCTTACAATTCAGCAATTTGACGAGCTGCTCTCGTAGAGACAGCAAGTGTTGTCTGTTGGCCTGTGGCTCCGCGAGGCCAGCGGGCACTACTGAGATCTCATTGCGACGTCCATCGTCTGCAAACAAGTTTGATAAACCAATAGCTTAGTCACTTAAGGGTACAAGGTAATATCATTAATGGGAATGGCGTAAAGCTGGTGTGAAAATACAAACAAACAAAAATACTACCTACAAGCAAAACTTGCATGACCATTGGTCCTGGATGAATGCAGTGCTGTAATGAGTGCAATGTGTCATGGTGGGCGATGGTGTGTGGACCTCTCATGGAACTCTGCAGGTAATTTAGGTATTGCAAAATTGGATGGTTTACCATAAGAATTGATTTCATGAAGAGGAAGGCGTTGCAGCGCAAGCTTCTCGAGCTGGTCCGTGCGCGGCGCGGTGGTGAGGCAGGAGAGCGGCAGCGCGGCCGGCATGATGCCCGCCGTGAAGAACTGGTGCTGCAGCAGCTTCTCCACGGACGGGCGCCGCAGCGGCTCCTCCTGCAGCTGCATCACTATCATATCCACCGCCGGCTTGCGCAGCGACGACGGGACTCTGCAACCGCCGCGTCATGCACATCAAGCAAACCTACACTAAACAACTCCAACCTGTGTATCTGCGACGCACGTCGTCTTATACTTTTAATGTTAAAGTGTAAATGTTCCAAGTATCCTTTTCATTGGATGATATATAGTGCACATTATTCTTATTACTCAAAACTGTTACTTAGTTTTATAGCTAAGCATGACTTAGCTAGGGTACTGAGATATCATTAGCCTCGTATGCCTTTAAATAAATGACTATTTATGTAATATTAGGTACTTACCTTCGCAAAGGTAAATTTAAAAAAGTATTTACGGTTAATTACGACAATTGCGCTCGTACCCAAAGCGCTTTGTTAGCTCGCCGAGCATCAACATCGCATTGAGTTATTAGTGTTGGACTTGATGGCATGCGACAAGAAAACGTTTAAAGTGAAATATTTCCAGATTTACAGGTAATTAACATCACAAATGAATGTGCATAATGTAAATTTATGATACACATATAATAAAAAGTGAGCGGTTGAAGATGCGCGGACGTAACAAATGCTTGTAGCTGAACAACACGGACGCAGAAGGGTCGTGAGCAGCCGCCACCGCGAGTACCACCTGAGGCGATGGTGGAGCGTATTGTCCTCGACCAGCGCTCTAGCCAGGCGCGCGCGCAAGGCGCGCCAGCCGCCCGCGCCCGCGCCGCACGCGACCAAGGCGCGGTATATGCTCTCGCTATTGTCAACAACACAATAACACTGCATTTATAATTAACCCTTACATATTCTTCTTAACCTGATATTAATTTTAAACTTAACTAATCCGATGTGAATCATACTGTTGCCTTCTATATACTTTATCTATTATATTGCATTAATTACTGGTGGACTTTGTAACTATATAATTAAGTAACTAAATTATTAAAGTAGAGTATTCTGTACCTGTATTCACACTCTTTTATTCTCTTGTATGTGTCTTTCAGAGAGGAAGTCTCGAATGGGGGTTTCCCGACGAGTAATGTGTACATGATACAGCCCAAGCTCCAGATGTCCACTTCCAAAGAGTGGCCTTTCCTAGTCAGTATCTCTGGCGCAATGTAGTTGGGCGTTCCACACACAGTCTGCTTTCTCTCTCCTGAAAAGCATTTGGACATTTGGTTTGAGCTGACTTCTGCTTTCTAAAATGTACCTAATAATACACTGCCTAATAGTTCCTATGCAATAAAGACATCTATATTGTAGAAAAATGACACTAATATTATGTTTACGGTAATGAATTTGCTATTATGAGTACATGTGCAAGGAAAACTATCAAGAACCGTAGTTATTAGTTAGAACAATAAAACAGTATAACATCAATAAAAATCTACAGTCCCTAGAGAAGAGAGCTTACTTACCTTCAAATTCGATTCTAGCAGCGAGTCCAAAGTCACCAATTTTGACATGTAGCTCGTCATTAAGAAACAGGTTGCCCAGCTTGAGGTCGCGGTGTATGATCCGGTGGCTGTGCAGGTAACGCACGCCCTCGAGGATCTGGTGCATGAAGAACCGAGTCTCCGGCTCCGTGATCGCTTTACGCCGCTTGTGGAGCTCCATCATGGACTGCCAATCACACAAACAATTGCAGGTGATTGTAGTTGATGTAAGCATACATAGGTGCAGATTCAGGGTTACATCATATTATGAGCCTATAAATTTAAAACTAACAAAATTCATCATAAATTGAAAGAAATGTCATATAATACAGTGAAAGTGATAGTACGCACTACTATTTAGGTAGTAAATACTTAAAAACATGAATCAAAACATTTATTGTAAATAATAAATCATTTAAGTCATGATTTCCATAGTAACAATATTCAGTTTTGTAATTTATAGTAAATTATTGGGAGCAGCTGATTATACCTAGTAAATATTTACTGTTAATTTCCTGGAAGTGTATAATCATGAGTGGCGGAAAATTACACTCAATAGATTTTAATTCTAAGTTTTTTAACTCTTCGTTTACTTTCCAGGCTGTTCAACTGTGGAACTCTCTTCCCCTTGACGTAAGACGTGCTCAAACTATAACTGCCTTTAAGTTGAAACTCAAGGAATACTATCTGTCTCTTCCTGAGCTTTTCTTCTTTGACACTGTCGTTTCTCTTCTTCACTCATCGTTATGTATATATATATATATTATGTATGTATTTATTATGTATGTATGTATATACATACATACATAATACATATATACGTAATATACGTTTCATCGTATTATTATTTTGGTATGTATATTTATTGTGTGTGTTGTTTGTGTACTTTTGTTAATCTCTGTGCCACCTACTACGTATTTTCATTCGATCTGTACTCCACTACCCAAAGGTTGTCTGGAAGAGATCGCTCTTTAGCGATAAGACCGCCTGTTGCTACCCCTTACTGTTACTGTTCTGTATTATTATTTTCTCTTGTAACTGTATTTCATCTGTGTGAGGTGTGCAATAAAGAGTATTGTATTGTATTGTATTATTTATAATTAAAAGTATAATACAGGGGTCACCAAGCCTGTGCTATGACACAGTGTTTTCTAGACAGACAAACATAACTGTAAGAAATATTGCTTGTGGCTATATGTATGATACATAATTTTATAGACCGGACTATATTACAGTATGGTAAAGGAATTTGTTCATGTACTATTTTGTACCTTGTCACGGTACCAAAACACCGGATCCCTAGCAGCTATAATACAGATTTTCTCTGTGATATGGAACATAAATCCAATTCCTTAACCGTGCATGAAGAAATTCTAATTTATAAAATTATGGAAGTATCGCTGGCAGAGCTACTTATCTCTCTCGCTTTGCAATGTATTGCCATTTTACTGACAATTTTTCGCTTTGCATCAAAGTTATTATGTACAGTCAACCAATTGGAATTCCAGGCCACTCTAAAACCATGTCAAATTGCAGTAAGAGCTTTCATACAATCTGATTTATAGCATCACTATGACATAGTCCTACAGTAGGCCAAGGTTCCAATTGGTTGACTGTACCTATATAGTTCTTTGTATACGACAATTCAAGCCAGGTAAATAATAGTACATATAAGAGCTCTTAATTGACATAAGGACATAACCAATAGTTTATATGTTAAATGTACTGTATGCATGCTCAATCTATTTGGCAAGCTCTCTATTTTGGCTGTGGGCAAGACAGTGAGAGCCAAATGCCACAGTCCAGGCCATGACATGGAATAAGGAGGATCAAAGACCTGAACTAAATTGTTTAGAAGTCAAATAGTGATTATGATTATTCATGCATGTGGTGTTTTAAATCAATTTACTATTATGCTTTTATGTAATTATATTGCTATTTGGTATTGGCGCTAATTCAAGTTCATAGGACTCACGGTCACATCTTTACGAACATATGTATGTGAACCACTGCTAGGTACATGCTTCCTCTCAAGGTACAGAAAAGTTTAAGGTCAACTCAAGATGCCCAAAAGACACTAGAGTACATATAAAATAGTGGAAATTTGAATTGTTGTAAGTCCAACCCTTCAACATAGTCCCTTACGACATTTGAAATACTAAATACCTTTTACAAAGTACCTTTTACTAAAAACAAACAAATATTTTGCTAAGACTAAATAGTGCAACTCATGGCATGGCATGGGTCATGAACTCAACTGAATGGGAGCCCATCTGAAGGTACATCTGAAATGAAACCTGAAGATGTTTTGCATCATGAATAAAATTTACTAGAGCTGCCACTGGAAATCAATGCAAAGTGGACAGAGCTTTATGACAGGTTGTGTAGATTTCAGAAGTCTTTAACCAGCAGTGGACTGGCAGGCAGCCTCTCAGTTGATTAAGTTACTTAAATTTCAAATTCAATTTTAAGTCAGAGTTCTAAAACTCAAAAATGATGTATGCTACACGTGGAGTTTAGCACTGCCAAATATTTGCAATAATAAATGAGGATGTTTGAAATAGTTATTAAATTCACAACAAACAATTTAATTTAGTTATTTATTATTTTGATAAAAAAATAATAAAATAAAATAGCACAGCACTAAGAGTATATTATTATGAACTGTTTCTGAGAAATAACCAGTTTTGAAGAGCCTGTTAGGCCAGTTTTGTTTTTTATTGGATTCATGTAGATGGCACTAAATTTGTTAATTTTATTTCACATCAGTAACTACAGAACATCAAATAAATAGTTTAAATAATTTAATTGACTCACCCGTCTTTTACACAACTCCAGCACAATGTAAATGTTAGAAGCATCTTCGAAGAAGCTGTGGAACCCTACAACATGCTTGTGGTTCAGTGAGCGGTGGATGGATATCTCCTGGGCCATCTTTTCTTTGTGACTGGATTTTGTCATCATTGACTTGGGCACTATCTTGCCTGCAAACACTTCTTTGGTACCAGAGTGCTGGATTTGATAGCACTTTGCAAAACCTCCCTAAAATTGGACATATGTAAGTATATTAGTTATATTACATTTGTGTGGAAAAAGCTGTGTTAAAACACATATTAAACGAATAGTACAACAAAGGCAGATATTAACTGCAAAAATGCCAATTGTGACAAAAATTCTTGAATTCTAAGCAAACAATTTAATCAAATGTATACAGTTATAAAACAGATTAATAGTTACAAAACTTAGACAAACATAAATAGAGTTTACCCATTTGTGTATGATCATTCAAGTAAGGAATTATTTTTACTATAATACGGGTACTTCATGTTACAAAGTTATGAATACCCATAGTAAATAAGTTGATGCAGCTGTATAATCTAGTCAATTATTCATGTACCCATTTATTTACATATTAGTACTGTTCTGTCTCAATTGACTGTTTACATCATACATATATTAGAAAAATATTCACATGCAACAGCAGGTGAAATTCAAATGCATGGTTTAATCTCCCGTTGGCGATTTTTTGGTGTTTAAAGGTTTTAGGGACTCCCAAATACTCTTTTGGAGTAAATAAATGGGAGGATATACAAGAGTACAAAATGAGGGGGTATATGTTAACTAAAATAAATTACTTTGTAAAGAAATATACCATTAGGTACTTACTTTTCCAAAGAACCGTAATCTTTGATAGGTGCAGTTCCTGCTTTTGTCGATAATAATTTCAGGAATGGTTTTCGCATCATTTTCTGCATTAGTCGACATTTTAAACTGTGTAAAAATTATACACTAATAACGAATAAAGAACGGTATACTTTAAAATATACACAAAGAATCCGTCTGATAGCGACCGACTGTTGCGCAAGATAATGACTGTTGCAATAAAAAATTTAAATTGGAACGGCTTTGTGGTTGCTCCAATCATAGACATACATTTTCTACCAACACGACAAAAACGTTTCCGTTTCTACCAAATGATACCAGCTACAAAAAATTGTAATACAAAGTTTTGTTATTTAAAATAAGATCATTGATTATTATGCATAAATATATCCTTTCTTAATTATATATTTGCTTTTAGGATCCTGCGCTATACATAATCCTATAAAATTATTATCTTACAAACAATTAACTTTAGTGTAAAATCTACCAATCTACCAAATCATAGCTAAAAATTGCAGTACGGTCCGTATTGCAGTCGCGTTTCTCTGCTTAGGCAAATATTACACTATGATATATCTATGATCATAGATTATATTATGTCTCCCTTTTTTTAACGTTGAAGAAAAAGTAAAGCCCCTTATTCACGGCAGTCCGCCGGCACTCCGGCATGGCTGGATGTAGTGGATACACGGTGTGCAAGTGGCCCAGCCTGGCAGTCCAATTCGCACTTATTCGTTGAAAGATGCGCAGCGCTGCGTTGTAGCGCATACACTGTACTCGAATTAAAAAATGCCGCCATCTCTTAAGTCATTTTTAATAATGAATAATTAATATTTTTTGCATTTCCGCATTTCTCAATTGTTTATTACCGTAATTTAGTGCAATTCGGACTGCAAGGAGGTGGGCGGAGCTAGCAGGATGTTGCCGTACGGCACGCATCCGGCAACGACATTCACGATGCTATGTTACGTGCCGGAGGTGCCGGCGGACTGCCGTGAATGAGGGGCTTAACCCCTTACCGCATAAGAATCCATATTTGGTTTCATATGTTTACAATTTTTTTTTTAGATCAAATCATGATTATTTTTTTAAAACCAAATGTTATTCATGAAAAGTAAGTTATCGTAAAACGGAACATATTTTTTTATTTGCGAGGGTACGCGATTTTGTTGTAAAAATATGGAGGGTAAACGTGACGAGTGTGATCGATGCAGTGTGTGATAAAAAGTCTTACTTTAATGGGAAAAAATAAATAGATGAAGGTGAGTTATAACATCAAATAAAATCTAAACAGGTAATTTGAAGGTCCTTTATTATGTATTTCGTATATGTTTTTATAAATATTGGTTATTTCTAATACATACGACCTAGTTTTTGGAAGAGCCATATTTGGCTTCGTATGTGTTCAAGTTGTAAACAGTGCCCGTCATATTTGGCTTCGTATGCATTTTTTTTTATGCTATAGGGGGCAAACGAGCAAACGAATCGCCTGATGGTAAGCGATTAACGTCGTCCATGGACACCCGCAACACCGGAGGTGTCGCAAGTGCGTTGCCGGCCTTTAAGGTGGGAGTACGCTCTTTAAGGGTGCTTTATTATCGTTGTTTCAGACATGGATCCTTTGCGATTTTATGAAACTTCCAAGCATGTTAATAGTATTCCTGGTGACGGAAGCTACAGTGACGATGATATTGCGTCTGAATCTGATCATGATTACGAACCCATTTCTAGGCGTGCAGTATTGAGTGGCGTGTCTGGTTTCAGCTATGACTTTGATATCTTTGCTGGAATACAAAGCAATTCATATCCTTCCGATGCACCTGACTTGGGCGTTAGCTCAAATGTAGTTACTCGACTCACTTCCACAGTACCACGATATCTTAATTACAAGATATGTTTTGATAACTGGTTTAACAGCCACTGCTACAAGTTTACTTGTTTAAAAATGGTATGTTACCTTTGGGGACAGTAAGGCTTAACCGAGTGCCGAACTCAAGCATGCCCTCTGAAAAAGAAATGAAAAAACGAGGACGCGGAAGTATGAAAGAGAAGACAGCGGTTGTGGATGACGTGAAGCTTAGCTTGGTTTCCTGGTTTGATAACAAGACCGTGAATATGTTGTCAGCATACGTAGGCAGTAAACAAAACGACGTTACGTCCGCCAACAAAAAGAGTATAGAGAGGTAACTTCTCCTCGGGCTGTTGATGTATACAACAAACACATGGGAGGAGTCGATTTATTGGATTCGATGCTCGGTTATTACCGTATCCATCTGCGTTCTCGCCAATGGTATAAAAGAATTTTCTTCCACATGGTCGATATGTGCATAGTTAATGCTTGGTTGTTGTGGCGCCGAATCAACGAAGGACAATATGTAGCATTGTTTGATTTCAAACTTGCCATCTCAGAGCATATGCGTAAAGCAGGAAAAACTAGCGAAAAAACGAGGCCGTCCTGCTAGCATCCTCGGGACACCAACATCAAGTCCAACACCAACGTCCAGTGCGTGTAATTCACCGAATACCAATAAAAAACCTCGAAAAACTCCGGCTAGTCCCCAAGATCTGCCTTTGAACTCAGTACGTTCTGATGGCATTGATCACTTCCCTATCTGGACAAAGAACATGCGCCAGTTGTGTAAGAATTGTGAAAAGTATCGTTCTTTCACTAAGTGTGAGAAATGCTCTGTTTATTTATGTTATAATGACAAAAGAAACTGCTTTAAAGATTTTCATGAAATGTAATAGCTTTTTACCTATTTGCATACAAGGCCACATATGACATGACGATTTTTCACTGTAAATGCATACGAAGCCATATGTGGCATTATTTTTTAATTTGGTTAATAAGGAATAATATTTTTTTTTGACAGTTGTTATGTATTGTACAAAGCAAATAAATCATGTTCCCGCTGAAAAAAAAATTTAATTTCATTTCTTTAATAATTCATGCGGTAAGGGGTTAAGGCATTTGGATAAGGCATATACAACTATGATCATAGATATATGATAGTGTATTATTGGCCTTACTGTTAACCGGTTCAAGAATCGAATGGTCTTTTGGCTTTTTAATCAACCGGACTAGCAACTATGACATTAATAGGACATTTCCTATACTTTTTGTATGGACACTACACTGCGGGTATTTGCGTTTTGCCTCTCGCTCGCACCAGTTAAAGTTTGCTTCGGTGCGAGTGAGAGGCAAAACGCAAACCCCCGATGTGTGATGTCTTCTTCTTCTTTTAAATAATGGTTTCTGTCCGAGTTGGACAATTTTGCCAGTGTCACGTATTATATATTTTAGTATTTGTATAAATAGAATAGTATATTGCCACTAGGGCGACGTTGTTCGGTAATTGACCTCGCTATATGTTAAGTTTATAGCTAAAAGACTTAAAATATAGCTTCTCAGGGGCCAAGATCCCGGGATTGCCGCTTTGTGACTAAAGGAGTGACTGAACTCGTTTCAGGATTAATTCTTCATTAGCTGTATACTGCTTCGTTAGTTTACTGCACAATTAGCTATCAAAATTACACATTAAACAACATTTTGTACACAAAATACAAAAAATTATTCCAGAGACGCCATCGTCAACCCGAGAAACAATGTCCTCCAACTCCGATGTGTGATGTCTGCTTAAAGGAAATGTGTGTCTGCCATTTTTTGCGGGGAAGGGGCACGTCAAATGTAATAGCTATTCGTACGTAACGTACAAATAGCTACGTCAGATAAACGTCAGTCTATACAAAGAGTATACCAAACCCCCCGTTAAAACTGAGAATATCAAAGTCATAAACCCGTCCTTCACTTCCTTACCAAGTAAAGGAAGTGTCAAAAAGAGATATATAATATGTTTGTTGTACATATATAATATGTTTGTTATTTCTCCGATTCCGTAGGTTGTCAACAGTTTTGCTGATCTCTTTTGATGCAATTCGTCCAAGCAGCCAAAATAAATACATCGTTGTAATTTGGTAGTCAGTGTCAATGCATTACAACTTAACTTGGTCGCATATTTTTATAGTGGATTTTTCAAATGTGTAAGAGGCACGTTATTAGGTTAGACTTATTATATTCTTTGCATAGGACATTTGAGAAATCCACTGCCAATTTCAAGGCCGCTCCAAACTGTTTACATTTGACAGTTGTTGTGCTACTTCCATGTTTTAGTTATTCTTCCGTGGGATGGACCGGACAAATGCGGCGGTTCTGATTTTTGCAAACATTTTCATGATGTTGGTTTAATGAATAGGTAATCCAAGTAGGTATGTGACCTCGAGCGCCGAACGCAACTTTACCAAAATTAAAAAAAACACTGTACCTCAAAAGGAAATAAACGGAACCCCTATAGGATCACTTTGTTGTCCGTCCGTCCGTCCGTCTGTCAAGATCCTTTTTATCTCGGGAACGCGTAGAGGTAGCAACATTACCAAAATTAAAAAAAACGCGATAATTCCGGTTTTTAGGGTTCTGTACCTCAAAAGGAAAAAAACGGAACCCCTATAGGACCACTTTGTTGTCCGTCCGTCGGTCCGTCTGTCAAGACCCTTTATCGCGGGAACGCGTAGAGGTAGCAACATTACCAAAATTAAAAAAAACGCGATAATTCCGGTTTTTAGGGTTCTGTACCTCAAAAGGAAAAAAAACGGAACCCTTATTCACTTTGTTGTCCGTCCGTCCGTCTGTCAAGTCCCTTTATCTCGGGAACGCGTAGAGGTAGCAAGTTGAAATTAATACCACATATAATGTGGGTATGGGGGCCCCTTGAAGTTGTGAAAAAACAAAACTTTATGTCAACGCAATCATAAGATACGGCCGTTTATGTCGTATTTCCCATACATTTGCAATGGGAATGAAAACGTATAGAGTACCACCGACCCGCCGGCCGAGTACCGTTGACCTAGAATCACGAAATTTTGCAAAAAGCAAGAGCTTGTACCACAAGTACAGGAAAAATTCCGAAAACCGTATAATTGCTGCACACTGAGAGTTCCATGCCACCAGTATTTTAAAGTACCTACCTACCTAAGGTCATAAATGGGAGAGCATCTTTTGTGCGGATCCTCGGTTGGCGAATCTAACTCGCACTTAGCCGGTTTTTTTAGAAAGGATAAGAGATCTTTATTGCATTCCAAGTACTTTTCTTAGATTATGGCTATTTTAACCCTTACGGACTAGTTTTTGACAATATCTTTTTTTAAATAGGAGAGAGTGGGTAACAGTGGATCACTTTTTTTTTTGAACTGTGGTTCGAACCCAGCCCCGGGCAAGTGGGCACCGAGGCCTAGATCACTTTTTCTGTGCTGTATGATATATCTTTCTAAATCTACTAAAACTTTGGCGGGTCACAAAAGTTTCAAGAAGAAACCTCTGAAATCCAAGGATGGTCAGCTTATTGTAACATCCGAAGGGCAACTGCATCGCTGGCGTGAACACTTTTTGGAGGTCTTTCGAAGCTCAGCAACATCGGCACCAGTTGAAATCCAAGACAGCTTTTCACCGCCTCGACTTCTTGATATAGACACATCTCCACCAAAGCATGAAGAAGTAGACAAAGCAATCCGTTCTCTAAAAAGTGGCAAGGCGCCAGGGCTTGACCTCATATCTGCGGAAATGCTTAAAGCAGACTTACCTACCGCTGTTAAGTCTCTGACGTCCTTGATCGAAAAGATCTGGGATAGTGAGGAACTTCCTGACGACTGGAGTAAGGGACTCCTAATCACAGTGCCCAAGAAGGGCGACCTAATAAGTGAGTGTGGCAATTGGAGGGGCATCACTTTGCTTTCGACTCCTTCTAAGGTCCTCTGTAAGATTATCCTAGACAGGTTGTCGAAGGCCGTCGAACCGCTCCTGCGAAACGAGCAGGCAGGCTTCCGGCCTAATCGCTCGTGTACCGACCAAATCCACACTCTTCGTATCATACTGGAGCAGGCATCAGAATTTCAAAGAGAAGTATACCTAACCTTTGTAGATTTCGAAAAAGCATTTGATACACTGAGATGGTCTAGCTTGTGGTCCCGCCTGCATTGTATTGGTGTTCCGTCGAAACTGATCCACTTGCTCCAAGCTGTCTACAAGAACTACTCGTGCAAAGTTACCCATGATGGCCTTATTTCAGAAGATATTGCTGTACATGCTGGTGTTCGACAAAGCTGCCTTTTATCACCTCTTCTATTTCTAATCGCACTGGATGGCATCATGCGCCGAGTGTATGATAACGGGCGTCGCGGAATAGAGTGGGGAATCTCCAATGTATTAGAGGACTTGGACTATGCGGACGACCTATGTCTGCTTAGCCACACACGTACCGACATGCAAACCAAACTTGAAGATCTGCGATCAAAGGCGATGAACATAGGCTTGAAAATCAACACCCGAAAGGCCGAAAGACCCAAGAAATGAGATCTGGAGTGAAGAACTCGACACCGTTGCTGATTGGCACAGAGGTTGTGGAATGAGTCCACAAGTTCACTTATCTCGGAAGTGTAGTGTCAGAATCTGGGGGGACAGAAGAGGACATCACTTCGCGGATCGCCAAAGCCCGAGCGACCTTTGCGCAACTGCGTCCCGTATGGCAATCACGAAAACTGACACGTAGAGTAAAGCTCAAAATCTTCGGGTCCAATGTTAAGTCTGTGTTGCTTTACGGGTGCGAAACGTGGAAGGTTACAATTACAACGGCCATCTCCAACCAGCTCCAAGTCTTCATAAACCGATGCCTTCGCCGAATCCTCGGTATTTACTGGCCCGAAACTATCTCAAATGAGAACCTGAGAACGCGTTGTCACGAAACGCCGATCGACCAACAAATCAAGCGTCGCAAGTGGAACTGGATTGGCCAGACGCTCCGAAGGGGTCCCGATCATATATCCAAACAGGCATTTGACTGGAATCCTCAAGGAAAGCGGAAGCAAGGCCGTCCCAAACAATCCTGGCGCCGCACGGTGATAGGCGAAGCACAGAGGATCGGAAAGACTTGGAGTGAGGTCAAGAGGGAAGCTCAAGATCGAACGACGTGGAGAATAACTGTGGACGCCCTCTGCCCCATCTAGGGGACATAGGATCATAAGTCAAGTAAGTCATGATATATCTTTCAATTTATAAAGGGAAGTTAGTCAAATTCAGCTTGCAAGATTTGACCCTATCGAACACACAAACCCACAAACATACTATGTAAGATAAATAAAAGTATCACAACCGTGATATCTACTAAAACTCCTTTTAAATTCACCAATTTTGACGGAAAGTAAACTACAGAAACCTACACTGAGCCTGGGCCGACATGCTCTTGGCCGGTTATTTTTCTAATATACTGCGTACGCGACCACCAAAGCAAAATGCAGGACTAAAACTTGGTAAGGGTGTTCGCTAAGGGTGCAAGTAAACCCGGTATCTTAATCTGATACGCTGGAGTAAGCGAAAAACTCCAAAATCCCCTATTGGGCTTCCTAATGGCTTTTTTATTTTGTATCTCATTAACTAGCTAATTGTCTATTAACTTGACCGTGTCCCTGTTAATCAGCTTCTAGTGATGATTTTGTTTGTTTTATGTTTGATAAGAATTGTTGAAGGTAGAGCAGATTTTAGGTGAGGGAAAATCTACGCAGTCGGGCGATAAAGGTTTATCTGCGCGAGCGCATCCTGCTGCCGTTATTGCCACTCCTTGTCGAGTGCTTCGTCGCGGCTGGACCAGTTATGATCATGATCTCCGATCACGGACATATGAGACGGGTCTTTTGATAACCCTCATACCAGTCTGTGGCGAAGCGATAGGAAGCATTAACGGGAAGGCTTAGCATTTTTATTTGTCATATAGCGTGACTCGTCCGCATCCGCGAAACTGGCTTAACCTAATACTTCCGTGAATCACTTGTGGTCATTCATTTCGAACTAACGTTATTGTCACTTTTCCTTAACTGCAGCAAAAATATTATGCATTCATTTACGAAGCTGTGCTTGTTATAAGTTTCCCGTAACTTATTCAATGAGATTTTTAAACATGCTACGTGGGTGTTTATGGATTGTATTGACAGGCGTAGTGTTGTTATGCAGGAATGGAAATACTCAGAGATCCTGGGTGACTACAGATGAATGTAAGTAAAAATAATATCAGTATTTAAATGATTTTGTTACAGTAGTCGTTACATATACATACATATATTGTTAGATTTGTCAGACTGCATATTTTATCATCAGTAACTTCACACATATTTCAATAGTAATTAATTAATAACCGTTGACATACTTTTAATGATGTAATTATGAATTAATAATAATTAAATTTAATGATTTTAATAAATTTGAACATAAATATGCTGGATAATATTTAATGTATGTATAATTTGTTAAGTAGCTAGTTTTAGGAAAGTTTTTAAGTATTTACAATAGTAGGAAGTAGGTATTACAAAATTGTATTGAGTAGGTATACCGTATTAATTTATGTCCTTTCTTATGCACTAACTGGGCATCTCCCATTCATTATCTTATTTAAGTAGTATTTTAACTCAAAGCTAGCATTTAGGGCACTAGACACAACAAATTTATAACTATATTACAGGTTCTGCCACATCTGTTTGTCCTTCTCTTCCGTCCTTAATTTTTATTATTCCAAGGAACCTCCATATATCTACCTATTAATAATTAAGTTAAAAACCATTTTTCTTAAAGTTAATATTTCTAGAAAAAAATGGTACAAAAGTGAAAAAGAAAACCTTTCTCCCCCACTAAAACTCGGTACAAAAATTTAATTGTATGTCAAATCACGAATAATTTAATTATTAAATAAAAACTTTTTAACAAAAAATAACTGACACCTAAAAGTGAAAAATAAAATGTATTCAATTTGATTTCCAGTAAGGTTCGAAAAGGATGAGTACGGTACTTAATGAAACAAATGGAGGTGACACCATCACGGATACGTTCAAAGTCGGTGCCAAGCCAAAACATTATTCAAAGCAGAATTGGTTACGAATGCAAATCATCCTAGTTTTTTTCATTTCTCATGCTCTGAAAGTGGGTTATTGTTTATCTATAAAGCGGGTGGAAAACGATGCATGGCGGCCCTAGGGTCTCAAACAAATATATTCCTCTTGGTTCTCGACTTGTACGCACCAAGCAGAACAAAGTGTCAACAATATTCTTATTTACTCACCCCAGAAACAAATCCACGGGTATAGTTCTTTTGCTCAAATTATTGGAATTTATAGTAGCGATTATCATACGTAAAGATGTGAATTCGTGCATAAATTTTAATTTTTCTCATTGATTCTATTTAGCGGTGACAGTTTTAAGTAAAAATAAAACTTTTTAGGTTTATTCCTTACCTAAAAAGTTTTATTTTTACTTTAAAATGTTCAGGTAAAGAATGGCAGTAAGTTATACAGCCAGTCATTAATTATACTAACTTATTTATGCAAAATACAAAATATTAGTCATACAGTTAGAAAAACCCAACTGTGTTTGTAGAAAAGCGCGGCAAATTTAAAATTTCGCGATTAGCAATACTGTATTTGAATAATTTATTCGAAAATTGTGTATAATAGTAGGTATATCTACATTTTATCTGTGGCATGTTGCGTGTTGTTGTTAGTTACTAATTTTAGTTTTCGATTTCCACAGGAATATCTGATATCGACATTCAACAATGTAATTAGTTCAAGGGATATAGCAGCCAATACTCAATACAATACCTGGTATAACATTATTTGATGTCATTTATGTGATGTTCGTTTTAGGATATTTTGAGGTTAGGTTTTAGGTTTTAAAAGTTTTTTTTTTATAAATAAATAAATAATTCTTTATTTGGCAGGCAAGAATCCCATAAAATTACAATTTTGTACTGCAAACATTGATATATGAATATCCAATGAAGTTATTTCTTTATTTCAGTATTAAATTACATGATAAACTCGGAAAAAGGTACTGAATGGAGTCCAAGAAAACCGATTGTGAGTTTATCACCCGCTCAAGGCAATTGATGTAGAATTTTTTGAATTTATTCTGACTACTTTTCAAGTATAATAGAAAGATAGCCTGAATAAATGATAGATAAGAAGAAGAAAAAATAGTAAACAGTGAAACAAAGTTACCAATGTTTGTTTTCAATAAAACAAAATACCTATAGTATGCCGTTGTTTTGTTCAATATTCTATACTCTTGTACTTAATGCTTCCTACAAGATTTTTTTAAGAAGTTACAGGAGTAGTTTTAGCTTTATAGTTTTTTTTTTTACTTTCCTACCTAATCGGAAATGGGTGACTTTCAGCCCTTGGTTAACAATCTACTATTTTAATTCTCCATTATATTTATGTGTCATAAAGTTATCAAGCCACATGTACTTAGCCATTCCTTTTTGTAGGATGTCACAGTTCTAATAGTAACCTAATCCTAAGCTAATCCTTGCAGTTCTTCTTCTTTAGATTTTAGGGTTGCAGTTTTTACTAAACGTTTCTTTAATAAAGCTTTCACATTTTAGTAACTAAACTTAAAACTCGGGTAAATCCATCTGTCAGATTATGCGCTTTTGGTATAAAGAAAAGGTAATAACGTGGATATTTGCTGAGAGGGTCGAATCGATTTACCAGTTTGAAGTTAAGCGACACAATATTAGAGTGTGATAACATTTGATCCAAGCATGCAGGGCATTAACATCGCCATATCATATTTATAATTTTATGCCACACCTGCCTGCCTTTTTCCGCACGCTACGCGTACGGAAAGGAAAAACCCGATTTCTGGCCGAGTGTAGGCATAAAATAATGTACCTAACACGTGAGGTAATAAATAAAGCCCTTGATCGCATATTTACGTCCCTCGCTTGCAGCTCGGGTCGCAAACCTCTGCGATCTCGGCCTTTCTTTGTTTTACCGCACTAGTTAGGTAATGTACTATTTCAACACACTTGCTCGTAACGAGGTTCTTATCGTACCGCTTTCAGGCTCATAATCCTAGATACGAGTATTAAACACGCGTGCTTTTTCATTATATTATTGAACTAGTGTTGTAATCAGATAACCCCATCAAATTAAGTTTGTACCCTACGAGACTAAGTTACGTACACAGATAATACATTCAAATTTTGTCGGATTGGAAAGTTTTTTTTTCCAAATAAAGTACACTGTTTTTAGCCGCATAATAACTTATGCCTTAAAAGCAATATCTCCGTATTTAGTTGAATACATGGATTAAAACCTTCTGAATTATTGAATATACGTGAAATTGTATTAAATGATTCAAAATTCACAATAATTTGTGCTTCAAACATAAATAATTTCATTTTTTATTTTGGCTGTTTGGCGGGCCTCTGCCTCAAATTTGCGCGCGCAAAGCGATTCGAAAAAAATACACCAATGGCGCGCTGCGGTAACTTATTTACGTAAAACATTTTTGATTGTTTTCTCGCTTTATTATTATGATAAAATGCAACTATAATAGAATTAGAAGTAAAACTATAACAATATGTGGATTAGGCTCCTCTGAAACTACAAAACGCGGCGCGGGTGCTATCATGAAAATCTAGTTGTACTTAGTAGTGATAAATATACCTACCTACTTATTTGTGACGTTTGGGCCTTAGCTTCGGGATTTATTAATTGAAAATGTAAAATATTGTCATCAACCGACGTCGAAAAGGCATCGCAAGAAGCTTCAAGTACCTAGTCTATATAGGTTAGTGAAACTCATATGCTAATTACGAGTACCATGTAGGCATTCTGATATGATTCTGACAATTAAGTTAACGTATTTAACAAAAGTTAATAACCTCGAATTAAATTTTGATTTTTACTTACAAGTGTGTTGAAAAATGTCGTATGACACGTGTGTGCATGGCCATTATATACATCGGCTTTCTTATTGCGCACTCGCTTTCAGCTCGCGAGCACAATACCGCCTCGTGTATAATGACTATTTCAGAGCGTGTACTATTTCAGAGAGAAGAGATTTTATTATTGAACAGTAATGTGTCTATTTGGCTTGGTACCGACTTCAAACGTATCAGTTGGTAGCGCTATGTGGTGTCACCTCTACTTGTTTGATTACTCATACTTTCCGAACCTTATTGCAAATAAAATCGAATAGGTACATTTTATTTTTCACTTTTTGAAGCCAGTTTTATATTTTGTTAAAAAGTTTTTACTTTTCTATTTTTAGTTGGTAAAGTACTAATAAGAGTAACGCAGTACTACTAATAAACAAAAAAGAAGTTGTCAAAGCAGACGTTGGTGCTCGGAATTATCAGCTTAAGTATGAAATATGAAGTTCCATATGCCACCCCTGGTCATCATCATCAGGTCTGGTCTACTTCACCAAATCTATGGTTTTTCGGTAGACCCTGCTTAGGTCACTTAAGATAACACCAAAATGGTCATATATGTTGTGCCTTTGAATTTGAAAATTGAGGAGGTCCCTAAATTCTCCATGCCCTCAAATGCCTATGGGACCAACTTGGAGATGAATCCTCTCGAAAAAAATGATTGCTTAAATTGGACGACACAGCTCGGAATTATCGGTTTAGGTATGTGTCTGAAGTTCCACATGCCATCCGTTGTCTCCATCATCAGGTGTTGTCTTAAGGAAATTGCTTCATTTAGGTAGGTACTTAACACAACACCAAAATTGTGTCCCTCAAGGATCGATCTTAGGACCACTATTGTTCCTAGTTTATATCAACAGCATACAAGATATAGGACTAAAGGGGGACCTGACCTTGTATGCTGATGATACGAGCCTTTTTATCACGTGAAATCAATTCAAGAAGTAGTTTCTGAGTTCTGACGTCCAAACCGATTTAGAACTCATAAACAAATGGTTCCATTAAAATCTTTTAACCATGAATATTGATAAAACAAATTATGTCACATCTTCTCCGCCAAAAACAAAATAATACCCGATTTTACCCAACCATCTATAAACGGACAACTCATCAATAGGAAAGAATGTGAAAAGTACCTCGGTTTGCTTCTTGATGCTCAATTAACATGGAAGCCTAAAATAAATAAATACTTAGAAAAAGTCAAATCAAAATTAACGTCTCTAACCGGAGCGTTAAGAAACACTTCACGTTGCTTTCCACGTAAAGTAAAATTTTTAATATATAACTCGCTAGTCAAACCCCAAATTGATTACTTAATAGAAGTTTGGGGGACGGCCGCCAAAACAAACCTAAACAAACTCCAAATAGCACAAAATAAAGTAATTAAAGTTTTATTTAACTATAACTTTTTAACATCTAGTGCTAAAGTTTACAAAGAGACAAACATAATGACCGTCACTCAAACATATATTTTTTACACGTGTTTACTTATCTGCAAAATTCTTACTAAAAGCATACAGACACAAATCAACTTTTCTAAAAAATATCAATTCCAAAAAATGAAACTTCAATCAATTTAGACACAAATCTACACGTACGTACGTACAAATAATACTCGCATACATAAATCACTGGACTACAAAAAAAAATATATATACACATAATATATATCATTAATTCATTATATATTTATTTGATACCTATTACACTAAACCCCATATTCTCTCTCCTCTATAATAATAATAACTACATAAACATAGCTAACAAATTACTTACATATATACATAATCTTATTTTAATATAATACATATCAAACATAAATAATATTTATAATTAGAACTATAAGTCCGATGCCGCATCCATTGTTATATGTGAATTGTGAGCGTACATCAATGTATTACATCTTACCTTTAAGTGCACGCGCACGGCAATAAACCAGTTAGCGGGCCGAAATTGTTTTCTACCTGCATCTGTTTTGTTGTTATGCGCACTTTGTAAACAATGCGCTGTTTGTAGTTATTGCACGTTTAACCTTAAATATAACTTAGATTGTAATGTTCTCATGTAAGTGAATGCAATGTATTCTTATGAGAATAAAGTTCTTTAACCACAACACCAAAATTGCCATACATGTGCCTTTGAAAATTTAAGTGTTCCCTTAATTCCTCATGGATCCCATCATCAGATCAGCACCACATTTATATGGGACAAATTGGAGGTAACTCGTTTTGAACAAAAAAAAAAACAGCCAAATCAGACGACGGAGCTCGGGGTAATCGGTGAACAATACATAAAAAAAAGTACAATCAGACGAATATATTAACCGCCTCCGTCGAAATCTCAAAGTCGGTTAAAAACCAAAGTGGAACAGGGGCCTTACCATGACGTCTTAACGCGATTCATTTGACGACCTAAACTGAGTCGCTACCATACAACTGAGCCTAAACAGAACCTAAACTGAATCGCGTTAAGACGTCATGGTAAGGCCCCAGAACTGAGTCCACGCCGTCCTGATTGACACGAATAGGTATTTGTTTAACAATTTCTTTCAATGAAAACTTGGACGACTAAGTTTATTTATAAATAACTACATAGGTATATTATTAGATCTATTTATTATATTAGACATATGTATTTACAGTGTACACCGTGTTTCGGACCTTTATAATGAAGGTTTTCATAATGTAATGGTAATGTGTATGTAAATGTAATGACAAGGTAATGAGAGACAAAATCTCTTAAACGACTCCAACGATCATTAACAAAAGAATTATCATGAGAAGTGCTTAGGTATGAAGCCTTATTTACTGGATGCATTTTTTGGACCGATTATTTGCAAAACGATTCACTGGATTGATATTTAACATTAACCTCAAAACCCCGTTTGTTAGGAAACACGACTACGAAAATAAATAGGTAGCACATAAAAATACAACTAGGTACCTATACTTTATAGTTATAAACCTACTGAGACCGATCGACGGACACGACGAAACTATAAGGGTTATGTTGTCATTATGACTGCGGAACTCTGACAAGGGTTACAATTTTAACAATTTGGCTATGAAATCCTAAAATATTAGATATTTTTGCTTTAATACAGTTGAGCACCCTAAGTTTTCAAGCTGTGAATGTGAGGTCAAGTATGGTATGGCCCTCCCACAATCACTGTTACGTCGATGCAAACATAGGGTAGCAATTAATTTGTTTACGAAACTGAGTGGGAAGGAAATATTTACCGCGAATTTATTTCAGTCTCTTGGAAATGCACGAGTACGCACTGACAATGCACGTACCTACCTTCATTAATTTTGTCGATGAGGTTATTGTTGCTGATACTGCAAACACAGTTGAATAAGAAATTAACGCACCATTGTATTTCTTGTAGCCTCAGCATTTCATTTTTAACCTATAAATGTAAATCGCAACATGGGAGTTCGCATGGTGTACGCAAGGCTAGGTACCTAGCAATGGCAGAATGCGGCATTGCTCGCGACAGACTGATATTGTACCTGTCGATAATACTGATATGTACAAAGCTACCTCGAGGAGGGTGCCCTACTTTCCTGTTGGCCGAGGTCAGGATATCTAATGGTTGTCTTGACAACATAAACAGCGTTATATAATATCTACTGTCACGTAACACGTATTGAATAGGCGTAGATATAAGAACACTTCAAATTGGTTCCTGGGACAGCAGCATAGGACCGTGTCAAATTTAAAAATTAGCAATAAATTCAATTTAGATTATTTTAGCATTAAATACGATTTACATTAATTTGTCATAGTTCTATGTGGTGGCTTATAGTTATTCCCTTATTAGTGATTAAGTTGCTGACTGTGCATACGTACCTACACACTATTGTGCAATGTTTATTTGAATAGGGATTATAATTAGTGATTGGTAATTTTGTCAATTACCTACGCTAACTCACACATACAGATACTCACGCTTTTTACTTATTGGTAGCTAAATAAAAATCACATTATGTATTTTTTATATTATTTATAACTAACTTATTTAACTTTCAGTGGAAAATCATATAAATCCTGACGATCTCCGCGAACTATTGAACCTACGTAACACAAGCTCATCGGAAACGACCACTCCTGCGCACGGTGAGCCTGACCAAGTCTACGGGTCCATTGACGTAAGTTATACGGTTGAGTATGGATGGACAGCCGGAGCTTGTAAATGGAGTCCCAAGTTCTTGGTACACGACCTACACAGCTACCTATAATTGTAAGGCGTGACTAGTAAGGTACAGCATCGGCAGCAGTATCTATATCTATGTACTTATATGTAACTCCTCTGTAGGGCAATTTCCACTAACCAAGGTTGGCCACAACTGACCCGGAGTTAAGCGTTTTTTTAGTATAGAATTTGACAGTAACTTCAGGTTAGTAAACTGTGTCCGTGTTTGTAGAATGAGACGCCGCACACCGTGCCGGACAACGTGGACTGTTTCGGGCTGGGGTCTCTCACGAGCCAGTTGCCATGGCTCTTCAACATGCGCCCAGACTCCTCGGATGCAGTCAAAACGCATTTCTTCTTCTATTCCCGCAAACAACCTTTTAGAGCTCAGGTGCGTACTTAAAGAGCTGTCCTATTAATTACTTTTGTCCTTATGTTGCATTGCGTAAGTAGGTAGTTGGAATTAGGATTATTTTATTTGCCAGAATTCGTAAATGTCAAGTTTCATACATTTTCCACGCCAGCTTTCGTGAATCGATCTTGAACTATGGCAGTATGGCAATTTTAAGTAGGTACGTATGTACCTATTCAGTCTGGGAATGGTATACAATTCAATAATTATATACATATGTCTTTATATGATAAGTTAATGAAACCTAACAGGGATTAATATAACATTTTCTTTGCTACTGGTGAAGTTAACACCCACAGTTCCACAGATTAGACGTGTTATCTGTGGTACGAGTATATCATATTCCACATTGTTATACATAATCATATGTTCGTACCTAACTGTTAGAAACCAGTTGAATGTGAGCATACGTTTTAGACGATTTGCATCAAATCCATGCGTTTGTTTACAGGCTGGCTCAAAAATTCGTTGACATAACATAGTAAAATGTCAAAATAAATCAAAATGATGTTCTTAATTAGTTACCGATAAGATATTCATGAGGTTGAAAACTTTGAATAACACCGTGGAAAATTCGGCTGGACTCGTCTCAAATTTCGCAAGACACGAAATGTCAACGATTCATAAGCTATTATTTACAAATTGGAAATATTTTGAAAGCTAAATACTTGCTGTAAATTAACCAAACATAAATCTTGGAGGAGCTGTGGCAAGTCGTTATTTTTTATTGCAACCTTTGCGCTCGCCTTTTAAAGCCAAACGCGGATATTTTGAAGACGATTCGGTTTATTTAACTAAACATAATTATTGCAGTTATTACATTTTAATAATAGGTTGTTCATATTTTAATAATATCTACTTCGTATAATGCTAGAAAAATAATGATAGGTCCTAATCCTATCATTCAGCGAACTTGCTATCATTATTTTTATATTTCGTTGACAAATGAAAATAATGATAATATCTTTATTTTTCTTTTGTCAATGAATTACTGGGTCACCCTGTAAACCATTGCAGCGTTAATTGCGCATCACTTTGCGCGTTTTATCTGGTTGTGAATTTATAAATAAATCATTATACCTAATGCTTATAAATATGTAAATGTTAAATGATATTTGATTACGGTGTATAAGGTATTGCTGGGAGAGCAATTCGGGCTGGAGTGGGTGGACTTCAAGCCGAGCCGGCGGACCGTCATGATCGTGCACGGGTTCATGAGCCACAGCAACGCCTCCTGGGTCAACGATATGGCGAGAGCGTTTTTAAAATGGGTAAGTACTTTTTTATGAACAAGAAATTTGATATTAAAGTACGGATGATTAGGGCTGGAGCGCATCAATGTATTTCTTTGCTTACCAAGAGTTGTACGTAACCGTACGCGTTACCGACTGCGCGTTTCTAAAGCATATCCGTCTCGCTCCGTCCGAAACGTGCTAACTAACGCCTAACTAACGCCTACGGTTACTTGCAACTAATGATAAGCACACTGGATAGTGGATATTAACATTTTCGAACGAATGAAATCGGTCTTTAGTGAATTAGGTGCAGGTTTGTACGGAAAATGGTGGGTTAGTTAAGATTAAGTGCTATTGTTAAACTTTACCAAGAGTCATCATCATCTTCCCAGCGTTTTCCCGGCGTATGCCGCGGCTCAGGAAGCCTGGGGTCAGCTTTGGCAACCGAATCTCAAGTTTTTAGCGTATGCGTTCGTTTTACGAAAGCGACTGCCATCAGACCTCCGAACCCAGCCCTCTGTTTTTTAACTAAACTGTTAAACCAATCAACAATGTACTGTATTTATTTCCACGGATTTTACCCAATATTCGAGTGGTTATATATGGGCCTAGCACGCTTCCACTGGCGCTTAGTCCGGTTTCCTCACGATGTTTTTCTTCAACGAAAGTCGATTGACAAACGCCAAAATGATATTTCATTATTAAATAAGTTCCGAAAAACTCGTTGATATAAGCCGGGGTTTGAATCTGCGACTTCCGGATTTAAAGCCGCACGCTAAGGCGTGCTGGGCCATCAACGCTTCTTTATCATTTTTGTTTTTTATCAACGTAATGGCATTGTTTTTGTGTAGGACGATGTGAACGTAATAGCGGTGGACTGGAGTGGAGGCGGCAATACTTGGAAGTACTGGCGGGCGGTAGCCAACACCCGGCGAGTCGGCGCCGATGTCATCGCGTAGGTTTATCTCAATATTTATTCTCACTTTATTATAAGGGAAAATATACAATGTTCATTCTAACGGGGATTACCGCGAGTGGATTCGTCGGTAGGGGCGTTAATGGAACGTGACGTGGGTCTGGCGAGACATTTTCAACCGACTTCAATATTTGTAAAGAAGGAGGTTCTCAATTCGTCTGTTTTTTTTAATGTAATGTCAGAACTCCGTCATTACTGAACCAATTTGAATTTTTTTTTGTTTTCTGAAAGTAGACCGTTCTAGATTGGTCCCGTTTTTTTCAAAATCGATTTTTGATCATGGGATCCATGAGGAACTGAGGGAACTCCTCAAATTTGAAAGGCACATGCATGCTGATTTCGGTGATTTCTTAAGAAAATCGAGCATTTCTTTACGAAAATCATCAATTTGGTGGAGTGGTTCTGATAATGAAGACCAGGGATGGCAAAGTGGAACTGCTTGGTAATTCCCAGGACTATTACCTGATTTAAAAAAATATTTTTATATCTCAAAATAGATGGTTCTAGATTGGTCCCATTTTTTCAAAATCGATTTTTGATAATGGGATCCATGAGGAACTGAGGGAACTCCTCAAATTTGAACGGCACGTGCATTGTGATTAGAGGGTGTTCATAATTAGCTTGGGCATTTTCTTACTGTGGCCATCATTTTACTGGAGTGGACCTGATGTTGATGATCAGGGATGGCATAATGAAACTGCTCGATCATTTCCAGTCTGTCATCCAATTTAACACATTGTTATTATGTTTGCGACCTTAAAGGTCTACAAGGGAGTTCCGTTTGACTTCAGATGTAATGATGGAAGCCCTGAGACATTAAGAAAGCTCCTCAATTTTAAACGTACACGTGCGGTGAATTGGATATTTGTGAAGTAAACTGGCTAACTCAAAAAAAATCAAAATTTCACTTTTACCGGGAACCAAATGAAGTCGGTTTTTTTTTTCTTAAAAAATTATCAAACGTCGCTTGGTTTTGCGCTAGTTTTAAGCTTCCAATTTGGCACAAAACTGGCAAAGACCCATGCAAGAGTGGCGCCGCCTGGTGAGCGAATATACAATATCCACCAATATTATGGACATCTTGTCAGTTTAAACTACGGATGAATGCTATGTGGAATTTAGAGATACTAAAGAGATACTATACATATTTATTTATTTAAACTTTTTTGCACAGTAAATAATGTACAAAAGGCGAACTTAATGCCAGAAGGCATTCTCTACCAGTTAACCTTTGAGCCAAACAGAGATCAAAATGTATAGGTGCGGGAAGTTATTACGAAACAAGAGAAAAAAAACATAAACATATCCTCGTTGGCAATCAATACTTATTCAGGTCAGTTACTCGACTTTGTTGAGACATAATATAAATGATTCATCAAAGTTAAAATTACCTACACAGTGGTTGATTTGCAAAAATAATAAATAACCATCAGTTAATGACACTTTTGTAGCATAGTCGCTACTTCTTTACAAATATTAAAAGCGCCATTCAACCATTAAGGGCTATTTGCATCATACGGGGACAGCCAAACTATTTGACCCAGAGTTAAGCGTCTATAAAGTTATGGACTTTACCGGTTAACTCACGGTTTGTTGGTTACCTAACCCTAGTTGACGCAAGTGGCGTTAAGTGAGGTGCATAATAGGAAAGTTTGGGTGTCAAAATGTAAATTGCCTGTTGTTGTACAGTCAAGTGTAAAAATATGGTGGTGCACATCTTACTCAAAAATATGTCCCATAGCACCTTATGCCGGTGTAATAAGAGCGTAGTACCATATTTATGAGTCGATTATGTCGAACCATATTTTTGCACTTGACTGTACTAGATACCGGCCCAAAATTAGAAATGAGAACTAATGTTTTCGTATAGCTGTAAATATTTGACTCAGGTTCTTGAAAAAGCTGATAGCAGAAACGGGAGCTCGCGTGAAAGATTTCCATTTCGTGGGACACAGCTTGGGCGCTCACATTTGCGCCTTCGCCTCGAAGCACTTCAACGGCGTCGCCAGGATTACTGGTAGGTGGAACCTCGGTAATATAGTTTAGTTATGTTTAGTTAGTCTTTTTCTTGGTATCGTCTTGGGTCGTCGCATTCGTTTTTTGTCAAGGTCTTAAATTCGTTCCGTTCTGCTTTCTTCACCCGTCGTAAACTTTGTTTTATGTCTTCTTTTTATTCCCGCTTATTCGGTATTATTTATTTATTTATTTATTTATTTAAGCTTTATTGCACAATTACAAAAAAAAGTACAAATGGCGGACTTAATGCCTTGAGGCATTCTCTACCAGTCAACCATTGGATAACACAGAAACTTGTATTTGGTGCAGGATCGTAAACATCGAGAAGATATAGGAAACACAAATCAACAATAATACATTGCTATAATAATTGTATAAACATACACATATAAATATAAATATACCTATATATACATACTTAAATAAATAATGTACCCAAGTATAAGTATGCAGAACATCTATCACATGAGCTAGTTAGAGAGGTATTTACGTACCTTGCGCTTGAAGGAGAATTTGCTCTGTGCTTGCCTCAGGGGCAGAGGGAGATCTTTCCAAAGACGAGCTGCCTGAATGGCGAATGAGTTAGACATAAAATCAGTGCGGTGAAAAGTAATAGATAATTTAAGACTACGAGAAGTGCGTAACTCGCAACCAGGACGAGGCTCTGCAAATTGAAATTTAGATTTAAGATAGCCGGGAGCAGCCGGGTCGAATAAGATAGTATGGAGGGTGCAAAGCATTCTGAGAGATCTACGATCACGGATGGGAAGCCAATCCAGTTTACGGCGGTAGGAAGATATATGGTCGTACTTACGGAGCCCAAAAATAAACGTGATACAATTATTTAAAAGTCTATCTAATTTGTTAAGCAACTCCTGGTTAATGTTCGAGTAGCACACATCAGCATAATCAATGACAGGTAACACCAACGACTGAATTATAAGCATTTTTGTGCTGATCGGTAGAAAATGCTTGAACCGATAGAATGATCGCAGAATATTGGTCACTTTACGACAAACGTCAGACACCTGTGGAATCCAAGTCAGGCTGCTATCTACAATTAAACCGAGGTTTTTTACTATGGGCGAAAATGGCACTACCATGTTCTCATACAGAATCGGAGCCATGCGAGACATGTCTAGTAATGAAAGCAAACGAGGGCTGCCCAGTATAATGGCCTGACACTTACTCGGGTTAACTGAGATTCCATAACTACGAGACCACGTGGAAATCTTGACAAGGTCATTGTTAACCTTCCGGATTGCTTGATCTACACTACCTGGACTCGCTAAGGTGTAAAGTTGAAGGTCGTCGGCATACAGATGGTAAGAGCAGTTTATGACATTAGTAATTAAATTTATAAATACAGAAAAAAGAAGAGGAGAGAGAATGCCGCCATGTGGCACACCAGAAAAAAGCTCACACCATTCGGAAGTAATACTATCCACACGAATTGCCTGGTGGCGATTTTGCAGATAGGAAAAGAACCACTCAGCCGCTGTTGACGAGATATTAAGGTATCTTAAGGTGGCAAGCAAAAGTTCATGATTGATGGCATTGAATGCATTCGAAAAGTCGATTAGAACTAGCACAGTCAACTGAGAGGACTCCATCCCCTGCCTCACATCTTCGATAACCTTCAGCAACGCAGTAGTCGTGCTGTGGCCAGAGCGAAAACCTGATTGGAAAGGAGAAAGAAGATGGTTATCAAAGACATGATCAGAGAGTTTCTTATGCACAACTGCTTCTAGAACCTTTGAAAGAAATGGAAGTATAGAGATAGGGCGAAAATCCTTCGGATGGTTAGGATTTGAGACCTTCGGTAATGGAATTACATAGGCACTTCGCCACAGTCCCGGAAAGACACCGGAGCACATTGAGAGATTAACAACATGTGTGACAATAGGTAAGATGCATTCCAGGATGTGAACTACCATAATTCTACTTATTTTGTCATGGCCAGCCGCGTTAGATTTAATCGCCATAATCACCTTCCGTACCTCGTCAACAGTTACTGGAGAGAGCGACAATTGAGTTACTGAAGGAGAAGGCAGGGCATTGATGTAAGCTACGCTTTGAGCCATTATTACAGGGTCCAAAGAAGAAGACTTAGCGAAGTGGGAATTCAGGTCACTCAAGGAAATAGAAGAGGGTAAATTTAGACTGTTCGAAATCTTTCCAATTCCCAGAGTTTTCAAAAATTTCCACGTATTAGCTGGAGATGAGGAGGCAATATTTTCAAAAATATGTTTACGTTTGGCAGCTCTCACCATCTGATTACACCGGTTCCTCGCCCAGTTTTCGTCGCATCGATCACGTTTAAACTTGCGAAACGCTCGATCCCGTCTCGTCATTGCCATCCGAACGGCTCTAGTCATCCACGGTGCAGGCGGGCGTTTTAACTTGACATTCCGAATAGGCGCGTGCGTGTCATACAGCTTTAAAACCGCCGCGTTCAACTCAGCTACGGCCTCGTTTACTGACGTCGGCGTTAAAACTGGTGACCAATCGTGAGAGCACACGTCCCGTTGCAACGCGTCCTTGTCCAACCTCGCAAAGCTCCGTATCTGTACAAAAGACGGTTGTACTTTAGGTGGCCGGACACGATAACTAACAAAGATTAAATCGTGACGTGAAAAGCCTGGTGCAGGATATTGACCTACTTTGCCTACGTGATCAACGGACGCGGTGAGTATTAAATCCAACCAGGAATCTGCGGTGTCGATGTTGCGGTGTGTAGGTTGTAAAGGAACCACAGACAAATCAGCTGACTCGACGACTATCTTCATTCTGCGGGACCTAAGATTGTCTTTAGATAGATCGGTGTTAAAGTCACCCATGATTATAAGATGTGTGTACTCAACACCAAGAGGAAGAATCGCTGTTTCGAGATCTGAAAAATAATCGATGGCAGGTGGACAATACACAACCCCAAGGGCTGCAATCACGCCTTTAATGTTTATCTCAATAAATAAATGCTCCATAGACCCAGAGAAACGTGAAGGCGAAGAAGAAATAATTTTGAAGGGTAGATCGCTGCGCAAATATATGGCAACACCTCCGCCGCCCTTACCCACGCGATCATTTCTTAACAAAATGTATTCGGTATTAGTCATTATCTGCTTTGTGTAAGTCTATGATTTTTGTAGTTTCATCTGTTCCTCCTAGCGTTATCCCAGCTTATGGCACGGCTCAGCGAGCCGGGGGTCTGCTTTGGCAACTAGTAAGTCTCATTCGTTATTCGTCCTATAAGTAGTATTTGGGTTCATTCTATGTATTTTCTGATATTTGCACCGAGAAAAACAGGACGAATACAGAATGCGACTATAAGAGATTGACTGACATCGAGCATGAAGAAGATGTTGTCGAATACCGAAATGCGCCGGAGTTAAGTAAAAGACCCAACAAAGTTTACCAAGAATGAAAAAGACTTTCCACGAAAATGACAAAGAAATGGGTGCTGAATGAAGAACGGAACTTGATGAAAAACGATTAGGACGCCCAAGACGTTACTTTTTAATTTCGCTAATACTGCCACCCTTAAAAGAAGGATGGACTTTTCATTTATTGTTACTGACTGAAATTATTTACATTTTAACGTTAGCAAGAAACTCATTAAGAACACCTACATACCTATTGGTGTCTGTCATATCGTTAAATATCTCGGGAACTACTAAGCTCGAACTAATCTACTACTTAATAAACGAAACTATAGTAAAATAATCTATGGAAACTTGGAAAAGTTACAAAAAAGACTAACCCACCGCATATGAAGTAAAATTATTAAAAATATATTTTTATATTATATGAAAAATGCCTGATGTGATGGGGGGGGGGACGACATAGTTTAGTTACTAACCTACGAGTATAACCATGTGGGGTATCATTTGAAAGAGCTTGATTTGCACACCCTAAATATTTTTTTCATTACTTTTACAGTTTAAAATATTGATTTATGAAGGAAAATGTAAAAAGTACCACCACCACCACCACCCTTATCTTCTAATTTAACGAAGAAAAAATGATGTTTTTTTTTCAAAAAGTAATATTAAAGTACCTAAATAAATTATACGAAAAATACGATTGAAAAACTATTATTATTTAAGTAGGTATATTATCGGAAAAACATACCATTGTCGCTATCTTCATTATGTTTAAAATAACTTACTTGTATTCTGAGCACCGAACAAACGCAGTAACATCCATCCATCCATATCCATCACTTTTTTCAGGAAAACTAGCGTAAGAAAAAGACAGTATGATGCTCTCTATCTTAATGTTATAGCGTTCGTTCGGTGGTCAGACTTTAACTGAAAGAAATTTTTCATCACACCAGCTCGTAAATGGTGATACTATATGCAAGCATACTTAGACTCAATGAGCTGTATTAAGATATGAGGATTCTCATACTACTTTACCGCCGCCCCGAGCTCCCGGAGCACCTGCCCCCCACGCGCTCGCCACACGTAGTCGCCGCTCACTCCGGAGTACTATGGACTGTGCAAGTGTGCAACTACACTACCGCTAATAATTATTGTTTCTTTATCTGCTTACAAAGTTTATTTATATGTACGGGCGGTACAAGAATAACGAACTCGTGCTAAAATTAAGCCCGAGTCGAAGACGAGGTCACACTCGTTCCTAATTTCTTGGTTACTTGGTATAAAAATTAACAGCTGCAAAATGACTTTTTTTTACACTTATGTGATATAGTGCTTAAAATAACTTCTTTTAAATGATGTAAAAAAATAGAATCGGTTAACGCGAACGAAAAACAAACTCACATACTAACTCAATGCCGTGCAGATGCAGACAAGTGATCCAATCTGTCGATACATGGAGCATCTCTAATTCAAAATGCGGTTTATTGCATCATATTTATGCATGAATGCGATAAATACAATTTTGTACGGAACCCTCGGTGCGCAAATCGGACTCGCACTTGGCTGGTTTTTTTAAGGAGAGTATATCGATACGCAAATTTGTAATACACATTCAAACCTCAGTTTTCTTTTACAAGATACTTACAGTCAGTGAACTTCAAGAAGAACTTACAAAATTTAAGAAAGGCACCTTGGGTATCGGGATAGCAGTATCACCTTCGTGTGTTTTTGCTGCGCCGAAACCATAAGGTTATTTCTTAACGCTACGAACTATACGTATTAGTTTGATGCGCATTTTGACATCATCATTTTGTAAATTGAAAGAGAAAGACACGAGAAGGCCCCCCGTGAACAGGGTGAGGGCTGGAATAGAACCAGCGACCTTGCTGCTGTCGCGCTCGCGGCAGACGTCCTAAACTAGCTGTATTACTTATGACATTTCTTTCAATTTATAATTAATATATAGTAGTGTGACTACTTAAAAAAACCCATGAGTCAAAACATTGATTACAAAATTTACAAATAATAACTGATTTGATTCGTACTTTACAATTGTGTTATCATTTTGACTAGGAACGGTTAAGCTACCTACTAAGATTGAGACTCAAGATTGCGAGGATGTCTCTGGAATACGTTTTCGCCTTGAACAGCCGTTTGCCAGTCCCGTTGGTTAAAAAGTCAAAGGCTATTCTGATATACTTCACATTGGCAAAATTGTTCAACTCTCGGACAGAAGCCATTATTTAAGGACGGCATTACACTGGTATTAAGTTTTACTTACGTGAGTAGGTACGAGTATGCATCTATATGCAAGAATAGGAAATGAATATCACTGTCTTATTCTTGCATATATAGCGTCCCTATTTAAAACGTAAGTAAAACTTACCAGTGTAATGCCAGCCTAAGTTTCATCTTTGATTTACAGGTTTAGACCCGGCCCAACCTTGCTTCCGGACGTCTGACAAGTCCGAACGTTTGGTTAAATCGGATGCTGACTTTGTCGATATCATCCATACAAATGGGAGACTTTTGAAAAAGATCGGCTTCGGGCTGCCTGAGCCTGCTGGTAAGCACACGCTTTGGACTCTTTTTTGATTGGTTAAAGATGTCATATGTATATGTCAGTTTAAATATCGATACGAATTTCAGGACACGCCGATTTTTACCCGAATGGCGGCATGAAACAACCGGGCTGTCAGAACGGAACATCACTGTTCTCAAGATTCTTCCGCTATACACCATCACGTATGTTTTTATTGTTACCCAAGTTTTACTTAGTATTTAGAAATTTCCAGCCCTGCTCACCGGGGGCCTTGGTCAGTTTTTCTGTAGTATATGACATCTCTTTCAATTTATAGTATTTAGAAAATATTGTACAGTCAACTAGAAAGATATGAAGTCAGCCAAAGTGCCAAAAATATGTATACATGACCTTAATGTACAGGCAATAAAGTCCTGTATACATATTTTTGGCACTTTGGCTGGATTCATATCTTTCTAGTTGACTGTACGTTCAATTAAATATAAAGAAAACTGGCTGCAACCTATTCTAAAGTCAGATGTTCATATCCGTCTTGTGCTATAAAACTCGAGACTGAGTACTTATAGGTACCTATGCTAATGAAAGCTCCTCCTCCTCCTCCAATATCTACGTGAGAGGAAGATTGTTTACCTTTTTAGGGTTTCGTCCAGTTCCGTTTCGTTCCGTCTGTCCGTCCGTCCGTATGTCACAGCGGTTTTACTCAGTAACTATAAAGCATATATGGTAATGATATTACAGCTAGAAGTGTATTTTGTATGCCACTACTTAATTTTTGCATATTGAAAAAATATATATTTAGGGGCGGCGCTCCATTCATGTAACTAAATGTCAAATTTTTTTTTTACTAATATCTAGTTGTGGCAAATCATGTGATAGGTCTTAAGAAATAACATTAAGGGTTTTTTGAGCAACAATTTGATTAATATAATGTTTTCAGAAATAATCGCCCTCGGTCGGAAAAAGTCGGAAAAAGTGTCCCCTCCCCCTCTAACTTTTGAACGTGAGGTCCAAAAAACGTGAACAAATTCAGGAAGATAGGATATAAGAATACCACAAAAAATATTTTGAACAAATTTGGTCAAGCTGTTTTTTAGGTTTTGCCAAAACACTATTTTTTTTGATAAACTTAACAACTCAAGTTCCAATGTATTATGAAGGCACTTACGCCTTTTTGCTTGCATAATTTTTTCATAGTCTGACGGTACGGAACCCTCAATTAAGCGTGTTTCGACACGCACATGGCCGGTTTTTTTTAAGTTGGAATACCACTATGTGTACCTCTAGCAGTAAGGTACAATGTACACACACACACACACACACATTTGTTCAATTCAAAATTCTACAACTTGTTGTTACTAGAAGAGCGGGTTCTTCTGACACAGGTATTCTATATACTTACCTACTAGGAGACTTCAGCCTTTAATTATTCTACCCTGTATTATTAACAAATAAATATTTTAATATTTTTTCATTCGCAATGGCTATGTTTGAGTGTTTTATGGGTTCAGGTAGGGTTTATATTGTCTCGCTTGCGGCGGTGATTTTGTGGTACGAGTGACGTTTTTGTTAGTAAGGGCTCCTGATATCCGTGATACACGCCGATCCGTAGCTACGGGTTGTTAAGGTACTAAGATCACGAATTTTACCTCGTACCTGCGTTCGCGTCCGGATTCACGTGACACGCCGTGACATGCCATGATACGTAGCCCGTACCTGCGTTCGTGTGCGGAGCTTCTGTTAAGTATTAATTAAATGAATGAAACGTACCTACTAGTAAAAGGTCGCGGGCGGACCGAACCGGCGTGTTCTTAAGAAACGTGAAGCCGTGATCACGCCTACACGGATCTACACGGATTCACGTACTCTAATTTCACGTAACCGAATGTCACGTGCGGAACGGACCGGAATACCGTTGCCGTGAAACATGAAACCGGGCGCACGGCTACGGGTTCACGAATCACGGACACGACCGCGAGCCCTATAAGTACATAACGATTCACTTTCCGCGATATTTAAATGTCTGAAATGTTTGCCAGATTTGCAGCAAGCGATTTGCAGCCACGGGCGAGCGTACCTGCTCTTTACCGAGTCTCTGGTCAACAACAACTGCTCGTTCAGGGCACATCGCTGGAACTTGTCCTACGAAGGGTAAATTGTTTTTTTATAATCGACATGCCCCAATAATTCTGAGAAATGAAAGTATGTAAATAACAGACTTATGTTACTTTGGGTCTTAGAACGTTACTAGTTCTGTCCTGTGAGTTGTTTTCCGCTGCTACATACAATTATGGTCAGAAATATAAGTATATTAAGTATGAAACACGGGTGTGTTTCGTGTTCGTTGCGATAGGGTACGTCTCGTTACTAGCTTTAATACACCTTGATAAATAAAGCTAGTAACCTATCCCTATCGCAACGAGATTAGACACATGCACACTCAGTTATACAACGTGTTTTCTTAATTCCGTTAACTTTGGCATGCAGATAGTTAGGTTAGTTAAGCCTCATCAGAAAAAAAAAGTTCTCAATTCATATCTTCAAAATGGAATACCAGTGTTTATGAGAAATCAACTTAATTTAAACTTAGGAATATGATTCCCTTGAAATGACCAGAAATAACACGGTGTGTGTTGGTGTAATTGAATGTTGTAGGGTGGACGCGTGCCTCCGAGCGGCGTGCGACTTCACCGGCTCCTGCTCCGAGATGGGCATCAAGGCTATTGGCGGGAAGGACTTACCCAGGGCTAAGGGTCCCTATTTTGTACTCACTACTGAGAGGGTGCCGTATTGTCGTAAGTTAACTACTAACAGCTTGGCAAAATAGACACTTTTTAATTTATACTCTATTTTGCCAATTGTACATCACAATAAATAACTCTCTTTATAATGAAACTCGTTGTAAAGTAAAAACATAAAATGTAAAAAAATACAAGTTTCGCTAGGGTAGGTTGTCCAAAGTTGAAACAAACCGACACAGTGAAACTTTGTGATATCTCGAAAACGCGACTTTATTGCCTAGTACCTATTATCAAGGAAGGACGAGGTCAGAAACCCATTAGGCCTGCCTTCCCGGTACGCAGGAACACCTCGGAGAAGGAACACGAGGCTGCGACCGTTATTGCATATTATGTAGTGAATGAAACTACATGTAATAAAATAAACGCATTTGTATTGTATTGTATTATTGTGAATTCATACGCCAAAAGTAAGTTTTTTAATTAACGTGATGTTAAACCAAAATATAGAAAAGATATTGCGTGTATTGAATTTCATCTGGAGCTAAATATTTAAGGACGTTCACTTCTTGATGCAATTAAATAGTTTGAAAATTACATGATATTCATTCAGTAGTTTTTACGTGAAAGAGTAACAAACATCCATCCTGACAAACCTTCTCATTTATAATTATAATATTAGTAGGATTTCTCAAATGCAACTATGTAATTTACTACACCGTTTCAATGGTCATTATCATTAATCCAGTTTCATGTTAGATTGTAATTATTACATCTGTTTCAATGTAAAATATTAGTAGTTCAAATGAAAACATGCACTAGGACACAATGGAACAAAACCTTTTTTTTTAAGATTATAAAACATAACCTTTTAAAATTAAGTAAAAAGCAAGAATACCATACGATTGCAAACTAGTGTTTCTTTCGTGCGAAACACGCATCACATTCTTAACTTAAAAACTCCAGAGATAGAAAAAATTGAGATTTAGTGTTTCATAGGAAATTACTGAATTTAGGAAACAATGGGTTTCGACTTTAGGAAACATTGTCTAATTCAGCGACAGAATCTGAATGGCGGCAGCCGGTGCAGCACCTGCTGAAGGACTTGCGCGAGGGCTTCCAGCTGGCCGGGCAGGGCGCGGGCGCAGGCACGCGACGCCCGCCCGCGCGCGCGCCTGACTACGCCGACCCCGACCCCACCACCCCGGGCACCCACGCATCCGCCACCACCAACAAAAACTGGTTCAATTGGTGGAAAATGGCCTAAGGCCACACTTATCTAAACGTTTGCGTGGTGCTACGCGCCTACATATAGCTTAAGTTTTAAATCTTACCTACACCGGGTATTTCCTGTAATTAACAGTCGCTGTACAATCGTTGTTCAGTTTGGGGAGTACTACCTACGATTAAATTTATTGCTCCGATTACAGGAAACACCCGGTATACTAATACTTGTAAATTTATCATGGATGTTTGTGTGAAACGGTACTTATGTTAACCCTCGGCGGACATTGTGGATACCCAGTTTGTGAAATGATATTAATGTAGTTTCATGAAAAATATCAAAAGTATCTTATTTATTTTGCGACTACTACATATATCAATTAGTGAAAAGCTTAGCTACTATAGTGTGACAAGCCAAGGCTGCAGTAGATTTTTTTTTAATTTATATTCTTCCCTATTTTTTTCATACCGAAAAATAAGACGCACAGAATTAAAAAAAAAATGTACTGCGGCCTTGGCTTGTCAGACTATAATTACATACCTACACTGATACATAATGCATACGATATACCTATCCTGCCATCAAAACGAGCTATGCCGAATGCCAAATTAATAAATAATTATTTTTTGTTGAAACAAATCAAAGTATTTCATTTAATATTTTTTTTGATTTGTATTAAAGTAGAAATTTCATTTAATATATAATTCTTTATATTTATAATTCTTAATATATTCTTAATATAATATTTATATTCTTAATTATTTTGGACAGAAGTACAAAAAGCAACGTTCGATTGGACTTAGAAAATGGCCGCGGGTGTCTTGCCTGTTACTAAGATTGCATATACTCTTCCATATTACATATACGAAACCAGTTAGCCTAGTGGTTATGGCGTTAGCCGCGTAAGCTGAAGACCCGAGTTCGATTCTCGGATTGGCCTCCGCCGGTGTTGGTCTTTTTCTTTAGTAGGGGAGACGGGGGTCAATTGAAACGTTTTCCGAAAAAACGGCCATAGTGACTACATTTTCTACCAATACCGGCTTGTGATAGGCTTAGAATATACCTAGTTTATCTAGGTTTAATATTGTTAAAGTGATTTGTATCCATAGGTATCAGATACGCAATCACACGCGTTTTAGAAATACTTGAAAATTGTTTCAATTGACCCTGGTTGCGGGTCAATTGAAACACCTACAAATAAAATATTTGTTTATTCTAATAATCATTTATATTCCTTTTATTCATCATAATTGAATCACACAATCTCAGTCTTTGATTATAACACTGTACGATGTAGTTTCTACCAATAACTTGACGAAAAAGGTAGCATTTATTGATACTAATTTACCAAAAATGTAATATGGCACTTCGTGCCTTATCTTTTAGAATAAGTAATGAGATCAACTATTAATAATCTACAAATCTAATCAACATTTAATAAAGAGAGAACAACTATTATTTTATATATCAAAATCATATTGATATATAAAATACTCCATTGAAACATGTTTCAATTGACCCGGTAAATTTTGTTTCAATTGACCCAGGAACGTGTTGGCGAATATTTAAAATCGTAGAAAAATAACGGTAGACGGTAAGTATACATAAACCACCTCAAATTCAACTAGAATAACCATATAAACAGAAATTTAAATAGTATTAAAGTACTACCAATAGATATTGATTAATAAACAAAACAAAAACATCAAAAATACTTACTTTTTGTGCAGAAAAAGCAATACATGTGCGTAGTAACGTCCGACGGTCACAGAGCCGTGGCTAACACTGGCCTACAGGTTCTGACACGAACACCGATCCCTCCGCCCTCAGGGACCGCCCCACTATCGCTTCTTGTGTCGGGGTTATTGCACTTGTTTCTATTGACCCGTGTTTCTATTGACCCCAGTCTCCCCTATATGACATCTATTTCAATTTATAAATAGTACATTACTGCAGAGGCCGTGAAGTAAGAGATTGCAGGACGAGTTTGTTGTAGACTAAACAAGTCCTGCAATCTCTCTTCCGGCCGAGGCTTGTATAGTGCTTTTCTCAAACATTGTGAGGAAATATAAAAATTAAAATAACTACTAGGTAAATAGTTAATAAGGAAAAAAAATATTTGTTTAAGTATTTGTTTGTTTGTTTATTTCACAAAATTAGCACTAACAGATAAACCTTACATGCTAACTGCTTTTGACATTTTTTACATAACATAAAAAATATTACATTATAAAAAAAGTAATAAGATTATTTTAGTTGCTATACACATCAATTCATTTAATATCCATTGTAGTTTAAATAATTATGTAGTAAAATAAGAGTATAAAAATAAAAAGTTTAAGATAAAGAGTTTGGTGGGTAGACTAGGTCATTATCACATACATATCACAGTACCTACTTAAAGCAATTACGATGTAATAGAACTTTTTGTGCATATTGTTTCCAAGTATCGGCTTGACGCTATCAAAAGTTTAGACATAAGTGTAAAAAAAACATCCAGAGAGCTGTCACTGTTCAGGGTATTATTAATACCCTGAACTAATAATAGGTTCAGAGCTTGGTGCAGAGGGGAGGAGGACAGAGCGCGCGTCCGCGTTGGAGGGACGGCAAACATGCCTCTTTGACGGGCGCGCAATGGCATGCTGGTCACTTGAGGGACCCTCAGTGTAACCAGTGCCAGTAATTCCGGATTCATTGATAGCCCACGGATCAGTTGCAAGAAATACTTAACCAGATACATATGTCTCCGAAACTCGAGGGATGTGTAATCTACCATTCCGAGAACAAAGAGAGTCGGGTTGAGGTATGGATACCGGCCATATATTTTCTGGTAGAGAAAACGTAGGTACAAATAGCTTTTGCACCTTTTATAATTGAAGAGTATACTCTTGTTCGTGGGGATTCCAGACTGCGGCATTTGTCTCTAATTGGCTTCGCACATATGCATTGTATAAGGCACAAATAGCATGGTAATTGTTTAATTTGCCACCTTTTTATTTTTTAAAGATGCCATTTGAATGAGTTATTCGAGCACCATGTTTAACCGCACATAAATATAGATAGAAACTTAGAATTTGTTTTTTTTAATGTCGCAAGTATCTAGTGGTCGTTGGCTGTATGTAATTTTTCCTTTGTCAGTTTAGTGTTAGTAGTACGCAAATTAAAAAGTTAGAGCAGCGGACAATAATGTTTCGTTCATACTTACGCCATACATTACTTCACGGCCGCCGGCCAAGAAGTAAATGGGGGAGCCGTAAACAAGGAACTTCATGTCTTCATTTCGTGACATAAATGCATACATTTACGATCATGTTTGAGAAATAATTATTTAGCGTTAAATTTATGTAAGCATCTTTTTATTATGTTATTTTATTATACTAAATTGCATATGCGGTACCTACTGCTAATTTTACTTTTTAAATAACAGTTTTTTTATATATTTAATTCCTATTTAGACAGCGGTGCTCGAATCAGTCAAGAAAATCTTTTTCCAAAACGATAAACGGCATTTTAGAAATGAAAGTGTTAGAACTTTATAACCATGGGTATCGAAATGATTCATTTCATGTGAAAGCGGTGTGTGCTCTGTTAGATTTTGAAGCTTTTTAGGGTTCCGTACCAAAATGTTAAAAAAGGAACTCTTATGACGCGACCCAGTGTGTCTGTCTCGTCACATCGTTAAATATCTCAAGAACTACTCAATTAGCGATTTGAAATTTGGAATAGTTTACATTTATTTTTAATGAATAATGCCCGATGAAAGAGTAGACAAAAATTAAAAGTTTATTTACTAGGTCATGTGGGTCATTCATAAGGGCTTGATTTGTACATTCTAAAACATTTTTTTATATTTTATTACATTGAATTTTGTTTTTATTTATGAACAAAAGTAAAAAAAATACCATCTCCCCCTTTATCTCCGAAGTCTTTGAAGGGAATCTGATTTTTTTACACAATTGACATTATCATAAAATATAATTATCAACTTTTTTGAACATATTCGAAATACAATCGCCTTAGAGAGTTTTTTTTCTTAAAATTTATATCATATTTTATTATAATAACTATGTTGTAGGTACCGACTTTAAAATAAAATTAACGAGCGGTTTACGAAATATAAAAATACTAGCGACCCGCCCCGGCTTCGCACGGGTTATTATTATGCATATAAACCTTCCTCTTGAATCACTCTATCTATTAAAAAAAGCGCATCAAAATCCGTTGCGTAGTTTTAAAGATTTAAGCACAGATAGGGATATAGGGACAGAGAAAGCGACTTTGTTTTGTACTATGTAGTGATTAAGGAATAACTAACTCTATGCCGTGCAAACGAGTGACCCAATCTGTTGAGTGAAATATTCTACTTCTAGGTGCAGTTGCAACTCGGTACTTTTAGTACAGACACTGAGTGAAATAGCATGACACGTTCGGGCGTTTCCGTGAAAATACAAGGGCAAAACATTATGCACTACAATCCCTACATCTGTACGTCATTGCGGATAGGTATCTTACTTCTGTAGGGCACTATCCACGAATGTCATAATGTGAGTTGGATAACGCTATAATACAAGCTGATTAACTGACAAGTTGCGTATGTGTATGCAATGTGTGGACCAAGCCTCCCGTTATAATAATAAGCGAAAAAGATATGCACCCGCCCTTTACTTGCTTACCAATTGAATAATATGTCAAAAAGAGATGTATATGCTTGTTATTTCTTCGTTTTCGTAGGTTGATAACAGGTTGAAATAAGAAATGTCAAATTGATGCAATTCATAAATTTTATAATGCAACCAAATTAAATACATCATTATAATTTACTCGTCCATGTCAATGCATTACAACTTAACATGGTCGCATTGTAGTCACAAATTTTATAATTCTGTGATTCCGCAATAAAATTGAGATAAAGCAATTCTAGAAAAGATTTAAGGAACAAAATATTATTTGTGTAATATGACTTGTGCGTTTGAAGATTGTTTGTCCCGTATAGGAGAGATAGAAAATTCGGACGAGGCCGTGTCCTTACATCGGTAAGTTTTGATAATTTTAATGTAAAGTCTAGTCTAAAAAATATTTGTTTTTACGTAATTATAACTGCATTCAATTCTATGTCTATATTTGCATGTATTTTAGAATATTTTTGCAAACTATAAAAGATTATGTTTTTCACATAGTGTTCTGGTATGTTACTATCGATCGATATATGCATGTACAATCTTTTTGTACACGTATGAACGAGCCGTTAACCACGTATAGTACGACGAATTTTATGGACAAATACTTATGTTTTTGTTAACAATTTTTAAATTGCGCTCCTTTTAAGTGTTAGTGCATACAAGATCCAGAACAATATTTACATAGCTTGGCTGTGGTTACGTCGTATTTACTAATAACTATGTTGATTGATGATGATGAACCTTATTTACCAGTGAAATACTGCTTTTACTGAGTTTCCTATGACAATAGCCCAGTTTATGTTTAAGTTTTCCAAAGGATGAAGAAATGCGAAATCGATGGATTGCTGTAGTAAATAGGCCGAATTGGACTTGAAAGATTCACAGCAGAGTATGCTCCAAATTTAAATTTAGTTAACTTTAAATTTCGTACCTTGAGACAGTAAGAATAAAATCAGATCCGGGGCGGCTATGATATTGATTTTCACTGTGATAAGGTTTGAAAGGTACATAAGTTCATTTCTAGGGGCTCGTTCACACATAATGTGATCATATTTTGCCGACTTTTGATACCTTGGTCATATTTGGTGATCTTAACCCAACCCCGTGATCACGTGATTTTTTAAGACTAAAGTATATGACACCGGGAGTCGGGACAAACTTACTATTAGACGCTGGGCAAGTAAAATTTGTACTGCTATTTCGCCTACTTTATATTATTACCTGCTTAACGTTTAAACATTTTAATATTTATAGTTTTTATATGAGAAATGCGGATTATTTTAGTATTATTAATATTGTTGAGTAATTGGCTGGAATTGTCTTTTCGGTCAATCCCAGCAAAATCGATCACGTGATTTTTGAACGACCCCTATTTAAGCTAACCAAAAAAACCAACTCACTTCTTTACACCTGTACTTTTATTTCTATGAACTAATTTATCGACATAAAAAGTCGACACAGCACATCCCTAGCCAATCAAATCAAATTAAATTAAATTTGATTGGCGACTTTTTTTGTCGATAAATTAGTTCATGCAATACGTGGCACAGGGCACTCCAACGGGCAGTTTGGTAGCATGGTAAGGTTCACAAAAAAAATCTTAACTTACGAGTATTATAATGTACTTAGTATTTTTGTACTATTATTTATTCTGTGGTATTTGTAACAGTTAATTAGTTACCCGTTATCATTTATAACTTTTATTTGTCTTTAATGTATAGATACTCTGTAGTGATAACTGATAGCAGTGATAGCCCATTTCAGTGGCCACTTAAAAAACAAATAAATAGCTGACATGCGTCATTATGACTGTCGCTCACACTTATATTTGTTGTTGCAGTGCCGTCTAATTAATAGAAAGATTTGCTTTATTTGTTAAATTGCATATGCATATTGCAATGGATAGAAAACTACTACAGCACTTAAGTCACAGAAATGTCACGTAGAACGAAGAGGTTGAGACTACAAATAAAGTTAATAAAAACACACTTCAGCATTTTCAGCAATGCAACCAATTACTTCAGTCGATGTTGAAAGAACGTTCTCCCGTTTAAAATTGATATTTTCAAGCCGACGAAGAACCTTGGCAACCAAGAATTTAGATAAAATATTTATAATATATTCGCATAATATACCTACAGCAGGACCTCTTTAATCCGTACCCACGCTAATACGAACGCCTCTATAATCCGAACGACCCCCCTCTCCATCCGCGCAACCGCCGTTTTGCTCTGTATGTCTGTCTTGCGCAGTGCGTTTTAGGTGTAAGGTTTGCAGATGAAGTCGATATTTCTATTCCGGAAAAAATGCTGTTTCGTACATTAAGGGATAAAGCATTTTCTATGTTGCTAAAAACTTCTCGTCAAAGCACCATAACGGAATTCTTTATAAATACTGAGTGTTTATTATGTAGAACCCTTTGTAACTTACTTAAATATACGATAATTGTCAAATATGCGTGTTTTATTCCGAAAAATTAGTATGAAAATTTCTCCATACTATAATCCGAACGCTCCGTGAGTCCGAACAGGGTATACATTTTGGGTGTTCGGATTAAAGAATGCCCTGCTGTACTTAAGTAAATTAAATATTCCACATACTATTCAATCTTATTTTTATTTAAATTTGAATGAATATAAAAAAATAAATACCTAAGTAACGTACAGCCTTTTAGTTGCTAAGATATAGTTGGAATTGCACATTACAAATACTAGGTACAAAATAATAAGTAGGTACAAATACTTCTGACTACTCGCAAATGAATTGATTGATTTGTGAACCTTACTACGTATCATTCTGACATGCCCCCAAACTGCCCGGTGGAGTGCGACGTATGGTTCATAGAAATAAATTAGATCACTTTGACATTTCTTAGTCAAACCGGTTGACCTTCGAGCAACACAGATAAGGGAGTCGACATACATACCGTAAACCGTTTCCCCTCTGCTGAAGGACAAATGAGCATACGCGGTTCTGTGTTGTCACTGTTCGTACACAAAATAGATCGAAGTGTGCAATGTTTGTTAGTGTAGTTGTACCATTTTCTAGGGGTTAGTGTCGTCATTACAGATTTTCAACCGACTTCAATATTTCTAAAGGAGGAGGTTCTCAATTCGTCTGAATGTTTTTTTTTTTAATGGATGTTCACTCATAACTCCGTCATTACTGAACCGATTTGATTTTTTTTTGTTTTCTGAAAGTAGATGGTTCCAGGTTGATCCCGCATTTCTTTACGAAAATCATCAATTTGGTGGAGTGGATCTGATAATGAAGACCAGGGATGGCAAAGTGGAAATGCTTGGTAATTCCCAGGACTATCATCCGATTTTAAAAAATATTTTTTTGTATGAAAATAGATGGTTTCAGGATTATCCCGTTTTTTTTCACAATCAATTTCTGATGATGGGATCCATGAGGAACTGAGGGAACTCCTCAAATTTGAAAGGCACATGCATGCTGATTTGGGTGATTTCTTAAGAAACTCGAGCATTTCTTTACGAAAATCATCAATTTGGTGGAGTGGATCTGATGATGAAGACCAGGGATGTCAAAGTGGAACTGCTTGGTAATTCCCAGGACTATCATCTGATTAAAAAAAAAAATGTCTGGAAAAAGATGGTTCCAGGTTTGTCCCGTTTTTTTCAAAATCAATTTCTGATGATGGGATCTATGAGGAACTGAGGGAACTCCTCAAATTTGAAAGGCACATGCATGATGATTTGGGTAGTTTCTTAAGACACTCGAGCATTTCTTTACGAACATCATTTATTTGGTGGAGTGGACCTGATGATGAAGACCAGGGATGGCAAAGTGGAACTGCTTGGTAATTCCCAGCTCTATCATCCGATTTGAGACATTCATCTTTTCTTTGTAAAGAAATACCTTCAAGATAGTCCTATTTGATTATACGTAGTTCTATTTTGATGATGGACTTCATGAGGGATTGAGAGAACTCCTCAAATTTTAACGGCACACGCATTCTGATTTGAGGGTTTCCTTAAGTAACTAAAACATTGTTTTGGGGGAGCCAACATTTTGATGAAGTGGACCTGATGATGAAGACCAGGGATGGCAAAGTGGAACTGGTCAATAAACCTAGCTCTACTTATTATCCTAGTTGTGACATTCATCTTTTTGATTTGATTTATATTCTGATGTGGAGTTCTAGAAGAATTCAGAGAACTCCTCAAATTTGAACGGCACGTTCAACGCGCAGGTGTTCATAATAATTATGAAGCTAATTATTAGCTTAGGTATTTTTTTACTGTGGCCATCATTTTGCTGGAGTGGACCTGATGTTGATAATCAGGTATGGCATAATGAAACTGCTCGATAATTTACAGTCTGTCATCCAATTTAACACATTGTATGTAGTGTGTGAGAAGCCCCCGCAAAAGGTGACAGAATAATTTGTACGGTAAGATGTTGCTTTGCCGTCTCCCTTCCAACGCGTTGGAAGCCTGTGTTGCTCGAAGTTGTTGACACCCTACGCAATTGAGAAAAAGCAAACGTATATATTCATCTTTTTTGACAACAACTGCTTCATTTGGTAAGTAAGGATGTACGTTATCCATGCTAGTTATTAATCCGTGATGCGGACAAACTGTAATTTTACCAGCAAATGTCATGCTATAAATTTGGCATTTTAGCCCTGCTGCAGGGTTAGCATGGTTGCCATTTTATCGCTTATCACGCTATGCGTCACTTTCGCACATACATACTTGTTAGAACGTGACAGCAACGTCGGTAAACGATAAAAACCCGACCATCATAGACTAGCTGGTCAGTATTTCGCGGTAGCATGTTTTGGAATATTCGACTATAATTTAAATGTCTATGTTGTAAAAAAAAAACTATTTCTTACGCTACGATGGCTTTTTTATCCGATACTAAATAGGATCTGGATATTTGAGTAATGTCTGGAATGACAATCAGCAATAATTCCTATGTCGGACTGGCATAGATATTCTCGAGATAACGGAAGACTCAGAGCGGTAAAACTTCCAACTAGGTCTGAAGAAGGTAGCACGGAACTGATGAATGCAAACTAGCCCCTGATCGAATATTGTGGAAATCCTTTCCAGTATCTAGTGAAAGGCCTGAACGATAATGATGATGAATAATATTGATATGAGCATGCGGCTTTATGCGCGAGCTGAAATGGAACCCTCAGCAGCAATCACTGAAACAGCTTGATGATTGGTTGTTGTAATTATTTGCCATTCATAATTGCTGGCACTAACTAAAATTGAATCGTTGAATCTGAGCCAGAGCCCAGGTTTTGTGGCTGCTGTTTGCAGTGCACTACTTAATGCACTTTTGAACGATGAAGATTACATATTATTTTGCGAGGACAAGGGTAGAGCTTGAACAAAGGCTATTGTTTTTTGCGAGGAATAGTAATATCAATGGGTTGAAAAATGTCGCAAGGAGTAGAAGTACCCCTGTCAAGTAAGTAACAGGACATTCCAGGCAAGTATTTTTTTCATTGGCGTACTTTCTCGTAGCTTTAATGAGCGGGACTGTTAGCGCAACGTGTCGGTGTCAGATTGTCTAGTGTACTCATACCTAGGGTTTGTAAAAACCACACGAAATTCAAACCCAGTTTATAACCGAAACGCTAAGCTCAAAACCGGGTACCCGGTTTTTACCCGGTTTCAGACAATTGTTTTCTGTCGAATTATAAGCCATTTTTATTATTGTATAAGTGTCACTGTCCTCGACGATACTTCCTGACATTCACAGTTTTTAACATTCAATAAATATTAATAAACAAAAAAATACTTAAATTTTTGAACCGGACCTAGTTACTCGTACTTTTCGATAACATTACAGCTAAGCCATTGTCAATTGCCGATAAAAAATCGAGACGAAATCCTGAGTTTCAGAACATTAACTTTAAACAACGGTTCTATCTTGTATGTGTTGTTGTGAAATCCCATCTTTAAAAGCGGTCCGTCGATATAAGAACTATACGCATGCATTTTGATAACGGCTTGTATGAAAACCAGCCATCTGCCTATATTTATGTCCCTAAAAACGGTTGGTTGTTTCATAGCATACATCGTCAAAAAAGAAGAAAATTAGACAACTAATCGCCTGACAAGACATTTAATATTTTATATACCTTATACCATAAACTAATATACCAGCAGTGGTGCTCGAGCGGTATGCTCCCGAGTTGTATCCAGTTCTTACGTCCCTTTTCACGCTCTCATATCACAAACGGCAGGTGCCGTCTTCGCCGTGTGTGTGTGTAAAAAGGGCAACAGATCAGACCCTTCGAATTACAGGCCAATCACTATAACCTCCCTTCTCTCCAAGGTAATGGAGCGCAAAATCAACGCAAAGCTCCTGGGATACCAAGAGGATCACGACCTGATCAGTGACCGCCAGTATGGCTTTGGCCATGGTCGCTCCGCACCGCTGGGCTTCAGCCATTGAGAGTCAAGGTGAGGCATTGGCAGTCAGCCTGGATATAGCGAAGGCGTTCGATCGGGTTTGGCATGGGGATCTTCTATCGAAGTTACCATCTTACGGACTGCCCGGGGATTATGCAAATGGATTGCCAGCTTTTTGTCCGGCAGATGCATACGAGCCGTTGTCGACGGAAGTTGCTCCGATAGCATGGACATAAATGCTGGTGTCCCACAAGGCTCTGTGATATCCCCAACGCTGCTTTTGCTGCATATCAATGACATGTTGTCCATTGGCGATATTCATTGTTATGCAGACGACAGTACTGGGGATGCCTATTACACGAGCCGTGCCAACATCCCTCGTTCCGTTGTGTTTTGTGAAAAGCTTGTGTCCGACATCGAGAGTGCTCTCTCTGAAATTTCACTGGCCAGGGTAATCTTGTCCGATTTAACCCCACCAAGACTCAAGTTTGCGCGTTCACCTCTAAAAAAACTTCATTTAATGTGGTCCCACAATTCCAAGACACAATCCTTACCATGTCAGAGAGTATTGGGATCCTCAGTGTTGACATTTCCAGTGACGTCCAATTCCGTAGCTACCTGGAAGGGAAGGCCACACTGGCATCCAAAATGCTCGGTGTGCTCAATAGAGCTAAGCAATACTTCTCTCCGGGGCAAAGAATGTTATTATACAAGTCTTAAGTCAGACCCTATATGGACTATTGCTGCCATCTTTGGGCGGGAGCACCTTAATACCAGCTGGGGCCCTTTGTCGATCCAAAGACGTGCTGTCCGAATTGTTGAACCCTTAAGTCTAAGGAGAGACTTCGCCTCCTTGTGTGTTCTATCGCTTGTACAATGGATTGTGCTCTGAGGAATCGTTTGATATGATGCCAACGGCTGCATTCTACCACCGCACCGCTCGCCGACGGCAGGGTATTCACCCGCATAGCCTGGAGCCTAAATGGTCTCATGCCGTGCGTTTAAAGAGGAACTTCCTCCCGCGAACGCTCCGGCTGTGGAATGAGCTCCCTGCCGCTGTTTTCCCAAAGGACTATTACAGTATGGGGTTCTTCAAAAAAGGAGTGTTAATGTTTTTAAAGGGTCGGCAACGCGCATGTAACACCCCTGGAGTTGCAGGCGTCCATAGGCTACAGTGACCGCTTACCATCAGGCGGGCCGTATGCTTGTTTGTCACCGAAGTATTGTTAAAAAAAAACTAACAGTGTGTAGTCAGATAACTCTGATACTCGGGTGCAACATTTGTTCCCTTAGGTCGCATGGTCCGATTGACAAGTCCGATCAATCGGAATACGATTTTTTTTTCCTGTTGGCTCGATTGATCGGACTATAAGGACTTCTCTAATCCTGTCTCTCCTACTATCGGAGTAATGGGATTTTAAAAGTTCGTCTAGTTCGATCGATCGAACCACGAGGTCGTTTTTTCTTCCTGTTGGATCGATTGATCGGACATAACCATAGACTTGATATTTTGCTAAGTCAAGCTCACGATTGCTACGCGGTTGAAGTAGGTTAGGGAGGGGCATGTTGAGCAGGCGGATAAGTTGGGCAATCGCAATATCTCAAAAACTACTCACGCTACATGGGAACACCTAATGGCGGAAAGTTAGGTCCAAGTGAGGGGAATCTATTTCTCTAATATCACATAAATTTCTGTGACAAGTATTTACTAATGAACGTTGATTTCGGATATATAAGAATTCTGATTATGAGTTTGATTATTATGTATATGTGTAACTAAACTTATATGAGTAAATAGAAAAAATTTTTTTTGATTAGTTTATCAGATAAATGTTATCTCTGATCAATTTACCCCATACCTATGCTTAACTTACCTCACTATAGGGTTATGTTGAGCAATTCTGACTTTGATTACTTTAGAGCAAATATTTGCTCAATAATGCACGATACAATAAAACATATCAGGGGATATTTATAGCCAGATAAATTTCCTAGCAATCAAAGCCAGTTTCATTTTTCAGGCGCAAACCATTAAGAAAATATTCCAAAACTGCTCAATGTGCCCCGCTCTACCCTACTCCCGATTCCATATTTGCAAAAAGCCATGATGTTATCGAAGTACAACTTTTACCTGCCACCAAATACACGAGTGTGCCGCGAACATATGGATGCCGAAAATTGGAACTCTATCATTAACGCTAGTACTGCTGTCACGAGTTTCAACGAAACTCACACATCAGACATAGAACAAATATATAAGAGTGTTCTGCAGTTAGCACAAATCACTGTAGCGTCTGCCTTAGAGTAAAAATAAACTATTATCAAAGAATATGCCTATTATTTCAAAAAAATAATTATTTATTGAGTAAAAAAAAAGGGCACTTACCTTAGAAATCCACAACGCAGGTTTCGTCAACTCACAGGCAATATATCCACCACAGGTTTCGTCAATATATAAAATTTACTAATTCTAATTCACACCGAAAACAGGCTAAATCCATGAGCGGTTTTTAGAGAATAAGGGCTTTTAAGATTATTTGTTAGATCTTTCTCTCGAAATCACTATTTCGTGGTAGTAAAATTCCGCGTCGAAAGTGAGTAAACACTTTTGAGATGTTGGTAGATTACAAAATTAACCATAAAACTACCGGTCGGACAAACAGGAAAAATAAAAATTGTGTGATCGGATTATGAGGATTTTTCAAGCTCTCGTGGTTCGATCGATCGAACTAGACGAACTTTTAAAATCCCATTACTCCGATAGTAGGACTGACAGGATTTGAGAAGTCCTTATAGTCCGATCAATCGAGCCAACAGGAAAAAAAATATTCGTATTCCGATTGATCGGACTTGTCAATCGGACCATGCAACCTAAGGGCATTTGTTCAAGGTTGAACATTGAACGCGATTTCAACCAAAATTCCAAGTCTATCTAAAAAACATTAGTATCTATAGCGTAACAAAATCTACGGTATCTAAGGTGTTCAGTACGTTGGATGCATTGGTAGATGGTTATGGGCGGCAGTGCTGGCGGCGTCGGCGGGCTGCCTGGGCGTGCTGCTGGCGCCGGAGGCGCGCGACGGTGCCGCGCTCAGCTACACGCCCGACACGCGCTACCTCCGCTGGACCACTACCTTTCCAGCTGTTACAGTTTGTGAAAAGTTCAATGCCCCACCAGCTGTGAGGAAGTTCAACGCGAGCGCTCAGTTCGGTAAGCACGTCTGTCTCTGGTGTCTTTTTGTCTCAACGCCGGTGCATTATTTTTTATTTGGTTATCTCACTTATTACCGGCTAATGAAACTCCCGGTTTTACGAATGGAAAAATACGTAATGGAAACCGTATACATATTTACATTTATGTATTAAGGGCAAAATATTGTCACTATGTATGTAGAAACCATGTACAAACACTCACAGTAAGTAAGTCAAAGTGTGAAAATGTTTTATTTTAGTTTTTGTAAAAGGCTTGTAACAAATCAGCGACAGCATAGCTGTAATTCATGTACTTAGGGGGTTTTAATTCATTGTAGAGTTACCTAATATTTGAGCTAACTTTTTGTCATTTAAGGCTCGTACATACAGGATTTGCCCTACAAATATCAACAGCATTTGACAAAGTTGCTGTACGGGACCGCTACAGCGCGCTGCACAAAGCAGATTTGCGTCCCGTGCGGGTCGACGGTGCCATGCGATATGCCCTGGAGGCAGATAATCGAATTCGTAACTATACCATATATCTATTAACCATATCACTATATGTATATAAAATTTACCTTGCGCATCAGTCGGATTGAGTATTTAAATTTAGATCCAAAATCCGCTAAACCTATAACTTTGCCATTTTTAAGTCATGTTCATGTACTGTCGCGTTCAAAATGCACTGCATGGACAATTTATTAAAGAATTTATTCATAAACTGCCCATGCAATTTTGAACGCGATGGTACATGACTAACAAACGGACGTTACTCAAGAGTAGTTTTGTAACACTGATTCACGTTAAGTTGCGTTCACACCGGACCAACAAACTCCAAACGAACGCAGTAACAGTAGAACAAAAAAAACTGTATCTATCCCTTTCTATAGTGATACTGAGGGGGGTACGAAAGAGACAGTATGATTATCTCTGACTATGCACGCATAAGAACAGTCCTGGCCGAGCTATAACTGCTAAGCCTATTGTTTGGTGTTGTTTGGGTGTTGATTGGTTCAGCGTGACCGCGCGCGCACCATCAGATGCATTGGAGCTGCGACGAGCTGCTGAGCGAGTGCGCGTTTAATGGCGTCGCGTTCCCGTGCTGCGCGCGCTTCCGCGGCGTGGACGACGAGCGCGGGCCGTGCTACTCCTTCAACACCATGCAGCACGAGTGCGTCTTATCACACGATAACCACCTGATTATTGATATCAACAATGCTTATAGATACGCTTATATGCAGATAAACAGTTTTCTGCCACGTTTTTAGAGATAATACACCTTTTCAAATCAGTTTAAACAATTTCAGAAATTATACGCAGGAACCGCTAATGACAGTAAATAGAACTACTGGACCTGGTTTATTGACGTTCCGTCTCCAATATGATGCTCATGTAAGTACCTACGTAGTACAATAGCTAGATAGCATAAGTAAGTTATGGACTGTAATGTTATACGTTTGGTACACTGTCGTGTCGATGCCAATTACTCATTTCAAGACCTGCGAATGCGCATGACACACTTTCTGCGTTACGCTACGCGCTACGGCGTAGCACCCGCAGCGAACCAACCATCAACGCACACCCGGGCGCACTGACCTCAGAAGGATTTTGTGAATTTACATGCCTAAAAGTTAAAAATATATATATTAAAGTTATAACCATAATAATTATTCACTTTTTATATATTCGTATCATTCCCAAATGCGTCTCGTGCAAAAAACATGTACGAACAAGTACTATGTACTAGTAAAACGGACGCGCAAATGATAGAAAAAACTAACTTGGGTTTCAAATATGTAATGGTTTACATATTTGAAACCCACCATTTGGTAAGTGGTTTCAAATTCGTGCAAATGCATTTTTTTTAAAGCAAAAGTATCTATCTACTTTATTGTATAGTCATGTAGGCCATGAGGGGATTTTGTGTAGTAGCTCGGGCGCGGCATATTAAGATAAGGGAGTTGCCTGGGTACAAGGCATCTGCTTAATACCTCCACCGCATGAGTCCTTGAATCAAGGACACAATGTCCTGGACGCGCGTTCTTGTATCAAGGACCTTGATACAAGAACGCGCGTCCAGGACATTGTGTCAAAAAAGTATGGTCAAAAACAAAAATATGTGACACGCTCTTATGGCAGTACAAATAAGATTGTGCCAGATATTTTGACTGCACTAATTAAATTAAGGATTAGTGGACTACCTAATTATTGACGAGTGTCCATTTCAAATTTCAAATACATATCTGGAGGGTTAGCATGGTTGTCATTTTATCGTTTATCACGCTATGCGTCACTTTCGCACATACATACTTGTTAGAACGTGACAGCAACGACGGTAAACGATAAAAACCCGACCATCATAGACTAGCTGATGATGAGCGGGGTCACAAACTTGCAACAAAAAATACATTACCTTCACTTACTGGATCACGGTAGATTTATTTATTTTATTTTGTATAGTCTACGGAAATAGGTATGCAATATATAGCCACGTAACCCCTCTAGTTAGTGTGCCATACATACTATCATTATTAATTAAGCCGGGCGCCTAACAGCAGTGGGTCTGATGGTTGCTCTTTGTCGTCGCCTGGCGGGGTTGGGTAGGGGCTGTATTTTTTCACATACGATTTGAAGGTTTACTCTAATGAAAAAGTATAGACCTGTATAAATGAGACGACTTCGGCACTTTTTACCGTATCTTGGACATCATCACCTGGCACTACCTTTTCCCCAATTAAAAAGCCCGGTAATGTTATATTCGAATTAAGTAGGTATGCATAATTAGCTAGCATATCACACCAAACTCAGATATCTATAACTTGCACATATTCAATTGATTTAACGACCCTTCCACTCTCACGCCCACGGCTGAACAGCTGTCATGCACCCGGGTTAATTAATAATGAGAGTATGTCACTCTAAATAGTGATGTTTCGTGGCTCTATAAATATCAGCATAGAGCTGCTCTCCGTATAGCATAAAAAGTTACGTGACTTGTACCAATATCTGACAAATTCGAGTTTATCCACGTAATGATTTTACTTTTAATAAAGTCTTTAGACGCCTCCCCCACCACTAAGAAAGAAAACATTATATCATCTTTTATTCTTCCTATCAACTACCTAATCTTTCTATTCTAATAGGTTCCGACCATGTTTTAGTTACTATAAATTGAGCATCTTGGCACCCCCTACTATTAAGATGTTCTTACTTCGGTTATTTCCAAGAATCATGTATCGATTTTGAAACTTGATAATATGGAGGTCCCATTGAATTTTGTTTGTCACTTAATTTGATGAAGTTAAGGGGTTATCATATGATTAGATTTTCATTTGATTTAATTTCAGTGTTATTATAGCGTAGGGTATCTGCATTCGAAAGTCTCGAATTTGGAGACTTAATTAACCGTATATTAAAAGGGTTTCATCTAGCCGGTTTTTCGGGTCTCGTCATTTGATTACGGGGTTGCGATGGTTTCTAGTTAGAAGCCCTTATAGTCTCGCCATGTCTGTCTGCTCATCTGCGGCTATAATATAACTCAGTGACTGTGAGTACAGTAGAATCCGGTTATAACGACGTCGAAGGGACCGACGATATCACGTCGTACTAACCGGCCCAAGTAGCAATCAAATGTCTTAAAAAGGTATTGAAGATATCTTGAAGACAATTAGACAAATTCTTGCTGGTGTCTTGGCTAAAACCATTATGTCCCTGAAGATATCTTGAAGATATCCCCCAAGACTCAGTTAAGACAAAGTGGGCACAGTCTTTAAGAAAATTTTAAGAAAGAGTTAATACTTCTGTTTAGACAAACTTAAACCCTACTTAAGAATGAGGGTTTACAGATCTCTAAACTTGGATTTCAAGATATCTTGAAGGTTGATTTAAGACCAAGAAATATACTTAAAGATATCTACAATACTGACTTAAAACTATTAACACTGAGTTGCACAAATTCGACCTTCTCTTAATAAAGAAAATTTTAAACCTTTTTTTACTCATGGATTGTATTTTAGATGTATTTGAGAAAACATGGCTAACTCTTTTACTAAAAAGAGAATTCATTGAAGGTTATCAAAATGGCGATTATGTTACTATTTATTATTTTTATAAAATACCGTTTTATTACCTTGTAGGTATTTAAAAACTACAACGCACGATTGTTTGTCGTGTAGAATTGATCGAAAGTGCTATAAAAAAGACGGGCTTACAAAATACTAGAAAAAAACAGTTAAAGTTTGGAATATTATGTTGCAAAATGAAAATTTTCTTATATACAGCGCAGAATACTACTTTTCTGTAAATGTATTTGAGATATAAATGCAATTATTATTGATATAACAAAAATCTAACTTCAATAAACTTTATTTTTTAAGAATCAGCATCGAAATTTTAAATTTGTTTTATTTATTACAAGTGTAAAATGGCGTTAAGTCTTATTACTCTTAGCGAAGTATGACTTTAAACGATACTGATTTTGTAAGGTTACTTTAGATAAAGTATAGACACATTGGATTTGGAGAAGTACCGATTTAGATATATTATACTTAACTTATACTAAAAACCGTTCTACTTAATACTTAAAGGGACTCAATAGAATCCTTAGTTTTGACTTAGTGAATGCAAGTTGTCGTCCAACTTACGGTAAGTTTTATGCAAGAAGAGCCATTAAATTTATAATAGGTATATAATATTCATTCTGTATGTCCTGTGATGAAAACACATTTTGGCTAACTCTACTTGTATTCATATTTCAATTACGAATTTTTAATTTGTAATGCAAAATCATGTAATACACTGTAGAAATAAATGAATCTGAATTCTGAATCTGAATCATAACTTCATATAATAGCCTCGCCCGGCGCAGTGCTGTGCATTCCCGGTGTACTCCCAGATTTTTAACATAGGATTGGCCAAAATTCTATTTTTGAACTTTTGAATGTTGCAGTGTGGTATTTTACTGATCTGAGCGGCCAATATTATTCTTGGTGTTATTTAAGTAGTTACAGTAACATTAAGCTAATCATTCATTTTTTATCTATACGTACGGTAAGAAAATTATGGTGAAATTATAAAAAAAATAAGGATTTTTCAATATTAGCTCAAAGTAGTTATAATAATATAATGCTCTCCGTTCCCTTTCTATGTCGGCATCGTCCTTCAGATCGTCAGTAACAATATGCCCGAGATACTTGAAGCGAGTGACTCTCGTCAGGGACTTGTTACCAGCCTTAAAAACCATAAATTCACTCTTCTTCCCGTTATAAAGCAAATCGTGTGAGGAGGCGTAGGATTCACATATGGCAAAAAGTTTCCGAAGCGCACTAATGGAGAGAGCCAGTAGCAACATATCGTCCGCGTAATGTTGTTTAGGCATACGCCATCAACATGGCATCCGACATGTGTACCGCTCAGTTGCTCAATAAGTGGGTCTACGTACGTATAGACATCAAGGGTGAGCTCAAACCCTCGCTGGCGTACCCCGCACTCCATCTTGTATGGTTAAAGTTCCAGATTCGATATTCCGACATGCAGGACCTAAGGGCGAACTAATTTTAAACCGGTCTCTGAAAAAGTTAGCAATTTCTTTAGGATTTGAAACTCCATTAACACTCCCAGGCACGCCGTTCTTAGGATTAAGTTTATTTGTGGCCTTCCAGAAGGCCCCGAAATCTCCACTAGAGTGATGTGATGCCAGCAGGTCCATTTTAATTTGGTCCTGATGGTTCTGACACCACCTCAACCTTCCTTTAAAGACTTTACGCGCCTCCAACATGTCATTACACCGTCCCTGAGCCCGGTTTCCCATACCATTCCCAAATTCTGAACGCTCTTTTGGCGTGACTGTGGGCCTCCTTCACATGCTTGTTCCATCCGGCTAAAGTATTTTTACGTCCACTAATACTTATTACTTAAATGTGTTAGAGTAGCCGCATGACATATAGAGCCCCAATTACAGTACACAGTTGGTCAACAAGGCTCCTATGACATATACTGTCGCAATACCTACCGCAACAATCTTGAAACTCAGTAGGAAAATCAATATTCTTTAACTTTAAATTACAAATTTTCAAATATTCCGTTATTTGGTGGACATTTCTTTGTCCCCACTTCACTTTATTTGTATTATTTATTAACCAAGCTGACATTAGTGATTTTCCTCGCTACGTTCAATTTGCATTTTACTATGAGTGTAAAATTATCAGACCAACATACATAGTATGTAACATGAACATCAATAACACTCGGTAATGCCGTAATGCGACCTTAGTTACTATACAGTGGTCGAGAAAACGGCGGGATCCATGCGCCTCGCTAATAAATGTGAATGCTCCGACGACTCTAAAATATCTAAATCGGCACATACCCAGTCCTGCATAATGATACCGAAGTATCACTCGAAGATGTACTTGGTACTACTAACGAAGTCTCACGCATCGCACTGGTAACGTTTGAAGCACTTGGTCGCACACAATTTGACGATTTTTTAAATATATTTTTTTATTTCGGGTATCTTTGAATGGTTCTAGTTCGGTTAAAAACGTCCCGTTAAACCTATTTTCACTTAAACTTTATTAAATTTAGCAAAAATTGAATACAATAGTCTTCATTAACCCAATCAATAGAGCTTAGTATTACAATCATCTTAAGTTCATCTACCAAAATCAGTTTTTACTTTGCAATTCTAAACTAATACTTGAATTATATCATTGAGTCTTAAGTGAGCTTCCAAATAATCTGAGTTGAGTAAAATACGCATTTTTAGACTTAACTGTAGACATACTTAATACTAAATAGTTTTTAGCATACTTAACTAGGTTTAAGGTATTCTTCACTTGCTAAAGTAGGAGTAGCTTAAAACTATTTAGTTTTTAAGATTAAAATGACTAAACTGAGTCGTTTTAAATTTAGCTAATTATTATTTAAGATAAAGTTAAGATATGTAAGATTTAATCACTATTCTTGTTTGCTACTTGGGGGAAGTCGTACTTAACAAACAGTCAATTTTAAAGATGTTTATCGATTTAAATAGTCCCGCATGCATTAGAATTCATAATGGTTCAATGAAATTCACTGAATAGTTTCAACCCCAGGGTGTGACATGTCGTTGGATAGGTATTTGAAGAAGAATAGGGGTTTGCTGAAACATTTATTTCATCTTAACTAGATTGATATAGGCAATGTTACACTTAATGAATTATACCATTCATTGCGCTAATATAATAGTTCGAACGAAATTCAAAGAGTATTCGGTATCATGGCGGTAATTCAGAAATGCGCCTCATGTGCATAAATTCTGCAATGAGCATCAAAACAACAGGCTTTACTATTTCACATAATCGAGGTCAGTGGAACTGGGTCAATAAACATTAAAAACTGATTTGCAACACTTCGTAACTTAGTTCTTCTCAACTACTTAATATTGAATGAGGCGGGAAGGCCAGAAATGTTGAGACCATTGAGTAAGAAATTAAGAAGTAAAGTCTTAAGTGTCTGAAACGTAAGAAGCGGTCGAGTACCTACCATTACAGTCGCCATCAGATATATTGGAGCAGCCAAGCCGCTCACAAATATCTGAGCACGCCTCTATTGTCTAGGCGTTAGAGTGCTTGTTCAGATACATATTTTTGACTCTTGGCAGGCGGGCACAGGGCGGCCAGCTTTTGCGCTATAAAGACGTGCTGAAGCGCCACATGCGGAGATGCGACACTAATCCATCGCAATGGGAGTCTTCGGCGCAAGATCGGTCGAAATGGAGGCATGCAGTGATGATAAGCGTGCAAGCCTTTGAGAATCAGAGGCAATTAAAGCTCGACGCAAAACGCGATGAGTTAAAGGCCCGACCGCCTGCGGCCATTGATTACAATTTTGTCGGAGGGGTGCTGACATGCAGTAAGTGTAGTCGCACATTTACTGCCAAAATAGGCTACGTCAGCCACCTGAGAGCTCATGATCGTCGCTCTCACTAGCAGCTATCCAGTCGCCATGGTCGAAACCGGCCAGGACAAGATGATCGGCCTCCAACGAAGAAAACTTTCTTACTTTCAAAGTCTGCAGGATTAAGACACCAAAAAAATCAATATTTACTAAGAATGGATATTTAAACTAAGTACCTACTTACGGTACCTAGTAGAAGTTTTAAGTAAACAGTAATTAGTAAATATTGATTGCACATGGACCACTTGGTAAAGTCAAGTGTAAAATATGGGTAGACATATCTTACTGAAAAATATGTCCCATAGCAGTATATTATGGTGTAATTAGAGCGCAGTTCCTACATATTAATGAGACGTTTCTGTCGATACATATTTTCTCCACTTGACTGTACATACAATATACCTGCCTACCTACTCGTATTAGGGTAAGTTGCTTAGATATACCTACATATATATATTTTTTTCAGCATTTTCTTTTGGAGGAAAAGTTGATAGCCATTGCATAGTAATTTAGTATTTTGTGTAGATATATATGACAATTTGTTACGGAGCGCTTCAAATATCGAACTTGTTGCTAAAAAATCAGCTCAATATTATACGACTATAACTCTGAATAAAGGTGAACATTGTAACTTTTGAGAATTAATTCTGTGGGCATGTCTTAAAGTAAAAATGCGCACTTTTTCTTCCGTTCATAATCATAAATATTTATTTAATAAACTGACTACATAGGCGGAGTTGAATGTAAGATAGGCACTAGGCATTGTACCATAAATAATGTCCCCCCCCCCTCCAGCCACGACCCTGTCAGATGGGTAAGTTGGGCAATCGAAATATCTCAAAAATCATCTCTATTTTCAACAGATATCCGTTCACAGCCCGGAAGAGCTCTCAACAAATAATTTAGATAACAAGTTCAAGTTTGACATTGACACCGCAAAAGAGGAGTTGGTCGAGTTCCTGTTCTCGCTGGTGGAGATGGCGAACGACCCCCTGCTCCAGTTCGAGGAGCTCCTAGTGCGCGGCTGCCGGTTCTTGACGGAGGTGCCAGCCGTGGCGCTCTATACTTACCCCGCAAGTGACTTTATTACTTACAAATTTTATTAGGTTCTATAAAGTAATTGCACACTGAACGGCCCTACGCGTTGTATTAAGTAAGCAACGCAAGTGCTGTGACTGCTGTGACAGTGTAAGGCGTAGACATAGATGCATTCGCATGTACACGCAGGTAGCTTGATCTTCATCTGTGGCTATGCTATAGTCTCCCTGACTGATATTAAGGATGACAACTAGGTTGAAAACTATCATTCTATTCAGTTCGTCAGTTAAATTATCCAAAATTAATAGACACGTATTGTTTCTTTTTGCAAATTAACTATAATTTATTAAGATAAAGAGCATCAAAACACTACTAAATATATAGGTAAGAATTGTACCTAGTTGTGACGTTACGCGAAACTTGAATGCATTGAGTTGTCGTCATTTTTTATATGAGGACCAAAAGATATAATACGACTATGTACAATATTGTTTAATACTAACAGACGGACTAAATAGATTTAGCCAATTGTAATATTATTGTAAGAATGTACGTCATGAGACAAATTTCGTGCCACCTGATATCAAGTGTATGAATTGTAGGTATACTCATACGGAGCGTGTAAGCTCGTCCAGAGCACTACGGATTCGTTCAGCGAGTGCGGCTGTGTGCATCCGGCACGCGACCCAGCTTGTGAGTTGTCAATCATTTCTTTCAAACCGCTCTAACATGATGTCATACTTTCTGGCTACTAATACAAAGTAATACATAATAGAAATCAAAGTCACATAAAAAAAAACGAAAGATGTACATATTTTTACGGTATTTCCAAAAAATTGCTACTACGAGAAAACAACGTTCAATCTGTCATATATCTGTTTCACTATGTTCCAGTCAACTTTTTAACTTTCTTCGCGTCCGCCAGAAAGGATGCTTCTCAGCGGTGACAGATTGATTCCTTGTTTTTTCGTATGTACTATCGCGTTCATAATTGCATGTGCAGTTTATGAATGAATTCAATCATAAATTGCCCATGCACTTTTGAACGCGTGTGTACGTGTAGTAAGCATTTTCTTAACTAGCGTATAATTTAGTAATTTTTTTTCGTATCAGAAGAAGACGAAAAGTGGTCTCTATCATTACTTCTCTATTTCTCTATCTTACAAATCATTGTTTTCTCAAAAGTACGTGCACCGTGCCGTTGAAATACACTGTGTGACTTTGAATTCTGTATGTTACCGCCAGAAAGCAAATTGTCCAAATTGTCCAGTATCACTTCAGTAACAGAAAAATCAGTATATCATAAAATGCATTCAAATAAAAACCCGTTTACCTGATCTCATTTCAGACAAGGAAAAATATTGCAATTACACGGGCCTCAATTGTTTGGTGACATATGAAGACGGTACGAATCTATTGATATAAGTATGTGAATACATTACTTGCCCAAGCACAAGAGTCTATCTTTCACGCGGTCGAGAAAGATATCTGTCATTTTCTAACTATTCGGATCAGACAATAAATATTTAAACCACGGGTTATGCTGTAGATTCAGGGCCTATACCATAAAAATTCTACACATGCGGATTTGTACCTCCGTCTCTGTAACACTTGCATATTGGAGTGACAAAGAGGTTTTCCCGTCAATGCCAATTTTCGATGTTCGTGGTAGGCGTGCAGTTGGAAGTGTTGGAACACGAATTCTTCAAAGGAAATTTAGCTCCTTAAAGAGAGTATTTACTGCTATTCAACTCCTTGAAGGATCAAAATTAAGTACTTACTTCTACGCAGAAAGTCATGGACGAAGTCTAAAAGCACGAATATATATTTTATAAATACTTATTAATAAGTACTTAGTTTCCATAATTATACATATTTTGTATTAGTGCATTTTTTAAGTTAGCGTATGACACCTATGCAATTTGAATTATTAAATACTAGGTATATACAATATTAAAAAATAGGAATACTCTTCTGTTCAAAAAGCTAACAAACTATTGGGCACCGAGAAAAACATCAGTCATGCACCTTGCGTTCCGTCCTGCAGCGAGAGTGAGCTGACCACAATACATATTTCCAGGTAAGGAAACTACAAATATCTTCAGTTGCATTACTCGTATTAGGATTTTAGGGCGTGCGGTGAGGTGAGCAGCGTTGCGTTCCTTTGACTATTTAATCAGCCGGATTGACAATGTATGTCGTTTTTTGCAGGGGACGAGGGGACGGGGGACAGGGGTGGGGGCACGGCAAATGTACCTATGGCTATTCGTACATAACGTACAAATAGCTATGTCAGATAAACGTCAGTCAATACAATGCATATGCTTGTTAGTCGTATGTATGTATTCGGCAGAGGGGTAGGCCTGTCAATTGCTACTCCGTCTGGTTTAATACTCAAAGTTGCGTTCATGTGAAACACAAGCCAATGCACGCTGCACAAATCACATAGACACTGTGTGCTTACCATGAGTGAGAAGTACTTACGTAACGGTAGGCGTTAGCGACTGCGCGTTTCTAAAGTATGTCCGTCTCGGACGGTATGAGACGGACATACTTTAGAAGCGCGCAGTCGCTAACGCCTTCGGTTAAGTGCAACTCATGGTAAGCACACTGCATGCCACGCTACCCGCGCGCCGGAAGCACCGACGCACGCTCGCCACTTAGGCCTACCTTCACTTGTTACGTAAGTACAATTACTCGTGTTAAATGTTTTTTTACAAATTTGTTATTGTTGAAATTATCCTACTTCTGTTTAATAATAATAAAGATTATAATTAATTAAATTATAATAATAGAGGCGTAGGGATGTGACGACCCCATCGCCCACTGGTTTCGACCGGTGCAATCAGTCAACGCAGGGCAGCTTGTGGCGAGCTGTTGGGGAGTAGCGACCCCACGTACCTGAGCGCTCTTGGGGGACTCGTCCGACCAAGTCCTCCGGCTCTGGCTTGCCTTAACCGGCCGTCCAGAGTGGGGTCGCGAGAGCTGTGTTCTCGAGGGTAGATGTGGAAACCTAAGCGGCGAGTTGGCTATATGTTTAAAGTCCCTGCCTGCTATGCCGATGGTCCTGGGTTCGAATCCCGGTATGGGCATTTATTTGTGTGATGAACACAGATATTTATTCCTGAGTCATGGATGTTTTCTATGTATTTATGTATTTGTATAATATTATAATACCCGTTGTCTGAGTACCCGTAACACAAGCCTTCTTGAGCTTACTGCGGGACTTAATCAATTTGTGTAAGAATGTCCTATAATATTTATTTATTTATTTATTATTTATTTATTACCTCTCTACCCCCAGCCCTCATACCGTTGTTGCCCTCTGGCATATGGCGAGTCACCGTCTGCCGGAAATAAAATTGATTACCATTTTGTTAGGCAGACGTCCGATTTTATTCTCCATTACCCAGTATTTAGTCCAGCGCTTTCACCTAATAGTCCAGTATATTTTAGATTCCATTAAATCTCAATAGTCTATACACCCTGGCGGGTGCTGCCTCTGCGTGCGTCCCATGACTCGGGCAGGTGCAACATCCGCTCGGTGTACCCCTTATATTTCATTAAATTGTCGAAAGGGCCTCTGCGTGTTGGCTTCGGCTCCGCGTACGCCTCCCAAAGGTCCGGAACACCATTGTTCCGTGATGGGAAAGACATACAAATAATAATAGTAACTTACAGGTCGTTTCAATGCGGATCCGTATCAGGGTGTAACCACATCAATAACCCTTCAAAAAATTTATAAATACTAAATGATACATACATTATTTTAAATGTGCTGATAAGAGAAAATATGTATGTTAATATTCTAAATTTTACACAGCAATAGAAATTTTAAACCTGTAAGCGGGTGAAATCTTCTTTGTCATCACGAACCAGAAACAAATGTTGCAGAAGTAGGCGAGTGTCAGCAATATAGTCAACTGCGAGAGGCGGCACAACCGTAGGAAACTGAGCTTCAGAGAACCACTGGAATAGATAGTTTAGGTGATTACATAATACCTAGCTGTGAGAGATGGATTTGATTGGGATTCCCTAGCAAATCATTTCAGATGTTCAGTATCAATTAAACATGAACAAACTTAGTTATATAATGGATACTAATTTAAAAATAGGTAATATGTAGGTGATTTCCGATGAACGTCATATTTATACACGAGCGAGCGAGCGATTTTCAACGAGTATAAAAGCCGACACGAGTCGGGAAGTGTGATAAATGCGCATTTTATATGCCTACGTCAAAAATTCAAAGTGCCATATGTATGTGCAAAACGTCGTACCTACGACACACGTCTGAACAGGTAATTCGCAACTCGTGTCGATTTAAAACACTCCCTTCGGTCGTGTTTTACTTTATTCCGCTAGTCATTCGAATTTCCTCCTTTTCGCACTTGTATCGTAATGTACCTACTATTACGTACGTGTTTCATTTTTTTTAATGTAATGTGCAAATAAATATATAAACAATAATTATCTTCGCTAGGTATAGTATAGTAGCACAGGTATTATGAAAAGCCATTCCCGCACTTAAACGAAATACAATACTGTCCACTTTTCGACAGCATTTTTCTATAGAAATTTTCGTTTTTAAATTATTTTTTTCTTTTTTGGAATCAAGTAGGAATACTCCTTATTTAATATATCATATTATACTATGTACCTTGTAACTGAAGGTAGATTTACTTATTTATGCCAAATGTATCTACTCACTCTCTATCTGAAAATTCTTCCAGATTTATTGAATCATACGAGATATCGTCATTTATCGGTGGATCTGGCAGTACTATAAAATCACTGGTAAATTGTTCTTGCAGACAGCAGATTCTTTCCATAACGAACGACAGTAGAATCGCCCAGAAGTAATCCAAATAATCAAATCCAAACAACACGCTACTCATTTCGTCCATTCTACCCTGAGAATATCGTAGTTAAGTTTAGTTTTGATGCAAGGGTTCGAGAAACGTGGGGTCCGCAGTGGCTGACAAGGCGGTGGCAACATCCTGGAAAGGCCCCACCATGGAGCCGCGCGATTATCTGATTGTTGCTTGTAGGTATTTGTATAGCTTTGTTCTCGCTGTATGCAACTGCTACATCAATAAACTTTTATATCATTTGCCACAGTTACCTACCACATAATTTTCACTATTTCTCACATCCATTTTTACACTCATAAGTACTCATAACAAAGAGTTTAATGACACATAATCAGGTTTTTCTTCCGTAAGTATGGCTATTGCTGCCAGGAAACTACACAGGAGATCGTACTTTGCCGTTTTTTGCCATACTAAATGAATGAGAGAAAACCGTCCATATGAGACCACTTCCTTCTGGGGCTTTGTCTCACTCGCACATGTTGCCAATGTTAAAAATATACCATTGTGGGAGTATTCATATCAGTTTACTACTAAAAATAAATATCTTCTTATTTTATTTTAGTACTAGGTATATCCAAATAAAGATTTGTTGTCTTTTAAGTGATTTGTAAATAATTGTGATTTGAATGAATGAATGAGTTTATTCCAGAATTAATTCCATATAAGTAAAGCTAATAACAAAAAAAAAACAGCTTACAATTATAATGATAAATTTTAGGATCTATGGCCGTTTGAAAATTGCAAGTCAGGCGTTTTTACATATTTCAACCAAGATTTTTTTTTGTGTCTCAATTTTATATAACTTTCAAAGCGTCCTCAGTCAACTAAAAATCATAAAAGAGCTTAGATATTGATTTCATAACAAAGGCCACCTCTTGAAAGGCTGTTTTAGTAGGTATTTAACATTCGTGAGAAAAATCTTTCTCAACTCTTTTTCTTAAAAAAGCTAGGTATGATATCAATGGGCTCCATCCAAAACACTGAGAATCAAAAATTTACATACAAAAAGTGACCTAGGAAAAATGGGTCTTGAGCTTTTCAGGTTGGTTCAATTGTTCTAAAAATGCATAGGTAGTTATTGTCAGAAAGAATTAAGAAAGGGGATAATATATTTGCTTCATTAATACAATTTCTCAGAATCTAAATACTTTCTCATGGCGAAATATGATGTCAGAACGTTTTGGATCAATTTTACAGATTCGTATTTATTAAATAAATTTAGGTATCTAAACATTTATTTTGACACGTTTATTGATTGACATGTATGACGTAATGAGAGCTATTATAATGTATGTACTCGTATTGGATATGTACAGTCAACCACAATATATGAATATGTACAGCCAATGTGCCAACAATATGTGTACAGGACTTTATTGCAGCAAGGTCGTAGCTACATTTCTATATTTGGCACTTTGGTTGTATTCATATCTTTGCAAGCTTTGTAGTTGACTGTACAATAAAGACTTATATTTAAACAGTACACCTGTTAGTATTGTTTTTATGTTTGTTCACCGATTACTCTGAATTTCGTCACGAGTGATTTTTTTTGTTCGAAACGAGTTACCTCCAATGTGTTCGCGTAGGATTTTGGTGCTGAGGAATTGAGGGCGTTTTCTTAAGCAATTTAAACATTTTCTTCCGGAAACTTGATGATAATTATTAATAGCTGGCTACGGATTAATAGGTTTGTAATTAGTAGGAAGACGACATTTTCTAGTTGGTGAGCCATACTAACATTATTAATAAATCCGGGCGCCTGGCAGCTGTTCAGCGGTGGGTGCTCTTTAAAACACGTGCAACAACAGAAGCTGTGATGAGATGTTGTGTGCAGGATGATGTCACAAAGGCAATGGTCGAGGAGGCCTACTGCGTACCACCTTCCTCGCCCGCTCGTCCACCCGCCTCTCTATCACTCGAATATGCAAGAGCGATAGAGAGGCAAACAGACAAAAGAACGAAAGAAGTGGTTCATGGTAGCCCTCCAGGTTAGACGGTCGGTCCACATGGAACCATAGAATACGGGGGGAATTGGCCAATCATCGTCGTGGACCCAAATATACCATCGTCCGTCTAACCACTCCCAATATGATCCTGTATGACGATCTGGAAAGACGATAAGGATGACGACACTGGATGGAAACGATCCGATACGATACGCCAATAACGTCAAACATCATTAAAAAATTAAAAAAAAAAAGTACTATCTCATGTGGACACACTTTTGTAGTCGTATTGCTCAATCCGGATATATCCAGATCCGTGATTGCTGCACAGTTTGAGAAGAAGTCAAATTTTGACTATGGTTTTTTTATATATTTTTCACTAGGTTTTTCACTATGTAGGTACGTTATGTAAGTATTAAATAAACCATAGAGGTATGACTTCGCGCTAACGCTGTGTATATAATAGTGTAGTCAAATTCCTTAGTCCTTGTTCTTGACAAGCCCCCCGTCAAAACTAAGAACATCAAAGTCATAAACCCGTCCTTCACTTCCTCACCAAGTAAAGGACGTGTCAAAAAGAGATGTATATATGTTTGTTATTTCTCCGATTCTGTAGGTTGACAACAATTTTGCTGATCTCTTCAATTCGTCCAAGCAGCGAAATTAAATACATCGTTGTAATTTGGTAGTCGGTATCAATGCATTACAACTGAACTTAGTCGCATATTTTGATAGTGGATTTTTCAAATGTCGTCAGAGGCACGTTATTAGATTATACTTACGACATTTGCGGAATCCACTGCTAATTTCAAGGCCCTTCCAAACTGTTGTCATTTGAAAGTTTTTGTACTACTTCCATGCTTTAGTTATTCTTCCGTGGTTCTTGAAATAAACAGATTCACGGAACGGAAACCAATCCCACGTACTGACTAGTTCGGTTTTTCCGAAAATCGAATAGGTATGCATACATATTTACAAATTAATCACTATTCTTATTTTATCCCTTCGTGTTGAAATATTTTTTATATCTGCCATCCCATCCCCATCCCATTTTTCAATTTCTATTTAAAAATTAATTTCTGATTATGAGATCCATGAGGAATTGAGGGAACTCCTCAAATTTGAAAGGCATATGCATGATAATATGGGTGTTTGCTTAAAAAACTTGGGCACTTCTTTACAAAAACTATCAATTTCGTGAAGTAGTGCTGATGATGTAGACCAAGGATAGAATTGGGGTACTGTTTGGTAATTCCCAGCTTTATCATTCGATTTGAGACATTCAGTTTTTATTTGTAAGGTATTTCACCTTCAAGATAATTTTGTTGATTATAAATCTATTCTGATAACCAGATCCATGAGGAATTTCGGGAAATGCTCAATTTTCAAAAGATTTTGGTGTTTTCTTAAGCGACATAAGCATTTTCTTCCGGATAACCATAAATTTGGTGAAGTAGTCCGGACCAGGGGTGGCATGTGGAACTTCACATACCTACTTAAACTGATAATTCCGAGCTCCACCGTCTGATTTGACTAATATTTTTTGTTAATAAGTAGTACTGCGTTACTCATATTAGTAAAAATACAAAAATAAAGACTTTGTAACAAATATAAAATCGACCTCAAAAATAAAATGATTTCTTTTTTTTAGCTGAAAGGTTTGGAAATGATGAGTAATCAAATAAATGGAGGTGACACCACATAGCGCTACCAACTGATACGTTTGAAGTCGGTGCCAAGCCAAGTAAACACATAAGGTACCGGTCAATAATAAACCTCACCGTTCTTTCAGAAAAAAAAATATGATTATGTTAATGCCGTGCAAGCTTGCACAAATGTTATCATACTATAAATGTGAAAATTGCTGCCCATGACGTTCGGGCATATCCGTCGGATCTGCCAATCAATTGCCGGCCATGTACGTTCGGGCAAACCGTCATATCTCCAGGTTGACAGATCCGGCGGATATGGCCGACCGAACGTATAAGTATGACCGTCAATAGTAAGCAAATTTGTCCGGCGGATGCCCGGTGTACATACCCAGTATGGAGATCGGACAGTTTGCCCAAACGTAAATATATGGCCGCCAATTAACTGCTTATATTTGTCACTTTCATAGAGCAATTAAAGCAACGTTAAGTAAAAACTGCAACAATAACATAAAAAGTAGAAGAACTGCAAGCATTAGCTTGGGCTACTGTTGGAACTGTGAAATCCTACTAAAACGATTGGCTTGATGTGGGTTGATAACTTTATGACACATATTGTAGAAAATTATAATAACTGGGATATTGCATTCTAAACCGATTCTGCATTGAATAGCGTTTTGGCTTGGCACCTACTTTTAACATATCAGTTGGTAGCGCAATGTGGTGTCACCTCCATTTGTTTTATTACTCATCTTTTTGAACCTTAAACCAAATAAATAATAAAACATTTTATTTTTCGCTTTTTAAGTCGGTTTTATTATTAGTTAAAAAAAAATGTTTGTTATTTATGGGCTAAATTACTGGCTAAATTATTAACTTAATAGCTGATTTTCATTGGTATTTGATATTTGAACTGAGCATTCATATGGCGTTTGTTGTCTGTTAAGGAAAAAGAGGAGCACGGACAGCACAGCCCGCACGCTGGTCAATATCCGGATGTCGTCGCTGCCACATCTGCGCTACGAGAGGCACTTGGCGCGCTCCAGTCTAGACACAGTCGGTAAGCAAACGACAAACATTCTACCTTAATAAATAATAACTAGCTTAAAATGTTAAAATGTCCCTTCTCCTAGTTTTCTCCCAGCGTATGCCACGGCTAGGGCGTGCAGCACCGGCCTCGCTTCCAAGAATTTAATTTCCCGGTTCTGGGCGGGTCAGGTTCCCGGTTCTTAGTAATCTCTAAGTCTTTTTTTTTAGAATCTGCGTATGTAATGATTAATACGAAATAAAGCGTTATGAATTAGTTATATTAATTAAAAATAATTATCACCGCAACAAAATACTCCTATTGCTGGCCATATACGTCCGGGCAATCCGTCAGATCTCCATAGTGGGGATGTCCGTCGGGCATCCGCCATACAAAATTTTCCATACTTTAAATGGTAGATCAGGCAAATATGCCCGACCCTATAATGGCCAGCTTATGAATATAGTAAAAATATGTGTTGTTAGAATGACTTAATGGCAATTTTCGTATGCTTAGGGTATTTTCTAAACCTATTTTAGATTATTTGTTTAAAACCACGTTGGTAGCAAATAAGCATATGGCCCACCTGATGGAAAGCGGTCACCGTACCCTATGGACGCCTGCAACTCCAGCGCCTGCAACTCTCTCACTTGCGCGTTGCGGGCTCATTCAAATCTTGCACACCGTTTTTGAAAATCAATAATAATCCTTCGGAAAAGCCACGGTAGGAACTAGGAAGCTCATTCCACAGCCGGAGCATCGGCGAGAGGGAATACCTCTAAACACAGTGCGCGACCATTTGGGTAGCAAGGTGCCTTCCGGCCGCCATCGCAACCAAGTTTCGCAACCAGTGGTGATGCGCGGAGGAGCGCCCTGTCGATGGCCAGCCGTGCGATGGTGAAAAGACTACTATATCAGTAGTATGGAGCAATGTTATCAATATCAACAGTAACAATTCAGGACTCTATGAAACACAAACAAACGACCGCTTAACGTGAATGGTCTCTGTCCAATTAAAATAATACCTAACATGAATACCGTTAGATCTCGGTCACCATGAGAATGAATAGGATAGTTAACATATTAGAACTCATTAAAAATACTGAAAATGTCATATACGGCTCAGGGAGCACGGCGTTGTTTAGCGTAGGCGCTAGTTTTACAAAACGCACCGTTGTAATTGTACCTTAAAATAGATTTGAGTACCTTTCTACCTCTATAGCTTGGCAAGCTAATTCTTTAAGTAGAAAAATTGCGTGTCTTATATTTCTCACTTTCGTTCACCTTGTTCTTCTGACAGAAGGAACTTTACAAGCCATAGGGTGTAAGTGTTGCAAGTGGGCCTTAAGGCCACTTGCACCAACCGGGGTTACCCAACTAACCCAGAGTTACACGTTTCTTCGCATGGAATTTGTCAGCTGAAATCCGGGTTAGCGACTAACCCTTGTTGGTGCAACTGGCGCTTATTGTAGTTATTTATATCATGTTATATCTAATTGCATTTTTCTGTTTCTTTCAGTATCTGTGGGAGGTGTGATAGGATTGCTATTTGGAGCTTCTTTACTAAGCGTGGTGGAAGTATTTTATCTTGTCTTTAGAAATCCTTAGTACTTACCTACTTAATATTGCGCTTCATATTAAATGACTAGGTATTCCTACGTCACATTGCTACTTGTACGATATCTCACGATTGTTTAAATCTAATAAGCACGAGATTAAAAACGTAAATAAAACAAGCGTAGTTGGCCATTGTGGTTGAGCAGTTTCCACTTTACAAGTTTCACAACTTTTTGGTTAGTTGTCCCTGTTTTTTAAGGTAGTTTTTTATTCTTAAGTTAATGATTTTTGTTTTTAATTTTAAGGTATTTAATATTGTCTTCTGTTACCGCGATTTTTATTCATTGATGTATTTGTTACCTATTCTTGTGTAAGTTAAATAAAGTTCTCACTACTACTACCGCTTACTATTTTTCTGTTTCTTATTCTATTTTTTATCCTAAATTATCCGTAACGACGCATTCATTGTTCTTTACTAAAGATATATATATAAATTCTCCTTCGTAATTTTTTTCATTTTTCAGCCGTATAAATATACACCCTATTTTTATTTCCGTTAACTTTAAGGAGATATTCTTCAGGTTTGAGTACCACAGTTAATTTTTCTAAGAAACTAGTGTCTTTACTATATTATAAACGATAAACAGTAATAATTTTACTAATTCGACATTAAAGTGTTCGACAGGAAAGTGTTTAAAGCGAAGCTCAAATGGTGCCAAAATAATCAACAGCAAATTAAAATGGACATACTTGCGTCGCATCATTCGGGTAAAAACTTTAAACAATTCTGGAAGGAAACAAGTCGTATGAACCCTAGGCCGAGTGTGCCTGTGAGCGTCGAAGGTCTGTGCTCACCCGTTGAAATTGCAAATTTATTTAAGGACAATTTTAAAGTAAAATCGCCATTAGGCAGATCTGTGAATCGGACCAGGGCTGAGCCCGTCATGTCAACTGTGCGTTTTACTGAGAGCGATGTACAGGAGGCGATTAAAAATATGAAGAGGGGTAAGTCGCCAGGTCATGACGGGCTCAGCATTGAGCACTTGCAAAATGCAGGCCCTCACCTGCCACGAGTACTCACAATATTATTTAACCTATGTATTAATCATTCCTATCTACCATCAGACCTGATGAGAACAATTGTGGTACCAGTTATTAAAAATAAAACAGGTGATGTGTCAGATGTGAAAAATTATAGACCAATATCATTGGCAACCGTTGTGGCAAAAGTGCTGGACAGATTGTTTGACAGACACTTAGCTGAACATATTAAACTGAATGACGCACAGTTTGGGTTTAGGCCCGGACTTTCCACAGAGTCGGCTATTATGTGTCTGAAAAGCACTGTCCAGTACTATACTAGTAGGGATACACCAGTGAGCGCCTGCTTCTTGGACTTATCGAAAGCCTTCGATCTGGTCTCGTATGATATACTTTGGCAAAAGCTGACCAATGAGACCAGTGTCCCCGGGGACTTGATTGAGATTCTAAAGTTTTGGTACGGGAACCAGAGTAACTCGGTCAGGTGGGCGGGCGCTCACTCGGATGAATACCGTCTAGAATGTGGAGTAAGGCAGGGCGGTCTGTCCTCTCCTAGGTTATTTAACCTATATGTGAACCAGCTTATGGATGAGCTCAACAATGCCTATGTCGGATGCTCCGTGGATGGCAAATCCATAAATAATATCAGTTATGCTGATGACATGGTGTTGTTGAGCCCATCCATGAGTGCACTTCAAGAGTTGCTGGATATTTGTAACAGGTACTCGGTGACACATGGGCTAAGGTATAATGGGAAAAAGAGTGAGGTACTTGTTTTCAAAGCAGGAAGAAAATTCTATAAAACAGTACCTCCTGTGACCTTGGGCGGGGAACCACTCAGAGTCACTAAAACTTTCAAATACCTTGGTCACTGGGTCACCGAGGACCTAAAAGATGACCTCGACATAGAGAGGGAGCGTAGAGCATTGGCTGTCCGCGGAAATATGCTGGCGTGCAGGTTTGCAAGGTGTAACAAAGACGTGAAAAAGACGCTTTTTAAAGCTTTTTGCCAATCGTTTTACACCTGCAGCCTGTGGGCCAGCTATACTCAGCGAGCGTACAATGCTCTACGAATACAATATAACAACGTTTTCAGGATGCTGATGGGGCTGCCACGTCACTGTAGTGCGTCGGGAATGTTTGCGGAGGCGCACACGGATGACTTTTTTGCAATTATACGCAACAGATCGGCGTCACTTATGCAGAGACTGTGTGGCAGTACCAATAGCATCCTGAAAACGTTGGCAGGTAAGATAGATGCACCACTGCTCGTGCACTGGAATGGACTGCATGTGGCAGCCACAGATGCTGATAAGTGGTGCATCTAGGTTGCCTAGTTGTGTTGTATTTTATGTTGTATTTTTATTTTATTTTTTTAGTATATGATAAATTGTTTTATTAGATTTTGTTATTATTATTTTGTGTGTCAAAAAAAATTAACAATTTATGGATCTACGATGTCTAAAATAAAGAAATTTGAATTTGAAATTTGAATTAAGCCATATACCTCAAAGCTCCCATTAACGTCCAAAGCAACGTGTCAGATTTAACCGAAATCAGTAAAAACACGGTAAGTATATAATAATACTTACGAGTATGGTTTGACTTCAAACATTTTTAAGGTTTGTTATGTCAAAACCCCGTCATTACAAAACCGATTTAAGTTCGAGATAGGTTCCATTTTCGTCAAAATCCATTTCTGATGACGAGTTTCATGCGGAATTATGGGAAATCCAACAAATTTGAAAGACACATGCATGATGATTTTAGTATTTTCTTAAGAAACTCCGAAAAACACCGAAATCGCCATGTATGTGCCTTTGAAAATTGAGGAGTTCCCTAAATTCCTCATGGATCCTATCATCAGATCAGAACCAAATTCTTGTAAGACTACCTTGGAGGTACCTCACAAACAAAAGAAGAATGGTGTACAGCATGGGAATTCTGCAGGCATTATGGGAGCCTTTGAGCCGTGTACGATGCAGTGTGGGTTGTTTTAATAGAGGTACTTAAGTTTTAGTTTTTAGGGTTCCGTACCAAAATGGTAAAAAAGTAACCCTAAGGAGTGACTCAGTCTGTCTGTCTGTATGTCTCTCACATCGTCAAATACCTTGAGAACTACTAAAGCTACTGATTTGAAAATTGGAAGAGTTATAAAACTTATAAACAAGATTGACCTAAACGTCCCAGACACATTAAAGAGAGGATTTATCATAGATTTTAATTTATTGTCAATGAAAAATGCCCGATCAAAGAGGGTTTTATGTTCGTCTACTTGTAGTTTTTTTATGTATGTTCACCGAATAATCCGACCTCCATCATCCAACATGGGTGTTTTTTTTTGTAGTTGGAAAGGATTTACCTCCAATTTGGTCCAATTATATTAATTTGGATATTTTTAAAAAGTAAACTGGTTAACTAAAACTTTTTACTTTTACCGGGGAGCCTAATTGAAGTTGGTTATTTTTTCTTATAAAATATTTGTTTTCATTTCTCATGCTCTGAAAGTGTGTTGTTGTTTATCTATGAAGCGGGTGGAAAACGATGCATGGCGGCCCTAGGGTAGGATCGCAAACTAATATATTCCTCTTGGTTCTCGACTTGTAAGCACCAAACATAACAAAGTGTCAACAATATTCTTATTTACTCACCCCAGAAACAAATCCACGGGTATAGTTCTTTCTCTCAAAATATTGGAATTTATTGTAGCGATTATCATACGTAAAGATATGAATTCGTTGAATTATTTTGATATTTCGGATCAAATGTAAGTGTCTCATTGGTTCTATTTAGCGGTGACAAAAAGGAATAAACCTAAAAAGTTTTTTTTAACTTTCATATGTGCATGTAGGCAATGGCAAAACGTTATACAGCCACACATTAGTTCATACTTACCTACTTATTTATACAAAATGCAAAATATTAGTCATACTATTAAAACAAACCAAATGTTTGTAGAAAAGCGCGGCAAATTTAAAATATCGTAGTTTAGCAACACTGTATTTGAAATATAAATAAATAGAAATATAAATAATTTATTCGTTGACACACAAAATATACAGTACAATTAACAGAAAAAATGCCATGATTAAAGAAGTGCCACGAAATGGACTCATCTCAGCATAATGCTGGCGACTTCCAGCGCTGATCTTCCGATGAGCCCATCCGGTGAAAAAACATGAAAGTTAACAATAAGTATAATAGTGGATAAGTAATTCGATAATTGTGTAAGTAGGTATATGTTTTATCTGTGGCATGTAACTTAAACAAAAATTTTGCCTGTGGTTGTTTACATATTTTAGTTTACGATGTCTAAAGTAATATCTGCTACCAACATTCAACATGTTGGTAGCATTCAAGGAAAATAGCAGCTAATACTCAAAACAATAACTGGTGTAGCATTATTTGATGATATGTGATGTTTGTTTTGGGTTATTTTGATATATCAATATCTAATGAAGTTCTTTCTTTATTTCAGTACATGATCAACTCGATTGAGAGTACCGAATTGAGTCCAAGAAAATTGATTATGAGTTTATCACACGCTCAAGGCAATTGCTGTAGAATTTTGTTGAATTTATTCTCACCATTTTTCAAGTACAATAGAAAGTTAACCTGAATAAATGATAGAAAGAAGAAGTAATGCTAGTAAACAGTGGAACTTGTTTGTTTTAAATAAAACAAAATATATTATGCTATTGTTGTGTTAATAATTCTACACTTTTGTAATGCTTACTTCAGGACTTTGTTCAAGAAGTTAAAGGAGTAGTTATAACTGTTTCTTTTACTTTCCTCGCATTTGAAATGAAAAGTAGAGTGTTTAACTCGGGTAAAATGCACCCATTTCCGACTCGCACTATTGGCGCTCGCTACCTCGTCGGAAATGCGTGCCTTTCAGCCCTTGGTTAACAATCTACTATTAAGATTTAGAGGGATTGTATTATTTGAACGCATTTCATCTAAGTAGGTACATATTGTTATAGTACTTAGATAATAATAAATTTTGTTGTGTAGGTAATTAAATATGTGTCATTATCCTACTTTTCCCTAGTAAATTACGTCGGGCGTTTTACTTTAATTAATAGAAGATTTTCAGCACGTACATTATAAGTATATAGGTATACAAGTTCAAAATAAGAGTACATCCAAAAACAACATTGATTACTTACAAAAGTTAACTTAAAATGAAACCGAAGGTGATTGTTATGGCAACGAGGACAGCTTTGTCGATAAACGGCCGCGGTTCACTCTCCTACTCGACCGCGCTGCTCTCCAAGTGTTTCATCATTAGTTATATTTAGATCAGAGTTTTGGAAATATAACTCAAGATGGGTAACACTGAAAGTAACGTTACGAGTGGTGTTAAGAAGCAAGCTGGTACTTGTACTCAGAAAATATACAAGATGGTCGACGTTAAGGGTGAGTATCTAAAGTTTCCTTTTGTTTCAGTTTGTTTTAACAACCTGTACTGACAATTTATATTGTCTAGAAATTAAATTAGTGGGAGTTAAAATATACTCTACATAACTTTAAATTTTAATAACTCCAAGACAATTATAACATAACATGACATTAGACGTGCTAAGTTATTGCCAATTTTGAAAAATTAACTGAAAGATTTTTATTTTTCTTCTACCTAACGGTTTTCCTACTGTTATTCTGTGCTTTTGTAATATTTTTATGTATGTTTATATATTTTTTGTATATAAGTATGTGTATGACTTCCGTTGTATGTATTTTTTTGATTTACCTATACATTGTTTGGATTTCCATGTGTATTGACTCCTCTACCCAAAGGTTGTCTGGAAGAGATCGCTTCTTCGCGATAAGGCCGCCTGTTGTCTACCAGTGTTTATATTTTAGTGTTTAATGTATATTGTTTTTATTTCCTTGTTGGTGAACAATAAAGAGCATTTGTATTGTATTGTATTGTATAATACTGAGTCATTGAGTCATCTACTAACTACTACTACTAATATCCAGTATAATCGTTGTAAGTGCATCTCAGAAACCCTTATAGAAACTGCATTCAAGATTGCTTATTTATTTAGCAGTTACGATGGGTTTACCAATGGATTGCAGAAATTTATTTGCAGGAAATGGATTGGCATACTAAATTATGCATGTTTTTGGCAAAATGTCTGGTCCGTTGCGGTATCGTACTAGGGAATGCAATACCCGGTCTTTTTTGGGTATTACCCGACTTTTGTTTTACAAAACCCGGGTACCAGGTCTTGGACAAAAATAGTATGAAATATAGATTTTTATAGTTTTTGACAATAAATACATTTTTATTACAATTACAAGTCAATAACTTAATCTAACGGACATTTGACGGATATTTAATGATGACAAACATCTATGAATTCCTGTGTTAAACCAGCATGTGTTTCGTTAATTGAGTTAACCGTGAATCAAGGTCAACCTGCAATCAGTTGTTACTGCAGAAATGTTAATATTTAGTGATATTGGACTAGTTTTCATTGGAAAATCCCATTATCGGTCCAATAATGATGCGTTTTTATTTGGTCACCATTTTGAAACCGATAAAGATATCTTACATTAAACACCTTATAAATATAAAATAAGAGTAGGACTTTCAATTTTAACTCACATATATTCACAGTACAACTTTTACAGGTATCAGAGAAATATCAAAAATACTCTGAATTCACCCTTAAATGTTGCATGATCGGTACACTTACTATATTTCATATATACCTATCCTATATGTATTATGTACTTACTACTCAATAGGACTTCCAAACCCGGTATTTTTGTGTGGGCGATCCCTGGATCCCGCTATTGCTCATACAAAAAATACCGACATTCGAAGCCTTAGTAATCAATAATTACTCGTACATACATGAAATATACAAATTAGATGATGAGTTAATGCCAATATTAATATAAAAGTATTAGTCGTTACTTAAGATAATAAATAATAGAAAAAAATATAATATTAAAATGTAACAATTGAAGTAATTAAAATTATATAGAGTTGAAAGTTAAATTTAACACTCGAGTTAATTAACAAAATTACACTGTCATACCTATGCTAACCTACGTCGGATGATAAACAATACAAGTTTAAAAATATCTCTGCCCACTTCAATTTTATCGACATATAGGGTAAGTTGTTCACCAATGAAAAGTCCAAAGCTTTCTATCTCTAGTGTTTTTAAAGTTATGAACTGCATCAAGAGGTCAACTAAATTCATAAATTATTAGCGCCAGATAAACTGAAATACATATAGAATACAACAAAAATTTCTATAAAAGTGATCTCTTTTCTATATCTTGGTTAAAATCATGAGACGTAAATTAAAAAAGTTACTTTTGGTGTACGAAAACACAATAACGCTCGCATCCTCGTGATCCTTCTCCGAGGCTTGTCTGTGTACTGGGGAGGCAGTGTAGGTCCCTGACCTTGTCCTTCCTTGATAGTAGGTAGGCACTAGCTGACAAAGCCGCGTTATCGTGATATCGCAAAGTTTCACTGTATCCATTTGTTTCAGTGTTGAACAACCTACCATACCCTAAATTTATCTTCTGCGGAATACCAAGTTGGGCAGCTACATGGCTTAGAGCTAGCGTATTTAGTAAAATAAGCCATCTCTACGGTCATCAGGCACTGATCCTTAACATTAACATGTCTCCAGGGGGAGGACTGCTGGTGGACATGATGAAGCGCGCCGTGCAGAACAAGCAGTACGCGGAGATCGACCACGCCATCAAGACCAAGGTGGAGCCCTTCCTCTACAACAAGGGCAAGGGCCGCTACATACCCGTCTCGCACGTCGTGCTGCTGCGCAACAAGGAGCGGCCTAGGCATAAGCTGGTGGGTCTAGATATGGTACAACAGAATTTCTGAAAGAAAAATGACGAAAATATTACCATCCAATTAAATTAACACGATGTCACAATCGAAATAATAATACTCAAATGCAGTCGCGAAACTAAGAACTTAAGTTTGATAAATAAGTGCCCTAAACAGTAGCGGCTACTAACTTGCGTTCCAGGCTTTCTTAGCGAGCCGAGGCAAAAAGTCGGGACACGCTTGGAAAATCAGTTTTTTACTTTTGTTTTGTTTGCCTTACTAAATACTAAGATCTCGGTACTTTTGTCACATTCAATTAAGCGCCAATAGATGAAATACGATGCCGATGGAAGTGTAGGCGCTCTAGGAAGAGGCGTAATTAAAAAATGTAATGTTTATTGTGGTGGAACCAGTTGCCGCCGCTTCGAGGAATGGAGAACCCGGACGAGGAGTTCGACATCGAGAAAGACTGGCCCCACGTCACGCAGGAGGAGTACGACGCCAACCCATCTAACTACCGCGAGCTCTGTTGGGACCTCAAGGTAAATTAATTACCAATTGAACAAGTTTAACCTAAGAGTTTAGAACCTTAGTGGGGTAAAGATATTTCTCGATTATAATTAAAAAGGCACCGTTTCCAATTAAAATCAGGAACAGCCGCGGCCTTAAGCGCATTTGTATAAGTAGGTAGTTATAGCCACCAATTGTTACTTCTGGGGTTCTGGGTGACTAAATTCTAAACTTGCTTGAGAGTACTTATTATTGTATGTTATCTTATTATTTCATTGTATGCCGATGACACAAGTTTGTTTTATTTTGGTACTGATCTAACAGCCATACTAAATAATGCTCAAGATGATCTGAACACTCTACAAGAATGGTTCCAGACTAATTTGCTGACTATTAATGTTAACAAAACGAATTTCATTATATTTAGTGCTAAAAACAAAAGAACGACTCACGCCCAACCCTTGACTATAGGCAATGAACCAATCACTCAAGTAGAATCCGAAAAATACCTTGGTCTCATACTAGACAGTCGTCTTACGTGGAAGCCACATATTGAAAAACTTCAATCAAAATTGTCATCTCTTATGGCAATGCTTAGGGGTTCAGTGAAATGTTTCCCAAAATCGGTACGGTATATTGTTTATAATTCCTTGGTAAAATCGCACATAGAGTGTTTGATTGAGGTATGGGGATGTGCAGCTAAAATGAATTTAAAACCACTGCAACGAGCACAAAATAAAATTATAAAACTTCTCTTTAACTATAATCACCTAACACCAACTAAAAAAGTATACTCAGAGACCGGTCTGATGACCCTAGCCCAACTATATAAATTTAATACATGTATCCTAGTAAGAAAAAATTTACACAAAAAAATCCACACACAGATATCATTTACAACAAAAATTCAAGTAAGAAAACGCTTACTAAGGCGACCCAACTATATATGTCTCCAAACACCGCGCACAGTATATTATGGTAAAAGAAACTTGATGTATGAGGGAGCACAGCTATATAACAAACTACCTAACCAAATAAAGGATGCTAAATCATTTCCTACATATAAAAAGCACTTGAAAAAGCATATATCAACCGATTATTCCGAATTTACATAACAAATACGATTTCGAAAAACAAAGAAATATATATATATATATATATAATTATATTTGAACAATATTAATATGGATGATTACTAATATAATTACAAAAATAAAATGCAAATTTAAATTTAATTTAATAATAAATAAAATAAAAAAGTAAAATAAAAATGAATGAAGTATCGTTTAATATATATATATATATATATATATATATATATATATATATATATTATATTTTATAAATTTACAATACATAAACACATAATTAATAATACTGCCCCTTCGATATGCTTTCGAAGTTGCTGGCTATAATTATATATGATAAAATAATAACATGATCTAATAATTAAAACATTACCTAAATATATTAAACTAACTAAACCTATAGAAAAAATCAATTAAATAATAATACTCATTCATTAACAACATTTTTATCATTATTGCTATCAGCGCGTACGACACCATAGCGATTAAAACTTAACACGCAATACAACCCCATGCATGCTGTAGGGTTGTTATCATCAATCGCTGGGCGAGCGCGGAGGACGTACTGACCGCGCGGATCAACCAGTACAACCGCGTACCATAGGTTGCGCTCTCTCTACCAGTGCCTCGGTCACGTTACGCTGGATGCGCGACAGCTTGGTTGACCCGCGCTCGCGCGATGACAATTTAATTGAATTGTCACTAAGTGCTGTACTGGTTTGCCGAGTACAAATAAATTAAATGTGTGTACCCGCATTATAATCATAGCTTTTTAGTTTTAAATGTGGAAAAAATGTTATTTTATGATTTTCGTGCACTTGTAAATAATGTATGCTAAGATTGTTTGTATTTCTCTATATAAGTGAATTGTAATATTCTTTTTAGAGAAATAAATTTCTTAAACCATAAACCATACTTATGCTTAATACTTATATTAATAATGCAGAGAGCAATTATAGTTCTGAGTCTATGACGTATATTTCCGGGTAACATGTGAAAGCGTCCGTCCATAGTTTTCGTAATGTTGTTTGGCAGGAGCGTGGCGCCGTGGGCGAGACAATCCTGCACCTGTGCCTGCTGAACGCGACGTCGCTGCTGGCCGATCTGGCCAAGAGGCTGCTGAGGTTCTACCCCAAGCTCATCAACGATGTGTACATGAGCGACGAGTACTATGGTTCGTATTGAAACTTTCTAAAAGTTTAACAAATCATAATGTATTCTAGTCCACTACTATTTTTTATTGTTCTATTTTTAGTTGGTTAGTATTAGTATGAGTAACGCAGTACTAATATTAAACAAAAAAGAATTAGTCAAATCAGACGGCGGAGCTCAGAATTATCAGCTTAAGTATGTAAAGTTTCACATGCCACCCCTTACTGGTCTTCATCATCAGGTCTATTTCACCAAATTTATAATTTACCGGAAAAAAATGCTTAGGTCTCTTAAGAAAACACCATAATCGCCATATGTGCCTTTGACAATTGAGGAGTTTCCTAAGTTCCTCATGGATCCCATCATCATATCAGCACCACCATTCTATGGGACCAAACTGGAGAGGACTACTTTCAAATAAAAAAAAAGGTTTGCTCGAATTGGACGATGGAGCAAGGCATTATCGGCTTATGTATCTGAAGTTTCACATTGCCATCCCTGGTCTTCATCATCAGGTCTACTTTAGCAAATTTATGGTTTTCGCAAGAAATTTCTTCATTTACTTAAAAAAAACCGAAATCACCATACATGTGCTTTTGTAAATTGCGGAGTTCCCTTAATTGCTTATGGATCCCATCATCAGATTAGCACCAAATTTTTTAGGGACTCAATTGGAGATAATTCCTTTCGAACAAAAAAAATATCACCTCAATCGGACGTCGGAACTCGGGAGTAATCGGTGAACATACATAAAAAAAATACAAACAGACGAATACCTATTAAGTATACAACCGCCTCCGTCGAATTCTCGAAGTCGGTTAAAAATACCTAATCAATCAATCATACTCATTACTCATGAAAACGCGTAAAAAGGCACAATGGTTGTCGTTTGGCAGAAAATTTACTAAAATAAGTAGGTAACTAATATTTGCTTTGGCGTGTACCCTAGGTTTAAGGTCTGATATTGGTATTTGTTTACCATCGATGAAAATTATAACTTGACGCCCAAAATATAATGTAATGCAATGCAAGTAATATGCGCCTAGATATGCGCTGTGCACGCACGTTACTTGTCATTACTCGTAAGTTCTATTTAAAAAAAATGCTTTTTATTATTTGTCATTACTCATTAGGAGAAGGTAAACGCTGAATTTGAACCGGCCTACGTACTTTCGTGTTCCGTGAGTTCACATCAATAATGGCAGGTTAGATATTTGAATTCATATTTTGGGGCATATTCAAATTGTGAATACCTACTTTCTTTGCGTAGCTATAACATGTTTCAATGGACAATACGTGTTGAATACTAAGGGGAGTATGATAGTATTGATAGTCAAACTTGAATTTCAATGTACTTAATTAAGAGATTATAATTAAAATAAACACTGCGGCATTTTTGCCCTTCGTTATGAAATAGCGCCGCGGCGTACTCTATACGCCATAGCTGCTCATTTGATAGAGCACCTGATAATGGCGCATAAAATTAAACACCCTTTACTAATAACTTCCTCCCGCTAGGGAAGTTTCATATCACGGTTTCCCATCACAGCTAATATCACAACATGCTTTTCACATCAATTCGAGCTTATCTTAACCCCGCGGCTCGTATGAGAAGTATTAAATTGCACGAACATATTTCGGGTAGAGTATTCTAGCATGGCATCGAGCCAAAAGTAAGCTTCTACGGTTAGGCATTGTTGTACTTGAAATATGATGAAGTGTTTATACCTATCTACTTGTGCAGGCGAGAGCGTGTTGCATATGACGATCACGAATGAGGATCCGACGATGGTGAAGTTCTTCCTTGATGCGGGTGCCGACTACCACGAACGCTGCTACGGCAACTTCATGTGCCCCGAGGATCAGAAGGCCTCGCGCTCCGACTCACAGGACCACGAGTGGGTGAACGTGCAGTACAACACAAACTATGACGGGTGAGAAGAAAAAACTTAAGAATCGAGGCGACCAAGGGAGAATTTACTAGGGCAGCGATCTAGGGAATATGAAGCGCAATGCGCACGCCTCACAATCTACTCGTACCTATAGTAAATGTGTGTGTTTAGAGCGGTGATATATGTTAGTAAGGCCTAAGAATGTTTCCGACACCTAGCTTGACTACGCCTCTTGTATCTCTTCTGGTATTTTCCTTTCCCGAAAGTTAAGGACATCACCTAATTTTTGTTATGGCTTATTGTGTTAACTGGCTCAAAAGATACCTAAATATAAACTATATCTATAAAAGTGTCATACTTGTATGATAAGGGTCATCACCAAAAGGATAAGGTTAGGGTCTTCCCCAGTTAAACAATTAACCGTATTTATCTACCCCCACATACTAAATACATCGAAGCCTCCATCGAGCTCTGTTACATAAACACGTAATAATTTGTTAAACTAATAAATTTATCTGTTAGGTACGTTTACTGGGGCGAGTACCCGCTAAGCTTCGCGGCGTGCCTGGGGCAGGAGGAGTGCTACCGGCTGATCCTGGCGCGCGGCGCTAACCCCGACCTGCAAGACACCAACGGCAACACCGTGCTGCATATGCTCGTTATCTACGAGAAGATGGTCAGTTGTAGATTTGAGTGCGCTGCTGGTATGACAAACTTCATGATTATCAAATTAATTAATTGCAAAGTACTAATAAGTAGGTACAAAGATTTAGAAAATAATAATTTATATTCAAATTATTATTATACTTAGGTACTAAAACATTATCGAACCAAAGAAGGTGTAATATCTTCTTAATAACCGCAGGGATCTCACTTGCTTTGCAAAATAATGAACATAACCTTTTAAAAGTAGCATAAAGAAAATCTACTGGGAAAACCATTTTCATGTTTTATTTATATTATTTTATATCCTGGAATAAAGGTAATTTCATGAGAAACGTCACAGATAAATATTTAACCGTTTTTTTGTTACTTACTTGTATGTTTCATTATTTACTTAGATTTATTTGACAAACTTCTCCTACGGCGGTATTATGTCTATGTGAGATTGTACATTGTTTGTGTGTTCTAACCTTTTAACTAATAACACGGGTTCTTACAACGGTTTTTATTCAAATTGAGTTTTCTTGTTTGTGTGTCTGACAGAGTACCTTTGACATGGCGTACGAGGTAGGCGCGTCGCTGCACCTGCGCAACGTGCAAAACCTGACGCCACTGACACTGGCCGCCAAGCTGGCACGCACGGAGCTGTTCTTCCACATCCTCAACATCGAGCGCGAGATCTACTGGCAGATCGGCGCCACCACGTGCGCTGCCTACCCGCTCGGCGGCGTTGACACCATCGACACGGAGACCGGCTTGATCAATAAAGATTCAGCCCTTAACTTGGTTGTTTTTGGTGTAAGTTTTACGTTCGACAGGGCTTAATTTTAAATTAATCTGAATATTTGTTTTCGCGATGTACGAGTCTCGAGACTATCGAGATCGAGAATTAAAACTAAGTAATTTAACTATTTGATTTCAAATTTCTGCTGCAAATGACAATAATATTAGCAGGGATCACATGAAAATGCAATGTGATTATTTATTATTCTGTCAAGGTATCGCTGTCCGGATGCTGCCGGTAGCCCTTGATGTTTAGTCCTCATATTAAAACTATATAATTCAATAAGAAGTTCAAACACTTGTTATATCACATTCTATCCATTGCCAAGTCATCCATTTCTTAAATTGGGGAACTTAAATATATGGTCGTCAGGAGAAAGACGAGCACTTGGAGCTGTTGGAAGGCATGCTGATCGACCTGCTGAAGACGAAGTGGAACACGTTCGTCAAGTTCCGGTTCTACCGCCAGTTCATCCTGTTCTCGTGCTACTTCCTTGTGAGCCTCGTTTGCTTCACGCTGCGGCCCGGCCCTCCGCCCGAGCATGTTGCACTCAACATAACCACCATCAATTCTACTTCCAATAATGACACGGATATAGTTAACGATGTGGGTAGGTCAGAGTTATGGATTTTACTAATTACGCGCTGTACCCACTGACCATTTAGGCTTCATAAAGCAAATTCTGGGCAAAAAATATTTATCGTAAAGACAATCGATTATATATCTCTAAGTACCTACCTACAACGCATAAATACAATTATAACGCGATGGTTAAATTAAAATCGCAAAAGTCGCATTTATATTTTTCATAACCTCCCCTAGACTGACACTTTAATGCTTAGTTAAATTAATGTCTTGTCTTGTTTATGATTATCCTGCGTAATTTAGTTACCTACTTTTGGGATTTTAGTGATGCTACAATATTTGAAAGCATTAATTTAAGTATATCATTGTTTTGTTTTTCAGAAAACTGCACAACGTCGTTGAATTCCAGTAATACGAATATAGACACAGGAGCCGTAGAGATATTAAACGAAACTAAACCCGACAGCGGGCCGTGCGCTCGCTTTAAAAGCCATCCCAAGGAAAAAGACAAACGTAAGTAGGTTGAAAATAACTACGTAGGATACCGATATCTATTGAACAATTTATTGATCATTACATTACATTTACATTCTTCGGCGCTACAACCCTTTGTGGGTCTTGGCGACTTCTACGATGGAGTGCCACTCGCTTCGATCCTTGGCCTTTATCCTCCAGGTGGTAACCTTTCCTATAGTCCTGAGATCTTCCTCCACACAGTCACAATTTATTGATTATTTGCAGCAACGGAACCACCAAAGGAAACCGATATGGAAGACTGGTGGGAAGGTCTCACAGAGGAATGTAGACTGATGAATTTTGATTCTTGGCAAGCTAAAGTAAGTGTAAATAACAGTTTTGTCGTGGATCCAAAATAATATATAAATATTTAAGTGCAATAATCATTTGTACGCAGGTTAGAATATCTGCAGAGCTTTTACTGTGGTTGGGAGCGCTAGCTTATATTGGAGCTGCGTTACGAGAAGCAAGGTTTCTGGGGTTGAAGATGTTTGTTGAGAACTTAAGCACTGTACCGTCCAGGTATATGTCTATGTCTATATATGTATTTATTACTGTATCGTCATGTTTTGTGCAGTATTGTGGAAAGTTTCGTACCCATATACATTATTAGTATCATGCATCGAGTTAAAGTTGATATACTCCACGGTATTTTTTTCAACATCACAGCCTTAAAATATAATTGACCGAACCTTAAATAATTATTAAAGTTGTTAAGTAAGCATTGCAACTATTGGAAGCATTGTCGGTGAGTGGACGTATTAAGTGAACAGTGCGTACACAGCATATCTGTGTGTACAGGGTGATGTTCCTTTTCTCGTGCCTGCTGATGGTGGCGCTGCCGACGCTGCGGCTGTGGTGCGCCGACGAGGCAGAGGACCATCTGGCCGTCATCATTATGCTCACCACTGCACCCTACTTCCTGTTTTTTTGCAGGTCCCATATTTATCTATTTAAACGTTATTGCATGCTTTATTAGACTTAAGTGTACCGACTTATTAGTAACTTTCCCGACCATGGGACATTTAAGAGCAAATTCGGAGTATTTTATAAACTTCTCTGATACCTGTAAAAGCTGGACCGCTAAATGTGTTAAAAGTTGAAAATCCTACGCTTAATTTATATTTATTTAAAAAGATATAGTCCGTCTACGCTAAGTTTCCTAGTTTTTTTTCATCTTAGGCTATTTATTTTCGATAAATATACAGTCTGCAATATTGTCTCTCTGGTATAAAAAATATCTGGACGGGAAATCTAGCCGTCGGTCTAGACTTATACGGCAAAGATGACAAAGGACCCTTTGCATAGTGGATTCATTCACTTACAGATTGATTGGGGAAGGGGAGCAACTCGAAACTTTGACATACAATTTTTACTTAAGGGGTACCCCAAAAAATATATAGAAAAAACTTGGGCTATGTGGTCGAGTTTGGTATCATTTTAGTGTAAATTGAGGATGTTTAATTCATTTCTGATATTTACTTTTTACCTATCCATACAAAAAAGTAAAAAATCAATGAAAAGTAACAAAGGTCCCATGGTATCAAAGGTCAATATTTAATTATGGCCACATATTTTAAGTTAATATGTAGCAATATGTAGGTACAGTCAAGTGTAAAAATATGGTTCGACATAATCGACTCATAAATATGGTACTACGCTCTTATTACACCGGCATAAGGTGCTATGGGACATATTTTTGAGTAAGATTGCACCACCATATTTTTACACTTGACTGTACCTACATATTGCTACATATTAACTTAAAATATGTGGCCATAAATAAATATTGTAAGCTTACTTCGACCACAGCCTTACTTAACAGGAAACAACAATGTAAGTTATGTCTATGGTATTAACATCGTTTGCTGATAATTAGATCCTCTTTTGCACAGTTCGTAAGTTATAATTTTAAAGAAAAAAAAACCGACTTCCATTGGACTTCCCGGTAAAAGTTAAAGTAAGCGAATTATTGCAGTTACCTTTGAAAGTTAAGGAGCTCTCTAAATGCATCAAGGATTTCATCATAAGATCACAGCTAAAATTAAATGGGACCACCTTCGAGGTACCTTCTCATAAACAAAAGAAGAATGCGAGCGAGCTGCTGCGCGCAGTGTGAAAAAAACAGCCATCGCGAAAGCACGCTCTTGAAAAAAAATATCTGAAGATCCGAAACATGAGCTATTTTCGACAATATTGACGAGAGTAAATACTCACACGGGAGTTTTATGTAAAAAATAAGAATGTCTAAAATCGCTAACTCGATCTTGTGAATTTCTCTCCTAATTGCTCGTTAACACGAGTCGAATGACGTAAATAGAAGTCGCGTATGTTGGATTGAACCACACTTGAGTTCCACTAGTTACTAGCCAGGGTTCAGCGTCAGCTCCATCTTGAGAACCGCTCTCCTAATTGCTCGTTAACACGAGTTGAATGACGAAAACGGAACTCTCGTAAGTTTCACCAAACCTGAGTTCCATTAGGTCCAGGTAGTACCTAATGGAACTCAGGTTTGGTGAAACTTACATTTCGTAACAAACAAAAGATGTTTAAACAGTGTGTAAGAAATAAACAGCCTGTTTTACAGTCTAATTTATTTGTTATGACTATGAAGTAGTCTGATTAATTAACAATTAAGCACTTTTTTTGTACCAGTCGTGTTTTGTTATGTTATGACTACATTTCATGCATTACAAATACGAATTTCACAATCATGCTACAGCATTTTTGCTCAATGCATGTTTTGTTATTAATAGCCGTTTATTTTGTGATCAGTTTTCAAGAAATGATATGCTAACTATGTTTAACGCAATCGCAAAAAAAACATAAAATTAAATCAGTATCATTTCCTTTCATTCGACATTTGGGAAGATATTACCTACTACCTAGCATAATTCTTAAAACATGTAATTGCTTTTATCTAGGTATTACAGTGTATTTTATCTTACAGAGGTTTCAAGACGGTGGGTCCATTCGTGGTGATGATATATAGAATGGTGATGGGAGACTTGCTGCGGTTCGTCTGCATTTATCTCGTTTTCGTGATGGGCTTTTCTCAAGGTAAGTTTCCGCTCATTTTCTTTTAGAACAAATTAGCTTTACATAGTACATTGGATTTTTTAAAGAAATCAACAGCTGCAGTGAACCATCATGGTATTTATTGTGTGCATGTATACAGTGCGACAGAAAAAGACAGAAATTAAACGCTTGTAGACCCTCGGCCTAATGTCTCGAGCGAATGTGTCGGACGAATGGACATGATGGACCAGAGACAGTTTAAGCTTTTTTAGGTAGGTTAGGTGAGTTCAAAGGTGTCTTGAATAGCTTCGGTAAGGTGAAGGTATACCTGAAAATGCTTAAATTGGGCCTGTTTCTCGAATGAGTGTGTACAGGGTTGAATTCGTCCGACACATTCCGCTAAGAATAGTAAGTATTTATTTATTTCTAAGTACAGGCGCCATAAAAAACGGGACGACAATACGTTGCTGCCATTTTTTTATTTTTTATCTTTTGCTGTCGCACTGTGGTTAACAAATCAATTTCAAGATTGATATTGAATCATAATCAATCAACACTGAAATATTTTTGCCCAGGAAAGTAACGGTTTTGCAAAAAATAGCCTTGTTTCCTTAAATATATAACTTCCCTTTTGGACATTTATTTCAAAGCTCAAATCTTACTAACCCTGCATCAGGAAGTAGGTAAAAAAACTTGAATAAGTAGATTGTATAAATTCCATGAATTAATATTTTTCTTGTTTGCCTACATAACAAAATATTAAATCTACAAAATGTCTGAAATTCGCCGGAAAAAATAGTTATAAGTAGAACCTTGTTATATGGCGCATTTCAAATACCTAAGGAAACATGTACTCATAAAACCCTATAAGTTAGTAATACGTTTGTAATGTGTGAATACATATTCGTGACTGTTAGCGTGTTGGAGTTTATTGCATGTATAATACATATAAAATTAGGAACAATCAGTTACAAAAAAAAATCGGTTGTATGTAAAGTCGGTTTACTGACGATTGTTGAACGTGACAATGTCATAAGAAAATACTGACTGAAATGGAACGCCTCATGCGGCGTTACCTCGGTAACGCCACATGAGTCATGTTTTTTCGTGCGTACAGCCGGCTCCATCGAATTATAAGACGTTGTCACGTCAAAATGCTAAGTACCTACTATAAATTCATATCAGCAGTAACATATTGATCCAATCCACAGTCTAAGTCGCGTTGATGGGATTGAATATTTCCAGCTTACTACATAATATTTTTGTCATTCGACAATCCCAACACGCCGGAGGGAGTCGACGACTCAGTATCGAACCCCATGCCGTCGCCCATGGAGAGCATCATGGCCATGTTCCTCATGTCGCTCACGTCCTTCTCCGACTACTATGGCGCGTTTGACCGCACCGACCACGAGATAGAGGCTAAAGTAAGTTGTAACACGCCGAATGGAGTGAACGGCTCGATGTCGGACCCCATGTCGATACCCATGGAAAGCATTATGGCCATGCTTTTCATGTCGCCCACGTCCTTCTGCGTCTATTACGGCGTGTTTGACCGCACCAACTACGAGATGCAGGATAATAGTTATTTATTATACAAGGGGGCAAAGTTGTTGTTTAACTCTCGGTCTCAAGGCACGAGAGTTGAACAAACTTTGCCGCCGAGTGCAATACAACATTTTTCACCACACTAAAGCGAGGAAACAGGAAAAAAACTCAAACAAAACAAATCAGTAGGTATTTAATTACAATCAATCATCAAGTCAAGGTGGTAAAGGTAGTGGTGAATATCTGAACATGCACTCTACCACCAGGTAGAGTGCATGTTCAGATATTTCGAGCACCTTGGCAGCTCCAATATATCTAATGTATAGACAAATCATACAAAAAAGGCATATATCAAACTAAGATATCCCCAATCAACCCCTAAATCACAGGTCTAGATGACATTAGATTTGAGTATTATATTACTTAAGATAGTATTTAAATTATCACTGTAATGAAATTAAACAATAAAGATTAATGAAGTGATTGATAATGATGGGAGTGTAATTAGGGAATTTCAAATGAATATTATATTCTGTATTTTATCTTTTAACTACTAACTAACTTAGCTAGGCATTTAATTTACTTATATTTTATCTGTGTGTCTACGAACGACAAAGTTTCTCTCACAATGGGTTTTGGTATTTGGCAATTTGCATAGAAGTAGATTTTCCGAATGTTTTTCAACATTATTTGTTGTCAGGAAGGTAATTTCGTTAGTGCGGCAAACTCCATTTATACCTATGATAAGGATTACCTGAAACATAAGCAGTTTGTATTAGTTATAAAGACAGTATATATTTAGTTAACGAGATTTTTACATGTTTTTAAATAATTTTACTTACTTTTGCTGCTAAATATTCTGAGTCAGGAGCACTGTTTAAAAATGTTTCTATTTGTTGGCCAGTAAATATCTTCGATTTTTTCGGCTTTTGGCCAGTTGCTGTTCTTTTTAAGAACGCTATCACCTTTGGATAGTGTTCAATGTGAACATCCTTCTTTAGTTTCAGTACCGACTTAATCATTGAATATATGCTCCAAAGCGAGCTCGGCATTTTAGTTTTTGATATTTCGATGAAATACGCCAGTAAAACCGTCTCTGAGAATGTTTTCGCGCCTTTGGTATGCCGCCAGGCATTAAATATATCAAAGGCTTTAATGTAATTCTTTCTTGACTTTTCTGGCAGCAAACGAAATTCTCGGCATCTTTCACAGTTTCTTGCAATTCCTCCGGCTCTGAATCACTATCATTCATCATTATTATTAACTTGTATTACGTTTGTATTACCTTCATAAATTCGTCGAGAAAACTGTGAAAAGCCAGAGTGAAAGAAAACAAAACACGACCCGCCTCATTTAAATTTTAAAAGAAAAAACTATTCGGATGCGTTCTGAAATTTGCGTAGTATCAACACTTTCATCTTTTAAAAATAAAAGCCACATAATTAATACAATTAAATGAGGTATTTAATTTGGATTTAAGCATATTGAATATAATACTATGAACGGTTCATGTGTATGAAACTGTTTGAGCCTATCACGTTTTCAAACGTACCCGTTCAGTTCAAAATTAATGTCAAAAAGTTTATTGCATTCTCAGGCAGTATGGCTTTTTGCTTTAGTCTATCCAAAAGATTAAAAAAAAATTACTTTAACCTCTAGAGGATAAAACACAGTTTTGCGCTCTGAAATTAAATGACAAACAGCGTGTTTACGAGCAGTGTGGTGAAAAGTAAGTTGCAACACGCCGGAGAGAGTCAAGGACTCAGTATCGAATCCCATGCCGTCGCCCATGGAGAGCATCATGGCCATGTCCCTAATGTCGCTCACATCCTTCTGCGTCTATTACGGCATGTTTGACCGCACCACTACAATATAGAGGCTAAAGTAAGTCGCAATACGCCGAAGGGAGTGGACGGGTCGTTGTCGAACCCCATTCCGTCGCCCATAGAGAGCATCATGGCCATGTCCTCATGTCACTCACGTCTTTCTGCGTCTATTACGGCGCGTTTGACCGCACCAACCACGAGATAGAGGCTGAAAAGATATGTAAAGCTTTTGAATGTCACTTAAGGAGGAAATAAGTAGAAACTAAGTATATAGGGTAAATCTATTTTCCCCTCACTAGCTCGGAAAGTGCTGTTTTGTCCTTTAAAACTAGCGTGGAAAAACGCATTTTATCCACATGTGGGGCAAAGTAATCTAATTACTATCACTTACCACCAGTCCAATATAAGTGAGTCCTATATGCCCATAGTAAATATGCGCAATCGGAGGTCACACCTTAAATTGGTCATGTGATCATGTCTTATCCCGCACTTGGTAAGCTGTTGGCAATATCTAAGTACCAGGAGCGTACCTACTCTATGACAAATTTTGAAATTGATTTTTGATGGTTTCTTCAAGATAACTAACATGTGGATAAGATTTATAATCGTATTTAGTCTGTATTTTCCTCGCAATAGTGAGGGGAAAAATGTTGTATTACACTCGGCGGCAAAGTTTGTTCAACTCTCGTGCCTTGAGACCCTCGTAAAGCTCAAGATTCCAGTTAATGAACCACTCGCTACGCTCGTGGCTCAATTTTGGAGTCGTTAGCTTGCTCGGGTCTCAAAATAAGCCCGAGAGTTAAACAACAACTTTGCCCCCTTGTATAATAAATAACTATTAAATACTATAATCGAGCCGGGTTATTAAACGATGTACCTAGGCGTTTTAAAAAAAAGTGTACCTTTTCTTTGGACAATATAGGAAGTTTTGGGATTTTTATTACCAGAATCACGAGTAGGTACTTTAACTCAGACACATTAAATAAATAATAATAAAGAGAAGATTTATCGTATATATATATATATATACAATTAAATGTTTTGTTAGTTTAGTTATACTGGATCATGTGGGGTATCGTTTGAAAGGACTTGATTTGCACATTGTAAAACATCTTTTAATTTTTTTTACGGTTTAAACTTTTTGATCCCTATCTCCGAAGTTTCCATTTGCTTCTATTTGCTTGTTAAATAGTTGGTCACTCGACATATTTATAGGCAGTTAGAAGTAGAGTTTGTTCAATTCGGGTTACAGACTTACAGCCACAATAAATTACTTAGTTGAAACATGATCATTACCTTTCAGCTCCTCTTCGTAATATACATGATCATAGTGGCAATTCTACTGGTGAACATGTTGATTGCTATGATGGGAAACACATACCAGAAGATCGCGGAGACGCGCAACGAATGGCAGCGACAGTGGGCGCGCATCGTGCTGGTGGTGGAGCGTGGCGTGCCGCCCGCGCAGCGCCTGCGGCAGCTTATGTCCTACTCGCAGCCCATGGCTAGTGGCAAGCGGGCGCTGGTCTTGAGGATCAACCAGAAGGTAACCTTGCATACACATAGAAACAACGAACACTGCAGAAAACTTATCTAGATTTCTTCTGCATATTATAACTAGCGCACACTCCGCAACCATAATGTCGAATTTCTATCCGAAATAAATAGCGAACAGAATGCTTTTCAACCGACATCAAAATTTTAAAAAGAGGAGGTTCTGAATTCGGGTGTTTTTTTATGTTTGTTACCTCTGAACTAACGAACCAAACCTCTGAACTGAACCGATAAAAAAAAATGTTAACAGAAAGTAGATGGTCCTAGATTAGTCCCATTTTTATTAAAAATTTATTTCTGATGATAGACTCCATGATGAAATTAAGGGGACCTTTTCAAATTTGAAAGGCACATGTATGATGATTTTGGTGTTTTCTTAAGACACTACAGCAAGTCTTTACGAAAACTATCAATTTGATGCAGTGGACCTGATGAAGAAGACCAGGGATGTCAAAGTGGAACTGCTTGGTAATTCCCAGCTCTATCATCCGATTTGAGACTTTCATCTTCTCTCTACGTATCATCCGCGTTGTGACATTCATCTTTTTGATTTTATTTCTATTCTGATGATGGAGTACTTGATGAATTCAATTAAAGCTCAAATTTTAATGGCACATCCGTCGTGAATGGACGGTTTTCATAATTAGTTTGGGGCATTTTCTTTCTGAAGCCATCATTTTGCTGCAGTGAATCTCATGTTCAAGACCAGGAATGGCATATTGAGGTCTCCTAGGTAGTTCTATTTAATTTTTACTTTTACTGAAGAGAGATCCTCAATTTTTTAATGTACTTGTATGGTGAATTGGATATTTTTGAAAGAACTGGTTAACTGAAACTAACTCAAAATTTAACTTTTTAGTTCAGTTAAATTGTAATTTAAAAGGCCCCTAGTGAGAAAGTTATGGGGTAGTTCTGATTTCTTTCATTCCATGTGTAGTTTGGGGTGCTGAATCCGAATCTAAGGTTTGCATACTAAATTTCGTGACGCAACATTTAAAAAAATAAAAAAAAAATAAAAAAGTCGCCTTTTTTCCGGTTTTTTACTTAAAACTCGAAAACTTTTAGTTTTTTTTTCAAATGAGCCGTTCGGTCTCAAGTGCGCGTTAAAAATTGGCAATTTTCAGCGGTTTCTGGAAAACTCACTTTAAACGTTCCAAAACTATTTTTTTTTAATTAGAACGCTGTATGGAAAAATTATATGAGCCGTTGTCGTTTAAAAGGACCCGGGTGAGGTTCTTCGGTGACGTTGGGTCCTGGTACATATTCTGCTTGACCTGTAAAAAAAGAAATGGAGTAATTTTTCAAGGAGAGAGAGCAGAGAGAACGGATGAGAATTACAAAATTGTTTGTGAGATTAAACATACCTTTCGCATCTTGCTGAGGTTTTCGATGGCATCAGGTCCCGGCTCAGGGTCTGAGTGCGCCGTCGTCAGCGTCGGGGGTTCTAAAAGATAAAAGAGGCGGTGAGACACTGACTTGTGATCATATATCTAGGAGAGATGAATGATTACAAAATAACTTGTGAGATTCGACATACCTCTGTCTTCTGTCTCGTCTACGTATATCTCAGAGCTGTCTTCCGGAGGCGCAACGTTGTCACACAGTCCTTCGCACCATGTGCAGATTATTTAAAATATATTATTTAATTTATAGGATGAAGACAAAGAAGAAATGAAAGAGATCCTGGAAATGAAGCGGACCCACGAACGCATCGTGGCCAAGAGGCAGCAACGGGCGGCCGAACTACAAGGCTCGCACGGCCGCGCGCCCCCGCCGCCCGTCCGCGACTACCCCATCAGGAAATAGATATGTGGAGTGCCCGGTCCACGTGCCAGTGGATGTTGCTGGATACGAAGATACGATATGTAGATGACTGACACGTCAGAGACAGCGTTATTTCACAATTTACTATAAAACGTTAAAGTAGTTATTTAACGTCTCACGGATCATCAAGCCCCAATCATTGACGTATTAAAAGAAATAGACACACAAAGCAGAACAAAAACGTCAAAAAATGTGGGGTCAGAATGACATTAGCGAACTTGCCTTGATAATGATACAAACGTTAAATATTTCGTACGAAAAAGAGCTTACAGCGTAAGCATTAAGTGTCAAATTCATACACTGTAAGCGTTTTTAGGCTGTTTTTCACTTAACGAAACGTCACGTTCTAAACAAGACTACGAGTATCTGAAAGAGTCGCAATACTCGCAATGCTACTCTTTTACGGCGTCATTTTTTTCGGCTGATTGGGTATCCAGTTCTTTTATTCTACAACGTGTCCCAAAACTCGAACGATAAGACGGCACTACAGGATGGAGCTGCTTATGATTGGTCGAGAAAAAAAAAATATCTTAATTATTTTAGAAATTACAGAAAAAAAATTAAATTCATCGAAAGTCGACATTCCTATTATTTTATAGGTATTTTTAACGACCATGTCTTTAAATATTCATATATTTCTGTAACTTGTTGTTTTTGGAAACTTAAGTAGCCCTGCTATCTAACACAGCCCTTAAAAATACCATAATACTCGTACATGTAGTTTTTACATTAAAAAAAAATATCATTTTGTCCCTTCAATTTTGAAAGAGTTCTTCTTTCAGCCCACTTTCAATCATAATCGTGAAAAAATAGTATTGACACCACTATGGCAATTATTTTCAAAAGTTGACGCAACTAACCAAGATTCCAAAATGGTATAATACTACGAATTTATAAACAAGAATCGACATTATTTCATGTTGGCGGTTATCACTTTTACGTACGCAAAAAAGGATTTTTTTGCTGAAAAATGTTAAATAAATGAAAAGAAATGGTACAAATAATTTTTCATTATTTTATTTCATTTAATACAGTAAATGTTCGAATTGCCTGCCACCGGCATTAATACAGGCATGACATCGCCTTAGAAATGATCGTTTTATCCGTCGTGCATATCTTCTACCATTGATATGATCCGCAGCTTGTGTGATTCTTTGGCGAAGCTCGTCCAATGTTGCTATGAGTTTTGAGTAAACTCTTGTTTTAAGATAGCCCCAGTAGAAGAAATCCCGGGGTTTCAGGTCGGGCGAACGGGGTGGCCATAAGGTAGGACCAAGTCTCCTGATCCACCGCTCTGGATACTCTTGGTTTAAGTATTTTCGGTTCTGCCGTAACGGATCATTCGATGGATTCGGGTGCGCACTATATTAGATTCGATAAGGTAACCGTGCTGGCGAAGGAAAAGTTTTTCATTCCGCGGAAAATACGGGAGGCTATCGAGATCAGTCGTCACCCAAATTTCAATCGCGATGGTGGGTGGTCAGTACCCCCTGCCTGGAAAACGGTTTTGTGTGCTGCGCCGGTGCTTAGTGTGGACGATACCTTAGAGTGTGACGTAGTAAGTGTCGTGTGCAATAGTGCAGTTGACAATAGAAGTGAAAGAGACGGTAGTATCTCGCCATTCTCGCCTATACCGGTGCCGCATGCGCCTGCGCCGACCGCGCCCCCCACGCCGGTCTGCCGGCGTGCTCAACGGGCTGTCGCGCGCAGTGTGCGCAGAGCAATCGCGGCAAGCGCTTCTCACTCATGATTATGGGGCGCGGACCGTCCCGAAACATGTCGAGCTATTTTCGACTTTATAGACGTGAGTAACCCGGTTTAAGTATATTAATATGTCTAATACTCACGGGAGTTTTCTATTTAAAATTTTCGCACTGCACGGGCAAAGTGAGCTGGGCAACCATCATTTTGAAACCACATGTTTTGTAAATCACGTAAAGACACGTCTTCTAATAATTCAAGCAAGTCGTTTTGTAAAAAGTTCAAAATTAAATAACCATCACCATTAAGGTTTCCTTGTAACTCAAAGGGTCCAATTACATTTCCATTTAAGATGCCCGTCCATAAGTTAACCTTGAATTGATACTGTTTGTCTTCTCTTACCAGGTGCGTATTTTCAATGCTCCAACTATGTATGTTGTGTAGATTTGAATAGCCATCTTTCTTGCAGGTTGATTCATCCGACCATAGAACTTTGTCTAAGAATTGGGGATCTTCCCTGTGCTTTTGCAGCATCGCACGGCAAAATGCCACCCGATGTGGATAGTGCCGTTGTAGTAACGTCTGCATACGCTTGTAGTGATATGGGTGAAGTCTGTGACGTTTCAGAATTCGATGTGCAGAACTTTTTGGGATTCCCGTAGCTAGTTCTATGGCACGTACCGAGGTAGTAGAATCATTTTCTATTTAATTGAGAACTTCTTCATCGTGTTCCAATCTAGATCTTCCAGTGTGTCTTCTGTCAAATGGTAAAAGACCTTCCGCAAAGACTTGATGCACATTAATAAACACTCGATAATCCAGATGTCTTTGAACATTTGGTTACCTTTCTCGATACAATCTGCTAGCAGCGTTAGCATTGAATCGAAATTCTCCATAAATTAGATGCATATTACCTTATTCCAACGGTGTGTACGGTAGCGGCATGATATACGCTAAACAATCCAAAATACGGAAAAAGTCCGATACACAAAACACAATCACTGTCCAAAATAATGCCAGGGCAGTACCTACAGTTTGGCAGATCACCAGTCCAAAAAGCAAAGCCAAGAGTTGTTAGTATGAGAGCCAAATCAATTAAATTTACGGAACGGTGCTCAACGAACAAAGGATCAGAGTGTACTGACTTGAAAATTGTATTAACTACCCACATTTCCCATTGAAATTTTAAAACTTGCAACAACAACCCTTATCAAAAGTGATTAATATCAACATTTAAATATGTCGATTCTTGTTTATAAAATCGTGGTTTTTTGTTGTGACTACGGTTCCTAAAGTATTATACCATTTTGGAATTTCGCTTAAAGTTGCGTCAACTTTTGAAAATAATTGCCATAGTGGTGTCAATATTATTTTTACACTATGGTGATTGAAAGTGGACTGAATGAATAAATATTTCTAAATTGTAGGGAAAATTAATTTTGATTATTTTTATGTAAAAAATACATGTATTATGGTATTTTTTGCGCTGTGTTAGATAGCAGGGCTACTTAAGTTTCCAAAAATAAAACAAATATTTGAATATTTGTAGACATGGTCGTTAAAATACCATTAGGAATGTCGATTTTCGATGAATTGAATTTTTTTCTTTAGTTGCTAAAATAAGTAATAATTTAGTTTAATTTTTTTTTCTTTTTTTTTCTCGACTAATCATAAGCAGCACCATCCTGTGGTGCTGGCTTATCGTTGCGTTTTGGAACACGTTGTATATCTATGGCCCCAATGCAATTCAATCAAATATTAAAATATATAAAGAAATCGCGTTCTATAGACGTTGGAGTTTGAAGATGAGGGCCAAGGCTAGTACAAGAACCATTAAATAATAAATTTGTATTAAGTCTTTAAAAGTAGATACTTATGGCCTGGCCACGACATTGGTCTAAGGCGACTGGCTAAGGCGACCAGCGGCGAGCGAATTAAACAAAATCAAGACCGCTAAAGAAGCATGCCACGAGAATTCGCTGTGGGCTAAATCGCGCGCGAACTTACTCGCGCGACCGGCTGCGGCGGCGAGCGGCGCGGCGGGCGGCGAGATTAAAGGCACTGGCGGAAAGAGCCATGCCACATCTAATTGGAAATATTTTAGCCTCATGACATTTATGAAACATCATATGCTACCTACAGAAGAAGATTAAAATCTTATTGACGTAGACGACGACTTAAATGTATCACCTCAATCTGAAGTGCCATCTCTAGGACAATCACCTCGACCAGGAACCTTTTGCGTCCTTTGAGTACATCCCATTCGCTCAATGCCGCTAAGACAACTGCGTTGTCGTGGCATGCTCACAGCTTCTAGACCGTTTTCGCCGCCCCGCTTGCCGCGCCCGCGGTCGCTTTAGACCAATGTCGTGGCCAGGCCATTACTGGTATTAATTACGTAGGTAAACTAACAATGAATACGTCCGGTACCTATTTAAAGATATACAGCGTGTCCATTGGACAGAGCCGAAACGTACATATACGTAATTAACAAAATACAATTTGTTACTTTGGATCAGTCTGTACTTATGCAACTAAAACTCATAAGTCTCATAACGTAATAAATCTTCATTTAATTTTATGAAACCTTCTCCGTCTTTTTTAATTATAGTTTTTATTTATGTCACTTATATACATACATATATAACACTTTGATTGTTGACAGATGTCACCATTTGAGAAAATTTACAATTTCACTAAATATGCTACTGCCCAAAACACTGCCAATGATAAATATCGTATGTTAATTTTTGTTGTCGGTTATTGGAAGTAATCTTTGTTTGGGGATTTCATTTTTATTTTTAGTTTTAATCAAAAAAATATTTATCTAGACGAATTCTTACACTGTAAATTTCCCTGAAACCCTTCGTAAATAGCGGTTCTAATATGGCGCATAGATACTAATTAAATAAATAAATATTGCCTCATCGACGTACCTATTTACCACAGCGCCATCTAAAGGCTTCGTCAGACTAGCGCGTGGCGTGAGCGGGGCGCGAAGCGAGCGCGACCCACGCTTGGACGCAGCGCGGCGCTAGCGCCGCGCTCCTATCGCGCCCCGCTCACGCCCCGCTTTCAACGCGCGCGCGGCGCGCGGCGCTACCGCCGCGCAGTCACAGCGCAAAGAAAAAGGCTCGGTGAATCGAGCCCGCGGCGATGGCGGCGCGCTCGCGCGACGCGCGCGCTGCCCGCGCGCGATGCGCGCCTGACACGCGCGCGATGTAAGCGCGCCGCGCTCCCCGCTTCTATCGCGCTCTGCTCGCGCTCTGCTCGCGCCCCGCTCGCGCCCCGCTCGCGCCCCGCTCACGCCACGCGCTAGTCTGACGAAGCCTTTATCCTACTGTCAAATTAGAGTCACGTTTTTTCTTTGAATGTACACTAGACACTAGAGTTGAAAAAACCCGAAAGGCTACCCGTTTTTATACTTTACTTTCTTAAAGCTTTGGTCGATCAAAAGGAACAATGCCACACAGTCTAGATATATGTTACCGATAAAAACGAAAAAATCTAAATAAAATAAAAGAAACGCAATTTGAAATTAGTGGAATTTATATTTAAATTTTATTCATTTATCCTATAGAAGATAGATCCTTTAGAACTTTAGATAGAGTACCCTTCTTTAGTAGAGTCAATAAAAATTATGTTATGGTCTTGACTGCTATAATTTTGTTATGCTACATTTAAAACGAACAATAAAAAAATATAAATGTTACAAATCCGGTTTATAATGCTGCTTATAAAAAAAATTAATAGCTGTAATAATAATAAACACAATAATGCCATTTTATTATGTCTTTAAAAATAGGTAGGTACTTACTTGTATCAATTACGTAGGTAAATTACGCATACATACAATACAATATGCAGACATTGTTATGGAAGCTAAAAGAAGCAGATTTAAAAATCTTTTAATAAATTATCTCTGGGATGCCTTAAATTGCTCGGTAAAGCACTCAAGATTCTGAGACAGTTGTTAGGGTTCCATAGTCAACTAGGAACCCTTATAGTTTCGCCAAGTCTGTCTGTCTGTCCGTCCGTCCGCGGATAATCTCACACAGTGTTCGATTTCCCTCAAAAAATTTCCCTATGCTGTTTATTGCATAAATCAATCAAGGAATGCATTTTAAATGCAAGACTAGAACACCCAGAAGTCTATTTCAAATACTTTTTTTTATAAAAAATAAATTATATTTCATGACCTTGACATCGAAAAATTACTAAATAAATTCTACAAAAGTATCTGATGAAATTTTCGCTTTTTAATCAATGTAGTTCGATAAAAGAGCCTTTTGCGCATATTTTCTAGTTCTTAGTTTTGGAATTTACCCTCTGGTTACCGAGTTAATCATATAAATACCGATTTTTTATTTTATTTTTTTTCTCCTAAAAAAACTCAAATGTGCGACTTGTGACTGGCACTGACAGATTTCTCTTAACTAGGTCTACCACTGGTAAAAAAATCACGTTCCACTATCGCGGCGTTTGGGAGTTATCGAATTTAAAAATACAGTGTTAGGGTTGACACTCAAAATGATCTTTAATTTTTAGTCAGAATTAATTCAAAATTTTCCTCTATTTCAAAACTGTATATTGTTTAGACATACTCCAGGTTCATAAATAAAAATACAGAATGATTTTTTTAAGTGAGGTTTTTTTTTGTCGTTTAATATTTTTCCTTCGATGATGGTTCACATGTAGCATGGGAAGGGGTCCACCCTTGTCATGCTTATTATGCTATAACCCCATGCCCACACATGTGAAACGGAGAAACGGTTGTGAGGCACCATGGAGCCGTTACAGACCCAAGGCGCCACTTTGCCTCAGCAGGGGCTTACCCAACCTGCTGAGGGATGTCCATCCTGCTGTGGGATATCACCTTTCTGCTCCATCATCAGACCTTGGACATCATCTAGGGCCCAAGTACTCATCGAAACAAAATTAACGAGTCCAAACACGAGGGTATTATATCAACTAATTATTTAGATCCAGTGGTCACCTTTCTGCTCCATCATCAGACCATGGACGTCATTTACGGTCCAAGTGTAAACAAGGAAATGAAGCTTTTCAATAATAAACCAAGTATAATGCTTTTCTCAAAATGGTGCAATTAAACCAAAGCTGCAGGCCTAAGATGGTTATCTACGAATGTCATTAGATAATGCTATAAGTTAATAAACTGACAAGTTGGACGCATAGCGTAACGGTGACTGCTGCCAAATATAATTGCCATTATATTTGGCAGCAGCCATATAGCGATATAACTGCCATTTGACAGAACTGTTTAAAATTATCAGAAATTGTCAGAAAGTGCCGACAAACTGTCTTCTTATCAGGCTATCCGCTTTGCATCTAAGCCCCCATGGTCAGATAATTTTCTATATTTTCTGCAACCATAAACATTATTCCCATCTTTATCGCTCTTACATACCTATATCGATGTGTAATAAAGGCAGTGATAAAGTCGAACCCTTCAATTTCATACTGGTAGCGGGCGTTTTGACATGCTGCCCGTTTTTTTAATAATAAAATTTGAATTATAATTATTTTTCTTCTATTTATATGTCGCGGTACGAACATTATAAATACCACCGACCTTCTGTTTTGGCTGTTTAGGGCCAATGCCTTCGTCCTATTTGATCGTTTCAGCCGTTTTAAAAAGTCTGAATGAATGCATCAAATGCACGAAACAAATGAATTAACGTCTTTTTGGGTGCTTATATCTCAATAACCAATAAAGATATATTTATGAAATTTGGGGATCTTGTTAGTCTCGGGAGTCCAAATAGGTGGATGAAATTTCGTGTGTTTATATTCAGTAGATTTTGAGTAACAAAGGGGTCAAAAGTGCCTCCCGATGGTTCGTGTAAATATACACCTGAACTTGGCTGGACACAATGTCGCGTGTCTAGATAAATAAATATAAATAAAGTTTCTCATGTTGTTCCTTAATTTAATTTCATCAGATTTTTTAATTACTCCGACATTTCATATTTGTTTGACCTTTAGTGACAACCCTAAAAAGTATAATTTGACCTTTATACGTAACTCCCAAACGCCGCGATATTGGAACGTGATTTTTTTACCAGTGGTAGACCTAGTTAAGAGCAATCTGTCAGTGCTAGTCACAAGTCGCACTTTTGAGTTTTTTAAGAGAAAAAAAATGAAATAAAAAATCTGTATTTATATGATTAACTCGGTAACCAGAGGGTAAATTCCAAAACTAAGAACTATAAAATATGCGCAAAAGGCTCTTTTATCGAACTACATTGACTAAAAAGCGAAAATTTCATCAGATACTTTTGTAGAATTTATTTAGTAATTTTTCGATGTCAAGGTCATGAAATATAATTTATTTTTTATAAAAAAAAGTATTTGAAATAGACTTCTGGGTGTTCTAGTCTTGCATTTAAAATGCATTCCTTGATTGATTTGTGCAATAAACAGCATAGGGAAATTTTTTGAGGGAAATCGAACACTGTGTCTCAGTGACTAAGTACTAGAAAGCTGTAATTTTGTACGAATAGGTATATCGGTCACGCCAACAAAGTGGTAAAATAAAAAGTGGTTATATTTTTTTTAGGGTACCTCCCGTACTCGTAAAGTGGGGGGTGATTTTTTTTTATTTCAACCCTACAGTGTGACATATAATTGGATAGGTATTTGAAAAATAATGAGGGTTTTCTAAAAACAGTTTTTGATGAAGTTAATATTTTCGGAAATAATCACTCCAGAAGTTTAAAAAAATGTGCCCCCCCCCCTTTAACTTTAGAACTGAGTTAAAAAAATATATGAAAAAAATTACAAAAGTAGAACTTAATAAGAACTATTGGAAAATTATTTGAACTCAATTGGTTGAAAGGTTTCTGAAAAATTTTACAAAATAATTTCTGAATTAAGTTTGTAATATAACCGTATATGCAAACATTTTATTTTTATTTACCTATAAGTACTTATTTTTCATCACTCACGTATTTTTCTTCGAATAAAAAAAGAATGATTCAAATCGATTCATGCGATCATAAGTAACCCCCGAAAACCCAACATACATAACCCGTCTAGTTTGTATAAATTAGTAACCCAATTTCCCGAGAGATGGTGCTGTACCGTGGTCTACTTCGCGCTGTTCAGATTTTTCCGGAGTTGATGGGGTCGGGACGGGTGTGATCGAAAGTATCATCGAAGCATATTGAGCATGGTATCTATTAAAACACTTTTTAAGGTTGCCTATTGTGACGGACGGTTTAACTACGGAACCCTACACTGAGCATGGCCCGACATGCTCTTTGCCGGTTTTTTTAATACTTAATTAGGTCAAATAGCATACATATGCGTATATAAATACTTGTCAACCTTTATAATTATAACCATGTACATAATATATTATATAAGTCTTACCCCTGACTACACTGTGAAAAGGGCAGAAAGGCAAGCATTTCCGCTGAGGTATTTTGGCGCTCGAACGAAGTGAGATAATGTCCGACAGTGCAATTCTTTCAGAGGTTCCCGCTGCATTTTTGACTATAGAAAAAAAAACCATAAATGGATTTTCAGATGACTGTCCCAAATTTATAAAAATACCGATGCATTAAGCCGCATATATGGTGAACCCCAGATTCCACAAATCTGTCTACATTGAATATGAAATGTTATTTGAGAATGACTTTTGCATTTAAATATGGCACAGTTTTTACTAAATTAGCTGACTCCGAATTCCCAACGAATTCATGTGGCAGCATATAATGTAATGAGTAAACGTCCTCTGAATTGGTGGAAAGAATTGTCTGCAACAAAACTTCTAAGGTACCGGAGGGTGATAAGGCCTAGCTAAGGGAGATTTGTCATAAAACGGAAAATAGCTGCTCTAATCGATATATTTTAATGTTAATAAATCGTCCAGTTCAAACATTACATAATAGACTTAAAAAAGGTGAAGTGAAATCAATAACAAAAGCACAACAAAAGGTTTTAAAAAACCTTCCTATTGGGCCTTGTTTTACTGTGGCAGGGTAAGAAGGCCTACAGGTGGCCTAAGACTATCAGATTTCAGATCTTTATTGATAAAAATTATATTTTACACGTCATTAAAGGTACAGTATACAGAACTTAAGAACTAAGAAATTATATAATAATCACATTTCGATGCCGTGATAGTTAGGTGCACTGTAGTCATATGAGAATCTCATTTATCACAAGTCAACAATTTAAAGGTTACCCACATTTTGGAAATTTAGTTATTTGTGGGTACCTACTATTTAATGTTATGTCAATGCAGTTTACAGTGGTAATTTATGTCATAAGAATATTATACCTATACTCGTATAATGATACAAAGCTTTGTCTGATCTAAAGATAATTTATTTACTTATACTATTTAAAGTCGTTCTGTATAAACTCGCTTACACTGTAGCAAGCCAGTTCATAGAGTAATGATTTGAATTTCCTGGTAAAAGTTGCGTCGCACGCTGAATTTCTAATAGCAATTGGAATACGGTTGTATATTTTACTATAACACGGAAAATAATATTAATTCGCATTATGTACCTACTTAGAATATACGCTTAAACATTGAAAAATAGGTGAATAATTGATCAAATACCTCGAATTAGACTTATGTACGAGTATGTTTTGCTAAGTAAATAATCAATACAGATAAAAATAATCAGTTTTAGAGTTAATCTTACATACACTGTAAGCACAATTTAGCATTTTATCCTAAAAACACAAAAATACATATTTTGACATTAGGCCTTATTCCACATATGGCATAAAGCCATCATTTACATACCTAAAACAAGAGGGCAATAAGCCTAGAGAAGAATATTGTAGGCCTTATTAACCACCAATCAAAAGTATTTATGAACTTATATACAAAAATATTGGATCACAATACATTATTCAAAAATGTAAGACAATATAACAAATTAGTAGAAAAGTAAATAAATGCAAATTAAAATTGACAAGCGTAATATTTCGAGAAATATTGCATATTCTTTCGGGCATATTTTTGTGAATCAAGCTACGTGACCACCCGTGCTCAATAAATAACATAATACTGTGGGTAAGAGCCACCTAGCGAGGAAGTGCCGACTTGTAGTTTCTTTACCGGTCACTAGGTGTCACCTACAGAGGCCGTAGACGCGTGCGTACATTTTAAATACGATTTTGGCGACTTAGGCCTTATAACCCGACACGCCTTATTACCCTCAGGTACCTTATCAAATATTGCCGTAAGTATACTTAGTATTCCTCGGTCATATGCCGCATCAGAGATGAACTGGTCGTTGTTTGGTCGCACTCACACCAGGAAGAGAGGTAGATCAACTGAATAAAATTTTTATTCGTCTAATTAGCCTTTGCAAATTAATTCATACAGTTATAGTACGTAGTACGCTAAGTAGTACGACGTCATCGATTCAGGTATGACAGACTGATGATGGCGGTGACAGTGATCAGTAAATAATAATAATTAGTATAAAAGAAGGAAGATGCTCAGAATTCACTGGGCCGAACACCGCACCAATTAATCCATTCAGAACGAGCTAAAGATACCAAGGAGACTCAGTACCACATGCTTACGAAGGAGTTTCGAGTTCTTTGGCCACATCGCAAGAAGGAGAGGTGACAACTTGGAGAAGCTCCTCTTAACGGGAAAGGTGGACGGGAGGAGGCCTAGAGGCAGGAGCCCGACTCGCTGGTCAGATCAGATACGCGCTGCCTTAAATAGCTCCGTCTGCGATGCCATCCACGCCGCCGAAGACAGATCGACGTGGCGTAATATAGTCCGCGACAAAATCTGACGAAGAGGCCACGACCCTCAGCATTGAGGACAAACGATGCAAGGAGGAGGAGTATAAAAGTTCCATTTCTTTCCCAAAAAACTGAAAAGAAGGGAAGAAAACGAAAACTACTAAACGTCCAGAAAAAAAACTGATTTGGTTTTTTAGAGCATTTTCAATCCTATCACATACATCTTAAAAAAACTGTTTCTTTTCACTCACTTACCTTGGCAGTGAAAACTAACAAATTATACAATACACAATAATTGACCAGCTAAATGCTTTTAATATGCTTGAAATAATTGTTCTTAAGACGCATTCCCCTCGCTATTTAACTACAAAACCTGCAAATTTTCAACTGTTAAGATCACTATCATTGAAAGTTCTAATATTTTTTATGGCTATTAAATGCCTCGGGTCACCTTAAAGCCAACCAATTGGAAAGAAATAAATACAAAATAGATATTATAATTCTGTTTTTTCTTTGTTACTTTAATGTTTTCTTGTATTTCTGATTTTTACCATGAATAAATATGATTTGATTTGATTTGATATATAGTTTTTTTTCCGTAGTACATATGTATATGTATGGCATCTGTTTCAATTGCAATAGAAAAACATTTTCATGGTTGTAATTTGCTCAAGAGTAAGTAGTAAGTAGTAACTGTAGAGGTTGGTCGAACGTGACAGTTGTCTCGGGGTTTATTTATGGTTTCATTATTTTTATAACATGTTGGCCGGTGCTTACATTACGTCGTTTGCTGATCATGTTAGCGGCAAGCTTCTGAGCATGGGTTCATTCTACTTTAACATATTCAAAACTAATAATCGATGGCATAATATAAGCATTATAATATAATACAATGGTTTTAAAAGAGTGAGAGTTGTAAATACGTTTGTATTATTAAATATGCAAAATTCATGTTATGAAATTATATTCAATAGTTGCGTTTGTAGATAAATGAAGGTGCTAATTATGACCCTCCGCAAGCGACATCGCCCGGCGAACAAATTTCACTGTTACGTCATTGTTTGTAACTTCAGCCTCTATTTGGGCTCATACCTAGTCGGACACATTTTTGTGTATTCGTGAGGTCTGCTCATTACGCCAAAAACTCACACCGGCACACCATCTGTGCCAACCATGTTTTCTCAGCGGATGTCTAAATGTATATTTACACGCCCGCCTATGATCGTTCTTTCATCAAACAAATGTTAGATTATTGGGTAATCACTGGTATTAACGCCGAAGGTCATCGTCTCAGTCGACACACGGTCAGGTCAGTTTGATCAAAACATTAGAATACGAGTAGTGAAAACAATGCTGGAAGGAGGTTTGATCTTGAAATTGTTTAAAGTGTCAATAAGTATACCTACCTACTTACGATGTAACAACAATAATGGAGTTCATTTTGACATTTGATAAATCGAATTGCAGTGTAATCCCTTAGTTTAGGTAGGTGTACATAGTAGTGAAATTGGTCAGATGAGGCCTAAGTATTCTGTTGAAATCTTACAATCCTTACGACTTAATAGGTACTTAGGTACTGAGGATTTTTTAAAGCAATTCATTGAACGAGTAACCTCGGTCTGCTTTAAAATTAGACGCTTTGAGCAATTTTGTAAGGAGTTCCTTTTACGGCACTTAGCCGATTTCTTTTAATCAGTCTTTAAATAAGCTTGTCAAAGACTTTTTGGAAGTAGTTACGAGCAGGTTCTCGTGTTATGAAATGAGACTTAGGCACATCATCATCATCTTCCTGGCACTGTCCCGTGTTTTGCCACGGTTTGGCAGCCTTATCTTATCTCTAGTTTAGCTTAGTTCGGCTCTTTTTTTGCATGCACAGATATCTCAATCAGTCTCAGTCTAAAAGAAATCGCTAAATCTCAAATAAATAATATTTCAAACGTAACATTTAAAACTTTCGCGATTTAAACACATATTTAAACATAATTATTAAACCTGTGTCGAAACGTCGGTAAATAAGGTAAACAAATTAATTCGCGTTAGACCCGTTTAATAATTATGTTTAAATATATTTCAAACGTAAGTCCCGAAGAGTTTATTTAAAGGCTTAGAATTCGCGATCTTCAGATTGAAATTTTCACGCTTTGCCACTAGGCCATAAAAATATATTTACAACTCTCACTCTTTAAAAACCATTGTATTATATTATAGGAAACATATTTTAAGCAATATGCAAACCCTTCGTCTGTGGGTGGGTCAAAAAGTCGTGAGTTCAAACCTCGGTGGTATCGTAAAGGGCAAATGAAATAGTTTAGAAAAAAAATGCAAAAAGATGACCAAAATATATGGTCAAGATCCTTATCAAACACAGACGAAGGGTTAAGTAGCCTATCTAATAAGTGTTATCATTAATGTTCTAATAAAAGTAACCATATACTTATATAATGTAGGTAGGTACCTACACCCCTACACTTCGTTCATAGAATCACTATTCTTTATCTAATGGTATCTTTTTGTCATGTAATTTTTGGTGCTCCATAAAGAGCTTTGTTAACCACTACTGTAAATCGGTGAAGCACGTTTTTTTTTCTCTCTAATAATAAGCAACAAACATTTCTTTGACCGGAAGTACGTGTACGTGACTCGTAAATAGTTAAATAAATAATATAAATAAAAAATATTACGGGACAATTTTACACAAATCGACCTAGTCCCACGGGACTCTCAACAAGGCTTGTGATGTGGGTACTAGACGACGATATATATAATAGATAGATGCATATAAATACTTAAAGACATAGAAAACATCCATGGAACAAATATTCGTGATAAACACACAAATAAATGCCCTGACCAGGATTCGAACCCGGGACCTCCTGCTTCGTAGGCAGGGTCACTATAGACTAGGCTAGGAGGCCGTTATATGTAACAACTAGTTTTTTTTACTCATTAATGGAAAATTGTGCCCTTTATTTACAATATTCTAGTAATTAACAGCAATATCACTTTCCATTTAATATAATTAATTGCTAAATGGTCTTAATACAATAAACCTGTTAAAGGGAACTACAGACTACTAGACTTTTTTCTCAGTACCTACGTGTACATGTCAAATAATTTTATGGGCACCTATTATTACACGATCCTTTGCTGAGTTACCGGGTACCCAAGTTGACTAAAAATTTAGGTAATCATTTAGCATACAACTTACTGTCCATAGATTTCATTTGACACTCCCCACAGAGAGTGGTGGGTGGTATAAAGCCAAGATGTTCCTCGGAGCGGCACACACGGGCCCACGCCAGCACAGTCATGAGGAGCGCGGTAAGTACAAGCGAGCGGTCAAAAGTGAAATTATTTATTGTTTGCTTAGGCCTATGTTAAAGTAGGTCATGCATATTTGACTAGTTTTCCTCGATGATCAACAAGTGCCGCCTAAAGTATTAACGTTTATAATAGGTTATTTGTTTTTTTAAGTATCTATTAAGATAATACATAAAAAATCGACGTGTTTTTAGTGCATTGATTATTAGGACATTTGGATTGAAATCATTGCAATGCGAATGTTGTTTTAGATGTTTATTCATTTGCTTATAGGTAGTAATATTGTCAATGGTAGCGGTGATTGCGGCAGAAGCACCGTATCACTTGCCGCGGCCGGCGGCGCACGCGCCCTCGTTCAACTACCCCGCGCCGCCGCCGCCGCCGCCGCCGGTGCATCCGCCGCCACCACCGGCCTACGCCCCGGCCCCGCCGCTACCGCCTCCGGCGCACACGCACCTCCACCCGCAGCCGATTCCCCGACCACAACCGCAATTTATTCAATACCCACCACAACCTGCTCCTGCACCTCACTTTAATCAAGGATCTGGATATCACTACCCACAGCCTAATATAGCACCTTCGTTTTTACAACCTGCACCTCAGCCTCAACCCCAGTACCAGCCTCAGCCCCAGCCCCAGCCCCAGCCTCAGCCCCAGTACCAGCCTCAGCCCCAGCCCCAATACCAGCCCCAGCCCCAGCCCCAGTACCAGCCTCAGCCCCAGCCCCAGCCCCAGCCTCTTCCAATCATACCCTATCCTCAACAACATTACGCACAACCTCTTCCTCAACATATCCCTCAAATCCCACAAGGGTACACTTACACTCAACCCCAGCCACAACCAGCCCCAGCTCCCCAGCCCCACGCACATCCCGCTCCTATACAACCAGCGCCGCTGCCCACCTACATAGCGTCCCTTCCCGGCTACTCTACGCCTCACGTTCAGCCCGCGCCTACCTCCCAACCAATTCCACAAATGCAATCGCAGATTCAGCAGGGTTACGAGTACCAGCAACCACAAGTCCAATTCTCACAAGCTCCACTCCCGGAGCAACCACTCTCACCGCAGCCGCTTCACGCGCAACCTCTTCAAGCGCAATCAATTCAAGCGCAACCTCTTCAAGCGGAAACTCTCACCAATAACTTGGCCTCATCTGCTTGGTCCAGCTACCAGGCAGATACCAACCAATATAGTAGTGCAAGTAGTGGAAGTCTTCAGTCGCACGGAGAGGCTTTAGACGCAACTGTTGTCGATCGGGTTCAGAATATTATAAAAGATAATGAGCACACTTCGGCAAGAAACGCCGGGTATGTATCCCTTGTCTCTGGGGTTTCATTGGAACACGCCCAACCTAGTATAGAGATCTCTTCGTTTGTTCATAATTCTCCTCTCCAAATTACCCACACTTCTGAACATCATTCAAACGAGCAGTCGTCGTCTAATCAGTCGTCAGCAGCATCGGCGTCTGCATCGGCAACGGCCGCGGCCCCCTCGCAGGACTACGGCTTGCCCGAGGTCACGGCCAACAGCCATGCTCAGGCGGCACAACCAGAACCAAGTCAAAGTTTTCTACCAAATACCAAACCCGCTACGTCATACGGCACGCCACTATAACTTGTCACATACTGAATTATTCAAAATAATCAAAAAGTACGTAACAGTGCGTATATTATACCATTTTTAAGCTTAAGATTAATACAAAAGTGTAAATAAAAATGTTTTTATATTTTTTTTTGTGTTTTATTTATTTAATTGTACGATTAATTTTTAAAAAGAATTTAATTTTTACGCCATCTAAAATTAAACTTCTTGCGGTAATTTAAGTAAGTAATTTAATTTGAAAATTCATGGAAAATGTCCTTTAGAAATACTTAAAACAAAATATTGTTATTTTACTACCTTGTTAATATGTATAATTCGCAGAAGCAGAGGCAGGTCCCGTGTAACGTGTCCCTAAAAACATACAAATATTAGTAAAGTATTATTCAGACATTTATACTTAACGGCCTCCTAGCCTAGTTGGTAGTGACCCTGTCTACGAAGCAGGAGGTCCCGGGTTCGAATCCTGGTCAGGGCATTTATTTGTGTGTTTATCACGAATATTTGTTCCTGAGTTATGGATGTTTTCTATGTAATTAAGTATTTATATGTATCTATCTATTATATGTATCGTCGTCTAGTACCCACAACACAAGCCTTATTGAGCTTACCGTGGGACTAGGTCGAAGATTGTCCCATAACAATTTATTAATTATACAATATACGAGTATATGTATCTAGAACTCCCTCTTTTTAAAAGTATGTTAAAAATATCTTTATTTAAAAACACATTAAATTTAATATCAAGGTTCAAAATCAATGCGATTTTTCGGATAAAACATCTGACACGACTTTCTTAATATAAAACTTAACCAAATTAACTGCTTTTTATCAGAAAAGAACAATAGTTATTTATTATACAAGGGGGCAAAGTTGTTGTTTAACTCTCGGGCTTATATTGAGACCCGAGCAAGCGAAAGATTCCAAAATTCTGGAATGGAATCTTCTACGGTGACCGCTTACCATCAGGCGGGCCGTATGCTTGTTTGTCACCGTCGTAGTATAAAAAAAAAAAAAAAAAAAAAATACAACATTTTTCCCCTCACTGTTGCGAGGAAAATACAGACTAAATACGATTATAAATCTTATCCACATGTAAGTTATCTTGAAGAAACCATCATAAATCAATTTCAAAATTTGTCATAGAGTAGGTACGCTCCTGGTACTTAGATATTGCCAACAGCTTACCAAGTGCGGGATAAGACATGATCACATGACCAATTTAAGATGTGACCTCCGATTGCGCATATTTACTATGGGCATATAGGACTCACTTATACTGGACTGGTGGTAGGTAAGTGATAGGAATTAGATTACTTTGCCCCACATGTGGATAAAATGCGTTTTTCCACGCTAGTTTTAAAGGACAAAACAGCGCTTTCCGAGCTAGTGAGGTGAAAAAACATTTTTGACTGTATAAATCGCATCAATATTTTAAACCTAAGGAACTGACAACAGTCATGTCAGCGCACACTGTCTATTTGTATCGGAGTAAACGAGATCGCACTATCACCGGCCGGCCTGCACGCCTACCACGAACATCGAAAATTGGCATTGACGGGAAAACCTCTTTGTCACTCCAATATGAAAGTGTGACAGAGATGGAGATAAAAATCCTCAATCGTTCGATTTTCGTGGTAAAGCCCCTCATTTGGCCGGCGATGAAAAAATTGTGCAAGTGAAAAGGCGTGAGTGCCTTCAATATATTGAGGCAATAAATCGCTTTTAGGCAAAAAATCAAAAAACGGTATGACTATATTTGTTCAGAATAATTTACTTCATATGTCATCCTATCTTATTCCAGAATGTTTTCAGAGTGTTTGTAAAGTTAAAGGTTTTTGAAACTTAAAGAGCGATTATTTCTGAAAATATTCGATTAATCTAGTTTTTGTTAGTGAAACCTTGAAGTTAATTCTTAAGACCTATCAGATGATGTGCCACAGATAGCTATTTTCAAAAAAAAATTGACGGTTAGGTGTAGGTATGTCACCCTAAACTTTTCTTTGCAACATATATATAACTAAGTAGCGACACACAAAATACACCTCTAATTGTAATATAATTACCATACGCTTTATAATTACAGAGTAAAACCGTTGTGACATACGGACCGACAGACGGACGGACGTACAGTCAAGTGTAAAAATATGGTGGTGCACATCTTACTCAAAAATATGTCCCATAGCACCTTATGCCGGTGTAATAAGAGCGTAGTACCATTTTTATGAGTCGATTATGTCGAACCATATTTTTGCACTTGACTGTACTAGATGAAACTGTAAGTTCCCTTTTGCCATTTTGACTGCGGAACCCTAAAAACACGAAAACTAATTAAAATAAAAATAAAAACCGTGGAGTATTATCAACTTTGTGCAAATAAATGCAACTAGATACTCAAACGAAACAGTAAGAGAAAAATATTTATCAGCTGCCGCATTGGTGGAAATACTAAATAGAAAACTCCCGTGAGTATAAGACATATTAATTATACTTATGTCGGGTTACTCACGTCTATAAAGTCGCTGCAAGCGCTTCTCACTCATGATTATGGGACGCGGACCGTTCCGAAATATGTCGAGCTATTTTCGACTTTATAGACGTGAGTAGCCCGATATAAGTATATTAATACGGCCAAATGCTTTCCATACCGCAGCAAATACTTTTGAACAATCAATTCTTATTTATATATAATTTCAAATATATATTATTTCACGGATTTCAGAAACGTTTCTAACTATTTCGATGACTTTTGGCAAGAATTGATGGATTTTAGGAGACGATCAATCAGTCTAACTTTTCTTCTAGAAAGAATTATAATTATAAGTAGAATCGATTACTGCGAACCATGGTACATGTAGATGTTATTAATAAAATAAAAGACAAACATATGGTACCCTGTCAGGGTATTGCAAGGACTTCTTAAACATAGGTAAGATATCAGCTACTCGGAAAAACTAGAAATTTAGGTATAGCAAAAAAGGTCATTGGGCGTTTTTGACCCGCTTTATGAAAGTTCGCGTACAGAGACCAAACCAATTTTATATTAAAGAGCTTAGTCCCGCTTCTCAAAATATATTAAAATTTTCAATTTATCGGCCGGAGGAAAAAAGTTATTCAAAAAAATAGACTGAGAATTTACCTATAATTTTTCAAAAATTTTGTTACGGAAACAGTATTTATATACATTCTTTAAAAGAAAATGAGGAAATATTCATGTCAATGTATCAACTTCATTCCGAAAGTACGCAGAGTGCTAGAATTAGTAATTACAAAATATTTTTGCAATGAATATTATTAATATTTTAGCGAAACTACATTGTACACACAACTCGTATATAACATGATACAGATATTCTTATTGCTTATTTTTCGTAACATATATCAGTGCTTCAACACCTGCAGGAGCCAACATAAAGCCACTTTTTTAGTTAACAATTAACTAATTGTAGTTATTAATTAAGCATTCAAAGTGCTACTTATCGCTAGATGGAGTGACAAACATTAATTTTAGCGCGTTTCGTCACATCGGTCTAGCTCCGTCATAAAAACGTATTTACCTGCACATGACAATCAATAGTCTATGAAATACTGAAAAAAAAAATTGACAGTTGTCATTCTTCAAAATAATAAATCGTTTTATAAATTGTAAGGCGATAATAAAATATATTTCTGTCTGTTTTTCATAAAATATTGGTAAATATGTACGAAAATATTGGTACATGCCGCTCTGGGTTGAATAGAAGTTTTTGGAGTGTAGCTTTTCCACCAAGGCGCCTGAATATGTGCCTAAGCGTTGTTGCAGTGATGTAAGTACGTTTTCCAAAATTCACCTTAGCTATAACTCTGGGGCTTTGATAACTGCATTGCCATTTACTTTGTCCTTTTTTTGGTTTCAGGCTAGTTGTCGTCTGTGCCAAAAAAAGACCCATCAAATACTAATTTAAGCTGAATCGCTCTTAACGTATTGCACATTTTGAAGACCTAAAGATTATCACCTTATGCACTTTCACAAGAAGAACATTATGATTAATGGTCACATACAGGTAAGGTGTTCGTAATAAACATTGTATATACATGGGATCTATTTCACTACGATGAACACAAATAAGAAAACATCTCATGAAAAAAGGTCCCATACTCGTACCAGTCCCTCCATTCCTGCTGTTTACACAATCAGTGTTATGCGCGCGGTGTGTATAGGCACAGGTTTCGATTTGTAGCAGCTTCCGTTCCATTGGCGTTTGCAGCCATCGACGTTAATGAATTCTCATGTATGATAAATATACGAAGAGAAAATATACTAGCTTTGAGAAAATACAGACATTTGAGCCTTTTGGAGTTTTTGGATCTTCACTAGGTCGCCCAGGTACTTATGAGGCAAGTATGAGGGATTATCTGATGATGAGATCCATAAGAATTAAATGGAACTTCTCAAATGCACAACTGCCCATGTATGGTGATTTTAGTATTTTAGGTAGCAATAACTAAACTACCGCTGCAATATCACGAATTCATGTGAATGTGAATTCATTGTGAATGTGAATGCAGAAGGCGCAGCCGTTCACGATTTTTTATCAAACTTCAATTCAAGAACGAATTCCGTCTTTTTTAAGGGTATATGTAAATATGTATAGCACATAGCATACATTTCATTCTGATCTGATGATGGATTCCATTAAAAATGAGGGAACTCTTCAATTTTCTTGTGACAGGATTGAAGGAAATCCTAACTTAGATTTCGCGTAGGGTCGAATCCTACTACTTATTCGATTATAATAATTAAGGATTGCCATCTTCTTCTTCCTAGATCAGAAAACAAAAAAAAACCTGCATTTTGTTCTGACAAAACCACACAACACACTGACAAGCTTAAGCTCAACATCAGAACCCCACTTTGGTATCGGAGAGGATACAATTCTGCCATTAAACATTTTTGCTATAGTTATATTATAAAATAATTTAGAGTATTAATAATTCACAATATGTTTTATCTCTTTTTCATGCGCCGAAATCCTCCTGGCATCGAAAGGCAAAGTGAGTTGCACGCGCAAGACGTTACGTTATTATTTCAAGTTAAGTATATTTACACTCACTATTCAAGACATTTATTGGTAAAACTGTACAAATAAACTTTAGTATTATGAAAGGGCCATAATACCAGTAGGACCACATGAGATTTGCGTTTATTATGAATCTGAGATATGTTACCTAGTCCACATGGAATACAGCTTCATTATTCGAAATCATGTTGAATATGTCGATATTTGTGTTAAGCACGCAGCTGAAAGTGGATCAGATTAATATTTTCGATATTTAGGACCAACCCATTAGTGTTAAACCACGATGAGATGTTTTCAACTGCCTGACATAACTTGCGTTTTTGGCTATGTACACCGATGAGTTAAACTATAATACAGGTACCATCGGCAAACATTACGGCTAGAGCCATTACCGCTAGAGCCATGGGCGTGTATACCAAAATCGCGAGTTCGAATCTCGCCCGAGACTTTTTCCACTGTTCGTTTTATTTCTAAGGAGTGATGAAATCCGTTTCTAGTTCCTTGTATATATATTTTTAACGCTAAAGTGCGAGGTGCCGTTGGACAGGTATTTAAAAAGAATAATAAAAAAAAAACTCCCTTTCCTCCAAGTTTTGAACCGCAAGTCCAAACAATATTTAAAAAATCATAAAGTAGACTTCAGGTTGCAGGTTTGCAGAGGGTAAAAGCTTTCTCAGGGAGCTGTGTCGTCACCTGGTAATTAAAGTAGAGCTTTATATAAACTTTCAAGACGTTATACCTACGGAATCCTGAGCGTGGCTCAACACGTTCTTTGCAGATTTTTAAGGTTCCGTACCCAGAATGGCAAAAACGGTAACCTTATAGTTTTGTCCGGTCCGCCTGTCTATCCGTCTGTCTGTCTCTATGTCTGTCCGTCCGTATGTCACAGTGTATTTTGTGTGCCGCTATTTAGTTTTGCGTATTCATTGTGAAAAAAAAATGTTTAAGGGAGGCACCCCCCCAACCAATACATTATGGAACTAAATGTAAAAAAAAAAACATTTTTAGCAACCATGTGCTTGTGGCACATCACCTGATAGGTCTTTAGAAATAACTTAAAGGTTGCTTTAAATAGGTGCACATTTGATTAAAAGACTTTCAAGACGGTATACCTACGGAATCCTACTCTGAGCGTGGCTCAACACGCTCTTTGCAGATTTTTAAGGTTCCGTACCCAGAATGGCAAAAACGGTAACCTTATAGTTTCGTCCGGTCCGCCTGTCTATCCGTCTGTCTGTCTCTCTGTCTGTCCGTCCGTATGTCACAGTGTATTTTGTGTGCCGCTATTTAGTTTTGCGTATTCATTGTGAAAAAAAAATGTTTAAGGGAGGCACCCCCCCAACCAATACATTATGGAACTAAATGTAAAAAAAAAACAAACTCTCTGTCTGTCCGTCCGTATTTCACAGTGTATTTTGTGTATTTAGTTTTGCGTATTCATTGTGGAAAAAAAATGTTTAAGGGGCCTCCCTTAAACATGTTGCTAAAAAAAAACATTTTTTAGCAACCATGTGCTTATGGCACATCACCTGATAGGTCTTTAGAAATAACTTTAAGGTTGCTTTAAATAAGTGCACATTTGATTAAAAGACTTTCAAGACGGTATACCTACGGAATCCTACTCTGAGCGTGTCTGTCTGTCTGTCTCTCTGTATGTCCGTCTGTCTGTCTCTCTGTCTGTCCGTCCGTATTTCACAGTGTATTTTGTGTATTTAGTTTTCCGTATTCATTGTGGAAAAAAAAATGTTTAAGGGAGGCACCCCAACCATGTGCTTGTGGCACATTACCTGATAGGTCTTTAGGAATAACTTAAAGGATGCTTTAAATAGGTGCACATTTGATTAAAAGAATATTTTCAGAAATAATCGCTCTCAAAGTCTGAAAAAGTGTCTCTAACTTTAGAACGAAAGACCAAAAAATGTGAAAAAATCAGGAAGATATCAGACGAACTTACCGCTAACTTCATGACATTCTATAAGCCAAACGCATGGACTGTCATTGACGACTCTTCCGTCAATCGATATGCCTCATACAATATCATTTAATAGTGGTTTGAAAGTTATAATTAGGTTTTTAGGGTTCCATTCCATACCCAAAGGGTAAAACGGGACCCTATTACTAAGACACCACTGCCCGTGTCTGTCTGTCTGTCTGTTGTCTGTCTGTCATCAGGCTATATTTCATGAACCGCTATAGTTAGACAATTAAAATTTTCTCTCATGATATATTTCTGTTGGCGCTATAACATCAAACACTAAAAACAGAATAAAATAAACATTTTAGGGGACGTCTATACGGCAATTGTGATTTTTTGCCGTTTTTATAGATAATGGTTCGGAACCCTTCGTGTGCGAGTTCAAGGTACTCGAACTTGGCCGTTTTTATTATTATTAGGGAGTATCTCTGTTGTAAATACGTATGGAAAGGCAAAGAAAATTGCAAGTTGAGTTAATAAATATTTTCAAGATGTTACAACTTTATGGGCACTGCAGGTGTCCTTGGTCACTTTTTCTGTCGTACATAAATAAAAAATAAATATTGCGGGACAATTTTACACAAATCGGCCTAGTCCCACGGTAAGCTCAATAGGCTACACTACCGACTGTCCATCATCATCATCATCATCAGCCTATCGCAGTCTACTGCTAGACATAGGCCTCCCCAATTGCACGCCACTGTATTCGATTTTCGGCTGCTGGCATCCAGCAACTGCCAGCCATCTTGCGCAAATCGTCACTCCACCTTGCCTGAGGGCGTCCTACACTACGCTTGCCGAGACGCGGTCTCCACTCAAGAACTCGTTTACCCCAGCGGTTGTCGGTTCTACGGCTAATATGGACAGCCCACTGCCACCTTAGCTTGCTAATACGGTGGGCTATGTCGATGACTCTGGTTCTCTGCCGGATCACCTCATTTCTGATTCGATCCCGCAGAGAGACGCCGAGCATAACCCTTTCCATAGCCCGCTGAGCGACTTTAAACTTGTGGACCAGCCATACCGTCAGTGTCCACGTTTCGGCTCCGAACGTAATGACGGGTAGGACGCACTGATTAAAGACTTTCGCCTTTAAGCACTGTGGGATAGTGTGCGTCCGTTAAACGTCGCCAGGGTCAGTCGGTTGTGGGGGCGTCCCGTAGCCCAGAGATTCTTCGCACCCCCTGCCCTGCCGTTACCGTAGTCGCCACCATAACCAGGAATAGCGGAGCTTCCGGGAACTGGGGGGTTTGCCCATAATCGCCACGCTGGGCAAGCGGGTTGGCGATCGCAGGGCGTAGCTTCTTGCACTGTTGACGCTGCTGCCCGTCACCAGCCTGTTGGATTTAGCTTCGCCTATTTAAGATGGATATACCGCCATGGTCGCCAAAGCCTCGTCTGTTAATCAGCAGGGCAGGACACCAGGGCACCACGGGCAGGTGAGGTTGGCAATTGGCCGTTAAGTTAATGTAATGTAATGTTAAGTACATGACATCTCTTTCAATTAATAATATTGTTATTTATACTTCCAGATAGTCCAAGTCCGACTTCAGTAAGACGAAAGTAAGTCGTATTCGAAAGACGAAACATCAGACAAAGGATCAATATCCAAGCAATAAGAAAAGCTGCAAAGGATTTTTTATACAATATATAAGAATTGTATTTTTTGAATTGTAAAAAATAAATGCTAATGTGCTTAAGAATACAGAACAAATGGTGGGAATATTTGATAATGGTGGGTATATATATTTTTTGCGTGGTTTGCATTTCATTTCATTAATATTTTCTTATTCATTACTTCCAATATAGTAATTGTGTTCTGTATTCCAATGCACTTTAATTGTTTTTGCGTAATTATTTGTCATAGCGTGGCGTGCAGTGTCTTAGTTGCGTTTTGTGTAGTGTGCGCACTCAGGATGCTCATGTATGTACGAGTGCTCTGTACATTTACTTACTTGTGATTAACATTAACACGTTGACTGTCCTTGCATTACATGTTATTCACTATTGGGACTTATGGCAAGTATGTGTTGGTATATATACATCCTGACGTCCATGCATTACATAAAATGCACTTTCGTTGATATGGAGGACAGCCAAAGTGTTAACGTCACGCTGCCCGCCTCGCTCTACGTCCCGCTCGAGGGCTGCATACTGGCGCGGTTGCATGGAGCAAGCGTAGGCACAGTTAACCAATTGGAATCCAAAGGGTTGACTGTACTTAGGTCTTGCACTCACGCAAAGTCAGTAGGGAGACTAGTAAATGCGTTCGCATATACATGTAGGATTGTTTCTCTGTAGTCTGTGATAGATATATCTATCCCTGGCATTGTACCTACGCCGCAGATATATCCTTCGTTGGCGTCAAAATGGTTTAATAATAAGGCTTAGGTTTATTTAACCTTTTCGACGCCGCCAATTACGGATATATCCACAGCAAAGGTCCGAACGTCCGAACGCCGTATTTATCCGTCAGATACCAGAAGGCCTACCACGAACCACGAACGAAGTTTCACCTCTCTGTCGCACTTGAGTGAGAAATCACAAGTGCGAAAGGGAGGTATACTTTCGTTCGCGCTTCATGGTAGGCGCTCAGGGCAACAAACCTACATGTATGCACAAGCATATAGTTTAATTTCAGTTTGACAATTCGCGGTGCTTGATGTTTGATATGGCTCAATAAGGTCAACTCATCTTTCTGTCAAAAGTTATATCTATGATCATATCTCTGATCAGTGATCATAAATCTATATGCCTAACTTTTTCTGAAGTAAACCTGCGTAAATAAAAATAGAAGCATATAAATCTATGATCATAGATATATGATAGTGTAATATGGACCATTGAATAGCTAGGATCCTTTATATTAACCTTTTCGACGCCATGTCCAACGCACAAGCTGTCACTCACACGCCACGTCATCGGAATGTCAAAACTGAAGTTGAAGTTGAACTTTATGTTTTACCAGTGTAGGTTTATTTTACTCAGTGGTTTGTGACCGATATATCGGCCATTGGCGTTGAACCTGCGGTGGCAATATATACGCCTTTGGCGTGGAAAAGGTTAATACTTATCCGTCCCTGCAAACCTACCACGAACATCGAAAACTGGCATTGAGAGGAATACTTCTTTGTCACTCCAATATGCAAGTGTGACACAGATAGACACAAATCGTTCACAAAACGTTCGATTTTCGTGGTATAGGCCTAACCCCCCCCCCCTCCCCTAACGTCTCACGACTCTAAGTTCCCTACAAGCGGAATGAAGCCGGGAATTGGACCCTAAAAATCGTGTCGTGTAGTACTAGCATAAGGTGAATAAAGTAAAGTGCCACCATCGACAACCAACAAATAAACACAGACAACAGTCTAACTCATACTTGATATGATGAGTACGAAGGTACTGATACTCGTACACATTAATAGCATGCTTATTAGCAAGCGGGGAAGTGGGAGGGGCCCCGCTCCCAACCCCTCTTGCTAATAAGCAGGCTTATTAGCAAGCTAATAAGCACAAAGCATGCTATGAGCATGTGTAACAGTAGGTTTAATTGCGATGGAGATCTTTTCTGACCGCTTTTGTAGTATACGAATATCAGGAGTTTCCACGACGCGTCAAGAATTTATCGCCACGTTATAATACCGTGGGAAATCGTAATGTAAGGAGTATAAAGACTCTTTTACATTAACAAGGTATAGGTATTAGATTTTTATGGAGTATAATGCAGTCAGTCTCCAATCGCCCAAGGGGTAGCGCTGCCGAATACGAGATGCTTTGGGCATACAACATCATCGATTCATCTCCGCATGCCAGTGCCAGGCTCGCATTAGAGTGGAAGCCTCAAAGCGGAAAGCGTGCTCGTAGACGCCCTGTTCACACGTGGCAGCGGAGCCTGTAGAGCGAGTTGCGAGCCGTAGGACTGCATGCTTACCACGAACATCGAAAATTGGCATTGACGGGAAAACCTCTTTGTGACTCCAATATGCAAGTGCGACAGAGATGGAGATACAAATCCGCAATCGATCTATTTTCGTGTTATAGGCCCTGAGCTGAACCGAAGGCAAGAAGTTTGCTCAAAAAATATAATGGCATGAGAGGATCTTGCGGATACCCTATGCACCTCCAGGGTGTCCCAGGATCTATATACAACAACAACAACGCCACTCATTTAGCACGGTGGCTAAGCTCTACTAAGGTTTATTTTACTTAATAATTGCTTTATCCCCTAAACGGCGAAAAGTGGCCACTACCTATTTTCTTTTTAGGTGATAGATAAAGCTATCCCCCAATAAGGGCGCCACTGGACGGTCGGCGCCCTCTTATATTGATATTTATTGTGCATTGAAATAAAGTTTTTAAAAAGTATTCAAAATGTTTTATTAAACAATAATTCTGTTAGTAGTAGATAAATATTGATTATATTATTAAAATTAAATATACCTACCATACCTAAAGGTATTTTAGGTAGATACTCTAGGTACATTTTATTTAGTGGTCCCAAACCAGTTTGCATAGTTTAATATAATTGGTGGAAAATATTCATTCGGTATTGTTTTTTCCGTAGTGAAATCGAGTAACAGTGAGGTACGAGTATTGTGAGAGAGACATTGGACAAGAAAGAAGGATATCGAGTTCAGCAAATAATCATGTAATTCGATTTTACCTAAATGTATTTAATAAAAACGTGATTCACATTTCTATGTAACTATTAAGGCCAGTAATTGCACAGAGTTGATTCTAACAAATAATTATATTATATATATTTTTCTCTATTGCTTGAATTAATTTCCATCAGCCCTAGAAATAGACAAAACTTCTTAGACAGAACATTTTGTTTGATAGTCAACGTTCAGAAATTAACTATGTTTACAATCCTTACATTTCAAAAGTATTTTTGATCGTTTAAAAGCACCTATATGGAGCCAGCATTTACTTCACCTACTCGCCGGTAACTCGGTTCATCTACTAAATACAAGATGTCGCTGTTGTGGCGTGACATCAAAATGCAAAATAAAAATATTTCTGCACACATTCGGCCTCCAGTGTTATATAATAAATAAAATCTATGTTTAAACCTTATAAATAAATTATCTTTTAATTGTCTACTGTATAAAATAAAGTGCTCATTTTGCTACCATGGCTCCATCTAGAGACAAGTAGAAAAATCAAAGCGTAGTTAATTAACGCTAATCGCAATTAATTAACTAAAACAAACCCTTATTCCTCAATTCTCCCATGCCCTGCAGGAATGCGCCCTATACCACTGAGTTGCAGATACATTTATCTACACATCTAGCTCTATTTCGTCTGTGTACGCCGTGGGTCAAATGCCCGAACAAAATGCCCAATGACCTTTAGTTAAAACATTGGCGTTTTTTCAGAGATACATACGAGCTCTGAGAAAATTGTAATTTTAGAGTTTTCACGTGTATTTCGAGCATCACTCGATCAGCTGGGTGCTTTTAAAAAAACATGAAATGCTTACCGTGAGTATTGCAAAGTCCGAGGTCTGCACACATTCATTGGTGAATGGCATAGGAAAAGGCTTTTCGTGGTCATGATGCTTTGCACTTCTCTGAAATGAAAGTGGTTTAATTTCCTGCAAAATTTCAGTTTGTTGAAAATAAATAAGACAAGCCGCATCTGCTGTAATTTATCTGGTGGGTGTCCGGCGGACATGCCCACTTTGTAAATCCGACGGATAGCCCGAACGTATACCTATGGCCGGCATATGCCATTATCACTGGCGTGACAAAAAAGGACTTACCAGTGCTCGACGCTGCACTAGTAATCGATACGGGCACTTATATGTCAAAGTTTAAATTCGAATATCTACAGTGTGTAAATCTAATACGGGCGAACTTCTTAACGGTGGTTAGTATAGGACATAAGAAATGTAATTAGGTAACTTTTAAATGGAATTGCAATTAAAATTTTATCCATACAAAATAGTTCGGCCCGCAATGTAATGCAAACACACTCGACTTAAACATCCGTTGACAACTGTCAGCGTCAAATAGTTTATTACAATGCTGCTGAAAATTTTATAAACAAATTAATTATGAGGTCATAACTAAGTGTAACTTAAAAATATGTTTTAATTATTGATAACAATAATGAATTCTATGTTTGGTTAAATTTATCGCCCGTATTAGACTTACACACTGTATATCTTCGTTGTTAAAATGTAGCCTATATATACATATATATTGGTCAGAGGAGGAGAAAATTTAATAATTACCCACAAATACCGCTATTAACTTGTGGTAGTAAATACTTAGAGACTTTTGCTTGTCACCCGAGGAATAAAGTTGACATAAAGTGCTCATGTCAAATACTGGTGTAGCGTCGAGCACTGGTACGACTAGAAAGAGATTATGATTTCGTGATACCTTTGCTAATTGTTAGAAAAATGCTAAATTAAACCACTTGAGGCTACAGTTAATACTGTTATTAATTTAAAAAAATGGCTATGCACATTTATTTTACTGACTACTATACTATACTACTAACCATATCAGCTGTTGCTTTAACATCTTGTTTAACAGGTACTTCAGTAATGTTGTTAAGGGGTTTACTTTCTTCAGTGACATTATTTCCATCGTGTTTCATGCCGTCACATGTGTATGTTTCCATCGGACACTCGCATAAATTGTCATCCCTGTCACTCGCATGTGTATTTTTCAATGCAGAATTATTTTCATTCGAAGTGCCTGCAGCTGCATACGCGTCCTTAGTAGCCATAGGTGTTATCTGCTTATGTAAGTACGAGTATGTAGTGGCAGCACGAATTGAAGTAGTGTTTACCTTAATTCATGCTAATCTAGAGATACAACTTTCAGATTTCTAAGTCCGCGTTAATGTATTCAAAATATACGTCATTCATTTAATTTATTTTTGTGTAAACAAATTTAAGGCTATGACAAAGATAAAGGCAAATTGTTTTATTGGCACCGTGTCAAAAAATATTAAAAATAATAATATATTTATATTGTTATTTCTGCACAAAGCTACTTACCAATTCAGTTGATTTATTAATATAGTCAGATTTGCTGACATGAGTGGAGGCATCGCTTTTGATAGGCTTTTCTTCAACATTTACATTTGCTTCATATTGCGTGTCCGCGTCCGTCATGGTTGCTATGTTCACCTCTTCTGGCGGACACTCACATTTAACTTTATACTTATTTTTTTTACTGTTTTTCTCCGCCAATTTATAAGGTACCGTATCATTCGACTGCAATCCGTCAATATTTTACGTAGAATGTTTTTACATTGTTGTTATTATCCTAATTAGAATAATCGTCGCCTTTTGTTATTTCTTATACAATTAGATCTTGTCTTTTTGATTTATTAGTAATTTAAGTTTTTTTTTATGCTATAGGGGGCAAACGAGAAATCGGAGGACGTAAGGTTTCACTATCGCTATGAACTTGTGGTAGTACTTATTAGTGACTTTTATTTGTCACCCGACGAATAAAGTTGACATAAAGTGCTCATGTCGAATACTAGCGCAGCGCCCAGCACTGGTACGAGCGAATAAACACGGGGTGTTTCTTTTCCTCTATATACATATTTGTCAACTTGTACTTATTTGAAACTCACTACTTCTACGCGTACCTACAAAACCGCGAGCGAATACTATAGTAGTGTGACAGGCGAAAAATATGAGAAGAGATATTGTTAGAACAATGCTAAATTAAACCACTTAAGGCTACAATTAATACTGTTAACTGTGTGTGTAAGGTACTACAATCAATACTGTTATTATAAATATGAATGTGCATACTACTAACCCGCTCAGCTGATGCGTTTGTAACATTTTCGTCAGTAATGTTTTCTTCAGTGTCCTTATTTCCATCGTGTTTCATGCCGTCACATGTGTATGTTTCCATCGGACACTCGCATAAATTGTCTTCTTTGTCACTCGCATGTGTATTTTTCAATGCAGAATTATTCTCATTGGCTACAGCTGCATACGCGTCCTTAGAAGCCATAGGTGTTACCTGCTGATTAAAGTACGAGTATGTAGTGGCAGCACGAATTTAAGTAGTGCTTATTTAAATTCATGCTAATCTAGATACACTAACTTTCAAATTTTCTTGTCCGCGTTAGAATATTCAAAATGTAATTCATTTATGTAATTTATTTTTCCCCTCACTAGCTCGGAAAGCGCTGTTTTTTCCTTTAAAACTAGCGTGGAAAAACGCATTTTATCCACATGTGGGGCAAAGTAGTCTAATTCCTATCACATACCACTAGTCCAGTATAAGTGAGTCCTATATGCCCATAGTAAATATGCGCAATTGGAGGTCACACCTTAAATTGGTCATGTGATCATGTCTTTTTCCGCACTTGGTAAGCTGTTGGCAATATCTAAGTATCAGGAGCGTACTTACTCTATGACAAATTTTGAACTCGCTACGCTCGTGGCTCAATTTTAGAATCTTTCGCTTGCTCGGGTCTCAATATAAGCCCGAGAGTTAAACAACAACTTTGCCCCCTTGTATAATAAATAACTATATGTGTAAACAAATATAAGACTATGACAAAAATAAAGGCTAATTGTTTTATTGGCACCATGTCAAAAACTATTAATAATAAGAATATATTTATACTAGTATTCCTCCACAAAGCTACTTTAACTTACTTTAATATAGTCAGATTTGTTGACATGAGTGTACAGTCAAGTGTAAAAATATGGTGGTGCACATCTTACTCAAAAATATGTCCCATGTAAATATGGCCGGTGTAATAAGAGCGTAGTACCATATTTATGAGTCGATTATGTCGAACCATATTTTTGCACTTGACTGTACGCATCGCTTTTGATAGGTTTTTACATTTACTTACATTTGCTTCATATTGCGCGTCCGCGTCCGTCATGGTTGCTATTTTCACCTCTTCTTGCGGACACTCACATTTAACTTTATACTTTAATTTTTTACTGTTTTTCTTCGTCAATGTATAAGGTACCGTATCTTTTGACTGCAATCCGTCAATAGTTCTCGTAGAACTTTTTACACTGTTGTTATTATCCAAGTTAGAATAATCGTTGCTTTTTGTTATTTCTTGTACTATTATATCTCGCCTTTTTGAATTATTTGTAATTTGAGTATCGGAGGACGTAACTGTGACTTTTGAAGAAGCTGATCGTTTCCTGAAACATGAAGGCCACATTTAAAACAAATATACGTATACACTAGGGGGAGGCCTTTGTCCAGCAGTTGGACATTAGAGGCTACGAAAAAAAAACCTATAGGTAGTCAAGGTGTATTGGTTATTTGCCCACGTGATAATTTAGTAAAGTTTTATTTTTCTCGTGTATTATAATAACTTCCCGCACCTATTAATTTTGATCTCTGTTTGGCCCAAAGGTTAACTGGTAGAGAATGCCTTCTGTAAATCGCCTTTTGTACATTATTTACCGTGCAATAAAGTTTAAATAAATAAATAATTTAAGTCAATTCACATTGTCGTTAGAACAGGTAAAAATCACTGAACAATTACTTACCGGGCGCAATTTTCAGATTCGAAGCGACATAACGATTTAGGTTTTAACAAAGTCTGCCAACTAGACTTGCATCTGGAATTAGTTATTATTTATACCTATTGGTTAAGTTTACGTAATTTAACATTACTACTAGCCTACAGCCTTCGATGGGGCATGGGAATGTAAAGGTGGATGATGATACAGTATTCAGTAAAGGTGGATGATACAACTTGTAAAAATAATGAGTATAAACAAATGGAGGTAACACTGACACCACATAGCGCTAACAACTGATACGTTTGAAGTCGGTGCCAACCCAGAACGCTATTGAATGCAGAATCAATCATGAACGCATATCATCCCAGTTTTTTGAATGTTCTACGATATGTGTCATAAGGTTATCAAGCCACATAAAGGCATGTAGCATGTCGATGTTTTAAAGGATGACTCACACTATAACGGGACGGGACGATCTGTCAATGTCTATAGAGTTGACGTGACGTTTTTATAGAAACTGAGAGCTCGGCCCGGCCGGTCACGTGCCGGCCCGTTCGAATGTGACAGTAACCCAAACTAATTCTTGCAGTTCTTTTTACTCGGACTGCGGCAAAGCCAACGGGAAGGGTAACGATTTTAGCAGTCTATGTATGTACAGGCTGTAACGAAAATCTTGGTGATCCGTTTAAGGGTGATACGTATATATACACGTGGGTAGTATCCGTAAAAAATGACAAAAAAAAACGCCATAGATAAAAAGTAATGAAGGTTTCTTTTGTTTCCTTTAAAAGTTACTAATTAAACCCTCTTATTTTTGAACTATGAGTTTAATAAAATATGAAAAAAATTAGAAAATTAGAAGGAACTTAATAAGATATTTATTGTAAAATTATTTTGAACTTGATTGATTCAACGGTTTTTGAGAAATTGTACAAAATAATTTCTGAATTAATTTTGTAATTTATGCAAACCATATATGCAAACATTTGTTTAATCTAGAGTTCTTAATTTATCATCCCGCACGTAACTTCCTCCTAAAAAAAAATTGATTCAAATCGATTTACGGGATCAAAAGTAACCCCCGAAAATCCAACATACACAACCCGTCTAGTTTGTATAAATTAGTAACCCAATTTCCCGAGGGACGGGTGTGATCGAAAGTATTATCGGATTGTTAGGTTGATCTCTCGTTTCGTTGTCTAACTAACTGTCGCTCATTGATATTATTAAATTGAGACGTGTTCTGTGGAATTGGAATTGTGGGCAATAGTGTAAAAAGTTAGTTGATTTGTGACTTTTGATTAAAATTTTAACTTGTACGGGGAAAAATTGATTGATAGTTGAAGTTATGTTAACGGTTTAGATTTATGAGAAATTGGGTTTAATTAAATTGCATAGCGGGTGAAATTTAATATCTCGGGGATATTGTTTATATTCATTTGTATGTAAGTATAATTACTTAATACGTATTAACAACTAGCTACTTACGACTTCATCTGCGCAATATCTTCATAAATTGTAGCCTTTGTGTTATTCTGATGTATAAGCTATATTATTGTAAAGTTTCATTAAAATCCATGCATTCGTTTTAAGGTGAAAGAATAACAGACATCCGTCAGACTTTCGCGTTTATAATATTAGTAGGATATTTTCTTAGTAAAAGAGTGCGTGAGTCGAGTCGTGGAGTGCAGTGAGGTCATCTACTAAAATCTATTCTAGGTTAATTTATTGTGACGGACGGTTAACTATGGCACCCTAACCCGAGCATGCTCTTGGCTGATTTTATTTTCCACGCGATAGTGAGGTGAAAAATGTTGTATTACAACTTGGCGGCCAAGTTTGTTCAACTCTCGTGAATGAGACCCTCGTGAAGCTAAGGATTCCGGTTTTAGAATCACTCGCTAAGCTCGTGGCTCAATTATGGAATCTTTCCCTTGAATAACAAATAACTACTTGGCTACTGCCAATTATACGCTAAATCTGGCTCCAATTTTACCACGGTGACAGGTGTGACAATTGTCAACTGATAACTTGTGGTATTTATATAATAAAGATATTATATTTTGACACTTGGGGAGCCTTTACATCTCCAAATCCTATTCGTATCATATTTTTACATTGGGGACCTTTTACATCTCCAAATTTAATTTATTATTAACTATACATCTCTTGCCATATTACTTACTTAGTACATTTATTTTAATATTGTTTACCAGGTTTGGGCTGTTGAATTATCAGTATTTAGATTATACTTTTACTTATTGTCATTAGAGATTGTAAATGTTTGTACAATCAAATGCTTAAATGTTATGCTTATTGACTTGTAAAAGTGCCCTCAAGCCTACTTACAGAATAATATTTTGAATTTTGAATCAACATTATTATTACTGATATTACGCGCAGCTATTGTGAATGAAAATTCTTTGAAACACTAATTAGATCTCGTTACATTTGTTAAAAAAATCTTCACGAACTAATATTATCTATAGTTATATTGACGATACATTTCGCTTTTATTTAAATTATAGAAATGGTGCAAACACAGCCTGCGCCTTGGTGAGCGGTTTCCGTAGCCTATGGACGCCTGAAACACTAGTAATTCAGTCATTTTAGGAATTGTCACACTTGTTAGTTAGCATGGTGAAATTAGGGCGGTACCCTTAGGAAATGTATGCCTCAGAGCTAAACTCACGCAGGGCAGCAGCTTCTTTTCTCAGGACTTCTCGCAGCAATATTGCAATAACGTTTTCTCCAAGGGCTGAAACATTAGATAGTACTTGAACCAAGTGATGAAAGACACCCATCTGATGATCACCGCCAATAGTTAAAGTCAGAAATAACTAATAATAATAGCGTTTTACCGTTTTAAACCGTTTATACTTTTCATTTCGAAAATTATATAAATTTAATACATAAGCGTCGAAATCATGCAATAAATCCATTTTACTCTAATTACTAAACCAAATAAAATTAAGAGTTACTTGTTAGCCAACTAGCCCGGCGTTTTTTGTATGGAACTTCGGGTTATGATGTGGCTAACCTCGGGATGTAGCTTTCCGTGCCCTTAGGGTTCTTATGGCAGATATAGAGTTAGGCGTAGATTCTAAAACTACGTAAAAATGAGCTCCTCCTAAAGTCGGTCCCTCACTGCTCAGGATCATGGCTATGACGGAAATATTGCATGTCCATAGTGTTATCACTATGGACAAGCTCGGAAAAAAAATATTGAATTGAATTGAATAGGCTTTTCCATTTGCTGCGATCTTCAGCTTGATGGAGAGCCTTTGACATCGGCATCTGCAGCTCTTCAGACACCTAGTTGGCCCAACGTCTGGGACGTCTGGACCATCCACCTTGGCAGTTATTATTAGCTTCTCTAAGTTATCAGCACTTCGGCGTGCTATGTGCCCAAAGTACTGCAGTTTCGGTGGAGACATGCGGTAGAGAGGCACTGCTGTTTTTTCAATTTAAGCTCCTTCAGGATCGAGAGTTTATTGCGGCCCACTGTCCAGGGGATGTGGAGCATTCTACGCCAGCACCACATCTCCGCTTTTAGAGTCCAGCCCTCAGAATGGTAAACGAATATTGGAACAACCAACACGCGGACTATGTTTATTCAATTCTATTCAATTCAATCATTTATTGATAAAATAAAATTTTACATGTCAATATAATAATAATAATAAATAAATTTTCTGTGTTCATCACACAAATAAATGCCCTTACCGGGATTCGAACCCAGGACCATCGGCATAGCAGGCAGGGTCACTACCAACTAAGCCAACCGGTCGTCAATATAGGAAGGTACACGTGCTTACAACTAGTAAAATAGATATAACTTGGTAATTTATAACATTTTTGATGCAATCGAGACAGGGCTGAGCCAGCGAACCAGTATTAGATTTCATAGAAGGCATCAATTGAGTAGTAGGCTTCAGATGCCAGTTTAGCTTTAAGTTTTTTGTTAAAGTTCCGTCGCTAGTTTCTAGTTTTAACTCTAGCGGGATCGTGTTATATATTTTAGGTCCTACCGTGTGCATACACTTTTCAGACTTGGCAAGTCGTGTTTTAGGAGGATAAAGTTCGCCGTGGCTTCTGGACTTCATACCTCGTGCGTTGCCACGAGTCGGAAACTGTGTTAAGTTGCCTCTTACGTATTTTGCCACTGCAAAAATGTATAGACACGGTAAGGTAAGGATTCCTGACTCCTTGAAGAGTTCCTGAGCTGGATGGTCCCACGGGACTCCAGTTATGGAGCGAATCGCTCGTTTTTGGAGTCTGAATGGCCTTAGTCGGTCCGCAGCGTCGCCCCATAGGTCAACTCCGTATGATAATATAGAATTAAAGTAGTCGTAATACGCTTTCTTCAGATTGTCGTTGTTTAGACTTGGACGAAGTCGACCCAGAGCAAAGCATGCGGATGACAATCGGTCACACAGCTGATCGATATGCGGACACCACGTTAGCCCGGAGTCTATTATCAGACCTAGGTATTTAACTTGGTCGACCTGGGGGACAGGTTGGCCGTTACAGGTAACATGTAAATCATGCTCTTTTTTGCCGCGCAAGCAGAAGCGTATTATGTTGGTTTTGTCAACGTTCAGTATCATGCCGTTGGCTGAGAACCACCTTCCTACTGCCTCCATTACCATAGTCAATTTAGTTTTAAGTAGAACGAGATCCTGCGCCGCCACAATAACGCAGCCGTCATCGGCGAACATGACAATTTCAGATTCCTTCGGATGTTGTGGTCTTTCCAAATTTTATCAAGTTGAGTCATGACGGACATGGCAATGCCAATGCGTCGACGGATTTCCACCTCTCAGTCTCCTCTGGTGGTGATGACGGAGCCGAGGTAATGGAAGTTTTGCACGGTTTCGTATTCATCCAACACATTGGTACGCTGTATCGTGTTGAAACGACCGACAACCATCATCTTGGTCTTGGTTTTATTTTTCAGGCCTATTTATTAGGCCTTGTTTCCTTTTAGCTGTCGGATAGCATAGCATGGTTTACTTCAGAGTTCTGAGAGTAAGCGTTATTCTCGGAATAAAAATTTGGATAAACGCAGCCTAGCGGTTTTAGTAAATTTATAATGCGATTTATAGGTGATAAGATAATAATTGAGAGAGATGATAATTTAAAACCAAATGCAAAATAGTGAAGAAAATTAGGTACGTTTGATTGAATCTTATTAAGTTCAATGTAACATTAATTAATTTACCAATGCCACGTTTACTTACCTTCTCATTACTCTTTTTAATCCCTTTGGTTGATCTTGTTTTCGTGCCACTCTGCAAAGAAAAACTAACGATTAAAGAAGAACATTCTAGGACATGACTGTCCAGGCTTGAGAAGAAAAAATTTTAAATTGTGTCTAAAATCTCATCCACTTACCTTATAAATATTACGGGACTAGGTGGTGCCCGCGACTTCGTCTGCGCAACATCTTTATAAATTGAAGCCTATGTGTTATTGTGATGTAGATGTATAAGCTATATTATTGTAAAGTTTCATTAAAATTCATTAAGTAGTTTTTACGTGAAAGAGTAACAAACATACATACAAACTTTCGCGTTTATAATATTAGTAGGATATGATTAAAAAACATCGATTTTGCCACAAAATGCCACATAGATGACCTTCACAAGATGGCACATAATACGTTTCTACACACTCCGGGTGGTCAATGTCGACTGAGCGGCGGATCGTAACAAGATGGCGGCTTAAAGGATGATACTAGCACTAAACATTTAAAACCAAATATGAGGCTTTTCATATTTCTCCTTTTTTCATCTTCCCCAAACTTACCTTAAACATTAAATTGGCTACAAAAGTGTAGTACAATTTTAATAATATATGTTACTATTTTAATTCTAAGCCGCCATTTTGAATTTTATAATAACAGAATCTAGCTTTATACTTATAATAATACATCCTAATTAAGTCAAGGGTCGAAATTTCTCTAATAGTTTTAAAATTTGGTATGTATATTAATTGGAGGTCTGTTTTCATGTCCACACCATTTGACGCTTCGGGACCTCGAGGAATCGCTGCCATCTTGGAAAATGTGTATCTTTTGTAGATATTACCTATCGTTTTGCTCCAAATTTACGCATTCTATGAAAACGCAACATTAAAGCTCATTAAATTCTACACAAAAAAGTTTAGTCTTAACCAACTTTACGAAAAAAAAGGCTGCTTCTTAGAGAAAACACTTGAAGAAGCGAAAAGTATCGTCAATGCCTTTCCAGTGGATATTCTCTGGATATGAAACTTGCCAAAATACGATTCTTAACCTTTTTATACAATTGTGCATGAATTACACCAATATCAACAATGTCATATATTTTTTTGTGCGAAATTTAATAACTTTTTGTTTTGCCATACACCATATTTTCATAGAGCCCGCCATTTTAAAAATAAATTATGAGATCTAAAAAGAGGTACATCTTTCAAGATGGCGGCCAATCTCAGTGGTCCCCAATATTTTAATTCTCAGAAACGTAAACGGGAATCTCAGACACCATAGGTGTGTAATTTCATTACTGCCACTATCATCTGAATCCCACTTAAGACCTATAATTTTTAAGAAAAAAAAACCGATTTCATTTGGTTCCCGGTAAATCTGAAATTTTGAATTTGTTTGAGTTAGCCAGTTTACTTCACAAATATCCAATACACCGCACGTATACGATTGAAAATTGAGGAGCTTTCTTAATGTCCCAGGGCTTCCATCAATTCATGTGAAGTATAATCAAACGGAACTCCCTTGTAGACCTATAAAACAAACAAAATAACAATGTGTTAAATTGGATGACAGACTGTAAATTATCGAGCAGTTTCATTATGCCATCCCTGACACAGGACACATCTTAACATCAGGTCCACTCCAGCAAAATGATGGCCACAGTAAGAAAATGTCTAAGCTAATTATGAACACCCTCTAATCACAATGAACGTGCCGTTCTAATTTGAGGAGTTCTCTGAATTCTTCTAGAACTCCATCATCAGAATATAAATCAAATCAAAAAGATGAATGTCACAACTAGGATAATAAGTAGAGCTAGGTTTATTGACCAGTTCCACTTTGCCATCCCTGGTCTTCATCATCAGGTCCACTTTATCAAAATGTTGGCTCCCCAAAACAATGTTTTAGTTACTTAAGAATACCCTCAAATCAGAATGCAGGTGCCGTTAAAATTTGAGGAGTTCTCTCAATCCCTCATGAAGTCCATCATCAAAATAGAACTATAATCAAATAGGACTATCTTGAAGGTATTTATTTACAAAGAAAAGATGAATGTCTCAAATCGGAGGATAGAGCTGGGAATTACCAAGCAGTTCCACTTTGCCATCCCTGGTCTTCATCATCAGGTCCACTCCACCAAATTGATGATTTTCGTAAAGAAATGCTCGAGTTTCTTAATAAATCACCCAAATCAGCATGCAAGTGCCTTTCAAATTTGAAGAGTTCCCTCAATTCCTCATGGATCCCATCATCAGAAATGGATTTTGAAAAAAAACGGGTCCAACCTGGAACCATCTACTTTAAGAAACCAAAAAAAAAATTCAAATCGGTGCAGTAATGACGGAGTTCTGAGGTAACATCCATAAAAAAAAACAGACGAATTGAGAACCTTCTCCTTTAGAAATATTGAAGTCGGTTGAAAATCTGTATTTTCCGACACATTATTTCATTCTAGTCATTTTTCCTATAACAATAAAATTGTAGAAATTTTGTATTTTGTTGCACATTGATGTGTTGTTTATTGATATTCGCTGTATCCGCTCTATTGTTTAGGTGCTACAAAAAAACCGGCCAAGTGCGAGTCAGATTCGAGCACTGCAGAGGGTTCCGTATAAACTTAATGTTGCAACTACATCTAGAAGTAGAAATTTTACGTCAGCCACATGTATCGAAAGATTGGGTCAGTCGTTTGTACGGCATGGAGCTGAGGCTGGAATTTTGGTAGCACTTTTGAGCCGTCATAGGGACTTCTCATTTATCAACTTCGGATATTTAGATATATCGATACATTATTGGACGCCTATTACGGAGGAATAAAAGTAAAGATAAACAACAGAAGGTAGGTACTATCGTAAAAAGCTATATCTGCCAGATAACCTTTGAGTACTAAATATATTTCATTATTTTATCCCTATAATTCCAAATATAGTCCACCAGCAATACAGAACAATAATCACGAAACCTTATAAGATAGGTATTATTACATAAATTATGTTTAATTCCAATTTTTAATTTAAAAAAGCTAGTGTAGATAGGTTATCTCGTAGATATCGCTCTTTAGCGATAAGACCGGCTGTTGTTTACCTCTACGTTTAATCTTATTTGTTGCGTTCTATAATGTATCGATGAAAACTTCGGAGATAAAGGGGGGGAATGTTTTTTTTTACATTTTTGTGTACCTGTAATCAAAAACATTCATTATAAAAAAAAATGTTTTAGAAGTGCAAATCTAGACTCTTAATTTTTGCCCCCTCTTTTATCGGGCATTTTTTATTGAAAATATACTAAAATATGTGATAAATTATCTTTGAATTAATTTTGTTTGTAACTGTTCCAAATTTCAAATTGGTTGCTTAACTAGTTCTCGAGATATTTAACGATGTCACAGACGGACTGAGTCGCACCATAAGGGTTCCTTTTTTACCATTCTGGTACGGAACCCTAAAAACGATTTCAATATCGGTACCCTCTGACGGCCACCATATAATTAATTGTTTTCATGATATTAATATTGTTTCATTTTGCAGGTGTAAAGGAATCGAATAATAAGTATAACGTTTGTGCAAATCCACCTAAAATCCCAGGCTACAGGATGTATCAAGTTTTCAGTTCTCAAACTATCCCCTACATTTTTTGTGAGTCACAGTCGGGTAAATTGTTGATATTCGGGCAGTTCATGCACAATTGTATAAAAAAGGCAAGAATCGTATTTAGGCATGTTTTGTATCCAGAGAATATCCCCTAGAAAGGTATTGACGATACTTTTCTCTTCTTCAAGTGTTTTCTATAAAAAGGAGCATTCATATGGGAAAGTTGGTAGGACATTTTTGTGTATGATTGAATAAGCTTGAATGGTGTCTTACATGGCATTTTCATAAAATGCGTAATTTTGGAGCAAAACGAGAATATTTAGAAAAAGATACACATCTACCAAGATGGCGGCAGTTCCTCGAGGTCAAATGGTGTGGACATGAAAACAGGACCTCCGATTAATATACATACAAACCTGTTGGAGAAATTTCGAGCCTTGGCCTAATTAGACTGCATTATTACTATTAATTTACAGATTCTGACAAACTCCTCCATATTTCAAACTCATCAGAGCGTATAAAGATGAAAACACGAGTTACGACATTACCTGAGACGCTCAACTTCAAAATCGGGTAAATCCATCTGTCAAATTATGCGATTTTGGTATTAAGAAAAGGTAGTAAGGTAAATATTTGCTGATAGGGTCAAATGGATTTACCAGATTTTGAAGTTAAGCGACACACCTATAAATAGGGAGACAATTTCACATTTTTAACCGACTTCATAATTTCGAAAGGAGGAGGTTCTCAATTCGTATGAATATTGATCGTCAGGATGGCGGGTGTACATCAAGAAATAGAGCTGCGGTATACGTCAGGAGTTAGTGCTAGCAATGTGCCGAATGTGCGCTAAAATTCTAGCAATGTGCTCTTTACCGCCAGATGAATATATATATATATATTAGCTAGTTTATATATATATATATATATGTATAAGCTAGCTAACTTAACTTTGAAGGAGGAGTATAAACTTTTGGTGGCTGAGAGAAAGATTCTCCGTAAAATCTTCGGCGCAACGCAGAGACCCGATGGCAGCTGGAGAATCCGTAAGAACGCCGAAGTGGAAGAACTTTTCGCTCAACCAAACGTCATTGGTGTGACAAAGGCGCAAAGACTTCGGTGGCTCGGTCACCTAGAGAGAATGGGAGGCGATCGAGCAGTAAAAAGAGCCTTTGAGGGGAAACCGACAGCACGCCGCCCGGTTGGCCGACCTAGGTACAGATGGGCGGATGTTGTGGACGCGGATTTCCGCGAACTCCAGGTTGTCGACTGGCGACAAAGTGCGCAGGACCGGAGTCAGTGGAGGGCAGTCGTGTTGGAGGCCAAGACTCACTTTGGGTCGTTGCGCCAGAGGAGTAAGTAAGTATATATATAAACGCCTACTTATTTGAAATGGCAACATTTTGTGGCCGCCTGCAATGAAGCTGTGATGTTGAACTGGAAATGCACCCGCCAACCTGACGTCAGAATGGCGGGCGTCATTAATTTTTTAAATATCTCTGGCGTTTAAAGAGCACATTGCTCGAATTTTGGCGCACATTTGGCACATTGCTAGCACTAACTCCTGACGTATACCACAGCTCTATTTCTTGATGTACACCCGCCATCCTGACGATCACGTATGAATGTTTGTTTTTTTTTTCAACCGACTTCATAATTTCAAAAGGAGGAGATTATCAATTCCAGTGAATGTTTTTTTAATGATATTTTTAATGTTTGTTACCTCAGAACTCCGTCATAAATGAACCGATTTTAAAAAATCTTGTTTTATCTGAAAGTAGATGATTCCAGAAAGGTTCTATTTATTTCAAAATCGATTTCTGATGATGGGATCCATGAGGATTTGAGAGAACTCCTTAAATTTGAAAGGTTCAAGGATGGTAATATGGGTGGTTTCTTAAAGAACATCACCAATTTGGTAGAGTGGACTTGATGATGAAGACCAGGAATGGCACCGCTTGGTAATTCCCAGCTCTATCATCCGATTTGAGACATTCATCTTTTGTTTGTAAGGAAATACCTTCAAGGTAGTCCTATTTGATTATATGTAGTTCTATTCTGATGATGGAATTCATGAGGAATTGAGAGAACTCCTCATATTTTAACGGCACATGCATTCTGATTTGAGGGTGTCCTTAACCAACTTGAAATTTTTTTTTGGAGGAGCCAACATTTTGGTGAAGTGTACCTGATAATGAAGACCAGGGATGGCAAAGTGGAACTGGTCGATAAACCTAGCTCTACGTATTATCCTAGATGTGACCTTAATCTTTTTGATTTGATTTCTATTCTGACGAAGGAGTTCTTGAAGAATTCAGAGAACTCCTCAAATTTTAACGGCGCGTGCATTGTGATTAGAGGGTGCGCATAATCATTTTGCTGGAGTGGACCTGATGGCACAATGGAACTGCTCGATAATTTCTAGTCTGTCATCTAATTTGTTATTTTGTTTGTGACCTTGGACGTCTACAAGGTAGTTCCGTTTGAATGTACTTCAGATGTAATGGCGGAAGCCCTGAGGCATTAAGAAAGCTCCTTAATTTTCAAACGTACGCGTGTGGTGAATTGGATATTTTATAAATTCAAAATTTCACTTTTAACGGAAAAGCCAAATGAAGTCGGATTTTTTTCTTTAAAAATGATTAAGTACCACTCACGCGTCTTCGTCATCCGTCGGATCTTGATCGTTGCTGGCTTCATATTTAAAGTTGACATCCTTTGAGCCGTCCCGAACATACTCGTTATATTTATGGTCAAGCCATGTCGCAAACCCAATCTCTGGTGATCCAGACTGTGTATTTTTAGTACCGCCTTGTTCCTGCGTCATAAATATTTCATGAACGTGGTGTAGTCAGGAATAAGTAGGTACCTACTTACTAGAGGACTTCCTGTGGTTTCCACAGACCACTTCTACTACCAGACAGAGCATACAAGTCAACTCGCGGTCACTGCGCATATGCAGTCCCATCCCATACTAATTTAGTAGGTATGGGAGCGCGACCGCTTATTTCAGTTGCACCCACTTTGACGACCCGTTCTCGTGAAAACTAGAATTATTTATAATGATTGTGCTTTAGGGGTTAATCTAGGATATTGTATATAGTATAAAATGTTGTAGGGTGGTTATCTGTTATGCTTGTAGAATCGCAGAAACTTACAAGTAAAACTGTACATTATGTATGGTGACTTCATTCCCTATGTAAATCCTTCATATTGCGGTGTCAGTGTAGTGTAGTCTGTGGTGGTTTTAGATACATGCAAAATACTTACGCGCGTGTACCAATTAAAAGCTTTTACGAAATGATTGGGCTTGTTTTTTTTGTCGTAATCTTTACTGTAATGCTCAGGCTGCGGTGTAGGCTGCAAAGTGATGAAGGTATATAATGTCAGTGAGAAAAAATTGTAAATTGTTAACCGAGGGCTGAAAGGCACGCATTCCCTACGAGGTAGTTTGGCTTTTGACCCACTTTCAGAGTATGAGAAAAAAAAATGCTTTAATTGTACCCAGGTAAGGAGTTCTACACATTGCATTAAATAGGTATATTAGTTATTATTATGTCACTTTATCCACCGCACTTAGTTATTAAATATTGAAGCGCGTTCTTGACAAAATTAATAGAATGATCGTTATTAGTGCCCTGTTTTCGTATTTTTAGATTTCCATATGAGAAGAATAGTACGAAAATATTCTAAATCCTAACAAAAAACACAAATGTTTTTGTTTGCCTACTAATGAATAGCCACGATTGGATATATTCGTTAATAATATTATTATGAAAATCTATCCTGAATATCGTAAAAACCTGCAATAACTTGAGTATGAAAATGTGCTTGACCAGATACAATACAATACAAATACTCTTTATTGCACACCTCAAATGAAATAAATACACCTTAAACTAACCGGTTATGCCATTCTTAACAGGTTTTCCGATTGTATGCTTATAATATAAAACAAGTTATTTACTAACGATTTATATCCTGCCCGCGTTCTCCTAGTCATGTATAAACTTAGGTATGTACAGTCGCCATCAGATATATCGGAGCAGCTTCTGAGCAGATATTATAGGACACCTCGGGTGCTCCGATACATCTGATGGCAACTGTACATAATAAACCTGTGTGATATAAGTGACTTACAACTTTGGTCCGATAAACAATGGGTTGTGTTGAAAAAGGGAAAGCGTTGGAGTCAGGCAGCCAGAGCGGGAAGAAGTCGGGGGCGCCGGGGCCAGCGCACGCGCACGAGCACGCGCTGCTGGACTCGCTCAGGGTGTACGTAACAGACATTCTTACTGGACTGCACCTGGACTGATAATTTGGTTGATCAATGTCATTTAGGGAGCATTTCGAATTCATGTCATGTCTATCTTGACATCCTTGTAGTATTTTTATGAACTAAGAAGTATTTATTCCACCAGAAAAGTTTTTAAGAGCACATTGGTTATATGCAATAAACATGCAATGTTTACATAAAGTCTATAATCCGACGAGGGGTTTAATGGGTACAGATATTTATTTCTGAAACTCAGATAAAAGGGAGACTGTGAAGGGCAATCGATTGACACCTCATTCATCAAAATCGACTATAAAAGGTCATTTCTAAACTACGGCGGAGCAAAACTTGAACACAAAACATGACAAGAGATGGCAAAAATGCCCTTCCATACCAATTTAACATGAACTGAAAATTTGAATGTTGCGAAATTGATGCTAATTAAAAGCAAAGCTCCGTCTAGACAACATGCTTGCAAATTGATGGCTGTGAGTAGAAGTAACATTTGAGGCTCGTTAAGAAAGAATTTGGCATTTGCATTTTTTTTGTGTCAAAAAACTCAGAAACCTAACTATAGATAGGTACCTTGGTATGTCACAGTCGTTGGGTATTGAGGATATAGGCATTAGAATGTCGGTGAAAGAGCGCTTCTTTAGTCGGCTGACAAAAGTACTTAACAGTTTTGGCGCAACAAGGTGCGCGCCTTCAACGCCTGGGTAATGCCCCTCCTCACTTACTCCTCTCCTTTGGCATACTAAGGTGAACTCAGACCAAGCTAGATGCCCTGGATCGGAGGGTCCGTTTACTGCTCACCACACATCGTATGCTACGCCCGCGCTCGTCATTTATGAGATTGCACATCCCGCGGAAGTGTGGAGGCCACGGCTTTTTAAATGCCAAAAACCTTCACAACCGTGAGGTGTACAATCTCAGGAATTATTTCCTTAACTTCTAACGAGTGTGAGATGCATCGTGATGTGGTGGCAGTAGACAGGAACCTCACGCCAAAATGGCAAACGAGAACTGGCGCAAACCTGTAGTACGAAGCACCGAGGATTGCAAGGCGGTATGGAAGAGTAAGGAGCTAAACGGGCGCCCTCATGGGGCCCTACGTAGGCTTGCTCGCGTCTGTGAACTGGCTACGATTCGGGAACCTCTTCGAAACCGAGGGTTTTGGCTGTGCAATTGCAGATGAAGTTATCGTGACGAATAACTCTTCTTCTTCCTAGTGTTTTCCTGGGTTATATCACGGGTCAGGGAGCTTGGGGTGCGCTTTGGCAACTAATCCCAAAATTTTACGTAAGCGCTAGTTTTACGTAAGCGACTGCCATCTGACCTTCCAAACCAACAGGTAAACTAGGCCATATTGGGATTAGTCCAGTTTGCCTTCACTAAAAAGCGATTGGTAAATATCAACTGATATTTCGTACATAAGTTCCGGAAAACTTATTGGCACAGATCGATTCACGAAAACTGGCGCGATTGAAAGTACCACGACAATACCGCTGGGCCACCAACGCTCTCATCATGATGAATGACTATCGGAAATATACTCTGAAGGGCGGTACGGTCGACATTTGTCGGACATGCTGCCGTCCCGGAGAGTCACTCAGGCATATTATTCCTGGTTGTTCTCATCTTGCTAACGCTTACTTACACAGACATAATCTCTTAGCCAGGATTATTCACCAGCAACTTGCTCTTAAATACGGTCTTGTGGATCACGAAGTGCCGTTCTACAAGTACGCACCTGCGCCAGTTCTCGAAAATGGTCGTGCCACGCTTTATTGAGATCGATCTATCATCACGGATAGGACTATTGTAGCCAATAAGCCTGACATCGTGCTGGTTGATCGATTGCAGCGTCGGGCCGTTGGACGGACAGACGGATGTGGACTTATCATACTAAATACTTATGATATGGCGATGTTAATGTCATGCTTGCATCCAAAATGATATCACACTATAAATGTGAAAGTAACTCCGTATATTTGTCACTTTTTTAAAGCAACCCACGGTGGTCTGGCTAGTACTCATAATTCAAAAAAATGAAGGTTTCATTTTTAAATATTGAATGCTGTCATATCATTGGCCGATAAATATACTGTAATTAACTATAATTAGATCATGGATAGCTAATCGTTTTCATTCCTTAAGGAAACTCGAAAGTGAACACAACTTACGTTTGCACGCGCATTCTTATCAGTGACTCATTAAGTGACCGTTCATTAGCGGTTATCTTTAGAAGTTAATAATAAAAGTGACTATTTATAAAAATGGACCTTCAAGAATCAGGTATGTTGTTTCGTTTTATCTTACTTGTTTTTCATATTTATTGAAAATATAGATATAACAATGGGTCTACGACACGAGCTGTTTTCTATAAAAAAAAGTTCAAAATTATAATTCACTTAAACTTTTAACTATGTTCTTAATCTAATATAATGATATTTTTTTCTTAATGAAGAACTTAAATGTGTCTAGATTAACGGCCATAAACTATTGTCTGCGGAAATTTGCGGATTGTCTAGTTAGAAGCCTGCTACGCCTGCGTAGGCCGAAGCGTAACAACGCTACGACAATGTTACAAATATGCTTATTGACTTTGTTTTATTTTTTCAGATGGTTAGTACATCGGATCCTTTTCAAGGGGTTTTATATTTAAACTATGGCTGTCTACGAGTGGTTCAGACATAGAAAGATACCTTCAAGTGTTACAGCAGTTCATGGACATGGTGCCGAATGTAGACAACATAGATACTGCCAATTTGGATGAGATTATCAAGTATGTTTGCCAACGACAAACAAGAAACCTACATACAAATCTTAAGAGATATATACAGCAAGAGCACGAGCAGAATAAAACTGGACAGAACTGGCGAGCCTATAGACATTAGACGCGGCGTAAAACAAGGAGATCCACTGTCGCCTAAATTATTCATTTCGGTTCTACAAAATGTTATGAAGGATTTAGAATGGACATCCAAAGGTTTATTTGTAAATGGAAAATATTTAAGTAATTTAAGATTCGCTGACGATATTGTAATTTTCGCAGAAACAGCCCGAGAACTAGAAATAATGTTAAATGATCTAAACCACGTGAGTAAGAACATAGGCTTAGAGTTGAACGTACAAAAAACTAAAATAATAAGTAACTCAACTAAGAAAGAAATATTAGTAAACAAAAGCCCATTAGAATATGTTCAACAGTATGTCTATCTAGGTAAATTAATATCCTTCAATAAGAACAGGAACTCCGAAGAAATCTCACGTCGAATCGCATTAACATGGAGTAAATTTTGGAAATATAAAGAAATTTTAAAATCGAATATGCCAATTAATTTAAAGAAAAAAGTTCTCGATACCTGTCTACTGCCTAGCCTGACGTATGCATGCCAGTCATGGATTTACAACCAAGACACGCGAAATAAAATACAACGCTGCCAACGCTCAATGGAAAGATGCATCCTAAATTTAAAATTAATACACAAAAAGAGAAACCAAGACATAAGACAAAAAACTGGCATTATAGACGCTCTAACATTTGCCCAAAAACTAAAATGGAAATGGTGTGGCCACACTGCGCGTATGCATAAAGAGAGATGGGCAAAAATAACAACTCTATGGCGCGGTCCGACGGGGACCAGGAACCGAGGAAAGCCCAAAGAACGATGGCTCGACGAAATTTGCCCTTCTACTCTATCTATATGTCTATTATGCCCTTGCTGACTCACTCATTTCCTACGGTCTAGTTGTATACGGGCGAACTTTTGTAACATATATTAGAGATATAAGGAATTTACAAACAAGGTTGCTTAAATTTTTAGTGAGCAAAAAGGTTAAGAAAAAATGTAATAGCGATTATGATAAACTATATCCCTTATGTAATATTTTACCCGTAGATAAGAAATTCACATACCTTTTAAGTTTAGAACACTATTATAGCGAAAGTTACAAATTATTAGTTAATAATAAATATAATACAAGAAAAGTAAGAGAAAAAAAGTTGGTACAACCGAAAATGAGGAACTATTATGGCAAAAGAACTTCAAAGTACCTAGTACCAAAAATATTTAATAAAATTAGTGTATTGAGGCAAAGTCCCAAATTAAGTAAATCGATGCTCAAAACCAGAGTCAAAGAATATCTTCTAGGCTTGTCATGACTGTGCAAATACACATAATATAGTTATGTGTATGTGCATAGTCATGATAAGTTAATATATACATATATATATATATATATATATATATATATATATATATATATAGTACCATGTATTTCTAAGATGTGTTGCTTTATTTCATTTAATTAGAGTTTAATAGTTTAAGTTGTATAAAAACTGAGCGCATCTCGCCATCAAACGTAACAGTTTGGCGAGAATATAAATGTATAATACTTAAGATGTAATCTATACTTATATAAATAAATAAAAAAAAAAAAATTGTGGCTACAGCGGGCAAAGATTGGCCAGAGAAGGCCAAAGACAGGAAAAGCTGGCTAGCACTGGAGGAGGCCTTCACCCGAAGAGGGGTCTCTACGGAATAATTTTAATTTATTAAGTTATTACCTATTTTGTAGTGTAGTTTAATCTCGTAGAGAATCAATAAAGGCTTTTTATTTTATTTTATTTTTTTTGCCAACGACTTTCCGTTTTATGGAAATCTACTTCTCGGAAAAAAAGTACTGTTCTGGATAAACATTCTAAATGGCTGAGTGAGAAAGAAAGTGTAAATCTATCGAAATTATCCATATGAAACAAAAATACGCCACGTGATATTCCGCACAAACCGCGGAGCGGCGGTAGTGGTGCGTCAAATGACGGAAATACGGCACGCAAGTTTTTTTTAAAATCCGGCTGTACCTGCTAAAATGACAGGTATCTAACAATGCCTTATCGAAAGGTGTGGAGTTCTTTTGGAGTGTATGTCATCTGGCTACAATATAAATATAAATAAGTTTGATAAATACGCCAAAGAGGCGGCCAAGCAACTTGTGACAGCATACCCATGGTATCCCTTACCTTCATCTGTGCATAAAATGCTCTTACACGGTGCTATAGTAATAGAAAACGCATTAGTTTTTATTGGGGAGCTGTCCGAAGAGGCTGCAGAATCAACTAATAAAAATATAAAGGCGTTTAGGCTCAATCATGCCAGAAAAATGTCACGAGTCTTAACAAACACAGACCTTTTTAACAGACTTCTACTGAACTCCGACCCATTGATCACATCCATGAGGCAATTGCCCAGAAAAAATAAAACTTTACTGTCTGTAAACGTTATAAGTTTATTAGATTGTAGTTCAATTTAAAATTAAAAATTAAATAATATTACATGTCATGTCCATGTAATATTACTTAATTTATTTATTTATTTTATTATTTTTACTTACTAATATAGCTTATAGAACAATTATTGTTAAATTTTAATACAATAGAACACCTGTAACTAACAATCTATATACCCTAAGTTTGCTGTTTAGTTTTAATAATTGTATACTTATTTATTGCTATTTTTTATATAATACATTTATATGTAGCAGTCCCCAAATTGAGTTTTTTTTTTAATAATCGTTTAATCCCTGAGCTATAAAAATATTTCCAATAAAAAAATCAAGTAATTGAGTAAATAATTAATTTTGAGCGCCTTACTTAGGCGCGCAGCCCACCGTGCAACCCTAACATAAAAAGAAGAAGAACTGCAAGAAATAGCTTGACTGAGATGTTATGCATTCTAAACCGATTCTGCATTGAATAGCGTTTTAACCTGGCACCGACTTCAAACGTTTGGTAGCGCTTCGTGGTGTCACCGTGTCACCTGCTTTTTAGGGTTCCGTAGTCAACTAGGCACCCTTATAGTTTCGCCAAGTCTGTCTGTCTGTCCGTCCGTCCTCGGATAATCTCAGTGACTATAAGTACTAGAAAGCTGTAATTTTTTACGAATATGTATATCAGTCACGCCAACAAAGTGGTAAAATAAAAAGTGGTTATATTTTTTTTTTGATAATGAAGACCAGGGATGGCAAAGTGGAACTGCTTGGTAATTCCCAGAACTATCATCTGATTAAAAAAAAACTGAAAATAGATGGTTCCAGATTGGTCCAATTTTTTCAAAACACATTTCTGATGATGGGATCTATAAGGAATTGAGAGAACTCCTCAAATTTGAAAGGTACAGTAAGCTTCAGAGATATGTGACCCCCCTCCAGCAATAGACAAATGTGGTCGCTAGTTCGAACCCCAGCATAAGAATCTACACTTTTTGCTTTTTTTTTACTTTTTTTGATATCCGGGTTTTAATATTTTTTTACATTACCACAAATATTTATACGTTTTGTTATTCCTTATTACTCAGTTATTAAATATTGTTTAAAAACTGAATAATGGGGGTAATATATAAATATGACAGTAGATATATTATGCGTGTTCTGTAAACTGATTATATATATTTTATTGCTAAATATTTACTAGTTAAATTATAATGACAATGTGTAGCTAATTTAATTTTTTCAATTATACATCAGTGAAACTTCAAGTTAACAAGTAAAATACCTTTAGCTTAGCTCTTACTGTTTAAAATTGTGGTATTGGTGGTCTGCATGCTGTTAAACTTTATAAGGCATTACACTTTGGTTGTTTACTTTATGTTATACCTACATTTTACTTCATTGAGTAGAACCGTAAAAAAAATGTTGGGACATAACTTTTTTTATAAGTAATACCAAACTACTCGGATAAAAGTGAAGTGTATAGTTTCCGTTTTCCTTGATTATAAATTAATATTCTTATTGCATTTAACACAATTTTTCAGTTTTACTTTAGACAGAGATGGCGGAACATAGCGGTGGGAGTTGTGGAAATCGCGGGAAGAGGCTTTTAAGTATAAAATGGGCTATTCAAAAAACAATTTGAAAAAATGAGTATATGTTAAACCGTCCCTCGCCCTACCAGTCTGTATGCCATTATCAATATGTAATACGTAATCTAAACCAGCTATTTAACATTGCAAAGAGAAACAACATGTTATCAAAGATAACAATAATTCATCTCCTGCAATGTTAGCACGTTACTAATGCAATGCAACCGTACCACAATCTTAAGCATGGGGTATTTCTCCACTAAATGGGTCGAATTTAAACAGCTCCCTTTAAAGTTACATTGAAATTTCCTTTTAACAGAAATAAGTTTATAATTTTGGTTTGGTTTAAGCTTTTTACGATTCTGAGTGTGCTGATAATAATTATTACCTACTTATAAAATAGGTATAGGGAACTGCTTGTTCGAACCCGCAGGGCACTTTATTCAGTCATGTCATATCAAATTGACTTGAAATAATACTAATGAAGAAGAATCCATGTTAAAAACTACATTAAATGGCTAACAATATATATGGTTTTTAAGGTAGAAATTAACGAGTTACCACTTGGAAAAGCCTGCTTAATTGTCTAAGCACTATTTTGTTATTTGCAAAAAAACAATATATTTTGTTAGACACTACTTATACAATAGCGTCATTAAATTTTAAAACTTGCATGGAATAAATATTTGCCCAATAATGGAGAAATACCAACAACACAAACATTTTTTTTACAATTTTAACTAATAACGTAGAGGGAAACCTTCTCTATCTTCTACCTGTTTTAGTCGGCTTTTCATGCTTGACACCATGTTTGAACATGCATTGGTGTTCCTCATCAACTCCCACGATCTATAAACTTCTTCGTCTAAGTTTTGTCTTGATTTGACTTGTGTAGGGCACCATTAAGCACCATTTGACCCCATAAATTCTCAATAGGATTGAGGTCAGGGCTTTTAGAGGGCCAATCTAATACAGTGATGTCTGTTTGTAAGGCTAACCACTCTTTCACTATACGGGAACGATGCACTGCACTATTGTCTTGCACTAAATAAATTTGTCCTTCGGGATAGGCGACGCGAACGGAAGGCAACATGACGTCACGTAACACTTCGAGGTATCGCTCGCTGTTCATTCGGCCTCCAACTTCAACAAGCTCCCCGGGCCCCATAGATGACATCCAACCCCAATACGCTACAAAAAAATCTCATGAGCATACCAAAAATTTAAAAACGTAAAACTGAAAACAACTGTTTTTTTTAATCTGCAGGTAATGAAAATTGTATAATACAATTTACCTACTGTGTCTTTTAACAATTTCCCGGTGTCTCTCAGATTCGTCAGTGTAAGCACGGGGACGAGGGCCTGGTTTATCACACTCCACGTCCCCCCTTCGTTGGTAACACTCACCCATCTGCGAATCGTATTTCTCTGCAAGTAAAAATACGTATTAAATTTGCTCGTATATAATCTCATATTTCCAATAGTGTAAAAAATAATGAGGCACCCACATTTATCCCATAGTTCTGTGTGTTATTTTATTTATTTAAGTTTTCCTTGCCACACGCTTTGTGTGTGGTAAGAAAAGGTTGTGAAATGTATCTAGGGTGTGTGTTACAGATCATTCATACATATACCTAAGGCTCTGTAAGCTGGGATAAACAGGTGAATTGCGAAACATTTAGGTATAATTATCTAATACGATTGATACAAACAAAACAAGCAGATGGCGAACATTGTAAAAAAAATACTTATAAGATCAAGTGGGGTGGGAGAACATACTTTGTTTTGCCCGGGATAAGAAGAACAGTATGGGCACTTCATACGAATCTCCCTCATTCCTCGGGGTTCCAATTTTACCCCACCTGACCTCCATGAAAATTTCAATACATTGCTTATTTCAATAAAGGAGACGTTTATGATAAAACTTAAAAAACTCAAATAGCTTTAAAAATAAACATGGCTCTAAGACTATACCTATTACTTCACATAAAAAAACTGCCGATTAAAAGACTTTTCCGTTAAATATATTTTTCTATCTTATCCCATATATAGGTAAACACTTGACAGTAAACACACTCACAACAAAATCTGGTGGCTTAACTTATTGATAACATTTTCCTTTTTTTACTAAAAAATAAATGTCTAACTGGAGTCACAGGTTACAAACTTACCGTTATATTCAGTTCTCGTGCTATTTGTTTAATACTTTTGTTCTCTTCCCAAAGAACCACAATTTTAGCTTTAAGAAAAGTAGTTAATCGAACCATATTGTCGTTGAAACACAAAAAAACGGACGGGGACAGTTATTCAATTGTTTAAAATGCAAAAGGATTTAAGAAGTCGAGAGATCGTAATTGCGTAGGCACACCAACCACAGCACGGTGGGCTGCGCGCCTAAGTAAGGCGCTCAAAATTAATTATTTACTCAATTACTTGATTTTTTTATTGGAAATATTTTTATAGCTCAGGGATTAAACGATTATTAAAAAAAAAACTCAATTTGGGGACTGCTACATATAAATGTATTATATAAAAAATAGCAATAAATAAGTATACAATTATTAAAACTAAACAGCAAACTTAGGGTATATAGATTGTTAGTTACAGGTGTTCTATTGTATTAAAATTTAACAATAATTGTTCTATAAGCTATATTAGTAAGTAAAAATAATAAAATAAATAAATAAATTAAGTAATATTACATGGACATGACATGTAATATTATTTAATTTTTAATTTTAAATTGAACTACAATCTAATAAACTTATAACGTTTACAGACAGTAAAGTTTTATTTTTTCTGGGCAATTGCCTCATGGATGTGATCAATGGGTCGGAGTTCAGTAGAAGTCTGTTAAAAAGGTCTGTGTTTGTTAAGACTCGTGACATTTTTCTGGCATGATTGAGCCTAAACGCCTTTATATTTTTATTAGTTGATTCTGCAGCCTCTTCGGACAGCTCCCCAATAAAAACTAATGCGTTTTCTATTACTATAGCACCGTGTAAGAGCATTTTATGCACAGATGAAGGTAAGGGATACCATGGGTATGCTGTCACAAGTTGCTTGGCCGCCTCTTTGGCGTATTTATCAAACTTATTTATATTTATATTGTAGCCAGATGACATACACTCCAAAAGAACTCCACACCTTTCGATAAGGCATTGTTAGATACCTGTCATTTTAGCAGGTACAGCCGGATTTTAAAAAAAACTTGCGTGCCGTATTTCCGTCATTTGACGCACCACTACCGCCGCTCCGCGGTTTGTGCGGAATATCACGTGGCGTATTTTTGTTTCATATGGATAATTTCGATAGATTTACACTTTCTTTCTCACTCAGCCATTTAGAATGTTTATCCAGAACAGTACTTTTTTTCCGAGAAGTAGATTTCCATAAAACGGAAAGTCGTTGGCAAAAAAAATAAAATAAAATAAAAAGCCTTTATTGATTCTCTACGAGATTAAACTACACTACAAAATAGGTAATAACTTAATAAATTAAAATTATTCCGTAGAGACCCCTCTTCGGGTGAAGGCCTCCTCCAGTGCTAGCCAGCTTTTCCTGTCTTTGGCCTTCTCTGGCCAATCTTTGCCCGCTGTAGCCACAATTTTTTTTTTTTTATTTATTTATATAAGTATAGATTACATCTTAAGTATTATACATTTATATTCTCGCCAAACTGTTACGTTTGATGGCGAGATGCGCTCAGTTTTTATACAACTTAAACTATTAAACTCTAATTAAATGAAATAAAGCAACACATCTTAGAAATACATGGTACTATATATATATATATATATATATATATATATATATATATATATATATATGTATATATTAACTTATCATGACTATGCACATACACATAACTATATTATGTGTATTTGCACAGTCATGACAAGCCTAGAAGATATTCTTTGACTCTGGTTTTGAGCATCGATTTACTTAATTTGGGACTTTGCCTCAATACACTAATTTTATTAAATATTTTTGGTACTAGGTACTTTGAAGTTCTTTTGCCATAATAGTTCCTCATTTTCGGTTGTACCAACTTTTTTTCTCTTACTTTTCTTGTATTATATTTATTATTAACTAATAATTTGTAACTTTCGCTATAATAGTGTTCTAAACTTAAAAGGTATGTGAATTTCTTATCTACGGGTAAAATATTACATAAGGGATATAGTTTATCATAATCGCTATTACATTTTTTCTTAACCTTTTTGCTCACTAAAAATTTAAGCAACCTTGTTTGTAAATTCCTTATATCTCTAATATATGTTACAAAAGTTCGCCCGTATACAACTAGACCGTAGGAAATGAGTGAGTCAGCAAGGGCATAATAGACATATAGATAGAGTAGAAGGGCAAATTTCGTCGAGCCATCGTTCTTTGGGCTTTCCTCGGTTCCTGGTCCCCGTCGGACCGCGCCATAGAGTTGTTATTTTTGCCCATCTCTCTTTATGCATACGCGCAGTGTGGCCACACCATTTCCATTTTAGTTTTTGGGCAAATGTTAGAGCGTCTATAATGCCAGTTTTTTGTCTTATGTCTTGGTTTCTCTTTTTGTGTATTAATTTTAAATTTAGGATGCATCTTTCCATTGAGCGTTGGCAGCGTTGTATTTTATTTCGCGTGTCTTGGTTGTAAATCCATGACTGGCATGCATACGTCAGGCTAGGCAGTAGACAGGTATCGAGAACTTTTTTCTTTAAATTAATTGGCATATTCGATTTTAAAATTTCTTTATATTTCCAAAATTTACTCCATGTTAATGCGATTCGACGTGAGATTTCTTCGGAGTTCCTGTTCTTATTGAAGGATATTAATTTACCTAGATAGACATACTGTTGAACATATTCTAATGGGCTTTTGTTTACTAATATTTCTTTCTGAGTTGAGTTACTTATTATTTTAGTTTTTTGTACGTTCAACTCTAAGCCTATGTTCTTACTCACGTGGTTTAGATCATTTAACATTATTTCTAGTTCTCGGGCTGTTTCTGCGAAAATTACAATATCGTCAGCGAATCTTAAATTACTTAAATATTTTCCATTTACAAATAAACCTTTGGATGTCCATTCTAAATCCTTCATAACATTTTGTAGAACCGAAATGAATAATTTAGGCGACAGTGGATCTCCTTGTTTTACGCCGCGTCTAATGTCTATAGGCTCGCCAGTTCTGTCCAGTTTTATTCTGCTCGTGCTCTTGCTGTATATATCTCTTAAGATTTGTATGTAGGTTTCTTGTTTGTCGTTGGCAAACATACTTGATAATCTCATCCAAATTGGCAGTATCTATGTTGTCTACATTCGGCACCATGTCCATGAACTGCTGTAACACTTGAAGGTATCTTTCTATGTCTGAACCACTCGTAGACAGCCATAGTTTAAATATAAAACCCCTTGAAAAGGATCCGATGTACTAACCATCTGAAAAAATAAAACAAAGTCAATAAGCATATTTGTAACATTGTCGTAGCGTTGTTACGCTTCGGCCTACGCAGGCGTAGCAGGCTTCTAACTAGACAATCCGCAAATTTCCGCAGACAATAGTTTATGGCCGTTAATCTAGACACATTTAAGTTCTTCATTAAGAAAAAAATATCATTATATTAGATTAAGAACATAGTTAAAAGTTTAAGTGAATTATAATTTTGAACTTTTTTTTATAGAAAACAGCTCGTGTCGTAGACCCATTGTTATATCTATATTTTCAATAAATATGAAAAACAAGTAAGATAAAACGAAACAACATACCTGATTCTTGAAGGTCCATTTTTATAAATAGTCACTTTTATTATTAACTTCTAAAGATAACCGCTAATGAACGGTCACTTAATGAGTCACTGATAAGAATGCGCGTGCAAACGTAAGTTGTGTTCACTTTCGAGTTTCCTTAAGGAATGAAAACGATTAGCTATCCATGATCTAATTATAGTTAATTACAGTATATTTATCGGCCAATGATATGACAGCATTCAATATTTAAAAATGAAACCTTCATTTTTTTGAATTATGAGTACTAGCCAGACCACCGTGCACAGGTATGATTCGCACACGCAAATTATGACTTACCCTCAAACAAATTTTCTCCATGAAATAACTAGACGAATTTAGTCCAGTAAATTAAACCTTAAAATGTAATTGGTAAAAGTCGTTGTTAGTCGTCTGTGGAAATAAAATGAGGGTAGGAAAATATTGATAAACCAAAGAGATTACTATGATCTGAGTCTTGTGCGATCCTCGGACCGAGACGGTCGCTTTCTTGGGCCCATATTTCGCTCCTTAATTTTTTACAAAACCCATCAGAAACAATAGTGCGAGTAACACCAGATGTGCCGACTGGCCGCCCGGCCGGCCGACCGACTTGTCTATATAGCGTCTAAACTCTACGATTATAACTAATAGCAATTTAAATGGTGTGCAGTGTAGTGTGTTGTGTGTATATATAGTACGACTAGTGTGTTTGCTGAAACTGACCCGTTAGATAGCGATGCTGAAACCCCGGTGAGACTGTTCCTTTTCGCATGTAAATTAATAGGTGTAAAATTTAAGATGCCTACAGATGATTACAAATGTAAGGGCCGCCGCCATGTCTAGCATGACCTAACTAGAAGCACGTGTACAGTCAACCAATTGGAACCCTGGGCCGCTGTAGGACTATGTCATGGTGACGCTATAAATCAGATTATAAGAAATCTATTACTGCCTGTCATTTTGACAGGGTTCTGGAGTGGCCTGGGGTTCCTATTGGTTGACTGTACCTAAAGGCCGTACAGACCTAAGTCCGTAAAATCAAAGATCTCAAATTGAATTTACACGGAGGACGCGCTGCACTAGCGCAGGTATGGGCACACACCTCAACATGTTAGGTTCGCCCCTTACACTAAATTATATTACTTACTGAAAGGCAACTGATCGCAATTCCCACATCTGAATTGGCAGCCCAAGTTACGTACCAACGTACGCGTGAAATAACACCATAAAAGTAGCATAGGTACTCATACAGAAATTACCTAAACATACTTCATTCTTATCGACTACCTCTAAATGAACGCGCGTGGCCAACACTTCTCGAAGATTTCACCCCGGCGAGATAAGAACATTTCGGAACTTATTTCCGTCTGCAAACAATTAAATGCGGTCTTGCCCATAGGAGGAAGCCTTTTTACTTCACATTTGCAAGTGATGCAACTATAAACAAAGACAAAGGCCTAGCGGACACTGGAAATCCATCTGGCAATCGTAAGATACCGCAATGAAATATGATGCAATCCTGGATACCCGCTTGGCCTGGGGCCTGTTGTTATGTGACCCGTGGTCAACAAAAAGAAAAACTGAATAAAAACGGGAAAGCTGTCCGGTGCTTTGCATTACATACTCGTACCTGCATTACCTAAATAGTGACAAACTCGGCTCTTGAGCATGTTACATACGTATATAGCTGACCAACACTAGCATTGACGATGCTCCTAAATAGCCGGTACCTATGTATGTAGGTCATCGAACTATAGTGTACACTAGGTATACCTACTTAAGGCAAAAGGATCCTATATAAATGAAATGTACCTTCAAAATACCACCACCAGTCAAATTAATTAAGTTGTAGTGGTTTTTTTTTATAATACGTGTTTGTGATTGTTCTTTGTGGTCTGTGTTTTGATTCAGGGATTATGAGTGCAATGGTGATTTACATGTTAGATTTTTAATTTTTTTTGACCGTGTGTACATTCTAAAAGAACGCAGCTGAATTTCTTACAAGAAAAGGAAACTAAATCAAGACAGTTAAAGGAAAACTCGGCAATATCAAATTCAACACAAAGGAAATACATTTTTGCCAGCGACGAATAATACCTAACAGCAGCATAAGGAAACAACCAAATTGCAATCTAAACCTACAACTACTTTATACCAGCAGGTATGACTACCCAGTTGAGAATATTGTTTTTTTGTATAGGGGCCGGAGTACAGCCCTCGACCAGATGTGTAACAAAGTTTGGAAGCTACTAAAGACTACAAAAAAGCCTTTGTTTGCCTGTGCCTTTGCCTTTTGTGCGAGAATAGGTACAAATTACTTTATTGAGTCTACAAGAAACAAAACCTGATGCAAAGAAGCCAATAAATAGTACCTGTAGCTAATATAAATTGTACAACTAAAGTTTTACTGATGCACCGCCTCAGAAAACACCACGGACTTGGCGCCTTATACTGGAAAAACGGAGGATTAGATTTGCCTTTTTTTTGTGCATAGTTAATTTGTAAACATCTGTGTCGTGCTTAGCTGTGCATTGGTTTAGTTGAATTAATTTCGAGAGTTGTGTTGTGGTGATATTACATACATGATCGATGTGAAGTCGTTTAGAAGTACACTTTGGTTACTTTTAGCGTTTTTTAAATTATTATTATTTAATAAGGGAAGTTACGTAAGTGCATTGAAGCAAAGAAACGGAGAAAAGAAGAGCCGAAGCTTAATACCCACACTAGAATATCAATTGGTATAACCGTGAAAGAAGAACGCAGTATCCATGGCAAAACAGAGCTATAATAACATTACAAGGCAAAGACAGCGGCATATATTCACGATCACGAGATCACCTAGCGGAAGAGTAAAGAATCTGGGGGAGGGGAGACCATGCAGTCACACACCTTATATTTATTATACACCAAGTATAGTATCTATATTCCTCATGCTGGCTTCACGATGCTATGTATTCGGGTCGGCTCTAACCTCCTGTCTCTCCTAAACTCCCCGACTGCACACCTACACTCCTGTCCTATCTACTTGGTGCTCCGGTGTCTCGGGCAGGTTGCTAGTGCCTGCGGTGGGGCGGCGGAAGCTGATGAGGCTTATAAGGCATGAGGGCTCGCATACCCAGTTTGATTTAGCATTTAAGGTGTGGTCGGTGCGGCGTGATTCTGACATACTCCGCCGATTTTACCGATCATGCTAAATCAGAGGATCATACGAACCCCTAAAGCTATTATTACCCTCAACACCTCTTTCCTCTCGTAGTCACTGCTTCCGAGTCCTTGCTGCAGAACTGCTGGCTGGAGTTACCGCAAGAATCAGAATCAGAATCAGAATCAAAACCAAAGAGATTACTATGATCTAAGACAAGCTTGCAAAACAAGGACAAGTATAGATATAATAGTAAGAGAATATCTATGAAAAGGGACCTTATTGTCGATGGCGCTTACGCCATTATCAGCGATGCTCTAATAAAAATGCAACGCTGCGCAACCCGATGCGGCGTAAGCGCCATTGACAATATAATCCGTTTTTATAGATTTTGTCATAGTTCTCTATTGCCGGTCGGCCTGCTAAGAACTGGTTCATATTTTTGTTGTGTAGTCCATGCGTTACGATAGCCCAGCGGAAAAAAGCCGGACTAAAGTATGAGTGAAGCGAATGAGTGTGAGCAGAGAGGCCCCAGGATCGATTCCAGCTAGCAGACAAACATGAGATGTTTCATTTTTGAAAGAATTAAACGACAGTGTGGTATATGCCGATTCTCGTGTCGAACGAGAGTTGCAGTTTTACACCTAGGGGGGTCACATATCTCTGACGCTGACTGTACATGCATGATGATGTGGGTAGTTTCTTAAGACACTCGAGCATTTCTTTACGAACATCATCAATTTGGTGGAGTGGACCTGATGATGAAGACCAGGGATGGCAAAATGGACCTGCTTGGTAATTCCCAGCTCTGTCATTCGATTCGCGACATTCATCTTTTCTTTGTAAGGAAATACCTTCAAGGTAGTCCTATTTGATTATAGTTATATTCTGATGATGGAATTCATGAGGGATTGAGAGAACTCCTCATATTTTAACGGCACATGCATTCTGATTTGAGGGTTTCCTAAAGTAACTAAAACATTGTTTTGGGGGAGCCAACATTTTGATGAAGTGGACCTGATGATGAAGACCAGGGATGGCAAAGTGGAACTGGTCGATAAACCTAGCTCTACTTATTATCCTAGTTGTGACATTCATCTTTTCGATTTGATTTCTATTGTGATGATGGAGTTCTTGAAGAATTCAGAGAACTCAAATTTGAACGGCACGTGCATTGTGATTAGAGGGTGTTCATAATTAGCTTGGGCATTTTCTTACTGTGACCATCATTTTGCTGGAGTGGACCTGATGTTGATGATCAGGGATGGCATAATGAAACTGCTCGATAATTTCCAGTCTGTCATCCAATTTAACACATTGTTTATTTTTTTGCGACCTTAAAGGTCTACAAGGGAGTTCCGTTTGATTTTACTTCAGATGTAATTAATGATGGAAGCCTAGAGACATTAAATTCAAAGTTTCACTTTTACCGGGAACCAAATGAAGTCGGTTTTTTTTCTTAATTTTTTTTTGGTGAAAAGTTTTCCTTCCTATTTTACTTTTATAATCAAATTACTTATAAAATATCCTAACCTTAGAATGAAAATAAATAAAGAACAATATAATATAATCGTTACGTTACGACGAGTTATAACTTATAACAGTTATAACATTCCACCTTTATGTTTTGTACATCTATACTAGAGAATAAAATTAAGTACCTAAGTCACTATCCGTGTAACTGCATATCGGCGTTGATGAATGATAGCGATTCCTCTTTAAGTTTTACCGCTATCCGTGTAAGATGATCGTGACTAAGACAGTCTGTCTATATGTAGATGCTGCTATTGTCTGTAGGTATACGTATATATTGTGTATCGTGGCTACCTAGATCGTCAATATTATGTCCAAATATAATAATCAATATTGTCATTATATTGGTATAACACACAATGTTCTGTGTGCTTACAATATTTGTAAGCCATTGGTTCATTATTTCTAGTAATGAATTGCTGCCAGTGCTAAGGCTAGATGAGCCTAAACGAGGTAATTAAAAAGGACACAACATTTATCTGATATATGTATGCTGTGCTATGTGGATGAAGATAATCGATGTCTGTTTAGTTGTGTGTGGAACTGGCAAGTACACGGTGATCAACGCGTGTAGTGTGGGGACAGAGCCTGGACGTGCAGAAGCTGCCGCACTTGAAGCGGGTCGGGATCACTCCGTTTCGGTTAATGCTAGTTAAGCTAGTTTAGACGATGTGTTGGGCCAATACATTGACTTAAAAAAAATACACACACAAAGCAGGACAAAAGCTTCAAAAAATGTGGGTTACAATGACATTAGCGAACAATATTTAATTGAAACAATAAATGTTTCTGAGCTCATGAGCTCACTACCGTAGTAAGCTTTAAGTGTCAAATTCATACACAGAATTGCCAACACTGTCAAAACTTTATGGACTGTTGGCACTTAACAAGGACTTCCGTTTGATACTCAAAGTGGCAGAGGCGTCTCTTGATTTTTATTTTTATTTTTGTGTGCTAAATGTTGTTTCATGTGTAATATTTATAGCTTCTGAAACGCGTGTAACTGTCATTGAGTCATCACTCGGTTGTTCCGGGATCTCGGTCTCCTGAGAAACTATTTTATTACGTATAGCTATAAACGTAGAAAATAGCGAGGTCAGTTACCGAACAACGTCACCCAAGAAGTAGCAATATACTATTTATATTATATATATACTGATATATTTATAATACGTGACACTAGCAAAATTGTCCAACTCTCGGACAGAGGCCATTATTTTTAAAAGAAGAAGAAGGCACTTAACAAAACCTCACGTTCCAGACAAGACTATTATGAAAAAGGGCTGCAACAGTACTTTTTTGGCGTAATTTTTTTTCCATCTTATTGTGTATCCAGTTATTTTATTCTATATGGGCCAATCGGTCGCATCGCCTTGGGTGATCGACGAAAGGGAACCTAGGGAGTCGTGGGAGCAATACTAAGTACTTAAGTAGCATGACCTAGACGTTCTGTGGATCACGTGGCCCCGCGACCAGTGTTTGCCAGTGACTTACTTAGTTGGGGTGTTTCATCCACATTCGCCTAACTATTGTATCTAAATGTTGTTTGTGCCCTGCTATTACGTCTACTTCAAAGTATAAGGGGTCTACATGGCAGGTACGAATGTGTTAACAGTTCTGCATTTAACCAATACTCCTTTTCTCCTTCAGAACCTATGAAGACTCTGGAAAAGGTTTTATATGACTTTTTATATGGGGGCAAAAAAGAAGGTAAGTTGTAGATTGTATCGAATTATACTTAGTAAGTTTGGGTACGGGTCATCATTAGTTGAACGAAACACAGAGGTAAAATTAAAATATTATTTTAGCCTGTATGATTTGCAAGCGTAATCTGTACCCCGCCTTACAATAGTTGGTGAAACCGGTTCAATGCATGCTGGCCGCGCGTCACCAGCTGCGCTCGGCTTACGAGTTAAATGTAGGTAGATAAGAGTGCAAAAGTTAAGTTGTTATTGTTACGAATTGAATTTAAAAATACCGACATACACTTTTATGATGTGAAAATGTTATGCTCGCTTGTGCTCGCTTATGGATTACTTGTAATTTATGTTATTATATATATCGTCGTCTAGTACCCACAACACAAGCCCTTGGGCTTACCGTGGGACTAGGTCGATTTGTGTAAGATTGTCCCGCAAATATTTATTATTATTTATTATTATGTTATTACTAAAATTTTGTTTGTTTCTCGCTTAAGTGATTTGTAATCTTAGAGAAATAAATATATTTGAACTGAAAAATGTTGTATAAATAAATATTTTTGTTGTTACTAGGTACGTACCGTACGTGTTATAGGTATTTAGGGATAAGTAATGAATAGTAATTATTATTATCACTATTATCAGGTATAAATTGTAGGTGAACAAGGTGCAGATTACGATTCAACCACTTCAACAATTATTAAACAGAATTTTAACCAGTATCCCTCAGGACGCTTATTGCAGTAAGTATATTTAAAAAGTAAGATCATAGGAATAGTCATAACACCGACATATAATTAAAGGCTAAGTAAGATTGAGTTTTAAAACACTAATTTAAGTTTTCACAATTGCGACATCTTATTTTTAAGCAAAACGGGGCTTAATCGCGTATAACTTTACATACCTACTTCTAAAACATTTTGATGTAAAATGTTGCCGAAGCGAGACCATATGGCTCACATCACAATGTAATAATTTTTAAGAAAAAAAACCGATTTCATTTGGCCTTCCCGGTAAAAGTGAAATTTTGAATTTGTTTGAGTTAGCCAGTTTATCAAAAATATCAATTCAATATCAAGAATGGCAGTTTATTACATTTTCGTTTACAAAATAAAATAATACAAATTTGTTTTAGAATGTGGGCATTTTTCATTGAAAATATATACCTACCTACATAGTAAATCATCTCTCAAAGTGTCTGGGTTAACCTTGATTCGAATCGTTTCAAATCGGTAGCTTAAGTAATTAATGTAGGTATGTATTTAACGATGTGACAGACAGACAAAGTCACACCATAAGGGTTCCTTTCTTGACATTTTGGTACGGAACACTAAAAACATTAAGCTAGCTCAGTTTTAATATAGTCGGCATTGCGCATGGAAGCAACTTCAAGGGGAAGCACCCTCTGAAGTTGCTTCCATAGGTTATGGTGACCACATCCACTTAAGCGGGACTGCTATTAGTCAACATTTAAAAAAATGCAATTAACTACAGCAGTGAGTTGTTCCTGAACAAAAGCGCGGTGCACCTGCCGCCGCCCGAGCTGCTGCGCTCGGAGCACTGCCGCCTGCGGCTCACGGCCGACTACCTGCAGACGGCTGTGGACGCCTTCGCCATCATACACGAGGGCAGAATGACCGACGTCTTGTCCTTGCCTGGTCAATATGTGTTGCGATCTGTACGTTTCGCTTTCTTGATTACGTAGCTCTAATTAAAGGAATAATTTGAGTAAATAATAATAACGCTCTATTAAAAACATCCGATGGCCTGGACATACCTACTAACTAAGCATCGTGTATGTTTAACTCCATTTGCAAATGAATTGATCCATTCTTCTCGTTTAACGCCCTCCAAGCCCAGTTGGTAGTGATCTAGTCACCCTGCCTACAAAGCAGGAGGTCCCGGATTCGTTTCCTGGTCAGAGAATTTATTAGTTTGTTTTTCACAGTTATTTGTTCATGAGTTATGAATGTTTGCTATGGATTTTCCTATTTATATGTATACATCTATCATCTATTTATATGTATAGTCGTCTAGTAACCTCAACACAGGCCTCATTGAGCTCACTGTGAGACTAGATCGATTTGTGTAAGATTTCCCTAATATAATGTTTATTTATTTATTTATCCTTTTATGGTTTTTGGAAATAAAAAATTTGTGAATGCGCAAGGCCGCGTAAAGTGAAAATAGCGGGCCTATACCACAGAATAAATAATAGTACAAGCCTATACCACGAAAATCTAACGATTGCGGATTTGTGTATCTATCTCTTGTCACACTTGCATATTGAATTGATTCGTAGTATTCGAAGTATACCATATCTATTTGATACTTTTACAGGCGCGCACTATATCCTACATGAGACTTCCTCAAGAGAAACTAAAGGCTATGTGGGACGTTGTTTTACAAGGGCGAAAGCCTGATACGATCACATACAAGACTTTAGAGATTTATAGGCCTCTTTTCAAATATCTGACTGGGAAGCAGATAGCTCGACTAAATCTGACTGATAAAAGGATTGTGAGTTATATAGGAACCCATCCTGAACTAACCAGGCACCAGGTACCTAAATGTACAATAATTAGATAGATACGTCATTAAAATATAAACCTACCTACCCATTTTACCATCCTGCGAACTTTGTTATTTTAAAAACCAACTTTAAATAAGTTTTTTGATAAAAATGTTTATGTTTTATACAAGATTTTATCGCTGACTGTACCTTGGTACCATACAATTATATTGTCATTCAACCTACATGAGCATGTGAAGTTTCGGTTTATTGGAATAACAGGAAATTAGGGAAATTCAGCTTGCAAGATTTGACCCCAACAAACACCTTGTAAAAAAATAAGGCTAATGCCAATTTGTCTTGATATTTGTAATTTGTTTGTCTTACAATGGCTACTACATATGCTAACCAAGGGCAAAACTGACCGCTCAAGGCTCGAATTCTACTTCTAAAGTGCTGAAAGGAACACGTATAATTTAGGTTGGTGTTGTGGCAAGTAGATATATCAAGATAAACCCGAGATGGCAAGAAATTGGATATTTAAATAACATGAATAACCTGCTATGTGGAGTACCAATGACGTTTATGAGGAAAGTAGATGGAGCTGAATACCTTAAGTTGGATCATGAGGTTAGTTACTATATTATCTAGTCTATTTAGGGTTCCGTAGTCAACTATGAACCCATAGGTATAGTTTAGCCACTAGAAAGCTGTCATTTGATCACCAAAGCCGACATGCCATGTCATGCCGACAAAGTGGTAAAATAAAAAACTGGCCAAAAGCATGTCGGGCCATGCTCAGTGTAGGGTTCCGAAGTTTACCGTCCGTCACAATAGGCTTAAAAAGGGTTTTAAAGATACATGCTCTTGACCGGTTTTTTAGTTAGTTATAGTCGTGGTATCTACTTAAACCCTATCTATATTATTGCTACGGACGGTTACGTAACTACGGAACCCTACGCTGAGCGTAGGTCGACATGCTTTAGGCTGGTTTTATTTAATTTACTGTACATTTATCTTTATTAATACCTACCTCTAAAAACATCATTATCGCATCATGTTGTACCTACCATATAGCACAGCATAACGTCGCGGTATTTTTATGCCTAGGTACGTGTGTTAGTAAAATATTATAATATTTACTTGTGTCGCTTTAACTTCAAACTCGGGTAAATCCATTCGACCCTCTCATCAAATATCTACCTTATTAGGGGGAAGCGGGGCAGATTGGTACACCCCTTTTTGAAATTGATTTTGGGCCCTTAAAAAACATGTAGGTATTTTCTACGTAGTTGATTGCATACTTAATACTAAGGTAAGTATACAATATATAGGTATTTTTTGTCAAATTTATACTTAATACCAGAGATGTATGAATTTAAACAAAAATGGGATATTTTTCATTCTGCCCCATCTGCAGGGTACTTTGAAACATAGCAAGGGGCACTTTGATACACCATTTTGGGGCACTTTGAGACATACCCCGCCCCGTTCTTAGTGTCCCAAAGTACCTCTTAACTGTCTCAAACTGCCCCTTGTATTACGCACCATTGTATGTACGCACCATTTTAGAAAACAAAAATACTATCTTAAGTTTTTTTTTTCGTTAATATTTTCACAGAAATTGTATGGGTACTTTAATATACTAGAGGGGCACTTTGAAACGTCCAAAACTGCCCCACTCTGTACCTAAGTACAAAATATTTTAATAAAAATATTTTCCCCTCACTAGCTCGAAAAGCGCTGTCCTTTAAAACTAGCGTGGAAAAACGCATTTTATCCACATGTGGGGAAAGTAATTTGATTTGACCTTGCTATAATTCCTCTCACTTACCACCCGTCCAGTATAAATGAGTCCTATGCCCATAATAAATATGGGCAATCGGAGGTCACACCTTATTGGTCAAGTCTTATCCCGCACTTGGTAAGCTGTTGGCAATTTTTAAGTACCAGGTGCGTAGTCTATGACAAATTTTAAAATTGAATTTTTAATAGTTTCTTCAAGATAACTTACATGTGGATAAGATTTGTAATTGTATATAGTCTTTATTTTCCTTGCGATAGTGAGGGGAAAAATGTTGTATTACACTCGGCGGCAAAGTTTGTTCAACTCTCGTGCATTGAGACCCTCGTAAAGCTCAAGATTCCAGTTATTGAACCACTCGTTAAGCCCGAGAGTTAAACAACAACTTTGCCCCTTGTATAATAAATAACTATTATTAAAATACACCGCTAAGTATTACTTGCATATGATAAGCTAATTTGATTACTAAATAGACTTACTAACCGTTAAATATATTTCGTATCACAATTGGATCAAAATTTCGTATTATTTTTAGTTTACTACCGCGAAAACACATTGTGGCGGGCCGTGCGGCAACGGCTGATTGAGTGTTGCCGCCGCCAGTGCGTCACTTATATATACAAACATAGACATAGAAAATAAATAGACGTAGTGTCACTAAGAAGAAACTGTGATTCCATATTACGCCCATATTACGCCTGTCACCTTGTTCCGACAAGAACGCACGACACATGCACAGACAAAACATTACGCTTGTCATCTGTCAGTGATAACGAAACCAACCGACAACAAACATCTCCGAGAAAATAATGTGAAAATGCCGACGTGCGTAGTTTTACATTGTAAAAACGCAACCGGTCACAAAAACAAGTCACATGGAATGACCTTTCATCGGTAAAATTATAATTGACACGAGTTTATGCAAAAAAAATCGAATATTAACTTCATTACGCGTAGTGTGACCAGCAGCTTGAGTTTGGTTATATCCCGAAAGTCGCGTAATTACTTGCTTCGTCTTGCGTATTGCGTATTTCATACTTATGGAAATATGAAAATCCATGAAATACCTTTCCTAATATAAAAAAAATCCTAAATTTCCTAAAATTTTGTATTTGCATTTGTATTAAATTTTGGCCCTTCTTTCCCTGGAATACGTTCCAAAGTGTATATTTATAGTACTACTACTACCTACCTTCCACATGATCCCCAATCATCACTTGTCGCATGAATGTTGTTTCAACATTGTTTAGAAAGAGAATTACCTACCTTACTGTAATCCGTATGAAATTGTTTACTATACCTATTAAAGTAACTTTTACCTGTAAATGATGTGTACATTACATATTTACGTGTAATTATTTATAAGCACAGAAATAATTTTCATCAAAACAAATATTTAACTTTTTATTGAATCCCCGGTCATCAATTCGATTTGATTATATTCGGGAAATAAAATTCACATGGTATCACTCGGCTGCACGCACACATATAAATCGGCCGCCATTGCTGGTCACAACACGATGTATCCGAGTGTTCACTCTTGATACTCTATGTATACAAAGCCATGTTTCAGTGTTGCCGCAGGTCAACTTCATTATTTAGTTTAGGAATTAAGGTTCCCCCTACCTTTTCTTAATACTATAATCTGACATGGATTTACCCTAGTTTGGAGTTAAGCGACAGACTTATCGCTTTCAGGTGTTTTATCACATCCGAGCTTGTGATCCCCTCCAAAAGCGATTCTACTTGAACATGATGACTAGAACGCAGGTAATAATTTGTCGTTGCGCTTAGTACTTAGCAACAATAAATACCTACTGTTTATATGCACAACTAAATGTTTTCTCAATAAAAAAGCCAATAAACGAATTCATTTTGACCACAGATCAATGTACGTACACTAGGTATTAAGTAATAGAAGTTAAATTCATTTCAAGCATTTTAGGCCATCTTTCGTTTTATCGTAGTGATCTTAGTTTGTTGTTTCGGATTCAATTTTGAACAATAATAGTAGGTAAGTATCTGTTATAACATTATATAAATATTCTGCCGTCATGATTTGAACAACCATGGTCCATGATAAAAGTATAAATAAACTATTAAAGCCCGAGCAAAGGTAATACGAAATTCTACAAAAATGAATTTGTACATACGTATACAGCCAAAATTAGAGGGGTTCAATTTTGAGATCCTGTGATTAGTTTCAATTTCAGCTTCGATTAGACAGACACAAAAAACGTATAGTATGAAGCCTCCATTTCCGTCGAGAGTTAACATAGTTATGGATGCTTTCCCACATATTGCTCATAAAATTTTGCTAGGCGTTGGGGAAATCGTTCAGCTGGAGCGCTAGGGATGTGTCACGCTTGGGGCTATTGCTGGCCGAAGTGGAAGGCTCTGCCCTTGCTGCAATCAGCCCTGAAGCTATGGCAGGTGTCTCTTCTCACGTAAGTACTACCTACTAACATAAAGTCTAGAAACTTTAAAAAAATCGTGTAAAATACATGATTTTTTAAGAAATGTACATTTAAAATTGGGGAGTTCATGAAATTTTATCCAGTTACTTTAAACATTAGCCATGTGCGCCAAACCCTGTAGTTATGATTTTTATTCAGACTTGTTTATGATGTTAGCCCAATGAATCATGCAAGTTTTTAATAAGGTCCGACCAAGATTTCTTTTTTTGTCTCGGCCGCGACCGAGACCGAGATTTTATAATACATACGAATAACGCGCATTTTCCACAAAAAGACATGTAATAGTCAAGAATTCAACTGTTGTTTAATAAAGCCATCACTAAAGCACAACATTAACAGTCAAAGCTTGGGAAAAAAGTTATAATTTGCATTACGTACGATAACAGGGTACACTATAATTGCTTAAAATACCTACCAAAATCGCAAAGAGTCAGATGGAAGGTTCGGCCAAGACCGAGAATCTCGGCCCTTTATGGCCGAGAGTCGAGACCGAGATCTCAGCTCAAATATTGGCAGAGATTGCCGAGACCGAGACCGAGACCGAGATCTCGGTCGGACCTTAGTTTTTAACCTGGAGAGCCAAACGCAACTAGGTACGTCAAAAAAAACCTTGCAATCATTTCGGATTATTTTTAGTTTTTGAAGTTTAATTAAAAAACCCCATCTTTTTGGGTATTATTTGTTATGAAGCGTTAAAAGTACCTATATTAAATTTCGAATAATTGGAGCCCTCTTGCATCACCGTCACCGTCTTACAATTTTTGAGTAACAATGCATCAAAAAAAATTTTTTTTTCCTATCATAATAACATTTGGAATTCAGCCAATGTTGTCAGCTTAATATTTCCTCAACCGTTTATGCTAATAATAAAAAAAATGCAATAATGACGTTATACTCTTTCGTTTGAGTGCAAAACGAGAACATTAATTCTTCTATATGTAAAAAAAATCGAGATTGCAAAAGTAGAAGTTAGCTACACTATTATTTTTAAACAGAAACGTCTGCGAACGATACCAAATTACTCAGAAAGAAAGGAAAACTGGAAAAATGTATGAATTTATCCACCATATTCCTCGTACGAGTATGCGCCTTAGAAAGCATTTAGCAAACTCTACCGTAAGATAGTTCTTATATAATCGGTAAAGTGGAGTCTTAAGTTATGTGTGAATTCACCACTAACAATGTGCTACCCCATTTCTCAGAAAGAAAGGAAAAGTGGAAAAATTCATGACCACGGGCGGGACTCGAACCCGCGACTCTGAGAAACCAGCTCATCGCTCTTCCAACTGAGCTAGCGAGACCACACCCGTGGTCCCGAATAGAATTACTGTAAGTCTTGTAGTTTGAGGTAAACAAGGCTTAAAAAAAACCGGCCAGGTGCGAGTCAGACTCGCCCCGAGGTTTCCGTACATCATAAACATGATTAAAAATCTGTTTAAGCTTGTGCCAATAAATACAGTTTTCTTAAATATTATCTGAAAGTCTATATACGAAGTTTCCAAGTCTGCAACCTGAAAAATTATTCACACCTCATATAAACTTTCAACCCCCTTTTTTATCCATTAGGGGATGAATTTCGAAAAACGCTAAATATACTTTTCTTTTTCTTCTATTTATTTATTTATTTTATTTATTACAATCATAGGTTACATACATTGTGTTATTTATATGCTCCACAAAACTAAGTATTTAGTTTGACTGTGGAGTCAGTAGAAAATTAAATAGTATCAAAGAGTCTATAAACGAAGTTTTAAGTCTGTAACTTAAAAAAAAAATCACATCTCACACTAACTTTCACTTCCTTTTTTATCCTTTAAGGAATGAATTTCGAAAAACGCTAAATATACTTTTCTTGTGTAGTATCAAAGAGTCTATAAACGAAGTTTTAAGTCTGCAACCTAAATAATGATTCACACCTCATACAAACTTTCAACCCTTTTAAGAACATTTTCAAAATGTTTATCTTATCTTCTTTACTTTCTCATTTTCAATCTCATAATAATTATTTCTCATAAACAAAATAATAAATCGCATGTGACAAATCGTATCGTCATGTCTTAGAGGCCCTTCGAACATGTTTACCTGATTGAAAAACGCCTCTATTTTGACTGACGTTTCATAGACTCTGTTACGTTTCATCCGTTTCATACACACAGATTTATAAGAACTGTTTTCAATGTTAATATTTTTAATGAATGATCATTAGTATGATGAAGAAGTAATTATTGAAATATGAAATATCAATATCTTTAATATTATTGCGTTAATAGTAGGTATTTAGTTTTATTACGGCTCGGTAAAGTTAACGAATAATAATACTCTTTGGTAAGCAGTCATGAATTGGAACACAACTAAATTTAAAATAAAAAAAGGGCACTTTTTGAGCAACTGTATTGATAATGCCTTTTTTCTACTAAATATCGGCACAAACGTTCTTGCAATGTAAATACTAATATGACGTTTGAGCGCATTTAATATCATTCCATTTAAATGTAAATTGAAGCTAGGAAACCTTGTAATTTAAAAAATAACACGAAATCGTATAAAATATAAGTTCCACATATGGGCCAAAAACATAACTTTGATTGTTGAGACTACTGGTCGCTATTATTGTAAATTTATTTATCAATAATCTATGCATAAAAAAATATCATAAATTAAGAAATAAAAATTAAATAATTACATAAAGTTGCGAAGTGCGAACTATGGTGAAGTTTGTAAAGCATTATCTCAGAAACTCTTGCCTCGAAAGAAATTTCTCTAGATCATTGGTAGCGAATTTCTACTCTCTACGCCCTGAAAAGGTATTGTCAAAACCAAGTCCTTAAGGGTTAAAATTGCCATAATCTAAGACAAAATTCGGAGTTTTCGCGTTTTTATTTAAATTTGGACAATGTTGCGATGCGCTGTGGGCACCTACTTGATTATAATGATTGTTCATTGAGCCAACACCATGAACGTGTCTGCAAACAATCAGAATTGCAGGATTTGACGCATACGAATCCATACCTTAAAATGACAAAGTAACTGGATTAATTTAGCTCGTTTATTTATTTATGAGAACTGAGTGTCAAATTTACGGCATTTAACGTGCTTTAAACGTATACATATATTAAACTGACTGAAATTAAGCACTAAACCTTACACATACAAGACGGAGTTCTCAAAATCTTTCTTTTCGTCAAATCTAGATGGTGTTTTGTATGAAGGCTGTGACCATAAAAATATTTAAAATTTCAAATTGGTAGCCTAGTATTTAACGTGACCATACTACCTAAGGGTTACTTGTTTACCTTTTTGGTATGGAACCCTAAAAGATGCCTAGGTACCACATTTTGGTTGTTGATTCCAATCGAGTGTATAGTACCTACGGCAGTGGCGCCTACTTATCTAATACTGACCTTAAATACTGTCTTGTCTTTTGAATGTATTTCGTGTTAACCCTTTCTATTGCTTTAAGGTAATGGCTGAGATGAAGCCAGAAAATCTGAAATACCTTACAGATTTTCAGGTGAAGTACATAAAACGGAAAGCTAAGAACATTATGTCTCGAAAACTGAAGGAATACGATGCTTTGACGGCAGGCAAAGCTTGTCGGGATGCCATAAGCATATTTCTTAGCTTATTATTGATTTTTACATTAGTGTCGTAGTAAATAAATAATGTATAACAAAGGTTCTTACTGTTTAGTCATTTATATAAAGAGTTTGACATTTTGAGTACTTTTAGCGATGGTATGTGGAATTCATAGCTATTATTTTCGGTAGGTCGGACTTCCAGCTGAAAAAAAACAAGGCCCTTATGTTATTATTGTCGTACTCATTACTGTACGTTCGTATAATCAGCCCAGCCTTAAAGGTGGTAAATTAATTCTAGCACAAATCAATTGTCCACTAATTAGTTCCACTATATGTGATTGATTGTTTTTAGTACCTAAAAGGTACCATTTTTGCCGGCTGCCGATAAAGCGCTAATGCCATAAAGATTCAGTTAGAAATTAACCTTATCAACATGTGACAAAGTATGTAGTAACTTTTACTAAAAACAAGCACATATAACTGCAGATTTCTTCAATAGAGTATAGTATACATACTTACTTAATGGATGGACGTCTGATATTCATATATCGACACATACTTGTCATACGTCCTTATAATAAAACAATTACAATAATGCACGGTCAGCAAATGAGTAAAATTATGTTACTTACCACTATACCACTCCAATCAGTTTGTGTGGAGGCTTCTTTAAGCGCTGTAGGATTATTATTGACCAGTGTTTGTTCCTTGGAAACAAAATCTGTCGCTGGTTCCTGGTGACCGGCAGGGAGCTCAGTAGCCTCGCTTTGATCGTCAGCACAACAACACGTGGTCAACTTTACCGAACAAATACTACAATCACATTGATCCTCATCTTCATGTACATTGGTTCTATTGCCTGATAACGATTGGCTTTCCTCCAACTTACTATAATGCGTGAGTTTACTTTGGCTGTCTTCGTTTTTTTTTATTAGGTCATTCGTTACTGCAGATACTTTATTATCGTTGTCTATTTTAACAATATGGTTTTTGCTTATTTGCAAGTCAAGGTAAGTAAGCACCTTATCTTTGGTGTCATCATTATTTTCTAATCTGCAGGCGCAACTATAAGAGAAGGTAATATAACAGTTACATACAGGCAATGTGGTGGTGAAAACTCCAGCTTAAAGTTTTTGACGCCACAGTTTAAAGTGGTCAATGCACCAGGAAGGTATAAAATCAGCTATGGGAGATTTTTTAAACAGCATGATTAAAACTCCGATGGTATAATATACCCACCTAAATGTTATGACTGTTATGATTGTATAATTTCAAAATCACAGATAGTAATCTATTTATGACGTTGAAATTAACTCCCTTGTGCAAAATAACAAAAGGTAACTTGCCTCGTAAATACATAATACTGAATACTGATTATGGGCTACATTTATATAACGTCGATGCTGTGCTATTTCTACTTGTATGTTCCTACTAGAATATGAAAAACCTTACCTTAGTATTTGGTCTTTCAGCTCTTGAGGGGGCACCAGTATAAAGTAGTTGTTATTATCAACGTACACGGGTCCTACACCTTCTGTTTTGGAACACGAGCAGCGATCACATCGATAAACTGCACTTTGACCGTTGACCATCTGTTCTGATGGCGCATAGGGGAGTCCGGGATGCCATGGCTCGGTGAGAGTTAGCGTATCACGGTAGTTCTTGGCTCCAGCTGGGTTCTTAGGAGTTTCACCGTCGGATTTGGGAGTATTTACAACCGATGGAGTTGAGTTTTCGTGCATAGCGTGTTTCGCTTCAAGCACAGGGTTGGATACATTTTTGACTTCTATATTAAGTATTAAATTTCCCACATCACCCTGTTTTACGTATATTGTGAAGCTATTGTCACCGGTTTGATTACCAAACATCAAGGTATTTTTCTGAGGCATGTTATCGGGCTCATGGTTTAAATCAGGTTTGATTTGAACAAGCGAATCCCTGGTCAAAGGTGATCTGCTAGATATATCCGGGACGAGTTTTCCATTTGGATTATATACTCGTACAGCTTGAGTATCTTTGCTGTTTGATAGTTTAATGGGGACTGTATACTCGGATTTAGGCAGGTCTTTTTCTGGAAAGCTTGGTAGTAATATGTTTTTTTCTATAAGCGTTGAATCAACTCTCAAGTTTTGTGTTGTTTTGTTACTCGTTACGTGGTTAAATGTCTCACCAGCTGTATCAATATGTTTCAATAAATCATAAGCTTCAGTAGTGTCAGTGTTTTCCTGATTACTTTTAAACATTGTTATGACTCCTGCTACATTGCTTTTAGACTTACTTTCAATTGGTTTAGTTTTCCTACTTTGAAAGGCGGGGCTTTCAACTTTTTTGTCTGTTGTGTCTATTTTTGAAAACATGTATTTTTTTTTAACGGGAGGAGTAACGTTATTTGTATTTTTTCGTAAAGTATAAGGGATAGGCTGAGGCTGTACACTAATCTTTCTCTGAGATGGTTTATTGTTTTTGTTTCCGATTGGTTTAGCGGTCTTGGTGGTGTCTGATTTATTTTTCCCTGTAGAAACGTCTTGTTCTTTAACAGCCATTGTGCTGGTCTATAAAAACATATTACATATTACTTATCATCGGCATCGGTAACTAAACGCTACTCTAGTTGCAGTCAGGGTAAGAGCAAGGTTCCGTTCTTCCGGTACACTGCATGAGATTTGGTTACGTACTATCGCTAATTTGATTAATGTTAACTTTGACATGTTTTATAGAGGTACTTACAGACCGTATCGTTATGTCTTGTATTATCTTAATATTTGTGCCATCTTTAATTTGTTCCTCCGATTTATCTAAAAATAAAGTACTTTTGTAAAATAAAAAATGAAACAGGTAATATCTAATCAATTTAACTTTTTAAAGATAGTCTGATTGTTGTCATATTGTTGTTCCGGAACTCCGGAAGGCATACGTAGGACCGAAGCCAATAAGCAGAGGCCTGTTCGACCATTTAAAGAATTGAAAGGGATACACCGAGGAGATGCTGCACCTGCCCCTTTTATGGGCCCCACCACACGTTGCACGCACAGGCAGCAGTTCCCAGGGTGCAAGAACATGGGCTAAATACTTGACTATCGAGTAAAACTTGCGTAATAAAATAGTATTCAAATTAAATTTGCAATTCACCTGGCTTTACTAAGGCGTTTTTCTTAGGTAATTTCTCTTGACGCTTGTCTCTCGATCTAGAACAATAAATAAAATATGCATACCTACCTATATTTTACACAAAAGAAATTAAATATTTACTCACAGAGTACCTATACCTAAACACATACCTGGATGCCTTCATGAGGTAGTCGTTGTAGCCGGACGGGATGAACGGCTGTGGGGGCTCCACCGCTACGTAGGCAGCTCCGTTACCAAGTTCTTGGGCTGTTCCTATTTTTCTACCATCTGTAGTGTACAATTCTATTGTGTGACTGAAACCAAAAGCCAGCTAGTACTTTAATTATGTAATGTCAATAAAATTCAAAGGAGCAATTAGGACGACGCCTGACTTGATATTCACCAAGATGCATAATAAAATAAATAAATAATTAAACTATATGATAGTACGACTAACACTAAGCCTTTCAGTTCAAAACATACTCGTAGTTACCAACTTAAGTGTTTATTTCAAACAAAAGTCACTTTATTCGACATGAAAAAGGCGCAAAAACGCACCTAATCCCTAATATGCACTTAGGTACATTACAAATATACGATTCGTGAACGTGATCGAGTTTCAAGTGAGGAAGCGGACGGTAGTAGTGCCAGTGACAACACACAAAATAAGCGTAATTATCCCGTTTCAAATATTAGTTATAATGCATTACAAATAAGTGGGTAGGTATATTAAAAATAAAAAACAAGAGAAGTATGTTCTGATATGATTACAGAATCCTGTCCCATCTTACTTTGATCCGTTCTGTGACCGTGCCAGTAAGCTTAGTGTAGTGTCCCATCGGTTATCGACACGCACGTTATACTTTCTAGGGGGCGAGTCCTGTTGTCCATTCGAGAACAGGAAAATTTCCAGAGACTGCTCATTATCCTGATGGTCGTCCTTTACACTACCCATCTCGATTTACCTTATAACGCTTAAGTCAGCATAACTATTAACCAAGGTTTTTACTGATGTATTAAATCGATTACTAAGATTTTCTCAACTACTGTACAATTTTAGACAAAATATATATAGGATATTTAGCAAAACAAGTATGTGTCATTATATAAACTGATAGCAAATGTCATGCAAATATGAAATGTGAGATGTGATTAAGGCCAATATTATACTATACCGTATATGATCATATCCTTGACCACAGATTACACGCCGTCCTTTTTCTTGACGTTGGAGAAAAAGGGAGGCATATAGAGCTATGATCAAAGATATTTATAATGTAATATGGGCCTAAATATGATACGTCAAAGTAAGGTAGCGTTCTAATATATAAACCTAGAAGACCATGTAGGTACAATGCCTCAAGGACCTACTTTAGATTTAAGGTAGGTAGAGGTAGGTAGTTAGGTAAGTTACACTTACTGTATATATTTCGAGAATAAATGATTTTATAGTAAAAAAAAAAAAGAAGACCATGTTGTGAGATGAAAAGGAAAGTACCATGAAGTCTATATTCTTATCTATTCTTATTATTATTATTTTTCAAGTGTCGTAAGTCTAACTTTTTAACATGCCTCTTACGACATTTGAAAAATCCACTTTCAAACATTGATACACGGACTCAGAGAGAGGTCAGCAAAACTGTGACAACCTACGGATTCTACGGAATCGGAGAAAAAATAAACATACATAGTAAACGCACCGATAATAGACAGCGTATAGGTAATGAGATGCTATATGAAACAAATGCACATTAAGTCGTTTATACTTTTTGAAACCATTATAACATTTGACACCGGTCATTCAGCTGCTAAAGATTGAGGTTTTTGGTAATTTCTGTCTTGTCGGTACGAAATGGTGGTGAAACGAAGGAGTTTGGGTCAATATCAGCTGATTAAGCTTAAAATTACCGTGTGTTTCGTTCGTTGAGTTAAACCATGAATTAAGGTCAACCTGCAATCTGTTGTTACTGCAGAAATGTTTATATTTAGTGATATTCTTCTAGTTTTCACTGAAAAATCCCATTATCGGTCCAAAAAAGATTCATTTTCATTTGGCCACTAGAGTCAAACCACGTTATCTCTGCCGAGCAAATGAACTGTCAATATTAAAAGTGTTATTTTAAACGTCAAACTTGTATGAAATTATGACGTTTACTTAACACTTTCACATTCTGTGCTATCAAAAGCCAGGAAACCTAGCATAGACTGACTATATTTTGAAACCGTATCAGATCTCCGAATTTGCTCTTAAATGTTCCGATCATGGAGGTACATTCACCAGTGGCGAGGAAGTAGAGGACGGTTGACTTTGAAGATGAGTTTTGACTTGACGGGGGCCTTGATTGTCACCAACAGAGCACGGACCTCGTTAGTGTGACAATCGCCCTATGATTTCCCATCTCTGTGTTGTCACCACTGAGCATATTATGTCAATCCTGTCAATCAGTGCGTGATCAGTGCTTCCCACGGAAGAATAACTAGCGTGGAAGTAGTACGATAACTGTCAAATGAGAACAATTTGGAGCGATCTATATTTTGGCAGTGGATTTCTCAAATGTCGTAAGTCTAACTTAATTACGTGCCTCTTACGACATTTGTAAAATCCACCATCAAAATATGCGACCAAGTTAAGTTGTAATGCATTGATACCGACTACCAAATTACAACGATGTGTTTAATTTAGCTGCTTGGACCAATCGCATCAAAAGAGATCAGCAAAACTGTTTTCAACCCACGGAATCGGAGAAATAACAAACATATATACATCTCTTTTTGTCACTTCCTTTACTTGGTAAGGAAGTGAAGGACGAGTTTATGACTTTGATGTTTTCAGTTTTGACGGGATGCTTGGTGCTTCCAATCGCTGATCCTCCACGTTTCTATTGTATAAGGTATTTATGATATTTGAATATTCTAAGACACTTTTTATATTTGGTTCTTATCGTTAATGAAATAGTTGGAGTTAGAAATGTTCGTCATTCAAAAGACACACCATTAGGTAGGTTAGACCTTTAAACAAATTATAATAATAACAATAAAGATTACATTGTGCCTCGTTATGTTTTCTTGTGTTAAACACATAGAAAATAAATTTGAAGTAATTTTGTAATAGATTTAGCGGTAATAGGCGTGTGACACCTAAAAATCGCTCTTTGAAAATCCACCCATATACTACTAAAGAAAACGTGACCCATGCCCTCAGTTTTGGGCAGTGCAGGCTTTATTATTTATAATAAATGATTTGATTAGTGCTTTAACAATTGTAAACTTTTATCTGAATCTATGTATCGAGAATGTGTAGGAACATCGACAAGCGCGGACATAACGCCTCTAATGTAAATCAGCACATGATTCATTGGTTCAGTTTCTGATCGCATCTATCTGATTGTTTTACTGAAAAAAATAAACATTAAAGTTTGACCTGTTTCAGGTAAGCATTTGAAAATTTGCCTCTATTTCAGTGGCACCATTAGGTATGTGTATCTTTTCTACCCTCCAGCCGGTAAGCGGCTAATTGCAGGCCGCTAAACAAATTCGCCGCTTGCCGACTGCTTCGAGTAGAAATACTCGTATACTGCCTTATTCATAAAAACTTAGCATACCCATATTAGTTAATATATGTTTTGTCCCTTTTTAGCAAACGCAAATGTCAAACTGACAGATAAGGGCAAACTACAAAATAGTTAACGGAGGTTTGATGAGCGTTTATGAATAACGACATTAGTGTAAATAAGAAAAGAAAGCCTCAGATCACATGCTTTACTTCGGACGACAATTACACGGTATCTGAGACATTTCTTACTTTTACAGGCCTCGGTACGTAATCTACTATTAAAGATTTAAACATACATACAGACAGCGGGAAGCGACTTTGTTTTATAATATGTACGTATACCTAGTGATAGTGATAATAAAATGCAACTATGAAAGAATTAGAAGTAAAGCTTTAAAAATATGTGTATTAGGCCCCTCAGGAGATACAACTTGAACAACAAAACGCGAGTGTTACCATGAAAATCTAGTTGTAGTACTGATAAATATACCTACTTATTTATGACGTTTGGACCTCGGGTAGATATGTTAGTTGAAAATGTAAAGTATTGTCATCAACCGACGTCGAAAAGACATCGCAAGTATTACCTATTTACATGAAGGCCAGTTAAACTCATATGCTAATTAACATATATCGGCATTCAGACATGATTCTGATAATTTAGTTAACTTATTTACCAAAGGTAATACGTAACCACGAAGAAAATTTAGATTTTTCCTCACAAGTGTATTGAAAAGCGTGTATGCAAATGGCAGTTTTGGGCAAAAAGCAGTTAAAATACCTTACAGATTACTAGGAAAAAGTAGTTAAGCCTTTGATTACCGATAGACACTAACTACATTTTGTAATTGTAATCTGTAATCAATTACTTTATGCAATTTCAAATTACTTTTACTTAACAAAACAATTTAGCTCAATCATTGTTTCTCAAATCAGGTTAAAAAAATTAACGAGCTTAAAGTTGATTTTAACATATCGAGTTTGACTCTTATGAACGATACCAAATCTTCCAATCATAAAGCGTTGCATGGTGATGAAACCCTGCACTTTAACCACCCAATTTAACTTGTGACACTTTCTGACACTTTCACTTGTGACAGTTTTTGGACAGTTTGTTTTTTTTTGCCATCATCTTATGAATTAATCACAATAATGATTAAACTGTAGGTATGACTTTAACAATTGGGGTTACTATTTAAAAAGTATTTAGAAAGAAAAATAAAAATCTGTCACTATGTTCGATAGTGAACCCTGAACTGAAAATTTGATGGAAACTTATCTGTATAATGCGGTACCGTATCAAGAGGAATGCCGTTCTGTAGAGCCTCTGATGCAAGTGAGCCTGCCACCTCGTTACCCCTGACTTCGTTACGATGGATCCCTTCACACGTGGGATCCAAGGGATCCATTGTAAATGAAGTTCAACCCCGTTACGTGTCAATCTGTGGATACATTTAATAATGAGGTAAGCTTCTTATCTACCGACACTGCCGCCCCTAGCACTTCCCAATCCCAACAAATGTTGTAGACTGCTCATTTTATTTATTTATTTAACCTTTATTGCACAAAAGAAAACCTTAACGTACAAAAGGCGGACTTAATGCCAGAAGGCATTAAGTCCGCCTGTTGTTTTGTTTTCTGTTTTGCCTTAAGGTTGACTGGTAGAGTCAACCTTAAGGCAAAACAGAAAATTTGTGGGCGGTGCTACTAATAGTCAAAACCGAAATAGTAAGAACAAGTCAATTACGGGAGTAAGAACAAGTCTCATTGAGTCTGTAAAGATTACAACTTTGCGGCATGTTGTCGACACTATGTGATGTACTGCTTCATTAATTGCCGTCAGTTCGACTCCCATTATGGGTAGACCGGTAACGGCCTCCTAGCCTAGTTGGTAGTGACCCTGCCTACGAAGCAGGAGGTCCCGGGTTCGAATCCTGGTCAGGGCATTTATTTGTGTGTTTATCACGAATATTTGTTTCTGAGTTATGGATGTTTTCTATGTATTTAAGTATTTATATGTATCTATATATTATATATATATCGCCGTCTAGTACCCACACATTGAGCTTACCGTGGGACTAGGTCGATTTGTGTAAGATTGTCCCACAATATTTATTTATTAAAAAAAAAGACCTATACATGAATCCAATGAGACATTTGGTACCATAATCTGCAGCTTCGTCGTAAAACGCGCAACTGGAGCCGTGTCTAGTTTTAGACCGGTCACTAAATTTGAATGAATCCAAGAACTGCACGTCTACCTATCAAGTCTTCGGTACCTTCGTAAATGGGTGGCTGAGCTTTAGGCTTATTAATAGTGCTCACTTTATGGATTATGATTTTATGAAGAAGTGTTTTAAAACATCATGGGAAAGCAAAAATTGGGGCATAATTTAAAATTTTGATATAAGTAGGTGGAGTAATTTCTGAAACTCTCAAGCAACATTGGAAGTTGGGTTTTGCGCCAATACCTTGTGCCCTTTTTATCTTGACACTTGTCATTTTGACACTTTGTGAAACTTTTTGAAATTTTTGACACTTAAATCCATTTTTGACACTACAAAAGTAGTTGATTCACCATACTGGTAATAATACACATCGGCTTCCTTGTTGCGCACTCGCTTTCAGCTCGCGCCCGTAATATCGCTTCGTGTATAAATCATTTCATCTCTCAGGCTCTCGATCTTTGTTGATATGATTCATTTCTAAACGAATCTTGATGGTATTAGCGTGTTATCGGCAACCGAGAAAGTGGTGCCTTATATTCTTGGAGGTATAAAGCGGATCGAAAGTACATTGATATACGTTTTCATCAAGGCGTTATGGTTATATCACCTTGACTTAGGGGGAACGCGTTTTCAGTTTAAAGTTAGTTCCCAGTTTTAAGTGTTTTAGCGAACAACAGTTTTCGCAAAGTTTATGATGAAAAACTAGAGTTCTAGCTGGCTAGCTATGATTTGATTCATTGTTCAAACCTTCTTTCAAGAAGCCTGGGGGTCTGCTTTGACAACTGATCCCAAGATTTGACGTAGCCGCTAGTTTTACGAAAGCGACTGCCAGCTGACCTTCCAACCCCGAGGGTAAACTAGGCCTTAGGTTGGTAAATATCAAAATCAAATAATGTTTCGTAAGTACTTAGGTTCCGAAAAACTCATTGGTACGAGCCAACAGAATATGAACCCGAGACCATCGGATTGGAAGTTCCACGTCATACCGCTGGGCTACCAACGCTATCTGAACAAAAATTATAATTATATCAAATAAGACAAAAATTGACCAGAAAAACACGTTTCCACATGTTAAATCTACGTTCCACGGTATTTTGCCACGCTTGTTGACCGTAGGTACATTAGGTACCTACGCAACGCTCCTCTTTTTGCATCGGAGGTTAAAATTGCTATAATACCTACCTAATTTCAATTTCAAGTTATAAATTGTATGTGTTTTCGACTTAATCGTAAAATGCATTTCGTGAACTACAAAATTGATTATTTTTTGCCCCGATACGGAAGGTCAACGTTCGCCGCACCCTCCGTCGCAATACTTTAAGCATGCTGCCGTACTCAATTCACCTCAAATGACCCAAAATATCCCTGGTTATAAGCTAACGGCAATTAAGGTACGCGGAATAAACGGAAGGCGTGATTGAAAAATGTGCTAGGTAAGTACTTATCGTACTTATAGACATTTCATCAAATCTGTACTTACTTATTATGCAAACAATGGTCTCTATGAGAATTATGAGTATGTAAATGGCACCTTCTGTTATAAATTTGTAACTATCTAAACGTAAACGATTAATTGTATCTAATGCTTTTACCTAACTTGTAAAAGCGAAGATGGCTTTTCATAAATAAAATACATATAAGCACGCGTAAAACTAGCATAGCGGAAGAAGGTTTAATTTAAACAAGCAACAAATAGGTAGGTAGGTACCTATTTACATCTGTGTGCGTACCATGAGTTGCATTCGATTGCGACTGCGGCATTCGACAGTATGTCCGTCTCGCTCCTGCCACTACTCTGGCAGGAGGGAGACGCATTCATTCATTGCGGCATTCGAAAGTATTTTCGAATGCCGCAGTCGCAATCGAAAACAACTCATGGTACGCACACTGGTGAGAGCGAGTTGCAAAAACTTTCGAATCGCGCAGTCGCTATCGACTCGTGGTTAAGTAAAACTCATGTTAAGCACACTGAAGAGTAATCAACATAATTATACTTAACTATTGAGTTGTAGTAAAACTGAATGGTTCCATGGCACTTAGGTACGTTACGAGTATGTGCTACGAGTATTTTCCACCACTTTCATTATTTTCATTATGAAACGATAAAATAGATGCGTAGGTAACTAACAGACCTATAATATTAGACATGAATATATGTATAGGTAGCTATAGTATGAGAACAGCCAGACCGAACAGATAGACGGTCAGCTGGACATCTTGCCAAATCAAAACGGAAACTTTCGCTAACCCCGATCGATTAAATATAACTAAGTAAGTATATAAGTATACCATATATATATATATATATATATATCTACAACTTAAGAACTCAGAAACACTGAAAAAGCTACTTCAGAGTAGCTCCCACGGCAGATACGCGTAGAATGGAAACCATTGTTAACATAACGTAATACATTTGTCACGATAGCCAAGAAAGAGTCTGTGCATCGTTTGGGCCATGACTTGTTCATTTACATTCCTGTTTTCACTTTTCTCTCGCCATTTTAGTAGTCGATGTCTAGCTTTCGATTTCTATCGGGCCTCCGCGGGCCGTTGCCGCCTGCGAGGCAACCAAGCAGCTGATTCAGAAACTTGTTTTGGCTGCCGTAGCTCGGCGCCCATATCAGAGGTCTTCAGCCAAAATACACTTGATTGCCATTTCTAATGGCAACCATATGGAAGTAAACCAGTTACAAGTTGACAACTTTACAATTAAAACACATTGAAAGCCGTAGGTACCTGGATACTAAATGAAATGCTTCCATTTCCAACTTACTTTAATCATTCGTTTCAATCGCTGTCGTCACAAGTAGAAACTAGGGCTTGCAATATCCGTCCAATTTTGCTATCCGGATATTTCGAATATTTATTATTTCACTATCCGGATATCCGAATAAAACGAATACAAATCGAATATTTTCATTTTTGCATAGAAATACTTATAATGTTAGTAACAAAACCGAAAATAATATTATAAATTGAAAGAGATGTCATATACTACAGAAAAAGTGACCAAGGCCCCCAGTGCCCAGGGCTGGGATCGAACCAGCAACCTCCTGCTTTCGCGGCAGACGCCCTAACCACTAGGCTACCCGACCACGGCGACCAGAGGCCGAAATTTTCTAAGTATATGCAATCCTTTCTTATTTTTCAAACGCTTAAGGTGCGGTCCGCCGACCGCCATCTTACGGCTCAGACTTACATCTAGTGCTGTCCTTCTAGATAATCTTTACAAATTATTTTCAACTAGAACATCTCTTTCGATTTATATATAGTAGTGTGACTACTAAAAAAACATGAATCATAACAAAAAAAAAATCACAGACCAATAAACAATGTTTACCGTCATTTACTGACGCTGAACATAAAGCTTTCTATACATATAATGCTAAAAATGTAATAAGTATTATGGGACAATTATACACAAATCGTCCTAGTCCCACAGCTAGTTCATTAAGGCTTGTGTTATGATTACTGGACGACGCGTCGCGACGTTTGAGTTTACATAATATATAGATAGATATAAAAGCTTAAATTGCTCAGACAAAACATCTACATCACCATCTGAGAAAACATCTATAACTCAAAAACTAATTATCGTGATAAAAACACAAAAAATGGCCTAACCGGGATTCGATTCAAACACGGGAACTACTTGTAGGCAGGGTCACTACCTAGGCGGCCGTTAACAAAGTAATACAATTAGGATTTAAGAAAGTATACTGAGTATACATATTCGACGGCCTTCGAGCCTAGTTGGTAGTGACCCTGCCTACGAAGCAGGAGGTCCCGGGTTCGAATCCTGGTCAGGGCATTTATTTGTGTGTTTATCACGAATATTTGTTCCTGAGTTATGGATGTTTTCTATGTATTTAAGTATTTATATGTATCTGTCTATTATATAAGTCGTCGCCGAGTACCCACAGCACAAGCCTTATTGAGCTTACCGTGGGACTAGGTCGATTTGTGTAAGATTGTCCCATAATATTTATTTATTAAAAAAAATATATATATATATATATATACAAACCAAATTCGCTTTGCAACAAGTTCAAAAATTATTAGATGCATCTCGTAGTTAAACAGATAAACATAATATGTAATCGGTATTTAAAAATTAAACATGAACTGTCAATCTCAAATGTCAAATCCTAAAAGTAAGAATCTTAATGCTTCTATGCAATCAGCTATTAACGATGTCCGTAGATGGTTGCAAAAGTATCCTGCACTGCACTGGAGGCATACAAATTAAATACATATTCTACTGTCAGATTGAGGTTGTCAGACTATATCCTCTCAGTTTCGACACTCGTGGGGACTCGTGGGGGGGTAGTCAAAAGTACATCCTATACCCGTTGGAGCTGGAGGTTATCGACTCTTATTCCACAGCTATCAAAATAAGCCATTTCTGGCGTTGATTTAGGTTTCCAAATATATCTAGAAGGCTGTGTATATGTAGATAAAGACTTTGCGCTCTGCAGCTGATCCTTTGGAGATGTTGGGGCTTAGTACTATGTCGGCTTGTTGTGATGAGCTCTCAATTCTTGGTTCCGATTCTGATGGTTGCAGAATTTGTACTTATGCAAGTTAAAAGTGTATCCAAATAAAAAATCTAACGTTAACGTCATCTAAATTCTATATATGGACTCTTTTTTAAACTTTTAATAACAATGCGGACATAAATCCATACATAAAGTGCATTATTCGGATTATTCGTATTATCCGGATATAAACTGAGTTTAAATCCGGATAGTAAATTTAACGGATATTCGAATAAAACGAATACTCGGATATCCGGATTGCAAGCCCTAGTAGAAACCAAGCAGTAATTGTAGGATATTTAAAAACAAATATTAAAGCGGATTGTATTGGTATTATATTTCAAATAGAAAAATAACTCATATTAAAGGTTGACGTTGAAAACAAATAAGTGGAGAAGGCGGTAGGAAAATTTACCTAATTGGTACCTATTACACTACCAATTCCATGTTCACTCTACCCCTTTACCCCTTAAGTAAAGTAAACTAGTACTAAGTCGAATTTAAGTACCCAATCGTAATGTTAAATATTTAAGTGGCATGTTCGGGCTGCTGACCGCATGGTCCTGCGGGCAGATAAGAGGAAGAAGTAGGGGAGCGTGTAAATAAATACACGGCGCGTGCTATTTGTAGCGCCGACGACGCGCGTGCGCGCCTTGGCGCGCCGACACCCGCGCGCCGCGCGCCGCACGCCCGCCCGGGACCCAGACGTGACACTCACACTTGTAACTCAACTCCATAACGGCATACACTCCATGCTAACAATCTATCCTTCCCTGTATGTCCTCACACGAAATAATACACTGTAAGTATAGGTAAGTACAATGAAATAAACACCTTGTTTTTACTTAATTTATTGGACTATGATCGAATTGTCAGCATCATCATTTTATTTTTAGAAAACTATATTCATAATGACTAAAATTGAATAAAAAAAACTGTAAATAATGACCGTTATTTACCTAGGTCAAAATCATGGATGACTACATGTACCAGTACTTATAGTTAAATTCGGAGGATACACTTAAAATAGCGTTTGCGTACTAGTACTTCAACGTCTGCACCTACGACGACGCTGTTGTTCTAAAACACTTATTTAAACTTTCACGATTTTCACACATTATGTATTTACTAAAACGGGGCTTAATCGTGTATAGATTTTGAAAACAAACCTCCGACGTTGCTGTTGTTCTAATCTGAGAATATTTAGAAGGGAAAAATTCTATAATTAACGGCGTTTCCTTATTCTGACGTCTTTGAAAACGATCGCTTTGAAATGCCAACAGATGGTGGTAATACGTACTTACAATACAACACAAATGATCTTACCAAAGTAACCGTTTGATTTCTAAATGGGAATCTTTCAAAATGAATTTATAAATATTAAGATCGCTTATGTTATGAGTGAAGATGTAGGTAGGTACAGTCGCCATCAGATATATAGGAGCGTCCGAAGCGTTCAAAATATCTGAACAAGCACTCTAACGCCTTGACAATAGAGGCGTGTTCAGATATTTGTGAACACCTCGGACGCTCCGATATATCTGATGGCGACTGTACTGTAGGTAGGTATATTTACCTATTAGCTGTCCACATTCTGCGTAAAGGTAGGTATATAAATGTACACGTTTGTCTTATCTCCGTCCATCCATCTCCATCTCTATTCCTGTATATACAAATAAACTTTTAATTTACTTACCTTATATTTTGGTTAATTTAACTAAGTAAACCAAGGCTAAACCTAATTTGAAAAGAAATGTTAAATATACCCAAGTAGGTACTACCTACCATACCTACTTAATATTTACTTTACAATTTCAAGATGAAAATTCAATTTGTTGTGCGCTAAAATCTGCACATTACTATTTCTTTTCATTATTTTAATGGAGTTATGGAGTGCTTATCCAGATACATAGGTATTTTGATTTATTTATACCTTATATCTACAGATATTTGTAGGACATATCTGTGGTACCTACCTACCTAGAGTCAAACCACGTTATCTGTTTATCTACTACGAGTAAATGAACTGTTAAACTGTCTTCTTCTTCTTCTTTTAAATGGGCAATGTCAAGTTTATGAAAATATCAGTATAATAAATATATCGTATTTTAGAGTACAACGTGTTTTTGAGCAATTGCTTTAAATTGAAGGGTGAATTCTTTAGCTTAAATTAATTTCTCAAAGACACCGGTACTCTAATTAGCTCCATTTAGAAAATTACTACTTTAATTTTATCTCATATGGTCATATGGGATTTGCATGTGTGTAAACGGAGTATGAGTATTCGACATGACATTTATATGTCATAGTTGTCACTTACTTAGTAAAGTCATATGGCGTTATTCATAAACGCACTTCAACAACAGTTTAACTAAATTATTGTTTGTCCTTATCTGTCACTTTGACAACCGCGTTTGTCAGAATGGGAGAAAGCATAATTTAACTAAAGCTTCTGTTAACTTTTTTATGAATAAGGTGGTTAATTTCTAATGCCCGATTAACATTAGCGGTTGATGCAACATGTAACTATTTTGTATGTAAGTATGTAAGATATTAAAAAAATAAAAATTAACGAATTTAATAAAACTAACTATGCCGTTCTGTTTACTTAATTATACCCAGCCACATGACGAAGTTAAAGTAAAGCCCGTGCCAGACGGTTGACAACGACAGTTTCTGCAAGATGACCTTGGCAGAAGCGATGCAGAAGCGCGGCTGTCTACATGGTTTACAACAAGCCCAAAACTTCAGTGTGTTTGAAGCGCTTGTGCTGGGCTAACGTGCGACTAACTCCTACAACAACGCCATGGCTCCTTGTTTATCGAAATTTCAGGCTCTAATTCTTTGTATTTGGAAACTAAAACTAAAATTTCCCATGCATTATTTTTTTGCACTGGGTCCTTGTACGCCTCACAAGACAAGTCCCAGAGGCACGGCAGGTCTCTATATAACCCAGGAAAGATATGTACGATTTTGACAGACATTAAATTATAATAGCCTGATTTTTTCAAATTACGTTAAAATGGGATATTTATATATGATATATGCACAAATCCTACAAACTTTTCTTCCGGAAGTAGGTAAATAGTAAAAAAATAATAATAAACTAAATCGATTTTTTTAACTGAACGATAGCAAATAGTTTTTTGTATGTGAACATGACGACATGTTTGTCTTCTATCTGTTAAAAGAGAAACCGAAGACAACTTATTCAAGTAAAACCAATAAATCTACAAAATGTACGGCACGGGTGATAGATAGATGTAGAATCTTAGCATAGACGGACTCTACTCTCGTGGTGCTGAATGCCGTGGTGTCCTGTCCTCCGGTCCCATAGTGATTAGGTATGTTATCAATATTAAAAAAAATATCTATTCGTAGATACCTAATTAGGTATGTAGATATAAAACACCAATTCATCACCCAATGGTAATAATATACCTATATCGACTTGCAATCCAAAAGGTACTTGTTGTATCTTGTATCTTGTTTTGATGCGATTATTGAACTTTACTGACCTGCACATTATTTGTCGTGAATCTGACTTAGACGAATTGTCATAGAGTTTGGAGGAATCGGGAGGGAGAGGAGCAGCGGTGCGAGGCGACGGCGCGCGGGCGGGGTCCTGCCGGCGCCGCGCGCCGCGCACCGCCCGGCGCCCGGCGCCCGGCCCGCACGCCCGCAGTCCGCGCGAGCAGCCGCCGTCGGCCCGTCGTCTGCCGCCGCCGCCGCAGCCCGAGCCGCTGACTGATACACGCGATCAAACCTTTGTTTATTGTCAAACGCGCGCTCGAGCTACAGCTGTTTCTTACATTAACCTGTCACCTCAACCTATGAATGAACCTCTTTCGGGACGACATTGTACAGGGTGATTTTAGTTAGGAGTGCAAAGATATCTGTGTTTCCAGACGTTTATTTACGGTGTGTAGATGGGGCACTCGGTAGGCCCCTGAAGCGGTCGGTGCGGTGCGCGCGCCTCGACGGCGAGCGGCTCGACCATGGCGGCTACGGCCCGCCGCGAAATCGACACCGGCGAGGAGGACATCGCTGCTATCGCGAAACAAATTTCAGACCACGCCGAGGCCATATACCAAACCTGGAAAGCGCGAGGTCTCGCGCCCACTGAAATATTGTCATGCAGGCCCACGCCTGGACTCAAACTTACTGATAGCATTAGAACCAAACCTAGAACTGAACCTAAACCTGAAATTAAGCAGCGGCCTGAGCTTAGACGCGATCGGCCAGATGCGACCAGGCCTGACGGTCGAAGAGAACAGCGGCTGGATCCCTACATCGAGCAGAGATCGGAGCCGCAAGATGAGACCATAGAAGTGACCTTACCTCCAGACCTAGTGCCGGAACGGAACGGGTCATGCGGCGCCGGCGCAGGCGTGCGGCGCGCCGACCCCGCCGCCATGCGCCTGGAGGTAGCGCGCGAGGAGGAGCGCCTGCTGCGCGCGCTACGCACCGGCGGTGTCGTCGCCGAGCGTTCGGCTGAGCGCCCGGACGTTGTACCCCCCGTATCCTTGGTGGACTATGCGAAAAGTCGCTACCAGGATCGTCTAGAGACAGGTGCCCGCAAACCGGCGGCAGGCGCAAGCGGCGAGCGACGCGCGTCGCTGGGCTCGCACGTGACCGAGGCGCGCTCGAAGTTCGAAGCGCGAGCGCGGCGCGCGTCCAGCGCCGGCGCTGGTGAACCAGCCGTGGCTGCGGGCGGCACGACGCCCGTGCGCCCCTTCCTCACGCGAGGCTCCGTGGCCGAGCGAGTGCTTATGTTTGAGCGCTGCCCCAGCGAAGCCACTTTAGAATTAGCTAAACGAAAAGCACCGGCAGCTACAACCTGGCGAGGGCCACATGATGTCATCAACAGAGCACAGGTGGGTGACGGCATTATTTGATTTTACCTTCATTACAAGTACCGAGTACAGTGTCGAGACAAATCTACTGGATTAGATCGGCTGCTGGGTAAACGCTTTAGCACTGAACCTCACTCATAACCGTTAAGCTCAAGGTATATGTACACACGCGATCAAAAGTGTATGGGCAATTTATGAATGAATAAATTCATATAACTGCCCATGCAATTTTAAACGCGATAGTACATAAACATTTTAGTAGGCAATGTTGTCTCACAACACAACAAGTACTTGTTACGTGTAATAAGATTGGGTAAGTATTATACCTTAAATAAGATAAGATAAGTTAAGAAAAGCGAATGTTTTTTTTTGTTTATTGCCAATGCGACTTTATTTGATAGGCACCTACTTAGCAAAGGTTTTTTACCTATAAAATTTCACTTCCTAGAACAAATAAAATATCTATACTTTTCTGTAAGGTAGCTTACTACTTGACCATTCCTACATAATTATGTTAGGTAGGTATTATAGACGTATACATTGTACCTACACCTACCTAGTATCTAAGTATATTAACGAACGATAACGTTTAATTTCCTAAATAAAAAGTTAATCAAGTATAACTAACAGTCTTGGCAGGTATCTAACTGACAATTAGAGCGAAGCCTGATAACTAGGTATCATAATAATTTTAAAGGAAAAAAACCGACTTTCCCGGTAAAAGTGAAATGGAATTTGTTGGAGTTAGCCATTTTACTTCAAAAATATGAAAAACAAAGTTGAAAAACCTTTCAAATTTGAGGAGTTCTCTCAATTCCTCATAGATCCCATCATTAGAAATGGATTTTGAAAAAAATGGGACCAATCTGGAACCATCTACTTTCAGATATATTTTTTTTAATCGGCTCAGTAATGAGTGTAATGACGGAGTTCGGAGGTAACAAACATTAAAAATAATAATAAAAAAACATTCACACGAATCGAGAACCTCCTCCTTTTGAAATTTAGCTTTTTGTAAAATTGATAAAATTTTATGTAGTTTGGCTGTTATTTTGCTTTCGTATCTTAGTAGGAATAATTAAAAACGAAAGTTACGGGAGACAACAATACTGCTGCTGTATTTATACAACTGGTCCGTTTATAAATTAAGTACCTATTGAAGGACGTACCCATGTAGTGACAAGATACGGATACGCCATGGTCGTTCCTTCAAGTGTACGAAATATACCTATGTAGATACCTATATGCTGTGTCGCTCTCGCTTGTGCACTGGTCCCAACCTCGTGCTGGCCATACTTGCGAACAGAAGTAATCAGTGGGTAGGTACCTACTAGATTAAAGTCTTGAACTCCAATTACACACAGTTTCACGTATTTAAGTTCTCCCTACATAGGTACACACGCATACACGCGCGTTCATTCATAAATTGCCCATGCAACTTTTAACGCGACAGTACTTACATATAGTTACATAGTACTAGGTACTTTGGTTTACAAAGCCCGGTTTTTTGTTTACGATGTTTCATTTAGTTATAATATAACGCTTGATGTAAAAAAAATGTGCAATAGTATATTTATTTAAGTGATGATGTGATGATGTCCTCCCAGACGTATCCGTCGATGGCGACACCCGGACTATTATAAAGAGACCTATACATTATCGGTTTCTTTGCGTGCATGGGCTCGAACGTGACTCGCAAATCTAAGTTTTGTCCTGAAAGTTCGGCAGCAAGATGCGCAGTCGAGCTCACCATTTGATTTGTAGGTATAGATGTAGGAGGGCTTGGGCCGAGATTTATGTAGTAGCCAGAAATGTACACTCATGCACGAGTAATTCCACCTTACAAATTTCGTGGCTACTACAAGTCGTTTGCGGTGCGGTGCGCTCAGTCAAACCGTGGGCTATGGTTGAGTCGCTCAAGGGGATGGTGAAGAAATTATGCCTACTTGACTTTGACTTTTTGTTGTTGGTGTGTTTTAATCGGTCAAACATTTTTCATTTTCGTCATTCCTCTTGTTTATTTTTCATCAATACCTACTATTTAGTGGCTATACATATGTAAAATATGTTTTTCCAATAAATTGTAAAAATATATATACCTACTCATTTATTTTTATATGTATTACCTATCTGGTACATTGTTGTACATATTGCTATATTTGTCTACCTCTTCTCACTTCTTTTATCATCTACTCAAATGTTGACTGGAAGAGGAATAAGTCCCCCTTGGTACCAACTTGAATTTTCCTGTTGTAAAACTTGATTAGGTTTTTTATAATAAATAGTATAGGTACACAAAATTATGCTTTTCACCCAAGGAACACATTTTTCGTTTAGAATGCGAGGAACTCTTATTATTGCTACTTGTAGTAGACTTAAGTAGTTGGGTACTAACTTTCCTAACTTTTATTGAACAATTAGGGCATAGGTAATGCGGAGAAGACAAATCCATCTTCACATTCCTACCTTCTTCGAAATGAAAGTGATACTTATGACGAAAATATCAAGCATCGGCCCACTACATACCTACTTACCTTCCTACTCAAATAAAAAGGTCAAATTTTCAGAGCTCTAGATATAAGTTGTAGTTATATTTAGATTACCCACCCACACACCTATTTAAGGAATAAACAAATAAATAAATAAAACTTCTAACTCGTGCTTTCAAATAAAACATTGTCTTGTCGAGTAAAACATTAAATTTAAGTGCTTAATAAACATCGTTTATTTAGCAGTAGGTTACGCCGATTCACATTATCGTAGGTACAATATTTACTAGCTGACCGGGTGAAACCTTCCCTGGACTTTCAATAAGTAGGTATATAGGTACCAAAATCGTAGGAGCAATAAAATTTAATCGAAGATAGTACTCCCAAAACTGAGCAACGTTTACTCAGCGACTTTTAAAAATAACGTGTTTTGATTTTTATTACACTTTATAGTTTGTTAGAAGACGCAATGTACTGCGAACTTTGTAATTTTTGTACCCGATGACCGTTTCTACTATGAAAACCTACAAAATACATATTTTTTTTTAAGTTGTTGAAGAAAAGTTGTTAGGTTTGAGAAGTACTACCTACGATTAAATTTATTGCTCCTATTACAGGACACACCCGGTATATCTGAAGTTTTGCGATCACATAATTATATTTTTTAGGTGATGATTATTTTTTATTTATAATAGTAGATTTCTCCACGAGTTGCGAATTAACTTTTCGCACGTGTATAGTTCGAAGTTTTACAGTACATATGGCCCTTTGAATATTCGACGCAGACACGTAAAGTGTTCATTATCGCCCTAGGGCGGTAAAGTAGGACCATGTGTACCGTAAAATAGTTAAACATGTATCTCTTCCGAAAATATCCGACGGGCGATAATTCACTATAAGTGTGTGTGACACACCAAGTCTGACAGTACATTATTGATTATTTTTTATGCCTTCCTTTTTCGAAGTGAAAAAAACGGAGGAATATAGATTTAAAAAATAGTCTACTGTCAAACAGACTAAGTAATTTTATGAGTAAGCAGGTACTTAGCTTTTATGTCACTGAATAATTGTGTACTTATTACAATTTACATGGTTGGGCATTAAAATTCAGTAGGCAACAATCTACAAACGGCCTCCTAGCCTAGTTGGTATGGTAGTAACCCTGCCTACGAAGCAGGAGGGTTCGACTCCTGGTCAGGGCTGGTGTTTATCACGGATATTTGTTCCTGAGCTATGGATGTTTTCTATGTATTTAAGTATTTATATGTACTCGTATCTATCTATTATATATATCGTCGTCTAGTATCCACAACACAAGCTTTATTGAGCTTACCGTGGGACTACGTCGATTTGTGTAAGATTGTCCCACAATATTTATTTATTATTACGTGTAGTATAGTATTAGGTATGTAGGTATTATACGATTTATACGCAAGAATTGGAAGTTCGGATATTTCGGATGCTTTTATACCTAAACTTCGGCGTCGCGTACCTACACTGTGTTGGTGTTGAGTAATATTATTATGGAGGCGGACTCAATTTAATTTTTTCACAATTTAGTTTACCAAAGAAACCAAAAAAATATCTCATAAGAGTTTCTCTTAAGGCCGTCCCCTATCCCAATGACCTCGGCGATTTGAGCTTTCTTCCCCTCCCGCTTCCTTTCCTCACCGGTTATACAATACGTCAATAAGCATAAGTCGTCACCTAGGAAGAGCTGCTTGTACTAGGACGCAATCCTATAAACTACTAGTGCCATCTTACACGACTGGCCCCCGTCGCCCGCGCAGCGATCTCGAGCCGGCGTTTTCGGAAAAATACGTGTAATAGCTTTTTCTCGAAAAGTACAAAACCTATCGTAAAATCAGTAGATGCGTTTAAAGTAAACATAAATATATACTGCTTGTCTTAGTTTCTTGTACTTACGACGCATAATAAGGGAGTAGATACAGATTTAAGGTAGAAAAAAGGGTTTACGGTTTTTTTTTTCTCTTGATGTATTATGTTTTTCGACAATTTAGTAGAACCAAATGTAGACCAAATACCTAGCTACATTATATATATTTTTCAAGCGTTGTGCTTTGAGCTGAACAAAGCCTATTCACTTAAAAAACAGTGAAATATGCCGGGTAGCCCCTTAATATGACATAATCAAAACACGATACCCATGACGCTCTTAAACGATTCACCACGATTTTTAGGGTTCCGTAGTCAACTAGGAACCCTTATAGTTTCGCCACGTCTGTCTGTCTGTCTGTCCGTCCGTCCGTCCGTCCGTCCGTCCGTCCGTCCGCGGATAATCTATGACTGTAAGTACTAGAAAGCTGTAATTTTGTACGAATATGTATATCGGTCAAGCCAACAAAGTGGTCAAATAAAAAGTGGTTAAAATCTTTTTTTTAGGGTACCTCCCCGTACATGTAAAGTGGGGGGTGTTTTTTTTACGTTTCAAACCTAGAGTGTGACATATCAATGGATAGGTATTTGAAAAATAATGAGGGTTTTCTAAAAACAGTTTTTCATAAAGTTAATATTTTCGGAAATAATCCTTTCAGAAGTTTAAAAATATGTGTCCCTCTAACTTATGAACTATGAGTTCAAAAAATATTAATAAAATTACAATAGTAGAACTTAATAAGAACTTTATTGGAAAATTATTTTGAACTTGATTGGTTGAACGGTTTATGTAAAATTGTTCAGAATAATTTCTAAATTAAGTTTGTAATTTAACCGTATATGCAAAAAAAAAATTGTCTTGAGTACCTACTTAATTTACTATCCCTCATTCCTTATACCTTCCTTATAATAAAAAAATAATCATTCAAATCGATTCACGCGATCAAAAGTTACCCCCGAAAACCCAACATACATAATCCGTCTAGTTTGTATAAATTAGTAATTTTTTCGGAGTTGATAGGGTCGGTCGTCGGTCGGGTGTATTTATTAAAACACTTTTTAAGGTTGCCTATTGTGACGGACGGTAAATTACGAAACCACACTGAGCATGGCCCGACATGCTCTTGGCCGGTTTTTTTTGTTAGGTACACTCTGTTCGTAGTTAAGACTGTTTACCAAAGTGTTGGTATGTTAACGAAATTGCTGAAAATAGTCATAATCCAAATATTTTAACAGTAATCACAATTCCCTGATGTTTTATACAATCCCGGAATCCACAAACTTAAATAATTAATAGTAGTTTATGCAACAGTGATATTATAAGGGTTAAGAACCTATTATGAGCGGTTGCATACTCTAGTTTTTCTACGACAGCTTAAATAGCAAAAAAAGCTAAATCTTGACAGGTGGCGGAATGTGGAAGATATCGTGTGCCTACTCGTACTATAGTCGTTACCCTATTTAAGAGACCTCTCTTACCTACGAGTAGATTTAAGTTAATATAATATTGTTTCTCAGTAAGTGATTTTGTAAAATCTTATGAGAAATAAATATCTTAAACCATAAACCATACTAAAGAAGTTAAAAAAAAACAGTTCTAATATATTGTATGAAAATCCATAGGAGCAGTGTTCTTATGGAATACCATACCATAAGACTATACTATTGTAATGTATACTTTTTTCATATCGCTTATTTATATCGCTAATCGCTATCAATCATCTAATTGACAGATATAAGTGCTGGAGGTATTATAAAAGCATCCGAATTTCCGATCCCTGTATTTAATTCGAGTTAATAACATTATATGTATGATATTTGACGTAAATGTTAGGTTCCTTCGCTTTGACATATTTACTTGGTAATAGATATGTAGTCGTATTGTGCTCGGGTGCATTTTTGTCAAATTGCCAATTTGCTGCTCGATGAATCAAAGTCTGATGATGGGTCGCGTTGAAAATGAAATACGCACCGCTTCTGATACCTACCTAATTTTGCGCTGGATGTCATCACATGCAATGGCTATTCTATCATTGTCACTATATTCAGCGCCTACTAATTGCATGTGCGCTCTGGATTGTGAAAAAATGTGAAAAAATTCAGGAAGATAGAATACTCGTATAAGATGAACTTAAATACCACGAATATTATTTTAAACTTTGGTGCAGCGGTTTTTGTCTAAAAACTAGTTATTACAAAAGAACGTAAGTGCCCTTACGTTCTTTTGTACGTTAGGTACGTTAATACTTGCACAATTTAAAAAAAAATGTACGGAACCCTTATTTATACCTTCGTGATTCGACAAGGTCTAGTTTTATTATTCAGTGCGAGTAAACCAGTAACACTAATTCATTAAGATTACGTCAATAATAAAATAAGCAATTGAAGTTCACTCATAGTCCGAATGACTATGAGTGAACTTCAACTGAACCAACGAACCAACGGCAAACGTCGCAAAATCTAAAGTAAACCATGGTCGCCGTGCGGTTGCGGTTTTACAGCCAATTTAAACTTAAATGTTTACCAACTACTTACCTACTTGCTAAGATGACTGTATAATTAAGCAAATGTATTATGCTTAGCGGCATCGTCAAAATATTGCATCCTCGGACCTCGGAAAACCGGCAGCTGTGCAGTGATGCGCGAAATTTATTCGAATGATGGATGACGAATGACGAATAACTAAATCATTCGCGGATGACGGATGAATTTTCGGATGATTATTCGTATTCGAATAAAATTATTCGTCGAATAATTTATCCGCGAATAATTTATTCGCCGAATGTATTGTCACGAATAATTTTTTAAATACCTTATCAACTTCTGTTAAAAATAGCTAACAAATTATGCATTTTTATACATATTTTGCTGCATTAAGATAACTATTTTGCCACCTAGGCTCAATATACGAAACATTAAACACGTGCAGCTTTTTACTAGGTACATTACAGAATTAACGGGGCTCATATAGAACATATCGAATGGATCACTGAACTCTGAGACGATCGTGAACTTTAGTAAAAATTTGTAATTTTTAATATATGATTCTTTTTTTATTTATTTAATAGAATAGCCAAGAAACCTTAAATATTGTTAGTAAATATATAGGAGTAATATAATAAGTAAATCATTCGTCAAGTTAAAAACCGGTCGAAATATTTATTCGCCGATAAGTTACTCGCGAATAAATCATCCGCGCATAAATCATCCGCGAATAAATCATCCGCGAATAAATCATCCGCGAATAAATCATTCGCGAATAAAAAATTGGTGGATTATTCGTCATTCGAATGATCATTTAGATACATTTTTATTCGAATAATGCCCATCTCTGTGCACACCATTAGATATACAAACAAACACCCAAATCTTATTAGCTATCAAATATTGTATTACGCAAAATGAATGGCAAGGCAACCTTCTCCTTTTTTGAAGTCGTTAAAAAAATTATAAATTGAAAGAGATGTCTTATACTTACTACAGAAAAAGTGACCAAGGTATATATTTAGGTACAGTCAAGGGCATATATATCTATACACTTTTTGTCTTTTCAGCCATATGATTCCATATAAAGTAATGAAAAAGTTGTACATATATTTATGCCCTTGACTGTACAGTATTATTACAGTGAGCAGGGCTGGAATCGAACCAGCGACCTCCTGCTTTCGCGGCAGACGCCCTAACCACTGGGCTACCAGATAACGGCGCGTCCATGGAACTCGATTCCCAACAGCTTGCCTGATAACCAGGCAGTTGAGCACTATTCTTACAGGCATGAAGAAAAGGAAAGCCAATTTAGGTAGGTACGGCTACGGCCTCACAAGGAATATTTTTTCCCCTCACTAGCTCGGAAAGCGCTGTTTTGTCCTTTAAAACTAGCGTAGAAAACGCATTTTATCCACATGTGGGGCAAAGTAATCTAATTCCTATCACTTACCACCAGTCCAGTATAAGTGGGTCCTATATGCCCATAGTAAATATGCGCAAACGGAGATCACACCTAAAATTGGTCAAGTCTTAAACCGCACTTGGTAAGCTGTTGGCAATATCTAAGTACCAGGAGCGTTCCTACTCTATGACAAATTTGGAATTGAATTTTGATGGTTTCTTCAAGATAAGTTAAGTAGGTACATGTGGATAAGATTTGTAATCGTATGTAGTCTTTATTTTCCTCGCAATAGTGAGGGGAAAAATGTTGTATTACACTCGGCGGTAAAGTTTGTTGAACTCTCGTACCTTGAGACCCTCGTAAAGCTCAAGATTCCAGTTATTTAGTAATTTTGGAATCTTTCGCTTGCTTGGGTCTCAATATAAGCCCGAGAGTTAAACAACAACTTTGCCCCCTTGTATAATTAATAAATAACTATTATATTTTTGACGCGCCGCCTCTGCTGTTTACCGACTTTTTTTCTGTGCTACAATTTCCTTAATAATTGAAAAGGTTAGATAACGATTTTGTTCATGGAATAATACCTACTTAGTTAGATTGAGTAGGTTATTACTTAGGTAGGTACATCCAGTTACTGAAGGTAATAAAAACGGTAAACGGTAGTTATTTGCCAATAATTAATTTGCGCATTTGAATATTGAAATAAACCAATGATTTTCAATACTGCTGTAAAAGTATATCCTTATTCATGGATAGAGATTATTCACCTCCAGGACGCATATACGCTACGGGATTCAGAAAAAAATGTGTTCCAAATTTAAACCGTTCGGGATGGCGGGAATAGCTTGGCTGACGCCCAGCGCGCGATCAGTTCTGACGGACAACTGCTGCAATCGAATAGACTAATTGTAATCAACTGACCTTATTTGTCGGGTATTAGAAATTATGTTTTCATACTTTTTATTTGAGGGATTTTTACCCCACGAGGCTGCAGCCGCTGTAGGCCTGCATCCTACATCGCTTCTTTGTAATCGTTTCCTCAATACCCGAATGGAATAAAAAGACGGATATCCTTTACACTAGCCAAAATCAGTCAACGTCAATGGAATGGAAGTTTGCCAAGCGCTCCCTAGTCTCCTTGCAAGCTGTGGTAACAAGGCGCGAATAGGTAGGTAGGTACTAACTACATAAAGTAAAACAGTAACTACATACAGAAATACATTTTTCATTGAAGTTGAATTGTACATATTTCATCGTTCCTAGTTGAAAGTACATAGGTTCACTTTTATCTCCGCAATGAATATGCTCACCGTACTTAACTTTTACTACGGAAGTTACACTTGTTCAAGAGGTTACGTGTCAGTCAGCATCGATATCGTGGCAGAAATCGATCATATTACTATTTCTAATTGGATTTCAATCTTATGCAAGAGGTCCGTCGGAATGAAAATTAAAATACATTTGAACTCATGCCATACGCGTGCAAGATTCACAGCTGTGAAAGCTCGACAAAGCAAATATTACTTGAAGCTAGTTTATATTTATGTTGATATTAATTATGTATTGGACGTAATTACGTTGAAAAAGTTTTTGTACACACGTAACCCTTCCAAGGTAAAACAAATAAAGAAAATGAACTTTTACAAGGGCTGTTACGTCCAAAGCGATATCTGAGTAATGAAGGTTGGATAGTCGTAAAACTGGCCAGGAGCAAGGTCGACGAGCAGCTCGCATGTCAGCACGCAACCCACGGCGGAAACAATAACCTGCCGACTGGTTTCGCGTCTTACTGGTGAACTTACTAATGGTACGATGTGACCATTGCGAATAGCGCAACACAACATTTGCGTGCGATTCCTCTCGTTACAGCTTCAGCTACCGCTGCCGCGTCTTTGTGACGGTGGAGTACTCATGCTAAGTATTTACTTGATTAAATTTCATACTTCACAGACTGGCTTTTTTGCTATTATTCCTGTAAAGGGTTCGTTCAAAAATGGCCTGATTTTGATCGTTCGTGATATTCCCCCTTTTGCCTCCCTACAGGTAATATGTATCACATGATTTTTGAACGAGCCCAAAGGAGGGTGCACTAAAAATGGATATTAGGAATGTGTTGCTTAGTAAAAGTCAAATATAAGTTGTCTATTGTGTATAGGAGGGGTAAGTATAGTCGGTAATGCGTTAAGTACTTACATGGTTTTAAAAGTTTTGACTACCTTTATCAACTTTCACTTTCTCACGACATGAATTTGCAAGAACAGTTTTGAGGGAAGTGTGTTCTAAACTGGTCAGATATGATCTTGAATTTGGTCGTATTATATAATTATTACGGCTACTTCAACAACATAATCATTTCTCTAAACGTTTGCGCGCCTAGCCAATTATATGTTTTGTGATATGTTAAAATTCCGTTTTGTAAGTTGGTAGGTGTCTGGGTACTGTCGTTAGTGACAGCCAGAGAAGTCAAATATACCGCCACACTTCCTTTTTGTAATAGGAACAAAGGTATGTAGGAATCTAAGTATTTGACGACTTTTGCAGTCACTATATAGTTATTAATTATAGGTTATATAGGTACCTTAGCTACCTATTTGAAGCTGACTGTATGTAGTCCAGTATCCTATGATATTTGAGACCATTTGAAACAGGGTTCATGTAAGAATGGATATGTATAGGTGTTATTAGCTAACACAACGTTTTCTCGTTTTGTTTGCATAGCCAATTTGATATCATTAGAAGATGCTAATGACGGCCAAAATGAGCGTTCGCGCCGCAGTAATAAACAACCGTGGAGCGCGGAGACCAACTTATTCTTCAAGGACACCCCACTCTACTTATACTTCCAAATGTCTTTACATACGTTGGTAGGTACCTACTCTGCGCAGCGTTTATTTTAGGCAAACTTGTGGTAGGTATAATTACAAAATCCCTACCAGTGGTTTGTACGTAACAATAAGCATAATTATTAATGCTTATTCGGCAGCATAACCAGCATGCGCACAAATTTTGGTAGTAGCCGGGCAAATACGTCTGGGCAATCAGGCGCATCTTCATAGCGGCTAGGTAAGGTAGTTATGTGCGCCTGGCATCCACCAGTATACTATTGTATTGCGGTAAAGTAATTTCTATCACGGGATGATTGGGTACACCGGTTTGCTTTTATGTAAATTATCTACCTATTTATGATACGAGAGTGTTATTTCCTTACCATTCTTATACGCACAGACAAATCGGGAGGAGTGCAAACGGATTAAGGGATGACTCACGGGATGGGATGGGACGGGGGCGGGATGGGACGATCTGTCAATTTATGTAGAAAACGTCACGTGACGTTGACGGATCGTCCCGTCCCGCCCCGCCCCGTCCTAGTGTGAGCTGTGTGAGTCATCCTTAAATGCATATCATTTAACTTTTTAATATTTTACTTCGGTCGTTAGGTAGTTTCTCATGCCACGTGCTAATATTTCGAAAACAGTTTTACGTCATCATGACTCAGTGTGAAACAGCTTGAGTCTTGAGTTCCTAGGATAATCAAAACGTTCCATAGGTAGTTATTCCGCTCATGCTAGTAGTTCTGTGCCCCCATTCTCAAGATAGAAAAGCGTGGAAGGATCTCGTGGAGACCCTATGCACCTCCGGGTGCCCTAGGATCTACAACATAGGTACAGCGAAAAACTACTAATATAAAAATAACAAATTTAGTTTAAATAATAAGTTGAAAATACATGAAAAATACCTAAATAAGACCGCCGTGTATGTATGTATGTATATATATGGTACCTATAAGAGATGGGCCGAATATGGATTTTGCTGAATACGAATATTCGGCCGAACATTCGGTTCAGATCTTACCGAACCGAATATTCGGTTGCACTATATCGCTAGAAAAGGTCCGCTCCGCGCTCACCGCTCCGCACTAGGGAATGCAATCTTGATCTTGCAAGATCAAGATTCCGCCAAGATCTCGACTGATTTTCCAAGATTCAATCTCGAAGGACAGCAATTTCAAATTTTGAAATCCTGTTCGCGATCTCGAAAAAAGAAACCAAGATTGTAACAAAGTTTATGCTTCTTGAGAAGCCATTTTCAAAATGTTAAATTTTTTTGCTCTTCATTTCATTACATAATTTAAAGGTTATAATTATGATCTCATTTCATTATTGCATTTATTTCATTTTAGTCACTGCAATCTTGATTGTTTCTTGTCCATTTTTGAAATAAACGTTGATTATTGTGTTCATATAATGCTGTTTCATTTGAAAAGTATACTCCATTATATAAAATAATCCAAAAATACCGGTTACTCTAAATATACAGTATTTGACACAAAAATAACGCCTTTTTCATTTATTTTGCTCAATCTCGAATAATCCCAATAATCTTGATTCGAGATTGAAATCCTGACCCGAATCTCGACAAGATCTCGAACTGACCAATCTTGATTCAGAAAAATACTCAAAGATCTTGAATGGTCAATCTTGATTCAAGATTGCATTCCCTACTCCGCACATGTTTTAGATCCCACCCGCTAACATGGAAATCGTAACATAATCTTAAGAACTTTTTATTTATCGTATATCTTCTCCCTAGCGTTTTCCCGGCTTAATCCATGGGTCATGGAGCCTGGCGTCCTCTTTATAAATAATTAGCAATGTAACCGAACTATTCGGGCGAATACGAACATTGAAAAACTAGCCGAATATTCGGAAAACCGAATATTTACCGAATATTGGGCCCATCTCTAGTACCTATATTTTATTGCTGGTTATAGCAGCAGGAACAGGTTTTACCTATATCTATTGGGGTCCTTAGGTGCCTACTTATTATAAAACACAAAGAAAATGCTACAAGGGGATGTATCATAGCAGGTGCATATGACTTATTAAGTCATTCAACCGTTATTCATAGTTTTTGGTATTTTAGGCAGTGCCCAATTAGTTACTTTAAATCGGTTTTGCGTTAAATGAAACCTAATCAATTTGATAGTGTATGGTATTTATCACGCGAAAGTGCCAAGCCACATGCCATCGTACATCTTATGTAGGTAGCTATAGTCGACTGACGGGCGAAACATGGGTAATCTCATAAGAGTGCTTACCATGAGTTGTACGTAACTGTAGGCGTTAACGGCTGCGCGTTTTTAAAGTACCTATGTCTGTCTCGCTCCTGTCAGAGTAATTTCGAAACGCGCAGTCGCTAACGCCTACGCTTACGTACCTACAACTAATGGTAAGCACATATCACTAAGTTTCTATATAGCTAACACTATTGCCCATAGGAAATATTATAGAACAAGCTTATTTCGTTTTCCATACAAATTTATGGCCTATTTTATTTGTAGTTTCAAAACACAGTCTATGTTAATGTTATTAGTCTCTAAATTTGTATAATATAGGAATTATTGATTGTTTCAAATATTATAGACAGAGATATGACAACCCATTTCATTCAATTGGACTTGAAATTTAATTTCATTGACTAAGCGATTTGGGCGGGGGTCTCCACCTTACGATCCGCCATACTGCTTATATTTTAGATTATTTATATACCTACCAATCTTTGGCACGATTGGTGCCCACCTCCAACCTGCAAAATAAAAACAGAGCATGTGGCTTACTTTTCGTCCTGAGTACAATAACAACATGAACTCTCTTGGAATAAATGTATTTGTTTGTATGTGTTGTGTACCACATACTTATTGACTGCGCTCAGCTGAATGCTAAACAATAATATGGCATTACATTATCCGGCCGCATTCCTTGCGACTGGTGTGTTCATTCATGCGACTACTCTGAATGCTAATGGTCGAAAGCGTCAAGTAGTACCTGCTTTCCATGTTAGTTCATATATGGGCCGTGCGAAACTGTGTCAGAGACTGGACAATAGGAAATTATTATTTATGTACATACCTCCTCGTGCAAGGCAAGTCAAATTAGGTATTCTCCCTCAATTTCAAACTACAGGCGAGTTTGAAAACGGGGCGGTAGCGGCATGAATAAGTTGTTTCTCAACTCGGATATTGGAATTAACTTCGGATCGGATGTTTCGCCAGTTTAATCAATGTTGTTCTACCTGAAGGCCTAGTATAAAAGTTGTACGACATTAACTCCTCGACCGCGTTAGCGTATCGGGAGTTCAAATTATGTTTGCCGTTTATTTAAATCATCCGGCAACTTTCATATTTTGACCCCTGGATACGCTAACGCGGTCGAGAAGTTAATGTCGTACAATTTTTATACTAGGCCTTCTGGACCGACTTGTGCACCACGCGTAATGCGTTCTCCAACGTGTATATCCATATCTCGTAAATACGCAAATACTTATTCACTTCCTGTTTGTATGTGGTGTTAGTTTGAGTGTAGCTAGAACCGCACATCAGATTTACCCCGTAGTTAATAATGTTTAAGAAAAATAACCGACTTCATTTGGCCTTCCCGGTAAAAGGGAAATTTTGAATTTGTTTGAGTTAGTCAGTTTACCTCAAAAATATCCAATTCACTACACGTTTGAAAATTGAGGAGCTTTCTTAATGTCTCAGGGCTTCCATCATTACATCTGAAGTTAAATCAAACGGAACTACCTTGTAGACCTCCAAGGTCGCAAACAAAATAACAATGAGTTAAATTGGATGACAGACTGGAAATTATCAAGCAGTTCCATTATGCCATCCCTGATCATCAACATCAGGTCCACTCCAGCAAAATGATGGCTTCAGTAAGAAAATGCCCAAGCTAATTATGAACACCCTCTAATCACAATGCACGTGCCGTTCAAATTTTAAGAGTTCTCTCAATTCCGTACGAATTCCATCATCAGAATAGAACTATAATCAAACACCTTCAAGGTAGTCCACCTTGAAGGTATTTCCTTACAAACAAAAGATGAATGTCTCAAATCGGATGATAGAGCTGGGAATTACCAAGCAGTTCCACTTTGCCATCCCTGGTCTTCATCATCAAGTCCACTCTACCAAATTGATGATGTTCGTAAAGAAATGCTGGAGTGTCTTAAGAAACTACCCAAACCACCATGCATGTACCTTTCAAATCTGAGGAGTTTTCTCAACTCCTCGTGAATTCCATCATCAGAAAAAAACTATAATCAAACAGGACTACCTTAAAGGTGTTTCCTTACAAACAAAAGATGAATGTCTCAAATCGGATAATAGAACTGGGAATTACCAATCCTTGGTCTTCATCATCAGGTCAACTCCACCAAATTGATTATTTTCGTAAAGAAATGCAATGAAAAATGGTAAAAAAAGAACATCCACACGAATTGAGAAACTTCTTCTTTTGAAATTATAAAGTCAATTTAAAAAAAAACATTTACACGAATTGAGAACCTCCTCCTTTTGAAATCATAAAGTCGGTTGAAAAGGCCATAACGGTTTAACGGTATGGTCATGTTAAGAACAGAGAGTGTGAAACGAGTCTCGAGAGCAGCTGATAGTGTATGCTGGTGGTAGTGTTGGCGGGGCGGACACGGCGTCGATTGGCCGTGAAGCCCACGCCGCGGCCGACGCCGAGGCTCATTCATGCGACGCGCGTACGCGTGTAACGCGTGTGCGAGCGCCGGTTAGGCAACATTCGAGATGATTTTCTTGTACCTACTTGGAAGTAGTTATCAGTCAGCAGAGGCATGACTAACGTAACTAACTAGGATCTTAACGGATTTGATCATCTCAAACTAACAAAATAACTACCTACACCATTCATCATTAGATGCATACACAGATGTAATTTTAAAAAATAAGACGAATTGAGAACCTCCTCCTTTAGAAATATTGAAGTCGGTTGAAAAAGGTTTTACTGTTAGGTACAACTGGTAACTTAACTACTTACTTAACTATTATATTTCAGGAACAAGTGCGGCCTATTAGAAACGTGTACCTATTTCATTTTGGCTGAAGTGCCAGCTAGACGTCAGTGTCAGTACTGGAGTTGAAATTGAAAGTGTAGCCGCCACGTCAAAAAGTAATAAAGTGCCACCACCATCGCCAAACAACAAATAAACATAGGTCAACTCATACTTGATATGAAGTCGTAGCGTGTGGGGCGTACTGACTTGTTTTCAAGTCAATGGCGGCAAAATCTTTAGGTTAAGTAGAGAGCTGCTGTTGGTAGCAATAGCAAGGCTTGGCGATACGTTTATTCTAATTATGTTCCACAAGTCGAAAGCGCATTTACATGCAGATTATTAGTAAACTTTCATCTTTGTTTTCTAAAGTATATTTTTAGTATCTACTTATTATAGCGCTCTCCAAACATTTTCCCATTATACATAATATACTTAAACATACTTATGTTCCGGAATTATAGCTCTACAGGTCAGTGAACGGAGATCTGCGTTCACTGCTAAAAGTTAATATTTTTCACCTCACTAGCTCGAAAAGCCTTCCTTTATCCTTTAACCATGACTCACACTAGAACGGGACGGGACGGGACGGGAAAAAATCTGTCAATTTCTATAGAAAGCGTCACGTGACATCCGAAGGCTCCGAGCTATCACGTGATTATTTCTATAGAAATTGACAGATTTTAAACGAGCGGGTAAAAACGCATTGTATCCACTAGTGGGGAAAGTAATTTGACCTTGAGTTTTAAATGGTTTCTTCTAGTTAACTGGCAGCATTGACTTTTAAACGATAGTTTTGAGTAATAAATCTCGGATAATACATTTGGATGAGATTTGTAATCGTAAGTAGTTTTGATTTTTCTCGCGATATCACAGGTGAAAAATATTGTATTATACTCTGCAGGAAAGCTTTTGGGTGGATTTCACAATATAGCACACCTTATATTCTAATAGGATTTTTATACCGTTAAAGAATATAACCAGTAAAAGTATGTTAGAAAAAATAAAAACTTAAATATTGTTTTTTTCTCCCATACAAAATTCATATGTCCTCACGACACCCCGCGGTAAACAAAAATTCATAACTTTAGCATTGAAATAAATCGTGTGGTGATTTTTTAAGTAGTTCTTTAATATACACAATTGTTTCTAGAAAATAATTTTTAGACGATTTCTGTATTATATGTTTAACAAAATCCTATGTTGAAATTCGGGGACAAATTTCGTTCCATTGTGTTAAACAGCTGTGTTATGCCGTACCAAACGGTTAAATGCGAAATATGAACACACCAGTGATATAGTACGTCTGGCAACAATTCTAGGTTGCCCCGACGCCAGCGCACATTTCGGTAGCTATATTGGTTTTCACGCAGTGGTGAGGTAAAGTGTGTTTTTGTATTTTGTCGAAAAAATTACCAAATTTGGATCTAAGTTTAAAGCAGGAAGCGTATTGTTTTTTCACAGTATTTTTACATAATTCGGTAGATAAATTAGTTGACTATACACATAGGATTCACAAATCCAGAAATTATTTGTCTTCTTTTGTCTACATGAGGTGAAACACGTGGTGATATATTCTTGCTTCCATTGTGTGATTTTTGTGTTACGTAACTAAACTTAAGGATCGTTCACATAGCAATTTTCAACCAACTTCTAAAAAGGAGGAGGTTCGCAATTCGTCGTGTTTGAATGTTTCAGTGTTTTTTTTTAATAAACATTGTTTTATTTCCATGTATTTGCCAAATTTACAAATAAAAACAATAATATTCAAGTTCTATGAAAATCAATTATAGTATCTTCACATAAAACAAACTTTTTTTGTACTTGTGAAGTAGTCCGTATAATTTCCATTGTGATAATTTCTGCATTTTGTGTCACAGTTTTGTGAATATTCCATTTTGTTATGTACACTTTTTTTGAAATCCACCCTTTTATTAACAACGAAAATAACGTTTTTTGCTATTCCGCCAAACAATGTTAAGTGTAATTATGTTTGACGGAATAGCAAAGTAACATTATTTTCGTTGTTAAATAACTATATAACCCCTGCAATTTCTATAATCTGCTTAATTCGCTCAAAAAATAACCGGCCTTATTCATAAAAAAGTTAAAAGAGGCTTTAGTTAAATTATGTTTTCTCCCATTCTGACAAACGCGATTGTCAAAGTGACAAACAATCATTTAGCTAAACTGTTGTTGAAGTGGGTTTATGAATAACGCCAAGGATTGTCGTTTGTTTCTCGGGATGACAATGGCGTCTCTGGAATATTTTTTTGTATTTTGTGTGCAAAATGTTGTATAATGTGTAATGTTGAGCTAATTGTGCAGTAAACTAACGAAGAATGCGAACAGCTAATGAAGAATTAATCCTGAAACGAGTTCAGTCACTCCTTTAGTCATCAATCGGCAATCCCGGGATCTTGGCCCTTGAGAAGCTATATTTTAAGTCTTTTAGCTTTATAGCAAGCTTTATGTTAATGACTTAACATATAGCGAGGTCAATTACCGAACAACGTCGCCCTAGTAGCAATATACTATTCTATTTATACAATATATATACTAAAATATATAATACGTGACACTGGCAAAATTGTCCAACTCTCGGACAGAAGCCATTATTTAAAAGAAGAAGAAGAAGAATAACGCCAAACATGTTTAGGATTGTTCATACGGTAACGATGATATTTTCCTTATTTTCAGCAGTGTTGCTAGATATACAGAGTGTAATCGTTAAGTGTTTACAGGCCATAATTCCGTAAATATAGCAGATATCAGAAAACTTCTAACTGATATCGAAAGTACGTTACCCAACGAGTAAAATTACACTAATAACGTTTTTGAAATAAAAGCAGAAATATCCCAAATATTAACTTCAAACCCTTCCATACATTTAGTAGGTAACCGTTCATTCAAAGACTAGTTTATTTTTTCATTTAAGAATAAATGTTAAATTAATTATTTCATAAACGGTAGTATTATTATTTTATTACAATATTCGTACAAATAACGAATCTCTGACAGTTTTATCTCTTATGACACCCGACATTCTTTAAGGCTTTAAGTCGTCATACTAAATGTATGGGAGCGTTTTAACTTAGTATTTTTAATATTACTTTTTCTATTTAGAAAATGTTATTATTGTAATTTTACTCGTTGGGTAACGTACTTTCGATATCAGTTAGAAGTTTTCTGATATCTGCTATATTTACGGAATTATGGCCTGTAAACACTTAACGATTACACCCTGTATGTTTAATCGTGGTACTAAATTGGAAGCAAATTGATTGATTGTATGGTGGGCTGGTGGGGGGTGCCGGCACTCGGCAGCTCGACCCTCCGCGTAAGGTTCACTGCAGCGTTGTGCAAGCGACCTCGCGCCCACGCGGCGGCCGCCGCGCGCCGCCTCCGCGCTGCTCTCGACTTGCATCATTGCTTCTGAAGGATAAATAACTTTGGTACAACAACGTGGCGAATGTTTACAATGACCCCGACTATTTACCTGCACAATAATACTGCCGATTTACAGAACTAATGATTCCTGTTTAATGGATAAGTACCTACCACCCACATTCGAAAAATCGCAAGGCATGGATTAGGAGGAGTTACATTACAATTAGTGCAACTTAAATAATCTTTCAAGTATAAAAATAGTTTTGCTGTAATAAAGTTGTAATATTTGTTTGTAATTTATTTTTCACCTACTATATTTTAGTAGGTACTTATCGAAATTAGTTTTTAGGTAACAAAGTTATTGGAAATTTTATAATTCATGTCAGTATTCATGGACTGTAGAACGTAGTGGCAGGATGTCTAACTACGATTAAGAGCTAAAATAGAATTGTGCGGGCTCTAATGAAGATTTATTGGCTAGCTTAAAATTACCCTACCCAAGAGCAGGCACGGGTCTACCTAACGAGATAAATTGGAGGAATGTTCGATTGGATCGAGATAAGTTAAGTCACAAGATTGCTATCAAATATTAGTAGCAGTAACTGTTTCCTTTCTTACCCAATACCCAGAGCTTCTCTCTACGTTTCAGTAGTTCAATGCGTAGGAACTGGATTGCCCATCTTTGGAAACTAAAGCAAAATATATTAACATCGGGCTCTTTAATAATGTCCAGACCGATGGAAATATAAAACAATAATTTCATTCCATTCCTAATAAGTAGAAGTGGTCGCGCGTAGGCAGGAAGGTGTCGGTTTTATGTTTGCGCCACTTGTCTGGAACTCAATTGAAGAAAGATAAAGCAGCATGCGGAAAGCAGATTATACTTGATAATTAAATTAATTTCCAAGTTATTAAAAGCCTTCCAATCCAACGTCGTAGGAATAGCTAAGGCGTGCAGCTTTTAATATTGTCGCGTGTTTCTATAAGTATACCATATTTATTTAAACACCAGACTCGTGTATGTACGTATAAGTAATTAATTATAAATTGTAAATAAGCAACATTCCAGACCAAATGTGGATGGAACAAATTTTTAAACTATTCTTATGTACAAACCAATTTGTAAATTAAAAAAATTAAATATTCAAATTTTCTCTCGGAGTTAGACCCTCTACTCTAGGTACGCTTACAATTGAAAATTTGCTACCTTTTTTGCTGACGAGTTCGATATTAAATTTGGTTATCTCCGAATATTGAATGCCGAAGGCGCCAGTAAAAAGAAACAAGCTAGGCCGCGGGGCCGATCATGCCATGCATGTACATAATCGCTCCTAGATACCTACGTTGGATGATTCACTTTCAAACTTTCTAAGCAGTTAGCTAAATACGTGCTATGTCTCTTTTTACGAACGTTAGGCATAAAAAGCTTCATAAAGACTTAAGGAGTAGACGAGATCGCACTATCACCACATATTACCTGCCCGGCTTGGTAAAAAAAAACGAAAACTATTAAAATAAACAAAACCGTGGACTATTTGTAAAATGTCAATCGTCTAAGTTTTAGATAGAGTCAGTCTACGCTAAGTTTCCTAGTTTTTGATAGCACAGACTGTGAAAGTGTTAAGTAAACGTCATAATTTTTTAGAAGTTTGACGTTTAAAATAACACCTTCAAGTTTGACAGTTAATTTGCTGAGAAAAGATAACGTGGTTTGGACTCTATGAGTATAATGAAATTTAATTGCAGAAGCCTAAGTCAAAAAATAAAAAAAATATCGTTTCATGATGAATTTAAGACCAGTCTGTGCAATTATTTTCTATCGAGCCGATTTTGTTAAATTAAAAACTTTTTCAGTCCTCCGGCCGGTAAGCGCCACTTTACGCAAAACTAAATTGCCGCCTGCCGGCTCCCTCGGGCTGAAAAATAGTATACAAACCTCGGCCAGTAAATGGGAAAGCCTCGGATCACATGTTAGTCGACCTCGGCTTCGCCTCGGCCGACAATTACATGGAGTCCGAGGCATTTCCCACTTAAACGGCCTTGGTATGTAATGTACTATTAACCGACTACATAAAGGGCAAAATAAAATGTTCCGTTTTGTATGCACTTCCAACTGATACGTTTGAAGTCGATGCCAAACCGTTAGTCAATGCAGTATCGTTTAGAAATGTACCGACTTCAAAGGTATCAGTTGGAAGCGCAATATTTTTCATTGTTTTGTTTCAGGATATTTTTATCAAATGATAGTTTACGAATGAAAATGCTTATGTTACTTAAGCAAACACCAATATCGCCATATATGTAGGCACATAATTGGCGATTCCCTTCATGTATCATTAATTTCATCATCAGATCAGCACTAAATTTATACGGGACCAAACGAGGTTTCCCAAATCGGACGACAAAGCTCGAAATTATCAGTTTATGTATGTGAAGTTCTCCATTTTTTTTTATACTACGACGGTGACAAACAAGCATACGGCCCGCCTGATGGTAAGCAGTCACCGTAGCCTATGGACGCCTGCAACTCCAGGGGTGTTACATGCGCGTTGCCGACCCTTTAAAAACTTTAACACTCCTTTTTTGAAGAACCCCATATTGTAGTCCTTTGGGAAAACAGTGGCAGGGAGCTCATTCCACAGCCGGAGCGTCCGCGGGAGGAAGTTCCTCATAAAGCGCACGGTACGAGACCATTTAGGCTCCAGGGTATGCGGGTGAACACCCTGCGCACGGCGAGCGGTGCGGTGGTAGAATGCAGCCGTTGGCATCATATCAAACAATTCCTCAGAGCACAATCCATTGTACAAGCGATAGAATACACATAAGGAGGCGAAGTCTCTCCTTAGACTTAAGGGTTCGATATCGCTCGTGAGTTTGGGATCGTTGACAATTCGGACAGCACGTCTTTGGATCGAGTCAAAGGGGCCCAGCTGGTATCCAGGTGCTCCCGCCCAAAGATGGCAGCAATACTCCATATGGGGCCTGACTTGAGACTTGTATAATAATAGTCTTTGCCCCGGAGAGAAGTATTGCTTAGCTCTATTGAGCACACCGAGCTTTTTGGATGCCAGCTTGGCCTTCCCTTCCAGGTAGCTACGGAATTGGACGTCACTGGAAATGTCAACACCCAGGATCCCAATACTCTCTGACATGGTAAGGACTGTGTCTTGGAATTGTGGGACCACAGTAAATGGGGTTTTTTAGCGGTGAACGCGCAAACTTGTGTCTTAGTGGGGTTAAATCGGACAAGATTTTCCTGGCCCCACAGTGAGATATCAGAGAGAGCACTCTCGATGTCTGACACAAGCTTTTCACGACTCTCTAACACAACGGGACGAGGGATGTTAGCACAGCCTGTGTAATAGGCATCCCCAGTACTGTCGTCTGCATAACAATGAATATCGCCAATGGACAACATGTCATTGATATGCAGCGAAAACAGCGTTGGGGATAGCACAGAGCCTTGTGGGACACCAGCATTTATGTCCATGCTATCGGAGCAACTTCCGTCGACAACGGCTCGTATGCATCTGCCGGACAAAAAGCTGGCAATCCATTCGCATAATCCCCCGGGCAGTCCGTAAGATGGTAACTTCGATAGAAGACCCCCATGCCAAACCCGATCGAACGCCTTCGCTATATCCAGGCTGACTGCCAATGCCTCACCTTGACTCTCAATAGCTGAAGCCCAGCGGTGGGTGAGATACACTAGAAGATCACCAGTGGAGCGACCATGGCGAAAGCCATACTGTCGGTCACTGATCAGATCGTGATCCTCTAGGTATCCCAGGAGCTTTGCGTTGATTATGCGCTCCATCACCTTGGAGAGAAGGGAGGTTATAGCGATTGGCCTGTAATTCGACGGGTCTGATCTGTCACCCTTTTTAGGCACAGGGTGCACAAGGGCGGTCTTCCACGAAGACGGCACCTGCCGTTTGTGATATGAGAGCGTGAAAAGGCGCGTGAGCACTGGACACAACTCGGGGGCACACCGCTTGAGCACCACTGCTGGTATGCCGTCTGGCCCGCTCGATTTGTGGACGTCTAATGATAGCAGCTCCCGCCGGACATCAGTTTGCCTGAATATAATACCGGGCATGGAGAAACCGCACCGCGGGACGGTAGGCGGTGCGGTACTGCCATCATCGTCCATGGTCGAGTTCGAGGCAAAGAGATTGCCCAAGAGATCAGCTTTCTCCTTTGCACTGTGGACCAGATCACCATCAGCATTTCGCAGTGGTGGTAAGGACGACCGACAAAAATTTCCCTCGGCAGCTTTGGCGAGCGACCAGAAGGCACGACTCCCTGAGGGATAGCCCACGAGCTTCTCACCAATTCTGCCGACGAAGTCGAATTTAGCTCTGCCAATGGCTCTTTTACTGGACCTCGAAGCAGCATTTAATTTGCGTTTCACATCAGGGTGCTTAGCCAAGATGCCAATCGCTCACGCTCAGTCGCTAACGAAACGCAACTGTCACTGTCACACTAATAAGAAAGAGTGATAGAGAGAGGTAGCTGCGATACGTTATTAAGCGTGAGCGATTGGCATTTTGGCTACGCACACAGAAGCGTTAGGATCCTTATCAGTAACGGCCTTGGTCCAAGCCCTGTAGGCAGCTTGCTTATGAATTGTCGCCTCTTTACAGGGCCGGTTAAACCAAGGTCGTTTCTTAGCTCCTGCAGCTATTACTGAGTTGGGAATGAAGCAGTCCATTCCCATTAAGATAGTCTCAGCGACCTCAGCTGCACAGGAGTCAGGATCATCTGATGTGAAACACAGCCGCTTCCACGGGTTCCATACCTTACCTTCCATACCATCCCTGATCTTCATCATCGGGTCTACTTCACCGAATTGATATTTTCCGAAAGAAAATGCTTAAGTCACTTTGGAAATCAGCAAAATAATCATACACGTTGCTTTAAAAATTAAGGTGTTCCCTTGATTCCTCAAGGATCCCATCATCAGATCAGGAACAAATTGCTATGTACCAACTTGAAAGTAACTCCCTTCGAGCATTCACAAGAATTACTCGTTATACGTAAAAAAAAAAGGATTTAGAAATAGATTCCTACGAATTGAGAATAAATACATTTTCTTTAAAAGTTGTCAGCCCCTTAGGATTTGCTTTACAAAATATCAAACTCAAAAGCATTTATTGAAGTAGGCCAAACCTCAGCACTTGTCAACGTCAGATTGAATATAAAAACAATACACAAAAGTAACACTTAATTTTAGTAAACATGTCAAAATATAAAGTTTATTTATTTATTTATTTAGGCAACAAACAGTCATATACAAAAAGTGATGTACAGTAGGTAGTATAAAATGTGTTAACGGACCTTGAGTGCCATAACTCAATAACTCATGTATTTATGAATGAAAGTAGCTTTTGGAGCGGCAAGCAAACGCCGTCAACTAAATTGAGTGCATTGTAGGTAGTTATTATCAAGAAAGAAATATGTATACCTACGTACCTACACATGAGTCGCTACGTGAGAATGCAATCAATTTAGCCGAAGTACATTAATGTTATATAATATACATTATAACTAGGTACTTATACTATAATTTACAATATAAGCTGAGTAAACCGGATTTTATTTTATTGATTATAGCTTGGACTTTAGGTAAACAATAACTTGTATCTTGAAACTTTCATGGGTTTTATACGAGAATAAATCAATCTACAATACGTTTTTGTTATAATAATTGAAACAACGATTGAAATACGAGTTTGACCAATATTTTGTTCGGGAGTAAGGTATAACAAATCATTTCTTATGGCGTGCAGTGCGTGAAGGTATTTTAAATAATAGCCTACCAAGAAGTGAGGGGGAGTCAACATAGTTATTAATTATTTTAAATAGAAACATGACATCGAACTGCGTTCTCCGAATGTCGAGCGTCAGCAATCTGTAGTGAGAGAGACTGTTTTTGTACGAATTTCGACCACGACACATGCGGTAGTCAATAGATTTGAGAAACTTTCTTTGCACACATTCTATTCTGTTAATATGACACAAGAAAGGACTCCAAATTATCCCCGCAAAATCTAAGATTGATCGGACTAAACTACAGTATAGAATCATGTAGTTACGTAATTTCGTGTTGAAAAGGCTTACAAAATTTTAATTGAAATAAAACAATGTCAACAGAAATTAAAATAACAGCATACAGTAAAATAACAAAATAATAAGTGAGTCAATTTGATCATTAATAGAAGTCATTCAGTCGTTCAATTCGTTCAATATTTCAATGTAATGATTGAAGACCGGCCTTGCCTGATAGACAAGACGAGATCTGCAGTGAAGCGAGGAAGAGTCACTTAGTCTCACCAGTGTTAAGTACATAGTTAAGGTATTTTGTAGTTACCTAATTATAATTATACTTACTTCAAATGACAAGTAAAGTAAGCATGTCTGATCTCAAAGAGCCGCTTATACTGGTTCGCTAAAGAAAGATGCTTTCCATTCACTAAGGTGCTTAAGTTTGTTTGAGGCTGGCACCGACTCCAAAAATAACAGATTGTAAATAAATAAGTAAATACGCAGATTTGTGTGATTGATTTCGGAAGTATGTAGGTACCTATATAGTTCATAATTTCTAGATGTAATTAAATTGATATAAGCCTAGCGATTGAATTAGGCATATAGAAAGTGTATAGAAATAGATTTTTCTCAAACATGATCGGACATGTTTGCATTATTGTCACGAAATGAAGACATGAAGTTTCTTGTTTATGGCTGGTTTATGGCCAAGAAGTAAATGTGGGGACATTTACTTCTTGGCCTTAGGCTGTGAAGTAATGTATGGCGTAAGTATGAACGAAACATTATTGTCCGATGCTCAAATTTTTTAAATTTGCGTACTACTCGTAACACTAAACTGACAAAGGAAAAAATACATGCAATCAACGACCACTAGACACTTGCGACATTAAAAAAAACCAAATTCTATGGTTCTATGTAGGTATATTTATGTGCGGTTAAACATGGTGCTTGAATAGCTCATTCAAATTGCATCTTTAAAAAATAAAAAACACATTTTTCCTTATTAACTATTAACCTAAAATAACTAATTTTAATATTTCCTCACAATGCATGCAATGTTTTAGAAAAGCACTATACAAGCCTCGGCCGGAAGAGAGATTGCAGGACTTGTTTTATCCAAGTTGTTTAGTTGTCTACCACAAATTCGTCCTGCAATCCCTTACTTCACGGCCTCTGCAGTAATGTACTAATAATTGTAATTGTAGGGTAGTATTCACTTGCGTTTTTGAAAACATTTTTTTTTCTTTTCAGTGCGCTATTTTTTTTTGTTGGTCGTCTTCATTGCCTTTTAGTTTTTTTTGACGGTTAATTTATTTTGTTAATCATTTTTTTTTTATAATTTTCTGTGGCTATAATTTATACAAACTATTACATGCTTAATTTTCGATTACTTTTAAATAGCTACCTACCTTGCTTTAGCTATTAACTGTTATATTAATAATCCTACTTTAACTATTTCCACACCCCGTTGGGGTGTGCTCTATTATCGGGTTTTTTTCACCGAGCTGTGTTCTGGGCGTTTTTGATCCAGTTTTAAAATCGGTGAGTGAACAATAAATTACCCCTATTTTCCCACCCTTAGGGTAGAATTTTTTCCAATTTTTTATGGGACAAACTTTGAGGTATAGGGTAAAAAAGAGATATCTAAATCGGACTACTCTGTAAAAAGCTCTGAGTAGTCATACATTACGTTCGGTTGTTCGGTGAGTAAACAATCACTAAATCTCCTATTTTCCTACAGGTTGATTTTTCCAAATTTATATGGGACCAACTTTGAGATATACCTAATTGGATAAAAAATAATTATCTAAAATCGGACTACTCTGTAGAAAGTTCTGCGTGATCATACGTTACAATCGGTGAGTGAAAAAATCAATCATCCCCTATTTTCTGACCCTTAACCCTTTAGTGGGTAACGGCAAGATATTTGCCATCATACAACCCAGATATTTAAATGTTTTTTCTTAATGAATGTGATGTTAGTTTATATAAATTTTAGTTCGCATAGAAGAATATACTCGTACGGATCTTCAAAAAAACCGACCAAGAGCATGTCGGGCCATGCTCAGTGTAGGGTTCCGCAGTTTAGCGTCCGGCACAATAGGCAACCTTAAAAAGTGTTTTAATAGATACCATGCTTAATATGCTTATAATAATTAACAATTCGATGATACTTTCGATCACACCCGTCCCGACCCCATCAACTCCGGAAACACAGTGCCATCTCTCAGGCAATTGGGTTACTAATTTACACAAACTAGACGGGTTATGTATGTTGGGTTTTCGGGTCGTAACTTTTGATCGCGTGAATCGATTTGAATATTTTTTTTTCTTAATAGAAGGAAGATACGTGCGGGATGATAAATTAAGTACTCAAGATAAAATAAGTGTTTGCATATACAGTTAAATTACAAACTTAATTCCTAAATTATTTGGTACAATTTTTCAAAAACCATTCAACCAATCAAGTTCAAAATAATTTTCCAAGAAAGTTCTTATTAAATTCTACTTTTGTAATTTTTTTCATATTTTTTAAACTTATAGTTCAAAAGTTAGAGGGGGGGGACACATTTTTTTAAACTTTAGGACCGATTATTTCCGAAATATTAACTTTATCAAAAACTGGTCTTAGTAAACCCTCATTATTTTACAAATACCTATCCAATGATATGCCACACTCTGGGATGAAACGAAAAAAAAAACACCCCCCTCTTTACGTGTAGGGGAGGTACTCTAAAAAAGAAATTATAACCATTTTTTATTTTACCACTTTGTTGGCGTGACAAATATACATATTCGTACAAAATTACAGCTTTCTAGTACTTACAGTCACTGAGATTATCCGCGGACGGACGGACAGACAGACAGACAGAGCGAAACTATAAGGGTTCCTAGTTGACTACGGAACCCTAAAAAGGGTGAGCCCGTAAGAGATACTATTTCATAGGCCAGATCTTAGACATTTTGATAATATCTACATTTGAACAAATTTGTCTTTAAAAAAAATTGTTGGACGTGGCTATCTTGATAATTAGAATTCTTATATTTCAATCGTCAAATGAATGCTTTTAAAAATTGGAATAACTAGCTTCAAAAAATGTAAACTTTCCTACAAACTTTCAGTCACAGTATGAAAATGGGTACTTTATGGCTATCAGTGACCGACAATGGCAAACATATTGCCGTCTTGTAACTTGGAAATGACAAACGAAAAAAAAACTTTATTTAGCTCAATATTCATTAAAAAAGTTACATAAAATCGTACGTGCTTTCAAATTTCCAAATTGTTGCTCAGAAAAAAATTATGGTTAAGGTAAAAGGTTGTTTTTTTTTAAATCTCCCTTTTTTTTCGTCGGTTGAAAAATATGGATGATCCACTAAACACTTCAACTTAATTAGGAACGAAATCATACATTTGTTCCTAATTAAGTGGAAGGGTTTATTGGCCACGACATATTTATGAAAATGTTTCAAAGGACATTTATTTGTTTAAAATTCATTTCACAAAAAGCAAAGTACAAATGGCTTAATACCGTAAGGCATTCTCTACCAGCCAACCAACACATCACGCCATTCACGCCACACACGGCACATCATATCGTAAATTCATTAGGTACGTATTTCCTATCAATCCGACTCATCGGTTAAAATTAGTGCCCTGAATAAAATATTATTCTGTATAAAGCAATCCGCATGCGCGTTAAGTACCTATACGAGGATGACGTCGTGATGCGGCCGAGCCCAGCGCCGCGACCTGCGCCTGCGCCGGCGCCCGCGCTGCGCCGCTCCTCGCGCAGTGATGTAATCTGTCGCCGCGCCGTGCGCGCAAGGTCGGCTCTTTATTGCAGTTTGTCAGCGGAACCGGTTCTCTTATGTACACGCCGACATTTTTCTGCGTAGTTTCATTATAAGGTTTCCGACTGCATGAATTGATTATACAGAGTATATTCATTAAAAAATACTACGAACTAAGGTACTTACATTAATGAAAATTATTATTATTCTCAAATAATTATAGAAAGCACTTTATTGGGTAAAATGTTAAATAATATATATAATAAACTAATTTTACTTATTACTAAGCACTGCTGATGTATTGGGCCTCTCCCATTGTACCCATACGTATTTATACGAACACGAGGCATTACGTATTTACCCGGCGGTTGTTCCGCTGGATCATTGACTTTCAATTAACATTTTATATCTAATTTGCATCATTTTTCCTCTATTACTATGCTGTTTATACATATATAGGTATAAGTATGTTCATATTTGTCTCTCTAAGATTGACAAAACACCCTGCGCACGCACTTAACAACTCCGAGCAATAAATGATACGAGTACCTAATGAGCAATATATATGATGTATAAAAGGATCGAATGCGCTTGAAGGATTAAATGATATACTCGTAAGTACCACTGGTTTAGTGAAAGATTCAACAAAATAAAATATAATCCTTCTCAAGACAATCACACACAATATTAGCTAAACAACAATCTGGAATCTTACAACAAAACTTAGTTAGTAAACTTAGTTTTGTTGTAAGATTCCAGATTGTTGTTTAGCTAATATTGTGAATGATAAGATGTTATATGTAGATATGATTATGACATAAGTATCTATTGATTAAGCATGTTAAGCATGCTATGGTGTCGGACATATCCTATTTACAACCTTTAGTACAGACATCTCGCTTTAATGTCATGCCAAGTTTTCTTTTAAACATCGCACTATTCTGTGGTACCGCTTTCTGTATCCGTATCATTGATCAGATAACAGTCGTTGATGTATTCGGGATTCAAACCGAGTCATAAGGTATCTCAGTACATGATGTCATTGCTTCGTCAACGTACTTATACTGTGAAGAGGAGTTGAAGTTATCGAAATACATTTTACCAATTGTGCTATTGGCTTCTTTGACATCATTTCTGGTCGTAAAACTTATAGATGCATATTCATCTCCAGGGCAGGCTGTAGAACTATTGCAAGTGGCAATATGTTCAGTTAATACACTGCCCGAAAAGTTTCCTACTGTCTTTTCCGTGTCGACGTATATTATCCAGTCATCGGAATCGTCAGGAAGAGGGCAAACAACATACGAGTCGTTACAATTTAGGGCCCATTCATTTGCTAAGTTACATAGGACAGTATCTGTTAAATTTTGGGAAAAGGCATTGGTTACTATCAAATGATCGTAGTAATTGTTTGGTAAACTTGGTGTGCTAGTATGATACGTTGGCGGGTTAGTAGTTAGAATAGGTATTGGAGTAGTAGTAGTAGTAGTAGTGTCGGTGGCCGCTTCAATAGTATTGATCGATGGAAATGCTTGTTCTGGGTGGCCAAGCTCGGTATCATCTGTTAATACTTGTAAAGCGGATATAGGGGAAGTTAGATATTTCAAAGGTACAGCTGTTGTCATATCAGATTCATAGTAGTTTAATGGGGGAAAAGTACTCATACTGTGGCCCGGCGTAGTTGCAGTGGTTGTTGCTGCTGTCTTGTCAATCGGCCTAGAAGAGTTAAGAGACCTGGTCCCCTGTACGTAAAAGTCATGAGAGGTAGTTATTTTGGTATCCGAAATTCCAGTTGTATTAGTTTGCCCTGAATTCTTTGTGATCTTTGATTGAGTTTCACTGGGAGTCCCATGGTCTTTTTCCATCGTTTTAAGGATATCACTATGAACAGTTTTCTTAGAAATAGACGTTTCTGGATTAGAGTTGCTGCTAGTCATATTTGCCGTTATTGAGTCATTTCCATTACGAAAAACATTACCTTCCTCAGTAAATACGTTTTGATTTAACTTAACACTCTTTTCGGTGTTGTCCGCAGCTGTATTGGGCCTAGGAACCTCGATTTTCTTTGTGTTTAACGTTTTTATTAGGTCATTAATAGCGGAATCCTCATATTCTGAATTGTTACTTGAAATTAGTGTATTGGTTGGGCTGTTATGTTCCAACTTGTCAGTACCCACATAATTTAGCTTTATATCTTGTAATCTGCTCTGATGATTTGGTAACCACATGTCTCTAGTACTTAGCGGATATTCTACTTCAGGAAATAAAGTTGATCTCCCGAAGCAGCATGACTGAGGATCAAGATTATATTCATCGAAAGTCGTAGTTCCCTTAGGTTTGGAATTCGCTTTCGCAGCCGTATCCAACTTACGTTTGTACTTTGCTGCAATCTTACATTTCTGTGGTGGAGACAATAGAGTACATTTGTCATTTTCAGACTTAAAATCTGTCGGATACTCATTTAGAAAACGGTAGTACTTTTCAGTTTCCAAGTCGGAAGGAAATTCGATATTAGAAAAACGACAGTGGCCCGAAATATTAGGTATCGTAAAATTATTGCATGATATATCTTTCTTCGTCCTCTTATTATCTGATGATTTTGATGTCTTGGTAATACTTCTAAGCGGAAATTTAGAATGTGTCTGTAGCACACAATGACTGGCAAATACCTGAAAAATAACATGATAATACTGAAATTAAACTTTCTTTTTATGGTAGCAATAAGGTTAATGACTAATCTAAAAAACAAAATCTTGTGTTGAACCCCCGAGACGGAAAAAGAGGAGTGTTATAATTCTCAGACGCTTGTCTTTGTCTGCCTGTGGCAGCGTAGCTCACTAGCATGAGAACTGATTTTAGCCCGATCTTTTAATCGAAAGCCTTGTTTGGCTTAGTAGCAGTTGTCTCCGAGATATTCCGGCCCAACCTAAACTACACACCGAATCGAAGGATTTCAGACACTATTGTAGCTAAACATGTAATAAATAAATATAAAAACTGGGTACATATACTTTTTAATAAAATTATATCTCTGATTACCTACTAGAATCTTGGTTGATTAAAAAATTTGATAAATAAAAGATAAAAAGCAAAACAAACATTTGATTGAATGGAGGTTCTATAAGCGTACATCATATGATATGTATATATTTAAGGTGTCGATAAACATACATATGATACATATATATTTTAGGTGTCATACAGTAATAAATGAACACCTATCTAACTTATTGATATACCTGCCTTCATCCAGAGCTCTTAAAAGTAACCTTTTTATTAGGTAATTTATAACGGTAATATTTTTTGTAGTAGGTACGCGTCGTTATCTAAGCCCTAAATAGCTAAAACTAATTCTATGTACGTATAGATATTAGTTACATACTCATATAAAATATAGTAGGGAATGAAACAAAATATTTAATGATTTCATCTTATTCTTTACATATCACATAGGTATCAATTTAACACACTAGTTTTATTATTTAGATCGTAGGCTCCGGCCACGGCTCACTCCGCGTAGATACAACTCATTAAAACTTTCAACTTCGTTTCCACTTTCTTAGAGAATAAATTACAAAAAGCTGTGCAGCTTTACGAATGTTTGGTGAAAATCATTCAAATTTCAAGGTTGTCGCCGGTTTAGTTAGGCTGAGCGTCGCGTCGGGCCTATATATATGTAACGCTACTGTTTTACATTTACAGATTATGTTAAGTTATTGTTGAAAGTAAATCCAAGTTGGGCTGTGGTTATATGAAAGTAGCTGGACCATGTAAAATGCATGTTTACTTTAGTAATAAGTAATTAATTAAATATTGCAAATAAATGAATAAAGACCAGTCAAGCTTAACTCAGTCATAATTGCATAAGAGTAATATGAAAACGCTGTTTTTGAATGATATATGATGAAATACTTGGAGTCAAAATTGGTTGGTTTTTAAGTATCTTTTATGCTCAAGCAAAAGCAATGTTTAAAGTCGCGCAACGCGAATCACGTTTGACGCAATCTGCCACTTTTGCAATGAACGTAATCAAGCTATGCTCGCCCCTACCGCCAAGGCGAATTTACGTTTTATTGTATTTTTATCAGCGAATGTTGTATTTTTAAATGCCATGTACACGCGCGTTCAAAAGTGCATGGGCAATTTATGAATGAATTTATTCACAAAGTGCCCATGCAATTTTGAACGCGATAGTACAAACGCGTACAAAAGTGCATGGGCAATTTATGAATGAATTCATTCATGAACTGCCGATGCAATTTGAACGCCATACTATAAGTAGGTATATGTATAAGTGTGGGTAATAAAACTAATAAAGCATATCAATAGAGAATTTGTGCAAAATATTACTTTGTTTTTAAACAAACATGGCCCGACTTTGGATAAAAATAGCAAATGTAGGTAGGTATTCCAATTTTTAATAATAGAATGAACCTACCCTGAAAATTCGTTTAATTTATAATAAAGTAAAAGCTTCTCACCTGGGATGTAACGAAAATAGCCACAACTATAGAAGCCTTTCGTCTCTGCCCCATGCTGCCGCAAGAGTGGTCTAGATGTTGCTCAAATATATAATTTGCTGTTAAATACCTAATTTGTAATGAGTACGTGATGATTGTTACATCCACTTTTATAACTTATCATTTCATGTGTTGAAAATCGTAGAACACTAAATCATAGATATATTATTTATGTTGGCTACTCGTATTGTTCTTGGTAATTACTTTGATTTTTTTAACTAAACCTAATTGAATTAGGTATTTGTTTCAAAATGGTAATCAGTACATAACTTTTATACACTATCTTCTCGTACGTACGCAGTAATTTACTTTTAAACACTATCTTAGTCGCTAGAACTGTATAGTATGTACCGATGCTTTCGATTTTTAGTGATTTTGCGTTTGCCACAATCCCGTAGGATTCATAACGGAAACCACGAATTTAAATTCTTGAAACCTTTGTTGTTCGATTTTTCGAAATTCAATAACAAGTAGACCTTACAGAAATGTCATCTGTCAAGACATTAATAAAAGTAAAAAAATGTATTTACTGTGGAAATATCAACCCTTTTTCTGAGGAAGAAGTGTAATAACACTTCTTACACTGTTTTACCGTTTCTACTAAATATTAAAATATTAGTAGTTACTTAAGTTTCATTAGAATCTGTAGGCAAGTAGACATATAATCTTTAAAAAAATAATCGGTTTGTCTACGTTTGATTCACTGTTTATATCTTCGGGCTCCCTTAATTTTAGTCACTGGTGCTACTTTCAGGTCCCTCTGCAATTGATGCACTGTAAGCATCTTCGGGTGCTTCTAAATTTGTTGCATTTGATATACTCGTGGTATTTTTGGTTCCCTCTACATTTGATTCGCTCATGGACCTCATAGTGCCCTCGAGTAACTCGGGTCCCTCTACATTTGATTCACTGATGATATCCTCGGGTCCCTCTACGTTTGATTCACTGGTGTTGTCCTCGAATTCCTCTAAATTTGATTGGCTGATATTATCCTCGGGTCCCTCTACATTTAATTCGCTGATATTTTCCTGGGATCCCTCTACATTTGATTCGCTAATGTTATCCTCGGATCCCTTTAGATTTGATTTACTTATAGTGGCTTCGGATCCGTCTATATTTGATTCGGTCATGGTGCCCGCGGATCCCTCTACATTTGATTCGGCCATGGTACCCTCAGATCCGTCTAAATTTAATTCACTCATGGTATCTTCGGATCCCTCAACATTTGATCCACTCATGGCATCTTCGGATCCCTCTAGATTTGATTCGATGATGGTGCCATCGGATCCCTCTACATTTGGTTCACTCTTATTGTCCTCAGATCCCTCTGGATTTGATTCGCTTATGGTATGTTCGGGTCCATTCAAGCCGCTTATGATATCTTCGGATACTTGTAAATCAGGTTCGGTATTAGTAATTTCGGCTCCCTTGACAATTTTTTCACTTGATGTTTGATATTTGAGCTCTATGTCTTTCACTTTTCTTTCAGCTTCTAGAGAATTGTATGCGTTCTTAACGTCATGACTAAAGGGAGCAAGAACGTCTTGTTGTTCGGTGGCGTGGTAGTAGTGTTGCTCTAGAGCGTCTAGTATGTTGGTTGGGTATTCAACCACGGGAAAATGATTTTCCTGGATATATCCAGAAGGGCCAATACAATCACTGGGACTGAATATTTTTTCGTATTGGTCACTTTCACTTGATGAGGGATAACTGTACACCACCTATAATTTACATAAATAAAGATTACAATAAGCAAAATATGGTTAAATGCCAGCACATAGCTCCAAGGATCAAAATGAATCACTTACATTTAAAATAGTGAAGAAAATTATACTTAATTTTGACTTCATGGCAAATGACATACAGCTAAAGTTTGGCATGTTTATGAGAAGAGTGAGCCATGTTCGTGATTATTATACCCATTGTTATTTTGCAAGTGATGCTTGGTTTTAACTATTGTGTCATAGATGCGATAGAGTTGGACATTTTCATCATCCAAATATTTCTACATGGCAGCCGATATCAATGCAATTTCCACGAAATTTTATTACAAAATCATTCCTTTAATTATCATGTCTCTATCAAATTCCTTGCTTTTCATGAATTCCTTAGTAATAGTTTAGAAATAAGTAATTTATTTTGTTTTAAAAATGGTTGTATGTAGGATTATTGGTTAAGCACGCGATCATAGTTGTTGTGCTTACCTCTGATGCTTATATTGAAAAAGATTAAATATCAAGTTTGCACAAGAGAAATCTTAAAAGATGCGAATGTTTTAAGGCAAATTAAATATGCCCCCGAGAGTTACGATATTTTAACTCGCAGATACAATACAAATTCATAATAATTACATAACTCATCTAAAGGACTTAAGAGGTTTGCGATTTTAACCGGCGATATGTAAATTTTTCAAATAGTCACTAAAAATAATCAAGAATGTATTGAGATTAATTACCATTTAATGAGTTTTTGTTGTTTAAATTCAATTTCCATATTGTTCCTTCAAATAATGTATATGTACCTAGTAGGTACATATACATTATATGTAGGTACTACCTACCTACTTCTCGATAAAAAAAACACTACTCTGTATTTAGACGCTTGTAAGAATTAGAAATGCTGGACCGATTCTATTCTATACTTACAGGTTAATAACCAGAATTATTTGAACTACGCGTGGTGATATCACTATGTAGTTTAAAAAATTATAGGTACATTATGTACATTATGAATAGCGTTAGGACTCTGGTCGCGTTTTAGCACAAGTAATGCTGTGGAGTAGCCATTGTATATATTTTTATTAGAATAAACAAATAACTGAATGATTAACCGATATTATGTAGATTTTTAAAATAAAATTTTAAAATTTTTTACTTGTTTGGATTTATTCTTACGTCTCTGCACATATGTATATGCCCAATCTGTATGCCCAAGCTCCTACGGATAACATTAATCATGCTATTGCTCTTATAAACGACGACCTAGATTGCATAGCGGAATGGTCCAATAGTTTTGGCATTAGTGTTAATCCGGTCAGGCCATACTTTTGGGTAGTCAGCGGCAACTCGCCAATCTTGAAGCTGTATCTGTCGAGCCGATCTGTTTTGATGGTGCCATCATTCCAGTATCTAACCAAGTTAGGGATCTTGGCCTTGTATTGGATACAAGTCTTTCTTGGAATAGCCAAGTTTCTGAGATTTGTCGGAAAGTCTCTGGAACGCTGCGTAATCTCTACAAGTTCAAGAATTTTTGCCCAGTAGGTACCAAAAAATTACTTGTACAGGCTCTAGTGTTGCCAGCCCTTGATTATGCTAATGTGTGTTGTACTAACATCTCACAGGAGTATCTCAACAAGCTTGAACGACTGCTCAATAGTGGCATACGCTTCATATTTGGTCTTCGTAAATACGACCACGTGTCTTCCTATCGTCGCCAACTAAAGTGGCTTTCTATGCATCGCCGTAGGTTCGTATACTGTGTTTTTTTATTTTCTATTTTGTTCGAGCCTTCTACCTACTCCAGAATACCTTAAAAGCAAGTTTTTTTTGACACCCCCCTTTGCGGATGACACCGCTATTATGGCTGTGGGTGCAAACCACCAAGAAGCAGTGGAAAAAGTACAATCTTCCATTAACGTTGTATATGATTGGACCACAAAATGGCGAATAAAACTCAACGAGTCCAAGTCCGTACACATTGACTTTACGAACAAGAAACCATCATACCACCCTATATACATAAATAAAACCGTGATACCGTACGAAAATTCAGCCAAATACCTGGGCATGACACTAGACGCTAAGCTTCGCTGGAAAGCTCATGTCAAAAAGAAACGTAAAGAATTAGACCTCCGCTACAGAAAGATGTACTGGCTGCTTGGAAGACACTCTGCGCTGTCAGTGCGCAACAAATTATTGTTGTACAAACAAGTTCTAATGCCAATATGGACTTACGGTATACAGCTGTGGGGCTGTACCAAACATAGCAATCTACAGATAATTCAAAGATTCCAGAACAAAGTACTAAGAGCTGTAGTAAACGCCCCCTGGTACATACGAAATGATGACCTCCACCGGGATCTAGGAGTGGAATCTGTTAGTGCTATTATTAAAAAATACGCCAAAGCCCACAATCAAAGGCTTCATCATTACGTTAACGTCGAGGCCATCCAGCTCCTCGACAACATGAATTTAAAAAGAAGACTGAAAAGAATAAAACCTTTTGAGTTGATTTAATACTTTTAGTGTAGTGAATAGTGAATTTAGTGCAGTGAGTACTACATATAAAGAACACATGAACAAAGTGTCTTCGCCTTAATAGAGACAATAAGAAAAGTGTTAATGGACACATTCTTAGTTTATTCTTTATTCGTAGTTTAGGTTAAAATCAAAATACTTATTAGCCTAAAAAGGCTAGATTGTATTGCCATGTTATACCACTTGTGGAATATCATCAATAAAAAATAAAATAAAAAAACCCCCGTTCAGGTTGTGGACTTCGTTCCTCCCGATCACTCAAACTCTCGAATACGTTTCACCGTACTGGTTTTATGTCCAAATCTTTCGCCGTTCAGGCAATCCGTCTTTGGAACTCGCTACCTCTACCTATTCGACAAACCCCAAGCAAACCCATCATCAAACTGAGGAATATACGTAATTTCCTCCATCCGTTAGAATGATGAATTACTATTCATCTTCGTTTATTTGATTATTATATAAGTAATATACTCGTATTTAATTGTATTTGTGTAGCTAATAGCCTTGATACTAAAATTCATTGTGACAGTTGATTGTTCCCTTGAAATAATTATTTCCTGCACTAACCTAAATGTCTCTGTTTAGCCCTATGGTTGACTGGTAGAGAATGCCATTTGGCATTAAGTCCACCTTGCGTACAGTTTTCTGTCTTGTGCATTAAAGTTTAAATAAATAAATATGTTTTATCTCGTTTACCTTATTTCAATGGAAAATAGTTCAAGATCTTGAATACGTATCGTACAACATTATACATTTTAACAATATATTATGTTTTTATTTAGTTTCTATGAATTAATTTACTTGTATGAACCGATAAATTTTGTTATACAAGAATGGTTTATCAATCATTCAATCAAATGGTTTATAATAGTATTTTATGCAATAGTTGTATAAGAGGGTTCAAAAAAGGTGAGTGGCGTGTGTAACAATTTGAGGCGAAGCCGAAAATTGTTAATAAAGACGATATGAGCCTTTTTTGACCTACTTATTCAACGTTGCATACATTACTTTTTCTACGACTAGGGATTAAATAAAAGCTAGTAACTTGGCGTATTGAGAGATGTCGGTCTGGTGGTATATATTAAGCGTTGACTTTAATTTTGAATATTCCACCCACAGTGAAGACGGCTTGAATTTTTCGCCGAGGCTTTTAAAGTAAGCCAGTAGCACATTCTCTGAGAATGACGTAGTCTGGTGTTCTAGTCTCCACGCCACGAACTTCTTATACGATTTATCGTACTAACGCCGCGATTTTGCAGGCAATAAGCTCTCAGTAATTGATTGTGCCGCCGCCGATATTTCTTCTGGTGTCGAAAGAAAGTGGTCGTCGTCACCCATTATTATTTTTCACTCCAAACTCTAATAAGAATGCTAAATATGCCACAACTATTCCAAGAATCCTAAACAAACAGCAATAGAGCATAAGATAGAGCGGGAAATTCGATTGGATAGTGACAAATGACAGTCGACAGAACGTAATCATAGACACGGTAATTTTTTTTCCACTGTCATTTACTTGCGTTTTTCCTTATGTTGGCAGCAATTATTTTAGTTTTGTTATTGTTTCAAACCATATGAATTCAGTTGTTTGTTAAGTTGGTAGTTTTGATTTTCGTTGTAAATTTAGTGTAGTTTTTTTTTATTTGTTGGGTTCACAGGGCACCTCTGAGTTGGACTGTCTAATATCGAAAAGTATGAGCTTATAGTTTTGTCTATGTACTCGTAATTGACAGATTAAAGTCGGCGAGTAGAAAAAAGCATGTCTTACGCAATTTCAAAAAGTCTATGTAGTCTATTCTTCATAAAGACCCTAGGGTTATTATGTGATATAATGCAACTGCTAACAGGAAAGCTACCACGAAGTCCGCAAATCGAACTTCGGATAGTGCCGTCTTCTTCGCTCTCACTTTATTCTACATATGCGCGAAAGGGATGGCACTCCGAAGTACGACTTTTGGACTTCGTGGTAGCTTTCCTGTTAGCAGTTGCATTATATCACATAATAACCCTAGGGTCTTTATGAAGAATAGACTACATAGACTTTTTGAAATTGCGTAAGACATGCTTTTTTCTACTCGCCGACTTTAATCTGTCAATTACGAGTACATAGACAAAACTATAAGCTCATACTTTTCGATATTAGACAGTCCAACTCAACTATAATAATATCTCATTTCGATACGCTGTAGGCAACTATAATAGAAGTTCATACAAATTCTATACTTATTTGCGATGCCCCCCGCGCCTGCGCCGACCGCGCCCCACGCGCCTGCGCCGACCGCGCCACACGCGCTGCCTACCGGCGACGGCGTGCGCACTTACATCTTTTTGTGTTACATCCGTGTTAAGTCAATGAAATTGAACGATGAAATTGTTCCTCCATAGATGATTATGATGATGACTCGTAGAAAAAGTATTGTATACAATCGTAACATAATTAAGTTTTTCAATCTCGTACCTTACTTAGGCCACTCAGCAGTTTGCTGGACCATATAAATAATAATAAATAAAAAATATAACAACGACTTCATTGCTCTTTGTTTTACCTATTGCCACCAAACATCACTCACCAAGTGCAAATGCAAATGCAAACTTGCCTTGGTCGGACTGCAGATATTTCTGATTAAGTAACACTAGCAGCCGTTTACCCGTGCCCAATACTGGAAATGAAACGTCAACATAATGGGATAGACAACTGTACAAGAATATTGTCGCATCTTCTTATCATTGTTAAGAAATATGATGGTCGCTCCACACAATGGGCCATCACGGGCCATTAGTGCCATTATACGGGACGTAGCTGTACATCAGAACGGGATGGCAGTATTGCGATACCCTCTTACTCATAACTGCGTCCCTTAATTAGTTAGTTTTCCTGGGCTTTTTCCGCAAATCGACTTCCGTTGTGCCTCTTCTGCGTCCCTTATTATCGCCCATCATGGCCCATTGTGTAGAGACTGGAGCGGCCATTATACTTAACCAATGGGTGTCCAATCTAAGTATACCTATTAAAATTCTCATAGCGGGTTACTCACGTCAATAAAGTCAAAAATAGCTTAACATGTTTCGGAACAGTCAGTGTCCCTTATTCATGAGTCATGCGTTTAGCCGCGGCGACTGCTCTACACACACTCGTGACGTGAGTAACCCGCTATGAGAATTTTAATATGTCTGATACTCACGGGAGTTTTCTAAGTATACCTAGTTCAATAATGGGTTTGAAGATGTGGGTGTTGATCCTACGTGGTACGTAAATAATAATGGAATACACCTTGTAAATATGTAATTAAATTTGTTGATTTTTATTGTATTTATGACTATGAGTATTATTAACTAGAAATTATTGATATTCCACTTTTACTAGTGCACACCATTGAACACGTTTGGTCCACAACTTATTGTTTTGATTACAAGCGCTTAATTTTTTTCATCACACTTGCTCGGTAATGGTGTTATAGTTATAACGCGCAGGCGTTTAGAGCGGTTAGAGCCGATTTAGTCCCCTCGGGAGTTATAAATTTTAGTACAATATAACTCCCGGGGGAGTTATAAGTTTAGTTTTAAAATATCGTACGTCATTTCACTTTAGACTAAGGAAGTTTTGCATCAGCTAAGGCTTATTTCAAATCTTCAAACTTGGCTATAAACCAGCTTTACTGTGTATTATTCAACTTTAATAAATAGATTCATTTGCAATTTTTAAAGCACGAATCAAATCATTTATTAAATGTAATAAATGTTTTGATTCATGTTTTTGTGTTTTTTTAGGGCGTCTGCCGCGAAAAGCAGGAGGTCGCTGGTTCGATCCCAGCCCTGCTCACCGGGGACCTTGGTCACTTTTTCTTTAGTATATGACATCTCTTTCAATTTATAGATTCATTTGTATATTTATTTTTTCCCTTACAAGTGTGATGAAAAACATTGTATGCATCACGGTCGGTAAGAGGATTACAAACTCGAGTCATTAAAAGCCCTCCGCCTGCTGCGTCGGGCTTCTAAGTTATAACAGACTCTCGTTAGTAATCCTGTACTTACCTCCCTCGATGCACAATGTACTATTTATACAGTAGGTACACATGGTGCTACTTTACTGCCCTAGGGCGATAATGAGCACTTTACGTAATAAACTAAAAACCCACTATCGAAGCAAAAATATTAAAGATATTGATATTTTATATTTCACTATTTAACACTTCATCATATAATGATCATTTATTAAAAATATTAAACATTGACAGTTCTTATTATTAATCTGTGTGTATGAAACGGAACACAGCCTACCAAACGTCTGTCAAAATAGAGGCGTTTTTATATCAGGCAAACATGTTCGAAGGCTCCTATAGACATGAAAATACGATTTGTCACATGTGATTTGCAATACCAAGTGTACCATCAATTATTTTTTGTTAACGCGTTCGCGGGACCGTAAGTGACGTCATCTGTCATGGGCCAAAGGAAACAAAAAACTACGCGAATGCTATAGCAGTCGTGTCCACCAACGTAATGAGAAGTAAAGAAGATAAGATATAAAGTGTTACAGAAAAAAAAAACTTTAGGTAACGAGTTTAAATTTGCATGCAATGACTTTGCAATCTTGTGAATAAAACCTATTTTGTTTGCACAGTGTTTTTAAAGAAAAGAGCTTTTCGACTGAATGCGGTAAATAACAACTTTAGAACTAAACTATCGCTCAGCCTAGTTTTTTACCCGACAAATTAACTATTATAATCGTTATTGTAACCCAGGCGGACACTACTACAGACAGAAAATAACGATCCCATATCGTTATTTGTTTCTGTTGGAATAAATTGGCTGTTATTATTATTATTTGTTTCTCCTTTGCGGATCACGGGCCTGTACATCCCGGTCTTTTGGTAGGCTTGCGTGGGGATACAGATCCAACACGTAGAGCCTTTTGGAGAATTTTTCTGTGTAGTACACCTGCTGAATGGGTATTCACGGGTGCATCAAGATTATCATTATTGTAACCGTATTTTTTAATTGTTATATTTAACTCAATAAATTTGTAACTCTAGATAGTGAATGTAAATGAGTGTTGAAGTAGGTAATTTATAAAATTAAATGTATTTATTTCTATAATTTTACACTAACTTATCAATCAATCACTCGACTGACATGCCGGTTTGATGTACACACTTATCTCGGGGCAGTTATAGCCATCGTTGGAGCCCCCTCCACTGTTGTAGCCCGAGCTATAGACCGCGGGGCACGAGCAGTAGTCGTAATCATCGCCGTAGCCGCAGGCGCTGGCATCGTAGCCATCACCACCACAGCCGCTCAAGCCTGCGGTGCTATCAAAATAACTGCTCTGCTTCTTTCCTGAGCCTTTTTTGGTCTCGATTATGTTCCTTATGAGGAGGTACAGCAGTTTGTCCAGATCACTGTCATCATCTTCGTCGCAATAGGATTGTTTCTGAGTCCCGCAAGCCACTGAAGCCTCGGGCTGGCACGTCGGGATGAGGGGCTTGATGATGGCGGGCACGATGAACTGGCCGCATGGGATGACGGACGGCGTCGCCGACCCGCAAGTCCCGCATCCTCCGCAGCGCTGAGAGCCACACCCCGCCACACTTCCACCACAGCCCGCAAGCTGGCTATAAGCCTGAAAATATAATCATATTTCTAAAATTGGAACGAATAAAGTGCAGTACATTTGTCTTTCTGAGTTCTTGTTATCTTAATTAGCAAAATATATATGATGACGGATGAATATATAAGACATCTATCCGAATTATAATGTTTTCATTTTGCAAAGCAGTACCTCAGATATGAGTAAAATCGACGTTAATAATTGTATCTTGAGCGACACCATTTTGATATAGGTTTTGACCTAGTGAGTCCTTACACTACTTTATATACGTGTGATTTCAAAAGCAAAATCGGTAACTGGGTAATTTTGTAACTAGGTCTTGGGTGGGTTCGAGCACGTAATGTTTTTGTGAAAGATATGATTGCACGTGGATGTGTGCCAGCAACGAGTAACGTTTGAGCAACGACAGGACATTCCAACGCACAGTCCTGCTGCGTCACACGACTCTAGACTCAGTGAGTAGGTAGCCGTACTCAATTTGTAGTAACTCACGTAGGTATTTGATTCATAATGCGGCCTATTTTCAATAAATAGACCAATCAATAGATATAGGCCATAATTTGATCGCTTCGCATTATAAAAAAAATGTTTTCGGGAGATAAAAAAAAATTGAACGACAGCATCGTAATAAAAGTTAAGACAAAAGTAATTCCATTAGCATAATCACAAGTCTTATAAACGTTTTTAGGGTTCCGTACCTCAAAAGGTCCCTTATAAGATCACTTTATTGTCCGTCCGTCCGTCTGTCTTTCAAGACCCTTTATCTCGGGAACTGAAATACGTAAAGGTAGCAAGTTGAAATTAATACCACATACACAAATCTGCGGTCCGTTGAAGCTGCGAAAGAACCAAACCTCTACGTCAACGCAATCAAAAAAATACGGCCGTTTATGTCCAATTTCCCATATATTTGCAATGGGAAATTTGGCAAAAAGCAAGAGCTTCTAGCATAAGTACGAGTACAGGAAAAAATACGAAAACCATCTAATTGTCGCAGACTGAGAGTTCCGTGCCACCAAATGGGGGGTATCCTTTGTGCGCAACCCTCGGTGGGCCAGTCCGACTCGCACTTGGCCGGTTTCATTTTAATGGCATCGGATCGGACTCTTCTTTAAAAAGCAAAACTAATCCTGTAACTATCGGAAATCTCCTAGTTTTTACGATAGTGATTGTAGTTTCGGGACTAACCAATCTAATCATTACCTAGTTATAAATTGAAAAAGATGTCATATCCAATCCATATGGATCTACCATTTACAATTACTGTCTTTTACTTGTACATACCTATATGGTATTATTTAGAATGGAAAATTCATGTGGGCTCGAATGTTCATAACTACGTTTAAAAAGGAATCAAACTAAATTGATCTTGTAATAAACGATATTTTACTTTTGTTTCAATAGTCACCAATAATGGGTGTCTTAATTAATTAGATTCGCTAAATTTCAGGTCAATCAGCCGGAACTGATTCTAATTTAACTTGATAGACAATATAAATTATCATTCGATTACAAATACAAATACTTGTAAAATATATATGTAACGCCTCCATCCACCTAGGTCCTAGATAGGTATACCTACGTAAATACGAGTAGGACAGACGGCATAGTTAAGGAATGTGGATTTATACCCACCATTTCGTCCCTTGTAGGTATATAACAGTGGCAATCGATGTTATCGTTACTGTGACGAGGTATAAAATGGAACATTAATTAAATTACTTAACCCTATCTTCGGTGTCAATACAATACAGCAGGGCAAAGAAGTGAAGCGTGATACTTGCTGGATAAGACAACGTTTATCCACATTTAACAGCCATCAGTGCCATCACCGTCGCGCTATCCGTGCAACTTGTCGGTTTATAAACTTATATACTTAGGATTAACAGATGACATTCCTGAATCATGGGCCTGCGGCTGTGATGGTAGAGACCATGACTGTAGCATGACCGTAGGAAGCGTTGAAACAGTGCAACCGTGGTTGAATTCGGTTATACCTACATACCTACTTATTGCTCTCGGTGACCAGTGGCTTATTTTTATGAAAACGACCATTATATATCTTAGGTGAAAAGAATTTGTATTTTATAAATTTTTTTTTTGCGATATAGCTATGTAGTTAGGAGACTAGCACTAATTATTAACTAGATTAACGTCCAAAAAAAGAAATGGCGCTTGTTTATAATTTTACTAACCACTAAATTTCGTGTTTCTTATCGTCATCTTTAATCAATTAGAAGAGAAAAAATAGAATAAAATAAAATATTGAATCAATCAATCAATAATTTATTTCGTCATAGGTAACTTCGTACACACAATATCTTTACAAATTGTTAGTCTGAAGTATAAGCTATATTATTGTAAAGTTTCATTAAAATCGATTCAGTAGTTTTTACGTGAAAGAGTAACAAACATCTATCCATTCCCCGAATCCCAGTCCCAGAATCCCCGTCCTCTTTTCGAAGTTTCGAACATTATAACAATTTTGGTTTATTACAGAATCTCTTCGTTTGTCCTTCTGCAACTAAAGTCTGTAATATATAATGTAATATTTTAAAATTTATCGTGAAAGGAACTAAATAATTATGCGCATCTCAACTACCTTCTAACTTAGCTAATATGTTCATGTAATGTGCTCACAATTAAAGTTTGTATCAGAACCATAATTAATTAGCCACACAGCTATCGACGGCATGTTAACATTGTCACGTAATAAGTTATCGATTTATATTTTACTCGTATTAGTATTTTATCGTTATCGAGAAAATATGACGAACCTGTGTTAGGTATTACGTTAGTATTGGGTTGCGCGAAGTCTTAGGGCAGAGTCGTTCGTCCCACTCCGAGCACGTACGTAGCGCCCGTAGTCGCATAATAACATTAACAAAACAATGTGAAACTCTTGGCTTACGATCGATTGTGGACAGGACTTGGGACATACGCACCTCGGCGAAAAAAAATCATTAATAAGGAAATACTTAGTGGAAGCAGAGTGTGCAATAAATCAGACAAAAAATATATCTTTCATTATTAGGTAAATTTGCCTGTGTGGACAATTGGACATAGACGGACCTACATAAAAGTTAATCTAATTCATTACATAGGCGGCCAAGTACTTTATACAACTTTTTTGGTGAAGTAGTCGCTATTCGCTTCAACCACATAGTTTGAGACGTCGTTGGATATATATATCTTTCGAAAGTATTAGTATTAGTATTATGCCTACGTTTCATTTTTATTCCAAGATTTTGTAATGTTTTCGATTTCTCTTTCTGATTTACTGATCACTAAATCGTTGTTAGGGGCTAGTGCCACTGAGCTATGGCCTGGTTTTACTTTCCCGGCATGCTCATCGCATGTTTTCACTCGTATTAGATTTCACAAAACAGAACACTCATCGGTACCGGTCCTAAGGTCATTAAAGTAGGTAGCTCATGCATGTCTTATTTAAATCTTAATACCACCCACGTTTAGCTAGCGTACCCATGGCATTAATTGATATTGCCAGTCGTTATGATTATATATATAAAATAACATTTATTGCTTTTATGTTGGTGTAACAGGTCTTACAATAGGTACAATTCTCAGTACAACATGACACCCTGTAAGGGTATCGCAAAATCTTAATACGAGGTTTAAAACATAATAACTTCATCACACTTGCTCGGTAATGGTGTTATAACGTGCAGGCGTGTAGAGTGGTTAGAGCCGATTTAGTCCCCTCGGGAGTAATGGATTTTAGTTTTAAAATACCTATCGTACGTCATTTCACTTCAGACTAAGGAGGTTATGCATCAGCTAAGGCTTGTTAGAATCTTTAAACTTGACTATAAAACAACTTTACTGTGTATTAAACTTCTACGGAATATTTATCTGCATTATATTTAACATTTTACTATTATTTCACAGATTATTTCAAGATTTTTAGTTTTGAATATCGGTACAATCTGGCAGCATGACTTAGCAAGTTCGAAAACTAAACGCAATTCTTAGTAATTATCTGTGGAATGTAAAAAACTTTACAATGTCATTTGTTTTATTGTGTTTTATATGTTTATTTTGTTAACTGGAGAAATACCAAACTAAATATGTCTTCTTCACCGGGGGAGTCGGAAGTGATGTACTGTTACATTCAACTTTAATAAATAGATTCATTTGTATATTTGTTTTTTCCCCTACAAGTGTGATGAAAAATATTGTATGCATCACGGTCGGTAAGAGGATTACAAACTCGAGTCATTAAAAGCTCTCCTACTGCTGCGTCGGGCTTCTAACAGACTCTCGTTAGTAATCCTGTCCTTACCTCCCTAGATGCATTATACTATTATTACAGCCACATACCAAACTTTAAAACTAACACATAACACCTAGGTAATGTAATGATAGATATGAATGGAACTTGTTTTCATTGAAAAAATCTTGCAAAGAATAAAAACACTGACCTACAAGATATGCCTCTAACTTTGCGGCAACTTTCGGGTATTTTTGCTCTTCAATTATTTATTTTGGATGGTAGTCAGTTATAATTGTTATAAATTCTGATGGACATGACGTGGGGCTCTTGTTGCTAATTTAAGTAACAATTACACAAATTTGTCACTGGATTAATTTTCTATCGACGCAAACGCAAAGGATGAACGTAGGTAGACATAATTGGGCTTGTTTTTCGGTTGCCGATGAGGTTTATTTCTAAATGAAATTGTATGTCATGGGCGCCCTATTGGCAAGCGATAAAGTGGTAACCTTTTACTAAAACAAACGCAATTGTTATGTAGATGGGCATTTTCAAAAATAGGGTACTTACCATTTTCTTTTTTTGTGAAAATATAGGAAGTTTTGTTTTTTTATAACCAGAATCACGAGCACTATTTATTGATTTTAAAAAAGAAAAAGAGGGTCCCGCTTTTTTGGTCGCATTTTTTCATACGGGCCATTACAAAAACTGTAAAAAATTTTTTATATGGAAAATCGAGGACCCATTTTCATTAAAATGATGCACTTTTTTCTGAAAATGCCCAGATGGGGGTTGTCAGGTGTATGGGTTAGAGATAGTCATAACATTTAAAAGACATATTTTGTGATGTTAGTATAAAATATATTTATATTATATTCATTTTATTCTAATCAGTCTTCATCGTCGTATTCTTCGGCGGAGTAATCTGAAGTTTCGTCACTGTAATCGTCTTCATCCAAAATGTCATTAAAAGGTTTTTTTATTATTTTATTTTGATTTACGCAATGGTAGGGATTTACAGCAGACCGAACTAAGTCTGCGTCGAATTTGTTGTAACCTTTTTTGTATCCAGGTTTATATCTACTGTACGTATGAGATCTTTCACTTTTTGTTTTACATTCGCAACAATTATTGTTTCTTTCTGATAGGAGTTGTAGAACTAGCGGTAGCAATTGTTTGACGGTGGTTTGTTTAGGCGGTGTTGGGTCTTGGCTCATATACCGACAGTTTGCAGCCGTCGAATATTCTTGTTTGACAGGGTTTTGTGACAAAACATGTGACAGGAATAAAGCCGAATTTGGATTTTGTAAAATATTGGCAATAGGATTTTGTGTCGGTACATTTGATACCTGCCTCTGTATCGGTATTGCGTTATGTATTGGGACCGTACTTTGTATTGGCAGAGTACTCTGAATTGGTACTGCACTTTGTATTGGTACCGAGTTCTGCACTGGTACAGTATCCTTCAGTGGTATTGCATTCTGTATGGATATTTGACGCTGTATGGGTACTGCACTCCTTGCTGGGCCTGTACTCTGAACAGGTACAGTGTTTGGAGCTGGAACGAATCGCAACCTCATGTTGGTTGGGTTTTGACTGCTCGGTGGCTGCAATTGGGCCGACGATAATGTTTGCTTCAGTGGAGAAGGTAGGAGCTTAGCCGCATTAGTTGAGGACGGCTGTGACGGCAAAGCATTTATAACATATGGAGCTTGTGAAGACACGGCGCCAGAACATCGTGGTGCAAAACTAATTAGAAGGGGTGACTTTCCTATAAAGCCAACGTTATCTTCTGTTTGTTGGGTAGCAAACTGACCAACTGCAGTGTACGATGGCTCACTATTTGGTGAAGCCCTGGAGAAGTTTAAAAGCGCAGTATCATGGTTAAGAGTCCCAAGTATCGGATCAGACGCATTTTCAATATTAACTATTGAAAACGTAGGCAATGGTCCTTCGTACGCCGGGTTCCTCACAAACTTAATGCTCGTTATCATGCCGCTGCCAGGATATATGACACCGCTGTTCAAACTGTCTTGTTCTAAATCTTTGTCGGTCGTTACTTCGATATTGTCTTCGGGATCCGTCGTCTGGTCCAAGTCAGTGACATTTTGTTTCTGTGATTGTTGTTTAATGGCTGCCAACTTGTGCGACGCTACAGCTACTAGATTGTTTCCGTCGTTGATTTGTTGTCCAAAATTTAACTGAAAGTGGTATAATAGTTATTAGATAATATTTATATTTGAAGTCGAAATATTGTCATCAGTGTAAAACGGTTTTAGCGGTAAATGTTAGGCCAACCGTATACGTCTGGAATGTGTATCTGATTAATTGACTTGCGGTCAGAATTCCGAAGGTCGATTGGGAAATCATTCTGGACGTATATTGGCAAGCTGGTGTGGAACGCACCTGGAGCTGCGCGGCGAGCAGCGCGGCGAGCAGGCGAAGCGGCGCCATGCTGCAGTGCGGGCTGCGGTGCGGACTGTGGACTGGCGGCTGCGCCCGCGGCTGATATTTTATATGCCACCGCTTCGGGCAGCTATCGCAGATGCGCATCTGACACAACCTCAATTCTTTATCATCTCTTCTGCTCTGATTAGATCTTTCTGTCACGTTTCATAAGGGATAAATATAATAATTATGCAATCGTGTAATAATTAATATAGCGCATGAATCATGTGGAAATACATTTACCCGCCAAGAGACTGGTACCTAGTGAATGTCTGTATTAAAGTAGTAATATTAGTGCTATTAGAGTTTCTTATACTAGCTTATGCAAAAACAAGAACTCATTAAAATCGGTCATGTATTTAAGAAATTAAAATTATTGAGGATTATCGCCAGTGGCTTCCCCGCTAAGGGCGCTAGTGGCCCGTGGGTCCTGCGAAAAGAGGTTACATGTCATTTTCAGTACATTTCTCATTGGTTTTAATTTAAGTCATGTTTATTTCGTAAAATATGCACTTTTAGAGTAATTATTACAGAGAAATAAATTAAATACTAGTCATTATTATTTTAGCTCTACAATAAGCTTTGAATTGAAAGTGTAAAATAACAAGGCCGTCAAATTACCGTAAATTTAAAGATTACTTCATACAAACACGTTTCTATTTGTCAAAAATATTATTGTAATTAAACTGCAAACTACATACTAATAAACAACGAATAAATAAAGCAAATGCCAAAAGAAAACAGTGACAAGTTTTTAGTATAAAAATAAGTAAAAACCTATAATAAAATAAGTACGTTGAGTATGATAAATAATATGAAAATTATGTTTAATTCTTATGATTATCCGTTAGCATCCGTATTCCATAGGCATCTTTTACTTGCGATATTAACATATAATTACCTAGATGTTGATTTTGATCAGGTTAGACTATTAAAAAGTATTTGTAAAAATAGCGGGAAATACTATATAACTGTCTTATCAAATATTATCACACAAAAACGTACTGGTATTGCCCTTCTAATTTTCAAATAACACAGAATCTAGATATCACTGAATAATTGTTGGGAACTAATGTACCTCTTTTAAGATGGAAATTAATGAAATATAATCAATTCTAATATTGGTTTCGCGACATACAAAATTACAAACTCTGGCACTTAACAAGGACCCACGCACGATTACTGCAAAAATACTGTGGTCCTCTGTCATTAGGAGTTTTTTTCAATTAATACCTATGTGGGAATATTTAACCGAACTTAAAAAGGGTTTAAATAGATTCTATATTCATAACAATAAAAACCCTAAAAAGGAGTATCTTCGCAACTCTTACGATTTATATGTCGTTTTATCAGAGAAAATACGTTTTTTTGCAAAAATCGCAAATTGCCTAACAGACCAAGTTCAAAATATTTTTCCTTGTAATTGTTGTTGTTGTTATTAGGATAACTTACACGGGTACTGTTTTCACTGACCCTCCTCACCTGACAACGCCCACAACGTGTCACAGTCAACTCAATGTCTAGGTTGTGATGGTAAATAAACTTATTTTGGTTAAATTAAATAAATTATAAAATTTATAGAACCACGTTAATGTATAAATAATGTGGTTGTAACAGCAGGAATGGGTAGCGTATGTTTAGTATTAGTTACCAGTTAATACCTAATGACAATATTTAGTATATAAAGGTTTAATACAAAAAGTGAGTGCTGGTAGCTAAGCGGTAGATTAGGTTTCGTGATTTTCTTCGTCCTCGCAATCGCACGTGTTGATGTTGAATACTTGTGTAGTCTGGCTGGTCGAAGAGTACTTGCGACCACCCGCCTTAACGCCGGCTGCCGACGCGCTAGCCTTGATGCGGGCTGCGTTGTCGCCGGACCCCCAAGAAGGCCTAGCATAAAAATTGTACGACATTAACTTCTCGACCGCGTTAACGTATCGAGGGGTCAAAATATGAAAGTTGCCGGATGATTCAAATAAACGGCAAACATAATTTGAACTCTCGATACGCTAACGCGATCGAGAAGTAAGTGTCGTACAACTTTTATACTAGGCCTTCAGATTCCTCTCCTCTGTCATAGTCGTAGCCGAACAGTTTAGAGGCAATAAATGGGTTATTTGTCGGTAAAGGTATGGGAGTAGGGTATCGGGATGTAGCAGTATAGGATGGAGCAGTAGGATGGTCAGCAGCAGCCCGAGGTCGTCGTCTTCGTAGTCGTCATGCGTATAGTATTCGACGTCGGCACGCTTGCGCATGCAGGCGCCGTTTCTGCTACCTGTCAACACCTAAGTTGTGCTGATGTAAACAGGTATAAATTTCATTTCTACGGCGATTACGATTACTGGAGGGTTCGTTACAAATTGTTGGTCCGATTTACGTATAGGTACATTAGGTATCGATAGTAATGGTTAACCGTAGATTAATAAGAAAAAATAATGACAAAAACAAGCTTGAATTTTCTTGTATTACTTCTCGGTTACACCATAGTGATAATTTCCTTCTACTTATCTAATCTATCTATGGTTTATATATCTTTTTACTGGTGATTGGTCTCTCGTGTGAACTGTAGGTAATCAGTATACATAGACATCATAATTATGTAAGTAGCTTTCATGGTAAGGACAAGGGTACGTTGAGTTAAATTTGTGGAAAAAAATTGCCGTTAATGTTTTGAGAAGTTATTGTTTTAGAAATGAAATTAAATCTTATGCATTGTAGGTACTAACAGTTAAATACGCAATTTTTTTTAGTAAATGAAAAAAAAACCTATCAAAGAAAAAAAAACTACTAACTTAACCTAACCAAATAACATTTAAAAAGAACTGCACTGAAATCGGTATTTGCCCTAGACAGACAGACACACAAATACACACGTACAGATATAAAATGCAAGTGAGTTTTAAACCGTTCACAATATATTATCGTTTGACATATGTATATTAATTGGTATGTTTAGTAATACGTACAATGTTTCATGCGACTTTAGGTGGAGTACGAGTACAACAAAGTAAAACAATTTTACCGAAGTTTAAGTTTTTAATTTATCTGGTGTATGTACTTGCGTACTTAATAAGTACCTAATACCCACTTATATAATCTTATAAGGCAGTAGCAAGTTCGCTTTTCTATAAGAATGTGGAACTTTGGTTACTTTGGACATTAATTTATTGCGTAGAACCGCCTCGTTGCCCCAAACATCAGCAAACTTGACATTGAGAAATTCGCCAAAACTAATTTCATGACAAAAAAGACAACTGTCGTAGGCGTTCCCCCATAACAAACCAAAGCGTTATGTTTCGTAGTCGATTTTGCACGGCTTATCACATAAAAATGCTAATTTAACAATAGGTAGGTATTAATGGATCGGATCTTCTTTCATGCACAAAGTCTTTGTAAACTGGCAATAAAGATAATATGATTGTGTATTTTAGAATCGTATAGTATGTAGACGGTTAAATATACCTATATTTAACCGTCTACATACTGTACGATTTAGAACACAAAATTAACATACCTATACTTAAAAAGTCATATATACGTGTTGAACCTTGGACATAGTTTTACGGACAGTTGGCAATATTTCTACGTTGCCACGTTAATTAAAATATTTTATTTATATTATTTGTAACGTTATTCAATAACTAATAAAATCAACTATCAACGAAACTTGTGGGCGGACGTATCTCGAGAAACATAATTAAATATGAATTATGTCATAGAAACTTGGTATTTAGAATTGTATATCATGTTTTGCTACTAGACGTACCTTGGCCCCTACCTTACTACTGCTGTAAATATGTTTTAAACTGAAGGTTCAATATTTACTGTATTGTTTTTTTATTTAAAATTAGTATTTATTTCTTTTTTTTTTATTTGAGTTCGGGGAACTTTACCTCGGTATCGTTATGATAAATTAATATATTTAGCTTGAAAGAGATATTTGCCCTTGTCTTTAAATTTTTTAATATTATTTATTGGGGTAAAAAATTTTTTTATTTAAAATAACCAACCAACCAACCAAGTAACCAAACTTGTAAAAAATTGTTTTAGGCAATAATAAAATATGACAATATATAATAATAGAATATGACAATTTTTTTCTAACTAAAAACTAAAATACTTGTACTAGAAAACTCTATTGAATGACATAAATATGCTACTAATAGCTCTTTACTTTGGATCCGGCCTCCCTGGCGACTGGTTTGCGACTGGGGGGGAGGGGGGGGGGGGGTGCGCCACACTCATGTGGCACAGACGTGGACCGACTGGGACACCATGGATATTGTGTTGTAAAAAAAGTGCAGGCCGTTTGACACTGAAGTTTAGCTATGTTATAAATGTTATAATATTATAAATGATAATGAAACGAAACACTAAGTTACATTTGGAATTGATTCCAGGATTGTGTAATCCTTTGCGATTGCTGTGACGTCACGTTAAGGATTGAAATACTAAAAAATCTTTATCAGAGACTTCATGACAAATTTTGAAGATTATGTTTTCAAATGTTAAGATTCTTCGTTAAACAGTTAAGTTTATTTTTGGGTGTTTTCTGTCAGTCTCTATATAACGCGGATGTCTTATATTCATAGATCTTTTCGTTTTCGGTTCATAATTTAAACCGGCTCAAAATTAAATAAAACAGTTATAAAATCTGGGATTCGTAATTGTCATCGCGAACTTACGGCACCGTTCAAACCGTGAATTGTGAGCATTTTTATTCGTCTTATTTTACGTCTTATTTTTAGGGTACAATAACACGACTTTTATATGTTCTCACATTGTACGATTGGTTAAGTGGACAAGCTGACATGACATAATCCGTCGGTCTCTTGCCACCATGAACGTGCTTGCTCTCCTTGAGCCGACTGGCATTTTCAAGGATGATGGCAAGAGACCTGATGGGGTGTCCTTGGTTCCTTGGAGTTTGGGACGGATGCTAGTGTGGGATGCTACCTGTGTAGACACGCTGGCACCGTCCCATCTCCAACGAACTAATGTAAAAGCGGGCGGAGCGGCTGAATGCGCCGAAATTTTAAAACGTAATAAATATAAGAGCCTGGGCAGAGAGTACCTTTTTGTACCATTCGGGGTCGAAACTCTTGGTCTATGGGGTCCCAGCAGACGCAAGTTTTTCGTAGAAATCGCGAAACGTCTGTTTGATATTACTGGTGACCGAAGAGCTGGTGGCTTCCTCGCACAACGTATCAGCATTGCGATACAACGAGGAAATGCCGCCAGCATACAGTGCCTCAAGGACCTACTTTAGATTTAAGGTAGGTAGTTAGGTAAGTTACACTTACTGTATATATTTCGAAAATAAATGTTTCTTTATCCGAATATTTTTATAATTATTAGGATAATATAGTTTATAAAAAATATGTGCCCGAGGTACAACGTGATGTGTCCAAGGAACATCTGGGGTGTTGTTCCTTGGACAGTTTTGCCTTTTTTTAGCCGACGTATCCTATCAAAATAAACATACCAATCCTTAAATTTCGTATTGTATTAGATAATTTATTAATGTATCTTATGATATTCGGATAAACAACACTTTTGTAGCCTTTCGTTTTTTTTTTCTAGAAAACATTAAAGAAAAAACTGTCCGAGGTAGAATAGCCTACTGAGCTAGGACGCAGAGTTGGTTATTGAGATAGAAGGGTGCCTAGCTTACTACATTCAGTTAAGTCCGTGTGATGTGGGAGACAGTGCATTCGACAGCAACATCACGTCACGTCGAGAGTCAACAAACAAGCTTACATTTGGGGGATATTTCGGGAGTCACGCCAGTAATAACGGAAGCGCATTTCCGAGAGGAAATACTGCCTTTTATGTCCCATTATTAGTTCGGAGTACACAGAGAGCGGGAGACAGATTGCTCGTCCTTTAAAATATCGTTAACAGAATGACACTTCATAAATACACTTGGAAAAACATACTAGTATAATAATGTACCTATTTGTGGAAAGACTATATTTATTATTTATTTATTTGAAAATGCGTTCAGGGTTTCATCAGAAATCGTAAAAAGATCGGCCTGTCATAATTTAATTATTCTGAAGTTCTAAGAAGATGGGAGACTAGCCAAGTGTCCATCGTTTATCGAGTAGGTAAGCAAATCGAAAATCAATATATACCTAATGTATATATACACGCATATTTTATTGACTTTTCCTACTCTCTACTGTTTGTTATCTGTCATTTATACATTAATGATCAGCAACATTAGAACATGCATAAAAGACACTACTTAGTACTTTAATATTGCTAAAAGATACTGTGATCAATGGCTACCTAACAAAAAAAAAGAGTAATTAACCAGAGACACACTTAGTAGGTTTATTAAGTTTCCCGCTCGTTTAGGCGGACTATTATAAGATTAAGAATCATTTATTCGTGACGATCACACACAACACATAATAAAAGAACAAAAACAGGAAAACAGAATTGTTGTGTGCATCACGAAATGGACCCAACTCATAATGCTAGTTTTGAAGCCAGCGCTGGTCTTCCGTAGGGCCCATTCGGTGATGCCACGAAAAGTAACACATAAAAGGACTAAAAACATAACAGTAGGTATAAATTATTAGAATTACCATCATTTAAAACATCACAAAACCAAAACAAAAATTAAAAAGAAAAATACTTGTCATGAACGCGACAATACCATCTGTCAAGCTTTGATCGTTATGGCTGCTCCCTCCACCCGCTTTGCACGGTCCCACAGGACCCTGCTTAGGCTATCTGTGCTTTTTGCGCACAACTGACATTACTGAGTTTTTACAAACGTCCAAATCTCTTTTACAATGCATTAGCTCGGAATCTCGGAAAGTGCTATTTTCAAGGGAAAACTTATGCATAGAAAGTGGCTCTTTCTCATACACACGTGCGAGAAAGTAGCTTTTTAATTTAAAAAAAAATCTGTAAGTAGTCTAATGCGCATTTTCCAAACCAAGGCATTATTTGAATAACATACATTTTTTAGGTTTAAGATTCTTTATTCTCATTAAGAATTTTAACAATTTACATGAGAACTTAAAACTACTTAATGTACTAATAATGTATAAAGTTAGCGATAGTACAAACAACACTGAGGGTATTTCAATCTACCCACAGTAAAAATAAAATCATGCCAATAAACACTTCAACAAAAACAATTAGTGGTGCATGCATTACAAAAAAATTCTACTGTTTGCACTTTGGCTGCACTGCATTTACAAAGTTTTGTAACTATTATTAAACTGATATCCAGTACGGCTTTATTTTGAAATTCGTAACAACTGTATACCATCAGGGGTCAACCCGTTTCTGGTCAGTATGTTGGATAGATAAGATGCAAGGTATTGTGAATCGGGACTGGTTCAATAGTTGCTATGAGCTCATTGCGCATTTATCCATCGTTTTTATTTATTTCAAGTTAAGGTCTATATTTAAATGGGCATGCATTTTTATTATATTTTAACATTACTCTCGCATGTAGGCTGACTTAAAGATACTGGATGTGGTATTATAGTTATGTGTGCGCAGTCTGCGTAGATTGACAATAACGGTATATTTTTATGTAAGTATTGATAATGTATTTTTAGATAGGTGCCATATATATATGAGTTTCAAGTATTCCTTTTTTGATATATATATTTTTTGTTATTGTTTTTTTTTTGTTGTTAACATACATCAGACATACATTTTCGTCTTTATTATACAATAATACACATTTATAAAATATACAATCCATTAAAAGTGTAAATATCGAAACAGACAATTAAATTTTAATATGTATAGGTATAGCAACTTATTTACTTTTTTTTAAGTTTTCAAAAGAAAGTTCCTTCATATTTTATTTTTTCTCCATCTGGGACCCATTTGCAAACAATAGGCATGCATTATATTTGTTTCTACTCCGCTAGTTTTTTTTCCGAATAAAAGCTTTACCAGACTTAACTAGACATTATAAGTATTATAACTCACTTTTTATTATATACATTTTTCAAATAAGTACATTAAAAGCAGCACCCAAAATTGTAATTATTATAATTAAATGTTGGTATCTAAATGAATAAAGTTTTTGTTTTCTTAAGTCCTAGAAAATAATTTCATTTTGTGACACACGTAACCCGAAATGACCCGAATGCTCATTTCAGACTGAATAAAAGAAAATTTACGAAAGTAGGAGCGAGACGGACACGCTCCTACCATTACTCTATCAGGAGCGAACCGGACATACCCCCGAACGTAGGAGCGAGACGGACACGCTCCTACCATTACTCTATCAGGAGCGAACCGGACATACCCCCGAACGTAGGAGCGAGACGGACACGCTCCTACCATTACTCTATCAGGAGCGAACCGGACATACCCCCGAACGTAGGAGCGAGACGGACACGCTCCTACCATTACTCTATCAGGAGCGAACCGGACATACCCCCGAACGTAGGAGCGAGACGGACACGCTCCTACCATTACTCTATCAGGAGCGAACCGGACATACCCCCGAACGTAGGAGCGAGACGGACACGCTCCTACCATTACTCTATCAGGAGCGAACCGGACATACCCCCGAACGCCGCAGTGCCAAGTGTGCCATTATTTATTTGTTAATGAGAAGTAAAGAAGATAAGATAAAAATTCTGAAGATGTTCTTAATAAAATTATTCAACTTTATTAGAATAGTGTTGCACAAATAATTTAAAAACTTTCAAGTTCGTTCTTATAAGTACTTGTATTTTAATTTTACGCATCTATATTAAGTAGAAACATTTATTTTCGAAATATATACAGTAAGTGTAACTTACCTAACTACCTACCTCTATCTACCTTAAATCTAAAGTAGGTCCTTGAGGCATTGTACCTAGGATGTTGGCGGCATTTCCTCGTTGTATCGCAATGCTGATACGTTGTGCGAGGAAGCCACCAGCTCTTCGGTCACCAGTTACATCTACCAGACGTTTCGCGATTTCTACGAAAAATTAAATATTTTTATTCGCATCTGTATTGAAAAACGTCGTTCGATACACGTGATGATACCTATGACATATTTCTCGCGTCCCGAGTATTACCTCTAATCTTAAGATACCACGAGACTCGTACAGTAATCAATGACATACTTTTCGCACTACCTTCGAAATGGACTATTACATCACTATCACTTTTTCACTATGGGAATGAAAGTAATTGATATTGATTGTTTCTAAATTAAACATTTTCAAGTTCAATTAGTAATAGGTACTGTGTGTGATTATTGTTAGTTTTCTTGAAATACAGTGTTGAAAACGATAAAGTTTAAATGGACTATGTTGATGAAAACTCTGTGATCACCAAACAGGTTGTTTTCAAACGAAAGTTGCCTACCGCTCAAATTGTTACCAAATTGTAAATGGTATTGACACATGAATTGCATAAAATATTACTTATTAAATTTTTTGTCTGTGATGGCAGGTGGTTCCACCTGCCAGACAGATACATAAGCCGATAATTCCGAGCTCCCTCGTCCTATTGAAACCAGAATGAATGGCTGAACATGTATGGCGGTGCGGCAGTGAATCGCAAAGACCGAGGACAGCTAATTAGGCGCGGCTCGTCATTCTGTCAACTCCTCAGCTAGGGCTTGTGCTACTAAATATACAACAAAATGCATAAACACAAGTTCATACAAAAGCGTCGTCAGTCAGTCACAGCTCAGGAGTGGAAGCTGATAAAACTAAAGGTGGTTTGTGTGGAATATACTTATTTAATTCAAGATCGTAGGTCCAATTTTCGGCAAACATATTGAATCGTGCTAGGGTTTGAAGTCATGACCTTCGGTTTGAAAGTCGTACGCCTGACCACTTATTCATTATATTCGTGTTCGTAACAATGCCACGGTTATGCGTAGTAGCACAGTACAGCTGGGTAAATAGATGTCATACTCATACCTAGTCTGAAAGTAAACTGGCACAATAGACACATCGGGAGCTTCGTAACATCCGCGGGACGAAGTGACGAAACGAACGAGCACATGAACGTTGAGCAAGTCCCTATTGTATCTGTAATCTCATCTAATTGCTCAATGAGCGCGGCAACAGTGATAAGCGCACGTGTTGATAGAGGCCGATGGCCGCGCCGCCGCGCTACCTGATACACCACGCAAACACACATTGTCGCCAGTAATATAACTCCAAACACGGGTTTTTCTACATGTGACTACAGTTTCTTGATCAATTATAAAATGATTTTATGTAATGTTATACGAGTGTATGTGAAGGACCCTAGTAGCTAGGCTACCGCTGGGTAAAGCGTGAGACTTTCAGTATTATGTACGAAATAACGGCGACCCTAGCCTTGGTAGTGACCCTGCTGCTACGAGCCGGAGGTCCCGGGTTCGAATCCTGTTAAGGGCATTTATTTGTGTGTTTATCACGAATATGTTCCTGAGTTATGGACGTTTCCTATGTTCATATGTATTTATCTATATAAGTATTTATATCGTCGCCTAGTACCCATGTACAAGCTTTGCTTAGTTTGGGGTAAGGTTGATCTGTGTGAGATTGTCTCCAAAATATTTATTTATTTATATCCAATAGCCACTTCATGTTTAAATCACTCTTAAGCCAAAGGAAAACGACAAGTTCGTTCGTAAGCGTTTCGTTTCAAACTGTAACATTGTATATGTATTGCCTTAAATAAATAATAATACGCATAGATACATATGTATGGTCAAAGAACAGAGTATTATTTTAGATTTTAGCTCATTTATTCACTTGTATAAACTCGGAATACTGTTAGTAATATTCATATTGTGCGCGCAGCGTAGTGCGGCGTTATCGGTCGCGTCGCGTGAACCCAACTAACAACTAGTTACACCTATCTCCAAACTTTAATATAATATGCACTAGCTGACCCGGCGAACTTTGTTCCGCCTTAGAGGGAATAAATGAGCAGAGTTTTGATTTTATCAAGGTAAATTTTTTATTTGGATGATTAACGTATAAATTAAAAAGGAAGTATTTTAATTATTTTTTATTGGCCATGTATTTTAGTGCCAGTTAACCAGGGTCAACTTCAAAATTTGACTATAATTAACCATAGACTACATTACGTTTAGCTGTAAGTTGCGTTTTGTTTTCTTATACCATTTTTTTTAATGAAGGGCAAGACTGTTTTTTTACTGATAAATTGCTTTCAGTTGCGTTTTGTTATTCCATATCCATTGCGTTTTGTTATACCACGTTTGATGTTACGTCCCACGGGAACGTGATAAAAACTATCCTATGTCCTTCTCCTGGTTCTAAGCTACCTCCCCACCAATTTTCAGCCAAATCAGTTCAGCCGCTCTTGAGTTATAAATAGTGTAACTAATACGACTTTTCCCACGGGAACGTGATAAAAACTATCCTATGTCCTTCTCCTGGTTCTAAGCTACCTCCCCACCAATTTTCAGCCAAATCAGTTCAGCCGCTCTTGAGATATAAATAGTATAACTAACACAACTTTTCCCACGGGAACGTGATAAAAACTATCCTATGTCCTTCTCCTGGTTCTAAGCTACCTCCCCACCAATTTTCAGCCAAATCAGTTCAGCCGCTCTTGAGTTATAAATAGTGTAACTAACACGACTTTTCCCACGGGAACGTGATAAAAAGTATCCTATGTCCTTCTCCTGGTTCTACGCTACCTCCTCACCAATTTTCAGCCCAATCAGTACAGCCGTTCTTGAGTTATAAATAGTGTAACTAACACGACTTTCTTTTATATATATAGATTATATTGACTAAACTTTGTCTTTCCACTTCCTGTTGATACAGGTTCCTAGTTCATATACAAGTCCCTTTCAGATTGTCCGGGATTCTAAGTTATGAACGACTTTAACGCGGAAGGAGTCGGTGGTACAGTCAGCGTGTTAGTAGCTGACTAAGCGCAACTTGTACCATTCGGAGTTGGCCAACAAACCCGGAGTTAACCTTTTTTTATTATGGAGCTAACTCCAGTTTAGGGCAGATCCCGGGTGGTGCAAGTGGACCTAAACTGACGATTAACGCAAGTATCTATCACCATTGTACAGTTATAATAAAATATCGATGGCAAAAAAATAATACATACTCGTATGTTGAAACGGTGTTTACTCTCTTAGGTCTTAAACTTAATAATAGTGGTTCGTTATTTCTGATCTTTGCTCAGATTAGTTATTAGGTTCTACTCGGTACACACCGTGTTTTTCAGCAATTGCTTTACGTTGGCGAAACTGAAAGTTCCTAGAATGACCAATTTAGAGATCATGCAGTAGTTAGATATTTTGTTTTCTAAAAATATAATTTTGTAAACCTGTAATTTAGGATTTCTGGCCATTTAAAAATTGTATGTCGTACGTGTTTCCCATTTTCACTCAGGATTTTTTTGTAGGTAATGATTTAATACAAGTTTCAATGTGGCCCCAGTCAACAATAAATAATGTCAACAACAAAAATGGGCTTAGATCATGATTTATTGATAAAGCCCACTTCTTGTCGGACTATTTGTAGTAGATATTACACAATTAATTGTTTCCGTTTTTGTCTTATGAAGGAATATTGAGAATTTGAGATGTACGTCTTTCAACACGTAATCCTTAATTTCAATTCGCGTTTATGCGGTGAATAATGGAGATTTACAAAAAAGTTGCCAATCAGCAAATTTGCAGAACCTTAAATATCCAAATGAGTCACGAGAAAAAATCGTCTATAAACACTTTTTCTGAAAAAGTTATAATCCCATAGAAACGTCTGAGAACCCAAAATTTACATACAAAAGTGACCTAGGAAAACTGGGTCGTCACCAGGGGTCGGACAAAAAGTGCGGGTGACGTCAAACCACATATAGGATGATTGGAATCGTTGATTTAATATTTTTGATTTTCATAAACACTTATCACATATCATATATCAACCTCTTTATTAAACGATATCGCCACTTGAAATGAGTAAGTACGTTTTTGACTGACATTGTCAATCCAATCAGATGAACAATAAATTGACTTTCTTTATTGTTTAGCTATTGTATCTTCATCTTCACTATAATATTTAGCTAAAATTTATATTTACTAATGAATAAAAAAAAAACGCTGTAAAATGTCATCTTTACTCGAATATAGTTGCAATTTTCCGTTGTTGGAGGTACTTACCGTGACAACCACGTATACTGCTCTTGCTGTAATCAAGATATACCAACGAAGGTTAGCAATATTAAAAGACATTTGGAGACAACCAAACATGTCGGAAACGTAGAAAAAAACGATACTAACTACCACCTGTATTATTAATTCCATGCATAGATTTATTTACGATTACCTAATTTGTTACTTCATTAATACTATTGCGTTACTACATGTCACACGGAAGTTTGAATACAAACATCAACTACGTCATTTTTACGTCATCCACGCTTTTTGTCCGATCCCTGGTCGGTACCTTCTCAGGTTGGTTCGTTTGTACTGAAAATTTGTTTACGATGCCAGAAAGAGTTAAGAAAGGTGGGGATTAAAAAAATTGTCGCATAATTAATAGAGTTTCTGAGAATCCAGAAACTTTCAGTGTGACCTACGTAACTTCAAGAGCGCATTCTTTAGCTTAAATAAGTTAATTTCTGAAAGTCACTGGTATTTTCATTAGCCCCGTATAGAAGACAGTCACTAGGTAATTTAATTTTATATCATACATTATTTGAAAGTGTGTAAACGGCGTATGAGTAGTAGGTATTCGACATGAAATTGATATGTCATAGTTGTCACTTACTTAGTAAAGTTCATTCTAATTCCAGTTTTACATAGCGGCTAATGCAATATGTAATTATTTTGTATGAATAATGAAAAAGCTAAAAATTAACGAAATTAATAAAACTTTGTATGCCATTCTGTTTTCTTAATTAAATTCCTTAAAGCCATATAACGAATAACAACCTTAAAAGGCCTGTATAATTCTTGTTTTATTGTCAAAATTTACTAGGAATTATGAACAACCTCTAATAATTACCGGTTAAACCGCAAACTTTTTACCTTGAGTTTCCGTTCATGCAATCGCTCCTAGATATTGGAATCGGATATCAATAAGAAAAAAACAATGTAAATGAAACGTTGATTAATATCGGCTTGAGTGTAATAGCTCCGCAGCCTGTACGGCGAGCGGGGCGACTGAGGGGGCGACGCTCTCCACGACCTTCTCCCCTCGCCCTCGTCGCGAATCTATCCCTATAGTTCTTGAATTACGATGACCTATATTGGTACCATGAGTTGCTCTCTCTTATTTCATCGCTATCATCTACGCGATTCGAAAGTATATGCATCTTGCTTGTTCTTAATAACAGTGTACTCGTACTTACCACGAGGTTGAAACTACTGTAGAAATATATAGTCGGTAGCGTCTACATCAACGCACTGTCAGTGCATCTTCAAGGGCATTGTCAAGCCAGATGGAACTGTATTTAGATAACGTGTCAAAATCTATCCTTTCGAGATCTATAGCCACTCATGGTAGACTCACAGTACTCACACCGATCGGAACGAGTGGCATATATAAGATTATAATAGGTATACTGCGTTTACTAATGCACACGCGTATAGCCTAAAATATATCAAACAAAAATGTTTTAGTTAAAGGTACCACTTTGTCGCCTGTTGAGAAGGTTCATCCACATTATTAAGTCTTGTTTACGCACATATTTATTTACTTCGTCAATTTATATGTGATCAAGGCTAAATATGATATCGAATAGTAAAATGTTTCAAAATATTACATTTTTGATACAGTCTTTTGAAGGCATCTCACGACAGCCCCTTGTCGCAGCCCTCTTGTCGTGTGCTCGTAGTTGCGACCTATGTGTAGGTATAATCATTTACTTGTAGATTACTACGGTGGACATTATGCATCGTCATCTAAGTACCTACAACCTGCAGTCGTCCGTGTTAGCCCCGGAGCGCAATGTCCGCCGGCCATTCCCGTTTCCCAATTTGGTGTGGTGCGGCGTACGGCGACTATTTATACCACGTGGTAAGGCGAAGTCGACGCATGCGCCGCCTCCCTGCTCCTCTATCCCGCTCTATATAAATATAGAACACGGGAATCCATCGCGAATCGTGTTTACCTACCACGAGGCCAAAGTATTATTGATGAGCACATTGCATGAATAAATTGATCAATACTCGGACTATCCCAGTCTTGCTAGATATTTTTCAGCGGAATTTAATTTAGATCTTTTAAACATTTACAAGATAAGTCGTAGTTTTTCATACGCAAATTAAGAATAAAAGGAATCGTTGACTGCGTCTCCGAAGTGGCATTGACCGAATCCCACGCAAGCGATGCTGCGGTCACAACTACTGTAATCAACATCACAAGCAATGACTTTAGTCCAGTAAGTTATTACTGTAGCATATAACTATTACCGACTACACCTGTAATATTATATAACATAATAATACTTTACAAATAAGCATATATTTGAAGGAAGGATGGGATGCCTTACTAAGTATAACAGTTTCGTGAAAAGAAACAGCTTCCAAATTGAACACCAAATGGGGAAAACCATACTCACAAATAATCTTCTTGCTAAAAATGAAAATACAAATGTCAGTCATACCGAGCAGTCTCCATGAGGGTGAGAGGCACCAAAAGACACATCGAAGACGGAACAGGAATTCTTTACTAAACAATAAACTGCACCCACCGTCCACCCTGTCCACATCCCCCCATCGTAGGTAGGTACTTCAATCTGTCCATTTCGGTTTCTTGAATATTTTGTTATATATTTTTGCATGATCAGGATTTTGAAAAAAATGTTATAGGTATTGTATTTTATTTTAACCTCAGAAATGACGTGTGCGGTGAATGCAGTATACGTTTACTAAGGTTGCGACTACTACTGCTCCCCCCATGTTTTTCTTAGCGCCACTACCACCCATGCTACCTAATTAACTCACCTGCAGTTATCTGTTAAATTTAATGATTAAAACAAAACGCTTAACTCTAGGTTAGTTGCGTTGTGCAAATGAAGCATCGTTAGGGTAATCCGTTCAGCTGATCTTAGTGAATGTGGCTACCCGCCACTCCAATGAATAAGCAACTGTGCCAGAAAGCATTTTATTCTATTTGATTTCAAAATGTTTGGTGGAAATTAGATATAATAAGTAGAACCCTATGCATTGCGAATTGCTTGAACCAAGTTATAAACATATTACATAAGTAGATTTTTCTGTCAAGGTAAAAGGGATTAAAGTTTGTTAGAAGTCGCAATGTACTGCGAATTTTGTCATTTTTCTACTATGATAAGAGACTTCAATAAGGCTGATGTTACGGTACATTGAAAATACAATTTAGTTTGTATGAAAAAGTGAAAACCTACAGAGTACATCATTTTTTAAAGTTGTTGAACAAAAGTTGTTAAGTTTGAGGAGTAGTACCTGCGATTTAATTTATTGCTCCTGTTACAGGACACACCCGGTATAAGTATTAAAATGTTCGCACATGACATTGGTATTAAAATATACTATTCCATCAAGCTCAAAACATCTTATATGTACAATCACGTGTAGTTAGTCCAGAAACAGCATTGCCTCCGTATTGCGAGGAAAGACAGAAGTGAGAAAACAATAACCTTTCGAGTTGGCAGACGCCTCACTCGCACTACTAATTAGCCAATTACGCCGAGCCGCTTTCAGATTTTAGTTCAGTGGCCTATGATCGGGAGAATATTCCCAGTTAAATATGGGGTGTTCGTGAGAATAATATCACTCTAACTACTAATGCTATGCTGTTAGATTGTTTAGAAAACGTTATCTAAATCATAATATTGTACGTGCGTAACATAAGTCACTCGTTTAAACTTAACTGAACTTAACTAAACTGAGCCTATACCACGACAATCGAACGATTGCGGATTTGTATCTCCATCTCTGTCATACTTGCATATTTGAGTGACAAAGAGGTTTTCCCGTCAATGCCAATTTTCGATGTTCATGGTAGGCATGCTGAAAAGTATTTTTTTAAACACAAACAGTCATAATGAGGTATAGGTACGGTATAGTGTACAGGTTTAAACATACCTATCTTTAAAATAGACCTGGAGGTTCATTAAAGAATAATAAATATTATTAACTAACGAAAGTAGGTACCTAGACGGGATTGGACATCCAAGAATATAGTAAAACATTTATTTTTGAAATATACACAGTAAGTTTAACTTACCTAACTACCTACCTCTACCTACCTTAAATCTAAAAAAGGTCCTTGAGGCATTGTACCTAGGATGCTGGCGGCAAGAATTGGACGGAGGACTGGACTCTCGGGGAATTGGTCATACGAGGCCACGATCGACAGGTATAACAGAACAGCATTAAACATAAAGAAAAACCAATTGTAATTGGATTTATCATAATGTCTTAGGAGAACGTGCGTGCTGTGGGTGTGTGTGGTTAACATTGAAATGAAATAAAAACATCGCCGTTAAATTTACTGTATCCACGGTTTCTGTAAAACGGTTAACTCCAAGTTATGTGGACAACCCCGGGTCGTGAAAGTTTCAATAGACAAGTGAGCACACCCAATTCTGTATCAAAACATTCGCCACCTGATACTTTGGCTAGTGATAATTATTGTACCTACTCTTATACAGTTCGTTGACCCGAATGATTAAAAGTTATCAACTAACGAGAAACACGTGGCCGTTTCAGAAATAGAGCGCTCGTTGTGACGTACAGGCCTAAATTTGTGGGCCAAGGAGAGTCCAGAAACAAAAGACCACCGTTGCCAATACGCCGGCTTGATGTACTGACAGCAAGACTCTTGCTGGCCGTTGCTAGGTCTTATGTATTTGCAATAAGATTTCCGACAGGTCAGTTACCAGTATCGACGACAGTACCTACGTGTAATGTACAAGCTGAGCCAATCGGAATGCAATTACAGACTATCAACCATAACGCAACATGTCCAAGCACACAAATTTCCGCCTGTATCGGTTTGCTAACCTACGAAACGCGTTCCATGATTCCATCTTCCATGAAATCCTATTAAGGATTACTCCAAAAAGGGATCTACATCGTATTTCATATTACGACGAGCTTTGACCCCGTGGCGTGTGTCTTCGGGCTTCCTTTTAAAGCTTATTAAATACAATACAATCAAGTTTGGCTAAGTATGTGCCTGCGGTGTCTGGCTGCTGTCCATCAGTCCTCTCCTCAGATTAGCTCCATGAATTAACGTTTCTATGTTAGAAACTCTAGAAAGCCGAAATGACACAATTTGGCATAAATAATTATTACTAAAAACGATAACGTCTCTACGTTATAACATTTTAGTCTGTATTTGTGTCCTACACGTTTGATTAATTTTTTCGCATTCGGTCCCATAAAACTATGGGACTGAAAACTATTAGACAAGTATTCCAATGTTGTTAATCGTGTCTTCTATTTTTCTACACCGGCAAACACAGTAAACACATATTTAAATATCAAACTAGTTTATTACTGCGTCAGAGTTCAACCCCCAATGTAATAAACATGATAAACAACTGTAGAAGCTCCCGCCATCCTATTCCGCTTGTCGCGAAGGCTCCGCAAAGTTTCAAGTGGTCGTGTGTGAACTGTGAAGTGCTATTTACGGCGCTTTTCCGTTGCCAATTATAAGTTTATTCCGAATTTTGGAAATTGTACGCTGGTTTTAGAACAGTATCTTAGAATTGGCTGTACTAACTTTGTCTAAATACTATACTCTAAATCTGCCTTTAACGTTTTAAATGACCGAAGTGTAATTTATACTGCCTTATAAATTAAGTGGTACATATATATATTATATGTATATATAGTCTGACAACCACCCATAGTCTGACAGTAGTTTTTTTATTTAATATACAGTGTGTGAATCAAATACGGGCGAACCTCTTAACGGTGGTTAGTATAACACATAAGAAATGTAATTAGGTAACTTTGAAATGGAATTGCAATTAAAATTTTATCCATAGAAAATAATTCGGCCCGCAATGTAATGCAAACACACTCGCGTTAAACATTCGTTGACAACTGTCAGCGTCAAAGAATGTATAGTACATTGCTGCTGAAAATTTTATTAAAAATTTTTATGGGGTCATTATTAAGTTTAACTTAAAAATATGTTTTAATTATTGATAACACTAATGAATTCTATGTTTGGTTAAATTTATCGCCCGTATTAGACTTACGCACTGTATATGCCTCTCTTATTTTGTCACTCAGAGAAACATATAAATAAAATAAAAAAACAGACTGTGGTTGTCAGACTATACCTAATCCTATTTGCATATTTAAATCTATTCGTAAAATAATCAATTTACATTATACTTAATTGTAAACTGATTAAGTAGTTACGATATTTTAATCGTTTCTTGTATAATAAACTATAAAACTAAGTAATTATAATAATAATAATTTGGTGTACCCCTTACATTTCATTAAATTGTCGAAAGGGCCTCTGCGTGTTGGCTTCGGCTCCGCGTACGCCTCCCAAAGGTCCGGAACACCATTGTTCCGTGATGGGAAAGACATTAATAATTTAATAATAATTAAGCCATTTATTTCCAATAGAAAATTAACAGAATAAACATGCAAGATTAAGTACAATACAATTTTTTTTTTTTAATAGTTCTAATTAGTTCACTTGCACTGTTTAAATTTTTTTTAGCGTCTCTAAAATAAAATAAAACTAAGTAGGTGTAAGTATATGTATACTATGTGTGTGTCTATCCTTAAATTAAACTACGTAACCCTAAAAACCTGCAATGAGCATGTCGGGCCATGCTCAGTGTAAGGTTCCGTAGTTTACCGTCCGTCATAATCGGCAACCTTAAAAAGTGTTTTAATAGATACCATGCACAATATGCTTATAATAATTAACAATTCGATGATACTCTCGATCACTCCCGTCCCGACCCCATCAACTCCGGAAAAATCTTAACAGCGCGAAGTAGACGAAATTTAGTGAGTAACGTTATCTGTATCTGTTTCCAGAGTTATGCAGCGTCGACGCCGTCGAAAGTTTCGTCAGCGCCTCCGCACACGACGCTGCAGCGGTCGGTGCGCGCCGCGGCCGCCAGCAGCGGCGCCGGCGCGCGCGTCATACCGCGGTTCCACTTCCCCAAGGGCCGGCCGCCGCCCGCGCATCAGCAGGACCACGCTATACATAAAGTCCAGTCCGCCTTCGCTACCTTTCCTAATAGCCAGGTAAATACACACTCCGTATAATAGAATATTTCGATACAACTGCGAAAAGGAGGGAATTCGCAATGAGTGGCGGTAAAATATAACTCGACCGGAGTGCTTTAAATCGACACTAGTTGCAAATTGTCTATTCGCATTTGTATCGTACGACCTTCTACAGTACATATGGCCCTCTGAATTTTTGACATGGGCACTTAAAGTGCTAATCGTCGCACTAGTGCGGTAATAATGGTAATATAGATATCCGGAGATAATACTACTCATAACACAAAGGAAGAAATCAAAAATAAATTAATGGGCGAATCGGTTATCTTACAAAACGAATGAAATTTCAGCCTACAGCAATGCCTGAGAGAACAAATAAATATAAGCCACCGTTCAGATTTATTCAGCAAACGGAATTTAGGCATCCGTCTAGACTGCAGATTTATTGGATTCCCCTCGCTTCAATGGAATTCCCGAGTGACATGTACTGTGCTGATGTACTGATTAATAATACCTACAGTTTCTGAGCTGGTCGCTCTATGGTCTGCATATCTGTAGGTATAGTGGATAAGGATCACTAGCCCCACCCGGGATTAGCCAAAAAACGTTTTTTTTAAATGGAATTTGACAACTGAACTCCGGTAAAAGTGTTCAGAGGGCCTTACTCCTTTTTTAACGTCAATGAAAAGCGGTTTTTACATGATAACGGTAGAAATTATTAAAAAAATAAACATAACTATGTGTTAGAAGTAAATTATTTTATAGTTATTTTCGTGACAATAAGGTATTTTTCTTTTTAGTGGTTTTCTAGAAAACACCGTGACATAGTGGCCCTTTTCAACGAAGACAACCTGCCTATTGACCACTCTGTTAGTGTTTTGAGTTAAATAATGTAGGTAAGTTTTCCATCACTAACCAGAGAAATAACATGTATACTGGACGGATAAGGTAATTCAAAACTTCGGGCATTTACCTCCTACCAAAAAATATATATTTAAATTCTAAATCAGACAGTTATCAGCGCGGAGATAGCTGTCGTTAAAAAGGAGAACGGCCCATGACGCGGTAATGTCTTATTTTGACTGTACCAATAAACCTTTTATGTTTAGTATTATTAAATGAAACAACGTGTTATAGCTGAGAGCCATCGAACAAGAGGAACTTTATTCTGTAATGGTGAACGGAAGTGACATACATGTCAAAGACAAGCATACATGGTACCAACATTCATATTTGTTTATTTGATGTTACTACATATAAAAAATAATTATTCTAACACCCCAACTACAGCAAATAAACAAAACTTCTGGAAATAAGAAAATATTTTAATATTAGCTATTTTCATTCCCACATACTCCCATAGCTTCTATACATTTATAATGTTTAATTGCACATAGAGCTTTAGTCATTACATCAGCAGGCATGGCTGTAGTTGGCAAATATTTTAAACTAATAATTTTATCATTTAGTGCATCCTTCACAAAATGATACCTAATATCTATGTTTACTTTTCCTTACATTGCCACAATTTGAAACCAACTTCTGTGCACTCTGACTATCGTTAAATAATGGTACAGTATAACAATCACCAGTAATTTCACATTTTAAAGCTCTGAGATACATAGCTTCTTTGCAAGCCTCGGTGATTGACATTAGCTCTGATTCCATGCTAGACAAAGCAACTGTCCTTTGCTTCTTACTGAGCCATGAAACAGCTGAGCCTGACATTTTGAAACAGTAACCGGTGTAAGACCTTCGGTCTATAGGATTACTTGCCCAATCGGCATCTACGTATGTACACGGCACCTTCAAGCTGAGCTTTTCCACTTTCAAATTTTAAACAATAGTTTTTAGTTTTACTTAAATATCTCAGTATTCTCTTCGCATAATTCCAATGAACTTTAGTATGACATTTATTGAATTGACTGAGAAAACTAACACTGAAAGCTATATCAGGCCTAGTCATTACAGATAAATACATAAGACCTCCAATAAGGTTTTGATATGGAATTTCCTTATCACATATTTCAGACTTTTCTATATTTAACTTACATTCCATTGGAGTACTGGCCTCTTTACAATTAGACATATTAAATTTCTCTAACAAATTGTTTACATATTCTTCCTGGTCTAATGTAATAACATTTTCAAGTTTATCAATCTTTACACGCATACCCAGGCACTGTTGAACTTGGCCTATTTTTAAAGTTAGAACTTAAAACAGATACTAATTTGTCTGTCTCTACTTTACTGTTTGAATAAACAAAAAAATCGTCCACATATAGTGCTACAATAACTTTCACATCCTCATTCTTATTAAACATGGTAAACACACAAGGTTCTAGTTTACATTTTTTAAAACCTAATTCCATTAAAAGTGTCTCTACTCTTTCATACCATGACCTGGACGATTGTTTCAAGCCATAAATGGCTTTGTTAAGTTTTACAATCACCTTTTCTTTGTTAACATCACAAGATATATCTGGTTTATACATATAAATATCCTCTTTGAGGAAACCATTTAAAAAAGCAGTTTTAACATCTAGGTGTGTAATATCTAAATTTAATTGCACTGCTAACGCAAATAACAATCTTAAAGTGGAGTGTCTAACCACAGGTGAGAAAGTGTCCTCCTAGTCTATTCCTGGCTTCTGTGTGAAGCCTTTAGCCACTAAACGCGCTCTGTAACGCACACTTTTATCACTGTTAACTTTTACTTTAAAGACCCATTTGCACTGCACTAATGTTTTACCTGAAGGTAACTGGTCGACCGGAGCCCATGCTTGATTTTCTTCAAATGCTTGCAACTCATCCACCATAGCCTCAACCCATTTGTCCTTATCTGGTCTGTTCAGGGCTTCCTGAACACTCACAGGATCACGGATGCATTCTGGGCTTGATGACACACACATGTTGGTAAATCCATAGCGCTCTGGTTGCTTCCGTATGCGCTTAGCAACCTCCACTGGTGCAGGCTCCTCTTCTATTACCTCCTGCTGTAATGTATTATCGAAATCAGATATTGCATTATTATAGTCAAACTTTTCAGATTCATAACATTCTTCAGACTCTACAATGTCCAGATTAGAGTGATCAGGTTCACTTCTGGTCATGACTGTGTCCTCGCAGACAGTTTCTTCTCCATGTCCAGTATCCCCAACTGAAACTGATACTCCATCATCTGAACATGTCTTCTCATATATATGCACATCCCTGCTTGTGGTTATACATTTCTTAACCGGATCATAAACCCTGTACCCCTTGACATTTTCTGGGAAACCAACTAGGATATTTTTCTTCGACTTAGTATCCCACTTAAGTCGCCTCTCCTTGGGAACATGAACCATAACCTGGCTATCAAAAATCCTGACATGGCTTAAATCTGGCTTATTACCCGTCCACAGCTCAAACGGTGTTTTGTCATTCAATCCTGATGCTATTGATCTGTTTTTGAGATAAGCCGCAGTGCTAGTGGCCTCTGCCCAAAACCTTTTATCCATATTTGCATCAAATAACAAGCAGCGAGCTCGTTCCACGACCGTACGTATGGATCTCTCTGAGATAGCATTTTGCTCTGGTGTGTAAGGATTAGACTTCTGATGCACTATGCCTGCATCCTTTAAATAAGCCTCAAATTCATGACTACAGAATTCAAGTCCATTATCTGTCCTAAAAAACTGGATTTTTTTACCTTTCTGGTTTTCTGCCATGGCTCTAAATTCTTTAAAATACTTGAATGCCTCACTTTTTGCTTTGAGAAAGTAAACAAAGACCATACGGGTGTAATCATCAACTAGAATAAGGAAATACCTTGATCCACCAATTGAAGCTGTCTCCATGGGTCCACAGACATCTCCATGCACTAACTCCAAGATCTGGCTGCTCCGTGTTCCTGTGTGATTAAATGGTAAGCGAGCCTGCTTCCCCTCACAACATACGGTGCACGTATTTTTGTTGATGACTGACTTATCACTGTACGATATACCCGAAACTGCTCCATCTTTCATCAACTTCAAGTCATTTAAGTTCAAATGACCCATCCTTCTATGCCAAGTCTCACAGCTTGCTGACGAGTTTGACGTAAACAAACACAGTTTAATTTCTTCTATGATCAACTTATATACACCATCGATCAAATTTCCGATACCAACCAGTTCTCTTTTCTTATTGTAAATGTAACAATGGTTTTCTTGGAACTCCACTTTGTTACCATTTTTTATGAGTTTGCTTACTGATATAAGGTTCGTGCTGAGATTAGGTATACACAAAACGTCCTCCAAAACCACCTCATATTTGCAGGTCGGCGTAACTGTTATAATATCGACGTCGCCTGAGCACAATACTGGCATAACGTTTTGATTAGCCACTATAATCTCCTTCACACTGGTAGTATACGATATATTTCGAATCATGTTTACATCTCGAACAAAATGTCCACTCGCTCCAGAGTCCAAATAAAAGTCACTTTTGCCGTAGTTTCCAGTCATAAACACTGCCGAAAACGCGTGTGTCTTCTTTATTTGTTCTGTCTGCTGGCTACTCGATGGGCATTGATTTTTATAATGTCCGTAAGCTTTGCACCGATAACATTTAATTTTCGACTTGTCGGTGTTGTTAAGGCTTCGTCAGATTAGCGCGTGGCGTGAGCGGGGCGCGAGCGGGGCGCGAGCGGGGCGCGAGCAGAGCGCGATAGAAGCGGGGAGCGCGGCGCGCTTACATCACGCGCGTGTCAGGCGCGCATCGCGCGCGGGTCACGCGCGCGTCGCGCGAGCGCGCCGCCAGCGCCGCGCGCTCGATTCACCGAGCATTTTTCTTTGCGCTGTGACTGCGCGGCGGTCGCGCCGCGCGCCGCGCGCGCGTTGAAAGCGGGGCGCGATAGGAGCGCGGCGCTCGCGCCGCGCTGCGTCCAAGCGCGGGTCGCGCTCGCTTCGCGCCCCGCTCACGCCCCGCTCACGCCCCGCTCACGCCACGCGCTAATCTGACGAAGCCTTTATTGTTGACATTCGCCACAGACAATCCGCCGCCATGATGATTTTTCTTCTTGTCAGAGCTACCAACCTTGACATTCTTACTGTTGTGCTGCCCTCTACTAAAGAATGCGTTGCTAACTTCACTATCATCCGCTGTCAAGTCAATGAATTTCGTTTTTATGACATCTGCACTCTGCAGTAATGGCGATTCCAGAATGTTCTATTGCCATTATCATAGGCATATATTTTTCAGGTAGTCCTGCTAACATCAAACAGCCGATCCACTCGTCGTCCACGGAAAAACCGGTTCCCGATAATTTCTGAGCCGTCTCGATGATTTGTGTAACGTAACTCGTCATTGATTCACAGTTGTCGAGTCGAATGGAAATTAGATTTCGTAATAACGATATTCTTCGGGAAAATCCAGAATCATCAAACATGTTTTGTAGCTTCGCCCACAAATCTTTTGTTGATGTCGCTTCCTTTATGTGAACATACAGCGATGGGTCGATCGTTAAAATAATCTTGGCTTTTGCTTTTGCATCACTTGTGGCTGCCGATTGGGCGGGTTCAGTCTTTATTGTATCTCCCGTACCTTCCAAAATCAGTAGATTCTCCACTGCAAAAGCCCATTCCCGGTAATTCTCACGTCCCTTCAACCTTGGAACGTTGGTCAGGAATGAATTTGAACTCATGGTCGTTATATCACTAACCACTTATTAAAAATTTCAAACAAGTTCAAAATCTCTGCCACTAATTTGATGCTAGCTACCTAAAACCACTTTTAACTATTTTCTATTGAGCATAAATGAGCCCATAACCTATTATTAAATGAAACAACGTGTTATAGCTGAGAGCCATCGAACAAGAGGAACTTTATTCTGTAATGGTGAACGGAAGTGACATACATGTCAAAGACAAGCATACATGGTACCAACATTCATATTTGTTTATTTGATGTTACTACATATAAAAAATAATTATTCTAACACTCATTCGACGAAGAATTCAACCCTCTTTAATACAAATAATACAACAACGTACCATTTTCGAGCCATACGCAAAAAAATGAAAATTACCAACAACTTGGCAGTTCTTGGCTATCAAAAATCAAGCTGAACTCTTGGAATTTTGGGAACTCGGTTTACACGTCTTTAGGACCTAATTAAGGTATTAAAACTACATATATCCAGCTTGCTGGGAATTTGTTCCTGGAAATTATCAAATTTTCTTAACCCACGATTTATGAAAATTAATGAAAACAGCTTATATAAAATCAATAACAATATCAGGGATAATAATAAAGTCTAAGTAAAAAACAGGATAAAATTAAGTAATTATCCGTTTTCGCGGCCTTGGCTTTGTCCAGGGTTTGAAATAATGCGCGAGTTAGACAAGAGGGACAAGGAATTTGCTTAAAAAGTGTGAGGCGGTAAAATGAAGATATTTCTTGACAGAAGGTAGGTATCTATGAAGAAGTTCTGGAACGCTATCGGCTTGGTAGGTGATCATAAGCAAGCAAGCAAGGTGACCTTGCACGCGTTGTTGACAGTAGTGCGGGGTGCGCAGGCTGCCGCGCAGGTGCTAGCTCTGGCTGGCGGCGCGCCAGCGGCCGCGCCTCCTCGCAGGGGGAACTGCACCCACGCCGCATTCAATGCACCATCCATTAACGTGCACGACTCTTCAAACGCAGTAAAGCATTCGCTTTTTATCATGATATACTCGAGTTTAATAGCTAAGATAAGTTAGGTAGAGTGGAGCAAGGGTGACATACCCCTAATGTCTATTTATTGCTATCAAAACGTCTATCCGTCTATTCCCATTATTCGTACGTAAATAAAAGTACTAAGGACGCTCAATGTAGATCAGACACAAGAATACAAACACACCTTATGGCAACACTAGAGGTACAAAGAGACTATAAAATATTTTCTGAATCGGGTGAATTGGAGCAGTTAAAACGTCTTACCCCATCTGCGCAATAAATTCTGGAACATAAGTAGGTATATACTTACAAAATATGGCGAAAATACCTCATGGCGGGAGGCATTACAGAAATATTCTGACATTCTGTACATCCGGGTGCTTCATCAATGATTAGTTAGGTAATACACGGAACAACTTAACTTTATATAGACACAACATTACAACTACTGATTCTAAGTATAAGTACTTATAAAGATTCAGGAAATGGATAATGTGGTATTACGGAATCTTTTGTTACACACATTTGTCAATGGCGCCGACGACGAAGGTCGTGAGACTTTTCTCACACGAACTAGCATTGCGAGGACACACGTAGGTAAATAACACCTATTGCCCACCATCCGGCCGAATCTTGCCTTCAGTTTCGGCCAAATATATGGTTGACATATGTGTTAACTAAAAATTAGCTACAGGTACCTAAAAGGATTAGTTGGGTGCTACACTTACTACACTTAGGTACACCGCTTATTGTCTCTAAAATTAAACAATAAAACGATTTTTTAAATTTAAATCAATACTTAGATGTCTCTGTTGTTGCTCGAAAAGAAACTGAACTAATACCTACTTACTTGCCGAATATTTGGTAAACTGTTATTTCTAATTAAGTAATTACGGTGCTGTAGCGCCCGTCCATACTTTACGATAATAATCCGACGAAGATAATTATTTATCGTTATTGTGTAAAGAATTTACGTAAAAAGAATATGTAATCATTTTAATGTTGTGATGGATTTTTTGCGAGTTGATTAAAAAAATAATAGGTATTATGTCATAGTCGTACAATGTGCGACAGTACTATCTATTTAATATTTTACGTGGATACGTGTTTATGTAAATACCAGTAACTACCTATGTATATAACTATTATAATTTTCCTTTGATATTTTTGTCAAACGACAAGATGGTAAACGTATAGTATACCTACTTACATACATTATTTAATATTTATCAAAATGTGTTTTTCCTGCATTGGTTGTCCGCGCAACTGAACCGAAAAAATTATTAGTGGTATTATTATTACTTTATATTTTATTTTATTTTTACTGTATATTAATTATGTGATGGGTCAATTAACTGAATAAATAAAATACTCAATACAATTCAATTTTTTTTAATGAACAAATAAAATAAAAATGTACTTATATAATTCAATTATTTATTTTATCATAATTCAAAGGTAACACGAATTTTTTACTCGAAATTAGCCCTCATTACCTATGCGCTTGTGATTCTTAAATTCTGTGTTTGTCCCTAAATTCACGTAGTACGTGCTCTAATGCTGTCCTTTTAGGAAATATCTAAATTTACTATCACATATAGATGATTTGATCAAAATCAGTTTAGAGACGGTTCTAAACATTCAGCTGAATGAGCCTTCCTGTTCTCAGGCGTCCCTCCCTATTCGGTTCGGGGGTTTAGAAATTCGCAAAATTTCCAGTGCGACTTCCCCAGCCTTTTTAGCATACACTCAGCACAGCAATATTTCCTATGCGACCGGGAAATATTTTAGGGGCTTTGCCCACAAACTATGAGATCGCAAGCTTTGAGGAAACAAAAAAAGTAATAAATATAAGAGCCTGGGCAGAGAGTACCTTTTTGTACCATTCGGGGTCGAAACTCTTGGTCCATGGGGTCCCAGCGCATGCAAGTTTTTCGTAGATATCGCGAAACGTCTGGTTGATGTTACTGGTGACCGAAGAGCGCACAACGTATCAGGATTGCGTTACGACGAGGAAATGCCGCCAGCATCCTAGGTACAATGCCTCAAGGACCTATCTTAGATTTGAGGTAGGTAGAGGTAGGTAGCTAGGTAAGTTACACTTATGTTACTGTATATATTTTTAAAATAAATATTTAAAGTATAATTAAAAATAAAACTCGTGCTACCTACCTACATCTTGCTCGGCGATTGCGGTAAGTACCTACATATCTATGGAAGTATGCTGGTCAATATATGTATAGCTTTAGCGGTTTTATTGCATTGGACAAGTATAAATTGCTAAGAAAGTAGCGGATGGAAGGATGTCAACTTGTCAAGGAAACTCTGATCTAATTACTCGAGTGAATCCGTGATAAACCTGCGTGACAAATAGCTATTATATATATTTGATGTGGCGGAGCGTTACAGAATTTTTTATTAATAAAAAACCCATTGACAAGAATATTATAACATAGCAAGATAGCTATGTCGTGTACATGATGTGAACCAATATCTACTGCGCCATTGTTACTCCACTGTGAAGTACGTCTACTCGTAGTTGGCACGAGCTGCCTCAACGGTTCCAAAAGTGAATGGGAAAGAGTACTAAAATCTACTAGGTAGGTACGGGCGCCAAGACTGTCCGGTCCGCGCCCTTTCCCTTTGTGGCCACCTAATCATTATTTATAGGTACCTACGATCGATCGATTTCTGCATTCAATACACTAGGTCGTTAGCTACTTTGTTAACGTTTCCTACACAACTTTGGAACCTGTTGCGTATAAATAAATTTTACATACGAGTACCTATCGTCACATTAGGCTATCTCACAACCGCCGCATTCTAGGCCCTAAAGGATTTCGGTTATGATAGAGTAGAGCCTCGGTAATCAGAACTACACTAAAATGTACTACGTATATCAGCAATAAAACTTAAAATATAAATGAATAAATAAATATTTGTATTAAAATGTTTGGCCTATGGCGGTTTCCAAGATTTTATAACGAATGCCGACGGCATAGGGTTAATAATATCATCATTTATAGTATTAAACTTACGTTGAACATACATATAATCATAACTCGCAAACTAATGTTGAGACAGCTCCCCTCGTTTACCATAGTTATTTTCATAGCGGAATCATACGGTATTCATTAGGGCAAGGCAGCTGACATACAGACTATTGTATTTGTTTTACGAAACAGAGCCATTTGTTTTTTATATACCTACGTTAGGTAAAGGTGCATCAGTTCGGGAGCTATTTAAAGAAATATTTTAAATTTATCGTCCCAATATATATGTACCTATATATAGGTATGAGAATATCATTCATGTTAAATTTTAGAAATTTTGATACATTCACTAGAATTTCTGATGTCTCTAGCTATAACACTAAACCCAAAAATAAGCTAGCTATCAGGAAGTGTCGTCATATCGTGTCCGTAAAGTATATAAGTAATTTTTTGGACAATGTATTAATTTTTATAACAACAAGTTGCCAGATGAAATGCAAATGCCCTTTCCCGCTCTTAGGAATTATTTAAAATAATATTACACAGTAGAGGACTATTTAACAGACAAACATGCATGGCCCATAACAGTAACTGTAACTAAACCAAATAAATATAAGTCCCGCCGAGTTTCTTGCCGGTAATAATCTTCTCGGGTTGTGGTGTAGGGTTAGAACCGGCGGTAGTTCTTTTTATTGACGTTCATAATCTTAATGTGCTTAAATTGAAAAATAAAGATATTAAACGACTTCGAAATTTCAAAAGGAGGAGTTTCTCAATTTGAGTGTTTTTTAATTATAATATTTGAAATGGTTAATAGAAGCTACAGATGAACTAACTTACTCACGGTACAGAAAGGGGGATTATTCGGCAGTTTTGTATATTTAGCGAGAACCCAATGAGGACTACCGCGAGTCGATTTTCCGCTATTGGAACGTGGGTCCTGCGGGAACATTTCAAACGTCACTTTGACAGTTCTCTCATACTGACACAGGACCCACGCATGAGTAGCGCCGCCTGGTGAGCGACACTACGGTAGCTCCCATTCGGAATATGCAGAAAGTTATTGTCTATGTTATCCTAATATATACCCTGGAAATCCTTAAATACAATCAAACACTCGTAGTAAAACAAAATATTTGTAAGTAAGTCAACCTAAACAACGAATGAGGACTACCGTATTTTTGCTCACCAGGCGGCGCCACTCATGCGTGGGTCCTTGTTAAGGGCCATTAGTATGAGTTTGTATGGCGCGAAACCAATATTAGAATTGATTATTTTTTATTAATTTCCATGTTAAAAGAGGTACATTAGATTCTTACTATTTTTCAGTTATGTGTAGATTCTGTGTTTTAGAAAATTACATGGGTAATACGTTTTTGTGTGATAATATTTGATAAAACAGTCAATTACTGTTTGCGCTATTTTTACAACGAAATATACTTCTTTTTTTTATTATTGATATAAATAATAGTTACATAACATTTTATATGACAGTACCGTTAAACCAGATCGGTTTGTCTCGATACCTCGTTCCGCAGTTCTTAATTAATCAAAGACGAAATTCAGTGCAACATAAAAATGCCGTTCTTCATAAACGCTCATCAAACCTCTGTTAACTTATACGTATTCATTGTTTGTTCTTATCTGTCAGCTTAGCGTTTGTTAAAAATGGTAAAAGTGTAAGTTAACGACTTCAGGTCTGTTAAGTTTCCATGAATAAGGCGGTACCTATCTCAATTGTAACACATCTTACGAGTACACATACGATTTACAATAAGTAACGATTTCAAAGAGAAAAATAAATAAATAAAATAAAAAAAACAACAATGATAATACTTCACTATAGGTACATTTATAGCTCGCTGAGTGCATTTGTTATCTGTTTGCGCGCCGGCCGAGCGGCCGAGCAAAAAATATCCAACGGCAAGTATGCGCATGAAACAGGCTGCTCCAAAATAATCACTTTACTTAATTGAAAATATTAAAATGTTTAAGCATCTCAGTTTTAAGAACGCTTGCTACGTTCGTTGGTGTTATTTTATCTTTCCACTCTTTTGGTAACTTGTTCATTAGGTCTGGTATAATGTACTCTGATGTCCGCCTGCCGTAAAAATTATTAAATTGAGGTTTTTGAAGCATTTGATTTGTTACTTGATGTGTATTAATTGGATGAGAGATTAACTGTTGAAATTCACCTCTAAAGTATTGCTCCTTTAACATATGGTATTTAAACTTGGCGTGAACCGGTAGAACTTTGCATATATTAAACAAGTCACTATCACACGTAAGTTCCTTTCTAATTTTATAGGGTACTATTAACTTTAACAGCCTAACCTTTAGTTTATATATTTTATCAAGGTATGACTTAAAAGTACGGCCGTAACTGCTCAAACCATACGAAATAATGCTCTCTACGAGTGCATGATAAACAGAGTTCTTTAATAGTTTAACCTGGTCAAAATCAACATTTGCGTAATTATATGTTAATATTGGCACTAAAGATGCCTATAGAGTACGGATATGACGGATGCTAACGGAAAAACATAAGAATTAAACACATTTTTATTATACTTAAGGTTTGTCCTTATTTTTATATTAAAAACTCGCTGACTGTTTTCTTGTAGCATTTGTATTATTATTAGTTACTTTTTAGTAGTTTCTAGTTTGATAACAATAATATTTTGACAAATAGAAATGAACTTACCTCTAAATTTACGGTAATTTACGGCCGTGTTATTTTACACTTAATTTAAAGCTTATTTTATACCCATAATAATATTTTTAGTATGTAATATATCTCTATATAGTAATTCCTCTAAAAGTGCATATTTTTCGAAATACGCACGACTTCAATTAAAAACTAATGAGAAATGTACTGAAAATGACATATAATATAACCTCTTTTTATGGGACCCACGTTCCACTAGCGCCCCTAGCGGCGAATTCACTCGCGGTAGTCCTCATTGCCATATTATGTGGCATGTAACACGTTTTCATAGTGAAAAGTGAAAAGTTCTCGCCGTCAGAGACCCTGAAGGCGGCTGTGACCGCAGAGGGTGCTTGTTCGAGGCACTTCACTGTCCGCCGTCCGCCGTGGCCCTTTTCCCATTCATCATAATCTAGGTCAATCGCGGCGCTGCGCAAAACTGACTTACGGTTTGCTTTTGCTTTGACAGGCTGCCGACCAGTGGGCCGTTCTCTGCTGTAGCCATTAAGTTGAATAATTATTGTTCTTGAATAGCAAGAAACAATAATGGCACAAACATAGAATAATCCGTCGGTTTGACATGATTAGTACGGATCTACAATATACATAGTACATAAAATACAATTGTATTCATACGAGTAGGTATACCCACCTAATACACATATATATATTCTAAAGAGTGCACTGAGTGCATTACACAGTAGGTGGTCGTGTCAGTTTAGACACTCAGTTGTTTGACTTGTTTATAGATAATATGTGCAGTTGTTTTATACATACATACATATTCAATAATGAGTAAGGTTATACCTAAATACTTAGGTAGGTAACAATGAAAGTTCTTCGAATGGGTGGTCCGAAGATTATTTAATATTATTTATAATAGTCGAACTATTACGTTTGTACGTTAAATCACATTCGCATTGCTCATACCTACTTAATATTGTCTTCTGTTACCGCGATTGTTGTTCATTGAAATTAAACACTGATTAATCGCGTTTATTAACACCATGATCCTACGTTGTCATCATCTTAACCGTGTGAAAACGAGTGCTGTAAAGGACTTGAAACGTAGGGTCATTCAATCCATTCTAAAGTGTTTAATTTCAATCTTACCTCCTTTTAAAAACGATGTGTTAAATTAAGTTCGATGTTGTGCAGACGATGATAGAGACTAACAAAACAGTTGCATATCAGCAAGTTCAAACAACCCTGTTTATACGAATAAAAATTTAAAAATATATAAAATGATTACGTATTAGATATTTATAAATATTTACGCAAGATTCTTAGATTCTAAAGATCTAAGATTCCTAGAACATTGTGTGCTGCCTACGTATGAATATAGGTTTGTACACGTTAGTAAGACTTCGCTAAATTTTGAAGCTGTCCTAGTTTCTCGCACTTGTAATATGACTAACACAGAAGATTGGCAATAAATAGAGTTCAGTAAATGGCCAGCTGAGCTGCACTACGCACTAGTAAATCATTTCCTTGGCAACCAATATCATGAAATCGTTAAACTAAAATAGTACATTGTGCATCGAGGGAGGTAAGTACAGGATTACTAACGAGCGTCTGTTAGAAGCCCGACGCAGCAGGCGGAGGGCTTTTAATGACTCGAGTTTGTAACCCTCTTACCGACCGTGATGCATACAATGTTTTTCATCAAACTTGTAAGGGACACACATAAAACACACTTCAAAGTGTTAACCCAATGTCAGGTTTACCGACGATATTTAAATTAAACCACAATGCCACTTCAAATTATATTATATTTAACTTCAATCTTCACTGTACCGAATTACTTATCATAGTTTTAATCCACTACTACTCATCACACTTGCACACAATTTCAAGTCGAACGACCGAATGCCGCCTGTGTCTTGGAATCCGTTATTCGCGTTTCTCGCCCTACCACTTCGTACTTGATAATGGCGCGAAACGGAGAAACAGGTACCCGATTCCAAGTCAATTACACGGCTTTATTTTAATGAAAACAATTTTTAACAATCTTAACTATATAAACAATAATTTATATTATATAAACAATAATTTATATAATTTATATTATGCTCCTCTTGGCTCGGGGTACATTTTCGTTCCGTTCGCGGTGGAAACGGCGGGTTGCTGGGGTGCGGACGCGAGGCAGTTTGTGCGCGACATAGGCCGTCGCCTTAGGCAAAAGGGAGACGACCCCCGCTCCGAGTCGTTTTTGGTGCAAAGGCTGTCCATAGCTATTCAACGTGGTAATGCCGCGAGCGTTATGGGCACTTTTGCACCGGAAGCGGTGGCATGAATAACGATTACGTAGTATAAGTAATTAAATAATGTATTGATTGACATGTTTATAAATAATAAATTATATTATTTATATAATAAATACAATTATATTTGATTGAAGTATCAAACGTTATTTACGTTATACACGTTTTCAATTATAATCATAACTTTTAAATGACATTTAGTTCCAAGTTCCCACACTAGGTGATTTCACGTAAGTCAAACTGCGATTAATAATATGATAAAGCTTACAGATTCGTCCATCCTGACAAATCCTATCACGACCTCGTGAAAACCCACGTGATTTAATCATGCTAGTTATAAATGATTCAATAATAAGTACCTATTCATTATTCTTTAATACAGCGTTTCTCAAAATTTAGTCACTTAAAAAAAATGATTCATTGGAAAAACTTTGAAAAACACTGCACTCATTAATAAAGCACACCGATCTCTTATCTAATCCATTTGATAGTTTTTCATAAGAGTTGCTATTTAATTGTTGTTATATCTGCCTAAAATGTTATTGCCAGCACTGGAATCAATTACTTGTCTAGATACCCAACCACAAACATTTTGAACTATGAACTTAACAATTATTAGCATTTTTTTTAAATCAATTTTCATCTTTTTACATTTATAATAATACATTTTACATACATTAATAATAATATCATCGTCCATCCATAAACCCTCTGAGTCTGAGACCGAGGAATAAATAATCCCTCTGAAAAAAAAGATTAACAACCATCCATAATCCGTCCCAACAGGGGATTAAAATTAACATCCATGTATAATCCCTCTGAAAAAAAAGATTAACAACCATCCATAATCCGTCCCAACAGGGGATTAAAATTAACATCCATGTATAATCCCTCTGAAAAAAAAGATTAACAACCATCCATAATCCGTCCCAACAGGGGATTAAAATTAACATCCATGTATAATCCCTCTGAAAAAAAAAGATTAACAACCATCCATAATCCGTCCCAACAGGGGATTAAAATTAACATCCATGTATAATCCCTCTGAAAAAAAAAAGATTAACAACCATCCATAATCCGTCCCAACAGGGGATTAAAATTAACATCCATGTATAATCCCTCTGAAAAAAAAGATTAACAACCATCCATCCAATTTTATCTGCTTAAACCATCCTTCTATCCTTATCATTGATATCTGCATATGCAGTTTCATTTTTATCTCACTTCACAGCTGTTTATGTTATCTTGGATCCTTATTCCTATCCCAGCAATTCTCAATATTCCTATCCTACTAGTTGTAGTAGTTCTTGGTTATAATTTACCCTCTATCTTAATCTGCCCTTTACATACTATGCTTGTCATGATAAATCCAAATAGAGCTTCCGCGGGTGTACGACCTATACCTTTGTTATTTTAATTATTTACATCCCATTGTACATCAAAGATTTTACTATTTCAATCATTGATCATTGAATTAAGATCAATAACATAATGCTTGAATTCCAATATAGAATACTAACGTACTAATGTTTACGTTTACTTATTTATATTTTTAATATTAAGTTACTCACAAAACAACCGTGATAAATTATGCATTATCCGCTACTGCTCAGATCTTGTATCACCTACTGATTACCGATTAATAAACAGTTAGTGCATTTTTAATAGCTTAATATAATTTTTAATAGCTTAATCATTATATAATAGCTTATATAAATATTTCGAGACACATAATTTATTTGCGGAGGAAAAAAAAGGGTTTAGGAAAACAAGTCAATTAATATGGCAATTTTTGATCTCTTGCATAAAATTATGAAAGAAATGGATGAGAAAAGACCCGCTTGTGCCTTATACATGGACATGTCCAAGGCTTTCGATTTTGTTGACCATACTATTTTGTTAAAAAAACTATATGACTATGGCATACAGGGTAACATTCACGATCTTCTAAAATCTTATTTAATTGGGCGTAAACAAATAGTAAGAATAAATAAAATATGTACGAAATCGAAAGCTGAAGTGTATGTCTCATCTAAACGTAGAGAAATAGAATACGGAGTACCTCAGGGCAGCGTTTTAGGACCATTACTCTTTCTCATATATATAAATGACTTGCCACAATGTATTGAACATTCTATGATTTTATTTGCTGATGACAGCACGATTATATTCACTGGAGAAGACCCACGAACTTTAGAGATCAACATAAACGAAGCATTGGAGAAAGTAATTGATTGGCTGAATATGAACAATTTGTGCATTAACTTACAGAAAACAAAAATTATGAGTTTCAAACAAAGAGTTGATAGAATACCAAACCTCACTGTAACATATAAAGAACATAATATAGACGAGACTGAATTGACAAAATTCTTAGGACTAATTTTAGATAATAAGCTAACCTGGAAAGATCAGATTGACAATATATGTAAAAAGGTAAATCAGTCGGCAGCACTAACCGCTTTCCATGGATATGTTACCTCAACATTGAGATACGGGTACGGCGTCATATTTTGGGGCAATTCTACGGATCGGGAAATGGCCTTCAAGGCACAAAAAGACTGTTTGCGTTCAGTATGCAGATTACCACGACTAGAGAACTGCCAGCCACATTTCATTAGACTGAACATTTTAACATTACCTTGTCTCTACATTTATGAAATAGCGGTGTATGTTAAAATCAATATCAACCAATTTTCTTTCATTAATAGTACTCGACGATGTAACAAAATTCATACAAATTCAAGGAAAACAGCTCTTCTTGCAAAAAGTTTTTTCGGCATTGCATCTAAAGTATATAATAAACTGCCCAAAAATATATCCACATTGGAAGATATTATACATTTTAAAAATAGTTTATTTAAACTCTTAGCAGGGAAAGCTTACTATTCACTAGGGGAATACCTTTCTGACGTAGATTTATAATTATTTGGGAATATTAGCGTAAGTGATTAATTTATAATTAAAGATAATAATAGATTGTATATATGTAAAAGGTATGCATGGCATGTAAAGCATGCAGGCATGCTCCATCCTGACATAAATATTTGTATGCCTACTGGCAAGACATGGTGATACACTATTACAATTGTAAGACCTATTATGTACAACCTGTGTTTACAAATAAATATATGATTGATTGATTTTTTTATGGGTTTTGGACACATAGTCGACGGATGACCGTCTTGCCTGCAATTATAACAGCGAATGTTGCCTTTAAGTTTATTTGACGGGTCTACGGTACTATTAGGTCTAATATCCCTAGTTCTGTTATTTTGGTAATTACGGTTCCTTGTAGATCCGGTTTTAGTGTTACGTAGATACGCTAAAAGCTTGTCAGTATCAGTGAATTGCGCGGCCTCGGCTCCGAGGCGCACCGACCTGTCATCTATTCCGCTCAAGTGCTACAACGAGTGTGGGAGTGGGCGAGGAAGAATGCGTTATGCCTCAACCCGGGCAAAACCTGTGCCGTGTTGTTCGGGACCAGCCGGGCTAAGATGCCAAGCTGATATCATGATAATTGCTGGATAAGTTGATAGTTTGTCGGCATTCTCTGATAACTTCCGATAATTTTAAACAAATGACGACCACCACTATCGTTTTATCAGATGGCATTGGATATATGAAATCTTTGACAGATCAACTGAAGGAGTTATCGGCCTATAGTGCTATAAACCGATAACATTTGTCAGCAAGTTTTGATAATATTTGACTACTCTCTCACACATACGCACATGGCTTTCCCACACTAACGTAAAATTAAAACGGTGGTTGGATAACGCGATATTACGTATACTTTTGACAGTAAATTTAGTTAATTATATCGGGGTGTTCTTTGGTGCCGATAAGACTGTCGGTGGCTGCGATTGTTGCGAATGAGAAATAAAAACTTATTTTTGAGTAAAATACATATGTAACACTACGCTGCCGGCGACTTCGTCTGCTTTGAATTCGTAAAACCTTTAACCCTTTTTTCATCTCCTTAAGAGTTGAATTTTGAATATTATGCATGAATTAGGAGAGATCTTGGGTAAACTTTAAACTAAATCGGCGGTCGCCTGTGCGTTGTCTGTCGGACAAGTCGGACTCATCCTAGTAAGGTGTAGTTTCCCTGTGGGTTGGAATGTCAGATGGCAGTTCCGTTCGGGAAAACTGGAGACAACGCCAATTCTCGTGGTTAGGTTGCCAAACGGCCCAGATTGGCGGAGACGTAACATACGCCGAGATAAACGCGTCTGGCTTTCCGTTACTTTAAGGTTTTCTCCAAAAGTTCATTCTTTGGTTATAAGGCCTGGCTTTTTTAATTTTAAACTGTTTCGTTGTATTATTAAATATATCAAGACATGACCATGTAGAACGAGAGTTTTGAAGAAACTATTATTCAAAATATCGATTTAATGTAATGTCATCATTTATGGATTCGGGAAATACTTAAATGTCAGAATGGATATGTAAATGTAAAACTTAATAAAAATATATATTCGGAAAGTAAAAGTCTCTAGGGCGGACTCTGCCATTTTTCACCCGCCTATAGAAGATAACAACCAAACCCACTTTCAGAGGATGAGCTTTTGTAGCTGCTGCTGTTGCCCACGAGAAACTACATGACGCAAATAAGCAAAGATCCAGTGGAATTGCTTTTGGATTTATATTGAATTGTAACTGGCATTTAGAAGATTGCGTCTGGTTATTTTCTTCTTTCGAAATCAGTTAAAAAACCGTAAACAAATTAAATGCGCATTTGTTATGTAACATGTTTGATAGATAGACAACAAATTACACGTCTCAACGTGCTGCCGTGCTGTCGGCCAGGCGGTCGGGACATGGACAGTCTCCAAGGTCCTAATAATGATGACAAAGCTCCCCAAAATATTTCGTGTGGCTGGTATCTTATTTACTGGGTACTCAAAGCAGCTTGACTGAGGTATCGATGTAGGTGGGAATACAAACTGTAAATGATGGTAACCCATCTACTGCATGCTGAGGAATTCTTGTAGCGCTACTGTAGCCGATACCGTTTTCCGAGTTTGTCGCAAAAATGTGGAGGTATTAGATATCCAGGCTCAACGACAACATATCGAAATTAGGACTGAATAGGTTGCCTAAACCCAGTGTTACGTTTTAATACCTACCTACAAGCTGGTAGCTATAATACGGCGAGACAACAGCCGTGGTAAACTCACGCCGTACCTAACGCAAATCATAGTTGCAACCCTTCACAGATAATTAAACTATTATTAAAATAATTTACTACAAGAATGTAATCAACATGTTTATTGTGTCCAAACATGCATAACTTACTTATTTGGCGAAGAAACATGTAGAGTAGGTTTATGTGGAGTACCTAAGTGTAGGTTAGGTTAGAGTAGGTGTAGGGTAGGTTAGAGTAGGTGTAGGCTAGGGTTAGGTATGTTAATTTACTAACACACTACTAAGTTCATCCATCACATAACATCACTGTGACACGAGACAGTTCTTTATGATGTCTTTGATGAACGTCAAACAGCTTTTCTGATGCCGTAGAGGAATTACACTGGTCATTTACTATATCTGCTGGCTGCACACAGCCACGACCCACAGCCACGATGCACGGTAATAAATAAACGTGTTTTTAGCCATAGAAATAGAAGCTCATTTATAACCGCACTAGAGTCAATAGACTGGCAAAATCTCGGCGCTAGACACCACGGCGAATGCGAGCAGCTAGCGTTAAAAATAATTATTATATTAACCAACTTACTCGACATACATATCCCAGTTAAAACTGTACCGCTAAGTCACAAAAGAAATCCATGGATAGATCCGGAATTAATAGATTTAAAATTACTTGTATTCGACGTTATCGCCATGTCCAAAATCAGACCAGAAAATAAACACCTAAACACCGTTTCCACAAAATTATTAAATAGTTACAACCATAAACTGCAACTTAAACGTACGGAATACTTTAACTCAACTATACAAGGTAGCTCAAATAAAAGTAAGGCTATGTGGCGAGCCATAAACTGCGAATTGGCTAGAATACCTCGTGAGCGCGTCGACTTTACGGATTTACTCGTTGACAGCGACGGAAACCCATTCGAGTCTAAGAAACAGTTGGTTAACGCACTAAATGCGGAATTCATATCCGCGGGAACCGCGTGCGGTGCGCCCTCCGCAAACCGTGCGCAATGTGTCACCTCCTTATCTTTGCAAACGCCGCATAGCGACAGCTCATTAAGATTAAAACCCTTTAACCCAGACGAAATAAATTTTTCGACGAAATCGATTTTTTCGAAATCTATAGCAGCAAAAACCAGTACCGACGTGTACGGCCTATCTGCAAAGCTTATTAAAGAAGCCAGCCCAGCAATTTGCACGATACTTGCACAGCTGTTTAACAATTGACAACATTTAAAAATTTTCAATGTTCCTAAATCGAAAACCATTTCGAGATATACGTCTGTAGATCACATAAATATATTTTTCAATTTTTTTTTTCGCAATATTTTTAGTAAAAATCCTTAAAAATAGTTTAAAGGGTAAGTGACGTCACACAGCTGATTCAGAGCTGCCACTATAACCAAAAAAAATCTTCCAGCTGGGTTGTCACTTGAGTCTGACAGTATCACTTGGCACTAACCGCACAGTTCAAATTATTCGGATATTTACTGGTGATTTTCTTGTACTTTTCGTGTGTGATTTTGATCTTCACTGCAACTCCACCTTCTCATGGACTTAAACGACGCTAAAGATTAGCTGAATACATTTATTTAGGTGATCGTCGCAAATAAATAGTGCGCTTGTAGGTAAACGATCCAAACCGGCTGCTGAACACCACTCAGCTTTATTTTCCGTTGGAACAGTAAGTAACATTTTGGTAGGCGGTAAACCCGTTTTATTTGTGCATGTTCTCGTAAAGAAATATTTAACTCACTGCATTTTAATAAACCAACAACAATAAATTCAGTGTTTGTTTACATGTTTTGACGTTCGTGACGTCTGTCGTGAATGTCAGTTTGGCTCAGACTATTTAAGGTTTAAAATTAAACGTCGATATCAGCATCAAATTCAAATTATTTCAATTATTTTTTTAGTGTTTGAAACACAATCATGACGTCACAAGGCTGACCCATGACGTTTGTTACTTACGCCTTTCCTGCCCGAGTAACAATATAAATAGATTTTTAGACAAAAATATGAGAGTTACGCAAATAAAAAAAAATACGTGTACCATTAATTGGTCCATTCTTTCGAACCATACAATAAAAAGTAGCACTTAAAAATATGAATGGTTGTCAATTGTATGCGGTTGGGGTCGTACCCGAAGTCCGAACCGAAGTGCTTGAAAAAAGTTAAAATCTGTCCCTTATTCAAAGGTAAAGGTGACAAAAAAGACCCAAAATCATACCGCCCTATCGCATTGGTACCTGTTCTGAGCAAATGTCTGGAAGTCGGTTTAAATAAAAGGCTATTGTCGTTTTGGCTCCCCAGGAACGTACTGTCTGACAGCCAGTACGCGTACCGTCAGGGCAGATCCACTACCGACCTGGTACGGGAGGTGATACATTGTACACTGCGAGCCCGCGAAGCTGGACGCCATGTGGCAATTATCTGCTGCGACCTGTCACGCGCCTTCGACACTGCTGACCACGCGCTCGTCACGGACAAACTCAATCACTACGGCGTCCGCGGCCCAGCTCTAAATCTTTTGCTTTCGTTTATGACTGGTAGGGCTCAAGTGGTCGTTGGTGAACGAGGCAACGTAATCTCCTCTGAGCGAGAAAACCTAATAGGAGTGCCGCAAGGATCATGTCTCTCCAACACCCAGCATCCTCCTGAACGACCTACCGTTGGCAATAGAAGGCGCCGACATCTTTATGTATGCCGACGACGTGACGGCAGTAGTTAGTACACCGACGAAAAAAGAACTTGAAACGGCATCAAATAGCGTGGTTCAGCAGCTGTGCGACTGGTTCAAGTCCAATGGACTGGTGTTAAACAGCAATAAGACCTGCATCATGTCAATTAAACTAAACGGCCACCCCGCGGAGAGTCTGCGAGTTTGCGCAGACCATGCCCCCTTACAGCATGTGTCTTGCACACGCTTACTCGGGTTTCACATCGATAGTGCCTTAACATGGGAGGAGCACATAGACGAGATGTGTAATAGGCTAGGCAGCGCTTGTTTCGCGCTGCGCCGGCTGGCTCGCACCACCGGAAGGCACGCGGTGCGTGAATGTTACTTCGCGACGGTACATTCTGTGCTAACGTATGGCGTTGAACTGTGGGTTCGGGCCGCAGACTGGCTCCGAGTTTTTTCAATGCAGAAACGAGCCCTTCGCGGTATGGCTGGAAAACCAAACGACGCCCCAGCCCGCGAGCTATTTGCCGTTTTCCAGATTTTACCCCTACCTTGCCTACTTATACAGCAGGTTGGACTGTTCGCATACGTCAATCGAGACCAATTCGATTGCCCTTGCAATTGGGTAGCGGGAGTTCGTACCCTTGTACGAACTCCCGCTACCCACTGCGTAGCAACAAGCACGCAGATAGGCTGGTAGCGGAGCCACACAAGCTAGCGAAGTCGGCTAAGTCGATTTATTGCCTCGGACCTTTAGTATATAATCGGCAACTTCCACCGCAGGATTTAAAACTAGGCTTAAGAAGTGGCTACTAAATAAATTATTTTATGATTACGACGAGTTCTTTGACCTGCCACTTACGTTATAAGTTACATGTGTACATGTCGTGTAAATGTACCTACAGGATATATATTTTGTAATACATAGTATTAAGTATAGTAATGCCAAAATGACTTGTAACAATTGTTATAAATAAATATTTCATTTCATTTCATTTCATTTCTGCAGATTCTTTACAACGATGGCTCGTAGCTGATGAGTAGTGGCGATGCCGTAGGCGGGTTATGAACTTATGAGACACGATATAAGCCTCGGCTTATTTGTGAACCTCTGTATTTAACGTAAGTAACTGAGTAATGTTATTTCAAAATAAATAATATTTCACAACCATAGTCACGTTTGTATTATTTTTTTGACTGGAAGAGTTGACATTGTCAGTGCATACCTAATGATAATCACAAGATCACTCTTGTCACTATGCTGTACTTCGGTTATAATCGTCTCAAATCACCGATTATTTCCGATCTTCGTTTACCAATCACAGATGTTGCTACGGATAGTATGGAAATGACGCTGTTGTCAAGGAAACGATGCTTGTTAAAAATATTCGGACCGGATATCATGGTATCGGAAAACTCGACAATTTCCGTACTTACTTAATCAATCATTACTAACGTTGCTATGGTTAAGTAACAAATTTATTTCCAAATAAATATAAACTACTTAAAAATATATATATATATTTACATCTCGCTCCCCGCCGTTCCAGGTGCAAAAGTGCCCATAATACTAGCGGCATTGCCGCGTTGTATAATTATGGACAGCCTTTGCACTAGGAACGACTCTGAGCGCGGGTCTTCGCCCTTCTGCCTGAGTCGGCGGCCCATGTCGCGGATAAAACGTTTTGCATCAGCACCCCAGCAGCCCGTCGTTTCAACCGCAAAAGGAACGAAATAGTAACTAGAGCCGAGAGGAGCATATTTCTGGCGCTTTAGCGCGGCTTGTGTTTCGGCTGCCGCTCCAGCTGCACGTGAGGTTCGACCGATGTGACATGCGGAGAAGGTGCTGACGCATGTAGCATCCCATGGTTAAGTTATAACAAATGGCTTTTAGCCATGGAAACCTAACACATTAAAAAATGTTGAACCGGATACCATATAGTCGCATTGGTTACGATTATTATACTTGTAATTGGTTGACAACATAAATGAATTTAACCGGGTAAATACGATTGGTATTTTACAGCTAAATAAAAAAAACCTATTACATCATAGAGTTTGCTTTCGAGTCCGCGTGGCCCATATTACGTTATAAAATATATTTGATTATAGATCTATATGCCTCCCTTTTTTCCAACATAAGGAAAGAGGATGGCATATAATCTATGATCATCCTATATGGTATAGTGTTATATGGGCCTTACCTACATGTGTTCAAACTTTAGTACTTATACTTATTTAAATTACTCTATGGTTCCAACTTGTTTGTTTAAGCTGGCATTTGTCAATAAAAATGTCATCTTCAAATATTTTATCGTGTTATGATTGTAGTAGAAATATTTAAGTAAAATCATGTAAAATCATAGGGGTGCCACTAATCCGCATCCCGCGAAAAGGCAGCCCAATAATCGGCGACCCAATAATTGGCGACCACGATGTACATGGATTATTGGGTCGCCGATTATTGGGCTGCCTTTTCTTGGGTCGAGCAATCTCGAAGCGGGCCAATAATCGGCAGCCCAATAATCCATGTACATCGTAGTCGCCAATTATTGGGTCGCCGATTATTGGGCTGCCTTTTATCGGGTCGGACAAGCTCGGTAGCGGGCCAATAATCCGAAGCCACAGTTTTTGCAATACAATAATCGGCAACCCAATAATCCGCAACCAAAAAAATGGACACGAATTATTGGGCTGCCGATTATTTGTCTGCTTTTTATACAGACTCCTTAGATCGAATGTTAAGGCAGGTCGGTTTAGGTACGACGACGAGCGAAGCGAGGAGGAGTGTTAGGTAGAACTGCGACCTAACAGCAAGAACCGACTTTTTTCGCATCCCGCGAAAAGGCAGCCCAATAATCGGCGCCCCAATATTTGACGACCACGATGTACATGGATTATTGGGTCGCCGATTATTGGGTTGCCTTTTCTTGGGTCGAGCAATCTCGCAGCAGGCCAATAATCGGCAATAATAAGGTGTACGAATTATAAATTGAAAGAGATGTCATATACTAAAGAAAAAGTGACCAAGGTCCCCGGTGAGCAGGGCTGGGATCGAACCAGCGACCTCCTGCTTTCGCGGCAGACCTTGGTCACTTTTTCTTTAGTATATGACATCTCTTTCAATTTATAATTTATATATAGTAGTGTGACTACTTAAAAAACACCAAAACATGAATCAAAACATTTATTACATTTAATAAATGATTTGATTCGTGCTTTAAAATTGTATAAGGTGTACGAATTTAAAGACTATTTTGTGGTTATGTTATGTAACATAACACGGATATGGTTTACCCGTGTCTGATATACCTAGCTGGATTTGGTGTGCTCGATTTAGTATCACATTGATATGCTGAAAAAACCTGTAAAACCTAAAGTTACGAGTATCCCGTGCTTAGTGAAATTGGTCCAATAACTAGATGTAATGGATGTGTACGAGTTTGCTGATTTGGCTACCGACGGTTATACTGGCTCCGTCCACAATTCCAAAAACCTGCCCTTGCCTTGCAGAGAGATGCACATTGATGAAATTATAATTTTCTTGTGATTAACGTCACTATACGTTTTAAAATGAAACCGATGAAAAGGCATTGACATCTAATGAAATTATAACTCTGTGTAAACCAAATTGAGGCTGAATGTCAAGAGTGGGTGCTGGAATACTAATAGAGATCAGAGAAAGCATTCATATTGAAGACCCAGGGATATATCAATATGTTACCGGAATGTTTTTGCCGCCTGCAGCCAGCAATTTATTTTGGAGGATCATTCTTCATAACGACCACAGTGTTTAAACGTCAATCCGAAAGCGCATAACTCAATTTTAAATATCTAGTTTTAATAGAATATTCTATGTATTTTTATATGAATAAAACTCTTCTTTAAATATTGTTGTCTCATTACAAGCTTCATATCTGAAATAATAATACGAGTAGGTATATCTGTAAATATTTTAATATAGAGGCATACCTACTTATACCTTCGTCAAACAAGTTGATTACGTTTGTTATTTTATAAATTTTTCTTATTTTGTTAAACTCACACCACCCTAATCCTAATAGGATGATTTATAGATCCTATATCCTATTTTATTAAGATATCATTTTAGTAAAATTCAAGTGTTCTTTTTTTGCATCAATGGCTTACAACCCATTCATTATGAGACCTAAAGGCGTCAGTCAATTCTACAATTTATTTGAGCGGCGCGTTTCATTTAACTCTTATTTGAAGCCGACTTTACCAATACACTTTTGCTCCATCCATATTACTAATAACGGTGGTGTGGTGTGGTGTGTGAACAAAAATGTGATGTAAAAACCACGGATTATATGAATAAGGAAAAAACCGCTGTGACATACGGACGGACGGACGGACAGACGGACTGGACGAAACTATAAGGGTTCCGTTTTTGCCATTTTGGCTACGGAACCCTAAAAACGAATATAGAATTACATTGTGTATTAGGAAACCATGAACGAGTGTGAATTTAAGCCCGTGTCGAAGACGAGAGCTAAATTTTAGCACGAGTTCGTAATTTTTGTATCACCCATGATACATACAATGTTTTTCATTACATTTCCAAAGAAATAAATAAACTTACATCTGAGATATTTTCGAAAGTTCGAAGGAGAAATGGGTGCTTTCACCTGAGAAAAACACTCTACTTTTCATTTCGACTATGAGGAAAGTAAAAGACTACAAGTACACGCGCGTTCAAAAGTGCATGGGAATGAATTCATTCATAAAATGCTCATGGAATTTTTAACGTGATGGTATATTTCATACAATCAATTTGTTAGCGAAGAAACTACCCAATGAAAAAATACATGCATGGTTCGAAGCAAATAACCGTACCAAACATTCCGTTAAATACCTGTCATTGGCTGGTTTTGTCCCGTCTTTTATCGAGTTGGGATTAAATTAACGTCTGTTTACTCGATTCGTTTAATAAATACATTTTTATCCAGAACAAAACATTTTCTCAATGTGATATTTGTTAACTATTCCCGCGACCCGCCTTTTCTTTTTTTTTTGCATATTTTTATTAAAAAGTTTCAGTGTGACGCGCTCTATACCACAAATCGCAAACAATTTTTGATACAATCCCATAAAGTAGGCGCAACGAATTCAGTCTTTAGGTACTTCTATAGGGCTACTTCTAAGCTCACTATTGGTTAACAGCCTACTATTTTCTACAGTACAAATGCCGTCTGAACGATTCAATGGACAAAGTATGTGCCACTACTTATACGTTAAAACGTAGGTATAACGATGCCGTGTGAACGAAGCCTAAGGCGAGCGCCGCGCGCGATAAGCCGCATCGCGGTGCCGTCGCACGCCTTTATTTTCGCAGAGGAATACAATTAAGCATTCGCCCGGAGCCTGGGGCACGCCAGTGTCTGGGATCTGTGGGATCGCACCTCCCTGACCCTTTCTGATGACAGAAAGCGGGGGAGGAGACCCGCTAAACCCTTTGGGGAGCATCATTGGACCGCAAACATTCGACCACGGTGCTCCCCCGGCTTCTCCAGCTATTAAGCCAGGAATATCCTCATGTCGAAGGAGGGAAGGACTGCTGGTAACGCCTCAAACCCTTCCCTATATCTGTATAGCATTATTTTGTGAGTCCCCAACCCAACAGTGACGATACCTTACTCGCATAATATATTCTATTATCTTAATTACAATTGGATATTTTTTTTACAGGTTCCGAGTGTTTTCAACATGTGCCTAATGTTGTACCATGTCCATTAGGTACGGTACTTTTAGACAGACTAATAATAGCACGATAGTAGTTAAAGAAAAGCTGTAGGTAGATACTTAAGTATGATTTAAAAAAAATGATGCGCAAAATATTTCTGCGCTAAATCAACCGTCGCCGCTAGATAACAATGTTACGCGTTCAATACATTTCGCTAATTTTTATCTGAACTGACACAAGTACCTAGTCGGAAATAAATAGCAATAAGCGGCGTTACTTCACCAATTCCGTTTGAATGGACATTCCGTTTTGAAACTTCCTGCATTACGAGCATGTTGTCAATGGAGCTAGTCCATCGCTATAAATAGGCGCGTCAAGTCGGCGTGACCCACTTCCCGGGGCGTCGACCCCGCCCGACTTACCCGCGATCCGAATTATCAGAATACGCCATAAAATACCCATCTCTCAACTCGAACCGAGCGCGGCTTAGGCCCCAAAATCCGAGATACAGGTCCGACGCACACCCATCCCATACAACTTTCACCGCAGTCAAGCGGACGTTTGTGCATCTATTTATTCTAGTCTTGCATCTGTATGTCCCGGCGCTTTGTTGTCTTGTGCGTACCTACATAAATCAATACTACGAAAGAAGACAAGTTTTATCGCAAGCTAGGCCCGTGGCATTGAGTTAATACCTACTCTGATCATGAGTGCTGAATACGCTGAAAATTAATATTTTGTCTGATATCAAAAACTTAACTAAAAATTTAAGTGTGTAACTAAGTACTTATTTACCTAAATTTTGGCAAAAACAACCGATAAAATATCTATTCCTGGAGCTTGAACTCGTTTTCTAATATATTGATTGTATTACCCTATATATACCTAACAATATTATTTTAGTTACCTATTATTGGTAGCATTATTAGTGTACCTATTAGTGTATATTAGTATACCTATTAAGTGTATCTAATAAAAATCCTAAATGGATCTGTTGATAGCCCTGAACTGGTAAAAAATATTAATATTCGTGTCCCTAGAGTTTCATCCCGGCACTACCGACCCTTATCACTCCCACCGACTAAAACTAATTATCGTCAGAACTCATATTTTGTCCGAGCTGCGAGGTCGTTGAATGAACTATGCCAATGCAACGATGAACTAGATTTGCATTTGTTAAAGCCCGCGAGCATTAAAAATATTATTTCTTCTGATTTCTTTGCTCCCCCGCCTGCATAAGAATAGGTAATTTCATGTTAATTAAGCATAATATTGTCTTCTGTTAATTAAGTGATATTGTTAATTAAGTAAGCAATTAATTTCTGTTTTTTTGTCGTGTCTCTTTGCATGCTTAGTTTTCTCTGTCGCTAGCATTATATAACTTTGTATCCTATCTGTGAAAACCTGTAACTGGCTTCGCTGATACTTATGTTACATCATCTGTCCTTGTAAATTTAAGCTGTTGGTTTTCCGAATAAAATAAAATAAAATAAATATCGAACTACAAAAAATATGTTGCAAGCCCCTCATTCCAGCTTTCTCTAACTCTTAAAAGTCATTTTCTATTCTACCTATAAGAAAACAATACTGAAATGTTATCTATGTCTGTATTGTCTGTCCCGAATGGCACTGGACGGGCTTCTAAGATATCGGAAGTAGGTAGAAGAAGGCACGGGGACGCCGGCCGGTGGGACGACGAGCCGACGAGGCGCGCGTGACCGCGCCGCGCTGCGCCTCGCCACAGATACGTGACTATTTTTGAAAACCACCGACCATTACAATATTCACCTATAAGAGTGTCATTGCCCATATCGTTGACACATATGGTGTTGGATTAGTATGGTATTGGAGTTATTGCCTGGTTGCTAAGGCAGGTGTCCGAACGGTTCGAGCAGTCTCGATCAAAGAGTACCGACATAGAGTCAAACCACGTTAACTTTTCTCAGCAAATGAACTGTCAACCTTGAAACTGTTATTTTAAACGTCAAACTTCTATGAAATTATGACGTTTACTTAACACTTTCACAGTCTGTGCCATCAAAATCTAGGAAACTTAGCGTAGACTCATTCTAGCGATGAGCGAATTGATTCTTTGCGGGCAAGTTTTCTCTTAGAAAAAAAATTCGCCGGTAACGGCAGGGTGAACAACCAGTGATTGGCGATATTTACATACCTATTTTACATTCAAACGAGTTATGCATCTCTATGTGGTTCTTGCGCGAGAAAGAATACACATTTTATCATTATAACGGCCAAGATAAGTAAATATAAATAATGGATTTCTACAAACATTGAATTATTAAAAGAAATAGACACACAAAAACGTCAATTAATGTGGGTCTAAATGACAGCGAACAATTTTGAATTGATGATGATACAAACGATAAACATTTCGTACAAAAAAGAGCTTACTGACTTAAGTGTCAAATTTATACGCAGAACTACCAACACTGTTAAAACTTTATAGGCTGCATGTTGGCACTTAACGAAACGTCACGTTCCTAACAAGATTAAATGAAAAGTGCTGCAACTGCAGCACTTTTATAGCAACATCTTTTTAGGCTGATTAGGTACCCCAGTTTTTTTTATTCTATATCTATATAGTATATTGTTACGTTTGAGGGGTGGGTACTTTATAAAAAATGCACTAATTAACCACTAATTAAAACTGAGGCTTTATTGCTACTCACACATAGCTGGGCATTAACTCGTTAATCCGTTAATTAACGAAGTTAACATTTTCATTAGCGGATTAACTTTTAAGTTAACTTTAAAATATGTTAACGGAATCATTAACTTCCGTTAAGTTTTCCCAAGTCCGTTAATCGTTAATCCAGTTCCAAAATACTTACCAAAAAGATTCCGCACATACCGCGCCACGCGGCAATTCCGCCCGACTACAAATTTTCAAAAAAGAAGAATTTCTCAATTCATGTGATTTTTTTATTATTATTATTTAATTTTATTTTATGTTTATGTTTGTTACGTCAGAACTCCGTCAATACTGAACCGATTTTAAATTATCCATGGTGGTCGCAGATTAGTCCCATGTTTTTCAAAATTCATTTCTGATGATGGGATCAATGAGAAATTGAGGGAACTCTTCAAATTTAATAATTTAATAGGCTAATGCATGATGATTTGGGTCTTTTCTTAAGAAACTCAAGCATTTTCTTTACGAAACCCATGAAATTGGTGGAGTGGAGCTGATGATAGAGCACAGGGATGGCAAAGTGGAACTGTCTGTTAATTCCCATCCTATTTGAGACATTCATATTTTGAATGCATGGAATTCATGAAGAAATTAAAGAACTCCTCAAATTTTAACGGCACATGCATTATGATTTGAGGGTTTCCTTATAAACGGGCATTTTCAGAAAAAAGTGCACCTTTTTCAACGAAATTGGTCCTCGATTTTCCATACAAAAAAAAATGGTCAGTTTTGTAACGGCCCATACAAAATGTATGAAAAAATGCGTTACAAAGCTGACCAAAAAAAACGGGACACTCTTTTTCTTTGTTTAAATCAATAGTGCTCGTGATTCTGGTTATAAAAAACCCAAAACTTCCTATATTTTCAAAAAAAAAAGAAAATGGTGCCCTATTTTTGAAAATGCCCAAACATGAAAATTTTTTTGGGGGCTACTAACATTTTGGTGGAGTGTACCACCTGATGATGAAAACCAGGGATGGCAAAGTGGAATTGATCGGTAAACACAGACATTCATCTTTTTTATTTGATTTATATTCTTATGATTCTGATGTTCTTGAGAAATTCAGACAACCTTCAAATTTGAACGGCACGTCCAACGTGATTGGAGGGTTTTCATAATTAGTTGGGGTATTTTCATAATCAAGCCATATTTTTGAAGGAAACTGATTAACTATAAGTTGTAGATCACTAACTCAAAGATGCCCTTTTTACCACGTGTTAACGGATTAACGATTAACGTTAACTTCCGTTAAGTCTTCCGAAAAGTAGCGCTTTAACGATTAACGAAGTTAACTTTTTTTGTAACGGATTAGCGATTAACGAAGTTAACTATTTGATTAACGGTGCCCAGCTCTGTACTCACAAGACACTAAACACAGTACTTGAACACAATTATCACACACTAATTTAACGCACTCGTCACTTTTACTTCACTCCGATTCGCTCTTGATCCGCACTGTATCGCATTCAGAATTGAACTACCCTGTGGCTGCAGGCTGCCGCTATATATACCCGTCGGCGGTACTCCTGATGGTTCCAGAATGTTCCAGCCAAATCTCGCCTCGACAGGTCGGCTTCGATTCTAGTAAGTTCGCGAGTAGGTACCTAAGTACTTCTCGCGATGCTTCTAGACGCGGCTGGGTACTAGGCAGGTGTGTCCGCGAGTATTCGAGAACATTCTCGACTCTTGCCGTCTCTTTCTATATTTCTCTTTCACACCCTTCTCGAATGTTCCGTATAGCTATCTCTTTCTAAGGGTGCTGTCTCTTTCACTCCTTCGAGAAATTTCGCCATATACTGATTTGTACTTCAGGGGCCCATAAGGGGTCCTGAAAACGCCTGAAAACGGGTTTTCAGGTTATTGTGCCATCTGGTAGAGGGTGGCCTGAAACGAACTGAAAACATGTTTCAGGCGCCTGAAAACAACGGTAACTGGGGTAAATTTTGAATCTTCTAGTATGTGAAAGAGGCACCTCTAAAACGGCCTGAAATCACTTTTCAGCCTACTGAAAACGCTTCTAAGGCAAGAAAAATCACATTTGAAGTTTTGTTCACATGACCGGCGTAACAATATATATTTTATTTTATTGTATGTCTGCAAGTAACACTGGCACAATGACAATAATTCGTTATTAATGTTTAAAGTTTATTACAGCCCTGTTTGATTAGTTCACATGCAACACATTGTTTGTTCACGTTGAATCATTCGCAGCTACGTACGTCGATCAATCCCTCAAACTGCTCATTAGAGTCATAAGTTCTTATTTGCTTGTTACAGGTTCCACGAGATAGTTTCAAGCACATAGTGAAAGCTTGCGAATGCCCCCTCTACTGGAAAATGCCTCTCTTCCTGAACACGCAGCAAAGTCTCCACGCTCCGGTCGACGGACACAAATTCATCAACTTCTGGAGAGAGTATGTACACCTTCATATAATGACAATCCTAGATTAATTAGATACATTCAAAAAACCCTCAGGGAGAGTAACATAAATAAATATTTATCGAGTACCGCACGCACGCATGCAAATCGATTCATTCATGCTACATAGAAACGCGCAACACACACATTAAAATTAAGTCAGTTGACGATGTCGAAATTAATTACTGCCTGACAAAGATTGCAATAATATTCTTGTTACACAAAACAAACAATTTTACACAAATCGACCTAGTCCCACGGTAAGCTCAATAAGGTTTGTGTTGTGAGTACTAGACGACGATATTATACAACAGGTAGATAAATATAAATACTTAAATACATAGAAAACATCCATAACGCAGGAACAAATATTCGTGATAAACATACAAATTATTATATTAAATTGTATTAAATGCCCTGACCAGGATTCGAACCCGGGAGCGAACTTATGAATGATATACTATTTCAGTTCAAGTGTGAACTGAAATGGTTTAGGGCTTTTTGGGACAAAACTTGAAAAAAACCTAATCTATTTCGGTCCTGCTTCGTAGGCAGGGTCACTCACTACCGACCAGGCTAGGAGGCCGTTAACGACACCCTGTAAAGACACGACGTTACAATTTTTTTTTCTGCGCATTGTAATCTTACCAAGAGTTTGACCCGACTGCGTAATTTCACACGCACTGCGGTGCTTGGGTAAGGGTACGTAATGTACGTGACCACTTACAATACAATTAAAATCAGTTAACCATTCGGCTTTTCTCAGGTATCCGTCGGGTAATCCGGAGACGGAAATGACACGAAATACATTACCGCGATTTCTTTTAGGTAGCATACAATTTGAAGTATTATAAACGCAATGTATAGCACCTGGCAAGATGACATTGCTAACCGGTAGACCTAAGAAATTTATTATTAATTATGCAGTAACGACATGAATTTCAACATTCAAATACAAAAAAAGTTTGTAAATCGGTTTACGTGTCTTCTAGAAATCTTATAACATAGACATACATACAAAAAAAACATTCACGTCGAATTCAGAACCTCCTCCTTTTTTGAAGTCGGTTAAAAATATACTAGAACACAGTTTTCCAGTACAAATTGGTTTTACAATTATTATACAATATTTAATTATTTACATCACGAAAACAATGAAATTCTTTCGAAAACACGAAGTACGCTGTTTTTTAGAGATCTTCTGTTTATTCCCTACCCTACAATACTCTAAATCAGTCACTATCACTATCTTAATCATTTACATTACTTATAAAACGCTCGCTAATCACATCTAATTTCTCTTCTTCTGTTAAGAACTCATCTTCACACTTTATTGCATGATTACCTACAGACTTTCCTCCATTCTTCGGGTCCTAACATTTCTAAATCTGAATCCCATGTCTCGGATTATATTTCGCAGAGATGAAATTGAGCCTTTGAATCCCATTTCCTCTTTTAGTTTTTTGTGTAGTGATCGCAACGTAGGGAGCTCTTTAAATCTTTCATGAAAGTTATGTATCATTCGTCGTATCACGCAATAATCAAAATCATCCATTTTTGAACGATATTTTTTGCCAGGCACTTCTTTGAATTGTTGATCTTTAGGAGAGCCTGTCGTTTTCCTTCAAATTTTTTAACACGCTGCTTTTCGAAACTCCGGTTGCTTCACAAACCCTGACCAAGTTTTCTTGATGACACTACTATCTTTTTATTTTAAATAAATTAACTTCTTTGCTAAAATAGTTATATACATTATTTACAATTTCACGAGATTGACATATTGAGATACTTACATAACTACTTATTATAAGATAATTTTGATAAAATTTGATACAATCAAATATTTTCACGAATGAAATTAGCGTTCATAAACATAAATGACCATATACGTCAAACTGTTTTTATTGACACTAAGAAGGCAGACTGCCAAAATAGCGCTGGCTGCAAATAATATCGTTCTTGAATTGTCTTCAATAAGACAACGAGTAACATAATTAAAGGTCATATCTGTAAATTGATAACTCTATGTGAGAGACAAGGGATTCACGACAATTACCGAGGTTGGCCGAATCGTTAACTGATATTAATCGTACTGTTATGTTATGTTTTGAATGTTATGTTTTTCTCCAGGATGACGTCACAGTGCCACGACCTGGCGTCGCGGTTCGTGTACATCCTCACTCGGGGCAAGAGCAACGTGCTGGCGCCCGAGGACTTCGTGCCGCTGGTGCAGGACGTCGTCGACACGCACCCCGGCCTCTCCTTCCTCAAGGAGGCCACGGAGTTCCACTCCAGATATGTACATACTGTGAGTGGTTGTTAACACCGCTTTCATCAATTAGAAAAGAAGATGAGTTAATATGTCATGGTTTCCTGCTGCATTTCCATGGGTATTCTATAGATCCGGAAGCGTGTTATGACGTTTAAACATCATTCAGCTACATCAAACCATGTGCCGCTGCTAAACTTCGTGGTATAGAAGTTTCATAGTTCTCCAGTGAGATTTGTACGTAGGTACTTCCTTGATCAGTACGCCGATTGTAGTTGGCGCAACAGACTATCCATGTATACCTAATCGATTGTGTATTATGTAAGATGTGTAAATTATCATGTCTTTTATTTTTGTTTTCAGGTGATTGCTAGGATATTTTATTGCGTAAATCGGTCGTGGTCGGGAAAAATAACAATCGCCGAATTGAAACGATCAAATTTACTTCAAGTCATTCATTTACTGGAAGACGAGGAAGATATTAACCAAGTTACTCAATATTTTAGGTAAACTATTTAATATTCCATATGGTTTAAAACAGCTTTATATAATTAAATGATGTATGTTTTATATAAATTATTCATTTCAGTTACGAGCATTTCTATGTCATTTACTGTAAATTCTGGGAGCTGGATCGAGATCATGATCTCTTCATAGATAAACACGACTTGGCAAGACATAACGACCACGGTAAGTGTGAATTGAGGTATTCTTACACAATGGTGATTTTTCATGGTAATTTTTTTAGCTAAGTATAATGTTGTACCCATCAAGGAACAATCAAATGATCACCAATAACCTGTAGCATGTTCCACGAAAACAAACCAAGGCCTTCATTAACCAGGCTCACATGCTGTAAAAACAAATCGTGGCATAAGCCCGGAAAAACGCTAGAAAGAAGTAGGTATTATTGTACTTGTATTAATCGCAATAGGCTATATGCACTTGAAATAGATAAGGCTTATATTTTTTTCTCAGAAACTATGTTGGTTCAACATTATATCCCTATCAAAATTTCTTAATTTTATTTTAATTTAGCTGTGAAAATAATTATTGAAAAGTGCAAAAAAATGTGTGAAATTACAAACGGTTAAAACGCTGTGACGTCGAGTGTGACGTCATTGTATAGTGGTGTCTATACACCAAACATTCGAGAAGCCAAGAACGCGAATGAACAGAGAGCCGCTGTAATCTCGCGTCTCGGTTTCTCAAATGTTTGGTGTACAGCCGGCACAGAAGCACTAGTATCCAGATCATTAAAAAAAAAGCATGCGAATCGTGAATCGTCTGTGTCAAATTGTATACATGTTCTCGTATGGAATTTCCTTCATAAGATATCTAGTGTTTCTCGTTCTGCTACTCATATTTTTGCATTTTGGCACAATCCAATACATATCCCATCTTTAAAGCGGTTTTATGACTTGTATGTCGTTTTCCATTCTAAATGTAAACACAATCGGCTGAACAATACAAGACTAATTAAATAATAAACATTTTTTAAGTTATGTTGGGCCGATCAAACACGTTCATAAATCATAATCTTAATTCACACCAATTGATCTGAGAAATTTATTATATCTGAAAAAATCAGGATACGTGTGAGCAATATCTAAATTGTACGTAATTTTATGCATTATTAATTCACAATATAAATTACAATTATGCATCGTAATCTGCATGCCTACCACGAACATCGAAAATTGGCATTGACGGGAAACCTCTTTGTCACTCTAATCACTCACAAACGGTCTCTCACTGTGTGACAGAGACGGAGGTATAAATTCGCAATCGTTCGATTTTCGTGGTATAGGCCCTGATTCAGACTGTGTGCCGGCCTTAGATGAGAAATGACGTCACGGCTAAGCTTGTCGGAATGGCGGGCGTTTCAAACGCCCGTTTTTATTTGGAGTTTTTGAAAGAAGATTTATCTACTAAATTTTAGTTATTATGCGCTGAAATTTATTTTACAGTATTTTTATGATAAAAGCTATCATCCAACAGTATTTAAAAAAATAGTGAATATTCCCTATTGGTTGTGTTCCAGCGTTATCTAGTCGCATGATCGAACGAGTACTCTCGGGCTGCGTAACCCGCGGTAGCCAGAACAGACTCACGCCCGACGGCGAGCCGCGCATGTCCTACACCGAGTTCGTGTGGTTCCTGCTCGCCGAGGAGGACAAGACACACCCCACCGCCATCGAGTACTGGTTCAGGTAACCGACCAGAACAGACTCACGCCCGACGGCGAGCCGCGCATGTCCTACACCGAGTTCGTGCGGTTCCTGCTCGCCGAGGAGGACAAGACACACCCCACCGCCATCGAGTACTGCAGGGTTAGCATGGTTGCCATTTTATCGCTTATCACGCTATGCGTCACTTTCGCACATACATACTTGTTAGAACGTGACAGCAATGTCGGTAAACGATAAAAACCCGACCATCATAGACTAGCTGGTTCAGGTAACCGACCAGAACAGACTCACGCCCGACGGCGAGCCGCGCATGTCCTACACCGAGTTCGTGTGGTTCCTGCTCGCCGAGGAGGACAAGACACCCCACCGCCATCGAGTACTGGTTCAGGTAACCGACCAGAACTGACTCACGCCCGACGGCGAGCCGCGCATGTCCTACACCCAGTTCGTGTGGCTCCTGCTCGCCGAAGAGGACAAGACACACCCCACCGCCATCGAGTACTGGTTCAGGTAACCGACCAGAACAGACTCACGCCCGACGGCGAGCCGCGCATGTCCTACACCGAGTTCGTGTGGTTCCTGCTCGCCGAGGAGGACAAGACACCCCACCGCCATCGAGTACTGGTTCAGGTAACCGACCAGAACTGACTCACGCCCGACGGCGAGCCGCGCATGTCCTACACCCAGTTCGTGTGGCTCCTGCTCGCCGAAGAGGACAAGACACACCCCACCGCCATCGAGTACTGGTTCAGGTAACCGACCAGAACAGACTCACGCCCGACGGCGAGCCGCGCATGTCCTACACCGAGTTCGTGTGGCTCCTGCTCGCCGAGGAGGACAAGACACACCCACCGCCATCGAGTACTGGTTCAGGTAACCGACCAGAACTGACTCACGCCCGACGGCGAGCCGCGCATGTCCTACACCGAGTTCGTGTGGCTCCTGCTCGCCGAGGAGGACAAGACACACCCCACCGCCATCGATTACTGGTTCAGGTAACCGACCAGAACAGACTCACGCCCGACGGCGAGCCGCGCATGTCCTACACCGAGTTCGTGCGGTTTCTGCTCGCCGAGAAGGACAAGACACCCCACCGCCATCGAGTACTGGTTCAGGTAACCGACCAGAACTGACTCACGCCCGACGGCGAGCCGCGCATGTCCTACACCGAGTTCGTGTGGCTCCTGCTCGCCGAAGAGGACAAGACACACCCCACCGCCATCGAGTACTGGTTCAGGTAACCGACCAGAACAGACTCACGCCCCACATAGGGGTAAATTCACGATCTACGGGGCCAAAATTATTTTTGCGGTTTTTTGTATTTTTTAACGTTTTACGAAGTTGAAACAACCGTTTTATGATATTTTTATTTATTTATAGGGTAATTTTTTTCAAAATTCTACTGATATGTAATTTTTTTACATTTGCACAAAAGAGGAAAAAGTTAAAAATATAGGTAAACGTTTAAATTGTCATTGCATTGCATTTATTACTTAAATAAAATCAGTTGTCATATTAAGCTACAGTCTCTGCTATGATGTTTTCTTCTTCGCTTCCAGAAGAGCACTCTAGGTTCGGATCGCCAGGCAATAGCAATTCTATCGTCGGCGTCGATGGCAGGAAAGTCCTGTGCTTTCTTTTTTTTACTTTTCTCCTGCAGCTCAGTAATGGGTCGGAACTCAAAGTAAGCGATTCAAAATACCCGTGTTGCAGCTTTCTCTCGTAAACTTCCTTGCGAAATCAAGTCGATAAGATCGGAAATGCTTGTTACGCGCTTCTGCAGCTTCTTCAGTCAGCTGCGGCTGTCCAATGGGTAGTAACGTATTTTTGTTGGGTTGTCAAAGGTCTTATTTTATCTTTCGAAGACTTGGTCCGATAGTATGCTTTTTATATTTTGTTGCGCGAGTTGGCGAACTAATTATTCATTAGAAGCGTCACGTTTCCCAGATTTTCTTAATTCTACTTGCGTAGCATGTACTACCTTGCCAAAATTAGACCTGAGATCCTCAGTTTTCTTCTTTTACTCCTTTCGCTTAACTCTTCAAAATGTTTGCACGGCCAGCCCGGTCGGTTTGCTGAACTTACAGCAACGGGAATCGCGAAAGTGCCTTCTAGCCAAGAATGATTGTTTTTTATGAATCTGTCTTCTTTATTTATACTGAGCTTTACTTCATCTAGTCTTAAATTCTGATTTGGAAAAAGCAAAATTGTTTTTATATAATTCTATTTGGTCATTCGTGCAGCCTCCACTAGAAAAAAGTTGATCTCTTAAGGAACACAGTTTTTCAAAGTAAATTTATCCTTTTGAAGGGAACAAATATGTATTTTCTAGTCATGATCGTCATTCCTGACGTATTTGGTACATCTAAAACAAATAAACATGTCGATTAAACTCAATACAAAAAAAAGTTTATTTTTGAGTACCAACACACAAGGTTTCCTCTTTACCACAATGTGAGTAGAAGACCAGAATATTACTAGTAACCATCACCTTGATATCTTTGATGAGAGTGTTGTGACCGGTCAACATCCTCACATCCTCAGGGTGTTCTGACCTAGTTTCAAAATACCCTTCACAATAATACAATTACTCTTCACAGTAATATTGTAATTGTAGTAACAAGTGATCGTGTGTGCAGGTGCATGGACATGGACGGTGACGGTTACCTCTCCATGTACGAGCTGGAGTACTTCTACGAGGAGCAGATGCAGCGCATGGAGGCCATCGGGATTGAGACACTGCCCTTCAACGACTGCTTATGTCAGGTCTGCTCTGCTCCTTAAAGTAGTGAATAACTATGATTCTTTACTCTTATAACTAACTTAAATACTATTCTACAACGGTCGCCATTTAAGTATTGTTCTTTTTCTGATTAAATTCATATCTTAATCTTGTCTATATTTAATTCTTTTCACTTTATTACGAGTAGGTACAGTTCTTTATTAACAACTAAAATAATGTTACTTTGCTATTCCGCCAAACGTGCTAGAGTCAATTAGTGTCAACATGGTGTCATGGTGTATACCTACTTGCGTATTTTTTGCTCCCTCTCTAGTCCCTCGTAGTTGTTTATTATAAAAGTAAAAGAGTTTACTATTACAAGTAAAAGAACTACGTGTCTCATGCACGGCTTTCATATTCTCAGATGCTCGACATGGTGCACCCGACTGTGGAGGGAAAGATAACATTGTCAGACCTAAAGAGATGTAAGCTGACGCCTATATTCTTCGATACGTTCTTTAACTTGGAGAAGTACCTGGACCACGAGCAGCGCGATCCGTTCGCGACGCAACGTGACGCAGACTCAGAGGTGAGCGTCGCCATCGCCGTCGAACCTTCTTTGCCTACGCTTTTCCTATTTTTTCACACTGATATATTATATCTTATATTCACAGATGTCCGAGTGGGATAGGTTCGCCGCGGAAGAGTACGAGCTATTGGTCGCAGAAGAAGGCGGCAGTGATGCCCAAGATCAAATGTAAGCTAACTACAAAATCTTTTAATGTGAATATTGATGTACGTACTACCTTACACAAAATAATAACTTCCTTCTTTTACTATAAACGGGGAATTATATAGGAAAATGAAAGAGTCCGAGAGAAAGAAATGTGTGACTCGTTTCTTTGACTTATTATTATTATTTATTTATTTTATTTATTAACACAAAAAGATACAGCTTATATAAAATACAGAGTCCCACAAAACAGTTTACACAGTTACTTGTGCAAGAGTACAGGATTTAATGGACTCAAGCTTTACAAATAAATATGAATTCGCTGCGATAAAGTAGAAATGTTAGAATAGAAAAGCCCTTTGTAATGATGCACTAGATCTTTTAGATACTGTGAAGCATTTTTGACGCATCTTGAGTCCGTTCCGCACTAGTGTCCGTAATACTCGTAGCCACCTCTGAGGCTCAGATTGTTTGTACGTGGCCGATATGGTCTGAATGCAAGACTAGAGAACGATTGCGTTCGTGCGCAATGTTCACACTTGACTATATTTCGTTCAAGTATAATACAGTACCGATATCATAATTTTAATACATCTACCCTTTCATTTGATGTAACTACTTTCCACAGATATTTTCATCTCCATTATTTATATTTTTATGTATATACATTTTAATACGGGTATTATTTTTATAAAGTATGTATTCTTGTTTATTATTACACTGAAATTTCTTTCATCAGGGAGGAAGACAGAACTGGCTATGCTAGGGTAAGAATGTGTTGGTGAATTGCAGTGTATGTGTACGTTGACTGCATTGAGTTTCAAGTGGAACGCCTCTTGAAGCCCACACCACTACCGCTTAAAAGTGAGCATGATTGAAATGCAAGGAGTTCCCGATTGTGCGCACGCGCGTGTCGCCGCCACCGCGGCCCTCCCATTTGATCTGTCTAGCGTTTCGCTCCTTTTCGCTTGCAGCTCTTTGTCTACCTTACTGATGAAAACACAATATCCTTGTAAATATGTAATGTATGCCTTTCTTTTGACACAAACACATTGAACGCTTTTGTTTGTAAATAATGATGAGACTCATTGGCATGAAGCAACACTAACAAAGAAAAAATATTTGAAACAAATAACCATTCTTACAAGCGACACTATATTTAGCTATACATGTTTTAGTGAACAGTCCATTCTGTTTCATTGCAGCTCATACGATGAGACGGATGAAGACTGTTTATCGCCTAATCTTGAAGACATGAGCAATACGGAGGCGGTGGAGGAGTCGAGCGTGGAGGAGCTGACTGCCAGCGAGTCGGGCGCGGCCAGCGCTGGCGGCGCGAGCGGCGCGGGCGCGCGCGGCCGCCAGCCCGCCGCGCCCGGCTACGTCAACCTCAGCTCCATATACACGATCGGCGCCGCCGACCGGTGGCCGAACCAACCCATATCCAAAGACGGCGTGCCCGAAAAACATCTTCTAGAAAAACCGGTCCCCCCAGAAAAGCCTGTAAGTCTGATGATGGTAAATGGAAAAACGGACAACAGGTACGCCGGATTCGGAGGCAACAACAGTTTTCTTTACTCGCACTTGTTAGGAGGCTCGGGCGGAGCGCGCGCGAAAGACCCACCGCCATACAGCGCCACGACAGGCGCAGCGCTGTTCGACAGCACGGGCGGGGCTTCCCCGAGCAAGGGCGGCAACAAGGCGACGAGCCCCGTGAACGGCGTCAATAAGATCTCCGACAACTACGAGCGCGCGGTCGCGGAGCGGCTCAGCCCGCACCGCGAGCCGAGCCGCCTCAACCGCAGCGCACTGTTCAGCCAGGTGAACACGGGCGTGGTGGCGGGCTCGGTGCGGCGCGGCGCGCGCCCGTCCGACGACGACGACGACTACGCGAGGGACAGTGACGAGTGCTCTATTTAATGCGCGGCCCGCGTGCACGTTGCCAACGGTCATTAATACCTATATTACCATTTACTGCCCACAGTGAACACCAAAGATCGCGTAAACAAATTACCTGCAATGTGACATTTGTTAAAACGGTACTGATAGTTCTGAATTCCCGTAAGTCTTCTCGTGTCCAGGTGAACTCTCTCGACTTCTCTTGATCTACTACTACTATGTACTTGAGTAGTAACTACGCAACAGAACTGTGCAATTAACGTTTTAGTTTAGGTATTTATCGTATATTAAAAGCATGTAAAAATACATGCTGAAAGTAATATCGTATAGACTAGTTTCCGCATTTTATTAATGTTATTTAGATAGAGTTGTCATTATATATACGTATTTAGTAACTTATAATACCTACACTTTGCCAGTGTTTCTTTAACTAACTTTATTATTTAAATGTATTTAATCTACGTCTCAAACTAAGCATATCAACTTATTTTAATGGTTTTGATTGAGTTTTAATATTTTCATATTTATTTGTGGATAGGCTACTAAGATTACTGTAATAACTTAGTATATGCATAATGTATCAGTCATCGTATAGAATCTCTCATATCATTGCTCCATCCATTTATCGCCCGCCAATTGAGGTAAGTACAGACCTCTGCGAGAGAGACCCCCGACACTCTGCGGGAACCGTGCTCGGCTGTCAGCGTGCGAGCGTGTGTGAGTGTGTGGGTCCACGGCGCAACATTGACAAATACTCTACATGGGAAATCACTCACTCCATTATTGACTGCACTTAATTCGATTTGTAAAAACAAACCGGGAGCACCGATGTTCCATGAGTAGGTAGGTAGGTAGTGAGAAAGTAGGTAATCATTACAAGACTTGTCTCGCAGGGAGTCGCTAAAGTTCGTCCATTTCGCCTCATCGCCACGTGAACTCATTAAGCCAGTAGGTACCTACAATAAACACGCACAGAATTATTACTTTACTAAATACATAGGAAATATTTTTGATAACGAATGGATGACACAGTAGAGGTACATAGAGGTACGTAAATACGTATCATCTCGATGAAAGTAGTCATGTAACAAGTAGTTACGTATAAAGCGGTGTCAAATTAAATAATTAAAAGTAGACATATGAGTACACGAATTAAATAATTTAGAAATATTATAAGCATCAAATATCGAGAAGTATGTACTATAAATTACGAGTACGTACACATAGTTTGGCCAGGATGCACAGTCAATAAGAGACATACCTAAGTATCCACTGTCTTTTTGTGAAGCTAATAATACCACCCCAAAAAAAGGAATGGATATAGTTTTATTGTTCTACTGTTAGGTACCGACATTATATCTGGCCAGACGATAGCAACTTTAATATAGTCTGACAAACCAAGTCTAACCGTTGTTTCTTTTTAGTAGGTACTTATATATCTCCCTTATATTTGGGATGAACAAAAGGGAGCCACATACATAGATAAAAAAATACTGTCAGACTTGTTTTGGCAGACTATTGGTTGTTTGCATCCGAAACAGGAAAGTTAAATACACTTATGTCCCAATTCAAGTAATCCTTTCATACAACTCACCAAAATACCTAATACTTAAGAACCACTAGATGATACCTACATTATAAAACAAGTGATTACTACTAAGAAGTGATTAATAGGCGCCTTAAATTTTTATAACCGCTGTAGATAATGTTCTTCGCGAGCTAGGCAACAAAATTCGAGTTAGAAGCCCGGGTAATATCCCCAGGTTTTTCAACACCGCAAGAATTAAAATTTGCGTAGTGCAAATATACCCAATTTTTTACCTCACCAGGGCATACTACCATTTATTTTTAATTCTCCGCTGTAAATTTTTACACAAAATTAACAGAAACATAATTATTCTTAATGTAATTGAGTATTTCGTATTTTTATCATATAAAGAACAATGCCATAAAGTTGATGAAATGAATAGGTATAGAGCAGGTGAGGTGTAGATACTTAAAAAACGGCATTCGGTCTATTACCGTGATGTCGTGTACCAGTAAAATAGATTAAATATTTCTGACTGGATGGTGTCTGGTAAATAACCATTCGATTTCACCAAGTGCAACTAATCCCCATCAACACGAGCGAGCGCGCGTGTCTGTAGGTAATATTTAAGCTTATGGTGAATGTTAGGTAGATCTTGCATTACTCTAGTCTACAGGTGCTGAATGCTGAATACAGGATAGCAGACTTTGCCGTAAAATACTTTGCAATGTTTGTTCTAAACAGTTAACTCACATAGTGTAAGGTCACCAACCGCTACAATTGAGACCTCTTTGTTTCTGTAGGAATTTGTTAGGTAATCTACCGTTGTTTTATAAAACGAAATCAAAAGCTTTGACAGCGCTCAAAGTGAAATTTCAAAGGCTAAACTTTCATATTCTATCGGCCAACCGTGCGCTTACTAAGTCATTTATAGCTGCGAGGCGCTACCTGGCATGCAAAAGCCAATAAACAGCGTGGGTATTTGATACGGGCGAATATTTTAATGACGATTACTATTGGACCTAGGGAACCTATTTACATTAATTTCTTTACGAAATTAAGATGTTTTTTTTTTCATACATAAAAATTCAGCACGCAATGTATTGCATCCACATAAATTAATGTAGCTATCTAAACGTCATACAAGTATCATGATATGTCAATGTCATTTAAGTATATCATGTCAAACAAAGTTGGACGACATACATTGCAGCTCTGTCGCACCTTAGAAAAATCATTACACCTAATTAATAAAACAATTTAACGAAATTATTAGGTATCCAATACGATTCATATGAACAGGTACTGCCTATAGCTGGATTAATTATTCGCCCGTATGAAATACCCACGCTGAATAATAGTGTTGTGTATCTTACCACCAAACCTATTTCAAAATGAATTCATCTGAACAAAACTTAACAAACATGTATTTTTTCAATTCCTTACAAGCCTTGTTCACGTAATATTAAGAAGTGTCGTAAATACGTATTCGCGTCACCAACTATTATGATGATTAACTTCCCAGCATCCGAGATTACCCGTGTATTCTATGTGGGTTTTTCTATGCCACTTTACATACACGGTGTATGTAAAGTGGCATAGAAAAACCCACATAGAACGACTATAGATTGTGGAACCAAGGTATGCCACGAAAAATCCCAAGCCTACTCTTAAAATATTATACCTACTCTTAAATCATGACCCCTTCCTTGCCTACTGTTAACTGTTAACTGCCTTGATTTGTTAGACAAGATGAGTAAATTTATAAAATAATATGCCTCTTATTGTCACCCTCGCAACACCAATTTTGAGACGACTAATATCTGTGTTAGTAAGATTCCTTTATATAATAATGCATAATATTTATCTAAGTATTCTTAACTAAGTATATGCAATGATTATAATTGCTCGACTTAATGAGTTATCGTTATGGAAGTATGGTTTGTATTGTATGAGGCCAGCAATGCAAGCAGTAGGCTGAACTGAACTCGCGAGCAGCGAGCACTCCTGCGCCCGCGAATTTGGGTAGAGGAACCAAAAGATGAACAACCCCTAATAGATGAACGTTGTTCCTAAATATCACAATAATTAAATCCTGACGTACTTTACAAGCTTAGGAATATTTTTTACTAAATTTTAACACTTTCCCGTCATAGACATTTAAATACTAAAATAGATCCGTGTATGCAGTTATGGGAGCCGAAAATATGTCTCGCGCCGAATTTGCCTTTTGTATGGAAACTTTATTAAGAATGGCGCTTCATAATTTAGGGAAATAAATGAACAGCGTTCAACTTTTGTGTGAACGTTAGTTTTTCAAATGCGTTTATAAATCCTTACGGAAACAGTAGATACTCCATTTATGTCTTAAATTTCTAGTTTCCTGTTCCTTGATGTTTTACTAAAAGATGAACGGAACTTTCATTGTCGAACTCAATTATTATGGGGCTTATTTTAGTATGGAAACGGGGCTGTTCACTGGATTAAACTTTACCTAATACATGAACGATTGTGTTAAATTTGTTAGTTCATTTCATCAACATCGTGCCCAAAACTTAAACGAACCAAATTTATTCGTCTTCCTATACTACCGTTCATCTATTGTTGTACCCAGACGTTCATAATTAGGGTACTCCCTTTTGCATTTTTACTGGTTCATCTTTCGGGGTAAAAATGTTCAGAGTTAGGGCACTTTGTTCATATTCTGGGGAAATTGGCCCATTTCGGCACATAATCATTTTTATAAAAATATTGGATGGTTTAAGCAAGGTTTAAAATACTTTAAACTAAACTGAATTATATGTAGTATAATATAAAAAAGTCTTTGTGAAAATTGGTTATAACATACGTAAAAAAAATATCAAAGTTAAGTGAGTCGCTTAATCGTTCATTTATTGGTTCCCCTACCCAACCTAATTCTGATCGGCTTAAGTTTACACTTTAACTAATGTTAAGACTAGTCATTTCAAGCCTAAATAAAATAATTACCCATTATTTTTCAATTGAACTAACTTTTGCCAAGTATCAACCAAAACAATTGTTCACCTGTGTAACAAATTTTATTAAAACGTTGTGTCTTAGCTTAATTTTGTTAATAATTATGGTATGTTTCAATACCGTTTTTTATATTTAGATATTTTAAGATTTATATTTACTAAATCATTTAACTAGCTATTTAGATATTAGTTACCGTTTTTAAGACATTATTATGAACTTGCGTTATTATTTGTCCATGCCTTATTATATTATGAATTAAATTCTTAATTGTATAATTATTACCTACTTCTTATCAGAAGTCTGTAGTATAAACACCGAGTTGCGAAAATTAATTATGTGCCTATACTTAATATTGTTACTATAATTATTATACCCATACCCTATGTAAAGTCCGTCTACGCTAAGTCTACATCGACCCTAAATTGACAGTTTACCTGTGGCCGCGACAAACTAGATCAGCAGCCCTGGACGTGCAGACTTGACGTATACGGGCTATATAAATCATTTTATGAAGCACAACATGGTAGAGACAAAAAACATTTTTAAATTGCACGCCCCTCGCAGACCCGTACCAACACAACAAAAAACAGTGCCTACGCAACAAATGAGGCGTGAGTAGTAAAGTATTGCGATAGCCGTGCAATTTAAAAAGAGTTATCTCCCTATTAGTTAACTTATTTGGCTTTTGCCATCCCCAATGAGCCCCTCTTATTAAGCTGTTGGCTGGACATTATTGTCGGCTAAATTACTCACCAAGATATATTCGTTAAATTCATTCCAAAACTTAGAAGGCCTCTGAAGAAGCAATCGTCTCGTAATATCACTTGACTGCAACGATTTTGTCACCACTCCTACTAATAAAAAAAAACTTTTCACACCGCCTATTCGAAAAAGAGCGTGTTTTCCGCAAGTAGGGATCAACGTATCGTGCTACTATGTATGGGCTATTACGTTCAATGACCATGTGTTGATAAGATCAAGTTCTTGTTATTGTTGGTGTTCTATATTTTCCTCATAGGTGGTGTGAAAAGCCACGCTGTCATTGTCACTATGGTACTCGTAAAACTATTTTATCTTGATCTTGGACGCAAACGCTTGAATCCCTCATTAACCTTACTTTACACTTTAATCAGTAGTTACATTTTCGGTGACACTTCGCCATTAAAAAAATAGTGCCATTTTGAATTAGTATATTGCATATTTTCAATAATAACCGATCGTTTAGCTCAGTTTGTGTCTTTTAAATAGGTACGACCAGTAGGCATATTATTACATTAATAATTATCTTTTATCATAAACTTCAGCAATGAAAATGGTTTATTGATTATTATGTAGAAAAGAAATTGCATTTTGATGTATTTTCAAATTACAGTTTTTTGAATGAGCACCGTTTAGGTAATTTATAAATACAAGGACTTTTTGAATTTATGTGACATTGTTATATGTACAATTGTACATATACAGTAGCGGCGGTATCTTTAGTTTACGAAATCAACGACTTCCCCTTGGGAACCTCGAAAATTGGTTATCTGCCTGAGGTCACAAGAGTCGCGAGACTGGTAAATATATACGGGATTCGCGATTTGATATCGCTGATGCCCAGATTCGGCCTAGCGACGCCACTCATACTACCTTGTATTCATAATTTTTTTGTGAAATAACAATAGACTAAGCTTATGCTCGGCTCCCAGGTGCGCGGTAAATCATCAATAGACCCATTTCCTTGTTTTTATGCCCTGTATTGATGCGCTTTCAGTGATGTCAGATTTAATCCACTAATGTTATTTAATTAATTACTAGATTATGCGTTCGATAAATGTGTCACAGCAATCTACAGAATCAAAGCAATTTGTAAAACGAAACATAGGTCATACTCGTAGCAATACATTTTTCTAGTATTAGATTTGTCTCATCCTACACAACAACAAGAAACAAACAAATCGACGACACTGAATTGCGCATGAATAATATGTACCTAGGTAATTAGAAATGTGGCTCATAGGTGTTATATCAATTATCCCATTTTAACTTGCATCTCTTACAAATACCTAATTGAGATTAAGAGTTGATTAGGAAGAGTCGAAGTAGGTAGTATGGTTGTTATAGTTCGTGCCGTGGCCGCCTCGTCGCACGCACTCGCGGTAGACTGTTCTGATAAATAAATAGGAGTAAATCATTTTTTACGAGCATTGGTGTGACTTAGTAATAGAGAATGCGTGTTATGAAAGGTGACAGACCTAAATTGATAAGTATCCTAATAAAAACATTACCGTATTAAAATACTGCTGTTATTTTCTTTGCCTTTCCACTTTTCGAATAAATAGATACATATTTTAGTTTTAAACAGGAGGTAGGTAATTTTAATGTTTAATCATTTTTAATGTTTTTTTTTTATCTTCGTGACCTAATAGTATTTTAGATCTGATGGACGCTAACTATTGAAAATAAATGTAGTTTTGAAGTTGTCTATTTATATCATTTCTAGCTCAAGAATATTAGGTTAAAAATGACCAATAATCCAAAATCCGCCGGCACTAGCTTAATTTTGGTATAGGTACTGACACTACATATATTTTATAACTAACAACTAGTCAAAACGATATATATGTATATTTGACACCTGTATATCTCAGGACAGCGGCGCACGCCTCGCACGCCTGGGGAGTTTTAACTAGTTAGTTATAAAATATATGTAATTTATTAGGTTAAATTTATAAGTTTTTTGCACTCATATAAGTGCAAAATGGGGTTACTAAAACTTACATTTAATTGAAAAAAAAACTCAAAATTAAAATAAATATAGTTGCTTAAAAAATCGTTTTTATGGGTAAAAGGAGATTGCCATTTCATGTATGGAGGCCCGTACCCTAACGAAAATCGTTGCCCTCAGATGTAATTTTTTGCAAATCACTAGCCATCACATATCCTATTTAGAAAATCGTACGCCTGGATACGTAGAAAATTGAGATTGAAATCGTGGTTTCGTAGGTTCGTTTTTAAGTAAAATAATCACATTCTAGTAAGTACATACCTCCCGATGCTCATGCCCACGGATTAAGAAGGGTACATCGCCAGTCACTGGCCACCCTTTAGTAACCTTCATACAAAAAAATAATTTTATTTATCTATAAATAATTTTTATATGATGTGGCTGGCCGGCCAGTAATTGAAAAATTACAATAAAAATGAACTCTACTAGTAGGTGAAAAGAATTCATTAGGGTTCCGTAGTCGACTAGAAAGAAACCCTTATGATTTCGCCATGTCTGTCCTGTCTGTCGGTCCGTCCGTCCATCCGTCCGTCCACGACTTAGTTCAGTGATCGTTAGTACTAGAAAGCTGTAATTTGGTATGAAATATGAATATAGGTATAGGTACATATCAATTATGCCCACAAAGTGGTAAAATAATAAGACGAAAAATAGTTATATATTATTCTTAGGGCACCCTAAAGTGTGACATATCGTCGCGGATAGGAACCTATTTGAAAAAGTATTAGGGGTTTGCTTTTTTTTAATGCTATAGGTGGCAAACGAGCAAACGAATCGCCTGATGGTAAGCGAGCACCAGAGGTGTCGCAAGTGCGTTGCCGGCCTTTAAGGTGGGAGTACGCTCTTTTCTTGAAGGTTTGAATGCTAGAAACATTTTTCGATAAAAAGTAAGAGTAGGTAATATTTTAGAAATAATCTCTTCGGAAGTTAAAAAAAGTGTCCTTTTGAACCGCTAGTCCAAAAAATATGAAAAAATTCATGAAAGTAGCACTTTACGAGTATAAAGACTTTCAAGGAAAATTATTTATAACTTGATCAGTTCTAAATATTTTTTAAAAGGGCGTATAAGTCGTAACATCTGCGAAGAAACTCCTATTTTATTGATATGAGTATGGTATCTATTAAAACCCTTTTTAAGTTCGCCTATTGTAACGGACGCGGTCGGTAAACTATGGAACCCTACACTGGCATGGCCCGACATGCTCTTGGGCGGTTTTTATAAATATAAGGTGGCTAGTTATTGGCCGGTTGCGGGTTACTGGCGATTTACTCTACTAACATGTAAAAAAATATGGACATGATGAATTTGACGTACTTATTCAAGTGACAAAGAGGTTTTTCGTTCGTACATGACAAGAGAAATGGTCCAGTGAGAAATTAGTGAGAACTAGTAAATAGGATAGAAAATAATAGAATAAAAAATGATTTATTGTCACATAAACACAATAATACAAAAGATAGAAAGAAAAATGAGCACATTTTCTCTAAAATCTTAAACACTAACCAATACAACCATGTGACAAAAGACTGCACTCAGCGTTAGCTGTGGCAGGCTAGCAACTTCAGCGCTGGTTTTCAGTGGTTTTCAGTGCACCCCCATTACAAGTTTTGAATTACATTTCAATTGGCGGGAATTCATTTACAATATTTATAAAATTATTGATATACCTGTATAAAAAAATCTATTAAGCTGGTCAGAGAACAAACACATGTAAACAAAAGATAAAAATAAGTTAAACTAAAACAGATGCATGCAACATGAAACATGAGCTATGTGTCATAATCATAAGCCCCTCATTCACGGCAGTCCGCCGGCACCTCCGGCACGTAATAAAGTACCGTGAATGTCGTTGCCGGATGCGTGCCGTACGGCAACATCCTGCTACCTCCGCCCACCCCCTTGCAGTCCGAATTGCACCAAATTACAGTAATAAATAAACAATTGAGAATTGCGGCAATGCATAAAATATTAATTATTCATTATTAAAAACCGGCCAAGAGCATGTCGGGCCATGCTCAGTGTAGGGTTCCGCAGTTTACCGTCCGTCACAATAGGCAACCTTAAAAAGTGTTTTAATAGATACCATCACACCCGTCCCGACCCCATCAACTCCGGAAACACAGTGCCATCACAGTGGCAATTGGGTTACTAATTTACACAAACTAGACGGATTATGTATGTTGGGTTTTCGGGTCGTAACTTTTGATCGCGTGAATCGATTTGAATATTTTTTTTCTTATTAGAAGGAAGATACGTGCGGGATGATAAATTAAGTACTCAAGATAAAAGAAGTGTTTGCATATACAGTTAAATTACAAACTTAATTCCGAAATAATTTTTTAAAATTTTTCAAAAACTATTCAACCAATCAAGTTCAAAATAATTTTCCAAGAAAGTTCTTATTAAGTTCTACTTTCATAATTTTTTTCATATTTTTTTAACTTATAGTTCAAAAGTTAGAGGGGGGGACACATTTCTTAAACTTCTGGAGCGATTATTTCCGAAAATATAAACTTTTTAAAAAAATGGTCCGAGTAAACCCTCATTATTTAACAAATACCTATCCAATGATATGCCACACTCTAGGATTGAAACGAAAAAAAAACACCCCCCACTTTACTTGTACTCTAAAAAATAAATTATTACCACTTCTTATTTTACCACTTTGTTGGCGTGACCAATATACATATTCGTACAAAATTACAGCTTTCTAGTACTTACAGTCACTGAGATTATCCGCGGACGGACGGACGGACGTATAGACAGACAGAGCGAAACTATAAGGGTTCCTAGCGTTCCTAGTTAACTACGGAACCCTAAAAATGACATACGAGATGGCGGCGATTTTTAAAATTCGAGTACAGTGTATGCGCTACAACGCAGCGCTGCGCATCTTTTAACGAATAAGTGCGAATTGGACTGCCAGGCAGGGCCACTTGCACCCGTGTGTGCGCTACATCCAGCCATGCCGGAGCGCCGGCGGACTGCCGTGAATGAGGGGCTATACTTGCACCAGCAGGCCTACCACGAATATCGAAAGATTGCGAATTTGTATTTCCATCTCTGTCACACTAGAATATTGGAGTGACAAAGAGGTGTTCCCGTCAATGCCAAATTTCGATATTCGTGGTAGGCATGCAGAAAGCTGCACTAGTTTGACAGAAAGGCCCATATTACCGTGCGTTTACATGCTCGGGCTCTCGGCCAAATGTTTCGGCCATGTTAGTACACGATGATTCGAGACAGGCTATATAGAGAAAACTTAAGCCAGACCAGAGACAATTTAAGTACTTTTTCAGGTAGTTTGGTTGAGTTAAAAGGTGTCTTAAATAATTTCACTTCGGGTGAAGCTATTTAAAAAGTGTCTTAAATGGTTTCAATAACCAAAGCTATTTAAAACACAGTTTAACTCACTGAAAGTACCTGAAAAAGCTTAAATTGTCTATGGTCTGGCTTAAATTTTATCTATATAGTCTGTCTCGAATGAGCGTTTACTAGGGTGGGCCGAATCATTCGGCCGAGAGCCCGAGCATGTAAAAGCACCATTTTATCATATATCTTTGATCATAGCTCTATATGCCTCCCTTTTTCTCCAACGTGAAGAAAAAGACATATGATCATATACGCCCATATTACACTACACTACATAGGATCATATCTCTGATCATAGATTATATGCCGCCCTTTTTCTTCGCCTTTGAGAAAAAGGGAAGCCTATGGACCTATAATGAAAGATATACATTAATGCCGACATCACAGGTTTGTGTCATGCATGTACTCGCCCATCATGGGCACAGATAATTAGGTACACGATCTGATGAATATCGACAGCGTAACCTAGTATTAATCACGATTACCGAATTATTCTGTCACCTTTTACGGGGTGAACCTAGGCTCAGGGCCACCACCTATCTGGGCCTATCTATACCACGAAAATCGAACGATTGCGGATTTGTCTCCATCTCTGTCACACTTGTAAATTGGAGTGACAAAGAGGTTTTCCCGTCAATGCCAATTTTCGATGTTCGTGGTAGGCGTGCAGTATAATAATTAATCGTCTTTATCGTCGACCCAGAGCGCCTACCACGAACCGCGAACGAAAGTATACCTCCCTTTCGCACTTATGATTTCTCACTCAAGTGCGACAGAGAGGTGAAACTTCGTTCGTGGTTCGTGGTAGGCCTTCAGGGCCTATACCACGAAAATCGAACGATTACGGTTTTGTATCTCCATCTCTGTCACACTTGCAAATTGGAGTGACAGAGGTATCAGGTCAATGCTAATTTTCGATGTTCGTGGTAAGCATGCAGCATGCCTACCACGATTAACGAAAATTTGCATTGACGGGAATACCTCTTTGTCACTCCAATATACAAGTGTCACAGAGATGGAGACACAGATCCGCTATCGTTCGATTTTCGTGGTATAGATAGGCCCAGATCGTGGGTCTAATGGGAGCTGCCGTATTGTCGCTCACCAGACCGCTCCACTCATGCGTGGGTCCTGTGTTAGTTTACTGTGAGAAAATGTCAAAGTGAAGTTTGAAATGTTCCCGCAGGACCCACGTTCCACTAGCGCCCCTAGCGGAAAATCGACTCGCGGTAATCCTCACTGGACATTGCGGCTTAAAAATCTAGTATGCAATCGTCCATACGATAAAAAGAGAAAACAACAACCGATCTTCTAATTTGTCTGTGATCCGATCCGTTTAAAAAAAAGTGAAGTGAAACATAAAATAAACACAATTTACCGAATGTCGGGTATATTCAGAAAAACTCTAAATAACCGTTATTAACACCAGGATTCGCGAATATTTTATTTGCAATTTGGCAAAAGCCCTAACAATGCCGTTTTACGCTGTTGCAAGAGGCCGCAGTACAGGTATTTATAATACTTGGGCTGATTGTGAAGCCCAAGTGAAAGGTTTCTCCGGAGCAAAATACAAAAAGTTCGATAATGAATCTAGTGCTAACGAATATATCCGTTCAAACTCTAATAACGCGACAAATAAAACATTTGGAAGCAGTTCCTCATACAATAATTATCAAAGCGGCACCAGTAAAAATCTGAAGAGGACTTATGCCACATCGTCCCAGAAAACTAAGTATTATCAAAACATAAGCAGGAACACCGAAGAGGATTGCGGATCATCCGGAGATGATCTAGAGGTAATATTAAACAAGCAAATGGATGATCTAGAGAAGAGAGTAGACAACTTTGCCAAAGGCATAGATAAAATTTTAGAGACTAGAGGACCCCATGCTGGAGCAAAAAAAACCATTCTAATTGAACCACCACAGCCAAAAAAGTATAAAAATGCTGAAAATACTGAGTTTGAAGTAGATGATGATGGTTATGTACAAGTTTACACAGATGGAGCTTGCTCAGGTAATGGTAAGCGAGACGCTCAAGCTGGTCTGGGGGTGTACTGGGGTGACAACCACCCACTTAATAGGAGCCAGCCCGTCTCTGGCAGAGCCACTAATAACTGTGGTGAGATACAAGCAGCTACAGTTGCCATCAAGATTGCACTCCAAAATGGAATAAAGAAACTGACCATTAACACAGATTCACAATTTCTCATCAATGCTGTTACCAAATGGATACCTGGTAAAATCTTAGTTTCTTTTTTAATTATTCTTAACTTTACTGACTCTTAAGAACTCGTAAGAGTTAATGTTTAAAATGCTGTAATTTAAAGATTAATTTACTTCCATTCATACATGAGAAATGAAGTTGATGAGAGAGGTTATGCTTTATATCAAGAATTGAAGATTACATTTCAAATTAAAAATAACAGTTGGCAGAGTGGCTGGTATCACAGAGTTGCAAATTCAATTGAAAATATTTCAAGTGTCCCATTCCTTTATGATTGAACCAAACATTGCAAAGCAAAATACTTACGATAGCTGCCTTTGTAAATAGTCAAAAACTTCCTTGTATTGGGTGTACCAACAGAATATAAGATATTTGTTTTATTACAGGTTGGAAGCAAATAGGATGGAAATTGGCATCTGGAGAACCTGTGAAAAATAAGTTGGATTTTAAGGAACTAGACAGTGTAATGCACAAGATTGCAATTAGATGGAACTATATTAAAGCACATAATGGAATACATGGCAATGAGATGGCGGACAGGTTAGCAAAAGATGGAGCAGCCATGTACAATAAATAATTCAATGTTTAAAGACTGGTTATTCCTCCAGTGATTGTGTCACACATGAATGACAATACATAGGACATTCAATGTTGATTCAAATGATTACATTATGCAGTCTTCTAGAGACTGGTTAGGTGGTGGTGGTGGTGGTTAGGTAAGATATAGATTTTAAGATCATGAGGGCAGTGATAATTTTATTGAATAATTAAAAGAATTCGCAATCCCAACCAGTCAGCAAATGCACCTTATATCAATGAGTTGCCTTGTTCTTCATTTTCAGAATAAAGGCCAACCCTGTGGTAGGGTGTACCTTTCATCTTACCCACAACGCACCCTACATTTAGTCTGAAAACTCCACAAAAAGCACAATATTTTGTAGCCAACTTTATGAACAGTTCTAATTTATGTAATTAATTTTGAGTTTCGGTTTTTGACATTCAATTTATGTGTAATTTTCACAACATTCATATTTCAATGAGAAATTATCTTTACCAATTATAATTATTGGGTTTGATAAATTTTTGCTTTTTGAGTTTTCTCATCTGCTATTCAATTTAGTAAGTAATTGATTGTTATTGCCTGAATTTATTTGATATGACGAGAAGACTAACTTTTTTTCTACGCAAGAGCAGATTCAGCAATATTATATGTAAATGTAACCCTTTTATTTGTAACACTCTTAATTATATTTCCTTGTTAATTTCTAATTGATATCTAATGGTTTTATAGTCTTGATTAACTTAAGGCGATTAGTGGCATACAAAGTTTTATATACTTAGGGGATACCTACTGGAAAAGCTGTCTTTTTTTAATTTTTTTAATTAGTACATTCACTTTTGTTTTATAAGCTGATTTTGTTGATTAATTGAACTTAATGAGCAAAATCATGAATGATAGTGATAATCTGTTATTTTCTTTTAATATATATTATTGAGATAAATCTAGACCTTGCTTCATTTCACCTATTGCATTTTATGTAGGTGGTACACCAAAATCCAAACTTATCCTAAGAGTAGTTTATGCAACAGTGATATAATAAGGGTTCTCAAAATTTGAGGGTCGCTGTTACAAAACGAGACGAAGTCGAGTTTTGTAATAATAGACGCGAGAATTTTAAGAACCAATTATGAGCTGTTGCATAAACTACTATTAGGATAAGTTTGGATTTTGGTGTACCATCTTCCGTCATCATCATCATTTAATAGGTCCTTTCTATTGTTCTTTGTACTCAATTAAGAAATTGATAAAAAATAATTAAATTAGTCCGTTTGGTTAGACACACACTTTTTCAATGCTTAATGTTAAATACACAACTGGATTTTTTTTATTCTTGTTAACACTGTTAGAATAGGTATCCGGTTTGTAACATATGTAATCTATTTATTTTATCCATTGAAGAAGTGCGTAACCTGCCTTCTTGTTAGCGTCTTCCCGTCTTATGCCACGGCACAGGGAGCCTGGGTCCGCTTTGGCAACTAATCCCAAGATTTGGCGCTAGTTTTTATGAAAGCAACTGTCATGTGACTAGGGAATGCAAAAACCGGTAGTTTTTCAATACCGGTAAATTACCGACTGTGGCAGATGAAAACCGGTAAACCGGTAATTTACCGGTTTTTTAGTGTGTTAAATAAAAAACAGCATTTTCATGAAAATCATTCATAAAACCACATATTTATGTAAATCAATAAGAATATTAGTTGGGGGAAAAGTAACAGAAGTATTTTTTATAATAAAGAAACTTTTTTTTATTCCCAAAAATCTTAAGCTTTGTTGTTTATAATATGACAATTAAATATCTTGAAGGTGACGGAATGTCAGTATTGCCTTTGCCACTTAAAAATACTATTGCTAATCAAATCCGTTTTAAAGCCACGGAAATGTTTAGTATTGCTTTTGGGCTATTGAAGATGCCGCTTATACCAGTTGTGAACTAGCGTGGCAGCCTGGCAGCCCTTTATAAATCATTACTAATTCCCGTTGCGTCCAGAAAGTTCCACATTATTTGGTGTGTAATGTTGTGTGCCTCATAAGGTTGCAGTAGGTATGAGCCTACCAACACAGGTAACTACCGCTCAGACTTTGGGTCTCTTGAGCCCTAGCAGCTCTATAGGATTTTGGTTGCACCTTTGGATAAGAGCTTTTGAATGTGTGTTTCCTTTGACGGACTTCCACTCTGCGCTTGCTCTTTTTTTTTCGGTTGTTCAGCAGAGAATATCTTCTCTCCCCTGTTTGGTGACTCCGCAGAACTAACAATTTCAAAAGTTACTTTAGAACTGACTGATGTCTCATAAGTTTTTGTACGAACGTAGGTATATCATAGTTCTAATCGAATTCAAAATTTTAAAGATTCTTCTACTTGTTTGGCTAAAATCAACATACATTCAGCATATTCTATCATTAAACATTGTCTTTTTGTACCAAAATTCACCCACGTTCTTCGTGGTTCACATTTTGGAAACATCCCGGTTTTATATCTAATTTTAACAATTCAGTTTTAGAAACCCTCACCTCCATTCTGAATATATATATATATTTTGGGGATCTATATCGGAATATTCGGAATCCCTAATTTTTTAAATCCTATTTTGCATTAACTAATACTGTTTGACATTATGATCATTTGTCCTAAACTCATATGTCCTAACATTGTTTTAACCTAGTTTTCTAGCATGCGAATCTAGCTAGCGATTCGACTCTGTGAGGTTACAGTTCTAACCTAACATAACCGACTTTTCGAACAGCGGTTCGGTTCTATGTGAAGTCGTTTTTGGGTAATAAATCGCCATCTTTGGGCGGGAGCATCTGGATGTCAACGATCCTAAACTCACAAGCGATATCGAAACCTTAATCCTAAGGAGAGACTTCGCCTCCTTATGTGTTTTCTATCGCTTGGTACAATGGATTGTGCTCTGAGGAATTGCTCTACCACTTCTATTCTACCACCGCACCGCTCGCCGTCGGCAGGGTGTTCACCCGCATACCCTGGAGCCTAAATAGTCTCGTACCGTGCGGTTTAAGAGGAACTTCCTCCCCCGGGCGCTCCGGTTGTGGAATGAGCCCCCTGCACCCTGTCGCTGTTTTCCCAGAGGACTACAGTATGGGGTTCTTCAAAAAAGGAGTGTTTAAGTTTTTGAAGGGTCGGCAACGCGCATGTAACACACCTGTAGTTGCAGGAGTACATAGGCTATGGTGAGCGCTTACCATCAGGCGAGCCGTATGCTCGTTTGTCATCGTCGTAGTATAAAAAAAATTGTTAAGGATTTGATCATTAGGATAAAACAGTTAGGGCAAGTGACTTTAGGACAAACGATGTAAGGGGACATCCCTTACATCCGGGAGACACACATTTTGGCACCCAGGCTAGCTTCCCTAGTAGGTTTGGTGGCCTGGGCATCCGAAATATTTCCAGTGTGGCACTACCTGCTTTCTTGGCTTTCGGTACACGGTGCGCAGAGTCTTATCGGGAAAATTTTAACCCCTTAGGGCCTCGAGGCCGCGCATTGTTCCGAGGCCAAGAACGTTAGGTCCTTAAATCCTTAACATGCCCCAACACTGACCCACCAGTCAACCCTTGTTCGCAAAGACAATGGTACGAGCCCCTCTGCCGTCTTACTAGCAAAGGGCTGCTAGATACGGCACTTAGTCCTACAGATCGGGCTTGTCTTATTGCCACCGCAGAGTGGAATCAGGTCTATGGTACAGGCTACAGGCATTCCCATCACCATCCATAGGCACTTTGCTGGACAATACCACTGTTCGGTTGGCCACCTGTCTGAGGATAGGTGCATCAACAAACGTGCCCCATCGTTGATGATCTGGGTCACCACGGCCTCTCATGCGGCCGGAGTGCTGGGAGAATCCCTCACAATAGCAGCATCGACGAAGTCATCCGAAGGGCCCTCGTCAGTGCTAAGTTACTGGCAGTCCTCGAGCCCAATGGACTGGCCAGGGATGAGGGCAAGAGGTCCGACGGAATGACGTTGGTGCCTTGGAGTATGGGTTGTCCATTTTCTGGGATGCTACTTGTGTAGATACCCTGGCGCCATCCCATATTCCAGGCACCAAAGTTTATGCTGGTGCGGCTGCATGCTCCACCGCAAACCACAAGTGTCGCAAATATGCCATCCTTGGTAGCGGCTACATATTTGCGGCGTTTCGGGTTGAAACCCTGGGACCGTGGGGCTCAAACGGTCATCGTCTTTATAGAGACATTCCCTCGTGCCTGGTTGAGGCTTTTGGTGACCAGAGGGCTGGCCAAGTGGCCACTATTTTTCCAACGGATCAGCATTGCTATCCAACGGCAACGCGGCCAGCCTGCTAGGGGCCTAGCTCTGAGGACCTGGGCAATTTTTTTTTATTGTAGGTTTTTTTGTATGTATTTGCGTATTTGTTGTTTGTGGTGTGATAAATAAAAACTACCATTTTGAATCTTATTTCTATCATTCAATTAATGTACATAATCAGTAAATGTACAAGTACGAGTATCTTGATTAAAATAATATGTAGCCCTGTAGTTCAATTTGTCCTGAAAGTGAGTTTTATCAAATAATTTCCAGTACATTTAGGTTTCGGTAAAAAACCGGTTTCAGTATATATTTACCGGTTTTTTACCGACCCCAAATCTGGCCAAATTACCGGTAAACCGGTTTACCGGTTTGCATTCCTTACATGTGACCTGACCTAGACCTTGTTGGGATTACCTAGTAGTTTTTTTTTTGACGTTCATAAGTGCATTGTAATGTGCCTAAATTGAAAAATAAAGATATTTATCATTAGTCCGGAATCCGCACGATTTTTTTTCCTTCATCGAAAAGCGGTTGGTAAATATCAAATAATATTTCGTACGTAACAAAACGAACTTCTTTAAAATAAAAATGCCCAATAGTAAGAAAACGCGTAGTCATTGCCGTGCCGGATTTAACAGATGCTTAGGTTGCTTGTTGTTGTTATTTAACACCTGGTTGCTTAGGTCAGGACCAACATATTTTACAGTGCGATTACTGAATGGTAATCAGCAATATACGTTATTTCTATTTTTGTTTAGATCGGTGTCTTACGAAAAGTTTGGGTTGCATATAACGGATCGCAGTCCTGCGCAAGCGCACAGCGGTGACGCACGCATCTAATTGTTGTCGTTCGATGTTAAATGTTTGCCCGGCGTGCGAGTGTCGTAAACAATGTCGTCTACAGTGAAATGTAATGCGTGTAACGTCGTCATAGACGAAATGTTATCTTACATACAAAATAAGTTGTCCGTGATAGACGAGGAAACGTTAGTGCGTATCTGCACATCAGCGTTCACAACGGCGGAAATTCAAAAATCTAAAACGCTACTTTTTGAAGCTGTCTCGACAAATAAGGCAAATATAAGTAGAAGAGGACAGAAAAAGGAACATCGTGATATTAATGATATCGTTTACGTGTTTAGAACTGCAGACCCTACTTCTATACCAGTGTTTGTAGCTCGCCAGTTAGATAAGTTACCACCAATTACTTTTGATCACTTAGATTGTACTAAGTTATTAAAGGACATCGTACGACTTCAGACGGAGATAAACAGTAAGTCTACGTATGTCACCGTAAAGGATTTCGAGGACCTGAAGCAGGATGTTCAAGCAGTTAAGTTGTTAAAGGATACCGCTCCCGCTCGATTATCGATGTGTAATGTCAATGGGGGACGAGGAGCGTGGTGTTTAGATAGTGGCCCTTCAGGTATATCGCATCCTCAGAATTCAACATTACACGACAACGATAACGACAATTTCAATGAATTTGAGCAGCGCTCATCTTTTTCAACTGCGGGTAGTCCGTCTACCGCACAGAACGGTGAATCGTCGCCGCATACTGTTATCAGTGTACCGGCCGAGGTGAGTGACCCTGCCAATCAGCCCAGTGCGCCCGTGCCGGCTGCGACTGAGCAGTGCACATCTAACTTAAATTCGAAGGATCAAACACATGATAAATCGTATGCTTGTGTTTTAATTGAGGGGGAGCCTTCAAAAAATGTCGCATCTGGGGACGAAAAATGGGAGCCTGTATCACGTAAAAAGAAGGTTAAAAAACGCCGTCAAGGCCAATTTGGCACCTCGAATGAATCGTGCGGTAGTTTTAGAGCGGCTGAGCGGGTGATCCCCATGTTTATAACAAAAATAAATAAGGACGTAGATGAAGCAGAGATAAGACGTTATATTCAACAAAAAACAAAGGTGCTTGTGACCTTAGAAAAAATGAAGATAAGAAATGAACAGTTCTACAGTGCGTAAAAGTTTTTTGTTAATGAATCAAAAATACCGTTATTTTTGGACAGCAATTTATGGCCTAAAGATGTCATATTTCGTACGTTTGTACATTATAAGTACAAGCGATCGGTCAGAGTGAACTCTGAATACGGCAATATACCTACCTAAAAGTAACAAACAAACAAATGGCCTTAAATAAATGTAGATTCGCAACGTTTAATTACAAAAGCATTAAACGCTGCGTGGACAGTGTGAGAGAGTTATGTCAAACGTGTGACATTATTGCTTTGCAGGAGACATGGCTTTTTCCTGAGGAAATTTCGTACTTAAATAGCAATAGCATATAGATGATAATTTCAGTGCAACAGGAACATCAGCTGTTGATACGTCGGCGGGCATGCTGCGCGGGCAACCGTACGGCGGCGTAGCCTTATTATGGAGGAGTGCCGTTTTTTGTGAGGTGTCCGTAGTTCCATGTAATAATCCGCGAGTGTGCGCGATAAAAATAGTGACGGCGGATCGGCCTATTATTGTGGTAAGCGTGTACATGCCAACGAATAGTACGGATAACCTGCCGGACTTTACGGACTGCCTTGGTACGGTGAGTGCTATTGTGGACGAATGAGACATTGAGTCTGTACCTATACGTATTAGGAGACTTTAATGCCCACCCAAATGAACTTTTTTTATGGTGAATTACTTGACTATTGTACTGATATGGATTGGTGTTGTATTGACGTGCATATGGTAGGTTTAGACTCTCAGACTACCTAAAGGTATACTTTTATAAGTGAAGCGCACCATTGTAAACGGTGGTTAGATCACTACATTGTAACGCAGTCTGTAATGCCTACAATAAGTAGTATATATGTCAAGTATGATGTTACATGGTCTGATCACTTTCCGCTCGTACTAGGGTGTGATTTAAATTTATTAACGCCCAGGTTAACCAGCAGTCAATCTGCTATTCAAAACCAGGTGGTGTGGGGGGAAAGAGGGCCAGATAGCTCGTTATAGTGACGAATGTAATAAAAGGCTAAAGTTAATTAACTTTCCGCCGGAGTTTAGACTTTGCGCTGATAAATACTGTAATGAGCCCAGCCATAGGAAAATAATAGATTGTATGTATCAAAATATTGTCTCTGTTCTGAAAGCGGCCGCTATAGTTAGTAGTAAAAGTAGGAAGCGAAAGTCCAAACATAGAGTGGTGGGTTGGAAGGAATAGCTATGTTAAAGATGCGCATGGGGCAGCGAGACTGAAGTTTCGGGAATGGTTGCGACACGGGAAGCCTTCAGGGGGATATTTATTTGAAGAGATGTGCGAATCGCGAAAGGTTTTCAAGTCTCGTCTGAAATTTGTTTATTTGTATATTCCTTAAAATCAACACTTACAGTCTAGCTACACGTGTTAACTATACAGGACAGAAACAGGAGTAAAAGCATATATACGAGTATATACATGTTACATACATATATTACTATGATGACTAACATAGTAAGTCATCAAAGCTATATTTGAATGGAGCTTCGAGCAGAAATGGATTCCATGTAACGGCAACTAATTGCCAGGAAGCTAGATTCGGAGCTGTAAAAAACGTCAAGTTTGCTGTCGCTGTCCAATACATCATTGAGAAGACTTAGCGCACGGTGCAGCGGTGGCGGAACCGCGAACAGCTGACGGCGACGTGGTCGGAGCTGCATACCGGACACTGGGGCCACATGCAGTGGGATTAGAGCCAACAATGAAGGGTTAGAACTATTGCCGCGTATTAACCGAAGGAAGTATCTAATTAGGAACATATTTCGTCTAACCTCAAGAGAGGCATAGTTCACCATTCCTAGTATGTATGGAGTAGGGTACAAATGAGGGTAGTACCCGTATAGTTTTTGAAAGAGGAAGCGAATAAATGTTTTTTGTACCCTCTCCAGCATCAAAGTATACTGTTGTTCATGTGGACTCCAAATTATTGCGTTACATTCGAGGCGGCTTCGGACATATGAATTAAATAGTAAGCTAAGGGTGATATGCGAATTAAAAAGTTTGCATTGGCGGATTACAAAGCCTAAGCATTTTCTTGCAGCATTGCAGGTGGCAACTATATGGCCATTAAAGGTGAGGTGCGGGTCAAACTTAGTGCCGAGATCTCGAGCAGTTTTGACTTGTTGTAGGGGCTTATTGTCAATCAGGTAGTCATACTTTAGATGCTGGTGAGCACGGGTGAATGACATGACGGAGCATTTGTCTTCATTGAGACTTAATTTATTGTTTGTACTCCAGGCAGAAACGTTGTCAATGTCTTGCTGGAGCTTTACACAGTCGAAGAGAGTACTGATCGTTTTGAGTAATTTAAGATCATCAGCAAACATTAGACACGTTGAATGCTGTATGGATGTTGGCAGATCATTAATTAGGATTAGAAATAGCAGAGGACCTAGGTTACTACCTTGTCCTATTCCTGAAAGTACTGGGTAAGGTACAGATTGAGAATATCCATACTGTACAAACTGATGTCTACCAGATAAGTAGCTTGCCATGAACGTTAGAAGTGAGTAAGAAAACCCTGCTGCAGATAATTTAGAAAGTAATATGTCATTATCGACTCTGTCAAAAGCGGTTTACCTTCGTTTTGTCGACGAACTTTTTGCCTAATTTCAGTTTGCCTAATTTCACTTGGTATACTTATTCGTTTCGTCGAACTTTCATTACATCGAATTTCGTTTTGCCTAAAATCATTATGTCGAACGCCCGTTTCGTCTAACTATCATTATACCTAATTTCAGTTTACCTAATATTGTTTTGTCTAATATTCAATTGGTATTTTTTTTTTTTGGTCTAATGTAATTTTTTTTTCTGCCCTCCCTAATAATTGGCGACCCAATAGGTCGACTCTAGGAACATACTTTCTGATGTGGAGGCACGCTCGCTTCGCTCGCGTGTTGTTGGTCACGATTCAACCTAACACTCCTCCTCGCTTCGCTCGTCGTCGTACCTAACAGTGACTCTGGTTGCAAAGGGGGGCCGCGAAAGATTCGGTTCTGGCGCTTCGCCGGCCGCTACCGCGGCACGCTCGCTTCGCTCGCTCGGCTCGCGCGCTGTCAGGTCGCAGTTCAACCTAACACTCCTCCTCGCTTCGCTCGTCGTCGTACCTAAACTGACTCTGGGAACATACCTGGCTTTTTGCTTCCGATTATTGGGTTGGATTAGTGTCAACCCCCAGCTCGCTGAGCGCTACTGCTAGGGCGCGACCCGGAATGCCGTCTGGTCCAGGAGCTGTCTTTTTGGACCGGAGCTTCAGGACAGCCACACTCATCTCGGCCTCCGTAACCGGCGGTGCCTCCGTCACTACTTCCTGTGGCCTGAAAGTGGGTTCCATTACTGGTGGCACAAATTCATCTCTTTCGGGGAAGAGGGCTCCCACGACTCGATTGAGGAGCTCCGGTTCAAGAGTGCTTGTTACTGGGGGAGCCCAAGGTCGGAGTTTTTGCCTTACGGCCCGGTACGGCCTGCCCCATGGGTCCTTGTTAAGCATCTCGAGCCATATCTGCCACGCAGCGTCCTTGGCTTGCGCTATTTCCGTCTGCAGAGCAGTGCAGGCTGCCCTGTATGTGTCATACAGAGCTTTCTCTTCAGCCTGGTCTCGTATTCTCCTTCTTCTATACCTGGTGTGCTGGCGGCGAGCGGCCATGCAAGCGTTCCGCAGTTGGTGGAGTTCAGGTCGCCACCAGTACACCTGTCGCCTTGGAGAGAATTTTTTGGCTCTTGGCATGGATGCGTCGCACACATGGGTCAGGACGGTGCCAAGATCTTCTGCTTCCTGGTCGACTAGGTCTGCCTCAATTTGTCTGGCACCTCTTCCCCATGACTCGACGATCGCTGCCTCCTTGGCAAGCTCCCTGTTCAGCTTACTTATGACCCATTTTGGGCTGTCTCCGCGAGCAGGTTGGTTCTGTCTTGCCATGGGTGCTGGAGTTGCAACGTCGAACCGGATATACCTGTGATCCGACATTGTTTCCACCCCATCTTCCACCCTCCAGTTCTTCACGCGGTGGGCAAAGGCGTTGGACCCAAAAGTTATGTCCACTATGGACTCGCCTTGCGGTCTCACACACGTACTTTTGGACCCAGTGTTTAGGATGGATAGCCCCAGAGATATCGCCCACTCCTCTAGAACTTCCCCCCGGACGTCTGTCGCGGCGGATCCCCATGCTGTCGACTTTGCATTAAAATCCCCGGCGATCAGTATAGGGATAGGGGAGATCTGACCAATGAGCGCTCCGATTTCCGTCAGCATCTGCTCAAATTCCGCGAGGGGGCGATTTGGTGAGAAGTAGGTACCAATTACCGCCATTCCTGCGACCACAGCGAGTACAAACCCCCGACCTTTCACGGTGTTCTCGAGAGACGGAGACCCTGGTACAGCAGGGGCTATAATGGCCACTGTTTCATCATGGTCTGAGACCCAGTCGTCGTGATTAGGGACATAGTAGGGCTCCGAGACCACAGTGACTCCTATTCGCCACTCTGCCATGGACTGGATCAGAAGATCTTGGGCACTGGCACAGTGGTTTATATTCGCCTGGAGAAACGGAAGCGCCATATTATTAGTGAGTGTCCATTGTCTCCGCCGCAGTAGCTATTTGCTGGGAAGATGGGGAGGCAACAGGGCCTGCCCCGATTTTCTTTCCTCCGGGTTTGGGTTTTGTCTTTGAGCTCTGACACCCTTTGGCTCCGATACGATGCTCAGCCGGCTTTCCCGCGGCTGTGCATAGAGCGCAGCACAACGCTTGCGTGCATTGCTGGGCTTTATGTTCGGGTTTGCCGCAACGATAGCACAGGTTGCTGCGGTCTATTTTGCTATCACATTTGGCCCCAACGTGACCCGTTTCTAGGCACCTATAACATCGTAGGGGCTTAGCCTCCAGCAGTACCACTCGTGCGGATATCCATCCAACTTTAATGCGACCAGTTTCTATTAGTTTCTTGGCTGCTACGACTGGGCAGCTAAGCCACAGGGATCCAGAGTAGGGTTTGCTCCCGGGAAATACCGGTACCGAAAGTACCGGGAATTCCCGGGATTCTGAACCGTGTAAAGAACCGGGAATACCGGGACTGTACAATGAAAATCCCGGTACTTTCAGGACTTTCGGGAAATCGTTATAACTACACTACTAGACTAGAATTTAAAAATTAATTTAATATTTTTAATTCAGATAGCGAGAAATATACTAAGCAAAATACGTTCAATCGAAAACAACCAAGCGCGTAATGCAATTTTAAATATTTTTACTAAACATTGAGTCATTGAGTGGTCATTAACGCAATCCGTTAAAGTATTGTTATAGTGTGTGGTGACTGGTGTTTTTGGCGAACTGTGCGTGTTTAAAAGACAGCCCTCATGGTGTTTGCTAAATACAGCTAGTGAACATAGTTTATGTAAGTATGGCATCCCATAAAAAGCGTGCACGGAGTTAATATCAATGTGGGCGCGCAAAGCCTCGATCCAACTATGATACCTTCAACATTATCTATGCCAATGCCAACACCTGCAAATCCTCCTACTGTTGAAGAAATCTCCAAGAAAAAAAGAAAACTCACTGATTATTATGATTATGAGTCTTCACAGAATACTTCAATGGAAGTCATGGTTTCTCGTATGGACGGACACCATTCCAAGTATTTGTGGAGTCCGAAGACATTAGATTGCTATTTAAAAAGGCTGGCCATACCTTACCGAAATCAGCGAATTCGATAAGGAATATTATTATTGCAGAGGCCAATAAAAGGAAAGCGATGTTAATTACTGATATTCAAAAATTAATGTCAGATGGACATACATTTTCAAATAACTTTTGACGAGTGGACGATTTCAAAAGTTAAAAGTGAATCTCCTACTAAAAACGACGATATACTACAAAAGTATGTGGTTGCAGATTTCCAGAGAGAGTACAGCTTAACAAGCGACTCTAAAACACGTTGGACTAGCCTGGCAAAATTAATAAAAATGGTCGTTTTATTAAAAAAACAACCCAAAGTCCAGCATTCTTTAGAAACTAAAGAATCATCAGACTTTTGACCTACTCCCGAAAATACCGGGAAATCCCGGGAAATCCCGGTTCTACCATTGGCCGGTACCAAAAATCCCGGTACTACTAAACAGTACCGGTACTGCATTCCCTAATCCAGAGCCATTCTGACTTCGAGACATAGTGCCTGGTTTGATGGCTTGCGCTGGGCAGCTCCCTTCGGTAGCTACAGCAGATACTACTTCTTCGGTGGTCACTGAGTCGTCCAACCCCGTGACGCGTATCTCAGCACATTTGGTAGGTCTCTGGACAATAACTTCTGTGCCAAGAATCCCACGAAGCTTGTCCGCTAAAGCATCAGCCGCTTTCTCAGCGTCCGTAGTGTCGGGTGGCAGCTCCAGCATTCGAGCACCTGTCGCTGCTGTGCGGAAGCGCAAGGCAGATATACCAATTTCCTCCAAGTTTATGGTTTTCTTGGCCTCAGCCAGGATTGTCTCATATTTGAGCCCTTTCATCACTGCCTCTGGTGTTAGGGTCAGTGTGATAGCTGCCGTCTTTGGGGGGTTGAGTTTTCTCCTCCGCTGTGAAGTTTTGTTGGGGGCACTTCTTGGGCTGGGGACGTTAGTCGGTTTGGGCCCCTTTGCTGCCCCACCACCAGTCATGGTCTTACGTCCCACTGCTGCGCTCCACTTTTGGGCAGCGGGCTTCGGGCCTTTCTCAGTGGTAGATATCTCAGGTGCATTCCTAGTTGCAGCCGCTTCTTTGGCTGCCAAGCTGGGACGTTTCTTCTTTTTACCCTTTTGGCTCGGTGCTAGTTTATCGCCGGCCGGGGTGGGAGCCGTCATGGGAGCAGGAGTACTGTCTGTTGTTTCAGCTGTCGAGGTGCTCGGGGCCACTTCATCCCTCTTAGCAGTGACAGCTTCCACTGCTCGACCATCAGCAGCCAGAGAAGGCCGATACCGGGGTTCCGGCAGAAGACGGTCTTCAAGTCCTTCCAGACGGGCGTTCAAAATATTTGTGAACTGGTCCCGGTTCGATCGCGAGACTTCCTCCATAATTCGACGAATGTCGACTTCAGCAACCGCTGCAGGTTGGCTTCGCATCTCATCGACTTGTTTTCGCAGTTCTGCCAGTTGCCGGGATAGTTGCGCATTTGCTGCCTCTAGTCGAGCTACCTCCTCTGTGGCCGTGCGAGTCCTTGCTTTCGCGAATGCTGCCCCTATCCTTGCCACTGACTCCTTTAGGTCCTTCTGATATGTGCCCTTTAGATGGCCCGATGTGGTTGACACATGCATTATTTTACTGAGGGCATTTTGCACGTCCTCGTCAATTTCAGCCATGGTTTGATGATGTAGTTGGCTGTGGACGGGGGCTTGCCTCCTAATTAGGCGCTCCACTTTCAGCGAGCTGGGTGATAGTGTCAGGTCCCTTTTTAGTGCATGCCTGACCTACGGGCGGTTCCCTGCAAGGTGGAAAACTGGCAAATTGGTGCTTCTCCGGAAGAACGGACGCCCACCAGATCAGCCTTCAGCGTACCGCCCGATCGTACTGCTCGATGAGACGAGCAAGCTCTTTGAGCGTATAATCGCCACTCGTCTCATCAGGAGCTTGCAGCCGGGCCTGAGCGATTACCAGTACGGCTTCCGTCCACAACGCTCCACGTTGGACGCCATTGCCCGCGTAAGAGAATTCACAGAGGAGGCAGTCTCCCAGGGTGGGGTTGCGATGTCCGTGTCCCTGGACATCTCCAACGCTTTCAACACCCTGCCCTGGGAAACAATACGGGCGGCTATGAAATACCACAACGTGCCCGAGTATCTGCAACGAATAGTAGCGGACTACTTTGCCGGGCGCGTCGTAGTGTTTCCGACAAAAGACGGCCATGGAAGAAGAGCGATGTCGTGCGGTGTTCCACAGGGCTCCGTGCTAGGCCCTCTCCTGTGGAACATCGGCTACGACTGGGTGCTCCGTGGGGCCACTTTGCGGGGGGTCAACGTGACCTGCTACGCAGACGATACCCTCGTGTCGGCCCGCGGCAGCAATCACCGGGAGGCAGCGTACCTCGCTACAGCAGGTGTAGCATACATCGTACACCGGATCCGAGCGCTAGGCCTTGAGGTAGCTCTGCACAAATCAGAGGTCCTGGTTTTCCACGGGCCTCGGAATAAACCACCTGAGGGTATGCAGATAACAGTGGGAAGAACCTCCATCGCCGTCGGGTCGACGATGAAGTACCTAGGACTCGTCCTCGATGGCCGATGGAGATTTGAAGAACACTTTCGTCGATTAGCCCCAAAACTTCTGGCTGCGGCGGGAGCCCTTGGCCGGATTCTTCCCAATCTTGGTGGACCACTAGGAGCATGCCGACGGCTTTATACTGGTGTGGTGCGCTCAATGGCACTCTACGGGGCACCAATATGGGCGGACACCCTGAGGCCTCGGAACTGTGCCCTGTTGCGGCGTCCGCAACGAGCAATGGCACTCAGGGTGGCTCGAGCGTACCGCACCGTGTCATATGCAGGAGCCTGTCTTTTGGCTGGCAGCCCGCCTTGGGACTTGGAAGCAAAGGTTCTCGCCAGCGTATTTTGGCGAGTAAAACTGGCCAGGGAAGAGGAGAACCCGCCTGCCCCGCAAGAGGTTCGCAAATGGAAGGAGGACGCACAAAACGACCTCTTTCAAAAGTGGTCCGAACGACTGGAGACTCCGGGAGCTAGCCGAGATCTGGTGGCCGCTGTTCGGCCCGTTCTGAAGGAATGGGTCGAGCGCAAGCACGGTGCACCCTCTTTCCATCTCACACAGCTACTCACAGGGCACGGCTGCTTTGGCAAGTACCTGTGTGAGATCGTGAAACGGGAGCCGACAACAGCGTGTCACCATTGCGAAGGGAGTGCCGTAGACACGGCCGAACACACACGCGTAGAGTGCCCTGCGTGGGCGGAGCCTCGCGCTGTTCTGGCCACGGTCATAGGAGGTGACCTAACACTACCGGCACTAGTCCAGCGTATGGCCGGCAGCGAAGAGGCCTGGGCGGCAGTAGCTTCTTTTAGCGTCCAAGTGATGTCGCAAAAAGAGGCTGCAGAACGACTGCGCGAGGACGAAGAGAGTTCTCTTCCTCAGCGCCGAAGGCGGCCGGGTAGGCGGCGAAGAGCCTTCGCAGCGCAATTGATGCGACTGATGCCGCCCTAACGAAAGCCTGCGGGTGCTGGGTCGGGAGTCCCATCGCCCGCCGAAAGAGACTTCTAGCTGGATGGCCCTCAAGTGTTCCGAGGTGCCAACAGCGGAGAAGGCTGCCTGAGCAGCCCACATAGACCGGGCCAATAAAGGCAACGCTGGCGGGGTATCGGTAGCTGAGCAATCGCGTTCCCGAAACCCCGTCCCATCAGCGAAGTGGTGGAACACCCCAGGGTTTTTAGTCCGTGCGAGTCGGACATACCCACTCGGTATCTCCCGGGCTGAGTGGGATCCACAATGGATTTTCCCTGGGTAAAAAAAAAAAAAAAAAAAAGTGTCAACCCCCAAGAATTGGCGACTACTAATTAAAAGTAAGTATTTTATCTCGCTCTTTACTCTGCCGAAGCCTAGAAAACTTACGAGCGCGAACTAACCAATCCGGTCCGTCGAGTAAAAAGAACGTTTATTTCTTATAACCTAACCTTGCTGAAATGTTTTTTTTCAAGCGGTGGTATCTAATTTGTTTATTAGTAGGTATCATCTATTGGTTATTGGTTCCCCTATGTTTGGTATATCTTTTTTCGGGTCAAAATGACAATCGACGAAACGATAATTAGGCAAAATAATATTCGACGAAACAATAATTATACATAATGACCATTAGGCAAAACGACATTCGATGTAATGATTTTTGTGTGAAACGAGTTTATGTAAAATGACTTTAGACAAACCGTTGATTATACTAAACGTTTTTAGGCGAACTGAAATTAGGCAAAAAGTTGTTCGACAAAACGAGGGTATACCGTTAAAAGCTTTTCGGTAGTCAAAGTAGGCGATGTCGATTTGTTTTTTGTCGTCTAGATTATTGGCTATTACAGTTGTGGCATTAATAAGATTTGACGATGTTGATCGTTTTGGTAAGAAGCCATGCTGTTCATTACAAAACCATCCGTTGAGCTGCTGGCGGATGTGAGAGTATAAAATGCTTTCAAAGATTTTCCCGAATACTGACAAGATTGCTATTGGTCTGTAGTTATGAAAGTCAGATTTAGAGCCAGATTTAAGTATGGGTATTACTTTAGTCGTTTTCCAGAGAAGGGGGTATGTTTTGGATTTTAAAGACATATTAAGAATGAACTGGAGGGGCTTGACAAATACTTCACGAGTCTTTTATTATAAATTGGGGAATCCCATCGGGACCTTGGGTGTGCTTGGGTGTTAAAGCTACTGATAGCTTTCCTTACATCACTTTCGTTGATAAAGTCAACAGTGACAAGACGATGGGTTTCTTGAACACCCAAGGTAGTAGTAGAAGAGTAGACGACTGACGGGTCCAAGGAGGGAGGTGTCGGTAGATAAACATGTTTAAAAAAGTTTGCAAATGAATCCGCGACTTCTTGCGAAGACATGTCCTTGAATACAGCTGGTTGATTCGATTTTTTATTATTGTATGTCTTTCCCTTCACGGAGCAATGGTGTTCCGGACCTTTGGGAGGCGTACGCGGAGCCGAAGCCAACACGCAGAGGCCCTTTCGACAATTTAATGAAATGTAAGGGGTACACCGAGCGGATGTTGCACCTGCCCGAGTCATGGGACGCACGCAGAGGCAGCACCCGCCAGGGTGTATAGACTATTGAGATTTAATGGAATCTAAAATATACTGGACTATTAGGTGAAAGTGGTGGACTAAATACTGGGTTATGGAGAGAAGAAAAAAAAAAAAAAATTTTTATTATTATTATTATTCTTTGTTTTCAATTTTTTCTCCTTTATCAAGGGTAGATAATTTATTACACGGGCCATAGCCAAGTGTAAAAAAATCATTTTTATATTGTAGTATTTTCAGATATCGTTGAAGATGTTAAGAATTTTCTAGTTAAGCGGCAGGTGTTTAAAATTGTGGCTTTCTGTAATGTGTGGACGACATGGTTTGGGATTTGCAGCGTTTCTAAGCTATTGGTTAGTGTTTTGGGTACTACTCCAGTAGTGGACAGAACTATGGGCACTATGTGTACTACGTTAGCTTGCCATTGACGTTTTATTTCCATGGCCAGGTCTTTATATTTAGCCAGTTTCTCATTAATTGTAGATTGAATGTTATGTGTATTTGGGATCGCTATGTCAATGATAAATATAGTTTTATTGGTTTTGTTAAAAAATGTTATATCCGGTCTATTATAATGAATTGTTTTGTCAGTAAGAACTGTTCGGTCCCAGTAGAGTTTGTTGTGCCTATTTTCGTATACTGTGGATGGGGTGTATTTATAATATGGTACTTGTTTCTCGATAAATTTATGTTTGTGTGCTAAATATTGGTGAATTATAGATGCCACCTGATCATGACGATGTTTGTAGTCAGTTTGTACGATAGCTTTACATGCTCCTGTTATATGCTGGATGGTCTCTGGTGAACTGTTACAATGTCTACACGAGTCGGTTGGCCGGTTCAAATCTTTAGTAATATATTTTCTATAATTTCGGGTGGCGATGACTTGATCTTGTATAGCCATCATAAAGGCTTCGGTTTCTGGGAAGAGTTCTCCTCGTTTCAGCCAGGCGTTTGATAATTCTTTGTGGACGAAGGCCTGGCAGAGGTCAGCATGGTGTCTTCCGTGTAAAGATTTCTGAGCCCATTCGGATGTTTTTTGTTGGTTGCTTATAGTTTGTTCATTGCGTTGCAGGCTTCGGTCGTTGAGGTTGAGAGGTGTGTAATGATGATCAATTTCGACTGTAAATTTGTGTAGCAAGGAGTTTGCGGCTTTAGAGTGAAAGTAGTGTCTAAGAGTGTTTATTTGTTTATTATGCAGGTTTTGTATGTGTATTAAACCTCTCCCTCCTTCTAGTCGTGGTAAAGTTAATCGTTGGATGCAGGATTTAGGATGGTGTTTTCTGTGTTTTGTTAAACTAGTATTAATAGTGCGCTGAAGTTTCTTTAAGTCTGATTGTGACCAGTTGATTATACCAAAAGAATATGTGAGCACCGGGATTGCAAAGGTGTTAATAGCTTTAATGGTGTTTCGTGAATTAAGATGAGATTTAAGAATTATATTTAGTCTATGTCTAAATTTTCTGGTGAGCTCATGTTTTGTCTGTTTTTGATGAATTTGTCTGGACTGATGAAACCCTAAATATTTGTAGGTTTCCTGATCGGTCATATGTTCAATCTGCTCCCCGGACTCTAAAGTGTACGTGTTGCTCTGAACTTGACCTCTGTGTATTGAATGAATTTTACACTTATCAATACCGAATTGCATGCCTATATCTTCAGAGAATTCCTGCGTTATGTCAGCTAATAAAAATAGTTCTGTAATGTTATTTGCGAAGAGTTTTATATCATCTACGTACATTAGATGGGATAGTGTGTGGTGTGTATAGTCATACTTAAGCGTTAAACCTACGTTAGCCTGGTCAAGGAGTTCAGATAGAGGATTTAATGCCATACAGAACCACAATGGGCTCAGAGCATCCCCTTGGAATATCCCCCTCTTAATGAGAATTGGTTCTGAAGTAATTGTACCCCCTTCTTGCTTTACGGTTAGAATAGTTTGCCATGTACTCATAGTAGCCTGTAGAAACCGAATGATAGTTGGGTGAATTTTGTATCTGTCGAGGATATAAATAAGCCAGCTATGAGGTACCGAGTCAAACGCTTTCCTATAATCTATGTACATGGAATGTATGTTTTGCTTCCTTTTAAGTGCTTGTTTCATGGCTACTGTATCTATAGTTAACTGTTCCTTGCACCCTTGACTAAATTTTCGGCATCCTTTCTGCTGCTCTTTTAAAATATTGTGTTGAGACAAATGGCTGTAAATTGTTTCACTAATGCAAGCTGTTAAAATTTTGTATAGCGTTTGTAGGCAGGTAATTGGGCGATATTTTGCGGGATTTGTAGTATCGCAATCTTTGGGCAATAAGTAGGTGCGACCTTGTGTAATGTAAGACGGCATCATTTCAGGAGTTTGAATAAAATTATTTATATATTTATGGATGTATGGTTGCGTGCAAGTAAGTTTTTTATACCAAAAATTGTGAATATTATCTGTTCCCGGAGACTTCCAATTATGTGTTCGCTTAATTACCCGTATGAATGTGTCTATTGATACGTGCTCAAACCTCATCGTTGGGAGTGTAGTGTCTACTCTATTATTGATCCAGGTTGCATTTTGATTGTGATCAACCGGTGTTCCCCAAATGTCGGCCCAGTATCGATGCATAGATTCAATTGAGGGTATTTCGTTGTTTCCCGAGGAGCCTTGAGGGGTTTCGATGTTTGATGAAATTTTCCGATAGAAACCACTTTCATTATTTGAAAAAAGTGCATTTTGTGATTTTCTTTCAGAGCACGCCAAATACCTCTTAAGTCTACTAGCTGCTGTATTTAGTTTTTGTTTTAGTGTATCCAGGAAGTGCTCAGGTTCTGTATTGGGGTTTTCGAACGTTGCATGTGTATGATAAGCGTTTCTTATGGATTCTATTGCTGAAACTATTCTTCTATTTCTGTTACCTCTAATGTACTGCGTAAGGCGCCCTATGTCTGCTCTGTATTTACGTATCCTTGACTCCAGCCTTATTTGCCAATTCGGTTTACTAGGTTTTCTTGTGCTCGCAAAACTGGCAGGTCCTTCAAGCCTCACCCCTACGCATTCGGCTGTTGTGTATGCTGCTGTGTAAATTATGGTTTGAATAGAACTGAAGCCTAAGTCCTGCGAGAGATGTGGTGGAATAACGCTGCTGTCAAGGTAATTAACTATTGATGTTAACTTTCTAGATATTTTAAGTTTAGGAATGTGTGGCCTGTTTGTTGGATCTATGTTTTTAAATTTGTCTAGATTACTGTAAAATTTAGTTTGAATCTTTTCCTCGTCTATGATATACCTACTCTGTGGTCTGTGTTGTTCGTTCTGTCGGGGTCTAATGCTTGGCAGTTGGGTTTGCTCACCTGTTTGACAAATATTTTGATTGCTCTCCTCCTCCTGCACCGTTGCATCTAAAGCATCAAACACGTTATGTGTGTTAACATTGATTATAGTACTTCCTTCAGTCTGTGTTTCGAGTAGTGAGCTATTGAATGTTGTACCTATGTCTGTGACGTCTGTTGTAGATCTAACCTGATTCTTAATTTCTTCAATTCTGGCAGGACTGAGCAATTTATTGTTTACTATAGCTCTTCTTTGATCAGCTACGCGCTGCTCTGATAGATGTGACAAATGTGGGAAATGAGTTGTAAACTTTTCATGTAATTTCTTTCTATACGCTGTCATGTTAATCTCTACTTCAGTGACTTCAAAATAATATTTTATGATCGCTTCATTAACATCTGGTGGCCACATCATGCGTGTTCCAGGTTGGGTGTTACGAAGGATTGATTGGTCATGAGATACAAATGTGTCACCAGGGTTAGTGTGTTCTGAATAACGTGTACTGTGTAAATGTTCTTCAACTTCTTTTCGTATTTCGTTTAAGTGTGTCTGTGATAATAGTTTGTTACTCACAATAGCTCGACGTTGGTCTCCTACTCTTTGTCTAGATGCGTCCATATCTGGAAAATTTTCTAGAAATCGTTGGTGTAAAGGCTCTAAATATCCACGTTTAAGTGTTTCTAGGTTGCTAGTTATTAAGTATGTACGCCAGATAAACCTATTCATTTCTTCGGTCCACCTTTTTCGCGTACGTGTCGTGTTTGTAGTGGGTGCAGGGTTATTGACGTGTGTCTCCTGCACAACATCTACAGACATTAAAGATGTTGTTGGTGATGATGGGGATGATAGTGGGGGGAAATAATTATCTGAATGATACGACGAGTTGGGTGACTGGAATAAACTATGGAGTGATGAAGTTGGTGATGAGCTGTGTGAGGTGGCAGTGATTGTTTCAGGCATGCTCTGGTGGTTTGCAGCATGGGTCGCAGCATGGGTCGCAGGCCTTGTCCTGAAAGGATTGTAAGTAATTGGGGTAGTACAACGGGAATCTTCCTTACTATCACCTGTTTCGGCTGTAACTCTAACATCGGTGACCCGCCTGCTCAGTTCCCGATGATCGGCTGTAATAGATTGTTCGATGGGAGCCCGCCTGCTCAACTCCGCATCGCCGTTGGATCGCATGCTGTGGCATCCAGCAACGGCTCCAGATGCGCCCCGACGATTACCCTCGGGCAGCGGCCCGGAACGTAAAACTCTCGATCGTAACTGCATTTCATTAAAGGAAGAAGGACATAGTATAGGAGGGAAGGAGAAGAAAGATAGGATAGTTGGGATCTTAGTTGGGAAGGGTAAGCCGGAATGACCTGGCAAAGGTTTTTGTATCTCCCAAATTGGGGTATGATCTAGTTGTTACGATCTGCTTTCTATATGTATCACCTACCCGTAAGCCCGCCCACCACGACAAGGTGATCCCTTTGGGGGGTTATTATTATTATTATTATTTCATTTTAGACAGGCAGCTGATGCTGATACGTCTAAATCATAGTTCACTTAGCACGGTTTCACTATTTATGATACGCTTTTTATTGCTTTTTACAAAATACCAAAATAAGGACGGTTCATTGGCTATATTAGATTGAAGTTTCTGAATATATAACTCGTGAGACTCCTGGGATTTCGAAAGCACTAATTTTCTGTAGTAAGAGAAAAACGCATAATATAATTGATTCCCTGTGAGTTTGTAATTTTTATGGTACTTGTTTTTCAAGTTGTTGAGGTAAATAATTTCAGAAGTAAACCAATCGGGATATGTTTTTTTACTATTAGGGTAATTTTTTAGTGGAACACAACGTGATATTATTTCATCTAATGTGGAATACAAATGGTTGACACAGTCATCAGTGGTAGCACAAGAGTATATATAGTCCGGACCAGTCAGTCGCAGATAACATATGATAAAGTTGAGGGAAGTTAGCTTTCCTGTAATTACGCGGCATTTTTGAGACGTTTTTATCATTATTGGTAGTTGTTGGGGTATTTGTAAAAAGGGTAGTGCATGAAAAGGATATATCTAGAGGGAGGTGATGTTTTTCGGATGATACAAGGCCAGCGACAGCTTCTGCAACTGATGTCTCCATTACTGCTCGATTGGTCAGAACAAGGTCTAACAGACGGTTTAGACTATTTACAATGGTATTTTGCTGATGTAAATTACAGCATGACATCAGTAGGTCGAAGTCTTTGCGAATATTAGATGTAGTAGAATATAAATTAAAATCGCCTAAAATAATTGTGGGCACTGAACGTTCTAGGAAAATACGTTCAATACAGTTGAAAATAGAATGGTAACGAGCTTGTGGAAAGTTTGGCGCAAGGTACACAACACACACAATAAAACGCAGATGATTTCTTGTCACTTGAGCACATACTATTTCATCATCGGCTTCCGCACCAGGGATGTTGCGAATATTCGCATCCGCATCCGCAACCGCGGATCTTCCGCATCATTTTCAAAATCCGCATCCGCATCCGCCTCCGCATCAAGTCGATGCGGAGCTGATGCGGATGCAGATGTGGAACAAGTCGATGCAGGAACGTCTCGTTAATGGCGCACGTGCGGCACGTGCTAGTAAGGTAGGCAATTTCACCATTACCCAATAGGAATATTGTTACTTTTTCCTGATTCGTCGATAGTGCTCTTGCGTCCTTGAAGGATCCTAGCGACAAGAAATGACGAGTTTGTTCATTTTGATTTTTTTTAGTGTTGACATGCTATTGTAGGACGAAGGGTGTCGTAAAATGAGCAGTTAATAAGTAAATAAACATTGTGAAGATTGATTTGATTAGTTGTGTTGAGTGTTTCGTTCGGTGGTTAAAGACAATGGCGCCGCCGTCGCAAAGTGCAATTTGGACTTATTTTAAAGTTGACGATCGTGATCTAGAACAGGTATTTGTCACCTCCGACAGCCAGCGTTCCTAGTGAGCAATTGTTCAGTGCTGCGGACCTTATTTATGACCCGCTGAGAAACTGTCCTTTTTTCAATAAATAATACAAAATTTTAATATTTGAGGTTTTTTTTTAGGCCTTTAAATAACCGCATCCGCGGATGTCAAAAAATCAGCATCCGCAACATCCCTGTTCCGCACCACAGTTCAGTGGCTGGAGTTGGAATGGTGAGCGGGCAGCTAACAGCCTGCTGCGCCGCCGCCGCCGCGCCCGCGCCGGTCGGCACGCAGCATGACGAAATCAGAAGGGAATAGTTCCGAGTCATGAACTGTATCATCTAATCGCGATTCTGTTAGCGCTAATATGTCAGCATGGAATGTGGTTAGTGTAGTTTTTATTTGGTTTAACTTCCCTTTCACACCCCTGACGTTTTGATAAAACAAGTTAACTTTTCGTGGTTTGGGGGTTTTCGGAACGAAAAAACGTTCAGCACAATTAGGCACAGTAATCAGCGGCGTGACGCAAGGGTGGCACTGGCGAGTTCTATCGAGATCCCAGAGCCACCCTAATTGCGTCGAAGAGGAAAAAGGGGGGTTTTTTAGTCGGTGAGACTCCGACATAACTTCTGCACTGTCCCTGCGGTGCAGAAGTATCCATAACGGATTTTTCCTCCCCATAAAAAAAAAGGCACAGTAATTATAAAGCAGTTGTGTGTGTGTGTGTGAGCTCTCGGGTTTTTTCACGCTGTAAGAATAACCATGGTACTTTTTATATAGGTATGATAGCAGATTTTATTCGGTCGTCTCAGGGTGGAAATTCCAAGCATGTATGTGCTTAACTGGTTTTAGATCAGTGTCCACTTCACCAGTGGCTCGTATAACAGGGCGAGACAATCGTTTGCGAGATAGCCTGCACCAGCTTGGATTGATCGTTCTTCTGCATTTGAATTCTTTCTTCTTTTTGTCTAGGCTACCAACCATTGAAGTTTTGTTAATATTATTTGGCAGCTTGGATTCGTATTTTGCATCATTTTTTATCATCGGATTACGTCGAGAGGGGGGCCGGACATGCTGTGAAGTAGTATGGACCGGTGTATCAATGGTGGTGGTGGTGCTGGCGCTGGTAACAGCTGCGGTTGCGGAGGCCGTTGGTACTGCGGCGGACATGGATGCTGTGGCGAATGAGACGGGGAAAACGGTGACTGGCGGGGCGGGCGCCATGGACGTGAATGCTGTGTCGAATGAGGCGGGGTACACGGTGACTGGCGGGACGGGGGCCTTGGTCGGGGATGCTGTGTCGAATGAGGCGGGGTACACGGTGACTGGCGGGGCGGGGACCATGGTCGGGGATGCTGTGTCGAATGAGGCGGGGTACACGGTGACTGGCGGGGCGGGGGCCATGGACGGGGATGCTGTGTCGAATGAGGCGGGGTACACGGTGACTAGCGGGGCGGGGACCATGGTCGGGGATGCTGTGTCGAATGAGGCGGGGTACACGGTGACTGGCGGGGCGGGGGCCATGGACGGGGATGCTGTGTCGAATGAGGCGGGGTACACGGTGACTGGCGGGGCGGGGGCCATGGACGGGGATGCTGTGTCGAATGAGGCGGGGTACACGGTGACTGGCGGGGCGGGGACCATGGTCGGGGATGCTGTGTCGAATGAGGCGGGGTACACGGTGACTGGCGGGGCGGGGGGCACCGTGACGGGCGGGGCGGGACGCACAGGCACAGCGGAAATTACGTGGGCCACAACGACAGGCGCGTCAGCGGGGCGCCCAGCGAAGGGTTCGGTGATAACTGTGGATAAGCACTGCTCACTGGGCTCTTGAGGGCGTATGGTAGCACTTTCAAAGGCAGCAATCTTGTTAGTTAGTAATGATATTTTATTTGACATGTCGTCAATTTTGTGAAGTAAATTCCGTGAAAGTTGTTCTGATATCCGCTTACCGATTTTTTCAGCCATTATGTTCACTCATCGACCCTTCAATCTCCTGCTGTACTATTGACCGAATATTTTCCAAGAAGAGCACGTCATCACTGAACTTCTCGTTGCCGGGCTGTGGGAACGTCTGCATGCTTGACGGCGGTGCTAGCCGATTTGGCTTGATCAACTCAGATATTTTCGAAGAAACATTCATTGATTGATATTCATTGATCGACTCAGATATATTTGTAGAGATATTCATGTCTATCATTGTGCTTGAAGTCGACTTATTTGGGGTTAATGTTATGTCTGCTAGAGAGGAGTTTGAACCTTCTGGCTCGTTTAAATTTTCAGTGTCGGTCTTTAATATAATTGGGTCATTTACTTGGGGTTTCTGTTGTTGTATCGTGTTTGTGACACGTTTGGACGGGTGTACTACGCGCGGTAATTTTGATATGGCGGGTTTGGGTGACCGAGTACTTGGCAGTTTTTGAAGAGATATTTTACAACAACTGCGGCACTTCCACTTTTTCTTATCATCAACAGTCATTAAAGAGTATCTTTTATTACTCACTCCGATAGGTTCTAGGCAGTCTAAACAGTATCTTACATCACATGCAGAACAGTCGAGTGAGTGTCTGCTCGAAATTCTTGTGTCGCATTTGCCACATTTTGTTGGATGACCCATTTTGCTTCTGATTCAATGCTCTCAGTATTAATCGGACTGAATTATTACCCGAATAGTTTAGCTATTTATTGTAGCAAAGATAATGTTGATAAGTTTGTAAGACACAGTGTGACATCTGGCGGATTTTAAAACACTCACGTTTGCAGAATTACGGTCAGTCAAGGAATTTGCTTTACTTTTTTATGGATAGATGTCGCTGACAGGAAGAACTTTTAAAAACATTTATTCTCGAAATATATACAGTAACCTAACTACCTACCTCTACCTACCTTAAATCTAAAGTAGGTCCTTGAGGCATTGTACCTAGGATGCTGGCGGCATTTCCTCGTTGTATCGCAATGCTGATACGTTGTGCGAGGAAGAACTATTAAACCTTGCGATATTAATGAAAATATTGTCTTATTATAATGTCTGATCACTTAAATATCTGCTTACACTGAACACAACATTTATTTTATTAAATTACACGGTAATAATTGAAAGAACACAGCAATGTTTGTACTTGCGGTCATTGACTTGCGAGCGCGGCGTCACTTTTTAGCGGCAGTTATAACTTGAGGGTTTTTAGTTTTTTCCTGCAATTAAGTTAATCTCAGACAGTTTTTGCAATTTAAATGGACACTATATTGTTCTACTATAGTCTATGTGGTATTTATTTACACTGAAACTAAATTTCGTATAAAGGTCAACGTCCTGCTAGCTAGCGTCGTTTCAGCGGGAGTTAATACAATTTGAGAAAATAATGTGTTTACTTGAGTATAAAGGTATTATGATTAGTCCTGAGTGTCTAAGTATACTAAGCACTATTTAGCTTCACAACGGAGGGAAACAACCATTAAAATTGAATTAACTGTTCAAAACACGTATACACACACGTACACGTACGTAGGTTAACACTTATTTGGTTTCACTGAGTTCTTAAATCACTATAGTTTGTTAAGATAATACGTATTATCATTAATAACACTTTATTCTTGTAGTTAAATCACATTTTTACAACTTTGAATAGAATAAAACCATTTTATAAATTAATTTTCGCGGAATTAATGTTGACGTGACGCTAGCGCCACCATGGCGCCACCTAACCCAAATGGTGCCAAGACCACGAAACTCAAATAAAGATGAACTTGATCGCTTCGCACCATTCCAAAAAAGATTTCCGGTCTTTTTGGAAAACGAGTAATAGCACGAAGAATCAGTCTGGCTGTCCTGTTAGCATTGGCGGTAGAAGTGATCCCAAAGACATAGCTAATCATTTTAAAGAGCAATTCTTGGTGAAATCGCCTCTAGGAACGATACGCGAGGAGATGAACAATACTGAGGACATTAAGCAACCGGTTGGACCCGGTTATACGGCTAAAGAAGTGAGTAAAGCGATACGGTCTATTTCTCGAGGTAAGTCTCCGGGGTTTGATGGCCTCAGTATTGAGCGTCTTCAACATGCGGGTCCTCATATTTCAGGGACGTTGGCGATGTTCTACACACTGTGTATTAGACATTGCTACTTACCTGTGGACTTAATGAGGACTATTATGGTACCGATCACCAAGAACAAAACTGGCGACCTATCTGATCCGGCCAATTATAGACCCATTTCTCTGGCGACAATTGTAGCAAAAGTGTATGACAGTTTGCTTAACGCACAGTTGGGCAAGTATATAACTCTAAATGACAATCAATTTGGTTTCCGACCAGGGTTATCTACTGAAACCGCTATACTGTCCCAACAAACACATTAGCCATAACAGCAACTCATTTAGAGTCCTGAGTGACATAGTAGTTTTATAAGACCCATAATAATATTTTTAGGTGATACTATGGAAATAAACGGTCTTATTAATACACTGACGCTAGTAAGGTGATATAATAGACATATGATTGCATAATGCAGCTAAAGGCTGTAATAAGGTGGTATTAACTGCCTCTTTATATATTATGGTTACCACTTTAAGTAGATTTTAACGCTGAAGGTTCTTTTCGGGTGCCCATTTATAACTTACTCGCGCTATAGCTCTAAAATCGTGTTATGTTTACCTTTTGAAGCTTAATGCCGCCTACAGTGTTACAACAGCTATAAAAATACTCGTAAGCCATTTAAGAGTGGCAACAGTAATTCTTATAGCTCTTAGTAATATAGTGATACAACTGACATAATTTTCCCTGTTAAATCACGTAGTTTTTTAGTGCTTGAAGTGCTATAACAGCAGTATGGAACCGTAGCTCTTAAAGAGTGTTTGTGCGAACATTATTACAGCCTATAGTTACAGCTCTAACCGGCGCGTTTGTACAAACAAGTGTGCTAACAAATTGTTTTAAAACCCTGTTTTAAACTTGTCAGTTCTACATAAGGTAAACTTATCACTTTTGGAGTTAGCCATGTGTTTACAACGTGACACGCCATTTTGTTTACAAAAAAACACAAAAATGCTTGAAATATCTAGTAATAGAGTAATTGTTAAGGTCATTTTGTTCTGATATTACAATATCTAGTATGTTTAGCATAACCATTCACAAAACTAAAGATTATAATTAACTTACTTACAAAAAATAAACTAGGCTACAGTATTTTTAGCATACAAAATTTATCAAAACATGTATATTTACAAGGCGCTTGAAAATTGAGATGTAAAATACCATATATAATGACAGAAAAGTAATAACCGCAATAAAATTTCAGTTGAATTCTCTAATACGTGTCGTGAAACTTTGTGTACTCCCTAGGTAATAATTCCAAAACAGTCGCCATTATAAACAATCTGAATTGCACACTAAGCGTCACACAACACTGACCGATTATTGAAATTGTATTAAAATATTTTGACATTTAAAACTACAAATGATCTATAAAAGATTACATTGCGACGCAAAGCGATTGTTTTCACTACTGCAGCGTTCTTGTAACACTTTAAGTGATACAAGATAACATATTACAAGGTTATTAGAACTATAAGTAAAAATACTGCTACTTTAACCCTTTATTATCGCTTTCGGCAAGAATAATCCCTATTGTAGCACTATTATATCACTAGTTTATCACTATTGCACATAAAATGAACCACTGTAGAACTTTAAGCACTAACGTCGGTGCCTAATTGCGACTATAAGGGAGTTATTAATATAGCGTGCTATATCGCTAAATTTTAGGCCGCACTATCGCTATCAGTGTTTAATCGAAATAATAGTCAGCTTTTATAGAACTAGTTTTATCGCTAAATTGTTACTTGGGGTGCCTTAAGCATACTGTCAAATACAAAACGCCGAAACGCCGGTATATACAGCCTTTCTCGACCTATCTAAAGCTTTTGACCTGGTTTCTTACAGTGTGTTGTGGAGAAAGCTTGACAAGTTTAATATACCTTCTGAGACAGTGAGGATACTCAAGTACTGGTATGAGGGCCAGGTCAACAGCGTTAGATGGGCAGGGACATTGTCTGATCCATACAGGTTAGAGTGGGGGGTGAGGCAGGGGGGTTTAACTTCGCCCACGCTCTTCAATCTGTATGTGGATGGGCTTCTTGAGGCGCTTGGTAAAATGCATGTCGGCTGTCATATTGACTCAGTGTGCGTAAATAATATTAGCTATGCGGACGACATGGTTTTACTAAGCGCTTCGGCTTGTGGGTTACGGACGCTACTTGGTGTCTGTGAAGCTTTTATGCCCTGACACACGGGCTTAAGTACAATGTCGCGAAAAGCCATTTTATGGTTTTCGACCCCCATTTATTTGAATGATACTCCCCTACAGAGAGTGACATATTTTAAATATTTAGGGCATGTTGTATCAGCGGATGGCAAGGATAACTTGGACATTGAACGGGAACGGAGGGCTCTGTCAGTCAGGGCTAATATGATTTCCCGCAGGTTCGCGCGGTGTACAAGGGAGGTAAAAATAACTCTATTCAGGGCGTTTTGCACCTCCCTGTATACGTGCAGCCTGTGGGCGTTCTACACGCAACGGGCCTACGGGGCCAGTTCAACAACGCGTTCCGGGTGCTGGCGGGGCTGCCCCGCTTCTGCAGCGCATCAGGGATGTTCGCGGAAACGCTCGTGGATTGCTTCCATACAACCATGAGAAAGCGGTGCACGTCCCTGGTGCGCCGGGTGCGGGCCAGCCCCAACCCCATCCTGCAACTGATAGCGGGCAGACTAGACTGCCCGTACATGAGACACTGCGGCGATAAACACATTTCCAGCATTGTCTATGAAATTTAGGCTAATTAATAATTTTAAGGAATAACATTAGGTATTAAGTTATTTAGTTTGTAATCTAACCACCTATGAGTCATCTGATAATAAATATTTTCATTTCATTTCATTTCATATAATGGCCGCTCCACACAATGGGCCATGGTGGGCGACGATAAGGGACGCAGTCATGAGTAGGAGGGGTTACGCAATATTGCCATCCTGTTAAGCTGTATAGCTACGTCCCGTATCATGACCCATTGTGTGGAGCGGCCATAACACTTAGCTTACCTACCAACCTTTAGTGCCTTCGCTAGCTGACGCGGATTACCCGGAACGGACGCTCTACTAATAAGAAATTTTATGAACAGCGCTAAGTGAAGCGGGTGCGCCATACTAAATCCACCCGCCGCGTGCACCCGCTCCGTGCACCCGCGTCAGCTAGCGTAGGCCCTTATCAATCAAAACATATTTGAATGGAGTGAAAGATTTGTAGAACTTTGACAGATCGCTATTCTATCTTTATTACTGGGTGTAGGCACCTGGACGCTGTTCGTTGGCAGAGGTCAGGGATGGTGTTGTATTACCTTTTTTTCCTAGTGTCGTATTACACTTGAGCAACGTCGGTGACTTTTGTTCTTTCGCGGCGGGAGAAGGCCCGATGACGTTTAAATGATCGCAAGACTCCACTGGATGAAGGTAAAGTACGATCGATCGACGTGGCATTGTTGGGGGCAGGCCTGAGCTGCAGTGGGCATCTTTTGTCTGATAATGATGATGATATGTTTTCAAGAATTTAGGCGGGTCCATTGGTTGCCATTTAAATAGTGGCTAAATAAGGATAAAAGGGGCGGGACGGGATATAAGTTAGTAAAGGTACGTCTTAAAAAAATAGTCTAATTTTGAAAGTACGTTACCTTACCCAACAGTGACGGACAAAATGTAATCGAAATAATGTTATACCATAGTCAGTTTAGACATTCGAAGTTACATTAATTCCCACCAAGCTGAAAATAGGTAAGATTGTTTAAAATACAATGAAAATTCAAGGTCAAAGGTTTTTCGCGATTTTCAACAAAACGGTAAGTTTTATCATAAAAATACCTCAGACAAAAATTGTAGATCATAAAATTATCTACAAAAAATGTATCAATAAGTACTTTTTTTCCTACGAGCCACCGTTTTTGAAATATAACGATTCAAAAAGTTATAATAGTAGGATTACGAAGGATTCACTAACGCAATTACGTACCGCCAGCCTAACCAACGCTGTGTTATCGATATCGATATTATATTAGACGACACCCTGCACTATGCTTACGTTATAATGTTAATAAATAGAAACGTATGAAATTAAATATACTCGCTTCAAATTTAGGATTTTTCGTTGTATTATTACTATACTAGTGGTTCGCCCCCAACTTGAACTCACGACCCCTATATAATAATTTGACATTACCGCCAAATCACTTTGTTATTTATTATTATTTATTATTTATTTATTGGATTACGTCATAAAATATCCTATACCTACGGAGAACTGTCGATATGACAGTCATCTTCACTTTACAGTCTTACACCCGATCACGTTACAGCCCTAGCTCAGCGGCACTCTTTATATGGCGTATTTTTTTTCGGCTGATTGAGTATCCAGTTCTTTTATTCTATATCTATGGTTACCTATACGTCTGCGTATCAGAACTCTCAGACCTAAGTTCTTTTACGCCTGTAGCTCCGGAGTAGGGCTTGTGATATACGTGTTACACGCGGAACCGTAGCTACGTAGCCTTAGCACCGGCGGTGCTAAGATCCCGTACTACACGGTCACGTCAAAGATACGTATCCGTTTCTGGATTCGGCTACGTTCCCGCGAATCTCGGCTTCGGCTCCGCTCGGCTTCTTTTAATACACATCTTTTACAATTTGTACTGGTCTATTATTTTTGCCTCCAACATAATATTTGCATCTAATTATTTTTGATCTCTTAAATTTTTATTTAAAATGCAAAAGTATGGAAACTGAAATTAAAAACTCGCCACTTGCATTACATTCGGGGGTTTAATAACACGCATAAAATCTACACTTAACGTCACGGTCACGACTGGATCCGATCTACGTATAAATAAGATACGTATCTCCGTGTACACGTAGCTACGTATCTTAATTACACGTAGCCGAATCACACGGAGCAAACGGAGCGGACCTCCGTTGCCGAGTAACACAGCAACGGAGATTCGGCTACGGGTTCACGAAACACGGTCACGACCAGGAGCACTACTCCGGAGACACTTTTATGCCCGTTTTAGCTTAATATAGCTGCTGTCATTGTTTGATACCGATACATCAAGTATCATTGAAACTTGTCATCACGTGCCGAGTACCGATAACGTCCCAGTCCTAAGCTTGTTTACGCCTGTCCCCCCGAGGCCGCTTTATGCCCCTTGTAGCCCGCTTCTCCTCTGCTATGCGAGCCTGGGGCCTTACCATGACGTCTTAAGACGATTCAGTTTAGGATCTAAACTGAGTCGCTGCCATACAACTGAGCACAGTTAAGAACCTAGACTAAATCGCTTTAAGACGTCATGGTAAGGCCCCTGGTAGCCGCTGTTAATTGCGGTCGTTTGAGGCGCGATAACGCCTTGGTTTCTGCCGTTTTTCTAAGCGTCTTAAATAAGGGGGTGGTGTCTTTGAGAAAAGAGTATTAAAAGTAATGATTCGATATTGGTGTCTCTAGTCAATAACAACTACTTAAAGGCCGTAGGACTAATTTTTTTTTGTTCAGGTTTTTTTATCGAAGAAAAAAATAACTAATTAGCTCTGGATTGTCCAAATCCGGGTATAACGCGCCGTCATTGGCGTACATACGAGTAGAATTCACAACACTACTCGTATATAGAGCCTGACTTCAGTTTCGTTCTGAAACTGACGGGTGATTTTTATATTGGGGTTAAACCAAATAACGTAGGGCTTAAGCGTATTACAACTTTTAACTTTTTTATTACAACTTTTTGAATCGTTATATCTCAAAAACGGTGGCTCGTAGGAAAAAAAATATTGATACATTTTTTGTACATAATTTTATGATCTACAATTTTTGTCTTAGGTATTTTTATGATAAAACTTACCGTTTTGGTGAAAATCGTGAAAAACCTTTAACCTTGAATATATTTTTTTTCCTTACAGGGGAATGATGGGGAACTTTCAAATTTTATTTTTCATTGTATTTTAAACAATCTTACCGATTTTCAGATTGGTGGGAATTAATGTAGCTTCACTCTTATTTTTTGGTCTAATTTGACCGGATTAATAGATTATATAATAATTAATTCTTAAGAAAATCTGTTCTTGTATCTACTTCTCTCTCATAGAAAAAGCGAATACAAACTGTTTTGAACTGTACACAAACAATTAACGCGCAATAAAAGGGTTGCTGTGATTAGTAATATTATATACATAATACTGTCGGCGGTGTGCACCGGGGCCCGGTATGTGTGGACAGCCCGTGAGTTGGTACTGACATAACATAAGACAAACGATGAGTTCCATAGGCAGTAACACACATTTACCTACAATATAATTATCGAGTCGTAGAATTTATAAAAAAAGTAGTGTGACCTTACTATCGGGTAACGTACTTTATTTCAATGCTTTTCGGTAGGGGGTGACTGCTTCTTTTTATCGAATATCTAAATGCAGATAGTGTAGAACTTAAAGTTATATGTCACTGTGTTTCAAAGAGGACTCACTAGGTTGGGTACTATTATTGGTTTTGGAAAAAAAAGGAGTAAAAACGAAGAATATAAGTCTCGGTCCACAATAATTACAATAAACTTCATTCAACTCTACATCGTTAGTGTAACTAACCTATATGCATAGAAGAAGCGTTGGCGAGACCTGACAGCGAGTTATATGGCAAAGAGCGATAGATGATTAGCTTATGTCACTGAAGGAGAACCAGACCTTGACGTTAGTGGATCTACCAGCTGAAAAGTGGCCAATCCAATGCAAATGGGTGTTCAAAATCAAGATAGATAGCGATTGCAAGGTACCCAAAGACAAGGCTAGACTCGTAGCGAAAGGCTTTACACCCGTATGTGGTGTAGAATTGTGCCGTATTGAACCGCGTTAGCAAGTCGGGGGAATCTTCGTTTATGTGGATTATGCTGTGGGTGATCACAAGTTTCACATTGGGTAGCAGCAATTGTAATTGCATTATATAAACATCGATATCGATAAAAAAAACAGTCACCCTCTACTGTAAAGCAATTTCAGTGTGACAAGATAACGGGGTGTAGGTATTAGTTAATTGTTATTGAATATATTTTATATTTACCGAACAATCGTATGTAAACACCTTGTATAATACCTACTACCAGACCTGCATGCCTACCACGAACATCGAAAATTGGCATTGACGGAAAAACCTCTTTGTCACTCTAATAAGCAAGTGTGACAGAGATGGAGATACAAATCCGCAATCGTTCGATTTTCGTGGTACTAGCCCAGCTTTTCTTATTTTGAGAAGTGACCAGGGCCGAGAGAAGACGTGCAAGTATATTTCTACTTTAATAAAAGAATGATTTAACCAGACTACTTTATTGAAACTAAAAGACATTTTAGTATCCGTTATACTAATCCTTGCAGGAGATACACAAACAATTTACAGAAGAAAACACACTTGATCAATTGAATCACTTATTGCACAGATGTTTTTGACTGGAATGGCGGAATATTACTAGACACATTTTCAATTGTAAACGGTTGTAAATACCTGAGTAATAATGTTAGAAAAAATTGATTAAAACCAAATTAATAAAGACTCCCATGCAAATAAAATAAAAGTATTGCGGCATAATTCGATTTGATTATACTTTATAATAAACGACGTTATAATTTACAGTAGAAATTACCAAATTCGAAAGAACGATTTCTTTTTATGGAAGCGATAAGATCAAGTGTTATTGACTATGTCAAACTAAAGTCCACAGCATTCGATCAGTAGGAATAGCTGAACAACAAAACAAATATTCTATGCATTTCGAGTAAACTTAAAAATTAGCAGTCTTAATAATATTTAGTAGAACACTAAACAGACTACCTACTTATGATATATACTGCGAGAAACTATTGATGATCCTCAGTGTAAACCAAGTCAGGCAGAAATCAGCACACCTGATATAGATCGTGTTCACGGGTCCCGTGACCTCGACATTCACGGCTCGGAACAACCGCCTCGTCGGCGTACGACATGAACACACTCCGCCCGGTACCAGAGTAATCTTGCCGCATGTTTGTACCCAATTCGAAGTGTAGGATTTTTGCGTTTTACGTGGTATTATACATTTAGGTGATATTATATACACAAATCTACGATTAGTAGCGTATAAATACACTTGTGATACACATATCAATAATTCAGGGTTACTAATTAATGATTAAGAAAACCGTTCAGTATATATTTACTTTGAATTTCCCATTCAAGATAATCCTAGCATAGGTAGGTACATTCATATCTCCATTTATATAGTGTTTTCTAAATACAGCATGTACTATCAGAACGATATCACTGCGGCTTTTAAATAAATGCACAACTTAGAGTAAGCTTATTTGTTATATAAAAAAAAAAAACTTTAGAGAAAATCAACAAAAACCAAATTACTACCAATTTTCCTTGAAAGGACCACCCCAGGAACTCGCCGCTCCTCACGAGTCGCAGCAACCGTCAAACAATCACAATTCACTAATTTAATCTTTACACAATTTTTCGCTCTCAGACGAGTTCGCTTAGTCTATACGTAATTTCCCAAATCACTCAGTCGAGTTCGCTTAGTCTATACGTAATTTCCCAAATCAATACCTTAGTAAATCACTGTACAGCTTATTTTCTATAACAGGGAAGTTTCAAATTGAAACCGACAGAAATAAATTGAATATCCATAATATTGTTTCATCGGAAGGGAAATGCACCAATATCTACTGTTCACGGTACGAGGAGGCAGATGCTGGTGACGGAGAGCCTGCCTCAGTCGCGGCGCGGCGCGCGGCGCGCCTCGCCCCCCTCGCCAGCCGCGCCCGCCGCGCCCGAGGCCGTGCCCACTATCAGGAACCCGCCCGACGTCACCACTCGCTTCGACGCGTTTTCATTGTTATTCATCAACTGCAACAATAGTATTAAATAATATTTAAAACGGGTCACTCACGTAATTTAGTCGATTTTCGCTCGACATGTTTCGTTCTTTACGAAGAACGTCATCAGGAGCGCCCACTCGCGACAGAGGCAAGTCGTACACCCAAACCGACTAAATCCGACAAATCGACTAAATTACGTGAGTGACCCGTTTTAAATATTATTTAATATGTTCGAGTCTCACGAGAGTTTTATAGTTAAAATTGCAACAATAGTACATTACTGCAGAGGCCGTGAAGTAAGGGATTGCCGGACGAGTTTGTGGTAGATAACGGATTAAACAAGTCCTGCAATCTCTCTTCCGGCCGAGGCTTGTATAGTGCTTTTCTCAAACATTGTGAGGAAATATTAAAATTAAAATAACTACTAAGTAGGTAAATAGTTAATAAGGAATTTTTTTTTAAATAAATAAATGCAAACATTTCCCATCATGTTTGAGAAATTTATTTACAATTTACAAAAACATACTTTACCAAATTATAACAAAACTATTCGGTCGGGGGTTTAGGAATGTGCGCCACACATGTCCTTGTGGCACAGACGTGAACCGACTGGGACACCATGGATAGTGTTGTAAAAAAAGTGCAGGCCGTTTTTCGAGACATGCGTCTCTTAATGACATAATCCGTCGATCTCTTGCCACCATCAACGTGCCTGCTCTCCTTTAGCCGACTGGCATTTTCAGGGATGATGGCAAGAGACCCGATGGGGTGTCCTTGGTTCCTTGGAGTTTGGGACGGATGCTAGTGTGGGATGCTACCTGCGTAGACACGCTGGCACCGTCCCATCTCCAACGAACTAATGTAAAAGCGGGCGGAGCGGCTGAAAGCGCCGAAATTTTAAAACGTAATAAATATAAGAGCCTGGGCAGAGAGTACCTTTTTGTAACATTTGGGGTCAAAACTCTTGGTCCATGGGGTCCCAGCGCACGCAAGTTTTTCGTAGAAATCGCGAAACGTCTGGTTGATGTAACTGGTGACCGAAGAGCTGGTGGCTTCCTCGCACAACGTATCAGCATTGCGATACAACGAGGAAATGCCGCCAGCATCCTAGGTACAATGCCTCAAGCTGCAGCGCCAAATGTCAAGTTGCAGCGCTTTTCTTAGACATGACAAAAGCATTTGATTTTGTCAACCATTCAAAACTGCTAAGTAAGCTTGAAAGTTACGGTGTTAGAGGCAAGGCGCTCGATTGGATCAGAAGCTATTTGTCAGACAGATTGCAATGTACTGAGATAAGTAGATATATCGAAGAAAATAACGTAATTATAAAGAAATCTTTTAGATCTCAATACAAAACGAACCATTCTGGTGTCCCTCAAGGCAGCATCTTGGGCCCTTTACTTTTTATTTTATATATTAATGACTTACCAAGTGCTACCCCTAATAAAGTTGTAATGTTTGCAGATGACACGACCATTTTAGTAAAAGGTGATAATAGATTAACTTTTAATCAAGACATCAACAATTCTTTAAATGACATAATAAATTGGATGGACATGAATGACTTAAAAATTAATATTTGTAAAACTAAATTTATGCAAATCAGTTCTTATAATTCGCATCTTATACCAATTACAGTTAAGTATCAAAACGAAAACGTAGATGAAGTAACCTCTGTTAAGTTTTTGGGTTTTACCTTAGATGAACATCTACACTGGAAAGATCACATCGAGCATATTTGTGACAGACTTAACAGATTCGTGTTTGCACTTCGAAGACTTAGAAACACTGTTTCTGTTGAAGCTGCTCTAACAGCGTATCATGGATATGTGTCTTCTGTGCTCCGTTACGGCCTAGTACTCTGGGGTAACTCGGTCGATGTCGAAAGAGCATTTATAGTTCAAAAAAATTGCGTTCGTGCTATATGTAATGTTTGTCCTGGAACACCATGTGCCCCCCTATTTAAACAATGGCATATTTTGCCATTACCGTGTTTGTACATAAGAGATATATGCATTTTTGTAAATAACCACCAAACTTCATTCAAAACACGAGGTGATATTATGAATGACAGACAGACCCGACAAGACATTATGAATTTATTATACAAGCCACGTGCTCATAAAATGATTTATGATAAAAATGCTTTTAACATGTGTATAGTTATATATAATAAATTACCTGTTGACATAAAATTTCTGCAAGGCAATAGATTTAAGAATAAATTGACTTCTTGGCTTGTAGACCATTGCTTCTACAGTGTAAAAGAATATTTAGAATATAGCTGACATACTTATTTAAATTATTATTAATATTGATTTTCTTTGACATTTTTTATTTAATTTTTATTTTTGGTTTTTGTTCATAATTTACACATTGTTTCATGCATTTTAATTATAATTTAAATAATCTTGACATACTTTTATAATTGTAAATATAATTATTAAGACATAATAATATATGTATATATAGTAATTGTAAATTGCACGCTATTCCAAATGTTTGCACGCCTGCATGCAGGTTGAATGCACTGGACTTAACCATTTAAATTGTAAGACCCACTATACTGTGTTCGATGCAAATAAATACTTTGAATCTTTGAATCAAGGACCTATTTTTAGATTTAATGTAGGTAGAGGTACGAGTAGGTAGCTAGCTAGTTAAGTTACACTTACTGTATATATTCTTAAAATATATTATAACAGTACCCTACCGGTTTTAAACTATCTACATTAGAGATGCAACGGATATTCGGCCATATCCATATAGGCCATATATTATCGGGCTGATTACCGGATATAAGAGTAGTAACCGGCCGGATACCGGATAGTGAATGAGCAGGATATTTATTAATAAAGTTTAGGTAACGACTATCAAACTACAACGTAACGTAATCAGTCGTATTTATGGGCAAGGTCAGTTTAATGTTTCAAACACTCAGAAAATACTAAAAAAATTAAACAATATAAAATCACTGGCATTAAGCAAACAAGTTTTATTTAAAAAAAACATGCCTATAATTACAAACAAGTTGAACCTGAGCCAAAAAATGCGCTCTGGCGCAAAAAATATGTACGATTAAAAACTTTAGTTCGAATATTTGGCAGCCGGATGACGGATATTCGGCGGAGGCGAAGGCCGATATCCAATATCCGGCCAAACCACTATCCGCTACATACGCACATACATAATTACGAATCTTCATCGGTATTATCGCAATTTAAAATCAGGGAATGCAATCTTCATCTTTCGAGATCACGTCGGTTGGAAATCCTGGGTAATATTTATAATATTTAGGATAGGGATTTTAAATGATCATTGTGAATTATTTTGTAAACGCATTACTGTTATGTCTTAAACGGTGACGTTCGATCATCCAGTAGCGACAGATATTTGTTTGCTTACACTACTTTTATTGTAACGTTTGCAGAGCTTTTCGACTAGGTAAACTCAAGCCCACAGTTCGATGGACTAGTTTGACAATTCAGTATGCGCAAATGTTGCTATTGTTTGGCTAGCGCTGTTCTCATCGATAATATAATATCAGAGCGTGTTTAAGTAGCGTAAGTGAGTAAGTAGTTTGACGTAACAAAATGTAAAACTAAATATTACCGCCTTATTCATAAAAAAGTTAACAGAAGCTTTGGTTAAATTATGTTTTCTCACATTCTGACAAACGCGATTATCAAAGTGACAGATAAGGACAAACAATCATTTAGCTAAACTTAATCTTTTGTTGTTAAAAATACTAAAATTGCCTTAAAAAGTTTTTTTAGAACGTAACGGAAAATATTCGGTACTCTTAGGTTGAAAACGTTACATCTACATACATGTGAACTTTTCTGGACCCTGATCCTGTATAATAAGGTGAAAGAGTGTACACATATAACAGAATTCGATCGTGTATAGTAGAATTAATTAATGTATTTCAACTTCATAACACAATATGACTTCAAACTTAGTTAAGTGATTATGAACGTTAATAATAAAGTTACCAGTATGCTGACATATTCCATCATGTCAGCATACTCGTAACTTTCCCATCACGGAACAATGGTGGACCGGACCTTTGGGAGGCGTACGCGAAGCCGAAGCCAACACGCAGAGCCAACACCGAGCGGATGTTGCACCTGCCCATGTCATGGGGCGCACGCAGAGGCAGCACCCGCCATGGTGTATGGACTATTGAGATTTAATGAAATCAAAAATATACTGGACTAAAAACTAAACTAAACTGAAGACTATAATCCGAAATCTGCCTATTAAAATGGTAAGCAATTTTATTTCCGGCAGACAGTGACTCGCCCACATAAGATGGGCCCCCACAAAAAGCGACATCTAAGATGGCTCGAGGGCAACACCGGTATGGGGGCTGGGGGTAGAGAGGTGTCACTGGACTTTAAACATATAGCCAACTCGCCACTTAGGTTTCCACATCTACCCTCGAGAACACAGCTCTCGCGACCCCACTCTGGACGGCCGGTTAAGGCAAGCCAGAGGCGGAGGACTTGGTCGGACGAATGAGACCAAATTGTACAGAGTGTAACCAGGAACTTGTAAATAGGGGACGGTCCTATCTCGCTTTTCGCCATACTAAATGAACGAGAGAAAACGGTCCACATGAGACCACTTCCAAGTGGTGCTTTGTCCCACTCGCACATGTTGCCAATGTTAATAAGATACTATTTTGGGAGTGTTTATAACAGTTTACTACTAAAAATAAATATCTTCTCATTTTATTTTAGTACTATATACAAATAAGGATTTTGTTATCTTTTTAGTAAATTGTAAATAATTGTGATTTTCATATTAATAACCCTTTAAATCAAAGATGTGTATAACAAAAAAAAAACATTTCAATAAATATGGTAGACATTAGTAACTTTTTGAATATTAACTGGTATCCCCAACTTTGACTTTTTAAACTTTCAAAATACCAACATAAATGGCGCCGTTTATTATTTATACAAATTATTTTGAAAATCAGCTAAAATGGTGAAAACGTGTTGCATAAAGGATTGTCGGAGCGAAAGCTATCCTGGTTGTGGAATATCGTTTCACAGGTAAGCCAAAATTATTATAGGTTGTCTATTTGTACCAGCCAGCCTGATTTTAAAAGGAAAAGGAAAAAATAAGAAAACTTCAAATTAACAAAACCGTGGACAATTTGTGAAATGTGACTCGTATATGTTTTAAATATTGTGGATCTTTTGGCCTAACTGAATCAGAAATGCTCACATATGGAGAATCACCGAATGACAACGATATACTAATGAAGAAATGTCATTGGATTGGGCACATCCTCAGGAAACCTTACCTTACAAAGATTGCCCTGACCTGGAAGATGCCTGGCAAGTTTTAATTTGGCAAACGGAAACAGGGCTGCCCCAAATCTACCTGTTGCCGTTCCGTTGAGTAAGAGATGAGTGGACTGGGAGAAGGCGACCCAAAGTGCAGTACTTTCTACATGCCATAGCAGCTACCAAGTTCACCTGTCTTTTGTCCTTATTTTTTAAATAAGTTACTTCTGCATAGACCTTACTCCATTAGTAGTTAGATGTCAAAGGTTTCAATGTTCATTATTATTTAGATCATTTTTTGTATTTAATACAAAAAAAAATTGTCTAGTTTTACTTTTGAGTTTTTTACCAAATGTAACCAAGTCAGAAAAAAGTGTTCTTCGACCGAAAGTTTCGGTTTCGGCCTAAAACTCATGTTTCGTTAAATCCAGCCAAACCTTTCGTGTCGCGTTAGACTGACATCAGGTGAGCCTGGCACGGCTGGCAATAATGCTTAAATTTGAATACGAGAAAAGTGAAAAACATGTCAGCTCTATTGTACAGTCAAGGGCATAATTATCTATACACTTTTTGTCTTTTCAGCCATATGATTCCATATAAAGTAATGAAAAAGTTGTACATATATTTATGCCCTTGACTGTACATTATTAAGTAAATTAAATTTGTTTTTTCAGCTTAGGTACATAGTGTTCACAGTGCTTACAGTAGTTCCTCTAGTGGCGGGATACTATGTATACAACATTTTTACCACCCCTCCGCCAATGCCAGAGATGGACCTAAATGCCTGGTGGGGTCCCTACCCCATCAGCCAGAAACCTGACGTCTCCATCAGGCCTTTCAAGATTGAGTTCTCTGATGAGGTATGTAAATTTGAAAAACTTACCCTGAACACAAATACATATACCTACATAATATGCGAGTATATACACGAATATACGAGTGTCTTCACTACTGATGTATGTACTGATCCTGAAATTAAATGTGCTTTATTTTACGCATACAAAAGTTGCTTTAAGGCTTGGCCACTGTACAGTTGTACTACGAAAGCGGAAAAAATAAATAAAACTGTCATTCATTTCATGGACATTCCGCGCCATTTTTCGTGACTTGATCTGTACTCTTAGTCCAAGTAAAAAAGAATAGTACAATACGATACAAGGGCGTGTATTGTACGACGTTGTACAGTAGGTACATATGGCCATTTGAATATTCAACTCAGGCGCGTAAAGTGCTCATTATCGCCCTAGGGCGGTAAAGTAGCACCATGTGTTCTGTAAAATAAAAAATAAAATTGTTAGAGCTACAAAACATTTTATTCTGCTCACTACACCATGTCATGTCATGATCATATATGATTGGCAATTGGCATATCTTAAATCCCAATCATAAGTAATAGTTTCCATACATACTTATTACTATTACTTATTTATATTACTAGAACATGGTTCAAATGATTTTAAGTGATGCCCCGATGGCGTTGCATTCGTAAAAAATGCATTTAATTATTGTATACAAAATGTTAAGGTATTCCACGAAAAATGTCGCTTACGAGAAGCTTTCGCCTCGTATGGCAGCTACTTCACTCAAATCTGTAAAACTTTTGATCCTGGACAGGAACGGAATTGATTGGCATCAAAAAAATCAGTTTGTCAAAAATGACAATTTTCTCGCATCCTGTATGTTTTTTTCCAAAATCTGTAAACGCCAATCTTCACTAATTTGAAATCGAAGGAAGGTCTCCTAAGACCATTTTCACCTAGCAACACGGGATCTGATAGCTGCCCTCACCGACCCAAAATCAATTTCCAGCCTGTATTTAAGGAGGTACATTACAGACTCATATTTAAACATAGTACTGTATATAGGCCGTTCCCAATATATAACGTGACACGATTATTTTCGAGATTATTCGCAGGTAAGTATTTGTATTACGACTTCGTATAACACAAGACCGTATAATAACGATACGATACGCCGATGACTTAAAAAAATATCTTTATCGTTAAGTATATTGTACAGATTGTTCGCGTAACCGCTCCCAACCTAATATCCCACGAACTTATGACTTATGGTCACCCTAATTAGAAAGAGATACAACGGTACCGTAGTACTATCTCATGTGGACACACTTTTGCAGTCGCATTGCTCCATCCAGGTATATTCAGGTCCGTGAGTGTAACAAACTCGAAGATGTCCAACACGTGCTAATGGAATGTGTCCGCAACGAGGACAAACGTCAGGAGATGTTTCCAACTCCAATGGACATAGGATCTTGCAACAGCATACTGGCTTCGCCGTTATCCGACGAAGCTGGTATGTTGTGCAAATTGTATTTAAAATTCTTTTAGTAATAGGGTCGAAGAGACAATAGATGTAAGAAATGTAATATATACATGGATCTCATCAACGAGGGTGACATCGTCACTACGTGACGCAACCCTTTTTTTTTTGTTGTTTTGAAAACAATAAAGATTTAAAAAAAAACCATTATTATATTATCGTGTTTTTTGTTGTGCGCAATGCAAATTATGTAAAAGTACCTGCGAATACCGAGTACGTGTGCTAAGTATAGGTTCTAATACTAATGCTCACCAGTAAAAAGGTACTTATGCTGATCAGTATTTTAACAATGCCAATTCTCTATCTTAACAGTTAGAGACCCGAGTTCTGGAATCAGATTGAAAGCACTGTTGGTTCGAAAATGTATTCCCTAAGGCCCACTTGCACCACCCAGGGTTAACCGCTAACCTGAAGGTAAGAATTTCACACCTTAACTCCGAGTTATGTATGTAACCCCGGGTGGTTAAAGTACGAGAGGAAAACTTGATAAAACTGGCATGAAAGTTGATCGCTTAACGTATACTCCACCCATGTTGGAGGAAGATCGAAAAACCCCGGGTGGTGCAACTAGCCCCAATTAAAATAAGACTGTAAACGTTCATTTTCCGACTATGGTAACACGGGATTAGTCACATAACCCAGAGTTAAAAGTTTTATTTATAAGGAGGTGAATGTGGCAGGTTAGCTCTGGGTTAGCGGAATTTTCAGTTAAAGTAGATATAGTTGAGAACGCACCTTGTTGCTGGCCAGGAGCGGTGCACCGTGCGCGGGCAGCGGAGGGGCGCCCGCGCCTTGTGCTAGCCCGCTGCCCTCGTCGGCCACACTCACTGCTAGGGAAACCAAAAGAGTTAGACCACGCTTAGAGTGCGTAAAAGGCTCCATACATTGTGGAAAATTAGCAATAATATCCATACAAGACTATTGTTGTGTGTGTTCGGTCACTGTACAATACTTTACATGATACTATTTATGTTGAAAATAAACTAATTGTACATTTGAAACTTGCTCCTATACAGGATTTTTTCAGTTCTCATGCTTGAAAAGCTAGATTTTAAGTAGTGGCTAGGCGACATAAAATTGCTTTTATGCCACACCTGGCCATAAAGTGCCTTTTTCCGCATGCTACGCGTACGGAAAAAGCCGATTTCTGCCCAAGTGTAGGCATAAAATGATGTACCTAACACGTGCGGTAATAAAAAATTTACGTCCCTCGCTTGCAGCTCGGGTCGCAAACATCTGCGATCTTGGCCTTTCTTTGTTTTACCGCACTAGTTAGGTAATGTACTATTTTATGCTCTGGGGAATAAAAACAGCACTGCTCAACAGCCAAACACAGTCAACAATAATATTTGCACAATTTTATTGAGCAGTAAAATTTCAAAGAAAATATTCACGTTTTATTTTATTTTTAGGTACTTTTATAATTTAATCGGTTTCCGTGGGTTTTTTTATAAGATAAAATATTGGCCGATTAGGTACTGATAACAAATACTCCGATTTATTAAAGATTGCAGATAACAAGTAAGAAACCAAATATACATTCACATAATATTGTCTTCTGTTACCGCGATTGTTATTCATTGAAATTAAACACTTTAGAACGGATTAATCGCGTTTATTAACACCATTATCCTACGTTTCGAGCCCTTTACAGCACTCGTTTTCACAGGGTTAAGATGATGACTGTGAAAACGAGTGCTGTAAAGGGCTCGAAACGTAGGATAATGGTGTTAATAAACGCGATTAATCCGTTCTAAAGTGTTTAATTTCAATACATTCACATGTTAGAAAAAAAATAGCGGAAATGATTCTTTAATGTTCAATTAAACACCTATGAATACTTAGTAATTTCCTCGCAATCGAAGTAAAAAGCCGAGTGTATATGCATGTCTCTGCTATTACATTGGTTCTAGCTACACTCGGACCGATTATTATGCCTTGGATAATATGGGTTATTTTATGCCCTTTGATATACAATCTACTATTATTTAGTCATGAGTACTGTTCATTTAACTGGTTCTGATTGTGGCGTAGAATAAATGGCCTTGAAGAACTTATTTTTTGGCAAATGAAATTAATGTAAACAAAGAAAACCACGTGGCTCAGTTGTTGGGCCAACGACATAATTCCATTTCATATGATTATTACGAATATACGAAATTCTGTAAACTGGTTGACCAAATTACCAAGTCACGTGGTTTTGTTGGTACATTATTTTAATTTGCCATTAGTTCAAAATATAGATGGAGTGAGTCACTTTTTAATGTTCTGTAGGCGAGTACGCATACACCGAACTCCGAAGCGGTGGCTGAAGATGCAAACGCTGATGGAGATATCCCAAAAACGTTGCCATTCCTTTTTGATTTGAAATATTCATATCTTTATCCTACCTCTATTAGACTTGTTCTGTGCTCGTTCAGAGTTCACAGTCCGAGTGGTTGAAGATGTCACTTTTGCGGTCACGGAGGGCGGCGAGGCTGCATTCTGAAAAGCCAACATTGTTTGCTATAAAAATAAGTATCCTCAGTCTCATTAAATAACAACGTGCAGTATAATAATAAAGATGTGTTTTCCATAACACTACACTGGTGTTCCGGATCTTTGGGAGACGTACAGTCACGGACTTTAATTGATAGGCCACTTGCCAAGTTCATATTTTAGCCGTGTAATACAAATCGGGGTTACTCGTATATACTCGTATATTTTAACAAGGAATGACAAATCCTCGTATAATAAAAGAGCAAAATTATATTTCTATCTCTATCATTTTTTGTTTACAACGCGTCAAATGTCATTTACGTCAGAATCTTTTGACTTATCATGTTGGCCTACTTGAGAGCCGGAACTACCAACCTGACAGCACAGCAGAATCACTTCCTACACCCAAAGATAACCAATGGCAGATCTTTAGGAATCGTAACCTAGCAGCAACTTCATTGTTATTGCGTAGCGATAGTAACGGCAAAATTATGATTGGTCTTTGATATCGGAGAATGCGTAGTACCCAGGCTACTAACTTGATAAAAGTGTGACGTTCATGAATGACATCATAAACAACAATAATGAACTGCCGCCATTATAAGAATATTTAGAATTACTACGTCTCTTATATTTTGTTATGTTTTAGTTATTATTGAAATAATAAATAAATAAATCATAAACACAATGAACCGTATGATAAAAAATGCCATTGTTGAACATTTGTAAAAGTAGTTTATTAAGAAATTTAAATACCAGCGTTCAAACTTCTCCCATGGGGGAATTATATAATGCAAATCCATTGAAATGACTTTAGATTATTTCAACATCCACATCAGAACGTTCCGTATAACGCTAAGTAGATGTAAACTCGTCGACTTCAGTCCAGTATTTTTCTTCCTTGATATTCAGCTTCGCGAAAGTGGTGTGATAGTTCTTTTGATAATGATCACATTTCCTTCTTCGGCATATCGTCTTACCCATAACGTGTTTCTATAATATTGTTTAACAACAAACTCTCCGTTAATAGCAGATCTCTCAATCTCTATATCGTCACGATTATTTGGCGATCTTATTCGGACAAAGCGGTTGGCGTTATCGCATAAATACTGTGATTATCGAATTTATTATAATAAATACTGTAATAGTTTAATGCCGATTCACCAAAATGTAAAATTCCCTATTATCGTCTTTGACATTACTTTGACATCAATACAACATTCATCAGTCCACCGAGTTTTTATTTGAAAAAAGAGATATCCATGAAAGCTATTTCCCACTAAGATCATAGTCAATAAATGTTATTTTTTAAATCCAAGTTCCTTATGCCACGAGGTTTTGCACTTATAGATTATAGGCTAATAACTAGATTCAAACTCGATAAGAATTTCATTAGCTAGTTTACGGCCGGTTCAGCGCCATCTAACGGCAGATTTGGAAACTCATCTTTTACTTTCAAGTTATATGGACGTGAACAAATAGCAATATATATCAAGCGCGACTTGACATATGGATTCGCGCCATTTAAAACGTGTCACACATTGACATATGTGACCCATGACTGGGTAAGATTGTTTAAATTCTTTGTTGGTATTGTTCTCAGGGTTGCTATGGCCACGTTTAAACAATGGTCGCCATGGTCATTCATTGCGCAATTAGTATTAAGCTGCCAAATTACGGAGCTTCTAAGTGGCCTATCAATTAAAGTCCGTGACTGTACGTAGAGCAGAAGCCAACACAACGCGAACAGGCCTTTATGTAAATTAAAGAGGTCACCGACCGTCCAGTTGCGCTTCATTGCGAGATTGTGTTTTCTAATACACCAATCCAATGCACTTATAATTTTTGTCACATATCCGCTTTCTTTTTATTTCTTGATTTATCATCAGGGCATTTCTATTTTCCTCTGTACCCAATTAAGAAATCGTTAACAGAACGTCAAAAGTTGGTTAAAATTTCTTATTTAACCTTAAAGCATTGAAAAAATTCGTAACCAAACGGACTAATTTAAGTTTCTCTTAACAATTTCTTAATTGAGTACAACGAGAAATGGGAATGCCCAACTAAACGGAAAATGGTGGGCGCTTTATCACATTTAGGTGATGCAGACAACATTAAGTAGGTAATATAAAGGTCTGTCGCACAAGGTCGTTGTCCTCTTAACGAAATGTAAGGGGTACGGCCAGCGGATGCCGCTCATATCATGGCCGTCATGGTGTAAAGACTATTGAAAGATAAAGCGAATCAAAAATGATGAACTAAAAACCTTTTTAACAGAGATGCCTCTCTAAGTATGCGAGGGAAGGAAGGAGGGGTAATATAAGTATTTGACCATCCGTCTTACAATTGTAAAATGTATAAAACCTTTTTCATATTTGCATCTGCAAAATCTCATGAGCATAAGACTTTCCTGTTACTACTCCGCGGCCCCTCTTAACCCGCGCTCAATCCTAGGAGACGTCCCGAGTTGTATGGTAAGCCTTTTCGCTGTGTGCGAAGTGGGGGGAAGTGTGAACAATCGCAGCGCACAGTGTGACAAAAACTGTAACTTCATTCAAGCTTATCAACAATATTTTGTATCAAGTAAGAAGTTAATTAACCCATATAACTTTTATAATAGAGAGAATAACTTTTATAAGAAAGTAACCCATATAACTTTTATAATTTGCCACGGCATTAAGAGTTGATAGCTGATTGTATACTTTGTTGTCGGTCGTAACACTGCACTCAATTCAAGTCCCAGTAAAGTAATAAGAATAAGAAATGATGGAATTCCTTTTTCAACACACTTGCTCGTAACGAGGTTCTTATCGTACCGCTTTTAGGCTCATAATCCTAGATATTAAACACGCGTGCTTTTTTAGGGTTCCGTAGCCAAAATGGCAAAAACGGAACCCTTATAGTTTCGTCATGTCCGTCTGTCCGTCTGTCCGTCTGTCCGTCTGTCCGTCTGTCACAGCCGATTTACTCGGAAACTATAAGTACTACAGTGATGAAATTTGATGGGAATATGTGTTGTATGAACCGCTACAAAATTATGACACTAAATAGTAAAAAAAAGAATTGGGGGTGGGGCCCCCCATACATGTAACTGAGGGATGAAAATTTTTTTTTCGATGTACATACCCGTGTGGGGTATCAATGGAAAGGTCTTTTAAAATGATATAAAGTTTTCTAAAAAACATTTTTCTTAAAGTGAACGGTTTTTGAGATATCAGCTCTCAAAGTCGTAAAAAGTATGTCCCCCCCCCTCTATTTTTATAACTACGGGGTATAAAATTCTAAAAAAAATAGAGGTGATGCATGCTAATTAACTCTTTCAACGATTTTTGGTTTGATCAAAGTATCTCTTATAGTTTTTGAGATAGGTTGATTTAACTGTAATTTTGGTTAAGTTATTGTGCTTACACTGAAAACGATGGCTGAACCTTATAAGTTTAGGCTCCATTCACCAGGTGTATAAATTGACATAATAAGTTTATTATATTTGCTGCTACGGAACCCTTTGTGCGCGAGCCCGACTCGCACTTGGCCGGTTTTTTTTCATTATATTATTGAACTAGTGTTGTAATCAGATAACCCCATCAAATTAAGTTTGTACCCTACGAGAGTAAGTTACGTACACAGATACTACATTCAAACTTTGTCGGATTGGAAAGTTTTTTTTTCCAAATAAAGTACACTGTTTTTAGCCGCATAATAACTTATGCCTTAAAAAGCAATATCTCCGTATTTAGTTGAATACATGGATTAAAACTTTCTGAATTATTGAATATACGCGAAATTGTATTAAATTATTCAAAATTCACAATAATTTGTGCTTCAAACATAAATAATTTCATTTTTTATTTTGGCTGTTTGGCGGACCTTTGCCTCAAATTTGCGCGCGCAACGCGATTCGAAAAAAATACACCAATGGCGCGCTGCGGTAACTTATTTACGTAAAACATTTTTGATTGTTTTCTCGCTTTATTATTATTGTTAGAAATTGTATTCTCAAACCTGGCAACAATATGAATGTGACATCGGTCACTTCCTCTATATCTTCCCTCTCTTTCTACATCCGCCATTGCGCCGAATGGACGCTGCTCCGCATTGTAATATTATTTTAATTAATAACTATAGTGATATACTTAGTTAATCGTGTGTCCTGCATCCCTATATTGACAACCATGAAACAGATGTATTATGGTAATACAGTTTTGCTTCATATGCTGAGTAAGTGAGTTGTTTTATTTAAGAAGCCTGCCTGCCGCCATATTCTCATCTCTATACCACGCCAGAATTCCATTGCATTAGCCAATATTTATAACAGTTTATGGGCCTAGAATACTGGAATGAGATTGCTTTATTAAAAATAGCAGAAAGCTATTTGCGGCGTAAGGCAAATTAACATTTTCTAATCAACACTTACGCCGCAAATAGCTTTCTGCTATTTTTAATAAAGCAATCTCATTCCAGTATTCTAGGCCCATAAACTGTTATAAATATTGGCTAATGCAATGGAATTCTGGCGTGGTATGGAGATGAGAATATGGCGGCCGGCAGGCTTCTTAAATAAAACAACTCACTTACTCAGCATATGAAGCAAAACTGTATTACCATAATACATCTGTTTCATGGTTGTCAATATAGGGATGCAGGACACACGATTAACTAAGTATATCACTATAGTTATTAATTAAAATAATATTACAATGCGGAGCAGCGTCCATTCGGCGCAATGGCGGATGTAGAAAGAGAGGGAAGATATAGAGGAAGTGACCGATGTCACATTCATATTGTTGCCAGGTTTGAGAATACAATTTCTAACAATAATAATAAAGCGAGAAAACAATCAAAAATGTTTTATGTAAATAAGTTACCGCAGCGCGCCATTGGTGTATTTTTTTCGAATCGCGTTGCGCGCGCAAATTTGAGGCAAAGGTCCGCCAAACAGCCAAAATAAAAAAGTGCAAGACGACTTCAAAGGCACTTTTATGCGTTGAATCGATATAAGCACAGTACGCAACTACGCAGTTGCCGACTCAGTCGATGGATAGCCTGATGTTTATCGCCTGAGTCGGCAGATGCGTACTGCGCTTAACCTTTCCTAGCGTTTTCCCAGCTTATGGCGCGGCCCAGGGGCCTGGGGTCCGCTTTGGCTGCGTACTGCACTTATAAAGATACTAAATAAGAAACAAAACCCTAATAAGAATGTGTTACTAAAATAATGATCTTTTATTTTAATGACAATTTCTAATATCGGTGCAATACTAATGAGAAAGTTTTTGTATAGATTTTAAATATTACTTGTTTTCGTTCCACAAGTACGGTGATGTACAGTCAGGTGACGTTTATTTTTGTCGGTTATTTACAATTATACAAGTTTTACAAACCGGAGGCAGGACCCTATAACTAAAGCAAACAATTAAAACAGATATGCCTCACAGTACCTATCTACAGTTATTACAAAGTGGTCTTAATGCTTCAAAGTAAGTACTGAAATTCGGAGAAAAAGCCATTTCAAGTGAAAATAACCAATCAATGAATTTTCACATTGCGATATTGTCACCTGACTGTCGTAAAGCTACTGTTACACATGCTCATTACTAGCATGCTTATTAGCATGCTAATAAGCACAAAGCATGCTAGTAATGAGCATGTGTAACAGTAGCTTAAGATATCTTGGTACCGGGCAGTTTTACAGTATCTAGTGACATGAATTAGTGCAAGTTATTGCGAAAATTAAAACACACAGAAGTAGTCCTAGTAGTATTTGGAGTTTGTGGACCACAGCTTTTATTTTTGACGCAAGTACTAAATACTTATTATTGCAAACGTCCATAAACAACACATCGGCTTGATTTCAATATTTTAAAATGTCAAGAACTTCATGGTAACATTGACATTGTTTGACGACCGGTTGGCGTAGTTGGTACTAGTGAGCCTGCCTGCTAAGCCGATAAACCGTATGTCATTCGACTTTCAGGACTATGTAAACAAACGGCGTAATTTTGATTTCTCACTGTTACTCTTTAAAGTTTCACACCACCTCATCAAAAGTCATTGAAAACATACACTATTACAATAGCCTTTGTCGTAAAAAACAAAAAAATATAGGAAAAATGACTTAATCTTGGAAATTTCATTGAAAATTCAATATGATTTAAAAGTTAGATTATTCCGACAAAATGCAATGACGTTTTTGTTTCTTTTATATTCTACGATTGTCTATGACGTTTAGAGATGTGACTAAAGTTAGTGAGATTGTAATGCCGGTACTCACGGTATGTACCTGATATAGGCATTGTGTACACTACACGGTAAGTAAATGAGTAAAGGATCGTAGCGTAAGGTAAAATATACTTAAAATTAAATTAATACGTAAATTCAGATGCGGATGCATGCAGTGGAAGAAATGCGTGGATCATGTAATAGGAGAAGAGCATAAAATGAAAAATTTAGACGGCATCATCGATAGGGTATACCGATGATGTAACGCCACCTTTTATAATTAATACTGGTGACTCTAGTAAAACTTCAAGCACCGATTTTTCAGAAGATTAAACTAATTAAAAATATGAAGATGAGATGTGTTTTACTTTCGGTATTTTAGTAATCGATTTATTTTGACTTAAAATAGCACTTCCCCATCACTAGTAAATTCATCATTCAAAGACAATTTCATTATGGCGGTTTGTTTACACAGTCCTGAAAGTGGAATGACGGTGATTTTAAAGATATATGCTTATGGCATTATAAATTTACTAAAACGGGGCTTAATCGTGTATAAACTTTGAAAACAAACCTCCGACGTTTCAAGGGCGACATTGCCCCCGTGGTCCCGGAGAAAGACTGGCTGAGGTTGACATCAACATCTTCTAGCTGCGCGGGTTTTACGAACTGCCCGCACTTGGTCTTGATTTGACTTGGTCTTGGTCTTGTTTTGAGCCCAGACGAAAAGCAAGAGAGAAGCGTCCTGATGTTTCGAGACAACCGGCATTTTTGCCTTATGTGAAAGGGGTGACAGACAAGATTGGCACAGTGCTAGCGAAGTACTCCATAAAAACTGTGTTTACCCCTTTATCCAAGATTTCGGGCAATCTAAGATCGCCGAAGGATGTTATCCCGTACCAGTCACCTGGTGTTTATAAGATTGATTGCAGTTGTGGTAGTTCCTACATCGGCCAAACGAAGCGTACCATGGCGGAAAGAGTGAAGGAACATATCGCAGCTGTCAGAAATCGCCAGGTACACAAGTCTGCGGTTGCCGAACATTTGTTAGATTCTGGACCAAACCATTGGATTGAATTGCATAACCCTAAAATCCTTTCAACGGATCGTCGTTTCCATAGTAGGAAAGTACGGGAAGCCATTGAAATCAAGAAATACCCCAATTTCAATCGGGATGACGGTTTTAGAATCTCGTCTACATGGAATCCAGTCATTGATAAATGTAAGCGTAATCGAATATCACCTGCTCAAAAATCGGACATCGTGAGTGTAGTGTGTCGACAGAGTCACATCCCTAGTGCGCAAAATGTTCAAGTTGATAATCAAGACCAAGTGCGGGTAGTTCGTAAAACCCGCGCAGCTAGAAGATGTTGATGTCAACCTCAGCCAGTTTTTCTCCGGGACCACGGGGGCAATGTCGCCCTTGAAACGTCGGAGGTTTGTTTTCAAAGTTTATACACGATTAAGCCCCGTTTTAGTAAATTTATAATGTGTGAAAATCGTGAACGTTTAAATAAGTGATATGCTTATGGCGTTATTCATAAACGCACTTCAACAACAGTTTAGCTAAATGATTATTTGTCCTTATTTGTCACTTTGACAATCGTGTTTGTCAGAATGGGAGAAAATATAAATTAACTAAAGCCTCTTTTAACTTTTTTATGAATAAGGCGGTTAGTATGCAACGTTGAATAAGTAGGTATAAATATGCTCGTGACGTTCTTAACAATGTTTGCCTACGCCTTCAATTTTTAGTCACGTCACTCGCATATTTCGACCTCTTACACAACTATTGTATAAAATACTATTGTGAAACCATAACTTAGATCCAAGTATACCTACGGAGTACACTCCCAAAGCATTGGCTAGATAAGCAGTAGGGATGTTGCGGATGCTGATTTTTTGACATCCGCGGATGCGGATATCAAAAGGCAAAGGCATACAATAAAACCTCAAATATTAAAAATTTGTATTAATTATTGAAAAAAAGGACAGTTTAATATTTTAACATAAATATAGGCGACTTATACTTAATAAACAAAAACTTTGCTGCCTTTTCCGGGTTAAGACGATTTCTCAGCGGGTCATAAATAAGGCCCGCAGCACTGAACAATTGCTCACTAGGAACGCTGGCTGGCGGAGGTGACAAATACCTTTTCTTGATCACGATCGTCAACTTTAAAATAAGTCCAAATTGCACTTTGCGACGGCAGCGCCATTGTCTTTAACCACCGAACGAAACACTCAACACAACTAATAAAATCACTCTTCACAATGTTTATTTACTTATTTCCTTCTCATTATACGACACCCTTCGCCCTACAATAGCATGTCAACACTAAAATCAAAATAAGCAAACTCGTCATTTCTTGTCGCTATCCTTCAAGGACGCAAGAGCACTATCGACGAATCAGGAAAAAGTAACAATATTCCTATTGGGTAATGGTGAAATTACCGAGACGTTCCTGCATCGACTTGTTCCACATCTGCATCCGCATCAGCTCCGCATCGACTTGATGCGGAGGCGGATGCGGATACAGATTTTGAAAATGATGCGGAAGATCCGCGGTTGCGGATGAGGATGCGAATATTTGCAACACCCCTGATAAGCAGTATAAAATTGCATACGCAGATGGCGATGCAACAAGAGTTGTACGTACCAGTAGCTTCTGCGCGCAGTTCGCGTGGTGATTGTTCCAATGCGCGCGCTGGCACGAGTAGTCGCAGTACGACGTGTTCCAGCAGCAGTAGTACTGCGCCTCCTGGCTGCAGTTGGCACACCTGCAACGCACAACACGCCGTTACAATACCTACTGTTGCGCGTCAGAGTAGACCGTATTTACACATGATCAGTCGTCATCTAATATACATAATTATGTATGTATATATAAGTGTGCTTAGTCAGATAATTTTGAACACATCGGCCGCTCCTACGTGTGATCGTCTTTAGTAAAAGGTACTACTTATCGCTAGGCGATAAGGCGCTAATGCCTTAAAGATTCTTAAAAATTAACCTTATTAACAATGCATTAGCTCGGAAAGCCGCTACATTCTTCAGAATGAAAAGTCCATATTTTATATTATCAGACTAAATATTACAAGTAATATGTATCAATCCATTACCTATTTAAACATTTCATAGATAATTTAACACAGCACCCAGAAGTTAAAATATTATAAAGAAATTTTGGTCTTTGTAAATAATTATAAGTACAAATAGTAAACAATCAACTGCAATAGGTATTGATATTTCAATCAGCTTTTACGAAAATTAATCTTACCATTTGCGCCTCCTTACGAACTTTCGGAGACATCAATTGAATATCACTATTTAATTTCACTACGATATAAAAACTCCAAGCCAAATTATCCAAAATCAAAACGAAATAATTTTAACAAATTTATACCTATGTAAAAAGAAACTACCAATACATTACATTACCAAGGCCGTTTAAGTGGGAAATGCCTCGGATTCCATGTAATTGTCGACTAACATGTGATCCGAGGCTTTCCCATTTACCGGCCGAGGTTTGTATACTATTTTTCAGCCCGACGGAGCCGGCAGGCGGCACTTTAGTTTTGCATAAAGTGGCGCTTACCGGCCGGAGGACTGAAATAGTACATTACATACCAAGGCCGTTTAAGTGGGAAATGCCTCGGATTCCATGTAATTGTCGGCCGAGGCGAAGCCGAGGTCGACTAACATGTGATCCGAGGCTTTCCCATTTACCGGCCGAGGTTTGTATACTATTTTTCAGCCCGACGGAGCCGGCAGGCGGCAATTTAGTTTTGCGTAAAGTGGCGCTTACCGGCCGGAGGACTGAAAATAAACTAACCATTGCGCGCCCAAACAGTCTTTCGCTCGGTCCGAATTACAATTCGGGTTACGTATGTCACAAAATGAATTTATTTACTAAGACCTAAGAAAACAAAACCTTTATTTATTAATGTGCGTTGATCGTAGATGAGGACAACCTCTTTTATATATATAGATTACAGAGACCAACATTTTATTATAATAATTACACTTTTAGGTGTTTCTAATGTTTATGAAAATTTAAACTAACAAAAAGTTATTCAATAATTAAATTAATTAATTATAATGTCTTGTGTGGTAAAATACGGACCTTTCATTATGAAAAAAACTAGCGTAGTAAAATCAACCAATGAGAGCGCTTCATTAGGCATGCTCACCGTTTGCAATTGGGTCCGAGATGGAGAAAAATTAAAATATGAAAGATATTTTCTTTTGAAAACATAAAAAAGTAAATATGTTACTATACCTATATAATACAGTATGTATCACAACGAAGAGCAAACCTTAAAACTGGTTGACGGGGAACTCGAGTACAATGTAATGACGTGCATTTCACGTGCCTAATAAATACATGTTTTATGGCATAAAATGACTAAATGCATTACTCGAGAACCTCTTTTTGCAGTCGGTTAATGGTTTTTGTAACATCCTATAGGGTTTGTTTACGTTTTTGATTTTTGTCAGTGCATGCGTATTGCGTACTGTTGATATGTAGCGAAGGGCAACTATTAAACATTGACGTTGCTATGTCAACGCACATGCGCTTTGAGTTATGTTTATAAGTAACCTAGGTAATCATTTAAATAATGGCTGTAGTCAAAGGCCACGCGCAAGCGCTTTGTTAACTGTTTATTTATAACTAGGTAAAAATCCAAACTTCAACAAGGTTTGACGCCTGTCTGTCAGTTGGAAATTTAAGAAACGTCATTAATAAGATTGTAAACAAATTATACAGGGGAGGTGCAAAACAATAATAATTAATGTATATTTTTATACCTCACGTAAAAACTGTCGTATTTTTGATGAATTAGGTACCATGCTCATATTTATCATCTAAACATTAACGGGTTTCTTTCTTTGCCTTTCGTTCTGATACATACTGTATATTAAAATTAAAATTTTTGTTTCGTATTTTACACTTTTCATGAATTGTATATATTTTATAAATTGTATATATTGTGAATATTGTATCAAAAAGACAATAATGTATGTCTGATTAATGTTATTCAAATAATGCCTTGGTTTGGACAATGCAAAAGTATTAAGTTATTTACAGTTTTTTTTTATTAAAAAGCTACTTTCTCGCACGTGTGCGAAAAAGAGCCACTTTCTATGCATAGGTAAGTTTACCCTTGAAAATAGCACTTTCCGAGCTAATGCATTGTAATATAATTTTTGATATAAGTTTTATACAAGTTTAAACCACGAATTAAATCGTTCATTACGAATAATAAATGTTTAAACTCATGTTATTAAGTATTCACACTACTATAGATATTAGAGTTTATCACAAAGTGTGAATATTATTACTATGTACACAGTTACATATTTTGTGCTTGATGTATCGCGCATACTCGTACAACCTCCCAGTTCTCACCCATCACCGGACCTCCGTCAGATGTGCAACTATCAGCATGACCCAACTCACCATTGCTTGGACTTGGCGTCTTTGAGGGCGGCCGCGAATTCCTGGTGTAGTACCCGACGCACTTCTGCCACTGCGCGCGTTTTTTCCCTCTCCATCGCCGTTCGCATCTCCACCAGCGCCATCTCTGTAAAAGTCCTCGGACGTGAAGAAAGGGCCAGAAGTAATTTATTGAATATTGAGTAACAATAGACCTATTATTGTAGATGGTGTCATCAGAAAGCAAAATAATTTGATCAATAATATGATGTATGCAGCACAATCCTCTAATCCCATTAGGAAGTTTAAGGCGAGCATTACGTACATTGGTAAATTGTCAGATTCGATTTACAAAATTTTGAAATCTATCGACATTAATGTGGCTTTTAAGACAAATAATACCTTGCGCTCGAAACTTTGTGATAGGGAAGACAAAATCGAGAATGGGAAGAAGTCTGTTTTTTATAAGCTAACCTGTGAGGATTGTAATAAAGTGTATGTTGGGCAAACGGGCCGTAATTTCAGTACAAGGTATAAGGAGCATCTTGCGGCGTACAGGCATAACCATCCAGAAAGGTCAAATTTTGCGAAGCATTTGTTGGATAATGGCCATAACCTGTCTGACGATCATTCTTTTAATATTTTACATGTTTGTGAGAAAGGGTTGTGCCTGAGTGTGCTAGAACAGTTAGAGATTATTAGGTACAACATAAGGGGTGTGATTGTTAACGAACAGTTGAATGTAGCGTCATCACCGTTATTACGAATATTTGCATCTCACTTGCGGGAGTTGCGGGGTCCCCTACCCCGTGGTGGCCAGGTTATAAATATGGCCGACCAGTCTGGGCATGTCATTCACTTGTCGGACGCCAGTACGACAAGATCTCCTGCATCTCCTGAGGATGCCTCGTAGAGAGGCGAAACACGTGTCGAGGTTTATATTATTGGTGGTGGTTTGTTATATCTATTTGCGTATTTATTTTTTGCGGCGGGAGGGTGGGAACATTCATTGCATGCAAAAAATACGCAAGTAGGTATAACGGGTTGGCACTAATTGACTAGCACGTTTGGAGGAATAGCAAAGTAACATTATTTTCGTTGTTAAAGGGCCAGAACGCAATTACACGATACGACACGTGAGGTAAGTGGTACTAAGAAACGATATCGATTACGATTATTTCATCATTATATCACAGAAACAAAATTTGTCGATAAAGTAAATATGGCCGACTAGATCCAATATATTTTAGAATCACAAGAGCATTTTTTTAACCATTATTTCTAGGATAATTTATCACAGTCATCATGCCAATGAGGACTACCGTATTTTTGCTCACCAGGCGGCGCCACTCGTGCAGGGTCCTTGTCATGCGCCATTAGTATGAGTTTGTATGGCGCGAAACCAATATTAGTATTGATTATTTTTTATTAAGTTCCATGTTAAAAGAGGTACATTAGAATCTAATGCCATTATTCATAAACGCTTATCAAACCTCCGTTAACTAATTAATTGTTTGTCCTTATCTGTCAGTTTGAAATTTGCGTTTGACAAAATGGTACAAAACATATTTTAACTAATATGGGTCTGTTAAGTTTTTATGAATAAGGCGGTAGCTATTTTTCAGTGATGTGTAGATTCTGTGTTTTAGAAAATTAGAGGGGTAATACGTTTTTGTGTGATAATACTGATAATATTTGATAAAACAGTTAATTACTAGTCACGCTATTTTTACAACGTAATATACTTCTTTAATAGTTTTTGCCTGGTCAAAATCAATATTTGCGTAATTATATGTTAATATTTGCACTAATGATGCCAATGGAATACGGATATGACGGATGCTAACGAAAAATCATTAGAAATAAACATATTTTTAATATTATTTATTATACTTAAAGTTTGTACTTATTTCTATTTTAAAAACTCCTAACTGTTTTCTTTTGGCATTTGTATTATTTATTAGTTATTTTTTAGTAGTTTCTAGTTTGATAACAATAATATTTTTGACAAATAGACACGTTTTTGTATAAACTAACCTCTAAATTTACGGTAATTTACGACCGTGTTATTTTACACTTTGAATTTAAAGCTTATTTTATAGCCAAAACAATATTTTTTTTGTATTTAATATATTTCTATGTAATAATTCCTCTAAAAGTGCATATTTTTCGAAATAAGCACGATTTAAAATAAAAACTAATGAGAAATGTACTGAACATGACATATAACCTCTTTTCATAGGATCCACGTTCCAGTAGCGCCCCTAGCGGCGAATTCACTCGCGGTAGTCCTCATTTGTCATTGTCGCTCACGGAAGTATAACTAAAGCGTGGAAGTAGTACAATAACTGTCAAATGAGAACAGTTTGGAGCGGCCTGGAGCGGCCTAGAAATTGACAGTGGATTTCTCAAATGTCGTAAGTCTAACTTGATCACGTGCCTCTTACGACATTTGTAAAATCCACTATTAAAATACGCGACCAAGTTAAGTTCTAATGCATTGATACCGACTACCAAATTACAAAGATGTGTTCAATTTGGCTGCTTGGACGAATTGCATCAAAAGAGATCAGCAAAACTGTTTTCAACCTACGGAATCGGAGAAATAACAAACATATAAACATCTCTTTTTGTCACTTCCTTTACTTGGTAAGAAAGTGAAGGACGGGTTTATGACTTTGATGTTTTCAGTTTTCACAGGAGGCTTGTAGTCGCCTTATAGGTAAGGTGCGTTCAATTCTTAATTTTATCTTTTTTTCTCGACTCGTGTGAATGAAGTCGGCTACAGTGAAATATAATGTTTGTAATGTAGTTATAAACGAAATATTGACTAATACACAACATAAATTGTCCGTGATGGATGAGAAAAGATTAGGGCGTTTATGCACGATAGCTTTTACACCATCTGAAATTCAAAAGTCAGTTGTTATTTTTTGAAGCTTTAGCAAAGCGAAGCGAAATTCTAACAAACGAGCTGTTGACGAACCATTTGCGAAATGATTGTCATCTACTCGCGTACATTCCTTGTTTGCCTATGTTCAGTGCGTTTGCTAGTTCAAGATTTGGATGGCGCCATACTTTAGCACCTACTAAAGTACTACTAGTAAACTTGTGTAGTATGGTAGGCTCAAGGTGAGATGTGTTACCGTTAGTGCGCCGCAGCTCGGACAGCTCGCTCTGGAAGCGCCAGCGCTCCTGCTCCAGCTGCAGGCGCAGCGCCGCCGTCTCGGCCGAGGGGTCCTGCACCTGCACTAGAGACTCCTCGAGCAGGTTGCGGAAGAACTCCGCTAACTGAAATATAATAGTGGTGTCAATACGCCCCTAGTTTATACAAAATTAACATTTTGGTGCAACTGCAGAACTGCACAGAGCGCGCCACCGCTAAACCGACACGAGTTGGAAAAATCCCTACGTTGGACAAGTATATCATACAAGATTTAACAATGCATTATAAGAGAAAATCATTATAAGCGATAGTGTAGTAGCACTGTGTACAGTACACCGGGCCGAGCGGCGGCCGGCGGCGTGGGACGCGATCCTCCGGGAGGTCCGGGTGGGGCGTGCGGAAAAGTACACATGTAAATGCATTTCCGCACTAGTGCCAAAATAATTACTTTTTGCGCATAACATTACCCATAAAAAGAGCATGTATGTGCATTGTAAAATTATTAAAACCATCATGGTTGATTTGCCGTTAAAAAATCGCTAGCAGGTTTTTTTACAATATTGCTGATTCGTTAATTATTTAACTGCTGCTGACGTCTGCACGGTTACCATAGCTTAAGATGTTAACAATTTTAGATCACCTTGATTGAGTTGTGATTGAGCTTGGCTGTAAGCGGGCCCGCGGAGGCGGGCGCCGCCATGTCGCCGATCTCCGTGCTCGCGGCCAGCGGGTGCTGGAGCGGCGGCCGCTTCTGCAACTGCGGTACCGGCGGCAACTAGAATACAACATTAGTTATAGCAGCTATATGTAACTAAACATTGGAATACTTGAGCCTCTGCAACGCTTAGGAAGATATTGCAACGTGTGACAGTTTATAATCCACCATGTAGTCACGGCTCACTGAACGAGCGAGCGAAGTTCCCCAGTCTACTTCTATAATCCGCCGTTTGTATGTATGTTCGTTTGTTTCTTCGACGAATTCGAGTATAGTTGATTAGATCGTTGTGAAATTTGGCAGGTGGTTAGATGAGATAAACATTTGTTTAAGTTCGAATATGAACCAAATCGGTCGAGGGATTGCCGAGATATGCCGCGAGTACACTTTCTGGGTGAACCACTAGTTAGAGTATTTAGTTTAGAAAGGTGAGTAAATGGAAGAGGCAGCTCCAACTTACGTCATTCGAGGATGTCGCTGTTGTGTCAGGCGCGGAAGAAGTGATGGGCGCGCCAGTGGGCACGAGCGCGGGCGGTTGCGTCGCCGTGGGAGCGGGCAGAGGAGGTAGCGGGGGAGGGTTGGCGAGCGGGGCCGGCGCGGCCTGAGACGCGCGCTCGCCCACTACACCGTTCACCGTTGCCGTAGTGATGGTCTGTGCAGAAAACGTACTTTTCTCAAACATGCTACAAAAAGGCCGCATTTTATTTCTAAATAGAAGACGAAAAGTGCCTCATTTTACTCCTAGGAGTAAAATAAAAGTATGAAAATCCATTTTATTCCGCTGCGTTAAACTTTTAAAATGCTCGAAATTGCATACAACACGAAAGGGCCAAGGAACAAACACAATGAGCCAACCAAAACCGCTCATTGAAACAGTCGTGTGGAGAGGCCTTAATTTAGTAACAGAGTGCGCGCGCTATCACGCATGCGCGTAGTTACTGTATTTGGTCTATGGTTAAAAATAAAAATAAATACAAAAGGCGGGCAACTTAGTTTGTTACGGAAATTTTTACATTGCATTGTTGTGTTGCGTAAAATATAATTTTTCAATACAGTTGCTCAAAAAGTGCCCTTTTTTTGGCTGTTTTGCGTGCGCAAAGTTTGTTTTTGCGAACTAGTGCTTTTTACTTTTCCAATCTTTTTAAATTTAGTTGTGTTCCAATTCATGACTGCTGACCGAAGAGTATTATTGTTCGTTAACTTTACCGAGCCGTAATAAAACTAAATACCTACTATTAACGCAATAATATTAAAGATATTGATATTTCATATTTCAATAATTACTTCTTCATCATACTAATGATCATTCATTAAAAATATTAACATTGAAAACAGTTCTTATAAATCTGTGTGTATGAAACGGAACAGAGCCTACGAAACGTCAGTCAAAGTAGAGGCGTTTTTCAATCAGGTAAACATGTTCGAAGGGCCTGTAAGACATGACGATACGATTTGTCACATGCGATTTATTATTTTGTTTATGAGAAATAATTATTATGAGATTGAAAATGAGAAAGTAAAGAAGATAAGATAAACATTTTGAAGATGTTCTTAATATACCAACTGTATTACAATCATGTCACGGAAATAATAAAAAACTTTAAATTCGTATGTATTTTAATTTTTTTCGCATCTGTATTGAAAAACGTCGTTCGATTCACGTGCGGATATGTCATTTTTCACTTGTCCCGAGTATTGCCACTCGCCTACGGCTCGTGGCAGATACCTCGGGACTCGTGCAGTAATGACATACTTTCCGCACTAGCATCGAAATGTACTATTTCGTTTAAATATGAGTTCGAGTGATGAAACTATAGAAATAGACTGCACCCCACACCCCACCTGATTTGAAAGCAGAAGCAAACTTAGTGTTAAATAACTTGCTCCCTGCGAAGTCAAAAGAGAAATATAATAGCGTTTAGGACCTATTTATGATTTGGAATGCCAACAAAAATGCGACCACTATTTCGGAAAATATGACCAATGTAAATTTTAGTTTTCAATAAATTCATTGTTTTTTGCTTACCTACTGTATAAGTTACCGATAGTAAATTTCTTGTACTTTTTCTTTATTAATTTATTTTATTTGCTCGCATGTTTGAGAAAAGCACTATATAAACCTCAGCGGAAACAGGCATTTTCTGACTCGGAACTACTGCCAGGCCTCGGCAAGCCTCGGCCCGGCACTTTAGCACCTCGTCAGAAAATGCCTCTCTTTCCGTACCTCGGCAATAATGTACTCGTACTATTAAGTCGAGCTTTGCGGTTAACTCCGGCATCAACCGCAGACCATATATTGTTACGCCGGTCATGTGAACAAAACTTCAAATGTGATTTTTCATGCCTTAGAAGCGTTTTCAGCAGGCTGAAATGTGATTTCAGGCCGTTTTAGAGGTGCCTCTTTCACATACTAGAAGATTCAAAATTTACCCCAGTTACCGTTGTTTTCAGGCGCCTGAAACATGTTTTCAGTTCGTTTCAGGCCAGATGGCACAATAACCTGAAAACCCGTTTTCAGGCGTTTTCAGGACCCCTTATGGGCCCCTGAAGTACAATTCAGTATATGGCGAAATTTCTCGAAGGAGTGAAAGAGATAGCACTCTTAGAAAGAGCTAGATACGGAACATTCCAGAAGTGTTTGAAAGAGAAGGATAGAAAGAGACGGCAAGAATCGAGAATGTTCTGGAGTACTCGCGAACACACCTGCCTAGTAGCTATACGGAACATTCGAGAAGGGTGTGAAAGAGAAGTATAGAAAGAGACGGTAACGTTCTCGAATACTCGCGGACACACCTGCCTAGTACCCAGCCGCGTCTAGAAGGATCGCGAGAAGTACTTAGGTACCTACTCGCGAACTTACTAGAATCGAAGCCGACCTGTCGAGGCAAGATTTGGCTGGAACATTCTGGAACCATCAGGAGTACCGCTAGGGGGTATATATAGCGGCAGGCGGCGGCCGCCAAGGTAGTTCAATTCTGAATGCGATAGAGTGCGGATCAAGAGCGAATCGGAGTGAAGTAAAAGTGACGAGTGCGTTAAATTAGTGTGAGTTAATTGTGTTCAAGTACTGTGTTTAGTGTCTTTTAAGTAGTAATAAAGCCTCAGTTTTAATTAGTGGTTAATTAGTGCATTTTTTATAAAGTACCCACCCCTCAAACGTAACATTTATACAGGCTGTCCCTCGGCGATGCCACATGGACGGAAAGTACCTTAAATATCAAAGATAGGATATTATGCTGAAATAAGACTTTGTTTTAGTTTTAAAATGTAGTAAAAGTGCATTCATAATAAAAAAAAATGAAATATTTATAGGGTCAAAATTTATTTGCATTCTAAATATTAAATTTTATGGATTATTTGTCGGATATACGAGTGTAAGACCTGTATTTCTCTGAGAATTTTTAAAACAGGCATTAACAGTATCGATAAGTGGAAAAGGAAAAAAACTTTTTTTTTTTTTGTATTTATTTGGTTGGGTTTTCGAGCGAGCGAGACTTGCTAAATTAAAAAAAAAACTTTAAATGCAGTTATACTAAGTCTGAAAAATAAAATAAAGTCTTCTTTCAGCAAAATATCCTATCTACGATATTTACTACTACGATACGAGACTTTCCCTCCATGTGGCATCGCCGTGGGACACTCTGTATATGGCCACGATGCCGATGTGACAACATTAGAAGAAAATTCGCTTTATGTTGTAGTTAGCAGGGCCGAGTTTTATTAAATGCCGAGGCATTTATCAGAATTAACGCAGATACACATATTTTTAACACCAAAGCTTGTAAAGGTTTGCTATGAAACTTTTGTGTGCTCGCTCATGCTGTATGTGTGGCCTGTGACCATCTAACTAGAACCCAACCTTTCAAAATTTAGACTTGTCATTGAGATGGTAAAATCAATGCAGATTTCTGAACGCTCGCGTATCCTGAGATCTAAGAGGTTCTTCATAAATAATCTGAGGTCAATATTGCGAAAACGGCTGTCATTTATTTATAATTTCGTCAATTTTGACCTGAGAGATTCTTTTTAACAAATCTTAGATCAGAATTGCGAAAAGGGGCTCCATCTTGAATTAATTGAGTTTTAATCCGACCGTGATAAAAATCGGTATTTGATGGTCCGAGAGATTCCTCAATAACGAATATGTGGTAAAAACTGCGAGAACCGGCCGCCATATGTATCGGATCAAAATCTATATCTGAGGATACGAGAGGTTCTTTATGAGAAATCTGAAGTTAAAACTAAGAGAAACAGCCGTCAGCTAGAATTTCTTCAGTTATGATATGATCGTGATGAAAATCGATATTCGAGGATCCGAAAGGTTCTTTTTAACGAACCACCAACGCCACCATCTTGAATTTCTAGAGTTTTGTTAGTGATAAAACTCGGTAGGCACATGTAAAGGGTTCGGTAGGTTCTTTATAAGTTTATAACAAATCAGAGGTCAAAATTGAGAAACGGCCGCCAACTTGAATTTTTCAGCTTTTATTTTATTTATTTATTTATTTATTTAACCTTTATTGCACAAAAGAAACCTTAACGTACAAAAGGCGGACTTAATGCCAGAAGGCATTCTCTACCAGTCAACCTTAAGGCAAAACAGAAAATTTGTGGGTGGTGCTACTAATAGTCAAAACCGAAATAGTAAGAACAAGTCAATCTATAAATATTAATTACATATACAGTAAATACATTATATAAACATAAATACATTTAGGTATATATAGATACATAAATACATACATACATACATATAGATAAATACGAGATTCATCGAAAATAAACTCTAAACTTTCAATCTGCTAGCAATAAGAGCACGGACAGACCTTTTAAAGGCACATTTGCTAGGTGATTCCTTGACATTAAGGGGATTTTTATCACTTTTCCGAAAACCATTCATTCCATTTGAATCGGTTCAGTCAAACGCGAAATAATAGCGGACAAACATACATATGTACATACAAATATACGGGTTCAACAGAAAACCTCCTTATCTGTAGACTGTTGAATATTATGTTTGGTACGCGGGCGAAGCCGCGGGAAAAAGTAATAACACAACAATAGACAGTCTAGTTCATTTAGACGCGCCCTTCACTAGCACTAGAGACGTTTTGAAAACTAACCTCGCCAGCCCCGACGGACATGACAGGCTGCAAGCTGAAGGTCCACTGCCCGTTGACGGATGTGATGAGTGGCACGGTGTGCACGGTGGTGGGCACCGTGGGGAAAGCGGGCGTGGCGATGATAGCGCCGGCCACGGCGCTGGTCACCGTCGCCGTGGTCGCCGGAGCCGGCGTCGGCGTCGGCGGCGGCGGCGGCGGCGGCGGCGGCGCCATCGGCAGCAGCGGAGGGGCCACACTCTTTACTGTAATAGGGATGACGACTAGGTTGAAAAACTATCAATAATTAGTCCGTCAGTTAGATTATCTAAAATTATTAGACACGTATTTTTTCCTTTTTCAATTTAACTAAAATTGACGAAGATAAAGAGCATCAAAGTTCCGGGGTGGGGGCTTGTGACGTCACTCCTAGGTAAGAATTGTACCTAGGAGTGACATTACGCGAAACTTGAACGCACTGTATTTTGTCATTTTTGATTTGACGAACAAAAGAAAAAATACTTGTACAATATTTCTTTATAATCTAAAAGACGGACTATATAGATTTTTTCAGTCGTCTAGCTATTCCAATAGCTTTGATATTACCGGTGAATGTCAAACACATCTCTTCCACACTTTTATGCAAGTCCTTCTCGCATAACATTCGTTACTGCCGTTTTACCACACATGTATTTATACTATTCGACTTGAATAGTCTACGATAATTTTTAATAAGTCAAGGGATCAAGTGACGTATGTCAAAGATATGTTTATCATAGCAAAGTTTGTAAGAATATAATACTTACTGTTGACGGAAGGGTAGAGAGTAGACGCCCGCGGGAGCGTGGCCGTGGAGGAGTTGACCGCCTTAGGCGCGGCGCGCACGGGCGACTGGGAGATCGGCGGCTGGATGGGGATGTACACCATCGAGTTCTTGTTGGTCAGCTCTGACCTGCCGTCTTCGGCTTTCTTCGGCTGCGGAAAAGTTTTTTTGGCTCGTGGCTTTACGTCCGGCGGCTTTGGAGATTTCTTCGCTACTACCGAAACCGGCATCACTTTGCTAATACGCACTTCTCGCAGATTCGGACCCGCCACTGCCGGGGCGATGGGTCGCGGCCGAAGAGAATCCAAAACAGTAGAAGGTTCTGGCGCAGCATCACAATCTTCGTAATCCATAGGTTCCGATTTAATTTCCACTTCGACGTCGTTAGGTTTCGTCTGTTTTTCGGGCGGCGAAGTCATTCTGGCGAAAGCTCGCACGCCCACTTTCCCAAATTGCGGGTTTGCCGGCGGATCGAATCCACTCCGCAGTTTTTGTAGTTTATTTACCGCCTCTTTCATGTTGCGCGCGTTTTCTGTGCCCGTAGGCGTGAAAACTTTGGAGTCTGCTTTGACCTCTACTGTAATGTGAGATGCCTTAATGTTGGTGGCGCTGGAGGAGCGGGTGGCGGGCGGAGTGGGCGGCGGCACCGGCGGCGTTTCGGCCGCGGTCGCGCTCTGAGCGCCGCTTCCCGTGGCGGTGGCCGGCACATCGCTGTTACTGCTACTTTTAGGCACATTTCGAGCGATTACAGCTAAGCTTGTATCATCGTCGTATTGTATTCGTTCTTTAGTCGCTCTGATCGCTTTCGAGGTACCCGGTTTGGGTGAAAAAGTCTTCCCAGGAGTACTTTTTTCCTTATCAGCGATATCTTTAACTCTATCTGTTTTGGTATCCGCAGGTTTATCTGCAGTTTTTTCCGTATTCTCCTTTGCGTTACTTTTTCCGGCAGTAATACTGTCTGCAGTTCCACTTTTTTCAGGAACATCAGTACTTGTTTTTTCGCTACCTATGGTTTTAGTACTAGCAGCTGCCTTTGCGGCAGTTTTATTAGATGTAACCGATGCCGTCTTTTCTTTCGCACTGTCGGTGCTGAGAGTGGTGCTATTGGTTTCTTTTTCCTTTATTTTATTTTTATTATGGGTCATTTTCACTATGTCAGTTATTTTAGTCAAAGTGGCAGCCTCGGTAACTTTGTCTTTAGCGTTAACCGTAATAGTCAAAGAAGCATCTTGGTTATCCTTGTCATTAATTTTGATAAGGACAGCCGACTCTGTGCTCTTTTCTTTTTCATTGGTTTTAGTAATAGTAACAGAATGCTTTGAAAGGATTTTATTAGGTTTGGAGTTGGCAGTATTGATTACCGGTGGCGTGGTTTTATTGGAAGTTGTCGTAGTGGGATTGTTTTCGTCCAGTTCAATTGTCTCAATACTATTCCCTGGTTTGTTACTCTTGGAATTTCTTTGGTTCGGTGGAACAGTCTTTTCTCCTTGTGGAGTATTTTTTTCTTTCTCATTAGTTTTAGTTACATCGGTTTTAACAGGTGTTTTATTTGAAGTGGCAGCATTAATAGTCTTGGGGTTATTCTTATTGGGCTTGGGCGCGGCGTCAGCTTTGCCGGCGGAGCGCACGGCGTTGCCGACCTCGCCGTCGGCCTCTATGAGCTCGTCGGAAGCGGCGTCATCCGGTTCTTTTTGTTTTTGTACTTCTTTGCTGCTGCTGACCACGGGGGAATCGGTCTTTTTAGGCGCCAGTTCCTTGGCGGGAGTATCGAGCAGGCGACGATTTTTCTCTTTGGGGCTGGTCTCGGAGCCGGGTGACTTTGTTTTGGAACGAGTCCGTTTACGAGGAGCCGCCTGGGGCCTACAAAGGAAAGCATTAGATAAGTTATCAACAATACTTATACCTCGCGAAACCATGCAACTAAATTATTATTATACAGGTATTATTATATCGCTTACTTTTCTTCTTCTTCAGTTTTAGATGTTTCTGCATTCATTGGCTCACTGTCGCTTACTCCATCCCTGGGAACAAAAACGTTATTAAAATAGCAGAAATTTAGCTGGCTGATTCCACAAAACCGTACGCTCTATATTTTAATAGCAAATTTCTGGTCAGATTATATCTATCCTTCCATATGATATGACACAGAAATATGAATTTGAAGATATCGAACATGGTGGCCTCTTTTTTTGTACCAAGACCGCATTGCGCAAGTGGTTTAACCCACACAAAGTAGTAAACACAAAGCACGCACACATCCACAGCATACATCTTGTATATCGGCGCTCCTATTGCACAATACACGAGCGTCATTTCGATATCCGTTTATAGGCAAAAGAGCGATAAGTAGTGACGGCATGCACGCATGAAATGGTTATTTGTACGGCAAAGTTCACCCGCTGCGCTAACATGTGTCACACGGCCGCCGGCGGTTTGTTCTCTCGGTAGTGTTTAAGCACAGTGGATATGAAGCTTCAAGGTTATACTAACCCTGCCATGGAATCATCTTTCGATCCCTTAGAATTGGACCGGCTCTTGAGCGCCCGCGCCGGCGTCTTCGACCTCCTCCTTCTAACTGGACTCCTCACTTGTCCATCAAACGACGGTATCTGAAAAGTAATGGGGTACTTTTACCCTGGTGTTTACATGAAGAGCACATTATTGGAATGGATAGGAAACAGCATTTCGTGGAGCATGTTTTGAGAAAAGTATTATAGAGGTATAGGCAAAAACAGCATTTAGTGGATTCGTCTCATGAGTCAAGAAAATCGTTCATCCACAAAATATAGTTTACTGGCCTTTGCAATTATGTACGATTGTGCGTTATTTTCACTAGTCATGCTTTTTTGTACTCTGGCGATGACAGTAAAAGGTTGCTTTTCTTCCCAAATATTTTTAAAAGTAGACCTTATCAATCATATGATTGGGTTATGTCGCGTACAGATGTAGTGCATAATGTTTTGCCCTCGTATTTTGTCGGAAACCCTCGCATTTGTCATGTTCCTTCAATCGAACTCGGTACATTTAGTACTGGCACTGACTGAAATAGCATGACACGTTCGGGCGTTTCCGTGAAAATACGAGGGCAAAACATTATGCACTACATCTTATGAACTTACATTAACTTTCAATAGGAAATGACATGGCAAAATATTATTATGTATCATCGCCAATAATGTCAACTGGCCATTTGTAATTCGTGCAAGCGCATAAGGTATACCGACGGTAATGGAAGATAGTGTTGAATGGAAAGCGTGTTACCATGTACTTGAGTGCCTCTTCAAGCTTGGACGCCTCGAAGGTGGTGCGGTAGGGCGCGTACACGAACTTGCCGTACTTGCGCGAGATGTTGCGGATGTGCTGCTCCGCTTCCTGTTGGTGATAACGCATTTATAGGTAGTTTTCCACCAGAGTTGAGAGCACACAACAAAATTGTCATGTAAGGACATCGGGATTTTGAAATTACTGTTCTATATTCGTACCGATGACAATTTCAAAAGTGCATTGTAATTTAGACCGATCATATTCAATACCTATTAAAAATATATCTTGAAGTTCTTTCATGTGTGCCACCGACCTTTACTTAATCATTTAGTTTCTCACATTCACACCGGCTTACAGTCAATATTGCACGTAAACTTTCCCTATGAGGGCCGCAAATATATGTGACACTGTTATCTGTACAAATAAAATTGTGTCTGACATTTTTGCGGCCCTCAAGACCCGTGTTAGTGTAGTAATTGTCAGAGGTCGGCGGGGGTGAGCTCTTCTCCTTATAATGTTACGTATGTCATATCACATTATAAGATAAATAGCTCACCCCCGCTGACCTCTGACAACTACTACACTATCACAGGGGACTTAAGGGCCGCTAACAGTCATTTGACCCTCTGCTTTCTTTTTGCGGGTCCGATTCCCGCGAGCCGGATTGGATTGGTGGGGGCGGGCCATGGCCTGGAGCAAAAGGTTGCAAGGGTGGCAAAGCTGCCGCCTTCGCTGAGCGACTTTACTGTGGCAAAGCTAGTTGACTCGGGGCACCATATCTTTAAACACGCTTCGGCCCGCGGGCAGTAGTTTGGGAACCGCTATGTGAACACTTGCATCACACGGAGATATAATGGGAACTACCGTATTATCGCTCACCAGGCGGCGCTACTCATGCGTGGGCACAGAATACATATTAGTACAAGTACAGAAATCCCTCTCCAACAACCCGTTTAAAGAAATAACGACTCATGCTACGAAGCTACTAAGTTCAAATTCCGACCGCGCAACGCTAAATACCTACAATTATTGTCACGTAAAGTGCGCTCTCTTTCTACCGCGTAACTCGTTCATTTTCTGATGATATCAAGGTTGTCTCCTTTAAAAAAATAATATAGGTAATCTTAATACTTAGTAGCTCGAATAAACCTAAGATATGTCTTAGTACTATGTAGGTTTAATTCTAATAAATTCGCGTGTAACTAGTTAGGCATACTTACTTAGATACATAGGTACCTTAATTGAAACAGGCCTGATATTTCATATTACCCACTCAAAGGCCTTGAATAACTCCGCCCTTTAGTTATTTTATGAATCAGTACGTACAGGTACCCACGCAACGAACAACTCTCGCGCGTGCGTCACCGCTCGCCCGTGAGAACCTATTGATTTGCCCGTCGCGAGGGGTACTACCTACACGCGCGAGAGGGACAGGCCTGGCGTGGGTCCTTGGCAGTATGAGAGAATTGTCAAAGTGACGATTGAAATGTTCCCGCAGGACCCACGTTCCACTAGCGCCCTCATTCATTCAGTCTTTTCAAAACTTTAGTGAGCAACGCAGAGTGGATCGTGTCTCACCTGCATGGCCTCTATCATGTCCTGGCGCTTAGTGCGTAAGTTGTTGGGGTCGCGCTCGCAGTAGAGATAGCAGTCGCGCGCGGGTACCCAGGCGCGGTCGTGCGCGCCGAAGAAGCGCACATCCACCTGCCCCGCGTGGCTCACGGTCATCGACTTCGCCGGCCAATACGGGAACCCTGCGCGCCGACTAAACGTTGTAATAGAGATGGTAACACACATTACCAGAGTTCGGAATTTTCGCAGCAAACCAAAAGATTGTCACAATCTAGCTAGTGTTATAAACATCTTCTTATCTATAGTTGAGTAATGAAGAAAGGCAGCATATGCCATTGTATTAGCTTTATGAATTTATGATAATGACGGAAGTCGATAATCACTAATTTCTCAATATTCAATGGCAAAAGACCGTTTTGTTTATCACCTTTTACTTACGTATACTAATGAACGTTTAAGTTGAATTGAAGTCAAGGGGCCAAATTTATAAAATCATCATAATTGCTACCATTATCTTAGGTACAGTTAGTGATGGGTAAAATGATCAGATATATAGTTTATTTAGCGGACCGTTTCTGTCTTATATTACACACCTATCGATATCGATAAAAAAAATGTCTCGATAATTCCGGACTCTGTATATTACATTTTAAAAACGTTTGCGCATTTAATCTCGTAGAAGCAAAACCTTTGAGTTTAGCCCAGAGCAGCAGATGGGGCGTGGAGCACACGTCGGTGAACCAGGTGGCGCGGCGCGCGTGCGCTGCGGCGTAGCATTCGGGGCACGCCTCGATCTCATCCATCTCCGTGCGGCACAAGCGCACCAGCGCGCGCGCTGTCGTCCTCAGCTTCGACTGGGCTGTAACACCGGGAGAGACAATACTGTCTTCATTACTCCTGTTAACCAGTAATGCAGTTAAATAGTGTTTTTGCTAGGAAAGTTGTGGGGTAGTTCTGATTTCTATCATTTCATATGTAGTTTCGGGTGCTGAATCCGAATCTGAGATTTGCATACTAAATTTCGTGACGCATCATTAAAAAAAGCGCACTCAGACCCTTAGACAGGACCTGATGCCATCGAAAAACCTCAGCAAGATGCGGAAGGTATGTTTAATCTCACAATCAATTTTGTAATCCTCATCCGTTCTCTCTCCTCTCTCTCCTTGAGAAATGACTCCACTTCTTTTTTTACAGGTCAAGCAGAATATGTACTAGGACCCAACGTCACCGAAGAACTTCAGCCGGGACCTTTTAAACCACAATGGCTCATATAATTTTTCAATACAGTTGCTCAAAAAGTGCCCTTTTTTTGGCTGTTTTGCGTGCGCAAAGTTTGTTTTTGCGAACTAGTGCTTTTTACTTTTCCAATCTTTTTAAATTTAGTTGTGTTCCAATTCATGACTGCTTACCAAAGAGTATTATTGTTCGTTAGCTTTACCGAGCCGTAATAAAACTAAATACCTACTATTAACGCAATAATATTAAAGATATTGATATTTCATATTTCAATAATTACTTCTTCATCATACTAATGATCATTCATTAAAAATATTAACATTGAAAACAGTTCTTATAAATCTGTGTGTATGAAACGGAACAGAGCCTACGAAACGTCAGTCAAAGTAGAGGCGTTTTTCAATTAGGTAAACATGTTCGAAGGGCCTCTAAGACATGACGATACGATTTGTCACATGCGATTTATTATTTTGTTAATGAGAAATAATGGTTATGATATTGAAAATGAGTAAGTAGTTTAGTTACAATAGTGTTACGGAAGTAATAAAAAACTTTCAAATTCGTTCTTATGTATTTAATTTTTTTTCGCATCTGTATTGAAAAACGTCGTTCGATACACGTGCGGACATGTCATTTTTCACTCATCCCGAGTATTGCCACTCGCCTACGGCTCGTGTCAAGATACCTCGGGACTCGTGAAGTAATGACATACTTTCCGCACTAGCATCGAAATGTACTATTTCAATACTGCGATCTAATTAAAAAAAATAGCTTTGGAACGTTTAAAGTGAGTTTTGCAGAAACCGCTGAAAATTGCCAATTTTTAACGCGCACTTGAGAGCGAACGGCTCATTCGAAAAAAAAAACTAAATAGTGATATTTGTAGAAAATTGTATGTACTTTAATTTCGGTAAACAGACTATTTACTAATAGTTAATAGTTTTCGAGTTTTAAGCAAAAAACCGGAAAAAAGGTAAAGGAAATTTAGTATGCAAACCTCAGATTCGGATTAAGCATCCCAAACTACACATGGAATGAAAGAAATCAGAACTACCCCATAACTTTCTCACTAGGGGCCTTTTAAATTACAATTTAACTGAACTACAGAGTCAAAGTAGCGGTAGCCAAGCTGCGACACATATAGCCTGACAACCCAAGACAGACATAGATTGTTTTTAAATATATATTGCCCCCTTTTTCGGAGTGAAAAACATAGGGAAACTGTAGTTGTCAGGCTATAGTTGAGAAAGAAAAGTAGAAAAGTTTTTTTTTATCCTGAAGAATCCTGGATTACTAATCAACGGCTCAAACGGTCAACAGATTTTGATAAATGATACGTCATCATCATCATATTCGTTATGACGACGGAATGTAGCTGGATACATCACAAAACATAGCGGATTTTGTGCGCTGCAATTTCAATGCCTTCAAGTAGGGTATCAATCAAAGAAAAGGGGGGAAAATACAATATAGTATAAGAGTGGGAAGTGTTTAAAATGACAATTAATATACATCGCTTGATAGGAATTCACTTTGTTATTTTAGTAATTGTATGTGTTATTTCTTCGATTTCAATTTAAGCGGACTGTATGCGAAAGGGTTTTATTGGACGAAAATTACGAGACACGAAAGCTGTGGAAAATAAGTAGGGCTAGAACAGTTAACTGAAGCACTCACCTTGCGTACTGCTGATGATGGCACAGTACTCGGTCGCGGTGGCTGGTGCAGGCTCCCAGAACTCTCAGATTGTTCGAACTCACCTTGAATCCCGGTTACCTGTTACCAGCTCCTCACCGATATGAAGCAGGAACAGTACTTCCGCGAACTGGTCAGCCTTTCTTGGGTTCCACACGCGAGTTAAGCGATAAGGGGTATTTAAAACTAAAACGACACGATATTTCTTAGTTTTAACTATAGATTTGCGCTGCAAAGCTCGCGCCGACACGACATGACGACATTTTTCAACGAAGTGTCAGTTAACTATTTTTTTTTTTAAACGAAGAATGTTGCCAGGCGAAATATTGAGAAAGCTATGATCCTTAACAGTAATTATCGGACAATAAGTATGACATATCGCTTCAATCTTCATGTGAATCCTATGTAAGAAACCTTTAACATCATCAAGCAGTTTTACTTTTAATGCCTTTTATGGGTCGTTATACACAAATTGAGCCGGAAAAATTATTGACTATTTCCTCACAAAAAAAGTCTGTCTATTATTGGCGGGGGAAAGGCATTTCTCAAATGTATTGCTATTCGTTCGAAACGTACAAATAGCTATGTCACATAAACGTCATTCCATACAATGAACATGATTGTTAGTCATTTGCTTTCGGCAGAGGGGCAGGCATGTCAATCGCTACTCCGGCTGGAATAATACTCAGAGGAAAGAGATATAACAAGTGTTTTAAATACTTACAGGTGTTGAATATGATACTGTTGTGTAGTATCCAATGCGTGTCCGCCAGGAAGGCCTCGGTGCTGCCGTACAGGCCTTCGTTGATGTGCTCCTTCATGAGCGCCAGGTCCATGGGGTGCACCACATACTTGTCGTAGTCGGGGAACACCGAGCGGTCCACGCTTGTCAGGAACGGTTCAGACTGAAAACAACAGTATATTGTATAGATAAGGTAGCTAAATTGCGTAGGGAGACGTTGAATACAGAGTGAAATAATTTGCAACGCGATAGTCACCCATCTTAGCCATGCTGGAAGAGCATCCTGCTACTCTCAGGTCAGGATTCATCGAATCGCAGAAAAGGATTTTTGAATGGGTTTTTAAGCAGCGTGGAAAGTCACATTTTATGCACATTTAACACAAAGTAAATAATTGTAGGTACATTTTGAATAGTTTCGTGTTAGTTACTAGAATTTTGAATGTTATTGTAGTAGGTAACAGCTTTAATTTGGATTCGTTAAATGCTGTATTCCTCGCAATGATGTGATGAACAATGTTGTACACCTCTAATATCGGCAGCAAACTTTGTTCGTCCTTCGTGACTTGAGACCCTCGCAACGCTCAAGATTCCACTAATTGAACCAGTCATAATGCTCGCGATGCGTGATTATATTTTGGAAACTTTCGCTCGATCGAGTCTTAATATAAGCACGAGTTACTCAATACTGCAATAAATACACTTGTGTCATATAAAAACAAGGATATATTAAACCTTTTATTATTTTAAAAATGTCTAGGCTGCATGAATGTCTTTCCTTTCTTCTGAGTGCAACATGTATTTATGTTTATCTACCCAAATATCATAAACCCTCCATAATGCGTTCAAATACCGCACATTATGACCACCATAAAAGTAAACCGTTTTGTTAGGACAGATTTCTTATCTGTGAATCATTATCGTTTTCTTTGAAATAATATGCATTCAAATTTCGAACATCTCTGAAAAACAAAGAAATTTGATTTGGCCACTATTCTAATATCAGTCGAAATGACGTTTCGTTCGAAATGAAGTTTCAATTGCAAACAAATTAGTCAAATGTCGCACTGTAAGTAAGATATCGAACGATATGATAGTTGAGGCCAACTCTAGTTTGTCTCTGAATTAAAAAAAAACATTGAAAAAAGAAAACTTTTCGTTGCCGCCATTTCCCCATTACCGGTTAAATTTGTTGTGTGAAAAAATAGTTCGCTTTGTTGAATTTAAACCATTAGGGATATAAAATGAGCGATCAAGATGATATTGATATTTCGGCGACGCCACCTGGGGCCTATTGCATAATTGGGCTAATAATATTAGAGAATAGTACTAGTTACTAGATAAGAAATTATTAGATCGATTATTTTGCGTTGCATAATTATTTTAGGTGATCACTAGAATATTAGAAAATTGTGTTGCATGACGAACTAATAAAATCCTAAAATTTATGATTATTGACAAGCGCTAATAAATTGTGTTGCATAATAAATTTAAACTAACTTGTAATAAGGGTGCTAATATTATTAGCAAAATATAGAAAATTACATGAAACCGTCGGCTGATTTGAGTCAAACCTGTGATTATGGCCTTTAAAAATCATTACCAACGTAAAACTTTTACGGAATATAAACAGGCAGAAAAAATGCTTCGTAGTAAATGAGTTAGAATAACAAAGAAAATAACAAAACAAAGAGCAAAAATATTTACCCATATCGTATTATTAAATATTGACGAGCGTACCTACCTATATCAAAATATGTATGATGTAAACAAAGCGAAAAAATTTAGTATGTAAAGATCGTAGTATTTTGCGTTCTTGTAGTTTGTAGTCTCTGCCTACCCAAATGGGATACAAGCGTGAGTACGTATGCATGTATGTAGGTAAATATTGATCATCATCATTATCCGAGAAATGCAGGAATATTTTTCGACTTTTAATAAACAACTAAGCTACTTGTAATTTAAAATTACCGTGGTCCTGAGGTGAGTAGTAATAAATACAAGTTACCACAAATAATTTGATTACTTCGACTCATTTTGCAACAAAAACTAATAAAATTCACCCATAGTATTAGTTAGTAGGACTAATATTTTAATACTTGTACTTAATTACTTGTATTTTATCATGCAACAAAAATCTATAAGTTACAAGTCAATTAACCAATATTATTAGCTTGTACTTATTACTTGTATATTCGGTCCCTTGTATCTTGTTATGCAACCGAAAAGTACAAGTTACAACCAAAATTACTAATACTATTAGCTTGTATTTTATTATGCAATAGGCCCCTGATATCCGTGACAAAGCGACTAACGTCATTAATGACTTATTACCAGTAAAGTCAAGAAAACTGTACGAGAAAAGTTACGAAGAATTTATGAAGTGGAGAATGGAGAAAAATACGTCATCGCTGTCTGAAAACGTACTTTTAGCGTATCTCGAAGAGTTGTCCGCTAAATTTAAACCTACAAGCATGTACACACATTCTATTCAATGCTCAAAAGTACTCTTAACATCAAACACAACGTAGACATCGCAAAATATTCTAAAATAACTGCTTTTCTAAAACGAAGCAACGAAGGAAGTACAGTAAAGAAATCGAAGACGTTTTCACCAGACAAAGTCGACAAGTTCTTGAAAGAAGCAAAGACAAAGGTAACATGTTTTCTGTACTCTATAGCAATTTTATATCACTCAGAAATCCTTTTTGTTTGACTGTTAGTATTTAACGTGATTTAATGTTTGTGTGTCATTGTTTCAGGTCGCATTAATATTCGGAGTTTTGGGGGCTTGCCGGAGACAAGAGTTATACAATGTTATGTTCAATGATGTGCAAGACTTTAATTCCACCATAATTGTCACTATTCGGAACACTAAAACCAAAACCAACCGGACTTTTACCATTACTGGCAATTATTGCCAGGTGGTTCAGAAATATATGCAACTTCGCCCAAATTAATGCACAGAGACAGGTTTTTTTATCAAATATATGGGTGGTAAATGCACATCCCAAAAAGTTGGAATCAACAAATTCGGATATCTGGGTAAAACAATAGCTGAATATTTAAGTCTACCAAACCCAGCATTGTACACCGAGCACTGCTTCCGCAGAACATCTGCAACAATATTAGTTGATGCGGGTGGAGACATAACAGCACTGAAACGCGACGGTGGCTGGCGTTCCACTACTGTAGCAGAAGGTTACGTTGACGATTCAATCCAAAACAAGGTTGAAATATCAAACAAAATTCTGAATAATATACAAAAAAAAAGAAGTAGTTAATTTTTCACTTGCCAGCTACATCAACTGCTATAGCTTCTGGCCGAGCTCAATCAATTATAATAATTGCACCATCCAAACTGTAAATAATTATTATTATTCTAAATAAATTTCTTCATGTTCGCATTTGTTTTCTGTTTTATTTTACTATTTGTTAATACTGTTTGTGCCCCTAAACAATACCGTGATGCCGGTCATAATCTGCGGCTCATGAACGCACCATGGAGGCTTATGATATATGGGTAGATAAAGTAGTGTATGCAACTGTACATAATTAGGCATTAAAACACTCGTGTGCTGTTATTTTGAAACTCGCCTATGGCTCGTTTCATAAACCCACACTCGAGTTTTAATGCCCCTTATTATGTACAGTCACATAAACTACTATTTAAGCACGATCTACTAAAACACATTTAGTCTCGTATAGAAATGAACATCGCTGCACAAAATAAGTTATTATTATTCATTAAGCATACGTTACTAATCTTCTCAAATTTAATCACGTGGCACTATAAGTAAGCTACCGTGAATAGCTAACGAAGTTTTCCTGTCGTAATTGCAATTTCGTACGCCAAGGATGGCTAAATTACCAGACTTCGTAAATTATTCAGCTATCTCGGCGCATTCTGTGACTTAGGACTCACAGCTGGAAATGGAATATATGACTAGAGTAAAAACAGTAATATGAACCTTGATAGATCACCTGCCTAGAAAATGTTTGTAAAAATTCCTTTATATCTGCTATGCTGCACCAAAATTGCTGAAAAATCTACTATCACTAATTATTAGTTAATAATTCTAATCGTAGGCAACCCTAGCGTTTTGCGGGGAAAGGGCAGCCGAGCGGCAATTGTTTTTGCGTAGTGTTCAAAACGGTTTGTATTCGCTTTTTCTATGAGATGAATGGTGCTTTCTAAAACAATGCGCGGAAATACTAAGTAAAAACCAATGGGAAACGCAAATAGCTGACATGAAACATTACCAGCCACGACTAAAAATGCAGCAGCAAGGCAGCGCAAGCGCATGTAATGCAAGTACAGTCAGCATCAGACGTAAACGACCAGAGAAACACAATACACGGTACTACAGACAGTGCGAAGCTCGCTATATCGCGCTATGTGACAAAATTTCTTAATTTCGTGTATTTTAATGCAAAAGTCCGACTTTTCTTAAAAATCAGTGGCTCATTGGCCCATTGAATATTGAACCAGACGGAGTAGCAACTGACAGGAGGCGTACCCCTCTGCCGAATGCATACAGCAAACAATCATACTCATTGTATGGACTGGTGTTTATCTGAAATAGCTATTTGTACATTACGTACGAATAGCCATATATCTGACGTTTTCGAGATAGTTTTTTTTGTATACGAAACGACAGACATTGCCAGTTCGGTTGATCATATGGTCAAAGCCTTAGCCGGGTGATCACAAAATTTGTCTATCAAACGATTTCTAACAGTGCGTAAGGGCACAGAATCTATTTTAGATGCACTATGTCTTCGGGAGAGCCTCACTCCTAGAAGACGCGTCCCCAGGTGGCGGATAGGGGCAAGCCCGCCTACTTTTTCAGTAGCAGGGTAGGGATGAAATAAAATAATCCCCGCGGACCCAACAGGCCGGAGAAGGACACTCCGTATGAAACCACTCAGGCTACCAGAAGCCTTGGGGTACCCCCTAAAAGTCTGGCTCTGCGGGCACGGACGCACAGATGGCAGCCCCATCGTCGTGATCGGAGTGCGGTGGGCTAATCACCTGCACACTCTTAAAACATCATCAGATTAAGAAACCTTGCAAATCTAAAAAGAAACACGGACACCCAAATACGACGACTTTTGGCGCGAAATTACGGAGCCGAATCGGATGTTGGAATGTTCGCTCAATGACTCGACCTGAACGGCTACCACAGGTGGCCAAAGTCATGAGGTCAGATGGAATGGATTTGGCGAAACCACTGAAGCGGGGCTCACCTTCCTCTGCTCCGGTAAAGAAGATGAGAATGCTAGTCGCGAGTACGGAGTCGGTTTGCTGCTCAGTCGCAGTGCGAAGAGCAGCCTACTAAATTGGAAACCGGTTTCCGAGCGAATCATCACTGCCCGTTTCGCCTCACGCGTTCGGAAAATTTCTGTCGTGCAATGCTACGCCCCACCGAACGCATCCTCCCCTGAGAACAAGGCACTCTTCTACGAGCAGCTGCAGTCCACTTTGAGCTCCATCAAGAAACAAGATATCGTGATAGTTATGGGTGATTTCAACGCCAAGATGGGATGCGACAACAAAGACCGTGAACATTACATGGGCCCTCACGGAGCCGGCGGAGTTATTAACGAGAACGGAGAACTCTTCGGCGACTTCTGCTCCTCAAATGGACTAGTCATTGGGGGCACAATGTTCAAACACAAAGAGTGTCACAAGGAGACTCTGTTATCACCCGATGGAGTCACCCGAAACCAGATCGATCACATCGCCATATCGAGAACTTGGCGTGCATCTCTGCTGGACGTCCGGAATAAGCGCGGTGCGGACATCGACAGCGACCATCACCTGGTGCTGGGGCAGCTACGCCTTAAGATAGCGGCCACTCACAGGAAATCGGACGGTACAAGCAAGAAGTTTGATGTTGGAAAGCTGTAAGACCCGGCCTGCAGAGAAGTCTTCAGCGTCAGCCTCCGCAACAAGTACGAGCTTCTTGCTGAACTGGAAGATGAACAGCTGGACGAATCCTGGGAGCGCGTACGCTCAGCTTTCACTAGTGCCGGTGAAGAAGTCCTTGGCTACACGTCAAGCAAGAAGAAATCATGGATGTCAAACGAACTCTGGCAGGCCATAGAGCTGAGAAACCATGCCAAGAATGACGAAATGGCGGCTGTGGATGATAGTGTTGCTAAAGTCTCCGCCCAACAACAGTACAGAGTTTTACGGAAGCGCATAAAACGGCTATCTCGTCGCGACCGTCGCCGTGTAGCGGATGAACTCGCTGAACTTGCAAATGCCGCAGCCCAGAGAAGAGACATGAGAGTTCTCTACAGCTCCACTAAGACTCTCAGTCGTAAACAGAAGCCTCGTGCTGCAAAGCCGCTGAAGAGCAAGACTGGAGCTCTTCTCTGCACATCGGCTGAGCAGATGAGAAGATGGACGGAGCATTTCAGTGAGTTACTATCGCGCGACGGAAAAGACACGCTAAGCGCAGAAACAACACAGCAAGCGCAACTATCCGAACTGCTGGACATCCCCACAGCCACATCTACCTTCGATGAAGTCATAAAAGCCGTGCGTCAACTGAAATCCGGCAAAGCTCCGGGGGTGGACAACATAAATGTTGAGATGCTGAAGGCGGATCCCGTGTGTTCGGCATATATGCTTTATCCGCTGATAGCAAGAATCTGGGAGTCGGAGGTTGTTCCGGCACAATGGAAAGAAGGACTTCTCGTCAAAGTGCCCAAGAAAGGGGATCTGTCGGAGTGTGACAACTGGCGCGGAATTACATTGCTGCCCTCTGCAGCAAAAGTACTGGCGAAGCTGTTGCTGAACCGAGTGTCCCCTCAGATCGAGAAGACGTTACGGTTAGAGCAAGCTGGTTTTCGATCTGGACGATCCTGCGCAGACCACGTGAACACCATGCGCATCCTTATCGAGCAGTGTGTTGAGTGGCAGTCCGAAGTCTACCTCGCTTTTGTGGATTTCGAAAAGGCTTTCGACACTGTGGAATGGAACGCGCTGTGGTCTAGACTCAGAAAGCGAGGTGTGCCGTCGAAGATCGTGCGGCTTATAAAATCGCTATACTTGGGGAGTAACTGCAGGGTGGTACATGGTCGGTCTCTCAGTGCACCAATACACAACTCAGCTGGCGTGAAGCAAGGATGTTTGCTGTCTCCGCTGCTCTTCATAGTGCTGCTCGACGACGTCATGCGGGAAGTGACAAGACACGCTAGAGGACTGCCAAGGCCTAGTGGCAGTCTGGAGGACCTTGACTATGCAGACGATATTGTATTGATCTCGCCAACGCTGGACCTATTGAGAAGCAAATTAACAGCACTCCAAGAGGCAGCGCTCCAGATTGGACTGCGTATCAACACACGTAAGACCATATTAAATAATATTTAAAACGGGTCACTCACGTAATTTAGTCGATTTTCGCTCGACATGTTTCGTTCTTTACGAAGAACGTCATCAGGAGCGCCCACTCGCGACAGAGGCAAGTCGTACACTGCGGGCTAATGCCCTATCTGCTCTGGTACTTGCAGCTGGCGGTGGGAGCGGCGCGGGGGGCGACACGGCGGACGATCTACCCTCGTTCTCATTATCATCGCTTTTGCCAACCGGGTTGCAAACAACACTCACTACGTCACTCGCTAAGGGCACGTTCACACAGTCCACTGACGCGGTACCCAAAACCGTTTTCCAACTGGGAGGCACTGACCAACCACAATCACGGTTGAACAATTACGTGAGTGACCCGTTTTAAATATTATTTAATATGTTCGAGTCTCACGAGAGTTTTATAGTTAAAACACGTAAGACCGTCGACATGCGCGTGTGTTCGAGGAACTCCGAAGCCGTGACCCTGGGCAACACTCCGCTAGTCTCCGTAACATCATTCGCATAACTTGGAAGTACGCTCACGCCGTTTGGTGGTGCGGAACGAGATGTCGAGTCCAGAATAAAGAAGGCCCAAGCAGCGTTCGCTCAGCTCCGTCCGGTGTGGAAGTCAAACGTTCTCTCTCGTTGCATTAAACTGTCTCTCTTCGAGTCCTTAGTGAAGTCGGTGCTTCTGTATGGCTGTGAATCGTGGAAAGTGACCAAAACTCTTACGAACAAAGTACAAGTCTTCGTGAATAAGTCTCTCCGCTCCATTCTACGAATTTACTGCCCAAATACGATCTCGAATTTTGAACTGTGGACTAAGTGCCGGCAAAGGCCAATAGGCGACGAAATCTCTGTGCGCAAATGGCGCTGGATTGGCCATGCGCTGCGAAGAGGGGACGACGATCCGGCTGTTGGTGCTTTCGACTGGCGTCCAACCGGCAAGCGCCGACGAGGGAGACCAGTACACACGTGGCGGCGCTCAGTGGATAGCGAACTCAAGGCGGCGGGCATCACCTGGAGCGAAGCAAAAGTGGCGGCACTGGACAGAGGGGCGTGGAGGAAGATCTGCAAGGCCTTATGTACCCCCCGGGTACCCTAGGACCTAAGTAAGTAAGTAAGTATGTCGTTGGCTGTGTCTCATGGACTATCTCTTGCATAACGCAACTAAACGAAAGATGCAGCGTGGCCGACCTGTGAGCTTCTTCGCCTTTATAAACTTTCCAAATAGTAGACTTATGAAGCTGAAATAATACACTAAAACGGATTAATCGTATCGTATGTATCAACCATATTTCCCTACGTTAGCCCTGTGATATCGGGTACTGAAGGCCTACCACGAACCGCGAACGAAAGTATACCTCCCTTTCGCACTTGTGATTTCTCACTCAAGTGCGACAGAGAGGTGAAACTTCGTTCGTGGTTCGTGGTAGGCCTTCTGTAAAGGGCTCGAAACGAAGAGAAATCTGGTCAATATACGCCATGAATCCGTTTTAAATTATTTCATTTCTATGATTAGTCGCCGTAATAGAAGACAATATTATGATGCAGCTGACTTTGCTAGGCTAATAACGATTGAGGGAAACCATTCTTATAGCCACGTATGATTATTTCATGTACCTATTGCCTCATTGTTCACATCGGCACTGAGGACTCGTTCGAATATTATCACAAACTTTAAAAAGAAAATATGTTTCTAATCAACCATATATGTATGTAATACCGAAAAAATAAGGAATATTTTTTATTACGTAATAGTCGTGTAGGTAAACTAGTTAAGGACAATTCAATACTTTTCACTTTTTTTAAAAATTTCATTTCAACAAATTCATTGGACCACTCATGATTTTAAAATAGTTTACAGAAAAAACTAGAGTTTGTAGATTTACTGTCACTGCAGTAAAATGTTCACAGCTGCGTCGCATGTAACTGTCACCAATGCAAGTGAAAACTAATTTCACTTTCTAACTGCTTGTATTACAAGTTGTTATGATAATATACTCGTTTATCAAACAACTGCAGAAGAACTTCTCAATCCGTCTGTATGTTGTTTATGTTGCGTTTCTTTATGGTACAGATAGAAGCAACAAGTAGGTGCATTATTATTAATTTATTACTAAACGTTAATAACATTTCGACAACAATAAATAATTTATATACATAATATGCATCTACGTAACGCATAAAGTTTTGTATGATTATTATTATTATTCATCCTCTTTTCTGTTTTTGAATAAGTATCTTATCTTAATCTGTAATCGAATACGTAACAACAAAAGGAAGCGTGCACAGCGCTGTGTTAAGAAACCGGCTAGCCGCGTCCATGCACGGGTTGCACGGGCTCAGCTTACTACACATTCGTCTATAATTAGTGCAGAGCGAGACGACGACAGTGACCCGCGAATATTGATCGAGTTAGCGAGCGAGCGAGAGAGGCGACTGCGTCACGCGCAGCCCGGCACAGATAAGTCACAAGGTCATTTCACCGAGACCCGGGCGGCGCCCGCGCCCTCCCTCGCCCCGCTGCCGCCTCCTTTGTAGGCGCTGTTTGAAATGGTGCAGTACCACGAAATACTCCAGTCTAGTGGAAATCTTGCAATCGCCAAATGCGTAATATAATTCGCTTTTATCTAACAAGCAGCAACACGCTGTGCAATATATCCCAATATATAAAATAGTCGGCATTATGCATATACCGGGTTTTCGCGTCCAAAAAATTGTTTTTCTATTGTTTCTTAGTCAGAATCCGCAAGAATTACGCTCTGTTATCATTCTTGTTAAACCATGTTCATATCATTTTTGTTAAACCTTGTAGTTATAGACTGACAGACAGACAACGCATTACTGGTCCTTTACTGATAGAACCATGATATTTAGAACATATTTTTTTTACGTTGTAGTGCTCCAATAAGATTTTCTTTTGTATCCGTCCTTAAAGGGGTGCAAAGATGATTGAAAGTTATACCTTTTTGAACACATACGAAGTCGCGGGTGGAGGGTAGTCATTATTAAAATATATATTATCACTATTATAATTATTAAAGAAGGCGAAACTTGTAGACCAATACGTCAGTTCATATTCGACGACTTTAACTCACTGTTGCAATATTCAGTATAATAATCCTCATAAATTCGCATTAGCAAACTCAAAGTATATTAAATAAGTGTTTCGAAGTATATTAGGTTCCTCCGTTTAAATATCGGCATATATTTTTTAAACCATGTCTGATTCCATGTTGACATGACACAATAATTTGTGTAAGAAGCAAATTTATTGCAGTAGTAAGTAAAAATGTTCGGTGCTAAGTAAATTAAATTAAATTCCGTGTAACGTTATTTGAGAAGTATACAACGGTTCAAAACATGTTGGCATCATCATGACGACCTGTCCTCAATTCAGTGGACACAAATTAACTACAAACTTACTAGATCAGTGTTTTAAAACATCACAATAGAAAAAGACTTAAATTAATTAATTAATTGATATTACTCAGTTGAAAAGTGTGAAATGAGAAATATAGTCTGTCTGTCTTGTCTTCACTTTCAAGCCCTTGCGACACTTCACAAAAAAGGTCGCGGCCAACTCGCTGAAAAACACTCAAGATTAGATTGATAGATTTTTATCCACAAAATTAACTCCAAGTATTAGTTAAAGTTCAAGAGTATAAAATCATAAATTACCCCAGCCACTTCGGTCATGCGCTGCAAAGCATACTTCAGCAGCTCACACAGCAAACCTAGTGTTGTCTTTCTCATAGCAAGGGATCTGGAACATAAAACATCACTATTTAATCATTTTTCAACAAAACATAACATCATTTTTGTTAAAACAAATTTGATTTGTTATTAAAGCAGTAACACTACTAATAAGTTGAAAATATAATTATGTCATATACTAAAGAAAAAGACCGATCCTGGCTTGGCCTCCGACGGACTTGGTCTTTTTTTATTATTTGATATGACATCTATTTTGAATTTTGAAAAAAAAAAATTTTAACAGTTACCTATAAGATTACTTCAGAAACTATTTTGTGTATGATTTGTGACTTTATTTTATATAATATTATGATAATAATTTTGTTAAAAGTTGGTACCTAGCTTATTTTGAATTTTAAAAACATAACATAAAATTGTGTTGAAGGGTCCTTGTGAACATAATGCATACATATGCATATACTTGCAAAAGAAAAAAGGAGTCTACCTTGATCACTCGTGTCTATTGTGTCATCTGGAAGAGCCAATTGGTCCCAAACTACTCTCATATGTAACGGAAATAATGAGTTTGAAACGAGCAATCTACTTTTGGGGGACAAAACAGCAATGTAACTTTTGTAAACTACAGGTTTTTCCTAGATAGGTGCTAAGCTTTAGGGGATGTAAGGATAGACAAATTATTTTGATAATGTTTTTCCTTAAAAGACAGGCTGTCTTATTGTAAACGAAAATTGTTAAGTAGCAATTTAATAAAATAGGTGAATACATATTAACCGTTTCCCACCACTATCCCACTATCTGCGAATGTACTGGGCCTAATTGTGTTATTGTGTAAAGCTGTGTATGCGAGTTTGAGTTGGACTTGACTGGATAAATTCACCTATTGCTCCAGACAAACTAGATTTGCCAAACATATGTAACTTATATTCATGATAGACAAGACTTGAGAGAATGAAATGAATTATTTTGTTAAGCATGAAAGTTATATTAATGTTACATAAATGAATGTTATGATGAATGATTGTTAGAGCATTTAAGCATTACCTCTTGAACTTGCATTTTATACTTATTGTGCATTCAATTTTAAATAAACAAACCTATAAATATTGAAATTAAACACTTTAGAACGGATTAATCGCGTTTATTAACACCATGATCCTACGTTTCGAGCCCTTTACAGCACTCGTTTTCACAGGGTTAAGATGATGACTGAGAGAATGCGAATTCTCCCCGTCTATCAAAAAAGTTACTTGTGCAAACTACCTACATACAAAAATATAAAAATAATTTAAAAATAAAAACAAAGGTTGGTCTACAATGCCCAGAGGGGCTTATAAAGCTAGTAAAACATAGCCTGAAGGGCATTCTATAATTAAAATGAAAAATAAAAAATGTTTAAACCCTGTGAGGATACTCTGTGTGTGATAACCCTGTGGGTGTGTGGAACGCGATTAATCCGTTCTAGTGTTTAATTTCAATGAATAACAATCGCGGTAACAGAAGACAATATTAAACCTATAAATACCTATTTCAACACAAAATATGGACCAGCAAATGGGGACAGTAGGCATATTAGTTTCTAAATTCTGATCTTCTGTCAAGTCTTAAGATAATAAATACCTGGTCTCCGAACTCTCAGCATGTAGTACAGTCATGCATTCCGGGCAAACCCAATTCTTCTCAGAACTGATCTTATTTTTATCTGAGCCCCTAAGACATCTGTAGTGGAAGGCTCGCGGACAGACGGTGCACTTTAATGGTGGTGGTGGTGGAGTCTTCTCTCCATCATTCTTGTCAATGGAACAATGGCATCTCCAGCAATAAGGATCTGAACGTAGCTTGTTACTTTTTTCATCTACTTTAGGTTCAATCTACAAAAATATCATACATAAATTAAAATATCGAACAATACAGGCTCATAAACACTAACAACACCTAATCATATGTATCCTCAGTACCAAACACACACAATGACCATGGGCTCCTTGAATGAAATTGTTTACCCTAGTAATACAAAGTTTTGAAATTCTCTTTCCCAAAAGATTTACAAAGTTTCGAAATATCAGATCATAGCACTAACGCCTTTTGTCTTGTTAATATTTAAGGTTATACAAAAAATACATGCAGTAAAAAGTATACACACTATATCTCTCTAGAAGTGGTTGAAAATTGGCTTAGGTGAATGCCTTAGGTAGAGTGGTAATTAAAGAATAATTTAAAAGTGTGCGAAAGGCACTATATTTGTAAATCATTTGAGTAACTAATAATTGAAATATGATTTTCATTTATTATATGTTTCTATCAATTGAAAGAACAAAATATTTTTTTTAACAATTAATATGCAAAGCTAAGCAGCAGCACATAAAATACACCTCTGGTTGTAATATCACCACCATAATATATGCTTTTTAGTTACAGAGTAAAACCACTGTGACATACGGACGAAAAGACAAGACAGAAAGATGGACCGGACGAACTTATTAGGGTTCAGTGGCCGGAATGGCAAAAATGGAATCCTAAAAACCAAATAGCAGCAGATTATATCCGGTATTCCAATGTAAAAAACAGCTATAAGAATAATTGGTAGCGAAATAACACGAAAATTTAGAAGGAAGTCTGTAAATTTAAGAATATGGTAGTTACTGCAACAAACCTGTTCTAGCGTATGTTCTCTGTTCTTTGCCATGCTGGGAGAGGAATAAGTGGTTTCTTTGTTTTTTGGAGCTACAACATCTTCATCAGATACTGTGCTTTGATCAGAATTGGCATCTTTTTGAGACTTGCCTGTCACTGAATTAAGGAATTTTCGGACTTTGTGAACAAATTCTGGGTTTTGTGACCTCATGGATCTTTTTCCCACTCCCTTGTCTGATTTCCCGCTGGAATTACTCTTCTGAGAATTGCTGCTACTGCGCCTGTTGCCATGAATACGCTTGGCCTTAGGGGTGCTATTTATATGAGTATTTGAACTATCTAGAACAGCTCTTGCAGATTTTCTTGTTTTAGTAGTCAGTTTTGTGCATTCACTAATAATTTTTGATTCTTTAGCAGAGTCAATAAGAGACTTCAACTCTCTACTAATACTTTTGTTATGTTCCTTCTCTGATGCATCACAAGCCATGTCGGACTGAGATTCATTAGATGGATCTCTATCAACTGAAATATTCAAGTTTATATCATTTTTATTTCCAACTTCATCAGATGTGACATCCAGGGGGCTATCTTTTGGAGATGTAGAGTCGACATCTGCTGGTGCAGGTGGTTCTTTGACAGGAGACATTTGGGTAATAACCACAACCTGTTTACCTGACAATTTACTTGGTGACATTTGACTTTCAGATGCATTTATTTGTGCCGTAGTTTGCTTAGCTGAATTTAATGTAATTGCAGGTTGAGCAGTTTTGTTTATTTCTTTGCCTGTAGACTGTTGCAACAGGTCTTGTTTACAAGGTGACTTTTGCAGGCCATCTGTCTTTTTGGTTTGGCTGCAGGGAGGACTATTTTCTTCCATCACAGGCTGTGCATTCTCCTGTGAGTTTGAATCTGCCTTCTGCTGTATGTCTTCCTCTACTTTCTCTACTGCAACCACTATTTCAACAGTTCTATGTGAGCTAATTACCTCCTGCGTGTCTGGAACATCTGCAGTGGTTGAAGACACGTGGGTCTCCATCAGTGGTCCAGGGTTCTCCACCTATGGCAGAAAAAGCCGATTGATATTTTTAGCAAGAGCATACATTAGAAACATCATGAAACCTTTTACTTGCATTTACTATAGACATGTAGATACGGTATACTGACAATAAATCGAGTAAAATGCGCAGGAAACTGGACATGATATATGCAACTCCATCAAATACTTACCTACTTACTTTCAATAATGATACACCTCGTACCTACATTCGCGATCTACCTCACGGTTTATATTGTTCACAAGTATTCAAATAAAATTTCGCCGAATCCGATCTTTTACAATCAATACCGTATTTGTAATACATAAGTGTTAAAAACCGTGTTTATTTTACTATATATCAAATTTTATTAGAACAAGAGCGAAAGAAAGGAATCACACATCGCCATCGCACATAACTCTTTAGTTTGATTGGTCAAAACCAAAGCAAAGGTGGATAGATTCATTACGGATGTAGGGTTGCTACATGAAAAAAATATTTATGTTCCAACGTAAAAATCTATTGGCTGGGTAAATATTCATTTGTTTCTTATTTCTATTATTGTGGCAATTTGAACTTATATTGTGTGTGGGTTCATTTACCTAAATTTTTCTTACAATGACTAACGGAATGTATTTGGAAATTACGCGTTAATGTTGTACAATACATAATAAACAAAACCAGAACTTAATGGGTTGACGTTGGTGCGCAGTTTCTCGACTTTCGTGCCAATTTGTTTGTTATTTTACCTTTGACTTGAATCGATCAAATAGTACATTTTTATAATCGATTACAATGGCAGGCAGCTAACTAGGTACACTAGCTCTATCTAGATCTTGAATTCTAGATAATTCTATTTATGGTAAATGTTACCATATTCTAGTCTCCACAGATCTGGGGGCACGGTTGTCGTCAAGCTCACCACATTTAACCTGTGCAGTAAGTGGGTCTGGCATCACCTATAAATACACCATGCCTGGTAGTCGGTGAGATGACGAGGAATTGTTGCTGATGACCTACATGGATTGCCTATACTAACATAATATTCTCACAGGATCTAAAAAGTCGCCTCCACCTCCCCTTACAGCGACCCCGTTCCTCTCGTTAAGGTTTTCTCTGAGCTATGATGCAGGTTGGTGAATTCACACTTGAGAATTGAGTCATAAAACAACTGAGAAAGATCATCTATGCATTAATATGTAGGACAATTATTATTCTAACACTCACCATAGATAAACTCGCACACAACCTCCGTCTTTCCCGTCGTTGGCGCGTCTACCCTCCAACCCGCCGTACAAAATCAACACTCCTCCCGGTGATATAAACTCGAACGTGACTGCCAGCGCCATCTACACGTTACCTTCGACAACTGTGACCCAGTTCGCGATAGTTCGCGACAACGGTAGTGCCTCCAACAGGGCAAGAAGTCAAGCAAAACAAAGCCCGTACCATCATTTTCTTGAAGCAGTTCAGGCCATTTTCAACGTCCTCTTAATTCGCCGAATTTTCTGTGACATGTTGGCTACAACATGACATAGATATATTCTCAATAACATTTAACTTGAACTATCGGACGTCATTGTTCCTTAGCTTGGTCACTCAACTCACTTACCGATCATCAAAACTCTAAGGTACTTTTAGCAGACTCAGAAGCCCCACAATTTAAACATAAGTAGTTTATAGCCTACCATGTCATAGAAAAGTTATACCAATTGCATAAGTAAGTTTGTAATTCCACATAAATACATACGATTACAAAGTTACTAATGTAGTTCATGCAAATATTATACCTGCTGGCAGGCAAGTACAATACACTACAATGTCAGTATAAATATCGGATGCATTTATAAAAAAGAAGGTCTGCTCCTATAAAAAGAGATGAGACGCCATCAAAAACATTACATGTAAAAAGACACTAGTCTCGCTTCTTATGCCACAAAAACGTTATGAGATGTAAAGTTAAAACAAGTCAGTTATTTTAGTCGGTACCGGGGTGTGTCCATAGAACTCTAGTTCCACCGACTTGCCTATTTTCAAATCGTAGCACAGCGTTTCAGCGTTTAAAATAAGCGAGTCGGTGAAAATCGCGTTTTATTGGCGACCGACTTGTTTTAATATTACATCCCAAAACTTTTTTGTAGGTGGGAAGTAACTTACCTGCACATAATGTATGCGAGAAGTATTCGATCTAATGAATTTATAGTGTGACACACCAAGTCTGACAGTTACTTTATTTATTTTATAAAAAATATTCTAGGTACAGTCAGACTGTATTTGTCAGACTTTATTTACTTAGGATGTCTCCATACGTGTCTAACATATTGCGGCGTCCCTGTCGTTGTGGCCTAAATCAGGGGAGTGTAATGCAGCATTGGGTTCATTTGATTTGATAGAGAGCCTTCAAAATGTAAACAATTCAAAAATACTCGAGTGTAGTTGGTAGCCGGCTTGATGGTTAGAGGTACCGGTGTAGCCTGGCTAGCCGAAATCCAGGATATTTAAATATAAATAAATGTTATATCCATTTCAAAAATCTTTATTGTAGAAGAATGAAATCAACATAATATATAACAGTTAATGGGCGTGAGGAAAATATAAAATAAAATAGCATGTTGAGGCATTTTGTACAATCAACAGCAAAATGGCCGCTCCACACCATGGTCCATGGTGGACGATGATAAAGGACGCAGTAATGAGTCAGAGGGCTACGCAATCCCATTTGACTAATAAAAAAATACATAAAAAAATGCCTCGCACTGTATAATTGACCCACAAATAAATTCATTTATATAAAAATTGACATCTAGTAACATTACGTAATTTGCTCCGTATGTTTATAGTAGGTATATAAATATTATTGAATACAAAAAATATTATGATAAAACCGATGTTCTAAAAATTATTACAAAACTAATTGCACTAAAAATAAAATTAATGTTGTCAGGTGAACCTGCTATTATAAGCTCTTCTTATTTTCGTCAGCTTACTGCAATAGCATTCACGGTCGCGGTCTTCAATTTGGTACCCATTTCGTAAACTTTTCCTTTGAATTCCAATACAGTTTGGCGGCATTGTCCACCTTAAGTGGTTCACAAATTAAAGTCCTCGACGTTACAAAGAATTTATTTTTAGTGCCAAGTGCCAACCATAATACAAACACGTATCAAGCCTAATTTACATTTATTAGATACATATTTACTTGCATAGTTAAGTACTTAACTCACTATTTATCACAATTCTTAGATTAGTGAAATAATTAAATTCAACTGGTGTTTATCATATTAATTAGCACGGGAACAGGGTGACCTTGGAGCTGGGACAAAAACATAAATCTCTTGTGAAAATGTCCAAGAATGCGTATAAATCATAATTAAAAATGAAAATCTTGACCCTGACCTGATAATAATCGACAGCTAAGATGGCCATCCCTTAAACGCCTGCCACCATAGCTTTCTCGTTCTAAATAGTGCCAGAGAGACACATTACAATATAGATGACAAGGACAGAACCATCATATTCGAGCACATATCGTCGATTGTAGGTTTAATAAGGGCTACGTACAGGGATTGATATTCCTTATCCTCATTGAACCTACGGTGACAATAATGTACTTGTTATTTGAAGCAAATAATCGTAAATTATAAATGTAGGTAGATCCGTCTCACATTTAAAGCACCGTTAAGTGGGTATTATTAGTAAAATTATAATCAAGGATGTACTATGATTTATCCCGCGGGTAAGGTAACCCTGCACTACATTATGATAATAAAACTAGCAACGAGGCGTTTTCTACTCAGAATCACGAGCTGATACCATTTCGGATCATCATCAGGATCGAATCAGCTCGCGGTTCTGACTAGCATGAAACCAAGCAAGTCCACATGGAATCAGGTTTTCGGGTTTATTTTTGGGAACATACCCAACAATCGTTAACTAAAAAGAAAATCCAGGCACAGTGGTTACAACTTAACATAGCCCTTGATAATTATAGTTAAACACTGATATTTGGTACCAAATTTACGAACTAATTAGTGTAAATGGATTACGAGCAAATATACAAACTATAGGTACGTAGGTCTTAACATACAAAAAACATAGCATCTCTGTAGTTTTAGGGTTCTCTAAATTATCGCCAGAAATGATTTAGCCGAATATCACTTCCCAATCAAGTTATAGCAGAATTTTATTTCGCCGAATTTTATTTGTCAACTCCTACGTTTTGCAGACGTATCTTTCGCATATTATCATAATCCAACCTAACCTAACCTAAGTTGGCAAATGAAAATTCGGTCAAATGAATAGTTGGCAAATAATAATTTGGTAAATGTTGGTATGACAAGTGAATCATTAGCTAAAAGTTGGTTGGCAAGTGTTATTCGGCAAAAGCAATTCGGAGAAAAGGCAGGATACTATCGCGATCAAAAGTGCATGGGCATTCATTAATTGCCCGTGCACTTTTGAACGCGTGTGTGTTATCAGGTTATCATATGTTAAATACTTGCAGATTAACTATTTACAATTAACAATTTTACATAAATCAATGGAATATTAGAAATTACGTTACATTCACACAACGGACTAAGTATATTGGAAGTATATTGGAATTATTAAACATAGAGAGATATTGTATGTGTGGAAAAAAAAAATATTTTATACAACATTTTCAATTAATTTTTCTTTTTTTTTATATTTGGCTCGTATGCCATTTACACTACGTTAATGAAACATAAACATGTTGACGTTTTTTTATAAAATGTGCAGTACTTTCAATAAGTTACATACATTGTACCTAATACGTTATCCATTACACAATATTATTTATTTTAGATACCTATCTATAAACGTTTAGCTAGTACGCTATGCATTAAGGCCAAATCATGACCCAGTAAATATACTTATAGGACACAAAATATAGGCCTAACTGAAAACAATATATGTTGACTACCTATATAATGTTATACACATAGTCTTGAATATAAATAATACTTATTGTTTACTCAGAAGACACAAATAATGATGGGATTGAAACTGTCTGAAAAGCATAACAAATACGAACTTATACCACATGAGTAGGGATATATAGAGTCCAAGCTTCTAAAGAGCGCGCAAAATGTAAGCTTTAACCGGTAGGGTTCCAAATAGTACATTACTGTAGACGCCGGGAAAGAAGGGCTTAACGTTTGAGTACGAGTATATAGGTTATAGACGGCTGAGCGAAGCGAAGCCGGATAGGCTACGAAGCCGTTAAGCCCTTTTCATCGCAAGCCATGTATAGTGCTTTTCTCAATCATACAATGAAATACATTTAAAAAAGTTTTATTTCTAAAAAAACTAAAAGATAATTTAACGAAATCTATAATATATCTAACACGAATATTGCTATTTAGTTCGTGGCAATTCCAACACGGATTTAGTAGAAAACAGGTAATCCATAAATATTTTATGATGTTTAAATATTTCGCAATGTAAAATGTACGAAAGCACGGACAGCACTTGTTATTTTGTGACAATGAAAATTATAACCTCTGTACAATGTTTTTTTATTCCTACATATCCTTAGATAGACAGACACAGTTCATTTATTCAAGAATCCAATTTAGTCTAAACTGTCGAATTATTGTTAAATTAACTAAACACGCATGCATATGTATGGGTAGCCATAATTATGCCTTCCTACTTCGCGATTGACATTTGCGACATTTCAATTCTGCTTTTGCACTTTGCACACGTTTTCCACTCAAGAATATTAATTTCTTCGTCGAAATTCGACAGCAAAAAGAACATAATTATTATAAGTAACAACGAACAAATTCTAGCAAATAAATGATATTTGAATTTTTTTTTTTGAATAAAACCAATGAAATAGAATAAAAGAATCAAAATTATCCAAATTAGCCTCCAGAATTATTAAAAAATTACATACGCGTTTTTGATATTTTAATGTGTATTTGTGCAGTAAATGTGCAATTTAAAAATATTGGAACTTCTAAATAATACGTTATTCTTTATGTTCATCTGGATGTCCATTTTATATCAATAAAACGTTAAAATAGCATTTTTTGTTTTTCTTTTAAATAGACGTAATGGCAGAATGTCATCATTGAAACAAAACGGCACGGTTCAGGAGGCACTTTTACCGCTAATGTTTAAATTAACAATGTTTTATTTGTTATGTTATATTTATGTCCATGTCGATTTCATATTAATAAAAGTGCAAATTATCATTTAAATAAGCGTAGTGGCAGAATGTCATAATTAACCAAAATTATATAATGGCTAAAAGCCATGTTGCTGTGTCACAAATCTATCTATCTAAATATATAAAAGAAGAAGCTGGCTGACTGACTGACATATCAACGCACAGCCCAAACAGCTGGTCCTATAGACTTCAAATTTGGCACGTAGGTTCCTTTTATGGTGTAGGTGAGCACTAAGGCGGGGTTTTCAATATTCACCTCCTAAGGGGTTAAAACGGGGGTCCAAAGTTTGTATGGGGAAACAAGATTAGTTAGACTATTTTATCTGAGACTTCCCAGGAATATTCTTTAAGGTAAATGAGTAAATACGTGTTTCAGGTTTTTTGAGAATTTAACCCCTGAAAGGGGTAAAAGGGGTGATAACTTGAAAAAATTAACATGGGTATCGTTTATATGGTTTTTCGGGTCGCTGATCACGAAAAAAGCAACGATTTGAAGATCCAATGTGGCGAATGTGGAATACCATCTACCCTGTTGGTATGCGATGGGGTTGAAATGCCAAAATATCAATATGAGTGTAATTTTTACGTAAATTTCTGGTTCTAAAGAATTATCCGAAACTTCACCGGAGTATTCTTTAAGGTAAATGAGTAAACACGTGTTTCAGGTTTCTTGAGAATTTAACCCCTGAAAGGGGTAAAAGGGTGCAAAAGTGAAAAAAACAACATGGGTATCGTTTATATGGTTTTTCGGGTCGCTGATCACGAAACAAGCAACGATTTGAAGATCCAATGTGGCGAATGTGGAATACCATCTCCCCTGTTGGTATGCGATGGGTTTGAAATGTCAACATATAAATTTGAGTGTCGTTTTTTTATTAAAATAAAGTAAAGTAAAGTAAAATAAATTAAATTAAATCAGATCAGATCTGATAAGATTAGATTACATTAAATAAAATAAAATTAAATGTCTATATATATAAAAGAAGAAACTGACTGAATGACTGACTGACTGACATATCAACGCACAGCCCAAACCGCTGGTCCTAGAGATTCGAAATTTGGCACGTAGGTTCCTTATACAGTGTAGAGGTGCACTAAGAAAGGATTTTTCAAAATTTACCGTGATTGGGATTGCCACTTGTGATTTGGGGGTCCAAATTTTGTATGGGGAAACAAAATTAGTTGGACTATTCTATTTGGAACTTTACATGAGTATTTATAAAGATAAATAAGTTAACACCTGTTTCAGGTTTTTAAAGAAAACCACCCCTAAAAGGGGGAAAAGGCGTGAAAAAGTTAAAAAGAACAACATGGGTATCGTTTTTATTGTTTGTTGGGTCGATTATTACGAAAATAACGTAGATTTTAAAATCCAACATGGCGATTGTGAAATACCATCTCCCCTGTTGGGACGCGATGGGGTCGAAATCTAAAAATATCACTACGGGTGTCGTTATATGTTTATTGCTGGTTCTAGAGATTGAAAATTTAGCAAATTTAGGCTTTTCGAGAAATCAACCCCCGAAAGAGGGAAAAGGGGTAATATAGTAAAAAAACAACATGGGTATCGTTTTTCTGGTTTATGTATGGTTGGTCGCTGATTTCGAAAACAATAACAATTTCAACATCCAACGAGGCGGACGTGAGATACCATCTTCCCTGATAGGGTGCGATGGAGTTGAAATCTCAAAATATCAATATGGGTGAATTATTTTTGGTTTATTTCTGGTTCTAGAGATTCCAAATTTGGTACGTAGGTTTCTTATAAGGTGAAGGGGTGCACAAAGATAGGATTTTCAAAGTAGGGGTAAAATGATGGTTCAAAGTTTGTAAAGGGGAAACAAGAATAGTTAACCCTATTTTATTTGATATGGGTGTCGTTATCGGGTCGCTGATTTCGAAAACAACAACCAACAGCGATTTTCAAATCCAATTTAGCGGACGTGAAATAAATAAAAAATCCTCCTTTTTGTATGACGGTTGAAAATTACGTTTAGTTACGCGGGCGAAGCCGCGGGTTAAAGCTAGTGTGAAATAAAAAAATAATTACTTCCCGGTAAGCCGGGAAGTAATTATTAGTAGTAGTGAGTAGAATTTCATACACAATTCATTACAGTTGTCTCGAGTTGCTCCACCGGCAACGTGATACTTTGAAACCTATTATAACGAACGTAATGACGACATTTCATTGCATGTTTGAGAAATAGTAGATTACATACCAAGGCCGTTTTAGTGGGAAATGTCTCGGATCCCATGTAATTGTCGGCCGAGGCGAAGCCGAGGTCGACGAACATGTGATCCGAGGCTTTCCCATTTAACGGCCGAGGTTTGTATACTATTTTTCTGCCCGACAGAGCCGGCTGGCGGCAATTTAGTTTTGCGTAAAGTGGCGCTTACCGGACGGAGGACTGAAATAGTAGATTACATACCAAGGCCGTTTTAGTGGGAAATGTCTCGGATCACATGTAATTGTCGGCCGAGGCGAAACCGAGGACGACTAACATGTGATCCGAGGCTTTTTCATCTAACGGCCGAGGTTTGTATACTATTTTTCTGTCCGACGGAGCCGGCAGGCGGCAATTTAGTTTTGCGTAAAGTGGCGCTTACCGGCCGGAGGACTGAAAAAAAACATTACCATACATCGTGCACCCGCCCTAAGTGCACAACCGCACACGGCACGTGTACAGGGCTTTGGCCACAAACTCAGCTAGTGAAAAACAGTTTTGCTGTGTATGTACGCGACACGGAGTTTTCACGCACACGCACACACACGCACGCGCGTTGTAGTGTAATAGTCGCAGCGCGGTTGTACGAAGTTTTGACTCTGTATATCCCTATCCCTACTTATGTGCATATACGAATTAAATGAGAAAGGATTGCTCTTCCTCCACTCGTGTGTCCAGTATGATCCTGCTGGCGTGAAAACGATAATATAATACCTCATAATGGGGTTTCCTTGTATCATGTGGAGGTGAAATGTCACAAAAAATATTTTTTGATTTTACTAGAGTACGATGAACGACTAGAATCGTTAGTTTTACAATTTAACAAAAATAATTGTATCGGGAATCTTTATATTAAAAACGAGTATCTTAGCAGCCGCTTAATGGTAGTTATATTTCGTAAACAATTCTGTTTAATACGTAATCTTAAATAATTTTCCATTTTGGTTATGCTATGAATCCACTAATTAAATTACAAGACACAGCTTCGAGTTAAAAATATAAGGCAGCCTTTTAGGTATTTGCGCTCTTAGGGGAATAGGCTCGGCGCTCGAAAGCCCTAACACTGTATCAAATTTGACCATAACAGGCTGAAATAAGCGCAGACTGTTCCTCGGGAGACGACTCTTATTCCCTTCTTTCTGGCATTAGCCAAGGGCTGATCTCAGGTCAGGATGCTCAATAAGGTTAGTGCAATGTTGTCTGAGAAACAGTCGTGTCTTACGGCGTCGCCTGAGACAAAAGTGAAGGCCTCTATGGAGCAGTAGTTCATAATTGATGGCTTTACCTAGAAAACAATTTGAAATCAAGATTTCTAACTATTTGATAAAAATATTGACCCTTCATAGCTACAAATACTTATATGTTAGTTCACTTAGCTGGCAGTTTGATCATTACTTTCATAATAAAATTGTAGTTATTTTGATTTCATCAATAGCATAAATAATTTATACAGTGTATCCTAACTACAATAAAATTGGTGTTTAGCTTTACGCTGTAAATATAAAACATAATGTGATCATCTAAAAATTTATAAAAAATATTCGCCCGTGGCACTATATACAAGATTGCAGATGTATAATAATGCTGTTTATATAGGGGTCTCAGCATGAACTAAGCTTAACAACTCTCGGTACCGACCTACCACTGCAAATGGAATATTCGACGAGATACAGAAGCGTTACTTGCTAACACTGCTGGTTATCAGGCTCTCACGTCAATAAGGCCGACCATCCTATCTCTACGCCATCCCTGATTTGTGGGTTACGCGAGATTAATAAATTCTGGATATAAATTGAATGTGCAACTTCCAAGAAACTTCCGACGCGCGCACATACAACTATACTCCAGAGAGATTCTTAAAACCTAACATCAGACACAGAACGCTATTCAACTGTATTTTGCGAGGTGAATATACGACTATGTAAGTCATTCACACTGAAAAACTGTAATTATGGGACCGGCACAAAAAATGCTAAAAAATTGCTATTTTACATATTTTGCTGAACAAATACTATTGTTATTATATACGCGACAACCTACACAATTACCCCTCAGTGACTGAAAAAAAACCACACTGGATAAATTAAACCGAAATATAGAGTTATAATTTTATCCTCGGATTTGTGAGGTAATGAATGATAATGAAGAGACAGAGATCTGGTAACCCTAGACTATTTCCTAAGGTAGATAATTGATACTTTTGAAACAAATATACATATAAGCCTTTATCTCTTAGTAATCCTAGAAACTTTTAAAAGCCCGAAGCGTCAAGGTCTAACCTTGAAGACTTGCGAGTCTTTAAAGCTATTCGTCCCTGGTACATCGTGGCGTAACGTAACCAAAATATAAAGGTTACCTCTATTCAGAGTGATTGAAGTTTTTGGGGTGACGAAGGTAAAGGTTCGCTCCCAGTGTGGGCTAGTTGAGTAGCAGCAGCTCGTGTTTGTCCGGCGCGTAGTACTGCGCGGCGAGGTCGAGCAGCTCGCGCCGCAGCGCGTGCGCGCGCGCGCGCAGGGACTGCTCGCGCGCGCGGAGCGCGCCGTACTGCTCCTCGCGCCGCTCCGTCCGTTGCGGGATCGACCAGCGCAGATACAGCTCTGAACAACGAAACGTTGTATCATTTAATGGTGCCCTTTTATAATGTTCATATTAGTTCTATTACCTCCTATCCTGATATTGGAATCGTCTAAGCAAATATACCTAATATTAACCAAGACAGTTCATTTAATCCTGGAGTGAACCTTACAGGTGATATATTATCGTTTTGTAAATTCAAATTGGAATTTATAGTCGTCGGTCGTCGCTTTATGATACGGCAACTGATAAACAAGGAATCCTTTTGTATGATGTCGGCAATGTCGCTTTATTTTTACTAGCCTATGTGTTATTCTGATTTATAAGCTATATTATTGTGAAGTTTCATTAAAATTCATTCAATAGTTTTTACGTGAAAGAGTAACAAACATACATACTTACAAACTTTCGCGTTTATAATATTAGTAGGATTTGAATTTGTAGAATTAGAAGAAAAATTCATTTTTTTTTTGGAAGTTCAGGACACGGAACTAGTAGGGTTGTATAAAGGAATGTCGGCCAATTGCAACACGATCATACTACTATTAGATTCAAATTTCCCTATCCCATATTACGAAACTCATGGGCGCCACGGACTACCAGATGACAGACGGTGTAGGTAGAGAGCTTGCGGGCCAATTTATCCTCAACTATGCCGCTATAAAATTACACTACTCACCCTCCCATATAATGAAGCTCATAGGCGCCACGGAGGGCCAGATGACGGACGGTGTAGGGTCGTATAGCGGGTTGATGTAGGCAGAAATTTCGTCAGGTTGGTTGATCCACGACCACACGCTCGTCGTCTGCTCGCTCACGCCGCGGTACTCGCGCTCCTGCTCGCTGTCGCATAGGAAGGTTCCTGTAAGACCATACAACTACTAATAACCAAGCGGTGTAAAACTATAATCACTTTATTCATAAAAAAGTATATTATGTTTTCTCCCTTCCTAACGAACGCAAATGTCAAATTTAAAAAAACAAATTAACCATTCCCAAGCTGCATTAAAATTTGTTTAAGGCGTTGGCTTCGCTGGTTGCTACATGCACAGTTGGTTTATTTCTCACCACAGCCAGGGTTAAAAAAATCGTATAGCAACCATGCCTGTGCCAGGCAGTTACGTCAAGCGGTGCCAAGCTATATAAGGATACTTACTCGCGTAAGAGTACTCCAACAGCGTGATGAGGAAGGACTGCCTATACGGATACTGCTCGAGGAACTGCCACACCCATCTGAACAGCAGGAAAGTGGACGTGGCCCGAGGTTCGATCGAGTAAGGCCGGCTGCTATGTCACGCCGTGTCAAGTGAGTTCTAGTGGGACACTCACCGAACTGGCTCGCGTACGAGTGCTCGAACAGCGTGATGAGGAAGGACTGCATGTACGGATAGTGCTCGAAGAACTGCCACACGCAGCTAAAGAACAGCAGAAAGGTGGATGCGGCCTGAGGTTCTGTCGAGTAAGGCCGGCGGGACACTCACCGAACTGGCTCGCGTACGAGTGCTCGAACAGCGTGATGAGGAAAGACTGCCGGTACTCGAAGCTGCAGGGGTACTGCTCGAGGAACTGCCGCACGCAGTCCAGGAACAGCAGGAAGGTGGGCGCGGCCCGCGGCGAGGTCGAGTACGGCCCGCAGCGGTGGCGCGCGCCGAACGGGTGCCCTGCCGCGACCCACTCCCGCTCCACTAACGCCTGTAAACTGCAATAACACACGGCTTTTTTTTTCATCTTGCGGCGACGAGAGGCGACATTATCAGTGCTGGATTAAGAATTTTTTCTCAAACATTATCGTAAATGTATGCATTTATGTCACGAAATGAAGACATGAAGTTCCTTGTTTACGGCTCCCCCCATTTACTTCTTGGCCGTGAAGTAATGTATGGCGTAAGTATGAACGAAACATTATTGTCCGCTGCTCTAACTTTTTAAATTTGCGTACTAACACTAAACTGACAAAGGAAAAATTACATACAGCCAACGACCACTAGATACTTGCGACATTAAAAAAAACAAATTCTATGTTTCTATGTATATTTATGTGCGGTTAAACATGGTGCTCGAATAGCTAATTCAAATTGCATATTTAAAAAATAAAAAAGGTGGCAAATTAAACTTTTTTTTTCTTATTAACCTATTTACCTAGTAGTTGTTTTAAATTTAATATTTCCTTACAATGTTTGAGAAAAGCACTATACAAGCCTCGGCCGGAAGAGAGATTGCAGGACTTGTTTAATCCGGCCTCGTCTACGCCTTGGCCGTCTACCACAAACTCGTCCTTCAATCTCTTACTTCACGGCCTCTGCAGTAATGTACTATTGATGTTCCGAGTAGTGAAGCGCCGGAAATCAAGTGGGTGTCCCCCAGTGCGCTCCTTCTCGCTCCGGTCACAACACTTTCGGACCCGAAACGAACTTATGATTCTCTGCTAGCCACGGTGCCCTAATAAACGACGGCTAATTAAGTTCGGTCAGCTGCAGAGATATCATACTTTCTATGCACGGGGGGGCATTATCTCTGCAGCTGACTATAAATTAGGATTGGTTAATTCGGCACTGGACATCACAGAAGTAACATAAACTAAAGGCCTAACTATACAATATCACTCTTGCACTAACCGACCTAGTCCCACAGCAAACACACCGTATTTGAGTACCTGGTATTTAAAACCTAGTAGCTACCTTTTTATACTTTTTTTAATTTACAAACAAGGTGTTAAAGCTTTGAGTTAAAAAAATGCCTTCTGTACCTAAAGGGTTAAACGGGACCTTATTACTAAGACTGCTGTCCGTTTGTGACCAGGCTGCATCTCACGAACTGTGACAGTTAGACAGAACACACAGGTGATGTGTCTTTGTTGTTATAACAACAAATACTAAAAACACAATATAATAAATATTTAAGGGGACTCCCAAACAACACGCGTGATTTTATTGCTCGATATTGATATTATTGATAACGGTAACAGACGCTTGGAATATTCACAGATTATTTAATTACTAGCGATCCGCGCCGGCTTCGCACGGGTTATTATTATACATTTAAACCTTCCTCTTGAATCACACTATGTATTAAAAAACCCACATCAAAGTCCGTTGTGTAGTTTTAAAGATTTAAGCATACATAGGGATATAGGGACAGACAAAGGAACTTTGTTTTATAATATGTAGTGATATATTCACTTTAAAATAAAAAGTTAAATTAAAATTAAACAAATGTTTAAGAGTTTCTATTGTACGGAGCTCGGAGGTTACTGTTAATATTTCAATTTGCATAATGCCCCCTTCTCCTCGATAGTGGTGAGTGCAAGTGGACCTCTTTGAGCTATCGCGTTCAAAATTGCATGGGCAGTTTATGAATAACTTACTTCATGCACTTGTGTACATACCCTCGTATAGTCCTGCAGTCAGGGTTGAGTATGACCTGCACCAACGAGCAGACGAGCAGCGTGGCGTCCTCGCCGCGCGTTCCATGCACCACCACCGGCTCCGCTTTCTGTCAAAACAATCATTGCGCTAGTATAGTATTAGGACAACAAAACCCGACAACAGGGAATGGGAGCTACCGTATTGTCGCTCACCAGGCGGCGCCACTCATTCGTGGGTCCGTGTCAATATGAGAGAATTGTCAAAGTGATGTTTGAAATGTTCCCGCAGGACCCACGTTCCACTAGCGCCCCTAGCGGAAAATCGACTCGCGGTAATCCTCATTCAACAAGAGTGACGTGTAACATGAACACCGAAAATAAAAAATAAGGAAGAAATGTCTCAGGTGTGTAATTATTTACTGACCAATGTCTGTACACTATTTTTCGGCGTTTGTATTTGTTCAGCGTAGCGGCCTACAATGGCTGCTTGCCGGCCGGACGGCAGAAAAGCTTATTCTTTTTTACTTTACCTTATTTTGAACCTGTTTTCCGAGGGTCGGTTGCACTCAAATGTCATTAATATACTTTACGAACTTTTAGTCATCTGCGGAGTTACATTAAGTCTGTTAATTTGGTGTACAACTGCCCATTAATCATAAGTAATGTAACCTGGTGTATATGCTGCGCGACGATGCAGGCGGTGTGCAGCGCGTTGCGGACGCTCTCCGGCCAGCCGGACGACTCCAGCCGCGATATCCACTTGTCGCTCGATATCTCGCGGTCGTTGCAGGCTGCGCAAAAACATATAACGTAGGGTGATAAGGGCTGTGCTACTTATCAGAAAGATTCATAACGGCGTCAGCTTACATTCTGTTCTGGAAAGGAAACTAATTCCGCTTATTTATCATCATCAAATCTCATCTAAACCTCTGTTATGCAATTGGATTACATTGAAGCCTATGCCACCCAGCCGAAGAAAGCGGTGGACCGCCGGCACAAGCATACCCACATAAAAAAGTCGCAAATCTCCTCGTTGTCGGATCTCACCTTCAATAAGTTTGGCGTAACTATCCAGCAGTTGCTGCTGGTTGTCGACGTCGTCCATCGACCGGTTGTAGATCTTCCACTGGGAGTAGTTGGAGTTGCTCTCTGTGCCGCCACCTGAGCAGAAACTATCAATATTAATATGTAAAAAAAGCAGTACCTGCAACAACTTCCTAACTTTCCCGAAAATGGTTGTGTGATCATGACATTTTGTACGGGAGATATCTTTAATAGTCGCATCTCCGAAGAATCAATTTGCCGATAGCCGCCTGTCGGTCTCCTTCCTGACACATGCATTTTTTAGGCGTGTTTATATTTTATCCTGCAATATACAGGGTGCCAGCGCTGAAATCGTGATTTCGGGTTTGGTCTCATAGTAAAAATTACTCAGTATCATTTATACATATGGGATGTCTGAGGTTTTCAGTGGCTGGTGTTACATCATGTATACGAATATAAGGGCCTTCATGCCCGAACCCACCACAGTGTACTGAATGACCAATAAACGCACCTTTACTCCGCTGCTGAGCAATGGCATTGGTGCTCCTCTGGTCGCATACGGTATATGATGCCCTTCATACACTCTCTCCACGGCGTTGAGGATGGCTTCGTCGGACAGCCGGCAGAACCGGCCGGTACTTCGGCCCGTACAGCGACTGACGCTGCGCAGCGCTGTACGGGCCGAAGCAGGACTGCCTAATAAACGCACCTTTACTCTGTTGCTGAGAAATGGCGTTGGTGCTCCTTAGGTCGTATATGATGCCCTTCATGCCCGGGCCCACCACAGCGTTGAGGATTGCCTCGTCAGGGCGGCAGCGCCGGTGCTTCGGCCCGTACAACGGCTGGCCCGCGCGCAGGAGTACCGCCTGAAAAATTACCACACCATCATTTATAACTATGGTTCTACTGTTCAAACTCAAGACGAGTGGTGAGAAGGTATATTTGAAATTAAATTAAATTCGTATTTTACATTTGAAATAACATGACAGTTGTCTATTGAAAAAAAAACCAATAATGTTATACCCCATTGGATGCATATCTTGTATAACTGTTTTGAAGCGCATGAAATTAAAGTCATCTCTCTCATGTTGCACTACAAAATGTATACATTAGGAAAGGAGGAGCGATTTTCCGATTCTTGCTGAATAAAAGAGGTGGCATGGCATATAAGTCATGTAATTCACACAATAATGTTTTTTTCTACAGAAGGTGTCCATCCCTTAGGGTATAATAACCTTGACACTCGGCCAGTATCTATTGTTCCTTTTCCTGTCACTTTGATCGCTGCAATCGTTCACGATACTCCCAACCACCCACTTTGCATACAGTGAATAAGATTATGCCATAATACTACCTACATATACATAATACCTTTAAAATACAATACAAATTTATGAGACAAGTAAATTATCACTATTATAAGTTAATTGCCATTCACACTATCAAAAATAGATTAAGAGGAAATGTTTCCTTCTATGCATGTGTATGATGTGTATAACAATAAATAACGTTAATTTCAAAGGATTTGGCTTTCTACAAACCAAATTTTGTCAAAATCATTTAACGTACTTTCGCACAGCAATTGAATAATGTATATCAATAAATTAATCTACACACTGTCCGCTTCATAAATATAACATCACATCATGAATATAACGCTGCCAGCGTCTACGGTACCATGCCGAGGGGGGAATACTTACCTACTTTAACATTTATTTTATTTTAGTTTTATGTGTTTTTGTTGTTATTGACATCACGAAAATGTATTCAATTTTGAACCTTCTTCGCCAAAGTGTCACTCATTCCCAAAAGGGGTAGGCAGACCAAATGAAACTGCTCATGTTTCTGCGCCACTTTGATTAGATCCTTGTTTAAAGATAACGATATTGTGATACTGCAGCGACAGATTGCTAGCCCATCGCCCACACTTGCACCCATGTCCCACAGACCCTCAGAAGCCAATAAACAATAGAAAAAAAATCGCCCATGTGCGAGTCGGATTTGTCGGATTATTTTTAAAAACGGCAAAAATCACGTTTGTTGTATGGGAGCCCCCTTATAAGTCTTATAACTATCACGGTTCTTGTGGTGACAGACAGACGGAGCTTTAGTAATAGGGTCCCGTTTTACCCTTTGGGCACGGAACCATAAGAAAACAGCAACAGGAGGAAAGGGGGTGCGGTGGTGAAATTCTTAACTCTAGGCTTAATATAATAGCATTAATCTACATCAAATATTAAATCAAACAAAATATTCGTTGGGATTTTAGTGACGCATTTCAATGTCGCGATAATATCATTCATGCGGTATATCTACTTGTATGTTGTGAGTATCTCAATATAATGCCTAAAAATGTATGAGCGGGCTCAGTAGACACACAATGGTATGTTTCTATAGCAAGCAAAGCTGTACTGATAAAACCATACCATAAGTATAACCATTCGCGTCAGCTTTCTTCCATGATGTTTTATAACATAGGAATAGAACATTTTCAGGTTTTGTTTTAGATATTTTTTGGGTTATTTATTCTACAAGTTAGATTAAAGGCAGCATAATGGCATTAACACATAAATGTTTTGTACCTAAGCACTAAATAAAATTCATTTATTTAATTATGCTTTAGTAAATGCTCTAATAATTTCCCTACCAAAACACACCATTTTAAATATTTCGCAAAAATCAATACCTTAGCTTTGAGAGTAAAAAAATAAACATGGCTCTAGCATAGCAGCGAGATGTTTAACTAGGTTGTTGGTAGTGATTCAAGTATAAACTTACCCCATTGTTATGCCTATATGAAAGCACAGGAAATCTACCTCCTTGTCGGAACGTAGCAGCAAGAGCTAAAATATCATCGTCTACACTTTTTGGCACCACTACAGCCTTGGGGTACGCCGGGCACACGGTGTAGTTTAGATTCACTCGTGATATTCTCCACTCCTCTGTAGCCAACACTTTTGTGAATTCACCCTCTATACTGAAACAAAATATACATATGTATAATACATTAATTTTTTGTACATAAATTGTATTTCAATAAACCTTTAACTTGAAATGTAAACAAACTAACATTTTTTTATTAATATACATATAACATACATATAATAAATTTTATGCGACAATCTTTCACAAATCGACCTAGTCCCACGGTAAGCTCAATAAGGCTTGTGTTGTGGATACTAGATAGATACATATAAATACTTAAATACATTGAAAACATCCATAACTCAGGAACAAATATTCGTGATAAACACACAAATATATGCCCTGACCAGGATTCAAACCCGGGACCTCCTGTTTCGTAGGCAGAGTCACTACTAACTAGGCTAAGAGGCCGTTAAAATTATGTATTACCTAAATTTAATTTCAATATATATATTTTATGATATTTGTTTATTGACTAATGTTTACTCACTTAGTACTAACATTATAGTTTTTGCATTGTTAGTATTGTTACTTGAAGATTCACCTTGATAGTGACGAAAATTCATATAATTCTAACATTCATGAAATAAATTAAACAAACCACTATTATACTCTACAAAGATATGATACAGAGCAAAGTACTAGTTTAGGTATATGTACCTATATAATGTATGCCCATTTTCCATAATAGGGTGCATATGTCTATAAAAGAAAGGATAGAAAAGGCTGGGATCTTGTAGCCCAGAGAGGTTCTCCAGGGTCTGAGTAAGCAGGTTTAGTTCCGTGCTGGAGCTGATGTCCAGCTGGAATATCCGCAGATCTTTACATTTCAGAATCAGGGAGCCTCCCTGTGTCATGCCACTGACAGGCTTATTTTCCTTCTTCTCTATACTATCTATGTTTCTGTGGAGCAGCTAGAAAGCAAAACATTATTTTAGATACATAATACAAAGTAATAAATTAGAAACAGATACTGCTGTTCACTCCCATAGTTGAAATAATATTTGCCTTCCTGAAGGTAGCAAATTGTCTAGAAAAAATACTAGGATATTGTCGACCATGGGTTCAATTAGGGCAAGGGTAAAGGAAATCCCTGGATATTACTCTAGTTGAATGTATGGTTGACAATATGTCGTAATGACAATATTTCCCATGGATTTATATTAGATTCTAGGTGGAGTATCATCCCTTATATGACTGAGCACAAGCTATTACTTGGTATGAGTGTTGTCCCTAGTCAGTTTCACAACTAAACAAAAACATAGTGTGTTGCTGCCAACAGGTTACAATTAGAAGTTGTCCTTATTTACCACCAACACTGTGTTAGGTTTTTCTATAAAAGGTCAACACAACGCTACAATTGTTAAAATACAATAGAGCATTTTGTCGATCGAATAAGTAATTTACGGATTTTAATGCACTTTAACGACATGTTGTTGTGCTGGAAACTGTATGGATAATATATAATATTATAAACTTACCCATAACTCGCGTACGCCTTCTTTTCGCGAACTCAAAATGAGATGATGTCCAGTGATACACACGGTTCCATCAACGTTATCCTGATTAGGATATTTTAAAATAACTCCATCCAATTTATTTATTGATATTAGTTCTATAAACTCCATTATACTATAGAATTAACTTGTTGAACTTGCTAAGTTATCGCCGCTCACTATTGACGCCTTCTGACGACTGTACGTAAATAAAAGTAAACCACTAAAACTAATTACAAAATATGATTAAAATTGTATTTGTCCCTTACTTCGATAAAAAAAAATATCATCGATTCGGTCCCCTCATTCCATTTTGACAGGAGCTGACCGAGCTGACGGAGTGAAGAATCGAAACTCAACTAATCGAATTAAGGGGTCTACAAATGTGACCGAGAATCTTATGCGTTTTGCATACATCGTGGTATTTATTCGATTGATTGAAATCGTTCTACCCGAGTAGTACGCAATGTATTGCCGATTCATTGCGGCAATTTACGGTGATTATCTCCTAACATAATAAGATTGACAAGAAATAAAGAGAATTATGAAAAAAAAAAAAAAACGGTGATGATAGTAGACGTCCGAATAGAATTACGTTCAAATACCACCACAAGTTGAAAACAAAAAAAATTTATTCGCAGAAAAAGGGTAAATTACATGTGTTAGTGTAGATATATTACAAGATTGATCACCTTTTTCGACTGTTTTAAACAGTATGCAAATATTAAGACAAGACAGTGTACAATGTGTACATACTATACCTACATTACTCATACTTAATTAAATTTATGTCTACTAAATTGTTATAAACAAACAAGCACAAATTTAGTTAAATTATAGTACTTATAATAGAAATAGTAAATATTTTACAAATAAAATACACTCATCACTCTTTATGATTTATAAAATCATTTACTTTATAAAAGTAGTGATCTAGGAGCCATTTTCTTAGTGTCTTAGTAAATTCTCTGCCCTCTAGTTATTTCATGTGAACTGGTAACTTGTTGTATATAACAATACACATGTTGTAGTGATGTCCAGTGATGGCTGCACAAAATAGTAAACTATTATTTTTAAACAGAAACGTCTGCGAACGATTGCAAATTTCTCGACTCGAACCCGAGACTCTGGGATACTCGTCCATCGCTCTGCCAACTTAGCTACTGAGGCCGAATGAGGCCACACCCGTGGTACCGAATTTCTCCATCATATCTCTTGCCAGTACTTCCACACATCGGGTGTTTGCGTTTTGCCTCTCGCTCGCACCAAAGCAAAATTTTACTGGTGCGGTGCGAGCTAGAGACAAAACGCAAATATCCGCAGTAAAGTTTCGCTTTCTCGTATGTGCCTTTAAGAAGCGCTTAGCAAAATCTACCGTAAGAAAGTTTTATAAGATATGTACAAATAGTGCCGATCAAGTGCCAATTAAGGCTTCGTCAGCCTAGCGCGTGGCGTGAGCGGGGCGCGAAGCGAGCGCGACCCGCGCTTGGACCGCGCAATGCCAATTATACGGGCAGTATTTCGTAACCCTTAGCTCTTACTCATGCATCCCTTATCATTGCATCGCCCATCAAATAGGACGAACCGATGGCCCATATTACACTATACATATATGATCGTATCTATGATAATAGATTATATGCCGCCCATTTTCTTAACGTTGTAGAAAAGGGGAGGCATATAATCCAATGATCATAGATAGATATACGAGTATGGTAGTGTAATATGGGCCTATGAAGGTGTAATAATTTACCTACATATGATATTGTCCATCGCGCCCCGCTTTCAACGCGCGCGCGGCGCGCGGCGCGACCGCCGCGCAGTCACAGCGCAAAGAAAAATGCTCGGTGAATCCAGCGCGCGGCGCGCTCGCGCGACGCGCGCGTAACCCGCGCGCAATGTAAGCGCAAGCCTCCCGTCAAAACTGAAAACATCAAAGTCATAAACTCGTCCTTCACTTCCTTACCAAGTAAAGGAAGTGACAAAAAGAGATGTATATATGTTTGTTATTTCTCCTATTCCGTAGGTTGAAAACAGTTTTGCTGATCTCTTTTGATGCAATTGGTCCAAGCAGCCAAATTAAACACATCGTTGTAATTTGGTAGTCGGTATCAATGCATTACAACTTAACTTGGTCGCATATTTTGATAGTGGATTTTACAAATGTCGTAAGAGGCACGTAATTAAGTTAGACTTACGACATTTGAGAAATCCACTGCCAAAATATAGATCGCTCCAAACTGTTCTCATTTGACAGTTATCGTACTACTTCCACGCTAGTTATTCTTCCGTGTGTAAGCGCGCCGCGCTCCCCGCTTCTATCGCGCTCTGCTCGCGTCCCGCTCACGCCACGCGCTAGTCTGACGAAGCCTTTAATCTGCAAAATAGATTGAGATTCAGTGATTCAAAGCAAGCATAAAAAAATCTCTTAAATGATTCTACAACGTCACCGATAAGTCTCAGTATATATGTATAAGTTACTCTATGCCGATAAGTGCATGTGCTATTATGGCTGCTCCACACAATGGGCCATCATGGGCAATGCCAATTATACGGGCAGTATTTCGTAACCCTTAGCTCTTACTCATGCATCCCTTATCATTGCATCGCCCATCAAATAGGACGAACCGATGGCCCATATTACACTATACATATATGATCGTATCTATGATAATAGATTATATGCCGCCCATTTTCTTAACGTTGTAGAAAAGGGGAGGCATATAATCCAATGATCATAGATAGATATACGAGTATGATAGTGTAATATGGGCCTATGAAGGTGTAATAATTTACCTACATATGATATTGTCTTCTGTTACCGCGATTGTTATTCATTGAAATTAAACACTTTAGAACGGATTAATCATAGGTAGGTAGGTGGGTAGGTAGGTAGGTAGGATCATGGTGTTAATAAACGCGATTAATCCGTTCTAAAGTGTTTAATTTCGGTTGTCTATTGTTTGCCCGAAAGTTATATAAAATAATACTCATATGCCCGAATTTTATTTGCCCGAATTTCATTTGCCCGAATTGTTTGTTTACCATAAAAATGATAGGACATACTCTTTGTTTACCCCATTATTCGATTCCAGAACGTACGAGTGCCATATTAATTGTTGTCCATATTATTAAGTGCAATAATATTATTTAATAGAATATTCAAACGCCATACTAAATAATGGTCTTTCTCCGAATCCATGCATGCTTGCTCACGATGCCTTAAGGCATTAAGTCCGCCATTTGTACTTTTATTTTTGTGCAATAAAGTTTTAAATAAATAAATATTCCAGTAGGCGCTCTACAAATATTTACAAACTTGTTATTATTAAACATGTGGTATATATTAAAGTTGTTTTTATTTATAATTTTGTATTATATATTATTAAATAGAATTTTATATTATATTGAAAGTCGGTTCTGGCGCTTCGCCGGCCGCTGCCGCGGCACGCTCGCTTCGCTCGCTCGGCTCGCGCGCTGTAAGGTCACGGTTCAACCTAACACTCCTCCTCGCTTCGCTCGTCGTCGTACCTAAACTGTCCTGCCTTAGAGTTGAATAGGTAGGGAAGTTTTCTGACTTATCATAATTTTGTATTATATATTATTAAATAGAATTTTATATTATATTGGAAGTCGGTTCTGGCGCTTCGCCGGCCGCTGCCTAGGCACGCTCGCTTCGCTCGCTCGGCTCGCGCGCTGTATGGTCACGGTTCAACCTAACACTCCTCCTCACTTCGCTCGTCGTCGTACCTAAACTGACCTGCCTTAGAGTTGAATAGGTAGGCAAGTTTCCTGACTTATAATAACTTTGTATTATATATTATTATATTGAAAGTTCACAGTTCTAACCAAACCTAACCTAACCTACTTTCTGGGAAGCAATTTGGATGGCAAATTATATTATGGCTAGTGATCATTATGGCTTACAATGATGATGACAAATGATATTATTGATATTGATTTTATGGGAAACAAAGTTTCTGGCACGTGACTAATATAGTAAACAAGAAGTATTGCATATGTTATTATGGGAAACAATATAATGGCTTTTGACTATTATGGCAAATGAAATTATGGCAAATGAAATTCTGGCAAATGGGTGTATACCTTTAATTTCAATTACCTACATATGATCATGATATGATCATAAATGTAGGCCTTAGACACATTGCGATATTTGATCAATCGGTTAAATAATTACGTTGCATATGAGTAGTTACCAATGCATTGCAAGTCGCGTGCGATTATCGTGACCTCTATAAAGATTAATAAAATTGTCAGTCTGTGCTATCAATATCTAGGAAACTGCGCATAGACGGACTCAATTATATTATATTACTTATTGAGTGAGCGAGCGAAGTTTTCCGAGTCTACTGGAAAGAATAGTAACCCCTACTTCAACGGGAAAAAAGTACTACGTAATTAGTTAATTACTTTACAATAGGTTTACTAGCTCACCAAAATATACTAGTGGTTCTCCCCGAACGTGACCCCTATATCTTGGCAACCCCTTGTCCGAATTGGATCATATTCGACCTTAAAAATTATATTTACCTATCTCATCTAACCGCCGTAAAAAATTCACGACGATCCGATATAAGCTTACCTGCATAAAAACATACACACGCCGGATTCTTCCAATAGACCCGAAGAATATAAATAGATTAGTAAGATCGGGTACCGTATGACATACGTACCTATTCATATACAATATATAGGTACATATTGTCACCCGAGGACCGGCCGTGGCAACTGTTTTTGGAGAAATTGTGGTTCCCCCTATTATCACGGCCTTTTTGGGCTAATCAACTCACTGAACGAGCAATGAAGTAAGTACGTACTTTAGGTAATTTGGTGGTTTTGTTCGCATTGCCACGTACCTAAGATAGCTAAGTACACCACTGATAGGAATTCGCTAAAAATATATTAAAATTACGAGGGTAGTAAGTAAAAATATGATTGTTGTCTGCCTGCAACTGTGCATTAATTATCCCAGCTTGCTTGCAGTACAGTACATCGTATGACGCTCCACGTCGACTATGTGCGTTTTGATTTTGAAGTACTATTTGCTCACGAGTGTGTTGCAAACGTATGAACGATCATTATACATGTCGGCTTCTTTTGTGCTTACCATGACCATGAGTTCTACGTAACCGTCCTCGTTGAATTCACGCGCAAAATATCGCCTTGTGTATAATGATTATATAGTTCCCAAGTTAGGTACTTTCGCAGCACACTCGTGCTTTCTAGAGTCCATCTATGTTGTTTCCTAGATTTTGATAACACAGCACAGACTGAAAGTGTTATTATCATAGAAGTTTGACGTTTAAAATAACACTTTTAAGTTTGACAGAAGGCCTAGTATTAAATTGTACGATATTAACTTCTCGATCGCGTTAGCGTATCGAGAGTTCTATTTTTTTTTTTGCCGTTTATTTAAATCATCCGGCAACTTTCATATTGTGACCCCTCGATACACTAACGCGTTCGAGAAGTTAATGTCGTACAATTTTATACTAGGTAGGCCTTCAGTTCATTTGGTCGGCAGGGTCGGCAGAGATAACGTGGGTTGACTAGGAGTTGGATGAAGGCGTCATCGTGTTGCGGTTGCGCAGGTTGCCAAGGGGCGACGGAGTGGGATCTGCGGGGTGCAGGCTGCAGCGCGCAGGGGCAGCGTTCGCGCCGCGTACTTAATGATGCGGTTTGTGATGGGGACGCTGCACGCTGCATGTGTACGTTTTTCCCATAGTTGCATTTAAATATACATCGGCTACTACCACTTTCACTCACAGTTTTTAGGGTTCCGTAGCCAAAATGGCAAAAACGGAACCCTTATAGTTTCGTCATGTCCGTCTGTCCGTCTGTCCGTCTGTCCGTCTGTCCGTCTGTCACAGCCGATTTACTCGGAAACTATAAGTACTACAGTGATGAAATTTGATGGGAATATGTGTTGTATGAACCGCTACAAAATTATGACACTAAATAGTAAAAAAAAGAATTGGGGGTGGGGCCCCCCATACATGTAACTGAGGGATGAAAATTTTTTTTTCGATGTACATACCCGTGTGGGGTATCAATGGAAAGGTCTTTTAAAATGATATAAAGTTTTCTAAAAAACATTTTTCTTAAAGTGAACGGTTTTTGAGATATCAGCTCTCAAAGTCGTAAAAAGTATGTCCCCCCCCCTCTATTTTTATAACTACGGGGTATAAAATTCTAAAAAAAATAGAGGTGATGCATGCTAATTAACTCTTTCAACGATTTTTGGTTTGATCAAAGTATCTCTTATAGTTTTTGAGATAGGTTGATTTAACTGTAATTTTGGTTAAGTTATTGTGCTTACACTGAAAACGATGGCTGAACCTTATAAGTTTAGGCTCCATTCACCAGGTGTATAAATTGACATAATAAGTTTATTATATTTGCTGCTACGGAACCCTTTGTGCGCGAGCCCGACTCGCACTTGTTGACATATGCATTCGGCAGAGGGGTAGGCCTATCAAATGCTACTCCGTCTGTTTAAATACTCAAAGATACCAGTGCATTCAACGCATTCGAGCCAACGACTCTGTCCATTAAAACTGTAGGATATACTCGTACTAATTTATTATAATCGTTTATCAATTTATCATAAACGATTTTATTTCGAAACTTGAGCAATGTAAATTTAAAATCATAGTACCTAATAAATAAAAATAAATAAATTAAAGATTACGTTGGTACGAGAAAAAACTCGCCAAGTTGTCTACCCACATTTGCACAAATAAAAGCAACAAACGTTACCTTGCAAACATAAAAAGACTTTGTAGGTACAATTAATAATAAGCGTAAAAATACTAAGCGAAAATATACTTTTTTAAACGAAATTCCAAACAGGGAGGAAATTAAAGTAATAATAAACAGTTTAATCACTTCACATAAATTTCTCCTTATAAATAATGAAACGGTAACAAACGTTGTACGAAGGGTGCGCGCGCTGCGGGCTCAATCGATACCTGCCTACCCGCCTGTTTACTCGTAGATACTAAAATATTCGTGTAGTGTATTACTATTATGTATCGAACCTAAGCCATGAACATTTTAAAATCACAGTATCAAAAAGCGGCAATATGGTCAGGCCTCACGTCGCAACTAAGGCTTCTGTAGCATCATACTGAGTACCTACCTATTTAGTATTTACAAAAGTAACTAAGTATTTGTAAAGAAACGGCCGCCTATATAATCGGCACTGACTGACCCCATCGACGCTAAGTACCCATAGTACGAGCTTTGCTTCATGCGATTGATTTAATTGCGTCTTTGTGTTTGTAGTTTCATCGATATAGATATATACAACAAATAACAAATTAAATCGTGTACAGGCTTCGGGGAACTCCTTAGAATTTATATTTTTTTATATTACCGAGGTAGCATTAGAATATGTTTTAGTATATAAGTATTTGTTGTTGTAGCAGTAATATAAATACCTTGAGATAGAGCACACTGATTGATAGATTATAAAAATAACTTTACTCAGATAATTAAAATAATAGCTAGGTTACGACCCCTCGGGTATGAAACCCTAAAAAAATATAAAGATAAAGTGAAAGAGGTGAATTGATTTAAATAATAACCGTCAAGTTCATGAAAATCCCGCGCATATGTCCGGGTAGCGTTGCGTTGCCAAATTTTGTACGAGCCGGTCGCCTGCGAACTCGTAACGGCTTTTTGATTGTAATCGCCGATGCGTTCGTGCCATGTCTTTGTGCTTGCACGCAACTGTATTTGATAGCGACTGTGGCGTCCGAAAGTATGTCCGTCTCACTCCTACCATTACTTTAGCAGGAGCAGGCGGATATATACCCGAACGCTTATGTACGACTTATACGCCCTTTTTAACAGAAAAGATACGTTAATTTAGGAAAAAATTAAAATAGTAGATTGATAACTAAGGGCTGAAAGGCACGCATTTCTGACGACGTAGTTAATAGTGCGAGTCGGAAATGGGTGCCTTTTACCCGAGTTAAACACTCTACTTTTCATTTCAAATGCGAGGAAAGTAAAAAACAACTATAGGTATAGTTAAAACTACTCATTTAACTTCTTGATGAAAATCTTGAAGGAAGCATAAGACTCACATTACTCTATACTATATAGGATCATATAAATGACCATAGATTATATGCCACCCTATTTTTAACACGTTGGAGAAAAAGGGAGGCATATAAATCTATGAACAAAGATATTTGATAATGTAACATAAGCCTTATAATGTGTGTATAAATTTATATTTAACACAACAACGCCATATATAATACATATATTTTATTTTATTGAAAACAAATATAGATAAGTAACTTATTTCCACTGTTTACTATAATTTCTTCTTCTTATCTATCCTTTATTGTTTGGCTTTCTATATTGTACTTCAAAAATGGTAAGAATACTAAAAATTAATTCTACAAAATTCTGCAGCACCTTGAGCGCGTGATAAACTCCTAATCAGTTTTCGATCCACTCCATTCAGTACCCTTTTTCGAGTTTATCATGTAATATAATACTGAAATAAAGAAAGAACTTCTCTTGATATTGATTTATCAATGTTTGCCACAGAAAACTTTGACAACGTAAAACAGAACCTCAAAATACTCTAAAACAAACATCACATATCACCAAATAATGTTAATCCAGCTATTGTATTATATCTTAGCTGCTATTTTCCTTGAATTAAATACATTGTTGAATTTTGATAGCAGATATTCCTTTAGCAATCATAAAATAAAATCGGAAATAAACAAGCAAACTTTTTGTCCCAGCAATGCATGCAAGTTTTTCGTAAAAATCGCGAAACGTCTTGTTGATGTTACTGCCGTTACTGGTGACCGAAGAGCTGGTGGCTTCCTCGTACAACGTATCAGCATTGCGAATTTGCGATCTTCATCATCATCATATATTTAAGAGCATAGCTCTTGTCGGTGGAGTAATCGCCATTCCGTCCGGTTTTCTGCCAATGACTTGAGCTCCTGATACGACATCACATTCACCTTTTCTTTGACTTGATCCCTAAAGGCACGCCTCGAAATCAATACGGATTCAGGCAACACAAAGGCACTAGGGAGGCTATACTTGCACTTAGACTTATTAAAGGCAGAAGAATGGATTTAAGCTTAAATACACATATTGCATTCATAGATTTAGAAAAGGCATTTGATAAAATAGATTGGACTAAAATGATGGCCGCACTGACAACAATAGGCATAGATTACAGGGATAGAATAATTATACATGAACTTTACAAGGAACAGGAGACCGTAATAGAAATAGGACAGGAGAGAGGAACAGCAAGGGGTGCGACAGGGGTGTCCATTCTCGCCTCTAATTTTTAATATCTTCATAGAAACAGCCATTAAAAAGATAACGAACTCAGGAAAGGGGGGATCAAAATTAACGGAGAAAAATACTATTTCATACGATTCGCTGATGACATTGCTGCTTTGGCGGAAGACTCACGACAATTGGAACAACTCGTAACAGAAATGGATAAGATATTTGCAGAATTTAGTCTCAGAATAAACATAAAGAAAACGAAAACATTAGTCGCATCCAAGCATACTCAAGCTCATAGTCCGATTCGCATTAGGAATACAGTAGTTGACCAAGTTGACAGATTCCAATGTTTAGGCAGCATAATAACGTGTGACTCCAGGTGTACCCCGGATATCACCACACGAATAGCTATGGCAAAGAGAGCTTTTAATGCTAAAAAATACATCTTCAAAGCTAAGATATCAAGGAACGTCAGGAAAAGATTTATTAAGACCTACATCTGGAGAATAATAGCGTTATACGGAAGCGAGACGTGGACACTGACTCAAAGAGATAGGGATAGGTTGTGTGCATTTAAGATGTGGTGTTGGCGTCGAATGGAGGGAATAAGCTGGACAGAACGGAAGACGAATTGAAGAGGTTTTGAATTTGGTTGAGGAGAAGAGGCTGCTGTTGAGCACAATTGAGAACAGGAGAGGGACTATGCTGGGGCATCTGATACGGCATGACAATTATATAAAAACCATCATCGAATTTGCGATACAACGAGGAAATGCCGCCAGCATCCTCATTATTAGGGTAGTTTTGATTATAGGTTTTTAGGTTTACCCTATACAGGAAATATAATATACAGTACTAAGCGAGAAAGAGATAGCAATAACAGATATAATAGTTATTTATTATACAAGGGGGCAAAGTTGTTGTTTAACTCTCGGTCTCAAGGCACGAGAGTTGAACAAACTTTGCCGCCGAGTGCAATACAACATTTTTCACCACACTAAAGCGAGGAAACATAGGAAAAAAACTCAAACAAAACAAATCAGTAGGTAGGTATTTAATTCCTATCAATCATCAAGTCAGCTCCAATATATCTAATGTATAGACAAATCATACAAAAAAGGCATATATCAAACTAAGATATCACCAATCAAATCCTAAATCACAGGTCTAGATCACAATAGATTTGAATATCATATTACTTAAGATATATAAGTAGTATTTAAACTATCACTGTAATGAAATTAAACAATAAAGATTAATGAAGTGATTGACAATGATGAGAGTGTAATTAGGGAATTTCAAATGAATATTACATTCTGTATTTTATCTTTTAACTACTAACTAACTTAGCTAGGCATTTAACTTACTTATATTTTATCTACTATCACTGTTAGAATTTATAATTTTCAAAACAAGATAACAAAGTGAAATGGCTTTGACGTTACATCTTCATACTTAAGTAGGTACGTCCGTAGCATATTATTATATTATTAAACACAAATAGGTTCCTATTTTATTTAGATTTAAACTAGCCTGTTACTTACTATATATATTTTGTTAGTTACCTATATTACAAAAGTTCGTAATCAACTTAATAGGTATGTGTTAGTTAAGAGTTTCGAAGGCACTGTAAATAAAATAGTTTATAAAAACTATTTACCAAAGTAAATTACGTAGGTAGGCAGCGTAAAAGCAGCGAGTGCCCTACGCCGGTTAAGTTACTACAGAACCGGTTCTGCGATAGCCCGCAGTACCTACCGAGCTCCACGTGCAGATACCATAGTTCGTCTTCGTCTATTTTCCCTCGCTGCGATACAACCAAACTAAAATGACCCCTCTGGGAGCTCCATGTCTCTCTAAAACCACCTTCGAACACAATGCCCACATAATTTCGAAGCTCTTTAAACTTTGGTTTAACATATTCATTTGCTTGTTTTTACGCAGAGTTGTGGTCCGGTTTGCTGGTGCGTAGAGTACAACACGATACTAAATCACTTTTTATTAGTTAAGCATTCAGCGCCAACGCCAAACATATGCCTCGTAATACGGTTTTTGGTCGTTGCACTGCTTTAATCGACCTTTGAAGGTCGGCATTATGTAAATTACGCCACTTATAATTTAATGCGTTTAAAATCTATGCTTTTCATTTTAGATCGACATAACTTAACAAGGTAGGTATTACACACAGATTACCTTATAAAGCCTGCTTAAAGCCTTAAGTGAACTTCATGTTTGGGCGCTATGTACTAAAAAGAACACGCTAGAGCAATGTCAGTCTATTCAATCTCAACTACTTAGGGCCACTTGCGCTCGCGCCATCCAGGGCTAGCTAACTCGGAGTTAGTTAGTTAGTTATAGGTCTACAAGTGGCGCTTAGTGACTTTCAGATAATACATTATGGTTACACGATACACGATTACACAAAGTTCGCTTCATAGAAAATACCAGCAGTCCATCTTGCCTAGGTGCTGTTTTATATTTTTGTAAGAAAAAGAAAACGACTTCAACTGGCGATTCCGGTAAAAGTTAAAGTTTGTTTAATTTGAATTAATCAGGTTACTTAAAAAATATCGAAATCACCATACGAGTACCTTTGGTAATCATGGATTCCATCATTAGATCTGATGTAAAATCAAATGGAACTAACCAGGTACCTTGGAGGTACCTCCTCACAAAACGTAAGGATGTCTCAAATCGGAGGTTAGACCTGAAAATTATCGAGCAGTTCCACTTTGCCATCCTTGGTCTTCAACGTCAGGCTCACTCCAGCAAAATGATGGCTTCAGTAGGTAACAAAATGCCCAAACTAATTATGAAACCCTCCAAACACAATGCTCTCGTGCCGTTCAAAATTGAGGAATTCTCTGAATACCTCACAATTACATAATTAGGATAAAAATCAAATCAAAAAGATGATTGTCGCCTGATATCTAAGCTAGGATTATCGACCAGCTCTACTCGTATTTTGCCATCCCTGATTGGTCAATACACGAAGTCGGTACTAATACATATATGTATATGAGATTCACATCGTTAACCTACCTTTCCCTCTGTGTTTAACCCTACTGTAGGTAAGTAAGTATATGCCTATGTATTAGCAGACGCCTGATTACAATAGAAGTATATACTATATACTAAATGGTTTATTAATGAATTAGAGCCAAATGAAGCGAACGCGCGCGTGCGCAAGCGCCGGCCCGCATGGCGGCACGTGACGTTGTGCGGGTAATTCTTTTTGTACGAAATTATCGTAAAGCGGCCACGTTATCAACCCCTAATTTGTTCATTTAGCCGGATTACCCCCATCATTCTAGATTTCTCTTGAATATGCCTACCTATACGAGTTCGATATATGTATCGAATTATTATCGACTTAAAGTAGGTAGGCAGTGGTTTAATTAAACCCACCCGTAACCGATACCAGACTAGATAACTGAATAAGTTTGTTATTAGTAGGTAGATAGGTAGGTACTTAATAAATACATTCAATGAATAACAATCGCGTAAACAGAAGACAATATTAAATACATTATAAATTGGAAGAGATGTCATACGTATACTACAGAAAAAGGGACCAAGGCCCCCGGTAAGCAGGGCTGGGATCGAACCAGCGACCTCCTGCTTTCGCGGCAGACGCCCTAACCATCAAAACCAACAAAATCATGAATCAAAACATTAAATAAATGATTTGATTCGTGCTTTACAATTGAATATCAAATACCTTAAAATTAAAACAAAAAAAAAACTACCTAAAAAAAAATTAATAAAAACAAATAAAAATAAAACTAGCTACTTACCTTAAAAACCTAATCCAGGATTGCTGGGCATTAATGGTATTGTCGGTTAAATGCAAATTAAAGGCAGACATGCCAGCGTCTCACTCAATACACACTTGAGAACATTAACATTATGTACGGAAAAACCTTCAGGGATTCAAACACAGCAGCAACACAACATAAGCTTGCTGTTCCCACCCACCGTCTCCGCAAGGTTAGCACAACTTTCGTTGGGAACTGACACGTTACTATAACAAAGACTCAATCGAAGTAGCTGCATCTTAACAAATTATAACAAAAATCAAACATCAAAAGAAGTTTGCTAGATGATCCCGTAGCTTAGCGGTAATATTTACATTTGTTTATTATGGATCCCTATAGTAGTTTATGCAACAGTGATATAATAAGGGTTCTTAAAGCTTGAGGGTCGCCGTTACAAAACGAGGCAAAGCCGAGTTTTGTAATAATAGACCCGAGAGTTTTAAGAACTAATTATGATCTGTTGCATATCCTAGTTTTTCTACGACAGCTAAAATAGCGTAAAAAGCAAAATCTAGAAATGTGGCAGAATACGGAAGATGTTGTGCCTACTAAAGAAATTAAAAAAAAACAACAACAGTGCTCATATATTGTTTGAAAATCCATAGGAGCAGTGTTCTTATGGAATACCACAGACAACGTTATAATGTATACTTTTAGGGTTCCGTAGCCAAAATGGCAAAAACGGAACCCTTATAGTTTCGTCATGTCCGTCTGTCCGTCTGTCCGTCTGTCCGTCTGTCCGTCTGTCACAGCCGATTTACTCGGAAACTATAAGTACTACAGTGATGAAATTTGATGGGAATATGTGTTGTATGAACCGCTACAAAATTATGACACTAAATAGTAAAAAAAAGAATTGGGGGTGGGGCCCCCCATACATGTAACTGAGGGATGAAAATTTTTTTTTCGATGTACATACCCGTGTGGGGTATCAATGGAAAGGTCTTTTAAAATGATATAAAGTTTTCTAAAAAACATTTTTCTTAAAGTGAACGGTTTTTGAGATATCAGCTCTCAAAGTCGTAAAAAGTATGTCCCCCCCCCTCTATTTTTATAACTACGGGGTATAAAATTCTAAAAAAAATAGAGGTGATGCATGCTAATTAACTCTTTCAACGATTTTTGGTTTGATCAAAGTATCTCTTATAGTTTTTGAGATAGGTTGATTTAACTGTAATTTTGGTTAAGTTATTGTGCTTACACTGAAAACGATGGCTGAACCTTATAAGTTTAGGCTCCATTCACCAGGTGTATAAATTGACATAATAAGTTTATTATATTTGCTGCTACGGAACCCTTTGTGCGCGAGCCCGACTCGCACTTGGCCGGTTTTTATTACATTGCTATTAATTTCCTACATAACATTTTATAGCGAACATTGGCCGGAATGAAGTAGTTTTCTACAATAAGTATGTACTTAGGTAAAGTACCTAGGCATAAGAAATATCAGCCAATACTAAGATACTTATAATTGCTGAATTTAACAGGTCTCACCTCATTCGAAATATAGCTTAGGTACTGTCATAATTTCATAGAAGTGTGACTTTTAAAATAACACTTTTAAGTTTAACAGAGCTTTAGCTCGGAAGACATAACGTGGTTTGACTCTATGTAGGTACCTAAGCTATATTTCGAATGAGGTGAGACCCGTTAACCACATTCTCGTAAGTTTCAGCAAACCTGAGTTCCATTAGGTACTACCTGGGTTACGTCATTCGACTCGTGTTAACGAGCTATTAGGAGAGAAATTCACAAGATCGAGCTGGTGCTGAACCCTGGCAGTACCTAATGGAACTCAGGTTTGGTGCAACATAGGCGAGTGCTGTTTTCATGATTCGATTCATATTAACGAGAAATTAAGAGAGCAGTTCACAAGATGGACCTGATGCTGAACCCTGGCAGTACCTAATGGAACTCAGGTTTGGTGCAACATAGGCGAGTGCTGTTTTCATGATTCGATTCGTGTTAGCGAGCAATTATAAGAGCAGTTCACAAGATGGAGCTGATGCTAAACCCAGGTAGTACTAAATGGAACTCAGGTTTGCTAAAACTTACGAGAATTCCGTTTTCGTCATTCAACTCGTTTTAACGAGCTATTAGGAGAGCGGTTCTCAAGATGGAGCTGATGCTGAACCCTGGCAGTAACTAGTGGAACTCAAGTTTGGTCCAACATACGCGACTTCTATTTACTTCATTCGACTCATGTTAACGAGCAGTTAGGAGAGAAATTCACAAGATCGAGCTGGTGCTGAACCCTGGCAGTACCTAGTGGAACTCAGGTTTGGTGCAACATAGGCGACTGCTGTTCTCATGATTTGATTCGTGTTAACGAACAATTAGGAGAGCAGTTCACAAGATGGAGCTGATGCTAAACCCTGGCAGTACCTAATGGAACTCAGGTTTGGTGAAACATAGGCGTGTGCTGTTTTCGTTAATCGACTCATGTTAACGAGCAATTAGGAGAGCAGTTCACAAGATGGAGCTGATGCTGAACCCTGGTAGTAATGTGTATGTAAGTTTTAAATAGCAATAATTCGCTTACTTTAACTTATACCGGCAAGTCCAATTGAAGTCGGTTTTTTTTCTTTAAAATTATTAAGACACAATAATCTAATCGTATAATTGCTTATCGATATCCCATAACGAAATTAAGCTTTAAGACAAACTATCAGTTGAAAGACTTGGTTGTGCATTGTGCGATTTAAAAAGAAGGAGTGTTTAATTTACAGGTAAGCTTTTAAATGAAAGCCAGAGGTCAAAGTTTGCAGGCATCTGTATAAATTGTACGTAGATACAGTATACTCGTATCTAGCGGAGTGGTGAACTAGCCGTATTCATTTCAATTCGAGCGCTCGCGCGAGTCAACAAATGCCATTGTGAACCAGATTGATTGAAACGGGATCAAAGAAGCATGCTGTATTGAAGTGTTATCTTATATTGGTTCACTTAACTTTGGATTTGCATTCGGTGAGTTATTGGAATCGCACAGTAACGCCATTGAGCCACGAGCAATGCTTTCTCCTGGAGAAGGGAGCACGACTAAGGCGCAAGGAACTATTTTGTGCACGACTGTCTGCCCCAATTACTGGTGTTATGATTGGTAGGAAAGCCATGCTAAATAAGTTAAACACCCGACGCTATTTTTAGCTCGTATTTAAATATAGGTAAGTAGGTAGGTAGTTCTGTCACCCAAAATTTATTGTCAGGAAAAAATTGTACTGCTTTATCACGGTTAACTATAAAGCAATATCATAACTGGTATGGGTACTCTTCAAACCAACCGCAATCCGTTAAAATGTAATATTTAAAATAATATATATCGTTTTGCAGGAAGGTCCTACTAATATTATAAACGCGAAAGTTTGTAAGTATGGATGGATAAATGCATTTGTTAGTCTTTCACGTAAAAACTACAGAATGCATTTTAATGAAACTATACAATAATATAGCTTATACTCGTACATCAGAATAACACAATTAACACATAGGCTACAATCTATAAAGATATTGCACAGACGAAGTCGCGGGCACCAGCTAATGCCTATATAAATTAAAGTGTACCTACACCTACAGTTATTTTCTTCAATTAACAGAGATTTAACGAAAGCTTATGCTCTGAATTCTGAAACCTCTAATGTGGGTAGTAAAATATCCTAATTTATAAACTACCCTCATTATTTTTATCTGCTATAAACTGAGATGATTTTCCTAAGGTATTTGCAAAGAGCTTATAAATCGAGTACTTTAAAACCACGATTGTACCTACTGGATGATTGGTTTAAGCTACGAGATTCGATATAATAAACATTAACTAGGTCCATAACTCCATACCGCAAACCTAAGACGTAAACCCGGCGTAACAAGGTGCATGGTTATGGATTCTCGTTGATGATTTTTGTTTTATTGCTTTCTTTTGTCTTGTGTGGCAACAGTAAGATGTAAAAAGGACAGCTCTCCACTCCTTTTTTAAGATCCAAATAATGTACCTTTGCTTACCACGAGTTTAAAAAGTATAATCGCTAGCGTCTACGTCAACGCACTGTCAGTGCATCTTGCTCGCACTTGCGGGTGGAAACAGGATGCACCTATAAAGACAACGTATCGAAAAATATAGCAACTCATGGTATACATACACTACAGGTTCATCGAAAAAGTAATGCTCCTAGGGGTTTTGAAGCTAACGCCTAAACAAGAATCGATTTTATATACTTAAGCAAGTCTCTGTTTTAATTTTTTGCTTTAGTTACAGGGCCCACCCTGTAGATATACCTGTACCATATCTGGACAGGAAATCACCGATTAGTGCAGGAAATGCATAAACTCAGGTATTTAGGTACCTACTACCTTAGCATGAGGTAAGTACATGAATCAGACCCTAAGCAAAAATCATAAGGATAAATCTTAAAGCATTTCTATATATTGTTATACATGCTACATTACACGTCCATATGCGTTTGTTTTTAGTAAAAAGTACCATTGTCGGTTGTTGAGAAGGCTCATTTCTACATGAATCGACAAAGTACCTTTTAATACTTAAACCATTTGCACACTTTAATAATATAAAAATGTGAAAACCTGACTATTAATAAATTAAAATCTCGCAAAAATAAAGATGTACTTAACTGAAATTTTAAGTACGCACTTGCGCCAGTCATCAGTCTACGCCAGTTCTCGAAAATGGTCGTGCCTCGCTGTACTGGGATCGATCTATCATCACGGACAGGGCTATTGTAGCCAATAAGTCTGAGTAGTCTGACATCGCGCTGCTTGATCGATCGCAGCGTCACGCCGTGCTCATCGACATCACCATCCCTCAGGACGAGGATCTCGTGATGGCCGAGAAGGACAAGTCCAGTAAGTGCCTAGACTTGGGCCTTTATCACGAAAAACGAACGATTGTGGATTTGTACCTCCATCTCTGTCACACTTGCTTATTGGAGTGACAAGGAGGTATCCCGTCAACGCCAATTTTCGATGTTCGTGATAGGCGTGTTCGCTCAGGAGATAACCGTGTGGGGTGTAGACTCGTCGATCATTGTCCCGACAGTCGTGTCAGCGAACGGTCTCATAGCGAAGAGTCTCGAACTCTCGACCAACATCTTGAGAGACCTCGCTTGGTGGCTGGATCAAGGGTCAGATGCAGAAGCCGATAATCCTGGACACGCGGCGCGTATATTCCGGCGATTCCTTTCTCTGCGGCCCTAACCACCGGCAGCCTGGGCCCTGCCCCGTAAAATCAATCACATATGTTGAACTGAGAGAAAATACTCACAACTTGTTCTTGTCAACTCCGTCTGATGTATAAACAAGGTAGTTTGTAAATAGTACATTACGATACAAGGGCGAAAAAGAGGAAATTCGAAACGAGTGGCGATAAGTTGAAACACGACCGTAGGGAGTGTTTTAAATCGACACGAGTTGCGAATTACCTCTTCGCACGTGTATCGTACGACGTTTTACAGTACATATGTCCTTTTGAATATTCGACGCAGGCAGGTAAAGTGCTCATTATCGCCCTAGGGCGGTAAAGTAGCACCATGTGTACTGTAAAATATTATTCAAGCTTACCTTCCCTTCCTATTTAAATAACTAACCATTTTATTTGTCATCATGAACCGTGCATACGAGTAGGTACCTAAACGTATTTTAGCCATTTTAGGGCAATTTGCGTCTTTCAAATTGGTCAATATGCGTAGAGACCATCGCGGAAGCGATTTTGATGAAAATTGGTACAGAGGGGGTGAAAAATCGATCCAGCTTGGTCTTATATCTCTGTGAAAACGCGGATTTATGAGTCTTTATGACTTTTCCGAGCTTCGTCCTGTATCTGTTTTTCAAAGTACGGGAACACGCAGCCACCTAAAGATCTAAAAATAAAAATACATACATGCAACTTAGTAAACACCCAGATTTGCAATTGCCAACCTATTAACAAAGTTTCATCGACCAAATATCTCGGGATTATCCTTGATCAGCGTCTCTCCTGGCATAGCCACATCGATTATCTGAATGGAAGAATCCGAAAGTTGATATGGCTTTTCAAAATTCTAAAACATGTTGCATCTACTCAATTACTTACCCAGATATATACTTCACTTGCCCAGTCAATTGTGACATACTGTATTCCCACTTGGGGAGGAGCCAATAAAACGAAGTTTCTGGAGGTTGAAAGAGCGCAAAGGTGTTTACTTAAAGTATTTTTTTCTAAACCCTATCGTTATTCAACAGATGCTTTGTATGAGGAATGTAATTGACTATCTATAAGAAAACTCTATATATTGGGATGTGTTTTAAAATTGCATTCAACAATAAAGTACGAGGTCGTCAATAGACATCTGAGGAGAAAGCCTAAAGCCGCCAAAGAGCCCTCTCTAAATTCTAAATTTGCTAAAAGACAATTCTGCTACCAATCTGCCAAACTATATAACTATGTAAATGAACGTCTAAATATCTATCCGCAGTTGACTTATACCTGCAAACAAAGTATTACTCAGTGGTTAAAAACAATATCTTATGCCGAAATTGAATCCCTCATGTAAAATGATATAATGTAATAAAATATAATGAAAATAATAATATAATATAAGAATTGAAGGAAATAAAGAGAATATAATATAATAATAATATATGATAGAATGTAATGTAATATATAATATAATATAATGTAATGTAATATAATATAATATCCCTCACTCTCAAACTCAAACACACACACACATACACGCGCGCGAATTTTGTATTTCGATACGTTAATTAGAATAAGTAAATCTTGTATAAGTATGAATTAAGTATATATTACTCGCCTTATATGCATGTATAAGCAGATAATTATAATAATAAAAATTGTAAACTTTGAATTAAACGTTATACATTGGTTTATAACCCACTAAATTTACTGAAGAGCGGAGCCTTCTGACACAAGTAAAATTATTACTTTAAAGAAGACTTCTGTTTTTGTTTCTAGTAATGTGTTAATGTGTAACCAATAAATAATTTTTCATTTTCATTTTCATTTTCGTCCTTTTGCTCAGATATTCATAATTTAAAGAGCGATTCATTAAATTTGCAGAGCGCGACCACCGGCGCGGCGCAGCTTCTCATATTGCACTCATCAGATTTCGCGAATACCTCAAAATACGATACAGCGTTTTCGAAATCAACTCCAGTTACAAAAAACCTACAGAAAAAAGGGAGTAAGTACTTAATGAAAAAAGTAGGAATTGGTCTTAAACACAGAGCACGGACCTCTTTAGTGTGACAACCTTTATAGGCGCGTCGCCCTACGACTTCCAATCTCTTTGGTCTTAAAATAAATGGACTAACAAACTAAGTTTTATCAAGACACACAGAAAGCATATTATAACAAACGTTATTTTATTTCTGAGTAGGTATAGGATTTACCTTAAATAGATACCAACTGTATATATTTCCTCCAATGGTCGTTAAGCAGCAGAATTTTCTATGCGAAGACAATTTTGGGTAAGTACCCAAAATCTGCTGTTCTGCTGCTGACTATAGGGCACAGCTAAGTAATAAGTCAAAAATCTATAGTGGGGATGGGGAACCAAGATGCAAAATTTGTTGTAACCTATTGGAATCGAAAGATTAGTTGATTTGATAGGAAGAATAAAAGGGTATATGATGATTTCTTTTTTAGTGGTGAAAGGAAGCGTCTACCTGTACAGACTTTTTTAAATGTGTCAAGATGTCCTGGACGCGCATTCCTGTATTAAGAACTCATTTGCGGTAAAGATACTTAACAGGGTTCAAGGTATCTCCCTTATCTTAATCTACCGCGCCCGAGTTATTACACGAAAACCCCTCTTGCCCTGCAACTATACAAACAGACTTGTTTAACATATCAGTCAACTTTTTAATTGTGCTAGAGTAATAGGTATGACAAAGAAATTTTTTTGCGCCATCTTTTGTTTTAAAGAACAGGCATTATTTGTATGTGCAAAGAATATACCAGGTGTTTCCTGTAACAGGAGCAATAAATTTAATCGTAGCAAGTGCTCCTCAAACCCAACAACTTTTATTCAACGCCTATTTAAAATTATGTATTCTGTAGATTTTAACTTTTTCATACAAACTAAATAGTATTTTCAATGTACGTTACCATCAATCAGCCTAATTGACGTCTCTTGTCATAGATCAAAATTAACAAAATTCGCAGTACATTGCGTCTTCTAACAAACTTTAAAGTGTAATAAAAATCAAATAAAACGTTATTTTTGAAAGTCGCTGAACAAACGTTATTCAGATTGGGGAGTACTGTCTACGATTAAATGTATTGCTCCTGTTACAGGAAACACCCGGTAGGTATATATTTTTATTTTAATGAAACCTACGCTTCAGGTACATATGTAGCTTCACTTAACCTACTTACATAATTGTATAATATGCGCGATATCCATCAAAGGGATGATCGCGTGACAACATAAAGCTGTCAAGCGAGCCAAAGAAATTTAAGCCCATCACTCGCGTGCATTCGATTCGTATATAACGTCCAAGTAATGTAACAAAATAAAGAAAGGGGTCATTGCCCCACTCCAAGTAAGACGCAAACACAGCACAACCACGCCAGTTCATCGCACAAAAGAAATAGTTAATATTAGAACTCGCTGCTACACGAGAGCCATTAGTACGTAGCAGCTCAAAGCTTTGGAGTCATTCCACGCTCCTACTATTTGTCAGAGGCAAAAAATGCCTTGTCCACAATAATTACGGGACCGGCTTTCGAGAGCGCTTATAATTCGTCATTTTCTGGTCGGCCGCGTCGTTTCTGAACGTATCCATAATTTGACGTTTCCCCTAGCGGTTGGCGAACCAAACCAAACACGGAAAAAATCTGACTTATATTTACAAAAATTTTTACTACTATTTTAATGAGAGTAGGTACAGACATTGAAATTTTACTAAAACGGATGAATATAGGTACATTTTGCAACTACGATCTAGCAGTAGGATTCATTAATAAAAACAAAGTCTGGTTTGGGTTTAACGACTGTGACTGACTGATCAAGTTTTTGGTGGTAGAACAAATCGGTCGGTATTTGGTAGTGAACCAAGGAAAAAGAGTTCATTGACCGACGTACAGTCGGTTCAAAAAGTTAAAATACCAACTTACTACAGTACTCGTACAGAGTCTGTACAGGGTGCGTAGCCAAGATGCCAATCGCTCACGCTCAGTCGCTAACGAAACGCAACTGTCATTGTCACACTATTGAGGAAGAGTGATAGAGAGAGGTAGTTTCGTTCGATACATTAATAAGCGTGAGCGATTGGCATCTTGGCTACGCACGCTGTAGTAAGTTTACAGACTTCATTCATTTGTTTAATCTCGTTATGGGAGGAGTCTTCCGCCTAGTTATGGATTATCCTTATCGTCTTTGTAATATTCATATGTGAGCTCTGCTTCTTTTGTTTATATCCAAGAAATAATAACACTAAGTATATACACTACTATAATTATTTGTATTGGCTTATACATATATCAGGGTATCTTACAAATAAATACAGTAGAATCCGGTTATAACGACGCCGAAGGGACGGACAATATTACGTCGTACTAACCGGAAGTCGTACTAAACAAACTGTAAATTTTAAAGTTGTTTCTCGATTTTAATAGTCACACATGCATTATAATTCATAATAGTTCCATGTAACTCACAGAATAATTAAAATTATACTCAGACAGGCCATTAAATTCAGCGCAATAGCAATGTACATCAAACTGAAATATAGCAACACCCTCGGACGAATCGAAAAGCAAGCGTTGCTCTAAGAAAAACAGCAATGTACATCGAACTAAATATCGTTTTTTTTACTGCCCATCGCACACTTTTGTTTATCATCTCAAAATGAAAACAGGCAATGATGGCTGAATAAATTATTTAATATTTCTCATATGATTACGAAGTTATGTTATAGTAATGTTAATAAGAAGCGATGTAGGTAAAGAAACTAAATAAATAATTTATAAAAAAATTCGACCAAGTATCTACACTGTACAGTTTGTCATAATACAATGTTTGAGATTTCTCAAGACCACAATCAATTTGATTGCTATATCGAAATCTTTCAAAGTCAAGTAAAGTGAATGTATTGATACTAAATAGTGAAATGATAACTTTTCAGATGAAAATGGAACATTGTACAGGATTAGCTGATTAGATCACCATGCATGAAGTCTCAAAAGTGAAAAAAGCGTGTAAATGTAAAAAAGATTTAAATCCTACATGTTATATGTTTAACTTGTATTGAACTTCATTTTTACATAAAAGGGTATAATATAATATAATATATTATAATAAATAAAAGTGACATGACATTTTGGTGTTCATTTAATTTTAAACTTTGCTTTAAATAGGTACTATAAAGAAATCGTTGCAGAATGTTGAAAGGTTACCTACATAAGTGTAGAATATTTAACACAACAACGACATACTTAATATATTTTGTTTAATTAAAATATCACAAACATAGTTAACTTTGTTTCATTGTTTCCTATCATTTTTCTTCTTCTTGTTTATCATTATTGATATATTTTAGGTGCTTTCTATTGTACTTGAAAAGTACTGAGAATAAAATAAACTAAACAAAACTCTGCAGCATTGGCTTGAGTGGGAGATAAACTCATAATCAGTTTTCTTGGACAGCTAAAATACCGTAAAAAGCAAAATCTACAAACGTGGCAGAATAGGGAAGATGTTGTGCCCACTATAGAAATTAAAAAAAAACAACAACAGAAGTGCTGGAGTAGAAAAAAATACTTAACTATAACAAACAATTTACTATGTACTTAAAAAAAGGTATGTCTTATTAACACCCGGGGTTAGCCAATTAACCCGGAGTTAGGTGATTTTAAGTACGTAGTTTTACAGTTAACTCCGGGTTAGTAGGATAAACCCCGGGTGGTGGAAGGAATATGTGGCCCTTGATATGTAAAGGTCATTAAAAACGTCAGCAGAATCATCATCATCAGATCATCACATAATAAGTACCTACATTGTGATACAAGTGTGCTATGACGGTCATTATACACGAGGCGATCTTGTGCGCGCGTGCTAAAATCGAGTGAGAAATAATGCCTCCTAGCCTAGTTGGTAGTGACCCTGCCTACGAAGCAGGAGGTCCCAGGTTCAGATCCTGGTCAGGGCATTTAGTGTGTGTTTATCACGAATATTTGTTGCTGAGTTATGGATGTTTTCTACGTATTTAAGTATTTTCCCTATCTTTTATATATATCGTCGTCTAGTACCCACATCACAAGCCTTATTGAGCTTACAGTGGGACTAGCTCGATTTGTGTAAGATTGTCCCACAATATTTATTTATTTAAGCATTTATATATTTATAAGGAAGCCGATGTGTTTAATGAGTAATGACCATGCACACACCTTACTTGTAGGGAAAAATCAAAATTTTATTCATGGTTATTAATTTTTGTTCAGTTAAACCTAACGTTAACTTAATTATCAGACTACAACTAGCTTTTCATGGATTTTCACTCGCGTTTTGTTGTTCATGTTGTATCTCCAGAGGGGCCTAATTCACATTATATTTATAGTTTTACTTCTAGTTACTTACCCAAATAAGTTACCGCGCCGCGCCATTAGAGCGCATTTTTTTCGAATCGCCCGCCACAAAGGCCCGCCAAACATCCAGAATAAAAAAAAAAATATTTATATTTAAAGGACTAAGTATTGTATTATATTATTAAAGAATTCAGAAGGTTTTAATCCATGTGTTAAATTAAAGACGGATATTATATCCCCGGATACGGATATAAACCCTATGGAGATACAACTTCCACCACAAAACTCGCGTGTTACCTTGAAAATCTAGTTGTAGTAGTGATCAATAATATACCTAATTATTTGTGACCTTTGGGCCTCAGAAGGATTTATTAGTCGAAAATGTAAAAAATTGTCATAAACCGAAAAGGCATCGCAAGAAACTTCAAGTAGTCAATAAAGGTCAGTCAAACTCGTTTGCCAATTAACATGTAGGCGTTTTGACATAATTCAGACAATTAAGTTACCGTATTTAACAAAAGTTTAATAACTACTAATATGATTTTTCCTCACAAGTGTGTGCAAAATCCTCGTAAGAAACGTATGTGCATGATCATTATTATTATACCTACACATCGGCTTTTTTATTCCGCACTCGCTTTCAGCTCCCGCGCACAACATGGCCTCGTGTATAATGACCATCATAGCACACTTGTTGCATCAAAAATCTATTGAAAATACGGGTGGCCCTCTACATCCCTAACAACTATTGTCCTAAAATCACTTGCCCTAACCGTTTTGTTCTAATGGGCATTAGCTCTAACGATCTATTGCCATTACAATTATTTTCCATAATGTAATGGTTGCCCTAAAACTCATTTGCCCGAAGCATTTTTGGCATAACATCAATAACACTTATTTAAACTTTCACGATTTTCACACATTATAAATTTACTAAAACGGGACTTAATCGTGTACAGATTCACAGACACACAGACGTCGGAGGTTTGTTTTCAAAATCTGTACACGGTTAAGCCCCGTTTTAGTAAATTTATAACATCAATAACCCTAATGTGTTTTGGCATATTCATCGCGATCCCTAATAACGTTTATCCTCATATCTCTTGCCATAACTATTTTATCCTATCCGGTATTAGTCCTAACAATCAATTGTCATAATAATTATTATCCATAATGTAATGATAACTAGTCCTAAAACTCATCTGTGCGAAGCATGTTCTCATCTTATCATATACACACGCAGTCTTGTACCAGTTTTAACCATATTTTAGTTGAACTGTACCAAAGGGTAGGGGGTGGGGGTCTTATAAAATTTTGTCGAAAGTGGTGTAATTATGACATATATTTTAAATGATTGTAACAAACTTTTTTCTAAAATTAAGAAGGAATAAAGGTTGAGATAGATCGCTCCAAAGATCGAAAGTTAAGGCAGGTCGGTATAGGTACGACGACGAGCGAAGCGAGGAGGAGTGTTAGGTAGAACTGCGACCTAGCAGCGCGCGAGGCGAGCGAGTGAAGCGAACGTGCCGCGGCAGCGGCAGGCGAAAAGCCAGAACCGACTTTTTTTCCATAACACTGTTGTCATATTACAATTTTGTATTCATTAATTAATTTGGGCTAAGAATCTTTAGGACAAATAATATTAGTTGTAACGTATATAGCACATCACAATAAGCAGCTTTTAATTAAAAACTTTTTTCTAAAATTGAGAATGGCTGAGATCGAGCGCTTCAAAGATCGAAGTTTAAGGCAGGTCGGTTTAGGTACGACGACGAGCGAAGCGAGGAGGAGTGTTAGGTAGAACTGCGACCTAACAGCGCGCGAGCCGAACGAGCGAAGCGAGCGTGCCGCGGCAGCGGCCGGCGAAGCGCCAGAACCGACTTTTTTCCATAACACTGTTTACAAACTACAATTTTGTATTAATTAATTAATTAATTTGGGCTAAGAATCGTTAGGACAAATAATATTAGTTGTTACGTATATAACACGTCACAATAAGCAGCTTTAAATTGAAAAACTTTTTTCTAAAATTGAAAATGGCTGAGATCGAGCGCTTCAAAGATCGAAGTTTAAGGCAGGTAAATGATTATTATGGCCAAAAGTATTAGGGAACGCAAAAATTGTATAAAAAACTTTTTTCTACTCCAGCACTTCTATCTGTCAATAAGATGACTGACAGCGATATTTAAAAAAAAACCGGCCAAGTGCGAGTCGGGCTCGCGCACAAAGGGTTCCGTAGCAGCAAATATAATAAACTTATTATGTCAATTTATACACCTGGTGAATGGAGCCTAAACTTATAAGGTTCAGCCATCGTTTTCAGTGTAAGCACAATAACTTAACCAAAATTACAGTTAAATCAACCTATCTCAAAAACTATAAGAGATACTTTGATCAAACCAAAAATCGTTGAAAGAGTTAATTAGCATGCATCACCTCTATTTTTTTTAGAATTTTATACCCCGTAGTTATAAAAATAGAGGGGGGGGGACATACTTTTTACGACTTTGAGAGCTGATATCTCAAAAACCGTTCACTTTAAGAAAAATGTTTTTTAGAAAACTTTATATCATTTTAAAAGACCTTTCCATTGATACCCCACACGGGTATGTACATCGAAAAAAAAATTTTCATCCCTCAGTTACATGTATGGGGGGCCCCACCCCCAATTCTTTTTTTTACTATTTAGTGTCATAATTTTGTAGCGGTTCATACAACACATATTCCCATCAAATTTCATCACTGTAGTACTTATAGTTTCCGAGTAAATCGGCTGTGACAGACGGACAGACGGACAGACGGACAGACGGACAGACGGACATGACGAAACTATAAGGGTTCCGTTTTTGCCATTTTGGCTACGGAACCCTAAAAGTATACATTATAACGTTGTCTGTGGTATTCCATAAGAACACTGCTCCTATGGATTTTCAAACAATATATGAGCACTGTTGTTGTTTTTTTTTAATTTCTTTAGTAGGCACAACATCTTCCGTATTCTGCCACATTTCTAGATTTTGCTTTTTACGCTATTTTAGCTGTCGTAGAAAAACTAGGATATGCAACAGATCATAATTAGTTCTTAAAACTCTCGGGTCTATTATTACAAAACTCGGCTTTGCCTCGTTTTGTAACGGCGACCCTCAAGCTTTAAGAACCCTTATTATATCACTGTTGCATAAACTACTATAGGGATCCATAATAAACAAATGTAAATATTACCGCTAAGCTACGGGATCATCTAGCAAACTTCTTTTGATGTTTGATTTTTGTTATAATTTGTTAAGATGCAGCTACTTCGATTGAGTCTTTGTTATAGTAACGTGTCAGTTCCCAACGAAAGTTGTGCTAACCTTGCGGAGACGGTGGGTGGGAACAGCAAGCTTATGTTGTGTTGCTGCTGTGTTTGAATCCCTGAAGGTTTTTCCGTACATAATGTTAATGTTCTCAAGTGTGTATTGAGTGAGACGCTGGCATGTCTGCCTTTAATTTGCATTTAACCGACAATACCATTAATGCCCAGCAATCCTGGATTAGGTTTTTAAGGTAAGTAGCTAGTTTTATTTTTATTTGTTTTTATTAATTTTTTTTTAGGTAGTTTTTTTTTTGTTTTAATTTTAAGGTATTTGATATTCAATTGTAAAGCACGAATCAAATCATTTATTTAATGTTTTGATTCATGATTTTGTTGGTTTTGATGGTTAGGGCGTCTGCCGCGAAAGCAGGAGGTCGCTGGTTCGATCCCAGCCCTGCTTACCGGGGGCCTTGGTCCCTTTTTCTGTAGTATACGTATGACATCTCTTCCAATTTATAATGTATTTAATATTGTCTTCTGTTTACGCGATTGTTATTCATTGAATGTATTTATTAAGTACCTACCTATCTACCTACTAATAACAAACTTATTCAGTTATCTAGTCTGGTATCGGTTACGGGTGGGTTTAATTAAACCACTGCCTACCTACTTTAAGTCGATAATAATTCGATACATATATCGAACTCGTATAGGTAGGCATATTCAAGAGAAATCTAGAATGATGGGGGTAATCCGGCTAAATGAACAAATTAGGGGTTGATAACGTGGCCGCTTTACGATAATTTCGTACAAAAAGAATTACCCGCACAACGTCACGTGCCGCCATGCGGGCCGGCGCTTGCGCACGCGCGCGTTCGCTTCATTTGGCTCTAATTCATTAATAAACCATTTAGTATATAGTATATACTTCTATTGTAATCAGGCGTCTGCTAATACATAGGCATATACTTACTTACCTACAGTAGGGTTAAACACAGAGGGAAAGGTAGGTTAACGATGTGAATCTCATATACATATATGTATTAGTACCGACTTCGTGTATTGACCAATCAGGGATGGCAAAATACGAGTAGAGCTGGTCGATAATCCTAGCTTAGATATCAGGCGACAATCATCTTTTTGATTTGATTTTTATCCTAATTATGTAATTGTGAGGTATTCAGAGAATTCCTCAATTTTGAACGGCACGAGAGCATTGTGTTTGGAGGGTTTCATAATTAGTTTGGGCATTTTGTTACCTACTGAAGCCATCATTTTGCTGGAGTGAGCCTGACGTTGAAGACCAAGGATGGCAAAGTGGAACTGCTCGATAATTTTCAGGTCTAACCTCCGATTTGAGACATCCTTACGTTTTGTGAGGAGGTACCTCCAAGGTACCTGGTTAGTTCCATTTGATTTTACATCAGATCTAATGATGGAATCCATGATTACCAAAGGTACTCGTATGGTGATTTCGATATTTTTTAAGTAACCTGATTAATTCAAATTAAACAAACTTTAACTTTTACCGGAATCGCCAGTTGAAGTCGTTTTCTTTTTCTTACAAAAATATAAAACAGCACCTAGGCAAGATGGACTGCTGGTATTTTCTATGAAGCGAACTTTGTGTAATCGTGTATCGTGTAACCATAATGTATTATCTGAAAGTCACTAAGCGCCACTTGTAGACCTATAACTAACTAACTAACTCCGAGTTAGCTAGCCCTGGATGGCGCGAGCGCAAGTGGCCCTAAGTAGTTGAGATTGAATAGACTGACATTGCTCTAGCGTGTTCTTTTTAGTACATAGCGCCCAAACATGAAGTTCACTTAAGGCTTTAAGCAGGCTTTATAAGGTAATCTGTGTGTAATACCTACCTTGTTAAGTTATGTCGATCTAAAATGAAAAGCATAGATTTTAAACGCATTAAATTATAAGTGGCGTAATTTACATAATGCCGACCTTCAAAGGTCGATTAAAGCAGTGCAACGACCAAAAACCGTATTACGAGGCATATGTTTGGCGTTGGCGCTGAATGCTTAACTAATAAAAAGTGATTTAGTATCGTGTTGTACTCTACGCACCAGCAAACCGGACCACAACTCTGCGTAAAAACAAGCAAATGAATATGTTAAACCAAAGTTTAAAGAGCTTCGAAATTATGTGGGCATTGTGTTCGAAGGTGGTTTTAGAGAGACATGGAGCTCCCAGAGGGGTCATTTTAGTTTGGTTGTATCGCAGCGAGGGAAAATAGACGAAGACGAACTATGGTATCTGCACGTGGAGCTCGGTAGGTACTGCGGGCTATCGCAGAACCGGTTCTGTAGTAACTTAACCGGCGTAGGGCACTCGCTGCTTTTACGCTGCCTACCTACGTAATTTACTTTGGTAAATAGTTTTTATAAACTATTTTATTTACAGTGCCTTCGAAACTCTTAACTAACACATACCTATTAAGTTGATTACGAACTTTTGTAATATAGGTAACTAACAAAATATATATAGTAAGTAACAGGCTAGTTTAAATCTAAATAAAATAGGAACCTATTTGTGTTTAATAATATAATAATATGCTACGGACGTACCTACTTAAGTATGAAGATGTAACGTCAAAGCCATTTCACTTTGTTATCTTGTTTTGAAAATTATAAATTCTAACAGTGATAGTAGATAAAATATAAGTAAGTTAAATGCCTAGCTAAGTTAGTTAGTAGTTAAAAGATAAAATACAGAATGTAATATTCATTTGAAATTCCCTAATTACACTCTCATCATTGTCAATCACTTCATTAATCTTTATTGTTTAATTTCATTACAGTGATAGTTTAAATACTACTTATATATCTTAAGTAATATGATATTCAAATCTATTGTGATCTAGACCTGTGATTTAGGATTTGATTGGTGATATCTTAGTTTGATATATGCCTTTTTTGTATGATTTGTCTATACATTAGATATATTGGAGCTGACTTGATGATTGATAGGAATTAAATACCTACCTACTGATTTGTTTTGTTTGAGTTTTTTTCCTATGTTTCCTCGCTTTAGTGTGGTGAAAAATGTTGTATTGCACTCGGCGGCAAAGTTTGTTCAACTCTCGTGCCTTGAGACCGAGAGTTAAACAACAACTTTGCCCCCTTGTATAATAAATAACTATTATATCTGTTATTGCTATCTCTTTCTCGCTTAGTACTGTATATTATATTTCCTGTATAGGGTAAACCTAAAAACCTATAATCAAAACTACCCTAATAATGAGGATGCTGGCGGCATTTCCTCGTTGTATCGCAAATTCGATGATGGTTTTTATATAATTGTCATGCCGTATCAGATGCCCCAGCATAGTCCCTCTCCTGTTCTCAATTGTGCTCAACAGCAGCCTCTTCTCCTCAACCAAATTCAAAACCTCTTCAATTCGTCTTCCGTTCTGTCCAGCTTATTCCCTCCATTCGACGCCAACACCACATCTTAAATGCACACAACCTATCCCTATCTCTTTGAGTCAGTGTCCACGTCTCGCTTCCGTATAACGCTATTATTCTCCAGATGTAGGTCTTAATAAATCTTTTCCTGACGTTCCTTGATATCTTAGCTTTGAAGATGTATTTTTTAGCATTAAAAGCTCTCTTTGCCATAGCTATTCGTGTGGTGATATCCGGGGTACACCTGGAGTCACACGTTATTATGCTGCCTAAACATTGGAATCTGTCAACTTGGTCAACTACTGTATTCCTAATGCGAATCGGACTATGAGCTTGAGTATGCTTGGATGCGACTAATGTTTTCGTTTTCTTTATGTTTATTCTGAGACTAAATTCTGCAAATATCTTATCCATTTCTGTTACGAGTTGTTCCAATTGTCGTGAGTCTTCCGCCAAAGCAGCAATGTCATCAGCGAATCGTATGAAATAGTATTTTTCTCCGTTAATTTTGATCCCCCCTTTCCTGAGTTCGTTATCTTTTTAATGGCTGTTTCTATGAAGATATTAAAAATTAGAGGCGAGAATGGACACCCCTGTCGCACCCCTTGCTGTTCCTCTCTCCTGTCCTATTTCTATTACGGTCTCCTGTTCCTTGTAAAGTTCATGTATAATTATTCTATCCCTGTAATCTATGCCTATTGTTGTCAGTGCGGCCATCATTTTAGTCCAATCTATTTTATCAAATGCCTTTTCTAAATCTATGAATGCAATATGTGTATTTAAGCTTAAATCCATTCTTCTGCCTTTAATAAGTCTAAGTGCAAGTATAGCCTCCCTAGTGCCTTTGTGTTGCCTGAATCCGTATTGATTTCGAGGCGTGCCTTTAGGGATCAAGTCAAAGAAAAGGTGAATGTGATGTCGTATCAGGAGCTCAAGTCATTGGCAGAAAACCGGACGGAATGGCGATTACTCCACCGACAAGAGCTATGCTCTTAAATATATGATGATGATGAAGATCGCAAATTCGCAATGCTGATACGTTGTACGAGGAAGCCACCAGCTCTTCGGTCACCAGTAACGGCAGTAACATCAACAAGACGTTTCGCGATTTTTACGAAAAACTTGCATGCATTGCTGGGACAAAAAGTTTGCTTGTTTATTTCCGATTTTATTTTATGATTGCTAAAGGAATATCTGCTATCAAAATTCAACAATGTATTTAATTCAAGGAAAATAGCAGCTAAGATATAATACAATAGCTGGATTAACATTATTTGGTGATATGTGATGTTTGTTTTAGAGTATTTTGAGGTTCTGTTTTACGTTGTCAAAGTTTTCTGTGGCAAACATTGATAAATCAATATCAAGAGAAGTTCTTTCTTTATTTCAGTATTATATTACATGATAAACTCGAAAAAGGGTACTGAATGGAGTGGATCGAAAACTGATTAGGAGTTTATCACGCGCTCAAGGTGCTGCAGAATTTTGTAGAATTAATTTTTAGTATTCTTACCATTTTTGAAGTACAATATAGAAAGCCAAACAATAAAGGATAGATAAGAAGAAGAAATTATAGTAAACAGTGGAAATAAGTTACTTATCTATATTTGTTTTCAATAAAATAAAATATATGTATTATATATGGCGTTGTTGTGTTAAATATAAATTTATACACACATTATAAGGCTTATGTTACATTATCAAATATCTTTGTTCATAGATTTATATGCCTCCCTTTTTCTCCAACGTGTTAAAAATAGGGTGGCATATAATCTATGGTCATTTATATGATCCTATATAGTATAGAGTAATGTGAGTCTTATGCTTCCTTCAAGATTTTCATCAAGAAGTTAAATGAGTAGTTTTAACTATACCTATAGTTGTTTTTTACTTTCCTCGCATTTGAAATGAAAAGTAGAGTGTTTAACTCGGGTAAAAGGCACCCATTTCCGACTCGCACTATTAACTACGTCGTCAGAAATGCGTGCCTTTCAGCCCTTAGTTATCAATCTACTATTTTAATTTTTTCCTAAATTAACGTATCTTTTCTGTTAAAAAGGGCGTATAAGTCGTACATAAGCGTTCGGGTATATATCCGCCTGCTCCTGCTAAAGTAATGGTAGGAGTGAGACGGACATACTTTCGGACGCCACAGTCGCTATCAAATACAGTTGCGTGCAAGCACAAAGACATGGCACGAACGCATCGGCGATTACAATCAAAAAGCCGTTACGAGTTCGCAGGCGACCGGCTCGTACAAAATTTGGCAACGCAACGCTACCCGGACATATGCGCGGGATTTTCATGAACTTGACGGTTATTATTTAAATCAATTCACCTCTTTCACTTTATCTTTATATTTTTTTAGGGTTTCATACCCGAGGGGTCGTAACCTAGCTATTATTTTAATTATCTGAGTAAAGTTATTTTTATAATCTATCAATCAGTGTGCTCTATCTCAAGGTATTTATATTACTGCTACAACAACAAATACTTATATACTAAAACATATTCTAATGCTACCTCGGTAATATAAAAAAATATAAATTCTAAGGAGTTCCCCGAAGCCTGTACACGATTTAATTTGTTATTTGTTGTATATATCTATATCGATGAAACTACAAACACAAAGACGCAATTAAATCAATCGCATGAAGCAAAGCTCGTACTATGGGTACTTAGCGTCGATGGGGTCAGTCAGTGCCGATTATATAGGCGGCCGTTTCTTTACAAATACTTAGTTACTTTTGTAAATACTAAATAGGTAGGTACTCAGTATGATGCTACAGAAGCCTTAGTTGCGACGTGAGGCCTGACCATATTGCCGCTTTTTGATACTGTGATTTTAAAATGTTCATGGCTTAGGTTCGATACATAATAGTAATACACTACACGAATATTTTAGTATCTACGAGTAAACAGGCGGGTAGGCAGGTATCGATTGAGCCCGCAGCGCGCGCACCCTTCGTACAACGTTTGTTACCGTTTCATTATTTATAAGGAGAAATTTATGTGAAGTGATTAAACTGTTTATTATTACTTTAATTTCCTCCCTGTTTGGAATTTCGTTTAAAAAAGTATATTTTCGCTTAGTATTTTTACGCTTATTATTAATTGTACCTACAAAGTCTTTTTATGTTTGCAAGGTAACGTTTGTTGCTTTTATTTGTGCAAATGTGGGTAGACAACTTGGCGAGTTTTTTCTCGTACCAACGTAATCTTTAATTTATTTATTTTTATTTATTAGGTACTATGATTTTAAATTTACATTGCTCAAGTTTCGAAATAAAATCGTTTATGATAAATTGATAAACGATTATAATAAATTAGTACGAGTATATCCTACAGTTTTAATGGACAGAGTCGTTGGCTCGAATGCGTTGAATGCACTGGTATCTTTGAGTATTTAAACAGACGGAGTAGCATTTGATAGGCCTACCCCTCTGCCGAATGCATATGTCAACAAGTGCGAGTCGGGCTCGCGCACAAAGGGTTCCGTAGCAGCAAATATAATAAACTTATTATGTCAATTTATACACCTGGTGAATGGAGCCTAAACTTATAAGGTTCAGCCATCGTTTTCAGTGTAAGCACAATAACTTAACCAAAATTACAGTTAAATCAACCTATCTCAAAAACTATAAGAGATACTTTGATCAAACCAAAAATCGTTGAAAGAGTTAATTAGCATGCATCACCTCTATTTTTTTTAGAATTTTATACCCCGTAGTTATAAAAATAGAGGGGGGGGGACATACTTTTTACGACTTTGAGAGCTGATATCTCAAAAACCGTTCACTTTAAGAAAAATGTTTTTTAGAAAACTTTATATCATTTTAAAAGACCTTTCCATTGATACCCCACACGGGTATGTACATCGAAAAAAAAATTTTCATCCCTCAGTTACATGTATGGGGGGCCCCACCCCCAATTCTTTTTTTTACTATTTAGTGTCATAATTTTGTAGCGGTTCATACAACACATATTCCCATCAAATTTCATCACTGTAGTACTTATAGTTTCCGAGTAAATCGGCTGTGACAGACGGACAGACGGACAGACGGACAGACGGACAGACGGACATGACGAAACTATAAGGGTTCCGTTTTTGCCATTTTGGCTACGGAACCCTAAAAAATCATACTTAATGTATATACTGACGTTTATCTGACATAGCTATTTGTACCTTACATACATTTGACGTGCCCCTTCCCTGCAAATATCGTCATACGTTTTTGTATAGAAAATGATAGACATTGTCAATACTGTTGATTAAATAGTCAAAAGACTGTTAAGTACAAACACGTTAAAAATTGCATGGACAATTTATCAATGAATTCTTTCATATACTGCACATGCAATTTGGAACACGATAGTACAATCAGTTGGTCTGTGATTCAATCACAAATCCTGAAGGACCTTGGCTAAGTAAGGGCAATATTAATTACACACGATGAGAACTCGGTATATCTTATAGCTGATCGTAATCACGTAGCGGATGGATATACTTAATGCAAAGTTCTTGTGTGTTTTCTTAAGGCTGCTGCGATCTATCAAGCGAAGGCCGGATGCAAAATAGTTAACTGAGCTGGACTAGTCTGCGGCCGGTTTTTGTTGCTGGTGTTGGCTTAACCATTTCCTGTCATCAGTGTACAATGTGCCTACGTGTAGCAGGTACCTTCCTACCTTCTGCTTAGTTATACATTGTTTTAAAATCTACTTGATTGAAAACCAATAAACCTTTTTTTGATTCTATCCCTATAAATCATGGCCAAAGCTAATATACTTCGGTAGGTATTTTTTTGTTAGCTAAAATTCTTCAAAATGAGAACGTAGATTTATTACAAGCATTCGATTTCCTTCAAATCAATGTTAAAAGTAAAGGTATTTTTTACCATTTCGTGTGTATCGTGACTAGGATTAGGTATTTACTTATGACACAAGTGTGGAAAGTAGTAAACACGAACGAGTATCGGTGATCTGAGTATATACGAGTGAGTATTTTAGTTTGACACGAGTTGGAATTGGAAATAAGCCTACTTTTCAACACGTATATCATATAACATTTTACGATGCGAGGACATAATACAATTATATGTAGAGATAATTATTAGCGCTATAGAGTAAATTAAAGTAAAGTAAGGGCGTGGGCGTGCACACGACAGAGTCGAATTTCGAGAAAGAGGGGAGGCCTTTGCCCAGCAGTCAAGTAGGCTATTAAAAAAAAAATGGCGTGGGCGGGGTCCTCCGGATGTATAGAAAAGTACTGTGCAAATCCATTCCCGCATAGTGCGGAAAATAATCACTTTCTATGCATAACATTAACTACTGTAAAAAATAACACTTTCTGAGCTGATACATTGTTAAATAAATATCCTCCTTAGGCATTCAACTTTGCTTGAGTGATATGATATATAGTCTTCCTAAACCGAGCTATTTTTTAAATTCTTCTGATTTTAATCTCCGAGCAGGAAATGGCGCTCGCCAGGAGTTTTAAGTCAGTTACGCTTAGGTATTGTGTATTTGTCTATTTGGCTGACATCATAGTAGGTATCTAAGTAGAACTTATTAGTAGTCATATGAGAAAAGGTATTACTTACGCCAATGTTATTACAAGATCATGATTTACCATTGCCTTACTGCGGCACTAAATATCTGGAATCTCCAAAAAGCAGCAGAAAAATCGGGACAGTTGTTGATAACTCGGGTCTTTGACTTGACAGTCGCCTCAAATTAGTAACACAATTGTTGAGTCATGAGACCATTATGAACAGTCAAGTCTAAAAATATGGTGGTGCACATCTTACTCAAAAATATGTCCCATAGCACCTTATACCGGTGTAATTAGGACGTAGTACCATATTTATGAGTCGATTATGTCGAACCATATTTTTGCACTTGACTGAACCTCATGATAGTGTCACAAGTTTTAGGAATTAATTGTGCAAGATATTATAGCAGGTGACTGTACAGCTTGTACTACGTGCCGTCGTACGTAATCTCGAGACTCGAGAGGAGTACCATTCCACCGTCGTAGTAAATCGGCCTTATTAAGGTGCTGCCTGCAAGAGGCGAATGTTTTGGAATATTTAAAGGGGTGTCCGTTCGTAGGTAAGGTACTTACACTTTCTGTTTTTGGTGCGTAATTTGTTAAGCACTATGAGTTGTGGGACGAAGTAGGGGGTAGCCAAGGTTTATAGATTGCCTAATATTTTGTTGCCATTGTTTATTTCTGCAGCGCATCATCATGAGTATCTTGACTCTTCGGAAGTAAAGAAACTCCAAAAAACTGCTGGCCTACATAGAAAGGTCTAGATTATATCGAACGTCACATTAATTATTTGGGTAGGTATATACATGGTATAATGGGTTTGTTTAGAATTAAAAACAGTAAAAATACTAATACATATTTAGATTATTCAGCTCATAAGTAATTAAAGTCACTCACAAATACAAGAGGAAAGTAAGTAGGTAGGTAATTCATGTGCGGATAGTTTATTGGTCTTGAATATGTATATTATATATTCATGTATGAAGTTATGTATGAAAGTGCGAGAATTCTGCGTGACACGATTTACGAATAAATGACAACAATCGTAGTCATAAGAGTAATATTTTTTCATACAACAATATTATGAATCAGTACCTATTTTGTGGCGATTCTTTGTTTTCAGCTCGCTTTTTCAATTAACTTGCAAACAGCGGGTACTGAAGTAAATTGAAATAGAAATAATGATTTGGCCACTTCTGCCAAAATACGGCAAGATGATTTTTTTTACCACATCTACATGGAGATTTACATAAAAACAAAATAACGTCTCAAAATCTGGGTTCCCACGGTAACCTAAGTGACAAAAGGTACTTACCTAAGTGTTGTGTGAGGGGTTGAGCGAGGCTATCGGATTCGCCGTAGTCAGGCTTATTATGGTGAGTCATGAAGATCGTTGAACCTGCGCGTCCGCTGCTCCGTCGTGCCGGTGGGGCTGCGGTGCCTTGCTAGTAAACAACCTATAGCTAATATACCTACCTATAATACATTTACATACTTACTAATTTATTGTTTTATATTTAGGCCTACTTTTACTTAGAAAGAGGTCACTAAAATGTCAAGCAGATAAGCTACAGGAAGGAAGAAAAAAATTTTTTTTTAAATGATTAAAAAACTGCAAACAAAAGGCGTAAGTAAGTACCTTCAACATATCGATGCGCTTACGTCCTTTTCGTAATAAATAGTTCCTTGGAAAATTTTCAAAACGCTGCTTAAGTAACCAATATTATTGAGTGATCAAAATAATTTTCATGGTAGTTAAGTTTGTCTTATCCTACCTTCCTGAATTTTTTGACATACGTATCATGAATTTGTTCTAATGTTAGAGGGGGGGAGGGGGCATACCTTTTTTAGACTTTCAGAGCGATTTTTTCTGAAAATATGTACTTATTTCATTTAGAATTTGATAAAGAGATAATGAAACCTATCAGATGATGGCCACAACTTTTTATTTTCAACCGACTTCAATATTTCTAAAGGAGGAGGTTCTCAATTCGTCTGTTTTTTTTTCTATGACTCCGACTCCTACCTCAGAACTCCGTCATTACTGCATCGATTTGAATTTTTTTTTGGTTTCTTAAAGTAGATGGTTTCAGGTTGGTCCCGTTTTTTTCAAAATCCATTTCTGATGATGGGATCTATGAGGAATTGAGGGAACTCCTCAAATTTGAAAGGCACCTGCATGCTGATTTGGGTGATTTCTAAAGAAACTCGAGCATTTCTTTACGAAAATCATCAATTTGGTGGAGTGGATCTGATAATGAAGACCAGGGATGGCAAAGTGGAACTGGTCAATAAACCTAGCTCTACTTATTATCCTAGTTGTGACATTCATCTTTTTGATTTGATTTATATTTCAAGAAGAAGTTCAAGAAGGGAGTTCAAGAAGAATTCAGAGAACTCCTCAAATTTGAACGGCACGTTCATTGTGATTAGGGGGTGTTCATAATTAGCTTAGGCATTTTCTTACTGTGGCCATCATTTTGCTGGAGTGGACCTGATGTTGATAATCATCAGGGATGGCATAACGAAACTGCTCGATAATTTACAGTCTCTCATCCAATTTAACACATTGTTATTTTGTTTGTTTTAAGGTCTACAAGGGAGTTCCGTTTGATTATACTTCACATGTAATGATGGAAGCCGGGGACATTAAGAAAGCTCCTCAATTTTCAATCGTACACGTGCGGTGTATTGGATATTTGTGAAGTAAACTGGCTAACTCAAACAAATTCAAAATTTCACTTTTACCGGGAACCAAATGAAGTCGGTTTTTTTTTAAAACGGGACGGGACGGGAAAATATTTAGACGAATTGAGAACCTCCTCCTTTAGAAATAATGAAGTCGGTTGAAAATATATATCTTCATAACTTAAAGAGTGGGAGAAAGTTAATAACAAAGTTACAAGTCTTTCACTATAATTTTGCACCATCCCCATACAAACCTTCAACCCCCTTTTAACCCTTTAATTAATGTTACAAAACTGTTTCTTATTGAATTATGTTCGTTATATACCTAAGTAGTCCACTGTGCAAATTTAAACTCTAGCGTCAGTAGTTTTGACCATGCGTTAATACAAACTTTTACTTAAACCCCTTTTTATCCTTTTTGTGGAGGAAACAAAATAAATGCTGAAATTAGTTTTCTTCTTACACAATAATCAATCAGTCAATAAACGAACTTTCCAGACTTTCAGCCCATGTTTAACCCATGTTCAAAAACCCTCAAATTAGTTTTCTTTTGTTTCAATACGAAATCTTTAGACAAAGTTATAAGTCTCTAACTTAAAATTTTACGCCCTTGCCACACAATCTTTCAAAACCTTTATTAACCCTTTAGGGGTTGAAGTTTTCAAAATCGCTCCTTATTTATTTTCAAAATTTATACAGTAAGTGTAATTTACCTACCTACCTACCTCTACCTACCTTAAATCTAAAATAGGTCCTTGAGGCATTGTACCTAGGATGCTGGCGGCATTTCCTCGTTGTATCGCAAACGTTGTGCTGGGAACTCGAGGAAGCCACCAGCTCTTCGGTCACAGACGTTTCGCTATTTTTACAAAAAAGAAATGGCGTGAGCTGGGACCCCATGGACCTAAAGTTTCAACCCCAAATGGTACAAAATGGCTTTGGGTGCGGAACCCTAAAAATATACTTAGACATATTCTCTTTAAGTTTACTATTCTTATAAAATAACGGAAAACTGGACGGGTAGGTACCTAAATTAATTTTGTACTAAGCAGAGACGTCTGCGAACGAAATTAACAATTAACAATTTAATAATTGAAAGAAAAATGTAAAAATTCCCCGTTTCGAGCGAGATTCGAATTCGCTCTGCCAGTTGAGCTATCAACGCCCGATCGACCCCGGCGAATTAAACTACTTAAGTTTAAATGTTTCTACTATTTCTTTCATTTCATTTCGCTCGACGCGGGGAATTTTTCCATTTTTCTTTCAATTATAGAAAAGGGTAGGTACCAATTTTAAAAGGAATCATACGTAATTACCTAAGTAAAGTTTGACAGTTTCATGAGCATTATAAATTATAAATACAAGTTGTTACGTTACGTGTGGGCGGTTGTTACGGTGCAATACCCATTCACTCGATAAATTCACAAATATAAGCATTCGTCATGTTGCATACAATGACACGTCATGTGACTGCGCCGGCGCATAGGTGACGCGCAAGCGGTTCCCACGACGAGTGATCATTTAGCAGTTCCAGGGAAGAGCGGGCCAATGGGAACAAGGCACACTAACTGTTTTAACTAGTAGCCTGTCGAAATGTGCCATGTCTCAAGCTGTCAACGCAATCTGATTTTCATGAATTTAGACGCATATAGGTTCATTATTCATTATATACCTAATAGAATCAAATCACGTTATCTCTACCAAGTAAATGAACTATAACTTATATGTAAGTGTTAATTCAACCGTCACACTTCTATTAAATTGTGACGTTTACACTTTCACAGTCTGTGCTATCAAAATCTATGAATTCTTATAATTATCTGTTTTTTGTATGTTGTTTAGTATTTTATTTTTATATACGTATTGTAAAAATCCTAACCTAAGGAAGGAAAATAAATAAACGAAATATAGTCCGTTTACGTCAATACAAAGTGGTGCTGCAAGCTGACACGCTGTTTCGCAAGCAACTCGTTGCAGATGTAACTTAAACTGGCTCTGAAACCTTTTATTTACTTTTTTCTATTCCAGCACTTATATCTGTCAATTAGATGACTGACGGCGATATTAAAAAGTATAAATTATAACGTTGTCTATGGTATTCCATAAGAACACTGCTTTTATGGATTTTCATACAATATATGAGCCCTGTTGTTTTTTTTAAATTTCTATAGTGGGCACGACAGCTTTCACATTCTGCCACCTCTCTAGATTTTGCTTTATACGCTATTTTTGCTGTCGTAGAAAAACTAGCGTATGCAACAGCTCATAGTTAGTTCTTAAAACTCTCGGTTCTGTTATTACGAAACTTCTTCTCGTTTTGTAACGGCGACCCTCAAGCATTACGAACCCTTATTATATCACTGTTGCATAATAGTAGTTTATGCAACAGTGATATAATAAGGGTTCTTAAAACCCGCTATCGCTGTCAATCATCTAATTGACAGATAGAAGTGCTGGAGTAGAAAAACTACTATTAGACTTGCCCTCAAGTCCATTGAAGAAAAAAAAACTATTAGACTTCTTTCTCGCTTCCATTCTAAGTATCTAAGTTTATATGATCACTAAGGCTGGATTTGACCAAACTTTGACGTCAGTTTCTATAGAAAGTATCACATGATAGCTCGGAGCCCTCGGACGTCACGTGTCTTTTTGTATAGAAACTGACAGATCGCTCCGTATCGGATCAACACGGAACGGACTACTGTGAGTCATCCTTTATTCTCGGAATAAAAATTTGGTAAAACGCAGCCTAAGTAGTTTAATACACAAGCGACTGCTATTTTACCCCAAGTCGGAAATTAGAGGTAGGCCATCAAAGATCAATTGATTTACCGTTTCAATAGTATTGAGAGATTGGGACTATCGGGGGCGATTCCAGATTTTGAAATCTTGATTTGGTATCCCAAATCTTCTTGGTTGTTATCTAGTGATTCAAGACGATTGGTACATGAATGCCCAGAGAGTGCGGTGTCTTATTAAAGCAGCCATGCACGGCAAAACGTATTAAGGTTTATTTTAAACTTATTTTGAATCAGCCTCCGCATTTCGGGGATCGTAATAGTACATTACATACCAAGGCCGTTTAAGTGGGAAATGCCTCGGATTCCATGTAATTGTCGGCCGAGGCGAAGCCGAGGTCGACTAACATGTGATCCGAGGCTTTCCCATTTACCGGCCGAGGTTTGTATACTATTTTTCAGCCCGACCGAGCCGGAAGCCGGCAATTTAGTTTTGCGTAAAGTGGCGCTTACCGGCCGGAGGACTGAAAAATTTCTTAAACAGCAATAGCTTGTTGGGCCCGTAGTTTTAGCAGGTTGATGATTAAATTAAGACCGATTCGTAACAGCTTATATTAGCAATAACTTAATGTTGTCAAATAATAATTATACCTAGCTTAGGGTTTGTGACAAGGTAAAGGAACGAAAACATGGTAAACAATCATGGCCTCGATTTGATTACGTACGTTTGATTTTATGTAGGAACTATATTCGCATGATCTGATAAACATTGATCTGTACGGTATGTGTCACGTCCGGTATACACCTACCACCTACCTAGTCGGCTGTGTTTCTGTATGCTCACCTATTAGTTTTCCCTTTATCATACGGTTTTTGCTAAGCTGAAATTTTTTACATACATATCTGGGGCCTTACCATGATGTCATATTGATATGCATTCGATTTTGCAATGAAAAGCGTTTTGGCTTGGCACCGACGGCCATGCCAGGATAAGCTAAGTGATACTGCCCCCAGCGCAGTTTTGGCTTGTAATTTTTTTTGACGATGTTGCTTTATATTAGTAGCAAGTATGCAAAATATCAGCCCCCAAAGTGTTATATAGGTAAAAAAAAGGTATTTATTCATTTTTTTTCTAGCAAGTCGATTGTGACGTGCGTCTCACATATTGAGCAGAGTAAAAATAATTATAGGACACATAGCCATACAAAAAAGATTTACTTAGCTTATCCTGGCATGGCCTTTGTAATTTTCGCAAAAATTAATTCATTTGCTTAAGCAAACACTTAAACCACTATACATGTGCCTTTACAAATTGAGGAGTTCTCTTTATTCTTCTTGAATCCCATCATCAGATCAGCACCACATTTCTATGGGATCGGATGACGGTGCTCGGAGTAATCGTTGAACATACATAAAAATACAAACAGACGAATAAGTAGACGAATAGGAACCGCCTCCGTCAAATTCCGAAGTCGGTTAAAAATAGGAGGCACTCGTTTCGTTTTTGATATGAAACTCAAATTTCTAGATATACCTATTATTGATATATTGATATAGGTACCTAGGTAGGAGTTTGGGAGTACGAAGTAATCCGAATCCGAATAATACGAAGTGCTAGCCGTGATGCAGATGCAGCCGGTGTCAGTTTTTGTAATGTATTTAGGTATCCAGGTCGACAAACAAATGACACGTTTTAATACCTCTACATTTAAATAATGCTGAGTTCCACCACAGTCGATAAGTTATGTACCTACTTAGCAAATAAAGTGACATTATTCGCATATTGTTTCAGTCACATCGGAGCCGCCGCTTCGTCGTCTTTGTTTGTTCCAAATCCTCGGGAAGGCAATTTTTGGGCACTCGAATCTGTGAGAGACTTTGACTATTTAATCAACTGGACTAGCAATGTCTGTCATTTTCATTTTCTATGCAATAAGTCCACAAATATTTGCGAAGGAGAACCACATGAAACGTATAGCAAATCGTACGTAACGTACAAATAAGTTATGTCAGATAAATGTCAGTCCATACAATGAGTAGGTATGATTGTTTATCATAATGCTTTCGGCGTAGGGGTGTAGACCTGCTACTCCGTCTAGTTTAATAAGTACTCAAAGGTGCGAGAAACAAAATAATAATGTTAATGAATTGCGAGCGATAGGATTATTATCTAGGGGGTGTGTGTGTAAGCTTGTCTGACAATTTCTATAATATTATGGCGATTTCGCGAGAGCGGGATATGACATGTCAGTCCATACCACGGAAGAATAACTAAATCATGGAAGTACCTAGTACGCTAGTACACTACAACAACTGCCAAATGTCGTAAGTCTAACCTTTTAACATGCCTCTTACGACATTTGAAAAATCCACTGTCACAATATGCGACTAAGTTAAGTTGTAATAAAAACGTGTGTGTGTGAGACTATATACCAATTTTAAATATACCTATATTTTATTTGGCTGCTTGGATGAATTTAGTGAGAGACAGAGGTCATCAAAAACTGTGACAACCTACGGAGTCGGATGAATAACAAACATATATTACTATGTGCTTACCATGAGTTGCATTCGATTGCAACTGCGGCATTCGACAGTATGTCCGTCTCGCTCCTTCCAGATGAGTAGTGAGAGCGAGACGGACATACTTTCGAAAGCCGCAGTCGCAATCGCTTTTGGACACTTTCTTTGCTTGGTAAGGAAGTAAAGAACGGGTTTATGACTTAAATGTTGATTTTGATGATGAGTTTCGACTTCGACGGGTGGCTTGGTCCATACAATGATATTAATGATATGATAGTTCTGCATTTTTATTTGGTCGAGGGGAAACAGTAGATACAAAGGCGACTTCATTCGAATTCAAGTTTATGCCTCGAATTGAACTGAGCGCTCGAAAGTAAGAAAATCTGATCCCGACCTTTACCTTACTTAAGTCAATCTACATACGCGTTCAAAAGTGTATGGGCAATTTGTAAATGAATTCAATTAACTGCCCATGCATTTTTTCAACCCTCACTACCTTCTTACTCTTACCATTTACAATAAATCCTAGGTCGGTAGGCGATTAATGATAATTCTAATTTCACTTAAACAAATGCTGTTGTAATTTTCGTTACACATACGTAGGTATATTGTTAACTCAATACTTACCTAACCCCAAGTTTATTTTTTTATGGTAGCTACAAATGTTTCTATAAATAAACAGCAAAATTGTACATATGTAAGTTGTAAGGTAGTTTATCATTAAATTTCGAATGCCTACCCACTAATTCTCAGATCTTAAAATAATTCACTTAAGTAGACGTAGAATGTTCTCGTGCACAACGATTCTTGACGATAACAGTACGAGGGTATAATGACAATCTATAATTTTAAATTACCTACATAACAAAAATGTATGATTCAAGCCGGACGTTTTCAAAATCATTAAAATCTGAAAAACTAAAATAAAAACCGGTCAAGTTCGAGTCGGACTCGCCCACCGAGGGTTCCACACAAAGGATGCTCGCCCCATACCCATACAGGCTTTTAGGATGACTTGACTCACACTAGGACGGGACGGGACGATCTGTTAATTTCTATAGACGTGATAGCTCGGAGCCCTCGGATGTCACGTGACGTTTTCTATAGAAACTGAAACATCGTCCCGTCCCGCCCCCTCCCGTTCTAGTGTGAGTCATCCCTTATCGTGCATATAACCGTTGATTAATTACGTAATAGGTACCTAACCCTACTTAAAAATCCTGGTAGCAAGGAACTCTGTCGAAACAATTATACGGTTACCCTGGACCGGTACTTTACTCTAGATGAAGACTATATATTCTACTAATAAATAGCAAGCACCAATAATAGCATTCACATAACCGCGACAAGAATGATTTTGCACTCGTACCTACTTGAGAAAATACATTATTGAATAGGTGTTAGATATTTAATTCAGCTTTGTCCTTTCATATATATTCAGCTCGCCTTAAGGCCATGCTAAAGAATTATATGAATAACTTTTATAATGCTTATCGGATGTGATAAATAAATGTTTGCAGACAGCAGACCTTGTAAAAATGTATATTGTAGTTTCGTCTATGCTCCAGAAGTTTTAATACTCCATGGTTTTTAAATTTGAAATGAGCTATATTTGAATTATTTGGAATTATCAGCTGTCAATAGCAATCAAAGCCTCTAAGAAAACACAAATTACACATTAGACATGCATTAGACCAGTGACGAGAAATCATAATAAATATAATATACAAATATATGTATATTCTACGAGGCCCTAACGGGCCCTGAAGTAGAACTCGTTACGATTCGGGGACCTCTTCAGAGAAACCGAAGGTTTTGTCTGTGCATTTGCGGAAGAAGTTATTATGACGAATAACTACCGGAAATATATCCTGAAGGACGGTACGGTACGGTCACGGTACATACGTCTAAGTAACCGGAGTAATCACTCCGGTTACTTAGACTTATAAGCGCTTGTAAGAGAACTTCTGCGGGATGTTATAATCCTATTACTGCCATAAGAGCCAGTAGGTACCAGGAGTTTATAAACTGAGGTGTAATCACTCCGATTATTTAGTCTTCTAAGCGCTTATAAGAAAACACTATGGACAGTTATAAGTTATAATACTATGACTCCTATAAGAGCCAGTCAACTCAATCCTACTTTGGTAAAAACATGGCAACTTCTTGGGTTTTAACACGTGCAGTTACAAAACCATGTGGCCCTATTATAGCATTAGGCCATTATAAATTTATTATAAGAACCAATACTATAAGCGCTTATAAGTCCCTGATAGAACTCATAAAAGGATGGTCTTGGGATAATTATAAAACTCTATATTACAATACAATACAATAATCATTTATTTCGAACAAAAGTCCATAATGTGTTAGTAACATTACATATTAAAACTTAAATCTTAAATCTAGGGTTAGTACAAAACATAACATTAAAACAAATAATATTGCTTGCTGGGTACTCAATTCTCAATTACCTATACTTAATCTTACCATCCTTTACTTTCCCTATCTTTAGTTACCTAGATATTAAATGGAATTAAGAACTCACTCTAACCCAATAGTTTCCCTAAATTGTATGTAGCATTTACTTCACATATCGTATATAGAACTTTGACTAGACTCTCAATGGCACACATTGTGCAAGCAAGACGAGCTAAGGAGTTCAGTTTGAGAGTATATGAGATAAACGACATCATTTAAAAGTAATATGAGCGATACTAGACTGACTGACCTTCTTACCTACAAATTGACCTCACCTGACTTTACCGACTAACATTTATAAATAGGTCCTTGAGGCATTGGGACTGGGCAACTAGGATGCTGGCGGCATTTCCTCGTTGTATCGCAATGCTGATTCGTTGTGCGATAAAGCCACCAGCTCTTCGGTCACCAGTAACATCAACCAGACGTTTCGGGATTTCTACGAAAAACTTGCGTGCGCTGGGACCCTTATGGACCAAGAGTTTCGACCCCGAATGGTACAAAAAGCTACTCTCTGCCCAGGCTCTTATATTTATTACGTTTTAAAATTTCGGCGCTTTCAGCCGCTCCGCCTGCTTTTACATTAGTTTGTTGGAGATGGGACGGTGCCAGCGTGTCTAGTCCAAGGACACCCCATCGGGTCTCTTGCCATCATCCCTGAAAATGCCAGTCGGGTCAAGAAGAGCAGGCACGTTAATGGTGGCAAGAGACCAAAGGATTACCTATGTCATTAAGCGACGCATGTCACGAAAAACGGCCTGCACTTTTTTTACAACACAAGGACATGAGTGTGGCGCACGCACCGAAACCCCCAAACTCAAAAATCGCAAACCAGTCACCAGTCTAAGGGAGGCCGGATCCAAGAAAGTAAGTACCAGTATTAGAGATGAAAGTACATAGTGATAGTAGCGTATAGCTTCTTCAAAAATACAGGTGGTCGACAAAATTGCAGAAGACAAAGCAAATTATGGCAAACTTAATCAATGACGTCTTCATAGACGATCACTTGGCCAAATTAAGGATAAATACAAGGAATGCGTATATTAAGATACTTAGGACGTTTATAGTTCGAAACTGTACCGCTACAACCTATTCGAACGTGCTAAAAGGACATTTGACATATCCACTTCATATTCCTTACGTAAGTAATTTTCATGTCATTTTGATCATTTCCACGGAAGTTCACATCGAAATGTCACTTAAACACGTTCGAATAGGAATAGGTCCCTAGGACGATAATCGAACGATTGCGGATTTTTAATTTTGTATCTCCATCTCTGTGACTCTGTCACACTTGGATGTTGGAGGAGTGACAAAGAGGTTTGCCCGTCAATGCCCATTTTCGATGTTCGTGTTAGGGGCATGCTGGTAGCTAGGCGACCGAGCGAAGCTCAGAAAATATGTAAACTCGTAAGTCTCGTAACGCGCGTTTTCTCAAAGATGAGACCAAGCTATTATATAAGGCCTATAAGGGGTAGGCGGTCAAACCCGATAAGTCGAGGTAACCGGTTTTTGAAATTCAAACTATGTGCAATTTTTGCAACGTTCTTATTTCAATGAAAAATTATCTCCGCTCATCATCATCATCATCATCATTTCAGCCGAAAGACGTCCACTGCTGGACATAGGCCTCCCCCAAAGATTTCCACAATGACCGGTCCTGCGCCACCCGCATCCAGCGGACTCCTGCGACCTTCACCAGGTCATCAGTCCACCTTGCGGGGGGCCTACCCACGCTGCGCCTTCCGGTACGCGGTCGCCACTCGAGAACCTTTCCGCCCCAACGGCCATCGGTTCTACGTGCAATATCTCCGCTAACCCTCGAATATCAACTTTTCGACCTGAAAAACTCATAACACCTTCAAATTTTCGTCGAAATCGTTAGAGCCGTTTCCGAGATCGCCGTAATATTAGGTAACGAAATATTAGGTAGAGGGTAGTGCTGATGCAAGATGTTTCTTCCTTATTTGATATGTATAAAAGTGATATGCAAAAAAGTGTCCTACAACAATGAGTAAAAAATTGTATAATAAGTTACCGATAGAAATAAAAAAAGAAACAAACATCAACGCATTCCATCGTAAAGTTAAACAACTCCTCCTTAACAAGACATTATATAGTGTAAAAGAATACTTAAATAGCGATTTCTAAATTAAATGTATATTGACGTTCTTAAAAGCGAACCAATCAATGACAAATTATAAGACTGAAGTTGTACTGTAAAATTAATGTGTAGTGAGTTGAATTGTATGTACCTACTAATCTATATATGTAACTTGAGTACCTTGGGTGTACCTACTTTGACGATCTCAATATGTGTGCATATTTTTGTTAGTGTATAATGAAAACAATGTATTGCTATTGAGAAATAAAGTTATCTATCTATCTATCTATCTATATGGAGTTTCAACATGAGGTGTGGTAAATCTTAATATTACCTCAAAATTTTTTAGCTTAGGTACCTAAAACGTAATACTTACGAAGCTTGAGTCTTATTCATAAAAAGTTTAAAGCAAAACCTGCATAAATCTCGTTATAAATAGAATTTAGGCCGGTTATGCAGTTTCTATGGAGTGGGCATATACCTAACTGATTTATTTTATATACAAAAATTGCTCTTATCGGATTTAAATTATTGTGAGATATATTAATATTACAATAAACTAGCTGCTGCTAGAACCTTCGTGCGAGTAGAATTAAATTTTCTTCGCGATTATATAAATACCTAATAAAATACTTATTTAGAGTAAGTACTATATAAAAAATCCCATTGATTTTTATATTGTGTTCGTTATAAGTTAACTTTCAACTCCCTTTTCCCCTTTTGGAAGGTATATTAATAAACGCTGAAATAAGTTTTCTTATTACACAATATGCAGTCAAAAGGCAAATTTTCAAGACTCTCACTTGAAAAACTTCCATATAATGTTTCAGCCCATTTTTAACCCCTTTAGTGGATACATTTTGAAAAGCCCAGAAATTTATTTTCGAATATGTTGATAAGAAATCTATTAATCACAAAGTTTCAAGTCTCTCACTGAGAAAATTAATTGGACGCCATCCCCATACAAATTGCAACTCTCTTTTTAACCCTTTAAGGGATGAATTTTCCAAAACGGGTTCTTATTAAAGTGTTTTCATTATATAAGTAGCCTACTGTACAAATTTCAACTTTCTAACATCAGGAGTTTCGGCCCTGCATTTATGCAAACTTTCAACCCCTTTTTATCCCTTTTGGGGAGGTATATAAATAAAACCTAAAATGAGTTTTCTTGTTACACAATAAGCAGTCAATAGACGAACCCCTTTTTTATTTAGAGGTTAAATTTCGGAAACCCTGGAATTACTTTTATTATATGTTGATAAGAAATCTAAATACAAAGTATCAAGTCTCTCACTAAACATTTTACGCCATCCTTATACAAACTTTCAACCACGTTTTTAACCTTTAAGGAGTTGAAAATGGCAAGCTCGCTTCTAATTATGCTTACCCGTTATATGTATAAGTAGCCCGCTGTGCAAATTTCAACTTTCTAGCACCACTTGTTTTGACTTTACGTTAAAGTATTAACGTACATAGATTCAAAACACTAGTTGGTAAACTATCAACCCCTTTTTATCCTCTTTGGGGATGAATATCAGTAAACGCATTAGTTTTGAAATCAGTTTTCCTGTTACGCAATAAGCAGTCAATGGACCAAATATCAAGGCTCTCACTTGAAAAATCCAGCCTCCATCAACATTTCAACCCATTTTTATCCCCTATAAGGATGAATTTCTCAAAACCCTGAAATTACTTTTTTTGTATTTTATTAAGTAAACTATAGATAAAGTTTCACGTCTGTAACTTAAAATTTTACGCCATTCCCATACAAACGTTCCACCCCCTTTTAACCCCTTAGGGGTTGAATTATTTAAAATCACTTCTTATTACTTGTACCCATTATATATAAATGAAACCTGATGTGAAAATTTGAATTTTCTAACTTCAGTAGTTTCGGCTCTCCGTTGATAAATCAGTGAGTGAGTGCGTGAATCGTTCAGGTCAGGACACACGCATTTACAATAAAATACCCATACATTACAAAAAAAACACTCACCTTTTTCTTACTACGCGCGGAGTATCTAACTAAATATCTTTTCTGTGTATATTTTTGAAAATGGATTTTTAAGTTTTGAATTCCTGTGAAGTTAAAAAGTAGGTATATTTCGTATGGTATTTGACAGTTAAAGTTGGTTTAAGGATGAGCCAAGCTGCCACGGGCGGCCATGTTATGTTATCAGCCTACGTCGCGTTGGCGAAGCAAATCGTGTTCATCTTAGTAGCTACGAGTAAGTTGTGTTTGTGAAGACGGTGAAATAATTATACAGTGTCGTCATAGAACCGTTATATTATTTTCACTCCAATTCATCAATCCCGGGTTCAACGTGCGAGGCGCGTTAGACCGTCACAGCGAGACCTGAAGCAGGGCTCCCGCGTTTGCCGGTGTTCGAGGAGCACCGAGCAGCTTCAAATCAAACCACACGTTTTATGCACAGGATGTATTCAAAACACACTAGTTCGGAGCACATGGCGTTTTCTTTAGAAACTGACAGATCGGCCCGGCCCGGTCACGCCCCGGCCCGTTCTATAAATAGTGTGAGTCATCCTTTAGCCAACTAACCGGCAAATAATCATTTTCAAATCTATGCTCCAAGCTGAATCTGCGAAGTGACTATTTAAAAGAATATCTTCTTGGAATATAATATTAGACAAAATTAAACATTTCCTTTATAAAAACTTGACTAAAAGAAATTACTTATGCCTAATGATAATTTGACAAATGTTAATTTTGCTAAACGTTGATTTGGGAAATGAAACTATTATGAAATTATTTTTGGATTTCTTGGGGAGTGAAATTTTGCAAATCATTTTTTGGCGTAAGGGTAGGATACCAAAGCACCATGTATCCCAATAACTAGGTACCTGATCGGATTATCAATACTAAATATAGGTAGTTAGAAATCAAAAATAAAGCACTTAGACGCTTAATAGCGCCGCTTTGAAAGCCGGCACCGGTAATATTCGCCTGGTTTATTTTCCTTATCACTGTCACAATAAACATCGGCAGTAAAGTGAGTGAGTGGTTGTCGGCTTGCTCTCGTTCATCGACCTGCCGTGGCCTTGCCCTTCGCGGCCTCGCGGAATAAAGCCATTCTTCATACCGGCCACCCGGTCGCTGACAGATGCGGCCATCTACAACGGATTTACGACCGGCGTAAGGCTCTGCAACTTGGCCGGGTTCGAACTATACCACATAGCCATGTAACGCTACTGTGCCACAACCATAACTGACGATATCAACGTAGTTTTTGGTACCGGACAATGTATTTCGAGATTGTTATTCGAAATTGAACAATTTTATGAGTATTACACAATTTTGAATAAAACAGTAGACAGTGGTTAGCACCATGTAGTGCTTAGTGAATTAACAACCAATTTAAAATAAATACCAACAAAATTAATTATAAAAACCGCACTCAAATCGGTTTGTCTGTTCAGGAGCTACGCTGCCACATGTTAAGCTACTGAATAGTTACCTACACCATCTTTTTCCGTCGGGGGTTTTATAATTATCATATCCTATAGAGCGTTGGTGGCCCAGCGGGAAAAGCGAGCGACTTTCAAACCGAAAGTCGCGGGTTCAAGACCCCAATGTGTTTTTCGGAACTTGTTTACCTACGAAAAATCATTTGATATTTACCATTCGCTTGAGAAAACCAATCTAATTACATTGGTTTTCTCAAGCGCAGACAATGGTAGTAGGTTTCGTAAAACTAGGGCCTACGCCAAATCTTGGGATTAGTTACCAAAGCGGACCCAAAGGCCCCCTAAGTCGTGGCATGGTCGGGAAAACCGCTAGGAAGAAGAAGAATAATTGGTGGAATCGGTTCGCATACGAAGTTCAAGAAACCATGATATATTATTGAATATATTTTACATCTCACGCTCACGGTACGGAAAGTCCGAACGTGTACGAGTATGTAGCTGCAAGGTACATACTAACCGACAGGTTTAAAATTACAGTGTTATGTATGTCCACTTAATGTTTTCTCGATATTACTTCCAATGACAGTTGGCAAGCTAGAGAAATGATTGAAAATTCTGTTCCAAGAAGCGTGAAATGAGAGGAGGGTGGGCCAAGCCGCTCGGCGCCGATCGGGCGAGTGCAGCCCATCTCAGGGCAGCCATTTCCTCGCTCGTCAGCGTCACCGAACGTGTCTCACTCGAACCAGCGTGAATGTGATCTTAAGATGGGTAACGAACGACTAGGACTACTTTGTTGTTTTACATCACAAAACAGGTCTCTCTGTTTTGTGTTTTACATGCTATCTACGCTTCTCGCTCCTGCCAATTCATCCTCAGACCTTGAAACATAAATTATGGCAGCCTAAATGATGAATTTGTTCTGAAAATATCACCGCTTCCTATGAATAAAACATTAATCATAAAAGGAGGCTCAGAGGGAGATTTAGATGGTCAATGTAAGTAAGTACGCCTGTTACATTACATGTAGATATTCAAGTCAAGAGCCACAAAATCGCTTTAATAGAACCAATATTAAATACCTACATACTTAAGGATGACTCACGCTAGAACGGGACGGGACGGGGCGGGACGAGAAAATCTGTCAATTTCTATAAGCGGCATTATATAGAGCGTCACTTGACATCCGAGGGCTCCGAGCTATCATGTGATTAAATTTTATTCCCCAAAATTTCTCATTGTTTAGTGGAAAACTCAGCAGTTGGTACATTTGCAGCAGGTTAAGTTTATGGGATGATTTTAGCTTACGATGTAAACCGTTTACGAATACGTTTCTTTAGTTCGGACAGGGTGTAAGATATCGAAGTTCACTCATACTGTGGTTCGCCAGAGGCGTCGCGTTCGGTAGGCGTCGGCATCAAGAGCCCAGCATTCCTTCCAACCGCAGCCCTGTGTTTAGAGCCACGGGCACAACTCGCTCCCGACCACTATTACCCACTATCCACATGTAGGTACATTGCCCCGAAATGAGATGAGAAACTTAATAATGTGAAGAGGTTTAGGAAACTTTGAATAGTGAAAATAATATAGGAATCCATTTGCTAAACGTTAAATGTGGATAGGTAAGGTAACTATAATTAGTGTTGGTCGTAATAGTTGTTATGATCGTTATTTTCCATAATTGGATGTGAAATATAAGGAAATGTGACAAATCGGACACATAAACTACTCGACCGCGATGTGCCACCAAACCAAAACAATAGGTACATACCTACTATGCGGCAGTTCTTAACACTACGAGTATGAATCCAAAGTGGCTGTAGCATTCAACATACATTCGCCTTCGGGTTCACTTCCCAATGAACCGTACCAAATATTGACCACATTTTAAATGTTTCGGTTTTTTGGCGCTAGGATCTCTAGTTCCTCGAAGTTAAATCTGTATGAGGGGCCCGTAAAAGACGTACCTATGTCCATCTGTCTGTTATAGCATTATATTCTCCAAAGTCCTAGCTAGATTAGCTTACTCACTCGTAATCAAATGACAACTAATTACAATGAATGATCGTCACAGTCACAGGAAGCCGGGCAGAAGTTGGACGCACGCCATTACAATTAAAGTGGCCGACCACTCGGACAAGACACCGATCGCTACTGTAATTACCGTCACGCAACTGTGCGCCCGCCATCGCCACCGCCCGTCCACCACTCGCTCCAATACCTATTTGTCTCCCACGATCCAAGCGCCACGTTTTGCCAAACCTTTGATACTGTACCGCCGTAATGGTGATTTAAATACGTCATTGTCGATTAGAAGGTCCTCGTCTTCCTATAAGACCTACATAGGTACTAAAGCAGTGGCAGCTTGTCCAATCCCTGCGTTTTCACTTATTTCTTCTCTATTTATATTATATTATATTTATATTATATCCTCGTCCTCCTTTTTTCTTTAAAGGGTCGGCAACGCGCATGTTACACCCCTGGTGTTGCAGGCGTCCATAGGCTACGGTGACCGCTTACCATCAGGCGGGCCGTATGCTTGTTTGTCACCGTCGTAGTATTAAAAAATATATATATATATACATATTTGTCTCCCACAATCCCACGGACGGAGCACTTTTCGCCAACCAAATCTTTGATACAGGAGCCTTGACGTGTAAGAGTCCGGTATACTTATTTTGCTCAGCTTTTTAGTACTATATTGGAGCAAATAACAAGAATTCTTTTCGTTTTTCAATATAATACGGAAGATAATTTCATTTGAAATGGAATGTATGAACGTTTGTATTCTTTTAAATAACAACAAATTTAAATAAAGACCTTAAAATAAAACTTACCTAAATAAAAATTAAAAACTAAACTTAAAAATAAAAATAAACTAAGCTAAATAAAAAAATTGCCCCATAACGCTGCCTAGTGGATGCGTGCCCACAATGCTGGCAGCATTGCCCCGTTGTATGGCAATGCTGATCCGCTGTGCTAGATATGACCCAGCCCTCTGATCACGCGTCACTTCGAATATCCTGCGGCTGCATTCTTTAAACACTCTGTGGGCGCTTTCCTCCCAGTGCCCTAAAGTCTCAAGTTCTCAACCCCAAACGGCTCAAATATGAACTACTTTTTTGTTTTTAGATTTTTTAAATGTACCTAAATCTGAGGACTGAATTGTGTAAGTTATACATACATATGTGTTAGAAAATGAGTCGTTTAAGGAATAAATGCAACACTTTTTCCACTTTCATATATTTGTACATCTATAATGTACATTTAGCTAGAGCAAATTGAAGAAAAATTGCCAAAGTTTAGCAGGTATATTTGGGTATTCAAACTTTCAGACTTGGCCATACAAACTTTCAACGTCCTTTTCATCACATTATGGATGGAATTTCCAAATCGCTGATATCATTTTTTTTATTTTAATACAAAAGCTTTTATTTAAAAATTAAAGTCTAGCTTAAGCAGAAAAGCTTACACCATACAAATTTTAAATATGTTTTCACCACTTCAGGGGTTGATTTTCCCAAAATGTTAAAAACACTTTTCTTTTAAGAACATTTACATACACATAAATTAAAGTCTCTAGCTTAAACACAAAACTTTCAACACTGTTTTCATCGGGGTTGATTCTTCTATATCGGTGAAATCACTTTTTAAAAATTCTAATGAGTAAGGTATATTTTTACAAAGTTTGAAATCAAAAACAAGTGAAAAATGACAGGAATCTTTTTATTTTATTTAGGTATTACTCTTTTGAAAATATATAGTGTGTAAGTCTAATACGGGCGATAAATTTAACCAAACATAGAATTCATTACTGTTATCAATAATTAAAACATATTTTTAAGTTCCACTTAATTATGACCCCATAATTGATTTTTTATAAAATTTTCAGCAGCAATGCACTATAAAAAATTTGACGCTGACAGTTGTCAACGGATGTTTAAGGCGAGTGTGTTTGCATTACATTGCGGGCCGAATTATTTTGTATGGATTTTTTTTTATTGCAATTCTATTTAAAAGTCACCTAATTACATTTCTTATGTCCTATACTAACCACCGTTAAGAGGTTTGCCCGTATTAGATTTACACACTGTATAATCGTATGAATCTTATGATATTATTAAAACCAAGTTCATATAAACAAGCTTTAGCAGTTCCCCAGATATTTAACGATGTTACAGATGGACGGACAGAACAGATAGATAGACAGAGTCGTACCATAAGGATTCCATTTTTACCTTCTTGGTACGGAACCGTAAAAACATGCGCATGTGGTTATAGGAATAGTACATAGGTACATAATAGTACTTATGTGCAGCGTTTTTCTACATACTAACAGTCAACCAATTGGAACCCTAGGCCACTCTAGAACCATGTCAAAATGACAAGCACTATGACATAGTCCTACCTAGGGTTCCAATTGGTTGACTGTACTATTATTTATTCTGTGACTGTACATACTTTCGAAATCTTTGATTCTGATATTGATGAGCTTGGTTCAAGAAGTACCTATTGGGTTTTCTTTTCATTATTTTGTGCCTGTTATAACACTACCTACAACCTTCGATCAGTACAAGCTCAGAGCGTCAATGTCTTGCACAGTTAATAAATTTCTAATAAATAATTATTAGGTATCGCTCAACTTACCTTCTTTGTTTGACTAAGATACACACATGTACAATAGTACAAGTCTCGCAAATGATTGGTTAACGCCGTAGGTACTCGTACTCTAGGTAGGTGCAGCGGCAGCTGTAACTCGAGGTTCGCGGGAAACGATAATATTCTCGGAATTATCAGGTGCGCAATCACGGAGCTCTCCTCGCACCGCACGAAACAGTTGAAATGCCCGAGGTGTACCTGCTCGTATGTGACGTAAAGGAGCACTCCGCGTGACGCTTTTATACCCTATCCGAGGGTTCCCCAGGTGGCTGAGTGCTTTAACATGGGTACAGTGGCGTTTAAAAGTACATGGACGTTTATTAATTAATTCATTCATAAATTATGCATGCACTTTTGAACACGATATTACTCGTATCATGTTTATATTTTAATTTATTAGATGAATACCTCCTGTATTAAAGAGGAAATTAAAAAAAAGGTTATAGTCCAATTAAGCTAAGTTTGACTCGATTTTGCTAGCACAGACTGTCAACATTTCATAAAAGTATGACGTTTAAAATAAGTAAAATAACGTTCCCCTCTCGGCCCAGCAATTTTTAGTTTGGCTATAAATCCAACCATCCAAAGATTGAAATCAAAATTCAATGTCTGGTAGCTAGATGACGGGATCCTAGGAGGCGACGTGAATTCTGTGCCCTCTGAGTTGTCTTTTATTAAGAGTAGTTTCAAAAGCACCCGACTTTTTGGACCCGGGTATGTCCTTAAACTACGTCCAACAAGTGAGGTAGGGCACAGCGAAACGTCATCTCGCTTGAATCTGGAGCAGCCTGACTGGGGAAGTACCTCCACCTTACAGAATACCGAAGCCATAATAACATCACTACTTACTTTGTAGGTATGTGGTGTTGTGTTCCTCACGGTGAGTAAGGTTTCCAGAGCTCCAATCCCCCCAACCTCCCCCTTAATGACGATGACAGCGCAGATTAATAAGCTACCCCAGGAGGGTACCAGCTGCTCTAGCGCTGGAGAATCCCTTTCTGGGCTTCCATGCTCAGGTACTGTCGTGCCTGAGCGTGGACGCCGAGAGCGCCCCGTTTCGTACTCTGGGGGGGGCAAATCCGCGCTCCGCCATCCGCCATCCTCCCGAGGCAAGAGCAAGACGGCTACGGCAGCCCCTGCCACGCTCGCTGTGGATTTCTGCAACATCAGGGGTTTGCATTCTAATCTTAATGCTGTCCATCATCACCTCGAGACAGCTAAGCCGGCCTTGCTTTTTCTGACAGAGACGCAGATATCGTCTCCAGCGGACACAAAATACCTCTCCTACCCTGGGTACGAACTAGAGCATTCCTTTCTGCCTAGGGCTGGAGTGTGTGTGTACGTTAGAGGCGATATCAGTTCTCGTCGCCTCAGCAATCTTGAAGGTAGGGACCTTTCCACCTTATGGCTACGTGTTGATTGTGATGATCATCCTCGCGTCTATTCGTGCCTCTATAGGTCCCATAGCGGTGATGCCGAAACTGACCGACTCTTGGAGCAGATTCAAACGGCTGTGGATTCAGTGCAGCAGCAGATCCCATCCGCTGAGATCATCGTTCTTGGCGATTTTAACGCCCATAATGCCGAATGGCTGGGCTCCAGCAAGACTGATCATGCGGGGAGATCTGTTCACGACTTTGCTCTGACCTACGGCTTGACACAACTGGTTACTGCGCCTACGCGAATCCCAGATGTGGAGAGCCAGGAACCTTCCCTGTTGGACCTTCTGCTGACTTCTCACCCGGTTGGCTATGATGTATCCGTTGCAGCCCCTCTCGGTTCCTCGGATCATTGCCTCATCCGGAGTACAGTGCCTCTCACGTGCCCGCCGCGTCGGCGAGTTGCTTGTAGCCGCCGTGTGTGGCACTTTAAGTCAGCAGACTGGGACGGGATGCGGGTGTTCTTTGCGTCTTACCCGTGGGGGCAGGTTTGCTTCACGCCGGATGATCCTGATATCGCTGCTGACTCTGTTGCTGACGTGGTGCTTCAGGGAATGGAACTTTTCGTTCCATCCTCTGCGGTACCTGTTGGTGGCAAAACCCAGCCTTGGTTTGATCGCTCCTGCAAAAAGGCGTCTCGCCGAAAGCTGGAGTGCTACCAAGCCTGGGTAAATGCGGCGGCGGTACAGGATGTAAAGACCAGCGCTTTAAAAAAGGAGTTTAACTTTGCCTCCAGGTCCTTCAAAAGAGCCATTGCCAGAGCAAAGTCGTTGCACATTGGTAGGATTGGCGAGAAACTAGAGCGTCTCCCCTCGGGAACTCGTGCGTTCTGGTCTCTTGCCAAAGCTATCCAGGGGAATTTCTGCACGCCGTCTTTTCCACCTCTGCACACGGGAAATGATTCGTTGGCCCACGACGCAAAAGACAAAGCCGATCTACTGGGTAAGCTTTTTGCGTCCAACTCGACTTTGGATGACGGGGGACAAGCGCCGCCGACTATACCGCGGTGCGAGAGCTGTATGCCAGATGTACAGTTCCGCCAAAGCTTTGTGCGTAAGGCTCTTCGCTCCCTCGACACCCATAAGTCCAGTGGGCCTGATGGAATCCCTGCAATTGTTCTCAAGATGTGTGCTCCTGAGTTGGCACCGGTCTTAACGCGTCTTTTTCGGCTCTCCTACTCTTCTGGCGTAGTCCCGACTTCGTGGAAGTCAGCTTTGGTGCACCCGATCCCTAAAAAAGGCGACCGCTCAAATCCATCCGACTACAGGCCGATAGCTATAACCTCCCTTTTCTCTAAGATTATGGAGTCCATCATCAATCGTCAGCTCCTCTGGTACCTAGAGGATCACCAGCTGCTGAGTGACCAACAATACGGTTTCCGTAGGGGTCGTTCGGCTGGTGATCTTTTAGTTTACCTGACACATTGCTGGGCACAGGCGATAGAGAGTAAAGGTGAGGCACTGGCAGTTAGTTTGGATGTAGCGAAGGCCTTCGATCGCGTTTGGCACAAAGCACTTCTTTCGAAACTTCCATGCTATGGGCTCCCCGGGAAATTATGCGAATGGGTCAGCAGTTTTCTAGCAGACAGAAGCATTAAGGTCCTAGTTGACGGTGAATGCTCAGACTCAATGTCTGTGAATGCTGGTGTCCCTCAAGGCTGTGTGCTATCACCCACGCTATTCCTCCTGCATATCAATGACATGTTGCAAACTAGCGGCATTCATTGTTATGCTGATGATAGTACGGGTGATGCCTCCTACACCGGCCGCGCCAATATTTCCCGGGAAAACGTCATTGAGAGCCGGAACAAACTTGTGTCCGAAATTGAGACCTCCCTAAAAGAAGTCTCAGATTGGGGTCGACTTAATTTGGTCCATTTTAACCCTACAAAGACACAGGTTTGCGCGTTCACCGCAAAAAAACTTCCGTTCGTCGCGTCACCTCGTTTTGAGAGCACTCCCCTATCTGCCACAGCCAGTATTGGAATCCTTGGCGTTGACATCTCGAGTGAAGTCCAGTTCCGCGGCCACCTAGAGGGTAAGGCCAAATTGGCCTCGAAGAAGCTCGGTGTGCTCAATAGATCGAGGCAGTATTTCACGCCGGCCCATCGCCTACAGCTTTATAAGGCGCAGGTTCGCCCGCATATGGAATACTGCTCTCATCTTTGGGCAGGGGCACCTAAGTACCAGCTTCTTCCTCTAGACCGCATCCAACGGAGAGCAGCTCGAATTGTCAACTGCCAACGTATTTCTGATCGGCTTGATCCCTTGGCGCTGCGTAGAGATGTGGCCTCACTCTGTATTTTCTATCGCATGTATTATGGGGAGTGTTCCGAGGAATTGTTCGGATTAATCCCTGCCGCTTCTTTCCGCCATCGCCCTACGCGACAATATTTCCACTCTCACCATTTAGATGGTTGGCAGTCCTCAACTGTGCGCTTTTCCCGAAACTTCCTGCCTCGCACAGCTAAACTGTGGAACGAACTGTCGCCAGCGGTGTTTCCGGACCGATACGACCTTCAAACCTTCAAGAAAAGAGCGTACTCCCACCTTAAAGGCCGGCAACGCACTTGCGACACCTCTGGTGTTGCGGGTGTCCATGGACGACGTTAATCGCTTACCATCAGGTGATTCGTTTGCTCGTTTGCCCCCTATAGCATAAAAAAAAAAAAAAAAAAAAAAAAAATATTAGCTTATTAGAGCTGAATTTCGCAAAATGCCAACTCTTCATTCACAATTCATCTTGCATTTTTGCCGATTTAAAACACAAATTTGGCCATCTGGCTCGTAGGAGCCAGATGGCCAAATTTGTGCAAAGAGAACGTTTGTCTAAGTTAACTTGATAGTAGTATCAAGTTAACTTAGACAAACGTTCTCTTTGCCTCTTGGGCCCCCCTATATTTGAAGAATCTTTTCCCTTTTTAGGGTTACGCTAAATATACTTAAAATATTTTATCTTGTGTAGTATCAAAACGTCTATTAACGAAGTTTTAAGTCTGCAACCTGAATAATGATTCACATCTCATACAAACTTTCAACCCCCTTTTTTATCCCATAGGGGATGAATTTCGGAAAACGGGAAATACGGTTTCAAAGGACCGTAGATCTTAGTATATAGTTTAAATTTCAACTCGATGCCTTAACGCACTGCCGTCCCGAGATAAAGGGTCTTGAATATTCACATCTCATACTAACTTTCAATTCCTTTTTTATCCCTTATGGGATGAATTTCGAAAAACGCTAAACATACTTTTCTTGTGTAGTATCAAAGAGTCTATAAACGAAGTTTTAAGTCTGCAACCTGAATAATGATTCACACCTCATACAAACTTTCAACCCCTTTTCTTATCCCTTAGGGGATGAATTTCGGAAAAATACGTACTATAATTTTATCATAATTATCATGAACATACGTAGTAAATATTACTAGTGGTTCGCCCCGAAAGGGAACTCGCGGTCGCGACCCCTATATCACGGCAACTCCTAGACCGATTTGGCTCATATTCGAAATTAAAAATTATACTTATCTTAACGAACCACCTGCAAAATTTCACGACGGTCAAACCAACAATACTTGAGCTATCGTCGAACAAGCATACATACATACATACAAACGACGGATTATCCAAGTAGATTGGACTCCGCCGGCTTCGCTCGCTCGTTAAATTTGCTCTTAAAAACCGGGTAACTGTGAGTTGTACTAGCGCACTCGCGGTTCCGTGCTGGTGGTACAGAGCTCTCAGTGCGCGACAATTTTCTGGTTTTCAGATTTTTTCTGTACTACTGCTACAATATCTTGTTTTTTGCCAAATTTTGTGATTTTAGGTCAACGGGACAGGGAAGTATACCACGGAATCAAAATTAATACAAGTAATATAAGTACCGAACGATACTGCAACGACTGATACGTCAATGACCCTGAGTACGATTCAAGTAAAAAAAACGAAATAATTTTTTTTTTTTACTTTGTTTGGAACTGCTGATTGGAAACGCACCTATCTCCACACAAAGTCAAAAAAACGTATTTTGAATTTTTTCTACTTTTGTCGTACTCAGGGTCAATGGGTCATTGACCTTATCAGCTGTTGAAGTATCGTTCGGTACCTTTGTTACACCCTGTATACATTTTGACTCCGTTTGCAAATGTATGGGATGTGCGACATAAACAGCCGTATCTTTTGATTGTGTAGACATTTGTTTTTTTTCCACAGCTTCACCGCAGACTTTAGTATTTGGTAGGTATAGCTATTCATTGTAACTTCTTATCCTTACCACAAAATAAGTAAATAGTCTAAAGTACAGAAGCTTCTCTTTCCTACATTTGAAGTTTAATTAGCTTGTCAAGCATGCAAATGTCAGGAGGACATTAACATTAGGGTTGTCACCATGCTATCAGATGCATTTGGTGGTACCTACAACGTTTAATTTGTCCATGTATAAATTAGTATGCGGTATTTAATATATAAATATATCTGAACGCACCCGTGAGGTAATGCGCGTTGTGCGAACCCTGGCAGTTTATGCCACCCATAGGCGGAAGATTTTGTGTCAACGTAAACGCGGAGCAGGGGGTGTCCCTGTGTCTACGCGTTTTCAAGATAAAGGGTCTTGACAGACCGTTCCGTTTTTTCTTGTGGTACCTTCGGAACCCACAAAAGGGACCCCTTTTTAATAACAGACCTCTTGCCGTCTTGCCTATTACGTGCTATGAGGCCTATGAGTATGGCTTAGGTATACTCGTATTTACATACCTACACATTAACAATCCGGTGATGGGAAAGGGAGGTATTTTTTTGTTGCAACCTTACATTGTAAAGTAATAAATATATAAATAAATAAATAAATATCAGTAAGGGTGACTCACACTAGAACGCGACGGGACGGGGCAGGACGGGACGATCTGTCAGTTTCCATAGAAAGCCTCACGTAACATCCGAGGGCTCCGAGCCACGTGATTCTTTCTCTAGAAATTGACAGAACGTCCCGTACTATTGTGAGTCATCCTATAAATACGAGGTTGTAAGGCTTAGAACCTCGTATTTTATTGATTTATATCTCACTGCGAAAGTTATCTATAACAAGCTTCACAATCGACATACATCGTAGGGAAAGGTGAGAGTATAACTGCATGGGAGTAGCTATAAAGTGTTATTCCAAGTGCTTGTAGAGTATGAGGGCAACGATCGCTGGGAAAACCATTACAACAGAGCTTTCATTTGTACAGTCATTCAAGGATCTCGAGGTCACGTTTACTGGGTCGTGCACTCGTGCATAAACTTGAGTTACCCGCGCCCTGAGCACAAGGAGAACAAGAACACTGGGCCTAAAGCCTCAGCAAGTCAGCAGGCGGGTTGACGTCCTCGCCGACTGAATGAAACGCCGTGAACACGACAACGGCGATACGCACCATGGTTCGCAATTTATTGCCAACCCGGCGGCTCGGTTACGCAACGATAAAATTGTCGCTTATATGACTGCGATTACACGCCAGCCACTATATCTACAGCCTGCCATTATATTACGATATCACCATTTCCTGAGATTTTACTGCATTGTGGAAAGCTGCCAGAATTTGCTTCCTTTGCTTTGGTTAGACACGTATTTAGGTAGCTGGCACTTGGGTAGCTGGCAAATTTTTAATGTAGCTTGTTAGTGTAAAGGGAAACATCGAATATGCTAAAGTAGGTAAAATAGTCCCTGTTTTGTTAATCCCATGTTGGTTTGAATGTGGTAGTTTAAGGTAAGTAGTTATTTTGTTCCTATTTATATGTTTAAGTATACAAATTGTTGTACCACCATACGCACCCGACAGCATGGTGACAACCCTATTGTTAATGTCATCATGACTTTTTTTTTAAATATATTATGGGACAATCTTACACATATCGACCTAGTCCCACGGTAAGCTCAATAAGGCTTGTGTTGTGGGTACTAGGCGACGATATATATAATAGACAGATACATATAAATACTTAAATACATAGAAAACATCCATTACTCAGGAACAAATATTGGTGATAAACACACAAATAAATGCCCTGACCAGGATTCGAACCCGGGACCTCCTGCTTCGTAGGCAGGGTCACTACCAACTAGGCTAGGAGGTCGTTGCATGCTTGACAACCTAAACGTCAAAAGCAGGAAAGACAAGCTTCTGTACTTCGTTACTATTACTTATTCTTATTCTGTGATCTTGCTGTCACTTGCTGGTGGGCGCGAGGTGCAACAATAGATAACGAAACGTAAACGACACATCGTTTACTACAGCAATTCGTGGTAAGCAAACTATTCATCAACTTGATACGTTATGCTTGTTTTTAAAGAAAAGTACCCACCACTTTGTCGCTTGTGGATAAGGTTCATTTCTAAATAAATCATTTTAGCATTAGCGCCTTACCGGCATGGGACAAAGAGGGACCTTATACTAAAAACAGTCATATCACTTAACTGTAATTTAATGCAAGTACCATGCACCGCTCTGCGTCGAGCAATTAATCCGTTCAATTGAATATGTCAACCAATCGGCCTTTAACGCTCGTTCGATTAAAAATTAAGGACAACGGCTTTTAAAGGCGCCTATTTCAGTCACTACAATTCCCGTTTAGACTGCTAGAGCGATAGACGTGCGCTAAATGTTTTCAAATAGAATCGATAAATACGATCACATATTTGCTAATATCGAATTCTTTAAAGTAGGCATTGCATTGCACTACGGACAATACAAAACAAACAGTTTAACAGAGAACTTATCCTTTTATGAGGTTGGTTTAAAAGTGTGACCGAAAACTACACCTTTTGTTACGGTCTATACGCTGTTTAACAACATTGTTGACGTTGGTCACTTGTGAGAGGGAGACGCTTTCTCAGACAGACGAACGGGGCGATACTATAAATAAGGGTTCTTATTACTTTCTAGCTCACTACGGGGGTAACGGGAGGGACCCTAAATGCAGAAGCTTTTTTAGTCATACTAAAGTATTTATATATGAATAATAATAAAAGGTCGTCAATGTATAAATTCAGAACGTACCACATCAAATGCAGCCTATTCTTCTGTAAGCCGTAGTATGCGTACGAGGCGAATACAAGATGCAGGCAGGCTCGCGCTCGCCGGCCGCGGCCGCACAACGACCGGCCCGCGTAATGACAGCTCCGCCGCCATTAGCTCTCATTACCTCACAGTCACGTACCGCAGAAATGGATTTGTCTTTGCAAAAATAATGATTGTAGATTGCAGACCGCCTTCAAAGAAAATTGGATTCGTATACGTGTAAACAGGATCCGAGATAGGTAGGTTTTGCTCCGCATCGTCGCCCTTCGGGGTGAGGCGTTGCACTATTGCAGGATGGTTGAGGCTCTTGAAATACTTTAATTTGCTTACTGACGCCCAATCTACGCAAAACATCTAAATATTCAAGATACCTCCTGAATTTCATATTTAAGTAGTAGTAATAGTTTCGTAAATATTATATGGTTATCCGCTGAAATTACCAGAGGTTTAAGATGTAGATAGATGCACTGTACCTACATACTGATAGGCCTACTTCCACGGATCACTTCGTTCGACCTATATTAATTGAAAATGGCGGGAATTACCCGACATTTTCCGACATTCGGAATTACCCGAATACACCTTAGAGATAAAATAAGTAGGTACACAACTTTCGAATGTTCGTAGGCTTGCATATCGATTCACAAATGCGTTTAAGAACCTGAATAAGTGAAGACACAAGCCGCCACATTTTTTACAAGCTGCAGGAGATGATTTATTTCATATTACATTCTCATGCTCGTAACCAAAAAATAAAGGTCTAAAGGAATCGCACATTAATACCCACTAATTGAAATTTCTGAAAAGAAGGCAATTTTAACGTTTCAGGTTTAATTTAGAAACCGTCTGATGTTCTTATGACAAAATGACAAGTTAGTTATTAAAATATGAAACTACTGGAGCTTGACTAATATTTTTAACTAATTTGATACGTCACAAAAATATCTGATGCACTCTTATTTGTACAGCCATATGAAGGTGTCACATAGCGCCTTTTCCGGCGTACGCTATGCTATGAAGCGGATAATATAAAGTACAATGCAGCTGACTGTATACGTGTAGTTGACGCCAAAAATACGTTTGGCGTCGTCGATATAGGTACGTATAATTAAAGTCAGATTTTTCTTTTAAGTGCATGTTTAACTCGAACGTGGAGTTATCGTAATGCTTTTGAAAGGCTGTTATCGCCGGCCTGAACATACTACAAGTACAATACCTACCACAATATCTGAGTGCCAATACCAATTTTGGTAAATAAATTTTCCCCACAAAGAATCGTTAGACGTTTCACAATTCATTTAATACGGTAAATAAAAATAAAAAACATTTATTCTCGAAATATATACAGTAAGTGTAACTTAACTTACCTAACTACCTACCTCTACCTACCTTAAATCTAAAGTAGGTCCTTGAGGCATTGTACCTAGGATGCTGGCGGCATTTCCTCGTTGTATCGCAATGCCGATACGTTGTGCGAGGAAGCCACCAGCTCTTCGGTCACCACGTCACCAGTAACATCAACCAGACGTTTCGCGATTTCTACGAAAAATTTGCGTGCGCTGGGACCCCATGGACCAAGAGTTTCGACCCCGAATGGTACAAAAAGGTACATACGGTAAATTCATACATATACGTTTCGGAATGTAGCAAGGGTTAATGATTTAAAGAACATTGTAGCCACCATTATCTTCTCTGAAATGTTTGTCGGCTCATTCTGTTAATGGCAGGATTTTCAAGCGGTATTTTACAGTCAAACAATACGGTCAATACAGTCAACAGTAGGTAGGTATCTCACAAAACCGGTAGTGTTCAATTATTAACTTATAAAAGATCAGAATACAAGTTTTGAATACGGGACCCTAAGAGGCGATGTGAATACTGTGCTCTCTGACTTGTCTTTTATTAAGAGTAGTTTCAAAAATATTGGTTTAGATATGAATTTTGCAAAATGCGAACTCTTCATTCAAAATTCATCTTGACCAGACCATCTTGGCCAGATCGTCAAATTAAATTTGACGATCTGGCTCCTATCAAGTTAGTAAACAACCGCTCTCTTTGCCCTTGGGCCCCCCTATATTTGAAGAATCTTTTCCCGACTATATTTCTAACTCGATATCAAAATTCAAAAGTCACAAGAATTTTACTCGAGATTAGCCCTCATTATGCTCTTGTAATTCTTAAATTCTGTCTTTTTGTCCCTAAATTCAGGTATGTGCTCCGATGATGTCCTTCTTGGAAATATCTAAGTAAATGTACTATCAACTATAGATGATTTGACAAAAATTTGTTTAGAGACGATTCTAAATATTCAGCTGAATGAGCCTTCCTGGTCTCAGGCGTCCCTCCCTTCGGTTCGGGGCTTTAGGAATTCGCAAAATTTCAAGTGTGGCTTCCCTAGCCTTTTTAGCAAACACTCATAGCACAGCCGGTCTCAGGAAATATTTTAAGGGCTTTGCCCACAAACTGTGAGATCGCAAGCTTTGACGATGCTAAAAATGCTTTTAAAATTGCCTGCCCGTAAAAAGACTTTCCAGACAACCCAAAATCACAAAGGAGTGGGGACAATGTTTACTGCGATTTAACTTACAATACTCTTCTAAATAACTCACGCGAGGCTTTTGGCGGTCGGATCCCGGGAGGCTGGTTACTGGCTTCATGCCCATCCTTCGCCTAATACTGGTACTCTCGTGGATCCAGCCTCCCTTAGACCGGCGACTGGTTTGCGACTGGGGGATTCGGTGTGTGCACCACACTCATATACTTGTGACACAGACATGGACCGACTGGGACACCATGGATTGTGTTGTAAAAAAAGTACAGCCCGTTTTTCGAGACAGGCGTCGCTTAACGACATAATCCGTCGGTCTCTTGCCACCATCAACATGCCTGCTCTCCTTGAGCCGACTAGTATTTTTATGGATGAAGGCAAAAGACCCAATGGGGTGTCCTTAGTTCCTTGGAGTTTGGGACGGATGCTAGTGTTGGATGCTACCTGCGTAGACACGCTGGCACTGTCCCATCTCCAACGAACTAATGTAAAAGCGGGCGGAGCGGCTGAAAGCGCCGAAATTTTAAAACGTAATAAATATAAGCCTGGGCAGAGAGTACCTAGTTGTACCATTCGGGGTCGAAATTCTAGACCCATGGGGTGCGCTGGCACGCAAGTTTTTCGTAAATCGCGAAATGTCTGGTTGATGTTACTGGTGACCGAAGAGCTAGTGGCTTCCTCGCACAACGTATCAGCATTGCGATACAACGAGGATCCTAGGTACAATGCCTCAAGGGCCTATTTTAGATTTAAGGTAGGTAGAGGTAGGCAGCTCGGTAAGTTACACTTACTGTATATATTTTGAAAATAAATGTTCGTTGAAAAAAATTACATATGTTTAATAAGACAATAAGCTACCTATAGGTTTGAGTCAGTCAATCGTAATCGCACGTACAACGGTCATCATAATAAAACCTGTGGTCGTCGGTAAAGGCACGGCCTCGAAAGTTTTCACACATAAATCATGTTAACGCACAGTCACAACCCAACGCGGCTGTTCGAGCACAAATTACACTAGCGTTACCCGACCGCGGCGCGGGCGCACACTCGTTATTACAACTAATTGGCGACAATCAGCTACTGCCGTTGCATTGCAGAATTTTCTCGGAGCTACGCAATATTTTCAAAATACTGTCGTGATGTTTTACTGCATAATACTGGTCGATCGTTTTTTTAAACAGAGGACGTTCTCATTTCGGTTGAATGTTTGTAACCTCAGAACTCCGTCATTTCTAAACAAATTTGAATTTGTAAGTTATTTTGAGAGTATTGTTGCATTCATATTGGTCCTTTTATCCGTTAAATTCGAATCCTATTTAAATGTCAAAAAATTGAGGGCACTCCTAAAATCTTACAGGTGTACATACTATTACATACCCTAAGGCGATGTCTAAATTAGTGTTTGTCCGTTGAATTTGAATTCTTTCCTAATGATAGATCCCATGAAAAATGCAGGGCATTCCTAAAACCTTACAGGCGTACATACACTACGGAGATGATTACATTGCTTAATATGCATTGGTGTGCATTCAGGCATTGCCTTCAAAAAGTGCCGCTAATTAGCAAAAGTACGGCTGATGAAGACTAGAACACTTGCCCACCACATACAATAATCGTAAGTGGCATTATTATTAAACCAATCTAGACTTGGCTATTGATTTGCTAGGTAACCTACAGATCGATTCACGAAATCTGGCGCGGGAAATGTACGAAACTGTCATTAATTATATAGACATGCCGCGCCAGCTTTCGTGAATCGATTTGGAGACCTATTCGAACGTTTTTTAAGTGACATTTCGATGCGAACTTGCGTGGAAATGATCAATATGATATGCTAATGACGTATGGAATATGGTCAGGTTAGCACGTTCGAACTTCGAATAAATAGATCTCCTGTACCTGAGGCTAATACTTAGCTAAATTTGCGGCCGATCTGTCAGTTCCTATAGAAAACGTCACTTGCTCCGACGTGATTCTTTCTATAGAAATTGACAGATCGTCCCGTCCCGATCTAGTGTGAGTCATCCTTTATGCTTAAAGTATTAGAGGAGTTTAAAACTGTACCTTATTTACCTACCAAAAATGTTGCTTCATAAACTTTACATTGTATGTAGTTCAGCAACTGTCCCAATTAACACAACAAAACAACACTGGGTTATAAAAAACTTGGTCACGTGTGAGTCTGACTCGCGAACCGAGGGTTCCATAATAAACATTTAGTTATCGTATTCATCCATAAACACGTTGCAATAAATTGCATTTCGAAGTTAACATTTTTTGTTAGCCATGTATCGTAGACTGGGTCACTAGTTTGCACGTGACAATGTTATATTTTTATAATTCGTCAATTAATTGAAGGAATTCGCTTAATTCCTCATGTTACCCATTCCCATTAGATAAAAGTATAGGCCCAATTAGGAGTGACTTCGAAATTGATTCAAAAATGACGGAGCAAGTACGAGCCGACGAGGTAACAAAATTAAGTCCAAAATAACTATAGATTATAGGGGTAGGAACGTAAACATATAAAACGCGCTTTACCCATTCTAGATTTTACAATTGTGTGAGTAGATAGAATTACCAAAGCGGGTAGAAGACACTACATGCGTATCGTAGTAGGTACGCCACTACCCACAGCAATATTAGTAGTCAAAATACCAAATAATATTTGAAGAATATTTATTACGGGTACAGATTTCTGGACGAGCCGGTGCATCGAAGTGCCGGGTTACCGAGATTGTACTGTATGGACTATATAGAAGTAGGTAATATTATTTTTCACTTTTCTTGCTTGAAAAGTTCCACTTTACGTCGCCTATACAGTAAAATCGCAGGCGGCCGGCGCTCGCCGACGCCCCCGCGCTCCAAGCCGCCTGCGAAAGGTCCTCGTTGCACTCGAACTAATAAATAGCCTCGGCTAAAATGGGTTATTTTATGCCCTTGATATACAATCTACTATTTCTTAAACATGGTCAGAAATGGTCGCATTGTGTTCGCAAATAGAAGACTCCAGCGGACGCAGCGGGGGATCATTTTACTCCTAGGGAAAAATGGCCTCCTGGCCCCGGTTCCCTCGCTCTACACGCCGCCTGAAATAGGGGTTGCCTGAGCTCGGCTATGCCGGGCCTCGGCAACCACTTCGTCTATCAGTAGGTATAAGTTATCATGTGTAAAGAAGATGTCGGACTACTTAGGTGTAGATACTGAAAGAGGGCTCTATATCTTGTTCAGGGAATGTACCGTTTCTTTGGTGTTCGTTGATTATTTAATAAAACACATTAGAATCCGTTAACGCATGCGGGTGCAGTCACGCGGTGGGAATGGGAGAGAAATGCTGTTATAAAACAAAAGAAATTTACCATAGGTCGACTGGTTCCCTCGACCCTCGGTTCGCACGGCCCAACGCGGAAACGCCCTGTTTACACGTTATGACAAAAAAGCGAAAATCAAGCAGGCGCACGAGCATACAATACAATACCTAATGTAACTACCTGGGAACGGTGGTCGCACTTGGTTCTAGTAAAACATTTTACAACGCGATAACAATGTTTTGAATTCTAAGGGTATCGTAAAATGACCGATCGTAAGCCAAAAATAATGATGACTATAAAAATATACTACTTACTTTGATTAAACTTAACATAACCACAATTATGGCGTTATAGCTACGCGTGACAGCCCCCAATAGGAACGTGACTAAAATTTAGAATAAGTTTCATGTGATATCACCGCTATCCATAAATTAAACTGGTAGTTATACTAACCGCCAAAACGCAAAATAGTCGTTACACAACTACCCACCTAGTGTACTCATAGTCAGTTTACGTGCGCATCATTATTTAAGACCTACTGGTTATTTAAAACATAATTAAGCACTAAATCATGTCATATCATGTCGAACATGGCAAGAATGCCTGTTAACTTCACGGTTCCAAGATCCCGTAAATGTTTTAAGGTTTTAACACGTAATAAAATGTAACGCTAATTAGGACCTTACGTCACACTTTGTATTAGATAGGTACTTACCTTATTAATTCGTAAATGGGTATTGAAGTTTGTATTAAGTTGTTTTTTTATTCAATTCAGTAGAGTAGGCCTAAAACAATAAACACGACATAAAATCACTCCAACGTCGCATGAAACAATGCCTTTCCTCTTTTCAAATTTTGTACCTGGTGCTTAGGTACCTGTTCCACTAAACCCACTACCCGGAACACTATTAAACAAGTCCACGAGGCATAAAAAACGTGTAGAAATAACCGCCGCCTCTTGATGGACAGAACATAGATAATATAATGTATTCTTGTCTTTTGTGATATTGCCGTGGCATTTTTACTTGATTATCGAAACTGACTTGTTTCCTGTATATAAGTCCTTTTAAGATTTTTACTTAAAAGTGTGAAAAATGTCGTATGAACCTAAATATGAAAAGTTTCGTACATAGCACACGTGTATCACAATGTACTATTATACAAGAGTCTTGTAACAAGACCTTATTTAGAACTTATCAGTGGGGAAAATAAAAAGCACTTGTGCGGGAATTTGAACTTTCCGCACGTCACAACTAAGTACCACTTTGAGCAACTATGCATAATATAGTAGATTTGTGTTACAAGGGATCAAATTGATATATTTCCGGCGAGGGCGTACCTACATTGAATTCCGAATGAAGCGATGGATTCTAAAGTAGAATCCAAAGCATCATGACGAAGGCCCGAAAACAGCATCATATCATATCAACACCACGATGCCACTAGTTAATGCCCGAAAACGTACAAATGTGTAGTCCTTGAACAGAAAAGTGCCACTTTGATCCCTCCCAGCAGGGAAGAAAAGTGCCATTTTGATCCCTCCTAGCTTGAACACAAAAAATCCTTTTATGAATAGGTGGTGTGCAAAAATATTTACTGCATCTGCCGTCGGGGACAGACTTCGGAAGAGATCGTAGGAAAGGTCAAAAATACCTCGACTGATGTAGGAATTAGTTATACGTCGACGAATAAACTCGTGTTTTTCAGTTCTCTTATTCGGAAAATTAAATGTGATATCAATACCTGTTACGTAAACGTAAAAGTGCTCGGACAGTTTATATCAAACTAACAAGTAATTTTTTATCTGTAGTATCTATATGACATCTCGTTAAATTTATAATTTATATATGAGTATGCAGTGTACTTAAAAAACATGAATCAAAACATTTATTACATTTAATAAATGATTCGATTCGTGCTTTACAATTGTCAAAGTAACAAGGTTTAAATTAGTATAAGAAAATCTTAGTTGGTAAATTCTAGCCTATATGACTATTACTTAAAGTGCCCAATAGTGCCCATGTCGAATACTACTGCAATAAATGATAAAATCAAGTACATTTTAAAGATCGGACAATCAACAAAAATAATAGGTTGTAGAAGGTAGGTAAATATATTAGGTTTAAGACCTGCCTACCTACTTAAAAATAGTCAAAAGCAACAGTTTTTGCCGTTATTTCAAATATTAATGAGTAGGTACGTGTGAAAACATAATATTTAAAAGGGTTTATCCGATCCATCCTTGGCATCTTAGCATAGTCATGTAGGGTTATGTTTTTTTTAACTCCACTTCAACTATGTTTTGTTGCAGGTGTAGGTGATATAGAAATTAGCTTGTCATTTTCTATTCTCTTTTGAGGAAAAGTACAAATGCGAAATAAATTACCTACATAAAATTCCTGAATAAATCTTAGATACTTATTGCTCTTTGGATAATTATTAATTAGGCTGTTTGGATTAATTTGTGAAATTTATAATAAGTTTTAAAATACTGGACGAATAACACAAATTCAGGTAGTGGTTCTGGTTAGAAGGTAGAACAATAAACATTAAAAAATCAGAAGCTAAAGACGTTTTAGCCGGCAATCGTTATTTCAAATAATAATAAATAAGTGTGATGGGCATATGGGTATACCTTTTACGTTCTTGGCATCTTCCATTATCATTAGGGGGGTGACCTCCACCACCGCCCTTTTTTTAACTTCCAGATCGATTATTTCCGAAAATATTAACTTCATCAAAAATGTTTTAGCAAACCATTATTGTGTTTCGAATACCTATCCAACATACATACAATACAAAGTACTATATACAAGTACTTACAAAATTACAGCTGTTACTATTCTTGTTCGAGGAAATAAACTACTTACAAATGTAAAATCAATGCCTAAATGAAAGGTTCCGTGCGAATAACGTAGGTAAAAAATATTACTTTTAGCTTTGTGATTTGAACACGAAATAATTAGGCTGTATGGAATATTTTTTTTCTCATACCGAACATTTTAATTAAGTTGAAATAAATAATAATATAAAAAATAATGGACAAATAAAACAACAAAAACTGGTTATAGTTTGTAGGTAGGTTAATAAATATGGAATACGACCTACCTACTTAAAAAATCTACGTAACAATTTTAAACGTTTTTAGCCAGACTGCCCATTATTTCAAATAATAACGAAGTTTTAACGGGTATAACTATCTGATCATTATTATTTAGAATTATGTTATTTTTTAGGAAATTCTACTCTAAGTAATTACGTTTATTTTTGGGTATGTTAATGTTTCAGGTCTTCAATGTTACGAGCGTAATGGGGACCTTCGGTCCTGTGGCAAGGCTCAGAACGGGCTTAATTTTAGCTACTTTTAAGGGTTTTAGAGGAAAGTATTAACTTAGTATTAAGTTTAGTTTTATAGCTTTCTTTTTTATCAGTGTTTTGGTATTTTTTTGGTTTGTTTGTAGGTAATAGAGAATTTGGGCTTGTTTATATTTTATGACAAACAACAGACATTACAAAATTGATGATGGAACTATAGGAATTAAATACAAGACGAGTATTTTAAGCTTATTTTGCGAATTCAATGCCTAAATGTTACCGACAAATAACGGTAATCAACTAATATATTTTTGAATAATTACTTAAGTAGAATGCCACATTTAGGCTGTACGTATGAATTAATTTCTCTTCCGAAATTAAATTTTACAATTGAGTTTAAAAGACAGGACCGATTGATAAACCCATAAAATTCAAATTTTACATAGTAGGTAAATTAATAAATAAGGTCTATGGCATACGTATGTAATTGAAAAAATCGTCAAATTCAACAGACATTTAAGTTGGGCAGCCGTTATTTCAAATAGGTAATTATGAATACTAGTGGAGGGTATACACATCCTTCATTTGGTTATTTTACAGAAATCCCACTGTTAATATAGGAATTCATTACAAGGCTAGCAATAAATAAAAATAAGTTTGAAATTTTCGATTTTCTTTCGAGGAGAATTTAAAATGTGGCATAAATAAGGGCCTTAATCGCCTAAAAGTAACGTAAAAAGTAAAAATAAAATAAAGGAAATGAACTAATACCTATTTTATTGATTAATTATTAGGCTGTAGGTACCTACGTATTTTTTTTCCAATAGTTAAAACTTTTCATTATATATTTAATGTGAACAGTATAAATCTTTAATCTAAATACAAGTCAATAACTTAATCTATCTACAAAAACTATTGCCTACCGTATAATACGTATACGTATAAATTGATTTCTATTCCAAAATTAAAGTGTTCAAATAAGTTCAAGATTATTATATGTATAAATAGCTTTTTAAATAATTGATGTAAGTACTTATGAATATTTTCTTTTCCGAAATTAAAGTTTTCAAATAAGTTTAAAAAAGTGGGCATAAAAACCAAAAAGTACCTCGACTGATATATTCATTTTATATGACTTATTATATGGAAGTACCACTACCTACCCACTTACGAGTCCTACGACAACGAATGAAATCAAATAATATCAAGTTTAAATAACGTGTAAATAACGGAAATAAAATTCATAAATTTGACCAGTCTCAACAAAAAATGTAGATTGTGTTAGTAGGTAGACAAATAAATATGGTTAAAGAGCTACCTACTTAAATAAGTCATATAATTCAACCAAGACATGTTAGTCGGCAGCCGTTATTTCAAATAATAAAGAAGTATTAGCGGGTATATCCGCCTTCGGCATCTTAGCATTATCATTATGGATTAAGTTAGGTATTTTCTACAAAACTTCCACCCATTAAGCACTTTTTAGGGGTATCGTTGGCTATCAGCACAAACAAAAATAACAAATGAGTAGATGAGTTCCGTATTTCTCGACCTGCAGTACTACGTCCCACCTACCACGTGGTAATTATTAATACAAATGCGCGATCTATTGATAAACCCCAATAGGTACAGGTATTCATAATCCCTCATAAATTCCACTTCCAGAATCGCACTGTGACAAAAACTGAACCAAGCTTTATCTGATGGCTCACGACTAAAAAAAATGTTTTCTTAACGTTTCAAAAACAAGGGATAACAACATAGACTTAATAAGAATGGTTAGATCTTAGGTGCTTTAATTTATTTAGATTTTAGCAGGACACAAATAAGTCAGTATCCGTAAAAAATATGAATTCATCAGATATATTTTCTTTTATAAATATGTAGTCACCGCAATATACTAAAATGTAGGCTAGGGCTTAGGTAAGTAAGCACGGAGCACTCGGCAATGATGATGGTAGGCCATCATTGCTAAGTGCTCATGCTCAGTCTCCTACGATCGTTACCTAATTTAACACTATTTGGTCAAACTAATTACTAGGTAGATAACCAGTTTAACCAAAATGCTAAAAAGTTACCACGCCATGGCGATTAAACTCTCACCTAAATTAGTGAAAAACTAATCGCGAAACCAAACCTTTCTGAATGCTTTGTTACGTATACGCAGGGTGCCATATTTCTTATTCCTTACGCATAAACATATCTAGGCGATTGGAAGCCAGCTTACAGTAAAAACTTGAACGTCAATATGATGTCAGATGATCAAACATTATATACATTGTTAGTTTAGGGCGCCTGTACCAGTGATGGGCAAAATTTATTCGAATGACGGATGACGAATAACCAAATCATTCGCGGATGACGGATGAATTTTCGGATGATTATTCGTATTCGAATAAAATTATTCGTCGAATGATTTATCCGCGAATAATTTATTCCCTGAATGAATTGCCACGAATATTTTTTTTAATACCTTATCAACTTATTTTTAAAATAGCTATCTAATTATGAATTCATAACTCAAGTTTAATTTCAACAAAATACATAATATAACAGATAATTCCAACAATGCAGATGTTCATTTTAAACAAAAGGTGTTATTTTACGATAAGCGACTGTGCGTTGGGTCTCATTAAAAAATTATGAAAGTATGGTCTTATCTCATATAAGCTCAACACATCGGCAAAAAATGTAACAAATTTAATAATCATTCAGGTAGGATAATCCCATTGTGTTGTCGCCGGTCGGCACTAAAAAGCATTTTTCTACACATTTTGCTGCATTAAGATTCCTATTTCGCCACCTAGGCTCAATATACGAAACATTAAACACGTGCAGCTTTTTACTAGGTACATTACAAAATTAACGGGGCTCATATACCTAGATCATATCGAATAAATCACTAAACTCTGAGACGAACGTGAACTTTAGTAAAAATTTGTCATTTTTAATATATAATTCTTTTTTTTATATTTAATAGAATAGCCAACAAACCTTAAATACTGTTAGTAAATTTATAGGAGTAATATATTAAGTAAATCACTCGTCAAGTTAAAAACCGGTAGAAATATTTATTCGACGATAAGTTACTCGCGAATAAATCATTCGCGAATAAAAAATTGGTGGATTATTCGTCATTCGAATAATCATTTAGATACATTTTTATTCCAATAATGCCCATCTCTGGCCTGTACTAATCCAAAAAAAAATTTAAAAAATATATTGTAGGAAAAAAATCACGAAAGATACGATACTGCGATCGTTAAGTAAGATGCAGACACCATTAAACAATTGTAATTAATTAACTTTTCTATTTTGTTACAATTGTTAAAGGTACGTACGTGTTCTTTGTTTAAAATTGTTATTAATAATGACGGCATTATCAGGTTCTTCATATGTATTGTAAATTATTAAAAATATTGTAATAAAATAGGTACTTAACTACTTATAAAAGCTAAGTTGTCAATCAAATAAAAGTTATGCGGGCCAAAAGTTTATTTACAAGTGCCAACAACCCATAAAAGGAACTTTGTAAAATATAAAACACTACACTTTGGTTTTTAATAATGTATTTTTAAAATAAAAAAAATACAAGTTCATACATTTTTTATATAACAGGGTTAGGTAGGTACTCAAATTAGCAAAAACGTTCAATAATGTCATGGAAAAGTTGAAAACAAGATATAATACGTATTTTTGAAATTTATGAAGTGTGGAAAATAGGAAAACCTAATTGAAACTAATTTACCTGTTTATAAGAATACTCGTAAAAACCTAAGAAGCCGAGGAAAACATAAATGAGAAAAACCGGCCAAGTGCGAGTCGGGCTCGCGCACAAAGGGTTCCGTAGCAGCAAATATAATAAACTTATTATGTCAATTTATACACCTGGTGAATGGAGCCTAAACTTATAAGGTTCAGCCATCGTTTTCAGTGTAAGCACAATAACTTAACCAAAATTACAGTTAAATCAACCTATCTCAAAAACTATAAGAGATACTTTGATCAAACCAAAAATCGTTGAAAGAGTTAATTAGCATGCATCACCTCTATTTTTTTTAGAATTTTATACCCCGTAGTTATAAAAATAGAGGGGGGGGGACATACTTTTTACGACTTTGAGAGCTGATATCTCAAAAACCGTTCACTTTAAGAAAAATGTTTTTTAGAAAACTTTATATCATTTTAAAAGACCTTTCCATTGATACCCCACACGGGTATGTACATCGAAAAAAAAATTTTCATCCCTCAGTTACATGTATGGGGGGCCCCACCCCCAATTCTTTTTTTTACTATTTAGTGTCATAATTTTGTAGCGGTTCATACAACACATATTCCCATCAAATTTCATCACTGTAGTACTTATAGTTTCCGAGTAAATCGGCTGTGACAGACGGACAGACGGACAGACGGACAGACGGACAGACGGACATGACGAAACTATAAGGGTTCCGTTTTTGCCATTTTGGCTACGGAACCCTAAAAATGATTTATAGGTACCACCTGTGCGCCTGCGCAGCACTTACGTACAATCTGCATCCATAGTTAAGCACCTACCTATGCCACTCATACGAATTAGATTACAACTTCGCTAAACAAGCACAGAAGAATAAGTTGCTAAAAGTACACAGACATACAAAAAGCAGATGTATGGTTAAACAATTACAGTTCCATAAAGGTCGAAGGTATTCAAGGAGGGCTGGCGGCGCCCCGGGCCGTGACCCCTGCACCCGGACACAGGCCGGCGCAGCGAACCCCGTCGGACTTTCTCAAAAGAAGCGGGCAGGCATGATTGCCGTACTCCGCCAAGAATCGCACCCTTCGCCCTCGCGGCGCCGGGTGAGAGCTGGGCGCCGACGCGCGCCGGCCGGCTAGCCGACCACCTCTCGTGATCTTACAAAATCAACGCTAAATACACAATTTATACATACAAATACAAATCAAATATCATATATAAAAATAGTTTCTAAATGAACATAGCAAGAGTCAATAAAAAGAAAAAAAACGTTCGTATTCTGCAGCAACATAAAAAGTACAGTAAAAACTCAATAGGCTAGAAATGAACAACAGCTTAGCGTTGCGAAGCGTATCTAAAGGTGAATTTTGGGCGGCACGACGTCGGCACCGCCAGGTAAGCGCGCGTTACCTCCGGCGGCGTACCTGCCGCTCATTGGGTCTTCCTCGCCGGGTCCGGCGCGCTAACGAAGTTTCGCGCGCTCTTCTTGTTTCTCGCTGTTACAAGACGAATATCGCAACTTCCATTGATGAGTGTGGATCTAGTCATGATGTAAAAAAACATGCACTAAATCTCCACTCATCGAAAGAAATTTACTTCTTCGATGACCGTCGTATCCTCGTAGCTGCCGTCGACGCACTGAACGCACTATTCGTTAGCGGAGCACGTAGTATCACCAAACCAAATGAAAAAACGAGCGGCAGCACGTTGCTTAGGATTAACGAGATTTGGGACCCGGCCGCTCCCGGTAACTGACGACGACCGCACGCTCCGGTGACTCGATACGAAATAAACGGTCGAGATTTGAAATCTGAGGATTTAGACGCTGCGCGTCCGCCTCGGGTGGGGACGCGGCGACCGCTGGCGACCAATGGCGTGCGAGCGCGCGCAAACTAGCAAGTGGAAGGGGAACCCTGCTTCCCCCCACACCCGCACCGCCAGCGCGGCACCCGACCTCTGCCAACTGCCGTTCGATATTATCTTTTCTATAAGAACATTATTTTCTTTCTTCCATACACAGCCCATAAGATTAACAGAGATTTAGGGCCGTTATTTCAAACACTAAGCTAATTAACATGAATTGAAGTAAGTACCAATATTTGTCTGGCTGTGGTTGCTCACACCTATAGGTATCTGCCTATTTATCATCTGATCTTACCGTAATTGAACGGAATGAACATGGACAAATAAAATAATAAAGTAAAACACCAAGCGATAATAGCAATATATTTTTATTTTAGAATAAGATTCGTATCACACTCGCATTCGGTTGATAGGATACCTAACCAGTAAACTTGAAGACAGAAGTAGTGCTTGGGTTCTGATGGAAGCTGGCCATAGTGTACCTACCGGGGTGTAGCCGGCGCGGTGCACATGTTTGTATCCGTACAATACCTAATTACTCGTTATTGCTTAAGAAGCAACTGTAACGGATTCAATTTGAATGTGAAACGTATATGAAACTACCCCACAAGTCTTATTTGTTAAGAATTATTGCAGTAATTGGCCGTTGTTAAATGCATTCGTACTTTCACATTAAAAAATAGCCCAATTGCACCATTAAAAACTGTTATTAGCAATTATAAATAATGTAAAACGATAATCAAATACTTCAATAGTCACATTTTTTTATTAAGACTTCCCTCAGAACATATCCCTAGCGTTAAAAAGATTGTCAAAAACTCCATGTATACTATTTCCAGTAGTTCCTCTTCGTTACAAGCCAGATATTTCAAATGCAACACAAATATAGCACGAAGAAGAAGTGAATAACACTATATTTAACTACCCACTTCATTTGATATTACTATTAGGAACACAAAGATGATTTGCGATTCTAACGTTTCCTTTTACATTCAAGTACAACTTATATGCAGCAAAAAACAAATTTTACTCCTAATAGTACCTACTGCCAAAATATTCAAAAACACATCTTTTTCTATTTATGTAACAAAATTATTTTAAAAGTGGAACTCATTGTATTCACATACCCACGTCTCTTTTAAATTGGCAACTGAAATTTTCCTTATTCAAATGATTCAAAAATATCCAGAGTTTCATATTATAGTAGGTACCTATGTATAGCAAACTGTGTAAGCGTTTTGGCTTGAACCGGTAGAACGAAAATGTTTGGTTGATATTAGCTCAACTAAACAAAACCTTGAAGTGAGGTTAAGAGTAAACTTCCACGTTGCTCGGGGGACAAGGAAGGTGCTATTTAACTCTCAATATTTTTTTGTATTAAGGCTAAAATTCCCCTGATATAAGCGTAATTGATATCATCATACTCTATTTACAATAGTATCTTAGCATGAGTTCTTATATTGAACCACCCACTTCATTTGATTTTGATAGTAAGAATAAAAATATGATTCGCAATTAAGTTTTCCTTTTACATCCATGTAAAAAATAGCAAATTTAAATTTACACCAAGAAATTTGTTTTACATATTATATGTATTGTATAATATAAATATCGAATAAGACAAATCATTTTCTATGCATGTAAATAACTTACTTTAAAAGCGTATCTCATTTTATTCACCTACCTACATCTCTTTTAAATGTGTAAGTAACTGAAATCCTTCTTAGTCAATGATTCAAAAATATACAGAGTTATTCACATTATAATAGTGTAGCAAACTGTAAACTTTTTGGCTTGAATGGATAGAACGAAAAATATTAGCTTAACTTAACAAAACTTGAAGTGAGGTTAAGAATAAACTTCCACGTTGCTCGGTGGACAATGAAGGCGCTATTTAACTCTCAATATGTTTTTGTATTCAGGCTAAAATTGACATCATCATACTTAATTTACCATAGTATCTAAGCATGAGTTCTTATATTGAACTACCCACTTCATTCGATTTTGATAGTAAGAATAAAAATATGATTCGCAATTAAGTTTTCCTTTTACATCCATGTAAAAAATAGCAAATTTAAATTTATACCAAGAAATTTGTTTTACATATTATATGAATTGTATAATATAAATATCGAATAAGACAAATCATTTTCTATGCATGTAAATAACTTACTTTAAAAGCGTATCTCATTTTATTCACCTACCTACATCTCTTTTAAATGTGTAAGTAACTGAAATCCTTCTTAGTCAATGATTCAAAAATATACAGAGTTATTCACATTATAATAGTGTAGCAAACTGTGTAAATTTTTTGGCTTGAAACGGTAGAACGAAAAATATTAGCTCAACTAAACAAAAACTTGAAGTGAGGTTAAGAATAAACTTCCACGTTGCTCGGTGGACAATGAAGGCGCTATTTAACTCTCAATATGTTTTTGTATTCAGGCTAAAATTCTCCTGATATAATTCCTGTAATATTAATCGCACTATATCTAAAAAATATGGCACATCTTTTTATGTTCATGGAACGAACTTTAAAACTACAACTATTTTTATTCATCTACCCTGTTTTATATTGAATTGAAAATCGAGTACTTTGACGACGAGAAGCTCAGACCAATGATTCTATAGACTAGACAGTAGCGTACACCCGTAAGGGACAGAGATAAAGTAGATCAAAAATAAGTGTTGCCATGTTGACAGAAATTACCCTTATATTTCTGAAATTCCAATTTTGTACCTTGATGGCTACGTAAATTATAGGTTATCTTAAAATTCGAAAAGAGGGTGTCTATATAAGATGAAAATTAAAACAAAAATGTTGCTAATCATTTATTTTTATATAAAAATAACACAGTAGCGTTGTTAACGTAAATACGGCTTTCGAAATACGACTGTACTTAGTTGACTGCCAATTTTGTCGTCCAGTAGCCGCTAACCAAGAATTGCGTATAGCCTCGTCTTGCGAAAACCTAGAAAATAGACAGTTTACATACACGTGTCGAATAACATTATTTGTTTACACATAATTTTATCATCTAATTGTACAAACATTTATAATATCAAAATACCTATTACTGTTAAACATTCCGGTTCTGGAACAGGCATCTTCATAGTTATAGTTATAGTCATAGTTTATTACATCCATGGTATACATTGGTCTTACATACTATTCAGTAGCACATGGGCCCTGACAGGGCTATCTTCATTAATTTCTTGTTTAAATATTGCATTTTTATAAATAAAAGACATTTGTGACTCAAACAAAAGTTACACATTTCAATTTTAAGCTTTTGTGAATGGATCAATTTCCCTAAACTAAGTCACATTTTTCCCCTAAATTATGCCTGTTTTGATCTGGTATCCCTAACAGGATTGCTATGCAGCCAAATTGAAAACCCGTTTTAAGATGGCTGACAGCTGACAATACATGATCTACTGAATTTGGTCGGATATTTCTACATATAATGTTGATTAAATTTTTGTTAATTATCGTATTATCTTCGTTGAAATCGTTTAAATTTACAAGGTCCATAATGTAAATTAATTGTACAATGCTATCATTACATATTAAGTTAAGAGAAAATTGAAAAACATGATACTTACGTGTGAAAGGTTATGTTCTCATTTCCTTGCTCACTGCGGCTTTTACAGCCCAATATAGAACAATTTACCATTGTGTACTTGAAATTCAAACAGTAAACACTCCGATTTTCACTATGTTTCACAGGAGAAAGGATATTTGTGATAAAATCAGGATAATTTGATATGCGCACTAATGAGTTTGACATATCAACTACTTCTTTGTTTGCCACAAACTCGATTGTGGCAGTGGTGAAAAAGTGAAACTATGACAAAGACAAAAAATATGTATCTTTTTCTTTGTCACTCTTATTTAAATTAGCATAATGTCATCTCTTTCGGTAGTGGTATTATTACTTGGTTGTCTAGTCTATAGAATCATTGGTCTGAGACGAGAAGACTTCGTTAACGTACGAGTATCAAAACAGTATCGCGAGAGGCGGCCCTTGTAGCATATCATGGGTATATTATGCCAGTTCTTCGTTACGGTCTAATTATATGGGGAAATTCAACGGACATGCATAAGGCATTTGGCAAACAAAGGAAATGTATAAAAGCAATATTTTCACTAAAACGTCTCGATTCGTGTAAACCGGTCTTTAAGCAACACAAGCTTTTGTCCCTACCGGCTACCCTCTCTCTATATATACGAGACAGCCGTATTCGTCTATACAAACCAAGCATACTTTAACAAAAAGGTGGATGTTATAACAAACAACAACCGGATGTCAAGGCAAAAAATCTATTTAATGTACCTAAAGCACGCCTGAAACAAACGCATCGAACTCCTTATTTTATGTGTGTCAAAATTTTTAATAAAATCCCTAATATTATAAAAAACCTTCCTTTGAGGCAATTTAAGATAAAACTGCATTTGTGGCTATGTGATTTTTGTGTTTACTCTATAAAGGAATTTTTGAATACTAAGTTTAGTGATAAGTAGCTAGTTATAGTCTAATGTAAGCATTTACATTTAGTTAGTAATAAGATATCTTTATTTTGTGTGAGTTTTAAGCCACGAAAGACTATTCTATAAATATTTGCATGCTTAATTAAGTAGAATATGGTGGAACACGTATGTAATTTTAAATGTAACAACCAATTGTACCCATATTCCGCAAATAAAACATTCATTCATTAATTCAAAAATATGCAGAATAAAATTGTATACATTGCTCCATGCTAACAAAATTTGAAGTGAGGTTACACGGTAAATTTACACGTTGGACGAGAGAACAAAGGCGCTGTTTCATTCTCAATAAACTTCTGCATCACACCAGCTCGTAAATGGTGATATTATATGCAGGCATACTGAGACTTAATGAGCTGTATTAAGCTCATGGTCTTAAAGGATTCTCATACTACTTTACCGCCCGCCCGGAGCTCCCGGAGAACCTGCCCCCGACGCGTAGTCACCACTCACCCCGAAGTACTGTGGTTTGTGCTACACTACCACTAATAATTTATTGATTCTTTATCTGCCTAGAAAGTTTATTTATTTCCTCACTAATGTGATGAAAAACATTGTATGTATCACGGCCGGTACAAGAATTACGAACTCGTGCTAAAATTAAATTCACACTCGTGATTTCTTGTTTACCGCCCTTAATACACAATGTACATACTATGAATGAACACTCAATATTTTTTCAAACATATAGATAGACCCTATTAAAGCCTAATAAAGTAGCTACATACTACTCGTAGCACGAGGTCTCACTTCAAATAAAAAAATATACCTACCTCGTACAGATCGGTTCACGAAAGCTGGCGCAGAATATCTATGATATGATATTAATGACAATTTCATACATTTTCCGCGCCAGCTTATGTGAATCGATCTTGTACGAGGCCTCCTTATTTGCCAGGCTGCCGTAGCAGTGTTGTCTTTCGAGCGTCTGCAGTTTTATAAGTAGGTATCGAATCTCAACATCTTTGACACGTCTTTCTTTACAGCCTTGTTTGACGGCTTACAACTCATGGTTCGATTTTGTTGCAAAACATAACCACAGTCGCTAATAGGATTTTTTATTTATTAATTCGACTTATTAATTTATTTTTTCTTGTAACGGCAAAGCCAATTAAAAAAATAATACACACTAAGCATTTAAAGTATTTAAAATGTTTATTTAAGAAAAAAACAGTTAGAACTTAAAGTGATACTGATAACTTTTTTACTTTTAACATAATTTCAGTGACTGATAAACGGAGCCTAAAACACACAAAAAAACATATACAGGCAAAACATATATTTCGTTTAGAATACATCCAACATATGCTCAGGTTTATATGCAGGACAGCACTGATTAGTAACACAAACACAATAATAATTATTTATTACTTATGCATAATTTATTCAATGTGGGTAAAATACTAAGTTGGTTATTTATTTTATTGTTGTATTTTTTACAGAAACTGTTTACATATTTACATGACCTCAGTACCTATTTACATAAGGCATTCCGAGTCTGGCCACTGAAAGTGGTTGAACATAGTCTTACTTTAAAAACATATTGATTTTATTATTTGTAAAAGATAGTCCCATAATATTTCTTCATCACACACTTTTAATTCACTAATTTACTGAAAAAATAGATATAGCCGAACATAAAAAGGCGAAAAAAAGCTTATACAGCTTCTATTTTACGCGTCCAGCCCAGCATTTTGGTTATGCCTTTAGTTTTAGTAACATTTTCTATTACGCTCTTGTGGGAAGTTTAGACATTTTAATTTACTTGTTTTGCCGCCCCTATCCCTCCTATAATATAAAACCTAATATTTTCCTTACAATCGATGTGAAAAGCAGAGTGTATACCTCGGGCATAAATACCCATTTTATCTACTATTTCGTCCTACAATATCCCATATAAATGTGTGTCGTAAATGCCTGAGATACTGCGAGATGGCGGATGGATGTTAATGTTTTATTTATAATATATGTTTTTTTATTATTATTATATTTTTTTGACATCAAACTGTATTGTATTTGTAATGTCTGAATTTTCCAGCGATTTGGTGCAAACTGTAAAGCTGTGTAAAATGTTTGTATATAATAAAATAAAATAAAATAAATATCACTGTTTTCTGGGAGTTTATAAATTATTAATTCATACTTGTTAATCTAGCGCTCTAACATAGCTTCCCGCGAGAGGCGCGAGTTCATACACCAATTCGCGCTTGATGTATCAAGAGTTGCGAATATGAATGATATTAAGAGAATGCACAGGCCTTAGGGGTCGTTATTGGCCATAATGATGGTGCAGCCGAGGTCGGTGAGCTGCATGGCCTCGGCGCCGCCGTCCTGCAGGCGGTGCGCGCACACGGCCAGCTTCTCGCTGATGAAGACCTTCTGCCGGTTGGTCAGGTGCCCGCCAGTCACCACCGCTGCTGACGCCTGCTCCAGCAGCTGCGATGCTGAATATGCGTCCATTAGGAAACTGAAATGGAGCCCAGTGTTCATTAACAGTCAATTCTAACTCTAACCTATATAGTTTAATATTCTATATTCACCTTCGAGCAACACAGGCTTCCAACGCGTTGGAAGCGAGACGTCATCGTCATAGCGACATCTTACCGTGCAAACTATTCTGTCACCTTTTGCGGGGGAAAACGTGCACACAGACGCACTTCTCACACACTACATACAATAAACAATCTGTAATGATGACACAACAAGTCTTGTACACGGGGATATATTTTAGGGTACGGATTAGTGACAACACAGAGCCGCGTATGCCCATTTGGGCGTGTACTTCGGCAGAGGGGAGACGGTACGTATGGCGACTCCCCTCCCTGTGTTGCTTGAAGATATTCACTCACATGATAGCAATTTTTCATTGACGATTGTCAAGTAAAATAAGGGTGACATCTAGTAGTTACGGCTACATCAATCATACCAGTGGACAGGGTATCCTAGGGACAGGGCGTGTGAGCTTTTCTTATAATATTAATAACTCGCCCCGGACGTGTACTCGCAACCCCTATATCTCGGCCACTCCCTGACCGATTCGGCTCATATTCCAACTTAAAAATAGTACATTACTGCAGAGGCCGTGAAGTAAGAGATTGCAGGACGAGTTTGTGGTAGACGGCCGAGGCGTAGACGAGGCCGGATTAAACAAGTCCTGCAATCTCTCTTCCGGCCGAGGCTTGTATAGTGCTTTTCTCAAACATTGTAAGGAAATATTACATTTAAAACAACTACTAGGTAAATAGTTAATACGGAAAAAAATTGTTTAATTTGACACCTTTTTTATTTTTTAAAGACTCCATTTGAATGAGCTATTCGAGCATCATGTTTAACCGCACATAAATACATAAAACCATAGAATTTGTTTTTTTAATGTCGAAAGTATCTAGTGGTCGTTGGCTGTATGTGATTTTTCCTTTGTCAGTTTAGTGTTAGTACGCAAATTAAAAAGTTAGAGCAGCGGACAATAATGTTTCGTTCATACTTACGCCATACATTACTTCACAGCCGCCGGCCAAGAAGTAAATGGGGGGAGCCGTAAACAAGGAACTTCATGTCTTCATTTCGTGACATAAATGCATACATCTACGATCATGTTTGAGAAAATATATTTATTTCATATAACCACCTGCCAAATTTCACAACAATCCGATCAATGATATTCGAGTTATCATCGAACAAACATACACGTATACATACAAACGACGGAGTGTCCAAGTAGATTGGGACACCTACCTCGCGTCGCTCGCTCGTTCGATAACCCAGCCTATATACTACCACTTTCCATAACTTTATTATAATATGAATATATCCCACGATAATTTAAATTTGATAAGATTCCTCACGGTATTTTCCTTCACCGAAAAGAAACTGGTTAATATAATATTATATTTCGTGTGACTTTCTTTCAATACAATATTATTTATTGCACACCAAAATAGATATATATTCAGTATCCATAGAGTTAGGGTACGCTATGGGCGGTCTTATCGTTAAACGCGTAAATCTCTTCCAGGTACCAGGCGACCTTATAAGAGTTATAAGCCTTAAAAACTAAATTTTGTTTTATATTCTTAGTTGTACATATAAACCTTTTTCCTTATATTAAAATATAACTCGCTCTTTTTTTACTTTTACTCAAATATATTATAAGTATATACTAACTTGTCTACAAACTTCTCCAGTTCCGCATAGTTCTTGATCGCCAGGTACTCGTTGACTAGTTTTTCTGGCACTAATCCAGTCACCTAAAACAAAACAACGTCGATTTATTCCTGAAGGGCTGACAACAGCCAAGTCAGCGCACTCTGTCTATTTGTATCGGAGTAAGTACACGATATCAGCATATCGCGCTATCACCGGCCGGCCTACTTTCAGAAGGTTTGATTTTCACAGCTTTAAGGAACCACGGACTTGTGTATGTAGTAATAATTTCAACTTGCTACCTCTACGCGCGGACGGACGGACAACAAAGTGATCCTATAAGGGTTCCGTTTTTTCTCTTTGAGGTACGGAACCCCAAAAATATAAATTCTAGGGACTCCTCCAGGCCTGTACATGACATTTGTTTGGTTTGTTGTATAACCAGGCCTGTCCCACTCGCGCGTTTAGGTATCGAACGGTAAGTACCCCTTGCTAGGGGCAAAATCAGTAGGGACTCACATACTGATTCGACCGCCGTCACAGAATTTTATTTATATTAAAATAACTAAAGGGCGGAATTATTCAAGGCCTTTGGGTAGGTTCATCAGGCCTGTTTCAATTAAGGTACCTATCTAAGTAAGTACCTATTCCTAACTAGTTGCACGCAACTTTATTAGAATTAAACCTACATACCACTTAGACATATCTTAGGTTTATTCGAGCTAAAGTAGAGCAATATAAAAAGGTAGTAACTAAGTATTAAGATTATATTAAAAGAAGACAACATTGATATCATCATAAAAGGAACGAGTTACGCGATAGAAAGAGAGCGCACTTTACGTGAATATAATTGTAGGCATTCAGCGTTGCGCGGTCGGAATTTTAACTTACTATTATCGTAACATGAGTCGTTATTTCTTTAAACGAGTTGTTGGAGAGGGATTTTTGTACTTGTACTAATATGTATTCTGTGCCGTAACGAAGATCGTAAAGTCTATCTCCGTCTCTGTCACTCGAATAGTAAGTGTGACAGAGATGGAGATAGACTTTACGATCTTCGTTACGGTTTGCGGTCACAAGCCTGTTATGTTTTCGGTGTTATTTACCTAAGTAGCTGCTAAGTGTAATAATTTATGCATGTAGATATACCACGCGTGCTATTTAATATTTATAATTCGCGTATTCTGTGTGTATAAAGATGCGTAGGTGATATGTACATTGGAATATCTTATTGTCGCCGAGGCGGACCGTATGCTTGTTTGCCACCGACGTCGTTCAAAAAAATGACAACCCTATCTTCGGCGAGGTGCGGAGTAATATCGACCTTCGCGCCGGGCAATAGAACTCAATGACAGCGCGGCTCGCGAGCGGTCAGTGCTAATAATAATTAATAGGCACGTAAAAAGGCGGCATTCGTGAACATCAAAACAGAGGGTCTTCTGTACTTGTACTATTATTTATTCTGTGGTATAACTCTATAAAAAATATATTTATTAAAAAATCCCACAAAATAAATAAAATAATCCAATTCATAATACCTTACCCGCAACCCAGGCTTCGTCATATGCACACAAGTAAACACGTCTCATACAACACAATGATGAACTCCGCAACAGGCTTTGTCATTATTATTCACTTATTTACTAATATTTAACTAATGTTGTAATGTTAATAATAATAACTACTCGTAACAATGGCAAAAAATGCACGTTTGTTGTATGGGCGTCCCATTAAATATTTCTTTTAATTTATTTTTTAGTATTTGTTGTTATAGGAGCAACAGAAATACATCATCTGAGAACATTTCAACTGTGTAACTACCACGGTTCATGAGATACAGCCTGATGACAGACGGACAGCGGAGTCTTAGTAATAGGGTCCTGTTTTACCCTTCGGTTACGGAACCCTATAAACCAATATAGTTTTTTTTTCAAACATACTATTTAAACTCGCTTTGATGTCGTAATAAAAGTTTTTAAGTTCATGGAAAGCCATTATTTACAAAAAGTATGTAAGTAAATATTCTTCTTGTGAATTATTTACTGCACCAAAGACGAAAAGACAAATACAGAGACAGATTTAACAATTTGAACAAAGTATTTAGAGGAAGGTTGAACATAATTTTACCAAATATCCCTTGAAGAGGCATTTTTCGGCATATACATCCCGTAATTTAATTGTTTGCTAAGTGGGGTGTCGGTCTCCAGAACCAGAAGTGTCACCGAAGTTATATGGGTACCTAAGTACAGTCATACCTATGCGAAATATCAAATCACTCGCAAATGTTTTACCGTCTCTATCCTTCGGCCCCTTCGGTTGATAAGCTTTCAAAAGCTACGCAGTGCGCGTAGTTTAAGTTGTGCGACGCCAAATTATGTTTATAAAAAAAAAATGTCTATCATACAAAATACAATAAAGCGTTGGTGGCCCAGCGGAAAGGCGTGCGACTTTCAATCAAAAGGTCGCGGGTTCAAGTCCGGCCGGCTCGTACCAATGAGTTTTTCGGAATTTATGTACGAAATATCATTTGATATTTTCCAATCGCTTTTCCATGAAGGAAAACATCGTGGTGAAACCGGACTATACTTCGTTTTTTTTAAGATTAGAATTATCTGTCAAACGTGTGAACAAAGAAGCAGTGATCGCAAATTCTTTCATTTCATTCTTCGATTTCGGCCGATATCAGTGAATTTCTAGGAACTTATGTACATACATATCATTTGATATTTACCGATAGCTGAATGCATAGTTTTCATATTTATTACCAATTTGTTGGTATAAAAAATGTTTTAAGTGTTTATAAGCAAGATGGCGATGGCGGCAATTTAGAAATATCTAAATAGATCAACAACTAACAACGAAATTCAACAAAAATGATAACAACAATCTCTAAGTAAGCTAACAGCAATAGAAAACACAACCGACTCAACCGACAACAATATGAACTCGAATGAAAGATAATCCCACATGAGCTTGTAGCATCTTACGAGGCGACACAGACTGTCCTGATTTGGTAGTACAAGTTGTGAGGCTTGTTATCCCATTCGTGCCAAAAAACCTCTTGAGACCGCGAAATCACAACCTTTTGGCAGTCCCAACTACTCGCGCCGTCGCGCATAGTAACTCTCCAGCCGTGCGGGCCCTAAGGCTTCTGAACTCCCTTCTGTCATGGGCACCAGAGACTGATATTTTTACAGACCATTGGGCAAATGTTTGTCGAACATGTCTGGCGTACTGTGAGACGTTGGACTGATTTACTCGTATTATACAATTCTGTGTGCTAGTTACTATAATTAAGTGATGCTACCTTTGTACATACTTGAATGTTGAATTATACAGTGCCTTGGTTTCTCTGTCATGCTGTATATTTTTTTGTAAATAAATAATAATAATAATAATGAGTTACAGTTGACAGAACGTTACAGTGACGTTTAAAAACAGACCATTGTGTGAGAACTCTGCCTCTTTAGGTTTTTTAATGTACAACCTTTCCATGAAAAATTACAAACGCAATTTATTAAAATTCTTATCTTTTAATCTTAGAATATAAATTTACTAATATTATGTTTCTTCTCTGTTCACAACACTGAGCAATGTATGTATTAATGACACATGATAATAAGTACGTAATATTTATTAACTCGTTTCCACTGCTCGATCCGCAGAATGTGCCCGATAAAAATCCTTATATATCGTTCTGCAAAGGTCTTTCTAATGCTAAAAAAAAACGAAGTATAAATAAGCCCTAAGAGTTGAAAGGTCAGATGGCACTGGCTTTTTAATAAAACCAGCGCCTACGCACCCCAGGCTCCCTGAGCCGTGGCATAAGCCGGGAACACGCTAAGATGAAGAAGAAGAAACAATATAGGGTAATTCCATGACAGAGATCAAAATTTATCAATTTCTAAATATAGGTTTATCAATACTATTTGCAGCTCAATCGTTTGTCTATAGTCTGGAGTAACGTATTATGACCTTTTTTGTCACTTCTGTCGATGTATTTTCGCATATTACGTGTCATTTATTACACAGGAAAACTCAAGTTCAATGTGAATAGAAGACGGACCAAAAGATCAGTAAATTTTAAAGTTGTTTAAGAAGTGATCGGTAAGTATTTCTTTACTATTTTTAGTCCTGTTATTACTTTATATAAAACTACAAACAAAGTAACATTTTACGAAACGTAGCCAAAGTTATTGCAAATCAAAAATACATACTTGTTAATTGAAACGTAAGTTACCATTTTGTATTATTTTTCCAATATATCAAAAAATACTAAAATTAGTTCAGTGATTCTGGTGATTCTCTTTAATATTGTTATAGCGAGTTATATAGCCTTATTGTTTTTTTCTCAGAACAAAACCTTTCTTTTTAATTAGCTATCAAAATTTGAAATGTAAGTTACCGGTAACTTACGTTACACGCATGTAACAACAGTTACCCTTATAATGTAATATGAATTGCAGTTGAAATGCCACTCAGTGCTGCTGAAAAGATGAGAAGAAGAAGGAAGAAGTTAAAGGAGAACGGAAAATATGTATAAGGAATATAAAGAAAAAACGAAACTTGCAACTTGAAAAACAAGGCAAAAGAAAAAAGAAGAAATAGAGCGGTTACCGTCATCAAAAAAAGTTAAAATTATTAAAGAAAATGGAAAAAAAATCAAAGAAAGAGTATATAAGCATTGAAATCAGAAAAAACTGAATGAACTGACCAACTTAACTACCAGTGAAACTTCTAGATACGTATGACCCCGCAATCTATTGGTAAAGCTGTAGTTCGAAATTGAAGAAAGAGCACAACTTCTTCAATTGTATGAGTGCTTTTCAAAAGCTCAAGCTGTTCCTGGAGTAACCATGTTATATGCTGGAAAAATGATAAACTTCAGAAGAGCATGATTTCAAAAGACTTCGAAGAGTAAACAGAAAAAAATATTGGCTGAGGACTATTAGACTAAACTATTAGTCTAATAGTCCTCAGCCAATATTTTTTATCGTATTTTTATGCAAGAAAATGTGCAAATCTAACTATCTTGTTCGGAGGTAATGTAAGTTACTATTTGCATGTAACGAAAGTGACCACTGTATTATTTTTTTAGTTAATTCTGTAAGAGAAGTTGACTATTTTTTGTTGTAGCATTAAATAATTTGATTCTTGACTTAATTGTTTTTATTAGTGTAAAAAAAATCCGCTGATATTATCAGAGAAATTTCCACTTACAAAAAGGTCTTAAAACGTCGTGTCCTTTTTATGTAACGTAAGTTACCAGCACATTATATTGTGTTGGCGTGAGACTATAAGTTGGTTTCGTCTGATCTTAAGTTTAATATACAGGACTCACAGTGTTGTATTTAAATGCACAAAAAAAAGAAGGATTGCTTATTGTTATAAATATAATTAATGAGTATATTTCATAGTGAAAAGTTCTGATTGTAATGTAAGTTACCATGGAATTACCCTATACATTATAAACAGTGAAGCGATTCATTTGGAAAGCATTTAATTAATCAATATTTCTCTGATGTCGGTAAATTACCATGCTGATGTGATTAAACAAGGTGCTCGGTTTAGAACAGACAACCACTCAGTTTCAGACTGTAGTAAGTTTTGTTGTCAATCGAAGCTAATTCACAATTCACACTACGAAAGTGAATTCTCAACTTTTTTTTTCTTTTATCTGACATATCTCAAGATTTTCGGCAAACACCCTTACCCCAGTCCGAGTCATTAAGGTAGTAACGTGTATTGTGTTCATTCACACTCAACAAACAGAAACTAACTCTATTTTCTTGAATATTTCAACATGAAACACCCATCATCATCGTCACCTGCGTTGTATGTTGCGCGTTTATTCTCAAACTCGATGAAAATAAGATTACATAGCAATTACAACACCATTTGAAAGGCTTCGTCACAGCTTTCACATTAATTGTCACTTGGTGGTATTCACTTCGTATGGGGATGGCCGCTCTGGTGTGTTAGTGAGGCAGTGATATGCACGTAATGGGAGCTACCGTATTGTCGCTCACCAGGCGGCGCCACTCATACGTGGGTCCTGTGTCAGTATTAAGAGAATTGTCAAAGTGACGTTTGAAATGTTCCCGCAGGACCCACGTTCCACTAGCGACCCTGGCGGAAAATCGACTCGCGGTAGTCCTCATTCTGCTGATCAACAGCAGCTTTGAAGTGGATAGCTGGTGCACACAAACCTCCACGAGTCCCTCGGCCGTGATCTCCCCGAGCAGGCGCTGGCAGCACTGCAGCGCGGTGAGCGCGCGGCGCAGGTCGCCCTCGCACGTGCCCACCGCCTGCTCCAGCACCGACCCGTCGCCAATCTCCACGCCTTCCGACTTGCAGATCTCTCGCAATCTGAAATACCATTCAACACATCAAATTATCGTCTTTGACAATTCAGCTTTGAGCTTGACAAAGTAATCCTACAATTTATTTATTTATTCCTTCATTCCAAAGAGATTGGAAGTCGTAGGGCGACGTGTGTAAGGTTGTCACACTAAAAAGGTCCGTGCTCTGTGGTTCATTCCATAAAATCAACACTTACGAGTACTTACAGTCTAGCTACACGTGTTAATTATAAGAAAATAAGTTACATATTAATATAATATCTATGTAACAGTAGCGGAGCGTCCAAATCACTGCAAGCCGGAGCTGATTTGGCATGCTTTTTCTTTGAGTTGTTAAGGAAAAATGTGCTTAATTGGTTCATGCATACAGCAGGAATCGAGCTCTATATGAACGCCCCGCCACTGTTGAATGGAGCTTCCAGCAGGAATGGATTCCATGTTGCGGCAACAAATTGCCAGGATTAGATTCGGAGCTATAAAAAATGTCTGTCTATCTCGCTGTCCAATATTTGAGAATAAAAAGGTTAGTTCTGTTTTGTTTCATCAAAGTGTGGTCGGTAAATACATATAAATGGTTTACCCAGAATGTGAACTCGCTACCTGGCTCACATTCAAATTTAAAAGTTATGTTTATCTGATTTAACCTCCTGGCAAATTTCACGACGATCCGATCAGCGGTCCGCGAGTTATGATCAAAGAAGCAGTCTTCCGCGCCGGGTCTTCCAGTAGACTCGAAGAACTTCGCTCGCTTAGCTCGCTTGTTCAATTATCGGAACTATCATGTACCGACAATTATAAAGCACGAATCGAATAATTTTTATTATTTGTAATAAATGTTTTGGTACATGTTTTTATTTAAGTATATACCTAAACTATAAATTGAAAGAAATCACTTGAATGACATCTCTTTAAATTTATTATCATGTCCTGTATTTATTTCCATACCTCATTAAGACATTCTCTTTCGCCAGCGGCTTGAATCTGAATTTGGAGCATCGGCTGGTGATGGGCGGGATGATGCGCGACACATAGTTGCAGATCAGACAGAAGCGCGTGGTGCGCGTCTCGCGCTCCATGGTGCGCCGGAGCGCCGCCTGCGCCGCCGTCGTCATGGAGTCCGCCTCGTCTAGGATTACCAGCTTGTATGGCGGGCAAGGCCTTCCACTGAAAAGTCAGAAATATACAAAAATAATAGAATACAATTTATATGTATTTTAGTGAGAAATCTTACTGTAAAAATTACTCTTAATTGAAAGTATTTAAAAAATGTTTTTTTTTCGTATATAATATTATTAAACAAAATAAATTGAAGTCTTATTGGCTCTTTTAACCATCTAAAATATGATCATAGTAGCATATATATATATATGTATTAAATAGGGAAAGGAGCTTAAGTAAAAAGTCTATATCCTAAGATGAGACAGTTGTTTTCTTAGGGTGGCACCCTAAGTTTTATGTTTTACAAAGTATCAACTACTGAGATAATTCTGCATTCATGTAATTCTAGCAAAATGTTCTATGGTACAGTCGCCATCAGATATATCGGAGCGGGTGCAAATACCTGAGCATGACTCAAATACCTGAGCATGACTCTATTTTCACAGCATTCAAGCCCTGTTCAGACATTTTTTTTTAATACCTTGATTGCATATAGGAATATGTATATCTGATGGCGACTGTACGAGAATAAGTGTCAAATACTGAGTGTATTTTCTTAAATTTTTAGCTGCATCACTTGCGTCTATAATACAAACAAAAAAAATGAAGATGAACTCATTAGTGAAACTGTTTTTATTGGGCCTTGACAAACACTTAACTTTTATGTGAAATTAAAAGTATTTTTGAGTTTGTAGGTTCCTTGAAACACCTTTCAAAAAATTTTTTTAATATACAGTTGTGGCCAGATAATTAAGACCAAGATTTTCCCGATACAAATGCCTACAAATAAGACTTTGTAAATTTAATGATAATTTAAAAAAAACCGTCATGTGCGGGTCGGACTCGCCCACCGAGGGTTCCGCACAAAGGATGTTCCTCCCCATTTATAACCTTAGGTACTTAAAAATACTGGTAGCACGTTATTCTAACTGTGCGGACATTTCGGGATGAACAAATATTTTTATACACATTTTTTTAACAGCTTTATTGATTCTCCCAACCTCCTTTCAAATATAACATATAGGTTGTCCAAATCGGCATACTCGTTCCATAAGTTTATTTGCAACTCCTTTCTGGTATCATACAGCATATGCAAGAAATAGGTTTCTCGTTAGAGCTTGTAAAATTTATAATAAAAAATACTTAGACTATGATTTAACCATCTGTCTTTCCAGCAGTTTGTTTCTGCATTAAAGAAAAAATAAATTAAAACCAAAACAAATTATATGAATATAGACTAAAATGTAAAGGTAATTAATTGAATTTATAAGTACCGGTACAATAGTATGTTATACATAAGGATTTGAATGAATTCACTGTGTTGTAGTAACCATAGAACTTGTGTCTTGCCTGAGCACCTAAAGTATTATATAGTCATAAGTGGAAACTGTTTTGGCTGTGTATTGTCTAAATTGGTTATTTAGTTGTATGATTTTGCCTATTTGTTTCCCAAGTACCTACAAATAAAATAAAAATCGAACATGGATATTTGAAGACTACTATTTTTACAGTTCACATTTATGCATAGACTACTTTTTCCTTAACTTCAAAAAGATTCATCAGATTTTGCGATTTTCCCGAGTTCGAAGTTTGCGAAACAAATGTAGTAAATTTATCTGCTTAATGCAACTAATGCTATGCAGAGGGAGTTACTTCATGCTGCAGTTTAAATTAATGGTGGGATTGCAACCTTGTTAGACTACTTCAAGGCACAATTAGCAGCAGAAGTAGATTTGCAGGACCAGTTCTCAAAATGGCCTAAAACTACCTTGATTTGACTAGAGTGGAAGGTTCTTTTTATAAATGTCTTGCCATTAGAATCAAATACTTGGAGCACTACTTACTCTGGCCTAGTGCTGCTGACTGTGAGTTGCGCAAATGACTTGACTTTGTCCCTTATGACCTGTATGCCGCGCTCGTCGGACGCGTTTAGCTCCAGCACGCGGTCGCGCGTGATATCGCCGAACAGCTGCCGCGCCGCGGCCAGGATGGCGCTAGTCTTGCCAGTGCCCGGTGGCCCGTAGAACAGCAGATGTGGCAAATCGCCGCCCGACAAGCACTCTCTCAATACTTGAACCACCTCTCCCTGATCTACGATGTCGTCAATAGTTTTTGGACGGCTGCAGAGATACAAAACAATTAATCAAAGATTATAAAAACATCCCATTTTACTCTAAATAGAGAAAATATTACTATTTTTCGACCCATGGTGCCGGCGGTTTCTTCTTTGTTTGCTTGGTACCAGACGGCGTAGGCATAGCCGATGCTGATATTTTGCCATTTTTGAGAAAGGCCTGCATTTTTCTGTACGATAAATATGGAAAATGATTACAAAATAATAACAATACAATAAATAATCAAGAAAACGCGACAGGTTGCGTTATTTTAGCGCGAATTCTAAACGCGATTCGCGATTAATTTCTTAATTTCAATCTTTTGACAGAACAGATGTCATCAACATCATGTCAGTTGAATTTGTGCATTATTTTACGTGGCAACATTATAGTTCGTCAGTTCGAGTAGATAGCTGAAAAAAACAAAAGTTCAAAAGTAGCCGTTTATAAAATGGTGCCTCTACATGCTCGGGCTCTCGGCCGAATGATTCGGCCGCGGGCGAATGCACGCTACTACACGCTCATTCGAGACAGACTAAATTTAAGTCAGACCATAGACAATTTAAGCTTTTTCAGGTAGTTTCGGTGAGTTAAACGGTGTTTTAAATAGCTTTGGTTATTGAAACTATTTAAGACACTTTTTAAGTAGCTTCACCGGAAGTGAAATTATTTAAGACACCTTTTAACTCAACCAAACTACCTGAAAAAGTACTTAAATTGTCTCTGGTCTGGCTTAAATTTTCTCTATATAGTCTGTCTCGAATGACATTGCCGAAACATTCGGCCGAGAGCCCGAGCATGTAGAGTAGAGGCACGGTTATAACCGTTTCGCAAGGGTGAAGTTCGTTACCCCGACCATACTAGAAACATGTTAATACAATATTATGGCCGCACACAATGGGCCACGATGGGCGATGATAAGGGACACAGTTATAAGTAAGAGGGGTTACGCAATACTGCCATCCAGGGCCTATACCACGAAAATCATCTCCATTTGTATCACACTTGCATATTGGAGTGACAAAGACTTTTTCCCGTCAATGCCAGTTTTCGATGTTCGTGGTAGGCGTGCAGTTCTGCTGTATAGCTACGTCCCGTATAATAACCCATTATTGGTTGTTATAGAGTCAAACCACATTATCTTTTCCGAGCAAATGAACTGTCAAACTTTAAAGTGTTTTTCCAAATCTAGAAAAACTTCGCATACTAGCATGCCTACCATAAACATCGAAAATTGGCATTGACGGGCAAACCTCTTTGTCACTCCAATAAGCAAGTGTGACAGAGATGGAGATACGAATCCGCAATCATTTGATTTTCGCGGTAGGCGGGTAGGACTCTAGACTAGACTCAAACCACGTTATCTCTTCCAAGCAAATGAACTGTCAAACTTTAGTGTTATTTTAAACGTCAAACTATGAAATCATGACGTTTACTTAACACTGTCACAGTCACAGTCTGCGCTATCAAATCGAGGAAACTTAGCATATACGGACTCTAGCATTAATAGGAATATGTAGACGCTCGTCACATTTCAGGACGTTTACCACGAAAATCGAAAGATTGCGGATTAGTTTCTCCATCTCTGTCACACTTGCATATTGAAGTGACAAAGAGGTATTCCCGTCAATGCCAATTTTCGATGTTTGTGGTAGGCCTGCTGCTGATGCTGTTATTTACGGACAGATGGTGCGTTCGACAAAGAACGGACAACGGATAAGATCGTATGATTCGATTTCGGGGCCATTGCGGGGATTTTATTGAATGATGGCAAGCTGACACGGTGCGCCATTTAATGCTGCTCCCACCTTCAGTCCGTCCTTGTTGCTCCGACTGACAAGTCGTGAAATATGTGCAATTAAGTAAAAATCGAATCAATCAATCAATCAATTTTTTGCTGTTTCCGGAGTTATCCTTCACCACTTTTTTGGATATAGGTAACTGGTAAACCTATGCACTTTTTTAATTTTTTACAAACTGTATATTATTTCTATTAAATTTGTGACAAATCTGTACACTTAATCGAATTTACGACCTGTAGACGAAGATCCGGTCTTACCTGAAGTGGTTTAAGATCGGACGCTAATCGTCCAATCTTAAATTCTCAAGAATGCTCAAACTTTACAAATGTATACAGTGTGTTGCGTGCGTTTATGAAAATAACTTTTTGAAATAATCTCAACTTATAAACATTGGAAATTATATATTGTAGTTTAGTTGACAACAATAAAAATATTGACATTGATTTTCTAATTAAAAATACTTTTCAATAACTAAGAGTTCGAAAGAGGTTGAGGTATATTACATTCGTCCCCCCCATCCCTTATCGGTTTATCACATTTCCTCGATGAGCCTGCGAGGCGGTTTGGTCGGCCGCTGACTGCGGCGTGGTATTGGAGAGGCGGGTGTAGCGTCTGGACCATGGGGCAAGTTTCCGTTGTCCTCTGCGTAGTGGGGATCCTCTGCGGTGCTTGTGAGTGCCGTGACATCGTTTGGCACTAGAGTTTCGTCGAAGTTGTTAGATGGCACTCGTAACGGGCCAGGGCTAGAAGTGGCGTTTGGCGTGTGGAACATATCTGTTGAGGGCGTCAAAGGTGATGGGTGTGGTGATGAAAACTGTGATGATTCTAAATGAGTCGTCTGAGGGTTATTGGGTGATGATGGTAGTCGATGGCGAATATGATCTGCGTGTCGCCTGATGGTGTTCCCAGTTGGCGTTGAAATTGTATAAGAGTAGCGATTCTTCTGTTCGGAGATTACTCCCGGTTGCCAGGTCTTTTCAAGCCGTGTTCTGTGGTATACAGGGGTGCCAGGAGTATAATTTGCCGTATTCGTCGTTGCTTCAATATTGGCACGTATTTGTTTGTACTGTAATTCTCGTCGCTTACTCGGCCGGATATTGGACAACAACGTATTTATTTGACGGCCAAACATTAGCTCAGCTGGTGACTTGCCCGTGGTGTTATGTGGAGTAATCCGGTACGTAAACAGGAATTCTCGTAGTCGCTGCTGTTGAGGTTCAGTTGCAGATGCAAATCTCGATTTAAAAGTCCTTACGAGACGCTCCGCAAGACCATTGGTCCTTGGATGATAAGGTGATGAGCGTATGTGTAATATTCCTTGATTTTTGCAATATTGTTTGAATTCCCCTGATGTAAATTGAGGGCCATTGTCAGAAACAATTATTTCCGGTAGTCCGAAAGTACAAAATATATTATCTAACTCACAGCATAATTTAGACGTCGTAATATTCTTCATTGGCTTAATTTCGATCCATTTTGACAAGGCATCACTCAGAACTAGCCAGTAAGTACCTTCAAAAGGCCCTGCAAAATCAATATGGATCCTCTCCCATACCTTCTCTGGAATGGACCATGAATAAACCGGCAGTTCTGGACAATGAGGTCTGTTTTGCTGACATCTGCAACATCTCTTGACATAATCATCAATGTCTTCATCAATGGAAGGCCACCAAACATAAAAACGAGCAAGTGCCTTCATTGCCGATATTCCAGGGTGTCCCCTATGGAGATAAATAAGGACTTTGCGTCGTAATTTTTCAGGTATCACCATTCTGCCTTGCCACAGTATTATTTTGTTCTCAATTGACAATTCGTTGCGCTTTTTGAAGAAATGTTTAATGTCGTTCGTATACTGCAATTCTCTCCAGCCAGTTTTAATGAATTTTAAAACTTCTGATAGACTTTTGTCTTGGCTAGTTATCTCCTTCAGAAGTTCCTCAGAAAGATGTAAGTCCGCCATTTTAGTTTCTAATAGACGTGATTCAATTCGGTGTACTGCACGCTCGGTTTCAGATGGTTGAGTCTCAGAGTTCGGCAATCTGGAGAAACAGTCAGCCAGTATGTTGTTCTCACCTTTTTTATAACATATCTCGTAATTATAACTGCCTATTATTAGTGCCCATCTAACTAGTCTGTTATTTGCTACTTTTGGCAGATTGCGTTGAGAGCCCAATATGTGTATTAAAGGTTTGTGATCAGTAAACAAGGTAAATTTAGTTCCGCGCAAATATTGATCAAATTTCTTTATTCCAAATAAAATTGCAAGCGCTTCGCGATCAATCACTGAATATTTTGTCTCAGCCGTTCGAAGCTTCCTTGATGCAAATGCTATAGGATGTTCCATGTTCCCATTCTTGTGATACAGTACTGCCCCAACACCTTTCTCAGAGGCATCACATGCGAGAAAAATTGGTCGATCCTCATCAAATGCAGCCAATGGTTTTGATTGAGCAATGCATTGTTTAGTGGCTTCAAAAATCTGAGTTTCGTATTCTGTCCACCTCCACGGTTGCCTGTTACCAGTTAGCTCGTGTAGGTCCGCACATAGTCCGTGTAAATGTGGTATGAAACGTTCATAGAAATTAACGAGTCCCAGAAATGATCTCAATTCTTTTGAGTTATTTGGAATCGCTACTTTAGAAATTGCTTCAATTTTTTCCTTTGTAGGGCGTATGCCATCTTTGTCTATTGTATGTCCAAGATATTCTATCTGTTCTTTTAGGAATGAGCACTTCTTTAAATTCACTTTTAAACCTGCTTTCTGCAGACGCTCAAAGATAATCCCAAGTGTACTCAGGTGTTCTTTCATGTCTCCTCCAGCAATTGCGATATCATCGAAATAAACAGCTGTGTTAGGAATATCTCGTAATAGTTCGTCTAAATAATGTTGGAAAATAGAGGGTGCTGTGGATATTCCAAAGGGCATTCTGTTATATCTAAAATATCCTAGGTGTGTCGAGAGTGTCAAGTACTTTTTTGATTCTGGAGCAATTTCAAACTGTAGGTAGGCGTCTTTAAGGTCTATTTTCGAAAATATTTTTCCTCGTGCTAATTTTTGTCGTAGTTGGTCGAAAAGAGGAACTGGATGCAAATGTTTGATTAACACAGGATTTAGTGTGCTCCTGAAGTCTCCACAAATCCTTATATCACCGTTTGGCTTAACCACGTTCACGGTGGGTGTCGCCCACTCGACTGGTGTGATGTTAGGGTCAACTTGATAGATGATGTCCTCTGCAACTAGGCGTGCTATTTCTTTTTCAATGTTCTTTTTTATGCCAAACTTGATTGGTCGTGCTGGTAGGTGTACAGGCTCTGCTCCTGGTTTTATGTGAATGTTTACCACGTAGTTTTTAACTTTTCCAAGTTTGCTGTCAAAAAGTGTTTTATGAGTATTTATAATTTGTTCCAGCGTTGCAGGTGTTCTATTTTTAATTGAGTATACAGGTTTTGGAAACTCCATGTCAAAAGCTTCACTCCATCGTAATCCGAAAAGCATTGGGTCAGCGTGTTCCATGACGACAACGGTGAGGGCTTTCTGTATACCTTGGGTTTCGACCGTCACGTCTGCAAGTCCTTTTGATTTTAGCTTGTAGTCACCGTATGCTTTTAATTTAGGTGCTTTTGTTAACGTCGGAGCTCCTATCTGTCGCCAAAAAGATGTATTGATAATAGAAAATGCCGATCCTGGGTCCCAGTCCATGGTACATTTATTTCCGTTAATAATGACATCAATTTTCTTGCAGTCTCGGCTTCGTGAACGTGTGACGTTGCAAACCAATTCATCGTCAGTATCGTTACCTTCAGAAGAGTTGTTGGTAGAAGAAGAGGATCCAGTTGAACTGTTCGTTACGCGTTGTAGTTTGTGTCTCTGTGTCTGTCTGTGTTCGTTCTGAGGTCTACCTTTGACAAGGTATGCTCGCCCGCTCTTGATACAACAGCTTTCGTAGTGACCGTCTGCATTGCATTCTTCACAGGTATGTTTCTTCGCTGGACATTTTGCAAGGTCATGTTTATCGTGTTTGCCGCAACGTATACATTGGGTTGAACGTATTTTTCGAGGGCTTCTATAGTTTACGGATCGTGGCTTGTCATGTTTGAGGTTGTCTTTATTCCGTATTCTCTTTATACTAGCTGATGGTGTGTCGCGTTCAGCTTGTTCGCGTGATTGTGCAATTGCGAATAGTGTAGCAAATGATACCTCGCTTGTATTTCCATCGATCACTTCTGTTAAATTAGGCCATTTTTGTTTAAGATCCGTCTCTAGCTCAGTGTGGTTTAAGCCTGTTGCAAAACGGTCACGGAGTTGACGTTCTAGTAGTGTGTTATCGTATCCGCAGTCTACGCTTAACGCCTTAAGCCGATTTGTGTAGTGCTCCATTGTTTCGTCACTTTGTCTTATACAGTTCCAGAATTCTGTAAGTGCACGGTAGCGTGTTCTCTTGACGCGATATAAGTCCAGGAGTTTAGATCGAATATCGGTGTACGTGCTAGTTTCGAAATTAGGCATAAGTGCCGTCTTAAGTTCTCTGAATATGTCGGGTGTCATGCAATTTAAAAGAAGGTCTTTCTTAAGATTATCATTAGATCCTACTCCGTGTATCGAGCACTTGGCTTCAAAAAAATCTACGTAGTCGTTAATTTTGTAAATGTCAGGATTGTACTTATCCAAATTGAATGCTTTTAATGTAGCGATCCTGGTGGGATCCTGTGTCGTGGTGCTAGCGCTCGTCACGCTGGTGTTTGACTGCGATGAACTTGCTTCCGTACGTGTTGCGGTGTTCGCAAGTGCCATGCTTAAAATTTTTAATATTTGTTCTTGTTGCGCTTGTTGAGCGCTCAAAAACTGCGCAAATTGTTCGGCGTCCATCTCGTCGCCAATGAAATAATCTCAACTTATAAACATTGGAAATTATATATTGTAGTTTAGTTGACAACAATAAAAATATTGACATTGATTTTCTAATTAAAAATACTTTTCAATAACTAAGAGTTCGAAAGAGGTTGAGGTATATTACATCCTTCACCACTTTTTTGGATATAGGTAACTGGTAAACCTATGCACTTTTTTAATTTTTTACAAACTGTATATTATTTCTATTAAATTTGTGACAAATCTGTACACTTAATCGAATTTACGACCTGTAGACGAAGATCCGGTCTTACCTGAAGTGGTTTAAGATCGGACGCTAATCGTCCAATCTTAAATTCTCAAGAATGCTCAAACTTTACAAATGTATACAGTGTGTTGCGTGCGTTTATGAAAATAACTTTTTTTATGTTAATAATACAGACGTCCGATTTTATTCTCCATAACCCAGTATTTAGTCCACCACTTTCACCTAATAGTCCAGTATATTTTAGATTCCATTAAATCTCAATAGTCTATACACCCTCGCGGGTGCTGCCTCTGCGTGCGTCCCATGACTCGGGCAGGTGCAACATCCGCTCGGTGTACCCCTTACATTTCATTAAATTGTCGAAAGGGCCTCTGCGTGTTGGCTTCGGCTCCGCGTACGCCTCCCAAAGGTCCGGAGCACCATTGTTCCGTGATGGGAAAGACATACATATAATAAAATCGGAGACGGATTTAAAAGCTATCTAATTTGCTTCTATTTTGTATCCTCTTTATTAGACCACTTTTCCACTAATTTCAACCTTACTACCTGGTGTCATTTATCCCTTTGAGGTGTCATTGACTTGACACCACCAAAAAAGATTGAGAACCATTTCGATTTTGTCACCCACTCGCGCGTTTAGGTATCGAACTGTAAGTACTCCTCGCGAGGAGCAAATCAGGGACTCACGGGCGAGCGGTGACGCACGCGCGAAGGCATAGAATAAATAATAGTACAAGTTCATCGCATACCTACGTACCGTACTGATTTGACTGCTGTCACAGAATTGATATTAAAATAACTAAAGGGCGGAATTATTGTTAGGCCTTTGAGTAGGTAATATGAAATATCAGGCCTGTTTCAATTAAGGTACCTATGCCTACACAAGTAGGTATGTTACACGCGAATTTATTAGAATTATACCTACATACCTCTAAGACATATCTTAGGTTTATTGGAGCCAAAGTAGAGCAATATAAAAAAGGTAGTAACTAAATATTAAGATTATATTATTTTTTAAAAGGAGACAACCATTGATACCATCAGAAAAGGAACGAGTTACGCGATAGAAAGAGAGCGCACTTTACGTGAATATAATTGTAGGTATTTAGCGTTGCACGGTCGGAATGTGAACTTAGTAGTATCGTAGCACGAGTCGTTATTTTTATATTTCTGTACTTGTACTAATATGTATTCTGTGATTTTGTGTAAGTATATGGTATATATAAGATCGGACGGAAAAAGTGTAAAAAAATAAAACGATGTCGGAAATGAAACTCCTGTGTACTGATTGACCAATCCTGATATATAAGTAAAAGGAAAAAACAATAACAATAGGAGCTAACTTATAGGCTCGTACGTTCTTACACCATCAGGTAAAAAATCTTGACAATTTTTTCTTTAGTTTCCTCAATTTAAACACTCAGTACACACGTAGGTACCTAAAGATCTATAAAAATAACAAATTTTATAGTCATAGAATATTTCATCAAGATCATTTCCTTATTTGAATCATGCATGACTGTGTCGTACACACAAGCTGAGAAAAAAAATCCAACGTCATCTCAACCCACCCAAAATCGTCTAAAACTTGCATATTGAAGTGACAAAGGGATTTTTCCGTCAATGCAAATTTTCGATCTTTTTGGTTGGCCCTAAACTATCCTTGTAACCGTGGATACGGAACCATAAAAATAATATCGAGTAAACGTTGCTATAGTAACTAATTTTTATCTGAACGTCTGCTTGTGTTTGCCTTCATAAATCTAAGCACCTATTTTTCAAAGATTATAGATTAAACTTTTACAAGATGGTTGATAAAGATCCTCAGCTCAATGCTTTAGAAATAGGCGAACTAGACATGTTCGTCGAGAGTATTGAACCGTCCCGCATTGATAACATTGGAAATCAAGTGTAAGTTATTCAAATAATTTATAGTGACACCTACTCATAACATAGTACCTACCTATTTATTAACGTGAACTGGTCCCTAACGTGAAATAGGGGATATCTCGTCAACCCATTGACTTATTTGGCTCATATTTTAACTTACCTAATAAATCTTTTTATCTCATTTAACCACCCGCCAAATTTCACGGCGATCTGTCGTCGAACAAAAATCCATACAAACGACGGATTGTTCTAGTAAACAGCAATTTTACCACAAGATGAGTACGTAACCGTAGTCGATAGCTACTGCGCGATTCGATGGTAAGCACACACGCGACTCGCAGTGTGCGTACTGCGTACCAAGAGTTGCAACTTGCATTAGATTGCGACTGCGGCATTCGAAAGTATGTCCTCCGGGGTATGTGCTTACCATGAGTTGCATTCGATTCCGACAGCGGCATTCAACAGTATGTCCGTCTCCCTCCTGCCAGAGGAGTGGTAGGAGCGAGATGGACATACTTTCGAATGCTGCAGTCGCAATCGAAAACAATTCATGGCACGCACACTATACTCCTGCCGAGTTGCTGAGTAGTGGTAGGAGCGAGACGGACCTGGGCGTTTTTAATTTTTGTTGTAGAAATATATAATTTTTTTAATTTTATAATTTTAAATTGTTTTCTATTCAGAATCGCGAGCTCTTTCCATCCTAGTAGGAGAAAAAAAGTGTCCCAAGATTTATTTTCCATTTCGCCACCATAATTTCATAGATTTAGTATGGCGGTAGCGGAATGGAAAGTTTGAAAAATGTATGGAAAATTTAGGACATTTTTTTTCTCCTACTAGGATTGAAAGAGCTAGCGATTCTGAGTAGAATAGAGATATAAATTTCCAATTCAGCAAAAAATGATTTTTCTTCAACAAAAAATAAAAATGCCCACCTACTGTCAAATGCCACAGTCGCAAATGTCGCAATCGAATAACTCATGGTAGACACCGGACTCACTCGTTTTTTGAAACTTGTAGATGGATCGACTGGCATATCCGGCTACAGAAACTGAACCAGCAAGCGGTATTAGAAGCAACATCTATGCAAGAAGAACTTACTAAAGAGACATTGATTTCATCTGGAAAGGTAGGCGAAGTTGCAACCAGGCTGAAATAAATGGCAATAATTGGTTTTCACGCCAGGTACAGTCGCCAGCAGAGCTGTATCGGAGCACGCCTATATTGTAAAAGGCGTCTTGTACAGTCATATTAGATTAGATTCATTTATTTCAGATTGGAAATTTAATGTTATTTATAGTTAACTATGTCCTTAAATATCACGAATTCACAAAAATATCGTCAAGTGTATTATAGTAACTGAACAATAATAATTACTTAATCATAAATCAAATTTCAATAATGTTAATAAATTATTTATAAAACATATTCAAATTCCAATAATCTAACCTATAAACTACATAATAAATCTTATAATTAAGGAAAAATTACAAAATAAATATTGTATAACTATCTAGGTTATACCTAGTTAATATACCTATGACGAAATATATATATATATATATATATATAATTTAAACACTATTCGATTTGAATAATAATAAATTTCAAAAATGTCAAAACAAAATAGTGTCATAAAATTAATAAGTAGGTACACAAATTAAAATATATTTAAACTTAAAAAAAATAGTTTAAGTAATATTTTTACGTGTAAACATTATAACCTCGTAGACGCAAAGTGATTAATACGTTCGCATGCCAAATTTTTCGAAAAGATCTCTACACGAGTGCCTACTATTTACGCCTACCAAAATACGTAGATACGGCACTTTTTTGTAACCACTTTGCATTCCCTCGCGGTATGCCATTGGAAATACTTCGCATACTTTGGCGCGGCGATGTAAGGAGTTACATATGGATATAACTGCGGGATTAGATGGAATAAGCTGGAAAGTTTCTAAATACCTTAATTGGGGTGTTCTAATAGTTACCTTAAAAGTCACCGCTAATCACCTGTCCATGTAAACATTATTGGAGCTATAAAAACTTTGATATTGGCTAAAAACCGTTTGTTTCGACGTTTGACCTTGAATAACTTACGGCGAGGACAGGTGATTTGCGGTTGATACAAATTCAGGGACTTTCCAGCTTATTCCGTCTCATTCCGCAGTTGATCCCTTTTATTGTCATATTTAACTTAGGGTCAATGAGGGTAACGCCGTCTACGGGATATTTCCGTACAACAGCGTTTACGCCCGTTAGCTGTACATTAGGCACTTGCTGACTCGATCGATAAATCAGCCACAGTTTTTAATACCAACAGACAAAGACAGGTGGGTCTATCTCGGCATTTAATAGCAAAAAATCGCATTTAAGGGTCAGTTGCGCTCAGACCGCCAAACACGAGTTTAGCATGCTGTTACAACTTTTAAAGTTGCGCTCAAGAAATGCGAGTTACGACTGAGAAAGTATGTTAATTATATTATTAGATATACGTGCTTTTTGGTATTTTCATCCGTTTTACGTTATATTCAGTAGATGAGAAATTATGAGTGGTAAAAGATTGGTGTTATCGTAATAGTCAAGTGGGAAAATTCCGTACAATACAAATGGGTCAAACCCGTCATATGCCGGAAATGTCCTATTTCATATATTGCCAACCTTTTTAAAATAGATTCATTTTACAAATAAGGGCAATCGTTAACGTTAAGTCAAACTCAAATTATCACGCATTCTGATCCTATCCCATATCCTAGAAAAATAATATAATTGTAATTGTAGGGTAGGTATTCACTTGCATTATTGAAGACAAAATATTTTTTTTTCTTTTCAGTGCGCTATTGTTTTTGTTGGTCGATTCGTTTTGTGTTAGTGTCAGTTTATTTATTGCCTTTTAGTTTTTAATCAGCGGTAAAAAAATTGTTAATAAGTTTTTATTTTATAATTTTCTGTGGCTATAAATTATACAAATGATTACATGCTTAATTTTCGATTACTTTTAAAATAGATACCTACCTTCCTTTAGCTATTAACTGTTATATTAATAATCCTACTTTAACTATTAGCACACCCCACTGGGGTGTGGTGTGCTCTATTATCGGTTTTTTTACCAAGCTGTATTCTAGGCGATTTTCATCCAGCTTTAAAATCTGCAAGTGAACAATAAGTTACCCCTATTTTCCTACCAGATTTTTCCCCCAAATTTTTATGGGACCAACTTTCATGTATACAAAAAAAATAATTATCTAAATCGGACTACTCTATAAAAAGCTATGCTTGGTCATACATTACGTTCGGTGAGTAAACAATCAATAATTTCCTATTTTCCTACCCCTTGGTTGATTTTTCCAAATTTATACGGGACCAACTTTGAGGTATACCCTATTGGATAAAAAATACTTAATATCAAAAATCAGACTACTCTGTAGAAACTTATGCGTGGTCATACGTTACAATCGGTGAGTACAAAATCAATCATCCCTATTTTCCTACCCTTAAGGATGGATTTTTTTCTCCAAATTTATATGGGATCAACTTCGGGGTATACCCTTTCCAATAAAAAAAATATTATCACAATCAAACTACCCACCCTAAAAAGTTATGCGTCATACATACAGAATAAACATACAAAAAAATATATATTTACGAGTCGACTTGAGTTGAGAACCTCCATTTTTTTCGTTGGTTGAAATGAAAAGTAGCACGCAAGGTTTTCGAATTGTGGAAGAGAGGTAATTTTATTAAAAGTCGACAAGTCTTTGATCTAAGGAGCTAAACTTTTAGCCGCCTTACATTATCTACAGTGACCTCACCATGTTATTGTATGTGTTACCTATACCAAGTGAAAAAAAAAGATTTTTTGAATTCGCTAGCGCTCGGTAAAGCTACCAAAAAATATCCTACTTCGTATTAAAACGAATACCTATAAAAAATGCGTCCGTAAAGAAATGCGATCATAATATCCGCCACCAATAAATAATTAGACAGGGAAATTTTTTTAAATGGGAAATTATGCGACTAGTTATAATGGCGAAAAGAAAATTAGCAGCAAGGAATAATTTCGTTTGGTGAACTCATCTAACAAATCCAGATGCTAAGATCAGTACTTATTTAAAACTATTTTCAATTTTCTTCGTTGTATATTGTATAATCCGAAAATATTCACTTTATCAAATTGAGTAGATAATTGACATGTCGTTATTGTTTTATTGTATAATTTGTTTTATTTTATTGTGCTAGGGTTTTTTTTTAATTAGTAGATGTTTTAGGTTAATTTATGATTTGATGTATTTTTATGATTGTAATTATTAATATTTATTGGAAGTGTAATTGGTTTTGAAAATAAATAATTAAAATTAATACAATTTTTATAAGAAAATGTAAAATGTTTATTACCTCTGATTTTCAAAGTATGCCGAGATAGTCCCAAAAAAATATATTTAGCCATAAAAATTAAAATATACGTTCAATTGAACCCAGTAAGGTCTAGTTTTGATTTAAAATACCTACACTATTATTTGCTCACTTGACGCATAGACTTGTAATACATCCCTATACTAGAAAAGTAGATGGTATATAGACGGGAAAGCCCCAAACCTGAGGGAAAAACCGGCTACTGACATGTTTTGAAAAAAAAAACATAATTAAATAACCCGGAACTCTAGCGATTTTGCTCAAATACCTTTAAGAAGTCAATTAAATGTTGAATCTATTACTTGCATGAAATTTACTAAAAATAATATATTAGCACAGTTATGATCGACCAAAGTCAAATTATTAAAAAATATGACGGCATTGTCCTCATTGACCCTACACTATCTATATGGATTACCGGGACGCAACGCAACGCAGCAGTGGGCCAGGCCCTTGGGGTGACATGACTTATTTGAATGATATAATTGCTTTAAACATCTTATACACACATATATATATATATATTGTATGTTTGTTTTATTGTGCACCCGATATTTCGACACAGTTGCAAGCGCCAAAACAAAGAATCAAATAAACAAACATGGTAACTATCCCGTTTTAAATATTAGTTATAATGCAAAATGCAAATGACCATGTTTGCTTAAAATCGTATATCTTATATATTTTACACTCACATTTCAGTAAACTGACTAAGACTTCAACATTGCAGCTACCAATTCTAGTTCAAGAGGCAATTTGTATCCAAGTATGGCGGTATAAAGTTTACCCTCAAATACTTAAACTGGAACCAGCGCCCTCTTGTACATTCGGCATTTATATGGTGGTAAGTTCGTATGCTATCCACGTTACTAGATTTAGGTAGTTTTTGGAATACCTAAGTATTACAGATACAGTGTATAATAATATTAATAATAAAAATGTTCTTACATTTTATTTTATCATTTTAATGAGCTGTGAAGAAGTTGCTATTCTATACAGTGAAACATGATATATATCTGGAACTCTGTTGATAATTATATAGATTGGGCGTTGGTAGGTAATAGGTACTCAACACCCGCATATTTAAATCAACCACGCTTAAGCAATATGAAAATACAAGACACCTTTAAAATAGCATGCTCTTTATACTAGAGTGCGTTAGTGAAGTAGTGATCCATACAAACAGCAAAATTTTCGGTCCGGAACAGCTGTACCACGAGGCTGCGTGCGTAGGGCTGCTGGAGACCGTGCTGTATCACGAAGACGGCGCCCGGTGCCTGAGCGACGTTATCGTCGACCTGCTCATGTACGCCGTGGAACAACTCACAGCCTTGCTGGCGCTGCTCAAGTAAGGCCTCAGTAGCGGGAATAGGCGTTGTTGATGTCGGCGCAAAAATAAAACGTCCCGATAAGGGTCCCAAAACGAAAATGAAATTGGTTCTCGAATGTTGATGCAGCCGACTCCCACATGCCTAACATCCTTAGTGTTGTCGTATTTATTAGTACAAGAAATACATATACTTAACAAAGTATACCTATACTATACGTAATATGTACTTATATGTTACATGGTAGATTAGCAATGTACCTTATGTACCTATAGGCTATCCTATCTTACTCAAAACTATGTCCCATTGCTCTTGTCGGAGGATTAAGACATGGACAAGGACATGTTTTTGAGTAAGTTGCATACACCCATATTTGTACACTCGACTGAACACTCTTCTGCACACTACCTGAGTTTTAAAAGTCCATATTAGGTATTTAGCAGGTGTACCATTATCATCCTATTATAGTTATAACGTATTAATAATAAGTGTATCGATATTATAATGTGAGTGAGTCATTATCTCAACCCTCGACCCTCGGTCCGGATCCACTGGTCCACCAAATTTCATAAGCCATTCAGCGCGGTAACGCTGCCTGTGTCATAGGTAAATTTAGGTCGGTTCTTACTTGTACCTGGGTTTAATTAGTGGATAAGAATGATGGATGAAAGCCTATTCCGGATATCGTCATTGTTTTGTATGAGACGAAGCCTGTTGCTGATTTTCTTTGTAGTCAAGCCTGACGAAGCCTGCGTTGCGGATTGATGCTTTTGATTTGGGTTATCTGAATATAGTTTTTTTTATTTTATAAATGATCCTAAAATGTATCTCATACCATATACATACAAAACCTACCTAAAGTAATTCCTGTATAATTAGCATAAATAGTGTTTTTGTTCATTTTTTGTTAAGGAACGTAATCATACTAACCAACGAGCGTAACAGCGACAGTTGAGTCTGTATTGGCTTTGCTCGCTGTCCAATTAATGTATTTTATTGTATTTCTTATTTAGTAGTAAACAAAAAAAAACAAAAATTGTTTCCCTAGTAACGGGTACTTGAAGCCGCAGAGCGAAAAGGAGTTGGATTGCGAGACGGCGTCGGAAGAGCTGGAGCGCCGGCAGCGAGACCTGCAGTTCGACATCAGCATGCGGTGCATCACTATTGTACGGTCAGTACGGCCGGCCCAATCCGTCGTGTACTATCGCGTTCAGAATTGCATGGGCAGTTCATGAATGAATTCATTCAAAAACTGCCCATGCCTTTCTGAACGCGTGTGTACCTGCTTGCCCGTTCCTAAGCGCTCATTTTTGTATTACACAGCCCGATGCCAGGGATTGGGCCCGAGGAAACACGTTATATAATACCGCTTTTAACAACCAGCTGGGCACAGGTTGCGTTAATACTGCAATCGTAATCTTAGATCCATATTTAATAAAGAGTACGACATTTTGCCCTAGTGAAGAAAAAGGTATGCATGCATATAGATAAGTATATCATATGTGATAGTGTAAAATGAGCCCTACTCTTACTAGGGTTCTTCTACAGATACATAGCGGAACACATGGAAGGAGCAGGCGTGGGAGCCTCCATCGCGACCGGCCTCTACAAGACCAGCGACGTGCCGTCGATCCTGGCCCACCTGCTCCAGGAGCAGCCGTGGCGCAGAACCACTGAGGCCGGTGATCTTCAGACGTTTAACTGTGAGCATTACATACAAAAAAACCGGCCAAGTGCGAGTCAGACTCGCCCACCGAGGGTTCCGTACATCATAAAAATGATTAAAAACCCCCTTTTTAATCCCTTAGGGGATAAATTTCGGAAAACGCAGAATACGGTTTTCTTATATATTATCAGAAAGTCTATAAACGAAGTTTCCAAAACTGCAACCTGAAAAATTATTCACACATCATTATAAACTTTCAACCCCTTTTTTATCCCTTAGGGGATTAATTTCTAAAAACGCTAAATTTATATACTTTTCTTGAATAGTATCAAAGAGTCTATAAACGAAGTTTTAAGTCTGTAACTTAAAAAAATATTCACATCTCATACTAACTGTCAATTCCTTTTTTATCCCTTAGGGGATGAATTTCGAAAAACGCTAAACATACTTTTCTTGTGTAGTATCAAAGAGTCTATATACGAAGTTTTAAGTCTGCAACCTGAATAATGATTCAGGTTGCAGACCTCACCTCACCTCATACAAACTTTCAACCCCCTTTCTTATCCCTTAGGGGATGAATTTCGAAAACGCGGAATACGGTTTCAAGGGACCGTAGACCTTAGTATATTCTTTAAATTTCAACTCGATGCCTCTACGCACTCCCGAGAGTATCATTTTTATGATGTACCTACGGAACCCTCGGTGGGCGAGTCGGACTCGCACTTGGCCGGTTTTTTATACCCTTTGAGAGCTTTTCCATGTTGTCTCTTCAGTCTTCACCAAGTATTGTACGTGGGTGAGTAGGAAAGAAATAAGATGCTCGAAATATAGATATTTGGAGCATCTTTTTTTTTTAAAGGCTTATTTGAATAGAAGTAGGACACGAGTAGCCAGATTTGTTTACATATATGAACAACAATTTTACAGCTATTTTCTGTCACCGATTCGCACGTTTTTCTGAGACGCGTTGGGGCTCAAACGAGCACATTTTTCAGGCTATACTATTTTACGGCTATTAATATTTTACACCGAAGAATTTCGAATGCAATGATTACGGTCAGTGATTTAACGATGGTTTTGCGACACCAAAAGGGGTATAAGATAAGTAACCTCTATTGGGGCCATAGAAGCAACCAATCGCTAAAAGCTGCAGGTATTACAAAAATGCGTGCCTGAAGAAATATTTGTGTTAGCAGACCTACGAATCTCGCATGTAAATATAAAGAACATCCTAGCGCCTCATTTTCCATAGTAAGGAAATCACTACATATTTTTTTCAATTTCATACATTTAAGAAAATTTGGCATTAGTGTTTAAGTTTTATTCCAAAATGCTATAAGGGTGCATTCCATTTATAGCTTTCAAGCATCTCAAAACTTTCCTAGTGGCCTGAAGTATTTAATTGTCGCTTGGCCATGTCGACCTTAAACGAAAACAAACATTTAGGTATTCCTAATTCGTACCGGTACGAAATAAAACAAAGTGTCGAGTACGATTAAGGCACAAGACCAATGACGATTTCAAATTTCCCGCGTAACAATGGCTGCCAGGCTAGGGTCTGTATGTCAAGTTTCAAGTTATTTTAAACGTAAATAAGCGTAGAACTCAGTGTAAAACTTCTTATTTACTTAACTAACTTAGAACAGAACTGAAAACGTTATGAATGAGCAAAAAATTTACATCAAAAGCAGCAAAATTACTTACTTTTTGAATAATTTAAGACGGAGCAGCAGCGTGAAGTTGACACTCGGGTTACATAACATGGCGGACTAGTAGTTTTATTTTCTATCACTCGCGTAGCCACTGCTGTTTCACTATACAAGATCTTGGCAGGGTACGTTTTAGGAACAAGTACGATTAAGGCAAGTTTACCCTACGAGCCGGGTTTGAACCCACGACCGTCAGATTGAAAGTCACACGCTCTTACGGCTGGGCCACCAACGACTAGAACGAAACAATCTAAAACCAGGCCAATCCGTATCGAGATATTATACCGTCCCTAGGGGTCTGTTGAACAGAGCATATGAGATGTGGAATGTGGATAAACCAGAACATACTCTTATACCAGAGATCCCGTTTATCTATAGGTATTATAGTGGTATTTATGTCTTCAATATTAAAATAAATTGCAGTCGGCCGCTGGGCAAAGCCGTCCGATGATGAGCGGGTGCAGATGCACCGCAGCGAGGTGCAACTCTGGTTGTGTCTCCGCCAGCTGCTGCTGGAGCCGCGATTGGCGCACCAGTACCCCATCGACGAGTGCCGCCGTACCGCCTTTTGTCGGGTGAGATGCTGTGTTTTCGGTCTTCACCTGGTGACAGCATAACCTTGACTATGAACTGTTACCAAAATGAATCCGTTAATCAGAATAGAACGACAAGTTAAGGAGCAATAACAAACAGTTCTTCCTGTCTTATCCCCATAGCTACAAGCACGGCTCACGGAGACTATGTTGGACCAAGTACCGCCGCTGGGTGACCTCAAGCAGTTCCTGTGTCGACTCTCAGTGGGTGACTACTCGAACGTGAACGGCCGCACCAACGTTAAGGATCCGGGGTGCACGCTCATTGAGGTTGTGCCGCAGGTATGACTCCTGGTCTTAAGATTTTTAACCCTCTTTCGTGTAAGAAGACAAGTAATATATACTTACGTTACTCGCACCACCCAGGGTTACCGCTGACCCGGAGTTAAGTTGTCAAATTCCTTTAAAAAACCGCTTATTTACTCAGTGTACGTTAAAATCATATGGAATCTTATTTAATAAATTCTCTTTTCACTTTTAGTATACCTACATATAACACTTTAAAGTTTCGCGTTTTGTACACATTATTATAAAACATAGAACTGGTCTATCGCGAATGCAGTTAATTTACCTTAATATAACCTTAATATAACATCAGCCGAGTGATCAGATGAGTTTCGCTATTAACAGCATTCGCGATATACCTGTTCTGTTTTATAATAATGCGTACAAAACGACCCGTTCTAGTAGACAGCAAATAATTAACTTTTAGTGTGTTAATTATTTGCTGTTACGCTGATCCCTTGTCGTGTAAAAGCCTCCTCTCGAGCCCAGCACTTCTGTGGCCTTCCAAGATTTCTTCTTCCTGCTGGCCCTGTCCACTCTGTTACAAGCTTAGTCCACCTTTGTCTGTGTATCTTGTGATGTGGCCAGACCATTTCCATTAGGACGCAGGGTGTGTTCTAGGCCATCGATAATCCTGGTTCTATTTCTGATCTTTGTATATATATTTCAATTAAGAATACACGTGGGAATGTTATTTTGAACTCTTTTTGTATATAGTATGCAGGTGTCCAGTTTGGGTGATAGTTTCCTTACTTTATTTTTAGGGCTTCTTCTCCGTGTGCAGTTGAACCGTCTTTCTACCCCTACTTCATTATGGTTTTTAATAAAGGATGCCTACTTGTTTACCTAAGCCAATATCATTTTCCACATACCTACTCTACTTGGTTACAGTCAAGTGTAAAAATATGGTAGTACACATCTTACTCAAAAATATGTCCCATAGCACCTTATGCCGGTGTAATAAGAGCGTAGTACCATATTTATGAGTCGATTATGTCGAACCATATTTTTGCACTTGACTGTACCATCAACTGTTATCGGCTTAGCTTTGACATTGGCCTTGACTTTAGTTTTCTTTACGTTCATATATAATCCAGCCCGCTTGCTCTCATTTACCAATGTTTGCATCATATTTCCAGTTGTGTGGCTGACTGAGCAAAAACGTCTACGTCGTCCGCGAACCTGAGATGGCTTAGGTATCTGCCACATATCCAGTTCTTGTTGCCTCCAGTTAATTTCTTTAGAAATGTCTTCGAGCACAGCTATTAAAAGTTTTGGAGATAAGGGGTCTCCTTGTCTCCCTTGGTGGAGTACTCCACCATAGATCCTCCGTCAGTAGCCGTACTCTAAGTGTACCTAAGTATTGTTGGCATTTTGGCTATATATGTATCTACCCCTTATCATAAGTAAACATTGACACCAACCTGTTCGCACTGTGAAACCAGCCCAGCCAAGCCACCCCACCTACTAGGCCTACTTATTTTCGATTTTACCTGTTCCAGATAAAAGATTCCTACATGAAGCAAGTGCACAAGCGCACCAAAACGCTGGCCAAGCAGCAGCTCCACCTCTTCAACTTGGACGGCAGCGACGAGTCACGCAAAATGGCTAAGCAACTCCTGGACTCGTACACCAGTGATGCGGCGCTGGCCATGGACGGCGGAGGCGCCAAATGCGCCAAGTGTGGGGAGGCCGCCAGCAAGAAATGCTCGCGGTGCAAGACTGAGTGGTATTGCGGCAGGTAGCTATTTTGTTTTTTAACATTTTTATTTTTCTCTCATTCCAGATTGTTGAGGATCGTGTCCATATTGAGCCTCTCTCCATTAAATAATGCCATCTGTCATAAACCTTGTTGACAGCTCGGCACTGGCTGTGCGCGGCGAAGCCTTGAGCACGAGAGCCGTTCCGCATGGCAGTAATAAATGTACAAAATGTAACTTCTGACAGTATACGCATAACGTCTGCATTTATTTCAGGGAATGCCAGGTACAGCAGTGGCCGAAACACAAGGAGTTATGTGACCAATTTGCCAAAATGTGCATGTAGAGGTAATGTGTACTCAAAGCATTTTAATTGTACGTTTAATTTAATAAACTAAATAATATTATTTCGCTGGTTTTACTGCATTACCACCATATGACAAATACTTTAAATACAGCTTTTTGTATCACTGCAATAGCGTACTTTTTTCAAAGAGGCGTCAGTAAGCACGGTTTATAAAATTAAACTAATAAAATTAAACTAACATAAAAATTGTAAATTCTTTATTCACATATGGGTCGCTACTTTTTTGTAAAAAAAGCAGAGATAGTTTTCGTGCCACTAGCAGCTTTTTGCCTAGCTTTTTCTTTAGCCGTCAAGGGTTTTTGTCGGCTTGCATTGTTTGAAACAGGTGCTAAAGCAGTCATTACCTTATCATCTTCAGTGTTTTGAGTCTTTATCCTTTTGTTATTACTTTCTGCAACTTCGGATTTTCTTTTTTGTCCTAATGATTCAATCATGTCAGGTTTGAAATCAAACTTCTTTTCCACTGACTCAACAACGTCCTCTTCAAGATATTCACCTATTATTCCAAGAGCATACTTCAGGAAGAAGTCTGAAAAATTATAAGTAAACATTAGGTATTCATAATTTTTGATATTGTCCAAAATTGTCTTATAATTACAATATATATTGAAATCAGCGATCAGCGGCATTAGTGTATTCATTTTTAACCAGCTTTCGCCCGCGACTTCGTCAGCACAGAATTACAAAAGCTATCCATGTCCTTCCCCAGCATGCCTACCATAAACATCGAAAATTAGCATTGTCGGGAAAACCTCTTTGTCACTCCAATATGCAATTGTGACAGAAATGGAGATACAAATCCGCAATTATTCGATTTTCGTGGGTCCAGGCGTCAGACTATCCCTATACCAAATTTCATCTCTTCCAGCGGTTTTAGCGTGAAGACGTAACAGACAGATATAATTAATTTCGCATTTATAATATTATATTACAGTACGATTAAAGTCAGTTAACGATTCGGCCAACCTCGGTAATTGTCGTGAATCCCTCGTCTCGTCATAGAGTTATCAATTTACAGATATGACCACCTAATAACGTGCCTCTTACGACATTTGAAAAATCCACTATCAAAATATGCAACTAAGTTAAGTTGTAATGAAATGCATTGATACCTGCTGACAGACTTGATAAAACATCTAAGTGAGATTGAAAACCAGAATGAGAGGGAGGTCAGGCTTATGTCTAGACGAAAAGACATACCTAATATAATAACACCTAGGCTTAATATTTCAAAGCATGCTGCTTGTGTCCAGGCGGTTCAATTGTTTAATAAGATACCGATTGAATTAAAAACCATATTGGACAGCCGTATTTTCAATTCAAGGCTCAAATCGTTTCTTTTAAAGAAGTCCTATTATTCTGTCCAGGACTTTATTGATGACAAGAATGCACAGTAAGTAACAGAAGAAGAGGCGCAAAAAAGGTGTTTATATATCTTATTGTAAATTGACATTATGAATTTTTAATTTAATTTTAGTTATAAATTTTATTATTTATTTGTTTTAGTTTAAGATTGACTTTGCCCAAAATTTTTATCTAATAAAGTAGTACCTTATATATGTGTATTTTTTATACAGGATGGAAATAGATTTTGGGTCAGTGAGGGCAGCTACCACATCAGGTGTTGCTAGGCGAAAATGGTCTTAGGAGACCTTCCTTTGATTTCAAATTAATGAAGATTGGCGTTTACAGATTTTGGAAAAAAACATACAATTACCATTTTCTCGAAACCTGTATAGCAGGACAAATTATAGCAGGTTCAAACATGACGAGTAAAGAAATTGAAAAAAGAACTGTCAACGCATGGAAAGCCTACTGGTCATTGAAAGACATTCTAAAAAACCCAGATTTACCATTGAACTGCAAATCAAAGGTATTTGATATGTGTGTTCTACCATGTATGACATATGGATGTCAAACCTGGGCATTAACTAAAAAAGATCTCCAAAAGCTAAAAGTTTGCCAACACAAAACATGGAAAGATCAATCTTATTTTTAAAAAAGAAAGGACAAAGTAAGACTCACAGATATCAGAAATAAAACTAAAATCAAGGATATATAACTAACTGTAAAAACATTAAAATGGAAATGGGCTGGACAAGGTAACAATATAAATAAGTGGGATAGAGAGGTAGCGGAATGGTATCCTAGAGATGGAACGAGAAGAGAAGGTAAACCAAAAATGAGGTGGTCGGATGACATCAAGAAGCATGCGGGAGTAAATTGGATTGGGGCAGCACAGAACAGAGAGCTATGGAGAGAGCTGGAGGAGGCCTATGCCAAGAAGGCAGACTAAATCATTAATAAAAGAAATCTTATTAAAATATATTTATTAAAATTATTTAAGAGAAATAGAAAAATTAATATAAATGACATGTAAACTAATTTAATATGTAATGAAATATTATTTGGTCAATAAAGGCTATTCTTATCTTATCTTATATAGCTAACAAAGTTAATATTTTGCGTTTTCTCGTATCCAGATTCCAGAATGACTGTTTTATTAAAAAAAAACAATGATACTAGCCTTCTTTTTTGAGGGCACCATTACTATACATATAAAGTGTGACCATAGCATTTATACAAACCTTCATCTATGGTATAATCACTAGCAGAACTGGCTACAAACGTAGCAGAGGCAGCACCTGAACGAACATGGATTTTCTTATCTCGCAACACTTTAGCTAATTTCTTGACTTTACTTTCAAGCCATGTCAGAGTCTTGTTTTCATTATACTTGTAAGCTTTTAACTCGTCTGGGCCCTGTAATAAAAGCTATTCTTAGTAAAATCATGATTAGTTTTTTTTTAAACAAGTACATGGACTGTTATTAACACTACTAAGAGACTGTAGAGATTAGTGTTGGGACGGTCATAGAACTTGATTCCAACCGGTTCCCTTGCGGGAGCCATAGCACATTTTTTTGATTTGCCCTAATACCAAAATTGGACACAGATGGATTTATCCAAGTTTGAAGTTAGTCAACTCGATAGAACTAATAATACTATTAATGTTCCTAGAAAGTAGGTTTCTTTAGTATTTTGATAAATGTTATGTGATAATTGTACACCAATAAATAAGCCCCATTATTAATTCCTATAATATTTATTTATCCATATACGTATGTACATGTAATTGAACAGTACCTTTAAATCTGCAACAATGTCAAGACCAGCAACAAAGTCAACAAGCTTGCTCAATCCTTTTTCCGATAGCAAATCTTGCATGGGTATTGCCCTATTTTGGCATTGCTCCTTTATGTGAGGTAAAACTGAAAATTGTTGATTATTGTAAGTAACAAATTACGGAATGTTAACTTTACCATCAGACCATTATTTGCTGAATGTGGCAATGGTATGGTGTTTTCGGAATGAGGCAACATAGGCATTTACTGCAGAGCCATTTATTGATGTTAGTCACATGGATTAGAATGAATAAATTTTACCTAAAAATATTGGATTTATGGGAGTCAACATAAACATGCTAGCATCAGACTTGACAGTTTGGCCTGTGAACCAGCATCTATGGGGCTCATTGAATGTAACAACTTCATATATTTTCTTGCTTGTTTCATCCAAACAATACTTCGTTGGCTTCTTGCTGGCTGGGTGAGGAATAGTTACGATTTCAAACTCACAATTTTGTAGCAATGAATCTGAAATATACAAGATAAACTTCAATAAAGTGGACTATCAAACCACATTAAGATACTTAAGCTTGAGATAATAATCATGCAATCTTTCAAAACTCACTTGTAAATAAATCTTAAAATAAATATCTTATATCAGTTATTTCGGACACAAAGGATTTTTTGAATTCCGATACTCTAGGCTTTCATCCAGAAAATATTTTGAGGTTACAAGGCATGTACTATGGTCTCGACTATTTAAGAAGCATAATATTAAAATTTTTTGTGTAGTCTTAGCTTACCTTGAGCTAAAAGTAACCACGAGCTTTCGACGCGTCTTTTGGTAACATCGTTGATGGAATCATCGCATGAACTCGAGGTATTGTTTTTCTTTTGAGATCGTGTCATCTTTAATATTTTTACAAAAAAGTACAAGTATAGAAATTATGCACCTATAGTGATTAACCCCAAGTGAAAAACCAAAACCAAGCTACTATCTATACGTTCTTGTTCTGCTTGTGCCTTCCCCTTCCCGCCATAGAGTAACTTATATATAGTGAGACTTCCCGCCTATCCATACAAAGTTATATATACAAGCGGACCAACGACCAACATCAACATAGAACTGACAGTGACATCTATGTCAACCAATCATGTCAGTGTCACTGACATTGCTGTGGAATCCGATATTTTGGGTGATACAGTCTGACAAGCGAGCGAGCGCAGTAACAGTAGGACAAAATAACTATATTCATCCCTTTTTTCAGGGTGGTAATACTAGCGTAAGAAAAAGACAGTATGATGCTCTCTATCCTACTGTTACTGCGCTCGCTGGGTTGTCAACTAACGAATAATCAACTATAGTCTGACAAGCCAAGGCTGCAGTAGATTTTTTTTTAATTTATATGCCTCCCTATTTTTTTCATACCGAAAAAAGGGACGCACATAATTTAAAAAAAAACTGCTGCAGCCTTGGTTTGTCCGACAATATTTAACAATATTAGTAAATAAATTATAATGTTTACGTGTCGTGCGTAGTGGGTTTTTTTTTATGCGGGTGCCACTAATCCGCATCCCGCGAAAAGGCAGCCCAATAATCGGCGACCCAATAATTGGCGACCACGATGTACATGGATTATTGGGTCGCCGATTATTGGGCTGCCTTTTCTTGGGTCGAGCAATCTCGAAGCGGGCCAATAATCGGCAGCCCAATAATCCATGTACATCGTGGTCGCCAATTATTGGGTCGCCGATTATTGGGCTGCCTTTTATCGTGTCGGACAAGCTCGGTAGCGGGCCAATAATCCGAAGCCACAGTTTTTACAGTACAATAATCAGCAACCCAATAATCCGAAACCAAAAAAGTGGACACGAATTATTGGGCTGCCGATTATTTGTCTGCTTTTTATACAGACTCCTTAGATCGAATGTTAAGGCAGGTCGGTTTAGGTACGACGACGAGCGAAGCGAGGAGGAGTGTTAGGTAGAACTGTGACATAACAGCGCCAGAACCGACTTTTTTCGCATCCCGCGAAACGGCAGCCCAATAATCAGCGCCCCAATAATTGGCGACCACGATGTACATGGATTATTGGGTCGCCGATTATTGGGTTGCCTTTTCTTGGGTCGAGCAATCTCGAAGCAGGCCAATAATCGGCAGCCCAATATTCCGCAACCAAAAAACTGGACACGAATTATTGGGCTGCCGATTATTTGGCTGCCTTTTATACGGGCTCTTTTATGCTACTGAAATATATGCTGGCAACACTGACTCGGCGGCCATCGGCCATTGCTAATTGCCCATCCGCTGGATGCCTGAATCCGCTTTCCGGAATCCAAACCATCGGTAGGATTTTATTTTTACAGACAATATAAGCTCGTTATTGACTCTCGAGCACTGCAGACTTTGTGTAGTGAAACCCATGGGATTTATTTTGATATTGTTGTGAGAAAAGACTACATAAGTGCTCGAAATAAGTAAAATCGTGGCCAATGTCAGCAGGCGTGTCAGATCAGGTACAGATAGCATTACAATATTTTCTAGGTGAATTATTAACCATATTTGTTTGGAAAGAAGCTTATGTTTCTATGTATCTTTTGTTTCATGTTACTCGCGTATAAAGCGGATGAAAGGCCAAGGGAATCAAGGTAAAGATAGTATCAGTATGACGTTGCATCTGTTTTCTCCGTAGGAGTCTCGCACACCGGTCGGCTTTGTGTCCGGTGTTCGTCATTGTGAGCGTCATAATCTTGAGCTTTCACCATATTTACTTGACATTATATTTAATGATATTATAATAATATTGCAATATAATTTACTATATAATCAGTAATATTCATTTATTCCATCAGTGAAGACACAATATTAAAATTGTTATTATTTTATGTAACAATATAGTCACATAATCTTTGTATGTCATTTTCATAGTACTACAGTAAATATTGTGTAATTTAGCAGTCTCTATAACATAGTACTGTTCTTTTAATACCACATTATAACACTGGAAACATTTAGAATGTTTAACACAGTGTTACATTTCACAAATATTGTTATGAAATATTATGTCAAAAAATTTGTCCAATATTATTGTGCTGCTATGAAATGACAACACCAACCCTTTTATTAGCTTATAAGCTCTGATTCAATAGCATTACAGCCAATTATCTGAGTTTAAAACTCCCCTTACAAACTGTGTTTTTGATGGGTTGATATGAGTGATATGTTACTGACACATGTATGTTTGTATGTATTGTCAATATTAAATACCAAATTTGCCAAATGCATTACACCACAATATCCTTGTTCCTATAGTAATGTAGGTATAAAAATACCATGCATGCATTGTAAATATATTTGATGCTGCAGCATTAAGCAAACTTTGAGGCAAATTAATTAATTTTTGTGAAATTTATTTAAAGTGGCTGACATTTTAAAGCATTTTATTAGATTTTTTATATCAAGCATTTTGATGACGGACTGGTCAAAGTTTCTAATTTAGCCATGAAGGCAGATAGGAAACAGACATAATTCTTAGATTGGCTGAATACTATACTCATTATGAAACAAGTAGGTATGCTTTTATAGTTGTAAAATTTTAATATTATCTTAAGCAAAAGACAATACCTGCTCAGTGTGTTCAGCATCAAGCCCTGTTATTTTTAACTTAAATGTTTATTTATGCTGTAATTTTGCTTTTGCGAATGTATGTTAGGTATAAGTTTGTGTTTTAGATATTTATATGTATAATTAAGTAATTAAGAACCCCTAATACTGCCATAAATGGCACTTTAATTCATTAAAAACCTTTACATGAATTAAGAACCTCTTCTTTTTGAAAGTTTGAAGAACTAATACAAAACAACCAATCCAAATCCAAAGAACCAATAATATAATAATACTTATATATACCATAGACTGTTCCAAATCAGGATACTTTCAGAACCTATGTATACATATAATTATTTAAAAATTGGCAGAATATTTTGTATAGATAATGTCAGATAAGGTTACTCCCATTGTCCTAAGCAAGTAAAGTAATAACAGTTACCTTCATGTATTTATTTTGTTATGAAGATAAGCAAAATGAGGATGAGTTAGTATCAAATATTTTTGAAAAGTGGATTATACATACAGTATGTATCAGAACGAAAGGCAAAAAAAGAAACCCGTTAATGTTTAGATCATAAATATGAGCATGGTACCTAATTCATCAAAAATACGACAGGTTTTACGTGAGGTATAAAAATACATTTATTATTATTGTTTTGCACCTCCCCTGTATTATTTGTTTACAATCTTATAAATGACATTTCTTAAATTACCAACTGACAGACAGGCGTCAAACCTTGTTGAAGTTTGGATTTTTACCTAGTTACAAATAAACAGTTAACAAAGCGCTTGCGCGTTGCCTATGACTACAGCCATTATTAAAATAATTACCTAGGTTACTTATAAACAGAACTCAAAGCGCATGTGCATTGACATAACAACGTTAATATTGATTAGTTGCCCCTAGCTACATATCAACAGTACGCAATACGCATGCACTGTCAAAAATAAAAAATGTAAACAAACCCTATAGGATGTTACAAAAACCATTAACCGACTGCAAAAATATGGTCTTTGAGTAATTCATTTAGTAATTTTATGCCATAAAACATGTATTTAGGCACGTGAAATGCACGTCATTACATTGTACTCGAGTTCCCCGTCAACCAGTTTTAAGGTTTGCTCTTCGTTGTGATACATACATACATATATTTTTTTCTTGGTAAAAAATATATAAAATTAGGTTTTTTTTGTATCTATCTTAATATTGATCACATTTTTATAGTCTCTTGGCAATGGCGATTAGATAAAATGTTATTTAATGTTAGGACTCATTCACTGAATGTTATATTAGCTTAGCATAGTTAAGTTATGTTTTACACTATTGATATGTTTTCACTGATGTAAATAAAATAAAATTAAGTGCAAGATACTTAGCTTTAAGATTCTTGGATTGACTATCCAGTACTTATTTAGCTAATTGAAATATTTATGTTATAGTGACAAATGCACCGAAAGAGCAACAGTTAGAATCTGGCGGCGACGAGTTGGCGGAGGTGTCATGGCGCCATCAGCAACAACCGTCCTACGCACCACCCATCTCGTCAGCGGCCGACCACTACAGCGCGGCAGGTAGGTACATACATTTTCTATTCTAGTCAATAGTTATCATAGGTAACTGCATATCTCTAGAGGCTTTATGACACCAAAGCAGGGAGCAGGCGTAGATAGGATTGCAAGGCTCTAATTTTAAAAAGCCGGGCAAATTGTTTAAGCCTAAAAATTACAGACGACTGCCTGATTTCTACAATGTATTCACTTTATTTAAGGCTCTGGCGCAGCGAATATCGTTATTTTCAAAAACCGGAGATTGCCGAAAATAGCCAGATGTAAACTGGTATCCATACTATCCCTAGACGCAGCGAGTCGCGCGTTTGGAGGCAATACTGACGTCTTTCACAGCACCGCTCTATTAGTGTGATAAAGCCTTAAGGGTGCAGTAAACATTCAAAGCCAACAGAGGTAGTGTACAAGAACAACCCTTTAGAAATTTCATAAGACTAAATGAATGGAAACGCGTCCTCGCACCAAAGGTCTGCTGGTTATGCTCACCCAAATCCCCTAGTGACTTAGACATAGGCTGCCTAATCTTTTTGACTCATATTAATTTAGAATCTTAGGTTATGCTGACGTCCACTCCATAAAAATCACATCAGAGTCATCTCAACATTCCCATGTGACCATTCTCACCGGTAGTGAAAGATAGGTAAACATAACTAGGAACGCGATTTTATCAAAAAATAGCTAAAATGCTGTGATCTCAGATCTTCCATCGACAGACTACTCTACATAAGCAGTGATATTTGGACTTCTTTCATTGCAGTTTAGGTTTTCATTCACTCGTGCTTGTGCTTGTTTGTGGTGGTATAAAATCGGAATAAAAACTTAACGGAACCCTTATAGTTTCGTCCAATCCGTCCCTCTCTCCGTCCGTATGGCACAGCGTTTTTACTCAGTAACTATAAAGCATATGGTAATGATACTAATGATATTACAACTGGAGGTGTATTTTGTGTGCCACAACATGTCAAACAATTTTTTTGTCAAATATCTACTTTTGTCACATCATCTGATGAAATAACTTTACATGGTACAAATAAACGAAAGTCTGAAAAAGTATGCCCCTATCTAACTTTTTAAAGGAGGAAGGTCCAAAAAAGTAAAAAAATCCAGGAAGAAAGGATATAAGACGAACTTACCACGAAAATTATTGTGAACAAATTAGGCCTAGCCGTTTTTGAGTTTTTGGCGAAATACTATTTATTAAAATAAAACTTAAGTGCCTTGATATTTTGAAGGCACTTAAGCCTTTTTGCTCGCACATTTTTTTTAAGCGGGCTTTGTTTTAAGGATTTTGTTCCAAAAAGGTAAAAAAGGAACCCTTTTGGTGTGACTCAGTACGTCCGTATCTGTTACATCGTTAATTTTCTCGAGAGCTACATAAGCTATCGATTTGAAATTTGGAATAGTCACAACACATTGATTTATTTTCTATTAATAATTCCCGATATAATGGAGTGCAAAAGATAAAAAGTTTCGCACATACTAAAACAATTTTTGATTGCAGGAAAAATATTAATTTGTCGCTATAACCATTATTATTTTTATAAATAAAATAAAACTTTTCGGAACCATGTTTGAAATGAACCAACATAAAATGTTTTTTTTTTTTCAAATTATGTAGAGCCAGCGACCCGCCCCGGCTTCGCACGGGTTATTTTTTTTCCAGAATCAGAATATTTATTTGTTTGACATAGGTACATTGTATTGGTCTTAAAATTAGAGCATATCGCGAAACACTATGTTTTGCCGGTAGGCGTACGAATGTTTTTTTTAATACATGGGTAGGTCCATACTTAATCATGCATAATTGAATACAGCAGTTACAATTTTATAAAGGGAACAGATAAAAAATAAAAATGATAATCAGGAGTGAAAACAAACTAGTAAGTAGAGTTCAATAACAAACAGTAACAATACAAATGGTTAATTAATAGCAAAATAAAAAATATATTATTATTATACATATAAGCCTTCCTCTTGAATCACACTATCTATTAAAATAAACCGCATCAAAATCCGTTGCGTAGTTTTAAAGATTTAAGCATACATAGGGATATAGGACAGAGAAAGTGACTTTGTTTTATACTGTGTAGTGATATCGCGCTGTAACCGCCTATTTAAAATATCGATTAAGGTGCCAACCACCATAACCAACTCACATATTAAATCTAAGCGGATCAATTTAGTGACCGAATCAGTCAATATATGCCGCCCTACTTAAAATTTCTAATTACGAGAAGCTGTTTATTGCATCATGTGTATCGGTAAATACGGTAATGACAACTTTGTACGAAACCCTCGGTGCGCGAGTCAGACTAGTACTTGCACGGTTTGTCAAAACACAATTCACTTTATAATCTTTAGTAAATTTAGTGGCAAACTATAGGATATCATTGGCTCTTTTATTTAAAATAGGTTACACTATAAAATATATCTATACCTACCTACTTACTTCAAAAGAAATGTAGGTACTTACGTACAAAAACGGAGTTAGCGTTATCTTACACTCATTTGCATTTTCTTGTAATAGTTTTGTGGTAAAGATTGTAAATATTAGAGAAAATTACATATTAAATAATATTTAAAACGGGTAACTCACGTAATTTAGTCGATTTTCGCTCGACATGTTTCGTTCTTTACGAAGAACGTCATCAGGAGCGACCACCCGCGAAAGAGGCAAGTCGTACACTGCGGGCTAATGCTATCTGGACTGCTACTTGCAGCTGGCGGTGGTAGCAATTGTCCTTCGCAATTGGCTAAGTAAAGTTTTTTGAAGGTGTGAATATTATATTTTTTCTCGATAGCCGACGTCTTAAAGTTCAAGGAAATGCGGCTCTTTTATTTTTATTTCCTATTACTTATTAATAATATTTTTTTAAGTGAGCGAGTTGACATTTGTTCAGTTTAACGGCTGAATAGAGCACAATGCTTTCGTCCATAATGAGTATAATGAATTAGAAAAAAAAGACAACTGTCAATGTCACTTGTGTCATTGTTGAAAAAAACGGTTTATTACTCTCGTTCTCTTGCAATTTGGTGTTATCGGTGTGATGTGATCTATGCAAGAATTTTAACGACCCTAGCTGAAACAACGGACATCTGATTTTGCTACTTTTCTCCACAACCTCTGCTAATTATTTGAACAACGATTTGATCTACTTTCGACGACTTGAAAACACTGAAGTTCATCTCTGTAATACTCCATTTCCCTTCGAGAGGTTCAAGGTTCTACTGGATCCATGGATATTATAGATACTGTACAGTCCAAAGGTTAGCAGAAGGGTGATCGTGAAGGCAATAAATTGTTGTCCAAAAAAGCAGCGCCAAGTCGTCGAAAGTAGATCAAATCGTTGTTCAAATAATTAGCAGAGGTCGTGGAGAAAAGTAGCAAAATCAGATGTCCGTTGTTTCAGCTAGGATCGTTAAAATTATTGCATAGATCACATCACACCGATAACACCAAATTGCAAGAGAAAGAGAGTCTAATAAACCGTTTTTTTCAACAATGACACAAGTGACATTGACAGTTGTCTTTTTTTTTTCTAATTCCTTATACTCATTACGGACGAAAGCATTGGGCTCTGTTCAGCCGTTAAACTGAACAAATGTCAACTCGCTCACTTAAAAAAATATTATTAATAAGTAATAGGAAATAAAAATAAAAGAACCACATTTCCTTGAACTTTAAAACGTCGGCTATAAGGAAAAAATATAATATTCACAACTTCAAAAAACTTTACGTAGCCAATTGTCCTCAGTACCGAGAACTTTGATTAATCGTGCCTTGAGTCTGTGTGATCCGCAGCATGCACTTAGACCGTGAGCTGAGCCACGTGAAATGTGTGTTGGAAAACAACGGGTACAATTGGAGGCAAAGTAAACGTGTTGAGAACACATCGGCGCGTCGTCGATCGGCTGCAGTGGAAAGGTTGCCCTTATACCTGCCTTACATTAAGGGCGTGACGGATAAAATCGGACACTTGTTACGCCGTAGATATTGCATCAAGACGATTTTCCGTCCAAACACTCAGCTGAGACAATGGTTGCGATCGCCGAAGGACAAGGAGCCCTTGAATGGTCCTGGGGTGTATATGATTCCGTGTTCTTGTGGAAAGAATTATATTAGAGAGACCGGCCGGAATATTTCTACGAGACTCACGCGGAACACATACGCAGTATGAAAAACCGAGATGGCCGTGGTTCTGCGGTAACGGAACACGTTTTGGACTCGGATTCGACGCATTATATTAGGTTTGAAACGTGTTGGCTAGGGAAAAATTCGTAGTTCAGCGGAAAATACGGGAGGCTATTGAAATAAGTCGTCATCCGAACTTCAACCCTGATTGTGGTTGGTCAGTGCCCGCCAGTTGGAAAACGGTTTTGGGTACCGCGTCAGTGGACTGTGTGAACGTGCCCTTAGCGAGTGACGTAGTGAGTGTTGTTTGCAACCTGGTTTGCGAAAGCGATAATGAGAACGATGGTAGATCGTCCGCCGTGTCGCCCCCCGCGCCGCTACCATCGCCAGCTGCAAGTAGCAGAGCAGATAGGGCATTAGCCCGCAGTGTACGACTTGCCTCTGTCGCGGGTGGTCGCTCCTGATGACGTTTTTCGTAAAGAACGAAACATGTCGAGCGAAAATCGACTAAATTACGTGAGTGACCCGTTTTAAATATTATTTCATATGTTCGAGTCTCACGAGAGTTGTATAGTTAAAATAAAATTACAGTTTAACAATAGTAACAGCAGAAAACTTCAGAAACCTTTCTTTTGGAATCAACGATGTAACATTCAGTAACCAATTTTGACCATCAATGAATTAGTACTTTACCATGTTAATAGTTATTTTAGTAAAGTAGTTTAATTTGTTTAGATATTATAAGTGCGTAATTCCTCTATGTACTATAGCGTTCAAAATTGTATGGGCAGTTTATGAATGAATTCATTCACAAATTGTCCATGCTCTTCTGAACGCGTGTGTACCTACAGTTAAACTATTTGATGTCTAGGTCGCTTCTTACCTTGTCACGGTGACAATGAATATGAAAGCCATGAGTATTTCGTATTATAATCACTGTGACAAGGTATAAGGTCGCCAAAAATAAGAATTCGATTTTTTACATAAACAATATAAGTTGAGTTAATCTTCCCGTGGAGATGTCAACATTAATAAATACGCTTATCCAAAATCCGCATTTACAGGATGGAAAGTTATGGGCGTTGAAAGCAGCTACTGCAAAGCGATAATTTTCTCTAGTAGGCGGCAGCGGAATGATTAGAAGCTGGTTTATAGTATTATAGAACATTGAGCTGCTTTTGTTGACCTATTTTAATTTTCCACCTTGTAAGTATCGATTACTCAGTCCACTAGAAACACGGGCGGAGTGCTGAAATGACTTTTGTTATTTTCAGGTTATTATGGTACAACAGCCCTTCCTTATCAAGCTTTTGGAGTCGGGGATGGGACATGGTCTACGAATGGAACAGAACCGATGACTTTTCTTGGAGGATACAATCCTCACGATTCTTATGGAATGGATGGTAGCTAGTACCTATTCGATTTACATTTTAAGTCACTGTTTTCCATATCTTATCATTATCACTTAAGTTAAGACTTAAGACATGTTTCAAAGCACTTTTTTCATATTAGCCCCAACATACAGTTTTGTAAAAAGAGTTATCCTAACGATAAAGATACTCGTCTGTCTCAGTCTTTGGTATTTGCAATGATAGGAACGGTGGTGGGACTTCTCGTTCGACATTCTATCTACTTGTTTCACTTGCATTATTTCACAATACCTGTCATTGATTAGAATGATTAGCCTACGTACAATACTATGGTTAAAAATGAGACATGTATCAAAGAGGGTGATTGGATTTGATATAAATAGTTAAATCATTATTTTTAACCTATTAAACGCCAAAGTATTCAATTGCTGTACAACATGCCTTTCTTTAGTGCCTAATGTATAATGGTGTATTTTAAACAGCATAGGTGATGTGCAACAATGTATATTGGGTTACGTTTGGCGCTCAAAAGGTTGACTGACATTATATACAAATTTTACGGATAATTGTGTATAATTTCAGGTGTGTTTGGACCGTCAACGACGCCATTCTCCACAGCTGCGTTCGGACAGCCCGCTTCCTCATTTAACTACTTTCATGGTAATGGTGATTATTCTACGTGGGGCCAAATAGGTCGCGCTAAACAATATGATGACTACTACAGAGCGGACGGTCTTTACGTGCCGGACGGCGTCAAGGCGGTGGAGTCGGGCGTGCAGACGCTGTCGCTCGGCGAACACAAGGGGGACAAGGAGCGCGGGGTCGAGCTCAAGGACGTGTCTGGAGGATCGCAACCCAAAAAGATGACATGGGCTTCAATTGCTAGCCAACCGGCTAAGCCTGCCCCGACTTCCCAGACCACGGGCCTCAAGAAGAAGGGCCCGGGTATGCCCCCACCGCCGATCGTGCCCGGCAAACACAATATGGATATTGGAACCTGGGACGCAGGCAAAACCGCCTCGGTCGTGACTGCTCCGCCCCCGCCGCCGCAACAGCCGCCGGCTGGTCCTCCATCAATGCCACTGCCGGTGCCAGCGCCTGTGGTCCCCGCGGTCGCGCCGGCCCCGACGTCAGCGCCCGCTCCGGCTCCGGCTCCAGTGCCGCTACAGCGGGGCCCGCCACCCCAGCATCAGCCGCCGCCAGCGTGGGCCCAGGTGCCCCGCGGACCTCCGCCGCAGCACCAGTCGAGGCCGGCGATGTCTGTGCCCCCAGCCGCGCCGCCCGCCACGCCTCCGACTGCTGTTATCCCACATCCAGTGCTCGATGAGTTAAAAGTAAAAAATGACTACAATCCGAAGGAATTCGATTTGAGCGCACCTCAAGCTAGGTTTTTCGTAATCAAATCTTATTCGGAAGACGATATTCATCGAAGCATCAAATATGAGATATGGTGTAGTACGGAGCATGGCAACAAACGCCTGGATTCTGCGTTCCGAGAGCGCGAAAGGGAGGGTGGTACAGTGTACTTGTTTTTCTCCGTGAATGGTAGCGGCCATTTTTGTGGCATGGCGCGCATGATAAGCGCAGTCGACTATAATTCCAATTCTAGCGTGTGGTCTCAAGACAAATGGAAGGGGCAGTTTCGTGTAAGGTGGGTCTATGTTAAAGACGTTCCAAACGTGCAACTTCGTCATATCAAATTAGAAAATAATGAGAACAAGCCAGTGACGAACTCTCGCGACACTCAAGAGGTGCCTCATGCTAAAGGTTTGCAAGTACTGAGAATAATGCATAGCTATTGCCATTCGACGTCTATTTTTGATGATTTTATTCACTACGAGAGACGGCAAGAGGAGGAAGACTCGCGCAAGGTGCCGCTACATCATAACCAAGAGAATACACGCGACGAACAAGAGGCTAACCGCGGGTTCCGTAACTACCGCGAGTACGGGAGAGACGGCCGCGACCCTCGTGATGGACGTGACGGCCGAGAGATTCGCGACCAAAGGGACATGCGTGACCATCGTGACCAGCGCGACCATCGTGACCAGCGTGATCATCGTGAGCAACGTGATCCCCGTGAGCAACGTGATCCCCGTGATCCTCGCGATCCCCGTGATAGTCGCGATCCCCGCGTTCCCCGCGATCATCGTGATCCGCGAGACCACCGCGAACACCGTGATCAACGCGATCAACGCGATCAGCGCGATCAACGCGATCACCGGGATCATCGCGATCACCGTGATCATCGTGATCAACGCGATCATCGCGAACCGAGAGATGACCGGGATGGAAGAGACAATCGTGATCATGGTTTTCGTGAACGTGACGCGAATAATTACAGACCTCATCACAAGGTACGCATAGCGATTTATTAATAAAAATAATCATGTATATACCCTAAACATATCAGCCGAAAAAAATTACGCCATAGAGTGCTGCAATTGCACTGCTTTTTCATATAAGTAGTCGTGTTTGGAAGGTGACGTGCCTACAGCCTATAAAGTTGTAACAGGGCCGTTCTCCTTTTTTACCGACAATAAAACGCGCGATTCTCGATTTTTCGGATTTTTGATTATGTGTCACATGGTAACGGTATATATATTATTTAAAAAATAAACGTAGGTGTTTGAAGTAGACTATTTGATAGTTCTTTTCATGTTGGAAGGTATTTTTATTTCAGTGGTTTTCTAGGAAACACCGTGACAGAGTGGCCCATTTTCAGCGAAGACAGCCTTCCGATTGACCACTCTGTCAGTCACGTTGTTTTGAGTTAAATAATGTAGGTAAGATTACAGTTACTAACCAGGAGAATAACAAGTATACTGTGCTGATAAGATAATTCAAAATGTTGGGCATTTACCTTCTACCAAAATAATAATAATTAAATTCTAAATCAGACAGTTTTCAGCGTGGAGACAGCCCATTGTCGCTAAAAAGGAGAACGGCCCAACAGTGTTGGTAGTCCTGTGTATAATTTGGCACTTAATGCTTTCTTCAATAAGCTCTTTTTCGTACAAAACATATATCGTTTGTATCATCATCAATGCGAAATTGTTCGCTAATGTCATCCTGACCTATAGTTTTTAGGGTTCCGTAGCCAAAATGGCAAAAACGGAACCCTTATAGTTTCGTCATGTCCGTCTGTCCGTCTGTCCGTCTGTCCGTCTGTCCGTCTGTCACAGCCGATTTACTCGGAAACTATAAGTACTACAGTGATGAAATTTGATGGGAATATGTGTTGTATGAACCGCTACAAAATTATGACACTAAATAGTAAAAAAAAGAATTGGGGGTGGGGCCCCCCATACATGTAACTGAGGGATGAAAATTTTTTTTTCGATGTACATACCCGTGTGGGGTATCAATGGAAAGGTCTTTTAAAATGATATAAAGTTTTCTAAAAAACATTTTTCTTAAAGTGAACGGTTTTTGAGATATCAGCTCTCAAAGTCGTAAAAAGTATGTCCCCCCCCCTCTATTTTTATAACTACGGGGTATAAAATTCTAAAAAAAATAGAGGTGATGCATGCTAATTAACTCTTTCAACGATTTTTGGTTTGATCAAAGTATCTCTTATAGTTTTTGAGATAGGTTGATTTAACTGTAATTTTGGTTAAGTTATTGTGCTTACACTGAAAACGATGGCTGAACCTTATAAGTTTAGGCTCCATTCACCAGGTGTATAAATTGACATAATAAGTTTATTATATTTGCTGCTACGGAACCCTTTGTGCGCGAGCCCGACTCGCACTTGGCCGGTTTTTGGTGTTTTTTTCTGCTTTGTGTGTCTATTTCTTTTAATAAGTCAATAGTATACATGTACTAATGGTTTTTTCATAACATTAAACATTACTTGTTTCTTTCCTTTTGTCACATTTTTTACATATGTAATTGAAAAGAAATTAATGTAAGTAAATAATTAATTTGTTTTTATTTTTGACAAGAATGCCAGTTTAGGTAAGAAGAAAGTTGTAAATTTACACAATGTGTATCTTTATGATGTGTGATAGCTAGTACTTCAACACATTACACATACCTAAACTCACGCTTGTATTTACAAAAGGGCAACAGGAAACTGCTGAATATTCAGTGCCACTTTGAAGTAGGTATTAAGGTGTTTAAAGATAACGAAACTATGATATTTCAGTGTCAGGTTTCTAGCCCTCGCCCACAAAATACACTTATATCCCACAGTAGACTTCTACGTCACCCACCAACCACGGGAGGAAAGGGGAAGGTGGTGAATTCTTAACATAATAAAATGATAACTGTCAACAAACAAATATTATAATACTAACGTAAAATGTGCTTGTTTTTAGTAAAAGGTACATTGGAGCCCTCACATATTTGTCCACGCGCTCTACGCGGTTGCATATTTGGGGTGGATACTTATGTTCAGTCGAGTTCATTCTTATGTGTACATTTCCCTTGTAATAAGGTGAAAAAGTGGAAAAATATTGACTACTTAAGTTGATACCAGCCTCTCTATTGCTCGCATAATAATTCAGCGATAGAGAAGGAGTTAGCGAGAGCTTAGTCGTCCGTTTAGGAGTTGCTTTAGTAAATGTGTTTTTCTCCTATATGCTCGGAAATGTTCACATTAATGTAGCAAAATTGGTACGAAAAGAACCTCCTTATGTACCGACTCAAATTAAAAAAAATCGAATTCATTATTTTACGGTTTTAGCGTCCAGGAAGTTGTACTAAAATCCATTACTGTATTGTTTTTTACTTTTTAAATAAATATTTGGACTATCAATATTGCAAACAGCCAAATATACTTAAGCAGCGACCAAACGGTCTGCACAGACGAGACAATCTGATTGACATCAAATTATCAATCTGATCATATCGTGCTTAAAAATGCCCCGCCTGGGCTGGCTTTGTAGTAGTGTAGTAGTTCTAGAGAGAAGGAGATCAAATGCTTGGTTGTCTCGTTCTATCGCGAGTTGCATACGGCTCACTGTGCAAGGTCGTGTAGATACGGCTTAATAAAACTAAAGACATTTCAACTTTTTTTATGAACACAACCGTGCATTAAAAGAAAGTTTTGGCGGGAACCTTATTTTTCCTTTCAAATCTTATGCAAGAATACATTTTATTTCCTTTCATATTTGGAGAAAAGCACTATATATGCCTCGGACGGAAATAGAATTTCGTGGATTCGTATGTAATTTGTCAGACTCAGCTTCGCTTCGTCCGACAAAAAATACTCATCCACGAAATTCGGTTTCCCGGCCTCTGCAATAATGTACTATTGTTTTCAGGAGCGCGACGGGTCCCGCGGCCGGGGACGTCCTCGCAACTGATTGCATGTGATGTGCGAGAGCATTGAGGACTGGCTTCTCCCCATAGACAAGTAGTACTCGGGTTATTAATTGGTACCGCATTACACGCCAGGTTTATGTATCGCGATGTACATAAACAGGTATCAGGATCTTGTCCTACGAATACGTGACCGATTGTTGTATCGCAACCGGAACAGTTATATGTAATATATCGTATCAATTGTTTTAATACTTTAAACAGTGCTTCACTAAGAAAAACTTTCAACAAATTCAAATGTGCTAAATAATATTTTGAACTGGAAGAACGTTTAATTAATGTAACGCCTAGTGAACAGAACATAAACAAATATCAACTCGCCATGTTGCGGTCTCGCAACAGGTGGCATGTAGTGAATATGTGGACATTATTTCAAATTTGTGGACTGAATCAATGAGTAATTATATATATAAAAAGAATTCTGTGGTGTGAGGAGTTGATCCTTATAATTAGGGAGTGGTGGAGTTATCTGAACGAGGTGGAGTCAGTGCAGTGCGACCGAGAGCGCGGCCATCTCCGACGACTCGCAGCAGAGCGTTCACGTCTCTATTGCGATGTTACGTATTTGTATCGCTGAAGGGATTGTAACCGTGAAGTAGTGGACGTTTTGTATACGTTTTTTTAAATATAGATATCAAGGGCAGTTTTTTAAGAGTTCTCTCGTGGCATTGAGTTTGTATCATCAATTTTATTTTGATTTTTTAATGTATTCAACGCATTTTTATGTATTCACTGATTAATGGCTTATATGATTATGTACCAATCAATTATTTTAGCATAATGGAGTGATTGCTGCTGTTTTAATATTTGGATCGGTTAGTTGTCGCCGCTCGCGGACGGGCCCGGGCCTCGTGGGCGCGCCCTCGCGCTGTTATTATTTATTATTATTTATTCAAGTGTATGACTAGCGAAAAAAATACCTAGTTGTAATGCGTTGATCTACAGATTAAATAGTATAATAGATTCCAATAGAAATTTCTATAATTGTAGCTAGATATGGACTGCTCTTTGTTGAATTTTTACATGTGTACATATGTATTTTAATAAATAAAATTATAAATATTTACTATTTTAAGTGTAACTGAAGTGCGACGAGAGAAATTTGACAACGGACCGAAGGATATTAATTTTACCAATCATCTAATCATTGTATCACCCCACCTTATTTTTAAAGTGCCTTTTAAACTTTTTTTAATTTACATTTTCAATTTTTGTTTGACTAGGTATTTATTGCTGACGGAATGATATTATATGTAATTCTATTTTAACAAGCATTGATTTGTTGATGCACACTATTTTTTAGTTGTCATGCAGCCTAAGATAACCTAATGTATTTTAATGACAAATGTTAACTTGATTGATTATAATTTGTAATGTAATAAATGTAATAATTATGTTTTACCCATATAAAGTTCTCTTTAAAATTTATACTGAATAAAAGCCTGTCATAGAGCGTATTGTATTATTCGAATATTACCTGCACACAATCATAGTCCCAGGGAAGATTATTTAAGGGGCATCTGTATGCTTAGCACAACTTACACTGTCGCCTGTCACTTTATACATTTAGTCGCGGCCGAAGTATGGACTCGCGCGCGAGAACGTAACATATGCTAGCCCGCCTGAAAAGTTCTAAGCCTAAGGTAGAAAAAAAACGATTTACAAAAATTAACTTGTTTATTTTTCGATATATTCTCCTCCTAATTTAATGCATTTTTTAGGAACCCGGATAAAACGGAACCCTTATAGTTTCGTCCAGTCCGTCTGTCCGTCCGTCCGTATGTCACAGCGGTTTTACTCAGTAACTATAAAGCATATGGTAACGATATTTAAGTTAGAGGTGTATTTTGTGTGCCGCTACTTAGTTTTGCATATAAATTGCGAAAAAAGTGTGTTTTGTGGGAGCGCGCGAGCGCCATACATGTAACTAAATGTCAAAAAATATTTTTTTGCCTAATATCTACCTCTAGGTACATCATTTGATAGGTCTTACGCTCAAAGTAGGTATCTAATGTGTCGACACTCGATCACAAGTCCGTTATTACAAAAGTATTAATATATCATTAATTAGGTATAGTGGATAAATATTACTTTATTTAAGTATCCTAAAAGGGCTAAGACGCGATCTTTTGGCAGTTATCAGCAACCGAAACCACCCTTTCACTGTGGGTACTTGTTGCTGGGATGCATTATAACGATTGGGCTACTGACGCTAAAGGCTTCGTCAGACTAGCGCGTGGCGTGAACGGGCGCGAAGCGAGCGCGACCCGCGCTTGGACGCAGCGCGGCGCCGCTATCGCGCCCCGCTTTGACCACGCGACCGCCGCGCAGTCAGTCACAGCCTCACAGCGCATCAGCGCAATGCTGAAGAACAAGGCTCGATGAATAGAGCGCGCGCCGCGCTCCCCGCTTCTATCGCGCCCCGCTCACGCCACGCGCTAGTCTGACGAAGCCTTAAACTGGAAAAAGCCGCCTGCCGCCGTTTCCAAAACGCCAATATGTCACCATCTTCTAACTATGACGGATCGGCAGTTGCTAGGTACTTCCAGACCTCCTGGTCAAGTTCTCCCCGTCAGCACCATGCGTATGTTGATAGCTGTACTTGCTCGACAGTTGTGAAAGTAGTGACTTTTTCCTGTGCTAGTGCTCGGTTCTTCTAGGGTATGCATTTATTGGTCTTGTTCGTAATATTTAATTTATTTAGTACAATTTGCCAAGAAACCAGCTGGTGTTGTTTCTTTGGCAGCCAGGTAGTGGCTGGCCAACTTCCGTAAGCCGCATAAACCTGCAGACCCGGCAGTCCAGTAACGCGGCAGCAACAACAGCCTTACTGACTGGGAAGCGTATGTAAAGTTTCGCTAACGTATTTTTTTTAATGATATCATTATCAGTTTCTCGTCATCCTCAAGCTAATTTAGTACCTCTTTTATTTCTGCTTTGAATGCGAGAGCAAGGTTTATTGTGCTTGTTTTTGACGTGCTTATGTCCATTCATGAATTTATATTTTTACTCCAGTGCGGGTCTCTGCCTTCGGCGCAAATTTCAAACTACCGGCGACGGCGGCGGCGCGCACGTTTAGCCCCGATAGTCTCGAGTACACTGTAATGACGGCAAATATGGAGGGCAAACGAGCTTGAGGCCGATCACTAGCCAGATGGAGTGATCAAATCACTAAACCTACTGGACTCCGAGAACATCAGGCGCTGCATGCAGCGCGCCATCGAGCCCCGTGTCGCACTATCTGCACTCCCCGACAGTAACATAGCGATCACGATCCTCAGCATTGAGGGTTGCGGGTCCGACTGATTGGATATCTTATAATTATTTACGGCTACAAGTGTACGGTGAGCTAAAAAGTAGGCTCTTATGCCAGTACCACACATAGGGTGTCTGCGATTTACCTCTCGCTCGCAACGAAGCAAAATTTAACTGGTGCGAGCGAGAGGCAAAACGCAAATACCCGCAGGGAAGTGCTTGGCTGCAGAGGCCTAGCTTGGCAAAGAAGATAGCTCTCTTAAGGGCCACTTGCACCACCCGAGGTTAGCCACGTAACCCGGCGTTAAGCGATTTTTTTATGGAATTTGACAGCTCAATTCCGGGTTAGCGGCTAACTCTGGGCGGTGCAAGTCGGCCTTAGCGAAGCCCGAGGCGGCATGACCCCAAACTACCGACTGATTACACGCGTATCAAGAGTAATTTTCTATTTGCTGCACACTTCTTCGTTAGTTCACTGCATAATCAGTTATAGTCTAAAAAGCCAAGGTTACAGTGGATTTTTTTAAATTTATGTGCGTCCCTTTTTTTCGGTATTTACAAAATAGGGTGACATAAATTGAAAAAATCTACTGCAGCCTTGGCTTGTCAGACTATATCAATATTAAACATTAAACAACTTTCAATGAACAAAAAACAAAAAACTTCCTGATCCTGAGGCGTCCTCGCCATCTTAAGTAACAACCGGAAGTCCCTTGTCCTTTGACTTTTTATGTAGTCGTGTGACAGTTGGTAATTTTGTGACAGTGACAACCTAAACTACCTACGCAATCGAATAAATAATAAGCCATCAACGAACATATATACATCTCTTTTTGTCACTTTCTTTAATTGGTAAGGAGGGAAAGGACGGATGTGTAATATTTAATGCCATACCACACATCGGGTGTTTGCGTTTTGTCTCTCGCTCGCACCGAAGCAAAAATTAACTGATGCGAGCGAGAGGCAAAACGCAAATATCCGCAGTGTAGAGTTAGCGGCTTGGTTCGTCAGCTGCGTGGTTTCATCGACAGACAAAAGGTGTCACTGTATTCAGTGTTCAAAATCCTAAAATTCGATTTGGGCATACTTTGCTGTTATATTTTTGTTTATAATAACAATTAACAACGAATTAAGGAAGGAAGTTAATGATATAACGATAAATACAAGAACTATTATTTTAAGTGGCTACACTAAAAAAGCACACGGAAAAGTAGTACTATTTATCTCGCTCGTGCTCGCTGTGGTTGTTTGATAGTACGAGCGTAGGAAACATTATATCCTGCTCTGTTGGGTAGTTAAAGAAACAAAAAAAAAGAGACAACAATATTCTGTCCCCAAAGACTAGCCATCTGCGTGATTGTAGTGTGCGTAGTATAATGCTTTAGTAGTTGTGTCTACTGATCCACTCAACTCAGTGTAGTGAACGAAATGAACAAAATACAGAGCGCCTACCACGAACCGCGAACGAAAGTATACCTCCCTTTCGCACTTGTGATTTCTCACTCAAGTGCGACAGAGAGGTGAAACTTCGTTCGAGGTTCGTGGTAGGCCTTCTGAACGACCGCCATGAACACTTGAACAGTCCCAGTCATATCAGGCAGTTCACGTTCGTCGGCTGACTGTGGACATTGATAGTTGTGTTCATACAGCCAGTGTTAGTTTTAACCTATCACGCTTTTAGTTACGTGCATTTATGCACTTATAATAAAATGCGTTTATTACGAGTGTATTAGAAAACGAACTATAGATAAATAATAATCGAGGCTTCTAAAATGTGTAGTTGACATTATATTTTGTTATGATGTGATGAAACACAAGTAAAACTACGAAAGACTTGAGTGCTTCTTAAGATATTTTGATAAAAATGAGACATGCATCCAAACGAAATGCAAAAAAGTGTATCGGTGCAAGTAGACAGTGATTTTGCTTTGCTACTACCGAGCGGTATCTACGAAATTAAGAAAATGGAGCCAAGATCGAAACTGCGAAAAGTAATACTGTTCTGTTTACTACTCTCTCTGTTCGGAATGGTTGCTTTTGGATACTTCTGCCCCGATCAGGTGAGATATTTTGTTAAAATAACTTTCACTCTTGATGCAACTTACAAAAACTTTTCCACTTTATAAATATTTGACATTGCATTGTTTTAGCAACACCAAAGTCTACCTAACAACTAGAGTAAATTTATGGATTAGGTGCTCTGTTGTGATAAGCAAAGTTTACTATACCAGTTGTAGAATGGTATAAGGATGCCTCACATTTAATATTGTATTTGCTTTGCGACATTTGTTGTTGTTTACCATTTTTATTCATTGTTTTTGCTACTGCAATTTCTAGGAAAGTAGCTTTCTCTTTTAGTGTTGCGCTCGAACACTTAAATGTCTGAACACTGACTTTACTACCTATGCTAGTATGCTGTCAAGATGTATATAATATTCACATTTTTTAAATATTACCGTTTTGGTCTTATTTTGATTAATTGAAACAAACAGATCATGTTTATCTAGTAAATGAGATGATTTATTCCAAATAAGCTAATATAATAAGGCAGATAAGCTTTCTTATCTTGTAATATTCTATGCTAGCGATTGTAATATATTGTGTTGTATATTTCATTTTATAGAAACATATAGTTATTAATTTAAAATAATTTAAAACAAATACAGTGAAAACCTAATCAGTGTATTAGATTAGTGTGGTTGCATCACTATTGTTTACCATACTAAGGAAAGAGATGCATGCAAAATGTTTGGCCAAATCCTGATAACTTTTTTTTATGATATCTGCAAAGCAACACAATTTGCTTGTTGGTTCATGTTGAATGCAAATATTTAAAAATAATTGTTTCACTGTATTTGTATTATGGTATCATTTTGAATGTTCTTTTAGTTGCATTTTAGACAAAAAAATGTTTAAGCTTGCTTATAGTTTTAGAATGCATCCTATACTGACTTTTGCCTATTAGGTGACATCTTTGACTTTTTAATCAACCGGCCTGGCAACATCTGTTATTCTATACAAAAAAGTCTGCTCATTTTTGCGGGGGAAGGGCATGTCAAATGCACAGCTATTCCTATGAACCGTACAAATAGCTATGTCAGATAAACGTCAGTCCATACAATGAGTAGGAGTGAGGAGGAGTCCTGTCACCACTGCTATGGAACCTAGTAGTTAACAATCTCATAAACAAACTGAACAAAACTGCCATGCTTGACTTATGGATGCCAGACATGGAAATTCACGAAGAAAGCAAGCCACAAGATTAAAACCTGCCAGCGTGGACTAGAAAGAAGTATGCTCAAGATCAAAAGATTAGATAAAATAAGAAGCACAAAAATTAGAGCAATAACAAAAGCCACCGACGCCTTAAAATACGCTTTAAAACTCAAGTGGAAATGGGCAGGCCACGTTGCAAGGCTCATGGACAGAAGATGGACAGTAAAAACAACTATGTGGCAGGGCCCACAAGGATCAAGAAGGAGAGGAAGACCGCTGACACGATGGGAGGATGAAATTAAAAGAACTGCAGGTTCAAACTGGTCTCAGATAGCTCAAGATAGAGAACAATGGGCAATTTTGGAGGAGGCCTTCACCCAGAATGGGGTTCTTGCTCAAGAGGAAGAAAACAACCAAAAAAACACATATTAAAACAAGTATTTTAAAATATATTTATATAGTATCTTAAACTAAAATGTAAATTATTTAAACTGTCTTGGTAAGAAAATAAAGGCTTTTTTATTTTTATTTTATTTATTTTATTTAAACAAACTGAACAAGGAACGGTTTTTCACTATAGGGTATGCAGACGATCTCACCATACTGATCTCGGGCAAATTCGCCAGTACAGTATGCGACCTCACTCAGTCAGCTCTCCGCATAGTTGAGCGCTGGTGTAGGGAATTCGACCTGTCAGTTAACCCCACCAAGACAGAGATGGTAATGTTCACCAACAAAAGGGTGCTTGGCAACTTTACCAGACCAAAACTGCATCAGACAGAGCTACAACTAAAGGATGAGGTAAAGTATCTAGGTCTCATCCTTGATAGCAAACTCAGCTGGACCAGCCATTTAAACAACCGTATAGAGAGGGCGGGGGTAGTCTTCTGGCAGTGCAGAAGAATGATTGGTAAAAGGTGGGGACTCAGTCCAAAAATCACTCTCTGGCTGTACAAGACGATTATACGCCCTCTCTTCTGCTACGGGGCGTTGGTTTGGTGGCCAAGGACTAACCTAACGACCGTGCAAAACAAACTACAAAAACTACAGAGGCTCGCATGCGTGGCCTCCACTGGCTGCATGAGGACCACACCGACCTCGGCGATGGAGGCCATGTTAAACCTTCCACCGCTGCACCTCCACATACAGCAAGAGGCTGCCCTATCAGCGGTAAGGCTACGCGCCCTCAATATATGGTCTGACCTAGGAACTCGGCACAAAACATGCCTGGAAAAGGTGTATGAAGAATTTCCGATGCTCAGGGCAGGCACGGATCGGATTCAAAAATGTGCTGTCTTCGATAAAAGGTACAAAATACAGTTATATGAAGACGATAATCATGAAGAACTCAACCCTCGGGAGCTGAGAATCTTCACTGATGGATCCAGAACAGACGTAGGATCAGGCTCTGGAACATTCTCGGAAGACCTGAACATGTCAATTAGTACTCCGCTAGGTGTCCACAACTCAGTGTTCCAAGCTGAATGTATGGGCATCATAAATGCGGCAGCCGCCATCAACGCAAGGAAGGTAGTAGGATCCTCCATCCGTATACTCTCCGACAGCATGGCAGCGCTAATGGCTCTGAAGAGTCACACTATTACATCAAGTCTTGTGCATGAATGTCATGAACGACTAATGGAGGTAGGTCTAAATAACAAGCTAACTCTTCAATGGATCAAGGGTCACAGCGGATCCCGCGGGAATGATGCTGCAGACGAGCTTGCCAGACAGGGTTCAGGCGCAGGGGCAATAGGTCCAGAACCTATTCTTCCGACGCCCTTTAGCAAGGTCCGTTCATTGCTGCTTGAACGCACCAGGAAGCTCCACACAGCACACTGGCAAAACCAGGAGGATTGCAGGCAGGCCAAATTGGCCTTGCCCAGCATCAGCGAGCGACTTACTAAGACGCTCCTCCAACTTGGCAAGTCCAGGTTAAAAACAATAACCAGTGTCGTAACAGGGCATGGACCTTTTAACAAACATCTTTTTAACCTAGGTGTTACAGACAGTCCCTTATGCCGCGGGTGTATGGAGACGGAAGAAACGGCTGCCCACGTAGTGCTTGAATGCAACGGAGTGGCCCCATACAGGGCAAAACATCTCGGATCTCCGAGTGATCTCCCCGAGGTCCTACGGAACATCAAAGGTTTGATAGGATTTCTCGAGGAGTTGGGATGGCTAGCTGACTAGCCATCCCGCCATCCTTGCTACGCAAAATAGGCGCTAGTCGTCGAGTTGCGGAAACCAGCCCGTGATACAATACAATACAATACAATACAATGAGTATGAAACTATGTCATACCCATTCAGCAGAGGGGTAGACCTGTCAATTGCTTTATAACTTAAAGAGTGACATCATTCAAATTTCAAAGCCTGAACACATATATTGAAAGTTATGCCATCAGGCCATCACTGAATATTCATACTTTTGTCAGTCTTTCTTCCTTGGGAATAATTTTTAATTTAAGAAAATACACACACATGCACCATTTTGCAGCTAATTATCGGGAATTGTTAGGCACTGCCTATATATATGCCTCTACCATGTTGTGCTCAGTCTTGGGCATAAGTCATCCTGAGGTAGTCTTAGTACTGGCATAATGAGCTTGCCATAATTTTTATATTGTGTGTCAATCCAGCCTGAGATCTAACCAAGTGGCTTGTGGAATAAATACATACTCGCATGCCAATATGGCCACTGTAACCCTTTTGGGTATTCCCAAAAGGGGTAGGCACTGCACATGAAACTGCTCAAGTTTCAGTGGCACTTTTAGTCATGAGCAGTGATCGGATCTTGGATGCTATTTACTGGGATTTTCGTCTGTTATCAATAACATGGATATGACATACAATCACATAAATCTTAAAGTTAAGGTCAAGAGAAGTAACATTTTGTAAGCAGATTACATATTTTTTGGTTGTAAGTATGTCGTAATTATTATTATTTTGATTCGTTTTTGAATTTGAATATTATTTATTTATTCAATATAATGTTAGAAAAAACACAGAAATATATGAAAAATCTAAAAAAAACTAGCTACTTAATTGAGGTCACCGAGATCCGAACCTTGCGGAAGGGTTCCCATGATGCTGGCTGCGTTTCCCCTTTGAATGGCTACACCTATCCGTTGTGCGAGAAACGAGCCAGCTTTACGGTCCCCGGTGACCTCAAACAATTTTTTTGATAATACACCCACCAATTTACGGGCGCCAGAGCACCACCGTCCTAGGGTCTCGACAGCGAAAATTTATTAGTTTAAGATCGCATCAACTCACTTATTTATACAACTTTATCAGAGGTATTTTATACTGAATTTAACTATGTATTCACATGTAAAATGAATAACCGGAATAACAGACAACTTATTCATTATATTTATTTATCTTAGCCCTCGATAAAAAAAAATAGTTACCGGGGAAATACCCATTAGGTATACCCAGGTACATCCATGTTAAGTATAACGTTTGAGGTAATTCACCCCAAATAGCAGCCAAGATCCGATCACTGGTCATGAAAAAGTAATAGGTACTAAGCTGGGATATATTGTTTTTATATGTTTAGGTGGAACAGTTGTAAGTTGTGCTATTTGGTAATTCATTACGACCTATATATTTATTTAATTTTCAAGTTAGTTTTACTGCCTCCGGATTACAGTTGAAATTTCCTAAGAATGTTTTAAAAAATGTTTCTTTTTTCCCTTTTTTTTAAATCTTATCGGCATCATGAAATTCAATATACTATTCTCTCTCTCTCTTCAAACTTAAGAGCTGTGCTCTTGTCGGTGGAGCAATCTCCAACTCATCCGGTCCTCTGCCAACTCCTTAACCTTCTGGTACGACACAACCTGAACCTTCTCTTTTATTTGGTTAAAATAACTTTTTCTCGGTCTTCCTCTTCCTCGCTTTCCCTCTATCTACTAATATACTATTACCACCCTAAAATAGAAATCAGTTTGAGCTAAAATAAAAAAAAAGGCCAATAACTAAATATTCGTAAATATGCTTAGAAATGTACCAATATTTGTATGAAAACTTTGATTGGATCCGGAGGTAGAAAACAAATTCTGCTTCCAAAATAACTTTGGATAAGTACTATTTAAAGACGACTAAACTTTTTATAACTGTACCCAACGGTAAATTGAAACTTTTTTTTCCCTCATACCCTCAGCAACCTCTACCATGTTCAACCTATCATGACCAAATATTTATCAATATCATTCAAAGTACCTTTTTCTTAAGCTTAAATCGGTATTTCTTAGCTACATTCATGATTTTTAAATAGTTTTTCATCTATGATTCAAAAGTTAGAATTAATTTACGATAATATTTAGGTAGGTATATAATAGAAAAACGGTTTTATACACATATTTTTTTTAAAATCTATTCTAGGATACGGAAATTCAATTGGTTTAATTGAAGCGCAAAAAACCGTCCACACTACGTGTAGGGGAGGTATGTACATACCCACCATAATAAACTTTTATTTATTTAGACAAACAGACGGACATACAGAACTAAAGTGGTTTACGGAACAGCGGAACCCTAAAATATTTCAAGACTAATTACGTAGGGTGTCTTGTATAGTATGATTGCATAATAAAAAATAGTAATAATTTTGGTACAGTCACCTGCAATAGTATATGACGCTATGAAGGCCGCAAAAATATGTGACACGCTCTTATGGCGGTACAAACAAGAATGTGTCAGTTTTAACTATAAAACTCTCGTGAGACTCGAACATATTAAATAATATTTAAAACGGGTCACTCCCGTTTTGACCCGTTTTAAATATTATTTAATAAGAATGTGTCAGATTATTTTGCAGCTTTCATATAGTCCTATACTATTGCAGGTGACTGTACCTACTTACGTATGATTGTTGTCAACTTAATCTACTATGTGTAATGTACTATTAAAATAAGTAGCCCAATTAATCTGGTTATGTAGTTTTGGCCCTACCTTTAAAGTTGGAACATATCTACAGATCGATTCAAGAAAGCTGGCGAGTAATGTCTATGAAATTAACTATACTTTCATACATTTTCCACGTCAGCTTTCGTGAATCGATCTGTACCTGTTTACCTAATAATCGGTAATACCTATAACATTGTACCTACATCTTTCTAATAAAATCTCATGATAACCCACGCACAACCTAAACATTGTAGGGAGGACCTATAGGAACAAATATCAAATAGGTAGCACCTATCGTGCAACTCCAATAAAAAGGGATTTTTGAAATTAAACCCCTTAGGGGCTGTGTGTGACGGGGTTGAAAGTTTCAATGAGTTCTAAGTTGCAAGCAGAAAGTAGTAGGTAACCTACCTGCTAAAACCATTGTTTAAAAAAAAACAAAATTAAATGTAGTTGTTGCCAGAGATCAGGAATTTATATTTCGTTGCAGTGTCTTTTTTACAGCCCGACCTATAAGGAGCTTAAGTTGAAATTCCTCTTTCAAGCCTAATTTGGTGAGGCCTACTCCGTTCCCCGAGACAAATAATACGTTGCATCTTCTCACACTAGCGGCATCTGCACTCTGCAGTGTCCGCTGCCATGCCACATAAGGCGTAGCGGGTTGATCGGGCCACGGCTCGCCCTCGGGTTGCGACTTGAATTGATAATGGACAGGATAACACCTGGCCAGGACCGCCTACAGTACACTGAATATGTTAGCACTTAAATAGCGAAGGATACCGGTAGGCAAGTGAGATACATGTGGGTTGTATTGCACATTCCTAGTAAGTACCTGTATCCGTCAAAACTCAAATTGCGCAGTGCATCCATATTTATGGGCAATAGGCATACTGTCTATCAAACCCGATCGGATAACGAAATAGGAGTACCTAACTATATCTGCTTGCGCTAGGAATTTTGTTAGCGGTGGAATAGGAAATTTTTCGATTTCAAAGTGATAATCGTAAATATTAAAATAACGTATATAAATTGCAATTGCTAAGATAGTATTGGCTTGTGCACAAATCACGTGAGGTTTTTCCCGGTTATTTTTTTTGACCTCCCCTCCCCCTTGGTGACCTTTGGTGAGGTTTGAGGCCAACCCCTCCCCCACGTAACCTCACGTGTATTTTTTCTCACTCGACTTAATTTTAAGATAAGTAGTATTGTATTCCTTCGTATATCTTAATTATATTATCTTAATAGTATTGTATTCGTATATTTAAATTTAAACTACAATGCGTTCAAAAAATTCGTAAAACGGACCCACTATTTTAGAGTGTGAAATCATGATTTAGGTTTTCCGTTTTACCTATATTTTTTTGGTTTTGTTCAATGTAGACAAACACACGTGAAATCTCCTTGGAAACCCTGCTCACCCCCAACGTGATCTTTCGTAAGTTTTCCGTGACCCCCCTCCCCGCGGGAACTTTCCAGGATACCAAATTGGTATTGCAAAAATTTTTTTTCAAAAATATATTATTTAGTATACAAAAACAAATTAGTGGCATCGCTGAAGGCTAAATTAAAAACATTTTGGTCAGAAAACTCAGAAATATAGTATCTAACCTAATAAGTTTTTTTTTTAATTTTATTAATATCTATTATATATTCATAGATTAGATATACTTATATATTATTAGTTACCTAGGTTAGCTGGAAGAGATCCCTCATAGGGAAAAGTTCGCCTTTGTACTTTTCTATTTATTCCATTTTGTTAATGAATATCCTGTTTTGTGCAATAAAGTGTTTACTTAAACTTAAAACACAATTCTTACATAGTTCGTTTTGAGCGGTGGTTGATTTTTATTAATTATTTTTATACCACCTATACTAACGGCATCGAGTGATGGCACTTTTGACGTTTGATTGCTCATGAAGTTCCGTAAATATTGACAGCAAAGTATAAATAAAGGGGTGCCACTAATCCGCATCCCGCGAAAAGGCAGCCCAATAATCGGCGACCCAATAATTGGCGACCACGATGTACATGGATTATTGGGTCGCCGATTATTGGGCTGCCTTTTCTTGGGTCGAGCAATCTCGAAGCAGGCCAATAATCGGCAGCCCAATAAGCCATGTACATCGTGGTCGCCAATTATTGGGTCGCCGATTATTGGGCTGCCTTTTATCGGGTCGGACAAGCTCGGTAGCGGGCCAATAATCAGAAGCCACAGTTTTAGCAGTACAATAATCAGCAACCCAATAATCCGCAACCAAAAAAATGGACACGAATTATTGGGCTGCCGATTATTTGTCTGCTGTTTATACAGACTCCAATCCGATAGATCGAATGTTAAGGCAGGTCGGTTTAGGTACGACGACGAGCGAAGCGAGGAGGAGTGTTAGGTAGAACTGCGACCTAACAGCGCGCGAGCCGAGCGAGCGAAGCGAGCGTGCCGCGGTAGCGGCCGGCGAAGCGCCAGAACCGACTTTTTTCGCATCCCGCGAAAAGGCAGCCCAATAATCGGCGACCCAATATTTGGCGACCACGATGTACATGGATTATTGGGTCGCCGATTATTGGGTTGCCTTTTCTTGGGTCGAGCAATCTCGAAGCAGGCCAATAATCGGCAGCCAAATAATCCATGTACATCGTGGTCGCCAATTGTTGGGTCGCCGATTATTGGGCTGCCTTTTATCGGGTCGGACAAGCTCGATAGCGGGCCAATAAACCGAAGCCACAGTTTTTGCAGTACAATAATCAGCAACCCAATAATCCGCAACCAAAAAAATGGACACGAATTATTGGGCTGCCGATTATTTGGCTGCCTTTTATACGGACTCAAATAAAGGAACAAATGTCAAACTTCATTGTTGCAGGTGCCGACATAGTGATGTTCCGCTAGGGTTATTATTTATCGATCGCATTTCGAATCTTTTTCACATGGTTAGATGATGACTGTGAGAATGCGAATTCTCCCCGTCAATCGAAAAAAGTTACTTGTGCAAACTACCTACTTACATACAAAAATATAAAAATCAGTAAAAACAAAAACAAAGGTTGGTCAGGTTAGTCTACAATGCCCAGAGGGGCTTATAAAGCTAGTAAAACAGCCTGAAGGGCATTCTATAAATAAAGTTAAACATATAAATGGTAAATAACCCTGTGAGGATTAACATACATAAAACTTACGAACGCTTGCCTAACTGGCTTATGGCACAGACAGACAGACAGACTGAGTCACACCATAAGAGTTCCTTTTTTACCATTTTGGTACGGAACCCTAAAACCCAAATGATAACAACACAGAAGTCTTTTTATTATGACTTAGGTATATTCTGTGGATAATAATGATAAAAGTACGATCAATCTTCGAAGAAGAGGTCAAAGGCAATTTACGGATGTCGCATCGCACGTGATAATCAAATCCATTTTGATCAGATTAAAATCTTGACATGTGTCTGAGGTTTAGGTCGTCCGCCCGAATTTAACTCAGCACCACAGAACTACAGTTCACAGACCAGATAAATATGGTACAGTCAACTACAAAAAGGTATTTATTTATCCACTTTTTCACCTGTTGTAAAAGTGCAAAAGTCGATAGATACATCTCTTTGTAGTCGACTGTATTTCGTTTCGTACAAATCTAATGTTCAACCGTTAACGTTTGACAAGAGAAAAAGAAAATAACAGAGAATGCCAGTCTCCGGCTTAATAGGAGATAAAAATGATTGAGAACTGCTTTTCCTTTATTTCGAAAAGACTTACTACTCGTACCTATATTTGTCTACACACATATTGTTATTGCTCTGAAATTCGTTCAGAAACCGTAGGAAATGACCCGCATTACTACATTTACTACAACCAATTACTATGACGGCACTCCGACACAGGACAGGCCCTTGGCAGGCGGCAGAATTCGCCGGTGTGCCGGCGCGGCGCCAGCCTCTAGTACGAACACTACGAACCAGTACTAAGGTTCATAACCGCAGCAATCCCAGTACTGTTATTCTCTCGTTTGTCTATAATTAAAGAAAAAAATTTTTTTTGCCAAATTTTTGTTACGGCGCCATTGCTATTGGCGCGAGTCTTCTTCTGAACCCATATTAGAGCACTAATAATATGTGTGTAGATAAAGTAGTGTATGCAACTGTATACAATTAGGCTTTAAAACACTCGTGTGATCCTATTATGTAACTTTCTGAGGCTCGTTTCATAAAACCACACTTGTGTTTATATACATCGTATTATATAGCAGTACCATAATAATAATAGTAGTTTATATACCCTCATATCATTAGTCCTCTATCATGCGTTCAAAAACCGCATATAAAGACCCCCATAATAGTAATCTTTTTTACAACAAATTTTTTACCTGTGAAAATGTTATTATAGCTAATTTATAGTATCGATTCCGACAATATTTTAGGCATTAAAACACTCGTGTGATGTTATTAATATAAACCCAAACTCTAGTTTTAATGCCTTTCATAATATACAATCACAAAATAGTTATTTATGATACAAGTGTAGAAAGTAGGCTTTTTCTGACGAGTGTCGGTTACTATAAAACACGAACGAAGTGAGTGTTTTAAACCGACACGAGTTGGAAAAAAGCCTACATTTCAACACGTACCTATATCATACAAAATTTTACAATGCTTTAGCTCGGAAAGCCGCTACATTCTTCAGAATGAAAGGTCCATATTTTATCTTACCAGACTAAATATTACAAGTAATATGTATCAATACAATACAATACACTACAATACAAGTACAATACTACAATACAAGTACAATACAATACAATACAAGTAATATGTATCCATTGCCTATTTAAAAGTTCATAGATATTTAAAACAGCACCCAGAAGTGAAATTATTATAAATAAATGTTGGTCTTTGTAAATAATTATAAGTAGAAAAAGTAAACAATCATCTGCAATATTGATATTTCAATCAGCTTTTATGTAAAATAATCTTACCATTTGCGCCTCCTTACGAACTTTCGGAGACATCAATTGAATATCACTATTTAATTTCACTACGATATAAAAACTCCAAGCCAAATTATCCAAAATCAAAACGAAATATGTAATTTTAACAAATTTATACCTATGTAAAAAGAAACTACCAATAAACTAACCATTGCGCGCCCAAACAGTCTTTCGCTCGGTCCGAATTGAGCATTCGGGTTAGGTATGTCACAAAATGAAATTATTTACTAAGACTTAAGAAAACAAAAACTTTGTTTATTAATTACAGAGACCAACATTTTATTATAATACGTAGCTCACTCGATAAATTTTGAGATGCTCGAAATTTGAAAATGGAACGCACCCATGTTATATGTTTTTAAAAAGCAAATTTATTTAAAAATACAACGCTAGTATCCAGTACACTCTAATTTCAAAAATAGATTAGTTCCAGTTGTTCTGCTACAACGTTTTCCGTGGGTTTTCTTTGAAACGATGGAGCTGAACCGCGAACATTTTCGTGCTATGATATATTACGTGTATTATGTGTATTCAAAATTTACTTTTTATTTGAAGTTTTGTTACTGTACAATTTTTGCTCTTAGTTTGTCTTTCATCGTTGCCTGTTTTTATCTAATTTCCTCAAAGGTTAACTGGAAGAGATCCCTCATAGGGAAAAGTTCGCCTTTGTTGTATCAAATTGTCTATGTTACTGTGTTTCTTGTATTTCTTGTGTTATTGTACAATAAAGCTTATACATACATACATACATATTACGATTTTAAATTTGGTTTAACCGAACAACTGACTTTGCAGCGATTACAATCGGCATTAGGAGACTCTGCTCCATCCCGGGCAACTGTTTTTAGATGGTTTAGTGAATTTAAAAGGGGCAAAACCAACCTCGAAGATGAACACAGAAGTGGTCGCCCTCAAACAGCAGTAACTGCAGAAAACGTATGGACTACTGAAATGTTAGTGCGAGAAGACCCACGAATTACATACACGGACATCGAGAAGATCCTAGGCATTAGTTCGGGGAGTGTTAATATCATCCTACATCAACATCTTGGAGTAAGGAAGCTTTGTTGCCGTTGGATCCCGCGTTTGCTCTCCGGAACTGAGAAACAGGCTCGTGTGGATTGGTGTCATGAAATGCGTTTAAAATTCGAAAACGGAACATCAAGACGTGTTTCTGAAATAATTACTGGTGACGAAACATGGATTTATCAATATGATCCGGAAAGTAAGCGGCAGTCGTCAGTATGGGTGTTCTCAGAGGGCAAGTTACCAACAAAATTACAAAGACCTCGAAATGTAGGCAAAAAAATGGTGGCTAGTTTTTTTTCTCGGGGGGGACATCTGTCGACTTCAGTGCTGGAAAATCATAGGTCTGTTAACTCGGAATGGTACACTACAGTAGCATTGCCGCAAGTTTTCCAAGCAGTGCGGGAGAGGAGACCAAAGGCTGGACTTCGGGGAATCATGCTGCATCACGACAACGCCTCTTCACATACGTCCCTCAGAACAAAGGCGTTTATTGCAGAAACTGGGGTTGAAACCTTGCCTCATCCACCCTACAGCCCTGACTTGGCTCCCTGCGATTTCTTTTTGTTCCCAACAGTGAAGGAAAAAATAAAAGGCAAGTTTTTTTCGAGTGCCGAAGAAGCCGTGGCTGCCTATGAAGGAGCGATTTCTGACCTATCCGATCAAGACTGGCAAAAGTGTTTCCAAAGTTGGTTTAGACGAATGGAACTTTGTATAAAGAACGATGGAGAGTATTTTGAGAAAATGTAAAATAAATAGTGTTTATATCTTCAATAGTTTTTTTGTATCTCAAAACTTTTCGAGTGACCCACGTAATTACACTTTTAGGTGTTTTTAATGTTTATGAAAATTTTAACTAACAAAAGTATTTCAATCGAGTTATAATACTTATAAAGTCTTGTCTGGTAAAATACGGACCTTTCATTATGAAAAAAACTAGCGTAGTAGAATCAACCAATGAGAGCGCTGCATTAGGCATGCTCACCGTTTGCAATTGGGTCCGAGATGGAGAAAAATTAAAATATGAAAGATATTTTCTTTTGAAAACATAAAAAAGTAAATATGTTACTATACCTATATATATATTAAAATTTAAATTTTTGTTTCGTAATTTACACTTTTAATGGGTTGTATATACTTATTTTATAAACGTGAAAGACAAAAATGGTTGTCTGATTAATGTTATTCAAATAATGCCTTGGTTTGAACAAAGCAAAAGTATTAAGTTATTTACAGTTTTTTTAAATTAAAAAGCTACTTTCTCGCACTTGTGCGAAAAAGAGCCACTTTCTATGCATAAGTTTACCCTTGAAAATAGCACTTTCCGAGCTAATGCATTGTAAACTACTATTATGCAACAGTGGTATAATAAGGTCGAGTTTTGTAATAGTTTTGTACCCGAGAACGCGGCAGAATGTGGAACATGTCGTATGCTAACTACATAATTAAAATTACACAATTTTCACATCGTTCGAAATCAAATAATGTGCGACTTGCGTGCGACATTGTTTGCAATTGACACTTCGATTCGAACTAAACGTCATCTCGACTTATATTGGAATAGAGGATAAATTAAGTTTCCTTGTTTGTCAGAGATGTTCGAATAAAAAAAAGAATATCGAAGTCGATAATAATAATATTTAGCTGTAATAATATTTTCACAGATAAGACATTTGTTGTAACAGACACGTTTCTTATTATATTATTTATGGGGACCTTTATATGCGGTTTTTGAACGCATTATAGAGGGCTAATGATATGTGGGTAAGTATATAAAATCCATAGACAACGTTATAATGTAGAGGTAGGTACTATACTTTTTAATATTGCTATCACTATCAGCCATCTAATGGGGATTACCGCGTAGTCGATTCGCCGCTAGGGGCGCTAGTAGAACGTGGGTCTGGCGGGAAATTTTCTGACTGATGACTTTTGTTTGTATTACTTACACGCGTTTTGGTATTTATTTGCTTTAACAAATGTCTAATACATAGGTATTTACGCAACTCTCGAACTAAGAAGTGCGCTTCCATAGTTCGCCCAAGGCCCATGGCTGCCTCATATTATGAATGCCACCCCTGCCTACTTCATTAGTCGAACAAATAAGCGGGGATGAGGTTCAGGGGTTGAGGCCCTTTTATCTCGGCACCCTTCTAACGTCTACCCGTGCTAAAGCTAAACTACTCGCTTTATACCTTGATACTACTACGCAATTTCGGATTTATAATACTTACGTACAACTAAGAAAATTATATTGAGAAATGGTGAACGTTTTGTAAAATCTGCCCCACTTATGGTGGTGAGGTGCACAAGGTGGGGAGACTGGGGAGAAATGAGAATAGTGGCATTCCAATTGTAAGAAACTGTTTCGGATATTTATTGTTATGAGAAAATAGGTGCAATCCTTTAATTACCATTTAGCCTTTAACTGCCCAAAAAAAGTTTATGTTTTAACCTCAATTAAACTGTACTGTAACTACTTACGAATATAAATAAAACCGGCCAAGACCGAGTCGGACTTGCGCTCCAGGAGTTCCAAACATTCACAGAATTATTTAAAACTTTATTTTTCCTCAAGTCAAGGGTGACTTGAGGAAAAAATAATCTTTTAATAATTCACCAAATTGTATTATTAGACCCGGGCCTACTCGTAAGGTACCTATGATGCAGAATGACTTTCTTGAGTATGGGACGGATTTCGAGAATCAAATCATCCAATGTGTCCCCTTATTGTGTATGATTTGTTTGTATTTTATGTTTTAAGAAAGAATAAAATGCTATAATAATACTATTCTTGTTAACTCAAACATAAACGCTCATACGATAGGGCTGTAACAAACTTACATAATTTCATCCAGCTGCAACCTGTATATGGAAACTAATGCAGACTGCATTCGTCGTCGGCCCTAACAGCCTGTCCTTGTAGCATAATTGCGATAAGTGAGCGACACAATTATGCGATGCGAGTTAGAACTGAATACGTTAAATTGGAATTAAATTACTTGCATACAGCGAAAGGTTTACCATATTCACACCTAACTTAATCCGTGTCCAGATTACACGAGGCAAAGCGCACGGCATGTAATTACAGCTAGACTTTTGTTTCGCGAGGCAGCTCGAACTTTTTCGCGCTCGATTTGTCGCGGTTTATCATGCCGGACGTAATCTGGACCCGACTTAATAGTAAAGTCTACTACTTTATTATGTCACAAGGGATCAAAATGATATATTTCCGGCGAGGGCGTAGGTATATTGAATCCCGAATGAAGTGGCGGATTCTAATGTAAGAATCCTGAGCGTAATTAGGGATTCAATCGTTAACGCCCAAGCCGAAAATAATTATGATACCGTGTGACACAGTATACTGCTTTTACCCAACTAAGAGGAAAATAAACATAACCTGTAATAATCAAAAACGGCATCATACGAATACTACGATTCAGATACCTAATGCCCGAAAATGTAAAGATGTGTGGTCACGGAATATATTATTTCTGTGTGTGTGGTCCTTGAACAGAAAAGTGCCGCTTTGATCCTTAGGAGGGAAGAAATAAGCCTTTGTCGAATAGGCGGTGTGTGAAATAGCAGATTGTACATCAAGGGCATAAAGTGACCCATTTTAGACGAGGCCATACCAATATAGTAGCCGAGGATAAAATGGGTATTTATGCCCGAGGTATACACTCTGCTTTTCACTTCGATTGTAAGGAAAATATTAGGTTTTATATCACTTTAAATCGTTTAAATGTAACATCCATACTCGCTCGCTTGGGTTCTCCCCGCCGCGCGCCGCCTGCAGGCGGCCGGGCGCGTGGGGGGCGAGGCCGCGGCGAGCGCGCGCCACCTGAAGGCCTAGTATAAAAATTGTACGACATTAACTCCTCGACCGCGTTAGCGTATCGGGAGTTCAAATTATGTTTGCCGTTTATTTAAATCATCCGGCAACTTTCATATTTTGACCCCTCGATACGCTAACGCGGTCGAGGAGTTAATGTCGTACAACTTTTATACTAAGCCCTCTGGGATGTTACTTTATGCCCTAGTGCATGAAAAGCGATTTTGTGTCGCCTAGCCACGACACAAAGGCGAACTTTTCGAGCAAGAGTAGTGAAAAGTATATGTTTATTAAATGATCGTGTACATTTGTCGCAGGTGTGCGCAGTGACGCCCCGGGAGCGGGTGTCGGAGCCGGCCGCGCTCACGTACGCGGAGGCGCCCGGTCGACCGCTCCCCGACGCCATGGCTCAGCGCGGCCTCTCCTACGATGAAGTGCTCCATGACGACTTTCGTTTCGACCTCAATGCCCACGACGTCATGGTCTTCTTGCACATACAGAAAACTGGCGGTACATCATTCGGAAAACATTTGGTTATGGATCTGGATCTAAAGGTTAGTAAATTCTGTACTTTTGGGTGTTTTCACGGTTAGAAGTAACCATCTAATGAGTCTTCCTTTTTTAATGGTGCAAATTTAAGTGTTAGGTATATGTGGGAATACGTTTTACAGTATTCATGTGTTCGCCGAGCATCGTCAAGGTATAAAAAAAAGAAAAGAAAGTATGTTGGCATTATAAATAATATTAAATTTAGTTCAGACCACAGACCACTGCGTACGACACTGGCTTTTATTTAAAAAAAAACTCCGAAAAAGCCTTTTCTCAAAACGTTTCAACACACTAGACAGAGATACATTAATGGCCAACTACGATCAGTTAAATCTGGAACTACAAAATAAATTCAGCTCACTGAACTTAGACAGCGCAGACACAGCGACACAGTATAATATTTAATATTCTAGATGCAATTCATTCATCAAGCTACAGTCTATACTATCCGCCGACACTAGACAACTACTGGAACAGTGAACAAGTTTAGAGATAGGATTGCATATCGTATAATAGACACAAACTAAAGGCAGTATCAGAACTGATATTCGAAATTATAACACTAACTTAGTCAAAATCTTAGTAACCAGTAATCAAGAACAGCACTTAGAATTGCTAAACAGGGATTCACATAATTTTAAAGAAAAAAAAACCGACTTCAATTTGACTTCCCGGTATAAGTTAAAGTAAGCGAATTATTGCTAGTGTATGTTTTTATTTTGTTAATTTTCCTTACATCGTATTTAAAACTTACATATTACTACCAGGGTTCAGCATCAGCTCCATCTTGTGAACTGCTCTCCTAATTGCTCGTTAACATGAGTCGATTAACGAAAATAGCACACGCGTATGTTTCACCAAACCTGAGTTCCATTAGGTACTGCTAGGGTTTACCATCAGCTCCATCTTGTGAACTGCTCTCCTAATTGCTCGTTAACACGAATCAAATCATGAGAACAGCAGTCGCCTATGTTGCACCAAACCCGAGTTCCACTAGGTACTGCCAGGGTTCAGCACCAGCTCGATCTTGTGTGTGAATTTCTCTCCTAATTGCTCGTTAACACGAATCGAATGACGTAAACAGAAGTCACGTTTGTTGGACCAAACTTGACTTCCACTAGTTACTGCCAGGGTCAGCATCAGCTCCATCTTGAGAACTGTTCCCCTAATTGCTCGTTAACACGAGTTGAATGACGAAAACAGAACTCTCGTAAGTTTTACCAAACCTGAGTTCCATAAGGTACTGCCAGGCAGGGTTCAGCATCAGCTCCATTAATTTCTCATGATATCCATCATCAAAATATAATTATAATCAAATAGGACTACCTCGAAGGCATTTCGTAACAAACAAAAGATGAATGTTTCAAATCAGAAGATACAGCTGGGGCCCGCGAATTATAGAGCCGCCTGTTGTTTGCCTCTTTTTCATGTGTAATACCAGTTTGTGTTATTTTTGTTGTTTTGAGGTGCAATAAAGAGTTATTGTATTGTATTGTATTGTATAGAGCAGTTCCTCTTTGACATCCCTGGTCGTCATCATCAGGTCTGCTCCACCAAACGGGTAGATTTTGTAAAGAAATGCTCGAGTTTCTCAAGAAAATACCCAAATTACTATGCATGTGCCTTTCAAATTTGAGGAGTTCCCTCAGGTCCTCATGGATCCCATCATCAGAAATGGATTTTGAAAAAACGGGACTAACCTGGAACCATCTACTTGCAGAAACAAAAAAAAATCAAATCGGTTCAGTAATGACGGAGTTCTGAGGTAACATCCATTAAAAAAAACAGACGAAATGAGAACCTCCTCCTTTAGAAATATTGAAGTCCGTTGAAAAAAAAAACAGACGAATTGAGGACCCTCCTCCTTTAGAAATATTGAAGTCGGTTAAAAAGGAAAATCTTGGATAACGAATTTAAATGATAACGATGGCAATAAACATAGTTGTAGTCATTGATATAAGTAAAAGTTTTTCACTTTTACTTATCAATGACGATAACCCTACAAAGACACAGGTTTGCGCGTTCGCCGCGAAAAAACTTCCGTTTGTCGCGTCACCTCGTTTTGAGAGCACTCCCCTATCTGCCACAGCCAGAATTGGAATCCTTGGCGTTGACATCTCGAGTGAAGTCCAGTTCCGCGGCCACCTAGAGGGTAAGGCCAAATTGGCCTCGAGGAAGCTCGGTGTGCTCAATAGATCGAGGCAGTATTTCATGCCGGCCCATCGCCTACAGCTTTATAAGGCGCAGGTTCGCCCGCATATGGAATACTGCTCTCATCTTTGGGCAGGGGCACCAAAGTACCAGCTTCTTCCTCTAGACCGCATCTAACGGAGAGCAGCTCGAATTGTCAACTGCCAACGTATTTCTGATGGGCTTGATCCCTTGGCGCTGCGAAGAGATGTGGCCTCACTCTGCATTTTCTATCGCATGTATTATGGGGAGTATTCCGACGAGTTGTTCGGATTAATCCCTGCCGCTTCTTTCCGCCATAGCCCTACGCGACAATATTTCCACTCTCACCATTTAGATGGTTGGCAGTCCTCAACTGTGCGCTTTTCCCGAAACTTCCTGCCTCGCACAGCTAAACTGTGGAACGAACTGTCGCCAGCGGTGTTTCCGGACCGATACGACCTTCAAACCTTCAAGAAAAGAGCGTACTCCCAACTTAAAGGCCGGCAACGCACTTGCGACACCACTGGTGTTGCGGGTGTCCATGGACGACGTGAATCGCTTACCATCAGGCGATTCGTTTGCTCGTTTGCCCCTATAGCATAAAAAAAAAGTGATCGAGTTTTTCACTTCGATTGTAAGAAAAATATTAGCTTTTATATCACTTTAAATCGTTGAAAATGTAACATCCATACTCGCGCGTTTGGGTTCTTCCCGACGCGCGCCGCCTGCAGGCGGCCGGGCGCGTGGGGGGCGGGGCCGCGGCGAGCGCGCTCCACCTGCAATGTTACTTTATGCCCTAGTGCATGAAAAGCGATTTTGTGTCGCCTAGCCACGACACATGGCGAACTTTTCCAGCAAGAGAAGTGAAATAGTACATTACATACCAAGGCCGTTTAAGTGGGAAATGCCTCGGATTCCATGTAATTGTCGGCCGAGGCGAAGCCGAGGTCGACTAACATGTGATCCGAGGCTTTCCCATTTACCGGCCGAGGTTTGTATACTATTTTTCAGCCCGACGGAGCCGGCAGGCGGCAATTTAGTTTTGCGTAAAGTGGCGCTTACCGGCCGGAGGACTGAAAAAGCTTTTTCATCCATAGAAAAAGTGAATATATTCTAAATCTGTGAATGCAATTTAGCATTCAGCAAATTAAGTTAAAATAACATTTTCAATTTATTTCCGTGCGTCGGTCGGCCGAAAAAATGTTTCTCTCTGTATATTTATGTTATAATTATAACCTTGCTTGTACTGTAAACTTACCGCTTGTGATCCGTATTGTAAGGTTTTAAGGTCTACAGATGGCCAGTTAAGGGTGTTGCTGTTTTTAGGTAGGAACATATAATGCAAGAGCGAGAAGGCTTGCACATTTTTATACACTCGCTTGATGCGCCGCATGGTGTACAAGCGCAGCGCAACATACGATTCGAATTGACACAACATTACTGAGCTGCATTTTACCCATTCCTACTCGTATATCTATATATTTATAGGTACATAATATTTTGACACACACGTTAAACGCATTACACATGTAAAAAATTCGAACAAAGTAACTATATTTTTGTCGGTTATTTACAGACAATAAACCGTAAGCAAAGAACAGCACTAGTTTCTTCAAGCTGTTATCATTATTTTTGCGTTTGACATTTGTGGTTGTCATTTTAGTCTTCGTAAGTTCGTAATAAAAGAATAGGCTATTTTTAGTGCTCAATAGATGACTCCCATTTGTCGCCTTTATTGGCATTTACAAAAGTTGAAAGATGACACGTATTGGGTCACCGGTGTGAAGTTAGCGGCCAAAGTTAGCAGCCGACGATAACCCGACCAAATTAAAAAGTCAGATATTTTTTAACTAGAAAACCAGCTTTAAAGTTATATATGCCTGTATTATCTTAAACAAATCGACAAAATATCAATTTAGGTACCAAAACACGCGCATAGATCAAAATATTTCTTTCGGCCGCTAACTTCACAACTTAGCAGCCAAAGTTATTTGGATCAATACATATATAATATATTTAAATTTACATTAAAAATGTTATTAATTGTAGAAAACAGAGCTATTTAAAGCCAAACTTGCTACTCAAACAAATGTTTTTTGTTTCTCATTTGACAGTTGCTTGTCGATTAGGTATATGAAATGAAGTCATCCCCTAATTTTCCTAAATTTAACGACGAATTTTGTAAGAATATTCCTGTAGGCTAAAACTAAACGTAGTCCTGGAGTGGCTTAGGACCTTTTCAACAAGCTACCGGGTACTGACGAAATTGTAAAAACTTTTCTTTTTCATTTTTGATATGGCGGGCGTGTTCGTCACGTTAAACCCTGACTTTGTTGGATACAACGAGTTATTTTGTAAGAATATTCCCTAAGGCTTAAAGCAAACCTAGTCTTGGAGTGGTTTAGGACCTTTTCAACAAGCTACGGTTCTGACGAAATTGTAGAAACTTTTTTCTTTCATTTTTGACATGGCGGGCGTGTTCGTCACGTTAACCCCTGATTTTTTTGAATAAAATGAGTTATTTTGTGAGAATATTTCAAAAGGCTATAAACAAACCAAGTCCTGGAGTGGCTTAGGACCTTTTCAACAATCTACGGTACTGACAAAGACGTTGAAATTTTTTCCTTTCAATTTTCACTTGTTTGGCGATTTCGTCACGTTATCCCCTAATTTTGCTGGATAAAACAAGATATTTTGTATGATTATTCTTTTAAGCTTAAAGCAAACCTGGTCCTAGAGTGGCTTAGAACCTTTTCAATAAGCTACGGTACTGACAAAGACGTTGAAATTTATTCCTTTCAAATTTCACTTGTCTGGCGATTTCGTCACGTTAACCCCTAATTTTGCTGGATAAAACAAGATATTTTGTAAGATGATTCCCTAAAGCTTAAAGCAAACCTAGTCCTGGAGTGGCTTAGGACCTTTTCAACAAGGCACGGTACTCCCAAAGACGTTGAAATTTATTGCTTTCAATTTTCACTTGTCTGGCGATTTCGTCACGGTATCCCCTAATTTTGTTGGATAAAACAAGATATTTTGTAAGATAATTCCCTAAAGCTTAAAGCAAACTTAGTCCTGGAGTGGCTTGGAACCTTTTAAACAAGCTACGGTACTGACGAAAATGTAGAAACTTTTTTCTTTCAATTTTCACTTGTCTGGCGATTTCGTCACGTTATCCCCTAATTTTGCTGGTTAAAACGAGATATTATGTAAGATTATTTCAGAAAGCTTAAAGAAAACCTAGTCCTGGAGTGGCTTAGGACCTTTTTAACAAGGCACGGTACTCCCAAAGACGTTGAAATTTATTGCTTTCAATTTTCACTTGTCTGGCGATTTCGTCACGGTATCCCCTAATTTTGTTGGATAAAACAAGATATTTTGTAAGATAATTCCCTAAAGCTTAAAGCAAACTTAGTCCTGGAGTGGCTTGGAACCTTTTAAACAAGCTACGGTACTGACAAAAATGTAGAAACTTTTTTCTTTCAATTTTCACTTGTCTGGCGATTTCGTCACGTTATCCCCTAATTTTGCTGGTTAAAACGAGATATTATGTAAGATTATTTCAGAAAGCTTAAAGAAAACCTAGTCCTGGAGTGGCTTAGGACCTTTTCAACAAGGCACGGTACTCCCAAAGACGTTGAAATTTATTGCTTTCAATTTTCACTTGTCTGGCGATTTCGTCACGGTATCCCCTAATTTTGTTGGATAAAACAAGATATTTTGTAAGATAATTCCCTAAAGCTTAAAGCAAACTTAGTCCTGGAGTGGCTTGGAACCTTTTAAACAAGCTACGGTACTGACGAAAATGTAGAAACTTTTTTCTTTCAATTTTCACTTGTCTGGCGATTTCGTCACGTTATCCCCTAATTTTGCTGGTTAAAACGAGATATTATGTAAGATTATTTCAGAAAGCTTAAAGAAAACCTAGTCCTGGAGTGGCTTAGGACCTTTTTAACAAGGCACGGTACTCCCAAAGACGTTGAAATTTATTGCTTTCAATTTTCACTTGTCTGGCGATTTCGTCACGTTATCCCCTAATTTTGCTGGATAAAACAAGATATTTTGTAAGATAATTCCCTAAAGCTTAAAGAAAACTTAGTCCTGGAGTGGCTTGGAACCTTTTAAACAAGCTACGGTACTGACAAAGACGTTGAAATTTATTGCTTTCAATTTTCACTTGTCTGGCGATTTCGTCACGTTATCCCCTAATTTTGTTTAATATAACCAGATATTTTGTAAGCTAATACCCTAAAGTTTAAAGCAAACCTAGTCCTGGAGTGGCTTGAAACCTTTTAAACAAGCTACGGTACTGACGAAAAAGTAGAAACATTTTCTTTCAATTTTCACTTTTCTGGTGATTTTGTCACGTTATCCCCTAATTTTGTTGGATAAAACAAGATATTTTGTAATATAATACCCTAAAGCTTAAAGCAAACCTAGTCCTGGAGTGGCTTGAAACCTTTTAAACAAGCTACGGTACTGACGAAAAAGTAGAAACTTTTTTCTTTCAATTTTCACTTGTCTGGCGATTTCGTCACGTTATCCCCTAATTTTGTTGGATAAAACAAGATATTTTGTAAGCTAATACCCTAAAGCTTAAAGCAAACCTAGTCCTAGAGTGGCTTAGGACCTTTTCAACAAGCTACGGTACTGACAAAGACGTTAAATCAAATCAAATCAAATCAAATCATATTTACGTTAAAATTTATTGCTTTCAATTTTCACTCTTCTGGCGATTTCGTCACGTTATCCCCTAATTTTGTTGGATAAAACAAGATATTTTGTAAGCTAATACCCTAAAGCTTTAAGCAAACCTAGTCCTGGAGTGGCTTGAAACCTTTTAAACACGCTACGGTACTGACGAAAAAGTAGAAACTTTTTTCTTTCAATTTTCACTTGTCTGGCGATTTCGTCAGGTTATCCCCTAATTTTGCTGGATAAAACGAGATATTATGTAAGATTATTTCCGAAAGCTTAAAGCAAACCTAGTCCTAGAGTGGCTTAGGACCTTTTCAACAAGCTACGGTACTGACAAAGACGTTAAAATTTATTGCTTTCAATTTTCACTCTTCTGGCGATTTCGTCACGTTATCCCCTAATTTTGCTGGATAAAACAAGATATTTTGTAAGATATTTCCCTAAAGCTTAAAGCAAACTTAGTCCTGGAGTGGCTTGGAACCTTTTAAACAAGCTACGGTACTGACGAAAAAGTAGAAACTTTTTTCTTTCAATTTTCACTTGTCTGGCGATTTCGTCACGTTATCCCCTAATTTTGCTGGATAAAACGAGATATTATGTAAGATTATTTCCGAAAGCTTAAAGCAAATCTAGTCCTGGAGTGGCTTAGGACCTTTTCAACAAGGCACGGTACTCCCATACGTTGAAATTTATTGCTTCCAATTTTCACTTGTCTGGCGATTTCGTCACGTTATCCCCTAATTTTGTTGGATAAAACAAGATATTTTGTAAGATAATACCCTAAAGCTTAAAGCAAACCTACTCCTGGAGTGGCTTGAAACCTTTTAAACACGCTACGGTACTGACGAAAAAGTAGAAACTTTTTTCTTTCAATTTTCACTTGTCTGGCGATTTCGTCACGTTATCCCCTAATTTTGCTGGATAAAACGAGATATGTTGTAAGATAATACCTGAAAGCTTAAAGCAAACTTAGTCCTGGAGTGGCTTGAAACCTTTTAAACACGCTACGGTACTGACGAAAAAGTAGAAACTTTTTTCTTTCAATTTTCACTTGTCTGGCGATTTCGTCACGTTATTCCCTAATTTTGCTGGATAAAACGAGATATTATGTAAGATTATTTCCGAAAGCTTAAAGCAAACCTAGTCCTAGAGTGGCTTAGGACCTTTTCAACAAGCTACGGTACTGACAAAGACGTTAAAATTTATTGCTTTCAATTTTCACTCTTCTGGCGATTTCGTCACGTTATCCCCTAATTTTGCTGGATAAAACAAGATATTTTGTAAGATATTTCCCTAAAGCTTAAAGCAAACTTAGTCCTGGAGTGGCTTGGAACCTTTTAAACAAGCTACGGTACTGACGAAAAAGTAGAAACTTTTTTCTTTCAATTTTCACTTGTCTGGCGATTTCGTCACGTTATCCCCTAATTTTGCTGGATAAAACGAGATATTATGTAAGATTATTTCCGAAAGCTTAAAGCAAACCTAGTCCTGGAGTGGCTTAGGACCTTTTCAACAAGGCACGGTACTCCCAGACGTTGAAATTTATTGCTTCCAATTTTCACTTTTCTGGCGATTTCGTCACGTTATCCCCTAATTTTGTTGTATAAAACAAGATATTTTGTAAGATAATTCCCTAAAGCTTAAAGCAAACTTAGTCCTGGAGTGGCTTGGAACCTTTTAAACAAGCTACGGTACTGACGAAAATGTAGAAACTTTTTTCTTTCAATTTTAACGTGTCTGGCAAATTTGTCACGTTATCCCTTAATTGTGCTGGATATAACGAGATATGTTGTAAGATAATACCTGAAAGCTTAAAGCAAACAAAATAAAACAAGATATTTTGTAATATAATACCCTAAACTAAAGCTTAAAGCAAACCTAGTCCTGGAGTGGCTTAGAACCTTTTAAACAAGCTACGGTACTGACGAAAAAGTAGAAACATTTTCTTTCAATTTTCACTTGTCTAGCGATTTCGTCACGTAATCCCATAATTTTGTTGGATAAAACAAGATATTTTGAAAGATAATTCCCGAGAGCTTAAAGCAAACTTAGTCCTGGAGGGGCTTGAAACCTTTTAAACAAGCTACGGTACTGACGAATATGTAGAAACTTTTTTCTTTCAATTTTCACTTGTCTGGCGATTTCTTCACGTAATCCCCTAATTTTGTTGGATAAAACAAGATATTTTGAAAGATAATTCCCTACAGCTTAAAGCAAACCTAGTCCTGGAGTGGTTTAGGACCTTTTCAACAAGGTACGGTACTCCCAAAAACGTTGAAATTTATTGCTTTCAACTTTCACTTGTCTGGCGATTTCGTCACGTTATCCCCTAATTTTGTTGAATAAAACAAGATATTTTGTAAGATAACTCCCTAAAGCTTAAAGCAAACTTAGTCCTGGAGTGGCTTGGAACCTTTTAAACAAGCATCGGTACTGACGAAAATGTAGAAACTTTTTTCTTTCAATTTTAACGTGTCTGGCAAATTTGTCACGTTATCCCCTAATTTTGCTGGATTTTACAAAATATTTTGTAAGATAATTCCCTAATGCTTAAAGAAAACCTAGTCCTGGAGTGGCTTAGAACATTTTTAACAATCTACGGTACTGACAAAGACGTTGAAATTTATTGCTTTAAATTTTCACTTGTCTGGCGATTTCGTCACGTTATCCCCTAATTATGCTGGATAAAACAAGATATTTTGTAATATAATACCCTAAAGCTTAAAGTAAACCTAGTCCTGGAGTGGCTTGAAACCTTCTAAACAAGCTACGGTACTGACGAAAAAGTAGAAACTTTTTTCTTTCAATTTTAACGTGTCTGGCAAATTTGTCACGTTATCCTCTAGTTTTGCTGGATTTTACAAGATATTTCGTAAGATAATTCCCTAAAGCTGAAAGAAAACCTAGTCCTGGAGTGGCTTGGAACATTTTTAACAATCTACGGTACTGACAAAGACGTTGAAATTTATTGCTTTCAATTTTTACTTGTCTGGCGATTTCGTCACGCTATCCCCTAATTTTGTTGGATAAAACAAGATATTTTGTAAGATAATTCCCTAAAGCTTAAAGCAAACTTAGTCCTGGAGTGGCTTGGAACCTTTTAAACAAGCAACGGTACCGACGAAAATGTAGAAACTTTTTTCTTTCAATTTTAACGTGTCTGGCAAATTTGTCACGTTATCCCCTAATTTTGTTGGGTAAAACAAGTTATTTTGTGAGAATGTTTCAAAAGGCTATTACAAACCTAGTCCTGGAGTGGCTTAGGACCTTTTCAACAATCTACGGTTCTGACGAAAACGTTGAAATTTTTCTTTCAATTTTCACTTGTCTGGCGATTTCGTCACGCTATCCCCTAATTTTGTTGGATAAAACAAGATATTTTGCAAGATAATTCCCTAAAGCTTAAAGCAAACTTAGTCCTGGAGTGGCTTGGAACCTTTTAAACAAGCAACGGTACCGACGAAAATGTAGTAACTTTTTTCTTTCAATTTTAACGTGTCTGGCAAATTTGTCACGTTATCCCCTAATTTTGTTGGATAAAACGAGTTATTTTGTGAGAATGTTTCAAAAGGCTATTACAAACCTGGTCCTGGAGTGGCTTAGGACCTTTTCAACAATCTACGGTTCTGACAAAAACGTTGAAATTTTTCTTTCAATTTTCACTTGTCTGGCGATTTTGTCACGCTATCCCCTAATTTTGTTGGATAAAACAAGATATTTTGTAAGATAATTCCCTAAAGCTTAAAGATAATATAGTCCTGGAGTGGCTTAGGACCTTTTTAACAAGCTACGGTACTGACGAAATTGTAGAAACTGTTTTATTTCATTTTTAATATGGCGGGCGTGTTTGTCTCGTTAACTCCTGATTTTGTTGGATAAAACGAGTTATTTTGTGAGGATATTTTAAAAGTATAAACAAACCTAGTCCTGGAGTGGCTTAGGATCTTTTCAACAAGCTACGGTACTGACGAAAATGTAGATACTTTTTCTTTTATGTTTTACTTGTTTGACGTGTTCGCCACGTTAACTCCTTATTTTGTTGGATAAAACGAGTTATTTTGTGAGAATATTTCAAAAGGCTAGAAATGAATCTAGTCCTGGAGTGGTTGTGAATCTTTTTAACAAACTACGGTACTGTTGAAAACGTGAAAATAAAATCCTTTTAGGTTTCCCTTGTTTAGCGTTTTTGTCACGTTAAGCCCTTATTTTGCTGGATAAATAAGATATATTAAATCTATAAATAAACCTAGTCCAGGGGTGGCTTAGGACCTTCTTAACAAGCTACGGTACTGACAAACCCGTAAAAAACAAAAATATTTTTTTTATCAGTTGTCTTGCGATTTCGTCGCGTAAATTCCTAATTTTGCTAGATGAAACGAGATATTTTTTAAGAATATTCCCTAAAGCTTAAGGCAAGCTTTTTCGATCAGCCCTATGTAGAGCTTTACCTCGTTTAGTGTAGACGGTACGACTCAGCAGCCAAAATACCAATTTTTTATAGACTTGAAATAGGAGATTATTTTTCGTCCACTTCTAGATCGATGAATGTGGTCGCTTTGTATAGGTTATGTTAGGCATGTAGTAAGCTATTAAGATCAGCATTTATTGAGCTCTACCTTGTTTGGATTAGACGGTACGACTTAGCAGCCAAAATACCAATTTTTTATAGACTAGAAATAGGAGATTATTTTTCGTCAATTTCTAGATCGATGAATGGGGTGGCACTGCATAGGTAATGTTAAGCATCTAGCAAACTATACATATCCGCTTTCTAAAGAGCTCTACCTCGTATTTAGTTTAGACGGTACGACTCAGCAGCCAAAATACCAATTTTTTATAGACTAGAATTAGGTTTTTTCGTCAATTGTTAGACCGATGAATGGGGTACCACTGTATAGGTAATGTTTTTATCTAGCAAGCTATCAAGATTAGCTTTCTTTAAAGCTCCACCTCGTTTTGTTTAGACGTTACGAATCAGCAGCCAAAATATATATTTATCCTAGTGTAGGTATTTGAGATTTTTTTTCGTCTACTTCTAGATCGATGAATGTGGTCGCAATGCATATGTAATGTTAGGCATCTAGCAAGTTATATTTATTAGCTTTCTGTAGAGCTCTACCTCGTTTAATTTAGACGGTACGACTCAGCAGCCAAAATACCAATTTTTTATAGACTAGAAATAGCAGATTTTTTTTCGTCAACTTCTAGATCAATGAATGGGGTCGCCGTGCATAGGTTTTGTTTGGCATCTAGCAAGCTGTCTAGATCAGCTTTCTGTAGAGCTCTACCTAGTTTTGTTTAGACGTTACCAATGAGCAGCCAAATTATATATTTCTCCTAGAGTAGGTATTTGAGATTTTTTTTGTTAACTTAAAGATCAATGAATGGGGTCGCACTGTATAAGTAATGTTAGGCATCTAGTAAGCTATCAAGATCAGCATTAATAGAGCTCTACCTTGTTTAGTTTAGACGGTACGACTCAGCAGCCAAAATACCAAATTTTTATAGACTAGAAATAGGTTTTTTTTTCCGTCGACTTCTAGATCGATAAATGGGGTAGCTTTGCATAGATTATGTTAGGCATCTAGCAAGCTATCTAGATCAGCCTTCTGTAGAGTTCTTACTCGTTTTGTTTAGACGTTACGAATCAGCAGCCTAAATATATATTTCTCCTAGAGTAGGTATTTGAGATTTTTTTTTCGTCAACTTCTAGATCGATGAATGGGGTCTCAATGTATAGGTAATGTTAGACATCTAGAAAGCTATCTAGATCAGCTTTATGCAGAGCACTACCTCGTTTAGTTTAGAAGGTCCGTCTCAACAGCCAAAATACCAATTTTTTATAGACTTAAAATAGGAGATTATTGTTCGTCAACTTCTAGATCGATAAATGGGGTCCATCTGCATAGGTAATATTAAACATCTATAAAGCTATTTAGATCAGCTTTCGGTAGACCTCTACATTGTTTAGTTTAGACGGTACGACTCAGCAGCCAAAACACCAATTTTTTATAGACTTCTAGACTTCTTTTTGTTAACTTTAAGATCGATGAATAGGGTCGCACTGTATAAGTAATGTTAGGCATCTAGTAAGCTATCAAGATCAGCTTTCTGTAGAGCTCTACCTCGTTGTTATTAGTTAGACGGTACGACTCAGCAGCCAAAATACCAAATTTTTATAGACTAGAAATAGGAGTTTTTTTTTTTCAATTTCTAGATCGATGAATGGGGTCGCACTGCATAGGTTATGTTTTGCATCTAGCAAGCTATTAAGATCAGCTTTTTGTAGACCTCTAGCTAGTTTAGTTTAGACTGTACGACTCAGCAGCCATAATATCAATTTTTGATAGACTACAAATAAGATTTTTTTTTCGTTGACTTCTAGATCGATAAGTGGGGTAGCTTTGCACAGATAATTATAGGCATCTAGCAAGCTATCTAGATCAGCCTTCTGTAGAGCTCTTACTCGTTTTGGTTAGACGTTACGAATCAGCAACCAAAATATATATTTATGTAGAGCACTACCTCGTTAAGTTGTACAACATGAAACGCAATAAATAATTGAATTGAATTGAATTAAATAGTTTAGAAGGTCCGACTCAACAGCCAAAATACCAATTTTTTATAGACTAGAAATAGGAGATATTTTTTCGTCAATTTCTAGATCGATGAATGGGGTCGCACTGCATAGGTTATGTTTTGCATCTAGCAAGCTATCAAGACCAGCTTTCTGTAGAGCTCTACCTTGTTTATATTTGACGGTACGACTCCGCAGCCAAAATACCAATTTTTTTATGGACTAGAAATAGGAGATTTTTTTCGTCAATTTCTAGATCGATGAATGGGTTCGCACTAAATAGGTAATGTTTGGCATCTAGCAAGCTATCTAGATCTGCTTTCTGTAGAGCTCTACCTCGTTGTGATTAGTTAGACGGTACGACTCAGCAGCCAAAATACTAATTTTTTATAGACGTGAAATAGGAGATTATTTTTTTCAACTTCTAGATCTATACATGAGACCGCACTGCATGGGTAATGTTTAACATCTAGCGAGCTATCAAGATCAGCTTTCTGTAGAGCTCTACCTCTTTTTGTTTAGACGTTACGAATCAGCAGGCAAAATCTATATTTCTCCTAGAGTAGGTATTTGAGATTTTATTTGTCAACTTCTAGATCGATTAATGGGGTCGCACTGTATAAGTAATGATAGGCATCTAGTAAGCTATCAAAATCAGCATTTATAGAGGTCTACCTTGTTTAGTTTAGACGGTACGACTCAGCAGTCAACGTACCAATTTTTTATAGACTAGAAAGAGCAAATTTTTTTTTCGTCGACTTCTAGGTCGATGAATGCGGTCGCTTTATCCAACAAAATTAGGGGTTAACGTGACAAACACGCCAGGCAAGAAAAAAAATGAAAGATAAATATTCTACATATTCGTCAGTACCATAGCTTGTTTAAAAGTTCCTAAGCCACTCTTAGACCAGGTTTGCTGTGATCCTTAGAAAAAATAAGGAATAATCATACAAAATATCTCGTTTTATCTAGCAAAATAAGGGGTAGACGTGACGAAATTGAAAATTGAAAGGAATGAATTTCAACGTCTTTGTCAGTACCGTAGCTTGTTGAAAAGGTTCTAAGCCACTCTAGGGCTAGGTTTGCTTTAAGCTTTAGGGAATTATCTTACAAAATATCTTGTTTTATCCAGCAAAATTAGGGGATAACGTGACGAAGTCGCCAGACAAGTAAAAATTGAAAGCAATAAATTTTAACGTCTTTGTCAGTACCGTAGCTTGTTGAAAAGGTCCTAAGCCACTCCAGGACTAGGTTTGATTTAAGCTTTTGAAAATAATCTTACATAATATCTCGTTTTATCCAGCAAAATTAGGGGATAACGTGACGAAATCGCCAGAAAAGTGAAAATTGAAAGAAAAGTTTCTACTTTTTCGTCAGTACCGTAGCTTGTTTAAAAGGTTTCAAGCCACTCCAAGACTAGGTTTGCTTTAAGCTTTAGGGTATTAGCTTACAAAATATCTTGTTTTATCCAACAAAATTAGGGGATAACGTGACGAAATCGCCAGACAAGTGAAAATTGAAAGAAAAAAGTTTCTACTTTTTCGTCAGTACCGTAGCTTGTTTAAAAGGTTTCAAGCCACTCCAGGACTAAGTTTGCTTTAAACTTTAGGGTATTAGCTTACAAAATATCTTGTTTTATCCAACAAAATTAGGGGATAACGTGACAAAATCGCCAGACAAGTGAAAATTGAAAGAAAAAAGTTTCTACTTTTTCGTTAGTACCGTAGCTTGTTTAAAAGGTTTCAAGCCACTCCAGGACTAGGTTTGCTTTAAGCTTTAGGGTATTAGCTTACAAAATATCTTGTTTTATCCAACAAAATTAGGGGATAACGTGACGAAATCGCCAGACAAGTGAAAATTGAAAGAAAAAAGTTTCTACTTTTTCGTCAGTACCGTAGCTTGTTTAAAAGGTTCCAAGCCACTCCAGGACTAAGTTTGCTTTAAGCTTTAGGGAATTCTCTTACAAAATATTTTGTTTTATCCAACAAAATTAGGGGATAACGTGACGAAATCGCCAGACAAGTGAAAATTGAAAGAAAAAAGTTTCTACTTTTTCGTCAGTACCGTAGCGTGTTTAAAAGGATTCAAGCCACTCCAGGAGTAGGTTTGCTTTAAGCTTTAGGGTATTATCTTACAAAATATCTCGTTAAATCCAGCACAATTAGGGGATAACGTGACAAATTTGCCAGACACGTTAAAATTGAAAGAAAAAAGTTTCTACATTTTCGTCAGTACCGTAGCTTGTTTAAAAGGTTCCAAGCCACTCCAGGACTAAGTTTGCTTTAAGTTTTAGGAAATTATCTTACAAAATATCTTGTTTTATCCAACAAAATTAGGGGATAACGTGACGAAATCGCCAGACAAGTGAAAATTGAAAGCAATAAATTTCAACGTCTTTGGGAGTACCGTGCCTTGTTGAAAAGGTCCTAAGCCACTCCAGGACTAGGTTTGCTTTAAACGTTCGGAAATAATCTTACATAATATCTCGTTTTATCCAGCAAAATTAGGGGATAACGTGACGAAATCGCCAGAAAAGTGAAAATTGAAAGAAAAAAGTTTCTACTTTTTCGTTAGTACCGTAGCTTGTTTAAAAGGTTTCAAGCCACTCCAGGACTAGGTTTGCTTTAAGCTTTAGGGTATTAGCTTACAAAATATCTTGTTTTATCCAACAAAATTAGGGGATAACGTGACGAAATGGCCAGACAAGTGAAAATTGAAAGCAATAAAATTCAACGTCTTTGTCAGTACCGTAGCTTGTTTAAAAGGTTCCAAGCCACTCCAGGAGTAGGTTTGCTTTAAGCTTTAGGGTATTATCTTACAAAATATCTTGTTTTATCCAGCAAAATTAGGGGATAACGTGACGAAATCGCCAGACAAGTGAAAATTGAAAGAAAAAAGTTTCTACTTTTTCGTCAGTACCGTAGCGTATTTAAAAGGTTTCAAGCCACTCCAGGAGTAGGTTTGCTTTAAGCTTTAGGGTATTATCTTACAAAATATCTCGTTAAATCCAGCACAATTAGGGGATAACGTGACAAATTTGCCAGACACGTTAAAATTGAAAGAAAAAAGTTTCTACATTTTCGTCAGTACCGTAGCTTGTTTAAAAGGTTCCAAGCCACTCCAGGACTAAGTTTGCTTTAAGTTTTAGGAAATTATCTTACAAAATATCTTGTTTTATCCAACAAAATTAGGGGATAACGTGACGAAATCGCCAGACAAGTGAAAATTGAAAGCAATAAATTTCAACGTCTTTGGGAGTACCGTGCCTTGTTGAAAAGGTCCTAAGCCACTCCAGGACTAGGTTTGCTTTAAGCTTTTGGAAATAATCTTACATAATATCTCGTTTTATCAAGCAAAATTAGGGGATAACGTGACGAAATCGCCAGAAAAGTGAAAATTGAAAGAAAAGTTTCTACTTTTTCGTCAGTACCGTAGCTTGTTTAAAAGGTTTCAAGCCACTCCAAGACTAGGTATGCTTTAAGCTTTAGGGTATTAGCTTACAAAATATCTTATTTTATCCAACAAAATTAGGGGATAACGTGACGAAATCGCCAGACAAGTGAAAATTGAAAGAAAAAAGTTTCTACTTTTTCGTCAGTACCGTAGCTTGTTTAAAAGGTTTCAAGCCACTCCAGGACTAGGTTTGCTTTAAACTTTAGGGTATTAGCTTACAAAATATCTTGTTTTATCCAACAAAATTAGGGGATAACGTGACAAAATCGCCAGACCAGTGAAAATTGAAAGCAATAAATTTCAACGTCTTTGTCAGTACCGTAGCTTGTTTAAAAGGTTCCAAGCCACTCCAGGATTAAGTTTTCTTTAAGCTTTAGGGAATTATCTTACAAAATATCTTGTTTTATCCAACAAAATTAGGGGATAACGTGACGAAATCGCCAGACAAGTGAAAATTGAAAGAAAAAGTTTCTACTTTTTCGTCAGTACCGTAGCTTGTTGAAAAGGTTCTAAGCCACTCTAGGGCTAGGTTTGCTTTAAGCTTTAGGGAATTATCTTACAAAATATTTTGTTTTATCCAACAAAATTAGGGGATAACGTGACGAAATCGCCAGACAAGTGAAAATTGAAAGCAATAAATTTCAACGTCTTTGGGAGTACCGTGCCTTGTTGAAAAGGTCCTAAGCCACTCCAGGACTAGGTTTGCTTTAAGCTTTCGGAAATAATCTTACATAATATCTCGTTTTATCCAGCAAAATTAGGGGATAACGTGACGAAATCGCCAGACAAGTGAAAATTGAAAGAAAAAAGTTTCTACTTTTTCGTCAGTACCGTAGCGTGTTTAAAAGGTTTCAAGCCACTCCAGGACTAGGTTTGCTTAAAGCTTTAGGGTATTAGCTTACAAAATATCTTGTTTTATCCAACAAAATTAGGGGATAACGTGACGAAATCGCCAGACAAGTGAAAATTGAAAGAAAAAAGTTTCTACTTTTTCGTCAGTACCCTAGCTTGTTTAAAAGGTTTCAAGCCACTCCAGGACTAGGTTTGCTTTAAACTTAAGGGTATTAGCTTACAAAATATCTTGTTTTATCCAACAAAATTAGGGGATAACGTGACAAAATCGCCAGACATGTGAAAATTGAAAGCAATAAATTTCAACGTCTTTGTCAGTACCGTAGCTTGTTTAAAAGGTTCCAAGCCACTCCAGGACTAAGTTTTCTTTAAGCTTTAGGGAATTATCTTACAAAATATCTTGTTTTATCCAGCAAAATTAGGGGATAACGTGACGAAATCGCCAGACAAGTGAAAATTGAAAGAAAAAAGTTTCTACTTTTTCGTCAGTACCGTAGCTTGTTTAAAAGGTTCCAAGCCACTCCAGGACTAAGTTTGCTTTAAGCTTTAGGGAATTATCTTACAAAATATCTTGTTTAATCCAACAAAATTAGGGGATAACGTGACGAAATCGCCAGACAAGTGAAAATTGAAAGAAAAAAGTTTCTACTTTTTCGTTAGTACCGTAGCTTGTTTAAAAGGTTTCAAGCCACTCCAGGACTAGGTTTGCTTTAAGCTTTAGGGTATTAGCTTACAAAATATCTTGTTTTATCCAACAAAATTAGGGGATAACGTGACGAAATGGCCAGACAAGTGAAAATTGAAAGCAATAAAATTCAACGTCTTTGTCAGTACCGTAGCTTGTTTAAAAGGTTCCAAGCCACTCCAGGAGTAGGTTTGCTTTAAGCTTTAGGGTATTATCTTACAAAATATCTTGTTTTATCCAGCAAAATTAGGGGATAACGTGACGAAATCGCCAGACAAGTGAAAATTGAAAGCAATAAATTTCAACGTCTTTGTCAGTACCGTAGCTTGTTTAAAAGGTTCTAAGCCACTCTAGGGCTAGGTTTGCTTTAAGCTTTAGGGAATTATCTTACAAAATATCTTGTTTTATCCAGCAAAATTAGGGGATAACGTGACGAAATCGCCAGACAAGTGAAAATTGAAAGAAAAAAGTTTCTACTTTTTCGTCAGTACCGTAGCTTGTTTAAAAGGTTCCAAGCCACTCCAGGACTAAGTTTGCTTTAAGCTTTAGGGAATTCTCTTACAAAATATTTTGTTTTATCCAACAAAATTAGGGGATAACGTGACGAAATCGCCAGACAAGTGAAAATTGAAAGCAATAAATTTCAACGTCTTTGTCAGTACCGTAGCTTGTTTAAAAGGTTCTAAGCCACTCTAGGGCTAGGTTTGCTTTAAGCTTTAGGGAATTATCTTACAAAATATCTTGTTTTATCCAGCAAAATTAGGGGATAACGTGACGAAATCGCCAGACAAGTGAAAATTGAAAGAAAAAAGTTTCTACTTTTTCGTCAGTACCGTAGCTTGTTTAAAAGGTTCCAAGCCACTCCAGGACTAAGTTTGCTTTAAGCTTTAGGGAATTCTCTTACAAAATATTTTGTTTTATCCAACAAAATTAGGGGATAACGTGACGAAATCGCTAGACAAGTGAAAATTGAAAGCAATAAGTTTCAACGTCTTTGTCAGTACCGTAGCTTTCTAAGAAAAGGTTCTAAGCCACTCTAGGGCTAGGTTTGCTTTAAGCTTTAGGGAATTATCTTACAAAATATCTTGTTTTATCCAGCAAAATTAGGGGATAACGTGACGAAATCGCCAGACAAGTGAAAATTGAAAGAAAAGTTTCTACTTTTTCGTCAGTACCGTAGCTTGTTTAAAAGGTTCCAAGCCACTCCAGGACTAAGTTTGCTTTAAGCTTTAGGGAATTCTCTTACAAAATATTTTGTTTTTTCCAACAAAATTAGGGGATAACGTGACGAAATCGCCAGACAAGTGAAAATTGAAAGCAATAAGTTTCAACGTCTTTGTCAGTACCGTAGCTTGTTGAAAAGGTTCTAAGCCACTCTAGGGCTAGGTTTGCTTTAAGCTTTAGGGAATTATCTTACAAAATATCTTGTTTTATCCAGCAAAATTAGGGGTTAACGTGACGAAATCGCCAGACAAGTGAAATTTGAAAGGAATAAATTTCAACGTCTTTGTCAGTACCGTAGCTTGTTGAAAAGGTTCTAAGCCACTCTAGGACCAGGTTTGCTTTAAGCTTTAAAGAATAATTATACAAAATATCTTGTTTTATCCAGCAAAATTAGGGGATAACGTGACGAAATCACCAAACAAGTGAAAATTTAAAGGAAAAAATTTCAACGATTTGTGTCAGTACCGTAGATTGTTGAAAAGGTCCTAATCCACTCCAGGACTAGGTTTGTTTATAGCCTTTTGAAATATTCTAACAAAATAACTCATTTTATTCAACAAAATCAGGGGTTAACGTGACGAACACGCCCGCCATGTCAAAAATGAAAGAAAAAAGTTTCTACAATTTCGTCAGAACCGTAGCTTGTTGAAAAGGTCCTAAACCACTCCAAGACTAGGTTTGCTTTAAGCCTTAGGGAATATTCTTACAAAATAACTCGTTGTATCCAACAAAGTCAGGGTTTAACGTGACGAACACGCCCGCCATATCAAAAATGAAAAAGAATTTTTTTTACAATTTCGTCAGTACCCGGTAGCTTGTTGAAAAGGTCCTAAGCCACTCCAGGACTACGTTTAGTTTTAGCCTACAGGAATATTCTTACAAAATTCGTCTTTAATTTAGGAAAATTAGGGGATGACTTGATATACCTAATCGACAAGCAACTGTCAAATGAGAAACAAAAAACATTTGTTTGGGTAGCAAGTTTGGCTTTAAATAGCTCTGTTTTCTACAATTAACAACATTTTTAATGTAAATTTAAATATATTATATATGTATTGATCCAAATAACTTTGGCTGCTAAGTTGTGAAGTTAGCGGCCGAAAGAAATATTTTGATCTATGCGCGTGTTTTGGTACCTAAATTGATATTTTGTCGATTTGTTTAAGATAATACAGGCATATATAACTTTAAAGCTGGTTTTCTAGTTAAAAAATATCTGACTTTTTAATTTGGTCGGGTTATCGTCGGCTGCTAACTTTGGCCGCTAACTTCACACCGGTTATTGGGTCAGCGTCGAGCTCCTGTACGTTTACCTTACTTATGGACAATAAAACCGTTACCTTTTATAAAGACGTCTCCAGTATCTCTACTCTTAGGTATACAAAGATATCTTTACGCATTAAAGGTGCTGCATGCCATGCCCAATATGCCCATAACTATTTGGAATTAGATCTAAACTCAACGCAGGCGGGAGCAGCATTTTGATACCAGATAAAGATGATACGAGTGGCCGACTTCAAAGTTACCGCTCTCTTCAATGACAAAAAATACTTGTAATACTATTCAATGATATCGGATAGCGGAGACAGACCACCTATTCTAGTCGCTCTCATCAAAAAGTATAAAGTATAATTGCTGCCTGTGCTGTTAATAGTGTCTGTAGACAGATAATAAGGATAACTCAGCAGAGTCGCCTCATATTTGTGTACGCTTTCTAGGAGTCACGTAGGCACAGATATATTATATTAACTACCTACGTCTTTCAAAAAATGAATAATTATGATTTTCTGGATATTTTTTTCATATTTTTTGCTATCTTCCAATCAGGTCACGTCAAGTTTGGTGCTCGCACACATTGATTATCACTGCCAAGTGCAAACTTTATTATTTATTACAAAGTTAGCTTTAAGTAGATTCTTTAAAAGTCATATTCTGAATCATTTACAATGTATGAGCTGAAACCAGAGGTATTAAGGGCTCTTAAGTCTTAACAACTCCAGTTCTACTTTTCTGTAACACGTGGTTAGAATTAAAATTGGGCGCGGCACATACTCTCCACCGCAATGTAAATATTTTAACATTCTGCTAGTTTCAACAGTCTCCGACAATATTGGAGCGCGCCTTTGACTACATTAGTTTGAGATTTAAAATCCTCAAATTTTACTCTGTATGTGTGGAAAAGCAGTTGAAAATTCCCTTTGGCAATTCATTATGTGGCACATCCTTCAGTAAGCCTTCAGTCCACATAAGTAGATGATGATGATGACAGTTTCGAACTAGCCAGCTTTTACTTGCAAGTTGCTTTGTAGTTTCAGATAAGCCAGCTATTACTAACACTGTAGGTAGATACCGTAAATGTACTCAAGGTCTAGATTATACCAGTATACTCGTAAAGTTATATTATAGAGCTGTTTTGATAGCATGTGTTCTCTTCACAACTTTTCGCTACATTTTATTTTGCTACAGTATTGTTTAACACATGGCAATAAATAAAATATGGTATTCTAGTATATTAGGGAAGCTGACTTACGAACGAACATCCTCTTTGTATTTCTGTTCGACACAAGTGCGAGCTTCCACGATTTACCGCCTGAATTTAAACAGATTTTAATTTTTACCAGTCAGGGTTGCATAGCAAATGTAAATGATACCGGCGTTCTGTGTAACCATTATCTAAAGAATACATAATACTGAAATAGGCATTATAGAGAATGCATGAATAATATATTGTTCACTTTGACGAAACGTGTAATACAATATATACATATACTCGTAATGCTTACCACGAGTAGGCATTATAATTTGCTCTGGCATTCTACAAAATACCGAACAAAGACCTAGACTAAATAAGTTGTAAAAATTTATTTTACTGTCGATTATTATTTCTGTAATTAGAAATATAGTTATAATTAAGACCGTTTAAAAAAATAATGTAATGGGAATTAATACTACGCCCTTGAGGCATGACGACATTACTATTATAACAAAAAAACTCACAGTTAATACTCGATCGAAAAGAGAATCGGATTCGTAAGGACGTAACACAACAATAGATAGTTAAGTTTAAATTGTCATTGACGTGTTTTTATTTAAGTTCCGACATACACTGTACGAAGTACCTACTTATAACACATATATAATGGAAAAACTTATATACACATATATCATCGACCGATACCGACCGATGTACATAATAATTAAATATTTGAATTAGGTTTATTTAACTACAATTTTGGTACAAGATTGACCTAAAATAGAGTTAATAAACCTCCAGTTTTAATAGTTCATGATGCTATCAAAATAAGTATATTTTCCCCTCACTAGCTCGGAAAGTGCTGTTTTATACTTTAAACTATCGTGGTAAAACGCATTTTATCCACTAGTGGGGAAAGTAATTTGACCTTGCTCTAATTCCTATCACTTACCACCCGTTCAGTATAAGTGAGTCTTATATGGCCATAGTAAATATCCGGAGGTCACATCTTAAATTCGTCAAGTCTTATCCCGCACTTGGTAATCTGTTGGCAGTATCTAAGTACCAGGAGCATAGGTACTCTACGACAAATTTTGAAATTGAATTTTTAATGGTTTCTTGAAGATAACTTACACGTGGATAAGATTTTTAATCGTAAATATGTGGTATTTATTTTCCTCGCGATAGAGAGGAGAAAAATTTTGTATTACACTAGGCGCCAAAGTTGTTCACCTCTCGTGCCTTGATACCCTCGTATAGCTCAAGATTCCAATTATAGAACCTTTGGCTTGCTCGGGTCTCAATATAAGCCTGAGAGTTAAACAACAACTTTGCCTCCTTTTATAATAAATAACTACTTCACCTCACTAGATCGGAAAGCGCTTTTGTATCCTTTAAAACTAGCGAGGAAAAACGTATTGTATCCACTAGTGGGGAAGTTTTTTGACCTTTAGTTTTGAAGTTAACTCGTGGCGTTAACTTTTAAAAGATAGTTTTGACTAATAAAATATCGGATAGCTTACATTTGGTTTAGATTTGTAATGTATAAAATATGTAGTTTTTTTCCCCGCTACAGTAAGGTGAAAAATGTTGTATTACACTAGCCGGCAAAGTCTGTTCAATTCTCGTGCCTTGAGACCGTTGTAATGCTCATTATTCCAGTTTTTGAAACACTCGCTACGCTCATGGCTCAGTTTTGGCATATTTTCTTGCTCAGGTCGCAATATAAGCACGAGAGTTAAACAACAACATTGCCCGCTTATTTATTTATCGTATGGCTTACAATCGTTCTCTACTTAAAATTTTAAAACTTTAGATTATGTATTAGAACTACATAGTATTGATTCATTTAATTAAGTATACAAACACGTCGATCACATTCTAATCGCGGTTTGATAATAGGACCGTCTTTATTTGCATGTATTTGAATTTAAAGTAAGTAATATTCTCTTTACAGAGGCCGTGTAACTGTCAGAGGGCGAGAAAACGATGCCATTGCTTTCGCCCACACAGCAACGAAATTTGGCTCTTTTCGAGATACTCCACAGGATGGAAGTGAGTATCTATTGTTAAATACAGTACACACTTTAAGCAAGGCTAGGACGTCACTTATTTAGTAAAAAACAGCCGACACCGACTGGAAGGAATTCGGGTTTAACAACGTTTCTTTTTTTGAAGTACCTACAAATTTTTTGTGGCACCGCTAGCTGTGTAAATGAAACTGCAACACGTGTGACGTTGCCCGGTATGCAAAACTAAACCCCAGGTACGGCGCCAGGTTAAGTCACGACGCACATTGTGCGTATCCCGATGACATACTAAGTTTTACATTTGAATTGATAGCGAGTAAGAAGTGTTGAGTGACATTATTACATCACATCACCGGCGCCGACGCTCCGTCCTTGGATTTGTCATCTGGCTACTGTTTCGGGCATGCCAATGAGCTTGATGTACGTAGGTACCAACGAAATATTATTCTGGGAGCATGCTAATCACCTCCCTCTATTGTTCTTCGCCCTTGGAAATTACTAGACTGTGGTTGCTGCATACGTGATCAGCATCAATAATCGATCATGTTTAAAATTTAAACAAGGACCTTAAATTTGACATCGATTAAAGTGACGGTTTCCAACAGGTATAGTTGAATTTAAAGTAACTACAGTCGTATATGCTATATTGGGACTTCCGGAACCTTACATCGAATCAGTGACGGCTCGTGAACAACTAAGAAAGTTTGGTTACTGGCCTATATACCGCGAGCGTCTCGGCTCTTTTGTTGTTTTAATTTCCTCTTTATCGCTCGAACATACATAGAGGCAAATAACAAAAGTTCGATTTCCGACGTTAGCGGTAGGCCTACTGAACTCATTTTTTTGTGTTATGTAGGTATGCACTAGTTATGTACAACTCCGTTTACGGAACTTTTATCAGATCACCGCCGTCTTATTTACGTAAACCTCCGTGTTCTTTCTTTTATTATTTTGTCCTAACTGTATGTAATATACTGATGCTAGGTACATCAGTATATTACATATGTGGGTGACAGAAAAATGATTAAAACTCCTGTTTTTTAAAGATAAGACCGAGCTAGATTAATTTTTGGTCTCTAAAACCGTAAATTCCCAATATACCATTTTCATCCGAATCTGTAGAGCTAGGGAATGCAAAATCGATCTCACGAGATCTTGAATTTTCGAGATTCGAACTCGACGACAGGGAATATAGATTCTTCTAATCTCGGTCGAGATCTCGACTAATATTTTCGAGATCGAACGAGATTGCAAGACTGAATGCATGTACATTTTTTGGTGTTGATTCATGTTAAGCAGTACTGTTATGCGCGTCACGTTTTGCCGGTGATGTTCAAACCTCTAGTAGCGTAGCGTACACGCGGTTTTTGTATGGATTTTTGTGCACTCACGCAATTGTTATTGCAACTTGCATCGCACATTTCTACTGAGTCTGTTGGTGTCTCTGCATGAGTAAATTCCGGGATGGGGTTGAGAAGGTGTTTTACTTCATTATAAGCACATCCATTATCTATTTTGTATAATGTAACAACTTGATGCCAATTAAAATTGATTTCAAGTGAGTGTTTGTGAACGCTCATAGTGCAGTCTAAGTGCACTAATGAGGTATTATTACTTATATCAGTCGATTTTTCTGCGCTTAGTGCAATTTTTGTAAGATTATCCTTAAAAATAACACCTAATATGTGTCCTAAGTAGGCAGGCATATACAGAATTTAGGCATTTTTTGATTAAATAAATATTTTTTTAGCATTTATTGCCAAATCTCGATCTCGATTGCAAAACTGACGAGATCTCAAAGCACCCCATCACGAATCATTTTTTTCGCACGAGATCTCGAATCGTCAATCTCAGTTCGAGATTGCATTCCCTAGTTAGAGCCGTTTCCGACATCGCCAAAATATATATTATAGTACCTACAAGAATTGCTCGTTTAAAGATTTATACAAGATTCGTCATTACTCTGTAAAAATTGTTATTAAAATAAACTAGACAGTTGATTACTCCTAAATGATATAGACGTAACAAAGTGAAGTGGAGTGGTTATACGAGTACATATAATTTTGTTAGTATTTTATATTTCAGTATCGTCGGGGAGTATTTCATTTTTCAATTTATGCCTTTTGTTCCTAACTTACTGCGTAAGTTTTACGTTTCATTGTATTCAGCCAAACGCATTCCGTCCGACCCTCAAAAGGATGTACCTACTTAATAATAAATTATTATTTTGTGGACAGCCAGCAATTGCGGGTTGTTTATTGTCTGTGATTGTATCAGTCCGTTAAGACTAATCGTCTCATTGCTATGCTGAGCTGATATGTCGTAAATTACTTCACATAATACGCGAGTGAGGTCACGAAACGTAACTATTCCGGTGGTCTACCAAAAACATTCGAATTTGTATTGTCTACCACTTCAAATAAAAACCGGACAACCTGTCTATATGACCTGTCGGGCCCTAAGAATGTTAGACCTATTCTCTAAGACCAAATCACGCTTTAGTTCTCTGTACAAAACTATGTTTACACAGCACTTCGATACTGTAAACGTATTATATGCCTTTTTAGGGTTCCGTAGCCAAAATGGCAAAAACGGAACCCTTATAGTTTCGTCCAGTCCGTCTGTCCGTCCGTCCGTATGTCACAGCGGTTTTACTCAGTAACTATAAAGCATATGGTAACGATATTTCAGTTAGAGGTGTATTTAGTGTGCCGCTACTTAGTTTTGCATATAAATTGCGGAAAAAATATGTTTAGTGGGAGCGCCCCATACATGTAACTAAACGTCAAAAAATATTTTTGTGACAAACACCTACTCTAGGTACATCATTTGATAGGTCTTAACAAATAACTTCGAGCTTCTTTTATTAAAAATTTGATTAATCCAATATTTTCAGAGATAATCGCTCTGAAAGTCTGAAAAAGTGTCCCCCCCCCCTCTAACTTTTGAACGGGAGGTGCAAAAAATGTGAAAAAATTCAGGAAGATAGGATGTAAGACGAACTTACCACGAAAATTATTTTGAAGAAATTTGGTCGAGCCGTTTTTGAGTTTTTGCCAAAAAACTTGTTATGTAGTTGTATCATGTATGTGACTTATTTCATCGGTATAAGGTGCACTTTGTTTTGCGCGTGACATGAAAATGACGATAGTGACGTACAGTCGTTGCACATATAAGATTACTAAATTGGAGCGTTTGTCTAATAGCAACGGTGGCTCCGTAGTACAGCGCTTGAAATACGATCAGATTGACGAAGGTTCAAATCCTGGCGGTGTAGCATTTTTTTTTCTTCATTATTTTAGAATATTTTTCTTAGTGTTTTTTTTTTTCAAACTATTACAACATTTATTTACAAAATTTTACAGTTATTTTATATATTTAGTTAAATTAATGCATCATATTGAACAAGTCATTACAGCTCACACCTTCGGGCATTTGTTGTGCGAAATATGTACCCGCCATAGATGTAAATAATAACGAAAGTAATTCCGTAGCGAAAAAGGCAAAAACGGATGCCTTATAGTTTCGTCCAGTCCGTCTGTCCGCTGCTGGGGGTGTATTTTGTGTGCCGCTTCTTAGTTTTGCATATGCGTTGCAACTCATATGAGTTGCAAGAGAATAGTACATACATTAAAATACAAGGGCGAAGAGTGGCGATAAATTTAAATACGACCGTAGAGAGTGTTTTAAATAGACACGAGTTGCGAATTATCTCTTCGCACGTGTATTGTACGTAGTGATGTGCCGCGGTAATATTACCGTTACCAGTAAGATTCTGTTTGGTAATATTACCGGTATCTTTCCAATCTTACCAGTAAGATTCCCAAATGGCGGTAAGATACGAGACTGTAGTACGAGTTTGATTAAGAGAGAATTACGCTTAAGTTACTGGTTATGGGCGTAGTTAAATGAGCAGTATGCACCAATGTTTTACATCTTGTGTCTCTTTCACTCAAATTTCTTATCTTACATAGAACAATGGACGCGAATCGGACTAGTAGGTACCTGAAGTACCTCAGTTCAGACTTTTGCATGACTCAGAGTGCACGTATTTGTGTTGTGTAGTGAGTGAAGAATAAATAATGAAACCAAGAAGTAACGTGTATTGCCATTTTACAGAAAAAAATTCAAATAATTAAAAAAGTTACACGTGTAACTTTTGCAGTGTGGTGTCAACTTTGTAAATGCTACCAAGTTTGCATTTCATATCATAAAATGTAAAAAAATGTCCTGAAGATGTTAAGGCAACATTTAATTGTTATGTAAAAAAAAACACATCACACACGCACGTCAAATACGCCTGTATTGAGTGACAGTAACAGTACTGGTACTGACAGTGCATCTTCGTCGCAAGACTTGCTAGCCATACATTAAAAGTTGCAGTCAAAGTTGTAGCCAAAAGCTGCAACATTGCCCAGTGGATTATCTGTGGTAATATATGGAGTATTTAAAAACGGAAAGCCTTTTTTAAGTGATAGCAGTAATATCAAAGCCCAAGTGTCAGTAGAAAATACTAAATAACTACTTAAGTCTTTTTTTACCACATAGGCAAAGTTGTGACATGTTCTGCAGCAATTCCATACATCGCTTTAAGCGTAGCTAGGGTTGTGCCAAACAAAATAGACAAAAGAATTTAGACGACTTTACAGAAAATTGCATACTTTTAAATCATGTGTATTGAAACAACTGCAAATAGCAGGTAGGTATAGAAGTGGATATTAATAAAACCTTTTTCTTTTTTATACAAGGTTATTTTTAATATTATAAATTTAATCAACATATTAACGATAAATTGGAATAACAAAACATATACGAGTATAATATGTGTTTAGCTAATTCTTACGTTGAAAAAAATCCAAAATTTTCTAAACAGATCTGCTTATGAGAGCACCTGCTTTATGTTGACAACAAAAAACTACTAAATAGTGACAACCCTAGACCAGGCAATTTTGGGGCATCTACATTCTAAGAAACCTTACCCAACATTGCCCCTCGTCATTCTGGCCTTAAATGAGTATATTTACATGAAAAACTATGTTTTTTTTTTAAATACTACGACGGTGACAAACAAGCATACGGCCTGATGGTAAGCGGTCACCGTAGCCTAAGGACGCCTGCAACACCAGGGGTGTTACATGCGCGTTGCCGACCCTTTAAAAAAAAGGAGGATTCGCTGTGTTGACAGCTAAACGGGCCAAGGGCTTTGCTCCGTGGGTCCTCAGCTGTCAACGCCATGAAAAATATGTTGAAATGGGTTGCCAGATAAATCCTACCACTTTTACCATTTTTATAAGTAAAAAATAGATAACGTTTTGGTAGAAAAGTAAGTTTTTTCAAAACAGGCAAAGTTGTAGCCGGTTGGCAAAGTTGCAGCAGTTGACGGTACCTGATTGAAATGTGATTTTATTCGATTTATTAGTTTTAGAACCAAATGTATATCTATCTCATTTAAATGGGATTTTAGCAAAGACTGATTGACTGAGATGGCATACCTACTTGAATTGAATTATATTTTTGTAGTTAAATATTATTTTGTTATGTGCAAGCCGTAAAAAAACACACGAAGATTTGACTGTGATATGTAACTTACCTGAATCTTTACAATTATTATTGTAATTGGTCTGTGGTCTTTGTTTTTTGTTGTTTTTTTTATTGTTGTAATGAAACTGATTTTAATGCCAATATTTTATTTTATTTTTGTTTTCACAAGACAAGAAGGAACACAACACTCATAATTAACAAACTGCAATAGGTATCTATATAAAAATAAAACATTTAGTAACTTATTCTGGAACAAGTAAAAAGGTTTGTGCTGAATATACAAGGCGGTAATATTTCTAGTAGTATTGGTAAGATACCTAGAAACATTGGGTAAGTTACCGGTAAGATTGGTAATTTACTATTTGAAAACAACCCTGCACTTCTTTTCATTACGAAGGATGTTAATACTATCTATATTTAGTATTAACTACGAAAAAACCTCGACTTTTCATTAAAATCTTGAATCTTACCGCATGTTTCCATTTTTTGGTAATATTACCAGTAGCATTACTGGGAAAATACTCGCTTTGGTAATATTACCGGTAGTTACCCATCACTAATTGTACGACGTTTCACAGTAAATATGGCACTTTGAATATTCGATTCAGGCACGCAAAGTGCTCATTATTGCCCTAGGGCGGTAAAGTAACACCATGTGTACTGTACAATATATATATTTATTGTTACTATACCTACCGAGTAGATGCAGCTGCTGAAACACGCGAACGATGTTTTACCTTAGATTGTATAAGTAGCAGTCACATAAGCATTTCGAAAATTCTGTATTCGAAAAATTTCTCGCAGGTTGACGCTGTATAAGAAACACAAATTTTATCAGGTGTTTAATTAATTGAGTCCTATTTCGGCCTATCCAGCTTTTAAGTCATAATTGCTGAACTGAACTCTGTCGTCGGGTATATCTCCTCTAAGTGAATTAAAAATGTCGGAAACAATAATGAATAACTTATCCTATATTTTCAACCCTGCCAATGTGCTCGAGGATGATGTTGTGCGCTTATTCCATGATAAGTTAGCACAAGGGTTGTTTATGTACCCAGAGCTGATAGAACCTGTCCCGAGAGATCAGTCACATTTACAAATCATCTTCGATGGTGACGTTGGCAATTTAGGTGAGGTAGGGCACTGGACATGTATTTTTTTAATTGGTTTGTTACAGCAGATAGTGTAATTTAAATCTGCTGGTATCGTTAAACCTAATGGTAGCTATTGTATTGCTGAGTGTGTGCGTGTATGTGAATTACATAATAGCAAATCATTCTGTAGCTTCAGTTAGTGTTCTAAATAGTTGTCTAATATATTTCAGCACCCTACTATAAGTACTTACAGCTACGGAACTCTTAATTGTGCGTGGTCCGACACGCACTTGGCCGATTTTTTTTTACAACAACTGGAAATCAGGATTGTATAAATGCGTCTACAGATGAAGGACGCAATTACCCAGATTATACTGTTTTCTATCGAAGGTCAATATTAGCTGTTTTTGATGCCACGTTTTGATTTTATCCCTTGGTATATCGTATATCGAAAATGCATTTCAGGAAATTCAGGAAACATTTCACCAATAATTTTTAAAAGACGCCATTAACCCTATTTGGCCAAAATGCGTCTAAATTTCCATATTTTTATTAATCTCTATATATTTCATTGTAGAGTAGCGTAAAGTAGTAAAGGCGGAGAGTGAAAGAATATTTCTATATATTGGTTACGGTTTTTCATAAATTGAGGTATAGGGACTTAGGGACACTAAAAAATATCCAAAAAAACAGTGACGCCTTTAACCCGGTTGACCTTACATTACGATTTTATTTAAATTATCGAAATGGTGGTTAAAAGCACACAGACCGCGCGTTTGTGAGTGGTTTCCGTAGCCTATAGACGCCTGAAACGCCAGTAATGCAGTCATTTTAGGAATTGTCACATCTGTCAGAGTGGTGAAATTGGGGCCTCCGCAGATCGAGACGGCATAGTTAGAAGGGATTTTGTTGCTTAGATGCTGTGGCATGCCGACGATAGACAATGTCATAGGTGCGATCCTTTTGCGCGGTCTTTAAGGCCAGAGCAAGAAACCATTTTCGATGTTACGGGATTAAAGACAGCTGCAGCTTATGAAGTAGGTATGGCATCCAGCGACGTACCGCGTCATGACGTTTTTTAATGCCGTGGTCGTGCGCTCGTGCGTTATTCTTTTTGTTTCTTTTAACAGCACGACCACGGCATTAAAATTTAATTACTACATTTTTTTGTTTGACCATTAGCCCCATATTGCTTCACATAAATAATTAGAAACTATATAACATATAATGACTAGTTTACTTAATAGTAAAACACCAATAAAAGCACCTGGTTAACTGGTTTCTTACTTTTCCTTAGTCCGGTTCTAGTTTTAAAATTAAGTATACACACCCGCAACATTCGGCATTTATACCCAAGTTTCGGCACCTCGCCTTAAATGACACGATAACGACACAAATGATAACTTTACTGTGTCCGCCTGGTCCTGGAACTGACTACGACTGTATCAGACACTATTATCTCCATTTATCTACACGTATTAATTTGGAGAGGCCAGCGGCGGACCCCCCAAGTCGCGCGGAACATTGGGGAGCGACGCTCTTCCCTTTAATCGACTGCTGTGCCCTCTAGTTAAGCGAGATTAGCTTGATTGTGTCCCAAATCCCTTAACGGTAACACCTTAGACGTTTACGATATGAGCAAACAGAGGCCCATAAAAAGGACCGCATTAACCACTAAATCATGTGAAACAGTAGACGCTAAGGCACTTTATGTTTTAGGCTTGATTTTCATTCATTTTTTCGAAATATACCTGCGATATTGATGCGTGATTGACTGCGTGATTTTGCTTCTGTGTCATCACAAAAATGCCAGTGTTTAGCCACGGAAAATTGAACGGGACGGCCGGAATTTCAATGAAAATAGCAATACCGGCTCGAGCTGCGAATTAATGACCACCAATTGTCAACAGCTGAAATTTATCGCACGTTTACTAGATACTCACTCGGACTGGCTGCAACAGCGTGTGGTGTAGCAATTGACTAACAATAAAAAATGTTACGCCCACTAGTCTAGTCGTTTGTTAGGGGTTCAAACCCTGGCATAGGCATTCATTTTTGTGTTTATTACGAATACTTGTTCCCGAGTTACCTATGGCTGGTTTCTATGTATTTAAGTATTTGCCTATTAGAGCATGTTTACACGTTGATTAGTGAGTGATTACTGCGTGTTCACATTAACTACTTTTAAAATGCTTCGTATTGAAAGTCGCACTCTCTATCCGATGAGCAATTGCATAATTATGCTACTCAGCGGCGGGGCATTCATAGACCTCCATTCCTGCCGGCTTCCCTTGCGTGAGCCAAAGTAGCACATTTATTCTTAACGACTCTTAAGAAAAGGCAGTCCAGGCAGCTTCGGCTTACTTGTAAAGAACATTTTCACGCTCCGCCACTGATAGGTAGGTACGTGAAAAATAAATAGGTATGCCTATTAATAATGAAACCACATATATTATATATAGCTGTAACGAACTATATTATATGTAGGTATATACACGGCCTCCTAGCCTAGTTGGTAGTGACCCTGCCTACGAAGCAGGAGGTCCCGGGTTCGAATCCTGGCCAGGGCATTTATTTGTGTGTTTATCACGAATATTTGTTCCTGAGTTATGGGTGTTATCTAAGTATTTATATGTATCTGTGCTATTATATATATCGTCGACTAGCACCCACAACACAAGCCTTATTGAGCTTACCGTCGGACTAGGTCGATTTGTGTAAAATTGTCCCATAATATTTATTTATTTATTTATTATACATACATACATACATACACATATATATATATATGAAACGCTAAATAGTTGTCGGAAGAGCCTCCTGGTACAAGTATTTCTTAATTTGTTAACACCATATCTTGTGACCGATATACAATTTTTCATTTCACCTATACTTACAAGGCACGTACAAATAGAATATAACACTTGTAAGTAGTTTATTATCGCAATCGAGGGTACTCGTACTTTTAATGAGGTACTAACCCATTTAAGTATCTGGGTATGATCACGCTACACTCGCTCCAGTGATAAGCCTGCTTGGTTATCGCCCGCCGAGTAACATACATTAGCTGAAATGATCTATCCTGAACTCATTCAACTTCAAGTGCAAAGAGAATTCGTTATTGTACACATTAATTTATTAGAGTCCTGTCCCTCAGAAGGAAAAAAGCGGAACCCTTATAGGATCATTTTGTTGTCCGTCGTCCGTCTGTCTGTCAAACAGACTACACAGACACTGCATTATATCACACTATACACAGTTTTATTGGTCAATTTCTACGATTCCATGAGTATAATACTACAGATTCACCCTTAAAACAAAATATTGTAAATAAATTTAATTTTCTCCAGAAAAAATCGTAGACATACGTGCAACTGAAATAAGCGGTCGCGCTTCTATACTAAATTAGTACGGGACTGCATGTGTGCGATCCGTCAAGACCCTTTATCTCTTGAACGCGTAGATCAAGTTGAAAATGTATACCATACCATACACACAGGTCTGCGGTCCCTTGAAGCTGTGATAAAACCAAACGTCTGCGTTAACGCAATCAAAAGATACGGCCGTTTATGTTGCATTTCCAATACATTTTCAAACGAAATCGAAAAGTATAGGGTACTTTCCGTTGACCTAGAATCACGAAATTTGGCAAAAAGCAAGAGCTGTAGCACAAGTACAGGATAAAATCCGAAAACCGTATTATTATCGCGCATTGAGAGTTCTGCACCATATTCGTTCGTGGTCATAATTTTGGGGAATACCTATGGTTTACAGTGAGAACGGTTAGACCCACGATCTCGATTGAAGATAAAGTTTGTATGGGTGTGGGGGGCATCCTTAGTGCGGAACCCTCGGTGGGCGAGTCCGACTCGCACTTGGTCGGGTTTCTTTTTATTTTAAATGATTCTGTAGTAATCTCTAAGATATATTTGGACACGTAATTGCTGATTACTATTTAAAAGCTGTAGGTATACATAGTCGGGTGTTTAAAAAATCAATCCTAAATTGTTTATCTGCATATTTGTTCGAGCGATATAAAGGCAAATACCCAAATCAACGTGTGAACGAAGTTTTTACTGTATAAATGTATCTTTGTAATCATCTAACCATCACCTGTGCTCAGATTAGCGAATACCAATTTTCCTTACCTACTGTTAAATGTTCGTTAGACATAGACCTATGACCTATGTGCAACCTCATCAGCGGCGTTTTCGGTTGTCTAGACTGATGTTTCGGGACCACGGTGGGCTGTAGTGTAGACAACATAGTGGGTTTGCATAAAGCCCGTGCCAGACGGTTGACAACGACAGTTTCTGCAAGATGACCTTGGCAGAAGCGATGTAGAAGCGCGGCTGTCTACATGGTTTACAACAAGCCCAAAACTTCAGTGTGTTTGAAGCGCTTGTGCTGGGCTAACGTGCGACTAACTCCTACAACAACGCCATGGCTCCTTGTTTATCGAAATTTCAAACTCTAATTCTTTGTATTTGGAAACTAAAACTAAAATTTCCCATGCATTATTTTTTGCACTGGGTCCTTGTACGCCTCACAAGACAAGTCCCAGAGGCACGGCAGGTCTCTATATAACCCAGGAAAGTTATGTACGATTTTGACAGACATTAAATTATAATAGCCTGATTTTTTCAAATTACGTTAAAATGGGATATTTATATATGATATATGCACAAATCCTACAAACTTTTCTTCCGGAAGTAGGTAAATAGTAAAAAAAAAAAACTAAATCGATTGTTTTAACTGAACGATAGCAAATAGTTTTCTTGTATGTGAACATGACGACATATTTGTCTTCTATCTGTTAAAAGAGAAACCGAAGACAACTTATTCAAGTAAAACCAATAAATCTACAAAATGTACGGCACGGGTGATAAATGTAAATGTGTTATTTCGCTAGAAACAAATGTTAATAGGTAGAAACTGGTCCTGACCCATTTTAAACGGCTTAAAAAACATATGTACATATAAATCTTACAACAAAAATGTTTGTAACATGTGTGTACATATTTGTGACGATTAGCGTGTAACGATATTTTGTTGGATTTTGTTGCCTACTTAATATCCGTTACGCTAAAAAAATTACCTATTATTAATTATTTCCCAAACTGTCAAAATTTCCATACAAGCTGTCAGTTCAATGACTGGATTAATATAACTCAAGCAGTTCAGTAATAACATCGCATTCGTTCGCCATACTGTAATATTGTGTGCGCGCGCGACGCGTCTGCACTCGCAGCGTGCGGCTACGCGACTGTCCTTCGAGTGGTTGACAACAAGCGGCTAGACGATTGTCAACCACTGCTTCTGCCGTTTGGTTGGCAGAGCACGCCCGTCTGCCAAGGGCGTTTAAAGGTCATGCAGATTTTGGTTTCAACCACTTGCTACACGGCTGAAAACCGCTGTTTTTCTGCCAAGGTCATCTTGCAGAAACTGTCGTTGTCAACCGTCTGGCACAGGCTTAACTGACGCAGTTAAGAGAGCGTAGAGTTTATATTCAACAAAAACGACAGTTACGGTTAAATGTGCCACAATTCTTTGCAAAGATATACAAGATGCTTATAAACTACCTACATACAAAAATATAAAAATAATGTAAAACTAAAACAAAGCTAGCAATATAGCTAGTAATACATTGCCTGCATTGCATTTGTTTAATTTCAATGAATTACAATCGCGGTAACAGAAGACAATATTTTGGAATGCATTTTTTTTTTGAGTTTCGGTAGCCATATTTCTGCTCCATCGTCAGACCTTGGATACCACCTACGGTCCAAGTGCTGGCCAAAACAAAAGTAACGAGCCCAAATACTGGGGTATTACATCAACTACTTCTTGAGTTCCGGTGGCCATATTTCTGCTCCATCATCAGACCTTGGACACCACCTACGGCCCAAGTGCTTGTCGGAATAAAACTAACGAGTCCAAGCCCGAGGTTATTACATTAACGACTTCTTGAGTTCCGGTGGCTATATTTCTGCTCCATCATCAGAACCTAGACACCACTTACGGTCCAAGTGGTCCCCAAAACAAAACTAACTTGTCAATGCACGGGGGTATTACATCAATTACTTCCTGAATCCTGAGTTACAGTAGCCATATTTCTGCTACAGCATCAGACCTTGGATACCACTTACGATCCATGTGCTCGCCAAAACAAAACTAACGAGTCCAAACCTATACTAAACTATACAAAAATATACCTGGTTAACATAAGAATGTTCGCAGGAAAGCCATAGCTTATTTGGCTTTTTTTATCGCCTTATCAAAAGTGGTAAAATGGCTGAAATTAGTCAAGTGGTAGTGGATAGTTATAATAATGTGCTCCGTCACCATTGTGTTGTAGGTTACGGGCTTTCTGGGTGTAGAAATAGGAACTAACACACTACTTACAATTGCCGTGACGCTCATGGGTACGTCGCCGCATGTTAGGTGCAGATTAAAATAGTTTTAGCCATCGATCTCGAATCTCGATATTTTTTTGATCGTACTCGTGTTAGTCAAACGTGTTATATAAACATATAAATATGTAATCTGACATAAACGGAGCTACGACGCAAAGCTAAGGAAGGCAAAATTAAATAATTAAACCCATTATAAAAATGAGCCTCGTAAGAAGTATTAATTAAAGTGTATGGGTAATACATATTTTTAATGAGTAAAAATACCGCGCAAAACATGTTGCCGCATGCATGACGTTTAGTTACACAGTATTTTGTCACAAGACAAATGATATTGAACATCTATAAATAATTGATTGGGGGCATCGCTCATACGGAGTATAGGTAATTCAGCGGGCAAGTCCTTATTAGTTAGATATCTAGAAATATCGCGGTAATCAATCGGGCGTTGACTTGCCGGAGCGTTGCTGCCGGTAGTAAATACTTGGCCAACCCGCGGCGCATTGCCTCTATAAATTTTGTATAAGGTATATTAATCTACCTTGGTATCTACGTATATTCAAGTCAATCAATTGTATTCATCTTACAGCACGAGATACCTCTATTTATAAAGTAAACCTGACCAAAAATAAGATATTTCGGTGACTACAGCGCAACCAATAAATAAATATGTGAGTTTTCATACAGAGACGAGTGATTCTGATAGAGGTGAGGGTTCGATACTAGGTAGTAAAGGTAGGCCGTCGTCAGACATGACGGGTACTGTCTTTTCCAGCAAATATCGGCCTTAACGAAGGTGTGACACTACCTACCTACCTTTCTACCTAACTAACTTAATTTCGAGTTTAATCTATTAATTTAACTATTATTAACACATCCTCCATACACATTGTTTGTTCAACCTTTTCACTATTTGTGATGTGTGATGTGATGTAGTTAATCCCACTAATATTATAAACGCGAAAGTTTGCATGGATGTTTGTTACTCTTTCACGTAAAAACTACTTAATGGATTATAATTAAACTTTACAATATATACATCAGAATAACACATAGGCTATAATTTATTACGATATTGCGCAGACGAAGTCGCGGGCACCAGCTAGTCTATCATAAAATTCGTAAATAAATGCGCTAGGTCATTCTTTAAACACGCTCATATTATTGCTACAAATGCCAGCGGGTTTAATCTCGCGTCCATTATGTTTAAGATCTAGCAGATTAAGGAACATCAGTCAGAATGAATTGTGTTTGGTTCAATTAATGTCATGTCTGTTTGATGGCGACAAAGCGAGCAATATCCGTGGAGTGGGGTGACATCAGAGGCAGCACAATGATTTAGTTCCCAGTTTCGCACGGAGGCGCAGAGCGCGGACGGCAGCGCTGTCGACGCTGTACAATAAATTAATGACAATTGCACTAATTGTGCAGCTAATGAATCTGCTCACACGCGCTTTCTCTAGCTTCTCTGCCTCCCAACCACTTAATTACCGAGTTCACAGATGCTTCAGCTTTAACGTGACTTTATTCATAACACATCAACTATTCTGTTTAATTTTTCATATAGAAAATTCTTAAGCGTACTGCTGCGCATATTGCGGTTGGCGTCTTGAATAATATATGGCAGTATTAAAAGTAATGGCTCTTCCGGCGGAACCAACAAATCAATAAAATTATATCGTAGCCATGTACGCGTTATAGTATGTAAGAGATTCCCCATCTAAGCTGCCCTTCGCATGCGGATGAAATAAGCGAGAGTAGGTGTCGGCTAGGTATAGATGTGTCGGGCTGAGATTCGGTGGCGACGGCGACGCGCCTGGGCCCGAGACTGAAATTGCTTTCGCCTATAGAGTTCGCGTGAGGCGCGCCGCCAATCTACCACCGATATAAATCTACCGGCCTGCCGAGTTTCCAATACATTGCTAACTATAGGGATTACTTCAGTTTGATCCGTTTGGAGGTTCCGCAATTTAAGAAGGCTTATAGAGCTGCCGAGCTTGCTCTGCGAAAATTGCTTATTTGATAAAGCTAACATATTTACATATACTTACATGTATTTACATATAGATTAATACATTTCCTATCATGTTAGAAATGCACATATTTCCTTTGATATCAATTAGGTACCTTCTTATTAGTAAAGTTATGAATCGCTTATAGGTTCTAATTAGCAACATTGCTAGTCTTAAGTGGCACACCTACACCTACTTACATACATGCAGCTCAGTGTTATTTTGAGGGCTTTTCGGCACGTAGTATATAATATAATGCAACTGTAATATGATGAACGGCCTCCTAGCCTAGTTGGTAGTGACCCTGCCTACGAAGCAGGAGGTCCCGGGTTCGAATCCTGGTCAGGGCATTTATTTGTGTGTTTATCACGAATATTTGCTCCTGCGAGTTATGGATGTTTTCTATGTATATAAGTATTTTATATGTATCTGTCTATTATATATATCGTCGCCTAGTACCCATAACACAAGCCTTATTGAGCTTACCGTGGGACTAGGTCGATTTGTGTAAGATTGTCCCATAATATTTATTTATTATTATTTATTTATTTATGCAACTTATAGTGTCAGGATGGCACGTCATGCGGCATGCGGATGCGTGTTTTATTGTGTCTCCATTGACGCTCATCTCAATTTGTACAATTGTGCCCGATGGCTCAGCCAGAGCGAAGCTTCAATTTCTCCGAATACTATCGCACTAAATGCAGGTGTCGGGTATCTATCTCGTTTTATTTTAGTATTTTGGGACCTCTGTTATTCATAATTTATATAAATGACATGCCCAAATCCTTGCCACATAATAGCCTATTATTCGCAGATGATACATCTATTATTATAAAATGTAAAGATGTTTTAACATATAATGATGACTTAAACAGAACCTTAGAAATAACAATTAAATGGTTACAAACTAATAACTTAAAAATAAACCTAAATAAAACCAATTATATTCAATTCCATACCAATAAAGCGACCTCCCAACAATTAAATATATGTTATGATAATATAGTAATAAAAGAAGTACAGCACGCTAGATTTCTAGGCATACTTATTGATAGTAAATGCAACTGGAAAGAACACGTGGAAAAACTATGTTCCAAAATCAATAGCTTTGTTTTTGCTCTCAGAAGAATACGCCAAACAGTTTCCATTCATGCAGCGTTATTAGCATATAATGGCTATGTTACCTCTATTTTAAGATATGGTGTGGTAATATGGGGCAACTGCACTGACAAACAGAACATATTCATACTTCAGAAACAATGAAATAATGCAAAGCCATATTTTCAATGAATCAAGATGATTCATGCCGTCCGTACTTCATAATAAATAATATCCTCACATTCCCCAGTATTTACATCTATGAAGTTTGCGTTTTCGTTCAAAAATATAAATTTTGAACGAAACTTTTCATTGACATCAACTCATTGGGCTCACGTTTGATTAGATCTGGTTATAAATGCAAATTACCTAAGTCATATGTTAGATTGTCACTTACTGTGTATCACAATTTTTAATAAGTTGCCAGACCTATTTAAAAATATGCCTCTTAATTTGTTTAAGTTAAAAATAAAGGTATGGCTAATAGAAAAATGTTTTTGTAGCATTAATGAATATCTAGACTACACATAACTGTCATGAGTCCTATTGTATTATGTGTTATAAGTCTTTTTGTATGTAGTAAGTAGTAGACAATAATAAATAATGATATATAAATAATAAATGTATGTACACCTGAAAAGGTAAAGATTTAGTGAGACAAATGTATAACTGTAGATAATGTCACCATCACATGTAACCTAACTCTTACATACAATAAATACTTTGACTTGACTTGACTTGCTTCTGTTTTTAGTTCTACGCTGCTTGAAACCGGTGTTTGTTTTAAGGTTATTTACTTACTAGAAAATTACCTTAATGAAATCATGCAGGTTTTCTGGTTGAGACTCCCGTAAAAGGCGTTTCCTGTAGGCTTGCTTGCCGAGTTTTAGAGATTTTTTCACCGTTGACGTAATTTAAACTGAGCTGCTGCTGATTAATTACATACTCAACCACTTAAGATAGAAGGTATTTTTTTTGTTCTACATAGGTTGAGGTTGAGACTGTTTAGAGTTATGCCATTTTTAGTGTAATTGCCTTGCAATTCCTTCAATACCATAGATTACGAAATCTGCGTTTGCTCAAGTTTATTTTGACATATTTAGTTAAAAATTTAATACCTATTTAATCAATACACTACACACGTAAAGAAATAACGAACATTTAAATTATATTTGGACACGTCAGCAACGTTCGATATATTATGCTTACTATTATATTTGTGCTTAGATACTACTGTAATGTAGTTAGTAAGTACATACCTACAATAGAATATAAACTTAACATCTGGATGCCTTTGTATTGGTTAGTGAAGTCGTAGCTCAAAGATGAAGAGTCGTTTGCTACGCTCTGTCGACTTTGCTTTGTGTAGAGAAGAAGAGTAGCAAAAACCTTTTGATTGCGATCTAGGACCTTTCCTTCCCGCTCCCTAAGTGTAGACATGAAAATCGACAGAAGTACGTGGTAAAAGTGATTTATTCTCCACTAATCCAGTTAAATAAGAGTTTCACGCCGGAATTAGACTAAAGACAGTTGCAAAACCTAGTTTATACATATGTAAGTTCGTTCTAAGTAAAGGCATGCAAGGATCAAATCCATTTGACTTTAACATAATTGTACTTAATTTAAGTAATTATGGTATGGAATGTTATATTATCAAAGTTTAAACAGCGCCGGCAGGATAAAAAAATAAGGTTAGCCGTAGCAAAGAGAAGATAATTGTACGTATAGGTACCCTACTATACATAGAATTTTCAATGTGACGTCAAAAATCACGTTGTCCCTCCCTATAGCATCCTCTTGTTCCCATTGGTATATATCAGACTGGTCATTATATGTACTGATTATGTTTGTATACCTACCTAATTGATGATATTTATCCATTATTTACTGCGGAATTTTTGACCAAGGTAGTACAAGTTCTTCAGTGCGACAGACATAACTGATTAAGCTTTTAAAGTATGTTGATGTTACAATACAAACACAAGGAATACCTTATGCGGAAAACCCCAAAATCATAGTTTATCGAGTATTGAACGCTTACGATTCTAAAGCGGCAGGGTAGTTGTAAAAATGTAAAGTGTTTCGTGTAGGTACAATACGAGCGAAAAATAGCTGAACATAATTTACGTAACCCGGAACAAAGTATAGGCTCGGTTCGGGTAGAACGCGAAGTGCGGCACCCGGCACGGCGGCGGCAGTGGGCTAATTGTTTTTGTTCCCGCACAGACGGCTTGCAGACACATGTTCGTGATAGTTCGTGTGTATCCCGTAGGGTTGGTCCTTGCAATCATCGCAATGATGAATTTAGATGCAGATAGTCACTATTTTAATATTAATTTTAAAGACTACTGAAATCCGCCACGATCTCTTTCAGTTTAGAACTAAAATCAGGTGAATTTTATTCAACGTTAAATTAAATCTTGAAATAACCTTTTATTGTTGTGTGGTCGAATCGACCAACCCTGCGTGTTCGACCTTCGTCGGGTAACACTTGGTTCTGATTTTAATGTAAGCAGTTAAGCACACGCTTAGTGCTGTGTGCGTTGCCCTCGAGGAATAAGCGTTGTTGTAGGGACGTTAGGGAGGTAACTTCGTATTATGTTGAATGTTTGAATTTGTGCCCGACGTCTTTTTTTATGTATGCTACTACGAAGATATTACCTCTACCATCAAGGCTAAATTTAATAATTCAGTATCTATGTAATTAGTACGATTCCGCATATAACAACCGACCGTTTTTAGCGACGTAAATATATGCATATGGTTGGTTTTCATACAAGCCACTATAAAAGTGCATCAGTATAGCACGACTGCTTATATCAACGAACCGCTTTTTAACAACCGGATTTGACACGAAATGCTTCGGTTACAACCATGAAATGCATTTTAACCAAACAATACATACGTACAAGACCTTTTTGTTCAAAGAGAATGTTCTAAAACTTAAGCGCGTAAGGGTTTAATCTCGTGTAAAAAAAATCTCTGAAATTTACAACGGCTTAAGCTACAATGTAATCGGGAAGTACGAATAAGTGGGTTTGTGGTACAAACATTTATTTCGCTAAACAGCAAAATATTCTTAATTTCGATTGTTCGGTGAGTTACATGAACCATTATGAATTATAATGCATGTGTGTGTGCCTATTGAAATCAATAAACAACTTTAAAATTGACAGTTAGTTTAGTACGAATTCCAGTTAGTACCTACGACGTAATAGCGTCGGTCCCTTAATTTGACGTCGTTATAACCGGATTCTACTGTATGTACTAATTAATAAAGTCCTATTTTACACTTCATCATATTTCTTTAATTAGATATTATGTACCCTAAACCTTAAATTAACTATAAGTATAGTAGATTTAACTAGTGGTTCGCCCGAATGGTTCGCCACGTACGACCCCTATATTTCGGGAACCCCTTGACCGATTAGGCTCATATATACCAAATTTCACGACGCGCACCAACGATACTCGAGTTATCGTTGAACAAACATACAAATATACGTACAAATGTCGGATCACGACGCTCGCTTCGCTCGTTCGTTCAATTATAGCAGGTTTTATGTATGTACTTACATTTACATTCAGTATATTATATAATTGTATACAGAGCGACGCCTGTCTTTATATTGCAGCTGCTAATAGAAATGGTCGTCACTGAAATATTACTTTCCTAGATTTCCCGCTTGCAATTGATAAATGTCTACCATTTAAAATGATTTCGGGTAATGTTTCCGGTTGGTGCGAACGGAAAGTCTTTGTTTGCGCGGATGCTTATTACGGCAGGTCCGGAAAATTCTTGTCGGCATGAAAGCGTGACCGTACTTAAGGGGATGGCTGCCATTGTGCGTCGCCGGCGCCGCGCCCGCGCCCTGCCACCGTCAACACAATGTAAACCACTTTTTGTTTTATTGCCACAATGTATCAGCTTCGCTATCACTTGTCTATTTGATGACGCACTCTTATTATCTCGCGCGGATTCGCTAGTTTGTGGAAATAACGCGGTTGTGTTGTTATATGCGTGTTCGTACATGTTCATTTTATATGATATGCGTGCTCGACTTCAAGCTGGACGAAGTGTTTTCCAAATGTATGTTGCGGGCGGGGTAACTGAATTTCTGTATTCGTTCCGACATCGGCATGCCTAAGTTCATAATGCAAAATACGGTAATAATTATACTTATGTGTTCATGAATTTAATATTTGTTCGGGTTTTACGGCCTACTTTATTTATTATTCTCTTTCTGAGTATGGTAGTGGCCTACTTTATTACGTACTTTGGGGCCTTTAGTACTTACGTTACGTAATAAAGTAACGTTGACTATGTTACTGGATATGTAGTTGAACTGGATGGAGGTCCTGTGTTCAAATCCAACTAAGAAAATGTATTTGTGTGATGAGCATGTTTAGTTCCTCAGCTATAAATGTTTTCTATGTATTTTTCCATTCAAGTATTTAAATCGTCGTTTAGGTACAATCTCACACATGTTACCCTACTATGTTTTGCGTAGGGTAACATGTTTGTGTAAGATTGTACCTATTGCACAAAGAATAGACACATTCTATCAAATCAAACATCTATTTTGTAAGAAAGTCACCGATGAGAAGGTTCCAAGGATAGTGTACCGTAGTTTTCTATAAACTTGTCGTGTACAAATGCAATAAAGCTAATCAAGCCTGACCCCCGCCGTTTCATTTCCCGCTGGCGTCGACAAATAGCCCAATCAACGCCGGACCTGACCCTGACCATAATTCCACCGACAGAAACACTTTCTGAAACCTAACTTTGGAATCAATCAGGCATGTGAATGTATCGTTCTATACCTACGGAGGGAAACTTGGGAAACATTCGTAAGTTTGTTTATATTTTATCAAGTGTTTTAACAGTCATAAAGACACAAGTAGGTAACCGGTCTCTAGTTAAAAATGAAGTAGTTCTGTGTTCCAGATGCGTTCGGCATCGGCACGCATCTGCCCGGCCCAGCGCGCGCCGACGCATTGCGTTCCCACGGCTCATTGGGAATAACTGTTATTTACCGAATGTCGTCAATATATCACTGCACAGGTTACCGCGACGCCAATTAATAAAATGTTAACACTACTCATTCTTTATTATGTTCTATTTGTTGTAGACATCGCACCTCCAAAAGGTTGTTATTTCACTTTGTAAGTATTTATCTTTCAGCGCCTATTTCTTGATCTGTTCTCTAACGTCGGGACAGGCTTCTTAGATACGTAGTAGGCCAAGAAAATTAGATCCATAAAAGCATTTCCAGGAACACCAAGCAAGTATCTGTATTCTGTACTATTGAGAGTCAAGTGATTGCCATTTTTCGGTATTTTTTCAGTTTTTTGCGTCTCGCTCCTCGAAAATGGTACGTTGGACGGAAAAATCATTCAGGTAGGTATTAAAGAGGGTTAAATTCTACGTCGAATGAGTATCTTAACTTCCAATTTAGTTTAATAGTACAGCGGAAATAAAACAAAACCGCGTCACACTTTTTCAATCTCTCAGGGCGAACTATACAAATTCATGGTCAAGAAATCTTAAAGTTATTTTAAAAGAACTATTAGATAACCCAAGTAGCACACTGGAAGACATATAGCTCGTATATCATATATATTTAGATACTTAAGTGAAATATATAGCTATGACTTAGTTCTATATAGGTGGAGAGAACCCTTATAAGTTACTTTAAAACAACTATTAGATAATTTACCACAAGTAAACGTATGAAAAATTTTTTATATATATGGCATTTAGTTACATATTTAAGGGTGCCCCACTAAAAATATTGCCACTTTTGCGTTTTTGGTTACGTTTTCAATGTTTGTGCCAAGCATTCTTGTCATAGGTATTAGTTACGAGTATGTGCGATGAATTAAATTTACTTATTACTTATAACGTACTAATTACAGAAAAGTAATATACTCGTAAGTAATAAAAATAATTTCAATATATGTTATTTGAGAGTCATCTCAAAAGTAATGAACTCACGAGGTAAAAGTAAATAAGCATAGGTCTGAGACCGGAGACTTGGAGAGATTGTCTAGCTAGCGGCTCAGCATAAAAGTTTCTAGTCACGTGCTAACATACGTCGGCTCCGAGAGGGCGACATCACGCGCCCTTCTTCCGGCGCGAACAGAGCCCGCGAGCGTACGTACATACCTGCCCGCCTGCCCATCCTAGCGCCCAGGAATGTTTTCTCAACCATGCCATGCAAGCAAATATTGACTTTATGTTCCCTACAGACTTGGAAGCATGCTCCAAGCACGGCATCTCGTGGTGCAAATCGACGTTTTATTTATTTATAAATATTAAGGTTGTCTAATGTCTTTTCTTATTCGTTTAATCGATTATAACCGATTTCACAATTTTATTATAGTGTTATTTTCATGAATGTTATTGTAATCAAACCTATGGAACACTTAGTATTCCGACTACAAACCTATTAAAGTTATTAAACCTTTAACGCCAGGAAGTGAGTTTAAGTCTTCTTGATAGTTACTCAAAATCGTTTCAAGTTTCAGAAGGCCTAGTATAAAAGTTGTACGACACTTACTCCTCGATCGTGTTAGCGTATCGAGAGTTCAAATTATGTTTGCCGTTTATTTAAATCGTCCGGCAACTTTCATATTTTGACCCCTCGATACGCTACCGCGGTCGAAAAGTTACTGCCGTCCAATTTTTATACTAGGCCTTCTGCTAACGAAAAGTAACGCAAAAAGAGAGTTTAAAGTCATGTTGTAGGTAGGTATGTATTCTCCACCATAGCGTTGCAAAAGATATAAAATAGTAACGAATACGAAGAGAGTGTGATTATAAGTAAATGCAGTTCAAATATAAATATTGACTTCCTCGAAGGTGGCGCATTTTAGCTGCATATTTTTTACTTTTAGTAGTTGTGACATATAAAAATCAAGTACAAAATAATAGTACAGTCAAACCACGTTATCTCTTCCGAGCAAATCAGCTGTCAAAATTTAAAGTGTTATTTTAAAAATCAAACTTCTATGAAGATATGACGTTTACTGAAAACTTTTACAGTCTGTGCTAACAAAATGTGTAAGTACAAAGTACAATAGCAAAGCCATATTAGAATAAGTAACCTTGTCATCTACCAGCAATGAGAACCATTGGTACTGTAATATAATAATATTTATAAACGTACTCCTAGTAGTGGAGTTTTATTGTCCAACACATGCTTTTGTTTACTTAACACTTTCACAGGCTGTGCTATCAAAATCTAGGAAACTTAGCATACGTAGACGGACTCTAGTCTACATATAATGTTAATAAAGGCAATATATACATAAATTATTATACAAACGGGCTACGAGTATAATAATTAATTACCTATACTAAATGTACATAACATGATGGCAGATTATATAGGTACCTAATCAACTATTATAATCAACCAATTTGCGCCAACTAAGGTAGGAACTAACTTGCGCCAAAGCGTTTGGTAATTTTAGTTATGAAGAGCTTTAGTTAGACCACCTAATCATAATTACTTTGGCTATAAAGTTTGTTTTGCCACATATGTTAGTTTGCTATAGAATTTAAGCATAGGTAGGATAAAATAGATAACTGGTGAAGATTAATCAGAATCATGAAAGTAAGAATAAATTTAAACATGATAAATAAAGCACCTATATGGTTTATACGTACCTATCCATGTGGAGATCTCATCAAGATCGGCCGCGTTCATCAAGTCTAGATAAGTAGGTTAGGTACCTACTTACTTATTAAGTTTGTATTACTCGTTACAGTAACTAGTTCTACCGATCAACGAAGTTTTGATTTGACTGACTGTGATTGTGTCCAATGTCGTTTATTTCACTTGCGTCCCTAAAACAATATTTAGGTAGATAGGTATTGTACCTACTGTTACTCGTACTGCTTGCTACATTCGATATTTAAAATGCGTGATTGCAAATATATACCTATTTGATCTATGTAGATGCATTACCTACCATTTGCTTATTCTGATGTCCGAGTGCTAAAAGTTGAATTTATATTCTACTAATCGAAAAGATAACAATTATTCATACCATTATTTGCAATGGTTATAGGGAAGCAATACCTTAGATATATGTAACGTTGGACAACCTTGACACGTCGGATCGCGTCTGGAGTCTTCTAGAAACCGGAAATTTAATTTTACATATGTACTTCATACGAAGTTGTGATCGCATAGCTTCATCGCCTATCTAATATTCTATCCACGCTGCAAGTACGAGCAACGTCGTTAGGCTTTTTAATACATTCAATTGATGTGCATACGTAGTAAAAATTCTGTTCAAGCGATAAACTTTTAGAAGTATTCTCCGTAAGTTAATCAAGTATGCAAGTCTTGGTACGAGAGATAATACCCTGGTACCTACGAGTACGTACTTATTTCCTATCTTATTATACGAGTATCTACATACGAAGGTGCTAAAGAACTTTGCCTTTACCTATAAGTGATTTAGTTTGGAGTTTGGAGTGATAAGGATTTTGTGGAAGGCCCATGCACCAGTAGGCCACATTGACCGCACACCATCAGGCTAATGTTTACTGGCATTGCAACCAGCTATGCGGTAGATTTTACATTGTTAATACTTATTTATCATCTTATTTGTCGATGTTTATAATTCAAATTAAACCATTGGTGCCTACGAGTATTAGCATTCCTTGCAAATAACATTTATTTGATACAAATAAGCTACTCAGTATGACATAATTCTATAATCCTTTTATCACTTGTTTTTCTACGATTGTCGTCTATATTTTTCTATTTACGAACCTACCTACTACCTACATGTTTCATTGCCCATATTAATTTATCAGGACTATGCACCTAATCCTTGTATTAGGGTAGGTATATTGAATAACAGAGATCGATGTAGGTATAGGAACTTGAAAAGTAAGTAATATTACAAGATTTTTATCGTACGTAGGGAGCTACCTACCTACCTATCGCAGATTTTTATGTACTATCGCGTTCAAAATTGCATGGGCAGTTTATGAATGAATTCATTCATAAATTGTCCATGCACTTATGTTTTGAACGCGTGTGTAAATTACATGTATCTTTAAATTGTCACGTCAAATGTTTTAATGTAGACACGCGTTCAGAATTGCATGGGCAGTTTGTGAATGAATTTATTCATAAATTGCTCATGCAATTCTGAACGCTATAGTACAAGAACTTATGAAAACTGAAATAATGTGCAAATAGGACGAATTCACTACTCGACTACGTACACAACACAGTACCTACTGTCGAAGCGATCTCCAAAAATACCCTGCGCATACGATCTTTCCAAATGGTATTTTTGTCCACCTCCATCGACAGGTACGCTTTTAACACTAAACGGCACTCAAACAGCTGAACGATTAAAGCCGGTCATTCATTTTAAACAATGTGTCTGTAGAGGCCATTGTATGCCTCGTGTTATTTATATCGGGTAAAAAGCATAACGAAAGTCCCTTCTGCTGTCTTTTTGGCAGTGGACAGTTTATAATAACGTTTCGTAAATTTTACATGACGTAGACTATTCACGATTAATGTATACTATGACGTCTATGATGATCAAAATTATAACGAGTAGTTTATTAACTAGACTAGAACGTTGTCTGTGCTTAAAGAGAAGAGCCACGGAATTAATTAGTTCCCATATCTGCCACGGGTGCCACGACCCATATCTTTCATCACAGACTCAAGCTTAGTGAATCTAGTTTACAAACGTAACGGTACATTATGTAAGTAGGTAAATTACTAATTTCAAATATGAAGTTCCTTTTATTTCTTTACACACACATAGGTACTACTACTACATTTACCATTCTTATTTTACTACACAGTGAAAACAGAAGGCCTAGTATAAAAGTTGTACGACATTAACTCCTCGACCGCGTTAGCGTATCGAGGGGTCAAAATATGAAAGTTGCCGGATGATTTAAATAAACGGCAAACATAATTTGAACTCCCGATACGCTAACGCGGTCGAGGAGTTAGTGTCGTAAAATTTTTATACTAGGCCTTCAGAATAGTACCTATGTGTGTCTTAGGCGTGAGTCTAAAATGCAGTAGATACCTATCTTAATTTTATTTTTCTCTTGCGAACTTACAAATTACCTACTTAATCTTCGTCCTTGTAAATATATAAATGTTTAGCGCTAGAGCGCGGTCACAATTGTATTCGATCCGATGTTAGCGACAGAACCGAGTGTAAACCCGGCTCTGAAAGAGCTCGGCGCTGTGGCACTATGGGCTACTTGTGCGGATTATCCGGATAATGCCGCGGGTTGCCTCTGATACCCAAAGTCGCGCCGACATCATACCCACCAAAATACAATATTCACTTAGCGACGTTTCGTTTCGCACTACCGATAATTCATTTTCAACCTCGACCTTAATTGTCAGATAGATAGATATTCTAATATTTTGTGACCAAGCTGTGACAATACACATTTTACGCGGTGTTTAAAGCTTTAAATTGCTACTAGTTGGTAAAAAAAACCGTATCCATAATTGAAAGGTTCCGTGCCAATAAAAAAGTAAAGCAAACAGACGTAGTCTTTTAGGCGCTTAAAATATTTTATATACCCACATATCATTAACCCTCAATAATGCGTTCAAAAATCGCATATAAAGGCCCCCATAATAATAAACTTTTTTGTTACAACAGATTTCTTATCTGTGAAAATGTTATTATAGCTAAATAATATTATCGATTTCGATAATATTATTTTTGTTCAAATTTCGATCACATCTGACACAAGAAAATTTGATTTGACCACTATTCTAATATCAGTCGACATGACGTTTAGTTTGAAACGAATTGTCAATTGCATACAATGACGCACGCAAGTCGCACGTTATTTTGATATCGAATGATATGAAAATTGGGGCCAACTCTAGTTTGTCTCTGATTTTTAAAATATTTGTGTCGAAACTTGAATGTCAGAAAAGTTTTTATTCCTGAAAGTCGCAACGGCGGTCGAATATATATGCGCTTTGAACGCATCATGGAGACTCATGATATGTGTGTTTATAAAGCAGTGCATTTAATTGTAAATAAAGGCATTAAAACACTCGTGTGATGTTATTATGAAACTCGACTGACGCCTAGTTTCATAAACCCACACACAAGTTTTAATGTCTTTCATTATATACAATCACATAAAATACTATTATTAGGAAGGCAGTAAATATGTATTATCAACATATTTTATAATCAAACCCAATTTTTAAATAATCACCTATCCATAAAACTTTCTTTCAGACTTTCTAGATAAGGTATAAGTAAAATGAAAATGGCACCGGATAAAACTATAATTGCCAATTTGACCACAGAAACCAAAAAGTAGTCCCGTTGTGCAACCTGATACGTGTAGTTAGTTACTGTAGCCGATAAGTCCTATTCCGCATTCGTGGCAACGCAGCTACATATATGTCATTCATAATTACTCTTCGACGTTAGTCATTCGTGTAGGTAACTAAAACTGTTATAGTCATATTTAAAGGATAAACATGAAATGTGTTCAGTTGTGGGTATGAGTATACAATTTAATTTATGAAGCTTTTTTTTTTTAAGATATTAACCTACTTTAATCGGGAACTGATAATATGTTAGAATTACTCAAGAAAACATCAAATTATAATCTGCTTTCGAACATAAAATAATCCCAAAATTATGCGTATGATTGTTACCAAGTTTTCATCAAACAAAGAAAAACAAACAGTCGGGTAGAGTACTTACACCTTTTTGAAGATTAAGAAGTCGGTTAAAATATAATAATCATTAAATTTCAACAACAGTACAATGTTCGTTTGATACGTTTATTTCCGAAGTATTGTATCAATACATATTATAAAATACACACCTACCTACTACAGGTTACGACCCAAGTCCCAACGGTACAAACCAGGTACAAACTAGGGCTTGTGATATACGTGTTACACGCGGAACCGTAGCTACGTAGCCTTAGCACCGGCGGTGCTAAGATCCCGTACTACACGGTCACGTCAAAGATACGTATCCGTTTCTGGATTCGGCTACGTTCCCGCGAATCTCGGCTTCGGCTCCGCTCGGCTTCTTTTAATACACATCTTTTACAATTTGTACTGGTCTATTATTTTTGCCTCCAACATAATATTTGCATCTAATTATTTTTTGATCTCTTAAATTTTTATTTAAAATGCAAAAGTATGGAAATTGAAATTAAAAACTCGCCCCTTGCATTACATTCGGGCGTTTAATAACACGCATAAAATCTACACTTAACGTCACGGTCACGACTGGATCCGATCTACGTATAAATAAGATACGTATCTCCGTGTACACGTAGCTACGTATCTTAATTACACGTAGCCGAATCACACGGAGCAAACGGAGCGGATCTCCGTTGCCGAGTAACACAGCAACGGAGATTCGGCTACGGGTTCACGAAACACGGTCACGACCAGGAGCACTAGTACAAACCCGTCGATCTATACGACCATAAAAGACGACTCACACCAATCCGATCCGATTCGGGACGATCTGTCAGTTTCCGAGGGATCCGAGCTATCACGTGATTCTCTCTATGGAAACTGACAGATCGTCCCGAATCGGATCGGATTGGTGTGGATCATCCTTAAGGGATCGAATAGACACAATCGGAGTTCACTTTTCAGTTACAATTAGTTAAAGTTTAGTATCGATGAGTATGAATGGATATTCGGGCGGGAGACTTTGCTAATTAGTTAGGCGCTGCGGCTGTCTATTCATCAAGATTTATGCAAGGGCAGTCCACCAGATCAGCACTAAAAGGCTCTGGCTCGGTTTTTTTTTTAAATCAGTGTAACGATGTATTTCATTATGTATGTAGGGAGATAAAGCTTTTAACCTCTTCTCTCGCAATTTGAATGATAAATATGTATTAAAAGTATTGTGTGGATTTTATATTTTAATCAATTCCTATTTCACATATGGTGTAAAATTGTATAAGAAGGTAACAGCACCTTTTTTTAAACGTTGAGGAATGGGATTCCCTTTAGTCGAATAAAAATTATTTCCATAATTTCGATTGCCATAACTTATTTCGCATAACGGCCTTATCATACTAATCCTTTGTCATAAATTATTTGTTGCATATAATTTTTGATGTCATAGGTTTGATGTAATACCATAATGTACTGGGGCATATAATTTAAAATTATATTTCGCCCTCCGCATTAAAAAAAAACACCCTAAGTTATAGATTAGGTTAGAACTATGACCCCACATACGAAGTTAAAAATTATTATAGCGTTTAATAATTATAATGTAGCAGAATATGTCCCAAACATTATGCCATTCCCTGGTTATGCCTATTACCATTATGCTCATAAAATGTATGTCGAATAATGAATGAAAAATACACGTTATGCGCAAAGACGAATATAACAAATAGAGTTATACACATCGACAATATGACTTTCAAATTTATGGAACCTGGAGGAATGCATGCAGGACGGGTATGTGGGACTCGCAGGTCCGGGCCCGCACTACCCACTAAACCATCCACGGTATGCTCGTCTTGCAGCGATGGTAACGGTGAACGGGATCGCCCTAAGCATGCAACCGCGAACACCGCCCGCTGCGACAGCCGAAACGGTCCCCTCCTTGGAGCCGAAGCCCCCGGAGCCGAAGCTCCCCCGTCCGAAGGTAGCGTGCAGGGCGACACCACACGCTGGTCCCTCTTGACAACATCCACGCTGGGAGTGGTGTCCCCCTCAGGTTGCCTTTCCGACTTTTCTAGTAATGTCTGTGTAGTATGTGTTGTGTAGGTACATTTAAAAAGAGACGGGTAGGTAGGGTAGAGATACTGTCAGTTTTGGTCGGCTTTACAGACCAACTATCTCTGTCTGCATTGTTTATTATCTCACGCAGCTTGTCATTTCATAGAGAGGGACACAATAGTAGATTACATACCAAGGTTTAAGTGGGAAATGCCTCGGATCCCATGTAATTGTCGGCCGAGGCGAAGCCGAGGTCGACTAACATGTGACCCGAGGCTTTCCCATGTAATTAGCATATGAGTTTCACTAACCTTTATAGACTAGGTACTTGAAGCTTCTTGCGATGCCTTTTCGACGTCGGTTGATAACAATATTTTACATGTTCAATTAATAAATCCCGAAGCTCACAAATACGAGTAAGTAGGTATATTTATCACTACTAAGTACACCTAGATTTTCATGATAGCACCCGCGCCACGTTTTGTAGTTTCAGAGGAGCCTAATCCACATATTGTTATAGTTTTACTTCTAATTCTATTATAGTTGCATTTTATCATAATAATAAAGCGAGAAAACAATCAAAAATGTTTTACGTAAATAAGTTACCGCAGCGCGCCATTGGTGTATTTTTTTCGAATCGCGCTGCGCGCGCAAATTTGAGGCAAAGGCCCGCCAAACAGCCAAAATAAAAAACAAATATTTATGTTTGAAGCACAAATTATTGTGAATTTTGAATAATTTAATACAATTTCACGTATATTTAATAATTCAGAAGGTTTTAATCCATGTATTCAACTAAATACGGAGATATTCCTTTTTAAGGCAAAAGTTATTATGCGGCTAAAAACAGTGTACTTTATTTGGAAAAAAAAAACTTTCCAATCCGACAAAATTTGAATGTACGAGTATTATCTGTGTACGTAACTTAGTCTCGTAGGGTACAAACTTAATTTGATGGGGTTATCTGATTACAACACTAGTTCAATAATATAATGAAAAAGCACGTGTGTTTAATATCTAGGATTATGAGCCTAAAAGCGGTACGATAAGAACATCGTTACGAGCAAGTGTGTTGAAATAGTACATTACCTAACTAGTGCGGTAAAACAAAGAAAGGCCGAGATCGCAGATGTTTGCGACCCGAGCTGTAAGCGAGGGACGTAAATATGCGATCAAGGGCTTTATTTATTACCTCACGTGTTAGGTACATCATTTTATGCCTACACTTGGGCAGATTTATGAAATTATGGCCGAAAATATGGCCGAAATTATGGCCAGGTGTGGCATAAACCCTATTATACTCGTTAGTACTCGTAATTGCGTAATTAATCTGATAAACCTGCCTCACAGAACCAAAATTCAGCACTTGTCAAATAAATCGAATTTGTTCCGTTGGTGCAAGTAGGTAACTATTGTTATTTATTGATTACACTTAATACGTCACCCATATAATATTAGATACATTATATTTTTTCGTTTGGAAGATAATTATCTCCCCTAATGTGCTGACCATTAATTTACAACATTATACGGGCTTGGCATCGCGATTGTCTTCGCAGTAATTTATGTGTAGGTAAACCAACGAATAGCTTTTTGAAAAAAAGCAGTGTATGGCAGTGGCTCTGGCACCCGTCCGCCATAAATATTACAAAGCCGGTGCCACGGTACGTGGGCGGAGTTGAATTTTGCTCGTCGTGCAAGATCGGCGACAGATAATTATGCCACTATTCGGAACACTCATTTGTCTCTTTTTTATAATGTTCCTTTTTATTGTTATCCTTATTAATATCTGCTATTTTATTGCCTTTGCTCGTCATTAGTTAATGTTTCTTATGTTTATGTACCTACCTAGTATACATATAAGTACAGGTACGAGTACCTATTATGTCCACTGAGAGGATATTGGCCTTGTGTATATTTTTCTTTTCAGATTCGTGGGAATAAAAATTGCCACCTTACTGCTCCTTATACCTGCGATACAGGATCACAGGAACAATATATTTTGATTATGACACCACCTACTTTAAAACTTATGTTAGCGCCCTTATATAAAAATATGTCTAAACTACTATTATTACGGCTTCATTACTGTGTTTGAGATAGAATAATGGTATAATAGAAGAATTATTTATTTTTAAAATTATTAAAAGCATAACAGTAAGGCGACAGATTTCTTTACGCTCAGAAAGCTTTTATAATGAAACCGTAAATACCTCATGTGTTATAATCACTACATTTTAAATTCGAAAAATATGACAGTGCACGCGACGTTGTTGTATGCAGGATGATCATTTTTACTAATCTCTGCTTACTCGTATATATTTATAGTTATACTACACGCAACAGTTTATTTATTTATTTTTTCTACTCCGGTACTTTTATCTGTCAATTATATGGTCCAGCAAACAAATATAAAAGCATGTCTTACGCAATTTCAAAAAAGTCTATGTAGTCTGTTCTTCATAAAGACCCTAGGGTTATTATGTGATATAATGCAACTGTTAACAGGAGCGCTACCACGAAGTCCGAAAGTCGTACTTCGGATAGTGCCATCTCTTTCGCGCATATGTAGAATAAAGTGAGAGCGAAGAAGACGGCACTATCCGAAGTTCGATTTGCTGACTTCGTGGTAGCGCCGCAGAGGTGCCCTGTGAACCCAACAAATAAAAAAAAACAACACTAAATTTACAACGAAAACTAACTACCAACTTAACAAACAACTGAATTCATATGGTTGGAAACAATAACAAAACTAAAATAATTGCTGCCAACATAAGGAAAAACGCAAGTAAATGAGTTGAAAAAAAAACCGTGTCTATGATTATCATTCATCATTTATTCATCATTTATTTATTGCGATCATGTTCATATAATTACAAGATGAAATAATGTTACAAGGTAGGTACATGATACCCTGTCAGGGCATTGCAATTATCTTACATACTAATCTTACATAGATTACGTTCTGTCGACTGTCATTTGTCACTATGCAATCGAATTTCCCGCTCTTTCTTACCCTGTATTACTGTTTGTTTAGGATTCTTGGAATAGTTGTGGCATATTTAGCATTCTTATTAGAGTTTGGAGTGAAAAATAATAATAGGTCAACCACATCCACCACTCCCAATATAAATATTTCTAACAACGCAATTCACAATTTACATCTTCATAAATGAATAAAAGTAAATTTTCTTAAAACAAACTGCGTTTAATTTTGGGTTTTATTTAATCCCTAGTCGTAGAAAAAATAATGTATGCAACGTTGTATAAGTACGTCAAAAAAGGCTCATGGCGTCTTTATTAACAATTTTCGGCTTCGCCTCAAATTGTTACACACGCCACTCGCCTTTTTTGAACCCTCTTATACAACTATTGCATAAAATACTATTTTCAAATTTATATAATAGTCTAAGACTAGTTCATACCTGCCCTACTACAGTTAAATAAACTAAAAAAGAGTTTTAAGGTATAGATAGGGTTTCCGCTCGAGTTTTCTCGAACTCGAGACAACTCGAGAATTTTGGTTTCATTCGAGACGAGAAAAAAATGTCCAAGACTCGAGAATTCTCGAGTCATGCGCAGCGGGCACGCGCCCTTTCGCCCCGTACAACTAGACTTTTATTATTTTGTTTTTATAAGTAAGTAATACTTCTTCATTACAGTAGGCCCAGTAGGGTAAGTTGGTTCTGTGTTAAAGTCGTGACAAGGGCTTCTAATCACGATTTTTTGAATTCAAGATAACTAGCTACACTTTTAAGCTACATTTTAGATGAGATAAAAATTACCGGGAGTCAAGAAGTATCAAGTCATCTGATGGACCGAACATCAAAGTTAATTTCGGACTTGACAGCCATAACATAACTCGTGGTTCTACAACGACTTTTCCAGCTGTCTATTTATCAATTTTTCTTACAAAAATTATACTTATTATGGTTGAACTACCCCGAAATGTCAACTATTCAAGACTCGGATGAAGTCAGCGGTGACGATGATAATTCTATCAGAAAATGGAATCTGAAACTGCAAACAACGTGCAATATCTACAGAATATTATATATTTTTATAACAAATATGATATCTGATAAAAGTTCAGAAATAGCCCACTAAAAATATCTTACAAAAGCATGTAGGTACCTAACAGAAGATTCTGTTGATGCTGAAAGAAGAATATACGTATATGCAGCGAGACCCCATGTAATTATGCTTTAGGTCCTAAATAATCGAGTTGGTATATATTTCTGCCTGTCGATTTATGTACTTTAAAATGTCTACCTTTGCAAATTAATGAAAAAAAATTCTGTGCCTGCGGGGCCCTTTGTTAATTGTAAGTTTACAGACTAAATGTATTTTATGGAGCCTCTTATTTCTACCTTCCAAATAACTTTTCACTACACCCTAGATATAAATAGTTTTTGAGAAATACGCGTTCGAAGATTTTGTCCTTCTAGCAGGGCCCTTTGGTATTCAATGCTTACATGACCCCAAGTAGCTTTAAAAAATAGCCGGTTATTTCTACTTACTGAATTAGCTCATTATAAATGAACTCATCAACTTAATAGCACTAGCACCACGGTTTCAGTGGGTTATTTTTCTTGAAAACCGGTCACTAGCAAGTTGGTAATAATTGATTCAGTAAATAGAAATAACCGGCTCTATTATATTCATGAAATACTAAAGGGCCCTGCTAGAAGGACAAAATCATCGAACGTGTATTTATCAAAAACTATTTATATCTAGGGTGTAGTGAAAAGTTATTTGGAAGGTAGAAATAAGAGGCTCCATGAATAGTAATTCATTTAGTCTGTAAACTAACAATTAACAAAGGGCCCCGCTGGCACAGAATCATTTTTTTTTTCATTAATTTGCAAAGGTAGAAATTTTAAAGTAGGTACATAAATCGACAGGTAGAAATATATACCAACTCGATTATTTAGGACCTAAACCATAATTACATGGGGTCCCGCTGCATATATGAAAGAAGCTACACTGAAACTCATTCCGTATTTTTTCTTTCTATATTTTATTTATTCTGAGACAATCGACGTAACAATCTTCCAGCCCTGTACTTAACTTGATCCTCGTGTTAAATCTTAATAATGTACAGGATCCCAAGCTGGTGATACGGGAAAGCTTCCTACCAATTGAAATTAGGAACCTTTTGATTTGAATAGGTACTCGTACGCGTAAGAACCTAGAAAAGTATCACTTTACCTCGCGAGAATGAGAGGATTTTCAAACTTTATTCAATGGCTTATATTAATTCGATGGAGGCAGACTGCGATGTTTTTTGGCTCTGCTGGACATCGGCTATGTCATGAGTAAGGAATACGTGGAATAGGTACTCCGTTTTGTTAGCCCATCGAATGGGAGATCACGTTCTGCCCAGTGACATTAAGTGCTTTAAAGGATAACTGTCTTAACTCTTTATCGGTTAAGACTGGATAAAATGCTTAATTCAAACCTCATCGCCAATTTATAGTTATAAAAAAGTTATATATAAGGAATACATATAAAATGATGTCGGTGGTATCCGAAAAACATTAAAATTACTATCCTCCAAAAAAAGACTCGAGACTCGAGAAGACTCGAGAAATTGGGCTCGAGATTTCTCGAAACTCGAGAATACAAATGGGCCGAGAAATCAGAAACCCTAGGTATAGATGACCCGGCACCGTCGCCTCCCTGACCCGAGTGCCTGAGTGAGTTCAGACATCCGTGACACGATATCTCCCTATTATTGGCAGATCACTTAAATACATTTTAGGCCACTGTCGGCTTATTTATTCACAATAGGCATATCTACTTATTGTCGGCTCGGCAATTTATAATGATACGAGCATGTAAAACTGGTTTAAGGGTTTTAGTACATAGTCCGGATAAATAAACAATTACCTCCATAGTGTCGTGTTTTCGTAAAGGCAAATGGGCCCAAGGTGTATCAAGTGCATCGATCGACATAGAAAAAAATTGGACTGGTATATCATAATTTCTTCTACTGGAAATTATGGCATTAAAAAATAGACTGGTAACCGTAGGTATACCATAATTTCTTCTACTGGAAATTATGTCATGAAGGGCGTAAGACGTCCAGGAAATTTTGCTCGTCCAGGCTCTTTCCCGGAAATTTGCCTAATAGGTAATGCTAATGATTTTCAAATCCCGCTTCAATGATTACCCCACTCGACATAACATCGATTTTTTTAAAGTTCCGCACCCAAAGGGTATGAAGATTCCGCTGCCCGTCTATCTGTCACCAGGCTGTATCGCATGAACCGAATAGTTAGACAGTTTTACAGATGAGGGATTTCTGTTACCGCTATAACAACAAATAGGTACTAAAAACAAACGTGTTATTTTTGCCTTTTTTATATATAATGGTACCGAACCCTTCGTGCGCGAGTATATATATTATAACTAATGTTTGAAAAACGGCATAATTACCTACCATGTATATTTGTTTAATGCAATGCTAGTTATAATGCAAATGACCATGTTAGCGTAAAATCGTATATATAATATTATAAACGCGAAAGTTTGTAAGTATCAAACATAACAGCAGTCGCTCCATAACTTTAACACGAACGCATACAAATTTGTTTTTTTAATTGACGCAATAAGTACCTACCTAAACAGTGAATGATCGGTCATGTGGTTATAACGAGAGTAAATCGCGTGTCGAACGTGTCGGGGGCCTTTTGTGCGGTGCACGTGAAAGTGCCGAGTGAGCAGCGTCCGTCCGCGCCCGGAGTGCGTTTCCGTGGCCCCGTGCCAACTCGTGCGCTCTCCGCCGAGGGCTCTTTATCCTCGACGCGCGCGCTGCGCTGCGCCTACATCCGTTGCATCTCGCATCACCATCACTCGCCCTCTTTAAACTCTAACTCAATAAAAAATCTTTTATATCTAACAATATCCATCACGTCAGAATCCTGTTACAGTTGACAGATCTAATTATCTGGTTCAACATTAATGGGGAGGGGACAGGCGGTACTTTTGTCTTTCGTTTATTCCTGGTGTTACTCGAAACAATATATATTACGTGTAGGAACTGTGGCTGCATGCCAGATAAAAGAACACTAACAAATCGGCGACATTGTAAGAGGGTTCAAGTTCAAACTAAATAGCGCGTGTTGCATAATATCTATAAAATTGTCTAATAATGTAAAATTGTAGCTCTGTAACTGGGTTTAACTCGCGTAAATGAACATATTATTAAATTGAGTATGTTTATAGTCGTAATTTAGGTAGTCTACCAGTTAACCTATTTTACCTATTCATCACAAGGTGTAAATCGAACATTTCCACCCTATCCTAGCTACTAACTAAACCACATAACCAATTATACGACCCACCTAATTAATAACTTACATGCAATTATATACTAATCAGGTCAGAATAACATGTATGTTTAAAAATAATTAGATAATGTCAACAATATGTTTTTATATTAGAAGTAGGTACCTACTTGCTGTCATTTCCTTCGTGAAATACCCACCGGCTTCAAACTAAACAGCCTGATTTTTAAATTACATACTATAGGAAATATGAACTTATTTCTCTTCTCCGAGGTAGTCCATCTATCTTTGAGATATGGATGCAACATATAGTTGAGCACTATTTATCTACGTCTAAACTGCAGATACATTTTGTGTTAGTTTTATTTTATTCTGCGTTAGTCTGTTAGTTAACTGTTCGTTATTTGACTGATTCATGTTTGAGTAAGTAGGAACTATGTATAACCTCGATGAGAAAAATATGAACGCGATCATAGGTACCGGTGTTTCAGATAGGTAGGGTCTCTTTGTCACAACGTTGGCGTGGCAAAGTTGGAAATTGGAACCAACCCACGAAACATCAAGCATATAAGTTTCCATTCTAAAGTTCAACTTTCTTATAATCATTTTGTTAAGTTGGTTCCCGTTTGGCAGAATTATGAGATTATGGCAAAGTTGATAAGGGCTGTGCATCGGGCGGCGGTCGATCGTAGCGCATCCTATCCTATGTGCTTACACTGCTTACCATCAGTTGTACGCAACCGTATTCGATAGCGACTGCGGCATTCGAACGGTTACTTACAACTCATGGTAAGCACACTAAGCATTGAGCAACAAGAAAGTGCCGCCAAACAGTCTGGGCGACCATCTGCTATTCTGTATTCAAATAATTTTTCTAAATTTATATAAATCAACAATATAAATAAATGTATTTTAGACCAGGTATAAGCAAGTTCTGGTCCAATAAAATTAACATCTGGCCATACCATATAAGTAAGTGCAGATAAAATACATGTTACTCACAAAGTATATAATACAGTCATTGTATACAATATCTAGTCATTCAACTAATGTACGAATGCTCATTTTAGTTAGGGTGTTGTATTGGGAATATTGGGATAGGTTCGAATGTCACAAATCGTAGGATAATTTCGAAATGAGTCTCTTGAGTTGATGAAATTATGGGTGATGTTGTTGTTATTTACGAAATTAATATTATCCTACTTTCGAAATTACCCCAATACGTTAACGTGTTAAATTTATGACTTCGTCCTACGTACATACCTAGTTTAAGTGTATACAATACAATTCCCAGTATAATATAATACAATTCCCAATTTTATAGAAACCAGTCCGCGCATTCAAAAACAAGCTGTAGGTGCGGCAAAAAACTAACATTGTAGGTTATTATTATTATTATTGGTAATCTTACTCGTATTCTGGCGCATAAGTGGGAGCAGTAAGTTTGCTGTTTGACGGATGTTTGTTTACGAAAATAATTACATATTTGACAAGAGAACTGGCATACCTTATTTCATTTCTACCTTTAATTGTCGAACTGTACATCGACCGAACGTTTGAACCTAAGTATATTCATTAATTACATTTTTCCTTTAGATCGGAAATAGAAGATATTATACCTAGTACAATGTCAGGTGTTCACTTGGAATCATTATATTAAATGCCAGATTATGATAATTACCGGTAACACACCTAAAGGCTTATAAAATATTATGCATTAATACTAATTGACCTATTAAACCGACGTAAAATCCTTGAAAATAAAGCTAATTTTACCGTACTTAAATTATAAATAAAATCTTTTGACCGTTTACTAATGACCAATATACATATAGGTACATACACAGACTTTCTCATCTTTACTAATAAGCATTGGTGAATATGCTATTTCGCAGTCCATGATTACGAATGTATGTCGACTCACGCCAAAGTTAAGCTTGTGCCTCAATTCAGTTTCCTTTGTACTTTCCTGGTTTATAATCTTTATACGGAAACCTCGGTACGCCACTCCGACAATTTTTTACAAGTTTTGTTTTCTAGGAGCCACCTCCACCAACCGGGGTTAAGTGTTTATTTCATATGAAATTTGGCAGTTAACGCCGCGTCAGCAGCTAACCTTGATTGGCGTAAGTGGTGCTAACCCCATTTAGAGTTTGAATTATACAAAATCACTTCTATTTGATTTATGTGCCACTTCGTTCATGTCACAGAGACAATAAGATCAGAGGGGACATTTTCAAAATAATCGCACACAACTGTTTGCGACTATAATTATCCAATAAATGTATTACTTAAATTCACCACGATTATGAATTACTATGGCGTATATTTATAAAAGGCCATTTCAAACTTTTCTAGCTAAGTTAAAAAGTCATATTCGAGCGGTCGAATGCCAAAAATCGCCCCCCAGATCCCCAGCGGCTATCACATTGATTATCACAGAGAAGGTACGAAGTGCCATATAAATCAAATTGTCTTACTTGTTTGTGGTACAATACAATGCTTACAAGTTCACGTAATAATTCATGTAGATACTCGAAGCTGCATTAGCTACTTAGTACTTAGATTGTGCTGAGTTAGGTAGTTGTTATACCTGTATTAATTATTGCTGGACGGTAATTGCCCCTGCGTCGCTGCACCGGCTCTGTTGTTTCTGCGGCATCGATGCTTGCAATGTATATTATCATTCCTAATTACCGGTTGCTGTTACACGTTGCAGATACAATCATGTGTTAACATGTCACGCGTATTAGTAGACAATACAAACAAAAACCGCAGCGACGACTCTGAATAACTTTAGACGTCACCACTCAATAGGTACTTTCTCCCTAACAGAAGCCACAGACAAAGTTATATTCGAATCAAATACGTAATTTACTTATTATTTTCCATAATAATACCGAAACGAACCCAGTGTCCAATTGTACAGGACCGGCAAAAATAATCTATCATATTTTTTCAGATTCGTTTGCATTTTATAATAATTTCTCAAAAAACGGTTTTAGTGATTTCAATTAATTTTACAATTTACATAGCCTCTAGCTTATGAAAACGATAATTCGATCAAAGTAATGTTAACTTTAAATAATAATTTTGGTCACGGCTTCGCAGTATCCCGATGAGTTTTAAATTATGAAGTATCTAATGATGTGATAAAATTTTTAATTTATAAGCTTTAAAGGACGAATCAATCTAGTTTTATTGTTGATTAGATTAGATTTTGAGGGTTTGCAATAATTAATTCAGTATTTATATACAGGCTGATTCATGGAGTCGTGAGCAGGATTAACCTTACGGTTTCAGAGCATGATAAGCTATTATTTCATAATAGACTTAACGAAATTAACGTTAAATTAAATTAATTAAAATCTCCTATTTATGAGGTAGTTGATACTTAATTGATAGTTAAGTATCAATTAACTCATAGTTATGTATACAGTAACATTAATTTATGTGTGTGATATCCCCAATCCGCATTAAAAAACTTACGTAGCCTGCCGTGCAGTGGGGCTTTAGTAATAAATGAAGTGTGAAGGAAATCTAGAACGTAGATTGTAAAGGAATGTTAGGTACCAAAGGTTTAATCGCGTCGGTGCGTAGTGGTCAGTGAGCAGACATGTGCAGCCGCCGGACTATCTGGCACTTCACGCTCGGCTTCACCGTGTGCTTTCAGTGAACGCGGTGGAATTACAGAGGCCTTTTATGATAAACCGTTCGTTCTTTAGCGCGGCTCCTGTAACGTTTACATATCTGACCTACAGGTTATTCAAAAATAATACTAAATTATATGTACTATTATTATGTGTCTCCGTTTCAAACTCACGGGTCTTTCGAGCCCGGTCATTTATAAATCGTAGGTGGGGATACAGATCCAACATGCAGGTCGCTTGGAGAGTATTGGTGAGCAATGGTTATATATATATTGAACGCCTGCTGGAACCCATTCACGGGTAAGGTTTCAGCAGGCACTGAAGCTATTGTAAATGAAATTGATCGAGTTCCGGCCTATGGATGGAGTCCGGATGGGCACTAAAACTGGGCTATTGTAAAAAGGTCCGGACGCCTGGCATAACGTTGCGTTCCAGTGTTCTAGACAAGTGGTGACTCGCCACTCGCTTGATGCACCTGTTGTGCCATCGTAAAGACGGCCGGGCGCAACATCGTCATGAGCGGCTCAGGAGTGTCAAGGGGTGTCCTGCAGGGCGTTATGCCCATTAACAATTCCACGGAGCATAAAGCTGTGAGGCCTCCTCTCTGGACGGCCAATCAAAGCAAGCCAGAACTGAGAGTCCTACGGGTCCCCTTGGGGTCCACCCCGACCCCGACCGATCACTCAGGAAACTGAGACCGAGTCTCTCGAGCACTCGGGTCCGAGGGGGCGTTACTCCCCAACAGCTCACCACAACCTGCTGTGCCGTGTCTATTATTCGATTCTCGTGACATTTTGTAAGCAGAATATATATACACTCTTACCTAGATTTTTTGTCTTTTCGTTTGTTGAAAAATGTTTAAATTGGGCCCAAATGACTTGCTCCATCAGCGTATATGGCGCTAAGGAGTCTATGCTTGCAAAATCTACAGTCATAGAACCACTAGCTACTAATGTTTGACGTTAATTAAATGATGGTATGGTTTGCCCACAGATGCGGGTTGCACGCAGATTTCACGGAGCTGACGGCGTGCGTGGGCAGCGAGCTCGACCGGCATGAGGGCTCGGCCGTGCACAGGAGGTACTTCTACATCACGCTACTGCGAGAGCCAGTCTCCAGGTAACAACATTTTAATTCTAGTATGCGATTACTCATTATCACACTCATCTGATAATTATTCAGACTAAGACTGTGTTTAATAATGTAGAGTTGCATAATTGTACACATTTATTTCCTGGATAAATATAACTTGTATGAGAGGTAAACCATTTTAATCCTATTATCTACTGTTCACATAGTGATAATTAAAATACCATTCTATTTCCATTACCTACCGCAAGGATATTATAGTACTATTACAATATTTCATTAAAATAATTATTAATAATCTCATGATTATTAACCAATTAATAGTCACTCCTTATTTGTTAAATAAACACTGTTTTCAATAGGTATTCCATAATTGATGGCATACTTATTCCGCGGCTTTGACAAGTCCATAAAAGGCCAGCCGAGAGCATTAGCACTTACATACCTTGCTTGACAATAAAGAGTTAATTACAGAACCAATAAGTGGGAGTATGCACTCTAAGATGCAGATAATCATTAGCCTACTCAAATCGTCATGACCAACTGCATTGGACTTTATAGACATAACTACTCGTATCTTACGGATATCGTCATCAGTCACGGGAAAGAAAGAAAAGGTATTAGGTGCATAAGGTAAGGTATAAATATACGAGATACTCAGATATATTGTGACAGGGTTTAAATAAGAAATCATTGCAAAATGTTTATTTTAATGATTAATAGAGAAAGAAGAAGAGTTATTAAATGAGCTTGGAGATTTGACGACACCGATTGATTTTAAAAATTTCCAAGTATCGGCTTGAGATGCAGACGAAATAATAAGTTGAGGATAATAGGTTGAGGTTTGGGAGAGGTCGTGGTAAGAGAACGCAGGAGCTGTAAACTGACCAACCCTATCAACAAGTTCTGTGGATGAAGTATTTAGTAGCATCACATTAAATCCCGCAGACTCGTCGATCTCATAAAGTTTACGCAACCTAGAGTTACTCTAAAAGATCGATGTTAAAATCACCCAATATCAAGTGATGAGTGTACACTGAGCTCAGAGGAGACAATATCGATTCAAATTCGGAAAAGTAGTCGATGTTCGGAGGGCAATATGTATACACGTACCACACCAAGGGCTGCCATTGAGCCCTAACATTCACTTCAAGAAATAAAAATTCGATATAACCAAAGTATTTCGAGGAAGAGGATGAAATAATTTTGTAAGAAATTAATATGTATAATATAACTGTAAAATTTGGTAAAGGTACGTTCATTATTTCATGAGTGATTAGGAAAATAAAAACTTAGGTACATTATTACATACTATAAAAAACCGAGCAAGTGCGTGTCAGACTCAATACTGAGGTTTTCGAAATTCCCAAAATTCTAATAACATATCAGAATTATGGTAATTTCATACAGATTACGCAAACCTCAGTGTGCGGTACCTTGAAAAAGAAAAAAAAAACTAATATTCGAATGTCTGATAAAGTCGAATATTTGCAACATGTCAAGAGAAAAATATAGTGATAATAAATATAAATATTTAATTAGGTTATATTATTAAATAACTACGAAATAGTAGTTTATGCAACAGTGATATAATAAGGGTTCTTAAAACTTGAGTTTCGCCGTTACGAGACGAGGCGAAGTCGAATTTTGTAATAAATAATAGACCCGAGAGTTTTAAGAACCAATTATGAGCTGTTTGTTGCAAAATAACGAAAAAAGCTAAATCTTGAAAGGTAGCAAAATGTGGAACATGTCGTATGCCCACTACAGAAATTAAAAAAAATCAACAGTGCTAATATATTGTATGAAAATCCATAGGAGCAGTGTTCTTATGGAATATGGAATACCATAGACTACGTTATAATGTGTACTTTTTTAATATCGCTGTCAGTCATCTAATTGACAGATAGAAGTGCTGGAGTAGAAAAATTAACCTGTATCGGTTTATTTTAATTATGCTGAAGTAAAATCAAGTGTATTGATTGATTGATTGATTGCTTGATATGGAGAGCGCATCAGGGCATCTACGAGTACTTACAATGCAATAAATAAAATAAGTAATCTTAGGAATAACACTCTAAACGAAGATAAAAAACTGCTTTTCAAATTTTTGCACCCACATAATTAAGCCAAGGCTTATTACTTACCTACTTTAGTTTTGTGTTTGGTACTATAGACAAAGAATATTACTGTTGTAATGTTTTGTAATACTGTAGACTTGATCTAAGTATAGTTTCGTCAACGAATGTTACACTTGTTTTTTACCATAACTAGTTGTAATACCAAATTTTATCTAGCTTCCCGCGATACAGACTACTAGGCTCCGTCAGTATATGCACCTGATATGTCTGTAACTACCAATACTAACATACATAATATTCGTAATAATGTATGTTTAAGATTTATCTTTATTGACATACAATCAAACAAATGGTTATACTTAGACTTCATTTTACTATTGTAGTAAAAATAATCCTCCATTGTACACACACGTTCAACAGTGTGTGGGCAATTTATGAATGATTTCATTCATAAACTGTCCATGCAATTCTGAACGCGATAGTACATTACATACTTACTACTCTAACGATTACATTTGTCAGAATATCACACTAAAACGAAAATTAATTAGGCACATAAGAATTATACCTCAGTATACGATATGTTTTTCATTTTACTTACTCGTACAATCAATTGTAAATTTTACCCATACATTACCTATATTTAGCGTACATATTATCAAACACATTGCAAGAATCAATCACAAAACTGGTTTTACAAATAACTTATAAGTATCGCAATTTATGGTGAATTATGATTGAATACTGAATGAGACTCGCCCGCTGCATTTTAATTTTGTCTTTTTTTTCGGTTTTCGTCAGTCAGCTAAATCAACTTTCTTTTAAGAGGAATAAAAATATATCTTTTTGCATAGTGGCCTGATTCCCATTTGACCCTGAGGTATTTTATTTTATTTTATTCGTGCTCTCAACACTCAGTTAGAATAGAACCTTGTTACATTAAAAATTACGAGTAGTAGTATATCTTTGGGCATTCTGCACCTCTTTCAGTTAAATTAATTTTCTAAAACTATTTTCTCTTTTTCTTTTAATAGCCCAAGTTGGAGTTGATACGTGTCTTGTTATATGATTATATTAAAACAAAATCCACTGTTGACACGGGGCCAACTAATGACACGTTCCGCAAAAGAGGTAGAACCATTTCAATACGGGTTTTCATGTTGGGCTGAAGTCGAACGTTACCGTACCGTACCGGGCCAGTTCAATGCAAGTAACTACATTCTTTGAAGTTTACCTATAAGTTATAAAACTTATAAATTGAAAGAGATGACATATACTACAGAAAAAGTGACAAAGGCCCCCAGTGCCCAGGGCTGGGATCGAACCAGCGACCTTCTGCCTTCGCCGCAGACGCCCTAACCTAAAAGGCGACCAGATCCGAAATTTCCTAAGTATATGCAATCCTTTCTTATTTTTTGAAACGCTTGAGGTGCGTGCCGACATCTTACGGCTCAGACTTACGTCTAGTGCTGTCCTTCTAGATAATCATTACATATTATTTTCAACTAGAAGCGAGAGATGGCGCTACCATACTGTACAATTGTAAAGCATAAATCAAACTACTGCCTTCATGTTTGGTTAGGGCGTCTGCCGTGAAAGCAGGAGGTCGCTGGTTCGATTCCAGCCCTGGGCACCTTGGTCACTTTTTCTGTAGCTAATGACATCTCTTTCAATTTATAATTAATATATAGTAGTGTGACTACTTTAAAAAAAACATGAATCTAAACATTTGTTATATTTAATAAATGATTTAATTCATGCTTTACAATTGTTTACCTGAAACCAAGGGTAAGGCTAGGTGAGTTCAGTAACAGCAGCTGACGTGACCAACCGCTTCCACTGTTCGTTAAATGCCATTATCAAATCGGAACAAAGCCCTGTTAAAGCTTTATTGCTAACTACCTTTCCTAGCTGTTTGATGAACGATTGATGTCACATTTTATTTGTGCCGGTCGTAAAAGCCCTGGCGACTAGGCTATTGTTTACCCGTATAGCGCTCAATACTTTAAGGTTCTGTGCGTGACTTCTTTTAAACCAAAAATAACCAAACAGGCCAAACAGCTTATGCCTAAAATCAAGGTCCTGCTTATTACTCAGCAAAAATATTTCGCTTCAACAATATTGATTTTGGTATTCGACAATAACATATGATAAAATTTCACTTTAAATTGGAATTCCAATTAATCTCATTCGTTAAATTAATTAATAATTTTTTGCAGTATCTTTGTTTCTGCCAAATAAATGATCTGATTATATCAGCATTATTAATGAGTATTTAAAAGTAGTGCTGTTCGTAAGTACTTTTTAAATATGATAACGGTATTCCAATATTTCGAAAGTGATGTATTATAATTTACCAGTATTTTTTTACAGTAGCTGGTGCAAATTTACTCTAGCAAGGTATTTGTCTTGACTTTATACTTAAGGGTTAATTGTGTAGATTAATAATTTGATGACAAATATATTTTACGTCGTACGTGATTTTCATGAGCAGATAGCTATGTGGAAAATAGCTTATTTAGCTTATGTTGAGCAAACGAGAATAAAGCGTATGGCATAAACAATACTAGCGTATATAATACCGGAGCTAACTTTGGGTGGTGCAAGTGGGTCTTAGTGTCAGTACCTCCATTCATTTACGGTGGTAGAGACACCTAAAACCTTGAAAATAGCTATTAAAATGTCTGAAAACATAAACAATCCAGCAATTGATGAATGAAATGATAGAATAATGGGTGCTCTTTCTTTACTGCATTGTATCAAAATTTGTTTACGATTTGTTGCAAGGTCTATAGAGCCCGTTCACTGAAACTTTCTAGTAAAAATACGCATAGAAATGGCGGGAATGGTTAAAAAGTTTAAAAATGCTTTGATCTGGAACCTCTGGAAATAATGGATGTGGGATGGAGTGAATCGAGCGAACAGAGTGAAAAGAGAACAGACTTTATTTTTACTCTCGAGTTGGTAAAAGACGGGACAAAAACGGCGATTGATAGAGTACTTTTAACATAATGTTTGGTGCGTATATTTGCTTCAAACGAACGATACATGTATATTTTCATTGGATAGTTTCTTTAAAATTGATTTTACGAAATGCACTCAGTCTTTTACTTGCCTTATATTTAGAAGTAAAAAGTGAGAGTGTTTTTCTCGGGTGAAAGCACCCATTACACCTTCAAATAATCTCAAGTGAATTACGTTACTTTCAACCCTTAGTTATCTCCTATTGAATACAATATAATTAATCTACTATTGAACACATATGTCAACAAAAGCTCAGTTATCACAGTTATTTAAAAATAAAAGCCAATAATAGGATTAATTGAATTCTGTTTGCTTCTAGATACCTATCGGAGTACCGTCACGTGAAGCGCGGCGCCACGTGGAAGGGCTCGCGGCATTGGTGCCAGGGTCGCACGGCTACCGGTACGGACCCTCTCCCCACACTACGACCACCAATTTCTTCTCACACTTATAAACCTCACAGAAACATTATCGAGACAAATCTTACGTACCTACTACACCCATGGGGTAGATTAAAATCTCCGCCCGTACTGTCAGCATGCCCGCTCCCTGCAATGGCAATAAAGTATGAAGGGATAATTGCTTGTTTTTACGCTTTCGACAGCGTTTCGACCTAATCCGTATATCACCACCTCTTCCTTTCTCTGCCAGTGCCACCCTCTACGATTATGATTGAGGAGACCTAAGTCAAGACTCGTGACGTTGATCGATATCTCCTGTTCATTATTACACGTGCCCTAAGCCGACTGTTTAATATCCTCGACACTTATTACAAACTTAGCGGTACAAGTTGTGGCTGGCGGGATAAATTACCTAATGTTATATTTGTTTAACATAGAATATGTCTAAAAACTTGTGTTTAATCAAATGAAAATAATATATCAATGTTTTTCACATTATATAGTGCTGATAAATTCGTTGTTAATAACTAACGTTAAATATACCAACTCCAACAGGATTTAACAAGTATTTTTTATTAATCTGATACACTAAACCGCATACATAAAACGAGCGTGTAGATTTTACGTATAAAATTAAGTAAATACGTGAATATATTTAAAATTACTGACGGCATAGTAGGTACTCACATAATTATGCCATAAATATAAATATGATTATGACTACTTTCACAAGTACAAAAATTATCACAATTAGCATAACATGTGCAAGTTCATTGCAAGACCATTCCTTGTGATGTTAACCTTAGGTAAGTACCTCAAATTTAAATTGGTAGTGTAAAATCTTTCATGACGTGATTAATATACGTCCTACGAGACTTATTAATAAATAATTGTTCGTCCTTATGTATCTGTCACTTAGACATTTTAGAAAGAGACGGTATAGATCCATAGGACGTTTTTAAATAAGGAGATAAAATGTTGTTTGTATGTGTGACAGCTGCTGAAGTGCCGGCGTGCTACAGCGGCGAGACGTGGCGCGCGGTGACGCTGGAGGAGTTCGCAGCGTGCCCGTGGAACCTGGCCAACAACCGGCAGACGCGCATGCTGGCCGACCTGGCGCTCGTCGGCTGCTACAACGGCACGCTGCGCCACCGCACGCCCGACTCCGACCGAGTGCTGCTCGCCTCCGCCAAGAGGAATCTCGCCGCCATGGCTTACTTCGGCCTCACCGAGTTCCAGAAGGTAATAGTTATTTATTATACAAGGGGGCAAAGTTGTTGTTTAACTCTCGGGCTTATATTGAGACCCGAGCAAGCGAAAGATTCCAAAAATTGAGCCACGAGCGTAGCGAGTGGTTCAATAACTGGAATCTTGAGCTTTACGAGGGTCTCAAGGCACGAGAGTTGAACAAACTTTGCCGCCGAGTGTAATACAACATTTTTCCGCTCACTATTGCGAGGAAAATACAGACTACATACGATTATAAATCTTATCTGCATGTAAGTTATCTTGAAGAAACCATCAAAAATCAATTTCAAAATTTGTCATAGAGTAGGTACGCTCCTGGTACTACGATATTGCCAACAGCTTACCAAGTGCGGGATAAGACATGATCACATGACCAATTTAAGGTGTGACCTCTGATAGCGCATATTTACTATGGGCATATAAGACTCACATATACTGGACTGGTGGTAAGTGATAGGAATTAGATTACTTTGCCCCACATGTAGGGTTTGCAATTCGAATATTCGAATATTCGAATTATTCGCCATAAATATTATTCGAATACTACAACACTCATTATTCGAATAAAACGAATATTTCGAATAGTGCAGATTTTATTCAGAAATTATTATTTTTTACGAAAACCTGTAATAAAATGCCTGTTTTAATTGTATTTCACTTTAATAACTCCGTGGAAACAGATTTTAATTCGAAGTAAAAAAAAGCCTAAAATTAAATCTTCTAAAACTACCTAAATATCGTAGTATAATTGGTAAAAGGATTGAGAATTCGGCTACTTGCTACGTAATTTGTATTATAGGTCCTCCCACTAGGGTTAAGTTAGCACACAACAACATTGTCCTGTAATGAGATAGAGATTTTGAAATTAAGCACTGTTCTTTTTTCGTACCGATGGCAACAGTGAATGTGAATACAATGAATTGTAAAATAGACTAAAAAGTTTTTATACCAATGAAAATATATCTAGTAGTATTTTCATTGGCACTAACATTCATTTCATTCATTAACTTTTTTTGAAATCAGTACTTTATGTAGCTGTGTGTGAAATCATTCAATTCAACTCTCGTGAAACTACCTATACTGAAATAAACAGAAACCCTAAAAGCTCAATAAGCCAACCATTACCTGTATGCGTACCATGAGTTGTTTTCGATTGCAACTGCGGCACCACTACTCCGGCAAGAGCGAGATGGATTGTCGAATACCGCAGTCGCAATTGAATACAACCCATGGTAAGCACACTGCATAAGAAATAGATCCTGCTCTTAGTTTAAATTTTTCGTGCATGCTGTAATTATACACCCAGTGCCTTATTTCAATGACATGTATATTATATTGACTTGACTTAATCGGTAAATACTATTTGGTTTTACACAGTACAGTCGGTATGCACCAATTTTTGATAGAGCTTACACTCTCTTCAGACCATATCTTTATTACTTTTAGAGATATCATATCAGCGATTTATAGTGAACCAATTATTCTACGTCAACTTGAGCTAAGCCGCATCAGTTAAAATTTAATAAGCCGCCTATTAGGCATTGTTACTTGTTACCATACCATTTTATATTTTGCAGTCTTAACAAGTATCAATACAAAAATGATTCAAATAAAAATAGACTTTATTCATTTGCTTAACTCAAACATGTGGATAAGGTTAAGATTGAAAAGGATCTGAAGTGTTGCGGATAGTCTGTAGAGTAGTGTTTTACAAAAAAATCCGTAAACCTGATTCTTCCAGATCTTGACTCGCTTGTGCCCATTCGAATCAGAATCACGATCTGATTGAATCTTGATAGTAAAAAAAATACCACAAAAAATCCTTTCTATTTCGCCACATTTTTGTATGCACTTACTTTGAGCAAGGCGTAATGAAAACTTAAATTTTATATGGAAATTTAGGGTCATTTTTTATTATCAGGATCGCATCAGCTCGTGATTCTGATTTGAATGAGCCCATGAAGGTCCAGATCTGGAAGCATTAGGTGTTCGGGATTTTTTTTGGGAAAAGCTTAGATACCAACATTAGGAATAGTCAACCAATCGCTCTTGTTCCTGTAACAATGTTAAAGGAATAAAGCATACCTACATATTTAACAATTAAACTACTTAAAATCATTATTTTGACTTATTTTTCAAAAATATTCGTTTTATTCGTTTTATTCGAATATTCGAATATTGAAAATCGAAGTATTCGTATTATTCGAATACTAAAATTGGACGAATAATGCAAACCCTACCCACATGTGGATAAAATGCGTTTTTCCACGCTAGTTTTAAAGGACACAACAGCGCTTTCCGAGCTAGTGAGGGGAAAATCAATTTCTTCACTTATACGTACTGCACTAGAGGCTGGTTTTTCACCCAACTACGAGAAGGGGATTTCAACGGATTTGAGCTATTTATATATACATACAGGTTGTAATGGTTAAGTTTTTATAGGCTATTATTCATTATATATAAAAGATATCAATAAAGTTCTTCACAGAAACGCGCGCACGTACGCGCACACACACACACACACACACACTGTCTGTCTTACTTTGCCTCTATCCATAAATGAGAGGGTTTTAGAATTGTCATAATACCCTGACTGAATGTTTATGTAGGTACACTTGTTACAACATATCCAGAGTGTAGGTATTTATGACGTAAACGATGAGCGATGACCTGATGTTAGAATTATCAATTTTACATATCAAGATGTAAACAATATTACTCCGATTAAAAACTATTTTCGTTCGTTCGATAGTGCTCAGCTTAATTAGAAACCGGCTATAAGTGTTTAGCGTAGGCGACAGATGTAGGCCGCCGCCGCTGGCCCTGGAGTCCGCAAAACAGAGCCTCTCAACAATATTGCATTTCTGTAGGTAGCATACTAAAGTGTGCTTTACTGTAGGTATCATTCATGAGATGAGAGCAATCTAAAACTGTTCGAACAGGGCAAGGAAGGAACTGTAGAAGCGGAATAACTTTCGAGTCGTAAAATAAGACGGAAATATCGACACCGATAACATGATTTATTGCTGGCGCTTTATGGATATGGGTCGTATAGTGAAGAAGGACAAGAGGGTAAGCATGCACAATTACCTAGTCCACCTATTCTCGAGCACTGACCCCGGACGAAGATAAGCACTGGCATTATTTGCACTTGAATAATTGTTCCCGTATCTATGGCGCCATTTGTTACTTCGCACCCGGGCTTACGGTTGCCACGTTACCTACGTGGCAACCAACCAACCAACCTATTCCAACCGATTTTTGATCTTGATCAAAATGCTTGACGATCGTTGGTTGCTCAGCCTACTTGTCAGATTACACGTTAAAACGTCAAGACCTAACGCCGCGCCGTCTTTTAAATAATACTTCAACTAAATGTCCAGTTACCTTGTCATTTGAAAGTATGGGCTCGTATGCGTCAAAGTCAAAGCCGGCAGTTCTGATTGTTTTCAGATTTGTTTATGAATTTTATGATGTTGGTTCAATGAATAATCGAAGTATGTGACCTCGAGCACCAACCGTAACTTTGTAAAAGAAAAAACGATTTTAGTTTTTGATCGAACCTTTTTAAGGCGTTTTTAAAGTAGACTGAAATTGTTACAATATGGGAGTAGAGAGATCTATTAATAACTAACTTTAACTAATCTTATTTTGCACTATAGTGAAAGGGTATTAAATTAAAGGCGCTCGAACGCCTACAAAAAAAGGCATTTTTTGGCTCTTTTATTCACTACCTAAAATTAAGATCGGAGTTCAAAATTGAAAGAGATATTATACAGTAAAAGTGACCGTTGTTACGCGGGGACTCAGGAGGTTAAATTTATTATATTTATAAACTCAGTTCGTATTTTTAAGGTTAATGAAAAGCCAACATGGGAAATATAAAATCAATTTAAATAGTATTTTTGATGAAATTGAACCTATTATAAGCGGTTTTAGAACGCATTAGGAATGACTCACACTAGAACGGGATTGGACGAGGCGGGACAGGATGATCTGTCAGTTTCTATAAAAAACGTCACGGACATCCGAAGGCTCCGAGCTATCACGTGCTTCTTTCTATAGAGATTCACAGGTCGTCTCGTGCCGCCCCGTCCCGTCCAGTGGGGTTAGCATGGTTGCCATTTTATCGCTTATCACGCTATGCGTCACTTTCGCACATACATACTTGTTAGAACGTGACAGCAACGTCGGTAAACGATAAAAACCCGACCATCATAGACTAGCTGGCCTAGTGTGAGTCATCCTTTTTGGAGGGCTAATTAATTGTGGATTTATAATAGTAGTTTATGCGACTGTACATAATGAAGGGCATTACAACACGAGTATGAAAACGAGGCGAAGGCGAGTTTCAAAATAAACTAACACGAGTGTTTAATGCCTAATTATGTACTAGAGAGGTATGGGCATAGCGGATGCATATCGTTTAGTGTGGTAGGGCACAGCACAACGAATTTTGTCTCGCTCAAATCTGGAGCAGAGCCCATCTGGGGAAGTACCTCCACCTTACAGAAAACCGCAGTTTAATAACACTAGACCCTACTCATAGTGTTGTGTTTCTGTTGGTGAGTAAGGTCGCCAGAGCTCCAAGAGGATTCGCTGTGTTGACAGCTGGGGACCCACGGAGCAAAGCCCTTGGCCCGGTTAGCTGTCAGCACAGCGAATCCTCCTACGCGCATGTAACACCCCTGGAGTTGCATATAGCGTCCATAGGCTACGGTGACCGCTTACCATTAGGCGGGCCGTATGCTTGTTTGTCACCGACGTAGTATATAAAAAAAAATGTAAAAAAATTTATTGTGGCACAATCTTACACAAATCGACCTAGTCCCACGGTAAGCTCAATAAGGCTTGTGGTGTGGGTACTAGACGACGATATATATAATATATAAATACATATAAATTCTTAAATACATAGAAAACATCCATAACTCAGGAACAAATAAATATTCGTTATAAACACACACATAAATGCGTTGACCAGGATTCGAACCCGAGACCTCCTGCTTCGTAGGCAGGGTCACTACCAACTAATCTAGGAGGCCTTTAAGCAAGGAGGCGTTAAGAATAGTTACCTACACTACTTTATTTACACATATCATAAGTAATTAGTCTAAGATGTGTTCAGGAACCTTAAGGCAATTAACTGTATTGTTACTAGGGCTACTTCTGAAAAATCTATAGACTATCTGCCTTATTCATAAAAAAGTTAACAGAAGTTTAAATTAAATTATGTTTTCTCCCATTCTGACAAACGCGATTGTCAAAGTGATAGATAAGGACAAACAATCATTTAGCTAAACATTTGTTGAAGTGCGTTTATGAATAACGCCAAAACGCTAAAATAACGCAATAAAATAAACTGAAACAAATTATTCACTAATTTTCACTCGTAAACAGTAAAAAGTCAACAAACAAATGACTGTTCGGAATACCCATTTGAATTTGACAGCTGTTCAAAATTTAAACTCATACTCATAACCTACCTACTGTTTTCAGGCGGTAATGTTAAAATTACAGTTCTAGTCTATAGATTCAGAACGCATTTTATAGCGCTAATAATATGTGCGTACAATACTCAGATGCCTGGAAAGAGAAAAGCAGTCTTAGAATAAAATCATATATCTTCGAGAATGACGGTGTGCCTAGGATCTGCACTGCATACATACATTACGAGCTTGGTACTCTATTGCAAAAGCGTATTTAGCTGTATGTTGTTCCCTGGCAGATATCGCAGTACGTGTTCGAGGAGACCTTCAACCTGCGGTTCGCGGTGCCGTTCACGCAGCACAACGCCACGGTGTCGGGCGCCACGCTGGCCGCGCTGTCGCCCGCGCAGGTGCAGCACATCAAGCGGCTCAACTCGCTCGATCTGGAGCTCTACGAGTTTGCCAAGAACCTCATGTTCAAGAGGTCGGTACCTTTGTTTACTTCATCCATTCTGAATTAAGGATGACTCATTGTATAGACCGGGCCGGGATGCGGAAGTCATTGGCACATCGTCCCGGTCGTGAGCCATCCTTTATGCGAGGCGAGTGTCATTTAGTCGTGTGAAACGTGGACTCACATTTTAGTTTTTAGCTCCGAGCCACAATGCTTAAAACGAAATCCTTATACCCACGTAGTTTATTCCAGTTTGTCCGCCCGTTTTAGGTATTGTACTCGGAAATTGTTACATGGTTAATGATGTTGGAATGTCGAAACTTTTTTGTCAGCCGCTTATTTGTTTTTAAAATCACTCGGAGGCACTTCATAGACTTCGGTGTAAAAGTAAAAAGAAACATTATTTTTGAAAGTAATACCATTTAATTTCAATTCTATTACTAATATCATTGCACCTATTATTTGATAGGTTTCGAAAATGCGTATGCATCATAATCGATATTCAAATAGTTTATTTGGTTTTTCCTATCAATATGATCAGAATCAAGTATTAGTCGAGCACATCGTCTAAACACCGTCTTGTTCGGTTCTAGTGAAGAGATCATTTTGAAAATATCGATTTATCTATATTAACCCACGGCTTCGCTTCGTAATTTATTACGAATAAAAATACTTTGGCCAAATTAAATAAAACATTAGTAAAAATACGATAATATAAGTATGGGTTCGTGCACAAATCACGGGAGATTTTATGGGCTTTCCCCCTAAGTGATCTTTGGTGAGGTATACTCGACCTAATTTTAAAATTAATACTGTTGTATTATTAAATCTTGTTTAATTAATAATTTCTATAAATTGTGGTTTAGGTATATAGAGCCACGCGTATAAAAGACTCGCTATTTTGAAGTTTGAAGTGATGATTTAGGTACATGAGTAGGTATATAAGTATATTTTTCTCTTAGTTACCTTCAATGTAGAAAAATACACGTGATGTCTCCTTGGACCCCCTACCTAAGTGATTTTTCGTGAGGGTTTCGTGACCCCCTCCTTTCGAATTTCGCGTGATTTGTGCACAAGCTCTATCTGATAAGCGGTAACTTTCCTTATTAGTGAAATAGCATAGAGTCAGAATGGCGGGTGTATCTACAAATATAAGAAAGAAATATACCAAAATTTTGTACCTAATTGCTACTATCTAGTACTTCTGTTAAAATAATTAGTACCTCAGCGTAATTAAAGTCAATCACACCCGACAACCTTATGTAAAAAACACTGAAACTACAACTGAAAACGCAGAAATACTTTTTATTATGAACGTACCAATTAGGTACTTACTAAATTTTAAATTGATAACATTCACTAAAAACTTATGGGATCATTGCAAACTAAAATACACCCGCCAACCTGACTTGTTTAGATACACCCGCCATTCTGACTCACGATATTTAACTAAAGTATCGATACTTTTATTTTTCAAACATAGGTCTTTTTCTACATGTTTTTAGTCAGAGCGTCGAAACCCTGGAATTTATAAACATGATTCTTAAAGGATAGTAACAATACGTCCGAAAACATACTAACCTAACCTACGAAATAATAAACGTACTAACTGAAATACTAACTTGGCGAATACTCCTTTACTTACTTCCAGTATTTGACACAGTACAGTTAGTATTTTATTCGCACGTTTAGTTCTTCCTTACCGGTTAATTATTATCCTTAGTTAAATAGTTGCGTAATAACTAGTTCTTAAATCTGGTAAAAAAATTAAGTTTAGTTGTAAACAGCAGTTATCTGATTACGCTGTTTATTTTGAAGCGCCCGCCTTTTATCGCCTTTTCGTTTTTTGCGTGCTCTTGCAATTAGATCTATCCCGCTCTCTTTTGCTTGAGCATCTGGACTTCAATTTACCTCCTATATCTATAAATAAATGAAAAATTGTATCGAATAGGTTTGAGGCCCTGAAGAAACGCGATTCTGACTTCGAGTACCGCTGGCGGCACCTTGGCGAGGTGGCTCCGCGCAGCGGCGTCACGGAGTTCGACTGGGACAGCAACCTCGAGGACGCCACCACAGAGAAGCACCGCGGCCGGCGGTAAGCCGTCGGCCCGCCACTCCACTAGTCAACCACCACGATACTACCTGACCTAGCCGCCAACACGTCATACTTATTCGTATAGGTAAACATTCGTAGTTACACCCGTTAATACTAAACTCTAAATGTTAAAATAGGCCTGTACAAATATTTACATTTGAGTAAAAGTAGTGTTTTGCTAATTTTTCCTTTTTAGATTCTTCTTAAAGCCTCTTTATTTAAGCTATATTAAATATTATTTATGATAAGTTTCGTAGATGTTGGCATCTACGCATTGTGCTATAATTCCATCCCTTGTAATTATAATGTCTAAATATAAATTATATTTTATCCCGTTATTATATGAAAAGAATGTTAACGTTGAAACAGGGTAGGTATTGCATCTAGGATAAACCCAACGAAGTAGCCTTTAATGTAATTATCTGGGTAAATGAGTGACATGACTTAAATGATAGCTAATGAGCAGGATTTTAATTGTAAAATATATGTTTACGTGACCGACGAGTATCTATTTTATACTTACCAGCAGCTTTTTAATTAATTTATAACATTTTTTTAAGTATACTCGTACATATTATTAAATTGTATTGGATATTGTATTGTTTCTAATAATACTTTTTTTTAATAATTTTAAAGTCTCATTGCAATTAGCCAAAGATCAAAAAATGGATGTACATAAGTCGTCAAGATAAATGTAACGATTTAACGTAAGAAAGAGAATAAAGTTAACTTTTAATGGTAGCTGTAGGTCAGATGTGTGGCTGAGTTTACAGACTTTCGGCTCTAGGTTACCATATGAGCTCGGTTTGCCTGACACGTGAACATGGAACAGTACGCGTCGTGCAGGAGCAGGCGTGCGTGGCTCGTACATAAGCCTCCACGCATTACATAAGGTCGCGATGCTCTTTCCATATCGGGCAACAACAATGCGATTTATAATATTTTACAAGCAAATTTACGCCGTATTGGAAATGATTAACCAATCATTTGCACAGGTGAAAATATTATGTGCTGAACGAATGATCAAAACATGGTTTCAATGAATATACATTATTTTGTTACCTGAAACCTGTAGTATATTTTAGGATAAAAATCTGTAAATCATCATGTTTTAGGTACGTTTCAATTTCAGGGTCTTAGTCTCTCAGCCACTCACCTGGCTCCAGAAAGCTACTGTCAGCTTTATCAAGTAAGAGTGTTCTTGTGTTGTTATTATTAAAATATTTTGGCCGACCGTTTTAGTTTCGTCCAATTATAAGTTACATATCTTTATCAATTAGGTTAGTGTTGTTGTAAGTAGGTTATATAACTAAATCACTGAAGTGATCTCTGAAACAAAGCATACGGAAAGGCAGCGGCTATAGAATAAGGTTTTTGTTTGTATACCGCGAACAAATGACTATTAGAATATTATACTTATGTTTAAACACAAAAACTGATGCAACAATAGTTTTACCTAGGCGTCACTTTCACTAATGGCGTGTGCTGCGTCGTTTCTAATTTCAAATGGCATTCAGCGTCCATACGAGCGTATTAATTAGTGAGTTGAACAAAACCAACCACTGCAGCACTGCTAGAACTACATTACGTGTTAGGTATTACTGTGCCTAAACACGTCCCAGTGACGAGAGGCTAAGTTATATTTTATTATTTAAACATTTGTTTTAATAAGCAATATTGTTTAGTTCGGTTCCAGTTACGGCACAAAGCTAATCAGTATTTTTAAGGCTTGTGCAAATGGAATGGATAACATAGTCAATAAGTCGAGCAAAACATAGGCACGGCCGTACCATCCTATTCTAGAAACAGTTCGTGACATGTTGGCTACAACATGACATAGATATATTCTCAATAACATTTAACTTGAACTTGTAGTTTAAGAACTATCGAACGTCAAAGTTCCTTAGTTTGATCACTAACTCACTCACAGATCATCAAAACTCTAAGGCACTTCTAGGAGGCCCAGAAGCTCCAAATTTTAAACATTAGTAGTTTATAGCCTACCAGGTCATGGAAAAGTTATACCAACTGCATAAGTAAGTAGTAATTCCATATACTCGTAATTATATACTTGTGTAGTTCATGCACAATATTAGACCTGCAGGTAGGTACAATACCAAATAATGGTATCAGTAGGTCTGCCTACAAAAAGAGATGAGATCCCATCAAACATATTATCTATATGTAAAAAGACACAAGTATCGCTCTACAATTCTTATGCCGCAAAAAAGTTTTGAGATGTAATGTTAAAACTAGTCGGTTATTTTAGTCGAGTAGGTACCGGGGATATCCTTAGTTATCCGTAGCCGAACACAGAGTTGAAATAAAATAGGCAAGTCGGTGGAAATCGCGTTCTATGGACACCCCCCAGTACTTACCCGACTAAAATAACCGACTTGTTTTGACATTACATCTCAAAACTTTTTGCAGCATAACAATTGTGGAGCGGGATTGTATTTTTTTATATGTAAGTAATGTTTTTGATGAGATACATTACGTTATCTTTATACTTATTACATCACCCGTACCTAAAGTTTATAGGTTTGTCAGCAAACCTGAGAGACTAGTCCGCCTGCCACCACCGCACCACGCATTTCCGCATAGCCGACCATCGTCAGCTATAATCCAAATAACACTGCTAAAATACTATACTTACTATTTTTTGTGAATGATATGGAGTATTCTATATATTTGTAATTCTATCTATGGAGTATACTTGTTCAAGAAGTGTAGTTAACATAGACCTAGCATTTCTGACCGTAAGGTCTGTGTGGTGTATTCCTTAACTGTGTACCAGATTCATTTGTGTAGGTAATAAATATAAACTTAATACGATATTTTTAGCAAAGCGTATTTACAATATTTGTTGGGTTTGAAGCACTGTCATTTGTTTACAACTACTACGTGCTTTACGTAACTTTTGTTGTTTGGGGTAGTAGCCAAGATAATCAGTAGATAGGTAGTGGACCATATTGTAAAGTCACGCTTCATTTGTATACCTACGATATTCATTTGTGTCGATAGACGATAGGCCCCTGACGTATGATATTTGAAGCAATGTTTAGGTGCTGGATTGTTCACAGTCCAATGTCGTAACCGAAGCAGATGAACTGCTCATGGTGCCTATCGGCCGCACTTTTATCACGGCGCGACGGAGAGGTCGACCTTTGACAATAAATTCGATAGATACAACTTGCGTTGCTTTTGTTTACTTAGCTGATATGAGAACTAGATGAAGCCATTTGCTAGATAATCATCAGATTAAAAAAAAACACGTTTTTAATGTTACTTGAGCGAATGTAACGTATTTTTTACCTATTTATCTTTGTGTGATGTAGTCATTGTTTTTCGTCTGATTGAATTTGTTCGCTGACAATATGTCAATGGTATTGCATTGTAATTTTAGATATAAAGGAAAATAATGTTTATTATAATAATATGTATATTTTCGGTGTGTAAAAAAACACTAAGCCCTGTGATAATATCTGTTTGCACCCAAGATTTCAAAATAAACGCTCTCATACACCAAGCCTTATTTTCTCACTGGTCAAAATAAATATAGGTAACTCATAGCCTCGTCACCCTTTCCTGAAAAAAGTTTAACGACCGTCAGTAATAACTAGCTAACCACAATTCGGTTACTACATAGTCATTATTTATTACTCATGGTAGCTTAACTGTTTAAAGCAAGTGTAGATAAGTTGGTAGCTGCCTAATTAAATCGGATCGCTTTATATTTACAAATAAGTTTCACCTACTTATGAGAATGCCCGTTTAAGGCATAAGTAAGTAATACAAGATCTAACTTTGCTGCAATTCACTAAGTAATCAAATGGGAAAGGGTGTTCAGGAACGTTGATCGCCAGTATAATGGGTGCAATTGCCATATATCAAGTTAGCCATTTATAGAGCACGTAAATGTTATTCTTAACTATTGTCGTATAGGTGTTACGAGTAACTTATCGAATGTGCGTATCAGGGCCTATACCACGAAAATCGAACGATTGCGGATTTGTATCTCCATCTCTGTCACACACTGTGCATATTGGAGTGACAAAGACGTTTTCCCGTCAATGCCAGTTTTCGATGTTCGTGGTAGGCGTGCAGATAGCTGCACGAACTAGTGCCGATTGTGTGGTCTTGTACCAAATTTTAGGATTTAGTTTGTTAAGTTCCAGACTGAACCAAATCATATGACGTCATGTTGTTTTAATAAACACTGAGTAATGAAATAAATGAAGATAAAAATATTGTGTTTTGTTTTATTTCCTTTAGTTTATATACTTAAGTAAATGGATGTCAAGAGTCACTATTCCTTCAAAATACGCTCATGAATTTAGTACCATTTTGTTATGATTTAACGAAATTTTAATAATTTCTTCTGTGCAAATCAAACAAATTTCGACAAAATACAAAAACACACTTTACCTCACCACTGCGTGAAAACCAATATAGTTACCGAAATATGCGCTGGCGTCAGGGCAACCTAGAATTGTTGCCAGACGTTCTATATCAATGGTGTGTTCATATTTCGCATTTAACCGTTTGAAACGGCGTAACACAGCTGTGTAACACAATGGAACGAAATTTGTCCCCGAACTTCAACATAGGATTTTGTTAAACATATAATACAGAAATCGTCTAAAAAATGGTTTTCTAGAAACAATTGTGTATATTAAAGAACTCCTTAAAAAATCACCACTCGATTCATTTCAATGCTAAAGTTATGAATTTTTGTTTACCGCGAGGTGTCGTGAGGACATATGAATTTTGTATGGGAGAAAAAAACAATATTTTATTTTTTATTTTTTCTGACATACTTTTACTGATTATATTCATTAACGGTATAAAAATCCTACTAGAATATAAGGTGTGCTATATTATGAACTACTTGGAATGCGTGTGACTGCAATATTTATTTTTATACAGATTTTTTAATGATGAGGACATTTTTCTTTTTGAAATGTTTATTGGAAAATATAAAGTAACGGTAACAATTAACAAAAATTAAATACATTAGAAATTAACAATTATAAAAAGGAACACAAATAATAGAAAAAAGGAAGTAAAAAAAAAGAGAAAAAAAAAAACTAAATGAAAACTAAAACTATCTTAACCTATGGGGCCTAACCTATATGTACATATGTCCCCAATGTTAACTGAATATGGAAGAGTGCCCACAAGGCTGGCTGCATTACCTCGCTGAATGGCAATACCAATACGCTGAGCGAGGAAAGAGCCAGCCCTGTGGTCACCGGTGGAATGAATAAGCCTGTGTTTAAGCTTAAGAAATAAATTGAGGGCCTCTGGCCCCCAAGGACCCAAGGTTTCAACGGCAAACGCCGCAAATACATAACTTTCGCCTAAAGATGCGTATTTGCGACGTTTTGCGGTTTCGGCTGAAGCGGCAGCGCTGCCTGTGCCTGCCCTTAATGACGTCGTGCCGAGGTGAGACGGCGCGAGGGTGTACTGAAAAATGTGTGTTTTGAAATGTACACTTTTTTTGAAATCCACCCATTAATATTAGTAAAATATCGGTTTTCCACGTATATATTGTTATACGAAATTAATTCAAGTTTTGGCTCTTTTACTACCTAAAATTAAGACCAGAGTACCATTGTATCATATATACTTAACAGTTTGTAAAAACCACCTATATTTTGAGGTGAGATTTTCATAAGCATAGGTCTCTTAATAGAGAATAAGTAATCCCACCAAAAACATAAATGTGAAAATGAAGCCAAGTTCCATATGAGAATATCGTTATTTGTCGACTCCGCCGACAAAAGATCTGGTATCTAAATGGATGCCTTAAATGGAAAGTTAAAGAATGTGAAGTTAAAGATTTGACTTGGCTAGTTTTTCTACTGATGATGATGAGTACTTGGCTAGGGTACAAGTACTCATCGAAACAAAACTAACGAGTCCTAACACGAGGGTATCACGCCAACTAATTCTTGAGATCCAGTGGTCACCTTTCTGCTCGATCATCAGACCTTGGGCGTCATTTACGGTCCAAGTGTGAAAAAGGAAATGAACCTTATCAATGATTAATAAAGTATAATGCTTTTCCCAAAACGGTGCAACTAAACCAAAACGTGATTGTCAGATACATTTCTATATTTTTTGCAACCATAAACATTATATCTATCTTTATATCGCTCTTACATATGTACCTGTATCAATGTGTAATAAAGACAGTGATAATGTCGCAACCTTCAATTTCATACTTTTTTTATTAACAAAAATTAACTATATTTTTCTTCTATTTATAAGGTGTTCAAGATAACTAAAATGTCGCGGTACGAATATTAAAAATACCACCGACTTCTGTTTTAGCCTTCGTTTTATTTGATCGTTTCACCGTTTTAAAAAGTTTAAATGAATGCATCAAACGCATGAATGATTTTTTGCGATTTATGCTTATATATCTCAATCAACGGTTCTCGAGTGGCGACCGCGTACCGGAAGGCGCAGCGTGGGTAGGCCCCCCACAAGGTGGACTGATGACCTGGTGAAGGTCGCAGGAGTCCGCTGGATGCGGGTGGCGCAGGACCGGTCATTATGGAAATCTTTGGGGGAGGCCTATGTCCAGCAGTGGACGTCTTTCGGCTGAAAGGATGGAGGAGGAGGATGGATGGATATCTCAATAACCAATTAAGCTATATTTATGAAATTAGGGCACTCGTTAGTCTCGGGGGTCTAAATGGATGGGTAAAATTTTGTGTGTTTATATTCAGTCGATTTTGATTAACAAAGGGGTCAAAAGTGCCCCCCGATAGTTCGTATAAATATACCTACACACTGCAGCTGCGTCGCCTGAACTTGGCTGGACACGCTGCCACGTCTAGACCAAGGAAAGCCTCCAGTACCCAGGGCACTTAAATAAATAATTAAATATCTTTGCTCATTTCATAAATTTTGATCGCTACCACATAACGTGTACTTATTCGGTACGGAGGCGGTTTTCCCAATGGGACAGCTTACATTACAGTTATACATAAGGAGAGTTTCTATCCGCCTTCATCCCGAATGGCAAATACCCGTTGTCTGAATGGTCATCTACTTACGTGCAAACTAAATAATTCTTGATGCCGAACCGCAATTTAGCACCGTTTGCTCCGATGGTGACTGTATCTGCCTGCATGACAATGGACTTATGGCACGTAGGATCAATTCAACAAAATATGCATCTAATTTATATGTAAGTCCGGCAGGACATGACGATTGTGTAACTTGCTGACGAGAAACGCCTATAATGTACAATATTTGCATTCGCATAGGTTCATTCGCACAGAAGTTCAAAGGAGTAGGCACGGAACGAAACAATTGCAATTTCAAGTTATGATTTGGTTGGTTAAAATAACTGTTACTGGATAGGCTGATAGCTAATTGGCTGAATTACCTAGGTACGTCTAGCAGAATGGTAACGAAAGCAAAGTTTTTTTAGGTGCTAAATCCAGCTACATACCTACTTTGTAATGACTATAAGGGCCATTTTTCAAAGTCAGTCAAAGTTGTGCCCCCCCAACCCCCATTTTTTTACATAGTTATTTTTTTTGTGAGTTATAATATAATCAGAATCGAGACCTGTTTCAATTCTAATAGGAGAAAATAATTGTCCCACAATTGTTACACATTTTCCGAACCATTCCGTTACCGCCCATATGTCAGTCTATGGAAAAATGGCATCGGAATGGGAAAAAAATGCTTGGGACACTTTTTTTCTTCTATTAGGATCGAGAGAGCTCGCGATTCACACAATCACATAAAAATTCCTAATAAAAAAGTGGGGGGAGACAGCTATGAAAAAAACGGCCCATATATGTATAGGGGGTACATGGCTAATACCCCCTTATTCACAAAAAAAGTTAACAGACGTTTTATATTGTTAAAATCTGTTTTCTCCCTTTTTAACAAACGCAAATATCAGACTGACAGGTAAGGGCAAACAATCATTAGCTGAACTGTTTGATCTGCGTTTATGAACGCTATTAATATATATAAGTAGGTATATACCTATTACCTATACAATCTAAGCGAATGATTAAACTATTTTAACACGTTCACTGTCCCGATTTGACATGGGAATCATACTTACGGCTTTGTAAAAGAGGCGAGCCGTTCTAACGAAATCTAAATATGGTTAGACACTATTCCACTGTAACGCATACAGAGCCATATTTATAGCATCGGTCTGTTATTTCTTTATTTTGAATAAAACAAATTCAAAATCATATAAGTACCTAAAGGTGTTAGAGTAGAAAATGAAGATATAGGTATTTTGCAGAATTTTATTCATGCGGTATAGGGTTAAGTGTCTATAAGCTACAAGAGTAAGTAAGTAAAAACGTAGGTTCAAAAAAAAAAGGGTGAATGCAGCACCTACGAGCCGGCTGATATGAAGTAGGTATAGGTACGTATCCTCGCGAATACGCATTATGTGATTATAGTTGCCGATTTCTAAGTCTGAACTTTTGACACTTGAGTATTGACGTACTTAGTGATGAGGCTAAGACAAATCGTTTGTCAAATTCAGCGATTATTGATTTTAGCGATGAATTGTTTGATTCGATTTTACTACTACGGATTTGTATTTGATAAGACGTGAATAAGACCGAGAAACTTCGACAAACTGCGCATTTGTCATACGATTTTTTCCAAAGTCATCTTAGTTTCGTTCAGAAATCAATACTGTTGAATTCTTAAAATGTAAGATAAAAACCTTCATAGTTAATTTGTCTTATTTAAAATAACATTTTTTCCCACATCGTACTTAGTTTTATTTTCGTTTTTATCGTTTTGTTTTGATTTTTTACTGTATTGCCTATTGATAACAAGATCGATTTTTATCGATTAACAGACAGTTGTATGAATTGGAACAGCAGACATGGTCACAACACTAAATTTAAAAAAAAAACGACGTAGACCGTAACTGTTGGCATGCTAAATTGTTATCGTAAAATATTCAATAACTAATGTATGAAAAAATGTAACATTCATCACATTATGTTTATGAAAAGTAAAATATTGTGTTTATGTACATGACTAGCTGTAATATCTTTATGGGATTTTGTTTATAATTCCAAAGTGTCTTGCGCGTTTACGTTCTACGGGTATTTCGATGTGTCAAAAGTTCAGACTTAGAAATCGGCAACTATAGGCGCATCCGCTGCGCCCGCGCCGACGCCCGTGTGGGCCCCGATCACTTAGCTCCCCCCGGTATCGCGCTGCTAACAGTAAAAATACACAAAGTTGGGTTGGAACAAGTAGGTAGGTACGTACCGATCACACGTTGTCATTAAACTAGGATCGTACATACAGAATGTCCGGCAATTATCATGGATGCCACATTAAACACATGGACACATGGATCCCATCTCACAAATCTCGAGGCTATGACAAGTCGTTTGCGGTACGCTCGGTTAGACCACAAAACAGAGAGACTAATAGAAGCGTAACGTAAGCGCGGCGCGTGTGGCAATAGTGCGCGGATAGCCGCACGCTCGCAGCACAGATAGTACTCAGTTAGTCACGAGCGCCCAAGTAAGATCGCGGTTTATACAAAAGTCAAAATAAAATGCAAAGATGCCTTATTGTGCGGTTTTACACTGTGGAAACGACAGCCGCAAGCAAAATATATCCCATAGAGGTATTTCATACCACCGTTAAGTCTTATTTTGTGTATATTTTAATATTTTCTCAAATAATGTCGTCCTCCGCAAAAAAAAACATCTGCTCAAAATAAAAACAACTTTATGTACAAAAGATAAGGTCGTTTTTTACGAAGCATAGAACTAGAGAACTTTCTAGAATATCGCAACGATAGCGGGCTACCACGCGCTACTCGGCCTAGTGCGAGGAAAAATATTTTTTTATTGATATCGATATGTCCTTTTTATGATTGAAAAATAATGTATTCTCTAACATCATTATTTATTGTAATCGGGTTTTGAATTAATATATTTTTTAAATGAAATGTCGATAAAGTTGCGTCAAACGTGTTTGACGCCATTGCGAATCATCAATTGGGCGAGTTTCCATCATCTAATCATGTAACCGATTTAATCAAAGCTGTCGTAGAGCGCTACCTGAATGTTAGAAATAGAATCCATCATTTATTAAAATTAAAACTGAAAATGTCGAAACGGCAATTGCTAAACAAATATGTTTTATTTCAGGGGCAATAAAGGGTTTTTATTTAGATTATTAACTTCATAAGTTAAAAAAGTGCATGTTCTAAGAAGACTGAATGATAATAAAACATAATAATAATTAAACTGATTCCTATTATTTGCATTTGCTTTCTTAACCTACTTATTTAGCGCAGAAAAATTAGGCATTACAGAAAAAAAAAATGCGTATTTCTGAAACTTTGCACAAGTGTAGGCATATAACAAAAATGAAGAAAATATAATGTAGATTATAAGTATTGAAGTGATAAAAAAAAATATTTAAATGATTTTCGAAATACAAGCAAGTAACAGACAGAAAACGTTAATAAATGTAACAAATACCTTTCTAAAACCTGCATTAAAATCGATTCAGCTAAACGTGAAAGAATCGTGGACACACATACATATATGTGGATCAATGACCCTTTTTTTGAAGTCGGTAAAAGTGCAAAAACTTTCGGCTAAATATAAAAAATACCTTTCTTAGAACCGCATTAAAATCGGTTTAGCAAACCGCGAGATAATCGGGAACAAACATACATACATACATACGGGTCAAACTGAGGACCTCCTTTTTTGAAGTCAGTTAAAGTACGATATCTTACTACTAAATGTAACAAATACCTTTTTCAGAACCGAATAAAATCGGTTTAGCCAAACGCGAAATGATAAACCAAACATACATACATACGGGTCAAACTCAGAACCTCCCTTTTTGATGTCGGTAAAAGTACGATCTTACTACTAAATGTAACAAATACCTTTCTCAGAACCGCATAAAATCGGTTTAGCCAAACGCGAGATAATCGGGAACAAACATACATAGTACATACGTATTTATACAAATACGGTTCAAACTTAGAACCTCCTTTTTTAAGTCGGTTGAAGTACTAAAACCTTCTCCTAGTACCTTTTTGAAAACCGCTTTAAAATCGGTCTAGCAAACCTGAAATAATCGGGAACAAACATATGTAAACTTCAATAAAAGGAGGTTCTCAGTTTGACCCGTATGTGTGTATATATATGTACATACATATACACATACCTACACTTTACTGTAGTCGGTTAAAAATAGAATAAAATTAGGTAGCTACGGACATAATGCGATACAAATTTAATCCTGAAACGGATCATCATTATTGTAGTTACAGCCTGTGTAAGTATGGGTTCAGTTTATTATTATTTAGTTTGGAACCCTAAAAAATAACAACATTTACAATTTATATAAAAAACCTAAATTCTTGAGTCAAAGACCTGTACTAGTACAATATTTAATAATTTAAGTTTTTTATCGATATATTATCGAATCTTGCACTTCACTAAGCTATCCATTATCCAAAACGTGTAATAATATGCCTATCTCTGTCACTCCCGTTAAAACTGCGTACGTGGAAGGGAGAAGGAGGATGCGCCATCTTTTGTGGTGTTGCTGAACTATTTGATGATAATAGTTCAGCTACTCGATGCCAGGTGACACCTCTTCCTTTGCATCCATTATCCAAAACGTGTAATAATATGCCTATCTCTGTCACTCCCGCTAAAACTGCGTACGTGGAAGGGAGAAGGAGGATGCGCCATCTTTTGGGGTGTTGCTGAACTATTTGATGATACCTAATAGTTAAGCTACTCGATGCCAGGTGACACCTCTTCCTTTGCACGTTAAGTGTGAAAATTGAAACGTCGTATGTGGTAAAATGAGTAGTATAATTTCAACGATGTTACTTTAAACGTTAAGCTTAGTTTTGAATAAGATATTTTGGCCAATTATATTGTAGATACTGTGGTGTGCGAGTTTGAGGCTGTGTGAGTTTGGCGACATCCGTTTTCCTAATATTCCGGTCGCAAGTCACTTCTACTAGTCTCTCTGTTTTGTGGGTTAGACTGTGGAATGATTTGCCTGTCTCGTATAGGAAGTCCCAGTCAATTGCGTCGCTCAAGGGGAAGTTAAAGAAGTGGTTACCTGTTTCTGTGTGATTGGTTGCTGTTGTCTCTTTGTTTATCTGTATACTCTGTTTATTTATTTATTTATTTATTTATTTTTATTTTTTATTAGTGTTGTCTCACATTTCCTTGTTAGTGTGATATATATACTTTTCCTATGTATTTTGGAAATATATATATAGTTTTTATTATTATTTATCTGGTACGTTGTTGTACATTAGGTGTATTTGTCTACCTCTTTTCATTTTTTCTCTCATCTACTCGAAGGTTAACTGGAAGAGATCCCTTAAAGGGATAAGTTCGCCTTTGTACTTACTGTTTTCCTTTTGTAAATTTTAATTTTTCTGTGTTTTGTACAATAAAGAGTTTACATACATACATACATAAACGGATCCTGCTATTTCGCCAAACAGTTTTAAACCGAATTTCACTTTCCAAAATGTTTTTTCCGACTGTACATTTGCCAATCCAAGTAATTCCCATATATTTATTTCTCAAGTTTGAATTTGGGCAAAGGATCAGTTGCCAAATTATCATTAAAGCAACTTTTATGAGGCCCAAACGTTTTATTTAGACTTACTAAGTATCGGACACGCTGTATATTTTAGATGTATTGATCGTAGCCACTGAATAAAGTAGATAGGTATATCGGTGTCCTCCAAAACTCAAGTAGCTACGTAATATGTTTAACTCGGTGATCTCGTAGACCAAGCAGAATGTATGAATATCCTATTTATAGCGGTATTGTAGCCTCAGTACGTTGTATAAGTAGACATGGACATATTTACCTATGTACGAGTATGTTCAATTATTCACCTCGCAAAGTACGGCTAAGGGTTTGAAAATCAAACCTCGTAGCTAGTGTAGCTACGTACCCTAAACGTAAAGGACGGCAGATATTTATCCAACGAGCGAGCGAGGCCAGAAAGTTCACCCAGTCTACTACGACAATCCGTCGTTTGTATGTATGTATGTATGTACCTATGTAGGTATAATTGTTCGACGAAAACTCGAGTATCGTTGATGATTGTCGTGAAACTTGGCAGGTCGTGGATGAGATAATAGATTTTTTATGTTCCTTAGTTCACGTTCGTGGCGAACCACGGTCTAGTTTATTTAACTTCAATAAAATAAAATAAATATATGTTTATGTTTTTTCATCACACCTCGTAAATGGGCGGATTATTATTTTGTTGTCTTTTTTTTTTCGCGTCAGAGTTGAAATTTGGTGGGTAGGAAGAATTTCGTATTCTCTTCAAGATAGACCCAATTTCAAAGTATGTCCCACATTTTTTTCCACTGAGTTACGCCGCGCGTCGCGTCGTAACGCGTCGTATAGTTGTATGGGATTTTAGTAACTCAGTGGGATCTTTAGTATAAATTTTTTGTCGTACATTATGATTTCGTATTTATCTAGCGTAGAATAAGGAACTCTAACTACCCACCAAATTTCATTCAAATCTGACGCATAAAAAACGACAACAAAATTAAAATATGCGCAAATGGTGATATTATATGCAAGCATACTTAGACTTAGGGCCACTTTCACCACCCGGGGTTAGTCACATAACCCGGAGTTAAGCGTTTTTTTGTATGGGATTTGACAGCTCAACTCCGGGTTAGCAGTTAACCCTGGATGGTGCAAGTGGGCCTTAATTAGTTGTATTAAGCCCATGGTCTTAAGGGATTCTCAATTCTCATACTACTTTACCACCCGCCCGGAGCTTCCGGAGGACTTGCCCCGTGCGTTCGCCGCGCGTAGTCGCCGTTCACTCCGGAGTACTGTGGACTGTGCTACTACACTACCGCTAATAATTATTGTTTCTTTATCTGTCTAGAAAGTTTATTTATTTCCTCGCAAATGTGATGAAAAACATTGTATGTATCACGGGCGGTACAAGAATTACGAACTCGAGCTAAAATTAAATTCACACTCGTTCGCGATTTCATGTTTACCGCCCTTAATACACAATGTAGGTACTATTACAGTACACATGGTGCTACTTTACCGCCCTAGGGCGATAATTTTATTTTATTTTTTGTTTATTTTATTTTATTTATTCCTACACATACAATTATCCTTACAGGTTTAACCCAATCCGATAATGTAGCAAAAAATCTGAAATTATATATACCAGTAAAAACATCAGCTTTCTTCTTATATCTAACAAATCAAATAAGTAATGAGCACTGCCTGCGTCGAATATTTAAAGGTTGATATGTAATGTAAAACGTCGTACGATACACGTGCGAAGAGGTAATTCTCTTCTCGTTGCGAATTCATCTTTTTCGCCCTTGTATCGTACAGCTAATTTTATTATATTTTATATCTTTTATTTTACAGCATGTTGTACCTAATGTAATGAATGAACTGACTAACTAAGTTAGTTACCCATACTCTTACCTCGACTAACAATTAGTACCGAGGGCAGGTCACTACACTGACGCTGGTCCGAATGAACAAACGTGTAGCGACTGCAGTCCGAGTGCAACGACTCGACCGCATTAATTGATGAATGGACAGAAATTAATTCAACCTGCACCGTATCAGGTTCGTTCATCAATAAATTACGTGGCTGCTCGCCGGATACAATGAAGAGCCGGCGACGGACACTGATTCAGCTCTGGTTTTTCATTCAATTGTTTGTAAAGTAGCATCTTGCGGCACAAGGTTATCGAATGACTTACTTATCGATATTTCAATTAACTACGAATATACCTACGTAATTTAATTAACGTGTGGTACCTACTTGTCTCTTGGCACTTGCATTCTTAAGAGTGCTTAGACGATATTAGCGACTGCGCGATTCAAAGTATGTCTGTCTCGCCCTTGCCAGAGGATTGGTACGAGCGAGACGAAGATAAAAGTGTTCGAACGAGTAAAGGCTGAAGCACAATAAATATTTAAATAATATACCTACCTATGTAGACAAGTACCAATAATTAGTCGAGTTAATGTATATACATATGTAGGTACACTTTTTCACCTTATTACACTGACACATTTGCTCTAGGACTCTGAAATTATAATTTCCGGTCAATAAAGCCGGTCGGATGTCATAAATATGGATTTAAAAATAGGTGCCTATGAGTAGGTACTTATTTATATTACTTCACGTATCTACTATTCTCGTGGTGATATCTAGGCATAGTATGCCGCGCGTCGTCTTATCACGATGAGTAGGTAAATAGGGTAGAGGAACCAAAAGATGAACAACCCCCAATAGATGAACGTTGTTCCTAAAAATTATAATTAAATCCTGACGTACTTTTCATCCTCTGTCCTCATTCAGCTGTGACAGCTCACCGAAAATATGCCTCGCGCTGAAATCGCCATTTGTATGGAATTTTTATTAAGAATGGCGCTACAGAATATAAAGAAATAATTTCGTATAAAATTGAATATTGATTCTACTGGCATGTTCTTGCTTGGTAACGATTCTAGACTAATCCCGCTACCCTTTACGTTATTAATATTTTTTTAATGTTCCATTTATATCTTAAATTTCTAGTTTGCTGTCCCTTGATTTTTTGTCTAAAAGATGAACGGAACTTTCCTTGTCTAACTCAATTATTATGGGGCTTATTTTAGTATGGAAACGGGGCTGTTCACTGGATTAAACTATACTTACCTAAAACATGGGCTTCATTCTAATACATGAACGATGGTGTTACTTTTGTTAGTTCCACTCATCAATATCGTGCCCAAAACTCGAACGAACTAAATTTACTAGTCTTCCTGTATTACCGTTCAACTATTGGTGCCCAGCCGTTCATAATTAGGGTACTCCCTTTGCATTTTTACTGGTTCATCTTTTGGGGTAAAAATGTTCAGAGTTAGGGCACTTTATTTATATTCCAGGGAAATTGGCCCATTTCGGCACATAATAATTTTTATAAAAATATTGGATGGTTTAAGAAAGGTTTGGAGTAGGTACTTTAATGTAAACTAGTAAAAATTGTTTATATAAGTAAAAAAAAGTTAGGTGAGTCGCTTAATCGTTCATTTATTGGTTCCCCTACCCTACCTACCTACTAAGTCCTACTCGTGTAGGAAAGTAGGCACTTAATTGGAAAATTAGTATTCTTAATTAGACAATCCGTAGTTTATATGTATGTATGTTTGTTCGACGATAACTCGAGTATGGTTGATCGGATCGTCGTAAAATTTAGCAGACCGTTAGATGAGATAAGTTATATCTAATTTAGGTAGATCAGTAATACAAGATATACCACAGTAACAAGGACGTTCTGAAAATCTTACAAACTGAACGTATTTAAGTAAGTAATAGGAAAAATATATCAGTACTTGTTATGAACCAGTAGGTATGAATCGTCCCTTGAAGCAGGCTCTCCACAATTGTGTCAAGAAGTGCATTTTTATTCCTGTGCTTTGTGCGTGTGGACTGTAGTGTCAACCGTGGAGCCCCATCGTAACCCGAGCACAGTGGCTGATCTACATATAAGCAAGGCATAGGCATGTGTGTACATGAGCTGCGAAGCCAGTTAAGTTAAGAACTTAAGACTTAAGGGAAAATAATCGTCTCCCAGTCTACTCTGATAGTCCATGTAGGTAAGCTTGTTCGACGACAACTCGAGTAGGTAGTAGATATCGTTGGTCGGAGTATGTTGAAATTTGGCAGGTAAGTAGGTATAATAAACGCACCGATAATGGATCGTGCAGTGATGGGTAAATCCACATTAAGTCGTTTATCTCAGAAAGAAAGAAAAAGTGGAAAACATTTATGACCTCAGGCGGGACTCGAATCCGCAACTCTGAGATAACAGCTCATCGCTCTTGAAACTTTATTGAGCTACCGAGAACACACTCGCCATTATCCCTCGTATGCACCTTAGGCGCTTAGGTTAGGATGTGGTGGAGAATCGGAGAATCACGGGTTCGAGTCCCGCCCGAGGTCGTGATGATTTCCACTTTTCCTTTCATTCTGAGAAATTTGGTATCGTTCGCGGATGTTTCTGCTGCTTAAAAGTAATAGTTAAGGCGTTTATAAATACTTGTTGGCAAAATTTTAGCTTAGACACCAGTCATCAAGCTGCTATACTTAGGTACATTGAGATTTTTGGTGGTTTTTGTCTTGTCGATCTGAAATGGCGATAGGAAAAACGAGGCGAGTTAAATATAAAATTTAATTTAGAATGTTACATTCCTTTATTAAATCAAAATATGTTTTGTTCATCGACTTAACCATTAATCAAGCTAACAACTGGTATTCCAGAGGCGAATGTTTGACTAGTTTTCCCTGGGACGCCCCATTACCGGTTCAAAAAGAAGTGTTTTTTTCAATTCCATGATTTATTTTCTAAATATATAGGTACGGTAAGTGTAACTTACTTAGCTACCGCTACCTACCTTAAATCTAAAATAGGTCCTTGAGGAATTGTACTCAGGATGCCGATCCTGTTTTTATTAGATTAGGTATTATTTTGAAATCGATTACAATTTCTTACATGTAATTCGTTATAAATATAAATTAAGAGTAGGACTTCCAACTTTTAACACATTTAGTGGTCCAACTTATACATGTAAGTATCAGAAAAATTTCAAAAATACTCCGAATTTGCTCTTAAATGTCACATGATTACTATAGTTAGATGAGATAAATATAATTTTCCCTCGCTAGCTCGGAAAGCGCTGTTTTGTACTTTAAACCTAGCTGGGAAAAACGCATTTTATCCACTAGTGGGAAAAGAAATTAGACCTTGCGCTAATTCCTATGACTTACCACCTGTCCAGATAAGCGAGACCTGTATGACCGCAGTAAATATGCGCAATCGGAAGTCATCTTTAAATTGGTCGTATCCCGCATTTGGTAAGCTATTGGTACTATCTAAGTACCAGGAGTTAAACTCTATGACACTTTTTGACCTGGAATTTCGAATGTTTTCTTCAAGATAATTTACACGTGCAAAAGATTTGATGTCGTATGTAGTTTTTATTTTCCTTGCTATAGTGAGGGGAAAATGTTGTATTTCACTAGGCGGCAAAGTTTGTTTAACTCTCGTGCCTTAAGATCCTCGTACAGCTCAAGATTCCAGTTTTTGAACCACACGCTACGCTCGCGGCTCAATTTTGATATATTTCTCTTACTTGGCTCTCAATTCCCAATCAATCAATGCGAAATCACTGAAGATATTGTGAAATATTCATATTAATGAATCCCTCTCTCATATTTCATTTAAAGCCAGTGTTTAACTGAATCTCGGTACTTATATCAATACAACCAACTCCATTAGTGTTTTAAGTTTTTGTGAATTATCATCTTTTGTAGAAATAAATAAAGATTGTATCGTTAAGTATAAATACAAAATGACTCCATTATTTATTAGACTACCTATTCCGGATAGAAAAGAACATCGAGCGATCGAAAATTTATATCTTCCGCTCAGTTATTGTCATAGTTGTATATGCAATTTACGATGTTCGTGGTAGGTCCTCACTGTCCTCAGGGCATTTAAAGATGCTGGTAACGCATCATTGTTGCACCGAAATTGCTGAAAAATTTACGTCTGTTGATGATTAAAAATTCGAAAATGTGACCATATACATATACTACCTAAATTAACGCCAAGTCTAATTAATTATCTACTCGGTGTGCTTAGGTAATCACTACTTTCGCAAAATTAACAATCTATGTACCCTGATAACTATATGTGTCTACGCAAACATCTTATACTTACTACTTAACCTAATCCTTTCCAGACCTATTGTTACAAGTTAATTAAAGGAGCTCTGAACATGAAAGGGTTTCGTATCTGCCAAAATGAAACAACGTTGCTCTCTGCGAGACTCAAGCGGCTGAAGTTGAACGAAGGGGACAAGCGAAACCTCGGCGCTCCATCTAAAAAGCTTTCAGAACAAGTTATGTTAAGGCATCAGTGCTTTGTTTCAGTTTGCTGTAATGGGTATTGTGCCTCTTATCCAGCGCGCAAGTTATCGCCTATCGGGCAAATTAATGCCGAGTTATTATACAGGTCCAACGCGCCAATTTAAACAGGGGTACCTTTGTTCCCCACGTTATTGTACTCGTAAAGGTCTTGGAAATTTTACATCAGCCCGAACAATGAGGTTTAATACCACGATGTATCTACATAACGTGTACAGTGTTATGTAAATAATGGATAATACGTGAACTAGTGATAGTGTACCTATTTGTGTTTTTAGGGTTCCGTACCAAAATGGTAAAAAAGGAAACCTTTTGGTGTGACTGAGTCTGTCTGTCTTACCGATTAGAAAGGAGATTGCCGTTTCATGTATCGAGGCCCGTACCCTAGCGAAAATCGTGAACTTCAACAGTGAAGTCTTATATTTTGAAAATCGTACGCCGGAAAACGTAGAAAATTAAGATTGAAATTGTGATTGTTAGGTTCTTTTTTAAGTAAAATAATCAATTATTGGTAAATACATCTGATCCAGACTTAATTTAGGGCACACGGATGCTCATGCCATTCTATACTGTATAAGCTAATTAATTACCTGTATACTAGCGTTTAAAAACATATGGACATAACAATTGTAAAGCACGAAGTGGTTAGGGCGTCTGCCGCGAAAGCAGGAGGTCGCTGGTTCGATCCCAGCCCTGCTCAACGGGGGCCTAGGTCACTTTTTGTGTAGTATATGAAATCTCTTTCAATTTATAATATGGACATAAATTAATAATAAACAAAAAAATGCTAAATTGATTTATTTAAAACAATCTGCAGGCATGTAAGTATATTATGTAATTTCGACCGCGCACACGTGTGACCACTTTAGATATAGAGGCGCCTTAACTTTGATTTTTTTAAGAAATCAACAGTGTCAGGTAATGTTAATGCCAAAAAGGGTCGATATTTCCATACCTCCTACGTAGGTATACAGAGCCAAGTGACTTTTTTACGATTTTCGTTTTTTTGCATATTTGGGATCAAAATATTGATATCTACATGCTATAAAAATTTCATGGCGAAATTACTGCTAGTTTTCGATATAAAGTGACGTATACTGAGCCAACTTACAACGTTTTTTCAATTAGAGCATCGTATACTGAGCTAAGTCACTTGTACCACTATACGCGGTACACTTAAATATCGGGTGCAAGTGGCAGTTGGCTCATGCGCGAACCGGATTACCGGTAAACCAGTAATTTAACCGGATTTGGGGTCCGGTTTTTTACCGAAACTTGAATGAACTGGAAATTATTTGATAAAACTCACTTGTAGGACAAATTGAACTACAGGACTATAATTTTAATTAATACTTGTAACATTTAATGTATTTGTTCATTGATAGAAATAAAAATAAATTTAAAATTGAAAGTAAGACTTATTAGAAATTTAACGGCCTCCTAGCCTAGTCGGTAGTGACCCTGCCTACGAAGCAGGAGGTCCCGGGTTCGAATCCTGGTCAGGGCATTTATTTGTGTGTTTATCACGAATATTTGTTCCTGAGTTATGGATGTTTTCTATGTATTTAAGTATTTATATGTATCTATCTATTATATACATCGTCGTCTAGTACCCACATCACAAGCCTTATTGAGCTTACCGTGGGACTAGGTCGATTTGTGTAAAATTGTCCCACAATATTTATTTATTTATTATTTATTTATTTATTAGAAGCTATACCTACGTTCTACAAAACCTTAAGAGACAATTGTCTCACCAGTGTGCTTAGCCAAGATGTCAATCGCTCACGCTTAATAACGTATCGCAGCTACCTCTCTCTATCACTCTTCCATATTAGTGTGACAATGACAGTTGCGTTTCGTTAGCGACTGAGCGTGAGCGATTGGCATCTTGGCTAGGCACCCTGCTCATATTTAAGGTAACTTTTAACGATTTAGTTTTGTTTATCTACTGAAATATTTTGAAGTGACTCGTAGAAATCCGGCAAATTGTAAACTGTCATAGATTTAAAGTTTATAATATATTTTAACAAATACATATATATATTATTAATGTGGGACACTCCAATATTCATGTAAAATATTGGAGAATATTGCCAATATTGGTGGAAACGAAGCTGCCGACGAACGTGCCAGAAAACACCCATGGTTGGCCCAAAACCGTTCTGCGGAGTCACCAAACAGGAGATAAACAATGTGTTCTGCTGAACCAAGAAAATATGACAACAAGCGCAGAGTGGAAGTCCGTCACAGGAAACACACACTCAAATCCAAGGGTTCAACGACAAAAATACTAAAGAGCTGCTGGGGCTCAAGAGAAACAAAGCCTGTGCACACACATATGTTTGTAATGGGCAAGAAAAAAGATGCAGCATGCAAGTTCTGTCAGGAAGCAGAGAAAACTGCGATGCACATTATCTACTTCTGCGGACCACTAAATCTTAATGTTTAAAATAAGTACCTATACTACCTATCCACCTTGGTAGGCTCGTACCTAATACCTTATGAGGCACAAAATTACACCCCAACCAAAGAAACTGGAACTTTCTGGGTGCAAAGGGAATCAGTAATGATTTATAAACGGCTGTCACGGTAGATCACAACTGGTCGATGCAGCATCTTCAATAGCCCAAAAGCAATAACAAATATTTCGGTGATTTTAAAACGAAGTTGAGTAGCAATAGTATTTTAAAGTGGCAATGGCAATACTGATATCCCGTCACCTTCAAGATAATTTTTATATTATAAACAGTAAAGCTCAAGATTTTTAGAAATAATAAAATAAAGTTTGTTTGTTATAAAAATATTTCTCTTACCTACTGTTTCTCAAACTAATAATCTTTTAAAAAATTAATAATTTTACCTAAACTAGCTACTGTTTAAGAAGTTATAACGTAACTATATGTTTTAATTTGTTTTATAGAAGAGTGTTTTATTTCTTTTGTTATATTTTATAACACGCCTTAGTTAAACTTATTCTTATAGTTTTTTTTTTGTTAAAGGTAAAAGAAAGTTATTGGTTTTGTATATGTGTATACACTAAGTAATGGGAATTAAGACTGTGACATAATTAATCTACAATAAACGTTTAAACAGTATTATACCGATAATAAATGTCGGCTGTGATTAGTTTTTACCTTTATAATAAAAGTAATTTTAGTGTAAATTCGTTTTATTTTTTGTTTTTCAAACGTAATTTGCTTAAATATCCTAGATATATATATTTCTAAGCCTTCTATAATGTCCATAACATATACAAGAACCTCAACGTATACTGGTACCTACACAATGCATGAATTCAGGCGTATACTGGTACAAGTGACTAATCAAACGAAAACTCACAGATAAAATCCATGCGAGTAAGAGCTTTGAGTTTGTTTAGATATTAAATGGTACATGCCACAAAATAAACATGTAATATACTAAAAATATATCCATATTCATCTATTCGTAGTTTACTATGTATACTGGACCAAGTGGTAGTTGGCTCAGTTTATCAAAAACCAGAACTCGAAAATTTCACGTATACTGGACTAACTATAATTTTTTCAAAAACTTCTATTAATTTCGAAAAAGTAAATATGCAGATTTATTCAAAATATATTTGTTAAATATACTTGAAAATTTAATTAAATTATTCCAACGTATGAGTTAGTTATGGAACTTTGTACCTTTGAACAGCCCTCCTGTAAAATCATGATTTTGCACTTGGCTCAGTATACGTAGGAGGTATCGATTTTATATCGATAGATTAGGAGCAGATAGTTATTTCAATAAAAAGATTCATCAGTTTCACTGTAAAAAATTCAGGTGTTTCATTGAAAACATGCACATGGACACAGTCGAACAAACCTCATTTTTTGGAAAAATGCATATAACACACAAACTGTTAAAGATAAGTAGAAAACAAGAATGGTACACAATTACCTACTAAATTGTTTATCTTTGTTCGAATAATCACATTCATAACTTTAAAATCACCAGATGTAGAAAGATTTGATCTTTTAGTGTTTCGTTGATGAACAACCTACCCTATACTATATATGATGTTATAAATACAGTGTGTTACCAGCACCTGGGCTTTTAATTAAGGAGGTTAAAGTAACGTAGTTCCTTAACTTAACTGTGACTTTAATTTAATAAATCTACTAAAATTCCGACATGCCTAACTTTCTTACAAAATTTTAATTGCCAGCAATGTACAGCAAAGTAATTGATCGAAAAGTAAGTGTAAATGACAGCAACTTTATTTACTACGTACGACGCGTCATCTAAATAAATGTTTGCATTTAGGTACCTCCCTGGTCCGCAACGCACAAAATCCGCATTGCCCAGCTTACGAACTACGAACAGCTGCTACAATGTTGTTTTTCATAATAACTATCTACACCTAGAGTATCACTGTCGGTTAGAACACTTTGTTAGCACATACTTTCGAGAACCCTTTCTTCAATTTGTACGATCACAATTTCTGTCATGGCCCTTTCAGGTTGACCAAGTATCTACGATTGGCCTATTTTTCCGAACGCACTGGAAAGCCATTGTTATGAATCGAGGAATGTGTGGATGCTGTCGATTTGGGAAACGTTCTTGATAAGGCATTAACTGCATATCCATGCGTCTCGCCGTATAATAAAATCAAATCTGATAGTTTTCGTGCATCGTAAGCAATTTCACTCTTTCTTTACTTCAATATTTATTATAAAACTAAAATCAGTTTTGGAAAAATTTGGTTTGTTTACTTATTTGACACGTCGACGTCAACGGCTTTTGAAATTGTCATGACTAAGTTCACATAAAAACTCCTCAAATAATGTATTAAAAACTTTATTCATGAACTAAATGATAAAGAAAACAATAGTTCTGGGCTCGTTTGTCTCATCTTTGTACCCCCGTACCAGGACGTGACCCCGTACCAAGTCATCAACGATATGAATTACGAGCCCAGCTCAAGTGGCTTCCCATTCGTTATCGTCGTAATTCTCATATTCTAGCTCTTCTTTATAATGTTCTATTTAACCCATCCACTCCCTCTTATCTTAAAGATCGTTTTACTTATCTCTCCTCTGTCAGGCCTTCACGGAAATATTTACTTGCCTTCCCTCCTTCTTCCACGAAATTTTATAATAAATCTTTTACATTTCGAGCAGTTCAGTTGTGGAACGCGCTGCCGTTAGACATCAGATGTGCTAAGACTCTCCAGAGCTTCAAAAGCCTTTTAAGGAATCATTACTTGTCTCTGCCTTGATTTGCCATTGTGTATGTATATGTATATATGGATAATTTTTATTTGTATGTATTTTATTTGGGTTAGGTATATATGTATGTATTTGGATGTATTTATATTTATTAATTAAGTTGTTTATGCAAATAATGCATAGTTCTGTTTAGTGTATGTGTAGTGTTCTTATCTGTAATACTTCTCGCGCACTACCCGTTTTGTTTTTGTTTTTTGCAACTTATCTCCTGCTACCCTAAGGTTGTCTGGAAGAGATCGCTTATAGCGATAAGACCGCCTGTTGCTACCTTTATATAATTTGTGAATTTGTTCTGTCTTTTGTCTCATATGTGGTGCAATAAAGAATATTTTACTTATTTTACTTTTACTTTACGACAATTACGCAGTACGCCTGCTACATGTAAAGTACGAATTTAGAAAATCGAATTGTGCAGTTAACTAACATAATTATGATTTGCGAATACGTGCAAACTATTGCTAATTGAACATACTATTAGCAGTTAAAAAAAAAGCCTGGGTCCCGGTAACACACTGTATATACGCAATAAGTAAGTACATATTATAATATACTAGCGACCCGCCCCGGCTTCGCACGGGTTATTATTATACATATAAAACTTCCTCTTGAATCGCACTATCTATAAAAAAAAACCGCATCAAAATCCGTTGCGTAGTTTTAAAGATTTAAGCATAGATAGGGATATAGAGACAGAGAAAGCGACTTTGTTTTATACTATGTAGTGATATTATATTAAGTATTTCAATAATATTTAAATAAAAAATCATCTTACTATTTTAGTGAGGCATATACCCTCAAGCAACGCGTTGGAAGCCTGTGTTGCTCGAAGGTATATAGGTACATACTTACACTATCGATAACAAATTCAACGTCGTGTCTCTTCACTATTTCTCTTGTCCTTGCTAATTTTATATTGCTGATATTACATTTTATTTACTTACTTGTACCTGTGACACGAAACGTTTCAAGTTTGTGTATTTACGTGTTTGCTTGGTTGCAGCACTAGATTACTGAGCAATGTGGCATTCTTGAGGTATTTTTATTTACCTTCTTATAATTTATTTACTCCATGACGTCCTAAGACGTACCGACAGTCAGTTGTGCGTTTTGCGCAAAAGTGCAACATGAATTTTGTCTGTTAAGCCGTCTCTCTAACTCTCTATAGACGCGTAGCCCTATAATTTCCAATGTATATGGTCGCGCATGTGGTTTAACTTTTATAGAAATTATTTAGTCAATGAAAAGTATTTTAGACCAATAATAGCAAACCTCTTTTTAGTACCGAGGAAAATACGTATGGTTTACGTATATTTCTGAGGAGGGAGATAATTGTCAATCAATTAAGTAAAATTTAAAAAAATATATAAGTACCTATCTTACATTTCCCACGTAGAATTTACATTTTATAACTCGTATTGGGTTTAAAGGTACAACAATAGTTATTTATTATAATACAAGGGGGCAAAGTTTGTTGTTTAACTCTCGGGCTTATAATGAGACCCGAGAAATCGAAAGATCCCAAAATTAACTGGATTAATAACTGGAATCTTGGGCTTTACGAGGGTCTCAAGGCACGAGAGTTGAACAAACTTTGCCGCCGAGTGTAATACAACATTTTTTCCCTCACTATTGCGAGGAAAATACAGACTAAATACGATTATAAATCTTATCCACATGTAAGTTATCTTGAAGAAACCATCAAAAATCTATTTAAAAATTTGTCGCTCCTGGTACTTAGATATTGCCAACAGCTTACCAAGTGCTGGATAAGACATGATAACATGACCAATTTAAGGTGTGACCTCCGATTGCGCATATTTATTATGGGCATATAGGACTCACTTATAGTGGACTGGTGGTAAGTGATAGGAATTAGATTACTTTGCCCCACATAAAATGCGTTTTTCCACGCTAGTTTTAAAGGACAAAATAGCGCTTTCCGAGCTAGTGACGGGAAAATGTTTTATTACACTTGGCGGCAACGTTTGTTCAACTCTCGCACCATGATACCCTCGTAAAACTTAAGATTCCAGTTTTTGAACCACTCGCTACGCTCGTAGCTCAATTTTGGAATCTTTCGCTTGCTCGAGTCTCAATATAAGCCCGACTTTAAACAACAACTTTGGCCCTAGTATAATAAGTAACTATTTATCTTCCTCCAGGGCTCTCTTTATGTCGGCAGGGGTCCGCTCCGGCCGACTGCTCGGCCGAATATAAATTTGTCGAGCATTTAACCTCCGGCTGTGATGGCCACTTCCCTTAAAATTCGCTTCCGGAATATTAACGCCTGATTAAGATTTCAAAAATGGTTTCTTTTTGTAAAGGTACACCCTCCACAGTAAAGGATGTTGAGGGTTATAAAATAGGAATAGATTACTCTTCGCGTAGCTGGGTACTAATTATTAATAGTCACGTATCCTACGGATGGTTAAGTCTACTCGTACTTTTGAACGTGTGCTCGGGAAAAGTAGATTTAACCATCTGTAGAATACGTGAATATTAATAATTAGTACCCAGTTACAACATTTTGGATTGGCAACATTTACGTAACCTAACCACTTACTTACTACCTACTTAGAAATACCATACATTTTTTTTGTCAGGTACCTAAATACTTACTTATTTAAAAAATATACCTATCAGCGAAATAGAATTAAGCTTTGACATGAGCCTGATAGCGAATCAGTCTATATATCATATCATAGTAGACTGGTACTATGATATATAGATTGATTCGCTATCTTATGGCTAACACGTGAATGTTGTAGATAGGTAAGTTCACTAAACTACACCCAACCTACTTCTTACTAAAATGCAGCCCAACTACTGGCAAACGATGATTGACTGATTGAAGATGCAGAAGCAGATAGGCGATTGGCGAATTACCGATGTGCGCTGCGAGGCGACCACCTATCTTCATATTAAAGTACCTAACAACCAATCCGTCATGAAGGAGCCGGCGACAGCGTGACAGCTACTGATGCGTCCGGGATGCAGCCGTGCGTTGGTACGCGCCGCACGACCCGCTCATTTGCACCTCGGTATATTTGCATTTTTGCCTCGTGGGAGCGGGACTCGCGCGCGAGAGTCAGGCTACTAGGCATGCTACATGCAGTTTCCCGTAACCTTGGATACTTGTTTTAGATAATTTAGGTAATTTTTGTGCAGTTCGGCCCGAACTCACGCAAATAAGTATGCTTTGCTTGTTTAATTATTTTATGTACCTACAGAAGATAATTTCTCACCGGTATAATATTCCGAAGTAGATAATTTTTAAGAAATCTGTGTCCAATTCAGTTTCTTGAATATTTTTGTATATACATATAGATAAGTACCTATATATAAGTATTTTAAGTAGGTACGTCGAATAAATTAATTGTTGGTTCATTTAAATAATGTGACCATACTACCTATATACTTATACATTATACACGTACAATGCTGACACCAGTAAACGCAGAAAAAGCATGGAAGCATTCTTTCCGCTATATTATGGCGCAAAGAAAACGCTGCCGCGGTAGGCGGTCCTTATATATGAACGATGCCACGCGCGATTTCAGTCTGACCGCGATGTCAGTGAGTGACGGATGTCTAAAACTATTTATCAGAACAACGTATTTTGCAATGAAAAATGCCTTCATGTGAAGCGGTACAGAAACCATTCAGACAATTATTCTAAGGACAGTGGAACCACTTTTCACAGATAAGTATACGGACAAACTCAGTGAAATCTAAAAGAATTTGCTGACATTTTCTCTATAGGAATGATGTTATGCCAAATGAAGTAAATTATTGTATAGTCAACCAATTGGAACCCTAGGCCACTGTAGGACTTTGTCATAGTGACGCTATAAATCAGATTGTAAGAAATCTCTTACTGCTTGTCATTTTGACATGGTTCTAGAGTGGCCTAGGGTTCCAATTGGTTGACTGTACCCTTAATTTGGTCATGTATGACAGGTCATGCAAACTCTTCGACCCTCTTTTTGTATTTTTTTACCAACCAGAATCGTTAGAACTATTGAGCGCCGAGGAGGCTTGACTCACGACCATCCATTTTTTTTGCTAAGGGTAAATTTTTTGTATAATTATTTTGACTCTTACTTACAAATTTAGATTTTCTTTTTTCTTACGCGGCGGTTAATTATTTAAATTACAATTTCATAATCGTTACAAATTAAAGCTTTACAATTTGAGAGGTATTAAATGAAACAGATTGAAAATCTAACGAGACATCAATAGTCTGTGCCATACACTTAAAGATGGAAATGTATATTTATTCAAAAATGAATTTACGAAGCTTAATAAAACCGCTATTTGCATTTTGATTTAATAAACCAAATAAACCCCTTTTTTTGTACGTAGGTACTATCAACTAACAGAATATTTATAGTAAGATCAAATTAAATGATAAATAAAATGCTTAGGAGATGGTCGATTGGGGTTGAAGTAGTGGTGCAGGGCGCAAGCCATTTACGATCCACCACGCTGGCTTGCCGATTCGCACACATGGGTTCTTTCCATTCATGCCGACCAATATAAAAGAAGTTAGGCTTAGGCTCGAAAACGAGCTTCCTGATAGTAATTGCCGAAATATGGCACAATTCTATCCTGTTTTTCCTGTATCCTGAAGTTGCATCACTCCTAAAATATCACTATAGTATTGAGTAACTACCATTTGTTTGTATATTTTAAAAAAAAATATAATATTGTTTTGTTGCCCTTATTGACCAATAAACCAATGACCAATTTTAAATTGAGTACTTAGAAAATATTGATTTAAAACTCTGAAATATAGTTATTAATTCGTTCATCAGCCATTACGACTATTGGATCTTTGGATTGGAATTTCACATTGTTTCTTTACGAGTATCATATAAACCGTCTAAAATGCGTTGAAAAACCGCATATTATGACCACCACAGTGGTAAACTTTTTACTCAACAAACATCTCATTTTATAAACCCAAATTCTATTCGTGGACAATAGCTTATAGTAAATTATAACGACTACAATGAATTTATTTGAAGGCGTAAGTATATCCGTTAGTAATCGTGCAGCGAATTATTTACTTAAAAAATATTATAAACTTATTACAAGAGAAATATTGCATGTGAAAAGTACCTAATTAAGTTATTCAATTAAATCATAAATACCTATCTCTCAATCAATCGTGTGATAGAGCAGTTGGTGAGCTCAACACTCGCCATCGGTTAAGGTGAAGTGAATTCAGACTAAACTAAAAAAGAGCTTGGAATTGTTATCTTCTTTTTAAGAAACTGCAAAGATAAGTTTTTCGTTGTACGAATACTTTCTGCAGTTATGTAGATTGATGATTTAATTAAATTGCCTCTAAGGAAAACAATCGCAGTCATCCTGGTGAGATCAATCCTAGCAGACTCTAAATTTGTATTTTTCGTCTAATTTCCTAAACCATTTAGTTACTTGTGACATGCTAAATTATTTTTATATACCCTATTTAAATATTATTTAACTAATATGAGTTTTACTTTTTTCTGTATGTAATATGTTTTAAGTAACATACGTATCTCCCCTACATAAATAGTACCTATTGTACGTACCTACATAAACGCACATCAAATACAATTTAGATAATTGATTGTTTGTCCTTATCTGTCAGATTGACAGAAAGGGAGAAAACATTATTTAACGGAAAAATCTGTTAACTTTTTTATGAATAAGGTGGTACTCCAGTTCCACACAATTTTTAAGTGTAAGCTGACTGCACCTTAAAGCCCGCCGATGCACCGTTTCCGTCCCATAGTGAACACTTCAATCGAGTCAGCACACAGTAGAGCTGCCAAGTCTTCTTAGGTATATCGTATTTATAGCGGATGTGATGAGAGTCACATCGCGACTCGAGAGAGGCGACCAACACTAATACAATTACTCCCACTCGCTCACTTCCAGCCATTGAAACTCGAATCTTCTGCTAACTGCATTACATCTGCCAATAGATAGCTACATTGAACTTTTCAAACTTCAATGGCTGTCGTGTCACGAAGTCTTTTAATGAAAATCCTACGTGGGAAATACAAGATCAATTTATATACAACGTGTTTTTGAGCAATTGCTTTAAATTCAAGGGTGCATTCTTCAGCTTAAATTAAGTTAATGTCTCAAAGACACCTGTATTCTAATTAGCTCCATTTATAAAATAACTACTAACTTAATTTTGTCTCATATGGAATTTGCATGTGTGTAAACGGAGTATGAGTATTCGACATGACATTAATATGTCATAGTTGTCACTTACTTAGTAAAGTCAATTCTAATGCCCGTTTTACATTAGCGGTTGATGCAACATGTATTTATTTTGTATGAGAAATTAAAAAGTATAAATTAACTTATTTAATAAAACTAACTATGCCATTCTGTTTCCTTAATTGGACCAAGCCACATGACGAAGTTAAAGCAAATGCTCAAGAACACCCTGTATTAGTCTGACAAGCCAAGGCAGCAGATTTCTTTTTAAATTTATATATCTCCCTATTTTTATCATACAGAAAAAAAGGGACGCACATAATTAAAAAAAAAATCTACTGCAGCCTTGGCTTGTTAGTCTTTTTGATGAAATTGTACATATTATTTTGATATTTTACTCAATTCATTGACAATTATCCCACTCGTCAGAAATATACGTAAGCCAATACCTACGCATTTTCCCCGCTATTACAATGAAGTTGCTATTGGTTAGAAACATTGCGTTGGTCGTTTATTCTGTTGGTAGTTTATTTAATGTCCAACCACATGCGCGATAATATGAGTCGAAATGACAATATTTTATTGCTAATACAGGTCGGTCCTGCGTAATTACTCTTTGGATCAGATGTACTTACCAAAATGAGATTATTTTACTTAAAAAAACCGGCCAAGAGCATGTCGGGCCATTCTCAGAGTAGGATTCCGTAGTTTACCGTCCGTCATAATAGGCAACCTTAAAAAGTGTTTTAATAGATAGGTACAATGCTCAATATGCTTATAATAATTAACAATTCGTTGATACTTTCAATCACACCCATCCCGACTCCATCAACTCCGGAAAAATCTTAACAGCGCAAAGTAGACCATGGTACAGCGCCATCTGTCGGAAAATTGGGTTACCAATTTATACAAACTAGACGGGTTATGTATGTTGGGTTTTCGGGGGTAACTTTTGTGTGTAACGTGAATCGATTTGAATCATTCTTTTTTTTATTAGAAGATACGTGCGGGATGATAAATTAAGTACCTACTCAAGATTTTTTTAAACTTCTGGAGCGATTATTTCCGAAAGTATTAACTTTATCAAAAACTGTTTTGAAAAAAACCTCATTATTTTTTAAATACCTATCCAATGATATGTCACACTCTAGGGTTGAAACGAAAAAAAACACCCCCACTTTACGTGTACAGGAGGCACCTACCCTAAAAAAATAACTACGAGTATAACCACATTTTTAGTTTACCACTTTGTTGGCGTGACCCATGTACATATTCGTGCAAAATTACAACTTTCTAGTACTTACAGTCAATGAGATTAACCGCGGACGGGCGGACAGACAGACAGACTTGGCGAAACTATTAGGGTTCCTAGTTGACTACGGAACCCTAAAAACGAACCTAATAATCACGATTTCAATCTCAATTTTCTATATATGTATATACAGTAAGTGTAACTTACCTAACTACCTACCTCTACCTACCTTAAATCTAAAGTAGGTCCTTGAGGCATTGTACCTAGGTTGATGGCCACTGAATTGCAAAAGATTTAATCAGTGGACAACGATTTTCGTTAGGGTACGGACCTCCATACATGAAACGGCAATCCCCTTTCCTTTGCCGTCAGGTCCGCCAGGCCCATATTATATTGACAAATGGAGTCACTCGTTTGCAACGTAATTTTATTCTATGCTAGCGACCCGCCGCGGCTGCGCAGGGGTTATTATTATACATATAAACCTTCCTCTTGAATCACTCTATCTATTAAAAAGAACCGCATCAAAATCGGTTGCGTTGCGTAGTTTTAAACATTTAAGCATACATACAGAGATCGGGATTTTTCTTCCTTGATATTTTTAGGGTTCCGTACCTCAAAAGGAAAAAACGGAACCCTTATAGGATCACTTTGTTGTCCGTCCGTCCGTCTGTCCGTCAAGACCCTTTATCTCGGGAGTGTGTGGAGGTATCGAGTTGAAATTTAAACTATATACTAAGGTCTACGGTCCCTTGAAACCGTATTCTGCGTTTTACGAAATTCATCCCCTAAGGGATAAAAAAGGGGGTTGCAAGTCCGTAAAGACCCTCCCATCCGTCAAGACCCTTTATCGCGGGAGTGCGTAGAGGTATCGAGTTGAAATTTAAACAATATATTAAGGTCTACGGTCCTTTGAAACCGAATTCCGCGTTTTTCGAAATTCATCCCCTAAGGGATAAGAAAGGGGGTTGAAAGTTTGTATGAGGTGTGAATCATTATTCAGGTTCCAGACTTAAAACTTCGTGTATAGACTCCTTGATACTACACAAGAAAAGTGTATTTAGCGTTTTTCGAAATTCATCCCCTAAGGGATAAGAAAGGAATTGAAAGTTAGTATGAGATGTGAATATACAAGACCCTTATCTCGGGAGTGCGTGAAGGTATCGAGTTAAAATTTAAACAATATACTAAGGTCTACGGTCCCTTGAAACCGTATTCCGCGTTTTCCGAAATTCATCCCCTAAGGGATAAGAAAGGGGGTTGAAAGTTTGTATGAGGTGTGAATCATTATTCAGGTTCCAGACTTAAAACTTCGTGTATAGACTCCTTGATACTACACAAGAAAAGTGTGTTCAGCGTTTTTTGAAATTCATCCCCTGGGGGATAAAAAAGGAATTGAAAGTTAGTATGAGATGTGAATATACAAGACCCTTATCTCGGGAGTGCGTGAAGGTATCGAGTTAAAATTTAAACAATATACTAAGGTCTACGGTCCCTTGAAACCGTATTCCGCGTTTTCCGAAATTCATCCCCTAAGGGATAAGAAAGGGGGTTGAAAGTTTGTATGAGATGTGAATCATTATTCAGGTTGCAGTTTTTAAACTTCGTTTATAGACTCTTTGATACTACACAAGAAAAGTATATTTAGCGTTTTTTGAAATTCATCCCCTCAGGGATAAAAAAGGAATTGAAAGTTAGTATGAGATGTGAATATTTTTTTAAGTTACAGACTTAAAACTTCGTTAATAGACTCTTTGATACTATACAAGAAAAGTATATTAAGCGTTTTTTGAAATTCATCCCCTAAGGGATAAAAAAGGGGTTGAAAGTTTGTATGAGGTGTGAATAATTTTTCAGGTTGCAGACTTGGAAACTTCGTTTATACACTTCCTGATAATATATAAGAAAACGGTATCCCACGTTTTCCGAAATTCATCCCCTAAGGGATAAAAAAGGGGGTAGGGGGGATTTTTAATCATTTTTATGATGTACGGAACCGGTGGGCGAGTCTGACTCGCACTTGACCGGTTTTTTTATCATGTTAACCGATTTTTTAAATTTTATTTAAAAGCAGCATGATATATAAATTTAAGCAAAAAAAAGCGTTCTAATGCGGTTTTTTTATTTAAATAAATAGCATCTAGTATCAATCAACTTTTTCTGATTAAAAAATAATAAAAAATGTACTATTCAGTATTAATAATAATATTGGCACGTAACAGGAGATTCCACTTTTATAACGTACCTATTCTTTTTTAAATATTTTATTGTCATTACATGTATCCCGCAACCCGCATATATATACCTAAGTAGGCAATGCAATACGGAATGGCGACATTAGCGATATTGATCCGTGTGGTGCGATGGCGGACACCGGGAATCCCGTATAAGGCGCCACACGCGGCCGCTAGCCGCAGCCCCCGTCGGGGCCGTAGCTCCCGGTGTCGGCGCCCTGGCTCCATGTCGTTCAAACCAACTAGATACGCAGAGCTTCTTACATGCCAGTTCTTTTACTTTACATTTATACTTAGTATTGACGCCATCGGAAGGAAAACGGCAAATATTTGTAAAACCAACATCCCTTGTAACTCCCCTATTGTACACAGCCAAGAATACTTACGAGTATATTGCTTTTACCCGTAGTTATGCTAATGACTTATTTCCTATTTCAAATGTTTTTGTTAGCTACCTATATGTATATTACAAATAGTATTCCACATCATCATCATCATCATCATTTCAGCCGAAAGACGTCCACTGCTGGACATAGGCCCCCCAAAGATTTCCACAATGACCGGTCCTGCGCCACCCGCATCCAGCGGAGTCCTGCGACCTTCACCAGGTCATCAGTCCAAAACGGTGGAGACACTGCGATCGCCAACCCGCATGCCAAGCGTGGCGATTATGGCAAAACCCCCCCTCATTATTCCACTTCTTACAAATATTATTACAAATATTAGTTCTTCGCCCCGAACTTGTGACCTAGCGATTCGACAATGTGCTCTGAAGTACTTAAAGAAAAGACCATCCAGATTCAACCAGAATTTTAGCGATTTCTACCAAAAACTTGCGTGCGCTGGGACCGACCCCGGGTTTCGACCCCGAACGGTACAAAAAGGTACTCTATGCCCAGGCTCTTATATTTATTACGTTTTAAAATTTCGGCGCCTTCAGGCGTTCCGCCCGCTATTACATTAGCTCGTTGGAGATAGGACGCACTTTTTATACAACACAATCCATGGTGTCCCAATCGGTCCACGTCTGTGCCACAAGGACATGAGTGTGGCGCACACACCGGAAACCCCAGTCGCAAACCAGTCGCCAGTCTAAGGGAGGCCGGATCTAAGAAAGTACCAGTACTAGGCGAAGGATGGGCATGAAGCCAGTAACCAGCTTTTCGGGATCCGACCGCCAAAATCCTCGCGTGATCCGGACCTGTAGAGTTATTTAGAAGAGTATTTGTATGTTAAATCGTAGTAAACATTATCCCAACGCCTTTGTGATATTGGGTTGTCTGGAAAGTCTTTACCCGGGCAGGCAATTTTAAAAGCATTTTTAGCATCCTCAAAGCTTGCGATCTCACAGTTTGTGGGCAAAGCCCGAAAAATATTTCCTATGAGACCGGCTGTGATATGAGTATATGAGTGGATGTATATGAGTAGATGCTAAAAAGGCTGGGGATGCCACACTGGAAATTTTGCGAATTCCTAACCCCCGAACCGAATAGGGAGGGACGCCTGAGATCAGGAAGGATCATTCAGCTGAATGTTTAGAATGGTCTCTAAACTAATTTTTTGATTAATTTGATTTGATTAAAACTGAATTAAAATTGATCAAAATCATCTAGTAGTAAATTTAGATATTTCCAAAAAGGACAGCATCGGAGCACATTCGTGAATTTAGGGACAAAAAGACAGAATTTAAGAATCACAAGAGCATAATGAGGGGTAATTTCGAGTAAACGATTCGTGTGACGTTTGAATTTTGATATCGAGTTAGAAATATAGTCGGGAAAAGATTCTTTAAATATAGGGGAGCCCAAGAGGCAAAGAGAACTACTATTAGGAGTCAGATCGTCAAATTCGTGTTTTAAATCGGCAGAAATACAAGTTGAATTTTGGATGAATTTTGCGAAATTCAGTTCTAAACCAATATTTTTGGAACTACTTAATGTATCCCTCATCCCGCATGTATCTCTAAGTAGGCAATACGGAATAGCGACATTAGCGATATTGATCCGTGTGGTGCGATGGCGGACAGTTAATAAGAGACAAGTCAGAGCACAGTATTCACGTTGCCTCCCGTCATCTAGGTACCAGACATTGAATTTTGATTTCATTTTTTGGATCATTGGATTTATAGCCAAACTAAAAATTGCTCGGCCGAGAGGGTCACCCTGCTGACATCCAACCTCAGAAGAGCTGGTGGCTTCCTCGCACAACGTATCAGCATTGCGATACAACGAGGAAATGCCGCCAGCATCCTAGGTACAATGCCTCAAGACCTACTTCAGATTTAAGGTAGGTAGAGGTAGGTAGTTAGGTAAGTTACACTTAACTTACTGTATATATTTCGAAAATAAATGTTTCAAATTACCCAGAAGATAATTGTACATTAATTTAGACGAGTCCGAATAGCAAAAGAAAATGTAATTGTACAGTTCAGGAATTTATTTGAGGCTCTCATACGATTTCGTTATATTTACTATTTTTTGTTCTATGAATTTCATACCAAACCAACCTACTGTCTTACACGTAGACCTAGACACCGAACCGCCAGAATGTTCCGTACACAGCACAAACTATTACTGGACGTAGACATGAATTGTTTGGAGCACAACCACAGCACAGCGCTACTTGAGCTAGTGCGAGGAACAACTTCGACAAAAACGGAACAACCCCTATCTAAAACTAGGGGAAAACAATCACTTTCTATCACGTTTCTCTCGAAACTTTACGACGCGCTCTGAACACAATTGCTTCAGCTTAGGTATAGTGATAGACACAGGCAGGCAGACAGGCTTCTGGTATGTTCTACGTTCTACGTATAATCAGGGGCCTTACCATGACGTCTTAACGCGATTCATTTTAGGTCCTAAACTGAACTGCATCGCTATTTCCTACCACAACATTGTTATTGCGATCCAATTTCTACCGACCGAGCGATAAGCGACCCAGCTATTTCATTCACTCATTTCAAGTGTATTTCGTACCACGACCGGCCACTTGAGCCGAAACTGAGTCGCAGGTATGTCAGATTTAGCGATTCATAAAAAGTTACTCATTTGGTGCATTTTTCTCAATCGCTAGGTTGTGTGGTACTTTTCTACTAATTTAGTTTCGTGTTTTTACAAGGATTAGGATCTGGAAATTGTAAGTACAGCTAGTTTCTTCGTCTAATTATTGAAAGCAAGTGCTTTACGATGGTTTTACGTTTGAATAACAAAGTTGAACTTGAATGTTTGTACCTATTCCTTATGTTTTTAGATGTCGGACGAACTTCTAGATTTTGAATTTTTAGAATGCGATCTCGCAGAGAACGCATCTAAAAAAAAACGAAGACTCTCTACACGAACTCAGTGTGATCCCTTTGCGTTGAGTGACATGGAGTTCATACGACGGTATCGACTTTCAAAGGAATTAACGCTTGCAATATGCGACGAACTTAGACCGATGGTTAAAGAGCCAACTAGGTCCAGCGATATAGATTTAGACACTAAGGTAACTAACCTAAATTATGCATTACTTCGCTTTCAAATTAAATAAATTTAATGATTGAATAGTGATGAGATGACTTATAATGACATTTAGGTACCTACTTAACTGTAAAATACATCTTAAGAACTATTTACTGTCGCTACTTATTCATGATATGAGAAATTATTTTCCTAAATTTGACTAACTTTTGTTGTTCAGTTTTTTTTTATCCTAGCAATAAAATGATCTAATGACGTCAATCTGCGTTTAAAAAAAAAATCATCAATTTTATTAAATTTTGGGGACAGCTCACACTTGACCAAAATATTGACTACTCCAAAATTGTTTTCCCAAAAAAATACCTAATGTTTCCTTAGACAGTTTCCCTGTGTCTTCTATAGTTTCCGATTTCCCCATACTGTCCCACTTAAAAAACACTCTGTATAGTTATAAAACGTCTACATATGTATTCATCTGTATTTACCTATCATTTTGAACAAATGATCACAATTACTAGTACTCTGACTTAGGTATACTGAATTATTAAATCTCATTGATATTTTATCCAGATGGTGACTGCTTTGTCGTTTTATGGTGTTGGGTCTTACCAGAGGCCTGTGGGAGACATAGCTGCGCATTCTATAGCGCAGCAGACAGTTTCAAAAGCAATTGCTCAGATAACGTCTTTATTAAATAGACAAGAGATAAGAAGAAAATATATATTATTTCCCAATACTCTGGAAGAAAGGAACGAAACGAGAACTTTGTGAGTACATAACTATCTTTTACCAAACTTTGATAAAAATATTACTTAAAGAGAACCCGGTCTAAGTATATTAATATGTCTAATACTCACGGGAGTTTTCTATTTAAAACTTAAAGAGAAGTTAGTAAAAATATTAATTTTTACCTTTCCATTTCACACCTAAACTGCATGTGGACTTTAATATAATACTTTCTTGCGTAATTTTTCAGATTTTTCAATAGATTTGGGATTCCTGGAGTTTTAGGATGTATAGACTGCACACAAATACCCATTTTACGACCATCCCAGCATGAGGAGCGGTATTACTGTAGAAAACAATACCATTCCTTAAACGTACAGCTGGTAAGTCGGTTTAAATAAATAAAAGGGGGCAAGGTTGTTGTTCAACTTTCGTGCTTATAGATTGAAACATGAGAAAGCGAAAGATTCCAAAATTCAAACACTGGAATCGACTTGGATCAACTTTGACTGGGTTCGGCTTTACGAGGGTCAGTCTCAAGGCACGAGAACTGAACAAACTTTGCCTATTTCCCCTTACTTTCACGAGGAAAATTCAGTCAATACTTCCAGTTAAGTAATTTGAAGAAACCATGCAAAGCTCAAGGTCGAATCACTCTCCCACCTTATGAATAAAAAGCACTTTCCGAGCTAGTAAGGGAAAATATATTTGTTATTGTGTGAGTATATATTAACCCAATAACCACTTCAATTACAGATATGTGACGCAGATATGCAAATCATCAGCATAGACGCTAGTTTTGGTGGGGCTACCCATGATTCGTTTATTTGGAACTCTCATCCTATAAAAAGTTACATGGAAGGTTTGAACGAAAGTACTTGGCTTCTTGGTAAGTAATAATCTGTCTTTAATTTACGTACTTAGGTATCAATCAGGGATGCTACGGATCTCTGAGCCTATACCACGAAAATCGAACGATTGCGGATTTGTATCTCCATCTCTGTCACACTTGCATATTAGAGTGACAAAGAGGTAATCCCGTCAATGCCAATTTTCGATGTTCGTGGTAGGCGCTCTGCTTCTGCTTCCATTTCTACGGAACTTTCGTTTTATATGACACATCCACTTCGGTTCTGGGTCTATTAATTTAAAAAAAAGAAATTTTAACGAATGTAGCCTAGCGCGACAGTGCGGCATGAGCGGCGTACCTACATGAAAAACCAGCAGGTTTATGCCTGGATTGCACGTAGCTCTCGAAAACCCAGACTCCTCTTTTGTTTCTGCTTCCGTTAAACTATAGTCAAAACTTCTGCTTCCGCTTTCTGTTTCGATAAAACCACATCTGGTACATCCCTTGTACCAATATTGTAGATTACATAAATATACCTATAACTATAAATTAAAAGAAAACCCGAAACTAATAGGTACCTAAGTTCCCTTTTTGTAATGTGTACGTGATGCGCTTTCATTTGTTGACCCCACTTAGAGTATATTCGCAGACATTTGCTTATTCTTCCCACTTTCAACTCCCACAACTTTTAAACGTCTCACTCAACCGATTTTTATTAAACATGTCTAAGAACACTCGCATGTTAGTCAGCTTTAAAAACAAAAAAAAAACTAAATAGAAATCGTTCATCCTTCGGGGAGCCATGGAGAACAGACAGACACGTCAAACTTATAACACCCCCCTTTTTGCGTCGGGAGGTAAAAATAATCAAATGTTTATAGAAGGATAATTAATAACTAATTAAGGTATATAGGTATACGTACATATGTATGTACATAGGTATTTAACTTGAAAGTGCGTTCCACTGGATGCGTTTGTATGCTCAGGTGCATTTTTAACTAACGAATTATATGACGTCATAAAATAAAGTTGAACTTAGCCAAAGATACATCCAGTGAAATATTGTAATAATAAAATGCATTATTTTAATGATTACAGGTGATTCAGGATATCCCCTCAGGAAGTACATGATGACTCCCATCGTCGATGCTGCAGATGGCTCCCCCGAGCACCACTACACCGACAAGCACGTGCGCACCAGAAACGTTATTGAAAGAACAATCGGACTACTTAAAAGTCGGTTTCGATGCGTTTCCGGTCAACGAGGGGTATTACATTATACCCCAGAAGTCGCCGCGTCTATAGTAAACGCATGTGCCATATTACATAATATTTGTAATAAAGCCAACGTCCCAGTATTAGAAGACGAGGAGTCGTTGAGCAGGCCCCCGCGCGCGCCGTCGCCGGAGCCGGCGCTGCCCGTGCCGGAGACCGCGCAAAACAACCCCGCGCTGCGGCTCGGCCAGGCAATGCGGCGACGACTTGTGCAACGATTATGGGAAGCAAGACAACCATAAACCTGACTGACTGTCTGTGTGGCCTAGTAATCCTAGACAAGATTTTTATTACAAGTAGTGATTTTATGGTAATTTCGTTTTTTAATAGTCATTGTCTGTTCAATTATTGTAGTACCATATTAAAGAAAATTTAGTAAACCAAAATTATACTTATTTTATTTGGATTATAGTGACTCGCTACCAAGGTTGGCCTATGCCAACTCTGACTGGCCTGGTCCAAATTTAGATGAATTTGACACAGAGATAATTTAAATTTTCGATTATTGAAGAGTACTAGGTGTGTACCTCTTCCTACCGTACCTGTACCGTACTGCACGATGTATACTGTACCGTAAGGTAGGGTTCATAACTACGTATGATAGCATTAACAACACGACAGTATTCTAATTAACTAAACCCACCTTTACATCTACAACTTCTGTAATCGTTATTTAGTTTTTAACCTTAATTTGGCGAATTAACATCTATTACACTATTACGTTATAGTTTAAGTTCTATATCATATATTACGAGTATGTCAGAAGAAAGTTTGTTGAACATGTTAGGATCAGGATAAATTTAAATTTGGAGTTTCCTGGAGAGCTGGCTCTGGTAACCTGAAAACAAAAACCATTTTATTTTTGAAAGAAAGAAATATATTTATTTGTGACGTTCACAACAATCAGTACAGATACAAACATAAAGAAAAATAAATTAACACTTAAATTACGTGCACATCACAAAATGGACCCAACGCAGCATATTGCCGGCTAAGAGCCGACGCTGGTCTTCCTTAGGGCTCATTCAGTGATGCCACGACAGATCACGCAAAAAACTTACAAACTAATAAATGAAAATTAAAGATGAAAAAAACTTTTTCGATGATAGGTATAGTATATCATCCGAAAAACAAAAAGTACAAAACAGAAACCAAAATTAAGACCATTATAAAAATTAACACGTTATTTTGGTAGGCTATTTATGCCATTTGTCGTAGCAGAGACAAGAAAAGAGAAAAGAAAAGGTGCCGGCTCAGCATGTTGATGCTGTAAACCATATCGCTGGTATTCTGCTGGCAGTACTACACTTGTTAAGATAGCGGACTCTTCGAGAGAGTTTTCTAATAAACCTTCCCATTTCTCGTTAGGCCATGGTATTATTATTGTAGTCATACTTATTCCTGAACTTTTCATGTATAAGATATATATTTATATTAGTTACTTTTGGCTTTATCGCCTTAACGGGAAAAAGTGGCCACTATTCACCTTCGTTTAGGTGACTAAGCAAAAAAATAGTATTGGACCAAAAGTTGGGGAATTAGTAATAGGTACAAAACTATGACTATGGCCTAAAGATAAATGTAAAAGTTTACATAGAAAACACAATCCTCACAATGAGGGCGCCACTTACGGGTGTTACGCCCTCTTAATGAAGTAAATAGTTTAGATCTTGGAGGTGGCTGGGCCTCATGACATTATCCTTACCTTGTTCGTAAAAGCTGGTTCAAATCTTTTATTTCTGCGACCATCTGTTGCAAGACCTCATTTTGCAGTTGGTGTTGCCGCACTCTATCTTTCGCTATATTGATAAGAGTTCGCCTCGCTACTTCTTGCGACATATGAGGTTCTCGGAGTCGCCGCCTTCTGTTTGGTTCGGTATGTTCGATGGGCTCGGCTAGCTGGCGTCGCGCCGCCGGCGCTCTATTTCGCGGACTTCTCCTCGGCGTGGTCGGCGTGATCGGCACCCTCTGTGGCGTATTTCTCCTCGGCGGGGTCGGCGTGATCGGCGCCCTCTGTGGCGTACTTCTCCTCGGCGGGGTCGGCGTCATCGGCGCCCTCTGTGGCGGACTTCTGATAGGCGTGGTCGGCGGCGCCGGCAGCCTGTGTCGCGGACTTCTTGCACTGCGCGGTGGCGGTACCGGCTGCGGCGGCTCATGCACGAGAGAGGTGCGCAGCGCCGGTGCGGGTGCCGGTGCGGCTGCGGGTGCGGGTGCCGGGTCAAACGCAGGGAGGATGCGCAACAAAGAGGGCGACTGCGACAGCCAAGGAGAACTCTCATTTGTTGAGAAGTTATCTGTTAAAATAAAATATACTTTTAAAAACATTACGAGTACATACTTAATCAAATCTGCCTCCTTCTTATCAGAACTTGTGCTGTGTATTTAATGACGAAATTTGGAATATTTTGAAGTTCTAGTTTTGAAAACTAATACTAGGGATAGATATATTATTATAGTTTAAGTTAGTAGTGTAGTTATTTATAGTTACTGGATATAATGGATATGGTATTATTAACTTTAGTTAAACTTTTTTTTTATAAAAATTCGGGCAAGTGCGAGTCCATACCCGTAAACATCTATAACATACATATACATAATACATCTATCTAGCGAGCAAAAAATAACTTCTTTTAGATGACAGCATCCTAAAATATTTATGTTATTCTGTTTTTTAGTATTTGTTGTTATAGCGGCAATAATAATAATAATATCATTTATTTCAGGCAAAGCCCATAAAATTATTAGTATTCCGTAAACTATGTACAAATATTATAACTTACAACACTATACATAACCTGTGAAATTTTCAACTGTCTAGCTATCACGGGTCATGGGATACAGCCTGATAACAGATGGAAAGACAGACAGAGTTTTTAAGTAAAAATATCATTCTGTGTCAAAAAAATCAGATTCAAAACCCTAACAGAAAACAGTAGAAGGTATGGAGATTGTATGGAGAAATTACTACTCCCATTGCCTTTAAATGTTCTCAAAGTTTATCTATTTTGTTCATAACTTAATTTGGCACAATATTCTTCCAAATAAAAATTAAATATTACAGTATAAATGATTTACATACCTAATATAACACCTCCCACCAGGTTTTCCATAGAGTCTTCTTGCTCTAGCACCTAAAATCAAATAAGCAATATAAATCACTGTTTTTTTACGTATAAATTCAAATATTTTGTGTCATGTTTGTTTTGTGTACCTATTGGCTCTAACACCTAACTCTAAAGTATCACTAAACAATGAACAAAGTATACTTTTCTCGGTGAACCTATTTACAAGTATTTTATAACTTTTATAACTTAATTTTAGGTCCCTACCGGGTAAAGGTCTCTTCCAACTTTGACCAGCAATTTCTGTCTTTAGCCATTTCTATCCAGACTTTACCAGCTACTTTCATAATTTCATCTGCCCATCGTTCTATTGGTATTCCTTGTTTTCCGTTTCCCACTGGGCCTGTCCAAATTATAGCTGTCTGGTTTTTGTCCATCTCTTACCTTAAAATTTATATAATGTAACTAAATAGCTTACTTGATTGAACGGCTCCACTCTGACACCGGGGAGCCCAGACCCAAATGAGTTCCCCAGTATTTGTAGGAACCTCTTCTCTATTTCAGACAGAGGTGTAACTTCACTTGGTCCACCTCCCGTCCTTTGCTGTGCTCTATGATTGGAAGATACATGTCTTTTCAATTTAGACTTGTAATCATTCCAGTACTGTAAAAAGGGAAAAAATATATATATATATATATATATATAAATATATTAAATGCAGTTCATTTTTAGAGTTCTGTAGCTGTAGTCAACTAGGAACCCTTATAGTTTAGCCTGTCTGTCCGTGCGTCCGTCTATCCGTCTGAGGTTAATCTAAACAGTATTAAAATTGGTTCATGCATTCAAGTATCATCCCCAAAAACCTATTAAAAATATGCCCCCCGCCCTCTAACTTTTGAACTATTTTTTTAACTTCCAATAATATGAAAAAAAAAATAACTTGATTGATTTAAAAACTTTTTGAGAAACTTTACACATACAAAACTTATTCAACTTACTTTGCTCCATGATTTCCAATCCTTAATGGCTCCGTCTCCGTGCGCGTTTAGGACCTCGGATATTCTCAACCACATCTTTTTAGAGTGGTCCCTAGCCCTTGCCGATTTATTATACCCAGTTGCGATATCTTTGTGTTGGTCCAGGAAATCGCAAAGCGTTTCCAACTGGGCATAACTTACTCTTCGACGTGCTCCTTCGCTAAAATAATACAAGCCAAACACTTCAAATTCTGAGGAATTTTAAGTGATCTTATAGTTTAAACTTTTAACACTCATTATCACTGAAATATATAAATAAACAAAAACTAGAGGTAACACGACTTAAAGCAATCAGTACTTATTTTTAACGAATTAAAGGTTAAATACTCACGACATAGTAAAAAATTACTTGAAAACTTTACTCTGGAACTGCGACACTCGGCGAAGCAAAACACTTTAAACCTAAACAGTAAACACTTCAACTTATCAAAATATTTCTTGTTTTTTTTATTACGAGTCAAAGGCGAGATGTTCTGAACCTCAGCTGTAAAGACCTATTATGAAACAATTTTTATGTTTACTTAGTTTTCTTTATAAAAAAATATTAAATTTAATTCACAATTAGAACTATTATCATTACTTAAGTATTAAAATGTTTATTTTTTCAATCGCAAGTAAAATAAACTTATAAATTTGATAATTAATTATAGAAAATAATCTTGTTTCCGAACGATCCTGCACAAGGATAAAGCAAGATAGACGTATACGATTCCTATAGCGCCATCTTTTTCATGTCAAAGCTATTCAGTTGCAGACCAGAGACAATATCGGTCTTTCATTCACTTGTAAGCGATTGAGTTTCAGCTGACAATACTTGACGTCGTGGTAGCAAATCAAGACGCTCAGTTTAGGTGCCTAAACTGAACTGCCCTGCGTTTGGATAGTTTATCAAAACGTTGTGGTATGGCCCCAGTGCTCAGTTGTATGGCAGCGACAGAGATTCAGTTTAGGTCCTAAACTGAATTGGTTGGTGGTTCCCTAGTCTGCGTTTTGCGTTGTAAATAGGTAGGTACTTATTACACCTGAATGATAATACATATAATAAGTTCGAACTCCACTCTATTTAGGTAGGTAAATAAAGTTGCCGGATAGTGAATCCATTCGTTTGATAATTTGATTACTTAATATAATATGTAGCCAGAGGCACTTGCTGGTGAGCTTACCATAGTATCAGTGTACACCGAATTATATACCTTGTAAGTAATAGTTCATCTTCAAACAAACAATTTGAGCGGATCTCGAAAAAAACAAGCGACGACGCGGCAGATTTCAGTGGTTTCAACTTACTAAGCTAAGGGGTGTCAGTACTGTCAGTTATCAGTTATATATATTTTATTACTGAAAATATTTTTATGAATTATTTTATATTTTTAGACTCAGCAGGTGGCGCTGCTGCCGTGTTTTTAATAGAACACATTCTATTATTGTACCCTAAACCTCGTTAAGAGTCCGGCGTACATTTTAAAGTGAAAATCGTTAATTATGAAATAACGCACATAAATTGCAATTGATAAGATAGTATGAAGTATTGGTATTGCAAAAAAATAGTTTAAATATATATTATTATTTAGTAACCAATACACAATAGGCTAGACGACCAAAAAAATCTAATTAGTCCGTCTGTTAGATTATTAAAAAATATACGATACGTAGTTTTTCTTTTGTTCGTCAAATGAAAAATGACGGAAATACAGGGCTTTAAAAATCGCGTGACGTCCTGACGTCACACCTGAGTACAAATTCTTACTCACAGGTGACGTCACCAGCCCCCACCACGGAACTTTGACGCTCTTCATATTCGTCAATTTTAATTAACTTGAAAAAGGAAAAAATACGTGTCTAATAATTTTTGATAATCTTTCTGACGGACTAATTAGAATAATAGTTTTTCAACCTAGTCATCATCCCTTACACAGCTGGTTTTGCAAGGTGGTTGATTCATACAATATTGTAACTTGATTTTTAGTATAAATTTTTATACTACCTGATTTATTTTTACACGTTAATTAGGCATAAAATGTAGTTTATTTATGCATTTTCCAACACATATGTATAACTTATATACCGATATTACCGATATGACATCATTTTGATTATAAAAAAGCCTCAAGTATTTAAGAACATTTTAAAAATTTATATACAAAAACAGAAAAGTAGTTCATACATTCCATTTGAATTAACATGATCTTTCGTAATATGCTAAAAAAGTAATAGGGTTCATGTTAGTTGCTCCAATATCGTATTAAAAATTTGCGCAAAATCGTAAAAAAAGTATACCAGACTCTTAAAGAGTCCGGTATACATACCATACCTACTGAATATATGAAAAACAGTCAACTATTTATTTTGTCTGAGAAATACCACTTAGATAGGGTAAGCAGTACAATCATTGGCCCTTTAAGGTGAACCTCGAGTTTCAACATTTTTCTTTCCCAAATAAGATGCTAAATAGTAAAACTTTTGATGACAAGTTTTCCCTAGAACTGTTGAGAATTTTAATAAATCACAACCATAAATATATTTACAACCAATTGTGAAATATAATGCAAAAACCAAAAAATGGGACAAAAGTACAATCATTGGCCCCCAGTGGCATGCCAATAATTGTACTTTGTGTTTATTGGCCCTGCCAATGATTATACCATGGTGGGGCCAATCACTAGATTTGTTTATTTTTATTGACGATAATGAATAGAAACTATAACTAATATAAAACAACACAAATATTACATTTTGAATACCAATAAAAAGCGTATAATAGTTTAAAAGTACTAAATTCTTATGATTTCCTTAATAAAACACACTTTTAGCTTTGATTATTGCAAAATGTTTTTTTTACTTGTGTTCCAGCTATTATGTTGGAAAACTATTAATTATTTTATACAGTATGTATCAGAACGAAAGGTACAGAAAGAAACCCGTTAATGTTTAGATCATAGATATGAGCATGGTACCTAATTCATCAAAAATACGACAGTTTTTACCTGAGGTATAAAAATATACATTAATTATTATTGTTTTGCACCTCCCCTGTATAATTTGTTTACAATCAATTAATGACATTTCTTAAATTACCAACTGACAGACAGGCGTCAAACCTTGTTGAAGTTTGGATTTTTACCTAGTTACAAATAAACAGTTAACAAAGGGCTTGCGCGTTGCCTATGACTACAGCCATTATTTAAATGATTACCTAGGTTACTTATTACTTATAAACAGAACTCAAAGCGCATGTGCGTTGACATAACAACGTCTATGTTTATTAGTGGCCCCTAGCTACATATCAACAGTACGCAATACGCATGCACTGTCAAAAATCAAAAACGTAAACAAACCCTACAGGATGTCACAAAAACCATTAACCGACTACAAAAAGAAGGTTCTCGAGTAATTCATTTAGTAATTTTATGCCATAAAACATGTATTTTGGCACGTGAAATACACGTCATTACATTGTACTCGAGTTCCCCGTCAACCAGTTACTGTTGTCAACAAAGAAAAATATAAATATTTTTTTCTACATTCTACTCAAACGTATATCTTAATAAATCGATTTTAAGTTCAGGGGGCCAATGTTTGGGGCTAAGATTACTACCGCTTACCCTATGTAGTTAGTTGGGATATACAATAATTATTTTGTATACAATTTTGCATTTCGTTCTGGGACGATTGCTACTGCGGCCTACTAGATTATTAAACCAGACATGCAAATAATAACAAAATATAAACTCTTTTACCGGGTGTTGCCTGTAACAGGAGTTACAGGAGCAATAAATTAAATCGCAGGTAGAACAAAAGTTGTTAAGTTTGAGGAGTACTAGTACTCCTCAAACTTAACAACTTTTGTTCAACAACTTTTTAAAACGATGTAGGTTAGGTACTCTATAGGTTTTCACTTTTTCATACAATCTAAATATTATTTTCAATGTACGGTAACACCAGCCACAAAAATTATAAAATTCGCAGTACATTGCATCTTCTAACAACCTTTAGTGTTATTTTTAAAAGTCAATGAACAATTAAACGTTATTCAATTTGGCGAGGACTACTTATTACGATTAAATTTGTTGCTCTTGTTACAGGCAACACGCAGTATTGTCAGTCTCTTTGTAATATATTGTATAATGACCATAGGTGCCTAATGCCTATATTATGTACCTATAATTACTCACTATTTTAGAAGTATTTGTACTTAAATTAATATAATCACAGATGTTTATAATGATCTGCAGTCGTAGGAGGTCGCATATTTTGAATTTCGAACGCGAATCAAAAAATGTTCTTAGTCGGACTACTAGGTGAAGAAACATCTTCCTTTTACTGTGATAGTACTGATAGTAAGTAGGTACCTACTCGTACCTACGTGGCGCCAGTTAACACATGCAGGGCGTTGCAATGAAGGAGACGAGTTGACATTGCGGTTGAACCCGCAGTTGGCCGTCCGCTCTCGGCGGGCTTAGCGTTCGATAGCCCTAATTAAGCGTTTGTTTACAACGTTGCCCGGCAGCTCGTAAACTCTGTGCTATGCGGAAGCATTCTGAAACTCCTTACGTTCGGGCACTTTGGAGTTAAACTCAGCTAATAATTCATCTCATACAAGACGAACGAAGATCGATAATAAGTACCTAGACATTCAAGAGGTCCCATGTTTTTAATATAAAAATTGATCCTTCAGAAAACTGTAGAAGTTTGCCTTACCTAATAGACATGTAGGACTAATCATCTACGAACATTTTCATAAAGGGCACACCAGTGGCAGTACTAAAAGTCGCGCGCGAGCGGCGCGAGTGACATGTACCGTGGATCGCGCCTTGTGTCGCTCATCCGGAAATCACGCATTAGTGCGACACATCTCGTTATTAAATGTTAAACCTCTATCGGACCTCTAGCGCATTCCCGTGAGAACTCGCGTCATTCCAATACGATGTCTAGACAATTTATAATCTGATTGAAATTGAAATTGATTATATGTTTAAATATAACACACGATATGCCTAAGATATTAAGGGCCTCATTATATTAGTTAACTGACGGTTTGAGGACAAAAATGTCACATTTTTATCACTCTGCGCGTTGTCCTCACTTCCAATAATATAAATTATAGGCACCTTACCTACCTGCATTGCAAAACCAATAACGAATTACAAAAGTAAATAAAAGTTAAAGGCTTATTTATAAAGTACCTGAATAAGTAAGTACGTAAGCAGAAAGTGTATAAAACTTACAAGTATAAAGTTGCATTCATTCAAGAGACCTGCCTTTGTTGTGTCGTAGGACTGAAAAGTGGATTTGATTTTGACCCACTGAAAGCTCCATTATCATATTATTGCTCGGATGCTGAGCTGATGTATACGTATACGCAGGTAACCTATGCCGTAGGTATACGCAAATTAAATATTTGTTCGCTGTTAAAAGCATTATTATGTTACGTTGTAAATTGAGTTCACGATAAACATCTAAACTCTATTAATTATTTAAACTAAATAGATTTGCGGCGTGCATTTCCATATTAATTAGTTAATTACCTCGAAATTCACATGTTTATATAGTATTTATAAACTGATTATCTTTTTAAGGAGCTCACTGTGGCATACCGCCTAGCTAGGGAACTAGGAGATATTGATAGGTATGTGTGATTGAGCATCAAGCAGGGCCCAGAATACCGTCATGTACTGGCAGCGGATCACGAACATTCTACCGCGGACATTGCCTGCTGCATTAGCCGAAGCCGTCTCTTCATTGATGATTACGACAGCCTTGGGTGGATTTTCACGGCTCCCCTTTTTTGGAAAAAAATAATACGAAATAAGGAACTTTAGTCAACGACACAGAGGGAATGGAGAAGCGGGTCATAGTGGTTAGGACCGAAAAAGTTGAGCAAAGGCAAAGCCTAGAAAAAGATTCACGTACTCGTATCTAATAAAGAAAATGATTACAGAGTCGTATCAGAAGGTGATGTAACTAATGTATCCTGCATTGAGAAGAAATAGTACTCAGAGGGATCAAAATCCATTTATACCTAACTATTAATATTATAAATGCGAAAGTAAGCTTTTCTGTCTTTCAGTCTGTCTGTCTGTTACCTCACCCCGTTAAAACCGCTGCACGGATTAGGATAATGTGATCCCTGAGAAAGGAGATATAGGATAGTTTTTGTTAACATTAAACGCAGACGAAGTCCGGAGCAAAAGCTAGTTACAAACATGTTTCTTATGGGTAAGAAACAAGATTCGGCTTGCAGGCTGCCACAATAGATCACGACATAGCATCTTCAATTGCCCAAAACCAAATAAAAATAATAACTACTGGTTACTTAGAATAGAAATAATCCTTACTTACCCATATGGGTAGGTAACTAAATTCCTTTTTAAACCACAATTGTCCTTACCATGAGTTGTACGTAACCGTATTCGATAGCAACTGCGGCATCCGAAAGTATGTCCGTCTCATTCCTGCCAGAGTACCATTGTGCTTGCCATGAGTTGCATTCGATTGTATAGTGTATACCTCGTAGGTATGTATGTTACGATTAGCGTTGAAATTCCGGAAAAAATAAAATTATTTAATGAAACTTTCGTTATTTTCCGAAATCTACGTGTTTTATAAGAAATAAATAGGTATTGTCACTATCACTCTTTTCATCTCTTTCAATTGTTTCTTTCGCAATGTCATCGAAGTGGCCCTTTTGTAGGTGTAAATTAGACCCAATATACATAGATTTAGAGGTGAAATTATCATTGATTTTTTCCGAAAGAATCCGAAATAAACGAGGCGAATGGAAAAAAAACGGATTTTTCTGCCAAAAATCATGTCTAGACTAGACCACATAGATAGTCTAGACATGATTTTTGATAGTAGCATTATCACATTCCAAAACGCGTTCTTTACCGAGTGGCAGTAAAATTATGTTTAAATAAATATTGCAATTATCTCAGGAACTAGCCCTAATCCAATGCACTTAACACTCTCAGCGCCATAGAACAAACGAAATTTCTGCTGTGGCAGGCCATGTGGGTGGCCGGCCGTCCACAACAAGTGAATTCCAGCAGGCTGCTCAGATTTTTATAAACTTTACTGGCAGGCCATGTGGGCCGCCGGTGTACCACATTTAGAAAATCAAATTCACCTGCATTTTTTCGGTCTTGACAAATCAAAGTCTACACCCAGCAGGCCAAAATTTCGGACGACCTATTTTTAGAGCCATGGCTTCAAAAATTGATAACGCAACTAAACGTGTGAATCAACACCGCCGCCGTTATATAAATTGTGGCGTTCAATAAATTGTGAGAAGTGATGGATTTGTAGATTGCCAAGAATGCTTTAATCAAAATTAAAGTTGTCCCAAGTTTAAGGAACAAACGTTGCACTTCAAATTTTTTATATTAAAAATAAATAGGCGGCATGTCAAAGGGAGGGCAGGAGAAATCTGGCGGTTCGAAAAAAAAATTAGATATATGTCATTGCGATCGTCATTTATTCTGCTCTTTCGTTTATAGTTTTTAGATTGATATCGCTTGCGGTTTTAATTTCACGGCGTTTATAACAGCGGGAAGTCCGAAATTAGAAATGGATAAGTTGGAATATCGTTCCGTCATCAAGTTCCTACAAAGGAAGGGGTCAGTTCCATCGATATTTAAAAAAGATTAGATGCTGTTTACGGGAACTTGTCTCCTTCATTTTCCACTGTGAAAGAATGGAGTAAGCAATTTCGTAGGAAGGGAGACCATCCACGACGAACCTCGCTTCGGTCGGCCTGTGGAGGCAGTCACCGACGACTGCGTCAAGTTAGTGGAAGAGGAAGTTCTGAGTGGCCGAAGATTAAAGACCAAGGAAATAGCGGCAAGAACAGGGCTTTCGAAAACTTCAGTCTTTAGGATTCTTCATGAACATCTTCACATGAATAAAGTTAGTGCCAGGTGGGTGCCCAAACTTCTTTCGAGCTTGCAACGAAATGAGCGAAGAACATGCTCTTAGGAAGTTTTAGATGCTTAAAAAAAAATACGAAGAGAGTTTTTTGGGAGTCAATTGTTACTGGGGACGAAACAATGGTTTTATCCTATGATCCCCTGTTCAAAAGGGTATCGATAGATGGCGTCGATTTGGTGAAAAGCCACCTAGGAACGCCAGGGTTACGCAATCCACCAAAAAGATAATGGCTACCATATTCTGGGATTGTCACGGAATACTGTTGATAGACATAAAATAACGTAATACCACTGTGAACGGCAGGTATTATGCTACCCTTATTGAACAATTACGAAAGGCAATCAAGAAAAAACGTCGAGGTAAACTTAGCAGAGGTGTGCGGCTACTCCACAACAATGCTCCTTACCCAGCCTATAGCCCTGACCTGGCCCCGAGTGACTACTATTTGTTTTCCAAACTTAAGACAGACTTAAGAGGAAGAAGACTTTCTTCTGATGATGAAGTGACCCGTGCAGTATACGCCCATTTTGAGGGCAAAACTTCGGAGTATTTTTATAGAGGGATTGAAATGCTAATTCATAGATCTGAAAAGTGTATTGAAATAAACGGAGACTATATTGAAAAAAAAACTAAATGTATTTACTTATTTTCTTTGTAAGGCCGGAACCTTTTGGACCGCACTACGTATGTTTGTATGTCACTTACCCAAGGGCTTTAATATCTCACGTCAGCAAAATACTACTTCATAATTCCATATACTTTAACTTTTTAATCGTACAGGCAACTACTTGGACTGGCAAACTCCGCACAACAAATTACACAGTAAAATTATTGGGTGATTTCCAACAAAATATTAAACTACCAAAGAAGCAATATAATTTTTAGAACCGGATAGTTGCCTCGGTAGGTATTTTTCGGTACATCCTACAACCCTTTTACATCGCTACAAGATTTGGTTCACGTTTCTTCCAGTTTCTCCTATATATGACTTGCCGCAGTGACGATTTCACGAGACTGTTCGAGCAAATACGCCGAGTAAAGAAGAGGACTATGGCAATCCCGCCATGGCAGAGCATACTTTCGATGCGAGCGCGCTGCATTTTCTCCAATTCGATAAAGCCAGATTCCTGGTACGGGAATAATGCTATTATGAAAAAGGCGAACAAGATTGGCCGGGCGCCCTAATTTTAATCGAGATTATGGCTGGTCGGTACCACCGGCATGGAAATCTATAGTCCATAATCAATAATTCAGTGCAGTTAGTGACAGTGTAGTGGACACAGTGAGTTCGGTGTGCTTGCCGCCGTTTTCATTGGATGAACCAGATTTGCAGTCGAACGATCCCGGGATTCCCAGACAAAATCATCCTAAACCGGTTTTATAATCGAGAACAGTGCGCGCGGCGAGGCAGATCACTTTGGAATTACGTCCGCCTGCTACTTGATAATGGCATCCTAAGATGTCTAAAATATTCGCGCGTAGTGACTAAAAGTACGTAAGTGTTATCCGCAATTTATTATATAAGAGTTAGTGGTTAAAAAATTATGCCATTTTTATCTTTGTGGGATCATTGCGTACCACGTGGCCTGCTGGTGAAGTTTGCCGTTGGGCCCGCCGGCCGCCCATGTGGCCTGCCGGTAAAGGTACTGAAAATTGATGAAAATTAATAGTGGCCTGCTGACATGTACCTTTTGTGGGCCGCAGGCAACCCACGTGGCCTGCTACTAAAGTTCCTAAATATTCGCGGTGGCCTGCTCTACTCGAAATATTGTGGGCCGCCAGCGGCCCACGTGGCGCTGAGAGTGTTAATATGTCATTTTTTGTTTCTTTTAGCCTCAGGAATACGCTGTTAAAATCTTTCGTAATGCTCACGGTCACCGTGTATAATGGCTCCTGAAAGATTATAAAAGTGTTCAATTCTTGAACTTGAGTTGTGTTGAGTCTTTGAATACCTACATATAAAATAGGTAACATCAAAAAATCTACCTGAAACATGTTAAGCGATAAATCAGTCGCCTGTTCATGATATTTATATTATAAATTGTAGTTCACCACACTAAACACATAATTAGTTAAAATCTGAGTTACTGATAGGCGACAAGAACTAGAGTGACGTACGTTGAGAGGTTAGTCTTTGAGCTTACTACGTGCTATCGGTGAGAGCCGTAGATAGCACCATGTTTCTGATCAAGAGCCACTCACAGTGGTAATCCTCCCTGTAGTGATCAGACTCATTGCTAACACGGTTTCTCTACTCTCACCATAAACAGTTGGACCCGTCGTAGGTCCCTGGAGGTCCTGCCACCTTCCCCAATAGACTTTCCCGTACCACCATATGCATGTGCTCCTCTTACTTAACCTCACAATGTATTTCTCGTCTCATCATACCTAAGTCAACATAAGCACTCACCAGGGATATCTTCTGGTTTCAACTTACTCGCTCTTTCATACAGCAGTCACAGCTTTTTCATACTAACACTCTTCCACTAAATATCTATCGGAAAGTGTCTATTCATGTTTTTCTTAAACTCTGAAAATTAGAATGTCAAGTTTTCGTTCTCACCGCCATTTTTATCTACATAGGGTTGCCAACGTAAAATAATCATATAAAGATGAACATTCAGTAATACTTACAATTTTACTAGGAATCGCGTATTTTCGCGACAAAGTCATTTTAAATTTTCCTAAAAATTGCCAGATTGACACAGTGTATCGACATGTACTTACTCTACTTACTACCTCCTTATTTATATACATCATTCATTTATTTCAACGGTAGTTTATATTATAAGATTTATAAGGCTAAATCACCAATCAAATTACATAAATCTGTCCCAGTGTTATGTTTCCACCTCACCCAAACTGTAACACTAAAATGGACAAAGGAACTGCTAACTGGATTAATTCTGGATTAATTTTATGTTATCGCTGACGCTGAGCGGAACCCGGCAGACAGGATGTCGATAAATTGGCTATTGGTTCCTGATATATGCGTTAATAGTGGCGCTGCGGCCACGGCCGGCGACCCCCCGGCCCACATATCTGTGCTCGGCCACAGCACATGAGTAGGGAGGGATATACAGAACCCAGCTTCTAAAGAGCGCGCCAAATTTATATCTAAGCCGGTAGGGTTGGAACAGGTGGACAAAATTAATGAAAAAATGTCACGCGGGTAAAATGTCACATAAATATCAAAATACATAAGTCAATTACTATAACCACTCACATGATTCCGACTTTAACGAAAGGTGCCCTAAATTGCTCGGCCATTTTGCAGATACGACAGCAAAGTGTCATAATATTTTCAAAAATCGATTACTTTGCTTCTGCAAAAGCATTTGCAACAATTTTTTCGGTTTTATAATGTTAAAGAAACAAATAATTATTTTGTTACTTTAATTATGTGCTGTTATAATAAAAATAATAATTAAAAATTCACAAAGTTGACCGAGTTAAATAATTGTTAAGTCTTAGTAGAAAACTATTTTTATTAAAAAATCTAAATCTATAACGTATGTTTTTTTACTTTATTTTAACCTATAAAATTGCAAAGTAAAACTAATACAACTTCCGACATGAAACTTTCGAATTGCTGAAACTGCCGTGAAACTGTACTGTGTGTGTTCATGATTTTTTGTGGTTAATTTAGACTCTGAAGTACTAAAATATAGTAAATTACAGTTTAAGACACTAATAATCTTGAAATAAAATGCATAATTTATGCAATTAACATGATAATAGTGGCTTAATACTTAAAATAACAAAAGAGTATTACGTACCAACTAAACTTAGGTGTTTTTAAAAGGGCCGATCTTCAACAACCGAACTTACTTATCACTACCACTGACACGTTTAATATATGCATCACTAGCTTTAACCCGCGGCTTCGCCCGCGTACTAAATGTGATTTTGACCGTCATACAAAAAAGGAGGTTTATTTATTTATTTCACGTCCGCTAAGTTGGATTTGAAAATCGTTGTTGTTTTCGAAATCAGCGACCCGATAACGACACCCATATCCCATTAACAAACTTTGGACCATCATTTTACCCCTACTTTGAAACATCCTATCTTTGTGCACCCCTGCCCCTTATAATAAACCTATGTACGTACCAAATTTGGAATCTCTAGAACCAGAAATAAACATAAAAACGACACCCATATTGATATTTTGAGATTTCAACTCCATCACACCCCATCAGGGAAGATGGTATCTCACGTCCGCCTCGTTGGATGTTGAAATTGTTATTGTTTTCGAAATCAGCGACCCAAAAAACCAGAAATCGATACCCATGTTGTTTTTTTACTATAATATCCCTTTTCCCGCTTTTGGGGTTTGATTTCTCAAAAGGCCTGAAACACATCTTTACTCATTTATCTTTAGGAAAATTCCTGTAAAGTGCCAAATAGAATAGTCCAACTAATTTTGTTTCCCCATAAAAACTTTGTACCCCCATTCCACCACCTTTGGAGAAGAATTTTGAAAACTCCTTTCTTTACGCACCCTTACGCTTTATAAGGAATATTGGTGCTAAACTTGGAATCTCTAGAACCAGAAATAAACATATAACGACACCCGTAGTGATATTTTTAGATTTCGACCCCATTCGCTTCCCAACAGGGGAGATGGTATTTCACAATCACCACGTTGGATTTTAAAATCGTCGTTATTTTCGTAATCATTGACCCGATAAACCATAAAAACGATACCCATGTTGTTTTTTTTACTTTTTCACCCCTTTGCCCTCTTTTAGGGAATAGGGATTAAATTCTTAAAAAAAACCTGAAACAGGTGTTAACTCATTTATATTCATGAATACTCCTGTGAAGTTTCAAGTAGAATAGTTATTTTATTTGATTTTATTTTGTTTTATTTTATTTTACCGTATCTTATTTTACTTTACTTTACTTTATTGTAATAAAAAACGACACTCAAATTGACATTTCAAACCCATCGCGTACCAACAGGGGAATGGTATTCCACATTCGCCACATTGGATTTTCAAATTGTTGCTTTTTTCGTGATCAGCGACCGGAAAAACCATATAAACGATACCTATGTTGATTTTTTCACTTTTGCACCCCTTTTTCCCCTTTCAGGGGTTAAATTCTCAAGAAACCTGAAACACGTGTTTACTCATTTACCTTAAAGAATATTCCGGTGAAGTTTCGGATAATTCTTTAAAACCAGAAATTTACGTAAAAATGACACTCATATTGATATTTTGGCATTTCAACCCCATCGCTTACAAACAGGGGAGATGGTATTCCACATTCGCCACATTGGATCTTCAAATCGTTGCTTTTTTCGTGATCAGCGATCCGAAAAACCATATAAACGATACCCATGTTAATTTTTTCAACTTTTCACCACTTTTACCCCTTTTAGGGGTTAAATTCTCAAAAAACCTGATACACGTGTTTACTCATTTACCTTAAATAATACTCATGTGAAGTTTCAGATAAAATAGTCTAACTAATCTTGTTTCTCCATAAAAACTTTGGACCCCCGTTTCAATCCCTTAGTAGGTGAATTTTGTAAAATCCTTCCTCAGTGCTCGCCTAAACCATAAAAGGAACCTACGTGCCAAATTTGAAGTCTATAGGACCAGCCGTTTGGGCTGTGCTTTGATATGTCAGTCAGTCAGTCAGTCAGTCAGTCAGTCAGCTTCTTCTTTTATATATTTAGATAACATACACTTTACAACAAATGAAGCACAATAAATAAATAAAAACTATTAACACATACACTTATACCCGCGTAAATAAACAACACGTGACAACAGCCGCGGCCGGCGAACTAACCTAAATCACTCAAAATCAAAGATGGCTACCCATTTCGGGCAGAGACACATCAGTCGCGCGCGCAGTGCAGAAGTTCAATCGAAATAGGATTTTTAAAATTGTAATTTTTCATTCTTTATTTAATCGTACAATTATTTAGTTCATTCAATATAAACATTTTGAATGAGTAAGTAATTACTCATTACATTTAGTAGAGGTTTGTTATTTATATTACAGTCATTATATCCAAAAAACCGACCCTACACGTGAATAAATAGTTCCTGTGTTTTTTTTTCGTATGTCCCTGGGGGGGGTCACTGGGAGTCCTGAGAGCCCCCCGAGGGACCTACGAAAAAAAACCAAGAACTAACTATTAACAAGAACAAACAAACAATTGGTACAGGGTGTCAAATGAAATCAACAGAACAAGTTGTTAAATGTAATGTAACCAAACTTTGATTGAATGTAGAAATTATATATGTATTGAGTATATTGTCACGACTATTCACGGGTCAAAATCTATAATGACTGAACTACATCCCAAAACGCGTATGCAACGCGTCAAGTGTAACCCATGCCTTACGATATGCAAAAATGCTTTAGGCAACCGCAGGGATCTATATTGGGATCCCTAAAGTTTTTTATCCTATTTTTGCGTTCCCGAATACTTTTTTGCCATAATAATCATTTGTCCTAACACTCATTTGCCCTATTTTTGATTGCCCTCTCATTGAATGGATGATTTTAGTTTGCCCTAATGTTACCTGACATATTGATTACATATCCTAATGTTATGTTCCATAATTACTATTTGTCCTATTGATCATATGTCCTAATCATTATTTTTCCTAATTTTATATGGCCTAATGACGTTTATCCTATTATTGTAATAGCTACGTAATATTATTTGTCCTAAAGATTCTTAGCCCAAATTAATTAATTAATTAATACAAAATTGTAGTTTGTAAACAGTGTTATGGAAAAAAGTCGGTTCTGGCGCTTCGCCGGCCGCTACCGCGGCACGCTCGCTTCGCTCGCTCGGCTCGCGCGCTGTTAGGTCGCGGTTCTACCTAACACTCCTCCTCGCTTCGCTCGTCGTCGTACCTAAACGGACCTGCCTTAAACTTCGATCTTTGAAGCGCTCGATCTCAGCCATTTTAATTTAAAAAAAAGTTTTTCAATTAAAAGCTGCTTATTGTGACTTGTTATATACGTTACAATCATTTCAAATATATGTCATAATTACACCACTTTCAACCAAATTTTATAAGACCCAGCTTTGGTACAGTCCAACTAAAATATGGTTAAAACTGGTACAAGACTGCGTATGTATATGATAACATGCTTCGAACAGATGAGTTTTAGGACTACTTATCATTACATTATGGATAATAATTATTATGACAATTGATTGTTAGGACTTAGGACTAATACCGGTTAGGATAAAATAGTTATGGCAAGAGATATGAGGACAAACGTTATTAGGGATCGCGATGAATATGCCAAAACACATTAGGGTTATTGATGTTATGCCAAAAATGCTTCGGGCAAATGAGTTTTAGGTCAACCATTACGTTATGGAAAATAATTGTTATGGCAATAGATCGTTAGAGCTAATGCCCATTAGGACAAAACGGTTAGGGCAAGTGATTTTAGGACAAAAATTGTTAGGGATGTAGAGGGCCACCCCAACCGCAGAGGCCAGGTTTGTACTTACAATTTACCGTCACATGTTTTGATCGCTAATCCTGTATAATACACAGTGATTTAAAACATTGTATAGTTTATTAAAGTAACTTAATAATCGCACTATTTAATGGCTATTGGTTGCTCAAGATATATTTGGTAATCTTAGAAATGTAGGGCATTAAAATCAGAATCACGTCAAAAATCTACAGAACTTTTGTTTTGAAATGAGGTTTCTTGGTCATTAATATTAAGTAGGTCAAAAATATAGTTTTAATCTAATAAAACAATATACGTGGAGTAGTTTTATGTATAATACTAATAGAAATATATGAATTTGAATACTTACGGCATTTTAAAACACGCGGCAACTTTTTACACACTCACTTCCCGAACAACTTGAAAAGTAACATAGATAAAAAATACTATGGTTATGTATATGTGGACGAAACATTTTTTTAATATTGTCACGTTGGTAGTCTGTGTTTTAAAAATGCTTCCGTATCTGTGCAGCGTTTCACAGATAAAAAATAAAAATCTACATATACTCCGTTTAGCAACTCAAGTTGCCACGATCATTTTAGAGGTGCGCAATGTTGGCTACTCTAGCGGCCAGAATCATGTGAGTAGATAAAAAAAAAAAACAAAAAAAAATCATTCCCATACAATCGTGCAACCACCCTAGCACACTGGCTTCGGCCACAAACTTAGCTAGTCCAAGCGGTTTCTCAGTGTAAGGTGCGTTCGACTAAGATCGGACAACGGATAGAATCGTATGCAAGCATTTATTGAATGCTATCATTCAAGCCGACACGATGCGCCATTTAATGCTGCTCCCACCTTCAGTCCGTTCTTGTTGCTCCGACTGAATGTGTGTAGTGTGAAATGTAATGTGTAGTCGTGAAATATGTGCAATTAAGTAAAATGTAGAAGTTTAGAAATATTGAAGTCGGTTGAAAATACCTATTGTTTGCGAGAGGACATAATATAGAGTGGTTTTCGTCTCGGTCCGCTCGGTCCTCTCGCGAGAAATAGGTATTTTAGCTCTCCTAATTCCGATGAGAGGTAAGTAATTAAGCCTCCCTTACAACCGAGAACAAATCTTATTTACTCGACTGCCTAAGGAGAGTTATGTTTTTGAAGCGCATATTATATTCGATGTACATTATATCAATTTCTTTGCCACACCCACACCAGAGCATCAGCTACAATCACGTGTGTGGTGTCATTAGATTCGTATTGCCGGCGTTAGAGAGCCACTTGCAACACCCGGGGTTGGCTAACTAATCCAGTGTCAAGAGTTTTACGAACGAGCAAGCGAAGTGAGTGAGGTCTCCCAATCTACTTGGAGACTCCGTTGTTTGATGTATGTATGTAGGTATGTATGATGTTACTGGTGACCGAAGAGCTGGTGGCTTCCTCGCACAACGTATCAGCATTGCGATACAACGAGGAAATGCCGCCAGCATCCTAGGTACAATGCCTCAAGGACCTACTTTAGATTTAAGGTAGGTAGAGGTAGGTAGTTAGGTAAGTTACACTTACTGTATATATTTCGAAAATAAATGTTTATTTAATGTATGTATATATGTTTGTAATATGAAATTTGAAACCTAACGTCAGTCAGTTACGTAGTTGGTTAACCCTGGGTGGTGCAATTGGCGCTTAGAGTAGTGATGTTAAAATTATTATGGATGCTGTAATGCCGCCGACGGATTTTTTTATCGACTTGTTACAGTTGGTTGGCATATTTACTGAGTACCTACATATGTACTTCCAAAAAACTTTTTTCGATATTTTTCGTCCCCAATACTAGGAATTATAATCGATAGCAAGTAACTATCCCCCTGGGTATCAAGGTAATGGCGGCGGCGCCACGGAGCCGGTGCGTTTTTGCCGACGGCCGCGTCTGATCAGCTGTCACGGTGACGCGCGGACCTAATGATGTCCCGAGGGATGCTCTTCAAGGGGACGTGGCTGGCACTCCACGCCACTTTAGCCATGTAGATACTTAAGTATATTTAAGAACTTGAACTATGAAATATAAAATGTAAAAAAATAAGCCCATTTTTTTCGTAAGGAGGAAAAAAATACGAACCTGAATATAACAAATCGTTACGATCAAATTCACGGACTAACTGAATATACAGACGACGAAATCATAACTCTTGCTTTTTTATACTTGCCCTAGTCGGTTATTAAATTACTATCTACTCACAATAGGTACAACTATGTACATTCTTATTTAGCTCTTCAAGCACCTGCCAGTAGAAATTGAGTATAAATTGTTACGCAATTGAGGTCAAGTTGTACTTAAGATTAAGATCTTGATCAATTTTCCAAAGTCCACACAGCTAAGTCTTATATTTAGACAACTTATTACATTACATATATCAGTTATTTCTTATTATTAGAAATTAATCCTATAATATTTTACGTTTTTATAAAATGTATTAACTTATTTAACTTTATTTATTTATTTAGGAGTAGCAACGCAACACAACAATAAATGGATTTAATTTAAATTTTTTCTCGCGTTTTTATTAGAGAGTAGTAATTCTACATTGACGGAAATTGTCAAAATCTAAATTGATAGAGTAATTATATTGTAATATTTGCAAATAAGTAAAAATTATTTAAATGTTATATTATAAAATCTACATAATATGGATTTATCATTCAGTTATTCATTATACAGTGAAGAAATATACAATGATCACCGATATACTGTTAATTTTATGTAAATTACTTTTGGTTAATAAACTTTATTTATTTTTTATCTTAGGTTAGGCTATATAATATGATTATAAAAGTAAAATACAAAAACACATACAAAAACAATACAAAATACATATAAACATATTATAAAAACCTAACCTAGAGTGCCGCCGGCAACGGGGCTGGGCCCAGGCTGCCGGTGCTTAGGGCCGCAGAGAAAGGAACCGCCGGACTATACGCGCTGTGTCCAGGATTACTGCCTTATATATTATTATTATATTGTTGTATGTCTTTCCCATCACGTAACAATGGTGTTCCGGACCTTTGGGAGGCGTACGCGCAGCCGAAGCCAACACGCAGAGGCCCTTTCGACAATTTAATGAAATGTAAGGGGTACACCGAGCGGATGTTGCACCTGCCCGAGTCATGGGACGCACGCAGAGGCAGCACCCGCGAGGGTGTATAGACTATTGAGATTTAATGGAATCTAAAATATACTGGACTATTAGGTGAAAGTGGTGGACTAAATACTGGGTTATGGAGAGAAAAAAAAATCGGACGTCTGCCTAACAAAATGGTAATCAATTTTATTTCCGGCAGACGGTGACTCGCCCACATAAGATGGGCCCCCACAAAAAGCGACATCTAGGATGGCTCGAGGGCAACACCGGTATGAGGGCTGGGGGCAGAGAGGTGTCACTGGACTTTAAACATATAGCCAACTCGCCACTTAGGTTTCCACATCTACCCTCGAGAACACAGCTCTCGCGACCCCACTCTGGACGGCCGGTTAAGGCAAGCCAGAAGCGGAGGACTTGGTCGGACGACGGAGTCCCCCAGGAGCGCTCAGGTACGTGGGGTCGCTACTCCCCAACAGCTCGCCACAAGCTGCCCTGCGTTGACTGATTGCACCGGTCGAAACCAATTTATTATTTTATGCATTACTTCTACTAAAATGCCACCAGAATCGTAACCCTATTATATCTAACTATACATGTTATGTTGTAGGAACTAACTGGGTTTCTTCTTTTTTTTTATGTATTTTATACAATACACATACACATGTCTACCATCTCCAGTTCTCCTTTAATTGCTCAAAGGTTAACTGGAAGAGATCCCTAAATGGGATAAGTTCGCCTTTGTACAAATATTTGTGTCATTTATCTTGTTTTTTTTCCCCTGTTTTTGTGCAATAAAGTGTTTTACTACTACTACTACTACATGTTATGTATAAATAAATAAGATAACTTAATCGCTAATCTATTACAAAAGGCATCAAATGTTTTTTGTATACGATTTAGGGTTCTTAATTAAGTACTTAGTTCATTTCGGGTGTGAGATATGAATCCAAAATGAACTAAGTAATTACATATTTGCATAGAGTCTTCTCTATGGACATATGTATAATTATGATGAGCAACTGAAATGAGTTCATAATATTATTCTATTTCTGCGGATAACTTTCTATTTATTTTCATGCCAGGAATAAAGCAAACGAAATGATTTTCCCAAGAAAATTCTAAGAAGCAGTATCAGTGCACCGCGGTAAGGTAAAAGCTTCGCGCTCTTTAAGAACGTCTTCGAGTATAAGCTTAATTTCTCTTTACTTTTAAATTTTTCAGATCCTGTAATACTTAAGAGCTTTTCCTAGTAGGTTTCCGATTTTCTCTAAGATCCTAGTAATTACACAAGATTTGAAAAGAAAAAATTTCACAAATTATCTGCTTTTTATTATACATAGGCTATTATCTCGCGTTTGGCTGAACCGATTTAAATGGAATGGATGGTTTTCGGAAAAGTTATCAAACTGAAAAATTCAAATTGGCGGCCGTTTCTCAATTTTGACCTCTTATTTGTTATAAATGGCTTTATATGTGCCTAACGAGTTTTATCACGAATAACTGTAGAAATTCAAGATGGTAGTAGCCGTTGATGGTGGCTTTGGTGGTTCGTTAGAAAGAACCTTTCAGATCCTCGATTTACATCACGATCAGATCATAACTAAAGAAATTCTCGACAGCGGCCGTTTCTCTCCGTTTTAACTTCAGATCAGATCAGAGAAAACCTCTTGGATCTTCAGATATCGATTTTTATTAGGATCGGATAAAAAATGATATTTTGTTGACTTTTTAGGAGTTGATTTCGTAAACACCTGACGTATTACTCATTTCTCGCCAGGAATACTCCTGTGAAGTTTTAAGTTTTGAACAAAATACTCTAATTGATGATCTTGTTTCCCGATTCCACCTATTCATCTTTATAAATACTCCTGTAAAGTTTTAAATAGAATAGTCCAACTAATCTTGTTTCCTCATACAAACATTGGACCCCCAAATCACCCCCTTAGGGGTTGAATTTTGAAAACTCCTTTCTTAGTGCACCTCTAGACTTCATAAGGAACCTACGTGCCAAATTTGGAATCTCTAGCACCAGCAGTTTGGGCTGTGCGTTGATATGTCAGTCAATTAGTCAGTATCTTTTTTTATTTATATATATAGATGTTACAGTGTATTGGCACATGAATTATTTACATTAGGCTACCTAATTCATAAACTAATTTGCGATTATGCCAAAATGCGATTGCAACAAGTGTTAGTTAACTAAGTAACATTTACTGGATAGCATGTATCAAAGTCATGTTACAGGATTGATCACTTCAGTTACAGCTCCGTGTGGCGTGCCGGCGGCGGCGGCGGCGGAGCGGGCGCGCGGTAGTGCTCGGCGTACACGCCGTCCCAGAACTTCCGCCGCGCTTCCAGGAGTGGTCCGCGCATCTGTAACATACATATGTATGTTTTTTTTTACACTATAATTAAACATTTATTTTCGAAATATATACAGTAAGTGTAACTTACCTAACTACCTACCTCTACCTACCTTAAATCTAAAGTAGGTCCTTGAGGCATTGTACCTAGGATGCTGGCGGCATTTCCTCGTTGTATCGCAGTGCTGATACGTTGTGCGAGGAAGCCACCAGCTCTTCGGTCACCAGTAACATGTAGATATGTATGTAGATATCCAACATTTATAAGTACACTCACGGGCTTTAATTGTTGACCCAACATTTGTATGTTGTAATTGAAAGCAGGGTTGTCCCTGCTATAGTAAAGTAACGTCATGTCAAAACCAAATCTTTGCGACAAGGTTCTATCGCGGCCTTCAAGCAACACAGGGAGAAGAGTCGGCATACGTACCGTTTCCCCTCTGTCGAAGTACAAGCCCGAATGGGCATACGCGGGTCTGTGTTGTGACTAATCCGTACAAAAAAATATCGATGTGTGCAATATTTGTTAGTGCAGTTGTACCATATACGAGTACATATATTACATTATAAATGTGGCCAGGATCTAGGTATTCTAATTTGCGCATTATCAAACAGAATCGGCACTTTTTAATTTCTAGTCTTGTTTGGAACGTGACGTTTCGTTAAGTGCCAACAGCTTATAATGTTTTAACAGTGTTGGTAGTTCTGTGAATGAATTTGACACTTAATACTTACGTCAGTAAGCTCTTTCTCGTACGAAATATTTATCCTTTGTATCATCATCAATGTAAAATGATTCGCTTATGTCATTCTGACACACATTTTTTGGCGTTTTTGTTCTGCTTTGTGTGTCTATTTATTTTAATATATAAACGGGTAAAAGCACTGAAAAAAATGATATGTTGGATTTATCAGATTTTGCGTTGTTTTTACTAAAAATTGCGGTTGAATTCGGTCCTATCACAAATTTTTGTTGGATTTATCAAACAAAAAAGGTTGGCGTTCTACCAAATTTATTTGGTTGATTACACCTGTATTTTTACTAAATTAATATAGTAAAACTTCTCACCAAAGTTCTTTAGTATAATATTTTACCTTAAGACTTTGGTAAAATTTCTCACCAAAGTACTATGGTAAAATTTCTCACCAAAGTACTTTGGTAAAATTTCTCACCAAAGTGCTTTGGTAAAATTTCTCACCAAAGTACTTCGGTAAAATTTCTCACCAAAGTACTTTGATAAAATAGTTTACCAAAGTACATTAGTAACGTTTTTTACAAAAGTTCTTTAGTATTAATTTAACGAAAGTACTTTAGTAACGTTTTTATGAAAGTACTTTAGTAACTTTTTTACAAGTTTATAGTTTGATGAATTCTACCTAACAGATATTTTATATTTTACCAACGTTGTACTTTTCTTTTTAACCAAATACGTTTTGTATGTTCTACAGTTACTATTTTTGGTACAAATGACCGAAGTCAGTTAGTAGGTAATGTAAAAGTTATTTAGTAAAATTTATAAGGAAAAACTGGTAGATATCACTTATTCTATGGTAGAATGTTCAATATTTGTTTTGTAGAAAATACTGAATCTATCTTGTAAATGTAAATATATTTCATTTGGTAAATATAACAAACTAAATTTAGCAGTATTTACTAAACACATTCGGTGTATTCATCAGAGTTAGTTTGTTAATAATTACCAAATTTATATTTTAGTTACTACCAAAGGTTGTTTGATGTAACTATCAATAATGTATTGTACTTTTAATCAAAGATAATATTGTATTATCTATCATGTGTGTTTCGTATTTTTCGTCATCTTTGTTTGGTAACGTCTAACAGACTTGTTCTTTAGTTTATATCATTTTTTTACTGGCAATATATACTAATTATACTGGTCTTAGTTCAGTAAAACATACCAATAAATTTTGTGTAAATTTTACTGGTTTTAGTTTGTTGTATTGTATTGAACTAACACTAGTAATATTTACACAATTTTTATGTAGATATAGCAAAAATATTTTTGATTTCCAGAATATTATTAAGGTGTGTGTGATTAAAGATTAGAAGCTTAGGCAGTTCTCACATTGGATGCGATTCGCATGGCACGCCGCTCCGGTGCGAGTGTGACACCATTATAGGCGTAAGCATAATTATGTAGCGGCGTCCCGATCGCACACCGCATCGGAGCGGCCTGCGATGCGTATCGAGAACTGCCTAAGTTTCGAATTATTAATGACACCACACCTTAATAATAGTCTGCAAATCAAAAATGTTTTTGCTATATCTACATAAAAATTGTGTAAATATTTAAAGTGTTAGTTCAATAAATTAACAAACAACCACCAGTAAAATTTTCACAATATTTTTAGGTATGTTTTACTGAACTAAGACGAGTTTAATCAGTATATTATATTGCCAGTAAAAAAATTGATATCATAATGCAGAGTAGCTAGTATAAGTTGTATTCGACATTTAATTCTCGATCGCGAGAGATCAAATTATGAGAGTAGTAGAATGACTTATATAAACGGCAATCATACTTTGACCAAATGTCAAATACAACTTAATACATACTAGCTACTAAAAAAAAACTTTACGAACAGTTTTACGAAAAAACTTGAATTTGATATAAAGGGTTAATGAAAACGGAGGTTTGAAGAAAAATAAACCGATTTTTGATACATGTCATAATATTTATTTATTAAACAACACTAAACAATCACGTTTCAAAGGATGCCAGGATCAACCTTACCGGGGCCCGAATTCGAACAGAATTAGGGCTAGGCCACAAGTAAAACAGGCATTTTCCGCGCAGCGGATTAGCACAAAAGGCGACCTCTGGCATTCAGTGGCAAAACTTGATATAAACTGATGTTTCGCATTTAGATGTCGGAGTGGAGTGAAACAAAACGCGGTTGAACAACCATTTACAATTACCATTTATAATATGAGGAATTAGACATAAAGTTGTTTCAAGTTCAACCACTAGATGCCAGATGTCACCTACTACGTCTACAATACATTACATTTTCACATGTCATCATTGTGCTACAATAATTACCATATCAAAATATCGACTACCCACTAGAGAACCGGAAATTAGGTGTCATCCTTCAATATTAATTAACATAAAAAATAATACACCTCGAAATATTTCATACAGGTTGCTTCATCGCTACGCTACTTTTTTGTCAAACACCATTACTGTTATTGTTTACATTTAATTTCAATAGTAACTAAATCGACAATAAGATTCACCTGTTGCAATAACATGAATATTAGTGGGGGAAATAATTAAATTTTCCGGTTTTAACAGCTCCATGGAATCGTTTTCTCCTTCAATTGAATAAGCTTGCAAATGATCATTAAAACCAGAGCAACTTAATGATTTACACAAAAAATATATGCTCAAAGAGTACTTAGAGCGAAAAATTTTTTTTAATTTAAAAAAACAAAAATTATTTTCATTAGTAGTAAAAACTAAAAATATTTTTTCATTAGTAGTAATATTTTGTTATATTTCAGTAAGTATAATACAAAATAATTTGAGCTAAGTCGTAATGACACACTCCTTCAAAAATGTCGTGCATAATATCAACACTACAGTTATCCACTACGTGAAAGCTAGGAATATGGTTAAAACAACAATATTCACTTATTCCAATTTCTGTTACATTATTTCGAAAACACCTAACTTAAACTACCAATATTTTGCGGAACCTGTGTTGCAAGGCCCGTCTTGACGCTGATAACCAGAAATTTTTGAAAACCAATAACCAAAATGTTTGTTGAGGCCACTCCTTCCCATGAGGACATGACCCGAATATGCCACCTTTAGTCCATAGACACAAGGGGGATCGACCCCCCTTGGTCTATCCCATGGCCTAGGAAAAATTAAATAAAGTAACAATGGTGGCGGGCCTGCATTTAGCGCCCTCAGAAAATATATTTTTAGTGGGTGTTCTGTATCACCTGAGAGCACATAGGTCTCCGCAGGTGGGTGTGTAACTGTGTTAATATAGCTCAACAAAAATGTGTTATATGCATGTGAGTGTGTGATGAGAGACAACAATGACTGATCAAAAACACGTCCGTGATATGCAGTACGAGTCCTGCCTACCCAGCAAAACCTTAACATAAAACAGCAAATCAATTTGCAAATCCACAAAAACTAGGGCCACTACAAAAAATAAAAGTTGCGTGAAATATTGCGTAAAATGCGAGGTCAAGTAACATGTCATGCCGTTTTAAAATGAAAAGCAAACTTCGTCTGTATGGAGGAGTGTGTGTGATGCCTACTGTATTTTCTGGAAGCAGTTTGTGCAAGACCTACTTGGTACCTACACTACCTACTTGCTGTCATAAGCATAGCGTGGACAGGTCACAGCAAAACAATCGCAACACGGTAATAGAAAAAGATTAATAGAGTCGCATTGTGTGCACTGCAGTATTATTTAATTATATTTTTCAATAACATTTATAACGGTAGGGAACCCAAAATTGACCATATGTTTGTGAAGGTATTTCTATTAACAATCATGGTTGGTTTATGTTATTTATTTTTAGTTTGTATTTTTTTTCCTTTTTTTTTACCATGTTTAAAGTACACTCACGGCCAACGAAAACGGGTCACTTTGTACCGGCATTTGCATACGAAGCGACCGATTTTCAAAGACCGTGAGTGTGTTTAGAAATAACCATAAGAATATAATTTGACTACTTAAAATTGTCACCACAAAACTGATGCCACTTTGACAAAACCATTACAGATAAGCAACTAAAAAAGGTCAAATGTTATGTTAGGAAATAATCCGCTTTAGATAATCATAATCCCAAGTATCGTACTATATTGAGTCTTGTGTGTTCTATTTGTTATTTATTATTTTATTAGTTGTGTTATTTGTTAGTATTCTGTTTGTTATTATTGTTAATTAAATAATATTCTGATTTTGTACTGAAACTGCACGTGTCTTGATTCTAGTCCTAAAATAATTCTTATTATTTTCATTATTAAATTGATATGGTTCTAAGTGTGGGTTTAGTGAGTGTGAAGGGGAAAAGATAGGTAATCAAATGTTGCTGTGTATGTGTGTACGTGATATTGGTGGCGGGAAGGGTTCGGGACATTTGCGCGGGATGGCTAAGCATTTGGTTAGTTGCGTTAGAAGCGGTTAATAAGCAGGGTTTTTAGGTGTTATTTTGTTAGTGGGAGGAAAAGGTTATGCTGCGAGGAGGTGGTAATGGGAATTATAAGTCTGGATAGTAAGCGTTAATTCATTCATTTCATTATCATAATTTTGAAGATTAGGTTTTCCAATAATATCTATGTGGGTTTTTGTTATCTGTGAAGCTTGCTTACTATTTATTTTTTAATAATTAGTGTGTAATTATGTCAAATTATTAATAATTCGTTAGTCTTTGGACAATTCTTTGTTTAGGGTAAAATTGACCTGTTCGAAATTACATCGGGAAAATAAGCTATTATAAGAAAAACAAAAGTCACAAAAATTGTGCAAGGCAGAAATCGCAACTTGGCAAAAACGATTTCCGGAAAATGCAGTAGTTACACACTCGTATTGCATAGACGATTCTGTCTAGCCAGTCTTAATAAGTTAGGAAGCTTATGCTCAGTGGCATCTAAAAAACCTTACATTTTGATATTCGCTATCACATTATACTGTTTACAGCGATATGTTGAGTTTGACCTTAAATTATGATCTTTTAAATGTTCACAAAAATCTTTGTAATCTTGAACTGAGGCAAGACATTTGAAACACAAACATTTTGGTAAAATTGACAATTACTTATTCCAAGTCCGAGATAAAAGACGACACTCCTGAAAGCTTTCTGTCTGACTTCGTTTCAATGTTGTAGAAATATTTTTGCAAAAATAGCCAAATGTGAACGGCTTCTGTAGGGTATTCAGCGTCCAGGCAGTGAAAAGTTTTAAAACATATATCCAGCGCTTTCAGGAATGAGTCTATTTTATAAAGGATGTCGTCATACGCAACATAGAAATCCTTTAGGGCATCGATGGTTGGTCCGACAGCAACGATGATTGGTTGGCACCGTAGACCCTTAGCCATTTGGGCTTTTTGCCGATAGTCCAGTTGAGTGAGAACTTCGCTTTGATTCTGGAAATTAGAATATATCTTTTAACGTTCAACCATTTTTTTATAATGTCTAGTTAGTGTTGACACCGAGTATATGTTATATTTAAGAGGATCGTGAAACAATAGCGAAAGTTTTTTTCATACAAACGGTGATAATGTAACATTTCAGCAACAGCCTGTTTATATAAAAAAACGATGAATTGATTAACTTTAAGAGAATGGCATTATCGCTGTTTGCATGGAAAGTCACCATTTTGCAGTGTTAACAGTGAAATTATACATACCTTTGCATGAAGAATAAAATTGTTCATAGCTTCTTGAATGCTTGGCTTTATGTTTCTTTTTTTGCCATCTGTATCTTGACACTGTATTCTTACAGTTGGTAATATTTTATACCCAATTGCCGCGCAATAACAGAAATCTCTAACATCTGAAAAAATACAAAATGTATTTTAAGTTTCGATTTTCGTGCGAAATTTGTAAAAGTGTTAATCAATATAATGACAACACACCTTCACTGGGATTTTCTTCAATCAACTTAATGTAGACAGAAGCAGCTTTAATGATTTTTAAATGGCCGAGTGCTTTTTCCAAGAAATCGGGCCATTTTTTGAAGAGAAGCAGCTCTTTTCCTTTAAATTTTCTTTCAAAATCCAATTCAATCTGAAAAAAAAAGAAGATATAGGATTAATTGCTAGTACTTAACTGGCCATCACATACTAAAGAAAGCTGTTTTTAGTACATGTGATACAAAATAGATTCTACGGTTCGTCCGTCCATAGAGAGTCCGACGGTACCAAGACTACCAAGTAGATACATACATAAACATACAGTTAAACAAAACGGTTTAATGCTTTCTGTTTACTTATAAAGTTACTATATTATAAACTTCCTTTAAGTTTTATTTTCCTGTAAATATTGTATTGTAATCAAAGCTCCGTCTGTACCTATACCAAATTTCAACTCAATTGGACACCAAAAAGTGGTTCCAAAATTTTGCTTGCAGGATTTGAAACAAAGAAAGATCGAGCTAATAAAAAAATAGTTGTAAACTTACCAACTTATACCCGATGCTAAGTTTATATGAGGGCCAGTCGCTTACGATCTCGTGTATGTTTGCATATTTTTCTGATTGCAGGTCTTTAAGGCGCAATTTGAACGTTTTCTTCCAATTCTCTATTACTTCGGGCACAGGCTCCTTGTTATATTTCAGCCAAACTTTTATTTCTTCATATTCATTGTCTTCAGACTCTGGTAAACAATAAGATCAAACTAAGTCTAGCTTCAGCATTATTTGTAGCATGAATTTTGATGGTTTTTCATGTCCACATAATCTTAAGTCTTAAATTTGATTTTAATATGCGTAACGGTTGTGTAGTGGCATATTGAACCGTAAACTCACAAGTCTCAAGAAAATTAAAAATTTATAGAACTATGAAATTTGACAAAACTAAAAATACTGTAAGATACAACATATTATTATTTATAATAAATATGGTCAGCGTCAAAAAAAAAGTGACGTCCATAGTAGCCAAATATACTCGTATCTTTATATCGTAACACGATCATATCCATATAGCAGCAAAGCTAAAGGTGTGCCACGATATATTTGGCTACTTTGGTCGTCGCTTTATTTGACCTGCAAATTTATACAGAATACTGAGTGGGCGAGTCCGAATTGCATTTTTCTGGATTGTTCTTTACCATAATGACAAAAAAAATCATTTAATACAAGGTTTCATCATCCATAGGTTTCTAGTTACCTCTATGGCTAATATGTTGATTTTGTATAATATGTTCATACCTTCAACTGTGTCAACAGGAACATCAGCATCGACGGGTCTGGGTTCTTTTGTTAATACGCCACTCTTTCGCAGCAGACGTTTGTGATTATTGTACTTGTCAGCTAGTTTTCCCCTTGCTGGAATATATTTATTTCTGCCAAACTTTTGACTCGGAATGTAGAACGTCTCCTACAGGGAAATTAAAAATGTTACGTAAGTAACTGTTTAAGAAAGTTAGTTTTCTTCATGTTAATGTCATGAATACCAACTTATCAACATGAAAGGGCTACCTTTTTGATATACTTAAAGCCTTTGTCAAACGGCAACATCTTGTTAGCACAACGTGAGCGTGACGTGTACGCTTACCATGAGTTATAAACGACAATACTTGCTAGCGTATACGTTTACTCGCTCGCACTAGCACATACTACTATCGAGCATACGCAAACGCTAGCGAGTATCATCATGTGCAACTCATGGTAAGCGTGGTGCAGTGCGCCAGCGACGCCTCGCTCGCAGTATGAAAACGCGGCATGGCATAAGCCACCCGTGCGCACGGCACGGCGTGCGAGCAAAACCAGCTCGTTTGACAAAGGCATAATTCATTAACACTAACAAGGTAGAGCATTGTTCACAAATGGTAACTACGTAACTCTAAGTAAATCTAACTAAGTCTTATTCCCACTACAGCATTAAAAGCAAACTACAGTACATGAAACATTGTATACTTACAGTGTCTAAGCGCAGCTGTCATTGCGCGGCATCACGCTGCATGCGCTCACGCCCCGCTCTCAACATGCGTCTGGGTGATGGAGCCTTTATGGTGCGACTTGTCTGTCTTTCTGTTTGCGAGCCACATTGCTACATATACAGGATGGAACAATAAGTCAGGCCCTGAAGGCCTAGTATAAAAATTGTACGACATTAACTTCTCGACCGCGTTAGCGTATCGAGGGGTCAAAATATGAAAGTTGCCGGTTGATTTAAATAAACGGCAAACATAATTTGAACTCTCGATACGCTAACGCGGTCGAGAAGTTAATGTCGTACAATTTTTATACTAGGCCTTCTGGAGGGAAACTTCCTTAAATCCTTAAGCTAGCTCATTTTACTTAAAGGAGACATAAAAAAAATCGCATTCAAATATTTTCTAAAACTCCCCGTGGAAAAGTTTAAATTGATAATAAAATAAAGTTAATCTTAGATTTGACGATGATTTTTATTTTTAAGACCAAGTGTTTATTGTAGAAATTTTATGCTGAAAATTAATGCTGTCGGTTAGCATAATAAAAAAGTGAGTGCTTTTTAAATTGTATTTTAATTAATTCAAGTCTCGGTCGAGGCAAGCGAATTTTAGAAAATCTATGAATGCACAGTTGTCTCTTTTTAAAAATAAAGGAATGTCTTCTTTAAGTAAAATGAGCCAGCTAAAAGATTTAAGGTAGTTTCCCTCCAGGGCCCGACTTATCTTTCCACACTGTATAGGATGATTCTCTAGTCAGGGGGTGTATAAGTAGGTTATAATGAATAACTTTAACCACCGTAGGCCTGTGTCGTAAATTTCAAAAATGGCTTATTTCTTTAGTTTAGTACATGTATTACCCCAAAAAAATATTATTTCATGATAAAAATTATATTTAAAACACATATTTTAAGTTTTAAAAAAATATTTTGAATCTGACTTAAAAACACAACAAAGTGTCATGGCGTCGTGAATGACGTCACTTAGTTGCAAGCAATCGTGGTCGCCTACGGCAAAAGTTTGTTTTGTTTAAATAAAAATGGAAATTTCGTATTATAAAAACTGTATAGTGCCCCAGTGTATAAGTACAAGTATAAAAACTCCGACTAAATTATTCATACGTGTTCCGAACAATGAAAAAATGCGGAGAAAGTGGTTAAAACTCGCAAGGAGGGATGATGCTCATTGTTTATCAACAACATCGAGAATGTATTTTTGTGAAGATCAATTTGATGTAAGTATTAGTTAATAAAAGTAGTGACTACATATTCAACTTGTAAATCTAAAGAAAAACCAAAGCTTTAGTTTTTTTTAATAACAATATGTAACATTTGGTTTGAGGTTAGAATGTCTCAAATTTGTATTATGTTATCACATCACAACAGCCTTTATATTTTTCCAGTTGCCAAATGATATGCTGAATTATACCGAGTACCATATAATGGGATAAGTATCCCAAGTGCGAATGAAACCAGGTTGTTTACCAAGTAAATTTGGATGTCAAGAAGACAGAAGAAAACGAACCTGCACAAGTGCAGAACGGCCATACATGATTAAAAAACTGAGAATGACTACAATAACAGAGTGTCTTAATAAACTACAAGAAAGTTGTACACCTAGTACTTCCAATGAACTACAAGAAAGTTGCACACCAAGTACTTCCCTAGAACAACAACCTCAAACAAGTTCAGCAGGTATGTAATAAACTACAAAAAAAAATTACAATAACATACTATTTTAGCATTTCATGAGAATGTTCATATTTTATCCTAAAATCATTAAAACAGCCCCAGTCTTGGATCTAACATTCTTTACTATTTGCCAATCAATCGATAAAGGTTCAATACCAGATTGCAAACATTGTACCTGCCTATCTTACAAAACCAAAAAATATAAATATTCTTCATACTCAAAATCTAAATAGATGTAAAATATCATACACAGCTTCTTATCTTATATCTTGTAATTTTTTGCAGGTTTTCAAACCATTGAAGAAAATATACCAAAAGTGATATTTGAGCACATAGAGCAATACCTTAAGAAATCAGGTATTACACTAGTAAGGCCTCCTAGTGTAGAAAAAGGAGCTAAAATGAGTACAAGCGAAGCCAGGAAACCAAACAGATTGCTAGTTTGCGAATACATATAGAGAGAGTCATTCGGCGCCTACGTGAATTTTATATGTTAAGACCACATGCCTGTCTTAATTTTAATTTTGTTAAAATATTGGATGACATAATTATTATTGCATGTGCGTTAATAAATCTGCAAGATTCCTTAATAAAATAAAACTAAAACTTTCATGATTGTTTTTTTATTATTATTATATCATACACAAACATACATGAGCACACAGCACAAGTACACTTCTATGTAAGTACATATATTTACTCTACACTCTTATATAATAAAGGGTAGTATTTCCACTGTTTTCCTCACTTCGTCTTCTAGGACTCTGCCTCGTTTCATTGCTACCGTATCAGGTATTTTCCCTCCCAAAATAAGAGATACAAGTGTGCCATCTGTTGTTTTACATCGACTTACTTCGTATGCTCTTGAAGCAGTTATGCGGCCATATCGCAATTCAAACCATAAATTACACTTGTGCTGTTCTCTTGTTTCTGCTTCAACTTTATTTATTAAAGATTCAGTTAAACATATCTCTTTTAAAAAATCATCAATGCCCTTGTCTTTATACTTGCACATAAGATGATGCATTGAGATGGCATGTGTGTCACTTAAATTAAAGTCACTTTGGTACTTTAAAAGTTCACAATTTTGAACTTTCCTTTTCTTTGCTTGGTCCAAAAACTCTGTTAGTACCGATGTGTTTGCTGGTAATAATGGTTTACCATTTGATAGCTCTTTTGCTGTCATATATTTTAAGCTAGAACCAACTTTAGATAATTTTGATTTTTTCCAGTAGCATTCTACTGCGGTACAAGAAGGCTCCTCGCTACGACGATGAACCCACATTAGGCAGGCTATTGCATGTTTGCAGCCACCCTTTGAAGCCACGCAGTCATGGCATTGAATGGAGATAATAATATCCTCTTCTTCATTCACCACGAGTGTGCATCCATACAATTTTGCATGAACTTTATGTTCAGGACAAATCTTGCATTTGACAGTGCAAAATTTATCGTCACGCCTTAGCTGCACGTAGCTTATAGCGTCGTCACCGTACGAAGCTCGTGAAGAACTGAAATGAAATTTGATATTAGCTATTTAATTTTTTTGTTTGGTACCTTGGGTGCAAAGTTACAATTTTTTCTAATTCCCACTTTCGAAATAGGTAATTAAAAGCCCACCATTCCACAAACTTGCGGTAGGCCTTACGACAAAGTAGTGTCTCTCTATATATACATTGTAACTCTAACCTCAAACTCAATTAATTTGCAATTGGTATACATCCCATCAAATAATAATTTACTACGTGCTAAAGTGAAATATAAGTAAACATAATAATAAGCAATATTTCAATATTGTTTATACTTACATAGAAGTTTTAACATTACGAAATTCCGATGAACAAAAGTCCGTGTTCGACGCGAAAAATCGGCCTAGCATAACAGCGTCAATTTTGGGTAAATTATTGGTGTTCGCTTTGCTAAATCCAGGTTCCATGGCAGTTTATGCTAGTATTATTCAATATAACTAGAAATAACACTCTCAACTTGTCGAAAAATTATAATAATAGAAAAAAAACGAAGAGACTTATGTTGTTGTATGAAAACGTCAACTAAGCGTCAACAATAACAATGGCGCATATCACGCTATGACGTAATACGTTCTGATTGGCGTTCACAGCGGAGGGGCCAAGGGCGTATTTTTTTGATTTTAATTTGTAAAAATAACAATAATCTTAAATTTTTATGTGGAATTATTTAGTTTTTCCTTTATAAAATATTATAATTTACCCCTAGAAACATTTTTCTATTAGTTTCATTGTTAGTAGACACAAGCCTATTGATTATTGATGATATTATTGACTCAAATGTATGAGATACCTACCGGTGATTTTTTTTCTCGATTCCGGGGTCGGTTGTTCATACTGGTAATGACCTACATAAACACCTATATAATATAAACAAGGCTAAGCAAGTGATCACTATGAACTAACTACTGTAACTACATAGGTACTATATTTCATTGTTTGCTTTAGATATGTATGTAATTGATACCTTCACTTCAGTCGGGACTAAGGAAACAATTTGGGAGGTAATGTCTTGAAATTGTTGTCTTATCATTCCGCCATGTTTTTTCATGTAATATTCTACTACTGATTTAACCAAGTAGTTCCGCGCTGAAGTGTCTAATTTACCATTTTTTTTTAAAGAAGCCAGACACATTTCTCCAGCACTATTACTTTGCAAAATAATCTTTAAATCATCTTTCTAAACAAAAAGAAAATTATATATATTAAAATGGAAACAGAATATTTGTATGCAGAAGCAACCATTCTAGAGCCAAATGTTTTATTCTAATACAAACGAGTTGGATTGCTTGGGTGACAGTGAAGTAGGTATCTTATATAGACAGAATTAAGGCAAAATAACTTACATAAGAAGAATTTTCTTTCGTGGGTGGCAACTCATTGCCGCTGGTACTGTTTGTGGGACTCGGTGCAGAAAAATCGCTATTAATGCTCACAGTATCATCAGAACTTGTCGCCTGTAACAAGCAGCAATATTTTATATAAAGTATTAATAGTTATTTGTTATACAACAATGAAACACAAATTTCTTCACCACACCAACACGAACAAAATACTAACTGTAAAACATCAAACTAAATCGAGTCCCTCAATTTATTTTATATTTATTATTCAAAATCACCATTTATAGGTAAATTCTACCAGCCAGCTTAAGACATCAAGTTAAAATTTGTATGAAATTACTTATTACTTGACACTCTTGTAGATAAATAGTTACTATTTGTGCAACAAGAGAGCAAAGTTGATATTTGTACCAGTGAGAGTCTTTACCAGTTGGTGTAGTGAAATATAATATATTCTTCTATTTATATAGATAAATTTCAAAAGTGGTCAGTTATAATCATTGCAAGTTAAATAAAGGCCGCCAAGGCTGTTTGTGACTTAGCTTCTCTAGTGACATTCTGGCATCAAGGAGTCCTGCGGTCAGTTATGCTAATTGTAATTTTTTTAAAATTGTGGTCAAACTTATACAAATCACCCTTGGTACACAGAAAGATGATACATATAGATAAATAAATACTTAAATAGATAACAAATATCCATAACTTCGTATTTAAGAACAAGAATTATTATTATAAAGCAAGAATACTCACGTGAATAATGTTTTGTAGTTTTTTCAGTCCACGCTTGTATAGTATACGTTCCTTCAAACTGGGTATCAATTCTTTAAGTTCTGACCCATCAATAAAGTCAAGCAATTTGACGGTAATCTTATTTTCTAAAAAACCAAGAGACAGATTATTAGTATTTTATGTTTATTTTAGTTACATATACGCATCAGCAGTTACATACGAGTATATGTCGCCGCGAGATAGATCACATGTCTTATTCTAATAGGCTAGTTTCCTACTACTTTAAATCTATCGGTAGTACGGAACGATTTTGAACCTTAAACCTTTGACGAACGTTCTGAAATGTATAGATATTATTAGACGTTACCGTACAGTATTTAAGGGGCTAAGGGCCTACGCTAGCTGACGCGGGTGCATTTAGTATGGCGCACCCGCTCCGTGGGCCTGCTTCACTTATTCTTATTAGAAGGGCGTCCGTTCCGGGTAATCCGCGTCAGCTAGCGTAGGCCCTTAGGCCAAAACAAAATTACATTAGGTACTTATACGATGTCGCATCTTGGCGCGACGCCATTATGAAAATTAACCAAACAGTCTAATAAATTTTACTAAAATTCTTTTTGTAAATTGTTCTAAGATTATAGATACTTATTAACCACTATTTCTAAGTAGATATCTAGGCATGAGACAGGGCCATATTCACTACGTATCAGTGTAACTAGAAAAATGTTAATTTAACAATAATAGTAAACATAATATACTTGCCTTCAAAATTAGATATAGTGGTTTCGGATAAACCCCATTCAGCTAAATAAATAGCACAGCTCACTTCTAGGTCGTCTTCGTCACTATCCATAGTTATGAACTGTCGTCGGTCGGTGTGGGGTCAACAAACACAAATACAATTTACGTCTCAACAACCGCCATCGGTTGGATCCGGTATATAACTAACGCGCTAGTGGCGCTGGCGCTACGCGGGGCACCGTCGTGAGCCGAGCACCCAAGCAAGCGTCTATCACCATCTCTTTCGCACTTGCACCACGCGCCGTTATCCCTCTCGGGGCCACGTATTTATAGGTAGGTATATTATATAGTGCATAAATAGAGAGGGATGGAATCATTTATGACGACATCAAACATTTTTGTAATCTGGTTTTTGGTTTTGTAAAATTTACATAAGTAGTCTGATCTGATAAACTAAGACGCGCAGTAGCTTTAAATAAGAAATAAAAAAAGTACCTATATAGCTACAAAATGTATTTTATTATATAATTCACTTGCATTAAAGTACCTAATAGTAAGATAAGCAATGTTTTTGCAGATAGAGGTGTCTTTTAACTTGGTGAGTAGATGAGCTTTGCCGCGGTATTAGAGTCGCAATTGGCATGTAAACTAGCTTGTTTAATATAACTTATTTCAAAACATTGAAATATGTGTTTAAAAATAATCACAAGTTCAAGTAACAGAACTGGCGAGCAGCACCGTGTGTACACGAACCATTTAGAGCCACTTTTGATCCATTCACAACTCAAAAACTATTTTACATAAACGTGTCAAATTTGGCACATACATATATTGGGACTTGCAAGATGCATATGTACTCCAAATATAAACGTATAAGTAATATAAACGTCCAAAAATCGTCATTTTTATCACGTATATAGATCAAAACACCAACCCAGTTCCAGATTACCTAGAAAGTTCAAATTTGGCATGCAGATAGGTAATTAGGTGAATACAAAAGAAAAATCAGAAACTGGTAAATTTTGAACACTTTAGTATAATATTTCACTTAAGTAATTGATTATTTTAAGACTTTTTACTTATATTTAGTGCCTGTAACTGTAATAAGTAGTTTAACAAAATCCATTTGGTATTAATTTTGTTAAAATAAGTACCTACTAATAATTTACGTATATGTACAGTCGCCATCAGATATATCGTAGCGGGCGAGGTCCTCAAATACTTCTGAGCAGAGTAAAACTTCAATAAATTCTTTACAACAGATCCGCCAGTAACATCTGAGCACTCAATTTTTTCACAAATATATGAGCAGCAATTATTTCAGTAAATTTTGATCACACAGTGAGGTAAAAATATTTGAACGCACAAATCGTCACAGGCATCTAAGCAAGAGAAGTGGTCACAAATATCTGAACATTGGAGGAAAATATACCTTAGGCCGTTGCCTTAAGTTTCAAATTTAATGTCATTGCAGTCATTTGTATATGAAAGATAATATTTGTCACATTATTTTAGTTTTCATTCATAAAATGTTTTGAATATTGTTCGCCAGGGTCAGTATAAAATGACCCCCATACCTAAGAACTCTCCATGAAGCTGAAAATCAATGTTCTTTTGTCTTTGAAGTCAACAACCAATGCATGTGTAATATTGAACTTGGCTCTCATTTCACATTAGAGTCTTATTCTTATCACAAAGCTATAAGGTTTTATAATTAGAGCGGTATGTTTTTATGCCAAAATCGACCAAACCCAATTGATGTAATTTTTTTGGCAAAATGTACCATATTCTTTGGTAATTTACACAATAAACTCTGGCAGGATCTAAACCTTGGATCTCAACCTTTTTATTTTTGTAAATTCAACCGCGAGGTCATGTTATTACTTATCATTAGGTAGGGTAAAGTACCCAGTAGTCGGCCGTACCCAGGCCGACTACAGGCGGCCTTTTCGGTCTTTTTTTTCGCCACAAATAGCGCCAGTTTTTAAATTATCCAATAACATAAATGTATTCTCATTCTCTAACTCCATATTTGTTGAAAAATCGGGTGATCTGTGCAGGGAGGGGTAAGTGGCGAGTGGTCCTTTGATACTATAATAAATAATAAATAAATAAATATTGTGGGACAATTTTACACAAATCGACCTAGTCCCACGGTAAGCTCAATAAGGCTTGTGATGTGGGTACTAGACGACGATATATACTCGTACTCGTATAATAGATACTATATTCCAATTGTTTTCTTTTGAAAATAATATTATATGGTTTACGAGCATATTTTCCTACTGTAATGGATATTTTTACCCACGAAAGTAGTATTTTGAGACGGCCGACTATTGGGTCCTACCTTTTTATCATAAAGTCCAGTATTCAGCCGTAGGGGGCCAACTTTTGGATATTGGCTGTTCATTTTTATTTATGAATGTAATTCACAGTCCCAAGACTGTGTGTGTGGATGCGCAATAAATAAATTACTTACTTACTTACTAATTTTTTATCAATCAATTTTGTGAATACTTGCATTTAAATGTATTTTTTTATTGGTGTGGCCGACTATTGGGTACTGAGGTTCCAAAACTCGGCCGCCTGTTTAAATAATGATTTCATGCCCTTGTGACGGCTGAGCACTGGGGACCCAATGGCCGACTTAAGGTCGTTTGGGGCTGACTACTGGGCAAAAGTCCCCTTCTTTTTTTTTGTTAATTATCTCAAAAGTAAATAAATGATTTAGTGTTTTTATTTTAAATTATAAAAGTTTAATAAATGGTGATTTAATGAAGAGTAGTATTTTGTCAATTGGTTCTCGCAAGCACAAATGGGAAGGGTTTGAATTCAAAACATTCGTTAAAAGGCCGACTATTGGTTCCTTTACCCTATTTAATGATAAAGTCAACCAAATCAATTTTTTGATATTTACTTCTTTAAATCTACAATATTCTTTATTAATTTACACTATGAACTCTGATAAGCAGTATATTTTGACCTCGACCTTTTTAGTTTCGTAAAGTTAACCGCGAGGTTATGTTATAATTATCATTACTTAATGATAAAATCAACCAAAGCAAATTGTTGGTATTTATCTCGTAAAATTTACAAAAAAAAATTATTAATTTACACTAGGATTTCTGATAAGCAACCTTAAACTTTCTAGTCCTGCAAATTCAATCTTAAGGTCTTGCTATATTTATCATATTTTTATGATAAAGTGAACCAAATCAATTTGATGTGATTGTTTCGGTATAATGTACAATATAAACTGGTACATTATACTGAGAACTTTGGTAAGCACTAATATTTCTACTGCAACCTTTTTAGTTTGATAAATTCAACCGTGAGGTTTGTTATTACTTATCATTACTTAATGATAAAGTCAACCAAATCAAATTGTTGATATTTGTTTCTTTAAATCTACAATATTCTTTATTAATTTACACTATGAACTCTGATAAGCAGTATATTTTGACTTCGACCTTTTTAATTTCGTAAATTTAACCGCGAAGTTATGTTATAATTACCATTACTTAATGATAAAATCAACCAAAGCAAATTGTTGATATTTATCTCGTAAAATTTACAAAAAAAATTAGTAATTTACACTAGGATTTCTGATAAGCAACCTCAAACTTTCCAGTCCTGCAAATTCAAGCTTAAGGTCTTGCTATATTTATCATATTTTTATGATAAAGTGGACCAAATCAATGTTATGTGATTGTTTCGGTATAATGTACAATATACACTGGTACATTATACTGAGAACTTTGGTAAGCACTAATATTTCTACGGCAACCTTTTTAGTTTGATAAATTCAACCGTGAGGTTTGTTATTACTTATCATTACATAATGATAAAGTCAACTAAATCAAATTGTTGATATTTATTTCTTTAAATCTACAATATTCTTTATTAATTTACACTATGAACTCTGATAAGCAGTATATTTTGACCTCGACCTTTGTAATTTCGTAAATTTAACCGCGAGGTTATGTTTTAATTACCATTACTTAATGATAAAATCAACCAAAGCAAATTGTTGGTATTTATCTCGTAAAATTTACAAAAAAAATATATTAATTTACACTAGGATTTCTGATAAGCAACCTCAAACTTTCCAGTCCTGCAAATTCAATCTTAAGGTCTTGCTATATTTATCATATTTTTATGATAAAGTGAACCAAATTAATTTGATGTGATTGTTTCGGTATAATGTACAATATACACTGGTACATTATACTGAGAACTTTGGTAAGCACTAATATTTCTACGGCAACCTCTTTAGTTTGATAAATTCAACCATGAGGCTTGTTATGTTTATCAGTACTTTCATGATTAAATCAACAAACTAAATTGTTGATACTTGTTTGGTACAATGTACAATATTCTTTGTTGATTTACACCAAAACTCTGGTACCGACTCCAACCTTTTTAGTTTTGTAAATTTGATAGCAAGGATTTGTTAAATTTATCAAAGTTTCCACGTAATATAGCTAACCTTTAATCATTTGGTAAATATTTTTTTCAGTGTTGGACAGTTCATTTGCTCGGAAGAGCCTCTAGTGCTCACTACAGAGTCTAGTGTTTTCATTACCGAGCCCGTTCCGTCCGATTTAAGTGAGTGCAGTCGTCCGTAAAGAATCTATTGCAGCGCCGGAATTTCCAAGAACTCAGTTACTGGATGAACCAAAAAATAATAATCTTTAAATTAATACTCTTAAGGTTTTTTTTTTTATTTGAGTTTTATTCATGTTTAAGCACAGCTTTAGGTACGTTGTAGTTGTAATTTCTTTTCATACCAAGCCCCACCTGACCTACACGGCGTGTAGTAGGCTAGGCCTAAAGAGTTTTAGCTACCAAATAAAGCATAATATGGCGGTCACCTCCATGCGCTCGCCCAGGGCGGCGTGCGGCGCGCAGTTGCCGTCCGCAGGGGCCCAAGACTCCAAGCCCGGTACCACTGCGCCTTCGACTACTGGCTTACTGAAATACCAATAATATGCGTCCATTACCTCATAAAGATTCTGAACAAATTTATAAATCACCGGACAAAATTGTATTTGACTAATCCGTTCTGTGGAGTTAATTTTCGACTATATATTACCTAACAATAAATAAATATTACAAGTAATAAACATTTCTTATTTTCATATGTTAGTTATGTTACAAACAAATATGTTGTATTGTGGTTAAAAGGTCTAATTAGTTTACTATGCCTATTTTATTACATTAACATAGGCGAAGGCTAGGCGTACCCATACGGTGATCAATAATCAATATGGAAAATACTGATGGATCACATTATGTTCATGTAACCCCTCAAATAGTAGTATTGAGATGAACGACCTTCAACAGCCATCCTCTTACTTATTTCAAATCGCATCGCGCATTACAATAAAAATTGCTTATATCAGAAAATTCGGACAATCTTAGTTATCCAAATGAGTCCCGGAACACAAAACTGTAAAAACCCTTTTTTCTTTAAAATAACTACTATCCCAATGGACTCCCCACAATCCCCATACAAAAGTCTGAGAACCCAAAATGTATATGTACAAAAAGTGACCTAAGGAAAACAGGCCGTGAGCTTTTCAGGTTGATTTGATTGTAAGTACCTATACTGAAAATGTAAATATAAATTATCAGAAAGAGTTTAAAAAGATCACAAATAATAAAAAATTATTACAGTTTCTGATATTCCAAAAAATTTCAGTATTACCTAAGTATTACACAAATTTCTCCGTATATCACAGTTTTTATTGTACGCCTACTCTTCGCCAATGGTTTCATCTTACGTTAACCATCTTTGAAGTGGGGAAATATGAATTCAGATAGGAAATAAGACAGGTGAGATTATAGCGCCAATGAATATTCGTTAAAGAACTTAACTGAAAACCTCTTTTTATAAAGTAAGGTACATGCATTATTAATAAGCAGACATCGTATAATTTTCAGCTATTACTGATGTGCATCATTGTCGTGTTAAAAGCATCTGTGTGCTCTATTCTAGCTGAAAAAGCTGAGTTAATAGAAATAGTAAAATTAATAACGGTAATTCCTTTATTTCTTCTATGCTGCACCGTAATTGCTGAAAATTTTAAAATCTCTGTCAATAAGTAGAAGAATTATTAAAATTAACCACCCGGTAGTAATGAAGTTTAACCACAACTCCTTCATGAGCTCCTTATGTTTCCGATAGGGTTCAGGCTCTTCCTTCTGAACGCCCGCTTCCAGAGAGCACTCGAGTATGGCATCCGTCTGGGCTGTGTGACGCGCTCCGCGAATCTTTGACATGTATTCAGGAATTTCACCGCGTGGCCTAAAATAAGGCGCAAATACCTCAACGGGGTAGGAATATTCATATAAATAAATGGACTTGCTTCCTGCATGTACCTGGAAACTCACTGATCTCAGCGCTGGGTATGTAAAGGTCACATCTGAGAAGTAGTCTATGAAATTCAAAATAGTTTCTTCCCCCACAGCATTTTTTCCGAAGTAAAATTCTTTAACCTCCTTCGCAACTTGTTCCCTTTTTTCGTCATTTCCAAATTGAAGATCAGAAGGTAAAAAGAGGCTGAAATTCCTATTCATTTCATTTTGCCAATTTTCGAACTCTAGTAAACGCAAAAGACCCTCCATATTTGAAAACCCGTACAGGACGGGGACTTTTCTGTATTTGCCTTGTTTTATAATGTTTATAGGAGCTTCACTGAGGAACTTTTCAGTCCCCGTATCGCGCTCCACGCATGGCGCAAAACCAAAAGTTGAATCTTTTTTATCCAATAAGAGATTAGAAAATAGTAACTCGTATGGAGCATTTTTATAAAATTCTTCTAAGGCATATATGTCGTCGACGTTACTGATTCCAAATACGGAAGCATACTCTTTGGCATTTGTAAGGGGATCAATTTGAACGCTCCAACCGGCTACGTTAGCGCCGCTCTCAGGAATAACTTTGTTAAAAAGTCCCTTAGCCATGTCTGATAACATCAATAAATCTACTGAAGAGCCCCCAGCGCTTGAACCGGCGATAGTGACATCGTCAGGGTTTCCGCCAAATTTCCGGATGTTTCTTTTAACCCACCGCAACAGGGCCACTTGATCTTTGATGCCGGCGTTACCTGGAGCGTCCACTGTGCCCAGACATAAGAATCCGTGTACTCCAAGTCGATAGTTAAATGTGACTGCAATAACTTTTTTACTTTTCATTAACCCTCGTGGCGTCATAAAATTACCAAACCCTACTTGATACCCCCCTCCATGAACTATAACAATCACTGGCAGACTTTTCTTGTCTGTATCAGGAACGTAAACATTAGCAATAAGACAGTCTTCTTGTATAATTTTATCTGGCGCTAACAATGTCATTAAATTATTTTGCGGACATATGATGGAGTCGTTGACAGCTTCCAGTGTGTCCAGCCACACTGGTGCAGGAAGAGCCTCCTGAAATATTAATACAATTTTCAACACTGATTAAACCACAAGTGACCATAAATTATCAGACATTTCGGTGCTGCATACCTAAAGGAATTTCTACCAAATTTTTTTAGGCAGATGATCATTTAAGGTTCATGTTACTGTTATGAACTCTAATTAGCTATTCCAGCTAAAATAGGGCATACAAATGATTTTCTCGTAACAATGCTGCACCAAAATTGCTGAAACAAATGTGATATCTGTCTGGTTATTATACACCTTACCTGATACGTTATTGTTTGACAATCCTTTTCAGAGGAGAGGAGTAAATTAGTCAAGCATTGAGAATCTCAGAAATAAATCACGGTCGCGCGCAAAACTCAAACTCGCCACTCCGAGAAACAAGTCCATCGCTCTACCAACTCAGCTATCGAAATCTCAGCCAAGTTCGTGAGTTTTTCCACTCTTCCTTTATATTTTTTAGCAGACGTTTCTTAAAAATCTAAATTAACTTAGTTATGCACCGTTAGGTACTGAGCCGGTTGTTCACACCTTAAAACGATGCGGTCCTGTGGGTGCAGTTGCGTATGGGATGCCGAAGAACTCGTAGTGGTCCTGCTGAGCGGCGCGGTAACCTCGCACGGGGCCCTGCGCCGTGGCCACCACACGAGCCTCCCGCTGCACCGCCAGCGCCGGCGCAGTTGCGCATGCCGCGCCCAACACACACCACCAGCCCCACATGCTTATATACACTCAAACACTCCGATTGTGATACCTAGTCTAAATAAGTGCCAAACAACGAGCTAGTTATATAAGTATGTGTACCTCCTTAGTTATTTATCTGTCCTATCAACTACTTGTTATCAATTAATCACATTAGCGTGCCTAAAGCAGCTTCTTATCACCAACTGCCAAATCGATTAACAATTATATCAAATATTCTACTCAGCATATCAGCCATAAGACGTCCACTGCTGAACATAGGCCTCCCCTTTAGACCTCCATATGTACCGTTCGAAGCGACCAGCATCCAGCGTCTCCCGGCGACCTTCATAAGGTCATCGGTCCATTATAATTATAATCCAATATTTACTATATAATTATTATTCTACTAATTAAACACTTTATATACCCACATATCATTATATATATAACCAATGTATGTATTACCCTCTATAATGCGTAAACAGCATAAAGATAAACTTTTTTGTTTCACCTAATTTCATATTTGTGAAAATGTTATTATAGCTGAATAATAACATCGATTTCAAATTGGTTAACGATATTTATTAAGGCAGAAAAAGTTACAATTAAACAAAAAACCTAATAAAAATAATTATGAAATACAACTTAATATTAAATAAAACTAAAAATAAACTAAAACTTAATATGAATTAAAAGTAAATATAAACTAAAACCTACTATTAAATAACACTAAATTAGTCTAAAACTAAAATACATGTAAAAAATTGGGCCCCCGCGGCATGGTGCCGAGGATGCTGGTAGCATTTCCCCGCTGTATTGCAATTCCTCGTGCAATGGATTACCGTTGCGCGAGGAAGCTGCCAGCACGGCGGTCACCAGTAGTGTCGACAATTCTTTTCGAGAGCTCTTTGAAAAGTTGTCGGGCACTGGGACCCCATGGGCCAAGGGTCTCGACTCCAAACGGGGAAAAAATAGTAACCAGGGCCGAGACCCCTGTATTTCGTCACCTTAAGTTTTTCGGCCGCTATGGCTGCCGCACCCACCTTTTTGCTAGTTCCGGCCGCAGACGTGGGAAGGAGCTAGTGTGTCTAACTGTCTACGCAAGTAGCATCCAACACCAGCACCCTTCCCAAACGCCAAGGAACCAGGGACATACCGTCTGGTCTCTTGCTGTCATTTCTAGCTATGCCAGTTGGCTCCATCAAGGAGGACACATTGATAGTTGCAAGAGACCGCCGGATAATATCATTTAATTCGGCATGCCTGGCATAGCGGCCTGCGCTATTCTGACATGAAAGCCCGTGGTGACCCAATGTGTCGACCTATCTGCCGCAAAGGCACCAGTGTGGAGCACAGATTTGGATTCCAAGCCGAAGACAGGTTGCCAAACGAAGGTGGTCAGGTTTGAGGAAGGTACCAACGTTGGGAGATGGCTACGCTCGGAGCCAATCACCGGACTCTCTCACTCCGAACGTCAGTAATCTAGCTCGTTTGGAACCTATACTTTGGCTCAGAAGATTGTAAAATGTAATTTGGCACATTGTCTTATCCCAGCTTCTCTGACAATCTGGGTGTGCAGGGAAATCCTTGCTCAGGCAGGCATCAGACCATGTCTTTTTGCCTCCTCCAAGCCCACCGTCTCATAGTTTAAGAGAAGATCCCATAAATTTTTACCTATGCGGAGCGGCGGCAGCGGAGCTGTAGACAGAAGACAAAAAGGCTGACAAGGACACACTAGAAATGTTCCCAATCTAGGGATTCGGAAGTACTACAAATGTATAAATTACGAAAAATTACTTTCGTACTTACCAACTGACCTGAGTGTGATAGCATGTGATACAGCTCTGACAGCGCGGCCCTGACTAGTACGTAGGAGGGGGGTATACGAGTAGATGAGTAGTAGCCACGCGTTTTTTTTGTGTGCGTAAAGGATCATACGTAAGAGATATAGCGAATAATCCACTGTAACCCGAGATCCACTGTTACCCACTCTGCCCTACTGTTTTCAGTAAGTAATGTTAATACTACAGTTCCGTCAATACCTGCTGGTTGGTAATACTGGTCATTGCTTATGGTTTTTGAACGCATTTTAGAGCACTAATGATATGTGCGTAGATAATATTGGGTAATTTCTCAAAACCTTGGCTCTGGTGAAAGATTTTTTGTGTTTAATCGCATTTTTTTTATATAGGAAATAAAAATGTCAAAGGGAAGGGAATCATTTATTTATTTTAGAAATTATGGTTGTTTAAAGTTTAGGTGAACGACATCATTATCAGGTGAAAGAAAAAATAGTTACTTCATATTCAACATATACCGGGTGGAACGGCTCGACGATCCTTTCCGCAAAAGGGGGATTGTTTAGATTTAGTACTGTATTTCCTCTAAAGAAACTAGGCTCATATTCGTAAGCGTTTTTAAGTTATAGGCAGTTAACTTTTGATGCAAAATACTGCAAGTGACAACCCTCATTAGGTTCAATAACATTTAACAATAACACAAAGGTCAGTGACATTTACCAAAACAACATTTCTACCCCATAATATTTCCCAGTCAATATTACAATTGTGTGAACTACCCACTTACAATAATCTAACTAACCATAGATAAATTAAGACTAAGGGCAGTTATACATGCAGAATCGTAGAATTGAAAATAATATCTTCTGAAGCCTTTATTTTTATAATTCAAATAAACATGTTACTTTTGCATTTATTTCCATACAAATCGGTTAACCAACAGCATTTTCTAGCTTCCACGCACCCCGCCTAGTATGCTCTTCTGGCGGTGTATTATGGGCTTTATGAACCTATTTATTGTAACTGCCCTTAGTCTCAATTTCTCTATGGTTAAGTTAGATTTTTGTAAGTGGGTAGTTTGCACAATTGTATTATTTTGTTTGGGAAAAATATTAATTTTTACTCAGTCTTACCCGTGATAAAACAGTGACGCAAATAAATTGCAAATTACGTGATAAAACCTATTTTCAAAATGCCCTTGGGAGCCCGCGATTACCTAAATTTGCTTATGTTATACGGGGAGTGTAATTATAATGCCGCCGAGACGTTACGACGCTATCGACAAAGATATCCTCCACCACACCCAACTAGCCGTATGTCAATTTTACGGGCCTTTGATCGCGTGGCAAATAATCAGCCCATAGTACCACAAACGGGCCAAAACGACCAACGGGGAGGAGGTGTAGTTCACATTGCACCAAGGTTTGAAGAGCGAGTGCTGCGGTATGTCGAGCAAATTTTTGTAAACATAAAGTGTCACATTACAGTTACATGTAGGTATAGTACATAGTAATAGCAGGGTTGTCACTAAGAAGAACATTAATTAATTTTAATATTTTTACTGATTGTTCGTAACAAAAATATAAACATTACTAATCGATTCTCCTTCACTTAAACTAACCCCCCTTTGCGAGAAGGATCGTCGTGTCTTTCCACCCTGTATACAGTAAGTGTAACCTAGCTACCTACCTCTACCTACATTAAATCTAAAATAGGTCCTTGAGGCATTGGATGCTGGCGGCATTTCCTCGTTGTATCGCAATGCTGATACGTTGTGCGAGGAAGCCACCAGCTCTTCGGTCACCAGTAACATCAACCAGACGTTTCGCGATTTCTACGAAAAACTTGCGTTGGCTGGGACCCCATGGACCAAGAGTTTCGACCCCGAATGGTACAAAACGGACTCTCTCTCTGCCCAGGCTCTTATATTTATAACGTTTTAAAATTTCGGCGCTTTCGGCCGCTTCGCCCGCTTGTACATTAGTTCGTTGGAGGTGGGACGGTGCCAGCGTACCACTGCCTACGCAGGTAGCATCCCACACTAGCATCCGTCCCAAACTCCAAGGAACCAAGGACACCCAAAATACCAGTCGACTCAAGGAGAGCAGGCATGTTGATGGAGGCAAGAGATCCACGGATTATGTCATTAAGAGACGCATGTCTCGAAAAACGGCCTGCACTTTTTTACAACACAATCCATGGTGTCCCACTCGGTCCACGTCTGTGCCACAAGGACATGAGTGTGGCGCACCTACCGAAATCCCCAGTCACAAACCAGTCGCCAGTCTAAGGGAGGCCGGATCCAAGAAAGTACCAGTATTAGGCGAAGGATGGGCATGAAGCCAGTAACCAGCTTCCCGGGATCCGACCGCCAAAAGCCTTGCGTGATCTTGACCTATAGAGTTATTAAGAAGAGTATTATAAGTTAAATCGCAGTAAACATTATCTATTTATCCCATTATCCCAACTCCTTTGTGATTTTGGGTTGTCTTGTCTGTAAAGTCTTTTCCCAGGCAATTTTGAAAGCATTTTTAGCATCTTCAAAGCTTGCGATCTCTTAGTTTGTGGGCAAAGAAATATTTCCCTTAAAATATTTCCTATGAGACCGGCTGTGCTATGAGTGAAGCCACACTGGAAATTTTGCGAATTCCTAAATCCCTGAACCGAATAGGGAGGGACCAGGAAGGCTCATTCAGCTGAATGTTTAGAATCGTCTCTAAACTAATTTTGATCAAATCATCTATAGGTGATAGTCAATTTAGATATTACCAAAATGAGTATGAAACATTTGACAAGTTAACGACAAGCGTCACAAACCTGCGTCCGAAGCAGGAACTTCCACATAGGGGACGGTCCTATCTCGCTTTTCGCCATACTAAATGAACGAGAGAAAACGGTCCACATGAGACACTTCCAAGTGGTGCTTTGTCCCACTCGCACATGTTGCCAATTTTCATAAGATACTATTTTGGGAGTGTTTATAACAGTTTACTACTAAAAATAAATATCTTCTTATTTTATTTTAGTACTATATACAAATATGGATTTTGTTATCTTTTTAGTAAATTGTAAACAATTGTGATTTTCATATTAATAACCCTTTAAATCAAAGATGTGAATAACAAAAAAAAACATTTCAATAAATATGGTAGACATTAGTAACTTTTTGAATATTAACTGGTATCCCCAACTTTGACTTTTTAAACTTTCTAAATACCAACATAAATGGCGCCGTTTATTATTTATACAAATTATTTTGAAAATCAGCTAAAATGGTCAAAACGTGTTGCATAAAGGATTGTCGGAGTGAAAGCTATCTTGGTTGTGGAATATCGTTTCACAGGTAAGCCAAAATTATACAATTTTATGTACATTTTCCGATAAAATTACAAAACAAGCTCGGTAGGGTGACTATGATGTCGGCACGTTGTGAGTCGATTTTACAGGATTCTTATTAGTTAGGGAAAGTAAGAGTAAAATATTCTGAATATTTTTATTAGCATGTTTATTGTTTCACTTACTTGTATGACGTAGGAAGATGCTTGCTGAAATATATTTCGATAGGTACATTACAGATACATATTTAAACATAGTACTGTTATACTGTATACCTAGGTTGTTCCCAATATATAACGTGGCACGATTATTTTCGAGATTATTCGCAGGTAAGTATTTGTATTACGACTCTTCGTATTCCACAAGACCGTATAATAATAATCCAGTCATTGAATTGAAATGGACAGCTTGTATAACATTTTTGATTATTTGGGAAATAATTTATAATAGCCGGTTTTTTTAACGTAACGGATATATCGAAAATCTAGTATTGTGTTGGCAACAAAATATCGTTACATGCTAATCGTCACAAATATGTAGGTACAGTACACACATGTTAAGTACAAGCGTTTTTCTTGTAAGGTTTTTATGGTTTTATGTTTTTTTAGTCGTTTAAAATAGGTCAAGACCAGTTTATACCTATTACAATTTGTTTCTAACGAAATAAAATGACACATTTATCATCCTTACAATTCGTAGACTTAACGGTTTTACGTGAATAATTTTTCTTCGGTTTCCCTTTTAACAGATAGAAGACAAATAACCGTAAATTTAAAAAATCGAGTGAGTTTAGTTTTTTTACTTTTTACCTACTTCCGGAAGAAAAGTTTGTAGGACTTTGCATATATTATCTATAAATATTGAGAAAATCAGGCTATTATAATTTAATGTCTGTCGAATCGAAACCGTATTCTTCCTTCCTTAAGTGTATCCGTGCGTTTACATGCTCGGGCTCTCGGCCGAATGTTTCGGCCATATTAGTACACGATGATTCGAGACAGACTATATAGAGAAAACTTAAGCCAGACCAGAGACAATTTAAGTACTTTTTCAGGTAGTTTGGTTGAGTTAAAAGGTGTCTTAAATAATTTCACTTCGGGTAAAGCTATTTAAAAAGTGTCTTAAATGGTTTCAATAACCAAAGCTATTTAAAACACAGTTTAACTCACTGAAACTACCTGAAAAAGCTTAAATTGTCTATGGTCTGGCTTAAATTTTATCTATAGTCTGTCTCGAATGAGCGTGTACTAGGGTGGGCCGAATCATTCGGCCGAGAGCCCGAGCATGTAAAAGCACCATAACCCTCCAGGTTAAATGGGTATTACACGTGGCAATAATTGTGTCCCGATTTTCAGTCTCGCACCGTGTAATAGACAAAAGAGAAATTAGCGCTTCGAGAGAAGGTAGGAGGGGCAACCTACCGTCGATAATAGGGAACCGATGATTGCCTCATGCGATACCCGTTTTAGACGGACGATAATTAGGTAAAAATCCATGAAGATGAGGGGCCCGTCCAGGTGGAACCATAGAGTACGGGGGAAATTGGCCAATAATGGTCTTGGATTTTTACATATTATCGTCCGCCTAACCACTCCCAATATGATGCTCTCTAACGATCTGGAAATACGATAAACACGACGATACTAGATCGTGATGAATATGATGACTTAAAAAAATGTCTTTATCGTTAAGTATATATCGTCGATCCAGATCGTTCGCGTAACCGCTCCCAACCTAATATCCCACGTACTTATGACTTATAGTCACCCTAATTAGAAAGAGATGCAACGGTACCGTAGTACTATCTCATGTGGACACACTTTTGCAGTCGCATTGCTCCATCCAGATATGTTCAAGTCCGTGGTCCGAAGTCGATTACCTGTCTATTTGTGGTCATTCACCTGACACGGACATCATTCACCGTTCCACCACCATTTAAATTTTACTACGACTTAATTTTGAAATCCTTTCTAAATCGGCGCGACATTTTAGTTTTCTCATTTAACGCACTAAACTAATATTATGGGTGAAAAAAAGTATGAATACGAGTGTTACATTTAACATTTTTGTCTTTCCCCTGTTGAAAAATGTTAACTTGCCTAATTTTAGGTGAACGATGTACTAGCGCGTTTAAAATTGCATGGGCAGTTTATCAATGGATTCTTTCATAAATTGCCCATGCACTTTTGAACGCGTGTGTACAAGTGGCTGACCAAATACAGATACTTCGTTCAGTCAAAATACGAAAACTATTTACTACATAAACTTATTATTTAGGAACACAATAATAGGCAATACAATACGTTCCATACGTTACTCTTAACTTAATGTAATATCCTAATATCTTACACAATAACCGGAATATGAATGATGGAATAAACACTACTCGCTGTATTTTATTAGTACAGCCCAGTGACGACATGCAGTTGCCAGTAGATGATGGCTGATGACTGAGGGCTTCGATTCATGCAGGTCGAAGCGGTATAGTATAGATAGATAAAGTAGGGATCGCACAGTAGTTGCGAGTTTGTCTGCAGGTGACCGACAAAAACAGCCGTGGGCAAACTTTAAACTTTAACTGTAATATTAGTGTAGTATAATTTAGTTTAAAAAAAGGTATATGCAAACAAACTACTTAATAAAGTTAAGTACTTAATATTAATATTTTGTGTACTTTTAGCAACTCGAAAACTAAATATTCCGCGTTGGGACACGGAAGGTAAACGATAAAAGTTTTATAATATAACTTAGTTACAATCATTATGATTTTTCTAACATAAAATATATCGATTTCTTAAGATAAGACTCTATAAAGAAATCGATATATTTTATGTTATCTATTGGTAATTCATTAATGAAGATACAGTTTGTTGAAAAAGATTGAGAAATAAATAGCGTTAGCGAGGTATAAATTTTTTGATACTAGGGTAGGTACCAAATAGCACAAAAAAGGTACTAAATATTGGAATAACTTGTTTCGTTATCATCGTTTAAAAAATCCACCGTGGTCCCATCATTCTCACGGATACAGTGCGTGACAGATAAATATACCTACATTCATGAAAGTTGTAAGTATCAAAACACTAGTGTAATGTAATTATGAAACTCGGCTGACGCCTGGATTTATAAACCCAGACTCGGATTTTAAAGCCTTTCACTATGTAGGTACAATCACATAAACTACTATTATTATGTAGTTTAGGCCCAGAATAAATATTACTGAACCTAAGAATACTGAAAGTTTTGCTGAGACACAAAAAGGTGCTAGAATTCTTTACGTTCGTGGTCAAAAGGCAAATTTTTGATTTATCTTAGCTCAGCTTCAACAGATCATCCGTCATATGCGTGGCTGCTAGACTGGTCCCCAAGGGCACACTCAGATAAAAATGTCCTTGTATGTCAACCTTTCCACTCCGCTCCCGATGGCCCCAATCCGCGCGATGCAGCCGGGCTAAGGCCGAGGGGGCTTGATGAAGGTCGCCATCCTCAAGAGAATTGTTCCACTTATAACTTGTTTTCTTTTTGCATTGCCTTAGTTAGAGTTACTATTAAATTTATAAGATAACACATTTATACCTAATGTACCTATATGTATTGTGGTGATGACAGTTAGATGATGGCATTAACATCGTTATATAAAGATGCACATATTTCAAAATTCCTTTGTATTATTATGTTTATTAATTTTCAGAGATAACGGTGATGGTGTAGACCGCTAATGTGTCTAGCAAGCTTAGCACCGACTTTAAACGTATCAGTTGGCAGCGCAATGTGGTGTCACCTCCATTTGTTTGAATACTCATCCTGTCCGAACCTTACAGCAAATAAAAATAAATAAATTTAATTTTTAACCTATTGAGGTCTGTTCTCTTTTTTTTTTGTTAAAACGTTTTTATTTTTCTATTTTAGTCTGCAAGTAGGTATTAGGATGAGTAACGCAGTTACTACTAATGAAAAAAAAAAAGAATTAATCAAATCCGTCGGCGGTGCTTGAAATTATTAGCTTACCTACGTATATGAAGTTCCATATGCCACCTGTGGTCTTCATCATCAGGTCCATTCAGGTCTATTTCGCCAAATTGATGATTACCGGAAGAAAAGGCTTGGGTCACTTAAAAAAATACCAATATTGCCATACACGTGCCTTTGAGAATTGAGGCGTTCGCTTAATTCCTCATGGATCACATCATCAGATCAGAGCTACCTTCCTATGGGAGCAAATTGTAGGTGGAAATAGCTTTTGAACAAAAAAGCTATTTCCCAAATCGGACAACATAGCTCCGAACTGTCTGAAAGAAATGAAGCTCGAAGTAATCGGTGAAAAATACAAACCGACGAACATATAAATATAACCGTGTTCGTCGAATATTCGAAGTATAGAGCTGCAGTGCGTTTCGTAAACTGATCATAAAATGTCAATTTTATGCTCCCACAAACAACACTAAAACGTTGATGTACATGAAGTAAACACCGCAACCATTTCGGATTTACGACTGTAAATTTTAAGTACCTTTAACGCACAACACAGCCCCTAACTCTAAAAATAAAAGCAGTAGGGCGATGGCAGTTAGTTTACAGCCACGTACGTGTACCAACTCCAACGTCTCCCATAGTGAGGGACATGTCACACGCTCATAACTAATACCTACTTAATCTCAGTCTCAGTTCCGTCTTAGGCAAAAATGCTTTTATATGTCTGGCTGTTCTCATCTACAGGGGCCTTACGCGATTCATTTTTGGACCCTAACTGAATTGCTGCCATACAAGAGGGACATTACCATAACGTCTTAACGCGATTCAGTTTAGGTTCCTAACTGTGCTCAGTCAACGTCATTGTAAAGCCCCTTAGCACAGTTAAGGACCTAACCTGAATCGCGTTAGGCGATGGTAAAGCCCCACTGTGCTTACCACGAGTTGTAAGTACGTAACTGTAGGCGTTAGCGACTGCGCGTTTCTGAAGTATGTTCGTCTCGCTCAAACCACTACTCTAGCAGGATAGATACGAGAACATAAGGATCGGTCTTGTATTTAAATGACTGTTATTATTTATTATTGATGTTTTCCATTAAGATAACATTAAATGTTCGTACGTTATGTTGTATATTAACCGTACATTGTATGAAAACCCCAGCATGTCTCGCTAATGAAACCACTTTCTTATGTAGTCAATTAGTCATATAAAAAATAAGACATTATTTATCTTTTTTCTCGCAACGCAAACCTTCTCAGTTTATCCTTAAAGTTAATATTTTTCGGGGTGGCGGTGGCCGTGGCCATGCGCCGGGAGCTCATGCCGACTCCGCACAACTGGTCCTGACCCTCTCCTGCATCCTCCGAGTGCCTATGGTTGGCGTTAGAGCCTGGATACCGGTTTTCGATAATATCGGACTATTTTCCGTTTTTTTTTATCGCTATTGAATTTCTCAAATACCGGTATTTTCGATATTTTCGATGTTAACATTAACCTTAAAAAAACTACGTTTTTAAAAGGCCACAGTGGTAAAACTGTTATTATTCAATATTGATAACAACTAGTTATCTGATATTCACATACCTACATCACAAGTTTAACATATTTCCTTCAAACTGGTAAACGTGAAAACATGATTTTTAACAAAAGCCTCGATACTTATATTTTTGAATACAGATCCTTTTTTAGATGTTTTTGTTCAGAACGTCGTAGCCCTTGAATTTATAAACATGATTCTTAGTTAAATAGTTGAGTAATAACTAGTTCCTAAATCTGGTAAAAGGTTTTATCTACAAAAAAATTAGTTTAGTTGTAAACAGCAATTATGTGATTATTTGATTAAGTACGCAGTTTATTTTGGCTCGCCGGCCAACTATCGCCTTTTTTATTTTTCCCGTGATCCTGCAATTAGATCCATCCCGCTCTCTTTTGCTCGATCATGTGGACTCTTAACTGTTACTGACTAGTTTTTTAGGGTTCCGTTCACGTAAAGTGGTGATTTTTTTTTTCGTTTCAACCCTAGAGTGTGATATATCATTGGATGGGTATTTGAAAAGTAATAAATGAAAGATCAAATTTTCGGAAATGATCGCACCAGAAGTTTTGAAAAATGTGTCCACTCTAACTTTTGAACTATGAGTTCAAAAACTATGAAATAAATTACAAAAGTAGAACTTAATAAGAACTTTATTAGAAAATTATTTTGAACTTGATTGGTTGAACAGTTTTTGAAAAATTCTACAAAATAATTTCTGTGTGAATTCCTGAGTATGGGTGTATGAAACGAGGCGTCAGCCGATTTCCACAAAAACATCACACGAGTGTTTTATTGCCTAATTATTTACAATCACATACACTGCTTTATATACACACATATCATGAGCTCTCCATGATGTGTTCAAAGCGCATATATATCGACCGCCATTACTACTTTCAGGAATAAGAAACTTTTCTGACATTCAAGTTTTGACATTTATATTTTTTAAATTCAGAGACTAATTAGAGTTGGTCCCGATTTTCATATCGTTAAATATCAAAATAACCTGCGACTTGCGTGCGTCATTGAATGCAATTGACAATAGGCTAGACGACTGGAAAAATCTATTTAATCCGTCTTTTAGATTATAAAAAAATATTGTATACGTATTTTTTCTTTTGTTCTTCAAATCAAAAATGACATAACACTCTTTTTTGTTTTGGGCAGTCGTGTAAAAAATACAGTGCTTTCAAGTTTCGCGTAATGTCACTCCTAGGTACAATTCTTACCTAGGAGTGACGTCACAAGCCCCCACCCCGGAACTTTGATGCTCTTTATCTTCGTCAATTTTAGTTAAATTGAAAAAGGAAAAAATACATGTCTAATAATTTTAGATAATCTAACTGACGGACTAATTAGAACAATAGTTTTCCAACCTAGTCGTCATCCCTATTCGTTTCAAACTAAACAAACGTCATCTCGACCGATATTAGAATAGAGGTCAAATCAAATTTTCTTGTGTCAGATGTGTTCGAAATTTGAAAAAAAAAATAGTTATTGATTATGCAAGTGTAGAAAGTAGGCTTTTTCCCGACGAGTGTCGCTTACTATAAAACACGAGCGAAGTGAGTCTTTAAACCGACACGAGTTGAAATAAGGGTTCCGTTTTTGCCATTTTGGCTACGGAACCCTAAAAAGCCTACACGTACATATATCATCCAACATTTTACAATGCATTCGCTCGGAATGCCGCCACATTTTTCAGAATGAAAGGTCTATATCTTATCTTAGCAGACTAAATATTACAAGTAATACTCGTAGGTATAACTCCATTGAGAAGCTTTTTATTATTTAAAAATTTCATAGATATAGAACGATTTTGACGTGACTAGACGTTGTGCTTTAGCTCAATAACTTTTGAATAATATAATGAGTACGACGTCTGAACACGTTGACGTGTCAACACGTTGTGTCTGGATTATTTACTTATTAGCCTTATTCTATGATACAACGTTATTAAACGTCGACGTTAATAAACGTTTGTGACAAATAATGTATCCTTTATCGTAAATGTCTTAGTACAAAGGCCATAGACGTCGTTTTATTTTGTATGGGGAACGATCGTGCGAAACAGTGACAACATAAGAAATCGGTTGCGCACGCGAACGTGTTAAAACAGCACTTATAATCTAGTAAAATACGGACCTTTCCTTCTGAAAAAACTAGCGGAGTAGGAACAACCGATGAGAGCGCTGCAATCGCTGCATTATACGCATGCTCACCGTTTGCAATTGGGTCCGAGATGGAGAAAAATTAAAATACGAGTACCAAGGATATTTTATTTTGAAAACTAGAAAAGAAAGTAAAAATGTTACTATATACTCGTACATATTAAAATTTAAATTTTTGTTTCATTATTCACACTTTTAATTGGTACACATTGTATAATAATGTACCTATGTCCGATTGATGAAACTATTAGATTATTTACGGTTTTTTGTAATTAAAAAGCTACTTTCTCGCACGTGTGCGAGAAAGAGCCACTTTTTAGTACCTTAAATAAAACCGTGATTTTTAAAGTGACCCAGGAGACCGCCACCATGGCAGTAGATTAACCCACATTCAAATGTTCCGCATTGAACAAGCACATTACATCAAAATTGCAAAATATAGATATTATTCTCTTCGTACTGAGTCTGGGTATTGTAGCGTGCAGCAGGAGCACGTACGAGTATTAAAAGGAACTTGTGAAGTTGAAACAAAATACCTACCACACTCGTGCCCGCAGTGCACTCGAAAGCGTACAAAGCCGCTTACTACTCGAACGTTTGCTGTACTTGTAAATATACCTAAGTATTTCCATTTTAAGACTTCAATGTGTCTAGTAAACTGTATAACAAATTATACATATGTATGTTGGTACTTACTTACAAAACACAAAACTATATACGTTACGTTACAACAAGCCTCAATGCAAAACTAGTATTTCACCCACGACTTAGTCTGCGTACCTATACTATAACTATACACTATATTCACCGATTATTCCGAGCTCCGTCGTGCAATTTGAGTGATATTTTTGTTCGAAAGGAGTCACCTCCAATTTGGTCCCATAGTAATTTGGTGCTGATCTGATAATGGGATGGGATCTAGGAGGAATTAAGGAAACTCCTCAATTTTCAATGGCACATAATTTATGGTGATTTTGGTATTTTATTAAGTAACTTAAGCATTCCGGAAACCATCCATTTTGCAACACCTTCAATCTTAAAGTAGAATTTGAATATTATGATAAAGCACCTCCAGCTTCCGCAGATTCCTCTATAATGTATCTCCGAAGTTTATGAAGGATAAAATATGCTTTTTAAACAACCTTAATATTATCATAAACATAACAAGAAAAAATATAACATTGACTGTAAATCATTAAATTTTTTTAAATAAAACATTACTTTCCGGAACAAAAGTTGAAATTTTTCCAATTTTGTTTTTTTTTTCTTTAAATTTATGTGATAGTATGCTAAAAGTACTATCCTATACCTAAAGTTAAAAAAAAATTGGTTTTTGTCATGAAAAAATACCTAACAAGGTAAAACAAACTAGCATACTAACTCCATGCCGTACAAACGACTGACCCACTCTATCGATACAATATGACGTCAAATTTCTATTTCTAGGTGTAGTTGCAACATGAAGTTTATACGTAACCCTCGGTGCGCGAGTCCACTCGCACTTGGCCGGTTTTTTAAAACAACGTTAAGTAGAAACTACAACCGCAATCCTAAAATAACAGAATAGAAAACTGCGCATGAAGCTTATTAACTTAGGTTACTGTTAGAACTGTTACATCCTATATAAACAAATGGTTATATGTGACTCGAAATCAAAAAAAATCTCGGATGCTAATGATGATATGCATTCTTAACCGATTCTGCATTGAATAACGTTTTGGCTTGTTACAGTCGAGTTCATAAATATCTGTGCAGCTGAATGCATAATGTGTAAACACTTACACCTTATTGTCAATGTCCTAAGGGTGTACTTACAGATATTTTTGAAGCCTTGAAAATGCTCATATATATCAAACGAAAGTATCGGTTGCGCAAATAAAAATAAATAAATAAAAATAAATACATTTGATTTTTCACGTTATAAGTAAGGTCCGTGTCCCATAAGTTGCCTAAAGAGCCGTCAGAGCCTTAATGAAATTTACGACTATCATCAAAATAAATATGAACAATAACTTTATGTAGATCAAATTTCTTTACTTTGCGAACACTGACAATTTGTTGAACTGTAATGTTCTGTATCGTTTAGCTTGGTTAGCCGCTCCAGCGGGCGGTATAATACGCGCCGCTCCGTGGCGGCTGCAGCTGATCGCCGCTTTTCCAATTTTCCGCGTGTCCGCCGCATTCGTCACGGCTTCCATGGGCACAATGAAAGATGGCTGGAACAAACGAGCCCGGAGAAATATGGCGGCCCGGGACAGAAAACTATTGAAACGAGCTGTCCTGGCCGGCCACAATGCTACTTATGAATGTCATTCTGCTGCGCTAGTTTTCAGTCAGCTGGAATAGACTTACTTGGGCGATGTAACGACTTTAAATACTTACTATGAAACTATGAAATATAGCGTCAAGGCTGTCGAGCCGATGGTCAGATGAAATTCTTAATACTTTGACTGTCCGTGCATTACATGTAATTCACTATTGAGACGTATGGCAAGCATGTGATGTCACCGTTAAATTGTGAACTCCCGACAGATTATAGGTAATTTGACTAGGGATATTATATTAGAAACTAACCTAACCTATCCGTTTGTGTACAATCTCGCGCGTTGGTTTATAAACTAACGGTAGTCACAATTCTACGGTGACGTATACAGGATGTAACAAAAATAAGTCTCACGGATCACCAGCATTTTTGTTAGAAAGAAAGAAAGAAGAAAGAAAGAAAATACATTTATTAGCACACGTAAAAACACAAGATAACAATCAGAATAAATATAACATAAAGACTAATTGTGCGCTAAATGGTCCTCGCTCAGCTTGATGTCACCGAATGAGCCATGTCGCGACGAACGCGAATGTAAAGCAACCTTAATGCCGCAATGCTATTCGCGTGCGGCAACACTGAGAAGCACTCTGGTGGAGTCGTGGTAAGTTACGACACATTGTAAACCATAGTGCACAAAAGGTAAGATGGCGATTATCCGAATAGTAGGCGCGAACGCGCGAGTTATAGAAAGTGTGTTAAATACGTATCGAGGCGAGCTCCGGGGACTTCTAGGAGATTCCGGAGTCGTCTAAAGCTAAGTATCTAAGTATATAAGTATTAGTTACTTGGTGAGGACTCAAAATATGGTGATATGACATTCTTGCAATCTATAATGTATTATCTATTTAACATCTATTATACAAGTAATGACAAGACAGTAAATTACTATAGGTTCAGGGTGCCACGGTCTCTGCCGTGGACGCTGAACTTATAAGAGCTATTTTATTAGAGACCATCTTAGGTAAGGCAGAAAAGGTCACTTGGCGACGTCTGGCGTGGCGTGGGGTGTCGGAGTTGCGGCAGTTTGTCCCGGCGCAGGCGTCGTGTCTCTTGTATTGTCTCTTGTGTCGACTGACCTGCTTGCAGCGGGACGTATCGGTGTGTGACGGTAGGTGCCCGCGGCTCGCAGGGGTCAGGCCGGCGGCGACGGCTGCACGGTAATTGGAGTGCAGCGTAGTATGGCGCTGGGTACTCCGACAGGGCTCGGATTCGGACCTGTCAGCGGCGACGGCCGCTAGCCGGGCTACATATGGTAGTCCGGCCCGTGGCGACGGCCATGTTGATGGGGGTGCGACCATGTACACCAGGTAACCCATCAGGCTCGGCGTATTCGCCGGAGCCATAATCATGTGCTTGATCCTTCATCTGGCCGGGTAAGATGGGTCTCATGTGTAATGTGTGTAATCGTGTACCGTATTAGGGTAACCGAGATTGTAGAGAGTGTCATTTTCATAGAGTCAATCTTCCCACAGATCGCACGTATAAGAAATCCACCATCAGATAAGCGAAGCAGATTATGTGTAACATCTCGGGCCCTCATCTGGAGGGAGCCGAGAGCGTGAGGTGAACTACACCTCGTTAGGAGTGAAATAAGGTATGTATGCCTTGCATCTCTTGCCTGACTTATATATTAACAAACACCCCCATCGCGAGTATCGCGACAAGCCATGTGATATGGCACATTCGGCGACGCTGATTTTCAGCGAAGCCCAGCAGGTAGTCTAGGTGACACTATATACATACAAACAGAACACTACAAACTATAGACATCATTATACAAAGGAAGAAATACTAAAAACTACTGCCACAACAAAGAATGTGTGTGCGTGTGTGTGTGTGTGCGGCACGGCTGCCTACGGGCTGAACAACTGTTTAGATAGTAGGAATTTACGAAGGTGATTTTTGAAGGTCGATAAAGTTTTGGAATTACGTAATGGTGGTGGCAAGTCATTCCAGCACTTTGTGGCAGCGAAACGGAAGCTGCCACGAAAGGCAGCCGTGCGGTGTGAGGGGAATGTAAGCCGTGATGCGTGCCTTATGTCGCGAAGTGAAAAATTTAGTTTTTCGTTTGCGTTTGTTACACCCTGTACATCAGCAGTAGGCCTATTCGAACGTGTTTAAGTAACATTTCGATGCGAACTTCCGTGGAAATGTTCGATATGACATGCTAATGATGACATAGGGAATATTAAGTGGATACTTATATCAAATCTCAGTTTAGCACGTTCGAATAGGTTTCGGCCTAACACGAAAATTGAACGATCGAAAATTTATATCTCCCTTTCCGTCACACTCATTGGAGTGATGGAAAGGTTGTTCCTTCAATGCCAATTTTCGATGTTCGTGTTTGATAGCTTTCAAATATTATTTTTAAAGTTTCCTAGTTACCTAAGACTGATAACGGAGTTATTACAATGGAATATAAATGTGCCGTTTTCGAAGAGGGTATTTACTCGTATTGTCTGAGGGCATTGTTACATGTAATATAATGAATAGGCTCTAGAGACAATCACTGATTAGTTTGTCAGTTAGATTATTAAAAAATTGTTTATTTTAGTTTGTAAGGTAATTAATTAATTCTTAAATCCTAATTTTAATTTAAGTATCTGCCCCCCTCTGGAACACCTGGCACATTTGACACTCGCGGCGTTGCCTGTCATAACAAAAATGGCGCCGTTTGCAGAGAGTGTCGTTGTGAATTTACAAGTTAATCGTGAAATAAATGAAGAAAAAGTGTTAAATATGTGCGAAAATTTACCCAACAATCCATAAACACCGTGGTCGCCAATTATTGGGGCGCCGATTATTAGGCTGCCTTTTCGCGGGATGCGAAAAAAGTCGGTTCTGGCGCTTCGCCGGCCGCTACCGGGGCACGCTCGCTTCGCTCGCTCGGCTCGCGCGCTGTAAGGTCGCAGTTCTACCTAACACTCCTCGCTTCGCTGGTCGTCGTACCTAAACCGACCTGCCTTAACATTCGATCTAAGGAGTCTGTATAAAAGGCATACAAATAATCGGCAGCCCAATAATCAAGAAGACGTACCGGAATGACAATCCGGCTAATCGTTAATCCGCCGTATTCTACGGTTGGGTTGGTCAGCCCTTACCCCTTTAAATTTTGCATTTTGGTACATAGGTACATGATCTAGCTCCCAGTGTCATTTCATTAGATGGCGCTTGCAGAAACAGAACACGCGAAAATATTTGAAGCACACGGCGGCGTTGAAGATTTGTAAACGGTCGTCACAACAGGAACGTGGAGTTCCTTATGGTCAATTCGATACAACGTCAACGCTCAACGCCTAAAATCCGACAGTGTGCGATAAAAAAGCGCCTTCGTGCGAACACATAGGCATCCATTTGTTTGATTCGAACGCTTTTTTAACGCGCCTAGAAAAAGCTCCCGTGCGAATGACCCCCTTACACTTAGGATTCTAATGTTTATGGACCTTCATCTGAATCGGGAGCCAACACAAAATAAAACACAATAAATGGCCTCTAATTCCCTGTGTGCATAGACCGTACTTCTTTAAATAATCGACATAAGAATATAAATAATTAAGGTTACTCTTTAGAGAAGCTACCGTTGGTCTGACGACACCGACCACTCATCCTGAGGCCTTAGACATTATATTCATTAAGTTTGACAAATTAAGCCAAGACATTACACCAATAAAAATCATTTCCAGAAATGAGTTCCAAGCAAGCTGGATATCGTTTTGTTACCTTCATCGTGCTAAAGACGGGTTTAAACCGAAACAAACTAAACCGAATTTGCGCAATTCCGCGAGGTCAGCTTGAGTTTTGAGAGCCAAGTATGTAACTGTCAAATTTTCGGTAATTTTTCAGTTTTTGCGTCTAGCTCGAAAAATTCCTAGAATAATTGGGCAAACTCGGTTTACACGTCTTTAGGACCTGATGAAATGAAGGTATTCAAACGATATCCAGCTCGCTGGGAATTCGTTCGTGGAAATTTTCTAATTTTCTTGGCCTAAATGAGGAAATGACAAATCCGCGGAATTTTACATCCATCCATGTGTCAGTTTTGGTACGACGAATCGCACTCCGAACGGTAAACATGTGCGTGTCGGGCCACGCATGATGGAGGGTTCCTTTACTTTAATACGATAAAATAATCGTTCCACCCAAAGGGCATAAGTGCCTTACATCCAGGCTCTTACGCCCTTTTGTTATAAATTGTTATTAAACTAATACTCAAACGGCTAGAACAATTTGTTTTAAATAATTTTCATGATAAGATCGTATTGTATCCTATCTTCCTGATTTTTTTCCCCTACCTCCCTCCCGTTCAAAAATTAGACGGGGATTCCCTTTTACTAGATTATTTCTAAAATTATTCGCCAAATCAAATTCTTCTTTAAAAAAAACGGGCAAGAGCATGTCGGGCCATGCTCAGTGTAGGGTTCCGTAGTTTACCGTCCGTCACAATAGGCAACCTTAAAAAGTGTTTTAATAAATACACCCGACCCGACCCTATCAACTCCGTAAAAATCTTAACAGCACGAAGTAAATTGGGTTACTAATTCGGGGGTAACTTTTGATCGCGTGAATCGATTTGAATCATTATTTTTTATTAGAAGGAAGGTAAGTGCGGGATGATAAATTAAGTACTCAAGATAAAAAAAAATATTTTGCATATACGGTTAAATTACAAACTTAATTTAGAAATTATTTTGTAAAATTTATCAAAAACCGTGCAACCAATCAAGTTCAAAATAATTTTCCAAGAAAGTTCTTATAAAGTTCTACTATTGTGATTTTTTTTACTTTTTGAACTCATAGTTCAAAAGTTCGAGGGGGGGAGACATTTTTTTTGAACTTCTGGAACGATTATATCCAATTATATTAACTTTATGAAAAACTGCTTTTAGAAAAACCTCGTTATTTTTCAAATACCTATCCAATGATATGTCACATCAGGTTTGAAACGGAAAAAAATCACGGATGTACCCTAAAAAAGATTATAACCACATTTTATTTGACCACTTCGTTGGCGTGACCGATATTCATATTAATATTGTCTTCTGTTACCGCGATTGTTATTCATTGAAATTAAACACTTTAGAACGGATTAATCGCGTTTATTAACACCATGATCCTACGTTTCGAGCCCTTTACAGCACTCGTTTTCACAGGGTTAAGATGATGACACTAAGGCGTAATAACGTAGGATCATGGTGTTAATAAACGCGATTAATCCGTTCTAAAGTGTTTAATTTCAACGATATTCATATTCTTACAAAATTACAACTTTCTAGTACTTAGTCACTGAGATTATCCGCGGACGGACGGACGGACGGACGGACAGACAGACAGACTTGGCGAAACTATAAGGGTTCCTAGTTGACTACGGAACCCTAAAAACCTTGAAGATGATGTGCCACAAGTACACATTAGCGAAAAAAAACTTTTGCGACATCTCTTCCAAGCAAATGAACTGTCAAACTAGTGTTATTTTAAACGTCAAAGTTCTATGAAATTATGACTTTTACTTAACACCTTCAGTCTGTGCTATTAAAATCTAGGAAACTTAGCAAAGACGGACTCTAAAACTACTGTAACATTGAAATTAAACACTAAACGGATTAATCGCGTTTATTAACACCATGACCCTACGTTTCGAGCCCTTTACAGTACTCGTTTTCATTGGGTTGAGATGATGACTGCGAGAAAGCGAATTCGCCCGTCAATCAAAAAAGTTACTTGTGCAAACTCATAAGTGCTGCAAGTGCAAGTGAGTGCTGTAAGGGACCTAGGGTCATGGTGTTAATACACGCGATTAATCCGTTCTAAAGTGTTTCATTTCAATGAACAACAATCGCGGTAACGGAAGACAATATTACTACTGTAACATACTGACGAACAGACGGCCGCACGGGCTGGGTGAAACTATTAGGGTTCCGTTTTTGCCAATTTCGTTACAGAGCCCTAAAAAGCACCTAGATAATGCTGGTAACCCATTGAAATAAAACAAAAACTTCAGTGATGATGTCAGTACATGATACATTTATTATTTTTATTATGTTTTCTTAATAAATAACTTACTTATAATATGCGTACAATTATTTGCTTTCAGATATGACAGTCTGTTATTTACCAGAAGAAAAAGTTATCATGTTACAATTGTAAAGATAATTTGTTAATTCGTCAGTTATGTTAAATTGACTGTGTATCTACATGTCTTCACCGACTTCGCCTTTTCGTATAATTCGACAAATAATGAATTTCCTAGAGAGCAACATAACACGTAAGTAACAAGTTTACTTTTTATTGAGCGTAAACATGCTGATATTACCGACAACTTAGTATAGCAAATGTTAACTTATTCGTTTTGATAATTTCAATGTTATATGTTTTGTCTCTATTTATATTTGTAACAAAGTCGGTTAACCTAGCAACTAGTCTTGAAACACCTGCTATGGGTCAAATACTATGAGTTAGAAAAGTTCCTTATAGAAATAATAATGTCTTATGTTAAATAAAGCGACATTACAGGGTTTTATTTTTGAACCATAGTAGGGTATTTTTGACAAAGTTAGGAGGTGTTACGGTACAAAACATGGCGGTGATTGTTTTCATACATTTAACGTACCACTATTGAATTCCTGTAACGTTCTGAGCAATCTCAGGTCTGGTTTGAACATCTGAATTTTCGACGAATCCACGTTTACGCCGTATGAATAGTGAATACACGATGCGTTTACTTTATATTTTTATAGATAATGACTTGGCAACATCCCGCACACCTTCCTTTATATGAGATTGACTTGCATACAATACAATCTCGTCACAAGAAATTTTAAATTTCTACTAACTCATCATCACATACAAATGCTAAGCTAATTTAAATGCACACAAGAATTATGCATTCAAGTATGTCGTCCACTCCCTCCAGTAATCATAGCCAGTCGTCGTTTTATATATCTCTCGTGCCGTTAACAATACGCCTATCTATAGTTTATTTTTATAATCATACATTCAACATATACACCTCAATGTGTCATAGCCTGACAAGTTGATAACATAATTTTATAATACGCGATTAAGATAGGTAAACATTTGATATTCATTATAATAACTACATACATTCATACAAAAATAGATTTCGTATAAATAGAGTTTTAAGTAATCACCATATTAGAAGTAATCATTATATTAGTAATAGGTCGTGTAAGAAGATTGGGTAGTTACGTTAACCATAACTGTATAGTCAACCAATTGGAACCCTAGGCCACTCTAGAACCATGTCAAAATGACAAGCAGTAAGAGATTTCTTACAATCTGATTTATAGCGTCACTATGACATAGTTCTAGAGTGGCCTAGGGTTCCAATTGGTTGACTGTACGCAGGAGGTTAGCATTAGGCCTTGGTTTCCGGTCGACACCGTACTTTGCGTACATACAGCGTCACGTTGTATGGGAAGATGGCAACATCTCTATACGTAGAATGGACGCTGTCGGAACGTCGACGTTGTCATCGAACGTCGAGCGAACGGTGGCAGCGTACGCCGTCGGTCGTCGACTCAGCTCGGTGACACCTAGCGCCTTTACCTCCTCCAACTGGCATTTCGGATGATTCTATATAGTCTGTTTAAATGAACTCAAGGATAAAAAAATGTTTACCATGCTCGGAAATCCATTCATAATTTGCAACACCCGTTAAAAACAAATCGTATATACTTTTTTAAATGAAAGCCGTTTAATTATAATAATAAATATTCAGACAGAACTTATGAACCGTAGACGTAGAGTAGTAAGACTAGTAAGCTATAGCTTCAGCACTTAGATACATTTAAGCAGAGTTCATACGCGTTGTGTACATACAGGGCGTTTTTCCACTTGGCCCATAGCCATGTAGTGCGAGGTGATTATGCATGGTCTTACTCATCAAGTTTTCTTATGGGACCAAACTCAATTTCGCAAAAAAAAATTTGGCTTTTTCGGCAAATCGGATGTCGATTTTTTGTATGAAATAGCCAATTACTTCTGCGATTTTCGCGTTAGTCTCATAGTAAAAGTTGTTCAGTATGACAAACAAAATCACCTCGCAAAATATGGCCAAGGGTTGAAACGCGTGCATAGTATATTTATATGCATTATCCGGTAGGCTCAAAGGCCTAATATTAGCGCCAGATCGTAACCCTACGGATATACATAAATGTCCAATACACACTACTGATATGAAATGATGGATAACTATTCCATTATTCTAGCTGCTTACTTAAGTAGTTAGTATACAGTCCCAGCTCTTTAGACATCGACACAAATAAAACATAAGCAGACTTCATTGCCAGACCTACAGCTCTCCCGCTTCCCTTGCGCGGGTTGTATTGGCCTCGCTAAGTTTCCATGGACCACATCCGAGGGCTCGCATGACATAACTTTTTTTTTTCTAACATAAGTGCAATCATAGTTGTGACTGGTTAGGCTCTTGCTAGAAGTTAATGAATTAATGGATGGCAATGCTAATTTGCGATACAATCCGCAGAAATTAGTGTTTAAGTACAGAAAGTGATCTAATCGAAAATACACTTCACTGTATGACCCAATGAATTGACTATGAATTGGTAAATATATCGTTTACAATAACACTCAGGAATGTATATTCATATCATAAGGACCACTTACACCACACGGGGCTAGCCACATAACCCGGAGTTAGATTTTATTGTATTGGACAGATTAACTCCTGGTTAGCGGCTAACCCTGGGTTGTGCAATTCGGGCTACGAAGGACATAACTAGATTTATCAGTACGTATTTCATGCGGCTCTCTTTTGGACTCCTCGCACCTCGGCGGGGAATCAATTGCGGTAAAATTTAGAATTTAGATTTAAAAATTAAAATGTTAAGTTAATGTAATGGAATCACAATTTGAGCGACATGTTTCGATTGACACGGCAATTCCAGATTTGAGTGTTTTTGTATCTACGTCGCAGCATAGTTGTAATTTCAATACTTGAGTATATGACCGAAGATAGTTACCAGGCGGGCTAGCATATGTTACGTTCTCGCGCGCGAGTCCATACATCGGCCGCGACTTAATGTATGAAGTGACAGGCGACAGTGTAAGTTGTGCTAAGCATACAAGTAGCATTTCATTCTTGAATTTAGTAGGTATTTAAAAATAATCTGTCTAGTAACTATTTAGGGTCTAAGCTTGGTCTGCTTATTATGGTTTATACTAACATGGTAGCAGTACAACATGGTAATTTCATATCGCTCATACAGATACTGTTCTAACCGTAGGATAAGTAGAGTGGCCCTAGCACACCAACAGCACTTCAGTACAGCAAGCTCGACGCACACGCAGCGCGGCCCGCACGCCGCACACCGCACACACTCCAGTGTCCACGCACACTTTCCCCCAGCCCTCTTCTGTTAGAGCAGGGATTGTTCCACCATGATTTTTTCATAGCCCGTCGGCGGAGGGTACAAAAAGTTGTCCAGAATAATGTCCAGTATCGCACCGTCGTCAACTGAAAGTATAAGATATAGGCATTAACAAACTGGGTTATCTACTGATTTTTATTGCGTTCACACACAAAATATGTAAGTGGAACAGAGTGTAAAAAATCCGGCCATTTTCGAGTCCGACTCGCCCTCCGAGGGTTCCGCACAAAGGATGCTCCTCCTACACCCTTCCGGGTCCGTTTTTTTCCTTTTCAGGTAGGGAACCCTAAAAAGGAGACCACGCATCGATACAGTTTTGTTATTATACATTTCCAAGGCCACGAAGGTTTTAAGAGCATTCAGGGGGATTTCCTAAATACGGCACGAATCGGATTAATTGTTCGACAGGGACCGGACACCGCATGCGAGGAGCCCATGCTTCTTTTTAGGGTTCCGAGCCAAAATGGCAAAAACGGAACCCTTATGGTGTCGTCCAGTCAGTCTGTCCATCCGTCCGTAGAAAAAAGACAAATATCTACTTGTGGTCCATCATCGGATAGGCCTATGGAAATATCTAAGTATTTCTTGAACAAAAATTGATTAATCGAATACTTTCGGATATAATCGCTCTGATAAAATTCAGGAAGATAGGACGAATACCACGAAATTTATTTTGAACAATTTTGGTCAAGCCGTTTTTGAGTTCTACCAAAAAACTATTTATTACAGAAACACTTAAGCCTTTTTGATTGCACATTTTTATCATCGTGTACAACAATACTCACGAAACCCTTAATTATGCGTGGTCCAACACGCACTAGGCCGGTTTTTTTAATTATTTCTATTCCAAACAAACGAGTTTATAGCTTGGTACATCACTAGGTACATTTTATCTTCAAACTTACCATATAATGCCGGGTAAATCGTCCCCCTAATATTCCTAACAGGTATCTCCATATTTTTGCCATTTATGAAGAAATTGAGCTCGACATGATCGTAGGCGAGACCGATGGTGTCGCCCTCGACCGGCATGACGGCGAAGGGGTTGGCGTCGTCGCGGGGCGCGGGGGGCGCGGGGGGCGCCGGCGCGTCCGTGGACACCAGCAGGTCGGCCGTGGGCGAGTCGCGCGGCGCCGGCGACAGGTGGTACAGCTCCTCATTGCTGTGCCGCACCGTGCCGTCGCTGTTCAGGCACCACGACTCCTTGTCCACTCCACCTGCAAGGGTAACGTCGTACACTCTAGTTAGTCTATTCTAGTAGTTGAAGGCGCCAAGGCCTAATCACTACACACCGTGTCGTATCCGGCCCTCGCGTGGCTGGCGATTGTCAACTTACAGGCCGGTGACGACCTTCAGCGACCACCCGCCACATCATCGGCTGACATGATGCATGACAACGAAAAATCAGAGCGCAGTACCGGTCGCGAAAGGTCGTAGTCAGGAAGTTACGATTTCTAGTCTTGATTGAGTGGGTTACGTCCTTTACAAACGCGTAGAAATACTAAGTAGAAATTCAATACAGTTTAAGTTATGTAATTTGCGAATTAAGTAACTGTGCTGTGACTAACAAGCGCTCGTTTGTTTATTGTAATTTAAGGTACGGCGGAATGTGACGTGTGAGTCACTCCTTAAACTTGAGTATGAACTCTCCTTCATGATTGAGGACACATTTCTTATCTTTATTATACATGTAGTCCCTAGCTGTGTGCAGTGGCGGGGCGTTCACAGAACTCAATTCTTGCAGGCTTGCCTTGAATGAGCCAATCCAGCACTTTTTCCCTGAAGCTCAAAGAAAAAGTAGGCCGAACCGTGCAGTTCCGGGTCGCCCGAAGAACTTTTTGACGCTCCGCCACTGGTCCCTAGCATCCATGTATATTATGTATGTACAGTCAAGGGCATAAATATATGTACAACTTTTTCATTACTTTATATGGAATCATATGGCTGAAAAGACAAAAAGTGTATAGATATTTATGCCCTTGACTGTACCTACTCGCACCGCACAAGAACATTAAATATAAAAATGAACTGCTGTCATCACTCCAAATATGTGATCCAAGTAGGAAAGGACATTGCAGCACGGTGGTTTATCTATTCGCTTTGCTAAAATAAATGCAATAAATACATGACAGCCCAGAGCCCAGCCACCTCAACATGTCTTGTTAAAAGTCTACTTCAAGCATCAAGCGCGATTTGATTTAAGCTGTGCCTTAATCCCTTGAGAACTTGTTATGAGCCTAGTAATTATAATAATAGGGTTTGAAGAATTTTCTGTACCTGTATATCGTCGGGGATAGTGCAATACCGCGTAACTAACAAATGCAATAGGGTACAACCAAAGAAGTTTTACCAGAGTTAAACCAAAAGTTCACGAAAACCCTACTCAGGACACCCAGACACCAATTCCGGAAAATAGTAGGGCTAATCACAGGACACAATACACTAAACAAACACCTATATAACATGGGTATAACAGATAGTCCCATATGCAGAGCCTGCATGGAAAATGAGGAAACAGCAAAACATATTCTCCTAGAATGCAAACAGGTAGAAGAATACAGGAGTAAGTATTTGGGAACTCCAATAACACTCAAGGAGGCATTTAGCAACCTAAAACCGATGCTTGGTTTCGTTGAGGAGCTGGGGTGGTTGGAATAGGGCTACCTCGTTAACACGCAATAAAGGCACAATGGATGTCGAGTTGCGGAAAAAGCCCAGAGAAACTAAGTAACTAGGGTACAATAATCTTGTCAGTTCTTTGAATATTGAACTCTATGGACTTTGTTAGTTACGCGGTATTGCACTATCCCCGACGATATGCCATATGGTTAAATAAAAGTCGAGAGTTCAAGTCAGGGACCGGAACCGGTTACCATAACCCGGGTTTTTCATAAGGTTATTTTAAAGGTTGTTTTCAAAACACCTCCAATTCGGTTAACTCATGATACGGAAACCTTAATCATTCGGAAACCTTATCGGTCCAGTTAACCCCAATTAACCTCTAACCAGTAACTAACCCCAATGAATTCTGTTAGTGTTTTATTCTGTTTTGAACAGTTCAAACGAAAGTAATCTTTATACGCCCAGGAATTAGACTTAATATTGAATGACCATGGCTAGGAGTTAGGACGTTGTCGCTCGCTGTGGAACCAGGTTTGTTTTGCTCTTAGTGTGGCATCGTTTCTTTATTTCCTTACTATAACCTAACATTTTAGGCCTAACATTTTTATTATCATACATAGAAATGAAAGCGGCGTGAGCGTTTGTTTCTACTATGCTCAAGTTTATTTATTTTTCTTGTAGTTAATCAGTCAAATATAGGTAGAGTCATAAATAATCATCATACATGGGTAACTTAGCGCAATTATTCTGATATTATTTAAAAACAAAACATAACTATTAGTCTCAGATTACGAAGCGATAAAATTCAGCAAATAGTGCTATTTTGTGAGTACATCTTGTGACGGCTGTCGGTAAAGTTAAAACTTTTTAAAATCTCGACATTGTTATCCTTTGTAAAACCAACAGCTAATTACCTGCACGAAATAGTACCATAAAGAACAAGAGATATTTTATTAATAACAACAGTATTCCTTTGGCAATAAAGTTCAAATTGTTATAGCATGCACTCAACGTATAACCTTTTGAAATTAAGAACCGAGGCGTGGTCAACCAGGTGTCTGTTTATTTTTCATAATTAAAAGTTGATTTGATTATTGTAGCTTGTGTTAAATTTTGCAACTTACGTAGGTAGATATTAAAAAAAGTGGGAACAGATTTCTTATCGATTTGAGGATATTGTGCAAGCTTCAGTCGCTACGCTACCAAGTACCGGCAACGTATTCTATTCTATTCCACTGTATTCTATTCCCGATATTTCTTACAATCGACAACTGGCCTACTTTTTGGATTTTTAATGCATTTGGATTCTTGAATTTTTAATCCATGCTTAGTTCATACACTACTCAACTACAGCAAAAATAATATAATAAATACCACCCTCTAACTAAGACTTGCAAAACACGCTACCGGAGGCCTATTGCATAATCAGTTGTAGCTTGTAATATTAGCGGAAGTCTCTTTTCAATCCCTTTTATTAGAAAGAGAGTTCCGCTAATATTTTAAGTTACAAAATAAATTATACAATTGTCCCCAGGTGGTCAGATCATATTTCATTTCTAAAAGGTTTTATGTGAAATGCGTCCTATTCCAATTTGACCCTTATTCTTAAGACAATAAATTTGTAATTTATATTACAGGTTTTTGTATTACTGCATTTCATTTTCTGCAGGTAATTAGCGATTGGGTTTAACAAAAGACACTACAATGCTATTCATAGCAGATAAGTTTCAAGTGGAAATCGTGATTTCAAACTGTTTACATTATAAAACGGTGAATAGTTTTTGTCTTTCCTTAATTTCTCATATATGCGTCAAGAGTGATAATGCGACAATAAAAGTCTTGTTTATTACCAATCTTAATACGATTTTGCCGGCAATTACTTTCTTTTCTTACCTGGGTGCGTAGCCAAGATGCCAACCGCTCACGCTCACTCGCTAATGAAATGCAACTGTCATTGTCACGCTAATAAGAAAGAGAGATAGAGAGAGGTAGCTACGATACATTATTAAGCGTGAGCGATTGGCATCTTGGCTACGCACGCTGACGTCTGACGTGTTTTCACTTGAGACCGCTATTTGCTACCATTGGCAAAACAAAAGTATGTATTTGAGTTAATTGTAAGCAAGTGCAGCAAGCGGTGCTCCAAATGATTATGACATACTTTGATATTGGATACTTATTATTATATTATTTTTTCGTATCTCGTATTATCGTAGTAATGAGCAAAATTTGTATAATCGTACGAGTTTGAGATTAGGGCTCCCGATTACAAGAGTACACGCTGACACGTGGCTCCGTGTACACGAGTCGTGTCTTAATTACACGTGGCCTAATGGCATGTTCCAAACAGAGCAGAAAACCGGTATCGTGTGTGACAAGACGCTTCTGTAATGTGTTTAAATTAATTTGAAAATGTACCGACAATAAATGAGTAATTAAACATCTATAATTTATTTTATTACATTACAATATCGCATCTCGAGATACTCTGGGTATAACTTTTTTAAGTAGGTATTCACGGAAATACTACTAAAATTACAGTCTTTCTCCGGGACCACGGGGGCAATGTCGCCCTTGAAACGTCGGAGGTTTGTTTTCAAAGTTTATACACGATTAAGCCCCGTTTTCGTAAATTTATAATACTAAAATTATAATAACAATATCTAATTATATACAAAATCTAACAATGAAAAAGAGTTTTCTACTGATTTTATTTCCTTTAAGAACTCTCATATGTAACAGGAAGAATAATTATAATATAATTTGATGGCCATAGAGTTAGAATTTTTTTTTAAGCTATTGCATAGCTTCTATCGCGGGCCTTGAGCGCGGGGACTGAATCCAGAAATTCCGTAACGAAAAAAAACCTGACGCTCCCCACTCCGACCTCCGACGGACCGAAACCGACTTTATTCACTTTGTTACAAAGTTCTTTATCGGGGAAAGGATATATCTCCAAACGAATGTCGCTAAGTGTCATATTCTATACAAAATATTGAGGACAGTAGCTTTTATTACCAGAGATACGGCGATGTCAAACGTCAAAATAAACACTATTATTTTAGTCCCGCCAAAATCAAATATGTTAGTCGCAAACTTATGTTTCTTATTTCAGTTATCATAAACCTATAGTTTCAATGATAAATATTCCTGAATAACCAACAGCTACTGTAAGATAATAAAACCCACATGTATTGTAAAATAATGTTGACAACTTTTCTATCAAAAACATTGAATTTGAAAATGAATAATGATCCACAAGAGTCTACAACAAAATATGGGACCACCATTGACGCGGTATTTTCTAGGTATTTAGAGGATATTAAGTCGCAAACTTATGTTTCTTATTTCAGTTATCATAAACCTATAGTTTTAATGATAAATATTCCTGAATAACCAACAGCTACTGTAAGATAATAAAACCCACATGTATTGTAAAATAATAAAAACATTTTAAACAATATTAACTTTTTATTTATTAAATAATAGAAAAATTTGTTTTCTTATCGGTCACCACGCTCAAAAAGTGTAACTTGAATTAATATCAAAGAAAAAGAAATACTGCATGAATAAAATAAATAAATAATTATAATTGCATAAGTTGATACCAAATGATATGCAATAGCTTTACCGCGGCAGTCCCCGAGTGCCACACGTATTTTTTGAAATAGTTTTAATGTCTGATGTGTCGGTATTTAGATCGTATTTATATCGTTTTTCCCTTCCTTTCATTTTAAACAATTCTATATTATGTTTTACGAATATACACATAACAAATACATATAAGGATGGCAAGGGTAGTATACTTTTTTAAATAATGGCTTGCAACTATCTAGGTAATATGCTCCACACAAAGATCTTACTCGTAAACACTTTCTTTGGGCTAAGAAAACCTTATCAGCATCTGATGAGTTGCCCCATATTATTATTCCGTAACAGATTTGCGACGATACATAACCGTTATAGGCTGCCGTTGCTGCCGCCTCAGAGACGGTTGCTCGCAGACGATACAAAATATAATTAAATCGATGTAGCTTATTACAAAGGGTATTAATATGGGCTTTCCAATTACAAAACTTATCATTCTTAATTCCTAGAAAAACTGCACTTTCCGTTTCATTAAGTTGTACTTACGCCATTAAAATCGGCAGATAATCTAATTGGTTTTGCTATTATAAGTTTGAAATTAAACCAGTTGTGTTTTGGTTAAGTTAACTTTGAGATTATTATTTTCTAACCAATTTGTTACATTTGTTAATGTAGGTACATGTAATAATATTTCTTAGAGAACCATCTGTATTTTCTTTAATTACTATGGTTGTGTCATCTGCAAATAGTATAGTGTCATTTTGTGTGGCGCCAGGTAAATCGGTGATGTAAAGTAAAAACAAATACGGCCCTAGTATACTACCCGATGGCACGCCGCATGTGTTAATGATGAACGGCGAATTATACGTTTTGTTAAGGTTTTTAACTATTTTTGTAACTTCTACACATTGTCGCTGCCCATTGAGATAGCTTTTTAGCCAACAGTACGCTTGCCCTCTTATACCGTATTTAACTATTTATATTACTTTAATAGCAATGTTTCATGGCACCCTAGATCCATAAAGCCATCCAGGATCTAGATTTCTGCTCATTCTATGCATTCGTGTACATACACACAGAAAACATAGAAAAGCGGAAGTGTTTACCGTGACACCAATTAGTAGGTATGGGTATCGGGATACAAAGTATCAACTCAAAATATGTGTAATAATAATTTGACTGGATTACGTAAATTGTAAGAATATTAATGTAAAATACCAGACCAAGATAATATAACGCATCGCGGCTTAGACATTGCCGAGATTCATTTTTTATGTGGAACCGATAAGGGCAATAACAATAAGCCTGCACTCGGTCGGTATTCATCTTTGTGCACTTAAATGTCATTGTCTCATGAGAGTAATTAGTAAAAACAATGCAAGTAAAGTTTTTGAAGCAGGAATTTCTAGAGCTGCTTTCAATATTATCATTTTAAATTGCCATAATTTTTATAACGATACCCTTACCAACAACTCATACCTATCCGTAGTCTGCACGTGCAAGGCCATTTTTTTGTTTTATAAACGAGCCTTTGTTAATATGAGCACGTCGGCTCCAAAAGCTAATCCTAATAATTACCTACCTACTAGATGTGGAAACTTAAGTGGCGAGTTGGCTATATGTTCAAAGTTTAGTGACACCTCTCTACCCCCAGCCCTCATACTGGTGTTGCTCTCGAGCTCTCTTAGATGTCGCTTTTTGTGGGGGCCCATCTTATGTGGGCGAGTCACCGTTTGCCGTAAATTAAATTTATTACCATTTTGTTAGGCAGACGTCTGATTTTATTCTCTATAATACAGTATTTAGTCAACCACCTTCACCTAATAGACCAGTATATTTTAGTTTCCATTAAATCTCAATAGTCTATACACCCTGGCGGTGCTGCCTCTGCATCCCATAACTCGGGCAGGTGCATCATTCGCTCGGTGTACCCCTTACATTTCATTAAATTGTCGAAAGGGTCTCAGCGTGTTGGCTTCGGCTCCGCGTACGCCTCCCAAAGGTCCGGAACACAATTGTTCCGTGATGGGAAGACCTACCTATTATGAAGATTTAAGACAAAAGTGTGATATTATTTTTACTATCGTTGTAGAATTGTTTTTGCTGAATATTTTGTATTTTGATTGTTGTTCACATTGATCATAATATGTACTACGAGTATGTCTAATTTTTTGTTTGTATCCCTACTTTTTATTTTAATTATCATGCACTGTTACTTTACACGCCAAGGGGCCTTACCATGACGTCTTAACGTGATTCAGTTTAGGGCCTAAACTGAGTCGCTGCCATACAACTCAATACAGGTTCCTTACCTGAACCTGAACCTTAACTGAATTGCGTTAAAGGGCATTTTCAGAAAAAAGTGCATCCTTTTAATGAAAATGGGTCCTCAATTATCCATAAAAAAAATTTTTTGTCAGGTTTGTAACGGCCGATACGAAATGTATTAAAAAAAATGCGTTACAAAGCTGACAAAAAAAACGGGACACTATTTTTCTTGTTTCCAATAGTACTCGTGATTCTGGTTACAAAAAACCCAAAACTTCCTATATTCAAAAAGAAATGAAAATGGTACCCTATTTTTGAAAATGCCCTAAAACGTTATGGTAACGGATAAGGATGGGTTAGGTCCGCGTGTATTTAAGATCTGTTTCTACGAGTACCACGGATACTCGGATCTAAATTACACGCGAGCCCGACTTGTAAACTTGGCTACCTAAGTTGTTTAATTATCATTGCACGTGCGGTATTAGACGATTTATTCCTATTCGTTCCTACTACAATGGTTTTGAATGTTTTGATTAAATAACTTAACAAAATATCACCTACCGACGTTAGTCGTAAGACTCGTAAGAGATATTCACTAAATTCGTTGAACAAGTTAAATCCGTCAAAATAAACACTACGAATAACTTTAAATCACAACATGCAAGCAAACGTAATGATGTTGCAGTTTCATTAATTGCAATTTTGTTTAGTACTACACTTTTAATTTTCGAAAGCTTAAGAAATTCACGTAATTAATAGAAGTATTTTTATTTATTATAACGTGAATTGAAGTTGTAAGGTATGATGACATTTTATTTGATGAAATAAGCTAGTTCAATCTAACGGGTTGTTGTGTATTTGAAGAAAAATAAGAAATTATTAACACGTGCCGTCGCGTTGCCGCCTTCGCTTTAATTTGAAAGTGTAAGACGTAGAAACCGCTTGTTATTATTAATACAACTCTAGTGTAACGGCTTATAGTTCAAAATTGATTGAAGTGACAACTATGAAACAAACCTGGGTTATTCTACCTGTTGGACCCAAAAAACAGTGCAAGATACAAATGTCCTAAGTACGAGGTTTTTATATGTCCTTTACGACATTTCTATCGTTCACTGTTGACACGGAATTGTCTTTGCCGATGCCAGCCTCTACTGTTATTAGATATTGAATCTAATTTACTTACACGTAAAGAGTATACTCGTTTGTTATAATAAGGTTAACAGTAACCTAAAGAAAACCCCAAACAAAAACCCTATCGGGATAGGGTTTTGCAGTTAACCGGGTTATGGTTACTGTTACAGCAACATTTCGCTTACCGTTTGTATTCGGTTACTGAATGTTGCTGTTACAGTATCATTGTGTAACAGATATGATTAGGTAACCAACTCGATAGGCTTAAGCCTAAAGAGGGGTTTTCCGGTCCCTGGTTCAAGTTCTCCTAAGGCAACATAACAAACTCCCTCTCCCTCGACAATTAAGCTCAAAAAATAAAACGTATATCCCCTTCAGTCTTTTACCGTAATGATTTGCTCTGCCGAATGAATTTAACTTCCTATTAGAAACTTAAAAACAAATATTAACTCTTTCTTTGTAGATTTTGAAGCTATAGCAAACAAACATGGTTTTCAACACTGTGTGATGTCATAGGAAACTTTCGCTTAACATGCGGGTAACCAGTTTAATGGCAAATTTGCTACAGTTATGGTAAATAGGTAGTTGTACACTTTCGCTCATGCTAACAAAAGATACTCGCTAGGCATTTATATTTTCAGCACATCCATAATTTTACATTTTTAATGTAATTGCGTTACCTGCTTGCTTTGTATAAAGAGTACACAGACCGCAGTTTGAATATTTTTATTTTATTTAGGCAAACACTTGGTAAAGAAAATTGGGGATGCATGAAACCACATAAGCAAACCTTTAAGCAAAATAAAACTTAAATAATTATATGGACAGTAACTCGCATAATCTCTTGAAATATACATACTCTACTGTTTTTCTAATTCAGGATACAAGTAATGTTAAAATTAGCATTCAATCAATGACATCCTAAGAAATCAGTGTCATAATACTATTGGCACACTTATTCTGGCAACACAACCACAACATTCAATGTGTACATAATTTAGATTGGTGATTCATGCAAAGCCAATGTTGGAAGGTTGCACCTTATATGGTCACTGCATTACATTGTATAACCTCCTCCAGGGCCACTACTGTGTCAAGTCCTTAATTTCGAAAAACTATTGCATAAAATTCGAACAAGAAAATACACAATGTTATTATTTTAGCAGGACAATTATGTATGTCAATGATTATCAGTGGTAAGGCATTCATAGAACCTGATTCCTGTTGGCTTACCTTGCGTGAACCAATCCAGCACACTTTTCTTTAACAACTCCAAAGAAACAGCAGGCACAACCAACTCCACCACTAATGAGTATACAGCGTGTATTCTGAATATTACTACAAACTTTAACCAGACCAGGGTTTTAGTGCTAAGAACCCATACAACAAGTAATTATAAGTATGGTCCTAACTAACAGCGCGTATTTCATAAAAAATAATAATTGAGCAGCAATGTATTTCGCGATCGCGATCAATCCGTAAGTTATCACTTGTGACAGTGCTTACGTCAAGTCAGCTAAGGCTACGACATATTGAACAAAAGTAAAGTAGCAATTACATTACGTGCTGAATTATTTTTAATGAAAAAATAAAAGTAGTCATATTTAATTAAAACATATGAAAGTAGATTCCTTAGGGCTTGTACTAGTAACCCTTTAAATATGCGGTAATATCAAAAATACACGCTGTATGTATATTCTGTGTACCTATCTACATTTATATTCTCACACCTGTATTCCCAAAAGGGGCAGGCAGAGCACATGAAATTGCTCACAATCAGTTTCAGTGCCACTTTTAGCAATTGAAGGGTTTAATGATAAAGAAACCCTTATCCCTCAGTCAACTTTGACAACACCCAAGGGAGGAAAGCAAGTGGTGGAATTCTTAACCTGGCACCATATAAGAGAAAACTATATAGCCAATTTTGATCAGAGCTGTCTAAGATATTTTAGGGGCCCATGTAACTTAAATTGCATCTCAAACCAGCTTTCTAGAAGGAAAATAATTTACCTACACAAGAACTGTGCCTGGGTTAAAGGTTTTAAATGTGCCTTGCCTTCTCATTGAAAATGTCTAGATGATGTAATTTTCTAGTTTATTTAAAGATTATCTTTGCACTTACAAAAATTCACTAATAGCCTGTGCCAGCATCGCCATAAAATAGCAAGTATCATATGCTGAATAATAGCAAAAGCATAAAGTATATACAGCTGTGGCCAGATAATAAGGGACCAGAACTTTTCCCATACAACTGCCTGCAAATAGGAAAATATGGATAATCAATTGTATGAATACATACCTAATTAAGTAATTGAATGAGGTATGAGAAAAAAAAACTTGTGCCCTAATTATCCAGTCACTATTGTAGCTGTGCTATATAGCATACAGCTTGCAATGGTCAAATTGTGTAAATAGTATGAAAATTATTCTTACAATGAAATCACACTATATTAAATCTATGTCATCTTTGGCTTACTTTGACTCATTGAATGGAAAACATGTAAATGGAATAACCATTATATATTTTGGACAATTTACCATGTACTTTATTGAGATCAGTGTCCCTTGTGGCTAGTCCCACTGCCCACACGCCTCCCTGCTGCAGCTTCACCTCAAAGTATGCCTTGTTCTGCACCAGCGGCGCATTGCCCAGTGCGCAGCCCGACCCACACACTCGCTGCCCTCCCTTCACCACTACCACCTCGTGTCCTGGAATTTTATTAATAAAATATGTACTATATTTAAAGACCACAAAGTTCCTAGGTTTCATAAACATTTCCCAGCTATTTAATTGCACAGAATAATCTGGCTGTACTCTAAAATTGTTACATTTGTGTTGCTATTTTTTCAAAACAATAATACATTGCTCCTAGGCTCCTTTACGAGAACATTTAAAATTATATATTGTCTATATTATGACTAAAAGCCATTTTTATGCAGCTTACATTTTTGGCAAAGCTTCATCACACCACTATCTTTAAATGCATATTGCAACACGCCATTGAGAACTATATTAAGAAGGCTTCACCAATCAAATCCGCCTACATTAAAATGTTTTAATTAAGGAAAATAGGAAATACCCATGTGTAAACTATCCAGCTGAACGGGATTCTCCTTGATTCGTATAGGGACCGTTGGAGTCAAATTAAACCCGTTAAGACATCCTTTTAGGCAACAAAACATGTTGAATTCAATTATTGAAGATGTTTAGCTGCTAATGAATTCTACTTCGTTTAATATAGACGCTAAACAATATTGTTAAACAATCGTCATTTTTTGACAACCCACGCAAGATCGATGACAGCATTGACAGAAAATTCACGAATTGGATTGGACATGACGTTGCAAGTAGCGTTCAGATACCAACTACTCCAACTAGTAGATATTTATATTTATTGGCAACATAAAATACCTCCAACAAAATAAACAATAGTAGATTACATATTGTGATTTGCACTAAATGTTCGGGGCAAGTAATATAAGGCAGGCTCCACACGTCGGGGGATTGCGTTTTGCCTCTCACTCGTACTGAAAAAAAATAAAGTGGTGCGTGCGAGAGGCAAAATGTAAATACCGGCAGTGTAGAGAGTCCATAAGACATAAGAACGTACATACACGTTATTTATAATATTCATATTATATACACTCATATTGCATGAGCTTGTTTTATATACCCACATGTCATTAGCCCTCAATAATGCGTTCAAAAATCGCATATAAAAAAAAAAAAAAAAAAAAATTATTTCAGATTCATAATCCATATTTGGTTAATAAATTAGTACTTACATTATAAATTAAAAATTCTTATAAATTATATTAAATTATCATTATTATTCTTAACTATTCTACACACTAGGTATTACACATATAAACGACACATATACACGAATAGGTTAATTAATTAATTTAATTTGCGCGCCCCGTCACAATACTGACCCAGTACTTTAGTATGGGACAGTCGAGGCGCTCCGCCACCATCCTCAGGATGCTGTTCTCGCTGCCTCTCACTCGTCTCAGCAGTGAAGCTACCCTCTTGCGTCTGATGGCATGGAATCCATCTATGTGCGCCTCGGCAAACATGCCGGACGCACTACAGTGGCGAGGCAACTTAAACAACATCCTGAAAATGTTGTTGTATTGGACCCTTAACGCGTTATAAACGCGTTTCGTGTGCTTTACCCATAGACTGCCCGAGTAGAAAGAGGTGCAATACGCTCTGAACAAAGTTAGCTTGACCTCCCTCGTACAACGTGCAAATCTACGGATGAGCATGTTTCCCCTGACTGCGAGGGCCCTTCGCTCTCTTTCAATATCTAGGTCATCGTCTAGATCCTCTGTAACTATATGACCCAGATATTTGAATTTTTTCACAATATTGAGAGGTACACCGCTCAACATAACCCTAGGCACGCTTTGTGGATTATATTTACGTGATTTAAATACTAACATTTCACTTTTACTTGAATTGTACCTAAGACCATGTTGATCGGCGTAACTCTCACATCTGCTGACAAGTTTTCTAATTGCGTTAATCGAGGGACCGAGCAGCACCATGTCATCAGCATAGCTTATGTTGTTTACACATATGCCGTCAATGTGACATCCGACATGCATGCTACTCAGTTCCTCGATCAACGCATTTACATACAAGTTAAATAGGACAGGAGACGTTAATCCTCCCTGTCTCACCCCACATGCCATCCTATACTGATCAGACCATTCCCCAGCCCACCGGACCTGGTTGACCTGATTGGTGTACCAGAATTTAAGGAGGGAAACGCACTCAGGAGGGACCTTTGTTTTGCGTAACTTTTCCCACAATAAATCATACACCACCAGGTCAAACGCTTTGGAAAGGTCAAGGAAACACGCAAATATAGGTGTGTTTCTGTCCTTATAGTACCTGACAGCTTGCTTCAGGCATAAAATAGCACTCTCAGTAGACATTCCAGCTCTGAACCCGAATTGAGCATCATGGAGTTGTATGTGCTGTCCGAGGTGATCATTAAGCAAGCTGTCCAGCACTTTAGCTACTACGGTGGCCAGTGAGATAGGTCTATAATTCGCAAAATCTGCAACGTCCCCCGTCCTATTCTTAACAAGTGGGACAACAACTGTTTTCATTAGCTGCTCAGGTAGGTATGCATGCCTTATACACAAAGTGAAAAACATCGCTAAAATCCGAGGTAGATGTACACCCGCATATTTTAGGTGTTCGATACTGAGACCGTCGTGCCCCGGCGATTTACCTCTCTGCATATCAAAAATAACTTTTTCAACTTGTTTTGCAGAAAAAGATATGGTAGTTTCTCCCACGGCAGCCTCAGTACCTCCCCCCTCCTCTTGCGCGGGTGTGTATTCGGACGACACTGTAAATAGCTCCCTAAACTTATTAGCGATGCTTCTCCCTTCGGTTATGCCTCCGACGCTCACCGGAACCCTAGGCTTGATACTCAATCTACTGGTATTTTTCCAGAAGCCCTTAAAGTCCTTTGCTGAATGGGCCGTGGCTAAAATGTCACATTTAATTTGCTCTTGCCTGTCTTGGCACCATTTAAGCTTAGACTTAAAGCGCTTCCGACTCTCAACCATCTCTAGATGTACCGTTCCGTTAGGTGGCCTGCCAGCATAAATCCAATACCTAAACTTCTCCCTCGCGTTCCTATGAGCCTCCGAGACATACCTATTCCAGCCTACAACGTGTTTTTTCTTAAGCCTTCTTTTACATGACTTTTTGGCCGCTTCCGTTAACACATTAATTATAGTGCCATACATTTTGTCAAGTATAATAAAATGGGTATTATTCCTACAGATTCCATCAGCACACTCAGTACATTCTGAGGGGAAATCGATAAGCCTAAGTCTTTCCTCACATAAATAATGATACAGACCTACCTGAGACGCCTCTCTTTCTCCCCAGATCACATTATCCACAGTTGGGTTACTGTTCTTACATGTTATTTGTACCTTATTTAAATCACACTCGACAATAAGGGGAAAATGGTCAGACCAGTACACGTCATGTCTTACCGTGATATTTCTGACCGTTTCTAGGGCTGACTTCGTGACTATGCAATGGTCTAACCACCTATGACAACCGTGCGCCTCACTAGTGTACGTATAGGTATTCGACGATATGCCTAGTAATTCTACGTCGGCACAGTGCCACTGTTGTTCGACACAAAACTGGTTCAGTTCCCTATAAAATAACTCCGTAATGTGCGCATTGTAGTCACCAAGTACATACACTACTTCTGCATCACTATTGTCCTCCATAATAGCACTAACCTCTCCAAGACACTCTGTAAACATTGGCAGATTTTCCGTTGCATTGACAGGCATGTAAACACTAAACACTAGAATTGACCGGTCGCGTAGGCCTAACTTTACGGCCACTATTCTAGTACTTACAGTTTTAATTACTGACACCGACTGGAAAGCATTCTTACGCCATAGAATCCCGGTTCCGCCATACGGGCGCCCTATAAGTAAGGCACCCGCGTCAACCGCCGAGGAACCTGAATACGCAAAGTCCTCACTCACAGTTCCTAGTAACGGAATTTCATCACTTAACAGCCAATGTTCTTGTATCGCAACTATGTCTGCCGACGCACACAGTGATCTCACACCATCAATTGACCGTTTCAACGATTTACAGTTATAACTAACTAATCTTGTTATATTGTCACACATTAACTGGTTTTTAAAGCACCCCCGATATCGATTTTTTCACTAATCGACTTTTCTTGCCTTTCCCTAATAAAGGCCCCCATAATAATAAACTTTTTTGTTACAACAAATTTCTTATCTGTGAAAATGTAATAAATAATAGCTAAATTATATTATCGTTTTCGAAAATATTATTTTTGTTCTAATTTCGAACTCACCTGACACAAGAAAATTTGATTTGACCTCTATTCTAATATCAGTCGATATGACGTTTAGTTTAAAGTAACGAATTGTCAATTGCATACAATGACGCACGCAAGTCGCACGTTATTTTTGTTAAGTATAACCTGTATAACGTTGTTTAAGTATATAACGATCTTCATACAGGGTGATTCATGAGTTGTGAGCAGGATTAACCTTACGGTTCCAGTGAATAATAAAGCTATTATTTCATACTAGACTTAACGATATTAACGTTAAATTTAATTTAATTAAAAACATAACATTTGATGCAAGCATGCATGGCATTAACATGGTCATATCATATTTATTATTAGAGTTCGGTGAGGTTTATTATTGTCCGGTAATGTGCCTATTTGGCTAGTTTTATTTTATTTTTCACTTTTTGAAGTATTAAATTTTTTGTTTAAAAAGTATTTTCAGATTCATTTTCATACATTTTAAGTAATTTCTCAAAAACGGCTTTAGCGATTTCAATTAATTTTACAATATACCTAAGTGCGAATGAAAAACGACTAATCGATCAAAGTAGCATTTTTATTTAATTATTATGTTGGCCTAATAATTATTTTATACATTATGCCGGTGGGTATTAAATTGTGAAAAATGTATGCTATTACAGGAGATTGCCGTTTCATGTATGGAGGCCCGTACCTACCCTTAAGAAAATCGTCGCCCTCTGATGAAATCTTTTGCAAACCATTGGCCATCAACTGTACGAGTACATCCATAGAATACGTAGAAAATTGAGATTGAAATCGGCACAATCGAAACATTTGGCACTACAGAGCCGTATGGCTAGTTCCGCATGTTGTTGTGGAGCTGATCCCGCGGATTTAAATCATATATATGTATTCCTTGCATATAATTGTAACCTATATGACCGGACTGCATTATTTAGTCAGCTGTCCGTTACTCGTATCAAAGTTCCGTTCCCCACCTCTATTTCTTCACTCCTTTATATTAATGACATATCTATATCTATACCTATTTATATAGCATTATGTTCATTCCTTCCATATAATAACATTAAACTGCCCATTCCTGATCTAATCCTTTTTTCAAATTCCGTCCTATCCTATCTTATTTGAATCCTTTAATTTCCGTTTCCTCGTTTTTACTTGTTTGGCTGAAGGCGCCAAGAGCGCGATGCCATTAAAAAAAATAAAAAATAAAAGAATGGAACTCACATCACACATCACACGTGAAAATATTTGTGCTATGATTTATTACGATTTTCGGCGTGGTTTAACGCAACAACAGTGCATAGATCAATTAATTTCGACTTTTAGTGATAGAGCTCCGTCGAAAACCACTGTGTATCACTGATTAAGTGAGTTCAATCGTGGTCGTAGTATGCTCACGGACGAAGTTAAGGAAGGTTGCCCAGAATCGGTCGTTGTTCCACAAAATATTGAAGCTGTGCGTAAACTCATAGGGCATGATCGTCATGTTACGTATCGCGAGATAGAGGCGACTCTAGCCATATACATGTATGACCAGTATTAATAAAATATTACACGAATATTTATCTATAAAAAAAATTGTTCGCGTTGGATACCGCATAATTTAACTAAGGATCAAAAAATTCAAAACGGGTTGTACCTATTCGCTTTTTCTATGAGAGATAAATGAATATCTGTTCTTAAGAACTACTATGTAACCTATTACTATTATGTAATCAATTCTGATATTGGTAAAGTAGGTAATACTTATTTTAATGTCGCATTCGCATTGCATTTTAGATCTTTGGCAAAAGTTTAGCTCAAATACTCTTAACCTTGGTGATCTGTACAGTAACGGCGACAACCTACATCAGTGTATGACTTTAAGTATACTTCTTAGTAAAATGTTTTTTTTTTGGAATTCATAAAGTGCCCATAGCAAGAATTGGAAGTAAGCACATATTGACTCAGTTTTATTGTTCAAACATTATTATTGATTCTGCGGTCGATTTCCATATTTACATACCGTCTAAATTAATTGGGTTATGTAATAGACGAACGATCATACTCGTAATGCTGTGCTTTTCTAAGTAAATTGAGCCAGACAAAAGAGTCAACTCTTCGCTTCAGGTAGTGCTCATGTAGTATTACGAGTATTATGACTATCTTAATTTTCCGCAATTTCGTTTGGGACGGGAGACCATCCACGACGAACCTCGCTCCGGTCGGCCTGTGGAGGCAGTTACCGACGACTGCGTGAAGTTAGTGGAAGAGGAAGTTCTGAGTGACCAAAGATTAAAGACCAAAGAAAAAACGGCAAGAACAGGGCTTTCGAAAACTTCAGTTCTTAGGATTCTTCATGAACATCTTCACTATTCTTCAATCAAGAATAAAGTTAGTGCCAGATGGTGGGTGCCCAACTTCTTTCGAGCTTGCAACGAAGTTAGCGAAAAGCATGCTCTCAGGAAGTTTTAGATGCTTATGAAAAATACGGAGAGAGTCTTTTGGAGTCAATTTTTACTGGGGACGAAACAATGATTTTATTCTATGATCCCCTTTCCAAAACGGAATCGATGGAGTAGCGTCGATTTGGTGAAAAGCCATCTAGGAAGGCTAGGGTTACGCAATCCACCAAAAAGATAATGGCTACCAAATTCTGAGGTTGTCACGGAATACTGTTGATAAACATAAAAAACGTAATACCACTGTGAACGGCGGGTATTATGCTACCCTTATTGAACAATTACGAGAGGAAATCAAGGACAAACGTCGAGATAAACTTAGCAGAGGTGTGCGACTACTCCACGACAATGCTCCCGTCCATACCGCTTCAATCACCAAGACTGCTGTTGCCAAGTGTGGCTTCGAGGAAATTCGTCACCCACCCTATAGACCCGGACCTGGCCCCGAGTGACTACTATTTGTTTTCCATTCTTAAGGCAAACTTAAGAGGAAGAAGATTTTCTTCTGCAGTATACGCCCATATTGAGGACAAAACTTATTAGTATTTTTATAGAGGGATTGAAATGCTAATTCATAGATCTATGTTAGGTAAACGTCGATCCATACAATGAGTATGAAACTATGTCATACCCATTCGGCAGAGGGGTAGGTAGGCCTTTCAATTGCTACCCCGTCTGGACTGGATTAAACTCAAAGGCTACGAGGCTTAAATCTCAGTTACCTAGCACCGTTAAGCGCTTAAATCACCTAGCACAGTTAGTTAGAAAGTGTTAACAAATACATAATTTTAAAGAAAAAAAAACCGACTTCAATTGGACTTCCCAGTAAAAGTTAAAGTCAGCGAATTATTGCAGTTAACTTAAAACATATTAATCACCATGTGTGTACCTACCTTTCAACGGCCTCCTAGCCTAGTCGGTAGTGACCCTGCCTACGAAGCAGGAGGTCCCGGGTTCGAATCCTGGTCAGGGCATTTATTTGTGTGTTTATCACGAATATTTGTTCCTGAGTTATGGATGTTTTCTATGTATTTAAGTATTTATATGTATCTATCTATTATATATATCGTCGTCTAGTACCCACATCACAAGCCTTATTGAGCTTACCGTGGGACTAGGTTGATTTGTGTAAAATTGTCCAACAATATTTATTATTATTATTATTATATTATTACCTTTGAAAGTTAAGGAGCTCTCGAAATGCATCAGAGATTGCATTATAAAATCACAGCTTAAATTAAATGGGACCACCTGCGCTGCGAGGTACCTTCTCACAAACAAAGGAAGAATGCGAGCGAAAGCAGTGTAAAAAAGACAGCCATCGCGTAAGCACGCTCTTGAAAAAGGGTCTCTAAAAATGTAATTTATGTTTTTATTTTGTTATTTTCCTTACACCGTATTTAAAACCTACATACATAACATACATAAATATTACTACCAGGGTTCAGCATCAGCTCCATCTCGTGAACTGCTCTCCTCATTGCTCGTTCACATGAGTCGATTAACGAAAACAGCACACGTGTATGTTTCACCAAACCTGAGTTCCATTAGGTACTGCCAGGGTTCAGTATCAGCTCCATCTTGAGAACCGTTCTCCTAATTGCTCGTTAACACGAGTTGAATGACGAAAACAGAACTCTCGTAAGTTTTACCAAACCTGAGTTCCATTAGGTACTACCTGGGTTTAGCATCAGCTCCATTAATTGCTCATGATATCCATCATCAATATATAATTAAAATCAAATAGGACTACCTCGAAGGCATTTTGTAACAAACAAAAGATGAATGTCTCAAATCAGAAGATACAGCTGGGGCCCGCGAATTATAGAGCAGTTCCTCTTTGGCATCCCCGGTCGTCATGATCAGGTCTACTCCACCAAACTGGTAGGTTTTGTAAAGAAATGCTCGAGTTGCTCAAGAAAATATCCAAATTACTATGCATTTGCCTTTCAAATTTCAGGAGTTCCCTCGAAAACTATAATATTATTTTCTCAAACACGATCGGAAATGTATGCATTTATGTCACGAAATGAAGACATGAAATTTCTTATTTACGCCTCGCCCCATTTACTTCTTGGCAAAAAATGGGAAAAAAACAAATTCTATGGTTTTAGGTATGTATATTTTCAGTCCTCCGGCCGGTAAGCGCCACTTTACGCAAAACTAAATTGCCGCCTACCGGCTCCATCGGGCTGAAAAATAGTATACAAACCTCGGCGGCCGTTAGATGGAAAAGCCTCGGATCACATGTTCGTCGACCTCGGCCGACAATTACATGGGATCCGAGACATTTCCCACTAAAACGGCCTTGGTATGTAATCTACTATTATGTGCGGTTAAACATGGTGCTCGAATAGCACATTCAAATGCCATCTTTAAAAAATAAAAAGGTGGCAAATTAATTTTTTTTTCCTTATTAACTATTTACATAGTACTTGTTTTAATTTTAATATTTCCTCACAATGTTTGAGAAAAGCATTATACAAGCCTCGCCCGGAAGAGAGATTGCAGGACTTAAAAATGTTTAATTTGCCATTTATATTTTTTTATAGATGCCATTTTAATGAGCTATTCGAGCACCATGTTTAACCGCACATACATATATGTATACTAGCTTTAACCCGCGGCTTCGCCCGCGTACTAAACGTAATTTTCAATCGGCATACAAAAAAGGAGGCTTATTTATTTATTTCTCGTGCGCTAAGTTGGATTTGAAAATCGTTGTTGGATTTGAAAATCGTTATTGTTTTCGAAATCAGTGACCCGATAACGACACCCATATCAAATAAAATAGTTGTAACTATTCTTGTTTCCCCTTTACAAACTTTGGACCATCATTTTACCCCTACTTTGAAAAATCCTATCTTTGTGCACCCCTTCACCTTATAAGAAACCTACGTACCAAATTTAGAATCTCTAGAACCAGAAATAAACCTAAAATCGACACCAATATTGATAATTTGAGATATCAACCCCATTGCACCCCATCAGGGAAGATAGTATCTCACGTCCGCCTCGTTGGATGTTGAAATTGTTATTTTTTTCGAAATCAGCGACCCAATAAACCAGAAAAACGATACCCATGTTGTTTTTTTACTATATTACCCATTTTCCCCCTTTTGGGGGTTAATTTCTCAAAAAGTCTGAAACACGTCTTTACTCATTTATCTTTAGGAAAAATCCTGTGAACTTTCGAATATAATAATCGAACTAATCTTGTTTCCCCATACAAACTTTATAACCCCCATTTGACCCCCTTTGGAGATGAATTTTGAAATCTCCTTTCTTTGGCACCCCTACGCTTTATAAGAAACCTAAGTGCTAAATTTGGAATCTTTAGAAACAGAAATAGACATATACCTAACGACACCCGTAGTGATATTTTTAGATTTCGGCCCATCGCGCCCCAACAGGGGAGATGATATTTCACAATCGCCACGTTGGATTTTAAAACGTTACTACGTTCTACGTTGTTTGCGTAATCAGCGACCCGATAAACCATAAAAACGATACCCATGTTGTTTTTTTTACTATTTTACCCCTTTTTCCCCTTTTGGGGATTAATTTCTCAAAAAGCCTGAAACACTAATCTTGTTTCCCCATACAAACTTTGGACCCCCAAACCACCCCCTTAGGGGGTAAATTTTGAAAAATACTTTCTTAGTGCACCTCTATAGTTAATAAGGAACCTACGTGCCAAATTTGGAATCTCTAGGACCAGCGGTTTGGGCTGTGCGTTGATAAGTCAGTCAGTCAGTCAGTTAGTCATTCAGTCAGTTTCTTCTTTTATATATGTAAGTAGATGTAAAAAGAAAGTTTTTCATATTTTAATTTTTTTTTTTTTTTTTATTTTTTTGTCTAACTAAGCCCTAAATTTTTAACTGTTTTACTAATATAAATGTGTCAATCGTTACAAGAAATAAAAAAAATATTCATTCGTTCATTCATTCATATTTAATTAAAATACATGAAAATATGCACGCTAGAGTTTATATTAATAACCCTTGAATTATTTCGTAATATCAAATATACAGCCGAATGTTAGTCGTAATTGAACATTAAAAATAATTGAAAAGAAAATTTAAGATGAGAAAATATTAATGCGCATTAATTTTAATGTTTATTGATTCTTCTAATCGGCATTAATATAAATAATATTAATTTTTCTTCACTTCACTTCACTTTATTTTACTTTACTTTACTTTAATAAAAAACGACACTCAAACTTACATGTTGACATTTCAAACCCATCGCATACCAACAGGGGAGATGGTATTCCACATTCGCCACATTGGATCTTCAAATCGTTGTTTTTTTCGTGATCATGGACCCGAAAACCCATATAAACGATACCCATGTTGATTTTTTCACTTTTGCACCCCTTTTACCCCTTTCAGGGGTTAAATTCTCAACAAACCTGAAACACGTGTTTACTCATTTACCTTAAAAAATACTCCGGTGAAGTTTCGGATAATTCTTTAGAACCAGAAATTTACGTAAAAATTACACTCACATTGATATTTTGGCATTTCAACCCCATCGTATACCAACAGGGGAGATGGTATTCCACATTCGTCACATTAGATCTTCAAATCGTTGTTTTTTTCGTGATCATGGACCCGAAAAACCATATAAACGATACCCATGTTGATTTTTTCACTTTTGCACCCCTTTTACTCCTTTCAGGGGTTAAATTCTCAAAAATCCTGAAACACGTGTTTACTCATTTACCTTAAAGAATACTCCTGTGAAGTTTCAGATAAAATAGTCTAACTAATCTTGTTTCCCTATACAAACTTTGGACCCCCGTTTCAACCCCTTAAGAGGTGAATTTTGAAAAATCATTCCTTAGTGCTCGCCTACACCATAAAAGGAACCTACGTGCCAAATTTGAAGTCTATAGGACCAGCCGTTTGGGCTGTGCGTTGATATGTCAGTCAGTCAGTCAGTCAGTCAGTCAGTCAGTCAGCTTCTTCTTTTATATATATAGATGTATAGAAACATAGAAATTTGTTTTTTTTAATGTCGCAAGTATCTAGTGGTCATTGGCTGTATGTAATTTTTCCTTTGTCAGTTTAGTGTTAGTACGCAAATTAAAAAAGTTAGAGCAGCGGACAATAATGTTTCGTTCATACTTACGCCATACATTACTTCACGGCCGCCGGCCAAGAAGTAAATGGGGGGAGCCGTAAACAAGAAACTTCATGTCTACATTTCGTGACATAAAGGCATACATTTACGATCATGTTTGAGAAAAGTATATTTAGCGTTTTTCGAAGTTCATCCCCTAAGGGATAAAAAAGGGGGTGGGAGGGGGGTGGGTATTTTTAATCATTTTTTTGATGTACGGAACCCTCGGTGGGCGAGCCTGACTCGTACCTACTCGTACTTGGCCGGTTTTTTTAATAGATGTGATGTGTTTTATAAGATAAGATAACTATAAAATTTAGTAGTCCCACTTTGCGCTAAAATTTAAGTTTATCAAAATAAAAATGTAATCCGCTGTGAGAAATGCATTTGCATTTGCATATAATTTAAAATGAAATTGCACATTTGATGTTATTTTAATTTTGTGAGTGAGAAAGTCTAGCAAGGGGCCTAAGGACATGCCCTTTTATGGTCTGGCCCACGAATAAGGAAATTGTTGCACCTAGATAAGCTAGCCGACGTGCAGGATTAGCAGAGTTCCCAAGCCAATTGTGTTTAAAACTCTCTTGGCGCTCAACACACTTAGTATTATCATTATCATAGTTGTAGAAGTCGCTTCACTGTTTTCATTATTATAGTGCTATCCCATTTTAACGCCGTTTAATTGACATCCCCGGCTTGGACACGTAACAATTAAGTTGTTGTCAAAAACAACAATCGGGAATACAATAAATAAAGGCAATAATTTTTTACCGTAGAAAACATGCATTATCCGCGCTGATGTTCTACCTAATAGTGGCCTTTTAATGTGTAACCGGAAGGCGGATACGAAATTGGAATCTATGCGAGTCTATAATATAGACTCGCATAGATTCCAATTTCGTATAGACTCTATATTGACCGAATCGGTTTGAAACATTCAAATGCATGGATTTTTTGTTTATTCTGCTTACACTGAGAATGCATAGTATGTCCGTTGAGTGAAATTAGGAACCAGACATCGAAAAAGGAGTTTTTTTTACTCTGGTTTAGAATTTTAACACTTTTAGAATACGTATCAAGGACACAATATTTGTTATCAAAATAAAATAAATGTAAAGCACGAATCAAATCATTTATTAAATGTAAAAATGTTTTGATTGGGTATCCCAGTGTAAGGTCCGACCAAGTTTTTATAATAAATACGAAAAACTCGCATTTTCCACAAAAACCATGTAATAGTCAAGACTTAAACTGTTGTTTAATATAGCCATCACTAAAACACAACATTTACAGTCAAAGCTTGAGAAATAAAGTCATAATAGTACTCTATAATTGCTTAAAATACCCACCAAAATCGCAAAAAGTGTCAAGATGAAAGGTTCGGCCAAGGCCGAGAATCCCATTTTGGCCGAGAGCCGAGACCGAGATCTCGGTCGGACCTTAGCCCGGGGATTAGGGCGTCTGCCGCGAAAGCAGGAGGTCGCTGGTTCGATCCCAGTCCTGCTCACCGGAAACCTTGGTCACTTTTTCTGTGGTAAGATAATATGACATCTCTTACAATTTATAAAATAAAATAAACTAAATAAATAACTAAATATTTGGGGACAAATAGGACAATCTGATCTGAAGACGGATCTGGTTTAAATAAATAAATAAATAAATCTGACAGGAAGAAAAATATACCTAGATAATAGTGCAGTTGCATGTTGGGCTCCGCTCCCAATCCCTTTTGCTATTAAGCATGCTTCTTAGCATGCTAATAAGCACAAAGCATGCTAGTAATGAGCATGTGTAACAGTAGTTTAAGTGTGTAAGGGCTCCTCAATATATTTCCTTACTCATTGGGTTTGACACCATAGAAGCTATTTTAACCAATGAAAAGCTTTTTAGACCAATAGCAACTTCATTTTAATAGCGGGGAAAATACCAATTCGCTCACGTATACCGGTGTGGCATGTAATAGGAGCAATAAATTTAATTTAAAAATATAACAAATTTAATAGTATAGTTTTCGGCAATGGACGCTATTGACACTTATAGTACCAAATCTCGGCAATCTTCTTAAAATCACTTTTTCACTTCCCAATATTTTAGAATGTGCAAATCAAGACCTTTAAAATGATACCCCACATGACCCCTTAACTAAAATTTCAATTTTTGCCCCATTTTTATCGGTAATTTTCATTGAAAATATATAATACTCTATGTCTAATATCTCAATGTTGTGGGTTAACCTTGTTTATAATTTATAACTATAGGTACCAAATTTCAAATCGATAGCTGAAGTAGCTTATATAGAGATATTTAACGATATGTACGTGACAGACAGACAGAGTGACTGAGGCTCGCCAGCATTATTTTTTACCATTTTGGTACAGAACCCTAAAAACAAGTACTCAGATAAGTACTTACTTTTTGATACTCCTTGCGTTTCCGCAGTGCGTTAATTCCCTTGAGATGAAGAAACGTCCCCGAACACCCCCAAATAAAATGTGCCTTAAAAATATATGAATTTTATGATAATTCCTTATAATGAACTCGAACCATGCAAGTAGTTGCGAAAAATGCGAGCGTCGCGGTACGGCCCGACAAAAATTTTCGGCACCAGGGGCCGAGGAAATAGTAGATTGTATTACTAGGGAGCAAAATGCTATATTGTATCGAGGGTGAGTGATTGAATCCTGAGCGATGCGAAAGATTCCAGAATAGAATCCCGAGCGTAGCGAGGGATTCTAACATGGAATCTTGAGCAAAGCGAGGGATTCAACTACGTCACTCGAGGTGTCAATAATTTTGCTACCGCGTAATACACTCTACTTTTCACTTCTCCTATAAAATTAATATAAATAAAAAACGAAAGATATTAACACAAAATTTTAATTAGATTAGTAAAAAAACACATGTATTAAAAATACAGTAAATAAAAATCTAAAAGTTTATGGTGAAATTTGTGCAATTTTGGAGAGTAATGTTTATATTTTTATTAGGCAATGAAATGTTTGTTTTGTTTATTTGTGTATTCTGTGTCGATTCCGGTAACACTTGATTCGTGGACTGATCTTCTTCGGTGTGGCATGATGGGAGGGGCGCGCTTTGAGGTTTGACATCACTCATTGCCGCCATTTCTGCTGCCTCTTCAGCTCGTGCTTGGGCTGAAGTACCAGGCTGCGGCGACAAGCAGCGGTTGTTTCTTATGTTGTCCGTTATGCGCCGGCTAATTTGGGCTTTATTTTCAAGGGAGTCCTCAATATAGCCTTCTGCTACAGCAGAAGACTTCCATCCGCCTAAACGCTTTATGGAAGTCAGATCTGCCCCAGAATTAGCCAGGATAGTCGCAGACGTCCTGCGGAAACAATGGCCAGTGTACTGTTCTGAGTTTGGCAGGTTCAAATATTGCGCAATAATTTTCGGCATTTGACTAATTTTATTTTTTCCAATGACCTGCCTCGTGCACTTGCCGTTTTGGTAATTTATAAAAAACCTTTTATTATCAAAGTTGTTGGGCCGCATGGACTGATATTTATGTACAATTTTCGCATAGTCATCCCGAATGACAAATGAGCGGTCTATTTTGGTTTTAGTGTCTCTTAAATTGACCAAAATTAATGTATCCGAGTGATTTTCTAAGTCGTCTACAGTAATATTTAACAATTCCAATCCTCGGCATGCACCAGTGACCCCGAAAATCAACGCCACCTGCAAAAGACGTTACAAATTAAAGGCATGTTTCGATGTAATATAAAATGAACATGATATATTGATTTATATTGGAATTTAGGTATTAGGTACTTACTTTTAAGGCCAGAAAGCTGTAATCGGGGGCCTCATTTAAAAATGTGTTAACATTGTCCGCAGATAAAATTTTGGATTTTTTAGCTTTGTGTCCCTCGGATTGTCTCTTTAGGTAGGCTATCAATTTTGTATAAGTTTTGATTTCTATGGCTTTGTTCATGCTGACGGTCGATCTCAGCATAGAGTAAATACTCCAAAGAGTGGAGGGTTTTTTAGTTTTAGACAGTTCTTGAAAATATGCTAAAAAAACCGCCTCAGAAAATGATTTCGCTCCTTTAGATGTTTTCCATGCACAGAAGTTTTGATAGGCTTGTAAGTATTTTAATCTTGACTTTTCCGGCAGCAGGTTACTGATTACTTGTTGTGCTTCGTTTCTTATGAATTCTGGAGTTAATATTTCATCACTGCTACTGGATGAATCCATTTTTATATGCAAATAAGTGAAATTAATACGAAGAAAAGTTCAAACTATTCTTGTATGTTTCAGTGCAATAATTTTTTTTTAATTAAAAAAATACATTATTCCCGCCGTTTTCACTGTGTCTATGGTACCTACTTTTTTTTAATGAGCGGTATTAGACTGCACGTTACGTCGGGCACGGTCCCATGTTTCGGTCTCAGTAATATAAGAAAGGGAATTTAGGGAATCGAAGGATACGAGGGATCGGGCCGGACAAAATCGCACCGTCCAATATCTGCTAACGCGCTACATAAATACTATGTTTTTTTTTCAGCCGTTGATAATGTTTATTCCGTGCGTTGCTACCAACTTAGAAACTTGATACCAGGGAACAAAATTCAATTTTGTTCCCTGTCAGCCGGGCAGAAATGAACATTTAAAAAAAATATCTTGAAAGGGAACGAAATGCAGCTTTGATCCCTGCAAACGGGCTACAAATCACTCGTTTTCCGATAGGAGAAGTGAAAATGATTGTGCGCTAATGTTAGTAGATCCAGAAGTTTTCATGTGTGGCGGCGAGGGTGCGCGCACGGCGCTGTTTACGCATATTCCACCATATAAAACGCGCGCGCGGCACACTCGCGGCAGTTTGTGACAGGTACCTAGCGCGAGCGCATCCTCCACGGTAAGTGCTTCACGCTTACTTCGAACGCTTACGATAACTACTTAAGTTGCGGTAGGTAGTTTAAGCACTTCATTTACAATCCTTATTTTAATTTATGATTTACAGGATTTCGTTCTATAAATTTCCCACCGTGTCCAATTGTCTTAATTTTCTTTACAGTCATATAAAATATAAATTACTAATTATTAACGTGTCTTATTGGGGTAGGTAAGGTACAATCGGTATCAAATTGATTGAATCTACTAAATATCCGAAAGGATCGCGACTCCGTTAGAAACAAGTCGCCAAACCAAGCAACAAAAAAACACCGGATCTATAAAAATTTAAAAAAATGGGACGGCTTTGTCATCGCTTATGGGTTTTTATATATGTTATATAATTATTACCGGTATTTAATCTAACAGCTTTGCCTATTCGACATACCTATTACTTACTGCGAAGGTATTTTTTATGATCCTGTGAAGCGAGTTAAGTTTTAAGTTAATTATAATTTTATCGGATGTCGTTAAGTTGTGTTGCGAGACTTACGAGCCCAAAGGTCGCGGGAGGAACGCCCTCCTCCAGGGCAAGGTCGCTTTCTAATGTTCCCGGGACCGGTCCGGCTCCCGGTGCCGATGCCGCTACCAGCATATTTTCAAAGAAAGTGGCATCGGCTTGGCAGCGCGCCCCTTACAATACCCTCTAACAGTACCTGACTTACTTTTACTTACCCGTAATTTCAATCTCTATTAATCATATATACCTCTGATGTGGTATCACAGGAATCCTGTACCACAACTAGCAAGACATATCATCAGAACTAAATAAATGACAATATACCAATCATTTATGTAGTTTTGTCTTGATATCATACTGTATTTACTTTATAATCATACATATTAATGTCCTAATTTGATCTTGCTGTCGTCTGATAAAATACCTAAATGTTAACATATGAAACTCGTTTTGTAAACGCCTACTAAGATAGATTATGGCAGCGAGTTGAGATGAGAAGTAGGTATAGGTACCGAGTTACCGGTTGGGTACAATATATTTATTTATTATACAAGGGGGCAAAGTTGTTGTTTGACTCTCGGGCTTATACCCGAGCGAGCGAAAGATTCCAAAATTGAGTAACAAGCGTACCGAGTTTGCGCTGGCGCTTGAGTTTTACGAGAGTTTAAAATACTTACAATACAACATTTTTCACCCCACTATCGCGAGGAAAATAAAAACTACAAACGATTACAAATCTTATCGAAATGTAAGTTAACTTGAAGAAACCATTCAAAACTCAAGGTCAAAAAATGTCATATAGAAACAGAAACCTCCTGGTACTTAGATATTGACAATAGCTTACTCGTACCAAGTGCGAGATAAAACTTGACCAATTTAAAGATGTGACCTCCTATTGCGCTATTTACTACGGTCATACAGGTCTCACATACCTATACTAGACGGGTCAAATTACTTTCCCCACTAGAGGATAAAATTTGTTTCCGCCCGCTGGTTTTAAATGATAATAGAGCGCTTTTCGAGCTAGTGAGGTGAAAAAGTTTTTATTGAACCTACAGCAGGCGCAAGTGGCGCAACAAGATCCTAGCTCAGTAGAGTGTCGTGTCGTAGGTTAGTGCCTTCAATTAATACAGTGAAATCCAACAGTTACCTACTGTGTATCAAAAAGTTCGGTTTGCAATTTTTTCACTCTTGAATGTACTTACGAAGAAGATAGGTACGACATGTTGGATGCGTACGAGTATATAAGTGTCCTAGTACGTTATGTGCAGTCATATAATTGTACCTAAATAGTTTTAGAGAGTGTTGTTAGATAGGATTTAAAATAGGTAAGGGGTATTGTAAGTGACTACCTCTCTCAAATGTCGGACCCGCGGCCGGTGAATTCGGAGCAATAAGAATTGATTAAAGACAGAAAAAAAAACCATGAGGCCGACTCACGTAAAACCGGTTTTTATTTTGGAGACCGAATCTAAAACTCTAATATGTCTAACCCTTATAAACAACAACAGCAACATATTTAAAAAAATCTTAATTAGGTATTTTATTGTCAAGTTCTTCGTTTAGTTGCTTCAGCGATAATAGCGGCAATCAAAAGTTGAGTGTTGTCAAGTATACTCCGTAAACAAAAAAAGGCCATGCTTTTAAAAGTTTTAACGCCAATATATCTTCAATCAATGTATCTATCTACCCATGAAAAAACGATGGGAATCGATTACGACAGTGCTTAGTTATCTCGTGCTTCAATAAATACGTGTAGGCTTGTTCTCTTGAAAACGATCTCTAAACCTAAAACACTAAGGCGCTGGTTTATAGTTTCAATCGGTATAGTAATCATTTTACTGATAATATTACATTTTAACGAGTTAAGACATAAACTACTTCAAATGGTAGGTATTTTCTTTTGATTATCCATTATATTTATAGGAGTGTCATAATTTCCCGTTCAACGTTCGAAACTGCACGAACAAATGCATTAAGCTCGGATATGAGCGTCTCGTCTTTTATATAAACTTTAGATACCTACATAGTCTGACAAGGATATAATCACACTGTCTTTTTCTTACGCTTGAAGTATGGCCACTCCGACAAAAAAGAAGGAGGCATATACCAAGAGTTTGTCAACCGACTTCATAATTTCAAACGCAGGAGGTTCTCAATTCGTGTAAATGTTTTTTTTAATTATTATTTTTAATATTTGTTACATCAGAACTCCGTCATTAGTAACTCATGAATGAACCGCTTTTAAAATTCTTGTTTTATCTGAAAGTAGATGGGTCCTGATTGGCCCCATTTTTTTAAAATACATTTCTGATAATGGGGTCTATGAGGAAATGAGAGAACTCCTCAAATTTGAAAGGTACAAGCATGGTGACTTGGGTGCTATCTTAAGACACTCGAGCATTTCTTTACGAGCATCATCATTTTGCTGGACTGGACCTGATGTTGATGATCAGAGATGGCATGATGGAACTGCTCGATAATTTCCAGTCTGTCATCCAATTTAACACATTGTTATTTTGTTTGCAACCTTGGAGGCCTACAAGGTAGTTCCGTTCGATTTTACTGCAGATATAATGATGGAAGCCCTGAGACAATTTTCAAACGTACACATGTGGTCACGTGGTGAATTGGATATTTTTGAAGTAAACTGGTTAACTCAAACAAATTCAAAATTTCACATTTACCGGGAAGGCTTGAAGTCGTTTTTTTTAATTAAAAATTATTTTAAATCTACTGTCCTTGGTTTGTCAGACAATGGTGCATTCCACGAGAATGTCGCATACGAGACGCTTTCGCCTTGTATGGCAGCTAGTCATGAAATATCATCAGACACAAAATCATTTTCCTTATCGATTTCAGAAGTATTAGAAGAATCGCATCCTACGGGATTTTCTCGTGGAATGCTGTGGACCAAGCTAAGTCTTCCCGCCAAGTACTCCAGAATTCCAGATGTGTTATCTACGAGTACTAGGGACACTATACTAATTCTGCGTATTTGTTCCAGATAATGCATCAATTGGCAGCAGTACTATTGGCGCTGGTAGCGGCGGCGCACGCGCAGTTCCCCAACGGGCGCGTCCTGGAGCCGCCCGTCCCGTCGCAGTGCGTGCAGCGAGTCATCCATGAGCGATATGCCGACAGTTAGTCACTTTACTTTATTCTAAGGTCCACTTGCACCAATAACCTGAATTGTTAAATACATATATGTAACTCGGCAAAGAAGTGCTGAACTTCCCGTACAAACAAAATGTAATGATGATGATCACCCCATCGTAAGTATAGCTTGTAGTTTTCGGAGAAAGTTTGGCAATAATCTAGAAATGTTTAGGACATCATACATATATAATCTATAATATACCGGTGCTGGTACTGGGCTTGACTAGAGAAACCACGAGAACACCAAATAATTACACATCTCGATCCTCTCTTGTGTGTCAAATCAATGACCTTTAGAAATTTCATTGATCACAGCCAGACCTTCAGACGCATCCCTATCAAAAAATAAATACAGGGGCTCCTCCCCCCGCGCGTTAGCGCCCGCGAGATCATTAATGAATACATTGCGATGCGGATTTTACCAATAATTTTGGAAAATGTTTATTTGAGTATCAGAAAACATTAAACACTAGTATTGAATTTTGATTATGGTAAAACTACCGTTTCAGTTTTCGTTTTGATGACTTTTACACCCTGTATGGTCTAGTTCCAAGAATGTTGTATGAAGCCGGGTAGAGTATCTACTCGTATTAATTTGAATAATTATTAAATTGAATTGATTGACATTTATTTAACAATTTATTGTCTTATTGTTGGTTAATTTATTTAAAAGGACATTTCTAATTACTTAATGCAAAATTACATTGTTAATTTCATATTATTCATTATTTGCATGTCTTATCTGATACATTAAAATAAATCCTGTCACATTTTTAAATACGTATTCTAGCAAATCAAAACATTCTGATTCTGATTATTATAAAACGGCGATTATTTACACACATGCTTTTAATGTTGTGGAAATAGGGCCAAAGTTAAATAGTACCTAAGTAGTAAATACCGACATTTACAAGTTCCTAAAATCAGCTAAAACATTCAAGAAATGTCCTATCTCTACCTGGAGAGGAAACAACAGAAATATTTTGATAACAACTCACTCCGCAAACATCCCCATTCCTGGAAACATTAGATAAGGTTTTAACGAGATAACTTAAGACTTCATTAGTAAAATAAACGAGAATGTTATCCTTCCTCTGCGCTTGTATTAGTTAGTTATTTGTTAAGAGAGTGCTAGTAAGTCTTTTGATTTCTCTCAGTGCTACTTACTTACTCGAAATGGTAAATTATATTATAAAGGGAGCAAAGTGGTTGGTTTCCTCTCACGCTTCCCGTGAAACATAAGATTCCATAATTTCATAATAAAACAGAATGTTAAGCGTTGCGAGCTGCCGTGTGTAACTGTTGTCACCTCACAACCATGAAGCGCGAGGAAAATACTTTAATCTTATTTAAATTAATGATGTTAAATATTTACCTCTATAGTTCCAAATTATGGTTTTTTATCCCCATCCTACCAGCTAATGTGAACAGATTTGCCAGACGCGCATCAAATAAATTCTCACTCTTTTGGATAAAAAGCGACACTATATCCCCACTATTTTCAAACAATAGTAAAGAAAGCTTTTCCGAGCGTATTATTCCGCATCAAAGCCGGTCTTTAATTCTGGTCCTGCTCATATTTCTCTGCGAAACGGATTCAAAGTGCACAGCAGATGCACTTTTTAGTAGGTATTATATTTATTATATTATAAAAGGGAGCAAAATTGTGGTTTACCTCCCGTGTTAAATTGAATAGTTCCGTTGATCATAATGTGGTTAATTATTATTACTTCCGTTTTACCTCAAGAGCTAATAGGAATAAAAGTTGCTTATCTAACTTAATTAACATAGACAACGAATAGCCGCATGTACTTACATGACTGCTGGTGACGTTAAGGAGTTCTATTGTGATCCCGACGAATCGAAATCTACGAATTGACTAATAGTCCAAATAACATAAATAGGTAAACTATTTAAGTACCTACCTACACTACTACATATTTTGCTAAGATTTAAATTCAACAAGGTTGAAAGTACCTACAAAGTTGTGTGTTTTATGAGTACTGTACAAAGTTGTATGCAGGTACGCTGTACAATCCGTACCTAAGTAGGTACCATAGGTACATGCGGTACTTACGAGTAACATAGCTATTTTCGCATTATTTCCAATTTCTAACAATTAACAGCATAAACAATAGACATATCATGAATGTAAGTTTCATCTTTCTTGTACAATGTATCGAAAGCAGTTGGTTTCTAATAAGTATTTCGTTCCCGTGACGCTTCTCACGCCTATCGTTTTTATATGCAGCCATGCTACGGTAGAAACTGTGTGATGAATAGCAAGTGTTGTGTACTTATGTAGTTTTCAATCAAAATGCCTAGTTGTATGTTGCAAATGTTTGGCCCTATTTGACATAAAAATCCATTATTTTATCCAGTATTATTGTAATTTAAACCATAATATGTAATTTAAGTAGTAAACATTGGCCAATCCCACAGACAAAGGGTATTTCTTCTCGTGGAGAGAACCAGCACTGCGCGGAGTGGAAGAGGACTGGCTGAGCGCGCGGAACTACTGCCGAAAACGCTGCATGGACCTCGTGTCGCTGGAGACTAGCAACGAGAACGAGTGGGTCAAGGCCCGCATAGTGCAGGACAAGGTGACCACTTTTAGCCGATTTTACCACTTCATTGTACTCTCGAGATGCGTTTGCATACGGTACCTAGACATGTCACTTGGCACCGGGATAGCTAACGCCCTAATCAATTCATCCTCGTGGATCCTTGACACGCATACTCCCCTTCGGCGACGACGCTGCTCGCCAACTCGCAGAATTAGCAAACCGTTCACGCGTGTCATGAGTTCTGAATAGGACAAACCTCGCCGTGACCGCGACTCGAAATATCAAAGCTAAGCGAAGCGATAAAGAAATAGAAAGCGACTCATTAGACGTCAGAATTTCAAAAAAAAATCGTTTTGTTTTCCGTAACGTCGCCGAGTGGTTTCGAAAGAATGTCGGCCTATTCTTTTTTGGCGTGCGTGTGAAAGCGACAAATATCCTTGATGAAATAAACATTTCATGCTAAAAATACATTTTAGTTAGACATCTTTTGATTTGTTAGCGAAAGTGACCATTATTTTAGAGTCCCCTAAACAAACATAATAGGTACCTAAATGTAAATTTATATTTATAAATAAATGAATATTCATTCAATCTTAAAAATACTTTTAGAGTCGCTACCTAGATAATAAATATAAGTAAGTAGATTAGATACCTACCCTATGTGGTGGGTTAAGATTTTCGCTTTAGCCTCAGTTATTTAGTTGTGTCAATGGATTAGGTTTACAAAAATGTTACGTGACCCTGGAAACAAATTTTCGTTGTAAATAGACTTCCAAGATATAAAATCAACTTCAAAATATAAAAACCGACCAAGAGCGAGTCAATGTAGGGTTCCGTGGTTTACCGTCTGTCACAATACAGGAACTTTAAAGGGGTTTTCATCTACAGTAGTAGGTATCTTCGCCACTCTTAAGACTTATACATAAATACAGGTACTTTTAATTAAGATGGAAATGATATTTTCAAAAAATCATAAATGTGTTTCTGCTTATAACAAGTCACTCTGCAAACATCCCCAATTCTAGAAACATTACTTAGTTATTAAAAATAATTATCCTTATGAGTATTTAGCAAGCTTTACGTTTATATTTTTTCGACTTAAGTACCTACGGTTCAAAAGTTAGAAGGTTAACAGGTTTTTTGTAACTTCTGGGGCGATTTTGTCTGAAAATATTCATTTTATAAAATATCTATCATACCTTAGGATTTAGGATTCAATTGAAAAACATCGAGGTTAAAACACATTACAGGAGTACTTAACCATTATTCATAAAGTAAAGTAAAATATTCTTTATTGCACCACATAAGAGACAAAAGACAGAACAAATTCACAAATTATATAAAGGTAGCAACAGGCGGTCTTATCGCTATAAGCGATCTCTTCCAGACAACCTTAGGGTAGCAGGAGATAAGTTGCAAAAAACAAAAACAAAACGGGTAGTGCGCGAGAAGTATTACAGATAAGAACACTACACATACACTTAACAGACAGAACTATGCATTATTTGCATAAACAACTTAATTAATAAATATAAATACATCCAAATACATACATATATATATACCTAACCCAAATAAAATTCATATTGTAGTTACGTACAACAACAACAAAAAAATCAAACATTGTGACGGGAGTGTCGTGTTCACGGCGGTCAAGGCATATGAAACCGTAGACAAGTGTAGTGAATACGTGACTTCACACGTATCCTCAGTTAACTGCCTACCTACATCCATGCATACACTACATGTTCGTATGTATCCGAGCTGGCTTTCACAACATAAATGAAAGTTCATTTATAATAAGAACAGACAATTCTTGTGATTGATAAAACGGCCGTCCTATATGCAGCCAGGAATGCTACTTTCCGTTGCCATTGTTAGAAGACTCGCCTTTTGAAATTATCATTCATTCATGTAACAGTCGGGTATTTATGCTAAGTAAACGGTTCGATTGTGTCGGTGCCAAATTGGCGATTACTCCGACGACATCGTATTGTTATGGTAATGAGAAGGCGACACGAAGAGACCTCTGTCAGGAAGTTTAATTTCTTAAATATGTAAATTATTAAATTAAATAAGTTATAATCCATGAAAACCATATAATTTAATGGCAATGTTATGTAATATTTTAGGTCAAATACATCTGGACATCAGGTCGCATGTGCGACTTCAAAGGCTGTAACCGCCCCGACCTGCTTCCTAACGAGGTGAACGGGTGGTTCTGGACGGCGGAGCTGCAAAAGCTGGCGCCCACCACCAACCGGCAGCAGAACGACTGGTCCGAGGGCGGCGGCATCGGCAAGGCGCAGCCCGACAACAGGGTAAGCGTCACCGTTTCCTACTTGCGAGCCGGCACTGTCGCAGCATTGTGCCTCGGGTAATTAGTAACTCACAATAAACTCATTACAACATCAAGTGTTCCTTATGTAGTTTGTGATGCAACGGCCGATTCCATGGGTTGTTAAGTAATACTTGTCATAAAACATTTACTTACACGAGGACGCTTTCGTACCTACATACAATTCCGCGGATGTCATGCAATGAAAACGAAAGCGTCGTGAATATTTATGGGTATGCGAAATATTCGCCGAAGGGCGTACCCGCATGTGCCTACGCTCCAGGCTCCACTTTCTACAAACAAGAGGTTGCAAGCTTAAAAAGAGCTCATCGTTATTCGGAGTGCGTCGGCGCGGCGTGCGAGTACTGTTTGTGCGTCACTTTCCCCATGGCGGCTGCGCCCGCGCGGCCCGTGGAACCGCGAAATAAACAAACGATAACGTAATCCGCTGCGGTCGCGGCAATCTCGGCTCATCCGCATCCGCTTTGTAGCTTCCCCGCGACATCCAAGGTTGCATTATGGTGTTACGTCACTTTACTACATGCAGACTCCATCATAATAATACAAGTGCGAGATAAACGATTGACGAATTTCAAATTTAATACAGCTCGCATGCATGTATTCGTACCTATTCATGGAATACATTTGAAGGCAATTTTATTGTCTGCCTGACTTAGGCTCTCAGGTCGCTAATTCAGATGATAATTCACAGTCGATGTTGTAATGCGCAATCTCCGACCATGGCCTCCCGGGGTTCAAGATTCTACACGAATGCTTTATCGTTTATCATGTAACACCAATAGAGTTAAACACTCACAACTCTCACTATTAAGGGTACCGTCTAGTACCTACCTACCTATATAGGTACATTAGGTTCCTTCTTTTTTTTAAAGTTCCGCACCCAAAGGGTAAAACAGGACCCTATTATATGTATACTTAGACTCCACTGTCCCTCCGTCCATCAGGCTGTATCTCATGAACCGTGATAGTTAGATAGATATTTACAGTTGAAATTTTCACAGATGATGTATTTCTGTTGCCGCCATAACAAAAAATACTAAATAAACAGAATAAAACAAAAATTCAAGGTGGCTCCCATACAACACCTCGTTTTTGCTCGATACGACAACAACAACGTTAGCCAACTAACCCGAAGTTAGCTGTCAAATTTTATATTTAAAAAACCGGTCAAGAGCGAGTCGGACTTGCGCACCGAGGGTTCCATACAAACTTTTTGTTGCAACTGCATCTCGAAGTAGAAATTTGACGTCAGCCCCATGTTCCAACCGACAGATTGGATCACTCGTTTTCTTGTTTTCGCGGCATAGATTTAGTAAGCAAGTTTTTTTCATTAAAAAATATCAACATGGGGGAAAGTGGGTAGGCTTCGAACAATTTTTGCTCTGAGGCTTGTAAAATAAAAACTTTCAGTTTATTTACTTTAGTTATTTATTATACAAGGGGGCAAAGTTGTTGTTTAACTCTCGGGCTTATATTGAGACCCAAGCAAGCGAAAGATTCCGAAATTGAGCCACGAGCGTAGCGAGTGGTTCAATAACTGGAATCTTGAGCTTTACGAGGGGCACGAGAGTTGAACAAACTTTGCCGCCGAGTGTAATACAACATTTTTCCCCTCACTATCGCGAGGAAAATAAAGACTACATACGATTACAAATCTTACCCACATGCAAGTTATCTTGAAAAAATAATTCAAAATTATATATCATAATGTGTCATAGAGAGTACGCTCCTGGTACTTAGATATCGCCAACAGCTTACCAAGTGCGCGATAAGACTCGACCAATTTAAGGTGTGACCTCCGATTGCGCATATTTACTATGGGCATATAGGACTCGCTTATACTGGACGGGTGGTAAGTGATAGGAATTAGATTACTTTGCCCCACATGTGGATAAAATGCGTTTTATCACGCTAGTTTTAAAGGACAAAACAGCGCTTTCCGAGCTAGTGAGGGGAAAAACAATTTTTTCCTTCGAAAACTTCGGACCTAAAGCATGGTATTTTCAACCGACTTCAATATTTCTAAAGGAAGAGGTTCTAAATTCGTGTGAATTTTATTTTTATTTTTTTTATATTTTTTTTTTTGTATGTATGTTACTTACCTCAGCACTCCGTCATTACTGAACCGATTTTAATTTTTTTGTTGGTTTCTGCAAGTAGATGGTTCCAGATTTTTCCAAAATCCATTTCTGATTATGGGATCCATGAGGAACTGAGGGAACTCCTCAAATTTGAAAGGTACATGCATAGTAATTTGGGTATTTTCTTGAGAAACTCGAGCATTTCTTTACAAAACCTACATGTCAAAGAGGAACTGCTCTATAATTCGCGGGCCCCAGCTGTATCATCTGTTTTGAGACATTCATCTTTTGTTTGTTACGAAATGCCTTCGAGGTAGTCCTATTTGATTTTAATTATATTTTTATGATGGATATCATGAGGAATTGATGGAGCTGATGCTGAACCCTGGCAGTACCTAATGGAACTCAGGTTTGGTAAAACTTACGAGAGTTCTGTTTCCATCATTCAACTCGTGTTAACGAGCAATTAGGGGAACAGTTCTCAAGATGGAGCTGATGCTGAACCCTGGCAGTAACTAGTGGAATTCAAGTTTGGTCCAACATACGCGACTTCTGTTTACGTCATTCGACCCGTGTTAACGAGCAATTAGGAGAGCAGTTCACAAGGTGGAGCTGATGCTGAACCCTGGTAGTAATATGTATGTATGTATGTATGTATGTAAACTATAAACTCTATAAATATAATAACATTGTAGTAGAATAAGTTCTAGCATAACTCGTATTTTACTTAAGTTATTTTGCATCACCTTTGTTAAATGCAGATATTGTACTACGGAAGAGCGGTGTCTCTTAGCACAAGTATTTTTAAATACTTAAAAAGAGACATCTACCTTGATACTGTAAAAAAATTGTTTGCTAACGAATAAATCATTTTTATTTTTTATTTTTATGTTAGTTTTAAATACGGTGTAAGGAAAATTGACAAAATAAAAACATAACTTACATTTTTCACATAAAACTTCCGTGAGTATTTATTTACTCCCGTCAATATTGTCGAAAATACCTCGACATGTTTCGGATCTTCAGAGACCCTTTTTCAAGAGCGTGTTTTCGCGATGGCTGTCTTTTTCACACTGCGCGCAGCAGCTCGCTCGTATTCTTCTTTTGTTTGTGAGAAGGTACCTCGAAGGTGGTCCCATTTAATTTTAGCTGTGATCTTATGATGCAATCCCTGATGCATTTAGAGAGCTCCTTAACTTTCAAAGGTAGGTTAGGTAACAAATAATATGGTGATTAATATGTTTGAAGTTAACTGCAATAATTCGCTTAAGTACTTAAATTTTTACCGGGAAGTCCAATTGAAGTCGGTTTTTTTTTCTTTAAAATTATTTTACATTTTTTTTATACATCAATATTATGTCACTGTTAAAAACAATAAAAAAATGTTTTAGAATGTGTAAATTAAGCCTTTTCAAATGTTATCCCACATGACCCAGTAACCAATCTTTTATTTCTAGACACTCTTATATCGGGCATTTTTCATAAATCCTCTCTCAACGTGTCTGGGTTAACCTTGTTTATAACTATTCCAAATTTCAAATCGGTATCGGTAACACAACAAACAGACAGACAGACTGGGTCACACCATAAGGGTTCCTTTTTTACCATTTTGGTACGTAGCCCTAAAAACGCTTAACTCCGGGTTAGTTGGCTAACCCGGGTGATGCAAGTGGCGCTGTGTATTATACCCACAGTAAATTAACTATTCGAAAATCATCACTTCGTTACTCGTATTTATACGTAGGTACATCATATTACTTATATTGACAAAAAATAATGGCGACTGATGATCAAGATATTATTATTTCGCTAAAATCGTTCGTTTATGTCTTGGGCGCCAAATAGATACAGCTTTTGAGAAACCAACAGTTTGCCTTACCTTCAATTTAATGTTATCCTCGCCTGTGTTGTCCCAGGAGCTGATCCAGGGCGGCGCGTCGGAGCACTGCATCGCGATCCTCAACAACTTCTACAACGATGGCGTGCACTGGCACGACGTGGCGTGCCACCACCGCAAGCCCTTCGTCTGCGAGGAGAACGACGCTCTGCTCAAATACGTGCGCTACACCAACCCCAACCTCAGGGTGTAGAATAATGCCCTCGCCCAACCCTTTTCTCTTCTTCCTTAAAATTCGACACTACATTTTGGATGTTCTTAATCCAAATTAAGAAATGACAAATCAAAGACTAAGCTAGGACAACCCACACAACACGACTCTGTTTTGAGCGTTTAAATCTCGTTAATTTAATGACATAGTTTTAACTTCAGCCAAAACCATGCATTAAGTTGCACTAATCTAAGATACCTACAATGTTAATAGGGTGAATCAACTATTTGTTGTTGTTGTGTCCCGTCAGCAAGGGGACAAATGCAGCATAATTTGTTAAAAGAAACGTTGTAAGTAGTACTTGTAGTACTTTTGTTCTACTGACATGCTTTGTATGTAGCTCATCATAGAAAAGTGGAATATAACTAACAAAAAAAAACATATTTTGTGAATTCTAATGCCATAAACCTATCATTTTGTTCCTGGGTTCGAATCCCGGTATGGGCATATATTTGTGTAATGAACACAGATATTTGTTCCTGAGTCATGGATGTTTTATTTGTATTTATGTATTTGTATATTATATATATCGTTGTCTGAGTATCCCGTAACACAGCCTTCTTGAGCTTACTGCGGGACTTAGTCGATTTGTGTAAGATGTCCTGTAATATTTATTTATTTTATTTTGAAAGTGACCCAGGAGACCGTAACTAAGGCAACTAGTGACAAGAAATAGTTGATTAACCCAATTGTTATTGATATAGTAGTTGATACCTGCTTGTAGATTGCGCTATTTTATTCAATTTTTCTGTTTAGTTAGTGAAGATTCTTTTATTTTGATTTCAGTTTTTTTTTTATTAATCATTAATTACTGCGGCAGTTAAGTAGATGTTCTAAATAATAAGTATTTACTACCTTCAATAAAGACTGCTATAATTTATACTGAAAAACGTCTTGTTAATTCCCTTAAAATCGATGACGCATCGTCAAAGGACGCAGGAGATACTTAACGGAGAAATGCAGGCTATCTAATGATTGCCACTAACAGACTAAATCTACTACCTACCACTAAAGTACCAGTAACTGACACCTGGTTTGTAGATACCTAATTACCTACTCGTAATGCTTTCTGACAACAGCAACAACACAACACAATTTGAGTTACAACTGCACCTAGAAGTAGAAATTTGACGTCAGTCCCATGTATCGACATATTGGGCCATTCTTTTCCACGGCATAAAGCTAGTAAGTATGCGACTTTGTTGTTCCTTGATAATTTTTACTACGTAAACAGTTTTGTTTAATAAAAATTATAGTCGGTACTTACAGCATGATATCATATACTCGTAAATGTACAGAAAAAACATGTTGGGGCCGATTAAATTTTAAATTTAGTGCTACTGTATTTTTCCTGTAATATTAATGATAATTGTGTAAAAACTTCACTTTGAAAAAAATGGGGGATAAGGTGGTATTTTTTTTCCGTTTATAAATCAAATATTTTTTTACTGTAAAAATATAATAAAAATAAGTTTCAAATGATATCACACTTATCCCATTAACTAAACATTTAATTTATGTCCCCATAAGTCCTCAGAATCCTCTCTTAATGTGTGTAACCTTGTTTATAACTATTTTAAATCGGTAGCTTAAGTACATGTCGAGATATTTAATGATGTGACAGACATACAGACAGAGCCGCACCATAAGGGTTCTTTTTCATTATTTTGGTACGGAACCCTAAACGATAGTAAAGGTACAAACTATGGGTGATGTAGGGAGTTTTATACCTAGTGGGATGGATTATAAAATAAATGAACGTGTGGATGTTTTTAATGCATTTATTAACCATTCATGATGGAATAACAAGATTTAACTCTAAAAGTGAAAAACTGAGGGACATGCTAATGGGCGAGACTTTTTTTGTCACTACGAACCAGAAACACATGTTGCAGAAGTAGAAGAATGTCAAGAGCATGGTGACCTGCGACAGGCGGCACAGACGCAGGAAGCTCAGCTTCAAGCAACCACTGAAACAAGTTACTTTGGCTCGTATTCTATTTAAATGCTGTACATTTGAAAATGTGGACTCAACTTGTGCCATCAATACAGTCGATGTAAAAATAATTACACTTTTAAATAGCACCTTATTCCTCTGTCTAGCTTTTATCCTAGAGCAGACAACAGGTCCAGTCTGTTATTAATGTGGTGCTGGATATTGTTTCAACACACCCAATTGTAATGTGCGATATACATAATAATAACATTAAGTTGTTTGTGTTTGTTCGAATATTACGACATTACTAAATCGACGAAGAATATTTCTAAGACAACTCCGCAAACAAACATATGATTACTTACTCTCTACCAGAAAACTCTTCTAAGATACTGGAATCATACGGAACTTCATCAGACATAGGCGCCTCCGGTAGTACAATATAGTCCATGTCAAATTGCTCCTGCAAGCAACAGATCCTTTCCATAATTAACAATAAAAGCATCGCCCATAAGTACTCAAATCCATAAACCATATCACTCATTTCTTCCCTTCAACCATAATTATATGGTAGCCGAATTTAGTTTTTATGGGAGGGTCGGTGTACACGGGGTTAGCGACGGTTGAGATCGGCAAGGCGAAGGCAGCATCCTGGAACGGCCCCACCATAGCGCCGCGCGTCTGCCAGCCGAGGTCGCCGCCCGATCGGGCCTTATCCTCGCTGTATGCAGCTGCTACTTCAGGAAACTTTTGTCCCGCTTTCAGTTTTTCCAATGCTTCCAAACATTTGGACTGTTTTTCACACAATATATGTCGGACTTTGACAGCTGTCCCGCCTTTTTTCTCTTTCGCGACAGATTCTGTATTCAAAAACGTAATGTCAGTTGGTGTACCTACCAAGGAGAAACTATATTGGTCCGATTCTATGGCACCTGCTAGACGCTCGAAAATTGAATCGAACCGAAAGAGTCTTAACGCGCCGTATCGATACAAACGCGCGTTTACATGCGCAGGGGCCGTCTGCGTGTCTTTTAACGTGCGTTTGTATTGTAACGATATGTTTTGGCCCCAATCCCAAACATGTAAGTAAATTTAATAATTTTCATCGAAATTGTTGGAACCGTTTACAAGATTATGGTTGATATATCAGAAAGACTAACGATTTCGATAAAAAATATTATATTTAAATGTATCACCAGCATAAATATATGACGGTGAACAGTCGTGCAAAAATATCTGACGCTCTTTTGGGCGCATAAGTATCTGACGACACTACCTCGTAAAAAATATGTGATGCTTTGTGGCCGGCAAAAACATCGTTACTCCGTATCCGCAAAAATATGTGATTACTAAGAAAAAATCAAAATTATGTGATGTATGAATTATGTGAAATATCTATCCCCTATAAAAGCAAAAACATCGGCTGACTGATGGGTCGCCTATATATCTGACACGATATTTAAAAATATTTTATGAATCTGCAAAAGAAAACCATATCTGGTTGGCATAAAGCCGTAAATTGTATGTAGTGATTTGACAATTCACGAAAAGAGTGCAGACTTGTCATTGCATATGTCTGTCTCACGTTGTATTCTGTCATCAAATCGACGTTTAAAATTGCTGAAATATAGATACGAATAATAAAGTTGCTCTGAGAAATGTGAGAGCCTACCGCCAATATCGAAAATTAGATTTTCGATCTGCATCTTTTTCGCTCGAATAGGTATAAGTATAAGTGCAATAGAAAGGGAGATAACTACATTTTTTTATTTGTTCGGTTTTCTTGGTAGTAGACCAGGCTTGCGTGTCCAACCAAGCCCTCCATAAAAACTAAGAACATCATAGTCATACACCCTTCGTTCACTTTCTTACTAAATAAAGGAAGTGTCAAAAAGAGATGTATATATAATGTTTGTTATTTCTCCGATTCCGTAGATTGTCAACAGTTTTGCTGTTCTCTTTTGATGCAATTCGTCCAAGCAGCCAAATTAAATACATCATAGTAATTAAGTAGTCGTGCATTGGCACGATTCTATGTTTTGTGTGGTCGTCCAGTCGATATGTCGCCCTGACAATGGCGTTTCATTTTCAGTTATTATAATACTTATATTAAATATTATTTATGCCACACCTGGCCATAAAGTGCCTTTTTCCGCACGCTACGCGTACGGAAAAAGCCGATTTCTGCCCAGGTGTAGGCATAAAATTATGTACCTAACACGTGAGGTAATAAATAAAGCCCTTGATCGCATATTTACGTCCCTCGCTTGCAGCTCGGGTCGCAAACATCTGCTATCTCGGCCTTTCTTTGTTTTACCGCACTAGTTAGGTAATGTACTATTACAATCCCTGCTTGATGCTATATTTTTTGTGAGTTATGGCCTGAGTGCGATTTTCTGAAAAGTGACAAATGATGAATGTTGAATTTTTCCTTTGGAAAAAGGAGGTTGATCACTATTATTTCACTACTCACATCTCATAGGAAAAGTCTTCTGATGCCTGAATTTCAGTTATGTTACTATTTAAAATTGCAAATGGAAAAATGTGAGACAGACATATCCAATGACAAGCAAATGACAAGTCTGCACTCTTTTCGTGAATTGTCAAATTGCTTCATACAATTTACGGCCATCTTAACTTAATATTCTTAATGCCATACAGATATACCTAGTTTGTCCATGCTGATTGATTTCACGGCTTTGAATATATTGTCAGATATATAGGCGATCCATCAGTAATCCGATATTTTTGCTTTTGCAGTGGATAGATATTTCTGCCGATGAGAGTGATCACATAATTTTGATTTTTATAAGTAATCACATGTTTATAAGCACCTCGATCCGATATTTATGCGGATATGGCGCAACGATATTTTTGCCGGGCACAAATCATCAAATATTTTTACTGAGGTAGTGTCGTTAGATACTTATGCGCCCAATAGAGCGTCAGATATTTATGCTCGGCTGTTCACCGTCATATATTTATGCTGGTGACTGTACATATTTTTGGGGGCAAAAATAGAATTAGCTTGGCCTTATTTCTACAAGGATCGTGGTTCCGAGTTTTCATGTGTTTTCGTGTGTCACCTAAGTACTGCTATTAATAATAATAAGATCATTTTAAGATTTATAAGAAACACGAAACTATCTGAAATGTGATGTTGAATGGCTGTATGTTATTTCAGTTATGACCGATTTTATCATGACACCTTGCTTTGTATTGTACGTAAATAGAAGCTACCCTGGTAGGTATATAGTTTATTGCTAAATTTTTCATATAAAATAAATAAAATACATTGTAAAGGGTCCTTTAGAGTTACTCAAACGTAAGTCCTGTCAGTCGTTGTAAGTCTAAAAGATCTCCCCTTAAAGTTATCGGAAATCGAAAATAATTGAAAGGATTAAGATAAGATACGTTTATTGCACTCATATTTTAAACAATATGAACCCAGTAAGGGCACAGAAAACAATTACAAACAAGTCTTAAAAACTAAACAAGTAAGTAAAATTAAAATTTACTTATAGCCAATTAATTAAGTACTTAGGTACCTAAGTGTAACTTGTAACTTATAGTAAATTACCTACAATATTCAATTAATATTTATTTTTGGCAAGACGCTTCAGATATTGTTACAAATTACAGGTCAAATATTGATAACTCTAGGTAATATTATTGATGTTAAAGGTTCGTATAGAAACATCTTCAAAAAACTAATTTCGAAAAAAATTAATTAAAATTGGTGTCTATGTGCAATCCTAAAAGAGAAAAGGTATCGACTGTTTCTAATTTATTATTATTGAAGGAAAAATCTATATTTAAGGGTTCTTTTTGATATGGCCTAAACTGCATTAATTTGGTTATATTGTAATTTATTTTTAAATTATGATCAGTTAGCCAGGAATCTAAATTTGAAAGAATGTTATTTAGATGAGTGTTTTAATTACTTTCGCTCGAACATGGAAACACAACAGATATGTCGTCAGCAAATAGTACACTTGGTGAATCAATTACTTTAGGTAAATCATTAGATAGATAGATCATTTATTTGTATTATTTGTACATCGTCACATTTCAATTAATTATTTACACAAGTAAAAAAAAAAAAAATAAGTAATAAGTCTGCCGGAAATAAAATTGATTACCATTTTGTTAGGCAGACGTCCGGTTTTATTCTCCATAACCCAGTATTTAGTCCACCACTTTCACCTAATAGTCCAGTATATTTTAGATTCCATTCAATCTCAATAGTCTATACACCCTGGCGGGTGCTGCCTCTGCGTGCGTCCCATGACTCGGGCAGGTGCAACATCCGCTCGGTGTACCCCTTACATTTCATTAAATTGTCGAAAGGGTTGCTCTGCGTGTTGGCTTCGGCTCCGTGTACGCCTCCCAAAGGTCCGGAACACCATTGTTCCGTGATGGGAAAGACATAATAAGTGTACCGAAGGTGGGAGGAAACCAATCCGCGTGTGCCCGACGCAGGTCCACCGGCTGCTGCCATGTCTTATTTCTGGCGTAGCATCTGGTCGGTGCCCGTTGAGCACACGGAGGGTGAGTGGATGAGCGTTGTCGAACGTGAGTGCGAGGCCATCGAACCTATTGGGGCTATTACCATCAGCCCCGAAGACGTAAGTTGTGCCATCCGTACGGCTCAAAACTGGAAAAGACTGGGACGGATTGCACAACTTTTGGCTAAAATGGTTTCGATGCTCGCACTCACGGTTGGCTGCGCAATTTCAACAAGCCCTTGAGCTTGGTTCCCTGCCACCTTCCTTAACAACTGGTATAACTTTCCTGCTCTACAAGTCCGGTTGTACAACGGAAGCTAAAAACTATCGACCCATCACGTGCTTGCCCACGCTTTACAAGCTCCTTACATCCATTTTGAGAGCAAAACTCAACGCGCATATTGTCGCAAACAATGTTTTGGCCTCTTCTCAAAATGGTTGTAGGGTTGGGTCCCGTGGTACTAAAGAGCTCGTCCTCATCGACATGGCTATTTGCCAACAAGTTCGGCGGAACAAGGGAACCCTCTCAGCCGCTTGGATTGACTATAAAAAGGCCTATGATTCGGTGCCTCATTCATGGCTGAGAAGGAACTTGACTCAGCTTTGATATTCTTTCTAGGCGCGTGTATGGGGCAGTGGACCACAGTACTTTGTCAACCAGGAGGCAGAGATGGTCCCCCTGGGTCGCAGGATTTTATAAGGATAGAGCGGGGAATATTCCAGGGTGACAGTCTGAGTCCCCTGTGGTTCTGCCTAGCTTTGAATCCTCTCAGCACCCTGTTGAAGGATTCAGGGCTAGGTTGCCGGCTTCGGAGAGAGGGTGAAGTCATTTTTCACCTTCTGTACATGGATGATCTCAAACTATTTGCACTAAATGACCGAGATTTGTTGGAGCTATTGCAAACCACTACAGTTTTCAGTAGAGCCATCAAAATGGAATTTGTTGTCGATAAGTGCGGGATTATGCATGTACATTGTACAGCGGGGGAAAGTAGTAAATTCAACAAATTTACAACCTTCTGAGACAATGTCGTTCAGATCTATCTCTGAAGCAGAAACCTATAAATACCTCGGTATGTCACAGTCGTTGGGTATTGAGGACGCTGGTATTAGACAGGCGACGAAGGAGCGCTTCTTTGGTCGGCTGACAAAAGTACTTTCAACAGTCTTTTGTCAGGTGGCAACAAGGTACGCGCCTTTAACGCTTGGGTAATGCCCCTGCTCACATACTCCTTTGGCATACTAAGATTGACTCAGACCGAGCTGGATGCCCTGGATCGGAGAGTTCGCCTACTGCTCACCACACATCGTATGCTACACCCGCGCTCGTCTGTTATGAGATTGTACATCCCACGGAAATGTGGAGGTCGCGGCTTTTTAAACGCCAAAAATCTTCACAACCGTGAGGTGTACAATCTTAGGAATTATTTCCTTAACGAGTGTGGGATGCATCGTGATGTGGTGGCAGTAGACAGAAATCTCACGCCGCTCTCCTTGGCAAAAGAGAATTGGCGCAAACCTGTGGTACTAAGCACCGAGGACCGCAAGACGGTATGGAAGAGCAAAGAGCTACACGGGCGGTTCTACAAGGCCCTCACGGGCCCTGACGTAGTTCTGCCCGCGTCGGTGAACTGGTTACGATTCGGGGACCTCTTCGGAGAAACCGAAGGTTTTGTCTGTGCAATTGCGGACGAAGTTATCATGACGAATAACTACCGGAAATATATCCTGAAGGACGGTACGGTCGACATTTGTCGGGCATGCCGCCGTCCCGGAGAGTCACTCAGGCATATTATTTCTGGTTGTTCTCATCTTGCTAACGGCGAGTACTTGCACAGACATAATCTTGTAGCCAGGATTATTCACCAGCAACTTGCTCTTAAATACGATCTTGTGGATCACGAAGTGCCGTACTACAAGTACGCACCTACGCCAGTTCTCGAAAATGGTCGTGCCACGCTCTATTGGGATCGATCTATCATCACGGACAGGACTATTGTAGCCAATAAGCCTGACATCGTGCTGGTTGATCGATCGCAGCGTCGGGCCGTGCTCGCTGACGTCACCATCCCCCATGACGAGAATCTCGTGAAGGCCGAGAAGGACAAGTCCAGTAAGTACCTAGACTTGGCTCACGAGATAACCGCCATGTGGGATGTTGACTAGACGATCATTGTCCCGATAGTCGTTTCAGCGAACGGTCTCATAGCGAAGAGTCTCGACCAACATCTTGAGAGACTCTCGCTAGGTGGATGGATCAAGGGTCAGATGCAGAAGGCGGTAATCCTGGACACGGCGCGTATAGTTCGGCGGTTCCTTTCTCTGCGGCCCTAACCACCGGCAGCCTGGGCCCTGCCCCGTTGCCGGCGGCAGTCTAGGTTAGGTTTTTATAATATGTTTATATGTATTTTGTATTGTTTTTGTATGTGTTTTTGTATTTTACTTTTATAATCATATTATATAGCCTAACCTAAGATAAAAAATAAATAAAGGGAGTAATAATAACATTAATATAGACTAAAAATAATATACAACCTAAAACACTGCCCTGGGGAATGGATCTTTTAACATCGGCTTTAGTTGATCTTATTCTACTAATGATACCAGTTTTATTGTCATAATGCTCGATTTCTACACACTGCTCGCGATGTTTGAGGTACGAGGTAAACCATTTATATACGGTTCCTCGTACACCGACACCATATAGCTTATTTAGCAGGATATCGTGAGAAAGCCTATCGTACGCCTTACTCATGTCTAATAAGATTCCCACTGCGTAGTTTTTATTATCAATCATTTCTAAAATTTGATTTACATATTTGTACACTGCTAAGGTTGTAGAATGTTCGAACGGCCTCCTAGCCTAGTTGGTAGTGACCCTGCCTACGAAGCAGGAGGTCCCGGGTTCGAATCCTGGTCAGGGCATTTATTTGTGTGTTTATCACGAATATTTGTTTCTGAGTTATGGATGTTTTCTATGTATTTAAGTATTTATATGTATCTATCTATTATATATATCGTCGCCTAGTACCCACAACACAAGCCTTATTGAGCTTACCGTGGGACTAGGTCGATTTGTGTAAGATTGTCCCATAATATTTATTTATTTATTTATTTATTTAATGTTTTTTTCTGAACCCGTTTTGGCATTCGCTGAATATGGAGTATTTTTCTAGGAAAGCGTAAAGGCGTGTGGACATGGCTGTTTCGAAGATTTTTGAGAATGTTGGTAGAAGGGCAATCGGACGATAGTTATTACAATCTGTATTACATGCTGTCCTTTTTTATATATTGGTTTGATAATAGACTTTTTTAGTGAATCTGGAAAATAACCCTCATTGAAAGACTGATTTATTAAAGAAGTTAAAGGTCCGGTAATCTCTTGAGCACATTTTTTAATCAATATAGGAGGTAATTCGTCGTGGCTAAAACTACGTTTATTTTTTAAATTGCGTATAATTTTAAAGACTTCATTGTCCGTGACTGGTTGTAGGTAAAGAGAGTTGGGGGTCGGCGTGAGCACAGGACGGCCAGCAGCGCGCGCGCACTGTGAGTTGACAGTGTTGACACTGCTGCCCGTACACGTTCCCTCCTCGCCCACTGATACAAATTAGTCGTTAAAATAATTAGCAAGTGTGCTCGGATCTTCAATTATAGTATCGTTTATTTTTAGTTTTATGTTTTTTTTTTGGGAGTTTGTTTGTTCGTTCCTTCACTATGTGGCACATATTTTTAATAATATTATCAGAGGTTTTCATTGTTTGTATGTAGTGTAGCTTTTTTGACGTTGATACAACTTTTTTGAAGATTTTTTCATATCGCTTATAATATTTATTTAGAACCGGGAAGTTAGTGTTACAGATTAAGGGGCTACCCGGCATATTTCACTGTTTTTAAAGTGAATAGGCTTTGTTCAGCTCCAAGCACAACGCTTGAAAAAAATATATAATGTAGCTAGGTATTTGGTCTACATTCGGTTCTACTAAATTGTCGAAAAACATAATACATCAAGTGAAAAAAAAATACCCGTAAACCCTTTTTTCTACCTTAAATCTGTATCTACTCCCTTATCATGCGTCGTAAGTACAAGAAACTAAGACATGTAGTATATATTTATGTTTACTTTAAACGCATCTACTGATTTTTGGATAGGTTTTGTACTTTTCGAGAAATAGCTATTACACGCATTTTTCCGAAAACGCTGGCTCGAGATGCCTGCGCGGGCGACGGGGGCAAGTCGTGTAAGATGGCACTAGTAGTTTATAGGGTTGCGTCCTAGTACAAGCAGCTCTTCCTAGGTGGCGACTTATGCTTATTGACGTATTGTATAACCGGTGAGGAAAGGAAGCGGGAGAAGAAGAAAGCTCAAATCGCCGAGGTCATTGGGATAGGGGACGGCCTTAAGAGTTTTAGAAGGAGTTTGTTCTTACGTGATATTTAATGCCAGGAGTGAGCCAAGGTTTGCCTTTATTTATTTTTTTAATTTTAGTTTTAACTTTAGGAATGCGTATATTTAGAGCTCTTTGTATAGTGTTTGTAAATACAGTAAAGTTTTATTGGGTGTTTTTTTTGAAAGTCGAGAATTAAGTTCCAATTTATGTTACCTAGGTAAGATTTTAAGTTTTGAATATTTTTGTCACTGTATATTCTTTTGTTTGTAAACCATTCTTTGCGTTCTTGGGTTGATGTATTGTTAGCTATGGTGTACGTAATACCCTTGTGGTCAGAGAAACCATATTCGCTAACAGAAATTATATTGTTTTGTTATTGACAAAGGCCATACCATATCTACTGAAAGTTACCGCTTGTTGTTATTTAATCTTGATACTTGTGTAATATCCTTAATCATAAAATAAAAGTACAAATAACATAGACTAGTATTAGATTCTAGCAAAATTGAACAAATTATCTTAACATAAATTATGATTTGTCAGTATTTAATAACAATATTTACAAAATAAGATAATATGGAGGCCTTTTGCCTTGTATTTAGTAAGTTTACATACTGTAATTTTATTCAAAACAGTAACATCAGGGATTTATGGAATTTATCACCTTAGGAAATGAAAACATGATAAAAATTATTTTATCAAAAATATGCAAGTACTAAGGCTGTTTGTTAACTTTGCCGGCCAAAGATTTGATACATTGTAGGTAAAAATTGCCACTTATCGGCGATATTCCCCTCTATTGGCCTCTTGTTGTTGCTTTACAACGAGAATGATGATTATTTATTTATCCTATGGCTAACATAATAAATGATTAATCATTCCAAATAATAGTTCTCGCTTGCCTACATGGTGTTCACATAATTTACAGTTACTGTCTACAAAAACTAATGTGTATATAAATAGATAGATTACCCATCAACAACTTGACATCTGTATCAAGTACAAAATATTGCCATATGTAGTTTTTTTTGGTGTTTGACAGTTCATTTGCTGGGAAGAGTTACCGTGGTTTGACTTGACTCTCGTAAAAATAGCCTAACTAAGCAAAGAAATTACGTGCCACTCTTGTACAAATTGATTATTTACAGCTAGTTCCCAATTATGTACCTACAATTAAAATTAATTATTGAAAAATCTTGAAATTTAATTCGCCCCTCAATTAGACTTTCCGCCAAAAAATCAATGGAGAGTAAAATAAGGGTAACTAACTACCAGGGCCTATACCACGAAAATCGAACGATTGTGGATTCCCTCCGTCTCTGTCGCACTTGCATATTTGAGTGACAAAGAGGTTTCCTCGTCAATGCCAATTTTCGATATTCGTGGTAGGCATGCAGATCCCAGGCAGAAAATATAACCTGCATGTGTACTTACTGAAACTACTAAAAGTAAGGAAATTAACGATGTAATTTATTTATATTATATATGATTAATGTAGAAAAGGCGAATCACCAAAAAACAGTAAACATTACCGACTTTTAAAAAATATAACTGTTGTTACTTAGTTTTAGTAAGTCTTATAAATAATTTAATTGTTACAAATTCAATGTAATTTGTTGCTATGTATTAGGCTTACTATACATATCATAATTTGCTATACCCTGTTAGGGTCCATTGTATTGTACCTATATAGTATCATAAGTACTTGGAATGCAATAAAGATCTCTTATCTAATGCAAAAACAATATGAAAAAAAGCATGTACTCACCTTTTGCATCACCTCCTGATTTTCCTCCCTTGCCTCCCTTTTCGGGCTGCTTTTTAGGCGGCATTTTTAATATCTATTATTTAGGAATATGAATACTTAGCCATAAAAACGAATATTTGATTTATTATTGTCGATATTGACAGTCGCCAGTCGCCATGCTGAGTCCGTTAAGCCCCTCATTCACGGCAGTCCGCCGGCACTCCGGCATGGCTGGGTGTAGCGCACACACGGTGTGCAAGTGGCCCAGCCTGGCAGTCCAATTCGCAATTATTCGTTGAAAGATGCGCAGCGCTGCGTTGTAGCGCATACAATGTACTCGAATGTTAAAAATCGCCGCCATCTCATATGTAATTTTTAATAATGAATAATTAATATTTTATGCATTGCCGCGTTTCTCAATTGTTTATTACTGTAATTTATTGCAATTCGGACTGCAAGGAGGTGGGCGGAGCTAGCAGGATGTTGCCGTACGGCACGCATCCGGCAACGACATTCACGATGCTATATTACGTGCCGGAGGTGCCGGCGGACTGCCGTGAATGAGGGGCTTTAAAAGGCAGCCCAATAGTTCGTATCCATTTTTTTGGTTGCGGATTATGGGGTTGCTGTTTAGTGTGCTGTAAAAACCGTGGCTTCGGATTATTGGTCCGCTAGCGAGCTTGTCCTGTCCGATCCGATAAAAGGCAGCCCAATAAATGGCAACTTAATAATTGATGTATATGTAGTTGCATCGATTATTGGGCTGCCGATTATTGTCGCTCACCAGGCGGCGCCACTCATGCGTGGGTCCTCTGTCTATATTGAAGAATTGTCAAAGTGACGTTTGAAATGTTCCCGCAGGACCCACGTTCCACTAGCGCCCCTAGCGGAAAATCGACTCGCGGTAGTCTTCATTGGGCTGCGTCTTCGCGGGATGGGAAAAAAGTCGGTTCTGGCGCTTCGCCGGCCGCTACCGCGGCACGCTCGCTTCGCTCGCTCGGCTCGCGCGCTGTTAGGTCGCAGTTCTACCAAACACTCTTGGCTTCTCTCGTCATCGTATCTAAAATGACCTGCCTTAACCTTTGATCTAAGGAGTCTGCATTAAAGGCAGCCAAATAAACCGCAACCCAATAATTCGTGTCCATTTTTTTGGTTGTGGATTATTGGGTTGCTGTTTATTGTACTGTAAAAACTGTGGCTTCGGATTATTGGTCCGCTACCGAGCTTGTCCGACCCATTGATCTCCAAATGACCCAACCAGCCCTCGGACGATCCTGCAAGCACCCGTCATCAGCATCTGACTGATGCAACCACAAATACCCTTCCCGCCGTAACGGGATGAGAATTGCCGCTGAAATAGGCCACGCCTCGAGCAGCTCCCCCCCTCGCCCCTGACGGGGCGAGGAGCGAAGTAATCAGTCAGTCAGTCCCAATAAAAGGCAGCCCAATAAATGGCAACCCAATAATTGATGTACACACGCGTTCAGAATTTTATGAAACTTTATGAATGAATTCATTCATAAATTGACCATGCAATTCTGAACGCTATAGAACATGTAGTTGCATCGATTATTGGGTTGCCGATTATTGGCCCGCTTCGAAAGAACAGGGAGCTCTCGCTGGAATTAAATTGGCCCATATTACACGACGCCATATAGGATCATATCTCTGGTCATAAAATATATGTCACCCTTTTTTTCACAATGAAGAAAAAGGGAGGCATATAGATCTATAAATAATAATAATAATAAATAATGGCGTAGGGATGTGACGACCCCATCGCCCACTGGTTTCGACCGGTGCAATCAGTCAACGCAGGGCAGCTTGTGGCGAGCTGTTGGGGAGTAGCGACCCCACGTACCTGAGCGCTCCTGGGGGACTCCGTCGTCCGACTAAGTCCTCCGCCTCTGGCTTGCCTTAACCGGCCACCCAGAGTGGGGTCGCGAGAGCTGTGTTCTCGAGGGTAGATGTGGAAACCTAAGTGGCGAGTTGGCTATATGTTTAAAGTCCAGTGACACCTCTCTACCCCCAGCCCTCATACCGGTGATGCCCTCGAGCCATCTTAGATGTCGCTTTTTGTGGGGGCCCATCTTATGTGGGCGAGTCACCGTCTGCCGGAAATAAAATTTATTACCATTTTGTTAGGCAGACGTCCGATTTTATTCTCCATAACCCAGTATTTAGTCCAGCACTTTCACCTAATAGTCCAGTATATTTTAGATTCCATTAAATCTCAATAGTCTTTACACCCTCGCGGATGCTGCCTCTGCGTGCGTCCCATGACTCGGGCTGGTGCAACACCCGCTCGGTGTACCCCTTACATTTCATTAAATTGTCGAAAGGTCCTCTGCGTGTTGGCTTCGGCTCCGCGTACGCCTCCCAAAGGTCCGGAACACCATTGTTCCGTGATGGGAAAGACATAAATAAATTATAAATAAATATTGTGGGACAATCTTACACAAATCGACCTAGTACCACGGTAAGCTCAATATGGCTTGTGTTGTGGATACTAGACGGCGATATATATAATAGATAGATAAATATAAATACTTAAATACATAGAAAACATCCATAACTCAGGAACTTTTTCAATATTTATTGGAAAATAAACTAAACAACATATTACAACACAAATTTAAATATTGGAACAAATATTCGTGATAAACACACAAATAAATGCCCTGACCAGGATTCGAACCCGGGACCTCCTGCTTCGTAGGCAGGGTTACTACCAACTAGGCTAGGAGGCCGTCAAAATCTATGTCCAATGAATTTGATAATGTAATATGGGCCTGACACACCAGCTGCACGAGTTCACGCGCGCGTACCTACTGGTACCTACCATTAAGCCCCTCATTCACGGCAGTCCGCCGGCACCTCCAGCACGTAATAAAGTACCGTGAATGTCGTTGCCGGATGCGTGCCGTACGGCAACATCCTGCTAGCTCCGCCCACCCCCTTGCAGTCCGAATTGCACTAAATTACAGTAATAAACAATTGAGAAATGCTGCAATGCATAAAATATTAATTATTCATTATTAAAAATGACATCCGTGATGGCGGCGATTTTTAAAATTCCAATACAGTGTACGCGCTACAACGCAGCGCTGCGCATCTTTCAATGAATAAGTGCGAATTGGACTGCCAGGCTGGGCCACTTGCACACCGTGTGTCCGCTGCATCCAGCCATGCCGGACTGCCGGATTGCCGGCGGACTGCCGTGAATGAGGGGCTTTATGTCCTAATTTTTTGTGCTTACTTTACTCCATATCTGTGGAACATACGATACGATCGAGGCTACTGGGGAGATGTAATTTACGTTTATCGTATCGCTTTAGTTATTTGATATTGTTATTGAAAAATGTAACACTATTTTACAATTAGGACGTTATTTTATGAATAGTGTACTTGTAGTGGACGGCGAGTTAGATTGCTATAATGATATCACGTAAAAAGTAACTCAATTTAAATGAAAGGTAAGTTACTGTAAGCTCATTAATTTGCCTTGCTAGCATATTCGTTTGTAAACTACGCTATATATTGTTTTGATTACAATTCACAGACCAATCACTGTATCCTGACACTATGGGGATCATGTACGAAAAACGGCCTCTGAAGAGGCCCCGTTTAGGGCCTCCAGATGTGTATCCCCAAGAACCTCGCCAAAAGGAAGACGAACTCACTTCTACAAACGTTAAACAGGGGTTTTCTACGACCCCACATTCCAGTGATGAATTTGGCACTGCTAGAAATTTTAATTATTCAGCTTCTAAGGTATGCATATTAATTATAATTGTGGGTTGAACATTTAGACTAGGAGATAAATGTACAATATGTTCTTCCACAAGCTTTATAATCCTATATTTTTTTTACAGATAGGACAGTTTTTCTCTGGTATTTTGTCTAAAAAAGAGGAACTTAATACCCTTCCTGACTGTGGTAGAAAAAGGCAACAAGTGAATCCTAAAGATAATTTTTGGCCAGCCACTGCTAGGACTAAAGCTCAAATTGAAGCATGGTTTAAGGATTTAGCAGGTACTTATACTATTGTTATTATATTTATTTTAAAAATCTTTACTGTGTAATAAAAATTTGTGCCTTATAATTTTATTGATATTTAGGTAGCAAGCCATTGTCTCAGTTATCCAAAAAAGCACCAAATTTCAATAAAAAGGAAGAAATATTCATTACTTTAACGGAATACCAAGTATCAATGCCGAGAGCAGCATGGTTCATTAAGCTCAGCTCTGCATACACCGTAGCTGTCTCGGAAGCCAAGATCAAGAAGAGACAACTACCTGACCCCACAACAGGTATGTACATTTTATATTACATGTATAATATTGAGTTATAAAACTATATGCCTCATTTAATCATAAATAATATCCTAAGTAAAGTAGTATTGAATCATAGTATTTATTGTATCATGAATAAAGTATTGAACTAAGGTCAGGCAAGTGATATGCTATACACAATTATTTTTGGTAGTCAGCATAATTTGCATTATTATTGGTACTGTATCGGTATTGTAGAAGGTACTGTAGTAAATCATATTTTCTAAGCATGACAATGAAGACTTCTCATGATAAAGAATCTGGTAAAAGATTGATAGCCTCTTATAATAAACTCAATAATGTCTCATCTCATGTAATAATTAGATTGTAACAAACAATCATACAGCCTGCAATATCCCAACTTTGACAAGACACTAAAATATCAAATTTGAGATATTAGTAATAGGGTCTGTATGCCTTTTAGTGCATACATTCCAATTGAAAACTCAAAATTATATGGTTATATGGAAAATAATATGGCAGACACTATTGAGGACAGAGAAGGGTGTAAATATGTGAAATTGTGAATAGTTAGCTCACTACATTCGTCTTGTCAGGTGGTTATCAGGGCTTGGATATCAATATTTTGTCCATACAAAAATACAGGTATTATTTTGTTTTTTTTTCAGTCTTTTGTGTATTTTTTTATTATTGAAGGGATTATCCTGTTAAAACCCACTTGTTACTTTAAACCATAATAAGTCCTATATAAAGTGCATACAATAATTAAGAATACTTGGCTATTTCGGAGTTTAAAAAAAATACAGATTCTAAGCCCTGGTACATTTGAAATATGTTATCTAAATTATATGTGTATAACACAGTTAGGCAATGCTCCAAAAAAAGGCAGTTTGCCTTCCTAAATAGACATTGTACTGTCAGCTACAAAGATATGAATACAGCCAAATTGCCACAAATATGTATACAGGACTTTATTGCCTGAACATTAAGATCGTGTATACATATTTTTGGCGCTTTGGCTGTATTCATATCTTTGTAGCTGACTGTATACAATCAATTTTTATCTGCACACAAATTATACCTTACGGTGTAATTATAACTTACTATTTTTCTACAAACTTTATGTGCTAAGCGCTTAACAACATTGAACGCTATAAGAGGCTATAGAGTTTATGCCCAGCCTTTTTGTTTTGCACTATCAGTATTTCTTACGTATTTCAGTTCTGAAATATTCCTGTAATTAATTTTCATAGAACAGTAGATTTCTTTGTTACCAATTTTAAAATATGTTTATTGACTCTGTATTCGGTTCTTAAGCGTCAAAGGGATTGCGAAGTAATTAGTCTTCAGTTTACGAATCATCCTAATAATGTGTAGCTGCGGCACCATGGCAACAGGATATCCGGCAACTCTCTAGTTGCGCCACTAACCACTGTGTGTGTAATGTCAACTTACCCATAGGCGTCTTCATAATTGTCTCACGGTCGTCAGAGTAATTTTTTATTCGACAGAAACCATTTTTAGTGTTCCCCACTTGAGTGTAAAACGGGAACGGGACCCTATTGCTAAGACTCTGCTGGCTGTCCGTCCGTCCATCTGTCACCAGGCTGTATCTCATGAACCGCGATAGTGATGTAACCTCTTATTGTTTGCTTGTTTGTGTGTCACACAGTGCACTGAGCCAAATAAATTAAATATTGACAATTTAATTAGTTAAATAGGTTGGACGTAGTTTTAATTCATTCCAACGCAATAATAATTATATATTTTTATTTAACAATTAAATATTATTTGATCGTGTTGAGTCCATTGAGGTAGAAAATAAATTTGCTTAAAACAAAACAAATAAAAGATTACCTAAACTTCTAAAGGCTAAAGACTTCGCTGAAGTTATATACGTGAAAATTAGTTTTGCGTATCGCATTTTATACAAATAGTTATGTAGGTAAAATCATATAAATAGTAATATACCACAGATTGATAAGCAAATCAAAATTTTGAATAACTGATTAGATATTACCATTCTGTTTGTTTTCATAACTATCTGGGGCGGGTTAAGTAAGATCTTTGACTACATACTTAACCATACTCGTATCGTCAAATTAAATTACGACTGATGTTATTGTTGTGTTTGGTAATTGATTTATTTTACTATATATCTAAAGCAGGCAGGCAGTTGTATGACTGTCACTGCCTGTATCCAATTGCTCCCATTCTCAAGTGTTTCTCGTTTAATTTATGACAATTTGATAAACATTCCAATTATCCCTTACAGAATGGACCTCAACATTAATAAAATTCCTCAAAGATCAAATACCAAAGCTAGCAGAGCATTATCAATGTGCTGCCTCAGGGAACGTGTCCGATAAGACGCCGCCGTCCCAGTCAGGTAACTATCACAATAACTTAATGAAAAGAAAATACAACCGTGTAGTTTCTATATAAATATTTGAACATTACAGGGCAAGGCACGCCCAGTCATAACTCCTCTGGCAACCCACCAGGCAGCTCTACTCCTACTAGTTCAAATATACCTAATACTATGCACTCTCCAGGGAACGCAAGTAGTAAGTATTTTTCTACCTATTGTGAATTAAAATTAAGAAAGAATGCAAGATTGTTTTTTATCATTAACTGCCGGGAGTAAAATTTTGTGAACAAATTAAAAGCTATAAATGTTAAAACACTTCTCAAATGCTATAAAATGTCCAAAAATTCACTTGAAAGTGTCGAAACGGCTTATCTTAGGGTAAAATTTGATTTCTATTATGTATCGATTTAGCTCTGGGATCCTCCACTCCCAACTCTGCAGAGAGCACGGACTGGCGGCAAGCCCTGAAGCTGTGGAACTACTGCTGCCGGCTCGCCAAGTACTTGTTGGACGAGGGCCTTCTAGACCGACACGACTTCCTCACGTGGATCATTGACCTGCTTGACAAGAGAGCGGCTGATGATGGTTTATTAAGGTAAACTTTCCTGTTTTCTTAAAACACTTTGTAAATTTTACATTACAACAATAGAGTCCGTCTAAGGTAAGTTTCCTTGATTTTACTTTACCACAGTCCACAGACTGCGGAATTGTTAAGTAAAAGTTTTTTAGTGAAGTTTGACGTTTAAAATAACACTTTAAAGTTTGACAGTTTATTAATGGTTGGAAGAGTTAACGTGATTTGACTCTAACTAACTTAGTTTCATCTTTTGTTCAGGCTTTTCCTGCCACTGGCATTACAACACATGAGCGAATTTGTGTTCTGCGAAGGGCTGTCGAGGCGGCTGGCCACCACCTGCGCTAAGAAAGCCGCCGCCATCTGTTCTGTGTTGTCTGATAGCACGATACGCACTCTCAACCAACCTATGGTCTTCTCGAAAAGCACAGACAGATCAGGAGGTAAGGTGTAAAATCCAGGTTATTAATCATATCATACGTAGCTAAGGTAACAATAACTTTAATATATTAATTTCAGACTCACTTAGAGCAATGTCTCCTGCTACAGAACAAGATATTAACGAATTAAAGCCGATGTTGTCTCAAATGAAACGTTCGGGAACTCCTGCAGAACACAGCCAAGGCTCCCTCAGCACAAATCACTCCTCATTGGGGACCCCCAACCCGCACTCCATAGGCACTCCTAATCCTATGGGCACACCGAACCCGACGCAAGGACTCGACATCAAAGAAGAATACAATAGGCCTATAAAGGAAGAATACAATAGACCTATAAAAGAAGAATATAATAGACCCATTAAAGAGGAATATAACAGGCCTATAAAGGAAGAATATAGTAGTAGGCCTATAAAAGAAGAAAGCAGCTCGCCTGTACGAGACACAAAAACCACTCTGACGGCGGTCGTCACGGCCGCGCTCAACCCGATACAAGTCGGCTTCGGCGAGGTGTTGACCTGCCCGTACCACAGAGACGTCATCATTCAACTGGCGGCAATCTTACAGGTTCAAATTATATCTACTGTACAACTAAAATATAAAACAACTCTCAACAAGTATGTTAACACTAATCTTATTTAAATTTTACAGATTATTTGCGTAGAATGTCCTACGGCTATGGTATGGTCGGGCTGTGGTTCCTCCCTGCAGGGCTCGCCCTTGGACTTATTACCGCTCCCACCATCCGCGCTACCTATGCCTCATATGGACTCTGATATAACTGAAGACCACAGGAAAATGGTATGAATAAACGAATATTTTCTTAGTTTGCTTTTGTGCACTATTTTAATTCTTGATTAATTTGTTTTTATTTTTTCCTTAAAGGTTTATGAGGCTGAACAGAAAATTGCGGCCAGAAGCAAAAAGGCAGAAAGTAAATGGTGTACTGACAAGTGGCAAACCAGCTCTCAAGGTACATTAACCACATAACTTTTTACTTTGAGTTATGTTGGTGTTCTGTTTTTAATACGAACCCGTCTTGTTCTGTAGCCCGTGTACTGGCGGTGCTGGAGGCCTTGGATCGGCACTGCTTCGACCGTGTGGACCCCAACAACAACTTGGACACGCTCTATAAAGAGGTCTTCGCTCACTGTACGCCTCCCTCAAAAGATACTGACATAAAGGACCCAGTAAGTTTACGTTTACTTGCGTTTTATAAAAAAACTCCAAAAATCACCCTTTTATTTGTTATAGTTAGAAAACGATTTAAATTAGCCAGTTTGAATCCTAGATCTTGCTGGCGCCTACATTTGATGTCTATAATTTTAGTTTATGCACATTTTAAATGAAATAACATATTTAGCTATTGTAGCCTCTGTTTTTACTCAGGAGACAGACATTAAAATGCATTTTTCCGACTTAGCTTTAAGATATGGCAAAAAAAACCCACTTTGACCGTCATCAGCGAGATAATTCCCTGCATCAGAGTAATTGAAGTAATGTTTACGAGTGTTTGTGCAGGAGTGGGCGTGCTCGTACGCAGTGGTGCGCGTGCTGTGCGAATGGGCCGTGTGCGGCGCGCGCTGGGGCGAGCACCGCGCCATGGCGGCCGCCGCGCTGCTCGACAAGCGCCAACAACAGCTGCTGCACCAACACCACGAGCAACACGCCCACGCCACTGGTCAGTTACTACACACACCGAGTTATAAGTTTTTACGATTCTAACTGAGGGGGACCCTACACCATTTTAGACCAACTTCACCCCTAGATCCACATTATTGTAAATTAACACTAATACCAAACTAAATTATTACGATGCTTATGTGTGGTGACCGCGAGGTGTCTTATTACGTATGGCCCGTCTAAATAGTAGCTGAGATTATTTGTGGCTCCCAACCAATCACTTAGCCATGAACCTACCTCGTTACCAGCTGAACTAGCTTAACATCATCATGGTTCACGCTTTAACTAAGTACATCATCCGTGTTTTCGTACGCTTTCACATCATTTTTTTCCACGCCCAAGTCCAAATTAAATCCAAAAAATCTAATCTCTGTATGACCCTTATCCCTGCCCCCCGCCACTCTGTCCATCCGTGCCCATAACTGTAACCGTAATAATATATCATGTAGTTGCACTGAACTCACGTACTCCCATTGCGTTAAATATCTTGGTGTTTTTATTGACTCCTTCATGAATGGGAATAATCAGATAGATGCTGCCGTTGGCAGGATTAGAAAATTCATTTACGTTTTTAAGACCCTTAGAACTGTTGCTCATCTCCCAACTCTAAAAATCGTGTACTTTTCGCTGGCACAATCTATATTAACTTATTGTCTTACGGTTTGGGGTGGGACAGGAAAAACGAAACTCCTCCGATTGGAAAGAGCTCAAAGGGCTGTTCTTAAGGTTATGTTTTGTAAACCAATTCGCTTCCCTACTTCTGAGCTGTATTCTATAGCTAAGGTCTTAAACGTTAGACAATTATTTATTTTGAAAATTGGACTGCGCAAACACCTTGATTTACCTTTTGTTAAAAAAACTTCTAAACGACGGGTAGACCGTATTTGCAAACTTATACCCACGCGTATTGCTCTTGTTAGGCGACATTATGACTATCTCTCAGCTAAAATCTACAATAAATTGAACTCTCTGTTAAATATTTACACACTGACATACAGGGAATGTAAGATGAAAATAACTAACTTCCTAAAAGAACTTAATTACGAAGAGACCGAAACACTGTTTAATGATTTCTAATGAAAATATATAAAAGTGCAAATGTATATATAAAGTGATAAACCTAGTACTTACCTTGTAATTGTAACAACATTATTAATATTACAAATATTAATAAATAATTATCTAACCATAATTTAGCAACCCTAATCTTAAAGTAACATAATTATATTCACTATAATTAAGTTTAGCTTTGTGTTTTTACCAGTATGAATGTTTCAATTTAGAACATAACCCCCTTTTTGTCCCGAGGTGGGCGTAAGAGCTGCGACACAGTTTATACTAATGCAGCTGCTTGCGATCATATTGTTTATACATATTTGTTTTTATGTTCAATAAAATCTTTGAAATCTTTGAAAATCTTTATCATAGATTATTGCTGATGAAGGATTGTCCTTCAATATTATTTAGTGTGTATGCTAGCATAAAAGTTAATTTGCTTATATCATGTTTAGCAGTCAGCTCTTTATGCGAATGAATCATATAACTAGACGCCACTGTAAAAGCCTGGCATTTTATTTTATTACTTTTTATTGTAGTAATTATTTTGTATGCTTTGCGAAGTAATAAGTGATGTACGTGTTTGAATTATCTTCCAATTCCATGACTTAACCAAGAACAGACTAAGAACTGAATTGTGTACAATAATGTGGTGTACAAAGCTAATTAAATTTATGCGAGTGTCGTGTTTCCCTTTAACTTGTAAATATATTTCTTAGTTTTCATGTTTGTGTTTTGTACTTAGGTGCAACCTATTCACTCTCTGCTCGACCATGGCGATATCTTTCAGTCGTCATGAATTAGTTAAATAGTATGATATGGCAAGTTCATATTGTTCCCACGCCCCGTATTATCACACCTTGCGACGCACATAGCCAATAACTGTACCAAATAATAGTAAAATGTAAAGAATCTGCAAAATACTTTTAAGTCGTTTTTCAGAATTCTATTATATTAATAATCTATTTAAAAGCATTTTGTAGTCGAGTTTTGGAAAGCGTTTTGTAAACAAGTAATCAATAATGAAATTAAGCATTGGACGCTGCAGCGAATTATATGCAATAAAATTAATTTAATTACATGTTTACACAGATCTGCATAGAGAGCCTACCTGCGATACGTATGCTCTGTGATAAAGTGATGTGTCGCGTTAATAAAATAGGTTAAATGTGGGTTCAATAATATTATTATTAACTAGCAATAACTTTCCCTACTACACAGTGGTACATTTGTGAATAAGTACATAAATCTTTAAAAAACATTGGATATCACGTACTTCCTAATCTAACGTACGATATGCGAGTTTGCATGTATGTATGTTTGTGACTCTTGCGCATTGCGATTAACTAATTCTGTGACGAATTCGTGGGCGCATGCTCTAAAATATGCTGTTACCGAAATTTTTAATATCTTATGTGCACGTAACGAAAGTAATTAAAGCAAAGGCAAAGCAAAGGTTGTCTGGAAGAGATCGCTCTTGAGCGATAAGACCGCCTGTTGTTTGCCTCTTTTTCATGTGTAATCTATACCAGTTTGTGTTATTTTTGTTGTTTTGAGGTGCAATAAAGAGTTATTGTATTGTATTGTATTGTTGTTGTAATTATATAAAATTACTCTAAAAAGTATTAAATAATTAGTCTTTCCATTTAGAGAGAGATGAACGAATTCCAATTTCGAATTGACGCAGACAGCTTCAGCCCTTATACTCGTACGACGAGTGTTATAAGTGCGGCACCTTTACAAGTGGCTAGATGTTCAGCGTTGTGGCAGTATTTATTTTTTCAAAGTTTCTCAATGATCGCCTCCGACTGTTAAATATCTGAAAGTAATCTGTTGGATACTTTAATGCGATACTTCTTGCGCAGCGCGAATATCACTATGCTTTTCCTCGTTGTTGTTACCTTCTTTTTGTCTACTTGAATGACAAAATCAGAATATTATCAGATTATATGAGTGGTATCGCGCTTGCTTGTTAACTTTATATTAAACAGGACTTATACCCTTAATTTCCTTATATATCCTTTACTCCCGACATCACGCCATTTTCTCACGCTCATTTCTGTAACATCCACTACTATAATAGGCAATAGTAAATAGTAACTACTGCTACTGCAAGACCGCGGATTGGAAAAATGTTGATTGAGTGTGATATACTAGTGGATTTTTATTTTACTGTCGTTTATTTTTTCACGTCAGTTTTGAATGAAATTTGGTGGGTAGGTAGATTTCCTTTATTCTACGCTAAACAGATACAAATTCAGAATTTGCGACAAAAAAAATGTACTAAATTTTCCCACTGAGTTACGATTTCGTAACTCTGTGGAAACAATTATGTAAGGATTTACTAGGATAAAAATGTAGGGAATTGGATCTATCCTGATGAGAATAAGGAACCCTTCCTACCTTCAAAATTTTATTCAAATCTGACGCGAAAAGAAATGACAACAAAATAAGAATCCGCCTATACATGAACGAACGGAACGTGCCGTTAAGTAAAAAAAGACTGCAAGTTGTTACTTTTACTGTGGTTACCACACTGCGGCGTACTTAAATCCGGACATAGATCAATGGTTATAAATTTGTCCAATTCAGCTCAACTTTTTGCCATGAGTTTTCATAGTTACAAAAACATTTTTACATATTTTAATACCAAAAATTTAAAGATCATTTCAATTTGAATGGAATAAATGATTTTTTTTCAAAATTGTTGTCAGTTTTTGAAATATCCACCATTTTCTAACAGCTGTTTTACCATTTCTTGATGAGCGAGCTCCAAACATCTATCTAGTTTTCGACCTCATTGCTAGTAAATCATAATAAGTCATCGTGCGTATTAGAACATAGACTCTTAAGGAGGAAATTCAGATATTTACGAAGAAAACTACTTAACTATGAAACATATACTCACTATAAGTATACGCAAATTTATAAACAGGTTCCTTCTCAAGGTTATAGGAATCATAAATAGTATATTTCTCAAATTGTTAATAAATTATTCAAATTTTCCGCGACATCTCAAATTGTACCGGTGTATGACATGCCGAATTTTAAATGTCCCCGTGTATGACAGTAAGCTTCGAACACGAGAGGGATTGGGCTATGGTCCCATGGTATGGTGGGTTGGCCCAAAGCGGGTTGGGGACTTCATACAGGCAAAATTTTATCGACTAACGATGAAAACTCAGGATTGATCAATTTTAGTCTTGGGAGTTTTGATTATGTTAGTTTGATTAAATTAGTCGTCGATTAAATACCAAAGACTAAATATTTAAACGATTACCTAATGAATTTGACTAATTTTCTCTCGATTAAAATACACGAATTTTTTTATTAGTCATCTTAAGGATTGGACAACTGAGGTCTAAATTGCGAGAACCAGCCGCCATTTTGGATTTCGTTAGTTTTGATCTGATCGTCATGAAAATTTATATCTGAGGATCCGAGTGGTTCTTTATAACGAATCTGAGGTTTAAATTGCGAGAAACGGCCGCCATCTTGAATTTCTTCAAATTTGATTCGATTGTGATAAAAATCGATATCTGAGGATCCGAAAAGTTCTTTACATCGAATCTTAGGTCAAAATAGCGAGAAACTGCCGCCATCTTGGATTTGATCTGATCGTCATAAAAACTGGTATCTGAGGATTCGGGAGGTTCTTTATACTAAATAACGAATCTGAAGTAAAAATTGCGAGAAGCGGACGCAATATTGGACTTCTTTAGTTTTGATCCGATCATGATAAAATCGATATGTGAGGATCCTAGAGATTCTTTATAATGCATCCTAGGTCAAAATTGCGAGAAACGGCTACCATCTTGGATTTCCTCAGTTTTGAGTTGATCGTGATATAAATTGATATCTGAGGGCCTGAGAGGTTCTACACAACGAATATTAGATAAAATTTGGGAAAACCAGCCGCCATCCCTTAACTTTTGATCCGATCGTAATTAACCGAAAACAGTTTAGTTATAAAGAACCTCTCGGGCCCTCACATATCGATTTTTATCACGGTTAGATCAAAACTGCGAAAATTCATGATGGCGGTCGTAAACTGTACCGTAATAAACTGGGCTTCGTGTAAGCCGTACTCTTATTCTGCAGACCATAGAGGGTCTCCTAAATAAGAGTAGGGATGGCTTAGACGAAGCCGAACGAAGATGACTTACGAATGTTTTGAATTTGTCTGGCAGTTGCCTGGCGGACATACGCACTATGGAGATCTGTTCTAACTTTTAATCGAGATTTAAGATCGTGAAATATAGTTTAGATTAACATGGCGATTGATCAGATCAGTAGTTAATCGAAAACTCCGTCGATTAACTTCATCGCAATTCAATTAATCGCGTTTTTTTGCGATTTTTTTTATCGAATAATTAGTTTACTAAAAACTTAAAGACTAATGCCTATCTCTGCTTCACGTACACTTTTGAATATCTCCGCAGAAAGAGCTGGTATCTCAAATGATATTTCGTACATACGTTCGGAAAAACTCATTTTTACTAAGAGCCGAGGTTCGGACCCGTGACCTCCGGATTGAAAGTCGGACGCTTTACTGTTCGTTCGACTCCCAAAGCTCAAAATCATCTTCTTACATTAAATCATAAAATTAGCAAGGGAATGATATGTGTGTCATTCACTACTACACGCTATAATTCCCTGTCCGTGTGTATGACATGCCTCCAAAATACTAACTCATACAAAATAATCAATATGAAATACACGAAATCCAATGAGTTATTTTATGATCAAACAATTTTAATAAACACCTATCAAGTAACTCGTTAACGAGTTTGTTGTAACGACCCTGTTTTTCTCTTCACTTTCGTTCCCCATCGTTAACGCGAAAATCTCCGGAGCTGACTCACTGTGGAAAGTGGTGGCCACGAATCATCTTGTATTTCATTTCGGTCGGTGATCTGTAGGAGGATCATGCAGCACTAATACGTATTAGATCATACATACTTAACAGGCGGAGCGTCCGTACTCCGCAATCTATTTGCTTAAGAAAATTGATGCGCCCCTACTGCTGCTTCGATTGCTAAAACCATATCCCTTTTGTTTTGCACAAACAGAACCGTATTACCGCCTAATACAATAGTTTATAACTAAGGCACTTACAAATCTTTGTCCCAGGTATTAATGTGTATGGACACGTTTCAGGATCCGACGACAAGGAGTCCGTCACGTCGGGCAACGGCCTGTATAACGGGCCTCCGTTGTTCCAAAGCCTCTTGTTACGATTCCTAGACTGCGATGCGCCTGTACTAGGTAAGACTACTGAAACAAATTATAATATTCATACCAATTGCAGGAATAATATCACGTAGTTAAATATTGTGTAAGGCTCTGGCAAATAGCTCATGTAGGTCGGCGGAGCGCTCACAGTTCACACAAAGTACGCAGCTTTCGAACAAGTACTACGCAAAGCCCGCGAGCCTTTAGCTAACTAGGGTGTACTCTCTATTTGTCTTAATATCTAGGCACACCTTCGTGAAGACGTCATTATGATTGTACGAATTCTGTTTCAATATTGTCTGGCAAATCATTTTACTAGATACTCAAATTCGCTTTAAATAAATATAACTACATATTGGGTTGATTGTACCTAATAGTTCAATAAAAAGTTAGTGTGGTTCTCTCTGTCTATGTTTCATGTTCATGACTAACGCTGTGCCGTTCTCGGTAATTTACCCGATTTTGTATAAGAAAAGTTACACCGCGCGGAATATTCCCCATACAAACCGCATAAATTACCGTAGGTTACCGAAAACGGTACATCACTACTTCCCTTCGAGTCTTTGCACACTGGCGTTTTTGGCACCGTTAGGTAAGGGAGCGTGAACGCGGCGTGTGCAAAGGCGTAGGTGGCAACAAAGACTAATGTAAACAACGTCGGTTTGCAGACGACAGTCCGAGCGCGCCGCCCACCAACCGGCAGCAGTTCGCCAACCTGGTGCACTTGTTCGGCGAGCTCATACGCCGTGACGTGTTCTCGCACGACGCCTATATGTGCACGCTGATCTCCAGAGGTAACTTAATACTAACATTTTGACATTGATATGGGTTCCTAAAATTAATTATTAAGGAAGTATAGGAAATAAGAGAAGTTGGTTTTGTAGACTAAATTGGAAATTTTTTATACTCCCGTCAAATTATGAAAGCGCGATCAATGACCAATTTAAGGTGTGACCTCCGATTGCGCATATTTACTATGAGCATATAGGACTCACTTATACTTGACTGGTGGTAAGTGATAGGAATTAGATTACTTTGCCCCACATGTGGATAAAATGCGTTTTTCCACGCTAGTTTTAAAGGACAAAACAGCGCTTTTCGAGCTAGTGAGGGGAAAAAAATATTGTTGAATTATGTCACTGGTAAAAGTTTCTTATGTTACGCAGGGGATCTGATATCGCCGACGGAGCCAACGACGTCGTCGTCGGGCAGCAGCAGCAGTGGCACCGCGGCGCCCGCCACCGGCGGCAGCGCTTCGCACAACATGGACGACGACATCTTCGCGGGCATCGACCTCAAGCCCAAGATGGAGGCAAGTCGGGGGCACTAAGTGAGGGGACGAAACTGATTCCACACCTACCGGACTATCGATAACAGGACACAAGCCTGCCAACTACTGTTTAAAATTTTATTGTCAACCCATTCTGACAGTCTTTTTTCTTCCTAGCGTTTTCCCGGCTTATGCCACGGCTCAGCGAGCCTGGGGTCCATTCCGGTTCCGGTTCCGCTTTGGCAACTAATCCCAAGATTTGGTATAGGCGCAAATTTTTACGAAAGCGACTGCCTTCTGACCTTCCAACCCAGAGGGTAAACTAGAATTTATTGGGATTAGTCCGGTTTCCTAACGATGTTTTTCTTCACTGAATATGATTTGTAAATATCAAATGATATTTCGTACATAAGTTCGGAAAAGCTCATTTGTACTCGTACAAATGAGCGTGGTTCGAACCCGCGCTCTTCGGATCGAAAGTCGCACGCTCTTCCCGCCGGGCCACCAACGCTGGTACCCCCTACTACGCCACTACGGCGATCTGACAGCCATACGGTTTACATATTCGCTTCGCTCTCCAGGAACAGGCACGGATGGATATGGACGACTCGAAAATAGACGACGATCTCGATAAGCTATTGCAACATATAAAAGAAGACCAACAAAACTCTATGGACGCGCCTGACAGTCCTAAAGACCCCGGGGAATCGTCACACAGGTTTGTTTGCATCACGTATACGGCCTCGGCCTCCTAGCCTAGTCGGTAGTGACCCTGCCTACGAAGCAGGAGGTCCCGGGTTCGAATCCTGGTCAGGGCATTTATTTGTGTGTTTATCACGAATATTTGTTCCTGAGTTATGGATGTTTTCTATGTATTTAAGTATTTATATGTATCTATCTATTATATATATCGTCGTCTAGTACCCACATCACAAGCCTTATTGAGCTTACCGTGGGACTAGGTCGATTTGTGTAAAATTGTCCCACAATATTTATTTTATTTATTTATTTATAGTTTACAGTACATATGGTGCTACATTACCGCACTAGTGCGATAATATGCGCTTTATGTGCTTACGTCAACAATTCAAAGGGCATATGTAAGTTAAGGTGGGAGAAGATTGAGTGGTTTTTTGATGAAATAGACAGTGTTGTGTTAAAAGAAACCCTCGTAAAAGAAAAAACTATTTGATTCCTTTCGTTTGTTTAAATTAGAAGGCATGGTCAGGACTATATGAGGGATAAGATTGAAATAGTGTCTAAAATTTCATCTACTTACCTTATAAATATTATGGGATAAGATCGAAAATCGACGAATTTGCCACAAAATGGCACATAACACTCCAGGCGGTCACTGTAGACTGAGCGGCGGATCGTAACAAGATGGCGGCTTAAAGGATGATACCAGCACTAAAACATTAAACGAAGTAGGGGATTTATACGGGGCTTTTCATTTTTCCCCTTTTTTCATCTTCTCCGACCTTACCTTACTGTAACACGTTGTACGATAAATAATAAATAAATATTATTGGACAATCTTACACAAATCGACTTGGTCCCACGGTAAGCTCAATAAGGCTTGTGATGTGGGTACTAGACGACGATATATATAATAGATATATACGTATAAATACTTAAATACACGTGCGAATAGGTAATTCGTCCTAAGTGACAACCAAATTAATTTTAAATTAAGAACTCACGACGATATGACAGAGTCTACATATCAAGAGAACTTGATAGTCACTTGTTTTGTTTTTGAATCATAAATGTATCATCAATATCATCATGCATTTAAGGGTTAAAAGAGTCCCTTCGGTTGTATTTTACTTTATCGCCATTCGAATGCTTTCAACACAACCCATTCGGTTTAACACAATTTCGAATTAAACACAATATTTTTTGTTATGAATGAATGAAAATGAAATGCCTTACGAATTTCCTTCCCTTCGCACTTTTATCGTAATGTCCTATTAGCTCTTTTTGTGGTGCAATATTAATGTATTGTGTTTTTTACAGTGTAAACTCTCCAATGATGGGCTCCAGTAGCATGAGCATACCCGGAATGAACTCAATGGGAATGGGTCCCATGTCCGTCTCAGGTAAACTTTTTATATACTTTTAAAAAAGGTGGATGCGACGCCAGTGTGGTTGGTATTAATATTATGACTCATAACCAGGGCCGTATGGCGTATGCCAATGACGTATATAAACCAGGGTGTCCACTTTCTGGAAAGTCAGGGAAAGTCAGGGAAAAGTCAGGGAAGCTCACAGTGGTCATGGAAAGTCATGGAAAGTCAGGGAAATAATTAGGAGGTCTGGGAAAAATACTGCCCTGAGATAAAAATACCAAGAAGTTTTTAAAAATATTTAAAAAATCTGGTCAAGAGCATGTCGAGTAGCAATCATGCTCTGTGTGAAATCTATAACTCATCAGTTACAACAAAGATATTTTACTAAGAACAAATCCTTTTTCTAAGAACGATTATTTCTCAAAAACTCGAAAACGTTTTAACACTTTTAATATATCAAAGTAATTATCATTGAACGTACACACGCGTTCAAACGTACATGGGCCATTTATGAATGAATTCATTCATAAACTGCCCATGTAATATTGAACGCGATAGTACAGTCAACAACACACCTGTGTATACAGCCAAAGTGCCAAAAATATGTATAGAGAACTTTATTGCCAGAGAATTAAGGTCGTGTATACATATTTTTGGCACTTTGGCTGTATACACAGGTGTGTTTTTGACTGTACATGTTAAAGCCTTAGTTTAGTTTCCCAATTTTTCGAATATTTCAATATTACCGATAAAATTAAATGAATTAAAAACTGCAGAGACCCATTTTCAACTGCCTACTCACACTCACCTCACCCTTACGTGTTAAAGCAAAATAATAAAAGTTATTTTTCTAAATCGGCATAATGAATATAAAAACTGACAAGTGCGTGTTCCGTGTCGCACTGTAAAGGGCTCGAAACGAAGGGTCATGGTGTTAATATACGCGGTTAATCCGATCTAAAGTATTTAATTTTCGTTTTACATAAATGAAAATTATACTGTATTGAGTACTGATTTTTTCACATAGTTTTTAAACTTCCAGAGCCAATATTTCTAGAAATATTTACCTAATTGAAATGAGGCTTAATTTAAGGTTTTATCAAATGACGTAGGTACCGCACTGATTGATTTATCGAAAAAAAAAAAGTATTTACATAGATATTTATTTAGATAGATATACAGGGTGACTTCAAAATGGTAATACAAAATCAATGTTTTACACACATTTCCCCTAAACTAAGCCTCTCAATTAAGTATCATGCATTTAAAATAATCGTAAGAATATTTTTTTAAATTTTTAATTTATCCTATTTTGTTTGACTTAACATGGTTAACCTACCATAATAATTAACAAAGAAGTTTAAAAAATCACTTTCCTCTTTAGTTGTCAATCACCTACCATGGTATTTATGAAGAAAACGTGTTTTGATTATTAAGTGACACTTGTCAAAGAAAATAAGATTTACCGTAATATTTTGATTTCACTATTAAATAAAATGCCTCGACCTTATCCTTATACTAATATTCAAAATATGGATATGCTTGATTTTTATTTAACATCGCGAAGTACTGTGCGAGCTCAGGTATTATTTAACGAACGGTACCCTGATTGTCCAACACCTACACGTGTGTTAATAAACAGTAACATCCAGAATTTACGAGACTATGGTCAGTTTGCAGTTCCGGTGCATGCTCAAGCTCGAGGCCGACGGCCGCGGTATTCACAAGCTTTTCGGAGACGAGTGCTCGAGTATTTTAACCGCAACCCAGAGGCTAGCACAAGGGACGCTGCTGCGAGATTCGGCACGAGCCAATTGTTATTTGGCGGCTAATGAAAGCTGAAGCAAAACATCCGTTTAAATTTCAAAGGGTTCAGGATATCGTATTAGCAGATTACCCTAGAAGAGTTATTTTTGGTCGTTGGCTGCAGCAAAACTTACACCTAAATATCTTATGGACCGACGAGGCAACTTTTACAAGAGTCGGCATGTTTAACGTCCACAATGAACACTGGTGGGCTGATCGTGATGCAAATCCTCATGTAACTCGCCGAGACTCTTACCAGACTCGTTTCTCTGTAAACGTTTGGGCAGGCATTCTGAACAATTGTGTAATTGGCCCATATTTTATTGACGGGAACTTAAATGGACCGAAATATGAAGATTTCCTGAGAAACGTGTTACCGATTTTGCTACAAGATGTGCCGGAGCAAAATTTGGATAATCTTTATTTCCAGCAAGATGGTGCACCAGCACATTTTGCTCTAAGTGTGCGAAATTATTTGGACAGACAATTCCCTGAGAGATGGATTGGACGCAATGGTCCAGTCGCATGGCCGCCTCGAAGTCCCGATCTGACGCCACTCGACTTCTTTTTGTGGGGCGAAATCAAAAGGAGAGTGTACACACGGGAATCGAATACCGTCCATGAACTTCGCCAAAAGATAATTCAGGCGTTTGATTCAGTAAAAGCCAATGAATTTATTCTAGGCAGACTTAAGATCAACCATAGACGGCGGGCGGACTTATGTGTCCGGGAAGGCGGTGGTCATTTTGAACACATCTTAAAATACGTTTAGGAAAAGTAGGTTCACACTTATCTACTTAAACGTAGATATTTTAAGCTTGTAATTTACGGTAGTTTAGGTACATTAATAAATGATTTTATTTAAACTAGCTCCGTTTATTATTTTCACAAATTTATCAGGGTACTTAAAACTAAACAACAAACAAGTTAATATTGTCTTCTGTTACCGCGATTGTTATTCATTGAAATTTAACACTTTAGAACGGAATAATCGCGTTTATTAACACCATGATCCTACGTTTCGAGCCCTTTACAGCACTCGTTTTCACAGGGTTAAGATGATGACTGAGCAGCTTAACACGACATGTGCCTTAACCTTGTGAAAACGAGTGCTGTAAAGGGCTCTAAACGTAGGATCATGGTGTTAATAAACACGATTAATCCGTTCTAAAGTGTTTAATTTCAATGAACAAACAAGTTAGTTATACGACTGTCACTCATAGTGATATCGATAATAACTTGCTTTGATGATAACATCGAGTGACAGGTATGACAGTCAGGTATTGAATGTAGTGTAACAACACTTCGGGACTTTAAATATTTGTTTTGTTAGAAAATTAGCGATAATTAAATACAGCTAATTTTAACAACGGGGTGCATGTATTATATAGTTTGGCATTAACTGAGCCACAACCAAGTGTTTTGTATTACGATTTTGAAGTCACCCTGTATAGATAGAAAAACTCTTTGTTAGAGGTATGCACCTCTAAATACAAGGAACTCATTATTTATAAAATTTTATGAACGACAAGATGCTTCCTACAATAATGAGGCAGGTGATATTTTTATGAACACTCTAATGAAGACAAGCAAAATAAATCCGTGAAATTGATAACCTCTAAATCTAAATCTTTGTTATCCGCCTATCACGACTCGTTTTCTCAGGAAGAGGCATCAAGTTGAAAATGTTGAATTTTTTTAAAAGTCAACTGTACAACTTGTACGAATATGTATATTGGTCACGCCAACAAAGTGATAAAATAAAAAGGGGTTATAATTTTTTTAGGGTACCTCCCGTACACTTAAAGTGGGGGATGATTCTTTTTTCGTTTCAACCCTAGAGTGTGACATATCATTGAATAGGTATTTGAAAAATAATGAGGGTTTTATAAAAACACTTTTTGATACAGTTAATATTTTCGGAAATAATCGCTCCAGAAGCTTAAAAAAATGTGCCCCCCCCTCTAACTTTTTAACTATGAGTTAAAAAAATATGAAAAATTTACAAAAGTAGAACTTAACAAGAACTTTATTGGAAAATTATTTTGAACTTGATTGGTTCAACGGTTTTTGAAAAATTGTACAAAATAATTTCTGAATTACGTTTGTAATTTAACCGTATATGGAAACATTTTTTTTTATCTTGAGTACATATTTATCATCCCGCACGTATCTTCCTTCTACAAAAAAGGATTAATTCAAATCTAGTCACGCGATCAAAATGTACCCCCGAAAATCGAACATACATAACCCGCCTAGTTTGTATAAATTAGTAACCCAATTTTCCGTCAGATGGCGCTGGTCCGTGGTCTACTTCGCGCTTTTAAGATTTTTCCTGAGTTGATGGGGTCGGGATGGGTGTGATAGAGTATCATCCGTTTGTTAGGTTGGTCTCTCGTTTCGTAGTCTAATTGTCGTTCATTGATATTATTAAATGAGACGTGTTCTGTGGAATTGGAATTGTGGGAAATAGTGTAAAAAGTTAGTTCATTTGTGACTATACTTAGTCACAAATGAACCAACTTTTTTAATTTTAACTTCTATGGGGAAAAATGTATTGATAGTTGAAGTTCTGTTAAGGGTTTAGATTTATGAGAAATTGGGTTTAATTAAATTGCAGGGCGGGTTTTGCATTTATTGTGACGGATGGGAAACTACGAAACCCTACACTGAGCGTGGCCCGACACGCTCTTGGTCGGTTTTTTTAAGTAACATACTATATTCATGTGAAAATTTGAATTTCTAGACCCAATACTTGTAAAATTGTTATTGTAGAGAGAAAATTTGGTCAGGGAAATTTTAAGAAATGGTCATGGAAAGTCAGGGAAAAGTCAGGGAATTTTTTGGTGGTTATCAGTGGACACCCTGTATAAACACACAGGATGTTTTAATAAGAAATGATTTAAAGACAGATAAAGGCTATCAACGTTCGATTCTAACGTCGAACGTAACAGTTTTGACACTATTCAATGACAGCATTATTCTTTCAAACGTAAAACCTTACAACATGTTGTACGAAGCTTGACGTCATTTGTCTGTCATCGGCATGAAAATTACGGGCCCTGCTCATAACATGTTAATAGTATTTTTTTAATGTGGGTAGCATTCACAGACGTCTAAATAGATCATCTAAAGTGGTGTTCAATAGAAATTTGACATAATGTAAACAATTATGTACCATTTGACACATAACGTAATGTTATTTAAAAAAAACATAAATTTTTAGTGAAATATGAATAACTAACACATACTTATTTTAACTATAAATGAATGCAACTAGCGTGAAAATTTCTGATGGGCCGTTCTTGTTTTTAGTGACACTGGTCTGACTCCGCAATTAACAATATGTTAATTAAAATTTAATTGAATCATTATTTATATGAGGAAAATCCCTGAAATTTTAGGTTACCTTACAATTACTCACTTTGTTTTTCTCAAAACACCGTGACAGACTGGTCAGTCGTAACGCTGCCACCGATGAAAATATAGTCTGACAACCCAACGAGCGCAGTAACAGTAGGATAGAGAGCATCATACTGTCTTTTTCTTACGCTAGTAATACCACCCTGAAAAAAGGGATGGATATAGTAATTTTGTCCTACTGTTACTGCGCTCGCTCTCTTGTCAGACTATAGCAATTCTGTCGCGGTGTTTTCTTGAAAACGACTGAAAAGAAAAATACGTTCCCTACACGAAACGAACTATCAAATAGTCTACTTCAAACACATGTTCATAATCAATAATCCAAAAAATCGAGAAATACGCTTTTCATTGTCGGTAAAAAAGGAGAACGGCTCTAGTATATTATGTTCGTTCTCGAAAAGTGTGTGTTTACAAAGCAATTAAGGTAAATTGGTTTGTTTACATTATTAGACATTTCTATTGAACACCACTTTAAACTCACGTATTTTTTATATTTTTCTATAGCGACTCTACACATTTATGTTAAAATGTATTTAAAGAACCAAACACATTCACAGCTTACACATTCACAAATAGTACATTACTGCAGAGGTCGTGAAGTAAGGGATTGGAGGACGAGTTTGTGGTAGACGCCCGAGGCGTTGACGAGGCCGGAAAAAACTGCTTTTCTCAAACATTGTGAGGAAATATTAAAATTAAAATAACTACTAGGTAAATAGTTAATAAGGAAAAAATAAATTAATTTCCCACCTTTTTTATTTTTTAAAGATGCCATTTGAACGAGCTATACAAGCACCATGTTTCACCGCACTTATACATAGAACCATAGAATTTGTTTTTTTTAATGTCGCAAGTATCTAGAGGTCGTTGGCTATATGTAATTTTTCCTTTGTCAGTTTAGTGTTAGTACGCAAATTTAAAAAGTTAGAGCAGCGGACAATAATGTCACAGCGTAGGGATGTATTCCATACAGTGAGGTAACTTCATACACGGCCAGCGGCTCGGCTCGGCGGTCGTGCTGAGGCTCAGGGTTGTCAAAAACTATGCGAAAGATATTACAGTCTGAATGGCAAACTAATTTCCATTTTACACCCCTTAAAATAGACCGTTCCTCCCCGCCTCCTCCCCCGCGCGCCCCCCATCGATGACCCAAAAATCGGCGGAGTTAACTCACCGTATAGAATAGATAATGTTTCGTTCATACTTACGTCATACATTACTTCACGGCCTAAAGCCAAGAAGTAAAATGTGGGGAGCCATAAACAAGAAACTGCATGTCTTCATTTCGTGACAATAAGGCAAACATTTCCGATCATGTTTGAGAAAATAGGATTTTCGTACTAAATCGATGCGTGATGGAACGTTTATTCAGATGGTCTGTGTTTGCCATCTCACGAAGAGCAAATAATAAATCTTTGAATTCCGTTAGGTATGCGCACGGGGTCGGCGGGCGAGTCGTCCGGCAGCTCGGCGCCGGCGGCGGCGTCGCGGCACTACAGCTACACTATGCACTTCCCGCTGCCGCCCGCCGAGCCCGACCACACGCCGCACGACGCCAACCAGCGCCACATCCTGCTACACGGCGTCGGCCGGCAGCGCGACGACGCCAAGCACCAAGTCAAGAAAATGACCAAAGGTGCTGTCAAGCCTATTTATGATATATGAAAACGATACTATATTCCTAGCATTTTCTTTTTTAATACGCGCTATCTTTTAAATCTGACAATGCCAAATTGTTGTTTCAGAAATATGTAAACTATTTTCAAAGAAATTCTCAATCGACGTAGCGGAAGGGGGAAAAGTCAAGAAACATGCTCGGAGCGAGTTCAACTTTGAAGCCGTCACACAAAAGTTCCAAGTTCGTATATTTTCCAATAGTCGTGGTCGATATCAAAACTTGACAGTAATTAGTGACCAATTCGTGCGATGACAGGTCTTACAATGCCACGATTGGGGCTGCTCGCGCGAAGATGATTCAAGCGTATGTTGCAAAACTTGCTTACTATTTCTTCGTTTCGTTCTTCGCTGTCCTTAATGGTGTTGCTATTTACTCGAAATAAGATATCGTTGTTCCTCGTTATCCCCGCATAAATATAAGGCTCTGACACCGTCCTTGCGAGGCACAAGTTACGCCTCCGGTGTCAGGTAGGTCAGTTTCCTCTATTGTATTTCCGCTTGTAAATGTTGTGATGGCACTCGGAGTGCGGGCCGGATCGGTGTAAGAGATTCGTCGTGTTGTAGGCCATGTCAATGTACGAGCAAGGCGCGGTGTCGTGGGCCGTGGGCGGAGCGGTGTGCGAGGCGCTGGCGGCGTACGCGGCGGGCGCCACCACCTACCTGCCGCAGCCCGAGCACGTCGCCTTCGCGCTCGACCTCATGGAGATAGCGCTTAATGTGCACGGTCTTATTGAGACTTGTATACAGGTATCCTTGTGTTTCATGGCGGTTCTTATTTACGATTTGACCTTATCATTATTTATTTTCTTTTACATAATCGCTTTTCATAAGTTCCCAACACTTTCGATGCGGATATGTGCCGCCATAAAGTAGTTACGAATTGTAAAATGTCATATTCAAGTATTCGTCTGGGAACTAAACATGTCATGCTACCTTGTGTTATACATTGCTTTGATATGTAGTGCACTCACAGAGTGCGTTGCTAAGTGACTATCCGTTAACGTTGTGTATGTGTATCAGATTTTGAAAGAGCTGTCGGAGGTAGAGGGTGCGTTAATAGCGCGCGGTGCGCCAAGCACGGGGCTGGCGGCACCGCGGGCCTACACCTCGGCGCTGGCGTTGTACACGGTCGGCGCTTTGCGGAGATACCACTCCTGCCTGTTGTGTGAGTAGAGTATACTCGGAAGTACTTAACGATCGGAGATACCTAGAGGATTTAACACTTGGTAAAATGTAAATGTCTCATGTGCAGTGTGCGTGGAGCAGACGTCGGCGGTGTTCGAGCAGCTGTGCCGGCTGGTGAAGTGTGTGGTGAACCCGGGCGACTGCGGGTCGGCGGAGCGCTGCGTGCTGGCGCAGCTGCACGACCTGTACAAGGCGGCGGCGCACCTCTGCCACGCGCCGCACGCCGACACCTTCGCCAACGCCTACCCTAAGATCAAGTCAGTACCTAAGACCGATTCTAAAATAAAATTTTTCGTAAAAAAAACTTCCTCTTGAGCCTGTGTTACTAGCGTCATAAAAGCAAATGGATTGTGTGGAAGTCGTGACACTGTAATGAAACCCACGACAAATATACCATTACATACCGCTTTCTATAGTCTGGTAAAAAAAATCTAGGCATTATTAATCCAAGCCATTGTATTTCGTCATATTGTAATATTGTAATTTTACAGGGACAGCTCCCTGTGAATTGCGACCCAGAATTCTAAAAGACAAATCAATTATCTTTTCAATGACAATGACGTCAAAACTGTATTTATTATATAATTTTAGGCAAGCTCTATACTCACCGCTACAACCGACTCCATCAAGCTTCGTGTACAACCCGCAGTTCCTCAGCGAGTTCTTTGCCAATCCACGCAAGGGTACGCACGAACCTTTCTCATACAATTTTAGTTAGATGCCTCTACTATGATTGAAAAAAAAACAATTTTCAGGTAAATTAGAAATGTCATGGGCGCGCCAAGTTGGGGAGTCGGCGGCCAACAGGTATAGCTTCGTGTGCTCCGCTATGCTGGCTGTGTGCCGCGAAGTTGATAACGACAGGTGAGTTTTATACTTCATACGTATTTGCTGACATAAAGAGTTGTTTATCTGAACACTTCGTTAAAAATATAATGTATAGGTAATCCTATAAATGTAATCTTAAATATTATTCCTTGATAGATTTAGTGCATTGCAATCTTTATTTGTAAATTTATTTACCTAGCCTCGCGTTACTTCGCCCGCATGTAACTTACTAATGGCGTTATTCATAAACGCACTTCAACAACAGCTTAGCTAAATGATTGTTTGTCCTCATCTGTCCTTTTGACAATCGCGTTAGTCAGAATGGGAGAAAACATAATTTAACTAAAACTTCTGTTAACTTTTTATGAATAAGGCGGTAAATATTTAAGCTCCGTTTAAAGGCTAGATTTATAACCTCCTTTCTTGATGGGGCTTACGATCAAAATTTAAAGGAATTATTTGTCCGCCAGTCTATACATATGTATATTAGAAATATTCTTTTAAATGCATCAACCTATATAATTCGCCTTAACTCTCTCCCAATCCCATTTAAATCAGCCGATTCAAGAATTGAAATAAGAATATCGATCTAATTTTTTTGATTTGAGAATAAGGAGCATAATGATGTTCAGAGTGAACGAGCTGGGCGTGCTGTGCGCGGAGATGACGGCGTGGTGCAGCGGGCTGGCGGCGGAGTGGGTGGGCGCGCTGGTGGCGCTGTGCGGCGCGCAGCACTACCCCGCCGCGCCGCACGCCGCGCCGCCGCCGCTGTACCCCGACCTGCTGCACCACCGCGACCTGCACGACGCCGCCGCGCACGACGCGCTTGCCGTCTTCACCTGCATACTTGTGGGTAAGTATCATATACAGTATGTATCAGAACGAAAGGCAAAGAAAGAAACCCGTTAATGTTTAGATCATAAATATGAGCATGGTACCTAATTCATCAAAAATACGACAGTTTTTACGTGAGGTATAAAAATATACATTAATTATTATTGTTTTGCACCTCCCCTGTATAATTTGTTTACAATCTTATAAATGACATTTCTTAAATTACCAACTGACAGACAGGCATCAAACCTTATTGAAGTTTGGATTTTTACCTAGTTACAAATAAACAGTTAACAAAGCGCTTGCGCGTTGCCTATGACTACAGCCATTATTTAAATGATTACCTAGGTTACTTATAAACAGAATTCAAAGCGCATGTGCGTTGACATAACAACGTCAATGTTTATTAGTTGCCCCTAGCTACATATCAACAGTACGCAATACGCATGCACTGTCAAAAATCAAAACCCTATAGGATGTCACAAAAACCATTAACCGACTGCAAAAAGAAGGTTCTCGAGTAATCCATTTAGTAATTTTATGCCATAAAACATGTATTTTGGCACGTGAAATGCACGTCATTACATTGTACTCGAGTTCCCCGTCAACCAGTTTTAAGAGGGGGCAGAGTGTTTTCAACGTAAACGACAGTTACGGTTAAGACTGTGGCGTCCTCAATTATTTGCAAAGACATACAAGATGCATGTAATTATTATCTCAAAGAGTGTGTCTACCATATTCGTATATTTATAATCTACAATAATGTACAGTTTAGTAAATATGTCTACGCAAAGACGCAGCAAAATTGAGAAAAACGCGTGTCAGCGTTTATGCCAAAGTGAATGAAAAATCATTTGCTTTATTTTTAAAAACTAACTCTATCCAATCTCAAATATACAAGCTACTGAATTCGTATAGTCTTGTTACATAATACTGGTTCATTAATTAATTATGATTTTTTTAAAACGTCCTAAAAATCCGCCATACAAAATTACTATGGAATCTGATCGTTGAAATATAACAAGTGAGCAACACTCGAAATAGTCAGTCGGCCCCGAATGTTCGAAGCGACACCACGTCTCTCTGCGGAGCGTCTACATCTTGAAATAAATCGATGTTCATTGTGTACGTATACTGCGTTATAGGTAGCAAAACGGTATAAGAATTTTTTTACCATTTTTTGTGTTTCCAAAGGAAATAGGCAATAGCAACCAGTTCAAAATGAATGACATACAGAGTTAGTTTCGTTTATACCTCATTGTATATAGTGTCACTTGGACCGTAGAAGATGTCCAAGGTCTGATGACGGAGTAGAAAGGTGGCCACCGGAACTCAGGAAGTAGTTGATGTAATACCCCCGTGTTTGGACTCATTTGTATTGTTTTGGCGGGCACTTGGACCGTGACTGGTGTCCAAGGTCTGATGATGAAGCAGAAAGATGACCACCGGAACTCAGGAAGTAGTTGATGTAATACCCCCGTGTTTGGGCTCGTTAGGTTTGTTCTGGTGAGCACTTGGACCGTGAGTGGTGTCCAAGGTCTGATGATGGAGCAGAAAGATGACCACCGGAACTCAGGAAGTAGTTGATGTAATACCCCCGTGTTTGGGCTCGTTAGGTTTGTTCTGGTGAGCACTTGGACCGTGAGTGGTGTCCAAGGTCTGATGATGGAGCAGAAATATGACCACCGGAACTCAGGAAGTAGTTGATGTAATACCCCCGTGTTTGGACGCATTTGTATTGTTTTGGCGGGCACTTGGACCGTGACTGGTGTCCAAGGTCTGATGATGGAGCAGAAAGATAACCAGCGGAACTCAGGAAGTAGTTGATGTAATACCCCTGTGTTTGGGCTCGTTAGGTTTGGTTAGGCGAGCACTTGGGCCGTAGGTGGTGTCCAAGGTCTGATGATGGAGCAGAAAGGCGGCCACCGGAACTCAGGCAGTAGTTGATGTAATACCCCCATGTTTGGAGTCATTTGTATTGTTTTGACGAGCACTTGGATCGTGAGTGGTGTCCAAGGTCTGATGATGGAGCAGAAAGGTGTCAACCGGTACTCAGGAACCAGTGGGTGGAATACCTTCGTGTTCAGACTCGTAGATTTTGTTTTGACGAGCACTTGGGCTATACATGGTGTCCAAGGTCTGATGGTGGAGCAGTAAAGTGTCAACTGGTACTCAGGAACCAGTTGATAGAATACCTTCGTGTTTAGACTCGTTAGTTTTGATTCGACGAGCACTTGGGCCATGCATGGTTTCCAAGGTCTGATGATGGAGCAGATATTTACAAATATATTAAAAAATTATAAATTATATTTATTACATTAATATTTATAAATTTTGTAAGGTTGATCCGATTTGGATAAAAATCGATATCTGAGGATCCGGCGGGGTGATTAACATGAATCTTGAGTCAAATTTGTTAAATATTGTTTAAACCGACGCCATCTTGGATTTTGTAAGATAAACTCCGATTTGGATAAAAATCGATATCTGACGATCCGGCGGGGTCCTTACCATGAATCCAGAATCAAAATCGTAAAATACTGTAAAAAGCGACGCCATCTTGGATTTTGTGCGATAAACTCCGATTTGGATAAAAATTGATATCTGAGGATCCAGTGGGGACCATGACATGAATCTAGGATCAATATTGTAAAATATTGTAAAAACCGACGCCATCTTGGATTTTGTAAAATCAACTCCGATTTGGATAAAAATCGATATCTGACTATCCGGCGGGGTCCTTAACATGAATCCAGAATCAAAATCGTCAAATATTGTAAATAGCGACGCCATCTTGGATTTTGTGAGATTAGCTCCGATTTGGATAAAAATCGATATCTGAGGATCCAGCGGGGTGATTAACATGAATCTTGAGTCAAAATTGTAAAATATTGTTAAAACCGACGCCATCTTGGATTTTGTAAGATCAACTCCGATTTGGATAAAAATTGATATCTGACGATCCGGCGGGGTCCTTAACATGAATCCAGAATCAAAATCGTAAAATATTGTAAAAAGTGACGCCATCTTGGATTTTGTGAGCTTAACTCCGATTTGGATAAAAATCGATATCTAAGGATCCGAAGGAGTGATTAACATGAATCCAGAGTCAAAATTGTAAAATATTTTAAAAACCGACGCCATCTTGGATTTTGTAAAATCAACTCCGATTTGCATAAAAATCGATATCTGACTATCCGGCGGGGTCCTTAACATGAAACCAGAGTCAAAATTGTAAAATATTGTTAAAACGGACGCCATCTTGGATTTTGTAAGATCAACTCCGATTTGGATAAAAATCGATATCTGAGGATCCGGCGGGGTCCTTAACATGAATCCAGAATCAAAATCGTTAAATATTGTAAAAAGCGACGCCATCTTGGACTTTGTGAGATTAGCTCCGATTTGGATAAAAATCGATATCTGAGGATCCGGCGGGATGATTAACATGAATCCAGAATCAAAATCGTAAAATATTGTAAAAAGCGACGCCATCTTGGATTTTGTGAGATCAACTCCGAGTTGGATAAAAATTGATATCTGACGATCCGGCGGGGTCCTTAACATGAATTTAGAATCAAAATCGTAAAATATTGTAAAAAGCGACGCCATCTTGGATTTTGTAAAATCAACTCCGATTTGGATAACAATCGATATCTGACTATCCGGCGGGGTCCTTAACATGAATCCAGAATCAAAATCGTAAAATATTGCAAAAAGCGACGCCATCTTGGATTTTGTAAAATCAACTCCGATTTGGATAAAAATCGATATCTGACTATCCGGCGGGGTCCTTAACCTTTTGGCCGCCGGACCCTGTCCGCCAAGACGCTCACTCACACGCCAGAGCAAATTTTAAGTAAACAACTAATAAAAAGTTTAGGGATTGCAAATAATGATATCGATATTCATAATTAAAGGTGGAATTTTTCTCAATTTGGCTTTTTTTATTTCCAAACTTAGATTTCTCTCAAAATTTCTAAACTAAACAGATTTACTATACAAGAAAATGTTGAAAATAAAGGACTTTATCATGAAAAACAACAACTAAACATTATCGAATCATGAAGTAATATCACCGCACTAGTCTGTACGAGTAGTCTTCTATACATGTCAACGGCGCGCATGGCTCGTCTTTAGTTCCGACTGACAAATACTGTTTACGCGCGAGTTAAGTAATAATAGCGTCTGAGTCAACGGCATAAGCGCTTGTCGGTACGTAAACTTTATAAACCATAAGATAAGGGACGCGCATCGTGTCTCGATAAATTTATATACTTACTTACCGGAGGGTTTTCGGAGAAAACTAACAGGTGGATTTAATAATATATATATACAGTATGTATCAGAATGAAAGGCAAAACAAGAAACCCGTTAATGTTTAGATCATAAATATGAGCATGGTACTTACCTAATTCATCAAAAATACGACAGGTTTTACGTGAGGTATAAAAATATACATTTATTATTATTGTTTTGCACCTCCCTTGTATTATTTGTTTACAATCTTATAAATGACATTTCTTAAATTACCAACTGACAGACAGGCGTCAAACCTTGTTGAAGTTTGGATTTTTACCTAGTTACAAACAAATAGTTAACAAAGCGCTTGCGCGTTGCCTATGACTACAGCCATTATTAAAATAATTACCTAGGTTACTTATAAACAGAACTCAAAGCGCATGTGCATTGACATAACAACGTTAATGTTGATTAGTTGCCCCTAGCTACATATCAACAGTACGCAATACGCATGCACTGTCAAAAATAAAAAAACGTAAACAAATAACGAACGTATAGGATGTTACAAAAACCATTAACCGACTGCAAAAATATGGTCTTCGAGTAATTCATTTAGTAATTTTATGCCATAAAACATGTATTTAGGCACGTGAAATGCACGTCATTACATTGTACTCGAGTTCCCCGTCAACCAGTTTTAAGGTTTGCTCTTCGTTGTGATACATACTGTATATATCGGTTATATATATATATATATATATATATCGAGTTAAAATGTAGACCTCCGCTGTCACTGCGGTCAATAATTTATTCGGCAAATAAACCGCAATGGTCAATTTACTGAAGAAGCTGCCTAAACTTTATCCATTATTATGCCTTTTTTTTCGACATATACCTACTTACTACGAGTAGTTACCTACAATGACAATAATTGGCAATTAAATGTTTGAACGCTTAAATAAAACCAGATTCGTGAAAACATATTCATTTTTAAAACTTGCACATTGATTGAACTTTCCCATCCCTAGCTGTCTTTTATACATGCCTACGGCGACAGTGACACGGAAAAATGTAGAAATTATAAGCATATTTTTTAAAATTTTTATTATGAAACAATGGATTCATATACCTGCTTAAAAAGTAAATGTATGAAAAAACAAAGGGTCAACAAGTTGACACGAGTACAAAATAATTTTTAAATTCTATTATTTTACCATTTAGTAAGCGGTTGAAACTTTGTCTTGTATACAAGACGACGGCGTTAGTGTATCGTACTATCGTTGTCTAGTATAGGTGACAACGGCGGTCAAAGGGTTAACATGAATCCAGAATCAAAATCGTCAAATATTGTCTAAAGCGACGCCATCTTGGATTTTGTGAGATTAGCTCAGATTTGGATAAAAATCGATATCTGAGGATCCGGCGGGGTGATTGACATGAATCTTGAGTCAAAATTGTAAAATATTGTTAAAACCGACGCCATCTTGGATTTTGTAAGATCAACTCTGATTTGGATAAAAATCGATATATGACGATCCGGCGGGGTCCTAAACATGAATCCAGAATCAAAATCGTAAAATATTGTCAAAAGCGACGCCATCTTGGATTTTTTGAGATTAACTGCGATTTGGATAAAAATCGATATCTGACGATTCAGCGGGGTCCATAACATGAATCCATGGTCAAAATTGTTAAATAATGTCAACACCGACGCCAAATTGGATTTTGGAAAATTATCTCTGATTTGGATAAAAATCGATATCTGACGATTTTTATCCAAATCGGAGTTGATATCACAAAATCCAAGATGGCGTCGATTCTTACCATATTTTCCAATTTTGATTCTAGATTCATGTTAAGGACCCCGCCGGATCGTCAGATATCAATTTTTATCCAAATCGGAGTTGATCTTACAAAATCCAAGATGGCGTCGGTTTTAACAATATTTTACAATTTTGACTCAAGATTCGTGTTAATCACCCCGCCGGATCCTCAGATATCGATTTTTATCCAAATCGCAGTTAATCTCACAAAATCCAAGATGGCGTCGGTTTTAACAATATTTTACAATTTTGACTCAAGATTCATGTTAATCACCCCGCCGGATCCTCAGATATCGATTTTTATCCAAATCGGAGCTAATCTCACAAAGTCCAAGATGGCGTCGCTTTTTACAATATTTAACGATTTTGATTCTGGATTCATGTTAAGGACCCCGCCGGATCGTCAGATATCAATTTTTATCCAAATCGGAGTTGATCTTACAAAATCCAATATGGCGTCGGTTTTAACAATATTTTACAATTTTGACTCAAGATTCATGTTAATCAACCCGCCGGATTCTCAGATATCGATTTTTATCCAAATCGCAGTTAATCTCACAAAATCCAAGATGGCGTCGCTTTTTACAATATTTAACGATTTTGATTCTGGATTTATGTTAAGGACCCCGCCGGATCGTCAGATATCGATTTTTATCCAAATCGGAGTTAATCTCACAAAGTCCAAGATGGCGTCGCTTTTTACAATATTTAACGATTTTGATTCTGGATTCATGTTAAGGACCCCGCCGGATCGTCAGATATAATTTTTTATCCAAATCGGAGTTGATCTTACAAAATCCAAGATGGCGTCGGTTTTTACATTATTTTACAATTTTGACTCTGGATTCATGTTAATCACTCCGTCGGATCCTCGGATATCGATTTTTATCCAAATCGGAGTTAAGCTCACAAAATCCAAGATGGCGTCGCTTTTTACAATATTTTACGATTTTGATTCTAGATTCATGTTAAGGACCCCGCCGGATCGTCAGATATCAATTTTTATCCAAATCGGAGTTGATCTTACAAAATCCAAGATGGCGTCGGTTTTAACAATATTTTACAATTTTGACTCAAGATTCGTGTTAATCACCCCGCCGGATCCTCAGATATCGATTTTTATCCAAATCGCAGTTAATCTCACAAAATCCAAGATGGCGTCGCTTTTTACAATATTTAACGATTTTGATTCTGGATTCATGTTAAGGACCCCGCCGGATCGTCAGATATCGATTTTTATCCAAATCGGAGTTAATCTCACAAAGTCCAAGATGGCGTCGGTTTTTACATTATTTTACAATTTTGACTCTGGATTCATGTTAATCACTCCGTCGGATCCTCGGATATCGATTTTTATCCAAATCGGAGTTAATCTCACAAAGTCCAAGATGGCGTCGCTTTTTACAATATTTAACGATTTTGATTCTAGATTCATGTTAAGGACCCCGCCGGATCGTCAGATATCAATTTTTATCCAAATCGGAGTTGATCTTACAAAATCCAAGATGGCGTCGGTTTTTACAATATTTTACCATTTTGACTCTGGATTCATGTTAATCACTTCGTCGGATCCTCGGATATCGATTTTTATCCAAATCGGAGTCAACCTTACAAAATTTATAAATATTGATATAATCAATATTATAAAAGTGACGTTTTCTGGGTAAAGAAAGATACCACATTGTCGCTTATTGATAAGAATGATAAGGCGCTTCTGTCATAAAGAATCACTTGGAAAACCTTATCAACAGGCGACAATGTGGTACTTTTACCAAGAAAACGACACAATTTTTTAACGATTTCATAATATGTGACGTTTTGCGGTGAAAGGTACCTTATGGACGATCGGCGCTTACGCTGTTAACAAAGACGCTGATAATAATGCGCTGCAACGCGACGTAAGCGCCGACCGTCCATAAGGTACCTTTAGCCGTAAATAGCCACATATGAAATCATAAAAAATGTGCTTTTATTTAGAAAAAGGCACTATGCCATTCTGCCGGTTGTCGATAAGGCGCGAATGTCATAAATATTAGTTTAGAAATGATCCTTATCAACAACCGACAGAATGGTACCTTTCTTTAGTACTAAATACAAACACAAATAATAAAATCATTTGGAAAAACCGAACAAATATTAGGTGAATTAATACAATATCTGTATCAAAGGATTATAAAAATGAGGAATTCTAAGATTTCTAAGTTATAACCTTTTAACGCCCGAATAATGACGCGCCGGTGTAGTAGTGTGCGTGCGCGCACGCACACAGATAGCGAGCAGTGCGGGGCCGCTAAATGCCTATTTCGTGTCCGCGGCAAACACTCTGCCCGCTCTTAAGGTTTGCTCTTCGTTGTGATACATACTGTATTATAACGGACGTTCACACATTATATCTCTAGGACCTACTTTTGTTATTCAAGTCCCGAGTACAAATATAAAAACGATAGTAGTTTTATCAAGAGCCTCATTTTGAAAATTGGAGAACGATGATGAGCCAGTCACATACTTTGTGCGATGAAAAGCAGTGTAGTAGTACTTGAAAAACTGCCGTTGGTAGCGAGGTCGTGGCCGGGTCGTAAAATAAGCATATTTGACTGCAGCGCGGCACTGCTTCTCGCTGGAGGACTTCGTGAGGCACGCAGCGCTGCCGTCGCTGGTGAAGGCGTGCGGCGGCGGCGCGGCCGGCAACCCCGCCAACGCGCCGTCGCCTGACACCGGCGCGCGCCTCACTTGCCACCTGCTACTGCGGCTCTTCAAGACCATCGACACGCCACAGCCAGGTAACTATTGATTAATCTAGTTCACGATTCACTTTTGAGGATTCTCATGGCGCAATAGTAAATTACCACTGGTACAATCCAGCATCTTATTGAGGTGGCGACCATTTCGTGGCATTCATTTTTATTTGACTTCCGAAAGATTTTAAGGAAGTAGAGAAGGAGTATTGTTAGGTAATGTAATGCGTTTTATTCATGTTTGTTTCGATTATTTTTAGGTTCGATTCAGACAGCAATCCACTGTGTTTAGAAAATAGTTCAATATTTAAGATATTTTAAAACACAGCCTACACATACACTGCATTATGAAGCGTTTACATACAGAACGTGGTCACTACACATAATATATGCAGTATTTTACTTGCAAAATTCTACGATTCTATCAGCATCACCTACTCGTAGTACCACCCTACACCATTTTATACTATAACATTCCAAGTTCGGCCCTAAAGCACATTCATTGTAAATAATTTTAATTTACAAGAGTTTATGTCAAAAACCAAGATGCAACTGAAATAAGCAACCGCGCTATGATACTGAATTTAGTACGGGACTGGAAATTAGTAGTGACTGGGAGTTGTCTTTTATGCTCCGTCTAGTGATTGAGGTGGCCTGTGTTTTAAAACTAATAGAAAAAGATCACTTAGGGTGACGTAGGCTACAGTCTGACAAACTAAGTCTGTATTTTTTATTTATATGCTCCCTGTTTTTTGGAGTGAAAAAAAATCTACATTGCTAAAAACTATGGCTAGTGAGGCTTCGAATCCTAAATGGAAGTAGAAGAACCAAAGGCCTGGTTGGTTTAAAAATGGGCGCCTACAGCCGCCAGCAGCAATGGGCGCCGCTTTTGGATGTATGTTGCAAAAAAAACCACAATGTTTTAACGCCTTCATAGCCTAGCCGGTATTGACCCTGCCAACGAAGCAGCAGGTCCCGGGTTCGAATCCTGGTCAGGGCATTTATTATTTTGTGGGTTTATCACGAATATTTGTTTCTAATATATCGTCGTATAGTACCCACAACACAAGCCTTATTGAGCTTACTGTGGGATTAGGTCGATTTGTGTAATGTCCCACAATATTTATGAATTAATGTCTTCTGTTTTGGCAGGGCTGTACTCGGTGTCGACGTCGCCGGGGCCGGGCGGCGGCGCGGCGGGCGTGCGCCTCTCCTGCGACCGCCACCTGCTGGCCGCCGCGCACAAGAACATTGGCGTGGGGCCCGTGCTGGCAACGCTCAAGGCTATACTCAGTAAGTCTATTTCATACACTAGGAAATCTGATATAATGGTTAGAGGCAAAGTAACCAGGTACACTGCCATTTGATTTAGATGATATTTTTAAATGTGGTCGACTCATAGCTGACGTAGCCTGCACTGCAGATATTTACTTGTGGATATTTTTGTAGAGCTATTCAGGCAAGTGGTACTTATACAAAATACATATTATGTTAGTGGTGGGCGATTCTACGGCGCGGGACAACGGCAAGCCCGGCGGGAAGAAGTCGTGTGAGCTGTCACACATCCTCGGCACCAGCGACGCCGCACCCGCCGACGCGCAGCTCGATCTCATGTCGTAAGTCACCGTTAACACCCTACTTAAGTATACTATCCGCGGATGCTACAAAAAACCGTTAAAATGACACTTTAAGCGAGTGTAACTCAGTTGAAACAAGCGTATGCCCAAGAGAGATAGAACACATACTCGTACGTAACGTATGGTCTTACTTTGCGTAGTATGCAGTTACATAGGTTGTTTGCTACAAAAGTTTACATAACTGTACATACAACCATTATCTTTGGGCTGTGCTTTTGCCACAGTTAATATGATTCACATTCATTCATTTCAATTTGATTCTGGCCCGTTTAGTAGTCTACTACTTTTGGTTCATGTATTTGACCTCACGTTGAGACCGTTACGAACGTGACATTAAACTAAAAATATTAATGTAACAATTTTATGTATTGTCTACTACGTATGTACGTTATAAAATAAATATCTCGTGCCGTCCGTGGGCGTTTGACCTGGGGTCGATTGCATAATCATTTATGACTTGTAATATTAGCGGAACTCTCTTTCTAATAAAGGGATTGAAAAGAGACTTCCGCTAATATTACAAGCTACAAGTCATTATGCAATAGGCCTCTGGTTAACTTACAAATTGAAATTATTGGTAGCACTAGTTGCACTTCGGGTAGCTGAATCAAGGTTATTACGAAGGCTACCTTTTAAGTTCTGTCGTTTGCTAACCTCCCGTGACTACTTTAAAAACTTACAAAAAAATTACCCGGGATCGGCCGAACCGTTCTGCGTCGATTACAAGTTGACAAGGTTGTGAAAATGAAAATTTCGAAGGAGAATTTTACGTGTTTTTTTTTTACAACTTCAGAGCTTTGAAAAGTTATCTACGGTTTCTAATAATAAAGCACCATGCATCCGGGCTGTGGAATTAATGGTATTATGAATTTCAACGTGGTTGCTCCATACTCTGCTGCCTGCGAAGCGAAACATGCTACCTTCACCCCTCTCGTGACTTCCGTCGATGGCGTATTCGCACCACAGATGAACTCCTTCGCCAAACACATAGGTGAAGCCCTCGCAGACCGCTGGAATAAATCGCTGAGCACGATACTGGGTTGGCTTAGAACAAGGATATGCACTGCTATAGGTAATTCGAGCCACCAGCATGTGCATACGAGGCACACGTCACAAATTCAAACCTGCAGCGAAACTGCTGGGGTTTGACGACGGAGCAGCCATTCCCAACACCAGCTAAACTTCACCTACTGACCATTATTATGCCATATTAGTATTGCCGAAATGTGAATTATTGTTACCTATTTGTTTTTTTATACATTATTATTATTATTACTTTTTATGAATAAATGACTAATTATATTAATACTAAAAAAAAAGTTAATGCTAACAGGTATATCACTGTTCGTTTACTAGATATTATCGGCGAGTTCCGAAAAAATAACCCAAGACGTCGTATAGTTGGTATAGCTCGCACACCACCCGGCAGACAATTGCGTTTTTAAAATAGCAAAACATCGAAAATCTGGATCATCCGCCGTACAGTCCAAACTTAAGCCCTAATGATTTCTTCACTTTTCCAAAAATCAAGCAATGACTTCGAGCTCTACGGTAACGGACGCCTGAAGAAGCAGTTGAGGCATGCAAAACGGCCATTTTGGAGACCCCGTCTTCGGACTGAAATAAGTGTTTCTAAAACTGGTTCGATCGAATGAAAGTGTGTTTATTAGGTATAAAATCACGATAATTAATTAATTACTTTGATAAACAATAAATACCATTTAACACTTAAATCGTGTTTAGTTTTTCCAAACGACAAAACTTAAAGGTACCCTTCGTAAGCGTGCTAATTTTCGAATTTTGATACTTATATAAATGCAAATGGTTAAACATTTTGCGTTTTTGTCCACTAGTACTACCTATATGCAAGTAATATCAACCTTACATTAAATTCACTCGCAGTCAAAGGTTCGCGCCCTAATCAAAGCAAGAGCTATCGTAAACCACACGAGTCAGTCTGTTCGAAAAGAGAGGAAACGTCGTTTGTATGGGCGCTAAGGAAATCTACGAGTCTTCTCTTTCCGCACAGATTTTACCCTAGCTTTAAATATATTGACAAATATACAAGGAATCTTAATATAAGTAACCGTGGATCATGATAATATTACTCATTGTGTATTTAATAAAAATCTACTATGAGATCTAATGTTTACGAATATTAATACGATTGTTTTTCTTTTTGCTAGGATTTCCCATTACGAGATTGACTCAGAAATCGTCAGGTGACTAGCAAAAATCACTAATATCAATAAAGTAATAAAACAAAAATCGACCTTGAATATGTGTGGTTCACTACGGCTATGAACTTGTGGTACTACTTAGTGACTTTTGCTTGTCACCCGACAAAATAATATTTTATTTATTCATCTTTTATAATTTATAATATTGACGTTATATTATGCTTTTATAAAAATCAGCTCTACCGCGATTTAATTACCTCTAATACTTTTTAATTAATTTAATTACACAAAACAATTTTCGTATGTGTTTATAATTACCTCTATGGTTGGATACATATCTTTGAATGTATGTATTATTCGGAGACGTGTATTTTATATGGGGCACGGCAGGGCCTTAAACAAGTAAAAGGTACAAAATCTACCAAGACTTAAGGAAGAAATCCTTGCTGGGGTTACATCCGTTTCTTACGATGTTTTTCTATACCGAAGAGCTACCGGTGTTCAATACATATTGACTTATTGATGAATAACATCCGTCGTATTCGCTGTGTGCGCAGTGCGTCGCATAGAGGCATGATTACGCGCTAACACTTAAAGAGTAACAAAGTGAGCAAAAGAGAAGCCATTTTTATATGAATATTTCACGAGTGCGTAAGAGACACACAATAGTTGACCCGCTTGATGATAAGAGAATATAACATGGAAGTTATGTTTAAAAGATTTGGTGTGTGGATACGTCTTTGATTACAGTGCGACTATAAAGGTACCTACACAATAAAGGTTTCATGGGCGCCCTTGAGCTTTAGGAGGCAACATTTGCGTTTAGTACCACTTTATTTAATTTCTACCTTTAATTGTTAAACTTTATAAATGTTACATATTATAAGATTATATTAATGTATATTTCAATTTATTAATGACAGTTGACAATGTTGACATCTTCGCGTTTTTGGATACGTTTCTAATGTTTGACAAGCATTCTTGTCATATTAGTTCCACGGTGCGTGGTGGGTGTAACATGGATGATTGCAGCGCTCAAAGTAGCAGAAAAAGGAACATCAACTCGTATCAAGATTATTACACCCTGAGGGAAGGACCTTCAAACTGGTTTACGAGATATGCTTTCAGTGGGTTATTGACTCTTATCAATAGGCCAATGTCATGTCATTTTAAGTTATATTTATGCAAGAATAGGTCACGAATATCACTATCTTATTCTTGAACATAGCTGCGCCCCTACTTACGTAAGTAAAACTTACCAGTGTAATACCACCCTAACTGTAGGTAAAATAAACAATTGTTGGCAAAATCCCTAGAGGCTAAAATTTAAAAGTAACATAAATGCCACACTCGTGCACACAGCGAATTGACAATTAAAAGTATTGGCAAAGCATAGCGCGATACACAAAGCTTAATATTTAAAATGTACCAATTCGTTATTTCATCTTGCTCATTGGTTGTCAACTAGAGCACCTTTTTGTCATAATTTTTAAGTATGTATAAGTAATATTGACAAGCAAATGTTTTTCATCCTTAGGATAGACTCAGAGATGAGTGGGGGCCATAGAACTCCTAGGTTTGTTTTTGATTTAATATTGAGTTTTACGGTTGCACACCCTCGCGGGCCGTCTGGCTTCACTCGACTCGACCGTTACTCGTATCACCTCATCATGATCTTTACCCATTTTGCACGTACTGATGGTATTCTAATTCAACATTAATGCACGTTTATCATTTAATTGAAATGTAATGGTTACTAAGTTGTTGACGTCGTACTAAAAGAAGCATGATCAGTACGTGCAGAAGTGTCCACCCTTCACGCTTCGCTTATATGTTTTGTTGAGCTCGAGTTCACGACCCTCTTGTGTCCATGTTCCTCGCGGCCCGGCCCGTCGCACAGTCGCTTCTTCCCATGTACGGGACTGCGGGCTAGCCACTCCGTGTACAACGACCGTAACATTGCCTATTCGTACTAATTACCAGCACTATCACCGTTTATAGGTACCAACTGGGCCAATTCTGTATTGATTCATTAACCTTGGTGTCATTCTATCCTAGTCTCTCTAACTGTGTCAGCCCATGTCTACTGCTTCTCGAGTCTGTCAATACATGTTGTGTCTAATACCATGGAATGTGACATTATATTGCTCCGTGTTATCTTGACAATTGCTTGAACTGTGTGCTACAGAGGGAAGGGCAGTATCGCTGTGGTCATCAAACTTATACGATTGATAACACAGTCCTAGCTATCGTAATGTTAACTTACCTCCGATACCCGGAGCGCTGTAGAAGCTTTTAACAACCATTATAAATCGAAATCATTAACAAATAATTTACCTACTGTGCTCTACCGCGCTTCGTTAAACCGAACTGTGCTTTAAATGTCTAAGAAAACTAACACTATTGGTCAAATCAATGTATATGTGATGAGCTGAAGGACCGTTGTACAGTGTAAGGTGTGTGTTCAGGGGTAGCGGCGGCGTCGGTTCCACGTTGTTAGATTCGTCGCAGTCGCTGTCCTCGCTGGCGAGGCACGTGCTGCAGGAGATCTGTTCCGAGGAGTGGGTGCTGCAGAAGTGTCTCCAGAACCCGGACGAGCTCTACCAGCCTGACATGCTTCTGGACTCCATGCTTACGCCGCGCCAGGCGCAAAGGTCAGATTTACAAGCATCGCTATTGTTGAACATACATAATATATGCTTGATGAAGTAGTATTCAATAGTAATATTTGTTTGCCTTATTCAGACTGCTGCACATGATCTGTTACCCCGACTCGGCCAGCCACACGCAGCCCGACCTCGAACCAAAGACCATGATCACGCGTCTGCTGGAGGTAATCAATCACTTTAACAAGTAAATTCTTACTAAGCCGGGAGCACGAAGGCGATCGGTTACTTAAGATGTTCCATTATATATTTTTTCTACTCCAGCACTTCTATCTGTCAATTAGATGACTGACAGCGATATTTAAAAAGTATACATTATAACGTTGTCTGCGGTATTCCATAAGAACACTGCTCCTATGGATTTTCATACAAAATGTGAGCACTGTTGTTGTTTCTTTTCTATATTGGGCACAACATCTTCCCTATTCTGCCACGTTTCTAGATTTTGCTTTTTACGCTATTTTAGCCGTCGTAGAAAAACTAGGGTATGCAACAACTCATAATTGGTTCCTAAAAACTCTCGGGTATATTATTACAAAACTCGGCTTTGCCTCGTTTTGTAACGGCGACCCTCAAGTTTAAAGACCCCTTATTATATCACTGATGCATAAACTACTATAGGTATATACGTTTAGTAATAGTGTATTGCGTCGTGCAGAACCTCGAGCAGTGGTCGCTGCGCATGTCGTGGCTCGACCTGCAGCTGATGTTCAAGCAATTCCCGAGCGGGTCGTCCGAGCTGGGCGCGTGGCTGGACATGGTGGCGCGCGCCGTGGTGGCCGTGTTCCAGCAGCCCGCACCACCACCGCCCGACAAGGACAGGTCAGTGTACCTTCTCTACAGTTACATACTTAAAATAACTACTAGTTAAATAGTCAATAAGGAAAAAAATGTTTAATTTGCCACCTTTTTATTTTTTAAAGATGCCATTTGAATGAGCTATTCGAGCACCATGTTTAACTGCACATAAATATACATAGAACCATAGAATTCGTTTTTTAATGTTAGTTAAAAAAGTTAGAGCAGCGGACAATAATGTTTCGTTCATACTTACGCCATACATTACTTCACGGCATCCGGCCAAGAAGTAAATGGGGGGAGGAGCCATAAACAAGAAACTTCATGTCTTCATTTCGTGACATAAATGAAAAAACATTTATTTTCGAAATATATACAGTAAGTGTAACTTACCTAACTACCAACCTCTACCTACCTTAAATCTAAAGTAGGTCCTTAATAAATAAATATATAAATGCATACATTTCCGATCATGCTTGAGAAATAGTACATTTCGATGCTAGTGCGGAAAGTATGTCATTACTTCACGAGTCCCGAGGTATCTTGTCACGAGCCGTAGGCGAGTGGCAATACTCGGGACAAGTGAAAAATGACATATCCGCGCGTGAATCGAACGACGTTTTTCAATACAGATGCGAAAAAAATTAAAAAACATAAGAAAGAATTTGAAAGTTTTATTATTATTTCCGTAGCACGATTGTAATACAGTTGATATATTAAGAACATCTTCAAAATGTTTATCTTATCTTCTTTACTTTGTCATTTTCAATCTCATAATCATTATTTCTCATAAACAAAATAATAAATCGCATGTGACAAATCGTATCGTCCGTTATGTCTTATAGGGCCTTCGAACATGTTTACCTGATTGAAAAACGCCTTCTTTGACTGACGTTCCGTTGGCTCTGTTCCGTTTCATACACACAGATTTATAAGAACTGTTTTCAATGTTAATATTTTTAATGAATGATCATTAGTATGATGAAGAAGTAATTATTGAAATATTAAATATCAATATCTTTAATATTATTGCGTTAATAGTAGGTATTTAGTTTTATTACGGCTCGGTAAAGTTAACGAACAATAATACTCTTCGGTAAGCAGTCATGAATTGGAACAAAACTAAATTTAAAAAGATTGGAAAAGTAAAAAGCACTAGTTCGCAAAAACAAACTTTGCGCACGCAAAACAGCCAAGAAAAGGGCACTTTTTGAGCACCTGTATTGAAAATTACTTTACTTAGTAGGATTGTGTGCACGACGCGGCGAACATTCTCCCGCTCCGCCTGCTCGAAAGTGCATTGAGCTGGTTTTTGAAGTGTAGTTTAAGATACTGGATGTTTTGTCAGGACGGGCACGGACCGCGGCGTGGTGAGCACGAGCAAGTGGTCCGAGTCGGTGTGGCTGGTGGCGCCGCTAGTGGCCAAGCTGCCCGCCGCCGTGCAGGGACGCGTGCTCAAGCAAGCAGGACAGGTAACGGACAATTTAATACTCTTTCATATATGTCGCAGTTTATTTCCTTCTTTCTTCTTTCATGCATTATTGATGACTCTTCTTCTTCTTCTTTCTCCTGGCTTTTGTCCCATTTTATTTGGGGTCAGCCCTCCTAGTAATCCTGCGCCACATCACACGGTTGTGGGTTGTCTTGTCTGTTGTGTTCATCAGCTTTATGTCGTTTTTGACTGTTTGGAGCCAGGTTGTTGGTGGTCGGCCGGGGCCCCTCTTCTTCTCTGCAATGTTCATCACTCTTTTGGTCATATGGTCATCATCCCGTCTCATTACATGCCCATACCAGCGCAAACGGTTTTCACTGAGCTTTTCTTGTATCTTTGCAACCTTAAAAGTGCCATGGATATAATTATTTCTAACTTTGTCCATTCTAGTTACTCCCCCGGACCAACGTAGCATCTTCATCTGTGTGGTGTGTATTTTTTGTTCGTCTGTTTTCCTCATTGGCCAACACTCGGAACCGTATAAAAGAGCGGGTCTTACTGCCCTTTTGTAAACGTTGCCTTTGACCTTGATTGGCATACGTGAGTCACACAGGACACCCGACAATGATCTCCATTTTAGCCAGGCCGACTGAATTCTACTCTGCATATCCTTTTCCACACAAGCTTCCGGTGCCACAATAGATCCAAGATACTTAAATTGTTCTACTCTGTTAAGAGCCGTGGTTTCGATCGATGGACACGGAATTGTACCTCTGTTGGTGCCAGAAAAACCACAATACATGTACACAGTCTTTTGTCTATTAACTCTCAGCCCTCGTTTTTCTAATGACTCCTGCCAAGCGGTCAGGTCTGATTGTACTTCTGTCAACGATTCAGCTATGAGAACCACGTCGTCGGCATATAGTAATGACCATGGCGCTGGTTTTTGTATGTCTGCAGTAATATAGTTCATTACTAAGTTAAATAGTAGGGGGCTTATGGTAGAGCCTTGATGGACACCCACTTTGACCCCGAAGGCTTCACTTGATCCCGCTGGACTAATTACTCTTGTAGATACATTATGGTACAGATCTTTAAGCAGCTCGATGAAGTATTCTGGTACTAGTTGCGCTCTCATAGCGTGCCAAATAAGTTCTCGTGGTACCCGATCAAACGCCTTTTCTAGATCAATGAAAACCATATGTAGATCCTGCTTGTTAGACTTGTACTTTTCCATTAGTATTTTAACTGAGTGAATGGCATCAATGGTACCCACACTGCTGGTGAATCCGCACTGGTTTGGAGTGATGTTTGTTATTTTTGTTAGCCTTTTGACGAGTACACTTTCCCAGATCTTAAGGGTATGAGATGTGAGTTTGATACCTCTATAATTTCCGCAGTCAGCTATATCTCCTTTATTTTTATAGAAGGGTATGAGTTTGCTGGTCCTCCACGTTTCAGGAATTTTCTTAGATATTAGAATCTCGTTGAACAACTTGGTTAGCCAAAGTACTCCAGTTACACCCAGATGTTTCCAAATTTCCGATGGGATTTCGTCAGGTCCCATTGCTTTCCCATTTTTCATGTTTTGGACAGCAGCTTTGACTTCCTGGGGTACAATAGCTTCAATTGGACCATGTGCACATGGCAGTTCTAACAGCGGTTCCCGTGGAAACTCCTCGTTGAGGAGCACTTCATAGTATTCTTGCCACCTCCGGTTAATCTTTTTATCTGTGGTTATCAATTTGCTAGAGGAGTCTTTAATGTATTTGTTGCGTTTTACATCCTTTGTTGTATTGTTTCTGCGTTTAGCTAATTTAAAAATTTCAGCGTCTGTTTTTGCGTTCTCTAATTGTTTATAGAAATGATCATTGGACATGGCTCTTGTTATTGCGACACACTTTTTGGCCCTCTTTTTTAAAGTCATATATTCCAAGCGATCGGCATCCATTTTTGTTTTTTGCCATTTCTTGAAAGAAACTTTCTTTTCCTTTAAAAGAGACTTGACATTCTCGTCCCACCAGGAGGGATCCTTATTAGTGCTAAGTTTTCCTTTGGTGACACCTAAGGTTGTTTTGGCGGTTTTTAAGCAGAAATCTTGAAATTCGTTCCAGAGAGAGTTGCTGTCTTTTTGATCGTGTATGGTGTCTGTTAAGTAGGACTCTATCTGGCCAATTAACGAAGTGCCTTCGGACTTGTGTAGGTTGTACCATTTTATGCGGGGTTCATTTTGTTTGCATTTTGGTGGTTTATTCCAATTTGGCATCAGTAAACAGCCTACCAGAAGTCTGTGCTGCGTGGTTAGCGGTTCCCCTGGTATAACTTTGCAGTCCCTGAAGTTCCGCAGAATAGACCTATCGCACAGGAAGAAATCTATTTGAGATGTTGAATTACCACTTTTGTACGTAATGAGGTGTTCGTTCTTCTTTTGGAAGTAGGTGTTGACTATCGGGAGGTCAAATTGGGTGGCCATGTTTATAATATCTTGGCCTTGGTTGTTAAGCTTGCCATACCCAAAGTTTCCGTGTACGGCTGAATTACCTGGTGCATCCTGTCCTACATGCCCATTCAAATCACCCGCTATTATTCTTCTCTCCTCTGTGGGAATGGACTGCAAAAGATCTTCCAGGCTACCCCAAAATAAATCTTTTTCTATGTTATCACATCCTGTTTGAGGAGCATATACTGAAACTATATTTAAAGGTGGTTGGTTGTCTAAAGCTAGCTTGACGTACATAATTCTGTCATTTAGCCGTTCGACCTGGATTATTCTTTGTTTAAGCGTTTGGTCAAGGATGATGCCAATTCCGTTTCTAGTCGTTGATGAGCCGTTGTACAACAATTGATAGTTCATACCAATATCCCTAGACTTTGCTCCTTTCCATTTAAGCTCTTGAACACAACATACATTGATATTTCGCTTAAATAATGTATTTGCTAACTCTTGGCTGCGTCCGGTCAGAGAACCTATGTTCCAGGTTGCTATGCGCATGTTGTTTGCGCTGCGTCTTGATTCGTCGCTTACAGGGGACGCCTTAGCATTTTTCGCCTCTAATTGCATCTGACCGTCGCTTAAGGGGTACGCCCTAGCAGTTATATTCCTTCTCTTATGTTGTGCTTTCATACTAGGAGATGGTTTTGGTTTGACAATGGGTTTTTACGGCCGGTTGCCACCTGACGCCAAGGCTGTCACCTTCTTCCAAGGTGTTAGTGCCGCCGTTGGCTCTTTGAGTAAAGAGCTCTTCCGCCGCCATCTCTTCTGGAGTGCTCCAGCCTAAGTACTCAGCACTGGTTGCGACCTCTACTTTGAAATATATCAGCAGCCGGGCTGCTGTCAAGGAAGCTCGCAACCGGGGTTTAATAACGGAGTTGCCTTCTCCGGCCTGTTGGTCCGCGGACGGTATTTTATTTTCCGTCTACCCTGCGCCTCAGTGGCGCCGAGCGTTCCCCTATCCGCCACCGGGGGACGCGTTCTCTAGGTGTGAGGCTCACCCGAGAATGCATTATTGATGACAATGACGAAAATGTAACCTGCAGATATTGGAGAGCGGCTGGGGCACCGGCTGCAACGGTGGTTGTAACAATGGTGGCGGTAGCGGCGCCAGCTCGCACCGCGACTGCAAGAGCCACCAGAGTCCCAGCTACAAGGGGTGAGTTAAAAATATAATTCAAGCATTGAGAAGGTAAGACGTCCTAAGTTATTTATTTTATTTTATTTATAACTGTTGTGTTGTCAGTTCGTCAAGCAGCAACAGCGGCGGAAAGCGCGGTGTGAGCGGCACCAGCTGCGCCGGCAACAGCTGCTCGTGCGGCAGCGGGAGCGCCGTGCGTCTCGCCAACGAGCCGCTGCTGTCGCTCGTGCTCACCTGCCTGCGCCACCAAGACGATCAGAAGGTAGTGCCCCTTTCAACAATCTTCAAAATGTAGACTTACCTACATAGTAAATATTGCGCCACTTGTTTGAATATATGTTTTATGGATATCGTAGGAGAGCTTACTTAGCTCTATCCACGCGCAAGTACAACACTACCTGACGCACGCGCGCGAGCACGAGCGCGGCGCGGCGTGCGGCGACGCGTGGCAGGACGAGGCGGCGCCCGAGGCGCTGCAGCTGCGCTTCTCGCTGGCCGGCGGCATGTTCGACGCCGTGCGCCGCTCCTACCAGCTCACGTCCGACTGGGCCGTGCTGCTCGCGCAGCTGCTCACCAACCAGCTTGTTGACGCCTACAACAACAGGTGAATACACGACCGCTCCGTGTTCCGCGTTCCATTAGGCCTTATAGTCCAAGTTGACAGGCGAATATCATTCAACACTGTTCCCATTATTGTATGAGAAAAATAAAACTAGCCTCGATTATGTTACACGATACCTACTTTTAAGGTGTGTATTTTATTTTCGACGGCGACACGATGACTTCATGATATTATATTATATTGATCTGTAGTAGCAGTTGGCGGCGTACCACTCCTAGATTCATCTTAAACTGCTTCTCTGCCACATTTAAAATCCGCCAGCCATCTCTTAAATAGTAGCATACGGTGGGACAGATTACTCTAAAGTTTGGTACATATTTTCAAAAATTTAAATGTCAACCTTAGACTCCAAACTATTCAATTAAGCCTCGTATTTAATGAACCCTTAAACGGAATGCTTCATATGTGGCAGCGACCTATTCACAACGCTGATCGACATGCTGGCGACGCTCATCCACTCAACACTGGCGGAGGGCTGCGACGACAACAACCGCAAGCACTACCAGAATCTCATGAAGAAGCTGAAGAAGGAGATCGGTGACCGCCACGGCGGCGCCGTGCAGAGCGTACGCCAGCTGCTACCGCTTTCCAAGAACACCATCGTCGAGGTCATCGCCTGCGAGCCGCTGGGCGTCGTCGTCGACCAGAAGGGGAACAAGATCACCAACTTCGACAATGATAAGAAACAGGTGAACATTGTATATTATACGAAGAAGTACTCTATTTACCTATGACCTACTATTCGTCTCATTTTTTATTTTATTGAAATGCTGTTTTGACGAGCATAATATGTCACTTTATATGTAACGGTTAACATTTTGGATAGTTAGCACGTGTGTGTGAGCGCGATTGTTTGGTGGCAGGGCCTGCGGCTGACGGACAAGCAGCGCGTGTCGGGCTGGGAGCTGGTGGAGGGCGGGCGCAACCCCGCCCCGCTGTCGTGGGCCTGGTTCGCCGCCACCAAGGTGGAGCGCAAGCCGCTCACCTACGAGACCGCGCACAGGTGCGTACCTACGCATGCACACACACTGTCCAGTGTACGCAATGAGTTATCGCAACAGGTACAAACGTGACGGTTGGTATTCGCAGGTTGCTAAAGTACCACACGCACAGCCTGGTGAAACCGCTCAGCTACTACCTGGAGCCGCTGCCGCTGCCGCCCGACGACCTGGACAACAACGACAGTAAGCAGGTAATGCGGCCATGTGTGCGTCCCTTTACTTTCCTTGCTCTACCCGTTCTCCCTGTCTTCTTGGCGTCGGGTCTCTTTAGTTTCATTTTCTGCTTTAAGTTATTCTATTTCCGTTTGAATCCATTCTTTTTTTTGTGTCTCATAAATCTGTATGAATACAGGACTGTGGAAGCTTCGATTCAAGTCCAACTGGTTCTGGAAAAGGTCGCAAGTTACCTTGTAGTAAGAAAATTATTAATAAGAAACCAAAAGTTACTACACCGGTAAGTTATATTTCTAATTCAGTAGAGCCGTTCCATTTTAACCTGCTTTTGAAAGTTTGCTTTTGGCGAAACCGGGTCTGAGTGTTCGAGCTCAAATTGGTTATTGCATTGAAGCATTCCCATGTAACGACACCCTTACTCCGTTCGTCTGTCTTTACATTTCTGAGAACTCATATATAAAGCATGATAATATCATAATATACTGTATGTACGTATTTATTTTCTAAGAATTGTGAAGATTTCAGTGTCATACTTCCTGGCGGTGACATGATGTCTTTAGGAATTCAAAGCCACATTAAAAATTTGTACGTATTCGTACGGTATTTAAAAAAAAATGTACTACACGTACTTGCGAGAAAACAACGATCAATCTGTCACCGCTAGGAGGGATCCTTCCTGGCGGGCGCTATCTGATTCACTATGTTCCAGTCAACTTTTCAACTTTCTGCTTATACAGAAAATTTGTACGTAATTTGTACGAATTTGTACGTTAATAAACAAAAATGGTACAACACATATTTACGAGAAAACAAAGATCAATCTGTCACCGCTAGGAAGGATCCTTTCTGGCTGGCGCTATCAATTTCTTTATGTTAAGGTCAAAATTTCAACTCCCTTCTTATACAGATAATTTGTACGAAATTTGTAAGTAATAGTACGCTAAGAAACCAAATATTAAAGCAAGTATATAGATAAGGAGTGCCCACTTGCTACAAATAAATGCGTGTAGTACTATTTTTGTTTATTAACGTACAAATTCGTACAAATTACGTACAAATTTTCTGTATAAGAAGAAAGTTGAAAAGTTGACTGGAACATAGTGAAACAGTTAGCGCCCGCCAGGAAGGATCCCTCCCAGCGGTGACAGATTGATCGTTGTTTTCTCGTAAGTACGTGTACTACATTTTTTTTAAATACCGTACGAATACGTACAAATTTTTAATGTGGCTTTGAATTCCTAAAGGCATCATGTCACCGCCAGGAAGTATGACACAGATTTCACATCATATTAGCGTCGAAAGCCTATTTTTTTGCAAGTGGTGTGAGGTTTTCATCAACAGCCTGGTAAATTAAAAGGGGGGTGATTGTAAACCTAAAGTACCACAAACGTGGTAGAAGATTCAAAACAATACACATATTAGAAGAGCCTATAAAAGCCAAGATTCCTGCCTTCAGGTCTAGCGTAGTGAAGCCACACTCGTTTATTTATGACAAAACGGTGTCAAATTTAGGTTTCATTAGTTATATTTTCCATAATAAATAATATGTAAACAAGATAACACTTTAAACTTTCGCGTTTTGTACACATTATTATAAACATAGGACGGGTATATCGCGTACTTAGTTAATTTACCTTATATACCGACGTTTTGACACATTTTCATGTGTCATGGTCATTGTCTCGGCTTGACTGATACGAAGTGTCAACGGCGGTCTTGCTAGAAATGTTCGCCTACCCGGCGAAAGGTCAATTTAAACTTATGGATAGAGAAAAAGTTAGGTCTACTACTAAATGTCAACCGCACGACACACAACACTCACAATATCCGCGCATCGTCCCGAAGATAGACCTCGCGGTTCTTCTGAATCACTGGTCCCCAAGTAGCTTGTAAAATGAAACCATCTTCACGATTGAAATTTCTGGGATGTTTTTTTTTATCTTCATCAACTCTCGTATATAAGGCAAATTAACAAAGTTGCCACGAATATGATATGAAAAGCTGTTACGCCGACATATTATACCAGCCGATTACACGGAATTCTGCAAAATGATTTTTGCAGAATTCCGTGTAATCGGCTTTATTAGTAACTAACATTACTAGTGTAAATCCTAATTTCTATAAACAAAAACCCCACAGAGGAAATTCAAATCAAATTACCAATATAAAAACGGTCAGAAGAGATCAGAGTTGGTCACAGCCAACATTACAGACAACAATTGTGAATCCAGTAATGTAATATTTTTTCCTATTCCTCTGCTCTGACATGTTAAATTGACACAAACAAACGTATGTACTACATTGGCCATAAAATAAGAAGCAGAAAAGATTTTAGAACGCTTGAAATTTTGCTGGTTCTTACATGTTGGAATGCCACTGAAGTGCCACGATATGTTTAGTAGTTTGATTGCAGTACAAAGTAGTAGTACAAACAAGTATAGGTTGATTCACTAAAGCTGGCACGAATGGAACGAATGAAAGTTATGTCACCTGTCACTTCGAGTGTTAGTGTGAGTGCCGTTCTTATACAGGGGCCTCTTAATATTTTGTAAACAACAACAAAATAGGTTTTTGTTATCCAAGAAAAATAAAAAAATATTATAATATACCTAAGCATAATCAGCACAATATTTAGACTAAATAGGTAATATATAAGTCCGAAAGGTATATTAAACCGTTTGATACAATAGTATTTTATACAATCGTGATATAATGAAGAGTTTTTCAGTCGAGTACCGTGTTTAGGCCACGAAGCTTGCTGAGTGGCCTAAGTAAGGTACGAGATTGAAAAACTTAATTATATTACGATTGTGTACAATACTTTTTCTACGAGTCATCATCATCATCATCTATGGAGGAACAATTTCATCATTCAATTTAATTGACTTAACAAGGATGTAACACAAAAAGATGGCCGGCAGGCCGGCGCGGTCGGCGCAGCCGTGAGGCGCGCGCTCGGCAAAGTCTCAGGAGTCATCGCAAATAAGTATAAAATTTGTATGAAGTTCTATTATAGTTGCCTACAGCGTATCGAAATGAAATATTATAGTTGAGTTGGACTGTCTAATATCGAAAAGTATGAGCTTATAGTTTTGTCTATGTACTCGTAATTGGCAGATTAAAGTCGGCGAGTAGAAAAAAATATTTTACTATCATGGTGTTTTATGCAGATATCAGAGCGCAGGTGGCCTAGCGGTAAGAGCGTGCGACTTTCAATCCGAAGGTCGCGGGTTCGAACCCCGGCTCGTACCACTGAGTTTTTCGGAACTTATGTACGAAATATCATTTGATGTTCACCAGTCGCTTTTCGGTGAAGGTAAACATCGTGAGGAAACCGGACCTAATGTCAATAAAGCCTAGTTTCCCCTCTGGGTCGGAAGGTCTGATGGCAGTCGCTTCCGTAAAAACTAGTGCCTACGCCAATTCACGGGATTAGGTAGTCAAGCGGAACCCAGGCTCCCATGAGCCGTGGATAACGCGTGGAAGAATAGAAAGGAGTTTTATGCAGACAATACTTTCTGATCCAAAAGCGTACGTACCCTATAGGAATATTTTATAGTATTCTTTGTACTGCTGAATTTGGGCGGTTATGCATTTAGTTTGTTTACAAATATTATTTTAATTATTGTATCAACCTGTATGTAAACATTTTGTGACGCACACATAAATATTATCATTCACTCATTCATTCCATTCGTGCCAGCTTTAGTGAATCGACCTATAGCAGAACAACACAGTACAATGTATGATATTCGGGCCGCCACCAGCGCCGCCTAACTATGCACGTCACGTGGAAAAAATTATGAGCTACACCAATATTTTAGAGGGTTTACTACATTTGGTCTCCAATCCAGCACTATGATAAATTAAATTATCATTGTAAGCAATTTTCCGCTCACCTTGCCCTGTAATGTCCTAGTACTGAAAATGTTGCATTCACTTGTTAAGCTTTTTGTGAGGTGTAAAGGTCATACACTGATTTCGTTTCAACAGTATTTGTTGTTTCTAAATAATATTGAAGCATTCTGAAGCAGTCTGCATTTTACTATTTTACACGAAGTGGAAACCTCAGTGCGAAAATACTAATTACCAACGGCGAAAGCATACAAACATATACGTATTTTTGCTTTCTAGACGGACATATTGATTCCAAATACGTGTATGACCTGGCGAGCGTTCATAGTAGTAATCGAGTGAGTTGGCCCTTAGAATACCTAGTATAAGAGTGTGGGTGTGCTAGTTGCGACGTAAAGTGCTGGTTGTACGTAGACGAACGGGCAGGGCGCGGCGGCGGGCGCTGGGCTGGCGCCGGCGCAGCCGCAGCAGCCGCAGTTCATGCAGCAGCAGCAGCAATGGTTCCCGCCGCACTCGCAGAACTACTACAACCCGCAAGGTAAACCCATCTCACACAACAATCTGCAGTTTTTATAGCTTTTGGATTGGCACATGCTTTGCACTCCATATTTAATTTGTAGAGAAAAAAAATCGCCTTTGGCACCTGCAAAATGTCCACAGGAACAAAAACGGCACATTTGAATTTATAACATATCCCATCTAATATTGCTGAAATAAATAGCTTCGTACCTACGTGTTTATTTGTAGTGGGAGCCAACCCTCGCGGCGTGGCGCCGCCCGCCAACACGCAGTCCAAGCAGGCGCTGAGCCACATGCTGCGACAGCGCGTGCCCTACAACCAGATGTCGCAGATGCAGGTGCGTGTACCTTTATATTATACCCATAATATGAGTGCTCATATTATCAACCAGTAACAAAAGGAACCGTCGATGTGCATTTTTTAAATGTTTTTATGTAGCGAATGGTTTTTGTGTTCAGAGCCTCAGTATCAGCTTATAGGTACTCAGTTTCGAATCGTACTGGTTAGATTATTATTATTAAGTAGTCATTATGGAAACGGTGTCTAGTAAGCTACAATAAAAAACAATTTCAGCGAAATTTTCTAAGAAGAGTTTGGATCTAGGTTATAGTAGTGAGAAAATGGCATTTGAAATGTCTAATGAGTACCAATCGTAGAATTAAAAAGACCCGTGGACTTCGTCATTTCATATCCCAATGCATACTACTGATTTTTTTAAATTAGGATCTTAAATAAGCCCTCATACTTCTTTCAAATTTTAACCACAAAATGTAACGTAACAAGCAACCTGTCTAATTTAACAGAAAAAAAAACAGCCTGTATACAATACAATACTCTTTATTGTACACCTCGCACAGATGAAATACAGTTACAAGATGAAATAACAATACAGAACAGTAAGAGGTAACAACAGGCGGTCTTATCGTTAAAGAGCGATCTCTTCCAGACAACCTTTGGGTAGTGGAGTACAGAACAAATGAAAATATGTAATAGGTGGCACAGAGACTAACAAAAGTACACAAACAACACATATAATAAATATACATACCAAAATAATCATACCACTCGTATACATACATGAATAAAATATACATAACGATGAGTGAAAAAGTGAAACGACAGTGTCAAAGAAGAATGCTAAGGAAGAGACAGATAGTATTCCTTATATATTTTTTAAACTCAGAGACATTCCATGCAAGTGACATTACATTTCGAACTTAACGTTATCTTATCTCGAATGTTATTAGAATAGAGGTCAAATCAAAGGTCATTGGGCATTTTGTTCGAACATTTGACCCACGGCGTACACTAACGAAATAGAGCTAGATGTGTAGATAAATGTATCTGCAACTCAGTGCTATAGGTCGCATTCTTGCCGGGCATGGGAGAGTTGAGGAGTATGTGTTTGCTTATAGTTACTTAATTGCGTTTAGCGTTAATTAACTACGCTTTAATTGTTCTACTTGTCTCTAGATGGAGCCATGGTTGCAAAATTAGCATTTTATTTTATATAGTAGACTATTGAAACATAATTTATTTACAAGGTATGAATCATAGATTTTATCTATTATTTTTTTACTGTTGATTGACCGCACTGAAATATATTATATATTCCAAAATCTTCTTTACTACCGACATCTTGTGTTTAGTAGATGAACCGAGTTACCATCGAGTAGGTGAACTAAAGGCTGGCATGAATAAATATAAATAAATACATACTTTTAGGATGAAATTAATAAAAAGACATGAATATTTTCGCATTTTCTTTAAAAAAATCGATATAAACACTGTTCTCGTAACGCCTAATTTGGAAAATTATAGGTAACATGTTCAGCCTATTTTTTTGAATAACTTTTTTCTCCCGGTCGATAAATTGAAAATTTTGCCATATTTTGAAAAGCGGAATTAAGCTCTATAATTTAAAACTGGTTTGGAGTCTGTACGCGAACTTTCATAAAGCGGGTCAAAAACGCCCAAAGACCTTTCCTTGTTTGTCAGAGTCAGAGATGTTCGAAATTTGAAAAAATATATATCATCGAAGTCATAAAAATAATTTTATTTAGGTATAATAACATTCTCACAGATAAGAAATTTGTGTAAAACAAAAAGTTTAATAATTATAGGGGTCTTTATAAGCGGTTATTGAACGCGTTATAGAGGGCTAATGATATTTGGTATACAAAGTATTATTCTACAGGGAGGTGGCTACCCCGGCGCTCCGCACGCACGAGGACCTTTTCCGCGGCAGGGAATGCGCCAGATGCAACCTAACCAAATGGGGCAAATGGGGCCTTCCAAGTGAGTAACATTAACTATATTTGTAGGTATTCGGTTTGTTGGTACATAGGTACATCTTCATACCTACTCCATTTATGTAGTTGTGTGTTCAAACTAAACCAATTTGTGTTGCCCACAGCCAAATGAACGCAATTGGCGCCATGGGCGGTATGGGTCCGATGGGCCAAATGGGCGGAGTGCAGATGGGTCCCGGACAGATGGGTGCGGGACAAATGGGAGCTGGCCAGATGGGTGCGGGACAAATGGGAGCTGGCCAGATGGGCGCAGGACAGATGGGCGCGGGCCAGATGGGCGCGGGCCAGATGGGCGGTGGGCAAATGGGCAACATGGGCGGACAGATGTTTGGCGGGCAGTACGGCGGCATGCAGCAGGGCTACGCGGGCTACGGTCAGCAGATGATGCAAGCGGGCCAGCAACAGATGATGAATCAGGTACCTAAGGCGCGGGTTAATCTATTTCGGCTTCTATTTGGAGTTCTTGTCCCCCAACTATGATTAACATGCTTGAATTCAACAGGGTATGGGGCAAGGTGTCAGCCAAATGGGACAGCAAGTAAACCCAATGAACCAAGGAGTTGGCTCCATTGGGCAGAATGTTGGACAGATGAATCAGGGCCAGTCGGGCCAGATAGGCCAGGGCATGGGCCAAATGGGCCAGTCCATGGGTCAGATGGGCCAACCTATGGGACAAATGGGCCAGATGGGCCAAGGTGGAGGAATGGGCTCCATGGCGAACCAAGGAAGCACTATGGGACCGCAAGGCAGCAACACTATGAGTGGCTTCCCAGGGCAACAAACATTCCAACAAGTATGTACTAACATCTTATGTTCTTAATTTTATACATCACTACTGAGAAGTTACCTATATATATTTAGGAAAATCACTTACGCTTTACTTTTTCCCGTAGAATATGATGGGAGGCCGATCCAGTCAAGAAGCACAATACCTAGCGCAGCGACAGAATGCGCGACCGCAGTACATGCAGGTACTCTCTCAGTTACATTACACACGTTACATTACAGACACCTTAGTAGCGTTAATACAATTTAAATAAAAACTAGATATAGTTAATTTTATAAACTATAAGCGATATTACATTATAAAGACATAAAAAAAATGATTTCGTTAAGATTTCAGGATTGTCGTTACAAAACTGACCGTAGTTAACTGTGGTAACAACGTACGCTCCACTTTTTTCTGAAAAAGCCTATAAACACCAAAACACATTTGCAGTCATCATTCATAAAATATTAAATATATATTATTCATGAAATATTAAATAAGGCAAAGACTACTGCTAAAATCGTATAATTCTATAAAGTTATAGTAATAAAGCTTCACTTTGTCTCCATCGCGTGAGAATGAGGACTACCGCGAGTGGATTCGCCGCTATGGGGCTAGTGGAACGTGGGTCCTATGAAAAGAGGTTATATGTCATTTTCAGTACATTTCCATTAGATTTTAATTTAAGTCGTGCTTGTTTCGAAAAATATGCATTCTTAGAGGAATTATTACATAGAAATATTATAAATTAAAAAAAATATATTATGGCACTAAAATAAGCTTTAAATTGAAAGTGTAAAATGACATGGCCTTAAATTACCGTAAATTTAGAGGTTACTTTATACAAAAACGTTTCTATTTGTCAAAAATATTATTATTAACTATAATCTACTAAAAAGTAACAAATAAATAATACAAATGCCAAAAGAAAACAGTCAGAAGTTTTTAATATATGTAGAAATAAGTACAAACCTTAAGTATAATAATAATATAGACCGGTTCACGGGTATCTATTGATGCACCCGTGAATGGGTTCTAGCAGGTGTACTACACAGAAAAATTCTCCAAAAGGCCTCTACGTGTTGGATCTGTATCCCCACGCAAGCCTACCAAAAGACCGGGATGTACAGGCCCGTGATCCGCAAAGGAGACACAAATAATAATATTAAAAATGTTTTTAATTCTTATGATTTTCCGTTAGCATCCGTCATATCCGTATTATATAGGCATCTTTAGTGCCAATATTAGCATATAATTCCGCAAATGTTGATTTTGACCAGGTTAAACTATTAAAGAAGTACTAGAGACCCGTTACGGCGTCAAGACGCCGCTAGAATATGGTAATAATCACAGAGAAACAGAAAAGGAACAGTTTTATCGAAAAGAAGTTTTTCCTATATTGTAAATTTACCTTTAAAAAAAACAGCTTTTATTGGAATCATGCCTTAAAAATCGCTTCCTTTCCCTGTCATAAATATCCTAAAATAAAGTCTCACTTGCCTTTTCCTGTAAATAGTTATCGTCGTCTATCTTCATTTATCGTAATATCCCGAAATATGCGATCGATTACTGCCAAGGCTGCTGCGGGTATCATATATTATAATATATGCTTGCTTTATTAAATAGACATAGTCATAGTCGTTTATTCACATGCCAGAATACAAAATAAAACATTTAAAATTTGGTTCGCTACCGTAAATGGGGTGAGTAGAATTTGCGAGGGCAGTTGGGTTATGAATGGGGAGAAGAGAGATGGCACAGGGCTGAGGACGGATTTTTACCATAAATCCAATGAATGTGCAATTATAAATTATGTAACAATATAAATATAATAATTATGTTACTTAAAAAAGGCTTTAATCTCCATTAAGTACATGTACAATATATATAAGAAAAGACTTGTGAAATTTGTAATTTTTACCAATAAAAATCTCATTCTCATTTTAGGCTAGAGTTGTCAATTTGTTACAATGGAACTTTTTTGTGCCAATCTTAGCAATTGTCAAATCTCCCCAAAGTGCTTTTACCACGGGATGAGATGGAATTTTGTAAATATCGTCAAAATTATCAAATGTAACAATAGGTAATTAAAAAAAACAATTTCCAATATCCGGATAAGTTTATGTTTATCTAAATGTGTATATTAATGTGCCATATAGGTACAAAAATAAAAAAAAATTGACGCTTGAACTTCGAATTCGTCCCAACTCACCCCATTTTACGGTACTTTTACAAGTAGAGTTTATTGCTCAAATGTTATATCACAACTTGCGCTGCATCAAGAAAAGATAAGTTAAAAATATGTTATCAATATCTGACAGTCACCAATGTCACCATCAGATATGATTGGCCTCCTCGTTTACTCCGATATCTGATAGACCCTCGACTTTACCATCGCCAACTCTGTTAACTGATCATTTATAATCCCAATTGAAGGGATGTTTACAAAAACAACAACGCCATACATTAAGTCGCGACCGATGTATGGTGAGAGTCAGAATGGCGGGTGTATCTAAATAAATATATGAAAGTAATATACCAAAATGTAGTACCTAATTGCAACTATTTAGTACCTCTGTTAAAATAATTATTACCTCCACGTAATTAAACTTATTACGAAAATCTGTTGTGTTGTCTCGTGTATTTTAGTTTGCAATGATCCCTTGGGTTTTTAGAGGATGTTATCAATTAAAAATTTAGTACCTAATTGGTACCTTCATAATGTATTTCTATGTTTTCAGTTGTGGTTTCTGAGTTTTTTACATTTTGTCCCTAGAGAAAACGTATAAGCCCAACATACGTCCGTACCAAACCGTGACCTTGGTCTGGTAAGATGCAGGTTTGATCGTCTGTTAATACCTGTTCGCCGTACGGCATCTGTAGAGTTTACATGTTTTAAAATGTAAAAACTCGGAAACCACAAATGAAAATGCAGATATTCTTTTTGATTATGAAAGTAGCAATTAGGTACTAAATTTTAAGTTGATAACATCCACTAAAAATCCATGGGATCATTGCAAACTAAAATACACCCGCCACCCTGACTGTCAGATTGGCGGTTATAACTGATCTTCGTAATAACTTTAATTACGCGGTGGTACTCATTATTTTAACGGAGGTACTAAATAGTAGCAATTAGGTACTAAATTTTGGTATAATACTTTCTTATATTTGTTTAGATACACCCGCCACTCTGACCCTTACGATGTATGGAGTATGGACTCGCGCGCGAGAACGTATGTTATGCTATAGGTGCAGATCGAGTGATGGTTGTCGCGGAATAGAAGAACTGGTATGGAAATTTTAAAAATACTGAAATGACTATAGGAATGCCTTTAAAAGTTTTGGAGTTCCCTCGATTTGGTGACAATGTCACCACCTCCGAATAATCATAATTTTGAAAATCGGTTCCCAATTAAAGGAGTAGGTAATCGGTGAATACGCAAAAATCTGGTTCCATTCCAACGAAATGACAAACCATTTTTTTTTAAATCGGTTAAAAACAATTTTATTTATTTCAATAACCAAAATTAGATACTTACACTCTTTTCGTAGAGCTCGCCAAAGCATCCACGCACATAAATAAGCAGGCAACAAATAACCACATCAACACATCAAAAATAGACTGACATATCATTGACAATGGCATGATAATTGGAATCGATAAATTGTTATTTTTTTTAAATTGAAAATAGGACCAAGTATTTTTATTTTATTTAAGGGCAATTTTTTCAAAAGTGTACCTTTTTTCGACATAATGGGCCTCAATTTTCCATACAAAAAAATGGGTCAGTTTCGTCATGGTCCTAACCAAATATATGAAAAAATGCGTGACGAACCTGACCAAATAAACGGGATGCCCATTTTCTTTTTTCAAATCGATAGTACTCGTGGTTCTGGTTATAAAAAAACCAGCACTTACTATATTTAAAAAAAGGAAAAGGTAAACTTTAAAAAAAAAAGTCCTAAAATTAAAGAAAATAATTCGGAATAACGACCTACCACAGTATTCCAGATTTTAAATTCCGTGTTTTCCGTCTCATTCGAATAGTAACTGACAAAAGAGTAAGAGAAATGATAGTGAAGTTCAAATTAAACCGCCTTGATATGTATTACGTCTACGCCCTCAAGTCTATGCTATTATCCTACGCAAGAGTTTATATATGAAAACTATTTAATATGCCCCAATAAAAAGTAAGTCAGACGTTGACTCATCCAAAAATGACGTTGTAATTTTTTTTGTAAACAAATTGGTAAATGTACATTTGGTAACTATTTTAAGTGTTATGGATTATATAGCCGACTCATAATTAATATTTTCTCATGCTTAACAACTTGCTACAGGTTTAATTTGAATTAATGTTATTTTGTTATGTCATCTTGACTGGAGGTCCCGCTAGGCTGGTACTGGTTGCCTAGCGCAAGGTATTACCTTAAAATTGATTTTTAGGCATCTTTCGTAAGAAAAATGAAAATACCAAGAGCTTATTGCAACTCTCCACGATAAGACGAATCTAATGACCTATAATTTATCAACATCGGACCATAACTGTGGATCTGATGGCATCTACAAATATCGGGCTCGCGTAATATATATCAAAGATTTATTTATTTCATCTAGATGTGGAAAGTCAAACAAAAAAACGTGCTCCGAACAAAACTATAAAAAACCCTTCTGGTTTAGATGGCAGCACAGGCTTCTAGTACTTCTCGACGAGATGGCACCACCGTTAAACGTTTTTTTGAACAATATACGTTGTCGCCATCTAGTCCAAAATTCTTGTATTCAAACAGTTCATATGACGCGCTATTAGTTTTTTTGCTTTGTCAGTAGATGACAGTAATGATAGTTTGTCATATTTTTATTTAAACCGTCGATAGATGGCAATTAAATCAAGTGCCATCATAAGTTCGTTATATAATAGTAAAACCTTATTTTACCTAATTATTTTGTTTTTAAACTATATAAACTCGAAAAAGGTTTCTTTTTTTGCAAAAACATCTAGGCAGACTCCAGCGCCACGTATTTACTTTATATTTTTGGTTTATAACCACGCTTGCAGAAAATAAATCCATAAAGATCAATCAAAAAAAGAATACTTAGTGTGGACAATCACGAAAACTGCCGTTTTCTGAACCGAGTTTACAAAGCAAAATGTTTATTGTTAGTAGTAGGCTGTATAGACTCCGTACTGGCCACGGACGTTGCGCTTAGATATTACAAATTTCGCTGCGGTTGGGCGGAGTCTCCGGCGTGCGCTTGTGGTGCTGAAGCTCAAACCATTCGGCACATAATTGAAGACTCTCCCATAACGCGCTACGCCGCCGGTCCTCTTGAAGACCTGATCACCCTGAGCGACAAAGCCACTAAGTGGCTGACTGGTCTAAGTGTCGACATTTAATTACTATTAAGCAATATTATACATATTCAGTTTCTGATTCCATTCATGTGCCATACGATTAATATACGATTAAATAAATAAAGTAGGCTGTACGTGGTTCAAGAGGTAGCGACTGTTATTTGTTGAAATATAATAGTCTGACAGAAGATTTAAAAAACTCTACATATATGCCCCTCTTTTTTCGGAGTGGCAATACAAGCTTTAGAAAGAGACAGTATAACTCTCTCTTTCTATGCACAAATGAGAACAGATCCGTGTCAGACTATAGCATTAGTTATGATTAGAATGACGCGATAAATATAGGTAGTTTGATCATGATCTCTTCTAATTCATTCAAAGTCGGAAAAAATCATAGCGTCATTATCATTTGTTAATATCCCGCATCTTCAAAAGAGGGATACTATAGACTAAACCTATATTATTGACAATTTTATATTATAATTTGACAATTGACGAAAAGAGTGCAGACTTGTCATTTACTTGTCATTGCATATGTCTGTCTCACATTTTCCCATTTGATGTTCTTAGTTTTGACGGGGAGCTTGGTTGGACACGCACGCCTGGTCTACTACCAAGAAAGTCGAACCCCTCCCTTTCTATCGCACTTAACTTATACTTATACCTAATCGAACGAAAGAGATGCAGATCGAAAATCTAATTTTCGATGTTTGCGGTAGCCTCTCACATCTCTCAGAGCCACTTTATTATTCTTATATTTCAGCAATTTTAAACGTCGATTTGGTGACAGAATAAAACGTGAGACAGACATATGCAATGACAAGTCTGCACTCTTAATATTCATTTTAGAATCGTGACAACGCGCAACGTGAACTGTTGGGATATATTCCTATTATATAACAAATTTTCGTGAATTGTCAAATCACTACAAACAATTTACGGCTTTATGCCAGCCAGATATGGTTTTCTTTTGCAGATTCATAAAATATTTTTAAATATCGTGTCAGATATATAGGCGAACCATCAGTCAGCCGATGTTTTTGCTTTTACAGGGGATAGATATTTCTGCCGATGAGTGAACGCATAATTTTGATTTGTTTAAGTAATCACATATTTATAAGCGCCTCGATCCGATATTTTTGCGGATACGGAGTAACGATGTTTTTGCCGGCCACAAAGCATCACATATTTTTTACGAGGTAGTGTCGTCAGATACGTATGCGCCCAATAGAGCGCCAGATATTTTTGCACGGCTGTTCACCGTCATATATTTATGCTGGTGACTGTACACTGATTCAGGTGGAAGCTAATACTTTTTAGGGAAAAACTTTACAGAACGACCGTGAAAATGAAAATAAAATATGACATATGTTACACTTCTTTAGAACTGTAATATAAATCGAATCAATACAATTTACAATTTTTACAAGTTACAATGACACGCAGAAGTTTCATCATAGATAACCCGTTTTGCTGGAAAGACTCTTCCGCTTCTGTCAGTCATTTTAGGATTCCACGTTCGCTTATGATTGCAAATTTCTTTCCACACATCCTTCAACGCGGGATACTTGGGGAAGCTGTGAACATAAAACAAAACCGGTCAATTACGAGTTGGAGTCGCCAACCTAGGGTTCCGCACAAAGGATGCTCCCTAAGTTTTTTCCGAGATAATAGGGTCTAACGGATTGCCCAAACGGACATGACCGGCATATATAGTTGACCAGTTGGGCATCTTTTATCATTTTCTTCGAACCTTTGACTAAGCGGTGTCGTCAAAATATTATTTTCACCACATTTAAGGAAAACCGTAGATTTGCGCTATGGGGAGTCGGCAAGCGCTGCAGCAGGGAAATACGTGGGTCTCACAATGCGATCCTATGTGAAGAACGTCATAGGTTCGGGCAAGGGGTAACCGCGAATCTGATTTCGCGAGCTATCTGTACCTAAACTTAATTACAATTCATTAGCAACTAAATTACTTATTTAAGTGTGTACCTGAGATGACAATCCATAACCTTAGCCAATATTTGCGACTATGAAATTAGTCGCTAACAATATGCTGGATTATATAGTCCCTGAAATCCGAAATATCCATTTTTTTATGTAAATTATTACAAATGACGCGTAACGTCTTAGTTACGTACGTCAAATTGGCGAAAAGTTGTTTTAATCTGTGAAATCTGTTAATTTCATACATTTAGCGCCATCTAAAATAAACCCTGAACAATAATTGGTTGGGTGAAAAGCTACCAAAACGTAGTAAACGCTTTTGTATTTTATACATGGCGACCGGGCGTAAGTCCATTTTGACACAAAGTAAAAGGACGTAACTCCATAAAAAAGAACTACTAGGGCCATCTGGAGAACTTAAACGAACTAAAATTGATAGCTACAGAATTGGACTTGACAGTACCGCTCTATTTCTTCATACTTTTTGTATATATATAGATATTTCGTTGTAAAAATAGTGCGAATAGTAATGACTAAGACACCTACAAACTGTTTTATCAAATATTATCACACAAAAACGTATTACCCCTCTAATTTAAACTCTAATCTAAACATAGTTAGAATCAAATGTACCTCTTTTAACATGGAAATTAATGAAAAATAATCAATTCTAATATTGGTTTCGCGCCATACAAACTCATACTAATGGCGCTTGACTAGGACCCACGCATGAGTGGCGCCGCCTGGTGAGCAAAAATACGGTAGTCCTCATTGCGTCGAACGATGTGGCAACCCAATCACGAGAATAAGCAAGTGGTATTCCCCAACAGGCGCCGAACGTGACGATGGGCGGCATGGGCGGGCCGGCGCCTCCCTACCCGCGCGGCATGCAGCCGCAGAACTCGGCGCAGTACCAGCAGATGACGCAGCAGCAGCAGCGCATGCGCCAGCAGATGCTCGCCATGCAGCAGCAGCAGCAGCAGCAGGGCCCGCTCGTGCAGCATCTGCAGCGCAACCAGTACCAGCCGCCGTACTGACTGCCACCGCACTAGCCAATCAAACACCGCAACACTACCTGTAACTACATTAGCCTAGTAGAGTTACAGCAACGATGGATCTCGCGCGATAGCGCTAAACTCGCATCCAGAATTAGATCGAGTATATTAATTTTTGCGGAAGAGTATTTAATGGGACTTTACTAATTTTTATTTATGTATGATGTAAATTGTATACTTATTATTATTAATTAAATTACGCTTATTTATTTTTTTCGAAGTTCTGTCACTTTGTTGGGCATGCCCAACAAACATGTCAGTCATATTTTAAACAATTATGCTTTTTATTGAAAGTTGTTGGGTTACTTTATCTAATTTTGGATATTAATGTAATCAGTACTAAAATACATATTAAAGTACACACTACATAGCTGCTTATAAACAAGGCCGCATAGTCAGCAGCCAAATAGCTAATTTGCTATTCAGAATAAAGTGCGTAAAATGTTCTGCATATGCTCTATTAAAAAAAGAGTGTTCCGGTAACACTTGGGGGCCGATTTTTGAGATTCAAACGTCGAATATTTCATTCGAATGTGAATAAAAACGAAGTATAAAAGAAACTCCACTAGCCTTTCGAGTGATAATTCCAGTGACTTTCAAAAATACTATGGTATCATGCGAATATAATCGTGACAAATTTTCACGTGCGATTATTTTCGATAACTTGTTTTTGAATTCGAGCGTTCGAATCTTAAAAATCGGTCCCCTTTTCGATTTTAATACCAATTCAATGACTTAATAGATAGCCTTTTTAGGTTTTATAACAATTTAGCTTAGTCTATGTTTTGTGTATGTTTTAATGAAAACGTTTTTCTTATGAATGGGTCGGAATGTTTTAGTAATTATACACGCGAAGACGTGAATACCAACGACACGGATTTGTGTTGGTATTCATACGCACTGCCACAAAAAAGTGTCTTAGAATTTATCGAAGACCGAAATCGCCATACATACACAATTACACAGTAAGGTGGTTTCGGTCGCTGCCACGGGCTATGAATGCCACGAACATGCAGTAGCAGTGGCGGGGAGTCCGCAACTCGATTCTCCCATACTTGCCTAGTTTGAGGGAAGCGAGGACATTATCCCACAGGTGGTGAGAGAACGAGCCAAATTTCCGGCTTGCCCAACAAACAAGTCTGACTCGCCGCCACTGTTGACTTTCTTTCTGGCAGACGTTCATTCGGCGTTGCAGGGCGGGCTTATCCCAAGAATTCATGAATGTTTCTTAAGCCTTGATCTTTAGTGAGAATCCTGCAATACACGTATATTTGAATGGACGTCCACCAGAAATGATATAGTTAGTATGACTTCGGCGTATTATTGTATGGTAATATTAGTATAGGTTACTTTTTATTGAATCATTGTTTTATCTTGTGACTCTTTTAGCAGATCTCTGGCGGAATTATGTTATATTATGTAAGTAAAATAAAAATAATTACATTGCATTTGCTAATAGTGAAATATTGTATGAGCTTGTATTATTTATTAACTTACGCTGTACCGATAGGTAAAGTGCCGAGGTAAGCATTATATGTGTTGACAACAAAGGCTGATAATATCAGCCTTCGATATCGACAAAAAAGAAACCGTAACGTGTTGTATTCGTTATTGTTATATACTAATAAGTTAAAGCGAAAGCAAACCTCTGAACTGTAGATAAATGAACGTTAAATAAACATCCCGGAGACTTTGTGCCTTGTTGCATATTATCATCGCGCGTCGCGGTGTGCGTTTAAGTGTTTCGCTTGGCCACCACTTGTGGGCACCACGCGGCAACATCCTGTATTTCACTCATATCAATAACATAGGGTTTTACGCAATAAATAAATAATATCCGACATGACCCCTATTTTTGTAGGTAGGTCATCACTGGTACCGTGTCCAAAATATTCTAAATAGATTAGCAGTTTATTATAATACCATTAAGTTAGCGAATTTTCACATAAAATAGCAATAATAACAGCGTATTCTGCAAACAAAACTCCAAGATATTTATAAAAAATAGGTTAACTATTGTATTAAAGAATATCTTGTTCCCGATACTAAGTTAGTGTGATAATATTATCAAATTGTCTTTCTATTTACGTGCTACTACCAATACCAATCCACTTTATGTTTGCGTACTGTCGTTTGCCATATAAGGGGAAAGGGATGCACCCACGTTTGAGCAAATACCAAACAATACATAGAGTGCTTGTTTAGAGGTTTTTGAATACCTTGGGCACTCCAATATACTAATTTGATGACGACTATAAGAAGTAAAAGTGCAACTTGTATGTATCTGTAAGTTGTAACAAATAAATCGACCATTTATGTATATCAATTCAAATTAACGTAATTTATCCCATTGTTTCACTAGACATTTTTATGACTATAAATGTCTTACAACTTTTTATTGACCCAAATCAAATTATTTAGTGTAATATTTTTGATTTGTTATTAGAAAATGCCCACGGGCGTCTTGCCTGTTACTAGGATTGCATATACTCGAGAAAACCGCCGGCATTCGGTGAAACCAGTTGGCCTAATGGTTACGGCGTTAGCCGCGTAAGCTGAAGACCCGAGTTCGAACCTCGGATTGGCCTCCGTCGGTGTTGGTCTTTTTCTTTAGTATATGATATCTATTTCAATTTATAAATGTTTTTTTTTGTATAACTTATGCACCTACGTAAAAATAATATAATACTAGAAATATTTGAATAATCTGGAAAAATGTATCACAGTGATTTAAGTTCAGAAGATTGACGCGGATATGTGGTTTTATCATTTGATGTTAATTACATTTTCTCCCACCCATTTATATCTATGAATATTACTTTAGATAGGCCCATATTATACTATCGTGTATCTTTAATCATATATCTCCCTTCTTCTCCAACGTGAAGAAAAAGGGCGACATACATACAATTTATGATCCTAGATAAACGATCATTTATAGTATAGTGTAATATGGGCCTATAGTAAATACAGAAGTGGCTTAATATTGCTGGGTCTGAAAATGTATGCACAAAATAGATGTAATTAACATTTACGATAAATATATTAAGATGGCGTTTTAATCAGGAGGGACAGTTAACAATATTAATAGATTAACTCACCCGCGACAAAATTACTCATACAAATGGCCGTAAGTTTTGAGTTATTTTCTAATGAAAAGCAACGGCGAAGTTCACAATATGTTATTTTTTTACTAAATATGTACATATATCTAGAATTGACGTGTATGAATATCATAAAATTGTAACAAACATAGAGGAATCCACTTAATGTTTCGTTTCCAGAAAGGCTTATTAAACAGAACACTAACTCTCGTTTAATAGCCAACCTGGGCGAGTCTACGGAACCCCCCGTACGATAAAGTGAGGTCAGCATAAAGTGTACTTCCTCTAATACGTAATTGCGTCTTGCGTTCAGTAGAATCATTGAGGTTGGTCAGACAAGTGTGGTAGTGTATAGTAGCACAGTGTAGGGATGTATTCCATACAGTGAGGTAACTTCATACTCGGCCAGCGGCTCGGCTCAGTGTTCGTGCTGAGGCTCAGGGTTGGCAAAAACTATGCGAAAGATATTACAGTCTGATTGGCAAAGTAATTTCCATTTTACACTCCTTAAAATAGACTGAGGCATTTCCTCCCCGCCTCCTTCCCCGCCTGCCCCCCATCGATGACCCAGAAATCGGCGGAGTCCGCTGTCCGCTATCCTTACGCTGGGATAGTAGTCACCTTGTGGGATTACATTAGCCAGTTGTGTCCTATCGGGCCTTAGTTGTAAATACTGACAACATACTGTTGCCAAAATTGAGAGGGTTTTACTAGGTAGTACAGTTGACTTAATGATAGTTTTATTATTTTATTTTAATCAACTTATTTTAGGAATATTACCTATACTTTTAAGCCACCAAGGATGTCTTACTTTTGTCATATAAATCATGGCATATATTTATGGTACAGTCGTTGTAGGCATATATGTAAATATCGATTTAAGAAATACATTTTACAAGAAATTTTAACGTATTTTTTTTTATTCCCTAAGTTTAAGAACCAAGCATGCACTTACACAAGTATTGATTTGTTAGTATGTATGGAGTATACGGTACATAAGAGGGTAGTATCCGTACAGCTTTTGAAAGAGGAAACGATAAAGGTTTTTTGTACCCTCTTCAGCGTCAGATCAGGCTATATATACTGTTGTTCGTGGGGAATCCGAATTATCGCGTTACATTCAACAATGTTTCATTAAAGGTGAGGTGGGGGTTAAACCTAGCACATCTGAATGACACGACTGAGCATTTGTCTTCATTAAGATTGAATTTATTTTTTGTCCTTCCGAAACGCAATGTCTTGCTGTAGCTTCGCTCGCACAGACGTAGAGAGCACTGATCGGTTTAAGTAATTTAAGTTCAACAGCAAACATTATATTTAGGTATGTTAGTTCTGATCATTAATCAGGATTAGAAATACTGAATGGGTAAGACGTAGATTTAGAATTTCCATATTGTACATACTGTACCGATGCCTTTCAGGCTGTAAGTGTTGATTTTAAGGAATATAGAAATAAATTATTTACAAAACGCACCTGCTGTCGATTTTTTTATATTGCTCTACTTTAGCTCGAATAAACCTTAGATATGTCTTTAGTGGTATGTAAGTAATTCTAATAAATTCGTGTGTAACTATAATATAGTTAGGCATACATACTTAGATAGGTACATTAACTGAAACAGGCCTGATATTTCATATTACCTACTCAAAGGCCTAACAAATATTCCGCCCTTTAGTTATTTTAATATAAATTCTGTGACAGCGGTCGAATCAGTACGGTACGTAGGTATGCGACGAACAACTCTCGTCTCTCGTGCGTCACCCCTCGCCCGTGAGGTCCTACTGATTTGCCCCTCGCGAGGGGTACTTACAGTTCGATACCTACACGCGCGAGTGGGACAGGCCTGGTTTGACGTAGGCTTGCCAGTATTTTTTAAAAGGCATCATGTACCAAGACAACGGCTTCTTGTTATATAGTGAACCGGTCCTAAATACGGGAACAATCGTCGAATTAGGCCCTTATTACATTATCTAATATCTTTGATAATAGACCTTTATGCCTCTCTTTTTCTCCAACGTGAAGAAAAAGGACGATATGTAATCTATGGTCAGTGATATGATCATACAGCGTGGGTATTTGATACGGGCGAATATTTTAATGAACATTGGACAATGTATGCGCTACAACGCAGCGCTGCGCATCTTTCAACGAATAAGTGCAAATTGGACTGCCAGGCTAGGCCACTTGCACACCGTGTGTCCGCTACATCCAGCCATGCCGGAGTGCCGGCGGACTGCCGTGAATGAGGGGCTTTATCAAACAATGTCTGCTGATGCCTGCAATGTTTTAAAAGTTTTACTATCCAGTATGGCCTTATGGTCTTAGCCTGTCCGAACGGACGAATAAAATAAAAAGTTTTACTATCTGTGTTCTGTTTTGACAGCATCAGCATCACGTAAACAAAGAGTTTAGTTTTGGATTAGGTTATGTTTTGATGAACATTGAATCGACATACTAATAGTCGCTAAAATGTTGAATTCTCGTAGACTAATAAATTACTGTTATGCGAAATCAATATTAAACGCTTTTAATAGTTATTGTGTAAGACGTACATTTCAGAGTGTCGAGTTACACGATATCCCCAAGATAACTGCGACGGATATTCGAAAGCTACTGAGGCAAAAAGGTTTTCCTGTACACGATGGCTTCACATCTCTTACTACTAAATGTACAATGTGTGCCAAGCAGAAAACATGTGACGAGAGTAAAGTATATATTAATAAGACCACTGGTAAGTGAACATTGGTATGATGGACTCATTAAATCATGATTTGATGATGTTTGTATATCAGTTTTACATTTATAGGATATTTTGTATGCCCCGCGTGCAATGTGCATGGGAGCTGGAGCGTGCTGGAGAAACACGTGCGGAAGGCCAAGATTGACCCGGCCACACAAGAGCACTTTGACAGGTGCGTGCAGCAGTATACCCGCTTCAAGAAGGACTGGCTCCAACTTGTTAGTAATACATCATCACTGTCTGACCTGACTGAACCACAGCTAGAGGACATATCCAGCTTGTTCGAATTTACCACATCTTTAACCAACTGCAATGCAGGAAAGGTCTTGTCAGATGTCAGAGTGTCTGAAGACCGGACAACACTATATTTCCCCTTAAAAAACTCAGTAGACATTGTTGTGGGCTATCGCAAAATGCAGGCAGGCAGGGAGGAGGAAACTGAGACTCATGGTATAGCTTCTGCTGGGCTGTTTTGGTGCAGACCTACTAAAGTGACCCGCAATGATCCAGCAGTAATAGTTACTAATATTAATGATGTCTTGCATTTATCTGCTCAAAAAGTGCCAGGTAAGAATGACGTATTGTCATCTTATTTTTTGTATATTGTGTCAACACATACCTACATAATCAGTATGTGATATTTTGTAATGACAGGAACACATATATGGTTGAACAGCAGTAGCCTGCCCCCAACATTGCTTCCAGCCCTTGAAGGCTACCAAAAATTGTGTCTTTGGGGAGATTGGGAGAATATGCGGGACATTGCTAACAAGCTAGGTGAGGACAGGTGCCGTTTTGTCAGGTAAGTTTGTAATAGTATCCATAGCTAGATGAATATGTTCTTTATAAATGTATAGTATGTATCTATGCAGGATTAAGAGAATATAGAAACCTTTTTGTAAACCCACTGACAATGAAAAGGGACCACAGATTTTGGAGCCTGGAGATTGATGATTGGTGGAGATTTTGGATTTTGGAGGATATTATCTGAGCCTTGTAAACCTCAAAAAACAGCGCATTACTGATGCTCTTCTCAAGTTCAACACTAAGTAGCTGATGAAGTATGTATGTGAGTACACATACTCACTTGTAGTGATCAACTAAAGTGGAGGCAGACAGGTCAAATATGTTATGCAACAAAGTAGAAAAATGGTCTACACACTCTACACAAAACAAACAAGTGACGGACGGAAGGTGGTAAACAAGTGACCCACTGGTACAGTCAAGTGTAAAAATATAGGTGTACACATCTTACTCAAAAATATGTCCCATAGCACCTTATGCCGGTGTAATAAGAGCGTAGTACCATATTTATGAGACGATTTTGTCGATACGTATTTTTGCACTTGACTGTACCCACTCTGCTGCAAGCGGAAAAGAGGAAAGCAAAAAACTTGTTGGGAGAATGACATAAAGACAACTCTGGGACCACACTGGACCATCAACCGCTTAAGATAGAAAGCAATGGCTACAGTTAGAGGAGGCCCATGCCAACAGGCACTCCACATTGTGGGACATTTATAAAGCTACTCTATGTAAAATCCTGTATACTAATGTTCTAAAGCGGAAATAAAGACTTATGTTATTTTATTAGCTGACGAAGTACTACGATTTGTTGTCAGGCCGACAGATGGATTGGTGACTGCGTCGGAGGCGGCGCAGGCGCAGCTGTCGCTGCGTGCTCTGGTAGCGAACGCCAAGCCCGCCGCGCACCGCGCCATTACCACCTTCGCCGCGCTCAGGGACGATGTCTATGCAGAGCTCTCCAACATTGACAAGGTATTATATTCTCATCCAGCAAATGTCATATTTGTTCGTAAACAAATACTTGCCGTAATAATGGGCTGTTCTCCTTTTTTATCAACAGTGAAACGCGATTTTATAAATTCTCGGATTGTTGGTCATGCCATCCTTCCAGCTGAACATTCTGTTACGGTGTTTTGAGTTCAATAATGCAAGTAAACTAGGGAATTAACAAGTCTACTCTACTGATAATACATATACCTAAGGTAAACCCACAGAAAGAGATATATTGCTATAAAACTAGAAAGTTCATCAATTGGTAAGGAGACTGAGTATGGTTTAAGTAGTACATAAAAGAATGGAAATACCTCGATAGACATTGTCAACCTCTCTGCTAGTCTATGATGGTCGGGTTTTTATCATTTACCGACGTTGCTGTCACGTTCTAACAAGTATGTATGTGAAAAAGTGACGCATAGCGTGATAAGCGATAAAATGGCAACCATGCTAACCCTACTTGTGATGTTTGAGCAGTTCATTATTGAATAATTATTTTCTGTTTAAAACCTTACGGCGCTGTTTGCAGTCGGTAGCGGTCTGAAGTAGGTGGATCTGTTATGGCCTCTTTTCGACGCGATGTACACACGCGTTCAGAATTGCATGGGCACTTTATGAATGAATTCATTCATAAATTGACCATGCAATTCTGAACGCTATAGTACATAGACTTTTTGGTTCTATGTCCGATTTGTTCTAAGATCTTGACCGGCAACAGAGTAATATTACATACACAGTGGTGTATACTGATGTCCAAAATGCGAAAACTTTCCAAAATGCTTAAAAAGGTCTTAAGTTTAGTATTAACTTACATGTTTATAAGAACTTTCTTAAGCATTTTGGATAGTTTCCGCAATTTGCACATCAGTAGCGGTGTGTTGCGGATTAACTTGTTTCAAATGTTCTGCATCTGTGCGTCAGCCAGTCTTTTGAGCAGCAGTGAAGCTGAAAGTTAAGAGTTTCACGAATCCGTTGACATCTAAATTAAGAGGCCAGTCACGATTTGAAAGTTTAAAATCCTTAATAATTAAATAACGCATAAGTATAATTTGCAATAGCTAAGATAGAATGAAGTATTGTTCGAGCAATAAATTTACTTTTTACTTCTCCTGCTCGAAAAATTCCACTTTAGGTCAAGCTAGGCGGCATAAAATCGCTTTTATGCTTTTATTTTAATAACGCATCGCATAAGTATAATTTGCAATAGCTAAGATAGAATGAAGTATTGTTCGAGCAATAAATTTACTTTATACTTCTCCTGCTCGAAAAATTCCACTTTAGGTCAAGCTAGGCGGCATAAAATCGCTTTTATGCTTTTATTTTAATGACGCATCGCATAAGTATAATTTGCAATAGCTAAGATAGAATGAAGTATTGTTCGAGCAATAAATTTACTTTTTACTTCTCGCTCGAAAAATTCCACTTTAGGTCAAGCTAGGCGGCATAAAATCGCTTTTATGCTTTTATTTTAATAACGCATCGCATAAGTATAATTTGCAATAGCTAAGATAGAATGAAGTATTGTTCGAGCAATAAATTTACTTTTTACTTCTCCTGCTCGAAAAATTCCACTTTAGGTCAAGCTAGGCGGCATAAAATCGCTTATGCTTTAGAGCAAAAAGTAAAATCGCAGACGGTCGGCGCTCGTTGGCGCTCCGCGCCCCGTGCTCCCGGTCGCCTGTAAACGGCGCGCGGCGAGGAGAACCCAACCGCGCGAGCATGTATGTTTTATTTATAACGGTAAAGTGAAATAAAGCCTAATATTTTTCTCACAGTGTGAGTTTTTTTCACGGAAGTGAAAAGCAGAGTGTATATCTCAGGCATAAATACCCATTTTATGTTCAACTAATAGTCTCGACTAAAATAAGTTACTTTATTTATGCCCTTGTCACATAACTCAAACTCAAAATGTTTATTTGTCTAAAAGCAGGTAGTGGTACAGACAGGTGTTCGTTAAGTGAGATAATATAGTGTAGCGCTCCAATTTTTGCCGTATGAGGCATACAGTGATATGCAGTGAGCGGGTGTGGTTGACCTAATTTAATTACAAAATAGTTCTTTTTACATTATATGTATATTACTTCAATTCAATTCAATTCAATTCAAATTATTTATTTCAGATTTACATCCATATGGTTAGTTACATTATATACTTATATCTATGTTAGTGAGGTTACATAATAAATTAATAAAATATTATAAATTACCTAATTAAATTAATTAAATACTAAAAAGAACAAACAAGAGCTCGGTGTGACACAGATCAAGGCTATTTAATATATTTAACAAGTGTCCTGATCTGTGCCACCCAGTGACAAAGAATAGGACAATTGTACCTATCTGCTAACACCTTCAAAATGCTGTTTTGACTTTTCAAATTTCTACAATAATAATATTATTACAAATCAAATGTCAGCTTATTACACATGTATATCCATACTTAAATTACATGCATAAACTCAGATTGGTCAAGAAAATCGTTCATATATTTTCAATTTAATACCAACCTAAAACTAAATTATTGACTATATAATCTACTACTATAAACTACATAATCTACTATTGATGAGTATTGTTATTTAGTATCCATAAACACGGAGCGAAAATTACGAAACAGCAGAATTAATCGCACATGAATTATTAATCACACGTTCCATTCTTTCCATTCGAATTGAATCTATCTTCCTTTATCTGCTAAAAAAACTAACAGGATTCTTGTTATTTACTGCGATATAATACCAAAAAGTTGTGGACGATTTAAGATGCCGTTAAATCTGTCACAGGATCGCACCATTGGAATGGCGAAATACTTATGTTGTGAATCCAGGTGCGCGGCGTGAAGTGGCGGCGGTTCCCAGCGTTAACGCGGCTGCTGGGCGGACACCGCCGCGGCGAGCTCACCGTGCTCACCGGGCCCACGGGCTGCGGCAAGACCACGCTCTGCGCGGAGATGTCGCTCGACCTCGCGCAGCAGGGGGTAATTCACAATAATACCTATACATTACAAGATTATTTATGAGAGGTAGCTCCCACACTTCAACGCGCTTCAAATCAGTTAGTTGCAAAATGTATGAAACGTAAAAAGGAAATAAATGAATAATAGAATCATTTGTTATCTCGCTTATATGCAACGCTCACGCCGCTCCGGTGTGCAAGCGATGCCCCGATCGTACAATCGTATCGTACTGTACATGCTGCAGCATTCGAATCCGTATCAGATGTGAATACCACGTACAATTTACTTGGGCACAGGTGACCACGTTGTGGGGTAGCTTCGAGATCCGCAACTCTCGGCTGGCGCGCACCATGCTGCAGCAGTTCGCGGGCGTGCCACTCGAGCACAACCTCGACCGCTTCCCCGCATTCGCTGACGATTTCCAGAAGCTGCCCATCTACTATCTAGCGTTCCACGGGCCACAACCCATCAAAGTTGTTATGGAGGTAACTGTTTTGCCTATTGTTAATAACCGCGCCACTTGAGAAAATTGCATTGGGACGCAACTCGCACACAATAACTCGAATGCACAATATGTCGAACACTATTTTGCCCGAAAATATATTGGCCTGGCATACTTAAAAGTGGTTTAGGTTAGGTTCGAAGTTTCGAACTGTGCCCGAATATTCAGACAGTTAAATTCGGCCAAATCAAATTATGAACTCGACTATGCCATAACCAGCCAGTTTATACGTTAAACCAATTATGAATATTTTTATTATGCCAAATAGAAATATACATATAAAAATTATGCGAAAATAAGGGGAACCATCGCAAAGATATATACTTCATATACCTGTGGCAGTTGTCTCGGGCGAGGCACGTCTGCACAGACCTAATCTAGTTAGACCTGATCTAATAACCACACAGTACTTAATTTATACGAAATCAGTATGTTGACACGGTTGAGTTATATTCAAAGAGATGGCCCTGAGACGAAGCGTTGGAGGCCCATCGTTAAAGCGTGCGACTTTCAATCCGAAGGTCGCGGGTTCAAACCCCGGCTCGGACCAATAAGCTTTTCGGAACTAAGTCCGAACCATCATTTGATATTTAGGGGAATCAACTATTTCTTGTTGTTATGCTGTCCCGTCAGGCAGGGGACAAATGCAACACAGTTTGTTAGAAGAAACGTAGTATGTTCTACTGACATACTTTGTAGGTGGCCCATCATGGAAAAGAAAAATAACTATCAAATTTATTTAAATAAAATTAATAAAATAAAACCATGTTTTTAAAAGTGACCTGGAAGACCGTAACCATGGCAACGAGTGACAAGACATAGTTGGTTAACCCATTTACCAATTTCTTATCGATGAAGGAAAACATAGTGAAGAAACCGGACTAATAGTATAGTCGCTAACGGGAAAAATTGTGCGCTGCTAGTTAGAGTTCTGAAATTTAGACCAAAATAGCTATTTGTAGATGTGGAGGGAAAACCAAGTGAGGCGAGAGAGGGGGGAGGGGGGTGAATGTACAAATGGAATGGTTTATTTCATATGTTTTATTAATTATTTAAGCTTACTAAGAGTTATGTGGTATCAGTTTCGTATAAAACAGATATGGAGAATTCATATTTGGCAATAAATATGTGCAGTTTTGTATTTAAAAAAACAATGATCGAGGCAAATGTAAAACACCTCAAATTTTTTTTTCATTAAAACATGATATAATGTATTAAAAATTAGTTAATTCAACTAAGAAAAATACAGCAAGATAGCATATATACTTTATAGGCACTTACTGTTCAAAAAGTAACTAAAAAAATACTGATGTGTACCTCAAGCGGAAAACAGACTTTGTCCTTCCCAACCTTAACAAAATTACTGTAGGAAATGTACAATTTGCGTAAAAGTATTCTGTATAATGTAATGTAAGTAATTTAAAGTTTCCGCAGTTGTGTGAGAGGATGGACAATTTAATATACAGGGTGTCCCATAAATGACACGTCACAGTGACACTGGAGGTTAAAAACGGTCAAAATTTATGAAAAACTTTTACTGGGGTCATTTTAATTTGGTTTGGTACCTCTTGACCTGGTCTACCTCCAGTGTCACTGTGACGTGTCACTTATGGGCAGTGATCGGTTATTTGGATTCTACCTAGCGGGATATCAAGTAGAAAAGTTAATATAGATACGACAGTTTCCTGCGATACCGAAGAAATCGTTCAAAAATAAAACATTTTAAATTATTTCTAAGGATTTTTTTACTCCCATCGAGAATGTTCCAATCATAGTCCAATATATAGTTCCATATATAGTCCTGGGAATAGTGGGAATTACCAAGCAGTTCCACTTTGCCATCCCTGGTCTTCATTATCAGATCCACACCACCAAATTGATGATTTTCGTAAAGAAATGCTCGAGTTTCTTAAGAAATCACCCAAATCAGTATGCATGTGCCTTTCAAATTTGAAGAGTTCCCTCAGTTCCTCATGGATCCCATCATCAGAAATAGATTTTGAAAGAAACGGGACCAACCTGGAACCATCTACTTTAAGAAACCAAAAAAAAAATTGCTCATGGGGAATTGGTTTTCCCTCCACATCTAAAACTAGTTATTTTGAGGCCCTCTAGCTATAGTCCAAATTTCAGAATTCTAACTCACAGCGCACAATTTTGGTCGATTTTTTTCTAGTAGCGACTAATATAATCCCAATAAGACGGTGCAAAGCTACGCATCAGAGCCATCCCATCCTCCAAGGCACCAATGTCATGCCGTCGGGTCCCTTCCCGTCGTCTCTTGCCAGACCAATAGGCTCTAAGACGTATATATACGTTGATGTAAATTATGGCCAGGCGGTGGAGCACGCGCGCTACATGCACGACATCAGCCACGTAGTGGTAGACAACGTGCAGTTCATGCTGGGGCTAGGAGACAGCGAGGGCGACCGCTACGCGCGCCAGGATGCAGTCGTCGCCGCCTTCCGCACCTTCGCCACCACCAGGCACACACACGTTACACTCGTCATGCATCCGAGAAAGGTATGTTTTGCTTGCCGCCTTAAGCACATAATTATACGTAGGCTAGACGACAAAAAATATAATATTGATGACGACTAGGTTGAAAAACTATCATTCTAATTAGTCCGTCAGTTAGATGTTGATTTGACGAATAAAATAAAAAATACGTGAAATGAAAATAAAAAGCATTAAAGTCTTGCGTGACGGCACAATCAGGTCCAATTTTTACCTAAACGTCACCACCCCCCACCCAAAATTTGATGCTCTTCGTCTTCTTCTTCTTCTTATTGTGCCATGTCCTCATCGGACGTCGGCGACCATCTCTCGGAACTTATTTCTATCCTGTGCCATTCTGCTCAGGTTGGCAGCGTCATTAATGTGAGTCCAGCTTTTAATATTATCCATCCAGGCTAACTTCCTTCTTCCTCTACTTCTTTTGCCTTCTATTTTCCCTTCTATTATTTTCCTTAGAATTTGATATTTATTGTTACGGTATATATGTCCAAAATATGAGATTTTTGTTTTCTTTACTGTTGCCAAAAGTTCCAATGTTTTTACCTTCATTCTATTCAAAACTTCTACATTAGTTATTCGATCTCTCCATGATATTTTTAACATTCGTCGGTAGAGCCACATTTCAAAAGCATTTATTTTTGCCTCTATGGTTCGGTTTATAGTCCAGCCTTCGACGCCATACATGAATACAGATAACACGTAACATTTAACCATTCTCCATCTGAGTTTCAGGTTTATGTCTTTGTTGGTGAACAGCTTGTTCATTTTCATGAATGTGCTTCTTGCTATCTCTATTCTTGTACGTATCTCCTTCTGTGGGTCCCATTTTTCGTTAAGAGAGATTCCTAAATACTTGTAATGTTTGACTCGTTCAAGTGGCTTGCCGTTGATTGTCAGCGTGGTCGATTCCACCGCGTTCTTGCTCATTATCATATACTTGGTCTTAGCTATGTTCATTTTTAGACCGTAGTCTTCCACGACAGTATTTAAGCGGTTTAAAAGATGTTGGAGATCTTGCAGGGAGTGAGCTAAGATAACGGTGTCATCGGCGTATCGGAGGTTATTTATCACTGTACCGTTCACTCTGATACCAGTTTCAACGCCATCAAAAGCTTCTTGGAATATAGTTTCGGAGTAAAGATTGAACAGTAACGGTGAGAGGATACATCCTTGTCTCACTCCTTTACGTATTTTGATATCATCAGTGTCAGATGTTCCGACTTTAATGTTTGCTTACTGGTTCCAGTACAGGTTTCTGATAATCCTTTGATCTTTGCTGTCCACTTCGGTCTTGTTGAGTATAAACATTAGTTTGTCATGTTTTACGTTGTCGAATGCTTTCTCAAAATCTATGAAACATGCATATACTACATTATTATATTCCAAACTGTTCTGTACTAGCACCTGAACTGCAACTAGGGCTTCTCTTGTTCCTAAACCAGTTCTGAAACCAAATTGATTATCTGATATAATTTTATCAATTTTATTATAAATTCTCATGTGAATCACTTTAAGAAAAACTTTCAGGGCGTGACTCATCAGGCTGATGAGCCTGTGGTCACCGCATGTCTTTGCATTTGCCTTTTTAGGGAGCGAGAGGAATGTGGATTTTAGCCAATCTTCTGGTAATGTTCCTTGATCAGCGTCTTGCTCTTCGTCTTCGTTAATTTTAATTACTTATCTTCAAAACAGTAAATAGGTATTTATTATACGAGGGGGCAAAGTTGTTGTTTAACTCTCGGGCTTATATTGAGCCCCGAGCAAGCGTAAGATTCTTGAGCTTTTCGAGAGTCTCAAGGCACAAGAGTTGAACAAACTTTGCCGCCGAGTGTAATAAAACATTTTTCCCCTCACTATCGCGAGGCAAATAAAGACTATGTATACGATTACAAATCTTATCCACATGTTTGGTAATTTATCTTGAGGAAACCATTGAAAATTCCATTTAAAAATTTGTCATAGAGTAATTACGCTCCTGGTACTTAGATATTGCCAACAGCTTACCAAGTGCGGGATAAGACATGACCAATTTAAGGTGTGACCTCCGATTGCGCATATTTACTATGGCCATATAGCACTCACTTATACTTGACGAGTGGTAAGTGATAGGAATTAAAGCAAGGTCAAATTAATTTCTCCACATGTGGATAAAATGCGTTTTTCCACGCTAGTTTTAAAGGACAAAACAGCGCTTTCCGAGCTAGTGAGGGGAAAAGTAATTTTGGATAACCTAGCTGACGGAGTAAATAGAATAATAGTTTCTCAACCTAGTAGTCATCCCTATTGTTTATGAAAATATTTTCTCACCTATTGCGTTAACAATTTACAAGTGTGTAGGTACTTACATGCGACTTAGAGCATAAACAACAGGAGTAAGCTTGTCTGACAGTTTCTATACAAAAATACTCTGCTGATTTTTGCATGACTATTCTACGTGGGTCACTCGAAAAGTTTTGAGATACAAAAAACTATTGAAGATATAAACACTATTTATTTTACATTTTCTCAAAATACTCTCCATCGTTCTTTATACAAAGTTCCATTCGTCTAAACCAACTTTGGAAACACTTTTGCCAGTCTTGATCGGATAGGTCAGAAATCGCTCCTTCATAGGCAGCCACGGCTTCTTCGGCACTCGAAAAAAACTTGCCTTTTATTTTTTCCTTCACTGTTGGGAACAAAAAGAAATCGCAGGGAGCCAAGTCAGGGCTGTAGGGTGGATGAGGCAAGGTTTCAACCCCAGTTTCTGCAATAAACGCCTTTGTTCTGAGGGACGTATGTGAAGAGGCGTTGTCGTGATGCAGCATGATTCCCCGAAGTCCAGCCTTTGGTCTCCTCTCCCGCACTGCTTGGAAAACTTGCGGTAATGCTACTGTAGTGTACCATTCCGAGTTAACAGACCTATGATTTTCCAGCACTGAAGTCGACAGATGTCCCCCCCGAGAAAAAAAACTAGCCACCATTTTTTTGCCTACGTTTCGAGGTCTTTGTAATTTTGTTGGTAACTTGCCCTCTGAGAACACCCATACTGACGACTGCCGCTTACTTTCCGGATCATATTGATAAATCCATGTTTCATCACCAGTAATGATTTCAGAAACACGTCTTGATGTTCCTGTGAGGTTCGGAGAGGATGAGTAATGAAACAAGCGGATGCTGGAATAATACTGACTATAATATCATATGTTTCATAGCTTAAATAGACAACAAAGATTATTGGTGTATAGAGGTGACACCACACCTTCCATCCAAATGAAAAGAAAAAAAAATGTTTACAGATTTTTTTCTTATGTATAAATGATTACATTAGCACTTTCAATACAATTGTGCGCTTTTATTATATCTCTATTATGCTACACATTAGGATAATAAATTTTAGTTCTATTTTTATGAATGATTTCGGACTTGCCGTCCTTTATTATCTCTACATTCGGGGTTACATCTCGAACGACCTTATAAGGGCCTAAGTATACAGGTTTAAACTTATTACCTACTTCATTACGTACTAAAATTAAATCGTTTGGCTGATACATTACAGCCTTTACATTAGCATCATATTTTTGTTTTCGTTGCGTTTTACTGTGAAGTAAATTGTCTCTAGCCTCTTTTTGCGATAAGTGTAACCGAAACTTTAATTCTGTTGGGTAATCGTCGTAATTGTAAATTGGTTCTATGTTGTTACTTAAAAAATTACCTGGAAGACTACATTTTTTCCCAAATACGAGTTCATAAGGTGTATAATTTGTTTCTCTATGAACTGACGTATTATATGAGAAACACCAATAGGGAATCCATTTACTCCAAAACTCTGGATGATTATCGGTTTGAATACGTAAATATGAACCGAGATGTTTATGAGAATTTTCTAAAGCGCCAATACTCTGATGGTGGTAAGCTGTGGAATTAAGTTTTGTTATATGTAATAAACGACATACCTGGGTCATTGTTGATGACATGAACTCCGTACCCCTATCGGTTGCTATTTCTTTCGGTATCCCATAGCGTAGTATAAAGTTATCTACAAATGTTCTTGCTACTTCAGTTGCACTTTTGGAAACGAGTGGGTACGCTTCAACATACTTAGTTAGTTCGCATTGTAGTGTCAATATATAGTTAAAATTCTTATTATCTGTCTCTAATGGACCTACAATATCTAAGTTTAGTTTCTCGAACGCCGTATTCGCGGTAGATGTAATTACCATTGGTTCTTTCGTATTTAGTGAATGCTTTTGTTTTTGGCATTTATCACACCGCTTGACATAATTTATTACGTCTTTTTCAAGGCCTGGCCAGAAATAATATTTTTTGATGTTATTTATCATCCTTCTCATACCCGCGTGGCCACTTGTAGGTAGGAGATGGAAATCGTTTAATATTACTTTCTGGTCATCCTTATCATTTATTTTCTCTACGTCGACTAGCACACATAATCGTGGTTTATCATTTTCTTTATAATTGTTTATTTCAGTGAGTAATTTATTTACAAATATATTATTTTGCTTTGTTTTTATGAAATATAATTCATCTATATTTATCTTTTTACACATTTCTACAAGTTGTCTCACAAATTCGGCACGCGTAATCTGTGATCGAGAAGATTTGTATTTAATGTATATTCTTTTATCATCTTTTATGTAACATAAAGTTCTAGATTCATTTGTCGCGACTTTCATTTTTTTTATATCATCTAGTTTTTCTTTTTCTATAAACAACAACTCCGTATAATCTTTAGGTTTGACAAGCACCTCCACAACTTTTGGTTGATCAGACCAATCGCTGTCAAGGTTACTAACTAAGTTTTCCTCCTTATCTCTCTCTTCCATTCTTTTCTTTTTCGCTCGTGTTGTAACGGCTAAAATGCTTTCATTCATCTCTTTTAAGTTATCAGTAGTTAAAGTGATTCGTGATAATGCATCTGCAGCTGCATTACATGAACCTTTAACATACTCTATTTCAAAGTTATATTCCTCTAGTAGAAGTCTAAATTTCATTAACCGGCTAGATGGGTCTCTCATTGTAAATAAATAAATTAAAGGTCTGTGGTCTGTTCGAATTTTAAATTTTTTACCAAATAAATATGGTCTAAAATGTTTCACGGCGAAAACAATTGCAAGTAATTCCTTCTGTATGGTTGGGTAATTTTTTTCCGCTTTATTTAGACTTCTACTAGCGTAAGCTACTGGCCTTCCATCCTGGTTTGATAAAATTGCTCCTAGCGAAACATTTGATGCATCTGTTTGTACAATAAATTGATTTTGTTCAGAAAAGTCTGGGTATTGTAATACTGGTGGTGACGTGATTTTAGTTTTTAATAGTTCAAACGATTTTTCACACTCACTGTCCCATTGCTACTGCACATTTTTCTTGCATAAATTATTTAAAGGGTAAGCTATTTCTGCAAAATTTTGAATAAATTTTCTGTAGTAATTAACGAAAGCTATAAATCTTCGCAGTTCATCTATGTTATTGGGACGTGGGTAATTTTTAACTACATCTATTTTACTTGGATCTGGTAAAATACCATCACCTGTAACTACGTGTCCTAAATATAATATTTCTTTCTTTAAAAATTCACATTTTCGGGGATTTAATTTTAAATTAACGGTTCTTAACCTTTCAAAGACATCTTGTAAATTTTTGTTGTGTGTATGAAGATCTCTTCCAAAAATAATTAAATCGTCAAGATATATAAAACATTTCTCATAGGTCAAGCCTGCCATAGCCATATTCATCATGCGGGAAAATGATCCAGGGCTAGTTTTCATTCCCATAGGCATTCTAACCATCCTGTACTGTCCTGAACAAAACGCTGTATAATTACGACTCTCTTTGTTTAAATTGACATTGTAAAATCCTTGGTGTAAATCTAAGTGTGTATAGTAAATACTACCCGACAGAGCATCTAATATATCTGTAATATTCGGGAGAGGGAATTTATCGTCCTCAATACAATTATTTAATTTACGGTAGTCAATGACTAATCTCCACTTTTTCTGTCCACTTGCATCAACTTTTTTAGGTACTAGCAGTAAAGGACTTGACCACTCACTCCTACATGGTTCTATTACGCCTTGATTTAATAAATCATTAATTTGAGAGTTAATTTCAGCTTTTTGTGCATGCGGCAGACGATAAGGGAGAGGAGGAGGATTGGAGTAATACTCCAATATTGGAGTAACATTTGGTTTTAACGTTATTGAATGCTCATAAATATCAGTAGTAGTAAGTTTATCTCCGGGTAAATGGAATATATCGCAATATTTAGCACATAATTTTTCTATTGACGCTTGCTCTTCTGAATTTAACTGTTTTAATTGTAGTAATTTAAATAAGTGTTTTACCCTATCTGCATTTTTATTTAATTTCTGAAATGTACATATGTTATAATCTTTTAGTGTATGGATTGTTGGTTGTAAATTTGTCAAAGTTAAAGTTTTATTTGTAGTATTTAATATTTTAACCGGGATCATACCATTTGTTGGCTTTGCTATTGAACTAGCTAAATAAACTCCATGACTTAACTCTTGTGAACAAACTACACATTCTTCCTTTACATTAGTCCTTATAAAGTGAATCGTTTCACATCTGGGCTCTATTTGCAATATTTTAGTTTCATCGTCATAAATTGGTAAAGTTATTTCATTGTTAGGCGAGATTTTTAACGTTAAAATATTTGTATCAAAGTCTAGATTTGCTTTATATTTTTTAATAAAGTCTTGACCAATAATACCGTCCGTCATACAAGGTAATGAATCAAATATAAATACTTTATGATGTATTACTTGTCCACTTGCGAGTAATTGCAAGTTCAGGTATCCGATCGCTTGGACTTTGCCTCCCATACCATTTATAAGTGTGTTGTCTTTATGGATCGGGAGATCAAGTTCAATGGCATGTTTATATTTTATAGCCGATATGGAAGTACCTGAGTCTAACAACCACGTGTAAGGCTTGTTACCTACCAATAATTTGATATAGGCACTATTGTTTGCGGCAAAATATGTTCTAAGTTAGTCACGAAAAAATGTGTTTTCAGTTTCTTGGTTATTGGGAATTGGGAATTTCATGGTTATTTACCCCTTCTGACATTACACGCACACTTGTCCTCCACGCATCCACTGGTTTCCACGTGTACTAGAATTATTATACTTTCCTCGAGATGGTCTAGAATATCTAGAATGATTACCTCTTTGTGGTGCATGCTGGAAACCGCTGGGGCCTCCACGATATGGTAGCCTCGTCGAATATAAATTCGGGTTACCACGCGAGTTTCTATTCGAATAGACTCTTGTGTTGTATTGACCTCTTGGTGCACCACGATGTCCTTGTCGGCTTCTGTGAGAATGGTTATTATGGGATCTATACGTACGCATTGATTCTTCAGCTGGTGTGGCCGATGACGTCTCCTCGTCTTTGGCGGATTGGATGGCATCCTTCAGCGAAGTAAAGTTCCTAGCTGCAATAATGGTGCTGAGCCTACGATTTCGTAAGCCATCCGCGAATCTCTTAATTGCTGTTTTTTCATTCAAAGGCTTCAAAACGTTGTAATTTTCTGGTTTGCCTTCTGCTTGCGAAATCGTAAGTTCTACAAATAATTCCGAAATTTCTTTCCCATAATCTTGAATAGACATGTCATTCTGTTTAATCTGCTGCAATCTATTTTGGATAGCAGTTGCCGATTTTTGTGAAAGAAGTACCTGTCTCATGTCCGTTATTAACGTATCTACCGTTTCGTAAGATGATTTTAATTTTAATTTGGCTGCTTGAGACAATCTGCTTTTCAGTATAAATAATATTAAATTCCTTTTACAATCGTTACTTTTCAGCAAGGACGCATAATATTCAAGGTGGTCAATAAGACACTTAATACTTTCTTCATCGTCAGTCATTTGTGGCATCAAGGACAAAGCCGTTTTTAAATTAAGAGCGTTTATACCACAACAGCGCGAAATCAATGATTTACGCGGTTTTCGGGCTCGATGTACTATGTGATTGTTAAGAGTGCTATCACAAAATCCGCCCGCTCGCATTTCAATATTATTAGCGCCAGTTGCGCGCCGACGCGTATCTGTGTGCGGACACACACTACAATCAGGTATACAAACTTGTTATCGCCATGCTCTTCGAACGGCATAGTAGGTGCGGTTAGTGCGAACGGGAGCGAGCATTCATTGACCGACGCGAGGCTAAAGGCCTCGCGACGCTTGACGCGCGGACCAAACATTATTGATACTTGCGTCAGAACATCAACTATTACTTGGCGTACGTGGTGTTAGAAAATTTACGAGTAATTTGTTTTGTGTTTATCATAAGATTAAAAATAGTTTTATTCAAACGTCAAATGTCTCTAAATAGTATCCGAAGTTATTTTGGAATAGGATTTTGTTTTCTGCCTCCGGCTCCAATTCATAGTTTTCATATTCATACATATATTGGTACATTTCTAAGCATACCTAACTACTAAAAAGTTTTTTTTTCAAAATTATATTGAAGGTTACAAAGCCGATAAGATGAAAAAAGGGACGTGTAATTAAATAATTTTATTTAAACGTTTTGTAATTTTAACTGAAATCCGGAGGCATATTTTGGGCGTTTTTATTATTTGTTGTAAAAAAATCATTTTTTGAAAATATGAAAAGTTTTAATTGTTTTCTATTCAGAATCGCGAGCTCTTTCAATCGATTTCTCCTACTAGGATTGAAAGAGCTGCGATTCTGAGAAGAATAAATATAAAAATTTCTAATTTAGCAAAAAGTGATTTTTGTACAACAAAAAATAAAAATGCCGTTTTTTGAGTTCCATTTTTTTGTCAAATATCTACTTGTGGCACACCATCTGATAGGTCCTTAGAAATAAGTTAAAGGTCTCTTGAACAAAAAACCGGCCAAGATCGAGTCGGACTTGCCCACCGAGGGCTCCGCACAAAAGTGGCATGGAACTCTCAGTGTACGGCAGTTTCAGATTTGGATTGCGTTGATGTAGAAGTTTGGTTTTTTTGCAGCTTCATGGGACCGCAGACCTGTGTATATGGTATTAATTTTAACTTGCAACCTTTACTCGTTCCCGAGATAAAGGGTCTGGACAGACAGACGGGCGGACGGACGGACGGACGGATAACAAAGTGATCCTATAAGGGTTCCGTTTTTTCCTTTTGAAGTATGGAGCCCTAAACATGTGAAAGCTTTAGGAAGTTAGGATATAAGACAACCTTACCACGAAACTTATTTTGAACGAATTTGTTCAAAATAAGTTTCGTGGTAAGGTTATCTAGCCGTTTTTGCCAAAAACTATTAATTGCTAACATACAGTTAAGTCCCTTGATATTTTGAAGACACTTATGCCTTTTTGCTTGCACAATATTTATGTCGTATAACGCTACAAAACCCTCAATTATGCTTGGTCCGACACGCTTTTGGCCGGTTTTATTCCGGATTTTGCTCATATAGCAATATGATTATCCCTGACTAGGGCGGTGGCACCAGTAATGGACAAGGAACGAGTAACGTACAGTCACTTTTATTATGAGGAAATAAGTTTCATGCATTTATTTTGTGTCAACCAATTGACAATCATATGACATTTGAATTAAGAATATAGTGTCCATCACTCCTGTCTGTCAGCTTAAAGTGTTCATAATGGGTACCGTCACCCTAATACACCTAAAATTTCTCCATACTGTCCGTCTTAATTAACACTATGTATTACTGAAAGTATCTAGAAGGGTTGGTTGCGGTACAATCACATTCGATAAAATCATTTCAAATTTTTATTTCAAACAGGTCTATAATATAGTCAAAAATGTAAAATGCTTATCTCAGTGGTTGGTCGCGGTCTATTCACTTTTCCAAACGCTTCCAGCACTTACTCGTGCAACAAAACAAGCAAATTGTATAGTCCACAGAGAACAACACAGGTCCTACCTCTACGAGCGCGAGCGCGGTACTGAGGACTAGGCTAGCGCGGATTGGATTTTATACACCATTTGAATATTTAAAAAAAAATACGGAATTTAAACAAAAAGTGTTTTTTTCGATTTCAGCATGTTTATAGAAGAATAAACTTTAATGTTGTATACAAATCATCCCAATATTTTATCAAAATTACTGCGAAAATCCCTGCGTTTGCAGTGTATTTTTATCGAAAAAAGTGCATATTCAAAGTCGAACTAGATAGGTATCTGTGTAAATTATTGGAAATATGAGGCCTATAAGTTAAATAAAACCATGTTGCAATATTATATCAACCTAGAAATACATGTGTTTTCATATATCATGCTAACAATAATCGAAGTCAAACTTCTGTCTCCGTGCGCTTTTCAGAAAACAACTGCCAATAATTGTATAGTAAAAGTTAAAACATTGAGTTTTACTCAAATTAGAAGCTTACAAGTTAAACACTAGGAAATAAGCTATCAAACATAGTTAACAACTTTAACAAACAGCTCACAGTTTCTTTGTATTTCAACGTCAAAAAACAGCTTTTGTTGCTTTTCCGTACAAACCGTATTGATGGCCTCTTAAACTTTTAGATCAAAATATTTATATGTACATAATAAGAAACTCATAAACCAAATTTTGTATTATCGACATTTACAAGTTTTAGATACTTATATGCAATTCTAGCCAATTCTTTCGCGGCTGTTATTGAAATTTGCCGAAACATGTTGTCTTATACGTCACTCTATTCCTACACTGTAATGATCTTATACAAAACAAAACTGGTTTACGATAGAACATTACACTATCTATTTTTTGTATTGAGTAAAACTAGTAAATTTCAGATTCTGTTTAACTAAACTTACTGATGAAAACTACGCAATTTTTGCAAAATTCACGGCGTGTTTTAGTATTATAATTTCGCAGTAAATGGTTCAGATTGTCATTTTTATGAGACTATAACTCGTTAGTTACTCTATTTTATAAAAAAAAGTGTCAAAAACAACGAAATAATATTTATTTAGAATTTTTATCAAAACCCCGTTTATAAGATTGCGCGCGGCGCGTGTTCGTCACTCGTCAGTCTGGCCCCATGCCTTCTAGAGAGTGGACGTATCGCTTTGCTCCGCGGGCCTTCTTTTTACGAGTGAAGTTTGCGAGAAAGAGAAAGAGATGATTAAAAAGAGAAAGACATATCTAAAAAGATAAGATAGACGGTGATACCGCGACCAACCGATCAAGATACTTGATTAGTTCGATTTCTATTTGTGTTGATGATGTAATTGTTGTTTATATATTTGCTATAGTAAAATTATTTAATAATCATCAGCTGGTGACCAGGACGTGATGTTTTAGTAGTAAATTGTTGGTAAGACCTGGAAACCGTCGTTAAAAACAGCTAGTAATTGCTGATTAGGACTAGGTGATACCAGTAATCAGAGGACAGTGCTGTTTCTGTAACCGTTCACATAAGACTTGTCGCGGCACTGGAAGACCAGGGGGCCGATTTTTGAGATTCGAACGCTCGAATATTTAATTCAAATGTGAATAAAAACGAAGTAGAAAAAAGTTCCAGTAGCCTTTCGAGTGATAATTCCAGTAGCTTTCAAAAATATGAACTATGGTATCATGCGAAAATAATCGTGACAAGTTTCCACGTGCAATTATTTTCGATCACTTGTTTTTGTATTCGAGCGTTCGAATCTCAAAAATCGGTCCCCAGGTGTCAAAGACTTGGATACGTAACCAGAAGGCTAGGTCAGAAACTATGTAACGGCTTACACAATACGCACCGTGTTTTAGCTTAAATGCATTGTCTTGCTGAGCACACGTAGACCAGCTGGTAATTAAGACCTGGAAACGTAACCAGCATATTGGGTCAGGAACTATGTAACGGTTTACCTTAGATGCACCGTGTTTGAGCTCAAATGCATTGTCTTGGTGAGCACTCGTAGACCGGCTGGTGACAAAGATCTGAGGACGTAACCAGAAGTTTGGCCCAGGAACTATGTAACAGCTTACAATATACGTACCGTGTTTGAGCTTAAATGCATTGTCTTGCAGAGCACAAGTAGGCCAGCTGGTAATTAAGACCTGGAAACGTAACCAGAATATTGGGTCAGGAACTATGTAACGGCTTACCTTAGATGCATCGTGTTTGAGCTCAAATGCATTGTCTTGGTGAGCACTCGTAGATCGGGTGGTGACAAAGACCTGGATACGTAACTAGCATAGCTGGGCATTAACTCTTTAATCTGTTAATCGTTAATTAACGAAGTTAACATTTGCATTAACGAATTAACTTTTAAGTTAACTGAAATTAAACACTTTAGAACGGATTAATCGCGTTTATTAACACCATGATCCTACGTTTCGAGCCCTTTACAGCACTCGTTTTCACAGGGTTATTTATTTATTATTATTATTTATACGGGCGAAAGTTTTACGTGACAACGACTTTGAGTGGTAAAATACTGTGCTCGAGTGGAAGGGACGCGTGCCTTTCACTTTTTATGTCTGTCTCTCTCGCTCTTAGGCGGGCTAACCATGCCCGAGTGGAAGGGACGCGTGCCTCTCACTCGCTCTCATTGTGAGCGCATAACGTGAGCGGAGCGTAACGCAGTTTCTTGAAGTGTCACCCGGCAAACCAATTTATAAGACGTTGTCACGTCAAAAGTTACTTGTGCAAACTACCTACATACAAAAATAATTTAAAAATAAAAACAAAGGTTGGTCTACAATGCCCAGAGGGGCTTATAAAGCTAGTAATACATAGCCTGAAGGGCATTCTATAATTTAAATGAAAAATAAAAAATGTTTAAACCCTGTGAGGATTAACATACATACAACTTACGAACGCTTCCCTAACTGGCTTATGGAGCAGAAAGAAGCGACAAGAAAACTACCCCATTTTGCCTCTTTTATCCGTTTTCAATCTTTTCAAACAAAGTCCACACTAAGGTCTTCCAGTTCTGTGTCGTGCTTGATCCTTGATGAGATGTAAAACAGGATCCCAAGCTGGTGGTACCGAAAAGCCATCCATCATTTTAAGTTAACTTTAGAATATGTTAATATCATTAACTTCCGTTAAGTTTTCCCAAGTCCGTTATTCTTTAATCCAGTTCCAAAATACTTACCAAAAAGATGCCGCACATACCGCGCCACGCGGCAAAAAACCGGTTTCCACCCGACTTTCCGAGAGACTCGAGCATTTTTCTTTACGAAAACCATCAATTTGGTTGAGTGGAGCTGATGATGGAGCCCAGGGATGGCAAAGTGGAACTGTCTGTTAATTCCCATCTTATTTGAGACATTCATATTTTGAAATCATGGAATTCATGAAGAAATTAAAGAACTCCACAAATTTTAACGGCACGGCACATGCATTATGATTTGAGAGTTTCCTTATAAACTTGAAAAATTTTTTGGGGTTTACCAACATTTTGGTGGAGGATGGCAAAGTGGAATTGGTCGGTAAACACAGACATTCATCTTTTTTAGGGTTCCGTAGTCAACTAGGAACCCTTATAGTTTCGCTCTGTCTGTCTGTCTGTCCGTCCGTCCGTCCGCGGATAATCTCAGTGACTGTAAGTACTAGAAAGCTGTAATTTTGTACGAATATGTATATCGGTCACGCCAACAAAGTGGTCAAATAAAAAGTGGTTATTATCTTTTTTTTAGGGTACCTCCCGTACATGTAAAGTGGGGGGTGATATTTTTTTTCGTTTCAAACCTAGAGTGTGATCATTGGATAGGTATTTTAAAAATAATGAGGGTTTTCTAAACCCAGTTTTTCATAAAGTTATTATTTACGGAAATAATCGTTCCAGAAATTTAAAAAAATGTGTCCCCCCCTCTAACTTTTGAACTATGAGTTAAAAAAATATGAAATAAATTACAATAGTAGTATGAGTAGTGATGTACGAGTACCATAGTAGGTTCGGAACCACTATGTTATTATTACGAAATCCCTCTATATGGGTAAAAAAAAACATGGCATGTTGATTTGCTGTAGGTTTTTTGTAGGTTGAAGCCAGTTTGCTAATCATGGTTTGTCATTGTCTACGTGGGTGGTGACAACCATGGATTAACAACGACCATAAACATATTGTCATGTTATGAATTGAAATAGATGTCATAAAACTAAAGAAAAAAATCAACAACATCGGAAGCTTAAGCCAAGGATCGAACTCTGGTCCACAGCTTACGCGGCAACAAGGCCGCCTGGCCCCATCGAATGCTGGCGTTTTTTTTCTGATTTCCATAACTCCGAATCTCCAAAATTACGAAGTTACCGAGCCACCGTAATTCCGAAAGAATATTATGTTTTCGGAAATTTGGGTTCTGATAAATTATTTTCGGAATATGAAAAATAGGATTTGCATATTGCATATTTCGAGAATGTGAAATACGGAAATTTGATGTATAAGATTTATAAAAATTCAGAATTATAAAAATGGGGATTGGGAAAGAAATATTTCGGAATATTTGGGTGTTTTGTTCTATATGCACCTATAATATAAAAATAAAAGAAATAGAAATTAACTCGGAAATAACGATCATTAACAATTTCCTGACTAATGTGATGAAATGTTGTGTTTCACTTCGCAGTAAGGTTTGTCTAACTCTCATACCTTAAAACCAAGATTCTCAAGATTTAAATTTTTAAAGCTTTCGCGTGGTCGGGTCTCAATTCGCAATATTATTAACACGAGAGCTTGACAACAACTTTGCGCATTTGTACAGTCAAATCTAATAACATATATAAAAATGTACTACCAGAAATATATATACGTACACAATCTTATTTTCTCAATATTAAGGTAGTGTATACATATTTTTGGCGCTTCATTAGAATTGATACCATCGAACGTGACCGTGAAATGAAAACTATTATTAATAGAAACTCAGTACTAAAATAGCAACAAAATAAGTAGGTATTATTAAGGAACGTTGATTATTATTACCAAAGGAAATAAGTACATAGGAAAATAATTTTAATTACATAGTTAGTACTAAATTCAGTTAGTACATGACTACAAGTATCAAAGTTATAAACTGCAAACTCAATTTTACGCAAAATACTGTAAACAATGATTACTAATCAAAGTAACGTAAGTTTATCTTATTTAAGTATCAAGGTAAAATGCACGGCTTGAGCGCGCTATAGTATACCCGTCGCACGCGCGGCGCTCGTCGATGTCTAGGATTGCGCGCGTCTGGTCACGTGGTCGATGCGGAGAAATACCTAAACTTGGGAAGCGCGCTAGGGCGAGAACGCTCTTAAAAGTATCCATATTTTCAGACATTGTCTCTTCTTGTACTGTGCACAAATCTGAAATTTCTTTGTATAAATGTAGAAACTCTACTGACAATTTGTTAATTAAGTTAACGTCTTGTTCTAAAATATTACCCTTTTGAATCTCTGTGGATAAATGTTCAGTTATACTAGTATATTGACTAAATAATACATTAGCTTCATTTAATTTCTTTACAACTAAATTCCCTTTGCGTTTACTTGGACCAACTTTAATTAAATAACGTCTAATTTCTTTCAATTCAGAATGAGCATTTTCTAACAGATCAATCATAACTTACCATTTATTATTGCTTGTTTGTCACAAGGTCACTGATTAAGGAACTTACACTTATAAATGCTAAATAAATTTAATGTCTAATAGTTTAATCTTCGCAAGTTAGATTGTTAGGTGTAGTCCAGACCGTCACCATGAAATGTCCCCGAACGGAAATAAAATTATATGCACTCGCGATTATACCGGATTAAACATGACGCACTTTTTATGCATTATGTTTACGTCGCGCACTTGAGGATTAAATATAACGCGCACTGTGTACTTGATGTATTTAAAATAAAGTTACACTCCTAACGCCCACTGGAGCTTCAAATTACGTCGCTGAGGTCTTTGGGCGCAGAGGGTGGCGCCTGCAGCTGTCGGCGGTACATGGACAGCCTTAGGGCATTTTGATGTATGCCCCGGTGGATCCACTGACCATGGCACTTTTTATAAGCGCCGTAGAGGACCTTGATCAGGGCGACGCCTATAACAAGGGCGATGATCATTAGCACCACGTTAATGGTGCTGAGGTGGGACCGGACCTCTTCTACAGTTGCCTGGTTGACGCCCCCCGAAGACGTCTGGGCGATCACGATCTCCTCTTCTTTAGTTTGGCCGGAACCCATGATGAAAGTTAGTATGCACTGGGAATTGTCCGAATCGAATAAAGTCCGCGGTCAAAGTGGTCATTTTATTTAACTATTACTTTAACAATGTCCTATAATCCACATAAGGAATGGCACGCGTGGGCCGGCGCTTCGCGGTGTCGGATGTACGTCTAGCGGCGAATTCGTAGAAAGATGCACATAACTAAGCACTTGAACTATTGCTTCATATTATTTTTAACACCGAAAGTTTTTACTAATATTGAATTAAAACTGAACTGATTTTTATTTTAACGCGGTATCTAATTGTGCCTTAGGGCACAAAAATGGCAGGATCGCCATGTGAGGTTCGGAGAGGATGAGTAATGAAACAAGCGGATGCTGGAATAATACTGACTATAATATCATATGTTTCATAGCTTAAATAGACAACAAAGATTATTGGTGTATAGAGGTGACACCACATTCCGTTTTCGAATTTTAAACGCATTTCATGACACCAATCCACACGAGCCTGTTTCTCAGTTCCGGAGAGCAAACGCGGGATCCAACGGCAACAAAGCTTCCTTACTCCAAGATGTTGATGTAGGATGATATTAACACTCCCCGAACTAATGCCTAGGATCTTCTCGATGTCCGTGTATGTAATTCGTGGGTCTTCTCGCACTAACATTTCAGTAGTCCATACGTTTTCTGCAGTTACTGCTGTTTGAGGGCGACCACTTCTGTGTTCATCTTCGAGGTTGGTTTTGCCCCTTTTAAATTCACTAAACCATCTAAAAACAGTTGCCCGGGATGGAGCAGAGTCTCCTAATGCCGATTGTAATCGCTGCAAAGTCAGTTGTTCGGTTAAACCAAATTTAAAATCGTAATATATCATAGCACGAAAATGTTCGCGGTTCAGCTCCATCGCTTCAAAGAAAACCCACGGAAAACGTTGTAGCAAAACAACTGGAACTAATCTATTTTTGAAATTAGAGTGTACTGGATACTAGTGTTCTATTTTTAAATAAATTTGCTTTTTAAAAACATATAACATGGGTGCGTTCCATTTTCAAATTTCGAGCATCTCAAAATTTATCGAGTGAGCTACGTATTCTATTCGTATGTTTACGTAGAATAGTACATTACATACCAAGGCCGTTTAAGTGGGAAACGTCACGGATTCCATGTAATTGTCGGCCGAGGCGAAGCCGAGGTCGACTAACATGTGATCCGAGGCTTTCCCATTTACCGGCCGAGGTTTGTATACTATTTTTCAGCCCGACGGAGCCGGCAGGCGGCAATTTAGTTTTGCGTAAAGTGGTGCTTACCGGCCGGAGGACTGAAAATATACATTAAATTGAAATCATTTATTGTCTGATTATAGATGTTCAGAGAGGTTACATGTTAATTATTGGTAGTATCACTATAACTTGCCTATAAAGCGAACAGTATTTGTTTACTGAAACTATATATATGTACTTACATTACAAAATATTTACACTGCATACTTAAGTCGTGTTTCTTTTCTTTAGCAAAATGCAGCTTTCACATTAGAAAATAAACATCACAAGCACACTTACCTGCACCAAATTACAAAATTGACAACGTTTCAAAATTTTCAATGTCCCTAAATCGAAAACTATTTCGAGATATACGCCTGTAGATCACAAAAACAGTTTAATTATAAAAATCCACACCATGATGGCATTATATTTTTTAGTCATTCCATTAGGATCTTTTTAACCTTTATCTTGGTCTTAAATAGAGTCCGGTAATTTTTTAAACATTTTAGTAGCCGTCATAAATATACTTTTGTTATAGCAAGCAGTATTTTGGGAAAACTTCATATTTATTCTGTTGATTCGTAGCGGACTTCTTTTTATATTTCTACATCCATTTAAATGTTTCTTAACGAACATAACTACACACTTCCAATATCAACATTGCGGGCAGGGTTAGTTAAATATCAAGATTCTTGAACAGAGGCTTGCAAATATCGCGTCTTTTCGCCCTCGCAATAGAACTAACGCATTTCTTCTGTTGGATGAAATCATCATTTTTGTTCAAATAATTCCCCCAGTGTAGCATACCATACCTTAATATTGACGACACGTCTGCAGTATTTTGAGAAGATATTATAGATATTCTCCTGAGAACGTTAACATACCTATTTACCTACTTAAGGTTTTTGCACACATTATTAGTATGTGCCTTCCATTTTCCGTTGCAGTCAAGAGTCAGACCAATAAATTTAATTTCCTTACTTCTTGTAATACAATGTTATCCTTACTTTAAAACAATCTATTTGGGCTTTCACTATGGTAAGTAAAATTGCATGTAAGTACTTATTTTGTTTTACTTAGGTTTACAATGAGTTCATTTTTGGAAAACTATTCCACTTACTTACATTTTTAGTGCTAAGTTTAGTCTATCTTGATAGGTATCGATATTATTATCTGTAACTAGGATGGTCGTGTCAGCGGCAACGAAAACAGTGCGATTATTAGTGACGATTAGTAATTCGTTGATAAACAATAAAAATAACAGAGGCCCTAAAATGCTACCTTGTGGCACTCCACGTTCTACTGTTATTATTATCGTCCTATAGCAATTCTTTCATCTATTGCTAAGTTGTTTGAAACTGTTATTAACAAACATCTAGCTTCTCAAATACACCCCTACCTCTGTGACTCGCAACATGGTTTTAGGCCCAGGCGTTCAGTCGAGACGAATCTTTTAACCCTGGCAGACTCTATCTCTGAGCATTTAGACAAGGGGATACAGGTAGACGTGCTGTACTTTGACTTTAAAAAAGCTTTCGATCGCGTAGATAACGACATACTACTTAAGAAACTATGCAATATCGGTTTCTCGCCTGAATTGCTTCGGTTTTTTGCTAGTTATCTACGCGACAGGCAGCAGTACGTGCAGCACGGTTGCTTCGTTTCCAACCCGTACCACACTCGCTCTGGAGTAAGCCAGGGTTCTATTTTGGGTCCTTTTCTTTTCGGGGTCATGATACTCATGATTAACGACCTGGCGTCTCTCCCTAAATATGCCCAATGTCTCCTCTACGCTGATGACCTAAAGCTCGTCTATGGTGTGCAGCAACTAGCTGACTGTAAATCGCTCCAGGAAGATATCGACCTAATCCATCAATGGAGTATCGCAAACAAACTGCTTTTCCACCCTGAGAAGTGCTCCGTGATGTCTTTTAGCCGTGCTCGTAATCCTTTGACTGTCAATTACCTGCTAGGTGCAGTATCCATAGAACGGGTAGATACTATCAAGGACCTGGGTGTCCTATTTGACTCACACGGCTCACACCTCAACTTTCACGTTCACATGAAAACCCTAGCCACCGACTGCTATCGAAGACTAGGGTTTGTCATCCGCAATGCTCGGGAATTCGATAGCTTTTCAGTCATAAAACTTGTATATACCGCCCTGGTTAGGAGCAAACTAGAGGCAGCGTCCGTGGTGTGGAATCCCCACGAGTTCACTTACGCCTTGCTTCTGGAGAAAATTCAAAAAACATTTCTGCGATTTTTATATAAAAAGATGTACGGGTACTATCCCTTCCTTTACCCGACAAAGTATTTGCTTGGTACGCTGGGTTTCAACTCCCTAGAAGTGAGGCGTAATTATGCGCTTGTGATCTTAGCCTGCCGAATTTTACGTGGGGATTCAGACTGGCCTCAGCTGGTCTTTCAGCTGGTACGCCTCTACGTACCTTCTCTGTCTAGAACTAATTTTAGACCACGCAATCGTAAATTACTAGCAGTTCCTAAGGCGCGCACTGTGGCGTACATGAATTCACCGCTGGTTCGTGCTTTAAATTATTTAAACGCGCTCCTCAAGTCAGCACCGGAGTGCGATGTTTTTGCTAGTAGCTGGAAGACGATATGTTTTGAATGTAAAAGGTTATGGATGACCGAGCGTCTTCAATCAGCTATTAAAGCTATAGTGAATATTGTTGATTGTTATTTAATTTATAAGACTTTTAATGTCAGTACATTAAGTACGTAAAACTGCAATTCACAGTGCCTTGGTGTCATACTGTAATACTGTGAAATTTGTATGAAATAAAAAATAAAAATAAAAAAAAATATTGTGGAGTGAGAGACAACTTCGGTTTTACTTCTTTTATCAATCTGCGTTAGAACTGTGTATTACTTTCTATTTTCTAAATCATATTGAATAAGGTCTAAAGCAAAACCTCGTACGTACACCGTATTGAAACACTTTGGTAAAAAGCAATTACAACACACAACATCGAATCCTTTCGTCATATCCATAAAGCTCGCTGTTACAGGTTGACGAGTATTTAAGTATTCTGAGATAGCGTTCTAATGAACAAGCAAAGCTGGGCACCGTTAATCAAATAGTTATAGTAGATTACATACCAAGGCCGTTTTGGTGGGAAATGCCTCGGATCCCATGTAATTGTCGGCCGAGGCGAAGCCGAGGTCGACTAACATGTGATCCGAGGCTTTCCCATTTAACGGCCGAGGTTTGTATACTATTTTTCTGCCCGACGGAGCCGGCAGGCGGCAATTTAGTTTTGCGTAAAGTGGCGCTTACCGGCCGGAGGACTGAAAAATTCGTTAATCGATAATCCGTTACTAAAAAAGTTAACTTCGTTAATCGTTAAATCGCTACATTTCAGAACATTTAACGCAAGTTAACTATAGTCGTTAATTCGTTAACAACTGGTTAAAATGCTTTTTTCAACCGACTTCAATATTTCTAAAGGAGGAGGTTCTCAATTCGTCTGTTTTTTTTTTTTAATGGATGTTCACTCATAACTCCGTCGTTACTGAACCGATTTGAATTTTTTTTTGTTTTCTGAAAGTAGACGGTTTCTGGTTGGTCCCGTTTTTTTCAAAATTCATTTCTGATGATGGGATCCATGAGGAACTGAGGGAACTCCTCAAATTTGAAAGGCACATGCATGCTGATTTGGGTGATTTCTTAAGAAACTCGAGCATTTCTTTACGAAAATCATCCATTTGGTGGAGTGGATCTGATAATGAAGACCAGGGATGGCAAAGTGGAACTGCTTCGTAATTCTCAGGACTATGATCCGATTTTAAAAAATATTTTTTTGTCTGTATATAGATGGTTTCAGGATTGTCCCGTTTTTTTCAAAATCAATTTCTGATGATGGGATCCATGAGGAACTGAGGGAACTCCTCAAATTTGAAAGGCACATGCATGATGATTTGGGTAGTTTCTTAAGACACTCGAGCATTTCTTTACGAACATCATCAATTTGGTGGAGTGGACCTGATGATGAAGACCAGGGATGTCAAAGTGGAACTGCTTGGTAATTCCCAGGACTGTCATCAGATTAAAAAAAAAATTTTTTTCTGAAAATAGATGGTTCCAGGTTTGTCCCGTTTTTTTCAAAATCAATTTCTGATGATGGGATCCATGAGGAACTGAGGGAACTCCTCAAATTTGAAAGGCACATGCATGATGATTTGGGTAGTTTCTTAAGACACTCGAGCATTTCTTTACGAACATCATCAATTTGGTGGAGTGGACCTGATGATGAAGACCAGGGATGGCAAAGTGGAACTGCTTGTTAATTCCCAGCTCTATCATCCGATTTGAGACATTCATCTTTTCTTTGTAAAGAAATACCTTCAAGATAGTCCTATTTGATTATAGTTCTATTTTGATGATGGGCTTCATGAGGGATTGAGGGAACTCAAACTAATTGTAAATAGGTATTATGGTTATTATGTACCCGTCATGTTCTTCGCAGTTTTATCATTCATCGGACCAAGCGTACATGCTAGACCGTGCTTTACGCGGCGCGACGCGGTGAGTGTGGCATCCTTTTTGGTTAAGTAAAGTTAATCCGTTAATCAAAAAGTTAACTTCGTTAAATAAAGAGAATTAATGACCTAATGCCCAGCCATGTGAACAAGCCTAGTGAGCCTTTCAAAAATTGTTCTTTAGCTAGTACAGTCAGCCACACAGCTAACAATACACCCAAAGTGCCAAATATATGTATACACGTCCTTGATGCTCAGACAATAAAGTCCTGTATACATATTTTTGGCACTTTGGGTGTATTGTTAGCTGTTTTGTTGACTGTACATGAACATGATATTGCTCAAATCATGTTGAAGGATGTCAGTCAATAGATACAATGATATGATATTTCTTCATATTCTTTTGGCAGAGGAGAAATATTACGAAGGCGATTAGTGATGCGACTATATTAGTATAATAACATAATATAGGTATCTTAAAATTCTCCGGAAAAAAGATAAAGTGGAAAAAATCATCACTGATAAATGTGGTATCGTTTGCAGACGTTTCTGCTTAAAAATAATATTTATAATATATCTTGTTTACAGGAACGAGACTCGGAAGATCTTTCTACTAGTTCGATATTTGGTAGCGCCAAAGCGTCACAAGAGGCAGACAATGTTCTTATTATTCAGGTAGGAAGACCAATATTACTAAATACATATAATTACTATAATCGATAGTTGGTAAAACAAAAGTCAAGCTATGTCAGGAGCGGTTTCAATCGTTATAAAACACGATACGATACGAATTTACACCTTTGATTCTGTGAATCAGAAACTGAATAAAATATGTATGTTTCAGGACAAACGTTTAACAGCGGTTCGCGGCAAGAAATATTTACAAGTCGCTAAAAATCGGTACAGTGGCGATCTCGGTATCGTACCCCTGGAGTTCGACAAAGACGCTCTCAGCTACCAGGCTAAGAAGAAGAGCAAAGCCAAGTCTGAGGAGCCCGGCACTCTGCTGCAGTGCATCGACGAGTTCGCAGTGGAGTCTCGTCCCGCCGGTGCGGCCAACCCCGCCCGCGTCGCTCGCCCCGCGCGCTCGCAATCCGCCGACTCCTACTTGAGCGACATTCTCAACCTCAACAGGACACGATAACGCACGCTGCTTTTAAATTATATAAGATAAAGTTTCAGAAAATAATTCCTTACTAACTTAACAGCTACCTAGGACAGGTATGTCCTCATCAAAATTTATGGATCCAATCATAAACAAAACCATAAAGATGTCCGCTTTTTTGGAGTTGGTACAAAATAACATGTTTCTGAATCGTTGTTATTTTTTTGGTTGCAGAGGACAGGGGTGCGATTTTTGAATCTCACCGAGTGACTAATTCTCACAAAAATGAGTGATTTCAGAAAATTCGTATTTTTGAAACTCATCGGTGACTTCTGATTCTCACGCCTGTGAGTTCAATTTGAATGCCCCTACCCAGTCGTATTTGAAATCATCGGTGAGGATTTTCGACAGTTGACTTATGTGAATTGTGAAATCTGCCAAAATGTGTTGGAATTGGAAAACTAATGTTGGAGATTTAACTGAATTAGCAGCGGGGCTCGCTGTAATTTCGTGAATTTCGCATATTTGTGAAAAGAATAAGAAATGGCAAGCCTGTAAGATTACAATAAGATGACGACAGCGGATAGCAGCAATAGAACGAGAACGAGGCCTTTGAAAAGCGCGTGCTGCGATAGAAACGTGTAATGGCATATGAAAAGGCCGATTCCGCTGGAATTCACAATTCACATAGAATTAGTCACTCGGTGTGATTCAAAAATCGCACCCCAGGACTATTATGAACAAATTTTAATATTCAGAATTATTAATTATACATAACAACACCAATTTCAGTCAGTTATGGTAAAGACTGGCAAATAGTACAAACATGTTATATTAGTCCGTGGTACTCGTAATTCACTCTTCTCACATCGTGGGTTATCCCCAACATCGAATTGCATTTCGCACGTAGCCATTACGAATCAAATTTAATTATAGAAGTATTTAAAATGGAGTATTTGCATGGCACTAAACAACAAGCAATACAGTACTCATGTATTCGGCGTTGAAGCGTAAGAGGAGAATATCATTACCATTACATTTAAGATTATAAGCATGTTGTAAATATTTGTTAGGTATTATATTTAAATGATATAAAACAGGTTTCTTTTTATTTCAATTTCAAAGGCAGATCTTAAATCAACACTTTTAAGGAAGTGGGTTTTACCTATTACCGTATTTTTAAGGTGTCGTATCCGTAGGATGACAATCGGGATCCTATTACTAACCCTCCAATGTCTGTCCGTCAGTTGACTGAGTCTCAAGAACTAAACATTTTATAAGGGGGTTTCTGGAAGTCGGAAGTAAAAAGTATTAAGTATAATAGGTACGCTTTTATTGACAAAATATAATAATGCTTAACATAACTGTTTACATGTTATTCATAAACAGCAAATATTTTACTTTAAATGTATGGGTATGTATTCTTAAACAATTAAATCTTAAATGTATACATATATATCGATGGTTAATATGAACCTATGCACGTAGCTATTTTCCAGATAAGGTTGTTTTGAATTTAATGTTCCAAGAGAGCAATTTGTATCAAATTAGAAATAAAATATTAGGTAAATATCTAAATGACAGATGAGTCAGATGACGTATAGGTACAAATTCAATCGGTACCTACAGTAATTTCTACAAGCTGTCTCTTCTCAATACAATCGTTAGCGGTAATCACGTTGATGCAGCTATTGAATCTGAAGTTCACTCACAATTAGTTCGCCACCAGTGCCACCATATCACTTATACCTAACGCTGTCTTTAGCCCTGCTAAGCCAAAATGACACACTATGAAACTTGGACTTGAATATAACCAAATTTTTGTCTTATTGCTGTGTTTATTATTTTAAAATTTAATTGATATTACACGAATATGGCTGTACCTATTATAACTAGTGGCTCTGTGAGCTGTAGACCGCGCGAAAAAAAAATTTAATCAACTAACTTGTTTTTCACAAGAATTAGTTGATATATGCGCCCTGTAGAGGAGAACAAATGGACAGACAAACGAAAGCATTTTTGCCCAAGTTGAAACGGAGACGCTTCGCTCGCTTTGATCACTCGGTCAATGATTCTGTATGGGTTGTGTACCGGGGGTCTCGAAATAATGGTAAAATATTTACTTTTAAATAGGAAATAAATACGGAGCCCTGAAAGGGTAATGTGTCCCTAATGTTTCATACATACCAAAGTTATGATTATGAGTCACGTTTCGTGGTCTATAGGTACAGTACAACTTATGTAATCGTGACCAAAAATTACGAAATACCTATTTCCTGAGAAATAGTAATCAAGCTCTGATTCGATAAAATACTTTATACCTAATGGTACTTTTTCGGAAAATACCCAGCCAGGATCTAGTGCTGCTAAATATATGAAGTTCGTATAAATGTAACTATAGGCAAAGAGTGAACTAAGTAACTCTGATAGTAGTAGGTACCTATCGGCGCCATCTAATATACAGATGATTTTTTAGGCACTGACGCAAACTATAAGGGAATGCGTAGGTCATATTTAACAATCTTTATTGTGGCACCTAAATTTTGGCAGTTCCATAGAAATTGCCATGTGTGATGCCAGAATGTATAAAACAGCTTTTTTTTTAAACACCTGTATACTAATTACCGATAGTTCTCTAATAGAATTTTATTCTAAAACACATTTTAAATCCTGATCTGGGTACCTTGGACCGTGCTTGACGCCTAATTATAAAAAAATATATATCTAAACAGTCTACCACTTTAGTTGTGACACAATTGAGATTAAAGATTATTTTATTCCCATAAGAATATACCTATTATAAATAATTCTGTTAGTAACCCTTTCTCACTAGGCTTGTTTCAACTTTTTGCTACATACATTTTAAATATGAAGAATGTACATATATGCACCAAAACCTACATAGGTACTGATCTGTAAAATTTCTGAAAATAAATGATTTCAACTTTAGTTAGTTCGTTAGTTTTCCTAGGCTTTTTCCGCAAATCGACATCCATTGTGCCTTTTTTTACGTGATAACTAACTAACTAAAGAAACTAACTACTAATTTCAACTTTTATGAACATAAGTTTTATTAGCTTAATTATTATGCTAAAGTGTTATAATTTATAATTGCTTACTTCTTTTATTATATCTATAGTGAAACTTAAATGCGTGGTGTAAAATGTACTAACGCAATTCAAATTATCCTCAAATGAACATTAACCACCTTATTCATAAAAACTTAACAGACCCATATTAGTTAAAATATGTTTTGTCTCTTTAAGGACAAACGACAAATTAGTTAACGGAGGTTTGTTGAGCGTTTATGAATAATGGCATAAGAATATATAACAGAAATAAAAATAACTAATTATAAAACTAAGTGTTTTAAAATCAGGCGGAAAAATGTAGCAATACAGTATTTAACTTTCTTTTTTCAATAAATTTTTGATAAATTATAAAAGGTTCATATTTATTTAAGCCTGATTAGATTCATTTGTGCGATTTTGTTTTCGCTTACATTTTGGACATGGCATATTTGCATTGAAACATTTGATGTGAAAGACGCTTGAGCACTCGTCACAACGATATGTAGAGCTGGTCTCAAATGGATACAATACTTTGGGATCTCGGCAAACTTCACATATAAATCCTTTCTGGCTACAAAACCAACAGTCTAGGACATGCGTTTTTGCAAAGTTGACAACTTTCTCTAATTGCAGCAACAGGGAACCACTTGGTATCTGGACAAGGTCTGCTATGGTGTACAAGTGCACATGGTCATATAGATACTCCCTAGGCCAAACTCGTTTTTGTAATTCTTCAATAACAGGTTCCCTACATGAAAATATGTATGCTCGTAAGAAGTTGAGTTCTATTCTTAATTCTTGTAACTGTGCCATATCAGACACTCCAGAATATATTTTTGGATTAAGTTTTTTCATATGGATCCATGGATGATGTTGGAACTCCAATAAGAACAGAGCTGATTTCTTGGAGACTGGATATCTCTTAAAGTCCCAGTTGTGTATCACTCGGGCAGGAATTAATTTCCTTACTTCTTGTAATACAATGTTATCCTTACTTTAAAACAATCTATTTGGGCTTTCACTATGGTAAGTAAAATTGCATGTAAGTACTTATTTTGTTTTACTTAGGTTTACAATGAGTTCATTTTTGGAAAACTATTCCACTTACTTACATTTTTAGTGCTAAGTTTAGTCTATCTTGATAGGTATCGATATTATTATCTGTAACTAGGATGGTCGTGTCAGCGGCAACGAAAACAGTGCGATTATTAGTGACGATTAGTAATTCGTTGATAAACAATAAAAATAACAGAGGCCCTAAAATGCTACCTTGTGGCACTCCACGTTCTACTGTTATTATTATCGTCCTATAGCAATTCTTTCATCTATTGCTAAGTTGTTTGAAACTGTTATTAACAAACATCTAGCTTCTCAAATACACCCCTACCTCTGTGACTCGCAACATGGTTTTAGGCCCAGGCGTTCAGTCGAGACGAATCTTTTAACCCTGGCAGACTCTATCTCTGAGCATTTAGACAAGGGGATACAGGTAGACGTGCTGTACTTTGACTTTAAAAAAGCTTTCGATCGCGTAGATAACGACATACTACTTAAGAAACTATGCAATATCGGTTTCTCGCCTGAATTGCTTCGGTTTTTTGCTAGTTATCTACGCGACAGGCAGCAGTACGTGCAGCACGGTTGCTTCGTTTCCAACCCGTACCACACTCGCTCTGGAGTAAGCCAGGGTTCTATTTTGGGTCCTTTTCTTTTCGGGGTCATGATACTCATGATTAACGACCTGGCGTCTCTCCCTAAATATGCCCAATGTCTCCTCTACGCTGATGACCTAAAGCTCGTCTATGGTGTGCAGCAACTAGCTGACTGTAAATCGCTCCAGGAAGATATCGACCTAATCCATCAATGGAGTATCGCAAACAAACTGCTTTTCCACCCTGAGAAGTGCTCCGTGATGTCTTTTAGCCGTGCTCGTAATCCTTTGACTGTCAATTACCTGCTAGGTGCAGTATCCATAGAACGGGTAGATACTATCAAGGACCTGGGTGTCCTATTTGACTCACACGGCTCACACCTCAACTTTCACGTTCACATGAAAACCCTAGCCACCGACTGCTATCGAAGACTAGGGTTTGTCATCCGCAATGCTCGGGAATTCGATAGCTTTTCAGTCATAAAACTTGTATATACCGCCCTGGTTAGGAGCAAACTAGAGGCAGCGTCCGTGGTGTGGAATCCCCACGAGTTCACTTACGCCTTGCTTCTGGAGAAAATTCAAAAAACATTTCTGCGATTTTTATATAAAAAGATGTACGGGTACTATCCCTTCCTTTACCCGACAAAGTATTTGCTTGGTACGCTGGGTTTCAACTCCCTAGAAGTGAGGCGTAATTATGCGCTTGTGATCTTAGCCTGCCGAATTTTACGTGGGGATTCAGACTGGCCTCAGCTGGTCTTTCAGCTGGTACGCCTCTACGTACCTTCTCTGTCTAGAACTAATTTTAGACCACGCAATCGTAAATTACTAGCAGTTCCTAAGGCGCGCACTGTGGCGTACATGAATTCACCGCTGGTTCGTGCTTTAAATTATTTAAACGCGCTCCTCAAGTCAGCACCGGAGTGCGATGTTTTTGCTAGTAGCTGGAAGACGATATGTTTTGAATGTAAAAGGTTATGGATGACCGAGCGTCTTCAATCAGCTATTAAAGCTATAGTGAATATTGTTGATTGTTATTTAATTTATAAGACTTTTAATGTCAGTACATTAAGTACGTAAAACTGCAATTCACAGTGCCTTGGTGTCATACTGTAATACTGTGAAATTTGTATGAAATAAAAAATAAAAATAAAAAAAAATATTGTGGAGTGAGAGACAACTTCGGTTTTACTTCTTTTATCAATCTGCGTTAGAACTGTGTATTACTTTCTATTTTCTAAATCATATTGAATAAGGTCTAAAGCAAAACCTCGTACGTACACCGTATTGAAACACTTTGGTAAAAAGCAATTACAACACACAACATCGAATCCTTTCGTCATATCCATAAAGCTCGCTGTTACAGGTTGACGAGTATTTAAGTATTCTGAGATAGCGTTCTAATGAACAAGCAAAGCTGGGCACCGTTAATCAAATAGTTATAGTAGATTACATACCAAGGCCGTTTTGGTGGGAAATGCCTCGGATCCCATGTAATTGTCGGCCGAGGCGAAGCCGAGGTCGACTAACATGTGATCCGAGGCTTTCCCATTTAACGGCCGAGGTTTGTATACTATTTTTCTGCCCGACGGAGCCGGCAGGCGGCAATTTAGTTTTGCGTAAAGTGGCGCTTACCGGCCGGAGGACTGAAAAATTCGTTAATCGATAATCCGTTACTAAAAAAGTTAACTTCGTTAATCGTTAAATCGCTACATTTCAGAACATTTAACGCAAGTTAACTATAGTCGTTAATTCGTTAACAACTGGTTAAAATGCTTTTTTCAACCGACTTCAATATTTCTAAAGGAGGAGGTTCTCAATTCGTCTGTTTTTTTTTTTTAATGGATGTTCACTCATAACTCCGTCGTTACTGAACCGATTTGAATTTTTTTTTGTTTTCTGAAAGTAGACGGTTTCTGGTTGGTCCCGTTTTTTTCAAAATTCATTTCTGATGATGGGATCCATGAGGAACTGAGGGAACTCCTCAAATTTGAAAGGCACATGCATGCTGATTTGGGTGATTTCTTAAGAAACTCGAGCATTTCTTTACGAAAATCATCCATTTGGTGGAGTGGATCTGATAATGAAGACCAGGGATGGCAAAGTGGAACTGCTTCGTAATTCTCAGGACTATGATCCGATTTTAAAAAATATTTTTTTGTCTGTATATAGATGGTTTCAGGATTGTCCCGTTTTTTTCAAAATCAATTTCTGATGATGGGATCCATGAGGAACTGAGGGAACTCCTCAAATTTGAAAGGCACATGCATGATGATTTGGGTAGTTTCTTAAGACACTCGAGCATTTCTTTACGAACATCATCAATTTGGTGGAGTGGACCTGATGATGAAGACCAGGGATGTCAAAGTGGAACTGCTTGGTAATTCCCAGGACTGTCATCAGATTAAAAAAAAAATTTTTTTCTGAAAATAGATGGTTCCAGGTTTGTCCCGTTTTTTTCAAAATCAATTTCTGATGATGGGATCCATGAGGAACTGAGGGAACTCCTCAAATTTGAAAGGCACATGCATGATGATTTGGGTAGTTTCTTAAGACACTCGAGCATTTCTTTACGAACATCATCAATTTGGTGGAGTGGACCTGATGATGAAGACCAGGGATGGCAAAGTGGAACTGCTTGTTAATTCCCAGCTCTATCATCCGATTTGAGACATTCATCTTTTCTTTGTAAAGAAATACCTTCAAGATAGTCCTATTTGATTATAGTTCTATTTTGATGATGGGCTTCATGAGGGATTGAGGGAACTCAAACTAATTGTAAATAGGTATTATGGTTATTATGTACCCGTCATGTTCTTCGCAGTTTTATCATTCATCGGACCAAGCGTACATGCTAGACCGTGCTTTACGCGGCGCGACGCGGTGAGTGTGGCATCCTTTTTGGTTAAGTAAAGTTAATCCGTTAATCAAAAAGTTAACTTCGTTAAATAAAGAGAATTAATGACCTAATGCCCAGCCATGTGAACAAGCCTAGTGAGCCTTTCAAAAATTGTTCTTTAGCTAGTACAGTCAGCCACACAGCTAACAATACACCCAAAGTGCCAAATATATGTATACACGTCCTTGATGCTCAGACAATAAAGTCCTGTATACATATTTTTGGCACTTTGGGTGTATTGTTAGCTGTTTTGTTGACTGTACATGAACATGATATTGCTCAAATCATGTTGAAGGATGTCAGTCAATAGATACAATGATATGATATTTCTTCATATTCTTTTGGCAGAGGAGAAATATTACGAAGGCGATTAGTGATGCGACTATATTAGTATAATAACATAATATAGGTATCTTAAAATTCTCCGGAAAAAAGATAAAGTGGAAAAAATCATCACTGATAAATGTGGTATCGTTTGCAGACGTTTCTGCTTAAAAATAATATTTATAATATATCTTGTTTACAGGAACGAGACTCGGAAGATCTTTCTACTAGTTCGATATTTGGTAGCGCCAAAGCGTCACAAGAGGCAGACAATGTTCTTATTATTCAGGTAGGAAGACCAATATTACTAAATACATATAATTACTATAATCGATAGTTGGTAAAACAAAAGTCAAGCTATGTCAGGAGCGGTTTCAATCGTTATAAAACACGATACGATACGAATTTACACCTTTGATTCTGTGAATCAGAAACTGAATAAAATATGTATGTTTCAGGACAAACGTTTAACAGCGGTTCGCGGCAAGAAATATTTACAAGTCGCTAAAAATCGGTACAGTGGCGATCTCGGTATCGTACCCCTGGAGTTCGACAAAGACGCTCTCAGCTACCAGGCTAAGAAGAAGAGCAAAGCCAAGTCTGAGGAGCCCGGCACTCTGCTGCAGTGCATCGACGAGTTCGCAGTGGAGTCTCGTCCCGCCGGTGCGGCCAACCCCGCCCGCGTCGCTCGCCCCGCGCGCTCGCAATCCGCCGACTCCTACTTGAGCGACATTCTCAACCTCAACAGGACACGATAACGCACGCTGCTTTTAAATTATATAAGATAAAGTTTCAGAAAATAATTCCTTACTAACTTAACAGCTACCTAGGACAGGTATGTCCTCATCAAAATTTATGGATCCAATCATAAACAAAACCATAAAGATGTCCGCTTTTTTGGAGTTGGTACAAAATAACATGTTTCTGAATCGTTGTTATTTTTTTGGTTGCAGAGGACAGGGGTGCGATTTTTGAATCTCACCGAGTGACTAATTCTCACAAAAATGAGTGATTTCAGAAAATTCGTATTTTTGAAACTCATCGGTGACTTCTGATTCTCACGCCTGTGAGTTCAATTTGAATGCCCCTACCCAGTCGTATTTGAAATCATCGGTGAGGATTTTCGACAGTTGACTTATGTGAATTGTGAAATCTGCCAAAATGTGTTGGAATTGGAAAACTAATGTTGGAGATTTAACTGAATTAGCAGCGGGGCTCGCTGTAATTTCGTGAATTTCGCATATTTGTGAAAAGAATAAGAAATGGCAAGCCTGTAAGATTACAATAAGATGACGACAGCGGATAGCAGCAATAGAACGAGAACGAGGCCTTTGAAAAGCGCGTGCTGCGATAGAAACGTGTAATGGCATATGAAAAGGCCGATTCCGCTGGAATTCACAATTCACATAGAATTAGTCACTCGGTGTGATTCAAAAATCGCACCCCAGGACTATTATGAACAAATTTTAATATTCAGAATTATTAATTATACATAACAACACCAATTTCAGTCAGTTATGGTAAAGACTGGCAAATAGTACAAACATGTTATATTAGTCCGTGGTACTCGTAATTCACTCTTCTCACATCGTGGGTTATCCCCAACATCGAATTGCATTTCGCACGTAGCCATTACGAATCAAATTTAATTATAGAAGTATTTAAAATGGAGTATTTGCATGGCACTAAACAACAAGCAATACAGTACTCATGTATTCGGCGTTGAAGCGTAAGAGGAGAATATCATTACCATTACATTTAAGATTATAAGCATGTTGTAAATATTTGTTAGGTATTATATTTAAATGATATAAAACAGGTTTCTTTTTATTTCAATTTCAAAGGCAGATCTTAAATCAACACTTTTAAGGAAGTGGGTTTTACCTATTACCGTATTTTTAAGGTGTCGTATCCGTAGGATGACAATCGGGATCCTATTACTAACCCTCCAATGTCTGTCCGTCAGTTGACTGAGTCTCAAGAACTAAACATTTTATAAGGGGGTTTCTGGAAGTCGGAAGTAAAAAGTATTAAGTATAATAGGTACGCTTTTATTGACAAAATATAATAATGCTTAACATAACTGTTTACATGTTATTCATAAACAGCAAATATTTTACTTTAAATGTATGGGTATGTATTCTTAAACAATTAAATCTTAAATGTATACATATATATCGATGGTTAATATGAACCTATGCACGTAGCTATTTTCCAGATAAGGTTGTTTTGAATTTAATGTTCCAAGAGAGCAATTTGTATCAAATTAGAAATAAAATATTAGGTAAATATCTAAATGACAGATGAGTCAGATGACGTATAGGTACAAATTCAATCGGTACCTACAGTAATTTCTACAAGCTGTCTCTTCTCAATACAATCGTTAGCGGTAATCACGTTGATGCAGCTATTGAATCTGAAGTTCACTCACAATTAGTTCGCCACCAGTGCCACCATATCACTTATACCTAACGCTGTCTTTAGCCCTGCTAAGCCAAAATGACACACTATGAAACTTGGACTTGAATATAACCAAATTTTTGTCTTATTGCTGTGTTTATTATTTTAAAATTTAATTGATATTACACGAATATGGCTGTACCTATTATAACTAGTGGCTCTGTGAGCTGTAGACCGCGCGAAAAAAAAATTTAATCAACTAACTTGTTTTTCACAAGAATTAGTTGATATATGCGCCCTGTAGAGGAGAACAAATGGACAGACAAACGAAAGCATTTTTGCCCAAGTTGAAACGGAGACGCTTCGCTCGCTTTGATCACTCGGTCAATGATTCTGTATGGGTTGTGTACCGGGGGTCTCGAAATAATGGTAAAATATTTACTTTTAAATAGGAAATAAATACGGAGCCCTGAAAGGGTAATGTGTCCCTAATGTTTCATACATACCAAAGTTATGATTATGAGTCACGTTTCGTGGTCTATAGGTACAGTACAACTTATGTAATCGTGACCAAAAATTACGAAATACCTATTTCCTGAGAAATAGTAATCAAGCTCTGATTCGATAAAATACTTTATACCTAATGGTACTTTTTCGGAAAATACCCAGCCAGGATCTAGTGCTGCTAAATATATGAAGTTCGTATAAATGTAACTATAGGCAAAGAGTGAACTAAGTAACTCTGATAGTAGTAGGTACCTATCGGCGCCATCTAATATACAGATGATTTTTTAGGCACTGACGCAAACTATAAGGGAATGCGTAGGTCATATTTAACAATCTTTATTGTGGCACCTAAATTTTGGCAGTTCCATAGAAATTGCCATGTGTGATGCCAGAATGTATAAAACAGCTTTTTTTTTAAACACCTGTATACTAATTACCGATAGTTCTCTAATAGAATTTTATTCTAAAACACATTTTAAATCCTGATCTGGGTACCTTGGACCGTGCTTGACGCCTAATTATAAAAAAATATATATCTAAACAGTCTACCACTTTAGTTGTGACACAATTGAGATTAAAGATTATTTTATTCCCATAAGAATATACCTATTATAAATAATTCTGTTAGTAACCCTTTCTCACTAGGCTTGTTTCAACTTTTTGCTACATACATTTTAAATATGAAGAATGTACATATATGCACCAAAACCTACATAGGTACTGATCTGTAAAATTTCTGAAAATAAATGATTTCAACTTTAGTTAGTTCGTTAGTTTTCCTAGGCTTTTTCCGCAAATCGACATCCATTGTGCCTTTTTTTACGTGATAACTAACTAACTAAAGAAACTAACTACTAATTTCAACTTTTATGAACATAAGTTTTATTAGCTTAATTATTATGCTAAAGTGTTATAATTTATAATTGCTTACTTCTTTTATTATATCTATAGTGAAACTTAAATGCGTGGTGTAAAATGTACTAACGCAATTCAAATTATCCTCAAATGAACATTAACCACCTTATTCATAAAAACTTAACAGACCCATATTAGTTAAAATATGTTTTGTCTCTTTAAGGACAAACGACAAATTAGTTAACGGAGGTTTGTTGAGCGTTTATGAATAATGGCATAAGAATATATAACAGAAATAAAAATAACTAATTATAAAACTAAGTGTTTTAAAATCAGGCGGAAAAATGTAGCAATACAGTATTTAACTTTCTTTTTTCAATAAATTTTTGATAAATTATAAAAGGTTCATATTTATTTAAGCCTGATTAGATTCATTTGTGCGATTTTGTTTTCGCTTACATTTTGGACATGGCATATTTGCATTGAAACATTTGATGTGAAAGACGCTTGAGCACTCGTCACAACGATATGTAGAGCTGGTCTCAAATGGATACAATACTTTGGGATCTCGGCAAACTTCACATATAAATCCTTTCTGGCTACAAAACCAACAGTCTAGGACATGCGTTTTTGCAAAGTTGACAACTTTCTCTAATTGCAGCAACAGGGAACCACTTGGTATCTGGACAAGGTCTGCTATGGTGTACAAGTGCACATGGTCATATAGATACTCCCTAGGCCAAACTCGTTTTTGTAATTCTTCAATAACAGGTTCCCTACATGAAAATATGTATGCTCGTAAGAAGTTGAGTTCTATTCTTAATTCTTGTAACTGTGCCATATCAGACACTCCAGAATATATTTTTGGATTAAGTTTTTTCATATGGATCCATGGATGATGTTGGAACTCCAATAAGAACAGAGCTGATTTCTTGGAGACTGGATATCTCTTAAAGTCCCAGTTGTGTATCACTCGGGCAGGAATTAAGAAGTAGTTAGCATCCATGCAAATTGAGCAATAATATTCTCCAGTGTAAGCACACACTTTAGCTTTGGAGATAGTACTGCCCAACAAGTCTTGACATCCCTTACACTGATAATTTTGATGATCCAGTCCGTGTTCTTGGGACAGAGTACCCAGCTGCTGAATCATCTTTTGAAGTTCTGTGACAGTAAATGAACCTGTTACCGAATTTGAAACAATTTCAAAGCCCAACCCCTGGAGCATAGGGTCCTCAGGTGTTGCCGCTTCCGACTTCAACTCCACAATTTCAGGCTCATCTGTGTTTAACTTTAACTCCTTATGAATATCTTTCATTATGTCTCGTAAATTAGGAGTATTCACACATTTTTCTGTTACATTATTTGTGTTATCTAGTAGAGATGACAAACTTTTTAGTTCAGGTGTTTTTATCATGCTGCTGCCATGGGAGGAGTTGGAGTTGATGGAACAATTCATGTCATCGTTTTTATCTGCAGACCATCCTTTACCACACAAAGAGTTTCCAGTAATTATAACATTAGTGGCTGCATCCAGTGGATCAATATATCTGTCTTCCTGTGGAGTGTTATTAAGGTCATCCTGATTCTGACTTGTAGATGGCTGTTCTAATGATATGGCATTATTCTCATTGTCTTCTATAGCTTGAGGGCTTTTATCTTCTTCATGTTGTGGTTCAATTTGAGGGGTTTCCATGGTAGTAATGTCATTAGAAACAGATAAGATAAAGTCTAATGCCTCATCTTCATTGAGAGCTAGTCTTCCTAAACCAGTAATTCCAGATATGTGTGTTGGAGTGGACACATCCTTAGGCTTGACCTCTTCATTACACATAGTACTGGCCACATCCAGACCTGCACTAATAGGTGCAACTCTCATAGTAGGCACCCAGAGTCCAGCCAGCATCAATACTGGCTCAGGCCAATGATTAAGTAAACTTGAGTTAGTGGGTAAGTTAAACTGAATGCATGTCTCTAACCCTTCTATGAGTTTCTGGGCTACTTCTAAAATTTCAGAATCACAAACAAAGGCAGACTTGTTGTAGAAAGGTCTAACAGCAGAAATGTTTTTCAGAAGAGTAGCCATGTATGAGGATAGAAGACATTCATTGAGGGCGATTCGCAGCCAGGCCCTGCATTGGCCAATCTCTGTATTGATTTGCATCAATGACGAGATCTCGTCGATGTTCTGTCGATGAGAAAGCACGAGTACAAGTGGCCAAAAGTTTGGCTGCGGTCGAAGGTCTGGGTCACCTGAGAGTACATTTTTTGCTTTTCGTAGAAATGTGTCCTTCAAACCATGTAGAAATACAGCCTCAAGAGCCGTACACAGTGTGTTAGTAGAATCCGTAGACCCAAGAACGCTGTGGAAATTTTCTTCAAACTGATTATTGTATTGTATGTCTTTTACGCATTCAGATAAGTTATTTATCAGCGATTCTTTCAAAATCGAATCACGACTACGGATTGTGAAACTGGACGCTACATTCTTGAAAAAGGACATGTCTAACTGTTATAGAATACACTGCCTACAACACTTTTTTTATAATTAATTTTCAAATACGAATTCCACAAAGGATTTTATCAAAGGTAAACAACGAACGAATGGGAGGGAATCGTAATGTAAATCACTCTTTACAATCAACTATTGATATATACCTACCAACAGAGAAACGTCATTTATTCACAGTAGTCAGTAGCGTTCAAGATAAATTATTTAACACCCTAAAGCAAAAAAGCTCCCAGTACCTTTAGCTTTGCGTCTTCTTAGCATGCACTCCGCGAGCGTCTTTTAAAACCAAATTGTTAAATCTATATAGATCATGGTCTGTCCAGGCCTCATAATCAAATCAAATTGCCAACTTAATCATATTGTTGACAAAATTCGCCCCGTCTGGCGCCCCACTAAGTTTGTCATTTTTCACAATGACATGACATGACTGACACTAGACACTAGTGACAACATGATCAGTGGAAGTGGATACTGGACTGGGTATTAATTTGCAGGTTGTACTATAAAAACAATAATATTGTAATCATTTTTAACGATATAATTCATCAAAATCAAAATTATACAACGATATAATTTTTCATTTGTCAATTAAAAACGAACTACCAATACCGAAGAATAACGAATAAGTAATGTTATGTGCCTGTATTTATAGCCTGTATCGAAAAGTTTCTTATCAATCAAAACGAGTGGTTTTTTATGATAGTAAAATCGGCAATTCGAAATAGGACGTTATTTGTTTATGTTACTTAACCCAGACATGATAAAATTAATATATTCGATTATAATTATCTACGGTTCACAAATATTACTAACTCTTGCTGAGCAACCTGTAAAATCGGAGGAGAATCTACAAGGTTAGTCCAAAATTTGTTGCTTTTGTACCATTACCATTTGTACCATGTTGTCATTTTTATACCATTCTAAACACTGTGTTCCGTAGTATTTAATATTTTGACGTAAATTACTTCTGTAACAGAACTCCTGCTATGCCGCAAATGTGGAACTGACGTGGCCGACTCTTATTACTTATTTAACCAACAAAGTCCTGGAGCTCGTAACAGTGAACGGCGAAAACTATTTAGTAAAAATAATGTAACTGTACAAACATTAGTCAATCCATTTGGTGTTCAGTTTGAGATTGTCACTACAGAAAAGGCTAGATGCCATAATATAGGCAATGTAAGTTACTGATACATAATCTAATATATACATTATAAAAGTAAACATACCTATATTTAATTATTTAACATAATTACCACCACTTGATTGTTTTAGCCACAAGGTGCAGACTCTTGGTTCCCGGGATATTCATGGCGGATCTGTACATGTCCGCACTGTGGTGCACATTTAGGCTGGACATTTGAGAACTCGTCAATGAAGCTAACTGAGAAACCTACTAAATTTAATACATTTCATGGACTAATTTTAAGCAACATTTTAGGAGAAAATTGTAAGTATCAAATGGTTTCCAGATTTAATTTCTAATTATGCAAATTATGCAATGTAAGTATATTAATTTATTTTCTGGACAAAAATAGTGGAGGAGGACACAAAGGGCCCACAAAGGGTTTTAGCGCCATCAGAAGTAATATGGTTATGATTTGTTAAATACAATACTACTAACCAATGTCTGGTATAAAATAAAAGACATTTCATATTCCTACTTTATAGGTACTATTACAAAAACAGTACTACTGTAGTCTAGTAAACAAATTATGTGCATTTAATTTTTTTCTTCTATCAATTAAGAAATTGTTAAAGTAAAGTTAAATTTCTCAGTTTGGTTACTCACTCTTTCAATGCTTAGTCCTAATTCCTGCTAATATTATAACACAAAAGTTTGTAAGTATGGATGTTTGTTACTCTTTCACGTAAAAACAGCTGAATGGATTTTAATGAAACTTTACAATAATATAGCTTATACATCACGTACACCCCGTTATCTAACACTCACTTTTGGGGCAAGGGATGGGGTAGTTTCGATAATCTGAATTAATAAAATTATGAAGTTGACTATAAAAACTGAAACTGCTCGTTATTATTAACTAAACGGGACCTGATAGCGTACTCAATAATTCAAATTTACCCCGGACATTAAACTGCTTGTACTAAATTACCTAGTAAGTCGTCTCTGTACTGTTCAATAATTATCGTCCTCCTATCCGATCAAATAGATACAGAACATCTAATGACATCAAATATAACTCATTACTTGCATCTACAATGAATTAATTGTCTTAAGATTATTCATAAAAAAATTATTTTATTTTGACTGATTAATAAATATGAATTGACTAAGCACCATCACTATTTTAGCTTGCCCTCAAAGTGAGCGTTAGATAACCGGGTGTATACATCAGAATAACACATAGGCTACAATTTATAAAGATATTGTGTGAAGCAGACGAAGTCGCGGGCACCAGCTAGTACGAGTTAAATACGAAATCAACAGACCAGACAATCTTTTTCGTCTTGACACTTAGAATTAGAATATCCGGGTTTTTAAATAATCCATTAAAAAAGTTTGTACATATACTTAACTAGACTAAATGGACAAATTTAACTCTGTTAACAATTTTAAGTACACGGAATCCCTTATGTCAGTAATCATCAATACAAAAAAACAGTATGTTTCATTATATCTATGTATGCCTTCCATTTTATGATACCAATAAAAAAGTATGATCCAATTTTTACCTAAACTACTTTTTCAGTTAATTGTATTCATTTTAATTAGTTACAGATTCCCTGATCATGATGCCGAGTATTTACAAAATGCAATGAATAATAATCAGCTATACCCCTCACACGATTGCTATTTTTTAAAGACCTATATTGTCAAGTAAAATAAGGGTGGCAGCTGGTAACTACAGTTACCACAATCATGTCAGTCGGTAAAGTGATGGTTTTTGTGAGTAGCTAGACTAAATAAATAATCTTTCTACAATGTCGCACTTATTACGATTAGTGAATATTTTGGCAACAAAATAAACATTTTAAAAATCTGGTCTTGTTTTATTATGTCGCGCATCCGCACCATTGTAATTCCGCGTATACTCGTATCTGTTTATTCTGTAACAGTGCTCGAAGGCGATATAAGGTTACTTTCAACTGTTGAGTTGAGTAACGCGAGTTATGGTTTTGTGTTTGACCGATCAGTATTATAATAATTAGTGTAATATCTACATGTAAGTCATATCTTCTATGATCATGGAAAATATGAAGAATTCATATGTAGATATTACACTGTCATAGGTTCGTCCTGTTTCTTTAACTCCTATGATAATGTAATATGGCCCTTAGGGCTCGTTCAAAAATCATGTGATAGGTACATTGTGGGGGAGAGGGGTCAGGAAAACATCTAGGATGATCAAAATCAGGCCAAATAAACCACCACCACCACACACCACCACATGATTTTTGCACGAGAGCCCTTATCTACTTGATCTAGGCTAGTACCACGAAAATCGAACGATTGCGGATTTATGATTTCTTCAATAAATTAGCCCCTCCCATAGCGCCCAACGCGTGTGATATCCCAGTCCTGTACTCATTTAATAAATCGGATCACTTTTTAGATCAGGATTTTAGATTGGCTGAACTTAAAATGACTCTTTCAGCAGTAACGGACTCCTCCCCAGGGTTTGACGGCATTGTATATTCCTTTTTGAAAAAAGCTGGCCCTGTGTTTTTTTAGGTTTAATTAACAAATTTTTTAATTCAGGTGATATTCCCGATTCTTGGAAACATCAAATTGTTCTCCCAGTTTTGAAACCGGGAAAAAATCCAGAGGATTTCAACTCCTATCGCCCTATTGCCCTATCCTCAGTCTTGTGCAAAATAGTTGAGCATATGCTGAAAAATAGATTGGAATGGTATGTAGAGAATTCTGGCTTCCTTTCGGAATCTCAATATGGATTCAGAAAAGGAAGAAGCGTAACTGATAGTCACGCTCTCTTGTCAACAGATGTCAGATTGGCCTTTTCACAAAAGCAATCAGTGGTAGCTGTTTTTCTAGATATTTCCGCTGCTTACGACAATGTCTAACTCCCGGTGCTTTCCAATAAATTACGTTCTCTGAGGATTCCAGGGTTCTTTTTATTAATAATCTTTTCAGTCGTCCGGCCGGTAAGCGCCACTTTACGCAAAACTAAATTGCCGCCTGCCGGCTCCGTCGGGCTGAAAAATAGTATACAAACCTCGGCCGGTAAATGGGAAAGCCTCGGATCACATGTTAGTCGACCTCGGCTTAGCCTCGGCCGACAATTGCATGGAACCCGAGGCATTTCCCACTTAAACGGCCTTGGTATGTAATGTACTATTTATCGGGTAGAAGAATCTCGTTAAGGGTACACAATATGCAGAATGATTCTAGGTTACTCTGGAGGGGGCTACCACAAGGCTCGGTCTTAAGTCCACTGCTATATAACGTTTACACCTCTGACCTGGACCAGTCTATTAATCAGCATTGCAGTATCCTCCAATATGCAGATGATATTGCCATTTATTCTGCTCATTTACACATTATTGATGCAACCAATTTTATTAACAGTGCACTGAATTCTCTAGGCCTATGGCTTGATGCCCATGGTTTGGATTTATCTCCTTCGAAGAGCTCTGCTCTAGTGTTTTCAAGGAGTCGTAATAGGCTAGACGACTGAAAAAATCTATTTAGTCCGTCTTTTAGATTATAAAAAAATATTGTACACGTATTTTTTCTTTTGTTCGTCAAGTCAAAAATGACAAAAATACAGTCCGTTCAAGTTTCGCGTAATGTCACTCCTAGGTACAATTCTTACCTAGGAGTGACGTCACAAGCCCCCACCCCGGAACTTTGATGCTCTTTATCTTCGTCAATTTTAGTTAAATTGAAAAAGGAAAAAATACGTGTCTAATAATTTTAGATAATCTAACTGACGGACTAATTAGAATAATAGTTTTTCAACCTAGTCGTCATCCCTATTGTCCTCAAGTCAATATCTCTTTCCGTTTCCATGCTATCCCGATCTATCGTAAAGTTAAATTTCTTGGAGTTACCTTTGATTCCAAATTATCTTGGGCTGATCATATTAGTTCTGCGGTTGGAAAATGTGAAAAGAACATAATTCGGGCTCTATCGGGATCGTGGTGGGGAGCTCACCCTTACTCTCAAAAATTACTATACAACGCTGTAATAAGATCCCACCTTGATTTTGGCTCTATCATTTTGGAACCATGTTTTAAAAAAGATCTTAAAAAACTAGATAGGATCCAAACTAAAGCTCTCAGAATAGTCACTGGTGCCATGAAATCATCTCCCATCAGAGCGCTCCAAGTAGAGTGTGCTGACCCCCCTTTAAAGATCCGTCGACAGTACTTAGCTGACAGATATCTGTCTCGCATCGCGCAATTAGAAAACCATCCGCTCTTCCCTAAGTTAAATTTACTAAAAAATCATGTTGAAATTAATCGTTTTTGGCGTAAGAAATCACCTCCAAACCTTGTCACTAGTATGATTAGAATAAATAATATTGATGTCCCTTTAGTAAAATTCCCTAAGATCCCTATTTATACTGTTCCTTTTGCAGCCCTTTCCTACCAGCAGAAAATTGCCAGTGTTGGTGTAAATCGGAGTTCGGCCAATATTAACGAAATTTTTCTGGCTTCATTAAGAGATAAATGGCAAGGTTGGGATTTACTCTTCTCTGATGCCTCAAAAACTGGCGACGGCTTTGTCGGATGTGCCTTCATTCATGATAATTTGGATTCATCTCACAAATTTCAACTTCCATCTATTTGTTCAATTTTCACTGGAGAATGTATTGCCATTTTAAAGGCAGTCAAATATATTTTAGAACATGAGCTACAAAATTCAATAATTTTTTCAGACAGTCTAAGTTCAATTCAAGCCATTACTTATAACTCCTTTAAAATTTGTGCTAAATCCCCCATTGTCTGCCTTATTAAAGAAGCTTTATACTCTTGTCATTTGCAAAATTTTAACGTACACTTATCATGGATCCCTGGCCATAAAGGTATCCATGGTAATGAAAAAGTGGATGAAGCTGCTAAAGATGCAGCCCTACATGGTAACAGGTCCTCCTTCCAATGTTTTAGTAAAGATTTGGGTGTAGTTTCTTCGGCAAAACTATTGTGTGTTTGGACAGATCTTTGGGCAATTAATAATAAACTGCAATTCTTCCAAATACAGCAAAAAATTTATCTCAAACCCTGGTTTTTTTAATTTAAATTTAAGAAAAAAGTATCGAGCAGTTTAATTCGCCTAAGACTAGGTCACGTGTGCTCTCCAGAATTTCTTTTTAAAATTAAGAAGAAAGGCAGCCCGGAATGTCAATGTGGGTATGAGTTTGGTTCAATTGATAATTTATTTTTCGCGTGTCCGCTAAATCGCCATTGCCTGCAGGATCCTCTATTGAAAGCCAAAGTCCATCTTCCATGTAATGTCAAATCATTATTGGCTTTAGCTAGTTCTGATCCTAAGATTTTAAAATTACTTGCACATTATCGATAAAAATAATATAAGGCTATAATCTTTCATTTTTTATTTATTTATTTTCCATCTTAAATTTATTTATTCTATAAACTCAAATTTTTGGGCTAAATTTTAGAAATATACTCCACAAAACTTGACACTGGCAAAGTGCCCTGGCAGCAATAGCCATTCTTACGAAAAAAAAAACACCCAGCCCAACCAATTGGAACCTTAAGTCACATTAGAACCATGTCAAAACGACAAGCCGTAAGAGATTTTTTACAATCTGATTTATGACGTCACTTTGACATAGCACTCTGTAGAACTTTACCAAGGCCTAGGGTTCCAATGGGTTGACTGTACCTACCTATAATGTTTTAATAGCTTTAGGGAATATTTAGAACAAATGTGGTTCATGTATGATTCTTGCCGCTGTAAAACATTTTACAGTCATTCTATACAATACAAAAAAAATTACTGACAACTTTTTGTTAAAACGGTTACACCATGAAATATGTATGTGAGAGGTCACAGATATTTACTCTAGGACAGGGGTTCCCAAATCTTTTAGTCCACCGGGCACTCGCAATGTTAAAATTTTTATCACAGGCTAGCTAGCCTATTAGAAATAGATAGGGATCGAGGCTCCCCTTTGTACTTGGGAGCTCCTCCTCTGTACTTGCCACGGGGCCCTCGCGCACAGATTGAGAACCCCTGCTCTAGGTACATAGATATATGTCAAGAAGTCCAAATATAATCATATTTATATATGTATTGTAACAATCAGTTTGTATCTGAATAAGGTTACACAGTTCACAAACGTATAAATAAAATGTCATAGGATGTCATATCTACAAAAAAATTATGACAACTTGTCCAAGAAAGCTTTACTTTTATGATAATATTGATAATTATAAAAATCAAACAACATTAACCCTTTACCAGGCGTAGGGATATATTCCTCCCACATCTTATATCGGTTACCGTAGTCAGGTTTTAACTCCAAGCCTCCTAAAAAATATTTTGTCAATCCCTGAAAATCGTATTTCATGATCTTCATTCACAACACGCTTCTGAATGGCGTAATATATCTTTGACAGCCGGTTTAATTAACTTGAACTCTAATTTCAGTAAACTACGGAGAAATTCGAACACTTTCCTTAATTTCTATGAAACAAAAGTACATAGGTCGAACAAATTATTTTATATTTTGTAGATTTTGAGTGTTGAAAGGTAATGTAATCGTAAACATTGCTAAATATTCATGCATGATTGTGTATGAGCAGAAATAAGATGTGGGTTGACATTATCCCATGGCCCTATTAGAGTTTAACTGTGCGGGAGCTATTCTTCCCATGGCCCGGTAAATTGTCTTGTCATATCATAAACACTTACGTAAGTAATATACTGTTTTTGTGTTCAACCTAGAGCGAATTCACGTACCAGGCTATAAAATCTCCGTGTTTTTCTTAAATTTAGTAAAGTGTTCGGATTTGTTAACAAACCACTAACATCACTGGTCAAGTGGATTTAAACGGCCAAAGATACATTATTGGATTTTGAAGCGTGCCGTGAATGAAGATCATAAAATAATGTTTTCAGAGATCTGGAGTTGAACCTTGACTATGATAACCGATATACGATGTGGGAGGAATATATCCCTTCGCCTGGTCATGAATATAATAAGACAAAATCAAATATGACAGTTAATTACTTAGACAGGCGCTGGGATAACCGTAACCCACATTTTTATTCCTGGTTTAAAGGAACATCTCCGACTTTCATAAATACATTTTTTACAAAGCGTTCAATACGGTTTTAACAGTATACACAGTACGTATGAAGACACGCTAGTTCTAAGGGGCCTGGTAAAGGGTTAAGTCGAAATTAGCTAAAATAGTTTTTTGTTGCCAATATGGCTGTTTCAATTGGTAAAATACTTTATACAGTAGTATAAAGACTGTACACGATAAAATCGGGACACGCACGATCCGGTCTGTTTCTAAAACCACCGCTGATTGTAAACGCGTAATTTTACACTAACTAACTGAATATATAATACTAAAGATAAACAATAGAACCGTAGTAATATCTCAAGGCGTGAGTAAGTTTTCACCATGTATATTTCATCACAACTAAATTATTTTGTCCATTGTATTTTACAACAATTTTCTTAGTCTTTATATTAAATTAAGTTATTTTCTTTAATGTAATATACCATGTTGTACCCTAATAAATTGTGTTTGCAAAAAGGCCAATATTTATTTAATGAGTGTGAGTTTCCGGAAATTAGAAGGTAGTAACTTTGGCCAATTTGAGTTTTTGACAGAAAATGGCCTCCCATATAAAAAATGTTGTCAGTGCCATATAAATGGTAATATATCAGTAGGAGGCTATCCTGGTAAGAATAAAACATCGTTTAATATTGTAAATATTGTTGTGCATTTTGCAAAGAAAACCGTTGAATATTTTCAAAAATTGCTGGACAACAAATCATAGGCAATATTTGATTTATAAGTCGAAAACTTATCCACAACCTGAGCTTTTACTACGGTTTGATTGTTTTTCCATAGTATTATATATTCCGTTCATTGGTGTAAAGTTATGGCTTGACAATCAGCAGTGGTTTTAGAAATATGTCATGCGTGTCCCGATTTTATCGTGAGACTGTACACGATAAAATTATGATACACTAAAGAGTATAAAATTATTCAATTAATGACTCTGTTATAAAAAAGAAAATCTAACATTGTTTAGTAATTTGTGAATAAACTACCTGTACGAATCGCGTGTTGCGAGCAGAGAATATCCCAAATAAAACAATTAGATCTTACACAATACACATAAATAATAATGATGACACTATTAATAAAAAATCGGATGTCTTAGAATTAATGAAAGCTTTATATTCATGAGCCAAATCTTTGATGCAAGGTTTGCGCTGTGCTTGCCGGTGTGGGAACAAAGTTAATTCCTACTGGTGCTTCACTAGGACTGCCACCGTTCGACGCTTTTCCTTGTATAGCAGCTATTTCCTCTTGCAGTTTGCTATTGAGTACTTGTTTATTGACAAAGTTGCGGCCGATTCCACGACCGCGCCCTCGCCCGCGACCGCGCCCGCGACCGCGGCCCCGGGAGCGAGTCGACCGCACGCTGGCGTTTGATCGGTTCGATCTGTCCGACTGAGTTGACCGATTGGATCCCACAGAATACACGCTCCCAGGCCCGCGTCTCTTTTTAAATCCACCTAATTGGTTGTTCAACTGGACAAGACTTTGTTTATTTAAGTAATTAGGGTTGCCAACGCTATTGCGTCGACGGCGTTTTGCTAAATCATTGGCCACGCTGACAGTCAACTGAGAAGCCGAGGTGAACGAATTGTTCCTAGACCGGGAATTACTCCTAGAAAGTGAATTGTTCCTTGATAATGAATTATTCCTGGATCTCGATCTCGATCTCGACCGTGTAAACGTTTGAGATCTAATGATATTATTTTGAAACAGCAAATTTTGCGCTTTCCTATTAAGTTGTTCCTTTAGTATTTGATCGGATCTCAATCCGACTGAAGTATATCTGTTGCGTGTAGTCAAGCCCCGGCCCCGCTTGGCGATGCCTCTCTTGGGGACGGCGAGCGGCCTGCGCGCGCCGGCGCCGCCCGCCAGCGTGCCGCCCGCCAGCGCGCCGCGCGGCACGCCTAACCGGCTGCGCACGTCGCCGCGCACTTTTGAAGTAGAACGGGAACGGCTAAGTCGATTTTTCAGACCACCTGTAACAAACGCAATATTTTTTAAATACTACGCCAATTTTACAAGATTTGAAGTTGGAACCTCTCGGAACACCGGCTCTATTGCTCTTCCGGTGCGGCGGGAGGCCCCTAAATAAAAAATCGGCCAACTAAGCTGTTTCTTTCATTATTAATGCGCCTAGGGAGACGACACCCATGTTCTGACGACAACCTAAAACTTATAGCCTTTTCTGCGTAAAACATCTGTATCATAGATAGATAGATGCATTTATCTCTTAATGAAAATTACACGGTATTTAACAATGTCAGAACCTACAATGTATCTAAATAACATGAATTCACAAAAAGATCGTCAAAGAATATACAAAATAAACAGATGAAAAATAATAAAAAATAATATTTGAAAACAATGCTTAAGTATGTCAATTATTAAAAGTATATATTGCTAGGATATCCTAGATAATATAATGTCAAAATATATTATTAAATCAATAACAAAAAATAAAACAGTAAAAAGAAACACAAACAAAATAGTCACAATGTCAAATAAATCTTGTTATTGTTACTGATTATTCAAATACAAATGTCATTTAAAATTTAAATATGTCTAATTCATCAGCTGTTTTCACTGTTATCTTTTACAGAATACAGTGATTGTTTTAAAAAGTATTTTTTAAGTTCATTTTTGAGACTGGCGGGTAGCCTTTCGTAAAGTGCAGGGCCAATAACGCGCGGTGACTTGTCGAGCAGCGCGAGTCGTCGGCGCACAGGTAGTAGCCGGCCGATCTGGCGGGTTATTCTGCCAGGTATGTTCGCTCGCTTGAAGTTGTCTATATTAAAGCGCGTAAACAGTATCACTTCATACACATAAAGAGAGTTATGTGTCATAATATTATACTCTTTGAAAAGCTCACGGCACGGTGTGGGCTGCTATTGTACGTATGGCTCGTTTTTGTAATTTAAATACTCTGTCTGAATTTGTTGAGTTGCCCCACAGAACGATTCCATACGACATTAGTGAGAAGAAGTAGGCGTAGTAAATTTGAAGCAATGCGTCTCTGGAGACAACTGGCTTCAGTTTGCGCAGCGCAAATACAGCACTGCCCAGCCTTTCGCACAAGTTGTCAACGTGCTCTTTCCACTTCAGTCTTGTATCGATTGTAAATCCGAGGAACCTGCACAAGTCACAGCGCGGCATTGGGATCTGCATTATCGGAATGGTTTTAGTGCTACTGGCTGAAAACAACAATACGTTGGATTTTTGGACATTAAGGATGAGGCCATTCGCCGAAAACCACGCGTGTGGTGTGGTGTGGAGTTGGGTACATGTATTTTCAATTTTTTGCTCCAGCTGCGCGTATGTATGCGCCTTTACTACCACGGTTGTGTCGTCGGCAAACAGTACCATCATATCTTCGACAACAGAGGAGGGGAGGTCATTTATAAACATTAAGAATAGGGTATTTCCGAGCGAGGAACCCTGCGGTATGCCAAGTTCTAACCTACCTACCAGCTTCGGATCTGATGTTTTTACCCCCTATTTTGACCACAACTGTCTGCTTTCTGTTTTTTAGGAACGATGTAAGTAACCTATGAGCATTATTTTTAACTCCATACTGCCCCTATCTTTTTTAAGAGTAGCTCATGATTTTACTCATACAGATAGACACCTCGCGCAGAAAGATATAGTCGACGCGCGTTTATATTGATAATACTTCGTGGAAATCAAAACGCGGTGCGCATGTATAGGTCAGGTACACTAGGGATGTTGCGGATGCTGATTTTTTGACATCCGCGGATGCGGATATTAAAAGGCTCACATCCGCGGATGCAGATGCGGATGTTATGTAGGTACATAATATAAAAAAAATGTATTAATTATTGAGAAAAGGACAGTTTAATATTTAAACATAAATATAGGCAAGTTATAGGTACTTAATAAACAATAACTTTGCTGCCTTTTCCGGGTTAAGAAGATTTCTCAGCGGGTCATAAATAAGGCCCGCAGGACTGAACAATTGCTCACTAGGAACGCTGGCTGGCGGAGGTGACAAATACCTTTTCTTGATCACGATCGTCAACTTTAAAATAAGTCCAAATTGCACTTTGCGACGGCGGCGCCATTGTCTTTAACCACCGAACGAAACACTCAACACAACTAATCAAATCACTCTTCACAATGTTTTTTTACTTATTAACTTCTCATTATACGACACCCTTCGTCCTACAATAGCATGTCAACACTAAAATCAAAATAAACAAACTCGTCATTTCTTGTCGCTATCCTTCAAGGACGCAAGAGCACTCTCGACGAATCAGGAAAAAGTAACAATATTCCTATTGGGTAATGGTGAAATTGCCTACCTTAACTAGCACGGGCGCCATTAACGAGACGTTCCTGCATCGACTTGTTCCACATCTGCATCCGCATCAGCTCCGCATCGACTTGATGCGGAGGCGGATGCGGATTTTGAAAATGATGCGGAAGATCCGCGGTTGCGGATGCGGATGCGAATATTCGCAACATCCCTGAGGTACACATGGTAAAATTCTATCAAAATATGAAATTGTAAGTCATACCTCTAAATCTGCCTATTCTGCTTTGTAATGGAACTTGCTGAGGTTCTAGTCCAGCTCTCCCTCTCGGAGTCAGTCCTGACTGCTGTGAGCGTGAGCGAGACGCTGATCTTGCGCGAGAAGTGGAGCGCCGCTGCTGGCGAGAGCGAGATTGTGAGCGGCCACGGCCTCGGCCGCGGCCCCGTCCCCGGCCGCCGCCGCCGCCTCGTGGGCGCACCTGCGACCGCGAGCGCGAACGAGACCGAGAGCGTGCGCCGCTGGCGGCTGGTGTTTCTGCGCGAGTAGCCGAGCGCCCCCGCCTTGCGGTACCGCGTCCGCGCCCTCCTCCGCGTCCGCGACCGCCTATGTTTGTGCCACCCCTACCACGCGACCTGCTAGCCCTTATTATGTCATCTGAAAATAAGTGAAGATAAGTTTAATAATGCTACATTCAAATTATTTTCTTAAAACTAAAACACAGTGTGTTTGAGTCTAGAATCATTTCGGTGATACTAACCTGTGCTATAAGTGCCAGCTACCTTCCACGTGACATGTCTGTTATTTAGAACCAGTTTAGACTTATGTTTTAAAATTTATAATATTTTATATGATACCTAACAAAGAAATCAGAAATTGAGATAGTATTGTCTTCTGTTTCCACAATTGTTATTCATTGTAATTAAACACTTTAGAATGTCCAAGGAGAAGCAATATTTTCCCAGGATGCTGCGCGAAGCTATTGAAATTGAGAAGGTTCCTAATTTCAATAGAGAGGATGGCTTTTTGGTTCCACCAGCTTGGGAACCTGCATTACACAGGACACAGGACTGGAAGACCTTAATGTGGACGGCATATTGGTTCCAACTTCCAGGAACAAGATTAGGAATCTATGTAACCAACGGGTTTTTAAATTATTTGCAATAATTATAACTACAATCTAAAATGGGATATTTACCATGTATGTTTGTTGTATTGAGCACCTGATATTTCGGCATTATTTTAGATTGTAGTTATAATGCAAATGACCATGTTAGCTTAAAATCGTATATTTGCTTTAACATAAAGTGAAGCAATAACAACTTATTTGTAAAGATGTTTGAGGAACCTTCAAGTTAAATTAAAGCTTTCTCAAACACCATTACAAATAAATCTAGTAAAAAGAAGTATCAACCTACAGTATTGACCCTGCATCCACTATATTGGTTTATAATAATATTACCTAATATAGCTCAGTAATAATGAATGCAATAACAAATTGTGCAACAATATAAAAGTAACATCATTTGCTTAGCCATTTAGTAGCCATGGGGAATCATAGGGATACACATAAATATACTCAGGTTAAACAACCCTATCCCTACCCTATATGTAACCAACGGGTTTTTAAATTATTTGCATTAATTATAACTACAATCTAAAATGGGATATTTACCATGTATGTTTGTTGTATTGAGCACCTGATATTTCGGCATTATTTTAGATTGTAGTTATAATGCAAATGACCATGTTAGCTTAAAATCGTATATTTGCTTTAACATAAAGTGAAGCAATAACAACTTATTTGTAAAGATGTTTGAGGAACCTTCAAGTTAAATTAAAGCTTTCTCAAACACCATTACAAATAAATCTAGTAAAAAGAAGTATCAACCTACAGTATTGACCCTGCATCCACTATATTGGTTTATAATAATATTACCTAATATAGCTCAGTAATAATGAATGCAACAACAAATTGTGCAACAATATAAAAGTAACATCATTTGCTTAGCCATTTAGTAGCCATGGGGAATCATAGGGATACACATAAATATACTCAGGTTAAACAACCCTACTACAGTGTAAATAGTTTTATCTTTAATATTGACTGTTGGTTTATTTATTTTTTAGTAACTGATAACACATGCATCCAGCCAGCGTTAATCTAACCTAGCCTAACAGGCAAAGTTGAACAGCTACTAGCCTTAACACATTCACTGCCAGGAACCCACTAGGTGGGCGCTCGTAAACTTTACTCGGATGCCGGACAACCCGCTGCGTGAGTTCACTTTATACACAGCTATAGACGACTACCGTCTACGAAGAACCCACCTGGTGAGCGCACATCTTCACAGGCATATCGCAGGGTTGAAACCGGCAGAGATTTATTTACTTATTTTATTACCTATAATATTATTTATAGACAATATAGACATGATTACTTACATTAATAATACCTTTGTAAATGCATCATGTTATGATGTGGGCGTGAGTAGATCTGTACTAACAAACTAGGATGTTTGACTATGAAACTTAGCACAGCCCTGGCGCAGTACTGGTTTAATCATAATGTGAGTTTGCCAACCCACAAGGTGGGCGTTTGTATATATTGGCCGGTTTCTGGGGTAGCGCGCCGTTTTTCGTCTGGCAGTGAATGTGTTAAAGTAATATTGTAATTGTAAGTCACAGGTGAAATCAGTTTCAATATGTTCTGTGAGAATGTCTTATCTCATGTTACTTTAAACTTCACTAGAATATATGAAACTTTAATAAGGCTTGAAAATTATGTGCTGATAAAAGATTCCGTTGTGATTAGGTACATAAAACTTTGAAATCTATGATCCTTGTTAGACATATAGGGCCAGCAGTTTTTTTGTGAAATGCATCGTGAACAGTATGGGTATCACAATACGTTTTGTGAGTAGGTATCTGCCAAATTCAGCAATTCTATATACGTAGATAAACATTCGTCATTAAACGATTGTTTTATAATAATCTGAAAATAGATCCGATGCAATGATGAATTTAGAACTTACCTAATGACATATTTGTAGAGTCCGCCATGGTACAAAGCTTGTGTAGCACGTGTTAAATAAACAAGACTGTCTGGTCTTAAACAATTGTGGTAACAAACGTCATAAGCTTTAGTTTACTATGTAGCTAATAAAGTATCGCGCATTGCAGGTTAACTTTATTGGGTGCCACTAATCCGCATCCCGCGAAAAGGCAGCCCAATAATCGGCGACCCAATAATTGGCGACCACGATGTACATGGATTATTGGGTCGCCGATTATTGGGCTGCCTTTTCTTGGGTCGAGCAATCTCGAAGCGGGCCAATAATCGGCAGCCCAATAATCCACGTACATCGTGGTCGCCAATTATTGGGTCGCCGATTATTGGGCTGCCTTTTATCGGGTCGGACAAGCTCGGTAGCGGGCCAATAATCCGAAGCCACAGTTTTTGCAATACAATAATCGGCAACCCAATAATCCGCAACCAAAAAAATGGACACGAATTATTGGGCTGCCGATTATTTGTCTGCTTTTTATACAGACTCCTTAGATCGAATGTTAAGGCAGGTCGGTTTAGGTACGACGACGAGCGAAGCGAGGAGGAGTGTTAGGTAGAACTGCGACCTAACAGCAAGAACCGACTTTTTTCGCATCCCGCGAAAAGGCAGCCCAATAATCGGCGCCCCAATATTTGGCGACCACGATGTACATGGATTATTGGGTCGCCGATTATTGGGTTGCCTTTTCTTGGGTCGAGCAATCTCGCAGCAGGCCAATAATCGGCAGCCCAATAATCCATGTACATCGTGGTCGCCAATTATTGGGTCGCCGATTATTGGGCTGCCTTTTATCGGGTCGGACAAGCTCGGTAGCGGGCCAATAATCCGAAGCCACAGTTTTTGCAGTACAATAATCAGCAACCCAATAATCCGCAACCAAAAAAATGGACACGAATTATTGGGCAGCCGATTATTTGGCTGCCTTTTATACGGACTCCATTTTAATCATTCATTGTCATATTTTGGTCAATAGTACTCAATAGCATAGCAAGCAATTTCAGAATAGAATTTATCAAATAGCCAATATAGTCATCAACGCAAGACGGGATTCAGGGGTCACGGGATAGAAGTTAAGTTTCTTTTAAGTTGGACCGGAATACAATTATGGGTTCCAAACAAAATTCTGTAATCTATAAAGCAAAAGGCAAGACGGATAATGACGATTTGATACCGAAATGTTTCGAAATCAGTCCCGACGTGGAGCTGAAAGAAACACCAAATACTGGTGAAGAATATCTTTTAAAAGTTAGGAAAGAACGTGCCAATTTTGCTGAGGTTACTGTTTGCGATAAAGACATAACACAGTTTGCCAAAAATCAATCGCGTTTTTACAAAGAGGTAAGTTGGTTTATATGCTTGACAATCTCGGGCCGCAGTAGTTTTTTTTAATTTATATTCCTCCCTATTTTTTTCCGTACAAAAAAAGAGGAAGCCCTAAATAAATAAAAAATTACTGCAGCCTGTGGTTGTCAGACTATATGTTAATTATGTATAACTTTAATATAATATAATTTTTGCAGCCTCCTAGGACAAAAGTGGCACCAGATAAACTTAAACCTACAATAGAGTGGCAAAATATTCAAATTTCTAACTTCTCAAATAGCAGAACATACATGACTGACATAATGACCAACCTTACAGAACATAATTTGTGGAGCGTTAAAGTAAAAAGAATTGAAATTCCGGATGAGTCACTAGAGGGTTGGAAAATATTTTTTAATGATAATGACTCCAGTGTAACATGTATGCTTGGGTTTAGCCCTGAACTGCTAGGCATGGGTCTGGAAATGCTTACAGAAATTGTTAGAGAAGTTCCACATGGACACACTATAGAACACAAGATAGGTAAGAGCTGTTTTTGTTTATTATACACTTATTGAACAAATATGCCTAACTAATGTCCATTTTAGGGTTCCGTACCAAAATGGTAAAAAAGGAACCCTTATGGTGCAACTCAGCCTGTCTGTCTGTCTGTCACATTGTTAAATATCTTGAGAACTAGTTAAACTACTGATTTGAAATTTAGAATAGTTACATATAAACAAAGTTGATGCAGACACATTGAGAAAAGATTTCACATTTTTTCATTTATTTTTAATGAAAAATGACCGATAAAAGAGGGAGCAAAAATTAAAAGTTTAGGTACTGGGTCATGAACAGGGTATCATTTGAAAGAGCTTGATTTGAACATTATAAAACAATCTTTTTTTACAATGAAAAATTTTTGATTTATAAACGAAAATGTAAAAAAAATATTATGCCCCCCCTTTATCTCCAAAATTTATGGAGGATAAATATAACATTGACCCTTTGGTGTAAGTATGTCATAAAAAAATATCAAGGAAAAACAAACTTGCATACTAACTCCATGCCATACAAATGGCTGACCCAATCTGTAGATACATGTGGCTGACGTCAAATTTCGACTTCTAGGTGTAGTTGCAACATAAAGTTTATACGGAACCCTCGGTGCGCGAACCCGACTCGCACTTGACCGGTTTTCTTTACTCTACTATATTATTAGGCAGTACATTATTATAATATAATCATGGAACAACAAAATTTTTAATTTACAGGTAGATGGATTTACGCATTTTTAGCACGGGTGTGGCACCCACCACTCACAGAAACCATTTGTCTTCTAAGAGATTTAGCCAGAGCTTGTGCTGAAGTAAGGTGCGTGCGAATACGAGTTTATTAAAAATATACTATATTATTATAGTTATTTTACAGTATGTTGTACTTCATATCTAATCTAATACAGGTCGCGCAATGAGTTATGAGCGCTGACCTTAAATGCGCAGAGCAGTGCATTGCAGTCTCTTGTGGGTTGGGGGATCTAGATGCGCTTATGCGCAAACCGCCCCACAATTTTCGCCGAGCGCTCATAACTGGTTGCGGGACCTATACTTTCGTTCACATGCAAATATCATCGGATCGAAATTAAACACTTTCTCCCCCTCCGCCCCCTGCTGAGCGGGGGCGGCTTCCACAGCCCCGGATTTTCGTACTCGGTCTCTAAATGCAGTGCAGTAAAAAACGAATAGGTACCCAACTGTAGATTTTCAATAAAAATCGACAGTTGACTAATCGTTTTTTTTTCGTAATAATCATTTCATAACCCTTTGAACGTTGTTGTCAAACACTTTTTGTTCAATAAGGTTAATAAAGTCCGATATACTTACATACTTATCGTTATTCGATTGTTCCAGGTCACATATTAATCAAGATGAAGAAGACGCCTCATCGAAGGCGAATCCCCTGAATCTATTTATTTGCATAGTTGCCAGGTACTTTAAACAGTTGGACTTAGCTGATTAGAATATAATAAATCATTGATGTTGATGATGAGTTGATTTTTATGAATCTTTTTACGAAACTTGTATGGACTCATTCCCTTTAATTCCTGAATTGTTTTGAAAATAAATATACATTAGTGCACTTATAGCGGCAACTACTTTAAAATAAAGTTAAAAGGCCCCTACTCCAGTACCGACCAAATCCTTTACTAGTATCGTGCGGACATACCGTGAACTGGCCTGTGTGCCTTTTTTTACCCGTTCGTTCGTTGCTAGGCTAGACTTAACTCCTCCCATAGACGTACTTGTCCCGACTGACCGAGTATACGAATCTCGGTGCATTTCCTATACTAGTAACCGAATTAAAAAAAATCTTAACTTGACTCCCTGTGAACCAATTTTTAGTTCTTTTAATGTAGGTACCAATCATTTAAACTTAATTCGGGCAGGATGAGTGTAAAACGCCATTGCTATTGCATATATTATAACCGATTTTTATACGAATCTTAACTACTTACCCATGTCTGCCAAGTATCACGTGACGTACGAAATACAGAATAAAATAAAAATCATTAGGTATTAATATTTTATTGAAAACATTTACTAAGTGTAAATCATAAAAAAAACCTTATTCCTTAGAAAACTGCATGCTGATCATCAACATCAAAATGGACCCCAAGTTGTTTTCTAACGGGGTCCTCGATTTTGGAAATAATGAGACTGTCTCGATGGTTAACGTGTGGTGATTCTAGAAGTCCTGAAATAAAATGATATATCATGATTGCAATAATAAAGAACATTAGTAAACAGAATATTCCTGCACTTCTACCACGTAGGTATAGCGTAGGTAATACCTACGTGGCAGGAGAAGTGCAAACGATTACAACGCACGGTGTGGAAATAATGTAAACTTTCAGGAGCAATGTTTTCATACTATTTGGCAGTCGTTAAGGGCCATGCTGCCAATTAACTTTGTGCCGCGTCACTTTCGTTTGTCATAAGGAAATAAATAAGGTATGAATGATGAAGAATATGCTCGCCTGCCTTCAATAAAAGCACAGTACGCGGCTGCCGACTCCGTCGATTAGCAGCAGGCTATCCTGAGTTCATATCGGCATCAATTGTGAACGCTTTAAGCTGACAGGCACCAGTGATGGACACTTCATTCTTAATTCAAAGATTATAATAAAATAAGAGTCTTCTTCGTAGCGTTTTCCCGGCTTATGCCACGGCACGGCTCATGTAGGGAGGCTGGGGTCCGCTTTGGCAACTAATCCCAAGATCCATCTGACCTTCCTACCCAGAGGGTAAACTAGGCCTTAATGGGATTAGTCCGGTTTCCTCACGATGTTTTACTTCATCGAAAAGCAATTGGTAAATATCAAATTATATTTCGTACGTAAGTTCCGAGTTTTATTAGTTGTCGCTTCGGATGCAAATGTATTTGCCAACATTTGTCAGCTGTGGTGCTTGCATACAAAATCTGTACCTCCCTCAAGCTGAGGGCAGTGATGGAGGGTACAAATAAACTAGTGTTCGACAAAAAAACATGTTTCGGTCGGAAACTAAAATAAACCCATTTGTTGCGTTTCGTCGAGCTCAATCCATCGTCTACCTTCCTATCACTTCACTACCCTCCACCGAATCCCTGAATGCCCTTAATTTTAATATGAATATAGTTTGGCTAATGGACGTAGGGACTGACGCTGCACTTCAGGGCTAGTACCACGAAAATCGAACGATTGCGGATTTGTATAACCATCTCTGTCACACTTGCGTATTAGAGTGACAAAGAGGTTTTCCGTCAATGCTATTTTTCGATGTTCGTGGTAAGCATGCAGTTGGCGTATTTGCGTTTTGCCTATCGCTCGCACTAGCTAAGTTTTGATTCGGTGCAAATATTTTGAGTATATCCAGCCGGAGCAGTGTTGCCAGATGCTCCGCATTCCGCATTTTCTTCCGCATTTTCGTCTATAGATTCGCAATCCGCTCTATGGTAAAGCGGATCCGCATTTTTAAATTATGCAATTTTTACAGTGGGAAATGACATAAAATCATAAAAATCCCGATCTCTGATTTAGGGCTATATTCATATTCATATTCATTTATTCATAAAATTACACAATTTTAAATGTCAAAAATAAATTTAAAATGAAATAAGAATGTCAAATAAATCATGTAAATTACAATTAAAGATTAAAATAACACATTATATAAAATTAAAATTTAAGATTAGGCATAAATATTAGGATTTGCATTCAATTTAATTAAATAATTGTCATATTCTAGCATGTCATAAAATGCTTCTTTTGTTAGCCATTTTTTTTTATTACACCATATCGTATATGGTTACTACCCGAAATCCGAAAGTGAACGAGACGACGACGTAGAAGATGTTTTTTCTTTTCATTTAAGTAAAAAACAGATTAAAATTATATTCCGCTTTTTTATTTAAAAATCCGCATTTTTGAAGCGTAGCTTCTGCGTTTTGCATTTCAGTATCTGGCAACACTGAGCCGGAGTAGCAATTGACAGGCCTAGAGTCAAACCACGTTATCTCGGCCGAGCAAATGAACTGTCATAGTGCCTCTACATGCTCGGGCTCTCGGCCGAATGTTTCGGCCGCGGGCGAATGCACCCCAGAACACGCTCATTCGAGACAGACTATATAGAGAAAATTTAAGCCAGACCAGAGACAATTTAAGCTTTTTCAGGTAGTTTGGGTGAGTTAAAAAGGTGGCTTAAATAATTTCACTTCGAGTGAAGCTATTTAAAAAGTGTCTTAAATAGTTTCAATAACCAAAGCTATTTAAAACGCCGTTTAACTCACCCAAACTACCTGAAAAAGCTGAAATTGTCTCTGGTCTGGCTTAAATTTAATCTATATAGTCTGTCTCGAATGAGCGTGTACTAGGGTGCATTCGCCCGGGGCCGAAACATTCGGCCGAGACCCCGAGCATGTAGAGGCACCATCAAACTCAAATTACAACGATGTGTTTAATTTGGCTGCTTGGACCAATTGCATCAAAAGAGATCAGCAAAACTGTTTTCAACCTACGGAATCGGAGAAATAACAAACATATATACATCTCTTTTTGTCACTTCCTTTACTTGGTAAGGAAGTGAAGGACGAGTTTATGACTTTGATGTTTTCAGTTTTGACGGGAGGCTTGGGCAGTCCAATTCGCACTTATTCGTTGAAAGATGTGCAGCGCTGCGTTTTAGCGCATACACTGTACTCGAATTAAAAAAATGCCGCCATCTCTTATTTAATTTTTAATAATGAATAATTAATATTTTTTGCATTGCCGCATTTCTCAATTGTTACGGCACGCATCCGGCAACGACATTCACGATGCTATATTACGTGCCGGAGGTGCCGGCGGACTGCCGTGAATGAGGGGCTATAGCCTTTTAGTTTGGGATAATAGAGAATATAAATAAAGATTCACATAGATTAATTCTGACATCTGTACTTAAGTATTTACGAACGCGATAGAATATCTTGAGACGGTAAAAAAAGTTTCTAAAACATGGTTGTGAAATTTCAATTTGCCATCCATAAGAACACCCAAGTTACGAGCTTCTTCGACTTGTTTAATGTAATTATCACCTATTTTAATCTTGGGACACAGACAAGATAACCTAAAGACGTAGCATAGCCGGGCGACCCCCTCTGTCAAGCATACGGTGAATTCACTCCATATTAGAGACACGCCCCCATTGCTAACTTCAGTCTGCGGCCGGCGTTCGTGCAGGTAATATTGTTGTATTACGGAGGTTTGAACGTGATTTACGACATGCAAAATGCATTATTGTTGAGTAAAATTGTGTGGCAAGAACACAAAAACATCTGGTGCGCAATAAGATGGTATTTCGTTTCACAGGTAAGCAGATTTTTCTAAATTTCAATTAAAATTAAAAATTGTTGAAGCGTGAAATCTAATGAACTCGTTGATGTATTTTTATAAAGTCTCTTTCTTTTCTAATACTTTGCTCGATGTATAACTCCTTCCTTGTCTAGCGTAACGAGCAACGTATGCCCCAATGCCGTCCGAACTAGAGATGTCCACAGTGTCTGTTTGTTTACTATCGATAAGGTAATTACGACTAAATTAAAAAGTCTCTATTCTCAATCGTAACCAGCAACATACTCCACGAGTCTATCCAAACTAGTGATATCCATAATGTCTGTTTGTTTACTATGGATAAAATAATTACAGTAAAAATTAAATAGTCTTTATTCTTAAATGAATTGAGGTTTTGTGTAAAGTGTTCTTAAAGTATAATTTTAAATTTTTCCTCCGATTCTATTTTGATTGGTTTCCTGCTCCAAGCAGTGTCACATGTTATGCGTTATAGTTAGCGTTAATATGTAACTAAAAGTTAATGACTGTACAAATAAAAGATTATTTTTTCTACTCGCCTACTTTTATCTGTCAATTACGAGTACATAGACAAAACTATAAGCTCATACTTTTCGATATTAGACAGTCCAACTCAACTATAATATCTCATTTCGATACGCTGTAGGCAACTATAATAGAACTTCATACAAATTCTATACTTATTTGCGATGCCGCCTGCGACTGTGCCGACCGCGCCCCCCGCGCGCAATTACATCTTTTTGTGTTACATTCGTGTTAAGTCAATGAAATTGAATGATTGAATTGTTCCTCCATAGATGATGATGATGATGACCCGTAGAAAAAGTATTGTATACAATCGTAACATAATTAAGTTTTTCAATCTCGTACCTTAATTAGGCCACTCAGCAAGCTTCGTGGCCTAAACACGGTACTCGACTGAAAAACTCTTCATTATATCACGATTGTATAAAATACTATTTTAAAATGTGTTTTATTTATTACACCAGAAATGATATATTATGATATTTTCGTTGGTAAGTCGTTGACAATGATTTGATTGTGACAGCGATAGACGCTGTATTCATCGATACTTTTATCGATATTCCGAAGTCACTCGCGGCCAGTGGACATTTTTGGTTCACGCCTCCTTGACCTTGAAACGACTAAAGCCCCTCATTCACGGCAGTCCGCCGGCACCTCCGGCACGTAATAAAGTACCGTGAATGTCGTTGCCGGATGCGTGCCGTACGGCAACACCGGGCAGGATGTGCCTTGAATCCTGCTAGCTCCGCCCACCCCCTTGCAGTCCGAATTGCACTAAATTACAGTAAGAACATAACTATAAATAAACTAAGATTTGCGGCAATGCATAAAATATTAATTATTCATTATTAAAAATAACATACGACATGGCGGCGATTTTCAAAATTCGAGTACAGTGTATGCGATACAACGCAGCGTTGTTTCACTTTCACTAGCGAAGGTATAAGCCGTCAGTGTGTCAAAACAGTCTGCAAACCGATACCAAAAACGCAACATAGACCTCTGATGTGTCGGATCCAAGCTGTTGTGCAACCCCTCAAGGTACCTTTCCGCCGGCGCTTCAATTTCCAAAAAGCTGATTGGAGCAAGTATTCGAACAGGATAGATAGGAACTTACACGGACTGCTACCAAGGGCATCAGAATACGACACATTTATAAAACATATTCAAACCGTGTCGTGTCAATGCATACCAAGAGGATGCCGCTCAAACTATATTCCGGGACTTAGTCCTAGCTCAGCAGATCTTCTGAAGACCTACGAAGCACAATATTGCAACGACCCCTTCTCGGCTGACACTATAGCTACGGGTGAGGATCTAATGCAGGAAATATCGGCTAACAGAAGAGAGAAATGGTGCCAAGCTGTGAACAACATCGACATGACCCATAATAGCAAGAAAGCGTGGTCAAACTTGCGCAAACTCACTGGCGAACCACCCCCACCAACGAACCCAGGCCAGGTTTCGGCTAACCAGGTAGCAACACAACTTTTGCTCAATGGCAAACCCACCGGCCGCGTGCCAAAATCAACACCAGTACCTGCCGCCCAACAAGCCTGCACTAATCTTACCAAGCCCTTTACCGAACACGAACTTGAGACTGCCATCAAGTCACTCAAAAATGGTAAAGCTACTGGCGTTGACGACCTGACCGTAGAGCAGATCAAACATCTAGGGCCAAAGGCCAGGAACTGGCTGCTGCTGGAGTTATACAACAGCTGCTTGTCGTCACTCAAAATACCTAGAGCATGGCGTAAGTCGAAGGTAATCGCTCTTCTTAAGCCTGGAAAGGACCCTTTAGACGCGAAAAGTTACCGCCCCATATCTTTATTATGCCACACCTACAAGCTACTAGAGAGACTGCTCCTAAACCGCCTTGCCCCGATTGTTGAACCGCAACTTATCCCAGAACAAGCGGGATTCCGTCCAGGAAAGTCATGTACGAGCCAAACGCTAAATCTAGTGCAACACATTGAAGACGGATTCGAGCTTGGTTTGGTTACGGGAGTGGTGTTTGTAGATCTTACAGCCGCTTACGACACAGTTAACACTCAACGGCTACTCCTAAAAGTTAATGACATAACGGGAGATCCTGGATTCACAAACATTCTCCGCGAGCTACTCCACAACCGCAGATTCCAAGTTCACCTGCAAGCTGAAAAAAGCCGCTGGCGTTCGCAAAAGAATGGCCTCCCGCAGGGTAGTGTACTTGCTTCGATGCTGTTTAACATATACACTAACGACCAGCCAGCCCTGCACAATACCCGACGATTTGCTTACGCAGACGACCTAGCGGTAGCGGTACAAAGTGACAAGTTCGAGGACGCAGAAAAATCACTGAATGCGGCCTTGAAGGGTCTAACGAAGTACTATGAGGCGAACTGTCTGAAAGCGAATCCCCAAAACCGGGAAGCAGATAGGCAGCTCAAGGTTGCCTGGAATGGAGTCGCCATTGACCATTGCCCTTGCCCAAGGTACCTTGGAATAACCCTCGATAGAACCCTTGTTATAAAAAAAAAAAAAAAAAAAAAAACGCTGTCATTTAAGAGCCACTGCGTAAAAGCCCGTCAAAAGGTTACTTCGCGTAACAGTCTGCTGCGGAAGCTCACTTCAACGCACTGGGGCGCCTCTGCACATACACTTCGGACTACTGGATTGGCATTGTGCTATTCGGCGGGCGAATACGCGTGCCCGGTATGGCATCGTTCCGCCCACGCCGGACAGGTTACCTTGGCCCTCAACGACACTTGCCGCATAATCACCGGATGCCTCAAACCCACTCCGCTGAATAAGCTGTACCCGCTGGCAGGAATAGCGCCCCCGGAAACTCGCAGAGAAGTGGCGTGCAGAGATGAAAAATCAAAGCAGGAGAATGACACACGGCACCCTCTCCACGGACACAAGCTACCACCGTCCCGCCTAAAGAGCCGTAAAAGCTTCATGAGGTGCACTACTTCCGTCCGTCTCCCGCACTCCCAGAACGGACTCGATCACTGGGAGAATACCTGTCCCCCCCCTGACGATTATATTCGCCCCTCGGAAACGCTCCCCCCTGGGGCAACCATGGCCGATTTGGAAAGCCTTAAATAGACTGCGTTCCCAGGTCGGTCGTAGTAAAGAAAATATGCTTAAGTGGGGCATCCTAAGCGGTTCAGACGCCCTCTGTCCATGTAGGACGACTCCCCAAACGATGGAGCACATGCTATCCTGCCCGGCGTGCCCGCACACGTGCTCTATGCAGGATCTCCGCGATGCAACAGACAGGGCGGTAAACGTCGCTGCCTTCTGGTCCCGTACAGTATGAAACCATCGACACGAGAAGAAGAAGAACGCAGCGTTGCGTAATTTTCAACGAATAAGTGCAAATTGGACTGCCAGGCTGGGCCACTTGCACACCGTGTGTCCGCTACATCCAGCCATGCCGGAGTGCCGGCGGACTGCCGTGAATGAGGGGCTTAATCACAGCACAGTAAGTGCATGTTACGCCGCCCGCACCCCTGCATTTTTGGCAGCGTCGGTTTGAATGAAATAATTGTATAAAGCTACGTCTTTAGGTTATCTTATCTGTGTCTTGGGATTACTGTTGTGAATCTGACGTCTTTGCTTTTCAGAACCTAGAATAAGAAATTTGGATTTTGAGGGATTTAGAAATAAGCTGTTTTTATTGCACCATTGAACTATTCGAGATAAGTCATCTCATACTCATACTCATTTATTCCATCAACTGCAGAAGAGATTTCTCCAGGCGCGACCGGCAGATATAACTGGAGGTCGTCGGCATAAATGTGATATTGACAGTTTTGAATCATTTTTACTATATCTGCGCTATATAGAATGTACAGTATTGTACCTAAAATCGAGCCCTGAGGAACGCCACGAGTGACGAGAGAAGTGTCAGAGATCCTTCTAGTACCATCGTCGTGTGTCAAACTGACTGATTGCAGGCGGTTGCTTAGATAGCAACATAAATTGATGCAATTCATAAATTTCATAATGCAATGCAACAGAATTAAATACATCATTCTAATTTACTCATCGATGTCAACGCATTACCTACAACTTAAAAACTTGGTCGCATAGTAGTCACGTCAAAATCTTTAAAGACTTTCGCGGGGTATCACACTAATTTTAAAATTCTGTGGTTAATACGCGATAAAATTGTAAAAATGCAATTCAAGAAAAGATTTAACGAACAAAATATTATTTTCGTAATATGCCTTGTGCGTTTGAAGATTTATTATCCCATACAGGAAAGAAAGCCTGGGCAGAGAGTACCTTTGAGTTTTATTTTGACCATCAAATATCGATAGTAAAAGTTATTACTTAGATTAGAACACTTTCCCAACCCTAACGTTATAAAAGTTTGCACTGCCCTCAGCGCCCATGACGGCAGTTCGCGTCCGACCGATGCATGACGTCACCACCAAATAGCAGGCGAGAGTGGATTATTCGTTATATCTCTTACGTATGATAGTTTACGCATTTCTGCTAGGTACTCATTTACACCTCCCTCCTACGTACTAGTCAATGCCGCGCTGTCAGAGCTGTATCACATGCTATCACACTTAGTTCAGTTGGTAAGTACAAAAGTATTTTTTTTATAATTTAGAATTTTTTTAGTACTTCCAAATAATTCATAAATATAAATGTTACGTTTATGTTTTCAACTTGATATTTAATAAACCTGTTGTGGGTAATGTAGTTTTGGCTTGGGTGTAGGTAGTTTTTTTTGGTATTTTTTTCTGTCACAATGGCCTATGGGTCACATCGTGTGTGCGCTTCTTACAAGAGGTCGTTTAAAAATTATCCTATGTGTGTTATATTTAGCTCCTAAAATACCTGACGCTCGTTATAGTTCTGCATTCCAATGTTTAGAGAGAATTGTAGGTACTAAAGCCCTCCGCACATCGAAAAGCGGAGCGTCGGCGGGACGTCAGCGGCGCAGAATGCGCGCGCCAGCCGCGCGGGCGTTGCGCGGTCTGACACACACCGGCACCGCGGCAGGACCGCCGCGTTGCCGCCGTGTTGCCGACGCGGTGCCGCCGCGGTACCGCCGCGGTGCCGCCGCGGTACCGCCGCGGTGCATCAAAGGCCGCCGCCACTCTAACGCGGCGGACAGCGGAGTACAAAAATTGGTTAATTGACCAATTTCTTAATTATTTCATAAAGCTCTCTAATTCTTTTCATGTTTTTTACTTGCGTCAAAAAGTTAGAATGGGGATTTTTTCTTAACTTCCGGAGTGATATCTCGGAATATATTTACTTATATTTTTAGCAGAACCCCTATTCTTTTTTAAATACCTATCTAACGATACCTAACATTTTATTAGGGCTAAAACGAAAAAAAAAATTGTTTACCCGAAAAATAAGTTTTTGTGATTGATGTTTATGTGTAAAATTTATACCAAATTACAGCTCTATATTTTTAACGGCCTCCTAGCCTAGTTGGTAGTGACCCTGCCTACGAAGCAGGAGGTCCCGGGTTCGAATCCTGGTCAGGGCATTTATATTTGTGTGTTTATCACGAATATTTGTTCCTGAGTTATGGATGTTTTCTATGTATTTAAGTATTTATATGTATCTGTATATTATATATACCGTCGCCTAGTACCCACAACACAAGCCTTATTGAGCTTACCGTGGGACTAGGTCGATTTGTGTAAGATTGTCCCATAATATTAATTTATTTATTTATTTATTTATAACGGTCACTGACCCAAGCCGCAGACAGACAGACAAACAGACAGACATGGCGAAACTATAAGCTTCCTATTTGACTACGGAACTCTAAAACGCTGTATTCTATACTACTGTAGCCGCTTCCCGCCACCACGCCGCTTCACTCATGCCCCGCCGCCGCACCGCTCCGCGCCTGCTCCGCTCATGGAGGAAGATGAATTTTTACTGGGTACTTTTGGCTCTTTGTCGCAAGAAAAGATTGTGGGTTCACGACATTAATAAAAAAAGGGAAGAATACGGAGAATATCACCGGCTATGTTTATGAAGTGCCACATGCCATCCCTGGACTCCATCATCAGGCCTACCTTACCAAATTTATGATATTCGCAAGAAATTTCTTCTTTTACTTAAGAAAATACCGAAATCATTCATACATGTCTTTGAAAATTGAGTATTTCCATTAATTCTTCATGGATCCCATCATCAGATCAGCACCACATTTCTATGGAACCAAATTGGAGGTTACTGCTTCCGAACAAAAAAAAACCCTAAATCGGACGATGGAGCTCGGAGTAATCGGTGAACATAGGTACTTTCATGATTCTTTCTAAAAGTTTTTTGGTTGCAGTACAATTTTTTTTTTATATATTTACTTTATTACAACATTTTAAGAGCTTTCTAGTACTAACGGTCATTGAGCAAAGCCACGGACGGACAGACAGAAAGACATGGCGAAACTACTGATCGGCCCCGCCGCTCCGCGCCTGCTCCGCTACCGCGCTGCGCCTGCTCCGCTGCCGCGCTGCGCTTGCTCCGCTTCCGCGCCACGCCTGCTCCGCTACCGCGCCGCCCCGTCACCGCGCTGTTGTGACTGGGCAGGCCGAAAGCGGCGCGGGCGCGGCGCGGTCGCGGCGCGAACGCGGCGCCGGTGTGAGTCACCGTATTTAAATCAGTGTTATACAACGCGCCGCTTACGTCCCGCCGACGCTCCGCCGTTTCGGTCTGCGGCGGGCTTTATTCTTATCCCGTTGTTATAGTAGGTGATTTTAACTTGTACTCAGCCACAGTGAGCGTTCGAAGTGCATTTGAGAATTTCATTTGCTATTGCAACTTAACCCAGCATAATAAAATATTAAATAATCTCAACCGTCTACTGGACTTGGTGCTGTCGGATGACAAGGCCTCTCAAGTTATTGTCACGGAAGATTTGGCTGGGCTTGTATCTGTTGAAAAATATCACCCGCATCTTAATATAGAAGTATCATGCCACACTCTATTCAACAAACCGTGTAATCGCGTACCACCTAATCAGCACGAGCATCAAGGCTTGCCCATTAGGAATTACCGTAAGGCTAACTTTCAACTTCTATACCAGAAATTAGCTAGTACTGACTGGTCTCCCCTGCAAAACATTGACGAAGTCAATAATTGCACAAGTGGGTTCTACGCTATGTTGGATGCAATCCTCACAGAATGTGTACCTCTAAAAAAGCTTCCAAAAGAAAACCTAAGCACCAGTATCCCGAATGGTTTACAGCTGATCTTATTAAGCTTAATAGTCAGAAAAATCACTTTCACAAGCTATTTAAACAGACTGACGATCAACTGTATTTTGCATTTTTTACCTACTATCGGAGAATGGTGAATGGAGTCGGAGGCTGCTGTGCAATCCTATGTCAATAGGTTGCAAAGTAATATTATACGAGACCCCTCTGCCTTTTGGAAATATGTAAAGCGTAATCGTGCTTCTAATCAACCCGAGACGTTTGGCAATATGTCATCGCAGGAAGTAGCCAACTCTTTCGCAGTCTATTTTGAGGGAGTTTTCTTAAGGAATGCACCTACACTTAATGTAACGGCGGCTTGTTCAGCAGCCTCTGTGGAACCAGCTGGATCCAGTGATCGGCTAATAACCATTGATCATATAAGTGACAACGATGTTCGTAGAGCTATCAACTCCCTGCGTCCAAAACTCACTCAGGGACCCGATGGCATCCCCCAGTTTATCGTCAAGGATTGCTGTGAAGCGTTTGTTCAACCTCTTAAGCGTATTTTTAAGTTGGCACTAAAAAATAAAATCTATCCAACAGCCTGGAAGACGTCCAAAGTATTGCCCATTCATAAATCGGGATTAAAATCGGATGTCAAAAACTACAGGCCGATTGCGGTGCTCAGTATCTTCGGTAAAGTTTTCGAGTCGATCATTTATACAAAAGTTCTTGGACAGCTAAACGGTTGGTTCTGTTCTGTGATGAGCAACACGGATTTTTACCAAAACGCTCAACTACATCGAACTTGCTTAATATACTTAGTATCTATGATAGCGAATAATTTGGACCAAAAAAGGCAAGTGGACGTGGCTTACTTTGATTTCCGCAAGGCATTTGACCAAGTTAACTGCGACATCTTACTTATGAAACTCTGTTTGAGCGGTTTTTCTACCAATTTGCTCGAGCTTGTAGCAAATTACCTCTCAGACAGATTTCAATATGTGTGCTATGAAGGATCTAGGTCCAATCCCTTTTTGATTACGTCTGGCATTGGACAAGGTAGCAACCTTGGCCCCCTGTTATTTCTAATTCTTATACTTATACGAGTATCTAACTATACAATACAATACAATACAATAACTCTTTATTGCACCTCAAAACAACAAAAATAACACAAACTGGTATAGATTACACATGAAAAAGAGGCAAACAACAGGCGGTCAACTATCATTAGGAAGACGGATTAAAATGGCAATACGTCTGTTCCCGGGACTGGTTTTGTATAGCGAGTACCGGGATATTCGTTATTTTTCGTATGAGGCACCAATAGTGTGAGTATACCCTAAGAGGCCATCAATACGATTTGTACGGAAAAGCAACAAAAGCTGATTTTTGACGTTGTACTACGAAGAAACGGTGAACTGTATGATCTAACTATGTTTGATAGCTCATTTCCTATTATTTAAAATTTCAGCTTCTAATTTAAGTCAAACTCAGTGTTTTAACTTTGACTATACAATTACTGGTAGTTGTTTTCAGAAAAGCGCGCGGAGACAAAAGTTTGACTTCGTGCTCTTTTAACACGATACATGAAAACACATGTTTTTTCGGGTTGATATAATATTGTAACATGGTTTTATTTAAACTTTCGGTCCCATATTTCCAATTATTTACACAGATACCCAACTACTTCGATTTTGAATATGCACATTTTTCGATAAAAATACACTGCAAACACAGGGATTCTCGCAGTAATTTTGACAAAATATTGGGATGATTTGTATATAACATTAAAGTTTATTCTTTTAAGCTCATGTTGAAGTCGAAAAATACATTTTTTTTTGAAATTACGTATTATTTTTTTAAATATTCAAATGGTGTATAAATTCCGATGCGCGCGGGCTGAGTCCTCAGTACCGCGCGCGCGCTCGTAGAGGTAGGACCTGTGTTACATTTGTGAACTGCACGAACTGTTTCTTTTGTTGCGCTAGGAAGTGCTGGAAGCGTTTGGGAAAGTAAATACACCGCGACCAACCACTGACGTCAGTATTTTACATTTTTGATTATATTATAGACCTGTTTGAAATAAAAAATTCAAATAATTTCATCGAATGTGATTGTGCCGCAACCAACCCTTCATGATACTTTAACCTTCTTTCGTAACTCACGCCCGCGAATTACCGGGCTGTCATATACTTTGATCCCCAATAAGGACCTCCTTCCCTAGCCCTCCCTACATTAGAGCCCGCGAATTACGGGGCGTTTGAACGGAAGTGTTTCAATTTTTCAACTGACGTGTGAGTAGCAAGAGGAGGGACAGTATGGAGAAATGTTATTAAGGTGACGGTACCCATTATAAACACTTTAAGCTGACAGACACGGGTGATAAACACTTCATTCTTAATTCAAATATCATCATATGGTTGTCAATTGGTTGTCACAAAATAAATGTATGAACCTTATTTCCTCATAATAAAAGTGACTGTTCGTTACTGGTTCCTTGACCATTACTGGTGCCACCACCCTAGTCAGGGATAATATTGCTATATGAGCAAAATTCGGAAATAAACCGGCCAAGTGCGTGTCGGACCACGCATAATTGAGGGTTCTGTACCGTTATACGATGAAAATATTGTGCAAGAATAAAGACATAAGTGCCTTCACATATCGAGGCACTTAACTGTATTTTTGTAATTATAGTTTTTGGCAAAAAAGGCTTATCCAAATTTGTTCAAAATAAAATAATTTTCCTAACTTCCTGAAGTTTTCACATTTTTAGGGTTCGGTACCTCAAAGAGAAAAAACGGAACCCTTATAGGATTACTTTTTTGTCCGTCCACCCATCTGTCTGTCCAGTCCAGACCGTTTATCTCGGGAACGAGTAAAGGTTGCAATGTCACAAATCCAGTATCCGCAACATCCCTGTCTAAAATATATCCAAATCACCATCACCCACCAAAATCAATCACCAATACCTATTAGTAAATAGGTATGCTTAGAAATGTACCAATAACAAATTCCTATTCCAAAATAACATCGGATACTATTTAGAGACATTTGACGTTCGAATAAAACTATTTTTAATCTTATGAAGTCATGATGATTCCAATTAAATTTTCTAACACTACACCACGTACGCGAAGTAATAGTTGATGTTCGGACGCAAGTATCAATAATGTATGGACCGCGCGTCATCGTCAAGCTAATGGCCTTGCGAGTTGCGACGGTGCTACATACTATGAATGAATGCTCGCTCCCGTTCGCACTAACCGCACCTGCTATGCCGTTCGAATAGGATGGCGATAATAAGTTTGTATTCCTGATTGTAGTGTGTGAGATGCGTGTCTCGGCGCGCAACTGGCGGTAATAATATTGAAATGCGAGCGAGCGGATTTTGTAATAGGACTCCTAATAACATCTAAAGCATTATCTAAATTACCTAATCGATGTTGGAAATAGTATCTTGCTGATTATTGTGATACCTGTACTCTGAAAAAAAAAACTGCAATACATTTTTTTGACGTTAAGTGGAGTTTTTATTTAACAGAATGAAAATAGGTGAAATAAATAACATATTATATTTTTGTGAAATATTAATTTGTACATTACTTTATTTCTTCATAGTTAAATCAAAGTATGCCTCCATAAATAGAGGCCTACAAGGCACATAACATAATGAGTTACATTCAAAAACGAAAACCTTGTTTTATAAACCAAATGTAATCGTTCAACAGAAAAGGCTATCTATATAGTTTAATTATTGTTTAATAAGTTGCTACAAATAAAAACTACTGTGCATTTTTCAATAATATTTGACATTAAAAATCTACCAATTGACCGTTATCACGGTAATTACGTACAATAAACACGGATACCTAACAAGTGAGTTCGAAAAAGTCAGTCAATAGTTAGAATGGGTGCTCCTATCTCGAATCACAAGGCCGTACTGTTAGGCATATTGTAAGGCCAGACTTACACGAGTTTAGAATTGTTTACATTGCAATGCATGTTTTCAGTACATTATGTCATTACGTAATATATTAAGCCACATCTCTATCCTTAAGTACACAGGCTAGTAGAGAAGCAAAACATTAAATAGTATTGCTTAAAACAATTGACAAGATCACACTGCAATAGTGAGTTCATAAGATCTTTTTTCCGCTAGACATATACGAATTGCCACAATTGAATACAACACTCTGCTGCTTTTCCCTCGGACCAACTCAATGGCGTAGCGGTCCTTGTCCTCTAATACGAGAAGCTGTATGAGCTACATTCGGGGTTTATTTGAGTGTATTTTTACATATTTTATTTTAATGCATTCATTGGCAAATATGTGAAATAAAAATAGATACATTTTGAAAGATTGCGAATAAAACATTTAACATTCAATATTTCTAAATTCAAGACTAATATGTTACAAATTACAAGCGATAAAGACGCTATACATATAAGTATAACATAACTAAGTCTTATCCAACAACATTAAGATTTCCACTTATTATTGTGCTACAGGAATGAGAGTTGAATGCGCCGGCGACGTCATACAACACTTGGCACCTTTTGAGTATTAATGCTATCATTTAGACTTAACCATACCAGTATTCTTTCAGAAAACTACATACTAGAGTAGGCACACACTTCAGGTCGACGAAAAGGAGTTCAAAAAATATCATAGAAATAAATACATCTCTATCCTACCATTAACTTAACTTTACAATAGAGCCGTATGGATCGCATCCTTTATCACGAGGAGCGACGCAGCGGACGCGGGGACTGTAGAGGAGTCGTGCAGGCCTAGAGCCGGATATCGTTGGTGGCGGCGGCTAGCAGCGAGCTGTGTGCGTGCGCTGCGGGGCGCCACGCGGCGTCCGGGAACTCCAGCGTCTCGCTCGCACCTTCCGTCGGCGCCGCTGTCGCGCCCGCCGCCGCCGGCGCTGCGCCCGCGGCCGGCGCGCGCGCGGCAACGCTCGGGGCCGGCAGCTCCGCTTCGCCGCTACGGACGAACGTGCGGCACTGCACGTCATCTTGAGGGCCATACCGGTGCAAACTAAGAAACTTGAGATTTGCCACTATTGACGAGTTTATTGGTCTCGTTGGAAGATTAACAGTGGTGGCGGAGCGCTCGATGCGTTTTGTGCGGGTTTCGGAGGGCGCAAGCTCTAGTGATTGCCCGCGGCCATAGAGCCGCGATTGTCCAAATCGCGGCGTCAGGCGACCTATCAAGTTATCTTCCTTTCGAGAAGATTTGTTCGTAGTTTGTACATCTTCCGGGTGCTTAGACTTTTTCTTCAGAAACGAAGGCGTTAGCCGCTCTGCAAGCGGTCGACAGGTATTGGATCCAGAATCGTGAACGTTTGAAGTGGAACTTGAAGTTTTTAAAGGTTTCATGGGGTTTGATTGGGGCTTTATGGGGTTAGACTTACGTTGGATACTGATTCTGGAGAATATACCGTAATCTTCTCTCTCCTTGCGATCCGGTTCATCTGTATTAATCTCACTGGAATCGTTACCGGACTCGTCCTCGCACACCTTGAGCACGCAGTAGGCGTCCCGTTGGAGCTCGTCAAGCAAGCTGTCGTCATTAGACAGCGTGTCCAGTTTGCTGGCGGGCCGCGGTTCCGGGGGGTCGAAGTCGGGGTCGGGCAGGCTGCCGGCGGAGCCGCGGCGTGGCCCGCGCTCCGGCTTAGGATGCAGGCGCGCGGTGTGCCCCCGCGGAGGGACGGCAGGCGGCGCCTCACCGCCCGTAGGTGACGCCGCATGGCTCATAAAATTCGCCATTAACTCGTATTCTTTGCAGCGGTTGGAGGGATCCATGTCCTGCCGCTTCTGAGGGTTGGCGTCGGACTTGGGCCTGCGCTCAGGCGGCTTTAACTCGACGTCGACGTACTCGCTGAGCGGCGGCCAGTCGACGGCGAGCGGTGCGAGCGCGGCGCGCGAGGGCGATAGTCGTGCTGGTTTAGGCGGTCGTGCAGGTTTGCCGGACGAGTTGTCGCTGTCCTCGGAATGGTCTTGCTTCAGGCAAGACATGGTTAAGTAGCCGCTACCCGTGGACTTATTGGACTTGCCAGAGGAGCGCTCGTCGATGTGCCGCGACAGTTTAAGCGACTCTGTGCTGGAGGCGACGTCTAGCGAACCGTGCAGCGGCGGGGGCGGTGCCGCGACTTCGGCCCCCGGCTCGTTGCGCCACGTGCGCCACAGGAAGGCACCGCCTTCGCCGCCGCCCATGCCCGACATACCCGACCCGGCGCCTGCCAGGTGAAGGTAGTTGTCGTCACCGATGGGCGCTTGTCTACAAAATTAAAAAAAGGTAATCGTTATTGAAAGTAAAACTACGTTTTCTTTGAATTATATTGTACGGTCAGTGGACTTTATGAGACTTATTACTTACATTATAAAGTATGTACGAGACAAATACCGTAAAACTTTCAAAATATAGCCCAGTACTACAACAATGGTCCATAATTTTAACACTTAATTATGCATCAATGCTATGTTTGTTATTGTGTGTTATGATTTATCACAGAATAAGTGATAGTACTAAAGTACAGAAGCTTCCCTTTGCTACATTTGACGTTAAGCTTGTGAAGCATGCAAATGCCAATTGAGATGACATTAACATTAGGGTTGTCAGCATGCTGTCGGGTGCGTATGGTGGTAGGTACAATTTGTATAAAGATAGAAATAGGAACAAAATATGTATCGGAACATTATTTATATTAGAAGAACACATTTTTATTGATTATTTATTAGTATTGGTATTAATGTGTCTAAGTATAAACTAGTATAGGTACTTTACTTTTGTACAGTAGTTTACGGAGTTTTATAATAATTTTGAGTTGTGTTCGCCGGTTTAGCTGTATACCAGAGATGTCTAAGTGTAAACTTTAATATCGTGTACGCGGCGAGGAGAGTAATTATTGTACCAACATACCTGTACGTCAGACAGAGTAGAGAATTGAACAAATATATTGTGATCATCGTGTCCCTTTATAAAAACGCCGCGAAATAGCCGATATTACATACACATCACTAGTGGTGTAACGGATTGCTCTGAGTACAAAATTCAAAAATTTATTATTTGTTCCGTTCTACGTCCGAGATCTTTAGAATGAGAGCGTTGCCTCTCCCTTGGACCGATAGGTGTCGCTAGCGTCTAAATAGTCGCTCCGCAAACCGCCGTGACGTCATTTCCTTCGCCGTGTAGCTACTTCCTGTGAACATGGCCGCAAGCCAGCAGCGCCCCGAACCTCGCCGCCATTTTCATTGTTGCGTCGACCGTCTTGACCGAAGATTCGTAACTTTTTTGTTGAAAAAGTGCAGCATGGATAGTGAAAATTTTAAATCATTTATACGTTTAACTATTTAAATTTATTAAACTTCTGCTCCGATAGCAAAGTTGCTTAGTGTAATCTTACAAGTGTTTTATCGTTACAAATTTAAATTTATGCGTCTAGTTTGCGCGTTTAAATTTTTAGCCTGCTTTAGAGGTTATATATTCGCCAAAGTAGATTTTCGACGAAATATCTCATATTTCGTTGTTTTTTTTAACGATCGAAATGTTCGAATAGTGATTTTCTATTCTACCCACTTTTCTTGAGAAATTATTTTCCTTAATTTATGTTGCACAAGCCGTTACCGTAAAAGGGTAATTCCATGGTAACTTACATTACAATCAGAACTTTTCACTATGAAATATACTCATTAATTATATTTATAACAATAAGCAATCCTTCTTTTTTTTGTGCATTTAAATACAACACTGTGAGTCCTGTATATTAAACTTAAGATCAGACGAAACCAACTTATAGTCTCACGCCAACACAATATAATGTGCTGGTAACTTACGTTACATAAAAAGGATACGACGTTTTAAGACCTTTTTGTAAGTGGAAATTTCTCTGATAATATCAGCGGATTTTTTTTACACTAATAAAAACAATTAAGTCAAGAATCAAATTATTTAATGCTACAACAAAAAATAGTCAACTTCTCTTACAGAATTAACTAAAAAAATAATACAGTGGTCACTTTCGTTACATGCAAATAGTAACTTACATTACCTCCGAACAAGATAGTTAGATTTGCACATTTTCTTGCATAAAAATACAATAAAAAATATTGGCTGAGGACTATTAGACTAATAGTTTAGTCTAATAGTCCTCAGCCAATATTTTTTGCTCTTTCTTTAATTTCGAACTACAGCTTTACCAATAGATTGCGGGGTCATACGTATAGAAGTTTCACTGGTAGTTAAGTTGGTCAGTTCATTCAGTTTTTTCTGATTTCTATGCTTATATACTCTTTCTTTGATTTTTTTTCCATTTTCTTTAATAATTTTAACTTTTTTTGATGACGGTAACCGCTCTATTTCTTCTTTTTTCTTTTGCCTTGTTTTTCGAGTTGCAAGTTTCGTTTTTTCTTTATATTCCTCATATTTTCCGTTCTCCTTTAACTTCTCCCTTCTTCTTCTCATCTTTTCAGCAGCACTGAGTGGCATTTCAACTGCAATTCATATTACATTATAAGGGTAACTGTTGTTACATGCGTGTAACGTAAGTTACCGGTAACTTACATTTCAAATTTTGATAGCTAATTAAAAAGAAAGGTTTTGTTCTGAGAAAAAAACAATAAGGCTATATAACTCGCTATAACAATATTAAAGAGAATCACCAGAATCACTGAACTAGTTTTAGTATTTTTTGATATATTGGAAAAATAATACAAAATGGTAACTTACGTTTCAATTAACAAGTATGTATTTTTGATTTGCAATAACTTTGAATACGTTTCGTAAAATGTTACTTTGTTTGTAGTTTTATATAAAGTAATAACAGGACTAAAAATAGTAAAGAAATACTTACCGATTACTTCTTAAACAACTTTAAAATTTACTGATCTTTTGGTCCGTTTTCTATTCACATTGAACTTGAGTTTTCCTGTGTAATAAATGACACGTAATATGCGAAAATACATCGACAGAAGTGACAAAAAAGGTCATAATACGTTACTCCAGACTATAGACAAACGATTGAGCTGCAAATAGTATTATTGATAAACCTATATTTAGAAATTGATAAATTTTGATCTCTGTCATGGAATTACCCAAAAGATTTTTTTCTGCATTTCTGAGATCAAAGTAGGAAGTGCGTCATGTTAACTAGTGTTTCTAATCACAGTTAATTTTTCATGATGAGTGGTAACGGAAGTCGCTCCGCATCCGAGGACAGGGACCGTGCTTCGCGATCATCGTTTCGACAGCGGCGGACGCCACGTGGAGAGTCGAGCTCGGACGAAGATAACCCTCGCTCGCGCAGCCGCTGCTGGCGCAGCCGCGAAGCCTCGTCGCCGGAGCCGCGGGCCCCGCGCCGCGCTGCCAGCAATGCTTCGCGACTCTCCACGACCTCCGGACTGGAAAGGAGGTTTGAATTCCTTTCGAATCAACTGGTGAGCCAGCTTAACAATATCCTAGCCACCCAAGTGTACGGATCCGGCACACCACCGCCCCGCGCGCCGCCGCCGGCCGCCACCCCCGCCGGCGCCGGCCGTGCCCGCCGCGACGGCGCCAGCAGCCAGCCTGGAGCAGGCCGCCGCACCGGCGCCGCTGACCTTTATACTGCCGTCTGCTGTTACGAAGCCGACGACCACGTTGACTACGGCGGCGCCGACCGCCGCGCCACGGCCGGCCGGAGCTCTGCAGACCCCGCTACCGACACTTCCGGTTCGGGTGATCCCGGTGGATGTGCAGACGCCGGTTCCCGTGGCGCCGCGACCCGATCAGATTGCTGACCTCTCGGTCTCGATCAAGGATCCTCCTGTCGCCAGGGCGAAGGCGGACCGAGTCGCGAGAAGCTGCGCCCTGACCCGACTGGACTGCCCGGAATGGAAGGCGGCAAGGTACGTCGACACTCAAAAGAAGTATATCGCGTCCCCGGGGTTCACCGAAGTGCAAATAAACGAAGAGTTGCGCCGTTTCGAGGGCCCCTCGACATCCCGAGGCTCGCGAGCGACTCAATCCGAGCGAAGCTTCGCGGCACTCAACAATGCAATTCTCGCACAAAATGAAGCGGTGAACGAGGCCCTGCAGGAGTTGATGAACTGGTCCAGTACGCCAGACGCTGCAGCACCCGGCGCACTTCACGGTAAACTTAAGGAATTATTCGACAACGATTCGAGTTATAAGGTAATATCTCACGACATATTACAAATAGTTTCGGGAAAACGGGCCGAAGCGATTGCTGATCGAAGATTTGACATTCTGAAAAATATCCATCACAAGTATGTCCGAGAGGACATAGACAAAATTCCTCCAACCTCCGAATATATCTTCAACCCCGATAAGCTTTCGAGTTATCTACAGAGAATCGGAGGCATCGACAAGGTGGGTAAACAGAATTATAATTTCTTTGCTCGCCCGCGCTCTCCCGCTCCCGCTCAGGCCAAACAGGAAAAACCCTTTCGCAGAGGTACTAATAAACAAAAATCGGGAACTAAACCTACCGCGCCTAAGCGAAGTCGAGAGTCCGCGCCAAAAAGGAAGGGATCAGGAAACTGCTCAAAACGTCGCGACACCCGTGGTAGAAAATGACTGTCGGAAGTTTTCAGCGGGCTGCCTTCGATTCTACCAAAGCATTTGGTCGAAACTAAAAGCCCCAAAATCCATTCTAGATCTGATTTCATCAATAAGAATCCCTTTTGTTCAGAAACCCCCGTTGATTTTGCCAACAATCGATTTACTTTACAAATTTCGGACTCGAGAATCTCCTCAAATGACAGAGGAGATAGAAAAAAATGCTTCGAGAAGGAGACCTGGAGCCTGCCCCCCTTACTCCCAGCTATATTTCACCCCTCTTCTTACTGCGGACGACCAACGGCAAAATCAGAACCATTTTCAATCTGAAATCGCTCAATCAATACATGAGACCCACTCACTTTCGATTATTCAATCAATATCAAATGCACAATTTCTTACAAAGCGGGGACTGGTTAGCCAAATTCGATTTAAGCCAAGCATACTACCATGTCCCGATTCTAACTCGACACAGAAGATTTCTCCGGATAAGCTATCAAGGCCGTCTGATGCAGATGACATGCCTCCCGTTTGGAATGGCTGTAGCTCCGAAAATATTTGCGACCTTAACAAACTGGATAGCGCACCTTCTGAGATCCCGCGGCCTGCGCGTAATTGTGTATCTGGACGATTTTCTATTAGCGGATCAGTCGAGAGAAGTTCTACAGAAACGGGTATTGACTGCCAAATCCACTCTGATCGATTTAGGTTGGCAAATAAACTTACAGAAGTCTGTCTTGATTCCCACTCAAAACATCGCATTCCTAGGCATCGAGTGGGACATGCAGCGCAACATTCGCACCCTTCCAGTAAAGAAAGTGAGTACCCTACGGCGCGACTTAAAGTCCTGTCTCGCGTCAGACTCCTTCACAGTGAAGGGTTTGCAACGCCTTCTGGGCCGCCTCAACTTCGCGAACTTCGTAGTCCACAGAGGAAGGTTACATTGTCGCAGTCTCCAACAACACCTGAGACAACTACGGATAGCCCCCGGCCGCTGTCTTCGGCTTCCGTCTACAGTTCGAGAGGATCTCCAATGGTGGATTGACAACGTAATACAACATACTCCTATTCACGCGGAGGTAAGGGCGACGAACTTTATAGTATCGGACGCATCGGACTACCAGTGGGCAGCAGTCGTAAACGGAAAGCCGTTACACGGCTCATGGAATCACCAGCAGAAGAATTGGCACTGCAACCTCAAAGAACTGTACGCAATATTTGCAGCTCTGTCGTCGGAAAGCAAAACTCTGAGGAACTCCAGAGTTGTGCTACAAACGGACAACCGAACCGTTGCGGCATACATAAAAAACGAAGGCGGGACCAAGTCTCCCCCTTTGTTACGACTAACTCGGAAACTGCTGGCACTAGCGGACCGCCTGCGGGTCACGCTGGCACCCTACTACTTACCCGGCCGGTACAACTCCGAGGCCGACGGACTATCAAGGGGCCACCGCCCCCCAGAGTGGCACCTGCGCCCCGAAGCCACGGAGAAGATCTTCGACCGCTGGGGCACCCCGTCCATCGACCTCTTCGCCTCCGAGAGCGCCCACGTTGTGCCTCGGTATGTATCAATCGACTCGCCCGACTTGAACGCCTACTATCACGACGCGTTCAGCAAGTGCTGGCGCTACGACCTGGCCTGGATATTCCCACCTCCCAGCCTCCTGCCTCGTATTCTACATCACCTGAACACCGCATCGGGGCTGTTCATCGTGATAACGCCCAAATGGAACAGACCATTCTGGAGGCCAGACTTGAAGAAGAGGGCCGTGACGCGGCCGATGAAAATTCTCAACTTGTCGGCGGTCCTATTGGACACAACGACAGGCCGCCCTCCCCCACAAATCAGCGAACTAAGTCTCGAGGCCTGGCTCCTTTCGGGTGGGACGCCGTGACACAGGGTTGGTCGGATCAGGAAAAAGGTTTGCTAGCGTCCCATTGGCGCGCCTCGACAGTTAAAACATATACGCCTATTTGGAACAAATGGTCATCGTGGTGCGCCAAAAATAACATTGACTGCCATGTACCTCCCTCCCCCTAGCCAAGTTGCGAGATATCTCGCCCATCTTTTCCTTTCAGATAAGTTGGCTTACAGAACGATACTTGTTCATAAGTCAGTGATAAGTGCTGTGTGTGAACCACTATCGGACACTAAGCTCTCGGCAAACGCCCTAGTTAAGAATATTTTAAAGGCAATATCCTTAGCTAAACCACCGCCTCCCAAACCGCCTGTTTGGGATGCGAGAATTGTGATTAAATATCTTAAGATTAATAGTCCTGATTTGAATAGTGTATATGATGTATCCAGAAGAACGGCAGCACTCTTGCTATTAGCATCAGGTCGCAGAGTTCACGACCTGACGCTACTACACTGTTGCCCGGGCCATTACGCTGATAACTCTCAGTCTATTATTTTGTATCCGAAATTTGGTTCTAAATCAGATAACGCATCATACCAACAGTCCAATTGGACTCTTTTAGAAGCTCCCGAACAAAATATTAACCCAGTTTTCTGGATACGTCAACTTGTAAAAATTACAGAAGATGTTAGAGGACATTGCACCAACTTGTTTGTGTCAACCAGAGACCACTCTAAACCAGCTTCCCCCACGATGATTGGCGGCTGGCTTAAACGTCTCCTGGCGGATTCTGGTATCCAAGTAACACCGGGTAGCTTTCGGTCCGCGGTTTCATCATTAAATTGGTTGGAAAATTACCCTATCAACGATATTCTTACTAAAGCTAATTGGAAACATGAATCTACCTTTAGACGTTTTTACCACAGAGATATCCGCGGATCACAAGCTGACTCAACCGAGAAGTCCTTATCAAACTTGTTTAATGTTTAATTTATGCATAGGTATACTTCTATTATAGTTAGTTACCAGTACCTATAATATGTTATAATGAGTAGCCTTGATTAAATATGTTGCAATTTATTAGTATGTCTATCTTTGCACTCTCAGTGCGCCCTCTACCTCGCCACCAGGAGATAATAGACAGATCTCATTCTAAAGATCTCGGACGTAGAACGGAACAAATAATATAAAATTTTACCTTCCAATAAAATTATTATTATTTTTCCTGATACGTCCGAGATCTGAGTAAGGCCTTCCTGGTAGGCTAACTAACCTATTTATTGGTATTTTCTCCTCAACAATGAAAATGGCGGCGAGGTTCGGGGCGCTGCTGGCTTGCGGCCATGTTCACAGGAAGTAGCTACACGGCGAAGGAAATGACGTCACGGCGGTTTGCGGAGCGACTATTTAGACGCTAGCGACACCTATCGGTCCAAGGGAGAGGCAACGCTCTCATTCTAAAGATCTCGGACGTATCAGGAAAAATAATAATAATTTTATTGGAAGGTAAAATTTTATATTTTGCAAGTAGGCCTCAAGGGCACTTTTACAAGTCATTACAATAAACATTACAATAAAGCATTTGCATGTTCACACATTTACAATATATAAGTAGTGAGAAGTAAAAGTATAATCTAAATATTGATAATACAACAGCCAAAACCTGGGTAAACAATATTAAAATAATGTGTATAGTCTATAGTTAATAATAAATTAAGTTTAGGAGATGTAAAAGGTCCCCGAAAGTCAAAATAAAATACGAATAAAATTTGGAGTCATTGTCAAAAAATAATACTAATAGGATTTGGAGGTGTAAAGGCCTCCAAACGTCAAAATATAATATCTTTATGATGTAAATACCACAAGTCATCAAACTGTTGCTTAGCAAACTGCGTTTCAATACTCCAACTCGTTCAAAGAGATACCATCCCCCTATTGCAATAAGAAATGCATCCACCAAATATAGGCAATAGTATTTTATACAATCGTGATATAATGAAGAGTTTTTCAGTCGAGTACCGTGTTTAGGCCACGAAGCTTGCTGAGTGGCCTAAGTAAGGTACGAGATTGAAAAACTTAATTATATTACGATTGTATACAATACTTTTTCTACGAGTCATCATCATCATCATCTATGGAGGAACAATTTCATCATTCAATTTCATTGACTTAACAAGGATGTAACACAAAAAGATGGCCGGCAGGCCGGCGCGGGGGGCGCGGTCGGCAAAGTACATACCAGGCGGCATCGCAAATAAGTATAAAATTTGTATGAAGTTCTATTATAGTTGCCTACAGCGTATCGAAATGAAATATTAAAGTTGAGTTGGACTGTCTAATATCGAAAAGTATGAGCTTATAGTTTTGTCTATGTACTCGTAATTGGCAGATTAAAGTCGGCGAGTAGAAAAAATAGTTTTCTGAGACAGTTGTTGTTACCTAAACAAGCTGTCAAATGAACTGGATATCGTCATATATATTCAATAACAAAATTCCTAGCGTGAGGCGTAATTTGGTTGAGCGATATTTTATGTTGGCATGTCATGTCATTCATTACAGTTATATAACTTTATCGTAGCTTTACATACTTAGTATCAAAGCGTTTTAGTTTTGTCCAAAGAAGTTTGTTAATTCTTTATTTTTTAATAGGAAAGCCTTAAGCTTAAACATAGCCTTTAAATTGTTAAAATTTTATTTATATTTATTTTTAATTCTCTAGTGTGTAAGTTAAATACTATGATGCCACTTGTGAGTTCCTATAATTCGCTCTTTGTTTCCATCATTAATGTATAATATATGATAACAGCTGTTGGTTCTCCAAATAAAATAAATTAAATATTGCGACGGCTTACTTGCTGCCGTATTTGGTCTCGCGCGCCAGCGAGCGGTGGTAGACGCGGTGGCGGTGCTCTAGGTCGAACATGGCCTCCTGCAGCTCGCGCAGCGTCGCCGCCTCCGCGTCGCGCTCCTCCGACGGCGGGCCTTCTGTTTATCATCAATACACATATCATTCACCCCTAAATACATATAAGTACAATTAAAAAGGTCAAGATGTCCGTGAGCTTCGTCGTTGGGGTTCGATGTAGGTATCTTTAAATTCGGTCAATAAGAGCACTGACATAAACAAAGTGTAAAGAAATCCGTTAGCGTACCTTGTAACGCAAGCGCGCGCGCGTCGAGCGGCGCGGCGTGCGCCACGAGCAGCGCGTGCAGGCGTTGCAGGTCGCGCGCGGGGTCCAGCCGCAGCGCGAGCGCCGCCGGCCCGCGCAACGTCTCGCGGTCGCCCGCCTCCGTCGCCTCGCACCCGCCGCAGCCCTCTGCCTCCGCCTCGCGTCGACCGCAACTGTATAACACACAACATCACTACAAACTAAACTCTAAACTACCTTTCATCTTAGGTATCTTAGTAGGTAAATAGTGTAACGTAACTATATATGGTAATTTGGATGCTAGTTGGCAATCAGATATTTTATTTTCCTAAATGCAATAACTAATACCTTTTGTACGCCAGACGGTAAAGGAATATGGGGTGCCCGGACGTCAGACATCGAAGCGTATTTTAAGCAAAATTAAACTTTAGGAAGTCCCTCGTATGACCCTTCCATTTTGGAAGCTGTCCGCTGCGGGTGTCGTTGACAAGAGTGGCCACAGCCAACTGTGGCGGAACGTTAATCTGGATTTAACATTTTATTTCCCGTAAATAGCGTGCACAGTAATTTACGAAATAAAAGCATGCGCCATATGATCTGTAATTGACTGCAGTAAGTGAAATGTCACGTGTCACGTACCACGTCCACTCGGTGTCTGCGTAGTAGCCCTTGTGCGAGGGCGCGGCGGGCGAGTGCCGGCACAGCGCCGTGAGCAGCCGCACCCACTCCGCGCGCTCCACGCAGTTGCTCGCCTGCACGAACAGCACGCGCTCGCGGTGCACTGCACAAACCAAACACGACCATAAAACTGATACTTACCATCTTATTTGAATATTTTAAAATAGCTACAAAGAAACCTCAAAAATATTTAATATAAAAAAGGCTTTTTAAAATAGCGTAGGACATTTATATTGCATTTGATAATAATAAAATAAGTATTTATTTTGTGCGGGACGTTGACAAATCGCCCAAACCTCAGCGTTTTAGCGCCAAATCATAGCCTTATTATAATTGCTAAGTAATAATTGGACGTAGCAAAAACGTTCCAACCCACATGAATTTTTCATTCAAATTGATACCATATAAATACACGTAAAAGTAAAAGATGTTGCGAGGTCCCGGTGACAATAAGTGGGTATACGTACCGATTTGGAAAATGTTGTTGGCACCGAGAGGCGCGCCGGCGGGCGGGCAGTCCACTGGCGCCACGGCCAGCACGCCGGACAGCGGCAGGCGATGGGCCGCCGCCTTCGCGCCGCACCGCGACCAGGATAGCTCGCCACTGCAACACAATATCACGACCTATATAAATATAAACTCTACATAACTACATCAGCTAACCCAGGCCTTTTATCACGATCATTTACAATTTGGGATACAAGCGGAGTTTTATTTTTAGAATTATGGGGATTAGAAAAGATAGCATAATTTTTTACGCAAAATACCAAATACAATACAGTGGTGGCCAACTAATTGGGGGCAATATTTTTTTCCCATACAACTATTACTTGACAACTAAAAATATGACTTTCCGGTATTTATTGTAAGCATGTCCTACTATAACAAAAGATAACAAAAGAAAAAAAGATACCACACACAATCACAAGACCCTAAGCACCCCCTAAAGCGCTGTATGTAGCGTGCATATCAGTATTTACTAGGCGATTTCGCGAGACGGGTGTGTGGAACCGCGTATTAAGCGGAATGTGAGTACGAGTACCTGGTGAGACGAAAGTGGCGCCGCTTGGCGTGGGCCTGCGCCGCGCGCGCCCAGCGCCGCCGCGGCGACCCCACGCCGCCTCGCACGCCCTCCGACCGCTTGATCATCGTCCTACGAACACAACAGCGCTATAGCAAGCCCGCAACCACCCACAAACATCACACGACACCTGTGCTTACACCGCTCACCCCGGTCGGAGAACTTTGGGTAATAATGCAATATATATTTTTTTTGCCTAATTTACCGCTATGTGTATTTATTTCGCAATACATACTGGAATATCTACATCGTTTATAAGGTTAGCTAGAAATAGATGAAAACAATGATCTCGAATTCCGAAGTCGTTATACCGATGTCATTATTGCAGCAGCGAACTGATAGCAGAAAGCAGAGTGCTGGTGGTAAGGTTAGCTGTGGAAAGGCACCCATATACTTAGAAATACAAATAAAGGGTAAGCACTTCAGCACCGAGGATGCATTTTCTCTATTTGAGGGAAGTGAGCGTGAGACATGCGGGCCACCGTCGGCTGCTCGCGACATCGGTGTACAACACGGAGTAAAAGCACATGTTCATTTTTCAGCTGCAACAGTGGTCCAATGAGTATGAAAGGCACTCGTCCTTCCCGATGGAAAGTATATAACAAACAGCGTTATAGAAGGGTGAAGACTAATTAATCATCGTGCCACGAGCTTTACAACTTAACTAGATGGCGCTTATAAGGATTCATAATATTTATATAATATGGAATTGTTGTTAAACATTAATGTTTGACACCCGGATATACCGCATAATGTATGGTGTCGTACAGCGCCCTCTAATGTAGCTGTTATATTTGATGCACGTCTTTTCCCAGCCCATATTCCATAACATATTTGATAACATCTATAACGTTTTGGTGTATAATAATTAATAGTTTTCGAGTCACAAAAAATCAAAACAATGTTATTCGCTCGCCCGCTCGCTACGCTACTCAATAGTGGGTACCTATTTGAAACCGTAGTTGGTATTATTAAAATGGTGCCATCGTCAAATGTACAGGTGCAACTTACAGTATAATCAATAGGAAATGTTGTATTTTAAAAGCTTACAGTCCGTATTTTTTCTGTAAGTATTCAGTAAGCTGCGGTAGTTACGTGCTCTTTTCAAATCAAATCAAATCAAAATTCAGGTCAAATCTTTTGAAGTTCAGGTTCACGGATAGACGTTACAAATACTTACTTTTACCTAGCATTTTTAGAATTCAGTTTTGTGATATTGAAGATAGGAAGCTGATTAACTATTTGGATAAATTAATGTCTGGATTAAGTAATCGTCGCGCCAGTAATAGTATAATCTAAGTACAAACATTAGTTTGTAATGAGTTAGTATGTGAGTATATTTGATATAGATAAAAAGAAAAAGAGACAGTATTATGTATGAAATCTTCCGAGAATAACCAGACCCACGTATAATATAAGCAAACAACAACATATCAATTGTTTTACAAAACGGATACCCTGATCGAGAAATAAAATTGAAAATGAAATGAGAACCAACAAAAATGCTGCATTATTCATTGCAAAAAGCGTTGATTGTATCCAATAATGAATATAATGAATAATGTAAATCATACCCATATCTGTTCCACGTGAGGCACAAACAAAGAAACATGTAGTTAGAAGAATTGTAGATAGTGTGTAGTAAGAAGAACGATACAAAGTGTGAAGTTGGAAGGAATGTGTAGTGTGTGTGGAGGGCGGTTGGCGTCAGCAACTACGAGCGCAGCTACTCACCCTTCCTTGAGCAGCACGGGCGACTCTTGTACGCCGCTGCTCTGCGTGTCCGAGCTTGTCGAGATTATCTCCAGGAATTGCTTTATTGCTTGCACCTGACGGGGAAAACAATAACATAATAATCGTTCTCCATGTATAGGTTTGTAGAGCGTTTGACCACTAACATAATTCCATAGGTACAAAATATTGGCCAAATGACAATGTCACATCGTTTTGTTAGTTTACTCTCCCAACACGAATATGGAATATATTACAAGCTGAAAAACTTCAAGAAAAATAATCTTTATTAGTGCAACATGTCAAAAATCCATAGGCAATAGGTTTGTCATTGTGCTGCCAAGTGCTGCGTGGTAGTACAGATTGCAATAATTACTGGTATACAATCGGAAAAACATTAAAATATGATTAGTATCGTATTATATTGTCTAAGTATGAATTAGTATACGTTGTTTGAAATGTAAATATATCTGAACGCACCAGTGAGGTAGATAGTTTAGAAGATACAACGTATACCGCGGAGTGACACCCCCTGGTGCAACATTGGTGATGCAAGATATGTCATTGTTGTAAGTAAAAACGTAAGTGACGTACGTGTCGGGGTGTGCAGAAGCTTCGGTAGAGCTCGGCCATGTACTCCTCCTTGCAGACTTGCTGCGCCGAGCGGCTGCTGACCAGGTTGCCCAGCGACTGGATCGTCTTCGAGATCAGCGTCAGCGTCCGGTTCGTTTGCGGATCCTGTTTATAGTCTCAGTATTAGATCAAGTTATACTGCTTAATCATGTGTCGATTTCGGTGTTATAATACAAAAAAAACCGTGGTGTGTTTTCCACGTATATTGTTGTATGCGGGCGTTTCGTGTTTTGTTTTGTGTTTTTTCATCATATTGATAAAGAGGTGCAAATGACGCACCTATCCTTGTGTTGTGTCGTTAACAACAGATCACCGCCGGGCACGTCGTGTACGACGACGTGATCGAGTAGTATTGTTTAGCAGGTGTTTGCTATGACGCAGTCACTTACAATTTGTTCGGTGGTAAGGTCGAAGAGCCTCGGCCCGAGAATAGCAGGCGCGAAGAACCGAAGGAAGATGAACCCGGACACGACCGAGTAGCGCACCTCCGCGTTGTGCGGGAAGTGGCGCGCCGCGCTCTGCCGCAGGGCGTCGAACAGCCGGCACATCACCGCCGGGCACATCGAGTACGACGACGTGATCGAGTCGAATACCTGACACAAATTATTCGTTTATAAACGGGTAATTTCAGTTGGGACACTTGTAAAAAAATACGAGTGTAGAAAATACAGAGCAACTGACATAGAAATTATAAGATCTGATTTTGTAAGAACAATAGAGTTATGAGTGTTTTCAGCATGTTGTTTAGGGGTGTCTTCACAAACTAGTGTACCGTGTAGCCAAATAGCGTGCGTTGTTGAAAAATTTAAGGCCGGTCAGTTTTGTGACGCATTTAATATTTACGAGAGTCAAGTTTTTTTACATTTTTAGGTTTCCGTACCTCAAAGGAATAAACGGAACCCTTATAGGATCACTTTGTTGTCCGTCTGTCTGTCAAGAACACGTCTGTCTCAGGAACACGTAGAGGTAGCAAGTTAAATTTAATACCACATAGGTCTGTGGTCCCTCAAAGCTGTGAAAAACCCAAACCTCTACGTCAACGCAATCAAAAGATACGGCCATTTATGTCGCATTTCCCATACATTTGCAATGGGAATCAAAATGTATAGGGTACTTCTCGTTGACCCAGAATCACGAAATTTGACAAGAAGCAAGAGCTTGTGGCACAATTAGAGGAGAAACTCCGACAACCATATAATTGCCGCACATTGAGGGTTCCGTGCCAACAGTATTTTTCAGTACATAAGGTCATAAATGGGGGGAGCATCCTTTGTGCGGTATCCTCGGTGGGCGAGTCCGACCCGTACTTGGCCAGTTTTTTTTATAATGTAATATCGATTGTCGTTTTTAAAATAACTATAAAATCAAGTTTCTTTCAAATTTAATGCTTAATTGTCGTCACAAAAAAAGACCGCAGGTAAAGTTTTTTTAACAACGCATGCTATTTTGGTACACTATTTTCTGCAAATGTTCTCCCTAATAATAAAACACAATTCGGTTTAGTTATTAATACATTGGGTATTAAAGTAAAATATGGGACGGCAAATTATAGTACCCAAATATCGAGGCAATGCTAAAACAAACCCAATAAGGTGGCGCTGTTTTATTGCCTAGTTCTAATGGCCACCTGCATTCTTTATCAGACCAGTTCATAGTGTAACACCGCAATGTGAATAAAAACAGATTTGATTTAGTTGTTCTACTATATATTGATGTTTTGGTCAGCAGAAAAATAGACAGAGGGTCATCAAAAGTCTAACCTAGTTTTACTCACGCAAGTAAAAGTTACCAGTCGCCTATGATAATCCTTACCTTCTGTACATAGTGGTTGAGGTTGGCGAGGTTGGGCTGCACTGCGGCGGCGGGCTTGACGCGCGCGGGGTCGATCTCGCAGGGCCGCCGGTCGGCGAGCACGGCGGCCAGCGTGGGCCGCAGCACCGAGCGCAGGTACGCCGCTCCGCTCAGCCGCATCGCCTCGTCCATCATCTTTGACACCAGCGTGTTGCCGCGGAATATCGTCGTCGCGTCCCTGCGTACACAAACATTACATTTACACATAGAATTGCACGATAAGGTCGCGGTGCGCGATCAGCCGCAGCAGCAGCCGTCGTGCGTGCGACTTATTCGCTACGTCTTCGTTCAATAGTAAATTGGTCAGATGGCCGACATATTTAGTTTAGACTCACGTGAGGACGGATATCTCCGCGTCGGCTAGCTCGCGCACGACGGGCACGATGAGGTCATGGTGCGTGAACAGCCGCACCAGCGGCTGCGCCGCGTCTGTTTTGCTTGCCACAATCTCGCCCAGGATGTATACCGCCGACGTTGTGATAGGCTGCCAACAAACAATGCCATCTATACATGTTTCTCGTGACACTCCACTTCGTCATGTGGTGGATTATCATACTTTAAAATATGGGAAGAAACATAAAATTACCGAAAAGATGACACTTCGTTACACAGAATGCCAGCTTCGAATTAAATGGGTGAATCAACAATTTCTTGTTGTTATTCTGTCCCGTCAGCCAGGGGACAAATGCAGCAGTTTGTTAAAATAAACGTTGTAGTATGTTCTACTGACATGCTTGGTAGATGGCCCACCACGGAAAGGGAATATAACAAAAAAAAACATGTTTTATGAAAAGTGATCCAGGAGACCGTAACCATGGCAACTAAGCCACAAGAAATAGTTCATTAACCCAAATATGAGCAATACTATTTAATTGTGGGGTTAAAAACATGAAAACTACAACACGAAACAAATTATTAACACTATAAACTAAATCAGAACAAAAAAAACGCCACAAGCGGAAAAGTTAAACTATAAACTAAGCTCAGACAACCACTTGTTATTTTCCCCAGGCGCCCTCAGTCACTTAAGACCAACGGTGATCGAAAATCGGGGCACGAACACTATTCTACACTCACTCTTCGTACGAAAAACGCCTGTAAGTCATATGATTGCACTAAGCAGAAAGTTGCATACCAACCTTCTGTGTGACACTCATAAGAAAGAGCTCCTCGAGGCGGCGGTAGTGCTGTATGGGGAAGACGTGGTCGACAGTATACTGAAGCAGCAGGCGCAGCGAGCCGAGCGCCGCGCTGCCCGCCGCCGACAGCCGCGTGCCCGGCGGCGTGGCGCCGCGCGACGCCGCGCCACCCGCGCGAGCACTTAGAAAGAACCTGTACACAAACATTAGGTACATTTTTTATAGCTTTTATTTACTTTTATTAGCCTTTTATGAAATCAAACCATGTACGTCAAATTTGACGCACTAATAGGTTGTCAATTGAGCTCAAATTTAGTATACCCACGCAACTTCGACCACAGAACTATTTTATGGTAGGTACGTACTTATGGGACATACCATGCCTCCTATAAAGCTAGCTTGACATAAACTTTAAAAATTTCTTTAGCAAAATCAACCCTCTCCTATTGTATTTTCGATATGGGGTGGAGCCACTAAAACAAAATGTTTACAACTAGAAAGAGCTCAAAGAGCACTTTTAAAGGTCATGTAGGTACTTTAAGCCTCTTAGGTTTCCAACCGGAGAACTTAATGATCTATGCGGCCTTTTATCAGTTAGAAAATTGTATGTCTTAAATGCTGTCTTACGACAAGATAAATCCACACTGTATTATCATATCTCTCAAACAACTAGAAGAAGAAAAAACGACAGTAATCCCTATGCCACAAGCAAAGACGTCCTATGTTAGAAGACAATACGGCGCTCAATCTGCTAACTTGTATGACCTTATAAATAAAGAAATCGAAATATATCCCTACACAATAGAGAATGTAAAATAATAAACTGGATTAAACACTAAACCTATATTGAAATAAAAAATCTACTGAAAATATTAATATTGTATTGATCATATTAAGTAAGTGTTCTCTATTTCACACATACACACACACACACAGCGGCTTTTTGAAATCGTTATCCTTAAATCTTTAATATCTGTTAATCATCTTACCTGTTTCTCATATGTTATATTAGTCTAAGTCTATTTACCAATAAGTACCTCTTGGAAAGTGTATCTAAGTTAATCACTAAGGAAGAGCGGTGTTCCTTAACACAGGTATTTTCATACTTAAAAACCGGCCAAGAGCACGTCGGGCCATACTCGGCAGTGTAGGGTTCCGCAGTTTACCGTCCGTCACAATAGGCAACATTAAAAAGGGTTTTAATAGATACCACCATGCTCAATATGCTTATAATAACTAACAATTCGATAATACTTTCGATCACACCCGTCCCGACCCCATCAACTCCGGAAAAATCTTAACAGCGCGAAGTAAACCACAGTGCCATCTCTCGGGCAATTGGGATACTAATTTATACAAACTAGACGGGTTATGTATGTTGGGTTTTCGGGGGCAACTTTTGATCGCGTGAATCGATTTGAATCATTCTTTTCTTATTAAAAGGAAGATACGTGCGTGATGATAAATTAAGTACTCAAGATAAAAGAAGTGGCATATACAGTTAAATTACAAACATAATTCAGAAATTATTTTGTACAATTTTTCATAAACCGTTCAACCAATCAAGTTCAAAATAATTTTCCGAGAAAGTTCTTATTAAGTTCTACTTTTGTAACTTTTTCATATTTCTTTAACTTATAGTTCAAAAGTTAGAGGGGGGGGGGAGACTTTTTTTTTAAACTTCTGGAGCGATTATTTCCGAAAATATTAACTTTATCAAAAACTGTTTTGAGAAAACCCTCATTATTTTTCAAATACCTATCCAATGATATGTCAGTCTAAGATTGAAACGAAAAAAAAAACCCCCCACTTTACGTGTATTGGGAGGTACTCTAAAAAATAATGACCACTTTTTATTTTACCACTTTGTTGGCGTGACCAATATACATATTCGTACAAAATTACAGCTTTCTAGTACTTACAGTCACTGAGATTATTCGCGGACGGACGGACGGACAGACAGAGCAAAACTATAAGGGTTCCTAGTTGACTACGGAACCCTAAAAAGGGACACCAACCTGTACTATGTTTAAATTATTTGCTACTGAATAAATCATTTGTTTCAGTACTCTTCATTATTTTTGTGTTCCAAACAATTGAAACAGAAAAACTAGCATGCTCACGGCAAATCGGTTTCTGCAGTGTTGGCAGGCTGTTTTAATATTTCTATCTTTCTTGACGACAAATGTAGCAGCTTCCACGTATGCTTAAAGCTAGCATATGTGTGATACGCGTGCAAACAAATGTTTTCAAGGAAGGAACACGAGCTCTCTGCCTTACTTGGGGTTCTATGAGTCGTTTTCTTTCTTTCAAACCGTCGTTGAAAAACTGAAAAGCGCGAGCACTCCCAGGTTAAGATCTGGGTTCAAGCATGGCTGAGATATTTTAGGGGATAGTAGAGTTATTTAGTATGAGTATATATTGCGTGTAATTACCAGGCCCTCGGTGCTGGCGCCGGCTGCCGCAGCTGCAGCCGCACCTCGCCCAGGAACACCGGCGTGGCCGCGTCGTGCCACACAGACACGCGCGCCTCGCTCGCCACGCCCGCCTGCCACAATACACACGTTCACATCTCGCCTGTCACATAACTAAATAAAGATCATTGCTTTTGTTTAATCATCAGTGCTACAGCGCCAAATCAAAGGGTCACGCTCAGAAATTCGCTATTTATATTGTATAACACAGTAATTTATAAAATTATTTTCAGTCCTCCGGCCGGTAAGCGCCACTTTACGCACAACTAAATTGCCGCCTGCCGGCTCCGTCGGGCTGAAAAATAGTATACAAACCTCGGCCGGTAAATGGGAAAGCCTCGGATCACATGTTAGTCGACCTCGGCTTCGCCTCGGCCGACAATTACATGGAATCCGAGGCATTTCCCACTTAAACGGCCTTGGTATGTAATGTACTAATTTCTCCAATATGCTCGGAAATGTTCACATTAATGTAGCAAAATTGGTACGAAAAGAACCTCCTTATGTACCGACTTAAATTTAAAAAAATCGAATTCATTATTTTACCGTTTTAGCGGCCAGGAAGTTGTACTAAAATCCATTACTGTATTGTTTTTTACTTTTTAAATAAATATTTGGACTATCAATATTGCAAACAGCCAAATATACTTTAGCCGCGACCAAACGGTCTGCACAGACGGGGCAATCTGATTGACATCAAATTGTCAATCTGATCATATCGTGCTTAAAAATGCCCCGTCTGGGCTGGCTTTGTAGTAGTTCTAGAGAGAAGGAGATCAAATGCTTGGTTGTCTCGTTCTATCGCGAGTTGCAAACGGCTCACTGTGCAAGGTCGTGTAGATACGGCTTAATAAAACTAAAGACATTTCAACTTTTTTTGTGAACACAACTGTGCATTAAAAGAAAGTTTAGGCGGGAACCTTATGTTTCCTTTCAAATCTTATGCAAGAATACATTTTTTTTCCTTTCATGTTTGGAGAAAAGCACTATATATGCCTCGGACGGAAATATAATTTCGTGGAGTCGTATGTTATTGTCAGACTCATACTCATCCACGAAATTCGGTTTCCCGGCCTCTGCAATAATGTACTATTATAAAGACAAAGCGAACCAAACAGAGGTAGTACAGCAGTTAAAAATAGTACATTACGATACAAGTGTGAATAGGAGAAAATTCGCAATAAGTGGCTATAGAATAAAACACGACCGAAGGGAGTGTTTTTAATCGATACGAGTTGCGAATTACCTATTCGCACGTGTGTCGTACGACGTTTTACAGTACATATGGCCCTGTGTTTTTGACATAGGCACATAAAGTGCTCATTATCGCACTAGTTCGGTAATATAGCACCATATGTACTGTAATAGTACATTACTGTAGAGGCCGTGAAGTAAGAGACGGCCGAGGCGTAGACGAGGCTGGATTAAACAAGTCGTACAATCTCTCTTCCGGCCGAGGCTTGTATAGTGCTTTTCTCAAACATTGTAAGGAAATATTAAATTTAAAACAACTACTAGGTAAATAGGTTATTATGGAAAAAAATGTTTAATTTGCCACCTTATTATTTTAATGTCGCAAGTATCTAGTTGTCGTTGGCTGTATGTAATTTTTCCTTTGTCAGTTTAGTGTTAGTACGCAAATTAAAAAAGTTAGAGCAGCGGACAATAATGTTTCGTTTATACTTACGCCATACATTACTTCACGGCCGCCGGCCAAGAAGTAAATGGGGGGAGCCGTAAACAAGGAACTTCATATCTTCATTTCGTGACATAAATGCATACATTTACGATCATATTTGAGAAATAGTACATTATTGCAGAGGCCGGGAAACCGAATTTCGTGGATGAGTATTTTTTGTCAAATTACATACGAATCCACGAAATTCTATTTCCGTCCGAGGCATATATAGTGCTTTTCTCCAAACATGAAAGGAAATAAAATTATAAAATGTATTCTTGCATAAGATTTGAAAGGAAAAATAAGGTTCCCGCCTAAACTTTCTTTTAATGCACGGTTGTGTTCATAAAAAAAGTTGAAATGTCTTTAGTTTTATTAAGCCGTATCTACACGACCTTGCACAGTGAGCCGTATGCAACTAGCGATAGAACGAGACAACCAAGCATTTGATCTCCTTCTCTCTAGAACTACTACAAAGCCAGCCCAGGCGGGGCATTTTTGAGCACGATATGATCAGATTGATAATTTGATGTCAATCAGATTGTCTCATCTGTGCAGACCGTTTGGTCGCGGCTAAAGTATATTTGGCTGTTTGCAATATTGATAGTCCAAATATTTATTTAAAAAGTAAAAAACAATACAGTAATGGATTTTAGTACAACTTCCTGGACGCTAAAACCGTAAAATAATGAATTCAATTTTTTTTTATTTGAGTCGGTACATAAGGAGGTTCTTTTCGTACCAATTTTGCTACATTAATGTGAACATTTCCGAGCATATTGGAGAAAAGGTTATTTTATGTCATCAGGTTAAGATTGCTAACAGAGTTTATGAGAATGTCTAAAAAAGGGTTGTATGCAATTAGTATACCTAACGTTAACAAACTTCTGTTTTATTATTTTATAGCACGTTAAATGTTATTTGAATTAAAGTACAAATAAGCGCAATTAACATTTAGTATGGTATTTAGTAAGGGCGTTGGAGTTAGCTACATGCATTTTCTTCAAATAAAAAAATTACCCACCGATTGCGAGCCATCTTTGTCTTTTGGGTCCGCCTCCAAAACGAGGTCGAAGCAGAATATTTCATCAAATTGAGGGTTAACAGTTTTCTTTTTGGGCTTTGTGCGTCTCTCGACTCTGCGTCCATTAGAGTAGAGTATGGTGACGAGGGCAAAGGGGTCGCACTGTCCGTTTTTCGTGGTGAGCTCGGAGCACTCGAGCACCCGCAGGCGGATGGTGTCGGGCCCCTGGCGAGCGGCACAGTGCCGCTCGGGGTCCGACCAATAGTCGGCGGCCGTCGGAGAGGGCGACGTGTCCGACTCGGACATGGCGTGCATGGGCGGCTTGGCCCGCACCGCCCACTGCGCTCGGTCCTTCAGACTCTCCGAGCGCGAGAGCGAAGTTACGGGTTCGGTGGCTACGGCACTGAGGAGTTTTTTGCTAGTGGAACTAGAGCAGGAGCCGAAGCGCATGCTCTCTTTACAGTACTCAGACAGCCTCCCGAGATTCTTTCCTTTGTTCAATTTGGATGGGCAGTTGTCCGCGCCGGGGTCGGGGTCCGGCGGTTTCGGCTCCATTCGCAGCCGTTTTCTCGAGTCCTCCAACGACAGCTCGATATAGGCCTTGCCCTGCACCTCTGAGTCCGCATCCACGGGTCGCAGCGCGAACCAGTGGTCCTTATTGTTATACCGATGCAGGTCTTCTCGTTTGATAGCCACTTTGCCGAGCACCCGATCCTGCTTGAGGTGCTTGTCCCGATCGAACACGTATATGGAAAGGTATCGAAATCTCCGTGGCACTTCGAACTGGAACTCTTCGCCGAAAAAGGGACTGTAACAACAATATTTGTATGTTATGCGCAACGGCGATAAACGGAGAGTTGTCTGCTATATCAGCAATAATACTAGTAAACAATAACCCACTTGTATTAATATATCCGTTATAGCGATAAACATAAACAGTGCGCAATCGTCATAATAATCGCAATTGCAACATACATAATTATTACATATTCGTTTTACATGAATTAGCGTATAGGCAAGGCAACAAGGTCAATCAATGATTGTTAGAAAATTAGTCAACAATAAAGAAATGCAAAAAGCATAAACATTGCCGATGCCAATTTCCATGTAGTCAACACTTCGCTCGATGACTCATTAATATTTAGAATTCGCTCAAATTACTATTTAACTCGCGTGTAAGAGGAAATACATGAATTGCTTCAATATTTAAACATAGCGAATAAATTAAACGGAGTAAGGTAAACCATACGGAATTACCAAGGTAGGTACATATTCAAAACATACAGCAGCATGAGCAATAACAGAAAGATTTATTATTTTAAGAGTAGATATTACAACTATATGTATTGAAACAAATTAAGCATTTCACAAAACAACATAATATCGTTTCATTATTAAAGTGTCGTAAGTATTACCAAATTTGCATATTAACGTCAAATAATAAAGAAAGCCTTTCCGAACGGACTTAGTGAAAAATAACTACATACAAGAATATATTAATGATCCTACGTGTAAAAACATGCAATTGTATTTACACGCCCGTTAAAAAGTGCATGGGCAATTTATGAATACATTCATTAATATACTGCCCATGCAATTTTGAACGCGATGGTACATAAACACAAATAGAAAATAAGACCGATCACATTGAGCACACATGCAACCAATGCTGTGGCATTATTTAGTACGATAGTGTCAACTGTCAAAAGCATCAAGAGGCAATATTCATTTACGGCGACTAGTAACAGTTAAACAATCGTTATCGTGTTCCGACTGACAAGATATTTATTGCGGAGTTGCAGCCGCGGACGCGTGGGGCGCCGCCCGCGCCGCCCACCGTGCTAACTTACTATTGCAAGATTAGCTGCTCTGCATACACGTGCTTTCCTTTCATTACTCCTTCTTGGCAGAAACGCTAATGCTAATGAGATTGCATTCATAACGCCATTGCATTTAAGTCGCGTCTATATCTAGCCGCGAGATCTGCTCTTTGTACGAGCCTTGCATAAGTCGCACTAACTAAACGGCCGCAAAACTTATAAATGTTAACAGAAAATAAATTAATCCGTTTGGTTACACATTTTGTCAATAAATAAGATTATAACTATAAGCATTATAACATAATAGTGTTCCCAAGGACACAAATATATCCGGTTCGTAACGATTTTTATTTAACATAGATAACAACATTATGCATTAAAAAGTGCGTATCTACATATCTACAATTTCTTAATTACTCAATTAGCGATAGAAATGCTCAAGCATGGTTGACTCATTTAGGCCCACTTGCACCCAGGGTTAGCCGCTAACCCAAAGTTATGCTGACAATTTCCATACAAAAAAAAGCTTATTTCCGGGTTATGTGGCTAACCCCGGGTGGTGCAAGTGGCCCTTAAGGTGATGAGGTGGTGATGGTGGTGGTGTGAGTGACTTCAGTTATCAGTTAGTACTCGTCAATATGTAACTATGTATTCTACAACCCACGACGAAGAAACAGTGATATCTTTGGTTTGAAATATTTTAATCACACGTATCCTGCTGTCATCTCCTTGTCATTTGGTCTACTAGCACAAGTGTTGCGAAAGTTTCGCCGCCGCAACAACAGCCGAGCTCTCGGAGAGCCAATATGTGCCCCGTATTGTACAACCTGCAGGATTACGCGTGGGCTGCTTTGCGATTATTGTAAAAGCTTTAACGAATAAAGTATTTATCATTGCGTGAGTTCTACTTCCTGTAGGTACCCCGTTTTATCAGATAACACAAATAACATTGATAATGGTGGGTCACGACACGACTCTAATAAAGCGCTGATTCGATATCCGGAAGATTGTGGTTCGATATGTGGAAGTAAATATGTTCTGCAATATGTATGACGTAGCAATGTATTCTTAATAGACATAAAAAAAACAGTTTTCGTTTCAGAAACCTTTCATGAAATTATTAATTTGGTATTTTAATTAAAGTGTATATTGGCTACCAGGACCACAGAGAGCACGGACCTCTTTAGTTTGACAACCTAGGCGCGTCGTCCTACGATTAAAATACCTATAAAAATGTACCTAGAATAACGTATGCGGAGTAAAAATTGGACAAAGTTCAATATTGTTTTTACATAAAAAAAAAACATTTTTTTTTTAAATATAATTGTGTTTTTATAATTATATAAAAAATATAAATAATATTAAAAAATTGTTTACTCCGATCCGAGATGCTTTACGGCAGTTCTGTGGTACTTTGTCCGCTGTCGAAAACACAGATGTCGGCATTTTATTCAACTCCAATTTTATTTTTGGAATCAAACTGTTCATTTTTGGGACGAAAATTATGACAATATACTCGCCTCTTTAGATTAGCCCAATAATCTTCAATAGGGCGAAGTTGCGGAACATTAGGTGGATTTGATGTCATCGGTACGTATGGGTTGTTTAACTCCGCCATTTTGTTAAGAATAATGGCTTGAGGCTAAGGCTGGCCAAAACACTACATTTTCTCCTCTATGACTCGTATTTATGAAATCGCGCATTAATGGCAAACAACGCTCCATGTAGCGATCGGCGGCCACAGCTAAACCTGAGTCAAAGAATACAGGCTTAGACATTCCGCGTCGACTGATGGCAAGCCACAGCAAAACTTTTGTAGGAAATTTTGTATGCTCAACATATTTCACGTTCTCATCGGTTGGACCATTGGTGTTCTGAAAATAGTAATTGCCTTGCCATTCGTCTCCATCTAACGTGAAATATGACTCGTCATCCATAACGCAAGTGACATTGCTGTTAGCGTAAAATATTTCTTTGACCAATTTACGCAGCCGTACTTTCTGAGTGATTTCTTGGTTTTCAGAGACGATGGGCTTAACTTTTCTACACCGCAGTTTTGCCGTCACACTTAAATTTTCTTCCGAGGTCTCTATAAGATTTAGCGACACGGCCGGCCGTAATTTTCTTTAATTGAGCTCTCTCAGCAAACTTGCTCAAGCTGGAATAGTTTCCAGAACCAGGCTTTCCAGCAGTGGTTTTCTTCAAGGCAAAGGACGCCAAAATATTGTAAATGGTGCTACGACTCTCACCCACTTGCACAAAATGTTCCACTACCTTTGATTTCGGCCATAGGGGATGTTTACTGTAGAAATTACATACAGTTATTACAGTTTGACGACGGCGTTCTTGTTGATTTACCATAATTACAAAATCAAACACCCAATCTTTATGAAACTTACCAAACTGATTTACAGATGTATTGACTTGAAATTGACACACACATATTTATTATTCAGATTTTTGTTTTTTATATTTTATGTCTACAAACTTTGTCCAAATTTCACTCCGCATACGTTATAAATGTTATAATACTCTATTGGCTTTGTTCATTTTTTTTATGGTGTCAATCAGTATTAGGTATTTGACTTCGAAAATTCAAAAGGAGATTCTCAATTCGTGCGATTTGTTTGTTCCCTCATAACTCCGTCATTACTGAATGGATTTTTTAATTTATTCAGTCAATCAATCAACGGTTAGACGCACGATAAAGCTTATATGGGTATGGGGGATCATCATATGTGCGGAACCCTCGGTGGGCGAGTCCGACTCGCACTTGGCCAGTTTTTAAAGAAGATGCCTATCTTGATAATTTTACGTCAGGTTAGGTGACACCATGGACCAAGTGAAGGAAAAAGTAAAAGCCATGTCGTATCAAAAGGTCAAAACGCTGGCGCAGGACAGAGAGAGCTGGAAGATACTCCACCGACAAGAGTGAAAAAAACTCTTAAGTTTATGATGATGAGGTGACACCGCTTCAAAATTGAAGTAAGACGTACATTTTAGAAGAGTTACGAGTAAGTTGTGGCGCGCGGTGATGTGTGTGGGTGTGCCGCTCGTGCAGGGCCCGCGCATCCGGCGCCAGACCGGTATTTATAAACCGGAGGCGGAACCAGCGGCGAGAACCCCGGCCTATGCATTCGCTCTTATTAATAACCACATACAGTACCTATTGGTAGTATTGGTACACGATTTGCATCGGATCACTATGGCATTTAATGTGCTTAATGTAATGCTATTATTATTATTTTTTCATTAGTGGTTGACGGTCCCTATGTGAATTTAAAAATGATTAATGTAGGTATGTAGTTTGTATGTGTACCCAGATGCAAGGTCACAAACACTATGACACGATGATTAGGTTTATTAGTTCATTATCATTACATTTATGTGGTTCAGTGTGTAATTATGAATCAGCTGGAAATTTAGGCGGGGTATTTTGAATGAAACTAGCAAATAAATGCGGCCACACCTATAAGGCGCAGGCGCGGCGCTCGGCGGGCGCGGGTGCTCGCGCCGCCAGCGCACTTAAGTCGGGCGGAGATGCCGGCGCACGCACATGCGATGATCATTTTACGCGCTGCTATGTTCCGGGACCAATTTATCACTTAAAAGCTTCCGCTTCGAGCAGCACGACAGAGTTGATTTTTTTATATCGCTACTTGAACGGGAACGATTTGAAATTCCAGTATTAAACACATACGTATGTCAATATAAACTGTCCTATTTACAACTAAAATGCGCCAGATTCAGTGTATAGTATGTATCTTCATAAACAGGACATATCAATTTATCATAATGTACCCAGCGAAAGTCGTAAAATATAAAACAATGTAGCACTAAAACGGTCCTAATACAAATATTATACACTACTACATTTGTATGTAGGTAGGTAAAAAGGGAAACTACAAAGCTGGAACTCCTAAAACCTAAATCAATATTTAGCAAGGGACGAATCTTAAGTCAATTGCAATTAAATACTTAGGTTACTTAATATCAAGGGACTGCTCGTTTCGATTAGGCTAATTTCCGTTTTGAGGTTCTTCTGTCAGTGTTTACTAACTAGGTGTGCATTAAATTTGTTTGTCAAAGGCCGAAACAGGTCTTTCTTTTTAATTGTTAGTCTGAATAACTATTGCAATGCTGGCATAATAATAACCACTTACGAAAGTAGTGGCCAATCAAATCTATATACAGAATGAAGCAAACTAAAATAGATACCTGCGTATAGTCATTGTCATTATCAATCGGTATGATCATGAGTGGACATTATGGGAGCAAATAACGCAACAATGTACCGGCAGCAAGCGACGCAGCGATGCTGATATCGTATCGCAAGACAAAGAACCTATTAACGCGACGAGACGTGACATTTCCTTCGATATGATTACCGGAATGTCCTGCCGACTCCAATCGTGGGTCACAGAGGTCACTAATCAATTATCGCTTCCGTTTGTACCTCTTTCTATCAATCCAACAACTTTTATTTAGTATTCGTAAGAATCGGTTTATAGGTATATTGTACCATGAATAGTTGAATAAAAATTACAAAATGCTTCCTTGCTTGGAGTTTGCTTTTAATTTAAAAGTGACATGTGGTAATGTCCGATGTTACCTACCAAAGCAAAAAAAAAAAGAAACCATTTTCCGGTCTCTTCGCAGACTAAAGGATAACGTGGAATAAACGAATTTAAACAGTTAATTAATCATCTTGACGGATTTCGGTACATATGTAGACCAGAGATGTGTTTTTGGTAAAATCAGCAGTGATTAATAATATATGACAGCCTGTTGATGTTTTTCATGTTAGTGTTGAGGGTGTATAGGTGATACGCTTAGTGGCGGATCGGGGGTCAAGAGCGACGTCACGCGCGGGATCACGGAGGACGGATACGCATCCGGGACGTGGGTCGCCTCCGCCCCTCGCTCGCCCGCGCCCGCCGGCCGCGCGTTAGCGTGCAACCGCGCACTGCACGAACGACCACTCCTTCCCCTCTACTGATACACTCAAACAAACTATATTAAACCTAATGTCACGCTTATACAATTCTTATACATATTTTGTATATGAAAATAAAAAAATAAAAAGGAACCAGCATTGCAGTTACTCTGTACATTTACATGCCACTATTGAAAAATCATTTGTTTTCAAAATATATAAGTACAGTAAGTTTAACTATTTAATTCTTTGGAATATAGAATTAGCAATATTTCTGATATTTTACGAGCATTTGTATGGCCAGTAAAATTCTAATGATAACCGAATTTAGCTATACTTTATTTATTTATTATTATTATTTTGCCTTTACATCATCTCGGAACCATGGGACATTTGGAAGGCGTGTGTGGGGTCGAAGCTAACACGTAGAGGCGTTGTAAGAGTCCATTTACTTTAAGTGTAATGTTAAACGAACCGACGATTATACTTGTATGCACTAAACTAAAGGATAATCCCCGGTTAGTGCAGGATTATTGCAAGGAACAGGAACCAAAGAAACCGGTCTATTGGGTTGAGGTGCTTGTGGAATTAATAACCGGGACTATGGAAAAGACTATGGCACCTGCCTTAATCAATCTTGAAAAAGACGAATAAAAAGAGGCAGGTGGTGACTCGCCCAGTAAAATGGCCCCCCGGAAAACGTTTGCTCGCACGGAGCGACACGGGCCACATTGCGTGATCGGTTCAGGGCGTGGAGAGGTGTGCGCCGCTTTCTACCCAGTGGCTGTAAACAGCCAACTAGCGTCTTAGTAATACATATTTCACCTACACCCTACGAGCATATAGCTTTGACATCCCACTCTGACCGACCGGTTAAGACAAGCCAGAGGTGAAAGTCCTGTGGCCCCTGCTTGGGTCCATTTAGGCAAGCCGGAGAGAGGGGCCTGATCGATCGTCCCCATGGCACCCAAGGGGCGTCACTTTCCATTCACCTCGCCACAAACTGCGGTTATAATGTGTCAAAACCGCAGATATATGTATGATATTTTAATTTACACACGTAGGTTAGGTACAGCAGGGATGAAACTTTAATTTGCTGAGCGGGACTGACATCTCCGGAGTTCAAAAGAAACCTAACCGAGCGGCCAAGGTGTCACAAATATCTGAACTCGGATCTATTGTCAAGGCGTTAGAGTCGTGTTAACATATTTGGCCACTTCTATATCTGATGGCGACTGTATAATACAACATATTGAAGAGTTAAATTAGCCACAGGCCTCAGGTGGCATAATTATGTCATTGATACCTACACAGATAGTCTTGTTCATTCAGCCGCTTAATTTATACAAGCTTAAATTAATCGACATCCTCCTGTGATTCAATTGTGAACCTTATCACATAGCTTTAGGGTAACAAAGATTCATAAAAAATAAACCGGAAAATACTCACGCGATAACAGGTACTTACAGTAAAGTGCACCTGGATTGAGTACACATAAAATAAGTATTAATAGATGCTCCAAAATGTGTTCACTACTCATATTTTAGTAGTAGTTATTTACACACAACTAAATATGCTATATGAGTGCTTACTAGAAAGAGTCCACGGACCATAATGACGGTGGCCTTGTTCAACAATAACAATTATAAGTCATACAGATTATTTTGTAAATTAAAATTAATTTCGCCAATTAATATTAATCTTATAGATTCGGCCAAACTAAACTGGATATACAGACGGGGACGCATACAAATATATCAAATCAAATATAGGTCAGAATTGACATAAGTAAGATGCGTTACAGTTTACAGGTAATGAGAATTAATATCTCAATATGTAACAAGTGCATAAAATGGATCAACACACACGACAAAGAGAAACATTAAAAATTACCGCATCGAACCATGGTATTCCCATTTTATTACGAGCAGCAGCCATCAGCATAGTAAGTTAGGTTAGCCAACCTTGACCCAGACAATACTTTGCCCTTCCTAAAACGTCGTGCGGCGGTCCCCGGCCCGCGATAACGCGCCGGAAGCTAGTCCCAGGCCAGGACACAGGAACCGTTATTGTGTCCGTTTATAACCTCCAACCACAACCGAAAACGTCCCTTTAGTAATCGGCGCGATGGGGGCTCTGCGGGAACTTATAAATACTCACACGCCTCTACCGCAAACTGATGGAAATATCTCTTTACCCGATATACGTAGGCTGCCCTGTAAGTAAAGGAAATTGAATACTTATGTACTTATTTTTGACACGTATTATACCTTTTTATTATACTCATAGTTTCATTATCCGAAAACACTGGCTACTTGGAGAGAAAAAAACAATGTTCGATTTTCAATTTAGAGCTATGATTTATTACGACTTTAAAAGTGGATTAACACAATAACAAAGGAGACCGATTGACTACTGCTTTTAGTAGTGAAGCACCTTCGAAGACGACAATATACAGGTGGTATTCGGAATTTCAACGTGGCCGTGTATCCCTCACGGATGACGTGAGTGAAGGTCAACCAAAATCGGCAGTCACTGAATAACATCGATGTCGTTCGTCAACTGATAAAGGAAGATAGGCATGTGACATACCGGGAAATTCAGGACACTTTAGATATTGGAATGAGTCAGATACAAATTATTTTACAGCAGGAGTTGGGTGTGAGGAAGTTATTTTCCCGGTGGATTCCTCACTTGTTATCTGACGACCAGAAGACGGCTCGTGTCAACTGGTGCCGCAAAACCTTTAAAAAAAAAATAACGGAGGAAGCTCAAATGGCGCTTTTAGTGCTCCGACCTAAGCCCCAATGATTTTTTTACATTCCCGAAAACCAAGAATACATAAGTGGACCCCGGAAGAAGCAGTCGACGCTTATAAAATGGCCATTTTGTCTACCCCCACTTCAGAGTTCAATAACTGTTTTAAAAATTGGTTTGAAGGAATGAAAATGTGCATGGAACATAAATGAGAATACTTCGAAAAACAATAAAAGTACTTTTATCTCATTTAAATGCTTATTTTTATGGATTCCCGAAATTTCAGGGCAGCCTACGTATATCCTACCATTGTCGACCCATAGTACAGATATCGAACTATCGATAGCCACGAACCGACATAACAACACGCCGAGTTTATACTCGTAATATCCTACTAATATTATAAATTCGAAAGTTTGTATGGATGTTTTTTACTCTTTCACATAAAAACTACTTAATGGATTTCAATGAAACTTTACAATAATATAGCTTATACATCAGAATAACGCATAGGCTATAATTTATAAATTAAATACATTGCACAGACGAAGTCGCGGGCACCACCTACTATAAAAATATAACTGTCAGCGTCACTTTTAGGGTTTCGTACCCAAAGGGTAATAAAACGGGTTCCCATTACTAAGACTCCGGTGTCAGTCCCTATGTCACCAGGCTGTATCTCATGAACTATGATAGTCAGACGGTCGAAATTTTCCCCTTAGGTCGCATGGTCCGATTGACAAGTCCGATCAATCGGAATACGAATAATTTTTTTTCCTGTTGGCTCGATTGATCGGACTATAAGGACTTCTCAAATCCTGTCAGTCCTACTATCGGAGTAATGGGATTTTAAAAGTTCGCCTAGTTCGATCGATCGAACCAGGAGGTCGTTTTTTCTTCCTGTTGGATCGATTGATCGGACATAACCGTAGACTTGATATTTTGCTAAGTCAAGCTCACGATTGCTACGCGGTTGAAGTAGGGTAGGAAGGGGCATGTTGAGCAGGCGGGTAAGTTGGGCAATCGCAATATCTCAAAAACTACTCACGCTACATGGGAACACCTAATGGCGGAAAGTTAGGTCCAAGTGAGGGGAATCTATTTCACTAATGTCACATAAACTTCTGTGACAAGTATTTACCTACTAATGAACGTTGATTTCGGATATATAAGAATTCTGAGATAACATTTATCTGATAAAGTAATCAAATTTTTTTTTTCTATTTACTCATATAAATTTAGTTACACATATACATAATAATCAAACTCATAAAGTTTGATTATTATGTATATGTGTAACTAAATTTATATGAGTAAATAGAAAAAAAAATTTGATTACTTTATCAGATAAATGTTATCTCTATCTCTGATCAATTTACCCCATACCTATGGTCAACTTACCTCGCTATAGGGTTATGTTGAGCAATTCTGACTTTGATTAGTTTAGAGCAAATACTTGCTAAATAATGCACGATACAATAAACCTATCAGGGGATATTTATAGCCAGATAAATTTCCTAGCAATCAAAGCGAGTTTCATTTTTCTGGCGCAAACCATTAAGAAAATATTCCAAAACTGCTCAATGTGCCCCGCTCTACCCTACTCCCGATTCCATATTTGCAAAAAGCCATGATCTTATCGAAATACAACTTTTACCTGCCACCAAATTCACGAGTGTGCCGCGAACATATGGATGCCGAAAACTGGGACTCTATTATTAACGCTAGTACTGCTGTCACGAGTTTCAACGAAATTCACATATCAGACAGTACAAATACATAAGAGTGTTCTGCAGTTAGCACAAATCACTGTAGCGTCTGTCTTAGAGTAAAAATAAACGATTATCAAAGAATATGCCTATTATTTCAATATATAAAATTTACTAATTCTAATTCACACCGAAAACAGGCTAAATCCATGAGCGGTTTTTAGAGAATAAGGGCTCTTAAGATTATTTGTTAGATCATTCCATCGAAATCACTATTTCGTGGTAGTAAAATTCTGCGTCGAAAGGGAGAAAACACTTTTGAGATGTTGGTAGATTACAAAATTAACCATAAAACTACCGGTCGGACAAACAGGAAAAATAAAAATTGTGTGATCGGATTATGAGGATTTTTCAAGCTCTCGTGGTTCGATCAATCGAACTAGACGAACTTTTAAAATCCCATTACTCCGATAGTAGGACTGACAGGATTTGAGAAGTCCTTATAGTCCGATCAATCGAGCCAACAGGAAAAAAAATTATTCGTATTCCGATTGATCGGGCTAGTCAATCGGACCATGCGACCTAAGGGAAATTTTCACAGATGTGTGTTTCGGTTGTGGCTGTGTATGTGTTCATTTATTGTTATACAAATACTAAAAACACAATAAAATAAAGATATTGATAACGGCAACAGGTAGACGCTTAAAATATTCGCAGAATATTTAGTTATGTATTCACTTTAACAATAAATAATCAAATAAAACCAATATTTAAGGGCTCCCATACTTACAACATACATATTGTTGACCGTTTTTATAGATACCTTATACCCTTCGTGCGCAAGCTTCGTGCAAGTCCGACTCGCATTACGCCGGTTTTTAGAATTCTTATCTCCATGCTACCTGTGTATGTGTGTGTGTAATTCCATTCATGGATGTTTCATGAATGGTTCGTTCCATTCGCCTCTTTTAAAATTGCGATAACTTAACTCTCAGTAAACCGGCCATTAGTAAAGGGTCTTTGGGAAATCGATGCAATAGTATTACAACAGCTTTATGTATACCTGGATATTATGAGTGTTTTAGTTTATGTAAGTTTTCCAAAGCTAAACAATGGCAGAATTAATGCCACTGCTCGTAACACAATACAGTTTGCGGCACGTACACGGGCAATTATAATAACATTTTGATGTTGCTTCCGTGTGCCCTCACTACAAACTTTTTGTACTCCAGCAATTCTATCTGTTAATTAGATGACTGACAGCGATGTTAAAAATGTACCTATACATTATAACGTTGTCTGTGGTATTCATACAATATAGGTATGAGAACAGTTGTTTCTTTTTTTAATTTTTGTAGTTGGCATACGTCTTCCACATTCTTCCACTGTCGTAGAAAAAATAGCGTATGCAACAGTATGTATGTATAGTAGGTATGTATGTACAGTAGGTATGTATTGGTTCTTATAACTCTCGGGTCAATTATAACAAAACTCGACTTCGTCTCTTTTTGTAACGGCGACCCTCTTAAGTTTTAAGAACCCTTATTAATCCCGCTATCTACAATGTGAAAGGCCTTAAATCATTAGTATAGTAAAAATAATTCTTAGTAGGTAGTTCACTACAAAATTAATGTAATCATAAGTATAAAACAGTCTCCTTATACTATAAAGATTGTCAGACAACGTACTGAATCAAAGGTTTGAAGAACCTCGAAATTTTACACATATGTAATAGGGGCAAAAATATAACGCCACTATTTACACTAATAAGCCATGCAATGGGTAAAACTAGGTAATTCTAATTATTTCAATGGTGAAAACAAAAAAAACTTTAGGTATTCGCACGACGTTCCAAGTAAATTAAATTACGTTCGCAAATGAGTCGAAAGACGGGTTGCTTAGAGTGTTCGGAATCGAGCTTCAGCTCGCTCACATCAGACAAGCTGCATGTGCAAGGGCTATTCAAAGTTCGAGTCTCGACTAACCGTGCACTTCACTCTCTAAAGCGTCTCGCCTTTGGACGGAGTCAAAATATCTAAGAAAGCAACATGTATACTCACTTGAGAGTCCTCTCCATAGTGGAGGTGCGGAAGATCTCCTCCTGGTCGAGAGACAGCACGCAGTAGATGTCCCGGTGGCACGCCACGCCATGGCTGCGCGCCGGCAAGTTCTTGGCTTCACCTGCACAACAAAGCGTTTCTTACGACATGTTCAAAATCCGAAACCGCCACGTGGTCGTACCACAGAAAAACATTGCTTGACCAAATAATAGTTTGGCTTAGGAAATAATACATCTAATATAGCTTATGCATTAGCTTATAAATTTATAAATTAAATACATTGCACAGACGAAGTCGCGGGCACCACCTACTATAAAAATATAACTGTCAGCGTCACTTTTAGGGTTTCGTACCCAAAGGGTAATAAAACGGGTCCCCATTACTAAGACTCCGGTGTCAGTCCCTATGTCACCAGGCTGTATCTCATGAACTATGATAGTTAGCCAAGCCAAGCACTGCCCCCAACAAGTCGTAAAAACAAAGGCTTTGACCATACTTTCCTTTTCTCGAAGCCATTCAGGTCATTTTAAACCTACTATACTATACCTAAGTTATAGAAAATTCAAAAATATTTGAAATCATAGCATAAGTCAGTTTGTTATTCTATACACACATACGAGTACATGCTATTACAAAGTTAGTTAAGTAGTTCATGCAAATGTTAGCTAGGTAGGTAAGGTATAATACCTACAATACTGACACTACGATGTCAGTATAAATATGGGATGCATACTCGTATGTATAATAAAGGGCTGCCTACAAAAAGAGATGAGATCCCGTGTCTTTTTACATGTAATGGTTTTTGATGGGATGTCTTATACACGGTGACCTCAGCCATTGGACAAACTCTGAAATCCCACATAAGGCCTAGCAATGCCCTAACGTATTTTTTTTTTTATTATAACAAAAAATATAATGTGTTATTTCCAATAATCGACAACAAAAAGAAAGATACCATTTTTATCATTGGCAGTGTTTTTGACTATAGCATATTAGTGACTTATTTTATTTATCTAATGATGATATTTGTCAACAATAAAAATGTGACATAAATAGTAATAATAATCAAAAAAGGCGAAGAAGATTTCGTACTATTCTATGAGGATTTATTATCCCATGAATTTGAGTTGCATACAGACTGCTCCATAGTAACAAAAAGTAATTTGTTCATTTCTTCGTAACCACCGCACCGATTGTTATGATACTTGGTTCTAAACACCGTAACGTATATGTACGTTTTGGCTTTGTCGAATGGCTAAGGACATACTGTATACTTAAAACCAGAGGGGTGTTAATTCGCGTTTTACGTTGTATCAAACCCGGTCAATAGTTAGGCCTGAACTGTCAAGGTTTGTGCAACTCGTTTTTCCTTACGGTGGAGTTCAGATATATTTACATATCAAACAGAGCATACTGATTTATACCTAAACAAAATAAATAAACACCAATATAAATAAATAATTTATAAAAACGTGCTCTTATAATATGAATAAAATTTCGATACATATTTTGTTCTTAGCTAAACGTCAAATGTAGGAAACGTGAGTCGTGAACCTTCTGTAATTCATCAGTAAGTACTACATATTTACTTATTCTGTGCCAAAACGGCGCATACGTGAGTATGTCAAATCTGAATATTACCTGAAAGTAAACTCTGCATAGATTTAAAAAACACAGCAGCTAAACCGTTAGTCATAGTTAATTTAGTCCTTATCGCTGATTACCTGTACTACATGAGTTTAATGTTCGATTCGCCTCATTAGGTGCTAAGCACGGCAAACGTCTATGTTATATCGCCTATATACCGACTTCATAGCGTAGGTAATTTGTAAAATGTGTTACTTGAGAATATACCTACCTACGTACCTAACAAATATATAAATCAATCAAATCAAAATAAACGTTAGGTAGGCACTATTAGCTTTCTTCATTTGAAAACTGACCTTCTTTGAGAACTGATAGCTTGTTTTATATTTGCGGTGGCAAAAAAAAAACAGTTACTCTTTACTTATAATCTTGTTACACTACTCTTGAGGGGACGATCAGACCAATAATTGGGTTAAGAATTAAATAACTAACAAATGCCCGTAAATAGGTAAGTATAAATAATAAGAATTGAGTTTGCTAAGTTTCGTAACTTGCTGGCCGACCTCGTCAGATATCGCCATAATGGGAGACAAGGTGAGGCAACCAACGACCCATAAGCAGAGCCCTGACGCTGCCACCTCAACTCGCAATAGTGGACAAACATCAAATATTCGCGATTGTTTCAATATCTACAACCCTGCTCTCTGCAATAGATTTTTGATACATTATGGGAAATTTGAAAGTATACCTATATCCAAATATTCGTAATAAAAATAATTATTACGCATTTTAAAATTTCTGACACCACTATTTAAGCCAAGGTTTCGAATAAATCTTTCTATATTTAGTTACGGATCTCCCCTTAATAAGTATCATTTGACATAAAGAACAACCTGTAGGTATGACTTCACTTGTACATAGTGTGTATTAACATAAGTATCATTGCGAAATATATAAAAAAAAATTGTAATTTTTCAAATCGATGTAAATAGGTACACCCCAAATATAAAACATGCACATGACAGTTGTGCATTTTATGCCCCGTCAAAATTTAAATGTGAAACGGATTTCTCTTTATTTGTCGTTAAAATACAGTAAAGTAGGTACATAAAATACACTTAATTCATAAAGCCCTTTTACTAGCACAGGAAACGTCCGCCGTTACGGTACCTAGTAGTAGGTACAGTCAAGTGTAAAAATATGGGTGGACACATCTTACTCAAAAATTTGTCCCATAGCATTTTATTCCATTCTAATAAGGGCGTAGTACCATATTTATGAGACGATTTTGTCGATACGTATTTTTACACTTGACTGTACCTACATAATTAATAAGATAACTCTAATGTTACTGCTTCCAGTTACTGTCTGTACTAACAATCCTATAGATACGTTTCTCAGGCAGAGATATATAGTTCAAGACTAGTGTGCGTACCATGCATTGAACATGGCCGTATTCGATACCGTCTGCGGCGTCCGGGGAAAATCCGTCTCGCTCCTGCCACAGTAGGTAATGGTAGGAGAGACGAAAATAATTTCGAGCGCCACAGTCGCTATCGAATACAGTTGCGTGCAACTCATGGTGATCACATAGCAAGTTCAAGTAAGTTTTGAGTTTGTAAACGGTTTTTAAATGATGTTTAAAAATAATAACTTATCAGAGTTTTCTACCATAATTATTGTAAATTGTAATCTTCTAGAAACCTCGCAAATCTAAAGCACTTTAACGAGCTTAAAATTGCGAAAAGCATCACAATGTAGGGCAAACTAAAAGTAGCATTATTTAGTATAATTAGTTAAGGTTGTATTGCAGTCGAGTCGGTAAGATTGTTGGTGCGATTGTCAGGGCGGACAAACAAAGGAGATGCCTTAATTCCTACGGCCGCAAACTCCCACAAATTCGTCATAATTGGTCTGCGAGAGAAACTTGTACATAATTGCTGATGCAAAAACAAGCATCATCATCATCATCATGTCAGTAATACACGGCGATAACTGGATCGTGGGAGAGAAACGGGAACTGCTGAATAGCAACACTAGTTCCAGTATAAATGTAACATGTAAGTAGGTACACACTGATATGTAGCCACAATGGATATCATTAACGCGTTTCTCCATCGTGCGTAAAACTGTTATGTTGAAATCGAGAGTAGGCATGGTATCAGGATAATCAAGTGTACAAATATGAGTGGACACATCTTACTCAAAAATATGTCCTATACCTATAGCATCTTATTCTTGTATACATAATAAGATCGTAGCAGGTACCATATTTATGAGACGATTTTGTCAAAACATAGTTTTGCACTTGACTGTTCATACTTTACCTAGTCTGAAAAGGTAGAAATTTTCACAATACATTCATTTAACCTTAGACCGAATGCATTATTAAATTACACGCGTATCTTAATAAAATGACATTTATAATACTACATATGTACCTACATGCTCATCTAAGTTACGTACCTATCTAGCTATTTATTAGGTATCCTATCTTTCAGCTCAACCAGACATCGGACATGTGATGAATTGATGATTGAAATTTCGTATTAAATATTTGCCCTAACCAACCGAGAAACACAATGACCTCAACAGAAATTGTAAATAACATTTTAATTAAAATAAGTAATTTTCAACCAGTCGGTGTATTGCAATGAAGTCGTTAAAGCGTGGTGAATGAACAGATCCAGATAAAATGAATCATGACATTCATGACTCGCACGTCGAATTACAGCGTACACTACCTTCGTTGTCTTTCGTATATGTACTTAATGCATACCTACGTCGAACAATGCATATATCGCGAGTAGCTCAGGTTGGCGTAGTTTTTGTAAGCGTTTTATAAATACGGTACTATAAGTAAGTAGTGTGGCTGTGGGGTCGAAGGTGAGATAGCGTTTCACAGCGCCAGTAGCGAGCACAATAGACGCTGCGTGCGGCTTGCGCGACCCACGAGCGCTGGAATCGCACGCACCGTGCGAATGCGAACACCCACACGCAATCACCCACTGTAATATAATACACCATTTCGGAGGTGCAAGACTTTGAAGTAGAGACACTTCTTTGTTTTCGTTTATAACCTTTTAGATTAAATGGATTTAAAAAATAAGACAAGATATTCGCGGAAGAACGAAAGGATGGACCTACTGGAGTTCGCGATCTAGTTGCCGCCGTGTTGTATATGTATTGAGACCACATTACATTTTAATAATAACACATAACCGTTAAAAATCTTTCATAATTATGTAATCGGTTCAGACTTGCCAATACAAAAATAAATAATTCAGTCAACGTTGTACTCGTAAATGTCATGATCATGAGTCATGACATGACAATGAAATTATTTGACTGTTACAACCACAATAATAATCGCATTTGGAACAGTAATTAATTACCACAATAATTTAATCTACCAAGGTGCGGCATTTTGGGCGTTTTTATTTTTTGTTGTTTAAAAATATTTTTTTGTTAAATTGGATATTTTCCGTTTTTACTCAGAAAATAACGCGCCAAAATGCACTATTTGATTATAATAACTTGGACATACGAGTAAACATAACCCTCCTTCGGCAGTCGGGCACCAACATACTCGTATGCATGTGACATGTCGATACAAAATAATTATGTGTCCCATCTTAGCGTACCTACCTATATCCTCGCGATTTCAGATACTAGGGTAAGCGGTAGTGTTATATTTGTGTTGTTTAATATTAGTTATAGTTTCTATTCACTATCGTCAATAAAATAAACAAATCTAGTGATGGTATGGTATAATCATTGGCAGGGCCAATAAACACAAAGTACAATTATTGGCATGCCAATCATTGTACTCTTGGTATGCCAATATTTGTACCCTAGGGGCCAATGATTTTGTCCCATTTTTTTATTTTTTCATTATATTTCATAATTGGTTGTAAATATATTTATGGTTGTGATTTATTCAAATTCAAACATTTCTAGGGATAACCTGTCATCAAAAGTTGTACTATTTAGCACCTTATTTGGGAATAGGGTTTCTGCTCGAGATTTCTCGAACTCGAGACAACTCGAGAATTTTGGTTTCATTCGAGACGAGAAAAAAATGTCTATGACTCGAGAATTCTCGAGTCATGCGCGGCGGCCACGCCCCGTGCAACTAGACTTAAAGAAAATTAACTTGAGAATAATAAACACAGAACTTTTACTATTTTGTTTTTATAAGTAATACTTCTTCATTACAGTAGGGCCCCAGTAGGGTAAGTTGGTTCTGTGTTAAAGTCGTGACAAGGGCTTCTAATCACGATTTTTTGAATTCAAAAAAATTAGCTACACTTTTTAGCAACATTTTAGATGAGATAAAAATTACCGGAAGTCAAGAAGTATCAAGTCTTCTGATGGACCGAACATCAAAGTTAATTTTGAACGTGACAGCCTTAATGCTCAACTCGTGGTTCGACATCAAAACGACTTTTCCAGCTGTCTATTTATCAATTATTCTTACAAAAATTAAACTTATTATGGTTGAACTACCCCGAAATGTCAACTATTCAAGACTCGGACGAAGTCAGCGGTGACGATGATAATTCTATCAGAAATTGGAATCTGAAACTGCAAACAACGTGCAATATCTACAGAATATTATATATTTTTATAACAAATATGATATCTGTTAAAAGTTCAGAAATAGCCCACTGAAAAACATCTTACAAAAGCATGTAGGTACCTAACAGAAGATTCTGTTGATGCTGAAAGAAGCTACACTGAAACTCATTCCGTATTTTTTCCTTTTATATTTTATTTATTCTGAGACAATCGACGTAACAATCTTCCAGTCCTGTACTTAACTTGATCCTCGTGTTAAATCGTAATAATGTACAGGATCCCAAGCTGGTGATACAGAAAAACTTCCTCACTATTGAAATTAGGAACCTTTTGATTTGAATAGATACGCGTAAGAATCTAGAGAAGTATCGCTTTACCTGGCGAGAATGAGAGGATTTTCAAACTTTATTCAATGGCTTATATTAATTCGATGGAGGCAGACTGCCATGTTTTTTGGCCGTGCTGGACATCGGCTATGTCATGTGTAAGGAATACATTGAATAGGTACTCCGTTTTGTTAGCCCATCGAATGGGAGATCACGTTCTGCCCAGTGACAACAAGTGCTTTAAAGGATAACTGTCTTAACTCTTCAGCGGTTAAGACTGGATAAAATGCTTAATTCAAACCTCATCGCCAATTCATAGTTATAAAAAGTTATATATAAGGAAAACATGTAAAAAGATGTCGTTATAGGTTGGTTTATTTTAAGAGGTTTGCCTTTAAAAGGGTAACAATATTTTAACAATGAATACTTACGGTGGTATCCGAAAAACATTAAAATTACTATCCTCCAAAAAAAGACTCGAGACTCGAGAAGACTTGAGAAATTGGGCTCGAGATTTCTCGGAACTCGAGAATACAAATGGGCCGAGAAATCAGAAACCCTATTTGGGAAGGAAAAATGTTGAAACTCGAGGTTCACCTTAAAGGGCCAATGATTGTACTGCTTAACCTACTTCGCTTTCACACAATCTTCAGCAAACTAAAACCGCTCGCATTCCATGGCTCAAAATGCCCAGAAAACACGACCAGGTTCTGGTCGTTTTTCTTAAGTGGAGGAGGCGGCATTGAAAGTAATAACAATAAGTTACCTGGCGTGCTGCCTCTGCGTGCGTCCCATGACTCGGGCAGGTGCAACATCCGCTCGGTGTACTCCTTACATTTCATTAAATTGTCGAAAAGGGCCTCTACGTGTTGGCTCTGGCTCCGCGTACGCCCCCCAAAGGTCCGGAACACTATTGTTCCGTGATGGGAAAGACATACTCAAAAATACTAATTTGTCAAAACACTTAAGTAGTCATTACAAATCAAGACCGACTGAAGAAGGTGATTGCGGATAACCCCTGCTACGGCTCTAAGTGTTAATCTGCTTTACATTTCTACGTAGGCAATATACAGTACAATCTAATCAAAACAGGTATTTTAATATACATTAAGAGATCGCAAACGTAAATTGACGCAACTCAACGATTTGTGTTATCGGATAGAGCACGCTATGTAATCTTATCTACGACTGTCTGTATAGACGAGGGAGTAGTGTTTCAATGAGCTCACCATTTGTGAGTGAACACACGTGGAGGATCGATAACGGTAACGATAAACAAGCTCATTTTTCATTAACGAGGCGTCGAGTTTCCATGAATGGGTGCACTGAATGGAAAACGCTCGGTGCGCGGTGCGCCCCATTCACCGCGAGCGCTCTAGCTCGCTGTCTGCCAGGTAGATATTATAGGTACAACGGTCGATGTGAAAGATTTGCGTTGCACTTTATTTTAAACGATTAGCGATTTCAATGAATTTTACAATGTAGATGCGTATGACAACGACAATTCATTTAAACTAGCGTTAATTTTAAAATAAGTAATTATGTTTGCCAAGTTTTCACATTAGCCCGATGGGTATTCATTTGTGAAAAAATGACGCAATTCAATTTTTAAAACACAAGGCTTAGATGGCGAAAACTCGATCCATCTAGGTTTTATTGTTGGTAAGATTCGATTTTGAGCGTTTTTAATAATGAATTCATTCAGTATTTATAACAGTCATTGATTGGTATGTTTGAAGTGCCCAATACGCATTGAGGAAACGTAGCCTGCAGTGGGGTGCCATGCAGTGTGGCTTTAGTAAGTATTTATACCATAAATTATGTGGTTGTGATGAAAATGATACAATAATTGATTTCATGGTATAAAGTCTAATTTCATAAATTTTGAAAGTAATACCTACATGCAATAATTAGCTATATGAAAGATTTTTTGCCGCTACACTGTAGCTAGTCCAAACAGCTCAAATAAAGACGGATACTACAATTACCACGCATAACCTGCTGCATACAGGACTCGTCTTCTTCTTAGGTTTTACGCGACTACAGGGAGCCTGGGGTCCGCTTTAACAAATAATCCTAATTCCTAAGATTAGGCATAGGTGCTAGTTTTACGAAAGTGATTGCCATCTAACCTTCCAACCCAGAGGGTAAACTAGGCTTTATTGTGATTGGTCCGGTTTCCTTACGATGATTTCCTTTACCAAAAAGCGATTTGCAAATAGCAAAAGATATATTGTACATCATTTCCGATAACTCATTGGTACGAGCCGGGTTGTGAACCCGCGACCTTCGGATTGAAAGGCGCACGCTCTTACCGCTGGGCTGTATAATATAAAACATAATATATTTTCGTTAAATTTGTGGTCCATCAGCAACAATAAAACGAAATCATTACGTTACCTACGGAAGGTCATAATTTCACAAGCTCAAAGGTACGGACAGGGCCCTTTTTATCACAAGGCTTGTAACTTGTAAAAAAGCGAAAGTCTCTAGAGACTTCTACTTGTTTTACACGTTACAAGCTTTTGATAAACGGCCTCCAGCTCTAAAATATATTAACGATTTGATCCTTATGCCTCGGACATACGTTCTGAGATATATTCATGATTATTATATGTGACTGTATCTGCAAAGAGAAATCCAATGTATTTTTTTTTAATTACGTAAGTACATTAATTTTCGCTTCATGAATAGCTTTCTACACTCAACGTGTTATAAGAGCGAAATGTTCATTTGGAATTGCACAGAATGCAGTAAAAGTATGCAATAAATTGCGTTTCCTACTTTGCATCATAATATTATACTAATATTATAAACGCGAGTTTTTTTGATGTTTGTTACTCTTTCACGTAAAAACTACTGAATGGGTTTTAATGAAACTTTACAATAATATAGATTATACATCAGAATAACACATAGGCTACAATTTATTAAGATATTGCGCAGACGAAGTCGCGGGCACCAGCTAGTCCATAATAAATCTTATATCAAATGCAGGTAACACAAATTCCTGGTATATACCTACCTATAAAATTTAAATCCAACCAACAAAGCGTTCGCTGTTAAAATTACAACTAAATTAAATTATAGAATGAAGATAATATTAAAGTATCTAATGAGTAAAAGTAAATAGATAGTTATGTTTGTAGTGGTCTGGCCGTGAGTGTGGCTGGAGGCAGGATCTTATGTCGTTGGGCAGAGATAGCGCGCGGGCGCGGCGGACGGAGGCGGGCGCGGGCCGCGGGCTCGCAGCGGGTCGCGCCCCGGAAGGCGTACTGCACCCTTATCGCGCCAGACACACTTCGTGTTATCACGGATTTATGCGTATGCGCCACCACTGAGTGCCAATCGTCTTGTTACTGCTAATTGTATGATATCTTTGCGCCAAGCTATATTTTTAAACAACCTTTAACTTAAATATCCACACAATTTTAACACGGTCACTATCCCTAAATCAATTGTTTGTCTTCATTAGGAAATAAAATCACTTCAATTATCATCGGTTTGATAGTGGTAATGGCTAGCCCGATGCTACTTCAGCTTGTTAATACAAGGGGTATGTGAATTTCAAAGATTGTCCCTAACCCCTGGGCTACCCTATCACGGCAGCCTGAGTGCGAAATTTTCTAATTATATGATCCTTTCCTATTTTTAACGTTTAAGATACGTTCCGCCAATCCTACTCAGACTTACGTCTAGTGCTGCCTTCTAGATAAATCTATTACAGTTTTTACGTTAATGGTGCATTTGCGTTAATGTCTCTTACGAAACGCTTTTGTCTTGTATAGTAGCTACTTCTACCAGTTTGTTAGTCAAGTCATGAAATATTATCAGACACCACATCACTTTCTTTTTGTTGTCAGAACTATTAGAAGAATCGCATTTCGTAAGGGACATTCTAGTGGAATACCCGAGAGACAACTTGAGAATTTTGGTTTCATTCGAGACTTGTATATTAGTACAAGTACTACTAGTTTGTTAGTCAAGTCATGAAACATTATCAGACACCACATCACTTTCTTTTTGTTGTCAGAACTATTAGAAGAATCGCATTTCGTAAGGGACATTCTAGTATAATACCCGAGAGACAACTAGAGAATTTTGGTTTCATTCGAGACGAGAAAAAAATATGTCCATGACTCGAGAATTCTCGAGTCATGCGCGGCGGGCACGCGCCGTTCCGTCCCGTACAAGTAGACTTAAAGAAAATTAACTTGAATAAGAATAAGAAACACAGGACTTTTATTATTTTGTTTTTATCAGTAATATTCATTACAGTAGGGTAAGTTGGTTCTGTGTTAAAGTCGTAACAAAGGATTCTAATCACGATTTTTTTTACATAACATTTTAGATGATATTAAAAATACCGGAAATCAAGAAGTATCAAGTCTTTTGATGGACCGAACGTCAAAGTTAATTTCGGACGTGACAGCCTTAATGATCAACTCATGGTTCTACATCAAAACGACGTTTTCCAGCTGTCTATTTATCCATTTTTCTTACAAAAATGATACCTATTATGGTTGAACTACCCCGAAATGTCAACTATTCAAGACTCGGATGAAGTCAGCGGTGACGATGATAATTCTATCAGGAATTGGGATCTGAAACTGCAAACACCGTGCAACACAAAACAACGTGCAATATTCACATAATATTATATATTTTTATAACAAACATGATATATCTGTTAAAAGAAATAGCCCATTGAAAAACATCCTGCAAAAGCATGTAGGTACCTTACAGAAGATTCTGTCAATGCTGAAAGAAGCTACACTGAAACTCACACAGTATTTTTTCCGTTTATATTTGATTTATTCTGAGACAATCGACGTACCTAACAATCTTCCATGCCCGTTAAATCGTAATAATGTACACGATCACAAACTGGTGATACAGGAAAGTTTTCCTCACTATTGAAATAACGAACCTTTTGATTTGAATAGCTACGCGTATAGCAACTTAGAAAAGTATCGCTTTACCTGGCGGGCATGGGAGGATTATCCAACGTTATTCATTGCTTATTAATTCGATGGAGGCAGACTGCAACGTTTTTTCACTGTGCTTGACATCGGCTATGTGTAAGGAATACATAGCAACATACAATACACAGCAAAGTCAGGACCTCCTACTACCGCACCTGGTAAGAATATTTCGAGCGAGCTTCGCACTAGGTAATATACCAGAAAAATGGACTCTGGTCAAGGTACGCTTCATACCAAAGGCAGGAAAAAAGGACTACTCGCAGCCTAAACCCTTCAGACCAATAAGTCTAACCTCTTTCCTTCTAAAAACAATGGAAAGAATCATTGATCAGCACATCAGAGCGCACTACTTGGTGGCAAGACCAATATGCCAAAATCAACATGCATACCAAAAGGGGAAATCAACAGAAACTGCCCTACTTGACCTGTGGCCCTAGCACAAGAGTGTCGCGACAGTATCTCGCGGTCGAGAAAGACACCTGTCACTTTCTAACTGTTCGGATTAGACAGTGACAGTTGTCTTTCTCGACCGCGAGATACTGTCGCGACACTCTTGTGCTAGGGCCACTGGTCGACAAGGTGCAAAAAACCCTAGAGGATAAGCAGACCGCTCTATGTGCCTTCCTTGATGTCGAAGGTGCTTTCGATAACACACCCACAGAAACAATCCTTAATGGAATGAAATCAAAGGGTGTTGATGAAACCACCACCAGATGGGTCCAGAGCATGCTCTCTAACAGAGTGGCTACTCTAACCCTCAATGCAACAGAGCACGAATTTTACACCACGAAAGGTTGTCCACAAGGAGGCGTCCTATCCCCACTACTATGGACACTTGCAGTGGATAAAGTACTTGCAATCATGTGGGACAAAGATTATGATACGCAGGGATATGCCGATGACCTTGTAGTTATAATCAAAGGACCCTGCCTCCACACAATCTCAAACTTGATGCAAGGAGCTCTTAACACTATACTTAAATGGTGTAAAGAAAATGACTTGTCTATAAATCCGAGCAAAACGGTTGTAGTGCCGTTCACTAAGAAGAGAAATCTGGAAAAACTCGGAAAACTACAACTTAATGGACATGTAATAACACTTTCGAGTAAGGTTAAGTATCTAGGGGTCATTTTTGACCAAAAGCTAACATGGAATCCTCACTTAAAAAACATCACACAAAAAGCTAAAATGGCCTTATGGTCATGTTGTCGAATGGCAGGAGCAAGTTGGGGATTAAGACCCAATATTGCTATGTGGCTTTACACAGCGGTAGTGCGGCCCATTATTACATACGCCTCCGCAGTCTGGTGTAGTAAAGCCAACCAAAAGACAACTATAAATACCCTGAATAGCCTGCAACGCACGGCTTGCTTGACAGCAACAGGGGCCTTTTCCTCAACACCGGGGGCAGCCCTAGACGCACTGCTCAACATCACACCACTCCACCTGCAAGTGCAAAAGGAGGCCAAGCAGTGCGTCTAGTCTACAGAATAAGCACGCTAAACAAGCCTTAATGGCGCTCCCAAGCGCTAACCAAACTCAGGGCTTGGGTTTTCGAGAACAAAACCCTCAGCATGCCTTCAGATGACATGCATACGGAATGTCATTTTACCAGACTGTACAATGTGGAAATACCACAAAGACACAAATGGGCCAACGACCAAATGTTTGTCGAAAAGGGAAGCCACATTTGGTACACGGATGGTTCCAAGAAAGTTGGAAAAGTAGGATGTGGTATCTATGGTGAGAGGCCTAAGCACAGAGCCAGCGTCAGCATGGGCAAACTGGCCTCAATCTTCCAGGCAGAAGTCCTTGCCATTAACATATGCGCGGAATTCAATCTGGACAGAAACCTAAGAAACCAACACATCTACATTAACTCGGACAGTCAAGCTGCTTTACTAGCACTAGAGTCCCTAGAGACTAACTCTAGACTAGTCCAGAACTGCAAAAATAATCTAAACGCCCTGGCTAACACCAACAAAGTTACACTTAGATGGGTACCAGGACACTCCGACATTGCTGGAAACGAAGCAGCGGACGAACTTGCCAGAAAGGGCGCGGACACGCCCCTAGTTGGCCCGGAACCGTTTTGCGGAGTTCCAAAACGAGAGGCATACTCTCTGCTAAACAATCTTGAAAAGATGAGGGCAATCGCAGAGTGGAAATCCGTAAAAGGAAATACACACTCGAAAGCTCTAATAATAGGGTTCAACTTCAACAACAAAAACACTAAAGAGCTCTTAGGGCTCAAGAGGTACAAAGCCTGTGCGGTGGTCAGAATTCTGACTGGGCACTGCAAGTTGAACAAGCACATGTTTCTAATGGGTAAGAAACAAGACGCAGCATGCAGGTTCTGCCAGGAAACAGAGGAAACCGCGATGCACATCCTCTGCTCCTGCGGACCACTAATGCACAAAAGAAGTATCCACCTCGGTAGGCACGAACTGCAACCCTGTGAGATACACAACATTACAGCCCAAAGAATTTGGAACTTTCTGGACTCAACGGGAATTACGGGAATCAGTAATGAATTATAAAGGGCTGCCACAATAGATCACAACTGGTCGACGCGAATAAAGGAATACATGGAATAGGTACTCCGTGTTAGCCCATAGTTTGGGAGATCTCGTTCTGCCCAGTGACAACGAGTGCTTTAAAGGATATCTTAACTTTTTAGCGGTTAAGACTGGAAAAAAGTTCTTAATTCAAACCTTATCGCCAATTCATAGCTGTAAAAAAGTTATATCTAGAGAAAAAATACAAAAAGATGTCGTTATAGGTTGGTTTGTTTTAAGAGTTTTGCCTTAAAAAGGGTAACGGTGGTATCCGAAAAACATTAAAATTACTATCTTCCAAAAAATGCCTCGAGACTCGAGAAGACTCCAGAAATTGGGCACGAGATTTTCTCGAAACTCGAGAAAACAAATGGGTCGAGAAATCAGAAACCCTAAATACCCCTAATACAAATAAAATAAAGTCAGTATTTAAAACCACGTCTTCCAATCATAGATATGTCACTCAAATCAGTTACTTTGCCTGTCTGTTACCTCTTCCCGGTATAACCGCTTAACGGATTTGATGAATTTTGGTATGGGGATAGTTTAGTACCGGGTAAGGACAGAGTATCTTTTGTCACGTAAATCATCCCTTAAGGGGCTACCCGGCATATTTCACTGTTTTTAAAGTGAATAGGCTTTGTTCAGCTCCAAGCACAACGCTTGAAAAAAATATATAATGTAGCTAGGTATTTGGTCTACATTTGGTTCCACTAAATTGTCGAAAAACATAATACATCAAGAGAAAAAAAAATAACCGTAAACCCTTTTTTCTACCTTAAATCTGTACCTTATTATGCGTCGTAAGTACAAGAAACTAAGACAAGCATTATATATTTATGTTTACTTTAAACGCATCGACTGATTTTTGGATAGGTTTTGTACTTTTCGAGAAAAAAACTATTACACGCATTTTTCCGAAAACGCCGGCTCGAGATGCCTGCGCGGGCGACGGGGGCCAGTCGTATAAGATGGCACTAGTAGTTTATAGGGTTGCGTCCTAGTACAAGCAGCTCTTCCTAGGTGACGACTTATGCTTATAACCGGTATTGTATAACCGGTGAGGAACGGAAGCGGTAGGGGAAGAAAGCTCAAATCGCCGAGGTCATTGGGATAGGGGACGGCCTTAAAGGGGTGAAAAAGGGTTAAAATTCTGATACAACCCAGACGAAGTCAAAAGCGGGCAAGTGTATTATAAAAGTGAAAGTAATTCTGTCTGTTACTTCTTCATACTAAAACTGCTTATCGGATTAAGATGATATTTGGTAGTTTGACTCCTGGAAAAGCACAAAGGATAGTTTTTGTTCTAATTCTACTCAGACGATGTCGCGGGCAAAAATTAGTTCTTAATATATTATAAAAATACTACATAACTTATTCAATTAGATAGTGTGACATCATTTTTTATAAGAAACTAGCCCAAGATAGACGAAAAAAGATTTTGATTTTAAGTTGATTGGATCAGCTTCTGTAGATGAAAATACCTGTGGACTAACTGAAAAACACTAAACTAAACTCTGAAGCAATACAGACTTCCAAATTAGAGATTTTAGATAACTAGTGGTTTAATTTTTACTCTGTTTAGCTATAATGTATGTTTTCAATGTATATGTAAACAAAAAATCTAACTCATTCATGAGTAATTTAAACTAGAAGTATTTCTATGTATACAGTAGTGGCAAGAGAATTAAGAATAAGATTTTATCCCCATACCTACAAATAGCGTATGCCTGCAAATTTGATGATAATTTAAAAATTAATAGACATTTTTTTTAAATAACAATACAATTTATCCTTGCTTAAATAAGGTATACTCAAATGTAATGCAAAGTTCCGTAACATACCTTATTTTAAAAAAAATGGATGACCCACTTAACACTTCAACTTAATGAAGGAGCAAATTATATTTGTATGAATGACTTTGTGACTGTATATAGCTAAGATTATTTTGTTGTCAATAGGTATTTTTGATGGGGTTATCTAACAATATGAATATGTTACCAAAATACATGAGCGAGTGGTACACAAAGAGCATAACATTTTTCAGAAAATTGGACATTTACGAGGTTTTTACACAGCTCACACAGTTTTTTTGTACAATTAATGATTGTCCAACATTATTGAAATTTTATGAAAAAAGATGGACCTAGGAATACACAATTAACTCAAATAAACTTATAGTCCTGCTGTTTAGCATTAGCCATAATTATTTAAAATTTATAATAGACACTATTATCGTAAATGGCGAATACCGTGACGAACATGTAAGTTGATTGTTGACAATTAATTAAATTGAGTGGTTCAGGTCAGTTGTACTTTTACGCTTATTCCTTAGTAATCAAATCCAGGTGGTCATCAAATCTGCTTGTGGATTTTACTAGATACCGGGTACCACTAAAAAAGGACAGGATCTGGTAGGATTATCGGATCCGCTGGACCACCCTGGTTGCTATTTGTTATGTACATAAATATTGAATTTGTGAGACTCAGCCATGCTTAACTAACAACAGCATTATATAGGGGGAAATTGGTCTGGTGAAATATTGAATATTATTTATATTTTATTTGCATTATGAGGTGTGACAATTATTTTATATTGGTTCATAATTTCCGGGGCTAAAAGTAGAAAGTGAAGCTTATAACCAAAGTATAATAATTAACACTCTAACATGCACAAATTTCTATGTGTGGTAAAAAACTGGAATTTCTATTAGTTTTTTATTTTTATTTTATAAGGTAAACATCCTAGTACTCTACGCTGTACCAGTGGTCGTCAACATAGTTTGAATTGCCATTAATAAGATAAGATCCACCACACCACCGCATTTAAACGACGAAACATGTTTGTCCCTTTGTTGCTTCATATCCCACAAAATAAACAGCTTATTTTTATGTTATTAATATATTTCTAAGGAGGCTGACATTCATTAGGACTATCAGTTAATCCCAATATTTGTCATTCCGTTTGTACTCCTCTCCGTTGTACTGAGGCAACATCTATTGGGACTGCCAGCAAAAGCACCTGGCATTTACTTGTACAACCTGGGGCCTATTGCATAATTGGACTAATAATATTAGAGAATAATACTAGTTACTAGTTAACAAATTATTAGTTCGATTATTTTGCGTTGCATAATTATTTTAGGTGATCACTATTAATATTAGAAAATTGTGTTGCATGAAGAACTAATAAAATCCTAAAATTTATGATTATTTACAAGCGCTAATAAATTTTGTTGCATAATAAATTTAAACTAACTTGTAATAAGGGTGCTAATATTATTAGCAAAACCCAGAAAATTACATGAAACCGTCGGCTGATTTGAGTCAAACCTGTGATTATGACCTTTAAAAATCATTGGTGGTAATGGCAATATCACCGTAAAACTTTTACGGAATATAAACAGGCAGAAAAAATGGTTCTTAGTAAATGAGTTAGAATAACAAAGAAATTAACAAAACAAAGAACAAAAATATTAACCCATATCGTATTATTAAATATTGACGAGCGTAACTACCTATATCAAAATATGTATGATGTGAGCAAAGCGAAAAATGTTAGTATGTAAAGATCGTAGTATTTGGCGTTCTTGTAGTCTCTGCCTACCCAAATGGGATACAAGCGTGAGTATGTATGTATGTATGTAGGTAAATATTGATCATCATCATTATCCGAGGAATGCAGGAATATTTTTCGACTATTAATAAACAACTAAGCTACTTGTAATTTAAAATTACCGTGGTCCTGAGGTGAGTAGTAATAAATACAAGTTACCACAAATAATTTGATTACTTCGACTCATTTTGCAACAAAAACTAATAAAATTCACCCATAGTATTAGTTAGTAGGGCTAATATTTTAGTACTTGTACTTAATTACTTGTATTTTATCATGCAACAAAAATCTACAAGTTACAAATCAATTAACCAATATTATTAGCTTGTACTTATTACTTGTATATTCGGTCCCTTGTATCTTATTATGCAACCGAAAAGTACAAGTTACAACCAAAATTACTAATACTATTAGCTTGTATTTTATTATGCAATAGGCCCCAGATTGACTAAAAAATTTTCTTAATTTTGATATTGGGAGTATTGGGACCTTATAAAACAAACACTGCCTACATAAAAAAAGTAAAAGTATCTTCTCCCAAAGCACATGACAATATTTTATGTCGATGTATGTATAAATGAGCATAATATTGTGATTTAAACCAAAATATTTTTTTTACATGTTGAGCACTTGGGTGGACCTTAACAGTGGAACACTAATATACAAGAGAAGTATCTACTTAGGACATCATGTGTTACAATACAGATTATAGCCCTAAGAATCAGGTAACTCATAGAACCAATTGGTTAGGATAGTAAAGGTACAATACCCGAAATTCAAAAGATTACAATTATTGATTTACTGTAGAAACGGTCATTTTTATTTAGTGCTGTCATCCGCCAGGGTTTCCCCGGATTTGTCCTAGTTTGGAGCCTGTCCGGGGAGCATCCGGCCCCGATTTTTACAAATGTCCGGGTGTTTTAATTTCTTCGCCCAGTGTCGGCAATGTATGAGATGGCATCCCTATTTCTATGAAACTCTTAGTGTAAAACATCGCAATTTTTTCTTTAAGTATATTTGAACTGACTTAAAGCTTTTATAGCACCAAATTTTAAAAATTTAATCTCCTAAGACAATTAAATTTTAGACTTTCTATAAACATACTATTTCATAGCAATATATACCTAATGTTTCATAACAAATTCAAATCACACTAGAATTTGGTTGTCATTTTGTTTTAAAATGTGTGTTTAATAGTTTCATTGTATATTACAGTTATATGGTACAAAACTACAAACACAGCTAATGCTCCCAGTTAAGCCGAGAGCCAGAGTTTTCGTAAGGTAGTGAAGGAAAAAAAATCTTGATTTTGGTGATTCATGCGTTGGTTCAATACTCGCATCGAGCCTTGTTCTACTAGTTCTTATATTTACAAAAACGAAAAACAACGGATTTTTATGAACGAAGCCGTAAAGCACAAAATTGATATAGAAACCAACAAAATAAATAATTACATGCCGTTCTTAGACACGGTATTCATTGTATGTAAGGTAAGACCAATTCATTCATAAACTACGCGAACTGTCAAACCACCAGTTGCAAACAAAGAACATGCTTGTAATTAAACCACTGGAGCAGTATCCTTCCTTCTAATCCTGTTGTACTAATCGCGTACCTATTAAAATTATTCGTTTGATATAATATTCATTCATGTAGGGCACGGGAAACAAAGTTTCCTGATACCACCTGTTCGCAATGATGACAACAACATCGGGAGAGGTCGATTTAAATACAGCCAGAGGAGGAAATCATTTAAAATAACATTTATCGTTTTCGATTACATCAAGCACACAGTGAAATTTACTTACCGATCTTTATTTTTAATCGTTCTTCAACTCGCACTTTACGCATATCGTCCGCCATGTTAAATCCATTACTGTTTATCTCTTTCATCCGCTGTTATCTCTTTCGGAACGAGCCTGAGCCTGTCCCGCCACTTCCGGAGTGTCGTAATGTTCTGTTCAAGTCTTTCTTCAGATGTCTTTACTGAGCGCTTGAAATCCATTCGTACAAAAACACTATGTTACTCTCATTTATCCACATTTTCCAACAAGGTTTATCATCACACACGCACAGATGAATGTTGCCGCTTGCATTGCGCATGTGCGCAACTAATGCATTATTTTATCAATGAATGCACTCAAAGGTTTAACTGTTATAAATGTACATGGTTGCAGATAATTATTATGCGTAGAACGCGAATACTAATTGGGCTTTGCTTTAGTTTAGTTGAACACCTCTTCGAAGTAGCTCAAAATAAAGTTCATCAAATTATTGAATGAACAAAAATTATGAATGGACAATTACGTCACGTCACTACAAAGCGCCTGCGCGGATGTGTACTAATACTAATCGTTACAAAGCGTGGCAATATTTAACAAACTATTTTATTCTTTATTGCCAGAAGCAAAAATTTGGTAATAATTTTTCCTCTAAAAATCAATTAATTAGACAGACTATAATATATGAATAAATCTCAATCTCTTTTTTAATAAACATTATGAAGATTATGAATTATGTGAGCTTGGTAAAGATTGCTCAAAATTATTGTTTACCAAAATAGCCGTTTAGGGGTGAAAATCATACGCATTTCATTAGTACGGACTTATATTTTAATTACATGTTTATTTATTTTAAAAAGGTTACTGCAATTTATATCTTGGTTTGATACTGTCTTCGTAAAGTTCAGTGTTGGTCTTGCCAGTTTGATAAAAAAAGTGACATGACTTTGACACTTGATATGTTATTTTATTTTATTAAGTTGTGGTTTCACTGTGATTCTGATTACGTGTCTACGTGAAAATAAAGGATTGTTTGCAGTTTTTAAAGCGTTACAGTTTATTAATCAAATTGGGCAAGTCATTGTGAATAAAAATGAAAGACGATTATATACACATCGATTGTAATATAATTTATATCGATGAAAACGTACCGGGACCCTTTGAAGACAGTATTGAGTACAATAACATAGTATGTAATTTTAATTCACGACTTATAAACTACTGTAAATGCAATTCAAAATGTACTATAGAGTCATGCCAGTGCTTGATAACATCAGGGTATGCTAATTATGAAAAAGAAGGATATAGATTAAACTTCTTCAAAGATTTTGGTAAATCATCTTATCCTATTATAGAATGTAACAGTTCATGTTCTTGCTCGGAAAACTGTGGAAACCGTGTTGTTCAGAAAGGACCTATTAGAGGTTTAGCAGTGAAATCTTGTAGCATCATGTCCAAGGGTAAAGGACTCTTCACTACTGAGTTCATTCCTAGAGGTGCTTTTATATGTGAATATGCTGGTGAAATCATAACTCTCGAACAAGCCAAGAAGCGGCATCAATTAAATGATACACTCAATAAAATGAACTATATATTTTGCCTCAATGAATACTGTAATGGAACACAGTTGCAGATGATTATAGACCCTAGTGAGCTAGGCAACATCGGTCGCTACATCAACCACAGCTGCCAACCTAACTGTGTCATCATGCCTGTCAGGGTTGATAGCCCTTTACCCAAATTGGCTATATTCACACAAGTACCTGTACCTCCTGGTTCTGAAATAACATATCATTATAGCTCAAACAGTTTTAGTAATCCCAAAGAAACAGAGAATAGGAAAAAATGCTTGTGTGGCAGTGATAACTGCAGCAGCTGGATGCCGTCTGACCAATATTAAATTTATGATTAACATGTTTGCCAATGGAGACTATGATGGTTGAAAATGAAATAAACATTTGGATTACAGGTACACAATGCCTTTTCTTGATTTATTGGTCATGGAAGCTTAAAATAGATACCATACATATTACTGTAGATACCAGATAACAGTAGAAATCTTTAACTTTGACTTATTTTCTTATTATTGTAACACCAATGTCCCACAAATCTGCTGCTGCTGCGGGGGGTGCAAATCTGGTGTTTGCCATTGGTGCCTATTCCTCTAGCTACACCATTGGCAGTAGCCCAATTAAGCCCTTTTTGTTTAAAGGAGTCGAAACTAACAGAAAAAGAGATACATACATAATTTGAAAACTTATTTTTCAAAACATTACATATGGTTTTTACCTTTACCTTTGATAATTCCAACCTCGAAAACACGACATCCTCGTTATCAGGAATGTAAATGCTATTCTCTTCCCTTCTGAATTTCTCTCCCTGAATTTCTTCTTCTCCTTCTTTGAATAATGATGTCTGTCCGAGAGTTGGATAATTTTGCTGGCATTGGCAATATTATAAAAATATCAGTATATCATATAAATAGTTGTTGTTGTTGTAGGTCCTAGGGCACCCCGGAGGTGCATAAGGCCTCCACAAGATCCTTCCACGCCTTTCTATCTTGAGCAACCTTCTTGGCTTCGCTCCAGCTCAGTCCTACGGCTCGCAACTCGCTCTCCACGCTCCGCCGCCACGTGTGTACAGTCAAGTGTTCTGCTACTGCATGTAGCTAGATTAAGTTAAGGGGGTGGCAGAATAACAGCGTCTGTGGCCTGAACCTTTAAGGCCTAAGGGTCAGAAGGGCTTACGGCACAGACACAAGCTGAGCCATCTCCATTTCAGTTAGTTTGTGTTGTATATGTCAAGTGTATCCATGTATCTTTTGTAATGCAAACTTCTTGAATAAAAGTCTTATTATTATTATTATTCTCTTTATTTTCTTTAATTCTTAGGCTAGGTCATTTTATAATATGATTATAAAAGTAAAATACAAAAACACATACAAAAACAATACAAAATACATATAAACATATTATAAAAAACCTAACCTAGAGTGCCGCCGGCAATGGGACAGGGCCCAGGCTGCCGGTGGTTAGGGCCACAGAGAAAGGAACCGCCGGACTATACGCGCCGTATCCAGGATTACCGCCTTCTGCATCTGACCCTTGATCCATCCACCTAGCGAGAGTCTCTCAAGATGTTGGTCGAGACTCTTCGCTATGAGACCGTTCGCTGAAACGACTATCGGGACAATGATCGTCGAGTCAACATCCCACATGGCGGTTATTTCGTGAGCCAAGTCTAGGTACTTACTGGACTTGTCCTTCTCGGCCTTCACGAGATTCTCGTCATGGGGGATGGTGACGTCGGCGAGCACGGCCCGGCGCTGCGATCGATCAACCAGCACGATGTCAGGCTTATTATTATTATTATTATTTGTTTCTCCTTTGCGGATCACGGGCCTGTACATCCCGGTCTTTTGGTAGGCTTGCGTGGGGATACAGATCCAATACGTAGAGGCCTTTTGGAGAATTTTGCTGTGTAGTGCACCTGCTAGAACCCATTCACGGGTGCATCAATAGATACCCGTGAACCGGTCCCAGCAGGCGTTGGAGCTATTGTAAAGAAAGTGGAAAGAATACCAGGCTATGGCGTTGAGGTTTGGGTGGATCAGAAATGGACTATTGCAAAGAGTTCCGGACACCTGCCATAACAATGTTTAAAACAAGCCTCCCGTCAAAACTGAAAACATCAAAGTCATAAACTCGTCCTTCACTTCCTTACCAAGTAAAGGAAGTGACAAAAAGAGATGTATATATGTTTGTTATTTCTCCGATTCCGTAGGTTGAAAACAGTTTTGCTGATCTCTTTTGATGCAATTGGTCCAAGCAGCCAAATTAAACACATCGTTGTAATTTGGTAGTCTGTATCAATGCATTACAACTTAACTTGGTCGCATATTTTGATGGTGGATTTTACAAATGTCGTAAGAGGCACGTAATTAAGTTAGACTTACGACATTTGAGAAATCCACTGCCAAAATATAGATCGCTCCAAATTGTTCTCATTTGACAGTTATCGTACTACTTCCACGCTAGTTATTCTTCCGTGGTTTAAAACAAGTTATCGAGGCAGGCGGTGACTTGCCGCCGACTAGATGGGCCCCTGAAACTGCCGTCGCAAGGACGGCCAGGAGCAACATCGGTGTGAACGGCTCAGGGGTGTTGAGAGGTGTGCGCCGTTTTCTACCCAGTGGCTGTTGCCAGCCACTGTGCCCACTCGCGTCTTATGCATATTTCACTTCCACCCCTGGAGCATATCGCTCTAACGACTCCTCTCTGGACGGCCAATGAAGGCAAGCCAGAGCTGAGAGTCCTACGGGTCCCCTTGGGGTCCACTCCGACCGACGAAGACACGCCGGAGACGGAGACCCTTGTAATTACACAAGCGTCAAACTATCACGGTTCATGAGATACAGCCTGGTGACAGACGGACGGACAGACAGATATACAGAAAGCGAGTCTTAGTAATGGGGTCCCGTTTTATCCCTTGGGTACGGAACCGTAAAATAACATATACTATGTACCAAACAACCATGTGACTGAATAAGATAAATCCTTTACAAACTATTTTTCCTGGAAATTTCTAGTCACATTCTCTCAAGTAATCATGTAGGGCGGATAGATTCAAGTATTTCAAGTACAGTGAGCAATTTTACTATCGACAGATATCAGCATATCACTACTTATAGGCGCAGAAGCGTTCCGAAGCCTTACGCCTTACTTAAACTAAACTTCGGCCAGCACCTATGAGACGCTCCCACCTTAAACGGGTATAGGGTTGAGGAACCTACTTTTATACTTTAAGGAAACAAATTGGCATAAAGCAGGAGGTCGCTGGTTCGATCCCAGCCCTGCTCACCGGGGACCTTGGTCACTTTTTCTGTAGTATATGACATCTCTTTCAATTTATAAATTGGCATAGTTTAAGTATAGCTAGGTAAGGTAATTACTTAATTAGCATTCGTAATATTTCGTTTTCATACAAAATAATTAACTGTATCAGCCGCTAATGTAAAAAAGGCATTTCAATTAGCTCCACTAAGTAAATGTGAGGTATCGAATATCGATGAATAAGCAGGTATTTGAATAGGGGTCTATATCGATAGGGAGTCTGACAACCACAGGCCGCACTAGGCTTTTTTTAATTTATATGCCTCACTATTTTTTCCCTCCGAAAAAAGGGACTCGCGTAAATTAAAAAAAAGACAAAAAAAGCATATAGGTATATATGAAATATATTTTTGGAAATAATCGCTCCAAAAGGTTAAAAAATGCTTTTGTTGTCTTTTTTTTTTAATTTACGTGTAACCCTCTTACTATTTAACCGCATGTCCAAAAATCATGTAAAAAATCTCGTAGATATAATCTAGTAGGTAGAGCTTAATAAAGCCTCTTCAAGAAAATGAATTTAAACATGGTCAGTTAAGTAATTGATTGAATCAGGCGTTACTTTGCAGAATTCCATGTTAACAACGAAAACAATGTTACTTTGCTATTCCGCCAAACTCCAGTTAAACCATTTTTTAGCAAAAAAAACTGTGAGTAAATAGGTACTCCTATTTGATAGTTATGATCATAGTATCTACTCAAACCCCTTTTATATTCGCTTATTGTGATGGACGAAGCGCCCGACATGCTTTTGGCCGGTTTTTATTCATTACATATAGTGTACTGTAAGTACTTTGCGCCTGGCATTATATTGTTAGCAAAAGCTATAGCTTGAAACAAAGGATTGCGCTCAGCAAGCGGTGAGTGGTATCACTGGTATCGAATTCTGCTCTAATTCTAATTGCATTTTCACCATAACAGACATTTATTCCCCAAGGAACTTATTATTGTGTGACACTAACGTGTAAAAATCGTGAAAGTTCAATAAAAAAAATATTCCTTTTTTGATCCTTTAGGGTTATCAACTTATCAATAAAAGGATTAGAGTCCGTCTATGCTAAGTTAACACTGTGACAGTGCTAAGTAAACGTGATGCAAATAAGCACAAAGCATGCGATGCATTCGATTTCGACTGCGGCATTCGACAGTATGTCAGTCTCGCTCCTGCCAGAGTATTGGTAGGAGCGAGACGGACATACTTTCGAATGCCGCAGTTGCAATCGAAAACCACTCATGGTACGAACACAGGGGGCCAATTTTTGAGATTTGAACGCTCGAATATTTCATTCGAATGTGAATAAAAACGAAGTAGAAAGAGACTCCACTAGCCTTTCGAGTGATAATTCCAGTGACTTTCAAGAATACGAACTGTTAGACGGAGAGCTAGCGACAAATCGGTCATGTGGCTTCAGCTGTATTGAAACTCCGTTAGCTACTTCCCTGGACAACCTTTTCCTATAATCTTAGTGCTGGCCGGCCGCAGGCGGTGGGTGCGGGTGTAGTGGGGTGGGGAAAAAAAAGAAAAAAAATGTGGGCTCAGCGACTTAAATTTTTTTTTCATACAATTGCTCCTTACTCCCTGTGCACCCATAAAAAAATTATGAATATAAATTGTCCTAATGAAACTATTAAAACGATATCCAGCTTGCTGGGAATTAGTTCCTGGATATTATCTAATTTTCTTGGCAGAATTATTACACGAAACAAATTAAAAATTTGTCGTTTTTATTAGTCGTTAAAGTTACAAGTTGGTGACATTTACCTGTATAGTCTATATTGTATTTTACAAAGGCGTAAGATTTCCTAATTTCGAATCTAAGTATCTTATTGATTTGGCACAATAAAATCCAAACCCCTGCAGCTAAGGCATTTATTTGAAATAAAAATATAATTACTTTAAGCTAACCCGTTTCTCTACCTTCTGCGTTGTTTGTCCACAAAACACATTAGTTTGCGTAAATTAATATTTATTTATTTACACTGCATCTCCGTCTCCGTTATTTGTTTTTTTTTTGTATTCGTTTTGTATAGTGTGTTGTGTAGGTAACTTCATGATCCGTAATGTTTTCTTTTCTGTACTTGTAGAATAATGACTGCTTAGGTAATGTAATTAGGTATATGTATTGACAATTTGTCATACATGTTGAATTACATTAATCTCAGCTTTTCAAAACCATTTTAATGTTTTTCATGAACTGTCACTTGGACGATTTTCACGGGTAATATTACGGTGTATGACGTGGTCACAGTCACAGTATGTCGCACCGCCGACAATGACCGTAATACGTATAGGAACACCGAATCATGCTAGATGTGCTAGAGTTATCTGAAAGTAGAGATATAGATATGACGACATGGTTGTGAGGATGTCTATAGGAAAAGGTATCATTATACTTTGTGAGGTCCAGGAACCACCTTATGTCACACGTCAACGCCCATAGAACGTAAACGCGCATGACCCATACTCCATAGAAATTATAAATAAAATCCTGTTACAGGCAGAGATGTTAAAAGTAGGTAGTGAAATGTATTTAGATAAAAAATGCAAATACGTTATAAATTATACCTATTTCAAATAAAAATACAAAATAGTTTCACAAAAAGGTATTTGAAATACAAAATCAAAAAAAGATATTTTTAAAATACTTTATTCAAATAAATAACTACTGGTAACCAGAATCGCTGAAGGATGAGTCCCCGGCAGCCCCGTTAGTCCTGACTACGGTACTAAGAATCCCCGGCAGACGCCCGGCTACCAACCCCTACAACGAAAACTGGCCCTGGCATTGTCGAGCTGGAAGAAGAAATGAGCAGGTTACGGTGGAATATTTTGTGGCTATCCGAAGACGGCGACAGGGACAGGACACGATAACTCTAAAGAATAAGAATAAGAATAAGAATATTTATTTGCTTTAAACATTACCAGGTACAATAGGTGTTCATACAAAGAGTGGTAGGTTTCCATGTTTAACCATAGCAGGTATGCAAATGTACACATAAACTTAAAACTATAATAACTTAAGCAAAAAATATGTACAAAGTTAATACTTTACATGGTTTTCCTAATTAATGTATTTGTAATTGTAAAGTCTGGTAACCTGTTCTTCTACCGGGAGGGCGACGTACAGTCTCAAGGTGGTGTCGGTTTTCTCGTCCACAAATTCCTCGCTAACAACGTCATTGCCATCGACAGTGTGTCGTGCAGGGTCGCATACCTAAACTCAGAATATCTAAAAGGTATTCGTTGAAGATCGTTCAGGTATATGCACCGACCTCGTCACACCCAGATGAAGAGGTTGCCATACATATTCAGAAAGCTCATTTCACTGTTGTTATGGGGGAATGAATCGAAAGTGGGCAACGTTTTTGGGCAACGGAATCTGGCCGATTTCCTGGAGAAGATAGAACATGATGAATTATTTCTTCCAGAAGCCACTCCACAGGAAATGGACACGGATGAGTCCCAATGGTTCCACGAGCTTTGCAATGCTTTTTTTGCCGTATTTAAAAAGATGCTACGAACACTTCGTGCGCGAGTCCGACTTGCACTTGACCGGTTTTTAATTAATTTTATGTAAGAGTATGGTTAACATAAGTCCAACCAAAGAACAGCTACACCACAGCTTTTTCTTACCTAGTAAGTTCGGCGCATGATAGACGTGTTTTTGCGCGAAACGGAAAATATCATATATATATCCGGAGGGTTCTACCTGAAAAGCAGAATTGTCACATAACTAAACATCTACCTAAGATTTAATATAGATAGAAGCTTAGTATACTTAAACAGACAATTATAACTCGGAAACCTGTTACGTTTAGGTATATTTTACTAAAATTAAAAATTAAAAAAATATTTTTGATAAGTACATAATCTTTTATCGCTGATTGTACTTCCCTTTCAACTGTCAACTAGGTAAGTATATAGCTAGTTAAGCGGTCGGTTGTTTTGGGTGGCAATCGCTGCGTTAGACGCATGTGGTCAACGGAATGCTGTAGTAAACAATGACTCGTTTACGTCTCCTTATTTACATCTGCATCTCGCTTCCACCAGCTAGTTGACATAGACGCTAGTAAGTATTTCTAGTATTATATAGTAATATTTATTCAAACTCGTGGTAAGCACACTTACCAGATTACCGATGTAAAATAATGTGCGGCAAACGCAATGCGTCTACGCCTTATGGCTTATAACATAACGTAGCTATTGCCGCGTAAAACAACCGTGCACTTAATACTCATCGAAACAATTCTAACAAATGCATTCACTACCTACTTGAGTTGTTTTGTTTCAGATTTCCAAGAAAATTAAATAATATTTATGTAGATATGAGGAAACAATTTTATTATTTGGTTTTTAACTGGAATTGATATAAAAAGAATTCACGCTTGGTAATTGGTGTGTAGATGATATTTTTAATTATAAGACTCGGCTATATTCTCAGAAAGTTTTAAAATTTAAAAACATCGTTTACTATCGCAAACTTGGCATCAGTCGGCGTTTTATACAGGGCGTCCCACGACTATGCCGCATGGAGAAAAAGGATCTTAAATATTGCAGATAGAAAATTTTACTGAAAGGAAACTTCATAATTTAGAAATTTAAAACAATACGAACTGCATTCAAATAATTTTAATTAATCAAATATCTGAACCGATAATCGAACCCGCTAAACGTGATAACAATAAATCTTAATTTTACTGTATGGATCGAAACATTCTATCGTAAGAATTTATGTGTAAGACCAGAAATTTGTACATTTAATAAAATCATATGAATACAATACAATTAACTGTTAAGTAGAGCAGTTTAGCCGGTTTTCGGCCAGTTAAAGTAATAATTTCATTCAAATGGAATTTATGAATGATATGTTGGACGAATCTCTCTGTTATTATGCTTTTTTTAGAATTAAAATATGATGCAGTTATCATATTTCAATCCCAATCCATCATCAATTATATTTATATGATACAAAGTATGAAAATGTAGCGATTTAGCTGGTCGGCCAATCTTTTTAATATTCGGCCTCCGTAACATTTTTTTAATGAATCTTATTTCACAGATAATAGGGGTTATTTTCGAATAAAACACAAAATTATATTAATCATAAATTACTCATATTAGGAACATTATTAGCACAGTAATATTTATATGATGAAAAGTATGAAAATGTAGCAATTTAGCTGGTCAGCCAATCTTTTTTATTTTCGGCCTCCGTAACATTTTTTAAAGAATCTTATTTCACAAACAAGGATATTGGGTTATTTTCGAATAAAACATAAAATTATATTAATCATACATTATTAGGAACATTATTAGGAACTTTTATGTTATTAAGTATAAGCAACTTTTTTTTTCTTGATGTACGGGTGCGAAGCCTGGACTCTAACACAAAGAGAGGAATACGCACTGCTGGTGGCCGAACGGAAGATCTATCGGAAGATACTGGGACCCACTCACGGAGAGGATGGCTCGTGGAGGATACGCAGGAACCAAGAGATCGAAGATCTAGTGGCCGTGCCCAACATAGTAGGAGAAACAAAAGCCGCAAGACTCCGATGGCTCGGGCACGTGGTCCGTATGGGAGAAGATCGTGCAGTTTGGAGAGCGTATTCGGGTCGTCCTACTGGTCGACGACCTGTTGGACGTCCTAGGTACCGCTGGAGCGACGAGGTCGGGAAAGACCTGAGCGAGCTTTGTGCCGTCGATTGGGCAGAAACGGCGATGGACAGAGAAGCCTGGCGGTCCTTAGTGTCAGAGGCCAAAATCCACGGGTCGCTGCGCCACAGCAGTAAGTAAGTAAGTAACTTTTGTTTTAGTTAGCACCTAGTACCTAGGTTGTAAGTAACTTATCATGACCTTCCTTTCGGCCGTCTAAAAGTAAATAAATAAATAAAGAAGGTTTTAATCAAAAATTTGTTCAACCACATGCGGCCGACGCCTAACTAAGGCCTAACAGAAATAATTAAGGTGGGTGCAGTGAAAATAATTAAATTACACAACTAAGGATAAAAAGACAAATGACCTAATATCAATTTTAATTAGAAAACTCCCGTGAGTATTAGACATATTAATATACTTAGACCGGGTTACTCACGTCTATAAAGTCGAAAATAGCTCGACATGTTTCGCATGGGTGTGCGCCTGTGCGCAGAGCAATCGCCGCAAGCGCTTCTCACTCATGATTATGGGGCGCGAACCGTCCCGAAACATGTCGAGCTATTTTCGACTTTATAGACGTGAGCAACCCGGTCTAAGTATATTAATAGACCTAATATCACTATTATATCACTACCAACCGGTGCATACTACATACACATAATTTACAACTAAATATAATTACATAGGAATACTTACTAGTATTTAATAAAGTATGTAAACTTACTCAAACGATTTATTGGAATCCGGGTATACCTAGGCGATAAGTAATGTTGTGGTATATAAATTATTGAAATACTGACGCTTTTTAGAATTTATGATTCAATACCAAATTATAAAAAATAGCTAATTCATGATTCTTACATATCCTGTGTTATTTGTTTACAATTTTAACATTTGTCATCCGGTCGTCAATCAAGGTCAAGTTTAACAGATGAAATGTCAGTTGAGATAAGGCTATGTGCACACTTACGATTAAATACGACGTAATTCAATGTGGCGTCTGCCGGTAGCCGTTATTTGTATCAAGCGACGGTGGTTGTTTTGGTAAACACTACGCATTAAATTTGGATCTTGCTGGGCACGTCGGTTGATCTTGTTAAATGCTTGTACAATCCGCAGCCGCATTTCTACCTCTGTTCTCGACTCTTTTTTGTACACTAACTGTTTGACCCAACCCCAAAAAAAGTAATCCAGAGGTGTGAGGTCTGGCGAACGTGGTGGCCATGGATTATTTGAGAAGCGACCAATCCACTGACGCCCAAACATTTCGTTCAACTTTTGCCTCACTTGAATAGCAACATGGGGCGGTGCTCCATCATGCTGGTACCATGTTTCTCTGAGTTGGGCTAGCGGTAGGGTGTCCACATAGCGACCTACTGATTGGTTCAATAGTTTTAAGTATTTTCGCCCGTTATTTGACCCGTTTATAAACACAGGTCCAATAATCTCGTTTCCGTGTATTCCCGCCCAAACATTTAAAGACCAACGAGTCTGATGGGCTAGTTCACGATCGGCATGAGGGTTTTGATTTTTTTTTGGCAATTTTTTTTTTGGGTTATGTCGGAGCCCTCGGATGTCACATGACGCTTTCTATGGAAATTGACAGATTTTCCCGTCCCGCCCCGTCTCGTTCTAGTGTGAGTCATCCTTAAATCAACTCATCTACAATAGGTATGAATATCAGAAGTTTTATCAAAAGCAAAGGAAACATTATTTTAACTAAGCTCAAACAAAATCGCACGCTACGTTGTTTTGATGTTTCACTCACACTAATACTGGTCCAATTGCTTTGATGCACTGACGAGCCAATGAAAATAGTATGAAAATGAAAGTTTAAGGAGGTACCTATTTATGTAAGGGCATATTTTTATTTTGTTGCCGTTTTTTTTTCGCGTCAGATTTGAATGAAATTTGGTGGGTAGGTAGAGTTCCTTGTTCTCTTCAAGATAGAGCCAATTTCTAAGTATGTCCCACATTTTTTTCCACTGAGTTACGAAATCGTATGGAATTTTCGTAACTCAGTGGAAAATTTCATACAATTTTTTTGTCGCACATTGAGATTTTGTATCTATCTAGCGTAGAATAAGGAACTCTACCTACCCACCAAATTTCATTCAAATCTGACGAGAAAAAAAACGACAACAAAATAAAAATATGCCCGTAAAGTAAATGTATGCTATTAAACTTACATTTTGAAAAAGTACAGTAAAAATTTCATGTTATTACCGTTTTACTACGTAATGGCCGAAAACCAGAGGTGGCCGGTAAACTGGCTAACTACCCTGTTCACAATCAATTAACTTTTTTTTAATATGAAATAACATTTATTTTCAAAATATACATATACACTAATATACAGTAACTTACCTAGCTACCTTCCTCTACCTACCTTAAATCTAAAAGATGCTGGCGGCAATTCCTCGTTGTATCGCAATATTCGCAATGCTGATACGTTGTGCGAGGAAGCCACCCAGCTCTTCGGTCACCAGTAACATCAACCAGACATTTCGCGATTAAGTTTATTAAATGCTCAAAATGTTTGCGGTCCTGTTCTCTACACGATGTTACTCTTTTAGTAATTTCGTTTTTTTTTTTAGATTAACTCTATTTTGTTTTTATTTTATCATACAATTATGATTATCCTATTAATATTATAAACGCGAAAGTTTGTAAGTATCGATGTTTGTTACTCTTTCACTTAAAAACTGAATCGATTTTAATGAAGCTTTACAATAATATATAGGTACATCAGAATAACACAGGCTACAATTTATAAAGATATAGATAAATTTTATTATAACTTCTCAAGTGTGCAATGGCTAATTTAAGGGTTCCTTTTTTACTATTTTAGTACGGAACCCTAAAAAGGAGGACGATAATATGCGAACAAAAAATATCTTTGCATTGCAAGTAGGTGGCAGTTTGGTACTAGTTGTGTTTTTTTTTTGCAGGTCTCATCAATACATGAGGAAAATCCTAGTGTATAGGAACCGGCCCAGCCGGTAATGCGTTAGAGACGCAACGCCGAGACCCTGCACAAGAATGTAGATACCTATAGACGTTGAACCCGACCGGGCGGGCCGAGCGATAATATATGTAAGCAATATAAGCTGTCTGGTGGGCAGCGGAGCCGCGAGTAGCGACGCGGCCGACAGCCACTGTACACGTAGACCGGCACTCGGCGGAACCTACCTTCCACTAGCGAGGAACGTGCCAGAATTTGACGGCCAATTGAAGCAATCATCTCGTTGAGAGTAAACAAACGGTGCGTATGAATTTATGTAATATTGGCCTCTTGCATGCCGCGCCGGTAGCGAAACTATATACCTAAACTATTTAATCTTGAAATGTTTTGTTTTTCTGTAGACCGTAGTTTACCTCATCTTCATGTTTATCTTGACTTGATTCTCTTGGTTCTCGTTACCTACTGCTTGAAAATACATAGATAATTAATAACGGTAAGGCGTCCGACTTTCAAGCCTGAGGTCGGGGTTTCAAACCCTAGCTCTTAAAGATGAGTTTTTCGAAACTTGTGTATAAAATGTCATTTGATATTTACATGCATCTGTTGCTTTTCGGCGTAGGAAAAAAACGAGGAAACCTGCATACATTGACGAATAAATTCAAAGGTGTATGTAAAGCTTGTGGTCTATTCTATAGCCCTCTCGTGGTTAAAAGGAGGCTTGTGCCCAGCAGTAGGACGTATACCCAACCCATAAAGGCTAGATTACACTTATTAAGTCTCTCGTACTGCTTCTTATTTTTTAAGCGGCAATTATTTTAAGCTACGAATTATACTAAGTGTTTGCATAAGAAAAGTCGAATCGAATTGTACAAAAAAACAATACCATTCATTACTATTAAGTACCTACGTCCGTGTTTACTATGTTGCGCCTTTAGTTTATTCACCTGTGCTCCGTGTTTTGTTTTTTCCATAGGTTAACTCTCTTTAAACCAGCTGTAAATTGTAATATTGAATTCGCTTTAAAGCACCTGTTGAACAATTTCCTACATAATCTCCCTGCAAAGACAAACTGATCTCTTCCAGTGTATTTCATCATAGTGGGACATGACAGGCGAACTTTCTATACGAAACATCGTTTACAGCATGCCTACCACGTACATCGAAAATTGGCATTGACGGGAAAACGTCTTTGTCACTCCAATATGCAAGTGTGATAGTGATGGAGATACAAATCCGCAATCGTTCGTTTTTCGTGGTATATAGGCCCTGATTACAGTTTTATGAAAGTTTTCTTGTTTGGTATGGACTAACGAAGTAGGGGGAGGATCAAGAGGATATTTCATAAAATAACACATGAATTATAGCTGGCCATATACGGTCGGGCATATCTGCCGGATCTGCCAATAAATGTATGGGAAATTTGTGTGGCGGATGCCCGGCGGACATACCCACTATGGAAATCTGAAGGATTGGCCGAACGTATATGGTTGGCACATGTTACTCAGTTTGTTGGTGTTGGACCCATTTCACTTAGATCCTGATGCGTTTGTTGGATACACTTAACGGCCACTAAAATTAAACGAGTAGGTAGGTACGTGAAGCGAGGAAAGACAATCCACTATAAGTGCCCACTGTTCTATTCAATTCGCGGTACGAAGTGCGCTAACGACGTCCGTTCTGATCATGCTTATGGTCATGAAACTGGCAATCCAATCCACATACCTAATATGTATAGGTCAAATCTGAGCAACTGTGGCTGCTTTTTGTTTGAGCAATCTGGTGGGAATTAAACTTTATGAACGCCCAGCCAATGTTTGCTAATGGCCGCTCCACACCATGTGCTATGTATCAGCAGAACGGGATGGCAGTATTGCATAACCCCCCTTACTCATATCTGTGTCCCTAATCATCGCCCATCATGGCCCATTGTGTGGAGCGGCCATTAAAGTGAGAGATGAACCGAAATTTTATGTGTGGGATTGCGGCTTCGGGAAGAGCTCCGTTAAAAAGTACCTACACGAAGTTTGACCAGTTATTAAGTATCTGATATTACACGGAACATGTAACGTTTTAATTAACTTTGTAACTTATAAATTGAAATAGATGTCATATAGTTACTAAAGAAAAAGAACTTATAACTTTGTAACTTTAACCGTTACAGAGAAACCTACAACAAAAACAAGAAAAGAAAGGTTTCTACAGAATTTTTAATTATATCGGCAAAATGAATACATATTATCTGTAATAATCGCTCAGGTGGTCGTCTCTCATGACCTTTGCTATAACGACCTATAAACTGCTGATAGGTCGTTAAAACACCGATAGACGAACCGGGCCTATACCACGAAAATCGAACGATTGCGGATTTGTATCTCCATCTCTGTCATACTTGCATATTGGAGTGACAAAGAGGTTTTCCCGTCACTGCCATTTTTCGATGTTCGTGGTACGCATGCGAACTACGAATGCTAATTTCTATTTTTCTATAATTCTAATGTTACGTTTATATTAAAATCGGCCAAATGCGAGTCGGACTCGCTTACCGAGGGTTCCGTATAAACGTTGAGTTGCAACTGCACCTAGAAGTAGAATATTTGACGTCAGTCACGTGTATCGACAGATTGGGGTCACTCGTTTGCACGGCTAGAGTTAGTATCTAATCTCTCTATCATCATTTTTCATTAAAAATAAATTAAAATGTGTAATCAATCCTCTCTCAATCTGCCTGGGTTAACCTTATTTACAATTCACTTTTCCAAAATTAAGTTCTCGAGATATTTAACGATATGAGTGATATGACAAACAGACAGACTGAGTCGCATTATAAGGGTTCCTTTTTTACCATTGTGGCACGGAACACTAAAAATCGAGTTTGTAAACTTACTTAGACTAGTCTTGGAATGTGATTCGTCGTACCAAAACTGACAGTTAGATGTGAATTTCCGCGGATTTGTCACTTCCCCATTTGTCACACGTAGAGGATATGATGTGGATATCCCCTTCTGATAGTGCCTCTACATGCTCGGGCTCTCGGCCGAATGTTTCGGCCGCGGGCGAATGTACCCTAGTACACGCTCATTCGAGACAGACTATATAGAGAAAATTTAAGCCAGACCAGAGACAATTTAAGCTTTTTCAGTTAGTTTGGGTGAGTTAAAAGGTGTCTTAAATAATTTCACTTCGGGTGAAGCTATTTAAAAAGTGTCTTAAATAGTTTCAATAACCAAAGCTATTAAAAACTCCGTTTAACTCACCCAAACTACCTGAAAAATCTTAAATTGTCTGTGGTCTGGCTTAAATTTTATCTATATAGTCTGTCTCGAATGAGCGTGTACTAGGTTGCATTCGCCCGCGGCCGAATCATTCGGCCGAGAGCCCGAACATGTAGAGGCACCATGACAAATTAGTAGTTCGAGAGCCCCTGTCTTTCCGTGCCCGATTCGTAATCATATCGTGCCTAATGCTAGTAGTGCTAGCAACTCACAGATCGCCTCCGGTGTAGACCTTCATTTATTGCCGGCCTAGGTCTAACCAATCTTTCGTGGACGTACGCGTATGTTATAGATTAAGAGCTAGCCCGGGAAAAAACAGTTGAGCCAAACTTTATTAATAAATCCGATTGTCTGGCGGCTGCTTATCGATGGAAGCCAGTGTGGCAGGCCTGCAAAGGCTTGTAAAATCGATTGAAGCATGAAGGTGTGCATGCAATTCAATCAATAACAGCCGCGCGGCTAGGCGACTAGGGTAATGCCGCAAAGAAGAGTCATATTTTTAACAATATTTGCCTATGTTTGCGATTGTGTATGTTGTTATGTTTGTGTTATCGGTTGCTCTTTAGCGTCGAAACAACTGACCCGATTTTTGTGATATCAATCAATTGAATCGATCCTTTTGGCACGGGTCGAATACTCGAATGCAAAAAGCTGATACTTTCGTTTCGAGTGATTTAAGAAATCCCTTTTATGGACTACTATTTTGCCCAATGAGCAGCTGCAAGAGGTATATTTCTTAGGAGAATTCACAAAATGTACCTAAACAAAAAACTCCGACCGTATTTTTATTATTGTTTGCATACGTTGTATTAAAATAACTAATCGGGATTTGTTGCTCTCAGACTGGTATACTTTTATCCGGGACTAGCTCCTCGTGTACATACATATAATCAGTCCGTGACCGCTACCTACCTAGGGTCCGGTCTCGCCGCTTTATTTGTTTATTTTACAAATAGGTACAGTATACGAGCCACATATATTAGTTCCTTTTAGTATTCCGTATTTTTTTTATAAGTAGGTACCTACTTACTACCCGTTTTTTTTAACTTGATTAATGTAGCGGCGGCGTTTTATCGCATGTCGTTAAATATCAAAAGAAACACCTCAAAACTATTTATTAAGAGAAATATTAAAAATACATAAAATCCAAAAAATATGTAAATAAAAGGAACATTAACATTGAAACTAGCTTATAAATAAAAAGCTGGCTCCAGCTCGGTGCCTTGTGGCATAGTGCCAGGGAGGCTGGCGGCATTGCCGCGCTGGACGGCAATACCAAGGCGTTGCGCTAAGTACGGCCAGCCCTCCTATCGCCCGTCGCCTCCACGAGACGCTTAGCTATATATATCCTTATAAATGATGTGGGCGCCAGGTCCCCACGTTCCAAGCGTTTCCACCCCTAACGGGTCAAACAGGGACGGGTCATGCAGCCAGGATCAATGGAAAATATGAATATCGAAAGTGGATGTCACTTTTTAAACTTAGTGAAAAAAGTTTCCTTTATCTGCTATGGTTAACCATTATTATAAACCTACAGTTATCAATGTTTTTTTTCTTCTCCATACTGTATATATGTATCGAATACCTTACCCACTGGTGGCCCACTAACGCGCACAGTACCTACGACGGAAAATTTATATCTCCCCCTCTATCGCACTTACTAATCCGAGCTCTTCAAAGTAAACAAAGTGCTTCAAAATAATTTTACATAAATTCTCATATTTGTTTAGCGTTGAAGACGCTTGACTATATTATAAAAAAATATTAGAATCCCAGCCCATCCAATAATACCTACCTGCTCCATGGCCTGAGCAACCTCTACCATGTATTATCGGCCGATACTGTATTTTACCTTGTTCCATCTCGAACACTAACTACCTAGTTAAACCGGCTAAGATAAAAAACAAATGCTGCTCCGTAGGCGTAGGTTACTTCATCCTTTTTGGTAGGTAGAATAGAAATACTGATGTCACGACATCACGATTGGGTAGCTTGGTTGCAGAGTAGATGTCGATATATATTTATAAAAAATAAGTATTTGTAGACACAGTTGTTACAATGTCATTTGCTGCGACTGCCTGAGAAATAAGTAGGTAAAGCTATGGCTTTAAAGTAGCATACGATGGTGGTTTGATATATCAGTGACTTTCAGTACAAAAAAAAAACTTTTTCATCTTTTTTTATTTTATTTCTCTACATAATCTCCTTATAACTCAATGCAGTTAAACCAGCGGCGTTCAAGCTTTATCAACCCCTCCAAAAAATAGTTTATGCCACACCGGGCCATAAAGTGCCTTTTTCCGCACGCTGCGCGTACGGAAAAAGCCGATTTCTGCCCAAGTGTGGGCATAAAATGATATACCTAACACGTGAGGTAATAAATAAAGCCCTTGATCGCATATTTACATCCCTCGCTTGCAGCTCGGGTCGCAAACATCTGCGATCTCGGCCTTTCTTTGTTTTACCGCACTAGTTAGGTAATGTACTATTTCAATACAGTTGCTCAAAAAGTGCCCTTTTTTGGCTGTTTTGCGTGCGCAAAGTTCGTTTTTGCGAACTAGTGCTTTTTACTTTTCCAATCTTTTTAAATTTAGTTGTGTTCCTATTCATGACTGCTTACCGAAGAGTATTATTGTTCGTTTACTTTACCGAGCCGTAATAAAACTAAATACCTACTATTAACGCAATAATATTAAAGATATTGATATTTCATATTTCAATAATTACTTCTTCATCATACTAATGATCATTCATTAAAAATATTAACATTGAAAACAGTTCTTATAAATCTGTGTGTATGAAATGCAACAGAGCCTACGAAACGTCAGTCAAAGTAGAGGCGTTTTTCAATCAGGTAAACATGTTCGAAGGGCTTATAAGACATGACGATACGATTTGTCACATGCGATTTATTATTTTGTTTATGAGAAATAATTATTATGAGATTGAAAATGAGAAAGTAAAGAAGATAAGATAAACATTTTGAAGATGTTCTTAATATATCAACTGTATTACAATCGTGTCACGGAAATAATAAAAACACTTTCAATTCGTAATTATGTATTTTAATTTTTTTCGCATCTGTATTGAAATACGTCGTTTGATTCACGTGCGGATATGTCATTTTTCACTTGTCCCGAGTATTGCCACTCGCCTACGACTCGTGGCAAGATACCTCGGGACTCGTGTAGTAATGACATACCTTTCCGCACTAGCATCGAAATGTACTATTTTGTCGAAGCCTGAAAAATATGCTTCAGTATCTGCTATGACTTCGTCGTTTGACGAAAAGCCAGCCATTTTTGCATATTTAGAAATAAAAAAAATCACATGGGGCCAAATATCTTTTAACATCATAAAATACTTAAACTACACAAATACAATTATGCATAAACTACATGCATTAAAACATACAAATATACAATATACATATCTATATATGTACCTATATATATATATATATATATATATATATATATATATATATATATATATATATATATTCATGACATGTCAGCTAAACGACAAAAGGACAAGAAACAGAATTTAAGGTTTTGATAAATAATGATCCTTTAATCGGGTTTTAAAGACGGGGAGAGAGTTAGCACGTCTAATATCGATGGGCAGAGCATTCCATAACCGAACAGCACGAAAACTAAAAGAATTGTTGTAAAATTTTGAAGAGGAAGAAGGGGCAACAAGTAGCAGATTTTGAGAACATCTGAGGGAGGAAAGAAATTTAAACCGGGCTTTCAAATAATACGGAGTGTTGGGGAGAAATAGTGTAGCAAACAGGAGTGAAAGAATATGGGAGTCGCGGCGTAGGTAATCGGATAGGCAACCAGTTGAGCTGCGTACGATAGTCCGAAACGTGATCAAATTTGCGCAAGCCGAATATAAATCTAATACAAACATTTTGAAGTCTTTCCAGTTTATTCAGTTGGTCTTCATTGAGATCTAAATAACATACATCCGCATAATCCAGAATAGGCAAAAGGAAAGATTGAGCGAGCGCAATTTTAGTAGCAAGGGGCAAGAAGTTACGGAGACGTCGCAGGGTCAGGGAACCAATAGTAGCAAAGATCTTTCTGCTCACCTCACTGATCTGCGGGATCCAGGAAAGAGTTCGCTCAAAGATTACGCCCAGATTCTTTACCTGATTAGAGAAAGGTAAAGGTAAGGTGGGTGGGGCAGTATTTCATAACGTTATTCTACCAATTTGGCCGTTGCGACTGCCGACGAGTGTGCAGGGGCATTGTCGTGATGAAAAAGTATTTTCTTCTTCGCAAGATGTGGGCGTTTTTTCTCTACTTCTGCATTGATTTTTTCTAATAAGGCAGCATAATAAAGCCCTTTCATTGTTTTACCCTTCTCTAGGTAATCAATATAAATAACCCCTTGGCTGTCCTAAAAAACAGTGGCCATTGCCCATTACCTTTCCTGCGGAATTAACTGTTTTTGCCTTCTTTGGGGCCCGTTCGTTGGGGGAAGTCCACTGTTTTGACCGATTTTTTGCCTCCGGTGTATAATAGTGGACCCATGTTTCATCCACCGTCACGAAACGACGTAAAAAATCATTAGGATTACGCTTGAATTTGGCTAAACTTTCTTCGAAAGTTCTTACGCGATGTCGTTTTTGCTCGGCTGTCAGCAATCGCGGCACCCATCTTGCGGAAAGCTCTTTCTCCCACTCCGCCAAATTGATGATTTTCGTCTCAAGAGTCTTATTTATGTGGGCGAGTCACCGTTTGCCGGAAAAAAAATTAATTACCATTTTGTTAGGCAGACGTCCGATTTTATTCTCTAGTTCTATTTAGTCCACCGTTTCCACCTAGTCCAGTATATTTTAGATTCCATTAAATCTCAATAGTCTATAGACCCTGGCGGGTGCTGCCTCTGCGTGCGTCCCATGACTCGGGCAGGTGCAACATCAGCTCGGTGTACCCCTTACATTTCATTAAATTGTCGAAAGGGGCTCTGCGTGTTGGCTTCGGCTCCGCGTACGCCTCCCAAAGGTCCGGAACACCATTGTTCCGTGATGGGAAAGACATGATAATAAAAAAGATTAAAACAAACATATACACGAATTGAGAACCTCCTCCTTTTGAAATTGGGAAGTCGGTTGAAAAGTTGTTTTAATTGCAATATATCTTATGTTTAATATACATCCTGGTTAAAATTTGAGGTAATATTAAAAATACACGCTGTGTAGTCAATGTTTGTCTATATTATTGATGTGTAACTGTTGCAAAAACAGTTCAACTTAGTGGCACCAATGCTGCAATGCAAACAATAGCATGGTAACAGGTGTTTTCTAGTCTCTCGATACTCTCGTGTGAATCTTGTGTATAAAACAAGTTAGGTATGTTTGAGCCCTACCTGTTTAACTTCCACAATGTGCTCATGTTATACATGTAGATATACCTACACTCAATAGTTTTAGCTGTTCCTTATCTTGGACATTGTTTATTATACAAATTGAGACGTTTTCATTTCTATCGCTTTTAATTCATACACTTACACTACGTACTAAGTATATCAATCCATATTAAACACAATAATAGGTGCATTTTGTTAATTAAACTACGCTAAATCGCATTGCATAGGTTTTTTTTAGAAGGACGATAAAGAAAACATGTTGTTGACTGATACCCATACGCATTTGATTTCGCTACATAAACAAAAACACGTCATTTCTGTTTGTGTTCTAAGCATGTAGTTAGACGGGGGTATTTCCCAAGACCGAAACGGTCGACCGACTATTTTACGCGTTGTTGCTTGTGTTGTGTTGTACGACTACCTTACTGGGAACTAACTCGCGCAAGCGTGATAATGTAAGTAGGTACTGTGCCTTATCGAAAATGATAATAGGTATTTACTTACAGTTAATGTCACTATGAATTGACCTCTGTTCTGAGAAGTATTATCGCATTTGTATAATACGGCGTAGGTCTAAAATCAGTATGCGCAAATAATATCACCATTTACGAGCAAGTGTTATGAAAAAGAAACCAGCCGAATAAAATGACGCCATAAGAATGCCGGCAAATGAATGGCGGCATTTGCGGCACTTGTTCATATAGTCTTGTTTGGAACGTGACGTGACGTTTCGTTAAGTCCCATGCCAACAGCGTATTAAGTTTTAACAGTGTTGATGTTGGTAGTTCTGTGACTTCTGTGTATGAATTTGGCATTAATGCTTACGAAAGGAAGCTCTTTTTCATACGAAACATGTCTCGTTTGTATCATCATCAATGCAAAACTGACCCACATTTTATAACGTTTTTGTTCCGCTTTGTGTGTGTCTGAGTATTTTTGTTTATAAGTCAATGCGTAATTGTTCGCTAATATCATTCTGAACCACATTTTTTGACAATTTTGTTCTGCTTTGTGTGTCTATTTCTTTTAATAAGTCAATGGATGCATCGCATTTGTATTAGTGATGTAACACATAGACACCGTGTCTGCATAGGTATACCTATAACCCCTAATTATTTTTACGCACAATATCCCATTGCTACAAGTACCACCCCTAGGGTATTTGTTTACCAGCAATGATTGCGCTGTCGTGACGTCTTTACGTTCTACAAGGTTGCTACCAGAGTAATATTATTACCCTAATATCAAGCCCTGCCTGAGTTCTTTCTAATAAGACATAACGACAAGATGCATACATAAAACATATTGATGTATAAAAAATAGAGTGAGAGATGAAGTGATTTCTACATTTATATTCTATTCTGGATTCTAATTCTATTCTGATTGTTTGGCAGAGATTCTTTCTCCGCCGCGGGCCTCCACAACTCCCCTTATAGCCCTACCCTGTCCACTCACAGCCATGTGGCATATTCTTGGCTGTTTCTGTTCTAATTCTCATTTCATACTTTAGTGATCATTTCATCTCTCTGGCATAGACAAAGGTAAAACTACATGTCTAACACTTACCAGGTTTCTGCTGGTCTTCTTTCTGAAGAGTGTAACTTAATTACAATCCATTCTTTCCCGAACGAGAACATTGTTCCGTCCAGACTCACCAAACTGCTATTTTCTACTTGTTCTACTTCCCGCCAACGCGACAGACATTAATTTCTTAACTGTCAAAAGAGATTCGTTTAATATTTTAAAAACGGTTCTGTCAGTGTTGCCAGTACAATATGAGAAACCATTTAAGATGCGTTCACTCTCACCTGTAGTTGTGTTAAATATCGCGTTCGTCGCGACATGCGCGCCCCTAGTCAGTCTATTGTAAAGCCTATATTCTATATTTCATCAACTCGGAAAAGTTGTTATTAGGCATGTGACTTTAACTTAATAACAACTTTGTTCCCTTCTATACGTTAAAAACGTATACGTTCTATACGTTATACGTTTAACAGTTCATATGCTTGGAAGGAGGGAATAACGTGGTTTCACTCTAAATAAGTATTGTCTTTTTTCAGACGAAAATGGCACGGTGGACGCTGTTTGCGGTAGCGCTATGCGCCGCGGGCGCTGCGGCCATGCCCGCCAGCACGCAGGAGCCTTTGGTCGTGACCCGAGATGGAGGTGATGAGGTAACTCGTCCATCATAACGTCATCTGCATTACCTTCTGCCGCAAGTACTTTCACAAAACATCAGACTTCCTGCCTATTCTATCATACATAGGTATATACATATATATATATATAACACACTTCGATTATCGACTTAAAAGCAATGTATTGGGTCACATTGTATGGAAATTTCCATAGGTAAATAGCTAAGTGAGTAGGTATGTATAATGTCAAGATTGTGATATTAATGAGTGAAAACAGATAAATACCAAAATATAATAATTATGCGATTTTTTCACTGGTTTGGAATGACAGATATCACAGATATGAGTTCACTTTTTATAACACTTAGGCCCACTTGCATCAGCCACGGTTAACCGCTAACCCGGAGTTAAGCTGTCAAATTCCATACAGAAATACGTTTAACTCCGGGTTACGTAGCTAACTCCGGGTGGTACAAGTGGCCCTAAAAAATTAAGGTTTATTTGATTTTCAAGCATATTGTCTCCATACCTTTTTACGGTTTAAGTTGAAAATTCTGTGCGAGACAATATACGAGTATACCTAAGAAGCAAAACAACAACTTATATTCTTGTCTGACCGCCGCCTGACACCCGAAGTACCATTGTCAAAGACATTAGTTTAAGTGTCCTTATTCCTTCAAAAACGCTTATATTTAGTACATTTTCGGTATGATCTTAAATTATAGGATTTTCTTCATTTTACTATCATAAACAGGGCTATTGTGGCCTAATAGCATGCAATTTATGTATCCGTTGTGATTTCTTATTGAGATTTCTTACTTCAAACATCACCAGGCCTGTCCCACTCGCGCGTGTAGGTATCGAACTGTAAGTACCCCTTGCTAGGGGCCAAATCAGTAGGGACTCACGGGCGAGCGGTGACGCACGCGCGAGAGTTGTTCGTCGCATACCTACGTACTGATTCGAACGCCGTCACAGAATTTTATTTATATTAAAATAACTAAAAGGCGGAAATATTCAAGGCCTTTGGGTAGGTTCATCAGGCCTGTTTCAATTAAGGTACCTATCTAAGTAAGTACCTATGCCTAACTAGTTGCACGCAAATTTATTAGAATTAAACCTACATACCGCTTAGACATATCTTAGGTTTATTCGAGCTAAAGTAGAGCAATATAAAAAGGTAGTAACTAAGTATTAAGATTATATTAAAAGAAGACAACATTGATATTATCATAAAAGGAACGAGCGCACTTTACGTGAATATAATTGTAGGCATTCAGCGTTGCGCGGTCGGAATTTTAACTTAGTATTATCGTAACATGAGTCGTTATTTCTTTAAACGAGTTGTTGGAGAGGGATTTTTGTACTTGTACTAATATGTATTCTGTGCCGTAACGAAGATCGTAAAGTCTATCTCCGTCTCTGTCACTCGAATAGTAAGTGTGACAGGATGGAGATAGACTTTACGATCTTCGTTACGGTTTGCGGTCACACGCATGTTATGTTTTCGGTGTTATTTACCTAAGTAGCTGCTAAGTGTAATAATTTATGCATGTAGATATACCACGCGTGCTATTTAATATTTATAATTCGCGTATTCTGTGTGTGTATATTATTGGATCAAGGGTAGGTACAAGATGCGTAGGTGATATGTACATTGAAATATCTTATTGTCGCCGAGGCGGACCGTATGCTTGTTTGCCACCGACGTCGTTCAAAAAAATGACAACCCTATCTTCGGCGAGGTGCGGAGTAATATCAACCTTCGCGCCGGGCAATAGAACTACAGACAGCGCGGACAGCGCGGCTCGCGTGCGGTCCGTGCTAATAATAATTAATAGGCACGTAAAAAGGCGGCATTCGTGAACATCAAAACAGAGGGTCTTCTGTACTTGTACTATTATTTATTCTGTGACATCACTCGAAATTGACCAAATTTCAGCAAGAAATCGGGATTTTCCGTGTTACACGAAATAAATTCAAGTTTGGCTCTTTTATTACCTAAAATTAAGATCAGAATATCATATACGTAAGTACATTTATCAGTTGGCATAAAAATTACCTACACTTTCGTCATAATTTCAGTTGAAGTATTCTTCAACGTCGTAAGGCATCTTAATTTTTGTTGTTCCATAAGCATTTCATAATCTCTGAGCAATTTACCATTTTTTTAGGATCGATTTCCAGATTTATAAACGCCAAATCTGATAATGAGTGAGCATTGAAGGAAATCCTTAAATGTTATACTTAGGCATTGAAACTTATGATTATTATATGATTAGTATGATTACTTACGCGAAAGCCACACCTCAATGTTTTTTTGTCGGTATTTCAAATGATTCATGTAATGTTTGGTTTGACATCATCTTCATAATATATATATGCACCTATGTATATCCAATTTTGAACCTTCTTCCGAAATTAAATACTAAGTAAATATTTATAGACGTGACTGTACAGTAGGTATTATTCTCCTAATAAAACAATAACGACTCGTGAATCCATTACCCAATGTTAGCAGATTCGCTGAATAAATTAATATTTATTTTTGGAAATCCTCATGATATAATCGCCGCAATGTACCTATGTATAAGGAAATAAATTCATCAGTCATCATTGTGATCATCTGATCATACGTCGATGAATCTTATAAAGATTCATGACGCTAAAAGATCCCGATATTATTACAACGCCAGGCGAAGCAAAACCACAGTTACTCATTTTAAATGTAGTTTTTCATCCATGGTTATTCTTTTTATAGGTTACTTATTTCGTACGGACACCAGTTAGAAGTTGTTTCTTTGATTAACGATTATTATACGAACGCTCGTGCCTCGTACTCCTGACACCGCGATTACTTGGACAAAATTTTTTAGTAATTTGGACTTTGTATGCATACAAATACATTCTTATTTCGTTTGGCATGTAATGCAGCCTGGATTGTCAGTTGTCGTGTTAACACACTTTTAAAGTATATTGTAAATGGGAAATATCCAAATGTTTACTTAAATATCTCAGTTAATTTAAATATTGTTTAAAACCTAATTTGTTTGTCTAAACAGAGAATTTAAACGTAACATTAAACTTTTAAATAGCTGCTCTATCGGATGCGTAACGACGAGCAGCGCCGCGGGTGGCGGTGGGGGAGAATTTTGGACGAGATATCTCTGTGACGTGCTTTAAATATTGATGTTATGTAACCAGGAGAGCACGAGCCCTGCGCAGGCCGCGCCCGCACCGACGCCGACTAGCGGGCCGCCGCCGCCGCTCAAGGTGACGGAAATGGACGTGCGCTCCGAGGTGTCCATGCGCTACGCGCGTACGGCCGTTGTGACGCGCGTCCGTAACCCCGCTGAAGTCGGACAAGAAGCCGTCTTCAGGGTGCTCTTGCCGGAGACCGCCTTCATTAGCGGATTTCAAATGTAATTTTGCTTTTAATAAAACGTTCCGTCTCATCTTTAAAAATAAAGTCAAGACATGTAATTTTGCATTGATGACGATACAAACGATAAATGTTTCGGACGAAAAAGAGCTGTGAGTGTCAAATTCAAACACTGTTGGCACTTAACGAAACGTTCATTTTGAACGTTATTTTTTTAAATAATAAAATCTACCTTTATTTATATTTTGTTAAACTTTCCCAGGACGTTGGATGGGAAAACGTATAAAGCATATGTAAAAGAGAAGGAGGAAGCTAAAAGGATATATGACCAGGCAGTCTCTCAAGGAATCAGTGCCGGGCATGTTGCTGCTAAGTAAGTATTTTGCAATTTATATAAGTATTTATTGTAGGATTTTCTTTTCTATAGAAAGGCAATTTCTTCTCATGAAGATGAATAAGGAGTCCCAGTATCATAATTTTATATCTAATCTGTATCTTTCCAGAGCCCGAGACTCTAACGAATTCATGGTCAACGTGAATGTGGGAGCCAACAGCATGGGAATCTTCAACCTGACATACGAAGAGCTGCTGGGGCGGCGCAACGGCGTTTACAACCACGACATCAACATGCTGCCGGGCGCGCCCGTGCCCAAGCTGACGGTGACCGTGCACATCCGCGAGGGGCAGCCCATCACGGCGCTGCGCGTGCCCGAGGTGCGCACCGGCAACGAGATCGATCCCACCGAGACCGACCCTAGTACGTAGCCGTCGTAATCCGCTTAATGTTTGACATCACCCTGCTGCGGACCGCGCCTCTGCCCAAGCTGACGGGGACTCTGCACATCCGCGAGGGGCAGCCCATCACGGCGCTGCGCGTGCCCGAGGTGCGCACCGGCAACGAGATCGATCCCACCGAGACCGACCCTAGTACGTAGCCGTCGTAATCCGCTTAATGTTTGACATCACCCTGCTGCGGACCGCGCCTCTGCCCAAGCTGACGGGGACTCTGCACATCCGCGAGGGGCAGCCCATCACGGCGCTGCGCGTGCCCGAGGTGCGCACCGGCAACGAGATCGATCCCACCGAGACCGACCCTAGTACGTAGCCGTCGTAATCCGCTTAATGTTTGACATCACCCTGCTGCGGACCGCGCCTCTGCCCAAGCTGACGGGGACTCTGCACATCCGCGAGGGGCAGCCCATCACGGCGCTGCGCGTGCCCGAGGTGCGCACCGGCAACGAGATCGATCCCACCGAAACCGACCCTAGTACGTAGCCGTCGTAATCCGCTTAATGTTTGACATCACCCTGCTGCGGACCGCGCCTCTGCCCAAGCTGACGGGGACTCTGCACATCCGCGAGGGGCAGCCCATCACGGCGCTGCGCGTGCCCGAGGTGCGCACCGGCAACGAGATCGATCCCACCGAAACCGACCCTAGTACGTAGCCGTCGTAATCCGCTTAATGTTTGACATCACCCTGCTGCGGACCGCGCCTCTGCCCAAGCTGACGGGGACTCTGCACATCCGCGAGGGGCAGCCCATCACGGCGCTGCGCGTGCCCGAGGTGCGCACCGGCAACGAGATCGATCCCACCGAAACCGACCCTAGTACGTAGCCGTCGTAATCCGCTTAATGTTTGACATCACCCTGCTGCGGACCGCGCCTCTGCCCAAGCTGACGGGGACTCTGCACATCCGCGAGGGGCAGCCCATCACGGCGCTGCGCGTGCCCGAGGTGTGCACCGGCAACGAGACGGACCTCACCGAGACTGGTCCTATAATTATGTTCGGTTTATGGTTTTTAAGCGCTGAGTTTTTGAGCACAGCTCTGGGTTTTTGAACGCAGGGTTGCTAAGCCTATGGTTTCTAATCGTAGGATTTCTAAATCAAAAAACATAAGGACTTATTCCGTGCCTATTCATTATACTTTGTTGCTGTTATAATATGAAGTAAATAAAATGGTATGTGCGTAGCACACTGAGTAACAAATTGTTTTTTTAATTATAACATTAGTAATTTTACATTACTATTAATGATCGTAGGTAATGCGATTGCTGTTATCGAGAGATCGGATGACAACCGTGAAGCCACCATCACGTTTAAGCCAGACCTTGAAGAGCAGAAAAGGCTCATGCAAGTCTATGAGGTGAGTAGGCATACATGATTAGTTAACACTATACATGCCTATAATATTATTTAACGATTCGCATCTGATTATATTGGTCATGCTAGATTTATTTTTATAACTAATAATTTGTTGCAATAATAATTTGCTGTATAAGTACTACAAAATTATGCGCCTTAACAGAGTGTCATCACTCATCATGCTAGCCATACACGTTCGGGCATATCTGCAATTAAATGAATGGATAATTAGTCTGGCGGATGCCCGGCGGACATGCCCACTATGGAGATCTGACGGATTGGCCGAACGTATATGGTCCGCAATAAGTTGAACACCTGTACAGTCGCCGTCAGATAAGTATATCGTATCGCATCAGATACGTACCTACCTGATGCGATCCGACCTGATGTTCTCAGGCTAATTCATAGTGTAGGTAGTCATAAGCATAACAATGCTTACGTTTCTTGGTTATTTTCATTCAGGAGAAAAGCAGAGAATCTCAACAGTCAATGAGGAGGTATTCGAGTGATAAGGACGGACCTAAAGGAGTGCTTGGACAATTCGTGGTGCAGTACGATGTGAAACGTCCTAAAAATGGCGAAATTCTCGTAAGTACAAATATACTTGAAGACATTCCTTGTGTTGCCATTTCTCTAACTTTTAGTCTGACATATCTGATAACATAAATAGGACATGCTTACACAAATTGACTAAGTCCCGCAGTAAGCTCAAGAAGGCTTGTGTTACGGGTACTTAGACAACGATATATATAATATACAAATACATAAATACATCCTTGACTCAGGAACAAATATCTGTATTCATCACACAAATAAATGCCCTTACCGGGATTCGAACCCAGAACCATCGGCTTAGTAGGCAGGGTCACTACCAACTACGCCAACCGGTCGGTAAAATAAATGAATGAATGAATTATTGTACGTAGGTAAACGATGGTTACTTCGTGCATTTCTTCGCGCCGGAGTCGCTGCCGCCGCTCACCAAGCTGGTGGTGTTTGTGCTGGACACGTCGGGCTCCATGTCCGACCGCAAGATCGTGCAGCTGCGCGAGGCTATGCAGGCCATCCTCTCCGAGCTGCACCCCGGCGACTATTTCAGCATCGTGGAGTTCAGCTCCAGCGTCAAGGTACTCAGCCAGCAGGTGGGGCTTGTGCCTTACACCGTACACTCCATTGTTGCAAGCTGCTCTCGGCATGCCAGTGATAAGCAGTTCACTTTTAGTAGTTAAATACTCTCATAGCACAGTGTTGCCGTGACTCGTACTCGTGTTCGTATTTGAATAATTAAATCGACGCACAAATTACCCATTTTCATCCTTCTTCATTCAATTTTCATTGGAATTTCACTCGTACAAACGGTGCTACTACACGGGAACAACGTAACCGATATTATGTTTTTTAACAATGCCGCTAACAATAATGTTGTTGACAGGTTCACGACTTGAAAGAAGCCGACGAGCCGGCGGTGTCCCCACCAAACGACTACTACTACAGCAACTGGAATAACGAGAATAGCAAGAAGGTCACCTTACTGCCGCCGTCTAGCGCTACCAAGGAGAACATCGACAAGGCCAAGATCATCGTTAGCAGGCTGGTCGCAGTCGGAGGTACTACCAGACTCTCAGTACTTAGCTTGTATACAAAGTTATTGTATCTTAAAGATGTCATCTAAGTTTGGCTGTCTTACAGGGACAAACATAGCCAGCGCTCTCGATGTTGCTATCGACATCGTTCGCAAAGGCGTAGGCAAGCCGGGGCTCACGGGCAAGACTGGAGCTACCGGGGGAACCGGCCGCACCGGGGAAACGGGGAACACGGGCACTGAGGTCACCAGCACTGACGCTCCTGCTACAGAAGCAACAGCTGTAGCACCCACCACCGAGCAAAACCATGAGAATGATGAAGGCAAGGCTAAATAATAGAACTTATTACCTTCTAAGTCAATCCCTCAAGCCACACCAGAAAATAAGATAACTTTGACAAATCCAATAAATTATAGCTAAAGCTTAAACTTGTTTTCACATAAATTGTTTTGCATCCTGTCAATTTAGAAATATAACATTTAAAATAATGTTTTTCAGAGAAACAAGAGCTGGAGTCTATTATTGTGTTCCTGACGGACGGCGAGCCGACGGTGGGCGAGACCGACCCCAGGCGCATCATCAATCGCGTTTCCGAGAAGAACTCCGGCCCGCGCAAGGCCTCCATATTCTGCCTCGCTTTCGGTGCGTTCCACGCGCGTGTATTGCAGCTTCACAACTTTCTCATGCTTACATGCACAGGAACACACGTTGCATAAAGTTTAACCTTTTACTAACTCTGACATCACTACAATAATGGACATAGGTGGATCCGATAAAAGTGAAGTCAATTATCTTATACCTATACTACTTTAACCGCAAAAACAGTTCCTAGTTAGACTAAATGTATGATTAGAGTTCGGTGTGTATGCGCAGGCGAAGACGCGGACCGCTCGTTCCTGCGCAAGCTGTCGCTGCGCAACGACGGGTTCATGCGTCACATCTACGAGGCGGCCGACGCGGCGCTGCAGCTGCGCGACTTCTACAAGCAGATCTCCTCGCCGCTGCTCGACGACGTCCACTTCGTGTACCCACCCGACCAGGTATGAACATCTACCTACGTACAATTTGCTTTTAATCAGGGCAATTTCCTGCTATTAACTAACTCTTTAGTTGTTTTATATGCATATACGAGTATACGATACTATTATAGGAGTATCGTTCGTTTCGTTCTTTATTTCACACACAATAAAACAGATTGATGGGTAACCATTGGTTGTAAACCTGCGTAGGTCGCTGAGGGCACGCTGACAAAGCACAAGTTCCGCACGTACTACGCCGGGTCCGAGGTGGTGGTAGCGGGGAAAGTTGCCCCCGACGCTACTGAGTTGGCGCCGCGCGTCGAGGCCTTCTGCGGTGTCGAAGACGGCGTTGGCAAGGTAATAAACTATTTTTTATTTAATTGTTTCTAATCCCTGGATTCCAATGATGTTAAAAAAACGGTTAAGTGCGAATGTCACTTGCGCACCGAAGGTTCGTAAAATACTTAAATTTTCGCATTCATCCAACTGCATTTTAAATCAGAAATTCGACGTCAGCTTATGTATTGACGGTTTGGTTCATCGTTGGCACAGCATAGAGTTGGTATGTGAGTTTGTTTTTCGGTGATTATTAGTTATCATTATCACGTAAACTTATTTTAGTTTATTTTAAAGAAGGTACTTACAGCATGATGCCATATAAATATAGAAAAAAAAAACAATCAAAGTAGATTAAATAAAAACTTCAATTACGCAAAGTTTTTTTTTAATATTTTGTTATTAGTGTTTCAGTGAATATTTTGTTATCAGTGTTTCAGTAAACCATGGATATCATGAATTGATTGATTGATTGAATGTTTTTGAAGTTATTAAAATAATAAGTGTGGTGAATTTGTAAAATAATGTCAGTGTACTTAGATTATTTTGTGATATATGGCAGACACCGTCTGAGGAGGTGATTGTAATGTAATTCAAATAAACACGCAATTAAGCGTGACTCATGTTACTTTTACGTGGATTGACCCATTTATGGATTGCGGAGTGGTTACCTCGTACGGGCATAAGTAAAGAGTATTTGGGTAAGGGGAATTATGTTTGATGTCATAAGTGTCACCAAGGGTAGGCAGCTAGTTTTTTGAATGAGGTCTACCTACAGGTTGAGCTGAGGTAGAGGTTGTTATGTGTTATAGATGTTTAATGTAGGACACCGAAATCAGGTCGAAATCAGGACCTTCGTGAAGGCTGGCAGCGATTTTTGAGTCTTTATCAGGCTCCTGATATCGATTGCCATGTGTGATTTGATCCAGCAGAAAGATATGAAGCCGGTTTGTTGTAGCTGCTTAATTTTCTCATAGATGTTGTTAATGGTGTGGTTAGTGCTGCTTCTGTCGGCGATTTCTTGAACAGCTGCCATGATGCGTCTGGGTTAAATATTCCAGAGTTAACTATTACAAATTTAAGCTCCCGAGATATTTAACGATGTGACACACAGATGGACACAGACAGGGGTAGGGGTGCCATAAGGGTTCCTTGTTACCATTCAGGTACGGGACCCTAAAAAGGCACTTTATTTTTGCTTTTATACTTTGCCATTGTGTTGTGTTATTGGTTTTAAATAGTACATAATAATACTAATTACTGGTACATTTTTTATGCCGTTCGCAGAAACGCTACGAGGTGTTCCCTCGAGTGCCGGTAGCACGCGCCCGCGACCAGTACCTACCGCTTGAGCGGCTGTGGGTGAGCCTCACCATCCGGCAGCTGCTGGACCGCAAGGATGCCACCGAAGGTGCGCCGACCTCCGGTGACGGCGCGCCACCCGCGGGCGACAACCCCGAGGCCAAGGCCAAAGAGCTTGCCCTCAAGGTAATAACGTCACCTATGGCTCCCGTCATAAGTACCAACTGGAAACGCTCCGAGGTGTTCCGTCGCGTATGTGCCACTAGTCCGATAACTGCGGTTTTTTAGCTCTCATTGGAAACGAGCTTTGCTCACGTATAAATACCTACAGTACGCAGATTTTACGAAACGCGAGCGCACCGGTGTGGAGATGTGAAAACAAACGCATTGCAGGCCCATTATGACACCTCAGAACTGGCGGGCGGACTTCCAGCATGGGGTGAAGGCATAGGTAGGTACATTATTTTGGTACTTAGGTAAGTACCAAAATAATTATCGAATTTCTGGTTTTGGTAGTGATAATTATAGTTATTATTTAATACGAACTGACCATTTTCAGCCTATTGAATTGGACCCATTTTATTTCAGTACGAACTGGTGACCCCGCTGACCTCGCTTGTAGTGGTCAAGCCGAACGCCACCAATGCCGTCGACACTCAGTCAGTGGATGAACCAAGTAAGCACATTGTTTGCACACTATAATGCTGGATACTACTACTTTTATTAGGTATATTCGCTACTGTATTTTCTGTGATAATACTAAAACAGTAATATTCACAAGCATATTATAATAACCGAATACTTTCGAGTAAGTACTTGTTTAATTTCAAAATACGATAAGTACAGTCCATAACATAATATAACAGTCAGTGGGCTCTTAAAAGCCACTCAGCCACCGTGCAACTCTAGGGGTGTCACATGCGCATTGCCGACACATAAAAACTTGTACTGTACTTTTGAACAAAAATCGCATAACAAACATCGCGCAATGCAACGTATAGAAGTCGATTGAAAATACATGTGAATTGTAGTGTTTAATTGTGTTTCAGACCGGCCGTACTTTGGCGGACGTGAGTATGCCTTATGATCACCAGTCGACGGGGGTGAGCTATTTACCTTATAGTTTGAATTCACATATAACATAATTAAGTATAAGGAGAATAGCTCGCCCCCGCCGACCTCTGCTTATGATCGGGAGTGATATTGAAGTTGAGTTCAGAGTTGTGTACTCACACAACTGGTGGTGGATGTTGTATTGAAATGGCGTCTTGCGCATGTTTAAGCCATGGCGGCGTCCAACTTCGCGGCGGCCTACCCGGCCTCGCTCTCCGTGGGCGCGGCCCACTCAGGGCATCCTGCCTACAGCCGTAAGTACTACTCCGCTATTGCTCGTGTGGACTCATTTGCTTATGCGAGTAAATACTTAATGGAATGATCTTGATTTTAACCAGTGCCATCTTGATCATAAACTATTTATGACTTATACAGTGTGGAACAAAACTAAGGACCTTCCTGGAAGTATTGCATTCTTTCAGTGATATATGGGCATTTTTATTTTTTGTTGTAGAAAAATCATTTTTTGTATTATCATTTTTTGTAATTGGAAATTTTTATCTCTATTCTACTCAGAATCGCGAGCTCTTTCAATCCTAGTTGGAGAAAAAAGTGTCCTGAACTTTCCATACATTTTTCAAACTTTCCATTGCGCTACTGCCATGCTAAATCTATGAAATGATGGTGGCGAAGTGAAAAAAAAATCTTGGGACACTTTTTTTCTCCTACTAGGATTGAAAGAGCTCGCGATTCTGAATAGAAAACAAATAAAAATTTACTAATTTTCAAAAAATTATTTTTCTACAACAAAAAATAAAAACGCCCATATCACTGAAATACAGTAGATCTGTAATGGTTGGAATCATTAATCAAGTAAAAGAAAGAATTTCAAATTTTCGAATTTTTAACTGTGGTGACAATCCTATGCATCTATATTAGTCTAGCTAGACACACTTCACGCCTAAATCAAGGAATCTTCATCGGAAAATCTCGGAGCTCTTACGCTTATTTCCGAGCGTTGACGTAACTTCACCATTGCATGAATGGCTCATAAAAAATTACGAAACAAAAACGAAAATATTTTTATAAATAACTTTATTACCTTACCTATTGATAATATTAACCACTATCTTCAAATAACATATCTTGCAACGCACGCTGCAGCCTGTGTCGATGGGCATGCGTTAATATATCCTGGTTATCATATTTCTGATGCAGAGCGTAGAAGGCAGCTTAACTTTCATTTTGTAGGCAGTTTCGCATTCGGTTTTATAAACTATATCTTTAATAAAACCCACAGAAAGAAAGAAAGAAAAGAGAGGCATATAGACCTAAGATCAAAGATATATGATAATGTAATATGAGTCATAAACAACAGTCATAATTCAGAAACGATTGCAGATATTAACAGTTTAATGGGAAAAAGTTCTAAGTCTTTTCCGGAAAGGTCCCCCGTCAAATTCCACGGTGTATATGAACTCTCTGTTTCATGAACGGACGGAACTTTGTATACCTAATTAACAAGAATGCTTGACTTCCATCTTTTACATCACTTGCCATCTCTAAGAATTGTGGATACAAGATTCTTACTACTATGATCCGTAATTGAAACAGGCCCTTTGGTATCACGTAGGCAAGCACCACCATCCCTACCTACTATCCACAAATATCTCTGTTGAAAGCCTTTTGGGAGAACGCGAGGTCCCCAAACAGAGGCGCTCTTTTACTTGTGCACCTACGCAGTTACTTCGTCACTCATTTGACATTATTATACTGAATAAACAGATGTCTATATAACATTTCTTTAATATGTCTATTTTTTACGCTGTCATGGCTGTTTTTAATGCGCTCTCTCTACTTTATTATAGGAGCGCCTATGAGTGGTGACTTCGAATCGTTTCGTATGCCCCATTATCGGACTAATCATTGAACTGTGTGGCATCATCAGGCTTGTGATAACCAAGGTGTTATATGATTTTTGTGACGAACTTGGTGCATAATAACTAACAACAGTCAACATTGCTTGCGTTTGTTGTATTTCATGGGTTGACAAATATATTTTACAGTAGGTACATATAGTAATAAATTACCGCAGTAGTCCAATAATGAGCACTTTATATGCCTATGTCAAAAGTTCGAAGTACCATATGTACTGTAAAACGTTGTACGATACACGTGCGAATGGTCATTTCCAACTCGTGTCGTGTTAATTTATCGCCAGTCGCCACTCATGCGAATTTCCCCCTTTTCGCACTTGAATCGTAATACTCGTAATGTATTGTAATAACTGCAACACAAATTCAATCATGTAGCTATAGGTTTGTCTTACATAATAAGTACCACATAAATAAAAACGCAGGCTTGACGACTTCCAGCCTCCCGAACAAGCCGGTTTCTGAAGAGGCTTTAGTACCGTAGACCACATTCATACGCTTCGTCAGGTTATACAGAAGACCGAGGAGTATAATCTGCCCCTCTGTTTAGCGTTTGTGGACTACGAGAAAGCCTTTGATTCGATCGAAACCTGGGCGGTACTACAATCTCTCCAACGGTGCCAAGTAGACTACCGCTATATCGAAGTGTTGAAGTGTTTGTACGAGAGCGCCACTATGTCAGTCCGACTCCAAGACCAGAACTCGAAGCCTATTCCGCTGCAGCGGGGAGTCAGGCAGGGAGATGTCATCTCTCCTAAGCTGTTTACCGCTGCACTGGAGGACGTTTTCAAGACTCTGGACTGGAGAAGGCTAGGCATCAATGTAAACGGCGAGTACCTCACTCACCTTCGATTTGCTGACGATATAGTAGTCTTGGCTGAGACCATGGAGGATTTAAGTACGATGCTTGTTAGCCTCAGTAGAGCCTCCGGGCGAGTTGGTCTTAAGATGAACATGGATAAGACGAAAATCATGTCGAATATCCATGTAGCACCAACTCCAGTGACAATCGGAGACTTTACACTCGAAGTTGTAGACGATTATATATACCTTGGACAAACTGTCCAGTTAGGTAGGTCCAATTTCGAGAAAGAGGTTAATCGTCGAATCCGACTCGGTTGGGCAGCGTTCGGAAAGCTGCGACACATCTTTTCGTCCAATATTCCGCAGTGCCTGAAGACGAAAGTCTTCGATCAGTGTGTGTTGCCAGTGATGACATACGGTACTGAAACGTGGTCGCTTACAATGGGCCTCATAAGAAGGCTCAAAGTCACCCAAAGGGCGATGGAGAGAGCTATGCTAGGAGTCTCTCTGCGAGATCGTATCAGAAATGAGACCATCCGCAGCAGAACCAAAGTAACCGATATAGCTCTCCGAATCGCTAAACTTAAGTGGCAGTGGGCGGGGCACATTGCACGTAGAACCGATGGCCGTTGGGGCGGAAAGGTTCTCGAGTGGCGACCGCGTACCGGAAGGCGCAGCGTGGGTAGGCCCCCCGCAAGGTGGACTGATGACCTGGTGAAGGTCGCAGGAGTCCGCTGGATGCGGGTGGCGCAGGACCGGTCATTGTGGAAATCTTTGGGGGAGGCCTATGTCCAGCAGTGGACGTCTTTCGGCTGAAATGATGATGATGATGAAATAAAAACAGCCAGACGTGCGGCTCGTACCTCTTGGCCGAGTTGGGCGCTCACCTCTAGTGGGAGGTAGATCTGGCAGGAAATTTTCAAACGTCATTTTGACAATTCTTTCATATTGAAATAAGACCCACGCATGAGTGGCGCTGCCTGGTGAGCGACATAGGGTGGCCCTTTATTAAACTTTGCAAATTTAAAAATAATTATTAAACGGGTCTAACGCGAATTAACTTGTTTACCTTATTTACCGACGTTTCGACACAGGTTTCACTGGTCATGGTCGCGGCTGACTGATGTCCCAGCAAAATGTCAAAACAGAGATTTGTGTAACTACCCAACGAAAAGTCTATGTAGAAATTTGGGGTAAACACACAATTTTTAAACTACCGTTTTTTTTGTTTACCTATTTTTAAGGTAAACAAGTTAATTCGCGTTAGACCCGTTTAATAATTATGTTTAAATATGTGTTCAAATCGCGAAAGTTTTAAATGTTAAACTTTGCAAAGTTTTGTTTGTTAGGGTCAAATCTTGAAAGTTGAATTTGACTAACTTCATGTTATTCGAATTAGCTGAAACTTCACATTTTTATGTAGGTTAGATAACAATACAGTGTTGATGGAGACCGGAGGTGGTCATAGGAACTCTGCAATACAACAACCAGGCCCTATTGTGTTTGGGTTTGCTATAATTGCCTCGATGAGTATAAGTTAAAACCGTGGAAATTAAGTCCAGATAAAAGCTTGTATCAAGTATTAAATTTTCCGAAAAAAACTTATGATGTTCTATCGTCTGATCAAATAGACTGACAAAATATTAACTATTAGCCAGAAGTCATATTGGTATCTTGGCTGTGGCTGCACTACATCTTAGCGTATCAGACGCAGCGGTCTACTCTCGTTCGAATGAACCACGTATGGGCAGTTTATGAATTAATTAATTCATTAATTGCCCATGCACTTTTGAACGCGTGTGTACCTTACCTAATAAAATAAACCAATGTGTTTCAACCAATCACCAATAATTAACATCGACTAGTAGGTACACGTTGGTCCTACTTTGGCTAATCCTCAATACGCAGCTATGCGATCGGTATCGTGTGCTCCTTATAATAACGTACGAACTCGTAAATATATAGGTAACAACGGCGTAGCGTAGCGAATAGGCAAGGTACGCCCATCGTCCGAGTATAACGTACTACCTAGTAGTAAAAACCACACCGGACTACACAGACTAACTCAGTTGTAATGTGTGACGCTTGTTGTGCGTAAATGTGCTTAGTGGCTGCTATTTTCTTTTCTAAAGCCGCTTCCTTTGCCGCGCCTTCGCCTGTCATGGATCTTGTGTACGACGCTGCGCCTGAATCCGTTGATTATGCTGACGTTGGGTACGAGGACAGCAGTAAGTAGTACTCATACGGACCGGCCAAGACTTCGCGTGGTGGCGGCAACGGCGTGCTCCGAAGGTTCGCTCTCACCGCTAGCCGTCGCTCGTCGCTGCCGCTCTCGCGCGAAGTCATTGATAAGCCTTTAAACAGACTGAGCTATATTTGTAAAGCCAATAAGTACCTACAAGCAACGTTTTAATACATGTTTATAACAGCATACATACTCCTTTACAATAAGGGAAAAAAATGTTAACATATCTTCACGTCGACCAGAGCGCTCTTCGTTGGGCCCGATAAGTTCTCATTTCGGTTTATCGCGGCTTACATTCATTCGGCGGCATTCTATTCAGATACTTAAAGTATGCACAGGGCACCGTGTGCTATAAATAATGATATAATAAATATCAAATATAGGACAATGTTACACAAATCGACCTAATCCCACGGTAAGCTCAATAAGGCTTGAGTAGTAAGTGATCCTGCTTCGTAGCCAGGGTCACTCACTACCGGCTAGGCTAGGAGGCCGTCAATTTACCAGAGTTACGTTACTGATTGAAAGAACTGAGTTCCTACAACGAGCCAATTCGTTCGTTCGTCCGTCTATTTCCCTCTCTAACTCTATTGCTCTCGCATATTCAAGCAATAAAGAGGCAAATAGACGAACGAACGAAGTGTTTCTTGGTAGGTACTCTGGCTACCGTATACCTAGGTAATATTTGGTGATTTTGGTTTTGGTGCCATCTACTTCAGATGTCAAAATTGTATACTTGTTTAGTTATATTTAAAGAAAATATTAATTTTCACCCCTATTTAAAATAACGTTAAATAGTTGGTACACGAAGTGCACAATGTATTGTATATAAACGACAGCATGGTACTTGCTGCGCAGCGACTCAGCATCTCATACACTCGCATTCATTATCTCATATAACTAATTTTTTTGAGATGAAACGGGGACGCGTCTTGCTCGCTCGGTTAAATTAAATTCTCTCTTTAACCTCAACAGTACCTACTTAAACACATTATACGTTAATACGGTAACTTTTCGCGTGTTTAGGTCACAGAATCCTTATAATATAATATTTACTTACCTATAATATAGAGGTAATATACACGAACAATATCTGACAAATTTACCTAGGAACACGAATTGAGATACTCCTCCTTTTGAAATTTTGAAGTCCGTTGAAAATAATAGCTACGATATTGACGTCTCTAAACTCTTCGACACATGTTAGTGAAAAACACAACATGCATAATGCATAAAAGGCTTTATCTTAATGCAGCTAGTACTTACTCGAAAGCATTCGTCTACGGTCGGCACTGCCTCGTTAATCCGTTAATCGTTAATTAACGAAGTTAACATTTTCATTAACGGATTAACTTTTAAGTTAACTTTAGAATATGTTAACGGAATCATTAACTTCCGTTAAGTTTCCCCAAGTCCGTTAATCGTTAATCCAGTTCCATAATTCTTATCAAAAAGATACCGCACATACCGCGCCACGCGCCAAAAAACCTGTTTCCACCCGACTACAAAATTAAAAAAAAGAAGAATTTCTCAATTCATGTGATTTTATTCTCATTATTCATTTTATTTCTTAAGCTAAAATGAATAAAGAGAATAAAACCACATGAATTGAGAAATTCTTCTTTTTATTTTATTATTATTCTCTTTATTCATTTAATTTCTTAAGCTAGGTTTTTACGATATGTCTATAAAAGTAAAATATGAAACAACATACAAAAAACAACATATAAAACATAAACACATTATAAAAAACCTAGCCTAGAGTGCCGCCGGCAACGGAGCAGGGCTCAGGCTGCCGGTGGTTAGGGCCGCAGAGAAAGGAACCGCCGGACTATACGCGCCGTGTCCAGGATTACCGCCTTCTGCATCTGACCCTTGATCCATCCACCTAGCGAGAGTCTCTCAAGATGTTGGTCGAGACTCTTCGCTATGAGACCGTTCGCTGAAACGACTATCGGGACAATGATCGTCGAGCCAACATCCCACATGGCGGTTATTTCGTGAGCCAAGTCTAGGTACTTACTGGACTTGTCCTTCTCGGCCTTATTATTATTATTATTATTTTGTTTGTTACGTCAGAACTACGTCAATACTGAACCGATTTTAAATTATCCATGGTGGTTGCAGATTGGTCCCATTTTTTTCAAAATTCATTTCTGATGATGAGATCCATGAGAAATTGAGGGAACTTTTCAAATTTAATAGGCTTATGCATGATGATTTGGGTGTTTTCTTAAGAAACCCGAGCATTTTTCTTTATGAAAACCATCAATTTCGTGGAGTGGAGTTGATGATGGAGCCCAGGGATGGCAAAGTGGAACTGTCTGTTAATTCCCATCCTATTTGAGACATTCATATTTTGAATTCATGGAATTCATGAAGAAATTAAAGAACTCCTCAAATTTTAACGGCACATGCATTATGATTTGAGGGTTTCCTTATAAACTTGATTTTTTTATTTGGGGGTTACCAACATTTTGGTGGAGCGTACCTGATGATGAAGACCAGGGATGGCAAAGTGAAATTGGTCGGTAAACACAGACATTCATCTTTTTGATTTGATTTCTATTCTGATGATGGAGTTCTTGAAAAAATTAGACAACCTTCAAATTCGAACGGCACGTCCAACGTGATTGGTGGGTTTTCATAATTAGTTGGGGTATTTTCTTAATCAAGCCATCAATTTGACCTGAAGTGGACCTGATTTTGAACACCAGGGATGGCATATTGAAACTGCTCGATAATTTCTAGCTCTGTTCTCCAACTTGAGACATTGTTATTTTGTCTGTGACCTCGGAGGTCTACAAGATAGTTCCATTTGATTTAACTTCAGATCAAATGATGGAAGCCATGAGACATTAAGAAAACTCCTGAATGGTCAGCTGTGTGACCGATTGTCATCCGCATGCTTTGCTCTGGGTCGACTTCGTCCAAGTCTAAATAACGACAATCTCAAGAAAGCGTATTACGGCTACTTTAATTCTATATTAGCATACGGAGTGGACCTATGGGGCGACGCTGCGGACCGACTAAGGCCATTCAGACTCCAAAAACGAGCGATTCGCTCCATAACTGGAGTCCCGTGGGACCATCCAGCTCAGGAACTCTTCAAGGAGTCAGGAATCCTTACCTTACCGTGTCTATACATTTTTTCAGTGGCAAAATACGTAAGAGGTAACTTAACACAGTTTCCGACTCGTGGCAACGCACGAGGTATGAAGTCCAGAAGCCACGGCGAACTTTTTCCTCCTAAAACTCGACTTGCCAAGTCTGAAAAGTGTATGCACACGGTAGGACCTAAAATATATAACAAGATCCCGCTAGAGTTTAAACTAGAAACTAGCGACGGAGCTTTTAAAAAAAAACTTAAAGCTAAACTGGCATCTGAAGCCTACTACTCAATTGATGCCTTCTATGTATGAGATCTAATACTGGTTCGCTGGCTCAGCCCTGTCTCGCTTGCGTCGAAAATGTTATAACTAACCAATTTGTAACTATTTAACTAGTTGTAAGCACGTGTACCTATATTGACATGTAAAATTTTATTTTATCAATAAATGATTGAATTGAATTGAATGTTCAAAGGTACTCGGATGGTAAATTGGATATTTTTGAAGGAAACTGATTAACTATAAGTTGTAGATCACTAACTCAAAAATGCCCTTTTAACCACGTGTTAACGGATTAACGATTAACGTTAACTTCCGTTAAGTCTCCCGAAAAGTAGCGCTTTAACGATTAACGAAGTTAACTTTCTTTGTAACGGATTAGCGATTAACGAAGTTAACCATTTGATTAACGAAGCCCAGCTCTCGGCAGTAGTTCGTAGGTGGGAGCGTCACTCTCACTAAGCCATTTTAGACATTAACTGTGCATCTACATACTCGTACACTAGATATCAATGGTTTAGGTATTTGTTTACTTTTCTATTAATTTCTCTTCTGTACCTAGGTGTAGCTGTGGTTGGGATAATTAAAGATTGTGACCTAGATTTTTATACTCGTACAATAAAGTATTAATTGTCTATTGTTACTCGCGTGGTATTGTTTCACGCAAATCGGTTTATAAGTATTTGGGAGACCGTCAGATATATTATTTTCGAGTGGATTTTGAAGGGGTCCCTCTAAAAGGGAATAAACTTGTATATTTGATCTGATACACAAATGGCAATGCAAGGATAATAGTAACTTTCAGGTGATACGGTGGCTCCACCTGCAATCTGCATGATCTTAACTCCAGTTAAAATGGTTGGCTGATTTATTTGAAGTTTGCTGTCATTATTTAATCGTGTGACGTCGGAGATAATATTAAGATAGGTGAATCGCTTTATTTTATCTTAAGTAAGTACATATAACCTACCCGAATGTGCTGTAAAATTCGTGGCAACTTATTAATTTTTATATACTTACATACCCCACTCATATCAAAACGTTGAAGAATTTGTTTTTTTCGGAGGCAAAGTATTTATACCCAAATAGCAATATCCTTACTACTTACTTGTATTGTGTGAATGGCTGGTGCATGTGCATATGTTTCAAATGTGAGTGAGCATGAAGTAGGGATAGACACATCTTAAAGCATGTAACGTATAATGTTATGATGATGATGAGAATGTATCACGCCGTCGGTTTAGTTGTTGTAGGTACCCTGACAATTATAACTGTGTAACTTTCAGGCAATTCCGCAATGCCTGTCAGAACGGCCTACCGTCACTTTTCCCGTCGTCGCCGCCCAACAACTAAATCTAATTTAGGTATGCTTATAATATACCATAAGAAGGTTGAGTTTGGCACAAGCAGCAGATACTGTTTTTAAGGTTCACTACCTAAAACCAAATTGACCAAGTGCGGGTCGGACCACGCTTAATTGAGGATTTCTGGTTCCATACCGTCATACAATGAAAAAATTGTGCAAGCAAAAAGGTGTAAGTGCCTTTAATATTTACGCCTTTTTGGTTACACAATTTTAGCAGTAACGGCTTGACCAACCAAATACATATGTTTAAAATAACTTTTGTTTTTTTTTCACATTTTTGTAGCTCCCGTTCAAAAGTTAAGAAAGGGCACACTTTATCAGACTTTCAGAGCGATTATAATTTTCGTTTAATCAAATATTTGTTCAAAAAACCTGTAAGTTATCTCTAAAGTGACGTAAAGTTAGAAGACACTAACATAGCTGTGGTTACCTATAATTAGATAAACATCAACCATGATTGTAAATTAGATATAAGAGCGTACAAGATGTATTATCTGTTGGTAATCCTAAATAAATAAATAAAAAAAGTGCTATCTACTGATACTACTCACTATCAGATGATGTGCCACAAGTATATATATATATCAATAGAAAACAATGCTTTTTGACACATATTGGTTGCTTGTATGGGGCGACCCCTAAACATTTTTGTTTCGCAAATTATTTGCTAAACTAAGTAGCGGCACACAAAAAAACCCTCTAGCTGAAATATCATTACCATATGCTTTATGGCTATCGAGTAAAACCGCGTGACATACGGAGGGACGGACGGACGGACTGGCCGAAACTATAAGGTTTTCGTCTTTCTGTCACAACCCTTTATCTCGGGAACGCGTAGGTAGCAAGTTGAAATTAAAACCGCAAACTCCTTCTGTCTGATCCTGTCCTTGCTGAGTCTGCCATCCCTTGAAGCTGTGAAAAATTCAAACCTCTACGTCAACGCAATAGACGATACGGCCATTTATGTCGAATTTCCCATAAGGCTATGCTTGTTTGTCACCGTCGTAGTATAAAAAAAAAAAATTTGCAAAGGGAATAAAAATTAATAGCGTACTTCCCGTTCACCTAATAGAATCACGGAATTTGGCGGAAAGCAAGACCTTGTAACACCAGTAGGTACAGAAAAATATCCAAAAACCGTATAGGTACCTAATTGCTGCGCACTGAAAGTTCCCTGCCACCAGATGTCAAGAAGGGAACACGTTAACAAGTTCAAAATTAATACCAGGTAACGCGTCTGCGGTCCCTTAAAGCTGTAAAAATCCAAACCGCAATAAAAAAATACGGCCGTTTGTCGCATTTCCCATATATTAGCAAAGGGAATATTTTTTTAAGGGTGAAGGAAACCGGGGCTTTGTTTAACGGGGGTAGGTATTAAGAAGCCTAAGCCTACTGAACTAATTATTAGACATGCACCCAAAAACGGTATTGAATGACTAGAACTTTTTTATTTGAGTTTTTATTAATTACTCTAGAAAAAGAATTCTCTTTTAAAAGCAGTCCTTATTTTTTTATTACATAAGCGTGTAATTTTATGAAAGTTAACCATAGTTATTTTTAAATAATTATTTTAATCTAAAAATGCCTCGGGGGCTAGTTTTTACCCATGGAGTGGGAGATTTAACAATATAACTTGTATACCAATTAGTATGCTAAGATACATACCAAAAAAACAACAAACATAAGATCTATCGATAAAAAATATTTTTCATTTTATTATATATAATATAATTAAAATTTATTATATTATTATTATTAAAAAGTGGTATATTTGGTGTTAAATAGCAATCAAAACACTTACCAATATATTTGAAAAAATGTTTCTTTAGTGCTTTTTTTTCATTTTATTTAAAACTACTTACCTTTGTTTTTTTGTAAAATACTGCTGATGTTAATTTTTGCCCTGTCCATGTTAATATTATCCCCCAGACGGGGCATAATTTGTGCGGAACTCTCGGTAGTTGAGTCCGACTCGCCTTTGGTCTTTTTTTTAGTTTTATAAGTGGCGTCATGCCACGTTATGTTACTTCCTCTTTTCAGTATCGTAGTCTAATTACTTAATGTTGCGAACGGTTCCAGGCCACCCTTTGACTATTTAATCAACGGACTGGCAATAATGTCTATCATTTTCTATATAAAAAAATCTGCCGAATTTTGCGAGGGATGGGCACATCAAATGCATCTATTCGTACGTAACGTACAAATAGCTATGTCAAATAAACGTCAGTCCCAATACCCAAAGCATCCAGTTTCAGTAAATAATTACCCGTGAACGTACCCTAGGTACCCATAGGTATGTACCTAGTAGATGCTAAAATCATAATAAGCAAAAAGAAGTATAGTATCGTTACTGCACTTACAAAGTCATTACTTTTATTGAGTTAAATAGCTTAATTAACCATGTTCTGAATAAAAACCACCTAATAAAAATATTTTCAGAAACCTTTTTATGTATTAGGTACTTACATATCCAACGACACTACAAACTCTAGGGTTTAAACGAAAATAATCACAAGTAACGGTTACTGTGCTTGGTTGCAAACACACAGGCAGACAGATGTGAATATTTATGGAAATAATCGCTTCATAAGTAAAAAATGCTGGCTACCAACATTTTAACCGCAAGCCTAAATATATACTCAGGTAGGTAAGTTAATAAAAAAAACCGGCCAAGAGCATGTCGGGCCATGCTCAGTGTAGGGTTCCGTAGTTTACCGTCCGTCACAACAGGCAACCTTAAAAAGTGTTTTTCAATACAGGTGCTCAAAAAGTGCCCTTTTCTTGGCTGTTTTGCGTGCGCAAAGTTTGTTTTTGCGAACTAGTGCTTTTTACTTTTCCAATCTTTTTAAATTTAGTTGTGTTCCAATTCATGACTGCTTACCGAAGAGTATTATTGTTCGTTAACTTTACGGAGCCGTAATAAAACTAAATACCTACTATTAACGCAATAATATTAAAGATATTGATATTTCATATTTCAATAATTACTTCTTCATCATACTAATGATCATTCATTAAAAATATTAACATTGAAAACAGTTCTTATAAATCTGTGTGTATGAAACGGAACAGAGCCAACGAAACGTCAGTCAAAGAAGGCGTTTTTCAATCAGGTAAACATGTTCGAAGGCCCTATAAGACATAACGGACGATACGATTTGTCACATGCGATTTATTATTTTGTTTATGAGAAATAATGATTATGAGATTGAAAATGACAAAGTAAAGAAGATAAGATAAACATTTTGAAGATGTTCTTAATATATCATCTGTATTACAATCGTGCTACGGAAATAATAATAAAACTTTCAAATTCTTTCTTATGTTTTTTAATTTTTTTCGCATCTGTATTGAAAAACGTCGTTCGATTCACGCGCGGATATATGTCATTTTTCACTTGTCCCGAGTATTGCCACTCGCCTACGGCTCGTGACAAGATACCTCGGGACTCGTGAAGTAATGACATACTTTCCGCACTAGCATCGAAATGTACTATTAATAGATACCATGATCAATATATACTTTCGATCACATCCGACCCGACCCATCAACTCCGGAAAAATCTTAACAACGCAAAGTAGACCACAGTGCAGTGCCATGCATCTCTCGGACAATTGGGTTACTAATTTATACAAACTAGACGGGTTATGTATGTTGGGTTTTCAGGGGTAACTTTTGAACCCGTGAATCGATTTGAATCATTGTTTTCTTATTAAAAGGAAGATACGTGCGGGATGACAAATTAAGTACTCAAGATAAAATAAGTGTTTGCATATACAGTTAAATTACAAACTTGAAAGAAATTACAATTTTGTACAATTTTTCATAAACCGTGCAACCAATCAAGTTCAAAATAAATTTCCAATAAAGTTCATATTAAGTCCTACTTTTGTAATTTTTTTTCATATTTTTTGTACTCATAGTTCAAAAGTTAGAGGGGGGGGGGACACATTTTTTTAAACTTCTGGAGCGATTATTTCCGAAAATATTAACTTTATCAAAAACTGTAATTAGAAAACCCTCATTATTTTTCAAATACCTATTCAATAAATATAAAATGAAACGAAAGAGAAAATCGCCCTGTAAGGGAGGTACCCTAAAAAAAAATATAACCATTTTTTATTTTACCACTTTGTTGGCGTGACCAATATACATATTCGTACAAAATTACAGCTTACAGTCACTGAGATTATCCGCGGATGGACGGACAGACAGACAGACAAAGCGAAACTATAAGGGTTCCTGTTGTCTACGGAACCCTAAAAACGAATGAAATTATAAGGGTTCTTAGTTGACTACGGAACCCTAAAAGGTTCGATCAATTATGCAACTTGTTGGAGAAATTAGAAATACTTATATATTGTATTTGTAGGTACTTACTAGGGACTAACGGGTATTATATTTACTCAAGTAACATGCTGTCGTATTAATTATACATATTAGGTATTTTAAAATATAGGCTAATACTCCATTTTAATCACGTAACAACATATTTACGTTATTAATATTGAATAATTAAGAGGGCGTCGATTTCCATCATCTAATTCTAAATGGAAAAAGGACACCATTTGCCGTCTAAGTATGTATGTGATACAGGCTTATATAAATTTATTGTTTTATTGAGATAGTTTGGAAACGAAAATGACATTAAATCTGATCGAAAGCAGAGATGCGATTTATTTGAAATGTGTACTTCTATTAAAAATGCAAATACAAAATGCAAAATACCTATTTTGTATTTTGCATTTAAATGCCTTTTAGTAAATAACATTTTGTATTTTATTTGAAATACCATCTGAGATGTATTTTGCATTTTAAATATTCATTTTAAAATGCAAAATTCTTGCTATTTTTTTGGCTTTTTTGCGTGTGCAAAGTTAGTTTTTGGGAACTAGTGCTTTTTCCTTTTCCAATTTTTTTAAATTTAATTTTGTTACAATTCATGACTGAGTAAATATATATATATATTAGCCATATGCTCTAGGCAAGATACCTCGGGACTCCTGAAGTAATGACATACTAGCTTCCGCACTAGCATCGAAATTGTGATTGAGTTTAGCCAACATTACCAGTCAAACAAAATGAAATGAACAAATGACGCTCGTATTGCCGAATTTGACCGATAAAGGCGCCTGCTAGCGGCAAAATGTCATGCATAAGGTGCCATTTGGCTCGGCATTGTATGTCTATTCTATTTCTCATGATACGATTAAATAACCTAAAATAATTAAATATATCATTTGATTTGGTCAAAAGCTATTTTATTTTGAAAATACCTATTTTGCATTTAGCATTTGAAATACAAAACGCAAAACTATTTGGTATTTTGCATTTGAAATAGTAATAAAAATCTGAAAAGTATTTTCCATTTTGTATTTAAATGCTTTTTTAAAACCATTTTGTACATCTCTGATCGAAAGTCATTGCTGCTCGAAGGGCCTAATCATAATCAACCATCGCATCTAATATACATAATCTAATGTCTGATAAATTTGGGACCCCGACATTCTCTTATGCCCGTGGCGCTGCAATGGGTTAAGATTGCTCTGGACAAATTGATTTTTTGCATGTGTTATCTATTGCATTCCATAACGTATTCTACAGTGAAAGTTAATAGGTACAGATGATTTTAAGTAGTAGGAACATACGGGCCGTCGCTGCTGCCTCCGGGCTCTGCGCAGTTCGCTCACATGGCTGCGCCCGGGCGGGTGTCAGAGGAGCCTGTGACGCCCTCTGCGCCATCGACCACAACGGTTCCCGCCGCACTGCAGAACAAGGCGCCAGCCAGTCCCTTACATACCTACCACTTGGAGCAGTACAGCTGGACGCAACCTCTGCTCGATGCCAAATCAGATGCGCTTGTTTTACAAGTCAACGGCACCACAATTAACCTGAAACTCACTAAAGACAACAATGTAAGTTTAAATGGCTGCACAGTTGGTACCTATTGTTTTTATTTTTACAATGACTGCAAATTTAAAATAACATGGGACTTATCATGGCCAGTATGAGCGAATTGCTTGGAAAAATAGAACTTCCTTTGCTTATAGATAAATATTTACCTAACATTAAAAAGGCACAATCTGATACCTAATTTTGCTGTCAGGGGTGTCAAGTCAGACCACGTTATCTCTTCCGAGCGAATGAACTGTCAAACATTAAAAGCGTTATTTTAAACATCAAACTTCTATTTAAAAGTGTTATTTTAAACGTCAAACTTCTATGTAATTATGAAGTTTACTTAACGCTTTCACAGTCTGTGAAAATCAAAATCATACAAAGTTAGCTTATTCGGATTTTGTTAACTTCTCTTGTGTTATAATGGGCTTCTGTTGGTATAAAGGCTCCTGCGGATGTTAGCGACGCGACCTGCGCGCGCGCCACGGACGGCGGCGCCGGCGTGTGCGTGTACCTCACCCGCTGCGGCTCCGCGCACGACATCACGCCGGAAATCTACCAGGATATCTACTGTGCGGTGCAAGCTTCGAATCAAGGGTAGCTATATACATTTATCGTTACCCTCAAATTGACTATTGAATCCTATATCTAAAACTGTATCAGTTTCAACCATTTGATTGCAACCAAGCAATAGGCCGTATCTAGGCAAGGCGCCACCTGTCTCGCAGGTACATACCTATACAAAGTGACCAAGGTAGTTAAATTCGTTGGTTAAGTTATGACTAGGTACATTAGTCATATTGAAATATTTTTGTCATGATTGATGATTATGGTCCAATATGACGAGATCGTATGTATGGAACAGGGATGTAACGGAGGTGTTTTTATCGGAACCGAAAACAGAACCAAATGTTTTAAATTTAGTTTATCGGAACCGGAAACGGATTCGGACCCGGAACCAGAATCGGAGAATAAGAGGTAGACGAGACGTTAAGTGTAGGCTTAACGCGAGTGTGTTTGCATTACATTGCGGCCCGAATTATTTTCTATGGATAAAATTTTATTTGCAATTCCATTTAAAAGTTACCTAATTACATTTCTTATGTCCTATACTAACCACCATTAAGTGTTCGATTTACACACTGTATACGTTACTAGTGACCCGCCCCGGCTTCGCACAGGTGCAATATATAAACCTTCCTCTTGAATCACTATCTATTTAAAAAAACCGCATCAAAATCCGCTGCGTAGTTTTAATCATTAAAGCATACATACATACATACATACAGACAGCGGAAAGCGACTTTGTTTTATATTATGAATTGATTTTCTCTAACGAACGAATTAAGTTTCAAACGTACCTTTGGTTGAACCTGTTTCATCGTTGGCAGGTTTGCAGGCGTGTGCTGTCCCAGCGCCAGCGTGGCCGCGCCGAGCCCCGCGCCGTGACCAGCATCAGCACCCAGATACTTACCTACTACTCGCATTAAGAGCTGTCTTGTGTTTCGAACACTTACAAGTTATACTTTTAACAATGAACTCAATCAAAATGTTGTGAAAATGTGATTTTAATCTTTAGTTACGTACTCCAGAAGTAGTTATATTTTATAAGTAAATAAAGAAGTGAGCCATCGCATTTATTACTATCATTTTATTTCCAACGTTAATCTACCCATGAAGCCTCGCAACATACCAACAAATATGATTCGATTTCATAAAGAAAAAAACACTACCAAATCAAATACTAATACAGTAATATTCTTAGACGGTATCCCCAGCAGCGCAGCAGCTCTTGAAGACGGTACGCAGAGAGGCGAAAGACGTATCGAGTTTGTACCATAAGCATATCACATTTAGAAGCTTGCTTTTAGAAGGGAAAAATTATATAAAATATTAGAATTAAAAAAAAGCGTGGACTATTTGTGAAATGTGGCTCCCCAGACGTTGATTTTCGTGATTTAGGCTGCCAAAATTCATTAATGGTGTAAATAATTTCCAAATAGCATACAAATTCTTAATAATATTTCTTACTAGGAAAGCTGAAATAAATGAAAAATACTAAGAAAATATAAATAAAATATATTAATAAAATGTCTTGATAATATTTATTTAAATACCTAAATTAGTTACAATAGTTGTAGCATTTCTCTTTTTTGAAAATATAGGAAATTTTGGTGTTTTAATAACCAGAATCGCGAGTAGGTACTATTAATTTAAAGGAAGAAAGAAAGGGTCCCTTTTTTGTCGGTTTCGTAAGGCATTTAACATTTAACGCATTCATTTATTATTTATTGTATTGTATATACCTATGGAGTTTCAAGTAATAATGTATGATAATTATAAATTGAAAATAGATGTCATATACTAAAAAAAAAGACCAACACCGACGGAGGTCAATCCGAAGATCGAACTCGGGCCATAACCACTAGGCCAATGAGGACTAGTACCGCGAGTCGATTTTCCGCTAGGGCGCTAGTGAAACGTGGGTCCTGCGGGAACATTTCAAACGTCACTTTGACAATTCTCTCATACTAACACAGGACCCACGCATGAGTGGCGCCGCCTGACAGCTACGATCAACGATATCGAAATCAGCGGATACGGGTGAAAAATTTTAGCATATATGCTTACTAGGAGTCAAACCAGAGCGGCAACACAAAACGCACGACCAACATCATCGCCCGCCTCGTCCTGTTCTCCGTCCGCATCATCGTCGGGCGATGAGTTCGCCAAATCGCCACAGCACCCGACACAGATGGGTCCAGCGATTTTTCAATACGGTAGCTCCCATTGGTCTCACCAAATGCCAGCGAATTTCTCGAGATATGCAATCTTAGTAACAGGCAAGACGCCCGTGGCCATCTTCTAAGTACAAGCAACGTTGCTTAGTATAATATTAAATTAAATAATATGGGTTATGGGTACAGTGATCTTAAAAATAATACTTTGCTAAGTTTCCTAGTTTTTGATAGCACAGACTGTGAAAGTGTTAAGTAAACGTCATAATTTCATAGAAGTTTGATGTTTAAAATAACACTTTCAAGTTTGACCGTGCGTTTACATGCTCGGGCTCTCGGCCGAATGTTTCGGCCATGTTAGTACACGATGATTCGAGACAGACTATATAGAGAAAACTTAAGCCAGACCAGAGACAATTTAAGTACTTTTTCAGGTAGTTTCGGTGAGTTAAACGGTGTTTTAAATAGCTTTGGTTATTGAAACTATTTAAGACACTTTTTAAATAGCTTTACCCGAAGTGAAATTATTTAAGACACCTTTTAACTCAACCAAACTACCTGAAAAAGTACTTTAATTGTCTCTGGTCTGGCTTAAGTTTTCTCTATATAGTCTGTCTCGAATCATCGTGTACTAACATGGCCGAAATATTCGGCCGAGAGCCCGAGCATGTAAACGCACGGTAACAGTTCATTTGCTGAGAAAAGATAACGTGGTTTGACTCTATTACAAGTAAGTATCATTTCATGAAAATCAATATTCTATTAAATATAATTGAATATATTAAAGGTAGGCGCACTTGGCCCCCCTCACTTATGGGTTTAGTTTCGACACGCAGATTTTTCATTAAAGTTGTATTCATATATGTATTCCCATGCTAAAAACATTGATATAAGTAAATTTTACTTACATCAATGGCTAAAAAAGACAGAAATAATTTGATGGATCCCTTTAGTTAGTTAATATGTTAAAAAGTAAAGCATAAAAAAATACAAACGACATGTGTATTTTAATATATAACATAAGATTACTTAAACACACACTTATCAAGCATTAAAAGTATGTAAATATTCAATCCTAAGTACTTTTTTATGCATATAAAAAATAGTGATTTTCTATAGGTAGCGCCCCACTTTGTCGATTTACTAAACTTTAGTGATTTTTCAGTGAAATGTATGTGTTTTTGGTATATTTATCCCGTTTTATGTATGAGATAAAGGTTTGTTTTTGTATTTCTACGAAATTAATAACTGATAACTAGCATAGTATGCTAGTTATTAATCCGTGGATTTAATTCTCAAAGGTCGCCATTCCTTATACCGAATCGCGAGTAAAATTAACGTCTGTTCAGCCTGTTCACTTCATAAATCCATTTAGATGTTTAATAAAAATAAAATATTTTTATACCATCGCCATAAAGCAGTATGGTATTCCTACTTAGCCCAGTAGCAGTGAAAAAAAAAACCTATATCAAATTGACATTGACAGTCCAAATTTTACCAAAGAGGTTTTATTGATTGATCCGACTTCTATCTATCTGCGAGTTTTTCGCTATTATTAAACCCCATCCTATAACAATAACAATTTAAATTAGTTGTTAATAAACAACAGGTATGGTAAATTTGATGGATACTTTGATGATTAATACGGTGACGGACGGAGCTATGACATTATTGCGCCATATCGTAAGTTGCCACTACATTCAATGTCGAATGATAAGGCAAAATACCTATTATCTAAGTAGTTGTACCTGTTTGATGTAAATGATTTAATTTGCATGTCCAATTTATTCTATATTAATACTCAATTAATTCACCTTGTTTTCCATTTGTGTTTTTAGGGCGTGTTTAAATCAAAGCCAGTAGAGACTCCACCAGTAACTATAATTGTAAAAATGCCTCTGTGGGAGTTGGCACAAGAAGCTGGGCCGTTTGTGCGGCTCGCCGGCTTGAGTGGAGCTTCGGCCGTTGTCCTGGGCGCTATGGGTGCCCACCGCACTTTTCCAGAAACTGATACCAAAGAAGATCTCAGGAAAATCTTTGACACTGCAAATAGATTTCATTTCCTGCACACTTTGGCACTAATGACAGTTCCGCTATGCAAACGACCTTTCATTGTAAGTCCTTAGGTTAAAAATGTTTAAATAATTGTACAGAATTTTTGTTATACATATTTATCTTATTACAGGCTGGAGCATTCTTCATGGCTGGGATGGGGTTATTCTGTGGTACCTGTTACTACCATGCCTTCACCGGAGACCGCAGCTTGCGTAGGCTTACGCCTATAGGAGGTTCATGCCTCATACTTGGTTGGATAGCAATGGTATTTTAAGAGTAATGTGATGTATTAGTTAATTATCAGTCATGTGTATTTTATCATTTCATTTAAATGTTATTTAATTGTATGGTAAATTTTTCCCAAGTCGATCAGCCACTAATTATAATATTAGGTCTAAGTTCTTCACCCATTTAATATCAATAATTAATGTGACAGTGTGGTGTGGGTATTTTTTAAGTGAACTGAATGCAACACGCATAATATTTAGGCTCAACATCATTCCTTAAACTGTTTGTTGTTTTTAGCATTATATATTATTATTCAAAAATGTAGTATCAATCTTAAAATCCCTACAATAATCCAAAACATGTTTTTGATTAGATTATGAACAGGGCCCATACTTTTCATGCCGGTTCCGTCATGATGACTTATATAAACACACAGGATGTTTTAATATCAAATGAGTTAATGGCAGATCAAATCTATCAACATTCAATTCTAACGTTGGACATAGTTTTGACACTTAATGACAGCATTATTCTTTCAAACATAAAACCAAAAACATGATCTATCAACCTTGACGACATTTGTCCTTCATTGGCATGAAATGTATGGGCCCTGATTATGAATAATAGCTCTGTCTATTTCGGCAGTGGTATCTTGATGATTGTCTTTATTTGAATGTATTTTTTAAATATCAAAGTCCATTTGTAAGTGAGTACTCAAACTTTGCTGTCTTAAGGTATAGAGACATAAGTAGTAATGAATGTAAAAGTAGGATTCAAATATATATTGTTAATTGCCTGCAACAAAAATGTGTTTTAATTGGTGTCCAATCACTTTGTAAACAACATTTCATAAATAATAATAATAATAATAATAATAATAATAATTGCATAAAATATTGTTATAAAAACTTAGCATGTACATATGTAGTTTATACGAATTAGAGATGCAACAGATATCCGGCCACTATCCGGTATCCAGCCATATTTTAGCTTTCCGGCCAAATACCGGATAGTGGAGTAGTATCCGGCCGGATAGTGAATTAGCACGATATTTATTAAGTCATACGTAAAAACTATCAAATTACAAAGTAATAAATAGTATTTCACAAAAAAAAACGAAGTACTCTGTAAAAAGTTATGCGTGGTTAAAAAGTTAAAGTTACTCATACATTATAAAAATATATATACGCGTCGACTTGAGAACCTCCTCCGTTTTTTTCGTCGTTTGAAAATTAGAAAACAGGGTCAAAATCACTTTAATGTTTCAAACAATTCAGATATTTTGTAACAATAATATAAATCACTGGTAAGTAAACAAGTTTTTTATTAAAAAACCATTCCTATTTCTAGAAACAACCTGTGCCAAAAAAGGGGGTTGAGCGGGAATTAATTTGATCGATTGAAAAATGTTTACGCCGAATATTCGGCGGTCGGATACAGGATATTCGGCGGACTCGAAGGCCGGGTATCCGGTATCCGGCATCCGGCCAAACCACAATGCATCTCTAATACGGATACAAAAAAACCGGAAGCAGAAACATGTCGACACGTGATTTTTTGTGTCATTCTTCCTGGCGGTGACATGTCTTTAGGAATTCAAAGCCACATTAAAAATTTGTACGTAATTTGTACGTATTCGTACGGTATTAAAAAATAATTGTACTACACGTACTTACGAGAAAACAACGATCAATCTGTCACCGCTGGGAGGGATCCTTCCTGGCGGGCGCTATCTGCTTCACTATGTTCCAGTCAACTTTTCAACTTTCTGCTTATACAGAAAATTTGTACGTAATTTGTACGAATTTGTACGTTAATAAACAAAAATAGTACTACTCGCATTTACGAGAAAACAAAGATCAATCTGTCACATTTTACATTTGCGTACAAATTCGTACAAACTACGTACAAATTTTCTGTATAAGAAGCGAGTTGAAAATTTGACCCTAACCTAACATAAAGAAATTGATAGCGCCCGCCAGGAAGGATACTTCCTAGCGGTGACAGATTGATCTTTGTTTTCTCATAAATGCGTGTAGTACTATTTTTGTTTATAATATGTACAAATTCGTACAAATTACGTACAAATTTTCTGTATCAGCAGAAAGTTGAAAAGTTGACTGGAACATAGTGTAGCAGATAGCGCCCGCCAGGAAGGATCCCTCCCAGCGGTGACAGATTGATCGTTGTTTTCTCGTAAGTACGTGTAGTACAATTTTTTTTAAATACCGTACGAATACGTACAAATTATGTACAAATTTTTAACGTGGCTTTGAATTCCTAAAGACATCATGTCACCGCCAGGAAGTATGACACGATTTTTTCCCACTTTGGCATCCCAAATTGCAGTGTTTCACGTTTTATATAAAAACGGCAAAAGTTATATACAACACTTACAACAAAAGCATCAATTAACAATATATTTTCCATTAAATTCTCGATAATAAATGTCTAGCACAGTAAAAATTAGTTAACGATTCGGTAATTGTCGTGAATCCCTCGTCTCTCACATAGAGTTATAGAGTCATTTACAGATATGACCTTATGTTACTCGTTGTCTTATTGAAGACAATACAAAAACGATATGAGCAACAAAACCTCCTTTGTAGTTCAAAACTAACAGAACTTTTGTATTGAAATAAGAAAAATAATTGACTATTTTGGCAGTCTGCCTACCGACATAGTGTCAATAAAAACAGTTTGACGTAGGTATATGATACTTAAATTTATTATGAACGCTGATTTCATTCGTGAAAATATTCGATTCTATCAAATTTTGTTAAAATTAACTTACAATAGTCATGTATCATGATTCATGACTTCAACAAATTTTAAGCAGAGAAAAAAAATGTTTGCTCAACCCGTGAAATTGTAAATACTGTACAACTATTTTAGAAAAGAAGCTAATTTATTTAAGAATTAAGAAAGTAATAATCATTAAAAATATTTGACTATTATCAAGTATTAATCCGACGTAATAATGTACTGTTACTTACATTAATCAGTAAAATATTTGTTTATTCTTTAAAATCAACACTTGAACATTGATGCGGATCCTCAGGTATCGATTTTTATCCCCAACGCACAAAAACTGAAGAAATTCAAGCCGGCGACTTTTTAGGGGTTTTGATCCTAGATTCGTTAAGTTAAGAGTAACATCTCAATATAACATTTAAAACTTTCGCGATTTGAACACATATTTAAACATAATTATTAAACGCGCACGTAACATCTCAAACCCACAAATATCGTTTTTTTTTTACCGTAATTGGATCAAAAAATATTAACGTAGCACCGATTTTCAATCAAAAAATTTACCTTTTCTGCTCTTCGGCCGGCAAACGCCACTCTACGCAAAACTAAATTGCCGCCCGCCGGTTCCGTCGAACAGAAAAATAATATACAAACCTCGGCCGGTAAATGGGAAAGCCTCGGATAACATGTTAGTCGACCTCGGCTTCGCCTCGGCCGCCAATTACATGTCATCCGAGACATTTCCCATTTTAACGGCCTAGGTATGTAATCTACTATTGTTTACATGAGTTCACCTTTTACGGCCGTCATGGCAAAGTAACTTCCATTTACCACCCCTTAAATAGACCGCCGAATTTTCATACAAACTCGGCGGCATTTCCTCCCCGACCGCTTCCCCGCGCGCCCCTCATCGATGACCCAAAAATCGGCTGAGTTACCACACTGTATGGAATACATCCTTACGCTGTGGTAGTAGTCTGTACGCTCTTCTAAAGCGCAGAGCGAAATTGACCGTTACTCCTGAGCGTCATACGGCGGCATGGCGCTATTGCGCGATTTTCCGTGGACGTGAATTCACGTCTTTCATGGTAAAAGGGATTATTATTACTGAAGATGATTCGTATTATTATTTCTGGCTTACGTATTTCTCTGATGCGGTTAGACGTTCGATTAGTAGGGTGTCTAGATATGCTGGCCGATGGCTAAATATAAACAATCTATGGTTCGTTTTAGGACAAACAGATTCCACCATAATAAATAAAAGACAAGGTTGATTCAATATGTTTACATGCTTTTATTGAAATCGTTACATATTTAAATTTTGCACTTTTACTTTTTAATGAAACTTAAATGATAATGAAAACATACACCGTTTGGTAATAAATGCTATTTTAACTTTTGATTCTTGAAGGATAAATCCAGAGGTCCTTCAAACATAATGGAGCTTCTTATATTATATATAACTATGATGTAACAGTGCGGCGGTACAAGCGACACGGTCTCGAGCGAGAGGATGGCGGGCCCAGCGCGGCGCGGGCCGGATGCGCGGCCGCATTCAGGCCGGCGGCCGCGACGCGTCACACGCTACTACTCGACAATTCGTCTCATCACAAATTGTGTTGCAGAATCACGTCACACTCTTCCATATACTACTATATCGAGAGTCGTTAGTCTCCCTTTAATGTTGATAAAGAAATATACAAAGCTATCACATTACATTAACACAGAATATAGTATAATTATGACAATTGTAAAAAAAGAATTCAAAGAAGAAAACAAAATGATAATAATAAATGTCCGCACAGCACTTTGAGTGTCTGTAACGAATGGTAAATATAAATCACTCTGATTGCACAAAAACGGTATGCCCTGAATCGGATTGCACGCGACGCAAACACAGTAAAACACGCGAGCCACGCGTCTGGTAGAACGGATGGCGGCTTGCTGAGTGTAGAGGGAGTGTCGGATCACAGGCGAAACGTAGAGGTCCAGAGCAAAGTCGAACGTTTAGGACAGGTGGAAGGAGTGCTGGCCCTCAGAGGCGGCCAGCCGCAGCTTGGCGCGCATCACCTCGGCGCTGCTGTAGTCGGGCAGCTTCAGGTAGTTGACGCACGTCATCACCGACGGCAGGTACTCGTCAGGGTCTAGCGACGACTCGAGCGACTTGCGTACCACCGTCAGGGGCGGGTTCAGGGCCTTGAAACCTGAAAACACACATATCGGTTATGTCATGTTTAAAATTGCAAATTAATCTCGCAGAAATTATGAAATGCAACGAGACTCACCTCCAGTAGGCAGACGGGGACTGCCCGTGACGAACTGCAGGAATAGCCGCTGCTCGTCGCGGTTGTAAGATGCGAGGATGTCGACGAGCATGCGGATGGCGCGCGACTCGGCCGTGTAGCCGTGGTCAGGCCGGATGCACTCGGCCAGCATGCGCGGCTCCCACCGCGTCTCGCGACCGCCTGTCAACATTAAACACGCATAATTAAGGTGGATCTCCCCGTGCAAGTTTCCAGGGACCGGACAACCCTTTCCTCGCTAAAAGCCTTTCAAACGGCGTCCCTTTAAAACGACTTACCCAAAATAAGACTTAGCCGTTCGAACAGCTAGCCCATACATTTGACTAGCCCTTACCAAAATACTGACCGAACAATAAAGCTAGCCCTTTGCAATTGCTTACCGCTAACCTATACGTCTTGTTACCCTTATATAAGGGTTACCCTTATAATTAAGCGCTTTTTATAAAGCTTTCCCTTTGGCAATTTCATTCTTTATGACGATGCCGCCAAACAGCGGCAGCCAATCAGCATCAGTTATTGAGTATGTGCTCTAAGTACGTAACTATTTCGTTCGGTGTAGCACATTTTTGGTTTACATTTAAATTCGCTGTTTTTCTTCCAACTCCTGTCGTCCGTCGCGCTACTCGCGCTGTTTGAAATGTTTGAATGATTTTAATCGACTTCGAGAATTCGACGGAGACGGTTATGTACCTATTCATCTGTTTGTATTTTCAACCGACTTCAATATTCCTAAAGGAGGAGGTTCTCAATTCGGCTGAATTATTATTATTATTATATTATTATATTAATTTTTTTAATGGATGTTACCTCAGAACTCCTTCATTACTGAACCGATTTAATTATTTTTTTTGGTTTCTTAAAGTAGATGGCTCCAGGTTGGTCCCGTTTTTTTCAAAATCCATTTCTGATGATGGGATCCATGAGGAACTGAGGGAACTCCTCAAATTTGAAAGGCACATGCATAGTCATTTGGGTATTTTCTTGAGAACCTCGAGCATTTCTTTACAAAACCTACCAGTTTGGTGGAGCAGACCTGATGATGACGACCACGGATGTCAAAGAGGAACTGCTCTATAATTCGCGGGCCCCAGCTGTATCATTCATCTTTTGTTTGTTACGAAATGCCTTCGAGGTAGTCCTATTTGATTTTAATTATATTTCGATGATCCATCATCATGAGGAATTAATGGAGCTGATGCTGAACCCTGGCAGTACCTCATGGAACTCAGGTTTGGTAAAACTTACGAGAGTTCTGTTTTCGTCATTCAACTCGTATTAACGATCAATTAGGGGAACAGTTCTCAAGATGGAGCTGATGCTGAACCCAGGTAGTACCTAATGGAACTCAGGTTTCGTGCAACATAGGCGAGTGCTGTTTTCATGATTCGATTCATGTTAACGAGCAATTAGGAGAACAGTTAACAAGATCGAGCTGGTGCTGAACCCTGGCAGTACCTAGTGGAACTCAGGTTTGGTGCAACATAAGCGACTGCTGTTCTCATGATTTGATTCGTGTTAACGAGCAATTAGGAGAGCAGTTCACAAGATGGAGCTGATGCTAAACCCTGGCAGTACCTAATGGAACTCAGGTTTGGTGAAACATACGCGTGTGCTGTTTTCGTTAATCGACTCATGTTAACGAGCAATTAGGAGAGCAGTTCACAAGATGGAGCTGATGCTGAACCCTGGTAGTAATAAGTTTTAAATACGATTTGAGAAAAATTTAACAAAATAAAAACATAAATTAGCAATAATTCGCTTACTTTAACTTATACCGGGAAGTCCAATTGAAGTCGGTTTTTTTTTCTTTAAAATTATTTTTTAAATGTATGTTCACCGATTACTTCTAGCTCCATCATCCGATTTAGGTGTTTTTTTTTACGAAAGATTACCTCCGATTTCAAATCAGATCCGTGAGGAATTAAGGGAACTCCTCAATTTTCAAATGCACATGTATGATGATTTCGGTGTTTTCTTAAATAAATGAAGGAATTTCATGCGAAAACCATAAATTGGTAAGGTAGACCTGATGATGGAAACCAGGGATGACAAGTGGAACCTAGGATACATTAGCCGATAATTCCGAGCTCCGTCGTCCAATTTGAGCAATTATTTTTATGTGTGAAAAGAGTCACCTCCAAATTGGTCTGGTAGCAATTCGGTGCTGATCTGATAATGAGGTTAATGAGGAATTAAGGGAACTCCTTAACTTTCAAAGGCACATTTATGGTAATTTCGGTATTTTCTTAAGTAAATGAAGCAATTTCTTGCGAAAACCATAAATTTGGCCAGGTAGACCTGATGATGGAGACCAGGGATGACATGTGGAACTTCAGATACATCCATCAGATACGTCCAATTTGAGCAGTCTTTTTTTAGTCGAAAAGAGTTGCCTCCAAGATATAGGATGTAGGATATGGTGCTGATCTGATAATGGGATCCGCGAGGAATTAAGGAAACTCCTCAATTTTAAAGGCACATGTTTAGTGATTGCGGTCTTTCCTTAAGGAAATTAAGCAATTTCTTCCGAAAATCATAAATTTGGGACGATAGACCTCATGATGCAGACCAGCGATGGCATGTTGAACTTTAGATACATAAGCCGATAACTCCGAGCTCCGTCATCCAATTTGAACAATTATTTTTTTGTTAGATAAAAGTTACCTCCAAGTTGGTTCCATAAGAGCTTGGTTCTAATCTGATGATGGAATCCATGAGGAATTTAGGAAACACCTCAATATTCAAAGGCAAATTAGCAATTTTGGTGTTTTGTTAAGTGACATAACCTTTACCTTCCGGAAAATTATAATTTGGTGCAATATACCTGATGATGAAGACCAGGGGTGGTATGTGGGACTTTACATAGGTACTTAAGCTGATAATTCCGAACTCCGCCGTCTGATTTGACTATTTTTTTTCTGTTTATTAGTAGTACTGCGTTACTCATACTAGTACTTACCAACTAAAATAGAAAGATTAAACTTTTTAACAATAAATTAAAACCGACTTCAAAAAATGAAAACTAAAATGTTTAATGTTAAATTTTTATTTGCTGTAAGGTTCGGAAAGGATGAGTAAGCAAATACATGAAGGTGGTTGGTGGTGGTGGATACGTTTGAAGTCGGTGCCAAGCAAAATAAACACATTTCTGACAATAATAAAACTCAGCATTCTCTCTGAAAAATAATAAATATGATATGATGACGTTAATGCCATGCATGCCTACATAAAATGTTGTCAATGTGAAAAATAAATGTGAAAATTGCTAGCGATATGCGTTCGGGCATATCCGCCGGATCTGCCAATCAATGTATGGGTAATTTGTCTGGCGGATGCCCGGCGGACATAACCACTATGGATATCCGACAGATTGTCCGAATGTAGGTATGTAAATTTCTTGACTATCTATTTTAGAATAGATAGCCTGTATCCGGCCGGGCGTCCCTACACCTACTATACATCTACATCTATTTTATTTCTTACATATTATTAGGGTTAATCAACTATTTCTTGTCACTAGTTGCCATGGTTATGGTCTCCTGGGCCACTTTTAAAATCACGGTTATATGGCATTGAAATTCACAAAACATGTTTTTTTTTTGGGAGCTATATTCCCTTTCCATGATGGGCCATCCACCAAGCATGTCAGCAGAACATACTACAACGTTTCTTCTAATAAACGGCGCTGCATTCGTCCTTTGGCTGACGGAACAAAATAACAACAATAAATAGTTGATTTACCCATTTGACCAACTAAATTGTTAAGAGCGTCATCTATGAAGTTTAGGAGACTTCGTAGCGTAGTATGATTCCCAAGAACGAAAGAGTTAGACACATCTATTAAGTAGTTCTGAATGAAATATAAAGATGGCAGTGTAATAAACACAATATAAACGGTAAAATGTAGTTTAAACGTCCGTATTCATTTGTCCTATTAAGTTATTAAATTAAATGAGTGCACAATTTAATCCAAATACTGTCAGCCGATTTGTGTTTGAAAATAGATGATGCCAGTGTACCAATTTCATAACATAAACCATATACTTAAGCCCATAAAACGCTCATAATATATGTATATACTCCTGTTGCCCGTCAACCCGTTTTATTAATTTTGCTCTTCGTTTGGATACATACTGTAGGTATAGTGACTATGTCAAATTTTAAAATGAACACACGGGAAAAAGCCGGGCATAGCAGCAAGGTAGAACCGGCGGACATGTCCGTACTTATAATTATGGCCTGCTAAACAAATATCAATCAATCAATTTCCGTCAATTATTGAAACACACTACCTACTCTATCAATATTTGTACATTCTATTAAAATAAATCAATGATAATTTTTAAGAAAAACAAAAGCCGACTTCAAGTGGCCTTCCCGGTAAAAGTTAAATTTTGAGTTAGTTTAAGTTACCCAGTTTCTTTCAACAATATCCAATTCAACATTCGAGTATACCTTTGAAAATTGAGGAGCTTTCTTAAACCTTTCTGAAAAATTCAATTTTGAGTTATTTTAAGTTAACCAGTTTCTTTCAAAAATATCCAATTCACCATACGAGTACCTTTGAAAATTGAGGAGCTTTCTTAATGTTTCATGGCTTCCATCATTAGATCTCAAAAAATCAAATGGAACTACTTACCTTGGTCTTCAACATCAGGTCCGCTGCAGCAAAATGATGGCTTCAGTAAGAATATGCCCCAACTAATTATGAATCACGATGGACGTGGCGTTCAAATTTGAGGGTTATCTGAATTCCTCAAGAATAGGAGTTCTTCATCAGAATAGTAATCAAATGAAAAAGATGAATGGTACGACAACTCGGATGATACGTAGAGCGAGGTTTACCGACCAGTTCCACTTTGCCATCCCTGGTCTTCATCATCAGGTCCACTCCGCCAAATTGATGGTTTTCGTAAACATATGCTCGAGTGTCTTAATAAAACAGCCAAATAATCATGCATGTGCCTTTCAAATTTGAGGAGTTCCATCAGTTCCTCATGGATCCCATCATCAGAAATTAATTTTGGCCAAGCTGGAACTATCTACATTCAGATAAAATAAGAAATTTTAAAATCGGTTCAGTATTGACGGAGTTCTGAGGTAACAAACATCTAAAAATAACACACAAGAATTGAGAAACACCTCCTTTTTGAAATTTAAAAGTCGGTTGAAAATTAAACCTTATTTCATCTATTGCGGCTTCTAACACTCGGAAGCGGGCGAACATCAAAGAGTGCCGCCGCTGACGACGATCGCTTGCTATCATGTACGAATAAATGTGCGTTTTATGCACAAGGTAGACGGTTTAAATTAGCACGCCTTTACTATAAGGGTAGCCCTTTATAAGGCTAACCAATATGCAAGGTATTGGTGAGCGAGTCATAAGGGTTTCATAAGGGTATTGGGATATTGATTACTCATAAGGGCTACCGCTAAGATAAGGGCTTTAAAAGCAATATGAAAGGGTTTTGTCGCGTAAGGGTATGGTGAGTTAAGCCTTATTAAAAACCCATACAAAACCCTTTATAAGGGATAGCGGGCCGGTCCCTGCAAGTTTCATACAACTTTCGTTGCAGGTTTTCTCCTATTGTATCGATGCACCGGAGTTTAAACCGTGATATTTAGGTTGTGCGGGTCCTCGCAAATAGAATAAAAAATACTAAAATTTCGCTAATGCACTTGTTTGTGTGAGAGATCCCTTATAGGGATAAGCTCGCCTTTGTACCTTTGTTCTTATCAAAATGTTTATTTTTACTATATTTGTGTACAATAAAGTGCTTACAAAGAAACAAACAAACATAATCCTTATAAACCGTATGTCAATCGACTTTAAAGACTGTGTAAACAAACCGCCATATTGAAATTGTCTTTGAATGATGAATTTACTAGAGATGGGGAAGTGCTATTTTAAGTCAAAATAAATCGATACCGAAAGAAAAACACATCTCATCTTCATATTTTTAATTGGTTTAATCTTCTGAAAAATCGGTGCTTGAAGTTTTACTAGAGTCACCAGTATTAATTATAAAAGGTTGCGTTACATCATCGGTATACCCTATCCATGATGCCGTCTAAATTTTTCATTTTATGCTCTTCTCCTATTACATGATCCACGCATTTCTTCCACTGCATGCATCCGCATCTGAATTTAGGTATTTATTTAATTTTAAGTATATTATATCTTACGCTACGATTCTTTACTCATTTACTTACCGTGTAGTGTACACTATGCCTATATCAGGTAGATACCGTGAGTACCGGCATTACAATGTCACTAACTTTAGTCCCATCTCTAAACGTCATAGACAAACGTAGAATATAAAAGAAACAAAAACGTCATTGCATTTTGTCGAAATAACGTAACTTTTAAATCGTATTGAATTTTCAATGAAATTTCCAAGATTAAGTAATTTTTTCTATATTATTTGTTTTTTACGAGAAAGGTTATTTTAATAGTGTATGTTTTCAATGACTTTTGATGAGGTGGTGTGAAACTTTAAGGAGTAACAGTGATAAATCAAAGTGACGCCGTTTGTTTACATAGTCCTGAAAGTCCAATGACATACGGTTTACTGTCCGTGTAAACTAATATGGCGGCCCAACTGACAACCACTGTGAGTTTAATCATAACTATCTAAGATGTCACTGCAACCACATATATGTAACACAGGTCACCGGACTGAGTAGTACCAAATTTCGTCCACAGGTGGACAGTACAGTCGCCATCAGATATATCGTAGCGGGCGAGGTCCTCAAATACTTCTAAGCAAGGTTAAATTTCAATAAATTCTTTACAATACATCCGCCAATAACATCCGAGTACTCAATTTTTTCATAAATATAGGAGCAGCAATTTTTCAGTAAGTTCTGAACATACAAAAGCAAGGAAAAAATATTTGAACGCTTAAATCGTCAAAGGTATCTAAGCAAGAGAAGTGGTCACAAATATCTGAACATTGAAGAAAAATGTACCTTACGCCGTTGCCTTAAAGTTAAATTCAATGTCATTGCAGTCAAGTAATACTAGCAAGGTTGAATTGATATTGATAATATGATAATAAAGCAAATTCGAACTTTAAATTTGACAATCCACGAGAAGAGTACTGAAACGTCAAACGATATGTGTGTCCCTTTTCAAGGGCGTTGCCAGCTCGTGTCGTTCGATTATCCGAATGTCCCATTAAACAGAAAAATTTGAACTTGAGAGCATTGACAGGTGAACTCGTTATATTATACGTATGGGTATTTAATTTTCGGCGGCTCATGCACATGTTGAAATAGCCAAATAAATTTATACTTGATCATCCGGCATACCTTTTTTTAACTTTTTGTTGGTAATATAAGCACATTTTCGTTGATGAAATTACAACTTTACTGTTGTAATATTTTTTTCCATATTATATATATATCGTACTTTCTTGATAAAGTAAGTTCTAGTACAACATCTAATTTAGACTCAACACTATTAATAAAAATGTCAACAAAATAAAAATAAAATATTACCAAGACAACTTTGAAAAACGTTTTATGCCACACCTGGCCGTAAAGTGCCTTTTTCCGCACGCTACGCGTACGGAAAAAGCCGATTTCTGCCCAAGTGTAGGCATAAAATGATGTACCTAACACGTGGGGTAATAAATAAAGCCCTTGATCGCATATTTACGTCCCTCGCTTGCAGCTCGGGTCGCAAACATCTGCGATCTCGGCCTTTCTTTGTTTTACCACACTAGTTAGGTAATGTACTATTTAAGACTAAAAACAAATTTGGTGAAGAATTGATCCTGAAACGTATCTCTATCGACACAGTTAAATAATAGAAGATTGTCAATCTTTGTATACGAGTAGGGTAAGCAGTACAATCATTGGCCCTTTAAGGTGAACCTCGAGTTCAAAATTTTTCCTTCCCAAATAAGATGCTAAATACTAAAACTTTTGATGACAAGTTATCCCTACAAATGTTGAGAATTTGAATAAATCACAACCATAAATATACTTACAACCAATTGTAAAATATAATGCAAAAACCAAAAAATCGGACAAATGTCCCCCAATCATTGGCCCCCAGGGTACAATTATTGGCATACCAAGAGTACAATGATTGCCATGCCAATAATTGGACTTTGTGTTTATTGGCCCTGCCAATGATTATACCATGATAGGTAAATCACTAGATTTGTTTATTTTTATTGACGATAGTGAATAGAAACTATAACTAATATAAAAAAAACAACACAAATATTACATTTTTTAAAAGTACCTACTAAAATCTTATGATTTGCTTAATAATAATAACACATACTTTTAGCTTCGATAGTTGCAAAATGTTTTTTTTTACGTGTGTTCCAGCTATTATGCTGGAAAACTATCAATTACACTATATACTGTTGTCAACAATAAATATGATTTGATTTGATTTGAACAAAGAAAAATATAAATATTTTTTTCTACATTCTACTCAAACGTTTATCTTAATAAATCGATTTTAAGTTCAGTACTTACATGTACATAGCGTTAAAAAAGCTGGTGATCCGTTTAAGGGCGTAATCAGTATCGTGGTCTGATTAGAAGAAAACGCGAATAAATTTTGCGTCAATTTTTTTTCCGTCATTTTGTAATCAGACCACTTTACTGATTACGCTCTTAAATGGATCACCAGCATTTGTGTTACCCCCCTGTAGTGTACCTACACAACAAAGCCATCTTTGTTACCTTGATTTGCCTATCAAACCTGAGATTAGCCTCAGTGTAATTTTTCATGTGAATGAAAACTTAATAAGTCAATAACTAGTTCCTAGATGTTGCAAACAGGAACGCGTTATTAGTTAGAATGTCATATTAATCATAGGATAAGCAAAGTTAGATTAGTTTTCTTTAGACGCCCGAACTGCAAACTGCACAGAAATAGAAACCCCAGTCAAAGAATGAGTCAGTGAAAATGAAGTGATTGGTTATAAATTGTTCTTCTTCTTTCACATTGTTTTACTGAACTAGCTTTCGGCCTGTGTCCTGAAACTTTAGCTTCTGGTGGTTACTAATATTACAGCAGGCGATGACGTAAGTAAACATTTTTTTTTGATTAGGTGATGTAGGAATTTAAAAAACAACCCAAATATAAGTAATGACGATGTACGGTACCACCTCTATACTTTTTAAGGCTTTATCGTAGAACTATGCTGTAAAATCTTCTCGAGATTGGATTCTAGCCACTCGAGTATTGTATGAATTTGTATGTGTAGTAAGTCTCGAAAAACGCCAATCTCCTATTTAATTTATGACCCAGTCTTCTGCAATGACTTCATTGGTCAAAAATATATTTGCTAAATACTACATAACCATTTTTATAACGCCACCTAGGTAAACGCTAGTTAGTTTTCGAGGAATTACATTCTCCGCGCCTTCTGTGGAAGTTTTTGAGTGATGATAACACTACTAACACTGATGACTGACAGAAGACGTGCTAGTGTGCGTAAAATTTCCGTATTTCCAAGTTGTTGCAGGTTTTTGTTGAAATGAAATACTGTTGGCTGCAGAAAATCTCGTAGTATACTTCAGATTGTCTAGTATTTGCGCAAATACAAAAACATCTTATGTATCTGCCGGAAATTATGAAAATAACTAAGTTTGGAGCACTAGCGCCATCTCTTGGTCGCTAGTCGCCATTCCCTCCAGGCACTTCCAGTCACCATATTTTAAACAACTTCAAGATTTTCTCAAATTAATTGAATTAAATTACATTAATGTACAATGAACATTGTAAGTTATATTTTGTATTATTCAACTAAGCATCTTACCTGAAGGGCTTCCGCAGAATACTTGCTCTAACTCCTCCGGGTAGAATATTTTGAGATTACTTAACGGGAATACTGATTCGAATCCTTCTCTGAATGCTTCCAGTTGACGAATCACGCCTGTAATATAAATTGTTGAAGTATTAATCTACTTATTGTGTAAAATAAATGATACAACAATTGTGGATCGTTATTTTAGTAGAGTGGTTGTGAGGTTGAGGTTGTGAGTTAGTGGAGTCTACCTTCATAGAGCAGCCAGTGCGTGACGAGCGTGATGTAGTTGTGCAGGTTGTGCGCGGTGACGGGCAGGTCGCGGCCGCCGCGCCGCAGCTCCGTGCAGCCGTCTCCCGGCAGGATGAAGTCCAGCCCGAGCTCCTCGATCGGGCATCCGTCCAACTCCAAACTGCTGATCTATAACGATACAAAAACTCTATTAAAGCTACTCAATATTTACATGGTATTAATAAAAGCAAAATTCATTAAGAAACTATGTTTCAGCGGGCGATATCTACGTTCTCCTAGCTGTTTGTCCAGATTTATCCGCGGAGCATCGTACACACAGTTTGAGTAACGAACCTGAAGGAGTCGTACGATAAAAAAAATATGTGTTTTTTATTATGAATGAAGCATGTGTTACCAAGTGCTGTTTCTGGTCGGGCGTGTGCGAGTCGTCCTCGTTGATGAGCGTGGCGCGCTCGGCCACGCGGCGCAGCCGGCACAGCGAGCGCCACAGCTCCGGCGCCACGTGCCGCACGTCGCTCAGGCTCAGCCACCGCTCCTCGCTCACCACCCAGCGGTACATTGACACCGACAGCGGGATATCCACCTGCGGAATAACACTTCACTTAGCATACACTTAACAGTCAAATTAATATAAAATCCACACTTCTAGTAATGTAAACGACTAATTTATTACGTTCTAAAATTATCCTGTGATGTCTTTCTTACTCAGAAAAAAAACTGGAAATTTTATCATTTAGAAAACAAATTATCGAAAAAATATTTAGATAACAACTGAAAGCAACGTGTGGGATTTTAACTTAGCAAGCACAAGCAACATACCATTCGCGAATCCATTACAGCTTTGGCCATGAATTTGCCTAAAAATCGGAACTTTGCCTTGACGCGCGAGAGATGCGATGCGCGCACATTCCGGCCGATGGCCTGGGGGAAGAGGCCGCACGGCCACGACACGAAAGTGGCGTCGGGTGCCGGCGACGGGATCGACGTCTCCTTCTCTAGCTCCGAAGGCTCCGCCGAGTGCTCCTCATTTAAGCTGAGCGCGTCACGTACGGACGATGCCAGGCGCGCGGCCACTTCTGCGGACGACCGATCGGTCACCATAGGCGGTTGACTCTTTACTATTTCACCGCCAAACGAGTGTGGTTTCTGCTTAAAGTTTTCGCTGCCGTGCCAGAGATCAAGATCAGCGCGCTGGAGCTCTTGCGAGACAAGCGCGTAAAATTCGAGGGTCGGGCCGAGCCCAGTTCCCACTTCGTTTTCGTATTGGATTTCAAGTAGTGCTTTGGAGTGTGCAAACTCGTGCATAACATGTTCAGCTTGGCGTAACACATTCTGCCGCTGCACGGTGCGCTTGCGGCGGTCGAGGCGCGGCGCCACGCGCTCCGCGTCCGAGCCCGCGCCGCCCGCCGCCGCCGCGCCGCCGCGCTCGCCTCCCGCTTCGATCAGCCGTTGCAGCGCGCGGTCGCGGTCGAATGACAACACGTAGAACAGTAGATGACGACACTCGAACGGAAATATAAATGGACTGAAACAACAATAGTACATTATTGCAGAGGCCGGGAAACCGAATTTCGTGGATCAGTATTTTTTGTAATGAAAGTGAATGTAATTTTTTACAATTACATAAACTACTATTATAGGTCCACAATCGCTTCAAAATAAGATAGCACAGTTGTGCCTCTATTGGATAGCTCGCCTTCTTGAAGGCGAATTCCTGTGTGCCCAGATGTGTACTAAAATGCACTGTGTGAGAGATGATATGAAAAGAAAGGATATGAATGATCAGATGACGGGCGATAGAGACGTATAGAAGAAAAATACATGCTACGCCGACCCCAAATAAATGGGACAAGGGCATGCGAGTGAAGATGTACACACGCGTTCAGAATTGCATGTGCAGTTTATGAATGAATTCATTCATAAATTGCCCATGCAATTCTGCGCTGCATATAGTACATGCGCTGCATATTTACGAATGTCATTACTTACCAAGCATATGCAATCTTTTTCAACCAAGGCGGAAGATTTCCTGTCATTATAACTAACGGGTCTTGAAGTTGTCTGTTGGCTTTGGCAGCAAGCTGAAATAGAGAAACATAACATGAAAATATAATAGCAAATAACCTGAATAACCTGTCACATTGTTTCAGATTCATTTACATTTCAATTAATTTTACAGTATGAAGAGTACAAATCGATTAAATTAGCGTTCATTCTTGAAATAATTATGCTGGCCAAGTTTTCACAGTAGCTCGATAGGTATTAAGTTGTAAAATTTAATGCAATAAAATTGTAATAATACTGACTTTAGATAGAGAAAATTTTTGAGCGGTTTTAATGTCATTGCAGTATGTATTTAGTGTTTGTGTGTATAAATTCCCCAATCCACATTGAAAAAACGTGGTCTACCGTGCAGTGGGCGGACGGTGTCCGCCCATATTGGGCCCTTAAATAAATTATGTGGTTGTAATGATACAACAATTGATTTCATGGTAATCTCAATCAATAATTTCACAAATTTGAATGAAATGCGTGCAATAAATAGCAATATGATAGATTTTGGACAATAATAAACCAACACACAGAATTACTAAACGTGCGAATAGAATTAGTATTCTGTGTACTGGTCTCAAATACTGGTAGTAAGTAAATGAGCGTTCGTAAATAAGTATTCGCAATATGTAAAGTTAGTATTTCGTAGGTTAGGTTAGGTTAGTATTTTTTCGGACGTTTTATTACTATCCATTGATTTTTTGTTGCTACTGTATTATTATTCTAACTATAATCAAACAAAAGAGTCCGGTATACTTTTTTTACGATTTTGCTCATCTTTTTAATGCTATATTGGAGTAACTAATAAGAATTCTGTTATTTTTTTAATATATTACGGAAGATAAAATCAATTCGAATGGAATGTGTGAACTACTTCTTTGTTTTTCTCTTTCCATTTTTAATAATGTACCTAAATCTGAAATACTGTTTCGCGACTTTTGCTCGAAGAGGTAAATACTTGGGGCTTTATGATAATGAAAATGATATCAAACCGGTATGCAAGTTATACTTATGTGTTGGAAAATTAGTCGTCTAAGGAATAAATGAAACACTTTTTTCCATTTTCATATATTTTTTCGAATAAGTGTATGTTTACCTAGAGCAAATTTAAGAAAAATCGCCAATGTTCAGCAGGTATATTTCGGTATGCATAAAATATATTTCGTGAAACTAAAGATGCAAGAAAAATAAATATTTTATGACTAATTCACGTGTACACAAATAAATTAGGTAGTATAAAAATAAATAATAAAAAATCAAGTTACAATATTGTATGAATCGACCACCTCGCAAAACAAGCTCAGTAAGAATAAATATATATTTATCAAACTTATTTTTTTGCAATACCAATACTTCATACTATCTTAGCAATTGCAATATATACATATATGCGTTATTTCATTATTAACGATTTTCACTTTAAAAAGTATACCGGACTCTTAGGATTCGATCATATACACGTACAAATGTGGTACGTCCTCAAAGTCGCAATGACGTCTCGTTAAAGTCAACTATTGTTAAACATATCAGTGGTTAGGGGTTAAGTAATACCTTGGCGTTGATGAAGTCAGCATTAGGCACTAGCGGACGGTGGTCGGGCAGGCAGGCCGCGCGGTAGAGCGAGGGCCAGTGCCGCGACAGCGCGTGCAGCGCGCGCAGCAGGCCCAGCGCCGGCAGCGCCGCGTCCTTCACCTCGCGCTCGCCGCCACTGCCACCGCCGCCCGCCAGCAGCGGCGACCGCAGGATCATCACTAGCGGAGATTCGCGCGCTGGCACTACACCATCTATTAGACACATTGTCAATCATCAACTTGGTCATCGTTTTCATAACATTCATACGAATTAAACATACAACTAGACAAACCACGACATTGTACACTAAATTGTATGCTGGACAGATGACAACTGATTCACATTTCATGAATTCGTGAGTTACTCGAATGTAAGAAATTAGAGATTTATGATGAATATATAAAAAAAAACACACCTTCAACTGACATTTAAGTTCCTTTTGCACCCTCGCCAACATGGCAGATTTGTATTGGTACTAATTTATTTTACTGCGTAGTGAGTAAGCAAGATTAAAAAGGATTGCGGTTAAACATATTATGATTTAGCCACTGTACAGTCAAGTGCAAAAATATGGTTCGACATAATCGACTCATAAATATGGTACTACGCTCTTATTACACCGGCATAAGGTGCTATGGGACATATTTTTGAGTAAGATGTGCACCACCATATTTTTACACTTGACTGTACCATAAACTGACATAGCCGAGTGGATTGTGTGATGACATTATTGCTATATATAAACTTTTGTAGCATCATGATCCAATAGGAACTTGTCAGGCTTCATTAATTTACAAGGCTAGAATCGTTACACCCATATTTACCTTATTTCTACCGTGTGCATCACTGGGCTTATTATAAATGTCCAATGCGTGCGTTACTTACCGTTCCACAGAACGTCTGGTTTCCGACGGGACGAGAGCTTAGTGGGCTGGCCCTTGCCCTTGCGCGAGGCGGCGTTGTCGACTCGCGGTGGTTCGCTGGCCTCCACTGCGCGGTAGTAGATCGTATGCGTTTGCACCCAGATCCCCGCATTTGCTACATAATAAATATTTCATTTAAATGTAATTGAGAGATTAAAGGGAAAAATACAAGGAAAAGAAGTATATAGTTATTTATTTAGCAAAACATAGTCTCACCCAGCGGAGTTTCGGTGTCAGTGTCGGCGTCTGTCTGCTCGCCGAACTGGCGCACGGCCTGGTACACCGTCATGTTGTACGGCAGCACCGTGTCGCCGATCAGGAATTCCAGCTTGTGGTCGGTGCTGCAAGAAACATGTTAATGTATAAAAATATACGTATCAACTCTTAACAAAATCTGACGAGTTTTACGGTACGATTTAAAAATATTCTTTTCAATACAGTTGCTCAAAAAGTGCCCTTTTTTTGGCTGTTTTGCGTGCGCAAAGTTTGTTTTTGCGAACTAGTGCTTTTTACTTTTCCAATCTTTTTAAATTTAGTTGTGTTCCAATTCATGACTGCTTACCAAAGAGTATTATTGTTCGTTAGCTTTACCGAGCCGTAATAAAACTAAATACCTACTATTAACGCAATAATATTAAAGATATTGATATTTCATATTTCAATAGTTACTTCTTCATCATACTAATGATCATTCATTAAAAATATTAACATTGAAAACAGTTCTTATAAATCTGTGTGTATGAAACGGAACAGAGCCTACGAAACGTCAGTCAAAGTAGAGGCGTTTTTCAATTAGGTAAACATGTTCGAAGGGCCTCTAAGACATGACGATACGATTTGTCACATGCGATTTATTATTTTGTTAATGAGAAATAATGGTTATGATATTGAAAATGAGTAAGTAAGTAAAGAAGATAAGATAAATATTTTGAAGATGTTCTTGATAGTTTAGTTACAATAGTGTTACGGAAGTAATAAAAAACTTTCAAATTCGTTCTTATGTATTTAATTTTTTTTCGCATCTGTATTGAAAAACGTCGTTCAATACACGTGCGGACATGTCATTTTTCACTCATCCCGAGTATTGCCACTCGCCTACGGCTCGTGTCAAGATACCTCGGGACTCGTGAAGTAATGACATACTTTCCGCACTAGCATCGAAATGTACTATTGTTTTATTTTATTTAGAATAGACCATCAGACATTGCAGACAATAATCGTTAGTGTAGTACGTACTCTGTAGGCTGGTGGATGGGCGGCGTGGCAAGCGAGTCCTCGACGTCGTCGTCGGAGCCTGCGTCGTCGTCCGACTGCGCGGCCGCCGTCGAACCGTCGCGAGATCGCGCGCTCGCGTAGCCGCGTTGTGCTAGATATCTGATGACAACCAAATCGACTTAATACCAACGGATGATAAAAGAGATAGTCATAAAATACGGTAGGCGTGCACCATTATAAAGTGTAGGAGTAACAAGTGAATCTAACCTCTCTATCGCTTGAACTAAGGCAAGCGGATCTATCCTTACGACCCCACCTTTCCATTGCTTGAGATTAGTGCAACTTGGGTGGCGTTTGAGATCACACTGTAATCAAAATACATATTTTAGTTTAAATACACAATCCATATCTTACAAAAAATAGGCTGAGTGGGATTTGACTTGGTTGTGCACTGACCATGAGCTGATGCGTGTTAAAGAACTTGAGTGCGGAGGTGGCGGGGCGCGCGGGCAGGTCGTGCACGCGCACGGGGAACTGCTCCAGGTGCGACACACACGCGTTCACCTTGGCCACCAGCGCGGCCAGCGCGCCGCCGCCGCCGCCGCCGCCGCCCAGCAACACGCCGCTGTCCGCCCACTCGCCGATACTGCGCATTTTAAAAAATAACGTTATAGGGTAAGCAGTATCATTGGCCCTTTAAGGCGAACCTCGAGTTTCAACATTTTTCTTTCCCAAATAAGGTGCATAGTAAAACTTTCGGTGACAAAATATCCCTTAAAATGTTGAGAATTTCAATATATTCATATTCAAGCATGGCCAATGCTATACAGTCTTGTTTGTACCGCCATAAGAGCGTGTCACATATTTTTGCATCCTTCACAGCGTCATATACTATTGCAGGTGACTGTACATAATTATATTGGCATACCAAGAGTACAATGGTTGGCATGCCAATCATTATACTTTGTGCTTATTGGCCCTGCCAATGATTATACCACGGTAGGGCCAATCACTATACTTGTTTATTATTATAAACGATAGTGATGTGCCAAGCAGCTTTTTAGAGGATTTGTTGGTACAATTATTGGCATACATAAAAGTATAATGATTGGCATGGTCAATGACGAGAAAGTATAATCATTGGCCCTGCCAACACTTAGTTACTGCTATTTTAGACGATTGGCACAGGGGCCAATCAACTAGACGATCATATAAGCCATAGGTACTAATCATAGCTGGCCTATTCAGAGGTCATCTTGAGTATTTTTTCAAGAATTACGGCTTATAACGCTAATAGAAACTATAACTAATATAAAGGAACACAAATACTACATATTGAATACCAATAAAAAGGTTTAAAAGTACTCAATTCTTATGATTTTGATAAGAAAACACACCTTTAGCTTCGATCGTTGCAAAATGAATTTTTTAACGTGTTCCAGCTATGATGCTGGAAAACTATCAATTACTTACACTGTATTATGTTGTCAACGAAGAAAAATATAAATATTTTTTTCTACCTTCTACTCAAACTTATATCTTAATAAATAGATTTTGAATTCAGGGGGCTAATGATGAGGGGAGGGCCAAGATTACTACCGCGTACCCTATATCTACTACATCCCACATCCTGTGAATTTTGGTCTACTCATCCCCACTAGAGTTTTATTCATTCTAAATCTTCTTGACATCGAATAATAATTAAACGGATACGCCACACTGCATGCATATACATCACATGCAGGGGCTGGAAACGGTTACCAATAAAAGGGGTAAGGGATATTAGAACAGTTTTTCAATAACACTATCAGTTCTGCAAAAGTGTATATTTTCGTAACCTTAACCTTAATAAGGATGCCCCTATCGATTTTAAAACGCAATCAAGATGTTTCCATCTCCGCTGTGCTGGAAACATAAGTGGTGTGAAGTGATTCTAAAGGTTTGAAAAGTATTACAAACCTATGTTGTGTGTGCGTAAAGGCAAACGGCGCCAATATAAACATTGTTGAATTATTGATTTATAATGTAATGTGTATTGTATTTGGTGTATAGTCTTACTCTGGCACAAGTGGCATATCGGCGAACACGTGCAGAAAGAGACGGAGGCGCTCCTCGCAGGCGGCGACCTGGTCGGCGTCGCGGCCCTCGCCCTCGCCGTCGCGGTCGCGCGCGCCAGCCACCGTCGCGTCGTCCAACCCCGTCAGGTACTGCAGCAGCGCGCCCAGCACCCCGGAGTGGTTCACCTGTAGACACACTTGTAGATACGGCCAGCTGCAGAGGTCATGGACCCTCATAGGGCCCACGCATACTAACTACGTACAGTACCATTAAAGTCAGTTGACGATTCGGCTTTTCTCGGGTCTCGGGCCTAAATCCGGAGACGGAATGACACGAAATACATTACCGCGATTTCTTTTAGGTAGCATTCAATTTGAAGTAACATAAACGCCACGTGTAAGCACCTGCCAAGATGACATTACTAACCGGTAGACGTAAGAAATGTATTATGCAGAAGCGACATGAATTTGAACATTCATTATTTATTGAAACTATACTTGTATAAAATATATTTAAAAAAAAATCATATCTATGTCAATATTTTACTGTTTGATGTAAAAAACAGTACGATATTACGTCGGATTAATAATTGATAATAATCACCAAATTAAAAATTTTGGTGATTATTATCAATTTAATTTAATTATTTTCCGGTATGATACGGTACGATCTCGAGAGCCTGTCGTTTTCCTTCAAAATTGTTAACACGCTGCTTTTCGAAACTCCGGTTGCTTCACAAACCCTGACCAAAATTGTTTGATGATATTTACTTTCTTGTTTTTTAAATAAATTAACTTTTTTTCTAAAATACATTTAACATTAATTTACAATTTCACGAGATTGAGTAACAATTTTTTTACCATGGTTTAATTTTGTTGAAGCCATGATACATAACTATTGTAAATTAATTTTGATAAAATTTAATAGAATCGAATATTTTCACAATTGAAATCAGCGTTCATAAACATAAATTTATCATATACGTCAAACTGTTTTTATTGATACTATGTAGGCAGACTGCCAAAATAGTCAATTTTTTTTTATTTCAATATAAAGGCTGTGTTAGTTTTGAACTAGAAAGGAGGTTTTGTTGCTCATATCGTTCTTGTATTGTATTCAATAAGACAACGAGTAACATAATTAAAGGTCATACTTATCTGTAAATAGATAACTATGTGAGAGACGAGGGATTCACGACAATTACCGAGGTTGGCCGAATCGTTAACTGACTTTAATCGTACTGTATGCGGATGAGAAGTCTTTGTTCAGGTCAAACATAGCTAAGATTAGCAAGCGATATTTTAATAATTCTTAAAGTCGTGACAAGGGTTTCTTCTCACGATTTTTCGAACTCAAGACAACTTAGCTACACTTTTGGCTACATTTGAGTTGAGATAAAAAAAATACCGGGATTCAAGTGATGGACAGAACCTCAAATTTATTTCAATAATTTCAACAACCATCAGTCCGTCAAAACGACGTTTATATAGCTGTCTATTTTATCAATTTTTCTAACTAAAATGATACTTATTATGGTTGAACTACCCCGAAATGCCAACTATTCGGATGAAGTCAGCGATGACGATGATAATTCTTTCAGTAATTGGAATCCGAAACTGCAAACAACGTGCATTTTCCACAGAATATTATATGTTCAGAGTATAATTTTTATAATAAAAAATGATATCTGTTAAAAGTTCAGAGAAAGCCCACTGAAAAACATCTTACAAAATCAGTAACATCAATAATGATCGACACTATTAAAAGCCTTGCTAATGTCAGTGATAGATGGCATCTACATGGGTACCTTTATCTAAAACCTCAGAGATTTCACTGGTTTCAGACACATGCAATGCAACTTGGCAGCTAAAACTGTAAAATTATTCTTTGTATGTATTATTATCATAAATACAAGTAAACGTAGACATTCCGGTCTGCAAGAGCCGTCAGGTTTGAACCAGGTTGATGGAATATGTAAGCTTCATGCAAAATCGTCTCGATTGGCAGTTTCACTAGCCAGTACAAATGGGAGCTACCGTATTGTCGCTCACCAGGCGGCACCACTCATGCGTGGGTCCTGTGTTAGTATGAGAGAACTGTCAAAGTGACGTTTGAAATGTTCCCGCAGGACCCACGCTCCACTAGCGCCCCTAGCGGAAAATCGACTCGCGGTAGTCCTCATTGGGATGCAACGGTCGAAACGAGCCAGGTGAAGATGATCATACCTCGAAGGGCGAGACGTCGTGCTGCACGAGCGTGTCGCGCAGCTGCTCGAGCGCGGCGCGGCGCTGCGCGGCGGGAGCGTGCGGCAGCGCGCCGGCCAGCGCGGCCAGCTGGTCCAGCGCGCCGCCAGCGCCGCCCAGCGCGCCCCACTCGCGCACCAGCCGCGCCGCCGTCCACTGGATCCACTCGCGGACTTTCTCTCTGAACAAACGAGACCGGATATGTCATACAACGAATAACAACTGCCTGATACATAGGCGATAAATAAGCGATTAGTTATAGCACAGCGTAGGGACGTATTCCATACAGTGAGGTAACTTCATACACGGCCAGCGGCTCGGCTCGGTGGTCGTGCTGTGGCTTAGGGTTGTCAAAAACTATGCGAAAGATATTACAGTCTGATTGGCAAACTAATTTCAATTTTACACCCCTTCAAATACGCCGCCGAATTTTCATAGAAATTCGGCGGCATTTCCTCCCCGCCTCCTTCCCCGCGCGCCCCTCATCGATGACCCAGAAATCGGCGGAGTTAACCCACTGTATGGAGTACATCCTTACGCTGTGGTTATAGACAATATTTTTGCTTATAAGTCATTAAATTAATGTATAAAATTACAAGTATGATTAAGTCTGCAGGCGATAAAATCCAGTATAACACAACTCGCATTCTCGCCAATCGTCGAAGTGAAACTTTTGACTGCTTAAAAGGTATTTGTTAATAGTATATTACTGCAGACGCCGTGAAGTAAGGGATTGCAGGACGAGTTTGTGGTAAACTTTGTGGACGGATTAAACAAGTCCTGCAATCTCTCTTCCGGCCGAGGCTTGTATAGTGCTTTTCTCAAACATTGTGAGGAAATATTAAATTTAAAATAACTACTAGGTAAATAGTTTATAAGGAAAAAAATTGTTTAATTTGCCACATTTTTTATTTTTTAAAGATTCCATTTGAATGAGCTATTCGAGCACCATGTTTAACCGCACATAAAATACATAAAACCATAAAATTTGTATTTTTAATGTCGCAAGTATCTAGTGGTCATTGGCTGTATGTAATTTTTCCTTTGTCAGTTTAGTGTTAGTACGCAATTTAAAAAAGTTAAGAGCAGCGGACAATAATGTTTCGTTCATACTTACGCCATACATTAATTTCACGGCCGCCGGCCAAGAAGTAAATGGGGGGAGCCGTAAACAAGAAACTTCATGTCTTCATTTCATTTTGACATAAATGCATACATTTCCGATCATGTTTGAGAAAAGACTATTACTACACTACTAGTCACGACACGCTGACGTCATTCTAAAAAGGATACATATCTTAAGCATGCTAAGTATATTATAACATTGTGCATTGTGCACCTTAAAAAGTCGCCGTATAATTTTAGTTAGACACATTACTAACAAAATAGCTTGACAAAGACGTCTGTTATTAGAGTTTATAGTTACATGATTCGCTATAAATAGGCAATCGCATCGCAAAAGTCAATTTAAAGAAAGTATGGCTTTAGCAAGACAGGTTTGTGCATTTCATTAAATCTCTTTTTATGCGGTTTTTTTCCCAAAAAGCCTCTTTCTTTTCAATGTTGGTTATATATGTAGCCTATGTCACCCGCCATAAAGACACTAAATCAGCTTAATAGATTTGACGCTGCGGTTGAACACACAAAACACACTCATACACGTACATACATATGCTGCTCATAATATTATTATTTCATGGTAAGGTACACAGGCCCGGCAACTTCTTCATAAACTCAATTAAAAAAGAGCAGTTGAAAATCAATCTTAAAATCATACACTTGAGAAAAACAGTTATAATAAAATAAAAGGTAGATGGCACACAAAAAACTTAAGGCAGAGAAGTTGAATTTAATTTATGTGACAAAGCTAGGAATGTGGTAGTTTAAATGTTAACATAGTTCATGCAAAGTAACATAAAAGGAAGGCCGTAAGTGTTATTTATATATACTAATAAGAACTCGCCAATTATAAACACACAGGGTTTTGACAAATTAGATTTACGAAACAAAAATACAACAACATTGTAGCAGCACCCTCTGTTAAGCAGAAATCTATCTAATAAACCTTCGCTCATAAAAGCCCGAAAGTAAATTGGCCACTCCGTTTTTGTGATGGGAATGGGTACATGTACCCTGCTAAGCATAATAGCTATCTTAAATTAAAATTTAACACAAACATGCATCTTGAATTTGATAGCATAATACGATTCAATTTTCAAAAACCTTTATTGTCGAGATATCGCTGTTATGCTCAGCAGGGCAGTACAGTTATTTGTACACTTAGCAAACACACCTTTTCAACATGTACATACATACGTTCCAGTGTGATTTTTAGAAAATATAATATATTTTCTAAAAATCACACTGGAACTTATGTAGGTATTATATTGTCGGGAAACAAGCAAAAGTCACTAACTGCCACAAGTTCATTGCCATACTGAACCTTAGATATTATAACAAGGTCGATTTTTGTTTAATAATTTTATTGTAATTAGTGAATTTTGCTCCTGACTACGTAGGAAACAATTGCCTTAGCCTAGCCCTTGACGGACGCCGACCCCGCGGCAGACCACAAATCGATGGCTAGACGTCCTGAAGGCCACATGAGCGTAAACAGGCTCACAAGGGAAGACGCCCAGGATCGTGCAAAGTGGAGGAGGGGAAGTAGGAAACTGGACCCTGGCAATGGCCCGGATAACGAAGAATATAGAAGGATATAGACGAAGAAGAATTAGTGAGTTCTGCTTGTCATTTGACGATATGGTTAACGGACTAGCATTGTACCATAACGTCAATAACATAAGGATTGTGTGGAGGAAACGAATCGTGACTCAACGGAAATCCGATACACTATTTGTTATAATGTTACGAGTGACCTTTTGTCAACAACGCAAGTCTGTCGTAGAAATGAATAGAGATTGTCCTCTTCTTAAGCCTTCAACCCAAATTATGACAAAAGTATCGGTAATTTTACCCAACTGTTACACTGATCTTAATTTAAGGGAGTAAAAGGGCCAAAAGTTGAATTTATTTCGTGTAATATTATTCACCGTGGGCGTTAATAACCCGAAAGATTATATTATATTATACGCTGCATTTGGACGTTCCATTTAGAAACTATAATGTCATATGAAATTATCTGGATTTGGCTTAGTTTCAGAGACATCTTTCTCTAATACTGATTTTCATCATAACTCGAGCAAAAACGCATTTTTTACTGCAGTATGAGTATGAGTTTTAGTTTTAACATACTTATTGACAGATATTAGAAAAAAATAGAAAAAACTTCGTGAAAATCCTCTACCTCGAAAAAAATTTCAACTCTTTCCTTAGTTACGATTTATGTATAAAATTATTCGAAATGTAAAAAAAAAATTACAAAAGTCATATATCAATTCTTGCTTCTTTAAACGTCAATATACCTACATGGTTTAAATATTTCGGGTCATAAACGCCCACGGTGTATAAACGGAAAAAAATATTTAATAAATTTGGGCTATTTCGAGTCATTTTTGAAGTGAGATTTCTCAATAAAAATTTACAAAATACATAAAAATTGTATGCTACTAGGCCACTACATTTCAAGTAATGATTTCTAGAGATAGACAATATTATGATTTCAAGTGAAATAACACCGCAAAAGAACTACATGTATGAGCGTTTTTAAAGGAATAAAGACTTTTAAAGGTAATAATTACCTTTAAGAATCCTTATTAACATTGCATAATTAGATTAAAGATAAAACAGAATTATGCAATTTTATTAGAAGAACCCAGAAAGTTTATGGAAGTATTCAGTATTCATAAGATTCGCTTAGCATAACAGCAATGACAAAATTATAGTCACTCAATTGCTAACTTTCTTTAAACAGAATATTATATATACACATTAAAATCAACAAAAGATAATTCAATTGCCTGTCATTCAGAAATTATAAGTTAAAATGTTTTAAAAATAAATTGTTAATTAGTAATGCGATGCGGAAGCATACTTTAAATAATTTTATTAAACATTTGCAGCAGCGAATCTGAATTTGAATTGCGATGCAGATCTTCAGTTTATGACCATAGACGACAAGTAAACTTAAGATAATTTTGTCGAAACAAGACAAGCGCGAGCAATTATTGAAAATTTCGGACGTAGGCAATGCATTTCCAAACACCAATTGTAAAATAACAACTTCGCAATAGCAGAAATGTACTGGTGCAAAATAAAATAAAGCTCGCGCTGTTGTTTTTTTAATACTTATACGTAACGTAGGCAACGGCAGCGGCTTATCACCAGGCGAGCCGTATACTTGTTTGCCACCGTCGTATTAGAAACAAATTAGTTAGTCCCATCCTTTCTCGTCACCGTCGCACATGTATAATAATATAATAACTCAGTAAAATAACAACATACAGAATAATAACATACTTGTTCTGTACTGTGAGGTTGGCAGAAGAGTGTGGCGAGGCGAGCAGGCCGGTGTCCTTGTGCGAGTGTGGCGCGCGGCCCCAGCGCGACGGGTTGAGCGACGACAGGAACGAGGACGTCTTGGACGCGCCCACGCGGCTTGTGGACCGCGACGAAGCCGCAGCGCTTGAACCTGCGCCAGTGTTATGTCATTTGTAGGGAGGGTGCAAGTACACGCAAAACCATTCAATTTTTTAGGGTTCCATACCCAAAGGGAAAAACGGGACCCTATTACTAAGACTCTGCTGCCCGTCCGTCCGTCCATCTGTCACCATGCTGGGTCTCATGAACTGAGAGAGAGTTATATGTTCATAGATATTTGTTGCTGCCATAACAACAAATACTAAAAAACAGTATAAAATAAATATTTAAGATTTAGTTAGTGATAACGGCAACAGGTAGACGCTTGAAATATTCGCATAGTAATATGTTATATAATTATTTACATTAAAATTAATACTTAAATTAAAATAAAACAAATATTTAAGGAGGGCTGCATACACCAAACTGATTTTTTTGCCGTTTTTATAGATATTGATACGGAACCCTTCGTGCGCTTGTCCGACTTGCACTTCGCAGGTTTTTATAGTAGGTACATTACTATCGAGGTGCAGCTCGAAGATTATGGTGACTTTTAAGAGTTCGGTGAAATTAATATGAAGCCAAAACCTACATATATGCTATTCCACTCATTCTTTTCTTAAAAATGGTGCAAGTAAACAAAACACTGATACGTCCGATATTCAATGTCTATATTGTCTGCAACAACAGTCCTTTTTGGGCTGTTTATGACCAATGCCGTCATTTTATATAGCCGTTACAACTTTATTAAAGTTTGGAGCTCAATAAATAATGGAATTTTAATGCCACTTTTCTGTCGCAAAATCGAGACTTCAATTTCTGTAGTTTTTAATTTTTGATTGGCTATGAACTAGGTTCTTTACGACTAATATGTAAGTGGAGCAGTCGACCTTGCAGGACATTTTTCAGAAAAATATTTTAGGTTCCTTGCAACACTTGTAGAAAAAATATAGGTCGTTTTTCTTTTAATTAAAAAGCTAGTTATATCAAGAATATTACTAAATACGGCTTATTTATGACACGGGCAGCAGAATAATGTTAGATAATTATAACAAATTTCGTAGATCAATAGTTGAGTTAGCGTTCCGTTCCGTCGCAATGGTGGCGGGATTTATAATCATACGTCGTTATCGCGGGTACAATAACCAACCAGATAAAGAGCACATATAACAGAATGTCTATTTGGTAGAAGCGGGCATATTCTGCCTACAGCTACTAAGCATCTAAGAAGCTCTCTACACGTGGAGCTGGAGAGTTTTCGCTAGAAAAGATCTATAATAATTGAAGGCAGTTTACAAAAACAACATAACTTGAGTTATACAAGTAGTCCAAAAACGGTTTTTAAAAAGGAAAAAAGACTAAAGAGTTTGCATTGCGACTGCATAGTTAATCTATTTAAGTATGTATTTATACTCAAGTCAAGTATGGAGGTTGGGTATTAGAAATACCTAATGTTGATAAGTTTTTAACTCGTACGAGTAGGCATAGATGTTCCTCAAAATGAGTGTCGAGTCTGTTAATGCTTGTTTTTCATAATCTTCCTGTACTGTCAAATCGTTTTTGCACCCGCGATAACGACGTATGTGGGCATTTTCAAAAATAGGGTATCATTTTCATTTTTTTTGAAAATATAGGAAGTTTTGGGTTTTTTATAACCAGAATCACGAGTACTATTGATTTAAAAAAAGAAAAATAGTGTCCCGTTTTTTTTGGTCAGCTTTGTAACGCATTTTTTCATACATTTCGTATGGGCCGTTACAAACCTGACAAAAAATTCTTGTATGGAAAATTGAGGACCCAATTTCAATAAAAGGGTGCACTTTTTTCTATGTAATATAGGGGTTCGTACTGTGCGCGGTCGCGGTGTGCTGGTGGTGGAGCTGGTGCGAGTGGTGCGCCGGCGCGGCGTGCGAGCTGTGCGCGGCCGAGTCGTCGCGGCGGCGCGCGTGCCGGGCGGGCGCGCGCTTGCGCTTCAGCATCTCGGCCAGCTGCAGCGGGCTCGCAGACCTGCACAACACAATAGGGATGACGACTACGTTGGAAAACTATTATTCTAATTAGTCCGTCAGTTAGATTATCCAAAATTATTAGACACGTATTTTTTCCTTTTTCAATTTAACTAAAATTGACGAAGATAGAGAGCATCAAACTTCCGGGGTAGGGGCTTGTGATGTCACTCCTAGGTAAGAATTGTACCTAGGAGTGACATTACGCGAAACTTGAACGCACTGTATTTTTGTCATTTTTGATTTGACGAACAAAAGAAAAAATACGTGTACAATATTTTTTTATAGTCTAAAAGACGGACTAAATATATTTTTTCAGTCGTCTAGCCTATACTACATATTACAAAACGACTAATACGCTAATAATGCGCTTTCACCCCAGACGAGCAGCATCCAAACCAAAACTTTCGTCAAGGGCAAACAGTGTACACTCACAAACAAGAGTCTATCAGTCAGCAGTAATACTATCAAATGCATGCAATTATTTAGTTAAACCGACTGTTTTGTACTGTAACTACCGTTGGCTAACCTAAATTACCCTAAGCAATAAAAACTGGGATACTTGATTGTCATGCTTCAATAATGAAGAGATGCAGTACTAAGGCCTGATATGTAAGTATTAATCACCTGTCGAATATTGTCGAGAAGGGCAACACGACTGACCTGTGCGTTGCGGCAGGTGCTTGCGGCTGCGCGGCCGAGGATGCTGTCCCAGACTCGGCGCTGCCCTCGGTGCCAAGGGGCGCTGCGGACACATACCAGAATCAACATTTTGCTTGGAATAGCAAATTGTTACATTGATAAACTTGCTTCAAGAGATGTATTTCCATAAATTAATAAAACTAAAAAGTATATAGATTTATTCTGTCGATTTAAGTAATACTTACGCATGGAGGAATTAATAAATGATCCAGAAGCCGAGAACGCCAGCGACAGGTTGTGGTCCAGGGAGGTGCTGGAGGACGAGGCGGGCGGAGAGGAGCCGGTGCTGGAGCGCGCGCTGGCTGCCGGGGCCTGCACAAACAACCTCCGTTATCAAACCGAAAAATCATCATCAAAACCTCCTGGTTCCTGTAATTGGCTGTATATATCTATTTAAGATTCCATTGTCATTTAGTTAGCTGTTGGATCTCCTTATGTAAAAAAAATAAAATAAAACTAACTTTGTTAGTAGTTTATTGCTAGACTTTCTTAGGCATGCGCTTGCGTAAGGATCAAATTTCGAAAATTTTATAGCGTCGATGAGCAAATATAATACCCAAATAAGCAGCATTTTTGTAGGAATGTCGAATTCAACACTAATATAAAAGATACGCTTAAAAGCCAATAACAACTGATAAGATTGTATGATGTAGTTTAATCTGAAAGACTCACCTTAAGTTTAGTCTGTCGGGGCTGGTTAGGCGCGTTCGTCGGTGGCGAGCGTTCGGCCAGCTGTGCCACCTGATGCAGCACGCCCTCGCGGCGGAACTGCGCGCCCATCTCCTCGGGCAGCCGCTGCATCAGGATCTCCGCGAGCTGCAGCGAGCCTACCACGATGCGCAAGTCCGTCGACGCCATCATGCCCGCAATGTGGGATGATATCACCTGTGCAAAATTACGCGATCGTGTTCACTCTATTAGTTTACTGCACATAAAAGCACTTGCATATATTTTGTATATGGGTATATTTATTAAGGGAATATTACTGTGTAGGTACACCGCGATGAATAAGCTACTCGAGAAGAAAAACACATTATCAATAGCATTATACCACGGCATTGTAGGTATCGATGAGTGAACGAACCTGCATTTTGAGAACTTGTCGGAGCAGCGTAGCGTCTGCGTAGTAGACGCAACGCAGAATAGCCTTGAGGGCCTGCGACCGCACGGCGGGGCCCGCCGAGCTCCAGTACACTTCGTGCAGCACCGCCAGCAGCGCGCGCGCCAGCCCGGGGTTGCAGCGGACCATGGCGACGCGGGGGTCTACGAAACGCAAGGGTTATCTCAACAATCGTAAAACTTCAACCGGCCTAAAATAAGGTTAACATATAATCTCATTAATTATATTTTACAAAGAGATGATTTTGTAGTAATGATCAATACAATTTAAATGTTGTAATCTAGCATTCTGAGACGTGTAAGTACCTGGCACAGCATTGGCGGGGTTGGCCTGGTCGGGCTGGGCGGGCGCGGGCGCCACGCGCTGCACGGGCCGCGCCGTCCCGGTGTGGTCGTTGAGCTGCTGCATGGCCGTCAAGTCCACGGTGTAGGAGCGGCCCAGGGTCGTCAAGCACACTTCCTCCTCGCCGGCCGTCGCGCCCGCTTCCAGTGCGCGGCTTTCGGCCCAAGAGTACGACCGCCATAAACCTGAAAAATAACAAAGAAATAAAGAATAATAATAGTAGATTACGTACCGATGCCTGTAAAGTAAGAAAAGTCTCAGACCTCGTGTAATTGTCGGCCGAAGCGAAGCTGGAGTCGACAAACATGTGATCTAAGGCTTTCTTATTTACTGGCCAAGGTCTATACATAATTTTTTGTGCTCGACGCAGTCGGCAAGCGGCGGATTTGTTAAGCGTAGCGGCCTACAATTGGCTGCTTGCCGGCCGTAGGGCAGAAAAATAAGAAAATCTCCGTTTTCCAAAATAAATTTGTTTGCTCTTTATCCCTAACCGTAAACTCGTTTACTTCCTTAAGGGGGCCGGTATAGTTTAGTTTGACCAGTAACAATCATACAAAGCAGCTTCGCCTATAAAAGTGCAAAATCTTACATTATTGCAACTAAACCCCCATTTAATATTCAAATTCCAAAATGTGAATGACCAGAGAATATTTGATAGCCCTATTATCGATCAGTATTCGTCAGAAGGCCTGTATTCTTATATTTATGACTACTTTATATATTTATTTCCCCTAATGATATAACGGGTATGTTACGAGTATATTATGGACATTATGGTAGACAAGTGTTACCTCTGTCGTCGCGCCACTGCCAGTGCGCGGCGCGCTCGGTGGGCGCGGACCAGGGCCGGTCGAGGTGCTGGTCCACGGCAAAGATACCGTCGGTGGGCAGGCGCGGCATTAGCTCGCCGATCAGGCAGGTGATCTCGTACAGCTCCTGCGGCGACCGCGGCAGCAGCTCCACTTGCTGCACAAACACATTACTAGCTTTAAAACGGTGATAAGTCAAGCAAACTTTGTCATTTACTGGAGGAGCAAATCCACCTCACTGTAATTGTATGACAAGTATAATTCGTGGTAGACTTTTGTTTGACAAATCGGTGCAAATTATATGTCGTCAACTATAAATATTTCATTTCCTACTCTCCTATAGATCTAGTGAATAATGCTTTTCCATCGTATTTTGTCGGGCTGGTCGTTTTTATCTCACTTTACAATTTCAATTTTTAAATAAATGTATCTAAATAATAAAAACAAAATGTATATTTGGTTGTCAATAAGGCTTGGCAAAACTTCGACAAGAGCTAAATGATTGACAGCCAAGAATACATGAACCTTTGCCTGAAAATATCAGAAATTATATTGACTCTATACATAACAATATATGTATATCATATATTTTTTATTGTTCAGTAACAGAATTAAAAAAAAAGAAATGTATTTGTCATTTATGGCCAAGCAAGTTTAGTGCTTTCAATAAAATTAACTTATAAGGATGAAAAATCTTTAAAAAAAGTTATAGGAATTAAAAATAGGGGATTGAACTGGAAAATTTAATACTTTTTCTAGTTTAATATTAAATTTCGAAATATCAACGTTTTTGTAGGCGCAGAAAGATGGGTCTCCTTGTGTTGTTTTTGGGCCAGTGCTGCAGTGTAAATTATGTTTTACCATGTTAACTGCGAAATTATATAATCATAATAAAACTGTCTATATTATAACAGGAAGTAAGCCAACAATATGAAATGATAATGCATGAACATGCTGCGTAATCGCGGCTGGATTTAAATAACAAAAGACATGAAAAGGTCTCTAGGTTCATTTCAACGCTTCCGCTTTTTATATGTATGTGTTTATGTGTACAGAAGTCAGCACGTCTCGTTAATGTGTATTATAGCCAAGAATATTTGAAAAGATGTATGATATGTAAATACTATTGTGCATTTCGTGGTCTGTACTGCAGCCATTGTCCGTGTTACAAAAACACTGCGTCGCACATAAGCATACAATGAATATCAATTCAACATCTGACGCAAGTAACTCGGTTAATCTTTTGATCTGTTGAATCAATTTGACATATTTTGTAATATACTAAATCATAATTCGATTTTTGAATGGGTACGACGCGTATCGCAATAATCTGAAGGGACGCCAACTACTATTACTATTACTGTTACTGTTAAATTAATGTTTCGCAATTCATATATAAGAATAAAAAATCTACTTTCGAACGTATATAGAACTTACTATAGCAGCATTTGATTAAAACTATGCGTAAAATGCTTTTAGCCAAGACTCAGGCTCGTCATTTTGAAAACGTAAACGTTCCGCACAACAGACACAGAACCAGAGCCAAATAAGTCAAATTCTCTGTCATTATAGAATCACACCATGCTAAATTTGTATCGATTTTGATATGCGCAAATGAATTTTTATAACGTGAAATATGACGTTTAGTTTACACTTTCAGTCTGCAAAGTTAGCTTAGACGGACTCTAGAACACGTGAAATGAAGAACTCTGAAATACTGCTGTTGTCTAAATCACGTGTCACAAGACAACATAACAGCGCCACTTACCGATCTAAGAGTCGGTTTTGATTTCAAGGATAATTCACATTTGACTATCATTTTATCAAGTATTTATCAAATTCTTTGTTAAAAACATACAAGACTCTAGGATAGTTTTCCTGTGTCATTGTCTCATTTAATTATTTAAAAAATAATAGTGAATCAAAGCTTTACTTGAGCTTAAGACGATTGAAAAATGTGCATCCTGCACCTGTATATTGGAAAAAGAAAGAAAAGTAGGAATAATCACCTCTTGCTGCAGCGCGGAGCCGGTGAGCAGACACAGCAGCGTGTCGGCGATGGAGCGCTGGTGCAGCGCGAGGGCCAGCTGCGGGCACGCGGCGCACATCACCCACAGCAGCCGCAGCACCGTGATGAACGTGTTCCCGGAGATCAGAGCCGGCACCACCACCAGCTACGAACACAATACATCAAAATGGGGTCTAGTGCTGACCAGCTTCTGGTTTTCAATTTAAAATACGGCGAAATTTATTTTGTACAGCAAGCAAATTTTTTGATTTTATAATTTAAAAAAAATAATTGACAGTATAGAGCAAGATTCGGTTCGATCGATGGCTACGCCAATCGAGCATGATTATTTCAATTATAAATTGCCAAATAAATTACACTTCGTCATTTGAGGAAAGGACTGTTAGATAGTGAACTTCACGGTGCAAACACTATACCTATATATAACTAAAAATGGAAACAAATACTTTCTAAGACCTTCTATAGTTAGCCACTAGGTTGGACGATGAGGTGGCGGTCGCTTCTTAAAACATAGAGCTTACGCTATTTCTTGGGATTGGCTTGCCAAAGTTATAACGATAGTAGCAGCAGCAAAATAATACAAACATCCAAAATCATTCATCAGCAACTTTAAGGAAGGGGCAAGTATTCCAAAATATACATTAGAACAAAAAATGTATCAAATTAGTCCATAGGATAAATGATGAGATTTGAAAGTAGAATATCTTACAAGTTGTTGCAGGTTTGTGAGCAACTCTGGCGTAGCGATCTCCTGCAGGCGCGCTGGGTCTTGCTGGAAGCTGTCCACGAGCCGCGAGAACGCGAGGCACACACACTCCACTGATTTCTTGTCTTGTTGGGTCAATCTGTCGACAAACGATACCCCATCATTATTGAACTTAAATAACCACGAAGTCACTTATAAACATTATATAGGTAACTACTTATTAAATTAGTTAACTAAAAGTCATGTATGTCGTTAAAATTTCGAGTGGCTTTTACCATTACTCTCTGCAAATGTATGTTTGTACACAAGAAAGTATGTACTTACATAAAATTTACGTTATATCACTAACCTGTTAGCGAGCAGCTGCAGCGAATCCCTGACCAGGTGGAATTCGTCGGGTGTAAGGTTCTGGCAACAATTGGCCGTTATAGAGAGCGCAGCGCGCTGTGCGTTGATAGAGAAGAAGTCCAAATAAGTCAGACATGCCGAGACACCGCGCTGCAAAAATTCATGTTGTTAGTTATATTAAATTGCACCCATAATTGAAAATTGGTATGTGTCACAGACACCAGTACTTATAATGTATTAGCTTTAACCCACGGCTTCGCCCGCGTACTAAACGTAATTTTCAACCGTCATAAAAAAATTGAGGTTTTTTTATTTGTCTTCCGCTACGTTGGATTTCAAAATCGTTGCTTTTTTCGAAATCAGCGACCCGATAGTGACACACATTTCAAATAAAATAGTCTAACTATTCTTGTTTCCCCTTTACAAACTCAGGACCATCATTTTACCCCATTACTTTGAAAAATCTATTCTTTGTGCACTCCTACACCTTATAAGAAACTTACGCACCAAATTTGGAATCTCTATAGGTAACCAGAAATAAACATAAAACGACACCCATATTGATATTTTGAGATTTCAACCCCATTACACCCCATCAGGGAAGATGGTATCTCACGTCCGCCTCGTTGGATGTTGAAATTGTTGTTGTTTTCGAAATCAGCGACCCGATCAACCAGAAAGTCGATACCCATGTTGTTCTTTTTAACTTTTTCACCCATTTTCCCCCTTTTAGGGGTTGAATTCTCAAAAAAAACCTAAAACAAGTGCTAACTCATTTATCTTTATAAATACTCCTGTAAAGTTTCAAATAGAATAATCCAACTAATCTTGTTTCCCCATAGTTTAGTTTAGTTTATTTATTTATCTCACAATATACAAAGTCACTTAAAACTACACATGGTACATTCTCAGGATTTTATATTGTGATTGTCAGTTACTTTAAACAATACAAAACAAACAAACTTTGGACCCCCAAATCACTCCCTTAGGGGTTGAATTAAAAAAATCCTTTCTTAGTGCACCTCTAGACTTCATAAGGAACCTACGTGCCAAATTTGGAATCTCTAGGACATAGTGTGGACATGACATCTATTCAAGTTTGCGTTAAAATATTGTACATGGTGTATATTACCGCCTGCAGGATGGCCTTGGAGTGCCTGCGGGAGAGCATGTCGAGCGCGGTGAGGCTCTGCTCGGCCACGTCCATGCAAGTGATGGCCTGCAGCTTGTCCAGGAAGGTGGGCACGGCCAGCGCTACGGCGCCACTGCTGCGCGGTAGCGCCTCCAGCATGTACGTGAGCGCACGGCAGGCGTGGTTCATCTGCAACACGAACAACGGTCATAGTTCCTTTCATAAACTTCGAAGAAAGCGTACGAGTATGTAATAGTAGGTATGTGTACGTAGAAATCGTTAAACCCCTTAAGCCAGTTTTTACCCCCTTCCGGATGGAGTTTCACAAAACCGTTTGTTAGTGGACCTTTGCAGGTTTTACTTACAACGATTTTGATTTGAGTAAACGCGATTACTTTATAAAATACTAGCTTTTTCCCGCGGCTTCGCAGGCTCTGATTCGTTATAAAGAACCTCTTGAACCCTTCGATATGTACCAACCGAGTTTTATTACGCTCAAACCTCTAGAAATTCAAGTTGGCGGTTGTTTCTCACAATTTAGACTTCTAATTCGTTATAAAGAACCTATTGAACTCTGTGATATACAGTGTGTAAATCTAATACGGGCGAACCTCTTAACGGTGGTTAGTATAGGACATAAGAAATGTAATTAGGTAACTTTTAAATGGAATTGCAATTAAAATTTTATCCATACAAAATAATTCGGCCCGCAATGTAATGCAAACACACTCGCCTTACACATCCGTTGACAACTGTCAACGTCAAATAGTTTATAGTACATTGCTGCTGAAAATTTTATAAAAAAAATAATTATGGGGTCATAATTAAGTGTAACTCAAAAATATGTTTGGTTAAATTTATCGCCCGTATTAGACTTACACACTGTATACCTACCGAGTTTTATTACGATGAAAACTCTAGAAATTCAAGTTGGTGGCCCTTTCTCACAATTTCGACTTCTGATTCCTTACAAAGAACCTTTCAGATTCTCAGATATCGATTTTCATCACGATCAGATCATAACTGAAAAAATTTAGTTGTAAAGAACCTCTCGCATCTTTTTATCTAGATTAGAAGGTGAATTCTGAAAAATCCTTTCTTAATGCACCCCTATCACCACAATAAGAAACCTATGTGCAAAATTTGAATATGATATTTTAAGATTTTATTCCATGGCACCCCAACAGAAGATGGTATCTATATCTATACGTCCACCTCGTTGGATTTCAAAATGGTTGTTGTTTTTGAAATCAGCGACCCGATAAACCATATATACGATAACGATGTTGTTTTTTTTTCTTTGTGATTCCCCGTTTTAGGGGCTGAATTCTCAAAAAATCTAAAACACGTTTTTACTCATTTATCTTTAGAAATACTCTTGTGTAATTTTGTATAAAATATCATAACTAATCATGTTACCCCATTCAAACATTGTACCCCCATTTCACCCCCTTTGGAGGTGAATTTTGAAAATCCTTTCTTAGTTGCACCTTTGGACTTAATAAGGAACCTACGTGCCAAATTTAAAATCTCTAGGACCAGCGGTTTGGGCTGTCATGTGCGTTGATATATCAGTCAGTCAGTCACGCAGTTAGTCAGCTTCTTCTTTTATACATTTAAATAGAAGATGATTCGTTGTTAGGTTTTAGATGTACTAGAAAACAAACATACCAGACATTTCTAGAACTGGTCAGAAAAACCAGTTAACGAAAGGTCAAAACTAAATTTCACTATTTAGATACGCCTATAGCGTATTATGGTCTTAAGCCTATTTTTTAGTTCCGGAGACTAAAATGACGTCACGTAGGTTGTCTGTTTATTACATCTCATAAATAGTGATCATCCGCAACCGATTGTAACCAAAAAGATTTGGGGCTAATTACTACACAATAAGACCTGTTTTTAAATGTTCAATATTTTTAATACCTGATAATTGTTATAATAAAATAACAATATTTAATATTTTTGCGGTAATAGTAAGTAAGTTTTTAGTTTTATTAAGTCTTGGCAAAGTAAAGTAACATTAAAACTTTAAAACTTTTCGGTAAGTAGGACATGAGTTGGGACAAAATTACATAAAAAAAAGTAAAATTAAAAAGCATATATCACAAAAACAAAATTTGTGCCCCACAGCAGCAAAAAAAGTGAATGTATGTCACATAGTAGCATTATTTTAATGCTAGGCGCTAAGTCTTGAATTCCTCATTTCGGTCAGAATTCTACTGCAATTGTTCTCCTTCGATATATTCAGGATTCGGCTCTCGCCGTAAATATACCACTTTGATCCCTAATGATACAATTTCAAATATAAAACAGGGTGTCGACGCACCATGTCGAAGTTGTGTTCGGCAGCGAGCAGGTTGACGAGCGCGGGCACGACCTGGCGCACGGGGAAGCCGGCGAGCGTGTCCTCGTTACCCATGACGAGCAGCTGGCACATCTCGATCACGGCCTGCAGCTGCTGGCCCTCGTCGCCGGTGGCCTGCAGCCCGGCGAGCAGCTGTGCCGCCTTGGATGCGGCTGCACAGAATAATAATGTATTAACAGTCAACACAATATTACTACGGGTCGCCGCAGAAACAGGGTCCAAAGCTTCTAAGCCTACCATGTACATACCTACATGTTCACGCAAAAAAAACGAACGTCCAACCAGGTGCATATAATAACCGCTGATCGCTTGCTGTTCACTCTACTAACAAGTATAGTCCAGTCTCATCCAGAGAACATATAACTATATTTTTTATTTAATTAATCCGGTGTATCCCTTACGCATTTTATATTACTTATACTAGAAAAAAATCTCGCTCACTATTAAAAAGTAGTTCATCCTCTTCATTGCTATCGATAATGTTTGTTTATCGGTAATTTCGTATGAAACAATAAAGTTTATCCTATCTCAAGGTAGAGCACCTACGAGATGGTCTGATGCGGTTAAGAGGATAGTTGGTGGCAACATGCAGCACGTGACTCACATGGCTTATGACCGCACACTATGGAGACGGAGCACAGATGGTCGCGATCCTCAGCAGTGAGGGACCGAGGAAGAAGAAGAAGAAGAATCTTAAAGGCCACATGCCTATTACACGTCTAATAATATAGGTAGTTAAGTCAGTTACCTGAATTAGCGGTGACAGTTCTATGCAAGAGATGTTGCATCCGCGGCCCCAGTGCGCCGAGCAGATGCGGCGGCAGGCCGCGCGCCTCCAGCAGCGCCTGCAGGCGGCCCACCTCGCCCTCCTCGGAGGAGGACTCCTCGGCAGCTGCCGCCGCCGCGCCACCGCTCGCCCCCGACGCCCCGCCGCCGCCGCCGCCGCTCGCACATTCTTCAGCTGAAGACGACGCTAAACAACACATGCATATAATTACATATTTCACTATCTACCTACTCTATATCAATAAGCCCGCCGATTATGTTATTTATTGGGTCAAGATAGCACGAGATGAGTTCTATGTGGAATACATACATATTATCTATTTTTAATAGTGAAAGAATAGCTAGCAATCCATTCATCGAAACCATCAATTTTACATTATTTCGTCTTTGCTTGTCATAGCGCTCTTAAATAGAAAAGGAGTAAAAAGAAAACAACATACCTTTACCTTTGTTTTTTGGTTTAGCATCGTCCGATGCGTTATTAGGCATCGAAGTCGCTGAAGCTGATGGCGGCGGCGTGTTCGATGTGGATGCGACGGCACCCTGCACAGAAACGAGCACATTCAGTTGGTAACAATACCATTGTTTATATTACAGACAAATCACTTTGATTTTGCTGATTTGGTAATAACAGATTTCTCCAAACTTTCACAATGTCGGGTATTCGCTGCTCCCGTGATTGCCTTCTGACAGGAAATGTTTGCTTTGGTATATCTAAAATATACTTTGCACTTCACTTCATTTTCACTATATTTGGCCTCGACGAGTCGCATACAAACGTACTAATTTTATTTAATGAAGTTTTGCTTCACTGCCAATTTTGTATAGCAACATGCATAGAATTCAAGCGTGAATCTATAAAAAGTAATTAAGTAATTACTGGACGATCCTGACTAATGCACATATACTATCTAATATTGATTGTAATAATAATAACACTTTTAGGCTGTTTTAATGTTTAAAGTACTTACATGCTAAATTTCGTTTGAAGCTATCGAAGTTATTTAGTTCATTATATACAACATGAGATCCATGAGGGAGGCATATGTACACAGTGGGCGTACTACGCCTAGCATCAGATTAGCAGGATTTTGTCAACTATGAGCGTGACTAAACCGTGCCGGTATCAGGGCATTCGGGCATCGCTTACCGTGGTTAATGGCTGCGGGTGGGAGCGGCTCGACGCACCACCGGTACTCGCGCAGGAACCCAGACTGCTTTTCCCTGTTAGCAAATAATTTACGATTATCTAATCGTAATAATATTATCCCTCAACACTCTTTTCAGCCGCTCTTAATAAAGAAATCTTAAACACAAGGCTTCATCAATTTGCGTTGTTTGTGGTTATTCGATCTACAAAATCCAATCGTGGAATCGGGTGATCGTACCCATGGGCGACGGTAATCGCTTACCATCAGGCGATTCTGCTCGTTTGCGCCCTATGTCATAAGAATATGTATAATTTTGGCACAGTTGTTGCCCAAGATTCCCGTACCTCGCTTGTCTCGTCGCGTGGACGCCGGCTGCGGCTGTGGCATGTCGCGAGCCCGCGCCCGCCTGCTGCCCTCCGCGCTGCCGCCCGCGCTCTCACTTCCCGGCACCTGCGACAACACAACAACGTGAACATATGATAACATAGCAAACCACTCTGATTTATAAATATATAGGTACACCAATACATTTATTTTCAAAATATATACAGTAAGTGTAACTTACCTAACTACCTACCTCTATCTAACTTAAATCTAAAATAGGTCCTTGAGGCATTGTACCTAGGATGCTGGCAGCATTTCCTCGTTGTATCGCAATGCTGATACGTTGTGCGAGGAAACCACCAGCTCTTCGGTCACCAGTAACATCAACCAGACGTTTCGCGATTTCTACGAAAAACTTGCGTGCGCTGGGACCCCATGGACCAGGAGTTTCGACTCCAAATGGTACAAAAAGGTACTCTTTGCCCGGGCTCTTATATTTATTACGTTTTACAATTTCGGCGCATTTAGCCGCTGAGCCCGCTTTTACATTAGTTCGTTGGAGATGGGACGGTGCCAGCGTGTCTACGCAGGTAGCAAACCACACTAGCATCCGTCCCAAACTCCAAGGAACCAAGGACACCCCATCGGGTCTCTTGCCATCATCCCTGAAAATGCCAGTCAGCTCAAGGAGAGTAGGCACGTTTATGGTGGCAAGAGACCGACGGATTATGTCATTAAGAGACGCATGTCTCGAAAAACGGCCTGCACTTTTTTTACAACACAATCCATGGTGTCCCAGTCGGTCCACGTCTGTCTGTCTTAGGTAAAGTTGCTAAATAGTACATTACTGCAGACGCCGGGAAAGAAGGGCTTAACGGGTGAGTATGTATATACACGAGCCGAGCGTTAGCGAGGCCGGGTAAGCATACGAAGCCGTTAAAGCCCTTTTCACGGCAAGGCATGTATAGTGCTTTTCTCAAACATGCAATGAAATAAATAAAAAAATCTCCAAAAATATGATAGTTTTATTTCTAGAAAAACTAAAAGTTGACTTGACGAATTAATATATCTAACACAAATATTGCTACATATTTAGTTCGTGGTGATTCCAACATGAATTTAGTCTATAACGATAAAACAGATGATCCATAAATATTTCATGATGTACGAGTATAAATATGTCGCAATGTAAAATGTACCAAATACGAACAGCACTTGTTATTCTGTGACAATGAAAATTATAACCTCTTTACAAATTTTTGTAATTCCTACTTATCCTTAGATAGACAGACACAGTTCTCACTTAAACAAGAAACCAATTTAGTCTAAACAGTTATCGTAATATTAACTAAACACGCATGCATTTTGGGTAGCCAAATGCCTTCCGACATCTCGTTTGTCATTTGCGCCATCATTTAATTTAGAGCCCATTCAATTTTACTTTCGCATTTCGCACTTAATTCTGGTGGGGCTCAATGAATAGTAATTTCTGCTTCAAAACTCGACGACAACATTATTATAATAAATAACAATGAACAATAAAACCATTGAAATAGAATAAAAGAATCAAAGTTATTTAACTTATCCTCCAAAATTATTAAAAAACTACATAGGCGTTTTTTCACACGCGGTTTGAGCAGACGCTTTTACGTTTAAATTTATTTTAATATTTGGAATGTACCTATATTTGTGTGAGTAAATTTGCAATAACGTGTTGTTACCTATGTTCATGTCGATGTCCATTTTATATCAATAAAACTTCAAAATATCATTACTTATTTTTATTTTTAATAGGCACTGTGGCAGAATGTTATCATGAAACAAAACGGCACGGTTTGAGTAGGCACTTTTACCGCTAATGTTTAAATTTATATTGTGTTATTTGTTATGTTCATGTCCATATCGATTAAGTATCGACTTAATATATTCGAATATATAATTTATTGTTATTTTTAAAAGGCGTACTGGCATAACTGGCAGAATGTCATCATGAACCATAGTAATGAAACTGTTATAGGTAATGGCTAAAAACTATGTTGCGGTGTCACACATTTATGTGGAATAAAATTAAAAAAATATTACTTCTCGGCCTAGGCCTTCAATTTTGTATGAAATTTCATTACGTGTCTCTCCAGTTGCCCCGCCTGAAACGTGGTACTTTGAAGCCTATTATAACAACATTTCATTGCATGTTTGAGAAAAAGATTTTACAATGCATGTGCTCGAAAAGTGCGCTTTCTATGAAGCCAAATCGTGCGGAAAGTTGTACTTTTCCGCACGATTTGGCCGCAGTGCATTTACTTATCAATTTTTTTTAAATTTCGGACTCCGCTATCAGCCCGATACAAAAAGTATTTTCTATGTAAGAAAACTATAAAATAATATCATTTTTAATTTTAATAATTAAATTACTGTTAAATTGTTTTGTCATGATATGATTTTTTATTTACTCGCACAATGCATAGTAAAACATTGTATGAAACACATGCGTAAAGATGATTTCCTACTCGTGTCGGCTTATACACTCGCTTCGCTTCGCTTCGCTTCGCTCGCTCGTGAATAATATGACACTCGTTGGAAATCACTGACTTTCCGCACTTGTTGCATAAATAGCTATATTATCTACGCACATATCATTAGTGCTCTAATGTGCGTTCAAAAACCGTAGGAAACGACCAGCATTATTACAAACAGTTTAACTATGGGAACTTTTTTGTCTGTGTGGTAGGTAAAATTTGTATCGAAAAGTTAACATTGTAGTACAGATTTTTGTACTGAAATGAGTTTAAAACATTAAATTTGGAACAGCTGTCAAAACTCAAGTGGGTCACTATTCTAGTATCCACAGATATTAGGAATAGTAATCGATATGAAATGTCAAATCAGTACGTCTTCTTAATATAAACCGCACGACATTCGATCTCGAGTGACATGAGAATAGGGATTTCATTCTTTTATCTATGATTTTTAAAAAAACATTCATGTTGACTTTTTTCAAATAGCCGTCATTACTGTTGTCATTTGTTTTGATAGTTTGCCGTTGTGAGTCTTGAGGAAGAAAATTTATAAAAACAATTTAAAATTGAAAATATGAGCAGTAGTGACAGTGAGAATGATATTATGAACACCCCGCGGGATATTCTTGATTACAATTGCAACAAACAACTTGTTGCCACAAAAATCACGGGACAAATACGAGAAGGCGTATAAAGATTTCATGGAGTGGAAAATGAAAAAAAGAACCGCTTCAATGTCCGAAAACGTCTTGTTAGCGTAGTTCGAAGAATTGTCTAAGAAATTCAGATCTGCCACCCTGTGGACTGTTTACTCAATGGTGAAAAGTACGCTGAACATCAAACACCAAGTGGATTTATCTAAATATTGTAAATTAACTGCATTTCTTAAGCGGAAATCAGAGGGATATAAACCGAGACAAGCTAAAACATTTTCTCCAGATGAAGTCAATAAATTTATAAATGAGGCACAAGATCAATTATATCTGCAGTCAAAGGTAACTTACTCAATTTGTATTATGTATTGCAAGTAATTTTAAAGAATTTGATTTCTAGTTTCCTACATATCTTAGTACATTGAGATTATTGAGATCCAATAAAATTTTGATATTGTTTCAGGTTGCACTGGTATTTGGAGTAATGGGTGCTTGCCGCCGACAGGAACTTTATAGTCTAGAATTTAGTAATGTCCAAATCTTTGATACAACAATTTTAGTAACTGTCCGCAGTACAAAAACATTGACTTCCATGCAAGATCATCCAACGACAATACAACCACTACAACCAGGACCATTAAATATATCCCACTGTACCACTGTAAATGTTAATTACAATTACTGCAATAAATAATTTGATTGTATTTGTCCAAAATTATTTTAATAGTATATAGCTTATAGATATTTTACAAGTAGCACTAGAAGCAATGCAGGTCACTTCCCTATGGCTTCTGAACCCATCTAAGAGCACTTATAATATGTGTGTAGATAAAGTAGTGTATGCAACTGTACATAATTCGGCATTAAAACACTCGCTGACGCTCGTTTCATAAAACCGCACTCGTGTTTCAATGCCTCTTATTATTTAGCAGTTGCATAAACTAGTAAATCAAAACATTTGCATTTTACACCACGCTTAAAGTATGTATACATAAATTTATAATTTCGTTTTTCTTTTTTAGTTATCGGCTTTATAACCTGCCGTAGACTATTACTAACGCAATCTGGAGTCCAGTTTGAGTTTGAATTCGAAAAAGAAGTCAATATCATGTCTAGGTTTATTCAATATTTGTATGAAAACTTTGAAATGGATGGATGTAAAAGAACTTCTGATTCCATTTAATGAACTCGTCCCACATTTTTTTTTAAAGGGCCTGACGGTCAATTCTACTCAGTGTACTCAGTGCTCAAATTTTAATTGCAATTTTACTACAAAAATTCAAATACATAAATTTGGATTTTGCAACAACACTGTGAAATCAAATTTCGCAAAAAAACATTAAGCTCACCTGTCTCTTGGAAGATGTGTCCTGCCTGTGTTGCTGAGAAGTGTTGCTCCTTTTCGTCAGACACGCACCCAGGGTAGCGCCCGTTGCAGCAGCGATGCTCTGCCGAACATCGCAACATATCAATAACAAACACAACAAACTAATCTTCATATCTCACAATGAATTCTATGTCCTTCTGCGTCCTATCTTGGGATGGTTGATGATGATGGTGAAAAACACGCAAACAAACCCAACACGAGCACACCAAATAAACACAACCACAAAAACATTCAAGACAACTATGTCTATTAATGTAGAATTTTTTCTCAGTAACGGTTTAATTCAATTCCTCACATAAACAATTTAATCTAAAATGTTTTTTTATTTCTTTGCATGCGGAAGTAAATGCGGGACAAGTGCTTTTTTCGATAATAAAGAATCTTATTATAAAGTTGACTAAACCAGTACTTTCAAAATGTTAAACATTCTAATTATATTGAATAACTAGTGCAGCTAATTCGATAATTAAATCAGCTGACGGTCTACCTCCGTTCCACTACTTAAGATCATAAAGAAGTTATTAAAATGTTAAAAAGACGCACACTCATCATTAAAGGGATGTAAAACATAATAAAGCACATAAATATTTACACATTTGTAACAAACGTAATAAATAAGTAACGTACTTTATTCCGATACCAAACATTTTATTTATATTTAAAAACTAGTGCAGGTAGTTTGATAATTCAATTAGCTGACAATCTATTCTACCCCTGATCCATTGTACAAAATCACAAAGACGTTATTAAAATGCTACAGGGACAGTCAAAACGAATAAAATAATTGAATGCATAAGATCATTTAGTTTAACATAAATACTTTGTAAGTACATTTAGTATAATATAATTATATACTAAAACACATGTCAAAAGTTAATTACAGTAAAAATCACACGAATTATATACAAAAATAGAAATATGTCAGGTACTAATTCAATTATTAATATTAAAATTAGAATTAACAATCACATAATTAGAATTATATACTTAATATAATGATATGCATTTTATACTTACGGGACACAATCTTACGAATACAGGTGACGCTGTTGCAAGTCACCATTGGTGTAGCAGTCCCCTTTACCTATGTGGTGGTCGGTGTCGCATGTGGACGCATAGCACTTCCTTCTGTTCATTTTGTTCGATGCATCGATATTTACTTTGACCTAGATCTCTTACAGCACTCCGACCTCTCCGCATACAATCATTTTGTTTTTATACAGGTAATTAACACAAAACACTTACCCTTCGGGCGTTAGTTTGACGTAGGTACGGAAGATCGCGAGGAACAATAAGAAGTTTGCTTTCAGAACTGCGTGTTTTGGATGTACTTGCTTCTGTGGGTCAAATAAATGAGATCTTTTATATAATATTGTCTTCTGTTACCGCGATTGTTATTCGTTGAAATTAAACACTTTAGAACGGATGAATCGCGTTTATTTAACACCATGATCCTTTCGAGCCCTTTACAGCACTCGTTTTCACAGTTAGACTGAGAGAATGCGAAATCTCCCCGTCAATCAAAAAAGTTGCTTGTGCAAACTACCTACATACAAAAATATGAAAATAAAAAACAAAAGGTTGGTCTACAATACCCAGAGGGGCTTATAAAGCTAGTAATACATAGCCTGAAGGGCATTCTATAATTAAAATAAAAAATGTTTAGGATTAACATACATACAACTTACGAACGCTTCCCTAACTGGCTTATGGAGCAGAAAGAAGCGACAAGAAAACTACCCCATTTTGCCTCTTTTATCCGTTTTCAATCTTTTCAAACAAAGTCCACACTAAGGTCTTCCAGTTATTTCCTGTGAAAACGAGTGCTGTAAAGGGCTCGAAACGTAGGATCATGGTGTTAATAAACGCGATTAATCCGTTCTAAAGTGTTTAATTTCAGAGATCTTTTATAATAAATGTACACTCTTGTACATTAAGAAAAAATAAAGTGGACATTTTAATCACCCAATGTAATCACTTATGTCACTTTAGTGTAAATATTCAGTAAGTCCTATTAATAATAATAAAAAATATCGATCAGCCTTTCAAATTTTGAAATGCTGCTATATTCTAAGTTAACTAAATAAATATACTTAATATTATTATTTTTGACAGTTGTTTCTAGATCTATGACACTTTTTTTATATGCTCACAAATGGAGGATATACCAAATTACCTTGAAAATCAGCAGGTAGTGGAGGCGTCTGTGGTCTCTCACGACTTTCTGTACCACTCTTACGCTCAGTGACTTTGCACAACGTAACAGTGCTCGCAGCCCGCGTTGGTGGCGCTGAAGTAAAATTACATGAGTGTAAATGTGAATATGTACCAATCTAAATTTGTAGCAGAGAAAATAACTAATGTAAAATATATACTAATTGAATCATCACTATAGGTCTATTCACTAAAGCTGGCACGAATGGAACGAATGAAAGTTATGACACCTGTCACTTCGAGTGTTAGTGTGAGTGCCGTTCTTATACAGGGCCTCTTAATATTTTGTAAACAACAACAAAATGGGTTTTTGTTATCCAAGAAAAATAAAAATATAAGCATAATCTGCACAATATTTAGACTAAATAGGTAATATATATGTCCGAAAGGTATATTTAACCGTTTGATACAAAAATATTTTACTATCATGGTGTTTTATGCAGATATCAGAGCGCAGGTGGCCTAGCGGTAAGAGCGTGCGACTTTCAATCTGAAGGTCGCGGGTTCGAACCCCGGCTCGTACCAACGAGTTTTTCGAAACTTATGTACGAAATATCATTTGATATTCACCAGTCGCTTATTATTATATTATTATTATTTATTCGCTTATTATTATTATTTATTCACCTGATGCAAAAACGTACGTAGTTACGTACCCTATAGGAATATTTTATAGTATTCTTTATACTGCTGAATTTGGGCGGCTATGCATCTTGTCTAGTTTGTCTACAAATACGTTTTCAATAATCACTTATTGTATCAACCTATATGTAATCATTTTGTGACGCACACATAAATATTATCATTCACTCATTCATTCCATTCGTGCCAGCTTTAGTGAATCGACCTATACATAGTATGAAACAAAGTCGCTTTCTCTGTCCCTATATCCCTATCTAATTAAATCTTTAAAACTACGCAACGGATTTTGATGCGGTTTTTTTTTATTGATAGAGTGATTCAAGAGGAAGGTTTATATGTATGATAATAACCCGTGCGAAGCCGGGGCGGGTCGCTAGTAATAATATAAATTATTTAAAATATCATGTTAATTACCTATATGTTCAGTTGGGCGTGGATAAGTATGCCTCAAAGAATATCGGCCGGCGGACTTCCTAAACAAATATCCTTCTTTATCAGTGTCTTTAGATTCTTCAGCAACCTCCGAAGATTGGTTGCCAGTCTTAGTCCTTTTAGAGACCAGCAGACCACTCTTCTTATTTGATGAAGACCTTTTCCTTTTCTTTCCTTTGCTGCGGCTTGCTTTTGGACTATAAACTGAATAATCTGAATCTAGTATATCAGTAACAGTGGAAGAGCTAAATGGAGAATATGCAAAGTCTCTCTCGTCTAATGGCAATAAGCCACTGTCTGAATTATTTACAGGAGCCTGGGCATTGGCTTCAGTAGAGGACCCAGTAGGATGCTGATTCAACGGAATTTGGGTGCCTGATAATGGCTTCAAACTGTTCAGCGACTGGGCACATACACTCTCACTTGGCTTCACACCAGTCCTTGAACGGGTACAGTGTGCGATACACTCTTCAGAAGCACTGTTACTTAATCCCGAGTGGGTCTTGTGTTTCTTCCTCTCATGTGAAGAGGGTCTGCCACGTTTGTTATGGCTGCTGGTGGATGGCTTGCCGGTGTCCTCTCCGGCTCTGAAGTCGGAAGTGTTGTAACGTGTCTCGTATATGTCAGTCCCGTAGGACCAGCGCTCTGTGAGAGAGTAGTCAGACCTCGGAAGAGCGCTGACAAGCCTGGAGCTCCGACGCAGCTCGCCGCGGACTTGAGAGTCGGCGTGGGAGGCACGGCCCGACGAGTGTCGGCTGGGGGGACGCGGCAGGGGCGACGTCACGCTGCGTCTCTGGGCCCGACGCTCTAAACGCAAGGACCGACCGCCCACCACCCTGCTTTGAGAAGACCTGAACATGTAATGTTTATATAATATACCATACAAACCAACTTAGTGTTTTATTTATTTTTGTTTTACAAACTCAAACTCCAGAAAAAAAAGATTTGTTGTCTATTAGTAATAAATCCTTTACAATATCCATGTTGATTGCTTTAGCATTGTATATTGGAATATATTTAAAACACAACCATAAAAACACAGCTGTTTAAAAATTTGAGTTGCTGTTAAATAATTAAAAACGATAGTTCTATGCATTCAAAATATCACAATTATAATAGTATAATTAGTGTCCAACTGAAACATGTTTTTTTTTGCCGAAACCGAAACTTCGGTCCGGACACTAAGTTTAATATTAAGGCAACTACTAAGTCACTTTCACTGTTATAGATGAAACTGAATGTTGACTGATTCATTCAGTTCCCCCTTTGATGATCCTGTTTAGAAAAATTATACTTCTGATTTCTCAAATCTACTATAAAGACTAATTGCTCCATAAAGTCACCTACTTATATTAAAGCAAAGACGATTTTCTGAATATATAGAGATGACATTCAACAGAGTTAGTAGCTCGTGTTTCAAGAAGGGGCTTCAAACCTTATTGTTTATACTTTGTTTCTGCTGATAAACATTATATGTACGAAAGTTTAGCTAAGCATTGTTTAGCTCTGAGGTAAGCTATCTTTTATACTGCAATTATGAAATGGGATCTACTAAATACCAGTGATAGAGCTAATGAAGTGCTAATAAATATGGACAATAGTAATCTCTAATTAATTTCTGCATATTAATTAATAGGTGGTCATGAAGCTTTAATTTAGAATTTTTAGAATTATAACCTCATTATTAAACAAATTGCTTTATAAAAATCAAATTTCTTCAACATAGAGGTGTACAACACAATTTAGCAGTTCAGTAAATAAAGTCAATAGAAATGTATTATTTGTTTGTTTGTTTTTTTACCTTCGTAATAACTAATTGAAGATTCAAGGCTTCAGCTGATAACCAAGATGTGAATGAATAAATAAATTCAACACAGCTATGAATTTCTAATATAAAACTTAGTGAATACATATAAAAGTAATTTGGTTTGCTATTTACAGTCTAGTCTTGTCTTAGCAATGGAAATGGTGCCATGCAACTTTTTCGTACAAGTTATGACTATATGGAAAGGAGTATACTTAAAATAAGAAAAATTGATAAGATCAGGCACTCTGAAATTAGAAATAGGACAGGAATAATCGACGCACTAAACCAAGCCAAGAAACAAAAATGGAGATGGGCTGGACACGTTGCCAGACTCCATGAAGAGAGATGGGCCTATCAAGCGACTGCCTGGAAAGGCCCAGGTGGAAAAAGGAAAAGAGGACGGCCATTGGCGCGGTGGGCTGACGACATAATAAAGATAGCGGGAGCCGACTGGATACGGGAGGCCCAAGACCGTGAAAAGTGGACGAAAATGGAAGAGGCCTATACCTGCGAAAGGGTTCTGGTGTGATAAATTTAAGCTATATAGATATTAATTTAAGTTAAAAAAAATGTTATAATTTGCCCAGAAATAAAAGGCTTTTTTATTTTATTTTATTATGACTATACCTAGATATTTTTCTAGCACAAACGACACATTGCCAGTGCTTGACAAAATAAAAACCTCGGACTGTCGAGGTTATCGATAAGATAACTTAACAGCTTTACACCCTTGCTTTCGCATTACAGATCCAGTAAGCAGTATCCGTATCTTGCGATACTATTTTAATTATAGAGTGAACATGCGTTTCTTAAAAATTGTTTAAGAACAAAAAGATTTAATATTTTTAAGACATGATATCTCACTCTATTATTAAAATAGTTTTGGCAGATATCGATAAGACTCCTTGATTTATCTGTGATGCGGGTGCTAGGTGTTAAACTGTCAAATTTATTTATCGATAACAGGACTGTCGATGTTTTTATTTTGTCAAGCACTGACAAAATGTTGTTCGTGCTAGAAAAATATCTAGGTATAGTTATGACAATACTATCAAGACAGCCAAATACTATCAAGGAACATTTAATGCCCTACATTTTGACACTAATATTTAGCATTCTTGTCCTGAACTCATGGCATGAATCTATGAATTTTAAAAAACCTATGTATGAAGCTATCAAAGTCTATATTTTAACCCACACACACAAATCTATACCAGAACCTATACCATATAGCTTAGATCAACTTTGCATCACCTATACAATAGGTGTTAAACTACTATGGAGGCATTTTACCTTCAACTATTATTTGTAAGCAGAAATGTATGCAAACAATACCAAGCTTCAGAAAGAAACAGAGCAAAAACAGTGCAAAAATTTATAACCTCGGAGGAGACTGGATCCCGCAAATCTAAAGATTCCAGATGGTGGAGAAATTTGGGCCCATGGGTATGGTCTTGGTAGCTCAGTTGGAAGAGCTCAAGTTCGGGACAGATACCTTATTGCCTTAGGCACATGTAGAAGAAAGATATCATTACTAAGGTTTGTTTAGGATAGGGATTGGCATGTTTGGCATATTTGTCATGTTGTTTACCTTGTGGACTCTCTCGAGAGTGCAGAGTGTGACGACGACGGTGAGATGTGTTGCTCGGCCATAGACGACGCTGGGGAAACTCGCGGCTGCTGTTCTGGGCCTGCGCAGGCCGCCCGCGCGCGCTACCTGCCCGGCACCATACCCGAGCGAGCGCTACTCCGCTATATCCGCATCCACTGGTGTGCCTTCAGCAGGTACTGGACGCGCGAACGTTCCTAGCACCATCCACGCGTACTACCACACCTTACGACGCGGGCCGAACCACGCTGACTCACGCTCAATGATACTCTCACACAATAATCTGGAACAAAGATAATACACACTCAGAAAGCCTAACAATGCAACGTTACATAAACATTTCAACTAAGCCACTGAGGGCACCTACAGCTTCCACTCAGTGTCCAATCGTCACTACACAATAACAAACCGGGCAAATACTACTAATAAACACCACAATATGTAGATTAGTGAAACCTACACGTTTCGTTGAAATTATTGTAATAATGGATGACACATCAAGGACGGCTACGCTACACTTTCCGAGATATTTTTCCAATACATTCCACACAGCTGGCTAGCTGTCAAACGGCAGTGTTGCCATTTAAGACAACCAAACCTACTAAAACTGTGAGGGATATTGATTTTCTGAGAAATGTTTACAAAATTATTCCCATGAAGACATATTTTGCATTCAGAGGTATTACGTAATATTCATCATATATTTAACATATATGACATCTGAGTATTTGTGCTTAGAATAATGTTGTGATGTAGTTTATAGTCAGAGCACCAAACCAAAATTAGCATGTATTTATTTTAATTTCATTGTTGTAACTTTTTATTGCAAATGTACCTAAATGTAATGCACAACGCAATTTGCACGTTTTTAGAACGAAAACGAAGAAAAGCTTTACCTGACCATATTTATCATAATGATTCTGAAAAACCGGCCAAACGCGAGTCAGACTCGCACACCGAGTGTTCCGTATAAACTTTATGTTGCAACTACACCTAGAAGTAGATTTTTGACGTCAGCCACATGTATCGACAGTTTGGGTCATTTTGTACGGCATGGAGTTAGTATGCGAGTTTGTTTTTCCTTCATATTTTTTTATGACGTAAACCAATTGTTTTAACTTTAGTTCTAAGACAGTACTTTCAGCATGATATCATTGATATCACATAAATATAATGAAAAAAAAAAACAATCTAAGTTGGTTAAATTTCAACTTTTGTTCCGAAAAGTTTTTATGTTACTTATAAAAAAGTTAATGAAGTTAATGTCAATATCATCCAAGGCTCTACAGCCCGTGGTGGGCCTTGGCCTGGTCGAGTAACATTTTCCATTCTCGTCTATTCATGGCTTTTTCTTTCCAGCGACTAACTCCCAGCGTCTTGAGATGCTTATGGACGCCGTCCAACCACCGGAGCTTAGGTCTTCCCTTACCACGGGATCCATCTGGTTTACCAAGCAGTAATTTTAGGGGGGCTCTGTGTTCCTCCATCCGCATTACGTGTCCGGCCCAGCGTAGGCAGCCTATCTTTATGATCTTAGTAACGTTTGGTTCCCCGTACAGGTCATAAAGCTCCTGGTTGTAACGCGATCGCCAATATCCGTCCTCTAGCACGCCGCCAAAATTCCTCCTCAAAATCTTCCTTTCAAAAACCAGTAGCCGATTTTCGTTTGATTTGCTTAACACCCAAGTTTCCGAGCCATAAGTTAGTATCGGCCGCAGCAACGTCTTATATAAAGTGAGTTTCAACGTTCTTGACAGTAATTTAGACCGGAAGTATTTTGACATGCCAAAATAACTCGTATTGGCATCCATTATTCTCTTGCTGATATCGGCCGATATATCGTTGTTTTGTGTAATAATGGCACCAAGATACGTGAATTCTTTAACTGTCGCGAATGTGTAGTTGCCTATGTATATTTGGTTGATGTTCACGGGAGTCATTCGAGGCTCTGAGGTATTTGGTTTTCTCCACGTTAATTAGGAGGCCGGCTGCCCTGGCTGATTTTTCTAGGGCAAGAAACGCATTCTCCATTGCTGGTAGTGTTCTTCCGACCAAGTCTAGATCGTCTGCATACCCCAAAACTTGAACGGACTTATATAATATGGTACCAGCCGTCTCTATTTTAGCGTCTCGGATGCATTTGTCTAGAACTATATTAAAGAGGAGACATGAGAGAGCATCGCCCTGCCTTAGTCCCTCATGAGTGCTAAATGGTTCTGAAAAATCTGCCTGAACCCTGACCATGCTTTGTGAATTTTGCATTGTCATTTTAGTGAGGAAGATAAGTTTAGGTGGTATTCCAAATTCAGCCATTGCTCCGTACAAGAAATCTTACTAGTACTTTCAGCATGATATCATTGATATCACATAAATTTAATGAAAAAAAAAACAATCTAAGTTGGTTAAATTTCAACTTTTGTTCCGAAAAGCTTTTATTTTACTTATAAAAAAGTTAATGAAGTTAATATCAATATTATATTTTCCTGTAATATCCATGATTATATTAATGTTGTGTAAAAAAACATATTTTTCCTTCATAAACTTCGGAGATAAAGGGGGAAATGTATTTTTTTACATTTTCGTTTATAAATAAAAAAAATATCATGGTTAAAAAAAAATCAAAAGTTATTTGAGAAGGTGCATGACCTAGTAACTAAACTTTTAATTTTGCCCCTTCTTTTATCGGGAATTTTTCATTAAAAATAAATTGAAATATGAGATAAATCTTCTCTGTTCTAATGTGTCTGTGTTAACTTCGTTTATGACGGTACGGAACCCTAAAAACAGTCTTAATAAATTGTAATCTGTTTTCTCGATAATTATTAAGTTTGAGATCGTCTAATCTCGTAAATGATTAATTTGCCAGACTGAAAGAACCCATGATATTAAATAATCACAAATAACAAAAAAAATCTCAAAAGTACAGAACATATTAAACAACATAAATACGTCACATAAACATTGATCATATTTTTCTGAGCGGTGTTGCCCGTTACTAAACTACCACAGAATACAAAATAAAAAATCTACTAGTCTGAAATTGCGACTTAATGCCCGGCTGAATTTCCCAGCGACGCAATAGTCGCCTACCTCCCCTAATACTCCGTAATATTCAGAAGACCCGATGGGAAAGATAGTTTCATATAACATGATTTTAAATGTATTATATAAAGGTTATTCTTGGATACCACTAGCTTAGTTGTCAACAATTTACCCACAGAAGTGACGACAATCGAATCCACCAGTCTATTTACGTGTAAATTAAAAAAATGGCTCCTCCACGCCTTGTACAGGCTCAATGGCTTTTATAATTATAATTTGACATTAACCTTGTAATGAACTGACTTTTTATATAATAATTATTTTTTCCTAAAATGACTTCTAAATTATAATGTTAACAATTTTAAAACTTAATAATCCACATAATATTTTTTATTGTAATTTTAATGCTGAATATATATGACGTGTAATATGTAACAATATTATGAATAAATGAGTATGAGTATGAGTATTAAAACCATTAACAGAAATATGAAAACGTCATCCGAAACAAGCTGCAAAAGTATTATTGATTAACCCGTCTGCCGCTCGCTGCCCCGCTTGTCAAATAAACCGGTAAATTTAAGTTTAAATACAACAGGACTATACAACGTTCGCTTTATAGTCTGACAAGCAAACGAATGCAGTAACAGTAGGACAAAAAACTATATCAATCCCTTTTTTCAGGGTGGTAACACTAGAGTAAGAAATAGTACATTTCGATGCTAGTGCGGAAAGTATGTCATCACTTAAAAATTACATATCCGCAGGAGTATCGAACGACGTTTTTCAATACAGATGCGAAAAAATTAAAATACTTACACAAAAACGAACTTGAAAGGTTTTTTATTATTCCCGTAACACTATTGTAATACAGTTGATCTATTAAGAACATCTTCAAAATGTTTATCTTATCTTCTTTACTTTCTCATTTTGAATCTCAAATCATTATTTCTCATAAACACAAAATATAAATCGCGTGTGACAACTCGTATTGTCATGTCTGATAGGGCCTTCGGAACATGTTTACCTGATTGAAAAACGCCTCTTCTTTGACTGACGTCGTTTCACTCGTTTCGTAGGCTCTGTTCCGTTTCATACATCTATAAGAACTGTTATGAATGTTTAATATTGTTAACGAATGATCATTATTATGATGAGGAGGTAAATATTGAAATATCTGTAATATTTTTGCGTTAACAAACAATAATACTCTCCGGTAAGCAGTCATGAATTGGAACACAACTAAATAAATACAAAAATGGAAAAGTAAAAAGCACTAGTTCGCAAAAACTAACTTTGCGCACGCAAAACAGTAAAAAAAACCGGCCAAGTGCGAGTCAGACTCGCTCACCGAGGGTTCCGTACATCATAAAAATAATTAATTTTTAACCCCTTTTTTATCCCTTCAATCAATCAATCAATCAATCTTTATTTGCCATAGAACATATTGAAATGCATGCAAATATAGTTATAAAATCGCATAAAATGTACATAACAAAAGTCAAAAGTAATAATAAGACAGACATATTCTCCATAACCCAGTATTTAGTCCAGCACTTTCACCTAATACTCATACTCATACTCATACTCATACTCATTATAGTCCAGTATATTTTAGATTCCATTAAATCTCAATAGTGTTTACACCCTCGCGGGTGCTGCCTCTGCGTGCGTCCCATGACTCGGGCAGGTGCAACATCCGCTCGGTGTACCCCTTACATTTCATTAAATTGTCGAAAGGGCCTCTGCGTGTTGGCTTCGGCTCCGCGTACGCCTCCCAAAGGTCCGGAACACCATTGTTCCGTGATGGGAAAGACAGACAGTAATAACAATACAATACAGACATAAGATGTCACATTCAGAAATTACATGTCAGGCAGAATTACAAAACAATTACAACAATAATAATAAGTACCTTACATTTTAAACAGTAAACTCCCGTGAGAATTAGACATATTAATATACTTATATAGGGTTAATTGGAGACAGATTGCATTGCAAAGTATGGAAGTCAGAGTTACATGTCAGGTAGACATTACACCCATTTGCCAGAATTTCATTTGCAATAATTTCATTTGCCATAATAGTCAAAAGCCATTATATTGTTTCCCATAATAACATATGCAATACTTCTTGTTTACTATTAGTCACGTGCCAGAAACTTTGTTTCCCATAAAATCAATATCAATAATATCATTTGTCATCATCATTGTAAGCCATAATATCATTTGCCATCCAAATTACTTCCCAGAAAGTAGGTTAGGTTAGGTTTGGTTAGAACTGTGAACTTTCAATATAATAATATAGAATACAACGTTATTATAAGTAAGGAAACTTGCCTGCCTATTCAACTCTAAGGCAGGTCAGTTTAGGTACGACGACGAGCGAAGCGAGGAGGAGTGTTAGGTTGAACCGTGAACATACAGCGCGCGAGCCGAGCGAGCGAAGCGAGCGTGCCGCGGCAGCGGCCGGCGAAGCGCCAGAACCGACTTCCAATATAATATAAAATTCTATTTAATAATATATAATACAAAATTATGATAAGTCAGAAAACTTCCCTACCTATTCAACTCTAAGGCAGGTCAGTTTAGGTACGACGACGAGCGAAGCGAGGAGGAGTGTTAGGTTGAACCGTGACCATACAGCGCGCGAACCGAGCGAGCGAAGCGAGCGTGCCGCGGCAGCGGCCGGCGAAGCGCCAGAACCGACTTCCAATATAATATAAAATTCTATTTAATAATATATAATACAAAATTATAAATAAAAACAACTTTAATATATAATAATCAATGTATTTATTGTAGTAATTTTTGTTTTTCTCGTACGAATAACCGTTTACATTGAGCTTCACACCACCTTTTGATGTTTTAAATAACTGACAAACATTACTTATATCCATGTTCAACACTAATACAACAGCAAACTATTGCACCAAGCACATATAAATGACAATTAATATCGCCTACAAAATGTAATGCATACCCACCACATGTTTAATAATAACAAGTTTGTAAATATTTTTAGAGCGCCTACAGAGGAATATCGTGAGCAAGCATGCATGGATTCGGAGAAAGACCATTATTTAGTATGGCGTTTGAATATTCTATTAAATAATATTATTGCACTTAATAATATGGACAACAATTAATATGGCACTCGTACGTTCTGGAATCGAATAATCGGGTAAACAAAGAGTATGTCATATAATTTTTATGGTAAACAAACAATTCGGGCAAATGAAATTCGGGCAAATAAAATTTGGGCATACGAGTATTATTTTATATAACTTTCGGTCAAACAATAGACAACCATTACAAATTATATATTTTAAAGCATTAGCAAAATATTCTTTAATAGAGTAGTAAGGTTTATTAATAAAATAGTCTTTCAGTTTATTTCAAATGTCCTTTGATCCGTACATGTTTTTATATTTATGTCTAATTTATTAAATGCCTTAATTGACAACATTTCAAAATTTTCAATGTCCCTAAATCGAAAACCATTTCGAGATATACGCCTGTAGATCACATAAATATATTTTTCAATTTTTTTTCGCATTATTTTTAGTAAAAATCCTTAAAAATAGTTTAAAGGATAAGTGATGTCACACAGCTGATTCAGAGCTGCCACTATAACCAAAAAAAATCTTTCGGCTGGGTTGTCACTTGAGTCTGACAGTGTCACTTGGCACTAACCGCACAGTTCAAATTATTCGGATACTTATTGGTGATTTTCTTGTACTTTTTGTGTGTGATTTTGATCTTCACTGCAACCCCACCTCATAGACTTTAACGACGCTTACGCTTAGCTGAATACGTACATTGAGGTGATCGTCGCAAATAAATAGTGCGCTTGTAGGTAAACGATCCAAACCGGCTGCTGAACACCACTCAGCTTTATTTTCCGTTGGAACAGTAAGTAACATTTTGGTAGGCGGTAAACCCGTTTTATTTGTGCATGTTTTCATAAAGTAATATTTAACTCACGGCATTTTAATAAACCAACAACAAAAACATTCAGTGTTTGTTTACATGTTTTGACGTTTGTGACGTCTGTCGTGAATGTCAGTTTCGTTTAGACTATTTAAGGTTAAGAATTAAACGTCGATATCCGCATCAAATTAAAATTATTTCAAAGATTTTTTTAGTGTATGAAACACAATCATGACGTCACAAGCCTGACTCATGACGTTTGTTACTTACGCCTTTCCCGCCCGAGTAACAATATAAATAGATTTTTAGACAAAAATATGAGATTTACGCAAATAAAAAAAAATACGTGTACCATTAATTGGTCCATTCTTTCGAACCATACAATAAAAAGTAGCACTTAAAAATATGAATGGTTGTCAATTGCGGTGTTGTGCAAGCTTTTATCAAAATGCTAGAAATGACTTCTGGTAGTCATAAGTTCATTCTTAGCTCTCAAGTTAGCCTTAGGGGATGAATTTCGAAAAACGCTAAATATACTTTTTCTACTCGCCGACTTTAATCTGCCAATTACGAGTACATAGACAAAACTATAAGCTCATACTTTTCGATATTAGACAGTCCAACTCAACTATAATATCTCATTTCGATACGCTGTAGGCAACTATAATAGAACTTCATACAAATTCTATACTTATTTGCGATGCCGCCTGGGACTTTGCCGAGCGCGCGCCCCACGCCTGCGCCGACCGCGCCGGCCATCTTTTTGTGTTACATCCTTGTTAAGTCAATGAAATTGCATGATGAAATTGTTCCTCCATAGATGATGATGATCACTAGTAGAAAAAGTATTGTATACAATCGTAATATAATTAAGTTTTTCAATCTCGTACCTTACTTAGGCCACTCAGCAAGCTTCGTGGCCTAAACACGGTACTCGACTGAAAAACCCTTCATTATATCACGATTGTATAAAATACTATTTCTTGTATAGTATCAAAGAGTCTATAAACAAAGTTTTAAGTCTGTAATTTAAAAAAATATTCACGTCTCATACTAACTTTCAATTCCTTTTTTATCCCTTAGGGGATGAATTTCGAAAAACGCTAAATATATTTTTCTCGTGTAGTACCAATGAGTCTATAAACGAAGTTTTAAATCTGCAACCTGAATATCTCATTCAAACTTGCAACCCCCTGTTTATCCCTCAGGGCATGAATTTCGGAAAACGCGGAATACGGTTTCAAGGGAACCTTAAGGTAAACCTTAGTATATAGTTTAAATTTCAACTAAATACCTTCACGCACTCCCGAGATAAAGGGTCTTGAATATTCACATCTCATACTAACTTTCAATTCCTTTTTTATTGCTTAGGGGATGAATTTCGAAAAACGCTAAATATACTTTTCTTGTGTAGTATCAAAGATTCTATAAACGAAGTTTTAAGTCTGCAACCTGAATAATGATCCACGCCTCATACAAATTTTCAACGCCCTTTCTTATCCCTTTGGCGATGAATTTCGGAAAACGCGGAATACGGTTTCAAAGTACCGTAGACCTTAGTATATAGTTTAAATTTCAACTCGATACCTTCACGGCATTTTGCGCGCTGAGATGTCCACGTTATCCCAACATGTACTTTGTACACCGAAGTTTTCCGTTTGGAATTTTACTGGCTGATCGTACTGTATAGCATGTTAAAGTTAAAACTTCTCGGTATTAACGGAATCGGGCTTCAACCATACTCATAATAACAGTCTACAAATTTCAGATTTTTTCAATATTATTTTTTTGGCTGCCTATATTTTTGTTTCATAAATATAGGTTAAACCGTTATAACAAACAAGGATAGGTACGCATTTAACTATTTCTTTTTTGTAATTACTAGTTATATACTTATATCGTAAAAAAATATGTAGACTGTAATTAGAACTACGTATACACCGTGTCAAATATATTCGAATCCTCTTAATTTAGATCTATAGATATACGGATTCCAAGGCATCCAATAAATAAGTAAAAGAGTATGTTGACGTTGAGTGTGGGTCTTAGATACCATACTTATAAAAAAAATGGAATTACATAGGATTTCCGTAGTGACTAAGAAAAACAGAGTACAAAAATTTAACACGCACGCACGCGGGTGAAGGATTTGGTTATTTAAACAGAAACTCTTTATGTTAAAACAGCTTTATAATGCCCCAAATGATTAATTGTGGGCTCCACGGATAGAAGACATTACGGACAACCAGAAAAATGCTCCTGGGCTTCAGAGCTCACCATCGGTCATGGTGTGGAGTGCAGTATGTAAGCAGGGTAGACTACCTTTAGTCTTTAAAGATAAAGGCGAAAAATTAACGCACTTTACTATAAAAGCTAGGTTTCGGGGGAAATTATTGCCCCGAATTTTAAAAGTATGTTTGGGAATGGTTATTCTGTGTCCCAACAAGACGGAGGTCCTTCACACACGACAAATGCTGTTTAAGCTTGGTTTTCGGCTAATTTAACTGATTTTTTGCAGAAACTTTGTCGGACACCCGTTTGTACAGACTTGAATGTATTAGATTTTTTTGTACATACATGCTTTCGAAGCTACTCAATTATAAAATCATAAACCTGGACAATTTCATAAAGGTTATCGACCGGATTTGGGACGAAATGCCAATGGAGTGGTGCGTGCCGCGTATGCATCAAGCGTTTGGGGCTGGTAAAAAAAGCTATGATGGAATTATGTCGAAAAATTTATTGTAAATACAGTATATAAGTGTGCAATTAAGAAGATATGGTGTTAATTGTAATAACTATCCGTTAATTTGTTTTATTCAACATCGGTAATGTATTCGAATATATTGGACACTAATGTAGAATAAGCGCACCAATCATGAAACTTTTACGACCGTACCGCCAAAACGGTCAAATGCCGAAAACGGAAAGTCGTGCATTTAACGCCAGTGCGTGATATCTCGACAAAAATAAGAGACTAAAATACTCCTTAATAAATAGGTATTATTTTAATATTTTAAACTAATTTAATAAATAAATATTTGAGGACATTTTCACACAGATGAACCTAACCCCAAACTAAGCAAAGCTTATACAATCAACGATATACATAATTATATAAATAAATACATAAGTACATACATACATAGGAAACAGCCATAACTTAGGAAATATTCGTGATAAATACCCCGGGACCTCCGGCTTCATAGGCATGGTCACATTCAGGTTAGGGAGGCCGTTAAATAATATGTAGGTGTAACAATATTTACTTGTTAGAGTTCCGTACCAAAATGGTAAAAAGGGAACTCTTATGGTGAGACTCAGTCACTCTGTCTGTCTGTCACATCGTTAAATATCTCGAGAACTACGAATTAAGGCCGATAAAAGAGGGGGCAAATATTAAAAGCTTAGTTACTGGGTCATGTGGCGTATCATTTGAAAAGGCTAGATTTGCACATTCTAAAACAATTTTTATTATTTTTTACAATGAAAAAATTTTGATATATAAACGAAAATGTAGAAAAAAATATTTGGTTTACGTGATAAAAAAGTATCAAGCAAAAACAAACTCGCATACTAATTGCCGTGCAAACGACTGACCCAATCTGTCGATACATGTGGCTAACTTCAAATTTCTACTTCTAGGTGAAGTTGCAACATAAAGTTTGTACGGAACCCTCGGTGCGCGAGTCCGACTCGCACTTGGCCGGTTTTTTATTGTAGCTCTACTATTCACTTACATTATTAGTCAAAATTTTATTAAAAATAAGCCATAACTTACGGACAAACAAAGAAATAACGCAATGTTATTTTCAACACACTTGCTCGTAACTAGGTTCTTGTCGTACCGCTTTTAACTAGGCTCATGATCCAAGATATTAAACACGCGGTTATTTTTTATAATATTATTGAACTAGTGTGGTAATGAGATAACCCCATCAAGTTAAGTTTGTGCCCTATGCCCTATGAGACTAAGTTACATAACGTACACAGACAATACAATAATTTTTTATCGGATTAGAAAGTTTTGTTTTCTAACAAAGTACACTATTTTTAGCCGCATAATAACTTATGCGTTAAAAAGCAATACCTCCGTATTTAGTTGAATACATGGATTAAAACCTTCTGAATTATTTAATACATGTGAAATTTTATGAAATTTTTTATAATTTTCATAATTCTGTTTGTTATCTTCATACATAACAAATAACACATTAGTTTCAAAACAAAAAAAAAACAAATATTGAAGGGGGCTCTCATTCTCTCATACAAAAAACATGTTCTGTTTAATAATTAACCCGTCCGTGTCTGGCTTTTTTTTACTAATGTTGTTTTTAATTTACTCTGTATATAAATAAAACTATGATCGTTCTCGGTAATATAGTGGTTCACTTCGGAGATTACTCAGTCCCCAGTTAAGTAAAACAGCGGGGAGTGCGTTAGCAACGGGGAAGTTGGACCGACGCCGCCGCTATGCTTGGGCCGATCTCGTTCATAACCACATTATGCAGTTCTATATTTAGGACGGCGGCGAGCAGAGCGGAGGCGATTAACGAAGCGGACGGTCTGCTCTCCGAGAATGCTCCAACGTTTTTCACTCCCGCTCTCGACCTCGATTATTTGTAAAGCAAAAGTAAATGGGAAGGAATATACTTACACCAGTTACACCTAACACTGACATTATGTTTCGTTTTATGTACCTAAATTACCCAACTGCGCAGTCTATACCTAACTGCAAACACAAAGAAATTGTACGAGTATTACGATTAAAGCTACTGTCAAGTGCACACTGTACATAGGTATTTACGTTTGCAAGTGAAATAAGGCACCAATCTATCTAAGCATATTTTTTTAGACATAAGAGCATATTCACTACATAGTATAAAACAAAGTCACTTCCGGGTGTCTGTATGTATGTATGAACTTAAAAACTACGCAACGGATTTTGATGCGGTTTTTTTAATAGATATCGATTCAAGAGGAAGGTTTATACATATGTACAATTTATAATATATTGCACCCGTGCGAAGCCGGGGCGGGTCGCTAGTATATTTATAATAGGTATTAATGGTTAATTATTAAGAATGATACGATCAGTCAAATTATATTAATAATATGGTTATTATGTACCCGTCATTTCGCAGTTTTATTATTCCCCGGTCCAAGCGTATTTGGTAGTACGTGTTTTTCGTGGCGTGGCTCGGTGTCTGAGGTTTCTTTTTTGTAAACATTTACGCTGGATTAACGGATAACGGACTTGGGGAAGTTTATGATTGCGTTAAAATTTCCTAAAGTTAACTTAAAATTTAACCCGTTAACAAAAATGTTAACTTCGTTAATTAACGACTAATGGATTAACGAGTTAATGCCCAGCTTTGTCTGCAACTGCCATATTCAGAATACCATTGTACGTTATTCAAGATATTGTGAATTTAGATTGTCTGGTCATGCATCGCTTGGGCACCTAATCCTCCATTCCAAAACAGCTTCTTCCAAAAATGGTATTCTTACATAGCCACCGTGTATAGATAAAATGCAAGTGACTAGTTCCATTGAAGCGTGAACGGAGGCAATAAATGCAGCAAGACCGACATCGTGTGAACACGTCGAATCCAGAGTCCACCAAAACGCACCATGTTTTTTGTTTCAGTTAGGGGAGAGGGGCTCAGCAGTGTTGAAGCTAACGAATCTTGACTTGTAACAAAATAACGCTGGGCCGTCGAAGCAGTCCAAGGAATGTTAAAAGAAAAAAATCAGCTACTTAGTCACACATTAGACCACAAAATATTGCCCACAATCAAAAATTATTAGGTATCGCATTGCATCATTATGTTTGAATCGCTATGGCAAAAATAATACACTAGATGACTCTACGACAGCAATGATTATAAAAAGAATGAAAGAAAAAAGAGACGAAGAGAATGTTTTAATTAAACAAGTCGAAGAACATGGATGGCTCCGAAATATATTGCCATTACAACCAATAAATAGTACAGAAATCATTGACTTTCCGGAATTGACAGAAATACATTTTTTTTTACAGGTCCAGTAGAATCCGCTTAGTACGACTCCGCATAAAACAACCAACTGATTTTAGCGACGTAGATGTAGGCAGTTGGTTGGTTTTCATACAAGCCACTATGAAACTGAATCCGTATAGTACGACCGCTTATATCAACATACCGCTTTTAACGACGGGATTTCACACGAAATTATTCGGTTACAACGATTACGGTGCATTGTAACCAAACAATACATACAAGATATAATCTTTGTTCGAAGCGAATACGAGTATTCTAAAACTTAAGCGCGCACAGTGTGTAATTTTGGCTTAGTTGCGGTCATGTGTGGTTTATGTGTTTAATTGATAGCTCTTGATGTTTTAGAGGTTCGACAAAAACACCGAAGGTATTTTTATAATTACTTTCGGAGTTATTGTAATTTGCGAGAAAAACCCATAGAAGCCATAAAAATGCAATATTTATATATCTATATCATATGGAGATAAATAAAATATATTCTCATAAAAGAAGTTTCTAGCCATAGCTTTGCAAAAAAACTGCATAAAAACCACGTTAAATTAAGACACAATTAAGGTTTTTACCAAAATTGAAAACTATTTTTTGTGGGTCAGTGTCTTAATGGTCGCATTTATTTTTTTAATAGACTGAATTTACAGATAATAATATACTTGTATATTAAATGCCAGCTCATAAAAATGAAGGGGTGACGAAATATGAATTTTTAGAATTTTTGTTAAGGGTTGTCACTAACTTTTCTATGGAAATTTAATTATCATGTTCAGTCATATTCATTGATTCTGCTCATAAATAAGATCGATAATTTTGGTTTATTATATTACTTATATCATTCAACCACTCATAACTTTTTAAAACAAAAAAATAAAACAAAATCAGCACAATTTTCTGGTTTGTAATAGGGATTATTATGTATTATGTTTGACTCTTAAAAAATTGTGCTACGCAAAAAAAACGTTGGGTCATATCTTCGATGAAGGATATTTTGTAACAATTTGGCTACCAAATACGTCAAAAAATATGGCTGGTACAATACGGTTCATAAAATACTGATACATGATACATCCACCAATAAGAAACGCTAACTATTTCCACCTAGCCGATCTGTGTTATAGCTAACTTAACTTAACTTATTAATACCTAGTTTTATGCTCATTATATATATATATATATTTTTTGTCTATAATTTTCTGCACCGCACATTCTGTTGTATCTCGCTTCTGTCTTTATATGTTATGTATCGTTTTGTGTTTGTTTTTCACTCACTCACTCACTCACTCACTCAAAATCAGCGTCGTAACACTATATGTGCTGCGACACATGCTGAGTGTTATCCTTTTCAGAAACCACATGTAAAACTTAGTTTTCATTTCTGTTATTTTTAAGCGTATATTTTGTATTGTGTGTGTTTCGAATAAAGAATTCATTCATTCACATGGTGCGAAAATCATAGAATCTATTTCCTTACCCATTGGGATGCTCTCAGAACAAGCCGGTGAGGTGAATCAAGGAACAAATTTTGGCGTTATAATCGAGAGCACCATTCACGCAAATTAGACCGTAAAACTACTGTCCTTGACTTGTTTCACCGAGCTTTAGAGTCTTCTGACCCTCTTTTGTCGACTATGTCAGTTGGCGATAAACAAAAAAACGAAAACATTCTGCCATTCCAGACAAAGTTCTGCAACTTTTAAAACCCACAATGGATAACGTACTCATACTTATCCATGACGACCCGTCACCACTAAAATATTCTGATGATACTTCTAGTGAATTCGAACGAGATACTGACGATAACGAAGATAACAACATTGTATTATCATCTGAAGAATTGTATTGTGATGATTGATAATTTCATCTAAATCGGTTCAGCCGTCCTTGTGATCGAGCAACAAACATCCAAACTTACAAGCTTTTACATTTATAATCTTAATAGGATTTATTTTTGGCGTTAGTTTTGGACAACCCTATTTCCTTAGAAATTTCTCAAATATTTAGAAACGCTATATCTATCTACCCCTTTTATTGTCGTGTGTAATTTTTTAATACATAATAAACAACAATATTCTTCATATTTATGATGAAGAATAAAATGCGACCGACACAAGACTAAAATAAAAATCAATAAAAAGTGAAAATAAGAAAATCTTAAATAATTCATGTAATACTACAGTTACATTTCCTATTTTTTTTATACGCATAGATAATGCAATGTTACGTTACATAAGATGCTAACAAAAATAATATCAATTATATTTTAGGAGAAAAAAATATATTAATTTTTCCTTAAGGTCATTGACCTTTCACAAAAAAAAAATCTCCAAAAGTATACCGAAATTTACCAAAGGATTTTTTAGCGATTGTTTGCCATATCAAGCTCTTTCGAATAAACACATAAACTACACGTGGCCGCAGCTGGGCCAAAATTACACACTGTGGCGCGTGAGGGTTTCATCTCGTGTAACAAAACCTCCGCAATTTACAATGGCTTAATTCGCAATATAGTCGGGGAAGTACGAGTAAATTGGTCAATGGTTCAACAATTTATTTCGCTAAAGAGTAAATTATATTATTCTTAATTTCGATTATTCGGTGAGTTATATTGTTCCATTATGAATTATAATGCATGTATGACTATTGAAATCCATAAACAACTTTAAAATGGACAGTTTGTTTAGTACGACTTCCGGCTAGTACGACGTGATATATCATCGGTCCCTTCGACGTCGTTATAACCGGATTCTACTGTACAGTCAAGTGTAAAAATATGGATGGACACATCTTACTCAAAAATATGTCCCATAGGATTTTATTTCATTGTAATAAGAGCGTAGTACCATATTTATGAGACGATTTTGTCGATATGTATTTTTGCACTTGACTGTATATATCAAATGGGTCAAGCTATGTCGTATTTGGGTAAAATGATTCTAGAGGATGGAACTATCAACATGCAATTCGTAAAAGACCAATCTAACGTATTAAAAATGCAGGTCCAGTCCAGACACATGTCCAGAAAACGTTATCGTTGTTTTGTCGAATATATTCCAAATTGCAATGAAATTGACGGTATTAAGAGTTTCTTCTGTGAGTGTGCTTGCGGTTTACGTACAGTCAGTTGCTGCTCCCATATTGCTGCAATCGTGTATTATTTATCACATGGTAGGTTTTTAACACTTTCGACACCGCGTACCCGACACTCGGGCACTCGTAAACTTTACTCAGATGCCGGCGTACCCGGTAGTCGGGCAAGAGCTATAAACCTACACATACATTTTTTTATCTTGTAGACCTAATTTATCATCCCGCACGTATCTTGCTTCGAATAAAAAAAGAATGCTTCAAATCGATTCACGCGATCAAAAGTTACCCCCAAAACCCAACATACATAATAAACCCGTCTAGTTTGTATAAATTGAATGAAATGAAATGAAATGAAAAACATTTATTTGTGACATCACAGGAAACAACATAAGAAACAAAAGAAAAGACAAACAAGGATTAGGATGTGTGTGCGTCACAAAATGGACCCAACTCAGCATATTGCCAGCCAATAAACCGGCGCTGGTCTTCCGTAGGGCCCAAATGGTGATGCCACGACAGATAACACACAATGCTGCAACAACTTATCAAACAGAAATTACACTAAAAAAATTTAAAAAACTAAAAAATTTAAATTAAAAAACTACAACTGGATACATGAACACAAGAAGTAAACGAATCACACAAACACAGAAAAAAGTTACGCCTTCCCTGAACGCGACCATATCAACATGAGACGTCAGACGTCATTGTCAGCGGCCTGCTCCGCCCACTTACACTAATACCGCTGACAGCCGATTTTACGCAAGTGACATGGTCGCCCAATTTCCCGAGAGATGTCGCTGTACCGTGGTCTAAATTGCGCTGTTAAGATTTTTCCGGGGGTGATGGGGACGGGACGAGTGTGATCGAAAGTATTATCGAATTGTAAATTATTATATATAAGCATATTGAGCATGGTATCTATTTAAACACTTTTTAAGGTTGCCTATTGTGACGGTCTGACGGACGGTAAACTACGGAACCCTACACTGAGCATGGCGCGACATGCTCTTGGCCGGTTTTTTTTATTGTGACATTTGTTACAACAAAAGTTTTTTGATGGAGCTTTTTAGATCATTGTATAATATAATAGAGGTATGCACCAAAAATCAGAAAGACCGTATGTAATGATAAAAAATATCAGGCACGAATAATTTCAGTTTATCATCGAGATTCTCAGAATTGCTTGATTAGCTCAAGTAATATCGGTCGCGCACTGGGCTAATAGCCCCGCCACGATCCACCCAGCCCGCGCCGCTGCGCCTACCTGTTGTACCTGGCCGTGTATCTCTTTGCTTGCCAAGATTGTGCGCCGAACGACGCGGCGAACCAGTGTAACTCATCCGTCATTCATAAGGTTCGAAAGTCGTTCTTATACTGGTTCGATAAAAGTTCGTCTCAACAGGTGCTATTGTAACATCCCCGGCTGGTTTTCTAGTCACTTAAACAACACAAATTCAACGCAATCGCGTTCAAGTAGAAATGCGTCTATTTCACAAATTCACATTAAAATCTCCCAATCACAACACAAACACAAGGTAAAGTCAGCGTGTACGCCGCCGTCCGCCGTACGCGTATTTCCGCGCCATGTGAAATCGAGTGCGGAGCGAACCTGCTGGTGCCGCCAAACCGAGGCGTAAACAACAAAAACAATTCCAGCCGGAGTTGGTGATTTGCGTTTTTAAAATGACCTTCCTTGACTCCGGCCGCTTATCTCCGCCCATTGTTTTTAAAAGTAAGGTAATGCGTATGTTTCGTTCGCCGTTTAATTGACAGGTAATATTCAGCTTACTGTGTAATGAATGTGTTAAGATCTGAATAATTAAAACTTTATATCTAAATTTTAATTTAACCCATCGCTCCAAAAATACTTAACATTCGCATTAAGGGAGTTTTTTTGTACTTACCATGAGTTGCACTTAACTATATTCGCTCGATAGCGACTGCAACACTCGAAAGTTTTCCGTCTCGCTCCTGCCAGAGTAATGGTAGGAGCGAGACGGACTTATCCCCTAACGCTGCCGCAGTCGCTATCGAATACGGCCATGCACAAGTCTTGTCTTAAAATATTTTAACACCATCTCTACAGCAGACAGACAGGACTTTCAATTTAAAAATACAGTAGAATCCGATTAGTACGACGCCGCATAGAACGACCAACCGGTTTTAGCGACGTAGATATAGGCAGATGGTTGGTTTTCATACAAGCCACTATGAAAGTGCATCCGTTTAGTACGACTGCTTATATCGACATATCGCTTTTAACGACGGGATTTCACAGGCATATGTTCGGTTACAAGCAAACAATACATGCAAGATATAATCTTGGTTCGAAGCGAATATTCTAAAACTTAAGCGCATAAGAGTTTCATCTCGTGTAAAAAAAATCTCCGCAATTTACAATGGCTTAAGTTGCAATGTAGTCGGGAAGTACGAGTAGGTAAATAGTTAAGTATATGGGTCAATAATTTCTTTCGCTAAAGAGCAAAATATTCTTAATTTCGATTATTCGGTGAGTTACATTGAACCATTATGAATTATAATGCATGTGTGACTATTAAAATCGAGAAACAACTTTAAAATTGACAGTTTGTTTAGTACGACTTCCGGTTAGTACGACGTAATATTGTCGGTCCCTTCGTCGTCGTTATAACCGGATTCTACTGTACGCTTAAATGGGAGCTACCGTATTGTGGCTTACCAGGCGGCGCCACTCATGCGTCCTGTGTCAGTATAAGAGAATTGTCAAAGTGACGTTTGAAATGTTTCCGTAGGACCCACGTACGTAGGTACCACTAGCGCCCCTAGCGGGATATCGACTCGCGGTAATCCTCATTCTATTATACCTTTGGGATAGGTACGAGTATATTAGGTACGGGTACTACATAACATATAATTTTATATTAATAAAGTTTACATAATATAATGAACGTTTGCTATAACATCAAAATCAATAACGAATGACGGTTAATTAACATAATAGTCGTTTTGTATAATGTTTTTTTATATAACAGTCAAATACTCTAAATTCAGTTTATACCCACGTCATTAGCCCTCAATAATGCGTTCAAAAATCGCATTTAAGGCCCCCATAATAATAAACTTTTTTGTTACAACAAATTTCTTATCTGTGAATATGTTATTATAGCTAAATAATATTATCGATTTCTATAATATTATTTTTGTTCAAATTTTGATCACATCTGACACAAGAAAATTTGATTTGACCTCTAATTTCTAATATCAGTCGAGATGACGTTTAGTTTGAAACGAATTGTCTATTGCATATGATTTTTTGGTTTATTTAATAATACCTACAATATATAGCCTTGATATATGGCTGTTTTATTATTTTTAATATAATCCTTAGCTTCATGATTTACATAAACCGACTGAGAATCGATCTAGTTTGAGTCATACAAATATTTTATTTTTTGTCTCTTGTCTAGCTAGGGCTTCCAATACCGGGATCCCGGGATACCGCCTTTTCCAGGGCACATTTTAATCCCGGTATTTAATTTCAAAATACCGGGATCCCGGTATTTTTATAAAATAGGAAAATATGCAAAAATAACCCACAATACCCATCGAAATGGTAACATTCGGCATCACCATGGAGCTTCGCACGCGTATATCTTGCATTGCATCTCACAATTGTTCTACAGGTTTTACTGTCTTCATGCGGTACGTAGTGCGGCAAGTGACGTAGCCAATAGTTTCTCGGTGCTCAACGAATAATGTTGACTGTATATGTTTCAGCTACAAATTATACTGTAGTTTATACTACTCCTGATTTGAACCAAACCAATCAATTTCGATTAGAAACCTACCTTGCATTGCAACTTAGAACAACATGTCATACATGGTCGGGCGCTTTTTAACCCTGAGAAATGCTGCAACGTAAGCTCTAATTTATTTAAACCCTAAGACCCACTTGCACCACCCAGGGTCAGCCACTAACCCGGAGTAGAGCTTTCAAATTCCATACAAAAAAACGCTTGACTCTGGGTTATGTGGCTAACCAAGGCCGGGTGGTGCAAGTGGCCCTAATAGAGCGAATAGATCACATATTCAGTGCCTTAAATTTAACGTTGTCAAGAAAACGGTACTGGTATTGTGTAGACAAGATGCGAACTTAATAACTGCCGACACTGCCAAAAATTTGATGAAAATACGAGTTTCATTTCATGCAAATACTTGCATGACAGTGACAGTTTTTATGATAACTACCTCGATGAAGACACGTTCTAAAAGCCAACAAATAAAGGACCATGACCAACTTTGTATGGAGCTTGGCCCCAAAACCAACACATCTGAGAGTTAGGTCGTTGGACAAGTATTCAAAGCTACTTCATTTCGCACCAAGTTCAATCCTATTGCAGAACTGAGATATGCATGTTAGTTAGAGTGAATATGATCTACCAGAAAACGGCGTTTTCGTTAAGAATACCGAACATTAATTATTAGAATACCGAAGTATGTAAAAAAAAATATTTTTGTAGTTGATTATTTGATTTATCAATAGAATTAGTATTTACAGCAAGTTGACTAGTTATGAACACAAATGTAGTTCACGCCATATTCAATAGCAATATCCTTCATTTTTTTATTTTTATAATTCGTCTATTTATACTGCCCCGTCTTCAGTCTTCATTATTACAATATTGTGTCCTACCTACCCTCCAAAAGTTTAAATTACCCATCTACAGATTATTCATCGTTCGTATTCACTGTTATGTAAAATATGAATATCTCAGTTCTGCAATGGAACTTGACCTGGTTCCTTAGAATTAAATGAAGTCGATTTCAAGACCTATCCTCTATAAACTCTCATGTTGTTTGTTGGTGTTGGGGCCATTTTGACGCATGGTCCAAAGCACAAGTGTGATTATTTTACACTTGTGCTTTGCTCAAAGGTTTAGAAATATTGCGAGTTTCCCCGTGCAAAACAGGGCTACTATTATATTTTCTCTTGGAAAGAGATTTAGAAGTTCTTTTCCAGATTAAAGTGTCAAAAAATAAGTATTTTACCTTCAAATTTCTTCGTTTCCATTTTTATCGGAAAATCCCGGGATCCCGGTATTGAAGCCGTCCATTCCGGTATTAATACCGGTATTGCGAAAGGTCCGGTATTTGGAAGCCCTACTTGACACCCTACGTGCATTATGTTGACGACCGGTTGGCGTAGTTGGTAGTGACCCTGCCTTATAAGCCGATGGTCCTGGGTTCGAATCCCGGTAAGGGCATATATTTGTGTGATGAACACAGATATTTGTACCTGAGTCATGGATGTTTTCTATGTATTTATGTATTTGTATATTATATATATATCGTTGTCTGAGTACCCGTAACACAAGCTTTATTGAGCTTACTGCGGGACTTAGTTAATTTGTGTAAGAATGTCCTGTAATATTTATTGATTTATTTATTATTTATTTATACATATAGAATAGAATAGAATAGAATACTCTTTATTGCACACCTCGGTACATGAGAAAGAACAAAACATTTACAAGGTACAAACATTAAATATAATAAAATAATAATATAATAATCATATAATTATCGTTATATACGAGAACAATGATATTATACTTGAACAACGTTATACTTAACAAAAATAGATATTTTGATGTTATATGAAACGTTCGTTATACACCTTGACCGGTACCTATACAAAACAAGCTTATATATACTATATGAGTGTATATAATATGAATAATATAGTATACGTTCTTATGTCTTATATTACTTACCCTTAGGTACACGATGCTATTGACACCACATAATTAGTCACACACCCACCTACGCCAAACGTATATTAAAAATATTAGATATAAATATAACACACCTCTCTTTTAGCGCTACGAAATAGATTTATGTATAGTTATGTGCTTTTGTTACCTAAGTATTCTAACCCACGATTTTTTCTTACATGTTTCATGTCATAAATTCATACCTTAATATGTTACGTATTTCCTATCGTACGTAAGATTTTACATTTTATTTTGATAAAAAAGTTTTGGAACTTTTGCCAATATCGGCGATCGGCGGAATGAAATTAGAGGTTTTAAATTGTTATTCACTTGACACTCTTGACAGGTAGTAAGATGGCTTAAAAATGGCCAACAACAGCGACCAAGGCTAATAATGCGCAAAGCCGATTACGGTGATAGTTCGTCCCACCACTATTTTGTTTTTGCAATAAATTGGCAGTATTGTAATAAGTAATAATATTTTTTTAGTAAACACAGTCGCAGGTAAAATCTTGTTGTTAAAAGTAGGTAATTGTTTGATCAGGTACGAGTAGTGTGACCAAAATGGGTTAGCAGAATTTAAACGCAAAGACTAATAAGCCAGCCAGAACCTGACACAATCAACATTGCTTTATTTTAAGTATTTTAACTAAAATGCATAAAAAATAGATGTTTTACAGTATTTGGTTACGGGATTATGATTCTTAATTTAAAAAGTTTAGGGTACATTTTCGAGGTGGATAGTTTGATGCGGCCCAGGGCTGCGCTGCGCCCCAAGGCCGCGGGTCGACAACCCGGTTGTGCTGCAGCGGCCACGTGCGAAACCCGCTTACCTCGGCTACATCCAAATTCAACACTGCCGTGAGCAGTCTCGCGACGGCCCGAGCTGACCGATCGGAACTCCATTTGAAACGAGCACTTTCGATATCAATTGGAAGTTTTCTGATATCTGTTATATTTACGGAATTATCGCCTGGCTACACTTAACGATTACACCCTGTATAGGTATTACGAGTATGTTCATACATATGGACACATAACATAATATAGGTATAATAATAGGTATTCGTCAATTAACGCTATTTAATTAGTGTTACATTAAAAAAAATATGTTTCTAATCTATCTATATTAATAAAAGAAAGTTGTGTTAGTTCAGGCGTCTTTAACTCGAGAACGGCTGGACCGATTTAGACGATTTTTGGTTCGTTGTGATCGTCTTGGCCACGAATAGCATAATATGCATAAAAAAGGGAAAAGATTCACAAAAAAACCGAAATCGCGATTTACAAATTACGTATTGAATAGTCAGCCATTGACGCCATTGTTCAATGCAGCCAACATTAAAAAAAATAAAAAATTGACATATACGCATTGAATACTGGGCCTATACCACGAAATTTTCTTGTGTCAGATGTGTTCGAAATTTGAACAAAAATAATAGTATCGAAAACGATAATATAATTTAGCTATTATTACATTTTCACAGATAAGAAATTTGTTGTAACAAAAAAGTTTATTATTATGGGGGCCTTTATATGCGATTTTTGAACGCATTATTGAGGGCTAATGACATGTGGGTATATAAATTACTATTAATCTCATAAGGCGACAATAAGGGACCCTAAGAATATTCAACTTAACAGGTATTCTTAAATTAGTAAAGCTGGCAAAAAGACCGTTCTTTTTCATAAATGTATTGATATTGTTACATAATAATATTTGTATAGATTTATACACATAATAGTGCAGATATTATGTTAAATAATGCAAATACAATTGTTATTTCTCTGAAGTTATGAACAGCTTAACTCCGGGTTATGTGACTAACCCCGGGTGATGCAAGTGGCCCTAAGAATAACCTAACCTATACCCTTGAGGTTTGTCTACACGACATTGTGTTAAATGTAGCTTATGGCGAATCGGATGTGGCACAGGAGCGTTGCCGGCTATTCAGGACCTTCCTGTGCTGTGCATTTTGGCAAAGTCTGTAGTGAAAGCATGCAGGCCAGAGCCTACGAAGTTGATTCGAATCCTTGTAAGAGGAATTTAACTGTGTGCTAAATACTTTACGGGTGTTACATGTGTATGTATAATGTAGGTATACAATAGTATACGAGTACATATACACGTATCGTCGGGTAGTTTAGCTACAGCTACCCACACCCAACCCAAAAGACTCAACTCATTGTGTATCTAGATGGATTTGTGTAACGTACCTACTATATTTCCTAAAGATAATATTTTATTACTTACAAATTTATGCCACTTTGTTCAGTTGCCCGGTAAACAATAATAAATAAACATGTATTACATACTTCTAACTTTGTCGCTTATTAAGGGTTCGTTTCTTAATTTTTTTTAAGCGCCAAAGTACTAATAATTATAAAAACTTAGCTTTGAACAGGAATTCTGCTTGCTTGGCTACAGTGGCCATCTTAGCTGCAAATCAGGTACAATATTTGTTTTATTGATTATTGAATCGCTTACATTGTCATGACGCTTGTGACACAGATATAGGATAATAAATAATAGACTGTGCCATAGCGCGGATGTGTTTTTGTGTGCAATATTCAATAGGACACGGCGTGCGGTATGTGGTGTGCTTGTTGATATGATAAGATACAGCTAATAATACGTACGTAGGTAAAATCCACACCTATACCAACTTAAGTAAATAAAACCCTGAAAAGTGGCGAATGATGAAAAGCGTTAGTAATTGTTAAGGGTACCGAACTAACGAATAGGCACCCGCCGCATATGTACCTACTCGTAAGACCGGAAGCACTGGCACGTTTACGTGTCAAAAACAAATGTTTGGAAGAAGATTTCCGATCTCTACAAAAATCGGAAATCAAGTACCGCCACTGACTAACGCTGAACTCGTACATTATTATTGCAATCTTAACAAAACATGCAATGCAATCTGGTCCACGCGAACATTGAAATTACATCGCTTCATGTAATATCAATGCCAAATAAACACGATCACAGAATTGACCTTATTTAACATTCTTCTAACATACCGGGGTGGATAAATTGGGCAGTTGCCTGAAGCCGGAGATAAATAAAATTTACTTGATTTTGCCCTAATCAAATTAGGCAAGCCAGTGGGAATATTGTTACATAGATGCTCCGCCACTGTGATAGTGTATTTTATTGTAATCGCATAGCATGGTTTTGCAAAACTGGACTCCCTTCCCTTCTGGCCCTTGTGTTTCGTTTTACAAAGTTGTTGAAAACAAAAACAAAAAAGTTCAAACGTTCAGATGTTTCAAATAAAGAAAAACAATAAGAAACGAAACAATAGCAAACCAATGGGGTATCATTTATACATTTTCCTTTTTAATTGTAAAGCAATAGGTATAATATAAAAGCGAAAGAAAGTTTTATCAAAAACCGGAGCTGTTATGTAGCTTCTTCCATTTAACAATTTTTTCTTGTAAACCTTGTAGTACATACATTTAGAAAAACATTCTGAAAGCATTTCAATATCTGTGTTATACCTACTGTGACTCCTTTCTCCTCTCCTTATACTGTGACTTAGCTTATCGCACAACAATTGTTGGGTACTGTTACCTTTATTCACGAAATACATATAAGTATATGTATAATTTCGAATTTGTCGTATTTATTTAAAACCTGCATGAAATATTTTATTAAACAAGTTGCCGTTGTTAGTTGTAATATCATTGTAACATATATGGCAAAGCATTATTGTTATGCCTACTATTTAGCATCAATTAAAGGTAGGTACATAGTACATACATACAAGTCTGTTTCGTTCGGATAATGTAACAAGGTATGAACTTCATACCTTCCTACTGTGGTAAAAATATGACCAGAGGCCTAATGTATAATGATTTGTAGCTTGTAATAGTTGTAATATTAGCGGAAGTCTCTTTTCAATCCCTCTTATTAGAAAGAGAGTTCGGCTAATATTACAAGTTACAAATGATTATGCAATTGACCCCAGATCTGCATTTCAAAAATATTATTGTGCTGTCTAGTAAAATAATTTAAGAACGTGACAATTTGGTCTGTTATAATGATTCCTCTATTTTTGACGGGGTGCAATACCCAGGGAGTCAACGACCGGCCTAGTGGAGTGCACTCGCCCCCGCTCAGAACCGGGACGACTTTGGAACCCTAGTGGTTCAACGACCCTTTGTCGACCCCTCGGTGCAGCCCCTGGCTAAATTATAAACACACCAACCAGTAAAGTCTCCAGCAACCGATGCACTTATAGTTAGTTTCCTATTTGTGTCATTCGTATTTCGCTTCGGACTCCAGCGGTCAATAGGTACCTACATGGCGCATTACTGCTGCAAAATATTTGTGCATGCGAACGATGTAGAGGGTGATATCTGTCCCCTTATTCAGTTCAGTTTATTCAGTTTTGTTCAAACAATGTATGAATCATTTGTACCTAATTATTATTATGTAGTTCGTAATAAATTTTAAAGTATCAATAAATATTGCCCAACCAAAACGTTCGTAGGCAATTTTTACTTAAATTTTTTGTTAGGTACATTATCAAATTTCAGTAATTTCGAAGATAAAAAAAACAGAGGGCCAGCCACGAACTTTGAATCTACATCTCTATCGCACAAAAGATGAAATGATTTGGATTTATATATACCTACACCGTGGTTTTTACATGTTTTTTTTTACATGTTAGTATTATTAACTTCGTAAAATTTACAATACAAAATAACAACATGTTGCATCAATCGCTTATCTAAAATGGGCAAGACAACTAACTTCACTACGTAATTGACAACAATGACATAATCAATGTCATGTCGAATACTCATACACCATTTTCACACTTGCACATACCTAATCAGATAAAAATAACTTTGTAATTATCTTAAAAATGGAGCTAAATAGAATACCTGTCTTTGAGAAATTAATACCCTTACAATTATAGCAATTTAAAAAAAGCACGGTGTATAAGTATACTATTTTTAGATATTCGCGGTAGGCTCAGTATTCAATTATTTGATAGGAGCCTTTTTATTCAGCAGGGACTCAAACTCGGCCCACTCTGAGTATGAGAATAAGTTTCGTCCCGGATATATTTAGTGTACAGTCAACCAATTGGAACCCTAGGCCACTGTAGAACTATGTCATAGTGACGCTATAAATCAGATTGTAAGAAATCTCTTACCGCTTGTCATTTTGACATGGTTCTAGAGTGGCCTAGGGTTCCAATTGGTTGACTGTACATACCAGCTGATAGTGTATAAATAACACTGCATTTTTACGAAGATGGAATGCAATATTTCAATCGGAAGATGGGGACTGGTTGAAATCATGCTTTCAACATTTGATCTTTACCAAACTGCAAGTGCAAATAGAATATTACAAGGCTCGTAAAATTTGTCATTTATCGTTTTTTGGGTTTGTTAGTTGTCATATTCCTAAGGAGTAGTGATGATACAGCAACATATTTTTTAAGTTGTTTATTTTACCGCTCGCTTTCTGTTCGCATCGAGTAGAGAGAGAAAGCTATGGTGTTGCAACGAAACCGCCACGGATGCAAAGGTTTCGTGACGGCAGGTCGTGCTTGCATAATAGGCCGCCTTCACCGCGACACCAGATTAACGCTCAATACAAAACATCGCATCAATATTGCTTCGTTTGAGAGAAACTATGTTTAACGGAGACGTCTATAAGTACTTCACCGAAACGGCTCACTGTGGGCTGAAATTCGGCTCCCATTGTTATAGAAACCGAAGTTGTTATTTTTGGGTGGATTGCAAAAAAATGTACATTCCAACAAGTAATGTGTCTTCATCATTAAAAAATCTGTATAAAAATAAATATTGTAGTTATATGCATTCCAAGTAATTCATAATATAGCACACCTTATATTCTATAATTTTTAAGAAAAAAAACCTACTTCATTTGGTTCCCGGTAAAAGTGAAATTTTGAATTTGTTTGAGTTAGCCAGTTTACTTCACAAATATCCAATACACCGCACGTGTACGATCGAAAATTGAGGAGCTTTCTTAATGTCCCAGGGCTTCCATCATTACATGTGAAGTATAATCAAACGGCACTCCCTTGTAGACCTTTAAACCAAACAAAATAACAATGTGTTAAATTGGATGACAGACTGTAAATTATCGAGCAGTTTCATTATGCCATCCCTGATTATCAACATCAGGTCCACTCCAGCAAAATGATGGCCACAGTAAGAAAATACCTAAGCTAATTATGAACACCCTCTAATCACAATGAACGTGCCGTTCATGAGAAGTTTTCTGAATTCTTCAAGAACTCCATCATCAGAATAGAAATCAAATCAAAAACATGAATGTCACAACTAGGATAATAAGTAGAGCTAGGTTTATCGACCAGTTCCACTTTGCCACCCCTGGTCTTCATCATCAGGTCTACTTCATCAAAATGTTGGCTCCCCCAAAACATTGTTTTAGTTACTTAAGGAAACCCTCAAATCAGAATGCATGTGCCGTTAAAATTTGAGGAGTTCTCTCAATCCCTCACGAATTCCATCGTCAAAATAGAACTATAATCAAATAGGACTATCTTGAAGGTATTTCTTTACAAAGAAAAGATGAATGTCTCAAATCGGATGATAGAGCTGGGAATTACCAAGCAGTTCCACTTTGTCATCCCTGGTCTTCATCATCAGGTCCACTCCACCAAATTGATGATGTTCGTAAAGAAATGCTCGAGTGTCTTAAGAAACTACCCAAATCATCATGCATGTGCCTTTCAAATTTGAGGAGTTCCCTCAGTTCCTCATGGATCCCATCATCAGAAATTGATTTTGAAAAAAACGGGACAAACCTGGAACCATCTATTTTCAGACAAAAAAATATTTTTTTAAGTCGGATGATAGTCCTGGGAATTACCAAGCAGTTCCACTTTGACATCCCTGGTCTTCATTATCAGATCCACTCCACCAAATTGATGATTTTCGTAAAGAAATGCTCGAGTTTCTTAAGAAATCACCCAAATCAGCATGCATGTGCCTTTCAAATTTGAGGAGTTCCCTCAGTTCCTCATGGATCCCATCATCAGAAATAGATTTTGAAAGAAACCGGACCAACCTGGACCCATTTACTTTAAGAAACCAAAAAAAAAAACAAATCGATTCAGTAATGACGGAGTTCTGAGGTAACATCCATAAAAAAAAAGATAAAAATTCAGACGAATTGAGAACCTCCTCCATTAGAAATATTGAAAGTCGGTTGAAATTTTTATTCCTTTAAGGTAAATATAATCAGTAAAAGTATTTTAGAAAAAAATAAAATCTTAAGAGTGCTATCACAAAATCCGCCCGCTCGCATGTCAATATTATTAGCGCCAGTTGCGCGCCGACGCGCATCTGTGTGCGGACACACACTACAATCAGGTATACAAACTTATTATCGCCATGCTCTTCGAACGGCATAGCAGGTGCGGTTAGTGCGAACGGGAGCGAGCATTTATTGACTGTAAGCACCGTCGCGAGGCTAATGGCCTCGCGACGCTTGTCGCGCGGACCAAACATTATTGATACTTGCGTCAGAACATCAACTATTACTTGGCGTACGTGGTGTTAGAAAATTTACGAGTAATTTGTATATTTGTTTTGTGTTTATCATAAGATTAAAAATAGTTTTATTCAAACGTCAAATGTCTCTAAATAGTATCCGAAGTTATTTTGGAATAGGATTTTGTTTTTCTGCCTCCGGATCCAATTCATAGTTTTCATATTCATACATATATTGGTACATTTCTAAGCATACCTAACTACTAAAAAGTTTTTTTTTTTTCAAATTTAAACTCAAACTGAATTCTATTTTGGGGTGGTGATATTATATTGAAGGTTACAAAGCCGATAAGATGAAAAAAGGGACTTGTAATTAAATAATTTTATTTAAACGTTTTGTAATTTTAACTGAAATCCGGAGGCATATTTTGGGCGTTTTTATTATTTGTTGTAAAAAAATCATTTTTTGAAAATATGAAAAGTTTTAATTGTTTTCTATTCAGAATCGCGAGCTCTTTCAATCGCAGTAGGAGAAAAAAAGTGTTCCAAGATTTGTTTTCCATTTCGCCACCATCATTTCATAGATTCAGTATGGCGGTAGCACATTAGAAAGTTTGAAAAATGTATGGAAAATTTAGGACACTTTTTTTCTCCTACTAGGATTGAAAGAGCTGCGATTCTGAGTAGAATAAATATAAACATTTCTAATTTAGCAAAAAGTGATTTTTGTATAACAAAAAATAAAAATGCCGTTTTTTGAGTTCCATTTTTTTGTCAAATATCTACTTGTGGCACATCATCTGATAGGTCCTTAGAAATAAGTTAAAGGTCTCTTGAACAAAAAATTGGTTGATCCAGTATCGGGAGGTCCAAAAAACCGGCCAAGATCGAGTCGGACTTGCCCACCGAGGGCTCCGCACAAAAGTGGCATGGAACTCTCAGTGTACGGCAGTTTCAGATTTCGATTGCGTTGATGTAGAAGTTTGGTATTTTTGCAGCTTCAAGGGACCGCAGACCTGTGTATATGGTATTAATTTTAACTTGCAACCTTTACTCGTTCCCGAGATAAAGGGTCTGGACAGACAGACGGGCGGACGGACGGACGGACGGATAACAAAGTGATCCTATAAGGGTTCCGTTTTTTCCTTTTGAAGTACGGAGCCCTAAAAATGTGAAAGCTTTAGGAAGTTAGGATATAAGACAACCTTACCACGAAACTTATTTTGAACGAATTTGTTCAAAATAAGTTTCGTGGTAAGGTTGTCTAGCCGTTTTTGCCAAAAACTATGAATTGCTAACATACAGTTAAGTCCCTTGATATTTTGAAGACACTTATGCCTTTTTGCTTGCACAATATTTATGTCGTATAACGCTACAAAACCCTCAATTATGCTTGGTCCGACACGCTTTTGGCCGGTTTTATTCCGGATTTTGCTCATATAGCAATATGATTATCCCTGACTAGGGCGGTGGCACCAGTAATGGACAAAGAACCAGTAACGTACAGTCACTTTTATTATGAGGAAATAAGTTTCATGCATTTATTTTGTGTCAACCAATTGACAATCATATGACATTTGAATTAAGAATATAGTGTCCATCACTCCTGTCTGTCAGCTTAAAGTGTTCATAATGGGTACCGTCACCCTAATACACCTAAAATTTCTCCATACTGTCCGTCTTAATAAACACTCTGTATTACTGAAAGTATCTAGAAGGGTTGGTTGCGGTACAATCACATTCGATAAAATCATTTCAAATTTTTATTTCAAACAGGTCTATAATATAGTCAAAAATGTAAAATGCTTATCTCAGTGGTTGGTCGCGGTCTATTCACTTTTCCAAACGCTTCCAGCACTTACTCGTGCAACAAAACAAGCAAATTGTATAGTCCACAGAGAACAACACAGGTCCTACCTCTACGAGCGCGAGCGCGGTACTGAGGACTAGGCTAGCGCGGATTGGATTTTATACACCATTTGAATATTTAAAAAAAAAATACGGAATTTAAACAAAAAGTGTTTTTTTCGATTTCAGCATGTTCTTAAAAGAATAAACTTTAATGTTGTATACAAATCTTCCCAATATTTTGTCAAAATTACTGCGAAAATCCCTGCGTTTGCAGTGTATTTTTATCGAAAAAAGTGCATATTCAAAGTCGAACTAGATAGGTATCTGTGTAAATTATTGGAAATATGAGGCCTATAAGTTAAATAAAACCATGTTGCAATATTATATCAACCTAGAAATACATGTGTTTTCATGTATCATGTTAACAATAAACGAAGTCAAACTTCTGTCTCCGTGCGCTTTTCAGAAAACAACTGCCAATTATTGTATAGTAAAAGTTAAAACATTGAGTTTTACTCAAATTAGAAGCTTACAAGTTAAACACTAGGAAATAAGCTATCAAACATAGTTAACAACTTTAACAAACAGCTCACAGTTTCTTTGTATTACAACGTCAAAAAACAGCTTTTGTTGCTTTTCCGTACAAACCGTATTGATGGCCTCATAAATATTGTTTTTTTTCTCCTATACAAAATTCATGCCTCACGACACCCCACGCGTGGCCACGGTAAACAAAAATTCATAACTTTAGCTTTGAAATGAATCGTGTGTGTTTTTAAGGAGTTCTTTAATACACACATGTGTTTCTAGAAAAAAAAAAATTACGATTTCTACATTATAATTTTAACAAAATCCTATGTTGAAATTCGGGGAAAAATTTCGTTCCATTGTGTTACACACCTGTGTTACGCCGTACCAAACGGTTAAAGGCAAAATATGAACACACCAGTGATATAGTACGTCTGGCAACAATTCTAGGTCTATGTAACTCAATCTAACTAAACCATAATTTTAAACTAGACTTAAAAAAACAATGTCATGGTTTTACAAATAGTCCTAAAACAACTCAAGCTTTGACTTAATTACTCGAGTCAGAGAGTTAAAAACTGTGACGAGACTAATTTCACGCGGCAATCTTAAAATACAGTATACCTACTCGCAGCGGGTATAGAGGTAAAGTGTGCCAGCGAAGTGAAGAAGGAGTCCAAGTCTACGCTCGTTTACGCAACTCGCACAACTAGGCCGACGTTATTGTAACACGTGACTATTTGCCTATCTATCAGATTGTACACAGGTACAGAACTACAGACTGCCGGTACAGGTAGCGTTCCAAATCGAACAAATAATAATTAATAAATACAACATAACATACAATGTTTCCATTAGGTATTACAAATATCCCAAAGTATCCCCCACACAAGGCGTGGCATGTCCTATTTCTTTTGTTTGTAATTGAACAACAAAAACATAAACGCCAGGTTCCACATACCCGATAAAAAAAACAATTATTTTAAAACTTGGCAACTTTAACAAGAATAAACTGTAGGCATGTACGGTCACGGTCAGCTACGTAAATACGAAATAGCCCGTATTCCATTTTCAACCTCCTTCCCCAGTAATAAGTTTCGATATGTATAAACTTTTATAGACGTGACTGTACACTATACTCGTACACCTAGCCAATCCAAGTTTAAAGTGTATTTAGTGCGTGACGGTTCATTGATAAGGTACAGGGCAGGGATCGCATACCGGTATTTTCATTCAAACCGGTTTTGGCTCTACACCCCAAACTGAAATAAATAGCGTTCTCGGTTTCGGTTACCGGTTTTAGAAGTTATTTAGCAGGTTTCGTTTCTGTTGAACAGAATTAACCGGTTTTCTACGACCGAGATACAACGAATCCTTCTTTCTCATTTGTAATATTTGTATATAAAATAGATGGGTTATCTGAGTAAATAACAAATAATACTCTATGCATTTAAATCTCATTTTTAATTTTAACTACCCTTTAAAACCACATTGCAACCTTCCATTAAACATCTTGATTTTTGTGTGGTTTCGTCAAAACAAAACATGGAGTAGATTTTGGATTCTTTCTTCCTTCCCATGTTTAAAATCAATTTTATTTATTGCATTTGATGCCTAGCTAGATGTCAACGTCAATCAATTAAACATAATGGTATTTATGACTTTATCACAACAAATAGGTGTATCGTCATGCGATACCAGTGCATTGCTGGTTGAAAAGACTATTATAGATAAGTAAATTGATTGACAAATAATGACATCTTATTTACCAGTTCAATAAATTCTGTTCGTCTTGAATAACGATAACCGAAATAAATTCGTTCTCTATGAAAACGTTACCTGTAGTATACGGGTTTACAAATGAACGAAAATTTGAACGGTTCACGAAAATAATTGAACGGGTTTTTTAAACCGGTTCCGATCCCTGGTACAGGCACAAAACAAAATTATCCACGTTAATAATAACATAATAATCATTTTTGTCTATTATGATGACAATTTGTAATCAGGTTTTCCAAAATGACACTTTCCGATTTCGTTAAAATTCCGTCACCGATTAGCAAACGAGTATTTCACTTTTGATAAGTGCCTACACCTTTTAATTGCTGTCTTTAATTTATTTTAGACAGTCACAGGCTCACAGGCCAGAGGACAGAACAATTTTGCCGACCCTGAACTCGAAATGAGGATTCGTAGTTTTAATAGCAATTTGTAATTTACTTGCACTGGCTGCTTTTAGAATCGCTAAAAATATGGAATATTCATACCAACAGACACGTTTTGCAACTCTTCTAATTATTTTTACACAAATAAAACTCATAGAAACAATTGTACAAATAAAACCTTAACGTTATTATTTAGTTAGGTTATTAATAAACAAGTAAACCCATTAGAAAATTAAACAATTATAAAACTTCAGTTAGGTCTGAGAGGCTGCAAAACCGAGCGGAGAGCCAATTGGCAAATGCTTTGATAGTTCACTCAATACCAGGTAGCCGGGTTTTCGATCCAATGCATCCGAGGGAAGGGATTTAAACAATGCTTCCACTGGACGCCTGATTAATTAAATACCACTGTGCTCCTAACAAAGAGGAGTCGTCCAACAATGCAGTGGTTTTTTTACAACCATAAAGATTTTTTCTCAAATATGATCGCATATGCATTTATGTCACGAAATGAAGACATGACATGAAGTTTCTTGTTTATGGCTCCTCCCCCCATTTACTTCTTGGCCGGAGGCCGTGGATGTATGGCGTAAGTATGAACGAAACATTATTGTCCGCTGCTCTAACTTTTTTTATTTGCGTACTAACACTAAACTGACAAAGGAAAAATTACATACAGCCAACGACCACTAGAGATACTTGCGACATTAAAAAAAAAAACAAATTCTATGGTTCTATGTATATTTATGTGCGGTTAAACATGGTGCTCGAATAGCTCATTCAAATGGCATCTTTAAAAAATAAAAATTTGGCAAATTAAACTATTTTTTCCTTATCAACTATTTACCTAGTAGTTATTTTAATTTTAATATTTCCTCACAATGTTTGAGAAAAGCACTATACAAGCCTCGGCCGGAAGAGAGATTGCAGGACTTGTTTAATCCACTACCACAAACTCGTCCTGCAATCCCTCTGCAGTAATGTACATTATTAGTACATCAATGAAATCAATCAATGAAAATAATGAAAGAATATCCACCGGCAAAAGAGGTGTGTTTTGTATAAAATTAATTGTATATATGTGTGTCTGTCTGTGGCGTACCACCGTACCCTATACCGTTTTTTATTTAGTAAGACTTGTTTGTCGGGATTGTTTTAGTTTTAGCTATGTTTGGTGGACGGAAAAGATCCATGAAGTCAAATTGCACTAGTGTCAGAATCAGCCAATTATTAAATTACCTAGTTTCATAATTTACGCATGAATATTTAACAGAATGTAGTGAATCGATTTTATTACCAGACTGCCGAAGGAGCGATGTAAACGTGTATGTTGCTGTTTGTAAGTATGCTTGCCCAGTTATTTGTCATTACAGCCTACATCGCTTAACGGATTTCAAGGAGTGAGGTGGGTCATTAGATATGTCTCAGGTACGAGAGTGCCATACACTATCTAGTTAGAACTATTGAAATAGAATAAATACCAGCCGGTTTTTTTTATATTTGTCGTCTTTGAACGTGTTTGTTTAACAAACATAATAAAATATTTATTTACAGTACACATGGTGCTACATTACTAATGAGCACTTTATGTGCCTGCGTCAAAAATTCAAAGAGCCCTATATGTACTGTAAAATGTCGTACGATATATGTGCGAATAGGTAATTCGCAACTCGTGTCTATTTAAAACACTCTCATCGGTTGTGTTTTATTCTATCGCCACTCTGCGAATTTTCTCCTATTCACACTTGTATCATAATGTACTATTATGCATGTTTTCAACTGACGTCATAAATACTTCGCTCTTGAAAAAGTTAGTTAGTCGCACACGCTTATTAAAAAGTGAAGGCATAAATTTAATGGACGCTGGATGAGTGAGCGTGACTGGTTGCTTCAATATGGGTAGACATCGAGGTGGCGCTGGGTCGGCAGCGGCGGCAGGGCCGGGCGCGCGGGCCGCGGCCGTGTACCGTGCCGACGGATCGATACAGATGCGAGCCTGCCGCACGATGCCCTACACTCTTGTACCCTTGCCAATTTAACTGAGACCCCCGCACCGCCTGCACCTCTTTGTGGAAGCCGTTGTTCAACGGATCCATGTACTAAATCTATAGATCTCGATAAAATGGCGACTTGTCTGATAATACATTGTCTGACCCTGATTAAAACATTTTGTTAAAAACTAAAGTTTACCTACCCAAACGTTAACCAGTATTCAAAAGATGAAGTATATTGTCGTTAATAGCCACGGCCAACAAAATAGCTACTGGATTTGTAAAACGTACTAAAGAACAGACGCTTAATAATTACAACTATAAAAATTATTGTGAAAAAAAAAAAGTAAATGTGAATCAGCTTATTATATTTTATTAGGATTACCCGTCCCGATCTATCTTTTATACACATAACCTTGCTTTTTTTAAATTGCTGTAACTAAGTACTTACATTTGAGGAAACACAATGGCAAAGTTAGTTTTATTAAATTCGTAAATTTTTATTAAAATATTTGTGATTGTTTTTGGGAAAACGTCCCACTTTGTCAATATGGAGGTATGAGTACTACAGAAGGCCTAGTATAAAAGTTGTACGACATTAACTCCTCGACCGCGTTAGCGTATCGAGGGGTCAAGATATGAAAGTTGGCGGATGATTTAAATAAACGGCAAACATAATTTGAACTCCCGATACGCTAACGCGGTCGAGGAGTTAATGTCGTACAATTTTTATACTAGGCCTTCAGATCATACGATATCTTTTTGTGAAAGATGTATGTATGCTATAAGTAGTTTTTTTTTAATTCTTCAAATTTGCACAATTGAGAAAACGTTGGTTAAAGTTTGGGGCCGCAAAAACACACTTGTACTTTGAAGTTATGGAGTGGTTATTATCAAATTAATTGGCACTTTAAGGATTTCGAATTAGTCAAAATCATGTATGTAACGTAACCATAGCAGTTTGAATGATACGGAGGCTTGAACATAAAAACAGAACAAAAATATGTCAAATCTGAATTTGGGTTTATTTTCTATATTTATAAAACGTCACGCATGATAAAAAGACAGAAATAATTCTATGGATTCCTTTAGTTAGTATTTATGTCAAAAAATTATTAAAAAATTAATTGAAAGTACAGCATGAAAAAATACAAATGACATGTGTATTCTAATATATAATATAAGATTACTTAAAAAACACACTTATCAAGCATAAAAAGTATGTACCTAAATATCGAATTCTAAGTAGGTACTTTTTTATCCATATAAAGTTTAGTGATTTTCTATAGGTAGCGTCCCACTTTGTCGATTTAACTACTAAATTTTAGTGATTGTTCAGTGAAATGTATGTGTTTGGTATATTTATCCCATTTTATGTATGAGATAAAGGTTTGTTATTGTTAATCTAATAGTCATTGATACTAATGTCGTTTGTTTGATCTTTTTTTACGGAATTTAACGGAATTTATTTCCGACTCAAGTTTAGTGTCTCACTTTGACGGTTAGGTGGTCCCAAAGAGATTGGAAGTCGTAGGGCGACGCGCCTATAGAGAGACGGCTTGAGAGCCAAAACTCGTGTGTCGCTTATGCGCTCGGCGCACACGTGACATTCAGTATATCTGGCCCCTATTTCATTCACCACGCTCACATCACAAGTGTAACAATTCCTAAAACTACTGAATTACTGGTGTTTCAGGTGTCCATAGGCTTTGGGACCGCTCATCATCACGCGGTATGTGTTCAACTCAACCACGTACCATTTCGATAATTTAAATAAAATCGTAGTGTCAATAAATAGATAAATTTTTGGTGAAGACTGTATGACTTGTTTTACGAAAAATAATAGTGTTGTAAAGAATTTTCGGTAGTTTAAAGTTTTTGACATGAGTATCTTCCTGTGTCCGATTTTCATGACATAATATGTCGTGTTTTTTGTGACAATTGTCAACAGGTCTTCACAAGAGTATTCGATTTTAGTGATAATAATACTGTTTTTATTAGGGTTCCGCAGTCAACTAGGAACCCTTATAGTTTCGCCAAGTCTGTCTGTCTGTCCGTCCGTCCGCGGATAATCTCAGTGACTGTAAGTACTAGAAAGCTGTAATTTAGTACGAATATGTATATTGGTCACGCCAACAAAGTGGTAAAAAAGTGGTTATATTTTTTTTAGGGTCGGTACACGTAAAGTGGGGGCAGAGTGTGACATATCATTGGATAGGTATTTGACAAATAATGAAGGTTTTCTAAAAACAGTTTTTGATAAAGTTAATATTTTCGGAAATAATCGCTTCAGAAGTTTAAAAAAATGTGTCCCCCCTCTAACTTTTGAACTTCTTCTTCTTCTTCAAACTGAAGAGCTGTGCTCTTGTCGGTGGAGCAATCTACAACTCATCCGGTCCTCTGCCAACTCCTTAACCTTCTGGTACGACACAACCTGAACCTTCTCTTTTATTTGGTTAAAATAACTTTTTCTCGGTCTTCCTCTTCCTCTCTTTCCCTCTATCTTTCCTTCTATGATGTTCCTAAGAAACAGGTCATGTCGTAACAGATGTCCAATTAATACTCCTCTTCTGTTTTCTATTGTATCTATTAAATTTCTGTTTTCTTTAATCCTCTCTAGAACCCTCACGTTTGATATCTTTTCTGTCCAGCTAATCCCTTCCATTCTCCGCCAACACCACATTTCGAAGCTTTCTAATCTTTCTCTATTTCTTTGTGTCAGTGTCCACGTTTCGCAGGCGTATAATAAGGCGATGCTCCATAGTGTATAAAGTGTTTTATTGTGCTTTTAGATATTTTTGATTTAAAGATGTGTTTTTTGTTATTAAAAGCTTGTTTGGCTATTGCAATTCTGGTAATGATATCTTGGCTACATCTCGACTTGTTGTTAATGATACTCCCAAGCTATTTAAAATTCTCGACTTCTCCCAAAACAGTGTCATTTAGTTTAATTGGTCTATTGATCTCATTAATTTTTGATGCTATCGTGATTTTTGTTTTGTCGATGTTAATTTTTAAATCTGATTCCTGAAAAACTGAGTCCAGGTTGTTAAGCAAAAGTTCTAGCTGGTGACTATTTTCAGCAAATGCTGCTATATCATCAGCATAACGTACAAAGTAAATTTTTTGGTAAACTTGACACCTCCCTGGTCCTTCTCTGTTATTTTGTTGATGGAGTTTTCTATGAAGGCGTTAAATATTAATGGCGAAAGTGGACACCCCTGTCTTACTCTTTTTTTTATCTTAATGCTTTCTTTTTCTTCCCCTATCTCTATTAAAGTTTCCTGCTCTCTAAAGCCTTTTCCAGGTCTATGAAGGCGATGTGCGTATTCAAACCCAAATCCATACGCCGGTCAATGATCATCCGTAATGCTAAGATTGCCTCCCTTGTACCTTTATTCTTTCTAAAGCCGTATTGATCTGGTCCTAATCGAGTTTTAATCTTTGCCCTTATTCTGTGTTGGATAATTGTTAGTAATATTTTAGAAGCGTGAGATATCAGACTCAACGTCCTGTGCTCCTCGCAGCGCAGTGTATTTAGCTTTTTTGGCAATGTAACCGTTTTACTTACTTGAAAATCTCTAGGGATTACTCCTGTTTTATAAATTATGTTTACAATTTCATGTAGTTCTTAAAATCTCACACTCTGCGTATTTTATTAATTCTATGTATAAACCGTCGTTTGCAGCCGCTTTTCCGCTTTTTATGCTTTTTATAGCCATATCGAATTCATCTTTCATTATTTCTGGACCTAAATCAAATTCTGATATATTACTCTAGCTAGATCATTGTCTTCCAGACCGTCCCCGTCATATAAACCTTCAATGTACCTCTTCCATCTCTCAACAATTTTCTTATTATCAATTATTATATTACCATCTTCATCTAATACCGCTGTACTTCTAGACTTGTAGCTTTTATTGATTTCTTTTATTATACTGTATGCCTTATCTGCCTTTCCTTCTTTCATGCACTTATCTATTTCCTTACAGTTTTGTTCCAGATCGTTTTCTTTCTGATTCCTACATTTGTGATTTGGTTGTGATAATATTAGTTATTCTTTTATATTGATTTATGCTATCGTCATCTGCTTTATTTCTATACTTTCTTCTATCTATCATGACATCATGAGATCGATTATTTTCGCGTTAATCCATTTCTTCCGAGGAACAATCTTTTCTTTCTTTAAGCATGTTTCTGCTGTAGTCATAATTATATCTTTAATGTTGTTCCAACGTTCGTTTAAACTATGCGTTCAAAAAATATGAAAAAATTACAAAAGTAGAACTTAATAAGCACTTTATTGTAAAATTATTTTGAACTTGATTAAATAAACGGTTTTTGAAAAAATTTCTGAATTCAGTTAGTAATTTAACCTTACATGCTAACTTTTTTATCTTGAGTACTTAATTTATCATCCCGCATGTATTCTATATGTGTTCTAATAAAAAAATAATGATTTAAATCGCTTCAAGCAATCAAAAGTTACCCCCGAACGTCCAACATACTACATAACCCGTCTAGTTTGTATAAATTATTAGGGTAGGGGAACCAATAAATGAACGATTAAGCGACTTACCTCACTTTGATATTTTTTTTACGTATGTTATAACCAATTTTCACTAAGATTCATTTTTTTATATTATACTACATAAACTCTAGTTCAGATTAAACTATTCCAAACCCTCTTTAAACTGTCCAATATTTTTATAAAAATGATTATGTTTCGAAATGGCCCAATTTCCCCAGAATATGAACAAAGTGCCCTAACTCTGAACATTTTTACCCCAAAGGATGAACCAGTAAAAATGCAAAAGGGAGTACCCTAATTATGAACGGCTGGGCACCAATAGATGAACGGTAGTATAGGAAGACGAATAAATTTAGTTCGTTTAAGTTTTGGGCACAGTGTTGAAATGAACTAAAAAAAGTAACATAATCGTTCATGTATTTGAATGAAGCCCAATAGATGAACTAGTAATTTTCTTAGTTCATGTTTTAGGTATTGTTTAATCCAGTGAACAGTCCCGTTTCCATACTAAAATATGCCTTGTAATAATTGAGTTAGACATAGACAAGGAAAGTTCCGTTCATCTTTTAGTCAAAAAATCAAGGAACAGCAAACTAGAAATTTAAGACACCATTACCGTTAGGATTTATATAAGTATTTCAAAAAACTAACATTTACCCAAAAGTTGGATGCTGTTCAGCTATTGGATAAATCACACAATGTTGGAACCATAACTTGAACAGTTAATATTTAATAAAATAATTTAAAGCATGCCTTTATTAATAACGTAACGGTAGCGGGATTAGTCTAGAATCGATACCAAGCAAAAGCATGTCAGTGGAAACATTATTCAATTTTATACGAACTTATTTCCTTAAATTTTGAAGCGCCATTCTTAATAAGAATTCCATAGAAACGGCGATTTCGGCGCGAGGCATATTTTCGGTGAGCTCTCACAACCACATACACTGATCTATTATTTAAAAGTTTAAAGGTCTATGAAGGGAGAATGTTACAGTTGTAGTAATAGTAGGTACATTACTGCAGCCGCTGGGAAATAGAGGGTTGCAGGTTGAGTATTATAGCCGGATAGCTACGAAGCCTACAAGCCCCTTTCACGGCTATGCATGTATAGTGCTTTTATCAAACTAATGCAATGGAATAAATAAATACTCCATTCAAATAATAAATGTTTAATATAGTATAATTTAAACACGGTGCTGCCAAGTCATGTATTTTCAAATTTGCCGCCGTAAACATACTGACAATTTTAGGCATGCTTAACTACATTTTCACTCCATTTATAACATGGGTTGAACTTAAAATAATATATTAAGAATAGTTACAATTTCACTTAGGCTGCGTTTTACCAAATTTTTATTCCAAGAATAATGCTTACTCTCAGATAGTAACGTCAAAACTATGGGATTTTGACATTAGTATCCAAGAGTAAGCATTACTCTTGGTTAAAAAGTTTGGTCAAATCCAGCCTTAAAGTATTTTAGTAATTTAGTACTGCGAATTGCTTACACGAAATCATGTTTTTGAACGAAACTTTAGGATTAGGAACGATGACGTTTGTCAATTCTAACCTCCATTAACAACAAAACCAACAAAAACCTTTTTAATTACTAATTTTGATTGTTATTGTTTTTCCAGGTATACTGATACTGGTTTTTTTAACTTCTGTAGCTGGGCTTGGCTGTGATAATGTAATATGACTAGTTGACTGTTGGGCCTGCTGAGACGGCAAAGGAACTTGAGGATCTGAATTACTGTGTGGTGACTGTGAAACATGAATACGCCTGTGAAGAATGGGCGGTTCAGTCCCAGTCATCAAATAGTAGATTACTTTGTTACGTTTACACTTATTTACTTTGTATTCAATTAAAAAACCCGTCATGTGCGAGTCGGAATAGCCCACCAAGGTTCTGCACAAAGGATTCTCCCACCTCAGCCATACAAGCACAGAACTCTCAGTGGGTTTACGGATTTTTCCTGTACTTGTGCTACAAGCTCTTTTTTTTGCCTAATTTCGTGATTCTAGCCTTATATTTTTGCTTTGTAAATGAGAGATAAATGGCCATATCTTTTGATTGTGTTAACATAGCGGTTTGGAATTTTCACTGCTTCAAGGGACCGCAGACCTATCCTAGGTATTACTTTCAACTTGCTACCTGTACGCGTTCTCGAGATAAAGGGCCTTGACAGACAGACAGACGGACAGACAAAAAAGTGCTCCTATATAGGTTCCGTTTTTTCCTTTTGACATATGGAACCCTAAAATGGTTAAATTTGTGTTTTATGTAATATGTGTCCTATTCCTCAATTTTATATTGTTTATAACTGCCGTTTCCATGCAGCTGGAAACAAATACTGTTTGCTAACGAAAGGTAAGTACTTTTACATAAAAATAAGATTTAATTATTTTCTCAGTTCTTCATCACCAATCATTGGTCTAAACCTAGAGGTAATTGGTAAATATCTCAATTATTGAAATAAGAAAAATCTGTAATTTAAGTGATCTGATGTGTTTACTGATATGCTGGAGGACCCAGGTGTTTTTCAAGAAACAGTGTAAGAACAAAGGAGAAAAATGTTAAAAACTCGCATTAATAAAAACAATCCTGATCAAAATAAACCTACTGAAAGTTTGCAGTTCAGCAGCATCATCCATTAGCTGTGTGTATTAATCATCATATAATATTATATAAACCATAATTACGGCACTGTAAGACGGGCATCCATTTGTATTAAACTCTACTGACGCATAGGCTCTAGTTGCATGAATAAACAAGGATGGCGCATAGTACCTTGCGTAGGTGGTCCTCGATAACAAATAAATAATACGTGGACTTAGGTATTTCGACACTGAGTTGCATCACCTTACGACAAAATGTATACTATCGTTTACTTAACAACTGCATGCTTAATATATCAATTTACTTACTGTTTAAATGTGTTCCCGGATACAGAAGCAGTGATCTACTTTGGCCTCGCCTGTTGGCCTAATTTAAACACATCGCATGTACCATAAATAAGACGTAATAAATCGCAAAACGCAGTCCATGTATCATTTGTGACAAATTCTCAGTTTGAACTACTTTACACCAATTTCGAAGTAAATTACATAATCACAATTAACAAATGTTCACTCTTGAACGACGACACTATTTAATTTAGATCCATACTGATTTTACAAGAACTCGACCGAGGAGAACAAAAACAGCTGGTATCTCATGTTTTTTCTCTCTACAAGTGCCAGCCACAGCTTCGCAATGGTACGATAGAAAAAAATGCAATTTTCTACCATTTTTGAAATTCTACTACCAACATGACGACTGTCATTGCTTGTGGCAACATTCACAGCATTTTAAGGGCTTCTACACGATCGTCAGTAACGCCACTTTGATCGAGCATGTAGCCCAAGTGTAGCGTCATCACTTGATCCAAATTACTACTTGGTAAGTATCGTAGACTTGATCCATGACAAATCGACCGTTCATGCTAATATTCGCGCGCGCGATGTGTCGGGGCCGATCTTCGGGAGTACCTTATCCCCTTATCCCTGCTTCCCCTTCCCCTCCCTCTACACTCTAGGTTGTCTTATGGTGCCTCTACATGCTCGGGCTCTCGGCCGAATGATTCGGCCGCGGGCAAATGCACCCTAGTACACGCTCATTCGAGACAGACTATATAGATAAAATTTAAGCCAGACCATAGACAATTTAAGCTTTTTCAGGTAGTTTCGGTGAGTTAAACGGTGTTTTAAATAGCTTTGGTTATTGAAACTATTTAAGACACTTTTTAAATAGCTTCACACAAAGTGAAATTATTTAAGACACCTTTTAACTCAACCAAACTACCTGAAAAAGTACTTAAATTGTCTCTGATCTGGCTTAAATTTTCTCTATATAGTCTGTCTCGAATGATCGTGTACTAACATGGCCGAAACATTCGGCCGAGAGCCCGAGCATGTAGAGGCACGGCACTTGCGTATTGGAGTGACAAAGGGGTTTTCCCGTCAATGCCAATTTTCGATGCTCGTGGTAGGCGTGCGGTGAACCTACGGAGACGTGGGAGAATGAGGGAAGATGATAATCGGCCCCGACAGATCGCTCCATGTAACACCCGTTTTAGATGATTGATGCCGATTATTTTATCTGATTAAATTGGCTATTTGATTGTCCCGTGTGTGCAATGGGGCTTAAAATTCTCTTTCTCATTTATGTCATAGTCATGGTCATGTCACTGTCAAAATAATTTGTGTATGTAATCATAAATTTCATAATATAGTATAGTTGTCTTGTAAAACATTAACAAACAAAATGAATATATCACATTTACCAACAGAGATTGGTACTTTGATTTTCACATATTTAGATTTGAAGACTAAAATCGATGCCTATTCTATAGATGAACTGAAGCGGTTTTTCGCACCATATCTGGTGAGTAAGATTGATTTGTCCAGAAGTACACTTGCTACGGCAAAAACATTAAGTCTAAGTTTTTTTCAAGATATGGCTATGAATATTCTGGAACTAAATTTAAGTGCGATAAAAGATCTTACAGCTAGCCAGCTTGCTCCGTCCATGCGAAGATGTGTAAACCTCAAAACCTTGGACGTTACGTTTACTCATATTTTCTTGTGTGATTTGGATGAGATTTGCTGCAATACCTTAAAAAATATTGGCATAAATTTCTTCAAGCCCCATTACTTCAAACCTGAGGTAAATTTGGCTATGTTACATAGTCGTGGTCCTCATAAAGATAAAGACTGGATGAGTATTTCTAAGTTATTTGAGAAACAAAAGTTTGAGAAGGTCCATTTCATTTTACTAGAGTTTTATAACTCAGAGTTACCACTTAAATTTATGGAAGATTTGCCTTTGAGTAAGAATTTAAAAATAACTCTTGCTGACCGCTGCAGTCTTTGCTGGGATATGACCTGCGAGGAATATGAACCATTTACAGATTCTGGAGTAAGATGTTACATTAATTTTGAAAAAATTGAATATGTGTTTTGTAATTTTAATGAACCTTCCCATCAGCCATTACAATGGCTAGGAGGAATATCGAATTTGGACTACACTCAATTAGAATATATATTCCTCATGTATTGTGAACCAACTATACATGTATGTGTATCACCAAATATCAGTAAAATTTTTGAGCCAGTTATGTGCAGCCATGTGGCTGTAAATGTCTGTTCACATCTATATTTTAATTTCCATATAAGAGGAAACATTGTGTTTAAAGCCTGGAATAAGAATTTAACCGTTTTTGATGATCACTTTTTTGATATCTTACTAAAAGAGTTATTAGATTATTTTCCGACTTACATTTGCACACATACATATATGATTTCTAACATAACTAAAGCAGCCTGTAATTGGTACTGTATTGATTCATGTGATGCTTTTGATCAATTTCTAGAAAATATTCCAGAAAAGGCTACATTGACGGATGTATGTAGACATGGCTGTTTAATAGAAAGAAATCTTTATATTACCAAAAATAAAATTCAATTTCAATTATTAAAGAACTTAACATTTTTGAGCATCAGCAATGTTTATATAGAAGACAACTTTTTTGAACATCTTTTTTCACTATGTAAAAAATTGTACACTCTTGATGTGTACATTGAAAATCTAGACCCTGTGGGTCTTGGTAATGATTGCACACTGTCTCTGTTTGCCAATCTGTATCAGATCAGGCTAAATAATCTTAGGCTTAATTTAAGAGACATAGATTACCAAAGTATCTTTAATTTTCTGTCTGAATGTACAACTTTAAGTAATATACACATTTGCGATAGAGACCACCAAAATGAATATCAGCCAAGTCAAAAAGAAATTACACTGTTTTTGGAAAGATGCTGCAATTTGTATAGTTTATTCATTGAAGCAGAAATGGACGAAAATACCAGAAATACACTTGCATACCGTTTAACTAATACAGCAAAAATAAGAGACCATTTAAGAGTCAAGGTGTGCTATTATGGAAGTGACTGGAATCCGTTTACTTGTGTGTTCAACCCTAGTCCACTGAATATTACGTAAAGATTGGATTTGTATGTAAACTTTAGGGGAGGTTAATACATGTTAATAAATATTTGCAAAACCCAATGACATGACAATAACATTGGTTTCCGCCTGTGGCCAGTGCTGATGTCTTATTTTTAATGTATGATTCTCATAGAGTTAGAAAAATGGGAGTCGTTGGCTGCTACCGCATGCTCAAGCATCCGGTAATGCTTCGCGGCAGACGACCGTCTTCCTGGTCCCTGGGAAAGTGAATGGAGTAGTTTAGTACCTACATATAGTCGAAGAATGCAATTTTTGGACAAACATACCTATTAGTATGTACTCAACTTTATTAATATAGAACTAATTAATAATTAAGATCGTGTCGTCGTGTTAATTCAATGGTTTAAAGTGAATCAATGTTTACATATCTGTAAGCTTGACTGTACTTATCTATTTTGTTAAAAACTATCATCTATACTTACACATAAATATATTTATTATATTACACACAATTACATTACAAAAATAAGTTAAACTCTTTATACATAGAATACTCTCCTAATTCATATTTCTCTTGCTGAATTCCATTATAATCGTCTTCTTTAGATAAGCATAAGTTCTTAAATGTTTCTGATGGTGAGGGAACGTTTTTGTCTATTACTGGAATATTAGATTCAGACATTATAATCTCGTCATTAGTTATATGTTTCCTAGTATTCTTATGATCATTGAAAGCCTCTTCGATTAGCGTAAAATTATCAGCTTCGGTATCTTCTAGCGACAGTTTCGCCCCCGTTCGTACGAGTTCTGCGTTTGCTTCCGATACGTGATATTTCAAGTTTTCACATGCTTCTTTTGGAGGCTCTGAAGTTGATGGCGTTGATTCAGGATGCTTTCTTCTTAATTTTTCTACGAGGTCTCCGCTCTGTCGCACAACCGTGCCCGGCGGCTGTGCTTGGCATTTATGAGTTCTCTGTGATACCTGGAACCATCGAAATTCATCCTTTGCAACAAATATATATAAGAAGAAATAAAATAAAATAAATAAGATCTTTAGGTACGACGTCGATTATGCAGACGGGCTGCATACCAGCTGCTATTTGTATGGATAGAGCTTTACGATCTTCGCGCCAAATGGAGAGATCGGAGCCAAAATATCCAAAACGCACTCGCGCCCCGAGGGTTCCGTACACTTACCCAACTTAAAGGTTTTTCTTTGATTCCTATGATTTTCATCAATTAAGTAAACAAAATACAGATAGGGAAAATTATATAAAAATCCTCTTTAACATGTCAGAGTTAGCCTTATTTATAACTATTTCAAATAACTATTTCAATTGACTGATAAATCGATAGCGTAGGTACATTAAGTAGCCCCGATTTAGCCATTAGACATACAGACGTTACAGTCACAGTACATGTGGGTTCTTTATTGTTTTTTTGTTACAACAATTTGGGCGTCTTAACTTGAGGTAGGGCTGAATGACTCCTTTTTTAAATCTTACGCTCTTCTCTAGTCGATACGTACTTTATAGCGGAAACTTTTGTCACAGGCCGTGCATTTGTATGGCATTACACCTGTGTGAATACGTCGATGGACGAGGTAGGACACTCGTTGCCGAAAACATTTACCTGCAGGCAAACAATAGTATGTTTAATTTTATTTCCTAACAATAAAATCGGTGAATGCGTAAGAATGTATAAAAGTGTGTATTTATACACCGTGGGCGTTATTAATCTGACAGATTTTATCGGCGTATTCAAGACCGCATTTGGAGACTATAACGTCATATCATATGAAATTTTATGTAGTTGGCTTAGTTTCAGAGATAATTATATCTTTCTCTTAAACTGTTTTTCATCATAACGCGTGCATAAACGCATTTTTGACTGCAGTTTAACCACTAAGTAGTTAGGAGCTTGCGGCTTCTGCGGCATGAAACGACGCCCGCGCAGCGGATTTTTTTAGGTTTTTTTGTCCGTTTTTGTTGCTTAATCCTTAATAGATATATCGATACGGTTTTTGGCGCAAAGTTTTTAATGGTCGTAAATTACGGTCAAATCTCGTGTGAGCCTCTATTTTTTGTACAATACAGGTGTATTATTCTGGTGTGGGAAGGTTTTTTTATTATGACTGCAATGCATTTTGGGAGATATTTACGATTAATTTAAATCGATTTATTAAGGTAAAAGTCAGCAGTCTCCCACGCTGCAATAATTACATTTTGTGGAATCCAATTCGTAGAGTTATGTAGCGTGGGTCATGGGAATTAAAGAAAAAATATTTTTAGAAAACCTATAAAATATCGTTGTTACAAATGTTATGGTCTCGTATTTTATTGCCTTTTAAATTTTAAAACATTTTAGGAATTGATCAAGTTCAAACACGTTGCTTTATACAGCGTGCAGGTGGGATGACTCATTAAATAGAGTTTTTTGATTTTACCACGGCGTATATGTGTGTGGGGCAAACACGTTGGAACGTGTTCAGTTATGCAGCCCGCAGGTGCACCGCATATTAATGTAGTTATTTGTGTTTTCCACTGTATATGCATGCGTGTATATCTTTTTGAATAAAAGCTGAGTTCAATTCAACGGGGTCGTCATTCGTTCAAAATTGTTTGTCTGAAAACAGTGCCAAGTCAGGGGGGGTTCACTCCGCTGATCTGCATGAAATTATAAGTGCCGGCGGCACCCTCGAGGTTGCTTATTCAGTGGTTGCCTCGCCGTGGCCCGCGACACTCGCGCGCGTGTCTCCCGCATACCAACGTCGCAAGCGCGTATTGTATACGATGAATAAAATAAGGGCAATGAAATATTGCATTGCTGCGGGTTGCAGAAACAATTACCAAAATTCGGATTGCACGTTTTTCTATGTTTCGACGCGTGAAAAGGATACCGAAAGGTGATACCTCACCGAATCACCTTATTTATACCATACCATAGTAAATCGAACACAAGAATCAAGTAAATACCCCAACAGCACAGTGTTATACTGTCAACGGTATATCTACACATGTATACATCAAACGAAAATCCAGAGATCTTGATTAAATCGGTACTTATTGGACTCATTTACACCTGGCATGCGACCGCGAACCGTAACGAAGATCGTAAACTCTATCTCCGTCTCTGTCACTCGAATAGTAAGTGTGACAGAGACGGGGATAGACTTAACGATCTTTGTTACGGTTCGCGGTCACAAGCCTGTTATGTTTTCGGTGTTATTTACCTAAGTAGCTGTTAAGTGTAATAATTTATGCATGTAGATATACCACGCGTGCTATCTAGTATTTATAATTTGCGTATTCGTTTCTGACATAGTCGATGCTTGCGCCACAGAATAGATAATAGTGCAAAGCTACCGTATCCACTTACGATCAGGCGGACCGTACGCTTGTTTGCCACCGACGTCGGTTAAAAAAATTACAACCCTATCTTCGGCAAGGTGCGGAGTAATATCGACCTTCGCGCCGGGCAATAGAACTTAATGACAGCGCGGCTCGCGTGCGGTCCGTGCTAATAATAATTAATAGGCACGTTAAAAAGGCGGCATTCGTGAACATCAAAACAGAGGGTCTTCTGTACTTGTACTATTATTTATTCTGTGGCCAAGTGTTGAAAGTGTGCGTAGAACATCACAGTACGAGTACGTTCTCGTCCCCTTAATTAGTGGTTATTTTCACTATCTGTTTACAAGTTGCTACGAGTTAAAATGGAGGTACGAGCTTAATTTACTGACTGTTTATACATAAACATTAAATGTAACTTGTTTTCCATTTGTATCTAGCCCTCACAAATGTTTTGTTTTGTTTTAGATATTAAACGAGAATTCTGTCGACTACACTATGAAAAATGTTTATTATGACAATTTGAGTGATAATGAAACTGAAGTTTCAAAACCACTTAAAATCCGAACTCAAAAACGAACCAGCAATATTGATGTATTTTTCGAACAAGCAAAAAAGAAGCCAACTGTGGAATACTCATCTATTGTCGCTCAATTGACAAATGGAGGTACAAACAAAAAAGTAAATAATGCTTCAACGGCCACTCATCTCATTAAAATTGATGTTTACAATCTGAAAAAATTACGAGGCGTTCCAATCAACCAACATTGGAAATTTGCTAATACAAGGATCAAATACTACGCGCAGTCCGAAGAAGACGACTATTTTTCTAACACACAAGAGTTAGTTTACAACATTACTAAACATATAGCCACTCAAAGCGACTGCAAAAAATATTTTATTGAGACAAAGCCATAAATCTACCCTTAATCCGCCCACACACACACACGATGCGATCTTCTCCCCACCAACGAAAAAACCATTTTGGGAGCTATAATGCAGGGCAACGTAGAATGAACCATAATCTATTTCCTGATATCACACACAAAATAAAGCAAGATTCTTTTGACAACGAGCTATACTACCTCTGTCAAGATTTCTCGGACTTGATGAAGTCTGACATGGATAATGAACTCTAACCGATGTCTTGAAGTAGAGAATCCTCAACCAAATTTGTAAGTATCTTTGAAACATGTTTGAACCAGTTTTGTTTTTATTGCTGCTTAGTGGGGATATGAATCCCGATATAAGTAAAATTCTTAACGATCTCTGTTATTAGTATTTACCACCGCGATGGAGCTTACTAGCAAAGACATTAAAATGTTCAGCAAAACAGTGTTATTAAATAATTTTCATAAATATTTAAGATTCTGGTTTATCAGTGGTAAACTAGACCCGAATATAGCTCACGATTGTGATTTTAAACCCTATATTACCCCCTGTAGTGGGCATATAAATGTTTCGCGATCTTCAATTTCACCCTATGATGAAATAGATGGTGTGTTAACCATGAAAGCATATTGTTCTCTCTGCCAATCAAATATAATGACAGGTAAAAAGTGTTTTTAATGGAGATCCTATATTTAGTATTGTACTTATAATTAAAATGATTTTTTTCTTGTTTTTAGATCACGCGGAGTAAAACGAAAACGCGTGTCAGAAGAAAATTATTCATCTGACACTGATTCTTCGAACCAGCTTCCAACAGCTGCCGCTGAGCCACAGCCATCAACTTCTCGAGCATCATCAACCCCCATCGCTGCTGATACTGTTGAGTGTCAAACCTGCAAAAAAATGTTTCGAGAAGGTACTACGCCCAACATTTAAGAAGCAAAATTCACATAAACAATAGTACAAAATTCCAACATTCACATCCTAATGTCGAACTAATAGAAACTGCATTTGGAAATAGATTGTTAACGTATAGAATAACTTCAAATTGTGATAAAAGTAATCTTGAAACTTTTGAAACACCAGAACTTTTTTTTGACAGTATTAAAACTTCTTTAAATAATTTAATAGATGATGGAATTAATCAGCTTACGATTTTCAAGGTTAGTTTTATATTACACGCAGAATTCGTACAATAATCTAAAGGAATCACCATTTTTTTTGATTTTCAACCGACTTCAATATTTCAAAAGGAGGAGGTTCTCAATTCGACTGAATTTTTTTTTTTATTTTTTTTTTTAATGGATGTTCACTCATAACTCCGTCATTACTGAACCGATTTGAATTTTTTTTTTGTTTTCTAAAAGTAGACGGTTCCTGGTTGGTCCCGTTTTTTTCAAAATCCATTTCTGATGATGGGATCCATGAGGAACTGAGGGAACTCCTCAAATTTGAAAGGCACATGCATGCTGATTTGGGTGATTTCTTAAGAAACTCGAGCATTTCTTTACGAAAATCATCAATTTGGTGGAGTGGACCTGATGATGAAGACCAGGGATGGCAAAGTGGAACTGCTTCGTAATTCTCAGGACTATGATCCGATTTTAAAAAATATTTTTTTGTCTGTATATAGATGGTTTCAGAATTGTCCCGTTTTTTTCAAAATCAATTTCTGATGATGGGATCCATGAGGATCTGAGGGAACTCCTCAAATTTGAAAGGCACATGCATGATGATTTGGGTAGTTTCTTAAGACACTCGAGCATTTCTTTACGAAAATCATCAATTTGGTGGAGTGGACCTGATGATGAAGACCAGGGATGTCAAAGTGGAACTGCTTGGTAATTCCCAGGACTATCGTCCGATTTTAAAAAATATTTTTTTTTCTGAAAATAGATGGTTCCAGATTTGTTCCGTTTTTTTCAAAATCAATTTCTGATGATGGGATCCATGAGGAACTGAGGGAACTCCTCAAATTTGAAAGGCACATGCATGATGATTTGGGTAGTTTCTTAAGACACTCGAGCATTTCTTTACGAACATCATCAATTTGGTGGAGTGGACCTGATGATGAAGACCAGGGATGGCAAAGTGGAACTGCTTGTTAATTCCCAGCTCTATCATCCGATTTGAGACATTCATCTTTTCTTTGTAAAGAAATACCTTCAAGATAGTCCTATTTGATTATAGTTCTATTTTGATGATGGGCTTCATGAGGGATTGAGAGAACTCCTCAAATTTTAACGGCACATGCATTCTGATTTGAGGGTTTCCTTAAGTAACTAAAACAGTGTTTTGGCGGAGCCAAAATTTTGATGAACTTGATCTGATGATGAAGACCAGGGATCGCAAAGTGGAACTGGTTAATAAACCTAGCTCTACCTACTTATTATCCTAGTTGTGACATTCATCTTTTTGATTTGATTTATATTCTGATGATGGAGTTCTAGAAGAATTCAGAGAACTCTTCAAATTTGAACGGCAGGTTAATTGTGATTAGAGGGTGTTCATAATTAGCTTAGGCATTTTCTTACTGTGGCCATCATTTTGCTGGAGTGGACCTGATGTTTATAATCAGGGATGGCATAATGAATATGCTCGTTAATTTACAGTCTGTCATCCAATTTAACACATTGTTATTTTGTTTGTTTAAAGGTCTACAAGGGAGTTCCGTTTGATTATACTTCAAATGTAATGATGGAAGCCCTAGGACATTAAGAAAGCTCCTCAATTTTCAATCGTACACGTGCGGTGTATTGGATATTTGTGAAGTAAACTGGCTAACTCAAACAAATTCTTAATTTCACTTTTACCGGGAACCAAATGAAGTCGGTTTTTTTTTCTTAAAAATTATAATGTTTTGAGTTGGACTGTTTGCAAAGGTGATGATAGAGAAACTTTTTTAGAAACGTTTAAAAATTCGCTTGTTAGTAAAATTTCCAACTTGGAAAAAAAGGACAGCGGATGGAGTCTTAAAGACATCAAATACTTAGATATGAACATAAATCAATTCAATCCATTGCGTGGTTCATCATATATTGATCTACCACATGATGTTAAGTTGAAAAAAGCTGCAGATTTTGAGGCATATTTAAATCCTATTAGTGGTCCAGATCCTGAAATCGACAGATCGAAATCATACACTAAAAATGATCAACAGCACGAAGTGTACAGTTTTGGTTACTTTATTAAGTGTTCATTTGATGACAGTCTGTCGCGTTATCATTCATACACAGGTCCAGATTGTGCACAAGTGATTATGGATTCTCTATATAACGATTTAACTAAATTAACAATGAAAATTTTCTGTCGTAAGGAGCCGAACCGATTAAATAAGAGCGATTTAAACAAAATTGGTATAGCTAATAATTGTTTTATATGTGATAAATTGTTAGGATTAGAAAGCATTTTTAGTTACGATTGGAATACTGGGAGATTCCAGGGAGTGGCGCATAAGACATGTAACAATAAATTTAAACCTTCATTCATACCAATATTTTTTCATAATTTAAGTAATTACGATGCACATTTTATTGTTAAAGCGCTGATTTTCCGTGAATAAAATATATTTCTTTTAGCAAAGAACTGAAATTTGGTACAAAATCTTTAACGCTTAGGTTTGTTGATTCCTATAGGTTTATGTCGAGTAGTTTAGATAAATTAGCCCGAAACCTTCAGAAACACCAATTTCATGAACTAAGGAAACAATACCATAGATATGAAGATTTCAAACTTCTGAAACAAAAGGAAACACACCCTTTTGTTTCAGAAGTTTGAAATCCATATGAGTTCATGAAGTCGAGTAATTCTCTTGAAGCGCTGTCGTTGCCTAATATAAGTGATTTTTATAGTTCTTTAACGGATAGTTGTGTAACCACTAAGGAGTATCAACATGCTCAAAACGTTTGGACTCATTTTAACTGCAAAACGATGATGGATAATTCCAACTTGTATCTAAAGACAGATGTGTTCCTATTAACCGACGTCTTTGAAAATTTTCGGTCCGTGTGTCTTGAAACATACAACTTGGACCCAGCTCATTATTTTACAGCTCCTGGACTTAGCTGGGATGCTATGTTAAAAATCACTGGGATTCAATTAGAACTATTAACAGATTTTGATAAAATTTCCTTTATCAAAAAAGGGCTTCGGGGTGGTATATCACAATGCAGCAATCGTTATGCTAAATCGAACAATTATTATATGCCAGTTTTTAACCCTAATGAACCCTAATCTTACCTGATCTATCTGGATGCTAACAACTTGTATAGTTGGGCGATGTCACAGAATCTTCCTGTAGGAGAATTCGAATGGGTTGATCCTAACACGGATTTTAACATTTCAAACGACGCCGGTTATGGGAACATTTTAGAAGTTGATATGGAATACCCAGATTCGTTACATGACTCTCACTCGGACCTACCGTTTTGTGCTGAACATATTGCAATGTGTTCAGCACAAAACGGAAATGAACGAAACGAAAATGCATTGTAGATCAAAGTAAAACAAAAAAAAATATTCCAAATTTAAGAAACAAAGTAAAATATATAATACACTACAGAAATCTAATACAATGTTTAAAAAATGGCTTAAAGTTAACAAATGTTCATAGAATTTTAAAATTTAAACAAACTAACTGGCTCATAAAGTATATTGACTTAAACACTACACGAAGAACATCTGCTGAAACCGATTTCGAAAAAGACTTTTATAAGTTAATGAACAATGCAGTTTTTGGAAAAACTATGGAAAATATTGAGAAAAGGGTAGACGTTAAATTGGTAGCGCAATGGAAAAATCAAGGTCAAATTAAAGGCATTGAAAGCTATGTTGCTCATCCTGCATTCCATAGTATTTCTATATTTTCTGAAAACTTGGCTGCAGTCCAGTTAAAAAAAACTAAAGTTGTATACAACAAACCCATATACCTAGGATTATGTATATTAGATTTATCAAAAACTTTAATGTACGATTTCCATTACGGGTATATGCAACAAAAATTTAGGAATAATGTTAAATTATTATACACAGATACAGATAGTTTCATATATCAAATTTTTACTGAAGATTTCTACTTTGATATAAAAAATTATTTACAACAACATTTTGACACATCCGACTATGCTCCTAATAATATTTACAATTTCCCAAGTATAAATAAAAAAAAAATTAGGCTATTTTAAAGATGAAACTAAGGGCAAAATTTTAAAAGAATTCGTAGGGTTAAGGGCTAAGATGTACGCTTTAAATATAGTGACAAATGAAGTTAACGAAGATGGGGAACATATAAAATAATAAATAGTGGCCAGAGCTAAAGGTGTCAATAAATGTGTCACTGAGAAATTTCATATAACACACTATAAAGATTCTTTAAATAAAAAGACGAATTTATTATCAGAAATGTACAGATTTCGATCAATAAAACATTTCATTTTTACGCAGAAAATCAATAAAATTTCGTTGTCATATTCTGACACCAAAAGAAACCTTTGTGAAGATTCATTCGACACCTTTGCTTGGGGGCACTATAAACTTTAAAACAAAAATAAGAAAATTGGTTTCTGTTTATATTTTTTGAGCCAGGTCATTTGTTCATATTCGTTGGTGGGGGAGGGAAGATCAGTGTGTGTGTGTGTGTGTGTGTGTGTGTGTGTGTGTGTGTGTGTGTGTGTGTGTGTGTGTGTGTGTGTGTATGTGTGTGTGTGTGTGTGTACACACAGCGTATGATAACTTAACACACGTTAAGTTATCATACGCTAACATAAGCTTTACTATTGTATATTTAATTTCGTAAGATATTTTAACTGATAAAAATTTCGTGTATTTCGTGTTTATCTTTATTTTTTAAGCAATTTTGCATTAATAATAGATTAATTGTAAATATATTTATTTTTTATTTTGTCTTAAGTCCTAATTATAATTATTCTAATAAAAATGTGCGTGTGTGTGTGTTTAAAATAATAATTATGTAGGTAACCAAAAAGTGGTATGTATTTAAAACGCGTAGAATGTATATATATTTTTTATTTTAATAATTTAACATATATATATAAATACATAATCTTATAACTGTGTTTTATTTTCTTGATAACCTTTAAAGGAGGAAGACCACTTTTTATAATGCATCATTTCATTCATCCATTTACAGCCATTATTGCGGGTCCAAGCGGTTGTGGAAAATCAAACTTTGTCACTAACTTTTTGAAAAATGCAGGAAAAATGTGTAATACATAATTCAGTCAAGTGCTGTGGTGTTATGATGAAATGCAAGCACTATATAATTTGAATAGTATCGATTATATTCAAGGTATACCTGATTTAAGTTTGTTTGATGGAAAACAACCTAAACTACTTATAATCGATGATTTGATGAGAGAATCAGATGGGCGTATTGTTGATATTTTTACTAAAGGTAGTCATCACAGAAATTTAATCGTTTTTTATATAACTCAAAACCTATTTCATCAAGGAAGAGGACAGCGTGACATATCTTTGAACACAACTTACATTGTTTATTTTAAAAATCCTAGGGACAAAACTCAAATACGTTATTTGTCTCGACAAGTTTATCCTAAAATACAAAATTTGTTGAAGAAGCCTATAAAGATGCAACTACATCTGCTCATGGATACCTGATGATTGATTTGAAACAAAGCACTGATGATATATGTCGTTTTAAAACCAAATTATTCCCGTTTGACAAATGTTGTATATATTCCGAAAAAAGGATTTAAATATGCTAGTAACCATTCTGTTCATGTCAGTTCTAAATGATGCCTGATAGAGTAAACACACATCAACATTTACTTAAAGCTTTACATACGCTAAAACCAAAATATCGCGAAGTTTTACTCAAAGCATGTGATGAAGATGAAATAAATATTATTTGTGAGTGCATTTACAACGTGTTAAGGGGAAAAGTTCCATTGGACAATGCAGAAAAGTCCCAGTTATATAAACATAAAAATACATTGCGGAAATTAGTATCCAAGGGTAAACAAAAGTTAAGGAAGACTATTATTGTTCAAAAGGATGGATTTTTTTTGCCAAACTTGGTGCTGTTTTAAGTAGTTTATTGAACTCGTTAACCTAATCAAAATGGAAAACACGAAGAAAATGATTCTGGTTGAGCCAGATTTTATCGAGAAGCTCAAACACGATGACAATACACCTTTGAATTCCTTGTCACGCTTGGAATCTGATATGCAGAAGATACTGAAAAGTAAGATGGGAGATCGTGATAAATGGGCATTATACTCTCAAGCACTGCAACGTTTTCTACATTTTACAGAAACAGACCGTAAACCATTCAAGCTACCTATTATTGATTATGATGTACCAAAAGTTCATGAAGACTATGATAAGCATATGGATAAATCCATTGTTAAAAGAGATGAAACTGACTATAATAAAACATTACCAAATCCTAATCCACACGAGTACGACGCTTCTAGTACTCCTATAACGCACACTTATCCTGAACAATTTACTCCATCTCATTTAATAAAATTCATTCCAAAAAGCTACTTAAAAAAAGGCCACTCCTTCCCACACCAGAATAATACACCTGTATTGTACAAAAAATAGAGGTTCACACGAGATTTGACCGTAATTTACGACCATAAAAAACTGCGCCAAAAACCGTATCGATATATCTATTAAGGATCAAGCAACAAAAACGGACAAAAAAACCTAAAAAAATCCGCTGCGCGGGCGTCGTTTCATGCCGCAGAAGCCGCAAGCTCCTAACTACTTAGTGGTTAAACTGCAGTCAAAAATGCGTTTATGCACGCGTTATGATGAAAAACAGTTTAAGAGAAAGATATAATTATCTCTGAAACTAAGCCAACTACATAAAATTTCATATGATATGACGTTATAGTTTAGTTTTGACATAGGTACTTATTGACTGATAAAACACTCATTAATTAAAAAAAATCTTTAATACTTTTTTTTTTGGTTATGTTATGACTTATTACAGACCATATTCTTACTCAAAAATTTTTTTTTTTGTCATATAAATTTTTTTGCTTCTTTTACCAGCTCCAGCAGGGACAAATGCCAAGGGGATAGCGTGATACTTGCTGGATAAGACACCAGTTTGTCAATATATTATGATAATTTATAAAAATTTGTGCAGTTATCCACATTTGACAGCAATCACCGTCGCTCTATCTGTGCATTTTTTTAAATCATCTTATGGTGCTTTTACATGCTCGGGCTCTCGGCCGAATGTTTCGGCCATGTTAGTACACGATCATTCGAGACAGACTATATAGAGAAAATTTAAGCCAGACCAGAGACAATTTAAGTACTTTTTCAGGTAGTTTGGTTGAGTTAAAAGGTGTCTTAAATAATTTCACTTCGGGTGAAGCTATTTAAAAAGTGTCTTAAATGGTTTCAATAACCAAAGCTATTTAACCCATTCGGAGCCAAGCTACGGCGAGCGAACACAATACGCCGGGCCACCATACAAACCTTTTTTTGCTTTTTCGCATGGCTCACCTAGTGGGTCATGGGCCTGCCGCGTACGCTAAATAGACCGCCGCTTACGAAGCCGGCCAGCTGGGCGATTTTATGCAACATTTTTCCTAACCATTTTTTAGTTTCTATTCAACTTTTTTAAACTATGATTTCAGTAGGTAACATATAAGAATAGATAGATTATAATACAAGTGTAATAAAAATAGATTATTTCAAACGAGTGATGGTGTACATAAAAATTAAACGAAATGCTTTTAAATAGCAACATTTATTGAATAAATAAAACAGTATACTTACATACTAACTAGATATATATAGATAGAATATGTGTGATACTAACTTATTAATAAAACATATATTAATTTGTATTAGCATTCTCGTCTAAATTGTTCTTGTCCAGTTCTTCCAATATTCATGTTAAATCAGGGTGCATAGCCGTGTCGTTCAACGAGCGAGTTCAGGGTTCCAGAATTCGTAGCCAGGTCGTTCGGATGAAGCTCGTTCCGAGTCCAGTTCATAGCGCAGTTGGTCAAGTTAGGAGAGTTCAAATTCCGGTAATCCATAGCCAAGGTCGTTAAATTCACAATCACTAAACAGCACAGGAGAGGTTAAAGCCGCCAACGAATAAATCACGACTAAGTTGTATTGCTCAATTATTTAAAAATACTGATTTACGAGTAATAGGGGGGATGAGAGAAATCGTCCTGGGTTACCGAGAAAAAAAACAGAAACACAAGATAATAGAGACAATAGCCCCTCTCGGTTGCATTTATTATCATGTTAATATAATAATAGATTGTTTCAACCGCAATACATTGTTCACCCAGGTGTCCAGATGAACCCGATAAGCCTACAGACTTGTGAAAACTCCGTATGGAGATAACGCCGCCGGGTGCAATCATTGTTTATAGCCCAAGTGGGCTCGATAATCTTACGCTCGTCCGGTCATTATCTTTGGGGTCTTTGTTTGAGTACACGACATTATTTGTTACGATAATTATAAAAATAGAATTATGAGCCCGCCTTGAGCTATCATGCATTGTTATGCCAGGTGTCCCAGTGAACCCGATAAGCTTTCAAGCTTATAAAAACTATATTTTAGAAAATACCGCCACTCGGTCGGTAATTTTGTTTGTAATCTTTGTTTGAGTAGATAAATGTAAATATTCGAGCACTTAACAGATAGTAACTTCTAAAATACAAATAATAAAAACAATTTAAATCAGCTTTTTCTAGTACTTAAATCACTATACAAAAACAATAAAAACACAATTTTATATTATAAAACACAGCGAACGATATTCCTCCATAAAAGAAAATTGTATGCTATGTTTTTGTATATCGTACTAGGTTTGGTCAATACAAATATTGCTTACTACCATCCACACAGTAATCAGTAATAAAATGTTACAATACCAATATGATTTCGACGTGAAATAAGCTTAAAATCCGGCAAGTAAAGTTCATTTTAGCCTGCTACGTAAACAATCGTAGTTTTTACAAGTCGCGCCAGGCCACGGTGACCCATACCGTGGGCCACACTAATAACTTTTAAACCAAATATATTTCTCATATTTTTAAATGTACATTTATCTATTTGCTTGCAACGAGAATTCATCTCAAACTTTGTTATTTTTACTACATTATACCTAAAGTAAACCAAACTTGAATATTCTAGACTCGGTATTCATTAAAAAACCGTGTTTATAATGTTTTTTGCCAATGCACCTTGTAAATATGGTTGTAATCTAATATAATTCAATAATTATTGAGTAATCTTACGTTTCGTTTTTATTAAAATTAGAATTTACTCATGACCCACATGCGGGTCACGGGCCCTGCGGAAACGCTTAAGCATGACCCACCCGGTGAGTCATGGGCCCGGAATGGGTTAAAACACAGTTTAACTCACTGAAACTACCTGAAAAAGCTTAAATTGTCTATTGTCTGGCTTAAACTTAATCTATATAATCTGTCTCGAATGAGCGTGTACTAGGGTGGGCCGAATCATTCGGCCGAGAGCCCGAGCATGTAAAAGCACCATTATAGCATAATCAGATGGTATTCGTGGATAACCATCTTATGCCTACAGAATACATGGGTAAAATATTTCGGGTTATTAACGCCCACGGTGTATTTTTCTTATTGTATCATGATTGTCACGTGACTGTGTGTGGAATGTGAACGTCTTGTTACGTACCACATGTCTCACAAGAAAACGGCTTCTCGCCGGTATGGATGCGCTGGTGGTTATGCAGCGTGGACAGCTCCTTGAAGGCTCGACCGCAGTACGTGCATGTGTGTGGTTTCTCGTCGTTGTGGTACAGCAGGTGTTTGTGGTACGACTGCTGGAATGTGAACGTCTTGTTGCACTGCGAGCAGGCGTATGGCGTTTCACCTGAAATTGGGAATTTATTCGTTTTGCACTTGTAACAGCTGACATGCATAAAGATATTTCATGAATAAATTTCACGTACACGAAAATGTACTAGTATTATTTTTGACCTTGTTATGGATTAAGAATCGATTCCTCAACTCAATGGCATTCTACACACATGCGATGCATTCATTAGTTCTTTATCTTTCCTAGAGAATTTCTGTAACATAGGCATTTAAAAGACGATTTTCGGCCTCCTAGCCTAAACGGCCTCCTAGCCTAGTTGGTAGTGACCCTGCCTACGAAGCAGGAGGTCCCGGGTTCGAATCCTGGTCAGGGCATTTATTTGTGTGTTTATCACGAATATTTGTTCCTGAGTTATGGATGTTTTCTATGTATTTAAGTATTTATATGTATCTATCTATTATATATATATCGTCGCCTAGTACCCACAACACAAGCCTTATTGAGCTTACCGTGGGACTAGGTCTATTTGTGTAAGATTGTCCCACGAATTTTATTTATATTTTATTTATTTATTTTCAAAGAACAATTTCCTTTAATTACCCAATACTACAGCGGAGCTTTTTCTTATAATACCAATTTACTTTGTGTATTGGATGGCACTATGCGTAGTGTGGTTGGGCCATATTAGTTTGTAATATTTAAGGTACTGTTACACATGCTCATACTAGCATGTGTCGTGCTTATTAGCATGCTTAATGGCAAGAGGGGCTGGAATCGGGGCCCCTCCCACTTCCCCGCGTGCTAATAAGCGTGCTAGTAATGAGCTTGTGTAAAAGTAGTAAAACTTCTTGTTTACCTCTTTTGCTTATATTGAGACCTGAGCTAACGAAATATTACAAGGTATCGCGTAGGAAATAAAAAGTTATTTTGACAAATCTCAATCAAATTTAAGCTGTGCGCAATTTATTACTCAGACCATCGTTAAATAGTCAATGTTCCCTGTAACGTAAATAAACAGGTCAAAGATTTAAGGTCAAGTTACTTTCCCGAATATTTTTTAATAGTATATTGTGCATCTAGGGAGGTAAGTACAGTATTACTAACGAGAGTCTGTTAGAAGCCCGACGCAACAGGCGGAGGGGTTTTAATGACTCGAGTTTGTAATCCTCTTACCGACTGTGATGAATACAATGTTTTTCATCACACTTGTAAGGGAAAAAACAAATATACATTAAAAAAAAGATTAGATGCTCAACAATTTCGTTTAAGACGGGAGACCATCCACGACGAACCTCGCTCCGGTCGGCCTGTGGAGGCAGTCACCGACGACTGCGTCAAGTTAGTGGAAGAGGAATTTCTGATTTACCGAAGATTAAAGACCAAGGAAATAGCGGCTAGAACCGGGTTTTCGAAAACTTCAGTTCTTAGGATTCTTCATGATCATCTTCAAATGAATAAAGTTAGTGTCAGGTGGGTGCCCAAACTTCTTTTGAGCTTGCAACGAAGTGAGCGAAAAGCATGCTCTCAGGAAGTTTTAGATGCTTATAAAAAATACGGAGAGAGTTTTTTGAAATCAGTGGTTTTATACTATTTAGGGAATCATAGTATAAAACCATTGTTTCGTTCCCAGCAAAAAGTATGAAGAAATAGAGCGGTACTGTCAAGTCCAATTCTGTAGCTATCAATTTTAGTTCGTTTAAGTTCTCCAGGTGGCCCTAGTAGTTCTTTTTTATGGAGTTACGTCCTTTTACTTTGTGTCAAAATGGAATTACGCCCACGGAAGAATAACTAGCGTGGAAGTAGTACGATAACTGTCAAATGAGAACAGTTTGGAGCGATCTATATTTTGGCAGTGGATTTCTCAAATGTCGTAAGTCTAACTTAATTAAGTGCCTCTTACGACATTTGTAAAATCCACTATCAAAATATGCGACCAAGTTAAGTTGTAATGCATTGATACCGACTACCAAATTACAACGATGTGTTTAATTTGGCTGCTTGGACGAATTGCATCAAAAGAGATCAGCAAAACTGTTTTCAACCTACGGAATCGGAGAAATAACAAACATATATACATCTCTTTTTGTCACTTCCTTTACTTGGTAAGGAAGTGAAGGACGAGTTTATGACTTTGATGTTTTCAGTTTTGACGGGAGGCTTGATTACGCCCGTTCGCCATGTTTAAAATACTAAAGCGTTTACTACGTTTCGGTAGCTTTTCACACAACCATTTATTGTTCAGGGTTTATTTTATTTTTATGAAATTTAGGACATTTAGCCAAGTCAGCTCATATCCAAGTGCGCGTGCACCGTGATATTAGCTGACTAGGCAACGCCCGCTGGTACGGTGCGGGCCCCCGATGTAAGAGTCTCTCTCTAACCGCCATTCATGTAACAACTTTAATATTTAATATAATCAAGTCAAGAAATCCAGTGTTCTCATTTAACAATACAATACAATACAATACAATAACTCTTTATTGCACACCTTACAAAACATTACAGAAAAAAAAAATATAAATTAAAATAAAAACACACACAAAAAGTAGAGGTAAACAACAGGCGGTCTTATCGCTAACAAGCGATCTCTTCCAGACAACCTCGCTACCAGCCCTAGAACTATCGTAAATCTCTAAAAAACGGAACAAATCTGGAACCATCCATTTTCAGACAATTTTTTTTTTTAATCGGATGATAGTCCTGGGAATTACCAAGCAGTTCCACTTTGCCATCCCTGGTCTTCATTATCAGATCCACTCCACCAAATTGATGATTTTCGTAAAGAAATGCTCGAGTTTCTTAAGAAATCACCCAAATCAGCATGCATGTGCCTTTCAAATTTGAGGAGTTCCCTCAGTTCCTCATGGATCCCATCATCAGAAATAGATTTTGAAAAAAACGGGACCAACCTGGAACCATCTTCTTTAAGAAACCAAAAAAAAAATTCAAATCGGTTCAGTAATGACGGAGTTCTGAGGTAACATCCATTAAAAAAAATAAAAAAAATATCCCCACATACGCTTTAAAAATGACCGGGCTCGAAAAACCCGAGAGTTTGAAACGGAGACACGAATAATAAATGGCGTAGGGATGTGACGACCCCATCGCCCACTGGTTTCGACCGGTGCAATCAGTCAACGCAGGGCAGCTTGTGGCGAGTTGTTGGGGAGTAGCGAGCGACCCCACGTACCTGAGCGCTCCTGGGGGACTCCGTCGTCCGACTTAGTCCTCCGCCTCTGGCTTGCCTTAACCGGCCGTCCAGAGTGGGGTCCCGAGAGCTGTGTTCTCGAGGGTAGATGTGGAAACCTAAGTGGCGAGTTGGCTATATGTTTAAAGTCCAGTGACACCTCTACCCCCAGCCCTCATACCGGTGTTGCCCTCGAGCCATCCTAGATGTCGCTTTTTGTGGGGGCCCATCTTATGTGGGCGAGTCACCGTCTGCCAGAAATAAAATTGATTACCATTTTATTAGGCAGACGTCCGATTTTATTCTCCATAATCCAGTATTTAGTCCAGCACTTTCACATAATAGTCCAGTATATTTTAGATTCCATTAAATCTCAATAGTCTTTACACCCTCGCGGGTGCTGCCTCTGCGTGCGTCCCATGACTCGGGCACCTGCCCGCAACCTGCACCTGCACCTACAACATCCGCTCGGTGTACCCCTTACATTTCATTAAATTGTCGAAAGGGCCTCTGCGTGTTGGCTTCGGCTCCGCGTACGCCTCCCAAAGGTCCGGAACACCATTGTTCCGTGATGGGAAAGACATACAAATAATAAAAATAAAAATTCAGACGAATTGAGAACCTCCTTTAGAAATATTGAAGTCGGTTGAAAATAAATAATTCCAGCATTTTTTCCAGCTATGACATACTTGCGAAAGAGGTTTTAAACTCTTTAAATTACACTGCTGGTAAGTTGACAATAAATTTCAAATAAAATGAAATCTTACCTTTTAAATTAGGTATGATAAAATAAAACTTAGTTCCATATAAGTGAATTAGAAAAATTGGTTCCTGATTACCGATTAAATTTCACCGTGTATATAGAATAATAAAAATTAAATTTTAAATGTATTCTCACTTATTTTCTTTGTAAGGGCGGAAACTTTCGGACCGCACTACGAGTACGTATTTCAGTCATTGTTAGTACTTAAAGTACCGAGGTCGATTGAAGTAGGTAGCATGAAAAATACGGATGCTTCCGAGAAAATACGAAGGAACACTACATCTGCATACTCTCACATCTACATCTACAACATAAGTCTTATTGCACTTTTCAGGTCACTACTTCCTCTTGAAGTGATTTACGTCATTCATTAAAAGAAATGGATTGAATGGGTATTTTCTGTTTCTTTCTATTTTTTTCTTTTTTTTTTAATAGCAGCCAGGCCAATGCAGTGCAGGGCAAGAACACGTCGGTTGAGATCCATAATTCTTGAATCTTGATCTACTGGGATATTTTTGTGACGGCATCCAACATGGCGCGCCGTCGTGTCGTAAATCGGATTACGAGACGACATCGTATCGTAAGTTTCCACGACAATATAACACATCGCGGCATCGTGCATTGGCCCCACAGAACTAATATGACAAAAATGCTTGTCATATTAGTGTCCAAAAATTAAAAGATGTTAACTGCTATTGATAAAATAGAAATCGAAATTAATATAATATGAATACGTGAATTATTTTCTTTTATAACATTATAATCCAAAGGCGTATCACCGCATCTCTTAAACATAACTTTTAGGTAAACAGGTATTAAAGAGTCCCCTAGACCCTCTTTTACGTCGAATGAGTATCTTAAACTTCAAATTAGGTTTAGTGGTACAGCGAAAATAAAACAAAACCGCGTGATTTGGCAGTTACTTGGCTCTCAAATGTCAAGCTCAACTCCTGGAAATGTGTAAACTCGGTTGACATGTCTTTAAGACCTAATTAAGGTATTAAAACAATATCCAGCTTGCTGGGAATTAGTACCTGGAGATTATCTAATTTTCTTGGCCTATAGTGGATAGCTAAAGTAATAGATAGGTTTCTAGTTTGCGCACTGGTTTGCGCAGACCCTTGTTTTTAAGATTGCAGAATTTAGTTAATATTAATAATTATGTAGACCTGTTAAAAACAAACGAGTAGAAAATTGTAAGCATATAGTATAGACAATGTGACTTAGGCTTTAATTACATCGGCGTGTCATGTGACAAGCTTTTGAATATGAGTTAATACTGTTAGGTAGTGAGTTATTTGCGGGGAAAATCTTCGACGGTAAAACGTTTTAATTGTAGTATGTATAAACTTCACGCCTTACGTACCTACATTACCTCTTGTTAGTATAAATTACCTCTCAAACGAACACCAATTAATGTTAACCTGTATGAAGACGCTTATGTTTCTTCAAGAAATATTTTGTAGTGAAACATTTTCTGCAAACATCGCACTGCCATTGTTTATTATCATTCCTCTCGTAGTTACTGGGTTTGTCGTTTGGAAGAAGGTGTTGACTGCCGGAGCCGGTGTCGTTGGCGTCTGCTTGCGTGCTGCTGGTGTCGGATTGAATACCATAATGTGCTACTCGCAAGTGAACCATAAGAGATCCCCTCATTTTAAAGTTTTTTGGACATAGATGACATTGGTATCTTGAAATAGTTTGGTTGGAATTATCGTCTATATTGTGTATTAGGCAACGGTGCATTTTTAAAATGATTTCGTCTACGAATTGTACACTGCAAATATCACATGTTGTATTAACTTGCAACTGCGACATTTCCTTCTTAATGGATAACACATTTACAGGCACATCTTGACCTCCACCTGTGTCCAATAATAAAGGCGCCGTATTTACTGGCATCACTGGCAACTTTGGACATATCTTGACGAATTTCACGGGTGCATTTGCCGTGGATGTTGTCGGTTTATTTTTAGCCGCCGACGCTCTGGATTTCTTGTGTTGAGTAGAGGTGACAGGAATGTCTACTTTTGATTTGCATGTTTCCATAAATTCATTATTTTCAATAAATTCTCTGGCATTGATTAACTTTACATGAGTAAATAAATGGATAGTCAACTTGTCTAGCCCACATACCTCTTCTTGGCATACAGGACATAAAATGTTGTTAGTAGACACATGTATCAGTCTGTCCCTAAGTGACTGCACCGAGTCGAAAACGCCACTTTGCAAACATATCGGACAAGGTAATGACGCTGCATCAGCACTCATAATAGTAATAATTACGGCTTTATTCGTCTTATTGTTCAGGGGCGGCAGTGTGCCACGTTACACAGCGCGAAACTAAACTTCTAATGAGTTATTTTGGGAAAACAGCGCACAAATTCTTTTGGCCACATTTCAAGTTTGGTAGGTACGTATAATAATTTATATGTAACGCTTCATATCAGAACAGAACAGAAGTTAACATATCTTTCGAGTTGCGTATCATAACTTATAGGTTACCTTGGGTAGGTACAGTAAATACTAAAATATTGATGTAACAATTTGTACAAAAATATGTACGCACGACTTTGTTCCAGGCCGACCGCGTGGGTATCTCTGAAAAATAGCATCGTATACTACCTGCTATAATATTTATAAGAATGTGAGAAAGGAAGGCCGTGAAACTGTGTGGCACGTGTACGCTCTTAAATTACTCTAATGGCTCGATAAATAAGATTATGTCACTTTTGTCATATATTCTTCCTTTCGCGTCATTTAAGGGTTCCGTACGTAAAAAAAGGAACCCTCATTGCGCCGCTCTGTCTATCTGTCACATTGTTAAATATCTCGGGAACTACATAAGCTTGGAATACCTATTTAGTTACAAAAAAGCTAACCCAGCCAGACCCATAGAAAGTAAAAGGATTAAACATACATTTTCTGAACTAAATTTGATGACCAAGACGCTCACTCACACGCCAGAGCAAATTTTAAGTAAACAACTAATAAAAAGTTTAGGGATTGCAAATAGTGATATCGATATTCATAATTAAAGGTGGAATTCTTCTCAATTTGGCTTTTTTATGTCCAAACTTAGATTTCTCTCAAAATTTCTAAATTAACAGATTTACTATACAAGAAAATGTTGAAAATAAAGGACTTTATCATGAAAAACAACAACTAAACGTTATCGAATCATGAAGTAATATCACCGCACTAGTCTGTACGAGTAGTCTTCTATACATGTCAACGGCGCGCATGGCTCGTCTTTAGTTCAGACTGACAAATACTGTTTACGCGCGAGTTAAGTAATAATAGCGTCTGAGTCAACGGCATAAGCGCTTGTCGGTACGTAAAGTTTATAAACCTTACTAGGGGTGATCCAAAAGTAATGATAACTAAATACTTTTTGTCTCGGTTTACAATAATTGCATATAGCGTTACTGGCAGGAGAGACTCCTAAGTAAAAAGAAGAAAAAAAAAATTAAAAAAATGTATTTGTCATTGAGTTGCAACTGTTTTTTCACGAGCGGTCGGAACAATACCGCAAAAATGGAGAAAATTGAGTTGAGAGCGGTTATTAAATACTTCTGTTTAAAAAAAAAGTGTACTAAAGACATATACGCTGAATTAGTGGGGACACTAGCGAACTCTGCTCCGCCGTATTCCACAGTGGCACGCTGGTCGAAGGAGTTTAACTTAGGAAGAACATCCACTCAAGACGAACATCGCGAAGGCCGCCCTTCTACGGCCCTTACGGAAGATAATGTAAAAAATATCAATAAACTCGTGTTAACAGTTAGAAGAATGACTATCAGGCATCTAGTTGAGCTCACGGGGATCTCGTATGGCAGTGTTCAAAGAATATTAACTGATGAACTACACATGAAAAGTCTCCGCCCGTTGGGTACCTAGAATGTTAACGCCCGAACAAAAGGAAATACGATATAAGATTTCAAAGTGTAATATTGAAAAATTTCGAGCTGATCCCGAAACATTTTTGCGTCGATTTGTTACCATGGATGAGTCTTGGATCCATCATTTTGATCCTGCGACAAAACAACAATCAATGACGTGGAAGCGACCAAGTTCCCCTACACTGAAGAAATTCAAGGTTGCAAGCTCAGCTGGGAAGGTCATGGCTTCCGTGTTCTGGGATGCCGAAGGAATTATAATGATAGAATACCTCGAAAAAGGAACCACTATTACGGGCTCTTACTACGCTGACCAGATACGAAGATTGAGAAAAGCAATCAAAGAAAAGCGGTGGGGCAAACTTCGTGCCGGTGTCCTGTTTCACCAGGACAATGCACCCCCCCACAAGGCCGGTGTTGCGATGGCTGCTATTCATGATGCAGGCTTCGAAGTGCTTGAACACCCCCCATATTCGCCAGATCTAGCCCCCAGCGACTTCCATCTCTTTCCACGCCTGAAGGAAGATCTTAGAGGCAACAAATTTTCGGATGACAGTGAAGTGATGGCCGCTGTGGAGGCATTTTTGACAAGTCAAGAAAAAGATTTTTTTTTAAAGGAATTCATGGTCTAGAGAAACGATGGTCTAAGTGTGTAGACTTGCACGGAGACTATGTTGAAAAATAAATTATATTCTTTTACATTTTATGTGTCTTTCATTCTGATTATCATTACTTTTGGATCACCCCTCGTAAGGTTAGGGACGCGCATCGTGTCTCGATAAATTTTCAATTTTTCATACTTACTTACCGGAGGATTATCGGAGAAAACTAACAGGTGGATTTAATAATATATATATATACAGTATGTATCAGAACGAAAGGCAAAAAAAGAAACCCGTTAATGTTTAGATCATAAATATGAGCATGGTCCTAAGTCATCATAAATACGACAGGTTTTACGTGAGGTATAAAAATATACATTTATTATTATTGTTTTGCACCTCCCCTGTATTATTTGTTTACAATCTTATAAATGACATTTCTTAAATTACCAACTGACAGACAGGCGTCAAACCTTGTTGAAATTTGGATTTTTACCTAGTTACAAACAAACAGTTAACAAAGCGCTATCAGCTAAGCGCGCAAACTATCAAAACAAATGAATTCATATGTTTATTATATATTATTATACTCTTTGGTTTATGTTGTGGTCAGACTATAGTTGGTTTCGATTTAGTTTAATAGTTTTTATTTTCTTATTTAAGGTGTCTGTAGCTCTACGGTAAAAATATTTATAGAAATAAGGAGACTGTTTCATTGTTGCCCCTAGTACAAAACAAGGTCCCACGCAAAAATAAAATAAACATCGACGACTTCGATAAATGTGCCATAAGACACAAGATTCATGAATTGTATGCCGTGCGGAAACAAGTACCGAGCCTTAAAAGCTTGCTTACTGCTTTGCGAAATAGTACATGTATTTCGATGCTAGTGCGAAAAGTATGTCATTACTTCACGAGTCCCGAGGTATCTTGACACGAGCCGTAGGCGAGTGGCAGTACTCGGGATGAGTGAAAAATGACATGTCCGCACGTGTATCGAACGACGTTTTTCAATACAGATGCGAAAAAAAAATACATAAAAACGAATTTGAAAGTTTTTTATTATTTCCGTAACACTATTGTAACTAAACTATCAAGAACATCTTCAAAATGTTTTATATTATCTTCTTTACTTTCTCATTTTCAATATCATAATCATTATTTCTCATTAACCAAATCACGGAAGAATAACTAAAGCCAAATAATAAATCGCATGTGACAAATCGTATCGTCATGTCTAATAGACCCTTCGAACCAGGAACTTCGAACTATATTCAGGTCCGTGCTTCGAACATGTTTGTTTACCTGATTGAAAAACGCCTCTACTTTGACAGACGTTTCGTTGGCTGTTCCGTTTCATACACACAGATTTATAAGAACTGAGCGCCTACCACGAACATTGAAAATTGGCATTGACGGAAAAACCTCTTTGTCACTCCAATATGCAAGTGTGACAGAGAGGGAGATACAAAATTACGATCGTTCGATTTTCGTGGTACGTGCCCTGTTTTCAATGTTAATTTTTTTAATTAATGATCATTATTATGATGAAAAGGTAATAGTAAAATATTAAATATGAATATCTTTAATATTTTTGCGTTAATAGTTGGTATTTAGTTGTATTACGTCTCGGCAAATACTCTTCGGTAAGCAGTCATGAATTGGAACAAAACAAAATTTAAAAAAATTGGAAAAGTAAAAAGCACTAGTTCGCAAAAACTAACTTTGCGCACGCGAACAGCCAAAAAAAGAGCACTTTTTGAGCAACTGTATTGAAAAAGACATTTTCTTTACGGGCCAAGCATATTTTGATTTTCTACAAATATTAACGCGAAACCAATACACATTGACCACATTGTCCCTATTATATATGACGTTCGCACATTATTGCCATATGAAAGCGGTTTGTACTTCTAGCTTATAGTCCGTGTTTGTAGCGCACTGTACGTAGCGACATTCCAATGCCTGTCAATGTCAACGTCAAAGTCTTTTCGTTTGTTTTATTTTATCAGCAATGGCGGTTTAATTTGTTGTTTACGTTGGACACTGGTTGTCCTGGTTTTTCGTAGCTAACGCAGCGGCAACCAATATCGATTTAATTGTTGCCTTATTTTTAGAGATAATTTAGTTTTTTGTTCTAGTTCACTTTTTAGTGTTGGCTATGGCGGAGCAACAGAAAGCACCGAGTTACATGACTCAATTATTGGATGCACTTGGTTGGAACCAGGGAACAAGAATACCTCTAGCAAATCCTGATAATGTAAATCTAGAAACACTATTAATTGATAGGTAAAATAAACTATTATAGTCTAAAAGTATCGCTTTCCTTAGCTTTTACTGTTTGCTCAACCCACATTGTTTATATTGCAGACAGAATGAGATACAAAGGCTGAAGGAAGCTATCACACTCCAAAATCAGAAAACCAGTGATCTTAACAACTACAAGAAACATGTTCACTCGGAATATCAGGAAAATACAGTTAGTAATTAGCATAAGTATTGTATTATTTCTAAATATAAAAGTGTTTGGATACCTGACTAAAATTTACAAAGTCTGTGTGTGTATGTGTATTTAGTAAAATAGTTTAGAACCCTAAGGTATATATATGTAGGGCTGCCATCTTGGACAATGCCAAAACCCGACACAAAGTTAAAAATCCCATATGTTTCGTTTAAATAAATAAATAAATATTACAGGACATTCTTACACAAATTGACTAAGTCCCGCAGTAAGCTCAAGAAGGCTTGTGTTACGAGTACTCAAACAACGATATAAATAATATACAAATACATAAATACATAGAAAACATCCATGACTCAGGAACAGATATCTGTGTTTATCACACAAATAAATGCCCATACCGGGATTCGAACCCAGGTCCATCGGTTTAGCAGGCAGGGTTCGGTTTAGCATAGAGATATATAATTTGGCTAAGGATTGACTTAAACTGAAAATGTTGGGGTTTACCCTGGATAGTTTTAAAAAACCGACCCGGGCGCTCCCCGGATGGGCTCCAAACTAGGTCAAATTTGGGGAAACCTGGGTGGGTGGATGGCAGACCTAGGTAAATGGAACAAGTTGTGGATTTATTCAAATTCAAATAATTTTATTTCGGCACATGTCCATAGAGTGTTAGTATACATTCCCTTAATGCTATGTTAGTTAAACCTATCCTAAACAAAAAATTAATAATTACTATAATAAATTATATACTAAGCCCCTGGAAGCCATGTGCACTGTGTCCCAGTGCTTCCAGAAGGCGCAAGCAGGCGACTCTAATACTGGGCGCAGAAGGCTATTGGGACTGTCACGCACGCGACGCATCAGGGAGGCAGTTCGTTTGCGTATTATAGCACTGAAGCAGTCAGTGCACGCCTCCGCGAACATACCCGACGCGCTGTAAAAACGAGGCAGTCCCCACAGCATCCTGAACCCATTATTATACTGGATGCGTAAGGCATTGTAGGCTTTTTTAGTATAATTTGTCCACAGGCTACACGTGTAAAAGGTCTGACAAAACGCTTTAAACAGCGTTATTTTGACATTCCCATTACACCGTGCAAACCTGCGAGACAACATATTACACTGAACCGCCAATGCCCTTCGCTCCCTTTCCATGTCTACGTCGTCCTGAAGAGTTTCGGTAACCCAGTGTCTGAGATATTTAAAACGTGTCACCCTTTTAAGAGAAACACCACACAAGCTGACAGATGGTATTGCGTCGTAAGCCTTGTTACCTGCTTTAAAAACTAAAAGTTGGCTCTTGCTTGTGTTATACCTCAGACCATGGGTGTCCGCATACTCTTCACATACCTTCAAAAGCTTCACTAGCGCAATGATTGATGGACACAGCAGCACCATATCATCAGCGTAGCTAATATTATTAACTATGGTGCCACTCACTGAACATCTGACATTCATGCTGCTGAGTCTAGCAATCAGCTCGTCCATGTACAGGTTGAAGAGACGCGGCGAGGTCAGACCACCCTGCCTTACACCGCACTCCAACCTGTATACTTCCGAGTGCGCTCCCGCCCATCTCACCTGGTTGGTTTGATGTCCGTACCAGTAACGAAACAGGTTGATCACCTCCCTCGGAGTGCTCGTGCCCTTTTCCATCTTATCCCATAGTGTGTTATAAGACACGGTATTGGATGCCTTCGACAGGTCCAGGTGTTTATTTATTAATTTACTGTATTATCTGGCAGTAACAGGTACAGACAGAGACTTGCAGATTGAATATAAGCTATAGGGTTTTGCAGTGCCACATAAGTAAATTTGTTGAATGTGCTCACCATAGAATGTGGAAAATGATGCGATACTTTAATTATTTTTAAGTGTATCCTATTTAACATATTTGTTTAATTTCAGCGCCTGCTGTTTGCTCACAAGCAGCAGTTGGAGCAAGAGGTGAAGCTTCGTCAGCTGTCCTGCAATGATGCTGACAGCCTTGAGAGGGATACTACTGCAACAAATAAGCAGAGCAAAGACATCTCTGAGCGCATTGAGAAATACCAAGGTCTCCTATGACGCTGCAATGAAAACAGTTCACTTTGTGTTGATTTTACCATAGAAAGTGACCAAAACTCCCAGAAATTACCAGTTTACATTGCTCATATGATTTATGATTATAGGGTATAGTGATAATACACTGAGGTATTAAAAAAAAAATTGCTTGTAGTACTTTTCTTTATAATACCCTCTCTAGTAAACTTATAATATTATATTCTAACCCCATATTGTATGAGACATTCTGGGATAGGAAACTGGTATAATATTTTTCTGGTTCGAATTTTTGCTCAATTCAATACTTATTACATCATCATCATTATTTAAGAGCTATGCTCTTGTTGGTGGAGTAATCGCCATTCATTCTCTTTTTATGGAAGCATTTTTACTTCTGAGTATGACATGACAGCAACTTTTTCTTTTAATTGGCTGAGCTATGTAATTCTTGGTTGTCCTCTGCTTTACTTGCCCTCAATCTTACCCTTCAGAATGTTCAAAAATGAAGCTGTCATGCCATATCAGGTAGCTCATAATCGTGCCTCTCCTTTTCGTTTCCAATAGACAGCACTTTTCTCCTATCATTTTGACAACCTCCTCATTCGTCTTTCTTTGTGTCCAGCTAATCCTTTCCATCCTCCACCAATACCACATTTCCAAAGCTTCCAACCTTTCTCTGTCTCATTGTGTCAGTGGCCATGTCTCACTTGTATATAAAGAAATGTTTAATTAAAGTGTATCCAGATATACACTTCAATTAAACATTTCTTCACTTTCTTCGAGATATGTGTTCTAAGCAGGTGCTTTTTGTTGTTGCAAGCTCTTAATACTTATACATTTTTTTGAATATGTATTTCATGAACAGATCTTTATTGATGGTTGGTGACTTATTAATTTTTTTGAATACATACACACACAATACTTATATTTTATTGAACTGATCTTTATTGATGATTAATGAAATGTGTTTTTAAAACAAGTACTTACATTAATTCAAATGATTTGTTATGAGGAATTCAATTGTTTGGGCCGAAGTACAGTTGGTAATGAATAAGTATGTTTTATGCTTATAAAAATGTTGTTTTTTTCTACAACTTTTTAATACAACAATGATGATGGTTTACAGAAAGCATAGCGCGACTACTAAAGAAAGCCGATTCGCTGAAGAGCGAGGTTTGTGGGGAACGCGGGGCCTTGCAGGAATGGCGCGCGCAACTAGAAAGGAACTCCGGAGACATAAGCGCCATAGAACAATTCACAAAGCAGGATGTCTCCAAAGCAAAAGTATTTTCGCATCTTAAATACTCTCCAAACAAAGATAGTCTTCCTTTTCCCCAAAGATCCTAAATCAGTCAGCAATATCAGCATACAGCCAATGGCATGACTTAACCTATAAGAAATTTTTGGAATACAATGCTCTCTAATGCTTAATTGGGAACAGGGACGACTAATAAGAAGCTCTTTAGAAAGAAAGAAAAAGTGGAACAATTCAGCACCTCAGGCGGGACTCGAACCAGCGACTCTCGGATACACGCCCATCGATCTGCCAACTGAGGTATATAGCCCACACCCTAATAGGCTAATAGTTTAGTATGGGGGTAGCGTTGTAAATGGTCTATTCTCAATATAAGACTTGACTTGAGACTCCGATTAAGAACTACTTTATTGATGTGTCTTAGGGGGCGCCTAAGACACATACGAGGGATATGGTGGAGATATTACTGGTGTGGTGTTGGTAGCTTCAAATCAAATCAAATCAAATCATTTATTTGCTTGAATACAGTCAAAGGGATATTAAACAATTTTACATAGTGGTTCAGTGTATTCAGCCTACAAATTGCAAATTATAATAAAAGGATTGAATTGGAAATTAATTCTTGCAATGATGACTAGATATCCTTAACTATGACTACATAAACATGCGGCATGGTGCTATTACCTAACAATGTACCTATATTTTTAGTATAATTTTTCCTTATAATCTAAATATTATTTAACCGTGTAAAAAGCGTTTTTTATTAAAAAGTCCAACAAGTATTTTCTAAATTTAGGCATATCAGATAATCTTATAATGTACGGTAGCTTATTGTATAGCTTGGGTGCCATTCCAAATATACTTTTTGCACGCAATGTCGTCTTTGATCGCTCATATGCGATTTTATGGTGTTGCCTTTCACTACTAAAAACAGAAAAATTATTGATATTCAACTTAACATACATAACTATTTCAAATATATACAAACAGGGTAAAGTTAATACTTTCAATTGAATGAAGTAATCCTTGCATGGATCATTCCTTTGTAGCCCACATACTGAACGTACACAGTTTTTCTGGGCCTTAAATGCTAATTCTCGATCAGTTGAGTTACCCCAGAACATAACAGCTTAGTTGGCAGAGTGACGGGCGTGTGTCCCGTAGTCGCGGATTTTAGTCTCGCTTTAATCATGATTTTTTCCACTTTTCCTTTCTTTCTAGAAGTTTGGTAGATAACGCAGACGTTTCTGCTTAAAAATTATAGTTTAATAAGAACCTTTACATCTTTATGGGTCATACAGATTGCATTATATGGGTAACGCGTTATCTATTCTGTTGACATCGCAAAACTAATTCTCTTAACTTTCTACGCTAATTTTTGAATGCAAATTTTTACGCGGCACCCTTACAGGCGGGTAATTTTTTTAAATATTTAGGGCATTATTGAGTATATTATGATAATCTTGAACTCGATGTTTTTCTTAAATGTTTCTGTTTGACCCTTGTATGATACTAATACTAAACTCAGTTCTGTTTTGAATATGCAGAGTTGATGGCATTGTTTATATTTTCAGGCGTTGGAAACCAAGAGACAGAAGTTAAAGTTAGAACATGACCATATGTTGGATCGGTTGAACCAGCTAGTGTCAAATCTCAGTGCAGAAGAGAGAGCATGTGAGCGGATATCTGTACAGGTATGTGTGTCGAGAGAATAAATCCGCAAATGGAATAATACTTGACTTTAATTAGGGTTCCGTACCGAAACTGTAAAAACCCTTATGGTGTGACTCAGTCTGTCTGCCACATATCTCGAGAACTACAGACGATACCGATTTGAAATTTGGAATAATTAAAAAATAAACAAGGTAAACCCACACACATTGAGAGAGGATTTATCATATACATTATACATATTTTAATTTATTTACATTGAAATATTTTAGTTATAGGGTCATGTGGGGTGTCATTTGAAAGGTCTTGATTTTTATGTTATGAAAAGATAAATTACACTGAATAATTTTTGATTTAAGTATAAGATTTTTTTTTACATTGTTGTAATTTTGTTTTATTTTATCTTTTATCATATCAGGTAATGGAAGGCATGGAGCAGAGGAGACAAATGATGGTCATGTGGACATCTGCTGTTGAAAATTTAAGGCAACGAGACACAGATATTAGACATATCAAAGAGGTAGGTCTCGTTGTATACCTATGTCAATACATGTTTTTTGTGATCTTGTCTTATAGGTATCTTCCTGTTGGTTTTCTATTTTTATCTTCTGGCCACCTGAAGGAAACTATTAACCCAAGAAATATACGGTTTTGACAGACATTAAATTATACCAGCTTTATTTTCTCAAATTACGTTCGAATGGGATATTTATAGATAATGTATGCAAAAATCCTACAACTTTTCTTCCGGAAGTTGGTAAAAAGTAAAAAAATAAAACCTAACTAAGTCGATTTTTGAAAGGTCATTGGGCATTTTGTTCGGGCATATGACCCACGGCGTACACAGACGAAATAGAGCTAGATGTGTTGATAACTGTATCTTCAACTCAGTGGTATAGGTCGCATTCTTGCAGGGTATGGGAGAATTGAGGAATATGGGTTTGTTTTAGTTAATTAATTGCGATTAGCGTTAATTAACTACGCTTTGATTTTTCTACTTGTCTCTAGATGGAGCCATGGTAGCAAAATGAGCATTTTGTTTTATATAGTAGACAATTGAAACATAATTTATTTATAAGGTATTAATCATAGATTTTATTTATTATATAACACTGGAGGCCGAATGTGTGCAGCACAGAGCACGGACGTCTTTAGTGTGACAACCTTACATATAGAGGAGCCTTTGGCTTTGATTCTCATAGAAATCGACCGTGTCAGGTAATTTTGACATGTTATTGTCAAAACTGCCATACGTGCTATTCATAGGGTTGTGCTATGGGTCGATATTGTATATCGATAGATTAGGAGCAGTTATTAACATTTCACTAAAAATTACATGAAAGAAAGTTATGCAAATATTTTTATTTTTTACCTTATTTTAACCTCTGTTTCAAAATCAGACACTCAAATGACTTCATTGTTATTTCATTTTATTACTGCGTTATGGTTTAAGTGAATTTTCCATTGAAGACATTATGCTCAATCAGAAAAAAAATATTTTACTAAGATTTAGTAGCAATAAGGTCGAAAACTGGACAGATATTTGAAGCTCCCTGAGCAAAAAATGATAAAACAGCTGTTCAAAAATAGTGGACTTTTTCAAAAACGTATTACAAAATTGAAAATGTTTTTCACTCATTCCATTCACGTGGAAATGATCTTTGGTTTTTCGTATCAAAACGTGTAAAAATATTATGGCAACTATGAAAAATCATATCAAAAATTTGAGCTAAATCGACCGAATTTATATGACGGAGTCAAAAAGGCCTCCGCTAGCTGACGCGGATTACCCGGAATGGACACTCTACTTAGATATTGTATGGACGGGGCGCTAACGGACGCGGGCGCGTTCGACTGATTTTAATAGCGAACCGGATCCGCGAGCGTGTAGCGGAGTGTCTAAAACAAGTAAGTACTTAAGTAGGTAAAAAGCCCGTAAAATGGGCGTCATTACAATGTATTCGAGTTCCCGTCAACCAATTTTAAGGTTTGCTCTTCGTTCTGATACACACTGTATATTTTTTTTAGTATTTCAATAATATTTAAATAAAAATTCATCTTACTGTTTTAGTAAATCATATGACATACACTATCGATAACAAATGCCGCGTCGTGTCTCTTCTCTATTTCTCTTGCCCATACTAATTTTATATTGAATTAATTACATATTATTTACTTACCTGTGATACGAAACGTTTGAATTTTGTTTATTTACAAATTTGCTTTGGTTGCGGCACCCGATTATTGAGCAATGTGGCATTTTTGAAGTATTTTTATTTTATTATTACTCTATGACGGCCCAAGGGGTACTGACTGTCACGTGAGCGCCGTGCGCATAGGCGACACACGAGTTTTGGCTCTCAAGCCGTCTCTCCATAGGCGCGTCGCCCTACGACTTCCAATCTCTTTGGTGTGCAGAAATATTTTTATTTTTCATTTTGATGTCACGCCACAACAGCGACATCTTGTATTTAGTAGATGAACCGAGCTGAAAGCTTAATTAACTACAATTAGTTAATTGTTAACTAAAAAAGTCGCTTTATGTTGGCTCCTGCAGGTGTTGAAGCACCGATATATGTTACGAAAAAACAGCAATAAGAATATCTGTATCATGTTATACAACGTGTTTTTGAGCAATTGCTTTAAATTCAAGGATGCATTCTTTAGCTTAAATTAAGTTAATTTCTCAAAGACACTGGTATTCTAATTAGCTCCATTTAGAAAATAACTACTAATTTAATTTTATGTCAAACGAGATTTGCATGTGTGTAAACGGAGTACCTATGAGTATTCGACAGGTCATTGATATATCATAGTTGTCAGTTACTTACAAAGTAAAGTCAATTCTAATGCCCGTTTTACATTAGCGGTTGCTGCAAGATGTAATTATTTTGTATGAGAAATTAATTAAATAAAAATTAACGAATTTAATAAACCTAACTATGCCATTCTGGTTCTTAAACCCGTGGAACGATATGTCAATAAAAAATGTGTGATTTCAGCCTAAACATATATGTAGGTACATAGTTAGGTTCGAAATTCAAAATTCGTTATGGACACACGTGTGTCGATATTATGATGGGTTTTGAAATTAGTCTGATGATTAGTTTTGAAACCGATCACAACACAAAATAAATATTCCCAGCCGCTACGTTGAAAACGACAACTATATATATACCTATAGCCTGATCTCTGGTGACGTGAACTTGCGTGCGAATCTGCGGATACATTTTTACCGGAGCCCATAAGTCATTTTACTATATTTTTGTATACTTAGGTATGATAGAATATGATTGACAGTTGCATATCATTGCGTTGTACATTACTTACTTACAAGCTCATTCTAAGGTTGTACTGTCCACCTGTGGACGAAATTTGGTACTACTCGGTCCGGTGACCTGTGTTACAGGTGGTTGCAGTGACATCTCTGATAGTTATGATTAAACTCAAAACCAGTGGCTGTCAGTTGGGCCGCCATATTAGTTTACACGGACAGTATAAGGATTACTCACACAAACAAGCGCTGAAGCGAAATTTTATTACTTTCTATATCGCATTATTCTACGTTATTGTTAGTTTTCTAGTATGTTTTATTCTATTTGCGCAAATTGGAGGACTCGCACAACCTATCATGGTTTAAAGTCCGGTGCATCGATACAATACGAGAAAACCTGCAACGAAAGTTGTATGAAACTTGCACGGGGAGATCCACCTTAAATAATGTATATAAATACTGTTTCCGTAACCCGAATGTTGAAAAATTATAGGTAAAATGCTCAGTCTAGTTTTTGAATAACTTTTTTGCTCCGGTCGATAAATTGAAAATTTTAATATACTTAATTTGAAAAGCGGGACTTAGCTCTTTAATTTAAAACTGGTTTGGTCTCTGTACGCGAACTTTCATAAAGCGGGTCAAAAACGCCCAATGACCTTTACTGTAGTAAATATTTTTCTTGTTTGTGAACATGACGACATATTTATCACCCAACACAGGCATTTTTTTGCTTACCGCGTGGCTCCATCGCCTTATATTATAATTTATAAGCAAAGTGTATCTTACCAAATGAATAATATTAAATTTAATTTTAATTTATCTTCTATGTGTTAAAAGCGAAACCGAAGAAAACTTATTCACGTAAAACGGTAAAACTTACAAAATGTACGACGTGGGTGATAGATGTGTTATTTCGCTAGAAACAAATGGTAATAAGTAAAAAATGGTAATGACCCATTTTCAACAACTAAAAACATAAAAATCTTACAAGAAAAACGATTGAAACATGTGTGTACATATTTGTGACGATTTGCATGAAACGATATGTTGTTGGATTTTGGTGCCTACATGATACGAGACTCACAAATTATCCGTTACAATAAAAAAAATCAGCTATTATTAATTATTTCCCAAAAATTCAAAATTTCCATACAAGCTGTCAGTTCAATGACTGGATTATAAACTGGAAAACTGTTAGTTTAGTATGTTATAGATTTAGTGATAGCTTTTCCATGTACATTCACCTTAATGGCTTTTATGTAGGTATATTATTTATTCATTTATTACTATTTTCTCCAATATGCTCGGAAATGTTCACATTAATGTAGCAAAATTGGTACGAAATGAACCTCCTTATGTACCGACTCAAATTTTAAAAAAACGAATTCATTATTTTACCGTTTTAGCGTCCAGGAAGTTGTACTAAAATCCATTACTGTATTGTTTTTTACTTTTTAAATAAATATTGCAAACAGCCAAATATACTTTAGCCGCGATCAAACGGTCTGCACAGAAGGGACGGGACAATCTGATTGACATCAAATTGTCAATCTGATCATATCGTGCTTAAAAATGCCCCGTCTGGGCTGGCTTTGTAGGAGTGTAGTAGTTCTAGAGAGAAGGAGATCAAATGCTTGGTTGTCTCGTTCTATCGCGAGTTGCATACGGCTTACTGTGCAAGGTCGTGTAGATACGGCTTAATAAAACTAAAGACATTTCAACTTTTTTTATGAACACAACCGTGCATTAAAAGAAAGTTTAGGCGGGAACCTTATTTTTCCTTTCAAATCTTATGCAAGAATACATTTTATTTACTTTCATGTTTGGAGAAAAGCACTATATATGCCTCGGACGGAAATAGAATTTCGTGGATTCGTATGTAATTGTCTGACTCAGCTTCGCTTCGTCCGACAAAAATTACTCATCCACGAAATTCGGTTTCCCGGCCTCTGCAATAATGTACTATTAATACCATGGTGTAAGTTAACCATTTTTTCTTTTTAAAAGGATTACGAAGTGCTACAAGTGGAAGCGAATAACGTGGCAGACAAATGTCGCGAGCAGCAGAGCTTCTGCGACCAGCAAGCCAGCAATAACGCAGAGGCGGTGCGGGGCAACATGGCGCTGGCGCAGCAACTCTCCAACCTGCGGCTGGACCAGCAGCACCTGGTCGAACTGAACGCGACCCTCCACAGTAACGTAAGTTCTAGGTGTACGACCTCGGTAGCCTCTCGAACGGGGTGTGCGCCGAGGCGGGATGTGCGCGTTCATGTTAAACACGAGCAAAAGTAGGTATGTGAGCGTTCTTTTTAGGGTCCCATTCCAAAATGGTAAAAAAGGAACCCTTATATATAACTACTAAAGCTACCGATTTACGTAAACGTAAACCCAGACACATTGAGAGAGAATTTATCATGTATTTTAATTTATTTCAATAAAAAAACATTGATAATGATGGGGCAAAAATTAAAAGTTTATTTCCTGGGGCATGTGGGATATCATTTGAAAGGGCTTGATTTGTAAATCCTAAATAAATTTTTATATTTTTTTTTAGTGTTTTTTTTAAATTTATAATGATTAATGTAAAAATAAAAACCGGCTAAGGGCTTGTCGGGCCATGCTCAGTGTAGGGTGCCATAGTTTACCGTCCGTCACAATAGGCAACCGGGCCTTAAATAGTACATTGTGTATTAAGGGCGGTAAACAAGAAATTACGAATGAGTGTGAATTTAAGCCCGAGACGAAGTCGAGGGCTTAATTTTAACACGAGTTCGTAATTCTTTTACCGCCCGTGGCACACACAATGTTTTTCATCTCACTTGTGAGGAAAAAAGGGGAAATAAGTAAAGCTTCTGTCTCGAAATTTCGTACTTTATTGAGTAATACATAAATAAAACACAGCCTTTAATATAAGTTAAGTACTTACTTCAAAATAATGTTTACCTACAGGTTGTCCTGCAGGTATGCAACATAAAAGGGAACTATGTGAAATATTATTGGAAGAATATTTTGCTGTATCCTGTTCTATCTGATCTGACTTTGTTCATTCAAATTGAATATAATTTAGGGATATATTTCAGTGCTTAAATTTGAATGAATAGAGCCAAACTGACTAGGAACTTTTCGAAGAACCCTTGTATGCAAACTTAATGTAATGCAAAAATTATTTATTAAAATTAATAGTTACTGTACAGTTGTTAAAATTTAAGATTGCATGATTTTCAGGCAACTTTATATTTTGTGACAAAGCAATGTCTGTTCTGGATTCACTTTGTTCTGGTTCCGCAGAAAGAGTACTCGTACATCCAGCATTTCTATTTAACCCTGATGTAGATGGCTGTGGTTTAGTCACTTCACTTGCTGTTGATCCACATATTACTTCAGCTTTTGATCTTCCAGGTTGTGGTTCCAAGTTGTTTTCACAAGACTTCAAAATAGATTTAGCGATTTGATCACCAATGTGCTTTTTATTATTGAGGGAGTCCTCAATGTATCATTTTTGTTTTTATTTTGCTATAACAGATCAGAGACGCGGTTCGCAATGGCGGATTCTTTTTTTTCTTCGTCCTTTTGGACAGGCTAAAGCTCTAATCCATACTGCCTGCAATGGCGGATCCATATACCGATGAAAACTTTAAGCGGTCAATTTTAGTGGGATTAAATGAAACATAATAGGTAAATGTAAAAATAAACTATAAAACATTTTATTTACTTTATAAAAGTAAGTTTATATATATATATATATTTGCAATTAAATTTCATTTTAAATAATTATTTGAAGTAATACAAGTGACAAATAATATTAGGACCTCGTTGCATTGAACCTAAAAAAAATCCTCTGTCATTTTCAAATTAAAAAGCTACTTTACAGCCCTTGGGCGTAATTTAGGATTTACCGACCGCATCGCTTACGTGTAATGACACCTTTTACGAGCAAGTGTGATGAAAAAGTGTTTTATGCCACACCTGGCCATAAAGTGCCTTTTTCCGCACGCTACGCGTACGGAAAAAGCCGATTTCTGCCCAAGTGTAGGCATAAAATGAGGTACCTAACACGTGAGGTAATAAATAAAGCCCTTGATCGCATATTTACGTCCCTCGCTTGCAGCTCGGGTCGCAAACATCTGCGATCTCGGCCTTTCTTTGTTTTACCGCACTAGTTAGGTAATGTACTATTAATAAATACAGCCGACCCGAGCCTATCAACTCCGGAATAGTACATTTCGATGCTAGTGCGGAAAGTATGTCATTACTTCACGAGCCCCGAGGTATCTTGCCACGAGTCGTAGGCGAGTGGCAATACTCGGGACAAGTGAAAAATGACATATCTGCACGTGCATAGAACGACGTTTTTCAATACAGATGCGAAAAAAATTAAAATACTTAAGAACGAATTTGAAAGTTTTTTTTATTATTTCCGTGACACGATTGTAATACAGTTGATATAAATATTAAGAACATCTTCAAAATGTTTATCTTATCTTCTTTACTTTCTCATTTTCAATTTATAATAAACAAAATAATAAATCGCATGTGACAAATCGTATCGTCATGTCTTATAGGCCCTTCGAACATGTTTACCTGATTAAAAAACGCCTCTACTTTGACTGACGTTTCGTAGGCTCTGTTCCGTTTCATTCATATACACACAGATTTATAAGAACTGTTTTCAATGTTAATATTTTTAATGAATGATTATTAGTATGATGAAGAAGTAATTATTGAAATATGAAATATCAATATCTTTAATATTATTGCGTTAATAGTAGGTATTTAGTTTTATTACGGCTCGGTAAAGTTAACGAACAATAATACTCTTCGGTAAGCAGTCATGAATTGGAACACAACTAAATTTAAAAAGATTGGAAAAGTAAAAAGCACTAGTTCGCAAAAACAAACTTTGCGCACGCAAAACAGCCAAAAAAAACCGGCCAAGTGCGAGTCGGGCTCGCGCACAAAGGGTTCCGTAGCAGCAAATATAATAAACTTATTATGTCAATTTATACACCTGGTGAATGGAGCCTAAACTTATAAGGTTCAGCCATCGTTTTCAGTGTAAGCACAATAACTTAACCAAAATTACAGTTAAATCAACCTATCTCAAAAACTATAAGAGATACTTTGATCAAACCAAAAATCGTTGAAAGAGTTAATTAGCATGCATCACCTCTATTTTTTTTAGAATTTTATACCCCGTAGTTATAAAAATAGAGGGGGGGGGACATACTTTTTACGACTTTGAGAGCTGATATCTCAAAAACCGTTCACTTTAAGAAAAATGTTTTTTAGAAAACTTTATATCATTTTAAAAGACCTTTCCATTGATACCCCACACGGGTATGTACATCGAAAAAAAAATTTTCATCCCTCAGTTACATGTATGGGGGGCCCCACCCCCAATTCTTTTTTTTACTATTTAGTGTCATAATTTTGTAGCGGTTCATACAACACATATTCCCATCAAATTTCATCACTGTAGTACTTATAGTTTCCGAGTAAATCGGCTGTGACAGACGGACAGACGGACAGACGGACAGACGGACAGACGGACATGACGAAACTATAAGGGTTCCGTTTTTGCCATTTTGGCTACGGAACCCTAAAAAGGGCACTTTTTGAGCAACTGTATTGAAAAAATCTTAACAGTGCGAAGTAAATTGGGTTACTAAATTTATACAAACGAGACGTATTATGTGTGTTGGGTTTTCGGGGGTAACTTTTGATCCCGTGAATCGATTTGAATCATTATTTTTTTTATTGGAGAGAAGGTAAGTGCGGGATGATAAATTAAATACTTACTCAAGATAAAATATTTTTTTTTGCATATACGGTTTAATTACAAACTTAATTTAGAAATTATTTTGTACAATTTTTCAAAAACCGTTTAACCAATCAAGTTCAAAATAATTTTCCTACAAAGTTCTTATTAAGTTCTACTATTGTAATTTTTTTCATATTTTTTGAACTTATAGTTCAAAAGTTAGAGGGGAGGGGGACACATTTTTATAAACTTCTGGAACGATTATTTCCGAAAATATTAACTTTATGAAAAACTGTTTTTAGAAAACCCTCATTATTTTTCAAATACCTATTCAATGATATGTCACACTCTAGGTTTAAAACAAAAAAAAATAACCCCCACACTTTACATGTACGGGTACCCTAAAAAAAAGATGAGAACAACTATTTATTTGACCACTTTGTTGGCGTGACCGATATGCATATTCGTAAAAAAATTACAGCTTTCTAGTACTTACAGTCACTGAGATTATCCGCGGACGGACGGACGGACGGACGGACGGACGGACGGACAGACAGACAGACAGACAGACAGACTTGACGAAACTATAAGGGTTCCTAGTTGACTACGGAACCCTAAAAATACCATTCCCACCTTATCTCCAAAGTTTACGAAGGTCAAAATCTGAAATTTTTCCACAACGTTAACATTATCATACAGGAAAATTATAATATTGACCCAAACTTTTTTTTTAAATTAAGTAATAAAAGTGTTCTGAAGTAAGTAAATTTGAAATTTAACCGTATTAGATTAATTCTTTTCCTTAAATTTATGTGATATCATGCTGTGAGTACCTTATTTTAAATAAAGTTAAAACAAAACTGTTTACATAATAAAAAAATTAAATAAAGGCACAATTTAACAAACTCGCATACTAACTCTATTGGGTCAAACGAGTGACCCAATCTGTCGATACATGGGACTGATGTCCATAGCTGGGCATTAACTCGTTAATCCGTTAATCGTTAATTAACGAAGTTAACATTTTCATTAACGGATTAACTTTTAAGTTAACTTTAAAATATGTTAACGGAATCATTAACTTCCGTTAAGTTTTCCCAAGTCCGTTAATCGTTAATCCAGTTCCAAAATACTTACCAAAAAGATACCGCACATACCGCGCCACGCGGCAAAAAACTTGTTTCCACCCGACTTTTCGACACCCGAAATTTTCAAAAAAAGAAGAATTTCTCAATTCATTTTATTTTTGATTATTATTCTTTATTTTTATGTTTGTTACGTCAGAATTCCGTCAATACTGAACCGATTTTAAATTATCCATGGTGGTTGCAGATTGGTCCCATTTTTTTCAAAATTAATTTCTGATGATGGGATCAATGCGAAATTGAGGGATCTCTTCAAATTTCATAGGCTTATGCATGATGATTTGGGTGTTTTCTTAAGAAACTCGAGCATTTTTCTTTACAAAAACCATCAATTTGGTGGAGTGGAGCTGATGATGGAGCCCAGGGATGACAAAGTGGAACTGTCTGTTAATTCCCATCCTATTTGAGACATTCATATTTTGAATTCATGGAATTCATGAAGAAATTAAAGAACTCCTCAAATTTTAACGGCACATGCATTATGATTTGAGGGTTTCCTACTTGAAAATTTTTTTTGGGGGTTACCAACATTTTGGTGGAGTGTACCTGATAATGAAGAACAAGGATGGCAAAGTGGAATTGGTCGGTAAACACAGACATTCATCTTTTTGATTTGATTTATATTCTGATGATGGAGTTCTTGAGAAATTCAGACAACCTTCAAATTTGAACGGCGCGTCCAACGTGCTTGGAGGGTTTTCATAATTAGTTGGGGTATTTTCTTAATCAAGCCATCAATTTGCTGCAGTGGACCTGATTTGGAACACCAGGGATAGCATATTGAATCTGCTCGATAATTTCTAGCTGTCCTCCAACTTGAGACATTGTTATTTTGTCTGTAGCCTCGGAGGTCTACAAGATAGTTGCATTTGATTTTACTTCAGATCAAATGATGGAAGCCATGAGACATTAAGAAAACGGATGGTAAAATTGGATATTTTTGAAGGAAACTGATTAATTATAAGTTGTAGATCACTAACTCAAAAATGCCCTTTTTACCACGTGTTAACGGATTAACGATTAACGTTAACTTCCGTTAAGTCTTCCGAAAAGTAGCGCTTTAACGATTAACGAAGTTAACTTTTTTTGTAACGGATTAGCGATTAACGAAGTTAACTATTTGATTAACGGTGCCCAGCTCTGCTGATGTCAAATTTCGACTTCTAGGTGCAGTTGCAACTCAAAGTTTATAGGGAACCCTCGACTCGCACTTGGCCGTTTTTTTAATGAAATAGGTGGCAAAACGGGCAAACAATGTCAGCCCATGAACACTTGCAACACCTGGGGGGACATGTGCGTTGCCGGCCTTTGAGATGGGAGTACACTCTTTTCTTGAAGGTTTCAAGGTCATACCGTCAGGAAATACCGCACGCTCCGCTGCTCGCTGCGCTGGACGCTCGCCACTCTGGTCTTACGCTAAGGCGTTTGTGTGACCGCGGCGGCGGGCCAATATAGGGGAGAGCGAGATACCGTGCCCCGACCGATCGCTCTCAACTACGCCACTGCCGCTCCCGGGCGACGCGTGGTTGAGCCTTTAGGCCTCCGTATATTTAATGTGATTCAGATCGTACGCAAACGAAAAATAGCGATCGTGTGAGTAGAGTTATAAGTAATAAATCTCTGTGGCGAGAGATATAAAGAGAGACTGACCGAAACCATCTAGAACATTGACAGCCTCGTGCTCAGCATTGACCCAACACGCTAGTGACATTAAAATATTATTAATTTATGCCGGTTTTCGTTCTTCAGGCTCAGTGTTCGCAGCGCGAACTGCATAACATGCGCGGCGCACTGGAGAAGCTCCATGCAGAGAACCGACGCATCATGGACCAGCAACACCGCAAGGACGTCGCCGTCAAGGAAGTCATCAACAAGGTTCGTTCGACTGTTCCCGGTTTTAAAAGACCTCTGATACCACCACGCTTTTTCAATATTTTGCGTCGCAAGTCAACCACTGTTGAATATTTAAATGACGGGTCCGTTCGTCAGATCAAAAGCCACGGGCCTATAGCCGCGAAACACTTCGATCGATTCTTTCATTTATGTTACCTTTTTATCGCTTGAATAGGTAGGCAAATTGACGGACGCACCTACTGTCAATATACTAAAATTATATGTTCCCAGATTAAAGAGCTTAAGGCGAGATTGGGCGAGTCAATGGACAAAACTAAATCTTCTGAGCAACGTGCCAAAGAACTTGAAGCAATTTTACATGTAAGTAGTAGTGTAGTATTTTATAATTATTATTTATGTATGAATAAAATATTATTCTAATCTACATGCGTGAATTTGGAAATGGTTGTTTACTTACTTACTTACTCAGAGAAGTTTTATTTAAAAGTAACAAAAATTATTGTTTATACATATGTCGTAATAACCTTTGCGTTTAAAATAAAATAATTATTTTGGATGCAACTTTTTTTTGCCACTAAAATGAGCGATATATAGATAGGTGTTCTCTGAGCTCTGGCGGAGTCTAACTCGTTCACTATACTGTAAGTTCCGTGGAATTTTGATAGGAGGAGGAGCGCTACGCCAGTAACCTGACGGTAAACCAGCAGCGCGCCATGCACTGCTCCTTCGTCGAGCAGCAGAAACTCTTGTCGCTCAAAAACGAGGAAAAACTTTTCAATATGCAACTTAAAGGTATGTAAACAACATTTATACAGGGTTTTTTTCTTGTCACAAAAAGTTTAACAACATTATATCTAATGGAAGTACTCCCGTGTACCCAAGTCGAGTGTTGGTAATTCATTGCAAATTACGTGTAGTTTCTTTTTCATGCATTGTAGTAGCGGTCACTCTAAATTCGTAAAACTTCAACTTCAACTTTCAGCTTCAAAAGCCATCGTCAGTAAGTTGGAGAAGAAGCAAGGCGAAGTACTTAAAAGCCTGCAGAATATTAAGGAGTCTCTTTACAATATAGTAAGTATACTGATATTGCGTTGATTATGGTGAGAAGCAACGTTGTTGTAAGCATAATTATCATAAGGAAACTGTGCTAGGAGCTACATTATTGTAGTAGGTACATTATTGGCGAGGGACGGAAAGTAAGGGTTTGATTGACGAGGTGGTTGCCGAGGCCCGGCTTAGCCGAGCTCAGGCAAGCCCCGTTTCCGCCGAGGCAGATATAGTGCTTTTGTCAAACATGCGCGGCCACCGGCGACCGGCGCGCGGCGGCGTGTGGGGTGAGGTCCCCCGGGCCAGACGCCCATTTTTCCCTAGGGAGTATAATTAACCATACAAATTCCATTATAGTCCGCTGTGTCCGCCCTCCAGCAGTCCGCGGACGCGGCGCTTAGAGAATTGGATACTTTATGTCTTCTATTTGCGAACAAATGCGATAATTTCTGAGCATTTTTGAGAAAATGACTGTTTCAGTGTTACCAAGTGGAAACGATCGGCGCGCAAGTGTCGCATATGGAGGGCGCGCAGTCAGAGCGCGAGTTGTCGGCCGAGTTGTTGGCACGTGAAAACAGGTCAGTGAAGTACCTACTGTAGTATTTGCTGTGCCACAGAATAAATAATAGTACAAGTGCTTGTGGCAACCTGAGCAAGCCTTCTTAGGTTTTTACTCCAATATCATATCTGTACAGTTAATGAATCTGATTTATGTAATAAATACTGTAGCCACCTGAGACGTGATGTTATTGTCGCTGTGACAATATACGAAATAGTAAGTAAAATTCCGTTACGAAATTAATTTAATGTGAATTATATTATTTGTATTTCAGACAAGGTGGCACCCACAGACGGTGTTACAAATTATTTAAACTTTCAACAACGTAGCCTCTTACATCCGAATTATGACAAAAGATAACCTATATTTAGTTGATTCGACTATATTTGATGAGGCCATTCCTCCTCTTCTTGATAAGTCAATTTCAACATTCAAATATAATTTGTATCGCCTCATCAAAATTAGGTCATTGCGCCTTATTCGTTTTGAAAATTTGCTTATTTAAGATTTCTAAATTTACTTATGTCCTGCGCTGTTGTCCCAATTTTTGGAAATAGATAGATTCTGTTTCTGACCCTATAGATTCTGCTCTTGAATCCCAAATTGAAGCTATTCTTAACATTCGTCTTAATGAGCAAGCATGGACCTAGGCGGGCCTACCGGGTATTTGGATTGGACCATATTTAACTTGTAGGTATTCGTTTATGCCTAGTGCAATCTGCTCATTGTCTTACCTCTACCCTCTACTGTAAATTTAGTTTATACCTATCACGTACAGCGCATATCAATAATCCCGCCGCGCGATGCAGCTCGATCACTGTAGAATTGCGCGGCCGTAAACCTCGACAAATTCCATGCGAGGTGGATCGTATGTATGTATGTATGTAGTCTTTCATTACTCATTGTGTACCTAATCGATTACCCTGCCTAAGGCTGTTGGAGGTGCGCGCGAGACACGCGGCGCGCGCGGCTCTGCTGGAACGGCACTCGGCCAAGTTACAGGACGACATGCGCCGCCTCGCGCGAGACCTCGAGACCTTCGTCACCACCCACGTGTCGCTGGTGTGTATCTCTGCCTTATTTCGAATATGTTTACAATATTATGGTGTCAGCAAGCAAATGCAGCATGGAAATTGGTGGTGCAATGTAAGCGCGCTCAAGATGGTTTTATTAATAAACAATGGAATAGTCAGGTAGAAAAGAAAAGTGATAGAAAATTACATTCAGTGATAAAACATTGCCTTAAAGAAACTACCTTTCTAATTGCCATTTATTTCTTTGAGTTTATAATGAAATGATGTCTTATTTTCATGTTACAGCAAAGCCGTTTGCGTACGTCCATGTTAAACGTGGAAGGCAGCGAGAAAGAACTGCGGACGTCGCGTGGCGAGTGGCGTCGCGCTCGCGTGGAAGAGGCATTAACGCGGTTGCGAGTAGCGCACGCGTCGCGCGCGCTCGCTAGCCTCGACGACCGCGCGTTCAACGCGGACACTCAGCGTCTGCGGCTCGATGCGGTGAGATATCCCTTTAACTCACTCTTGAGATCTTTTACAAGCTGAATTAGAAGGAGCAGAGAGTGCAGAGTGGCGTCGCGCGCTCTTGGGAGAGGCGTTGACAACTTGACACGACTCCGCATTGAAGATGCGTCGCGCGCGCTTGCTAGTCAAGATGATCACGCGCTCAACGCCGACACGCAGTGTCTTCGGCTCGATGTGGTGAATTCTCCTCCTAAGTCTTTCTTCTTGACCTTTATAATTGAAACGTGGCGTCGAAGAGGTGTGTTGCGAGTAGCACATACGTAGCGCACTTTTACCAGCTTTCACGATCGCACTTTCAACACCGACTCGCTTCGTTTTTGGCTGAATGCGTTTTCGTCAAACCGTGAGGCGCGGCGCTGGACGCAAGATCTTTGGATGGGTACACTTGTTTACAGCGGAGCGCGGCACGGCGCTGGCCACGGCGTCGGCACCTTTATTCGTTTCTGATGTAGGAGTGAATTTATAGCATTTTTGGCATTAATCATATCCTAACCATTTTAATTTAACAGCCCTCAATAGTGTTTCTTGTGTGCGACAGGCGATGAACGAGCGCCTGTTGGAGATCGAAGCACGTCGCGATATGTTCAGCGTGCAGGCGCGCGCGCTCATAGAGGACTGCGGGAAACTACGCGGCGAGATCAAGGAGCGCGAGAACCGCATAGACCAGCTCAAGAAGAGGTGTGTGCTGGACTTATCCTGGTCACCAAGCTAGTCTGTCAAATTTTATAAACAGTATTGAAAATTGAAATGAAAGGTCCCTGTCAAGTACTCAAGTCAAATTGAAAATACCGGCTATTGATATTTCTGTTTTCTATTTATAGGTACGAGATTTTTATTGCGTCACTTGGCAAGGATGAATCCGGGCAGCAGTTGTCCGTGACCTTCTTCAAAATAAAGGTAAGCAAAAGTAGAAATCATATAACATCATTGTTGGCGATCATGTTCGCCATTACAACTGTATATCTACTCATATTTGTATTTGAGTGAAATACTCGTCAATGTCGCATTAGTGTCGCATTTGACGACCGGTTGGCGTAGTTGGTAGTGACCCTGCCTGCTATGCCGATAGTCCTGGGTTCGAATCCCGGTAAGGGCTTTTATTTGTGTGATGAACACAGATATTTGTTCCTGAGTCATGGATGTCTTCTATGCATTTGTATATTATATGTATGTCTTTCCCATCACGCAACAATGGTGTTCCGGACCTTTGGGAGGCGTGCGCGGAGCCGAAGCCAACACGCAGAGGCCCTTTCGACAATTTAATGAAATGTAAGGGGTACACCGAGCGGATGTTGCACCTGCCCGAGTCATGGGACGCACGCAGAGGCAGCACCCGCCAGGGTGTATAGACGTTATTTTTATATATTATTATATCATTGTCTGAGTACCCGTAACACAAGCCTTCTTGAGCTTACTGCGGGACTTAGTCAATTTGTGTAAGAATGTCGTATAATATTTATTTTCTGTCTTCCGGCCGGCAAGTAGCCACTTGCAGGCCGCTACGCTAAACAAATGCGCCGCTTGCCGGCTGCGTCGAGCAGAAAATTAGTGTCCTTGGCCAGTAAATAAGAAAGCCTCAGATCACATGTTTTTACACGAGATGTGAGACATTTCTTACTTTACAGGCCTCGGCACGTAATGTACTATTTCATCACACCTGCTCGTAAATGGTGATATTATATGCAAGCATACTTACACTTAAAGAGCTATATTATTCCCATGGTTTTAAAGGATTCTCATACTACTTTACCGCCCGCCCGGAGCTCCCCGAGCACCCGCCCCCCACGCGCTCGCAGTACGTAGGTAGTCACTCCGGAGTACTGTGGACTGTGCAACTACACTACCGCTGATCATTCTATCAATTCATTCTATTGTTTCTTAACCTGTATAGAGAGTTTATTTATTTCCTCGCAAATGTGATGAAAAACATTATGTGTACCACGGGCAGTAAGGGGATTACTAACTCGGGTCATTTAAAGCCCTCCACCTACGGCGTCGGGCTTCAATAGACCCTCGTAAGTAATGCCCTTCTTACCGCCCTAGATGCACAATGTACTAATTATTATTATTAATTAGTTTGCGGCGGAGCGCGCGGAGCTGCGCGAGCGCGGCGCGGCGCTGGACACGGACATCGGGCGGCAGGAGCGCGACATCTCGGCGCTGGAGGCCACGCTGCGCGTCGTGCACGCCGCGCACGCGCACTTCTTGCACCACATCTCGCCGCTCGCGCACGACAGTTAGTGCACAGACATACTATATTGCCTTTATGCTGATACGGTTTACATATTTGCTTTAATTGTTACGCTTGTATCTTTCTGTTGTCGTGATTTCCTATTGTTGTTGCGTCTAATTATTTTTTATCCTTTGTTATTTTGTAAACCCTTGCAGTATTCCTAGTAGTTGGTGTGACTCCCTACTTCAATTTACTTATCTTAAACAGCGCCCGAAATCTTGGAGCTAGACGAGCTTATGAAGAAGTACTACGAGGTGCGCGACGAGCTGAAGGACTTGTACAACGCGTGTGCTGCGATGGAGCTGTGCGTGCAGGACGCGAGCGCGCGCGCCACCGCGCTGCGGGACAAGTGCAAGCAGCTGGAGCAGCGGCAGTGAGTTGTATGATGTACAGTCAGTAACTGCACGCACCCGAGCTGCAGGACTTTTACATCGCGCGTGTGTGCTGCGATGGAGCTGCGCGTGCAGGACGCGAAAGCGCGCGCCACAACGCTGCGGGACAAGTGCAGTGGCAGTAAGTTGTATAGTCACAAGTCACAGCCACCGTGCACCTTTCAGTGTTCTTTCTACCTTCAACTTTTTTGAGTAATATGCGTTGTAAGTCAGTCATATACGAGGGGTGTTGAAGAAATACTCGGTATAACTATGAAAACCCGAAGTTATTTGAGTCATATATTTTTTACTATTAAATACACTTCTTTTTTATTTTAAGTGCATACATTATATATGCTAAAATCATGTCCCCTGACTCCTTAAAAAAAGGAATCTCATATAGGTCGATATTAGCACTATTTTTTTACTGTAGAATTTTTATATATTCAGAGATTCAGATTTTATTGCCATATACTTAGCCTTGATTGCACAATAGGCGAGATACTGGTTCGAGCACAAACTCTTGTGCATCGTCCTTGGTTATCTGTTAGTACTGAGATATAAAATTAACACCAATATTTTTTTATTTTTTATTCTTCTTTAAGTCTTTTTTTACTGTCGCCTATATCTGCTGTAGGGTTATCTTAAATCGACCTTTTTTAGTTTTTTATTCATGTTTTGTGGTCCACAAAGTCTACCGATTTAAACAAAAAAAGGTTTTAAGATTAAAAAGTGTCAGCTTCAACGTAGGCAGGATACTTGTTACAAATTTTTACAGTAAATTTTTACTTCCACACCCAGTTTTGGAGTAGGAATTTTTATTGCCTCGCACATAACTGACATAACTAATGTCAAAATGATGTACAAGCAGGTTATGTAGCAGGAACTTAGCAATCTCATTACAAAACCAAAAAGGTAACCAATCTTCGACTACAATCGACTAAATTACGTGAGTGACCCGTTTTAAATATGATTTAATATGTTCGAGTCTCACGAGAGTTTTATAGTTTATTAAATTTAGTAAAAATTGAATACAATGGTCTTCATTAACCCAATTAATAGAGCTTAGTATTACAATCATCTTAAGTTCATCTATAAAATCAGTTTTTACTTTGCAATTCTAAACAAATACTTGAATTATATCATTGAGTCTTAAGTGAGCTTCCAAGTAGTCTGAGTTGAGTAAAATACGCATTTTTAGACTTAACTGTAGACATACTTAATACTAAATAGTTTTTAGAATACTTAACTAGGTTTTAGGTATTCTTAACTTGCTTAAGGAGCAGTAGTTTAAAACTATTTAGTTTTTAAGATTAAAATTACTAAACTGAGTCTTTTTAAATTTAGCTAATTATTATTTAAGATAAAGTTAAGATATGTAAGATTTAATCACTATTCTTGTTTGCTACTTGGACTTGGGTATGTACGGAGAACAAAGGAAATTTCAATGTTGCTAACAATTTTTTAGACTACTAAGTAGACTGCCCAGTAAGTAAAGGAAATTTAATACTTATGAACTTATTTTTGACACGTATTATACCTTTTAGTAGTGAAGCACCTTCGAAGACGACAATATACAGGTGGTATTCGGCATTCTAACGTGGCCGGGTATCCCTCACGGATGACGTGCGGGAAGGTCGACCAAAATCGGCTGTCACTGATCATAACATCGATGTTGTTCGTCAACTGACGAAGGAAGATAGGCATGTGACATACCGGGAAATTCAGGACACTAGGAGGGCATATTTTTATTTTGTGGTCGTTTTTTTTTTCGCGTCAGATTTGAATGAAATTTGGTTGGTAGGTAGAGTTCCTTATTCTACGCTAGATAGATACAAAATCTCAATGTGCGACAAAAATTTTGTACTACATTTTCCACTGTGTTACGAAAATTCCATACGATTTCGTAACTCAGTAATAAAATTAGAGCATGGATACCGGTTTTCGATAATATCGAAATTTCGATAATATCGGACTATTTTCCGATATTTTTTTACCGGTATTGAATTTCTTAAATACCGGTATTTTCGATATTTTCGATATTAACATTATGCTTAAAAAATTACGTTTTTAAAAGGCCACAGTGGTAAAATTGTTATTATTCAGACATCTACATCTCAATATATACAACTAGGTATCTGATATTCACATAGGTACATACAATTTCAACATATTTCCTTCAAACTGGTAAACATGAAAACATGATTTTTAACCAAAGCCTCGATAAGAACGTCGTAACCCTTGAATTTATAAACATGGTTCTTAGTTATCTCTGTGAGCGACTATGTTTTTGCACCGTAGGTTAGGACATGCAGAATACACTTGTCGACGAGTTTTCGGTTTAGTGACAATGGAAGGTTACCCTTCATTAGCTCTTTCATGGACCAGTAGCTTTTTCAGGCGTTATCGACCCATCGTTCGACTTCTTAGTCTTGCCTGTTGCTAAAAGAGACTAGCTGGCGCAATAAGATATGCTCGTTAATATAGTGTATACTGTGCATAGTCTCGATAGGCGGCACCAAGTTGACCAACCTTCGTTATGCAGACGACACAACACACAACGCTCCTAGCTACCACCGAAGCCGAAATGCATACACTCCTGCGTAGGATAGAGACGATTAGTTTGGAGTTGGGACTCAAAATAAACCACGCTAAAACCAAGCTAATGGTGGTAGCCCGTGCTAGCAAGCTTCAATTCCTCGGTGTTATCGGTCTCGAAACAGTGACAGATTTAATTTGTTAGCTCCCAAACATTAGCGATTCTGGCTCGAGTGAAAAAGAAATAAGGAGACTGATAGGGATGGCTAAAGCGGCGATGTCGCAGCTCCATAAAATATGGAAGGAACGTAATATCAGACACAGGTCTAAGGTCAACCTGGTGAACACCCTCGTCTTCTCCATATTCGGTTACGGAGCGGAAACATGGACGCTGAAGAAAGCAGATAGGAATCGAATTGATGCCTTCGAGATGTGATGCTGGAGACAAATGTTGCAGATTCCGTGGACAGCATTCCGCACCAACGAGTCGATTCTTCGCGAACTGCAAATAAAGACCCGTCTCTCCACCATATGCCTGCGAAGAACATTGGAATTTTTCGGTCATATTGCCATAAAAGATGGGCATAACCTGGAACAGCTCATGGTTACTGGAAAGGTCGACGGGAAGCGCCCCAGGGGCCGATCACCACTGAGATGGTCTGACCAAATCCGCTCAACTCTGGACACCAACCTTCACAACGCTCTCCATGCAGCCAAGAATACACGTAAAGTGGCGAAATACTGTCAGACGCATGATAACCCAGCAACGGGGGAATCACGACCCTCAGTAATGAGGACACCGACTCGAGGAGGAGGTGTATAGTCTACTCGTCTACATCGACCCTACGTTTCGTGCTGTTGGTCATCACCTTAGTCCAACTTTAAAGCTTATATTATTAGCTTATATAGAATGTACACGGTAATTTTTTCAATGATCTGGTCGAGTATGTGAAGATGTGTCGGTAGTGGAAAATGCAGGGCGGAAACCAGCTTGAACTGGTAATGTTTTTATTAATTCTCAAATAAATATAGCAGTATTACATGTTAATACTGCGTTGACTTTTTGTTTTATATACTTAACTTTTTTAGCATTTAATTATGATTTATTAGTTAATTTGAAAATTAAGTTGAAATAATTAATAATGGTGTATTATAATATAAGTTATATAAGTAACCCATCATAATAAATGTACATTTTGTATGAATATGCTGGTTTTTTTAAAGTTATTAACTTTTTCTCCTCCAATATCGAAAAAATATCGAAAATATCGAAATTATCGAAAAACCGGTACTAGAAATTTCAATATCGAAAAAATACCGGTATTGCAAAAAGGCTCCGATATTCCATGCTCTAAATAAAATGAAGTAACAATGAAGTCATTTGAGTGTCTGATTTTGAAACAGAGGTTAAAATAAGGTAAGAAATAAAAATATTTGCATAACTTTATTTCATGTAATTTTTAGTGAAATGTTAATAACTGTTCCTAATCTATCGATATACAATATCGACCCATATCACAACCCTATGAATAGCACGTATGGCAGTTTTGACAATAACATGTCAAAATTACCTGTCACGGTCGATTTCTATGAGAATCAAAGCCAAAGGTCACACTAAAGAGGTCCGTGCTCTGTGGTTGGGTGTGAGGAGGTTATTTCCCCGGTGGATTCCTCACTTGTTATCTGACGACCAGAAGACGGCTCGTGTCAACTGGTGCCGCAAAACTATAAAAAAATTAACGGAGGAAGCTCAAATGCCGTTTTTAGTATTGTGTCTGGTGACGAGTCATGGATATACGCATATGAGCCTTAAACGAAAAACCAATCTCGAGTATGGGTCTATGAAGGCGAGCTCAAGCCGACAAAAGTTATTCGTTCTCGCAGTACGATAAAAAAAATGGTGGCAACTTTTATCTCCAAATCGGGTCACGTGCGACTATTGCTCTTGAAGACCAAAGAACGGTCAATGCTGATTGGTACATAAGTGTTTGTTTACCGATTGTCTTTGCTCAACTGCGAAAGCACGCTGCTTACACTGCTCAGAAAACAAAATACTATCTGAACGGTGAAAAAGTCGAATTACTGAACCATCTTCCGTAGGTATAGCCCCGACCTAAGCTCCAATGACTTTTTTACATTCCCGAAAACCAAGAATAAGTTGCGTGGTCAGCGTTTTCCCACCCCGGAAGAAGCAATCGACGCCTATAAAATAGCCATTTTGTCTACCCCCAATTGTCTACTTCACCCATTTTGTCTACTTAAGAGTTCAATAACTGTTTTAAAAACTGGTTTGAAAGAATGAAAAAGTGCATTGAACATAAAGGAGAATACTTGGAAAAACAAAAAAGGTACTTTTATCTCATTTAAATGCTTATTTTTTTCCATTCCCGAAACTTTCAGGGCAGCCTACGTATACCAGGTTTTGGATTACATTGTTCCTAACATCACAAAAACATTCGCAATTTTTTATTGAGTCATCGATATATTTTACCTTACCGTTACCGATTTCATCAAACAAAACAAAGAAATAAATTCCTGTATTTACTACTATTACTTTATTGATGGATAGTGACATGTTATGAGTCGTAATGTTACGACCAATAATCAAAGTCATCAAGATATGGCTAGATCATGCCCATACCGATTATTTTTTGAACATCCCTCGTATTTAACTCGACTATTTTACATCAGATGTGTCGTTGATGTGACATTCGAGTTATAGGTTTCGTAGCTCCTTAGTAAAAGGACGCCCTGAAAATACGCTCTTTGTACTTCTTGTTTTAGTAATCTGACTTACTCACAAACACTGATAGGCATAAAACAAAGGCATTTATCATTTTACGTTGATAAATAGTCCATGCCCTTGTTTTATGATGATAATGCGTTTTTGTAACTTATCGTAAAGAGAAGCTGATTTGACCCGTTATCTGTCTTGTGTATTATTTTAAGCTTTCCGTTCCCTAACTACGCCGTTTTTATTTAAATCCATACACCTCATAATTTTATTCCATAGGTCCGACTGTGAAATCGATTTGGACAACTTGAAAGACAGGATTTGTAAACAGGAAGGGCGTCTGCAAAACGCGCTTGATATAGTTAAGAATAACGCCAAGCGAGCGAAGAAGATTTTTGATAACGTCGATGACTGGCGCATATTTCAAGTTAGTTTCATTTCTTGTACTACTTTGATTGTTTTTAGAAAACGTGAATATATTAACAGAAAAGACATCCCAGCTGTTAGCATGATATAAAATAGAATGGATATCTGTCGACATCGTCGTTTCTGTACAGCTCGCCCTCTGGAACCGCGACTACTCGGAGGCGGCGAGCGGCGCGCTCGAGGCTCTGGCGGAGACGTGCGCGGGCGCGGCGCCCGTGTACTCGCACTTTGCCGCGCTGGTCGCCTCCTCCGACCTCTCGAGCCAGATGTCACGCCACCAGCGCCGGCTGCAGATCTTAGTGGAACGGTTCTTACTCACTTGTCCTTCCCATACCTAGTCTGAAAAAAAAGAGCGAAATAACCTTCACGGTTTCAGCAGCAAAGAAATAAATAATAAGTTAACTATAATAAAATTACGGATAACACTCACGTATTTTTAGTCACTATGCGCGAAATCCTATGATGTTTCGGACATCCTATGATGCCAAATATATGCTGAGGCGGGACCATTTCGTGGCTCAAGTTCTTTAATTTCGCTTTGCTACTCTGTGTTGTGTATTAAGCCACGAATAAATACATTTTCTTTCTTTCTTTCCAAATACGCGAGTGTTATCCGTAATTTTATTATAATATTAATATGTCTCACGATAATTTAAATTCGATACTGATACTTCGAACTGTTATCGATGCACCACTTCAATAAGTACCTACTGTAGCTGTAGCTTTGTCGCAATACCATTGCAAAATAAGTAATAACTTTAATAATGCTCTGCTCTGACATATTGAACCATAATTATTTTGTTGACAGCCTGCAAGCAGATTCACGTATTCGTATATCCACTGAGGGCGAAGGTATGACTCACGAAATGTACTCTGGCTAGTGAATGAATATCTGTGCAAAATTTTATTCACCTATTTAACACGTACTTATTCCCAAATTTCCAATAAGGTACTGATTACAGGATTTTACTATCCGTGGCAGGCAGGTAAATGTGTGTTAAATGTACTGTGATCAATCACATTACACAGTCAGTAGGTAAATCTTTTGATTGTCTATTGCCCTTGGTCACTTTTTGAAGACGCTGTGGGGAACGTCACGTTTCATAGGATTATAGCAACAAAGATTTCATATGACTGATTCGTAATGGATTTGAAAAATTCAAAGTACTGGCACGTAGCAATAAATACCAATATCCTTCTTTTGTTTTTAATATTGACATTACGGATGTCACAAAATTATTTAGGCATTGTTTTGTATTACGTACGAGGTATCAGAATAAAAAACATCATGAATCAACGTATACAGCGACCGAACCACTTCATCGCAAAACAATTAAAAATCCCAAGAAATACCGTTGATACGGTTCTAAACCGATACTTTGAGACCTTGTCTACCGCTCAGAAGACTCGAAACGTAGAACATGGCGGTGCTCGTGATCCTAGGCTAGACAGGAAAATAATTAGGACGATTGGCAACAACCGAAGCATGTCCGAACGAACGGGATATTGCTAAAAAAACTCTACAAGTCAATCAATGGTGAGACGTGCCAAGAAACGGGCTGCTATAAAGAAAAAAAAAGAAGCAAAAAGTGCCGAAAACATCAGAAAAGCAAAGACGCACAATCAAAACCAGGTCTCGAAAGCTTTACGAGTTTCTGGGTTCAGACAATTTTCACTTGATTTTGGATTACGAAACCTATGTGTTTTCAACACTTCCTGGCAATCAGTATTATGCTATAGCTGATGGAGAAATGCTTCCAGATTCGGAAACTATTGTCGGAATGGAGAAGTTTGGCTCTAAGTATCTGGTTTGGCAGGCAATTCGCCCATGTGGCGATCGCAGCAGTGCATATGTTACAACTGGCACAATCAATAAAGATATTTACATCAATGAATGCTTGAAGAAACGATTAATACCATTCGTTCGAAAACACGGTTCCTCGGCCTTATTTTGGCCAGATCTAGCTACAGCCCACTGTGCAACCGATACCTTAAACTTTCTCAAGCGAAATGATGTCCAGATCGCGCCTAAAAGCACTGAACTCCGCCAAATATTCCACAGTGCCACCCTGTCGAAAGGTATTGGGCTCTGGTCAAAGTAATCTTACGACAGACAGGTAAGACTGCCAGCAATCAGCAAGACTTCCTGAAAAAGTGGAACGCAGCGAGCAGGAAAGTGGCTAATGACACTGTCGCACGGCTGGTGGAGGGCATTCGACAAAAATTGCGGCAGGAGTGGGAGAAAAAGTTGAATTTGAATAATAGGCACGAGATGATAATTTTATACTGTTTTTCAAATATAAAGTCATATTTTTTGTCAATTAAACCACTAAGCTGACAATTATACATTTTTCAATATTTCAAATCCGTTACGAATCAGTCCTTAGTCAAAACCTAATTAAAAGTAGGTTCGTTGTACTCAGAATCGGTGTTTTCGTCATCGGTGTCATCAAATCGGAGCGGGATGAGCATTACCAGCGGCAACACCAAGCGGCTGACCACGTTCCGCAGATCTCTGGCCGCGAAAGTTCAGGAGCCCGCTGTAAGTTTTAATATAATAATATAATAATCCGGGGGTTTCCAATCTTCTACAGTCCGCAGCGCACTTGCAACTTTAAAATTTTGTCACGGCGTCCCAACCTAGCTACGCTCGCCCTACGGCGCCCCTCTTTACTTGCCACAGTACCGCCGGCCGCCGCGGCGCACAGATTGGGAATCCCTGCAGCCTGTTTCACCACGCTGACATTGCGACAATTGTCACAACTTTAAGCATTTTATGTTCCCATACTATGTGACGCCGAGGCGTGCGGCAGCGTGATCTGGTTAATCGGATAGGTACAATATCGGATTGCTGTACAGAAAATCATATTCATTTGCTCGCCCCGACTCCCGCCGTTTGAATGTAACAAGTACAGTCACCTGCAATAGTATATGACGCTGTGGAGGCCGCAAAAATATGTGACACAGTCTTGTTTGTACCGCCATAAGAGCGTGTCACATATTTTTGCGGCCTGCACAGCGTCATATACTATTGCAGGTGACTGTACCTACATATCTAACACCCATAGTAATAGTGGTACACCCATAGTGGCTTCAGTTAAATCATATAATTTAATTTTACATACTTTCTGAAATGGCAGTATTAACCACCGTGTTTTTTTAAATTCCATAATAATAATTTACGTCGGCATTTACTTGGGTGCCTACCTCCGTTTGAGGAAACAAAATGACTGTATTTAGTTTTCTTAAACTCGTATAAGTATTACATTATTTATTTATTCGTACCTAAACTTACCCTAAAAAATCATATTTTGTAGATGTAGATGTTAAATATATCTACTTATGTGTAAAGTAACGATCTAAGTAATCTTAGTTAAATCGAATTCATCATGTTAAACTTAACACAATTGACACCAATTCTAATTCTAATTGTGGTTAATTGCAGCTGGACGACGACACTCCAGAATCAGGTAATTTAATTGAATCCAGAATCAGGTAATTGAACTCCAGAATCATAAGTACCTACTTGATACTAAATATATTCTCTTAATTTATATTATTGTTATAGTAATCAAGATAGACAACCCGTAAAGAGGACACAACGTCCAAATGCTGACATGTTTGGTGTCAGCAGATAACGGGTCAAATAATCAATGGACTGTAAAGATATTTTCTTTCGTGATTTTTGGTTATTGTTATTTTAAATATTTGTTTTCATTCTTTGCTAGATTTATTCGCAATTATCTGTAAATATAAAAATCGTTCGAGATCGCAGGTTGTAAAGATAAATATGATGCAGTGACAAAAAAAAATTCTAATGACCAGTGACAAACTAGTCTATCCTCTCCTTTTATTTCAATTATAAAACTAATGCTTGCCAAAATAACCAATTTTCTCGAAGGACTAACTGGAATAACTGGGCTACTAGATATGTGTCTGGTACAAAAAAATATTTAATACACTGTGAGAGCTGTATGCTAGATGTCCAGTTCAGCCAAAGCTCAGTACGTAAAGCGCTTCGCTCCTTCGACACTCAAGTCCAGTGGGCCTGATGAAATCCCTGCAATTGTGTTGAAGATGTGTGCTCCCGAGTTAGCGCCGGTTTTAACGCGTCTTTTTCGGCTCCTATTCTTCTGGCGTAGTCCCGATCTCGGGGAAGTCAGCTTCGGTGCACCCTATTCCTAAAAAAGGTGCCCGTTCAAATCCATCTACGAGTACCTACAGACTGATAGCTATAACCTCCTTTTCTCGAAAATAATGGAGTACATCATTAACTGTCAGCTCCTCTGGTACCTTAGTTTACCTTACACATTGTTGGGCACAAGCAACCGAGACAAGGGGTGAAGCATTAGCAGTTATTTTGGATGTAGCGAAGCCTTCGATCGCGTTTGGCACAAAGCACTTCTTTCGATACTTCAACTCTATGGGCTTCCCGGGAAATTATGCAAATTGGTCAGTAGTTTTCTAGTAGAAGCATAAGGGTCGTAGTTGACGGTGAATGCTCAGACTATATCTGTGAATGCTGTCTGCTATCATCCGCGCTATTCCTCCTGCATATCAATGACATGCTGCAAATTAGCTGCATCCATTGTTATGCTCAATATGTATCAATGCTATACACCGGCCGCGCCAATATTTCCCGGGATAACGTCTTAGAGAGCTGGAACAAACTTGTGTCCGAAATTGAGACCTCCCTAAAAGAATTCTCGGAATGTTGTCGACTCAATTCAGTCCGTTTGAACCCTTCAAAGACGCAGATTTGCGCGTTTACCACAAAAAAGTTTCATAAAAGAATTGTGTGTTGCCAACGTATTTCTGATCGGCTTGAACCCTCGGCACTGCGTAGAGATGTAGTCTCGCTCTGCATTTTCTGTCGCATGTATTACGGGGAGTGCTCCGAGGAATTGTTCGGATTAATCCCTGCCGCTTCTTTCCGCCATCAATCTTCGCACATTTACATCCGCACCATTTAGACTTTTATTAGAGTAGTCCTCTACTGAGTGTTTCTCCCGAAACTTCCTGCCTCGCTCAGCTAAATTGTGGAACGAACTGTTGCCAGCGGTATTTTCGGACCGATACTACCTTCAAACCTTCAAAAAAGATCGTACTTCCACAAAAACCACCAGCCGGCAACGAACTTGCGATACGTCTGGGAGGCGATTCGTCTGCTCGTTTGCAAACCGTTGGAGTATTTTTTAATTTTTTTAATGAAATGGGCATTAAAATTTTTAAAAATACTTCGATGGTTTGCTGCTGTGCAGGTTCCGGATTCGAGGATCTTTTGTTTCATAATACCATGAATACCCAATAAGCGGAGTTTGTTGTGCAGCGTTGCGGTCGTCTGTCTCGCTGCGCGTGGTCACCCTGGGCCTGGAGCATCCTTCGGCGTCGGGCATTGCCTCCACCTCCGTCAACCGGCTTGGCAAATCATCACGATAAATTATACAGCTTACACTTTTGTACCTACTATTTATTTTTGATAATATAAACTTGAGTACATATTGGTAAAAATGTTTTTATTTTTTATGATTCAAAATCATTACTAGCTATTGTAGGAATGGATACTATAATGATTAATGATAGAGAGGAAAAGATGGACTCCACTAAGGTTAGTAATATGAACCCACATTCCACGCCAAGAAGTCTCACACACTATAACGCGCTCCGATGTGAAGGGGCTGTCGGTCAGCCGTATGATTATGTTTGCTCTTTCATAAACCCACACTCGAGTTTTAATGCCTTTCATTATATACAATCACATAATAGTAGTTTATGCAACAGTGATATCATAAGCGTTCTTAAAACTTGAGGGTCGCCGTTAGAAAAAGAGACGAAGTCGAGTTTTGTAATAGTAGCAAATGGCAGAATGTGGAAAAGGCCGTATGTATGTATATATACATCTTCCACATTCTGCCACCTTTCTAAATTTTGCTTTTTTCGCTATATTAGCTGTCGTAGAAAAACTAGCGTATGCAACTGCTCATAATTGGTTATTAAAACTTTCGGGTCTATTATTAGGTAAGCGGCGTAAGTAGGTAATAGGTATCTACTTACGTCGATTTTAGCCTTACCTGCACATGTAAATATTTTCATTAAATCAAAAGCTTATGGAATGACGTGATTGTAATTCTATCTAGGTCAAGCGCTTGTTCCATTCCATGCAATCACAGCGTACTCATACCATACCTACATCTGAATACCATCCCGACAAGTTAATCGATCGCTACCCTCGATTATTTACGGTTTGACCTAGAACGTCGAAGCAACTCGAGTCAGTGGGTCAAGGTAACATAGGATGATTTTAAACGATGTTATTACACCTGCCCGTCTTTAATCGATTCTATCAACATAAATGTAACCTACTTCCTTCCTGGTTGTTTGATTTTGATTTTTTGAAGATTTTTCTTTAATGTATTTTTTTTCGGGATGTATTCAAGCGGTTTGTTTTTGAAATGATGTTCTTTATTTATTTAGATACAGTAGAATCCGGTTAGTACGACTCCGCATAAAACAACCTACCGGTTTTAGCGACGTAGATAAAGGGAGTTGGTTGGTTTTCATACAAGCCACTATGAAAGTGAATCCGTTTAGTACGACCGCTTATATCAACATACCGCTTTTAACGACGGGATTTCACACGAAATTGTTCGGTTACAACGATTACGGTGCATTGTAACCAAACAATACATACAAGATGTAACCTTTGTTCGAAGCGAATATTTTAAAACTTACGCGCGTAAAGGTTTCATCTCGTGTAAAAAACTCCTCCGCAATTTACAATGTCGGGAAGTACGAGTAAATAAGTCTACGATTCAACAATTTATTCAGCTAAATATTCTTAATTTCAATTATTCAGTAAGTTTCATTGAACCATTATGAATTATAATGCATGTGTGACTATTTAAATCGATAAACTTACTTTAAAATTGTCTGTTTGTTTAGTACGACGTGATATCGTCGGTCCCTTCGACGTCGTTATAACCGGATTCTACTGTATGTACTCGTACATGTATGCATCGATACAATAGTTTAAGGAAGATGTTTCTCTAGTACTCTACCCAGTAGTCCTACTTTGAACATTTTTGATTCTCGTTCGAAATTCAAAATATCGGCCGCAGGGCTGTGCCAAGGCATTTCTTTCATTATAAAATTCCTTGATAGTACAAGTCCTTAGCATTAAAACTGGCACCATGAATACCATACCATGAATGTAGCTCATAGGGTCACAAAAAAACGGGAAGTGGAAACATGTCGTCACATGACTTCATCCCTTATTTTTTCCCCTTTTATATCAAAATTTCGGTTTTTCACATTTTTTTTTAAATACCGATTAATGCGGACGTTAAGAATAATGTCCGGGAATTATGTAAGTAGGTATAATACCCAGCTATATCGGGCCAAGTGTTGAATTATTACCTAAATTTTAGAATTCATTCCATGCCCGGGCATTATGCATAATGCTACGTGAGCCTTGAGCAATGTGATAATAAAGCTACATTTGACGGACGTCCGGACGGGGTGCGAGGAGGGAAGCAACCGCATGCATGACACGTGTTGACCAATCAGAGATTGGAACGAAAGCGTGGATTGAAGTGCTCCCTTTCACCTAGGATAACGAAATTCGATGAGACACTAAACCAGTAAACCATGTCTTATTACCAAGCGACCAGGTCCCTTACTACGCCGAATTTGTTGTGTATGAGGAGAAGCACGGGACTAACTGAATCTAATATCCATTTTCGGTGAAGGCCAAGGAGCTGTTTGCGACAATATGAGCAAACATTTTTTCCCCTCACTAGCTCGGAAAGCGCTGTTTTGTCCTTTAAAACTAGCGTGGAAAAACGCATTTTATCCACATGTGGGACAAAGTAATCTAATTCCTATCACTTACCACCAGTCCAGTATAAGTGAGTCCTATATGCCCATAGTAAATATGCGCACACCTTAAATTGGTCATGTGATCATGTCTTATCCCGCACTTGGTAAGCTGTTGGCAATATCTAAGTATCAGGAGCGTACTAACTCTATGACAAATTTTGAAATTGATGTTTGATGGTTTCTTCAAGATAACTTACATGTGGATAAGATTTATAATCGTATGTAGTCTGTATTTTCCTCGCAATATTGAGGGTAAAAATGTTGTATTACACTCGGCGGCATGGTTTGTTCAACTCTCGTGCCTTGAGACCCTCGTAAAGCTCAAGATTCCAGTTATTGAACCACTCGCTACGCTCGTGGCTCAATTTTGGAATCTTTCGCTTGCTCGGTTCTCAATATAAGCCTGAGAGTTAAACAACAACTTTGCCCCCTTGTATAATAAAATTAATAAATAACTATTGTTGTTCAGATGGACGTACAGTCACCTGCAATAGTATATGACGCTATGAAGGCCGCAAAAATATGTGACACGCTCTTATGGCAGTACAAACAAGAATGTGTCAGATTATTTTGCAGCCTTCATGGAGTCCTATACTATTGCAGGTGACTGTACGAAGTTTGTAGAGAGTAGGCAAGCAGGTGATGGGTCTGTAGTTTTTAGCTTGCGTGGTACTACCGGTTTCCTACCGAACTTATAAAGTAGGAAGGTTACACCAGGAAGATGGTTAAGGAAGATGGCAGGGATCTAATCTCGAGTGATGTTACTAACCACTTTAGCCAGAAGTTGTGCAATCCACCCGGCCCAAGACTAAGTATAACAGTTCTAGGCCATGCGGGTTGCACAACGGTATGCGACCGTCCCGTCCCCTATATACGTTGTCTTGATGGGTATTGAGTGTGAGTGAAGTAGTAAAACAAATACGAACATTTCCGAGAAAATACCTATTATAGGAAGGGATTTTTTACTACATCTGTAACCTGAAACTAAAAAAACGGCCAAGAGCATGTCGGACCATGCTCAGTGTAGGGTTCCGTAGTTTACCGTCCGTCACAATAGGCAACCTTAAAAAGTGTTTTAATAAATACACCCGTCCCGACCCTATCAACTCCGAAAAAATCTTAACAGCGCGAAGTAAATTGGGGTACTAATTCATACAAACTAGACGGATTATGTGTGTTGGGTTTTCGGGGGTAACTTTTGATCGCGTAAATCGATTTGAATCATTATTTTTTTAGTAGAAGGGAGGTAAGTGCGGGATGATAAATTTAGTACTCAAGATACAATTTTTTTTTTGCATATGCGGTAAAATTTTAAATGTAATTTAGAAATGATTTAGTAAAATTTATCAAAAACCGTGAAACCAATCAATTTCAAAATAATTTAGTAGTTATAAATAAAGTTCTTATTAAGTTCTTCTATTGTAATTTTTTTCATATTTTTTGGACTCATAGTTCAAAAGTTAGAGCGGGGGAGCACATTTTTTTAAACTTCTGGAACGATTATTTCCGTAAATATTAACTTTATGAAAAACTGTTATTATAAAACCCTCATTATTTTTCAAATACCTATCTAATGATATGTCACACTAGGTTTGAAACGAAAAAATTAAAAAAACCCCCATTTTACATGTACGGGAGATCCCTAAAAAAACCAACCGCTTTTTATTTGACCACTTTGTTGGCGTGACCGATATACATATTCGAACAAAATTACAGCTTTCTAGTACTTACAGTCACTGAGATTATGCGCGGACGGAGGGACGGACGGACGGACGGACAGACTTGGCGAAACTATAAGGGTTCCTAGTTGACTACGGAACCCTAAAAATCAGAAGATTTGGGCATATAGAAACAGAGATCAGTTAAGATTTATACATTTATGTATATTAGTATTCGGCTGGCTGGCTTGGCTACAAGCTACTGTTACACATGCTCATTAATAGCATGCTTATTAGCAAGCGGGGAAGTGGGAGGGGCCCCGCTCCCAACCCCTCTTGCTAATAAGCACGAAGCATGCTAGTAATGAGCATGTGTAACAGTAGCTTTACAAACCGGTATCCGCTAATGTATACTATGTAGGTACAGTCGCCATCAGATATATCGGAGCGTCCGAGGTGTTCACAAATATCTGAACACGCTTCTATTGTCAAGGCGTTAGAGTGCTTGTTCAGATATTTTGCACGCCTCGGACGCTCCGATATATCTGATGGCGACTGTACAGTCGCCATCAGATATATCGTAGCGAGCGAGGTCCTCATATACTTCTGAGCTGGGTCCAATAAATTCTTTACAACAGATTCGCCAGTAACATCTGAGCACTCAATTTCTTCATTAATATATGAGCATCAATTATTTCAGTAATTTCTGATCACACAGTGAGGTAAAAATATCTGAACGCATAAATCGTCACAGGTATCTAAGCAAGAGAAGTGGCCACAAATATCTGAACATTGGAGGGAAATATACCTAAGGCCGTTGCCTTAAGTTTCAAATTTATTGTCACTGCAGTCATTTGTAAGTAGGTATATGAAAAATTATATTTGTCACATTATTTTTGTTCCATTCATAAAACGTTGTGAATACTGTGCGCCAGGGTCAGTATGAAATGAACCCCAAGCTGAATGTCAAGCATTCTGGTTGGCATTTAATTAAGTGGACGGTAGGAAACTTCGAATTGCCACCCTGAATCGACAAGAATTTGGTTTGCATTGTATGGTTGCGTTAATTTCGTTTGCGATATTAAACCTGATAGTAATATAGGTACTTACGACATGAATTGGCTTTATTTGATCTTTGGTAAGTAATATTTAGTAAGACAATTATTTTTTTCCGAACCATAGTTTAGTTTTAGCTACTACCGTTGATTATGAGTTCTGTGAAAGTTATAGAACCACGAGCGTAGTGAGTGACTGGAAAGACACACGATGCGAATAACTTCGTTCACATGTGCACATATAATAACTTTTCTCCTCAGCTGTCATTCAGCAGTGAAAACATATGCACTTTATATAATATTAAAATTATAATAATAACAAATAAAATGAATAATAAAAAGACCACATCCTATTTAAAACTTTGTATATTAGATTTCGCACGATGACATGATAGGCTACGTGAAATGAAGACGTTTTCTACCAGAAAGCGGTATTATGCTAGTATCTTACGGCGTCATTTGTCGGGCCTATCGGTCTGTGTATTCGACTTAAGGTAACCTAGTGAGACTAGGGAGGGGTAAGGGCAGGGTACCCCTGATGATCGGCCCCGACAGATTGCGCTATGTGATACTAGCTTTAGGTATACGGCACTTTTTGTCGGGCACTATTCCTGGCATCGGGCTGTATAATAGAAGGGCACTTAGGCAGCCGAGGCAGGGGAAAGGACGGGCAAGGTACGACTGATTAGGCCCGACAAAACGCGTCATTAAATACTGATTTATAGAAAATGCAGATTTGCTCACTGTTTCCAGCAGCAGTGTATTGTATGTATATATTTCTAGAGGTGAAAAAAATAGGCAACATATTTTTAAATAATGAACAAAAGCAATAAATGGAATTTTGTATAGATCCAATATAAATGGTAAAAATAATGCATAATAGGCCATTACTAATATGACTAATTGAGGTAATAAATAACCAAGGAATCAACTTTACATTGCAATAAACTCATCCATCGCAGATCTTAATTTTCTAATTCTTGGCAAGCAGTAGATAAAAATAAGTATTATCATCATTACCTACAAATTGAAAATAATCAATAAGCATATGTTTATCTACTATACGAAAGAAAAATCGTACATATGTATTTAGGTATTATAAAGGTACAAATTTAATGTAAAGAAAATTTACAAGAAACTCTGTTTCTTTTACATAATTATAAAAAGCAACAAAAACAATAAAATAGTCATATCCAAACGTACTTGTGAGTCTACCTGTAGTTTTATCAATTATTTTTACACTACAATATTTTTTCTAATTTCAATCTACAAATACTTGGTAAGTAGATATAATATAATCCTCTTAAACATAAAGTTCAGTCTATTCAAGACTAACAATGAGGTTTTGGAATAAGGCTGTTTTTTTATATCTATCTGTCATTCGCCTAAAGTTTACATTACTTACACAATGTTTTACAATCAATTCATCTTTTTTAATAAAAACTACATTCAAATAACACATTCCTGGTCCAGTAATACCTATAAAAAAATGTGGCACTCGTAGTAAAAATATGGGCAGGTAGCGTTATGTTTAGCAAGTGGGATCCTATTACATAATACAGTAGGTACAGTCTTTCAGTGGGAATCTGAAATAGGGTGTACTGGGATAATTTAGAAAATCCCAGAAAGATCACCCATAATTTCATCAAGTTGAGGTCACAATTCCAATTGCGTTTTTTTGACATTCGAAATTACTCCAACACACCTACCCTACTGAAAAGGTACTGTACATTTATACAATACATTTATGGTTGAAAATTATAACAAACTATAAAAAAAACGGTCACATATAACAGCTAAACATATAAATCTTGGCGTGATTATGTAAAACACTGAATAATCAAACATAATAGTGTATAATCAAGGCAAGGGTGAGCCACTCTTCGAAAACTAGCTGACCAGTTTCTTTTTAAAACATTACATACATATAATGGCAACTGACTTGCATTCACCTAGCAGAATAATATAAAATTTCCAGACAAATTATACCTTGTTAAACATAAACCACTTTTGTTTGTTGTTTAGCCTGCACTTTAAATTAAGTGATGTAGGCTCAGGCCGATTTATACATATTTGATTACAAACCATACTGAGAAAACTTTATGTAAACATGAAACCAATCAGTAATAATAGTAATGTCACTAGTTTAAAACCAGTGATATTGCTTAGGTACTGGTTTCTAAATATAAAACAAATGCAACAAATAGACCTGTGCATATGTTATTATGACCTTAATAGGAACAACAACTGAGGCCTGAGGAAAAGGAGAACCACACAATGTGTAGGCAGTTAGAAATAAAATATTGTGGTTTCCCAATAGGTTCTAAAAACAATACCAAACTACTAAATCAGGGTTAATTATAATATAAATATGAAGTGCTCCATATTTTTACTCCCAAGAATATTAAATCAAATAAACATGTTATATACATTATAACATTACTGTGACTATACATTAATGTGACTTGTAAAAGTTTGACTACAAGTTATGGGACTGTGAATATGTAAAGTCTATTTCCAACCTCTTGCTTTCTATGTTGTTAAAAAACATGTTACTCTACAAAGAGAACACAGTGGCTGGAGTAGTAGCTGCCCAGGCTAAATAACATTGGGAATTCGATAGTGATGAGCCCTTGTGCAGTAGCCTTGCAGCATGAACTTCTTACCATCCTTAAAACATGCCCATGTTTTCCCTCTCGACGCCAAACTGGCTTTTCGCTAACTTCAAATAACATTAGAATATCAAAGCGTCATAAATCAGGAAATCTCATGGGGTCTTCTATGTAATCATCTGGTATTATGAACATGTTACTTGGTATGTCATCTTGAAACTCAAATTTTTGGAAAGTTATTTTTGCAGTAACTGTAGGCAAAATTGGTATATCAATTTTAACTGGGAATCCATTAGGCAATTTCATAGCAACAAACTGACGCAACTTAGCAAAATGTTTGAATGGTGCAATAACTTCTAGAACATTCAGTAACATATCAACACTTAGTGGAAAGTCATCACTCATAGCAATAGTAGCTCGAAAGTTTCTGGATGATTCTTTATAAACCAATTCTCTACCCAGACTAGGATACTGGCCCGGAGGAGCTGCAATGTAGGTCTCCCAGTCAATTCCACTCTCCGGTGGTGGGTTCAATGATGCCCGCCTAGTAGGTTCTCCATTATTGTCTAAATTCTGTGTGTTACCTTTCGTTAAGCTTTCAATAATAGCTTTATTCTTTTGCAAATCATCTGTCGACAAATGTTCCCGTCTTTTACGTGATTCCAAAACTAGTCCTGAAATAGTATATATGTCGCTTCTATAAAGGCCAGCTACAGTCTCTTTTCGGTCTTCACGAAATATCCAGCCAGACTGTGCTCTTAAGAAAGCTATACCTTTAGTAGACATTTGAGCTGCTAAAATGTCACTAGACATTAATATGTCTACCTCATCCTCTATTTCATTTTCTGTCTCTTCATAGCGCACTCTCTGGTACACCTTGGCTTTGTTATCCAGTACAGTAAGAGACTCACTAGGTTGCTTTTCACCTTGAAATATAAATGATATGTCTCCTCTCTCCCATTTCATATCCGTGAAATCCACTAATGTTGTATCTAGCCTGATTCCTGATCCGGATTTGTAAATTTTACAAACATCAGATGGTAGAATTCTTGAGACAAGAGGAACCCATGAGTGGAAATCCCATTTTAGTTCCATGTAAAAATCTTGTATTTGAGCTAGGGCCCTAATGAGGTCGGGTCTCCTGCGTTCCATTTGTTCGCGAGCCTGTTGCTTGAGCTTACGTACGAGCGAGGAGATGGTCTGGCGGTCTCCGTAGCTGATGGCCTCGGCGAGCGGCGACCAGCCCGCGAGGTTCTTGAGCTTGACGGGTGCCCCGTGCGCCAGCAGCAGCTGCACGCACTCGCGCCTCCCCAGCATCACCGCCAGGTGCAGCGCCGAGTTGCCGTGCTTGTCCTTGCGTGCCACGTCCTCCAGGCGCAGCAAAGATGATAGCTTACGCACGTCCCCCTTGAACACGCACTCGTGCAAAGGAAACGCCTCATCCTCCTCACCACACTTAGAGTTAGACATTTCGGTCACCACACCTAAATCATCACTTCTACACAAGCATTCATCGTAATGAGGCGCTATTGTGAGTAATTTTACACTAAGATTAGATTAGATAAGTTTTTACAGAAAATACACCAGGCACGAACATCATACCTAATCGCTTTCAGTTTTTGGATACGTACAAATTACATTACAAACGACTGAAACCCAAAGCTCAGCAGCTGTCAGGGATACTGTCAATTATTCACATTAATTTAGAAGCCATGATATTTAGTTGAGTCAAACTCAAACGTTCAAACATTTCCTTTGAAGTGCCGTAACAGCACTCTCGTTGAAACTTGACGAATTGTCAATCGTTCCTAACCAAAATTTTTGAATATACCATAGTGTATACATACATAATAAAAAGTATTTATATAATTATAAGCATATATATACGACTTTACATAAAGCACTCTACAGACGTCACACGGCTATAATTTTTGTCAGAGCGAACATCGCATTATTCTATCGATGTTTCGAAGTTCGTGGTAGGCCGTATACATGATATGGTATGATATGACAAGCCAAAGCTGCATTCGTTTTTTTTAATGTATGTGCGTCCTTTTTTGGTATAAGAAAAAAATAGGGAGGCATAGTAATATAAAAATATTATCATATATTATAGTAGTATTATATTCTTTGCTTGGCAGAGTATAGTCAAACCTTCTTTTCATTCTTCTCTCAAGTTTTGCTTGAAATGTCCAGTCAAATGATGCTCAGGCCTTAACTTGAAGTATAATTTAATGGAGTCTGATTATTATCGGACTACATAAAATAAATATATAAAAAAAAATAGTGCAACACTCCCCTTGAAAATGTATCTCAAAAATTATACAAGATGGCGTTAATATAGGCCGACAAACCAAGGCTGCAGTATATTTTTTTTTTAATTTATATGCGACTTATTTTTACGGTATAAAAAAATTGGGAGACATAAATTAAAAAAAAAACTGCTGTAACCATAGCTTGTCAGACTATAGTATTGTTTTGGTCATGTTAAGAAAAAAAAAGCATTGACTTGACAGATGCGCATACCGTACTCGAGTTGAAACGCCTTTTTTCCTGTTTGTTGGAATACATCTAAAACTATTGTGCATCGTATTATGATATTTCTATAGTAATTTGGACAATAACAACTTAGGTGTTAGTGCAGTAAAAACTAAAGAAAACTGGCAAATTCGTGCTCTCTGGACCCTAATTTAGTTTGCAAGATACTTTTATTTACCGAGTTCATATTTATTAAATGTTATTAAAGAATCGGCGTGGTATGATTGTTAACTTTGCGAAGTAAATAATCATTATATGCATGTTTACGTTGTTTATAGATATTTAAGATAATTTTTTGTCTATCTCTTAATTTTACATTTTTATTCTGTAAAACATCTTCCTAGGTTGTAGATATTATAAATATATATATATTATATATACTTACGGAATTTTTATGCAGAGATTAGATATTTATAGTGTCTGATAATACCTATGGATTTCAAGATATCTAGTTGTGATTGCTAATGCAAATAACAATGCACAAATTATAAAACTTGAAAAAATACTAATAAAGATAGTCAATCTTACTTTTATTTATATATTGCTCACTAAATTCATTAAAATATTTTCCTTTTAAGAGGGTAGTTTCCTATGTTATTCTGGATTTATAAATGACTTAATTACGGGATAAGTGTTCTTGCTGTGAATCATACATAAAGAAGAGTTTTGGACTTCAGCAGCTAACTTCGTGACCACACATTATGTAAGTATTAACTAATGTTAAATAAATTAAATTTTATGCATGCTTAACATTGTGTGGCGGTTTAGATATTTATTTTATTAGACATAGTTTTTAGTTTGAACCAAACAGAGCTACCTCTAAGTTATTGCATATAAATTACTTTCTGCATTATAATCATAAGGAGTGGAGGTGTTTGGTGTGCCTGTAACATAATTTATTCTCATTTCATCATTACACACAAAATGTCAACAGTTTTCATGAATATTCATTGCTACTTCTCTGAAAATGTGCAATGCAGAGCCAAAGGAAAAGCTTAATAAGATGTGACTCCACATGACCAGCAACCCTAGCACATGTAGACCACAATGCCATCTTATAGCAGAAAAGTGTAGCATATTTCAATGCATTTTGATGCAGGGAGCTATTACAGCAATTAATTCTGTCACTACCATATTTTCTAAAACACCTGTTTAAAAGATTTAACTGTTGCTACACACACGTCAGTTGAAAATTGAAACACTTCATTACCAAGCCCGGTAATTTGCGGGTTCCAATGTAGGGAGGGTTAGGGTAGTAGGTACTTATTGTGTACCTAAGTACATGATAACCTGGTAATTCGCGGGCATATTAGATGAAGGATTAACCAATACTGACATGAATGGAGGTTCATATTTCGATTTAAAACAGTATATCCATAATTACTTAAATGAAACTTAGCAAATTCTTTTTTCATTGTCCATATAATATGTTTTCCATTTAGTCATTCACATCATGTGTTTGATTTTAACCTTAATTTCTCATTACATTTATTATTTAAAAAATTTACTGAAATATAAAATATTCTTAGTCTTGTTTTAACAAATCATGACCAGAAACCACTCCATTTTAATTATGCAAGGTTTAATGATTTTAGGTAAATATTACAGGTGTGTGATGGCTTTATGAGTATGGAATATATTTAGATTTTAACTTCAGTCTTTTCACCCCTAGATGAGTTAATTACATTTTATTTCCTTTAACCTAAATAAAAATAACTTGGCATTTTTAAAGGGCCCTCATTTTCAAGCTGCTCTTTATATCAAATATACATATAGGCAAAAAAAGTCTAATTGTGTTTCTAAAGTTTTTGAATAAAATGCAATGCATAAAACAAGTAGATTTTTATCAAACAGTATAATATCTAGCTCAAAATGATAAAGATAAGTATGTATATTCATACCATACACAATCATGCCGACAAAGTGGTGACATAAAAAGTCGAAAAACTTTTATTTTTCGGGTACCGGGACCCTCCTCCATACACGTAAAGTGGGATGCCGGTTATTTCCTGTTATCCCTCAGGAGGGACATAGGGCCCGAACAATGCTCTTCCATCTGGGACGATTTTGTGCACCATCCTCCAGATCTTCCCATTTGAGACCTGTTACTTCCGCTTCTTTTACCACCGCACCGATCGGCGCCACGTGGATTTAGGACGGCCAGCTCTGCGTTTCCCGGACGGCTGCCATGCTAAGGCCTGCTTTGGAGGATACTCCTGGGATACCTAACATTGTTTTTTTTTTAAATTGTTATAACCAATTTTCACAAAGATTTTTTTTATATTTTACGATATATAGTCTAGTTTAAATTAAACTATTCCAAACCCTCTTTAAACCATCCAATATTGTTTTAAAAATATTGATGTGCCGAAATGGCCCAATTTCCCCAGAATATGAACAAAGTGTCCTAAGTCTTAACCGATGAATAAGTTGAACGGTTAATATTTAAGATAATAAGTTAAACTATGCCTTTATTAATAATGTAAAGGGTAGCGAGATTAGTGTACAATCGTTACCAAGCAGAAGCATGTCAGTAGAAACATTATTCAATTTTATACGAATTTATTTCCTTAAATTTTAAAGCGCCATTGTTAATAAGATTTCCATACAAACGGCAATTTCCGCGCGAGGCATATTTTCGGTGAGCTCTAACTACCACATACACGGATTTATTATTTTAAAGTTTAAATGTCTATGACGGGAAAGTGTTAAAGTTTTACTAAAAAATATTTCTAAGCTTGTTAAGTACGTCAGGATTTAATTATAGTGATTTTAAGGAACAACGTTCATATATTGGGTGCTGTTCATCTTTTGGTTCCTCTACCCTAAAAAATTGTTTTAGAATGTGCAAATCTAGCCCTTTCAAATGATACCCCAGATGACCCAGTAACTAAACTGTTAATTTTTGCCCCCTCTTTTATCGGGCAATTTGCATTGAAAATTAATTAAAATGTATGATTAGAGTCGCACCATAAGGGTTTTTTACCATTTTGGTACGGAACCCTAAAAATACGAACACGGAGACAAATAAAACAAGACAAGACAAGTCATGATCATGAATGATAATACTAACATTTGTAAATCATTTACCTATGTAAAACTTTAATCTTTCGCGTTTTGTACACAATGTGCTACCTGATTACAGTGATTACTTATGTGCTATTACTTTGGCAAATTTTGTTGCATGTAATAAAATTTTAGCGAACGACTGTACTTATTACATTTTCCGTCAATTCCGTCATGTATAAATGATACTTCAATGCCCTAAGATAATTAGGTAAAGCTATAAGAAGCGTTCAACACTTGATCGATCATTATTATTATTATTTATTTACCATTAACATTAGCACTTACAGTTATACCTTACATGCTAACAGGCTATTGTTTAAAATACGTACAAGTCAAAAATAAACATAAGAATTGAAAATAATGATGGAATCTTACAATATTGTCTGAAATGTCTGAATGTCAAGTTGAATACAATAGGTTAAAAAAAAACGACGAAAAAAAACGAACGAAAAGGTATAAACATTGCGTTATGATATAGGAAAGTGGCTGGTCCAAATTGGCAAAAAACTGCTCAGGATCGGGACAAATGGCAGTCTTTGGAAGAGGCCTTTACCTAAGGGGTTCCTGTCAAATGAATTATTAAAGTGCACGCTAAAATGTATGACATATACAGGAAATAAATGTGTTTTTCATTTTATTTTATTTATATGTATACATCGGTAGTATCCAGTATAAGCTTGTAAAACATAATTCTTCATGTACCTATACAAGCATGAATAATTGCTTTTAAATATTTTTTTTCTCATTAATTGACAACTGAAACTGACCATGATTGACATCACTGTTCATGTATCTAACCAATAGTGTTGATAGTCTGGACGGATTTAACCTTATCAACAAACTTAAGGTTATCGCGAATGGTTATCTGAATATTTTCTCTTAATTGTTGTTTTTAAATATGTTGAAGTTTTATTTACTTTAAGCAATGATAAATTACTATTATGAATTATATTTTTGAACAAAAAAATAAAACTTGTATTGAAAGCCTCATTAAAATCAGTTAAGGAAGACGGCCAATGCCCTTGTTGTCAGTTTATGAGGCTATACTACATAACAACTTTACCTATCTCACCGTTGACTTAATTTATTTATGTTGTTTATAGTTCCGTTTACTTATTACTTGAGAACTTGAGATGGTATACTGTTGATAGGCCGGATTAATCACGCAAAATAGGCACAATGGATGTCGATTTGCGGAAAAAGCCCAGGAAAACTAACTAACTAGGCCGGATTAAAGCCCAAACATAAGGAGAGTTTTTCAATGAAATATCTCGGTTTGCAATGAATGCTTAGTAGAGTATTATAGTAGTTTATGTGATTGTATATAATGAAACGCATTAAAACTCGAGTGCGGGTTTATGAAACAAGGCGTTAGCCGAGTTTCATAATAATAATAATATGCACAACCACATTAATAACTTTATTTTGCATCCAGATACAATACCCGAATTTATTACAGCAGGCACAACATACATGCTCCCTAAAGACCAAAATCATTTGAAAGACCCCGCCAAATATAGACCCATTACATGTTTACAGACTATCTATAAAATAATTACAAGTTGTATTTCTGAATTAATCTACAAGCCCATCCATAACAGCCACATACTCGCGGAACAGCAAAAAGGGTGCCGAAAACTGAGCCAAGACTGTAAAGAGCAATTAGTCATAGATTCTATTATTCTAAATCATGTTTTCAAGTCTAAATCAGATCTACACACCATGTATATCGATTACCGAAAGGCCTATGATTCCGTACCACATTCATGGTTACTTAAAGTCTTAGAAATATACAAAATCCATCCTTAACCCAGCTTATTCAGTTTCTAGAAGCAACTATGCATAATTGGACTACCCGACTTACACTTAACACACCGAATGGAGCAATAGAAACCGACCACATTCAAATTCAACGCGGTATTTTTCAGGGAGATGCACTAAACCCTCTCTGGTTCTGCCTCGCACTCAACCCACTATCTAGCATTCTAAACAACACAGAAATAGGACACACACTTACGTACGAATCAAACACAAACGACGGACAGACAGACAAATACGAAATACATTTAAACCATTTACTTTATCTGGATGATATTAAGTTATATGCCTCAAACGAACATGACCTCGAGCAGTTAGCCAACTTAACTGAAACGTTCTCAAGAGATATTCAAATGCAATTTGGGATTGATAAATGCAAAATAAACAGTTTTAAAGCAGGACGACCCTACAGGCATACTTACACATTAGAAACTGGAGAAACTATAGACCCATTAGATGATAAAACAGGTTACAAATATTTAGGATACTTGCAATCACAACTAATACACACCATAGACACAAAAAACAAACTAAAATTTCAGTTCAAACACCGACTGAACTCAATCCTTAAAACCCAATTAAATTCGCGAAATACCATTAAAGCAATAAATACTTACGCAGTACCTATTCTTATATACTCGTTTGGCATAATTAATTGGAATAAATCAGAGCTTAAAAATCTACAGCGCACTATCAATAACACATTGACAAAATTCAGGAAACACCATCCCAGATCGTGCATACAGAGATTGACCCTACCACGGAAGGAGGGTGGCAGGGGACTTATTGATATTTCGAATCTCCATAACAAACAGATAACAACATTGAGAGCGTACTTTCATCAGAAATCTAATTCTTCTTCCATCCAGAATGCCATTGAACAGAATGACAAGAAATTTACACCGTTGAACCTACGGGATAGAACCACCCAAAAATCCGAAGAAATTACTGACAACAAAACCAAAATAGCCGAATGGAGTAAAAAATCCCTACATGGAAGGCATCTTCACGATTTAAGCCAACCTAATGTCGACAAAGTGGCGTCGAACGCATGGCTGAACCGTGGCGAGCTCTTCCCAGAAACTGAGGGGTTCATAATGGCTATACAGGACCAAGTTATGGAGACTCGTAATTATCAAAAATTTATAATGAAAAATAGAGTCACGGATTCGTGCAGGAAATGCAATAGTTCAGGAGAAACTATACAACACATCACCGGAGCATGCAGAGCCATAGTTAAGACAGATTATAAGCATAGGCATGACCAAGTAGCCAACATAGTTCACCAAAAACTTGCAATAAAATATAGCTTAATACCTCAACCGTTCCTTACTATAAATATATACCCAACAGTGTATTAGAAAACCAATCTCACCAAATATATTTCGATAGAGCTATCCTAACAGACCGAACCACACATTATAATAGACCAGACATCACTGTAGTAGACAAAACAAACAAAACAGCCCTTTTAATTGACATAGCAATCCCAAACACCCACAATGTACAAAACACAATTGCCGAAAAACTTACCAAATATACCGATTTGAAAGACGAAATAGCCCGAATATGGAAGTTAAATACAGTTAGCATAGTACCTATAGTTTTGTCTACTACAGGTGTCATCCCGCAACAGCTACACACATCAATAAAGACCTTATCATTGCCACCATCATCATACTTAGTCATGCAGAAAGCAGTAATTTTAAATACATGCCGAATAGTCAGAAAGTTTCTACAGAACGATTTGCAGCCCCCTAACACAAATAATCATCCAGGACCAGAAAACAACGAAGCTGTTTACAGCCAAAACTCCCTTGGTGACTGATATGGGATGCGCTTGGCTTCGGCCCGTGTATTCCATTACACCATTATGCCATTGCATAATGAGAAAAACAAAGAAACAAAAATAATAATATATATATATCGCTACGAAGTTGTGGTTGGATCAAGGGTCAGATGCAGAAGGCGGTAATACTGGACACTGCGCACATAGTCCGAAGGTTCCTCTCTTTGCGGCCCTAACCACCGGCAGCCTGGGCCCAGCCCTGTTGCCGGCGGCACTCTAGGTTAGGTTTTTTATAATGTGTATTTGTTTTGTATTGTTTTTTGTATATTGTTTTGTATTTTATTTTTATATACGTATTGTAAAAATCCTAACCTAAGGAAGAAAATAAATAAACGAAATAATAATAAATATTACGGGACAATCTTACACAAATCGACCTAGTCCCACGGTAAGCTCAATAAGGCTTGTGTTGTGGGTACTAGGCGACGATATATATAATAGACAGATACATATAAATACTTAAATACATAGAAAACATCCATAACTCAGGAACAAATATTCGTGATAAACACACAAATTAATGCCCTGACCAGGATTCGAACCCGGGACCTCCTGCTTCGTAGGCAGGGTCACTACCAACTAGGCTAGGAGGCCGTATAATAACATCACACGAGTGTTTTAATGCCTAAATATTTACAATTACATACACTGCTTTATATACACACATATCATGACTCTCCATGATGCGTCCAAAGCGCATAGAGTCAGTCTATGCTGAGTTTCCTAGATTTTGATAGCATATACTGTGAAAGTGTTAAGTAAACGTCATAATTTCATAGAAGTTTGACGTTTTAAAATAACACTTTTAAGTCTGAGAGTTCATTTGCTGAGAAAAGTTAACGTGGGTTGACTCTATACCTATATCGACCGCCATTGCGACTTTCGGGAATAAAAACTTTTCTGACATTCAAGTTTCGGAGACAAACTCTAGAGTTGGCCCCAATTTTCATATCGTTCGATATCAAAATAACGTGCGACTTGCGTGCGTCATTGTATGCAATTTACAATTCGTTTCAGACTCAACGTCATCTCGATTAATATTAGAAAAGATGTCAAATGAAATTCATATTATTTATCTATAATAACATTTTCACAGATAAGAAATTTGTTGTAACAAAAAAGTTTTTCTCAAACATGATCGTAAATTTATTTATTTATTTATTATTGTCCGCTGCTCTAACTTTTTAAATCTGCGTAGGTACTAACACTAAACTGACAAAGGAAAAATTACATACAGCCAACGACCACTAGATACTTGCGACATTAAAGAAACAAATTCTATGTTTCTATGTGCGGTTAAACATGGTGCTCGAATAGCTAATTCAAATTGCATATTTAAAAAATAAAAAAGGTGGTAAATTGAACTTTTTTTCCTTATTAACCTATTTACCTAGTAGTTGTTTTAAATTTAATATTTCCTTACAATGTTTGAGAAAAGCACTATACAAGCCTCGGCCGGAAGAGAGATTGCAGGACTTGTTTAATCCGGCCTCGTCTACGCCTCGGCCGTCTACCACAAACTCTTACTTCACGGCCTCTGCAGTAATGTACTATATTATTATGGGGGCCTTTTTAAGCGATTTTGAACGCATTATTGAGGGCTAATGATATGTGGGTATATGAAATATTTAAAATTTAAATGAACCTTAAGATGAATGCACCAGTAGGCGTAGCGAACAGTTTTCTCGTTGCACCACATTTTAACACGGAAGAAGGCAATGACGCGTCATTTCCGAACATCCGATATATCCTTCCCGCACGTAACTGAAGCTCGATCGATAACAGATGTGCAAGAAATTGTAAATATTTCAAACGTACATTTTAATGTTAACATTTCTTGAGCCACTTTGCATGATCCTGGGCGTCTGTAAAGTTAGAGAAAACCTACTTAGTCGGTTACTAAGTTCCGTTACTGAGATTTCGACTGATAAAACATAATAAATATCTGTAACTTTAAGTGTCTCTTCATGAATTAAATGCTTTTTCTGTACTGATCAAAATAAATTAAGAGTCAATGGAAAAAAAAACATCAAATTTATAAATTTTCTTGTGATCTTCGAAATTGTAAAAAGTCACAAACGGCGTTCCATTTATATGAAAATTACTATTCGAAAAGTAGTTGCAACTCAGTGTCACAGTTATCCAAAACTTACAAAAGTTGATTGTAATATAATACTTTCATAGTTTTATTTTATGGCATATTTTAGAACTAGCAATTGTTTTTTAAAGAAGTCTATACTTCAGCTATGTTCTTCCTGAACCTTACGTATTTTTCAGTTTAGAGCAAAAACTCGTAGATTAGATGTCCATGCGATGAGTACGTGTACGTAGACTCTCTAGGACATGTAAACTACTCGTATCTATGCCATCGCTTAAGTATATATATATATATATATATATATATATATAAATGAAGACTTTTTAAAGGGAATAAAATGAAATAGGGGCCTAAATCAACTTGAGCAAGGAGCGTGCATTTGATGTGTTTTTTCATGACTGTTTCCAAATGTTTCAAGAAATTGTGTGAAATCGAAACAACAATTTTAATTAAATTATATTGGAAGTTTTTCAATATTAAACTACCTTTCAAACAACATGTGTAAATAATTAAAAAATCGCACGTTTTTCTATTTCTACAGCAAAGTCCCAGTAACAGAACTTAGTAACCGACTAGATAAGTTATAATAATTATCTAAGGCATGAGAAGTAGGTATCCGTAGTCCGTTCTGGCGGGATATTATGAGAGAACGGTGGGAGAGCGTTGCCGATTCGAATCAGAAACGTCTGCCAAAGTTAGGCACTCTACATTTCATTCTGAATAATAGGAAATTATAACACATACAGTTGTGGTCAGATAATTAAGAACAAGATTTTTTCCCCGTACAAATGTATGAATTCGTTCCTAATTAAGTTGAATTTTGGTTGAAGTGTTCGCTGGATCATCAATATTTTATTAAATTACTTAGCAATACATACGAGTATACCTTATTTAAGCATGGATAAATTGGTCAATTACTTATTTAATTATCATCAAATTTGCTAAGTCCTATTTGTACGCATTTGTAAATATGGGAAAAACAAACTTGTTTTTCATTATTTGGCCACGACCGTATGTATTCATCACGTCTTTATGAATAATTTCGACGTATTTGTAATTGCCACCAATTGGTGACGTCTATGGAAATTTAAGCCTCCGATTGCGCATATTTAATATGGCCGTATAGGACTCACTTATACTGGACAGGTGGTAAGTGATAGGAATTAGAGCAAGGTCAAATTACTTTCCCCACATGTGGATAAAATGAGATTTTCCACGCTAGTGAGGGGAAAAATATATTAATATGCTTGGTAGCACAAACGTCTATGACTAACTGTATACAGGATAGCACACATTTCGAAAAACAATGTTGAAATTTGGTATGATGCTGATGAAACGTTAAGGTTAGGCTCTTTTGATTACAAAAAGCAACTGCATAAGTTTGCGAATAAAATACAGTATCCAAAAGAAAACACTTGAAACGGCGATAACTTTCGTCAATATTTTCCACCAGATAGTTGCAAATAAACTAATTGCCTTGCAAATAAACTAATTGCCCTTTTTTGTAGGCGGATATCTACTTTTGCAGAAACCTCATACAATTTAAAGTCTCGTACCTACTCTAAAATGCTGAATCTCGTCTAACTATTTTTTACATTCATTTATTTTTGCCAAATTTTTTGCAAACTAAATCCCATCAAAAACATTAGGCACATGTAAAAAGACACAAGTCTCGCTCTGCAGTTCCTATGCTGCTGCACGAACTGAAATGTTACCAACCAAATCGGTTATTCGATATCGGGAGTTGTCCATAGAACGCGAATTCCACCGACTTGCCTATATTATTTTTTCTACTCCAGCACTTCTATCTGTCAATAAGTTGACTGACAGCGGTGCTGGACAGTTTGCTTGATGACATACTAGGGAATAATATTCAACTTAACGACGCCCAATTCGGTTTCAGGCAGGGTTTATCTACCGAGAGCGCAATACTATGTCTCAAGCAAACTGTTCAATACTATACATCTCGTGAAACGCCAATATTTGCCTGTTTTTTGGACTTGTCAAAGGCTTTTGACACAATTTCCTATGACCTGTTGTGGCGAAAGCTGCGTGATGATACTTCTGTTCCTCAAGAAATTACCGCTGTTTTCAGGTATTGGTACAGAAAGCAGAGAAATAGTGTAAGGTGGGCTGGCGCTTTCTCTGACTCGTATGTTATGAAATGCGGAGTTAGGCAAGGAGGTCTGACCTCGCCAAAACTTTTTAACGTTTACGTGAACGGCCTGATCGAGGAGCTCAGCAGTTCTCATGTCGGATGTCACATAGAAGGCGTTTGTGTAAATAATTTAAGCTACGCCGACGATATGGTGCTGCTGAGCCCCTCGATGGGGGGGGGGTTAATTCAGTTATTACGCATTTGTGAGGCATATGCGGAAGCTCATGGCCTCAGGTACAATGCCTCGAAAAGCGGGGTCATGCAATTCAAAGCTGGTAATAAAACTTACCCCATGGAACCAGTCACACTTTGTGGTACTCCTTTAAAGAGAGCTGACAGGTTCAAGTACCTTTGCCACTGGGTAACCGAGACTATGTCAGATGTCGAGGACATTGAGCGTGAGCGCCGCGCCCTGTGCGTCCGCTGTAACATGTTGGCCCACAGATTCGCACGGTGTAGTAAGGAAGTTAAACTAACGTTATTTAAGGCTTTCTGCCAAACCTTCTACTCGTGCGGTTTGTGGACCAATTTTACTCTGCGGGCCTATAGTGCGTTGCGCGTGCAATATAATGATGCGTTCAGGATGTTGTTTGGGCTGCCTCGGTATTGTAGTGCGTCTACAATGTTCGCGGAGGCGCACACCGACTGCTTTTCAACCGACTTCAATATTTCTAAAAGAGGAGGTTCTCAATTCGTCTGATTTTTTTTATATTTTTTTTTTAATGGATGTTCACTCATAACTCCGTCATTACTGAATCGATTTAAATTTTTTTTTGGTTTTCTGAAAGTAGATGGTTCCAGGTTGGTCCCGTTTTTTTTCAAAATCCATTTCTGATGATGGGATCCATGAGGAACTGAGGGAACTCCTCAAATTTGAAAGGCACATGAATGCTGATTTGGGTGATTTCTTTAGAAAATCGAGCATTTCTTTACGAAAATCATCAATTTGGTGGAGTGGATCTGATAATGAAGACCAGGGATGGCAAAGTAGAACTGCTTGGTAATTCCCAGGACTATCATCCGATTTAAAAAAATATTTTTTTGTCTGAAAATAGATGGTTCCAGGTTTGTCTCGTTTTTTTCAAAATCAATTTCTGATGATGGGATCCATGAGGAACTGAGGGAACTCCTCAAATTTAAAAGGCACATGCATGATGATTTGGTTAGTTTCTTAAGACACTCGAGCATTTCTTTACGAACATCATCAATTTGGTGGAGTGGACCTGCTTGGTAATTCCCAGCTCTATCATCCGATTTGAGACATTCATCTTTTCTTTGTAAAGAAATACCTTCAAGATAGTCCTATTTGATTATAGTTCTATTTTGATGATGGAATTAATGAGGGATTGAGAGAACTCCTCAAATTTTAACAGCACATGCATTCTGATTTGAGGGTTTCCTTAAGTAACTAAAACATTGTTTTGAGGGAGCCAACATTTTGATGAAGTGGACCTGATGATGAAGACCAGGGATGGCAAAGTGGAACTGGTCAATAAACCTAGCTCTACTTATTATCCTAGTTGTGACATTCATCTTTTTTTTGATTTGATTTATATTCTAATGATGGAGTTCTAGAAGAATTCAGAGAACTCCTCAAATTTGAACGGCACGTTCATTGTGATTAGAGGGTGTTCATAATTAGGTTAGGCATTTTCTTACTGTGGCCATCATTTTGCTGGAGTGGACCTGATGTTGATAATCAGGGATGGCATAATGAAACTGCTCGATAATTTACAGTCTGTCATCCAATTTAACACATTGTTATTTTGTTTGTTTTAAAGGTCTACAAGGGAGTTCCGTTTGATTATACTTCACATGTAATGATGGAAGCCCTGGTACATTAAGAAAGCTCAATTTTCAATCGTAAACGTGCGGTGTATTGGATATTTGTGAAGTAAACTTTCTAACTCAAACAAATTCAAAATTTCACTTTTACCGGGAACCAAATGAAGTCGGTTTTTTTTTTCTTAAAAATTATTTGCGATCATGAGGAAACGGTCTGCGTCTCTCCTCATTCGTAGTCTTGACAGCTCAAATAGCATCCTGCGCACGTTAGCCCACCGCTGGGACTCGCCGCTACTGCAGCGATACGTTCAGCTGCATGCACCTGTATTGGCGGTGCCCAGGCGCCTTTAATTTAAATTTTATTTATTGGAGTGAATTGGATTTAATTTATTTGAGTGAATTTAATTTAATTTAATTTAATTGGATGTAATTTGATTAAATTTAATTTGATTGAATTCATTATTAACAATAGCGATAAGTTTGTATATTATACTCTAACTCTATGGATTGAAGGTGCGAAATAAATGATTTGAATTTGAATTAAAAAAGCATACGTCATTACGTTGTTTATGGTATTCCATAAGAACATTGCTCCTTTGGATTTTCATACAATATATGAGCACATACGACACATATACGACAAACAAACGACGAACCCTGTTTACAATTGTGCCCTACGATTTGAAAATAGGCATGCATCCGATATTTTATACTGACATCGTAGTGTATTGTGCCTACCTGTCAAAAACCTACCTGAAATAAGAACTGTCGAACTTTGAAATGTTATTTTAAACGTTGTGACGACCGGTTGGCGTAGTTGGTAGTGACCCTGCCTGCTAAGCCGATGGTCCTGGGTTCGAATCCCGGTATGGGCATTTATTTATGTGATGAACACAGATATTTGTTCCTGAGTCATGGATGTTTTCTATGTATTTGTATATAGTATATATCGTTGTCTGAGTACCCGTAACACAAGCCTTCTTGAGCTTACTGCGGGACTTAGTCAATTTGTGTAAGAATGTCCTGTAATATTTATTTATTTAAACGTTAAATGTTACTTTGAACTTCTATGAAACTATGACGTTTACTTAACACGTTCACAGCCTGTGCTATCGAAATCTAGAAAACGGACTCTTAAGTAACTACATCCATATAAATACATACGATTACAAACTTACTTTTGCAGTTTGTATGTCTTGTGTCTTTAATTTTTTATGCTTTGATAGGCTAATAAACTACTTATGTTTTAAAATTTGGAGCTTCTGAGCCTGCTTGAAGTACCTTAGAGTTTTGATTATCGGTGAGTGTGTGAGTGAGTGACCAAACTGAGGAACTTTGACGATCGATAGTTCTTAAATTACAAGTTCAAATTATATGGTTTTGACAATATATCGACGTCATGTTATAGACAACATGTCACTGAAATTTAAGGGCTCTAGCTTCAACCAGCGCGAAATTACAGGAGGTTGTAAATGGCCTGAACTGCTTTGAGAAAAGGATGGTACGGCCGTGTCTTTGTTTTGCTCGACTTGTGGGGGGCACTGTAGACCCACTTCCCGTTTTTAGATTAAGGTGAAACTTCACAGTGTGATAGGGTGACAACACAATGTTATGGTACTAAAGAGCCGATCTGATGATACTCATGAGATTATAAGGATGTGATAAAACATCGCAACCAACGCAACTTGTATTTGTATTTTGGCGCTGTGGCAATCGGGCAAAATATTGGCGTTATACTTATTTTAGTACTTCATGTACGAGTATTTAAAAAACCCGGCAGCTTTGTCCCGCGGCTTCGCTCGCGTTAGAAAGAGACAAAACGTAGCCTATGTTATTGAAGGGATGGAGAGGTAACATAGGCTACGTTTTGTCTCTTTCTAACGCGAGCGAAGCCGCGGGACAAATCTGCCGGGTTTTTTAAATACTCGTACATGAAGTACTAAACTCTCCATCCCTTCAACTATCTCCACTTAAAAAATCACGTCAATTCGTCGCTCCGTTTTGCCGTGAACTGCGGACAAACAAACAGACACACACACTTTCCCATTTATAATATTAGTATGGATGGCACGGAACCCTCCGTGCGTGATTCGACTTGCGCTTGGCCGGTTTTTAGGGTTCCGTACCTCAAAAGGAAAAATCGGAGCCCTTATAGGATCACTTTGTTGTCCATTCGTCCGTCCGTCTGTCCGTCAAGACCCTTTATCTCGGGAGTGCGTGGAGGTATCGAGTTGAAATTTAAACTATATACTAAGGTCTACGGTCCCTTGAAACCGTATTCTGCGTTTTCCGAAATTCATCCCCTAAGGGATAAGAAAGGGGGTTGAAAGTTTGTATGAGGTGTGAATCATTATTCAGATTGCAGACTTAAAACTTTGTTTATAGACTCTTTGATACTACACAAGAAAAGTATATTTAGAGTTTTTTGAAATTCATCCCCTAAGGAATAAAAAAGGAATTGAAAGTTAGTATGAGATGTGAATATTCAAGACCCTTTATCTCGGGAGTGCGTGAAGGTATCGAGTTGAAATTTAAACTATATACTAAGGGTAAGGTCTAACGGTCCCTTGAAACCGTATTCTGCGTTTTCCGTAATTCATCCTCTAACGGATAAAAAAGGGGGTTGAAAGTTTGTATGAGATGTGAATCATTATTCAAACTTCGTTTATAGACTCTTTGATACTTTACAAGAAAAGTATATTTAGCGTTTTTTGAAATTCATCCCCTACGGGATAAAAAAGGAATTGAAAGTTAGTATGAGATGTGAATATTTTTTTAAGTTACAGACTTAAAACTTCGTTTATAGACTCTTTGATACTATACAAGAAAAGTATATTTAGCGGTTTCCGAAATTCATCCCCTAAGGGATAAAAAAGGGGTTGAAAGTTTGTATAAGGTGTGAATAATTTTTCAGGTTTCAGACTTGGAAACTTCGTTTATAGATTTTCTGATAATTTATAAGAAAACCGTATAGGGATTAAAAAGCGGGTGGGGGGGGGGGGGGGAAGTTTAATCATTTTTATTATGTTCGGAACGGAAAAAGTTCCGTGCCATATTAAAAATAAAAGTTAATTAATATTGTGAGATGGGCTGGGGTATACTCAGATCCATATAAAATGGAATGTGGCGTGAGACAAGGAGGGCTAACCTCACCCACACTGTTTAATTTGTACATGAATGGATTGATTGAGGAGCTTAGCAGTGCTAGTGTCGGTTGTTCGGTGGACGGCTGTTTTGTCAACAACATTAGCTATGCCGACGACATGGTGCTGCTGAGCCCCTCGATAAATGCTCTAAAAGTCATGCTGGATATATGTGAGAGATATGTCGTGGCCCACGGGCTTAAATATAATGACAAAAAGAGTGAGGTTTTAGTCTTTAAGTCAGGTACTAAAACTTATTCCGTACCACCCATTAGTCTAAATGGTTCTCCTCTTCAGACTGTAACAAAGGTCAAATATTTGGGCCACTGGGTCACTGACACTCTCAGAGATGATGTTGACATGGAAAGAGAACGCAGAGCACTATCTGTTAGGGGAAATATGTTGTCACGCAGGTTTGCACGCTGTTCCAGAGAGGTGAAAATCACGCTGTTTAAAACTTACTGCCAAAACCTGTACACGTGCAACTTGTGGAGCAATTACACCCAAAAAACATTTAGTGCTCTGCGTGTCCAGTACAACAACGCCTTTAGGGGATTGTTGGGGCTGCCCTGGCGCTGTAGCGCATCAGGGATGTTCGCTCAGTGGAACACAGACGGCTTCCACGCAGTGTTGCGAAAGCGGGTGGCATCCCTGTGGACTCGAGTGCGGAGCAGCACCAACACTCTCCTGAAGGTGATCGCAGAAAGGGTTGATAGCCCTCTTATCACTCATTGGATGCTGATGCATGTTCGGTCCAATGAGCATTATGTTTTCTACTAACATTAGGTATAAGTAGTTTAATAACATAACTTTGTATAGATGTAAAAAATATGGACACCCTGCTGTCTGAAATAAAAATATTTCATTCATTCATTCATTCATATCTGTGCGGAACCCTCTGTGGGCGAGTCTGACTTGCACTTGGCGGGTTTTTTCGTTTAGTGAGATTGTTCGTGTTCTCGCAAACGTTATATTGAGAGAATATTCTCTGGACTACTATTCTGGTGGTATTCACGAAATGTATCGATTCACGTTATGTTTTTTTACACACACACTTTCCCATTTATAATATTAGTATGGATGGCACGGAACCCTCCGTGCGTGATTCGACTTGCGCTTGGCCGGTTTTTAGGGTTCCGTACCTCAAAAGGAAAAATCGGAGCCCTTATAGGATCACTTTGTTGTCCATTCGTCCGTCCGTCTGTCCGTCAAGACCCTTTATCTCGGGAGTGCGTGGAGGTATCGAGTTGAAATTTAAACTATATACTAAGGTCTACGGTCCCTTGAAACCGTATTCTGCGTTTTCCGAAATTCATCCCCTAAGGGATAAGAAAGGGGGTTGAAAGTTTGTATGAGGTGTGAATCATTATTCAGATTGCAGACTTAAAACTTTGTTTATAGACTCTTTGATACTACACAAGAAAAGTATATTTAGAGTTTTTTGAAATTCATCCCCTAAGGAATAAAAAAGGAATTGAAAGTTAGTATGAGATGTGAATATTCAAGACCCTTTATCTCGGGAGTGCGTGAAGGTATCGAGTTGAAATTTAAACTATATACTAAGGGTAAGGTCTAACGGTCCCTTGAAACCGTATTCTGCGTTTTCCGTAATTCATCCTCTAACGGATAAAAAAGGGGGTTGAAAGTTTGTATGAGATGTGAATCATTATTCAAACTTCGTTTATAGACTCTTTGATACTTTACAAGAAAAGTATATTTAGCGTTTTTTGAAATTCATCCCCTACGGGATAAAAAAGGAATTGAAAGTTAGTATGAGATGTGAATATTTTTTTAAGTTACAGACTTAAAACTTCGTTTATAGACTCTTTGATACTATACAAGAAAAGTATATTTAGCGGTTTCCGAAATTCATCCCCTAAGGGATAAAAAAGGGGTTGAAAGTTTGTATAAGGTGTGAATAATTTTTCAGGTTTCAGACTTGGAAACTTCGTTTATAGATTTTCTGATAATTTATAAGAAAACCGTATAGGGATTAAAAAGCGGGCGGGGGGGGGGGGGGAAGTTTAATCATTTTTATTATGTTCGGAACGGAAAAAGTTCCGTGCCATATCTGTGCGGAACCCTCTGTGGGCGAGTCTGACTTGCACTTGGCGGGTTTTTTCGTTTAGTGAGATTGTTCGTGTTCTCGCAAACGTTATATTGAGAGAATATTCTCTGGACTACTATTCTGGTGGTATTCACGAAATGTATCGATTCACGTTATGTTTTTTTTTCTGAGAAGAAGAGAAACAATTATAAATATAAGTAATATCTTCTAAGGTTTTGTGAAATTGTGACTAATGCTCATTTAAAGGGATCGCGTGGACTATATACCTGCCTACACAACATACGGATTACAAGACCCAAATATACTTAGTACCTACTCAAAGGTTAAAATCTGAAAGAGATCTCTTTAGCGATAAAACCGCCTGTTGTTTAACTTTACTTTTGTCTTCTGTAATATGTGTCCTATAATGTATCGATATATGTGAATATCCGACAGCTCAAAAGTGCCAAAAAAAATCCGGTCACTGCAATTATGATAACTTGATAAGTCGGGTTTTCCGGACATACCGCACACGAAATCACAAACATTTATCTCAAATGAGCTTTATAAATTGTTGCTTGCTTTATAAATATTAAAAATGTTGTGTTACTATAAAATAATTTTATTTCATTATAGTAGGCATTTTATCACCATGAGCCGACGAGAAGTGTACTTGTTGTTGAGTTCAAGTTGAGAGTAAAATGTTTGTATTAATTTCTAACTAAAAAACAAAAACAGTAAAAATAACAAAACTGTTTTATAATTATAAAAAAAACAATAAAAAAAAATTGTACGGAACGGAGCACTAAAAAACCGACAAATTTATTTCACACTGGGTGAAGTCTGGGTCTGGGACTGGGTTCAGGTTCATGTCGTATGTGGTCATTATCATCCGTTAAAATAAATCACTATTATTTACCAAGTTGACAGTTTTCTAAGAAAATTGCGAAAATTCGCGTGAAGTTACCTCAATGCGGATTACCGCGAGTCGAGTTTCCGCTAGGGGCGCTAGTGGAACGTGGGTCCTGCGGGAACATTTCAAACGTCACTTTGACAATTCTCTCATAAAGACACAGGACCCACGCATAAGTGGCGCCGCCTGGTATACGGTAGCTCCCATTCCTTATGGATCGTATCTGAACCAGATTGCTATTCAAGTAACCTGTAGGTTATCCCTTCCAAATAAAAATAATTACCCAAATCGGGTCACTGAGATACCTAATATATATTTAAAAAAACTTTTTTTTTTTTTTTTTTGAACCTGGCAGGGGCTCCATGCACTGAGCTTTGGAGCGTACGGACTGTGAAGTGGGATGGTAGCCTGGGGAAAATCCAGGACCCTTCCACGACATCACACGATATTTACTACTCTGGAATACTCCTTCTGAGTTTGCGCTCCAGAGAGATCGGTTGGACCGGGTCCAACCAAATCTGAGGTGTGTGTAAGAAAACTAGCTACTGGGAGTTTTATTGCTGGTTCGCTACCCCTAACCTAGCCGAGAAGATTCCAGCAAGAAACTCAGCTAGGTCCGATCGCGGTCGGATTGATGCTATCCGGTACGCGGCGGTACCGGGTCGATAACGGACTGAAATTAAAAAAAAAAAAAAAAAAAAACAAAAAACATACATGCGATCATTTATATGACATCATTTATATGAGGATATCCTCCTTCGTGAAAATTACGTCTTTTAAAAAGCAAAACAACTAGAGGCAAGAAAACCAGTAAATTTCTTTGAAATGTTTGTATTGTATGAAGTGACGTTGTTTTTGTCTTTAGCTTCACATTACTGTTTTTTATAGCGTTCACCGTATTCTTATAACTTCCGTAGCAATGTGAGGTATTGACGATGAACAATATATAGCCGAAATACTTATGTTTATGTATGCCTTTTTCTACTTTTCTTCTATTCAGATATTTCATATTGCAATTGTACCATTTTTACCCAAGTATATTGGTAACGTGTTTGCATCTGTACATGTGTCAGTTCTCTTCTTACTTTTTTGCATGTCAACGTGGACGACCCGGACATTGGGATATGTAAACGCTAATTTAATGTCAAGTGCATGATCATGAAGATAGGTATCTTATCTAGTTGAGTCCTTTTGTCAACGTAATACTACTTATATATTTACGCCCTTGACGGTCTGAGTACAAATGTAAGGGCCAGTTCATTAATGGAACACTGATTATTAGTAACATGTACGGTTTTTGCCAATCTGTAGTTTGTAAAGAGCAGAGTTTTCGTATATGTGCAGTGTTATAGTATAGGTGTAGAGTAAGTAAGGAAGTAGGTGTTGTGGAACCGTCCTGTGATTACGTGGGGGCGGGTCGGCGTCGGCGTGGTGCGGGGTCGGACCCGCCGCGCCGGGGCGCTGTTGTTCACCCTCCGCGCACCCCTGTCTCTGCCCAGCGCCCCTATCTCTATCTAACATCAGTTGCACGCTTCCAGCCTTCGAAGCAGTTCGTGTAAGCGTTATGCCGTATTACCTCCAGCCAGCGCTTCTTCACACAAACCTTGTACAGCCTCTTCGGTTCGTTGCATCGATGCATGGACCACATTAGATGCTTTGACTGCACTTCATTATTCATTTATACATGCCGAAGACAGCGATTTGTTAGTGTTCCATCATACATCATAGTCATTGTTTTGTTATCAATGTTATCATATAGGGAAACTAGTTCCATATTCATCATGAGATCATGACTTGTATATTAATTCATTACAATCATCGCCAAATTAAAAATAATAGCAAAAATCAGTGGTTGTTTCGTAGTAAACGCAGTTTTATTAGAAATGGAAAGTTTTTTGTGTATTGGTTGGCATCGTTTTTTAAGACAAAATCATCAGTGGTAGTTAGCATCAAAGCTATAGAAAGTAAAAAAAAAATATTATTGATAAAAATAATTTGTTAAAATTTAAAATAAATAAATGTATATTTTCATCCGAAAGGTACATTAAAAGTTAATTGAATACGAATAATTAGATTTCCGGTTAAACTGTGGTAAAAAAAATACATGAGTGAGTGTAGGTTCTATAAAGAAATATACAAAATATACCTTAAACGTAACGCATTCGGAACACTAACACATGATAGTGTTTGTATTGGCCACCTATTAGAAATAAGTTTTCTAAATACAACATTTGTGCAAAAAGCTGAGTTGTGTAGTAAGTGGCATGGTTCCCGAGAATCCCGAGGATAACGGGACAGCTGATCGCCGTGCTCGCTGGGCGGCTGGCGGCTGGGCGCCGGTAGGGAGCAGGCGCGCCGCCGCCGCCGCCGCAAGGTCGCTGGTATCGAGCGGCACCGGTCAAATATTTAGCAAGCGAAACACGCGTCCGGTCCGGTCCGGTGTTCGCTTCTACTCCACAACATACACTTTCTGTTTTACTTTATACATGTCATGTCACTTACGTCAGACGTCACTACTATCTGAATCTAAAATGATAACCCGTGTTTTTATATTACTGTCTATTAACACGTAACGTGATTCGGAATATATTAGTATCAAACTGCAATACAGGCTTAGAAACTTTAGGAAGAGTGAAGGTGTTCGTGCCAACTCGTATACCTATATTATAATATCGCATTCACGGATTTAGGCATATCACCATTATCAAACGTTTCATTGGACCATGATAGCAGTAAATATCTTTATCTCTAAATTCTGGAATCATAAGACTTTTTGAATTAACATATATGTTTTAGAAGTAATTTATAATCATCGAAGTCGCAAAAAAAGTATATTCTGTTTCCATTTTCAAAACTAGTCGAGGCCAGATATGTCATTCTCATTCGATTCACTTATCCGATGTTTCCGATATCTACTGTGTTAGGATACGACGCTGAACTGAAGTAGGGCGACATTGGTGGCGATCAATCAAATGTTCACTCTGGTTTATTTATGTTATGTCACACGATAGACGTGAATGTACAATTCACGACGTCATCGATATTGGTGACGTTATCGATTATGAGATCGTCATTGGAATAGGTGCCAAGGCTATCTATTGACAGGAATTCTTTCGACAGTACAACCCGGTATGTGGTTGTTAGTTTTGATTAAGCTTATTTGTATAGTGCCAAAATTATCAATTGTTAGATTAACTATAAATAGTGCTATATCAGAATCAAGTGTAGCCTGAACTATATTTTCGACGACATATATGTCTAAATACAAAAGCCCAAAATAGCAAATTTTGTTACTTAACTTACTATAAAAATTAAACAAAATTTAGGTGTTGATTTAACGTACCTACCATTACATCGTTTCTTACAGAATTTCAAGCGACAGAGACAAACACTCGAAATTCAAAAATTGGCTCGATCATATAGTTACGATGAAACTTTCTTATTTATAATTATATATATTAATACCTTTGACTCCTCGCAACAGTCGCAACGTAGTGTTTGGTGATACGGTACCAGAAGGCCTAGTATAAAAATTGAACGACATTAACTTCTCGACCGCGTTAGCGTATCGAGGGGTCAAAATATGAAAGTTGCCGGATGATTTAAATAAACGGCAAACATAATTTGAACTCTCGATACGCTAACGCGATCGAGAAGTAAGTGTCGTACAACTTTAATACTAGGCCTTCAGTAAAAGTGTTAGTACCTATCTACTTTGCGGTGGTAGTTAACATGACGTTTCCAATGAGCGAGTTAGGTACGAGTACTTATGTCAAATTCATATTGAATTTTTTTTTAAATCACAATCTGCAATAGTTTTGAAATTTAGTGATTGTCTGGCATATGTAAATGAATAGTAAAGGACAGTCAGCAAAATAGATAGAATTAAAAACTTTTTAAAACCTTTATTACTTAGGTATATTGTTGTCTGCCACTAATAACGCAATTTGAGACTAGTCGCTTCAATATGTTTTTGTCAAAGACGTCACTTGACTAAATATGTATTAAAATGACAGCTCACACAGTAATTTAATTTTCAAAAGGTATTATTAGTTTTTTGAAAATAAAATAAATATATGACGACTCGGTGTAAATAGGATATACTTACTTTAATTTAATGTTAACAACCAGAGATTCAATATTTTAAAAATATGATTAGGTCAGGGAGAAAGTCTTTTCGTATTTTGTATAAAAAAAAAATATTTTTCTTATGCTTTTACTGTGTATATCTGGTTGGTTTTAATAATATCATAAGATTACTTATTCAAAGTTGTAATATATAAGAAAAAAAAAACTTTTTCTGTAATTTATTTATTTGTTTTCTGCCCTGAAAACAAGTGAATCTGACGGAGAAATTTAATACATTTTAAAATGTTCCTCAGTCCCGAAGTCGATTTGTAGTTACCGACCACTAAATAATATATATATAATATGGGTACCCTTATTGTTGTATTATGTAGGTATTTATATTTCTTTTTTTTATTTTTATTTATTTATTTAAACCTTTGGGAAACAAACAGGCATAATCAATACACATAGTTAAACAAATAAGACATACATAAGCCAAACAGTTTCCACTAATGACTAATAACATTTCAGTTGCTGAGTGTGATATTAAGAGAGTTTGACAGTTATTTTACTTATTTGACAACATGCACTAAATACAATCTATCAAAACACATTCATAGGTACGACTTCAAATGAAAATTATAATTTTACATACGAAAAAAGATAAAGTATAAGTACTAAGCATTAAGCATTGCTATTTCTACTGCAAGTTTACTTTTTATTGCAGAGACATACTGTTTGAATGGCAGGTGGAATATATCAATGTCGGTAAATTTTTCATTATATATACTACACGCTCTTGCTTAAAACCTATTTCTTGCATATGTTGTTCGTCCAAAGTTAATTGCAAATAAATTAGTAGATCGAGTTCGCCGATTGGGACATCTAATTGAAATTTCTGAAAGAAGGTTAGGAGAATCGATAAGGCCATGTAAAATTTTGTATAAAAATATCTGGTCGCGAATTTCTCTTCGTGTTTGAAGAGACTCCATATTGCCACCGGTAAATTTTCCAAACTTATATTTCATTTTTCTGATAAATTTATTCTGAATTTTTTCTATAATATTAATGTGAATTTTGAAATATGGATTCCATACTGTAGTGGCGTATTCTAAGTTCGATCGAGCAAATGCGTTAAACAAAAGTTGCAATGTCTTAGGGTCTTTAAAATCTTTACCCTGTCGAAATATAAAGCCCAGCATTTTGTAAGCTTTTGCCGAAATTTTATTGATGTATGGAATTAATTGTAATTCGCTGTCGAGACATAACCCCAGATCCTTCACTTCCGAGACTACTTTAGGAGTCTTGTTATTTAAAGAATAATTATACACAAAATTATTGTGTTTTCGCGAAAATGTAATGGCACAACACTTTTCAATATTTAAGTACAATTCATTCACGGAGCAATATGAACTCAATCTATCAAGATCGGTCTGTAGTTTAAAACAATCTTCTGGAGACCTGATGATGGTATATATTTTAGTGTCATCGGCATATAATAACAATTGGGAAAATTTGAAGCATTCAATAACGTCATTTATATAAATATTGAATAATAATGGACCCAAGTGGGATCCTTGAAGTACGCCCGAAAATACGGGGACAAAGCTGGAGGTGTGTCCCTTGATAGCAACAGTTTGCGTTCTATCGCGTAGGTATGATGTAACTGTAAGCCACCTGAGAAGATTACCGTGAATACCAAACTCTTGTAATTTATAAATAAGTAGGGAGTGCGAAATTTTGTCGAAAGCTTTCGAGTAATCTGTATAAATAACATCCACTTGAAAACCCTTATCCATAGCATTTGTTTTATAATCAATTAGTTGACACAAATTGAATTCAGTGGAACGTCTATTGATAAAACCATGTTGCTGATTTATTAATTTAGGTCGAACTGCGTGAAATAGAGTGTCGTAAATAATTTTTTCGAAAAGTTTAGGGATAACCGATAACTTTGGGATACTTCGATAGTTTTTGATGTCGTGTTTATTGCCACTTTTAAATATTGGCACTACGATCGATCTCTTCCAACAGCTTGGTAATGTCCCGGTTCTTAAAGAAAGATTGAATAATAGACTAATGGGAAAGGCCAACCTAGTATGACAGTTCTTCAAAAATATCGGATGTTTTATTTGATAATGTATTATGTTTGTTTGTCTGACACACAAGTCGCGCAGTATGCTATCCCGCACACCTCGCTGGCTCTGCAGAAAACCAGCGCCGTTGACAACGCTTAGTCGTGCCAACTGCAATGCTGAGTGGAGATCATTTCAGCCTCACATCACTTTACCATGTATACTTCTTCTTTATCTTCTTTGTAAATGTGTTTCTGTAATGATGTGTTGTCTGAATAAATGTTGTTCTATTCTATTCTATTCTAGTCAAATTTGCAGCTTTGTCTATGGACCTTTAGAATTTTCATACAATATACAAAAATACTTTTCCCCTGACCTAATATTATGTGCGAGACTGAAGATCTAATTTGTCTTTTCTATTTCCAAAAGTTAAATACCTCAAATAAGCACATACCAGCTATACCTAGGTCAAGTTTTTGTCGATATACCAGAACAAATAAACAACTGTTTCCTGCGAGTTTGTATGACCCGTGAAGTTGATTTGTTACCTAGTTGTATTGATGTGCAATTTGAATGAATCACTAATTAGTAGGGTTGATTAAGTGATCCTGATCTTTTTTGCCTTAGCTGTAAACTTAGGACCAACTCTAGCGTATTTCAGTTGACTGTAATGCAGGGATGACGACTAGGTTGATTTAGTCCGAAAGTAGGATTATCCAAAATTATTAGACAAGTATTTTTCCTTTTTTAAGTTAACTAAATTTGATAAAGAAAAAGCATCATCGTTCCTAGGTGAGGCTTGTGACGTCACTATTAAGGCCCTCATTCACGGCAGTCCGCCGGCACCTCCGGCACGTAATAAAGTATCGTGAATGTCGTTGCCGGATGCGTGCCGTACGGCAACATCCTGCTAGCTCCGGCCACCTCCTTGCAGTCCGAATTGCACCAACTTACAGTAATAAACAATTGAGAAATGCTGCAATGCATAAAATATTAATTATTCATTATTAAAAATGACATATGAGATGGCGGCGATTTTTAAAATTCCAGTACAGTGTATGGGCTACAACGCAGCGCTGTGCATCTTTCAACGAATAAGTGCGAATTGGACTGGACTGCCAGGCTGGGCCACTTGCACACCGTGTGTGCGCTACATCCAGCCATGCCGGAGTGCCGGCGGACTGCCGTGAATGAGGGGCTTTAGGTAGGAATTGCACCTAATTGTGACGTCACGCGAAACTTGAATGCACTGTATTTTCTTCATTTTTTATTTACGTTGGATGGAAAAATCATTTAGGGCTAGTACTACTCTGTCACATTTCAATTTTAGAGTGACAAAGAGGTGGTAGGCCTGCAGGTCAGTATTCAAGAGGGTTCAATTGAAATTCTACGTCGAATAAGCGGCACACAAAATACACCTTTAACTGTATCATCATTCATTAACAATTGCGTTATTTTTACTGAGTAAAACTGCTGTTGTATTATTTTTCGCAACTTACATGCAAAACTAAGTCGGCTGCGGCACATAAGTAGATCCTTAAAGTAGATACTTTAAGGATCGTCTCAGGGCTGGAAGTCCGTATTTATTTATTTATTTATTTTTATTGTAAAAATGTTTACCTGACATAACAGTAACAATACCAATGCGTCACGAAACTTAGACTAACAAAATATAAATATAATTATGTACATTAAGTAACTCAATAACTGGTAACAAACAAACAAATTATATAGGAACAGTAAACAAAATTCACTTAGTTCTAGGCGACGCAATAGCATGGCTCCGTTGCGTCGTCTGAACCAGCGGCATGGGATTCGGCAGGTTGCCTCGGAACCGCCGAAACACGACGCCCTTCGGCCAGAAGTCTGCGCTCGCGATGGTGTCCTGCAGCGGCCGCGGTACGCGCACCACATGTTCGTATGTCACAGCGGTTTTACTCAGTAATAATAACGCATGTTAATGATATTACAACCTATGTTAATGATATTACAAGTATTACAACCAGTGCACCTACTTAGTTTTGCATATAATTTGCGAAAATTATTTTGAAAAATATTTTGACCTTACCACTAACTAAACCCAATTTGAAGTTCTAGATACGTTCACACGACGCATCATTTAAAACTTTTCCCTGTTACCTGAGTGACTTTTCCGCCCGACGTACCATTTTCTAGCTACACGCAAAATACTTAACGACCACCTAAAATTTGGCAGTTAGTTGACTATCAAAAGTTCAACTCCTCAAACTCAACTCCTGGGATTGTGCAAAATCCCAGTTAATATTTTAAGTGTAGACTTCCAATATACAGTAGCGGAAAATAATCTATCATATTTGTGTTTTTTTAAAGTATTTTTTATGAGAACGACTAAGGCTGCCTAAACGATTATCATGTGAAAGTCCTTTAGATGGAGAGTAAAATCATATACTACATTTGTATGACACCATATAAGAAACTCGTTTCGTACGAGTTTATTAAAAAGTGCTAAAAATAACTAATACTCGAAATATAATAAAATTGGTTTATTAATGACGGAAACAACAAAAATTACAGATTCTGCACTGAAAATCAAAATATTAGATTGGTACTTGGTCCTGAAACCCTTTGCATCAAGAACAGCTTGGCATCTTCGGGGCAGTGATGCAATCAACTTCGCGAGGTAAGAACTTGGAATGCGTTCCCACTCTTCCTTTAATTGTTCAAATCTTTCGTTGACATTTCTTGCATTTCTTGCACTCACACCATGACCTAACCACCATGTCCTTCCGTAGGTTTTCTATAGGATTCAAGTCCAGACTTTGGCTGGGCCATTCCGAAACCCTCATACCCCTCTAAGTTTTTTGAACCATTGTTTAACAAGATTAGACGAATGTTTCGGGTCATTATCTTGCTGAAACATAAACGCTCTGCCGAAATTTTGGCGTGCCCAGGGAAGAAACACATCTTGTAATATTCCTTCATAAACTTCCTTCGTCATAATGCCGTTTATTTGGTGTAAAGGACCAACACCACTTGCACTGAAACAGCCCCACACCATAAGGGAGCCGCCGCCGTGTTTAATTGTAGGGAGCTGATACTTGGGGTCATAGCGAGCATTGTCGAGACGTTGTACGTAGTTAATTCCATCTGTTCCGAACAGTAAAAACTTGGATTCATCGCTCCAGATTACCTTTTCCCACATTTCCGCAGTCCAAGAAAGATGTTCTTTCGCATATTTTTTTCTAGCTGCTCGATTTTTCTTGGAAATCAGTGATTTCTTTGCAGGACGACGAGCACGAGTCAGCCACACATCTAACAATACATCCAAAGTGCCAAAAATATGTATACAGGACTTTATTGTCTGAGCATTAAGGTCGTGTATACATATTTTTGGCACTTTGGGTGTATTGTTTTGTTAGCTGTGTGGCTGACTGTACCTATTGCTTTTTATGGTTCTAAATTTCTTAGCCTATCAATTATATGTACCTACTCGTTAATTCTGGCTGCAAGCGGACCTAGACCATTTTAGTTGGCTTACAACTAGTATTTTAAACACGAAAGTAAGACTCGGAACTATAAGAATAGAAATCGCCGATCATAAAAAAAACCTACGCGACTTAGGGATTTAAGGTATTTTTTTTTGTTTCGTAGATTCCAACTGTGAAACACTTCACTAACTTTATTTATTCTATTAGAAGTCACACAAGGATATTTGGAAAAAGGTGAGACAATGTTACAAAAGAGCTCGATTCAGTTATGAAAAAAATGTTTCTTGAACGACGAGAACAGGTGCCGTTTAAAATGCAAAAACACATCTTAAGTATTTCGGTATATTTTTCGGCCAGTAAAAAAAACTTAAAGGCACGCTTACAAAGAAAATAAGTCATATACAGAAACAACTAATTTCACTGGACGCATCTCTTTCCTCACTAGGTAACGAAAGCGATACAGCGCAATAATAAACCATGAATGACATGTTGGCATATAAGATTACATTATGTAATTTAAACTTTCGTGAGTCGACATTAAATTGCAACGGTTAACACTCACGTATTTTTTATCACAATAGGCGTGACATGTTTCGACTGCATCGGGCAGTCACCGTCGGACAGACAGAGTGGTGTTGTCACCTTCGCGGCTCGGGCATCACTGCCCGAGACCGGCGTAGGTAACGAGTCGCGCGCGTCGAATCAGGCTGATTCGAGCAATCGGGCGCCGCCGTCGTTGCGGGAGTCTGAATTGTCGGATCGTCTGACGGGATCAACGACAAGCACACCGAAATAACCGTGTCCACTAAATCGTCACCACACATATTCACGTTCCCTCTAGGAAACACAGGTTTCCAAGCCGGTCGCAGAGTCCAACCTCCGCCGCGGTTGAAGTTAGGGCGACGTCCGATTTCAATGGCCTCGCGGATCTTGCGTGGCACGTAACATTTTTCCCGTGTCAACAACTTCACCTTATCGAACCGAATGAAATGCGTCGCGTCCGTACCGCAAATATGTTCCGCCACCGCTGAACTCCTGATTCTTCACGCTTCGAATATGCTCTGACAATCTCGTAGACACGTTCCGCCCCGTTTCCCCACATACGACCTACCGCAGTCGCAGGGTATTTCATACACCCCGGGTTGCCTAGGACCAGGACCCTGGTCCTTAGGAGAACTCAGCAGCTGCCCCCTGCCTCACCTTGGTATGTGGACGAAAAATAGACCTAATGATGTACCTACGGCGTAATAGGCGACCAATTTTGTCCTCAGTCCTTTGATAAAAGGCAGGTATGCAGGCGCTCTCTCTGCAGTATGTGAACGCCGTATACTACTGGTACTCGCTGCGCGCTGACTCTGCCTCCAACCATACCCATTCCTTTCCAACACCTGTCTCACGTGACGTAACTCGTCCTGTATGTACCTACTGGGGGTCGCACAGCCGCAGCGGCCGCGCGGTTGATGCAGTCGAAACATGTGACGCCTATTGTGATAAAAATACGTGAGTGTTAACCGTTGCAATCTAAGATTACATTAGTAAGAAGAAATAAACTTAAAAATATGATGTACGAGTAGGTATCTCAAGGTGCCTAAGTACTAGGTATCATATACGTACCTATGTACGCTACGCCTTTACGGTTATTTCCGGGTAAATAGTTTCCCATCTTTTTTCTATAGCATCCTTACTTATTTTATATTATTGAAGTATTACCATATATCGGCATTTTCAAAAATAGGGTACCATTTCCTTTTTTTATTATATAGTAATAGTTGGGTTTTTTATATCCAGAATTACGACTAGGTATTTAAAAAAAACAGTGTCCCTTTTTTGGTCATTTTCGTAACGCATTTTTTCATACATTTTGTATGGGCCGTTACGAAACTGACATTTTTTTTTAAATGGAAAATGGAGGACCCATTTTCTTTAAAATGGTGCACTTTTTTGTGAAAATGCCCATATTTAGGTTTGCCTTACCATTCACATTGCCTAATATCTACATTCCTACTATAATTATGCGTAACGAATACTGAGCGTATCGAATACAGAATGAACATAACAAAAGATTATTGAGACTCATGTGTAGAGAAAATAAGTATGAACTGCGTGTTTGTATGGTACATCCTGATTAGGTACTGTAAATTACTAAATAGGTATTTAATTGTCTGTATACATCTACAATGAAACCTTTCAGAAATCACTTAATAAACTTATATCTTAAACTTAAATTTTTACTTGTTTTCGATACTGTGACTTGTAGTCACGAAAATCGCTGTAGGAATTATAAATTTCACACGTAGTTATGCGGTGTTGCCCGGATAATAAACAATCAAATGGCAAACTATTATGTATATTGGTGAAATAAATAAGGGTATTGTGGAGAAATAAAATAGAAACTAGGAAAGCTTACTTTGTTGTGATGCGCAGTTCATTGCTGGTTTTTATCGTCATTTATATGAGAGTGGTCGTATGGTCGTATCTCAATATTGTGAAAAAAGTTTAGGTAATTGAACTCCTTTTAAGTCTCACGTTGTATAGGTAAGTAACTTACGCACTAACCACGGTCGGTACTGTGAAGACATAGAAAGTACAGTGTTCGTTGCCAAGGGTACAGGGTGGGTACGATCAGCTGAGCTTACGTAAGGTTTGCGGGATGGGCGGGGGGTGCGAGGTTGGGCGGAGCGGGGCGACTAAGGGCCGATCGATAAACGCTTTCGGTCCGTCGTTTCGGTGTTCGTTTGAAATTCTAAGTTCAATTTCACTCATCCCAAACTTCCAGCATTTTGTTCTAGGCTTTGGGACATTACGATAAGATAGCGAATGAATAAGGTTATAAAAGGATAAAATTTTATTAAAGCTACATATTAGCTCCAATGCGATAGTTGCGATGGTTAGTAAAATACGTATGTTATTTCTTGTGTCTTAAGAATTGAAAGAGAAAAATCAGCCGCCACGATAAGTTTATAACCGATAACAAGCACTTATAAAAATAAAATAAAATTAAAGATTATATCATCAGGGCGTCATACACATATCATCATACACAGGGCGAACATTCGGAATGGATAATGGATCAGCTTGGTCAACTGTTCATTAGATAAAAAGAACTAGTAATTTTCCATTGAAAATTATTCAACCTGGTTGTCGGTACTCTTTTATCCAAGCTTTCCTAGCAAAACCTATTCTTTTCTTGTTTTGTAGAATCGGTCCGTACCAGTTTCCTGAATAAAATTAGTCTGCTTATTGTTTTTAGAGATTGAATTTCCGACTACAAACTTTGTTAAATTGTTACAAAATTACATTTCTATATCGTGGTGGGTTTCTTCGTCTTGATTTTTAGAATATACTTGTTGGGGACTAGCTGACATACATAACATACATTACATCTGCCCTTTAAACCTATTTTACATCTGTAATTCAAATAAATATTGACCTATTTAGCTATATTAAATTTATTGTAACAAAAAAGTTATCCGTTATGGGGGATCTTAATAGGTATATGCGGTTTTTGAACGCATTAAAGAGGGTTAATGAAAAATATTTAGATGATATCCGTGATATCCACTTATGCAGATAGATAGTAAGAAAAATAAATAAAATAATTAACTAATTTATTGTATCTTTCAAATAGTCCGGTAATTTTTATCTTCTTGCTGGCATAGTGCTGATTGCAATAAAACTTCTGAAATAGTATTTTTAACTTGAATGATATTTTGTCTACATGTGTTTGGAACTAAACTCTAGACTTTAGGTAGAACATTCAACACTAATATTTTACACCGAGGAAAACAACAGCATTTAATTTAGTAATTACAGAGTTCAAGCAACAGGCGGTTATATCGCTAAAAAACGATTCTACCTCGCAATTTTTCTTTTCTTTTTCTAACAGAAATGTCAAGCATCGTGTGCGTTTGTAACTTTTATTTGTGGTTTATTTACGTGTGAATTATGACGAAGTCTTTTTTATTTATAAACAATTAAGTAATTAGTAAGTGTTATGGCTTTTGGCTCACGCCAACGATCGTACTTCTCCATTTTTAGGGTTCCGTAGTCAACTAGGAACCCTTATAGTTTCGCCAAGTCTGTCTGTCTGTCCGTCCGTCCGCGGATAATCTCAGTGACTGTAAGTACTAGAAAGCTGTAATGTTGTACGAATATGTATATTGGCCACGCCAACAAATTGGTAAAGTGGGGGGTTATTTTTATTTTAGTTTCAACCCTAGAGTGTGAAATATCATTGAATAGGTATTTGAAAAATAATGCGGGTTTTCAAAAAACAGTTTTTGATAAAGTTATTTTTCGGAAATAATCGCTCCAGAAGTTTAAAAAAATGTGTCCCAACTATGAGTTCAGAAAATATAAGTAGAACTTAGTAAGAACTTTATTGGAAAAATATTTTGAACTTGATTGGTGAAACGGTTTTTGAAAAATTGTAGGTATAAATAATTTCAAACATTTTTTTTATCTTGAGTAACCTACCTACTTAATTTATCATCTCGCACGTATCTTCCTTCTAATAAAAAAAGAATGATTCAAATCGATTCACGCGATCAAAAGTTACCCCCGAAAACCCAACATACTTACATAAAATAAACATAACCCGTCTAGTTTGTATAAATTAGTAACCCCATTTTCCCGAGAGATGGCGCTGTACCGTGGTTTACAGTGAGTTGATGGGATCGGGACGGGTGTGATGTGATCGAAAGTATCGTCGAATTGTCAATTATTATAAGCATATTGAGCATGGTATCTATTAAAACACTTTTTAAGGTTGCCTATTGTGCCGGACGGTAAACTACGGAACCCTACACTGAGCATGCCCCGACATGCTCTTGGCCGGTTTTTTTTTAATGAAATGAAACCCGAAAGTGTAGCTCATATGGCGAACAATATTATTTATTTTCTATTAGGTTTCCTAGAAAAGTAATTTATGACTAGTATTATACTTACTTATTATACCATGCTTAGACGTAAAAGTATATTTGTGATTAAATGAAATAATCAGCGAATTCTAGAAAAAGTTTCCGAGATCAAAAAAAAGGCATTGAGCGACTTCTCTTGCGTTTGTTGCAACCGACCTTTTTATACTTAGGTAAAATGGTATTGTGCAGTTACTTAACTGTTAAATGCTTAATGCACTTTGGGCGTTGTCTATTTCATCGCTTGAACTGCAGATTTCAAACTACTTACCATCTGAGATGAAATTTTTTTTATTATATGATAAACTTAAGAAAATAACACCGTCGGTATGCCCATCTTTTCTTCATAACCTATTTACTAAAATAAGAATTTTATAAACAAAAACAATAGTTAATGAACAGGATAAGTCTTTTATTACACGATGAGGATTACAAGATGGAGGATTTTACATACGACAAATATTTAATACATATTGTAGGTACATGTCTTACTTCGTCTACTTAAGTGTAAATATCTGGTAAATATGACCACACTTGACGTAACATTCCATAAAGCTAAAGCGTAATTCAGTAAAAAGATAAGTATTCTATTAATTCTGGTTTAGCAGGAAGAATAAAACATAGCATACATGTAGCTTATCAATCTTATCATTATTATGTGGAAACAAGTCGTCAAGTGAGTAGGCCTATTCCCCTCCCTCACTCTTGTGTCCCGGGTGGCGCCTAATTTGGTAACTAAATCAATACACACTTTCCTGACAGCTGAGATACATTTTATGACGGTTATCTATTAACTTATCACGTTAATTGTGAGTAGTTGTAACTTTAACTGTATAGTTATATATATGCAAGAATTAAGAAATATGTAAACACAAAAGTGTGGAAGTGGAGGGATTTTTTTTTATTCGCATCTGTGGCCCTAGCACAAGTGTGACAGTATCTCGCGGTCGAGAATGACACCTGTCATTTTCTAACTGTTTGGAGTAGGCCATGACAGTTGTCTTTCTCGACTGCGAGATACTGTCGCCGCTGCAGTGTTTTAGACACGACCTTGCTTTTGAAACAGTTCGGCTTCGGAACCGTAATAACCGTGTCCGCTTTTATCCGTGTTATTACAACGGCCTAGGGTTTGCAATATCCGTTGATTTTTCGGATCCGGATATTTCGGATATTAAAATATAATGAATCCGGATATCCGGATGATTCGGATAGTACGGATCCGTACCAAAAAAAAGTAAAAACAGTGTGCCGTGTTTAAATAGATGTGTTTAAAGTTAATAAATTGGTCTATTTTGAATTCGTATGCAAAAAAAAGTACAGGCAACAAAACGTTTTTCATTAGGAGGAAATAGGCGCATGGGCTCACTTGCGCTCGCCCCGTACAAAAAGTTGCATGTTGAGGTTCCGTTGTCTCCTATTGCCTCCTCTAAAATTAAACCTGTATAATAATAATAAGCCCGCAGGGCAGCTTGTCGGTCAGGGTCTCCATCTCCGGCGTGTCTTCGTCGGTCGGAGTGGACCCCAAGGGGACCCGTAGGACTCTCAGCTCTGGCTTGCCTTCATTGGCCGTCCAGAGAGGAGTCGTTAGAGCGATATGCTCCAGGGGTGGAAGTGAAATATGCATAAGACGCGGGTAGAAAGCGGCGCACACCTCTCAACACCCCTGAGCCGTTCACACCGATGTTGCTCCTGGCCGTCCTTGCGACGGCAGTTTCAGGGGCCCATCTAGTCGGCGGCAAGTCACCGCCTGCCTCGATAACTTGTTTTAAACATTGTTATGGCAGGTGACCGGAACTCTTTGCAATAGTCCATTTCTGATCCACCCAAACCTCAACGCCATAGCCTGGTATTCTTTCCACTTTCCTTACAACAGCTCCAACGCCTGCTGGGACCGGTTCACGGGTATCTATTGATGCACCCGTGAATGGGTTCTAGCGGGTGTACTACACAGAAAAATTCTCCAAAAGGCCTCTACGTGTTGGATCGGTATCCCCACGCAAGCCTACCAAAAGACCGGGATGTACAGGCCCGTGATCCGCAAAGGAGACACAAATAATAATAATAATAATGGCGTAGGGATGTGACGACCCCATCGCCCACTGGTTTCGACCGGTGCAATCAGTCAACGCAGGGCAGCTTGTGGCGAGCTGTTGGGGAGTAGCGACACCACGTACCTGAGCGCTCCTGGTGGACTCCGTCGTCCGACGAAGTCCTCCGCCTCTGGCTTGCCTTAACCGGCCGTCCAGAGTGGGGTCGCGAGAGCTGTGTTCTCGAGGGTAGATGTGGAAACCTAAGTGGCGAGTTGGCTATATGTTTAAAGTCCAGTGACACCTCTCTACCCCCAGCCCTCATACCGGTGTTGCCCTCGAGCCATCTTAGATGTCGCTTTTTGTGGGGGTCCATCTTATGTGGGCGAGTCACCGTCTGCCAGAAATAAAATTGATTACCATTTTGTTAGGCAGACGTCCGATTTTATTCTCCATAACCCAGTATTTAGTCCAGCACTTTCACCTAATAGTCCAGTATATTTTAGATTCCATTAAATCTCAATAGTCTTTACACCCTCGCGGGTGCTGCCTCTGCGTGCGTCCCATGACTCGGGCAGGTGCAACATCCGCTCGGTGTACCCCTTACATTTCATTAAATTGTCGAAAGGGCCTCTGCGTGTTGGCTTCGGCTCCGCGTACGCCTCCCAAAGGTCCGGAACACCATTGTTCCGTGATGGGAAAGACATACAAATAATAATAAATAATAAATATTGTGGGACAATTTTACACAAATCGACCTAGTCCCACGGTAAGCTCAATAAGGCTTTTGATGTGGGTACTAGACGACGATATATATAATAGATAGATACATATAAATACTTAAATACATAGAAAACATCCATAACTCAGGAACAAATATTCGTGATAAACACAAATAAATGCCCTGACCAGGATTCGAACCCAGGACCTCTTGCTTCGTAGGCAGGGTCACTACCGACTAGGCTAGGAGGCCGTTACCGTTTTATATAAATAGTTTTTGATATATAGGAAAATGAAGAGTATTACCGTCGAGTTCATTGATTTGTGTACATTTCATTCAAAACATTCATCCCTTGTTATAGGGAAGGGATGAATGTGATGAGGGAAGGTTAAAAACTGTACACATTAATGAACTCGACTGTACTATGTAGGTATCTAGGTTTTCCTTTTCTTGATAACTATATTATTTAGTGAATTAGGAACGCTTATAAATGTGACGTCGATGCAGACGTCGAGAACACAAAATATATGTAAAAAAAACATAGAGACAGTAATACTCTTCATTATCCTGTTTGTAAAAAAATGCAATTGAGCCCATGCTCTTTTCAACTCTTAAACCATAAACAAAAACAACCAGTCTTTAAACTACAAATTTTCTTGTGCATATAAATTAAGCTTGTTTAAACTTAGGTTAGGATAATATTAATAATAAATATATGATCATAATAACAACAAAAAAAAATACATATCTTGCACTTGGCGCTATCGTTTCTATAAAAAATGATGCCATACAGAACTTTAAACACCAACATGCAAAAAATATAATAGTACAATCATTAATTATTTACTAAGGATCCGAAGGCAACTAAGCACCGTTAATAAAATGATTCGTTCTGTTACTTCTGTTCTGGGAGCGTAGCCAAGATGCCAATCGCTCACGCTCAGTCGCTAACGAAACGCAACTGTCATTGTCACACTAATAAGGAAGAGTGATAGAGAGAGGTAGCTGCGATAGGTTATTAAGCGTGAGCGATTGGCATCTTGGCTAAGCACGCTGTTCTATGATATTCTATGATATTTAACGAAAGGGTGCCAATACCACAGCACTATTATTCATTTAGGACTTCGATTTTAAACGATTTTATAGATAAGTAAATGAATTAAATAAGTTATTTTTCTGAAATAAACTTATTTGAAATTGAAATATAAGGATGTGGCATGACGAGAAGAAGCAAAATTAAGAAATTGACACTTTGTATTTTATATTTATTATAGGTACTTATATACTCTTGCATATTTTACAGTTTTACAAACATATTTTATTGTCTTTTCTTTTAATTTTATGGTTTTTACTCAATGTTTTATGGATCCGTACTATCCGAATTATCCGGATCCAGGACATGATAGGATCCGGATCTCAATGTCAACGGATATCCGGATCTCAAACCCTACAACGGCCCCCCAAACCAAACAGTCTACGTAGGTTCGTCTGATGCGTGGACATGAGAAGCCTGTATTCAGTAGCAATTGCATATTAATTCATGGGCATGGCAGAGAGATTTCTTGAGAACTATTTATTAATAAGTATGCGAACCTACTTACTTTGATACTTTTTGAGTCCTGATTTTTTGAAAATTTAAATCGCCACAGTGCAATGAAATACGATTATACACTACCCGTGCAGAGTTAGACGTTTGCACGGAATAAATAATAATATTTACTTAAACGCAAATCAGCTTAGTGGGCGTTGGTGGCATAGCAGTAAGAGCGTACGACTTTCAATCTGAAGGCCGCGGGTTCAAATCCTGGCGGCTCGTAACAATGAGTTTTTCGGAACTTGCGTACGAAATATCATTTGATATTTACCAATCGCTTTTCGGTGAAGGAAAACATCGTAACGAAACCGGACTAATTCCCAAGAAGGCCTAGCTTACCCTCTGGGTAGGAAGGTCAGATAGCAGTCGCTTGCGTAAAACGAGCGCATTCGCCAAATCTTGGGATTAGTTGCCAAAGCGGACCCAGGCTCCCTACATGAGCCGTGGCAAAAGCCGGGAAAATCGCTAGGAAGAAGACGTAATTCAGCTTAGGCTGTGTTGGTTTGTGTTGGTTCTTAGGTGACATACGTCGCACTCCACCGGCCATTTTGGGGGCAAGTCATTTGGTAAGGTTTACAAAAAATATATCTTAACTTACGAGTAGGTGTATGTACTTAGTAGGTATTTGTAACATAGTTACCCATATTTATCATATATGTATCAATCTTACTTGTGTAAATACTCTTTCAAGTGATAACTGATAAGCCCATTTAAGTGGCCACTTAAAAAACAAATAAATAGCTGACATGCATACATGCGATATAGAACCTTGACTGCCAAACCTAACTAACCTACATCCTTAGTTGCTGAGGTATTTCGAATTGCACATTACAAAAACTAGTTACCAAATACTAAGTTACAAATACTTTATTCTGACAACTCGAAAATTTATTTGTGAACCTTACCAAATGACTTGCCTCCAAAATGCCCAGTAGAGTGCGACGTATGTAGGTAAACACATTCATATTAGAATAAAATGGTAGCAGCTCTAAGTACCTATTTAAATAGGTATATCCATGCGTGTCATGACTAAACTATAAAAACGGCAAGGTTCAATCTATCGTACACGTGAGTTATCAACCTAATTTATATTTAAATATAATGTTAAATATTGTATAATCGTATAATGAACATTTAAATAATCGAATTGAAAGTTGGCTACTGATGACTAAAAACGCCTGAATGTATTTTAATGCTTACTTACTTGTCTTGGTGTTGTTGCTCTCATATTTTGCATGGCGCTTTTAACTATCAGGTTCATGAGCCATTTAATTCTCCTTTAGTAATGTTCTTACACTTATACCACGCTTGCCAAATGTTTTAACTAATGGAGCTTTGCTATATTTATATTTATTTGGCTTTGGTTGTCTCTGTCGTGTTGCAGCGCGCGTGTGTAGTGGTGTGAGGCGGGTGCAGTGTGATGTTAGTGTGCTTGAGAGGCTGGTAGTGCGCCCGCGCCGCGTGCGGCTGCCATGTCATCGCCGGCCCGCGCGCCGCCGCCGCCGGCGCCCAGCGCTCCCGCGGGACCCCCTCCGCTCGTGGCGCATCCGCCGCCGGGGCCGCCCGGGCCGCTCGGCCCGCCGCGCTCCGCGCCGTCGTTGCCGGCGGGCTCCGCTATGCTCCCGCCGCCGGGCCCCGGACCCTCCAGACAGCGTTCCCTGAAAGATCGCTTGCGTGAGGGAATCACTGGACCCTTCCATTGGCAGTGAGTACTGATCCTTTCATGTAGGTACAGTGATTGGCTTCCATAATGATTGTTTATGAAATATGCATTTGTCTCACACAAAGAGCACGATTTTGACTCCATGCATGTTTTACTAAAAGTCGCAGATTACGCAACGGGATCTTTACCGTGTTGGACGGAGGCGAGGATCTAGACATGGTGCATCCAATGTACGCCAAACATGGTCAATTCTGTGGTCCAGTGTGGATGACTTGAAATGTAAAAAATATTTTTGTCCTTGATGGTAAATATCACATTACGTATGAAACCATAAAATGAATCGCCAGCAGACCTAAATATATGTAAGCAAAGCTTTGTGGTCTTTTTAAATCGTGTTCCTTCATATTTTACTACAAAACAAAGTAACAACCACGGAAGAATAACTAAAGCATGGAAGTAGTACAAAAACTGTCAAATGAGAACAGTTTGGAGCCGCTTTGAAATTGGCAGTCGATTTCGCAAATGTCGTAAGTCTAACCTAATAACGTGCCTCTTACGACATTTGCAAAATCCACTTTTAAAATATGCGACTAACTTAAGTTGTAAGGCATTGGTACCGACTACCAAATTACAACGATGTATTTAATTTGGCAGCTTGGACGAATTGCATCAAAAGAGATCAGCAAAACTGTTGTCAACCTACAGAATCGGAGAAATAACAAACATATGTACTTACATCCCTTTTTGACACTTCCTTTGCTTGGTGAGGAAGTGAAGAACGGGTTAATGACTTTGATGTTCTTAGTTTTGACGGGGGGCTTGGTAACGACTATTTCCCACCATTGTCACTTTTCCCATATTAAGTGACTCGTAGTAAATACTTAGTACATTGCGAAAGTTAACAGTTTTCTTTTTATTTTTATTTTTTTATTTAAGAAGTTCAACAGCGTTCACAGTTCACATACAATAAACATATATACTTATAAGCATAGACAACAACAGAACTCCCTAAATAAATGTTAAATAAATGTTTTATGTTTAAATGTGTGTTCTCTCATATTTTAATATACTTATATCGGGATAAGATAAGATAAGATAAGTTTATTAAGCTCAAAAGGTATACACTTCATACGGGATACTCACGTAGACGGCTGTCACGGCGATTGCTCTGCGTACACTGCCGCAATGCAATGGCCGCGAGCGCATCTCACTCGTGATTATGGAATGCGGACCGTTCCGAATCCAAAACACGTCGAGTAACCCGATATAAGTATATTAATATGTCTAATACTCACGGGAGTTTTCTATTTAAAATTTTCTCACTTTTTATATTACTGTTTGTTAATTCTCAGCTCATTATACTGTAATCTATAAGAAAATACCAGACAAGAACCGGCTTTGTGCTTAAAAGTAGAGTATCTAGCTAACGTGTACATGATGTACTTATTTACTTAAGTACCTATAATTTAAATATTTGAATCACGTATTTCTAGAGATTGCAAATGATTGAAGTTCTAGAATGCTGTTGTTAGATATATTTTCTTCTAGTTAACTGCTAACCTTGAAGAAAACCCTGCTAACCCTGTAATCTTTATTATCTACTGTAAGTAATGTAAAAAATAGGGACATAGTTTAAATCAGGGCCAAATAATTGGGAAGTTTATGTAGGCATTGATTGAGTTGAAAAAAGGTGGTGTGTTGAATTTTTCCGCCACCACGAGGGAAATGTTGCTCTCAAAACTTCGGATATTCTGTTAAGTCCCGTCCCGTAGTTAATAATAACGGAAAAAAATATTTTTAGAAATTCCATTGGATTTCTATATAGACTTTTTTTTAAACCTGTTTCAATTCGTGCGTAGATAGGGATTTTGCGAATTTTAGGTAAACATGCTGGCTATACAAGCCTATTTAGTATATTTACTATTTCGTACAATATTATTTGACTATCTTCACTTGCTCTTTGATATGCTTTTAAGCATGAAAGCTACTGCTTATAAATGATCTTACCAATAATATACATTAATATTTTTATAAATGGAGTGCGGGCAGTCCGAAAGAAGAAAGAACACAAATGCCCTGAACGTTTCAGGTATCATTTTATTTTCTTGAGTTCGCAGACATCAGAGTGTTTTCAAGCCAGATCAATTGATGATGAAATGATGATCATATGATTATGATAGCCTCAATTGATTTTTTCTTGTATTGATTCTTCTTGAATTTAATTGACAAATTTTCTTAACAGAGAAGCATTTTAGCTTTTTTAGCAAATACATTTTCATTTATGCGGAAAATGAATAACGACGAGGATTCGAATATAATTAAATCTGCTGGGATCGAACCAGCGACCTCCTGCTTTCGCTGGTTCGATCCCAGCCCTGCTCACCGGGGACCTTGGTCACTTTTTCTGTAGTATATGACATCTCTTTCAATTTATATATAGTAGTGTACCTACTTAAAAATCATGAATCAAAACATTTATTATAAATAATAAATGATTTAATTCATGCTTTACAATTGTACAGTATGGTGGGCTGGTGGCGCCATCTCTCGCGTCTAGTTGAAAATAATCTGTAAAGACTATATAGAAGGCAGCACTGGACGTACGAGTAAGTCTGAGCTGTAGGATGGGCAGAACGCACCTTAAACGTTTAAAATAAGAAAGGATTGCATATACTTGAAGCGGTGTCTGGTTGCCGTGATCGGGTAGCCCAGTGGTTAGCGCGTCTGCCGCGAAAGCAGGAGGTCGCTGGTTTGATCCTAGCCCTGCTCACCGGGGACCTTGGTCACTTTTTCTGTAGTATATGACATCTCTTTCAATTTATAATACACAATATTATTTGAAGTGTATATAAGTTATTAATAAACAAAACAAAAATTCAACCAAAATTAGCAATATCTCAGAATCCATAAGCGACAATGTGGTACCTTCGCCGTGAAAACGACACAAATTTTAATGATATTAAAATTCAATTAAATTGCCGGCCATATACGATCGGACATATCTGCCGGACCTGCCAATCAATGTATGGGAAATTTGTCTGGCGAATGCCCGGCGGACAAACCCACTATGGAGATCTGACGGATTGCTCGAATGTATATGGCCGACAAATATTAGAAGTTTTAATTAAGTCACTTTGGGATGCCGTATCATACTAAAAACAATTTCGTCGGTCAAATATTTCCGGCGCTAGTGGAAGTAAATACAGAAAAAGTGTGCTGTACTTTCACACATCTCCAAAATAAATAATAGTACATTACATACCAAGGCCGTTTAAGTGGGAAATGCCTCGGATTCCATGTAATTGTCGGCCGAGGCGAAGCCGAGGTCGACTAACATGTGATCCGAGGCTTTCCCATTTACCGGCCGAGGTTTGTATACTATTTTTCAGCCCGACGGAGCCGGCAGGCGGCAATTTAGTTTTGCGTAAAGTGGCGCTTACCGGCCGGAGGACTGAAAAATATATTTTTATCGCTTCATGCCCTTAATAGCGCTGTATATTTCAGCGACATCCACTTTAGAACAACTTAGTTTTATTAGTTCATATAGGTACTTTTTTCTCTTTTACAAACATAGAGCAAGCTAAGTTCGCAACTCAAACGTCCAACTTCTACGAAACTATAACGTTTACTTAACACTTTCACAGTCTGTGCTATCAAATTCGATGAAAACGTAGCGTAGTCGGACTCTAGGTATCTATATGTTGAAGTTTCAAACACGGATAAACAAATTAGGTTAAAACAGTTTAAGGTTTGTAGAATGTTTGGGCGCTATTATTTATTAACAGACTTGTTTCTCGACGTTCCTGACATAAACCTAAACAAATGTTTTATGACTTGGCACCAAATGTTGTTTTGATTACAAGCGGGTTTGTTTGACTGTCCTGTATATGCTCTCTTATTTTTAGTTCAATGAATGTTTTTATTATTAAACTGCGTCCTAGTAGGATTGTCCGTTATTGGACTTATTGAATCAGTACATAATATTTAATATGAAAACATACTTGTGAAATGTATATGCGTGTCAAGTGTAATTAAATACCTGTCAGAAAGTGACGACTACGATAGTAAACCCATGTTTGAAATCTATTTTTAGATTTCATGCGTACACTTTATTTGTACGTATATAATTCTGTTGTTTTCATTTCACGCCCGAACTAATTCCCTTAATATAAAGTAGGTCCCTAAGTAGCCCTATCGACTAATCGAACTCCCAGTTTTCCGATTCCCATTTACACGTCTGATTTACGTCCACTGCTCGATCTTAGTAATCGTGCAAATGTTGATATACTTGCAGTTTAGAGGCGCGTTCACAAGTAAAAAACGTAAACAAGCTTCACAGGCAAAAATAAAGTACCTATTTAAATAGTGCATGGAATTAGTACCTAAACTTTGCCTTGCATCAAAATAAGTAGTTCTGAATTTTTTATATGTTATATTATGATGTGGTTATGGCAAATCCAAGTAAGTTTAAAAAAAAGAGTTTGTATAGGGATGAAGACTTTTTTTTAAGTGAGAGAGTAATTTAATAAGGTGTCCTTAAACAAAGTTTCAAGTGCTCTCACAAAAAAAAAATCCATCCCCTAATAGTACATTACTGCAGAGGCCGTGAAGTAAGAGATTGCAGGACGAGTTTGTGGTAGACGGCCGACGAGGCGTAGACAGTGCTTTTCTCAAACATTGTGAGGAAATATTAAAATTAAAATAACTACTAAGTAAATAGTTCGTTGTAAAATAAGTAGGTCGTTGGCTGTATGTAATTTTTCCTTTGTCAGTTTAGTGTTAGTACGCAAATTAAAAAAGTTAGAGCAGCGGACAATAATGTTTCGTTCATACTTACGCCATACATTACTTCACGGCCGCCGGCCAAGAAGTAAATGGGGGGAGCCGTAAACAAGAAACTTCATGTCTTCATTTCGTGACATAAATGCATACATTTCCAATCATGTTTGAGAAAAAAACTTTTTTTTAAATTTTACAATCTTAGTCCGGAGGATTCCCGAGCTCGAAAACTTGGGTTTGTCATTACTACTAAGTCACATACATCATATTAAGAAATCAGAGCCACCTTATTTGATGCAAGGCATCATAACGTCCCTTTTATGTTACGATTTCCAAAAAATTCAGAATTTTTAAATAATCGAATGCCACAAACATGTGTTTCAAAACCTACTGAAAGACCGTTTATTTTGGTGGTAATGGACTTGTATTTATGGTGGTTGTTTAGAAAACAAGTGCATCAACTTGATCAATTAATATGAAAACACGTTCTCATGTTACGTAACGTCTGTTAAACGTCTGAAATTTGATTATCTTATTTGTTATTAGGATCGCACAAATTATTGGTGGTTATTGTTTCTACCTATTTGTTTATTAAACGTGACTAGTAATAACTATGTCGGTATACAATGTGTACCACCAGTCACCAACCTATTGGAAATAACTTGTTTTGAAGCGAGAGTAAGTACCTATATCCGAATCAAAATAAGTATTTTCGCCTTTTCGGCCGGATTTTACCGATATGTAAGAAGTTCAAAATAAAACACTTTTGCTTAAATTTGTTCTGAACCAAGAACTGATAATTTAATATGATACATACAGTATGACCACCGAACGATCGCAGTAACAGTAGGAGAAAAAAAACCGGCCAAGAGCATGTCGGGCCATGCTCAGTGTACGGTTCCGCAGTTTACATTCGATGATACTTTCGATCACACCCGTCCCGACCCCATCAACTCCGGAAAAATCTTAACAGCGCGAAGTAGATCACAGTGCCATCTCTCGGGCAATTGGGTTACTAATTTATACAAACTAGACGGGTTATGTAATGGTTACGCCGGTGATGTGAATAAAACTTTAAATGTGATATTTCATGTCTTAGAAGCGTTTTCAGCAGGCTGAAAAGTGATTTCAGGCCGTTTTAGAGGTGGCTCTTTCACATACTAGAAGATTGAAAATTTACCCCAGTTGCCGTTGTTTTCAGGCGCCTGAAACATGTTTTCAGTTCGTTTAAGGCCACCCTCTACCAGATGGCACAAAAACCTGAAAACCCGTTTTCAGGACCGCTTATGGGCCCCTAAAGTACAATTCAGTATATGGCGAAATTTCTCGAATGAGTGAAAGAGACAGCACTGTTAGAAAGAGATAGCTATACGGAACATTCGAGAAGTGTGTGAAAGAGACAGCACTCTTAGAAAGAGATAGCTATACGGAACATTCGTGAAGGGTGTGAAAGAGAAGGATAGAAAGAGACGGCAAGAGTCGAGAATGTTCTGGAATCCTCGCGGACACACCTGCCTAGTACCCAGCCGCGTCTAGAAGCATCGCGAGAAGTACTTAGGTACCTTACTCGCTAACTTACTAGAATCGAAGCCTAGGCCTAGTATAAAAGTTGTACGATATTAACTCCTCGACCGCGTTAGCGTATCGAGGGGTCAAAATATGAAAGTTGCCGGATGATTTAAATAAACGGCAAACATAATTTGAACTCCCGATACGCTAACGCGGTCGAGGAGTTAATGTCGTACAATTTTTATACTAGGCCTTCTGTCGAGGTGTAGTGAGTGTACTTACGCCTCACCCACACACTAGTATAGCCGCATTATATAAGCGCATGTTAGTGTTAATTTAGACGGAATAAACCTATACTCCAGCCAACGTGTTTCCATTAACGTCCCACATCACATGGCGGTCCTGCCAGTGCGGCCGTGCGCTGAACTGGCGGCGCACTGCGCCGGCCAGAAGGACTCAGTGACCTTGGAGGAAAGTGTTAATACGTGGGTCACTCGAAAAGTTTTGAGATACAAAAAAACTATTGAAGATATAAACACTATTTATTTTACATTTTCTCAAAATACTCTCCATCGTTCTTTATACAAAGTTCCATTCGTCTAAACCAACTTTAGAAACACTTTTGCCAGTCTTGATCGGATAGGTCAGAAATCGCTCCTTCATAGGCAGCCACGGCTTCTTCGGCACTCGAAAAAAACTTGCCTTTTATTTTTTCCTTCACTGTTGGGAACAAAAAGAAATCGCAGGGAGCCAAGTCAGGGCTGTAGGGTAGATGAGGCAAGGTTTCAACCCCAGTTTCTGCAATAAACGCCTTTGTTCTGAGGGACGTATGTGAAGAGGCGTTGTCGTGATGCAGCATGATTCCCCGAAGTCCAGCCTTTGGTCTCCTCTCCCGCACTGCTTGGAAAACTTGCGGCAATGCTACTGTAGTGTACCATTCCGAGTTAACAGACCTATGATTTTCCAGCACTGAAGTCGACAGATGTCCCCCCCGAGAAAAAAAACTAGCCACCATTTTTTTGCCTACGTTTCGAGGTCTTTGTAATTTTGTTGGTAACTTGCCCTCTGAGAACACCCATACTGACGACTGCCGCTTACTTTCCGGATCATATTGATAAATCCATGTTTCGTCACCAGTAATGATTTCAGAAACACGTCTTGATGTTCCGTTTTCGAATTTTAAACGCATTTCATGACACCAATCCACACGAGCCTGTTTCTCAGTTCCGGAGAGCAAACGCGGGATCCAACGGCAACAAAGCTTCCTTACTCCAAGATGTTGATGTAGGATGATATTAACACTCCCCGAACTAATGCCTAGGATCTTCTCGATGTCCGTGTATGTAATTCGTGGGTCTTCTCGCACTAAAATTTCAGTAGTCCATTCGTTTTCTGCAGTTACTGCTGTTTGAGGGCGACCACTTCTGTGTTCATCTTCGAGGTTGGTTTTGCCCCTTTTAAATTCACTAAACCATCTAAAAACAGTTGCCCGGGATGGAGCAGAGTCTCCTAATGCCGATTGTAATCGCTGCAAAGTCAGTTGTTCGGTTAAACCAAATTTAAAATCGTAATATATCATAGCACGAAAATGTTCGCGGTTCAGCTCCATCGTTTCAAAGAAAACCCACGGAAAACGTTGTAGCAAAACAACTGGAACTAATCTATTTTTGAAATTAGAGTGTACTGGATACTAGTGTTCTATTTTTAAATAAATTTGCTTTTTAAAAACATATAACATGGGTGCGTTCCATTTCCAAATTTCGAGCATCTCAAAATTTATCGAGTGAGCTACGTATATAAGACCTTTGGGTAACTGCTGTGACAAATTTCGGTAAATTGAGGAAAAACAAAAAATAAAACTTTAATTGTGGATTTTGGATTTTTAATCAACTATGACAGTAAGTTTTTTTTTTTTAATATTTTGGGACAATCTTACACAAATCGACCTAGTCCCACGGTAAGCTCAATAAGGCTTGTATTGTGGGTACTAGACGACGATATATATAATAGATAGATACATATAAATACTTAAATACATAGAAAACATCCATAACTCAGGAACAAATATTCGTGATAAACACACAAATAAATGCCCTGACCAGGATTCGAACCCGGGACCTCCTGCTTCGTAGGCAGGGTCACTACCAACTAGGCTAGAAGGCCGTTGAAAACAGTGAGTTTCATAAACAGCTAACGGACGATTCGGTGTATTTTTTTAAAAGTGGAAACACGATATTTGCACGATATAAACTATGGGCCTGCAATTTAAGAATAATAACGATACAAAGTGTTGCAGAACGTGACTTTAATCTGGACTTTTTTTACCTCTGTGAATTTGATTACTCCTGGAAGTAAGGACTTAAAAATGGTTGCTGCTGGGAGTGGTTGTATCCAGGTGCTTTGGCGCGCTTTGGACTATGTGACGATATGGATGTCCTTGGTGTCATTGGTTAAGGCCAAGCTACAACGGCCACGCAGAAGCAAAGCGTGAATTCTGAAGTGTTAAGTGGGACAGTAATTGTTATTTGAATTTCTTCTTTTCTATTTCTAAAACCTTCTTAAAAATTAGAGTTTAAAATACTAGATGTATAATTTTCATAGTGTTACTTAAATATAGGTACGCTATGCATCTAAGCCCTAAATTTATAAAGGAAACCTAATTATATAAACTGCATATGCTCATGGGGCGGTGCTCCTAAAACATACCTTCTTGAGCTGGAGCGCGCACAGCGCGCTGTGTTAAAGGTTATGTTTTATCTCCCATATCGATACCCTACTGAGCTGCTTTATGACATAGCTGAAGTACTAAGTGTACGTAAACTGTTTATTTACCAAATACTACGAAGATTTCACAGAGTAACAACACCTACTTTAACAATTGATAATAAACGTATAGCTCACTACCCAGTACCCCGTTGTTACAGTGCATGGGCCAGAAGGCATTTTTCATTTTTGGCTCCATTCTTGTATAACAAAGTGAATAAAATCCTCAATATGTCAAAATTAAGTAATTTCCAAGTCAAAAAGATTATAAAAGTCTACATACAGAAGACACAAACGCACACATTCTAACTTGCATGTTCTAGTTTAATATATATGTTAAAAAATTTTTTTTATTAGGTATAAAACAAATGTCTAACACTGTAACGCCTGTTCTTACGTAACGCCTTTCAATGGGAAGGAGCTGGCTCTTGAGACACAGGGTAACCTAGTTTGAGAGTCAGGTACCAATTATTTATGTAATACCTTAAGTTGCAATAAAGATTTATTATTATTATTATTATAAACGCCGCTTGATGACGAAGCCATATGGTTCAAAGTCGGTTATGAATGTTACGATTCAATTAAAAATACATAGGTACTTTCATCCTTTACAGATATGGCACATGACGGCGGCGCGTGCGCTCCGTATAAGGAATGGCATGCGACGTCTGTCATTTCATCTTAAATTTCAGCGTCTTTCTGCAATATTATACAATTCAATTCAATTATTTATTTCGAATCCATATAGATCCATAATTGTTTTATAAATCAAACTCAGTGAAATAATCTGATCACTTTTTATTAACCTCACAATCACTTCTTACTTATTCTCCACTCAACCTCTCGCGCCAGCCTCTCTATCGTATCGTAACCCTCTTTTTCTGACGGTTCCGCCAAATTTTGACACCCGCTCCGATCGGTGGCCGACCACCCTCCCACGTGATTGGTCGCTTTTTCAACCGACCAATCACGTGGCATTCTTAATTATTACAACAGTCTTGCACGATGCTACATTAATTATCATAGACAACGATTCATTTCAAAGTATTTTAAAACTCGCCTACACGATGATACAAAATTGACAGCAAGTTACTTTTTTTTTTAAGGAATAGCCTCAATATAAACAAATTGAACTTAATATGATAACGAATCATCACATTCGGCCATCCGTACGAGTGCAACTCCTGGTGCATTAGTTTGTTGACCATAAGGAAAGCCTAAAATTGATTCATTATATAAATAACAATCATTCATATCAACTGTTATATACCATAATTTAACAAATAATTTGCGCTGAATATGATTATAAGGATTGCATTAAACAATAATCATCACATTCGGCTGACTATTTTATTCATTCGTAAAAATAAATGCCAGTGTCGAGTGTCGCATCTTCGGTGGCCCGAGATGCGGCCTTGGTCGATACGGTGTGGCAAGGGTATATCAGGACACAAGACCGGCAGGAGAATCCTTGGAGATCGGATCATGGTTCGGTCGAGAACTAACCGTGAAGACCCTTGGACACATGGAAGGTTATGATGTATGGATGTGTTAAATGAACTGCCTGGGTGAATAAATAAAATGTGCGCTCGAAATAAATAATTATCTTGTGTCCTGAGCAAATAAATAAAATGTATATTAAGGTCGGCCGACCATGAGTGTATGCGTTTGTATATCCTTGCTAGAGTTGCACGCTTAGATGCACAATGTGTATATGTTAAAAATAATATGAATTCATAAATAATAATAATAATGTAAATAATGACGTCAGAAATAAAGTAAGAAATGTTAATTAATAAAAATGGATAAAGACTTGCAAGTAACAATACCGAAATGTTGAGAGTTATTTAAAGGTACCTACCAAAAGGAAAGGAAATGGAAAAAAAAAATATTAAAAAAAAAACGGACTCCGGAAATGTATCGACGGATAGAATTTCATATGAATGTTAGAATGATAATATAACTTAATAAGATAATAAGTTTACCTATGATTTTTATTGAAGCAAGTAGTTAAGTACTCAGTTTTAATTAATTTAATAATGTAATTTAATTAATTTAGTTTTAAAATATTGTTTGTAACGTTCATCATCAAAACGGCATAAATTAGCAATAGGATTGTTGCTTTTAAATTGTTTGCGTAAAAATTCAAAAAAATAAAAAAAGCTTTATATTATAACCGTTAGTATGTCGGTCTGTGCTTTATGATATGTCTTAATTTTTATTACAGTGTTTTCTTTTATTTTTAGATATAACTGTGCTAAGATTCATTGAAAAAAAATATTAATTTTATTAAGTATCATTTATATTAATCTTTCTTTTTCTTCAAGGGGGGAGATGTAGTGAGTGTACTACGCCTCACCCACACACTAGTATAGCCGCATTATATAAGCGCATGTTAGTGTTATTTTGGACGGAATAAACCTATACTCCAGCCAACGTGTTTCCATTAACGTCCCACATCACAGAGGCAAGATTTGGCTGGAACATTCTGGAACCATCAGGAGTACCGCCGACGGGTATATATAGCGGCAGCCTGCGGCCACGGGATTAGTTCAATTCTGAATGCGATACAGTGCGGATCAAGAGCGAATCGGAGTGAAGTACAAGTGCGTTGAATTAGTGTGTGATAAGTGTGTTCAAGTGCTGTGTTTAGTGTCTTGTAATTAGCAATAAAGCCTCAGTTTTTAATTAAGTAGTGGTTAATTAGAGCAAATCAAACGTAACAGTATGTTGGGTTTTCGAGGGTAACTTTTGATCGCGTAAATCGATTTGAATCATTCTTTTCTTATTAGAAGGAATATACGTGCGGGATGATAAATTAAGTACTCAAGATAAAAGAAGTTTTTGCATATACAGTTAAATTACAAACTAAATTCAGGAATTATTTTGTACATTTTTCAAAAACCGTTCAACCAATCAAGTTCTGTTCGTAATTATTCTTGCTCTAATTATTTTTCGAATACCTATCCAATGATATGCCACACTCTAGGGTTGAAACGAAAAAAAAATTACCCCCCCACTTTACGTGTGATATGCCACACTCTAGGGTTGAAACGAAAAAAAAAATTACCCCCCCACTTTACGTGTATGTACTCTAAAAAAAATTATAACCACTTTTTTAACACTTAAGAGTCACTGAGATTATCTGCGGACGGACGGACGGACGGACAGACAGACAGACAGACAGACAGAGCGAAACTATAAGGGTTCCTAGTTGACTACGGAACCCTAAAAACTATATCCGTCCCTGTTTTCAGGGTGGTAATACTAGCGTAAGAAAAAGACTGCTACTACGTTCGTTCGGTGGTCAGACTTTATGTTTTTATTTTATTCACTTACCTAAGTTGAAACTGACATTTGGTCTGATATTCATTTTAATGTAAGGCACTGTCTCCTATAAAATAAAATACAGAGTCGCGAGAAATGTTCTTGAGCGCGATGATCTGTTGTAAAATGCCACAATGCAATGATGTTTTAACTATTTTGACACTTGTTGACACTTTTAGGATATCCGGGCGGGTTGATACATATTTTTTTATTTATTGAAAAACTAAATACTTAACCAAACCGACGAATTTAATTTTCTGTTAACTATTTCTTAATTGGGTACTTCAAAGGGTTCTTACTTGGTTTCTTCATTTAAAGTAGACATGGTAGCTAATGGTAAGAAATACGGGAACGCTGGTTTTACATAGTAAGTATGTTGAAAGTCGGCAATATAGTAGCGTAGGGCCAGCAAATATTGGCTCTGCCCACCATTCCCTATCTCAGCTGTGCTGTGTACCTTGTCCCGGAGTCTACCGCAAACATCAAAAACTCGAAAATTCGTATTTGCATCTCTTTCGCTCTAATATGCTAGTGCGACAGAGACGCAGAGCCAAATTTCTGATCTTTCTATGTTCGCGGTGGGCCCTTCGACTACCGGGTCGTTATCTCCCCTCTAGCAGCGTGGCGGTGCGCTGCTGTCGTGGCCCAAAACCTAATCTCCCTTGTTTGCCATCCCCCGTTATAACATCTTTTAATTAAAAACTTTGTACCGGTTACCGGCTACCGGCGTGCTCAGCTGCTTTTCTGCGTAATTATGGTCAACAAGTACTGAAAAGCGAAAGCGATCTACTTTGTTACATGAAAAACTGCAATTCACATATACTGAACCGTAAAATTTTGTAGTTGTAGCCAAAAGGTCGCAAACGTTTTCGTATAAATGTGCCTCTGTCCATTAAGGCCGTTTCTGGTCGCAATGACCTTCGATCTGTTTCTCTCAATTTATGAGTATTTTTATGGCTTACTACATTAACCCCTCATCATCATCATAAATTTAAGAGTCAAGCTCTTGTCGTTGGAGCAATTTCCATGTATCTCTTTCTTGAGCCAATCGTTTGACCGCCTGATACGACACGACGTTTATCTTTTCCTTAAGTTGATCCATGTATGTTCTTCTTGGCCTCCCTCTCTTCCGCCTTCCTTCTACTTTCCCTTCCACAATATTTTTTATGAAGTCGTCGACGAATTCATTAACCCCTACGGCTTTAAAAAAATAGCTTATTGTATTTACTTAAGAGGCCACAGTGGCCAAATTGTTATCATTCAGACGTCTAGATCTCAATATTGATAACAACAAGGTACTTATCTGATATTCATACACATAAAACTTCAACATATTTCTTTCAAACTGGTAAACGTGAAAACATGATTTTTAACAAAAGCCTCGATACTTTTATTTTTCAAACATAAGTAGGTCCTTTTTTACATGTTTTTGATTAGAACTACGAAACCCTTGAATCTATAAACATGATTCTTAGTTAAATAGTTAAGTAATAACTAGTTTTTAAATCTGGTAAAAGCTTTTATCTACAGAAATTGTAGTTTTCGTGTAAACAGCAATTATTTTGACGCGCCCGCCTGCTATCGCCTTTTCATGTTTCGCGTGATCTTGCAATTAGGTCTATCCCACTCTCTTTTGCTCGCATATGTGGAGTCTAAATACGAACTGTCTTCGCAATATACGGCATCAAACTTTGGCAATTTTGTGCAAGCAAAAAATGTTCACTTTTAGTAAATTTTGAAAAAATCATTAAAAATTAACTAAGTACCTATATATTTTATTCTAAATCCGGGTCTTGCAAGCCAAGATAAATGATTGATGAACATACGACAGATTGTTTTGTAATAGTATTCGTGGCGGAATAACGAAGCAAAACACGTAAAAAAGTTGATTCCGCGTGGAGCCCCTTAAGTTTTAATTTGTTGTTTTGTAATAGTATTCGTGGCGGAATAACGAAGCAAAACACGTAAAAAAGTTGATTCCGCGTGGAGCCCCTTAAGTTTTAAAACTGCGAGTCGTAATGGTGCGAATATATGAATAAGATAAGTACAAAGTTTTAATACTACTTAAATTAAGTTTTCTCGTTAAAATAATAGTACATTTCGATGGATTTCGATGTAGAAAGTAAGTCACGAGTCCCGAGATTCCTTGCCACGAGTCGTAGGCGAGTAAAGAATGACATTTCCGCACGGGTATCGAACGACGTTTTTTTTTAATACACCTGCGAAAAAAATAAAAATAAAACGTGAACGAATTTTAAGGTTATTTATTAGATCTGTAACATTATAATAGGTACTTCCATTCGAAAAATAAATAACTTCTTCAAATGTTTTATTTTGTCATATTTATTTAGGTACAACTTATTAACAAAATAATTAATAGTACAACCATTATTGCATTGCGAATCGCATGTGACAAATTATGTCAATTAAAGAGGCCTTCGAACATGGAGTAACCAGTACGAAAAACGCCTTTCCGTTTTTCGTACTGGTTACTGCATGTTCGCCGAAACGTTTTGGCAGCCCTGTTCCGTTTCATTAAAACAACTTAATAAGAACTGTTTTTAAATGTTCAGTTTTTTTAATAAATAATAATTATAATGATGAAGAGTTATGTATCAACGTTTTAGTTGCACAAAGTTGCACGAGGGATAAGTTGGTTTTTGATTATATCAAATTGTTTCTGTCACTGTATTTCTTGTGTTAATGTACAATAATGCTTATACATACATACATACATTGGAAAAGTGCAAAACATTAGTTGGCAAAAACGAACTTTGCGCACGCAAAACATCCGAAAAAGTGCACTTTTTGAGCAACTATATTTAAATACTTACTTTTAACTTTATTTTACTTAATATGAAGCAGTTAATAACGTGAACAAAGTCGTGTTGTGTCTTATATACCGCACAGAAACCTCCACTGTGCGTGGAGCCCACCTGGCCAGATTTTATTCAACATGAGATAATGAATAGCATACTAGTGATCCAAGGAAATGGAAAAGGGCCTTCGGCGACCTAGTTTCGCTGTAATTTATTCGCGGCAGTCTCGCATTTCCCCACAGGGGCGACTTTTGATGCAGTGCTATGCATGTCCTTGGCCGATATAAAATGTTTAGACGACAAGCTCGGAACGAAGTGTGGGTCGAGGGTGGGGGGTGTGGTCACTCCGGTATAGTTTTCTTTTGTGGCTTCTATTCTACACAACTATACAATCGTTACCGTTGTATGTACCCCCTTACGATTGAATTAGTGTGGGTACGTATGTGTATAGAGGTAGTACCAACTTCTTAGTTGAATCGCTACTAGTTAATTAATTTCTATTAAGTAGTCTAATTAAGTAGTTCCATATATGTATACAGGGTGTAACGAAAATGTAGGTGATCCGTTTAAGGGCATATCCGGTATCAAATCGTGATTATGAAAAACACTTCCTTTTTTATTTTCAAGTCCATAAAAAACATAAAGTAAAAAATAAAAAAATAATTAAGTCGTTAAAAAAAATGTTGCTTACCCCTGAGTTGCTAAGTACCTAACGTCGGCGCAAGAGCGAAGTTAGCCGTCCCGTCCTTTGAAGTTTGGCGCCGCGCGCCGCCTACCGCGCACACAAGGTCGAATGTCGCGATGACTCTAGCTAGCTTGCATTTCTTCCTCTGTGTTGCACTGTGTACGAAACATCTGCTCCTTAATCGCACCCCAGAGATAAAAATCCAGAGGCACAGGTCGACCGATCGCGGGGGCCAAGCCCAGGGCCCTGGGGCCTCCACGTCCGATCCAGCGAGCGCCGAACTCCGCATTCAGATGCTGTCAACTCCATGTTCACCACAAGTACCACAACACAACACATCACAACGTACCTAACACTACACTAGTAGCAACCAGAAGAACTAGCTAACATGCAAACTGTTCCGACGTTTACGTGCGACTAAACAAAATTTTAAACAATTTTGCTATTGCAAATTGCCGACAGAAACGCTGCCAGAATCCAAAAGAGCGTATGTCATTTTGAATCTCGAATGAAGATACGACCTTTTGGTTTAGCATGTTGCTAATACTACGAATTCTACGAACACTGCGTTCTGTAAAGCTGCGTTCACGCTAGACCATCATAAAACTAAAAAATAATCAAATTCAAGATACGTTAAATTACGGCCACTACAAACAAATAACCTTTACTAAGGATTGTTTTTGCGATAAAAAAAAACAAATTTCAGAGCATTGAACTGAATTATAAATCTCCTTAAAAATCATTTTAAGAGTTTTAACTTTTATGGTGGTTGAAAAGTATTATTAATAAACACGAAATTTCAAGTGTTTTTCAGTCCAATACTAAAACCAGTCCAGTACTAAAAGTTTTATAAGACAGAAAGTAGCTAACACCATGAATTAGTGTAGGCACTAGTTTTCTAACGAATGCGAATTCGACTTCTTTGACGCAAATCTTCTTCTTCAAGTGCCCTGCCCAGTTAGGGCGTCGGCGGTCAACATGGCATTCAATCTTCCTCTGATCTTCGCCGCTCGTATAAGGGTGGCTGCGTCCTTAACCTCTGTCCATTGCTTTATGTTGTCCATCCATTTAGTCCTGGGTCTGCCTCTGCCTCTCTTTCCCTGTGTCTTCCCTTCAATTATAGTTTGTAGTAGTCCGTATTTATTGTTTCTGTAGATGTGGCCAAGGTAAGCTGTTTTCCTTGCTTTTATTGTATGAAGTATTTCTTGTTTCTTTTTCATTCGACGTAGGACTTCTTCGTTTGTTATGTGTTTTGTCCATGAGATTCTCAGCATTTTACGGTATAACCACATCTCAAAAGCAACAAGTCTGTCTGTCGTGTTTTTATTCAGGGTCCAAGCTTCCATTCCATAGAATAATATTGATAATATGTAGCACTTAACTAGTCTCCATCTTAGTTTTATGTTTATTTTCCCATTAGCGAATAACGATTTCATTTTAATGAAGGTACTTCTAGCCATTTCTATTCTTACTCTGATTTCTTGGTCTGGGTCCCAATTCTCGTTTAGCCAAGCTCCTAGATATTTGTATTGTTTTACTCTTTCTATGGTTTCATTTTGAGATGTTAGGGGAGTATGGTCTGTTTCGTCTGGAGATTTAGAGACCACCATGCATTTTGTCTTTTTCACATTCATCTTCAAGCCTAGATCTGTCAGGGAGTTATTCAGTCTGTTAATGAGTATTTGAAGGTCATCTATGTGTTAGCAAGAATGGTAGTGTCATCTGCAAATCTTAAGTTGTTAATAATTTTCCCGTTGATCTTTATGCCTTCTTCTGCGTCTTCTAGAGCTTCTTTGAATGCGTGTTCTGAGTACAGGTTAAAAAGTGATGGTGACAATACACATCCTTGTCGGACGCCTTTAAGTATATTGACACTATTTGTATTGCTATGATCAAGCTTAACGTTGGCTGTTTGATTCCAGTATAGCTTCTTAATGATTCGTTTGTACTTTTGATCTATATCAGTCATGTCTAAAATTTCCATTAATTTATCATGTTTGACGTTATCGAATGTCGAAATTTTTCGAAATCGATAAAGCATATAAAGACGTCCTGATTATTTTCTAAGCATTTTTGAACTAATTTTTGTATAGCTGTTAATGTTTCTCGGGTTCCAAGACCATTTCTGAATCCAAATTGTGTGTCGCTAATTTCCCTGTCTATTTTTTTATTTATTCTGGTAAGTATGACTTTCAAAAAGATTTTGAGCGCGTGGCTCATTAGACTGATCAGTCTGTACTCATTACAAGACTTTGCATTGATTTTCTTAGGGAGTGTTATAAAGGCAGAGTGCAGCCAGTCCTTTGGTAGTATGCCTGATTCGTAAATTAAGTTGAACAATCTTGACGCAAATAACTAGAAATAATGGTTGTTTTAGAGTTCAGGTGATTTACTTAAGGAACATTCGTCACGTAATCATCAAAAAAGTTAAAGATAAACATTACTTATGTTAAATTCGCCAACAAACTGTCTTCATCGCCAACAAACTGTCCTCAGTTTGGCGAAGGAATATGTTTACTTAGCCACGTAAGTTTTCTTTTGAAACAATAAAAAAAAATCGTATTAGGTATTAATGGGTGCAATAATTAAAACCCGCAAATTCCGTTTGAATAAAGTATTTGAGAACTACTCTGACCCTAACACTTACTAAGAAACTTGATAATAATCGCTTAATGTAACAAAATTTAGCTCATAATTTCAAGCAATCAACCCCATGTGAAAGACGCTTTACTTTGTGCGCGTATCGGCCTTTGTGCGCGTGCCGCCGCTGGGGCATGGGCGGGTTTAGGGCGACTACAAATGATATTATTTTAGCTTGTTGGTGTTGAAAATACCTAAGTGTAAATTCGGCCAGTTAGTTCTTAACGCGTTCTTCGTATCAATGTGACAAATAAATTAATAAGTAGTTGAATTGTGCAGATGACGACATTAAATGATATGTAACTGTTAAAATGTACGGCCCGTGGTCTCGCAGCAGTTGGTAATTTGGAAACTAAAAACTAAATGTGCAAGTGCAGGTGGAACAAGCTGAAGCGTGAATAAAAAAGGATATTACTTATTACCAGTGCAAAATGATTGATGGTGTTAAAAACCACATGAAAGTTCGTGATGAGGAGCGTCTTGCAAAATGTTTAGGGATATTTCTGTCAAGTTACCATTTTTAGTATTTCTTAGAAAGACTTAAATACTTGCAAAAGATTGAAAAGGAATTTCGAAGACAACGCAAAGAGTGTAAAAACCCGAGTGCGGCCAGCCTATTGGTGAGTAGGGCCAGTGAATGAGCTGATTACCAGTACGTATAGTAGTAGTACTGAGATCGTAAACCTTTTCGTGAATTAGTAACTTTTAAAGGAAAAAAAGAAACCTTCATAACTTTTTATCTATGGCGAATTTTATTTTTTTGATATTTTTTGTGGATACTACCCACGTATATATATACGCCCTTAAACGGATCACCTACATTTTTGTTACATCCTGTATATGGCATTCGTAGTTACACTATTGTCTTAGGCTGAGTACTTGTAAAAATAGTTGTAGGTGTGGAAAAATAAATAAAAAAATAAAATAAAAATACATTTTAAACTCTCAGGGCTTGTGAAGTTTTGAGTGTCAGTTATGTTAAATAGGTACAGCATATTACTTATAACTTAAATACTAGTGCCAAAACCTTTTAGTCAGTACGACCTATCACTAAAATTACATCACAGCCATTATTGTATTTATTGACGGTTACATTGTTTGTTGTCCTAGTGTCAGGTTAATCTATCTATATAATCTATATGTACACATATTGTTATTGCTCTTAAATGCCTTTAGAAGTCTGAGGAAATGACCAGCATTGTTATATCCAATATTTCCTACTATGACATGTCATAACTGCATAAATTTTAGTTCCGTAATGAGCTTCACATGCATTTGAAACAACTGTCAAAACAAAAGCAACACAATTTAAGTGGGACTCTAAATGCCTTAAGTACGCATTTTAGAGCACGAATAATGTGTGCGTGTAGCAGTGGCGGAGCATAAAAATGTTCTTTGGGCAAACCAGCTAGTCTATGATCGTCGGGTTTTTATCGTTTACCGACGTTGCTGTCACGTTCTAACAAGTATGTATGTGCGAAAGTGACGCATAGCGTGATAAGCGATAAACTGGCCACCATGCTAACCCTACAGAGCTGATTTGCATATGAACTGTCAAATAATAAAGTGTTATTTTAAACGTCATACTTCTATTAAATTATGACGTTTACTTAACACTGTCACAGTCTGTGCTATCAAAATCTAGGAAACTTAGCATAAACTGACCATACCTAAGTAACAGGTAACTCACAAATCTCACAATATAAAACACAACGAAGTGTAAAGTTTTATTATCGGCTAACTAGTTTCTGTAATAAATAATGTATCTTGAGGAGCGTGCAGCAAGTGTCAAGTTGTAGTTGTAACACTTGTAACAATAAATACTAGCATTGCGATGCAGTTGTGGTGTATGCAAAGGAAGCGCCTGGGCCGTCCGTCAGCGGTCGTGACGGCGGCGAGCGCGAGGCCTCGTGTCCATTGTCGCGTTGATGTGTCGGATAACCGGACCGTCACGCGCGGCCCACGACGTACAATACGCACTTCTTTGTTGACAACTTAGCGCGACAAAATCAATTTCACACGGACACGTTCCTTACAGGTGCATCTTGTTCTACTCCACAATTTATCTTGACATCATCCGATGTTATAAACGCGACACAAAGTCTCGTTTTATTGTATAGGTACCAGCCGTAGATACGTTTTCCTATTTTAAAAAGTTGCAAGGTAAATGATTCTACGAGTATAATTTACTACTCTGAAGAGTATTTATTTGTGTTAGGCGTTTCTAGCTCGATTGAGGGGCACGGTGATAAATATACTCGTACCTATTGACTTTGTATTTCAAGTATTGCATGTCAACTGCTAACTGCAAATTTAGTGATGCTATTAGCATTACCGTTTATAATTTCACATCTTCAACTGCCATTGAAATCGCCGTTTTTTCAACTGTCAACAATCAGTTCATATTTTTTAAATATATTTTTTTATCCTTTTTTCAAATCAAATCAAATCAAATCATATTTTTCTAGTCCCAAGGCAGCCCATGTTATGTGACAATGATGTAATGGTTTTTTTCAATTGCGTAGTTAGGTTTATCGCTTCGACTAACGCTTTTCGCAAGTTGCGGTTAAGTGTCACGTGATGACGTGACACGGGCCACATACTATTGTCAGGCCTACCTCACTGTACAATCTAAAAAGTCAAATAATAAAATACTTGGAAAACTAACCAACGTAACCAACAACAATATCACAGCGTACGGATGTATTCCATACAGTGAGGTAACTTCATACACGGCCAGCGGCTCGGCTCGGTGGTCGTGCTGAGGCTCAGGGTAGTCAAAAACTATACGAAAAAAATTGCAGTCTGATTGGTAAACTAATTTCTATTTTACACCCCTTAAAATAGACCGCCGAATTTGTATGAAAATTCGGCGGCATTTCGCAGAAATCGGCGGAGTTAACCCACTGTATTACTGTATAGAATACATCCTTACGCTGTGACAACATACTTACCTAGTATAGCTATTATGCATAGAAGAATTATAGAATTATTCTCATGTTCGAGAAGAATTGAGTCCTGGCGGTAGCGCCTAATAGGCACCTACCAGTTGGGATCTGACTATTTGTAATTAAATTTTTAGCAGATCTAAACATTGAGGTTTATAAAATATTCTGTTTATGGTCCACAAAAGCGATTTGTCATGTTAGATTTGACTATAAGCACCTGAAAAGAGAACCACTGAAGAAGAAGTAAGTACCTAGTTATTTATTCTTCTTCTTAGGTTAGGGTTTTTTTTACAACATGATTATAAAAGTAAAATACAAAAATACATACAAAAACAATATATAAAACATAAACACATTATAAAAAAAACCTAAGCTAGGGTGCCGCCGGCAACGGTGCAGGGCCCAGGCTGCCGGTGGTTAGGGCCGCAGAGAAAGGAACCGCCGGACTATACGCGCCGTGTCCAGGATTACCGCCTTCTGCATCTGACCCTTGATCCAGCCACCTAGCGAGAGTCTCTCAAGATGTTGGTCGAGACTCTTCGCTATGAGACCGTTCGCTGAAACGACTATCGGGACAATGATCGTCGAGTCAAGTACCTACTTATTATTATAATATTAAAACGTAAAGATTAACACTAAGTTGAGGATGTAAAAAATTAGGTAGGCATATTTTCATTTGCATAGTAAAAAATAATCACTGATTCCTCAATTCAATCTTTCAATTTGTTTTTAACAGAAGATTTAGAATAATCACTTATCACTAATGAGAATTACACCAATCATTAAAAAAAGTTATTCCTACATTGCTATAATAATATGAAATGCTATAATATAAGAATAATTTTGTGAAGATCCTTTATCTATTATATGTTGTAGTTATTTAAGTTATTATGACTTAGTTATATGCATTAATGTAACTTCCACTTGCTTTGTACCGTTTACCATTACAATACCCTACCTGATATTGTCATTGTTATTTGCTATTGATGGTTGTTATTGTTGTTAGGAAATACAATGTATACATATACATTTGTTTTGTATGTATTACCTGCAAGTACTTGGAGTTGTATGTAAATATTGGTGCTACTGCGCACATCTTGTTAGATATCAGTCATATTTAAGTCTAAGATAACGGGTAGACGAGCCCCCAACCGTTTGTTTGTATCAACACGCCATTGTTTAATCAGAAATGAGAACTAAGTGGATAAGATAAAAATGTCTTCAGTTAACAAACCGACTCTCACCTCACGTGTAACTCATATGTACTCAAGCAAACATTCAATCATACGCTGACAGCCCTTCGGCTAGGAGCAAATATTTTTTAATATGAACATTGGTTTTACTATTTTCTATTGAATAGACAGTTTTTGTGATGATTATAGGCGCGTTGTGTGTGATGAGGCAAATATAAGCGACAACGCACGGTGTGGGAAAAGTTGAAGTTATAAATAAAAGGCAAAATTCGCATATTTTTTTGCATACGTATATAATATAATATAATATACGAGTAAATAATATATGTAATATAACAGTCACATACCTACACGCAAGGGCTTTCCTTAACATACACTAAAAATGACAGTATGTTGAGGCTAAAATAATCAAAAGGCCTATATTTCAATTTTTTTAAAGGTAAAGATATTGAAATTGATACCACCAATTACTAAAGCGGCGAAGGGAAAAAATAAGCTAGGAGTTTTCGCCCAATTTCGGCTTTTTATGGTTAACACATTAACGTTAAGTCTAACTTTGCCACTGAGTCGTTAGTGTTTGCTACATATTATATTTATTCATCTCTTTTCCCGAGATCGAGGAAGTTGCAAATGCGGAGGCACCAAAGCTCCGGAATTCTCCATGTACAGTCACCTGCAATAGTATATGACGCTGTGAAGGCCGCAAAAATATGTGACACGCTCTTATGGCGGTACAAATAAGACTGTGTCACATATTTTTGCGGCCTTCACAGCGTCATATACTATTGCAGGTGACTGTACTCTCCCCCGGATTAAGCAGTAGACGTCTTTTTTAAATATGTTTTTTTTTATTGGTACACTCCATTAAGGTATTTTGCTTGCTTGTAGGAAATTGTTTAGGAAAAATATAACATTGTCGCTATCCTTTTTTAATAAACATACTACTAAACTTTATTTGTAATTTAACTGCCTAAAAATGTTTTTTTTCTTTAAATTTCTATGATATCAAGCATGCAAAATAAACTCAAATAGTTACCCAATCTCTCGACACATGGGAATGACGTCAAATTTCAACTTCGAGGTGCATTTTATTGCATTGCGTCATGTTTATAGATGAACGGTCTAGCTAACAGTTTCTACGGAACCTTGGGTGCTGGAGTCAGACTCGCACTTGACCGGTTTTTTGTTTTGAAAAAACCTACCTCCGAGATGGTTCCATTGGAATTTGGTTCTGACCTTAAGATGTGTGGAAATATAGATAGTTAACTCCACATTTTGGAAAGGCAAAATTTATTTACAGGTTAATTTTATTATTTTTATTAGTAATTTAAACCCTTTGGCAACAATCACAAATTTTCTAAAGAACTCGAAGTATGGTTTTTTGATTAAAAATTATTTTTATAACGGATATACATAATAGGTACCCAATTAAAAAATCAAGTTAAGCTTAGGTTACGTCCAGAAGTTTAGTATTTAAATAGGCCAAACTAGAGTCTAACCACGTTATCTCTTGCAAGCGAATTAACTATGAAACTTTAAAATGTTATTGTAAACGTCACGCTCTTATGAAATTATGACGTTTGCTTAACACTATCACGGCGTGTGCTCCCGGGAAACACCGGGACCGAAAGTAAATTACTTTAGTATTATGACGTTTGCTTAACACTATCACGGCGTGTGCTCCCGGGAAACACCGGGACCGAAAGTAAATTACTTTAGTATTATGACGTTTGCTTAACACTATCACGGCGTGTGTTCCCGGGAAACACCGGGACCGAAAGTAAATTACTTTAGTATTATGACGTTTGCTTAACACTATCACGGCGTGTGCTCCCGGGAAACACAGGGACCGAAAGTAAATTACTTTAGTATTATGACGTTTGCTTAACACTATCACGGCGTGTGCTCCCGGGAAACACCGGGACCGAAAGGAAATTACTTTAGTATTATGACGTTTGCTTAACACTATCACGGCGTGTGCTCCCGGGAAACACCGGGACCGAAAGTAAATTACTTTAGTATTATGACGTTTGCTTAACACTATCACGGCGTGTGCTCCCGGGAAACACCGGGACCGAAAGTAAATTACTTTAGTATTATGACGTTTTCTTAACACTATCACGGCGTGTGCTCCCGGGAAACACCGGGACCGAAAGTAAATTACTTTAGTATTATGACGTTTGCTTAACACTATCACGGCGTGTGCTCCCGGGAAACACCGGGACCGAAAGTAAATTACTTTAGTATTATTCTTTTCAGTTACTCAGTATTTAAAAAATAATCGTGATAAGTGGCAAACAATAGACGTTGAATTCAAATCTACCAACCGCCTAGAGAAATTGTAACCATAGGTAATTCGGTACTTACATTACAAACAGTACGCGGTTGCGGAAGCACGAGTGCGCTTTGGAAACAATTTAGACGTACACGAAGTAAATATCGATGTAAGCTCGCAAAACCTTGATTTTATTAGGCTATGATGACTACAACATAATCTATTTCAAACCTTCAAATGCTCCAGTCGGGGGAGGAAGTATCGAAAAAAAAAAACCTAAACCTAACAGATTATTATACAGAAAATCTTACAAAATGCTGATCATGCTTTTTCAGTTTTTGTGGAGTTTGAGGACAATTTAGTGGCTTGATCGCATGCAGAATCAGTTAAGCCCTACAAAACCTTCAAGAAATAAATAATCGTTAGTATTAGAAAACTAATCCCGAATACGGGGAAATCCCAGTTCCATTTTTGCCCGGTACCGATAATCCCTCTATGCTATAAAGATCTAGGAAACTTAGCATAGACGGACTCTAGTCGTCTGTGGTCCTTCCGTAGGTATCTTATATAAACCATTATCGACGGCGCGTAATAAGTAAATTGGGTTGAGCTGGTAACATATGCAGTATATTAGTCGTCCAAAACTGCGCTAACAATGGCCTCGCTAGAAAAAAACCGCAAGTTCAGTTAAACGCTCAGTGTACAATTTATAAGACAATATACAGGGCGTTTTTCCAACCCTTAGCCTTGTTATGTTATGCGAGGTTACTCATACTCATACTCATATCATTTATTTGCTTTAACGTACAAGTACATGCAAATATACATTTTAAACTAAAATCTAAACTAGAAATATTAGGTACATGTCAATTTTTTAAAACTAAGATGAAATGGTTACATACAATAATTAAATAAGTGCATTGGCGAAAAATTCATTTATAGTGTAATATGGCCTATTAATAAAGAAGTCTTTTACTTTTTTGTCAAATGTTCTGAAGTCATTACAATCTTTGATGTCCTGGCTTTACTCTATGTTCTTTACGTTATGTTTGTTTTACTCATCAACTTTTACTGTGGGACCAACTCGAATTTGCGAAAAGAAATTAGCTGTTTCATACATTTCGGCAAATCAGATGTCACTATTTTGTATGGAATAGCCAAATATTTTTTTGCGATTTCCGCGTTGGTCTCATAGAAGTTGTTCAGTATGACAAACAAAATACAAAATTTGACTTAAGGGTTGGAAAAACGCCCTGTATTTTATAGTAGATTGTTAACCAAGGGCTGAAAGGCACGCATTTCCGACGAGGTAGTTTGGCGCTCGAACGAAGTGAGAGCGCCAATATTGCGAGTCGGAAATGAGTGCCTTTTACCCGAGTTAAACACACGAGTAAAAAAAAAACAAATACATATACCTAGTACAGTTAAAACTATACATTTAAATTCTTGAAAAAAATCTTGAAGGGAGCTCTCTGACCATAGGTTATATGCCACCCTAGTTTTTCACGTAGGATAAAAAGGGAGATATATAGATCTATGAACAAAGATATTTGATAATGTACCTAAACCTAACATAAGCCTTACAAAAGTGTTAGATTAGAAGATTTAACACAACAACGGCATAATATATTTCGTTCCACTGTTTACTATCTTTCTTTTACCTTCAGTTAAATGTAAATAATGACATCTAAATTATTAACAATGTTTCAAATTATATATTGTATATCTCTGCTACATTCAATTAGGAATAAGAAGTTGCATGCTTGACATTCAATAAGTATTCTGTAAGAATCTATTCTGAATAAAATATTTTTGATTTGATTTTGATTTGATTTGATTTGATTTTCTTTCCTTTATTCAGGTTGGCTTTCTATATTCTACTTGAAAACTGGTAAGAATACTAAGAATAAATTCAACAAAATTCTGCAGCAATTGCCTTCAGCAGGTCATAAACTCATAACCGGTTTTCTTGTACTCCATTCAGTCAACCCTTTTTCGACTTTAGTATCGTTTAGTATCGAAAGAACTTCACTTGATATTGATTAATCAATGTTTGTTACAGAAAACTGAAAACCTAAGACATAACCTCAAAATACCCCAAAACAAACATCACATATCATCAAATAATGTTACTCCAGCATTGTATCTTAGCTGCTATTTTCCTTGAATTAAATATACATATTGTTTAATGTTTATAGCAGATATTACTTTAGAAATCATAAACTAAAATTTGTAAATAAACTAGCAAACTTTTTCTTAAAGTTACATGCTACAGGTAAAACATAGATTACTTATACACAATTTTCGAATTATTAAAATACAGTGTTGTTGCCCCACGATATTTTAAATTTGCCGCGCTTTTCTACGTACAAAGTTAGACTATTCTAATCGTGTCTGACTAATATTTTGTATTTTGCATAGATAAGTATGAATGAATTAATGTATGGCTGTTTAACTTTTTGCCATTGCTTACCGGCACACATTAAATAAAAATAAAAAAACTTTGTAGGTTTGTTCCTTCTTGTCACCGCTATATAGAACCATTGAGATATTTACATTTGATCCGAAAAATTAGAATAATTTAACGAATTCACATCTTTACGTATGATAATTTCTACAATAAATTCCAATAATTTGAGAGAAAGTACCCTTGGATTGGTTTCTGGCGTTAATAAATAAGAATATTGTTTTTTTTTTGATTGTCTGTATATCGGCGATCAGTCCTAGGACTATAAGTCGATGTGATGGTGTATTCTTCTCGTGTCGCGTGTGCTCTCCATCGAGAGCATCTCACTCGTAATCATACGCCTGGAGCTATTTTCTACTATCTAGTTCCAGGATGTTATGTCGTTTCAGTCGTTTTGTATGGTTCTGAATTGCAAGTTTGCGTGCTAGTTCGTTAGGATTACTTATTCTTTCCTTGTATATTGTAGATGTTCGACGAACTTCCTCTATTACTGTGCTTATGGACAGGTTCTGATGCAGTTTATTGTTGGTGACATACCAGGGTACGTTTGCTATTAATCTTAGGATCTTGTTTTGTATTCTTTGTATGATGTTATTATTTGAGTCACTAGCGCTACCCCACAGCTGTATGCCATACATCCATACCGGTTTCAATACAGCTTTATAGATGAGAAGTTTGTTGTCCATTGATAGTCTAGAGTTTCTTCCTAGCATCCAATAAAGGTTTCGATGTTTGACTGCTATTTCCTCTCTTTTGGCTTTTATATGGTTTTTCCAAGTCATGCGCCGGTCTAGGTGCATTCCTAGATACCTTACGCAGTCGCTGTGTGGTAATGTATTATTTCCAAGTTTAACTGGTGGACAATTTCCCTGGCGTAATGTGAAGGTTACATGGGTGGATTTGGCGGCACTTGCTTTTATTTTCCATTTATCCAGCCACATTTTAATTTCTTGTAGACTGGTTTGTAGTGTATCTGAGGCTTTCGCAGGATTTTTGTGGCTCGCAAGTATAGCAGTGTCATCGGCAAACGTAGCCGTGATTACTTCTGATGAACAAGGCAGATCTGCAGTGTAGATAGTATATAAGGCGGGGCCCAAGACCGATCCCTGAGGTACGCCAGCTTTTATATTAAAGAACTTTGATGTCACCTCGCGTTCTTTAACGCAGAACATTCGTTCTGTGAGATACGACTTTAAAATACTAAAGAAATTGTGTGGAAGGTTCATTTTTATTTTACATAAGAGGCCATCGTGCCACACCTTGTCGAAGGCTTGTTGGATATCTAAGAAAGCCGATGAACAGTATTCTTTGTCTTCCAAGGATTCTCTTATCTTAGCACAAACTCTATGCACCTGTTCCACAGTTCCGTGTTGTCTTCTAAAACCAAATTGATGGTCTGGAATTATTCTTTTTTCTTTTAGTGTTGGCAACATTCTACTCAACAGTACTTTCTCGAACATTTTGGACAGTACCGGCAGCAGGCTAATTGGTCGATATGAGGTTTTTTCGTTGGGCGGTTTTCCTTGTTTATAAATCATTATGATTTGAGAGACTTTCCATAGACTAGGAAAGTACTGTATTCTGAGCATCGCGTTGTATAGTATTGTCAGAAACAATATCCCCTTCTTTGGCAGTTCTAGTAGAATTTCTTTAGTTATTAAGTCAAATCCTGGGGCTTTTTTGGAGTCGAGTATTATTCCATATATTTCACGTGGCGAAGTAGCTTTCAATGGTTGTTCTAGTTGAAGATCAGTTTGCAGTACAGAGGCAACATATTCCTCAGACTCGTTACTATCCGTTTCGTTCGGCGTGAATACTGTTGCAAGGTGTTCTGCAAACAAAGAATATTGTTGACACTTTGTTCTGCTTGATGCTTACAACTTACAACTCGAAAACCAAGAGGAATATATTTTTTTGCGACCCTAGGGCCGCGATGCATCGTTTTCCACCCGCTTCATAGATAAACAACAACCCACTTTCAAAGCATGAGAAATGAAAATGTCGTTAACGCCCATGCACTTCTAAAACATTTTTTTAAATGAAAAAGGCCGAGAAACATTTTTTATATTTTTTTCTGGGTATGTACTTAAACAAAAATAAATACAACATAGTGCATTCTAACTTCTAATTTTTCATGGTCTTTGGTTGAAGTCAGAAATAACAAATATGGACATTTAAATGAAAAACTAACTTTTATTAATTTTTTAAATAATATTATCATTACACAAAGCCACTGCCCACTAAAATGCTTGACAACAAGCTTTAATCCAAACACTTTAATAAAAGTCAGAACATATAAATATATTTATCATTTAAAAAATATAAATAAATATCTTTATTATTCAATTTCAGGTCATTACAAATATTAAAGTCTAGGCGTTTATGCTTAGTTAGTGTTACTTTGTACAATTACTGCACATTGGGCGACACGAGGGTGAAGGTTACATGTTCAATGTTTATGGTTTTATTCTTCGGGAAATTCGGTTTCCTGGTTTTCGTCGATATACATATTTTATGTAAATGGGACTTAGAACATATACATATATGTTGTAATCTGATTTGGCAGCACAATGTCCAACAACAACATTATACGTATAATATGTATGCGGTGACGCTAATTATCTGGCTATGTATGTTGCAAAGTTAGATTTAAGTACTTAGCGTGGGTTAGGGTAGGGCCCAGAAAATCTGAATGTCTGCTTTAGATATAGTACTTATAAAAGTAATAATAAAATATAATATATCCTTAGAATTCGATACCTTTCTATATATAAATGTTCCGTCACGTCATGGTCAAACGCTTACCGCAATTTTAGCTGCCGCTTTATCGTTCTATGTTCATTTCTGGAATAAGTAAAATATTTAAAACACTGAAGAAATATTCTGAAAATACGATTTTGATAGGTGCTGTCAAGTTAAAAACAAAGTTTTCTAGGGAGCACAATTGTAATATTCAATTGCATACATTACATTGGGTTGGAATATGCGTAATGGCTTGTCTTAATCCTAATCTCGAAAAGACGCTGCGCAGACCTGCAGTGACCTGCACTCAGTGTCAAACGTGTTCCGTCCTGTTGTTGTTTAGTATCATCTATCGTGTTCATCGATCGCGGAAATAGCAGTCTTGGTCAAATGGAAATTTAATACCCTTAAACGTGGGCGAACACACGTGACGTGTATAAATAAATAAATAAATATTATAGGACAATCTTACACAAATCGACCTAGTCCCATGCACAGTAAGCTCAATAAGGCTTGTGTTGTGGGTACTAGACGACGATATATATAATAGATAGATACATATAAATACTTAAATACATAGAAAACATCCATAACTCAGGAACAAATATTTGTGATAAACACACAAATAAATGCCCTGACCAGGATTCGAACCCGGGACCTCAAGAAATAATAAATAAATTATCGTTAATGCAAATCATTCGCTTGTAACTACATATATTGCAATCGTTTTTACTTAAACTTGTCAAGAGTTTTATTAATAAGTAAAATAGAACCATTAAAAACCGCAATGTTAACATTTCTCTAAGTCTGGTTTTCCATTTATACGAAAAATTGATTGAAAGGCAAAGTTTCCGCGACTCGTAAGTCAGACTTATGCACATATTTTACTGTGAATCGAATATCTTATATGTAAGTACCTACTTATAGCAATCAATTCCATTATGTTCATATCACTGTGGTAATTATACATATCTTTGATAAAATTGTATCGCCGTCATCGATTATTCTACAGTCGATTAAAACACGTTGTTAATTGAATACAAACAAATTACAACGTTATAAGTACGCGGTTATTCTGATTTATCGGATACTGTTTTTATTTTTTAAACTATCGCGGTAATTTGAAATTATAACTAATGAACACGGGTTCTTGGTGTCTATGGGCAAAGCCTTGATACGATTTAATACACTTTACTGGAATGTTATAAATATGGCGAAAGAACGACACGACATGTGACTTAGAAAATTTGGTCAGTATTGTGGTACGTTTTCAGGTTGACCTTGTGATACTAAAAATGTCTCATAAGGAGTTTAATTATCTTATCGATATAGTAGAAGACGACGACAGCAAAGACATATGGAGCACTACCATTGAGTAAGTAGTAATGATAATGTGTTGTCGGTATAGATCTAATCACGTGGCACCAAGTTAGAGAGAGAAATTTAACAACTTACTAATAGTAATATAACTACCGAAAGTGGTACGCGCTTAAAATGTGCTAACATTTTTCTTAGAAGCTGTGTTTGCTTAGCTTACATCCTGTAGTCACGAACACATATTATGAAGTAAACTTGTCAAGATAACAGCGAGTGTTTGTACAGTTTGTACTGCCATTGTTCGACGTAGAGACAAGAATAGTTTCATGCTCTTTATTATTGTGTTGTTGCAATACAATTACTAAGTACTCGTTTTACTCGAACATTGTTGAGCACCTGCTGAGGCGTGGCCATCCGGGCAAGGTGCTAAAACGGCGCGTATATAAAAAACGAACCTATACGGTGAAACTATAAATCAACGTAAAACATATTAATGAATGGGCCAGAAGTTCCTAATAATGTTTTCTTACTTATCTATTCTTTAATATGGGTGGGTTACTTTTTGTAAAATTTTCGGTAAGTAAATATTTTTGGTTTTCAGCTACGCTCTGCCATTGCAGTCGAGGACGCAACCCAATTCTCCTGCATGGTTACGACGTTGTACACACTTGCCGTATGTTTTATTTTCAAATAATGCCTAATTTTACGAGAAAAACATTATACGAAATTTTACCACTTCCATATGCTAGGTGTTGTGAGGTTTACATTTGGACTCATTGTCATCAATCCCGAATTTAATGTTGGGACCCTGGAAAAAGCCAGGAAACTCGTCAGATATTCCGATTACGATTTTTTATTAAACTTGAGAAGTTTCTCCCGGAAAGCGAAACAGAGGCCTTGTGTTAGATTCAAATCTTTCCTGGAATTGCCGAGTTTCTGAAATTAGTCGGAAAGTTTCTAGAACGCTGTATAATTTCTACAAGTTCATGATATTTTTACGAGTAGGTATCAAAAAACTACTCGCGCAGGTTCTAGTATTGCCAGTCCTTAATTATGCTGGTGTGTGTTGCACTAACTTCTCACAAGAGTATCTCAACAAGCTGAACTCAACTAAACAGTATAGTATAATATATACGTTTCATATTCATATTTATATTCATTTATTCATAAAATTACACAATTTTACATGTCAAAAAATAAATTTAAAATGAAATAGGAATGTCAAATAAGTCATGTAAATTACATATTTAGCCTTCGTAAATACCTACGACCACGTGTCTTCCTATCGTCGCGCGTCGCCAACTTACATAGCTTTCTATCCGTCGCCAACTTAGGACTCATGCATACATATATGTGTGTGTAGGTATAACCTTATATTGTATTTACTACTAGGATTTATTGCACCAACTTAAATGACTCTATTTAGCCATATGGTTGACTGGTAGAGAATGCCATTTGGTATTAAGTCCGCCATTTGTACAATTTTCTGTCTTGTTCATTAAAGTTTAAATAAATACATAAAATGGGGCTGCAGACAAATACCGTAAAATATAATAAGTCCGTTCATTTTTGCTTAAAGTCATTCTCATTGTACATCAAAATGTCTTCTCATAAAAAGTAACGCTATTCACAGCGTACGGCGTCCACTGGCAATTATGTATGACTTAAACCTAAACAAATGCGCAGCAAACGCCCAGATGAATCGCAGACGTTGTCTGTTTCCCAAACATCCTTGATCTAGTCATTGATTCGATGCACAGTTCATAATACTAACAATATGACTCCGGCACGCAGGTGATCGTGTCATATCATGATATTTATTGTAAGGAAGGTACAAAATGTACTGATTGAATTATGTTCCTAAAAAGAATTAGGTCGTTATGTCTTTGTCTCGTTAAATCGTATCGGATAGATCTATACACGCGGCAGCGTGTCCAGCCAGCCAAGTTCAGGCTACGCAGCTGCAGTGTGTATATTTATTTACACGAACCATCGGGAGGCACATTTGACCCCTTTGTGACTCAAAACCTACTGAATATAAACACACAATATACACGAAATTTTACCCATCCATTTAGACCCCCGAGACTAACAAGATCCCTAAAGTTCATAAATATAGCTTTGTTGGTTTTTGAGATATAAGCATCCAAAAGTCGCAAAAAATCATAGGGATAGACGTTAATTCGTTTGTTTCATACATTCATTCAAACTTTTTAGAACGGTTAAGGGTAAGAAACAAGACGCAGCATGCAGGTTCTGCCAGGAAACAGAGGAAACTGCGATGCACATCCTCTGCTCGTGCGGACCACTAATGCACAAAAGAAGTATCCACCTCGGTAGGCACGAACTGCAACCCTGTGAGATACACAACATTACAGCCCAAAGAATTTGGAACTTTCTGGACTCAACGGGAATCAGTAATGAATTATAAAGGGCTGCCACAATAGATCACAACTGGTCGACGCGGCATCTTCACTAGCCCAAAACAACAATAATAAAATTATAGGGTGCTAAAATATATTAGACAACTATTTAGAACACTAACTGAAGCTACAGAATGATTTGCTATTATGTAATTCACACACACGCCACACACAGCAATACAATAACTACCATTAGGTTTACCCCGATACCAGCAGATTTAAATTACACTATTTGCTGTCACAACCCTATTAAAAAAAAAACATGTCCAGTGCCCTACCTTAGGTACCTAAGTTACCAAAACGTCACCATCGAAAATGATTTGTAAATGTGACTCATCTCTCGGGACAGGTTCTATCTGGGTACTTCAACAACCCCACCTCGCGCGGCCGGAAACTTGTATGTTGTGATGACTTATCATGGAATGAGCGCACATCATCCTCGAGCACATTGGCAGGGTTCAAAATATAGGCTAAGTTATTCATTATTGTTTCCGACATTTTTAATTCCCTTAGAGGAGATGTATAGTATGCCTGACGACAGAGTTCAGTTCAGCAACTATGACTTAAAAGCTGGATAGGCTGAAATCGGACTCAATTTATTAAACACCTGATAAAATATATGTTTCTTATACAGCGTCAATCTGTGAGAAATCTTTCGAATACAGAATTGGGTATAATAATAGATATACCTAATACATGTTTTATCTGTTGCACGTAAGTTAAAAAGATTGCTTGTTGCTGTTGTTTACAAATTTTAGTTTTCGATTTCTAAAGTATTATCTGATATCAACAATGTAATTAGTTCAAGGAATATAGCAGCCAATACCCAATACAATACCTGGTATAATATTATTTGATGATATGTGATGTTTGTTTTGGGATATTTTGAGGATAGGTTTTAGGTTTTCAAAGTTTTGTACTGCAAACTTTGATATATGAAAATCGAATGAAATTCTTTCCTTATTTCAGTATTAAATTACATGATAAACTCGGGAAAGGGTACTGAATAGAGTCCAAGAAAACCGATTGTGAGTTTACCACCCGTTCAAGGCAAATGCTGTAGAATTTTAACAATTTATTCTGATCACTTTTCAAGTAGGTACAATAGAAAGTTAACCTGAACAGTAAATGAAAATAAACCTATGTTTGTTTTCAATATAACAAAATACCTATATAATGCCTTTGTTTTGTTAAATATTCTACACTTTTGTAATGCTTCCTTCGAGATTTTCTTTAAAAAGTTACACGAGTAGTTTTAGCTTTATAGTTGTTTTTTTTACTTTCCTCGCATTCGAAATGAAAAGTAGTGTTTAACTCGGGTAAAAGGCACCCATTTCCGACTCGCAGTATTGGCGCTCTCACTTCGTTCGAGCGCCAAACTACCTCGTCTTTGCCATTGTCCGTTTTTGCCATTTTGGCTACGGAACCCTAAAACCCTAAAAAGGTGATTCGAAGTTGCAGGTCAGGTGTACTTTCGTAATTATTTACATCTATCGCGTACATATTTCGCACAACAAATGCCCGAAGGTGTGAGCTGGAATGGCTTGTCGAATGTGATGCATTAATTTAACTAAATGGGCGGATTTTTATTTTGAAAAAAACGACAATAAAATAAAAATATGCTCAAATATATAAAATAAGTGTAAAATGTTAAAAATAAATGTTTTAATACTTTGAAGAAAAAAACGCTAAGAAAAAATTCTAAAATAATGAAGAAGTTGTGTATATCTACACCGCCAGGATTTGAACCTTCGTCATTCCGATCGTAAGTCAAGCGCTGTACTACGGAGCCGCCGAGGCTATTAGATGAATGCTCCAATTTAGTAGTCTTATTCTTATGTGTGCAACGACCATTCCACGTCACTATCGTCATTTCCATGTCAAGCGCAAAACAAAGTGCACCTTATACCGATGAATTAAGTCACAAATTATAATAACAGAAAAGATTGACATGATACAACTACATAACAAGTTTTTTGGCAAAAACTCAAAAACGGCTTGACCAAAGTTCTTCAAAATAATTTTCGTGGTAAGTTCGTCTTATATCCTATCTTCCTGAATTGTTTCACATTTTTCGCACCTCCCGTTCAAAAGTTAGAGGGGGGGGACACACTTTTTCAGACTTTCAGAGCGATTATCTCTGAAAATATTGGACGAATCAAATTTTTATTCAAGGAACCTCTAAATTATTTGTTAAGACCTATCAAATGATGTACCTAGAGTAGATATTAGGTAAAAAAATATTTTTTGACATTTAGTTACATGTATGCTCGCGCGCTCCCACAAAACATACTTTTTTCGCAATTTATATGGAAAACTAAGTAGCGGCACACAAAATACACCTCTAACTTAAATATCGTTACCATATGCTTTATAGTTACTGAGTAAAACCGCTGTGACATACGGACGGACGGACAGACGGACTGGACGAAACTATATTAAGGGTTCCGTTTTTTCCATTTTGGCTACGGAACCCTAAAAATCCGGTATGCCAAAATGCCCGTCGCGAGTATTTATAAAATTGAAGGTTTCGACTTTAACACTGTGTTTATTGATAGCGCTAATGTTTGTTGTTGCAGAAAATATAGATATTGATTATCTGGACGTCAGGTTTTGGTTTAGTGGCACCATTTTGAAAAGCATTACACTTGATTTGTTATTGATAAGTTTCATTTCCTTGTTCACACTTGGACCTTGGACTTGGACCGTAAATTAAGTCCAAGGTCTGATGATGGAGCAGAAAGGTGACCACTGGATCTCAAGAGTTAGTTGGCGTGATACCCTAGTGTTTTGACTATTTTTTTATCTTGACGAGCACTTGGACCGTGCATGTTGTCCAAGGTCTGATGATGGAGCAGAAAGGTGACCACCAGAACGCAAAAGTTAGTTAATACAATACCGTCGTGTTTGAACTCGTTAGTTTTGTTTCGATGAGCACTTGGACCCTAGATGAGAATTTTCTAAAGTTTCAAAGTCCGCCTTTTTTATTGTTTTGCGTTGTAAATAAATCTACTTTATTATTGGCATCTCTTTTCATATGGTATAGTAGATAGGTATATCTACAAATTGTATTGCCGGTAAAAACTAGGCAAGTCAAATCTTTAACTTCACATTATTTAACTTCTTCAGAACTTGGCACCCACTCAGATATCAGATCTTTTATTGGCGGAGTCGACACGACAATAACGATATTCTCACATAGAACTTGGCTTCAATTTACACATTTATGTTTTTGGTGGGGTTGCTTTTAACTCCAACAATTAACCTCATACACGTCTCCAGGCTCTATGATATATTCAGTTATTGGGATTTTACATCCATTATCTCTGCATCTGATTGTACATAGTTCATTACTCCAAATTCGACTCCAAAATAAAAGGCCTTTTTTGTTTTTGGTGTGCTTTGTATATATATACAATGATCTGATAGTAGGTATATGGATTGACAAATCCCAGATGTTCTAGTCTTCTCTAATGTATTGAAGAAAACAATGAGGACTACCGTATTTTTGCTCACCAGGCGGCGCCACTCATGCGTGGGTCCTTGTCAAGCGCCATTAGTTAGTATGGGTTAGTATGGCGCGAAACCAATATTAGAATTGATTATTTTTCATTAATGTCCATGTTAAAAGAGGTACATTAAATTCTAACTATTTTTCAGTGATGTGTAGATTCTGTGTTTTGGACAATTAGAGGGGTACTTAATACGTTTTTGTTGCTAATATTTGATAAAACAGTTAATTACTATTCGCGCTATTTTTACAACGAAATATACTCAAAATCAATCCTTGCGTAATTATATGTTAATATTGTCACTAAAGATGCCTATAGTATACGGATATGACGGAGGATAACGGAAAATCATAAGAATTAAACACATTTTTAATATTATTTATTATACTTCAAGTTTGTACTTATTTCTGTATTAAAACTTCTGACTGTTTTCTTTTGGCATTTGTATTATTTATTAGTTACTTTTGAATAGTTTCTAGTTTGATAACCATAATATTTTTGGCAAATATAAACGTTTTTGTATAAACTAACCTCTAAATTTACGGTAAATTAGGGCCGTGTTATTTTACACTTTCAATTTAAAGCTTATTTTATAGCCAAAGTAATATTTTTTTTAGTATTTAATATATTTCTATGTAACAATTCCTCTAAAAGTGCATATTTTCGAAATAAGCACGACTTAAATTAAAAACTAATGAGAAATGTACTGAAAATGACATATAACCTCTTTACATAGGACCCACGTTCCACTAGCGCCCCTAGCGGCAAATTCACTCGCGGTAGTCCTCATTATGTGCGCCTGATTAAATTTCGTGCATCCGTCGAGTCGTGTTACTCGTATCTGTTGTAAAATTTCTAGAGTGCCTACAGATTATTTGGAACCTTTCTACTAGAAATTGAAATCTTGTCCCGTACTGATAAATCTTGAAGTAGGATTTCTTTACGTGTACGTAAGTATGTTATGTAATGTTATGTCAGAATTTATCTAAAAAGAGTAAAATATACATATTGTACTCAAAATTTCTTACCTAGTGCTTGAGTGGCTGCATTTTTTCACTTCGCGCTAATTATATTGCTTTCTGTCATACTATTTTATTCAATGTTAATGATTTTCGTGCAATAAAATTATAATCCAAACCTTGATGTGGCTAATGTACACGTTAACTTTTTGGATCTGAGCCAACGGTTCGATGTGATTATGGCCAATGTATCTAAATATATCTAGGGATCAGATTTGGGGGACCATAGGCTCTTTAGATATGTAGCTTTTATTTGTCTAGTTGAGTATTTTATTTGGGCATAGGTAATTAATTTATTTGTAGATATTTATCTGAATAGAATGTAGTTTTAAAATAAATGTAACTTGTAATAATATAATTATAGGTTAAGCGTAAAGTAAACATCAATTAAACATGCATAAATATGTTCCCGATTCATATTACAACAATAACCAATACTAATCTCGTAAAATGATAAATCGGTCGACGGTATCAATCAAGTAACCGGGACTGCATGATTTTATACGGTCGTGACACTTACGTTAATACCCAGTAACCTGTTGTTAATCGGGTGACCTTTTGGGAATTGGTGAACCCTGACCTTCAGGAAACGGTACAATAAAAAGTATTTACTACAATTTGCTTGTAGCTTGACCTTCTCGTTGGATTTTATCGTACTTGGGAAACATGTATTAGTATAAAGTATAAACTGCCGCCAATGCAATTAGATTTCTAACTTATTTCAATAGGGGGAGAAAAGGAAAAGAACCGAAAATTATAGATGATATAGGTACCTTCTAGGGTTTGTTTTTAAGTATTTCAAGTAGTAATAGTGTTTTTTTTACATAAAAAACTAAAGTATTCGTTGAGATGAACATCTCGATAATAGGTAATAATGCTAGACTAAGGGTTCTTAAAATTCAAGGGTCGCTGATACAAAACGAGACATAGTCGAGTTTTGTAATTATAGACCCGAGAATTGTTTAGAACCAATTCTAATCAGCGAGTTGCATTTTTAGAAACAGCGAAAAACGCGAAATTTTGTATAGTGGCAGAATGTGGAACATGTCGTAGGCACTACTACTACTTGAGAAATTAAAAAAAAACAACAGTGTTAATATATTGTTTGAAAATTCATAGGAGCATCGTTTAGCGATGTTCTTATGGAATACCATAGACAACGTTATAATGTGTATACTTTTTTCATATCGCTGTCCGTCATCTAATTAACAGATAGAAGTGCTGGAGTGCGAAAAGTGTATTGTGGAATAAAGATGTTAAATACTATGTAAAACGTAAATCCCGTGCACTTACTTCGCCCTTGTGTTGTGTGAAGTCGGTTAGGTATGTTTGGTGTAAATTATGCGCACTTACCTACATCATGGAAGAATAATATTCTATGGAAACGTAATTACAACTCGAAACGTACCCAAAAAAATCCCGCCAGCTGGTCGTGCCGAACTGATATTAACCAAAGAAGTACCTAAACATAAAATTGTACTATGGTGTTGGTGATAATTCTGCTAAGTAGTATACTTAAGTTCCTATGGTCTAAATAAATGGAGTGTTTATATTTGATGGGTTAACTAGAAGAGATTATGGTTTTAAGGACTTTTGCTCGTATTTTGACGTACTTTACTTACATTCTTTTGATTCAACAAAGCGATGAGTTAAATACGAACTGTGAAAGTGTATGTACTTGTACGGTACCAGTACCTATTCAAAGTTACTTTAGACCCTTAAAATAACATGATTGATGATTTTTATGTGATGAAATAGCTACGATAGATCTAGAATTTTTAATTGTTACAGGAAAGTAAACACAATGACTTGTTGAGTTCATGTCGGCCCCATTAGACCGAAGTTTTGTGGCAATCCGAGTACCGTTGCGATACTTTCTTCCGCGCGTTTTGTCCGCTCGAACCTACCGTTAGTCAAATCACAACTCAACGTAATTGTATGGAATGGTGCCTAATTTTTCCCTAGGTGCGCTATAACAGCGATTTAATGATTGCCTGAGACCTCTTGTACTGTATTCGTACCTATAATAACTGTTATATACACGTGCTCTAAACGAGCCATACTTATTAGTTTCAACTTTTTTCTTCTTCGTGGTGTTTTCCCGGCTTTTGCCATTGTTCTGGGAGCTTAGATTATTAGATTCAATCAAATTCACAAAATGTACGGAATGCTAAAAACTATATACTTACTTCTTTCTAACTTTGTGCGCCAGTGTGACATTATGTTCACCTTTGTATAGTTAACAAAATATACTTTATGTTAATTGTACTAATTATCGTTTTTTAGATTTAGTTAAAATATCACATTATTTGTTTAGCGATTGCAGCGCCATGTCAATCTTTGCGTTTTTATCCTTATTGCAGTTTTGTCTCACTGTAGAACTGTTTGAATTTAGGAACCCTAAAATTACCAATTTTAAACCTAACATTCATAAAAGGTCTACTGTTTGGGTATGGCACGCCTCGCTTTTAGGAGCATGATATGCCATTCCTTTTTTTGTGTTTGTTACCTTTGTGATTTCGGTGTTCTCTCAAGAAACTCGAGCATTTCTTTACGAAAACTTTAAAATATCTTCAAGGTAGTCCCATTACATTAGAATTATATGCTGATGATGGCATGAAGCATGGATTATTAGTTGAAGTTTTCGTAAGTAGGTTGAGCATTTTCTTACGAAAACCATCATTTTGGTGGAGTAAACCTATCTAATGTCGAAGACCGGAGATGTCATAGAGTCATAGTAGAATTGCTTGATGAATGCAATCTCAGCTCTATCATCTGATCTGAGAGATTCCTTTTATGTTTGTAAGAGGTACTTTCTATTGGTTTCATTTGATTTTAGTTCTGATCTAGTGTTGGAATCTATAAGGCATGAAGTGAGCTCCATAATTTTCAAAGGTTCACGTATAGTAATTTAAATATTTTAAAAGTAAACGCCTGATGTGTTTGTTGAATAGTGTTATCTATTTTGTGTTATACTTAGTCAGGTCATAAGTTCTGTGACAAGGTTTTCGCCTGATAAAATTATAATCCATATGTTTTCAATAATAAATAAAGCCAGTAGTTGAATGCCTACTTAATGCTGAATAACGTGTAATATAATTTTATCTAAAATGTATATTACAATTAGTACAATTCTTGTAAACGTAGATAATAGTCATCAAATTGAGCACGCGGGCCATTTCTGAAAATTTTAGTTTCACATCACTTTCACATTAAGCGAGTCAAATTCAGCGTTAAAATTGTTAAGGAGTTAAAATTGTTTATTATGTACAGTATTTTAATTTAATTTTATATTGTAAGATAATATGTAGAGTATTTTGTTAGTAGTTGTACCAACAAAATACTCTCAGGGAAAAGTAGTTTTTCTACTCCAGAACTTCTATCTGTCAATTAGATGACTGACAGCGATATTTAAAAAGTATACATTATAACGTTGTCTGTGGTATTCCATAAGAACACTGCTCCTATGGATTTTCATACAATATATGAGCACTGTTGTTGTTTTTTTAAATTTCTATAGTGGGCAAAACATCTTCCCTATTCTGCCACGTTTCTAGATTTTGCTTTTTACGCTGTTTTAGCTGTCGTAGAAAAACTAGGGTATGCAACAGGTCATAATTGGTTCTTAAAACTCTCGGGTCTATTATTACAAAACTCGGCTTCGCCTCGTTTTCCTCAAGTTTTAAGAACCCTTATTGTATCACTGTTGCATAAACTACTATTATGCAACAGTGATATAATAAGGGTTCTTTAAATTCAAGGGAAGCAAGCCCGAGAATTTAAACAACCAATTATGAGCTGTTGCATAAACTAGTTTTTATACGACACCAAAAATAGCGACAAACGCGAAATTTTGAATGGTAGCAGAATGTAGAAGATGTCGTATGCCGACTATAGAAAAAAATATTGTATGAAATTCCATAGGGGCATAGCTTACCAGTGTTCTTATAAAATATCATAGAAAACGTTATAATGTATACTTTTTTAATATCGCTGTCAGCCATGTACCTAATAATTGACAGATAGAAATGCTAGAGTACAAAAAAACAAATATACGACACTAGTTTCTTAGAGAAATCACCTCGAGTTAACCTGAATAACAATCTGAATAATAATAATAATAAACGATAATGTAGCACCATTACCGCCTGCCATTGCCTTCGTCAAAAATTCAAAGGGCCATATATTATATAATATATTTATAGTTATTCGCAACTCGTGTCGATTTAAAACATCCCTTCGGTCGTGTTTTATTCTATCGCCACTCATTGCGAATTTCCTCCTTTTCGCACATGTATCGTAATGTACTATTACATTTTTGTAAGTATGTATGCTGTGAGAAGAAGTTTTTACAACAAAAAACAACACTTAACTGGTATGACTATTATCTATAAAGGAATAAACATGAAAAACTAATTTCTTGTTCTTGTTAAATAAACTGGGTCAGGCTCGGGTTGTGTACCGTTACTCTTTTCAGTTGTTTGGGCCTAGTTTTAACAGTCAGATCGCCTCAATTCTATAATCTATTAATAATAATACTAGCATTTTCCTGTGTCTTCGGTCTCGTAGGAGTCATCAAAACCATCAAACCCGATATGACCTCTTTAGGATAAAAAAAATCAGTCAAGATTCTACCTGCAACGGTTTAGGCTGTACATTGTCGGTCACTATATAAGATAGATTAGATAATACCTATTAAATAATATTTAAATCCGGTCACTCACGTCATTTAGTCGATTTTCGCTCGCCATGTTTCGTTCTTTACGAAGAACGTCCTGATGACGTTCTTCGTAAAGAACGAAACATGTCGAGCGTTTTAAATATTATTTAATATGTACGAGTCTCACGAGAGTTTTATAGTTAAAATTAGATAATACCTCTTCTAATCACTACCTTTTATTCAAGAGCTTTACTTTTAAACTGTGATAAAAATACCAATAAGTGATAGGTAATAAATATAGGTTAATTCATATGCGAAGTAGGTACAAGGGCTCGCGGATACTTATCAAGTAAATCAGTTAAATATCGCTGTATAACAAACTGACTTCAGTGCAGTTTACATATATTTAAATGAGACGTAACCATATCTTTCTTGGTAGGAAATGTTTGCTTTATGTTTCTGAACACGTAGATAACTTTTTCAGTATTTAGTTATAACATATGTAAAACTGAGTCAAAATGTCAGGTATTTAGGCACTTACTATCTGATGAACTTCACGGGTTTACTGCGTCACAATATTCGCCCTAGATTTAGTGTTAGTCGTCGATAACTACGTACCTAATTCTATTTTTCTGACCGTAATCGTATATTATCAAGAATGATAGTGTTACCTACTCTGTACTGTATCATCTGATTGATAATGATAACATGTAAAATTCTAGGAGATTCGTTGACGTTAAATTATCTTTATTTCATAGATTTGGGTAACGTGACACATGACCTGAATTATATTTAGCTTTCCGTTTTACCTATCGTCATAGAATATAAGAAATCAATATGTGGGTGTTGCACATGTGCATTATAGAGTTATAAAGCGGTCGATATTGTCTACTTACATTAATCTATATAAAGTTGAATAGGTAGTTGATACTATTTTCGGTTTCCACTCAAGGTGCTCAGGGACAATTCGTCACATTGGTCGCTTGCAATTGTTTTTAGCATACTCACCTATTATTAATTAGTATTATTTTACCCCAAAGCTTTATTCGGGAAACTGATTTGGGTCCAAGTCTGATACTTTTTGGTAACAAATCTGTTATAATTATATTATTCTATTTCACAGAGCACGGACCTCTTTAGTGTGACAACCTCGTCGCCCTACGACTTCCAATCTCTTTGTTCTATTTTATCCCCGTGGTGATAACTATCCACAGGTTCAGTACCGTCTAGGTATAAACAGAGATGGGCATTATTCGAATAAAAATTTATCTAAATGATCATTCGAATGACGAATAATCCACCAATTTTTTATTCGCGAATGATTTATTCGCGGATGATTTATTCGCGGATGATTTATGCGCGGATGATTTATTCGCGAGTAACTTATCGGCGAATAAATATTTCCACCGGTTTTTAACTTGACGAATGACTTACTTATTATATTACTCCTATACATTTACTAACAATATTTAACGTTTGTTGGCTATTCTATTAAATAAATAAAAAAAGAATCATATATTAAAAATTACAAATTTTTACTAAAGTTCACGATCGTCTCAGAGTTTAGTGATCTATTCGATATGATCTATATGAGCCCCGTTAATTTTGTTATGTACCTAGTAAAAAACTGCACGTGTTTAATGATTCGTATATTGAGCCTAGGTGGCGAAATAGGAATCTTAATGCAGCAAAATGTGTAGAAAAATGCTTTTTAGTGCCGACCGGCAACAACACAATGGGATTATCCTACCTGAATGATTATTAAATTTGTTACATTTTTTCCAGACGTGTTGAGGTTACAAGAAATAAGACCATACTTCCATTATTCTTTAATGGGACCAAACCCACAGTCGCTTCGCTTATCGTAAAATAACAACTTTTGTTTAAAATGAACACCTGCGTTGTTGCAATTATGTATGTTATTTTTTGACAGCGATATTCAAAAAGTCTACATTATAACGTTGTCTATGGTGTTCCATAAGAATACTGCTTCTATGGATTTTCATACAATATATTAGCACTGTTGTTGTTTTTTTTTTCTATAGTGGGCACAACATTTTCCCTATTCTGCCACGTTTCTAAATTTAGCTTTTTACGCTAGTTTAGCTGTCGTAGAAAAACTAGGGTATGCTCATAATTGTGTCTTAAAACTCTCGGGTCTATTATTAAAAACTCGGCATCGCCTCGTTTTGTAACGGCGACCCTCAAGTTTTAAGAACCCTTATTATCACTGTCGCATAAACTACTATTATGTATTTTGTTATAACAAGAACGGATTCCACAATTATACCTATTGATGAAGAAAATGATACCATAGAAGTCAATTACTTTTTATTACTTTCTGAGCAAAAAAACCGCCTAATTTCTATGGCATAGATTTTGTCAAGTTTCTGTACATTTCAATTAGGGCTTGTGATATACGTGTTACACGCGGAACCGTAGCTACGTAGCCTTAGCACCGGCGGATCCCGTACTACACGGTCACGTCAAAGATACGTATCCGTTTCTGGATTCGGCTACGTTCCCGCGAATCTCGGCTTCGGCTCCGCTCGGCTTCTTTTAATACACATCTTTTACAATGTGTACTGGTCTATTATTTTTTTGCCTCCAACATAATATTTGCATCTTATTATTTTTGATCTCTTAAATTTTTATTTAAAATGCAAAAGTATGGAAATTGAATTTAAAAACTCGCCCCTTGCATTACATTCGGGGGTCTTAATAACACGCATAAAATCTACACTTAACGTCCCGGTCACGACTGGATCCGATCTACGTATAAATAAGATACGTATCTCCGTGTACACGTAGCTACGTATCTTAATTACTACGGGTACACGAAACACGGTCACGACCAGGAGCACTAATTTCAATGACATATACTATCTCCGTAAAAGGGGCCCCGTAGTTCGCATTAAAATAACCGAAAATAAAATTAATTCCATGTAAACTAGTAAGGTCATAATGTTTAAAAGAAATTCTGTCAATGAAACTAGGCGGTTGAAATGAAATTGAGTTATGAATTCATAATTAGATAGCTATTTTAAACAGAAGTTGATAAGGTATTAAAAAATTATCCGTGGCAATTCATTCGGCGAATAAATTATTCGCGGATAAATTATTCGCGAATAATTTATCCGCGAATACAAATAATCATCCGAAATTTCATCCGTCATCCGCGAATGATTTGGTTATTCGTCATTCGTCATCCGTCATTCGAATAAATTTTGCCCATCACTGGGTATAAATAATATATTGCCGTCACAACCTTAGTCTATATGTAATTTAAATGAAATCCGTCACGTGAAAGTGCGTCACGGTAAAATCCGCTAAAATTCGGTCGTGCGAATAAAAATAAACATAAAATGCTAAAGCTTGTCGATTTAGCAACTGGACCTACATAAATAAACATACTTGATTTGACTATCTATTTTCTAAGTGTATTGCCGGCCATATATACGTTCGGTTCGGGCAATACTACGGATCTCCATAGCGAGTATGTCTGCCGGGCATCCGCTAGACTAGACAAATCCCCCATACATTGATTGGCGGATCCGGCGGATATGCCCGAACGTATATGGCTGGCCTATGACAGACCACCACAACTACTAGACAGATCATTCAAGACAACTCACCGCACATAGACAAATCTTGCACACAATCATTTTTGTGTACGGGCGGGACTAGTAATAACAACATACACACTAACACGGTTTCTATATGGGGATATGCCTGTGTCGATACAGCAATATCGAATCATTATGGATAAGTTAGGGCGTGTATTTTATTGACGAGGGACAAATAAAATATAGGTACTATTTAAAGATAGTCAAGTGTAAAATATAAGTAGTATTTATTATCTCAGTAAATGAATAACAATAATAAAACTATACATTTCATTCATCCAAACCACGACGGTAGCAATAAATGCGGGAAAGATGAAATGGCGACAGGTAAATCTACAAGGAAACAAGTAATAAAGTGAGTAAATATTATTTATTGCACCAATAAATCAAATAAACAGAATTTCTACAAGTTACAAGGACAAGCAGAAGTTTCATCATAGATAACCCCTTTTGCTGGAAAAAGGCTTCCGCTGGTCCATTTGGGGTCTTACGTTCGCTTATGATTACAAAATTCTTTCCAGACATCTTTCAATGCGGAATTTTTGGGGGCGCTGTATACCTACATAAAATAAAACCGATCAAGTGCGAGTTGGACTATAGCCCACCGAGGGTTCCGCACAAAGGATGCTCCCCGAGTTGTTTCCGAGATAATAGCGTCTTGACAACTGGTGGCACGGAAGTCTCAGTGCGTGGCAATTGGGCGGTTTTCGGAATTTTTCCGGTACGTCTGTTGCTAGCTCTTGCTTTTTGCCAAATTTCGTGATTCCAGGTATACGGGTAGCTAGTCCCTACTCTATACATTTTATCTCCCATTTCGTATATGTAAGGGGAATGCGACATAAATGACCGTATCTTTTGATTCCGTTGATGTCAAAGAGATTGGAAGTCGTAGGGCGACGGGTTGTCACACTAAAGAGGTCCGTGCTCTGTGGTTGATGTAGATAACTGCAGTTTCTTTCACAGCTTTAAGGGACGACAGACCTGTTCATTGGTATTAATTTCAACTTCCACCTATACACGTTCCCGGGATAAAGGGTCTTGACAGACAGACGGACAACAAAGTTCCGTTTTTAAGGGTTCCGTTGTTTCATTTTCAGGCACGGAACCCTAAAACCTATATAAAATCTATAAGTCATGACATGACATCATTCATATTGCAATGTGTTTATTAGTATTTATATTTCTAATCAAACTCTATGGAGGACAAACATTGTCGCTAAAACCAGCTGATAGATAAATATTAAATAACAAGGACTATATAAAAGTGAGATTTAAATAACCATGGGAAAAATTGGGCCATAAATCAACAGAGCTGATATTGATATTGTATAGATCGCATTTAAAAGGTATTTTTATATTCTTGTTTTGAATTCCATTGTAAAATTTATACCTATTTACATTTACGTCGACAAAGGATATTATGTGAAGATATCATAATACGGATTGTGTGTGTCGAACCACGCACAATGTAGGGTTTTGTACTTGGAAGCAAAAGGGCGAAACATCCAGGCTCTTTTGGTGTTTATAAATTAGGGGACACACACGCTTATTCAGACTTACAGGGCTATTATTTCTGAACTGTAAATATCATCCTAATCATTTTATTTTTGGTTAAGAAACCTCAAAGTTATTCTTAAAGACTTCATCAGGAAGGATAACATACTAGCCTCCGAGATCCCATGTAGGATTGCTAAGGCTGCGTCCGCTTTCGGTCGTTTAACGCATCGTGTCTGGGGGTCGCATGATCTAAAGCTGCAGACGAAGTTGTCGGTGTACAGAGCCATGGTTCTTCCGATTCTTTTGTACGCTTCGGAGACATGGTGTTTGTACAAAGATGACATTCGCTTGCTAGACACGTTCCACTTACGTTGTCTGCGTTCCATTCTGCATATAAAATGGCAAGATCGCGTCCCTAACACTGAAGTTCTTCGTCGTTGTAAGATGCCTGGCTTGGAGGCGCTCTTGGTGCAGGGTCAGCTAAGGTGGTGTGGGCATGTTTGGCATATGAGTGATTGCAGATTACCAAAAGCCGTTTTCTATTCCCAGCTATCAAATGGTAAACGGAAGCAAGGTGGGCAGCACCTACGTTACAAGGACATGCTCAAGCGCCACCTAACTGCGTGCGGTATACAACCTGACAAGTGGGAGGAGTATGCTTCTCTGCGGCCAGACTGGCGTTCTCGTGTTAGGATGAGCGTGAAGAATTTTGAAGACGCTCGGCTCGATGATCTTGATACGAAACGTCAATTACGGAAAATTCGGCCAAAACCCTCCTACAACTATACATACAATAGTTCTGGTCAACTTTACTGCTCCACATGCGATAGGGTTTTTAAGAATAAGTTTGGCTTTGCCAGCCATATCAGAGCTCATGCTCGAAATTAACCAGGGTCGCCGTTGCCGATTACGGCATGGATATATAAAACCCTTCAAACCTTCAAGAAAAGAGCGTACTCCCACCTTAAAGGCCGGCAACGCACTTGCGACACCTCTGGTGTTGCGGGTGTCCATGGACGACGTTAATCGCTTACTATCAGGCGATTCGTTTGCTCGTTTGCCCCCTATAGCATAAAAATAATAATAATAATATTTTTTTTGACATAATTCACATGATTTTTTGACAATCACTTATATGAAGTGCTCCTCTTGAATATTTATTTTCAACCGACTTCAATATTTCTAAAGGAGGAGGTTCTCAATTCGTCTGATTTATTTTTATTTTTATGTCTTTCCCATCACGGAACAATGGTGTTCCGGACCTTTGGGAGGCGTACGCGGAGCCGAAGCCAACACGCAGAGTCCCTTTCGACAATTTAATGAAATGTAAGGGGTACACCGAGCGGATGTTGCACCTGCCCGAGTCATGGGACGCACGCAGAGGCAGCACCCGCGAGGGTGTAAAGACTATTGAGATTTAATGGAATCTAAAATATACTGGACTATTAGGTGAAAGTGCTGGACTAAATACAGGGTTATGGAGAATAAAATCGGACGTCTGCCTAACAAAATGATAATCAATTTTATTTCCGGCAGACGGTGACTCGCCCACATAAGATGGGCCCCCACAAAAAGCGACATCTAAGATGGCTCGAGGGCAACACCGGTATGAGGGCTGCGGGTAGAGAGGTGTCACTGGACTTTAAACATATAGCCAACTCGCCACTTAGGTTTCCACATCTACCCTCGAGAACACAGCTCTCGCGACCCCACTCTGGACGGCCGGTTAAGGCAAGCCAGAGGCGGTGGACTTGGTCGGACGACGGAGTCCCCCAGGAGCGCTCAGGTACGTGGGGTCGCTACTCCCCAACAGCTCGCCACAAGCTGCCCTGCGTTGACTGATTGCACTGGTCGAAACCAGTGGGCGATGGGGTCGTCACATCCCTACGCCATTACCATTACATTATTTTTATTATTATAACTTGTATGTCTTTCCCATCACGGAACAATGGTGTTCCGGACCTTTGGGAGGCGTGCGCGGAGCCGAAGCCAACACGCAGAGGCCCTTTCGACAATTTAATGAAATGTAAGGGGTACACCGAGCGGATGTTGCACCTGCCCGAGTCATGGGACGCACGCAGAGGCAGCACCCGCCAGGGTGTATAGACTATTGAGATTTAATGGAATCTAAAATATGCTGGACTATTAGGTGAAAGCGGTGGACTAAATACTGGGTTATGGAGAATAAAATCGGACGTCTGCCTAACAAAACGGTAATCAATTTTATTTCCGGCAGACGGTGACTCGCCCACATAAGATGGGCCCCCACAAAAAGCGACATCTAAGATGGCTCGAGGGCAACACCGGTATGAGGGCTGGGGGTAGAGAGGTGTCACTGGACTTTAAACATATAGCCAACTCGCCACTTAGGTTTCCACATCTACCCTCGAGAACACAGCTCTCGCGACCCCACTCTGGACGGCCGGTTAAGGCAAGCCAGAGGCGGAGGACTTGGTCGGACGACGGAGTCCCCCAGGAGCGCTCAGGTACGTGGGGTCGCTACTCCCCAACAGCTCGCCACAAGCTGCCCTGCGTTTATTATTATTATTATTTTTTTTTTTAATGTATGTTACCTCAGAGCTCCGTCATTACTGAACCGATTTAAATTTTTTTTTCGTTTTCTGAAAGTAGATGGTACCAGATTGGTCCCGTTTTTTTCAAAATCGATTTCTGATAATGGGATCCATGAGGAACTGAGGGAACTCTTCAAATTTGAAAGGCACATGCATGCTGATTTGGGTGATTTCTTAAGAACCTCGAGCATTTCTTTACGAAAATCATCAATTTGGTGGAGTTGATCTGATAATGAAGACCAGGGATGGCAAATTGGAACTGCTTGGTAATTCCCAGCTCTATCATCCGATTTAAAAAAATATTTTTTGTCTGAAAATAGATGGTTCCAGGTTTGTCCCGTTTTTTTCAAAATCAATTTCTGATGATGGGATCCATGAGGAACTGAGGGAACTCCTCAAATTTGAAAGGCACATGCATGATGATTTGGGTAGTTTCTTAAGACACTCGAGCATTTCTTTACGAACATCATCAATTTGGTGGAGTGGACCTGATGATGAAGACCAGGGATGACGAAGTGGAACTGCTTGGTAATTCCCAGCTCTATCATCCGATTTGAGACATTCATCTTTTCTTTGTAAAGAAATACCTTCAAGATAGTCCTATTTGATTATAGTTCTATTTTGATGATGGAATTTGTGAGGGATTGAGAGAACTCCTCAAATTTTAACGGCACATGCATTCTGATTTGAGGGTTTCCTTAAGTAACTAAAACATTGTTTTGGGGGAGCCAACATTTTGATGAAGTGGACCTGATGATGAAGACCAGGGATGGCAAAGTGGAACTGGTCAATAAACCTAGCTCTACTTATTATCCTAGTTGTGACATTCATCTTTTTGATTTGATTTCGATTCTGATGATGGAGTTCTTGAAGAATTCAGAGAACTCCTCAAATTTGGACGGCACGTTCATTGTGATTAGAGGGTGTTCATAATTAGCTTAGGCATTTTCTTACTGTGGCCATCATTTTTCCTTTTACTTCATATTCATTTTTATTTTATTTTTTCCTGTGCTGAAAGTCTTTAAATTTATTAATTACTGAAGTTAATGGTGTTATTATTACCATTGACGTCCTGTAACCTGATTTTGTAAATTTGCTAAGTAATGGTAGGTCTTGTGCATGACCTACTATAATATTATTTAAGTCTAAACTAATCTCCGAAGTTAGACAGATAAAAAATAATTCAACTCTCAGTAACACAGGACCAGTCGTCATGGCGATCTTTGGGAGAGGTCTTTGTCCAGCAGTGGACGTCTATTGGCGAAATGATCTCTCAGTAAACAAATTAAATATAACGTTAACTGATAAGCGGAGAAAAAGGGTTGATTTTCAGTAAGTTTGGTTTGCGTCACGCTGACAATGAGATTGGTTGCCCCACTCCCGCTGCTGCGGCTGCTGTCTGTTCAGTAGCACTCGCAGCGCCGCGCGCCTCACTTGCCACATATGCGCAAGCGCACCGTCTCGCACCGCAGTGAAAGTTGCGCGCATGTTCTACGTTTTCGTGTGCCAACATCTTCGTCTAGTTATTGTTTGTTGGTTGCGACAGTGCAGCGGGGAAAGGAGGTCGAAACTTGTCCGCAACTCGTAAGAACAACGTGTATTGCGATCCCGGTATCCATGTGCCAATGATCCAATTATTTATTATTTTCTTTAATTTTTGCAATTCGTAATATTTTTTAGTTACATGTTTAAGAGTGAACACAATAGTAATAGGTATTAAGTAGTAAGTGTGAACTTTACAGAATTATTTCTTTCGATTTGATTTAAAACTATCTAATGCATAAAATTTACAAACGATATTTAATTTGCTCATCACACAAAAATAATAAAAAATTCTAATGTTTTGCATGAGTGATCTTTAATTGAAGCAATATTTTTGTATGGAAATTATTAATTTAATTCGCATGCCTAATATAATATGAAAACTAACTATCCACACTCAAAAAAAAAACCTATAAAAATAAAGTTTAGTGTTAGTTTTCTACTTTTTCTAATGTTGAAAAACAGGCAAATAAAATGCTATTTGTAAAATAAACCTAAAAGTACCCGCAATTACAAAAATTTACCTACGCTCATTAAAAAACAAGATATGTTTATTTTTAAAATTTAATAAATATAACAACTTATGAGGTCTGTTCGAAAGTTCTTTTAAATTCTTAAAACGAAAAAGTTTCAACTATATTTTACCGAACCAAATTCTATAAAGCAGGCGCAACATCTGTTAGGCACTTTTTGTAAGTATTAAAGAAACAGTAAAATGTAGGTATTTATCTGCTCTGTTTAGCACAAAAGGCACTGTTTACTTACATTAAATGTTTACCTAAATATTTTTTTTTTTTTGACTACGCACTAAAAAATGTAGGTAGATAGGTACTTATCGTCACCTTACAAAGCTCTGTCCAATGAATTCTGTTAATCGACCTTGGCGTTAGACCTAAAATAAATGTATTTTTTTTTCTTATTCTTTTAATCATAATACATCTTTGTAACAAAGAGAAAGCCGAGAGCTTGCTTTAATATATTCCCATTTGTTCATTCCGATTTGATTTAATACAGTTAATCTGATGCATTAGAGGTAGCTATCTAATAAGTACACTAAAATATGAGTTAACAACGTCAGTTTTGGTTGGAAAATAAGTAGTATAAGTACCTACCTCAGGTCCTACGTGACTCAAATCATGGTGTCATTTGTCTTGTTATTTTTTAGAAACTAACTTCTTTATTCATTATAAATTGAAAGAAAAACAAAAAAAGTAAAATGGTTCTTAATTCATGTTAAATACAAATACTATCGCCTTATAATCCTGTTGTCTACTTTAAATGAAGCTAACAATGTCGATTGTGGAATTGCGGAGTGAAACAAATAAACCTGGTTAATTAACACCAGGGGTGTTCGTTCCTAAAACAAGCGAGTAAAAACATATTTTTCAATACAGTTGCTCAAAAAGTGCCTTTTTTTTGGCTGTTTTGCGTGCGCAAAGTTTGTTTTTGCGAACTAGTGCTTTTGACTTTTCCATTATTTTTAAGGTAGTTGTGTTCCAATTCATGACTGCTTACCGAAGAGTATTATTGTTCGTTACCTTTACCGAGGCGTAATAAAAGTAAATACCTACTATTAACGCCAAAATATTAAAGATATTGATATTTCATATTTCAATATTTACTTCTTCATCATAATAATGATCATTCATTAAAAATATTAACATTGTAAACAGTTCTTATAAATCTGTGTGTATGAAACGGAACAGAGCCAACGAAACGTCAGTCAAAGTAGAGGCGTTTTTCAATCAGGTAAACATGTTTTACATGTTCGAAGGCCCTATTAGACATGACGATACGATTTGTCACATGCGATTTATTATTTTGCATATGAGAAATAATGATTATGAGATTGAAAATGAGAAAGTAAAGTAGATAAGATAAACATTTTGAAGATGTTCTTAGTATATCCACTGTATTACAAATTCGTTCTTATGTATTTTCATTTTTTTCGCATCTGTATTGAAAAACGTCGTTCGATTCACATGCGGATATGTCATTATTCACTTGTCCCGAGTATTGCCACTCGCCTACGGCTCGTGGCAAGATACCTCGGGACTCGTGAAGTGATGACATACTTTCCGCACTAGCATCGAAATGTACTATTATCAACTAGTGGGGAAAGTAACTTGACCTAGTTTTTACTTGTTCCTTCAAGTTACTAACTATGAAACGATGGTTTTTTTAGCCATTCGCTACGCTCGTGGAACAACTATGGAATCTTTCGCTTGGTCACGTCTCCAATACAAGCACGAGCGGTAAACAACAACTTTGCCCCCCTTGTATAATAAATAATTTAAACCGCGAAAGGTGCAAATACGAGTACAACATGGGTCAGAACTAATGCATGAGCGAGTCACTTTTCTCGAGCTTCCCACAGTAAACACTGCTGTGAATTAAAAATAAATCATTTTATTATTAAATTTGTTCCCAGACACGGAGTAGGGCAGTCGGTCAATCCTCGGCTCGATAATCTCGATACTAAAACTAACCTGTGTGACCCACGGAATTGTATTTGCCATACTATGTAAAGCTTAATTTTCAATGTTTAGATCAAAATTATGCGACGGATATACGAATGTAAGAAATTTGTTTTTACCAGATTGCTTTTCGTTTTATTGATTGTAATCGGTTATCCTAGCAAATATGTACTGGCCCAGGTGCTGCTGTGTAACAAATAAATTCTATTAATGTGGCCATGCGTGCCAAAACGATTGGGTTTATACCGATAACAGGCCGAGTTGCTGATAAGTGATAATTCTACAAAATCAGATCGGGATTGAACGGTTGTATCTTATCAACACGTAATCATAAATAATTGTTAGGCACAAAATATTGAATAAGATTGAAAAAACGAACTAGGTAATAATATAATTTCTAGACTCGGGCTCAAGTAATACCGTGCTTGTAATAGGATGCTTAGGATGTAACCCGCGGCTCACCTTTGTACGCTGATACACGTTGTACATTGGGAATACCTATCTTTTAAAAATTCTAAAGTTATCATTGAATAAAGTCATGGTACAACGCATTTTAATAGCTTGCTATGTTTGCTTGCTCGAACACTGGCACCGAGTTAATTTCAGTTTAAAGTTATATGATACGAGTAAACGTGCTTGCTTGCGACATCGACGCAGCCCAACGGTGGGTAAGGGTTTGTAAAATAATTTGGCAACTTCGTGGACGCTATCAACTATCATTTGAATTTTATTAACTGTGTTGACAGTGGCGTATTGTATAAATATAATTTGAATTTTATTAACTGTGTTGTCAGCGGCGTATTGTATAAATTGTTGGAATCCTAAAACCAACACAGAGCATGATTGAGATAAAAGATTTAGTAGTAGTAGTAGTAATTTGGTTGGTAGGTACTTTAAGATTGGGTAGAATTTAATTTAAAATTAGACTTGATGAAACCCGGAGGAAAGCGATAGAACCTTTTTCTATCGAAATAATATAGTTCCCGGATAGCAAATTAAATACGTATACTTAATTATAATATCTAATTATATGTGCATAATATCGTACTACTTGCATGAAGTAGGTATCTATTATTTAGCATGGTTTTATTGATAAGAAAAGTAGTCCGTCTAATAGAAAGCTTAGTTATAAACTTTGATCGACGACCCAAACACAAGCCATTTGTCAACCATCAATCACATTTTTATACTGAAGGTTTTTAGACTTTTAAGGATATTTAGGAAACCTTTCATATTACTTTTCACGAATTTAGTTCATTCATTTGCGCGCAACGAAAACATGTCCATTTTTGCTAGAATTTCAAATATTTTTTCGTAGTTTTCCTTTTGTATGGATATAATAAAACAGAAAAATAAGGCACTAATCATAACTTTGCGCAAATAACTTAATGTGATCGTCTAAACGAAATAATAATTCAATACATAAACATATTTAGCTAATCATTATAAACCTGCAAAAAACTTTTGTATGGAAAATACCCATCCACATCCACCCTAAATTAGCAAGTAACTATATTACCGGAGGCATATTTACCAGTGGCATTATTACTGTATATCTATATATTTACCTTAAAGCTAACCTACTTTCAAGATGGCTACAATACAAGGGAGAATAAGCACCCCTTTTTGACGAGACATTTCAGATAAGACGCACATGGTTAAACTCAGAAATGCTGCCTTTCATCTGAGAAGCAATCTCAACATTTCATTTGTAATAAGGAGCAAAGTGAAATATATATTTTTATAACATAACTAAAGCATTAACTTGGACTACGTCATTTGGATAGCTTTTGAATAATTAGGTAAATAGATTCATTTCGTCATTTATTAAATCATCTAGATGCGCTTTATCAATGCTAAACATAGAGTGAAGTTTCAGCTTATTCGAAGAACGGGACGTTGTTCAAATTCTGCTTGCAAGATTTGAACCTAACAAACACACAATCACACATACGTTGCATTGCAAGTTAAATAAAATCTTGTAAAAACAGTAAAACTACTATACTAGTTAAAGTTCCATCTCCAATAATTTCTGCCAGAATGACGCATTTTGAACAAGAAGTCAATTATGTTTTAAGTAGTTATGTTTATGTCAGTTCAAGTAAACTATTTTTAACTCGAGACTCACCACCATCCCGGCTTTTGTTTTGAATGGGGGGTTATTAATGATTACCCATCGATTACAATATTCTCTAAATGCAAAAATTTGTTCGCTTTGTTACTTCTTCTTTGTTCATAGTAATTGATTTAATGAGCTCCACATCTTCTTTGTCTTGCGTATGTAAGTGTATTTTGTCGTTGAAACAATTAATCGGTATTCCGCGCGCAACTCTTGGTACTAGCGAGCTAGTTAACTATGCGCGTTAATACAATAGTCTTCTTTAGTGTGAGTTGTTTTGTTTTGCTCGCGTATTTTCCTTCTTAGAAGGTCACTTCGCCACGATTTTTTCACTTTCGTTATGAAATATGTTTTATGTTAGAAATTTTGTCCTTGACATGGCCACTTCTTTCACTCTAGTACACGAACATGACGCTTAGAAATCGCTTTTAACTCGCCCAAGTGTGATAAGGCCCTTAGAATGGAACGTTTGTAGACTTTATCTGTCATCAACTCTGTATTAAACATCCTGTGTGTTTATATACCTACCTACGTCATTAATTCATTATGACGAAACGGGCATGAAAAGTACGGGCCCAGGTTATAAATATACAAGGTTAACCCAGACACATTGAGAGAGGATTTATCGTATATTTTATTTTAGTTTTAATGTAAAATGCCCGATAAAAGGAGGGGCAAAGTTTAGTTACTGGGTCATGTGAAGTATTATTTGAAGGGGCCTGATTTGCAGTTTCTAAAACAATTTTTTATAATCTTTTTACAGTGTTTTTTTTTGTAAACGAAAATTACAAAAAAATGCAATATCCCCTTAAAACTTTCTCCGAAGTTTACGAAGGAAGAAATATAGGTATATTTTTTACAAAACTTTAACATGATCACAAACATTACAGAAAAATATAATATTCTTCTTCTCTTCTTTGTCGTTTCGCTCTTGACAGAGCGATCGTGGTCGCGTTGAGGCATCAATGTCGGATGCGGACACAGCTCTCCGCACGATCTCCCGCCATTTCTCCCTATTGGCTGACTGTCTGGCGCAGTCAGTTACGCAGTTCCCTATCCTTGATTAGTAATAGGTATTGTATGTAATATCGACCCTATCTTATTTTTTTTTATAAAAACCTTTTAACTAAATTTGAAATTTATTTTATCAGGATATCATGCTGTAAGGACCGTATTTTAAATAAAGTAAAGAAAAAAATCATTTACGTGATTAAAAAAATATCAAGAAAAGCTAACTCTCATACTAACTCTACGCCGTGAAAACGAGTGATCCAATCTGTCGCTACATGGGGCTGACGTCAAATTTCATTTGCAACTAAATGGAACTCTCGGTTCGCGAGTCCGATTCGCAATAAAAGAATATAAGTATTCTATTTTAGATCATGAAAGATACATAAGTATTCTATTTTAGAGCCTTATTTCTGTTCTTTCGTTCATGGTTAAGCTACATGCATGCCGAATTTCAAGATTCCGATGGATTTTAACGCTCTTTAGGGACCTGGGAGTACAGTGCCCATAAGGGGGTCTAACACCATTCTAGGCGTTCTCGTAGCTTTGTAGTTATACTACTTACTTAGTTACTTATTGTTTATAACATTACGAAACTAACCAAATAAATGCGTCGTAACAGTTCAAAACGAGCTTTAAACCATTAGTGATATTAAGATGACGGATTAAACTAAGAAAACAAGTTCTCGAATGTTCAGATGTTTGTCATGAAAATCGTGTACTCTCAATTTGCGTGTTCTAAGCGAGACCGCTAAGGTATGGACGCTAAGATAAAAATATTATTGTGTCCTAATGTATTTTTGATAACAATTTTAAGACACAGTTACTTGCCTATGTACAATTTTGTATTTTAAATAAATGTACCTGCGTTTAAAATATCATTACGGCTAAGTGTTGTACTGTCATTGAAATATTATTATATCTTGTTGGGTGTCGATATTTTGGAACGTGTCGTATGATTTTCTCGCTTATTGTGTTTTGATATATATTTGATTCAAATGTTAAAATTTTTACATGTTCATAAATTCTGTGAGAAAACATAAGCTAACATGCTACTGGCCTGATCATGTGGCAGGAAGATGTGGCATTCCCGAAGGAAGTAAATCCAAAACCAGACCGAGGGTGGCTTGCAGCACTACAAAAAACGTCACAGGGTTAATAAGAATGACGACTAGACTGACTATCATTCTATTTTGTCCGTCAGTTAGATTATCCAAAATTATTAGAGTTACGTATTTTATCCTTTTTCAAGTTAACTAAAATTGACGAAGATAAAGAGCATCAAAACTACGGGGTGGGGGCATGCTATACAGCATTTTAAATCCTTAGACGCTAATTCATACACCTTAGCACATATGTTCATTTGTGTCTCTTTCTAACAACGAAAAATGACAAAATAACGGATAGGGCAAATGACGGCATTTTATATTTGTCGTGCGACATTAACGCCATCGCCATTACACTTTACCTAAGCAACCCTTACGGCTTACGAAATGTATCATTTAAAAACCATCGTCAATCCTAAATTGAAATGATGAGGTACAATCAGTGATTCCCTGACGGTTTCGTATTTAAATAAACACACGTCACGCAATACCGACATACCTATACGAAATCCAAAGCCGTATTATACGGCTGTATAATACAGCAAGTTTGTACACTTTCAAATGATTCTTAACAGTTCGGGACCTAATTAATATGCAGGTGTTAAACCTCATGGTAATGTGATTTTTTTGAAGTTTAATGCTCTTGTTTTTACACTTGGCTGCCAGTGCTATCAATTACAAATGTAAAAGCTGTTGATTATAAATTGTTTATGGCAGTAAAACTCGAGTGTACTTCTGGCAGAAGTCTTCTTAAAAACAATCTTCGATCTTCGTAAACATTACAAGGTCGAGTGTTTGTGCCTGTTATTTTATTTCAGTTCTTAGTGAATGTCTCGGAATGACAGCTGCCTTTAATGTCTGACCATGTTACTATTGTATACAATAGGTACTTTCTCAATTTCAATTCGGCTCTTATCTTTTTTATTTCGGCATAAGGGCATGTATATTATTCTGACAGTTATTCAACTTTGACTGTAAATACTTAAACTTTGAATGTATATCACTATTAAAACGTGTAGATAATATAGCTACATGGTAAATGGGTGTTTTTAGAAAAAAAGTGTAGGTTACCAATTAGCTTGCGTTTTTAAAAAAACTTTTAAGTTTATTTTAAGTTTAAATATAAACTTGATGATGATGATGATTGATTTTGAAGATATGATAGATTATAAATACAAAAATGACAGCAGTTAAATTCGAGAAAACGCCCATAAACAAGTGTTGGTGGAAGATGGCGATAATGGAGGGTCGAATGTCGGGCCCTCTCGCGCTGTAGGTTAATCTCCCCAGTGACATTGAGAGGTCGCGGTCGTAGTTACTTTACGCCTGCACCGACCATACGAATGTTACACTTATTTCATTGGTACGTTGTATTATATTTATCTTTGTATACTCACAGATATTCGGCTTATTTAACATATTAGATCAGTGCGCTTACCTTGAGTTATACGTAACCGATAGCGTAGTGGATAACGAATGCGCGATTCCATAGTGTTTGCATTTAGAAAAATGCGAATCACGTATCCACGAGATAGGTCATGATTATTATATTAGGGACTTCCCAAGTTCCCACCATCACAGATGACCAGTGATCGGTTATTTGGATTCTCCCTCGCGGGATATCAAGTAGAAAAGTTAATATAGATACGACAGTTTCCCGCGATACCGAACAAATCGTTCAAAAATAAAACAATTTAAATTATTTCTAAGGAATTTTTTACTCCCATCGAGAATATTCCAATCATACGCGAATCAAAAGTTCAATTAGAGTAAGCAACAGTTGTCGTAAAAGATAATCTTAGAGTCCATGAAACAAGTCGATGAAATGAAAATTGAACCGCAAATCACAGCGTGCGAACTTAACGTGGATACTTAGTTATTGGATCGCCTTTGAGCTATAAGATCTATGTATTGGCACTTATACCTGTGACCTAATATTATAGTATAAATTATACAGCTAATACCTATTCATTTATGCAATCCTTACTCGCCGAACTTTTATCAAACGGTACAAAATGTGTCGTTTTGGAGGCAGCAAATGAGCTGTTAGTGTAAACACTTATGCTCATTTTTTCGATTTCGACAAAAGAACGGAGAGTAAATACGCGTGTCTATCAGCTACTTAGGTGTTTTAAAGTGTAATAAAATAAACACATTGTATTTTTTTGCCTTTTCTAACAACACAATGCCCGGATTCCCGGGGCATATCCATACTAACATGATGACTGAGGTCGTTCACCCCGTGTCGAATCCAAAAAACCGATCACTGCAGATGACAGTTGGGTTTATCCATTAAGCATGGATAGGGTATTCTTAGAACTCGGTTCTTCGCGGCTTTTGCCTATTTCGAACACCCGTAGAAATATTATTTTTAATTACAAGAAGAAGAAAGAAGAGAGGAGGGAGGCTTTTGCCCAGCAGTGGGACACAAAAAAGGCTATTAAAAAAAATACAATTATGTCCACCCACATTGTAATGAATCAATCCCCCTGTGCAAGAGTAACCCGAGTGATGCGTAGGTAAATAAATAAGAAACCGTTCAACGGAGCTGAAACCTTACACAACCACCGAGGGGTAGATACCACGCGTTTTGGATTGCATCCCAGAGATAATATACCTAAAATATGGCTTTAATTAAACTTCATAATTCATTGACATTCATTGTTAAAAAAATATGTAGGTAAAACTTGTAGTTTACTGGCATGCTTACTTGATACTCTGTGTTCCTTATTATCTTATTTTCTGAGCAGTTTTTTAAAACTTTTCAAACTTAACACAGCTAAAAACTCCTAGTCATCTCATATGTTATTGCACCCAAATATATACATACCGGGTGTTGCCTGCAACAGGAGCAATAATTTTAATCTTAGGCAGTCCTCGCTAAACTGAACAACGTTTCTTCAGCGACTTAAAAACAACGTGTGTTTTCATTTTTATTACACTTTAAAGTTTGTTAGAAGACGCAATGTATTGCGAATTTTGTAATTTTTGTATTATGACAAGAGTCGTCAATTAGGGTGATATTAACGTACATTGAAAATACTATTTACTTTGTATGAAAAACTGAAAACCTACAGATTACATTAATTTTAAAAGTTGTTGAACCAAACTTGTTAGGTTTGAGGAGTACTTCTTGCGATTTAATTTATTGTTACAGGCAACACCCGGTATACCTACGCTAGGGTTGCCATAAATGTCAGGACTCAGACCGGGACACGAACTCGCGCACCGAGGGTTCCGTACAAACTTTTAGTTGCAACTGCATCTCGAAGTAGAAATTTGACATCAGTCCAATGTATCACTCGTTTTTACGGCATAGAGTTAGTATGCGAGTTTGTTTCTCCTTGATATTTTTTATGAAGTAAATCGTTATTTATTACTTTATTTATAAGATTGTACTTACACCATGAATTTAAAGAAAAAAAAAAACAACCTAAGTCGGTTAAAATTTCAAATTTCAAAAGTTTTTTTTTATTAAAAAATATGAATGATGATATGGTCAATATTATATTTTTACTGCAACATTTATCATAAATCCTTCGTAAACTTCAGAGATATGTGCATTTTTACAGTAGGTATCGTATACGTTTAAAATAAAATAAAAACTACTGTAAAAAAATGTTTTGGAAAGTGCAAAACGCAAATCAAGCCCTTTCAAAGGATACCAAACATGACCCAGTAACTAAACTTTAAAAAACCCGTAAAAAAATTAAAAAACCCTCTCGTAATGTGTCTGGTTTAACCTTGTTTATATTATAACTAATCCTAACAAATCGGTAGCTTTAGTAATCTCGAGATAGACTAAGACACACCATAAGGGCTTGTGCACAAATCACGCGAGGTTTTTTTGGGTACTTTTTGACCCCCCATCCCCCCTGGTGACCTTTGGTGAGGTGTTAAGCTACCCCCTTCCTCCCCCACCTAACCTCACGTATATTTATTGTTTTTTTTTACTCGACCTAATTTTGAAATTAAATAGTGGTATTCGAAAATCTTGTTTATTTTCTATTTTCGCAATTAATGTGATGTTATATTTGCTATGTATTAGTACCCGTTGATGTACAAATGTATTTGTGTAATTTTTACTACTATCTCTGAATAGTTGACTCTTATTTTGAGGTATTTTTCGTCATTATAGAAAATACACGTGAGGTCTCCATGTACCCCCCCACCCCCAACGTGATCTGTCGTGATTTTTTCGGGACCACCCTCCCCCCCATTCGAACCTCGCGTGATTTGTGCACAAGCCCTAAGGGTTTCTTGGTTGGTTTGTAAATCTTCATTTAAATGAACAGTGTCAACACTCGGCAACGGCCACTCAAGCACATTGAACGAAAATTAAACAAATTAGTAACATCAAGTTTAAACTACTTAGGAATGAAAAATGTTGCAGAACACCTACAATCTTAGTCAAAAAAGAAGCGAACAAATATTAAATATGTCAAAATGATGCCAACGAGAGGGATCTTACAGTTAAATAAGTAAATCAGTGTCTAACTCTTTCACTAAGCTGTTCAAAGCTCTGCTTACACGCGAAACGAAACTGTTCTATTTATACGATGGAAATTTTACAGAACATCGAGGATTTTACAACGAGTAATGAAAGATAGGTTGGAAAGTAATTCAACGACACAGGCCATCATTCTAATAGTAATGCGAAGGATTAACTTATGTCCGCTATTTCCCGCCGCTTTGGAAGTGGTGTTTTTTAAAAAATAGCGAAATAGTTCGAGAAACTGAAAGATTTTGTTTTGACACTTGATGTAAACTTGTAAAAACTAACAAGCGTCAGCCCTTAAGTCGTTCTATTCACGACGATTAGCCTAATAGTTAGTCGTGTTTATTGTAAGTATATTATTTTTTATCAAGTTGAGTCCGATAAATAAGTCTTATTTTTAAACCGGGACAATTTGCTGATTGGCCGGGACGCCGGGACACCATGCTTCAAACAGGGACATGTCCCGGCGTACCGGGACGTATGGCAACCCTAACCTACGCTAACACTCAACTAATTAATCACTTCCGTTGCATATTGATTTATCGTTTTGATTTGTCATCAATGCGATCCTGACCTGGATAATATTATGTTAGTTAATAAGTATAAATAAATATTACGCGTATCAAAAATGCTTGCAATTTGTCTTAGTTATTGTGCTTATTACCTTTCGGATGTATGTTGCACACTTGCTTAAAATTACATGACTTGTTATTAATATAACCAGTGACTTTATAGTATTTAGCTTGTTTATATGTTTTATAACGGGTGATGTAGTTTCAGTGACAATTAGTGGTCTAAATTGGGTTGCGACCTTGCAAACGTAATATGGAGAACTACGAACGTGATTTTGTTTCCTAGCAAGCTGCAACCAAATATATATTTACTTACATTAGTTTTATTTTTCATTTCCAAGGCTATTGTTTCGTGAAACTTATAAGAGTTTCATGCGTTTGTACACATAACTGTTTTTAAATACATGCTCAATAGTACATTCTCGTAGTGTTTGTGCTCATTTTAACTTTGGTTAAACCCACTAGGGACTTAAACAAAATAGGTAGGATTTCTGTTTGGTGAAAGAAACTGATGATATATGATATAAATACGGTTGCATACTGTCGGACATGGATCGGAATAAAATTGAATAGAAACATTAAGCAAAGCGTAAATCTATGTATGCGCGAAGGTGGCAACTTTCCCCGCATAACCACCTAGTTGCGCGTGCGCCAGCGGCCGCATACTATCTATGCAATTACGAAAGCTACACCGCCTGCTTAAGGCATACTCGTAGCGCCGATACTGCCTTTTAGACTACTATTTATAGTGCTTTAATCCTGCTCGCAGACTAGTATATATAGTGCATATTAGACATATACATATTTATAAAAAAAATCATATTGCGAACAAACTTAATCATGAACAGCCTCGCAAAGCAAATTGCTGCTTCCTCTGTTTAAACATATCCGTTTATTCACTTCAAAAAATATATACCTGGAAGAAGAATGAATACTTAGTATCTAGTGTTCCTGGCGTTGGGTCGTCTACAAATGTTAACATATATAATTTTTTATATGTATATCAAAGTGACAGCCAAATAATGTCAAAGTCAAAGTAATAATTCCTCTAATTAGAGTTAGTAATCAACTAATCAATCTCTGGACGTGCATAGAAATCGCGTATTTTTGGATGGACTGATTAAAACCGTATAATTTTAAGTGACATAGTAAATTAGTAGGTACCGTTACGGTTTAATATAGTAATTGATTGGTTGCCATTAGCAATGACTAGACGCGCATTGTCGGTAAAGTGAGTGACCATTTGTCAGGCGGACAAAGCCGCGGAATGCTACTTCGCTTTACTGCTTGTCGATACGTGTACCTACGAGTACTGATACATATATGTTACATACAACTTACATTTTAATACTTTGTAATAATTGAAGTGATCTCAAATAAATACTCATTCTATTATACAGGGCGTCCCAAACTTATGGGACATGAAGGGGAAGTACCTTAAATATCGTAGATAGTGAATTTTGCTCAAAGAAGACTTTATGTTATTTTTAAAAGTTAGTAATTCTGCATTCATAGATTTTCTAAAAATTACTTGCTTCGTCTGGGAATCGAACCGACTAAAATGTGAAAAAAAATCACCCTTTTTTTATGATGCCAATCGAAAGAACAGCTAAAAAATAGTAACTCTGCTTAAGTAACATAGTATTTTAAAAGAAAGGAACACCATAAAATGATTGAGTCAAATTTCAAGAAAGTTATTTATTGCCGAAGACGACGTTCGAAAAGTAGCGATATTATCATTCTAAAGATAGCATTGATTATTCGTAAATAAGTACCCACTTCATAAAATAGGTACTGGCATAAGTTTTCCTTATTATAAGTGCACGTGTGGATAAAATGATAATTTGATAAAACTTAGTATTTCAATACGTCCTCTGTAAGCTAGACAGAAGGCAAATTTAAAACAAAAATAAATAATTGTTAAATTTGAAAATGGAACAGTTTATGACAGCGTTTGTTTGAATGCATACTTTTTAAGATATTTTAAAAAGAAGTGATATTTTTAAATGTTGTTCTTAAATTTGATTAATTTCACGTTGTTCCTTTCTTTTAAAATACTATGTTACTTAAGCAGAGTTATTATTTTTTAGCTGTTCTTTCGATTGGCATCATAAAAAAAGGGTGATTTTTTTTTTCACATTTTAGTCGGTTCGATTCCCAGACGAAGCAAGTAATTTTTAGAAAATCTATGAATGCAGAATTACTAACTTTTAAAAATAACATAAAGTCTTCTTTGAGCAAAATTCACTATCTACGATATTTAAGGTACTTCCCCTTCATGTCCCATAAGTTTGGGACGCCCTGTATATGTTTCAAAGATAGCTGTTAGATATAGATGACACCATTTAAAATTTTCAACCATATTCAATTTAAGCTTACTCTTGTGTCCAAGCTAATGAATGATTTTTTGTTCCAAAAAAATGGTAATTGGATAACAAAACAAAAATAAGAAATGCGGTCACCATTGCTGTATTCAAACTAATTTTAATTATATCACCTAGTTTTTAATCTAACATATACTTATATATGGTGTTAATGGAAAACAAGTAATCTGTATCACTTAGGACGACCTAAAGATTCTAAATAATTCCTAATTTTCAAGTTATTGTGGAATAACAGTACTATTTCCTATTCGCACGTGTATCGTACGATGTTTTCCAGTACATAATGGCCCTTTGAATTTTGGAAATAGGCACATAAAGTGCTCCTTATCGCACTAGTGAGGTGGGGTGAGTAGCAACATATGTACTGTAATAGTACATTGTGATACACGTGTGCTATGATGGTCATTATACACGAGGCGGTATTGTGCGCGCGAGCTGAAAGCGAGTGCGCAATAAGAAAGCCGATGTGTATAATGGCCATGCACACACGTGTCATACGACATTTTTCAACACACTTGTAAGTAAAAATCAAAATTTAATTCGAGGTTATTAACTTTTGTTAACTTGATTGTCAGAATCATGTCAGAATGCCTACATGGTAATTAGCATATGAGTTTCACTAACCTTTATAGACTAGGTACTTGAAGCTTCTTGCGATGCCTTTTCGACGTCGGTTGATGACAATATTTTACATTTTCAATAATAAATCCCGAAGCTAAGGCCCAAACGTCACAAATAAGTAGGTATATTTATCACTACTACGTACAACTTCATGATAGCACCCGCGACGCGTTTTGTAGTTTCAGAGGAGCCTAATCCACATATTGTTATAGTTTTACTTCTAATTCTATTATAGTTGCATTTTATCATAATAATAAAGCGAGAAAACAATCAAAAATGTTTTACGTAAATAAGTTACCGTAGCGCGCCATTGGTGTATCTTTTTCGAATCGCGTTGCGCGCGCAAATTTGAGGCAAAGGCTGAATTTTGAATAATTTAATACAATTTCACGTATATTCAATAATTCAGAATGGATTAAAATCCATGTATTCAACTAAATACGGAGATATTGCTTTTTAAGGCATAAGTTATTATGCGGCTAAAAACAGTGTACTTTATTTGGAAAAAAAAAACTTTCCAATCCAACAAAATTTGAATGTATTATCTGTGTACGTAACTTAGTCTCGTAGGGTACAAACTTAATTTGATGGGGTTATCTGATTACAACACGCGTGCTTTTTCATTATATTATTGAACATATAATGAAAAAGCACGCGTGTTTAATATCTAGGATTATGAGCCTAAAAGCGGTACGATAAGAACCTCGTTACGAGTTAAGTGTGTTGAAAAGAAAGTTAATTTATAGTTCAATTTGTATTGGAAATATACCCAGTGATAAATGCGTCACAGCGAAAAATCATAAGACATTAGGTAATAAATAGTTGCAGGGTTTTTAGCAGGATAGTTCATAAGGCCGGGTATATGTTAGGCAAACGCATTACAACCCACCTTTGGCTTTGGCTATACCGATGTGTTGATAACCTATGCCTGTTTATATATTTTATCATCTCATCTCATTGGGCGAAAATTACCTTCTGATATCCTTATTTACGTGTATTTCCCATCACGGAACAATGGTGTTCCGGATAGGGTGTGCAAACCGGTTAACCGAAAAACCGGTTAACCGAGTATTTTTGGGCTCGTTTGAAAACCGGTTATCAAATCAAATAACCGATTAATAACCGAAATCATACTTATTTCCTGAAATGGCTTAATTAGGCATATAGTGGCATCAAAGTCAAGTCCTGTTGAATATAATATTATCATAAAGTATTATTTATTGTATTTAAACCATTTTACAGCGTATTTTGTCGTGTTACTATATTCGATCTTTTTCGATCTATGCAGTCGCTATACTCGCTATCAACTCGTGATTAAGTAAAACTTATAGAAAGCACACTCGTCATTGACTTCCATTGTGATGATATCTCACGAAATGTGAAACGCTTTTACTATAAATCATAATAAAATTAATCTTAAAGACTTATACATACATACACTCTATAATTTGAGGTAATTTATCTTTTGTTAGTTTACATTATTCTTTACGAAAAACTATGACATGGAAACCTCTTAGATGTTATTGTTAACAATCAAGGTCTTCGGTGTCAGTCGGACTGTAGATATGGCTAATAAGGTTTCCTCCTAGCAATATAGTTTCGATAATTAAAAAATAAACACTTGGCTTAAGAGTCCGGTATACTTTTAAAGTGAAAATCGTTAATAATGAAATAACGCATATAAATTGCAATTTCTAAGATTGTATGAAGTATTGGTATCGTAAACAAAATAGTTTCATAAATATATATTATTATTTAGTATACAAAAACACAATTCTTACTGAGATTGTTTTGCGAGGTGGTCGATTAATACAATATTGTAACTAGATTTTTTTTAAACCACCTAATTTATTTACATACACGTGAATTAGGCATAAAATTAAGTTTATTTTAATTAAAAAAGTATACCGGACACTTAAAGGGCTAGTTGGCCAGCGCATAATACTCAAAAATAATTTCTACACTTACTACCGAAACTATTAGTTTCGGTAGTAGGTGAAATTATCTGTGACGAAACTAGATAAACGAACTAATATTTTTTCTAAAAAGTTATAAAATATAAGTTAAAGAAATAATTTATACCACGCGTGCAAATATTAAACCACGATAACATTGCTAAGAATAACTTATTCTTAAATTAAAAAGTCGAATTATGGTATAATAGCCAAGTTCATAAAAACCGGTGAAAAACCGGTTAACCGGTTTTGAAGATGTCGAGGCGGTTAAAAACCGGTTTTCTATTTTCACCGGTTATTGCACACCCTAGTTCCGGACCTTTGGGAGGCGTAAGCGGAGCCGAAACCAGCGGGCCTAAGATATATGGTTATCCACGAATGTCATAGGATAATGCTATAAGTTGATAAACTGCGGATAGCGCGACGGTGACAGCTGCCAAATGCAAAGACATTTGACAGAACTGTTTAAAATTATCAGAAATTGTCAGAACGTGCCGACAAACTATTGACTTATCCAGCAGTTATCAGGATATCAGCTTGGCATCTTAGCCCCGCAGCACGCAGAGCCCTTTCGACAATTTAATGAAATGTAAGGGGTACACCGAGCGGATGTTGCACCGTTATATACGTTATTATTATAGTTATACATCGTCTTCTAACCGTTTTTTCTATTCATATATACACTTAATTCATTGCCCCATCAAAATCATCAACAAGTCATTGTTACATGGATATCAGGACCAAAGACGTTGTTAATATTATAGTGGTACTTATCGCAAGCATACTGCAGTTTTGTGTGGAACATAAAATCTTGAAAATGGTGGGGTAGTTAACAGACATGCAGTTAAAATATAATTGTATTTAAAAACTGTTGGAGTGCTGAAATATCGATCATTATGAGTGGCAGTGAGCCTACGCTGACAGAGCCGCCGGTGCCGCTGGCGCTGGCCCGGCTGCAGGGCCGTCCAGGGCGTGCGCCGCGCGGGGTGCGCTCGCACCGCCCTAGCCTGCCGCTCGCCAGCCTGCAGGAATCCATCGATGAGACTCCGCGTCGCTTCAGCGACGAACCGTTCGCGCCTGATACAGATGACGAGGACGCTTTTTCCGATATGATACTCGCTGACCCCCCGAGAACGGCGGCTAACGGTCGGCGAGCTTCCGACGCAGCTTTCGCTGAACGATATAGACAGTTGAGCGATTTTGACGGCCCTCCGCCTGATCCCCCACGACGTGCTTCATTGTCTGTGTCCGTGGGGGCAGAAGGTTTTAGTGACAAAGGTCGCCGCCGCTCCTGGGCGGCGCGCCTGCAACTGGAGCGTAAGAAGAGACGAAAATCAGGAGGAGGGAACGATACTGACGAGGAAAGTGATAGCCCCGTGTACAACAGGCAAAAGAGGCCTTCTTGGTGGAATGTTTTCGTGCCAGATAACATCAAAAACAGGTTGGTAAATAATATACTTGTGTTCGTGTTACGTCAACATCCAACCGTGCTTTTATACATTAGTGAATTATTAGGTACATTTAGTAACTAAACTAAATATCATGCCATTGTTTTATTGCATCATCACAATAATCGAAAATCGAAATTAAATTAGGTATTAATTTCGACTTCACAGTTAAATCTGTCAATCAGTAGATGGACGTCAGTGCGTGCAAATAGAAGTGCCTCGAAAATAATAACTTTTATAACCCATACACACGCACGGAAAGGAAATAAGAGGCTTAATAAAATAGTTCACCATATCTATTTATACTCTATAGTTGAATTCCTTGACCTAATGGAGTATGATTGTTCATATCTCCGTTTGCTCTAGTCGCATTAGTTACTTTCAGGGTCACATAACCCCGCCACAGCATATACCTACTTTTAGAGATTGGGAGAGTTTTCTTCGTTAGAATGATATTGATGATTCATCGTTTAATATAAAAGTAAGTTAGCACGTAAGGCGCAAAAAAATTGACTGGTTCGCACTCAACTCTCCGCTGTCTGTTACTTGACTTTTATACGAATACTGTTCAGACTTAAGAAACTACTAAACGTTGTCCTCTATCCGAATATAAGAGTATGCTTTTATTGTATAAATTGCTAAATTAGTAGTGTGTTTCAAAATGTGTCATCATTTTTGTTTTTTGGGCTACAGAGGCTACAGGCAGCCAAATTTCAGACCACATTGTCATACAAGTTCAGGGATCAGCACTAGAATCCATACTTTAAGTGTTCTTTAAGATATTATCGCTTTTTACCATACTTCACACTTTTTAACCGTAAATGTAAGTGGTAAATACATTTTATACTTCGAAATTCTATACGACTCCTGTTACTTTGGACTGGTTTGGTCGAATCTCGCTTCTCTTTAAATTGATAGATAGATAGATAGATATATGAAATTTTATTCAGTAACACTTAGAACAACATAATTATCACAAAATAAACTTATATCACTTATTATTATTAAGCGATACTGAAAAGATTAAAGTCAGCTTAATGTCAAAGTACCTTTTCAGGACCTCGATGCTGGTCTTCCGTGCAAACCCTTTCGAGAGAGCGCAACTAAATCAATTAATATTAAATACACTAAAAAAAATCAGGTTATACCTACATCTAAACCGTTGCAAGATAAAACTATTAAACAGCAGTAACTGAAACAATAACTTCCATAATAATGGTAGGTACAAAAACAGAGAAAAATATTTAATTTGAAGAGATGGTTCATTAATATACCTACTGATGGAAATGGCACTAATATATATTTAATTTGTTCGCAAATTTAGGATATATTTTTTAAATTTGTATTTAAAAGAAGTAACTTACATTTATTATCAAATTACGTATCTGAGTAAAGATTTAGTCTTGATTTTGGCTTCTTAGTTTACGTAAGTGTTTATTTCTTGACGCGTCGGCCAAGGTAGGTACATGGTACATGTTTGCGAGAGAGTGTGTGTACTGTAGGTATTGTGTACCTACGTGACAAATTTATGATTTTAGTCATCTTGATAAATTAGTAACAGACGCTATCTAGATTTACGTGGGCATTATGTTATCTTTGTACAAGTATACTGTTTTTGTTCTTGAAACATGACTTATACAAATATGTACGCCTGCTATGCCACATTTTAATTATGGTATATCACAAAAAACATATTATCAATATTATCATGGATTTAAATATGTCACTATTTTTAAATTGTTACGTTAAAATTAAAAGTAAATGTATGCCTTATTCTAGCTAATTATAGTTAATATAATAACAGTAATATGTGCCTTAATTGATCATGTTCCTAGATTTCTTTTTGGAATAAATTCCTTTATTTCTACTATGCTGCACCGAAATTGCTACAAAATTTACGATCACTGGTCATTAATGTGTTAGTGACAATATATAGATAAAATTGTTGTTTCCGTTCTAGCAAACTAACTATTAACGTATTTGGACAGGTTATTTTGTAATAGTTTATGATATAACGGGCTACTTTATGAATTAACCAAAATTTGAACGTTAAATGATGTAGGTACCTATACTACCTACGTATAAGTTATGTTATAATGTTTTTCGGTCGTATATTTATTAGGGTTCCGTACTAAAATGGTAAAAATGGAACCATTATGGTGCGACCCAGTCTGTCTGTCTGTCTGTTTTTCTGTCTGTCAAATCGTTAAATATTTCGAGAGCTACTAAAACTTATAAATGAGGTTAACCGAGACATAGAGAGGATTTATTATGTGGGATATGATTGGAAAGCGCTTGGTTTGCACAACATTTTTTTACAATGTAAACTATATGATTTATAAACAAAAATGGAAATACACCATCTCCTCCCCCCATTTTATCTCCAAGTTTACGAATGAAAAAATATGAAATTTTAAGGAAATGTTGTCGTTATCATAAATATGACATTTCAATTTTTTTTTGTCAATACATGGGACTGACGTCAAATATTCTAGTTCTAGGTGCAGTTCCAACTCACACTGAACCCTCGGTGCGCGAGTCTGACTCGCCATTGGCCGGTTTTATTCAATTATTAATAATACATATATAACTTATTGTTTATGTTCAAAATTACCTTTGAAGTTTAGGCATTTGTAAACTACTAATTTTGTGGTAGTTGGCGGATTTTCTTGTACGCTCGAATTAATGAATGCATTTATTTCAAACCAGGTAGTTATAAAATAGCACACGTTATCGCCTTAAGTAGTTGCTGATACCGCAAATCAATTTAGATGTTATCGCATTGGTTGTAGTTAAAGTATAACCTTTTTACATTTGATATATACTTTTTACATAAGATATGAAGAAATACCTAATAAAAAAATATTTATAAAACTATAGCCCAAAATACCTAGTACATTTTTGGAGATGCTAAGAAAGTGAGCTATAGATGGACGAGTTGGTTAGAGATTTCTAAGATAAGAGTCCTTCTAGATAGCGCTTTCGGCCGAGCTGTTACATATTTTTTACGCTTTTCGCGATTACGATACAAGTGCGAATAGGAGAAAATTCGCAATGAGTGGCGATAGAATAAATCACGATGGAAGGGAGTGTTTTAAATCAACACGAGTTGCGAATTACCTATTCGCACATCTATCATACGACATTTTACAGTACATGTGGCCCTATGAATTTTAGACGCAGGCACATAAAGTGCTCATTATCGCACTAGTGCGGTAAAGTATCGCGATATGTACTGTAATAGTACATTGTGATACACGTGTGCTATGATTGCCATTATACACGAGGCGGTATTGTGCGCGCGAGCTGAAAGCGAGTGCGCAATAAGAAAGCCGATGTGTATAATGGCCATGCACACACGTGTCATACGACATTTTTCAACACACTTGTAAGTAAAAATCAAAATTTAATTCGAGGTTATCAACTTTTGTTAAATACGTTAACTTAATTGTCAGAATCATGTCAGAATGCCTACATGGTAATTAGCATATGAGTTTCACTAACCTTTATAGACTAGGTACTTGAAGCTTCTTGCGATGCCTTTTCGACGTAGGTTGAGGACAATATTTTACATTTCCAATTAAAAAATCCCGAAGCTAAGGCCCAAACGTCACAAATAAGTAGGTATATTTATCGCGCCGCGTTTTGTAGTTTCAGAGGAGCCTAATCCACATAGTGTTATAGTTTTACTTCTAATTCTATTATAGTTGCATTTTATCATAATAATAAAGCGAGAAAACAATCAAAAATGTTTTACGTAAATAAGTTACCGCAGCGCGCCATTGGTGTATTTTTTTCGAATCGCGTTGCGCGCGCAAATTTGAGGCGAAGGCCAAACAGCCAAAATAAAAAATGAAATTATTTATGTTTGAAGCACAAATTATTGTGAATTTTGAATAATTTAATACAATTTCACGTATATTCAATAATTCAGAATGGATTAAAATCCATGTATTCAACTAAATACGGAGATATTGCTTTTTAAGGCATAAGTTATTATGCGGCTTAAAACAGTGTTCTTTATTTCGAAAAAAAAACTTTCCAATCCGACAAAATTTGAATGTCTTATCTGTGTACGTAACTTAGTCTCGTAGGGTACAAACTTAATTTGATGGGGTTATCTGATTACAACACTAGTTCAATAATATAATGAAAAAGCACGCGTGATTAATATCTAGGATTATGAGCCTAAAAGCGGTACGATAAGAACCTCGTTACGAGCAAGTGTGTTGAAAAAGATATTTTAAAATATCAATAAAAACAGATGTACGAAAACACTTTTGCTTAAACTGACACGGAGATGCTTTGCTCGCGCTTGGCGAATTGAGGCAACTAATTATTTAACTTTGCTATTTCGGGGTATAGGTATAATCAGATTTGGTCTATGTCACTTTGTATTTTCTATTGTCGTCCTAAGTTTCCTTAATTATAATGTTGACAACGAGCGAGTACTGTGTGTAGTATGGCAATTACCTTTACCGATAAAATAATGACGTCTAAAACTGCAAACTGTGTGTCCGGCCCCCCTGTGAATCTCAAACCATTAACTAATAAGTATTATTAACTGTTTACTTTGGTTTTGGTTCATAGTTGCCTTTTAAGCTTTGCTGAAAACTGAAAGACGTAGGAACATAATGCCGTGAAGATTCGGTGTTTTGTTTCAATACTCGTAGTTCCTATGAGTTATGAATATGATTGTTATGAAGGTACCGACCTTGTATTATAGGGGACCAGTTATCGTACATTTTCATGTGCAGTTAAAAAAACTACATAAAGATTCTTGGGAGATGATCCATTAAGTTTCATATTAATGTTTAGTTACTCAATAGGCTATTCCAGCTAGAATAGGGCAAACAAATGCTTTTACCTCATCAATTCTGCACTAAAAATTAGTGAACATTTACAATGTCTGATAATATCACATATTTAAACATTATTTTCACAAGGGTCTATCGCGAATTCACTTTTTTACCTTATTTACCGACGTTTCGACACAGGTTTCACTGGTCATGGTCGCGGCCAACTGATGTCCCAGCAAAATGTCAAAACAGAGATTTGTGTAACTATGTTTAAATATGTGTTCAAAACGCGAAAGTTTTAAATGTCTGATAATATCGTCAACTAATAGTACTTAAATCATCATACTTGGCTGACACTTTCATTAAGGTAGTAGCTATTTGAACATGTATCTGGGTGCGTAGCCAAGATGCCAATCGCTCACGCTCACTCGCTAACGAAACGCAACTGTCATTGTCACACTAATAAGGAAGAGTGATAGAGAGAGGTAGCTTAGAAAAACACTTTGTAGAAATTGTAGAGGTCGCCATCTTGTCTTCACCGCGTGCGGTTGTGATTTCTCGTTTTTCGGCTTTTAATAAGCTTTTTTCGGGTTTTCGTGCTCTAATTGTGGCTGTTTCTCTGCTTAGTTGTGTGATTAAGTGATTTGTGTTGTAATCTTTCCGTTATAAAGGTGATGGAAGACGCTGAGCCCCCCTGATGGGGGCGGAGGTAACGCCTGTGATATAACCCCAACTGGTGGTATAAAACGGTCTTCTGACTCGAATAATAGTGGTCATCATGGCAAAAAATCAAGCCCTCCAAATGCCTCGATTCAGCACACCTATACTCGTACAGGTTACGAAAGTGACGATCTCATCAAATACTCCGACTCGAGTATAGAGCCGTTTGTGGTTCATGTATCCCGCGGCGAGGTCATTCAAAATAGCTCTCCAATTCGTATGCGAGCCTTAAAAATGGCGCAACTTATATACAACAGCAATGTGGCAGGAATTAAAGAAATTAAAAGCATAGGCAGAGATAAACTGAGTGTTTTCTTCAACACGGCATTGGAAGCTAATAATTTCTTAAACAATTCTACCATTACATCAAGCAACCTAGTTGCAGTCATCCCAAAATATCAGATTTCTCGTATGGGAGTAATCCGTCAAATCCCCCTAGATTGGACTTTAGAGGAGCTAGTAGAAAACATACAGGTTTCTTCAGGAGCAGAGCGCCTACCACGAACCGCGAACGAAAGTATACCTCCCTTTCGCACTTGTGATTTCTCACTCAAGTGCGACAGAGAGGTGAAACTACGTTCGTGGTTCGTGGTAGGCCTCCAGGTATCGTAATCAAAGCACGTAGACTTAATGCCAAAAAAATTGTGGATGGGCAAAAAATATGGGAACCCACAGGAACCATTGTTCTGACTTTCTTAGGACAAACCCTCCCTGAAAAGGTGTTTTGTTTCAGTATGGCAATTCCGGTTGACCTATATAAGCTCCCTATTATCCAGTGTAATCAGTGTTGCCGATTTGGTCATATTAAAGATCAATGCCGTTCTAACCCACGTTGTTCTTGCTGTTTTGAAGACCATGATGCCTCCTCCTGCTCGGTCCCTGAACACAAAGTGTCTTGCCTTTTCTGCTCCGGCCCTCACTCAGCCACAGATCAAAATTGTCCTGAATTCTCCCGGCAAAGGGCAATAAAGTCAGTCATGGCAGAGGAAAACATCGGTTATGTTGAGGCAGCCCGTAGATTCCGTCCAGTACGAAACTCTTATGCAGGTGTAGCAAATAAGAACAATAATGATAATATACATGTCCAATCCCCTTCAACATCTCAACACCTCCCCCCACAATCCTCCCCTGCTCCTCAACACCCTCCGTCTTCATCACATTCTTACCGCAAGACAATCTTCTTGGAAAGGCGCCCTAGGCCTGAGCTTGGCAAGTCATATGATATTCAAGCCCACACAAATATCACCTCAAATCCAAGATCCTCCCTTCCCAATGGCTGTGCTCTTGGTGGGACAGAACAGCTATCTCTAAATGACAGCTTTGGGGAAATAATCTCCCACGTAATAATAAAAGCACTGTCTAATTATACAAACTTAATACCGTACAATGTTCTTGAATCCCTCAAGGGACACATTTTAACTCTTATAAACAGGATTTTCCAAGACGGCGTCGTCCAGCATCCAATGGAATGCTAGAAATCTAAAAAATAAGAAGCATGAACTTATTCACTTAATCAATAAATATAACCCTGTTGTTCTTGCCATCTCTGAGACATGGTTTAAGCCAGGCTTCCATTTTAGGGTGTCTGGGTACTCATGTATCAGGGATGACAGGGACGATGGATGGGCTGGTAGTGCTCTCTTCGTTAACCGTAATTTAATATTTTCACAGCTTCCTCTTCCTCCACACTCTCCTGAGCTGAATGTGGTTGCTGTTCGTTGCCTGAATATTTCTTTTGTCTCTGTGTACATTCCTCATCCAAATCCTGTTATTATTCAAGAGCTCTGTTCATTATTATTACCCTTACCTTCACCTATTATTGTTCAGGGGGATTTTAATTGTCGTCATATTTTATGGGGGTCTCATTGTTGTGATGCAAATTCAACGATCTTACTGAAGCTCATAGATGATGTTAACCTATGCATATTAAACGATGGTTCACCAACTCGTAGAACGCCTCCCTTTCAAAACCCTAGTGTGCCTGATTTGACCTTAGTTTCACCAAATCTAGTCCAATCCCTGTCATGGGTAGTCACTTATAATTGTCAAGGCAGTGATCACTTTCCTATTGTTATTATCCAACTTTCCAATTATACCTATAATGCCCTCCACTATTGCCCCAATCCTTAAATATAGACTTGGTCAAGCCGACTGGCATAAGTTTAGAACTAACTTAAATCTCTCTACTGATAACTTGCCTAATTTGTCAGACACAAATTTCTTGGACATATATAAAATGTTTACTGAAGCCTTGATGTCAGCAGCTGATGATTCTATCCCGTTAAAAAAATCTGCTCGCAAAAAAACCTCCTCTCCAGCTTGGTGGGACGCTTTTTTTTTTGGATACATATTAGTTATGTATTCTGTAGCATTAGATCTAAGACTGTTAACTTAACAGTCTGATGACTTGTGGTATTTATATCATAAATATATTATATTTTGACGTTTGGAGGCCTTTACACCTCCAAATCCTATTAGTATTATTTTTTGACGATGGGGACCGTTTACATCTCCAGTCTTTATTTTGACACTTGGGGAGCCTTTACATCTCCAAATTTTATTCGTATTTTATTTTGACGTGGGGGGACCTTTTACATCTCCCACACTTAATTTATTTTTAACTATAGAGACTATACATCTCTTGCACATATTACACATTTATTTTAATATTCTTTACCCAGGTTTTGGCTGTTGTATTATCAACATTTAGATTATAATTTTACTTCTATATATTGTAAATGTTTGTACATACAAATGCTTTACTGTAATGCTTATTGACTTGTAAAAGTGCCCTTGAGGCCTACTTGCAGAATAAATTTTTGGATTTTGGATTTTGGATTTTGGAGTGCACTGCTATGGTCAAGGAGCGCACAATACAATACAATACAAATACTCTTTATTGTTCACCAACAAGGAAATAAGAACAATATACATTAAATACTAAAATATAAACACTGGTAGACAACAGGCGGCCTTATCGCTAAGAAGCGATCTCTTCCAGACAACCTTGAGAGCGCACCTTGGCTGAGTCTATTTTTCTTCAAATTTAACATTAGACAACTATTTAAATTTTCAACACATTTCAGCCCGATGTAAAAGATTACTAAGCAAAAAGAAATCTCAGGGTTGGCGGTCTTTTTGTGAATCCTTGTCCCCTAGAACTCCATCCACATTGGTTTGGAAAAAAATTAAGTCATTTCGCTGCTCACAGATCAATAACAATGTCAACTCTAATGACTCATCTTGGCTCGAGGAATTTGTATCTAAACTTCCTCCCCCTTTTTTCCTTCCTCTGAAGGTCTTGGAGGATATAACTCAATGGATGCCCCTGCTGAGCGAATGAATGAACCCTTCAGCTATGATGAATTTTGCTGTGCTCTTGATCATGTCAGGGATTCTACTCCTGGTGTGGATGGAATCCCCTACTCGTTTTTGTTGAAAGGCTTCTAAAAAATATTTTTTGGGAATCTTAAATAAAATATTTTTGACAGGTAATCTCCCTGAAAGTTGGAAATGTCAAATTATTGTACCGATCTTGAAGCCGGGTTAAGACCCATCGAGTCCAAATTCTTACAGACCTATTGCCTTATCATCTGTCATGGCTAAAACTCTGGAACATCTAATCAAAAATAGACTGGAATGGATTTTGGAGAATAAGAACTTACTTTCTAGAACTCAATTTGGCTTCAGAAAAGGACTGGGAACCATGGATAGCTTGAGCATTTTCACCTCCGACGTCCGGCTAGCTTTCTCTCGCGGTGAATATGTGGTTGGTGCCTTTCTGGATGTTACTGCAGCCTACGATAACGTCGATCTTTCCGTTCTCAGACAGAAAATAAATGCTTATTTTACGTTTACCTGTTAGGTTAACGAATATCGTTTGTAATATGTTTATGGGCCGTTCTATTATTGTTCGCTTAAATGGTAGGTTATCACCCCCTAATTTTGTCTGGAAGGGCCTCCCACAAGGCTCAGTCCTCAGTCCTCTCCTTTATAGTTTATATACTTTCAATCTCGACCTCTCTGTCAATTGTTTTTGCAAAATTTTACAATATGCTGACGAGTTGACGACATAGTTTTGTATTCCTGTTCCAAAGTCTTCTTAGAATGCTCCCGAGCTCTAAATTCTGCCTTGTATCACCTCAATTATTGGTTAAATGAGCATGGTCTCTCTCTTTCTGCAGAGAAAAGTAGTGTTGTGGTTTTCTCCCGTAAAAGAACTGTCCCTGACCTCTTCATTCACATAGATGATCAACCAATATTGGTTCAGGATGTAGTCAAGTTTCTGGGAGTCGACTAAACTAAACTATCAGGTATTAATCACCTCAGTTACATCTGTCAAAAGGCAGAGAAGAATATAAATATAATACGAGCATTGTCAGGCGTTAGGTGCCTCCCATCCTTTTTCTCAAAAACTTCTTTATAATGCCCTTGTCTAAGGAGTCACTTTGACTATGGCTGTTTCATATTAGAACCTAGCCTTAGAAAGCTAGCCTTATCTAAACTTGACAAAATACAAGCAAGGTGTCTTAGAATAATAACTGGAGCAATGAAATCATCGCCAATAAATGCCCTCCAGGTAGAGTGTGTGGACCCTCCATACTTCTTAAGAAGACAATTTTTATCTGACAGATTCTTCTTCAAAACCTTACAGATATCGTCACACCCCTTACTTCCAATCCTGGAATCCCTTCACCAAGAAGTTTCTACTTCTCCGTACTGGTCCCATAAAGATCCCCCTCCTCTGATTAATAGCTTTAAAAAGTTTTTAGATCTGCCTACTCAAGTTTTCCCCCTGTTTGAATTTAATTATGATTCTCTAATCTTCCAACCTAATGTTCTATTTAGCTTAGGTATTTCAAAATCTCAAATAAGCGCTGACTTTTTATTCAATATGACAATTAAAGAAAACTGGTTGGAGTATACTTCCATTTTCACTGATGCATCAAAACTTAGCGAACTCGGCCCGGTGGGTGCCGCGGTGTGGATCCCAAAATTCAAAATAATTCTTAGCTATAGTCTTCCTTCAGGTAATTCTGTGTTTACTGGGGAGGCTATCGCCATACTGGAAGCAGTTACATTTATTTACTCTCATAAGTTAAACAAATCTCTTGTACTGACCGATTCCCTCAGCTGTCTACAAGACATAGTTAAACGTCCATTTCATGCTAAGGACAATTTCTTTATAACATTGAAAATCAAGGAGGTTCTCCTCACATTTAGAAAATATAGATGTGGTCTTGGCATGGATCCCGGGTCACTCGGGAATCTCTGGAAACGAGACAGCTGATCTCTGTGCAAAGGAAGCCATTACCCTGGGTGGCCAAGAGTATAACCGGTGTTTCCCTCGAGACATCAATTCCCTTGCTTTTCAACATTTGCGGGGTTCTTGGAACGATCGTTGGCAGTCCTCCCGTTTGACTGTAGGCAAATATTATGGAAATATTTAGCCATTCCTCCCAACTACAACCTTGGTTCTTCTACAAAAGATCAATCCCTAAAAATATAACCTCGGTAATCATCCGCCTTCGTCTTGGCCATGTTTGTTCCCCGGTATTTTTGAAGAAAATCCGTGTCCGTGATCACTCTCTTTGCGAGTGTGGGCTGGCTGAGGGTACTCTTGAGCATATGTTCTTCGAATGCAGCCGCTTAGTCTCTCCCTTGTATGATATTCTGCCCCCTAACATCCCCCGTCCTATAAATATTACATATCTTTTGTCTTTGGTTTACACTCCATTTGTGCTTGTGCTTAGTAAATTTATTAAAATTAATAACTTGTTTCTATAGTACTCTGTTTTTTCCGTTACCGGACATCTTCTTTTAAGTGACCCTGCTATTGGAGAACACCGGCTAAAACTCTACATCTTCGGAAATCCTGCTACTTAGACATTGGCGGAATCATCGATTACATCGATGGAGCCATATTGACCAAGAATTGAATTGAATTGATTGAGAGGTAGCTTCGATACGTTACTAAGCGTGAGCGATTGGCACCTTAGCTACGCACACTGTTATGATTCTCTGGGTCACGGCTCGACCGCACGCCTCTACTTGTTGCCAAATATGGCCAGCTTATTCATACCTTCACTCAACCTACTTTTATTTTTATTTTATTTGATACAACTTTATACTTACATTTATTTCGGCGTGTTTCAAGTAATTTCATATTCTGTACCTACCTGTACCCATATAACTAATACTATAACTTCCTATTTGTAAATTAACAAAAAATGCATATTGCATTGATTTTAATTGTTAAATTTCGACTCAAATTCTGCAATCTAATAACAGGGAAGGCAAATTGCAACGTTAATCTATGCATGAATCAGAAAACTAGTAGATGTGTTCCTGCTGATTGACGGATATACATATCTTTCATTATGGCACGTTTGACCTCTGCCATCGCCCACAACTAAAAATGTTATCCGCAAACATTACTTGTTCGTCTTAATATGGAACTATTGAAGGTAAACAACACATGCATTAGTTTATTTAGTTTAACATTAAGCGAATTTTCGCTTAAATTTTCGTAAAATATAAATGTAATTAAAATACCTAAGTAAATGTTAGCAGGTAGGTATTACAACGTATTTGGCAAGGGGATTTAAGCAAAAGTGATTTCACAGTGTTGTTTCAATACATACCTTTTTTCTGGTAGATAGAAATTCTGTTTCCTTCTCTTATTAGTACTTATTTAACAAATGCGATAGAAATACCGAAATAAATTTCTTCTGACATTCATTTGACTTGTATAACATTCGATAATCTTTTAATTATTATTATATATATATATATATATCGAAGATAACTAATAATTGAAAGTCATTATTTTTATGCAGTACTACTATGTATGTACAAAATCATATTTATTGATTACAATATACTGACATCAAATACAATTCTAAAACATACAAACATGCCTTAAGTTTACCTTATTACGTAAAAATCACTAATACACGACAAGAGAGGACACGATAAATTCGTCTTTTCTATGGGCAAAATTTACGGCGTAGGTATATGAATGTACGTCTTTTTTGTAATGATTATGAATCTGACAAATTGAAAATTAGGCTTTATCACTGTATCTTATTGTATTGTATTGTACCTATTTTGAATTGTTCACAGGAAAAAGGTGAATCTAAATCTATACATGTAAGACCCACGTAACGTGTACATTCTCAATCAAGCGTTACCTGCAAATGTGATTGGGCTGTCTTCTTTAGAACCTATTCAGATCTCGACTCTTTTACAGACTGGCAGAATAAATTTCTACTGAATTTGACGTCTTTTTCATTGTTATTTATAATTTAGCGGAATAGTATTACCTACCATGTTATTAGATTTTGGGAGAAATTAAAATTGTATTGTTTATTTTTGTATTGATTTGGATATTTCCGAGTTTCATAGCGAGCATATTAGATATACGTAGTAGGTCCGTTTACAGACAGACAGTAACTACTGTAGTTACTACTGGAGACGCAGCGAGCAGTGCACACTTGGTCAGCGCTACGTGGGCCTGCACATGACGTCGCTCTTACTCATACACTCGTACAACCTATATCATATATTATATATTTCATCACTATTCGGCCTTCATTTTACTATGATTCCGCAATCGTGCATTCACCTAAGATACAATTTTTTTTTTAATGGATCAAGTAGATGTGAGTAGTACTTCAGTGTTATCTGCTGACTTATATATATATAATTTTGTTTACTAATATTAAAATGAATGTATATTCATATTTATTATTCAATAAAAACGTGTAATATCACTCTATTTTAAAGGAACAAAAAGTCCGGGCTTTACACAAATACCTAAATGCCCTTGCTATGGACATCTTTTTCTAATTTCTAGCCTTGCTTCGTAAGTAAGGGTAAGGTAAGATTAGATTTAGGACATAATAGGACGTTTTAATTGTTTGTGTAAATCTATTGGAGCTTCTCATTTATACAAATGTACTAATTACAAAGCAAATATCGACAGCGTGCATTGTTTATTTATTTTTGAGTTACAGATGATATGATATGATGCACATGGCTAAATTAAGATTCCGCAGACATCGGCGCGACGACGTCAGTCTGTAGACTTTATTACGATTTGACTTCACAACGTCTCCCACTGATGTGTATTATGGGAAACATGTTAGTCAAATTTGCATTTCAGCGAGACTAGAAATCTCGGAGAGTTGCCAACAAAGCTCGTATATATTTTTGCTGATTGTCAATATTATTATTTTTATCTGCAGTCATAAATTTTATAAATACTTCTAAAGCGTTGATTATCTATGAAATCAGATTTTATAATGAACTATACTTGCACATAGCCCATTTATTCTTGTCGTTGTATTTACTTATTTACAAATTTGTTATAATGAACGCCTAAATAATTTTTGTTTTGTTATAATTTCGATCGCGGTTATATAACTGGCTGGAAGCCAACAACGCAATTCGTTCATCTGTACATTAGCAGCAAGTCGTGTCTAGTTCTTCCCACTTGTGTTCAACTCAGCGAAACGTAGTTAGTATCAGACAAGCAGATCATTTACTTTCTTCGCAAAAGATGTAGGTATATCCAGTGTTTACTATCATATTACAAATTAATAAAATCGTTTGGCCCGTTGTTACCGTTGTTTTGTAAACCTATTGTTTATGTACACACATGTTTAAAAGTGCATGGGCAAATTATAATGGAATTCATTCTTAAACTACCATAAAGTACATAACCATATCAATAATTGCAAAATTTCCATAATTTGCGAACAGTCTTCAATCAATAGGAATTCGATCATGATATTCATGATGCTTTCTGAGAATTCTGAGAGTAAATGCTCGAGTTAACTCTTATAGGGCAAGAAAATTTGATAATTTCCAGGAACTAATTCCCAGCAACCTGTATATCATTTTAATACCTTTATTAGGTCCTAGGAACGTGTAAACCGAGTTTGCACAATTCCCAGGAGTTAAGCTTGGCTTTTCAGAGCCAAGTAACTGTCAAATATTCGGTAATATTTCAGTTTTTTGCATCTAGTTCGAAAATGGTATTAAAAAGGGTTCAATTCTACGTCGAAGTCGTTGAATGATTATTTTTAACTTCAAATTTAGTTAAGATTTGATATATAGATTTTTAGAGCGATTATTTTTGTAACTATTTGGCTAGTAAAATTCTTGTTTAAGAAACCTGAAAGTTATTCGTGATTTTTCGTTTATAAATACGCATGCATAATACGTATACAACAGAAAAATACACATATGTATACTTACCTACGCATTTCAAACTTATAGGTACTTGTACAAAAGTACTTAAATTAATTTAGTCAGTTTTCGGATTTATATGCGTAGATCGAAACAGTTGTCAAGCATCCCATCACAGATATCGGCAGATACAGACAGACAGTCGACTTAGACGTTGTCAAATCTGGTGTATACGAACCGCGGAAAGGGGCCGGCCTACATGTGTCACGGCGAAGTGGCCACCGCTTTGCCGGTGACAATGTCGCCGCACACAAGGACGGCCACATTCATGCTCTGCTTGCGAGATGTATGTGTGTCACACATTCGTATTTATTTATTGCAATTTTATACGCGGTGCTCGGGCGGTACCATAATATGCCCTTATAGGGTAAATAGATTAGTTGGTTTATAGTGAGGTTGTAATTAGGTACATTGCGTGCTTTAAGTATGTACAATAAATATATATGTTTCCACATCCGCTCGGAAAAGCGCACTTTATCCTTTATATATCATCATGTGATGTGAGAAAACACTATGAAATAGATGACAGTTTCATACATTTTCCGCGCCAGCTTTTGTGCATCGATCTGTACAGCGTGCGTAGAGCCAAGATGCCAATCGCTCACGCTTAATAACAATACAATACAACAATACAATAACTCTTTATTGCACCTCAAAACAACAAAAATAACACAAACTGGTATAGATTACACATGAAAAAGAGGCAAACAACAGGCGGTCTTATCGCTAAAGAGCGATCTCTTCCAGACAACCTTTGGGTAGAGGAGACACTACACTAAGAAAAGTATACATACAGTAGGTGGTGCAAAACTGGAAAAAGTATTATGTGAGAACCAAAATATATGACATAAACAGAAAAAACAAATCTACAAAAAAAAAGAAAACAAACACACACAATTACATATACATAACGTAGGTATCGTAGCTACCTCTCTCTATCACTCTTCCTTATTAGTGTGACAATGACAGTTGCGTTTCGTTAGCGACTGAGCGTGAGCGATTGGCATCTTGGCTACGCACCCAGGCAGTGGAAAATGTTGCTCTCTTTGAACCAGTTTGTACCCTTGTAGTTCAACTCTACTTCGGCTTATTCTTTCTCTGCTTCGCATACTTAATCCGGTTTAAATACATGCATGGGTAAACAACAACTTTAAAACTCCGTTTTTTACTTAAATGTAACAGTTCCTCATTTACTTACACGAATACAAAAAGGAGAGAGTGAGGTAAATTTTTCTGTTCTTGGACAACAAATCGGAGTATAAATATCCAGTCGTCAAATGTAGAAGGCTTTAAAATTAACCTAAATCTGCCCTCAAGGAAAATTGTGAGTGGGAAGGCAAGATGCAAAAAGGAAATTTCCAATCGTAGCCGGCACGAAGTGATTATCTTTACGTCTTTGGTGCTAAGATTGGACTTCCTTTCAGCTAAATCAATATCTAGATCTGCGTAAAAGCCTGCCCGCCTTGGTGCACCGACAACGCTTCCACCTATTATAGGCAAAGAACCTTATACGTTATATTTATTAAGTCAGACCATATTAAAACTGCGTATATTATGGATCTAAGTAAATATTCACTTCCGTTTTTTTTACGTGGACAATCTCACAACCTGACGAATACATTAGGATAACCTAGCATGATTTTCTGAAATGATAAGAGGATAGTCACAATTCAGAAGTTTATCGTGACGTTTGTGTCGCGTGTACGTGTATTTGAGGATGGATGTTCATTTCCTTTCCATTGCGCCAATTGCGCTCGTTTGTGGACGGCACTGGACTAATTGTGGTGCTGCGCAATTAGTAAACGAGCTTCGTGGATCCGCGCACCTATCTGTATTCCTAGTTTGTATCTGTTTATAAATAAAATACACCCGGAATGAAAACAGATTGGAGTGTTCATTGTATAATGAACACTCCAATCTGTTTTCTTATTAATGAGGACCGTTAATTGTCGCAATTGTTATTGGGACCATAATTTATTTAAAAAATAAAAGACCTCCGATCTCATTGTAAGTATTAAAATCATTTATTCTCGAAATATATACAGTAAGTGTAAATTACCTAACTACCTACCTCTACCTACCTTAAATCTAAAGTAGGTCCTTGAGGCATTGTACCTAGGATGCTGGCGGCATTTCCTCGTTGTAAGTTAGTAATAAAATAAGAAAATTGTTAGTCTTCCACTACAGTGCTGAAAGGTGTGCCTCGTAGGTCACGTAGTGCTCCTATTATGCTATCTATATTATATGAGCTACAGTGTAGCGAAGGACATTTTAGTCATTAGGGTCAGCCAAGTTTACACTGTCATCAATGAACGTGCCTTACGACCCTTTTACTCATTTGTCAATTATTGTTGACTTTGTTTTGTTTAGTTATTTAAATAATTATGTTACCCGGAACATCGTTACGTAAAATTCGCTTTAATGGGTTACTTCTAAATATGGTGTTGGTGGAGCAACTTTTCTTGTCAATTGCTGTAGTTATGACTTCCCGTTACGTTTAGTTTTAATTGGAATATTGTTCCACTGTGAATGACTCAATTAAGAAAGCTTTAATGATTGATCTTTCAAATGCTAGTTAACACTTTCGGTTGCTTTTTTAATTGTTGCACTCTTTGATAGCATTTTGCGCACCAGTTTCATAATAATGATAACCGGCTTCGTGCGATTCGTTGCGTTAATTCATTCTCTGCGAAAGCGACTGCGATCGACGAGAACGGAAATAAATTGAATGGAGCTAAATTAAGCAGGCTACAAACAAATAAATAAACATGTTTTATGAATTAACTTTTGTTTTCCTAGTAAGATATATTCAACGGTGTTTAAATGATGGTTGAAACCTGTAAACATTATCTCTATAATTATTATATTTAACATTTTCGGCCTAAGTTACTCTGCAGAATAAACTAAATGGTTCTCTTCTTAGTCGTGCACTCTTGGCAGAGTGGTCGTGGTCATGTCTAAATGGTTATTAAACGCATTAAATGAATAATTAATAAAGCAGGACTTAACAATAGAGTAATAGGTACCAGCTCGTCGTTCAGTTTTATTACTGTTGTTAGCTTGTTGAACAAAATACTGATATCCTTCTAATATGAGTAAGCCAATTGTACAATGATTGCATGACATCAGTCCGTTCCGTTATACAAATGGCGTTCAATCGAACACTGTAATTACTTCAATTAGACTGAATTAGCACGTTTTTTATTGCATAACTTCCCGTTGTGTCTAGCTGTTTATGCTACGGCTATATCTAAAACTCAATTGAATTATGAAAACAAACAAAGGCCTAGTATAAAAGTTGTACGCCACTTACTTCTCGATCGCGTTAGCGTATCGAGATTTCAAATTATGTTTGCCGTTTATTTAAATCATCCGGCAACTTTCATATTTTGACCCCTCGATACGCTAACGCGGGCGAGAAGTTATTGTCGTACAATTTTTATACTAGGCCTTCAGGGATATAAAGGATTTTCGTAATCAGACCATAAAAGTGCTAAAAGGACAGCAGGGATCGGTACAGATTTGGGGTGAAAATACAATTTAACAAAGTTAGAGGAGGATTGATGCCCTGTTTAGTTCCTTCTAGGAGTACGCAGGGCAAAGACGGAGCTTTTTGAATATTAATAAATGAAAACATATTTGTAGTTTTATGCTCAACAGTATAAGTAAACGACTTGTTAACATAGGTTCATACATATCTACGTAGACTACACTGAGATAAAGTTTACTAATGACCATCACTTTTAGCGAGTTGTTTGTACAAACAGTGTCACTTTATCCGATGCTATCTTATTACATTGTGTTGTGGTTAACTTCGACGTTTGTAGTAAGCATGTCAATAGTCCGTTATGTTATATTGAGTTGCTGTAGGATATGTGACGTCATTAATACCATGATACTTATATTTTTCCTCCAAAATATCTGGCGCAGTGATTGTTAAATATTACTTTTAAATTAGCTTATACATAATATTTGTAGCAATGTGGAGTGATTATTCGACTATATGGTTCACTTACTAACTTCGTAGGCTTCGTAGCACCTAGACCTAGCAAGTTACTTTGTCGGCCTATAAAGAGTAGGCAGCTGATTAGATTAGGATTGTAAGAATACTATCGTATTACCTGTGGTTAGGTAGATGTACTGTGGTATGTGGTCGGTACGTAGCGTGTAGCAGTGGGCGCGGGCAGTGGGCGAGCGTCGAGTGTCAAGGGCGAGCTTCGCCTCCCCCACCCCCGGCACTTACGACTTACTAGTGCTCATCTTCCCCTTTATTCTTGCGATCGCCAAGGCTGATTCAGAACACTACAGGTATTTATTTATAAACAACAGATTTTCGTTTCAAATATGCACCCGGTACGTAAATAGGTAAACATAATTATTGAACACTATTAACATATATTATATAGTAATCACTCGGTAGTATAATGTTATTGACAGTTATCAGTAACACTACAGTTAAATCTACGATCGCACTCTAACGGGGGTCTATGTGGGGCTAAAATGTATATACTCGTATGTCTATAATACGATCCTCACAATGTCACTTCATCATATCAACGGTAAAAATGTAAACTATTTTATAAACCTAAGAGCTATTATGATTTTACAGGTTTAAATAGGCAACATACCTACTTCAATTATGTCGTACTAGCTTTAACTCGCGGCTTCGCCCGCGTACTGAACGTAATTTCCACCCGTTTACAAATAAGGTGGTTCACATTTGGACCCATATATTTGTACATACCTATGGTTTTTTTTACGGAATTAACGCCGGGTTAGCCGCTGATCCTGGTGACAAAAGTGTTGCTTATAATAGTTATAATACCTCCTTATAAACAAAAATTTTCACCATGTTTGAAGGTGGTAGCAATAGAATCAGACTTTGAGAAGAACTTACACGGGAGCATGCCACATAGAACTCACCGTGGGAAAAATAGTCTTGTCGGAGGTCTACTCCGGCATATTTGAGAGTTTGCCCCTGCGACTTATTCATGGTCATGGCAAAACAGACCTTTAGGGGAAACTGGAGCCTTTTGAACTCGAAGGGAAAATCATTTGGTATCAATGTCATACGCGGTACAAACACTGTTTCTCCCTGAGCAGGTCCTGTCAGAATAGTGGCCTCTACTACGTTTCGGTGCAAAGCCTTGACTTGCAACCTTGTGCCGTTACAAAGTTAGGGCGGCTTTAAATTTCTCAGTAACATAACAAGTGTACCCACATGTAGAAAAAGTCTGTGATATGGCAGACCCGGTGGGTTCAAAGTGTTTAAGAACTCTACTGGGTAATTAACGGCATCGTCAGTGTTTATCACGGTATCTATTGAGTTATAAACTATGTTGACCCTCAAAGGAGTTCAGTAAAATTTCATTAATTACCATTTACCGCTGCTTGGTTATTCTTTGGGGTCAGTATGGCTCTTTCGCATAACCACGTAGTTGACTTTTCCTGGATAAGCGCAACGTCTGGATAATTTTTTTAAATAAAGTCTTCAACTGTTGTTACTGTAGTGCACAAATCAGCCGGGACAGCTATCATGCCGTCTTTTTCGGGGTAATCACCATTACCCAGTTTTAACAAAAGCTCCGAAAATTGACCAGCGGAAACATTACCTCCAAGGTGAACTCTCATATTTTTTGATAATTTCAAAATTTTGACTGACCCCCACAACGATGATCTCTTAAGACACGCTTTTATTTCATCGGCACGTGTTCCCCTTGGGACTACCGGTAGAGTTTGACGAAAGTCTCCTGCCAGCAATAAAGTCAAACCACCCATCAAGCTTTTGTTGCTGCGTATGTCTTGCAGAGTCCTGTTCAAAGCTTCAATAGCTTTTTTATGGGCCATTAGTACTTTCATTCCAGACAATAATTTTAGCTTTTTTCAGGACTTCTGCAAATTTGCTCTGTTTTGAAATATTACATAAAGGAGTTTCTACATTGGTTTGGTTAAGTGGCAATTTTAAGGCATGGGCGGTCCGACCACCTTGCAAAAGTGTTGCGGCAATTCCCGACGAAGCCACAGCCAATGCAATATCACGTGTGATCCTTATTTTTGACAAAATCTAATTTAATAGGTATGTTTTGCCTGTTCCCCGGAGCGTCTAAAAAGAAAATTCGGCCTTCACTTTCATTCGCACTTCTGACTATTTGCTCGTATACTGACCTTTGTTCCTCTGTTAATGAATCATGGTTATTCCTGACTAAATTCTCTAAAGCCATCACATCATAGCTAGTTTCTTTAACCAATTCCCTATTTTCTAATGCAAGAGACCGGCTTGGTTGTGGTAGACCATATTCTTTTAGGGAAAGCCCGCCAAATCCCAAACATGCTTCTTCGATTTCTATCAGACATTTGTTGAACACTTCGTCAGTTAAATGGTCTGCGTCACCTTCAACCTGCATTTCCAATCGTCTTTTAAAATCTTCCGAAAGTTGTTCTTTAAATGACTCCCACAGGCCTAAGGGATCCGACACATGACAAAACACTAACATTATGGTAAACAGCTCGCGTATCCTATGTTGTGATTGACACAATGCAGCCTCATTCAATGCTGCATGCCAGTGCTCATCGCTTTCAAGCAAACCTAAAGCATCGCAAGCAGACTGAAAAGTGGCGTGTACTACATTTTACCCCTTTCAGGGGTTAAATTCTCAAGAAACCTGAAACACGTGTTTACTCATTTACCTTAAAGAATACTCCGTTGAAGTTTCGGATAATTCTTTAGAACCAGAAATTTACGTAAAAATGACACTCATATTGATATTTTGGCATTTCAACCCCATCGCATACCAACAGGGGAGATGGTATTCCACATTCGCCACATTGGATCTTCAAATCGTTGCTTTTTTCGTGATCAGCGACCCGAAAAACCATATAAACGATACCCATGTTAATTTTTTCAACTTTTCATCCCTTTTACCCCTTTCAGGGGTTAAATTCTCAAAAACCTGAAACACGTGTTTACTAATTTTTCTTAAAGAATACTCCTGTGAAGTTTCAGATAAAAATGTCTAACTAATCTTGTTTCCCCATACAAACTTTGGACCCCCGTTTCAACCCCTTAATCCTTCCTTAGTGCTCGCCTACACCATGAAAGGAACCTACGTGCCAAATTTGAAGTCTATAGGACCAGCCGTTTGGGCTGTGCGTTGATATGTCAGTCAGTCAGTCAGTCAGCTTCTTCTTTTATATATTTAGATGAATGTTGATGTCTATGGCCGCAGTTGTTGACCGCAAAGGACCTACTCCTTTAAACCTTACAATACAACCTGAAAATATAATTTTAGGAGTGTTCGGAGTTACGTTAATAATCACTAACATACTACATCGTTGAAGATACGAGTTAGGTCTAAAAAGCATGTCCAATGACTACAAATGTAATTCACATTCAGGAAATCGTTAAGTTTGCAAGTTATTCATTTAAATGTATCCGTTCGCTACTATTCCGCGTTATGCGGTTCGTTTGACATGGTTTATTTATAGAATACCTATCAAAAACTTATACACCAGTCATGATAACAATACTTACACTTATTTTTCGAAAAATAATTGAATCACCTTTTTATTGAATCATTTTATCAGAGCTAAGGCGGGATTTTTCACGTCGGCTCTATATTAAGTGCAAACCAACTGCGCTTCTGCACAACACGGCACACAATAAATCATCCCAGAGATCCTTCAAATAAAGAAATCATTGCATGCATGTTCATGATGCACAGAACATGTTGGGGCCATGGTAAATGCGGAATCACATTAAACATGTTTGTTTGAGCTTTATGTTTATGATACTGAACTAGCCAGCTATATTTATTTCTTCTCCACTATAGTGAGTGTTTTTAAAGCACAGTCGTTATAAAAATATATTTGGAAATTGATGTCACTTTGAACATACTCTAATCCATTCGTTTACATCATCATCATCATTGGCCTCTTACATCTATAAAATATGATCTAAGCTGTTATATTTATACACATTATGTTATCGACTTGTGTTTATAAAAGAATCACATTTTTAATAGATAGTGTATTATTGGTAGATGTATTGCATGCATTAGCTGTGTGTAGCAAGTGGTCTGTATTGCATGCAGGTCTAGGCGGGCGTCGCAACAGCTGTCGCGGAGCGCCGAGAGTATCGACCAGACCTTCAAGAGGTAAGTATGCACCTTCACTTTACCACACTATTTACTGCACGTTACGTAGCTAGCTTGTCTATATTTGATTATTATTGTTGAGTTTAATGTTATTTTTGATTATTAATTTATATTCCATAACATTTGAGGATTGGATAAGGAGAGGGGAGGCCTTTGCCCAGCAGCAGTGGGACACAAAAACAGGCTATTAAAAAAAAAAAAAACATTTGCCTATCCATCGGAATGGGATAAATTCATGGTTACAGTATTTAACCGGAAAACATAGAAAAACCAAGACATTCATTTGCATCATTTGAAAAGATAGGTTTGACTGGTAATACCTGGAAAATTTACTTGTCTAAATGCTCCCTAAATTTGCTTCTATGCAGACTCAGTCCAGACAACCAATTTTGGTACGTGAATCTGAAATTATATTTCTAAAAAAATAGCAAAAGCTAGCTAAATTAGTATCTAATAATATGATATAGTGTTATCCTCATCCAACAAGATTTTTAGAATCAAACATTGGCAGACAGATACGAAATTACTTTGTGTCCTAATTGTTGTAGTAGAATAAAAGATTGAATTTGCTTTTGCAGGTCAAAAAGTCGGTCAGTGGATCATGGGTTCGCGGCCGCGTTCGAGCTGGACTCTCTGCGCTCCAAGGTGGAGGACAGGTTCAACGCCGTTCACAGAGGTGAGTCAGAGCGCGGCTGACATGGTGATGGATGTGAGTGATTACAGTGTTTGATAAAACCTTACTAAAGTAGGTTAGCATAAATATCATGGCAACTGTCGTGGACATAGCACAACGCATAGCAGTTGCTAAACAAAAGAAGCATAATGGTGTTGTCTTAGAACGAAATTTAATTAAATAACGGTAATACTTTGATAATAAAATAAGATGACGTCGCGGATAGGTACATATAAGGCCGCATCCTACGTGAGCGATTGATTCGCAAAAGTGAAGCGGCGCGGCGCGGTGCGGTTGCGGTGCGGCTGTCACACGTTTGTTATTAACGTCATGGTCGCAAGATGGTGGCAAGCAATCTATCTTCTGTCCATATCCATAATCCCGTGCAGGGGTCTGTAGACACGAATGAAACTATATTAAAATGAAAGACGTTAAAGAAATAAGAGTTTTGAGTCGACAACTTATATTGGCAAAATTCGGATTGACTAGATATACTTTTTTTTTAATGGCATCGCGCTCCTAGCGCATTCAGCCACGGTAGATACTTATTTGTTGGTTGACAGTGATGGGTGCGGTGCGTTCGGAACTGGAACTAACATTATGGATTTTACATTGCAATCGACCCTTACTTTGTCGTATACTTAATAACTAAATATTTTTATGTCGTAGTGTATTTATTCATACAAGATATCTGCAAGGTTTATTATGAATAATATGATGCCGAAACGGGGTTCAATCCTACATTCGTACGTAACGTCAAAATAGCTATGTCAGATAAACGTCAGTCCATACAATGAGTAGGATACTATAGTCTGACAAGCAATCGAACGCAGTAACAGTACAGTAGGTTAGAGAGCAAGCATCATACTGCATTTTTCTTACGGTAGTAAGTATTATCACCCCGAAAAAAGGATGGATATAGTTGTTTTGTCCTACTGTTATTGCGATCGTTGGCTTGTCAGACTATATGTCATACCCATTCGGCAGTTCATTCATACCCACCCACATAATAATCATAATATAACAAATCTTACCCTATGTCACAACAAGTCGATACAGTCTCAACATGTTCCTGACAATTAAGAACATACATATTGTATCTGTGGTAGTGTTCAACCACATTCTTAATCTCATTTTGTTGATTATGCTCAATTCCCACCGGTTTGCTTATTCTTATTCTACGGGAATAGGGTTTGCAATATGGATCCGAAATATTTGGAAGATCCATCGGATCCGGATCCAGATAATTCTATATATTTCGGCTCCGGATCGCAAACCCCATATACGGGAACATATATTGCAATATTTTTCTTTCAATCGAATGCTTAAATTGTTCCAATTTATCTTATATTTTTAAATACCTATTTTTTTTACGTACAAGAAGACTCACACTTGACAAGTCAAATCTGGGTTGACATATCGGTGATCGATCTACATGCGTCACGTCACGTCTTTATCCGCTTTGTATTCGCTTATAAAAATCAAACCAACTGATCGCTCCCGCATTGCGAGACACCGCGCCGCTTCGCCTTCGCGTATCGATCGCCCACGTAGGACACTTCCATAGGTGTCAACGGCTTATGATTTCAAGGTTTTGTAAAAACCGCCCTAATTCCAAACTAGGTTTTTATTTTTAACCGGTTTTGGTCAATTTTTTTTCTGTCGCATTATAAGCCGTTTTTTAATATTGTATAAGTGTCACGACGGACGATACTTCCTGACATTCACAGGATGGTTTTTGATGTTCAATAAATATTAATAAACAAAATATTAATGGCCTGGTAACGAGTTGGAATGCAGGCGGGGCAGGGTAAATTGAACTGGTACCGTAGCAGACAGAGGTATATAGAAACAACAGCGGCTATATTTTTTGCATTAATTTATATCAATATTAAATATTAAATTCGAGATATTTTAAGGAGATTCAATCTAAGTTCTTTTTATTTGCTATTATAAAAATGTATAAGTACTGCTTGCCGAGCTCCGGCATTATTTTGTACGATTAGCTAAGTAAGAATTATTCGCCGAGTTGCATTTACATAGCAATTAAATATCGATTGAGAAGATTTTCTTTATATTGATTGTTGTTAACTCGGTAAGACAAAAAAGTAAATGTCAAAATTACACGTTGAAAACACAAATAATGAATAAAGTAGAATCCAGTTATAACGACGTCGAAGGAACCGACGATATTACGTCATACTAACAACCAGAAGTCGTAATAAACAAACTGTAATTTTAAGGTTGTTTATCTGTTTAATAATCATACATCCATTATATGTACCTAATTCATAATAGTAATAGTTCATATAACTCACCGAAAAATCGAAATTCAGAATATTAAGCTCTTTAGCGACAGAAATTGTTGAACCATAGAGCTAGTTACTCGTACTTCTCGATAACATTGCAACTAAGCCGTTATAAATTGCCGATAAATAATCGAGACGAAATCCTGAGCTTTAGAACATTCACTTTCATGTGAAATCCCATCGTTAAAAGCGATCCGTCGATATAAGAACTATACGGATGCACTATGAATTATGATAGTGGCTTGTATGAAATCCAACCATATGCCTATATTTACGTCGCTAAAAACGGTTGGTTGTTTTATGCGGAATCCTACTAATCGGATTCTACTGTATACGATACGATACAATCCGTTTCAAAAATGTGTTTTTAAAGCAAAATCTGAAGATAATATTAAGTTTTTTATAAAATTTAATATTTCGGTTAAAAACCGGTTTTTGATGTTCGAAACAGGGTTCAAAACCTAGTCCAAATGAGTTCGGTTACCCGAGTACCTGGTTATCATTCCCTAATGATTTCCGTGGCGCATCGCGTTCGCGTGTCAATCGCCCATGTAGGACACTACGGATTGTTTTTACTAGACCGCGCCGCACCGCACCGGGCCGCTTCGCCTTCGCGAAACGACCGCTCACTAGGGCTTCCAATACCGGTATTTTTTGTATGGGCGATCCCGGGATCCCGGTATTGCCCATACAAAAAATACCGGTATTGGAAGCCCTACCGCTCACGTAGGACACTTCCACAGCTCTCAAAGGTGTGATTTTAAAGGCCGCACCGCCGCGTCGCTTCGCGTTCGCCAATTGACCGCCCATTTTGGACGCTGCGTCAGTAATGTTTTAGGGTCAATTTTAAGATGCCTGACCTGAAAGATGTCCGGGGCCATCGGTAACTACTCTTGTGCAGTTGTAGGTAATCATCTAATGTCACTATCAAAATAATGAGTATAAAATAATAATGATAAACGATAAAACATTAATAATGATGGTACAGAAAAATCTTATTTGTACAGTCATATTTTTGCGGTTCCTATTTATACCCTAAACTCACTCTCTGGCACGCCATTCTTTACGCATCTGGTATCTTATGGTTTTAAATAAATATGACTACTAAAAAATTGTATCTGGCTTAAAACGTTTATGGTAAGTACTATTAATCCAATGTCATTGGTTTATAAGGTGTTTTGAAATTAGTTACCGGTATGTTAACAGATGTGACTTACTTAACTTTAAAACAATTAACTTTAAATAGAAATCAAGGAATCATATCTCATCGGTTCATCATATATTATCGGTTTTATTTACCATGTAAATAAAATAATTATAATTCTGTCTAAAAATAATGACCTAGTGCATTTAACTGACAAGATGTTTAACAAATAGCATAAAATTTACATTCCGTCTTACTAGAAGGGAGAACGCCAAAGGCATGGAGCGGAGGTGTGGTGGTACTGTTCTTCAAAAAAGGCGACAACGCCTTACTGAAGAACTACCGACCCATATTATTATTATTATTACCATTCTTATTTTCATTGTGACGATTATGATAAATATTCGTATAATTTTGACATGTAACGCAAATTTATAATGTAATGTTTTTCGTGAAATAAATAAATCTAATCTAATCTAATCTAATCATCTCACTTCTGAGCTATGTCTATAAGCTGTTTTCAAGAGTCATTACGAATCGTCTCGCACGCAGGCTTGATGACTTCCAACCTCCCGAACAAGCCGGTTTCCGAAGAGGCTTTAGTACCGTAGACCACATTCATACGCTTCGTCAGGTTATACAGAAGACCGAGGAGTATAATCTGCCCCTCTGTTTAGCGTTTGTGGACTACGAGAAAGCCTTTGATTCGATCGAAACCTGGGCGGTACTACAATCTCTCCAACGGTGCCAAGTAGACTACCGCTATATCGAAGTGTTGAAGTGTTTGTACGAGAGCGCCACTATGTCAGTCCGACTCCAAGACCAGAACTCGAAGCCTATTCCGCTGCAGCGGGGAGTCAGGCAGGGAGATGTCATCTCTCCTAAGCTGTTTACCGCTGCACTGGAGGATATTTTCAAGACTCTGGACTGGAGAAGGCTAGGCATCAATGTAAACGGCGAGTACCTCACTCACCTTCGATTTGCTGACGATATAGTAGTCTTGGCTGAGACCATGGAGGATTTAAGTACGATGCTTGTTAGCCTCAGTAGAGCCTCCGGGCGAGTTGGTCTTAAGATGAACATGGATAAGACGAAAATCATGTCGAATGTCCATGTAGCACCAACTCCAGTGACAATCGGAGACTTTACACTCGAAGTTGTAGACGATTATATATACCTAGGACAAACTGTCCAGTTAGGTAGGTCCAATTTCGAGAAAGAGGTTAATCGTCGAATCCGACTCGGTTGGGCAGCGTTCGGGAAGCTGCGACACATCTTTTCGTCCAATATTCCGCAGTGTCTGAAGATGAAAGTCTTCGATCAGTGTGTGTTGCCAGTGATGACATACGGTACTGAAACGTGGTCGCTTACAATGGGCCTCATAAGAAGGCTCAAAGTCACCCAAAGGGCAATGGAGAGAGCTATGCTTGGAGTCTCTCTGCGAGATCGTATCAGAAATGAGACCATCCGCAGTAGAACCAAAGTAACCGATATAGCTCTCCGAATCGCTAAACTTAAGTGGCAGTGGGCGGGGCACATTGCACGTAGAACCGATGGCCGTTGGGGCGGAAAGGTTCTCGAGTGGCGACCGCGTACCGGAAGGCGCAGCGTGGGTAGGCCCCCCGCAAGGTGGACTGATGACCTGGTGAAGGTCGCAGGAGTCCGCTGGATGCGGGTGGCGCAGGACCGGTCATTGTGGAAATCTTTGGGGGAGGCCTATGTCCAGCAGTGGACGTCTTTCGGCTGAAATGATGATGATGATGATGATGATAAAATTTACAATCACGTATTTGATTTATCGACGTGAAGTGGCCAGTTAGGTGTAAGGTAAAAGAAGTACTAAAATCTGTTCAATGAGTTCTTATTTATTAATTACACTGTGGGTGTTTTAACGTAGCAAATTTATTTTTCAGTTTTTCCAAAATCGCATCGTAAAACCTATAATGTTTCACACTTAAATAGGAACCGAGTACTATCATCTGTTGTACTGTATCGGTAAATAATGTGAAAATATATACTATGTGTAATGTTATTTTCAGTAAACAATTAAACATGCTTAGTTACGGGATTACGGATATGGACTATAAAAAACACTCATCCTTTAATATTATTATATTTATAATCAAACGTGTCAAGGCAATTTATCTGATTTTTATTGATGTAAATAAGCCTGAACAAAAATGACTGTCAATAACATAACAATGTAAATAAAAGATACATAATAAAGCTCAAGCTTTGCAAAATATCAACAAAGAATCAATTAAGCAGTAAACCTTCATTAATAAACTTGTTAAAGTATACATAATGTAAGTAATTGAATTACGTGTATTTTATCATTAAATTAATGAAATCTGATAAAACCGATGTGGGAGGACTCGATTGGTCATATAAATACTTACATCGATTTTTTTATGATTTTGCAGAAAACAAGTACCCAAATCTTACATCAGCGGGATTTAGGTTTCTGCGACCATTTTTTTTATCAATTTGAAGTGACGTAATATCTATACAGGGTGTTCTTGAGCATTTGCTTTAACTTCGTCATGCGGCTTGGTATAATTAAAGAACCAGAATGGCATAGTTATATTTATTAAATTCGTTAATTTTTATTTTATTAATTTCTCATAAAAAATAATTACATGTTGCAGCAACCGCTAATGTAAAACGGGCATTAGAATTGACTTTACTAAGTAACTGACAACTATGACATATCAATGACCTGTCGAATACTCATACTCCGTTTACACACATGCAAATCTCGTTTGAGATAAAATTAAATTAGTAGTTATTTTCAAAATGGAGCTAATTAGAATACCAGTGTCTTTGAGAAATTAACTTAATTTAAGCTAAAGAATGCACCCTTGAATTTAAAGCAATTGCTAAAAAACACGTTTTATATCTACAGTAGGGGCAAGTAATCTATTATATTTATTGAGATTCTTTTTCATACATTTTGTATTAATTTTAAAATTTTACAGTGCGTATGAAAACGACGATTCGACCAAACTAGCGCTCATTTAAAGATATAATTTTGGCCAAGTTTTCACATTATCTCGATGGGTATTAAATTGCGCAAAATTTTTCCATTCCATTTTAAAAAACCCAATTTAGGTGGCATTTCAACCACCTCGCAAAACAAGCTCTGTACCTAAGTATAGTGTTTATGGATACCAAATAATAATAGCTATATATTTATTAATAGTACATTACTGCAGACGCCGGGAAAGAAGGGCTTAACGGGTGAGTATGTATATACACGAGCCGAGCGTTAGCGAGGTCGGATAACCATACGAAGCCGTTAAAGCCCTTTTCACGGCAAGGCATGTATAGTGCTTTTCTCAAACATGCAATGAAATAAATAAATAAATCTCCAAAAATATGATAGTTTTATTTCTAGAATCACTAAAAGTTGACTTGACGAATTAATATATGTAACACAAATATTGCTATTTAGTTTCTGGTGATTCCAACATGAATTTAGTTTATAACGATAAAACAGATGATTCATAAATATTTCATGATGTATAAATATGTCGCAATGTAAAATGTACCAAACACGAACAGCGCTTGTTATTCTGTGACAATGAAAATTATAACCTCTATACAAATTTTTGTAATTCCTTAGATAGACAGACACAGTTCTCACTTAAACAAGAAACCAATTTAGTCTAAACAGTTATCGTAATATTAACTAAACACGCATGCATTTTGGGTAGCCATATGCCTTCCGACATCTTGTTTGTCATTTGCGCCGTCAATTCATTTAGAGCCCATTCAATTTTACTTTCGCATTTCGCACTTAATTCTGGTGGGGCTCAATGAATAGTCATTTCTTCTTCAAAACTCGACGACAACATTATTATTATAAATAACAATGAACAATAAAACCATTGAAATAGAATAAAAGAATCAAAGTTATTTAACTTAACCTCCAAAATTATTAAAAAACTACCTAGGCGTTTTTTCACACGCGGTTTGAGTAGACGCTTTTACTTTTAAATTTAATATTTGAAATGTACCTATATTTGTGTGAGTAAATTTGCAATAACGTGTTGTTACTTATGTTCATGTCGATGTCCATTTTATATAAATAAAACTTCAAAATATCATTACTTATTTTTATTTTTAATAGGCACTGTGGCAGAATGTTATCATGAAACAAAACGGCACGGTTTGAGGAGACACTTTTACCGCTAATGTTTAAATTTATAATGTGTTATTTGTTATGTTCATGTCCATATCGATTAAGTATCGACTTAATATATTCGAATATATAATTTATTGTTTTTTTTTAATAGGCGTACTGGCAGAATGTCATCATGAACCATAGTAATGAAACTGTTATAATGGCTAAAAACCATGTTGCTGTGCCACACATTTATATGGAATAAAATTAAAAAAATATTACTTCCCGGCCTAGGCCTTCAATTTTGTATGAAATTCCATTACGTGTCTCTCCAGTTGCCCCGCCTGAAACGTGGTACTTTGAAGCCTATTATAACGAACGTTATAACAACATTTCATTGCATGTTTGAGAAAAAACTTTTTTTTGCAATACCAATACTTCATATTATCTTAGCAATTGCAATATATATGCGTTATTTCATTATTAACTTTTTTCACTTGCAGTTAAGCTTGACTTTTGAGAGTCAATCTCGAAAATGGTATGTCGTAACTTAAATTTTTATTTTTATTGTTTGCATATTTATATGGTCTTGTGGCACATTATCTAATAGGTCTTTAAAAAAAACTTTGAGGCTTCATAACCAAGAATTTGATTAGTGGAATAAATTCAAAAATTATCGCTCTAAAAGTGTGTCGCCGTTTTTTGGCTGTACCACTAAACCAAATTTGAAATTTAAGATACTCATTTCGACGTAAAATTTAACTCTTTAATACCTACCCGAATTACTTTTCCGTCCGTCGTACAATTTTGGAAAAAGACGCAAAAACTGAAACATGATCGAAAATTTGGCATTGGAATTGTGCAAACTCAGTTATGACGTCTTTAGGACCTAATGAAGGTATTAAAACGATATCCAGCTTGCTGGGAATTCGTGCCTCGAAAGTATCTAATTTTTTTGTCGATCTTCTCGTCGAACATCTGTTTCAATTTATAATTTATATATGATTAAGTATAGTAGTATTAGGTACTACTTTAATAACGAATCAAAATATTTGATTAAATAATTTGATTTGCTAAAACAACTAGTAGCAATTTGATAGATTTGTTGCCGGTGCTGTACCTATATTGGACGTCATTACCGACCCTGCCCCATATCTCGGAGAACAGAATACCTACCCCAGTAATGATCGCGTTAAATCATAAAAATGAGCTTTGTATAACAGTGCGATCGTAGACTACTCGGAGTGTCCCCAAAACCCTGTATGTTATGAATAGGTAAATACTTCGTTGTGCTGCATGTGCATTAGATGAAACAGATTTTCTTTGAACTTTGAACTTTGAACTATAACTACTATATTCCGCAGTCAACTAGGAACCCTAAAAATAGCGGCAAATTAAACTATATTTTCCTAATTAACTATTTACCTAGTAGTTGTTTCAATTTTAATACTAGCTTTAACCCGCGGCTTCGCCCGCGTACTAAACGTAATTTTCAACCGTCATACAAAAAAAGGAGGTTTTTTTATTTATTTCACGTCCGCTAAGTTGGATTTGAAATTCGCTGTTGCTTGTTGTTTTCGAAATCAGCGACCCGATAACGTCACCCATATCAAATAAAATAGTCGTAACTATTCTTGTTCCATCTTTGTGCACCCCTTCACCTTATTTTAAGAAACCTAGGTACCAAATTTGGAATCTCTAGAACCAGAAATAAACATAAAAACGGCACCCATTTTAATATTTTGAGATTTCAACCCCATCGCACCCCATCAGGGAAGATGGTATCTCACGTCCGCCTCGTTGGATGTTGAAATTGTTATTGTTTTCGAAATCAGCGACCCAATAAACCAGAAAAACGATACCAATGATGTTTTTTTTAAATATATTATACCCCTTTGATTTCTCAAAAAGTCTAATTTTGCTAAATTTACAATCTCTAGAACCAGAAATAATCATATAACGACACCCGTAGTGATATTTTTAGATTTCGACCCTATCGCGTTCCATGGTATTTCACAATCGCCATGTTGGATTTTAAAATCTACGTTGTTTTCGTAATCAGCGACCCAACAAACAATAAAAGCGATACCCATGTGGTTGTTTTACTTTTCACCCCTTTTCCCCCTTTTAGGAGTTGTTTTCTTAAAATACCTGAAACAGGTGTTAACTCATTTATCTTTATAAATACTTCCGTAAAGTTCCAAATATGATAGTCCAACTAATTTTGTTTTCCCATACAAACTTTGGACCCTTCAATCACCCCCTTAGGGGATAAATTTTGAAAAATTATTTCTTAGAGCACCTCTACACTGTATAAGGAACCTACGTGCCAAATTTGGAATCTTTAGGACCAGCGGTTTGGGCTGTGCGTTGATATGTCAGTCAGTCAGTCAGTGTTTCAGTAAGTTTCTTCTTTTATATATCACGCAACGCAACGCTACGCAACGCAGCCACGCTATTACGTCGCCTAGTACTAAGTGATTTTGTTTGTTTTTGTCTCTTTTATGATTTATATTTATGTTTTGGTTTTAGTTAATTAATTAATTATGTTTTTTTAAGTTTATTGTATATTGTTTCCTTTTTATAAATTTTACTCTTAATTTCATGACGCATTGGCGTATGCTGTAATGTCGTGTTAACTTATGAATAAATAAAATATAAATATATATATAGATTTTATATTATTTTAATTTATTATACTTAATTTAATTTAATTTAATGGAATTTTATTTTATTTGATTTTATTTTGTTTATTTTATTTTAATTTATTTTACTTTACTTTAGGTACTTTACTTTATTTTAATAAAAAACGACACTCAAATTTATATGTTGACATTTCAAACCCATCGCATACCAACAGGGGAGATGGTATTCCACATTCGCCACATTGGATCTTCAAAACGTTGCTTTTTTCGTGATCAGCGACCCGAAAAACCATATAAACGATACCCATGTTGATTTTTTCACTTTTGCACCCCATTTACCCCTTTTAGGGGTTAAATTCTCAAAAAACCTGAAACACGTGTTTACTCATTTACCTTAAAGAATACTCCTGTGAAGTTTCAGATAAAATAGTCTAACTAATCTTGTTTCCCCATACAAACTTTGGACCCCCGTTTCAACCCCTTAGGAGGTGAATTTTGAAAAATCCTTCCTTAGTGCTCGCCTACACCATACGGACCAGCCGTTTGGGCTGTGCGTTGATATGTCAGTCAGTCAGTCAGTCAGCTTCTTCTTTTATATATTTAGATTTCCACGCATTGTTTGAGAAAAGCATTATACAAGCCTCGGCCGAAAGAGAGATTGCAGGACTCGTTTTATACAGCCTCGTCTACAACTCGGCCGTCTACTCCGAACTCACGGCCTCTGCAGTAATGTACTTTTAACAGATAAAAAGATGAGTGGCCATTAGACTTAACCTCCGCTTCCAATGCTGCTTTGGATTTTTTAATTTTTTGAAACACTTGTCAGAAAATGTCGTGCCTCTAGTAAGGTATACGTTTTGTAATTTAGTGTATTTAATTCCATTGCTAAAATAAATAATGTTGTAAAGATTACACATGTTATAACAACAATAATTTGACAATGAAATAGACACTTCGTACAGTAAAAAGTAGTACATCTGATTGTCAGATTTAGGTACCTAAATCTGACAATCAGTCATTATGAAAAAATATAACCTGCATTCAAATGTAATGCAATGCAATCGATTCTACACTTGATTCTGAAAAACAGTTTTTAGTGAGTCATTCATTACACGTTGTACTCGTAGATCGGTTTATTGGTGCACGGTATGTGTGTTATAAATTTGCCTTTAATATGTACATATAAGTAGTTACTATCTAAAGCCTGTGGAGATAATCTGAAGCAATCACGTATCGAATTGGTTGTAGCGATAAGACGCGGATATTAAATTCCCGGAATATCGCGGTGAAATTATTCGACCGTACTATAGAAAATGATAGATAGAAAAAAACAGGCCAAGAGCATGTCGGACCATGCTCAGTGTAGGGTTCCGTAATTTAGCCCGTCACAAAAGGCGTAGGTACTTAAAAAGAGTTTAAATATATACCATGCTCCTAACAATAAAAAAAGAGTAATATTCGTAGCTCTTACGACTTATATGCCCTTTTAACCGAGAAGATATTTTTTATGCAAATATCTAAAATTGCTTAAATGACCAAGTTCAAAATGTTTTTTCTTGAGTCTTCATAAAGCTCTATTTTCATGATATTTTTGATACTTTTTGGACTTGCGGTTTAAAAGTTAGAGCGGAGGGAGGGGGGGGACGACATTATTTTATATTCCAAAATATTCACTTAAAAAAATGCTTTTGGCAATTACACCTAAACTTTTTCAAATACCTATCCAACGCTACCTCACACTTCAGAGTTAAAACGAAAAAAAATCCCCCCCGACTTAACGTGTATGTTTCTCGACTTCTTATTATACTACTTTGTAGGCATACTTGATATGTATAAATATTCATACCAAGTTACAGCTTTCTAGTACTAACGGTCTTTGAGCTAAGCCACAGACGCACGGACGGACAGACAGACGTGGCGAAACTATAAGAGTTCTAGTTGACAACGGAACCCTAAAAAATTGCGTGTACAATATGATATGAGAGGCCAGAGAAAATAAATGGGCAAGCGCGTGATGGACTGTATTTTTCGATACGGGGTCATAAGGTATGACCCTGTATTCCCCGTATGGTCTGGTAGATAAAGGTCGAAAAAACAACTAACTATTTCTAAAATAATTTTCCCTAAAAGCAAAGTCAGCTGCCGAGATAATGCACACAAACTATGCAGGGGTTCCATTATCTCTACCACCGACTGTAGGAACAAATTTATTCTCTTAGTTATTATTTAGTACCGTACCTATTTAGCAACAGCACAGCAGGTAAAGCACACTTTTTGTGTAATAGCGGCCTTTAGTGAGCTACAAAGTGGAAGTGAACCCGTTGTTTGTTCCGTCGTTTTTGTTTTTTAGGGCTCCGTACCAGAATGGTAAATAAGAAACCCTTATGGTGTACTCAGGAGGTATGTCTGTTCGTGACATCGTTAAGTAAAATACCATTTTCTCCAATATGCTCGGAAATGTTCACATTAATGTAGCAAAATTGGTACGAAAAGAACCTCCTTATGTACCGACTCAAATTAAAAAAATCGAATTCATTATTTTACCGTTTTAGCGTCCAGGAAGTTGTAAGTACTAAAATCCATTACTGTATTGTTTATTACTTTTTAAAAAAAATATTTGGGCTATCAATATTGCAAACAGCCAAATATACTATTACCCGCGACCAAACGGTCTGCACAGACGGGACAATCTGATTAACATCAATTGTCAATCTGATCATATCGTGCTTAAAAATGCCCTGTCTGGGCTGGCTTTGTAGTAGTGTAGTAGTTCTAGAGAGGAGGAGATCAAATGCTTGGTTGTCTCGTTCTATCGCGAGTTGCATACGGCTCACTGTGCAAGGTCGTGTAGATACGGCTTAATAAAACTAAAGACATTTCAACTTTTTTTATGAACACAACCGTGCATTAAAAGAAAGTTTAGGCGGGAACCTTATTTTTCCTTTCAAATCTTATGCAAGAATACATTTTATTTCCTTTCATGTTTGGAGAAAAGCACTATATATATGCTTCGGACGGAAATAGAATTTCGTGGATTCGTATATGTAATTGACGGACTCAGCTTCACTTCGTCCGACAAAAAGTACTCATCCACGAAATTCGGTTTCCCGGCCTCTGCAATAATGTACTTTTCCTTCCCCCTTATCTCCGAACTTTACACAGGAAATAATATGATTTTTTTACACAATCACATTATTTTTTACACAATTACATGTTCACGTTATCATAAATATTACAAGATAAAGTATAATATAGACTCTGCCTTCAAATAATGAAAAAAACTTCTGAACTAAATTTGAAGGTTAATCGATTTAGTTTTCTTTTCTTTAAATTTATATGCTATCGTGGTGTATGTACCGTACTTTAAATGAAGATAAAAAATCGGTTTAGGTGATAAATAATTATCAAGGAAAAACAAACTTGCATACCTACTACATCTATGCTGTGAAAAAGAGTGATTCAATCCGTCAATGTTTGTACGGAACCCTCGGAGCGCGAGTCCGACTCGCGCTTGGCCGCTTTTTTGCACCTTTCATTTCTGTCGGCTCTCGACTACGCTAGCGGGCGACCAAATTCAATTATGTTCTCTGCTATCGTTTCCCTACTTTTAAAAACGGCATTTTATGCCTCGGATAAGTACTCGCTTTCCAGCCTGAAGTAGTTATCGACCAAGTGCGATTCGGACTCACGTCCCAATCCCAAAAAAAAAACTTGGACGTTTGATCAAATTATGTTGTTTGATGTATTGCAGTTTTTTTTTGTGATTATCCACATCCGAGTTTAAGGGTAATAATTGTAACGGTTATATTATAACAAAGATGTTCATAAAACAATAAATCTAAAACGAAATGCATGCGGGGAATTTTAGATAAATATTCGCAGGCCGGCGGATATATAAAACACGTATTTGCTACACTCTATTTATCTCTTCAGATACGGAGCCTTAAAAGAGGCTTGCTTATTTTTTGTCAACGAAGCAGTGGCGAGACATCCGTAAAACTGAATTATCTCCGGATTCCGTATTTAAAATTAATTGAGATCTCTATTGTCAGACTAAAGTTCTGTCTCCGGAAGAAACTTAACCCTATAACCATTATTTTTTTCTGAGCAACAATTTGGAAATTTAAAGCCCGTACGATTTATGTCATTTTTGTTCCTATGTAGATATTATCAAAATGTCTAAGATCTGGCCAAAGAATTAACATTTTATAAGAGATGTAAGAACTTTTATGGGCTCGCCTTTTTTTAGGGTTCCGTAGTCAAGGGTTCCTACCCTTATAGTTTCGCCAAGTCTGTCTGTCCCTCCGTCCGCGGATAATCTTAGTGACTGTAAGTACTAGATAGCTGTAATTTTGTACGAATATGTATATCGGTCACGCCAACAAAGTGGTAAAATAAAAAGTGGTTATAATTTTTGTTTTAGAGTATCTCCTGTACACGTAATGTGGGGGTGATTTCTTTTTCGTTTCAACCCTATATAGAGTGTGACATAATATCATTTTAATTTTATGACTTTTTGTAATTAATTTAATTTACTTTGAATATGTAATAAAATAAATATACTAGCCAATTGGATATCATTGGATAGGTATTTGAAAAATAATGGGGGTTTTTTAAGAATTTTACTGGAGAATTATTTTGAACTTGATTGGTTGGACAGTTTTTGAAAAATTGTGCAATATAATTTCTGAATTAGTTTTGTAATTTAACCGTATAAGCAAGAGTGTTATGTGTTAAGATTTTTCCGGAGGAGGAGTTTACGGGGTTGGGACGGGTGTGATCGAAAGTATCATCGAATTGTCAATTATTATAAGCATATTGAGCATGGTATCTATTAAAAACTGTTTTAAGGTTATCGTGACGGACGGTAAACTACGGAACCCTACACCGAGCATGGCCCGACATGCTCTTGGCCGTTTTTTTGAAGATTTGTACGAGTTCATTGAGAAAAAATATATATCTGGATAGTATGACGGCAAATATCTTGCCGTTACCCACTAAAGGGTTAAGACATTCTCTGAATATGCGCGAGTTCTTACGCTAGTTCTGTACGCCATTCCCTAGATTCTTATCTCCAGGCTGACAAGTGTGACAATTCAGTCATTTTAGGAATGTATGAATTACTGGCGTTAAAGGCGTCCATAGGCTACGGAAACCGCTCACCATCGCGCGGGTTGTGTCTTGTTTGCCACCACTTCGATAATTTTAATAAAATCGTAAAGTATCGTCAGTAAATGGATAATTTCTGGGTGAAGAATTTTTTACAATTGTCACGAGATCTATTAGTGTTTTAAAGAATTGTCAGTAGTTTTTGACATGAGAATGACCCTGTGTCGGAATTTCGTGACTTACGAGTATGTCGAGTTTCTTGCGACAAATGTCAAGAGCTCTTCACAATAGTATTCGCTTTTAATGGTAATAATGATGTTTTTATTTATAAATAACATGTTGGCGATGGCGGCAAACAAGCATACATCCCCTACAATAGTAAGCGGCGCCCGTAGCCCATAGACGCCTGTAATACCCGTAATAATGATGCTGACAATTGTCGCACATGTCGCCGTGGTGAAATTGGGCCCAGAAGTTACTTATCTCTTATTGTTAAAGGTAAATAAGATAATTAATTATCCCTTATACAGGTTGCCATAATATTTTTTTTTAGCGCCATAAACAACAAACAATTGAATGTCCCGGGTCGCAATAAAAACGTGCAAGATTCTGATTTTTAACCATTGTCATTTATTTTTCTATTAACTGTGGTTTTAGAATATTAAAAAGGTTTGTTAATATATTTAGATTAGTAAATTGAATTGCCACTTTAAATCGGAACTGTCGCAAACATATTTTTTAAATTTATACCAGTTAGAAATTAAATCTAATTAATTTAACGGTTCGTATATCTTAGAAAGCTTTTTTATTATCACAATATCACATTAAAAAGTAAAAATTATAAAAAAAACTGGCAGGATTTCTTTTATAGGTAAAAATTACAAAAAAAAAATTAAAACAATATAATATTGCCTGTTTTTTTGCGTCTCGGGACATTCAATTGCTTGTTGTTTATGGACCTAAAAAAATGTATTACGGTTGACGACTTAATTGGCAACCTGTATACTAGATGCCCTTATTTCCAACGGTGTAAACTAATTTAATGAGTTCGCGTATTTCACGATGCTATGAAAACACTGTTATAAACTTAGTGTATTTCTCAAGAAACAAGCTCCACACAAGTTAACAAACACCAATCGTTCTCAAATTAAAAAGTAGCGGTGATTGAAATGCCAACATGAGGTAGATACAGTATGGAAACGTGACGTGACATGGCCGTTCACGGGGCCGGGAGCACGTCGCTCACGGCAAGGCGTGGATCTGCCTAGCTCCAGGAACGGCGGGATCGATAATGCTGACCTGCTTGTGCAACGTGTGATGACGTCCGCTCGTCTCTTGTTTACTTTTATACTCGAGCGTGTGTACAGCCTCCGTAGCCTAGTACTGGTCTGACCATGCTGGAAGACCCGGATTCTAGTTCCGGTAAGGTTGTATTTGTACATATGTGTACATATTTGGCACAAATATTTATTCATGTGTTATGAATGTTTTATATACACCTATCTACAGGTAAGTATGTAGAGGTATATCGTCGTCGAGAACCCCAAGCTTTTGCTTAGTTCGGAACTAAGCCGACTAATGAATAATCGTCGTGAAATCAGTTGAGTTATAAATAGGTACACAAACAACTTACCTACTCGTATATATTATTGTTTTTGGTTATATTGGGGACCTTCGACCTTATTTTAAAGCTGGGTTTGGTGACTTTCCTTCAACTATAGGTTCTGTGGACTGGCACCTTGCGGTGTTAATCATTAGCTCCCTTATTCATAAAAAAGTTTACAGATATTATATTTCCGTTTCTAACAAAGGCAAATAAATGACAAACTAATAGATAAGGACAAACTTTTATTTAGATTTATGTATCAATAACGCCATAGGTAGTTTACCCTGCAAGGAAAACGTAATAACATTAATAAATACATTATGAGAACTCTTGGCGATTATCTGATTAAGATTTACATATTTTGCTAAAATATCTACTGCTCGTATCTTTATTAGTTATCAGATTTTGCCCGCGACTTCGTATTTATAATATTAGTTTGGATGGTAATTTTTGTTTTGGTCGTAATAAACTTATCTTTCACTTTTAATCTTAGGTTGTAAGTACCTATTCGGTTGTAGATACCTTCTAACCAAACGTTTAAAAAAAACTAAGAATTATTGTCTGAAAATAGATTTTTGCCATTTTGGGACTTCATATCTTGTATAAATATGATTATAATTATTACTTTATACAATTATACTAGCTACCTGATGACTCAGGATTTTCACCTGATGGGACCTGATGACTCACCGTTTAACTGTCTAACTGTTTAAAACCGTAAATACGGTTTGAAACAGTCAAATAGTTATACAGTTAAATAATTATGTATGATCAAACTGAAAAATTTTAAGGGTCTTTTCTTGTTTTGAATGGCATGCAGATAATGTTAATTTCTGTGCGTGGGTTGAGAAATGAACGACGGAGATATAGGGGAGAGTCGGCTATATCGTACCGCCGGTTAAATCTTACCAGCTCTAGATTTCCTACTTAACAATTTATTTTACTTGCTTATGGGGCACCCAACAGAGCTCTTATGTTATAATCATTAGTTATCGAAATAAAAAATATCAAAAGGTCAAAAATAAACTTGATCGAAAAGAAAAAAAAATCGTCGCACTTTATGTGACTTTTCATGTGATTTCGTAATTGTGTAACTTGTGATCTAGGTAGAATACAGATAGAATTAACAGTATTTCACTGCAATATTTATCAGGTTTACTGAGTGGTATTTACAAATTGTCTAAATTGTGTTTTGTGTACTATACACAGAGCACGGACCTCTTTAGTGTGACAACTAGGCGCGTCGCCCTACGACTTCCAATCTCTTTGGTACTATAGCTCACGCTCATAGGTACCATTTAACCGACCAAATATTTTTGAGTTGTATCATTGCGATTTATGTGTATTGCTATACTTAAACAATGGGTATTAGGTAGCATATAAAATAAACAATCAACATTCATAATGCTTAACTAATACAGTTTGAATGATGGTGGTACAATTTAGCCGACTGGTCGGCTAAATCGTACCGATAGGTAGCAGTCCCTTTGGATTTCTTTTTTCAGTTCGTTAATTTTATTCTAGAACACTCAGTTAAATATGTAAAGAAACTGACTTTTTATATGAATAAACAGTCACATTTCTATCTACCTTCAGAAATACATAGTCACGTTTGAGTAAAAAGTGGTACGATATAACCGACTCTCTGATACATCGGATTTCTGTGAAAATTAAATACGTGCACTGTATTTAGCCAACTAAAGTCAACTAACTGAACGAGTTATTATTTATTGCACTTTACCTACTTGTAGCACGATATAAAACCGTATAGATATAAATTGAGGGCTTAACGAACCACAATAAACATTTTAGCAGAAATTAGAGCATCTCATATGTGGGCAGAGGCACCCCAGTACCAGCTTGTCCCTCTGGGCCGCTTACAACGAAGAGCAACTCGAATTGTCGACAGTAAGGAAACTTCAGATGGGCTCCATGGCTCTGCGTAGAGATATATAGCCTAGCTCTGCATTTTCTACCTCATTTACAACGGGGAGTGCTCCGAGGAATTGTTCGGATTAATCCCTGCCGCTTCTTCCCGCCATTGTTATATGCGAGATCTTTTCCCCCTTTCCATTAACATGGTTTCTAGTTCTCAGCCGTGGGTTTTACTGGTAATTTCCTGCCCCGTACAACTAAACACTAGGATGAAATATCGCCAGCGGTATTTTCGGACCAATATGACCTTAAAACCTTCGAGAAAAGAGTGTACTCCCTCTCAAAGGCCGGCAACGCACATGTAACTCCTCCCCCTCTCCCAGGTGGTGCAGGTGTCCAGGGGTGGTGCTATTAGCTAACCGTTAGGTGACACGTCTGCTCGTGTGCCTCGTATTTAGTATCTCGATGATAAACCGTTTGTATTTAATCCAAATATATATCTCCTCCAGCTTATTCAAAGGTATTTTTCTGCGGCGTCCTTCAGTGTTCTTGGGAACACTGCATTCGTTGCCAGTAAACAAACACATTATCAATAAACAAATATAATTAGACTAGCAATTGTTCGATTCCGAGCAGACAATAAAACCCAATAGAAGTACAATGTACCTCGCAGTGACGTAAACTGGCATAAAACTTAAATAAAGTGAGAATACGTATGGTATTTATTTGAATCCGACCAATTTTACGTAAGCTCTAAAACAGAAATATTCAGTCTATTATTTAAAAATTACAGAATTAATTTCATAGCTACTCACGCAGACATGCAAAAGTGCTTTCTTTTGTTCTCAAATTTGAAGGTCTATGAATAATGTATAAATGTAGCTATAAGAATGGTATAGTCGTGTCAGAAAATGTAATTTGAAATCTGTGAACTTAATTACTTATCGAATTATGTCTGATAAATATAAATGACGTCCATGCAAATTTACGCACGTTTAAACCAACTTTATAGCGTAAAAACAAATTATGTTCGTATGTATTGGCATATTTGGCATAACATTTTGCGTAATGTAAAATTTACATATTTATCGCTCAATGTATTGCTGATGCATTGGTTTCGGTTGTTCCAGATGAGGACGAGCATGCCAAACGATTACCGCCTCCGCCGCCGATTAAGACCATTACATACACGGTACGTTTCAGTAATTTGTTGTTGCTTGTACTAATTAATAGTGGGCGGACGATGGATACAAAACAAACCTTATTTCCTTACGGTAATGCCAATCTTTAACATAATTATAAAGCATTTGATATAATTTGCATCCGTCGTCCGCCCATTACTAATTAGATACTAATAACTGTGGAGTTCTGCGACAGGAGAATGAGTACAAAATTACAATGTTTATGTAGTTAAGTACTCTAGCAGAGGATTATTATCCTCATGTGGTTTTGAGTTATGTATTTATAATTTTCTGTTAAACGAATGGACTTTGAGGGGGATTAAGCGCAAGAGTTTAAGCTTTTTTTGTGTAAGTTGTTGTTATAATGTACGAGTATGTGTGTCCAGGTTCGAGACCGCGACACGCTGACGTCGCTGGCGGCGCGCTTCGACACGACGCCATCCGAGGTGACCAAGCTGAACAGGCTCGCCACACAGTTCATCTTCCCCGGCCAGCGGCTGCTTGTGCCGGACAAGAAGAAAGGTATTTTTTTATACATTCGCTCATAAATTTGTTATTGATTCAAGTAAGCGATCCTTAATTTCGACCATGGGTTGTAAGTTAGGCGATGCTCTCCGTAAATTCAAAGTTTAATCCTAGGTCTGTAATGTATTTATTTCAATTGAAAACGTTTACATTTTACCCTAAATTTTAGGTCCTAAACAAAGCGAGTGGTAGTTCATAAGTGCTACACTGTAGTCTAGTACACTGACCTTTGTGAAAACTACTGTATGACCTCACCTGCACTACGCTTTGTGTACCTACTCTTTTCTGTAATCTGACTTTGTATTAGTATCCGTAATTCCAGCCAAAAAGGTATTGCATAACGTACTATAACCACCAACCAGATTAACGCCTTTGATAAAAAACGTGGCAGTAGTTTGAACTCAAACCGCCAATTTTTACAGGCTTTGCGAAACTCGGCCTTCATCGTCGTCCACATCATACTCAGTTGCAATGGTAGTTTATTTATATTATCGGTCGGTAGTCGATAAGGAAACATTTGTGCAATCGTTTGGGATTACTCGGAAAATGGATTTCATTGGCGTGGCGGTATTCGGGCCGTTTTTATTTTTTGTTGTACAAAAACCATTTTTGGAAAATTTAATTTTTTTTAATTGTTTTCTATTCAGAATCGCGAGCTCTTTCAATCCTAGTAGGAAAAAAAATGACCTAAATTTTCCATACAAATTTTAAACTTTCCATTGACGCTACCGCCATACTAAATCAATGAAATTATGGTGGCAAAATGGAAAACAAATCTTGGGACACTTTTTTTCTCCTACTAGGATTGAAAAAGCTCGCGATTCTGAATAGAAAACAATTAAAAAAATATGGTTTTTGTACAACAAAAAATAAAAACGCCCATTCACGGTTGTAATTTGAATGGCTTGAGACCATTCCCTAGATATCTCTACAGCGTGAATTCTCATCGCGGGAAATACAAACATCGGCACAGAATGAATATCAAAACCCAAACGTGGATGCTTCGAGCTTATAAAAACTATTTAACAAAAAATAAAACCGACTTCAAAGAGCAAAATAAAATGTTCCGTTTTGTATGCGCTTCCAACGCCGTTATTCTATGCAGTATCGTTTGGAAAAACACCGCCTTCAAAGGTATCAGTTGGAAGCGCATACAAAACGAAACATTGTATTTTTCCCTTTTTAAAGTAGGTTTTATTCTTTGATAAAATATTTTTATATTTCAAATTTTAGTTGTTGGATATTTTTGCCAAATAGATAGTTTTCAAATGAAAATGCTTAAGTTACTCGAGCAAAGCCAAAAACGCCGTACATGTGCTTTTGAACATTGAAGAGTTTTGTTTGTTTGGTAATTAGACTAATTAGTATTTACTCAATATCCAGTAAAAACAGTGACTTTAATGTAAATAGGTACCTAGATATGGCGTATGCCGTCCAGTACAGCATAGGTACCCCAAGAAAGGGATCCGTTGATATGGCGGGGGCTGGAATTCATGTAGGTTGTTGAATATTCAGAAGTACTAGGTACGTAGGTTCTACTCGTATTTCCAAGTTTAAACTCGTGGGAGTTGTCAAATATAACATTTACATATGTGGTTGTCGCACTGCACGCAGTGCATATTAAATTAACAACTATTTTAGCAACCCTTGTGGCGAGTTTCGGAAATAAAAATAAAAAAGCAAAAAGCTTTTACGATATTTTGCCTTGCATCGGGAGTGTTGGACATGGATGTTTTTCCTTTTTTCGATTATAAAATCGCTAACTTTTATATAACGTAACTTAATAAAATATCTTTAGATAATGTAAATGTACACAACTACACATGTTCAGTAATTCTTAAAATCGTCCCTTTACATAAATCGCAGGATATCGAAAAAATCAAACTTATTCCTTATCCTGCAGCAAGCTATCTGCAAGAATAGTTAATTATTATACAAGAGGACAAAGTTTTTGTTTAACTCTCGGGCTTAGGTATATTGAGACCCGAGCAAGCGAAAGATTCCAAAATTTAGCCACAAGCGTAGCGAGTGGTTCAATAACTGGAATCATGAGCTTTACGTGGGTCTCAAGTAGGGTTGCCAACCGTCCCGCTATACGCGGGACGTCCCGTTTCTGGGGGTCTTGACGACGCGTCCCGCAAAGAGGCCGCGCGGGACGCCGATTGTCCCGTTTTTAGACTATAATGGATAATAAGCACAAAAAGGAACGGTTTTTAATGTGACTCAGAGCCAGTGCATGACGGTGAATCTATTTTATATTAAATTTAATCTAAGAAGATGTAATTTAGCTCACTACTTACAACTCTTACTCGTAACAATGCTTTATTAATGAGGCAAAACACAAACTATAGGTTCTTTTACAATATGGGTGCATATTCGTAAATGCAACCGTTCATATCAAAAATACTTTTTAATGTTTTTGTTTTAAAACGTACCTATATGCTACAAGTAATATGCAAAAAGACACAAGATACGACATTGATACGGTCGGCTTCATATATAATTCTATGCATCTCTATTCAATTTTGACCCTTCTTCCCCTGTAATAAGTTCAAAGTGTATAGATATTTATAGACGTGACTTTACAGTAACCAAACTATAGGCATACCAAGGGATCACAACTATACCTACAAAGGAGCTACTCAGTCACCCCAATATCTCGATATTCACTACTTACACGTTCCTCTGTACTCTCAGTCTCTCATCATTATAAATATTCTCAAAGCGCAGAGCGACATGTCCGCTAACCATCAGCTCTGCAAGCGTACCTAGGCGTACTAGGGACGCCGACTTCACGCCGCATATTTTATAGCGAAATTTAGAGTGATTTGAAGTGATGTTTAGAAAAAAAACTCTGAATACACAATTTATAAATTTTGTATAGAGTTTGAACAAAATTTTACAAATGTCTATTTATTTGTGTAAAAAGTATCTGTTTAGCCAGATAACTTGGCTATTGTTCGTGTATTTCTACCAAAATTTACCAAACTTAACATTTCTTCAACTTAATAATTTTGTGTGAAAATGTTCAAAAGTGTTTCATTTTCTCCATAAAAGATTGCATAGGTACTTAACAAGAAAACACTTTTTTTATTAAGATTAAATAGCAATAAGGTCGAAAACCAGATTATACGAAGCTCGCTGAGCTAAAAATGGTAAAACAGTTATAAGAAAGTGTTGATTTTTTCAAAAACTAACTATAAAATTAAAAAAGTATTTCATATAAAAATTTGAAAAGTATTTAATTTAAATTGAAATGATCTTTTAATTTTGTGTATACATGTAAAATTGTTCTAGTAGGTATAAAACAAAATATAACTATAAAAACTAATTGCAAAAACTTGATCTAAATTGGCTTAATACTCGTATCTATAGAAGAAATTTCTTCTTCTTAAGAAAGTTAACCAGGTAATTTTGTATACCTTTCAATACGTTGACACTTGACAGTCCGATACACCTTATATTAAGTCGGTTGAAGGCGTCCCGCATTTTGTAGCCAAATCCCGCATGTCGATCCCGAATGTACCGCAAATTTGTACACTACGGTTGGCAACCCTAGTCTCTCTCAAGGCACCAGAGTTGAACAAAATTTGCCGCCGAGTGTAATACAACGTTTTTCCTCTCACTATCGCCGAAAACTAAAGACTACATACGATTACAAATGTTATCCACATGTAAGGTATCTTGAAGAAACCATTCAAAATTAAATTTCAAAATTTGTTATAGGTAGAGTAAGAGTACGCTCCTGGTAGGTACTGAAATATTGCCAACAGCTTACCAAGTGCGGGATAAGACTTGACCAATTTAAGGTGTGACCTCCGATTGCGCATATTTACTATGGCCATATAGGACTCACTTATACTGGACGTGTGGTAAGTGTCAGGAATTACAGCAAGGTCAAATTACTTTCCCCACACGTGGATAAAATGCGTTTTTCCACGCTAGTTTTAAAGGACAAAACAGCGCTTTCCGAGCTAGTGAGGGGAAAAATACATTAGCTACTCACCTGCTTAATTTAAGTATTTATAGTACTATCGGCCCAATTAAATCCTGACCCACCATGGAACTGTGTCATATTGACATCTATAAAGTCAAATGCTAAGTAAAATCATACATGACGTTACTGTGATACAGTTCTATGGTGGGTGAGGATTCAATTGGGCCGATAGTACCTAGGTTAAAATAGTTTAGCTTAGTATTGATCGTGCCACGCTAGAATATTGTTCCTTCTTATTTTAAGTAACTTCATAGTATTTTATAGAATACCTACTTAGATTGATTGTTACTAAAGCGAAACGACTATCTATTTATTTATTTGCCGATCACCACTTGTCCCGAGCAAAGATGTTGGTATTATTTATTAGTAGGTAGACACATTCGATACCTATGTCCTCCAGTCATATCAATGACATCGATTAGAAGCGTGATTCGGCGACTCCGGCCGGCGTGAAACAAAACAATAACATTCAGCCTTGGTGTTATTCATTCATGTGCAACGTAGACATGAAACAAATTTTTCTCGTATTTGCACAGTAAACAAGAGTTTCCACCGGCAGCTTGCAGTCGCGGCCGCGCTACAGTGCCGACCTCACGCGCTACAACCCGTCACTATTTTAAACCTACTCTTTCGACTACTCTATAATTACTCCGAACTGAAATCTATTGTGGATGGTTATCGCCGGCGCCAGCGCCTGCTAGTGACAATAAAAATGTACTTATCTAATTTATTTAATTACCCCGCAAGATAAGTTCTGTATAGTGAAACGTGTTTAGAACTTCTGCAATATGTTCAGTGTAGATTTCCTTAAGCGGTGGTATAATGGTACGTTGAAGGTTTTACATGACAATTCAAACCCATAATAATTTTGCTTGTCTAATGTGTGATATCTATAAGTTTGGTGCGTGAGAAAAAACAAACTTACCACCATTATTAGCAAATTATAGAAATAGTTACTAAGAAATCGTATTGCAGGTGGCGATAAGGACTCCGATGGACCATCGGAGAGTGGGGACAACACTTCCGAGTCCACGGTGGGCCCGCCGAGCGAGCCCGCACAAGAAAAAGGTACTACGACATTACAGCGTAACAGCTGTGCCAATATACGTCGCCGGTCTTATCGCTCAACACAACACACATAACAAACGTTATTTAATTGCAACGACTTTATTGACATTATTCGATTGTCATCAAGTTTTTTTCTGGTTTATGCAAGAAATATGCGAATATTTACCAGTTATAAAACAAAAGACATTATTTTTTTCCGCCTTGAATTGTTTGCATTTACGCAACTATTTAGAAACTCAGCACTCGAGGTTAAGCGGTCTTTTCATATTTTGGATTAATTGTTAAGACCAGTAACGGACGTATATCAGTTGACAGCCGGGCTTGAATACCGGTATTTTCTCCATACAAAAGTTACGGTATTATACCGGTTCTTTTTTGGATATCTATTGGATATTCTTCTTGTATTATTTTTGATGTTAAAGAAAAATTATAAGATAATCCTAATAATTCGAAAATGGTACCTAAACAAATGCATTGCGTGATTAAGTCCTTCATAAAGAGCCCACATAAAAATCCATAGCATCTTTCAAGAAAAACTTAATTACTCAACAAATTTCAAACTACTAAGCAGACACGACACCTTGTACTGGTAACACAAGTTATAAAAGATACCTCCATTTCTACCACCGATTTTGTACTGTCACTAACTTATTTCATGTATCTTACTCTCTTCGCAGTTTGAGAAAGTCTACCTCGTTTACGTTTTGTTTAAGTTTTAGAATACTATGATGTAATGTATATCTTCTTCTTCTTGTGGTGTCATGCCGTCTAATGGGCGTCGGCAGTCAGCATGGCATTCAGCTCTCTGGTCTTTGCCAATATCTTGATGGTGGCTGCGTCTTTTATATGCGTCCAGGCTTTGATGTTGTCTATCCATTTGTATCTAGGTCTACCTCTCCCTCTTCTTCCCTCCTATTTTCCCTCTATAATTGTTTGTAATAAGTCGTATTTCTTATTTCTGTAGATGTGACCCAGATAGGCTGTTTTTCGTATCTTAATGATGTTAAGTATTTCTGGATTCTTCCTCATTCTAATGTATATCTACTATTATTATTAATACGGCGTACCTACATACCTATAATAACACTATTGTTGTAACGCTATTTAATACTTATACGCCAAATAATGTTTTTTTGGCGTATAAGTATTCAATAGCCTTTATTTCTATTAAAGAGCATACATAACTGTATGCTCTTTAATATAAATTCAGAATTCAGAATATTGGGCAATTACGAGGTTTTAAGAAAATACCGGTTCCAAGCCCTGGATGACACCAATTTCTTTTTTATAAAATTGCATTAACAAAAGGGTTTAAAGAATTATAGACTGGGTTGCTAAGTACCTAAGCATTATATTTCACACTGAGTACAAATCCCGCGTTCTTTTAATTTATTTATTATTGTCGACCTATCCTCTGTGTCGTCACCAATGCCACAGTTCACATTGGTCGCGTGAGCACATCGATTTCAGACCTACAATCGCGTGTGTATTATGTCAATTACTGCTTGCAAGCTACACAATGGTAGAATAATCTTACTATCATTACTTATTGTAAATCGTATGTGTAAGATGTGTTACAATTGAGATAGGTACCGCCTTATTCATGGAAACTTAACAGACCTGAAGTCGTTAACTTACGCTTTTACCATTTTTAACAAACGCTAAGCTGACACAACAAACAATGAATACGTATAAGTTAACAGAGGTTTGATGAGCGTTTATGAAGAACGGCATTTTTATGTTGCACTGAATTTCGTCTTTGATTAATTAAGAACTGCGGAACGAGGTATCGAGACAAACCGATCTGGTTTACTGGTACTGTCATATAAAATGTTATGTAACTATTATTTACATCAATAAAAAAAAAAATCTAATGATATGGTGCTAACTTTGGAACTGTGCATTTTTTTACATACATAAATCATGATATCTTTTCATTAATCTTGAATATTTCCCTAAAACACAAACGAGAAAATTCAATAATATAACTATTTCGGCTCTTATGTAACTAATTAATGCACTAAAAAGTAACTACAAACCTTATTGTCAGACTATCTACAGAACTAGTCATCAAGTTTAGCAACGTTTGTCGGTAATTTAAATAATTCATTAACGCTTTTGATATTATTTCTATTACTTTACTTTATTAAGTTACATTAAAATAAAATAAAATATATTATCGGAATAGGAAAACAGTGTGCTAAGGCTGCGTTTTACTAAATTTTTATACCAAAAAATAACGCTTACTCTCAGATAGTAATGTCAAATTACTATGGGATTTTGACATAAGTACTTGGTTATAAAGTTTGGTCAAATCCAGCCTAAATCGAATGAGGAAAATTAAAATAATAATTTTATTATTTTACAAAAATGTCTGTGCTGTGTGCTGTGTGCTGCGCACGTTAATAGTACTTGTGGAAGAGTTATACCCCCTTATTCATAGAAAAAATTAAAATATGGTTTAAGTAGTTAAATTATGTTTTCTCCGTTTCTAACAAATTACAAAGGTAAATGCCCAGCTGACGGATAAAGACAAGCAATAATTTAGCTAAACTATGTTTGATGTGCGTTTATGAATAACGCCAATGTCGTTTATGTTGTACGCAGAAATCCTGGACAGCCTACGGCCCGTGTCGCCGGAGGCACCGACCAGCAGCAGCGCCCCGCAGCGCTTCCTCAAGATCAACGTGCGCCACATCACGGATGGACAGGTGCTTATCCTATACTACTCAATCAACTCAATGTTTATAATATTAATCTCTTCCTCTATTGACTTTTGATCCATTCATAAGCGTATATATTCTGGTCTGCCTTTTAAGAATTATGCTTATGGTGTTGTGTATTTTTATTATTTTCCTTATACAGGACAAAAAAAATATTCTTATTTATCATTTTCACCTTACCGCACTCGAATTCTCCGTACCGATTTCGATAACTCGTCCACGCTGCAAATGCTTTAAAATAAACCACATTTGGTAATATTAAAATCGACGTAAGAGCACGCGTTCACAACTATTTGACGTCACAGTGTGTAAAGCCACCTGCGAGTATTAAGCAATAGCGAGCTGCAACGCGAGTTTGTATAAAATTGTGCCGATGATTTGCACTTTTTAGAATTTCCCTTTTCTTCAAAATAGGTTAAAAAAGACGCTGTGATATCCGACAAAAATAACTATTGGACTAAAATTACAATGTAAAATATCATCACAATAAATATGACAAAAGTATTCTTATGTAAAACTTGACATCGCTCCGACACAAATTGGCATTCAAAAGATGGGTAGCTATGGTTAATTTCGTTGGTGGGCTAGCGGTAAGAGGGTGCAAGTGGTGCAACTTCCAATCCGAAAGACGCGGGCTCAAACCCCGACTCATACCAATTTGATTTTGTGTCGTTTTGTTAAACCGCAAAACGGTAAAACGTAAATTAAAACGTTTACCAAACGTAATCCTGTAAATATTTACCCACAACTGTTATGCTATGAAAATCATTGCAAAGTATATGAAGTATACTTAAGTTGCAATAAAGATTTATTTATACCTACTCGGTTTATAGCGTTACTATTGCTGTTATTTGCTTGCATACCTATAAATAAAATCAGATTTATATGTGAATAGTACTCACGCGCTTTGCGAAATACATGTTCATTTTGTCGTGATTCACACATGCAATTAAGCAGGCGAAGTTTATTTTCGTTGTATGCTATATGGGTGAGGTTTTTAAAAATTGCACTGCCTTTTATGTTATCCTTTTTCTGTGTGTGTCTGATGCTGCCATCAAAATAAATTGTGTGTGGAATAAAAACAGCATTCTCAACATGCCATGCCAAGCGATAGTATTAATTGATTTCAGCTGTTAAATATTAAAATGAAATTAATTATGGTAAAGCCATGTTATCCTCTTTTTTAATTCTCTTCAATGAAATTTTAATTGTAAATAAGCTTTTCAGTTAAACATAAATATTCAATATAAATTTCGTTCTTATGTACACACCCGTCTAAAAGTGCATGATATGAATGATATCATTCATTAAATGCCCATGTAATTTTGAACGCGATAGTGCCTATAACGTTTTGGTTAAATTTTTGGTTAATGCTAGGAGTATAACGACCTCTGACTGAGTTACAATCCTGGAAGGCTTTTAGGCCTTTATATGTATGATAAGCTACAATATTTATTGCTGAGTTGTACTATTGCCAACACTGTTATCTGGCCTTGGAATCCCTATTGCAACGGCCTGAGATCTACCGATGGTAATTTAAGAGTGTTGTTGTTTGTACAATTTTTCTTTGTTTAAATATTACCAAATACCTACTTTCTCAATCTTTTACGTTTGTCGTTTGCAGATTTAAGTAGGAAATTGTGTTGGGGTTATTTTTCTCTACAGCTGGCTCTACTCTGTATGTATTTTGCTGGAATCGTCTTGATTCATGCGCTTCCGCTAAAGCGAAACCTTGATTTATTTTGCCTAACTAGGCAGACTTAGATTTGATAATGGATCAGAATTAGCCCCTCGTTTGCGTATGATAGTCGTTGGGCTGACGGTGTTGGGTTGCAGGGCGTGGTGTCGGGGGTGCTGCTGGTGACGCCGAACGCCGTGATGTTCGACCCGAACGTGTCGGACACGCTGGTGATGGAGCACGGGCCGGAGTCGTACGGCGTCATCGCGCCCATGGAGTACGTCGTCAACGCGGCCATCTTCTACGACATTGCGCACATGCGCACGCACGGGCCCGACCAGAACACTAACAAGTGAGTTCACCTTACTCTTTGTCTTATTATCTGTATCATTTTACTTGTCAAAATACCGTTATGTTTTACCCAGCTTTCCTTCGTGGAAAGGACATGTACGAATCATAGAAAGGACATTTATTTGTGTATTGATGTTTATCTGTATCTATCTATTATATACTATACATCGTCGTCTAGTATCCATAACACAAGCCTTATTGCGTGTAGTGCGAAACTTAGTAGGTAGGTCGATTTGTGTAATTTAAATTTGTCGATAGTTGCGGTTGAAAAGTTACCCTTAGGTGTGACTTGTTAATAAATATTGTAGGAGGATTTTATACAAAATCATGACAACTCATTTTATTACATCGTAAGGAAATTGTCTTATTCCAATAAAGAATAGATGCTTGTGGCGATAAATAAGCATTTTACTCTTCTCGTAAAACGGCTGTCGCTTCCATAAAAAACTAAACCTCTTCTTGGGATGCGGTTACCGTGTCAATCCCAGGTTCCCTACTGAGCCTTTTGGCTAAAAGCCATGACCTGTAACGACCAAACTATAATACCTCGAACACTAACTTACATTCAATTACCAGAATGAATATCAAAGTGTCCTAAGTATCTAATGTCACTAATTAAGTCATTATGGCTCATTGTTATAAAAGCATACTTCTAATATCCATCAAAAAAGGTTCAACCTTAAGGAGGCATGGATTTTTCCCACAGTGCAGCAGCTAACTTTCGAAGAAGCCCAGAAGAGTAATGAAACTTAATATTATGAGCTTATGTCTTTAATTTCACTGCCGTCTGTGCCTAATAGGGTTTGTAATTGTAATTTAATGCTACACTGGTTAGTGTAGCATTAAAAGTGTAGCTTTAAACTAATAATGCCGTTTCTCGATGTGCGCAACCGCCCATAGGTATATTTACATTTCTAATAAAGACTTCCCATTTTGTCTTTAACTGATATTGAATTTAAACTGTCTTGAGACATAATAATGTTATAATACATTACGGATAAACTTTCGTATAAGAATATCGCATAATTTTTATAATTGAAAGAAAAATGGGAAAATTCTCCGCGTCGAGCGGGATTCGAACCCACGACCTCTCTGAATACCAGTCAGATCGCTTTGCCAATTGAGCTATCGACGCCCGATTGACCGCGGCGAATGTTTCCACTATTTCTTTCATTTGGTTATACGCCTCAGAGAGAGAGACGCGTAGCGACATTTAGCGAACGTGTACGGTATGTTCTAAAACATTTTAGAAATCATCGTTAAAAATCAAATGAGATCATTTTTTGAATATGTAATACTTGAGTTTTATCCGTAATTTACTATAATTTTAACAGACATGTTAAGTAATAGTATTCGCTGGTATAAGTCGACTATTTAGAAAATGTAGAATGTATTATTAGTGCAATAGATATCACAATTTGCTATTTATCATAACTTGTTTTAATAGGTTTGCTTGTTATTTATGACTATCGTGTCAGGTCCATACAACACGATGTTCACATTACATTTTACAATTTCAGGGCAGAGACCGCTGAAATATACTACATGAATAAATCTGAACATTCGCCAGGAAAGGACTCGCTGCTAGTGAAGGTGAGTAGTAAACTGCAAGTAAATAATGTAGCAACCATTGACAACACTGACACGTTTCTACGTAAATGCGCTGCAATTTGAAAAGGAATGCATTCAAAGGCTTGCGATTCAATATGTTGTTCATAGATATCAAATCGATTTAAGATTTACATCCCCATTGAAAACTGCATTTCACACTGGTTTTCGGAAAATATTAACTAATAGCACAGATTATATAATAGTTCTTAAGAACAGATATGTATCTCTAATAGAAAAAGCGAATACAAACCGTTTTGAACCCCACGCATGAAACTATTGACGCGCGCCCCCGCGCTCCCCCGCATAACGCTAGGGCCTACGATTAGAAGTATTAACTATAATATAATTATACTGACGGCGGCGTGCATCGGCGGGCGCTAGATGTGATGGGCAGCCCGCGTGTCCCATTGGCCCCTAGGGTACATATTTTTCCAAGAGTACAGTGATTGGCATGCCAATCATTGTACTCTGTGTTTATTGGCCCTGCCAATTATTATACCATGATATCACTATAATTGTTTATTATTATTGACGATAGTGATGTGCCGAGCAGCTTATTTGGAGATCTGGGGTCAATTGCATGTTTCGATTTTATCAGGTTTTGGTTTATTTGTGCTAAACATAGTGTTTGAGAATTAAAGCACTGTACTTGACTCGGCTGGAAAGGCTCCTAAAATCGTTCGTTTAAACATAATATTCAGCCTGTAAATCGCCTTTTCCATGTCATGGCAGTAATGTCTAATGTACTATTCATATTTAACAGTTTATCTTTAATATAGGCGACTTGCTCGATAGAACCGTACTAATTCCATAAACCGTAATATCTTTGGAAGGTCAAAGTTCCCCCTTTCGGTTAGACGATGAAAACTTTCGCAAATAAACTGACCCCGCACTTTAGCAGTATGCAACCCGTGCAAGCATAAGGAGGTGGTTTACAAACGAATTACTAGTTGTTATTTTTGTAAAACATAATAATGTCGGATATTATAAATAAATATGTGTTATAATTATAGTATACGGCGTCGATACCGAGTTATTCCACGAGCTTTATCTAGGTTCGCGGTTAAAGAACTGCTCTACTACCCCGCCACTGGATCGATATAGAGGTACGTGGGTGTACCGCGGCATTTGAAGTCGTTTAACGTGTGTCAAAGCTATTAAATAAAATAAAATATTTTAAAATTATAAAGAAATTTGAAAAGACGTATTTGTAGGAATTTCTTTGGGAAAAATGTATTGTCCCTAATTATCTGGAAACGACTGTATGTCTAAGGCGTGTAGTAAAATAGTAGATTGTGTTACGAGGGATCAAAATTATATATTTCCGGGGAGGGCGTACATTGGCTCCGAATGAATCGGTGGATTCTACAATATTGAGCGTGAGGGATTCACGCGTCCCACCCGCCCACGCCACGCGCCCAAGACGAAAATAATTTTGATACGCTGTGACACGTAGGTACAGTACTGCTTCTCACACCAACTAACAGGAAAAAACAAAACCGAAAACAGCAGTATACCAACACAACGTCGCCACTAGTTAAAAATGTGTAGTCCTTGAACAGAAAAGTGCTGCTTTGATCACTCCCAGCAGGGAAGAAAAGTGCCACTTTGATAACTGCTAGCTTTAACAGAAAAAAACCCTTTTATGAATAGGTGGTGTGAAAAATAAATTGTTGTTTGTTGTCACGTTGCAACCTCCCTGACCCTCCATGAGGTCCGCACTAGATTATTTCTAACCGTCTGTAGCGAACAGTTTTTACAAGCCAATTAATGCATTGGAAACTGATAGTTAAACTTATATGAATAAACGTTTTAGGTAAAGCTCTTTTTATTTTCTTAGGTTCATACCCGTTTTTTAACGGTTACTAAATAAAAACATTTTATTTATTTATTTACATAAGGAGATCCAACAGCTAACTAAATGACAATGGAATCTTAAATAGATATATATTATAGAGCCAATAGGGAATATTCACTATTTTTTTAAATACTGTTTGATGATAGCTTTTATCATAAAAATACTGTAAAATAAATTTCAGCGCATAATAACTAAAATTTAGTAGATAAATCTTCTTTCAAAAACTCCAAATAAAAACGGGCGTTTGAAACGCCCGCCATTCCGACAAGCTGAGCCGTGACGTCATTTCTCATCTAAGGCCGGCACACAGTCTGAATCAGGGCCTATACCACGAAAATCGAACGATTGCGAATTTATATCTCCGTCTCTGTCACACTTGCATATTAGAGTGACAAAGAGGTTTCCCGTCAATGCCAATTTTCGATGTTCGTGGTAGGCATGCAGATTACGATGCATAATTACAATTATATTGTGAATTAATAATGCATAAAATTACGTACAATTTAGATATTGCTCACACGTATCCTGATTTTTTCAGATATAATAAATTTCTCAGATCAATTGATGTGAATTAAGATTAAGATTTATGATCGTGTTTGATCGGCCCAACATAACCTAAAAAATGTTTATTATTTAATTAGTCTTGTATTGTTCAGCCGATTGTGTTTACATTTACAATGGAAAACGACATACAAGTCATAAAACCGCTTTAAAGATGGGATATGTATTGGATTGTGCCAAAATGCAAAAATATGAGTAGCAGAACGAGAAACACTAGATATCTTATGAAGGAAATTCCATACGAGAACATGTATACAATTTGACACAGACGATTCACGATTCGCATGCTTTTTTTTTAATGATCTGGATACTAGTGCTTCTGTGCCGGCTGTACACCAAACATTTGAGAAACCGAGACGCGAGATTACATACAGCGGCTCTCTGTTCATTCGCGTTCTTGGCTTGGTGTACAGACACCACTATCCAATGACGTCACACTCGACGTCACAGCGTTTTAACCGTTTGTAATTTCACACATTTTTTTGCACTTTTCAATAATTATTTTCACAGCTAAAATAAAATAAAATTAAGAAATTTTGATAGGGATATAATGCTGAACTAACATAGTTTCTGAGAAAAAAATATAAGCCTTATCTATTTCAAGTGCATATAGCCTATTACAGGAACTCGCAAATAGATATGTAATAAAAACATATACTTATGTAGTTTGTGTCCATTCCGAGTGAATTAATCCATGAAGTAAACTGTGTTATAAATAAAATCGCCGTCAATAGTACTCACAAACGATGTACTGTTTCTCCTTATATGTTCACACTACCTCATTAAACACCATTGAAGACGTTCACTACTGATATGGTCGTATTATTGTAACATACAAAACGTAAGATAGATTGTTTACATTGTTAGGAAGTTGGATTGACGGCGATTTTAGGTCTTAGTAGATGCGGTCGGTTTAAACTGCTGGTAAAGGTTGATAATTTCTTTCCTGTCTTATCATAGTACTTATACAAAAAAATGTTCTGGTCGGATCTGGATGACTTTAATGGATCATGAATTTAATGGAGACATTTAGTTTTTTACTTTTGTCTCTCACGTTTGGAGCACCAACTTATTGAATGTACCCTAATGACAGCCTTCGTAACCTTATCTTTATATGTTCCAGGACGAGACTTTCCCGGAGCTGCAGGCAGCTAACGGCGAGGGCGAGGCCGGTGCGGGCGACGAGCGGCCCGGCTCCGGCGACCCGGAGGACCGCGGAGGCGCCGCCTTTCCCAAGGCCTTCGAGCGCGAGCTCGTCACGCCCACCGCGCTTCAGGTAACACACGAAACATGACGAACCTCGTACCACTGATTCTCTCATTGTACAGACTGGCCAAATCAGAGGTATACGTTATACATTTTATTTTTTAAACTGACTACTTTATTAAACTTTAAAATTTGAAAGTTTTTTTTAAACATGATAATGAAGTATATCAATTTTACACGAAAAACAATTTCACAAAAAAACTCCAAACTCAAATACGGCAAATTTTGATAAAATCGGAGTTGTTTTTCTTTTAGAATAGGTATGTAAAGAGGTGTATCTTTGTCGCCTGGTGAGCAAAAATACGTTAGTCCTCATTAGTCCGTCAGTTAGATTATCGATTAAACACGTATTTTTTCCTTATTCAATGTAACTAAAATTGACGAAAATAAAGAGTATTCAAGTAATTTTTAATCAGGTTGCAAAAATCATATTATCTATGTTGCAGCAACAATCTGCTGAAGAGAGGCGGAAGTCACTTTTGGATCATCACTGGGCTATCCCAAGCAAAGACAGGATGTCTATCGACCAAGGAAGCGAGGTAAACTATACTTGAAAGTTCTGTAGCTACTACTAAAGCCTATTTTTTAGTTTCGGAGACTAAACTGACAACCTGAAATGTCAAACGTAAAAATAATTATTACCAGCTTAAAACAAAGAGAGCTGATCTTTGATTATGGTTTTGGTTGGATAAACAAATAACCGATTTTTTTTTATTTAACCTGTTATTTTTTAAGTGTAACGGAAATAAGTAGCAAATAATGATATATATTTTTAATACATTTGCTCAAAAAGTGCGCTCATTTTAACTGTATTGCGAGCGCACTTATGTTTTGCTTCCAGATTGCCTCTTTTCTTTAGTGGATACCCAGGTTTAGACATTAGCAAATTCAACTTGCTTGGATAAACCAGAAGGAAGTGCCTTTGTCGTGATTTTAAATATTATGTAGCAAGAAAGATACTAAATGGTGCTATTATTACGTAATTTATTTTCGGTGTGGGGGATTATGTTACGGATATTTTCTCTTCATATCTACAAACATGTAGATTTACCTTAGCCTCAAATCATTTTGCTTAAAATCGGTTGTGGTACATCACTATTTATCAGATGAAATAAACACGAAAAGTCATTTTAGTCTCCGGAACTAAAAATGGATTTAGTTTCTTGTTTGGGACGCAGGGTAGAAGACAATTTAAGAGAATAATACCTCTCCAAATGACAACCAGTCAGTTTTACAAAGGACTGTTTATATTGGACTGATCGTAGAGCGATGACGTGTTCCAGGTATCGTCAACCACTGAGCACAACAAAGAGGAAGGTGGCGAGGCCGCAGAAGGCAGCGTGAGCGTCGAAAGCGCCGAGGCCGGGTCGGGAACCGAGGCCGACGAGGAGGCCGCCGACGCCGCGCCGCGGGCCGCTGATGCGCTCCACCTCGTCAAACTCTCCTACCACGACTCGGGCATCGACATTCGCGACCCTCTGCTGCATGTCACACCCGCCAAGTCCAAAAAGGTGCGTTTCCCAATCCTGTGCAGTTCTTCTTTTACAGCGACACTGTACTCATAGATAGTACCTTAAGTCGTAACCTACCACCGTTGGCATCGTTCACTGATCCGTAACAGGTCTTATTGCATTTATAGACAAATTGACCCCCACCACGTCAAAATTCAAGTGACGTATATCTTCCAGGGATTTCAGAATTTCCCTACATTTTCTAAAGGTAACTTTTTTACCACGTGTGGTGCTGACATTAGCTTTACAAACTTTACAAATTAGTTTGATTATGATTTTATCAGTTTATTTTTTGATATAAGCTGTATGTTATTACCGCATAAACTCACATGTAAACATTTTTCTTTACTTCGTAATTAGTGTACGTATAATTACGTAGGTATATAAATATACCGGGTGTTGCCTGTAACAGGAGCAATTAATTTAATCGTAGGTAGTACTCCCCAGACAACAGCGCTTGTTCAGCGACTTAAAAATAACGTGTTTTGATTTTTATTACACTTTGAAGTTTGTTAAAAGATGCAATGTTCTGCGCAATTTGTTATTTTAGTACTGTGACAAGACACGTACATTGAAATAGTAGTTTATGCAACAGTGGTATAATAAGGGTTCGTGAGTTTTAAGAACCAATTATGAGCTGTTGCATACGCTAGTTTATCTACGACAGCTAAAATAGCGAAAAAAAGCAAAATATCGACAGGTGGCAGAATATGGAACATATCGCATGCCCATTTAAGAAATTAAGAAAAAAACAATAGTGCTCATATATTCCATAGGATAATCCAAAGGAGCAGTGATATACCATAGACAACGTTATAATGTATACTTTTTAATATCGCTGTCAGTCATGTAATTGACACATAGAAGTGCTGGAGTAGAAAAATGCTATTTAGTTGGTTTAAAAATGTGAAAACCTACAGAGTACATAATTTTTAAAAGTTGTTGAACGATTTAATTTATTGCTCATATTATAGGCAACATCCGGTAGGTATTTGTATATGTTCATATGACACATTTAGTCGTATAAGTATATTGCATTTCAAACATATCTAACGACTCCATAGATAATTAGTAACATTAATTTAGTTACTTATCTTTAAATATAATATAAATAACAAGAGATAGCACAATTATTTAAGATTCCCTTTAATTTTATTTGTATTATCATTAATATTCGATTATTTATGTAACTTCACTAACCAGACTTAACAATGAGACTTGATTGATAACAACTAGATTTATGTAACTTCACTAACTAGACTCATGGTAAGAAATATTAACGAATAACAAACTCACATACTAACTCTATGCCGTGGGGCTGACGTCAAATTTCTACTTCAAGATGCAGTTTATTGCGTCATGTTTATGGATGAATGCGATAACTAAAGTTTGTACGGACCCACATATAGTCCCCATATAGAGGTGCGCGAGTTGGACTTGACGTTTTATTTATTTATGTGCCTATAAAGTTGGAATTATTTGATATGAACACCTTCTTACAAAACTGTGTATATTTGAATAGGTATTTAGATATTGATGTCAACACTCGCATGGATTATTTAACGACAGTTCATATCAAATAGTGTCAACATCGGCTTTATGTATTAACCCGCATGATTTTTTAGGGGCATCACATTTACGATCTATATCACGATGAGTATTATCACGAAATAGACACTATATATGAGTCGGCGGACGAGCACCCGATGTGCGACGTGAAGTACGAGGCTAAGTTCCTGTCGTGCTTCGCGGTGCACCACGACTCTGACATGAGCCCGTATGATTCGCACGACGAGGTGAGGTGGGGTGTAGGAAAGCGCCTGCTGTCCCTTCTTCGTATCGGTTGTCACTTTCGTCTGGTTTTTGGAGCCTTTACGTACTCCTATAGTCATTATGCGTCTTATTTCTTGTAACGTAAAAATCTTCCACTACTCTAAATATCTATCTGGTTTGTTTCTCATGGTGATCAGGATATTGGATGTAAAACAATAAATGAGGATACTGGGACGGGGATACTCCCCCGTAAAAAATACATTACTTCAATCAAACTTTAGTGCACATGAGACAGATAATCCATTTATTTACCTAAACTAGTTCCTCATTTGTTGATACAATTGTTTGCCCGACGTTTACTAATAATGGATTTTTTGTTATCTTTGAGTTGAGTCGTTTACTTTCATTCTATACTGTGTGGTAATGTTGTACAGTCAAGGACTTTAATTTGTGATCCACTTAAGGTTGATAGACCTTTCAAATTGTATTGCAATTCAGAGGATTGCTGAAATGGAAACTAATTAAATACCGCGACCGTACATATACGTCAGATATCTATTTGCTTGTATAATGTAAGTAATAAATGTTTCATTAAAAATACCTCTTCATTCGGGAGATTTTTCCAACACAACCTGTTTTTCTGCTAATCAAACATGAATTATAAGCCCTATAAGTCTGAGGATCATTAATAATCAATAATGATCTGCCAACAATTGAACACACACAATTTTGCTGAGATCCTTGATTGATCTATATTCATAAAGAGAACATGGGAGCCGCCTGGCGATTCAATGAATCTCTTAACCGAGTGTCGGTATTCCAGGTGTACAGCGACGCGGACATAGTGCTGTCGGCGGACTGGGTCCCGCCGGTGTGCCTGCCGCGCGGCGACCCGCCGCTGTCGGCGCCGCCGCTCGGCGAGGCGGAGCGCGTGCCGCGCAAGCCCGCCGCTGTTTCCTTTTCGCTCGACGGCAATAACCAGAAGGAGGATGCTAATAAGCCGGACAAGAAAAATAAGGTTCATGTTGTAGATGTATTCTGATTTATACACTTTGATAGTCGTTCTTTGCCGTTTCTCCGTGTGCGAGACACAAAACCATCATCAGTATCCAGCCACATAGGTAGTAAACGAAGAACAACGGCCCCTATTTGTCAATAAAAAATAACATTTTATTGCAAAATAAGACTGCATATATTATTAAAAAAGATATAAAAACACGAAGCCCTATTAAATACGGATACATTAGGATAAGGGAGAAAAAAAAATTCAAACTTTCACCATCTAGGCGTTTCAAAAACAGTAATATAGTTGGTCAGTACAGTCAAGTGTAAAAATATGGGTGGACACATCTTACTCAAAAATATGTCCCATAGCATTTTATTCCATAGTAATAAGAGCGTAGTACCATATTTATGAGACGATTTTGTCGATACGTATTTTTCACTTGACTGTACACCCAATCCTCGCTGAGAAAACAAACTAAGTTTTACGAACACAGACATTAAGCAAGACAAATAAAATCTATGTATTTAATTGAATACATTGATTAAATCTTGTAATGAAAAAAATATAATTTTCTAACTATAGGCAAATTATAATAATTAATGCTTTGTACGTAAATTATTTATATTGTAGTTTTGGCTGTTTGGCGCCTTTGCTTCAAATTAGTGCACGCAGCGCGCATAAAAAAAACGCTGTAATGTTGCGGCTATTTATTTACATAGAACATTTGTGACATGTTTATTTTTATTACCTATATTTAAATGCGTTTAACTAAATTATAACAAACTGCTGTTGCTTCGACCCTTCTGAAAATACAACATGAACGGTGTACGCCAGTGTTGCCATAAAAATCTAGTGATAGTATTGATAAATACATACCTGCGTGTCTGTTGGCTTTACTAAAACAACTCATAGCCCGCCGGGCCAATTTATTGGTCGAAAATGTGAACTATTGTCATCGTCATCAACAGACGTGGACATCCGTTTTCGCAAGAAGCTTCGGGTACTTAATCAAATTTAATTAAAAGTGTCAAGTTATCAATGGGTAATCATTCTGGCATGATTTTTTGTACCTATAATAATAATATTTTATTTATTGTGTTGAAAAACGATGTATGAAGCGCGGGTGCCTGATCATCATCAGACTCGGCTATCTTTTTCGCACCCCCTTCAGGTCGTGCGCTAAACAGCTTGACCTGAGCTTGATTTGGTTGACCAACCTAGCACACTTGTATCACAAATTTATAATACACTATATTCAAGTCATACAAAGATATTTTAACATGCGCAATACGTTGCGAAGTCGTGTTAGTTACTCCTACTCTTGTATACTTCTGCCTGTCTGCAGTCTAGTAGAATATGTTACTTATGTTGTTTACGTGCCAAGTCTTGTACGTGACAAGCCACAGGTAGGCATTCCACGTAATCGTCTGGCTTACATTTTAGTAACTTTACTCTTGTCAAACTTGTCATGATTCATGGCTGTCATAAGACTTTATGTTTCTACCAGACCTGTCTCGATAACTACACGATAATCTACTGCGCTTCGCAAACAGTGTGTCCTCCCCAGCAGTACATCTATATGACTTCAACCCTTTTACATGGATAAGGACATCATAAATCAAACAAAATTCAGCCGCACTACTTTACAATAACGTTTAAAGTCATATTGCAGATATATTCACATCTGTATTAAGAAGTCGATAAGATAAGTGAAGGCTCGTTGACAAGCCATTACACACACAAATCGAAAGCATAGTCACCCCATACACAGCTCTAGGGATACCTATCTATTGTGCCGTCACATAGATTACCTTTACAAACAGGTCACTGATACGAAAGATAAACAAAACGAAACCTCTTATCGGTCTATCCTTCACTTCAGTCTTGTCATGTATGAGTAGCGATTTTCCTTATAGCATAGCACAATGGAATTTCTACAATATTTACAGAATTTTGTAATAGTAGTGCATTGTGATACAAGTGTGCTATGCTATGATGATCATTATACACGAGGCGATATTGTGCGCAATAAGGAAGCCGATATGTATAATGGCCATGCACACGCGTTTCGCACGACACTTTTCAACACACTTGTAAGGAAAAATCAAAATTGTATGCGTGATTAATAACTTTTGTTAAATACGTTAATTCACTTGACAGAATCATGTTAGAAAGCCTATATATTATTTGGCATAGGTATGTGTTTGGTTGACCTTTATTGACTACTTGAAGCTTCTTGCGATGCCTTTTCGGCGTTGGTTGATGACAATATTTTACAATTATCTTCATCTAATAAATCCACCTGAGGCCCAAACGTGACAAATAAGTAGGTATATTTATCACAATTACAAAATAGTATTTTTTCTACTCGCCGACTTTGGGGTTAAAGATATTTATTATTCTCAAAAGAAATTTACATTTCACTTAATGAGACTTAAATAACATAACAAACATTATAAAACCATGCAATAGTGCCCGTGGGACTTTAATCTGCCAATTACGAGTACATAGACAAAACTATAAGCTCATACTTTTCGATATTAGACAGTCCAACTCAACTATAATATAGTGCTGAGTGGCCTAAGTAAGGTACGAGATTGAAAAACTTAATTATATTACGATTGTATACAATACTTTTTCTACGAGTCATCATCATCATCATCTATGGAGGAACAATTTCATCATTCAATTTCATTGACTTAACAAGGATGTAACACAAAAAGATGGCCGGCAGGCCGGCGCGGGGGGCGCGGTCGGCGCAGGCGTGGGGCGCGCGCTCGGCAAAGTCCCAGGCGGCATCGCAAATAAGTATAGAATTTGTATGAAGTTCTATTATAGTTGCCTAGAGCGTATCGAAATGATATATTATGGTAAAACTCGCGTTTTGTGGTTCAAGTTGTATCGCCAGAGGTGCCTGATCCACATATTGTTATAGTGTTACTTCTAATTCCTTAATAGTTGCATTTTATCATATTAATAAAGCGAGAAAACCGTCACAAATGTTTAACTTAAACAAGTTAGCATCATTTTTTCGAATCGCGTTGCGCGCGCAAATTTGAAGTAAAAGCCCGCCAAATAGCCAAAATAAAGGTAAATAATTTTTGTTTAAAGCACTAATTATTGTGAATTATGAATAATTTAATAAAATTTTACATATATTCAATAATTCAGAAGGTTTTAATCCATGTATTCCAGTGAACGGAAATAAACATGGAAGAATTCCTTCAAACAAATCGTCAACATAAACCTGGCTATAAATCTGATATACGCATGTCCGCTACACTGCCAATCAAATTCATTAAAATATCAGTCGGTTTTCTATTATAAAATATCATAAAACATAATTGGTCAACGTCAATATTCTTTGTTGTGATTGGCACTAGCGCTGACACTTGAATGTTGCGAGAATAATAGTGACATTGGAAACGCACTGTCTGTAGACAGATTGATACAACAAAGAACAATTTTTACATGCAATATTTTTCTTGTGATAAGTTTAAATAAAATCACTATTAATTTTATTGTTCTGTTGATGTGTTCGCCGCACGATTATTTATGTAGGTAACTTAACATGTACGAGTATGGAATAATTGTAGGGTTCGATATTGTTAACGCTACCATGATATAAATATCATGTTCGTAACTATCCGTATGGGCAGTCCGCTCCCTACATTTATTGTTATATTGTAGGTACGGCATAAGTGGGAAGAACCCATCTGAAAAATTCGTCAAGGAGGACAGCGTGGTAATTAGCACTAGCTAGTGTGGATCAGAAACGCCTTATGCCCTGAGCGCCTACCACGAACCGCGAACGAAAGTATACCTCCCTTTCGCGCTTGTGATTTCTCACTTAAGTGCGACAGAGAGGTGAAACTTCGTTCGTGGTTCGTGGTAGGCCTTCTGCACCACTACCCTCTCCTATCGACTACTGACCATCTATTAAGCATCTAATTTGATCTGAACATAAGGAGCCTGTTAGTCGATACCAAGTACATACATAAATATTTGATTTGGTTTATTCAATCATCAATATTAAATAGCGCCCTTATTAAGGGATTTATATTTTCTAATAAACTCTCCATTTTTGTTCAATATATACCAGCATTGTGCAAAGTGGAGGAGAGGAAGTAGGAATGCGGAAACTGGTAATTTGTGGAAGAAGATTTTTGTTTAATCTCTCAATGTTCTATTTTCAACTTAGTCTTGCTGATTCCCCAACTTTGTTAGTCTGTGTCATATAGTCTTATTTTGCGTGATCAACTAAAAGGAAATGGTAGCGGTTTAATTCTGTTTAGGTGGCGATGCCAACTACTACTACTAACAAGTAGATATATCTGTCTGGTATGACAAGCCAATCCCGCTGTACAATTTTTTTTTTAATTTATGGCGTCCCTTTTTTGGTACGAAAGAAAGGCATAGAATATTTGAAGATAATATATTTAAAGGCGTAACACACAGTTTTCTGTCCATAAGTTTCAAGTAATTTGATAACAATAGTGACGAAGATTGTCGTCGATGGAGTATCTCAGTTGAATTTTCCGCATCCACCTGATCCATCCATCCACAGCTTGGACACGAGATCTAAAAAGTAAAAATACAATATAATATGACATAAGTAAAATTACATTTCCAATTCGAATAATTTACCTTAAATTGACGGAAAAATCAAGTACCAAACACGTTAAAACGGATTGATCAGATTAAAAATAATAAAATATGTTTCGTTTTAATGAATTATTATTGCGGTACCAGAAAACATTATAATGAAGTATCAGTTAAAGGATTTCGTTGAAATTTAACAGCTGAGATATCCTTAAAAAATATATAACTACGGTATGTACGTGTATTTAAATAACTGACCATTCGACGTTTCTGAGGACTTTGATTTTCTGCATAGTCATTTTCTTTATTACTTATTTTGAGCGGCAGGGTTGATGATCTATCTGGCTGCCTCATTCCCTGTTTAGTAATTGATAGCGACGTTTCACTTGAAAATACCATCTGAAAAAATTCAAATTCATCAAACGAATTTACGAACAAATATTGTTTTCATACACCCGTATTTAAACCAAAGTATATCTACAGTACAAATCGGTATAACGGTTTTAGCAAGCTACGTGAAGCCTTTTTTAGACAAGTAGAAATCTTCAGCTTTGAAGTGCCTGGAACAGACTCTAGATGCCTTGGTAGGCATCCAATCTATTTCATGCCTCTCCGGTTGGACAGCCTCTATCGTTGACGACGGTTAGGATACTGTGGGACTCTGATTACAAAGGAAAACGTACGTATCAACGTAGGTAGAACATCAGGAAATATCAAAAATGATTAATATGAATTTGAAATAATTAGATTTGTATAGCACCATTCCGTATAAGGTAGGTATTAGTAAAATCCAAGTTTGTCAGTTAGAGTTTATCATTATAATACATAAAATTATAATCGCACAAGTTAAGAAAATAGTCTAGTTCATTTAGCATAACATCATCCCTATATAGAAAATGTCATCATATATTTTTTTAGTTTTCGCTGAATTTATCTGTTTACTTACCTGTGAAATGTGATTCCACTAGTCTTGAAATGATCAGTATAGTTTCTGCACCACTTCACCACACATGAAGGCATTTTTCATTGTAAAATACGTTGTTCTGACAACTAGTTTTAGGCATCTGTCACTCACTGACATCGCGGTCAAACAGAAATCGCGCCCCGGTACCAATCATAAGGACCGCCTACCGAGGTACCAATGTCCGTGGTGCCATAATATAGCAGACATAATGCTTCCATGCTTTATCTGCGTTCACTGATGTATTCAACTTAATACGGAGAGATTGTTTTTTATAGCATAAGCTATTATGTGGCTAAAACAGTGTACTTTGAAAAAAAAAAAACTTCTTAAACCGAAAAAATTTTAATGTATTGTTTGTGTACGTAACTTACGTTACGTGTTGAAATATTTTTTTTTGCGTAGATTGCGCAGACTGTCAGTCAGTAAACGTATGTATAACATGACATGACAAAGGATTTTGTCACTGAAACTTAGAAAGATGGACACAGTCTTTAAACGTCAAGTGTATCACCCCAACATAAAAAAAAGTATACTTGTAGTTTTTTCTTGTACTCACACACTTTATAGACAATTCACAAGTTCTATAAAACTGATTAGAATTTGGCAGTTCTAGTGAGTAGGTACCTGCTCTGATGATGGGTGTGGTACAGTCGAGTTCATAAATATATGAGCATCTCCAAGGCTTTCATAAATATCTGTACACCCTTAGGATATTTGCAATAAGGTGTAAGTGTTTACATATTATGCTTTCAGCTGCACAGATATTAATGAACTCGACTGTACAACCGGCGCTCTGATCTGATTTAGAATTTTGTAATTATTAATATGGAGTTCGCAAGTTTACAGTGAAACAGATTACAGTTACGACTGATTTGAAATGTTTCATTTACCATATAAAAACTAGAAACTGCGGTATCTTATTTAAATGCAATATCAGAGAAAATTTTGTAAAATTGAGTATGTCCTGTGCCTGTGTAGATGCTGAAGCGGCTGTCGTACCCGCTCTCATGGGTGGAGGGGCTGACGGGCGAGGGCGGACCGGCCACCGGCGAGGCGCTGTCTGCCTCCGATTCCCACACCACCAGCGTCTTCTCCAAAGTGTTCAACAGGTAACGTACTCGCTCCGTCACAACACGCATCACACTAACCACTGTAATGGGCAACTGAACTGTCATAGACGGCATGGTGACGTGTTGTAGTAGTTATTTCGACAGCTGGACAGATTTGTGGCGTACTATTCTGCGTCGCACAGAGACGTCGCCACCCTGCCTTACAGCCTAGATATTTATCTAAGATTGGAGCAAAGAGGCTTGTTGCTTAAATCTAACGGATATAGTTCAGCATTGGAGCTAGATCGCGCTGCATAGCGCAATCTATTTTGCAATCCCTTCTTATCTTAACGTTTATCCCGTTTCCTACGGACAGAAGCTTTACTAGATTGTCAACTGTTAATGTTTGATATGATAATTCAGTTGTCTGTATCAGCACAACTACTGAAACTCCAGAAAATACTAATCGCTCAAATGTATACAATTTGAACTCTATGCAATATTGATTTGTTTGCATCCACATAATTTCACTTATCACAGTAAAACTAACCTACAACAACAAGGAAGACTTTGTTTATAAGCGGTTACAGCATGAAATCTAAATTAGTAAATGCCTTATTGCAACATAGCACCTGGAACGCAATTTCAAGTGTTAGAGACTTCTTGTGATATCGCGAATAGTTTAAACTAGATAGCACAAAAGTGGCCTTATATTTATTTGTGATATCGCAAGTTGTCAATGAAATAAATCGAACTCATTTCTGTTGAGTTGTCATCCACGCACAGGCGGCTATTTAACCGGCCGTTACTCGTATCTGCTTAATTAAAATGCTAGTGCCACGGAGAGACGCCAACAACGCTAAGCTAACAAGCTCTAACTTTGACTACCAACATCACATCTAGCTAACACCCTCAATACATTTTTAATTCGAATGTATCTATGATAGAAAACTTATTGAATCTGCCGATCGCCTCAAATAAATTTTACTACCGTGTACTCATAATACGTAAACACTAATATATTACTCACAAAAGAAATTATGCTGAAGCCTAACATAGATTAATTACTGCAATGAAAAATTTTTGTTCTGCTACCGTGGATGCTAACTGGATTTGGCTCTGGCCGCTTGGTTCATTGCTAAAGCTCGCCAATGAACCTAGTGGAGTTCGGTACTGGTTTGTTCCTGAGTAAAACCCCCTCCGAAGAAGCGCCGCACGACGCGCTCGCCGCCTCGGGGTACGTCATTCGCTGCCGGAAACTCCATGTGCCAACTCGTTATGTGAATGTATGCCTTGAGGATACATCGAGACCACAACGCCCTCGCCCGTCTCGCTCCTGTCTATACCATCCGTTTTCAAACAGTCTGAGCACTTAATTAACTGTGCGAACCTACAGGGTTTCGTATCTTAAGCCACACAAGTCAGGCCGAAGACCATAACGGCACGTTCTCGCTAGAAAAAAAGTCGTAACGCGTTCCGATGTGGTTGTTTCGAATGTTTAGAGTATGTACAGTCAACCAATTGGAACCTACGCCACTCTTGAAAAATTACAAAATTACCAGTAGTTATAACATCCGATTTATAGCGTCATTATAACATAGTTCTATAGTGGCTAGGGTTCCAATTGTTTGACTGTACTTACTGTGTACGAAATTTAGTATGCAGAGTGGGATGTGAAGAGTGTGTAACAAGTGATCACATGTTAGCCGTGTGCTGTTACGCCTTGTGATTGTTTTTACATAGCAAACCTAATTATTGCAATCAATGTATCTATCAAATCTAATACTTAGGTACATTAAATTGATCAAGTTGTGACTTTGGTCTCGGTACGTATATTTTTGGAGATGGCCTAACTGCGTGAGTTTGTGGCTAAAGTTACGGACCCGGGAATAGACTAGCACGTTTCTACATTTGCGCGCCGCGACTTAATGAAAGGGGTGACTCGAGCTTAGTGAAGTGTCGCTGTGGTCTATGTCGTCTTCTATTTTAATTCACGTTTCTCTTTTAGAAAGCAATTTCACAACTGTATCTGTGTTTCTACTGTCTTGTGCTAGCAAATTTTCGATTGCGATTAAATACATTTCTGTTTTATTCTTATACCTGATTTTGCTTTTTTATCCTAAATGAGGGTAATATCGCCCGGAATGGCATGTTGTGTCTGTGTTAGGAAGAGAATAGAACCATTGTGCGGATGTTATCCCCGTATAGCGAAACCTGATTCGAAACTCCCCATGTCGCACCCTAGTTAATCATAACATAATATTGTCATAGACTAGACATCATCAAAGTGGTTTCAGAACTTTGTTCCGATCTCGATTTGTTATCATTATCATTCGGCATTATCATCGTACTATGAGCACATAAATTGTTATGGCACTATTATTGTTGTGTTACTTGTGCATTGACTAAATGTAAAGCATGTTAAGCTTGTATATGTTCGGTTGTAAGGAATGAAACCAACTTGGAGGTATTACGAGCGATTTATTTTCCCTATACCTGTACCTATTGCTTCGTTCGTTGGAAAGTAGGTATATCTACTCAGGATGACATGTTGAGGTGGAGGCGTGATTTTGCTATCAGGTAAATGTCGATATAAGTGTTATAAGAAAGCTGAGAATCGGCTTCATGAAATACCTAAAGTGGTTTCCTTGAAGTGAACCCAAAAACATTGACAATGCCATATGCTCGTTTTAGTTAAAGAAATGGCATTACCAAATGTTTTCGAAATTGTCAAACAACTGTAACTTTCCGCAAAGCTTGATACCTATGTAACTTTGTACATATATAAGTACGTTACACTGTTTTTTGTTTGTTTGCAGGAACTAATGAGTTCTGTGTATTTTATCTACCATGTCCCTAATTGGAATGGAAACATTGCAATCGAATTGTGTTTGCTTAATGGTTACAAAAATATTCTCGTATATTATCGATTACCTAAACATATTTGTATAGATCGATTTACGGAATGTTGACTTTAAAGATTACTTTATATTTGGACGCCAGTGCAGGGCTAAAACATTAGGTATATTCTTTACCCATTTAGCTTTGGTAAATCAATATGCTAGAATATAACCCATGTTATTATCGTCTTTTACCGTGGTTCTCACACTTTAACAAGCACAGTCAACCAATTGGAAACTTCTAAAACCATGTCGAAATGCCATGCAGTGAGAGATTTCTCGCAATCTGATTTATAGCGTCACTATGACAAAGTCCTACGGTGGCCTAGGGCAGGGGTTCACAATCTGTGGGCCGCGGTGCCCTGGGGCGCTGTGGCAAGTACAGAGTGGCGCTGCGATCTCTATCGTTTTCTAAAAACGTCGCTAGGTTTGGGCGCCGTGACAAAATTTTAAAGTTGCAAGTGCGGACTAAAGAAGATTGGAAAATTTCAAATTGGTTGACTGTACTTGAGTGCGTAAGTGATGCTCGACGTGGTAGACGACAGAATGAAACCATGTTATCCGAACTGCACATGTATAAATTAATAATGGCCTGGTGTAAACAAGACGATAAGATTATGCTAATGCATAACAATTTTCAGTGGCTAAATGTTACAGTCAATGCCTTTGGCATTCTGATTGGCGCAAATGTGTGCGCGATTGACGCGCCCTCGCATCCGCGCCTATCGCGTAGCAATATTATCGTCGCTCCGTTTCCTACCGCCAAGTTAAAAATTCCCCTCGTTATCTATTATATGTATTGTACTGGTACCCGTTTTGGAAAGCGACTCATGCAGAGTGTATGCGCAGGCGCAGCTCGCTGGGCGGATTCGGGCGCGCGTCGCCCAAGCCGCCACCGGGCACGCAGCCGCGCCTTGACTACCGCAGCATGGTCTCCGTCGATGACATGCCCGACCTCTTCGCTTCCTTTGACAGTCAGTATCATTTACGAATATCTACTTGGATTACAAATTATCTGAAATTATGTCGTATCCGAAATATCGAACAGCGACTACTTTTTTCAATGCAGAATTTGTCTTGTACATCCCTGTTAGAGAGGAACTTTTCAAGTCTATATAAAAAGAGTGTGCCTATATATAATATTTCAATAGGTCTCTCGGTTTTTCTAGAGTATACTCATTAAAAAACTTAAAGTCGGTTAGAAATACAAATTAAACTAAAATTTTCTATTTTAACTTACTGATTCCAATTTAAAGATGTGTCTATAGTCTGACAACCAAAGTCAGACAGTGGAATATTTTTTTTTGCAATTTATATGCCTCCCTTTCATTCGAACTGAAAATAGGGAGTATAAAAAAAATAAAAAATATGCTGTCAGACTTAGTGTTTCACACTATACATCCTTAATTCTTGATTGTTAGAGCTGATCCCGCGGCCGGCGCGTCCCAGCGACGATCCGCCGCTGTACTTGCGCCTACGGATGGGCAAGCCGGCGGGCCGCCCGCTGCCGCGCACCACGCCGCTAATGTCATACGGCCGCAAGCGCATGAAGCCCGAGTACTGGTTCGGCGTACCCAGAAACAGGTAACATGCCTCTGTCTACGATTGTACATTTTAATATTCTCAATATGGACTATTGGTAAAAATATTGGAGAACTATATAATATAAATTATTCCTGTGGGTCCATAAATAGTATTCATTTTAGTATAACATGTCAATTACTGGCAGTAGCAACACATCAATACTTGGCCATGTTATACTAAAATGAATTTTGTGCTCATGTGAACAAAGACCATTTTTGGTATAAGGTTCTATGTAATATAGACCCTATCTATATTAATACACCCTGTTTTTAGGGTTCCGTACCTCAAAAGGAAAAAACGGGACACCGTATAGGATCACTTTATTGTCTGTCCATCTGTCTGTTATCTCGGGAACGCGTAGAGGTAGCAAATTTAAATAAATACCACATACATAGGTCTGCGGTCCCTTAAATCTGTGAAAAAAACAAAACTCTACGCCAACGTCTGAATAAATGTTATTCTATTCTAGAGTCAATTTCTATAAGAAACTAGTGTCTTAACTGTTACGGTTTTTGAGATATTCAATAATCAATGTATAGCTAATTCATACAAACCCATCTAAAAGGTCACTAAACCATCTACAATACTTAGCTGTATTTTTGCATGTGCTGTCTAGCTTGGGTCATACTTAAAACTTACTTTCGTGTAACTCCTTTAAATTTTTACAATGTACTGAACATATTTTTTTTGTATGAAAAACGTTTTTTTTTTATTCGAAAAAATGGGATATGTCAGGCAACTTCTACTAAAGTACAAAGCAATGTGTCGAATTACTCAAAAATAGTAATAAAACACGGTGTAGAGTGCTTATCTTCGATCTGTTCTAAAGTTTTGGTGAATCCTACTAACATATAGACGCGAAAGTTTGTAAGTACTGTTAAGTAGTAAAGTTCTACTGAATGGATTTTTATGAAACTTTACTGAAATAAATTAATAAAACACACTTAATGTTATCCTAAGGAATATAAAATACTTACTAAAGAATGGTAATTATAAACAAATAAATAAATATAAGATATTCTTACACAAATTGACTAAGTCCCGCAGTAAGCTCAAGAAGGCTTGTGTTGCGGGTACTCAAACAACGATATATATAGTATACAAATACATAATAATTAGACACTTCTTTTTTTAACGCAAGAAATAACATGAAAAATATTGATACAGGGTGGACGACTTATTCAAGTTCCTGACACACTGGGTGCCGGACCGGTATGGGCCGCTCGGCGACGTGTCCGCGCAGGGCTACGAGCTCATCGACTCGGACACCGAGTGGGACGACGACGACCACAAGCCGCACAAGGTCAGCGCTAGCTGTTCTGTTCCCCGGCACGGTTCTCAGTCTCGACATAATGGGCCGGACCGATATGGATCGCTGGACGACATGTCCCCGCACGACTTCGAGCTCGTCGACTTGAACACCGTGTTTGGCGACGACGACCACAAGCCGCACAAGGTCAGCGCCCGCTGTTCTGTTCTCCGGCACGGTTATAGTAGTCTAGATCTCGACACACTAGGTTGAACTAGGGTGAGTTGCTAGGCGACGAACCGACGTAGGCTCCTCGTGTGGAACCACGACAACCACACGCCGCATAGGGTCACGGCTCGCTGCTCAGCTCCATGCCACGGTAGGGATCGCTGGACGACGCGTCTGCGCTGAGCTTGTCGACGCGTCCACTGATGGGCGATGTGGGCTCAAGCCGTACATGATCAGCGGGCACTGCTTTACTTCCCGGTACGTTTCATAGTGGACACACTAGGCCGCGGAATCGTAGGGGTCCCTGGGCGACTGTCTCGACATACAGGTGTCAATTCATTCTGCAGTGAGAAAACAGGTTGAGGACCAATTGCACCAACCACAGACTAACGTAATTCAATGAAGCTAAGAACAACTGATACGTGACAGACGGTTTGGTGCAATCGGTCCAAAGCAATCCAAATGCTGATCCATTTGCATCAGGCGGTCATTAAAGAGATAATTAAAACTATTATTAGTAGTTTACGTGACTCCATATAATGAAAGGCATTAAAACTTGACTGTGGGTTTATGAAACGAGACGTCAGCCGAGTTTTATAATAATATGACACGAGTGGGTAATAAATACCTAATAATTTACAGTCACATACACTGCTTTATAAATACCCATATCATGAGTTCGCCACGATCTGTTCAAGCCGCACGTTTCGACCGCCATTACGACTGTCATTAATAAAAAAGAAAGCTGTCACGCACCCAGTTTTTTTTAATTTATAGACATGCAAGAGTTAACCACGGTTTTCATATCGCTCGATTAAAAAAAATTGTTACTGGAATCAAATGAGATTAAGAGAATTCAGATATAAAAGTAACTACTTTATTCGCATTGCAGGTGTAATTGCCATTTTAAATCTCTGATATCCCCCCTGGTATAATTGGTATGCTCATTCAGTGTTGTGCCATCCCATAGTAAACCGCATCAATTTACTTTTACACACATACGATGTAATCCGTACGTCAAAAAGGATTATCGTAATAGGAAGATATAGAGTGATCATAATTAGCCTTTGAACCTTTCTAAAGTATTTAAGTAAGTGTAGTTCAATTAACTAAAGCTGTCCGCAATGTTGCGACCCTGTCCGTAAATATTTTCACGATACCCTCGATATTAGATTAAGTAAGTCGCGCAACCAGTAATTTTATTACGTTGTGAACGGGCACGTTCATGTGAGCTTGCTGTAATTATGTTTTCCCGTGTCAGCGCTTAAAATAATATAGTATAAATATACAGCGAGAGGCAGCAATCAGTAAGTATGCATATTGCATGCATTCTGGGAGTTTGGTATTCAAGTCATAAATTATAAAATTAGCATAAAAGCTTTTAAAACTTGTGCGTGGGTTTAAGTAGTAACTTTCAGCCGAGTCTCATAATAACATCATACGAGTGTTTTAAAGCCTAATTAATAATTATTTACAGTCACACACACTGGTTTATATACACACATATCATGAGCTCTCCATAATGCGTTCAAGCAGCATATTTTGACCGCCATTAAGGCTTTCATGAATTAAAAGTTCTTTGACGTAAATTTTTTGACATTTTGGTTTTTGATTCAGCGACCGACTAGAGTTGGCAGAGGTTACATTAAATTTCCTTGATTTTCAGAGACGTTCGAAATTTGAATGTAATAATACTACCGAAGGCGATGATATTATATAGCTATAATAACACCTTCACAGATTAGATATTAGTTATAACGAAAAAGTTTATCATCATGGGGATCTTAATGTGCGGTTTTTGAGCGCATTATAGAGGGTTAATGATATATAAATACGAAACAGGAGGTCCCGGGTTCGAATCCTGGTCAGGGCATTTATTTGTGTGTTTATCACGAATATTTGTTCCTGAGTTATGGATGTGTTCTATGTATATAAGTGTTTATATGTATCCACGTCTAGTATCCACAACACAAGCCTTATTGAGCTTACCGTGGGACTAGGTCGATTTGTGTAAGATTGTCCCTGTATATTTATTTATTATTTTATTATTTATATGCGGGTATATATAAAAATTTGCGCCACATGATTACGAGTAGGTATCATGTATTTGTATTTTATGACATACATTGTATGTGCGTACATACAGTAGGTACCTAGTAGCAACGTTACACAAAAAGTTATCATTAGATTAGCATCGCGTCCCATTAAGATAAGGGTAACTGAGTGACATATTTACGACCGCATCTCGGCGCACAATTAATAAGTAATAATTAGTGAGTAAGATGCGGCCGAGCCGGTGATGATGTAAGTGTTGTCGCAGGGCGAGCGCACCGGCAGCACGGGCGACGTGTCCGACATCACTCGCGAGTCCTGGGAGGTGAGTGTTCCGCAACACCTATACATGTTTACTTTTTCTTAACTAACATTTATTGTAATCTGTTTTACAAACGTTCGATTTGTGAATAACAACGCTTCATTAACACACTTTTTGCCTTAAACATTGCATCTATATCCCACATTCCACATCAGTACACATTGAACATGATTGTTTTGATTCAACTCTTTTTGAAGTTGCACTATGAGTATGTTTACATTGTTTACCTTGTTTGCATATAATGTGTCTGCGTACACTGCTCGCGCGGTAGTGACGTCCTGGCGTCGCGCCGCGTACTATACCATTGTAGCCTCGTCTTTATAGGTACCTATATCAATATTATTGCAGCGCGCCGCTTCACCATTTCACATTATGTTGTTAACTAACCATAGTTATACTTGTAACAATAGTCATATTGTGGCAGCTGACTAATTGGTGCAATTACACTTAATTTATACATTTTTCAAGTGCGAAAAAACTTACACGATTAACCAACGATACAATAATGAAATCCTTCAAGCATGTTACTTACTATACTTTGTATACTATTCTTAAGCATCCAATACTACTACTACCATAATCTTCAAAAAACAATATAGGCACACAAGGCATTATATTACACATAATTATTACTATTTAAGGATTATTGCAATTCGACAGTATTACGATATCCCATAAATCTGAAATGTGATGCATATGTTGCATAATTTTAGCTATTGATGCGGGTCTCGTTAAATAGTGTCGGATTAATGCGATATATGTACGAGTATATTAATTGTGATATGTGTGCGGCTGGGTAGCTGCTGAAGGCGCCGTACGTGAAAATATATTCGATAATGAAGAGCCAGGCGGAGGCGCTGGGCGACTCGCTCGGCGAGGAGCCGCGGCCCGAGGTACTGTGCGCGCCCGGCGGCTGCGACCCGGCCGTGCCCTGCCCCACATACGTTCTCTGCTCTTAAATATTCTGTGATATGTATAACAAGGCACCATCCGGATCGCAGCCTGCCCGCTCCTGTAGCGCGAGTGTACCGCACCCTATTATAGAGAATGATCTAGTTTACAATGCACTAATTATTCTAGATAGCCAGAAGAAGTTAAAATCGAATTGTATGACTGTTAAAAGTAGTACCTTAATGTTAGCGTGAATGTTCTCCCATAGTTTGCTCTTTCAAAGTTTAATGTTTTTTGCTTCCGAAACAGATTAATGTTAATATTAGGTATATACTTATTTGCACTTCAAAAGCCAGTGTGATTTCTTTGATCTAAAGTGTTGTTTTAGATATCGTAGTGTCACTCGTTATTAGTTTACTGTAAGCGTTGAGTTGAGTTGTAACAAACGATGCACATTCGACGCGCGTTGTTTGCGCCAGCGTCGAGGTAAGCGGCGCTGTGCCTCTCCACTAGTGTTTAGTCTTGCACTATATCTATACGTCACATCATCTCCTGTCCGGTCCTGTACAAGGAATTAACGAACGTAGCCAATAGACATAATAAAATGTATAAACCTGTGGGAAATGTAGACATCGGCTTTTACTATAAAACATGCATTCGATTTGGTCTTACTTCAACTTAATTGCGTGTGTGTAATGACTAGGCTGGATTCAACATTATATGATATGACTGATTAATGATCTTTTATATTTATTTTATTTTATTTTATTAAACTACTATACTTTTAAATGTTACGACCCTGTAACTAATACTTATACGTTAACTTCATAACAATCATTTAGTAGTTACCCTTCTGTTTTATAGTTTATCTTGTTTCTGTTTTGAACAAAATATTTGTATTCAAAGATAAGGTTTATCAGTTAGAAGTATTACTACCGATAATTTTTTTTCAAAACATGGTTTATTTACATTATTGTTAGTAAACAACTTGAAATAAGCATGTAAAGATTTTTCTGACCTTTCATTGTTACACAACCGAGCGCGAAACCAAGTAGTAGGTATAGACAGGTAGGTAGGTAAAACAATTGACGCCAGTTTTTTTTTATTTGCCAATTACAAAATTATTACACTTATCTGGTCTAGCTTCCAGTGGCAGAGTGTCAAAATGTTCTTTGGGCCAACCTCATGTTTCTTTGACTGATTACGGAAAACGTGCTAGTTTGGCTCAAGCAAGGGAAGTCGGCAGGAATTCCATGAACGCCCCGCCATTGCTAGCTTCAGGACTATTTTAGTTTTAAACCAGACGCAGTAGCAACGTCCCTATAAGAAAAGGCTGCCATTTTTGCGGGGGAGGGGCACGTCAAATTCGTACTCGAGGTACAAATAGCCATTTGGCAGAGTGGAAGGGCTATTCCGTCTGGTTTAAAACTCAAAGTCAGGTCAGATAATTGCATATGAATATGACAATCCGGCAAGGCACTGGAGAAACAACTCTAATGAGGTTTCGCTGTATAGTTTAGTTGGTCTAATGGCCACCTTGGCTTGATGTCATAAATTTCTGTTAATTGTCACTAGTATTGCATTAGTCAAAGCAAAGTGAGTCTAAATCTAAGTGGGTGGGGAGTATGAGAACACTGATAGAAATCATTGGTTTCAATATCTTTTAGAATCCCTTTCTTTCCGGACATAGGTAGTTATTAATTAACACTGGCAAAAGTTGGTAGAAAGGTCTAGTCTAGCAGGAGTCTAACTTCAGTAGGTTGTACTATGACTAACCATAATGTTTGTTTTGAAGCTTCTTTCATTAAATATCTTTGACTGAATGCAAAACCATATGTCGTTGCTGTCAAAGTGACGTTTCAAATACGTAAGTTCTTAATTCAGCAGGAAACTATTCTTGGCCTATAAATCGAAAGTATAACAATAATTCCTTTCATTGAGCTAAGATTGCGCGCTTATGCTTATCCTCTAGGTCCATAGCCATCCTAGTTCTGTGAATCCTCCTAAATTTACTAATAAAAATAGACTAAATCTGAAAAGTTTCCTGATATAAAATGGTGAGTTATATCGCTTTCATTTACAAAATTAATCATAATACTCATCTCTTAACAATAATATTAGATAAATAATCTATTAAGTCTAAGTAAACCTAAACTATGTTCTAAAGAGAATTATGTGCAACCAAACAAGCCTTCTGGTAGTTTATTACGTCATAAGTCGAGTTCTAGTTGATTCTTAATGATGTAGTTGACAGCACAATGAAGCATTAATTATATCTCGCGAATAACGTTGAAATGTATAGTAGATATAATACTGCCTATAATTTATAGGTACGAGTGTAGGAAAGATAAATTAAAAGTTCGTATTTATTAAAATCAATCGTTACCTTAGGTACAAAGCTTATATCAACTTGTGATAATGCCCTGAAGCCTAAACGCAGCATAATTATTTGACTATTTTACTCGAATCGCTTTTAATTTCGATTTGTTAAGAAAGGAGTAAGTATGTAATGATAAACATGTAGATTATCTATATCTAGGCACGCGGCAGCGTGTCCAGCCAAGTTCAGGCGACGTAGCTCCAGTGTGTATATTTACACTAACCATCGGGAGTTAAAGTGAATTAGTTTGAATTTACCAGTTAACTTTTAAAATATCCAACTCACCATGCCCACCTTTGAAAATTGAGGAGCCTTTTTAATGTCTTTTCCGCGACTGTTATTCATTGAAATGAAACAGGTTAGATCGGATTAATCTCGTTTATTAACACATCATCTTCAGATCATCATCTTAACCCTGTGAAAACGAGTGCTGTAAAGGGCTCGAAACGGTCATGGTGTTAATAAACGCGATAAATCCGTTCTAAAGTGTTTAATTGGAAATTATCGAGCAGTTTCACGATGTCGTCTTTAACATGGGTAAGTAATATAAGACATAAAAATGTATACTATAATATTCATATTATATACGCTCATATACTTAATACTTAACTAATACATTTTGAATGGTGGTGGTACGATTTAACCGACTGGTCGGCTAAATCCTACCGATGGCAGTCCCTTCGGATTTATTTTTTTACAGATCGTTAATTTAATCCCAGATTATTCAATTTGATATATAACCTAGCCAAGAAACTGAATTTTCATATGAATAAACAGTTACATTTCTATCTTCCTTCAGAAAAAAGTTCCACGTTTTAGTAAAAAGTGGTACGATATAACCGACTCTCCCCTACGTCCATTTTGAGGACAAAACATCGGAGTATTTTTATAGAGGGATTGAAATGCTAATTCATAGATCTGAAAATTGTATTGAAATAGACGGAGACTATATTGAAAAATAAAAATTAAATTGCAAACGTATTTGGGCGGATTTTTATTTTGTTGTCGTTTTTTGTTGCGTCAAATTTGAATGAAATTTGGTAGGTAGGGTGAGTTCCTTATTATCTTCAAGATAGACCCAATTTCCCAGTATGTCCCACAATTTTTTCCACTGAGTCACGAAATCGTATGTGATTTTCGTAACTCAGTGGGAAATTTAGTACAATTTTTTGTTGCACATTGGGATTTCGTATCTATCTAGCGTAGAATAAGGAACCCTTCCTACCTACCAAATTTCATTCAAATCTGACATCAAAAAAAAACGACAACAAAATAAAAATATGCCCATTTACTTATTTTCTTTGTAAGGTCGGAAACTTTTGGACCATTTTTACATTAAACTGCTACGCTGGGTTCTGCAAGATCAGTGTAGTATTAGTTTCAAAACACATTAATTAAAAAAAATGCAAAACAATTGATGCGCTAACAATTATAATGATCTTGTCCAATTACATGAGACAGTTGATCCGTGTAGACTTGCAGAGCCACGTCGGGCGGCTACTCGGGCACCTAAGTGATGTTGTTACGTATTTGCATGGATGGCTTATGCCCGATGAGACGGTTCCAATTAAAGTTTTACGGGTTTGTCTCGTTATCATTCCGCTCTGTCAGGATGTTAATCGGTACTAATTGAGGGCCTGTCGCGGGCTCGTTGTCTCGACATAACATATTGTGCATGATTTATGCACGGGGCGGGTTCAAATGCAAGCCATGCGCGCATTGGTGCCGCAGTGTCGGCGGACCGCTAGTACGAGAAATAAGGTAATTTGCGACGGCTTCTTAGCCCTCTGTTTTTTTAGTTCACTTAACATACTGGAAAGCTATTTTGGTCGATAGTGCGCTAGACAAGTTGGATTTGTTTATAACAGTAGGGGAGTGTCGGCTATAAAGTACCGCCGGTTAAATCGTACCACCTCTTGATTTCCTACTTAACAACCTATTTTACATGCATATGGGGCACCCAACAGAGCTCCTTTAATATAATCATCAGTTATCGAAATAAAAAATTATAAAAACTCAAGAATGAACATGAGAGAGAAAAAAAATTATTTGTCGAACTCGATGTAACTTTTTAATCCAGTCATTGAACTGACAGCTTGTGTGGAAATTTTGAGTGTTTGGGAAATCGTGAGTCTACTAAGTAGGCTATTAAGTAGGCAACAAAATTCAACAAAATATCGTTACATGCTAATCGTCACAAATATGTACACACATGTTACAAACGTTTTTGTTGTAAAATGTATATGTGTATATTGTATATGTTTTTAAGCCGTTTAAAATGGGTCAGGACCAGTTTCTACCTATTAGTTTCTACCCGTGCCGTGAATTTTGTAGATTTAATGGTTTTGAGTGGATAAGTTTTCTTCGGTTTCTCTTTTAACAGATAGAAGACAAATAAGAACAAACAAGAAAACTATTTGCTACCGTTAATTTAAAAAAATCGAAATAGTAAAAAAATAGTTTTATTTTTTTACTATTTGCCTACTTCCGAAAGAAAAGTTTGTAGGATTTTTGCATATATCATCTATAAATATCCCATTCGAACGTAATTTGAAAAAAATCAGGCTATTATTATAATTTACTGTCTGTCAAAATCCTATCTTTCCCGGGTTATTTGATGTGATTTCGTAATTATATTGTTGTGATTTAGATAGATTAAAAATACAAAATTAACAGTATTTCGATATTTATCAGCTTTACTGAGTGGTATTTACAAATTGTCTAAGTTATGTGGTTATATATTTTATCTTATTTATTTCTAAAAAAATACCTGGTTGGTTAAATCGTACCATAGCTCACGCTCATTAAGGTACGATTTAACTGACTAAATATTTTTGAATTCTATCAGTGTGATTTCAGTGTATTGTTAATGCTTAATAATGGGTATTGGCATCTAAAATAAACAATTTACATTCATATTGCTTAATTAATACAGTTTGAATGGTGGAGGTACGATTTAACCGACTGGTCGGCTAAATCGTACCAATAGCCCTTCGGATTTCTTTTTTTTAGATTTTTAAATAATCCCATAAAACTCATTTTAATATTTAATCTACCCAAGAAACTGAACTTTTATTTGAATAAACAGTCCCATTAACACACGTAACGGCCTCCTAGCCTAGTTGGTAGTGACCCTGCCTACGAAGCAGGAGGTCCCGGGTTCGAATCCTGGTCAGGGCATTTATTTGTGTGTTTATCATGAATATTCCTGAGTTATGGATGTTTTATATGTATATAAGTAATTATATGTACCTATCTATTATAAATATCGTTGTCTAGTACCCACAATACAAGCCTTATTGAGCTTACCGTGGGACTAGGTTTGTGTAAGATTGTCCCGGTATTTTTTTTTATTTTATTTACACATGCCTTCAGAAAAAAGTGATCGACGTTTGAGTAAAAAGTGGAACGATATAACCGACTCTCCCCTAATTATGCGTGACGCTTGACGTGACGTGATGATTAGATTATAGACAGCCGATTAGAGAAGTGTTTAGTGAGAAGTGGACCAACTATGGTCCAATATCTTGATCGAATATACAAATTTAGGTGGGTTTATTGTTTGAATTGTGCATTTCATGGGCTTACTTTAATAAACAGATGATATAACTTGCATAAAACCTAAAAAAATACATTACATTCATACACGGGTAATTACTTGTTGCAATTATGGGCCATATTTGTAGTATTGGATTACGAGTAGTTGGGGAGTTTTACGGTATTATAATAATACGCAATTTAAAGCGTAGGTATCTGCCTACCTACCTACTTAATTGATGACGATTTGATAAAATGTGCTTGTACCTTAACTTCTTGTAATCCTCGGATTATAATTATGTGTCCAAGAATATGTTTGCGGGTGGGTAGTGAGTAGTGATGTGTTATATAAACACAGCCAAGTGCAAGTCGGACTCGTGTACGAAGGGTTCCGTACCATTACCTATAAAAACGGCAAATGTATGCGTAAAACCTCCCTAACATACTGCGTGTATTTTTAATAATACCTCAAATTTTAACCAGAGAGAGAGAGATTTAGGCGTTAGTGCTATGAACCGATATTGCAATTAAATCTTACTTTTTCACTTTTTATTTTTTCCTTATAAAATAATTCAGCACGCAATGTACGGTACTTTGTCTTGATGGCGTGACGTTACAAGCGATAACTTTAATTGCTGTCAAATAAGTTTATGTAATACACTGCTGCAAGATAAATTCTCAAAAATTCATTACGCTTCAATGGTTAAGGCTAACTTAAAATTACCTTGCAATATCGGTTCGGACTAAAACCTAAGTTTGGTTACGGTTTGAGGTAATATTAAACATACACGGTGTATATGTTTTACTATAATTTAATTATTTCTTGTTAAAGTGAATATATAACGAAATATTCTGTATATGTATATTTTAAGCAAACCTGTTGTCGTTTTTAATATCGAGTAAAAACATAAATCCCGTTTACCTAAGTTTGTGAGCCCCCTTAAATATTTATTTTGTTCTGTTTTTAAGTATTCCTTGTTAAAGCGGCAGCAGAAATACATTATCTGTGAAAATTTCAACTGTCTATCACGATTCATGAGATACATCAGCCTGGTGACAGACGGACGGACGGACAGCCGAGTCTTAGTACGAGTAATAGGGTGACGTTTTACCCTTTGGGTACGGAACCCTAAAAATTATAAGTGGCTATTGCTTGTAATGTCAACTACATCACTGATGCCGCACGCAAATAGCATAATGTACCCTTTCTACATATATCTGGTTTTGTTTATTTTGCTGCACTTATGCTAACCGCAGTGAAATCCTAAGACAACACTTGAACATATATCCGACATGAGCTATAGTGATTAGATTAATGTGTTTGCCTATGTAACGTATACTTGCCTGACTTACGGAACTAAGGCGTTCCATCAAAGGTAACTTAATTAAGTTACAGTTGCTACCGAAGTGACAAGTTAAAACGAAATACGAGGCTCAAACGAAAACGAAACGAAAACGTTACGTTTACATATAAAACAAAATAACCTACGTGGATTTGCAATTGACGCCCAGGCGGCCCTGGGCATAAATATGCGAAATGGCAGCTCGTTGACGTCCCGGCCAGCCCTAAGGCCTTCTCATAAGACCTCAATCATAACTAAACACTTATTTACAGGCGCCCTTATTGCGACCAACATGATATAATTATCGCGAATGCTACGTGTTCGGTTAAAAAGTTGTCTTTAAGTTTTTTTGTCCCTTCAGGCACTTACAGGTTGTAGAGTAGGTAACGAAATTGCTGTTGATTTTGATTATAGTCCAAGAAAATTGATCTTTTCCAGGAACTAATTCCCGGCAAGCTGGATATCATTTGAATACCTTAATTAGGTCTTAAAAACGTGTAAGCCAAGTTTTCACAAGTCCAGGAGTTGAACTTGACTTTTGATAGCCAAGTAACTGCCAGAGATTCGCTAATTTGTCCATTTTTTTTGCGTCTAGTTTGAAAATGGTACGTCGGACGGGAAAGTCATTCAGGTAAATATTAAAGAGGGTTAAATTCTACGTCGTATGAGTATCTTAAACTTCAAATTTGGTTTCGTGGTACAGCCAAAATAAAACAAAACCACGTCACAATTTTGTAGTCTTTCAGACCGATTATTTTTGAAAATATTTGTTTTTATTCTCGTTCAAGAAACATCGAAGTTATTTTGAAGACCTATTTGATGATGTGCCACAAATGTTATACGCAAAATTAAAAAATAAAACATATTTGTATTTACATGTATGCCACCCCCCCTAAAATATTATTTTTCGCAATTTATACAAATATTTTGAAAACTTTTTGTTCAAATAAATAAAATTATTCAACTGAATATTTTATACACTCCATAAATACTCGAGAAATTTACCAGCATGCGTTGAGACTAGGTGGCCTAGTACTTATGGCATTAGCCGCGTAAGCTGAAGTCCCGAATTCGATCCTCGGCTTGGTGTTGGTCTATTTCTTCAGTATAAGACATCTATTTTCAATTTATAACATATATTTTTAACTATAAACTTTGGCTCTTTTTGAATAAGAATTGAAAATCTAATAAATATGTTTTAGTAAAATCATTTAATCGTTATTCTTTAATCATAAAATGTACCTAGGCGACTCCATTGCCCGCTCTGCCACCTTTTAATGTAAAAAAATCACCAATGCTTTTCAACGTCATTTATTATAAAGTTATACCCTAGCAAGTCATCTAGCAAAAAAAAAGAAGAAAAAAAAATGTTTTTGTTTCATTAATCTTATTGGAATAACATTTAATTTTCAATAATCGGTAGCCCCCCTTAAAACTTTTTTAAAAAATTCAAAAAAAAATCAGGCGTCACGTTTTATGTCATTGAACACAATAACAGGGTGCCCCGCTTAATTATTTAACTTCGACAAAACCACCCTAATCCTAATATCCAGCTTGCTCGGAATTCATTCCTGGAAATGCCCTTTATTGACCTAATTGTCTTGTAACAGTAGGTAAAAGTAGAATAAAAATGTGACGCGAAAGATTTTTTATTTTTAATGGGTTTGGTCTATTGGTGCGATCTAGAAACCGGAACCAGTATTCTTATAAAACCTCGCAATTGCCCAATATTTTAAAATATTGTATGTTTTTTATGTAAGACTCAATTTTTTATTTAGGTGAAAACATCATGTTATTGGAGTGCTATTTAAGACTTTTTAGATTTCTGTTTCTGAATTGTACTTGGTTTTGTAAAGCTACATCAAAATGTGTCATCCAAGCTTTAAAGATTTTGCTAATTTAACCCTTATACTCCAATATAAGTGCTTTTCAGCACATTTATGTTTTCCAACTATTAAGGGAATCCATAATTCCAAATGCAACTTAGCTTGTACAAAGTGTAGGGTCTTCTCTTGTCTCTTCAATTAAACGCAGTTTAATAGGTTTCTTCATTTATTTATAAACAATGCAATTAATGAAAAATAGCTAGGCAATTCTATCAGTAGTTGTCAAAATCGCCCTCGCAAAATCGTACGTCAAAAACAATGTATTGTTGCCATATCAAAATGACGGTACCCAAATGTAACAATGAGTTACCATATCAAACTCGTCTAATACCCTATAGATATAAAGTTACGCGCATGTAATATTATAATAAGGTATTACACATAGTAGAACATTGATATGAATATAATAACCTTACAAAAGCTATCACTTAATTGACTCTGTCCTAAAATAGATGTGGCTGCGCATCTTATTGGAATAACTATTAATCTATTGCTGTGTATATTTTTGTATCACGCATTAAGAATGTTGCTTTTTAGTTTTTTTCCAATGCAGCGCCGGAACCAGATTTATGAAGGTTGAACTCATTAATGGAAAATTACAATCTAAATAAATGTTACGCGGTTTTCGAGCGGAACTAGGCACAACACATGTCATGTTTCACAAACTATTATACAAATAGTGATGCTATATTAGTCGAGTAATGGACATATGACTGAAAAGGTTTAGGTTACATATAAAATACACGAAGTGCAAATTTAATTACCCGGGTTGCATGTAAATATTTGTTTAAATTCGTGGTTTTGGTCATGTATCTGGGTTCGTTCACATAAGTACTAACATGTAACTGTTACAATATCATTCAATTACCCGATACCTTATCGCCGGACTATGCCCAATTAACGCGGGTTGAGGTTTTCCCTAACAATATATGCGTTAATTATGTGGTTAATATGTGAATTCAGATTATTATTAGATATTCAGACTAGTGGATTTAATCTTATGTTTATAGATTAACGATTAAAACCTTGACTGGCATATAAATATACTATGTGTCTAGGTGGCAATTTAATTTCTAGGTTGGGTCGCATTAACATGTAGGTGCTGTGCGCTCCTTGTATATGGGCTTGTATATTAAAGTGGGAATCTATGAGCAATATTTGAAGCCTTGTGCGCCGGCAAGCTCGCGACGGCGGCGCCGCGTAGCGTGCGCTCGCGCAACGAGCCGCGCGGCTCCGTCACCTCCACGCCGGGTCAAAAGCTAATTACACATTGACATTCCACCCAATGTCGTCACGTTGCTTCGCGCCTTTCCAATCGTTACTACTAATTGCTACCGCGTAATCAATTGATTTAATACGAATCCATTCATTGGGTATGCAGCTATATAGGTACCTATCTAATTATACTTGGTTGCGATCTTCTCATGCCGCTGATATGTATTTTTATAGCCCTGAGACATTAAACAGGAGACAAACGCATGCTATTTCCGTTACTCCGAAGGTAAAGGTACCCAAGTTGTTCAGTAATAACTGCCCCGTTGTCGAGTTTGGGCTCGATGGTAAATCGATGGCGTGATATTTGCTGGATAAGACCACAGCTTGTTCGCATTTTCTGGTAATATGACAAAATTAACAGCAATAACCCATAGGATTACAACCAATATGGTTTTATTTATTTTATTGATATCTATTGACTAGGTAATAGGGATGATGTCTGGTAAAATATTGTGAATAACTTGACATATTCTCGTAATCAGCGTCGCGATCGGGATCAATTCCATTCCATCTTAGCTCTGCAGGTCAATGCAACTCCGTGCTTTCATATACAATATGACCGATACCTAATGACTTCTAAGCGAACAAAAAATAACCTGATCAACTCATGATATAATAAGCGCTTTTAATATATTTCGAATACTTATAATATATGTACTAGCAGAAAACAAATAATTAAAATATTTAACGCGTATGAAATGTCTGAACACCACGCATACGTAATACGAGATTAGTTGCAATTTAGTATTTATATGCTCATATGCTTGTGCGTTAATGTAATAATATTGTCATAATGGATGTAAATAAGTATCGCGGGCAGAATGAATTAATTTTCCACGTATGGGTTTAGCGGGGCCGCTGGCGCGCCGTCGCCGGGAGCAGTGTCCAAGCAGCGCCGGCAGGCCGCACCCGCCGGTTCAGTTGCCGAAAGCCATTACTAATATTTGGACGTCATCGTCATTCATATACACAGCTGACCGTCAGCTGCATTGCATACATCATTGTTTCCGCGGCCGCGGTATCGACGCGCTCGCCACGCCGACCGTTTAAAGCGAAGTTTGTTTATAAGCCAATGCACACGACGCCACCGTTCAGTGTTTAGTTACGAAACCTTGTAATCGCGTGGGTGAAGCTAATTTAACGTTGGCAGATGTCGTCGTGTTTTTGTGGGACATAATAGCGGCTCGACGTACCTATACCTATAGCAAAACGTATCGCTTATTGTGTGGTGCGTGTGAACTGACATAAATGCAGACTATGAAATGTATAGAGATGGTGCGCCTCGGCCCCGCCACCGCGGAAAGGTCTTCAACTTTCGACAGCGATAAGGTGAGGCCGCGTAAGCAGTATCGTTGTGGCTGCAAAAATAAATAATGCGTGCGAATGCCACATGATCTATACCCACTCTACACTACCTAGCGAACGCTGATATCATGAATTGCGCTATAAATTCATAGGCTTTACATATTAACAAGTCGAAAGCTAGGGGATTGCATGTATACTATCTACCTAAGTAGTAAAATGTTTTTACTGTAATCATTCCTTAAAATTTAGTTTCTTTACAACTCGTAATAATTGTATTGGGTTTACGTATTTGGGTATTTTCAAAAATAGTGCGCCATTTCCTTTTCTTTTTTTTATAGGAAGTTTTGCGTTTTTTATAACCAGAATCACGAGTACTATTGATTTAAAAAGAGTGTCCCGTTTCGTAACGCATTTTGTCATACATTTTGTATCACAAAATGCGTTGCGATATACAAAACTGAAATTTTTTTGTTGTATGGAAAATTGATTGAAAACTGCAGGATTTATAAATTTGTTATGCAATTCTTTTTGAAATAATGAACATGACTAGGTACTATAATATAATGTATTTATTGTCATCAGGCCTAAAAATTTACTTTCTTTAAATTAATAGGTACTCACCATAGTAGGGACCACAGTAAATTGTACGTGTACGAATACGAATACCGAGATAAAACGATGTAAAATTACTATATGTAAAGTAAATAACGATTTCGCAACGTTAGACCATTTCCTCCCAGAAAGTGTAAACAGTTATTGAATTTACGATTGCTGCGAGCATGCGAGTCATGCGACGAGTTAGAGTAATAAAATTTAAACTATTTTAAACCATTAAGAAATGTTTCGAACCAACAGCGCTGCCGGGTCGCTGACATGCAAAATTACGCCTTGATATTTTACACTAAGATAAACAAAACAAATTCATACGTACCTATATAGTATAATATTTTTGTTTATTTTATTATAACTAAACTAATTGTGGTGCGGATATCCTTTTGGAACACCTTACTAATTTTTTTGATAAATTGTAGGGACAGAACGGACGGACAGTATTCGATGAGTACAGTACCTACGTAAAACTCTTTTTAATTTTGTTTAAAGCAAAGTTACCCTAAGTAATTATTAAGGGGTAACATGAAGGTAATAATAACGAAATGGTACCAAATTGCATTTACTTATTATAAATTGAAAGAGATATCATATACTACAGAAAAAGTGACCAAGGTCCCTGGTGAGCAGGGCTGGGATCGAACCAGCGACCTCCTGCTTTCGCGGCAGACGCCCTAACCACTGGGGTAGCCCTTTGGACCTCGGTCACTTTTTCTGTAGTACATATATGACATCTCTTTCCTTTCAATTTATAATTTATATATACTCGTAGTAGTGTGTTTACTTAAAAAACATGAATCAAAACATTTACTATAAATAATAAATGGTTTAATGCATGCTTTACAATTGTGCATTTACTTATATTTATTTCTTCTTAAGTAGGGTAACGTCGCGGTCACAAGATTAGTGAAATTTTAACCTAATTTTTGCTATAATCGATATAATCGAATCGATTTGATAAAATCAAAATTTTTACAGGAAGGCCTATGGAATTTGTATCGTCAAATTGGCTTGTATACGATATTTTAGGTACGTTTACCAGCTTTTTGAAAAACCACTCGTTTTAATTCACAAATAGTAGAAAAAATACGTTCATTCAAAACCTAAATCTAAATAATCTATGACGGTGACAATGTAATATTATAACGACAACAAGCTATTTGTTGATGAAGATTGAAGGAAGTCGTAGGAACTAGGGAATAAAACAAAGTAACCCGATGCGTTTGGATTTGTTACAATCGATAGTCGACTCTATGGCTGCCTGTTAAAACAAAAATACAGCCGGTGATACTGGGTTCTGCCTCCACCATTCGACCTGTCACCTGTCCAATTAGCATGTATTGTCATCACTGTCGTCAGTCAACCGTGACAGTGTTACAGTTTAAATACTTACTTGACGCGCTCAAGTATGTCCATGTATTGGGATAGTTTTTTTGTTACATAGGTATGTTAAAGCTTGTGAAAGGTCACCCCTTGCAATGAAAATGGCGAAAGATTCATGTTCTTTCTTTCGAAACTTTGTATCTTTCCTATAAATTACATAATAAGTAGTAATAACTTTAAAAAACTGACGTGTGTCTGACTAATATAGTCATACACGTATAATACCGGTTTTATACTGTGTATTTTACATATATTACCTACGTATATTTAATATTACCTACAACCAGGGCCCGCACTTGTCATAACTTTGATGCAAAATTGATTTCACATTCACGTCATATACTTAACCCTTTAGTGGGTAACGGCAAGATATTTGCCGTCATACAACCCAGATATTTGATTTTTTTTCCCAATCAATGTGATGTTAGTTTATACAGTGTGTAAGTCTAATACGGGCGATAAATTTAACCAAACATAGAATTCATTATTGTTATCAATAATTAAAACATATTTTTGAGTTACACTTAATTACGACCCCATAATTAATTTTTTTATAAAATTTTCAGCAGCAATGTACTATAAAGTCTATAAACTATTTGACGCTGACAGTTGTCAACGGATGTTTAAGGCGAGTGTGTTTGCATTACATTGCGGGCCGAATTATTTTGTATGGATAAAATTTTAATTGCAATTCCATTTAAAAGTTACCTAATTACATTTCTTATGTCCTATACTAAGAGGTTCGCCCGTATTAGATTTACACACTGTATAAATTTTAGTTCTTATTGAAGAATATACTCGTACAAATCTTTAAAAAAAAGGCGAGCCCATAAAAGTTATTACATCTCTTATAAAATGTTAATTCTTTGGCCAGATCATAGACATTTTGATAATATCTACATTTGAACAAAAATATCTTTAAAAAAAAATTGTTGGACGTGGCTATCTTGATAATTAGAATTCTTATATTTCAATCGTCAAATTAATGCTTTTAAACATTGAAATAACTAGCTTTCAAAAAAATTTAAACTTTCCTACTAACTTCACAGTATGTAAATGGGTACTTTATGGCTATCAGTGACCGACAATGGCAAAAATATTGCCGTCTTGTAACTTGGAAATGACAAATGAAAAAAAAAAACTTTTTTTAGCTGGATATTCATTAAAAAAAATACCTACATAAATCGTACGTGCTTTCAAATTTCCAAATTGAGGCTCAGAAAAAAAATAATGGTTAAAGGGTTAAAACGGTTTACTAATGTTTAACCAAAACAATATTAGCAATTTTTCATATTACAAAAAACATTTCTCCAAAGCATTATTTGGCAAATATATGTTAGTCCGCAAATGTTTCGTTTGACAAATAATCATTTCGTAATTAATACATTAGTACAATGAATGTGTTAAAATACAAAGTATCAATTGTATATTTTTCATGTCACCTAATAATATATTTGGCAAGTTTATGCATTCACCAAATATCATTTAACAAATTGTTGTGATAAAAACGTCATTGTTCAAGGTACGTACGTGTCGTGCCATAAACGTGTATTTTTAAAGGTTCTAGCTGTATGGTCGCAGTTAAACCTACCACTCCTCCTCGCTTTGCTCGTCGTCGTACCTACCTACACTAACCTGCATTAGATTAGGATAGGTAGGGTAGTTTTCTAAGTTATAAGAATTTTGGACATATGTCTTAAAAAGTTGCGTAAAATATATTTCATTGAAGTAAATAGGCGTTGAAACAATAGTTTGAAACATGTACTTAACTTAATTTAATCATATATAAACTAGTGGCTCTGTGAGCTGTAGACCTCGCGACCATCTGCTCTTAAGCGCCATAGGCCTGTGCGGCGCTTAATCTCTTTGCGCCAATTTCCATCAATTCTAATATTTTTCAAAAAACTAAATGACAAAAAGATCCTTCAAAGCTATAAAACCTGATCGCTCAACTTCGTAGATAAAAAGGACCTGTAGAGCAGAACAGCCGGAGATATGAAAGCATTTTTGACTAAGCTGAAACGTAGACGTTCGCTTACGCTAGGTCAAATCAAGAGCCATAAAAGCATGTCACATGTCATATTTAGCGATTAGGTATATATTTACCAGACAAACATCCAAGTTACTCTTTAAGAATCCTCAAAACAATTTGGTAGGCACGCACTAAAAAATAATTTATTTATAAATTTAAATAAATATAAGTAATCTTTAAGGAAAAAAGCAACTTCCCGGTCAAAGTTAAAGTTTGAGTTAGTTTGAGTATAAAATAACAAAATTGCCATAAGGATCTTTCTTACCGTCTCATGGATCCCATCATTAGATTTAAAGTAAAACGAAACAAAACTACTTTGAAGGTTGGAGGAAACAAAACAAGAATGCTTCAAATCGATTGAAAGATCTGGAAATTATCGAGCAGTTCTACTTTGTCATTCCTGGTTTTCATCATTAGGTTCACTCCACCTAAATGATGGTTTCCGTAAAGAAAAAATTAAGTTACTTAACCCTCAAACCATAATGCATGTGCCGTTAAAATTTAAGCATGTCTCTCAATTCCTTATGAATTTCATCAACAGAATTCAGAATATAATTATAATCAAATGGGAGACTATTTTGAACATATTTCCTTACAAACAAAAGAAGAATTTCTCAAATCGGATAATAGAGCTAAGAATTACCAAGCAGTTCCTCTATACCATCCCTGGTCTTCGCCATCAGGTCCACTCCAGTAAATGATGACTGCGGTCAGAAAATGCCCCAGCTAATTATAAAAGCCCTCCAATCTCCAACAAAATTACGGTTTTCGTGAATGTTCAAGTTAGGAAAACCCTTTAATCATAATGCTTGTGCCGTAAGAATTTGAGGAGTTCTCTCAATTCCCCATGAATTTCATTATCAGAATAGAATTATATTATAATCAAATGAGACTACTGTTAAGGTATTTCCTTACAAACAAAAGACGAATGTCTCAAATCGGATGATAGAGCTGGCAATTACCAAGCAGTTCTTCTATGCCATCTGTGATCTTCATTATCAGTTCTACTTCATCAAATGCTTCGAAAAACACACAAATCACTAAATCACTTTTCAAATTTAAGGACATCCCTCTATTACTCCCAGATTCCATCATCAAAACTGACTTTTGAAAAAAAAGGGACCAATCTGGTACTTTTTTTTTCAGACATTTTTTTTAAATCGGTTCAGTAATGAGGGATTTCCAAAGTAACAAACATTTTAAAAAATCACACGAATTGAAAAGCTCCTCCTTTTGACGTCCGTTGAAAATTACAATAATTTTCATACAAATTCCGCTATATCGATCTCATAACATCTATAGGATTTCTAAGAGAGGTATGGGCACAGCGGATGCAAATCGTTTAGTGTGGTAGGGCACAACACAACAAATGTCAAGTTTTTAAAGGGTCGGCAACGCGCATGTAACACCCCTGGAGTTGCAGGCGTCTATAGGCTACGGTGACCGCTTACCATCAGGCGGGCCGTAAGCTTGTTTGTCACCGTCGTAGTATAAAAAAAAAAAAAAATGTCGTCTCGCTCAAATCTGGAGCAGAGCCCATCTGGGAAAGTACCTAAAAATTAACGAACTTGCTTACAAAATTTCACAAGAATTGGTTGATAGCGACCTCTCGAATACATTTTTGCAAAAACTGAAACGGAAACACTACGCTCGCTCAGTCAAATATATAAAAATTATAAATACTTACTTCCTTGTTTCATTATCACAACGAACGTTCAATGGTCCTAAGCGCCATAGACTCCAACGGCGCTTAAGACCTTTGTACCAATTCCCGCCATTTTTAAAATTTCCAAAAACTGAATTAATAAATTTTTTTTTGTGTAATTAATGAACTCGTTTACAAAATTTTACAAGAATTGGTTGATAAATGCGACCTGTAGAGGAGAATAAATGGACAGACACCTAAAAGCATTTTTCTCCAAGCTGAAGCAGAGACGCTTCGCTCGCTTCACTCGCTCGGTCAATAAAAATAAGAATTACTTCCTTTACCGTTTCATTATCACAACGAACTCTCAATGGTACTGGTATTGGCGCAAAGGTCCTAAGCGCCTTTGATTTCTATGGCGCTTAGGACCTTTGTGCCAATTCCCGCCATTTTTAAAATTTCCAAAAACTGACTCGACAAAAAATTTTTATGTAATTAACGAACTCGTTTACAAAATTTCACAAGAATTGGTTGATAAATGCGACCTGTAGAGGAGAACAAATGGACAGACACCGAAAAGCATTTTTGTCCAAGCTGAAGCAGAGACGCTTCGCTCGCTTCGCTCGCTCGGTCAAAAATAGTTATCAACGATTATTGAGAAACGATTATTCAGATTAAAACTATTAAAATCTCTGTCAGTTTGTTTAAAATTACAATAATGATGATTGAAATATATGATTTGTGTCCAAAATAAAGTGTATCAATTCGACCTATAATATAAACTATTACAGAAACACATGTCAAACAATAAATTATAGCAAACTTTTTTTGGCAAATGGTAGATCCATTTTATTAGTGAACTTTGTTGTTAAATAATCATTTGTCAAAAACATCTCTTATGAAATTTTATTAGTTACTTAATTATTTTGTAATCAGAGCAATTTGTCAAAAATTTTGTTGTAAAAAAAAATGCCGAAATATAATTTTGCCAGTATTAAGTTGCCAAGTGTCAATTTGCTAAACAACTTTTGGTCAAACGACAGGACACCACTTAAATATAGTAACGATTCGAATTAGTAAGTGTTTTGTTATAATTTCAACCTCTTTCTGATATCGAGGTATTCTCTGAGCGTAATAAAAAGTCACCTGTTTGTATGAGAGCCAATACATTCAGAGTATTTTTTATAATATAATATAATAATGCGAATACTACATTATATTTTACACGTAAAAAAAACTTAATCTAGCGAAAGAATCAACCGAACATCGCAAGGAAAGTTACTGTATTTTATTGAAATATATGTATAGGGGTGTTTGCAAAATACATGTATTTTTCATGTAATTTTCGTCGTTATGACCGCGGTGTTCATTTTTTTCTTGCAATCTAATCTTCAAAATAATATAGGTCCACTAATAATTGGTTACATTATTAATCAGGATAAAACGAGCTTAATAAAATTATAAATAGTAATGGCACTTTAATAATACCATTTCAGCTCTGCAGGTCAATGCAACTCCGTGCTCTAATATCCAACATGACCGATACCTAATGACTTCTAAGCGAACAACAAATAACCTGATCAACTCATGATATAATAAGCACAGTTAATATAAGATAAGTCGAGCTTAATTAAATTATAAATACATAGTAATGGCACTTTAATAATACCTACCAAGTCACGATCCTAAAATCCCCGCTGAGACTTGAACCCTTATTTAGTCAATTTCATTTCATTTCGAATAACATAATGTTATCAATACCTGTGTACAGTCACCTGCAATAGTATATGACACTATGAAGGCCGCAAAAATATGTGACACGCTCTTATGGCGGTACAAACAAGAATGCTCAGATTTTTTTGCAGCCTTCATATAGTCCTTTACTATTGCAGGTGACTGTACAACTTAAGCATAAATAAATTACGAAAATAAAATACTCATCTGGCGGTATATACATTTTTTTTACTGTGTGGAGATTGGTGCATTTTAAAAGCCGTTCCAAACAAAGTGCATTTTCTTTTTCGAATTTCGAAAATTTTCCACTTGCCTCGTACCTACTCAGGGTCACTGACCTTATCAGCTGTTGAAGATCGTCATCATTCAGGCTTTTTGTTAAATCCTGTATGTACGCTTAGTTAAAGTAACTCCGAAAGGAACCTATGATACAATAAAATGGGGCCACGCCTTAACAAATAAACTGTTTCATCCTGTTGTTATCGTCATTCCATCCTTCAAGATTCGCATCGTACTCAATCAATGTTTAGACTAGAGGCTTATTGCATAATAACTTGTAGCTTGTAATATTAACGGAAGTCTCTTTTCAATCCCTCTTATTAGAAAGAGAGTTCCGCTAATATTACAAGCTACAAATGATTATGCAATTGACCCTTGGTTTAAATTATCAGTAGGTATTGCATAAATACTTCTATGCGTAAAAGCAATCTAATCGAATAACTGTTCTGCATACCTAAACTTTGTCAACGGGAAAATAACACGAAAACCAATATATTTTCCATTCACGTCAATTTCATATACAGGGTGGCTAAATAGGAGGTACTTAAACGTTTTATTTTTAAAATTTTACTCTATTATATTATAAAATTATAAAGTATTTATTCAAAAATATGCTATTGAGGGATGGCAATTTGAAATAAAACAATACATTTACTAAATGTGTAGCGAAAGAATACTTACAACACATCAGGAAATGTGATAATTTTTCGTCAATTTCCCCAAGTTGGTTGGGTGGTTAACCCACGCAAGACAAGCCTCTATAGCAAGCCTCTGTTGTTTGGAAATAATTCCCACACAACAAAACACCAAAGGCAAAAAATGCTGTTGTCGGCATAAATATTATCAAAATTGGCCGTATTTTTGACTCTCGAGGCTAACATTGAAACGTGAATTTGGAGTTTTTTTCTTGTGAATTGGTGTTTCGTGTAAAATTGCCATCCCTCAAACGTTTAAAAAAAATCTAATTTGAAAATTTTATAAAGTAAAATTTTATAATAACATGCATAGGTACCGCTTATTTGGCCAAGGGTTAGTGGCCCAGAATTCATAGTTGACTGTAATTCCTAATAGCTACAAGAACTTTCCCTCAAACCGGTACATACATACCTACATAGATAATTCCATTATTTAATTGGACAGGTCGTTATCTCATTTTAGTTAGTAAAGCTAACAGATGAACTAATTTTACAGGTTGTTACAAAGAACAAAGTAAAAGTGCGCCCTACGCTCATTTATGTGTTTATTAAGTTCATACTCTTAATCAGTTAAGAACTTAATGTTACACGTTACATGCAATAATAGAGAATATAGATGGACTTAGGTACTTCATAGAAATCCTGAAACTGACAAGTGACATGTTGTATAACCCTGTCCGTAACCCAAAGTTCCAAAAATCACCAACTCTTCTTTCAACTCTATTTTAATTGGAACCCAAATCTGCTAATGATTTTGGTTTATTTAACTTCACGTTATTTTATTGATTTATTTCAATAAGGCCCACTTGCACCACACAGGGTTTGCCGCTAACCCGGAGTTAAGATGTCAAATTTCATATTTAAAATCAAATAACTCTGGATTATGTGGCTAATCCCGGATGGTGCAAGTGGGCCTTAAAAAAGTAAACTCCTAATTACTTTCTCCTCGTCTTGTGTGTTAATCAGTCATTTCAACTCAACAACACCAACGAATCCTGAAGATCTGTTGTATAATGTCGGGTAAATGCAAAAGCAGTTCCTGTATTTCTGATTTTTGACTTTGTTAGTTTACACTTTTGCAGTGACATCCTAATAGCCCAATCCAGGTCGTAAATTACTGATTAAGTAAATCCATCGATTGTTGTACACGCCTGCATTAAGATAAAAATGACACATTGATTGCCTCGAGATAAATGCGAGTTTACATTATGTTAGTTCAAGCGGGGTCTATCAGTCTACGTTTGGATATATGTTGATTGTGTGAAGAAAATATAAACAAGTGCTACAAAAATGGCTCTCATAGGAATTCAACCGTGAGGTATACAGCTAAGTCGAAGCCTAATACAGCTCCCTGCTATCCTGCGCCTCAATCAGTGCAATTAATACCTAATGACACGTGAGAGCCAGTAATCAAGGCGGAGCATCAATCGAAACAAAACTGGAATTTTGATAGACCAACTATAACTTAACGCGTGACATAATGTTTCGACTCATAGGTAAAACCCTACGCAGGATAATGAATACGTTCAAAAAGGCTGAAATGATGTTATTTAATATGGGCTTGCGGAGAAGAGGCACCCTTCATTCGATAACTAGACGGGGAACGCTAGGCTCTATTAAAGCTAACACTCTGCGTAATATAAGAAGAGGCACTATACACTCCATTTGCCAGGTATGATAGACTTTATATGTATACCTACTCATATCATCCATTTTGACCGTGTCTTTGTGATGTGGCTGCTACTACCTTACCTTTATTATGTGGCTATTACTTCAAGTAACCTTATTTATAATATTAAAAAAACAATTACTTTTAATGTAGGCTAGTTATATCACGGAACTTGTTAATAATATCTATCGATATTATCTAATGTATTATAATGTTAACGTAATGAGTAAGATATGTTTAGGTTCATAGATGCTCCCTTTAGGCGGCTAACTGTTATCAATGTGATTAAGAATAATGTAAGTAGGTATTAGTTTATAACACTTTTCTAGATTTAACTCTGAATGCGGGACATATAGAACTTCTCTAGAGTCCATGTATGCTAAGTTTCCTAGATTTTGATAGCAGAGAATGTAAAAGTGTTAAGTAAACGTCATAATTTCATAGAAGTTTGACGTATAAAATAACACTTAGTTTGACAGTTCATTAGCTCCGCAGAGATAACGCGGTTTGACTCTACCGACTGGTCTTGCTGAGTCCCCCTCTACAACGTTAAATCCATCGAGTTAAATCCAGTAAGGTGCATGCAGTTATATGAGGTAGTGCGCGCGGCGCATGGGCGCGCACTACCCGCTCGCTGTCCGTGTTGAATGTGAACTGTAGTGGTCCACGCCATCACCGCCCCTCGTCACCGTCACCGTAGTGCACCGTCTCTGTGTTTATCTCACTTACATTTATGTCACGGCCCTACGCTACATTGTTATTGCATTGATCCGATCGAGCACCCTGAAAATTTATCGCTGAATTGTACTTGAACTATGCGCCTTGAGCAATTATTTACTTAGTCGCTTTATTTATGTTTATGCAGAGTTCAAGAACAATGTCAGCTAAATTAACGTTTTGCATGAAATAATTCCTCTTTACTAGCGTTTTAGACAAGTTAAAGAGTTAAAGACTTCGTGACTGCAACAAAATGTAATATGTACAGGTGCCAGTTAGGTACTGTAAGATATCTTGGTATTATTTACTATAGTTTTTGGGTTCTGATGAATTCGCCAAGACGTTTCTTTTTGTAGCATAAGCAGCGCCAATGCAGTCGTAGTATTTATTCCTGAAACCTAAAAGTCATTCTATAATTATTTATAAGTACTATACTATAAGATTATAACAACATAATACGCAAATAACCTAATTTAATAAATTGCAGTCTGACTAAAACGTTAGTAATTATCAATATTTTTGAATGAGTGCGAATTTATATTTAAACACTAACTTTTACTTCTATGCTAATTTATCTATTCTTAGGCCTATCAAGGTAAGTATATGTGATTGTCAATTTTCTAATGTACAGTCAAGTGCAAAAATATGGTTCGACATAATCGACTCATAAATATGTTACTACGCTTTTATTACACCGGCATAAGGTGCTATGGGACATATTTTTGAGTAAGGTGTGTACCACCATATTTTTACACTTGACTGTACCTACTTAAAGATGATGATTACTTCTGAATATTAATTTTCCCTTCCTTGGTTTAACACACACACCTCGTGGGTTCATATTTTGAGACGAATTTAAAAATTTGTATTTGAAAGAAAACATGCCCGCAGCTTGCTTTCAGTATTTCGAATTTGGAACTTGGAACCTTTTAAATAAAAAAAGTATTATTGTATTATTTGTCATTCTTTATCGAAATGGCGGGAAAAACATAATTACGGTCAACGGTAATTTCGTTGTACGAAGCTGGTGCAAAACCTATGGAGATTTTGAATCAGATCAAAAGTATTGTAGCTAGTGGCAATTTTGTACGTTATACCTTGAATAGGTACAGGCAGACCCAATCAATTAATGATCTACCAAGAGCCGGCCGTCCGCAATCGGTAAGGACTTCAACGAACATTAAATTGATCAGGGAACGACTCTGTCAAAATCCGTGCCCCACGCAAAAGGAAATGGCTCACCAAAATAACATTTCACGCATATCGGCTAACGTGCGAAACGTCCAATGTACCAATCACCCGGCTAGCATCTAGCATAGCATAGCGGATAGCATATGAAATGGTATGGTGGGGCGTTTCATATTAAGGTGTTACTCCACTACATTTCTGTCAAGGGGGTCAAAGTCAATGCACAATATTATAAGAATGACATACTATAGAAAGTTGTAAAACCCTTATCTACAACCCTTTTCTCTGGAAAGGACTGCATTTTCCAACATAAAGTGAAATCTACACAGTAGTGGCCAAAAGAGCTTTATTAGTACTGAAGAATGGCTTTCGTCAAGCCCTGACCTTTATCTACCCGGATTATGCTTTATAGACAGAATTGGAGCTAAGAGCATGCCGAAGAACGCATCCAAACCTTCAGTCCCTAAAATGCACGTTAGTGAGAGAATCGAATCCTTAAGCAAACTTAAAGACCTGTACAAAAAAGGCGGTCTTTTCGAGTAAATTTTATTTATTTTTTATTAAGTGTCAGCATAGACATAGAAAGTCTTTTTTTCGTCATAAAACTTATGAGCACACGAGGTACTTATATGTTATTATATACTTAAGGCACAGTAGAAGCTTAAGGCTTACTAGGGATCTACTTATTTAAATAGTATTAGCACAGCGTAGAGATGTATTCTATACAGTGTGGTAACTCCGCTGATTTTTGGGTTACCGATGAGGGACATGCGGGGAAGTGGGCGGGAAATGCCGCCGAATTTCTATGAAAATTCGGCGGTCTATTTGAAGGGGTGTCAACTGGAAATTAGTTTGCCAATCAGACTGTAAAAGGTGAATCCATGTGTGTGTGAAACATAGTATTCTTTTTTCGGTAAGAATTAGTGCTACATTAAAAATACTCTTTTTGATTCGATAAAAATTTTGGATTTCAGAAACCTCTCATAACGAATAGGTCTAAATCTTAAATTTCTAGAGTTTTGATCCGATCGTGATAAAAATCGATATCTAAGGATGCGAGAGGCTCTTTAATAACGTATCCGAATATTGCGAGAAACGGCCACCATCTTGGATTTCTTCAGTTTTGATACGATCGGGATAAAAATCGATATTTGAGGATCCGAGACGTTCTTTATAAACGAATCTAAGACCAAAATTGCGAGTAACGGTCGCCATCTTGAATTTCTTCATTTTTGAACCGATATCTGAGGATCTAAGAGATTCTTTATAACAATTATAACAAATTTGAGGTAGAAACTCCGAGAACAGGCCGCCATCTTGATTTCGTTCAGTTTTTATCCGATCGTGATAAAAATCAATATCTGAGGGTCCGAGGGTACTTTCATTATAATGAACCTGAGGTGAAAATTGCAAGGCACGCCCGCCATCTTGAATTTCTTCAGGATTAACACGATCGGGATAAACATCGATAACTGAAGATCCGAGACGTTCTCTAGGCGGCCACATATGTTTAAACCGGTCCCCACGTTTCATTTTGCGATCCCCCGGGTCAAATCAAAAGTTTACTAAATATCTATCGCATAGTTTTTGACAACCCCGAGCTTCAGAGCGGCCACCGAGCCGAGCCGCTGGCCGTGTATGAAGACTATGAAGTTACCTCACTGTATAGAATACATCCCTACGCTGTGGTATTAGGTAATAATAACGAGCCTTCGACATTTGCTGCGATGGTTAATATACAAAGCTAGTTAAAATTATAAGGATTGCGATGTATATTAAATAGAGTGAAATAAGTATTTAATTTTTTTAGGGCTTAATGTAGATAAAGTCGTAAAATAGCAACGTTATGCTAAATATTGCTCAAGGTAAAGGTGTGCGATGTCAAGCAGACGTATTCGCCAAAATTGGCAGTGCGTCTGCTCAATTGGCTATTTGACGTCACACCGTAGAAAAATTACGTACTGTTCAAAGATCGCCATAATATGTTATATAATCAGTACATTGGTAATGTTTTTAAATATTGTATGAAGGAGCTAAATAAAGGTTGTGACCTGTGCAGGTGCTGTCGATGAGCGATGAGCTGCGACGCGCACTGTACTCGACGGGCTCCTCCGTCGACATGGAGTTCTCGCCGCCCGACCTCATCGGCCCCTCCGAGATCTTCACCATGGACCACAGGTAGAGTTCAAATTTTCACTAGTATTCAAAAAACCTTTTCTTCTTCAGGGAAACAAAATATAATATTACTGTACATCGATAATTATTTAGGCTTAAGATTTCTGCCTGGCTTAGGAGAAGCAAAATTCGATTTTTCTTACTGCTCCAAATTTCGACATCTTACAATGTAACTAGGTACTATACTTTAAAATTTGAGTTCTTCGCTACTGCTCTAAATGTCTACTTTGTTTTGGAATATTTGGCACCGCTTTTGATGGAACAGCCTGTCCATGAAGAAATCCTACATTTTGCTCCCTTGACGTACAATTATACAATAGTATGTAGGTACCTACTACTACGGACGGATAAAACAAAAGTACTGTCAATATATAAAACAAAGTCACTCCGTTGCTCACCCAAAGCATGTCTCAGTTCCGTCCATTTTTTAGCTATATAGCAGTAGCAAGCAGGCTTATTCAACTCTCCGCGCGAAGTCGAATCGATCGTCTTTTGTCTTGTGTCGGCACCGACTCACAGGCTGCCCGAACATCCCGCGCTCGCCGGTGCACGCCAGTATTATATAATATAATATTTCTAATTGTAGGCAACCCTAGCGTTGTGCGGGGGACTGAGCGCCAATTTTTTTTTGGTAGTGTTAAAAACGGTTTGTAAATAAAGTATCCATTTCGCAAGAACACGATTGTATATAGACATTGTGTTGTGTGTCTTGTTTTTTTAGGTCATGATAGTTAATTGCGTTTTGCTGCCTGCCACTGGACCGCTACTTTTATGGTTGCTCACTAGTTGACGCTAATTAACTCACAACACCATAAACACACTGCCATATATCTTTGGAGTACATTGCATAGTATGTGATTATAGTGGCACCAAATTCTGCCATTGCGAATTTTTATTGTTTATTTTGACTATGGTACTTGCATACTCGTATATATGGCATTTCTCGTCCTATACATACCTAATATTTTTGTAACCACCAGGAAAACATTCCTTAGTATAAGTTACTTCAAATTATGTATACGTCACACTATTTAAGGACATCAAATAATTCCTAGCATCAACAGATCGGCTTACGAAAGCTGGCTGTCATTAATCTCATAAACGATTCGATCTGTAGGTCCTTGCCACTTTGCCACGATTTGCCTGTTTATAATAACTATTGTCTTACAACCACAGGCTGCAGTAGATTTTTATTTATTTAAGTGCGTTCCTTTTTTCGCAGTGAAAAAAAAAACTACTGCGGCCTCTGGGTGTCAGTAGTCTTCAATTTAATTAGTCCACGTAGCTGCCGCTCCTATGTCTAAGGATCCTTCGATTTCTTTCCGCACAGACTATCAGTTTATGAGGGTTCCGTAGTCAAAATGGCAAAAACGGAACCCTTATAGTTTCGTCCAGTCCGTCTGTCCGTCCGTATGTCACAGCGGTTTTACTCAGTACTATAAAGCATATTGTAATTATATTACAGCCAGAGGTGTATTTTGCGTGCCGCTACTTAGTTCATATAAGTTGTGAAAAAATATATGTTTAGAGGGGGCGTTTCGTACATGTACAATTTTTTTTTCTTAATATCTACTTGTGGCACAGAAATAACATTAAGGTTTCTTGAGCAAAAAATTATTAATCGAATATTTTAAGAAATAATCGCTTTCATAGTTTGAAAAAGTGTTCCCCCCCCCTCTAACGTTTGAACGGGAGGTCCAAAATATGTAAAAAAAATCAGGAAGATAGGATATAAGACGAACTTACCACGAAAATTGTTTTGAACAAATTTGATTGAGCCGTTTTTTGGTTTTTGCCAAAAAACTATTTTAACAAAAGGTCGTAAGTACCTCACTTACGCCTTTTTGCTTAAACAGTTTTTTCATAGTATGACGGTACGGAACCCTATGACAGTACGGGAATATGCGTGGTTTGACAGGCATATGGCTGGTTTTTTTTTGGTTGTTAATATTTAGGTACAATACCTTTTTTCTACTCCAGCACTTCTGTGGTATTAATATACCGTTTTTTTTTTATTTTTATACTTGGCATACGTCTTCCACCTTCTGCTGTCTTTCGAGATTTCGCTCTTTTGCTATTTTAGCTGTCGAAGAAAAACTAGTGTATGCAACAGGTCATTATCTCGGGTCTATTATTACAAAACTCGACCACGTCTCGTTTTGTAACGGCAAGCCTCGACCCTTGTTACATCACTGTTGCATATACGACTATATTAGAATTATAGTATTTTGTAGATAATTTCCCTAGATTGTATTGCTCCAGCGAGATAGTTTACGTTGTAGGGTAATGGTAATTACTGACTTGTAAAATGTGTTTTTACCAATAAATATCTGTATCTGTATCTGTATCTGTAATGGAGACACCAATAATCGGCAGATAACTTTTTCTTTAGCTTATGCATTTACTTAGCAACAATCTATTTATAACAGTATGATTTTTGAATTACTTAAAAAAACACGGGAGTTACTTACCATTTAAAAATAGATAATATGTGAGAAATAGCTTGATGAAATGTAATGGTGTTGTTGTTGCAGAGAGAAGCTGTGCAGCGTGCTGCCGGCGCGAGCGCAGGGCTACATGTGGTCGCTGGCGTTCAGCACCAGCCAGCACGGCTTCTCGCTCGCCTCCATGTACCGCAAGATGCAGCGCGTCGACAGCCCCGTGCTACTCGTCATACAGGATACACAGAACAATGTAACTAAACATATCTAACTGATGTTCCGGACTCGTGTCGCTGGTGCATTCGCTGAAGTTTAAACACCTACTTATTGTAGTTTAGGATATCTCACGGAACATGTAGCTCACGCATATTGAGGCACTTATGCACGCAGGGACCCGCACGATATGCGCGATGGAAGTACCTATCTCCTTCAACTGAAGGAGATAGGTAGAAAGTAAAGGTGCAGCAGCACACTACAAGTAGCTACTTGGAGTGTGTTACTGCACCTTTACACGGTTACCGTACTGCATCAACTGCATGATGTTTTTTCCGCAGGTCGCCCTCGTGAGGCGGGACAGCGCTATGCGCTTTATAGCTATGTTTAGCTCTTACAGTTACAGTAGGGGCGTGCGAATCCGGATTCTATAAGAAAGCCTAATTCGCTGTGGAATAGAATACAGTTTAAAGGTCTATTCTGTGTGTAGGTGTTTGGTGCGCTGACGTCTTGCGCGCTGCACCCATCCGAGCACTTCTACGGCACGGGCGAGTCGTTGCTGTTCTCGTTCCAGCGCGTGGACGAGCGGCGCGCGTCCTCCGACGAGCCGCGCTCGCCGCCGCCGCCTGCCACCGCGCCCGCCGCCGTCGCGCCCGCAGTCGTCCTCCCGCCTGACGTAGCCGAAGACGCAGATGAAAAACACGGTACAAACTCAATAGATTATACACACTTAACACAAAACTCGATATTAATACGGGCATGGAAACTTAGTGTTGGCCGGTGCTGGAACAATGTAATCCTTGTATATATTTTATTTACAGACGAAACACCGCCGGTGAAAACAAAATTCAAATATTGGGGATGGACAGGCGACAATATGTATTTTATTCGTGGCAGCAACGACAACATCTCTATTGGCGCTGGCGAGTGAGTATTTCATTGCTTTTTATAGTCACAAGAGATACAATAGAGTTTCCTAGATTTTGATAGCACAGACAGTTAAGTAAATATCATCATTTCATTGTGGTTTGACGGTTAAAGTAACACTATAAAGTTTGACAGTTAATTTGCTTGGAAGAGATAACTTAGTTTGACTCTAGGTACTCCTCAAATGCTATAAAGTGAATAAATGTGTGTTCCGCCTCTCTCTCCAAACTAGAACGGTGCCAAAATCCTGGAAGCTTGCAAATGTACAACCAGTTCCCAAGAAGGGAACGGGGGGAGAGGGCGTGCTGATCCCTGCAACTACCGACCAATCGCCATAACCTCCATGCTCTGTAAAGTCATGGAAAGGGTACTTAACGGCAAGTTGCTGGCATACCTCGAAGCGAACGATCTGCTCAGTGACCGTCAATATGGCTTTCGCCGCGGTCGGTCTACTGGAGATCTATTAACATATGTCACACACTGTTGCGGCGAGGCCATCGAGAGGAACGGTGAAGCGCTTGCTGTTTCACTGGACACCTCGAAGGCTTTTGACAGGGTTTGGCACGCAGGACTAATTAGCCTGCTTCCTGCATACGGCATCCCTGCTGACTTTTGTATCTGACTATCTGACTTTCTGAGTGAACGGTCGATCAGAGTAGTCATTGATGGCTCCTCCTCAGACCTCATGGCTATTGATGCCGGTGTTCCTCAGGGGTCTGTTCTCCCAGCAACACTTTTCCTGCTCCACATTAACGACATGCTGCAACCCAGCATTGTCAGTAATGCAGACGACAGTACGGTTGTTGAGAGATATATGGCTGGTGCAGGAGACAGCAGGGATGATATACGTTCACAGAGAGAGGCCATGGTTGAGCGAGCGAACTCGACCCTTAGTCTCGTTTCCTCGTTGACAACCTGGTCGAGTTCAATGCCACCAAGACGCAAGCGTGTCTGTTTTTCGCAAAACGGAGTCCTTTCCACCTGACTCCTACTTTCCGAGGTGCATCTGTACCTATTACCGACAGTCTGGAAAACCTCGGCATGGAGTTGAGTTCGGTCCTCAACTTTGGCTCCTTAATTGAGTCAAAAGCACAAATTGCGGCCAAAAAGCTGGGCATCCTAAACAAGGTGAAGCGATACTTCACACCTGGACAGCTTCTAACTCTTTACAAAGGTCAAGTCCGATCGTGTATGGAGTATTGCAGCCACCTGTGGGACAGCTCAGCTAAGTATCAGCTTGCCACTTTGGACTCAGTGGATCGCAGAGCCAGGAGACTAATTGGCGACAAAAAGCTAACGGCCAAGCTGCAGTCTTTGGCCCATCGGTGGAAAGTTGCCAGTCTGTCGGTATTCTACAGGTTGCACTTCGGGGAGTGTGCGCAAGAGCTTCATGAGCTTATTCCACCGTCCCCATTCTACCATTGGACTTTTAGACGCACGGCCGGACTCCACCCTTACTAAGTAGACATTCCACCAATTCGTACGAAGCGCTTTGCTTCTTCTTTTCTTATGCGCTCTGCCAAGGAGTGGAATTCTCTGCCGGCGTCTATATTTCCGTGCACATATAACCCGACAGCCTTCAAATCAAGGCTGAACAGGCACCTTCTGGGCGAGCTCGCTCCATCGTAGGCCACGTCTTTGCCCTCGGCTAGTCTGTGGCCAAGAGTAAGCCCATTTGTTATAAAAAAATATATACCCTTTACTTTCGTAAAGCTGTATTCCGTTTTTTTAAATGATATTTAAGCATGTAGATGGTTTATAATTAAATTGTAGTTTGGCCAAGATTCGTGCATAGTCAAGAAGAGGTGGAATTAGGGTACCTATAGGTCGATTCACTAAAGCTGGCACGAATGGAACGAATGAAAGTTATGTCACCTGTCACTTCGAGTGTTAGTGTGAGTGCCGTTCTTATACAGGGACCTCTTAATATTTTGTAAACAACAACAAAATGGGTTTTTGTTATCCAAGAAAAATAAAAATATTATAATATAAGCATAATCTGCACAATATTTAGGCTGAACAGGTAATATATATGTCCGAAAGGTATATTTAACCGTTTGATGTTTGATCACATGTTCGTCGTCCTCGGCTTCGCCTCGGCCGACAATTACATGGGATCCGAGGCATTTCCCACTAAAACGGCCTCGGTATGTAATCTACTATTGCAGAATGGAACTAACATTATTACATCGCAATATCGACCCTTACTTTGTCTGATAATAACTAAACCTGCCATTTTTTATGTTATAGTGTATTTATATTTACTCATCATATAAGATTTCCGTAAGGTTTCTGAATAAAATCATGCCAAAACTGGATCAAACCCTTACACAGTTCTATTGGGAATATTCAATGAATATCATTCGGTTCTGTCATCGGGAACAAGCGGAACTCCGGAAGGCACTAATATAGAATTACAAAAAATCACAGACAGGTATTTATATTGTATTTAGTAATTACCTACTTATTTATTTGTTCCCCGAAGTAATTCGTCTCCGATGACAAATCGGTGTATAACTGGTAATTCTTTAAAAATAGTGACTTTAAGTCACAAGTGTAAAATCAAACGATCGAAATTTTGTATCTCCCTCTCTATCGCACTAGCTCATCGGACAACGAAGAGGTAAATATGTAAGGGACGCATATGTAAGTGAGATAGAAAGGGAGAAGGGAGATACAAATTTTAGTTTATTCCATTTTAGCGGAAGGCCTGAGGCTATTTACTGATCAGCCAGCACCGTCCGTCATCTTCACTGGTCAGTACCAGCTAATCTTTAGGCCTTCGCAAATCGACGGACGGCACAGCATCGAAGAGGCTTCTTTTGCCGCAGCGAACATTGACAAGGAAAAATCTCTCGCGATCGCATCCACCAGCGCGTTGCCAGCGCCGAGGGTGCACGGGACGCCCTACGCTCTGACTCGAAGCAGACCAGCGGATGGGAAGCCAGATAATATTTTGGGTGATCCAAGGCCGACTGGCCGCAGCATTGCGGGGAATGCCTGTCACGCTCATACGCTATCAATAGTACATTACATACCAAGGCCGTTTAAGTGGGAAATGCCTCGGATACCATGTAATTGTCGGCCGAGGCGAAGCCGAGGTCGACTAACATGTGATCCGAGGCTTTCCCATTTACCGGCCGAGGTTTGTATACTATTTTTCAGCCCGACGGAGCCGGCAGGCGGCAATTTAGTTTTGCGTAAAGTGGCGCTTACCGGCCGGAGGACTGAAAAAGAGATTTCCTTAACCAGTCTGTCCTTCCTTCTTTCCTTTCCCATCCTAAGTAATGCTCTCCCCCGCCGTCCGCTGGTTTGCGTTAAGAAAGGCACTGCTTCCCACTAGCAAATTGATAAGGGAAAGTCTGTTGCGATACCGCAAGCGGCCGCCAGCGCCAGGGACGCACGGGACGCCCAGGTGGAAGGGAAGCCAGAGGATATTTTTTGTACTCGGAGGCCGAGTGGCCTCGGCATTGCAGGGGGAATGTTTGTCACGCTCTAACGGTATCAAAAGAGATTTAGTTCAATAGTATGCACAGCGACCTTACAATTTTATTATTGTCAATGCTCTCCTGTCCGTTGATGGATTGCGCTAAGCAAGGCACCGCTTCTCACTTGTTATTTTACACGAGCGAAGCCGGGTTCTCATCTAGTAGTTCATAATTGGTTGTAAATATATTTATGGTTGTGATTTATTGAAATTCTCAACATTTCTAGGGATATTTTGTCATCAAAAGTTTTACTATTTAGCACCTTATTTGGGAAGGAAAAACGTTGAAACTCAAGGTTCGCCTTAAAGCTAGTTTGTTTTTGGGTCATTCTCAAATTATATGACTGCGGTCGGCTTTAACTCCGTCAAACTTTTCATACATTTAATATGAGTTGACGGAGTCTGGACGCAGGCACAAATCTGGATAAAAATCACTTTTCTACTGTTACTGTCAATCTGGTTTGCTATATGATTACAATGGTTATTCACAGCGGCAAGTTCGGGCTGTGGCTGGATGGCGACCTGTACCTGGGGCGCACGCAGCGCTGCACCACGTACGGCAACGAGCCGCTGACGACGCGCGAGGACTTCATAGTCAAGATCATGGAGTGCTGGACCTTCATCTGAGCGACGCCGCCGCCGCCGCCGCCTCCGCCGCGCCCGAGCCTCCGTCGCTCTCACGCCGCTCCACCTTCATATTTCACGACATAAGCTTTAGACTATCTTATGAAATTTGCTATAAAGATTTGACATTTTTACAAGTCAGTCTTTTCGACTGTAGTACCGATGAGTCTGAGAACGATTTTGTACTCGCATCGTGACTCGATTGGCGTAGAATGACATCGATAGGCCGCAACGAAGACAATATATCGAAACTTCTAAGCGCATTTCTAGTCAAATGTACTAAACTAAACCTGACCAATGTTTTGATTCTCTTCGAATTTAGTGGCGTGTTCTGATGGAGCGCCGACCCGGAGTCGGGCGCGGGCGACCTCTCGCGAGTAGAGCAAGTGCATTAATCCTAGTCAATTGTCACTCGTATCTAAGTTGACGGTTTGTAGAAGATGGCAAGAGCTGCTAGCGCGAGCTCTCGGGTAGACGTCACAGTTCGCGTAGCGGCGGGACCGAGTCCGCCGGCCGCACCTTGACCAGCCCAATACTGATTACGTGTCAATTCATACAATTACTATTGTGCATTGTTATTAAGAAAATATTAAAACGTATTTGTTACGAATAAATCAATGTATAATGTTATGTAGCAAGTTTATAACTAAGGAACAGCCGATTTAAGTAAGGTGTTACGGGAATTATCAAAGGTCTTGCTAAATTATATACAGTGACATTATTAAACATATGGATTATGTTAATTATTATAACATATGGAGTTGACTGGAATCACGGATGATTCCGATAAAATTTAAACTGCTGAGCACCGGCTCCATCTATTGACGAGCTTTGCTCTCTTAATTTGTTGATATACACTACTCGTGCATTTGTGGCCTCCGCCTTGCAGACATTGGGAAGTTCACTTGATTGAAATAACTCACATTGACACTGATTCTTGGTGGATCTGGACTGAGACATTTTTGTTACGTAAAATATTACAGTTTTTTTATATAACTTTTTGCACAGGACGGCCACTTGGCACGGTGGCAGCTTCTCCTGAACATACATAATTTAATTTTAGTACAGTTATTTCTCAAATAGACCACATTCTCAGAATAGATAAATCTAGACCAACTACTAAGTATGCCTACATCCCCGACACTTCTAATATGCTTTATATAATTACTGAAATATATGACCTGCATTAATACATGTAACTACAAAATGTATTTAGAAGTAGTTTTTAGTGAGTTGTCAGTTTGGCAGCTACGGCACCACTAGGTAGCCGTCGGCCTACTGCACATTCTCAATTGATCTGTTTTACTATCTGAGACCACTCCAGACGCGGAATGTGTAAGGAATATGTACGTGCAACATGCCAATATACACTGTTCCACGTCTGTGTAGTTGATACGTGCGATTGTCAACGCATTGCATTCTGATGAGAAGCTGCATTCCAGCCAGTGGTGTAACGTTTGCTGATTACATCGCCAGCAAGTATCAATATTCGACAACTGTGGGGTCGATCAATTAAGAATGTGCAGTTGTAACGAGCTGTCTGCTTTAAAAATCAGTATATATCACAAGCCTGGAACAATATAACATATCTGAATGTCTATTACATATGCCTTTATAAATAATAACTGTAGCACCTTTCCCTTTTTTTATTAATTAATATAACAAGATTTCATGTCCATGGTTTTATGCTTATTTTTTTGTTATATCGAGTCATAATAATAGTTCTATTAGTGAGCATTGCTGTTCTGTGATTTTATTACTCAGGTTTGTTGTTACTGTACTTGCAGTAAACGGCTAAGTAAGTTTATTTTAGAAGAACAGTTGACAAGCTCGTTCCATTCATTATTATATGTTGGCTTAGGCTAGAAGTAAAATTTGTTATATCAGAGTGTAAACAATTATTTTTGTCATGTAACGCTTCAGTACAGAAATGAGTAGCCGATATTTAATATTAAATTAGTAAAGAAATAGTAATATTAGAGGGCTTGATGAATATAATCGTCATTGTGCTTAGTAATCGTGTCACTTAGCATGATGTTACTCAGATTTATCTGGTCGTAGAGCATTACTTTTGTGAGTGTAAGCGCACCGCGAGCCGCGCGCCGCGTCCCTCGCCGCGCCGAGCATTGTGCCACCGGCGCCGCTTACACTACTGTACGCTTTTCGTGTACCTATATTACAGACTATTCCTTTTGAGATTATTGGAGTTTATATGCAATACGCAATACGCAAAATAATATTAATGTGATTACCTATGTAATAGTAGTAAATATATTGTGAAGAAATATTTTGAAGCAATGTGCAGACATAATGAAATATTTAGTCCCATCACAAGCAATAATATCGGATAAATGCAATACATATTTAATATAAACCGGGCTGCACACGGCGCTTCCACCCGTCACCGGTCGTGCAGTTGTCATATACAGAGAGAGCACATTGTTTTGAGGGTGTCTGTATAAGTTATTATTGTTACAAATTTATAAATAATTAGACTTGTTGAGTAGCTGTGACAAATTTAAATATATTTATTTATTCACTTTTGAGTTTCACTATAAGATTATTGTAGTTTCATAATTTTTGTGATGATTATGTTATATAAGTTGTTAAAATGTAAAGCAAAGCCATAATAATTGAGAGTATATTATTTTGAGAAAAACTAGTCTTATTTATTGAGTTTACAGTATATTTGATGAACATTTATGAGCAAATTTTAGAGCTAGTAATGTCGTGGACGATTGCTGTGGTGACCGTAGCTCCTGTCGTCGTAACCGCGAGAGTGGTCGTGTCGACCGCGGCCGTCCCGCCCGTCCCGCGAGTACGGCTGGTTGCGGCGGTTGAAGCGCCGGTCGTTCCGCCGGCCGCCGTTGTTCGGCACCCACCATGATTCCACAATAGGCGGTTGACTAGGCTCCCCTTTAAACACCTTCATAAATTCTTCATCATTTTCTGTATATCTGTCTTTAAATTCTTCCTCACAACTAGCTAAGAATTGTTTGTCTTGGTCTGATAAATTGTCAGCGGTAGCCATAGTCCTTAGAAGTTTACAGGAAACTTGATCAATGAGTCTGTAACTGTAAAAAAGGTAAATCAATAGTGTTTTATTAATTTTATTATTGACATTTTAATAGGGATGACGACTAGGTTGAAAAACAATAATTCCATTTAGTCCGTCAGATGATCAGTCAGAACAGATGATTGTTAAACACGTATTTTTTTCTTCTTCAAGTTAACTAAAATTTACAAACATAAAGATCACTATAGTTCCGGGGTGAGGGCTTGTGACGACACTATTGGGTAAGAATAGGGATAACGACTAAGTTCAAAAACTATTATTCTAATTAGTCCGTCAGTTAGATTATATAAAATTATTAGACACGTATTTTTTCCTTTTTCAATTTAACTAAAATTGACGAAGATAAAGAGCATCAAAGTTCTGGGTGGGGGCTTGTGACGTCACTCCTAGGTAAGAATTGTACCTAGGACTGACATTACGCGAAACTTGAACGCACTGTATTTTTGTCATTTTTGATTTGAAGAACAATAGAAAAAATACGTGTACAATATTTTTTTATAGTCTAAAAGACGGACTAAATAGATTTTTTCAGTCGTCTAGCCTATTGTACGTAAGTGTGACGTCATGTGAATCTTGAATGCACTTTAATTTCATAATTTTTATTTTTCCGTACCAAAATGCTATAAAAGGAACCCTTATGGTGTAACTTTGTCTGTCACATCGTTAAATATCTCGAGAACTACTAAAGCTACCGATTTGAAATTTGGAATAGTATTAGATTTAGCGCATATTTCAATTTATTTTCAATGGAAAATGCCCGATAAATGAGGAGGCAAAAATTAAAAGTTTAGTAAATGGGTCATGTGGGGTACATCTCATCAAGTACGTATAACCAGGGATGGTTGTAAGGGGACCTGTGATTTACACGAAACAGCAAAAATAGGCAGAAAATCACTCACTTAAAATTATGAGGTATCACGCGCCATGCATGTAATAAACAGGACTAGAACACCTTAATGTACACTTTGAAAAGAACGCATGAAAGAGGCAAAATGGGGTAGTTTTCTTGTCGTATCTTTTTGCCCCATTAACCAGCTAAGGAAGCTTTAAGTATGTTAATTCTCACAGGGTTTTTGTAGTTAATATTTTTTTATTTTAATTGGAGAATGCCCTTCAGGCTTGTATACTAGCTTTGTAAGGCCCTCGGGGCATTGTAGACCAACCTTTGTTTTTGTTTTTATTATTTTATATTTTTGTATGTAGGTAGTGAAAAAGTTACTTGTGCAAACATGTAAATTGTTTCTGAGACTTTCTGCTTCTATTGGGTCAAACACAAAACTATGTTCGGAGTCTTTCTGGTGGACTATTCTAAAGTTAAGGGCTATAGCCTATAAAGTTCGATTTTCTTATTTAAGCCTTCTCTACATTAAGGTGTACTCCCTTTCAATTGCATTGTATGATAAAAATCATTACTACATGTCCACAAGCTGTTAACAATAGTCCACAGTGAAAGAAATGTTTGTGTTCGGCTGAACTTTAGAGCCGATCTTTCCTGTGGCCAATAGTTAAGAGCTTACATGTAGTCATGATTTTTATCATACAATTTAATAGAAAACAGTACTTTTTAATGTGGATAAGGGTTCAATAAAAAAATCAACCTATATAGCTCTTAACTTTTGAAAAGTCCACCAGAAGGCCTAGTATACATTTTTATTTGTAGTATTTGACATTTACTTCTCGATCGTGTTAGCGTATCGAGAGTTCAGATTAGATTTGCCGTTTATATAAATCATCTGGCTACTTTCATATTTTGACCTCTCGATACGGAAACGCGGTCGAGAAATAAACGTCAAATATGACAAGTAAAAATGTATACTAAGCCATCAGAAAGATTCCGAACATTGTTTTGTATTTGACCCTATTACTCCATTCCTTTGTCTTGTACAAATTTGACATTCATAAATAACTAAAACAACATACAATAAAGCAGTCTGTTCCTTCTAGCATAAGCCAACAAATAATAGGACTGACAATTTATAGGACTGACAATGTCAACATCTGAAACAAAAATAGCCTAAGTAGTCCATGTTGGGGGTAACTTTGTATGGACATTATCAGTTCCATAGAGTTTTTGTTAATGCAATCAAATGTATATGTATAATGAAGAACAAGACACACAAGGCATATATTGAGATCTTCCCTGAAACCTGAAAACAAACAAATGACAAGATTGTTTCTGCAGAACTCACAATACATCATTCACAATAAGCTACCCACTCTCAAGGAAGAATACCAGTTCCCACAAACACCCTTGTGTTGCAAATATAGTTACAATATTCTCCAATAATTGATGACAGAACTAAACAGAATACTTCATCAGGTGATTTAAGGCTTTCAGGATTAATAGACTGGAATATCCAGCCTAGAAATGCTCCACATTCAGGGCAAACACACAGCTTCCATTGATATCCAGGGAACCATGAATTGTCAACCTGCCACTGTAATATATAAAATAACTTCAGTTAGGAATTTATCCATGACTGTAATAAGCTTATGAGTAGAGCCTCTTCTGATACAAGCACAAGTGGAAGAAAAATAAGCAATTACCACTTTCTTAGATGTTGAACTTCAGGATGCTACCAGAGAACATTATGTAGTAGATATGCTATATTATATATAACTCATAGAAAATTGTTAACTGTGACTTCCCTACAAATATGTTTGATAAGTTACCTTTAGAAAGCAGTTTAGATATCTACATTTTATATTCATCATACTAAAGCAACCATGACCCAATGGTTTATAAATTAATTTAAAATAAGATAAGAGACTAACATACCTCTCCAAAACCTTGGCATGTAGACTGGGTTGTAGTTATCACTGGGAATTGGAAAACTATATCATGTGAAACTACTTGTACAAGAACTGTTTCTCTATTGAATAATGTGTCATTGAATGCATAGAAAGAAGACGGGCTTAATTTGGATATTAGGGAATTGACCGAAGACGCGTCACTCCCGCAGGCTCTGCACAAAATATTTCCTGGATTTCGTGATTCTGAAATTATAGATCAACTCAACAACGACTAATTAGCGTATACTAATAAACCAACATAAGATAAATATAATTTACCAGTAGAGTTTTTACCGCCGGTCTCAGTAGACGTTCCGGAGTTATCCAATATAATTGTACCTATTTCTACAATAAATGAGCATACAAATATCAAAACGTATGATGAATTCATTGTATTGCATACCTAAATTACTCCTTTTTCTGGAACAACTGTATTATATGCTCAGTGGAACAACTCATGAAATCCGAAAAATTCAAGATTATCGCAGCAATATCTATCGAGTAAATCGAGTTATCAACAAAATGTTATTGTCATTGTCAATGCCACATTCTAGACTATGGTTCATAACGGATCCTAAAAGCCTTTCTACACGGTTGCCATCAAGGCCGGGCTTCATGAGAAGATTGAGAACATACAGAACTTCCTCTCTATCGCGTTATTCGAGAAACGTTTCTACTTTAGCGAACAACAAAGTACACACACACAAAGTTTCGATTTTAGCGATAAACTCTCTATGAGACTACAGATTCTATATATACAGTTACACTTACTGTATATATTTCGAGAATAAATGATTTTATAACTATACCATGGTGGTATATTATCGGCTCCCTTCAAGCGAATGTCTTGTCTGCGAAGCCACAATCTTAAAAAAAAACAAGCAGCTGTCACTGTCAAAAAATGTTAGGTGAATGTCAAAACACATACTGAGGAAGTGAGGAAGGAAAATCGTCACCTAACTAGCCAACTAGACAATTGGTACGAATTTACAGTGCTGACGAATAATATTTTGTCGTTAGTCTAACGATTCATGTTACTAAAGCGGGTATTATACTATACAGTACTGTGATTTAACTTTGCATTATTTGGTTTAGGGATTTGTGTATTTGAAATTTTTATTTATAATCAACATCTTGACTTGCCATGTAATTTTTGTTACCTATTTATGTGTCCGAGAAATTTCGATTCCTTCTAACGCAGATAAAGAAATTGCTACGCCTCCACTATGTCTGAGAATGTGAATATCGACCTGTCCGGGGAAATGAACACGGCAACTGAAAAGAAAGGATTTCATAAGTATGTGAATGACATGGAACTGTAAGTTTACAAATTTTACTGCGTGTGCCGTGTTGTTCACGCTTGTAGCGGAAATTTTATGGTTTGCTTATCATCTCATCCTTAATTGCATTGTTACCAGTTTTGTTTGCAATATAAAGGTCTACAATCTACATACACTGTTTAACCACTACCCTCCATAGTTATATTACCAGAGTGTACATGTTTGTCTTGCTTAAAAATAGTATTTCTATGCAGACAAAAAAGGATTAGATTACTTTCCCTCGTCCTTTGAAATTAAAGTTAATTAAGCTTAAGAAAGTAATGTGATGTCCATAGGAACTGAGACTAGCTTATAGACACATATTGTGGCTTTTATTTTGTTGAGGTGCATCAAAAATATAGAGAATGTACAGGGGCTGTGCATGCATGTTTACTGTAGATTGGGCACATTATATGAGCCTTGTCAGAATTGTACATGGAATCTAAAACAAACAACCATGCAAAGTCATTGTCCCTGGATATCAATATTATATGTAATTCTTTAGGTTTATCCTTCTTGTGATTAAAAGCATTCAAGCCTTTTGCAAACAAGTCTTGACAGTCCTATATTGAGTATTTATTAGATAGTTACTGTTATTTATTTCTTATTTATACTTTATGTGTACTGCATAATACTAGTAATTCTTTAGAGGAATTAATTGTGATGTCTTTTACATTTAGTTAAATGGCTCAGGACTAAATTTATCTCTATTCATGTGGTATGCGGGTCAAATTGCCTGTAACTTACATTATGATTTTGCTTTTAAGGCTGATGCAACACATCCGTAGTGGTGGTGGTCAGGCATTGTTGATGGGTTTTTTGGCATCTAGACGACCTTGGACACAGTTTGTTGCCACAGAAAATTTTAAGGTAATTATTTTAAGGTCTTGAAAAATTTAACAAGTTGCATACATACATTTACAAATATAAATGCAATTTTATCTTCATAGTGAAATTAAAAATATTTGTAACGATCACATAGTATAAAAAAACATTTAGGCTACTTGGAAATTCTGTTCTGAATGTCTTAATTTGATTTTAGGTTCCAGCATCACTGCCTAGGCTGACTCGCCGCATGTACCGAAATGTCGAATATTTTCAAGCCAATTACTTCATGGTCTTCCTGGGATTATTTTTATATTGTCTGTAAGTGTAATTATAACCAGACCCCGTTATCAGTGGTGAAAACTCATTGAAACCAAGGGTTGGCAAAACTACTTATCCTAAAATCACCTTCGGTACATAACTTCGCCTTAACAAATGTTTTACAATTTTTTAACCATAAATCGTAAAATTCAAGTAAGGTCATTCATCGCGTACAATTTCAAATGAGTATTTAAATAATTTTCTTGATCATATTTTATTACAGTAGGCGAAATTGGGAAACAAAGGCGAAATAAGGATATATGACGGTTTTTATTTTTAAAATTAAAACTGCTTGTTTCACTACATTTAATTAGAAATATATTATTTGTAATGTGTTTTGCATAGATTACAATTTACATATATTACTAAGGCGAAGTTATGTACAACAGGCGAATTAAGGATTTCAGACTTCATGTAATTTTAGCAACCCTTGTTCAATAAATTTTCACCACTGATAAACCGCTAACCGATAAAATTTAAAAAGTCGGTCTAGTATGCTTATAACCTTATAAAAAAAATTAATAACAAATCAAATAATAAATTAATAATAAATTAATTGACTGGTCTACTATTAAATAATTCAATTATTTTACAGCATCACTTCTCCATTTCTTCTAATAGCAATGGTTGCCAGTTTCTTTGGCTACAGAAAACTTACTGCTGGACCAAATACATGGAAGGTAAGAAAATGTCAATACTTTGAAATCAATAAATTTTTTAAATTGAATAATTATTGCTGAATTTACTTACAGCCAAAAGTGAGTGCTATTTATTTAGTATTTTGTAACTAATGATTGGGCTTTCAACTAATCCTTTAATGTCTATACTTCCGTGTTTCTCAGTTATGCACACTGCTAAAGAAATTTTTAAATTCATTCAATGAGTGTAAGGCGGATGTCACACTGGATGCGATTCGCACCACACTCTGGTTTCTGATAAGGATAACGCTCCCCCTTGCACGCCGGCGTGTGCACGTGTGGTGCGAATCGCATCCAGTGTGACATCCAATTAAAAAGTCGATCACACTGCAAAATAAAACTGAATAACTTATTACGATTTTGTCTTCAATTACTGCGATTAGAGACAATTATTGGGGTCGAAACTCTAGGTCCATGTGGTCCCAAGCGCACGCAAGTTTTTTGTAGAAATAGCGAAACGTCTGGTTGATGTAACTGGTGACCGAAGAGCTGGTGGCTTTCTCGCACAACGTATCAGCATTGCGATACAACGAGGAAATGCCGCAAGCATGCTAGGTACAATGCCTCAAGGACCTATTTTAGATTTAAGGTAGGTAGAGGCAGGTAGGTAGGTAGTTACACTTACTGTATATATTTTGAAAATAAATGAATTTTACATTACTGCGATTAGTAAGTAGGTAATATTTATTACCTGATGTCATATACTTACTACAGAAAAAGTGATCAAGGCCCCCGGTGAGCAGGGCTGGGATCGAACCAGCGACCTCCTGCTTTCGCGGCAGAGGCGAACTTACAATAATTTATCTTTTGTGATCTAAGGTGGTAATAGTAGTAGGTAAATAATACATTGAGTGCCGGGAACCCGCTAGGGGAGTTCTCTGTGGGTGCTCGCTTTCCGCTACAAGGCGAGAAAACGACGGAATCGGCTACGAGCGTAGCGCGTAGCACTCGCTGGCACTCAATATGTTAATTTCCAAAATCACTACATAGTATAAAACAGTCGCTTCCCGCTGTCTGTATGTATGTATGCTTAAGCCAGCACTTGTGCTGGGTCTACAGGGAGTTTTATTTCTGTCCCACTTCGTATCTTTTCAGTGACAAAAATAAGATAGACCCAAAACGGCTTTCACATTTATTGTCTCCGTTACAAACTTGGTAGTAGCTCAGTAGCCCTTGGAAAAGAGTAAGTACCGCGACAGTGACTCGCGCACGTGATGGTCTACCCGCCTCTTTTAAATTAATACAGATTAGTGATGTAACGAATATTCGCAAGTTTTGAAGTGTTCACATTGATGAAATGTATCAAATGTATGAAATAAATATGCGCATCGAATTTTGCGAATATTAATTACATACATTTTTGGCAAATAGTACCACTTTCTCTGTTTCCCTAAATACCTAAGTAGCAAAAATGTCACTATAGGAAACATAGAACGTACTTTCTGCCAAAATGTATGAAATAAAATATTCAGAATATTTTATTAATACCTATATATTTTATATTCGCATCAAATTTTGAGAATACGAATGTGAATATGTATATAAAAATGCGCTATACTATCTATCTCGCGCACGAGCTAGCACAGTCTTGTGCTAGGGATATATTTTATATGAAATGTGTTGAGCGTACCGACTTGTTGTCTTAGATCGGGAGCTACGAGCTGACGAAAACACAGCAGTACTCGGTCGCGGCCGCGGGCTCCATGGCTATCTGCTGGTTTGCCGGCGTCGGAGCTGTGGTATTCTGGGTTTTAGGTAATTATTTCTCTAACTATAGCTAAAGTTGAACGGTACAGTAGGTAAGTATTATTTACGACCTCAAAACGTAATTTCAAACCCGATGTTACCTAAAATAATAAAATATTTGTAATGCTTGTATTTTTATGATAGTTGTCAATGTTATGTAACTTGACAAGAATGAATTACATTTTAATTGTCGCTAACTAAACGGTGCTTCTCGTCCACTCCACTACAAAATGAGAACGCAGAAGCCCGTACGCTCCTGGCCGCTGGTTAACTTGGTTATCGACAGCCTTGTTAAGACTGTCTTGTGTGCTTATCCTGATTTATACCTATTTTATATTATTTTAGCCACGAGTCGATAACGTCTGCCGGATTCGAAAGTTTTTGCACCGTTTGCATATACTTTCGAATTTTCAACCATTTAAGAACGAGCAAGATGCAAATCCTTTGGAATCGCGCTAGCGATTGTCATTTAACAGCGAGTCATGGCACCGGTATTGTTTGCAGGTGCAACGGTGACGATAGTGGCGCTGCACGCCGGCCTGTTCGACGCAGAGACGCTCGCGGTCGACGACGCCGAGCAGTTCCCCATGATAGAGCAAGTCTGACACTTGTACCACCTCAGTCACCTCACACACTCCACTACCGGTGGAACTGCCTATTGTAAACACTAATTTTAGCCGTGTGACATATATATGACTATGGTGTGCATTGTAACATGAGCAAATATTCATTTTTATTTGACATTTTTGCGAAAAAAAAAACAATATTTTGCAGTAATAAACCTTATATGTAAATGTTATCACGAATTACTGGTTTTAAATAAGTTAATTTGCAATATCAAATTAGTGCCAGTGCGCATTTAGAAATTTGCCGCCTGTAAGCTATTTAGATTTTGCCGCCCCAATCCACTGCGATAACTCGAGTAGCTAGTTATTAATTACGAGGAATGTCGAAGCGTGATTATTTATCCTCATCTATTTTTTCCACTAGGAAGCGTTGGTAGCCCAGCGGTATGGTGTGCTACTTTCAATCCAAAGGTCGCGGGTTCAAATCTTGGCGGTTTTCGTACCAATGAGTTTTCCGAAACTTATGTTCTTCCGAAAGACTAAAAAAAAAAACTGCGCGTGCCAAGCGTGGCGTGTATGGCCCGAAGGGGGACCGAAGAGTATAACTTGCCATTATGCTTAGCGTTTGTGGACTATGAGAAAGCCTTCGATTTGGTGGAAATATGGGCATGCTCGAGTCTCTTCAGCAATGCCATATTGACTATCGGTACATTGAAGTGTTTGTATATAGTAACGCCACAATGTCGGTCAGAATACAGGAGCAGAGCACGAAGGCGATTCCGTTGTGAAGAGCTGTAAGGCAGGGGACGGTATCTCTCCGAAACTGTTTACTGCAGCAATAGAAGACGCCTTCAAGCTCCTGGAATGGCAAGGACTTGGCATCAACATAAACGGCGAATACATCACTCACCTTCGGTTTGCCGACGACATCGTAGTCATGGCAAACTCGATGGAAGAACTCAGCACGATGCTCGATGACCTCAACCGAGTTTCTCAACGGGTAGGCTTGTGTAGGCTAAATTTATGTCAAATGCCAATGTTATGCCCATCCCAGTCTCTGTTGAAAGTTCGGTACTCGAAGTTGTTGACTCGTACAACAACTTCAAACTACTACACTGTCAAGGTGGTAGGTAGGTGACTAGGACAAGTAATCCAATTAGGTAGGACCAACTTCGAGAAAGAGGTCAGCCGCCGAATCCAACTCGGTTGGGCAGCGTTCGGGAAACTACGCAATGTCTTTTCGTCCGACATACCACAGTGCCTCAAGACAAAAGTTTTCTATCAATGTGTGTTACCAGTGATGACTTACGGTGCCGAAACGTGGTCCTTCACTATCGCTATCACTATAAAGTCGCTCAACGAGCTATGGAGAGGGTTATGCTAGGAGTTTATCTACGTGATCGAATCAGAAATGAGGAGATCCGTAGACGAACTAAAAGTCACCGACATAGCCCTCCGGATTAGCAAGCTGAAGTGGCAATGGGCAGGCCATCACATTGCACGCAGAGCAGATGGCCGATGGGGTCGAAACGTACTCGGGTGGAGACCACGGCTTGGCAAACGCAGCGTAGGACGTCCACCCACAAGATGGACAGATGACCTTATGAAGGTCGCCGGGAGACGCTGTATGCAGGTCGCTTCCAATCGGTACATATGGAGGTCCAAAGTGGACGCCTATGTTCAGCAGTGGATATCTTATGGCTGATATGATGAAAGTTCACTTTGTTTGAATACGCTAGCTCTTTTCTTTTCGTACATATCATCATCATCATATCAGCCATTAGACGTCCACTGCTGAACATATAGGCCACCCCTTTGGACCTCCATGTGTATCGGTTGGAAGCGACCTGCATCCAGCGTCTCCCGGCGAGTTTATCTGTCCATATTGTACAGGTGACCTTATGAAGGTCGCCTGTACAATATCATTTGATATTTACCAATCTTATATTTATTTACCAATTGATATTTACCATTTGATATTTAACATCGTAAGGAAACCGGACTAATCCCAGTAAGGCGTAGTTTACCCTCTGCGTTGGAATGTCAGATGGCAATTACGTAAAACTAGCGCCTACCCCAAATCTTGGGATTAGTTGCCAATTCCGGCTTCCCGGCTTAGGGGGCCGCGGCATAAGCCGGGAAGCGGCTAGTAAGATGATGATGATCTATTTTTTCCACTACGGTTACAAAAGCGCTATGACCTGGCCTACTTTATCTTTTACTTTAAAGACTGTACCTTAAAGACATATACATTCCTTTTTTGAAAAGCTTCATACAGTAGGTAGTCTTTTAGGAAGACTTCGGCACTCTGGCAGGTAGTTCATTTCACAGCCGGAGCGTTCGTGGGAGGAGTCGATTATGAACGATGCAGTGGTAGAGTTTATGCATAAGAATCTTGGTTTCTATGGGAATTAGTCGGACAGTTCTAACGAAAAAAGTGGTTTCGGCGTAGGTTTGCATTATTTACAATAGGTACATTTGTCCACTTAAGCTTCTTAATTATTTACATACCTTATCCTTTGATGGGCATCTGGAATCTGAATCAATACTATTACTTTTCTTACCGTCACTTGCACCACCCGGGCTTGGCCAACAAAACAAGATTTAGGGTAGCGGCACCAGTAATGGACAAGGGACCAGTAACGTACAGTCGCCATCAGATATATCGTAGCGGGCGAGGTCCTCAAATACTTCTGAGCAGGGTTAAACTTCAATAAATTTATTACAACAGATCCGCCAGTAACATCTGAGCACTAAATTTTTTCATAAATATATGAACATCAATTATTTCAGTAATTTCTGATCATACAGTGAGGTAAAAATATCTAAACGCACAAATCGTCACAGGTATCTAAGCAAAAGAAGTGGTCACAAATATCTGAACCTTTTTTGAGGAAAATATACCTTAACCTGGTAACAAACAATTCAAACTACTGTACCAGTTACATTTTGTGTGCTTACACAAAGCTATAATATTGTCATGACATATTTGACATAGGTAGGTTCAGTTGCCATCAGGTACTTGAAACTGCCCAGGTGCTCAGAAGTATCTGAACACGGCGCTATTGTCAGAGTGTTACAGTGCATGTTCAGATATTTGTGAGAGCCTTGGCAGTTCCGATATACCTGATGGTGACGGTACCTAATTAATTAATTATCCTTTCAATAAAATTAGATCATACTCGTATACGGCTTTTAGTATGATTTAATGTTGGGATATAAATTATTACGCTAGTTTATGGCCGAAGGCCCGCTCTCAATAAATAATATGCATAAAATAATATTATTGTTGGCGACGCAAGCGCCTCCTGCAGTGCAGATGTCTTTACAACTTCGATAGCCTCTGATGCTGATGGGGTTCTCAGCCAGCAAGTCGAGAGCTTCGGATAATTACCCCAACCATCGAACAAATCATCCACCTTACATATATGTGTGTATAGTTCAGTAGCCAAATAATGTAATAAAAACATATCGAAATTATCTTATTCTTACATTTTCCCGATCTTTCTAGTCACATGACGCTATCCCTTTCTGATATTTTACGGAAAAATCGAGAAGGATATGTTCTCGCTCACATCCTTATACTATTTGTTCTAGAGACTTCCGATTTTTAAGTTTAGCCAAACTTACAATGTTGGTTCCCCAAACGACAACTACGTACAGCTTCCTAAGCTTGTCAAGTTTGCGAAGGACATAAGTAACTTTGTATAATTCACATAGACGTTCATTCCAAGCGCTCAAGAATTACAAATGCTTTAGTTGTTGTATTGCAATTTTGGACTTTACTACTATGGCAATTAAATACAAAAATAACTACTCGTTTTATCTAGACTTTCTCGCAATTAGTTATTAATCTTGTTAGCTTTTTGTAATGAATTTTGTCATTCATCAATATAAGTAGTAGAATAGACGATCAATAAATATCACAATATAAGATAAAGATCACAGTATTTATTGTACGACTAGCCTTTGCTTCAGGAAACAGAGTCGAAAATACTACAAAAGTCTAATGTTAGGGTACTTACTCATTTAAACGCTCATATTCTGGCGCCTTTCCTTTAAGTAAAGCTTGATATTATGAAAATAATCAATGTATTCACTTCCATACAATGCCGCGTCGCATAATAAGATGTGGTCATCGTCACTCATGTCGTCAATATGGACAAGACAACACGGTAAATAGTGCTGCCTGTGACAAGAATCCTCCTCTTCCTCCTCTTGCGGGGTCCTGTATATAGTTGCCGATTTCTAAGTCTGAACTTTTGACACATCGAAATACCCGTAGAACGTAAACGCGCAAGATACTTTGGAATTATAAACAAACTCCCATAAAGATATTACAGCTAGTCATGTACATAAACACAATATTTCACTTTTCATTAAACATAATGTGATGAATTTTAAATTTTTTCATACATTAGTTATTGAATATTTTACGATAACAATTTAGCATGCCAACAGTTACGGTCTACGTCGTTTTTTTTTAAATTTAGTGTTGTGACCATGTCTGCTGTTCCAATTCGTACAACTGTCTGTTAATCGATAAAAATCGATCTTGTTATCAATAGGCAATACAGTAAAAAATCAAAACAAAACGATTAAAACGAAAATAAAACTAAGTACGATGTGGAAAAAATGTTATTTAAAATAAGACAAATTAACTATGACGATTTTTATCTTACATTTTAAGAATTCAACAGTATTTATTTCTGAACGAAACTAAGATGACTTTGGAAAAAATCGTATGACAAATGCGCAGTTTGTCGAAGTTTCTCGGTCTTATCAAATACAAATCCGTAGTAGTAAAATCGAATCAAACAATTCATCACTAAAATCAATAATCGCTGAATTTGACAAACGATTTGTCTTAGCCTCATCACTAAGTACGTCAATACTCAAGTGTCAAAAGTTCAGACGAAAAAGGGCGGGAAACCTCGAACTACGTGCGCGTCTCTCTGGGATTAGTTGCAAATTTTATTATTTTTAGTGGTCAACGCTGTGTATGTAACTTGTAAATATTTATAGTAGTTAGTTTATTATTGTTTGTACATATTTTCACATCATTTAGGTAAGTTTTTTTGGTGTATATACCTTTTCATCGTCGCCCAACATGGGCGACGATCCTCCCGACCCGGGTGGCGGTGAGTCAGGAGGGCCACTGGTTTCCCACTATGTAACTGTAGATCATAATGTAGAACCTTTAGATCACAGCATGGATACAGATAGCTCAGTATGCTCTCAGACTAGGAAACGCCGGAATGCAACAAGAAGGGTTTGTCGACATTGCAATAAGAGAATTCGACGTAATAAGGACAATAAAAATAACGATAATAGAGATAGAGATTCGATTCATAATTATTGTGATTGTCAGGACTCCAAAAATAAAACAGCTAATGCTCAATTTCAAACTCCAGCTCCGACTTCATCCTCAACCTCGGCCCCTGCTCCTCCTTTGGCTCAGTCTAAGGTCTCGGCCCCGGCTCCGGTTGTAGTAAATAACGCTTCTCAGCCCACAGATATATTTAGAAAGCAATATAATGAAACTGATTGTTCACCTTACATTGTGCATGTGCAAAAACAGCAAGAATCGCCCAACGATGGTACATCCATTCACTCCATTGCCTTTGGCAATTTTCTTAAAAAACAGAATTTTAGGAACATTATCAATGGTAGTGTAAAACGTATAGGACGTAATAGGGTCTGTTTATCTTTCTCTAAATATCAAGATGCCAACCAGTTCCTGAATGATAGCAGACTGCCAGATAATAAATACAAGGCATTTATCCCATCTTTCAACGTAATTCGAATGGGTGTAATTAAGGGTATCCCAACTGAATGGTCGCTAGATGAAACTAAAGAGAATATTAATACACCTATTGGTTGTGGGGAGATACTTAAAGTACGAAGAATTAACTATAAAGTTATGGTTGATGGGTGTCCAGTCTGGAAACCATCACAAACTGTGGTTGTAACATTTGATGGGCAGGTTCTTCCTAAACGTATATTTATGTGTTACAATGCCATCCCTGTAGACCTATATGTATACCCAACAATCCAGTGTTACAGCTGTTGTCGCTTCGGTCACACCCAGGCACAATGCAGGTCCAAGCCGCGTTGCTACAAGTGTGGTCAGAGTCACACTGGCTCCTCATGTAGCATCGAGGAGGACTGTGCATCATGTTGTCTCTGTACTGGTATTCATTTTGCAATTAATAAATCTCGCTGTCCTGAATATGAGCGCCAGAAGAATATTAAACTTACTATGGCACAAAATGCTATTTCCTACTCAGAGGCAATGAAATTGCACGCACCGGTCACTAGGCCTTATGCTGATGTGGTTATGACCACCTCACCAGCTCCGCAGACACAAACATTCAATAGTTCTTCTATTCCCCGTTCAACTACACACTCTTTTAAAAAAACTATTACTTTAAAGCCACGAACTTTGCCAAAATTACAAAAAGGATTTGACTCTGTCTCACATAATAATTTGATTAACGATTACAATATGCCATCTCCCTCAGGAAATGGTTGTGCTATAAAAGAGCAATCTAATAAGCAGTCTGTGAAAGAACTCATACTAGAACTAATCAAATTACTTTCTAGTGACAATAATAATTCAGAACCGACCAACGTTGCTCATATTACCAGTCTCTTTTCTAAAGTTTTTATAAATAATGGACAACAACTCCAGGATTCTACAGTGGAATTGTCGGAGCATCAACAATAAGAAAAGTGATCTCATACATTTAATTAAAAAATTTAATCCATTTGTTATAACTCTCTCTGAAACATGGCTCAGGCCTGAGTTATGTTTTAGAGTCCCCGGCTATGCCTGCCTCCGTGAAGACCGATCAGATGGGCATGGAGGTGTAGCCATCCTTGTGAAAAAATCATTTCATTTTTCTCATATTCCAGTATCACATAGTCATGATTATTCCATAATTTCAGCCATTGTAAATAACATCTGCATAGTCTCATTGTACATTCCCCATCCCACATTAAACATACTCAAGGAAATAAGAACAATAATATCTTCTCTCCCTACTCCGCTTGTTATTTTAGGAGATCTTAATTGCCATCATCCTGCTTGGGGGGGTAACAAATCAAGCACTTTAGGAGATGAAATAATAGACATAGTAGATTTTTACAATTTATGTATATTAAATTCTGGTGTTCCTACACGTCGGTCAGCTCCAAATGAAAATCCTAGTGCTATAGATTTATCTATTTGTAGCTCTTCAATTGCTTGTTCCTTATCATGGCAGGTTCTTCCACTTTCTTATGGCAGTGATCACTTTCCGATTTTAATTTCTACTCCCTTTAAAAATAAACAACTATTGAAAAAATCTCCTCTGTTAGCTTACAAACTTAAAAATGCTGATTGGGACAGTTTTCAAAAACATCTGGATGACAGGTTAGATGAATTGCCCAAGGTGTCTAAAGATCTATTGGTACAGTCATCCGATGCTTTTGCTGAATTTCTAATAACAGTTGCCAATGAAGTATTTCCAACTAAAACATACTCAAAATTCAATGTTCCTAGTCCTCCTTGGTGGGACTCTGAATGTACAGAAGTAGTCAAAAAAAGGAAACAAGCGGAATTAACTTACAATAATAATATGAGTGTGGATAATTTTAATTCTCTGTTGACTACTAATAAACAGACCAAACAATTTTTGAAAAAAAAGAAGGTTGATAGTTGGAGGTTATTTTGTGCTTCAATAAACCCTAATACTCACCCATCTGAAGTGTGGAAAAAAATTCGGTTGTTCAGAGGAGCATTTAGCGAAAGTAATGCTTTTAAAATTGATCCTAGGGTTGCAGATAACTTTTTAGACAAGTTAGCTCCCCCTTTTGTCTCACTCCCTAGAACTCCGATAAGTCCTGAAACAGCTGTTACAGATGATTGCCATGGTTTTAATAAACCGTTTTCATATATGGAGCTGAAAAATGTTTTATCTTATGTTGTAGATTCTGCACCGGGATGCGACGGTATACCGTATTCGTTCTTGACGCATGCCAGTGACAAAGTATTAGGTTATTTTCTTGAGATTGTTAATGGTGTGTTTCTGACAGGTGACATTCCACCAAAATGGAAGAAGCAGCTAGTGTTGCCTTTTCTCAAACCTAATAAACCCCCCAATGATCCAAATTCTTACCGTCCCATAGTATTGTCTACAGTTTTAATTAAAGTTCTGGAACATTTGGTCAAAAATCGGCTAGAGTGGTTTATAGAAAGTAATAAGTTACTACCAGATATTCAATACGGTTTTCGTAAAAGTAAAGGTACTTTAGACTGTATTAGCTTGTTAGTCTCTGATATATTTCTGGCATTTTCAAAAAGAGACTATGTAGTAGCCTGTTTCATAGATATCCATTCTGCATACGATAATGTAAATATTTCTATTCTTGTAAGCAAACTGATCCAATTAGGTGTTCCAGAACGCCTGTGTAATATAGTTTCAGCCATGTTCTATGAACGAACCATTAGATTAGATTCAGAATCTGAAGAATTACACAGAACTGTCTCAAAAGGACTTCCACAGGGTTCGGTTCTAAGTCCTTTACTTTTCAACGTCTACACCTACGATCTTATTTCCAATTTAAATCAACCTGTATCTATTATTCAATATGCTGATGATATAGTGTTCTACTGTAGGAATAGTTCAATTAATGACGCTTGCGAGTTAATCAACTCCAATTTGAGAGATTTAAACAGATATTTAAATAATAATGGTTTGGACCTTTCAGTACCGAAGTCTTCAGCAATTTTATTCACTCCAAGGAAAAAAACTGTTGATGCTAGTTTATATTATGCAGGGTCTAAAATTTCCTTTTGTAAAGAAGTTAAGTACTTAGGCATCGTTTTGGATTATAACTTATCGTCTAAAAGCCATTGTAATTATGTAAAGGGTAGATGTGAACGCTCATTGAACATGTTAAGGTGTTTGGCTGGTGTATGGTGGGGTAGCCACCCATTCTATTTGAAACTTGTTTATAATTCCGTTATAAGAAGCGTTTTAGACTATGGATCTTTCCTCTTAACGCCAGGCACAGAGGAGGCCTTTAAAGTTTTTAATGGCATTCAAAACAAGTCGCTTAGAATAATTCTTGGTGCTATATGTACTAGTCCTGCCAACGCGATGCAGGTGGAGTCTTTGGACCCACCAGCACATTTAAGACGCCAATATTTATCCGATAGATTCATTTTCAAAATAATGCAATTTTTAAAACATCCTCTTATTAGTAATTTATCTACACTTTACAAACATATGCAAGTATCCCCATACTGGCATAATAGAGCTCCACCTTGTATAATCATTAGTTATCTTAGGTTTCTTTCTATATCTTCTCCTACTGTTAGATATATTGCCCCTCCTGTATACGAGACAGATTTTAATTCTTTAATTATCTCGCCTCAAATTATTCTAGATTCTAATATCTCAAAAGATGGTATAACTGCGAACCCAATTTTTAATTACTTACTCGGCGAGGAATGGTCAGATTGGCACCATATATACTGATGCTTCTAAACGTTCAACACATAGCTGTGTTGGCGTTGGTGTTTTCCATAAGCAGTATAACGTAATCCAGGAAATCAAACTTCCTCCAGAGTCATCGGTATTTACTGGGGAACTGTTTGGCATTTTTAAAGCTGTTGAGTATATCTGCATGTTTAATTTAAATAAGTGTGTAATTTTTACTGACTCAAAAAGCTGCCTACAAATTTTGTTAAAATCTCCATTTAGAATGATAAACAACTACCCTCTGCTGTATGATATCCGAACCATATTGAACAAATGTAAAAATAAAGGCCTCACTATAAACTTTGTTTGGGTGCCAAGCCATTGTGGGATTCCTGGCAATGAGAAAGCTGACCGTCTGGCAGCTGATGCTGTTATTTCTGGTGATAATTTTCCATATAAAAACTACTGTCATGATCTTCTGTTGCTCCCCAAAAGATATCTTAAGACATCTTGGGAGTTCTTTTGGTTTTGGAGCAGCCTGGAAACAGGAAGCTATTATTTTAAAATTCAGAGTGATATCCCCTCCAAGCCGTGGTTTTGCACTAAAAACTTCAATAGACGCGAAATATCATGCTTAACACGTATGAGATTGGGCCATACCAGTGCTCCTTCTCATCTGGCTAAATTTAAACTTATAAATGACCCTAAATGTGACTGTGGTTCTGAGGAAGCTGATATCAATCACATTTTCTTTTCTTGTCCATTATACGATCGCACCGTTTTCATGGAAACTTTAAAATCAAAACACGATATTCCCTTTCCAACTGACATCCCTTCCTTGCTTGTTAATCCTGACGTATACAACATTTTAGCCTGGTTTATTTTGCACAATGATATCAAAGTATAGTTTTATTTATATTTTTACAGTTTATTTTAAATTTATTTATCACATTTCTTTCCCTATTATGTATAAATACCTGCATTGACCGCTTTTTTCCAAATTCCTAATATCCTTTGTTCCTTACCGCGTTAAATTTCCCACTCTTTTAAACTCGACACTGGCTACGGGCAACATTGCCCACAAGTCCATAAGAGAAAAAAAAAAAAAGTTCAGACTTAGAAATCGGCAACTATAGGTATTATATACAGTGATTGACAATCTTCTATGATCATAGATATGATCTAGTGTGATATGGGCCTAAATAATATGACGTTCGCAACTACTTATAATTAAAAGTAAAGTTAACAATGTAAAGTACCTACTTGTATACCTAAAGTCTGTCAATGGTTCCCAAGATACAGGCTCGGCCTAGTTTGGGGACCGCTGTTTTTCATATCATAGTGTTATCTTTTATACCAATAAATCATTTCAATCATTTCATTTTATTTTCATTTTAACTATCAGACCTAGCAATAATTTAACTTGATCCCAAGTTTCCTCGCAATCATTACCTAATCGAGAGCTTTGGCTCTACTTCCATCTACTACTATGACACGGTGTGCTCCGTGAAAAACTAAGCGTTGCGAATAGCTGACATTCGCGGCAGCCACAGAGCACGGACCTCTTTAGTGTGACAACCTTACATATAGAGGAGCCATTGGCTTTGATTCTCATAGAAATCGACCGTGTCAGGTAATTTTGACATGTTATTGTCAAAACTGCCATACGTGCTATTCATAGGGTTGTGATATGGGTCGATATTGTATCGATAGATTAGGAGCATTTATTAACATTTCACTAAAAATTACATGAAATAAAGTTATGCAAATATTTTTATGCAGACACTCAAATGACTTCATTGTTATTTCATTTTATTACTGCGTTATGGTTTAAATGAATTGTTCTGTTCTATAATGAAGCGATCGATGCTAGTACTATCTTAGTACAACATAAGAAGAGGATATTTATTTATTAACACAAGAAGAGTAAATAAAGAATTGACGCAATTTAAACTACATATTTTATTTACAATAATTTAACTAAGGACCTGTTTTACAATCTCCAGTTACAGCTATCTTTCAGATAAAACATAACGCGCTCTCTTTCTTTACAAGACTTTTATTTACAGTAATGTGACATACACGAACGGTATAGAACAGTGTTTATTAAGGGCAGTAAACAAGATATTACGAACGAATGTGAATTTAAGCCACAGGTTGAGTCGAAGACGAGGTCGTAATTCTAGTACGGCTCGTGATACACACAATGTTTTTCCTCACATTTGCGAGGAAATAAATAAACCTACTGCAGATAAATATACAATCATTATCAGCGGTAGTTAGTAGAACATTCAAGCAACACAGGAAGTGGTGTCCACATACATAAGGTACCTCTTCCGAAGTCCTACTAGAGAGACTAGTCCGTATACAAAAATAGATCGAAGTGTGCAAGATTTATTAGTGTAGTTGTATTCATTGTTTATGTGTCAGTTTCACCATTATTGATTACTTTTTGAATGTATAAATGTTTGAGAAGTGCGCCTGTGTGCACGTTTCCCCTCGCAAAAGTTTGGACGGTATTAAGATGTTGCTGTGACGTCTCCCTTCCAACATGTTGAAAGCCTCTGTTGCTCGAAGAGCTCATTCTGTACAATGTACTAATTAATATTCGTCGTGACTCATCATCATTATCATCATCAGCCGAACGATGTCCACTACTGGACATAGGCCTTCCCCAGGGACTGCCACAGACACCCGCAACCTTTACGTCAGTAGCCAGTCGTCAGTTTATCTTGTGGGGGCCTTCCCACGCTGCATCGTCTGGTGCGTGGTTGCGATTCGAGAACTCGCCGACCGTACCGACCATACTACAAGCCCGTAAAATGGGCGTCATTACAATGTATTCGAGTTCCCGTCAACCAATTTTAAGGTTTGCTCTTTGTTCTGATACACATTGTATATTGTATTGTGTATGTTTTTAGTATTTCAATAATATTTATATAAAATTTCATCTTACTATTTTAGTAAGGCATATCACAATCACATACACTATCGATAACAAATGCAGCGTGGTGTCTCTTCCCTATTTCTCTTGCCCATACTAATTTTATATTGCATATTAATTAGATATTATTTAATTACCTGTGATACGAAACGTTTGAATTTTGTTTATTTACAAATTTGCTTTGGTTGCGGCACCCGATTATTGAGCAATGTGGCATTTTTGAAGTATTTTCGTTTTATTATTACTCCATGACGGCCCAAGGGGTACTGACTGTCACGTATGCGCCGGGCGCATATGCGACACACGAGTTTTGGCTCTCAAGCCGTCTCTCTATAGGCGCGTCGCCCTACGACTTCCAATCTCTTTGGGATGACAGCATGCCTACCACGAACATCGAAAATTGGCATTGACGGGAGTACCTCTTTGTCACTCCAATAAGCAAGTGTGAGAGAGATGGAGATACAAATCCGCAATCGTTCGATTTTCGTGGTATAGGCCCAGGACTTTTGAAAAGGGACGGACATATCGTTTATGGTTTGACGCACGGAAGAATAACTAGCGTGGAAGTAGTACGATAACTGTCAAATGAGAACAATTTGGAGCGATCTATATTTTGGCAGTGGATTTCTCAAATGTCGTAAGTCTAACTTAATTACGTGCCTCTTACGACATTTGTAAAATCCACCATCAAAATATGCGACCAAGTTAAGTTGTAATGCATTGATACCGACTACCAAATTACAACGATGTGTTTAATTTGGCTGCTTGGACCAATCGCATCAAAAGAGATCAGCAAAACTGTTTTCAACCCACGGAATCGGAGAAATAACAAACATATATACATCTCTTTTTGTCACTTCCTTTACTTGGTAAGGAAGTGAAGGACGAGTTTATGACTTTGATGTTTTCAGTTTTGACGGGATGCTTGGTTTGACGTTACAGTACTCTTCTCGTGGATTGTCAAAGTTTAAAGTTCGAATTTGCTTTATTGTCGATTCAGGGTGGCAATTCGAAATTGCCTGCCGTCTACTTAATTACATGCCAACCAGAACCAGAATGCTTGAAATTCAGCTTCATGAAGAGTTCTTAGGCATGGGGGTAATTTTATACTGACCCTGGCGCACAGTATTCAAAACGTTTTATGAATGGAAACGAAAATAATGTGACAAATATAATCTTTCATATACAAATTTGAAACTATATATTTATGAAAAAATTGAGTGCTCAGGTGTTACTGGCGGATCTGTTGTACAGAATTTATTGAAATTTAACCCTGCTCAGAAGTATTTGAGGACTTCGCCCGCTACGATATATCTGATGGCGACTGTACATTCACTTTTAATATGAGTAAATAAGGTTCACGCATTTATTGTGTGTCAATCAATTTATATACGATATTTGAATTAAGAATGAAGTGTCCATCAATGGTGCCTGCAGCCAACTTAAAGTGTTCATAATTGGTACCGTCACCCACTGATGTTTAAAAAGTTCCTATCTACATAAATGTCAGTGGTCAATTATAATTATAATTATAGTAGGTACCTACCTATGACTCTAACCGCATTTTCTTTGTATAAATCAAGAGGTTACTCGACTTTTCAATCGTTTTCATTGTTGCTATGTGTAACGACTTACAATTAATGCAGAAGTCATGTAGAGGAATAAAAAAAGTACAGTTTCACAGAGATCACTTCATAACAAACATAAGTCGGAAAAATGGATGCCATGCAATAGCTACTATATTAGAGATCATTAGCACAGAGGATTTATATTGGCATAAAAGTAGGGGACGCACTACACTTGACCCCGTAGGGCGACTGGTGCCCCGTGGTACCAGTCGAACCTCAGTCTGCACCGCGACATGAAGCTTAACTCCATGTACGGTTTCTTTAAGCAAACTGCTCGGCGTTACTTCGATAACGCCTCCCATCATAGGAATCCACTAGTCAGGAATGCTGCCAATTATTTGCCAACTCCTCCACCACCTCCGGAACTTCTTGCTCACGATTCACTGATTAGGGGTCGCTCAGTCCGGCGACCTAGGCACACACTCACGGACCCGGACGACGAGATCGCAGCCGACTTCGAAAGAAGGCGCGCTGCGATATCGTCGCCCGACGCGCCGCGTACACACCAGCGTCCCCGCCGGCGGGGTCGCCCACCCCGCGACATAGACACATTCAGTCCGTTATCGACCCGGTACCGCCGCGTACCGGATAGCATCAATCCGACCGCGATCGGACCTAGCTGAGTTTCTTAGGGGTGTTAGGAAATCACAATCATTCCCTTCTGCTAATGTATCAACTTTGTGATCAGTACTTATAAGTCTCTAGTAGATATCTTATATTTATATTACGTTTTGATGTGTTTAATGCAGATTTTTGGCGTATTTTTGCAACAAAGTACTCGCTGATAAAATCCAATACAGATTAAGCGCAGCAAAATAATATGCGACGGCAATATATAAGTATTCATATGCTGAGCCCGTTCCTTTTGTCACGCATAGTACCTATATAATACTGGAATTGTATTGTACACACTATATTGTGAATATTTCCGTGACCGTGGCAATAAAAAAATTTTCTTTCTTTCTTTCTTTTTTTCAATATTAAGAGTTGCCCCGCAAAGTCGCAAATTGCGGGCGGCTGCTACAATCTAGGATATGTAATCCTGGTCTTTTTAAAAAAGACCAGGATTACAAAAATTTTGTATATATAATACCGGAATTTCAATATTGGCCATACCGTGCGTAATCTGAACTCAGATTAAAACTTATAAGGAAATAAAAAACATCAATATAAAGTATATTAATTTGTTGTATTTTTTATTATTACGGATACATCTTAGCAACAAATAGGACATAGAAAGCAACTTTAAATACCTTATAATTAATAATTATAGTAATTTGAAATATTGGATGGGTACTATTGAAACCGCAACAATACAATATTCGTAAACAACTTGACTATTAATCGCAGTAGGTACTCGCAATGGGACAGGACAGCGCAGCCTGCGCGTGCGCCGCCGTCCGTCGCGAGTGCCAATGTTGACGCTCATCGCCAGCGCTGATTGTGTTAACTAGCATTGCAAAAATAATATTAAATAATTTATAAATAACATAGCCAGCGAAAAATCTTAGACGTTTAGCTGGTATTGCGAGCTGTGAAAGTGGTGTATTCACAGACCTAATATACATATCTTATTATAATCAACAGAGATGTGACTGAAAGCGACCTGTGGTGGGTTGGAAGAGCGGCTTGCCTTGGGCACTGACCCACAGATGGCCTTCCTTAACAGTACACTAATTCAAGTATATTTTCATTTATAAGTGTAAGTTTTGTAACAATAGATTAATTAATGTACCTATAAAATAATATAATAGAAACATTTTCCTCCTCGAGACAATAAGTCCTACAGGAAGGTACAATGGTAAATTTTTATAAATTATAACCTAAATTGACCTTTACATAACATTTTTAACATGGCTTTCCACGGAAAGGATTTCATAAAAATAAAAAAGCGTAGACGTGAAGTGGGCTGGCGACTAGGCGAGTTCATGATGAAGGCGCGTTTTATTCTGTTGAATTGTTTTTGCCTCAGTTGTATGACAGAATTCAATTCGCAAAGCTAAGACAATAAAACAGTGCCTTAATAGCGTAGCAATGGAAAGGCAAAAATGAGTGCGAACTGCCGCCGCAAGCCCGCTAGTGCCGCCGCACGACGAGTGTGGTAGAGGAAGCAGCGCAACCCTAATTTATATATTGCATTATATTCTTTTTCATATACGTCTTGTAAACTTAATAATTAATTAAGGTTTTTTCTAAGTCAACAATTTGCTAAATGCATGTATTGTCTCTGAAATTAATTAAACACTTTTCTGAGCAACAATAATAAAATTTTAACATAGGAACATTATAACTATTGTTTTGCTCAATGTTTGAAATAATGTTAAATACTAAAATGTTAAACGTTTTTCTTGGAAGACGAATTACGCCTTTCAAGGTCAAAAAAATCACAAAATTATAACTCATAATAAATCAAATATAATTAATTGATGTATACGTTTTTCTTGGAACACGAATTACGCCTTTCAAGGTCAAAAAAATCACTAAATTAGACGAATTACGCCTTTCAAGGTCAAAAAAATCACAAAATTATAACTCATAATAAATCAAATATAATTAATTGATGTATACGTTTTTCTTGGAACACGAATTACGCCTTTCAAGGTCAAAAAAATCACTAAATTATAACTCATAATAAATCAAATATAATTAATTGATGTATACGTTTTTCTTGGAAGACGAATTACGCCTTTCAAGGTCAAAAAAATCACTAAATTATAACTCATAATAAATCAAATATTATTAATTCATGTATACCAAAAAATGACCAGTAGGTAAGAGTAGGTACCTAGGCAGTCAAAGGCATCGAGCCTACGCGGTCAGCCGCCTTACATAAACAAGTTCAAAGATATACAATGGAAAGTTAATACAGACTGCTTTTGCTAACACTGCTTACTCCGCATTCATACAATGGATAATTCCTCAAGTGATGCTAATAACTAAAGTTAGTGGATCCAGCGGTTCACATTTGTATCATCGCCTAGCTCTCAGTATCACGCGTGTCGTGGCAGTAAATAATTGATTATGGACGATTCGCTTCAACTAACGATTAAGATACGTGACGCGACGAACGTAGGTATGATATTTTAAAAAGATGACAATACAAGTGTGTAACCGGCATAATAAGCACAATAATATGGTTGTAAAAGATAAACAAATCGAAATAATTGAATTTGGAGTATAAATAGTAATATTTACTGTGATGCTATTTAATAGCCCTAGCTATAGTAAACAGGTTTTCTTAAGTTACCTACAATTCCTTCAAGCCAAATTTATAATTTGGAAATACGGTACATACTTATTTGGCACTTACACGCTTTGCCATTTTGTCCATTTCTTTTGTATGTGGGTCGTCTATTATTAAGGAAGGTTCTTAGTGTATAATAATAGAAGGCTCGAAGGGCAGATTTTTACAAAAGCGGCGAAGTGTGTTGGCGCCACATTCTACAGGGCTTGACCGTTGCTCCAGATGATTTTCAATTTATGCAGCTTGTGATTCGTAAATCGATAGATTATGTTTGCTGATTATAACTAACGTTTATAAAACGTATAGGTACCTATCTCTTCTGATGTTTTTTTTATAAAAAAAATGTTCTTATTAAGCGATTGTCAATGAGATCAATGTAATGGGAGTCCTGAAATTCGAAGATGTATCGCGAGCATGATCATGGCTAAGTATTATTTATTGAAAGTTATGCCCTTAATTTTGGTACAAACCGGGATACTCCCACGGGAAAACATGTTAGTCCCTCAATTTGTGGAAATGGACCTCAAGGTGGACGGGAGAGATAATTAGAAAAATATTTTAGCCAAGTCATATTCGTCCAATTTTACAAAATAATTCCATTGTTAATTCTAGTCAGTTCCATATCGGCTACCAACAAAATTTCGTCCCACTTGTGCGACGGAGTATGAGGTGGGGTAGTGACCCCCAGATGCGCGTCTCTGCTGGCGTTGGGCGTGCTGGAGAACTCCAGCTTTCGCTTAGATCTGCCGGAGAACACGTGGCAAGGATTGACGCGCTGCTCGCTCCCCGGGAGCGTTAGGGGCGTGAGCGGTGAGGGAGTAGTTATCACCATTTTGTCTGCCTTCTTTATTTTGAAGGCACCAATATACTTGAAAACCGGCTTTTTTAAAATAGTGCTTCCCGACACTTTTTCAATGAGACCAATTGAAATAAAAACATTGGCGATGTCATACAGCCTTCTTACTTTTGATTTATGCTGGCGGTCGAGCATTTCTGGCGAAAGAGTGGTTTTGGTTTTGTTTGACGAGTCGATCAGTACTCTCACAGCCATCTCCAGATTGATAAGCGTATTCTGAAATTAAAACATTGTAGTTTAATAGACAATAAAAAAAAACTACAAGTGATAGCTATCGCTATAATTCTTATTTTGTGCATAAAACGTGATTTTGTTCATTCACTGGAGGGTTTACCCTAGTCAGATTTAAAAAGAGTTGAAAACAAAATAATTTGTGGGTTTTTATTCAGTTCTTTGCCGGATCTCTGTAGCTACTATGTTTATGAGCGAAGTGAGTAAAAATAAAAATACTTACAGGTGGTTCTACTAAGAAGAGCATTAAAAATCTCTGAGCCAGTACTCCCAGGGTTTTGTTTTTAGGCGCAGGTGGCTTCGGAGCTCTCCCGCGCAGAGCCGCAGACAGTCTCAGATTCTGCCCTTGGTTTTTAAGCATCTTCAAAAAGGAATTCAGTCTTGACCCTCCATGCCATAGGTAAGTGTTCTTCCGCTGGTGGACCGCACACTGCATGGCCTCGAGGATGTTGATGATGTCATACATGCGGCGCTTCTCGACCCCCAGCCGCGCCGCCGTGCTGTCCAGCTGGATCTCCACCGGGCCGTGCCCGTACAGAGGGAATAGGGCAAGGAATCTGAAAGCATATCAAGGTTAAGTTTCGTAATATATGGAAGAGCATATATAATTATTGGAGCCTTTAAGCTTTATGTTAAATGTAACATTTAACTTTTAATTTAAAGTCCAATTTAAGTAATGTTCAAGACTCGGCACTCTATCTCACTCCTAAGATCGGCAGGCGGTTTCTGATTTCTTATTATGGTGTTACCATGAGTTGTGTGTGGGTTATGAAACTCATAACCTAAGCAACATTACAAGCCATGTTCTATTGCGCTCAAAATTGCATGGGTAGTTTACGAATGAATTCTTTTATAAATTGCCCATGCACTTATGAATGCTTGTGTACGTTTTAGTCTGATGTAGACCTTGCATTTATGAGTGTAATGGACATTTCAAACAAATTATTTTGCAGTAAACAATGTCTAAACAATACATTCTTATGGCATTATTCATACCTAAACCCACTTCAACAACAGTTTAGCTAAATGATTGTTTGTACTTATCTGTCACTTTGACAATCGCGTTTGTCAGAATGGGAGAAAACATAATTTAACTAAAGCCTCTTAACTTTTTTATGAATAAGGCGGTTAACGTATCTAAACAAATATATTCATAAGAGAAGTATATGTTAAGCAAAACAGTTTTATTAAACTTTGTTTGAGTTGCAACTTTCATGCCTCACTCTGTATATATGTAGAAGACTATGATATGTCGATTTTACATTTAAAAAAAAACTTGATTTCTGTTTTACCTATAGGTAGGTACTCCCACACTGACCTAATAAAATGATTAACCAACCTTTTTTTAAATTGCTTTAATTTTAAGGGTACTTACATTCCTCAGCTTAACTTAAGTTAAATTTTTTAAAGACACTAGTTTTATAATTAGCTCCAGTTTAAAGATAATCACAAATTTAATCTGATGAAATGAAATGAAATAATGGAGTATGAGTAATATACCTACATAACCTACATTACATTGATATTTCATAGTTGTCACCTACTTAGGCTGGATTTGACCAAACTTTTATTCCGAGAATAACGCTTACTCTCAGACAGTAAAGTCAAATTACTATGGGATTTTGACATTAGTATCCAAGAGTAAGCGTTATTCTCGGAATAAAAATTTGGTAAAACGCAGCCTTAGTCCCATATTACATTATCAAATATATTTGATCATGGATTGATATGCCTCCCTTTTTTCTCCAAGAAGAAGAAAAAGGATGGCATGTAATCTATGGTCAGAGATGTGATCATATATTGTGTAGTGTAATATGGGCCTTAGTATAGATACTTGTTAAGTCCATTTCACATTAGCATTTGAAGCAACATGTTATTATTTTTCATGACAATAAAAATAAAAATACGGATTTTGTAAAAATAGCTTAGCTACATGCTGAAGTTAAAGCAATTAAAATAAGCATGGTGTGACTGGGATAGAAGTATGTAACATAATCATTTTAGAGAGAGAAATAACTTGTATAACCCCAGTGTGTGAGCATCAGAAGTGCTTCCATACAAACATTTGATTGTGAACCCACATACATATTTACAATTACATTTTTGTAGAGGCACCAAATCAGTGGAGCAATGCAATATGCACATAGTTCCTACTACATGTCTATCTATGCTCATCTTGATTTTATAGGAAATGCTGATGGTGTTGAGTTGGATACGAAAGTGACATGACCTAGCCTTTAGGGAAACCCAACAGAAATAAAAAATCAACTTAAATATACAATTGTAAAGCATGAATCAAATCATTTATTAAATGTAATAAACATTTTGATTCATGTTTTTTTTTTGTTTTTTAAGTAGTCACACTACTATATATAAATTATAAATTGATGATGCCGTGATCAGATAGCCTAAAGGTTAGGGCGTCTGCCGCAAAAGCAGGAGGTCCCAGCCCTGCTCACCGGGGGCCTTGGTCACTTTTTTCTGTAGTATATGACATCTCTTTCGATTTATCAAGTTAAATGTCAAAGAACTAGTACAAAAAAACAAATAACCATCACCTGACGTCTTATATTGGTTTGAACACCTTTATTTATTTATTGCTATTGCGAAGTAATAAGTAGAGTTCTTCTTCCTTAATAAACACTCATGAATTTTGTATTTTTTTAGAATAATTTAACACAAATCATAATCTTTCTTTTACTATCTTAAAACGGTTTTTTGTGGCCTAATGGCATACAAGTATTTTCAGAACTGGTATTCATATACCAAAACTCAAATATTCAATTGTTTCATTAGATATGTATGTTTCTTCCCTGTGACATCCAGAAATGCCTGGTTCAGGAATATTGTACAGAGCTGGGCACCGTTAATCCAATAATTAACTTCGTTAATCGCTAATCCGTTACAAAAAAGTTAACTTTGTTAATCGTTAAAGCGCTACTTTTCGGAAGACGCATCTTTGAGTTAGTGATCTACAACTTGTAGGTAATCAGTTTCCTTCAAAAATATCCAATTTACCATGCGAGTACCTTTGAAAATTCAGGAGTTTTCTTAATGTCTCATGGCTTCCATCATTTGAGCTGAAGTAAAATCAAATGCAACTATCTTGTAGACCTCCGAGGTCACAGACAAAATAACAATGTCTCAAGTTGGAGGACAGAGCTAGAATATTTGAGCAGTTTCAATATGCCATCCCTGGTGTTCAAAATCAGGTCTGCTGCAGCAAATTAATGGCTTGATTAAGAAAATACCCCAACTAATTATGAAAACCCTCCGATCACGTTGGACGTGCCGTTCAAGTTTGAAGGTTGTTTGAATTTCTCAAGAACTCCATCATCAGAATATAAATCAAATAAAAAAGGTGAATGTCTGTGTTTACCGACCAATTCCACTTTGCCATCCCTTGTGTTCATCATCAGGTACATACGATCCACCAAAATGTTGATAACCCCCAAAAACATTTTCAAGTTTATAAGGAAACCCTCAAATCATAATGTGCCGTTAAAATTTAAGGAGTTCTTTAATTTATTCATGAATTCCATGAATTCAAAATATGAATGTCTCAAATAGGATGGGAATTAATAGACAGTTCCACTTTGCCATCCCTGGGCTCCATCATCAGCTCCACTCCACCAAATTGACGGTTTTCTTAAAAAAAATGCTTGAGTTTCTTAAGAAAACACCCAAATCATCATGCATTAAGCCTATTAAATTTGAAGAGTTCCCTCAATTTCTCTTGGATCCCATCATCAGAAATTCTGCAACCACCATGGATAATTTAAAATCGGTTCAGTATTGACGGAGTTCTGACGTAACAAACATAAAAATAAAGAATAATAATAAAAAAATCACATGAATTGAGAAATTCTTCTTTTTTGAAAATTTGTTGTCGGGTATGTGCGGTATCTTTTTGGTAAATATTTTGGAACTGGATTAACGGACTTGGGAAAACTTAACGGAAGTTAATAATTCCGTTAACATATTCTAAAGGTTACTTAAAAGTTAATCCGTTAATGAAAATGTTAACTTCGTTAATTAACGGATTAACGAGTTAATGCCCAGCTATGATATTGTATTAGACTAAAACTTACTTAAATTAAGAAGTAAATAACCTCCTCATATATTATGGTAGCTCCAAAATGCCATAGTAAATACAACACATTAGTTATATTATAACTAATAAACCTCCTATTCCTATAGTACACTATAAGACTTAAAGTAATCATCTTTTTGAAGAGAAATAACTTGAAATAAGTAACATCAAACATCTATGTTGATAGTAGTAGAAATAACAAATTTATCAAGGTGTGGCACCCTTAATGATATATCTGTTGTTTATTTAGGTGTTATCGTCACTTTTAATACAAAGGTTTAGTGGTTGAAGACATTAGTGGCCTCAGGCCTGACTGACAAACATAATGAAGGTACAATGAAATTGTTGATTTACATTACTCTAGAATTACCTGTCGCATAATATTTGAAGTGACTTCTCTTTGCGGTGAACGGTGCTCGGCGGTGGGGTCGGGTACAAGAGCGCAACGTTCGTCAACAACTTCAAATTCGCCGTGGGGGACACATTGGTGGAGTTGGTGACTTCAGTGAGCACACAGCGCTTGGGAGTGGAAGTTATGTTATCATCTTCACACATTGTGCGATAACATTCTGTATTAATCCTAGACCACAAAATATAAGTTTATCGAGTAACTCTATAATCTAGTTGGCTGAAACCCAAAATGTAAATAGTGATATTGTAAATAGGTAATGTAAAGAGAGGAATTAAAAACCAGGTATTGCAATAGCAATATTGTGTTAAAATTATATCTTAAATATTATAACATGATGCACAAAATATTCTGATTATTCACTATAATAACTATTAATAACCTCTCTGTATACATTTTTGACAGTTTCGGCAAATGCGCGCGAGCTGTGAACTGTTATATATATTATTATACTCTTTGCTTACTGTTCCATTGAAGCCCGGGTTTTTTTGGGTTGACTTAAAGTCCAAAATAAATATTTTGGTCTAAATGTGAGCTCAGCCTATTCGGTTTATTATCTTTTTATTTTCTTGGTAAAGGTAGGATTTCTTTTTTAATCTTTTTTTAATTTCATAAATAATGTTTTTGTACCCAATATTTATTGAGCAGTATACACATTTTATGAAAAATACAGTAAACAAGTCTATGGTATTTGGTATAGCAGCAAAAACTCTATGGTAACCGTGCCTCTACATGCTCGGGCTCTCGGCCGAATGTTTCGGCCATGTTAGTACACGATCATTCGAGACAGACTATATAGAGATAATTTAAGCCAGACCAGAGACAATTTAAGTACTTTTTCAGGTAGTTTGGTTGAGTTAAACAGGTGTCTTAAATAATTTCACTTCGGGTGAAGCTATTTAAAAAGTGTCTTAAATAGTTTCAATAACCAAAGCTATTTAAAACACCGTTTAACTCACCGAAACTACCTGAAAAAGCTTAAATTGTCTATGGTCTGGCTTAAATTTTATCTATGTAGTCTGTCTCGAATGAGCGTGTACTAGGGTGCATTCGCCCGCGGCCGAATCATTCGGCCGAGAGCCCGAGCATGTAGAGGCACCATAAGAACATTCTCTACTGCTTCTTTGCGTCATGTCATGGCTGGCATGAAATAAAGCTTTCTTGCTATGCTTGATTTCTTTCCTTACATTACAAAAGTGTGCTTAGTTTTCTTTGAGTGTAATATCCGTCAAAAAATCGTTTATTTACACTTTCTTGTACGCAAGTGTTTCATTATTTCTGGTAAATGGGAGGGAAGAGACAAAATATAATGGCAATAATTGTTTAGCGAGCATTTACACATAGGTTTCTTTCACTATGAACGAAGGCGCGGGGGATTGGATATGTAGTGATCCAAGTTGTGGTAACATAAATTTTGCACGTCGAGTATCATGTTATCGTTGTAATAAAGATAGACCTGATGGAGGGAAAATGTTTAAAAAGAAACTTGGTACGGAAATTGGAAAATCAGCTGCAGAAAAGTCCCGCGGCTTATTCAACGCCGACGATTGGCAGTGCAATAAATGTGCGAACGTAAACTGGGCCCGGCGTACGACGTGCAACGTCTGCAATGCTCCGAAGTTCGGTGAAGTAAATGTCGAACTTCCAAAGTAATAACTTTACTACTTGTGTTGTATATCACCATATATGTAATATGTTATTGTTGTATTGTTAGGTGGAGGCGCGAACCGGCTACGGCGGAGGATACAATGAGCGTGGAGTGGTCGAGTATCGCAGGCGAGAGCCCTCGTCTGATGATGAATATGATGAATTTGGAAGAAAAAAGAGGAAACGCAAATTAGACGCGCAGAATACGGTGTGTATCTAGTTTGTTCATTACCATTAATACCCACTTATGCTTTTTTTTAACAAGCATGTAATTTTGTTTATTTTCTTTATTTGATACAAATATGTGGACAAGTATTGTGAAAACCAAGTCTACAAGTTTAGGTTTTGTGGTTTTATTGTTTATTAGCAAAATATTTTGATAGTTTTTGTGCAATTAAGTAACCCAGCAATATGATTTATTGAAAAGTGATTATCAAATTCAATTATTATTTTATTATTAATATTTGATTCCTTATTTCCTTGTACTGGGTTTATTGACAATACAACAAAAAAAAATACAAAAGAGAGAAGTCTTACTCAGTATTAGCTATTTTATAAATACTGACCTTCAGCTGACAGCCTAGCATTGTCTCATTTATAAACATGTAGGTATTTGTACACACATGTTTAGAGATGACACAATACTGGTTTCCATTGCTGGCCATCCTGCAGACTTTTTAGTTCTACAATATTGTATTCTCATAAACATAGCACAGGAGTTGTATTAAATACGGATGATGGTGAAATTTGAAGCAAAGAAGATAATTAATTATATATAAGTGCAATAATTTTGATGCACATAAATATTAAAGTGGAGATAATTTTTCCTGCCTTCAGGTTGGCATCACTGAAGGACCTGTAGCCAAAAAATTGCCACCAGCATTGCTGAAGATGGAACTAAACAAGGATGCAAAGCAAGATCCTGCACCTAATCTCTCAATGCAAACTAACACAGATACTGACAGACGGCGCACTCTAAGTGAGAGTTCCATGTGTGAGCTGCCTCCACTCAGCAAAATGGCATTTCGAAGGCATCATCTTGAAAATCAAACAAAACACAATGGGCGAGAACATAAGTTACCATCATGTAAACCCAATGGAACTTATGCACATAAAAGATTTCCTAAAACGAATGAACAAGATTCACTACAAAATAAAATAGCCTCAAAAATTATTAAACAAGAGATTAACAATGGACTTTCCACAAAAGGTTGTGATCTAAATAAAGCTATAAAACAACAAACATTGAAACCTTTGAAAAACAAAGATGTTGTTTATAAATTTAGTGGACCCAATCTGACAGAAGATTTTGAAGTTACTTATTCTATAGAAGAAAGAGTTAAGGTTGCTGCTTTTGCTATTGTGCATAATAACTGCAGGACTACCACTGACAAGTTTGAATCCTTTTATGATAAGCCGGCTCCAGATTTTAAAACTATTTTTGCTTGGAGACAAAGGCTATTAAAGACTGGGTGTTTAGATGACTCTCACATTGTGCCTAAATATGATACTGAGAAGCAATACAAATGTGAATCCCCACATTTAAATAGTGAACCTCCTAAAACTGACACCAACCAAGAAGAAATACATATTAGCTCGGGCAGTGACTCAGAATTTACAAAATCAATTCAAGGTAACAAAAACATGCTTACATCTGATATTCTACGGAATACAAGTGCTGAGACCTTAGTCCTCTGCAACACACAAAAGCCTAGGGGAAGTGCAGGTGGTATAGCAACAGAGCAAGCTTTAAAGATCAGAAACCACTCATCACCACACTGCAGAACTAGCTCCCAAGAATCTCAAGATTCCCTTTACATAGACAGTGATGTGGATAAACCTGTTGACAAATATTTTAAATCTAAAACAAACCCTGTCACCTCTAATGGTTATATAAATAAGCAATCAATAAATGTGTCAGATTCTGATTCAGTTTCTTATGATAGTGATTATGATGATTTTTTATCAAGGGTCTATGGGGATGGTGCAAACCCAAGATCTAGGCTAAATCACAGGCAAACACCAAAGGGAAGCAAAACAAGCTGTGAGTCATTGTCAAATGACATTCAAATGTTTCAAGGATATTCTACTGTCAACAAAACAGACCAGTCACCTTTAGCCTCAGGAAATATCTATACATCAAGCATGAAAAATATGCACGCCAAGCAAAATACGAATTTGATAGAAACAGATGGAAGACGTGCTGAGTATGTGCCTACAAAACTTGGATCTTCAACTAAAAAGAATTATCAAGATTTTAAAAACAATGTTAAGAAAAAGGGATATTGGGCCAAGTGCACAACGGTTTCTAAAAACAAGGAAACACCACAGGATGAATGTGTAAATAACAATGAACATCAATTCGATAAAATATTATCTGCATTGCAGAATAATGTGGGAAGTATTCCTCTTCTAAATTCTAACGATGATAATACAACTGTCCTCACAAATAATTCTGAAGAATGTCTTTATCAGTCACCATACAAAGCAGAGCCACAAATAGCAGATCCTCGTGGAGATGACTTTACTAATGATGATTTTGAGCAAATTGTCACTGCAGAAAATTATATTCCTTTTGATATACCTTTGCCATCAGATGACCCCCCTGTGATGTTAGACAATTCCTCTCGTATTTTTGATGTCGTCCAGTCTGATTCGGTACAGAAAAACAAAAGTATAATGGACATATTTGACGTCTTTGATGATCAGCCCAATGAGGAAGCAAACAGTTTGGAAAACAATACTACTAAACCTTACACTATGGTGTGGGATGAAGATGATGATGCTCTGTACAAAGATGATGATGAAGCAGAGGTTCCTAACACCAACAGTCAACATCCTCACACAAATTTAATTGTTGCAGACAGTCAAAACTTGAAATTAGACAAAAATCTATTTAATCAAGATCCTCCAAAAAGTCCTCATTCAACTTTAATAACACTGGAAGAGGCTTCTGAACCAGATTTATTTGGAAATAACTTTGTGGCACCAAGTTCACTCTACCAACAAGTTGACACCAGAAAAATGTGTCATGTAATGCAGTCAAATATTAGTAATATGAACGAAAATATTTCTCCTAAACAAAAGGAAACAGCAGCCAATTCTGAAACATTTGAACGTAAATTAGCAAAAAAGATAAATATCATTGAATCTATAACTATTAGCCCTAATACAAGTAGTCAAACCTGGCCTCAGAACATAGAAATCCAACCTCAAACAACAAGCGGACTTTTGCCACATGACAATAAATCACCAATAAAAAATGACACTAAAGAAAATACAAGTAGTGAATCAACACAGGCAAGTGTGAACTTGTCAAACTTATTGGCGGGTATCAACACTGATACACTTTTGTTAGCTCTTCAGAATTTACAGCAGTTAGGACAAAAGCCATCTGATGATGCAAACCAAGAAGCTGCACAACCATCACAGGAGCCCACCACTGACCCCATTGAGACCATCAACTTGACCAATGACGAAGACTGGGAAAAGGAGTCTGATAGAGAAGGGAGTATAGAGAAACAATTAAAGAAACTGCATGGGACTACTGGGGACACACCGTTTCTAAGCGATATTTTTGATCCAGGCCCAGTAGTTATTCCACCCAATGTCGCCAAAAAGTTGAATATTAATGGACACAGCCTACCAGATATTCAAGATAATACGTCAGTTATAGGAAATTTCAAGAGTTTTGCTTTACCCAAACCGATTATGTTAAATAGGCTCAAATTAACCATAAAACAACCAGATAAGACCCTGAAACAGTCCACCAACGGGGGAAGGAAAAAAAGGAAAAAGAAGGTTTGTATTTTTAATTCTATTTTGTTTCAGACAAGTCTGACTTGGATCATTTAATTTCTTTACAAAGCATATAATTGTTTTCATTGCACAGACTAAAATGTGTTTCGTTGTACAATTTTCTTTACATCAAAAATATTTTTTAACATTCAACCTAAAGTTATATGCCTAATATTATTATTTTAATGCCAATCAATCACACCTGAAAAAATAAGTGACTTAAGTAATACAACATTAATATTGTGCACTGATTAAAATTCATCCAATATTAGTTACAGCGAGTTTGGGAATGCATGTTGATATTAATACATCCGTTTTTAGAGTTGCAGGATATGTCAACAGGAAAAGAACAGAACCCTTATGTGTACGATCGATCATATATGTGTCTCTCTGTCTGCTTGGCCATTAGTAATTGGCTCTGGAATTACTGGACTAATTAAGTTGAGATTTGGTACCAATATGTGTTCCACTTTTATATTGCATGGAAGTGTAACGTAATCGAGTTAATCTTAATCACGGAATAGATGAGTAAATAAGGGCGAAGGTGCATATTAACAACTAGTGAAGCAAGATAATCATCATGCAAAATAGGTGTGATGTGTGATATTATCCAATGTTAATTTATTTGCGTCTGAATAAATGAACTAGCGTAAAAAATGTTTGATTTAGATTAACGCGGTAACATGGTACTATTGTGGTGTTTTGTTTCAGAGCAAAGCGTCGACGGCGTCCGGCGAGGGTGCGGGGGCGCAGGCCGAGGCGGGCGAGGACGGCGACGAGGAGGAGTCGGGCGACGACGCCGACCTCTCCAAGTACGACTTGTGGGGCAGCGATGACGAGAAAGCTCAGTCCTCCAAACCAGGTGCGAAACATCAACCCAAAGGACCATGAGCAAATTTGTATGGAGGCTGGCCCCAAAACCAACAGAGATGAGACTTATGTCTATAAACAAGTCTTATTGTCTGCTTGATTTCGTTATATGGGCAACAAATTGAATTCTATTGCAGATCTGAGATATTCGTATTAAAACGCGAGTATTATGTAAGTAAAAATATTCACAACCGCTCGGCGATGATAGCGGATCCACACAGCCTTTTGTTTTGTTAGGGGGGGGGGGGGAATGCGTTACGCATACCACTCGGATGCATTTATGTACCAATTATTGACTGACAAAAGTGTAAATATCTCAGTTATGCAATGAAATTCAATTTGGTATCCATATTAAGAAAATAAGTAAATAAAAATACCTATCAAATGAGATAACTCTTAGCTCTGTTGGGTTTGGGGCCAATTTGCAAATGGTCCTTTAGTGAAATAAGTGAGATAAAAGACAAAGAGTGGTGACGTCGTTGACCAGTTGCAGCTGCAAGCCTAGTGATCACAAATCCTTAAAGGTGATACGGTCCCGATGCACTGAATGACTTATAGGTAAATGCTCACATTTCCTGTCACGCCAGGCCTCCGAGCGGCAAGCCTTAGAGCAATAACACTTAATTACTAACAGCATAGCATAAAATTAAAATTGTTGTTTCCAGAAACTACTGACAAAGCTAAAGATGGGGATGCGGCAGAGACCGGGTCGGACGCGGCTGACAAGAATGGCAAACCTGAGGCGCTAGAAAACAAGGCTGCGAAGCGAAGGTTTATTGATTACATATCAATACACATTTTTATTTTATTTTCGTAGAACGAAACGTTTATGTAAATACAACTGTTAATTCTAATTTAATAACTAAATTGTTTCGCCACACATACACACAACACAACAATAATTTACTAATTTGTCAGGAAAGTCGTGCTCGTCGGGTTATTGTGGCTCACATTATGTTTGCATTTTAATAGTTAATATTCAAATTGAAGTTGTCAAAAACTACGTAAATAATGTTGTTTAGATCGAGAAGTTCCTCCTCGTCGTCGAGCTCGTCGTCCAGTTCCAGCTCTAGCCGCAGCTCCGCGGACGCTCCCAAAAACAAGTAAGTCTTCAATCAACACCAGTGGGTGTTGCATTATACGTAAAGGAACGCCCACTGGTGTCGATCGAAACCCACAGCTAAGCTAATCCACAAAGTGTTAACTTGTCAAAATGACATTTAAATGATTATGTATCTCAGTTAACTGCTAATTGCCGCGTGCATTTATGTGTCACGGTACGTGTAGTGCGCGAGCTGTTCTCAAGCATGCTCAGAAATGGTCGCATTTTGTTCGCAAATAGAAGACGTAATAGTACCTACATTATTGCAGAGGCCGGGAAACCGAATTTCGTGGATGAGTATTTTTTGTCGTTCGTCGACAAATTACATACGAATCCACGAAATTCTATTTCCGTCCGAGGCATATATAGTGCTTTTCTCCAAACATGAAAGGAAATAAAATGTATTCTTGCATAAGATTTGAAAAGAAAAATAAGGTTCCCGCCTAAACTTTATTTTAATGCACGGCTGTGTTCATAAAAAAAGTTGAAATGTCTTTAGTTTTATTAAGCCGTATCTACACGACCTTGCACAGTGAGCCGTATGCAACTCGCGATAGAACTAGACAACCAAGCATTTGATCTCCTTCTCTCTAGAACTACTACACTACTACAAAGCCAGCACAGGCGGGGCATTTTATGATCAGATTGATAATTTGATGTCAATCAGATTGTCTCGTCTGTGCAGACCGTTTGGTCGCGGCTAAAGTATATTTGGCTGTTTGCAATATTGATAGTCCAAATATTTATTTTCTCCAATATGCCAATATCTCCAAAATTGGTACGAATAGAACCTCCTTATGTACCGACTCAAATAAAAAAAAATCGAATTCATTATTTTACCGTTTTAGCATCCAGGAAGTTGTACTAAAATCCATTACTGTATTGTTTTTTACTTTTTAAATAAATATTTGGACTAAAAATATTGCAAACAGCCAAATATACTTAAGCCGCGACCAAACCGTCTGCACAGACGGGACAATCTGATTGACATCAAATTGTCAATCTGATCATATCGTGCTTAAAAATGCCCCGTCTGGGCTGGCTTTGTAGCAGTATAGTTCTAGAGAGAAGGAGATCAAATGCTTGGTTGTCTCGTTCTATCGCGAGTTGCATACCGCTCACTGGGCAAGATCGTGTAGATACGGCTTAATAAAACTAAAGACATTTCAACTTTTTTTATGAACACAACCGTGCATTAAAAGAAAATTTAGGCGGGAACCTGATTTTTCCTTTCAAATCTTAATCTTATGCAAGAATACATTTTATTTCCTTTCATGTTTGGAGAAAAGCACTATATATGCCTCGGACGTAAATAGAATTTCGTGGATTCCTATGTAATTGGTCGGCCTCAACTTCGCTTCTTCCGACAAAAAATACTCATCCACGAAATTCGGTTTCCCGGCCTCTGCAATAATGTACTATTAAAAAGTAAAAAACAATACAGTAATGGATTTTAGTACAACTTCCTGGACGCTAAAACCGTAAAATAATGAATTCGATTTTTTTAAATTTGAGTCGGTACATAAGGAGGTTCTTTTCGTACCAGTTTTGCTACATTAATGTGAACATTTCCGAGCATATTGGAGAAATAGTAGATTACATACCAAGGCCGTTTAAGTGGGAAATGCCTCGGATTTCATGTAATTGTCGGCCGAGGCGAAGCCGAGGTTGACTAACATGTGATCTGAGGCTTTCCCATTTACCGGCCGAGGTTTGTATACTATTTTTCTGCCCGACGGAGCCGGCAGGCGGCAATTTAGTTTTGCGTAAAGTGGCGCTTACCGGCCGGAGGGCTGAAAAGTATCTAATTCTATAATCACCTCCAGCAGCGCGCGGACGCAGCGGGCAATAATGGAATTTGTATGACATGTTTATGCCGTTTACTATGAAATGCCACTGATCACATGTATATTACACGAGATCTGAGACATTTCTTACTTTACAGGCCTCGGTACGTAATCTACTAGAAACAGTTTCGTTGTCATTATTTACCAGTACTAACAATTTCTTGTATATTGCATGTGGTAACTGAGAAATATTCCAGGTTCGACGACTTCAACTTAAATAGCGAGCGCGAGTCGCCGCAGGCGTCTCCGCCAGGGCGCCGCTCGCGCTCGCCGCGCGCGCGCGCCTCCAGCTCCCGCCGCAAAGGGCACTCGCGTGACTCCAGGTTTGTGAAAACACCTTAACTTGATTTTTCATTTAGATCGGTTGCCCCGCACATGCATGCTTAAGCATGCGTAAAATCAGTTTGGCGGCGTAAGTTATATGTAACAATTTTAAAATGTATGTACAGTCGCGGAATGAAAAGGTTGACCAGTTTTCAAATAAATTCATTTACGCGTTGCAAGCACATGTTACCTTTTTAAATTTTCAAAGTTGTCCTATTTGTAGGCCACGTAGTGACTTGACATTAATTATAACGTTATGTGTCATACTCGTTCGATAAAGCAGATACTGAGAATTTATACTGAACAAGCAAAAACAGATCTTAAGGTGGTCAACCTTTTCATTCCGCGACTGTACAGTCAGCAACAGAAGTAGCTGAGCAGGTTAAGGTATTCTTAGTAATCATGACACATTCAACAAAAACGGCGTGCCAAGATAATTTTGAACAGCTTACGTCTGCTGCTGACTTCTGTTTTGCTGATGGTATGCAATGCAATGGAATGGAGGCTGTAGATCTTCATGTACCCAAGTCAAGCATTATTTTGTACCGACTGGTAATGTAACAACAATCGCAGTGGGGGCCGTGAACGGTTCAGCTCACACTAACTGTTGGAATGCTTCAGTTGTAGCATGATATCAGTACGTAAGTTCCCACCTTTACCAAGTAATAAGCGTTGAGCAAAATTAGGAGCACATAATACATGTAGCTCGCCAACGTTCTGTACGGAGCAATTGAGCATACGCCTATTCGAGCTTCCTTATTCTTTTCCTCATTTAATTACAAAACTTGGAGTATCATGGGCTATTTAGTACATATTTGATATATTTGATGACTATTATAGGTAGACAAGTTATTATTTGACCCTCGCCTTGTTACGGATTTTCAGTTACTTATACTTATTTGTTTTACTGGCAAGGTTTGACAACATACGTCGAAAGTCATCGAATGTCAGTCATGTAAACAAGAAGTAAATATTTTAAATATTCTTACGGTTTTATCGCAAATATGCCTAAAAATTAATTACAACAAATAAAGGATAAAGGATTTCACAGCATTCGGATAAACAATAGTCTGAAATCTGTTGTTGATACGACTGGTACTGACACTAACGCGAAACCAATACACATTGTCCCGATTATATAAGACGTTCGCACATTATTGCCATATGAAAGCGGTTTGTAGCGACATTCTTTCAGGGTCAAATAAACAGTTGTCAGGCTTTAATAATAACCGGTAATTCAAATGTCCTCGTGTCCTCGATATATTGTCAATTGGTTTATTGTTTGTGTAGATCGTATCTATATTATTAAAGGTATTTAAGGTTAAACAATGATGATGTTCTTTCATTTATTTTGAACATGTCTGCACTGCAATTGCAACCCTTGAAATAGTCTGTTTCTGGTTTTATTCAATGTTAATGGACACAATAAGTTGTTACTTATTGTCGCACTAGCGAACGTTATTCGCGCGCAAATGAACATGTGTGGTGTAATAATTTATTATAGTAAAAAAAACTTTTGTCTAATGGTCGACAAAAGTTTTTTTTCTTTCAATACCGGGATCCCGCTCCTTTCATGACACATTTCAATCCCGGTATTTTTATAAGCTAAGAAAATATGCAAAATATAAGTAACACAAAATAATACCCATGGAAATGTTAACACTCGGCATCAGCGCTTCGCCCGCGTATATCTTGCGTTTCCCGATTGCTATTCTCTCTTTTTCTTTCTTTAAGCAGTACGTGGGGCAGCAGGCGATGTAGCCAATAGGTTTTTGGTGCTCAACGAATAGTGTTGACTGTGTATGTTTAAGCTACAAATTATGATGTAGATTATATAAGTCTATGCAATAATGTCAATGAACAACTCCAATTAATCTCGATTACAAACCTACCTTCAATTGCAACATGTTATACTTGTTTGGGCGCTTTTTAAACCTGAGAAGTGCTTCATCGAAAGCTCTAATTTACTTAAACTAATAGAGCTTATAAATCGCATATTCGTTGTTTTAACGTTGTCAAGGCAACGGTACTGGTACGGTGCAGACGAGATGCTAATTTAATAACTGCTGACGCCAAAAGGAGTTCCTGGACTGACAATATTTATTTGCGCGACAATGACAGTTTTTATGATTACCACCTCGATGAAGACACGTTCTAAAAGCCAACAAATAAAGTTTATGAAATAATGATATATGTGCTCTGCTCAAACGTTTACGCTACTTTCTTTGTTGAAGTTGTTTCTCAAGATAAAAGTGTCAATAAAATTTATTTTACATTATTTCGAAAAATCCCGGTATTCCGGAATCCCGGTATAAAAGTCGTCCATTCCGGTATCGTAAAAGGTCCGGTATTTGGAAACCCTAGTCGGCCATCAGTGCCATCACATCACTGATAGTCTGACAGTAGATATTTTTTTAAATATATATGCCTCTCTTTTTTTCGGATTGAAATAAAGGAAACATATTAAAATAAAATCTACTGTCAGACTTGGTTTTTCAGATTATAGATGAGTACCCCAAACCAAACGTAGTAGTTCCGATTCCCGGTCGCACTACTTACCATTTTGTTTATAGCCAGATGTTTGTTTTCATAACAATAAAATATTGTCCACGCCTGAGTCCCGGTAGGATTTTTTCTTCCAAGTGTATTTTTTAAAAATAAAATTTCTTGTTTCTGGGCATTTGCCCTTCGGGCATCTGATGCAACCTAACTAACCTAACCTTACTATTGATTTGGTGTGACTATCGTGAACACCACTTTGGGACAAAAAGCGACTACGCCTTACACGTGTGCTATGAAAACAAACTCTTGGGTAATACAAATACTAACTGACTGTTAAAAATAAAATGGGAAATAAGTAGTGCGACTGGGAATGGTGCTACGCGGAGCTAATGCGTTTGGGGTAGGTACAGATCGAGCTATTCTTGCCAAAGCAGGATCCCGTTTTTCGAGAGTATGTAATATGTATGTAGCAACCCGCATGTAATATGTGTGTCCAACCTGCATTGATAGATGGATTCCACTATGTAAGGTGTCATTCGATTCGTCTCAAATGGTGTATTTATTATTAGACCCTTTAATACAGCAGTCGGATCAAATTGTGTGATGTGTAGTAAAACACATTTTATTTCATTAAATCAGCTCAAGCTTGACACTTTTTTATGCAGTAGGTATGCAGTAGTAGTATTTAGTATTTTTTATGTAGTATCTTTTTTGTACTAGTAGATAGTAGTAGCATTTTATGTAGGTGCAAGTAGTATAAATATATTTACCCCTCACTAGCTCGGAAAGCGCTGTTTTGTCCTTCAAAACTAGCGTGGAAAAACACATTTTATCCACATGTGGGGCAAAGTAATCTAATTCCTATCGCTTACCACCAGTCCAGTATAAGTGAGTCCTATATGCCCATAGTAAATATGCGCAATCGGAGGTCACACCTTAAATTGGTCATGTGATCATGTCTTATCCCGCACTTGGTAAGCTGTTGGCAATATCTAAGTATCAGGAGCGTACCTACTCTATGAAAAATTTTGAAATTGATTTTTGATGGTTTCTTCAAGATAACTTACATGTGGATAAGATTTATAATCGTATGTAGTCTGTATTTTCCTCGCAATACTGAGGGGAAAAAATTGTATTACACTCGGCGGCAAAGTTTGTTCAACTCGTGCCTTGAGACCCTCGTAAACCTCGAGATTCCAGTTATTGAGCCACGAGCGCAGCGAGCGGAATCTTTCGCTTGCTCGGGTCTCAATATAAGCCCGAGAGTTAAACAACAACTTTGCCCCCTTGTATAATAAATAACTATTTCTGTGTTTAGATGTCTCCCTATTTCGGTTCTTAATAGAGCTCTTTATCAGACAGACAAATACAACGTAAATTTAAAAGCTTTGAGTATGGAACCCCAATTTTGAAGGTGTTTTCAAACGAAACGGAAACGGGTATCCTTTGTCTCAAAAGATTGAATTGAATATGGTTGAAGTTCCTCCTAAGAAGCAAATGTACCTTAGAATACCAAAGTATCCTAATTTTTACCGTTAATAGTTGTGCCTATAGTTCTATTCTATTTTCTATATGTAAAGGAGTTTTAAATATGGTTTTACAAAGGGTTAAATCCTAATGGCTCGATTTTATTTTAATGCCGCCTTAGGAGATCAGAAAAATGTTCCAACAAGAAGGGAAAATATCGCCCAAGAAACGGCTTCTCATACCCAAGTAGAACGTGAGTGCACTGGGTGAATCAACTATTTTTTGTTAACAAGCATAACAATTGTTATGCTGCCCCGTCAGGCCCGTCGACCAGGGGACAAATGTAGCAGTTTGTTAGAAGCAACGTTGTAAACTGTTCTGCTAATATGCTTGACAGATGACGCATTATGGAAAGAATATGTAACTACCACAAAAAACCATGTTTTATGCATTTTATGGCCATATAATCGTGATTTTAAGAGTGACTTACGAGACCGTAACCATGACAATTAGTGACAAGAAATAGTTGATTAATCCTTTCATTTAGAAATGTTTACGAAACTTGTCGATATAAGGTTTGGTGTTTACAAGTTACCATTATAAAGGAATCTGCATAAGTTGCTTTATCAGAGTATAAATACAACCATAAAACCAAGTATTGTGGTGGCGCTAACAGTATGCGATTACTAGCAAAATAACAGTCTAACTGTATTTTGCTAGTAGTCACATACTTTTTACATCCTAAAGTGTTATTATAGTACCTTGATGTCCCACAAGGGTACATGTCAATTGCATTTTTATTACTATTTTGGTTCAGTGGTCCCTGCTAATTTCCACCGGTTGCCGCCAAGTTCTTAGGTTCTTACCAGTGGTAAATAACCATTAGATATTGTTGTTACCATTTTTCATTTGGTATCACTGATAAAAGCTGTCAAATATCACAATTGTTCGCTACCGCTATACAGTATATTAAATATGTATTTTGTAGTATAATTAGTAAGAGTAGTCTGCAAAATTGATAGTAGTGCCATCTATATCTGCGAGCCTTAGTTAACTTTTATTGTAGTTTATGTAGGTACATAGCTAACTATAACTACGGCCTAGGCACCTACACATAGGAATATTATTATGGCATACCTACAGTTGTGTGCAAAATAATAGCAGTAAAGGCAAAATTTAATATAAATTATGTATATGGCTCAGTCTTGACTATTCAATATCTAATAATACAAAATCGAATGAAACAACTTCATCAAAAATTCACATAGCTTTGGCATAAACAAAGAAAAAATGAAATCCGATTTTGAAAATAATAGCAGTGTTATTTATTAACGTATAAAAAACAATTTAAAATCAAACAATTTGAAACAAACAGTATATATTTTTATTAATATTTCGTGGCTTGACCTTTATTTTTAATAACAGCTTAACATCTCCTTGGCATTGAGGTAATTAGTGATTGACACCTTTCTTTCTACTGTGATATTGTTTCATTCTGGCTGAACTACATGCCATAATTGGGACTTTGTGGTGGGTTTTTGATCACTACAGCATTTTAATATCTGTCCACAAATTCTCGATTGGATTAAGATCCGGTGATTGTGCAGACCAACTTTCTCAGTTCTAAACCACTCTTTCACAACTTTCCTGGTGTGTTTTGGGTGTTGGTGGTCTTGCTGGAAAACCCATCTTAGTGGCATAAAATCAGTGGCATACGGATACATTACGGTACCTTCTTCAAATAATGTTTTGTCCATAATGCCCACGATTTCAATGATAGTACATCATTGTAAGAAAAACATCCCCATACCTTCGGAACTTATTACAAGGGATGAAGGTTCAAAATCGAATACAGGTGAACGTGAGGTAATAAATAAAGCCCTTGATCGCATATTTACGTCCCTCGCTTGCAGCTCGGGTCGCAAACATCTGCGATCTCGGCCTTTCTTTGTTTTACCGCACTAGTTAGGTAATGTACTATTACACATCAGCGAATTCTATATTGTATTATTGTAATTATATATTAGGTCAATGTGTCGCTACGACAGAGACTACGGCCGCAACTCGACGTTAAAGTTCAGTCGTGTTGCGAACCTCAACGACGAGTGCAACATGTTTGTTTGAAAAAATCTGAAAAAATAGAAACAGTCTGAGTATTCGTTAATGAAATGAGTAACTAATTTGTTTAATAATAGTTTTAACTGTCTCACGCTTTTAATGTAGCCAAAAGGCTTTAATTTTGTAGGTTTAGGTAACGAAATGTCTAGTCTTAAAAAAATATCTAGTTGGAAAGTCCGTCTAAAACGTTTAAGGGAAGCCCGTCATATGCCGATTTTGCCTTAAACCAGATGTCGCCAACTTTTTTCGATGAAATATTCTCTGTTCATATATATGGAATGAAAGAAACCTTAAATTATACCTAAAACTTTTTTAAATTGCTTAAAATATATTCACTATTGTATTTTGAGTACTGCGTTATTTGTGTTCTTATACAGTTATCGGTTAATTTGACTCAAAAAAATATTTTTTACACTTTGTTAGATATTTTTCGGGATCTTAAAAAAAGGTTTACGATCCCGTTTTACACCCATATGCCGATCTTGCCTTAAAAACAGAAAAATATGAATAAAATTGAATTGGAACTGAATTGCTCAGACTTCTAAACATATTTTGCAATGGCATAAAACAAACGACTCCAATATGGTAGTTGACATGCCTTTTGGGTTACAAATACCGCGGCAATGAGTACTAGACGGCCTTACTTACCTTAGACGTCTACTTGCCGAGTTATAAAAAACCTCCTTTTTTACGAAAGTATTGCTTTTTTTACCAATTTGTTTTAGCGACATTGTAAATTACAATATTTTTCGTCATGTAAGTCTAGGCCGTTTATCCTAGAACAAATAATGACCGTATACAATCCGATCAAACTTTATTTTAAATAAGGTATGCCGAACTTGTCCACATTGACTATCATTTCTGAGCCGCAGAAAATTACGTAATGAAGACATTTTAATGACACTGCTATTTATATGGAACGTACTTTTTTAGTCAATAAAAGTCAGTCAAACTCATATGCCAATTAACATGAAGACATTCTGACGTAATTCTGACAAATTAAGTTAACGTATTTAGTTAATAACCACGAATAAAATTTAGATTTTTGCTTACAGGTGTGTTGAAAGATGTCGTATGAAACGTGTGTGCATGGTCATTATACAGCGACTACAGCGTGTATTTTTGATATTACCGCATATTTAAAGGGTTATTAGTACAAGCCCTAAGGAGTCTATTTTCATATGTTTTAATTTAATATGACTACTTTTATTTTTTCATACAAAATAATTCAGCACGCTATGTAATTGCTACTTTACTTTTGTTCAATACGTCGTACTTAGCTGACTTGACGTAAGAACTGTCACAAGTGATAACTTACGGATTGATCGCGCAATACATTGCTGCTCAATTTTGTTTTAATAATTACGCTCTTTTAGTTAGGACCAAACCTATAAATACTTGTTGTATGGGTTCTTAGCACTAAAACCTTGGTCTGGTTAAAGTTTGTGGTAATATTCAGAATACACACTATACATCGGCTTCCTTATTGCGAACGTATTTCACAAAAGTTAATAACCACGAATAAAATTTTGATTTTTACTTATGAGTGTGTTGACAAATGTCATATGACACGTGTGTGCATGGTCATTATACACATCGGCTTCCTTATTGCGCACTCGCTTTCAGCTCGCGCGCACAATATCCCCTCGTGTATAATGAGAATAATGACCACCATAGTACGTGTATCCACAATGTACTATTATAGCAAACCAGTACTTATACGATAAGACTAATTGAACGAGCGTGAGTTCTCCGAATACCTACCAATCGCGGTAATAGAAGACAATATGTTTGTCTGTATGCTTATGTTTGTATCCACGTGTTTATAATTAGGTATATGTTAGTTCGATGATAACTCCGAGTGTCGTTTATTGGATCGTCGTCAACATCGTCGTTTTGTTAATTACTATTCGCTTGTATTCGAAATAGAAGGACTGTATATATCGCTCAGCGACTGTTTCGATCCAAAATAGTATTAATAAATCAAACCTCATAATGGTTGCCTTGCGATTATTTAATATATCTTATTTACGTGTCAGATTCTACAGTGTATAAATATTAAATAGTATTACATGTATATTTGCAGGAGCCATGATTCGGGGCGTGACAAGAAATCGCGGTCGCGGCGCGGCAGCCGGTCGCGGTCGCGGTCGCGGTCCCGCTCGCGGCCCGCGCGCAAGGAGCGCCGCTACAGTCGCGACGGCGCCGCGCCACACTACCCCGCTCGCGGCCGGCACCGCTAAAATCATTTTGCATATTTCTAATTCTGTATATGCCATTCATTCACATTTATTTTGACGATAATTATTTAAAGCCATGCTCATTTGTCCAAAATCATTAATGCCCGGACATTTCAAATCTATGCGTCAGTAATTTCCATAGTATTTCATACATAAGACTTGATATCAGACAGGTTAAACGACATTAATTTGACGTTTCTTTTTACCTGGGCATCCATTTAATTAAGCTAATATATGTACCTACTTCTAAGTTGCGTAAAGTACCGTGTGGTATATTGTTAGCTTAGGTACTTCTCATTCTTGTGTGCATTTAGGTGAATTGCCGTGTGCATGTGCGAGTGTTAAATACGTTATAGCAATTTCCAAACTTTCTTGTCATCGAGCCGACCTGATAAAAACTTTTGATAGTGACCTAATCCTTAATTAGGCCTTTATAAAAATAGTTAAAGACAACTCAACTTATTGACCGTAAAGTGCCCATTTTGAAACTAGAGTCTATTTTGTGCTAGAGATTAATTACGTTGGTACGCTATTACATTACTAAGGTTGAGAGTATATTTAGCTTCAACTGTTATAATGCGCTTTTTGCGTAATAAACCGATAGACGCCCACCTAACCCGATAGTTACTATTAGTTGTACAGATTTTTCATATCGAGGATGTGGCGCGTCAAATTTATTTCTTAAGCTTAATCTCGTTTATTGCTTTTTGTAAATCTACTCCCAGTATTTAGCTCTCAATAAACGAAATAGTTATTGAAGTGTTTTAATTTTTCTTGTTCAAATGAGTCGTTTATCCACTAATAACACTGGGCCACGGGGGCATCTTATCAACCTGACAGGACGGGACGGGGGACGGGAGTTGTCCGCGCAGCTCGGTCCTAAGTCATTGTTCTTGTTCCGCTTGTGCTCAGAGTGCTCAATCAATAGAGAGTTCGTCATAAAACCTGCTGGTTTTTTTCTTAATTTCTTCATAATCCACATAATAGTAATGTTCATTTAAGGGATGCGTAACTTGCATGTACATTTCTGCAAATTATAAAAATGAAAATGTTCAACAAAGTCCCTGCACCTACTTAATCTTTCTGGTTGAGCCCATTGGTTGACTGGTAGAGAATGCCTTAAGGCATTAAGTCCGCCATTTGTGCCATTTGTATCGTGCAATACAGTTTTAAATAAATAAAAAAAATGCAATTAAATATTGGCGCATTTTGAATTTAAACCAACAAACAGAAATGTGGTGTCTCTTGAAAAAATATCAAGAGGCACCACATTTCAATAATCATGATCATTTTCAACTCATACTAGTATACCTATTCTAATAATATTTGATTGGGCTAGGTTTATTGGGTTAGGTTATTGTAGTTAGGTTGATCCCAAATAAGGCTGCCTGTCCATTGTCGCGGAGCTACGCGAATTCGGAATCTGTTATAAGACAATTCGAATATGCGGAATATGCAGGAATTGGTCGATGTTATAAAGCTCCTCATTAGTGTACAGGCAGCCTTATAACATATGAACCGGTTTACCTACACGGTACATACAGGTGTAGTGAATAATGTTGTTTATTTGGTCTGAACTGTTCGTTTTTATCGTAAAATGATAAACTGCCATTTCAGTCAATATACGATTATCCAGCACATTTGTACAAAGAAGAGTACCGCTCTAAACCTTTGCGGATTATAATCTCACAGTTCTTCCTTCAAATCTTGACTGTTATAGAAAACATTGATTGTAACGGGAGCGATCTCAATGTGCCATCGATTTCGTACGAATTTACGAAGAAATAAACACCAGCTGCAAGTAGCTACTTATGTTAAAAATTGAAATATTTTGAGTGTTACGACCATGTGAGCAACAACTCAGGTTTATTCTGGTGTGATACGTCCATGGATCAAATGTGATTCGGGCGCAAGGAAACGCAAGTTCAGGGTGGGTAGCCAAGATGCCAATCGCTCAAGCTCAGTCGCTAACGAAACGCAACTGTCATTGCTGACAATGACACTAATAAGGAAGAGTGATAGAGAGAGATAGCTACGATACGTTATCAAGCGTGAGCGATTGGCATCTTGGCTACGCCCGCTGCGCGTATTGCCTCTTAGTTAAATATTGGTCTCAGAATGTGGTCAAAATGCCGTTCGACATTAAAAATGTACCCGTTAGGTATATACCTAGGCGGCGATGGGGTCTGTTTGAATGTGTTGTGAGGTGGCTAAGCCCTTCCGGACGTCGACGGTGACCGTTGGAAACCATCAACGCTGTCCGTGTAGTCGTTTATGTGATAATGCTATGTTGCTCTTATTATTCTTGTAAATACTTAATTTTAAATATATTTGCTTATGAGTTTAGATAATAACAGGGATATATTATTTTTGCATAGTGATTTAGACTATGCGATTGACATATTTGTGGTACAAAATGCTTAGCACAGTTCTTTTGTCTTAGGAGTATGTAATATATAAGCTTAGGGTAAATAGGTGTATTGTTGGCAAGCACTCTAGGTATTGGCAAATCAATATGCTAGCAATAGGTTTCGTCAATAAACGAGTAGTTTTTAACCATCTAGGTCTAGAAAAAAAAAGTTAAATGATTGGTAGTTACTATAGTTAGTGATGTAATTCAAATACAAACTTTGGAAGCAATAGCTTTTAATTTAGTGATGAATAAATAATAGTATTTTACTATGTCAGCAAATGCAGTGATTTTATGAAACCGTGTAGTTTTATTCCAAATTTTCCAACAGCATATCCATACATCTGTAATTGATAAAAAAAAACAATCGTATGTTAATGTTTAGCCGACTGCAAATAACAACAGGAGGAGGTTGTCAATTCGTCGAAATCTGTTATTGTACAAAGATGCGAGTCGTCCTCTGAATTACTTTATTTGTAAACACGCGTTCAAAATTGGATGGGCAATTTATGAATGATTTCATAAACTAATCATAATCATAGGTACGATTTTTCGTGAGTACCTAAATGTATTTACAGTCAAGGTGAGTTCTACCCGTTACTTATCTACGGTTACTATCACTTTAATTTATCAGTGCATCACCACCATATTTTCTAAACTAAAGCTCGCCACTGTGTCCGCTTAGAACTTGTTAAACTTTCCAGCATTCTTCCCTCTTAGAGGTGAATGACAAATTAAAGCACTATTTCCACCAAACGGCCCGCATCAGAACAGAGAGAATTTTACGGTCTTTTAACGATACTGTATCATATATGCACTGTTTTAAAGTCTAGATCGAACTGCACACAACAGCTTGTCCGCGGGTGTCTTCCTCGTCGTGTGATCTTAACCGAAAAGTACCTACAGATCGATTCACGAAAGCTGGCGCGTAATGCATATGAAATTAATGAAAGTTTCATACATTTTCCCGCACGATCGGCCCCGTTCGCTTGTCGTCGTATCCGATCAGAACCTTTCTGCTGTAGGTGTCATCGAGTTCGTGGCCGGCCTGCCCCACTCATCACCTCATCAGTCATCACTCACTCTCTGAAGTGCATGCGCTGCAGATAATTGGCAATGTGCACTCATTCTTTTAATACTGTTTGTGATAGCTTTTATCATTAAAAAATTCTGTAAAAAATTAAGGCGAATAAAAACTAAAACGCTCAAATCAGGCATGGCCGTAACGTGATAATCTATCTTCTATCTCTCTCTCTCTCTATCTTCATAACAACAAGTAGGTAAAAACCTACAAATTGTTGAATTGTTGTTCAGCTGATTTAGATTTATACGATAAAAACCGCGGAGAAGGACATAAAACGGATTGAACCGAGATGAGTTGTCTATATTTCGACACAATAGGTAAACAGGCAAAATTAAATATTTTTATCACAATCCCACGATATATTATACGTATACCGACCGCCCGATGCAGTCGCAACACGTCACGCCTATTGTGATAAAAATACGTGAGTTTTAACCATTAAAGTATAATTATCACATGTTTGTTTTACATAAATAGTCCACAGTAAGTTCATAAATCTATTATTTTATTAATAATAAAATATCAAAGTACACTAGGTACACCTATATCAAAAAATTAAATTAAGTACGTTTAATTTATCAGATCGTTCGCGTAACCGCTCCCAACCTAATACCCCACGTACTTAAGACTTATGGTCACCCTAATTAGAAAGAGATGCAACGGTACAGTAGTACTATCTCATGTGGACACACTTTATTTAGCCCCTCATTCACGGCAGTCCGCCGGCACCTCCGGCACGTAATATAGCATCGTGAATGTCGTTGCCGGATGCGTGCCGTACGGCAACATCCTGCTAGCTCCGCCCACCTCCTTGCAGTCCGAATTGCACTAAATTACGGTAATAAACAATTGAGAAATGCGGCAATGCAAAAAATATTAATTATTCAAAATGACATAAGAGATGGCGGCATTTTTTTAATTCGAGTTAAGTGTATGCGCTAAAACGCAGCGCTGCGCATCTTTCAACGAATAAGTGCGAATTGGACTCCCAGGCTGGGCCACTTGCACACCGTGTGTTCGCTACATCCAGCCATGCCGGAGCGCCGGCGGACTGCCGTGAATGAGGGGCTTTTTGCAGTCGCATTGCTCCATCCAGATATATTCAGGTCCGTGCTAATAATACGATGGTAAAAACGCGAGATGTTGAAAACGATATTACGAGCACCTAATGGCCGCTCCACACAATGGGCCATGACCATGATGGGCGATGATAAGATTGATAAGGGACGCAGTTATGAGTAAAAAGGGTTACGCAATATTGCCATCCATCATGCTGTATAGCTATTATTTAGTACACTATCAGGTCCCGTTTTGTTAAAAAAATACGTGTGGCACTCGGGGACTGCCGCGGTAAAGCTATTGCATATCATTTTGTATCAACTTATGCAATTATAATTATTTATTTATTTTTCGCAAGCACACAACGCGGTGTCTGTCGACAACGCCGTGTCGAAGACTGCCGAACAGCCGAACTGAAACGACGTTAGACGATGCACGGCCTTCAAGCCACACCTCCGTGTCCGTCGGAGTGGGGAGCGTGAGGTTTTTTCGTTACGGAATTTCTGGATTCGGTCCCCGCGCTCAAGGCCCGCGATAGAAGCTATGCAATAGCTTAATAATAACGAGCAGTTTAAGTTTTTTTAGTCAACTTCATAATTTTATTAATTCAGATTATCGAAACTGCCCCATCCCTTGCCCCGAAAGTGAGCGTTAGATAACGGGGTGTACATATCACAGTCAGAATCAGAACTATTTTCTGTTGTATCATCGCCCGAAAAATGAAAAACGGTGATTACAAAACTAGCCGTGCATATAATTTTCCAACTTATGTCCGTGTTTTCGGTAAGTACTCGTACCTACTCGTTTTCGCATTTGATGGCGTGGTCACATACTTTGGCCCAAACATCGGGACCAATCATATTACCCTTTTCCTGTACCAATTGTTTCACAGTCGTCATATTCATACCTACTGATGTTTCTTTTGGATACGTATCCCTTTATTTGAGACCGTATGTTATAACTTCTTAAACAGTAGCTAGTTTAGGTAAAGTTATTTATTTTTTAAAAGATTATTAGTTTGAGAAACAGTAACAGAAATATTTTTATAACAAACAAACACTATTTTATTATTTCTAAAAATCTTGAGCTTTGCTGTTTATAATATGAAAATTATCTTGAAGGTAACGGGATATCAATATTGCCATTGCCACTTTAAAATACCTACTATTGCTATTCAAATCCGTTTTAAAATCACCGAAATATTTGTTATTGCTTTAGGGCTATTGAAGATGCTGCATCGACCAGTTGTGATCTACCGTGGCAGCCGTTTATAAATCATTACTGATTCCCGTTGCGTCCAGAAAGTTCCAGTTTCTTTGGTTGGGGTGTAATGTTGTGCCTCATAAGGTATTAGGTACGAGCCTGAGCCTACCAAGGTGGATAGGTTGTACAGTACTTATTTTAAACATTAATAAGTTTTAGTGGTCCGCAAGAGTAGATAATCGCAGTTTCCTCTGCTTCCTGACAGAACTTGCATGCTGCATCTTGTTTCTTGCCCATTTCAAACATAATATGTGTGTACACAGGCTTTGTGTCTCTTGAGCCCTAGCAGCTCTTTAGTATTGTTGTCGTTGTTGAACCCTTGGATTTGAGTGTGTGTTTCCTGTGAGTCCTGTGACGGACTTCCACTCTGCGCTTGTTCTCATATTCTCTTGGTTGGTTCAGCAGAGAATATGAGTGAGTACACGTCGAGAAACTGCCGGACACGAGCGGTTGTATTCTTTCTAGGGAGTGTAACCCGTGTTTCTTTTTGTACGAAAAACCCGGGTTTTTCTCATAGTCAAAAACCCGACTTCTTCCCGACCTAATTCTTTCCGATCCCACCGGATGCGGCCCGTTTGATGGAAATAGTGCTTTAAATTAAATCCTTTCTTAGTGAAGAAGCGTCGCTACGTTTGAACAATATGTAGGTATGTTAAAATATTTATAATTTTCAACATTCAACCTCCAACCGTTTGTCCTGTGCGTTGTCTGTCTGTCTCTAAGATATAGGTACCTACCTACTACATATTACCTAGATAACTTTTTATTAATTACATTTAGATTAAATGTACTTACATGAGTTTAGGAACCTCCATCCAAGCAGCGACATTCCTAGGACAACACGATCAGCTTCAGTGATATGATTATGAGTACCAAATTTTTAACCGACTTAGAGAATTTGACGGAGGCGGTTATATATTCGTCTGTAACTGCTGAAAGATTGTGGTCGACTGTGCGGATACGAATCCTTAAAATTTTGGCCACATAACCCGAAACGAAAGTTCCACGGAACGGCTCGTTATTCAAGGACGGATGGACGGCAAACGACCTAGAGGACACTCGCCTACGCGTTGGACAGACTTAATTAAAGCTGCGACACAAACCACCATAGTCCAATGTTCGCGTAACGCTGAAGACCGTAACAAGTGGAGGCGCATTGCGAGGGCTACACTATCCAGTCGCCCCTTTGTCAAGAGTGAATGACTAAGGAGGAGGAGGATCCCTGTGGGAGGGAGTAATAAACCGTTAACAAACATTAATTTATAGAGCGAGCGATATTCTCCGTGTCTCCCGGCACAACCCGGCATTTGTCTGTTTGTATGTATATTTGTATGTTTGTTCGACGATAACTCGTTCACATTTGTCTTTCGTTTTACAGCTAAAATAACAACTTGAAAAGCTGATTGGCCCATGTAAACCACAAAAAACCAGCATATTTTCTGGCAGACCTTGTTTTAATGTCGAGTACCTAAAACAAAGGCACGGCCGTACCATCCTTTTCTCGAAGCAGAAGCATTTTCAACCTTCTGTAATTTCGCGTTGGTTAAAGCTAGAACCCTGAATTTTCAGTGACATGAAATGGATATATTCTCAATAACATTAAATTTAAACCTATGGTTTAACAACTATTGAACGTCGAAGTTCCTTAGTTTGGTCACTCACTCACTTACTTACTTACTTACTTACTGCACTGGCTCAACGACCCAAAATGGATCTTGGCCTCCGCCACCAGAGAGCGCCACTGTCCTCTGTCCTGAGCTAAATCCCGCCAATCTGGCCGTTGAAGTCTCGTCAGGTCTTTTTCGACCTGATCCCCCCAACGGTACCGGGGCCGTCCGATCGGGCGTTTGCCACTCACTTACCGAACATAAAACTCTAAGGTACTTCTAGCAGGCCCAGAAACTCCAAGTCGTAGAAAATTCAAAATAATTGGAAAAGGCGTGTAACAACTGCATAAGTAAGTTGTAATTGTATATACCTAAATACATACGATTACAAAGTTACTTATGTAGTTCATGCAAATATTATACCTACATACAGGTAGGTATAATACCTACACTATGATGTCAGTATAGATATGGGATGCATGTATAATAAAAACTTTATGTGACACCATCTATATACCCAATGTATTCTGGCAGTAGATATTTTGTATTTGTGACTATTTGACTTGGCACCGACTTCAAACGTATTAGTTGGTAGCGCGATGTGATGTCACTTTCATTTGTTTTATCACTCATCCTTTCCGTACCGTACAGCACAAATGTATTCATTTTTAGGGTTCCGTAGTCAACTAGGAACCCATATAGTTTCCCTTTGTCTGTCTGTCTGTCCGTCCGTCCGCGGATAATCTCAGTGACTGTAAGTACTAGAAAGCTGTAATTTTGTACGGTATATCGGTCACACCAACAAAATGGTAAAATAAAAAGTGGTTATAATTTAATTATTCGGGTGCCTCCCGTACTTGGTGATTTTTTGTTCCGTTTCAACCCTAGAGTGTGTGTGACATATCATTGGATAAGTATTTAAAAAAGAATGAGGGTTTCCTAGAAACATTTTTTGATAAAGTAATATTCACGGAAATAATCGCTCCAGAAGTTTAAAAAAACGTGCCCATCTCTAACTTTTGAATTATAAAATCTAAAAATAAAAAAAAAGTTACAAAAGATGATTACATGCCATCCCTGGTCTCCATCGTCAGGTTTTATGGTAATCACAAGAAAGTGCTTGATTTACTTAAGACCGAAATCACTATACACGTGCCTTTTAAATTGAAAAGTTCATTAAATTCCTCATGGATCCCATCATTAGATCAGCACCACATTTCTATGGGACCAAATTGGAGGCGAACATATATAAAAAAAATACAAACAGACGAATATATAACCGCCTCCGTCGAATTCTCGCAGCCGGTTAAAAAAGAAGACTACAGTCTAATTAAGCCAAGGGTCGAAATCTCTCCAGCAGTTTTGAAATTTGGTATGTATGTCAATTAGAGGTCCTGTTTTCATGTCCACACCATTTGATGTTTGTGGACCTCGAGGAACCGCCGTTCCTTCCATGACACGGCCAACGAAGGCCAACGAAAACCAATGAAACCCTTTCCGAGATCCAACGAACCTGCGATAGCCACGCCGTCGAACGTTCGTTTCTTATCTAATCAATGCCAATATTCGATGTTCGTGGTACGCGTGCTGAGAACGATACCTATTAGGTATACGATAACTGCTGGCCTGGTCTATTATTTATTTATTTATTTATTATAAAAGCTATTCAGTATTTTAGCCTCAGAGTATTGTAAGACATAACTAAATCACCTGCATATTCATATGTTCGTACCATTAGAAAATTATACGACACCTAAAAACAGGGTTGAGTACCTTGGTGAGAATTGGAATTGGGGCCTTCGGCGGAGGCTTAAGGGGTTCCGGCGACTTCTGTTTCTTCGTGCAGAACGGGTCCACGGATCCACCTGTAACAAACATGATCATTCAATCTTACAAAACGGGTGTCTTGATCACTATAGTAGTTATGCTAAATATGGCGGTAGGTACGTAAGTTGTGTGCTAATTTTGATATTCGGTATTTTGACCGCCAAAGACGGCATATTATTCGTGTCAGCCGCTCATTTTCGAAGAATCGAAGATGCGGGGCGAGGGGCCTGGCTTGGTTGTCAACAGCGAAGGTGAATTTGCGGTCACTCCGATTATGATTTCTAAATATATTTTACCGATTATGTACAACTAAATAAATGTAAGTTTACAATTTATGTATGTGTATTCTGTATATTATTATGTTTTTATATGTAAGTACATATATATCATAGGATACATTACTTACATTATATTATACATACATATGTAAGTAGATATGTATAATATAATATATTCATACTTATTTAGTTATTTTTATATATGGCATTATTCTTATACAGTATGTATCACAACGAAGAGCAAACCTTAAAACTGGTTGACGGGGAACTCGAGTACAATGTAATAACCTGCATTTCACGTGCCAAAATACATGTTTTATGGCATAACATTACTAAATGGATTACTCGAGAACCTTCTTTTTGCAGTCGGTTAATGGTTTTTGTGAATGGGTTTGTTTACGTTTTTGATTTGTGACAGTGCATGCGTATTGCGTACTGTTGATATGTAGCTAGGGGCAACTAATAAACATTGACGTTGTTATGTCAACGCACATGCGCTTTGAGTTCTGTTTATAAGTAACCTAGGTAATCATTCAAATAATGGCTGTGGTCATAGGCAACGCGCAAGCGCTTTGTTAACTGTAACTAGGTAAAAATCCAAACTTCAACAAGGTTTGACGCCTGTCTGTCAGTTGGTAATTTAAGAAATGTCAATAATAAGATTGTAAACAAATTATACAGGGGAGGTGCAAAACAATAAAAATGAATGTATATTTTTATACCTCACGTAAAAACTGTCGTATTTTTGATGAATTAGGTACCATGCTCATATTTATGATCTACATTAACGGGTTTCTTTCTTTGCCTTTCGTTCTGATAGATACTGTATATTTACTTTTTTGTTTTGTTTTGGATATTTCATATGAATTGGCTCTGTGCTTCACCTACTCAGTCATATTTTGTTTTTGCTATCTCCATTATTCACAGGTTGTCTGGAAGATATGGCTCTTTTGCGATAATACCGCCTATTGTTTACCCTAATTTTATGTACCTTTAGTCAATTGTTGTGTTATGGACGTTATGGTGTGCAATAAAGAATATAGTAGGTGTAAGTATTAGGTGGGATTAGTATGTTGATGTTTTCCAAGCACTACAATGCCCATGTGAGCTCGTACAAATCTGGCTCAGGCGTTAAAAACAGGCACAGAATGTATAGGTATGCGATGATAATGTCTAGTTTTAGTATGTGTGCAAACCGTGTAAACTCTAATCAATATAAAGTCCTGTCAAACAATCGCCAGAGGGACAAATATTTATTCTTGCTCACCGACTGTTCAAATTTAATTAGGTACCTACTTAATAATATTTTACGCAAACAAAGCTACAACTAAATTAACAATACTATATGTCAAAGATATGAATAAAGTGCCGAAAATATGTATACACGACCATGATGTACAGGCAATAAAGTCCAGTATACATATTTTTGGCACTTTGGATGTATTCATATCTTTGTAGCTGACTGTACCTGGGCCCCGTTTCTCAAAAGCTTGTAATACAAGCGGAACTCCATGTCTAATGGAAGAAGTTAAACAAGACTTCCGCTTGTAGGTACTACAAGATAACAAGATACAAGCTTTCGAGACACGGGCCTCTGGTACAACTAGTTGAACTACAAGTATTTTTGATAAAATAATACCTGGACCGACGTTAGCATTTTCCGTTGTGGTTACTTTGTAAAACTGTAATAAAAAAGCACTATATTACTACGGCGTGTTCGAAGGACATGTACTCGTAAATAAACTTCAGTTTCAATGTTCTTGTCGGAAGCATCGTTTATTTGTCAATGAATTTATCACTATTTTTTGGGGTTTATTTATGTTGTTTTTTTTATCTTTACTTTTCGTAAATCGATCTGTACTTACATATTTATCTTCCTTGACATTTCATATTGTTAATGGGCATATTTTTATTTTGTTGTCGTTTTTTTTTTCGCGTCAGATTTGAATGAAATTTGGTGGGTAGGTAGAGTACCGTATTCTATTCAAGATAGACCCAATTTCTAAGTATGTCCCACATTTTTTTCCACTGAGTTACGAAATCGTATGGAATTTTCGTAACTCAGTGGAAAATTTCATACAATTTTTTTGTCGCACATAGAGATTTTGTATCTATCTAGCGTAGAATAAGGAACTCTACCTACCCACCAAATTTCATTCAAATCTGACGAGAAAAAAAAACGACAACAAAATAAAAATATGCCCTAATATCTATTCGTGTTTTTTTGTTAAAAATACTTTTAGAATTAGGCAGTGGTAGAGCCACAAGTACAAGACTTACACGGTTATTACACCCAACGATTTCATTCAAGGTAAGTAGGTAATATAGACCGTCTCGTTAATTATGGAAACAAACTTTGCTCAGCCGTTTTTTTGTATTTTTATTTTTGTTCAAAAATTATAGGTCGATTCACTAAAGCTGGCACGAATGGAATGAATGAGTGAACGATAATATTTATGTGTACGTCACAAAATGTTTACATACAGGTTGATACAATAAGTGATTATTGAAAACGTATTTGTAAACAAACTAGATGCATAACCGCCCAAATTCAGCAGTACAAAGAATACTATAAAATATTCCTATAGGGTACGTACGCTTATGGATCAGAAAGTATTGTCTGCATAAAACTCCTTTCTATTCTTCCTCGCGTTATCCACGGCTCATGGGAGCCTGGGTTCCGCTTGACTACCTAATCCCGTGAATTGGCGTAGGCACTAGTTTTTACGGAAGCGACTGCCATCAGACCTTCCGACCCAGAGGGGAAACTAGGCTTTATTGACATTAGGTCCGGTTTCCTCACGATGTTTACCTTCACCGAAAAGCGACTGGTGAATATCAAATGATATTTCGTACATAAGTTCCGAAAAACTCAGTGGTACGAGCCGGGGTTCGAACCCGCGACCTTCGGATTGAAAGTCGCACGCTCTTACCGCTAGGCCACCTGCGCTCTGATATCTGCATAAAACACCATGATAGTAAAATATTTTTGTATCAAACGGCTTAATATACCTTTCGGACTTATATATTACCTATTTAGTCTAAATATTGTGCAGATTATGCTTATATTATAATTTTTTTTTCTTGGATAACAAAAACCCATTTTGTTGTTGTTTACAAAATATTAAGAGGCCCCTGTATATTAAGAACGGCACTCACACTAACACTCGAAGTGACAGGTGACATAACTTTCATTCGTTCCATTCGTGCCAGCTTTAGTGAATCAACCTATACATATCGTCGTTGCGCTTTCCAAATCTGATATGTGCTCGATTTTTGACAATTAATAGGTAACCTAGTAATTAAACACATAAGGTTTTAATTGATTTAATTATAATCACACACATATCAGAAGGCCTACCACGAACCACGAACGAAGTTTCCCCTCTCTGTCGCACTTGAGTGAGAAATCACAAGTGCGAAAGGGAGGTATACTTTCGTTCGCGGTTCGTGGTAGGCGCTCTGATTTGGAAAGCGCAACGACGATATGTGTTTAGTTAGTGCTTTACTGAGGTACACATTTCATCCTGGGAGTCCCATGACAAGCATATGGTTTAGACAAAATTTACTCACAACTCTAACAAATGTTGACAAATACTTCAAGAAAATTTACGGTTTGCGAACAAGATGATTTTATACCTACCTACGACGCTACGACTGTAGGTAGGTATACCTGCAATAGTATAGGGACGCAAATAAAATAATCGACCGTCGCTAAAAGTTCAACCGTTGTCGCTAGAGCAGGTCGACGCTACATGATAGGTAGATATATTCGATTTTAAGAGCCCGGTGTATGTTCAAATACGCGCGAAATACGACTTTTGCACAATAACGCGCGAAAATACAACATTTACACGTTATCTTCATAAATAGGCATACCAAAGTATTACAACTATACAAGGAGCTACTCAGCCAATTTTTCGATATCCACTACTTACACGATCGTCAATACTCTCAGTTTCTCATTTTTGTAAATATTGTCAGTGTGCGGAGCGACATGACCTCTCTCTGCGAGCCCCCGAAGGCATATGAAGCCCATGTCATAACGTCGCATATTTTATAGCGCTAAACAGAGTGATTTGAAGTGCTGTTTGAAAAAAAAACACTAGAAATAGATATGGTTTAAGATACATATTTATTTCTCATAAGATTTTACAAAATCACTTACTGAGAAACAATATTAATTAACTTAAATCTAGGTAAGAGAGGCTACCACGCAAAGTGGCCGAACACAATGATTTTAGAAAAGTGGGTAAACACAAAAAACATGGTAGTCGTTAGCAACTATACCGAAATGCAGCATTTGCAATGAATGCACGGCAAGGGCCAGTTAAACCAGAATACAATCAGTTATAAGTATGCGGCCATATATTTAACTGGTAGGTACTAGTGCTCCTGGTCGTGACCGTGTTTCGTGAACCCGTAGCCGAATCTCCGTTGCTGTGTTACTCGGCAACGTAGATCCGCTCCGTTTGCTCCGTGTGATTCGGCTACGTGTAATTAAGATACGTAGCTACGTGTACACGGAGATACGTATCTTATTTATACGTAGATCGGATCCAGTCGTGACCGTGACGTTAAGTGTAGATTTTATGCGTGTTATTAAACCCCCGAATGTAATGCAAGGGGCGAGTTTTTAATTTCAGTTTCCATACTTTTGCATTTTAAATAAAAATTTAAGAGATCAAAAATAATTAGATGCAAATATTATGTTGGAGGCAAAAATAATAGACCAGTACAAATTGTAAAAGATGTGTATTAAAAGAAGCCGAGCGGAGCCGAAGCCGAGATTCGCGGGAACGTAGCCGAATCCAGAAACGGATACGTATCTTTGACGTGACCGTGTAGTACGGGATCTTAGCACCGCCGGTGCTAAGGCTACGTAGCTACGGTTCCGCGTGTAACACGTATATCACAAGCCCTAGTAGGTACCTGCTTAATTGAAAATTTAAATAATTTACACATTTCAAGAGGAGCCATGGAAGATTGTGTTAGTGGTATTTATTCGTATTTATTATATATAAATGAACCTACACAGAATTACTTGTTGAATGAGGTATTCTTTTGTATTTATTTACTGTATTTTATTTTCATTATGTACTATTATATTTTTCCGCAGTATATATTACATTTTAAATATATTTTTTTTATTATTATTTTTTTATATTTGTATTTTAAATTTTTTCCTTATATTTCACTTAGTTACTTTGACAAAAAAGAATATATATATATATATATATATATATATATGTATTTAGAGAGCTGATGTATATTTTATATGATTTACGTAGTTAATGAGCTAGTATTTGTTTTTAACATATTGTTTTAAAGTTTTTTTAAATAATAATAACGATTTTATATCTTTGACGTCATTTGGTAATCTATTATACATCTGGGCTCCTTCAAACACTATGTTCTTCTTGCCGTATAGTGTTCGAGGGGGGCGAAGTATTAAATTGTTAGCTTGTCGAGTAATTTTCTTGTATACTTGTGATCTTTTAGAAAACGTTATTTGACTGCGTATGTCTTTATTTATTATTTTTCTTATCAAGACGCATGTAGTATAGACATATGTTTGTGCTATATTAAGTAGTTTTGTTTCTTTATACACAATTTTTGTCGAAGTACAGTATTTATATCCAAATAATGACTTTATTATCTTGTTGTGTGAGGTTTGTAAAGGTTTTATATTAGACTTAACAGCAGAGCCCCATATTTCAATTAAATATTCTATATGTGGTTTAACAAGAGAGTTGTAAATAGTATAACGGACTTTGTTCGGTAAACAACGAACTATCCCTCGGATAGCACCTGTCATCCTGTCAACGATATGATTTTAGATCGCACTGTATCAATATGGGGCTTCCATGTTAATCTATGGTCAAGAGTTAGACCCAGATACTTTTCATTTTTGACACATTGCAATTTAACTCCATTGACGACTAAAGGTTCATGCGCGGGGTGATCTTATTTTTTGCGGAAAATATTATATATTTAGTCTTCGATTCATTGTCACTCAACAAATTAAATAGAAGCCATCTCTGCAATATATTCAAATCATTCTGAGCGAGATAAATTAAGTTTTCAATTTTTAGCCCAAAATAAAATAGGCAAGTGTCGTCGGCATACAATGTTACATGAGCCTTTAATCCTATATCTTGAATATTGTTTATATAAATAAGAAATAGTAGTGGCCCTAAAATGGACCCTTGAGGTATTCTACATGTGATTGTTTCTTCGCTACTCTTCGATTGGCCGATTTTTGTGATTTGCCTTCGGTTTGTAATGTACGATTCTAAAATTTTGAACGCGTTACCAGTAATACCTATTGATTTTAGCTTATTTAGCAGCAATGGATGGCTGACTGTATCAAAGGCTGACAGGTATCTTCATCGGCCTTTTTCAGGTCGATGAAGATACCTAGAGCTATATTTCTTTCATCCAAACTAACTTTTATTTTAGTTATTAGATCAGCAGCAGCAGATAAAGTATTTGAATTAGGACGGAAACCATACTGCTTATCTGATAGAAAGCCTATTTCGTCGAGATATTCTGTTAATCGTTGATGGAGAACTTTTTCATAGATTTTTGATAACACTGGCAGGACTGATATGCGTCGATAATTTCCGGGGTCTAATTTATCTCCCGACTTGTATATGGGACTAACTTTAGCTACTTTGAGGGAATCAGGGAATTCGCCAACCTGCAAACATTTATTGATGCACTTAGCAAGGTTATCACTGATAAGGTTTTTGACACATTTTATAGCCTTGGTGGTGATGCCGTCTATACCTGAGCTTGTGTTTGTATTTATAATTTTTTGCACACTATTTATAATTTTTGGATAGAGTATTACCTAAAGTTTATAACTGCATATTCATTTATGTAAAAAAAGTTACTGTATAACCAGAAAACTTGAAACAGAAAACTTACCAAATTAAAAGTTTAATACTCAATTATTTTGTCTGAAAATGTTCAAAACTGTTTCATTTATTCCGTAGAAGACTATATACTCGTACTAAACAAGAAGAAAAAAACATGATTTGTAAAGCGAAACATCTAGGCAATCATATTATTTTTGCTAAATATGAAAATCTGGAACTGTGTTGGCCGTTTAGAGAATATGGCATGTTACTTACGATAACTCTGACTTTAAAATCGACGATTTTATCGACCTGCTCTAGCGACGGTTGAACGCCATGAATACCCGTTGAAGGGTTTGGTTTTTATCTGATTCTTTTATCTGCGTCCCTCATCCCTCTTGCACTTGCATGAAAAGTTGACGGGAATCCAAAATGTTGCTCAAAAACTCTTTTTTTGCATATATTTAAAATCAGCACATTTATTTTGAGGGTGCTCAATTGGGCAATCACGAAGAGGACTCTTATATTATATGTTTAGGCAGCATTCAACTTTAAGTTTATATTATTTTTTGTTTCTTTTATCGTACCAAGGAGTTAGTAAAATAGTCTTAAATTGAGATCTATACGCTTGTTCAAGACATATTTGTTAGATGATATTCCCTATAATAAGTCCCTAAAATAAAATAAAAGCCAAGTACTTGCCGGACCCCGCATAGTTCAGGGTTCCGTACCGTCATACGATGAAAAAAATATGCAAGCAAAAATACATTCTTTATTTTTAATGTCCTACCTACCTATCAGATCACATGATGTGATTTTCCACATTTAGTTACACGTGTGGAATGCCTCCGTATTTTTTTTTTTCAATTAATCTGTAAATGTAAGTAGCGGCACAGAAAATACACCTATTATTTTAATATAATTACCATATACTTTTTAGTTACTGAGTAACACAGCTACGACATACGGACGGACAGACAGACATACAGCCAGACTGGACGAAACTATAAGTGTTCTGTTTTTGCCATTTAGGCTACGGAACCCTAAAAATGTAAAACCATTATATCAGACTAGCGACCCACCCCGGATTCGCATGGGTTATTATTATACATATAAAACTTCCTCTAGAATCACTTTATCTATTAAAAAAACCGCATCAAAATCCGTTGCGTAGTTTTAAAGATTTAAGCATACATAGGGATATAGGGACAGAGAAAGCGACTTTGTTTTATACTATGTGTATGTAGTGATATAATTTGGAATAACCCTCAGATCATACCCTAAGAACATGCACATATAAAATGATACATATGTACCTAAACAGTTACACCAAGTTTTATCCGTTTCCATAATTAACAATACGGTCCTTTCTTAACCCGGCAGTACTCGCTACCGGGTTAAAAGTACTCAAATACTTACTGGATTCTATGTGGAAGTGTCAAAATCATTTAATAAAAATAATAAATCATGTTAATCTCTTTTTTCCATTCGTAGTTTTAAAAAAACTTGTAAGATTTAGATAGGTAGTGGTAGAGTGAGAGAGGTTATTACCCTGACGTGGGTCCGCCGCCCGCCGCACATAGCACCGGTGTGTGAGCGGTAGCGGTCAGCACCATGCACTTGTGATATAAACGTCTTACCCTGCCATCGTCGCCTGCGGCCAAGCCGCCCGAGAGCGGCACCACGTCCGGCCCCCACTGCTTGATGAAGTGGCCGGTTCGCGCCACGCGCTGCGCAGGCGTGGTCGTCGTGTGCGACCCGCCGCAGTAGCGGTTGCAGATGTGCTTGTCCGTATCCGATCTATAACATAACGTAAGTACATATTTGTAATTTCAGAGTCAACTTAAAAGTTACCGTTACGTATCTAATTTTTGTTTTGTCGCTTTCAGACTCAACTTGATACTAGATCTAAATACACAGGTAACTTAGTTTGGTTTCAGTTTGCCGTTAGTTTAAATTTAAAACAAAGTTGTAGATTGATATTTGAATCAAATTTGACATCTTAAAACTGGAAACGGGGGTAAAACTGGGATAGACCCGGGGACTTTTAGAAAAACTTTTAACTAACCGTGAAGCATTTTAAAGAAATTCGCTCGTCTAATTCTTTGTAGATCATTGTTAACAACATTAAAGTAATTCGAATCCTGGCAAAGGCATATATTTTAATAATATATTTGTAATATGTGTAACATATTTTAAAAACTATTCGGTCCGCTTGCTTCAAATAAACCCTCATATGGCTTACACAATAATGAAATTTTGTTTATTCGTGCCGAAATTTACATATATTCTGCGCTGTAGTCATTTTTGGAAATATCCCGATCTTTTGGCAAACCTAGATACAGAAATAAAATTTACAGTATCTTCGATTTTAAATACATATTGCTTTTGACAACACACAGTGGTCCCAAGCCTCCCTGCCCATTAGGCACGGCGGTATTGGGATACGCAAAAACTGACCCCATAGTCAACTTGGACGTCCCTTTCCTGCTGGAGGCTATTGACAACTGGAAAGCAGCCAGCCCTAATACGGAGTTGCCCACTACCACTACTCCCCATTCGCAACACCAATGGGACGAGCCGCTCTGTTTGCTGTACGAAACGTCGACCAGCAACAGACGAGACGAGCGCGAGCCCTCTAAAAACCTCGGCACACTCCTCTCTGCCAATTATTTTCGGAATGCCTTGTGTCTGCGCTTGGGTGTTGCGTGAGTGGCTCCATGGAATGAATTGACCGAAAGTAATGTCACTTGTCACTGTCAGTGACAGTGTGAGTGCCGTTCTTATACAGGAGTCGCCTAATATTTTGTAAAAATGTACCTAATACGTTTTCATTATTCAAGAAAAAATAAATTATATTATTATAATCTGCACCGAGTATCATGGTAATCTTTTTAGTCATTACCATTCAAGTCTTTTGTAAATAAAACGTATATTTATTATTCTGACTTATTATTGAATGGCAATAATTGAAAGGCGGATTGGCTTGTTCGAATTGTAAAAAATCTAAAATAACCAGCTGGAGTCCGTCGTCAACAGTTTTAAATTTATTTATATCCTGTTTTCACACTGACGCCACTATCTACAAAATAAACACGAAAAGATTCGAAATTCTTGCGAAATTTAACTGCTATTTTCCCGTTTCACAGTATCGTCATTGTGCATGAAACATGGTTATAATTATACATTTTAGCATAGCTTATATATCTTCAGGGATCGTTGGCGTGGTAGGCACGGCAGTTAACTTTAGGTGTTCTTGGCGTTCAAAAGTTTTATATTTCGGCGGGTATTCTCTAAAAACACAATTATCATAATCACTTTTTGCATGAAACCGGTATTAATAATTATGTGATGCACATATAGACATTATAATTTACTCGTTCGGTTCATTCGTGCCATCTTTTTGAATAAGAAACAAGATTTGGTCTCCACGGTCTATCAGGTTCCAAAAGTGTCGGCCGTATATAAAATTCATGAATGAATGATAAATTTTGTCCGGCTCTCGTGACGGCCGGGGCGTCGGCGGTTTTGGAACCATCCGCGCTCCAGGCCGGCAAAAGGCCGGATGGCATGACCCTCGTCCCCTATAAGCTTGGACGGCCTTTAGTTTGGGATGCCACATGCGTAGATATCCTTGCGCCGTCCCATCTTCCAGGGACTTCGAACAGAGCTGGTGCTGCCGCTAACACGGCTGAACACCTCAAGCGGCGCAAATATGCAGCCATTGATTCTGGCTGCATGTTTGACCCGTTTGGGGTGGAAACACTTGGACCGTGGGGACCTGGCGCCCACATCATTTATAAGGATATAGCGAAGCGTCTCGTGGAGGCGACCGGCGATAGGAGGGCTGGCGCGTACCTAGCGCAACGCCTTGGTATTGCCGTCCAGCCTCCCTGGCACTACGCCACAAGGCACCGAGCTGGAGCCAGCTTTTTATGTATAAGTTAGTTTAAATTTTAATGTTATTTTTATTTACATATTTTGTGGATTTCATGTACCTATGTTTAATATTTGTATTAACACAATAAATATTTGTTAGAAAAAACTTTTTCAGTACGTATGTATATCGTCATCTAGTGCCCATAGTACTAACATGCTTAATTTGGGGCTAGGATGATCTGTGTAAGACTGTCCCCTAATATTTATTTAGAGCGGCTCTCACTGTTGACTCGTGTGGTTTTTTTTTAATTTAATTACGCGGTGTAATATGTGGCTAAAAATGTTTACATATATTTAATGTAGACATTAATAAAATAATGAAAATATTAATTTATGAGCTTAAAATAATTATTAGTAGGTATGGTTTCAGGAAGAATGTATATACATACATGTCAAGGTGCAAGATAATCCCCAGGGATCATCCTGAACACGCAGCAGGACATCATTTTAAGGAAGCCGCTAGCTTTCCATCGCCAAAACATCAAAAACAAACGTATTTAAGAAGCCACAAAAATAAAATGCATTCCAATAGACCATCTATTATAAAAGTGACAAGCTCAAATTCAACTTTACTTTAAAGTAACCGCTCAGTAATTATATTTTTTTACGTAAAATCCGACGCAGCGCGCACGTTGCCTTGACACTTTGATTGGCGCAGTAGGGTGTGAAGACCGAAGAGCCACAACATTGCATATATGCGAACTAGAAGATGCTTGTGGTCTGCTCGGAATTATTGATAGGGATCATTTCAATTCTTGGAATTAACGTGTACCGATTCCGCCTACTATTTATTCTGATTTATTCGATGCAACATTCAGATTTTTAGGTAGTGGGCACTTAATGACCCGGTCCCGGTTTTACTCTAGGTACATCTACATAATGTGTATACGGTGCTATACCCCGCCTGATGTAGTTGCCTAAGATAGCTACGATTATCTAATACGTACCTAACTTTTACGGGTGCTCTCGGAGTCTTTTGTTTTTCTATTGACTCCCAGTCGTGCAGGTTGCGCTGCGGGAGGTTGCTCGCCTGTGACTTGCGTATGGTATCTGTGGAATTTTCATGTTACGTTCCTGAGTTCTCATGCACAAATGTTTGCACATATTTATATTTTGAATTCAGCTCTTATCACAAAAACACATGAATCATTTGCTTGAAACATTTACCTAGTTTTGTAATTATGCCCTGGCAGGTCTCATGTTTGTAACATACATAACATAACAATATGACACGTATTGTACAACATGAACGCAAATAAACAACATGAACTTGAGGCTGATATATTTTAAATAAATAAGTCTTACAGGACAATCTTATTAGGTGAAGAAATATCATCTTGGAGCATAGCAGCATTTCGATACAGGTAAGTAAAAGTCACAAACCTAGTTCATAGCTGAGATACGGCTTCATGGAAAGATGCGCGGGCAGAGGCTTGCTTGGCATCGCAGCAGCGTTCTCCAGCGGCATCACGGCTTCCGCGTCGCAGGATATGCAGTTCACCTCTCTGAAAATGTTCTTTGCATTCTTTGAAAGTTCAGCAAACAGTACGTATGGTGTAGTGGAAGTTGGTACCTAATGGTACCTATGCTATAATGAAATGTGTCCATTCGTTGTCGGGGCGTCTATTATTAATTATTACATATTGCGATTTTCATTGATTTGAATATTTTTTTGAAAGTTAAGTATTAGCCACGACACGTGGACACGTGGTATTGTGTAATCTGAAGATAATATTTATATTTTCTATGAAATAAAAATACAATTTAATGAACATTTATAGGCGTTTGTGAGTTTTTTGCCAATTATATTCCATCATACTTTTTGTCCTTTGAACACGTTTTCTGACAACTTTCACTCGTTGACTTAACAATTTTTATTTACTCTCCTCTGTCATAAACAGTCTCTCAAACCTTAGCAATCGCCTCTTGGTGCCTGCTGCCTCTACATTGCGACGTAGTGACGCCATTTGCTTGAGATTGTCTTGTAACAATCGCAACTTGGTCTCGAAGAATTCCTTCAGCGGCGATAGCTCCATTTTGTCCAGCTTGCTCTCTATCTCGCGTTGCACGTCGTCCAACACCTGCTGCCAGAGGGCTTCCTGGCGGGTTTACACAAGGTGAAACTACAGGGAACTAGGTATTACACAGCGATAATGATGATAACTCTGTGATATACTGATATTTCTTTGTAAGTAAGATAAACTGTATGTAAGATAAACTGAAACATCTTCTAATGGGATTTAATTTGTCTATAGTACATCGGTATACTCGTAGGTACTTCATATATATAACCAATCAACGTAAATCTGTCAGGAGAAGATGAGCTCCTCGAAATTTTGTATGGCCGTTACCGTTTTTGCAGAGCTGTAATGGGAATCATGGGACCGAGAACATTCTACCACGACCGCCAAGGTGAGGCCACTGCTGAATTAAGCGGAGAGTTTTAATTACTTACCTATTTTACAAAACAGTATCAACGAATTGTAGTTTCAAACCTGCGTGTTCAGCTTCCCGAGGGCGTGTTCCAGGCCTCTAGACAAGTCATCACAAGCCATCTCAAACTGGTCATGGGAAACTTTCCGTGCCAACATGCGAAGGTCAGCCTTCTCGGCCATAGCTTCGGCCATGTCTTCTCGGTCCATTTTGATTGTTTTCAGGATTTCGATTTGTTCTAATAGTGCCTATGGATAATGTTTATGTCAGGTAGGTAGTCGATCTTATCAAACAGTTAGTAAGTAATATATCTTGTAGTGGTAATATATCTTGGCGAGAGCGTAAAATAATTCCAAGCTGGAAGACAGAAATCGCCTCTAGCCCGGTAGTGTGATGAAGAAATGGGCATCTTCCACGTTGACTGTTAGAGAAGCCTTACGTTACGGCATAAGTTGAGCTTTCGCAGGATACGTTTTGTTGTTGCAATAAGTTTTAAATATGGTAACTACTAGTGGCTCTGTGAGCTGTAGGCCTCGCGAGATGGTACTGGTATTGGCAAGAAGGTTGTAAGCGCCTATTGGGCCTATGGCGCTCAGGATCTTTGAACCAAACCCCCCCAATTAGGAAATTCCCAAAAACTGAATCAACAAAAAAATTATATGTGATCAGATCAACAAACTTGTTTACAAAATATCACAAGAATTAGTTGATAAACGCGACCTATAGAGGAGAAAAAATCGACAGACATACGAAAGCGTTTCTACCCAAGCTGAACCAGAGACGCTTCGCTCGCTTTGCTCACTCGGTCAAAAAGCATAAAGGAAGAAGAAAATAGTTTTAAAAAGTACCTTAATATGATGCTGACGGTCATCCTTCTCGCCTGCGAGCTGGCGCGCCACCTCGTTGACCTGGCGCAGCTGCTCCTGCATGTCTTGCACGACCTGGTACAGCTGCATCAGCCCTGCACACCATTTCATGTTAACACTGTTTTTTTATATACTTATAGGTACTTAAGCTACTCTATGATGGTCGGGTTTTTATCGTTTACCGACGTTGCTGTCACGTTCTAACAAGTATGTATGTGCGAAAGTGACGCATAGCGTGATAAGCGATAAAATGGCAACCATGCTAACCCTACAGGTGTTTACTACCCAATCTAATTCGGGTTAAAATGATATTTTTATTGGGGGAATGTCTAATCGAACTGTTATTTTAGTATCTAGTATATATGACTACGATAATGAGTTGAGCTTTGAATACTTGAAAGAGCTTTTAAAGTTTTGTTTAGAAAATATAAGTATTAATACCTTCCAAGTCTTTAGCCAAAGTAGGTGAGAGCTTGAGCGAGGTGAAGTCTTCATGTAGAGTTCCAAATTGATGCAGGAGGTGATCAAGTTGGTCTTGGAAATTTTTTAACTGCAAGAAACGCATTAATGTCTTAAAAAATATCTATTAAAATTAACTGGCTTGTACCAAACACGCAGGGTACCTACTATTTAGTGTGCCGACTATTCATAAGTTAAATTTAAGTAGGTACAGTCAACCAATTGGAACCCTAGGCCACTGTAGGACTTTGTCATAGTGACGCTATAAATCAGACTGTAAGAAATCTCTTACTGCTTGTCATTTTGACATAGTTCTAGAGTGGCCTAGGGTTCCAATTGGTTGACTGTACGTATAAGCTTTATCAGCTGGGTAGATGCAATAGAAACGGAGTTAATCACTCAAGTGGCAGTTGATTGACGAGGCGGCCGTGACACGCGCTACGGATAAATATAATAATGATACGACGGTACCAGCGATCAGCCTTGTCCACCATATCATGAAAATAATATATTTTAAAATTAGTCCAGCGCAACGCCGGTGAATATGAAAATGATTGTTCTGCCCTCCGGCCGGCAAACAGCCAATTTGAGGCCGCTACGCTAAACCGATTCGCCGCTTGCCGACTGCTTGAGCAGAAAAATAGTGTACCTACAGACCGGACGACGATTACACGAGATCTGAGACATTTCTTACTTTACAGGCCTCGGTACGTAATCTACTATTACAACACTCATTATTTTTGACTTATTCTGAAAAGAGTTCCATAGTGTTAAGATAACTACTACTAATAGACTATTAACAATCAACTCGTAGCAAAATAATTTAGAAACACTCCTCATGCGCGACTCCAACAAATTTATTTCAACTGTGGTGGCCAAAAGGAATTCTTTTGACCCCATAGAGATTGCCCCTCATGATCATGAATGATCCTCATGTAGGCCAAGAAAATTAGATTTCCAGAATTCAATTCTGCGTGTACAGCGTGTAGGTATCCCGAGTTTGCACGATGTAACTAACAGAAGTGATATTCGGAAAATCAATGAAGACAGGATACCTTTAACAAGAATTTGATTAGGCGAATATTTTCAGAAATAATCGGTATGAAAATGTACCTAAAAAGGCATGTCGCAGATTTTTATTTATTTTGGATGTACCACTAAACCAAATTTGAACTTACTACTTACTTATTTGATACTCATTCGACGTAGAATTTAACCCTCTCGAATACTTACCTGAACCACTTTTCCGTCCGGGGTACCTACACATTTTGGTGCTAAACGCAAAAAAACAGAAAAATCGACCAAAAGTTTGGCAGTTAGGTATTTGGCTCTCAAAAGTTAAGCTCAACTCTTGGGATAACTTATGCAAAATCAGTTTACACAATTCTTTAATTGAAAGAAAAATGGAAAAAAAATCCCGTGTCGAGCAGGATTCGAACCCGCAACCTTTATGAACACCGGTTAGATCGCCTGTCCGACCTGGGCAAATATTTCCACTATTTCTTTCATTTGGTTACAAGCTTTAGGGAGACGCGTAACGACATTTACCGAAAGTGTTAAACGCTTATTCGGCATCGATGTTCTAAGACATTTTAAAATTTGTAAATTTCGTTCGCATAGGTACGTCTCTGCTTAAAAAACTCAGTATACACGTTTTTGGGACCAAATAAAGATGATTTCCAGCTTGCTTGGAAATTCCTGTAAATGCTTTTTATAACTCCAATTTTCTTCGCCTAATGTACCAGGCTGCAAAGAAGAACGCTTTGGCGTCAGCGAGTGATACGATGATAGAAAGAAGACATGGTTTTATAAGAAAACTATCAACTAAAGTCAAAGTGTCAATGCGGCTTATGAGTCCCATTGGTGTTCGTTTACCTGATCCTGCACGGTGCCCTTTTCCTTGCCCATGCCTTCGCAGCACTCCTTGATGCGGCGCTCGAGTTGCGACAGGCGCTCGTTGATCGCTGCGGTCGTTCCTGACGACCGACGCGACGGCGTCCAAGCGGGCGGGCGGGCTGGAAATCAGTGTCGGACGTCGTTGGTGTAAGATGAAATTTTTAACGGTGTAAGACAAAAACTCTCTGTTGTGGTGGTTTTATTAGGGGCACTATTTTGTCTTATACCGTTGAAACACCTGCACCTCGACCTCTATGAGTGTTGTTTAAGAAAATTTCGTTACAATTTATTTCTCAGTTCTCATTAAGAACTCTTCTATAAAGTGAAGTCAACTATCAAATAAAAATACTTTATCTAGACACGCGGGAGTGTGTCTAGCCAAGTTCAGGCGAGGCAGCTGCAGTGTGTATATTTACACGAACCATCGTACTAGCATTATACTTGTTTTATTATTGATAAGGTTTGTTTCCTAGTTCACACTTGGACCGTAAATGACGTCTAAGGTCTGATGATGGAGCAGAAAGGTGACCACTGGATGACAAGAATTAGTTGATGTGATATCCTCGTGTTTTCATTAATTTGCTGTGTCTTGATGAGCACTTGGACCGTGGGTGATGTCCAAGGTCTGATGGAGCAGGACGGTGGCCACCGGAACACAAGGGTTAGTCGACATGATACCCTCGTGTTTGGACTCTGATTTTATTTCGATGAGCAGTTGTACCCTAGATGATTTCCAAGGTCTGATGATGAAGCAGAAATGTGACCACCGGAACTCCAGAGTTAGTTGATATAATACCTTCGTGTTTGGGGAGTCACTAGTTTGGGTTTGACGAGCACTTGGACTGTGGGTGGTGTCCGAGGAGTGATAATGGAGCGTAAAGGTGTTTTGGTTCTACTTTTTGATTAGAGGTTTTTTTATAGAAGTAGAGCATTCCAATTTTAATGATGAATAATAATTATTTATTGACAAAAAGTAGTGATATCCCACCAAAAACATAAATGTGTAAATGGAAGCCAAGTTACATATAAAAATATCGTTATTGATCTGAATATGATATCTAAATGGGTGCCAAGTTCTGTAGAAGTTAAAGAATAAGTATTGAAGTTAAACATTTAACTTGGCAAGTTTTTACCGGCAATACAATCTTTAGATATATCTACCATACCGTATGCAATAAAATGCCAATAATAAAGTAAATTTATTTTCAACGCAAAATAATAAAAAACCGGCCAAGAGCATGTCGGACCATGCTCAGTGTAGGGTTCCGCAGTTTACCGTCCGTCACAATAGTTAACTTTAAAAAGTGTTATAATAGATACCATGCTAAATATGCTTAGGTATAATAATTAACAATAGGGATGATGACTAGGTTGAAAAACTATTATTCTGATTAGTCCGTCAGAAAAATTATTAGACACAGTATTTTTTCCTTTTTCAAGATAACTAAAATTGACGAATATGAAGAGCGTCAAAGTTCCGTGGTGGGGGGCTGGTGACATCACCTGTGAGTAAGAATCGTACTCAATTGTGACGTCACGCGAAACTTTAAAGCGCTGTATTTCCGTCGTTTTTCATTTGACGAACAAAAGAAAAAATACGTGTCGAATATTTTTGAATAATCTAACTGACGGACTAATTAGTTCTTTTTTGTCATCTAGCCTATTCGATGATCCTTTCGATCACACCCGTCCCGACCCCATCAACTCCGGAAAAATCTTAACAGCGCGAAGTAGACCACAGTGCCATCTCTCGGGCAATTGGTCTACTAATTTATACAAACTAGACGGATGTATGTTGGCTTTTCGGGGGTAACTTTTGATCGCGTGAATCGATTTGAATCACTCTTTTTTATTAGATGGAAGACGGACTGTGGAACGAACTGTCGCCAGCGGTGTTTCCGGACCGATACGACCTTCAAACCTCCAAGAAAAGAGCGTACCTACTCCCACCTTAAAGGCCGGCAACGCACTTGCGACACCTCTGGTGTTGCGGGTGTCCATGGACGACGTTAAACGCTTACTATCAGGCGATTAGTTTGCTCGTTTGCCCCCTATAGCATAAAAAAAAAGATACGTGCGGGATGATAAATTAAGTACTCAAGATAAAAGAAGTGTTTGCATATACAGTTAAATTACAAAATAAATTCAGAAATTATTTTGTTCAATTTTTCAAAAACCGTTCAACCAATCCAGTTCAAAATAATATTCCAAGAAATTTTTTACTAAGTTCTACTTTTGTAATTTTTTTCATATTTTTTAACTTATAGTTCAAAAGTTAGAGGGGGGGGGGGGGACACATTTTTTTAAACTTCTGGAGCGATTATTTTTAAAAATATTAACTTTATCAAAAACTGTTCTGAGTAAACCCTCATTATTGTACAAATAATCTAATGATATGCCACACACTATAGTTGTCGATTTCTAAGTCTGAACTTTTGACACATCGAAATACCCGTAGAACGTAAACGCGCAAGACACTTTGGAATTATAAACAAAATCCCATAAAGATATTACAGCTAGTCATGTACATAAACACAATATTTCACTTTTCATAAACATAATGTGATGAATGTTACATTTTTTCATACATTAGTTATTGAATATTTTACGATAACAATTTAGCACACCAACAGTTACGGTCTACGTCGTTTTTTTTTTTAATTTAGGGTTGCGACCATGTCTGCTGTTTCAAATCATATAACCGTCCGTAAATCGATAAAAATCGATCTTGTAATCAATAGGCAATACAGTAAAAATCAAAACAAAACGATTAAAACGAAAATAAAACTAAGTACATTGTGGAAAAAAATGTTATTTAAAATAAGACAAATTAACTATGAAGCTTTTTTATCTAACATTTTAAGAATTCAACAGTATTGATTTCTGAACGAAACTTAGATGACTTTGGAAAAAATCGTATGTCAAATGCGCAGTTTGTCGAAGTTTCTCGGTCTTATCAAATACAAATCCGTAGTAGTAAAATCGAATCAAACAATTCATCGCTAAAATCAATAATCGCTGAATTTGACAAACGATTTGTCTTAGCCTCATCACTAAGTACGTCAATACTCAAGTGTCAAAAGTTCAGACTTAGAAATCGGCAACTATAGGGTTGAAACAAAAAAATAAATCACCCCCACTTTACGTGTGTACGGGAGGTACTCTAAAAAAGAAATTATAACCACTTTTTATTTTACCACTTTGTTGGCGTGACCGATATACATATTCGAACAAAATTACAGCTTTCTAGTCACTGAGATTATTCGCGGACGGACGGACGGACAGACAGACAGAAAGAAAGAGTGAAACTATAAGGGTTCCTAGTTGACTACGGAACCCTAAAAAGGCGAACTTTGAAACTTTAGTAAATTGTCTTCTGGTCAGGTGATGCGCTAGACAGAAAGCTTATGTTTGGTCATTCTTTTAAAATGAATGAGATCGTAACAACAAAACCACCGATACTTATTTTTTTAACTTTCAGATTATGTAAATAACATGTGTGGAATATTAAGGGTTGATAATTTTAATATAAGATAATGTTATGTGGTAAGGTAAATTTATCTTTGGTACTCAGTAATTTTATTGCCGGTAAAAACTAGCCAAGTCAAATCTTTAACTTTACATTCTTTAAATTCTACAGAACTTGGCAGTCTTGGCACCCATTTAGATATCAGATCTTTTGTAGGCGGAGTCGACAATAATGACAATATTTTTATATGGAACTTGGCTTCCATTTTCACATTTATGTTTTTGGTGGGATAAGATTCAGTTGAATACGAGTACGTTACCATCCGCGGCGCCACCTGGTGGAGGCGATGGCGAGGGCGGAGACCGCACTGCTGGTGCTGGCAAAGTCAGCTGTTGCGCTGGTTCAGGCGGTGGTGGCAGTGGGATCTCGGTCTTTAGATCTGTCAACACAAAGTACCTTAATCACATTAAGTATCTACCTAGCGAAATGCACATCTGCTTTGTCACAACTTACTTAAGGGTCAGAAGGGTATGAGTCCAGCGCCAACATGTGACGTGCGTTTATCACACATGATATGACATAATTTTATTCTTTAGTTACAATCTTGTGGTTAATGTGACTGTGGACTCGCTGTAGGTAGGTACTAAAATATATGTATGTCAGCAATTTAAAATACGTATTCACCTAAACTTCTCTGCAGAGCTCCCATGGCGTCGTAGAAGGTTTTGTTGAGGAGGTCGATGTCAGCACGGAGACGGTTAAATTCATGTACCATCATATCCCGGTCCTGGGTCACCTCGGCGGCCAGCGTGTCCCAGGGGTAAGGCGGACCAAAGGCGGGCGGTTGCGTGTGTGCACTTTGCGTTCTATTTTAACAGACAAAGAGTGGCAACAAGGCATAATGAGGCAGGTTTGACTTGGATTAAAATCATTATATATTCCATTAACTTGAAATTAAATTCTTCCAATTTGATGTACCAATCAATCAAATCAATCAATTGATCGAAGTCAATTTGTAAGAAAATTATACTGTGTGTATAACTACAGTGTCCGCAAAACAAACGTGACTAAATCCATTAAAGATGAAAGGTAAAATAAAATGTAAATTGTAAAATTGTAAAATGGGTACCTAAATAACATTTTGTTAGTTTGATTTCTGGAAATATTTACAAATTTCACTCACTCGTCGGTTTGTGGTTGTGGCGGCGCCGTAGCGAGCGTAGACCGGGGAACAGGGCTAGAATAAAATAAATTTCAATTAGTCGGGAACTGCACTATGTACCTACTTACAAAATACATGAGATGTACTATAGCGTTCAGAATTGCATGGGCAATTTATGAATGAATTCATTCATAAACTGCCCATGCAATTCTGAACGCGTGTGTACCTAACTACCTATGCTATTGAATTGGTTAATCTTTTTACAGTAAATATATTTACATGGTTTCATTCCTTTGTACTCATCTATTTATTTATTTTTGCAAGTAAACGCATATACTGTTTTGTGCAATAAAGTGTTTATTACTTACTTAATAACATTCCTAGTTAAGTTGGAAAGTTGCAGAATAACTAAGCGCAACAACTAATTGCGTGCATTTATTAAATAAAAATATAGCTTAATTATCCCTTGGATACTTCTTAATTGGTATAGTTACGCATTACGAAGGGACGTCCTGTCATTCTCGTTTTCTAGTAATCAATTGATCGAAGTCAATTTGTAAGAAAATTATACTGTGTGTATAACTACAGTGTCCGCAAAACAAACGTGACTAAATCCATTAAAGATGAAAGGCATTCCTTGTAAAATGGGTACCTAAATAACATTTTGTTAGTTTGATTTCTGGAAATATTTACAAATTTCACTCACTCGACGGTTTGTGGTTGTGGCGGTTGTGGCGGCGCCGTAGCGAGCGTAGACCGTGGAACAGGGCTAGAATAAAATAAATTTCAATTAGTCGGGAACTGCACTATGTACCTACTTACAAAATACATGAGATGTACTATAGCGTTCAGAATTGCATGGGCAATTTATGAATGAATTCATTCATATACTGCCCATGCAATTCTGAACGCGTGTGTACCTAACTACCTATGCTATTGAATTGGTTAATCTTTTTACAGTAAATATATTTACATGGTTTCATTCCTTTGTACTTATCTATTTATTTATTTTTGCAAGTAAACGCATATACTGTTTTGTGCAATAAAGTGTTTATTACTTACTTAATAACATTCCTAGTTAAGTTGGAAAGTTGCAGAATAACTAAGTGCAAAGTGCAACAACTAATTGCGTGCATTTATTATATAAAAATATAGCTTAATTGTCCCTTGGATACTTCTTAATTGGTATAGTTACGCATTACGAAGGGACGTCCTGTCATTCTCGTTTTCTAGTAATCAATTGATCGAAGTCAATTTGTAAGAAAATTATACTGTGTGTATAACTACAGTGTCCGCAAAACAAACGTGACTAAATCCATTAAAGATGAAAGGCATTCCTTGTAAAATGGGTACCTAAATAACATTTTGTTAGTTTGATTTCTGGAAATATTTACAAATTTCACTCACTCGTCGGTTTGTGGTTGTGGCGGTTGTGGCGGTTGTGGCGGTTGTGGCGGTTGTGGCGGCGCCGTAGCGAGCGTAGACCGTGGAACAGGGCTAGAATAAAATAAATTTCAATTAGTCGGGAACTGCACTATGTACCTACTTACAAAATACATGAGATGTACTATAGCGTTCAGAATTGCATGGGCAATTTATGAATGAATTCATTCATAAACTGCCCACGCAAATCTGAACGCGTGTGTACCTAACTACCTATCTATGCTATTGAATTGGTTAATCTTTTTACAGTAAATATATTTACATGGTTTCATTCCTTTGTACTTATCTATTTTTTTATTTTTGCAAGTAAACGCATATACTGTTTTGTGCAATAAAGTGTTTATTACTTACTTAATAACATTCCTAGTTAAGTTGGAAAGTTGCAGAATAACTAAGTGCAACAACTAATTGCGTGCATTTATTATATAAAAATATAGCTTAATTGTCCCTTGGATACTTCTTAATTGGTATAGTTAAGCATTACGAAGGGACGTCCTGTCATTCTACTTTTCTAGTCGAGCGACAAAGAGTTCCGAATAATTTGACAAAACGTGGAGGTTTGCGGCGGTAGTCCTATATCGATGACGAAAATGACATCTCAAATATGGTCTAATTAAATGGGCGTACAATCGTCTAGCCACCAGTCGTGTGGTCTAATATACCTTGGTACCCCCGGTTTCGCGCCGCCTTCTCTGATGAGGTCTTCCACCAGAGAGCTGAGCTTGGCGAGCCCCGTCTCGGCCGCTTCTAGCCGGGACGATACGTTCAGGTTGGTCCACATGTCGGTAATAGCCTTCATGTTTGTTTGAGATCTGTTCAATATTTATTAAATATTTACAAAGGTAATTATTTTAAATTCTAGCTCATTAGTGCTCTTTCTGTATAATAAATAGAGCAACATAGTGCATACTACTACTAATATACATAGTAGGCGACGGTAAGTACTTAAACTCGGCGAATGCGCTGGAGTTCACCTGTGTGCTCCGGGGAAGCGGGGCAGAGCATCGAAGATCTTACGGTCGCAGGGCACGTTAGTGAAGGTTGCGCACTCCTATGATAGGTACCGCGAGCGCCTATCGCCTTTTAGCGAGCGGTCGGTATCGAAACACGTAAAATATCCACTGCGTAGGTACTGTGCCGTCTAGCGGCGGAGGAAATTTTCTTTGATGCTCAGCCCTGCCCTGACGGCTTACGCAGGTCTTAATGTCTACCACAAGACTTTCATCCACCCATCAACTCCAACCATCGTTATTGAACCTATGTGAAATAGCAACAAAACACAAAAATCATACGAACCTGACTTCCTCTAATATCTGCTCGTTCTTTGGCATACTACCATAAACGCGATCCTTGAGGTCTTGAACTGCGTTCTCCAACAGGTTGAACTTGCTTAGTGTAACCAGAGACAGCCTCTCAGAGGATGATATTTGCCGAGGCTCTGAGTGCCTGCCATCCTCCGCCTTTCGCCTTTCTTCATGATGCCCCCCTTCTGATGAGGGGGTGTCATCAGTAATTTCTTCACCTTCTTGGTGAATGTCCGAAGTAGCCTTTGAAGCTTTACCACTGATTTTCGACTTTGTTCTTGCACTCATGGAGGAACGATCGGGAGCTGTAAAAGAAAATAGGTGACTACCAGGGCAAATAAATAATACTTATAGTGATACAACATTTTTGTTGAAACAAAACAAATCATTTAATTAAACACTTTGATAAGTTGGGAAAAACACTACTACTCATACCTACATAAATCATAAAATTAAAATGTCATATACTAAAGAAAAATACCAAGTGCATCGGAGGCCATATATATATTTTAATTATTCTTTATAACGGCCTTAAGGTGATCCGTTTCCATTGGTCTTGCTGAGGTGTGTTAAAAATAAAGTGAGCCGCTAATCTCATGAGTCATGACAGTTCTAGACGAATAAATAAACCAATAAAAAAATTAAACCATTTTCGGTGGTGCAAGTGACCCTTAGAGTCTAACCACGTGATCTCTTTCAAGCAAATCTGCCATGCTAAGTATATTCGCGAAATCTCAAACACAAATGATTTAGAAAATGGAATCGTTAGCTATGGAATTTAAGGTGCATGTTTGCATTAAATTTTAATTTTAGACATCGCTATGATACTCGTATGCAATGAACTGTCAAACTTTAAAGTATTATTTTAAAGGTCAAACTTCTATGCAATTGTGACGTTGACTTAACACTTTTACAGCCTGTGCTATCAAAATATATTAAAGTTTTAATAAATGGACTCTATTGCCTATGAACGTATAGCGAAAAGATGTAGTATTTAGATCCAAAAATACATACTTAAGCTACATTTTCGAGAGTAATTGATGTGGTAGGCCTTTAAAAGAATATGAAAAACTCCGAAAAACATTTAAAAATATTAAAAATAATAATTAAAACAAATCTCAATTAGTGTGATGCACATTAATTGAGAAATTTTGAAATTTTTAAGTCGGTTGGAAAATACAGTTTATGTGCGTATGTGTAGGGTAGCTTGTTCAAAACTGAAACAAATGGACACAGTGAAACTTTGCGATATCTCGGAAACGCGGCTCTATCGGCTAGTACCTCACTATCAAGAAGGACAAGGTCAGGGACACCCAATGCCTCCCCAGTACGCAAGCGAGCTTAGATAGATAGATAGAATACTCTTTATTAGGTTTAAGTATTAGGTTTAAGTAATGGTTTCTGACGGAAGATCAGCGCTGCGTTTTTCGCAGCATTATGCTGAGTCAGCACCTGGTTCGTACCACAACACATTGTCTACAAGCATGTTTTCTTGTTATAATTTGTGAATGTCAAAATGTTTATGCTTACTTTATAGTTGTATACTTTTTGTGATGATGTTATTGTTTTTGGATGAATAAAGATTTTCAACCGACGAAAAAAACGGAGGAGTCAGCACCTGGTTCGTACCACAACACATTGTCTACAAGCATGTTTTCTTGTTATAATTTGTGAATGTCAAAATGTTTATGCTTACTTTATAGTTGTATACTTTTTGTGATGATGTTATTGTTTTTGGATGAATAAAGATTTTCAACCGACGAAAAAAACGGAGGAGGTTCTCAAGTCGACGCGTATATTTTTTATTTTTTTATGTATGACCACGCATAACTTTTTACTGGGTAGTTCGATTTTGATAATTCTTTTTTTATTAGAAAGAGTATACCCTGAAGGTGGTCCCATATAAATTTGGAACAAAAAAACCAACCGTAAGGGTAGGAAAATAGGGGATGATTGATTTTTCACTCACCGATTGTTACATATGACCACGCATAACTTTCTACAGAGTTGTCAGATTTTTGATAATTATTTTTTATCCAATAGAGTATACCTTAAAGTTTGTCCTATATAAATTTGAAAAAAATAAACCTAAGGGTAGGCAAATAGGGGATGATTGATTGTTTACTCACCGAACGTAATGTACGACCACGCATAGCTTTTTACAGAGTAGTCCGATTTTGATATTTCTTTTTTTATTGGATAGAGTTAAAAAGCCTCAAAGTTGATCCCGTAAAAATTTTGAAAAAAATCCTACCCTAAGGGTAGGAAAATAGGGGTAATTTATTGTTCACTCACAGATTTTGAAGCTGGATGAAAGTCGCCCAGAATATTTATTCATTTAATCTTTATTGCACAAAAGAAAAAAATATCGTACAAAAGGCGGACTTAATGCCACAGGGCATTCTCTACCAGTCCACCTTAGGACAAAACAGAAAAGATTGTAGACGCTGTATCTTACAAAATGTGTAAAGGAAAAACATACTAAGATACATAATATAACTACTACTACTACTTTAGTAGAAATGTAAACATAAACGTTTATAATAATATAAATATACACATATACTATACAAAACACAGCTTGATGAAAAAAAACCGATAATAGAGCACATCCCCAGCGGGGTGTGCAAATAGTTAAAGTAGGATTATTAATATAACAGTTAATAGCTAAACCAGCTAGCTAATTTAAAACTGATCAGTAATTAAGCATGTAATAATTTGTACACATTATAGTCACAGAAAATTATAAAATAAAAACTTTTTAACAAAAAAATAAAACCGCCGAAAAACTGAAACTGAAAAGAAAAAAATAATAACTTTTTCTTCAATAACGCAAGTGAATACCTAACCTACAATTACAATTATAATCTATTTCTATACACTTTCTATATACCTAATACAATCGCTAGGCTTATACCAATTTAATTACATCTAGAAAGTATGAACTATATACATACTTCTGAAATCAATCACACAAATCTGCGTATTTATATATTTACAATCTGTTATTTTTGGAGTCGGTGCCAGCCTCAAACAAACTTAAGCACCTTGAGTTGAACGCAACACAAACTTTAAGCATGTAGGTTAAGTATTTACACAATTTTCAAATCACACACCAACAGATTGAGTCCCGTAATAGAAATAAATCTATTCGTACGGAACATAAAAGTGTAGTTTATTTATATGTCCATTCATAAGTAGCAAATCTGATCTACAATAAGCACCTTGTATTGGGCGCTTGTTCAACTCTTCACTAAGGTTGAGCAAGTTTGTTTGAGGCTGGCACCGACTCCAAAAATAACAGATTGTAAATATATAAATACGCAGATTTGTGTGATTGATTTCAGAAGTATGTATATAGTTCATACTTTCTAGATGTAATTAAATTGGTATAAGCCTAGCGATTGTATTAGGTATATAGAAAGTGTATAGAAATAGATTATAATTGTAATTGTAGGTTAGGTATTCACTTGCGTTATTGAAGAAAAAGTTATTATTTTTTTCTTTTCAGTTTCAGTTTTTCGGCGGTTTTATTTTTTTGTTAAAAAGTTTTTATTATCTATCTATCTATCTATCTATCTATCTATCTTTATTGCACACCTCAGTACAAAAAACATTTACAAGGTAAAATCATTTGATTAACGCAGAGGCAAACAACAGGCGGTCTTATCGCTAAAAAGCGATCTCTTCCAGACAACCTTTGGGTAGCGAACACTTTAAAAGCTTATCCTTGAAGAGTAGGCGTTGCAAAAGTAACGATGAAATGCACTTAACAATCACACAAATCAAGCAAAACAATAAATATACACATATATGAATAGTATAAATAGACATACATAAACTTACATATATATAATATCCTTATAACAGCAACATACAAGCCTTATAGTGAAAAAGAAACAGACAGAAAGAAAATAAATAATATATAAAAATTCTCAGGATCCTCCTGCGTCCACCTAGTTGGCAATTAAGCCACAAAGGCACAAAGAGAGTACATTCCTCACATCACAGCATGCAGTACGTCCTCAACCAATGCTCGATTCTCAATGAAACTCAAGTTGCATGCCTACAATGAAATAATCTTAAGCATTCGAATATTTCTGCAATATCCTAAATCATCCCGTACGTCAGAAACGTTTCCAAACCACTGTTGTCTCCTTTTCCTTTCTCATTAATTATTTGAATAATATACATACGAGTATACAGTATGTAAATTTACTAAAACCATTCCTTCAAACCAATTGATCCCCAAGTCATGTTTAGTGGTTTCTCACAGTATTCGCTTGCATGTGTTAGATATTTTTAATTTTATCATTGTGTTAAGATTTAAAAATCTCTCTTTTTTAAAAGTTGGTTAATACTAAGAATATCATCCTGTGATGTAGTGTTTATGTTACCTTTTGACAGGTTAAAGAAAGCCCATTAATTAGCTATTGTTACGTTGATTGATACATGAATTTTCATTTTTCATTAATCACAATAAGTAATTTTTTCATAACTATTTTATGCTCTTGTTAAAATCAATCAGTAAATAAAAGTGGCAGCCAAATTATCTTCAATTCATAATGTAAACAACACCAATTTATGCCATTATGTCATTTCAATTTCACTGCTGTCACATGAGTGTTTTTTTATTAATTGTTCAAAAAAGTTTTAACAGGAATCAAATGACAAGGCTAACTTTCAATGTGACGTTTCATTATGCCGTTGAATTTTACTGCTGCAGAGATAGTTAATATGATTCTCATTTATGGAGAATGCAGAAATAACGCTGAGGCAACTCTTGGACTGTACGCCGAGAGATTTCCACAGCGAAGACAGCCGACGGACTCGCGTGTGACGGCTATATGCACTTGAAATAGATAAGGCTTATATTTTTTTCTCGGAAACTATGTTGGTTCAGCATTATATCTCTATCAAAATTTCTTAGTTTAATTTTATTTTAGCTGTGAAAATAATTATTGAAATGTGTAAAAAAATGTGTAAAATTCCTAGCGGTTAAAACGCTGTGACGTCGATTGTGACGTCACTGGATAGTGTTGTCTGTACACCAAACATTCGAGAAGCCAAGAACGCGAATGAACAGAGAGCCGCTGTAATCTCGCGTCTCGATTTTCTCAAATGTTTGGTGTACAGCCGGCACAGAAGCACAAGTATCCAGACCATTAAAAAAAAGAGCGCGAATCGTCTGTGTCAAATTGTATACATGTTCTCGTATGGAATTCTCTTCATAAGAAATCTTGTGTTTCTCGTTCTGCTACTCATATTTAAAGTAACATGACTTAAAGCGGATATGTAAAGGCGCAATCGGATAATTTGCCAAAACTAGACGTATTCATGCTGAGCGACTATTACGCAAGAAACCCCGATTTCACTTCTGCTGAAATAAACGGCGTAAAAGCTGAAAGGTAATTAATTACCAATTTAATATTACGCTCATTCGATCTTCTACATTTTTTACAGATAAATCTACCTACCTTTAGGAAAAAACATAATGTGTGTATACTTAAACAAAAAAGTTCAAAAAACTAATAGGTATTATGTACTTTTTATCAGGTGCATTCCGGGTTGAATTTTTGCAGTTTGGCACAATGCAAAACTTAACCCATCTACAAAGCGGTTTTATGACTTGTATGTCGTTTTCCATTGTAAATGGAAACACAATCGGCTGAACAATACAAACAAGACTACAACTTAATTATTAATTAACAATTTTTAGGTTAGTTTGGGTCGGTCAAACACGTTCATAAATCATAATCTTAATTAATATCAATTGATCTGAGAAATTTATTATATCTGAAAAATCAGGATGCGTGTGAGCAATAGCTACGAGTAAATTGTACGTAATTTTGTGCGTTATTAATTCACAATATGAATTAAGTTAATTAATTAGTAATTAATTTTATTATGAATCGTAATCTGATTCAGACTGTGAGTGGCCGGCCTTAGATGAACAATGACGTCACGGCTAAGCATGCCGGAATGGCGGGCGTTTGAAACGCCCGATTCTGGTTGAAGTTTTTGAAAGAAGATTTATCTACTAAATTTTAGTTATTTTGCGCTGAAAATTATTTTACAGTATTTTTATGACAGAAGCTATCATCCAGCAGTATTAAAAAAAATAGTGAATATTCCCTATTATAAGGGCGATGGCCAGACTGCGGAACAACGAAAGGCCGGCTCCTGTTGCTACAGGTGGGCGTAATCCTCGTATTAATGTAAGAAGTGAAGAAAAAGTCTTAAATCACTTCGCATAAAATCCTGGCTCCAGAACCAGAAAGGCAGGCCGGTTGTATGATATCAGTCATACAGCCGTACACAACATTTTAAAACGGGATCAGCAACATCCTTTTTCAGTGGTTAAGGTGCATGCATTGAATGAAGATGTTTTTTTACGGCGGGTCGACTATGCAAATTGGGCATTAAGAGAGATAGCGGATACTCCTGATTTTATTACAAAGATAATATGGACAGATGAAAGTTTGTTCACGAGAAACGCAATGTGGAATCGGAGAGTTATCCACCACTGGGCAAAAAAAAACAAAACCCTTGTCGGTCGTGAACTAGCCCATCAGACTCGTTGGTCTTTAAATGTTTGGGCGGGAATACACGAAAATGAGATTATTGGACCTGCGTGTATTCACGGGTCAAATCACGGGCGAAAATACTTGGAACTATTGAACCAATCAGTACTATCAGTAGGCCGCTATGTGGACAACCTACCGTTAGCCCAACTCAGAGAAACCAGCATGATGGAGCACCGCCCCATGTTGCTATTCGGCAAGATTGAAATTTAATGCGTAGTGTTCACCAAAACAACCACCGTCGCTTGATGCAAATAACGGCTACCGGCAGTACCGGCGGACGCCACATTGAATTACATCGTATTTGATCGTAAAAGTGTGCACATAACCTTATCTCCACTGACATTTCATCTGTTAAACTTAACCTTGACTTGACGAGCGGAAGACAAATAATGTTAAAATTGTAAAGAAATAACACAGGGTGTGTACGAATCATGAATTAATTAATTTTTATAATCTGGTATTTAATCATAAATTCTAAAAAGCGTCAGTATTCCAATAATTTATATATCGCCTAGGTATATCCGGATTCCTATAAATGGTTTTAGTAGTTTATATACTGTATAATGCCAATATTATATAACATTGCTTCAATGTTGACTAACCCTGTTTCACGGTAGATTGTAATTATTTCATCTGTGTCATATCATTGTAAAAATTCAGGTGTTTCATTAAAAACATGCACAGGGACACAATGGAACAAAACTCATTTTATGGAAAAATGCATATAAAACACTAATTGTTACAGATAAGTAGAAAACAAGAATGCTATACAATTGCCAACAAAATTGTTTATCTTCATTCGAAAAATCACACTTATAACTTTAAAAACACCAGAGATCGAATGATTTGAACTTTAAGTGTTTCATTGATGAACAACTTACCCTATATTGTGTATTGCCCGACCGGTGCGCAACGCGAACGTTGAGATTTAGTTTCAGGCTGTCATAATCAATAACGATATTATACCGCAAAATATCGATATAATTATAGGTGGTTCTTGTTTATTATCGGTACATTATATTATCGTGAATAAAGCGTAAAATACAGCGTTAGGACATAAAGACATTAAAAGCAAAATAATGATATGATGGATATCGATATATATACCTATACCTATACGAAAATACAAGAGAAAAAATAATACTTACAGGAATCCCTTTTTACACGTTCCACTGAAAAATAAATTAAAGTATTAAAACCGGGGTATTTAACATATTTCGCCTTACTGTAAGTAGGTAGGTAATTGCTTCAAACAACAATCAAATGGACCCTGCCCTTTCGTCAAAAAATGTTTCGCAAAATTTCACTTCCCAAATGTCATTTCACAATAGTTTAATTTCCCAAATCAACGTTTAGCAAAATTACATTTCGTAATTTATTCATTTGGTGAAATTATCATCCTTCGAATCCTACTAAATAAAACGCGAAAGTTTGTAAGTATGGAATGGATGTGTGTTACTCTTTTACGTAAAAACTTGATAATAATAGCATATACTCGTACATCAGAATAACACATAGGCTACAATTTATAAAAATATTGCGCAGACGAAGTCGCGGGCACCAGCTAGTTTGGTATAATTTCATTTCGCCAAGTTTTTATAAGGCAAATGTTTTATTTTGTCTAATATTAGGTAGGTATATTCCAAAAACATGACTCATCCATAAATCGTCACTGATATGTTTTATTTTGTCTAATATTAGGTATATTATTCCAAAAACATGACTCATCAATAAAATGTTCGCACATTCAGCTTGAGTCATACATTTTAAAATCATTTATATTTACTTATTTTTCTCCGGGTTAGTTGTCTGACTACGGGGGTGCAACTGACCCTTAGTAAACAACACAGGAATTAAAAAAAAATGATTTTTTAAACATATACATTCAGAAGATTTTAAGTGACAGAGCCAAGATAGGTGCGACGACGAGCGAAGCGAGGAGGAGCGTGTTAGGTTAACCGTGACCTAACACCGCCAAAACATACGTAAGTATTTGTGTTATAACAAGTATGCATAATATATGAAGTAGTTAGTTAGTTTCTCTGGGCTTTTTCCGCAACTCGACATCCATTGTGCCTTTTTTGCGTGTTAACGAGGTAGCCCCGTAGCCCTAATATATGAAGTAATTAAATTCCACAATCTAAAATGTAGTATTTTAAGAAGAGTAGGTATGTTATGCTAAACGACACATTTGACTACATTATATTTTGGTAAAATGGAGTTTGACCATTAATATTATTTGGGAAATAATTTCTTGGGCTAAAAAGTTTTGCGAACTGAAAAATTGCGATAAGTTGTTTTAGAAAATTATAATTTGGGCAACATAGTTTGGGACGTGATATTTTGGTAAACATTTTTTGGCCAAACATTAGTAAACCCAATCAAACAGTTTCGTTTAGTTACTTTCTCTAAATATACAGAACAAGAAAAAAAAGTGCCGGGTAAGTCCGTGAATGCGCGATTTCCTCTGGCAGCTATCCAGAAATGGGTAGGTAATTACATTGATAGATATACAAGGTAGATATTCATTTCGGATCGGTGAGGGCAGCTGCCGGAATCCGTGGTGCTACGCGAAAATAGTCTTAATTGAATTTCCCCCGATTTTAAATTAATGAAGTTTGGAGTTTAAATACAGATTTTGGAATAAACATACAGGGTGCTAATAATTGGGCATTTAGACAAACTATGTTTTTGATACCACTCGTTTCCATTCTTATTCAGAATCAAAAGGTCCAAAAGGCACCAGAATAACATTTCCGGCTATAAAAGCCACAACAAGCTTAGTTGATGAAAGATTTTCCCATACAATTAGTCTGAAAATGACTTATTTATTTTTCGCTTGTTTTTTTTTAAGTTAATCGATTTCATTCCCATTCAGTATCATTCGTTTCTTACCCAGTGTACTTCGTGGGCGACCATTAAGCTCTCATAAGACTATTTTCGTGGTCGCACGGGATTTGATAGACTTCAATAGACTTCACTAAACCAAAAAGGAAATCCACCCATATACCTAACTTATTATAGCTTTCAAACTCCAGCAATAAAAATTATGTTGAAACAAATTTGGCGAATTTCTTGCGCATGTGGCCGTACTCTAAGTGCAAGCTTCATTGCTTCGTACTTCCATCCAAATCAACTTAGTGGTCCCGTAATGACGAGAGAGATGGCGCTGCCATCAATACAAAATTTTTTTGTAACAAATCAAATTATTTAATTTGAATTAAATATTTAGACTTGTTATTAAAGTGTAACGCTACTATGTATAAATTATAAATTGAAAATATGTAAAATACCTACTAAAGAAAAATACTAAGTTCATCGGAGGCCAAGCCGGGGATCAAACCCGGGTCTTCAGCTTACGCGGCTAACGCCATATATAACCACTAGGCCACTCGGTCTCAACGTACGTTAACGAATTTCTCTAGTAGGTACTCGTATCTACTCCTCGGCTAAGCTGAAGAACCGGGTGCGATCCCCGGCTTGTCCGATGGACTGTAGCAATAAACTTCATATTGGTAGGTATTTTAGGCCTCCTGCTTGTTAAAAATCTATTTAAGTAGGTACAAATTTAAAAGGGACTTAAGTATATAATTCGTTATTGTTAAGACAAGTACAGTAGAACCTCGATTATCCGAACGAATTGCGACCGAGGCTAGCGGATAAACAAAAGTTCGGATAATCAAAATTTTTCATGAAAAACATTTCGTACATTAAAATTGGACAAACGTATTAAATATATAAAATACAGCAGTTGAAAATTTTCGAGTATGGATTTTTACATTTCCCCAGTCTAATATTGGGATAAACCAAGGTAACATTCAGATAATCGAGGTTCTACTGTATAATATTTACCTACTAGAAGTGTTGACTCGACAGGTACTGTGGAAAAAAAAATGAATAAGTAAACATAACTATTTATAAATATTAGTGTCGGATAATTTTCTCATTCTTATTTTTCTATTACGTACTTATATATACAAATTTACCTAAATAATTATCGGGCAATATTTTGGCATCATAGACACAAGGCTTTAGTTATATTAGGGCCCAGTTTTCGGACGAGCTGTCCAATCGTATGGGTTTCTATGTCAGCACAGTACACTTGACAGTACATACGTAATAATATATTGGGATTAAATATTAATTCGGAAACATAGTAACATAATTAGTTAATTTGTCTTTATTTCACATCTGTAATTCCGGACGCATATACTCAGTGTGGACCGCATATATTTACAAGCTTACACGCAAATACTTGCGTAAAGTATGGCAGACAGTTAAAATTTCGCGTAGGTACTAGATATGTACCTACCAAAGGTGCGAAATAATATTGTTGAAGATAATCGAAATAACATCATAAAATTGTTTCCTGATTTTTTATTTTTATTTTAGTACAGATAGTTTGAGATTCTTACTGCAAACAAAATATGTACCTCTTACAAAGCCTCTTATCTTAAACTAAAGCTAAAAAATAAAATAGGTTATTTGTATGAAATAATGGAATGACGACTAGGTTGAAAAACCATCATTCTACGTATTTAGTCCGTCAATTAGACACGTATTTTTTTTTTCAAGTTTACTAGGTAAAGTAAAATTGACGAAGATATAGATCATCAAAGTTCCAGGGTGAGGCTTGTGACTTAACTATTGTCTTTTAGGTATAAATAGTACCTGCGTCCTACAGGACGCAGGCTACGTAGAATACGGCTAGGGTTTCTCCTGCCTGTCGTAAATGGCTACTAAAAGGAGTCATCAGAGTCGCAGACAGTAGCAATCAGGGACTGATGCTACCGTCCAAAACAAAAGGTACGAGTAGGACCCAGAGAGGCGTGACGCTAGGGAGGCACTGGTACGTTCCACTGGAGATCCCAGGGCCGCCTGGATTGCATCGAAGAGGACCAACGGAGGGATTTTAGTCGGAGATAGTCCGACAGTAGCTTCTGCACTGTCCCTGCGGTGCAGAAGTATCCATAATGGATTTTCCTCCCATTAAAAAAGGGTAAGTATAAATAAAGTCTGACAAGCCAAGGCTGCAGTACATTTTTTATTTTATTTATATGCCTTCCTATGTTTTTATACTGATAAAAAAAGGCAAATAAATAAAAAAAAAACGATCGCAGCCTTGGCTTTCCAGACTATAGTACATAGATGTGACGTCATGTGAAACTTGAATGCACTATATTTTCATCATGTTTTAATTGACGAACAAAAGAAAAAATACGTATACTTAGTTATAATGTTTTGTAATAATCTAACTGGCGGGCTAAATTTTTTTTAGTCGATGTAAGCAACTTACGCGGGGGTGGTTTTATTGCCTTGGGTTTGAGCGGCTGAAACACAATCATAGTATATTTAATTTAAGTGTATATCGTATGGGGATTTGACGAATGTAATCAAAGGACATCCTAAGTCGTGACTCAGGAGTGACTCAAAGTGTCGTTGGGTTGCGCGTTGGGTCAATTACATAATTCTACAGATACACAATGTTCTCGCGTGGCCAAGCCAGAAGATACACCCGTTTCTTAGCTAACCCCATAAAAGAGGGAGGAAAGGGTCTACTTCATAGGTCCAGTAAGTATTCTATTTTCGTCTAATACTACCTACTACGTCAAGTTTGATGTCATCTTTGTACAATGTAGGAACAAAGAATTGTTTCTGTGACACTATTGCTGGCCATATATACAACGTGCTCGCGAGGAACCCGCATAACTTTGCCACCGTGTTCCTGACCATGTTTAGAAAATAAAATGTCGTATAAAGTAAGCTGGATTTTGACATTTTGTATGAAAAGTTAAAAAAAGTTAAAAATCATATTTCGACCTATGTTAATATAATGTTTTTTAATCATTATGACCTCAGCTATACCCTAGTAAAGTTATGCGGGTTCCTCGCGAGCACCCTGTATGTACAGTCGCGGAATGAAAAGGTTGACCAGTTATCAAATAAATTCATTTACGCGTTGCAAGCACATGTTACCTTTTTAAATTTTCAAAGTTGTCCTATTTGTAGGCCACGTAGTGACTTGACATTAATTATAACGTTATGTGTCATACTCGTTCGATAAAGCAGATGCTGAGAATTTATACTGAACAAGCAAAAACAGATCTTAAGGTGGTCAACCTTTTCATTCCGCGACTGTACGTTCGGGCAATCCGTTAGATCTCCATAGTGAGTATGTCCGCCGGGCATTCGCCAGACTAATTTCCTTACATTTATTTGTTGGCAGTTCTGGCGGATATTCCCGAACGTATATGGCCAGCATATCAGTCAACGCAGACAACATCAGTACAGATAAGCGGTACAGATAGTGTCGCACTTTTCTTTGTAATTTTTAATTGGAGTGTCATGTTCGCATATAAGAGACGGAGAGCTAGCGACCAAATCGGTCATGTTGCTTCAGCTGTATGGAAACTCCGTTAGCTACTTCCCTGAAAATTAAAGTCGCTGAGCCCACATTTTTTTTCTTTTTTTTTCCCCACCCCACTACACCCGCACCCACCGCCCACGGCCTGCCAGCACGAAGATTATAGGAAAAGGTTGTTCAGGGAAGTAGCTAACGGAGTTTCAATAGAGCTGAAGCCACATGACCGATTTGGTCGCTAGCTGTTATACTAATAACATCGCGTCTCCTTGGTCTTACTGGTCAATTCAAGAGCTGTGATATAGCGAATACCGTAGAAGTATCGGTCTCGACGATGTACTCGGTGATGGCAACGGTCTGCACGTCCCTGCCGGTCTGCACTATCTGCGGCGTGGCGGCGCCCAGCAGCTCGACGGGCTTGTCCAGCGCGTTCAGCTGCTGCGCCAGGCAGTGCAATACGGTGTGCAGCATGCAGAAATCCACTACGCCCACCTGCGGATCAGCGTTGCTCCGTCAATGTCGTAACGCCACACATGTGGATTTTAGGGCTCAGTTTACGATTGATGACGTGCGTACGTACATCGTACGCATGGCTTGTATCGTAGCGTACTTTGACGTTCATAAGTGCATTGTAATGTGCCTAAATTGAAAAATAAAGATATTTATCATGTATCATCTACAACGTTCTGTAGACGACGATGTCAACCCGTAACCAAGGCGTAACACTCTGATGTAGCTTACAGCCTGGGGTCTTACCGCATGACGTCTTAGCGCGATTTAGTTGACGACCTAAACTGAGTCACTTCAAGTTCCATACAACTGAGCCTAAACTGAACCTAAACTGAATCGCGTTAAGACGTCATGCTCAGGCCCTGTATTTTTTATATTACCTCAAACGATAACCGAACGTAGGTTTTACTACTATATGAATATTACGTGATATAAATACAGGCTGTTCAAGTGGTACACATCTTACTCAAAAATATGTCCCATAGCACTTTATGCCGGTGTAATAAGAGCGTAGTACCATATTTATGAGTCGATTATGTGGAACCATATTTTTGCACTTGACTGTACCTAAGGCTCTGGTGCGCGAGAGAGCTTACGGTATGCACGAGTCTTCTTAGGACTAGGTACACACACGTTAAAAATGCATGGGCAATTTATGAATGAATCCATTAATAAACTGCCTATGCACTTTTGAACGCGTGTGTACCTATATGCAGACAAAAAACGCGAAACGAAACAAGATACTTACACATACCTAATTTGAAAGTCAGAGAGTTTTAAGGGACTTCATAGGTACCTACTGTTACACATGCTCATTATATATACTTATACAGTGCTTATCAGCATGCTCATAAGCATGAAGGGGACGGGAGCGGGGCCCCTCCCACTTCCCCGCTTGCTAATAAGCATGCTGGTAATGAGCATGTGTAACAGTAGGTACCTTATTTGTGCGAAACCATTAAGGAGGGTCCAGATTACCTGAATGCGTCGGGAATATCCTCGTACCCCTCGCAATTAGGTTGCGCGCCTAATTAACGCAAATCATGCAAGGATCACTTTAAATCAATCTGGACGCTTCTTATTAGCCTTAGTCGTAAGTAAGTTGCCAACTGTTTTGTAATCTAGCACGACAAATCCAAAACAGGCTTTTTGGTAAGCTAGTACATTCGGATGACACTTTCTGCAGGGAAGAATGTGAAATGGTAAATGGACGAAGAGCTTTAGTCTCGTATCACGTGTGCTTACCTCGGGAGTGCCGATTGCTAGGTCGATCATGGACCGGATATCCGTTAAAACCGAACCTGTACACAACCAACAAAATATGAACCAATGGGTATTACCGCGAGCCAATTCGCCGCTAGGGGCGCTAATCGAACGTAAGCCTAACGGAAAACTTTCAAACGTCAATTTCAATTCTTTTATATTGTTGACACAAGACCTGGGTCTATGACTTGGGTCTATGAGTGGCGCCGCCTGGTGAGCGACAATACGGTAGGTACGGTTAACGGTAGTAAGGGAGCGTACAATTCATGCCGTCATAATGACGTATATAAACACACGTGGTGTTTTAAATACGTAATGGCAGATAAAGTCTATTAATTTTCGAGTGTAAAGAATGTAAGAGTTTTGAATTAGTTTTAGTATTAAACAGACACAGCTGCGTACGAAATTTACAATTTTATACGTAAAACGGAAAAATCTCCCGCGTCGAGCAGGATTCGAACCCGGTCAGATTGCTCTGCCAATTGAGCCATCGACGCCTGTCCGACCCGGGCGAATAAATATGCACCTAAAATTATTGTCCAGAACCAGATCACAATATTTCATTGCTTATATAAAATGGTATTTAGGTACAAATAATTATTCATCAGATTTATTACGTATGATTCTGAATTTTCCAATAAAATTCGAGATACCGAAATTGAATACCGGTTAATTTGTATGAAAATAATACCAATATACTCGTACGATCAATGGAAAAAATGAAGCGTTTTGACATCATAGGAGTACTTGTCGATGTTTAAAAAGGATAAGCTTAGAATGTCGAAATAAGGAAAGAAAATCAGTTTTTCTTCACAGTCTCTTCACTGGTCTGTTAATTTTACCAAGGATTGATTTTTTGTTTTTTTAAATAATGTATTTAAACAATTGGCCCGAAAGGAGAAAATCATGCCGGGCTTCCACTTGTTCGGACATTGTGTTTAATATTTGACAAATGATTTGCAAGTAGCTGTTACATGTTGAATAGCCTAACATATCCAAGTTTTTAAAAAAGAAACAAGGAATTTGTTTTTTATCTCTAAAGAATTCTAATTTTTTTGTTATCATCCGTTATGTTAAGCTGTAGAGAACTTGATCGCAAAAGGCTGCACGGCATTGTGGCAAGATGTTTAGATTATACTACTTATATCAATATCAATGTTGGACGTAACACCTAGCTAGTTTTATACAATAATATTCACGTAATTGCAATTCAAAGTAAATTATGTAGTTTTAGTTTGATAACGGATGAAAAACCAGGATTCTGTTTTACCTTTTAAGTTGTAGTAAAATATGTAATTCCATTATAGTGATTTATTTCACCTGCAAATGGGGCTATAAATTATACATAAAGTTTATTTGTATCCAAACTCTTTGATTCTTGAACTTCTCGATGGCGGATATCGGATATCCGTTGCTATACACACGTCAGTTGAAAATTGAAACAATTCGTTACCAAGCCCGGTAATTCGCGAGCTCTAATGTAGGGAGGGTGAGATAAGTAAGGAATTCAGAATTTGTATTTCATCTCAAAACAACTAAATCCCACCAGAAAAAACCTTAAAATTTGCAACGGTCAGCTATATTTATAAAGTTGCTTTGTTATACTATATTATATAACATGATACGACCAGTCAGTAATGATTAACGATAACAGATAACAAGTACACGGTCTTAGTTTTTAATATAACGAACCTGCCATTTTCAGTTATCAACATATATTTGTTAAGGAGTGATTGCGCAGCCAATAAACAATACGAAAAACTAAAAATAATCTAAAATATTACATGGAATGTATAAAACCAAACATCGTTAATATTTACTGTCACCAAAATCATTGACTTTCGATTGTAATTTACTTTTTTTTATGACATGTCTATTATGGTGTGCCAGTATGCTTATCACAACAAACACTGTCGAACTGTCACCATAATTATAACGTTACCCTTGCATGTTGCTTTGCTAATACCACGAAAATCACACGATCGAATATTTGAATCTTCCTCTCTGTCACACTTGTATATTTGAACGATAAAGAGGTTATTCCGTTAATACCAATTTTCGATGTTCGCGGTAGGCCCTTTTAGGGCCACTTGCACCACCCGGGGTTAGCCACAAAACACGGAGTTTTTTTTGTATGGAATTTGAGTAATTTGACAGCTCAATTCCGGGTTAGCGGTTAGCGGCTAAATGTCGGTGGTGCAAGTGGGCCTTAATACACCGTATACCTTTATCTTCTTGGTATTGACCACGGATTGACATTGACATGATGACATGACATGCAGTGTCAGTATGGTAGTGGCATGCAGTGAGTTTGAAATGTTTACTTATGATATGAATATGAAGTGCAATTATAGTGCTGTGTTTCATCTGTACGTGTTAAGTGATCAATTAGTGATAATATTCAACACAGTCAGTAGAGCCAGTAGGTAAGTCCTCTTCTGTATTTAAAAAATGTATATATTAACTATAGGTAGGTAGGCGCGCGGCGGGGAGAACCCAAGCGCGCGAGTATGGATGTTACATTTTCAACGATCTAAAGTGATATAAAACCTAATATTTTCCTTACAATCGAAGTGAAAAGCAGAGTGTATACCTCGGGCATAAGTACCCATTTTATCCTCGACTACTATATTGGTCCGAGTGTAACGAGTGTAAATAGCCTCGCCTAAAATGGGTTACTTTATGCCCTTGATATACAATCTACTATTTATGCACAGCCCTTTTTAAAGGCGACTATTCACTACATTGAAAGTAGTACAGAAAAAGCTGAACTGATGCCTGCTAACCTAATGTGCTCACCCGAGCACATTAGGTTCATCATCTTCGTGGGCCGTGGCTGTCACGTTCTAACAATTTTGTAAGTGTGAAAGTGCCGCATAGCGTCATAGCCGATAAAATGACAACTATACTATAGGTACTTGCCCTTCTGGTGGCGCTTAAAGCACTGTTGCAGTTTTCCAGAAAGTTATGTGCGGGCGTGACGAAATAATACATTCAAGGACATACTCGTAGGCAATGGACGAGTTTATCGCAAAACGTAGTCTGTGCATCGAGGGATGGGAAAAGTCTATGAATAGAGGATATCCTTTAATAGGATTAACGAGTGACGAGCGGTTTGCGGGTGCTTCGAGTTTATTTTAAGCCTCGCGCTGCTGAGTGCTTTGCCGTGTCGTGACTGCGACTCCCCGACCGCGCCGCCGCCGCCCGCTGCACGCCTTGCGTCTCGACCGTGTTGCCTCGCTGGCCACCTCATGCTTCGTTGTGAAAATGTAGGGAAGTAACTACAGCTACCTGAGCACTTTCTGTAGCGAGCCACGAATAGGTTACTTTTGGATTTGTAATAACTGATAACTCATAGAAATAATTCGTAGGTACTTAACTGTTTCGCATAGACTACAGGTGCAAAGCTACAAAGTGCAAGGTTCCCATACAACATAGAACCCTGGCTAATAGATATGAAACAGCAAACGATCATAGGTACCACGGCGCGCTGTGTGCGTTGTCATAACGACCTGTGTGCTTACCAGGAGTTGTAAGTAGCCGGAGGCGATAGAAACTGAGCGTTTCTAAAGTATGTCCGTCTCGCTCCTGCCAGAGTAGTGGGCCTTACCTTGACGTCTTAACGCGATTCAGTTTAGGCTCTTAACTGTGCTTTGTTGTCTGCCATACAACGGCTCAGTTTAAATAGGTCTGTACGAGGACGCTCCGCTCACGCCACGCGCTAGTCTGACGAAGCCTTAATAAGTATTGCAAAGAAGACAGAACCCTATTTTTTTAGTACCTTTTTTTTTGTTTCATCCCTAGACTGTGACATATCATTGGATAGGTATTTGAAAAATAATAAGGGTTTTCTAAAAACAGTTTTTGATATAGTTAATATTCTCGAAAGTAATCGCTCAAGAAGTTTAAAAAAGTGTGTCCCCCCCTCTAACTTTTGAACTATGAGTTCAAAAGATATGAAATAAATTACAAAAGTTACAAGAACTTAATAGGAGCTTTATTGGAAAATTATTTTGAACTTCATTGGTTCAATTGGTTGAACGGTTTTAGAAATATTGTACAAAATAATTTCTGAATTAAGTTAGTAGTTCAACCGTATAAGCAAAAAAAAAATATATGTTGAAACTTAATTTATCATCCCGCACGTATCTTCATTCTAATAATATTTTTTTTTAATACTACGACGGTGACAAACAAGCATACGGCCCGTCTGATGGTAAGCGGTCACCGTAGCCTTTGGACGCCTGCAGCACCAGGGGTGCTACATGCGCGTTGCCGACCCTTTTAAAAAAAAGGAGGATTCGCTGTGTTGACAGCTAAACGGGCCAAGGGCTTTGCTCCGTGGGTCCTCAGCTGTCAACACAGCGAATCCTCTTGGAGCTTTGGCGACCTTACTCACCAACAGAAACACAACACTATGAGTAGGGTCTAGTGTTATTTAACTGCGGTTTTCTGTAAGGTGGAGGTACTTCCCCAGATGAAATAATGATTCAAATCGATTCACGTGATCAAAAGTTACCCCCGAAAACCCAACATACATAACTCGTCTAGTTTATATGAATTACTAACACAATTTCCCGAGAGATGGCGCTGTACCGTGGTCTTCTTCGCGCTGTTAAGATTTTTCCGGAGTTGATGGGGTCGGGACGTGTGTGATCGAACGTATCACTGAATTGTTAATCATAATAAGCATATTGAGCATGCTATCTATAGTATCTATTAAAACACTTTTTAGGGTTGCCTATTGTGACGGACGGTAAACTACGGAACCCTACACTGAGCATGGCCTGACATGCTCTTGTTTTTATATTATCATCATCATCATCATCATTTCAGCCGAAAGACGTCCACTGCTGGACATAGGCCTCCCCCAAAGATTTCCAAAATGACCGGTCCTGCGCCACCCGCATCCAGCGGACTCCTGCGACCTTCATCAGGTCATCAGTCCACCTTGCGGGGGGGCCTACCCACGCTGCGCCTTCCGGTACGCAGTCGCCACTCGAGAACCTTTCCGCCCCAACGGCCATCGGTTCTACGTGCAATGTGCCCCGCCCACTGCCACTTAAGTTTTAGCGATTCGGAGAGCTATATCGGTTACTTTGGTTCTGCTGCGGATGGCCTCATTTCTGATACGATCTCGCAGAGAGACTCCTAGCATAGCTCTCTCCATTGCCCTTTGGGTGACTTTGGGCCTTCTTATGAGGCCCATTGTAAGCGACCAGGTTTCAGTGCCGTATGTCATCACTGGCAACACACACTGATCGAAGACTTTCGTCTTCAGACACTGCGGAATATTGGACGAAAAGATGTGTCGCAGCTTCCCGAACGCTGCCCAACCGAGTCGGATTCGACGATTAACCTCTTTCTCGAAATTGGACCTACCTAACTGGAAAGTTTGTCCTAGGTATATATAATCGTCTACAACTTCGAGTGTAAAGTCTCCGATTGTCACTGGAGTTGGTGCTACATGGATATTCGACATGATTTTCGTCTTATCCATGTTCATCTTAAGACCAACTCGCCCGGAGGCTCTACTGAGGCTAACAAGCATCGTACTTTCGCTATCGTCAGCAAATCGAAGGTGAGTGAGGTACTCGCCGTTTACATTGATGCCTAGCCTTCTCCAGTCCAGAGTCTTGAAAATGTCCTCCAGTGCAGCGGTAAACAGCTTAGGAGAGATGACATCTCCCTGCCTGACTCCCCGCTGCAGCGGAATAGGCTTCGAGTTCTGGTCTTGGAGTCGGACTGACATAGTGGCGCTCTCGTACAAACACGTTAACACTTCGATATAGCGGTAGTCTATTTGGCACCGTTGGAGAGATTGTAGTACCGCCCAGGTTTCGATCGAATCAAAGGCTTTCTCGTAGTCCACAAACGCTAAACAGAGGGGCAGATTATACTCCTCGGTCTTCTGTATAACCTGACGAAGCGTATGAATGTGGTCTACGGTACTAAAGCCTCTTCGGAAACCGGCTTGTTCGGGAGGCTGGAAGTCATCAAGCCTGCGTGCGAGACGATTCGTAATGTCTCTTGAAAACAGCTTATAGACATGGCTCAGAAGTGAGATGGGTCGGTATTTCTTCAGTAAGGCGTTATATTATCATATTTCAGAAATTCTTTTTTTTTACTGTATGTAAATACCTAATAAAAAATTTAATATAATGTGCAAATCAAGCCCTTTCAAATGATACCCAACATCATTTCGTAACTACATTTTGAATGTATGCCCCCTATTATATCAGGGATATTTCATACAAAATATAAATATACGAGTATGTGTAATACGCGCGACCTGTTACCTACTCAGTATGAATCACGAAAGTTTAAATTATATGTGTCAATGACATTTAATTGCAACGGTTAAAACTCACGTATTTCTATCACAAAAGGCGTGACATGTTTCGACTCGGGCAGTCATCGTCGGACAGACAGAGTGTTCTTGTCACCTTCGCGGCTCGGGCATCACTGCCTAAGACCGGCGTAGGTAACAGGTCGCGCGTATAGTATTACACATATATTTATATTTTGTATGAAAGATCCCTTATTTTCTATGCATCTGGACACCTTTTTTTTTTGTAACTATTCCAAATTTCACAAATGTTTAACGATGTGACAAACAGACAGACAGAGCGGTGCCATAAAGGTTCCTTTTTACCATTTTAGTACGGAACCCTAATTAATATAATAAATCATCAACGTAAATCTGCTAACTCCTAACAAAGTTTTACCTCTTTGTCGCATTTCGGATACGCAGGTCGTCGCACCGGTCGCTATATGTATTTTCACGAACCGAATCGAGTACTTACGAGTATACCTTATTTAAGCATGGATACATTGTATTGTTATTTAAAAAATACCTTATTTCCTTTTTAAATTACTATCCAATTTTGCAAAGTCCTATTTGTAGGCACTTGTATGAAAAAAACTTGTCCCTAATTATTTGGCCACGACTGTACACACGCGTTCAAAAGTGCATGGGCAATTTATGAATGAATTGAATGAATGAATGATGTGTAGATTCAGTGTTTTTGAAAATTAGAGGGGTAATATGTTTTTGTGTGATAATATTTGATAAAACAAGTAATTACTATTCACGCTATTTTTACAACGAAATATACTTACTTCTTTAATAGTTTAACCTGGTGAAAAGATGCCTAAAGAATACGGATATGATGCATGATAACGGAAAATCATAAGAATTAAACACATTTTTAATATTATTAAAACTTCTGTTCTGACTGTTTTCTTTTGGCATTTCTATTATTTATTAGTTACTTTTTTGTACTTTCTAGTTTGATAACAATTTTTTTTTGACAAATAGAAACGTTTTTGTAAACTAACCTCTAAATTTACGGTAATTTACGGCCATATTATTTTACATTTTCAATTTAAAGATTATTTTATTGCCAAAATATTGTTTTTACCTATTTAATATATTTTTATGTACAACCTAATAATTCCTCCAGAGGTGCATACTTTTCGATATAAGCACGACTTAAATTAAAAAGTAATGAGAAATGTACTGAAAATGACATATATGTAACCTCTTTTCATAGGACCCACGTTCCACTAGCGCCCCTAGCGGCGAATTCAATCGCGGTACCTAGTCATTGCACAGGAATATTGAAAGGATCCCATGCGGTAGCGTTCCGCTACACGTTTGTTTAGCTTTACAATAGTGGCCATAGTAGAGACCTAAATCAACAGACAACCGACGATAGTTTCTTGACTTTGGAATCGCAAATATTGATCTTAAATATTTTTAATGGAAATAAAACGAGAAAACAACGGGTGTTTGAATTGACGGAAGCGATGGTCTAGTGATAACAGCATACTGTTTGATCGTCTTATTATCATTGGAGTGCTACCTACATATATCCCTTACAAAGTAGGAATTTACGAATTATCTTCTCGTTCATGTTCATCTAGGCGTTTTGTGAGTTTACAATCATTAGAATAGTTTCAGAAAGTAATTTGAATGTCCTTATCGGGGTTCGTACAGTCAGGGTGGCTAGATAGGTAGGTTAATTTAATACTTTGTTAGAACTTCGAATAAATCGGACAGCCGAGAATCCGTGGCATGCTTGACTCGGCGCCGCGCTCTCCTCTTTTATTTAAGGATATCATGATGCGCAATGTAAAAGAGGCTGCCGCTTACCTGTCTAAGGCATAAATAAGGTGCTGTTTGGTTTGGTTCATATTTCTCCGAAATGTGAGGCTCTCTTTATTTTTTCAAGCGGGCGTGAGACCGGTTGCGCGAGCGGGACGGTTGCCGGTGGAAAGCTCGCGAGGATCGCGGCGACGGCGGGCATCCAGATACAGCACAGTCCTCCGCCGGCGCGGGCACAGACCGACGTCTCGTCCCGACGCTTGCACCCGTCAGGCACCGTCACGTCAAAACTTTACGTGTCTCTGTCATATTACTTGTGTCGCCCGTGAACAAGGACTAACATTTTGAACTACAACGGCTATTTTCGACTGTCTTCTCGGATACTAAATTCGCAAGTGCCGACAGGATTGTGCCAATTTAACAAGTTGTGTGAAAAGCATCTCCGTCGAGTTTCAAGTCTGTTGCATCTTTAAATAACGGTGAGTGTTCACTGTGACCGTGTACAACAAAAAATAAGTAAAGGACAAGCAGTCACTTCTCTTACGAATTTAATTTCGATTGAATAATTAAGTAGGTACCTACCTACAAGTAGTAGAAGGTATGTAGCCTGATAAATAAGTAGGTACGTAGAAATTATGGAAGCTGGGCCGTAATAAATTAAATTGCGGTAGATTGTGGCTACACTTGTCCGTTTTAGACAACCGGCATGTTGTCTAAAGAACCATATCACGGTACTTACACAGAGCACAACAACTACATAGGTATAGGTATACGATAACTCTCAAGACAAGTCAGGTTTGTTATATTAAATGTAGGTAGGTACTTAACAAATAACTTTCTTGCGAATTAGGTATCATTACATTATAGCGCAGTGGACAGCCGTGTACTTTAAGTCTATTAAAGCTTAATGCGAACATCTAACATTTAAAATCCTTATTCTATGGAGATATGTAATAACTACTACCTACTGTACTTAAGTGCGCAAAATATTTGTTTACTATAATGTAAACAACACATAGGGTTCGTGCACAAATCACGTGAGTTTTTTTTTGGGTTAGTTATTGACCCCCCTTCACCCCTCCCTCTTGGTGATCTTTGGTGAGGTTCGATCATAAAATACACCCGCTATTTTGAAATGTGAAGTGATTAGGTATAGATTTTACCTAATTTTTTGTTGGTTTCTTTCAATGTAGAAAAATACACGTGAGGTCTTCTTGGACCCTCCACCCCCTAAAGTTATTTTTCGAGACTAAGAAATCATTTTTAAATTAAAAATATATTATTTTGCTAGGGATTGACCTGAACCCAAAAATGTCCAGTTAGGACAAATGGATAGTTTCATAAATCCGGGCCGGCGCACCCCGGACGGGCTCCAAACTAGGAAAAAACCGGGGAAACTCGGACGGATGGAGTCCTGCCTATTAGGCTATTACTATTAGTAACCTACCGTACAAGTTTTACCGTGACATAAAGCCTAATTTATTTTATGATTACAAAAGTTAAATGACAATGATGACTATATTCCAGTCTACTGAGTTTATAGGTAACAAAGTAAAAATTATCTTTGACTGACAGTTTTAATATAGGTACTTAACCTCGAAGACCGGTGACAAGTAAAACATCGTTATCGTAGGTATCTGACTTGGTGGATAAAAATATTACAAACTTGATTCATAAAAACCCTCCAATTCGCGTCCGGCTTCTAGCTACCTAACCTACCTACTACCTATCCTACCACCAAACTGTCGTTGGTTACCGAAGCTCTAGGCCAAACAAATCATTCCTACGAAGGTAGGTAGGTACTCGTTGTCCCTACAGATTTAATTAGGTATATACGACAGCAGTTTTGGTAGGTACCTATCTAGTGTTTAGGTAGCCTAGGTAGGTATGTATTGCGTATAAAATTCACGGCTCTCTTTAGTTTAGTCATCAAGCTATAAGTCTCTGTTTGGTGTTATGGTTTACTGGAAGTCCGCCAATTGTACCTAAATTTTTCGGATTTTTGTGCCATAAATAAATATTTCTGGTACCAACCTGGGCGGCGTACCGAAGATCGGAAATGCATGAAAAACTCGAAAATCTGCGTTTTCTCAGGGATGAGACCAAGTGACCACATCGAATGATCAAGCGACGCCAAAAATATGCATACGTTTACAAAGGTAATAAAGGCAATAAAGAGAAGCCTTAAAGATATTTTTGCCGTTGACTCATCTCATCATTCACCGAATTTCATCGAAATCATTAGATCAGTTTCTAAGATCGCTAAACTACAGGTACCTAAATTTAAGTAGGGCAATTGCTCCACTAAAGATAGGTAGGTATTAGATAGATATAAAATGTACACGATTCGACGCTTTTGCGTCTGGCTGTGGCAAGTGTGCTTACCATGAGTTGTTAGTGCTGCAGTCGCTATCGAATCCGGTTACGTACAACTGGGATATGCTCCGTCTAAGTAGTGGTTGAGGTGGTCTGTGTGATGAGTAGGTACATTCATACAATACTGCGGTCGCGCTACAATACACATTCGGCCCGTGTACGAAAAGCGGGCCATACACGTTCGGGCAATCCGTCAGATCTCCATATTGGGTGTGTCCGCCGGGCATCCGCTAGACTAATTTTCCATACATTTATCGGCAGATCCGGCCGATATGCCCGAACGTATACTGTGAATGTTTATGCAGGTACATTTTTCTGCGCATTTTCTGCTTTCAATGTAAAATAGCTAGTAGTCCGGTAGGCCAATTTTAACTCTCAAGCACTCGAAATCTAGGGAACATAATCGCAAACAAAATAAGTCATTATTCATTATTTTTGCATGAAATTAATTATTATGAAATGCCGTGGATTTTAAACGTCTATCACACGTTATTCGATAATAATTAGGTACTCACGCACCGAAAGTTCCGTACAAACTTTTAGTTGCAACTGCATCTCGAACTTTATTTATTCACATTTTTAGCCCTTTCAATTGGGGTATAATTTATGACAATTATGACCAAATAACCAAATTTTTAATTCTTGCCTCCTCCTTTATCGGGCATTTTACTATAAAATTAGAAAGATTACTTTAAAATGACTTAAAATATGTTATAAATCCTCCCTCAATGTGTCTATGTTAACCTTGTTTATAACTGTTCCAAATTTAAAATCGGTAGCTTAAGTAGCTCTCGAGATATTTAACGATCTGACAGACAGACAGACTGAGTCACACCATAAGGGTTCCTTTTTTACCATTTAGTACGGAACCCTAAAAATCAACGACTACTTACCCCACCTTACCTACCCATTAGGTAATGGGTTGAGACTCGCGTAATATTCAAATGTACTATTGCGTTCAAAATAGCATGCGCAGTTTAGGAATTCATTCATTCATACATTGACCATGCACTTTTGAACGCATGAGTAGGGTAGAGGAACCAAAAGATGAACAACTCCCAATAGATGAACGTTGTTCCTAAACATCGCAATAATTACCTAAATCCTGACGTAGGTACTTTACAAGCTTAAGAATATTTTTAACTAAAACTTTAACACTTTCCCGTCATAGACATTTAAACTCAAAAATTATAGATCCGGGTATGCAGCAGTGATAGCTCGCCGAAATTTGCCTCGCGCCGAAACCGCCGTTTGTATGGATTTTATATTAAGAATGGCGCCTCAAAATTTAAGGAAATCCGTTTGTAGAAAATTGAATAATGTTTCTACTGACATGTTTTTGCTTGGTAACGACTCTAGACTAATCCCGCTACCCTTTAAGTTATTAATAAAGGCACATTTTAACTTATTTTATGGTATACATAATTTACAGTTCAAGTTATTGTGTGACTTATCCAATAGATGAACAGCGTTAAATTTTTGGGTGAAGGTTAGTTTTTTCATATGCTTTTATAAATCCTTACAGAAGCGCTCCATTTATATCTTAAATTTCTAATTTGCTGTTCTTTGATTTTTTGACTAAAAGATTAACAGAACTTTCCTTGTCTTAACTTAACTATTATGGGGCTTATTTTAGTACGGAAACGGGACTGATCACTGGATTAAACTATACCTAAAACGTGAACTAAGAGATTTTACTAGTTCATCTATTGGGCTTCATTCCAATACATAAACAATTGTGTTATATTTGTTAGTTCATTTCATCAACATCGTGCCCAAAAATTGAACGAACTTTTATTCGTCTTCTCATACTACCGTTCATCTATTGGTGCCCAGCCGCAATTAGGGTACTACCTTTTGCTTTTTTACTGGTTCATCTTTTGCATTTGGGGTAAAAATGTTCAGAGTAAGGGCACTTTGTTCATATTCTGGGGAAATTGACTCATTTCGGCACGTTATCATTTTTATATAAATATTGGATGGTTTAACGAAGGTTTGGAATACTTTAATCTAAACTAGACTATATGTAGTATAATATAAACAATATTTGTGAAAATTGGTTATAACATAAGCAAAAAAAATACCACAGTAAGATGAATCGCTTAATCGTTCATTTATTGGTTCCCCTACCCTACATAGGCAACTAGACTTTTATAGACATTGTCGCTTACGATAGTTACGATTCAGTGCACATCTAAGCGGGTATAAAAAGTTACAAGCTCGCAAGATGCGTTATACCTACTGCCTAGCGTAGACTTGTCTGGGATTAGAATTGGCTGCAGTTACCTCTTCCCCATGTTGAATGGCCGGCGCGGACGGCGGCGGCGGCGGCGCCCGAGGCCTGCCCCACAATTCCACAAAGCACACAATAGCTCGATTGAATGACAATAGCTCTGTGCCACGGTCCACCGCCGCGCCACGCTGCGCCTCACTCCATAAATCTTATATAGGTATCGTAATATGTAAGTACTTGACGATTATGGCTATTATCAACAAACAAATTCGTTTCTGTTACTCTTATAGGAATTGAATGATAAAAAATGTCGCAGGTTCTCATTTACTGACGAGCTATAAGTATGAAAGTAATGACAATTAATTAATGTATAAATACTTAATTTTATTATAATTACTCTAGTCTCCGTTCATCCATCACTCTAGTGTTTCAATTAATATTTTGTATCCTTAAGTACCTACTTTTCTCTATAGAGGTAAAAACCCCTTTTCAACCGACTTCAATATTTCTAAAGGAGGTTCTCAATTGGTCTGTTTTTTTTTAAATGTTACCTCAGAACTCCGTCATTACTGAACTGATTTAATTTTTTTTTTGTTTTCTGAAAGTAGATGGTTCCAGATTGGTCCCGTTTTTTTCAAAATCGATTTCTGATGTAGGGATCCATGAGGAACCGAGGGAACTCCTCAAATTTGAAAGGCACATGCATGCTGATTTGGGTGATTTCTTAAGAAACTCGATTATTTCTTTACGAAAATCATCAATTTGGTGGAGTGGATCTGATAATGAAGACCAGGGATGGCAAAGTGGAACTGCTTGGTAATTCCCAGGACTATAATCCGATTTAAAAAAAAATTGTTTGAAAATAGATGGTTCCAGGTTTGTCCCGTTTTTTTCAAAATCAATTTCTGATGATGGGATCCATGAGGAACTGAGGGAACTCCTTAAATTTGAAAGGCACATGCATGATGATTTGGGTAGTTTCTTAAGACACTCGAGCATTTCTTTACGAACATCATGAATTTGGTGGAGTAGACCTGATGATGAAGACCAGGGATGACAAAGTGGAACTGCTTGGTAATTCCCAGCTCTATCATCCGATTTGAGCCATTCATCTTTTCTTTGTAAAGAAATACCTTCAAGATAGTCCTATTTGATTATAGTTCTATTTTGATGATGGAATTCATGAGGGATTGAGAGAACTCAAATTTTAACGGCACATGCATTCTGATTTGAGGGTTTCCTTAAGTAACTAAAACATTGTTTTGAGGGAGCCAACATTTTGATGAAGTGGACCTGATGATGAAGACCAGGGATGGCAAAGTGGAACTGGTCGATAAACCTAGCTGTACTTATTATCCTAGTTGTGACATTCATCTTTTTGATTTGATTTCTATTCTGATGATGGAGTTCTTGAAGAATTCAGAGAACTCCTCAAATTTGAACGGCACGTTAGAGAGGGTGTTCATAATTAGCTTAGGCATTTTCTTACTGTGGCCATCATTTTGCTGGAGTGGACCTGATGTTGATAATCAGGGATGGCATAATGAAACTGCTCGATAATTTACAGTCTATCATCCAATTTAACACATTGTTATTTTGTTTGTTTTAAAGCTCTACAAGGGAGTTCCGTTTGATTATACTTCACATGTAATGATGGAAGCCCTGGGACATTAAGAAAGCTCCTCAATTTTGAATCGTACACGTGCGTGCGGTGTACTGGATATTTGTGAAGTAAACTGGCTAACTCAAACAAATTCAAAATTTCACTTTTACCGGAAACCAAATGAAGTCGGTTTTTTTTTCTTAAAAATTATTTACAATCGAAATAATTGCGATTTTGAGTCAAACCAATGCGAGGAAAATAAACAAAACTTAAATTTACTTAATAATGTGCTGTTTTAAAAAATGTAGTTAATGTGTCTTTCTAAGAAGGTATAAATTAGTATTAGTAGATTGTGTTACAAGGAATCAAAATGATATATTTCCGACGAGGGCGTAACTTGAATTCCGAATGAAGCGATGGATTCTACAATAGAAGGGGACTGAGGGATTCTAAAGTAAAATCCTGAGCGAGTCAAGCGTTAACGCCCAAGACGAAAATGATTTTGATACCGTGTGACACATTCTGCTTTTCACACCAACTAAGAGGAAATAAACAAAGCCGAAAACAGCATCATTTCAACACCACGATACCACTAGTTAATGCTCGAAAATGTAAAAATGTGTAGTTCTTCAACAGAAAAGTGCCTTTTTGTTCCCTCCCAGCAGGGAAGAAAAGTGCCACTTTGATCCCTCCTTGCTTGAACAGAAAAAACCCTTTTATGAATAGGTAGTGTGAAAAATAAATACTTGGATCAAGAAATGCTAGCCATCGGTTTCGACTTTCGCGCCTATGGTTCAAATCGTTACTCATGTCGCTCGCCTTTTTTGACCCCCATAATACAACTGCTGTATAAGTTACTATTCCTCCATTCATCACTCTATTATCGTATTCTTTTTTCTATGGGGCTCCCGACTCAGCTAAAATAAACACTAATGCTATACCTACTTAAACAAAACAATAGAACAAAAGACATCAACGAGCCTTTTCTCGACAGGTGTGCACTTTTACGGCGTGACTTTCAATGAAGATTTATCCCCTTATTCATAAAAACATAGCAGTCCTATGTTACTGTTAATTTGTGTTGTGTCCCTTTTTGACATAAGTACGCCAATGTGGAACTGAGAGGAAAAGTTAAACATGAATGACGGCATTTTTTAATTACTTCGTAGGGCGCGTAGAAAAAGTAGTGTATGCGTAGTGTCTAGTGACATATTCAATTTTACGTTAACACGGCACTAAATTGAGGAGTTCAAAAAAATTTGTTATCACTGTAATATATTTTAAAGGTGATATGATTAAAAAACGTATTAAAGCGCATTACATAAATCAAGCAAAATCCAGACGGAGTAGCAATTGACGGGCCTACCCCTCTGCCGAATGGGTATGACATAGTAACATACCTAGGTACTCAATGTATGAACTGATTCTTTTTTTATCTGATATAGCTATTTGTACGCTACGTACGAATAGCTGTACATTTGACGAGCCCCTCTCCCGCAAAAATGGGCAGATATTTTTGTATTAAAAATGTCAGACGTTGCCAGTCTGGCTGATTAGAGCAAAATGGGTGGTTGATGAGCGGACACGGATTCTTACAAGGCGTTTAATCTCTTATAGCGTAATCGGAATTAGAATGGCCTTGCTAAGAGATTTTGTGTTCCATTCGTGCACATAATCGCGTGAGTGAATGACCGCAAAAAGAAGGCAACAGATTAAAAGGCCGGTCACATTTTTTACGATTTTGCTTAACTTTTTGATACTATATTGGAGTAGGTAACTAACAAGAATACTGTTAATTTTTAGCATATTGCGAAAGTTAATTTCAATTCAAATGGAATGTTTGAGCTAATTTTCTGGTTTATTTTTCGTGTTTTAATACTGTAAAATATTTCGTAATTTTGGAAAAATTTCATCGGCAGAAGGGTTAGTTGTAGGTACGTTGTACCTACATATATATGCTACATATATATGTAATTGTGAACTTTCGACAGATTATAATTTGACTAGGAATATTATAAAGTAACCTAACCTATCCGTTTGTTTAGTTTATAAAGTAACAGTACTTACAGTCTAAGAAATGAAACACTTTTTTCTACCTTCATATATTTCGATTCGAATGAATGCACGTTGCGCAGAAAAAAAATGCTTAAGTTTAGGAAATTAAAATACTGATTTGGTTATTAATGTAATACCTACATTTCATAAAATTTATATTCATAAAAATGTCTGCGGACGATTCCAATTTCCGCCCCCATAAAGGCGCATACAATACAAGAGATATGGTGGAGAAATTCGAGGCCACGGGTGTGGTCTCGGTAGCAGCCCAGTCGGCAGAGCGGCGGGCGTGTATCCCAGAGTCGCGCGTTTGAGTCCCGCCCTAGGTCAGGAATTTTTCCAGCGCTTCTTTTCTTTCTAAGAAATTTGCAAACATAAAATTAATTTTATGACTAATAAACAATTAAAAAACACATTAGGTTGTATAAAAAGTAGAAACAATAAATCAAGTTACATAGAATATTGTACGAATCAACCTCGTCGCAAAACCGGCTCAGTAAGAGTCGTGTTTTTGTAAACTATTTAATGAATATTCATGAAAAGTAATAATTACTTAAATTAAATTAAATAAATATATATTCTCCATAAATAAAAACCTGACCATATCAAAAACTGTATTAATATAAAGTTAAATAAAACTAAACCTAAAAATGACAAATCTTACAAGAAAACACGCTAACTAGCGTGTTTTTTTTTCTGCACAACTGTGCTTCCGCGCTGAATCGCGATGGACAGTCCCGCTCTATAGAAAGGACCGGAGCGGGGGCAACCCCGTTCCTGCAGACGGAGACCCAGCTCGCTGAGAAAGCTTTTGCCCTCTGCGCATCAGCAACCTGAAGCCAGGGGACAAATAAGTAACCGGAAAGTGCTTTGTACTATTCTCTTTTTAAAAACGCCGTATGCTCGGCAGCTGCTCCGGCAAAAGTACTGACGCATGTGGCATCCCAGAGCCAAGCACTTAACTCTTTCGCACGGCACCAGAGTCAAGCCTTCAGGTCTTTTGCCACCATATCGGCTCAGACCTGGAGGCTCTAGTATACAATGGACTTTTTTGCCACCAATGCCCTTCGTATGATGCCCTTGGCATATGAGTTTGATTCACCTTTATTGACTACTTAAAGCTTCTTCCGATGCCCATTCGACGTCGGTTGATGACAATATTTTACATTTTCAACTAATAAATCCACATGACGCTCAAACGTCACAAATTAATAAGTATACAGCGTGTATTTATAATATTACCTCAAAATTTAACCAGACGTAGGCGTTAGTTAGCGCTATGAACCGATATTGTAATTAAAACTTACTTATTGACATTTTTTTTTCCTTATAAAAAATAAAAATTCATCAGTTCATCACGCAATGTATCACTACGCTCTTTGTCTTAGGTACTAGCGAGACGTCACGTCACAACTGTACTGGGGGACATTTTTTTAAAACTTTCTAAGCGGTTATTTCCGAAAATATCTACTATATCAAAAAAATGATTTTTAAACCCCTTTCCTTTGTTCAAATACCTCCAATGATACTTCACACTTGAGGGTTAAACGAAAAAAAATCACTTCCCCGCTTTACGTGTATGGAAAAAAAAAGTTTCCCGACTTTTTATTTTACCAGTAGGCATGTCGGCGTGATTGATACCAAATTACAACTTTCTACCACTTTCAGTTGTCCCACGATATTTATTATTATTCTCTTTATTTATTTTCATTCTTAGAATAGGTTATAATATAATATGGTTACAAAAGTAAAAAAACAAAAAGCACGTACAAAAACAATACAAAATACATGTAAGCCTATTATAAAAAACCTAACCTAGAGTGCCGCCGGCAACTGGGCGGGGCCTAGTCTGCCGGTGGTTAGGGCCGCAGCGCAGAGAAAGGGACCGCCGGACTATACGCGCCGTGTGAGCCGTGTCCAGGATTACCGCCTTCTGCATCTGACCCCTGATCCAGCCATCTAGCGAGTCTCTCTTGGTGTTGTCCAGAGTCTAGTTTTATTATCATTGTTAATTATGACTGATTTAAAGTAAAAAAGTAAATACTCGTATGTCCGTGCCACCTTTTTTACACGTGTAACTACAACTACGGACTTCCTCCAAGGATAATTTCTACTTTGTGGCGTTGAGGAGCTACCATAACTTTGTTAGTAGGTACTTACGAGTTACAACTATGTACAACCTTCGTGCTTACCATGAGTAGTACGTAACCGTAAGCGTTAGCGACTGCGCGTTTCTAAAGTATCTCGTTCCTGCCAGGGTAGTAGTATTCGGAGCGAGACGTATATATTTTAGAAACGCGCAGTCGCTAACGCCTACTACGGTTACGTACAATTCATGGTAAGCACACAGGAAGCAGTTGCTAATAGGAATTGCAAATGGTCAATCAACACGTCAACAGTATTGGCGATAGTACCTACAGTTACTCTCAGATATATCGGAGCTGCCAACGTGCTCATAAATAACTGAGCACTTAGACTGCTTGTTTAGATATTTTTAAGCACCTTGCTCGCGCCTATACCTATATCTCTGTGCTTCTGCTTACCATGAGTTTTACACGAGTCGGTAGCGACTGTGCGATTCCAATGTAGCGATTTGATAGTATTTCCATCTTGCTCCTACCAGTTAAAATGAGCAAGATGCACAGACAGTGCGTTGACGTAGACGTTAGCGACTATAAGTTTCTACAGTTAATGTTGAACTCGTGGTAATAGGGCATATAGCGGCTGTGCGATTCGAAAGAAAGTATTTTCAACTCGTTCCGACCAGTTAAGAACGAACACGATGCAATTTGAACCTGAAACCTTCGCATTAAGTCTCACGTCATACCGCTGGGCCACCAAGGCTATAAGTACAAATGAGTTCGAATATATCTGTAACATAAATTGAATTATAGAACTATTAAGTTGTTACTTTGTTATTGTGTTTGTAACTTTGTAAGGCTGCATTTCCACCAATGATGTGCGAGGACTGCGAGGCTGCGTTGCGAGGGACCTATTTGTTAAGAACCACAAGTTATACTGTATAATTATTACGTGTTTTGTTTCCTAGATAATTATTGTAATTGGAACCTCGCCTTTCATCCGTTAAAGATTGGTAAAATAGCCGTCACAATGTAATGTCTAATCTGATTTATAAAAATAAAAATGTTTTATTGGACAACATTTTGAAAATCCCATAGCAGCATACGATTCTGCTTTCAAGGGATCTGCACAAACTCTCCGTTTCAGGAACGCATACGTACGGTACCTGCATATATGTTTGGCATTAATACACATTGTGAGTGGGAATTGGACGCCTTCCAGCCGAATGTCGAGCTTGCTGGGGACCGGCTGACAGGATTTTCCGCGTGAACAGATCTGAGGCCAATGTTCTTTGACGCTTCTTGAAGAAGCTTGGCGTGTGACGGACTTTGACGCCCTGTCGATGACACCTACCTTTTGAATACCTATCGAATGACGTGTCACACGTTTAGGTTTGCAATAAAATGCAAAATTATTTATTCTCGAAATATATACAGTAAGTGTAACTTACCTAACTACCTACCTCTACCTACCTTAAATCTAAAGTAGGTCCTTGAGGCATTGTACCTAGGATGCTGGCGGCATTTCCTCGTTGTATCGCAATGCTGATACGTTGTGCGAGGAAGCCACCAGCTCTTCGGTCACCAGTTACATCAACCAGACGTTTCGCGATTCCTAAAATAAAAAATTAATTAATAAATTATTTTTGCAATAAAATAAAAATTACATGTATGAAGTCCACAAAAAAAAATTTTTTTAGGTAGCGGTACACAAAACGTGCGTTTGGTTAAGATTTTATTAATGTTTGCTTTACGGTTTTATCACACTTGCAATTTGCGAGCAAGTTTTGTATGGAGACGAACACGCCGAGAGTTCACCGCGTACAAGTTTTGTATGGAAATCGCTTTCAAATCGCCCAAGTGTGATAATTCCCTTATAGTTACTGCCTAATGTAAACGGCTGTGACATACGGACAGACGGACATGAGGCAACTATAAGGGTTCCGTTTTTACCCTTACGGCGTCAAAGGATCATCATATGTCTATCTCTCACAAAAATTTGGGGTAAACACACAATTTTTAAACTACCCACAAAACATATGTTAATTATTGTCAATAGTCCGACACACGACACTCACAATATCCCCGCGCACTTCCGAAGATATATCCCGTGGCTGCAAGTTCAAGTTAATTCGCGTTAGACCCGTTTAATAATTATGTTTAAATATGTGTTCAAATCGCGAAAGTTTTAAATGTTATATTACATTATAGTATATTTATAGGTAGATGAACTCGACACGGTCTAACCTGAATGGCACGACTATTATGCGCCACGTTTTTCGGCCATCATCTTAAAACTTTTCGCCCGTCATCGTCACACGTGCATACTCGTTACTTGCAGTAACTTGGGTTTTGCTCTTGTCTTCGAAATAGTTGTTTTCCAATAATTTATAGTATTTTAACCACGGAATAAGGTTTTGGTAAAGCTTACTACTAAAATGGTATAGACGTAAGATATGAGGGAGTAGCCTAATTCCATCGAGTATCGGTACCGTGAGTTGCTCCCGCTTTCGAATCACTATCGGCTGTGCGATTCAAAATATGCATCTTGCTCATTGTTAACTGGTCTGAACGAAACGTAAATATCTACTTTGGAATCGCTATCGACTCGTGGCTAAGTAAAAGTCATGGTAAGCGTTTATTTCTGCTCAGGGTCGAAGGATCGGACGGCAGACACTTTGGTAAAATGTAGGGTATGTATATTGATTAAACATATGTGTTATCTGAGACCCCTGGACCTTTTCACAGATAACTGCGAAACCGTATCAATGATGCCTCACTCACAGTCACAACAACGTTGTGTATATATTAATCTGTCAGCTCAATATTTAATTTAGAATTCTGTTTCCTACTTTGTTTAGGTACTTAATTTAAGTATTTGTCTCTTGTAAATTGCGAGACCCCAAATATTTAGTTGAAATATAGGTAAAAATAAATGGGTGCATTTCTAATTGGTTTTTCCGTATCAGTTTTTGCATACTCTCAAAGCTATAAGGGATGGATGACTCACACTAGAACGGGACGGGACGGGACGATCTGTCAGTTTCTAACGAAAACATCACTTGACATCCGAGGGCTCCGAGCTATTATTTATATAGAAATTGACAGATCGTCCCGTCCCGTCCTGTCTCATCCCAGTGTGAATCATCCTTAAACGTGAATTTTTTTTGCAGTGACATGGATGGAGTACTTGAATACTTATACCTATTACTTATACGATGTCGACATTACTTTTTCACACCACTTATTCATAAAAGGGTTTTTTTCTGTTCAAGCTAGGAGGGATCAAAGTGGCACTTTTCTTCCCTGCTGGGAGGGATCAAAGTGGCACTTTTCTGTTCAAGGACTACACATTTTTACGTTTCCGGGCATTAACTAGTGGCATCGTCGTGATGATGCTGTTTTCGGCTTTGTTTATTTCCTCTTAGTTGGTGTGAAAAGCAGTATATGTCACACGGTATCAAAATTATTTTCGTCTTGGGCGATAACGCTCGAATCCCTCTCTACGCCCAGGATGCTTCAGGAATACGAGTAGAATCCATCGCTTCATTCGGAATTTAATGTACGTCCCCGCCGGAAATATATCATTTTGATCCTTTGTAACACAATCTACTAATGTAGGCGGCTGCAATAATTTATTCGGTTATATACCTATATCAAATTTATCCTCCACCAGAAGGTGACCTGACTTAAGGACAATTAGGGCGGATTGTTCAGCAAGTTGGCTAAGCGGATGATACGTCAATCGGCTGGCCTAGGTAATGGAATAATGGAAAAGCGCTGTACCACTCACCTTGCGGCGTGTCCGTCCCGTCGTCGCTTGAGTTCGGACTTCTGTGATTAATTAATATAACCTATTCAGTTAGGTCAAAATTCACAAATCACTCGCATAATCGACTAAACAACCGCCATATCATTGGCGCATAAACCCAGTGGCCATAAAATGAAATATTATTTATTACCTTGCTACAATTTATTTACTTTCTACGGAACCTAACTAAAATTATTCGCGTGCTAAGTACTCTTAGCTTACTCCAATTCCGCTTCATCACTCGACAATCGGCAAATTAAATTTCATTATGTAGCTATTGTTTGTAGACGTACGTAGGCAAGCTCCGTCGATATTATTACAAGAACTCACGCTAGGCCGGATTGATCCCTGTTGTAAAGTAGCCTACCTATTCGTTATCTTTTAGAAGCTGTCAAATAAAAATAGTTATTTATTATACGAGGGGGCAAAGTGGTTGTTGGTGAAATCACCACATCGAAATCAACAGTGTCGACGTTTTACCAATTTAGCGCTAAGTAGCTACTTAATTTGCCTAGGTAAATTTAATCGGTACAAGACTCCTTGTTACGTATTTACCTACTGAAACGATGTATTATAACATTGTTATTTCAGGTAAGCGGCCCAACGGATGACACTTTAAGGAGGGGATTCACACATTTTTGCAAATATGTAAACCACTTCTCTCTGCATGCTATGCGAATCATAAAACGTATTATATTATTACCTACATTTACCAAACCTCTTTAACTTTATTAGCTAGATACGAGTAGGTAGCTAATATTTAGACATAACCAGATATACTGCGACGCCTTCTCACGACGTGCAAGACACATGAAGTTAAAAGGGAATCACGTGAGCAAACAGCACGCAAATTAAACAATTATTATTGATAAAAAAAATGACAAAAGTGCTACCTAAACTTAGTTGGACAACCTACTCTTCTCGCCTACGAGCGTGTACCGCCTGCCTGCCCAGAGAATATTGTTCTATTGCATTGTGTCCGGATTGCATGACTACTGGCCAGATGTGTAACTTAGTTCGATAGCTACTAACAGACCAAAAAGAAATAAAGGCCTTTTTTATACGACTCCGTTACTTTTTTTTCTAGAATAGGCACATTATTTTCAAAATCGACAAAAAACCGACGCAAAGATAGAAACCTTGCGATTATTTCCAGTGAATAACCTAACTTACATGAAACAACCACCTAGACGCTGATAAATAAAACAATACAAGAAGATATAATTAAAAGGATATTCCGCACATTGTACCTAACCATACTGATCAGTGAGTAACCACCCCATGAGACCGAGTGTATACTCCTACTCAGCTTTTATACCTGGAAAACGGAGGATAGGATTTCCCTGCCTGTAAACTAATTAAACATACTTTGCCGCCGTGTGTAGGTAATGCAACATTTTTCACCTCACTATCGCGAGGAAAATAAAAAGTACGTACGATTACAAATCTCTTCCAAATTTAAGCTATCCGATATTTATTACTTAAAACTATCGTTTAAAAGTCAATGCTACTTTTTAGTTAACTTGAAGAAACCATTCAATACTCAAGGTCAAATTACTTTCCCCACTAGTGGATAAAATGCGTTTTTCCCAGCTAGTTTTAAATGATAAAAGAGTGCTTTCCGAGCTAATGAGGGGAAATAGTACATTACCTAACTAGTGCGGTAAAACAAAGAAAAGCCGAGATCGCAGATGTTTGCGACCCGAGCTGCAAGCGAGGGACGTAAATATGCGATCAAGGGCTTTATTTATTACCTCAGTTGAAAGGTACATCATTTTATGCCTACACTTGAGCAGAAATCGGCTTTTTCCGTACGCGTAGCTTGCGGAAAAAGGCACTTTATGGCCAGGTGTGGCATAATAGTTATTTATTATACAAGGGGGCAAAGTTGTTGTTTAACTCTCGGGCTTATATTGAGACTCGAGCAAGCGAAAGATTCCAAAATTGAGCCACGAGCGTAGCGAGTGGTTCAATAACTGGAATTTTGAGCTTTACGAGGGTCTCAAGGCACGAGAGTTGAACAAACTTTGCCGCCGAGTGTAATACAACATTTTTCCCCTCACTATTGCGAGGAAAATACAGACTACATACGATTATAAATCTTATCCACATGTAAGTTATCTTGAAGAAACCATCAAAAATCAATTTCAAAATTTGTCATAGAGTAAGTACGCTCGCGTAATACTTAGATATTGCCAACAGCTTACCAAGTGCGGGATAAGACATGATCACGTGACCAATTTAAGGTGTGACCTCCGATTGCGCATATTTACTATGGGCATATAGGACTCACTTATACTGGACTGGTGGTAAGTGATTAGAATTAGATTACTTTGCCCCACATGTGGATAAAATGCGTTTTTCCACGCTAGTTTTAAAGGATAAAACAGCGCTTTCCGAGCTAGTGAGGGGAAAAAGATATTATCACTCTGGTGGTGCCCAGAGTAGGTACAGTCAACAACACAGCTGTGTATACAGCCAAAGTGCCAAAAATATGTATACACGACCTTAATTCTCTGGCAATAAAGTTCGGTATACATATTTTTGGCACTTTGGCTGTATACACAGCTGTGTTGTTGACTGTACCTGTACCTACTATTAGACACCTATCGGTGGCTCAGCGCTCATCTCATAAGAATATGCGGAATATTGTACGTAGCTAGTTAATAGAAATAACTTTTAATAATGTTGTATAGATGTTTGTTACTCTTTCAAGTAAAAACTACTGAAAGGATTTTAATGACACTTTACTATAATATAGCTTATACATCAGAATAACACATAGGCTACAATTTATAAAGATATTGCGCAGGTGAAGTCGCGGGCACCACCTAGTAAGTAATACATGTAGGTATAGTGAGTTCCACCAGACTTGAGCTCACGCACACAACATCATTGTCATTTAATGACATCGGGATTTGAAATTACTGTTCTTTTTTCTTACCGATAGCAAGATCAACAGTGAATTGTAGGATAAACCTAAAAGTTTTATACTTATTCCAAATATATCTTGAAGTGTTTTCATTGACATTAACTCATTCATTCGCTTTTTTTTGTAATCAGTACTTCATGTAGCTGTGTGTGTAATCTAATCATTCACCTCAACTCTCGTGAAACTACCTATAAGTAACATTATTAAAAATTCTTTTTATTTACTTTTTTGTGTTATCTATCTATTAGTAGGTATAGGTATAGGTTCTTCCATGTTATAATATACTTGTTAGTCCTTAATATCATTATAACCCATTACCCATGTATGTATGTACATACCTACTCATGTGTCAGTATCGGAATATAAACATACCGTCTCAGTCACCTTTGTTTGTTTTATGTCTGTGGACTACGTAATTTTGTAGACACGTTCAACGTAAACCATTTCTGATAAAATGTAAAGAAAAAAAAAGCTATAGTTTTCCGGCCAGATATTTTCTGTCGCCAGTCGAGCGGGAGCTGGCAAACCTTGAATGGTTTCCTATAGCTTGGCCGATTATTTAGTTCTCATTCGTGCATCGTCTGAGATAATCATAATGTCTTTTTCTTACGCCAGTATTACCACCCATAAAAAGAGGATGGATATAGTTTTTTTGTTCTACTGTTACTGCGTCCGTTGGATGCCAGACTATAGTGCCTACGAATACTCGTTCCCTAAATCGTAAACTTGGCACAATGGTAGCACCATAATAAAATAATATCGTCGAAAATTAACGGCAACTAAAAACCTATTAAGTGCTTAGTGTTAGCGTTTAGCTATATAGCCGGTTCGATAGTATGTACCTACTTAAATATATGGTATTCAAATAGAGCCACATATAATTTTAAAGAAAAAAACCTTATTAGCCTTCCCGGTATAAACTTTAAGTTTGAGTCAAACACGAGTTTACTTCAAAAATATCATAATGTTCATAGTACCTTTGAATATTTACTAGCTCACTTTATGCCTCACGGATTCCATCACTGATCAGAACTACAATCAAATCCTTACAATCAAAAAATGAATGTATTATAGTGCAGGTAATACAAAGGATAACGCAACGGGGGGGTATCCCACAAGACCCAGTCACTAAATTCTTTGAAAATAATTTAAAATATAAATCCTCTCTCAATGTGTTTGGGTTAACCCTGTTTATTACTAGGTATTACAAATCGGTAGCTTTAGTAGTTCTCGAGATATTTACACAATGTGACAGACAGACAGACCAGACAGACTGAGACACCACGAAGGTTCCATTTTTACCACTTTGGTACGGAACCTTAAAAATGCTCAACCTATGAATTTAAACTAAAAAAAACCTTTCTGGTGTAAAAAAATTAACTCACAAACTGCAAACAAGTGGCCCAATCTGTCGATCGATACAAGGGGCTGACTTCAAATTTCTACTTATAAATGCAGTTTATTGCATCATGTTTATAGATGGTTGTCTATTGTTTGCCCGAAAATTATATAAAATAATACTCATGTGCCCGAATTTTATTTGCCCGAATTTCATTTGCCCGAATTGTTTGTTTACCATAAAAATTATATGACATACTCTTTGTTTACCCGATTATTAGATTCCAGAACGTACGAGTGCCATATTAATTGTTGTCCATATTATTAATTGTACTAATACTATTTAATAGAATATTTAAACGCCATACTAAATAATGGTGTTTCCCCGAATCCATGCATGCTAGCTTGCTAAGCCGCGGCACGCTCGCTTCGCTCGCTCTGCTCGCGCGCTGTAAAGTCACGGTTCAACTTAACACCCCTCGTCGCTTCGCTCGTCGTCGAACCTAAACTGACCTGCCTTAGAGTTGAATAGGTAGGGAAGTTTTCTGACTTATCATAATTTTGTTTTATATATTATTAAATAGAATTTTATATTATATTGGAAGTCGGTTCTGGCGCTTCGCCGGCCGCTGCCGCGGCACGCTCGCTTCGCTCGCTCGGCTCGCGCGCTGTAAGGTCACGGTTCAACCTAACACTCCTCCTCGCTTCGCTCGTCGTCGTACCTAAACTGACCTGCCTTACAGTTGAATAGATAGGGAAGTTTTCTGACTTATCATAATTTTGTTTTATATATTATTAAATAGAATTTTATATTATATTGGAAGTCGGTTCTGGCGCTTCGCCGGCCGCTGCCGCGGCACGCTCGCTTCGCTCGCTCGGCTCGCGCGCTGTAAGGTCACGGTTCAACCTAACACTCCTCCTCGCTTCGCTCATCGTCGTACCTAAACTGACCTGCCTTACAGTTGAATAGATAGGGAAGTTTTCTGACTTATAATAATTTTGTATTATATATTATTAAATATAATTTTATATTATATATTATTATATTGAAAGGTCACAGTTCTAACCAAACCTAACCTAACCTACTTTCTGGGAAGCAATTTGGATGGCAAATTATATTATGGCTAGTGATAATTATGGCTTACAATGATGATGACAAATAATATTATTGATATTGATTTTATGGGAAACAACCTTTCTGGCACGTGACTAATATAGTAAACAATAAGTATTGCATATGTAATAATGGGAAACAATATTATGGCTGTTGACTATTATGGCAAATGAAATTATGGCAAATGAAATTCTGGCAAGTGGGTGTATACCTTTATAGATGAATGTGATAAGATAACTAAACGTTTGTAAGGAATCCTCGGTGGGCGAGTACGACTTGCACTAGGCCGGTTTTTTGTAATAGGTGTAGTGTATGTCAGAAATCGATGTGGAATGCAAATTGAAAATACATTATTTCCCTTCAATTTTGTATAATATTACTGTACATATATCTCTCGAGTTGCTCCGCCGGTAATGTGATTCTTTGAAGTCTAATATAGCGAAAATAATGACAAAATTTCATTGCATTATTGAGATAAATCATTAAAAATAAGATGCATGCATATAAATTTGATTTATATTAAAACCTTCTTATCCCTTATCTCTTATTATCTTATTTTATATTAAATAAGACTACGAGCTCGTATGAGCTGATATATTCTTGTTAGGTAACTTGTAAAAAATGCAAAATGGCCTATTTTAAATATTTATAGGGACACGTATAGGTAATTAGGTATACTTATTAGGTATCCAAAAAAATGCTTTAGCAGACCAAGCTTGATATTACGAAGTTCAAATAGCTAAGTTATTCAGAGGTTGATGCGGGCGATGCTTCTTTGCTGCATTTTTATGGTGGCGATGCCTCACACAGAATGGACTGTTTGCATAAAACCTAGCAGCTATTACTTGACGGTCGGGCAGTTACCCTTGTAGAGAAGCAAGCAACACTTTTTGTTAACAAACGAGAAAATAAATTCTCCATATCGAGAGCAGCCCTATGATGTGTACTGTCCTATACTGCTCTTAATATGAAAACCATTACCATTTCCTTCTTTGGAGGAAATACATGGAATATTTCGTCTTCGTTTTTCTCTGTTCGGACAAATATAGAAACTAGACGTTCGGCGGTGAGACCTGAAATGATTTTTTTTTTTATACTACGACGGTGACAAACAAGCATACGGCCCGCCTGATGGTAAGCGGTCACCGTAGCCTATGGACGCCTGCAACTCCAGGGGTGTTACATGCGCGTTGCCGACCCTTTAAAAACTTTAACACTCCTTTTTTGAAGAACCCCATATTGTAGTCCTTTGGGAAAACAGTGGCAGGGAGCTCATTCCACAGCCGGAGCGTCCGCGGGAGGAAGTTCCTCTTAAACCGCGCGGTACGAGACCATTTAGGCTCCAGGGTATGCGGGTGAACACCCTGCCGACGGCGAGCGGTGCGGTGGTAGAATGCAGCCGTTGGCATCATATCAAACAATTCCTCAGAGCACAATCCATTGTACAAGCGATAGAACACACATAAGGAGGCGAAGTCTCTCCTTAGACTTAAGGGTTCGATATCGCTCGTGAGTTTGGGATCGTTGACAATTCGGACAGCACGTCTTTGGATCGAGTCAAAGGGACCCAGCTGGTATCCAGGTGCTCCCGCCCAAAGATGGCAGCAATACTCCATATGGGGCCTGACTTGAGACTTGTATAATAACAGTCTTTGCCCCGGAGAGAAGTACTGCTTAGCTCTATTGAGCACACCGAGCTTTTTGGATGCCAGCTTGGCCTTCCCTTCCAGGTAGCTACGGAATTGGACGTCACTGGAAATGTCAACACCCAGGATCCCAATACTCTCTGACATGGTAAGGACTGTGTCTTGGAATTGTGGGACCACAGTAAATGGGGTTTTTTTAGCGGTGAACGCGCAAACTTGTGTCTTAGTGGGGTTAAATCGGACAAGATTTTCCTGGCCCCACAGTGAGATATCAGAGAGAGCACTCTCGATGTCTGACACAAGCTTTTCACGACTCTCTAAGACAACGGGACGAGGGATGTTAGCACGGCCTGTGTAATAGGCATCCCCAGTACTGTCGTCTGCATAACAATGAATATCGCCAATGGACAACATGTCATTGATATGCAGCAAAAACAGCGTTGGGGATAGCACAGAGCCTTGTGGGACACCAGCATTTATGTCCATGCTATCGGAGCAACTTCCGTCGACAACGGCTCGTATGCATCTGCCGGACAAAAAGCTGGCAATCCATTCGCATAATCCCCCGGGCAGTCCGTAAGATGGTAACTTCGATAGAAGACCCCCATGCCAAACCCGATCGAACGCCTTCGCTATATCCAGGCTGACTGCCAATGCCTCACCTTGACTCTCAATAGCTGAAGCCCAGCGGTGGGTGAGATACACTAGAAGATCACCAGTGGAGCGACCATGGCGAAAGCCATACTGTCGGTCACTGATCAGATCGTGATCCTCTAGGTATCCCAGGAGCTTTGCGTTGATTATGCGCTCCATCACCTTGGAGAGAAGGGAGGTTATAGCGATTGGCCTGTAATTCGACGGGTCTGATCTGTCACCCTTTTTAGGCACAGGGTGCACAAGGGCGGTCTTCCACGAAGACGGCACCTGCCGTTTGTGATATGAGAGCGTGAAAAGGCGCGTGAGCACTGGACACAACTCGGGAGCACACCGCTTGAGCACCACTGCTGGTATGCCGTCTGGCCCGCTCGACTTGTGGACGTCTAATGACAGCAGCTCCCGCCGGACATCAGTTTGCCTGAATATAATACCGGGCATGGAGAAACCGCACCGCGGGACGGTAGGCGGTGCGGTGCTGCCGTCATCGTCCATGGTCGAGTTCGAGGCAAAGAGATTGCCCAAGAGATCAGCTTTCTCCTTTGCACTGTGGACCAGATCACCATCAGCATTTCGCAGTGGTGGTAAGGACGACCGACAAAAATTTCCCTCGGCAGCTTTGGCGAGCGACCAGAAGGCACGACTCCCTGAGGGATAGCCCACGAGCTTCTCACCAATTCTGCCGACGAAGTCGAATTTAGCTCTGGCAATGGCTCTTTTACTGGACCTCGAAGCAGCATTTAATTTGCGTTTCACATCAGAAGTGTTAGGATCCTTATCAGTAACGGCCTTGGTCCAAGCCCTGTAGGCAGCTTGCTTATGAATTGTCGCCTCTTTACAGGGCCGGTTAAACCAAGGAATTAGACCAACAAAGCCCCCAAGTATATAAAAAATGTGTTATCATTTTTTAGCACAACTATACATATAACAGGCATAAGAAATATGTGTAAAGGTTAGTAATAGAACGTCCGAAAAAATACTAAGGGAATTTATAAAGGGAAACAAATGTTTTACAATGCATTAGCTCGGAAAATGCTATTTTCAAGGGTAAACTTATGCATAAAAAGTGGCTCTTTTTCGCACAATTGCGAGAAAGTAGGTTTTTAATTAAAAAAAACTGTAAATAATCTAATAATTTCGCACTGTCCAAACCAGAGCATTATTTGAATAACATCAATCGTACATACATTTTTGTTTTTAATTATTTTATACAATATACACATTTATAAAATATACAATCCTTCATATTTTTATTTTTCTCCATCTCGGACCCAATTCTAAACTTTACGGTGAGCATGCGTATAATGCAGCGCTCTCAGTGGTTGTTTTTACTCCTCTACTTTATTCAGAATGAAAGGTTAGAGTGAAAGGAAAATATGGTTCGACATAATCGACTCATAAATATGGTACTACGCTCTTATTACACCGGCATGCTATGGGACATATTTTTGAGTAAGATGTGCACCACCATATTTTTCCACTTGACTGTACCAGACCACGGGCTAGTGTGCTTACCATGAGTTGCATTCGATTGCGACTGCGGCATTCGATAGTATATCCATCTCGCTCCTGCCAGAGTAGTGGTAGGAGCGAGACGGACATACTTTCGAATGCCGCAGTCACCATCGAAAACAACTCATGTCCCACACTGGATATATTCGCATTTGAGCAATGCGACTACAAAAGTGTGTCCACATGAGATATATACTTGACCGTTGCATCTCTTTCTAATTAGGGTGACCATACCTAAGTCATAAGTATGTGGGATATTAGATTGGGAGCGGCTACACGCATGATCTGGATCGACGATAAAGATGATGTTTGACGTTATTGATGTATCGTATCGTTATCGTTTCCATCCAGTGTCGTCGTCTTTATCGTCTTTCCAGATCGTCATACAGAATCATATTGGGAGTGGTTAGACGAACGATCATGTATTTGGACCCACGACGATGATTGGCCAATTCCCACCGTACTCTATGGCTCCATGTGGACCGACCGTCTAACCTGGAGGGCTACCGTGATCCACTTCTTTCATTCGTCTGTCGGCTTGCCTCTCTATCGCTCTTGCATATTCGAGTGATAGAGAGGCGAGGCGGGTTGACGAGCGGGCAAGAAAGGTGGTTCGCAGTAGGCCTCCTCGACCATTGTCTTTGTGAAGACAACATCCCGCACACAACATCTCATCACAGCTTTTGTTGTTGCACGTTGTGCCATTTGCGTCTTTGAGGAGTTCCCTAAATTCCTTATCGATCCCATCATCAGATCAGCACCTAATTTATATGGAACCTGGAATTGGAGGTAACATAACAATGACAAAAACAAAAATCGAACAAAATAGTAGATTGTATCAAAATAAATTTTCAGCTAAATTTATTTAATAAATAAGAATTCTGCAAATTTGATCCACAACGTTCTGACATCATAGTCAAACAAACTCACTAGGGTAGTGAGTTTTTTGTCATGCTATCGTAAAATGTAACTAAAATTGTACAATTTTGGCTTAGCTGCGTAATGATATTCCGCAATCAGGAAAGTTTTCAATTCAACAGCCCTTTACACAAAACACATTCTAACTAGGTATTTTAGCGATTTTTTAACAGAAAATAGGTAATTACTTCACGGCGCCATTCATATTTTGAAAATTAAAAATGTCAAATTTGGTGATACCAGTTAACATACAAAAAGTTAATAATGTCTACTAAATTTATATAAAATAAAAATAAAATAAAAAATATCGAAAAAAATAAAATATCGAATGTCGAAATGTCGAAATATTTTTTGTTGTTGTCCACATCTTTGATTTAAAGAGTTAATAATATGAAAATCACAATTACTTGAGTATTTACAACTACTTAAAAGATAACAAAATCCTTAATTGTGTATATAGTACTAAAATAAAATATTTTTAGTAGAAAACTGATATAAATACTCCCACAATAGTATCTTTTTAACATTGGCAACATGTGCAGACAAAGCGCCAGAAGGAAGTGGTCTCATGTGGACCGTTTTCTCTCGTTCATTTAGTACGGCAAAAAACGGGAAAGTACGGTCCCCTGTAAAGGTTCCTGTACCAGACTAAATATTATAAGTATTATAACTCCATTGAAAATCTTTTTATTATTTAAAATTTTCATTAACATTGAAAACAGGACCCAAAAGTGATATTCTTATAATTAAATGTTGGTCTCTATATTAGTAAACAAAGTTTTTGTTTTCTTAATTGCTAAATAATTACATTCTGTGTGTGACACACGTAACCCGAATGCTCGATTCGGACCGAGCGAATGACTGTTTGGTTTGGGCGCGCATTGGCTAGGTAATTTGTTAAAAGTATTTCGTTCTGATTTTAGATAATTTGGCTTGGCGTTTTTATATCGCAGTTGAATTAAATAGTGAAATTCAATTCATGCTTCGGAGGCATGCGTAACGTGGCGCAAAAGATAAGATTAATTTACATAGCAGCTGATTGGAATGACCAACATTTAATTATAAAAATTTCACTTTTGGGTGCATTTCAAATATCAATCAAATTTTTAAATAATAAAAAGCTTGTCAATGGAGTTATACCTATTACTTGTAATATTTTGTCTGGTAAGATAAGATATGGATCTTTCATTCTGAAAAATGTAGCGACTTTCCGACTTTCCGAGCTCATTCATTGTAAAATACCTATTGTATGATTATACGTGTTGAAATGTACTTTATGCCACACCTGGCCATAAAGTGCCAAAAGCCGATTTCTCCCAAGTGTAGGCATAAAATGATGTACCTAACACGTGAGGTAATAAATAAAGCCCTTGATCGCATATTTACGTCCCTCGCTTGCAGCTCGGGTCGCAAACATCTGCCATCTCGGCCTTTCTTTGTTTTACCGCACTAGTTAGGTAATGTACTATTCTACACTTGTATAACTATTTTACACGTTTATATTATAATAAATATTACAGAAAAATATTACGTTGACCCTACCTTCATAATTTTTTTAATAAAAAAAAAACTTTTCTAAATTTGAAATTTAGTTCAGAACAATTTTTTTTTCTTTTAAATTTATATGGTATTATGCTGAATTAAATACATTGGTTTACGTGATAAAAATATCTAGGAAAAACGAACTCACATGTACCTATATCGTATTTACCGTACTAAACGAGTGACCCAATCTATCGGCATACATATGGCTGACGATAAATTTCTACTTCTAAGTGCAGTTGCAACATAAAGTTTGTGCGGAATCCTGTGCGCGAGTCCGACTCGCACTTGGCCGGTTTATTTGCTATTGACAAGATTGGTTTGCCAGGTTAGGTAGGTAGATTATGTAGTTAGTGATATATTATGTTCAAAGTTGACTGTAATAATATTAAATATCACTCATAATTATAAAAACTGTTGAAATAAGTAATGTTCTGCCAATTTGCTAATAATGGTACTTCAAAATCCCATTCTGGTTCTGGTCGAATAAATAATAGTTGTTACATACTTTAAATACAAAAATAAGAACCGTTTTTCACATGTATAAAGTAAATGTGTTAGATCGGCGCGGGAAACGCTGGCGCGCGGCCGGACCTACTCCGCCACGCAATACTTTCATTATAACTTACCTACTCGTATTTTAATTCACTGCTGGCAATTGACGTTTACGAGCGCATTGTTTATGTGAATGCTGCCTTAGGTTAGGTGTAAGTAGGTTTTGCTTAAAGTCACTCAGGTCAAGGACATTCGCTTGATATTATTTCACGTTGATAACTTCTACTATTTACGCCGTCCATTATCGGCGCTTTTACTATAGTAGGTACCCATAGTACTAGCATTGCTTAAGAGTCAACATGTTTGAGCAAAAGAGAGTGGGAATCGCAAAAATTGAAAAGGCGATAGTAGGCGGGCGTGTCAAAATAAACCGCGTAATCAGATAATTGCTGTTTACAACTAAACTACAATTTTTGTAGATAAAAGCTTTTACCAGATTTAAGAACTAGTTATGACTCAACTAGTTAACTATACAAATTCATGGTTTACGAGTTTCTGACCAAAAATATGTAAAATAGGACCTATGTTTGAAAAATAAAAGTATCAAGGCTATTGTTAAAAATCATGTTTTCACGTTTACCAGTTTGAAGGAAATGTGTTGAAGTTTTATGTATGTGAATATCAGGTTGTTACCTAGTTGTTGTTGTTATTGTTGTTGTTTACCTAGTTGTTATGAATGTTGAGATCTTGATGTCTGAATGATAGCAGTTTGACGACTGTGGGCTCTTAATTTGGGGTTTAGTTGATCTATGTAAGACTGCCCCCTGACATTTATGTATTTGGAGCGGCTCTCACTGTCGTCTCGTATGGTTTTTCTAATTTTATATCACGGCATAATTTGTGACTAAAAATATATATAGATATTCATAAAAGTAATGAACAATTTGATTTACGTGATTGTATTTTATATATCGTATTGTAGGTAGGTATATACGTAATAAATGTCACCGGGGTGAGATAGAAAAATCTTTCAAGAATCTTGGCAGATAGTAAAAAATACTGACTGAGATTATACTCTGCTATGAGTTGATATTAAAACTTGTTTTGTTTATGTTAATAATTGATGTGCTAATCTTCTATCGAAGGATAACGAAGGATCGGGCGTATAGGATAGGATAGTATAGGCGTGTTCGATGCAGTGGCACGGATCACACGTTTTATTACTTGTTAGGTAAGTAGGTACATATAAGTAGATTAAATTTTATTTGTTAGACTTGTTTTAAAAATTTATTTAACTTTACCATTCCCTATGTAGCCATACAAAATAGCAGATTATCACTTAAACTTGATTATTTAATTGAACTTTGATGATGGGAGTTAAAGGTAATAGCCTTTTGAACTTTTAAACCTTAAAAGTTTTCGCTGACAATCAAAGTTTGTAATAAGATATTTTTTGTTACGAAAAATATACCTACTTTTAAAATAATAGTAAGGTATTCCTTATTTGTTATTGTTACCTGCCAACAACGGCTGTCATTATTGCTGACAGAGCGTGTGAATAATCTCTACGCTTCGGTTATTTGCCTTATATGACGTGCGATTATTATGCTCGAAGTAATGACGCAAGAATTCCACACAAAACCGCACATAATGTACTTAATTATTATATAGGTAAACAAATGTCACTAAAACAAGGTAGAGTAAAACTGCGAACAGATATGACCTGTGACAAGAATAATTGCCTACTGTCTTAAATACACAGCAGGTGATGATTCAGTTAGAATTTTCTGCAAAAATGTTTCTGCTTCTTGTTGCAACTTTCTGCAATATATCAGCCGAAATTAAATTCGGAAATTACATATGACCATCTTATGTTTGGCCTTTGATATTTTTAACAAGCGGACGAGAGCAAACTGCACTGAGTGTTTACAGATTTATCTACTTACCAACCAAAATTAAAAATAATATGGTGCTGAATAATATATTGATGTTACACTATCCATAGCGATGCATATGCCAATGTGCCACCATCATATATTCCAGTAACGCAATTCATTTACGATGGGTCAATAGACACAAACATCTAAAATGTTCTACTGTGGAGCAAAATATAGATGTTGAAGTGTTGGGAGCAAACGGCGAAGTTTCCCACGAGACAGCGCGGGCGCCGAGGCCATGTGCGTCTTGACTACGTCACAACTCATTTTATGGCTAACCAAAATAAATAATGTTAATTACGTAGTCGCTCCGAGTTTACTACTTTTTGCTCACAAAATGTAATGGCTGTACAAAGTTGGTAGTAACATATGTGGGTAGCGACTTGCTGAGATTTTGGTGTTTCGTACGTTTCCATATTATAACAATTTGTCAGGTTTGCATGTCTGAAGTCCAGATGTGTTTGGTGCTCACTACCGCAAAGGAACCAGTGATGTTAGGTTAGATAAGCAAGTTTAATTTATTGTAGTCTTCCATCTAAGTAAGTAATCAATCAGATTTTTTTGAAGAATAAATTTCCAGCAAGCTGGAAATGATTTTAATACCTTCATTCGGTCCTAAATGCGTGTAATCTGGGTGTTGCACATGCTGCGTCGCTGGAACTTTCCAAATTTTCCTCACACGTATTTAGGACCGAATGGAGGTAGTAAAACTATTTCCAGTTTGCTGGGAATTAATTCCTCAAAATGCTACTAATTGGCTTGGCCTAACTATGTATAAGCGGTATCGAAGATTACCCGATACCAAAATATACTCTGAACTTAATAGGTACTCAAGCATCGTCTTAGCAGTTTGAATAAGATAAGGGAGCGTTGGCGGGCCAGGCGCCCAGCGGTAAGAGCGTGCGACTTTCAATCCGAACGTTGCGGGTTCAAACCCCGGCAAGTCCCAATGAGTTCTTCGGAACGTATGTACTCAGTAGTATCAATCGCTTTACGATGAAGGAAAACATCGTGAGGAAACCGAACTAATCCCAATAAGGCCTCAGGGTTAGAGCAGGCGTTTTCATAAAACTAGCGCCGATGACTAATCTTGGGATTAGTTGCCAAAGCGGACCCCAGGCTACCTGAGCCGTGGCAATCGTGGCGCTAACTCTAAAAGAAGAAGAAGAATGGAAGACATTATTATTTTGATTTTTCCATGTTTATATATTCGTTTCATTTTCTTATTTATTATTTTTCTGCACAAATACGGGCAGTAAATCCTAATTGTTAATCGAAACCACAGACCACCTCATCTACTAGACAGAGCATACAAGACAACTCGCGGTCACCGCCTATATAAAAGTATCCTATAATTATGCAGTCACTACTACTAACTTAGTATGGAAGTGCGACCGCTTATTTCAGTTGCACCTACTTTTACGACCTATTCTCGTGAATGTTAAAATTATTTACCTGGAACCTGTGAACCTGGAATATTGTAGTACCTATAAAATGGTGTATAGTTGTAGTGGGTTATGCTCAAAGAATCGTAGATATTTACAAGTATAACTCTGCATATGTGTAGTGACATCATTCTCCTTGGAAACGCTGCGGTGTACGCTAGCAATAACACGCGATATTTACTGAGCACATCGACAATTACATTAACTATTACAGACTTGTTTATGATGCTAGCCCTATGAATTATGCAAGTATCGATCTCGAGCGCCGAACGCAACTTTGTCAAAAAAAAACAATAACCTGCAAAATGTTCGAACTATGTATACTACTATATTAGGTGCCTAGTATTGTTAGTTCTTGAAGTTCAATTAAAAAAACCGTAGTTTTTTAACATTACTTGTAATAAAACGTTATAAGTATAATAAATATCGAATAATTCGAGCTACCTTGCATCACTGTAAGTCTTATGATTTTTAAAATTACCTATTTTCCGATCATAATAAAATTTTGAGTTTAGCTATCGATTTCAGCTTATTATCGCCTCAAACAATTATGGAAAGAAAAAAGTGCAATAATGACGTTATAGCGCATTTAATAACCTTTATATACAAAAAAATAATGACTATTTAAAACGCGATATTTATTATGTAGGTATGTTTGTTTTTGTGACCATGACGCTTGCAACAGTGCGGAAATATCGGGAGCTCACAAAAACAAATATACATGGTAAATATATATATATATATATGTATCGTTTTCAATAGTAGGTATATGTATTTAATGTAAATCCGTGCCTTAAAAAAGTTGGAAATGACCAGGTGCATGAACATAACCGTGCCTTTAATTGGCCAGTTTTACTGACATGCCAACGTTTAACCCATTCACTGCTAAGAATTTTTCGTAGCGCTACGCTGTAGCCGATAACATGCATTTCCCGCTTTGTAGCGAAAATGGCGCGTAGAGGGGTGACGACAACGCGTCGTCATCAGCAGTGAATGGGTTAAGCTGCAGCAGCGTTATGGCAAACGTGTCCCGGCTTATACTAAATTACATTCCGGCGAGACTCTCGCCACGTGTATTGGGTTGGGGAACGCGACGCGACGCTTTAATTAAGATCAAAGGCGAAGTGTTCACCTATTCCATAAATTCATAGTGCTTTATCCTTATTTGTGCCCTCCCAAATTCCTTGCTTGCACCTACCCGCCGTACTTGGGAATTTAGCCTTCGCGGGAGGGTTGGATTTATAATAGATTAATCTAATCATAACTTATTGCTGTAGCCGTAATGTTATCGGTATATTTGGGTAAGCATATCACTGCTTTTTACCAGTAATTTGTCACATAGTTCATTTAGTTGTTCCATTCAGTTCAATAGCTGGCATAATAAGTCTATTTTTATGGAGAAGATAGGTATTTATTTTTAATTCGCACTAAGGTAGAAGTACTAGTGCCCGACGATACACTAGTATTCGACATGGGCACTTTATGTCAAAGTGATACAGATTAAATTTGAACAACGAAGGTTTTTCTATATTCGAACTTCTATATTCTATATTTTGACATAAAGTGCCCATGTCGAATACTAGTGCACTGTCGAGCACTAGTACTTTTACCTTACGCAACAGGAAGCGGGAAATGTCCGCATAGGGTCTCCCTCTGGGCGCATACAAACTATTGTCATATTTTTGATTGTCATAACACTTTTCGCACATATTCGTTTGTCATAATTATTTTTTGTCATAATTATTTTTGAGCATACCTCGTTTTTGTCATAAACGATCTAAAGCATATTTTTTATAACTATACTTTTATTTGGCATCATATTTTTAATCATATGTTTGATGACCATAATTGTCTTTAGTTATAAGTATTGCAACGCATCTTATTAATATTTCATAAAAATTTAAAGTCATATATTTAAGGCTCATAACATATTTTATTCATAAAAAATACAAAGCTGTAACCAGACAAGTGGGTTAGGTTAGGTTAGAACTGCGACCCCCACAGACACAAACTGTTACCAGAAAAGTGAGTCAGGTTAGGTTGGAACCGCGACCCTCACAGACATGAACTGTTACCAGAAAAGTGGGTTAGGTTAGGTTAGAACTGCGATCCCCACAGACATGAACTGTGACCAGAAAAGTGGATTAGGTTAGGTTAGAACTGCGACCCCCACAGATACAAACTGCAAATTAGGTAAGATGTATTTTTTTGCAGACAGGAGTTAGGCTTAATTCAGATAGCTTCTTTAATATTATATGTTTTTATGAAGCAACAATCAATAAAAAGAAATATAAGGCAGATGAAATGAATGAATGAATGGATGAATAAATGAATGAAATCGCTATAATTTGAAGATTGCACCAATCGTCCAGTGGCGCCCTCAATGTGTCTATAAGATTGGTTCTTTAGAAAACACAAACTTCAAATCAAATCGTTATCGTTCAAATCGTTATGCGGGTTAACGTTATAGTTATTGACAATTATGCTCTTAGTGGTTATGACATTTAATTTATTATAATTTAAATTTATATGCGTAAAAAATGTATGACCACTACTGAGTATGATCAAAATTTTTATGACTAAAAATGTATGACACAAAATAATATAACATTCTTATTGTATGCGCAATGATGATTATGAAACAAGTGGTTATGCGCAGCAACGATATGACTTAAAAATGTATGCCACCCAATATGGACCCGTCCGCATATTTATCCATGTCGCCGTAGCAGTCGCATTGTAACATTTGTAACAAGTAAGCAGCTCCACCCCACTACTGCACATTTGTACCTACCTACGTATAGTGTTAGGTAGGACTACATTTTAAAATGAGCTTGTTTGAGTACCTCATTTTCTGAAATACATACCTCATTTTGTACCAACAATGTCATACCTCATTTCAGGTGAGGTAGATACTCCCAAACTTGTAGCATCACAACATCGACTTATCGCCTATACAAATAGTTAAGTTGTGCAAATGACAAATTTTGAGCCGCCTGACAAATAAGAGCTATTGGACAAATTTGAGCTGTGACTCAATTTTGAGGGGTGTGACATATTTTAAGGTATATGACAAAATTAGGTGTTATTCAGGCGTGTGACAAATTTTGAGCTGCATGAAAAATTGAGATCTTCTTCTTCTACCTAGCGTTATCCCGGCCCTTGCCAGGGTCCGCTTTCCTGCATCCTCTCCTCGACTTTCCACGACCCTGGGCGTCTTCCCTTGTTTTTAAGTGATACATTCGCGGTGTGAGGTACTGTGACAAACGAGCAAAATGAGTAGTACAATGAGGTGGCTCACGAGTGAGTAACCGAATTTAACACGTATATATGTAGACACTACTTAAATTTGGTTTGATCGTTTCAAATGCGTAATATCTAGGTAGGTACTTTAGGTATTTATTACTTCAGCGATGATCAGTACTTACTATCAAGTTCTCAAATTGATAGTGTCGTTAATAAAACGACCGTGAACAACAATTCGCCAATAATCGTAACTTCTCGTTCTAACTTCAATAAATGTTGTAGTCTTCACATACGTAACTAACTCTAATCAAGAAACGCTACATGTATCTCTACCAATTCATAGAACAGTATACTGTGTGCTTACCATGAGTTGCATTCGATTGCGACTGCGGCATTCGACAGTATGTCCGTCTCGCTCCTGCCAGAGTAGTGGTAGGAGCGAGACGGACATACTTTCGAATGCTGCAGTCGCAATCGAAAACAACTCATGTACGCACACTGTTGCTCATAAACAGCTTTATTGCGGCGACGGCAATGTGTTGGCTGCTTACAATTCGAAAGAATCTATATACCATACCTACCAATTATTATGAATGCACTCTAGGTTAGGTTTTTTATAATATGTTTATATATGTATTTTGTATTGTTATTGTATGTTTTTGTATTTTACTTTTATAATCATATTATAATAACCTAACCTAAGATTAGAAATAAATAAATAAAGTGAACTACGTAAAGTGCGTAAGAGCGTTCGTGGCCCAGCGGTATGACGTGAGACTTTCAATCCGAAGGCCTCGGGTTCAAATCCTGCCGGCTCGTAGTACCAAGTTTTTTGGAACTATGTACTACCTATCAAGTACCTATCATTTAATATTTACCAATCGCTTTTCGGTGAAGGAAAACATCGGGAGGAATCCGGACTAATCCCAATAAGGCCTAGCTTACCTTCTGGGTTGGAAGGTCAGATGGCAGTCGCATTCGTATAACTAGCGCCTACGTCAAGTCTTGGGATTAGTTGCCAAAGCGGACCCCAGGCTCCCTGAGCCGTGGCATAAGCCGGGAAAACGCTAGGAAGAAGAAAAATAAGTGAACTGCGGCAAAGTTTATTCGATAAATTTTATTATAACTTGATTCAATAGAGTAAGTTATTATTTGTACAATAGTTTTCGCCTCTCTTATCATAGCATATACGTACCTAATGTTTAACGTGACTGTTAATGGTTATGACGGGTGTTCACGTCTCCCGGACATTATTTATTTCTGTGTCCCAGACCATGCAGGAGCGTGCGGCACGAGTATTGGCTATCTGCGAAAAACTACGCATCAGTTTTGATAGCAATCATCGAAAATCGACACTACTTTAGTTATTACTATTCACTGCTTCAGTTCGAATCAAGCAAGGACGGCACGCAATCTCGATATTTCGACGTGCACGATAGGGTCCCTGGCCCAATCGGCCAGGGGCCCGACACCTGTCTGTGCATGGCACGGTATAACAAGTAATAACAATACAAATCTATTGTTGGTGTATAATATACCGTCACCTGCTGCTCTATACAGGATGTTCTTGAGCAATTGCTTTAACTTCGTCATGAGGCTTGGTATAATTAAGGAAACAGAATGGCATAATTAGTTTTATTAAACTCGTTCCCTTGAATTTAAAGCAATTGCTCAAAAACACGTTGTACAGGTGACCTCAGCCATTAGACAAACCCTGAATTCCCACATAGGGGTACATCTTAGTAATGCTCTACTATTTTTTGTGTAAATATTTTTTGATTAAAATTAAAAAATAGTTATTTTCAATAATCGATAGCAAAAAGAAACATACTGTATTTATCATTGGCAGTGTTATTGGCAGTAGCATATTAGTGACACTGTTTATTTGCTTCAAAGATGACGTTTGTCAACAATCATAGTGTTTTAAGTGACATAAATAAAAAGGACATTAGAAAAAGACGGAGAAGGTTTCATACTATTCCATGGGGACTTATTACGTCATGAGTTTTAGTTGCATAAGAGTACATACTGTTTTTAAGTAACAAATGATATAAATTTATTGATTGCTTCGTACCCACTGCACTGATTGTTATGATAATTTGTGTACTGTTTTCAAACACCGTAACGGATATGAATTCATTCATAAACTGCCTATGCAAACTTTGAACGCGATAGTACCTTTCGGCTTTGTCCAATGGCTAAGGACACCCTGTATATTTGCGTAATGTTTCAGTAACATTTAATTGAACGAATACAAAGCTACAGGGGCTGAAATCCCTAGAGCGCGCAGTCGCTAACTTGCGGTGGCGCAGCGGTGGTGCGTTCAACTCACTCGCTTATTAGTTACTTATCTTACTGACGATACAACTTATGCAGATTTTATTAATAGATTAAATTCTAAATTATTTCCAATTTTAGATTCACATATGTAAGGCATAGCACAAGTCCATATTCATTGCAATCAAGCTTTAAAGGGGCTGTGTGCTTACCATAAGTTGCATTCGATTGCGACTGCGGCATCGGCATTAGACAGTATGTTTGTCTCGCTACTGCCAGAGTAGTAATAGGAGCGAGACGGACATACTTTCGAATGCCGCAGTCGCAATTGAAAACAACTCATGGTACGCACAATGAAATCCTTAGTCCTTACAGCGTGCAGCGCGCAGTCTCTACCATGCGATCGCGCTACGGTGTGGTGCGTTCAATTCGCTCACTTAGTAGTAGGTACTTTGTGCGTACCATGAGGTGCAACGCATCGTATGCACGCTTATCTTACGTAGCAAAACTTATGCAGATTTGATTAATAGTTTAGTAGAGTGAATTTCAGGTGATTTACATTTTTAGATTCACATACATAATCATTAATCACATTAGCGGGCCGTATACGTTCGGACAATTCGTTGGACCTTCATAGTGGGTATGTCTGCTGGACATCCGCCAGACAAAACCATACATTTATAGGCAGATCCGGCGGATGTGCCCAAACGTATATGGATGGCGTATAAGGCATAGGGATAATCCAAATTCATTGCCATATTCTCAAACAATGAACATGAATGTTATGCATTATTGAAGAATATGCATTTAATTTTCTGAAATTCGCAATACACTATGAATATACATAGGAATCAATATTAGCTATGTTAAAGTCGGGATTTCTGTCCCCGTGTACGATGGGTGCAGCAGCTGTCATGCAGCTGTTATACAGCAATGTTACCTTCGCCAGTAAGTTGAACAAGTCGCAACGGGGCTCTTAATAAGTTGAGAGCGCCAGCAAACTGCGGCTCTCGCTCCGACAACACTCGTCATTTGAAGCTTATGACTCTTATGAGAAACTTCAGATTACCAAATACATATTATGATATTTACTTAGATAGCTGTTGTATTATTAAAATGGGCATAAACTATTTTATCCTTATTGAGGCTCAGGCGATTTAGTGACCACCTACGATATTTCAATGAAAAATCATATGTTACTTAGATACTAATCTCTATATTTTTGTGACGAGATGTTTTAGTACCTATTCGACTTTACTAGCAAAATTCGTATATGTCTACGTACCTACATAATGTGTTAAAATGATTACTCATCTATCTTTTGTGAGTAGGTATTCAGTGCTCGCTAATTATCAACGCCTTTACATATTTTGTATGACTTCAAAGAGAAAGTACTTTGGGGTAAAAAGTATACGAAGTTCGTAGCGTTTAAACCAACTCCAAAAAAAGGATAAGTTCTCTATTAGACTGCAGTAGTACCTATATTTGTTTTATGTGTTGTGAATTGTGTACCTACCACTCTGCGAGTTTATTTTATGCACGGCGATTTTATTTATTTAAGATATTAGTCATGGCTTGATTTGATATATATGTGCGATGCGATTGTCATGTTCAACCTAAAATACATAATATACATATATGTATACAATAGGTCAATATTTATTGAACAACGGAAAAAACATATAATTAGCCTACTGCTACAATAAAAAACCTGCTGAAATCAAAGATAAAAATTTTGGTGTATTATGTATTTTTATGTAATTTATGTAACTAATTACCGAAGCCCTACCGACTCGCAGAAACTGGTAAGTAGTCTTACAAGTTTCTATGAATAGGTTGCCCCTATCATTAAGATAGGTTCGCGTTCAAAAGTGTGAAAATCACTTTTTATTTTTTACTTTTTATATTAAATGCCTACTTACTTTTGGTGTATATTAGTTGTTCGTTGATTCTTTACTTTTGACGCTGTGGTAGAAATATGTCCTGCTCTATTTGGTATGTAGGGCAGGTGTGGGATTTTGCTCATTACCATTTTCCAATCGTTGTCCTATCTTATTTTATTACTTACTTTATTGTCACGGCGTATTACTTCTTCTCGCCAACAAAATCACTAGAATTCCTAAGGGGTGTTTTCAAACGAAGCATAACCGGAAGGTCGTCAAGTAAGCTACTGCCAAAAACCCAGCTGCGTATATAGGTGCTTGGCTGGGAGTTGGGACGAGAGATTGTATAGTTAATAATATTGGCCACATTAACCCTTTAAATCGCAATGTCGTTAAAAAGCTACGTCCATGTTTGCCAAAACCCCGACTTCCTGCTTTTGGCTATAATGTAGACTCGCGGCAGTATGTCATGCCAAGTTGGAGCAAAGGAACTGGCTAGCCAGTGCCGAGTGTAATATTACACGAACCACTTGGTGCCACTTTTGACCCTTCTATAACTCAAAACCTCTTTATAAGTCCAATGTGTATGTACCAGTATACCAAGGTCAAAACAATAGCGATGTCTTATTGTTACCGATATATGTATGTATTGACTAATTTAAGAATGCTGGTTGAACTCGCTCTTGTACGCGGGGGCAAGCGAGGTTCCCGCTTGGGCTCGCGCCGCGCCGCCATACGACTTAAAATTCGAACGAACCAAAGTATGCGTAGCAGATAATGAATGGGCAATGCGCACTATCATCTCTAACATTCAAGCGAATGTAGACACAATAGCATAAAAAAGACAACCATGCAGCAGAAACGCAAGAAAAAACATTAAATCTCAATAGTTGCCTAGTTTTCTTGACAAAAAGTAATGATATCCCACCATATCATTACTTTTTATATTTTTGGAAAGCCGAGTTCAATACAAAAATTATGTTTGGCTGTGGGCTTCGCCGCAAAAAGGATGGAGATCTAAATGAATGCCAAGTTCTATGCAAAATCCAAATATGTATTTATATAGGAACAACATAACATTATGAACAAGTATTAAACTCTATTTCTTTGCTTTATTGGATAACTATACGTATGACAATTGCTGTTAATTACAAATATAAGATCTTATAATAGGTAAGATTTGCCTTTGCCAGTTTTTATCAGAATTAAATATATATATGTGTTAAATAACTTTATAAAATGACTGATGTAATGAAAACTGGCCAAGTCAAATCTAACCTACTTTAAGATCTCACATTATCTCCGAAGTTTATGATGGAAAAAATATGTTTTTTTACACAACCTTGAATTTATCCTAAATATTACAGGAAAAATATAACATTCACCCTAACTTCAATATTATTTATTTTATTTAAAAAAACTTTTCTGAACTCAATTTGTTATTTTAAGCGACTTATATTTCTTTTTCTTTAAATTTGTATGATATCATGCATTAAGTACCGTCTTCTTATAAATAAAGTTTAAAAATTTGGTTTACGTGATAAAAAAATATCAAGCAAAAACAAACTGCATACTAACTCCATGCCGTGCAAACGAGTGACCCAAGGGAAGTTGCAATTTAAAGTTTGTACGGAACCCTTGGTGCGCGAGTCCGACTCGCTCTTGACCGATTTTTAACTACATTGCGAAGTACTGAACAAGTAACCTGCTTGCCCTTATGTTGTTTTTTACTAACATTGCGCGTTTCTCTGACATAATTTTTTCATGTGCGGTTTAAGGCTTTTTACCTTCTAATTTCGCTCTTTCAAACTGTTTGCATTGAATAACTAATTTTCCGGTTTTTTTTTTCTTTACACTTTTGGTTCTTGGTTTGTTTTTGTTGCATGTTTTGTTGTTTCCTTGCTTTAGGGTATTAAATGGGAACGCATTTACGAAGATAGTCATCATCATCATCAGCCTATTGCAGTCCACTGCTGGACATAGGCCTCCCCAATTTCACGCCACTGTATTTGATCTTCGGCTGCTCGCATCCAAGCATACGAAGATAATAATAAATAAATAATATTTATTTCTAAGATAATGACGTATGCCACCTGAAAATGCAGGTTCGTCTGACGGGACTAGCTCTTCTGACGAAAAACCTGACTAGCTCTTCTGACGAAAACCCTGATAACGCCCAACCAACCCAACAAAAAGCCCACAGGAAAACTCCTATTACAGCTCAGATCCACAATCGATACCTTCACCTACGGAAATACCTACATACCTATATAATATTTCCGATACTTCACATGAAGAACCTGAAAAGACTATAAATAAGCTCTCCGTTACAAATAACCTTTATAAGTAATGGTAAACATGTTTCACAACTCGAATCCTGAAAAATGGGGATATAAATTCTTCGTGAGAGCTGGTGTATCTGGTATCGTTTACGATTTTCTACCCTACGGCGGTGATGATACCTTCCGCTATATTTCGTTTTCGGATCACGAGGGCAATCAAGGTCTTGGAGCAAAATAACTGTTGGCTCTTTGTAAGAACATCACCAAAAGTAGTCAAAATAGACAACCGACGCCGGTTATCTATTCTGACAAGTTCTTCACCGCGTTAGAGCTGATCCGGTACCTTCGCCAAAAGCTAGGAATATTTAGCCTTTATACAGTACGAAACAACAGGTTACGTGGATGTCATGACAAATTTTTTACCGACGAACATCTTTCTAAAATAGAAGGAGGATGGAGCAAGCAAGTTGTCTGTAACAAAAACAGTTGGCTGTTGTCAAGTGGAAAGACAACAAGGTTGTTACATTGGCTAGTTCATTTTTAGATTCGCATACTGTTGAGTCGATTCGGCGCTATTCCAAAGAAGCCAAAACGAAGGTAAATATTGACTGTCCCCAAATTGTCATACAATATAATATGAACATGGGCGGTGTGGACCTGGCCGACATGCTCGTGGCTTTATACCGGTCGAATATGAAGACATGGCGTTGGCGCAAAAAATCAGAACAAAAATTGCATCTGAACTTTTAAAGCAGAATTGAACGAATGTCAAGAGTAAGTATTTAGCACGATAAAAGCATGACTATTAAAAACCCTGCAGCACCAAGGCCTTCAAACGGCGTTCGGTTTGATAACTATGGTCATTTGCTTGTGATTACGTCGGCTCAAGAAAGGTGTAAGTACTGCAGTCTGCAAGGGTCGATTTACAAAAAAGCGGTGCGTTAAGTGTGATTTTCATTTATGCTGCACCGCGAAAACGAACTGTTTTTACGATTTTCATATTCGAAATTAAATACTTTTTCTCTCACTGTAAATTCCTGTAATCTGCGCAGTGTTGTATTTAAACTACATTCTTTATAAAATGTACACTTGTAAAAATTTGACAATGTTGTTTTGTCGTAAATAAATAAAACGTAAGGACTTACCTAAAGCTACGAAGGGTAAATATATTTAGCACCGTGCAAAACTTCCTTGGATATTCTCATGATTCGTCCCGAGGAAAGTCTTTTATTGGAATTGTTCAGGGCTGCATCCCTCCAATTCCATTAGCGACGCGATGTTGAAAAGGTCGGAAATGAGGTTAAACTCGCGCCATATCCCAAATGTTTTTGATTTATACCGTTTTGTTGCGCTGAATACAGCTTGAATGTTTTCGGCAAGAAAGTTCCGGGGAATAAGTTCGGCGGGATCATTAGGGAGATTTACATAAGGAGCCGCGAGTGCGAATCGTGCAAACTTTCCAATGGGTGATTAAGTTCTAATTTATTAAGGGCTCGTTAACGGCGGCGATACAACACGGCGCGGGATAATTACAACAACTTCGTAATTACGGCTTTTAAAAACTAAGATTTTGGTAAATCTTAAGCGTTTTTGTCATACCTCATTATTCATTTATTTACGCCCTCTATAGGGAATAAAGTGTCTTATCGACTGTTTGATACAAACTACCTACTTACATAAGTATCTACTAACAAATACCGAGGTACCCACTTTTTACTCAAGTATTTGTAATATACTTGAGTCGTAAATAACATAAGTTGTACATATCTTTATCTACCTATTTCTACGGGCGAAATTTTAAACAGTATATCAGCATATATGATGTCGAATTTATTATTTAACATAATGGATATTTGAAGAGCCATTTGTAGATGTCTCACACCTATTACAATTAAATGTACATATGACGAAAGAAAAAAAAAACAATTATTAATGTAAAAAAATCACCTATCACTCATTTATTATAAAGTTATACTCTGGCACGTCATCTAGCATAAAAAAGAAGAAAAAAAGAAACACTTTTCCTGATACGTTTGAAGTCGGTGCCATGCGGACTAGGTATCTGGCGAAGAACTTAGTAACCGACTAGGTATGTGGTGTTACCAAAATTTTTATGATTAGGTACTAAGCCTTTCCAAATTTACAGCGAATAAAAATGAATACATTTTAATGTACACTTTGTAGTAGGTTTTATCTTTTGTTTAAAAGTTTTTATTTATATAAAACATGTGTGCCCGTTTTCTCGCTTTATTATTATGATGAAATGCAACTTTAAGAGAATTAGAAGTAAAACTATAACAGTATGTTGATTAGGCCCCTCTGGACATACGAGTACAGCTTGAACCATAAAACGCGAGTGTTACCATGAAAATATGGTTGGAGTAGGTACCTAGTGATAAATATACCTACTTATTTATGATGTTCGGGCCACAGGTGGATTCATTAATCGAAAATTAAAGTATTGTCTTCAACCGATATTGAAAAGGCAAACTCATAGTCACATGCTATGCCAATCAACGTGTAAGCATTCTGACAATTAAGTAACGTATTAAACAAAAGTTAATAACCACGAATAACATTTAGTATTTTCCTCACACGTGTGTTGAAAAACGTCGTTTGAAACGTGTATGCATGATCATCATTTTCATTATACACATCGGCTTCCTTGCTGCGCACTCGCGTTCAGCTCGCGCGCACAAATCGCATATTATAATATCGCCTCGTGTATTAAAATATTCATGAAATCTTTATTTTAATAAAGGGAGTTTATTATATTTGATAACTTCACCCCCATAGTTACAAATCACAATTTTTACTGATTTCCTAAATTAACTAACTAGAAATCTTTGCCTATGTTGGTTAGGATTTGTCAGAATCTCAATACATGTGCCAACATCGAAAATAATTATCTTATGTTTAATTAAGTACAAAAGCGTGCTTTTCTGCTTGGATCCGGGTACATTCCCACATGACGCGAATAGCATCTTCTCTTGTTCCACACTCCGTACAGAAGGCCTAGTATAAAAATTTTACGACATGAACTCCTCGACCGCGTTAGCGTATCGGGAGTTCAAATTATGTTTGCCGTTTATTTAAATCATCCGGCAACTTTCATATTTTGACCCCTCGATACGCTAACGCGGTCGAGGAGTTAATGTCGTACAACTTTTATACTAGGCCTTCAGTTTGGGGAATTTCATCACTCTTGCGCATCAATAACGTACCCAAAGCTAAATATTTAGTGGAATGTTTTCAGATTGAAGTCAGAGTGCTGTAACAATATACATTTTGTGAAACGTTGTTACGACTTGTTAGTGATATCTTATTTCATCAAAATTCCTTAATTTCTATATCCATTGTAATTTCCTGACTTAAGGCATTTTAATTCCTCATTGATACAAAACTCATGTACTTACCATTTGAATTATTTTAATGGTGTTTCGTAACCCAAACCAAAGTCATTTTGCACAAAATAATTTAAAAAACTTTGGTCAAGGAAATGACGCAAAACTTTCTATTTAAAAATAGGTAAGTACACCCAAAACTGGTCTGGACTAATCCAACGATTTTTAACGACAAGTCATATATAATAATTATGTATAATATAATATTAACCCGTGGAGCGTCCTATAGACACCGTGTGTCCATAAACTTTTGTTGGCGGGTAGCGCCCTATAGACACACCGTGTCTATAAGAGAAGTGCTGCTATTGGTGGGCTTCTTTGTCAGATTCGGTTATGTTGTCACTCCAAATTAGATTAAAAATCAGTGCGTGACAGTTCTACCAACATAAAAACGCGGATATTCGGCAATTTACTCGAATCCAAGGCACCAAAAATAATAAATTTCTGAGACGTGTGAAAAAATTTGAACGAGCCGCCATTACACCCCGTTTGCGGAAAGTTGTGTTTCGTGTGTTGTGAGTTTTAAAATGAAAAGTTAAGTGTTACTTATATAAATTATATATCAAATTACTGGAAATTAGATAAATATTTTGTGTTATGTATTGGTTTTTGAAAAATCGCAGCATAACTTGATGATAAAAGCCTCCAAAGTTTGACAGTTTTAAAGACGGCACGGACCCGCAAAGCGCGCGCGTAAACATTGCGTAAATAAATTGTTCTTGTGTAGTGCATAGCGCGTCTTGGTGAAAACCAATGGTATCTATCGATGCGGAATGTTATAACGATCAAAATGATATATATAACAAGTGTGAAATATGTGAACAAGTTGTGTGTAAAATGGCAAAGTGTTCGAATGAGTGACAAAAACAAATGAAACTCGAAAAGGAATGTTTGTTTTTGGATTGATAATCACAGGTCAGTTACATTTTCCTTATTGTCATGTATAGCATATTTATTCAGCTTTCTAACGATGTCTGTCATATGTTATATAATTATAAAACAAAAGCACAATTTCAAATGAAGTATCAAAAGGTAACCTCAAATCTTTCTACTAAAATTCGCCGGGCACTTGCGGCCATTTTAAATTTAAGCGGGAGGTCGCTCCACGGGTTAAAAAAACACAAAACTTACTCGTAACCTCGTCTCTAAAGCTTGCCTGCGTACTGGGGCATTGGGGGTCCCTGACCTTGTCCTTCCTGGATAGTAGGCACTGGCCGATAAAGCCGCGTTTTCGAGCTATCGCAAAGCTTCACTGTGTCCATTTGTTTCAATGATGGACAACCTACCCTACATTATTTTTTAAATTAAACCCCTTATAACCTCTTAACGGCCTCCCTTGTCGGTAGTGACACTGCCTACGAAGCTGGAGGTCCCGGGTTCGAATCCCGGTAAGGGCATTTAGTTTTGTGTTTATCACGAATTTGTTCCTGAGTTATGGACGTTTTCTATGTATATGTATTTATCTACATAAGTAAGTATACACATTGTCGTCTAGTACCCATAGTACAAGGGTACAAGCTTTGCTTAGTTTGGGACCGATCTGTGTGAGATTGAGATTGTCCCCAAATATGTATTTAGTTATTTATAAAAAGGCGAGAAAAATTGAACGCCATTGTACATAGCGATTTCTGTTAGGGTCGTGCACAGTTCGGCGCCTACGGCGAGTACGGCGCAGCGAACAATTGCGCTAATCGTGATTTAATGCCTGCGCTGGAGTACGAGGGTAATTGATAGGGGCAGCGACACGATCGATGGCTTGACGGCCGTCGACGGCTGCAGCCCGACCGGGCAGCGATCGGCGAACGTCTGTCAGTTTCATCAGATAAAAGTTGTGTTTATATACACACTTTGGCCGTCGCTTTAATAATAGCAGAAAACCTACGCGCCATAGTTACCTGCTACAATGTGATGGTAATAAATCTGGGTCAAACACAAAGCGATGTTACACGTCTTTCCGGTAGAGTCTTCAGCAGTTAAGGGCTATAAAGGCCTATTTTCTTTTTGAACCCTCGTCCACATTAAAAGGTGCTCCTTTTCTATTGAATTGTATGATAAATGACGAAAAAACCGGCCAAGAGCATGTCGGGCTATGCTCAGTGTAGGGTTCCGTAGTTTACCGTCCGTCACAATATATCTGTTTGGCCCAAAGGTTAACTGGTAGAGAATGCCTTCTGGCATTAAGTTCGCCTTTTGTACATTATTTACTGTGCAATAAAGTTTTAAATAAATAAATAAATATATTACCTTAAAAAGTGATCTCTCTCTCTTGATATCTATATCCGATATCCCACACTGGCTGTTACAAATGTTAGATAACATTATATGTCTTTCTCTAACATTATAATGTCACGTAATCCTTGTCACCCCGTGTTATATAACATTTATAACATAACAGCCAGTGTGGAAGCACTATAATATATATGTAGAGACACTGTCATAGGGTATACAAACTTTAATCAGTTCGTATTTCATTTATACATATAAGTTTTTTCATCATTGACTGTTGAAAATAGTATGTAGAAATTAGTAGTATAATTATTTGAAGACACAAAAAAAATCTCTCGATTTTTTCGATATATCGATAAACATTGGTGTTCTCTCCCTATGACTTTTAAAAAACCGCACGCAAAATTCCGGGCCCTGTATATAACGTTTCTTGTTTAGCCACTCAATACAATAATTGTTAGGTAATACAACCATATGTTAATAACCATATGTAAGCTTAAGTAAATAGTAGGGTAGGTCAAATTATTGGATAATAATTGTAACTGCTGCTGCTTAAAAATATTATGCTGTATGATAAGTGGTTGTATAAATTAAAATTTGATTTTATAAGCATATCCCTTAGTGGAGGTTCCCACTATGTCGTGTGTCGGGACGATTTTTTATCGTGTGTCGTAGCGGCAGAACATTTTATATGAAGCTATTAACATTTGTCCGACACGATTCGTTGTCGTTGTAATGTTAATAGCTTCATGTAAAATGTTCTGCTGCTACGACACACGATAAAAAATCGTCCCGACACACGACATACTGGGAACCTTGTCTTATGCCTAGTTACTGGAATTAACGTACTTTAGTCGGGTCATAAATTCTGTCACAGAGGTTTTTACAGTTAAAATACGAAGAGGTAGCGATTCCCTGTTATTTATATATAAGCAGTTTGGAAGCTTATTTAATAGTGATTAAAATTAGATTATAAACGAATATTACTGTTGTCGTTTTGTACAAATCCACGTTACATTCAGAAAACACTTTAAAAAATACGAGATTTCTTGAAGTAGATCTTGATAAGTATTAATTTCTTTTCTGTTCCTTTTCTAACTTTTTAAGATATTTTAATACTGCATACCGCGATAGCCCGGACTTTAAACTTAATTTACTCTACACGTTTCCTCAATTCAACTCGTTTAAGACATTCAAATGTGTGCGGTTTTGCGCGAAACTGAAAATACGCTTGCTTTCGAACAGCTTGTCAAAAAACTAAATGTTGATTTAATTTTACGCTTTATAATACAGGTATTATTGAAATAAAAATTTTTAACTCCTTAACCTTTCGGATGCGCCTGTCAAATATTCGCTATTGAATAATTGACCTTGACACTTTAAATCAAGGTTCAAGTATTAGGGAGCAGATCTGCTCCTAATCTTACAAGAGGTCAACAGCTTTAACGCGGATTTTGACTTCCTTGTGTGAAACAAAAATTGACAGAAATGGCCCGCATATGAGACGAAAACCTTGTGACAGAACTTATGACCTGACTAAGTAAATGTTTGTTAATATGTGTGTGTACTGTTTGATCTGGACAGGCGTGAATGATATCTAGACAGAAGTCAACCATTGTTGGTTATAAATGTTATAATATATATATATAATCATTATATGCCACACGCTAAACATTTGCAAAACGATAACGCGACGTCGGTTCTTTCGCCAGTATCCTCCTCCTTTCCGCTCGATTAAATGTTTAGAGGTCATCGGCGTCATAAAAACGTATTGATGAACATATTTCACCAAAATTGGCAATTGTTTCGACACCTGATAAAACACATTCCACAAAGCCACATACTTCGACAAAAACAAAACCTTTCTCGTACGTAGTCGGGTAAAAGGAAGCCGTGTGAAAATATGTGCGGCCTTTCAAGGACTATTTCGATTTGTGCTTGAAATTTATTAGCGGGCCAGTGTGTATGTGTATGTGCAGGGTGAAGCGCTATTTATTTCCAAACTGGCCATTACTCTGGCCGGAGCAATTCTGTTAAAAGCCGTCGGTGAATGATGCTCCGGTTGAGTTGAGGATCGTTAAATGCCCCCATATTGACTGCCGACGAACGAAACTGTTTTTCGTACTCGCACTTTTGGTTTAGTACGCAGTAAGAAGGCAGGTTTACTGTTGTTTTAAAATTGTTAAGTACGAACAATCCACAAATAAGTAATTATAGCTCTCTATATAATTTATTTATTTTAAACGTGCTATTGCACACAAATTAAAATAGTAATAGTACTCGTAGTGCGATAGTGAAAAACCGAAACTTGCTTAATCTATACATCTTTGGTCGCGCTTTTATTCGTGTTACTTTTAAGCTTACATATTTTTAATTCTGTCATAAGTATAGCTGATTTTAATTCTTGTTATAGGTGGCGATGAAAATGGCTGAGCAATATGCAAGTCTAGCCTGCCAAGCGATGCCAATATTAACGACATGAACCTTACAATTACTGTTCTTGCCAACATAACCTAACAAAGAAGCTTACACTTACTTGATATATCTAAGGCAACATAATGAACTTAAAAATTATCCCGCTTCTCCTAACCTGGAACTTTATTTTCATATCAGCGACCCGAGATACATTTGAAGACGAGAAAACGGCAAGAGCGCGAGAAATACGCAACAGGGAGAACAATCGCAACCGAACCACCTTTAACGGAACCCTCACGGATCTGCCCGAGAGGCGAAACTTAAGGCATAGAAACAGCTCAAAGTTTCGGGGCCACAGGCGTAGGGCCTGGGACCGCGAGTATGACGTCAGGAGAGATAGGAGAAAAGGGCTAGACATGCATACGTCCGATGAGGCCGCATCGAACAAAACCGACCTTTTCCAGATAAAAGAGGAAAAACCGCGTAAAGGCGACAAGCAATTAAACAGGAATAACAACATGGACAAATCATTTGGTGGAAAGAAACCTCTTAGCCAAAATAAAATGCAGGAAAGGAATCAACAGGTACCTCTTAAAGACAACAGCACCCGTGCCAAGGGAAGGGTGAGCAACAAATGGCAGAGCGGCGGGTACATCCCGTTCCCGCAGCCTCGGGAGCGCAAGCCCAACATTATCATGGTGCTGACGGACGACCAGGACGTGGAGCTAGGCAGCCTCAACTTCATGCCGCGGACCATGAAGGCCATCCGGAGCGCGGGCGCCGAGTTCCGCCACGCGTACACTACTACGCCCATGTGCTGCCCCTCCAGGTAACTTGACGAACACGTACAGGATGTAACAAAAGTCCCGAACGATAGTTACTTCAACAGCTGATAAGGTCAATGACCCTGGGTACGAAGCAAGCGGAAACATTTAGAAATTAAGAAGAAAAAATCATGGAACAGCTGATTGAAAATGCACCCATCCCCATACGAATATTTTTTTCATTTATCAAGATATTTTTTCGAATTCCGTAATGTTCCTACTTGCATCGTACTCAGGGTCATTGACCTTATCAGCTGTTGAAGTATCGTTCGGGACTTTTGTTACATCCCTTATACGAGTATTAAAGTAGAAACGGGCTTAGGACTATTCAATTTTAGAATAGATTTTTCATCGAACAAACTTTATATTTTAGATACACCAAAATCGGTTACTGCAATGTAACTTGAACTATGAGTTGAGATATTAACAAATTGCATATTTGTAACAATATGTATCGGTTATTTGGTCCATTAGATAAGGACACAATATTGTGTTCCCATTGTACTTAATTCATGTCTGTCAACGACCGCTTAAAAACGCACTAAGAATGTTATGCTCTTTCCCGAAGTTGCAATATAGTTTACAGAAACCGCGACCGAGTATATGACCAAAAAGCTAATCTACACGTAGGTACTCTGGAAATATTATTCCGTGGTATGCAACTCATTATAATTGCAAAAAGTGTCAGAACGAGTAAATACAATTATTTCCGATGTCGTAAATAAATGAAATTGTGAGAAATATCTGGGAGAAAGATCGAGCGGTTAAAAAAGCGACTAGATAGAATGATACAAACGATTTGGTTAAACAGATCCGGCCAGTCGGCCATAAATCATATTATATGCTTGTTTTTAGTAAAAGGAATCACTGTCGATTGTTACTAGAGGGTTCATTTCTCAATGAATCTCTATGGCATTAGAGCCTTATCGATAAACTACAAAGTGGTACCTTTTACTAAAAACGACCACATATCGTGCTACCGGGCCTCATCTACATAACATAACATGTAGATACGTTTACTGCATGATTGCCGATTTGAAAAAACAATCAGACGACAAAGAAATAGTGTAAATACTGTAATGATAAACGGTAGAAGGAGAGTTGCATCCGTTTTATACTGTATGTCGGTTTTTTACCGACTAATGCTAATGTTAGAATTCATTATTAAGATGAAGACTTAGAAAAAATAAAAATTACCAATATTTATGTGAGTGTAGTGTGTGTGTGTGAATGTGTTCCATATCATTTTAGCTTTTAGTTATAATCGAGATACCTATTTAGTTTTATTATGATTTTTTTTTCGGTTAGTCAGGTGAATAACTATTACATTCTGCCTTTTTGCGAATATAACTTTTTGCGCTGGAACTGTTCCTATGTTGGGCTATACTTGAATGATAAGATGTCATACAGATCGATTCACGAAAGCTGGCGCGGAATGTCTATGAAATTAATGACAGTCTCATACATTTTAACATGACCACAATTTGAACAGACGTTAGTTGAATTTCCAACATGTGGTGTTTTGTGGCAGGAGCTCGCTGCTGACGGGCGTGTACGTGCACAACCACAACGTGTACACCAACAACGACAACTGCTCGTCGCCCATGTGGCAGGCCAAGCACGAGACCAAGACCTTCGCCACCTACCTCTCCAACGCGGGCTATCGTACGGGTGAGTTCACTGCACTGCACCGATAAAACTCAAGCGTCCCTGTATACTTCTCTATACATATTTTCATTTATTCCAAGCCCGCCCCATGTATTGAATTTAATAAATCCATGTATTATCGATTTTTTCCACTCTCCTACTTTAATCTGTCAATTACGAGTAGGTACATAGACAAAACTATAAGCACATACTTTTCGATATCAGAGAGTCTATGATACATCCAACTCAACTATAATATTTCATTAGGATACGCTGTAGCCAACTATAATAATTTCAAAAATAGAACTTCATACAAATGCTATGCTATTTTTTTTAATCTGTCACGTTATCGTCCAATCGGAGACAGTTGTGCAATGACACTTTGGTTGGAGATTCTGTTTGACTGTGTCGCCGTTGTGGTTTGTTTCTAATTCGATGCGAGATATCTGCTTGTATTCCTCTGAAATAAATACTAGAACAAGATGCCTAACTTCAAAAATGCTTTTCAAGATTACTCCAATGTACTATAGCGTTCAGAATTGCATGGGCAATTTATGAATGAATTCATTCTTAAACTGTCCATGCAATGGGAGCTACCGTATTATTGCTCACCAGACGGCGCCACTCATGCGTGGGTCCTTGTCAAGCGCCATTAGTATGAGTTTGTATGGCGCGAAACCAATATAAGAATTGATTATTTTTCTTTAATTTCCATGTTTAAAGATGGATATTAGTTTCTAACTATTTTCAGTGAATTAGAGGGTTAAAACGTTTTTGTGTGATAATATTTGATAAAACAGTTCATTACTATTAGCGCTTTTATTACAAAGAAATATACGTCATTAATAGTTTAACCTGGTCAAAATGAACATTTGCGTAATTATATGTTAATATCGGCACTTCAGATGCCTATGGAATGCGGATACTCACGGAAAATCATAAGAATTAAACACATTTTAAAAATTATTTATTACACTTAAGGTTTGTACTTATTTCTATATTAAAAACTTCTGATTGTTTTCCTATGGTATTTGTATTATTAATTAGTTACTTTTTAGTAGTTCGATAACAATAATATTTTTGACAAATAGAAACGTTTTTGTATAAACTAACCTCTAAATTTACGTTAATTTACGCCCGTGTTATTTTACACTTTCAATGTAATAATTTTTTGATAGCCAAAATAATAGGTTTTTAGTATTTAATATATTTCTATGTAATATTTCCTCTAAAAGGGCATATTTTTCTAAATAAGCACGCCTTACATTAAAAACTAATGAGAAATGTACTGAAAATGACATATAACCTCATTTCCCTACTACTAGCGCCCCTAGCGGCGAATTCACTCGCGGTAGTCCTCATTCTGAACGCGTGTGTACCTTTTAAAAGGTTGATACTCGTATAGTTTTCATATGAACCGTTTATTGCTAAGTGTTGTTTGTCATGGAAGCGTATATGGACGTAAATTGAACATTGAGGTATTAATAGTTATTTATTATACAAGGGGGCAAACAAATATAAACAAAATATAAACGTAATACAACATTTTTCCCCTCACTATTGCGAGGAAAATAAAGACTACTCGTACATACGATTATAAAACTTATCCACATGTACTTATGTTATCTTGAAGAAACCATCAAAATTCAATTTCAAAATTTGTCATAGAGTAGGTACTTACGCTCCTGGTACTTAGATATTGCCAACAGCTTACCAAGTGTGGGATAAGACGACCAATTTAAGGTGTGACCTCCGTTGGCGCATATTTACTATGGGCATATAGGACTCACTTATACTGGACTGGTGGTAAGTGATAGGAATTAGATTACTTTGCCCCACATGTGGATAAAATGCGTTTTCCCACGCTAGTTTTATAGGACAAAACAGCGCTTTCTGAGCTAGTGAGGGGAAAAAGACTATTAAGCTTAGTAAACTAGAGAAGACAACTAAAACAAAATGTACGCCGTATCTGACAGTTGGAGGGGGTGAGGCTCCAAAGAGTATTGCTTAACTAACCAGAGGCGACAAGGTTATGAAAGGTCAAGGTCAATGTTCATTTTTTTACATAAACACTAAGGAAACATGCTTATAATAACAATAGTAATAAGCATACTGTAATTGATTATAAATATATCTTTATAATCTTTTTATAGCTGTATGACAAACGGGTCGTTGCGTTTTATGTTTGATTGAATTGAAACCAAATATTTATGTTTATAATTCTGAATATATAAATATCATTCCACTTCGAATGTCATGTTCATGTATGAACTTTTTTTAATAATGTAGATACCTAAATCCGGGGGTTGTTTCGCGATTTTTGCTCGAAGTGGTAAATACTTGAGGCTTTTCGATAATCACAATGATATCAAACCGGTATGTATGTTATATCCATATGTGTTGAAAAATGAGTGGTCTAAGGAATAAAAGGAACACTTTTTTTTACTTTCATATATTCTTTCGAAAAAATTTACATTTAGCTGGAACAAAACTAAGAAAGTTGCTAAAGGTTAGCAGATATATGTATAAAATGTATTTCATGAAAATAAAGATGCAAAAATAATGTATTTTATTACTAATTAACGTGAAAGAAAATGATTTAGGTAATTGAAAACAATAATAATAAAAATCAGGTTACAATATTGTATTAATCAACCACCTCGCAAAACAAGCTCTGTAAGAATTGTGTTTTTGGATACTAAATAATGGATGACATTTTCACACGAAACAATAAATTTACTAAATATTTAGCAAATGCCTACTTACAGCACAATGGAAATTTTTTCGTGTGAAATTGCTATCCCTCAAAATCATGATTAATAAAAAATAATTTTAAAATAAAGTATATCGTTCTTATATGGCCATCCTGTACATATCTATGATCGAGAATTTGAGACAGACACAGCAAATGCTTTTAGTCCTTTATAACTACTCCTTCGTGCTTCTGTTCCGTCGGTTCTAATCCGGTTCTAACTCTAAGTAACGGTGTGCACAATTAAACACAGCTTAATGAAAGGTTTCGCTTGTTTCATGACGCTGGGAAAAGTAGATCATTTCTTAGGTATGGGCTATATCCAGACTAATTATCTAATATCAAGACATTTTTGCCAAACCGAAATGTTTGCAATTATCTATTGCGTATTCCGTGACAAAGAGTTAGTTAACTACCAATAATAAAAGTAGTTTAGGTAGCCAAGGAAAGTATTGTTTATTAACGCGTCTTGATATCAATTCAATTCAATCGCTCAATCGCTCAAATAGACAATAGCAGAGTTTAAGGCAGCTGGCAAGTGAATAACCCACTTCTTTATGCAAATAGGCAGATACGCCATGTCAGGTTAAGCTGATAATTTGCAACTCAAGCGGTTAAACTCCTTAAGCATCTAACAATAGGCTTTCCCCGCGAATACTTAAGCGTATTAATGCTGTTTGTAACAATGGAAGGCTCAGGGTTTTCTATTTCTTAGATTACCTAAAGACCCTTACCTTACCTTAGTTATCTACTTACCACGTAGAAGTACTAAAGTCAGTCTATGCTAAGTTTCCTGGATTTTAATAGCACAGAATGTGAAAGTGTTAAGTAAACGTCATCATTTCATAGAAGGTTGGCGTTGAAAGTAACACTTCAAAGTTTGACAGTTCACTTGCTCGGCAGAGATAACGCGGCATGACTCTACCTAATAGCAATGCGGCAGGATATATGTATATAAGAAGATGACATCAGCCATTGGACAAACCCTGATGATATCCCACATGGGGCTCCATCTTAATAATACACTACTGTAAATATTTTTTTCATTAAAACTAAAATTTAAAATAATAATTTCCTAACAAAAGTAATTTCCAATAATCGAGAACAAAAAGAAACAATTCATTAGCAGGGTTTTTGGCAGTAACAGTGTCACTGTCACCAATAAGTGACACTGTCAATTTTCTTCAGTGATAACTTTTGTCATAAATTAACAGCGTACACCGAACTATACCGCGTAGATTCCATCTTCGAACAAAAAAATAAGCGGATCTCGGGAAAAAACAAGTAACGACGCGGCATATTTCAGCTGTTTTCAACTTACTGAGCTAAGGGGTGTCAGTTATCACTTATTGCTATTTTTATTATTGAAGATGTTTTTATGTTTTTAGGGTTCCGTACCAAAATGGTAAAGAGGGTACCCTTAATATGGTGCGACTCAGTCTGTCAGTCAGCCTGTCTGTCACATCGTTAAATATCTTTAGAACTACTTAAGCTATCGATTTGAATATATTACAGGAAACATTGACACCAAAGAGATTGGAAGTCGTAGGGCGACGCGCCTATAGAGAGACGGCTTGAGAGCCAAAACTCGTGTGTCGCATATGCGCCCGGCGCATACGTGACAGTCAGTAGCAGTCAGTACCCCTTGGGCCGTCATCGAGTAATAATAAAATGAAAATACTTCAAAAATGCCACATTGCTCAATAATCGGGTGCCGCAACCAAAGCAAATTTGTAAATAAACAAAATTCAAACGTTTCGTATCACAGGTAATTAAATAATATGTAATTAATTCAATATAAAATTAGTATGGGCAAGAGAAATAGGGAAGAGACACGACGCTGCATTTGTTATCGGTAGTGTATGTCATATGCCTTACTAAAATAGTAAGATGAATTTTTATTTAAATATTATTGAAATACTAAAAAAATACACAATACAATATACAGTGTGTATCAGAACAAAGAGCAAACCTTAAAAATGGTTGACTGGAACTCGAATACATGGTAATGACGCCCATTTTACAGGCTTGTGGTAGACTTCGGAAGAGGTAGAAGAATGTTCTACTAAGTACCGCTAATAATGATTTTATATTTATCTGCAGTAGTTTATTTATTTCCTCGCAAATGTGAGGAAAAACATTGTGTGTATCACGAGCCGTACTAGAATTACGACCTCGTCTTCGACTCAAACTGTGACTTAAATTCACATTCGTTCGTAATATCTTGTTTACTGCCCTTAGTGCCCTTAATACACAATGTTCTATACCGGACTCTAAATAAAAGTCTTGTAAATAAAGAGAGCGCGTTATGTTTTATCTGAAAGATAGCTGTAACTGGAGATTGTAAAACAGGCCCTTAGTTAAATTATTGTAAATAAAATATGTAGTTTAAATTGCGTCAATTCTTAATTTACTCTTCTTGTGTTAATAATTAAATATCCTCTTCTTATGTTGTACTAAGATGTTGTACAGTTTTGACAATAACATGTCACAATTTACCTGACACGGTCGATTTCTATGAGAATCAAAGCCAAAGGCTCCTCTATATGTAAGGTTGTCACACTAAAGAGGTCCGTGCTCTGTGATTGACACGAACATCATTTTTTATGAGACTGAATGAGCTGTGGGCTGGCGACAAAAAGGCTGGTAACGCGACACTCGAAATTTTGCGGATCACTAACCCACCGTACCGGATGGGAAGGGATGCTTGGGTCCAGGACTGCTCGCTTAGCTGAATATTCAGTACCGATTCTAAATTACTTTTAATTAGAGCATCTAATTGAGACAAAAGATTTTGATTTTTCCAAAGGGAGCAGCAGCGTAGCACATACGTTAATTTAGGAACAAAAAGGCTAAATTTTATAATACTTAGAGTATAATGTGACTTAATTTCTAAAATTCGATGTGAATGATTTTGTAATTTGGAAACAGAATTTTGAACTACATCTGAAAAACTTTCTTCGAAGATGGGAGACCCCAAGAGGTTACTTTTGTCAAGGATTTTAATGTTTGTTGCTAGTTGGTTGAATTTTTGTATTAATTCGTCGATATTGCCACAAGAATTTGAAATGAAAAGTGCGCATTTGTTGAAATTTAGTTCATCGATTTATATTTGTTTGTAATAATGGAAAGATCAGAAACTACGGAGTCTACGTCTTCTCCTAGAGTCCCATCATCCAAGTACCAGACGTTGAATTTTGACGACAAATTTTGAATAATTGGGATAATAGCCAAACTGAAAATTGCTGGTCCCAGGGGATCTCCTTGTTGGCAGCCGACCTCGGATGACAACTTCTTTGATCGGTACATCAACTTCGTGGGGTATGCATAACAGTGGAGGAGATAGTTATAGATTTCAGGAACTGGAACTTCTCCAAAGAGTTAAAAGCATTTTTAACGTAATTAATGTAATTATATTCGGGATATACAATAATTATATTGTTTCAACTTTAGAATAAATCAGTATATATTTTTAAATATTATAAATAGAACTTTTAATTAAGAACCTGTAATTTTTTAATCATATCTATAAAATAAAATAAATAAATAAATATTGTGGGACAATCTTACACAAATCGACCTAGTCCCACGGTAAGCTCAATAAGGCTTGTGATGTGGCTACTAGGCGACGATAAGTATATATAATAGATAGTTACATATGAATACTCAAATACATAGAAAACATCCATAACTCAGGAACAAATATTCGTGATAAGCACACAAATAAATGCCCTGACCAGGAATATGTATGTTATGAATTTCGACTACTCAGTAGTGAGCGATTCTTCAACGAGATAATTACGTAACGCAATTACTTAATAGTCTTCAGCCGAGGTTTGATGTCTCAGTTAGATGCGGGTGGCGGTTGGTGGTGGAGTTTATTAATATAGATATAACAAGTATAATAAGGTGAAACCGTGTAGGTACACATTCATGAACTAGGTATACGGGGTTCGTTAATTCAAACCTCTAAGGCTGGATTTGACCAAACTTTTTAACCAAGAGTAACGCTTACTCTTGGATACTAATGTCAAAATCCCATAGTAATTTGACGTTACTATCTGAGAGTAAGCGTTATTCTCGGAATAAAAATTTGGTAAAACGTAGCCTTAGTCGATAACTATCTGATATTATAATATAAATAAACATGCTGCAATAAACAACAGCGCGCCAGAAATGTAAATCGTTAGCTATCGGGAAATTGGATCATTAATTTGCGTGACCCGGGCTTAGTGGGTATGCGAATTGGATTTTCAGAGATCATTCTTTATTGTGAACCTATTTGAATATTACTTTTCAAAAAGAATATTACAATAATATTCGCTTGCATTATAACATTTATAACTATTGGTAGGGGTATATACATGATAAATAGGTACCTTGTTTTCTAGTAGGGACACAGTTGTAAAGTAAAGTAAGTGAAAATGTTAGCTTAAAATCGTATATCCAGGCCTTTCATGTGAATTTCAAACCAATAGGTGTGTACATAACTAAAATGAACATCAGGCATTTTAAATTCAAAATGTAAAATGTCTTTTAAAAAAAACCGAACTTTCATAAGAACCTATATACGAGTAACAACGAAAGAAGTTCCGATTAGGTTACTAAAGTCTGACATCACCATTTCCTTTTTAACCCCGCCACAACATGCGTAACTGTGCTGCTCAACAGACATTTAATTTCATAAATTGCCTACTATTCTCGCGTCCAAAGTGTACACACGTGTCTGTCTACACGGCGAGCCCTGATGCATATGCATCTGGTGTGGCCCAGACTCTATGAAAGCTTAATATCTACGGTGCGTTAAACGCGCATTCGCTGTAGGTTTGAGTGATGCAATGTTACACGAGGAATGCTGTCGACACAGGCCCAATGCCTAATGCCTGACTCACGACGGAATATCCAGAGGAAATTAGGAACAACTGCCTTGTTACGAGCGATGAACGCGTACAACGATAACAGAGTAATTTCGTCAATGCGCAAAACAGTTGACAGAATAATTCTCGGTGAAAAACTAGTACGACCCAATAACCAAGACTCTTTTAGTAAGGGTCTATTGTAAATTTCACTTATTCAACCATACACCTTTCAACTTTTTGGTGCAAATTCAAATTGACTGAAAATAGATTTGCAATAAGTAATAACCCTTTACCCAAAGGAAAACATTTTAAGGCTTCTGTGTCATCAAAGTCAATTTAATTTTACATAATATGAGTAAGATACCTAAATAACATCTCCGTAGGTAAAGTATGTATGTACCTAAATTCTATATAATTCTATATTTGACGTGCATAAATATTCGGTCGGTGGATAAACAATGTCAGGGTGTGGTCTAGATACAGTCTCCATCGGATATATCGGAACTGCTGAGGTGCTCACAAATATCTGAACATGCACTCTAACATTTTGATAATAGAGGCGTGTTCAGATATTTGTGAGCACCTCTGCAGCTCTGATATATCTGATGGCGACTGTAGGTACTTATGTATATGAATTTGCCTTATATATACAGATAATAAGGAGATAAGACAAGTCTGTGGACTGTAAATCAATACCAGGACCAGGACGTCGGCGTTGCCGGCAATCATCTCTAAACGGCACTACGCACAGTATCTTGCAAGATTTGTTCTAAATTTCGTATTAGGTCGTGACGTGGGCGCACGTGGGCCGGCGGACGTCGGCTATTTAATCGAATCACGCCGGACTCTGTTCGCGCAGACCAACCAATGTAGATGGAAGTGTCCTCGCTGGAATTTGGGGTGCGACTGATCGCTCATCCGGCACCAGGCCGTCCTCGGTGCCTCGCTGGGCCCGTCATTAGGGCGCCCACCTTGCTAGGAAGTTGAGATAACATTAGGAATGACCATTATTGAATAATGACCCTAAACCCACTAAATCATTCGTTAACTCTACTAAATTGCAGGGGTTTATGTCATTTTATTATTAGACCAAGTGTAAGTTTATATGGATTTAGCAAAAAAAGCCGCTATTTGCCGCAACTATTTTATAAACTTACAGTTCAAAAGTTTACGAGTCGTCGCAAAACCAGTCCTAAAACATGTTGCTAAGCCGTCCATATCGCAGGTTCTCTGTAAGTAAAACATTTACATAATTGTTTTTCATGTCAAGGAGCGCGTGTCAACAATTTATCACCGCTCTGTTAAGTGTCTATTTGGCTTGTAAATTTATACTTGGAAAGAGGGATCATAAATCCGCTCGTGCTTTCCCTTCCGGGTCAGGATGTGGGCGAAGGGCACCGCCTACGACTGCTGCACTGGATGGGCCCTAATAGCAGAGAATGGTCGCGCACGCGACGCGGTCAGCAGGCGCAGCGCGCGGATAACCACTTCCGCTCGAAGATGAAAGCGGAGCCATGTGGGCCGAGACTCGTGTCACTTTATCGTACCCACTTGCTACACTTTCCGTGGGTATCGTCTTTGTGATAAAGTGTTAAAGCGATAAACGTGTTTTGTCAAATGTTTGTAGATGTCTTAAGGAAATATGTCGAGCGAGATAAATGCAGTTAGAATAAAGTGCAATATTGCACGGAGCTTGCTCGCTCTGATATTACGAAACCGATGCATGCCGCGCCAGGGCTGCTCCGCACCTGCTGTCGACATATTGCTTCCCCGATTGATTTCTCTTTTAATAGGTAAGCTACTCTCAAGAGCAAGGAAAACGGGGATTTTGTTAGGCAATTGACACTGGACGGGAAAGTGAAAGTGGATCGTTTCCATAGTTCTTAGAAGAATCGTATGGGTTCGTAATTGGAACATCACATGGTGCGAATTGTGCGTTGATGTATGGAATATGATGTTATTTTGCATAATATGTATATGAACTTATTACGTTCAAAATTGCATGGGCTGTTTATGAATTCATTCATTCATAAATTGCCCTTTTGAACGCGTTTCATTTTCAAAGTGCGATTTTTAGGTGCCACACGCCTATTACAACTAAATGTGTCAAAAAATTACTCTGAATTAATTTTCTGTGTATTAAGGTATTAACCACAAAAAAATATAACGGCGCAACATGAATTACACTGTAGTTATGAAAAGAACCTAAATAATAAAACGATCAAAAATAATAATCATAACCAGGCGCACTAGTCTGTGAGGCGTGTCACACTCACGGATCAAGTTCGCATTTGTACGACCTACTTATATCTAATCATCAGGAAGATAATATTATTACGCATTATATTATACAGGTACTATTTAGGGCCAATAACATAGCATATGTAAGCCTAAGCCAGTCCGCCATTATATCTGTGTCACTAATTTACATCTTACAATTTACATATTACAATTTACATAAGTAACATCTTGATGTTATTAAGGAAGGTTTATTTTAAATGAAGTAGTTTCATATATGATCTTGTACTAAATGTACACACGCGTTCAGAATTGCATGGACAGTTTATGAATGAAGCCATTCATAAACTGCCCATGCAATTCTGAACGCTATAGTACCTACGTTTTAGCTGGTCATTTTGGCAGATAGTGTCTTGCGCAATCTATCTGACGGCCCTATTGTGTGAAGGTCCCTGGCAAGATTGTGAGTAAGACTTGCTTTTGTGTCTAGCCTAGGCTCTGGTAGCGGTTATCGGCGTCTATTGAAGTCCACGCATGTCGGCGGCGACCGATAATAAACGGGGATATGACTTAACTACTCGAAGTTATTACGTAGATACCTGCCTATTTCGGCAAAGCTTGGCGGTTCGTCCGTAGTAGAAGGACTCATTCAGAATATTGTGCGCGTGGGACGAAGAGCAGCCGCACCCGCACATGCGTGGGCGCAGCCGCCTCACAGTCTGCGGGCCCCTCTGTTTACCTACTTAGAAACGAGCCGATCTTTTGAGCATTATTATCGGGACCCAGGGCTAACTATAAATAGAAGGTACTTAATTAGATAACAATGTAATACTTCAAAATACCGCCTTAGAAAAAATGCAATGATATAAGTAGGTACATACGAGTATGTACCTACCTACTTGTCCTGCTACCTGCAAGCTGCAGACTAGAAGCTGTCTTCGAATCTGAGGCGGACCGTCTATCCGGAACATGGCGCAAGTGGCGCAACTTAGACATCTAGCCGGGATTTCAGTTATGCGCAATCACGATCGGTGAAAGCAGTGTCGATACGTCGGGAAAACAAATACAAAATAGGTGAATAACCGGCGAAGATTCAACTAATGTATTTTTATATTTTGAGCATATAATTCCATTTGAAGATTTTAAGAACGATTATTGATGAAATCATTAGGGCATTGAGGTTTTATTAATGAACGGCATGTTGTGTCCGCTGCGGAGCGCCGCGCTGTCTCGGCCTGTCGCAAATAGCAGAACCGCGGGCACCTATGCGCGGCGGCCTCGTCGCAGTCGTTGCGGTTGCAGTGTCGTGTGACCACACCTTTATTCTTGCATATAAGATTACAAGGATATCAGTAGCGTTAGTTTGCCAGGTAAAGTCGTCTATCATAAGGGGGTCTTGACTCACACGGTACCGCAGATACCATTGTTGTGCCAAGTTTCTACTTTTTAAAATTCACACCAATGGTTGCCTATTACTGATATACTTACCAATATGACGATTTACATTCGGTTATATTACGTACCTGTGCTCAGAGAAAGGAGCTAAATGAAGCTTTTATCGACGCCCCGACCGAACTGAGGGGGTGAGGTGCCCAATGAGGATTACCGCGAGTCGATTTTCCGTTAGGGGCGCTAGTGTAACGTGGGTCCTAGGGGAACATTTCAAACGTCAATTTGTCAATTCTCTCATACTGACACAGGACCCACGCATGAGACACAGACAATACAGCAGCTCCCATTCGCTTTACGCCAAGTGCTACTGCTACTACTACAACTTGAAACTACAACAAGGTTGGATCAAGATTATTACACCCCAGAGGTTACCTTCTATAGAAGCAACACTTGAAACCTTTTTAGTTCTCCAAGAAACGGTATATCCCATCTCTTTCATAATGTATACAATACAATATGACAGAGATATCCATCCAGTAGGGTATAGTATTGTTGGCTCTTCTTCTTTTAAATAATGGCTTCTGTCCGAGAGTTGGACCATTTTACCTTTTGCCAATGTCAAGAATTATCAAAATCTCAGTAGGTATATTGTATAAATACAAAAGTTGCCACTTGGGCGTCGTTGTTCGGTAATTGGCCTCGCTATATATTAAGTTTATAGCTATAAGACTATATACGTATAGTTTCTCAGGGGGCCGAGGTCCCGGGACTGCCTCTTGATGACTGAAGGAGTGATTGAACTCGTTTCAGGATTAATTCTTCATTAGCTGCATACTGCTTCGTTAGTTTACTGCACAATTAGCTAACAATATTTCACATTAAACAACATTTAGCAAACAAAAAACAATTCCAGAGATGCCATCGCCATTTTTAGTATCAACCAGAAGACCTATTATTGGCTCTTTTCACAGCTGTCATGTCACTTTAATTGGAAAGTAAAAAGCCTCAGTAAATGAAATAAAGCTGTATTTTTTAACTAGACAATGTCTTAGCGGGTTATGTTTTTTGGTCAAAGTGAGCAGTGAAATGTGAATTCTTTCAAAAGCGGAACTATTTTTATTTGTTTTGAAGTAAATGTTTGTATTAACTTAATAAGCTTCGCCATGTCGCGAAACTATAAGGGTATAAACAAGCAAAACCACGTGACTTAGTCATTTGGTCAAGGAGGTTACAATATTTCCGTCATCATATGAAATAAATAATGTCATTGGCCCAACAAATGAGTTACGTGGCTTTGTTTGTTCACATTCTTTTAATTTGCTAAAAGGCTAGGTCCTACCTATAAAAATCTACCTATAAAGACTGTCATTATGTCATTAATTTATTTATTATCTACCTATTTAATGCGATTGTTTACTTCAGAAGAGATCTGTTTTAATTTTTGAATAAGCCATTGTTATCATTATCAGTTAAACGGATGTTATTGATTGAAGGTATATCAATCAAAAGAGACGTTATCCTGCCAAAGTGCGCGGACTTGTGAGGGAGACTTGACATGACAGTTGATATAATGAATGATGGTGTTTACAGGCGGTGATAGCTAGCAACTACCTATTATTATATCTGGCCAGTGCCACACAGATCACGGGAATGGGTTGAAGTGCAATTGGTTGAAGTTCGCGTCCTTCTAATCGTAATCTTTCTGATTGATGATCGTGGTTTGGATTTCTATCGAGCAAAAATGCCCTTCTACCGCTAATTCGGCCCCATTGCCAAACATCGTACTTTTTAGGGTTCCGTACCGAAATGGTAAAAAAGGAACCCTTATGGTGCCCTTCAGTCTACTTACATTTTAATTTAATTTTTAATTTTAGTAAAAATTGCCCGATAAAAGGGGGACATAAATTAAAAGTTTAGTTACGTACGGGGTCATAAGGGATAACATTTGAAAGGGCTTGATTTGTACAATTTCAACATTTCGTTTATATTTTTTAACAGTAAAAAACATATGATGTATAAAATAAAATTTTAAAAAGTACTATCATAACAAATTTTACGAAAAAAAACTTAAATTTTTACACAGCGTTAACAATATCAGAAATATTATAGGAAAATAGTGCACAACTCTAAAGTTTTGACGGAACCCTCGGTGTGCGAGTCCGACTCGCACTTGGCCGGTTTTTTTCATAAGAACTGACCATAAATGCATACAGAAATATTGTTCTTGCGTATTAATAACAACATACCATTCCTTTTATTTATCTCATTTATAAAACTGGTTTCAATTTGCATTTTTCAAAAGTAATTTAAACATTGTTTGCAGTTTGTAATTTTTTTAAGGGTAAGTTATTCATTCATAAATTATCCATGTAGCTTTGAACCTGATGCTACATGTATTGTATGCATATGTATTATACAGTGCGTAAATCTAATACGGGCGATAAATTTAACCAAACATAGAATTCATTAGTGTTATCAATAATTAAAACATATTTTTAAGTTACACTTAATAATGGGCCCATAATTAAAAAAATAATAAAATTTTCAGCAGCAATGTACTATAAAATATTTAACGCTGACAGTTCTCAACGAATGTTTAACGAGAGTGTGTTTGCATTACATTGCGGGCCGAATTATTTTCTATGGATATACATTTCTTATGTCCTATACTAACCACCGTTAAGCGGTTCGCCCATATTCGATTTACACACTGTATGTCTGTAATTATAAACCTCTAACAAAAACAGAGCCCTGAGTTACGTTGTATACTTACTTAAAATTTAGGTACTTCACGTTATATAGCGACTTACAGACAACGCAAAGTATATTAATGGAACATTCTGTCAAATTGTATCCAATTTGGTATTTTAATTTAGTAAAGGTACAAAGCGCGACCGAGAGTGCAAAATGTTAGTGTCACCAGCACGCCTAGTCGCCTACCACGAAGATCGAAAATTGGCATTGACGGGAACACCTCTTTATCACTCCAATATGCAAGTGTGACAGGGATGGAGATACAAATCCGCAATCGTTCGATTTTCGTAGTATAGGCCCAGGGCGGTGTCACTTTACGTTGACACAAAATCTTCCGCCTAAGGGTGGCATAAACTGTCAGGGTGCGAGCAACGCACATTGCCTCACGGGTGCGTTCAGATATAGGTATTTATATTTCATACACCGCATACTAATTTATACTTAGACAAATGAATACCAAATACTAATAAATAATCAAAAACCGGCCAAGAGCATGTCGGGCCATGCTCGGTGTAGGGTTCCGCAGTTTACCGTCCGACACAATAGGCAACCTTAAAAAGTGTTTTAATAGATACCATGCTCAATATGCTTATAATAATTAACAATTCGATGATACTTAGAAGGAAGATACGTGCGGGATGATAAATTAAGTACCTACTCGAGATAAAAGAATATACTTACAGTTAAGTTACAATTTGTAAAAATTTTCAAAAACCGTTTAACCAATCAAGTTCACAATAATTTTCCAAGAAAGTTCTTATTATGTTCTACTTTCGTAATCACCAAAAACTGTTATTAGTAAACCCTCATTATTTTACAAATACCTATCCAATGATATGCCACACTCTAGGGTTGTAACAAAAAAAACACCCCCCACTTTACGTGTATGGGAGGTACTCTAAAAAATAGATTATAACCACTTTTTATTTTACCACTTTGTTGGCGTGACCGATATACATATTCGTACCTGCAAAATTACAGCTTTCTAGTACTTACAGTCACTGAGATTATCCGCGGACGGACAGACGGACGGACAGACAGACAGACAGAGCGAAACTATAAGGGTTCCTAGTTAACTACGGAACCCTAATAAAAACGTGTTCTTATAATACAAATAATGTTCAGATACATATTTTGTTCCTATTTATGTGTTTATACAAATTGTTGTACCACCATACGCACCTGAGAGCATGGTGACCATCCTAGTGTTAATGTCGTCTTGATATTTGCATGATTGGCAAGCTAAACGTCAAATGTAGGAAAGAGAAGCTTGTGTGCTTTAGTACTATTACTTATTCTGTGGTATCACGTACAAGTTGTACACAGTGCAAGCACTGATGATGTGGTAAATATGTGCATACACATATAGGTTCTCAACAATCTCAACTCAGTTTAAGTACCTACTTTCTTATATTTACGGAATGTGAAACAAAACATTAAGATTTCACAAAATGTTTCGTAATCAGTTAGCGTTTGCGTGGGGCGAATGGCTCGCAAGTGGCCCTTCCCTAAAGGTCGTGGGCGCGGATAGGTCAGCGGGCACTCGCGGCGCGGGCGCCGACGAGCCTCAGATCATGTTCCTTTGTGAAGCGCCCGTTATTATTTATGGAGATTTATCTTCAATGCTCTTCAGTTAACTTTGAGCGGAGCGCTAATTACCATAATCAGGGAGCTTCGCTTCGCGCCCTGTGTGCGTTTTGTCGAGCCACTCGACTTTTCTACCTAAGTAATTGTTTTGTTTCCAGTTAAAAATAGTCCCTATAAAATAAGTAGGTATTAGCAAATCTTTATAAGTAATTATGATGAATATTTAGCTCTTATCTTCAGCAGGTATACCTCCAGGATATTACGTAGGTATTGTATTTACTTACCTATTTTCGTGCTCGTGCCTCGTACGTTGGAGTACGAGTACCTAATCTACCTATAGGTGGTTTCCCAATCACTTTGGGCTAACTACCTAGGTAGTAAGCAAGTAGTTAGTAGGTAGAGCAAAATCTGCAATTGCCTACTCAGGAGACGCTCGGAGGAAAGTTTATTAATTTGCCCTTCGTGTTTTGATTAGGTAGGTGGGTACCTAATATGCATGCTTAGCTGTAAAGTTATATTTGCTAGAAAACAGCTTACTTCCATTTTACAAGAAGCCAAGTTTTTATGAATGAACCGTTTACAATTTAGGTAGTTGTTATATCATTAACAGTTATGGCCGTACGATACGATCGCGTAACAATAATACGAGATTTTAATGTAAATCGCGGTCAATGATAAGCGGTTTCGTGTTTCGTTCATTCATGGCCCGCCCACACCCTCCTCGTTCGTCGTCGATTTAAATTCCTTACATACGTCTCCTCTCCTTGTGTTAATTAGACAAACGTTTCTTCAAATCCGGGAGAGCCCATGCCTGGCGACACGTGTATTTATTAGCTACTTCCGACGATGCAGTCTTGGGATTGGGATTGCAGGACTCGTTTTATCAGTCTAAGTTTATCTACCCCGAACTCGTCTAGTAGTCCCTTACTACACGGCCTCTGGAGTAATGTACTATACAAATGCCAAATTTTATTTAGCTTTCTGCTAGAGTGCGAGCTAAGCCGCCGCGGTCGTACAGACTCACAGGCCGATAGCAACATAGTTTTGGAAAAAAGCATTTTTACCTACCGAATTCATCCGAAATAGTGGGGAAAGTAATTTCACCTTGAGTGTCTGAATGGTTTCTTCAAGTTAACCACCTAGCGAGAGTCTCTCAAGATGTTGCTGGTCGAGATGACTCTTCGCTATGAGACCGTTCGCTGAAAGGACTATCGGGACAATGATCGTCGAGTCAACATCCCACATGGCGGTTATCTCGTGAGCCAAGTCTAGGTACTTACTGGACTTGTCTTTCTCAGCCTTCACGAAATTCTCGTCATGGGGGATGGTAACGTCGACGAGCACGGCCCGACGCTGCGATCGGTCAACCAGCACGATGTCAGGCTTATTGGCTACAATAGTCCTGTCCGTGATGAAATAATGATAACTAAATAATAATAACTATTTGACCGAGTGAGTGAGCAAAGCGAGCAAAGCGTCTCCGTTTCAGCTTGGGCAGAAATGCTTTCGTGTGTCTGTCCATTTGTTCTCACAGGTCGCATTTTTCAACCAATTCTAGTTAAATTTTGTAAACAAGTTTGTTGATTTTAGTTTGTTCATTTTATTTATTAAAAAACTTTTTTGATTAACGATCTATAATTGGTTTGGAAATTTAAAAAAATTGCGGAAATTAGTAAAAGGGTCCTAAGCGCCATAGACCTCCAAAAGGCGCTTACTTAGTTACTATGAATATGTATAATTAAATGCCATGTAAGCTGTGTTCTCGCTGTTTGCATGTTTGTTGAACTTGTAGCGTTCAAATGATTTAAAGCTATTCGCGGTGAGATAAGAGATGTCATGAGTCATGAGTTATCAATTTTATTCCCTATTAATCTTATTATGTTAACTACTTGTGAAAGTAGGTATTATAAATTATATGTGAATTTCCCTTCGGGAATACGCCGCGCCGTGTTTGCTTTGGTGACTGTATGACATAAAAATAAACCTTTATCATTTGGTTTTATCCCTTTATGCTGATGTTTATTTCAACATGTTGGCATTGATGCTGGATATACAGGCTGTCCTTAGCCATTCGAAAAAGCCGAAACGTATATACTCGTATGCGTTACGGTGTTTAGAACCAGAATACAAAGTATCATTCATGACAATTGGCGCAGTGGTTAAGAAGAAATTATCAAATTACTATTTGTAACTTAGGAGAAGCCTGTATGCTACTAAAACGCATGAGGTAATAAATCCTCATAGAATACATAGTATGAAACCTTAATTCTTTGTCCTTTTTGATTATCGATGGTATTTATGTCACTTCTAATATTTTGATTATTGACAAATGCTATAATTGCAGAAATTTTACATTCAGACGTCATTCAGACGTGATATAGTCATATTTTGCTATTGTTAAAAACACTGCCAATTATAAATATAGTATGTTCATTTTTGTTTTCGATTATTGAAAATAACTTGCTTGATAATTTTTGTTCTTATCTTTTGTTCTAATCATAATTTTCACGAAAAAAAACAGACTTCAATTGGACTTTCCGGTAAAACTTAAAGTAAGCGAATTATTGCAGTTAACTTCAAACACCATATGTGTACCTGTATTAATCACCATATGTGTACCTACCTTTACCTTTGAAAGATAAGGAGCTCTCTAAATGCATCAGGGATTGCATCATAACATGTTACACATGTTTTTATTATGTGTTAATTTTCCTTACACCGTATTTAAAACTTACATACATACATACATATTACTACCAGGGTTGAACTACTTAGCGCCACTTGCACCACCCGTGGTTATTTAACTTAAACGATGTTTATTTTTTATAAAGTATGGAGTTTGTCAGCTAACTCCGGGTTAGTTGGCTAACCCCGGGTGGTGCAAGTTGCCCTAATAAGATTATTAGAGGTTTAAACTATTACATACGTATCTTGAAGAGTAGCAACTTGAGTTTTTTCCGAAACTTTTACGTAGCCTAAAAAAGTGTAGCTAATGTTAAGGGAGCAGCAGCGGCAATCCAAGCATGTTTGTACACAGTCAGCGCCACCTGCGACTCTGCGACATACGATACTCCCGCACATTTTGCCCTGCGTGCTAAGTGTTAAGGCTAAGTTCTTGGAAAAAAGTATTTTTCGTGTGACAAATTTTAGCTGATAACGTCCGGTCCATAATAATAAACAGTAGGTTTATTATTATGGCTCTTGAGTGTTCATATCTACACTACCACCACTACTAGTGTAATCCACTACTTCTTCTACTACGACATATATTAGAGTACTACTACATATACTTTTACATTAGCTCGGGGCTATTGGGGTCGGAGCATTTGAAAGGCGTGCGTTAGGCTTCAGCCAACACGTAGTGTAAAATACTATTTACTTTGAAGGTGATATGACACCAGCCGACGATTATTCCTGTATGTACTATAGGTGCATACAGGGACCAGGCATGCTATGGTGGAATGGTTAAACGAGACTAAAAAATATGGCACCTGCCTTGGCATTGGCCAACGTTTAGTAACGCAAAAACAGGCAAGCTCGCCAACTTATTAAAATGGGCCCCCGATAAACGGTCACTGGCACGGAGAGACACGGGAGCAACATTGTGCTAGCGGCTCAGGGTGTGAAGAGGTGTACGCCGTGTGCGCCGCTTTCTACCCAGTGGCTGTAAACAGCCATTGTGTCAACTCGCGTCTTATGCATCCTTCACTTCCACTCCACCCTGCGAGAATATAGCTCAGACATCCCACTCTGACCGATCGGTTAAGGCAAGCCAGAGGTTTATGTGGAATAATCAAAAATAATATTATACTTTTTTTCATGAGTACCTGGCCTTAACGAAGGAAGTGCAGATGTAGCTAACCACAACATCGACCCGGTTTCAAATTACATAGCGACACTTCGGTTTTTGCTTGCCTGCCTAATAATAATACTTAGCACCACGGAGACCCTCAAATTAAAAACAATTGAGGTGTGATGTGATGTTGATGAAGACATTCCTGTTATAGTGACGAACACGCAGTTAATGTAACTAATGATCGAGATTAAGAAATTCGTACGTGAATATCTTGTCTTATGGAAGCTACAAGCAAACAAACCACTACAAGTTGACTATGAAAGGATGTATATAATGCAAAATATAAATACAAAAGAGCTGGCTCAGTCGTCGACCCCGACTTCTAATGAATCCAGATAAATATTGCTACCCGAGTGCTCGTGCTGTCATAACATTTACGGCTTTGCCCTATGATCCTCCTGGCATTTACGTTACCGCGCTGTGTGCCTTGGAACAATGTACTTATTCTGAGTAAAGTTATAGCTTAATACCTACATAACGTTACTAATCCTAACATGTACTCGTACATGTGATGCATTGTTCTTTAGGTAGGTACTCGCTGTTTGAATGTCGAATGCATCTGGTAGATACATATATTCCAAGGGACATTTATATAGCATCAAATATAAATTTGCGCCATGCATGCACATAATGTATGCGCGAATTGTTATACAAATTAACACAAATGTACTACGAGTACTTACACCTACTCACCTCCTCCGTGTGTATTTGTGTAATTAGAGTTAAGTGGCTCCGTCACTTGGAATACAGAACGAGAACAATATAAGGCGGAGATGAGTCAGTGAGGGGCTTTTAAGAACTTAGATAAGTGACCTTTCGGTGTATTCTTATCGGTTACACCAGTGGGCAAGTCTCGAATAAACCAGCAGCAAATTTGTGGAAGTGGAATATCTATTTATGGAAGCTACATAACGATTATGTTTAAATTATCGAAATGGTGGCAAATTAGCACGCATCCCGCGCGATATTAAGCGGTTTCAGTACCCTATGGACGCCTGAAACGTCAATAATCACTCATTTTAGGAATTGTCACACTGCGCTGAGTGTAGTGAAATTGGGGCCAGGAAAAACTAAGCGTTAACTGACAAGGCTCTTGTACTCCTTAACGTTGGCCTGGTGCGTAATCGGCAAGCCACTGGAATAATGACCTTTCTGGCACATCTGTATAGGGTATAGATAAACATGCTTCAAAAGTGCATTGGCAATTTATGAACGAATCCATTCATAATCTGCCCATGCAATTTTACACGCGATAGTACCTACTGCTAACAGTTCGCTGGTGCAGTGTTTATCGCCGACGCTCAAGCATTAACTGACAGATAATCACAAAAGCCTGTTAACGAATAGATAGCTACCGGCGTTACTATGACTGGTAATCACCATTCTGTACTGCAAGTGCCAATTTGCACAACTTATATGGCTCATGTGCTCCTACTTGATACGGGTATTGGTGTTAGTTTGTTCAGATTCAATAATTATTAGTGTTTTATTTTTAAGAAAGAGGTCAAATTAGCTCGTAGCAAACCAAGCAGTCACGACCGTCATTACACGAGCAATGTTTGTTTTACGAGTTAAGTTTTCTAACTCCATAAGTATAATTTGTTCTATAATTAGTGACTTGTTAGCAGATTCAGCCAGGCGAGCACGAAATATATGTATAAGTAATTTATCGAGATGGCGGTCCTGGCAAGCCCTCCACGAAAATTAAGCCCCAGACTCTGCATTTGCATTGAAGCTTCCGAAATTAAAATTTGAGGAGCATTGTCTCTCAACGAACAATGATTTGTTGCCTCGCAGCGCTTTTTATACTGCGCCTCCCATCTTTTTCATTCTTGCCATTTAATTGGAATTCTAGTTTATTTCTTTTAAAAAGTGAATGTTAATTACGGAATGTTTTTACGGTTTAAGCGTCAAAAGGAGTTTTCTGACCAGAGTTATCAATAAACGGAAAATGAATAGTATTCAACTTGTTAATTTCTGTCAAATATTTTAGTCTTATAAAGTGACGAATAGGTACTTATATAACAAAGCGCAGAGCTATATAGGAAAGGTCTGTTCACTCTATACCATTTCGAAAGATTCAGTAAATATGTTTCCTTCTCGGCTGCAATTAATACTTAGTGATGAAAATACTCGTGCATACCTTGTTATTTGTTGTTAAACGTACCATTGCGTTACTTCTCTATATGTGTACATTAAACTCGCGATCTCGAAAGTGATTGATTTCTTTAACCAGTGTGCGCGACGACTATAAAATCCTTTTTGATATCCTCCCTCGCCACCTGATGGTTTGCGCTTAGCCTTTCCCTCTCGAAACCCCAACCGCACGCTGGTGGAATCCACTCCAGGCCAGAGCATACTTGTGGATGCCGTCGAATACCGGCGCCTGCCGCCTGCCGCCGCGGTATCGTCAAACGTCCTCGTTAATGCCTCGAAGAGAAACCCTTGGTCTCAGAGAATTTAATTCATACCTTATAAGAATTAATTGAAATAACAAGAAATATATATATATATATATATATATATATATATATATATTGTTAAATTGATCCTCTTACTTAACGTCCGACGGTTAGCGTAGGTCTTTATTGTACATTCATCTTCAGATAAGGCATCTAAATATACTGTATTTATATATTTTGAAATACTTCTGCAGGCTACTTCGGCAAGTACCTGAACAAGTACAACGGGTCGTACATCCCGCCCGGCTGGCGCGAGTGGGGCGGCCTCATCATGAACTCCAAGTACTACAACTACAGCATCAACATGAACGGCAAGAGGATCAAACATGGCGACGACTACCAAAAGGTAAGGGTAGGATGACACTACAGGTCATCCTTCACTATGCAGTTCGGATGTAAAAATATCTGTCTGCTAACATCAGTTAACAGTAACGCCGAAATGAAATGTTTGACATGTAGTGTTAAACTGGAGATGAACTTTTTTTTATACAGTATGTATGTAACTAACGAAAACCATTATTTGAAGCTCGTTGATGGGGATACATTGCAATGACAGTATCTTCTTTTTACAGTCGGTTAATGGTCTTTGTAACATCCTGTAAGGATTGTTTACGTTTTTGATTTGTGACAGTGCATACGCATTGCAAAACAATAATAATAAATATGTTTTTTAATACCTTACGTAAGTGTCTATAATTTAAAAAGTACCATGCTCATTTGGCTTATCTAAACAATAACGGGTTTCATTAAATGGTTTCCGTTAGTTGACATAGGTACTGTACAGTTTACATAGTTTAGGTATATTTACATAATACACACCTACCTACTTTATTTTAGGCATTGCACTGCCTGGTGAAAGCAAGAGAGAGAATACAGCAGCAAAGCTCAAAACAAACAGGAAAATAAGATGCGTAGATGCGTTCATAAAGCCTTGAAAATAAGTTAACTCTTTTACGTAGGTACATCACTTTAAGTATACTTAGCTATATATCTACAATGTAATTTTTACATTTATAATAATCATCAACCTACCTATGTATGTAACACTCTCAATTAAAAAATCAAGCATCCTCAGACGTCGTTATAGCTGATGAAACTCGCCATAGCTTCTTTTTCAGATATTAAGGCCACAACTTAAGCTTTGAACAGGCTTAATGATATGTCAAGTTACAGGTATGATAGGAATGACTTAGTCGATAATTTATAATTACGTGTACACTGGTCACGAGTCTAAACATAGCTCGTGGCGGCGGCGTGCCTTATAATATAAATAAATATTACAATCTTATTTATTTTACACTAGCACTCCCACTCGCCTTAAGTGCTCGCTCACGGAGCGGCGTATTAAGTGATTAAAGTAGAACCTATAACTGACGACATTTTTTAGGTTCCGTAGCAAAAATGGCTAAAACGGAACCCTTATAGTTTCTTCCAGTCCGTCTGTCCGTCCGTCCGTATGTAACAGCGGTTTTACTCAGTAAGTTTACAGCTAAAGGTGTTTTTCGTGTGCAGCTGCTTAGTTTTGCCTATAAATTAGAAAAAAAAAGTTTAGGGGATGGGCAAACATGTAAGTAACTGAATGTAAAAAAAAAAATTTTGCCGAATATGTACCTACCTACTTGTGGCACATCATCGGATAGGCCTTAAGAAATAACTTAAAGGTATATAAAATAAAAATTTCATTCATCGAATATTGTCGGAAATAATTGCTCTGAAAGTCTGAAAAAGTGTATCCCCCCTCTAACTTTTGGGAGGGATGGAATGGGAGGTCTAAAAAATATGTGAAAAAATTCAGAAAGATATGATTAATATAAGACGAACTTACCACGAAAAATATTTTGATCAAATTAGGTCAAGCCGTTTATGAGTTTTTGCCAAAAAAACTATAGGTCGTAAGTGCCTTCAAAATCACAAGGCTTTTTGCCCGCACAATTTTTTCATCGTGTGACGGTACGAAACCCTCAATTATGCGTGGTCTGACACGCACTTTGCCGGTTTTTTTTTACGAGGTATATTTGACGAGGTATAGTAGTACATACAATGTATCTGAGATACCTGTATAGTAGGTTTTCAGGCTTTGAAATTTTACCTGCAATGTATACCATCGCGTTCAAAATTTCATGATCAGTTTATTAATGAATTCATTCATAAATTGCCCATGCACTTTTGAACGCGTGTGTACATGTGTTTGGATCGAATCTTACACGTTACTATAGACATAGACTTACTTTCCATTATTAGATTAAGCTGAAACTATACATACTTATATGTACACACGCTTTCAAAAGTGCTGTGCATAAACTGCCCATGCAATTTTGAACGCGATAGTATATAAGTTATGTGAAAGTAATGGTATGATAGCATCGATCTGATCTGATGATAAGACTGGAAATGGCCTTAGGAAGAACTCTGTAATAAAACAACGCAACCTCATTGTGTTTGGGGCCCAAACTTTGGGCTTGTTAGAATCGTCTCGATTAGTAATTTAGTTTTAAATTGAAATTGTAGTACCTACACTTGCGTACTACGCTTGCGTAGGTACCAAGAATGTATTTATTCACAAAAAGTTCACTAGCAAAAGACGATTATATAATACGACCCGTTTTCTCAATTTTTTAATCATAAGGTTCGTTTTGCGCCCTAAATTAAGTAAATGAAAAAAAAAACCTTCCGAGTGTATCGTATGTGTATGTGTGTATCGACTTATATTCTCGTGTGGTTTATCCCTGACGTGGAATAAAGTATTAAAAGGACGTAATCGTTTCAGGACTATTACCCAGACCTGATCGCCAACGACTCCATAGCGTTCCTCCGCGCGTCGAAGAGGCGCTTCGCGCGCAAGCCGGTGCTCCTCGTGATGTCGTTCCCGGCGCCCCACGGGCCCGAGGACTCCGCGCCGCAGTACTCGCATCTCTTCTTCAACGTCACCACTCATCAGTAAGTTACTCTTTTGCAGTTTTACAGGGGAGAGATTTTTGACATTCGATCGCACGCAATCAAAGAAATAATCAAAAAAAGAAGATTGTCAACGGTTTTTAAACAGTAGTGTGAATGTGGTTTTAATATTAATAATATTCTATGGGTATGCACCATACAAAGGAGATTGCCGTCTCATGTATGGAAGCCCGTACCCTAACGAAAATCGTTGTCCACTGATGAAATCTTTTGCAAATCATTGGCCATCAACTGCGCATCACATATCTTAAATATTTTGAAAATAGTACGCCGTTTACGTAGAAAATTGAGATTGAACCCGTGATTATGAGATTCGTTTAAGTAAAATAGTACCCATTTTTGGTAAGTAGGTACAACTGATCCAAAGAGACTTAGGGCACACGGATGCTTATGCCATTCTTCTATACCTTAAAGACAATGAATTACCTGTATACATAGGTACTAGCGTATAAAAAATTAGGACTTAGATAAATTTGACTCATAATCGATTTTCTTGGACTCCATTCAGTACCTTTTTAAATAGAAAACTCCCGTGAGTATTAGACATATTCCACATTTCCACAAGGATTTCTGAGCATATAACGCAGTATGAAAAATCGGGATACTCGGGGTTCTGCCGTAACGGATCATTCGATGGATTCGGGTGCGCACTATATTAGATTCGATAAGGTAACCGTGCTGGCGAAGGAAAAGTTTTTCATTCCGCGGAAAATACGGGAGGCTATCGAGATCAGTCGTCACCCAAATTTCAATCGCGATGGTGGGTGGTCAGTACCCCCTGCTTGGAAAACGGTTTTGTGTGCTGCGCCGGTGCTTAGTGTGGACGATACCTCGTACCCTTGGTAAAATAACGCAACATGTGACCATACGTCAAAAGTGATTTTATCTTGGAAATAGCCTTAAAAAAATGCGTTCTACATTACACGAAAAGAAATTTATTTTTAACTTTTCTAATTCCGGAGATATTTTATACGGACAACGACGCATGTTATAAGCGGTCATAAAATAATGTCACAAGCGCATATGCTTCGTTGTTTTACGTCGCCGGCGCGGGCGAGAGGCGGCGCGCGCGCCGACGTAATGTCAGTTCCGTCGGTGTTACCGGACCATGAGCATGCGTCGCACGTTGGATCGAAATTGACAAAAATGGATTTAGACAATGAAAATCTCAAATGATTAGTTTTCTTAAACGTCATTGAGATAGTTTTGTGCAAAACAATTGTATGTGCACTTACGGCTGTTTGGGCACTAATTATGCCAATAAAATAACCCGTTGCATGATCACATACGATATTTTTAAATGTTTTTTGGCATTTTATTAAAACTGTTTATAAACTAACCAAATATATGATATGTTATGTTCTGCTATGTGTTTTACGTGTTTCTAACGTTTTTAAAAAAGTTGGTCTTATGTTCACTTGCGCTTTTGTTATACAAACTTTTTATAGCCGCTTGTGATGATGTTGCTTTATACGACGAAACAGTGGGTGCCGTAGGTGCACTTGCGTCGTTATATTACGTCCTAGTGTAAGATGCGTCGTTTTCAAAAACTTTGAATGCATACAAAATACATGTTTGTGGTGCAAATGTTACAATTCTTTATTTATTTATTATAAAGTATATCTAAATAATTTTACTAACTCATTTAATGGAAATTTTTTAAACTTTTGTTTTTTACACCCCGAGTAAATGCAAGTTTGTGTGCACGTCATAGTGGCTAAATTAATGCACCTATTATTTTCAGTTTCGAAAGCAATTGCGGAGTTTTGGGGCATGTCATCTAATGAGGAAATCTTAGATAAAGCCGACTTGGCTAATATACAGCCAGCCCATGGTTACAATGATATAGTAGAATACAGAATCATTTATTCGTCAAACATAGGTTTAATACAACAATACACTGTATAAGATGGTCAGATAGAAATGCATCACTGTTGTGCCCACAGGACATACGAAATTAATTTTAAAATCATACATACATGCACTATATTACATTTTATTTCAAAATTAACATTACAGAAGAATTAATTAAAATTTGATCAAATAATAACAATAATAAAAGGAGAAAATTAAAGTTATAAACATTAAAACACTATCATTATAGTAGATTGTTAACCAAGGGCTGAAAGGCACGCATCTATTTTGAATATTCTGCGAAATGATGTTAATTTACCTACGCCAATACCATCATCTTAGCATTTTAATTAAGGTGATATTTTGTAGTGGCGAATTTGGCGCTCTATATGATCAGCAGAGAAGTTTTAACACATTACACAACACCCTTTTCTCGAAAATGTTTTGTCTCTCATAAAGATGTAGATACTGTAAAACGAAAATGGGTCAGGAACATTACGAATATTTGCTCAGGCTCATCAACGTTTGCTGCCACTACCAGACACGTCTTCAGCTACATCTCTTACTCTTATGCCTTCCATAAGCGACGAAAACGATATTGCAATACAAGTATACGGTACATACTACACGATAGTAAACAATTCGGTACAAAAAAAGCTGTGTGCTACATGTGGAGTGAGAATGTGGCTCAAAAAGGCTGTGGTTGGAAGGGAATCAAATGAAGCAAGTAGGTTGTTTACTGGATTATATATAGACACACATGATCAAAGAGGCGTTGAAGAGCTTATGTTTTGGTCAGATAACTGCACAGCGTGCGTAGTCAAGATGCCAGTTGCTAACGCTCAGTCGCGAATAAAAGGCAACTTTCATTGTCGCACTAATACGGATGAATGATAGAGATACGATATGCTAAGAAGCGTGAACGATCGGCATCTTGGCTACATACGCTAGACAGATATCCAATCGTATTCTTTCTATGCTATGCGTATGCTGCTAACAAGTATAATATATATCGCACATATTTCTTGAGGTGAGGCATACCCCTAACAAACACAGCGACAGTGTCCATTCGACAATTGAGAGGGCCTCGACGTTCAAGACAATTTATACCCCTGAAGATTGGAAGCTTCTTTTCAGATGGCTAGAGCTCCTGACCATAAACCGTATGTGGTCAAAAATATGACAGAAGACAACTTTTTTGATGTCATAAAGCAAGTATATAATCGACAGTGGCCAAATAATAGTTAGGGTGAAAAGATAAGCTGATCCTGTGTGAAATAAGTAGGTAGCTAACACAAAAGCTGACCCTTATAGCTATGGGCTTAAGTTTACTTAAACAAAAGAATAAAATAGAACAAGACAGTTAAATAGTTAGTAAAATAGTTATTTTAGTATTAGCAAAAGCTTACAATGATGGGCCTTTACTTTTAAGGATCTCTTTAGTATATGTAAACAGGGTATTGGACCTGATGAGCACGTGAATTTTTATTAATTTTATTTTAAACCACATCTTACAACATTACAGCTAGGCGCCAATGAGCTGTAAAATATAAATTAATGATGACGAATAAGATGATATTATAATATTTTATAACTTTTATAAGTAATTGCCTAAAAACAACGCCATCAATATTAGACCTAAATCAGAACAGGGCCCCAACTTTACTGACAAAGACCCCAACTTTACTGATGGGTTTTGTATTTCTGTATGTTTTTCTTTTTCGTGTTGTTGTTGATACTAAATCAACAAGTTACTAGGATTGAAATTAGTTTTTATGTATATATTTCTGTTTTAGAGTACTACGCCGAAAAACATTTGCGTGCAACATTGTGAACATTGCAATTAAAATGATCCTTTTTATTTATAAAATATTGTTTTGTCTTGGCCCTTGTAAAAATAGCGTCCGCCCGCAGGTTTGTCTACGTAGATGATGATGATGATGGATAAAAACCATCCTACGTCCTTTTCCGGGTCTCAGACTATCCCTATGCCAAATTCCATCCAAATTGGTTCAGCTGTTTTACGCGTGAAGAGGTAACATACAGACTGACATGTGGACAAAGTTACTTTCGCATTTATAATATTAGTATGGGTTATTTTGAATACTGACATGTTTTGTTATTCAGGATTAAGTTGTAATGTTAGTTATGAAAGTTATATGTAGTGAACTGTTTTGGCCTACTAAGAAATTTCGTAGTTCATGCAAATACGACTTAACACTGTTGAGTCTTTTTTGTAGAAAACCGACGTGTGGTTACATGCGCCATAGGGTGCTTCATACTGGAAGAGATCCCTCATAGGGATAAGTTCGCCTTTGTTGTATCAAATTGTCTATGTTACTGTGTTTCTTGTATTTCTTGTGTTATTGTACAATAAAGCTTATACATACATACATAAAACAAAGACACATGTCAACTTACGGTACACAGTTTTTCGTTAAATAACGTCGGATAACCACATACGTTAGCTAGTACTTGGTAAAATAATGCCGTATGTGCACATCCGTCATACGATTTTCAAAAATAATGCATTAAATAAGATGCAATATAATGCATTAATTAGGTTTCAATTACCTAAATACATATGTAAAATTTCGTTTAGTTTCCTTTAAACGTCAAAAAGTTATCCTCAAAATGCAGTCACGCAATCTTTAGATCTCTCTCCTGTACAGTAGACTTTTTGCAGATGTGGCGTTCTTTGACCAAGGGTACGACCTTAGAGTGTGACGTAGTAAGTGTCGTGTGCAATAGTGCAGTTGACAATAGAAGTGAAAGAGACGGTAGTATCTCGCCTATACCGGTGCCGCATGCGCCTGCGCCGACCGCGCCCCCCACGCCGGTCTGCCGGCGTGCTCAACGGGCTGTCGCGCGCAGTGTGACGTTATTGTTTAGACTCATGATTATGGGGCGCGGACCGTCCCGAAACATGTCGAGCTATTTTCGACTTTATAGACGTGAGTAACCCGGTCTAAGTATATTAATATGTCCATTCAGTACCTTTTTCCGAGTTTATCAAGTAATGTAATACTGAAATATAGAAAGAACTTCATTCGATATTGATAGACTAATGTTTGCAATACAAAACTTTAACTACCTACTAACTACTTACCTAACCTTAAATACTCCCAAAACAAACATCACATATCATATCATCAAATAATGTTACACCAACTATTGTATTGAGTATCGGGTGCTATTTTCCTTGAATTTTGCATAAGTAAGTATAAATTAATGTGTGGCTGTAGCTGTATAAATTATTGCCATTAATAATGAACCTTCTTTATTCCTTAATAAACATAATTTTTTTACATAGTTGCTTAATTTCTTATTTTATTTGTTTAATTAAGGTCCCTTTCGGGTAAAGGCCTCCTCCAACTTTGACCAACGACTTCTGTCTTTGGCCACATCTGTCCAGGCTTTGCCAGCCACTTTTGATATTTCGTCTGCCAATTATTGCCATTACCTGCACATATTTAAGTTAAAGAAATTGCTTGGCTAATTGGTTTTTAGGTTTATTTCTTCTTGGCACCGCTACATAGAACAAATGAGACACTTACATTTGATCCAAAAAATCAAAATAATTTAACGAATTTAATTTAATTTAGCGAAACGCATGATAATCTGTACAATAAATTCCAATATTTTGAGAGAAACAACTATAGCTACCCGTGGATTAGTTCTAGCGTCAGTAATAAATAAGAAAATAGTAGACACTTTGTTCTGCTTGGTGCTTATAAGTCGAGAACCAAGAGGGATATATTAGTTTGCGACCCTAGGGCCTCAATGCATCGTTTTCCACCCGCTTCATAGATAAACAATAACCCTCTTTCAGGGCATGAGAAATGCAAAAAACATTTAAAATGTTTTGTTCTGGATAAAAAATAATTTATCTAAAAGCGAATCGAGCGAACAGAGTGAAGAGACGTTAATTTTACTCTCGACTCTGTAAAAGACGGGGCTAAAACGGTGTTTGACAGTAACGTAAGTACATTTGCTTCGAATTACATAATTATGTATTTTTAACGGAATGTTGGGTACGTATATTTGCTTCGAACGATACATGTGTTTTTTCATCGAAATGCGCTTTTACTTTCCTCATAGTCGAAATGAAAAGTAGAGTGTTTTTCTTGGGTGAAAGCACCCGTTTCACCTTCGAACTTTTAGCGCCCCCGCTACGTTTGCACGCCAAAATATCTCAGGTGTGATGGATTGCTTTCAACCCCTGGTTAACAATCTAGTAATGTTTCGTTCATTTCCGGCATTCAACTACAACTTATTATTTATGAATACGGTTATCTAGTATTATTTTCTCTCAAGAAATTATTACTTCTTTTATATTAAATTAACGAGCAGTAGGTAATGCGAGTAGGTATAGCACGGTTCATTAAACTGGCGAGTATAACTGTTAGGTACTTCTCGAGAATAATGATTAATGTGGATGCGATGAAGCGATACTTGTTCGAGTCCGATAACATACACCTACTTAATACACTATTCGAGATAAAATAGGTTACGATACTTTTGAATAGGATCTGTTTTTGATCGTATGTTGAGCTTGGGGTTTTTGAAACTTAATTTTATTACCTTTATCGACGCCAGTTTTCCTTCAAAAATATTTACTTTCTTACTTAACTCAAAGTTTCCAACTTCCCACGCCGAATCATTGCCAACAAAAATTAGGTAGGTACGTAATATGAGTAGTATGACGTAGATATGACTTTGTGCTCTTCAAGCTTTCATAGAGGCGTCGACGGCGTAGTATAAGTATAATAGTACCTACTTAACATAGGGTTTTGCTCAATTAGACCTACATGTAGGCCTAGATATTCATTATTTGTTTGGTATTACTGAACCTAAGTCACAATAGCCATTATAATTTGAGTGTATATTTAACACAGAAAATTTTGTCGTCATAAAAAGTGAAAATGTACCTAAACGGAGACCATTATTGGTGGTCCCGAGTCTCCTTTTGTTCGTGTCCTTTGAAAAAGGTGGAAACTTGAAAGGTCATTTTTCTAATCGATACGTTTCAGCAAAGCGTATTTTCAAAGTTACATAGGTAATTGTTATACATTTGCTTTTAAAAGGTCAGTCGCCTATATTTTGCGGGTTTAAAGGTGAGAGATTTAGCTCTTGGGTCCTGTGTAAATATTTCAACGAAAACTCTTTGATTCTAATAGCGCGTCGTTTTTCGTGAGCAGCGCCATCTTGCCTCCTTTAAATATTCAAGATGATGACCGAGTTTTGGGCCCGCATTGTGAAAAATGTATTATGCAGAATCTTAAAACGCGATATACTTTAGAATAGGCTGGAGCATAGATACTTAATTACGTTATATGTTGTATGTTTATTTGAATATGGTAAAATTAATTGAGATTTGAGTACTTACCTATTATTTGAAAAAAACATCCAACAGGTTTACATTATCCATTTAGGTTTTTTATAATGTGTATTTGTTTTGTATTGTTTTTTGTATATTGTTTTGTATTTTATTTTTATATACGTATTGTAAAAATCCTAACCTAAGGAAGAAAATAAATAAACAAAATAATTTCAAACAAAAGGTCGGCTAGGTCCTACTATTTATTTTCGATCGAAGTCTTTCTATAGTCTTAACTGCAATAATATGCCTAATTGAGAATCAACAATAAGTCAAGTAGCTTGGTAACGGCTCAATTTATTAAGCTTCACACAGCCCGTTGCGCGCCTGATTATGTTTAACCAGAATGTTTAGTTTCGCCTGACGTTGTATTTCGGGCTCGCGGTTTTGGGGGCGTTCAACTTGCTTGTTTACTTATATATTTTAACACACGGCGTAGCTGCAAATTTATTCGCCTGAAACTTGGTTCGTCTATGTAAACAACATTGTTTAATTTAGCAGCTCTAAATCTAGATTGTTGATCGACCTGAAGAAATCGCAGCTAGAAACCATACTTCTCTTTGTTATGCTGTAGACATAAATTTTATATTCTACGGCGTTTTGGTATTTAATTTGAAGTGAAATACCAAATACTTCCCTCGCAATCAAAGTGAAAAGCAGATTACCTATGTATCCCACATTTTTATCCTCAACAATACTAGGTCGAGACGGACTAAGTCGGGAATGCTTTTGCAGTTGGCTATCAAAAGCAACCTAGCAACCGAAAACACCCTTTCACTTTTCGACGCCGTTTCCACGTACTTAATGCTTATGTAAATTTATAAATTTATATCGTGCAAGAACATATAAAAAATACATATAGGCACACATATATAAAACCTTAGAGCATAATTATGTTGAAGCTACGCAAGCGGCACACTGGTGGCACATTACCTATCCAAATATTTAAATTGATTTATAGAAAAACTTTCTCAGTTTCGCGCATGCATTTCATTGAGATTCTACAGCAGTACCATAAATTAAACACAAGAAAGAATGGAATGCACTGCACTGCTCGCGAAATAATACATCAAACTCGCATTTTCGCTTTACTTACCTACCCTTTTCGCCGCCATTGACTTTCATATAAGGTCAGTACCTATAGATAGGCATAAAAGATGAATGTCTCAAATCAGAAGATACAGCTGGGGCCCGCGAATTATAGAGCAGTTCCTCTTTGGCATCCCTGGTCGTCATCATCAGGTCTGCTCCACCAAACTGGTAGGTTTTGTAAAGAAATGCTGAAGTTTCTCAAGAAAATACCCAAATTACTATGCATGTGCCTTTCAAATTGGAAGAGTTCCCTCAGTTCCTCATGGATCCCATCATCAGAAATGGATTTTGAAAAGACCAACCTGGAACCATCTACTTTAACACGTTGACGCGAGCAACGTGTTAAAAATAAGTTTAAAGGTGAAAGTCCCACTCTTATTTTATATTCATAAAGTGTTTAATGTAAGATTTATCGGTTTCAAAATAGTGGCCAAAAGAAAACGCATCTTCATTGGACCGATAATGGGATTTTCCAGTGAAAACTAGCCCTATAGGTATGACTAAATATAAACATTTCTGCAGTAACAACTGATTGCAGGTTGACCTTGATTCATGGTTAACTCAATGAACGAAACACGTGCTGGTTTAACAAAGGAATAAAAAATTGTGACGGTAATTTTAAGCTTAATCCGGTGATATCGGCCCAACATCCTTCGTTCCACGACCATTTCGAACCGAAAAGACAGAAATTACCAAAAACCTCAATCTTTAGCATCTGAATGACCGCCGTCAATGTAAAAATGGTTCCAAAAATTTTTATTTTTCATATAGCGTCTCATTACCCATACGCCGTCCATTATCGGTGCGTTTACTTACATATTTTTCGCTTGGCAACTGATTTGTGAACCGTACAATATTTATCTATGGTCTAGTTAGTACCCGTATACCGAGTGTGGCCTACAATAGGAACAATAAATTTAATCGTAGGTTCCACTCCTCAATCTGAACAATTTTTATTCAACAACTAAAAAATTGTGTAATTTGTAGGTACTTTTACTCTTTCATACAAATTAAATCGTATTTTCACTGTACGTTAACATCAGTCTATTTGACGTCTCTTGTCATAGTACAAATAGGTCAAACTTTGCAGTACATTGCGTCTTCTAAAAAACTTTAAAGTGAAATAAAAATATAAATCCACGTTATTTTTAAAAGTCGCTGAACGAATGTTGTTCAGTATGAGGAGTACAACCTACGATTAAATTTATTGCTCCTATTGTAGGCCACACCCGGTATAAAAACAAGATAACATTACTTTATAATACCTATTCGTAATGATTGGTGTTTAAGTTAGTGGTTTTCGGCGTTGGGCCAGGGCAGCGCCCGAGCGGCACTTTATAAATATGTAACAGAGCTCGGCCGCCGTCGGGCTCGCTCTCCGTCCTGGATTTTCTGGAATAAATATACAACATACATATAGCACATACGGTTTATTATACTTAGCGGATTTCGTTTAGTTTTTTCTCATTCTGCGCAAAGGAATCGATTTACATAATAACATTAAGGTGTTTTTGATATCTTTCAAGTAAGGGGGTGACCATAGCTTTGTAGTCTGTCACAATCAAACTTTTATGTATGTACTTAAAAGCAACTCATAAATATCTCAGCAAAACTACCTGATCTATTATTATCACACCGATACGTTTGATTTGCTCGCAAATCGGAGCGGTGTGCGGAATGTGCGGATCCAGAAATCTTAAGGCCGTGTTCAGCAGATGTACGTAGTAGGTACATGCATGACACCATCCTTATATGAAAATGTTAAGTAGGTAAGTAGTTCCGGTACCATGAGTTTCAGTAGAATGACAATCGCTAGCGACTTCGCGATTCGAAAGTATTTTCATCTTGCTCGTTCTTAACTGGTGGGAGCTAGTTGAAAATGCTTTCGAATCGCGCAGTCGCTCTCACCTAAGTATGCAATATCTAAGTATCAGGAGCGTACTTATCTACTCTATAACAAATTTTGAAATTGATTTTTGATGGTTTCTTCAAGATAACTTACATGTGGATAAGATTTATAATCATATGTAGTCTGTATTTTCCTCGCAATAGTGATGGGAAAAATGTTGTATTACACTCGGTGGCAAAGTTTGTTCAACTCTCGTGCCTTGAGACCCTCGTAAAGCTCAAGATTCTTTCGCTTGCTCGGGTCTCAATAACCCCCCTTGTATAATAAATAATAAGCCCCCTTGTATAATAAATAACTATTGTCGTCATACTTACTCAAACTCGTATCTGCAAAAAATCTGATACGAGTAAGACTAAGTAAGACGATGATACACGTATTCTGCATTCAAGATTGATAGTTGAGATGCCAGGTAATGGGAAAAAATAATAATAATGATAAAGAATATTTCTTATTTCTTTGTATGTGGTTGATGCATCAATCGAAACGTGATTAATTAGCTCAAAATAAACCTGAAAATCATGCGTGTTCCGGCATCAATGTTAAAATATATGGTAACATAATGTACTTATGTATAATGCGCAGTTTATGACCATTGTTTTGCAAATATTTCATATATGTTTGTCGTTAGGGAACGGGCCTCCATATATGAAACGGCAATCCCGAAATCACGAAAAAAGAAATCACGATTCTTCCTCTTAACTCTTTAAGTATCTAATACAAAATAATGTGTTTATTTGTTTAACCAGTACGCCGACGTACGACATGGCGCCGAATCCGGACAAGCAGTGGATCCTGCGCGTGACCGACAAGATGAAGCCCATCCACCGCCAGTTCACCGACCTGCTCATGACCAAGCGGCTGCAGACGCTGCAGAGCGTAGACATGGTAAAAACAAGTAAACTTACGGCCTTCGAGCAACACGGGGTTCCAACACGTCGGAAGGGAGACGTCAAACCTACATCTTACCGAACAAATTATTCAGTCACTTTTTGCGGGGGAAAACGTGCACGCAGACGCACTTCTCACACACTACATATACAAAAAAACCGGCCAAGAGCGAGTCGGATACGCGCACCGAGGGGAGGGGGTTTACTTTACCTGGAAGTAGAAATTTGACGTCAGCCACATTGTATCGACGGGTTGGGTCACTCGTTTGCACGGCATAGAGTTAGGTATTTATTATCACGTAACCTATTTTTTTGCTTTATTTATAAGACAGACATTACTGACAGCATTCTATCACATAGGTATATTTTGCAACAAATAAAAAAAATCTAGGTTGGTTTAATTTCATCATAGAAAAAAAATTTATTAAAAAAATAATTTATGTACAATATATTGTCTTCTATTTGTTTTGTTATTCATTGAAATTAAACACTTTATAACGGATTAATCGCGTTTATTAGACGACCATAATAGGTCTATTATGGTCGGGTTTTCATAGAGTACGAGTATCACCGTGGCTGTCACGTTCTAACAAGCATGTAAGTGCGAAACTGACTCATGGCGTGATAGTGCAGCAGGTGTCGCTTTCTTCATATAGAAATTGACACATCGTCCCGGCCCGGTCTAGCTTGAGCTATCTTTTGGGTCATAGGTGGTGTCCAAGGTCTGATGATGGAGCACAAATATGACCACTGGAACTCAGGAAGTAATTGATGTAATACCCCTGTGTTTGGACACGTTAGTTTTCTTTTGGCGAGCACTTGGACCGTAGGTGGTGTCGTAAATTAAGTTAATTTCTCAAAGACACTGGTATTCTAATTAGCTCAATTTAGAAAATTATTACTATTTATTACTAATTTAATTTTATCTCTTATGTGATTTGCATGTGTGTAAACAGAGTATGAGTATTCGACATGACATTGATATGTCATAGTTGTCACTTACCTACTTAGTGAAGTCAATTCTAATGCCCGTTTTACATTAGCGGTTGATGCAACATGTGATTATTTTGTATGAGAAAAAAAAATACGAATTTAATAAAACTAACTATGCCATTCTGTTTCCTTAATTATACCAAGCCACTTGATGAAGTTAAAGCATATGCTCAAGAACAGCCTGTAGAGTTCTATCGTTGTCAAGGGACTACTGGACATTTCGATGCAATTATACAGGCATTCCATTTATCGAGGTCTCAGTTATCCAGGTTTTACTGTATATTTTCCAGGCCGTCGAACGCGTTTATCAAGAGCTGAAGACACTAGGGGAACTGGACAACACGTACCTGGTGTACACTTCGGACCACGGCTACCACCTCGGCCAGTTCGGGCTGGTGAAGGGCAAGAGCTTCCCCTTCGAGTTCGACATCCGCGTGCCTTTTCTTGTCAGAGGGCCTGGCGTCGAACCCGGCACAGTGTAAGCCTGCAGACCTTTATAATTGACAGACAGCATCACTATTCTAAAGCCGCTCCATTACTTGAATTGCGATATAATTAATGTTTTTAGGGCACGGTCCCAGTAGGGGAGGGGCATGTTGAGCAGGCAGGTAAGTTGGGCAATCGCAATATCTCAAAAACTACTTATGCTACGCGGGAACACCTAATGTCGGAAAGTTAGGTCCAAGTGAGAGGAATATATTGAGCTAATTTTATTTGCCATGCGGCGCCGGAGTTGGTGACAAACATCGTTTGTATTTTTTGCGTTTAAAGTAAGAAAACTAAGTAGATTGAAGTATTTATCTTCTAATTTCATGAAAATAGATGTCTCGGAAAGTCTGGTAAAACTTAATAAATTTAAGTGTCTTTTGAAATTCATTACCTATTTTGATGCAAGTTGACTCATTTAATTTAACCCTAGGATAATATAAAAAACGTGGCGAGGGGTTAGATGAGCAGTTCATTGCGGGGCTAGTTGAGCAATGCCCAACACTAGGCGATTGTATAAAATGTATAAGTAATAGCTTATTGCTAGCAAGAAACATATATTATGGTCGTGTCGATCCTTATAAAGTTTTATTTAGCTTTTAAGTGATTAAAAAAATATAATTGCGAGTTTATGTCTATTACTGCAATTTCTGTGACAAGTATTTACTAATGAACTTTGATTCCGGATATAAGAATTATGATTATGAGTTTGATTATTATGTATACATATGTGTAACTAAGCTCGTATGAGTAAATAGAAAAAAAAATCAGATAAATGTTATCTCTATCTCGGCTCAATTTACCCCATACGTATGCTCAACTTACCTCACTATAGGGATATTCTGACTGTGATTACTTTAAAGCAAATATTTGCTAAATAATGCTCGATGCAACTAAACATGTCGGAGGCTATTTATAGCCAGATAAATTTACTAGCAATCAAAGTTAGTTTTGTTTTTCTGGCGCAAACCATTAAGAAAATATAGGGCTTTGATTCCAAAATTGCTCAATGTGCCCCGCTCTAAACCTACTGGGCTTGTGTGAAAGAACCGGGTATTTCTATTGAACTGGATACCGGTTCCGATTTGCTTGCCCTAGTTTTTTTTCATCTTTTTTTCTTTAATAATTGTTCATTGGTTAACAAAACTGCCCAGCTAAGCACTAATAGCGATATCTCAAAAACAATGGATTTTGAAAATGGAATCGAATGTTATCTCAAAAACAAAGGATTTTGAAAATGTAATCGTAAGCTATGGAACATATATAAGGTGGTCTTCCGTTTGATATTCAAAATGGCGGTTGCGTTTCTTGAATAGTTCTTTGTTTTTGTGTGCTAAATGTTGTTTAATGTGTAATATTTATAGCTTATTGTGCAGTAAACTAACGAAGAAGTGTGCAGCTAATGAAGAATTAATCCTGAAACGCGTGTAACCGCGTTATTGAGTTATTAATCGGTTGCCCTGGGATTTTGGCCTCCTGAAATATTTATTACGTATAAGCTGTAAACGGAATAAATAGCAAGGCCAATTACCGAACAACGTCGCCCAAGAGGCAATATACTATTTATATAAAATACACCAATATATTAATACGGGACACTGGCAAAATTGTCCAATTCTCGGACAGAGGCCATATTATAAAAGAAGAAGAAGAAGAAGACATATATAAGGTGCATTTTTGTATTAAATTTGAATTTTAGATGTTGCTATATTATGCTTACCAGGGCAGAAAAGCTCCCCATCGGGAAAGACTTTAAAAGTGTGATTTTTATAATTGTAACAATTATTTAGCAACAGCGTTGACCATTGTGATATTTCTTATACTTAACGTCGGATTTAAAACAGATGAATAGATATATAGATACTTAGTCGAATCTTAATGATTAGGTTTTAACTAGTGTCCGACCGAAGTTTCCGTTTTGGCCAGTTTCGGTTTAAAAATCATGTTTCGTCCTATGGTTCGGTTTCGGCCAAATACGAGCCGAAACTTTCGGCCGCACCGAAACTTACAATATCGTACAATCGGGTCGCGTTTGACTGACGCCAGGTGAGCTCGGCACGGCTGGCAATATGACATCATATGATAATGCTAAAATTTCAATTCGAAAAAAGTGAAATCGGACCATGGAGATGCTTTATTAATCATATATGTATTGAAAAAATACTTAATCACATTATCAAAGGTTCGGTTTTCTTTTTCGGCTGAAACAAGAATCAATAGGGGCCGAACCTTCGGTAGTCTCACTAGTTTTAACATATAACGTATGCATTAGTGTTGACGACATTGTGCTGAACATCGACCTGGCGCCGACGTTCCTGGACATGGGTGGCGTGGTGCCGCCCCCGCACATGGACGGGCGCTCGCTGCTGCCGCTGCTGCAGCCGCGGCGCCGGCGCCAGTCCAGCGCACACTGGCCGGATACCTTCCTCATCGAAAGGTACGCACGATGTAAACGTAAGAGCGGGCAACTTGCTATATTTGCCCACACGTTAGTCGAACATCGCGTTTGGGAGAGACAGGGGCGGTAACATTCAAAACGATAGCTGCATGCTTGAACCACGGAACTAAAAGCTAATCTATGTACACACGTGCATTCGCGTGCCGCTCATCTTATCAAGCAGCATACGCATCTTTAGATTGCCTAATAAATATTACTGCAACTCGTGCAAATTCCTGCAGTTTGGGCGTGGCTTCTAATTGACTTCGTGACTGCGACAAACGAATTGTAATCTTAATTAAATTACAGTCCAAGTTCCGTTTGCACAAACTTCAATCATTCGTAAAAATCCGCCTTTGTTCTGCAGTTCGGGACGTCGGGACATGCAGCACTCGTCGAGCAAGTACAGCCGCGAGATGAACGCGGGCAGCAGCACCGGCGCGCCATCGGCGGAGAGCGGCGACTTCGAAGACACTGCCGATGACGATTTCCTCGAGCCCACCGATGACGAGGACGACGACGATGATGTGAGCACGTACTCGTACCTAAACCTAACGACTGATTTAGTATGTCAGTTCATGTGCTTGTGCTCACCAAGGATCAAGAATTCTTGGTGAACTATTGCGATCAAAGCATTTAATCACTGTCAAGCTTACGAAGATAAATTTAACCTTTTGGCCGCCGGACCCTGTTCGCCAAGACGCTCACTCACACGCCAGAGCAAATTTTAAGTAAACAACTAATAAAAAGTTTAGGGATTGCAAATAGTGATATCGATATTCATAATTAAAGGTGGAATTCTTCTCAATTTGCCTTTTTTTATTTCCAAACTTAGATTTCTCTCAAAATTTCTAAACTAAACAGATTTACTATACAAGAAAATGTTGAAAATAAAGGACTTTATCATGAAAAACAACAACTAAACATTATCGAATCATGAAGTAATATCACCGCACTAGTCTGTACGAGTAGTCTTCTATACATGTCAACGGCGCGCAGGGCACGTCTTTAGTTCCGACTGACAAATACTGTTTACGCGCGAGTTAAGTAATAATAGCGTCTGAGTCAACGGCATAAGCGCTTGTCGGTACGTAAACTTTATAAACCATAAGATTAGGGACGCGCATCGTGTCTCGATAAATTTACATACTTACCGGAGGGTTTTCGGAGAAAACTAACAGGTGGATTTAATAATATATATATATATACAGTATGTATCAGAATGAAAGGCAAAACAAGAAACCCGTTAATGTTTAGATCATAAATATGAGCATGGTACTTACCTAATTCATCAAAAATACGACAGGTTTTACGTGAGGTATAAAAATATACATTTATTATTATTGTGTTGCACCTCCCCTGTATTATTTGTTTACAATCTTATAAATGACATTTCTTAAATTACCAACTGACAGACAGGCGTCAAACCTTGTTGAAGTTTGGATTTTTACCTAGTTACAAACAAATAGTTAACAAAGCGCTTGCGCGTTGCCTATGACTACAGCCATTATTAAAATAATTACCTAGGTTACTTATAAACAGAACTCAAAGCGCATGTGTATTGACATAACAACGTTAATGTTAATTAGTTGCCCCTAGCTACATATCAACAGTACGCAATACGCATGCACTGTCAAAAATCAAAAACGTAAACAAACCCTATAGGATGTTACAAAAACCATTAACCGACTGCAAAAATATGGTCTTCGAGTAATTCATTTAGTAATTTTATGCCATAAAACATGTATTTAGGCACGTGAAATGCACGTCATTACATTGTACTCGAGTTCCCCGTCAACCAGTTTTAAGGTTTGCTCTTCGTTGTGATACATACTGTATATATCGGTTATATATATATATATATATATATATATCGAGTTAAAATGTAGACCTCCGCTGTCACTGCGGTCAATAATTTATTCGGCAAATAAACCGCAATGGACAATTTACTGAAGAAGCTGCCTAAACTTTATCCATTATTATGCTTTTTTTTTTCTACATATACCTACTTACTACGAGTAGTTACCAACAATGACAATAATTGGCAATTAAATGTTTGAACGCTTAAATAAAACCAGATTCGTGAAAACATATTCATTTTAAAAACTTGCACATCAATTGAACTTTCCCATCCCTAGCTGTCTTTTATACATGCCAACGGCGACAGTGACACGGAAAAATGTAGAAATTATAAGCATATTTTTTAAATCCTTTATTATGAAACAATGGATTCATATACCTGCTTAAAAAGTAAATGTATGAAAAAACAAAGGGTCAACAAGTTGACACGAGTACAAAATAATTTTTAAATTCTATTATTTTACCATTTAGTAAGCGGTTGAAACTTTGTCTTGTATACAAGACGACGGCGTTAGTGTATCGTACTATCGTTGTCTTGTATAGGTGACAACGGCGGTCAAAGGGTTAATTTACCTCGTTTCTTCAAAAAATATATTATTGAGAAGAGGATGCATGCATGCAAACCGGTTTTTATTTGTATGGAATTTCGGTGAATAACTGGTTATTAACCGGTTTTTCCATACATTTAAAAACCGATTTGCACACTCTGGCGTCCTCTTTTTTATTTATTTAGAAGATACGTACTTACCTACATATGTTTAACTAAACTGCCCGATACCCCTGATTTTGAAGGACGGTGATGCGGAGCACAACGAGTCCAAAGCGTCCGTGGAACCTACGATATCAAACGAGAGCCACAACCCTATCCTGGATGAAAGTTTCGAGAAGCTCGAATCAGAAGAGGCCAGTTTGGATCCGCAAGATATTTTCTTTGCAAACCCCGAAAAGAAATCTTTTGTGCGTAAGTATATTAATGGAAAAACTTTTGTTATATACAGTTGGTTAAAGTGATGTTTTATGTAGATGTTTGAGCGTCCTAAAGTTTGTAAGCGCACAGTGTACCTAATTAACGGGCTATTAATAATTTAGTAATTTGAGTCGCTTAACTTTTAATTCGGGTAAACCTATCTGTCAGATTATGCGATTTTGGCATTAAGAAAAGGTAATAAGGTAGATATTTGTTGAGAGGGTGGAATGGATTTACCAGAGTTTGAAGTTAAGCTACACATTTTATCTTATATGATACCTACACATATTATTTATGAGTTTGTATAAACATGATTACTTTCGCTGTATTCAGCAGGGGCAGAAAACGGCATTATGGGAGGGAAAGCGGGCAAGCTCGCCGACGACTGCTTGCAGGCGGAGGCGCGGCTGCCGTGCGCGCCGGGTCGCAAGTGGCGCTGCGTGCTAGTAGCTGGCCGCTGGCGTCGCCACAAGTGCAAGTACGAGGTGAGCGGCGAGCGCTGGTTCATGAGCTTCTCTATTTGAAATGCATAGTGGATGTAGAGGCTCGCAGGCAACTGCTAGCAGGTGTAGTGGCGACTGCCGTGAGCGCTGGGCTGCAAGTTGCGCTGCGTGCTCGTCCTGGCCGCTAATATAATAATTACGAAATATTATTGGGCAGTTGAACATTAATTGAAAACCAGAGATTCAATATTCTGCTGAAGTTCTACGATGACTGCAATGTATTACTAGTCCCGGTGACAAACATAGGCAAATTATTCAGATTTTGTTCAGATATTACAAAATGTTTTTCAATCAGTCTGTCCAGAACCTACCTCTCCCGCTCTCCTACCGAATGTATACCTATATATATATTATGTTTAATCAGCTCGTAATTAATGTGAATTTCTTTAAAGGTTGATATCGGTGTGCCGCTCCCGAAGATGAGTACCAAGAAGTGTGCGTGTTTCACGCCTAGCGGTTTGGTTTACACGAGACTTGAGACGGACGGAACTATAGCGCGCCGTCCACTGGGCGCTCCCAAAGATAATACCACTAGAAGCCGTAGATCTATCGATAACGACGTCTTTGAGCCTAACACTGTGGACAGTATTCTGAAGGAAAATCCCAGTATTGGACATTTAAGTTCCAAAAATGAACCTATTAATGAAAATGAGAACAAGAACTTGACAGACAAAATAGATAAACTTATAGAGGAGACGGAGGCCTTCCTAGAAGCTTATGAACGTACCAAAGATAACGTAGGTAGGACAAGATTAAAGCGAAGGGCTCAGAATAAACATAAACAACGCAACGACGCAATCGTCAATAGTAACGAATCATCTTTAGAATGTAAAATTGAAAGAGACGGACAAGTGAACTGTTCTCAAGTTATCTATAAGGATTTAAAAGCATGGCATACCAATCGATTAAGTTTAGAAGATCAAATAAGGCAGCTTAAAACGAAACTGGAAGATTTAAAGGAAATCAAGCGACATTTAAAGACAACTAAACCTGCCGTTAGTACAAACATACATCAGACACATCCCATACATACACCCTCGTTCACAGATCCACCGACTCAAAATACTTCCAAAGAATTTTACAGAAAAGGAAGATTGCATCGCAACAAATCAAAACACAAGAACGGGACATATTTTGACAGAAAATACAGTCAGTCTAATGAGTATATTGTTCCTACTATTAATGCTAATACCAAAGAAAATGTGTTTGACACACAATTTATGAATGTTACTATACCCGAAGTGCATTCGTCTGACGGTCTGAACACAACAAAAAAAGATAACGTCACTACAAATCCCCTTATATTAGATACTGAACTGCCAAAGCCACAAGTTACTACTATTATTTTAAATGAAAGCTATTTCGGTAGAACTGATACACCGCTGAGCGAATTTGAGACATCTAGTGCTAATACCATCATTTCGTCCCATACCGAACCAAGCACTTCAGAAACAACTCCAAATTTTGAGTATGCTAGTACAAAACAGGTAGCGCACATTGACCAGCACACCGAACACTCTCCCGTAGACTTCACGCAAGGTCTATCTAATTTCAATTCCGCCATCGACGAAATATTATTTTCTCAAAATGTAGTTAGTAATGATGTATCTTCAACTCCGGCATCATCGACTACACTGGCCAGCACGACTCCGGCTGCGACGAGCTTGGGGCCGGCGAGGCTCGATGCCTCAGAGTATGAACAACGAAACCCGAATAAGGGTATTTCGAGTAACACTGGAATCTTTAGTAAGCCGAAAGACGACTTTCAGAGACGACTTCACCCTTTGTTCATAGAAAATGAAGATAAACACGTGTGTTACTGTGAAGAGAACAGGTCAGTAACGTAAGCCCAAAACTTAAGCTTTACCTAATAAATCTATTAGGTATTTTACGAGTTATTGTGTTTGCTAAAGAGTGTCTTTGCTTGCAGAAAGATGCGTGGCCTAGGACATAGTTATTTGGAGGCGGTTCATCGTGCTAGGGAAGAACGTAGAAAGTTGAAAGAACAGAGACTACGGAAGAAGCTAAGAAAGGCTAAAAAGAAGGTACACATGCCTTGCTAATTAAATATCGAAATATATAGGATATCATTAGTGAGAAGGCAAATTTTGTGATTCATTTTTATTTTTAGGCAGAGTTGGAGAGGTTATGCGAGTCTGAAAGAATGAACTGTTTCCGGCACGACAACGAGCACTGGCGCACAGCGCCGCTGTGGACCGCCGGGCCCTTCTGCTTCTGCATGAGCGCGTCCAACAACACCTACAACTGCGTCCGGACCATCAACGCCACGCACAACCTGCTGTACTGCGAGTTTGTTACCGGCCTAGTTACCTACTATAACCTGAGAATTGGTAAATTTGATTTCGTTATAATTATGCTATAAGGAATGGTTGATCTGAAATTAGCGTCGCGTGTGACGTTGAATAAGATGTGGAACCTACATTAGGTTTAAGAAAAAACTATGAACACTGAATAATATCGCAATCAATCGGGTCGGGGTATTAACGTAATGCACTAAATGTTTGTCCGAAAATCCGCATCGATATTTTAAACCATGATTCTGAAGGATTTGAAATGTATCGGTCACTACACTTAATTATCTCCCCTCCATGAGTGTCTCCCCTTCCTAAATCAAACAGTATGTCATAAGGAGTCACTATGCAAAAGGAATTTCCTTGTTCATCGTTTTCCGTATATCGCAGATTTGAGGGGCCTAGACCAGTAACTATAGTCAGACAAGCCAGCGAGCGCAGTAACAGCAGGACAAAAAAACTATATCCATCTCTTTTTTCGGGTGGGAATACTAACGTAAGAAAAAGATAGTGTGATGCTCTCTATCCTACTGTTACTGCGCTCGCTGGCTTGTCAGATTATATATATCTAGGTAAAAATGTGTGAAATTGAAAGCGGTAAAAACGCATAGTCAATGTCATAGTGTTATGGTCGAGTGTGACGTCAAAGTATAAGGCCGGTTGTACACCAAACATTCGAAAACCCAGGAACGCGAATGAACAGGAAGCTCTGTAGTCTGTACCTACACTAGCGTTTTTTGCTTCTGGAACGTTTTGTGTACCTACAACCGGCCTCAGGCTATGACGTCACGGCCATGCTTGCCAGAATGGCGGGCGTTTAAAATGCCCGATTTTTTTGCGCTAAATATTATTTTACAGTATTATAATGATAAACGCTATCACCCAACAGTATAAAAACAATAAGTGAATGTTGCCTATTGCCTTGAAAAGGATCACTGTCCGTTCGGTTGAATTTGAGCGCCACTGACCCACGACGGAGTATTGTTAATAAATGCCTATATTGCCTATACAATGTAAGAAAGTAGTCGCATTCATAGGAGTATTATAACACAAACAATAAAATTTTCAGATCCCTTCGAAACTCAGAACAGAGTGAAGTACTTGACCGCTATGGAAAGAGAATATTTCCACAATCAGTTGCAACAGCTACTTACCTGCCGCGGACCATCGTGTCGACGTAACTCCTACTCAAATCCGCAGAGTCAGTCAATTATCATTATTATATTAGGTACTTCACAATGACTTTATAGATAATAATTGTTCTAATATAATATTCCTTACATTTTAGGCCCAACAGACGACAGAAGGCGTTTCGAAGACAACCACATGTTTCGAGGTGAATCTGCCCCGTATAATGAAAGGTGATATTTCCCTTACATATTATTATTGCCTCTTAAATATAGATAGGTAATCTAATCCTTTGCGGTGGTTTCCAGAGCGTGGCGCTGGAGTGGCTACGGCCGGCGGTACGCGCGGGCACGCGCGCTACATCGTCGTCGACACACGCTCCCGTACTAAGTCCTTTTATAACATTGCAGTTAGTAATCAAAAACGTGATAATAATTATCTTTGAGTATTCTATAACACGATTAGAAACTTAAATTGTACCTATTACCTACAATGTAAATTGTTGGCGTGATCAAAATCGCCATTAATCTTGATGAACACAGATAATAAACAGTGCCGTTTAGTATTTGGCGTGAAAGTCTTAATTATCAACTACGAGTAGTGCATAACACATAACATATACGTACATTATATGTAACTTGTTTTTAAATAAATAGAAAATCATTATTGATGTAATGCATGAGCGGCCCGCATGAAGAGTTAAAATTAAAAAGTCTTGTTAGTAACAGTCAGTCTTACAGTTCGTTTTTATACAAATGCCAATAACAAGATACCTATTATGGTTCATTGGGGACACTTACCCCTTAACATGTCCCTTACGACATTTGAAATGTCCACTGTTTAAATGGAAATCGCTCAAAGACAAGAGTTTAAGTCAAAATAATAAAAGTATTTTGTAGTTCAGATCCCACATTACAACATTTACGATAATGTTAGTGACTAGTGACACTCTAGTACCCATAGCCAAGCTAATATTTTTAGGGTTCCGTAGTCAACTAGGAACCCTTAGAGTTTCGCCAAGTCTGTCTGTCCGTCCGTCCGTCCGCGGATAATCTCAGTGACTACTAGAAAGCTATAATTTTGTACGAATATGTATATCGGTCACGCCAACAAAGTGGTAAATAAAAAGTGGTTATAATTTTTTTAGGGTACCTCCACGTTAAGTGGGAAGTGATTTTTTTTTTCGCTTCAAGCCTAGAGTGTGGTGTGAAATATCATTGGATAAGTATTTGAAGAAGGAGAGAATAATGAGGGTTTTCTAAAAACAGTTTTTGATAAAGTTAATATTTTCGGAAATAATCGCTCCAGAGTTTAAAAAAATGTGTACCAACTATGAGTTCAAAAAATATGAAATAAATTACAAAAGTAGAACTTAGTAAGAACTTTATTGGAAAATTATTTTAAACTTGATTGGATGAACGGTTTTTGAAAAATTGTACAAAATAATTTCTGAATTAAGTTTGTAATTTAACCGTATATGCAAACATATTTTTTTATGTTGATAACTTAATTTATCATCCCGCACGTAACTTCCTTCTGATAGTATAAATTAGTAACCTAATTTCACGAGAGATGGCGCTGTACCGTGGTCTACTTCGCGCTGTTTTTTCCGGAGCTGATGGGGTCGGGACGGGTGTGATCGAAAGTATCATCGAATTATTATAAGCATATTGAGCATGGTATCTATTAAAACACTTTTTAAGGTTGCCTATTTTGACGGACGGTAAACTACGGAACCCTACACTGAGCATGGCCCGACATGCTCTTGGCCGGTTTTTATTTCTGAACTTATTACATAAATTACAATTAATCCGTACAATATTTCCATTACTATATATATTTAATCGGAAAATCACTACTCACTAATTTCTCCATTCCTGTATTTGGCTTTAATTGGATATTTATTGTAATTCACAAAAAGTATGATGGTAGCAAACAATAAATAATATATATTTGTTGAAGTAGGTATGTACTATATAACTGTGGCATGCTATGTTTCTGAACGTACCATGCCATGGTAGCTTGGTTACTTTAAGTTGGGGCGTTTGGCGTATACACATAATAGTTTAACAGAAAACAAAAAACGTAAATTATTATAAAATTACTTTTACAGTACTTTATGTGCCCGAGTCAAAAATTAAAAGAGCCATGTACCTACTGTAAAACGTTACACTGTACATGTGCGAATAGGTAATTCGCAACTTGTGTCGATTGAAAACACTTCCTTCGGTCGTGTTTTATTCTATCGCTACTCATTGCAAATTTTCACCTATTCGCACTTCTATCGTAATGTACTATTTTCTGTTGAATTTTTAACATATTTTAAAACCTTCCTACCTAAACGATTCAACTTTCAGCAGCCAGGCTGCCTTATAAAACATATACCCAAATATAATATAATTATTTTTTCAATATTAATTTCATGTAAAATTGCTGCGGCAATGTAGAGACAATTAGTATTAAGAGAAACTGGCTTATCAGACACAGATAAGGTTCCCAGGTCAGTTTTAATGGTTCAGTCAGACCTGTCCAGATTTTATCCAGTATCTCCAAATTATGACATGTGGTGTCAATTTGGACAGAGCGGGCAATGGGGTCACCTTGGTACATTTTATAATTAAATGATTTTTCTAAAACATATTACACTTTTTAATTCTTATTCAAGCAGTTAACACAAGTCGTAGTAAGATAGGCGTATTCTCTTGGTTTCCAAAATTTATTTGGTGATTTTTACTGTTGACATGTTTTTCAATGCTATATTTTCTCATTCTGACATATTTCACATTATAGACAGTACCTACACAGTACATTATTGTTTTTGTGACATATAAGATTTGTTCAATCCATTTTGAAATCGTTGATTCTGGTGGGTCATTCATATTGTTTCATTTTTAATTCTGCTGTTTTATTTTTTATTACTAGCCCAGCATATTACAACAACAAATATAGCATTAAATTATATTGTAGTATCTACAGTTTATAAAGTTTTGCCGCAGCTGTAACTTTTATCACTTACAAAAGTTAGTGATAAAATAAAATGCATATTGTTAAGATTTAAATGTATGGGACTTCACCAACATTGTAGGTTTTACAGTTAAAGGCCTGGCAACCCTCGTCTTAGATTTTCTGTCAATCAGCCAAGCAAGTTCCTCTTGATGTAATGTTATTGGGCCAGTCAGTATGTGTGGTAGAAAGTATGCTATTTATCTAGTAGAGATATTTAAGTGATAATATACTGTTGCCATTGTGATGAAATGTGTATTGGTTTTTCATAATAAAAAAATAGAAAAGACACTAGGTTTTTTATTTAATTTGTGACATTTATGCTGGCTTATGCACTTAACAGAACTTCACACTACCTATATATCCAGGACTGAATCCAGATCCTCTTCTTCCGTAAATGGAAATGTGGGGTTGAGAGATGATTCACTATTAGTATCAGTGATTAGACCCATACCATTTTCATCTTTACTAGTTACTGGGTTTTCTACAAATTTTGCCCATTTAGAGTTTTTGACTTGGCATGCAGGTATATTATTGGTGGCATTTGTCATGCAGGGATTGCCATTTAATTGATTCTTATCAAAGGGCTTCATAGCATTAGATCTTTTATTTTCATATGATTTTGGCGTTTGTGAATTATATGGTGTTAAATATTCAGTTTTTGGTTTGTTGGGAATAGTTTTAGTACTAACAGAAACAGTTTTCTTTGGACACTTTGGTGGCAATTCCAATACAACTTCAGTATTGTGTAGATGCATTATTTCATCAGAAATTTGACTATTTTCGTCTAAGTTTTCCTCTGGATCTACATAATCCAGCCATTTGCTTTTCTTAGGAGCTGAACAAGTTTCATCCTGGCCAGAATGTTCTGGGCTCTCTAAACTGCTATGGTCACTGGCTACAGATCCACAACCAGAAGCATCACTGTCCCCTCTTATCCCATTTAGTTTCTGAACATGTAACCTGCACTGCTTACCGGTGCCCAGACAGTAAAACCGTTTAATCGATTGTTTCTCGTTACATAGCTTGCACGCCCACTTCCTATCTTTCTTAGTTGGGTGTACCTTAAAAGAAGTACTGATTTTAATTAATATACTATGAGTAAATAATTTGGGAACGGTTTATTATGGCTATCGTTACAGTATTTTTATTACATACTTGGAACACCTCGCATTTATAACACCGCAACACTTGAAAAGTTTGAGGCATACTTAGATTACTAAATATAATTATATTTAACGAGCATTAAACGTTTGTGCACTATAATGTTAAATCTTAATAATTTTAAAAACTAACAGTTAAGCACTCTCGATTCACGTAATTTTCAAGAGCTTCAAGCCTTCAACCCGCCGCTTAAATGTCAATGTCAAACTTTTTTTTATTCGTCTATTCGGACTAAGCCTCCCGTCAAAACTGAAAACATCAAAGTCATAAACCCGTCCTTCACTTCCTTACCAAGTAAAGGAAGTGACAAAAAGAGATGTATATATGTTTGTTATTTCTCCGATTCCGTAGATTGAAAACAGTTTTGCTGATCTCTTTTGATGCAATTCAGCCAAGCAGCCAAATTAAATACATCGTTGTAATTTGGTAGTCGGTATCAATGCATTACAACTTAACTTGGTCACATATTTTGATAGTGGATTTTACAAATGTCGTAAGAGGTATGTAGTTAAGTTAGACTTACGACATTTGAGAAATCCACTGCCAAAATCTAGATCGCTCCAAACTGTTCTCATTTGACAGTTATCGTACTACTTCCACGCGTTAGTTATTCTTGCGTGATTCGGACAGGCTAAGACCATAAAGCCATACTGCCTCGTCTTCAGTAGATGAATGTCAAACAAATTTGATGGTGCTTTTACATGCTCGGGCTCTCGGCCGAATGATTCGGCCCACCCTAGTACACGCTCATTCGAGACAGACTATATAGATTAAGTTTAAGCCAGACCATAGACAATTTAAGCTTTTTCAGGTAGTTTCAGTGAGTTAAACTGTGTTTTAAATAGCTTTGGTTATTGAAACCATTTAAGACACTTTTTAAATAGCTTCACCCGAAGTGAAATTATTTAAGACACCTTTTAACTCAACCAAACTACCTGAAAAAGTACTTAAATTGTCTCTGGTCTGGCTTAAGTTTTCTCTATATAGTCTGTCTCGAATCATCGTGTACTAACATGGCCGAAACATTCGGCCGAGAGCCCGAGCATGTAAACGCACGGTGACATTTCAGTTAGTTTTCATCTAATAGTTAGTATACGCAAACACACTAAAACCATACTGCCTGGGCATTTTATGATTTATGACATGACTAGCTAGATTAAAGTGTTTTATTTCAATGAATAACAATCGCGGTAACAGAAGACAATATTATGACTAGCTGTTACGTTAATTTATGGAGAATGCCGATGCAACGCTAACGCTGCTAGCAGATTGTATCGAGAAAGGTACCCAAATGTTCAAAGACATCCCGATTATCGAGTGTTTATTAATGTGCATCAAGCCTTTGCGGAAGGTTTTGTACCATATGACAGGAGACACACTGGAAGATCTAGATTGGAACCAAATTGGAACGCGATGAAGAAGTTCTCAGTGAATTAGAAAACGATTCAACTACCTCGGTACGTGCCATAGAACTAGCTACATCGATTTCTAAAACGTCACAGACTTCACCCATATCACTACAGGCGTGTGCAGACTGCAGGCGTTACTACCGCGGGACTATCCACTTCGGGTCGCATTTTGCCGTGCGATGCTGCAAAAGCACAGGGAAGATCCCCAATTCTTAGACAAAGATCTATGGTCGGATGAATCAACCTGCAAGAAAGATGGCTATTCAAATCCACACAACTTACATAGTTGGAGAGCATTGAACCAATTATACGCAAAAGGCCATAAACGCCTTTCGCGTTCAGTATAACAATGGGTTCAGGATGCTTTTGGGACTGCCTCGCTTTTTGCAGTGCATCAGGAATGTTCGCGCAGGCCATAACAGATGACTTTTACGCTATCATGAGAAAAAGGACGGTCTCCTTGCTCCGTGGTTTGCGTGCCGGTCCTAACAGCATCCTAACTACCATTGCAAACGGGTACGACTCTCAAATATGTTGTCTGAAATAAATAATGTCTTCTGTTACCGCGATTGTTATTCAATGAAGTTAAACACTTTAGAACGGATTAATCGCGTTTATTAACACCATGATAAAATAATTCAATAATTGCTCTAAAATGGTTCTCAAGCTATCTAAGCAACCGCCTGCAATCAATAGTGCGATGGTACTAGAAGGATCTCTGACACTTCTCTCGTCACTCGTGGCGTTCCTCAGGGCTCGATTTTAGGTCCAATACTGTACATTCTATATTCGCAGATATAGTAAAAACGATTCAAAACTGTCAATATCACATTTATGCCGACGACCTCCAGTTATATCTGCCGGTCGCGCCTGGAGAAATCTCTTCTGCAGTTGATAGAATCAATGATGACTTATCTCGAATAGTTCAATGGTGCCATAAAAACAGCTTATTTCTAAATCCCTCAAAATCCAAATTTCTTATTACAGGGAGAGAGATAAATGTTATTATGAGATTAAACGAACTTACCTTAAGTGAAGTTCTATCTTAATAACATGATTCTCTCTCCCTGTTAAGAGAGTCCCATCCCTTCCCATGTATATATGTTAATATACCTTTTTACCCCAAGTTACAGGGTTGCTCCTAAATCATCACAATAGACTTTAAACGAAATGAAGTGCGCACCGACGACCATAGACAACTGGGAGTGTTTGAGCTTTCTTTTTTAAAGCTTTGAAAATTGTGATAAATGTTGGATACAATGAGGGTTATAGGTTCTGAAAAGCAAAGACGTCAGATTAACAACAGTAATCCCAAGATTAAAATAGGTGATAATTACATAAAACAAGTCGAAAAAGCTCGTAACCTCGGTGTTCTTATGGATGGCAAATTGAAATTTCACAACCATGTTTTAGAAACTTCCAGAAACTGTTTTTACCGTCTCAAGATATTGTATCGCGTTCGTAAATAGGTACTTAAGTAGGTACCTACTGATGTCAGAATTACTCTTTGTGAATCTTTAATTCTTTCTAAACTCAATTATGCCGACACAGTCATAGGTGTGTCTATTATCCCAAACTAAAAGGCTAATACAGCGCGTGCAGAATGCGTGTGCTCGATTTTGTTTTCACATACATTTAAATATTTAGGTGTTATGATCGACCAAAGGTTAACATGGCATGTTCACACAGAATACGCAAACTAATATGGTTGTTTAAGAACTTGAGACATGCTGCCACAAAAACCATTTTGAACCAAATTTATGTTGCATTAGCACAATCAATTCTCACCTACTGTATACCAATCTGGGGTGGAGCCACAAAAACTAAATTCCTCGAACTCGAAAGGTCACAGAGAGCGCTATTAAAGGTTATGTACTCAAAACCCTACACTTTACCCACAACTGAACTATATAAAAATTGTGACTTGTTATCAGTAAGAAAGCTTTACGTTCTCAATATTATACTAAAGAAACATAAAAGTACCACATATACACATAATTCTAAGACTACACGTAGAATACCTAACGTAATTCCTATAGTGAATACTAATACAGCATATGCGAAAAGGCAGTTTACTGCTCAATCTATTAAGTTGTATAATCTGGTAAACAAAAATATACACATCTATCCAGTGAGGCTTAAAGAGTGTAAGGTAATGCTAACAAATTGGCTTAAAGATAAAAGCTATCTCGAAATTGAAAATCTTTTAAAGTAAAGTACAACACACTAGTTATCCTATTTCTTAATTTTAATTTTAATATGAAATTAATCACGCTGTCTTTCGTAGCACACCACACATACGGACAATCTTTATCTATTCATCTACTAAGCACAAGCACGCACGCATTCACATTCACATTTCAAATACACACTCACACACCCAGACACACACACACACACACACACACACACACACACACAAATCTCCTACTCCTAAGTAAACCGGACCTCTTACCTTGCCCTGTTTACTTTAAATTCTGTATTTTTGTTCTTTTGAAATTAAGTAATGTTTCTCTCTTTTAGGTATAACTCTATAAATATAATAACATTGTAGTAGAATAAGTTCTAGCATAACTCGTATTTTACTTAAGTTATTTTGCATCACCTTTGTTAAATGCAGATATTGTACTACGGAAGAGCGGTGTCTCTTAGCACAAGTATTTTTAAATACTTAAAAAGAGACATCTACCTTGTTACTGTAAAAAAAAATTGTTTTTCTACTCGCCGACTTTAATCTGCCAATTACGAGTACATAGACAAAACTATAAGCTCATACTTTTCGATATTAGACAGTCCAACTCAACTATAATATCTCATTTCGATACGCTGTAGGCAACTATAATAGAACTTCATACAAATTTTATACTTATTTGCGATGCCGCCTGGTACTTTGCCGAGCGCGCGCCTCACGCCTGCGCCGACCGCGCCGGCCTGCCGGCCATCTTTTTGTGTTACATCCTTGTTAAGTCTATGAAATTGCATGATGAAATTGTTCCTCCATAGATGATGATGATGATGACTCGTAGAAAAAGTATTGTATACAATCGTAATATAATTAAGTTTTTCAATCTCGTACCTTACTTAGGCCACTCAGCAAGCTTCGTGGCCTAAACACGGTACTCGACTGAAAAACCCTTCATTATATCACGATTGTATAAAATACTATTGCTAACGAATAAATCATTTTTATTTATTTTTTATTTTTATTTATTTTTACATACCGCCAAGCAAGAACAAAACACATGTAACGCCGTTTCTAAATAATAGTGGGTTAATGAACATGGAGTCCCGACGTTCACTGCACTTCGCTTGTTTGCTTTTTGGTATTGTTAAGACTTTAACGCCCCAGTATCTAAGTACTAAGTTACAATTTTCTCAATGTCATATCAGAGGTGCTATTCGTCTTACCTACCCACGGCACAACACAGCAGCATTTCGTGGAAGTTTCAGATATTCGGCCACTAAATGCTGGAGCAATATACCGGGACCTATTCGTAACTCGTTATCTATACATTCCTTTAAATTTAAATACAAAAAGCATATTATTAACCTACAGAAAATGTGAAAATTGTCGACTAACCAGTTTTTCATCTTTCATTCATCTTACATTTTTGACTTTGGGTTCTACGGGCGTCTTTCTTGGCTTCTCCGCCCCTTTATATAACTTTGTTGCAATGTGGCCAACCGCTAAATACAATAAGCAATAAGCTTTTGAGGCTGTTGATTTTGATCTCAGACTTATATAAAGTAAATATATATGTAGGTTTTATTTAATGAAAAATAAGAGCATCCTTATCTTACATGCATGTTTGCGTGTTTGTACAACTTGTCACGTTTTATTGAAAAGGTTTCTGCGGAAGACCAGTGTCAAGGTACGCAAAAGGTAAAGGTACCTTGACATCAAGCTGAGTAGAAACCTTTTCGGTGACGCTATTATTCTAACCGTATTGTCTTTTATATTTTTGTACACTGAAGCGTCCCGAATAAACTTTTTTCTTTCTTTCTTTTTTTCTTTCAAATAAATAATTTTTATTTTATTTTATTGAAGATCCGCACCTGATAACTGAGAGAAGACAAATCTCAGTATCAATTCAAGGTTAACTTATGGACGGGCATTTTAAATGAAAATTTAATTGGACCCTTTGAGTTACAAGAAAACCTTAATGGTGATGATTATTTTAACTTTTTACAAAACGACTTGCCTGAATTATTAGAAGACGTGCCTTTACGTGATTTACAAAACATGTGGTTTCAAAAACAAAATGATGGTTGCCCAGCTCACTATGCCCGTGCAGTGCGAGAATACTTAAACCAAGAGTATCCAGACCGCTGGATCGGGCGACTTGGTCCTATCTTATGGCCACCCCGTTCGCCCGACCTTAACCCCCTGGACTTCTTCTCTGAATGAAATGAATTTAAAAAAATGAAAAAAAACTTGTACATTTCTTTTCATTTATTCAACATTTTTCAACAACAAAAATCCGGGTACGTAAAAGTGATTACCGCCAACATGAAATAATGTCGATTCTTGTTTAAAAATTCGTTGTGTTTGTTATGACTACGTTTCCAAAAGTATGAATACCATTTTTGAATCTTGGTTAGTTGCGTCAACTTTTCCAAATGATTGCCATAGTGGTGACAATACTATTTTTTTACACCATGATGATTGAAAGTGGACTGAAAGATTGAAACATCTTTCAAAATTGTAGGGACAAACGAATTTGATTATTTTTTATGTAAAAACTACATGTATTATGGTATTTTTAAGGGCTGTGTTAGATAGCAGGGCTACTTAAGTTTCCAAAAAAAAGAAACATTTGAATATTTGTAGACATGGTCGTTAAAAATGGCGACTGGCAGCCGGAAACCAACATGTGGTCTAAATGTTAAACTGTATCGGAATTGAGAGAAGTGAAATGTCATGTCATCTCTTTCACTTTACGCTATCGGCTTTGAAAAGAAAGAAACAGAGGAGGGTTTTGGACTTCTATCTCGATTTCATATATATTTGTATTACCTGAGGTGTGTATAATAGAATAGGGCTCCTCCATATATTTCCTTACTCATTGTTAATCCGTGTGTCTTACTATACCTATACGTTCCGTTTTTTAACTAGGCCACTCACCTTATGATGTGGTCGGCCGTAGTGTGTGTGGGGAGACCATTGCAGTTTTTTTACCATTGTCTAGAAGCAAAATCGAAAATTGATTATTTTCCTACGGTGAAACTTTGTGTGACACGTTGTTTGGTCATTTGATTCGGCTGAAAATGAATTTACATGCTCCGATTTCATTAAAAAAATAGGTACCTCCATATTTTTCATACCTCGACAGTGTCCTATTAGGTATAGTTGTTTAGTCTAATTAGCTTATAGTCAAACTAGCCAAATTTCGCAGTACAGTGGAGTCCACTGTACTGCGAAATTTGCACTGTGGAAAGCAAAAAATCCACTGTGGATCTGTTGGAACCCTAGGCCGCTCTAGAACCATGTCTAAATGACAATTGACAAGTAGTGAGAGATTTCTTACAATTTGATTTATAGCGTCACTAGGTACAAATACAATTCAATACAAATAACTTTATTTAACAAAAATGATTTACAGGATTTACGAGTACCGTACTACAAAAACATATTATGGATTAAGAGTTGGCTACGGAAATAGGTTTGCAATTAGTAGAGCGACGACATTCATCTAGTTATTGTGCCATACTATCAGTATTAATTAATCCGGGCGCCGGGCAGCTTTTCAGCACTGGGTGTGATAGTTGCTCTTTGTCGTCGCCTGGTGGTGTGATTTGCGCCTGAATTTTTGCACACACGATTTTTAAGGTCCACCCTAATCAAAAACTATAGGCCCAGCCCTCTATACTTAAATGAGACGGCCTTTATAAATAATGAACTTTTCACGCACCTAGGATGTCACCTGGCACTACTTTTCCTCCAATTAAAACTCCTGGTAATGATCCTGATAGTCAAACTACGTTATCTCTTCCAAGCATACGAGAAAAAATGACGCTTATTGTATGGGAGCCCCCTTATATAATTATTTTACTCTGGTTTCTTAGTACTTATTTGTTGTTATAGCGGTAACAAAAATACCTCATCTGTAAATTTTGTACCCCCTTGCCGAATGATTTATATGTATAAGAACAACCATACTCATTGTATGGACTGACGTTTATGTGACATAGGTATTTGTACGTAACCTACGAATAGATACAATACAATTAACGAGAAACCGTCACATTGCCAGTCCGACAGATTAAATTACCCGCGCGGATAAATAACCGCTCCGGGCCTCCGGCAAACCATTTGTGTGTTGCTGCCTTTATACTCTGAGCAGCCAGCTCCACTGATTAGTAGAGTCAGTCTATGCTAAGTTTCCTAGATTTTGATAGCACAGGCTGTGAAAGTGTTAAGTAAACATCATAATTTCATAGAAGTTTGACGTTTAAAATAACACTTTCAAGTTTAACAGTTCATTTGCTGAGAAAAGTTAACGTGGTTTGACTCTAACAACAAGCAATCTCTTTTTGACACATTACAAAATTTTGAATTTCGCGCGGCTTTCTACTGGCACAGGCCAAGGCCACTGCAAGGTATAATGTATGGTGTCACACATCAAGTCTGACAGTAGTTTTCTTAAAGCATGATATGCCATGCATAAAAATAAGGGAGGCATATAAATAAAATAAAAATTCTACTGTCGACTGTGGTTGTCAGATTTTAACTTATTCACTTTATTGCAATCAGTACTTTGTGTAGCTGTGTGTGTACTGTGTAATCATTTTTTCATCTACCTATACAGTGTGTAAATCGAATACGGGCGAACCTCTTAACGGTGGTTAGTTTAGGACATAAGAAATGTGATTAGGTAACTTTTAAATGGAATTGCAATTAAAATTTTATCCATAGAAAATAATTCGGCCCGCAATGTAATGCAAACACACCCGCGTTAAACATTCGTTGACAACTGTCAACGTCAAATTTTGTATAGTACATTGCTGCAGAAATTTTAATAAAAAAATAATTATTAAGTGTAACTTAAAAATATGTTTTAATTATTGATAACACTAATGAATTCTATGTTTGGTTAAATTTATAGCCCGTATTAGACTTACACACTGTATAATAGGTATAGGCACAAATACAGAACTGAACAACACAATGTTTGTCACATAATAATTTATTTGGTTTAGCCACATTCATCACAGATTTCGTATATATAGGTAAACAGGAGTGTGTTTCTCACACATAATATACTTACCTATTTACTTATTGTAAGTCCGTAATTATTAATAAGTACATTTAATACTGAAAATACAATTATAATTACCTAATAAACGCTTTATATAATTATAAATAGTAGTTACTATACCTAATATATCAACAAAAATATCATCAATTCATTACATTGGGCGGGGTACCCAGGTTTGGGGGTTGTGCCTGTCTATAAGAAATAGTTGGTTGTTTTTTTTTTTAGATTCGGTGGGAAACCTGACAACGTACCTAGTAATCATACTACTTAATGTTTGTGGTTAACTCAAGGGTCTTCAAACTACGACTGCGGGCCAAATCCCCTACCCGCGAAGGTACCTACTCTCCAATTTGGGCAGTGAAAAGTGAGTGAAAGCGCTGTGGCCGTCGGAGCTAAAGGTATTCGGACTCACGGTGCTTAGGGTAGGACAATATCATTAGAATATCTTGACCATTTAGTCGACTTTGTTGTGATGACTGTATGACCTTTGGTTTTACCACGTTATTTTGGCAACCAAATTGGACACCCCCGCAGTCCATCATAATAACAATTTAAGTATTGGGTAATTCCCAGGTTCGAGAAACGAGTGCTTTACGTGCTGGCGAGTGGACATCTGTTTTGCGATGATTGGACCATGCTCATTTTGCATAGATTTGGCAGATACGACCCGTACAGCGGCATACTAGAACTAGCCTAAGCACTTGGTATAAAGCGTTGTTAGGATGTAGAAAGTTAATATACGTACAGACAATAAGGTCAGCATCCTACAAGATTACCGAGTGCAACTGTAGGTACCTACAGCTTGGCAAAATAGAGTAGAAATTAAAAAGTGGCAACATCGTAGTGCCGTCCCTTTCAAATAATTGTACGTATGTAAGAAAGCGGGACGACACTACGAAGTTGCCACTTTTTAATTTCTAGGTACCTACTCTTTTGCCATGCTGTAGTGACCTCACGTTTCGAGTCGTACTAACTATGTACCTACTCGTAACCGGAGGTGATATGACACTTAGCCTCAGGCACGAACACGTCTGTGATGATTCTGTGAGTTAACGACATGAACTCGTTTGATGATGTTTGACTATGTGTCTACAACGTAAATTTTAGATAGTAAGTAGCTACACATGCATTATTAGAATACGAAGAAAGTTACATATACGTAGATACTTTCACATGACCTCTGCTATATATATTACAGTAGGTACAGTCTCATTCTCATTCTTAACATTACTTTATTTAACTAAGTATATTGATTTTGTTCTATTCTAAATATGAACTTACGTAATTACAGGAGGACAGAATCTTATTATTGTTATAAGAAAATTAAATGTGATTTTTCTCTTTTTTTTCATGAAGCTTGGTTAGCAACATCGGACACAAGTTATATAAAAATATGTTTCTGTCTGTTTAAAAATACTTTGGCACTTACTTTGTTATAAAAGCTATAAGTATTAACCTAGCATTATATCAAAGCAAAGGGGTGTTTTCGGGGTTTATTTTGAAATTGTACAGTTTAAGCAACGTAAATGGGCCGGCAACGAATATACTATACAATTTAGCTTATTTTTTATTATTAGCCACCCGCTTAATTAATGATAAGTAACTTCAAGCATTAAATCTGCACGTACAGTCTTAGACGGTTCGTAAACTAAGTAGTAGAGTGGTTTTTGTGGAATGTACCAGACTCTTTCTGGGAATAAAAATAAATCATCGCTTTATGTACGTATATGTACCTAATAGTAGCTGACCGATTTAAATTGCTAACTCTGTAGATATGTACATACCTATACAGCTTGCCTATGATCTTGTTGCTTAGAACGATAGTTAAGACTTAACAAATTAGTGTTTCAAAGAGATCCATGAACGTTTCGTTAGGTAATTGCTTAGAAATATTAAAAAGTAAATCTATTAGAAGAGTAGGTAAAAGAGGAAACAATACTCTGTTTTAAATCAAGCTCATAGACAGCCACTTTAAATATTTTTATACTATAGATTTATTTATATGCCATTATTACGTATATGTGTAAAATATTTACAGAATGACTAACTAGTAACTACTTTGATTAAAATTTTGAGCATTGTCACAACATAGGTAAGTACATTACAAAGTAGGTACTCAATGCATAAAACTTTATAAATGAGTAGCTAATATTATTTTATAAACCTTAGGTAGGTACATAACTGTTATGTAGGTAACAATTAGGAGTCTAACCTCTCACGGTTTTTGGCCAAACTTGCGATCCTTCATGCCTGCCACGAACATCGAAAATTGGCATTGACGGGAAGACCTCTTTATCACTCTACAAGATACAAATCCGCAATCGTTCGATTTTCGTGGTAAAGGCTCTGTTGTAAATATGTTCATAGGCGTCACATAGAGTCCGTTTTACGCTAACGCTAAGTTTTCACTCACTTTGCAGTAACAATGTATGGGAGCGCTATACTTGAAGAGGAAGCACTTGGGGTGAAGGCTTACCCTGGTCGAACACTAAAACAATTCATGTATACAAGTTTTTATAGTGTAACTGACACGAGTCGTCTAGGGACATAACATTCACCGGAAAAAATATTCCCACCATACTTCTTATGCACTAAACTAGGTATTTACAATCTGGACATGTTTTTGGCACCTTAATTTCAACAGTGGCAAATATATTGGCACGTATATAAATAAGTAATCACAACGACAGTATCGCGGTAGGCCTAGTAACGGTTAGGATCCCGTCCATCCTCGCAAGGGTCAATGCACAATTTAATAACGACAAAATTTTAGCGGAACAACTCAGGAGGTCACCTTCTTCAATTATTATTATGAATTGATGACCATTTTTCAAAATCTTTGTAGCAAATATACTTATAAAATATGGATAAATAGGTATTAGGTATAAGTAAGATGGCTTTTTTTTAGGATGGTGTTTGTTACTTCTACTAAAGAAAAGTTTAAGCTTCTCGGTGCTATAGTTCAGTAATACAGATTTAATGATATTTTCATCACACTTACAGAATGTGTTAATTATAATTATTTAACGTAGGTGGACGGGGAACAAACAGCTTAATTACTCCTCAGGGACCACTATTTGATAAAGTTTAATTTTCTAAAGTAGGTAGGCATTTACTCGTGATCTCCTAAGACGAGTCGCAATTTTTTGTAAAGTATTTAGAGCGAAAATACTAATACATATTTTTGATTTATTAATTATGGTTCTGAATAAATTTCAACATGGGCAGGCTTGAAGTATTTATTGAAAATTTTTCAATCGTGTATACGTACGCGACCAATAGGTATTTGTTTTTTTATTTATTTTGCTTCCACGCAAGTGTGATGAAAAATACAATAGTTACTTTAAACGAAAAACAGTAGCTATAGAACAGCCTCTAATTCCGGTTCCTAACATCTCCCTACTGCCACGATGCACCTGTTTAATATTGTCGATCAACGTCGTGCGGTAGAATGCGTTTAATTTGCGTTTGGGTTAATTATCAACGCTAATCGGCACCCTACAAGGAAATTAGGCCCTAGAAACTAGTATGTACAGTTGGTGCAGACGATGACGTCGGCGCGCTGTCACCTAACCGTTTACATTATAGGAGACGAAGCCTTGATGTGTTAACTGAGTGATCGCTGAACTGACGTGTTCTGCGAGGCGGTGCGGGCAAATCAAAGCAAACTTAACGTATGCGCGTAGCCTCAGTGGACACGACTGAATTGTCTGGACGCTGGCTAAACCCGTGCGCCGCCCGCAGGTGGACCCGCAGTGCACTCGCCACAGAGGCCGTACCCTTAGGCCGACGGCAGCCCCGGGCCGGGCTGGCCGGGCTACGTGTGCATGACGGTGGTCCGCCTCGTGTACCCGCGCCGCGCCCCACCGTTGCCACCCTGAGCTTCGCATTCTCTCTTGACGCGATCTATGATGTCTGCCACTAATTTCTCCTCTCGATACCGCTTCTCTTCCCAATCTTCTTTACTTCGATTATCTGAAATATGCATTCTAGATTTATTTGTATGCTCTTTGTCTACGCCAATGGAAAACACACACAACGTCACAGTCAGTATGTTTATCAAGATGCCGACATTCACTTAAGTAAAGATCTCTTCAGTCTACCGACAACTGCCTACATGTTTGTAGTAGTAGACATAATATTTCGTCAAAAGTGAATTCCACCAATAGCAGAAAGCATTTCGATTTTATAATTATTATAGCAAATGTTTTTGTATTGTTTTCACTAAAATGGTCCATTTGCCCTCTAACTACCCTATCAAGCTGACAGCGCTTCAAATGTGCGGGCTCTGCAAATAAACGCAATGGTCTAGGAGCTAGCCACGGAAACAGGTGTACAACATTATAAATTTATTAAAACGGCACGGTGCTGGCAAAGTACTCCATAAAAACTGTGTTTACCCCTTTATCCAAGATTTACGGGTAAACTAAAATCGCCGAAGCATGTTATCCCGTACCAGTCACCTGGTGTTTATAAGATTGATTGCAGTTGTGGTAGTTCCTACAACATCGGACAAACGAAGCGTACCATGGCGGAAACAGTTAAGGAACGTATCGCAGCTGTCAAAAATCGCCAGGTAAACAAGTCTGCTGTTGCCGAAAATTTATTAGAGTCTGGACCAAACCACTGGATTGGGTTGCATAACCCTAAAATCCTTTCAACGGATCGTCGTTTTTATAATAGAAAAATACGGGAAGCCATTGAAATCAAGAAATACCCCAAGGGATGACTGGTTTAGAATCTCGTCTACATGGAATCCGGTCATTAATAAATGTAAGCGTAATCGAATATCACCGGCTCAAAAATCGGACATCGTGAGTGTAGTGTGTCCACAGAGTCATGTGACCACCATACCACCCTAGTGCCCAAATGTTCAATTTGATAATCAAGACCAAGAGCGGGTAGTTAGTTAAACCCGCGCAGCTAGAAGATGTTGATGTCAACCTCAGCCAGTCTTTCTCCGGGACCACGGGGACAATGTCGCCCTTGAAACGTTGGAGGTTTGTTTTCAAAGTATCTACACGATTACTTAAGTCCCGTTTTAGTAAATTTATAATGTGTGAAAATCGTGAAAGCTTAAATAAGTGCATGTTTAACAGGTGTACAATTAATAGAGCCACGAAATCCTCTAGTTCGTGTGCCGCACTATGATTATTAATTAATCCGGGCGCCTGGCAGCTGTTCAGCTGTGGGTGTGGAAATGGTAAGGCAACGAAAGGTTTTATAATCAATAGAAGGCGTGCAATTTATAAAACTATGAGTTTGGTTTGATAATTAATTAGAATATAACATTGTCACTCGTTTTAATTGGAGGAAAAGTAGTGCCAGGTGACGTCGAGGGTGCGGTAAAAAGTGCCAAAGTCATCTTATCAGAGGTAAATAAATAATGGGCCTATAAATTTTCATTAGAGTAGACATTCAAAATCTTCTGTGCTAAAATACAGGCGCAAATATTCAGTCCACCACTCCGCTAAGCGCCAATAAAGAGCAACTATCACACCCGCCTCTGAACAGCTACCAGTCCCCCGGCCCGGAATAATTAATAATGATAGTATGGCACACTAAGAGGGGTTTCGTGGCTCTATAAATCGTACACCGATTTCCGTGGCTACCTCTCCGTCTGTACTGACCTTTGTTCCCTTTACTCGATCTTTTTGAATCAGTTTTCGTCGGTAGGTGTTTGACAGGTGCTTGGTAGACGGGTGCGGTGGCGGGCGCGGGCTCAGCGTCCGGTTCGCGTTTCACCTCTACTGGGAATGTCGCCAGCTTCTCCGTTACATCTGGCACGGTTCTCGTTATGGGGCTGGAGTCGTTCAAAATCTCGTTATGTCTGCTTGCTAGGTGTCCAATGTAACCTAGAAAATTACATTTTCTGATCAGAGTTTCTTACGCTCGAAATCAAAAATAAAGCTAAAAAAACCTATACATATAATATAATAAAACAGAGTATTGTCAAAAATCTGTACATTGAAGATATTTGAAACCAAATGAGTTAGGAGCTCTTAGAATTTATAACAGAACACATTTCAATGATTATTAGAATTTTTGTCTCTTTTACTGTCTGCCTGTTTATTTGTTCGAGCATCACGTGGAAACGGCTGAACGGATTTAGATGCATTCTTCACTGGCACGTTAAGGGGTTCTCCCGTCAGGCAAAAGGCAAAAAAACTTTTTCGCGTATGAAGTCGCGGGCATCAGCTAAGTAGTAAGACAATAATTTCAATACCCACAATTATATATATCTATACCAGGCTCATATACTCCCAAAACACCATTTATTCGTTTCAGAAAGAGTTTAAATTGACAGAGTCGTACGCTCGAATGCAAACAACAAAAACGCAAAAAGTAGGTGCAAAGTATGACTTTTATGAAATCTAATTTTACTGACATGACTAGTTTAATTACTGAATAATTTACTTATTTTCCGTTATCGTACTAAGTAGATCGTTTTTTAAATTACCTAGACACTCTAAACTTAAGATACTTACACGAATAAATAGTTATTCTTAGTTTTCATAGCACCACATTTAACTACGAGTAGGTATTTGTATCAAATAAAAGGATAAACCATCGGGTGGTTTGAAAATCTCTCTTTTTTTTATTCGAAAAATGTATGTAGGTATACTTACTCTTATTTAAAAACGTTTAATTTACTTAATTAAGTAATATTTGCTCATGTTGGTTGAAATAAGCAATTTAACAACACGAAATTAACGTAATTATTGGTGCTGAATAGTGGATTGAAAAGAGCGCTTCTGAGCATATGCACATATTGTATAAGATTTCATATATATATATATATATATTTTATCATTAATTTACTTGACGATAATATTTAGTAGGTGGGTAAGTAAAATTGTTTCTGAACCCTCTCTAGATTTTTTAGTGTACACATGAGTGCCTAAATGCGCTAGATTGGCTAACTGTCCCTTTCTAACACGATCGATTCATTCTCGTTCATTAATACGGTGCTATGAAAACTCAAATCACTAGTGATAAAAAGTACATGCGGTAATGTATAATATCACTACCTTTTCTGCTTTTAAAGAACACCAGACATTGTTCACATTGGAAGAGTGGCGCAGGATTCAAAGGTTGGATAACGTGTCTTTTATATTTGTGTCTGTACCAATGCGTCCGGCTTTGCAGAATCTCGCCGCATAACTTGCACACCACGCTACCGTCGTGCTTTGGCATGTACTCGAGGAGCTCGCTTCTCGTCTTTGAGTGTTCATTAGCCTCTTGTTCCTTGTCATCGTAATGTTCATTGTCAGAAGTGTCTTCGGATTGACATTTTAGAAAGTGAGCGGCAGGATCTTGCGAGTCGGGGTCGAGCGCGCTAGAGTGCGCGTCGCTGGAGTTGCCGTCGGGACACAGCTCTATGGTGGAGCAGTCCGACATTACTTCTAGAGTTATAACTGGCATCCCATTGCTGTCGCCATTTTCATCGTAGTTAAAGTGGAAATCTGTAATTGACACATACTGAGTATGAACTTCGCTTCGAGGGCTATACATTTTTATTGCTTGCCTATCAGTTCTTGTTGAAGACAACAGGGCCCAGGGTAAGGTTAATTGATATTTTCGAGAACCTACAAAAACTAACTTCTTAAAAACAACAACAAAGGCAAAATTTTATGATGGCTTAAGTTAGCACGGGACGTGATGACGTGTCTGACTGGTGTTTGGCAAGATGCCTACTGCTAACGCTGTCGCGAACGAAACGCAACTGTCTTTGTCGCACTAATTAGGGAGAGTGATAGAGATAAAACTACGCTACGCTACTGAGCGCTAGCGAATGGTAGTTTGGCTACGCACCCTGACAATCACCTGACGATTTCTCTGCCCATCCCGTTCTAACATGAATCGTCTTTTATGGTCTTTATCAGTAGTTCTACTTCACCGAATTGGAATTTTACCTCCCTGTTAATTTACTATTACGTGAAAAAACACACGCACATAAAAATAGACTTATTCGGGAAACGTCAGGTTAATCTACCTACATAGAATTTTTGAAGTCGGGAACAAGCGTGGAAAACCTCACAAATTACTCGTATTTTGAATTTGACAATCAAATCGATACAACATTAACTTTAGCCACCTGCCTGCGATTGGCTATTAAAACCAATGAAACCCACCGATGCCGCCGTGGAACCGTGTCTAACGAGCTGGGTCACCACGGCTTGTCTTGCGATTCTGTGTACCTATATCCTTAACTGTGCTCAGTTGTATGCCAGCGCCTAAAATGCGCCAGGTAGGTACTAAACTTAATTAAGATGTCATGGTAAGACACCACGTCGCGTCCCTGAATGATATCATCCTAATAAGGGCGCTTGCTTCCGTTAGCGTGTCGACCATCCTTCAGCCAAACGGCATCGCACAAATATTGTAATCGTCCCGACGGGATGACACTCATTCAGTGGAACTTAGAAAGGACCCTTGTGTGAGATGCCACCTGCGTCGACACGCTTGCGGCGTCCCACAGGCGACCTTTTCCAAAGGGGGAGATGCAGCTACAACCTAACCTTCAGTATGTAGAGTAAGATTTAACTTAGAAAGAGCTGTAAGTAGGTACCTAGTGTCGAATCGATGCGTACACGCGAGCGTGTGTGTGTGACGCGACCATGTGTTACGAATTAAAGATATGATAAATCTAAAAAAATAACTTTTTTATAGGAAATTAAAAAAATATCACTACGTTTCGCAAACATTATACCTAGTAATTAAGTAAATCGTTACCTTTGCTTTGTTTAGTCAGTTGACAAAGTTACCTGCACCGGTAGCTTTGTTATGTATTGTAGGTACGCACCTTTAATCCTTTTTTTAATTATGGCCTATTTCAATGTGTATCATGCATATTAAGTAAGAATCCCAAACGAATACATAATAATCTTTATGTTTCAATATTAACAATAAAATAAACAATTTATGATAAAGTAATGAAACAAGTGGTTTTGTTTATATTTTATTTGGATTACTTGTAGTGTTACATGTATTCGCGTCATTCAACGCGTGCGCCATGGTAAGATCGTTATATTTCTTTATAATTAAAAACTATTTTAGACTTCTTGTTACAATAAAATAAACATTTGTTTCATTTACATCAGTTTTAATCGTTAAAGCTTTGAAGTTTTAGAACGATTACTAGATACACTTAGGTACCTATATATTGAAATATACCGGATACATGTATTATGTACCTACGACGATCCGTCGCCACATTATGAATTAATTATTTTATGGCCGGATTTATACAATAGCATGGAATATTTGGAAACAAATTAGTGGCAATAATTCAAACTTTATGTCAGACATTAAAACTACTTTTATATGACTTAGCCACATAAAAACAGTGTAGCTTACTAAGCTAAAGTCAAATCTGAAAACTGGCTTAATAACAGGTAGAGATGTACCATATAAACTTATGGTTTTCCTTTAACAGGATATGGCCCAAATCATAATTAATTAATAATTAAAATTAATACATAAGAAAATCTTTTTTTTAAAGAGGATCTAACAATAGACATCTCCTATAAACATATGTAGGTATGTAGGTAAATATAAGGAGGATAGTATACTATTTCTTATGTTTTATGTTGTTAAAATATTAGGTAGCTTTAATATGTATTCTGAAGCGGTCAAATCAATATATTGTTAAAGTTCTGATGAGCACACTAATAAACTAAAATCAATAGAATATAGAAAACAAATCAACACTCTAATATAAATTGCACTTAAGTCGTAAAAAAACTTTCACCGATCGTCGTGTTGTAACTAAAAACCTAACAGAGACTATGTTTGCATCGAATTACATACTTACATAGATGTACATCAGGGGAAAAGTAACTTTTACAATTTCTCTAGCAGATCTTGAAATATTCGTACCTGCTTATTTAACTAAAGTACCGGTTCATGTAAATAATTAGGTACGTATTTTCGAAATCTCTTTCATTTAGAAACTTAGTTGTTAAGTGTTAATTTACATTGTTTAGGTAATTGTTAATTATTAAACTAACCGAAATCTGCTTATATTGTAGTTTTATACTGAAATGTCAATGATTGTATAATTCGCTGGGCTTTTTAAGGGATCAATATTTAAGAAAATAATAAGAATCGTAGTAATACAAATATAAAAAAGGAATTCAAGTAGATTGTATAATAGAATACCTAATCTGGACAGCGATGTCTTTTAAACAAGCAGAGACGATCGATCACTAAGTGTCCTATTTGCTTCATAGTCTATCGCTAACTACTTACTAATTCATTGCTAGAAGCATTCCTAATTTACAGGATTTGTCATAATATTCGTGAAATTATTAGATTGTAGGTAATACTTAGGCACTATCAAAATCTTATAAGTGTTTTGTAGATTTCAAAATTTTCGCTGCCTTGCAGCATGGATTAAGGTGAAAGATAAGAAATATATTAACTCAACAATGAACAGGAAAGCCAACTTAGTTAGCACTAATATCACAAAATAAAATACTACAAAAGAAGAAAAGGAAGTAACACTCCACCACACGGTTAAGTATATTTTAGAAAGATAGATCAACCAAAAGTAAAATACATGTGTAGTGGAAATAAAAACAAACGAAATAAAAATAATGAAATAACGAGAAGAATCGAAAAGTTCAAATTAGTGCGTTGGTCGGCGCAGTATGGACTGCGCGGTTCCCGCGGCAGCGCCGGCGCAGGCGCGCCGTCTCCCGGGCCCGCGGCCCTGCGGGCGCGCCGCTCACGTCACGTCTAATACCTCTTGGTGATTATTATTCTACTGCAAGTAAATATACCATTAATTATATACAAGAACGTGACCTACCAAACTCTATGATAAACTTAACATAAACTATATTAAACATGTGCGCTAATTATTAAAATACAAAAACTCAATTTGTAACTAACATCTTTAAAGTATACAATATTAATCGATTTAAAGTTCTGGTTCCTAACTAATAATCGTTCATACTTTAATTATCTTTCCACAACAAGAACTTAAACTTACAATAGAGATTAGTCGTAACATTATTATTTTAAACATTAACATTAGATTTTCCTTATTAATGGAAGAACTGCTGATTGTCGCCCGGGCGGCTGCGCAAGTGCGCGCGGCGCGCGTGCGCTTGCGCGCGCCTCGGTCTTATCTACCTTACTAATCGTTACAAGGGAATACTCATAAGAATAGGAAACATTCCTAATATAATATAAAACATCTATCATTTGTGCTATGGCACTATTATCAATTTACTTGTGCACCTAACTAGTTAGGTCGGTATTCATGGATAAATCTGAAAATATATAACTCTTGTAAAGATGCTTAATTACAGTTATTTTATCAACAGTAGACTCACTAATATAATTAAACATTTACATATCAATAATCATCTATATAATAAGTCTTTATTAGATAAAAATTTAGAGTATGAATAATAATAAACAATCATAATCTAATTCGACAAAAGTGATATCCTTCCGCAACAATTCTAGGCATCAAGGCACTCATAGTCCAAAGATAATCCATCTTTTGTTTCATCTGTTAGTTTCAAATTTCTATCCAACATTACAAACACTGTAAATGTTTTATGAATTAAGCATTCGCTGACATGCTTTGTATAAATATAAAATTACAACTTTATTGTAATGTCACATGTATATACATATAATAGTAGGTATATATACGTCTACCTACTCACACATCGTGGCACATATCTACTGGAGACCATCGTGAGAGCACCAAGTGGAGGCTACCTATACAGAAATGTCGCGGGTAGCTCGACGGTAGGCCTTCACTGCACTCGCGACATATTTTTCTGATTTACTCGTAAGGCTCGAGTAGATCGCGATTATTTAACTTGCTATTGTGAGAATAGTTTAAAATGTTAATTACAGTCTTTGGTTATGTCTTACGGTATCATACCTAGTACTTATATTTCAGAGCTACAACTGATCAAACGTTAAAAGTTTGCATCAGTTTGTGTTTATATAGAACTGCATGCGTGGAAGGCACGAATCAGACTTGTACAGCACCTATTAATGCTATTTACTTATACATTAACTTTTACAATAACACGCTGTTTGCTATTATTGCGAAACTGGCCTCAAACAATTATTGTCTACTAATAATTTGCACAACCGTAATTTTAACAAGTATAATCTTTATGTAACGAACATTAGATATTAAATGCATAACAGTATGATTGGAAAAAACGTTTAGCATAGTAATGCACTTACTATAAGTGCACATTAAAATTTTACTCAAAAAATAGAATAAATAACTATTTCTATTGAACTCTGAATCTCTTATACGTAGATACATATAATCAAAACGAATTGGTAAACTATGGGGAAATAGGTTTTTAGAGGCGCAATGAAAATTTAAGTGGAATCGATAGATAATATTAATACTTAGCCAAGATAAAAGATGGATTAAATGCGCTCAATGTTCAGACGGCGCTCGCTTAGTGCGCGGACGGCGCGGGCGCGTCAGACCTGCGCGGGGTCCGGCGACGAGTGCGGCGCGCCGCCCAGCGCCTCCAGCTTGATCCCGGGCGGCAGCTGCGCCTCCATGCCCGGCAACATGAAGTACGCGTTTGGCGGGTACACGCAGTCTTTTGGCACGTAACAGTCGTGAGTGGTCTTCATATGGTTTTTCATTTTGTCCGGTCTAGAAAATTCTTTGCAACAGACGGGGCAAGGAAACACTTTTCTCTGCTGCCCTTCGTGGTAAAGAAAAGCGTGCCTCTGGAATGAATACTTATTTTTGAAAGTTTTTTGTATGTTCTCCTTGGCACATTCAGTGCATTGATAGACGCCTTCGTTTACTGAGGCGTATCTAAAAAGATTAAGCCCTCTGACGGACATTTCGGTGAGTTGCTCGGCGGGGTCGTTGGAGGCGGAGTTGGCGCGGCGGCGGATGCGGCGGCGCACGGCAGGTCGCGTCTGGTTGTTGTTGAGCGGCTCGGCGTACGCGCTATCGCCGGACGTGGACGCCGTCTGCGTGGCCGGGTTCACACGGATCTTGCTGTGCCCGTCGTTTGTCGGGGAATTAACATACCTTGCATCTTTATTTTCTGAATCTGGAGATGCCCGTCCTGAAAACAAGTTTATTCATATAAGTATCAATGATGGCAGTTTTATTCAGTCGCGACAATTATATTTGAAAAAAAAAGTGTGACGATACCTTAATAACATAAAAAGCGCGTGCCTGGTGATAACTAAATGTGGGCTATGCTATGGCAATGAGAAAAAAAAACAAATGACGAAAATATATAAACCTTTATTTGATCAAATTGATTGATGAAATTAATTACCATAAGTTTTTGATAAAAAAAGACCATGATACCATGAACATAAGAGGATATACTTCACAAACAAGTTTATGCTTATAACAGTAAGTTACTGTTTTAGCACCTTTTTAATTAAACAAAAAACATCGACATAATGATATCTACTCATAGTTCAGTATCAGGTCGAAAACTTGTCCATGCAATAATCGAAATAAAATACAACTAGGTACTTACAACCAATTGAAAAATAAATTTAGAAATAAACTAAACAATGAGTCAAAACCTATCAGGTAAAACCAATACGTAATGAATGACAAAAATATCAGTCCAACAATACATCTTTATAAACAAATTTCAGAACACTAAATACATATTTGAAAATTGAAATAAACTTACGAAAAAGTCAAACTACCTAATCTATTTAAGTTAATCATAATCTAAAATAATAAATTAAATGTGATAACAAAAAAGAACAGAATTATCTATGACATAATAGGACTCAAGTGTTTGCATTTGGAACTATTTCGGCAAGTACAGTTGTACGTTGTATAAAAATAACACTTCAGTAAACTTAGATCTTAGATCACATAAGGTGGGCTCAAAGATGTAAAAATAATATAAATTGTACCATTGGTGTTAGCTTACAGACTCAGAAAATAGCTGCCCTTGTTTATATTTATATGGTAATGAAATTAGAAATCAAAATATACTTAATCGTCGACAATAAAATGAGCAGGAATATATTTAGCCTCATGGATAAGTTGCAATATTTACTACAGGATTAACAAAAAAAAGCAATAATTTGTACTGAAACAAAATACTTTGTCACATAGTGTCGGTTTGAGCAACATAGAAAGCGAACTAAACGAAGTGATCTATCACTAGCACTAGGGCCTGCCACACCGCTACGAACAGAGAGTAGTTAGTACCAACGTGATCACATACCTGAACTGTCCTCTCTTCGCAAGTTTCCTGACTACTAAAGCTTTCTAAGTATTGAAATTCACTCAAATGTTAACAACACTGTTTACCTCTAATTATAATATAAATAACTTAATTAATCTATGTTTACTAATAACCCGTGTTGTTACTTTGCTACTACATTATATTAAGTAATATATTGTTTACTTATAACAATAATGATTTAAGACGTGTAGAGATCCGTGTCGCTGTTTAAGTAGACATCACGCTTCACAACGAGCGCCAGGGTAATTGCGAAACAATCCCGACGCGGGGATGATGACCGGACCGGTCAGTTTTCACAATAACACTTAAGGGCTCAAATGGTCCCAAGGTAAAGTTTCACAATTAACCTTTTGAGATCGTCACCTGCAGCGACAACAGCCCATCATACGTACGACACGCTTTACCACGACAAGTACCATGGACCCACCACGTCGGATGAAACGCCTTTTACTAAACATAAACTTCATCAATTATACATACGTTCATATGAAAGTCAAAAATAATGCGTGACGTTTAGTAAGTACTTTAAGTCGTTCCTTGTATGAGAAGAACTCTCAAGAAAAATCACAATAAGTTAATTCGATATTATCAACATTGCAAAAGTTAAAATAAAAAGGTTGAACTAAATTAACAACAACAAATAAAACAAAACAAAGTAATAACATTAATTGAAAAGATTGATACATTTTGCTGTAACTTTATTACTTTCATTAAAGATTCTAAAAATAGTAATTAACACCTTATATATTTATTCCTTTTTTAACAAATAATGCTATGTCGTGTAACTTTTATTCTAAAATGTCTCTAAACATTACTCTTTGCAATGGCTATTGTCTAAGTGCAAATTAATTAAAAAAACTGTTAAAATGTTCATTTGGCTAACGACTACGGTTATCATTATATTATGTATGTATTTGTGTGAAGTAAATTGATATCACGAACAGTTAATATTTAAGTTTTCAGTATGTAAGTACTTACGCCGTATGCCAACTGTGTCCAATAATAATTGAGAAACATATTTATTGGCTGGATCATAAAAATAACAAGCTTTTAGCTTTGATGAAATCAGAACGTACCTATATAATCTTTTTATATAGTTTTTTTATAACTAACCAAGTAGGTAAGTATTTTTTATTAGGTATTTCATTTAGAGCAGGTTTAGTAGGTTGATTCCCAAAAATAAAAATATGCCGTGCTCACTAAATAATTTACGTATGTTTTTTTCCGACATTTAATAAGCCATTTGTGCTGAATCGCCTAACTGATAATACCTATTCATAGATTAGTTTACCAAATAAATAACTTTGGACGGATTACGATCAAGTTCGTTATGTATCTTTGCATCCGATTATCACACATAAGTATTGGTATTCAAAAATAACCAATGGCGCAAATTGACATATACCTATATGCATAGCTAGCACTAGATTCCGATATAGGGATATGGTTTATATATTGGAATTTTCTTTTTATACAGGTATAGAATTACAAATTTATTTTTGCAAAGCTGATCAATAAACTCCAAGTTCATAATAAAAAAAAATAACAAAGGAATGTAGCTCATTTCATCAAATTATTTCATCAAAAATTCAAATCAAATTTTTTATTACAATGGTTTACATTCCAATTTACAATTCATTAAATACAAGTAAAAAGTACAGAGTAAAAATTTAATGGATATGTAAATGCTCAGCAATACCTCCAGATTGAAAAGCAAAAGATAATACCCATTAATTATTTACTCTTGTACAAGTTAATTATAATTTGGTACAAAAAAACATAAATATTTCAACAGATATACCCCTCACATTAAAAGTTTAAACATGCGTTTATATAAAAAACGTTACTATCTTGGGATTAAATCATCTAATGCTTGACGCGTATAAAAATTAAATAATACCCTCATTGATTGATGTCAGATCAATCGTTGAATGTTTGCTAGATGAAGCACTTTACAAGAGTATTTTGCGCAGTAAATATGTTTCTCAATAACTACATACTCTATATAATTCTATCTATTGTAATATATCAGAAACTAACATCATTGTTAGTTTCTGATATATTTAAAAATCCTATTGTAAGTGTTTAATATCAATAAACTTGTTTTATGAATCCTGTAAGTGGTATTAATTTTATTTGTAGGCATAATTCTAATTAATTATTGCTTTAAGGAGGTGATAATCAATATTACAGTATCGAATACGTGTCATCTAACAACAGTGGTACTGCGATATATTCTTACCTATTTTTTTCTAGTACTTGTTCTGAATAACTAAATACAAGTGTAGTTATTGAAATATTCACACACATTATTATGACTGAACCGAGCTGTCCGTGCGAACGTGTCTCGTTTGATATATTGAAATCCCATTTCTAGCACATTGTGAATGCAACCTGTTTACAACTGAGAATATATATATATACATATATTATGATTTAATGATTTAAAATAACAACGTCAACGAAAAAGAGAAAATATTTTTATACGTAAATAATATACGAAAATTTGTTTTAAATGTTACATCTGATGTAACATTTCTTAAGCATAATTAGCACCAATTGATGATATTATAATATGTAATAAATAACATCGAATCGACGTAGTAAATATCAATCTATTAATTACAAATAAAAAACCTTAACGAATTAGGACAAAAACGATAATATATAAAGAATATAAATTTCGAATAAGGTATGCTTAGGCACTGGTTGACTACATAAGTACGAGATTTTAATCATTGATTGCCTCACCCTACGTACCCATAAATTTCCCCATTAAGTACCTTTCAATGAATGCCCCATTCACATTATATAAAAGCTTATGAAAGGTAGGTTTAAATTCGTTTTTAAGAATTTTTACAGTCTTAATATTGATTTCACCAAGACTTGTCGCCTTGATTTTTATAATTTAGGTAGCTCATTTGAAAATCTTTTAACATTTTCGATATCCCAATTAAGTCGGAAACATGAGATGATATTTTCTTATGTTTAGATAAGTACAACGTTATTTGTTCTACGTGGGCCTAAATGGTCTCTAAATTCCAATGGAAGCTTCTTAAAGTATATTGTAAACTCTGAATAATTAAAATAAACAATTTTACATAACATTCTTTGAAATTTCTTAATAGTCTAATATAGTCAATAAATATTTAACTTATTATTTAATGTACAAGTAAAGGCACACTAATAGGCAAGCGTTTCCTGGACCTACTTTATGTTACTAGAAACTCGGTTTTAGGGTAAAATAATTGATATTACAGTTACAATAGCCAACGCTGAGTGACTTGCCAGCCTTACTATTTTCGAGCCAGCCAGGTGAACTTTCGGCCATGACAAGGTGAGTAAACAAAGTTCACCTGACATTTGCTCAACTGTACACGCGACACCGTCGCATAGTAGGTATGTCAGAACGGTGCATCTCGGAAGTGCGTTTCAAGTTAGATCATCACAAACATAGCAAAGTATTGGTGACATAAGTGACAATGTTGCATGGCAAGCAAAATATACAGTATGAAACAAATAAAATCTTGTAAATTAACATGTTATGTTTGATGTAGGTAAGTAATTTACTTTCAGTCAGGTAAAGCAAAGACGTTTGTGAGCATATTAAGTTACAGCAAGTACAGTTGCTACAATTGAAATTTCGAAGGTATTACAATCGGCTAGATCTGGAAACCATCCAAACGAATTGGAGCATTATATCTAATGCAAATTTATTACTTTAAGAAAATCAATGTAATTTTCAGTCGCTTGGCGTGCAGATTAATTAAAGCAGTATGAAGAGACAAACACAAAAAACACACATCATTAAATATAATAAATAATAAATGTTTTAATAAATATGTTTTGTAAATGATTGAAAATAGTCAATAGTTTAAGAAATTGCTAAAGCTAAGGTAAAAATAAAAAACAAATAAAAAAATGCAATTTGTCACCCATGTCAACCATTGTGAAATACATTAGGCAAGCAATATGTATATGTAACGTCGCATTGCAATCAATCGTCTTTAAATTTATATAGCACAGATTAAAAATAAAAACCCGATTTGCACAATACTGATTCGTCGCGTGACATGTACCTAAGTTTTGATATGCTTACGTACAAACGTAATCCATGAAAATAGCTTGAAAATGAAACATATACGAGTACAGCATGTTGGAGTTCCAGTGTATTTAACGTAGTTTAATAAAAGCTTTGTAATTATTTCATTTAATTATGCTCAAATTCAGCGCGCTACGTTTGTATGAAAGCAGCATGGATAGTCTGTTTTGCCTCGTTTAATATCGCGGCTTGTGTCACACCCTAAGTCGTGATTACATAGTTTAAGTAAGGCTGATCTTGGCTTAATATTATTAATTATTATCTCTCGAACAATAATATACCACCGTCTGAAGCGACATATTGTCAACTTACTTACTGACTGAATCGAGATAAAGTGTCGCTATCGAAATATGGAAGACTACATTCTGCCTCTAGATTAATTAAATATTTTAAGTATTTTTACTTATTAAATATTTAAGGCATTTGATTTCTACTAAAATAGAATTTACAAATCATCTCATGATTCCTGTCATTTATAAACTTCTTTCAAAGCACCTTGCTTAGATCACTTTTACAACGTTTGTTGTAAGGATAATATATACAGGTTAACATTAAAAACATCTGGTAATTTATATTCCGTACGACTGCGAATCTGTGTAGTTAGCGATCTAGATAATTCTCATATATTAATTTTCGTCATAATATTGTCTTTGAAAGATAATACATTTAATATTACATAAATTATTACTTGTTCTTCTAGACAACTAGCCTGCCTGCAACTGCTTGTGTGGGTAGGCACCTAGTTGGTCCGTAACTGACAACTGACTGAACCTATACGTAGGCGCAAGCGCAGTGCCGACGCGGCACAGCTGCAGTTGGGGCCATTACTTAGCTTTTATTAGTTAAATAAATATTCAGGAACTGAATCCTTAACTACGTGAAGTCTACCAACTAAATTTCGCTGTTACTGAGATTTAAAAAATCTATTAAAGATTTCCTCATTCACATCATACATAGGTATATAATTTCTCTAATATGTATCTGTAATGAATAACATTTACATTTACAACCAAAGCTTTCAACATTGAATAAACTATTATAAAATAACCTTAACAAGTCCTAGACAAAAAATCATAGCCTGTGTTGAGTTATACTTCGAAGAAGTCAAATCGTTATTTACATCTAAAATCACTAATAAGGCAAGTCAAATGAAAATGCAATTTATAATTGAAACCACTAGTACTCTGCGCTCTAGAGTTTCTACAGAATGGCGAGCAGCCAGCGGCATCAGCGCCGGACCGCGGCGCAGCTCGGCGCGGCGCGGCGGGCCGCTCGGTAGCCTCTTCTGGACGAGCCGCTACGACGTCGCGTAATAAATACTAACTACTCCTACTGCGCTTTTCTATTCGCGCCATCAATAAACGAACAATATAAACAACTAAGAAACCTACACTAATTCAGTTCAATGAGAATTGCAAATAATGTTAGCACATCATTATGCGGTTATCTAGGAGACTACCATTTGATAAATGATCACCTTGAGTAATTATTTTGTACCCTGAAATTTTGTAAGTAATAAAATTAAGTAACAAGTACATAAGTGCGAAATAACAAGTAAAATAAGTAGAAACATTCATAAATCTCTTTGAAGATAGTTCTCTGAGAAATGAATTTGAACATAATAATAAATATAACAACTCTTTCTTTGATCTACATCAACAAACTTACTGTAGTAATAGATTTATATATTTGAAACTAGAGCTCAAAACCTACTCAATGCAACTTTGATCATAATAATATCCGCTTGTAACTCCGCGATGAGGCACGCAACCCTCTGCTCGTGCTCAACTCAGATCTTTGTAAATCAACTAATAATTATGGAGAAATTACGAGTTCGATAATAATATTGCAGAGTTATTTAAGACTCTTGCTTGGCCATTTGCTCGTTAGCGTTCGATTGATTTTTGTGAATTATTTTTAGATGTGCAATCATATTATCTTTACGAGTAAACTCTTTGAAGCAAATAGGGCATGGAAAAACTTTGACGTCTTTCTTGTGAGAAGTGACATAATGCCGACAAAAGTTGCTAATGTGAGTATAAACTCGAGAACAGATTTTACATCTGAAAACATTTTCTCCTTCTTTGATGCAATAATCCCTAACAGATTCGTTAGTCTCCTCGTGATAGTTGCCCAAGTTGACCATGTTATTTTTCCTTATAGGGGAAGGGAATATGCGATGTTCCCAGTTGGTCTGCGCTAGGTCAGCGACCTCGTTGTTGGTGAGGCTCAGACTGTTCTGCTCCAGTTCGGCGGCGAACAGCTGAGTGGCAAGAGCCGGCATTAGCACGGTTTCGGGTGCGAACTTGTCGAAGCTGTTGAGAGCAGGGTTCAAGTTAGAAAGACCGGAGAGCTGATTGAATAAGTTTCGGGCTCTAATTTTTGACATTTGGGGTAGTAGTTTTTTACTATTCTTTGGCTTTAAACTTCTGCCCAGTCGATTGTTGTCGTCTGCATCTTTAATGGGGCCATCCTGTGAGTTAGAGTTATTGCGGCTCCTGTCGGGGTTGTACTTGTACTCGATAGGTTCGTTATAGCCGTCGGTGGCGTCGGCCGCGGGCTCCTGCTTAATGGATCCATTTTCGATAGAGAGGGTCGGCCCGTTTGTTGAGTTATTGTTCTGGTGTAATTCCCCTTTTGACGCTTTTTCCGGATCTGAAATATTATAATTTCAGCTCTAATTTTGGGATTCTTTTTCTTATTGTTTTACAACATATATTTATGATATTGATTGGAAATATTTTGACGCAGCACACTTATTTGAATGTTAAGTTCGATTATTTTGATGTCCTTAAAATATTTCCAATTGCTTTTAATGAAGGAAAGCTATTGGGAATAAGCCTTGTTTGTTTTCCCTTTTAATTATCGTCATGTTTATGTAAATGATATGTAATAAAAGAAATTTAAGGAGAAGAAATAATATAACCCAAACCATTACACACACCGAGTTGCCCCTGGCCATTCCTCTAATAGCTCTCCCCAAAAGCAGAAAAGCAAGCAATAGTTACTGTTGTTTGATAGAAGAAAAAGCATCTTTGTTACTTGAATACGTCAAAAATAATTTAATAGATATCACTTACCCCTTTTGGATAAACTTTAAATAGGTATGTAAATAAGTACTCAAATACACTTCACTTTTGTCACTTAAACATTTCCCTACATCAAAGCTTATATCCCATTAGCTTTTCCCTTTTTTCGTTAATAATTTAACTGTCATTAAACAGTGTTAGGTCAATGGAAAGGAAGATTATGTATTTACAAAAGAAATGTAAGAATATGTATAAAATAACCGCTGAACGTTCTCAGAAACAATCGAAGTACCTCTTCATATGATTCGGGATGGTGAACATAATAATATGAATTAAAGGTGTAGAGTTACTTGAAAAACCAATTTTGGGCTATAAAACATGTGTCGAACGCCACCTAGGAAATTAAACATTATTGAAATAGGCCTCGACCAACATTTGATTCACGTACCTGCAGACTCAGAGTCCTTCCCTGTCAGCTGCGCGTCCGTGGAGTGCGCGTCGTCGCCCTCGTCGATCAGCAGCGCCTCCCCGGCCTCCTCGCCCCCCGATGTCGCTCCGTCTTCCGCACTGAAGTTATCCATGGACATTTTCACCTCAAGCATTTCTGGCGATCCTCTGATTAACTGATCGCCGGGCCGGTTTGATGCGGCGTGTGATGCTGACTCGGGTATGAACTCCCCCGGTGGACTCGCAGCAGTGGTCAGTGCGTCGCTCGAACTGCCACTCAGTTTTCTCGGCCGGCCTCTTTTTCTTTTCGGTTGCATTAGAGCATTTCCAAGTAAAGGCATTAATAAATTTGGGGGTGCTCCACCAGTGGGCATTCCTGAAGCTGGTCTTTTCTGTTGCATGTAAGGATGTATTCTGTGAAGCTGTGGAGGAGGGGTGTGGGCGGAGGCGGAAGTTTGTTGCTGTTGTTGAATTAAAGAATTCGTAAGAGCAGGGATATCACATTTTTCTTCGTTTACTTCAGTGAGTCCTTTTATTCTTAAACTTTCAGCCACTTTTAAGAATGCCGTAAGTCGTTCTTGGTCGACGCTTACTTCCCCTCGGTACATGAAATCTAATAAGCTCTTCATGTCTGAATATGGAACGTCTTTTAAAATGACGATCGGATGTTTTTCTTGATGGTTGACGAAGAGAGCCTGGAAGTACGGGCTGCAGGCTGATAGTACCATTTTGTGGGCTTTAAGCAGCTGACCGTCCACTGCGAGGGTGACGTCGGTGAAGGTCTCAGCGTGAAGTAGCTGGTCGAATACAGACAGCATATTCGATTGGTGGTTATTCCACCTCAAGCAGAATCTTTGCGAAGCCATTTTGCCTGTATAATCACTTCTTTGTTAGGAATATTTCACCTTCTAGGATTCGTTATCTAATATGTCAACAATCTATAATGATGTATACATAAGTATTTTTTCTCTTGTTCCATGAACAATTCTATAAAATAACAACTATAGTAGTTTTTTTACATTTTAAGATCCATTTTTACTTTCTGTTTCGTAGATTTTGTGACGAGCGGAGGGGGACCTGGAAAAGAGAAAACCAGTGTGAGCATTATATTTTCACACGTAACCTATGGAGTAAGTACGTTGGGTTTTGATGTGTTTAGACGCTCTCCCAATTGCTGGACATAAATATGTTTAAGTAAATAGTACCCCAAGAAAAATAATATTTTTTTATCAATGCAGGTTTTATGTAAGGTGTCCAGGAGAAACACAAACTATTTTAAACATGAATTCCTGAGGTTGAAAGAAGCAAAAAATATTGATAGAAATGTCCTTATGTACATTCATTTACCAAACTGAAAGTTCTGATTATTAAAATCTGATTCTGCACAAAAAAATTATGTCTGCATACTCTGCATACAAGGTTGTCTAGACTAGACTGCGTAGCGGCAACATCGCAATCAAAATGTCGTTTTGTACTTAGACGTGATAAAGAAAATTGAGATCATTTCAAAACTAAATACCTATGCCAGATCTAAAAAATGTGTGACTGTTTGTGAAATGTGATTGATTTTGTCGCTTGCTGATAAAGTATTCATGACATAAAGATTCATTTAAAAATGGACCTTATCAACAAGCTACAAAGTGGTCGACATTTCACTAAAAAGAAGCATAAATATGGTCAGGAATATGCTGGATAAAATAGTTGAATTCCCCCCCAAGTCCCGAGCACGTTTGTTATCCAGAAGCGACGTCAGTAGCCATACTTAAATTATTTAAGTATCATAAATGATGTAACAAACTTGCTTTTAACGTATGTGCATAAATGCTCTTCTATGAATAAAATATGCTAAACGTATGGCATCTCTATAATAAACATGTGTTAGGTTTTATTTATTTTTGTTATTATTTTTAAGGCGTTGCTAAAAAAAGTTAATATCTTCTTATTTATTTTATATCATTTGCTTTCATTTCAAGGCAGTTATGTTTAGTTGTAATCTATGGTTTGCACGAAATCATTCATTGTAATGTGATTGGTTGAAAATGTGACGGGTCACACATAAAGTCGTTCGACGATTGGCTGCTGTCATCGGTATCGCGACGACATCCGCCAATCTGAGGGTTGGATTTTTCCCGCCAGAACTTGGGGCTTTTTGACCGGGCAGAGAGGATGACGCGGGAATTGGGTTTTGGGATAGAGCCGATAGAGGAGCGAAACCTGGGTTTTGTTGGAAGGGCTATCTATTTAATAATTGATACGTATTTAAAATAAGCTCTTAACACAACTCTTTTGTACCAAATGTTTTAAATAATTAAACACAATAAACGATAATGTCTTCATATGGTATTCTTCGCGGCGCAACAGCACAATAAGTTATTTGTAATTTGGAGTTTTCCTTTAAGATCAACTGCCCGTACCTACGGTGATTCCAGTGGAGGGTATTATACATGTGTTACAAAAATATTACATTTTTATAGGCTTTTTCTAACTATCCCCATTTGTTGTTTGTTTAGATCAAATGTTGCATTGCATTGCAGTTGCATCGTAACGTATGTTGAAACTTTCTGAGTTTGAGAGATGAGTTGACCGTTGATATAAAAGTACAGTCAGTTATAAAAAAAAAATACATATCAAACAGATAACGAAACTCCCGTAACATTTTCGGGTAATTACCGATACAACCTACTGTTTTTCAATTACTTATTTGTGCTCAATACATAATTATACCCAAGTAGGTAGTAATGTACTTAATAACTACATGAATAAGAAATTTAAATTATGATTATTTTTTAAAGAAGGCAACCGCATTATTAACTTATGAAAATATAAAATTCAGAGTTTCTATTGTACCTAGTGTATTGCGTTTATGCGTGTAGCTAAAATAGCATACATACGCTGTCTTGTGTGTCACTGTATTGGCGGGAAAGCCAAGAAAAGTAACTCTCACTGTCTATGGTACTAATAGCTATGGGCTTGGACTTGTGAGTGAAGTTGTTGGAAATACATTGGGCATTGCCGAGTCAGTGTTACTGTTCAGGTGTAAACATATTATAATATAACGTGATACATCTAAAATAAAAACCGGCCAAGAGCATGTCGGGCCATGCTCAGTGTAGGGTTCCGTCCGTCACAATAGGCAACCCTAAAAAGTGTTTTTATAGATACCATGCTCAATATGCTTATAATAATTAACTATTCGATGATACTTTCGATCACACCCGTCCCGACCCCATCAGCTCCGGAAAAATCTTAACAGCGCGAAGTAGGCCACGGTACAGCGCCATCTCTCGGTATATTGGGTAACTAATTTATACAAACAAGACTGGTTATGTATGTTGGGTTTTCGGGGGTAACTTTTGATCGCGTGAATCCATTTGAATCATTTTTTTTCATCAGAAGGAAGATACGTCCGGGATAGTAAATTAAGTACTCAAGATAAAAAAAAATGTTTGCATACACGGTTAAATTCCAGTTCAAAATAATTTGTCGAATAAAGTTCTTCTTTTGTAATTTTTTTCATATTTTTTGTATTCATAGCCCCACATTTTTAAACTTCTGGATATATTATTTCCGAAAATATTAACTTTATCAAAAACTGTTCTTAAAAATGCTCATTATTTTTCAAATACCTATCCAATGATATGTCACACTCTCGGATTGAAACGAAGAAAAATCACCCCCCCCCCCCCCCCCACTTTACGTTACCCTACGGAACCCTAAAAAGGAAGATTTGCGTTCATTATCATTACGAGCCTAATTTTATTACTAACTTTTACTGACATAATGATATTCTGACATAAGTGCACTACGTTCAACGTTATAAATTTTATAATTTTTAATGTTCTAGGTACTTCTCTCATTATTTGGATGACAACGTTTCGAAATTGTATATTTGGGTTAAACACAAAACGATGTTCGGAATATTTTCGGTGGACTTTGAGGTTCGTGGGCTGTGAAGGTTGATTTTCTTATTGAACCCTTCTCCACATTAAAAAGTACTATGATATTCTGAATTGTATGATAAAAATCATGACTACATGTACACAAGCTTAACTATTGGTCACAGGAAAGATCGGCTCTACAGTTCAGCTGAACACGTACTTTTTCTTTCCTGTGGTCAATAGTTAACAGCTTGTGGACATGTAGTAATGATTTCTATCATACAATGCAATAGAAAGGGAGTAACCCTTAATGTAGATACGGCTTAAATAAGAAAATCAAGCTTTATAGGAAAGACTCCGAACATCGCCGTTCTTGCCACTAGATGACGGTTTTGCGCTTAGTAGACGGCAGCAGTATAGTATCATCTGATTCCATTGTTTTCGCGTTAGCTGCCGTATTCGAGGAGGGTGTGGGCACACATTTCAAATTGGGTAGAACCATCAGCAGATCAACGGTTACCTGACTACACTAGGTTTAGATTTATTCACTCTGAACTTTAGAACCTGCCTTGCGTATATCAAAACAGGGGTAGTTTGCGCATCTTTGGCATTACCTGGGTTAAGCTGATGACAGCCATCATCTTAACCCTGTGGAAACGAGTGCTGTAAATGGCTCGAGACGTAGGGTCATGGTGTTAATAAACGCCATTAAGCCGTTCTAAAGTGTTTAATTTCAATGACTAACAATCGCGGTAACAGAAGACAATATTAAAACAAATCCATTAAAAGTTCATGTATCGGAATAGAAGCAAAATATAAAGTGAATAAAAGTTTTAGGACTGTTGTAGGTCAAAACTTTAATGGCTTGAGAATTCATGTAAGTTCAAAAATCATGTGATCATATTAAGCCGATTTTTGATCTTATCGGACCTACTTACTTCTTTGAGCGTAACATGAATCCTACGTAACCGTAATCGATAGCGACTTCGTAATTAGATAGTGTTTCATCTTGCTCGTTTTAACTGTACTAGTATGACTACAACATATTACCATGGTTTATAGAGAAATGGAAAGGTTTATAATAAAACAAAATCCCCTAATGAGGGCTCCACTGGACGCTCTGCGTACTCTTAAAGACTTGGTGGATTATCGTAGGTACCTACGACGAGCCTAGGCTGGCCAAGTAACCTTCATCGGTTACCAGCGACGTTTATAATGTACCTAGGTAGGAACATTAACTAGCTTCTACCAGCCAGTGATGTTGGCGAGTGATTTTTAAATGGGCCAAATAAAACCTACGTACATTGATTATTGAAGTGCCTTTTGCATTTAAAAATGGAAACGCATTCCTGAAAGGACTTAAACCTTAAAGCTTTATTCATTTCAACAAATCAGTCTGCTAAAGTTCATACCTCAGCCGATTTCATTCAAAATCTTGGATTTAGTCATTACACTGAACACATACAACATAGGTAACAGTAGGATCAGAGTAAAGCGTGCACTAACTACCCTAGCGAGATAGGTATCTCTAGGTACAATAATAGTAGAGGTATGTATGTATACTTAGTCTTCTAGCGATGACCTAGATTTCTGCTGAATTTTTATTTGATTTAAAACTGTTATGAAGCTTATGTACAGAGATTCATAAGTTATTGTTTTTTGTTGTTTTTTACGTTTCCGTACCCAAAGAGTAAAAAACCCTATTACTAAGACTCCGCTTTCCGTCCGTCCGTTCGTCCGCCTGTCTCCAGGCTGTATCTCATGAACCACTATACATAGTTAGACAGTTGAAATTTTCACGGATGATTCGGCTCTCACATAGAGTTATTAATTTACACATATGACCTTTAATTATGTTACTCGTTGTCTTATTAAATACAATACAAAAACGATATGAGCAACAAAACCTCCTTTGTGGCTCAAAACTAACACAACCTTTATATTGAAATAAGAAAAATAATTGTCTATTTTGGCAGTCTGCCTTCTTAGTGTCAATGAAAACAGTTTGACGTAAGTATATTTTTTTTTTTTTTTTTTTTTATGCTATAGGGGGCAAACGAGCAAACGAATCACCTGATGGTAAGCGATTAACGTCGTCCATGGACACCCGCAACACCAGAGGTGTCGCAAGTGCGTTGCCGGCCTTTAAGGTGGGAGTACGCTCTTTTCTTGAAGGTTTGAAGGTCGTATCGGTCCGGAAACACCGCTGGCGACAGTTCGTTCCACAGTTTAGCTGTGCGAGGCAGGAAGTTTCGGGAAAAGCGCACAGTTGAGGACTGCCAACCATCTAAATGGTGAGAGTGGAAATATTGTCGCGTAGGGCGATGGCGGAAAGAAGCGACAGGGATTAATCCGAACAATTCCTCGGAACACTCCCCATAATACATGCGATAGAAAATACAGAGTGAGGCCACATCTCTACGCAGCGCCAAGGGATCAAGCCGATCAGAAATACGTTGGCAGTTGACAATTCGAGCTGCTCTCCGTTGGATGCGGTCTAGAGGAAGAAGCTGGTACTTAGGTGCCCCTGCCCAAAGATGAGAGCAGTATTCCATATGCGGGCGAACCTGCGCCTTATAAAGCTGTAGGCGATGGGCCGGCGTGAAATACTGCCTCGATCTATTGAGCACACCGAGCTTCTTCGAGGCCAATTTGGCCTTACCCTCTAGGTGGCCGCGGAACTGGACTTCACTCGAGATGTCAACGCCAAGGATTCCAATACTGGCTGTGGCAGATAGGGGAGTGCTCTCAAAACGAGGTGACGCGACGAACGGAAGTTTTTTTGCGGTGAACGCGCAAACCTGTGTCTTTGTAGGGTTAAAATGGACCAAATTAAGTCGACCCCAATCTGAGACTTCTTTTAGGGAGGTCTCAATTTCGGACACAAGTTTGTTCCGGCTCTCAATGACGTTTTCCCGGGAAATATTGGCGCGGCCGGTGTAGGAGGCATCACCCGTACTATCATCAGCATAACAATGAATGCCGCTAGTTTGCAACATGTCATTGATATGCAGGAGGAATAGCGTGGGTGATAGCACACAGCCTTGAGGGACACCAGCATTCACAGACATTGAGTCTGAGCATTCACCGTCAACTAGGACCTTAATGCTTCTGTCTGCTAGAAAACTGCTGACCCATTCGCATAATTTCCCGGGGAGCCCATAGCATGGAAGTTTCGAAAGAAGTGCTTTGTGCCAAACGCGATCGAAGGCCTTCGCTACATCCAAACTAACTGCCAGTGCCTCACCTTTACTCTCTATCGCCTGTGCCCAGCAATGTGTCAGGTAAACTAAAAGATCACCAGCCGAACGACCCCTACGGAAACCGTATTGTTGGTCACTCAGCAGCTGGTGATCCTCTAGGTACCAGAGGAGCTGACGATTGATGATGGACTCCATAATCTTAGAGAAAAGGGAGGTTATAGCTATCGGCCTGTAGTCGGATGGATTTGAGCGGTCGCCTTTTTTAGGGATCGGGTGCACCAAAGCTGACTTCCACGAAGTCGGGACTACGCCAGAAGAGTAGGAGAGCCGAAAAAGACGCGTTAAGACCGGCGCCAACTCAGGAGCACACATCTTGAGAACAATTGCAGGGATTCCATCAGGCCCACTGGACTTATGGGTTATGTATATGATACATTTATGATTATCAACGCTAATCTCATCCGTGAAAATATTCGATTCTATCAAATTTTATCAAAATTAACTTACAATAGTTATGTATCATCATGGCTTCAACAAATTTAAAGCAGGGTAAAAAAAATTGTTGCTCGATCTCGTGAAATTGTAAATACCTATTGTATTATAATTGTAAAACGTATTTGTACTGGAAAACTTTGTTCCTTATTTTTAACCGACTTCAAAACAGGAGGAGGTTTTTTTCGTGAAGACACGTGAAGCGATTTACAACATTCTTTTTGTATTTGATAGGGTACTCTTTCGAGATGGTTCCATGTAAATTATATCAAAATCGGTCAAGTAGTTTATGAAATATCAACAAAAATCGGTTGAAGTCGGTTTTTAATTTGTTTAATTAGATGGTTATTATCAATTATTAATCCGACGTAATATCGGACTGTTACTTACATCAAACAGTAAAATATTGACATACATATGTATGTGTTTTTTATATATTGTACACAAGTACTTATATAGCTTCAATAAATACCTATAATGAATGAATGTTCAAATTCATGTCGCTTCTGCATAATAAATTTCCTAGGTCTACCGGTTAGTAATGTCATCTAATCATCTGGGCAGGTGCTATTTATATATTTTGAAAATAAAAAGTAATATTTTAAATAACATCTTGGTTAGAATACACCTAGGTATCTACCTACCAAAATTTTTTCAACCGACTTCAATATTTCTAAAGGAGGAGGTTCTCAATTCGTCTGATTTTTTTTTAAATGGATACTCATAACTCCGTCATTACTGAACCGATTTGATTTTTTTTTTTTTCTGAAAGTAGATGGTTCCAGGTTGGTCCCGTTTTTTTCAAAATCCTTTTCTGCTGATGGGATCCATGAGGAACTGAGGGAACTCCTCAAATTTGAAAGGCACATGCATGCTGATTTGGGTGATTTCTTAAGAAACTCGAGCATTTCTTCACGAAAATCATCAATTTGGTGGAGTGGATCTGATAATGAAAACCAGGGATGGCAAAGTGGAACTGCTTCGTAATTCCCAGGACTATCATCCGATTCAAAAAAATATTTTTTTGTCTGTATATTGATGGTTCCAGGTTTGTCCCGTTTTTTTCAAAATCAATTTCTGATGATGGATCCATGAGGAACTGAGGGAACTCCTCAAATTTGAAAGGCACATGCATAATGATTTGGGTAGTTTCTTAAGACACTCGAGCATTTCTTTACGAACATCATCAATTTGGTGGAGTGGACCTGATGATGAAGACCAGGGATGGCAAAGTGGAACTGCTTGTTAATTCCCAGCTCTATCATCCGGTTTGAGACATTCATCTTTTCTTTGTAAAGAAATACCTTCAAGAGAGTCCTATTTGATTATAGTTCTATTTTGATGATGGACTTCAGGAGGGATTGAGAGAACTCCTCAAATTTTAACGGCACATGCATTCTGATTTGAGGGTTTCCTTAAGTAACTAAAACATTGTTTTGGGGGAGCCAACATTTTGATGAAGTGGACCTGATAATGAAGACCAGGGATGGCAAAGTGGAACTGGTCAATAAACCTAGCTCTACTTATTATCCTAGTTGTGACATTCATCTTTTTGATTTGATTTATATTTTGATGATGGAGTTCCAGAAGAATTCAGAGAACTCCTCAAATTTGAACGGCAGGTTCATTGTGATTAGAGGGTGTTCATAATAAGCTTAGGCATTTTCTTACTGTGGCCATCATTTTGCTGGAGTGGACCTGATGTTGATAATCAGGGATGGCATAATGAAGCTGCTCGATAATTTACAGTCTGTCACCCAATTTTTACACATTGTTATTTCGTTTGTTTTAAAGGTCTACAAGGGAGTTCCGTTTGATTATACTTCACATGTAATGATGGAAGCCCTGGGACATTAAGAAAGCTCCTCAATTTTCAATCGTACACGTGCGGTGTATTGGATATTTGTGAAGTAAACTGGCTAACTCAAACAAATTCAAAATTTCACTTTTACCGGGAACCAAATGAAGTCGGTTTTTTTTTCTTAAAAATTATTTTGTTTTGCTGTCATATTATAGGCATTCCGATAAGTAATTTTTTGGTTGAGTCATGTACCTACCTATATGTAGGGTTTTTTTTAAGTAGGTAGGTAGTTATTGTACATGCTTTTATTACGCCATTATTTTCAGTTTAGGTTTACTGTGATTTTACTGGATTTTTTAAAATTTAAGTTGTTGATAAATATACACATAGACTGGAAATAATTAAGAGTTAATTATTGAAATTAAATACTTTAGAACGGATTAATCGCGTTTATTAACACCATGATCCTACGTTTCGAGCCCTTTACAGCACTCGTTTTCACAGGGAAGATGAAACGTAGGATCATGGTGTTAATAAACGCGATTAATCCGTTCTAGTGTTTAATTTCAATGAATAACAATCGCGGTAACAGAACACAATATTAAGAGTTAATTAATTGAGGGCGCCTCTAGTCATCTAGTGGCAAGAACAGAACAGCGCAGCGAGTAGGTATCGCTCGCGGGCCGCGGGTAGCGCACGGCGCGTCGCACAGCGGCCAGTCGGAAAACAATCGCGCCCCTGACTGTGGAGTTGGACTGCTCACTCCCACAGAAAACGTCCACTAAACTAAGCCGAATCAAAACGAAACATTGCTTAAAAAACACAACAACATTAATTATTTTGTAAATTATAATTTAATAACGTCAAACTCCCAATCGCGAAATAAATCCAATCAGAATCTGATTGGAAACCAAAACATAATGTATGAATTGCAAAAAACACGATTACTTGCTCCACATACACAGGTGCTTGCTGACCACAAACGTTATCGCGGTATAAACGGGCGCTCGAATTATTACTACGCACCCAGCCGAGCGCGTTACATTACGTCATCACAATGGCATTATTACCTATGATATTCACATCGATTCGAACGGTACGCCAAGATAAGAGCCGTTATTCGTAAAATATCACTGCACTAATATTAGAAGACATACCAAACGTATCCACACCACAATCAACTCGACCCTTTTATGGGAATGAGGATCAGCCCTTCCGCCATAGTCCGAGTCCGCGTTTGCGTCGCACCCCGCTCACCCGACGACTGACGGCCACAACCCCGCGCCGCGCCGAGCACCGACACCGACTCGCGCTCGCTCCGCGACTCGAATATCTCACAAAAAATACGCCGTCATCATTGAAATGGCGGCAGAGGATATATTCGGCGCGGGGTGGACGGTAAACTATTGATTAATAGAAATTTATTGATTTCTTCTCAACCCAGGGAACTCAGATCATCCATTCTACTAGTTATCTATTACCGATATTATATATATTATTTCATCGAATATTCAACATGTTAGTACGGTACGTAAAGGAAATAAAGTTTTACAACTCCCAAGAGCGATATTATTTGTCGACGGTTAGAATACTCTTAGAACAAAGCGTAAAAAAAAAAGATAACAGATTTTGATATTGCTTTAGGAATTAAAAAAAAATTCGTTACCAACCTTTTAAATCTAAGGAAAAAATATACAAGAGGAAAATTTTTTCTTCAGATAATCGTATTTAACTATTTGAACGTCGCCTATCATTTAATAACATATTTGACCAGAGCTTATTTCAATATAATACGAAAACTTAAAAAAAAATATTACTCTTCGAAAACATTACGCAAGTGCTTTATGGTAACTGAAATGCATTTAATATTATTAAAGATAACTATTAGAGCCCATTTCTAACACATTCATCAATGGCTTAAATTTATGTAGGCACTAGAATTTAAAAAAAATTCTCCTAGCCATAAAAAAATTCTCATAATTTTCAAGTCAAGGTCATTAGTTCAAAATCATTTAAATAGTATGTATACGGAAACTCTAAGGATTTCATCGAAAGATTCAACTTTTATTATCTTATCAATTCTAGGCGTAATTCAAATGCTCGAAGCTACGCGCGGGAATTAATATCGCGTGTGTTTCGCGCGGAACGGGGGCGGTTTGACCAATCACATCACAGCCGGCGCGCCAGGCGCCTTTGCCTCTCGGTGAATCGGTACGTACATCGGTAGGTGGTTGTATTTGCACCTTGTCTCACTTGTCTGTCAATAACAACAAATAACATAACAATGATGTCGATAATATGACTACAACTGAGTGTTTACGCAAGATAGTTATATCAAAATGTCAATGTCGTGTGATAATATGTGATAATATGGGTCTGTTAAGTTTTTATGAATAAGGCGGTTACACGTTATTGTCAGGGTCCTAATATTTTTGAAGCATTGAAAATGATCATATATTTATGAACTCGATTGTACAATTAAACACGTGTCGAGGTTTATATTATTGGTGGTGGCTTGTATATCTGTTTGCGTATTTATTTTTTGCGGTGGGAGGGTGGGAAGACTATTTGCATGCAAAAAATACGCAAGTAGGTACGACGGGTTGGCACTAATTGACTAGCACGTCTGGGTCGATGTCAGTGAAAAAGACTTAGATGTTTTTTTGCCGAAAGTGCAAAAAACATGGAGTTGTAAAAGACTTAAAATTTTGTGACGAAAAGTGCGATATTCATACATAGGTAAATTTAACAAAAACTTAGTTTTTTACCAGAATTAGTGCGCTGGACTTGGTCAAATTTTCGATGGTTGTTGTGCTATGATGACACCTACTTTTTATGTTAGTATCGTATAGAACACGCTAAAATAAGCATGTTTTGTATGGACCGTTTTTTTCTAAAATAAAAAATGGCCGACTTATTTGACCCCAAAGATGAACAATTTTAGATCTTAGTTAAATTTTCGATGGTTGGTGTGCTATGATAACACGTACTTTTTATGTTAGTATCGTGTAGAGCACGCTAAAATAAGCATGTTTTGTATGGACAGTTTTTTTCTAAAATAAAAAATGGCCGTTTTATTTGACCCCAAAGATGAACAATTTTAGATCTTAGTAAAATTTTCGAAGGTTGTTGTGCTATGATGACACCTACTTTTTATGTTAGTATCGTATAGAACACGCTAAAATAAGCATGTTTTGTATGGACCGTTTTTTTCTAAAATAAAAAATGGCCGACTTATTTGACCCCAAAGATGAACAATTTTAGATCTTAGTTAAATTTTCGATGGTTGGTGTGCTATGATAACACCTACTTTTTATGTTAGTATCGTGTAGAGCACGCTAAAATAAGCATGTTTTGTATGGACAGTTTTTTTTCTAAAATAAAAAATGGCCGACTTATTTGACCCCAAAGATGAACAATTTTAGATCTTAGTAAAATTTTCGATGGTTGGTTTGCTATGATAACACCTACTTTTTATGTTAGTATCGTGTAGAACACGCTAAAATAAGCATGTTTTGTTTGAAGTTTTTTTTTCTAAAATCAAAAATGGCCGATTTAGGGTAGAAAGGGGACAATTGAAACTATTCAAATTTTTCGAAAACTATAATACCTACGCGTCTGACGCATCACTCTGAAAACATGACCAGCCATGTTTGAATACTTGGCCAGTACCACTCGAGCGCCGGTGCGTTACGGGAGTATCCACGAGCCAAAACAGGTTTACGCGGTGTAAAATAAGTATTTGTGTTTTCGTATATTTTCTTATAACTTGGTTCACTCTTGTATTTTGACGAATTAAATTATGTAGGTGTTATATTTAAGAATAAACGAATGTTTTTAACAGCTGTTGATCAGCGTTCGAGTCTTTTTATATATAATATTTGACTTTGAACTGAAAAATGTGGTGTGTGGACGACAGAAACAAATTGAAACGTTTCAATCGTCCTCGCGTTTTAATCGTCACCAAAAGTAACCAACTTCGAAATATAAATAATTAAATAAATAATAAATAAATAAATATTACAGGACATTCTTACACAAATTGACTAAGACCCGCAGTAAGCTCAATAAGGCTTGTGTTACGGGTACTCAGACAACGATATATATAATATACAAATACATAAATACATAGAAAACATCCATGACTCAGGAACAAATATCGAAAAAAATAATAAATAATATAAGAATATAATATAATATAAGATTCTGTATTCGATGCACAAGTTTGTTCTTTCATTTTTCAAATTCACTTGTACTCGTAACGTAGGGTCGTGGTGTTAATAAACGCGATTAATCCGTTCTTCTCTTCTCTTCAGTGTTTAATTTCAATGAATAAAATCGCGGTAAGAGAAGACAATATTATTCACTTGTGTAGTTTTTGACCTAGTTGTTAAATTATAGATATTCGATGTTTTTTATACTGATTTTTTGAGAATATGTGACTTCATAAAAAGGAGGTTCTCAGTTTGACCCGTATGTTTGTATTTATGTTTGTTATGTACACGATTATCTCGCGTTCGGCTAAACTGATTTTGATGCGGTGAGCACAACTACTTTGTTTTATGTCACATAAAAAACATAATATGTTATTTTATTTTGGTATATCGCCATATAGCAACACTTGTTACAGAATGTTTTATATGTTGATTTGATATTTTTGACATATAATAACACATATTTCAAGCATATTAATACATTTTTCATCACACCTGCTCGTAAATGGTGATATTATATGCAAGCATACTTACACTTAAAGAGCTGTATTATTCCCATGGTTTTAAAGGATTCTCATACTACTTTACCGCCCGCCCGGAGCTCGCGGAGTACCTGCCCCCCACGCGCTCGCAGCACGTAGTCACTCCGGAGTACTGTGGACTGTGCAACTACACTACCGCTTATCATTATTGTTTCTTTACCTGTATAGAGTTTATTTTTTTCCTCGCAAATGTGATGAAAAACATTGTGTGTACCACGGGCAGTAAGGGCATTACTAGCTCGGGTCATTTAAGGTCTACGTACGACTAACTGAGGGTGGCAAGCCTCTACTTATAGCATCTGAAACCGATCTCAAACTGGATATCCTTAAGTCTCGCTTAGTTTGACTAGACCGTGTGTATATAACATTTTGCATGGCTATTTTTTATATCTATCAATATTTTATATTTAAGCTAAGTCGAACATTGTATTTGTATACCTTATGTGCATGTATTTCTTTAGCCCCGATATATAATAGAAACTATGTACACTATCTTAAGATAATATGCTTCCAACATACTCTTACTTCTTACACGCTCATGTCATACCACACGCAAACCCCGTACCACACACAATATTTACACACTAAACAAACCCTATTCGTAAACACATTCACGCATGATCGCCTCATCTTGCTACAAATGCTACATTTACATCAAAAAGTTCTACTGCTTACTTTCTCATTAACAAATATTATAATTGACCACGTTTCTTTTGACTTGTATTCTGACATGATAAATTGTAATGGATGATATCTCACAAATAATAAACGAGATTGACAGAATCTCCGCGGCCAGCTCATTCCTATGTGACCCTGAAGATTGCTTAAGTTACTTGGAACTGAAAACTGATTACCTAAAAGTTCTTCATCTAAATATTAGGAGTATAAAATGCAATTTTAATGGATTACAAGTACTACTCCACCGCGTTGGCTTTCAACTAGATGTAGTAATTCTCTCTGAATGCTGGTTGAGTTCTGTGAGCGTAATACCTACTTTACCAGGTTATGTATCTTTCAAATCTAAGTATTTAAATCAGAACGATGGTGTTGTAATATATGTCAAACACACATATAATATATCAGTCGAGGAACCCATGTTACAGGACGCAAACTGTCTGATTTTAAAGATAAAAAATGAATTGGCTATTGTTGCAATCTATCGATCGCCATCAACATATTCCACCAATCCATTTATAGAAAGCCTGGATACAGTTTTATCTAAATTATCTTCTTTTCGGTCCCTTGCTGTCATTGGTGACATAAATATTAATATATCTTCAAACTCGGCCGATCCTCGTTCAGACGATTATCTCCTCCTGGCAGCGTCACATGCTTTACTTCCGGCGCATACGCTTCCTACTCGAAATGAAAACTGTTTGGACCATGTAATGTTAAAGAATAATAATAAGAAGGCAATGGTTTTCATTCTAAATTCTTTTATTACTGACCATGCTCCTGTAGTCCTTTGCTTGGAACATAAATCTAAATCTTGCGCCTATCTTTCATCGGTTAAGGTAGACAAACCTGCAATATCCAAGGATATAATAAGTACCGATTTTTCAATTATACTAACACTACATGATTCGGACACAGCCGCTGAACTTTTTATTGGCATTCTTTCTTCTATTATTCTATCAAATACAATTAATGTGCCTCGACCAAGAAGATGCCGGATAATTAAACCTTGGATTACCCCTGGCCTTCTCCGCTGTATAAAACACCGTGACAGACTCCACATAAAAGCCAAAAAGGATCCGGATAATGCTATCTTAAAAAGTACCTATACGAGGTACAGAAATTTCTGTAATAACCTCTTAAAACAGGTTAAAATCACCTATGAAAAACAACAGATGGAGGACGCGAAGGGTAGGCCTAAAGATACTTGGAAAGTAATTAAGCAAATAGCTAACATTCAACAAGATACATCTTCACTAAACGAGTTGTTGACCATATGCTCAAACCCTATATCATCGGCGGATTCTGTAAATAACTATTTTGCGAGTGTTGGCAGTACTCTGGCACATGATATAATTCGTAATACACACAATCTGCAGCCTTCTAATTGCATCAACACACTGACTCGACCCTCTGATTCGAACTCTATGGCTATTAGTTATGTCACTGATTCAGAGGTAGAGGAAACTATACTCAGTTTAAAAAATAAATCTTCGGTTGGCTATGATGGGGTCTTTACAAATATTCTAAAGTCAAATCGCACGAAACTTGTACCAATTCTTACCTTCATATTTAACCTAAGTATTACTACGGGTAACTTCCCAAAAGTTTTTAAAAAGGCTCTTATTCACCCAATACACAAAAGTGGCAGCAAAAATAACGCTAGTAACTACCGTCCTATCTCCGTCCTCACATGTGTTTCAAAAGTTTTTGAAAAGATACTCAACAACCGCCTTATTAACTATCTTAACAAACATAATATCTTGGCACCTAACCAATATGGTTTTCGAAGAGGCAGATCTACAGAAGATGCTGTTATTAAACTTACGTCTCTAATTACCAAGAACTTTGAAGATAAAAATAAAACGATTGGTATATTTTTAGACCTCTCCAAGGCGTTCGACACAGTGTCTATACCGACTCTCCTAACCAAAATGGAAGCCATTGGTATTAGAGGAATCACTCTAGATATTTTTAAAAGTTATTTGACTGACAGGTCCCAGAGTGTAATTATAAATCAAATTCGAAGTAATGAAGTGCAACTAAATTATGGGGTACCACAGGGTAGTGTTTTGGGGCCAACCCTTTTCCTTATATATATTAACGACCTGTGCTCTCTCCAGTTACAAAATTGCGAGATTGTTACGTACGCCGACGACACAGCACTAATCGTTTCTGGTAAAGATTGGTCTAGCACTAAAAAGGCATCGGAAAATGCATTACATGAAGTCTCTCAGTGGCTATCATCTAATCTTCTAACGCTAAACGTAGATAAATCGAAATTTTTAACTTTTTCGCCAAAGTCGGCTTCGCAGCCGGGAGCTGAGTTCTCGAATATTATAGCTCACACGTGCCCTAGTCAGTCAGTTCAATGTACTTGCTCCTCTTTATCGCGTACTAACAGTATTAAATATTTGGGTGTATTAGTTGACAGTTGCCTTCGTTGGGAATTACACATTGATACACTAAGTAAGAAAATTAGGAAATTAATTTATGTTTTTAAAAATCTTCGTTCAGTTGTCGACCAACAAACATTGAAGATGGTATACTTTGCCTTAGTCCAATCGCTGCTGACATATTGCATCAGTGTATGGGGAGGCGCTGCAAAAACCATGATTTTGCGCGTGGAACGGGCACAGCGTGCCGTCTTGAAGGTCATGAATAAGAAACCCTTCAGATATCCCACCGTTGACCTCTATAGGGAGAGTAAGGTACTATCAGTGCGAGGTCTATTTATCCGCCAAGTTATTATAAAAAAACACAAAACTCTCACTTTTGATAAAGACCTCATGAAAAATAGGCGTCGAGTCCAAGTCTGTGTTGTACGGAGGTTTCGCCTAACAGTTTCTGGACGTCATGTTGATTACCTTGGTTCTAAATTGTACAATAAGGTAAACGAATGTACCGATATATATGCTCTCACACTAAGGGAATGTAAGCAGAAGATCACAAATTGGCTTCAAACGCTAACCTACGACGAAATTGAGGATTATCTAGCTTCTCATTAAATACTCAATATCCTTCTCGCAATTCTACACTAGACACACTTTACACTTACACATTGATACACATATTAATCACATTTTTTACATACATGTGGTAATATTATTTATATTAGACTGTACAATGTATTTTTTGTTTTTCTGATTGTTCTTTTTATCTTTGTTTTGTCTTACTCTATTTTTTGATTTATATACTACTTTCTCATTATTATCAGTTATGATGATAACTTGTATATTTAGTATAAGATTCTTGTTGATTGTTGTTCTTGTTGTTTTCTCCGGGGTGAGAGCCTGGTGATCTGTAATACAGGTTTACACCTAGTTCAGACTCCAGTCTCTCACAAAGGATCACAATACCTTGCCCATTATTATATTTACTGTGTTCTTGTTACCAATTGTATCCTTTGTGAGCTGATAAATAAATAAATATAAAAAAAAAAAAAAAAAAAAAAAGCCCTCCGCCTACGGCGTCGGGCTTCAATAGACCCTCGTAAGTAATGCCCTTCTTACCGCCCTAGATGCACAATGTACTATTAGCAACAACTGATTAACGAGGTCGCCTACTACTAAAATTCAAATCAGAGTTACGGAACATTTTTTTTTATTTGGTATACATGTTTAAGTAAGTATACATAATAAAACAATTTAAACTGATTATTTTAAGCTAGAAATATAATATAATACTTTATGGCGTCTATTACTGAATATTACATCCCGATGTCTGCATCACTCGTTGTCTCGAATTGTGTGGGAATGGTTATGATTGAAACATTGTTATAGGAGAAACAATCACTTTTGTATGAAACATAATTATGCTTATTTCTGCGATTCTTTAAAGTTATATCTTATAATTGCATTAAAATTACTTTGTTTAAGGTAACTGTATAATGTAGCAGCGACAAAGAAGACTAAAAGAGCTATATTTTTTTGTTCAAGTATTTTTATCGTTTTTTTTCAGATGCTCATAAATTGAGAAATGTTTATGTAATGCTTGCGAACTTCTGATGAGCTCATTGTATGCAGAGGAAGTTATGAAAAAGATAAAAAGAAATATAAGTACTTTAATTGTGCCGAAGATATTTGAGTGTTTCAATTGACCTCACATAGTGTTTCAATTGACAGTCATGTGGGGTCAATTGAACCACATTGCCCTATTTTCTTTATTACGTCATTGTCAAAAACTATGCATTATAGACCATCCAAATATATTTTATTTAGGAACTAGATAACTAACCATGAAGTTTTTGTGCGGACATCTTTCAACTCATAAAAATATAACGGTCACAGACGGTTAAAGGCAAATTGTTTTAATCGTCCCCAGTCTACCCTATTTAACTCGAAAGATAGAAGATATTTTACGACAGTCAAATTTTCTAGCTGGCATCCCCGGTATAGTCGTGGCAGAGGCAGACCGAGAAAGAGATGGCGGGACGACTTGGATGCGTTTCAGCGGTATTGGTGGGATCTTGCCCAGCACAGGGAGGATTGGATAAGGAGAGGGGAGGCCTTTGCCCAGCAGTGGGACACAAAAACAGGCTATTACAAAAAAAACGATGGGTATCGTGCTATGATGACACCTACATTTTATGGTAGAATCTTGTAGAACACGCTAAAATAAGCATGTTTTGTAAGGACAGTTTCTTTCTAAAATAAAAAATGACCGACTGATTTGACCCAAAAGATGAGCATTTTTATGTCTTGGTAATATTTTTGATTGTATGATTATGACAGCGAGCGAGCAAGACCTTCCCGGGCAGAGCTTCGCTCCCGCCTTAGTCTTCCAGCTTATTTATTTTTAATAAGGGAAGCGAAGCTCTCGCCTTAGTCTTCTAACCTAACCAAATCCGTGTCGGTTCTGCCCCGGAGGATTTGCTCGCTCGCTGTCTAAAGTGACAACCAACAGCCAGCTGTGAAGTTATCTTATTTGGACGGATAAAAAAAACCATCGTAGACTAAGGCGGGAGCTGCTCCTGCCGGGTGCAAAACCTAAACCACCAAACACCATGTGTCCCCCTATTTAAACAATGGCATATTTTGCCATTACCGTGTTTGTACATAAGGGATATATGCATTTTTGTAAACTACCACCAAACTTCATTCAAAACGCGAGGTGCAATTATGAATAACAGACAGACCCGACAAAACATTATGGATTTATTATACAAGCCACGTGCTCATAAAATGATTTATGATAAGAATGCTTTTAATATGTGTATAATTATTTATAATAAATTACCTGTTGACATAAAATTCCTGCAAGGCAATAGATTTAAGAATAAATTGACTTCTTGGCTTTTAGACCATTGCTTCTACAGTGTTAAAGAATATTTAGAATATAGCTGACATATTTATTTTAATTATTATTAATATTGAATTTTTATTGACATTTGCATTCATATTTGCATGTCCTAGTGACTAAACATGTAGCTCTTATACATACTAGAAGACCTGTATACTTTACCGTGTTTTAGCAAATAAATGACTGATTTACTGATTTCATTACCTACCACAATTATTTTTTGTTTTTTATTTTTATTTTTGGGTTTTGTTCATAATTTACACATTGTTTCATGCATTTTTATCTATCTTGACATATTTTTTATTATTTTAGATATAATTATTAAGACATAAAAGGTTAATATATTTGTATATAGTACTGTAAATACTGCACGCTATTCGAAATATTTGCACGCCTGCATGCAGGTTGAATGCACTGGACTTAACCATTCTAACTGTAAGACTCACTATACTGTGTTCGATGCAAATAAATACTTTGAATCTTTGAATTAAAATTGTTTATCTTTCAGGTCAAATAAGTCAGCCATTTTTGATTTTAGAAAAAAATGTTCATACAAACATGCTTATTTTAGCGTGTTCTACACGATACTAACATAAAAAATAGGTGTCATCATAGCACAACAACCATCGCAAAATTTTACTAAGATCTAAAATTGTTCATCTTTGGGGTCAAATAAGTTGGCCATTTTTTATTTTAGAAAAAAACTGTCCATACAAAACATGCTTATTTTAGCGTGTTCTATACGATACTAACATAAAAAGTAGGTGTCATTATAGCACAACAACCATCGAAAATTTTACTAAGATCTAAAATTGTTCATCTTTGGGGTCAAATAAGTCGGCCATTTTTTATTTTAGAAAAAAACTGTCTATACAAAACATGCTTATTTTAGCGTGTTCTATACGATACTAACATAAAAAGTAGGTGTCATCATAGCACAACAACCATCGAAAATTTTACCAAGATCTAAAATTGTTCATCTTTGGGGTCAAATAAGTCGGCCATTTTTTATTTTAGAAAAAAACTGTCCATACAAAACATGCTTATTTTAGCGTGTTCTATACTATACTAATATAAAAAGTAGGTGTCATCATAGCACAACAACCATCGAAAATTTTACTTATCTAAAATTGTTCATCTTTGGGGTCAAATAAGTCGCCCATTTTTTATTTTAGAAAAAAGCTGTCCATACAAAACATGCTTATTTTAGCGTGCTCTACACGATACTAACATAAAAAGTAGGTGTCATCATAGCACAACAACCATCGAAAATTTTAGTAAGATCTAAAATTGTTCATCTTTGGGGTCAAATAAGTCGGCCATTTTTGATTTTAGATAAAAACTGTCCGTACAAAACATGCTTATTTTAGCGTGTTCTACACGATTCCTCCATATAAAGTAAGTGTCATTATAGCACAACAACCATCGAAAATTTGACCAAGTAGTTACTTCTGGTAGAAAAACTAAGTTTTTTAAATTTACTTATGAATATCTCGCTTTTTGTCAAAGTAAAATCGAAGTCTTTTACGACTCCTATGTTTAAAAAAAAATCTAAGTCTTTCACTGCGTACCCTTTGAAAGGGCACATCGTCTGTCTAATATCGGTCTAAATGAGGTTTCTTTAGAAATAGTGATTAAACAGTATTTGAATAAATAATTTTATACTACGCGTGCATTTAATATTTTATTTAAAGAAGAAAACAATTTTGCTTTAGGTACCAATATGGATTACAATTTAAAATTAACAAATTAATATTTACATTACAGATCATAATTTAATACGTAGCACAAACGAAATGTAAGAAACGCGTTGCGTAATCGTGATGTGATTGGTCGCACAGCACGGGCCGTTGCGCGATAGACTATCCCGCTCAAATCTCATCGAGTTCGAATTATGATGCGAACTGATAAGATCATAAAATTTAGAGCTATTGATGTATTTCTTATAATTTCGGTGTATGCATTTATATAATACTAATGAACAAAATGTACCAACTTGAAAATTTCTAGATTTTTATTGAAGTTAACAGAAGACCTTAAAAGTTGAATTCTTCATATAAATTGAAACTATTGATGAATACGTTAGACATGGAACCTATTCGTTATCTACATAATTTTTTAACACATTTCAGGTACTTGGATGTACTTAAGTATTTTTTTGGAGCAAATATGTAGGTTTTTCTCGCTGCAAGAAAGCTTTCGACAAATTTGTTATAAAATGACAGGTGACATTCAAATAGTTTAATCCAATAATATAAAGATAGAAAATATGACTTGCATAATCTTTCCTTGATTTTACACGCGTCGGTAACAAATACCTATATTTTACCCAAAGCTTTATCTAAAACAGTTAGACAATATTTTTCTCGATTAGTCTAAAGTGTACTCTAATAGGTAATTAAAAAAAAATCGACTTGTGAGTTATGTTATGTTTACGGGTCATTATAGTCTTCGCGTATTCGCCTATGTAGTCAATAGTTGCCTGCAAGAGAGCCCGTTGGTTATCATACATTTGTCTTACACATTTTATCAATTTAATTACCTACCTGAACATGTTACTGGTGTCGTTGGAGGGATGAATTTTCCGAGGAAAAACATCAATCCATTCGTGTCGTCGCCATGTCAGCACTGCTCTCTATCTCTGTTGCTCTCGGGCGGGGTTGAACTCCCTCCTCGTGGCGATCGCCGCCGAAGATAGCCGAGGGCAGCCACTTTTCGCAACTGAGCACACCCGAGTCAAATCGGAAAACAAATCTTCGGGGCGCACAGATTTTTTTTGCAACTAAAATGTCAACACTTATTTTTACAAGTTCTTCAAAGGGTTGTTTTGTTATGGTTCAACTTTAAAATACTGTTTTATATTAATGATATCAACATCACCACTGCTTGCGTAAAAGTTACAGGATTTTTGTGGATTTTTTTTCGGGAAATAAAACAGTTTTCCGCGCGCGTTTACAGAACACGAAAGTATTTTTGATAAAAATGGCCTGCCGCCTCGGCGGGAGGAGTGGCAATGGGCAATGAGGTCGGTACCCTCTCTCTGGCACCCGCGCGCGCCCCTCCCTGCCGCTTCACTCCGGCACAGGGTTAGAAAGTTTCAAAAGTAGAATCGTGGAAAACGCAACATAGCGACGATGTCCTGGGACGTCCGCGGCACCGGCGTGAGCGCCGGGGCGCCCGCGCCGCTGCCGGCGTCGACGCAGGGTGCGCACCGAGACGGGACGCAATAGACCACGAGTACGCATATTCTGCGTACTTATTTGCAATTCTAATTCATCGGCGGCATTGTAGCCAATATGAATTTATTACAGTAATTAGATATTCTATTACGCTAGAGTTCTCCTGGGTTCGAATCCCAGTAAGGGCACTTATTTGTATGATGAGAAAGAATTGTCTTTGTTGATTTTTGAGTGGTTCATATACCTATAAATATATTTAAGTACGACACATCGATCGACGTCCGGTATTTTGAAGAAAAGCCACATTATGCATACCATGGGACTTGTCCGCTCTATATAAAATTGTCCAAAACAAAAAAAATACCTATTCACTTGTCAATAAAATATATGTTTAAGTTGTAAGAAATTAAAGTTAGTGTTGCTGATGAACAGGTAGAGAATAACATTTTATCCAATACGATAACAAACGGTACGAGTAATTACATACATCCATTCAACAAAAAAAGTAAAATTCAAAACATAAATAAAGAGATGTGTACTTAAATCTAATTCCAAAATTCAGAATAGGTACTTTGCATACGGTTGTCTTGTGATTTTTGTAACTATCCCACATTCTAAATTACCCGATAGCACCTTGCTTGGCCTCCATGACTTCAATTATACGACATCGTTCGTTTTTGACCCCCTTAAAAATCTCTTTTCTGGTAATCAACTTACCTATGTACCTACCTAACCTAATCCAGTGTACATTCAATAATTTTGGCTGCGCATACATTACAGACAGTTATGTGTCATGTACAAGTATTCATGCATACGACTGTATAAATGTACACTTACCCAAGACAGAGAGAGTTTTAATTGACAGATTCAAACGTTCGAAATTCTTAGTTATAAACAAATAAACAGAAATATTGTACACCTTTTGTGAGGTAGGATATGGAGGACCTGTATTATTTTTAAGATCACTGTAAACCCATAACCATACAATATATGTTTTTGTATTTGTATAAGAAAATCGCCCCTTAGAATTTAGGTGATGGAGTCAGAAGCCGAATAGTGGAACGAATCGGCAATGACTAGTAGAAGATACCTCACGATGGGGTAAATTAAGAATAATTTATAATTTCCAGATAATAACCGGTCGATAGACTATATGAATATGACGCACCTCTTAGTTACAAAAGTAATAAAATTTGCAATAACAATAATGTGATGAAGCATAATAAAGCGTGATTTAACCCTCTAATATGTTTAGTCTTGTTCCTATGAAATAATTTGTACGTTCAAACTTTGACAACTATTTGAAGGGTACTTTATGACTAATCTAAAACCATTACGTACCTTTAATATTTTATTAAAGTATAGTTTACCATAAAATAATATATTTTATGTAGAGATTGCGTTAGGGTTAGACGACAGCGTTTTTATCACCGGGTAAGCCAAAAAGACACCCGTAATGCTGCCTACAAGTATAAGGGCAAGTTTTGGCCTTGAAAATCTTTCATGTTACCAGAGCACACCCTGCTTTATCACTTTATACCTAAACAGTATTTTTGAGTTCTTCGCCATGACATGATTCGCCATGTCCGTCAGGCTGCCTGTCCGCGGTTAAGCTCAATGACCGTAAGCTAGAAAACTGTAATTTAGTAGTCTAGTAGGTACTCATACTAAATTACAGTTTTCTAGCTTACGGAAATTATATCATATATATCAATCATGCTGCCAAAGGGTAACTTCCGTACACGTAAAGTGGGGTGTATGAGTGTGAGGTATTGTTGGATAGGTATTTGAAAAAGAATAGTACTTAGTTTAAAAATCATATTTTGATGAAGTTAGTATTTTCGGAAATATTCGCTCCTAAAGTTAAAAAAGTGGTACCCTTTTAACACTTAAACCGCAAGTCCAAAAAATATGAAAAAAAATTAACCAAATGGAAATTGGACAGATTTTTAAGGAAACTTATTTTAACATAGACAGTAATGCAGTCTTTGAATTTTTGAGAAAAGACATATCCTCTTATAAGGGCGTAAGTGCAGCGAAGATACTTCTTTTTGCTTGCGATGATCATAGTTCAGGGTACCTATCTATCTACTGAAACCTATTACAAGTTCGTCTATTCTGTCGGACAGGCAGCTACTGAACCCTACCCTGAGCGTGGCCCGACATGCTCTTGGCCAGATTTATTTATTTTGTTTACTCGACTCTGCCACTTGAATTTTGTCAAATACAATTCATGAAATTTTTAAAATATTGTTCCTTTTATTTCCAAAGCTCGAGTCGAGAGTTAGCAATCGCGCCGACAAACTGCTGAAATTTTCAATATCCTAAGAATCACGAAATTTAGACAGGTGTCTAAAACTTGGAATCTAATAAGCTTCTTATAGGTTTCTAATATATAAATAATATAAGTATAGCTATCTAATAATTACTCAGAGAAAAACAAACCAGACCATAGTAGGTAGAATTGTACCTATGTCTGATATCTCGTAGCATTCTGAGACACGCGGTGACCGAGCTTAATGTTATCACTATTTTAATTATGTTGCCACAGTGGTGTATTTGTTACTTATTTATCGTACTTCCTGACCCGAATTCACGATTACTTAATTTTTTTTGGTTATTCATATTTAATTTGCCTAAAACGCTCACTAAGAGAACCTAAAGAAATTGTTTATGCATAAGTTCTGACGAATAAGACGCACCCAAATAGTATGAATATACATTCCTACTTACTTAAAATATTAACAAAAACAGTTTAAAACGTAAGGACAATGTAACCAAAAAGAGACATTGTGTTAAAAATGTGACACTTAAAAATTATCATTTGCGTTACCCAACGATTCAGTTTAGGACTTAGACTGAGTCGCTGCCATACCACTGACATATTTTAAGAACCTAAATCGCGTTAAGACGTCATGGTAATCAAAATGTACAAGAACTATTATTGTTTAATTAACAGTGAATACATTTTCACCATAATCCCATATGGTACCGAAAATAAATAGTGAATACCTTCATTAGTATTTTTTGTATTTATGGGTAATAAATATGGGTAAATACTACTTATGACACAAAAAAATCATTGAACATATTAGTTTTGATAATTTATGATTAACGAAGTTTCGTGTATTTATTGCGATTAGTCTTGAATATAATTTACTATTAATTGTGGTATTGTTTTTTTTTTAAACCTCGACGGCTGTAAACAAGTAGGTAGGTACACAGCCCGCCTGATGGAAAGCGGTCATCGTAGCCTATGGACGCCTGCAACTCTAGGAGGATCAAATGCGCGTAACCGACCCATTAAAATCTTGTACACTCCTTTTTTGAAGGACCCCATAGGTACTGTAATCTTTAAAAAAAAAAATTAAAAAAATGTGTTCCCTTACATCCAGCACATATAGTTCCCTATTATATAAATGTAAAGTCACTTTGTAAACATGTAGAGCAACATAATCTATCGAATTTAAATTATCGTGACATATAGGTAGGTATTAATATTATAATAAATTACGGATAACACACGTAGGTCGTGCGTAGTGACTAAAAATACGTATCGATTATCGATACACATTGGTTGTGATGTGATATACAATAAGTCAAACAAGTAGCTATAGTATAAAAATAACAGTTTTACTTTATAAACTATCAGCGAAATGTACCTATGTATACAAAACATTAACTTGTGGCTTATGTATTTATTTTTATTAAAAATAACTAATAGACATAAAATAATAGTACAATCAGCTCTCCCTGTTTTATATAAGTATTAAATTATTAGTAAAATAATAATAGTACAATCAGCTCTTTTTATTTAATAAAGTGCTTTTATGTTTTCAAGTATAGGTAAGTTGTATATTGGTACATTCGTGTCTATGATGCTAGCGTATGGCTGATATTTGCTAACAATGAATAATACACTGATAACTGATATTAGGTAGGTAATCTTGTGAACCACGCTAAATATCCTGCTGTATCCGGTGCAGCTAAAACTACGTTAAAGCGGTGTGTTTTGTCCGTTGGGTTGACGTATCGATCGCCCTGGAGCGAGGTATAATTCAGTGCTCAGTGACCTGACCTAGGCGAGGTCGTCGTGCCTCTGTAGGCTGAAGTCCTTACAGCGGGCTGACCCAGTTTTCAGCGCGCGGTTGATGCATAAAGCTTGCCAGCGCCAACACTTTCCCCCGAATATCGAACATGCCCTGGAATAAACATAACCTGGCTATACTTCGACGGCTGTGAAAAGTTCAAAAATATAGGTCACCTCGTATCGATTGTAATTTAGATGAACCTAACAACTGTAGAATTAATTGGGGATATTTTCTAAGTTTGTTTGCATTGATACTAAATAATTATCGGTCAGCCATAATAGAGCTTTATCCTTTTTTGATTGTATGTCAGCTGTTAAACTATACTTACGGCACCGAGTGATGCCACTTTTGACGTTTGATTGCTCATGAAGTTCCGTAAATATTGACAGCAAAGTATATAGGAACAAATATCAAACTTCATTGTTGCAGAGGCGGCGTAGTGATGTTCCGCTATTTATCGATCGCATATCGAATCTAGTAGTAGTAAAAACAAGTGACGTACTTCTTAATTACTAGCTTTCAGCTCGTGGCTTCATTCGCGTATCCTACCCTATTTCATCTTCTGAAAATGTATTATATTTTTTGATATAAGAATACCCCGATTTCTATAATTTATTTGAAGATATAGAGGTATAGAGCCTGTACTTTTCTGCTAAAACTGACGTCAGTCTGCATATAGGATGGCTTTAATTTGTCTTATTGTAATTTTCAACCATTAATCAACAGTCACTTAATCATGTGTTTTAGATTTTTTTATTTTTCATATTGGTAATTGTTTATTAGCTATAGCCAAATCAGCACATATTGAGAGATATGTAGTGTTACAAATGACATTATATTCCTTCATCAAATATGCCCTATTATGTACATTAATGGAATTTGGATTAGTTTAATATTTATACCTACGTTAAATTAAAAGGTTAAATTAATGGTTGATAAATACACTAAGACTAATTAAAATACTCTGGGCCTATAAGTCATACGGCCCGGCCTGCCTATTTGTTAGTGACCCTGCCTATACGACGCAATTGAGTGGATATGGGCGCAAATCAAGGAATATGCAGCAAGACACAACACAGAACCTCCATTCACCACATCAAAAATGTTAAAATTGTTACGAGTAGCTTGTGCTTGTGTTAAAAAAGAAGACTGGGAAAAGGTCGTAAACAGTACCATGCGACGAATAAGGGAAGATACGGAAGAGATGTGAACATAGATAACATTTTAGATAATGAAATAATAATTAATGTAGGAGTTGATATGAGTGAATCGTCAAGGCGTGATAGTGATTCGAATTAAAATAGCTATGTACATTCAATATTTAATTTATCATAGAGATCATGGTCTTTTATTTTTATGCGTTATTTATTTAATAAACTCTTTAAAAAGAAAATCTGTACAAAAGTGAAGTATATTTTATACAGATTTTCTCAACTCACACTTGACTGATGTTCTTACGATAGTCATTTGAAGTGGATCACTACCTACCTACATTATTGTCAGGTGTCAAAAGTACCATGAGTCGATGCCGCTACAGGTACAAGTTATTTAAAGACAAGTGCATTAAATACTTAGTTTTACCATAGAACATGGTATTTTATATTTATGCGTTATTTATGTAATAAACTTTTTAAAAATATACTTAACTTTGAATACAAACTTATTCAACTCGCACTTGACTGAAATTTTTACGATAATAATTTGAAGTGTTTCACATCACTATAGTCATGTGTCAAAAGTGCCATCACTCGGTGCCGTAAGATAGGTATGTCGCGACAAAGAACAAATTAACAATATAGGTATTACTTAGGCTTGAAATTTGGAAAGTATATTATTTATAAGTCAACTCCACTAGGACGGATTGTTACAAATACAACCCATGAAAATGGGCTTGAATGCTTTAACGACTGTTACGTAGACAAGTCGAGGTCGTATGTTAGGTTACCTGGACCTATATAAAAATAGCTTAGTGAAGTAGTTTAAATTTTGTAGCAATTTCGGTGGAGCATAGTAGAAATAAAGGCATTTTTACAAAAAAAATATAGGGAGATTAATCAATTAAGATTCCTACATATTACGGTTATTAACTGTAATTAGCTATCCCAGCTAGAATAGGGCCTACAGATGCTTGTAACGCAACAATGCAGCTTACGATCACTCTCTAGTCTCTATCAGGGCTAGTACTTACCACGAAAATCGAACGATTGCGGATTTGCATCTCCATATCTGTCACACTTGCATATTAGAGTGACAAAGAGGTTTCCAATTCCAATTTTCGATTTCCGTGGTAAGCGTGCAGTTAACTAAACGTTTTAGCTCAGTTTCCCTGCAGAAACCAAACACGGTTCACCCTTAAGAGGCCATCAATACGGTTTGTACGGAAAAGCAACAAAAGCTGTTTTTTGACGTTGAAATACAAAGAAACTGTGAGCTGTTTGTTAAAGTTGTTAACTATGTTTGATAGCTTATTTCCTAGTGTTTAACTTGTAAGCTTCTAATTTGAGTAAAACTCAATGTTTTAACTTTTACTATACAATTATTGGCAGTTGTTTTCTGAAAAGCGCACGGAGACAGAAGTTTGACTTCGATTATTGTTAACATGATACATGAAAACACATGTTTTTCTAGGTTGATATAATATTGCAACATGGTTTTATTTAACTTATAGGCCTCATATTTCCAATAATTTACACAGATACCTATCTAGTTCGACTTTGAATATGCACATTTTTCGATAAAAATACACTGCAAACGCAGGGATTTTCGCAGTAATTTTGACAAAATATTGGGATAATTTGTATACAACATTAAAGTTTATTCTTTTAAGAACATGCTGAAATCGAAAAAATCACTTTTTGTTTAAATTCCGTATTTTTTTTAAAATATTCAAATGGTGTATAAAATCCAATCCGCGCTAGCATAGTCCTCAGTACCGCGCGCGCGCTCGTAGAGGTAGGACCTGTGTTGTTCTCTGTGGACTGTACAATTTGCTTGTTTTGTTGCACGAGTACGTGCTGGAAGCGTTTGGAAAAGTGAATAAACCGCGACCAACTACTGAGATAAGCATTTTACATTTTTGACTATATTATAGACCTGTTTGAAATAAAAATTTGAAATGATTTTATCGAATGTGATTGTACCGCAACCAGCCCTTCTAGATACTTTCAGTAATACAGAGTGTTTATTAAGACGGACAGTATGGAGAAATTTTAGGTGTATTAGGGTGACGGTACCCATTATGAACACTTTAAGCTGACAGACAGGAGTGATGGACACTATATGCTTAATTCAAATGTCATATGATTGTCAATTGGTTGACACAAAATAAATGCATGAAACTTATTTCCTCATAATAAAAGTGACTGTACGTTACTGGTTCCTTGTCCATTACTGGTGCCACCGCCCTAGTCAGGGATAATCATATTGCTATATGAGCAAAATCCGGAATAAAACCGGCCCAAAGCGTGTCGGACCAAGCATAATTGAGGGTTTTGTAGCGTTATACGACATAAATATTGTGCAAGCAAAAAGGCATAAGTGTCTTCAAAATATCAAGGGACCTAACTGTATGTTAGCAATTAATAGTTTTTGGCAAAAACGGCTAGACAACCTTACCACGAAACTTATTTTGAACAAATTCGTTCAAAATAAGTTTCGTGGTAAGGTTGTCTTATATCTTAACTTCCTAAATCTTTCACATTTTTAGGGTTCCGTACTTCAAAAGGAAAAAACGGAACCCTTATAGGATCACTTTGTTATCCGTCCGTCCGTCCGTCCGTCCGCCCGTCTGTCTGTCCAGACCCTTTATCTTGGGAACGAGTAAAGGTTGCAAGTTAAAATTAATACCATAATATACACAGGTCTGCGGTCCCTAGAAGCTGCAAAAAAACCAAACTTCTACATCAACGCAATCCAAATCTGAAACTGCCGTACACTGAGAGTTCCATGCCACTTTTGTGCGGAGCCCTCGGTGGGCAAGTCCGACTCGATCTTGGCCGGTTTTTTGGACCTCCCGATACTGGATCAACCAATTTTTTGTACAAGAGACCTTTAACTTATTTCTAAGGACCTATCAGATGATGTGCCACAAGTAGATATTTGACAAAAAAATGGAACTCAAAAAACGGCATTTTTATTTTTTGTTGTACAAAAATCACTTTTTGCTAAATTAGAAATTTTTATATTTATTCTACTCAGAATCGCAGCTCTTTCAATCCTAGTAGGAGAAAAAAAGTGTCCTAAATTTTCCATACATTTTTCAAACTTTCTAATGTGCTACCGCCATACTGAATCTATGAAATGATGGTGGCGAAATGGAAAACAAATCTTGGAACACTTTTTTTCTCCTACTGCGATTGAAAGAGCTCGCGATTCTGAATAGAAAACAATTAAAACTTTTCATATTTTCAAAAAATGATTTTTTTACAACAAATAATAAAAACGCCCAAAATATGCCTCCGGATTTCAGTTAAAATTACAAAACGTTTAAATAAAATTATTTAATTACACGTCCCTTTTTTCATCTTATCGGCTTTGTAACCTTCAATATAATATCACCACCCCAAAATAGAATTCAGATTGAGTTTAAATTTTGAAAAAAAAACTTTTTAGTAGTTAGGTATGCTTAGAAATGTACCAATATATGTATGAATATGAAAACAATGAATTGGATCCGGAGGCAGAAAACAAAATCCTATTCCAAAATAACTTCGGATACTATTTAGAGACATTTGACGTTTGAATAAAACTATTTTTAATCTTATGATAAACACAAAACAAATATACAAATTACTCGTACATTTTCTAACACCACGTACGCCAAGTAATAGTTGATGTTCTGGCGCAAGTATCAATAATGTTTGGTCCGCGCGTCAAGCGTCGCGACGCCATTAGCCTCGCGACGGTGCTTACAATCAATGAATGCTCGCTCCCGTTCGCACTAACCGCACCTGCTATGCCGTTCGAAGAGCATGGCGATAATAAGTTTGTATACCTGATTGTAGTGTGTGTCCGCACACAGATGCGCGTTCGGAGCGCAACTGGCGGTAATAATATTGAAATGCGAGCGGGCGGATTTTGTGATAGCACTCTTAAATCCTTCCTCGTTATTTATATCTTGATATTTGTCAATCCATAAATCCTGCAAAATATGTCATTAATCCTGCCTATATTTTGATCTATAGCTCATTGGCTTTGTTCATTAGGTAAGTAGGGTAAAGTTTCGATGATTTTATGTATTAAAATAGCATTTCAATTACGGATAACTGCTAACTACTTTTTGAGTATTTCGAGTGTCGATGAATAAGCAGTTTTGCAGTAACGGCGTCGAGAGAACGGTCGGCGTAACTGTTACTTATGATATAGGTATACGCGAGTAAAAGCTGCGGACAAAACTACCATTTTTTTTTCAACATAAAGAAAAAGTCTCAAGCTACTTCAAAAGTTTAAGGAAAATAGTAGATTTATTACTGGTTTGACGAATGATTACCTAATTCTTATTGATTACTGTTGCATAATTAAACATTAACTATTCGTCAACGTGTGATTAAAGATAAAGATTCAGAGTTCAAGAACAAAAAATGCCAATATATGGAAATGTGTGAGCTCTCATTAAAAAAAAATCTAATCTTATTCTAAACCCTTTTTCGCAACTCTTATGTACTCGTAAGGAATATAAAAAATGACAATTATCTGTGAGTACCTACTAAAAGTCAATTTACGTTATGTGGTAAAAAGGGCGGCTCGAATACCTAAGTACTCTACATAGCATTTTCCATTAGGAATGAAAAAAAAAGTTCTATAAGTAAGTAGTAACTACTGTTATTGCATATTCATAACGTACTTAAGTACCTACCTCCAATTTCTAAAATTGCATAAATTGCATCATGTTTCTATCATAATCATTCAATAATATCAAAATAGGGATGTACGAGTATATAGATATATCTTAATAATAGTCTCAATTGTATCGTGCAAACTTCATTTCCGACATTAATTTCCGATAGGTAGAGATATAAATAAGCTGTTATGTAATATATCATTTGACTCTACTCGGATCCTATTGGGAGATGCACACATTAAAACCGAGGCTTCTTCGTCGTTTCGTAAATACTTACACATAAAAGATTGAGGACAAAAATAGTAGGAAGTAGAAGGGCCCGTCCTGTTAGAATCGGTGCGGCTAACGGTCAGTTTTCGGTTCATTGACTCGATTCGGACACTCAATTTTCGCCGCGTATACTGTTAGACATCTCGCGCCGGCAATAACACACTGCAATAATGAGAAAGAAATGTCCGCGGGCGAGCCGCGAGCCGAGCCGGCCGCCCGAGCGCCGGACGCCGCCGGACCGTTGACGAGGCGCGTCGGGCGCGGGCGCGACTGCTAACACTGTGCTTCCATATGTGTATATATACATAGGTACTATTTCTAGTCTGGCATACAATTAAGGGCATATTTTTATTAATGTTATATAAACATCAAACTGGACTGGTGCAACGACGGCTTTATAATCTTTATAGGGTTCCGTACCAAAATAGTAAAAAAGGAACCCTTATGGTGCGACTCAGTTTGTCTGTCACATTGTTAAATCTTTCAAGAACTACTTAAGCTACCGATTTGAAATTTGGAATGGTTATAAATAAAGTAAATCCAGACACATACAGAGGACTTTTTATACATTTTAATTTTTTTCAATGAAAAATGCCCGATGAAATAGGGGGCAAAAATTACAATATAGTTACTGGATCATGTGTGGTATCATTTGAAAGGGCTAGACTTGCACATTCTAAAACAGTTTTTTTTTAGTGTTTATTTTTTAAATGAAATTTAAAAAATATACCGTTTGCCCTTCCCTCTCCCCCCCCTTTATCTTCGAAGTTTATGAAGGAAAATATATTTTTTTTATACAACGTTAATATTATCTTAAATATTTCGGGAAAAATATAACATTGACCCTAACCTCATACGACCGGTTGGCGTAGTTGGTAGTGACCCTGCCTGCTAAGCCGATGGTCCTGGGTTCAAATCCCGGTATGGGCATTTATTTGTGTGATGAATACAGATATTTGTTCCTGAGTCATGGATGTTTTCTATGTCTTTATGTATTTGTATATTATATATATCGTTGTCTGAGTACCCGTAACACAAGCCTTCTTGAGCTTACTGCGGGACTTATTCAATTTGTGTAAGAATGTCCTGTAATATTTATTTATTTATTATTTATTTCTTTTTTAATAATTAAAAACTCGTCTGAACTAAATTTGTAATTTAATCAACTTAGATTGTTTTTTTTTCTTTAAATTTATATGAAATCATGCTGTCAATAAAGCCTTGTCAATAAAGTTATCAAAATTGGTTTACGCGATAAAAAATGTCAAGAAAAAACAAACTCGCATACTAACTCCATTCCGTGCAAACATTGCAAACGAGTGACCCAATCTGTCGATGTGGCTGACTTCAAATTTCTACTTCTACATACATAGGTATACTTAGTTGCAACATAAAGTTTGTACGGAACCCTCGGTGCGGGAGTCCGACTCGCACTTGGCCGGTTTTTTTTTAAAGCTCTTTTATTATATAGGAAGCTCTTTACTTTAATTTCTAATTAATTTCATAAAATCACCTCTACTTATTAGTTTTTTACTCACTATTTACGGTACATAGGTAAAATGTTTCAAATTTTCAACCGACTTCAATATTTCTAAAGGAGGAGGTTCTCAATTCGCCTGTTTTTTTTTGATTTTGGTAAGTATCATTACATTTTAAGTTAGCTATATAGGTACCTAAGTATTGAAATTAAATACTTTAGAACAGATTAATCGCGTTTATTAATACCATGACCCTACGTCTCGAGTCCTTTACAACACTCGTTTTCACAGGGTTAAGATGATGACTTAGAGAATGCGAATTCTCCCCGTCAATCAAAAAAGTTACTTGTGCAAAGTAGGTACACTAGGTGCATACAAAAAAGAATTTCCAAAAATAATAAAAGCAAAAACAATGGTAGGTCTACAATGCCCAGAGGGGCTTATAAAGTTAGCAATAATCCGTTCTAAAGTGTTTAATTTTAATGAACAACAATCGTACAATATTACGAGTACGTACGTACATTAGGTACCTACTATGTTGCCAAAATATATTAAGTAGGTATACTTACATCATGACATAATATGGAAAAATGTCTGCATAAAATATAAAATAAATTAGACTGTGCAGCATTCAATTGTTCTGTGGCTGCATTATTTAGAAATATGTCACCGGCGTCACCGCTACCGCGCGGAGTATTCCCGCAGCTCAAATTCCGAGAAGAGCAAGGAGGCGACGACCGTCTCTCATTCCACTCCACATATAAAGATAGGTACATCACCTTCTTCACTCCTAACATTCATTTCATACATTCAATTACAACGAAGTAACAGGTTTAATTAAATACCTACCTCTGTCGTCCCATTATTAATTCCGATCCAGATATCTAATTATCTTAATGAATTGCTGAACCATACTTTACTAATTAATACTTTACGAGTGTTTCTCGATAAAACTATTCCCTTCATAAGTTAATTGGTAATAAGGACTATTTTAATTGCATTTCCATTAGTGACCGGTTCGCAACAAATGGATATGCGTAAACTGTCGTAAGCGCAACTATTGCTCAATACTGTTTGTCTATTGTTTTGTTTATCGCGAAGCGGGATTATCGCGCGAGACGAGAGGCGCGCGAGGTCTATCTCTATCAGGACACCTGTCGGCGAGGCTCTCTATGCTATGCAGCCAGTAGGTACCCGTGGAGGAAGCAGAATGGCCCAGCAGCGGCGAGAGTCCCGTTACTCGAGACCCATCACTAATCTCGTCTCACTATAGCTCAACTTTTGGCGGTGAATCGATTAACCCCAAATGATATCCGGCACACATCTCAAGAAACGGAGAGAATTACACCTTGTCGTTGTGGATCTTTATTTGATGATGGTAGTAGAATAACAACAGATAAAATTTCCTGATTAAGCTACAATCTGTCAAGATGTAATCATAAATACATTCCTAAGAGGCTACAGTGATCATATTGTTATCATTCAGGCGTCTAGATCTCAATATTGATAACAACTTATATGTTACATAAAACTTCAACATATTTCCGCCAAACTGAGGTAAACGTGAAAACATGATTTTTAACAAAAGCCTCGATACTTTTGTTTTTTAAAACATAGGTCTTTTGTACATAATTATTTTTTTCAGAACATCAAAATCCTTCTTAGTTAAATAGTTGAGTATCTACAACAATTTTAGTTAAGTTGTTAACCGCAATTATCTGATTACGCGGTATATTTTGACGCGCACTAGGTATCACATTTTTATTTTTCGCGTGCTCTTGCAATTAGATCTATCCTGCTCTATTTTGCTCGTGCACGTAAACTCTTAAAACATCATAAGTATTTATTGGAATATAAGTAACTAGGTAAGTATTGAAATAAGTAGAGGGTTTTGTTTTGTGCCTGCGCGACAGTTGCGTAACGCGCGGAGGTAAGTTTGTTCGCCCTTTATTGTTAGGTACGTACCTAGTCTAGTCAGTTTCTGTTTTCAACTCAATCATTGACCTTGACTACAGTGCTGTGCAACCTTTAACTTACAATTATTTAAGACAAATATGTAAGTTTACGTAATATGTAAATATATGTTTTCATTTTAATTTTCGAGTGGGATTAGAACGGGTACGGGTAGGAGAAGTGATAGGTGTGGGGCTCACGGGCTCATGCAACATGGCGGCGGTGGCGCGGGCGCGGGCGCGGACGCGGAGGCGCGCCCGACGCCCGAGCGCGAGCGCCGAGTGGTTGGGATTGCGTAACGTAACGCAGCGCAGCCGATTTCTAGCGCGCGCTCCCACGCAGCAAGGTCAACCCGAGACTGTTCCCACTTGCGCACCGCACACCGCGCACCGTTGCAACCGGTGCACAAAAAAACTATTAGAAAATATTACACTTTTGATGACAATGGCTAATAAGTACCTACTTACGAATACAACTTATCCTAAATAAATATAAGCTACTTAATATAATATTCTTTGACTTGCAACTTTTCGCCCTATGGGGTTATCTATAGGTATTATCTTACATTACCTATAAAAGTGACTTAACACCTACCTAGATGAGCTACTTACGTATACTGTAGAACCTCGATTATCCGAATTAATTAGGACCGAGGCTAGTTCGGATAATCAAAAGTTCGGATAATCGAAATCTGGGGTTTTCGGACAAGATCACAAGATCTAAGAAAACAACACCTTAAAATATAAACACTTTAAAATTGGACGCAAGTATTGGCAATGAAATAAAAAAACTTAGGCTGAAATTCGGATAGGTACCTACTTAGACGAATGAAGTTGCGTAGTATAATATATTATAGTAGGTACTTAGTGCTTTTCAAGTGCGTTCGGTCGGATAAACTAATGTAGCATTCGGATAATTGAGGGTTCGGATAATCGAGGTTCCACTGTATGTATTACATGACGCTTATGTTATTATTAAGTGCTAACATTGCACATTTGTCAATAAAGGAATACACAGGTCAGTACTTACCTACAGGGTTTTAAATATCTCAAGGTGTAATGTTCATAATAAGTACTTACATTGTAAGAAGGTACCTATATCAAATTGTATGAAACTTATTTTATAAGTAGTTATCTTAGTTACATTTGTAATTAATTAAGGAATTTCTAACAAATATTAGGTAGGTATAAAATATAAATCTAAGGCGTTACTTCGCCTTAAGAGATATACTTTATACCTACCAAGCAGTCCGCTGGTTTTTTACCTCTACCTAAGGTACCTACCTACCTACTTACCTAACGATTTTTCTGAATTCTACATAATATATTATGTAGACCAATTTACCTACCCTGAACAATTTTTGAATATCTACCCTGTGTGATAAGATTTTATTTAATCTGAATGCATTAGGTTACCTAAACGTTTTATTCATCAAACGTAAATGGGTAGCTCCACGTAAATAAGTACGAGTATAGGTATAGATGGAACATCGTACTATGTTTAGGCCTTACCTCAATATTAGCAGGCTGTATGTCGTTGTTATAGACACGAATAGAGATTATCTTTGCCACTACCACAGCGTGAGACCTTGAGCGGTGACGCCTACGTACCTATATAGGTACCTACTCATTTATAAGAGTAGGTAGGTAGTCTCAACAGACTCGTAGCCAACGCTTATGTTCAGTTGGCTGGATTATTGACTTATACCTATATACATAAGTATATACTCGTAGGTATCAGTCAATAAGTTTGGTTTTTTCACAGTTTCAAGGGACCGCAGACCTGTGTATGTGGTATTAATTATTAATATCAACTTGCTACCTCTACGCCTTCCCGATATAAAAGGTCTTGACAGACAGACAGGACGGACGGACGGACAACAAAGTGATCTTATAAGGGTACCGTTTTTTCCTTTTGAGGTACGGAACCCTAAACAGGAGTATATTCGCAGCTCTTACGACGACTTATACGTCCTTTTAACAAAATCTTCATAACGGTCTATTTTAATTATTTTTTCCATATTTTATGGACTTGCGGTTCTTCATAAGTTCGAGGGGGAGACACATTTTTTTTGGTTGTCTATTGTTTGCCCGAAAATTATATAAAATAATACTCATATGCCCGAATTTTATTTGCCCGAATTGTTTGTTTACCATAAAAATGATATGACATACTCTTTGTTTAGGTACCCGATTATTAGATTCCAGAACGTACGAGTGCCATACGTGTTGTTGTCCATATTATTAATTGTAATAATACTATTTTATAGAATATTTAAACGCCATACTAAATAATGGTGTTTCCCCGAATCCATGCATGCTTGCTTGCCCCGCTGCCGCGGCACGCTTAATTTTGTATTATATATTATTAAATAGAATTTTATATTATATTGGAAGTCGGTTCTGGCGCTTCGCCGGCCGCTGCCGCGGCACGCTCGCTTCGCTCGCTCGGCTCGCGCGCTGTAAGGTCACGGTTCAACCTAACACTCCTCCTCGCTTCGCTCGTCGTCGTACCTAAACTGACCTGCCTTAGAGTTGAATAGGTAGGGAAGTTTTCTGACTTATCATAATTTTGTATTATATATTATTAAATAGAATTTTATGTTATATTGGAAGTCGGTTCTGGCGCTTCGCCGGCCTCTGCCGCGGCACGCTCGCTTCGCTCGCTCGGCTCGCGCGCTGTAAGGTCACGGTTCAAACTAACACTCCTCCTCGCTTCGCTCGTCGTCGTACCTAAACTGATCTGCCTTAGAGTTGAATAGGTAGGGAAGTTTTCTGACTTATAATAACTTTGTAGTAGCACTTTTGCTGCCTCGTACCTGGGTCGTACCACTAGGGTGGCCGCAACAGCTGCAGAGGCGGCGGCCCCCAGAAAGAGGGACAAGTAGGTACTCGGTTTTAGGAAATTGTGTATTTGTCCCTTTTGCGGTGGAGACGACTGGTTGTTGGGGATCAGAGGCTAGGGCCTTTATCGCGGACATTGGGCAGCGTTTTCGAGAGATAGATCTTGACCCTGGCTCCGGGTCATTCCTGGCGCAAAGATTGTCAATCGCGATTCAGCGTGGCAATGACGCAAGCATAATGGGCACTTTTGCACCAGGAATGACACGGGGCGGGTTATTTGACTAGTGCTATGTAATTGGCACTGTTTGTGATTTAATTTTGTTTTGTAACAGTTTTAATATAAATAAAGGCTTTGTATTATATATTATTATATTGAAAGGTCACAGTTCTAACCAAACCTAACCTAACCTACTTTCTGGGAAGCAATTTGGATGGCAAATTATATTATGGCTAGTTATAATTATGGCTTACAATGATGATGACAAATGATATTAAATTATTGATATTGATTTTATGGGAAACAAAGTTTCTGGCACGTGACTAATATAGTAAACAAAAAGTATTGCATATGTAATTATGGGAAACAATATAATGGCTGTTGACTATTATGGCAAATGAAATTATGGCAAATGAAATTCGGGCATTTTTTTTAACTGCCGGACTGATTATTTTCGAAAATATTAACTTAATCAAAAAATATTTCTATCAAACCCCTATTCTTTCTCAAATATGTATCCAGCGATACCTTAAATTAAAAGTTGAAACGAAAAAAAGTGGAAGGTAACCCAAAAACTAAAAGTTTTTCAATTTTTAATTTTACCACTTTGTCGGCATGATTGATAATGTATATTCATACCAAATTACAGCTTTCTATTACTTACGGTTACTGAGCTAAGCCGCAGACGTACGGACGGCCGGCCGGATGGACAGACATGGCGAAACTATAATAAGGGTTACTAGTTAGTTGAATATATCGAGCTTTTAAATCTAAGAAAAATGTCCACCCAACAAGCTGGGGACCCACGAAGCAAAGCTTCTCCCTTTAGCTGCTGTCAACACAGCGAATCCTCCTTTTTTTAAAGGGTCGGCATCGCGCATGTAACACCCCTGGAGTTGCAGGCGTCCATTGGCTACGGTGACCGCTTACCATCAGGCGGGCCGTATGATTGTTTGTCACCGTCGTAGTATAAAAAAAAAGTTTTTAAGCTGTTGATTGATTTGTGTGTATTGCGAAAAGGAGACGAGTCCAGCCAAAATATCAACGGTGGATACAGAAATATCCAAGGTCTACAGCCTTATGAATATGTTTTCCGATAACTACATTATTTTGATTAATTTCGACATTTTACTATGTTAGGTATATCAACGTAGGTACGTATTTTTGGGCCAACCTGTATAAATAAAGATGAATGTAAGGTAAATGTGGCTAATATTGTCATAGGGATATTCCGTCTAAAGCTCGCCTGCGTTGAATAAGTACAATCCGGGGAGAGGTGTCACTTTGCGGTTTAAGTTGACACAAAATCTTCTGCCTATAGGTGGCATAAACTGCCAGGGTTCTCGCAACGCGCATTACCTTACGGGTGCGTTCGAATCAGATATATTGATACTATTGATAGTGACAAACACCGCATACTAATTTATTTATAAATAATACCAATAGGTACTAATAAATAATCAATAAAATGTGTTCTTAAAATACAAATAATGTAAAAGAAATACTAAAAATAATGTTCCGATACATATTTTGTTCCTTTTTATATGTTTATACGAATTGTTGTACCACTATACGCATTCATTGCATGCTTGACAAGCTTAACGTCAAATGTAGGAAAGAGGAGCTTCTGTACTTTAGTAGTTTATGAAATCTTTATGTTTTTGTATGTTACGATAATACGACCGTTTCAGTAGTGAATGGGTTCAGTGGTGTTTGATACTCGTAATGTAGTGTAAAAATACAAGGAGTAACAGTGCCAACATGTGATTCCTTTTGTTTACATCGTTTGTAAATTCGATTAACGGCGATTTTAGTTAGTGTGATATAACTGATATAGGTACCGCTTATATTTTAAAAGGCATCCGCTGAGCGGTTCCATCTTATTATATAGGTGGCAGGCACGTTATAGAGCATATGTACATTTAAAATACTTAGGTAGTCATATTTAAATGTTTCCGTTATTAAATCGAAAATGATGATCATACAAACTTAAAGGCATGTCAAGTTTGTAAGAGTAGCGCTCTCCTAAGCTCAGTAACCAAATAAATAACGACAATGGAGCTGCACGGCATTTAATGTAGAAAAAAGTGTATTCCTTTTCTCCCAGATTTCCACGGTAACTTGTAGAAGACGCCTTGAGAATAGGGGTCGGTGCGGTGAGAATTTCTTCGTATCTAGTCAACCAATAGCATAATGGAAAGTGCTTCGTATCACAAGCTATTCTCTGGTACCGTGCCTGACAATAGCATAGCATGACGATGGGATCACATAATGCACTTAGGCATTACCGTCCATGCATTTGTATACTGATTGCTTAAATAACCTTGAGGAACCAGCGCAAGTAGCGGCACAGTTTTATGTTAAATAATGTACTTACTTATATCTATTGACTAAGTTTCATAATTCATTACAAAAATTTGGAACCTCCAAAATGTACGCAGCTGTTACTTACCTTCGCGGAGACTTAAACAATTATCAAACATTAATGTTGCTTTACGTGCTAAAATAAAAGTTAAGAACCTTACAAAAACGACGAAATTTAGTATTCTGATGAAAATTAATTTATCTAGTGGCCCAGAGAATAGGAATGGTTGATAGATGTGACGTTACACGTTACACCGAGACAAGCGCGCGCGCACGTGAGAATGGGCGACGCGCGAGCAGTGCGGCCATACTCGTCGCCCTCACGCTAGACTGAGAGGTACGATTTGAAATCGGGGTGGTTCCAGAAGAGGTCGACGACCTACCGCGACACGCGTTTAAGGTGATTTTTTAGATACGATTTGTAACATCATTTCCGTCTTAATGTCTGAAAGAGTACCTGTCTTCTTAGAACCCTATTTGATAGAGTATTTGACATGACTTCAGAATCATTGAATATCATATCATAGCCTTATTGAGCTTACCGTGGGACTAGGTCGATTTGTGTAAGATTGTCCCATAATATTTATTTATTTATTTATTTATTTATATCATAATATAAGTATAAGTAATTTATAAATATTTTGGAAGAAAACTTCTATTTAGGTTTTATTGACACGTTTTAACTAAGTACTAATTATGCGTCACTTGCACCATCTGGATTACCTAGCTAACAAACCCGGAGTTAAGCATTTTTAAGTAGGTATGGAATTTGATAACTAACCTCGGGGTCGGGGTTAGTTGTCTAACCCTGGTTGGCGCACGTCGTGGCCAGTTTCTAGTTAATTTTAGTTCGACCTACATTTGTTTTCTCTTTTTTAGTTAGGTATTTTGGCTCAAATATAATTTCAACGCTACACGAGTTAAGTTGGAATTATCTCCAGCCCCTCAAATCAGAAGTTCTGTTTACTTTTCTCAAAAATATAATTAGTAAAACATGGTCAAACTTAGGTAAGTAGGTTAGTGAGTGAGCCCGCTAGAGGGACCTCCGAACACTTCCGAGTGATAGTGATAGAGGCATAATGCTTAAATCTAGAATCTTAGATAGGCAGGTTACCTTCTCGGAAAAAAATACTAAGTTTAGTTAACTGACTGTAATAAAAGTAACTCTAATGAAAGTGAACAATTACACAATGTATGCGTGTTTTGTTTGTCGCACAAGCACGTTAGTAAGAGTTAGACCAAATTATTAAGGTAGGTATATTTTAAAAGTTAGTGCCCCTAGCTGCAACTACCTGTGTCCGCGAAGTAATCCTCAACACTTTTTTATCCCCCTTTGTAAAGCCCCTAGGTCATTGAAGTATTGTTTTTCAATGGAGGATCTGTTTAATGGAAACCGTAACTTCAACGGATTTGGTTGCGAGCTATCTGTCAGTATACCTACCTTTACCTAAGTAACGTAACTTTGACTTCGGTTTAGTTCAATTAGGTACTGAATTAGACCATACATAGATCAATCCATAAGTCTATACGAATGACCAATTCTAAAATGCGTTATAGGTAATAGCTAAAACTTCCTTATATTCATAAGAGCTATGAATGCTATGATTGTCGATTTCCATACGAAAGGTTCCTACCAACTTTAAGTACCCCGCGTCCCTCTGTAAAGGAAAGGGTAGTGACCGTATGAAAGTAACGCTACGACACGCGCGGGCGCAGCGAACCGAGTTGCGCAACAGCAAGAGCCTTTTTATGTCGACCACGTGTAGCCGGTGCCGGCGCCGGCGCGCGGTGGACGCCATCCTAATCCTTATTCCACCAATTTACTATAAACATTGATAAAAAATTCTGACAATATCGAAAATCCGTCGGAAAATGATGACAATGGAAGGTTACGTAACAAAAATGAGCATCTGAGTTATGTTAATTTTTACATTTAATGCTGCTGGACACAAAAACTTGTGATGTTACTATTGTTAAGTAGTAACGCATATGAAAGTATGCGATAGAAATCTGATTGAACGAGGCATTGCATTTTTTTTTAATTTTTTTGCATAGGTATAGCAATAAAGCAAAATTTGGCCAATATTTTTAAGCACCTCTCTGAAGCGCAGATTTTATTGTTAGTATTTAGTGGAAGGCGTCACATATTCCGAGCCTTACCTCGGGTGCGCAGCCCACCGATCTTGGCCGTGGCCCACGGTTTGGGCGCCTGCTTGCGCAAACGCATCGCATCCCACGTGCGCATCCGAGAGGCACCACTCATTACTCTTCGCACCGTTATTTTTTCCTACTTCTCACCGGCTCTTATAGCGTTATTCGTTATTGTAAAGCTCAAAAATTGTTCTAGAAGCGTGAGGAAATGCTTTCGTCGACCATTCGTTTCGAACCTTGATTAGGATCGGGAAAGAATTCCGGTTTAATTAGTACATTTGGTATAGGTATTTTAGACAGTAAGAGAAATAAGTGGTTTAATTAAATTAGGGATGGTTTCTTTCTTATAAAAAAAAAATTGATTTCTCATCATCAGACCCCGGTATCATACTTAAATCGTAAAATTCAAGTAGGGTCATTCAACGCGTACAATTTGAAATAAGTATATATACACAATTTTCTAGATCATATTACAGTAGGCGAAATTTGGAAACAAAGGCGAAATAAGGATATATGACGGTTTTTATTTTTTAACAATTATTTGTTATGTGTTTTACATAGATTAGAATTTAAATATTTTAATAAGGCTAAGTTATATGTACAACAGGCGAATTAAGGATTTCAGACTTCATGTAATTTTGGCAACCCTCGTTTCAATAAATTTTACACACTGATATTCGACTAGTGTTAATATCCTTAGATAAAAATAAATAAGCGTCACTTGCATCAGCCGGAGTTAGCCAACTAACCCGGAGTTAAGCATTTGTGGGGTTCCGTACCAAAATGGTGGAAAAAGAACCCTTATGGTGTGACTCAGTCTGTCTGTCTTTCACATCGAGAACGACTGAACTACCGATTTGAAATTTGGAATAGTTATAATCAAGGTTAAGCAGAAGATTTATAATATATACCTACGTATTTTAATTTATTTTCAATGAAAAATGCCCGATAAATGAGGGGACAAAAATTAAGTCTAGTTACTGGGTCATGTGGGTGTCATTTGAAACGGATTTTATTTTATCTTTACAGCACTTTGCCGGTTTTTAGGGTTCCGTACCTCAAAAGGAAAAAACGGAACCCTTATAGGATCACTATGTTGTCCGTCCGTCCGTCTGTCCGTCAAGGTCAAGATCCTTTATCTCGGGAGTTTATCGTGGAGGTATCGAGTTGAAATTTAAACTAGGTATATACTAAGGTCTACTACGGTCCCTTGAAAACGTATTCCGCGTTTTTCGAACTTCATCCCCTAAGGGATAAAAAAGGACTTGATAGTTAGTATGAGATGTGAATATTCAAGACCCTTTATCTCGGGAGTGCGTGAAGGTATCGAGTTGAAATTTAAACTATATACTAAGATTACTAAGGTCTACGGTCCCTTGAAACCGTATTCCGCGTTTTTCGAAATTCATCCCCTAAGAGATAAGAAAGGGGGTTGAAAGTTTATATGAGATGTGAATCATTATTCAGGTTGCAGATTTAAAACTGCGTTTATAAACTCTTTGATACTACACAAGAAAAGTATATTTAGCGTTTTTCGAAATTCATTCATTCATTCCCTATAAGTATGTAGGTATGAAAAAAATACAACAGTATAACTTTAATAGGTACGCCGTGACGTGCAGCCGTGATCTCGGTAGCGACTGGCGCGTTTAATTACTACTGGCGAGTGCAGTGTCAAATGGTCGCGTCGTAAACTCAGGGTCTGCATTTCATACGGTGGCGCATAAGTTCTTTAAGCCTTCAAATTACATAATTAGATATCAAAGAAAAATTATACAATCTAACGATTTTATCTTAATTTGGCTTCACGTACGGTTCTCGTGTGTTGTATAAAAATAGTAAAATACTAGATATTCTATTTTAATTCATCAACATTATACTTATGTTATGTCATAATGTCCCTATATGTTTCAAAACTACGTGTCCGTGTAATTAGTTTTTAGTTGGAGAGCGAAATATGTAGAGTACCACTGAGAATTTAAAATATCGAGTGTCTACCTGTTTCGTTTTAACTTAGGTACCTATTTAGGTAGGTAGGTACCTACTAAGCCAGCAGCCTGTGTTATCTAATCAGCTTAATACAATCGGTTTTGCTTTCGTTTTAGTTGTGTTGAGGACAAGATAGTTCAGGATGTATTATATTGAGGTCTATGAGTCAATTGGAATGACGTCAATCGGTAGAGGCATCGCTGCCCCCCGAGCTGCCCCCGTGAGCGTTATTACAGGCGACCGCGGCGCAGATCGAGAGGCCCCGGCGGGTGCGCCGCCGCGCCCTCAACCTAGCGCCCGCGCCGTCCCCCGCCGACCCCACCCCGCTGCCCGCCACCCGCCAACCCGCCTCCGCCACGCGGGAAAATTTACTCGCATGCAAAGGACGACAGATGATACGTTTGCTCATTATCATGTGACCATCGAGAAAATTACAGCAGATATTTTCTCGTAATCCCCGGCTACGGCGATACGATTTTGTGACACTTTTGTAGTCAGGCTCGTACTTAACTACTTCGTCTATTCAAATCACTAAGATTAGGAATTCAACCGGTAAGTTACCTATTACCAGTTCACCGTTAATTTCTATACATTTTTTACTGGTTTGCATTCCCTGTTGCATGCTTTTGAGTCTGGTTCCACGCTTGCAATGCAGGTGTAGATTTGACAAAGGTATTGAGTTTACATGCTTACCTAATCCTTCATCTCTTGTAAGGAGTTATATTAACCTGATTATATTAACCTGAATTCTAGAATTCGACGGAGGCGGTTATGTTATGTTCGTCTGTTTATTACCCGATTAAAGTGGTTTTTTTTTGTTTGTAAGGAGCTACTACCCCCAATTTGGTTCCATAGAAATTTGATGCTGAGCTGATGATGGGATCCATGAGGAATTAAGTGAACTTCTCAAGTTTTAAAGATTAATGTATGGTGATTTCGGTGTTTTCTTAAGTAAATTAAGCAATATCTTGAAAAACTTTAAAGTTGGTAAGATAAACCTGATGATAGAGATCATGGATGGCATTATACGTAAGCCGATAATTCCAAACTGCGTCGTCCAATTTAAGCAATTCTTGTTTTGTTCTAAAGGAATCACCTTCAAGTTGATCCGATAGGAATTTGGTGCTGATCTGATGGTGGCCACCATGAGGAATTTAGGAAACTCCTCAATTTTAAAAATTTGTTAGGGTTGTTCAACGTTAGGATTGCAGATTTTACCCAACATTGCTTTATTATAAAAGTCATAAATATACGGATAGTTACTGTCACATCGCCATATCATATTTATTATTTTTAAGAGAGAACTGTGAAGTTTAAGTATGTGTCTATTTGGCTTGGCACCGACTCAAACGTATCAGTTGGTAGCGCTATGCGGTCTCCATTTGTTCATTACCTCCATTACTTATCATTTCCGAACCTTACAGGAAATAAAAATAAATAAGTACATTTTATTTTACACTTTTTGAAGTAGGTTTTATTTTCTGTTAAAAACTTTTTCTTTGTTACATTTTCGAGTACAAGTGCAATAAAGTTACATTCCCTTCCCACCTAAATACATGATAAGTAAGTAGGAATATTTACATACAAGTGATAAATAGACATCGATATGTACCTAGGCATTAGAGATGCCACGGATGCTATTCGGTATTCGGCCTATTCGATCACTTTACTAAATACTTAGGTCTAACGAAATAATGTGTATGTAGGTACATACGAGTAGTTACCATAGAAACGTACCGTGAGCTGTTGGTTACATTTAGTTTTTGAAATTAGTTATCTTAGTAAATAAATGCTTTCATTGGGTTGATTGCAGAATACTTCAACTTACCCTTAAGTACAAGATTTTTCCGTGAGCAATGGCTTGCTGTGCTGAAATTTACAGCTGAGTCCTTTCTAAGCACCAAGTTTAAAAAATACAAAAAAGCCTAAAAATATATAATAGTACCCTCTACTTCCTAGCGCTTTCTTTTATGTGTTACTTTTCGTGGCATCATCGAATGGGCCCTACGGAAAACCAGCGCTGGCTTCAAAACTAGCATTATGCTGAGTTGGGTCCATTTCGTGATGCACACAACACTTCTGTTTTCCTGTTTTTGTTCTTTTATTATGTGTTGTGTGTGTTGTGTGTGATCGTCACGAATAAATGATTCTTATTCTTATTCTTATTCTTTCCCGGCTTATGCCACGGCTCAGGAAGCCTGAGGTCCGCTTTGGCAACCAATCCCAAGATTTGACGAAGGCGCTAGTTTTACGAAAGCAACTGCCATCTGACCTTCCAACCCAGAGGGTAAACTAGGCCTTATTGGGGCTAGTCCGGTTTCCTCACTATGTTGACCTTCACCGACAAGCGGTTGGTAAATATCAAAAGATATTTCGGACATGAGTTCCGAAAAACACAATGGTAAGAGCCGGCAGGATTTGAACCCGAGACCTTCGGATTGAAAGTCTCATGTCTCGTCACACCGCTGGGCTACCAACTCTATCAAAAATAATAATGTAATGGTATACAAAATATTATTCGGTGAACCGATAGACGCCGAATATTTGGCATCTCTAGCATCAACATAATGCGTGGTACCTACTCACAGGTTTTTTGTTGTCAGCGAGATTTGTCACGTAACTTCATGCATAAACCAGTTCTTTAATTTTGTTCTACACATTGATGGACAGGTTACATTCGCCTTGACCTTGGTGACTTGAGAGCCTTTGTTCACTGTTAGGCTGAAAGAAAAGAAAGTGTTCATCATTTTGTCCTGTTTTTTAATTTGCTAACTTTAAGGGGAGATTCTTCAGGTAACTTCGAGTTAATTTTTCTAAGAAACTACTAATTAAAATTAGCTTAACCAATGTAAAAGATTACTAAACCATCTACTACTAAGCTGTGTTTTGGCATGTGCTGTCATGTTTAACGTTTCAGCTTTGTCATAATTGACACTTACTTTTGTGTAACTTTAAGGATGTAGGTATTATGCAGCTCCTATTAGCGCACAAAACAACGTGTCCAATTTAACGGAAATTAAAAACAAACGCAGTTAAGGGTTTTATTACTTACATATAGGCATATGTGCTTGTTTTTAGTGAAAGTTACCCCTTTGTCGCTTTTTAATAAGGTTCAATTCTAAACGAATCTCTTTGGCATTAGCGCCTATCGGTAACCTACAAAGATGGTAGGTACCTTTTACTAAAAACAGTCACATGTAAAGGTAGAGGACGCGAAAATGAACTAGATCATCTACTCGTTATCATAGTAAACTCAGGATGCCCTAAAATCCTTCAAGTCTTCTTAACTTGTTTTGTTTAGTGGGAGGTGGGAGATAAGAATTATCCAATAAAAAAAATTAAAGGCTTTTACTATTGGATAAATTAACTTTATCCTAGGCCCAAACCCAAGTATTTTATATGAGCTGGATTCAAATCAAATAAGCAGTGGGACATACTAAGTGTACGCTGGCTACGTGATGATGATTATTGAACGAGTGAGCGAAGCGATCAAAGTTCTCTGAGTATACTTACTCGTATTCGAAAATCGCTAACCCGGGTTTTCCTGGTACTAATAAACCCGGGTCGCATTCCATACGCAGAACTCATTGTACGGTCGGCTCCATACATATAAGTATATGCATCTGTATTCAATTTTGAACTTTCTTCCCCTGTAATAAGTTCCGAAGTGTATATATATTTATAGACGTGACTGTAAGCACACAGTGACTACACACCGTACTTTCCTTAGCTTAAATTAACTTAATTTCTCATAACACTAGTATTCTAATTAGCTCCACCTTAGAGATAATCACTAATTTCTAATTTAATAAGGTGTATTGCAAGTGTGTACCTATACAAAGTATGAGTACCTATTCTACACATTTATATGTCATAGTTGTCACTTACTAAGAAAAGTTAAATGTTATGTCGGTTTTACATTAGCGGTTGATGAAACATGAAATAATTTTGTATGAAAATTTTCATACATAAAATATTGTAAATTTCAGAAAAGAAGGATTTCTCTATGTTTCCTTACATGCCGAAGTTCAATTAAATAAAACACGGTGCAGATCTAATTATACGTATACCTGCCTAAATCATTTCACCAAAGCATACATCGTGTTATTTTTGTAATTGCTGTTTGAGTGGAAATTCGTGAGAGAAAAATGAAACGATTGCATTTATTAAATAATATTTAAAACGGGTCACTCACGTAATTTAGTCGATTTTCGCTCGACATGTTTCGTTCTTTACGAAGAACGTCATCAGGAGCGCCCACTCGCGACAGAGGCAAGATTGCATTACTATAAATAAAGATTATTTTGAAATGCTTACATTCTACTGATAATTAAGTGGGTATATGATTAAAACTGTATTCCTACCTAAATCACGGAAATACCTTGAATGCAGTTAGTATAATCAAATCGGTTAAATCTGTCGGAAAATTGTGTATTCAAACTAAAACTGTTTTTAACTGACTTCACAATTTCAAAAGGAGGAGGTTCTCAATTCGTGTGAATGTTTTTTTTACTTATCTTTTTTTCTTTATTTACTTTAATTCTTAGGCTAGGTTATTATAATATGATTATAAAGTAAAATATAAAAAATTCAGAATTCCGTCATTAATAAACCGATTACTTTTAAAAAAATCTTTTTTTGTCTGAAAGAAGATGGTTACAGATTTTTCCCATTTTTTTCATAATCCATTTCTGATAATAGGATCTATGAGGAATTGAGAGAACTCCTCAAATTTGAAAGGGATTTGGGTGGTTTCTTAAGACACTCGAGCATTGATTTACAAAAATCATCAATTTGGTGGAGTGGCCTGATGATGAAGACCAGGGATGGCAAAGTGGAACTGCTTGGTAATTCCCAGTTCTATCATCCGATTTGAGACATGCATCTTTTGTTTGTAAGGAACTGTACCTTCAAAGTAATCCTATTTGATTTGATTTCTATTCTGATGATGGAGTTCTTGAACAATTCAGAGAACTGAGAACTCCTCAAATTTGAAGGACACGTGCATTGTGATTAGAGGGTATTCATATTTAGCCTGAGATTTTTTTACTGAAGCCATCATTTTGCTGGAGTGGACCTGATGTTGAAGATCAGGGATGGCATAGTGGAACTGCTCGATAATTTCCAGTCTGTCATCCAATTTAACACATTGTTATTTGTTTGCGACCTTATAGAGGTGTACAAGGTAGTTCCGTTTGATTTTACTTCAGATGTAATGATGGAAGCCCTGAGACATGAAGAAAGCTCCTCAATTTTCAAAGGTACACGTGTGGTGAATTGGATATTTTTGAAGTAAACTAGCTAACAAGGAAGGCCCAATGAAGTCGGATCTTTTTTCTTAAGAATTATAGATCATAAGCTAATGATATTCAAGAAATTACGTTGTCATATGCGTATAATGAATGTACCTAACTAAATTACTTAATGATAATGCGTTCAAAATACTATTTATAATGATACCTAATAATCATTTTCACTTTGGTTGTGCGGCCGAAATAATTATTGATTATTAAAATATAAAAACGGTTTAAAACTCACGTACCTACTTTGATCAGTAATAATTTTAATCATATAATAATTTTAATGTCCGTATGACTCACGAAAGTTTAAATTGTATTATTGATTATTTTTGTATATAAAATCACTTTTTAAAGTTTGCGTGTTTGTATGCATGGCGTCGCTGAGCCTAAACTACTTGTGTAGGTACTTAATGTATCTATGTACAAATTTACCAATTTCATAAAAGTAAAAACAAAACGTGGTGGCGTATATAGTTTTTATTGTTGTTTTCTTACTAAACGTATTATAACTATTTTGTACATACCTACCTAGGTATATGCATGAACAAAATATGCGAGAGGCGTATAAAACAATGCATATAATTCAAATATAATTTCTACGACTGTATACTTTTACTTTCAAATATAAAGCGAAATTAAATAAATTTTTGTTGTTAATGATTGTATTTCAATGACTTACTCACCTATAAAAAAACGATAATTAAATAAAAATAAAACTATGTATATTATGTTATATCATAGTTTTATTAAAAAACACGCAAAATAACTCACCAGACGAACGGGAAACGTAAAAAAATGTCTCTGTTTAACTTCTAGTTTAAGTAAGCTTTAAGTTTTATTTTCTACAAACGTTTTGTACTTAGGTATACATGTATACGTTGGGATGGAAGCAATTTTGATACACAATTACGCACAGGTATATTCAATTTATGGCAGAATCGTTGTAGCGATTTTCCAGCAATTGTGCGTTATAAATAAAATAAATAAATAAATAAAATCACTTTAATTCAGACAAAAGTTATGGTATAGGAAATATAAAATATCTATAGAATTTACTTCAAACCTATTATCAGATAAGTGTGTTCAGAAATGTACAGATGATTATATAGTACAGATCGAGTCACGAAAGCTAGCGCGGAAAATCTATGAAACTGACATTAATTTCATAGACATTCCGCGCACGTTTTCGTGAATCGATCTGTAGAATAGTAGACGTTACAAATAATTTTACTTTTTTGAAGAAATAGGTAATGTACACGCTTGAAATATATATGCACCAAATGGAATGAAAATAGTTTTATAAAACTCAGGTGCGAAAATTCAATTCAAACTTGAGCTACTCGTATAGTCGTTCTCATTTCGTAATCAAAGTATCTCGGGTGCGATGGGGACATTTCAACCCATGCTTTACACTAACAGTCTACGACTTATTTTCGTTTGATTTGACCTTTCATAATAGCCTCCTATCCTAACCCTATTTACAAGTATGGCCCCATAGCCCCATCCAACAGAAACGTGCAAGTTGGCATCCATTTAAAATCACGGGAAGTGGAAACACGTCAATTAACAAAGTTTTTCATAGTAACCTGTTTAAAAATAGTGGTGAAGTTACAGTAATACCTACTGTCAATCAACACTGTAGCTTTCATTGAATTATATTCAAAATACAATGGGGTTGCCCAATAAGAACAAGAAAGAAAGAAGAGATTTTAAAATTATAAAGATTTTTTATCAAAAACATGTTATTGAGGGATGGAAATTGTCATTGCGCCGAACCGATTAATTTTAGACACTTAAACACTGAGACAAATTGTAAGAAAATTTACGAAAATTGATTGACATTTCCTTTTGTGCTGTAGGTACACATTTCCTAAAAATTCACTAAATTTATTGTTTTATGTGAAATTTCCATCGCTCAATGGCATATTTTTGAAGACATACTTAAAGGAGTTTGCCGTTGCATGTACGAGTATGGAGAGGGAGACCCGTAACCCTAACGAAAATCGCTAACTGATGAAATATTTTACAAATCAATGGCCATCAACTGCACATCACATAATCAATAACACTAAATATTTTGAAAATTGTACGCCGGAATACGTAGAAATCGTGATTCTTAGGTTCATTTAAGTAATTTAATGACGTTCGTTTTGGTAAGTAGTTACATCTGATCCAAAGAGACTTGGAGCACACGGATGCTCATGGCATTCTATACCGTATAAGTCAATGAATTACCTATGTAATAAATAGCGTGTAAAAATATATTCAAGACAAATATTAGGCATTTATGAAACTAGTAGCTAAATTAACCAAAACCAATCTGCCCACTTTGTTGTATACCTACTGTCGCGAATAGCTTTAGGTTAAGTTTGTAAATATAATTAAATCAATCGTTCTAAATAAATATGTTGTTTTCGTTTATTTCTCATTCGACCAATCCCATAAGAGAGATTGGTACATATATGCTGTAATTAACGTTCTTATTATCCCCAATCACATAAGAAAGATTGGTCACATATTTCATATACACCGATCCCACCAAGCGATCGTATTACTGTTTATTTTCTATGTCAACCAATGTTGACAAAAGTGTGTATAAATTACGAAAATGTAACACTATTATTGATAATATTAATGTGACTAATAAATAAACCATATTCCTCCCCATTTTAAATGTAATAGTCTAAGCTTATTGTTGCAATAAAGATGCGCAATCTAGTATCGTCCACCCACCTATATGGTAGACGCGGGGAGCGTATAAATAAGGGCCCCTTTTGCTCTTAAAAGTCCCACCTCAGATTTGGTTGGACTCGGTCCAACCGATCTCTCTGGAGCGCAAACTCAGAAGGAGTATTCCAGAGTAGTAAATATCGTGTGATGTCGTGGAAGGGTCCTGGATTTTCCCCAGGCTACCATCCCACTTCACAGTCCGTACGCTCCAAAGCTCAGTGCATGGAGCCCCTGCCAGGTTCAAAAAAAAAAATCTTAAAAGTCAGTTCTACAAATACTCCCTCGCCTCCGCATATATGGCGCGCTTATAAAACTTAACATGAGTTTTATTTCATCTGGTATCCTGGTATCCTGATAACCAGCAATAAAACTCCCAGTAGCTAGTTTTCTTACACACACCTCAGATTTGGTTGGACTCGGTCCAACCGATCTCTCTGGAGCGCAAACTCAGAAGGAGTATTCCAGAGTAGTAAATATCGTGTGATGTCGTGGAAGGGTCCTGGATTTTCCCCAGGCTACCATCCCACTTCACAGTCCGTACGCTCCAAAGCTCAGTGCATGGAGCCCCTGCCAGGTTCAAAAAAAAAAATCTTAAAAGTCAGTTCTACAAATACTCCCTCGCCTCCGCATATATGGCGCGCTTATAAAACTTAACATGAGTTTTATTTCATCTGGTATCCTGGTATCCTGATAACCAGCAATAAAACTCCCAGTAGCTAGTTTTCTTACACACACCTCAGATTTGGTTGGACTCGGTCCAACCGATCTCTCTGGAGCGCAAACTCAGAAGGAGTATTCCAGAGTAGTAAATATCGTGTGATGTCGTGGAAGGGTCCTGGATTTTCCCCAGGCTACCATCCCACTTCACAGTCCGTACGCTCCAAAGCTCAGTGCATGGAGCCCCTGCCAGGTTCAAAAAAAAAAAAAAAACTTAAAAGTCCCACCTCAGATTTGGTTGGACTCGGTCCAACCGATCTCTCTGGAGCGCAAACTCAGAAGGAGTATTCCAGAGTAGTAAATATCGTGTGATGTCGTGGAAGGGTCCTGGATTTTCCCCAGGCTACCATCCCACTTCACAGTCCGTACGCTCCAAAGCTCAGTGCATGGAGCCCCTGCCAGGTTCAAAAAAAAAAAATCTTAAAAGTCAGTTCTACAAATACTCCCTCGCCTCCGCATATATGGCGCGCTTATAAAACTTAACATGAGTTTTATTTCATCTGGTATCCTGGTATCCTGATAACAAGGCGGTAACAAGAGGCAACGGCCAGCTGAGCATCGGCCAGAGCAACGGGTCTTCTATCTGCATAATTTTATGGAGATTAAAGTCTGCACTCCACACCTACTATTCAAAGACGTCTTGTCTGCATTTGTTTTTGTAATTAATAGGAACACAGTATATCAAGATAACTTTATCATTATCACGCATGTCTTTCTAAAGGTTTGACAACAATGAATTTTGGCGCATGTGATTTGTCATTAAAGAAACCGACTAATGATAAGTTTTTAGACCAATAGCAACTTCATTTGAATAGCGGGAAAATACGTTGGCTTACTTATATGAGAGGGATATTTGTCAATTAATTGAGTAAAATACCAAAATAATATGTTCAATTTCATCAAAAATCCGTTTTTCCCATAAAAATCCGTGTTGGGATTTAAAATATTACAAAAATAGAACAGTTTTCGGCAATGGACGCTATTGACACCTATGATACCAAATCTCGGTAATTTCATAATTAAAATTTAAAAATAAGGAGTAAAGGTACCTCTTATTTCGCTACGTATCTTTGAACTATATTTCTAGGACTTAATACATAAGATGCAATTCTGTTTTTTTTTGCATACAAAATAATGTCTCCATTTATTTCCAAAACGGCTTGCCCGCTGTTTTCAGCAAAAGTTACGTGACACGTCAAGTTTCTTAGATAGTTTATACCTATTTAAAACTTTTTTTCACCAGGTGACGGTATTCTTTTTCAACCGACTTCAATATTTCTAAAGGAGGAGGTTCTCAATTCGTCTGAATTTTTTTTCTAATGTATGTAACCTCAGAACTCCGTCATTACTGAACCGATTTAATTTTTTTTTGTTTTCTGAAAGTAGATGGTTCCAGATTGGTCCCGTTTTTTTTAAAAATCGATTTCTGATGGTGGGATCCATGAAGAACTGAGGGAACTCCTCAAATTTGAAAGGCACATGCATGCTGATTTGGATGATTTCTTAAGAAACTCGATCATTTCTTTACGAAAATCATCAATTTGGTGGAGTGGATCTGATAATGGAGACCAGGAATGGCAAAGTGGAACTGCTTGGTAATTCCCAGGACTATCATCCGATTTTAAAAAATATTTTTTTGTCTGAAAATAGATGGTTCCAGGTTTGTCCCGTTTTTTTCAAAATCAATTTCTGATGATGGGATCCATGAGGAACTGAGGGAACTCCTCAAATTTGAAAGGCACATGCATGATGATTTGGATAGTTTCTTAAGACACTCGAGCATTTCTTTACGAACATCATCAATTTGGTGGAGTGCACCTGATGATGAAGACCAGAGATGACAAAGTGGAACTGCTTGGTAATTCCTAGCTCTATCATCCGATTTGAGACATTCATCTTTTCTTTGTAAAGAAATACCTTCAAGATAGTTCTATTTGATTATAATTCTCTTTTGATGATGGAATTCATGAGGGATTGAGAGAACTCCTCAAATTTTAACGGCACATGCATTCTGATTTGAGGGTTTCCTTAAGTAACTAAAACATTGTTTTAGGGGAGCCAACATTTTGATGAAGTGGACCTGATGATGAAGACCAGGGATGGCAAAGTGGAACTGGTCGATAAACCTAGCTCTACTTATTATCCTAGTTGTGACATTCATCTTTTTGATTTCATTTCTATTCTGATGATGGAGTTCTTGAAGAATTCAGAGAACTCCTCAAATTTGAACGGCACGTTCATTGTGATTAGAGGGTGTTCATAATTAGTTTAGGCATTTTCTTACTGTGGCCATCCTTTTGCTGGAGTGGACCTGATGTTGACAATCAGGGATGGCATAATGAAACTGCTCGATAATTTACAGTCTATCATCCAATTTAACACATTGTTATTTTGTTTGTTTTAAAGGTCTACAAGGGAGTTCCGTTTGATTATACTTCACATAATGGAATGATGGAAGCCCTGGGACATTAAGAAAGCTCCTCAATTTTTAATCGTACACGTGCGGTGTATTCAAAATTTCACTTTTACCGGGAACCAAATGAAGTCGGTTTATATTCTTAAAAAATATTGTAGGGATTGGTATTTCTTATTTACTCTTGTTTTGTGGTCTGAATACCGAACTAGCTTCTAATCTTAAGTAACAAACGGCTTACTCGTGAAGCGCAATGAAGCCCGGCTGTCCATAAACAGTGTAACGACACTGCTGTGCAAACATCACACTGGCTTTGGAAGGCTCCATCTCAAAATACCTACCAAATAGGTAGAGGCATTCGTTTATAAAGGTATCGAGAATGCTAAAGACCTTCAAATAGCATAGCATAGCAATAGCATTCTCAATACTTATGTAAGTAAAAATATAACTACTTATTAAATATACCTTTTCGATGACTAGTTTAATTTGATTAGATGTGCTTTATTGCTATCCAGTAAAATCATCATTTATATTTAGTTTCATATCATGCAATGAAATTTTTCGTTTCACAAGAAATTTTTCGTTTCGAAAATCACAAGAATATCAGCCATAATTTCATCATCGTAAGAGTCTCAAACGGATCGGCAACACTCGGGAATACTAAGTTGCTACCAAAGCTTTTACAACCGTGCTGGGTGCGTAGCCAAGATGCCAATCGCTCACGCTCAGTCGCTAACGAAACGCAACTGTCATTGTCACACTAATAAGGAAGAGTGATAGAGAGAGGTAGCTAAGCTACGATACGTTATTAAGCGTAAGCGATTGGCATCTTGGCTACGCACGCTGTACGTACGAGTACGTACCTAAATATTATGTAATGATTTGGGTCAAGTACAGTACCACCTTTAAAAAAAAACCAAAAACCCTATATACTATTAATTTTCAAATTGTACCTACTTCATTATCATTACAACTTCTTGTCATCGATCAACTTTGACTACTTATGTAATCAGCCGGACCGGCAATATTGTCATTTTCTATACAAAAGTCTGTGTATTTTTGCGGGGGAGCGGCACGTCAGGTGTATGGTTATTCGTACGTAACGTACAAATAGCCTCTCAGTCCATACAATGAGCATGATTGATTGTCATATACATTCGTCAGAGGGGTAGGCCTGCCAATTGCTACTCCGTCCGGATTAAAACTCAAAGTCGATTAATGATTTAGTGGTACGGTATACAAGTGTGCGAATTACGCAACTAAGCGAGAGGCGGGCGAATCGTAGTTTTTTTTATACAATAACGGTTAAACCGTTGCATTCTCTAGGCAGGAAGTCAGCCGGAGAGGGGCGATCATGTCCTATAATAAATTAATAATCAGAAGATTCAGACGGTCGTGCCATGGCAGGATCTCTACACCTCGGCGACACAATCGGTGAATGCTCCTCGATAGCACGACTTGCACGAGACACTTACAATAGAACATTTGTTCATTAAACATCGATATCTCGTATTTAGTAGAGACGCTACTGTACATGTCCAGACTTACTCGTATATCAAACATATTTTCAAATAAAAATATATGTACCTACGTTTATAGCACTAACTTTCGACTCCTCGTCATCGGTTAATGATTTACTCGTACGATATCGTTAATCGTGGTCACATCTAGTAGCGAGAAGTGTGCGAACTGCGCGATTAAGCGAGAGGCGGCAGGACGTCAGCCGGAGAGGGGCGACTGTGTCCTATAGTAATCAGAAAGGTCGCGCCACGGCAGGGTCTCCACACCTCAGCGACGCAATTGGTAAACGTGCCATGGGGCATTTACAATAGAAAATTTGTTAGTTAATACATACATAAAAATAAACGCCGTACATGTATCTAAAGGTTGTCAGGAAGTGATCGCTTATAGCGCGAAGTCCGAGCTCCGTTGTCCAATTTAGGTGTTTAAAAAAAATCAAAGCTGAGTTATCTGATTATCTCTAGTTTCGTCCCATAGAAATGTGGCACTGATCTAGTTATGGGATTCAAGAGGAATGAAGGGAACTCCTCAATTATCAAATGATTTCGGTCGGTGTTTTCCTAAGCAAATTAAGCAATTTTTTTGCGAAAATCATAGATTTGGTCAGGTAGACCTGATGATGGAGACTAGGGATGGCATTTGAAACTTCAAATACAGTAGCCGTTAATTCCAAGCTCCATCGTTACTCGTAAATTACAGCAGTTCTTTTTTTGTTCCAAGAGGAGTCACCTCCAAGTTGAGTTCATAAGAATTTGGTGCTGATCTGATGATGAGCGCCATAAGGAATTAAGGGAACTCTTAAATTTTCAAAGGCACGTGTATGGTGGTTTCGGTGTTTTCTTAAGCAAATTATTAAGTTTCTAATCTTAAATTTGGTCAGGTAGACCTGATGATGGAGACCAGGCATGGCATGTGGAACTTCAAATACATAAGCCGATAATTTCGAGCTCCGCCTTCTGATTTGGCTAATTCTTTTTGTTAACGTACTACTGCGTTACTCATTCTGGTACTTACCAACTAATAGTACCAATTTTTCACATTTGACATCGCCATAATCATATTTATTATTTTTCAAAGAGAACGGTGAGGTTTATTATTGACCGGTAATGTGTCTACTTGGCTTGGCACCGACTTCAAAGTCTTTAAACGTATCAGTTGGTAGCGTTTTGTGGTGTTACCTTCATTTTTCTGATTACTCATACTTTCCTAACCTTACAGCTGCTAATAAAAAAGACTACATTTTAGTTTTCACTTTTTGAAGTCGGTTTTTGTTTTCGTTACGAAGTTGTTATTTATAGCACCTACAACGACGATGTAACAACTATCTACCACCTAGAATAAGGTATACAGGCAACAATTTTACTGTACCTGTAGCATGAGTTGCTGAAGAAAGAGAATCGCCAGCGACTGCGCGATTCGGAAATCGGAAATAGGTATATATGCACCTTGCTCATTCTTCTGCATGCACCTTGCTTCAGTCGTTATCGAATCGTGGCTACGTAAAACTAATGGTAAGCACACTGGCAATAATATCAAAGCAAGCGCGTCTATAATGATGACCTCCGTTCGCTTATCTACTGCGGGCTAGTTGATATAGAGTAATCATGAACTTGACTGCCATTGTTGCGAACTTGCGATCGGGTTGAGTAATTACAAATCTACACTACCCTAGGAATAATAGGTACTGTGTGCACCGTTGTTATAAGGTATGCTCGTGGCGTTTTAAATACTCAACAATTTGAGCCTACGGCTCAAATTGTTATCCACGCCACTTACCTATTTCGATATAGAATTAATTGCATAAATACCAAGCGTAACTTGTGTTAATTGTTCTTGTTTGTATCCAGCGGTCAAGGCTATCAGCGGTAAATTCCCTGACCAGGATTCGAACCCGAGATCCCTGCTTCGTAGGCAGAGTATACTACCGACTAGGCTAGGAGGCCGTTAAAGTTCTTAATGTACTAGAATTACTCTTGTCAAGGTATTAGATCCTTTTTTTTTTTACCCAGGGAAAATCCGTTATGGATCCCTCTCGGCCCGGGAGAAACCGAGAGGGTATGTCCGACTCTCACGGACTAAAAACCCTGGGGTGTTCCACCGTTTGCCAACGGGAATGGGGCCCCAGGGACGCACTGCTCTCATCTGGAAACCCCACTGGCACGACCTCAAAAGGTCCTCCTTTGGTCTGGTTTGCGACCAACTCCGCAGTGACACCTTGGAACACTCAAGGGCCACTCGGCGCGGGACCTCAGCCAGCCAGTGCTGGATCTCCCGGTCCGACACTCGCAGGTCCCTGATGTGGGGGCAGCATGCGAGCCGCAAAGGCCGCTCGCCGCCTACCACGTCTCCTCCGACGCTGAGGGGGCGCGTCTGCGGCGTCCTCGCGTGCTCGTTCTTCAGTCTCCTTTTGGGTCATGACTTCGACACTAAAGGAGACTGCTGCCACCCACGCTTCGTCGCTGTTGGCCATAGCTCTCATCAGTGACCCCAGCGAGAGGTCGTTCTCCACCACCGCAGTCAGGGCAGCGCGCGGTTCCGCCCATGCCAGGCATTCGACAAGTGTGTGCTCCGCTGTGTCTGCCGGTGCCTCCGCACAGTGATGGCAAGCTGTTGTCGGCTCCCTGCCTAACACCCCACACAACTAGCTTCCAAAGCACCCGTGCCCTGTCAGTAGTTGTGTGAGGTGAAATGAGGGAGCCCCATGCCTACGTGCCATCCATTCGCCCAAGATGGGCCGGATGGCGCCCACCAACTCCCAGCTACAGCCCGGGGACTCTAATTGCTCCGTCCACCTCCGGAGGAGGTCTTGCTGCGCCTGCTCTCTCCAGAGACATACTTCCCTAGGTGCTGGATGATCCCCTGTCCGTCTAGCATCCCGTACTCTCCAGTATGTTTCGGATAGGGCCTTGGCCTCTAGATCCCAAGGCGGGCTACCCGCCAACAAGCACGCCGACACAGACGACACAGTACGGTACGCCCGGGCTGCCCTGAGTGCCACGGCTCGCTGGGGGCGGCGCAGCAACTTGACACTCCGATTATTTAGCACGTTGGCCCAGATTGGCGCACCGTACCATGTGGCCATGGATCTAATGACCCCGATGTACAGGCGGCGACACGCTCCTCCTGGGCCTCCCAGGTTGGGAAGTATTCGCCCAAAGGCACCGGCAGCGGCCATCAGTCTGGGGACCAATCGCTCCACGTGCACCTGGAAGCGCCATCTGCTGTCGAGGATGAGTCCTAAGTACTTCATCGTCGACTCGACAGCAATGGTTGCTCCGCCCACCGTGAGCGTGGTGCCTGGTACCGGAGAGTTACGGGGACCGTGAAAAGCCACGGCCTCAGACTTGTGGAGAGCCACCTCCAGTCCTATCGCACGGATCCGGTTCACCACGTGGGCCACCCCCGCCGTGCTAAGATAGGCCGCCTCCCTATGTGATTTGCCACGCGCAAGGACAAGGGTGTCATCCGCGTAGCACACGACTTCGACCCCCGGCAAGGTAGCACCACGTAGCACCCAGTCGTAGCCGATGTTCCACAGGAGGGGCCCTAGGACCGAACCCTGTGGAACACCACACGACATAAGTCTACTTCCCCAGTCCTCCTTGGTCGGGTAGACTACTTTCCTGCCAGCGAAATAGTCGGCTACCACTTTCTGGAGGTACTCCGGCACGTTGTGGTACTTCAGCGCGGCTAAGATTGTCTCCCAAGGCAGGGTGTTGAAGGCGTTTGATATATCCAGGGATACCGCTATGACGACCCCACCCTGAGAGACAACCTCCTCTACCACATCTCCGACTCGGGAGACCGCATCCACTGTTGACCTCATGGGGCGGAATCCATACTGCGCCTCGCTCAGGGCCGGCTCTGCACCTGACAAGCCGACCTACCAGTACCCTCTCGAACAGCTTACCGACCTCATTGAGAAGAACAATGGGACGGTAAGCTGAAGGCTGATCGGGATCACGCCCGTTCTTTTGGAGAAGAACGAGCTTACCCGTCTTCCACCCGTCTGGGAACCGGCCCTGAGTCAGGCACTCAGTGAGTAGGTCTCGTACCACTTGTCCTAGACTACTCAGAGCCAGCGATAGTACGCGGGCCGGGATACCATCGGGGCCGGGAGCTGTTTTCTTTGACCCGAGCTTGCGAGCGGCGGCACGGAGCTCCACCTCATCAACCGGAGGCAGCTCAGCGTCAGTCGCTCGCGTACCGGCCGTGGGCGCCATCGCCGGTGGGAGAAACGGTCCTCTCTGAGGGAAGAGAGAACAGACTACTCGCTCCAGGAGTTGCGGCTCCAGCGTCGTTGTTAAGGGAGGGGCCCAGGGACGGAGTTTTTGCCTGACGAGGCGGTACGGCCTTCCCCAGGGGTCCCTGTTGAGTGACTCTAGCGACTCCTCCCAGGCAGCCTCCTTGGCCTGACCGATGGCAAGGTATTAGATCCTAGCATGACTGCGTCTATCAAAGGGACAATAAAATTATAAGAAATAATAATTTCATTGCATTTAAAATAAATCCTCCTATTAATAACAATAACAAGTGTCACCCAATTAGATATCTATTTTTTTAAGTTCCATGAAGAGTAACAGAAAAAGTAACTAGATGAAAATCGGTTTATCCTTTCGGGCGCTACGATGCTACGACATGCCATTAACGCTCGAATATAGTTGCGCAACAAGAGAGCAAAAGTACGTATTTGCTTCGAGTGTTTTTTTTCGAGTCCTGTGGGCAAGCGAAAGATTCTGTAATAGAACTACAATCACTGCGAATTATTGTAAATTAAAACCAAGCGCGTAGAAAAATAGAGAGACATGTTTTAAAAAAATGCTAAGAAAAGAGCCTACTAAGTCTACTAACCTACTTACAAATATCAATGCCTGAAAATGTGACATGAGTATAAAGATTCATATCACATTATTGGTTATCGACAATGTAGTAGGTACCTTTAGCATAAAAACGTCACATATTTACATGCTTGTAAATATGTAATAAATGTATGTAGGTACCTGTGAGCTCTTTCATACTTGATACAAATTACTTACAGTTTATGTGATCTAAGGACCACTTTTTGATTGTTGTCTATTCGGTCTAGCGATTATTGACGACTTGGTAGAATCAATTCAATAGACGGTTTTTGTATGTAAGTACAAGTAAATATATAAATATTTTTTTGGTTTATATTATTAATGAACCTTTTATTTCGTATTTTCGTTAAATTTTGTATTGATTTTATATTGTTTTTATTTCATTATTTTTTAATCGATTTTTATCAACTTATGGATATATCATAGAAATCGAAACGGTAGATTCGGTCACTTGCTTTAGAAAATAATAACTACATAACAGTTTGTGTGATGTGATGAATTATTATCGTTAAATCTGTAAATAATAAAAAAAGTTAAGTAAATTAAGTTTTGTTTGAAAGCTTGATATATTGTTATTAACCTTTATTAAGTACTTGAAAAGCTCTAATATTCTAATAGCATTTTATTTATTCAATCAACCAATATTACTCGTATATCAAATTTGTATAATGTGTCCAATATTGGTTTTTAGATGTTGCAAACTGTGAAGTAAAAAATGGAGTATAAATTCATGTCTTGTTTACGCGTCGATAAACATAGCAAGGACATAACATGCACTTGTTTAATACTGTTTATAGTCCACACTCCGCTCGCTCGCAGGGCGGAAGTGCGCTACGCGCGAGGGTTCTAGATTTGATTGTAATGCAAATTCCCTATTTCCGGTACAGGGGGCAGAGGCACATCACAACAGGTGGGGGTCGCTGCCACCGATGTCTGACAATCACTGCATAATCATTAATTTCCATATCAATTTACAGAAAAAATATGGGTTATTGAAACATTATTTATTTTAAAACCACTTTACAGTTTATACTAATAAAGTAATAAACAAATCAGATGCATTTTGAAGAGACTAACAGTCAACGCTCAACGTGCAACGTTGAAACTTGGAAAGTAGAACTTTGAATTATAAATTGAAGAGATGTCATATACTACAGATAAAGTGACCAAGGTCCCGGTGAGCAGGGCTGGGATCGAATCAGCGACCTCCTGCTTTCGCGGCAGACGCCATAAGCACTGGGCTACCCGATCACGGGGAATTTGTAATTTATATATAGCAGTATTAGCAGTGTGCCTACTTAAAAACATGAATCAAAACATTTTTTAGGGTTCCGTACATCAAATGGAAAAAACGGAACCCTTGAACTTTGTTGTCCGTCCGTCCGCCCGTCTGTCCGTCAAGACCCTTTATCTCGGGAGTGCGTGGAGGTATCGAGCTGAAATTAAAACTATATACTAAGGTCTACAAGGTGTGAATCGTTATTCAGGTTGAAGACTTAAAACTTCGTTTATAGACTCTTTGATTCTACACAAGAAAAGTATATTTAGCGTTTTTTTTTTTTTTTTAATTCATCCCCTAAGGTATAAATAAGGAATTGAAAGTTAGTATGAGATGTGAATATTTTTTTAAGTTACAGACTTAAAACTTCGTTTATAGACTCTTTGATACCATACAAGAAAAGTATATTAGGCGTTTTTCGAAATTCATCCACTAAGGGATAAAAAAAGGTTTTGAAAGTTTATATGAGGTGTGAATAATTTTTCAGGTTGCAGACTTGGAAACTTTGTTTATAGACTTTCTGATAATACATGAAAAAACCGTATTCCGCGTTTTCCGAAATAAAGGATAAAAAAGGGGGTAGGGGGGGATTTTAAATCATTTTTATGATGTACGGAACCCCCGGTGGGCGAGTCTGACTCGCACTTGGCCGGTTTTTATAAATAATAAGTTATTTAATGCATGCTTTACATTTGTATAGAACTTTGAAATTTGGTACCTACATATATTTTCCAAATGCCGCAAAGCTCGCAAATTGAGGGCCGGCTCGGGTAAATATACGTTGAAGGTCTTCTAGAGAACAACTTCTACGCACACTACGTCGCGAACGGAGGTTAGTTTGAGTAGTTTGATCATGACAGGTAGATCGGGCGATGTTACACCGGGCAGGGAACTGTAGCATTTTTTGAACGTGAGGGTATGCCGGGACGTTACAGGCCGTCGGGCGCGCCACCGAGCGGCGCGGCCAGGGGGCGCCCACCCCGGCGAGGTCGCCGACCTGCCGCGCCCGCGCCCCTCGCCCCGCGTAATCACAGCCCTTTGTGCGCCCGCGCAGGCCAACTTACAGAGGGCAAACACTCCGTGTGCATTTCTTTGTTTTGTGATTCCTTCTAATTCGGCTTCGGATCCAATGAAATGTTGATTTTGTTCAACACAAAGAAGGCACGCTCTCACAACTATTCCCTCACTAAGAGACGAAGTTAGGGAGTCCCTGGGTTGACAGTTAACAGTTAAAGTACGCTAATGAATTTTAGCCATTATTATTTGTTCCTAGAACGATCTTTTCAACGCATTCAATCAAAGTGATTGCGGATAAATATGCACGTGCTCTGTTTAACAGAAAGACGTTCACAATAATTAACTAGCACCTATATTTTACTTCTTCAGAGGTACTTTCCAATGAGATCTTTCATTACCACTTAACCGAACTGTATCCTATTGTAATTTTCATGGCATGCATTAAATCATGAAGCGCAATAAATCGGGGTGTTTCCCCCGAAATAGCACCAGTGGTAGTGGAGCGTGAGCACATGAGACCCACTCTCCCATGGAAGCGCTCCCTCCATGACACTGCAAAATAGTAAAAAGTTGACTTTATCCATACCTATGTTATAATACAACCAACTAAGTAATGTACCTAAACATGTTACGTCCTGCAGGTGCCTAGGGGATTACCAATGTAGCGATACCGATACCATCAGTAATGTTCTTTCGTCAAATAGGTTTTCCCGAGATCCGCTCAATTTTTTTGTTCGAATATGGACCGCACGGTATAGTTCGGTGTGCACAGTGTGCGTACCATGAGATGCATTAGATTGCGACTGCGGCATAAACATTCGATAACTCATGGTAAGCACACTGGTAAACATTTAGCTGTAGTAAAGTAGAACCTTATGTATCCAGGAAAATGTTTGCAATTCAAGTCAAGAAAAATATAAAAATGCTTTCGAAAATGTAATAGGCGCAAAAGGATAAAACCGCCCAGGCGTTATTTTCCTGGGCGCTTTTACAATAGGTAGGTACATTAGGTACATGGGCATTTTAATACGTATCAAAAATATGTTATGATGTTGTAGGTAAGTAATTCCTGTTACAGACCTTATGTAACAAACAGATATTTAAATTTACTTTGCGACTAAATATTCACTATAAGCTGTTTGTAAGAACGTTTGTTCTGTGGCTAAACAAAAGGGACAGTCACGCTGATACATAGTTGGAGTCCTGGAAAAATTAAATGCTAAATTAAGGAATAAGTTGAAAATGCTGTTACATAATTTGTTACTTCCACAGCAGGTACCTATGGTATGACGAATTAATCTAAGTAAGTACCTAATTTTAGTATGCCAGCGTGCGTAGCCAATCGCTCACGCTTATTAACGTATCGTAGCTACGTCTCTCTACTCGTATCAGTATCACTCTTCCTTATTAATGTGACAATGACGTTGCGTTTCGTTAGCGACTGAGCGCGAGAGATTGGCATGTTGGCTACGCACCCAGAGCAGTTTGAAAATATATGCAAATGATACATGTGTACAATCACATATAAAAGATAAATAAATATTTTAATTACCTATTTATGTATACTTAAGTACATATATATTTTAAGTAACTCGTAACTTTTACACATAATTACAATTTACGGATGGCAAAAGACCTGATGGTGTGACCCTGGTGCCTTGGCAGAGAGGCAAGTGCCTTCTGTGGGACGCGACGTGCGTCAGCACTTTTGCTGCCTCGTACCTGGGTCGTACCACTAGGGTGGCCGCAGCAGCTGCAGAGGCGGCGGCCGCCAGAAAGAGGGACAAGTACTCGGTTTTGGGAAACTATGTATTTGTCCCCTTTGCGGTGGAGACGACTGGTTGTTGGGGGTCAGAGGCTAGGGCCTTTGTCGCGGACATTGGGCAGCGTTTTCGAGAGAGAGGTCTTGACCCTCGCTCCGGGTCATTCCTGGTGCAAAGATTGTCAATCGCGATTCAGCGTGGCAATGCCGCAAGCGTAATGGGCACGTTTGCACCAGGGATGACACGGGGCGGGTTATTTGACTAGTGCTATTTGTTTGGCACTGTTTGTGACTAAATATAATTATATTAATGTCTTTTAATAAATGATTTGAGTATTAATTACAATAGGTATAAACGTCCGCTTATTGGTAATAACTTAAAAATTAGGCTTAGTTAATAAATTAATTAAAAATTATCATTTAAATAAATAATCCTCCGGCACGATTTGCTTAAAACCAATAGGTAAATACCTACATTATTGTACACACTATTGCACATTTCAGCTAGTTTCACAAACTCGTAAAACGTATCCTATTGTAAAACGCAGTAAACAACGAGTTGATTGCGGATGAACTTTTAAAACGTTTTGATTGTCTAGACGATTAATTCAAGTTCCTGTCCCACCCCACATAATGAATTTTCCCATAGCCGAGCCACCTATAGGGGCAAAAAGTGAAACACCCCACCCGCATATCGCTGCACGAGTTCGAATCGGAATAAACTTGGTGCATTTAGAGAGCAACCGTAATTGCGCGCGGGTGGCGTTGCTGTCAAACAAAAACCTTCTCTAACGCTTTCCGATAAAGTTGTATATCGATCCGCCATCCAAATCTTTTTATACTAGGGTTACTGACACGGCTCATAACATGAGAGCGGAACCCTTATCCTAATAAACGATTGCTTTTAGATTTCTTTTCTTTATATTTTGGATGATTTTTCAAGACGGAAAACAATATACCTACTTACTTACTTATCATACTATGTGTGACAACACTTTGTGTATTGTATAGTATTGTCAACTATTATTTTATATTCTACATATTAATTTCTGCCAATAATCTCATATAATATACCATCAGTATAAATAAGCCAGTCAGTATCCTATTCTGATGATTGAGGTGTAAAGAGTTAATGTATTGAATTATTGAGTTGTATGCTTGGAAGAATAATAAGTATGGAAAAGTAATTGCCGCTCAAAACGTGTACGTTCAGCCACACAGCTATAAATACAGCCAAAGCGCCAAAATATGTATACACGACCTAAAGTCAATAAAGTCCTGTGGCTAAAGCTATAGCTGTGTGGCGGCTGACTGTACCTAAAAATTGGTGCCGGCTGGTGGTGCCGAACTGACCTATACTAACCATTCAAAACAAGTAAACTTAAAATTTATTACGATGGTTTTAGGTAGTTACTTTACTTTAGGTAGGTACTTTAGTAGATATGCTCTAAATTAGTGAAGTGTATATATTTGACTGGTTAACAACAAGAAATTATGATTTTAATGTCGAACTTTTGTTCGGCGTGAAGTAGTCTATTTTTTTTATGTCGATGGTTATATTATGTGATCGTTTTTAGTAAAAGCTACGACACTGTCCCTAGCTGATAAGGCGATAATCCCATAAAGATTCATTTAGAAATTAGCCATAACAACAAGCGACCGGAGGTACCTTTCACTAGAAACGCGCACATATATTTTTTGGAATAATAAGAATCAGAATAAACGATTTAAATGGTCTAAGAAAATTGGAAAAAATTAGAAATAAATTACTCGATTCCGTTCGGGCTTAAAAGGTTTTGGTTTATGTAAACTTAATTCGGTTTAAAGAATATTTATTGTCCAAAGAAATTTACAAAAATTTCACTTATAAGACAATTTTTTTTGCAGTAAGCAAGCATGCAGACATATTTATTAATATATAAGGAGTTAAACCTTGTACCGATATAATACAATATCAAGAGTAGAAGTATTTTTACCGCCCCATTTATAAAAACTTAACAGACCTGTTCTTAGTATAATTATTTTTGTCTATTTTTTACTTGTCCCTTTGAGGTCTGCTAAGTTTCACAAATAACGACATAAGTAGATAAAATGGTATACAATAGGTTTTAAATTAATATCCAGGACTGTTAGGTAATAACTTGCTAATATTTTCCTGTACATATGTTTTTAAATTTAATTTGTATTTTCCGAGGGTATTTATGTTTTTTATAGATTTAGGTAGGTTGTTGTAAAGTTTTGCACCGTCGTACATTAGGTTTCGAGTCCCATATTGGGTTCTCGTAAATTGTAAGGCTAGGCTTTCGGCATTCCTGAGTTTCATTTTTTGAGAAACGCCTTTCTGTTTAAATTTTATTTCAGATTGTATTTCGCGATTTAAAATCTTACGTATTAAGATACAGGTTTTATAGGTGTATATCTGTTTTAAGTTGAAGATTTTTGTTTTTTCATATAGATTATTAATACTCGTAAGTAACTAGGTACGCATTAAAAGAAGATGACATTCATTTAGGCCGTAGGTAGGGGATCTTTTCAGTAATTTTGACGCAGATACATTCTCTATCTTGGGGGACTTATTTAAATGTAATGTTATAGGCAAGCTTACAGTTTTTGAATGATGATATTTTCAGGTTTCCGTGCCCGAAGGGTATAACGGGACCGTAAGTATACTTAGACTTCGCGATCCGTCTGTGTGTCTGTCTGTCTCTCCGCCTATCACCAGGCTGTATCTCTTGAACCGTGATAGTTAGACATCAGTTCAATATTTTCACAGTTTTCGGCTGCCGCTATTACAACAATAAATATAGGGGCGTTGTATAGATTATAACCAACGTAATTTTTAGCTCGTTTTGCTCGATATTGATTAAGGCAACACGAAATATTTACAGAATAATAAAATTTAAATAAAACAAACATTTAAGGGGGCTCCCATACAACACCGGTGACTTTTTTCCGAGTGCGACACCGGGTCCGACTCGCACTTGGCCGGTGTCTTTTATTGTTCAAATCTCAAGGTGTCTGACTCAGTGCTAAAAAAAATACAATTCAAACTTTGTTGTTGCATATTAAAGCAGGGTTTGTGGTGTTATAATTATTATAGGGTGGTTACATACAGGGCAAAAAAAAACCCCTATCCTTACCTACCGAAGAAGTTTAGAAAACTTACGAGGACACTTTTCACGTTTTCTAAACTTCTTTAAATTGTAATTAAATATTCCACATACTCAACTACTACTACTAGGCTTAACTTCTCACTCGCGAAATACCCATTGAAAGACCACGCGCGTAGCCGTTTAGATTACCTATATGTACCTCTACCTAACAAAGAGTAAGATTGTTTGTCATTATGACTAAACATTGCTAATCTAATCATTTCAAATTTCATTGAAACCAAACGCAACACGCTTATCTTGGTTAATATTAAAACAGAGCACCGAACACTCCCCTCGCCGGGCATTAATGGACGCGAGCGGCGCCCCTCGCCACTTATCGTGGGGTCAAATATCTGCCACAGTCGCGCTTGCACCCGACAATGCCATCCTTTGACGAACGGAAAACGTCCGTAAGGGCCAAATTACCATGCGTGGACGTCATTGTGGCGTAACCCGGTGTCGGCGTACGCGCGGCGCGGCGGGCGACAAGTGCCGAGGAATACGCTCTGCTATACCTACGAGTTACGATATAGTTGCGCTGCTATCCCGATTTTTGGAAATCATATACCTACCCTTTTAACCACTTTACGTGTTGATCTTGCAGAATAAAAGCCGACGCGCTAAATTAGTTAACGATTTGGAGAGCTGTGAAACTGGAGCGAGCTATAAGTAAGTATAGTTTGCTAATACATATCTCCTATCCTATCCACAGAACCTGGCTGACTCACAACAGAAACAAAACCATTGAATGTAGAGGTTGCATTTTTACTTAATTAAATAAAAGAAGTTTTACTAAATTCTACTCCTAAAGGGGTATGAAAATTACAGCTAAGTAGGTATTAGGTAGGTACCTATGTCGTAACTTCATGCCACTATCAGTACAATAACAAAAAGTGGCAATATAGAACATACAGTGCTTATTTAAACGGAAGAAACGGTTCCAGCCGAGTTGTTGTCACTGGCACGGCGGTGACAATTAGAGCCTCCACGTTTATAGGGCAGCACCACCCAATACGGGGAGGGCACTCATTCATATTACGTTCCAGCCTGATACCCCGGCAATATACGCCGCTTTTACACCTGTACGTGGGTACAGTCATAAATACTTACAAGGATATTTTAAATTGCTGTTCCACAAATTAATCCTAAATTTCTCATCATCAAAATAATCCCATGCAAGTATTAAAAATACCTAATCTGAATAGAATGCTTAGATAAAGAATACCAAGCCTTCCTAGCGATGACCAATCACAATAATCGTGGAAACTAAACCACGAGACCGTCAGCTTCATTTCTCAGAGGAAGAGGAGTTAGGTAGGTACCTACAGCGCATTCTTGGGGACGGCGGGAGGCTGCCACTTTTGTACTTTTTGTTCCGACCAGGGAGGGTTGACCGGGTACATTTTGTTATTTTTGTACGCTTCTTTTTCGTTTTGTTTTGATTGCTTAGCCCAAGGTCGGTGTGGTGTGCACAGGAGTCTTGGATGATTGCTATGTGTTTCAATATTTATTTATCTACACGTGAAATATCAAGTTTGGTGTTTTGATCCCTATATGACAAATTTGACGTTCACAAATTATATCACACAAGCTAGGTCTTCAATAAAATATATTTTTATATAAGTAACATAGTAACTTTTATAACGCAAGCGATGGTGCCTATTGCTTACTGCAAAAATCTTACTGATCGACTACCAGTGCTTAGCCTATATCGACATAATGAAGCTTCTCATTAATTGTGCAGTTAGTATAAATAGTGGATTTCATTAAATTAGGTAATACGCATATGTGTAGGGCGGCACCCGCAGCGCGACACGGCATGCGGGCACTATCGCCGGGGCCAGGGGCGCGGGATGGACCCCTCATCCCTCCAGCAGGACACGGCGACATGCCAGCTAGTTATCTGCGCCGATCGATAACGCTGTGGAAGGAAACTACCAATGCCTAAACTGTCACACCCGCGTTAGGATTGCTCGTGGGAACGAACTTCAACTAAAAAAACAATTTATAAGGCATTTAACACCTTAAAATTGTGACAAACAAATAAAGTTACCCACCTAACCTATTTTGATTATGTAGCCTTTTTTACTTTTGCTTTTAAACAATAGTACACATAATTTAGGTCACATTATTTTATCTAGCCAACAACGGCGATAGCGGTGCGGCATCAGAAATATTAATAGGCCAGCTGGAATTAATTTAGCGTTGTTAATTAGAAAACCCGGTGGGAATAGAGGTCTATTGCGGACTCCTCACCACTGCTAGCCATAAACGTTCTTAATATTGTACGGATTTTAAAATTTCAATAAAACAGCGCATTCAGCTCTCTAGGTCGAGATAGAAACGCCCTAATGTATCTGAACTGTAAATAGACATGATTCCCGATTCGCTGACGTCACGTTGGATCTGGTGGACATGAATTGATTGTTTAGATACAATAAGTGTAACGTATTTGATGCATTTAGTTTCAAGATGTTTTCAGCGTTAGTAGTAGTTAGTAGTCGTCTAATCTACACACACAACAACTGTGTGACACAACTCACTAATTACAATAAAATAATTCAACAAAAATCGACCTTCTTATAACAGATGTATGGTTTAGTATGGCTATGAACTTGTGGTTGTACCTATTTAGTGACTTGTATTACGTATATTTTCTATTTCTTCGTTTATTTATGGAAAGAAATATATATATATATATATATATATATATATATATATATATATCAAGAATAACCTAACCTATACTCTAAGCATTAAAAAAAGAATGATCAATGGCAAAAATTATGTAAAATATGTGCCTAACTATCTAAAAGTAGCCTACTATATTCCAAGCTGTTTTGATAACGCAGTATAAGTTAGCAACAGAAAAGGCTTACTTACCCCTAATCTAGATAAGAATTAAAAAAGAAATCAATCTTTATACCTTTTAGAAAGTCCATCGGAACGACGTGTAACATCTTTTTGTGTTAGGTACGTTTCGTTGCCGGCAAAGCATTTTTTTAATCAGGCAATTCGCAGGATGTAATTTTGATTATGTGCGCATTTATTTTTATGTAAAAGATGATTTAAACTTAAACAATGAAATAATATTGTCATTACTTTTTAATTGTATCTAAAGTAGGTATAGTTAGCCGTTTGTGGAGTGGAAGTGATGCAGTAAAGCTGCGCCCAGTTGGTCAGAGGACGGTGATCGGTACACCTGCACCTGAGGCATGCCCCTTATCGCCGCTGACGCAACAAACAGGATCCACCTCCTAACAAAAAAGTTCCACGGCCACTATTTCGACACTCGTGCGCATCTAAATAGAGAAAGGCATCTATGTGCTTGTACATCATTTGTAGAGCCGCTAGTCGCAACCCACGGGGTACGGGGTGAATGCCCTTAACGTCCTCCGTCCCCCTCGCATGTAGCGCCCTCCTGTTCTAGCACGCGCAGAGTCCCTCTTCTTTCGACTTTGAAAAGAGGGCACGTATTTTGTGGTTAGGGCCCGTAATCTGTACCTTACAGCATCAAAGCGGAAGGTCGGAATTGGCTCAAGCCGGCACGTCGGTGTACAGTTAAGGGTGTGTGCGCACGCGCATTACGTTTGTATTCAAATGAGGACAGTGCGTTCCGCGCCGGAGAGCACTGTGATTGTACTTTTTTAGTGAGCCGTAATCACCTACAAGGAAATGAGCATCCTTGGGGGTGGTGCGCGCGCTCGGCCGCGCTGCTGTGGACTTCTTGCTAGTAAACGTTTTACGATCTACCTATTATATTTTATCGATTGATTCGTTAGATATTGTTCATATAAGATGTGATAGGATGTATGTAGGTAGTTTTACCGATTATTTCTAATCTGATGAAAATAATAGAAACGAAAGTCGATAGAATAATTAATACCTAAGGGCCACTTGCGCCAACTAAGTTAACCAAGTAACCCGGAGTTAAACGTTTATTTTATGCGGAATTTGACAGCTATAACGCCGGGTTACCCAACTAATCTGGAGTTAAGCAGGTGTTGAAACTGGTGAATGTGGCGCTAGTATTTGCCTCTAATTTACTCCTGATTATGACAATTCTTATCGACATTTAGTAATTAGAGGAAAATACACATAAGGTGTTAGTAATTTAGCTACCGATATTTAAGCACACGAGACACGAAACTGGTAAGCAAAGTTACATAGCTAAAATCCATCCTGTTAGTATGATTATTAAATGAGAACTCTTGGAACAGATTCTAGTATCTCTTTCACCTAACACCTACCTGGTCACTTCCCGTCAAAAAATACTTACGATTCGTGCAATATTTTGAGTCCCTTTCCAGGTTGATTGAAGAAATTTAATCGTTTATTTCACGGGGTTTGGATATAAATATTTATAACATCATTGACCCTAGATTGCGCGTAGCCCTGGAGGGCTCCATTTTTTGTTTCGATTTCAAGCGCACGACTATGACACTGGAAACTGTGAAAGGTAGAAACAGTAAAATATTTTTTTGAAATACGGGCAGTATAAATGAAAATCGCTTTTAAAAGATTTATTTTTATTTTTAAGCGACCCACTGAGCGATTGGACTTTCGAGCGCTAATGGTTATAAAGAAAAACTTATATCGATAAAAATAACACACAAAAGCTTCTCACTATTATCTTCGCAAAACACCATGAGTATGCGTTTTTCTTAATAAATACGCCTACGGCTCAAATTTATACCCACACTACTCGCATGTAAGTACTACTCGTATTGTGATCCCTCTAAGGCCCGCTTGCACCATTCGGGATTATAGCCAACTACCCCAAATTAGCTGTTAAATTCCATACTAATTTTTTTAATTGCATAAAATACTATAAAAACACCTTTTAATTGTACTATCGCGTTCAAAATTGCACGGGCTGTTTATGAACGAATTAATTCATAAATTGCCCATGCCCTTTTGAACGCGTGTGTACTTGGTAGAGTTCAATGAATGACAGTCTATCTGAGCATCAGTACTTTATAGGTACGATAGTGAAAAAAACTTAGAATAACATAAACAACATATATCTATACTCGTACTACACCGTAGTAAATACTTAGGATAAAGCAAATTGGACGTCTCGGTAGACGTTGTATGAGATCATAGTCGCCAGCAACCCGAGCGCCGTACGCCCGGGAATGTCTAAAATGGTAAATATGTACGAGTATATCTAATGGGAGCCTTAATAAGCACCCTGTTTATGTACACACGCGGTCAAAAACGCATGGGCAATTTATGAATGATTTCACTCATATATTGCCCATGCAATTTTAAACGCGATTAGTATCTATACGTACTTATAAAACAACGAATAATATTAAGACTGGCGTTCTATAGATAGGTACATCTGCTTGAAAACACAAGTTGATGCAGGAGAAAGATTTAATTAACATACAGTTTAAAGCCTTAGATAATATTTGGTAACAATTTAAAGCCATATAATATAGATAATTTAGTCAAAACATACCTATATCAGATTATATTATATATATATATATATATATATTTACATCTCCCTACCCTTCTGGCGTCTTTCCAGTTTGCATTATACAGAATGGGTACTAGATAATTAGTATTGTGATATGTTTTTTATTTCGAAAATGCAGTTATTCGTTTATATTCATTATCCTACTGTTCTTACACCTATTTGAGCTCCTTTTTATATTGATGTCCATGTGCCTTCCCCGTATACTTTTGTTGTACCATCAACTTTAACGCCTATGTGGGTTCTATATCAAAAGCAACGTTGCCATACCTCTTTATTTTTATTATGTCAGACAAGGATAGTTGAGTTCTGCTTGATCATTATTTGTTTTTTACATTGTTGCTAAACAAAACACTGGTTGTATTTTAAATCTAAAATGAGTGCATAGTATTATGATTTTGATGTACCTATGTATGTTCTGGAAAGGAAACATTGTGTCTAAATACTTGTGATTATGGTTACGATTGAAATCAATAGAGAAATCCAAGCTACGACCTAGCAAGATTCAATAAATGTGTCCAATGATACTGATAGATTACTTCAAATACCAGAAAATAATGATGTACCTATGTGTATTTCCCGCGTGCCCACATAAAGATTTTGCCACCGTAGTCAATGTTCTGAAAATTAACTTTCTTTGTAAATTAAACTTTCTTATTTCGCGTGGAACCCTCGTCTGAACTCAACCTTGCACAGCCGGGGAATACGAGTGGACAGCAGAGTTAGAATCACCGATCAACCGCACGAACGAAGTTCGATGCTAGTCATGCATTAAGTATGGTGGAACTTCTTAGGTTTTCCTTAGAAAGGGTAAACACTATGCTGGCCGAAATGCTTTCTGATGTTATCGAATGCTAAACAATTTTAAAAAAAATTATGCAATTATGCAAATCTTCACCAGAAAAATTTAATGTTTTTCTTGTTAATATAATACCAGATTCATAATTCTTTTTTTTATTTTCTACGAGTATACATCAGATCTTTTCTGTTTCATATACCTAGCAACCTTCAACGCTCTTATTTTAAAACGAAAAACTGAAATAAAAGTAAAAATGTGTAAGTAATATTTTTAGCATGCCAAGTTTATTGTTTTATTAAGTATGTCGTTTAAAATGAGAGTGTGTCTTCGATTTTATGGGAATGGCTTTTGTCTTAAGAGTGTTGAAACCCGGTTTAAAACGATATGACTTTTTCAACAAGTCATTTTTCTTAGACGAAATTTAATGGGATCTAGTTTTGTATCAATTTGGTCATAAAAAGCAACTTTTTTCATTAGTAATTCTAAAAGTTAATTAAATAAAAAAATTGTTTGAGGTCACCGGGGACCGTAAAGCTGGCTCGTTCCTCGCACAACGGATAGGTTTAGGATAGCCATTCAAAGGGGGAACGCAGCCAGCATCATGGGAACCCTTCTGCAAGGTTCGGATCACGGTGACCTCAATTAAGTAGTTAGTTTTTTACTTTTTTCATATATCTGTGTTTTTTCTAATATTATATTGAATAAAAATTGTTATTCTGTTGACATGGCGCTTCTTGCAACTAGTCGGCACAATAAATGCCATTAAATAACAAATTATTTTTAAAATTTTATTCTTATAATTAGAACAATACTAAATAAAGGGTTTCATAATTAATGTGTATGTGTTTTTAGTTAAGGACTTTTTGTAAATTGTAATTTAAGTTTGATGACATTTTGTAATTAATTTAGTTTAGTTTATATAAACAACATTTATTTTATTTAATGGACATGTAAGTAATGAGGACTTGAATAAATTGAATAAAGGCCTAGATAAAAAAAAACATGGTTTAATCATTGTTTTTATTTTTGTAATTAGTATTACGTATATAAAATTTAATGTAAAATGTTCAGGACTTACGTATGCTTTTGGAATAGCAGTTTTTAGCGATAACTCGAAAATCTATTAGACAATTTTCGTTGGTAGTAATTTATATGTAGGGAAACTGTTAAACCTTGGACATAGGTTTACCTAGGACAGTTGGCAATATTTCTATGTTGCCACGGATATTAAAATATTTTATTTATATTATTTGTAACGTTGGTTAATAACTAATAAAATCAACTATCAACAAAACTTGACGGCGGGCGGTATCTCGAAAAAAATAATTAAATATTTTTTTAGCTTTTGGAAAATAAAACTTTTCTATTAGGTTAAAGTCAAGATACTTAACTACTCGATGGTAGGATCGTTTCAGCCTAATCTTAATTGGAAGTGCTAGTACGAAGACTTACTTGTCCAAAAACTTACTTTGTTGTACCTCGGACACCAAGAATATGTTGTACCTTGGCCCCTATCTTCCTGCTACTGTATTTTGACTGACAAAGGTTAAATATACCGTATTTTATTAATTAATTATCTGCGTGTTAAGTTATCAAGTAACCAATATTAGAAAAACTTCGTTAAGTGGTTTAGGCATGTAAGGTTAACGCAGGCCAAATGACTCGGGGTGCTGGACTGGTAGACCTCCCTGTGGTGCACCCTGGGAGGGGGGGGATAGCCGCTCAGTTGCGCGTTTGCTATCCTTCCTCTGCGAACTACCAGACTTTGCCGGTTGCAGTTGAGTTTACTCCTGCGTGGGCTTTAATGCCGGGCTTGAGGAAAATAGAGAGAGGGTGGTCGCGCCAGAAATGGTTGTGACGGGTGCGGTGATGTGCCAAGTGCATTTGACTGGTAGTCGACGCCGGACCAACCGTTGTTCGTTCCGGTTTCGGACGAGCACCGGGGGCCTTGCCTTAATTGGCTGGGCCGCGAGGAAGAAAACCTCAATAAAAAATCACCCCTAATCTTAAGCGCGGTGCACCGCGAGAGGATGCATGGCTGAGGTAGCGAGTCAGTCGTTAGTGCACCAACCTGCAGTACCGCCCGACCCTGCAGTGTAAAAGGGGCCTTTGGTTATTGGGGTTCTCTGACCACTGTGCAGCGTAATTCACCCCTACTCGTGGGATTTATATGGCTACTAAAGATAAACAAACAAAAACTAGTACAAACGGCCCTTCTCAGGGCCAAAATACAAACGGCCTTTTTCAAGGCCAAACTACAATCGGCTCGCCTCAGAGCCAGCCAGAGCGGAACGAGGAAGGCTCTCAGAATGTTATGGAGAGGGATCGCAGCCCGGAGACGGTCTCGGGCAAAAGAACACGGCGGAATTTACGTCGGCTTTCTGATGAATCGTTCTCTGACGATACTGCAGAGCTGTCAAAGAAGCCTCTAAGAAAGTCAAACGAAAAGCAGTCGGCCCAGAAAACGGCCCATAAGAGGGTTCATAATTCCTCAGATGAGGATACTTTGCAGAGGACCATGGCGAAAATAAACACGGCGCGTAGAGGCGGAAAAGGGGGACGGACCCCAGGAGCGCACTCGAGTGTTTCTAGAATGAAGGGTCCTGGAGGATATAAGGGGCTAGCAAAGGCCAAGAACCTGCTCAAGAAAAGGTTCGAGGCTGGGACCGCCGAGAAAGTGGCTGACAAGGAAGCCGTACATGCGTCACAATCTCTGACGCTGCCTCTTCCCGTCCCCGTGACGCGGGCCGAAAATATAGAGGAGCAAGCCATGTCAGAGGTTGATGTGGATGGAGCTCCAGAGGGAAGCCTCTCTGAAGAACAGCAATCTCCAGCTGCTGACGGAGACGTTGCGGACGTGGCCCGCAAAGCAGCCAACTGTATCCTCCTTGATGTTCGGAAATGTAAGAATCTCAAAGGTACGATGCGTGGCCGCATCAACGCAAAATGCAATGAAATAATTGAGGCTACGGATTCGATGGATCCTAGAGACGGAAGCGGGGAGCTACATGTTATGCGCGCCAATAATAAGCGGCTGAAAGAGCAGCTAGCCCATGCCACGAATGAGCTCAAGGCGCTGCGGAAGGCCTTCTCTGATCGGAACAAAAAGGATGTCCCTGAACAGCAGCAGCCGCAGGGGGGCAGCCTTAACTCGGAGATCATGGTGGCGGTGAGTGCGGCCTTGGCAAATTTCAAAGAGGAGATCTCACAAAGTCTCCACGTCTCCTTAGGGTCAATGATCAACGCACGCATTGACGCCCTAAAGAGCCGCCTCCCTCCGGAACCGATTAACCGTCCGCCATTAGAGGCAGACCGTAGAAAAGCAGCTGCGGCAGCCGCTGCAGCTGCTTCTGAGCCTGCCCCTCTGCCGAAGGATCCGTGGACCCCGTCGCCTGAACCTGCCCAAACAGAAACACCTGTGGCAACATCAGTGTCTACACGGAGACCTCCGGCGAGGGACGCTCCTGCCCCGAAAGCAAAAGCGCGGAAAAAACCAGCGAAGCAGGCTCCTCAGGTGGCTCCCCCTCTTCCTGTGGAAAAGTCGACCTCCACTCCTCGTGCGAAGGAGACATCTCAGGTGACTCCTCCGCCACCACTAGCGGCTGGTCAGGAGAAGTGGCAGCAAGCGGGGAACCGAAAGTCAAAAAAGAAGAAAGCTAAGGAGCCTATTATTATGCCGGGTCAACCGGCTGCTAAGCCGAAGCCCAAACCGAAGCCACGTAAACTGATGGCTCCGTCGACGGCGGCCATTATCATAGCTCTCAAACCAGGATCTGAGGCTACATATGCAGGGATTTTGGCCAAGGCAACAAGTTCGTTTGGTCTGGCTGAAGTGGGCCTGGACCATGTTAGGGTCAGGAAAACAGCCGACGGGGCGCGTATCATTGAAGTCTCGGGCACCGACAACGGCAGGGCAGCTGATATCCTGCGCGAAAAGTTAGAGGGCCTAGTAGGCAATGACGCGAGGGTATACCGGCCAACTAAAATGACCGGTTTAAAAATCACAGGGCTCATGGAGTCTGCAACCACAGAGGCAGTAGCAGCTGCAATATCGGCGAAAGGTGGCTGCAAGCTGGACGAAGTGAAAGTTGGTGCAATCCATACCGGCTTCAACGGGGTAGGCTCGACGCTCGTTAAATGCCCGGTGACGGCCGCCAAAAAGATCGTCGATGGAGGGCGTCTGCTCGTGGGGTGGTCAAGTGCGCAAGTCCGCATACTCGACCCAGCACCTTTCCGCTGCTATAAGTGCATGGGCACGGGACACACACGCGCCACGTGCCCTGCACAAATAGACAGGGGGAACCTGTGCTTCCGGTGCAGTAAGCCGGGGCATAAAGCGTCAGGCTGCAAGGAGGCGCCATTCTGTGCAGTGTGTCACCAGGCGAAAAAACCAGCCGGTCATTATATGGGAGGCCAATCCTGCTGCCCCCCACCAACCAAAGGACGTACAGACTTGGGGCAAACCCAGGGGCTCAACGAGGGACAACGTATGGAAATGTAATGCTGCCACGCCCATTCGAACTTTTACAGACGAACCTAAACAGGTGCGCCCGTGCCCAAGATCTGCTGATGCAGGTAATAGCGGAATGGGGCATTGGCGTGGCTGTGGCAGCGGAACCGTATTGTGTTCCTCCTCAGGCCAACTGGGTAGGAGCAACCGACGAGCTAGTGGCTATAGTAGTGCCGGCCACTGGGGACTTCCCTCCCCTGACTGCTGTTCACAAAGGCCCAGGCATTGCAGCGGCTAAGTGGGGCAACATCGTCCTAATAGGGACTTACTTCTCCCCAAACAGGCCACTCTGGGAATTTGAGGCATACTTGGATGTTCTCGAGAGGTTGATTAGGAGACTAGCCCCAACTCCGGTACTCGTGATGGGGGACCTCAATGCTAAAAGCGCAGCATGGGGTTCCCCCGTTACCGATATCAAGGGCGAAACTCTCAGGGACTGGGCGACAGCACTGGGACTAGTGGTCCTCAACCGGGGCAACGCCAACACATGTGTGCGATGGCAGGGTGGGTCCATTGTAGACGTTACCTTTGGTGCCTCTGCTGTCGCCAATCGAATTGAAGACTGGCGTGTCCTGGAGGATGTGGAGACTTTGTCTGACCACGTCTACATTAGGATGCGGATTTCCCCGTCCCCGGCGGCTCAACTACTGCAGGCAGTAGGCAGACAACGCACCAATGGCGGATTTCCTAAGTGGTCTTTGGCCAGCTTGGACAGAGACATGGTGGAGGAGGCTGCAATGATAGAAGCATGGTGCGCTCCCCCACCTGTAGACTTAGGCGTCGAAGAAAGGGCTGCTTGCTTCCGTACGTCCCTCACTAAGATATGCGATGCTGGCATGGCAAGATCTAGGAAGCCACCGAACAAAAAGCAGGTTTATTGGTGGTCCGACGAAATTGCCGCCCTCCGGGTCACGGCCAATGCTGCACGTCGTAAGTTCCTGAGGTGCAGGCGCCGACGGCATACGGCTGCAGAGGAGCAGACTCTTCGGGAGGCCCTTGCAGATGCCAAAGGGGCGCTGAGTGTGGCCATAGCCAAAAGGAAGGACGAGGCCCAAGAGGAGTTCCTGAACACCCTAGACAGGGATCCATGGGGGCGACCCTATAAAATGATTAGGAACAAATTGAAATGCGCTACCCCCATGGAATCTCTAGAGCCGGAGCTGCTAAGAAGGGTGGTTGAGGGCCTCTTCCCGGAGGCACCAAACTTCGTTCCACCGGTTATGGCTGTCCCAGTGGAGGAACCGGAGGGCTTCCCTGATGTCCCCTTGGTCACAGACGCGGAAATGACGAGAATCGTATTCAAGATGACCACCAGCAAAAAAGCACCAGGGCCAGATGGTGTACCAGGCAAAGTCCTCTCCCTGACTCTTAAACATCTCGGACCAAGATTACGTGGCCTCTTTAACGACTGCCTCAGGGAGGGGATATTTCCGCGCTGCTGGAAGGAGGGTAGGTTGTGCCTATTACGGAAAGAGGGTCGTCCAGCTGACTCTCCCTCCGGATACCGCCCCATCGTCCTCCTAGATGAAATTGGGAAGATGTTTGAGCGCATCATTGCAAGGCGCATCACCAAGCATCTGGAGGACACGGGCCCGAACGTTAGTGATCGCCAATTCGGGTTCCGAGAGGGGCGGTCTACCATAGACGCAATAGGCACCTTAAAGAGCTTCAGCGATCTGGCAGGAGAAAACAGGGAGGGAGCCATAGCAGTGTCACTTGATATTGCCAACGCTTTCGGCTCTCTCCCTTATGGAGTGATAAAAGAGGCGCTCCGATACCACGCTTTGCCTCTCTATTTAAGGGCGATAATAGAGCACTATCTCTGCGATAGAGTGGTGCTCTATGAATCACGAGGCAGGCGCTTAGAGCGTCGGATGGAGTGTGGTGTTCCGCAGGGGTCGGTCCTTGGGCCCCTGCTCTGGAACATCGGCTTCGACTGGGCGATTAGAGGGCCACAACTTCCCCGCATGGTCACCATCTGCTATGCAGATGATACAATGGTGGCCGTGAGGGGAAGAGACTATCAGGAGACGCTTAGGAGAGCTGCTGTGGCAACCGAGCTCACGGTGGGGCGGATCAAACTGCTGGGGCTCACGGTGTCGCTGAACAAAACCGACGCTGTGGTTTTCGGAGGAAAAGGCTGGCGGCTGCGGCCCAATGAGTCCATTCCCGTTGGGGGAGAGCCGGTCCCACTCAAGGCCCACATAAAATATCTGGGCCTCACTTTGGACCGAAGCTGGAACTTTGAGGAACACTTCACCAACTTGGTTCCTCGACTCATTGGGTCCGCTTCTGCGCTTAGCAGATTACTGCCCAACATTAGAGGACCAAAAGCCCCGTGTCGGCGCCTGTATGCGAATGTCATTCGCAGCATGGCACTTTACGGCGCGCCGATATGGGCAGGGAGGCTGAAATATAAAACTAGGGCACTCCTCCGAAGGCCTCAGAGGGTCATTGCGCGCCGCATCGTTCGAGGGTATTGCACGATCGGACATGCGGCTGCATGTGCCCTCGCGGGTACCATGCCCTGGGAGCTGGATGCTCGTTTGTTGGCAGAGCGCTACGAACAGAGAGTGGCGCTCCGTAATGCCGACGAGCGTCTGGCACCCCGGGAGCTAGAAGCACGCCTACGAGAGGCAAAGAGAAGAGAGAGGGACCAATGGAAGAGCCAGCTGGAAGACGAGCCCTATGGAACGTACACCATAGGGGCGCTCCTCCCGTCCTTCGAAGACTGGCTCGACCGCAGGCATGGACTGCTGACATATCGGATGGTGCAGGTAATGACTGGACATGGTTGCTTCGGTCATTACCTGCACACGATTAAGAGGGAACCCGGGCCAGCTTGTCACCACTGTGGTCACGGAGACGACACGGCCTACCACACGTTGGTCGAATGCCCTAGCTGGGGCCCGGAGCGAAGGGAGCTAGAGATAGCCCTAAACGTGGACGATCTCTCGCTGCAGATGATTGTAGCAAAAATGCTGGACAGCGAGAGATCATGGGCGGCTTTCAGCAACTTTTGTGAAAAAGTTATGTTAAAAAAGGAAGAAGCGGAGCGGCAGCGCGAAGAGAGAGCCGATGCGCACCCGCTCCGGCGCAGACGGAGGGGAATCAGGAGGCGAAATTTCATCAACGCCATGATTCCCCAGTAGAGCCGTGGGTTGGGGACCCGCACGTAAGGCTCTACCCGTCTGAGGAGGGATTGTAGCGTTACACAATCCCTCCTCCCTTGGCGCGAGGGTGTCCCCGGCAATGGTCGGGGCAACCAGGGGAGCACCGTGGAAGAATATTCGTGATCCCATGGTGCTCCCCTACAATGGCAGAGAGGGTAACGCCGCAGGGGAAGTTAGTGGGTATTCTCTTCCCCTCCCTCTGACTTGCAGAGGGAGTGTGGGAGGAGCGAGTCCCACATACCACCCCATCCCCAACGGGCTTCCGTAGCCCCGGGGTGAGATTCGTAAAAGAATTTACCCCTGCGTCAAAAAAAAAAAAAAAAAAAAAGGCCAAATGACTCAATAACTTATGATTTTTAATAATTTAATGTGTTACTAAGAATTTATTATCGGTTTTACTAATTAAATAAATAGTTATGGCCAATTTCGTAAAAGGTTGTGTAAGTGCGTTTAGGACTTTAAAAAAATAAACTGTCATAGAGATGTGAATTGAGCTGTCAGAGACTTACATTTCAGGCGGGGATTGAATGTGGATTGAATAAAAGAAAATAAGAGCCTTAAAACAAAGATTGATCGATTGATTGATAAATAAGAAAGAAGAGATGAACGGGAACTTTGAATGTTATTTGGGGCATTTTACCATTAGTTCATAAAAGTGTTATAGCTGTGAGATTAACATAATATAACCTTAAAGTGATTGCAGTTGTTTGAGTCAAATACCCTTTGTTTATAGGCAAAAATAAAATATGACAATTGCTAGGCATTTCTGGATAATTTGTACTAGAAAACTGATGAATGGTATAAATATGCTAAAAATATATACGACCTTATATGTAAATACCTAATATTTCTATAGATATAATATAGTTCATAAAAATATCCAATCCAATCCAAGATATCCAAGATATGGCCAAGGTAAATCAGGGGTGGTTCCTTGGACACTTTTCCCTATTTTTTTCCGTCAACGTATCCTAAATAAATAGTCCAATTATTTAACATCGTATTGTTTTAGTTAGTTTATTAATGGATCTTATGATATTTGAATAAATAAAAGTTTTGCAGCCTTTTGTTTTTTTTTTCTAAAAATCATTAAAGAAAAAACTGTCCGAGGTAGAACAGGTTCCTCTACCTTGGCCATGAATTTTTTTATATTTTTTAAACCGCTGCCCAACTTTTTTTGTGGTGAGTTATATTTATGGGGAGCTCTCCAAATTTTTTTTCTTTAATTGATTTGACTACAAAATCATGTAGCGAATTAAAAAATACATTTATGTTTCAAATTTCATTAATCTGTGACATATGGACAGACAGACAGACGGACATGACGAAACTATAAGGGTTCCGTTTTTGCCCGTTTGGCTACGGTACCCTAAAATGATTTATCATTTTTGGGTGTTATCATGTGTGTCATGTTTGGGAAGAAAATTGTCTCGAACTGCCCTATGCACCATACTTACCGAGCAAATATGATAAAATAGTACATTGTGCACGAAGGGTGGTAAGGAGGGGATTACTAACGGGAGTGTTAGAAGCCTGAAGGCCTACCACGAACCACGAACGAAGTTTCACCTCTCTGTCGCACTTGAGTGAGAAATCACAAGTGCGTAAGGGAGGTATACTTTCGTTCGCGGTTCGTGGTAGGCGCTCTGACGCCAAACGTGGAGGGCTTTTAGTGACTAGAGTCTACTATTAATTGGTATTAGGAATGAAAGAAAAAGAATAAAAAATAAACAAGTTTTTACTACTAAAATAATTTTAAAACACAAACCATAGATAATCGTGATACCTAATAACAATAAACAAAATTGGGCATTTAATCGACCCATTCGGTTTTAATGACATAAAATAAAAACTTACATACAAATCAAATATGTAGATACATACTTAAAAAAAACCAATCCAAATAACAAAAGTTGTTTTCCCCAAATGAATAAGAAGAACATTTACTTAAATTGAATCTAAAATTCCGAATGAAAATCTGCAGACCTATTCGAACGTGTTAAACTGGCATTTGACATATGCACTTCATATACCATAATGGTGTTATTCATAAACGCACTTCAACAACAGTTTTAGCTAAATGATTGTTTGTCCTTATCTGTCACTTTGACCATCGCGTTTATCAGAATGGGAGAAAAGATAATTTAACTAAAGCTTCTGTTAACTTTTTTATGAATAAGGCGGTAAGACATTAGCATGTCATATTGACCATTTCCACGGAAGTTGGCATCGAAATGTCAATCCACTGGAAAGCATTTTCCACAGTACGAAAAATATAAAACTATAGCGTTGCAAAGGGGACGCCCAACAGCTTTCAGCACGTACTAACAGTATACGCGTCGGTTGGTAAATAGTTTAAAATTATTAAAGTTTCAATAGCGAGTAGGCAACGACAAATTCTTATTAAGCTAAATAAAAGAACCCTTTATGTCCGTCAATAGACAAAACATATCAAACCGGCAACGTCGCACGAGGAAGCCAAATTCGCCTAAAAACGTACAACTTGTATATGACTGTGTATATTAGCTCGATGTCAGCGCTACGCGCGATAACGAAAACAACATGAACTAATCGAAATATAAATTCATTCAATCTGGTAGGCAAATGGCAGCCACAACTTTTTTTTTAATTGATGTCCAGTGTAGTACTATAGCCATAATAGTTATGTTGCAGCGGTAATTCTATTTGACGTCCGTATACCGGACGTCAAAAGCAGGTAGACGCCACTTTAACTGGAATTCAGCCCATGTTGGACGCCAAATTGTTTGCGGAATATAAATATATATATATATTATCAGATTGTATTAAATATAAAAGGTTATGTGATTGTAATTAGCTGTAGTAATTTTGTTTTGTGACATCATAACCGCTCGCTGCTTCGCAAATATTGTGTTATGTTATGGCCGTTACACCGTATATAATTATAATTAAATAGCCACAACTCTAACAAATGTCACCATGTAGATCTATACTATACCTTGTACTTTCGGCAGATTAAAATAATGTTACAAACAAGACCACGTGATTTGGTGATTTGGCCCATGAGCTTATAATTTACAATACAATTAAAATCAGTTAACCATTCGGCTTTTCTTGGGTATCCGTCGGATAATCCGGAGACGGAAATGACACGAAATACATTACCGCGATTTCTTTTAGGTAGCATTCAATTTGAAGTATCATAAACGCAATGTATATCACCTGCCAAGATGACATTACTAACCGGTAGACCTAAGAAAGAAATTTACGACATGAATTTGAACATTCATTATTTATTGAAACTATACTTGTATACAATATATTTTAAAAAATACATATTTATGTCAATATTTTACTGTTTGATGTAAGTAACAGTACGATATTACGTCGGATTAATAATTGATAATAATCAAAAAATTTTGATGATATTTACTTTTTTCTTTTTTAAATGAATTAGCTTCTTTTCTACAATAGTTTTATAGGTACATTATTTAAAATTTCACGAGATTGAGCAACAATTTTTTTTACCACTCTTTAAATTTGTTGAAGCCATGATACATAACTATTGTAAGTTAATTTTGATAAAATTTGATAGAATCGAATATTTTCACGAATTAAATTAACGTTCTTTTTTTTCGTCCTTTTGGACAGGCTAAAGCTCTAATTAAGCCATACTGCCTTGTCATCAGTAAGTATTTCTCATATTAAGTCAATTCCAATATATATGTCTTCAGTTATTTATTTATCTTTATATTCATTGTATTCCAGGTTTTAACGTTCATAAACATAAATGTATCATATACGTCAAACTGTTTTGTATTGCCACTAAGAAGGCAGAAATAGTCAATTATTTTTCTTATTTCAATATAAAGGTTGTGTCAGTTTTGAGCTACAAAGGAGGTTTTATTGCTCATTCTTGTATTGTATTCAATAAGACAACGAGTAACATAATTAAAGGTCATATCTGAAAATTGATAACTCTATATGTAAATTAATTTATCTTATCTTGTATTCTAGTTCATACGTTTATACATATTCGTGTTATTTATTACCTACACTTAAAAATATTTGTTGGTTTTACCTTGCTTAATTCAAATTATTGGATTATTTTATGTAGGTCCCGTTAAAAACCCTAGGTAATGAAGTATCAGGCATGTTTTTTAAAATTCCGTATAAGTATAGTAAGTAGTTTATTGAGTGGAGGAAACTTGCATAGCCACGGCGCTAAAAGCTTGCTGGCTCTCGACCTTCGGCCGCGCTGCGGCTGCGACAGCCTGCGCCCCGTGCTCTTTACAAACGTCGCCTATTTAAAAACACCTCGGAAAATGTTTACCAACAGTTCAGTATTTCCGTCTCATTATTTTTATCGGACAAAACCTGTAATATATTAATTTAAGGTTTATGATTCGGGGGAATAATGGAATGTCTAGGCCACGAGTCAACCACTCGAAGACTGAGAAGACTATTAGAGAAAAGATAAAATGGTTGACGACATGTTGCGACAGTAGTTTAAAATCAAGGTTAGTGAAATTATAATAATTATTTAAAAAGGGGGAAATAACCTGCGACACTTATATGTGCGTTAATTTTTCACCATTTTGTAGGTTTCACCGTCTGGTAGATATTACGTTATAAAAATATGAAAACCTTTACACAATTAAATTTGTTTAATGACGCTACGCACGCGAATTGGCTACGCTGTTTTCTGAAAACGCCGCGTCCCAGGTACGCGGCTAAATACCTAAACATTAAGTAAGATTAGAACTAGGTACATGTGGAGTCGCTCTATTCAAGTTATGTCATTTAATAAGGTTTTTGTCTAACTTATACTAAGTATATTGTTAACGAAGGGGTGAAAGGCACCAATTTCACAGAGATATTTTGGCGCTCGAACGTGAGAGCGCCAAAAGTCCAAGACTGAAATAGAGCCTTTCATCCGAGTTAAACACTACTTTTCATATCGAAAATACAAGTGAAAAGTTTATTTATAAACTCTTGTCGACTACAAGTTTATGTTTACGAGTAGATACTGGTAAACATAAACTTACCTACAAGATTTTTTTTTATTTATTGTGAAAGTAATTAAGGATTCCGGGATCCAGGTAGATGGGCTATTAGACTTATTGGCGTTTAGACTAGTTTAGAGCATGGACAGGCAACAAGGACACGGGCCCAGCGCCGGCCCTGCCCTTTCCTCCGAGGTCGCGCGCGCCCACCCGCGCACCAATCAGCACGCCTTGCCTTCTATTCAACGAGAATACTGCGCGACAGCTTATGTAGGTACGAGTACACACGTTACGTAATCGATGTTTTTAAGCCGGTGATTACAAATATACGTACCTATTCTTTGAAATACCTTTGGGAGACCTCTGTTTTCAACCGACTTCAATATTTCTAAAGGAGGAGGTTCTCAATTCGTCTGAATTTTTTTTATTTTTTTTTTTTTTTTTAATGTATGTTACCTCAGAACTCCGTCATTACTGAACCGATTGAATTTTTTTTTTTGTTTTCTAAAAGTAGATGATTCCAGATTGGTCCCGTTTTTTTCAAAATCGATTTCTGATGATGGGATCCATGAGGAACTGAGGGAACTCCTCAAATTTGAAAGGCACATGCATGCTGATTTGGGTGATTTCTTAAGAAACTCGATCATTTCTTTACGAAAATCATCAATTTGGTGGAGTGGATCTGATAATGGAGACCAGGGATGGCAAAGTGGAACTGCTTGGTAATTCCCAGGGCTATCATCCGATTTAAAAAAATATTTTTTTGTCTGAAAATAGATGGTTCCAGGTTTGTCCCGTTTTTTTCAAAATCAATTTCTGATGATGGGATCCATGAGGAACTGAGGGAACTCCTCAAATTTGAAAGGCACATGCATGATGATTTGGGTAGTTTCTTAAGACACTCGAGCATTTCTTTACGAACATCATCAATTTGGTGGAGTGGACCTGATGATGAAGACCAGGGCTGACAAAGTGGAACTGCTTGGTAATTTCCAGCTCTATCATCCGATTTGAGACATTCATCTTTTCTTTGTAAAGAAATACCTTCAAGATAGTCCTATTTGATTATAGTTCTATTTTGATGATGGAATTCATGAGGGATTGAGAGAACTCCTCAAATTTTAACGGCACATGCATTCTGATTTGAGGGTTTCCTTAAGTAACTAAAACATTGTTTTGGGGGAGCCAACATTTTGATGAAGTGGACCTGATGATGAAGACCAGGGATGGCAAAGTGGGAACTGGTCGATAAACCTAGCTCTACTTGTTATCCTAGTTGTGTCATCATCTTTTTGATTTGATTTCTATTCTGATGATGGAGTTCTTGAAGAATTCAGAGAACTCCTCAAATTTTAACGGCACGTTGATTGTGATTAGAGGGTGTTCATAATTAGCTTAGGCATTTTCTTACTGTGGCCATCATTTTGCTGGAGTGGACCTGATGTTGATAATCAGGGATGGCATATTGAAACTGCTCGATAATTTACAGTCTGTCATCCAATTTAACACATTGTTATTTTGTTTGTTTTATTATACAAGGGAGTTCCGTTTGATTATACTTCACATGTAATGATGGGAGCCCTGGGACATTAAGAAAGCTCCTCAATTTTCAATCGTACACGTGCGGTGTATCGGATATTTGTGAAGTAAACTGGCTAACTCAAACAAATTCAAAATTTCACTTTTACCGGGAACCAAATGAAGTCGGTTTTTTTTTCTTAAAAATTATTAAGAAAATGAATGTAGACCAAACAGGACATATTAAGTTGTAATTTATGGTTTTAAGTAGCCAGTACTAGTTTGTAAATATCGTGTAATGGCAAGTCACATTGTGATATGTTAAAGCAACGACGCCGCTGCAGCCCTCTTAAGGCGACACTCGGCGACTTAAGTGGGGCGGCGGCGGAGCATGATGAACTGAAGGCCTAGTATAAAAATTGTACGACATTAACTTCTCGACCGCGTTAGCGTATCGAGAGTTCAAATTATGTTTGCCGTTTATTTAAATCATCCGGCAACTTTGATATTTTGACCCCTCGATACGCTAACGCGGTCGAGAAGTTAATGTCGTAAAATTTTTATACTAGGCCTTCTGTCCGCGCCTCTCGCCCACGCGGCTAAGCTATCTCCTGTCGAACATTTAGCGGTACCGCCGTGGCTCAGCAATAAAATATTTCTTTTTATGTCTCCCTCGTGTAACAACGAGTTTGAGAGCCCAGCTTCGGTTGCGCAAGCGACGGTGCATTCCGTGTTAATACGGGCGGTCTCCTCTATCACCGTAGCCGGGGCGTCGCTTTAACATTTTATCTACGGGTCGAGAAAATTCTACATTCATTTTATTTGACAGGAAAAATATCTTTGAAACTCATTTACTCAGTCTACATATTATGATTTAGGTATCCGCCTGTGTACTATTTCAATGTGGTACTGGTTTATTTACATGTTATGTCAAGAACACAACCACAACACAAACATAGGATTCAACAATAGGCCGTTTTCGTGAAATGGTGGCTGTAAAAAATACTTTTAGTAGGATAGTCATATTTTTATAGATAATTTAAATAAAAATGATACAACTGTTGCATTTTGGGAGCAAAATAATGTATCTATATAGTAGATTACCAGGTATGAGCTATGAATAAGTAAATTGATTAAGTACCAAAGCACCTATTAAGTTTAACGCAAGTACAACAAAAGAACGAGGTATCAAAGTATGTCAGTAGCTAGGTAGGTAGTATAATTAGGTCTGTTTTAGTTTTATTCAAATACGAGGTATCAAAGTATGTCAGTAGCTAGTTAGGTAGTTAAATTAGGTCTGTTTTAGTTTTATTTAAATTTGGTAGATTATAGTATTTTGAAATGTTAGATACGAGTATAAAAGTTTTATAAATTTACTACAACGGGGCTTAATCGTGTAAAAACTTTGAAAACAAACCTCCGACGTTTCAAGGGCGACATTGTCCCCGTGATCCCTGAGAAAAAAGAGCAAGAGGGAAGCGTCCTGATGTTTCAAGATAACCGGCATTTTTGCCTTATGTGAAAGGGGTGACAGACAAGATTGGCACAGTGCTAGCGAAGTACTCTATAAAAACTGTGTTTACCCCTTTATCCAAGATTTCGGGCAAACTAAGATCGCCGAAGGATGTTAGTATCCCGTACCAGTCACCTGGTGTTTATAAGATTGATTGCAGTTGTGGTAGTTCGTAGATCGGACAAACGAAGCCTGCCATGGCGGAAAGAGTGAAGGAACGTATCGCAGCTGTCAAAAATCGCCAGGTAAACAAGTGTGCGGTTGCCGAACATTTATTAGAGTCTGGACCAAACCACTGGATTGAGCTGCATAACCCTGAAATCCTTTCAACGGATCGTCGTTTCTATAGTAGAAAAGTACGGGAAGCCATTGAAATCAAGAAATACTCCAATTTACATCGGGATGACGGTTTTAGAATCTCTTCTACATGGAATCCGGTCATTCATTAATGTAAGCGTAATCGAATATCACCGGCTCAAAAATCGGACATCGTGAGCATAGTGTGTCGACAGAGTCACATCCCTAGTGCACAAAATGTTCAAGTTGATAATCAAGACCAAGTGCGGGTAGTTCGTAAAACCCGCGTAGCTAGATGTTGATGTCAACCTCAGCCAGTCTTTCTCCGGGACCACGGGGGCAATTCCCTTGAAACGTCGGAGGTTTGTTTTCAAAATTTTTACACGATTAAGCCCTGTTGTAGTAAATTCATAAGGTGTGAAAATCGTGAACGTTTAAATAAGTGCTATACAAAAGTTTAATCAGCATTTTAGGATCAAACACGAAACGATGTTCCGAGTCTTACCGGTGGACTTTTCAAAAGTTAAGGGCTACGATGTTTGATTTTCTTATTGAACCCTTGTACACATTAACAGGTACTCCTTTTGTATTGAATTGCGTGATAAAAATCATGACTACATGTCCACAAGCTGTTAACTATTGACCACAGGAAGGGTTGGCTCTACAGTTCAGCTGAACACTAGTTAACAGCTTGTGGACCTGTAGTAATGATTTTTATCATACAATGCAATAAAAAAGAAGTACCCCTTAATGTAGATTTATAAGGATTAAATAATAAAAACAAACTTTATAGCCCTTAACTTTTGAATAGTTCACCGGAATGACTCGAAACATCGTTTTGTGTTTGACGCTTTTAACGATTTCAAGTTTTCTTGAATTGTTTATTGGGAGTCCCAATAAACAATTTCTTCTTATCAAAGCTTTTCAAAATTAATGATATTGTGCACTTTGTCACTTTTTGTAAATGTTTTGTTTTTTTATTTACGATATTTTGTATTCAAAGATTAGTATTCAGACGTATTATTATTGTTAAATAACTTCACAATAGTAACGACCAGTAATCTCAAAAAGCAAAGCTATGTTTTTGGCCCTCATGTGAAGCTTGTATTTTTTGCGACTCCGTGTTTTTTTTACAATTACAAAGTTTAGTAACTTCAATTTGCACTTAAATTTTTTTATTCATAATATTATTAGAAAAAACACTAAAATGTATGAATAAAGATAAAAAACTAAAAAAAGGGGTTTAAATTAAAAAACGTTTGTGCCAATATTTTGCTGCAAACTTTAGCATAACTAAAAATTATTAATTGAACTTCAAAAACTAAAAATAGTCCGAAAATTTGCTGGGTTTTTCTTTTTTGACAAAGTTGCGTTCGGTGCTCGAAGTCACATACTTGCATAATTCATTGGGCTAACATCATAAACAAGTCTACAAAAAATCATAACTTTGACGCACATGGTGCATGTTTAAAGTAACTGGATTAAACATTCGAAAACAAGTATTTTCCCAGAGATTGAAATTCAGTTTTTGGTGGAGTTTTCGAGGACTTTCGAGTTTTCGGGTCCGACGAATCGATGTATCATACTTTTTTACTTTTATTCATTTTTAAAAAGGAATAAAAATAAATGCACTGCACTGCAATTTTTTAGTAAATTAACCAAAAGATGAAAGGCACTCATTTCAGTCGAGGTATTTTGCCTGGCTAGAAATAGTGAAAGTGCCGATAGTTCGAGACTGATATAAATAGTGCCTTTTAGCCGAAATAAACACACAAATTTTCAAATCGAATACGAGGAAAGAAGAATATAGGTGTAGGGCAAGCGGGCCAAAAGCCGGTATGCTAACTTTGTCAGATCAATATTGTCTATTTTATGTGCAATTTCGTGTACCTATGCAGTCACAATTTTATTGTCGTACCTAAAAAAAATACAAGACATATGTGTCTCAGCCGCTTTGCTCTTATATGTACAATATACAGAAGAGAAGTACAGTAAGTATAATCTAAATACTTACTGATAATACAACAGCCAAAACCTGGGTGAACAATATTAAAATAAATGTACTAAATAATATGGCAAAAGAGATGTATAGTCTCTATAGTTAATAATAACTATAATTAATGGCGTAGGGATGTGACGACCCCATCGCCCACTGGTTTCGACACCGGTGCAATCAGTCAACGCAGGGCAGCTTGTGGCGAGCTGTTGGGGAGTAGCGACCCCACGTACCTGAGCGCTCCTGGGGGACTCCGTCGTCCGACTTAGTCCTCCGCCTCTGGCTTGCCTTAACCGGCCGTCCAGAGTGGGGTCGCGAGAGCTGTGTTCTCGAGGGTAGATGTGGAAACCTAAGTGGCGAGTTGGCTATATGTTTAAAGTCCAGTGACACCTCTCTACCCCCAGCCCTCATACCGGTGTTGCCCTCGAGCCATCTTAGATGTCGCTTTTTGTGGGGCCCCATCTTATGTGGGCGAGTCACCGTCTGCCGGAAATAAAATTGATTACCATTTTGTTAGGCAGACGTCCGATTTTATTCTCCATAACCCAGTATTTAGTCCAGCACTTTCACCTAATAGTCCAGTATATTTTAGATTCCATTAAATCTCAATAGTCTTTACACCCTCGCGGATGCTGCCTCTGCGTGCGTCCCATGACTCGGGCAGGTGCAACATCCGCTCGGTGTACCCCTTACATTTCATTAAATTGTCGAAAGGGGCTCTGCGTGTTGGCTTCGGCTCCACGTACGCCTCCTTAAGGTCCGGAACACCATTGTTCCGTGATGGGAAAGACTATAATAAGTTTAGAGATGTAAAAGGTCCCTCAACGTCAAAATCAAATACGAAAAAAATATGGAGATTTAAAGGCGGAAAGCATCAAAATATAATATTCTTATGATATAAAAACCACAAATCATCAGACTGCTAAGTTAACAGTCTTAAATTTAATGCTACAGAATACATAACTATTTAGTATGTATCCAACAAATAAAAATTATAGAATCTAGCAGAGATGTAAAGTCTCTATTGTTAATAATATGTACATTAAATTTGGAGATGTAAAAGGTCCCCATGGTCAAAACAATAATACGTAACAATACTATATTAATAAGAAATGGAAGTGTAAAGGTTCTCCAACTGTCAAAATATGATGTAACAGCCAGTAACAGCAACGCCTTGAGCATCGTGCACACCACTCCGGGACACTGCTGGCCTGCTAAGACAGCTTTTGAGACTTAATACTTGGCCATGGCTTCTTAGTCTCCTAAGTATTCGTCGATTTTATAGTACCCCTTTTTAAACAGTGCATTCTTAATGTACGACTATAACTTGAATTAAGTGAATGGCATGTCCCATGTGTCCAAGGGTACTTTATTGTAAAATACCACACAGTTGTATATGGATTCAGAAAATAAATATCAGAATGGAAATCATACGATGCATAATCCATTTTGTAAAATTTAAGAAAAAAATGCATTTAGCAAGTAAAACGCCCCAGGGCAGATTACGTATCATTGCCTTAAGATAACAATGACCAGCTTCCAGAGCTGAGGGATATGAAAAATATAAAATCGACCAAGTGCGTGTCGGACCACGCACAATGAAGGGTTCCGTAGCTGTAAGTACTTATAGTAGGGTGCTGAAATATATTAGACAACTATTTAGAACACTAACTGAAGCTACAGAATGATTTGCTATTATGAAATTCAAATACACGCACACACTCAGCAAAACAATAGCTACCATTAGGTTTAACGATACCAGCAGATTTAAATTACACTATCTGCTGTAACAAACCAATTAAAAAAATACATGTCCAGTGCCCTACCTCACCTAAATTGCCAACGTCACCATCGAAGATGATTTGTAAATGTGACTGATCTCTCGGGACAGGTTCTATCAGCTCTGGGTACATAAACAACCCTTGTGCTAACTTATCATGGAATAAGCGCACAACATCATCCTCGAGCACATTGGCAGGGTTGAAAATATAGGATAAGATATTCATTATTGTTTCCGACATTTTTAATTCACTTAGAGGAGATATACCCGACGACAGAGTTCAGTTCAGCAATTATGACTTAAAAGCTGGATAGGCCGAAATAGGACTCAATTAATTAAACACTTGATAAAATTTGTGTTTCTTATACAGCGTCAACCTGCGAGAAATTTTTCGAATACAGAATTTTCGAAATGCTTATGTGACTGCTACTTATACAATCTAAGGTAAAACATCGTTCGCGTGTTTCAGCAGCTGCATCTACTCGGTAGGTATAGTAACAATAAATATATATATTGTACAGTACACATGGTGTTACTTTACCGCCCTAGGGCAATAATGAGCACTTTGCGTGCCTGAATCGAATATTCAAAGTGCCATATTTACTGTAAAACGTCGTACAATACACGTGCGAAGAGATAATTCGCAACTCGTGTCTATTTAAAACACTCCCTACGGTCGTGTTTTAATTTATCGCCACTCTTCGCCCTTGTATCGTAATGTATGTACTATTCTCTTGCAACTCATATGAGTTGCAACGCATATGCAAAACTAAGAAGCGGCACACAAAATACACCCCCAGCAGCGGACAGACGGACTGGACGAAACTATAAGGCTTCCGTTTTTGCCTTTTTCGCTACGGAACCCTAAAACCCTAAAAAGGTGATTCGAACTTGCAGATCACTTTACTTTCGTTATTATTTACATCTATGGCGGGTACATATTTCGCACAACAAATGCCCGAAGGTGTAAGCTGTAATGACTTGTTCAATGTGATGCATTAATTTAACTAAATATATAAAATAACTGTAAAATTTTGTAAATAAATGTTGCAATAGTTTGAAAAAAACACTAAGATAAATATTCTAAAATAATGAAAAAAAAAAATACTACACCGCCAGGATTTGAACCTTCGTCAATCTGATCGTATTTCAAGCGCTGTACTACGGAGCCACCGTTGCTATTAGACAAATGCTCCAATTTAGTAATCTTATATGTGCAACGACTGTAAGTCACTATCGTCATTTTCATGTCACGCGCAAAACAAAGTGCACCTTATACCGATGAAATAAGTCACAAATTATAATAACAGAAAAGATTTACATGATACAACTACATAACAAGTTTTTTGGCAAAGTTTTTTGGCAAAAACTTAAAAACGGCTCGACCAAATTTCTTCAAAATAATTTTCGTGGTAAGTTTGTCTTACATCCTATCTTCCTGAATTTTTTCACATTTTTTGCACCTCCCGTTCAAAAGTTAGAGGGGGGGGGACACTTTTTCAGACTTTCAGAGCGATTATCTCTGAAAATATTGGATTAATCTAATTTTTAATAAAAGAAGCTCGAAGTTATTTGTTAAGACCTATCAAATGATGTACCTAGAGTAGGTGTTTGTCACAAAAATATTTTTTGACGTTTAGTTACATGTATGCGCGCTCCCACTAAACATATTTTTTCCGCAATTTATATGCAAAACTAAGTAGCGGCACACTAAATACACCTCTAACTGAAATATCGTTTCCATATGCTTTATAGTTACTGAGTAAAACCGCTGTGACATACGGACGGACGGACAGACGGACTGGACGAAACTATAAAAGGGTTCCGTTTTTGCCATTTTGGCTACGGAACCCTAAAAACAGTGGACCTATACTATGAAATACTATGATGGTTCGTTCATGATTACGTGGGTACTTTGTATTCCGAGGATCACACACACACTAGGCTTCCATCAAAACGATCTACTACAACTGACATATCGGTAAATTAACACGCGCACAGAGTTGCGGGACAATCAGTGCCAAGCATGTGTGTGTTTTGCCCTCAATACAGATTGCGAGCTTAGCTTGTATGTACATAGTTTCCTTTTACAAAAAGTTGTGAACGCGAAGCAACGGGCGGGGCGACGACTTCAACTGCCGTTGCTAGCGAAGCAGCATCGGCTCGAGAGGACTCCGCGGCAACGCTGCGTCGACGCCGTCACCCACCGCCGAGGTAAGAAATCTAAGAAACAAAGGCTAAAATGACACAAAATTCTGCCACCATTACTTTTACAGTAAATTCATCATTTTAGAATACTCAACTTGAATTTTCTATTACACGTATTTAAAAAATATTATTTATGGTAGGTATAGAGTCGAGCGCTCGAAATTCAAATATCGCCCCCCTACACGACCGGTGCCGGTGCCTCTATAATGACACATTGTTGCCGTAGACACGGGAACCGTTCGAGATATTGACAACTTCTTGCGCATAAGGCGGTAAGCAGCCCGACCGTTATCCTATTTCCTCCCTCCTTTATGTTCGCATCGTAACCCATCGTCATTGTCGATTATATCTAATAAATGTATCGCTATGCATTTTACGGTTCTTTGTTAGCTCTTACCCGTGTGCGAATATCAATAGAGTAGAACTCGTTACAGTAGTGACGTACAGGACTCAATAGTTATTTATTATACAAGGGGGCAAAGTTGTTGTTTAACTCTCGGGCTTATATTGAGACCCATATTTTTGTATGTAGGTAGTTTGCACAAGTAACTTTTTTGATTGACGGGGAGAATCCGCTTTCTCTCAGTCATCATCTTAACCCTGTGAAAACGAGTGCTGTAAAGGGCTCGAAACGTAGGATCATGGTGTTAATAAATGCGATTAATCCGTTCTAAAGTGTTTAATTTCAATGAATAACAATCGCGGTAACAGTTTGTTGTGTTAGTTATAAAGACAGTATATATTTTGTTAACGAGATTTTTACCTTTTTTTGTAATATTTTTACTTAATTTTGATGCTAAATATTCTGAGTTGTTTAAAATTTTTTCTATTTGTTGGCCAGTAAATAGCCTCGATTTTTTCGGCTTATGGCCAGTTGCTGTTCTTTTTAAGAACGCTATCAGCTTTGGATAGTGTTCAATGTGAACATCCTTCTTTAGTTTCAGTACCGACTTAATCATTGAATATATCCTCCAAAGCGAGCTCGGCATTTTAGTTTTTGATATTTCGATGAAATACGCCAGTAAAACCGTCTCTGAGAAAGTTTTCGCGCCTTTGGTATGCCGCCAGGCATTAAATATATCAAAGGCTTTAATGTACTTCTGTCTTGACTTTTCTGGCAGCAAACGAAATTCGGCATTTTTCACAGTTTCTTGCAATTCCTCCGGCTCTGAATCACTATCACTCATCATTATTATTAACTTGTATTACGTTTGTATTATATAAATTCGTCGAGAAAACTGTGAAACACCAGAGTGAAAGAAAACAAAACACGACCCGCCTCGTTTAAATTTTAAAAGAAAAAACTATTCGGGTGCGTTCTGAAATTTGCGTAGTATCAACACTTTTAAAAATATTCATCTTTTAAAAATAAAAGCCACATAATTAATACAGTGAAATGTGGTATTTAATTTGGATTTAGGCATATTGAATATAATACTATGAACGGTTCATGTGAATCATGTATATGAAACTGTTTGAGACTATCACGTTTTCGAACGTACCCGTTCAGTTCAAAATTAATGTCAAAAAGTTTATTGCATTCTCAGGCAGTATGGCCTTTTGCTTTAGTCTATCCAAAAGATTTTAAAAAAATTACTTTAACCTCTAGAGGATAAAACACAGTTTTGCTCTCTGAAATTAAATGACAAACAGCGTGTTTACGAGCAGTGTGTTGAAAAAGAAATTACCTACCAGCCAAGTAGGTACTTAGTATCAGTTAGGTAGTATTGGGGTAGTGCTTCAGTTACATGCATTTTCATTAAAAAATATGGTAACCTTAACAATCCGAAAACAGGCACAAAATAGCTACAAGTAATTTTATTCATTGGGGAGTACGCAGAAAAGGAAAATTAGTAGAGATATACCGATATTAAATTGCACGTTTTTATTTGACCACCTTCGATCTATAGGTATTGTGTTGATTACTGAAGGATAGGATTTGCAATACGAATGCTGCTAGTAGACTTACCAGTGTCTGAACCCGGGCTACGACGAATATTCGATCGATCGACGCCATTGGAAGTTCAAAAATACTTCTGGAGGTTCGTGCGGTCTAATAATATCTAAACTTAAGTATCTTATATTTAGAAAACATAAGATCTTAACCCTACCTTGTATATACATATTAACAGCCTGTGACTTCATTCGTAAAAACCGACATAGCTATAAAACATTAATTCGGACGTCTCGCAGGCAACCACTGCTTATAGCTCCAAAGCGACGGCTAGCGAAGGCTCGTGCGGCACTTAGCGTTGCAGGTACGAATATACATATATAACTGTGTCCCCCTAAACATCAAAGAATTGCCAACAAACGCGATATTCAGTAAAAAACTTAAAGAAGTACTGATTGATAAAGCTTATTACAGTGTCGATGAGTTTCTCCAATCGACAAACCCATTGACCCTAACACATCACTCATAACTAATTATGTTATTATATAATTAACTACGTATTAATGTTTCGTTGAATTGTGGTTACTTTTTCTCGCTTTAATGTGTTATTTATTTATTTTTGACTTGTAAATATTTCGTATTTATCAATAAATAATCTGAAATCTGAAATCTGTCTCCCATAATTTCTAAATCATATAGAAATGAACTGTTAACTTTAATACGAATGCGCGCGAAATCGCAAATATAGGGGTATATCTCAACAACCCCTATACCAATTTGGCTCAAACTTGAAAATTATATTTATCTCATCTAACGACGAGCCAAATTTCACGAAGATCCGATCGATGATACTCGAGTTTTCGGTGAACATACAATTAAACGTACACACGCCGCGTTGTTTCAGTGGGCACGGAGAACTTCGCTCGCTTTGCTCGCTTGTTCAATAGCCATCTGCCCTTGTACGACCGTAAAACTTAACAGTCTCATTTCATTATCCGTTGACTCTCTATATACATAAGTAAAACGTTTATTTTTTTACTGCATATGACTCGCAATGGTGTACGTCTAGAATTATAAAGTTGGCTTTTGTTGGCGTTACATCGCGATGCAGTAACACTACATAATTAACGCTTTATCGTCAGAATAAATCTTTATGGGATTCAGTAAGCACTCAAAAGTCAAAACTCAATAGTCGTTTGACACTTGCGCATCTAATAATAATACTAATAAGTAAGTAGTTCGTTAACTAGACGAGTCAATCAACTATACGGTCCTTTGTTAAATTTTACTTTCGTTATTTACTATAATTCTGCTTGAAACAATATTTAGGAACCATTTCAGGATTTTCAGATTTGCCTAATTGATTACGTACTTGTCCTCCTTAATTACTTAAAACATGTCGACACACGTCCAGCGAGTCTTAACTGTTAGTGATAAATAAAAGTTTCACGAATAGATGGCTCATAAAGATGGCCACAAAAGCCGGAGTTTTAGAGCCCTTCAGAAAGTGTGTCGACGGGCCCGCCCGCGCCCCTGCCCGCGCCCCCGCCAGCCCCCGCGCCGCGCTGCTCCCCTCACTCTGTTGGAAAACATCCATGTATGCATTTTATAGTTTTCCGTCGAACCAAAGGACGCCATATCTAAGCACAGGTGTGTATAGATCACATGGGACAGCTCAACGAAGCAATGGGTTTGTCTTTATAGCGGACAAAGTTATGCGCCGTCAACTAATGACTAGAGGTAGGTACTTACCTACAGCAATCAAACTACAGGTTGTCGTATGATGATCACGTTTAAAGAAACATCTGAGTGACCAAGAAAAAAAAATCGATTAACACGTTAAGAACATGTTCCCGCAAATATCATTCAGGAGGGTTAGCATGGTTGTCATTTTATCGCTTATCACGCTATGCGTCACTTTCGCACATACATACTTGTTAGAACGTGACAGCAACGACGGTAAACGATAAAAACCCGACCATCATAGACTAGCAGGTTTCATTCAGGAGTAGATAAAACGTTTCTTCTTCTGTGCTAAATACCAATTTAAGTATACCTACGTTATATTTACGATATTATCACATGCAAGACTAAGTATGTACCTACCTACTCTAATAAAATAAGTAAATAATATAATAAAACATAAAAATCATTTATTCTCGAAATATATACAGTAAGTGTAACTTACCTAACTACCTACTCTACCTACCTTAAATCTAAAGTAGGTCCTTGAGGCATTGTATCTAGGATGCTGATATTAATAATATAATTAATATTATTCATAATTGCCCATCTTTTTGTACAGTTTCCTTCTAAGTAGTAGCGGAATTTAAGTATATTAGCTATCATTAAATCATATGAAATTTATGATAACTCCGGTAAACGAGATTAATGTACACGAAGAAATTTATTTATACAAGCTCCTTACATCCATTTTGAGAGCAAAAAATAACGTGCATATTGTCGCAAACGATGTCTTGGCCACTGCTCAAAATGGATGTAGGGTTGGATCCCATGGTATTAAGAGTTCCTCCTCATAGACATGACTATTTGCCAACAAGTCTGGGGGAGCAAGGGCGCTCTCTGTTACTTGGATTGATTATAAGAAGGCCTATGATTCGATGCCTCACGCATGTATCAGGCAGTGGATCAAAGTCCTTCGTCAACCAGGAGGTGGAGATGACCTCCCTGGTCCACAGGACTTTATAAGGATCGAGCGAGGAATATTTCAGGGCGACAGTCTGAGTCCTTTGTGGTTCTGCCTAGCTTTGAATCCGCTCTGCACTCTGCTGAAAGATTCGGGGCTAGGCTGTCGGCTTCGGAGAGAGGGTGTAGTTATTTCTCACCTTCTCACGACCTCAAATTATTCTCACCAAACGACCGAGATTTGTTGGAGCTATTTAAAATCACCGAAGTCTTCAGTAGTGCCATCAAAACGGAGTTTGGTGTCGATAAATGTGCGGTAATGCAGGTACAGCGGGGGAAAGTAGTAAGTTCAACAAATTTTCAACTTTCTGAGACAATGCTCGCAATGTCGTTCAGATCTATACTCCTGGATCCTCCGGTCCTCGCTTGAGGACTTAAGATTTGAAAAAATCTCCTGTGAAATGTGAAACCGGCTTAACAAGTTTGCACACGTAGAACGTTTACGAACTTGTCAACCGAATAATATGTACACCAGAGTCTCAGATAGCCAATAAGCGATCAGTGCGGCTAAGACAGAAGTGAAATTTTTTAATTTTTAAGTTTTTTTGCCAGAATTTGTACCTCCAAGATCCAGGAGGCTATCTCTGAATCAGAAACTTACAAATACCTTGGTATGTCACAGTCATTGGGTATTGAAGATATAAGCATTAGACAGTCGATGAAGGAGCGCTTCTTTGGTCGGCTGACAAAAGTACTTAACAGTCTTTTGTCAGGAGGCAACAAGGTGCGCGCCTTCAACGCCTGGGTAATGCCCCTCCGCACTTACTCCTTTGGCATACTAAGGTGGACTCAGACCGAGCCGGATGCCCTGGATCAGAGGTTCCGTGTACTCCTCACACGGTCACACCGTAGGTACACATCGTATGCTACACCCACGCTCGTCAGTTATGAGATTCTACATCCTGCGGAAGTGTGGAGGCCGCGGCTTTTTAAATACCAAAAACATTCACAACCGTGAGGTGTACAATCTCAGGAATTATTTCCTTACTAACGAGAGTGGGATGCATCGTGATGTGGTGGCGGTAGATAGGAACCTCACGCCGCTATCCTTGGCAAACGCGAACTGGCGCAAACCTCTGGTACTAAGCACCGAGGATCGCAAGATGATAAATATGGAAGAGTAAGGAGCTAAACGGGTGGTTCTACAGGGCCCTCACGGGGCCAGACGTAGCCCTGCTCGCGTCGTTGAACTGCCTACGATTCGGGGACCTTTTCGGAGAAACCGAGGGTTTTGCCACAGCCCTCATACCGGTGTTGCCCTCGAGCAATCTTAGATGTCGCTTTTTGTGTCACCGTTTGCCGCAAATAAAATTGATTTGACCATTTTGTTAGGCAAACGTCCGATTTTATTCTTTATAACCCAGTATTTAGTCCACCACCTTCACCAATAGTCCAGTATATTTTAGATTTCATTAAATCTCAATAGTTTATACACCCATGGCGGGTGCTGCCTCTGCGTGCGTCCCATGACTCGGGCAGGTGCAACATCCGCTCGGTGTACCCCTTACATTTCATTAAATTGTCGAACTCTGTGTGTTGGCTTCGGGTCCGCGTACGCCTCCCAAAGGTCCGGAACACCATTGTTCCGTGATGGGAAAGACATACAAAATAATGAAAATAATGATTAAAACATAAAAAACATTCACACGAATTGAGAACCTCCTCCTTTTGAAATTGTGAAGTCGGTTGGAAAATAGCCAGAACCTACTCGTAGTTGTCTATGTAAGAAAGATTGTAGTTTATTTAGTGAAATTGTTAGACTGCTACACGGCTGCAGACAGTGACAGTGTGTTTGTCAAAGGAAAATCTACGCGTACTACTGAAAGTAACGAAATAGTAGAGGGTATTTTCTTTTTGCCGACAATAATACGTAATTTTCTCGACTTTTCAGGTTTTTGTTCATGTTTAAATACCTATAGAAAATATAGTCGTAGAGTCATAGCATTTTATTCATAAACAATACAAGATAAAAAAGAAACTATATACATACGGGTTTGAACTAGTCTATTCAATAGTTCTTTTGATGTACCTAGACGTAACGTATTTTTATTTTCAGTAGTTTTCTAGAAAATAACGTGACAGAGAGGCCCCTTTTCCAACGTATTTCGATTGATCACTCTGCCACGGTCTGTTCAGGTATGTTAATGTTTAATACTTATAGGCATACCTAGTCCTACCTAGGAAGTAACTAGTATTGAAAAGGTAAATAAATGTTTACTCATTTCATAAACATAATTATACAATTAGATATACCTAAAGCATTTGTCGGATCGGAGGCAGACCATCGCTTAAAACGAAGAAATAACTTGTATTAGCGGGAGTACCTAGTTATACAGGTGTTTCAAAAACCAGGCATTTTATAAAGAAGGTACATATAAGAAAAACACTTACGTGAATCGCCAGGTAGGGTCCTAAAATAAAACTATCATCAACACAATACTCAACACAGCACAGCAAATCAAAACACGGCACGAGTACAGTAGGTTTTCTGTTATAACATAAACATATGAAAGTAACTGATTTTCTCTAGCACCAGCGCCAAAGTAATTTAGAGGTAGATAGAATATCCATATGTCGAATTATTAGCGACTAGAACAATACGATCCCGCTAAAAACTGGCGCGATCACGGCGCGATAGCCTAACTATTCTGACAGAAAGACATTTACAAACACGCGGACACTAATATGACAGTGCAGATTTGACAGTAAACAGTAGGTACATCTACGGAGACTAAAGAGGTTCGTACGTACATAACTGTACCATGAGATAGGTATATCAGAGCTTCCAAGGTACCTATTCAAAAATATCTGAACAATGAACATGCACAGTAAACGTATCTTCAGTTTTAATTTGCGAGCATCTTGGCCGCCGCTGCAATGTGGTCGATAGGGACTGTACGGCCGTACTGTAGTGCATACAGAATTGATAGTGAAGTTTCCAGGAATTTGTTCCTATGAAATCTTTATTTGAACGCTGTCATCAAATAATACGAATTACTCGTTCAGTAGTAATCATTTCTCAGTCTTTGCTATTTCTGTATTTTATTAGGGATGTTGCGGTGGTAAATGGGTGAATCAACTATTTCGTGTTGTTATTCCGTCCCGTCAGCCCAGGGGACTAATGCAGTACAGTTTGTTATAAGAAACGTTGTAGTATACTACTGATACTTGCTCACTTCATAAACAATTTTTTTATAGTCGCTTATGGATGGATGTAGGTGAAAAGTGCTTTTCAAATATAATATTTAGAAAAAAAGCGATGATGTAAATGCATGTTTAGGGTTCTGTTCTGTACCTACAGGAGTTTATGATATCCATTTATCTGATGATTTATCTATATGATATGATAAAACAAAACGAAACAGGTAGTTGTCTTGATTTTGTAGTAACCTGCACAGATTTAGCATCTGCACTACACCGGCTCTCCGTCGACCTTTTTACGGAATCGTCCTGGCAAATAAAGTTTCGCAAGTTTCCTTTCCTTTTCCGCAACAAATTTGGGCATCACTCGTTCGGGAGCTACGATCCTACAGACAGATACAAATGTAGTGGATAGCGATTTTTCCTCGTATTTTCACAAAAACGCACGAACAGTACTAAAGATACCGAGGTCAACTGAAGTGCATGAGCATGACAAATACGAGCGTGCCGAGATAATACCAGGGCTAATAATTATGCACTACATCTGTACAGAGATACATACCTACGCTAAATTAATAACCCCCTCTTTTTCTGTCAATGGTTAAAACATGAAAAATTATGATATTGTCAAATCTTATGGAGTTAACACGTCACTATCGACCCAGACCACGTCTTTAGCGTTAAGCTTCAGGATCTAGTTATTACTATGCTTCATGAGATGATCCTGAAGCAGCCATTATTCAGGCGCGGCACATAAATACGTGAACTGAATTCGTACTTGAAGGTCCTAAGCACGTTTCAAGCATGTAAGTAAGCACGGTTTCTCGTTTTCCACTAAGTTCATGAGCAACAACAACCTGATAGATAGATTGTATACTAGTATGCTGTCAGGCTGTCGCGTAATTAGGGACATGTTTTCAAATTAGTGCATTGCCCCATGTTTTCATGTTCCACCAGTCTTAAGGCGTACCTACTTTTGTCTCAAGTACCTAAAGTTAAATATGATGTATCAATTCTATAGGAAGCGTCACGTGACCTCTGAGCTATCACGTGGCGCCAGTCCCCAGGAACTCTCCACGCGAACTCGAGTAATTTCTAAATAGTATTTCTAATCGTAGGCCCTAGACCCTAGTTTTGTGCGGAGTTAGAGAGGAGCCGAGCGTCAAACGTTTTTTGCGTACCTAGTGTTAAATAAAAAATATTTCGCTTTTTCTATGAAAGATAAATATGTGCTTAAGAACTATTAGATATTCATATAGTATAACAAATTACGGATAATGTATTTTTAATCACTATGCCCGACATGTTCCGGACATCTTAGGATGCCATTATCAAGCGTCAACAACCGTGGTGCGCGACGACGCGTGCGCCGGACGTGCTTTTCCTTTTCTTGCCGCGCGCACCGATCTCGATAGCAGAATCGGTTAAGGATGATCCGGTCTTAGTCCTGGAACCCCGGGATCGTTCGACTGTCGATTTGGTTCTTCCAATTTAAACAGCGGCAAGCACACCGAACTTACTGTTTCCACTAGGTACACTGTCACTATTTGCACTAAACTTCTGACACAGGACTATCATCATGAACGCGCACACTTTCGCTGGTGCTACGTACCTTGATTCTGTGCTAGTGTTCGAGGATCGAAAAATCCATGACGTTTGGTTTAAGACACTGGCAGATAAACGAGCTAAGCGTCATGACCCTGACAAAATTTCAATATAGGCATAAAAATAAATACACCTGCCAGATATGCGGTCATAACTGCCGCTCCCGCATTGGCTTACATTACATAGTCATGCAAAATGATGTACATACCTCTTCCTGGACACCGCATGTTTTCATAGTCTTAGACGAAGGCCTTTGATCATTTAACTTATAATAGTTTTTTTACATATGAGGGTTAATATTCCTAAAAACAGTTGCTAGATAAGGGCGGTGCCGGTGCATTTCGCAAGACATTACTTACGTGCGCCCGCGCCCGCCTCGGCTCATAAGTCTCATAACCCGGCGGCGCACTGATTCAGGGACCTCACGTGTCCACCGCACTCGATGGCTATTTCACACTCATTGGCAAACGGTTGTCTAGGATTGGGATGGAACAAACAGTGGGTCACATACTGTGTACTTACTTACTTACGGTAGGTACTGTGCGTTATTGTACACACATATCTTAATATGATCCCCTATAGGTATTAAAGAACTCAGTGATATATTGAGACGATAGAAAGTGTAATTTTTGACCTAAGTAAACAAGTCTGATTACGATATTAACACATACATATTAGTACTATTTGTATGTCTTTCCCATCTCGGAACAATGGTGTTCCGGACCTTTGGGACCCTTTCGACAATTTAATGAAATGTAAGGGGTACACCGAGCGGGTGTTGCACCTGCCCGAGTCATGGGACGCACGCAGAGGCAGCACCCGCCAGGGTCGAATAATGTAAGAAGACAGACAGTAAGATGGAGAATCAATCAGTTAGATTGCATAATATACATTTTTATTATTTTCTTAATATACTTAGTATGATGTCCGGTTAGTACGACGTATTTGTCATTTCCCTTTGATTTCACTATAAGCAGATTCGGACCACACGGCCCGACCCCGAAAAAATGGTACTGGGTTCTACGACCGGTGGTAGATAGGATAGTGCTTGTGTCGACGTATGTAGCGTCCCAGACCAGCACGCGTCCCATCATGCAGGGTATGGGGTCTACCGTCTGGTCTTTTGCCATCGCACCGTCCGTCGTTCCGCTCCATGAAAGCCAATAATATCTGATCTGATAATCAGATTATTTATTATACCTACCTAAGACTAGACTTACTTATAATTTTATGGTACATAATTTTATAGGTTGATATCATTAATAAGAATAAAACGTAGGTTCATAAAATAGCCACCAGACAAATGCAATTGCGTGGGTAATTAAAGATTCCTATTTTAATTGTATATTTAAATGTCGTCGTAAAACTCATCATAACAGTTAAGAAGACATTAAAATATACATACTTATATTACAAAATACATTGCTTTTAACTATAATATTAGCTAGCTAAGATATGTAATAGTAATTATTTGATAAGATGGCGCGCGAGCACGGAGTGTCTTGTAATAGAGAAGCAGTGATCCAGTCATCCACGCAAGGATGCGCGGGCGTTTCTTTTTAGAAAGTGGCACGTGTCGGGGTTCTTCACCCTGCGCGATCCGGGTCAGCCCCGCGTCCCGCCCGTCCCACTCGTCCCGCGCCCTCTCCTAGCCACTCCATGTGCGTAATACTTAACACTAGCCCTTGATAAGGGAACTCTATTGACACCATAATGAAACCGGGTTAACGGATAAGGCACTCCCTGTCGCACCAACTACACTTTACACGAGTTTGAGGGACGGGGAATTATTACGTTAAAAAGGATGTGGATGTTGCGAAGGTATGCTAGAAATGAGGAGAAAAGGACCTGCTAGTTAGATTAAACATCCAATCGCATTATGAATACACAATGCACTTATTTAGATTCTTATTCTTACTGTATTTGCGTAGTTGGTAGCTAGGTAAGAATAGTGTAAATAAATACTTACAGATCGATTCACAAAAGCCGAAATGTCTGTAAAATTAATGACAGTTTCATACATTTTTCGCGCCAGCTTTCGTGAATCGATCTGTAACACAAGTTAGAGCGTATTTCTTACCTACTCAATGCTAATTCTTGATAGATTTTCTGCATTATAAAAGATTAAAAAATAAACTTATCACTTCGGTACTTCCTATCCAAGACTAAATATAACGCATGCAATTAGATGTTCACTCCTTGCTAATACAACAAGGAAATGTTTTATTTTAGAAATGTTCTTTTATATCCATGGTTCTAGGCAGGCTAGATTTTTATAGGAACAAGTCTGAATTACTTTTTCTCTTCTACTATCTCAATGTAAACATGTCGCAGAATCTACTAAATATTACAGCATAATCGTATAGTGAGGACACGCGTCGTTCATGCTGGAAAGGCTATATCAAACTAATGAATTTCTATTAGTATCTGAGTGACGAGAGTGCCGACTCAATGAAATACCGTATAACTTGTTAAGATTTATTACATTATCATTGTTAAGAATTATAATTATTAAGTTAAGTATAAAAAGTAATTGCAATCCAGCTCTCTAGACACTATTTACAATTCCCTCAAAAAACTAAGAAATAAATAAATTAATGGACCTATCACTAATTATTCGTACTTCACTCACAAATGCCTCTAGATGGGGTCTCTAGGGTAGCCTGTAAGCCCTGTTAACAGTTCGTAGTGTATTTTGTCTCGGGTGCCAGCCATACAATGTATCAATTGAACTTTATCTACGAGGAATAGAGCTCAATACGGTACAAACAGCGGGAGTCCGATCATTAGTGCCTGACAGTGATGTAGAAGGATATTGTTTAACGATAAGTAGTTGCAACTGTTGCAAGTATCCTCCGCCGCAGGAGGTCTACCGTAAACCTCAAGTTTCTAAATTGATTTATAAAGTTGGAGATAGATCGAGTTGGATTTTCCGACGTTCACGATTATGTCCAGTTTCGATCAACACTTGTGGTGCTGGCCGTCCGTGCAGCAGAACTCCTTGCCGGCCGAGAAGTTGGTGGGAGTCCAGTCACCGCCGCAGTTCTTGATGAAAAGAAACGCTTTCTCACGGTGCACGTCGCGCTCCACCGCGCCGCAGATAACGGGCCCGGCTCGAGGGAGGTACTTCAGAATCTAAACGTGAATTAAGGATTACGATTAAATTCATAGACGAGTTCACTAACTTGACGAATTATAATTGACAATTAGTGTATAGTGACGCCTCGATCAAGCAATTATTACTATTACAAGATGCTGCTTAGATGATGCTGTAGGCTGCTTGGTTTATAGTTTTCTAACATTCTCGCGCGACTTCGTCTGCGTCACAACATATGATACCAGATACCTACTCATTTCCAAATTTCATGATTCTGCCTTCAACGATTTAGGTAACTATGTAACGCCGAATGCTATATATAATAAACTAGATATACTGGGACATTATGTTGAAATTAGTTTAACTTCTTGTATTATGCTGTAATTTTGTGCACCTAAGTATATATAATTGGTTTTCTTTTCAAAATATTGGTTGGAACAATATTTTTTTCCAACTATTTCCAACTATTTGCTCCGACTATTTCTAAAGTGTTCATTTCGCTAGTCAAAACGGTAGAAGGTAGAAAATAGAGGTATATAACTTCGAACGTATATAAACCTTTAAAACCTTAACGTATATCAATTCAATTCAATTTATGTATTTAAAAGATAACAAAGATCTAATTTTTTGTTAGTATGGGCTTAAAATCAATAAATAAATAAATAAATATTGTGGGACAATCTTACACAAATCGACCTAGTCCCACGGTAAGCTCAATAAAGCTTGTGTTGTGGATACTAGACGACGATATATATATAATAGATAGATACATATAAATACTTAAATACATAGAAAACATCCATAACTCAGGAGCAAATATTCGTGATAAACACACAAATAAATGCCCTGACCAGGATTCGAACCCGGACCTCCTGCTTCGTAGGCAGGGTTATTACCAACTAAGCTAGGAGGCCGTTAAATCAATGTTAGTGCTTACTTAAAATCTAAGTTAGATTTAACATTCAAAATTACTTGATTTAATACAGGACAACACGCATGGTCAGCTATCATCTTAAGGAAGCTGTTTGGGCTGCCCCTTATTCTGGTCAGCAGTGACGCTGCTTTCTTGCGCAAAATTGCTGCAAAACCATCTGTGCGAGATTCAGCGAACATGGCAGATCCACTGCAAAATCTAGGCAGGCCAATCAGCATCCTAAAGGCGTTGTTGTACTGAACCCTAATTGAATTATATGATTTTTGGGTATATCGGACCCACAGGCTGCTAGTGTGAAAAGATGTACAGTATGCTTTGAAAAGCGTAATTTCGACTGCAGTTGAACACCTAGCAAACCTGCAGGCCAGCATGTTCGCCCTCACACATAATGCTCTCCGTTCTCTTTCCATGTCGGCATCGTCCTCCAGATCGTCAGTAACTATATATGCCCGAGATGAAGAGAGTGACTCTCGTCAGGGCGATGCCGTTTAAGTGGACAGGCGGTATTATTGTGGGACACTTGTTACCGTATGTCCCTAATGGCTGTATTATTGAAAACGCATAATACATGTTACTGGTCTATAATCGAGACATCCGATCTTGTCGTTTGTCATCATTGTCAGAAGATTGAAATGGAGTGACAGTAAGTACTCAATTCCGCACGCCTCCCTCTGCTTAATACCGCATTCGTAACGCCATCTATTGCCACTCCCCGGAGATACGTGCTAGAAACAGTCGCAACACCGTAATTGGCTGTAGCATTTGCGCACACACCTATACGGTTGCGGCACTAGGCTATTTCTGGAATAAAAATGCTTCACAAAAATTTAAGAAAATAGGCTAGACTAAACAAAAACTAATTAGTACGTTAAATAAAAAATGACGGAAATACAGTGCATTAAAGTTTAGCGTGATGTCACTGGTAGGTACAATTCTTATCTAATAGTGACGTCACCAGCCCCCACCCCGGAACTTTGATGAAATAGAATAATAGTTTTTCAACCTAGTCGTCATTCCTATACGACAATTTATGTTATATTATATTTATAGAATTGTATGCCATTGCATGTAAATACGATGCTTCTAGTCACTGACGATCGTTATGTAAATGCGTATAAGTTTGATTTAATGCAAATTTATAATGTATTTTATAATGAAATAAATATATCTTATCTTGTCTCTTATCTTATCTTATCACCACCACATGACTGCTTGATTTGAATTGCTACTCACGACGTCTAGGCACTTGCTGATGCAGTGCTTGAAGCCGGCGGTGCCGCAGGGCAGGCTGGGCGCGTCGGTGTCGTAGGTTACCACGGGTTCGCCCGTCGGCGGGCCACGGGGCCTGCTCCTCCGCCCTTCCTTGATTCCCACTTGCTGGGACATGAACACGCCGCACTGACACGGTTCAACCTGAAGAAAAAGTTGTTGTAGCGTATGTCTCGGAATTGTCTCCCCCATGTCCCGGAACTATGGTAGTCGCACACATAACCGATGCCAATAAGTAGAGAACTTTCGACAATGATTGAAATATAAGGGGTACCTACACTGGCGCACATGCCTGTTTCATCCACACTTAGAGAGTGGACCCGCCGCCGTAGTGTAGGTAAAGACTGCATGTATTTAAAGATAGGTAATGCAATTTCAAATTTCCAAGGTATACCTATTCGAAGCTATCATAAAAGGTCATTGGGCATTTTGTTCGGACATTTGACCCACGGCGTACACTAACAACATAGAGGTAGATGTGTAGATAAATGTATCTGCAACTCAGTGGTATAGGTCGCATTCCTGCAGGGCATGGAAAAGTGGAGGAATATGTTTTTGTTTTTAGTTAATTAATTGTTAGCGAGGAGCCATGGTAGCAAAACGAGCATTTTATTTTATATAGTAGACTATTAAAACATAATTTATTTATCATAGATTTTATTTATTATTTTTTCACTGTTGATTGACCGCACTTAAATATATTTCAAAATCTTCTTTACTACCGACATCTTGTGTTTAGTAGATGGACCGACGAGTTACCATTGAGTAGGTGAACTAAAGGCTGGCTTGAATAAATATAAATAAACTGTACATACTTTCGGGATGAAATTAATAGAAATACATGAATATTTTCTCATTTTCTTGCAAAAAATCGATATAAACAATTAAACACTGTTTCCGTAACGTAACATGTTCAGCCTATTTTTTTGAATAACTTTTTTCTCCCGGTCGATAAATTGAAAATTTTGACATATTTTGAAATGCGGAATTAAGCTCTATAATTTAAAACTGGTTTGGTGTCTGTACGCGGATCGCGGATATTTCATAAAGCGGGTGCATGTTAAAATCACATTTTGTCAATTTCTCTCGTTCTCGTTCACTATGCTTTGTTGTTTTCAAATGTTTCTCTATATTGCTTGCTTTTGATGTTAAATTTTGGTCACAGCAGGAGCAGATTTTTTTTTTCATTTTTTACAATCAGAAAAGGAAATTTCTGCAAATACGGCTGCATAGACTCCATAGCGAGTTCAAACAATAATATTTCGGTTATAATTTACTAGAAATTGGTTGTCATTTCCAACAATCTTGTTTTTAACACGCCAAAGACAACTTCTCGGTGTATGTTTTTATACGTGCTCAGTAGGCACGTATAAAAACTCTCAACTCAAGTTTCAATATCAGTAAACTAAAGAGGCTAATAAGTTGTTATTTGATTTACTATCTAGGTATAATCTAGAAAACAACACTCTGTATTTAGGTTGACGTCATACGTCTGTCACCAGACTTGCGGTCTCTGCACATCGTGTTGCTAAGCTAGAGATGAGATACGTAGGTAATATACCTAAGTACTATAAGTAGAGAACCTACGACCCTTACCCATCATAGTCCTCATCGCAGTCCGCGTCCTCAAGGGACTTGCCGCTCTTAAAGTCGTTCCGCTTGGCCTTTCGCCGCGCTTGGGTGCTCGCCACCGAGAACAGGGGCCCCGCAAACATCACTAGCCACCAGTTACACGTTGTGCTACTTAGCTGATTCCTACGAAATACTTTCAAGAACTGGCATATCTTCCCCATCACTACCTACTCATCGTAATTTGCGTTCGTAAGTCGTACCACTTGGCCTTCCGCCGCGCATCTGTGCTCGCCTCTGTGGGCTTATCTGTTGCCACCAACACCGCCAGCCACCAATTACACATTGTTGTTTCGGTAGAGGGTAGAGATACGTAATATTTGTCGAGAACCAACTTTACTTACCCCATCAACGTCCTCATCGTAGTCCGCGTCCTCGAGGGACTTGCCGCTCTCGAAATCCTCCCGCTTGGCCTTGCGCCGCGCCTCGGCACTCGCCACTAGGCACAGGCCCGCCAATACCGCCAGCCACCAGTTGCCGCACATTGTGCTCTTAACTACGTATTTTTACTGGAGAGAAGCACATGTGTTACATAAACCTGAAATTTTAAATAGGTAGGTAAGTACCTATGTGGAAAGTAAACTTGTGTAAAAGTAAGGCAGTAAGGGTATGGCAATAAAATGTTAAGGGTCATACAGAGAAATAAACTGTACTTATTCTCATATTATTTGCCTACTTATAAGCATGACGCGTTATATCATTATTTTCTCTTAAACATGTTTGGACCAGATGGCAAATGGCACAACGTGATAGAGATCGTTTAGAAGCGTTTGAGATGTGGCGTTGGCGCCGGATGGAGAGAACCAGCTGGTTCAAAAAGAAACCAACCACGAAGTGCTTAACTTGGTTAAGGAGGAGAGGCGCCTGTTTTCAACCATTGCCAATAGAAGAGGGAAAATGTTAGGGCATTTATACGACACGACGAATACATTAAGACCAACATAGAAGGGAAAGCCGAAGTATAGAAGAAGGGAGGGAGGCCGAGAAGGAGAAACATGGACCAGGTGAAGGAGAAAGTAGACGTCGTGTCGTATCATGCAGTCAAAGAATTTGTTTCATCTAAATACCTACTGTTTTGGAAAATCTGAGTTGTTCACCGCAGGATCCTTACCACAACATTTTCAAATAATCCAATCAAAATACTTACCAGGGTGAAAGAATTTATGGGATCTCCAGGAAAACTACCTTAAAACGTTGAGATATCAATTTGGAGAAAGGAAACATTTATTTTTTAAATAAAGCCACAATCTCAGATTTCGTTTTTTGCTCGACTTATAGACTAACTTTGTTGGCCTTGAATTTTAAATTCTCGTGAATAATACTAATATTTCTATTAAAACGTAATTAATAACCACGTGAGATTTTACTGTAATATTAAACCATCTTAACGATCGCACGGTTTTTTCCTTAGGCCCATTTCATTCAAACTGTATACCATCATGCACCACGTACCTCGATCACAGAACAACACTTGTCACAACCACTGGACTTTAATGTTACATCACTGTTCACCGTCAAGAACTCCTTACACACTCCATGGATCTACTTGCACTTTATAAGCATGTGTGCGGATAAATATCTGCGAGACAGTCTTGATAAAAAACTGCTATCGCAGCGTGTCAGCGCGCAAGACGTGCGTGCGGGAGATGCTGACTTCACGTAAATACGTGATCTCGAGATAGGTACCTAATCGGTGGTAGCCAACTATTGGTACAAAAACACGATTGTCAGCAAATTCCTGGCACGTGCATTCTTAATTCTGAGTATTCCAATTTCAATATTTTATTTTATAAGAGGGATTAAGAGAAAAAGTGGGCTCAATCTCAATCCTAACAGGATTAAAATATACAGGAGTATACCTAATATACAGGAGTAAAATAAAAATTGGTGATCCGTTTAACGGCGTAATGAGTATCGTGTTATGATTAGGAAAATAAGAGGAATAAAAAATGGCGTGAATAATCTTCGTGTCAGTCGTATCATTATCCTATTAAGCCAGACCTCCAAACAAAAAGAAAAACGCGTTAGACAAGTTTTTTTAGTAGGTACCTATTTCCTAAACAGAAACCTGTACTAATTACGCCTTTAAATGGACCACCAACATTTTTATAACACTGTAAAGTTCTCGCTGTAAATAAATAGACGAAAGTTGTTGCCTCCTGAGAATCGAATTAAGTTAGGCCGTGATCGGGTAGCCCAGTGGTTAGGGCGTCTGCCACGAAATCAGGAGGTCGCTGGTTCGATCCCAGCCCTGCTCACCGCGGACCTCGGTCACTTTTTCCGTAGTAGGTATATAATATTGATATCTCTTTCAATGTATAAGTTAGGTATTTTATTTTTTAAAGTATTTTCAACGTAATCAACTAATCATAATAGTTGTACTTCTTAGCTCATTATGTTTAGCTTTGTTTAATTGTCTTTGATCCTGCATAATCTATATTGTAATCACGCTAGCAAGGGACATCGCTACAACCCGATCTGACTTCTACAAGTAGAAGCTACTCAACAATATTCAATTTGTATCAATACAAGTTTTTTTCGCTTATGGTACTTTTTCTGCTTCTCATCTAAACGTGCCTAAGAAACGTAAAGTGGATGAGTCTGAATTGATTTATTACTAAGATCCTAAAGGCCACTTCCTTTGCTGCTGTGATCAAACCAACTCAGTGGTTCTTATTATATAAATGCATTGTCACCAGACTTATCGATAGCAAACTTTAGTTCAATGGGATACGAATAAGTTGTCTACTGTAACTTTAATATTATGAGTTATAAATTCTTAAAGCCACCTCACCGAAATGACATAATTATGTAGATACTGACAGGTATCATGTTATAAAATATCTAAACGGGCACATGTTTACAAAATGATACTATTTCATAACAAGTAAAATGTTTAATGAAGATCAACTGAAACTCAACAAGGCACAGAGAGAATACAAATCATACCTAATAGTAATGATTGCATAGGTATAAATAAATTAATAACAAAACAAACATATGCACACATCTTATTGAGGTCACACTTGAGGTCTGCCATTAGCGGCAGAATAGAGACGTAGAGACTTGCCCCTACAAAGGGCCGAAAAACAGCACATGACAGTCTGTAGAATCTTATCTAATATTACTTATTTACTTATAGCAAAATGTGAGACTGGCTCAAAATAATACAAAAAAAATCTTACAATAATAGGTACAGTTGGAAGTTCTATACTTATGTATAATTTATGAGATTCGGTTTAAACCGAAATCTCCAACTACTTGTATGACGATGCAAATTATATTTCGATCTTTAAGGGTTACATAACAAAAAGTTAAACGCCAATCAGGGTATGTTGTCCTACGGACACTTGACGGACTGTCTAACATGACTCCACAAATTTATATTAAATGACAGACTTTTGGGAGCAACCGACCCTTAGATTTAAACTAAGTATATCAAAATACCGGATACATATCCGATCACCTTATATTATAAGTAGGTACTTATAAAAAAACTGGTTTAGTTTCTGGAATTACCAGTCCTTGTAAACTCATTTTGTATTTTTGGGACTACATCAATAGGTTAGACGACTAAAAAAATCTATTTGGTCCGTCTTTTAGATTATTAGAAATATTGTACACGTTTTTTTTTTTGTTCGTCGAATAAAAAATGACGAAAATACAGTGCGTTCAAGTTTCGCGTAACGTCACTATTAGGTACAATTCTTACCGAGTCGTGACGTCACAAGCCCGCACCCCGGAACTTTGCTGCTCTATATCTTCGTCAATTTTAGTTAAATTGAAAAAGGAAAAACTACGTGTCTAATCATTTTAGACAATCTAACTGACCGACTATTAGAATGATAGTTTTTCAACCTAGTCGTCATCCCTATTAACATATATCGTATCTATAATGTTAACTTAACTATGACAGCCCAATTACAATATAAATAATAAAAGTAAAGCTGCCCGGGTCTCTGCTACCCGGGTCTGCTACTGTCTCGTATTAGGTGATACACGAAATTGTATGATACATGAGCCATTATAATGACCGTATCGTTAAGTATAAGTACAACTTTACTTGGCCGTATTTTGTTGATGTGTCTAATTAGTGCGTTAATAAGGTACACCTTTCATCCTGGTAGTTCGATTTACAGCATAAAAATGGTTTAGACAAAATTGACTCAAACGTCCTGAGTAGGTAATTAAAACAATTGTGGACAAATTACCTAAAATAAATTTTACGGATTATGAACAAGATGATATTATACAAAAAAAAACGTACTTTGCAAAACGCAATGATACATGATTTGTAAAGCGAAAAATGTAGACATATTCTAATCATATTATTTCTGCTAAACATATGAATCAGAATAAAAGTATGGTGGCCGTTTAAAGAATATGGCATGCTACTTACGACAAGTCTAACTTTAATATTGAATATATCTATCATATAGCTTTCTATCGACCTGCTCTAGCGACAATCCATCCCTCATCCCTCTTGCTCAAAAAGTAGGTTTTTGAATAAATATAAGACTACCACATTTATTTCGTGGATGCTCAATTGGGCAATCATGAAAAGGACACTTAGATAACATGTTTTGGCAGCCTAAACTTTTTTTTCTTTAAATGGTGCCAAGTAGTCGCTGAAATAATTTCAAATTTAGCTTGATAGGTTGTCCAGAATATATTTGGTAGAGTTCATTAAAAACATCAATAAATCTTAAAATAATCTAATAGCCTTATATCAGATATGGCTTAAAAATATTCTCAGATCATACCCTCAGTACAAATACGAAATAATAGCCAGACGAAATAATGGCCAGGTTAGTTTTGTCTTTATGCTTAACGATACGGTATATACTGTAATAAATAATACATTTTACAGTGTGGCTGTGTATGTATTGTATCACGGAAATAAACCAGTGATTCAATACAATACATTGCCACGCTGTAAATATTATAGAACTACGTTTTTTAATGTTTATACTATAGCGAGGGCGCTTTGGGACCGATGATTACGATAATTCTTGTTAAGTAACTGAATTAAACAGGTATTACAAATGATACTCTGCAATAGTTTGTACTAACGTTTACAAAAAACAACTTCCAAGTTATACTAAGAGTTTCGTAGTCAAATTAGGAACCCTAATTTAATATTTCGTAATGCGGACAGGTGCGTCTAAAGTTAACACCCGATACTGTGTAGACAAATTATACAGCAATGGTTTTTTTTCTACTCCTCAACTAGAGAATTTTAAATGTCAGTTTAATACCTACAGAAATAGTCTGTCAAGATACCGCAACAAATGCATTGTAGGTAGAATTAATACGAGCGATATGAATACATAAAGTAAGCTTCAACACACATTAACATAGTAAGATACATCCAACAAAAACATAACGCAAAATAGGTGTCAGCATCGAGTCGAAAGGAACCCGCCGTGGTACCTAGTAGTAGTACCTTGGTTGGTACTACTTCGTCGGTATATAGCCGACCAGGCACTAATCTTATAAAGATCCATTTAGAAATGAAACTTATCAACAATTGACAAAGTGGTACCTTTTACCAAAAGCAAGCACATCATATATGTAACCTAATATGCTTATATGATGATATTACAGCGCAAGTATAAGCTATCAAATTAGCAATCTAAATAACACTGTGATTTGCATCGAATAAGTAAGTATCTAGTTACTTATAGTCATTTTTTAAAACCAAAAACATCTTTTTTCATCATCATCTTTTTTTTAAAACATCTTTTAAACCTAGTTTAAATGATGTTTTCATTACACTTGGACATTAAGAATAATATTTTTTACGGTGGTGAACAGGAGTTACAGATCATTTTATTCGTACCAAAAAGATGGCTATTATTTACTTTTCCATTTGCAATCGGTGCCTTATGCGGAACGGGATGCTGCCTTACACGTGCATTGACATCATCGAAAATAAATTGTCTTAATACATACTTTCGTCTTTGCAAGTCTGATGAAAATAATTGTACGTAACACGCTTGATATTAAAATTAAAAACTCGAGGCGATAAACCCGTCGACCCTGCGAGCCAGAGTTTCTACTGACTATTGTTTATATTTTGGACATATCACTCTGATTGCACAATACACTGCTGGATCCTATCCAATTAACGACTGAAATTGTGAAAAAATCGATAAATTAGAGACTATCAGTCTTAACGAGTTATTGACTATAATCACCAACTATAATGGACAACTTTAGATGAATTCCTTATTGAAAATATTTTAACCGAAGTATTATAATTTAATTACAGTAGAATAAATCCTAAATTGTACTTCACAATAGTTCGCAATTTCTAACCCAAAGTTAGAAGCTACTTAATTGGCACACTATTATTTATCATATTAAAATCACATTTCATGTTATAGATTTTCACGTACATGCATAATAATATATCGAAATAGTAATCAGAGCTTAGACATATATAAACTTTTTTAAATGTAATAATTATATGAAGGGCTACGTAAATTACGTTTACCAATGTCAGTGTCCACACAAGCGTTGCTGGTTGACTGATAGATATGATATCGTCGTCGTAGGTGCATAGGCTAACGGACAGGGATTTCCGTGTTCCTCACCCTAATTTAACCTGCGGTCGAAGATATTATATATGATGGACATATGTGTAACATTAAGTGTTCCAGGATAATACTGAACATTCTATGTAGGTATATGAAATCATTATTTAATTGCATCCTTTTGGCTAACCAAAATTGCTTGTGCGAAAAGTGATAATTATAATTTAATATATTATTTTCAAAACTTTTAACAGTCTTTCGCTAGCATGAGTTTAGCCTCGCCCTCAAACACAACCTTCTTTTCCTCTTCAACAATACAAAAGAACTTCACTTTAAGGATCTTTCTAACGTCCACCAGTTCCACACTTATAGTAAGCTTTTCACCGACGAAGCATTTGTTGGGGAACTTCATGGTTTGGGAGAGCAGGACGGTGCCGGGGCCGGGCAGGTGCGTGCCGATGAGCCCGGCCACCAGCCCGTTGAGCAGCGCGCCGTGGACGATGGGTCTCTTGTTCCCGTTATTCTTGTGCAGCGGATTGTGGTCGCTCGTGAGATTTGAGAATGCATCGAGATCTTTTTGAGTCAATGTTTTTTGTATTCGAATTTTGTCGCCAGCTTTGAAAGCTGTACTGCTAAAAGAGGTCGTGTGTAATTTACAAATTTTCTGATAATTTTTGTTATTAGCGACTAAAAATGGAAACCGGTTCGATAACATCTTGACGCCTTCCATTAACTTGTCATCATTCTAATAACGGACATTATTGAGGAATAAGGATGCTAAGTTTACAAGTCTTTTGTCATCTGAATTTGTTATGTTCTGCATGTGCTGTATAACTTCAGTAGTTTTTATAGCAGGTTCCGTCTCCTTGTTGTATAAGCTGATTAAAATAGTGATAGCATCTGCAACAGTTTCACCGTGTTGGCTTCCTAACCGAGCGATAATTGGTTTCAACCCAGCATTTGCCAAAATATATTCTGCATTGAGATGATCTGAAAATAAGCAAATAAATTCGTTTATTTAATGAATTCAGAAGTATATGGTTATACGTGCACTTACGGTTGTGGAGTCAGATTAACATTTTAAAATCCGGTTTCAATAAAACGGGAGGTTATAATTTAATTATGCTCGGATGGCTCGAAGGATCAAAATGTAGGATATTATATAAATAAAACATTATTTTGTTATATTGCAAATCAATACCAACAGGAGATAAGACATTTTTTCACACGTCCAATTCCAAAAGCACGGCTGGCAGCCATGAAGATAGAATTTCGTTGGAGTAGGTTCTTCCAAATTATAAACATCAGTTACTTTTTGACAACAATGTACTACACTACAGTAGAATCCGATTAGTACGACTCCGCATAAAGCGACCCACCGGTGTTAGCGACGTAGACATAGGCAGATGGTTGGTTTTCATACAAGCCACTATTAAAGTGCATTCGTATATTACGACTGCTTATATCGACAGATCGCTACGGTATTTAACACGAAATTGTTCGGTTACAACGATGACGGTGCATTGTGAGCAAACAATACATACAAGATAAAACCTTTGCTCAAAGCGAATGTTCTAAAACTTAGGCGCGTAAGGGTTTCATCTCGTGTAAAAAAAAAGTGTACAGACCTTAGCTAGTAAATAAGGAAGCCTCAGATCACATGTTTGTCGATTACACGAGATCTGAGACAGTACTCTTACTTTACTCGGTACGTAATCTACTATTAATAATCTAACTGACAATTTTAAATAAAAAGCTCCCGAGAGTATCAGACATTAAAATACTCACTTATATTGGGTTACTCAAGTCAATAGTGTGCGATGAGCAGCCGCCGCAACCGGACGCATGACTCATGAATAAGGGACACGGACTGTTCCGAAAAATATCGGGCTATTTTCGACTTCATTGAGGTGAGTAACCAAAAGGATATAAGTATTTTAATAGATGTAACTGATGGACATTATATTTTAGTCATCTAACCTATTAAAAATTTGTTATGATAATTCGTTTCGTGACATAGCGAAGTATCTCCGTGGGGTTATCCAAGGTGGTCACATTGGGATTAGTTCCGACCTGATGAACCCATGTAGGTCAGTTTTGAAATGCACATGCCTTTATTTGTGTTGTTAAGCGACTTCAAGCATTTAATTGCTTAGATATAGTAAACCATCAAGTTGGTGAAGTGAACCTGTGTTCATCTAGACCACAGATTCTGAGGCCTTCCAATGATGATGTTTTTATTTAAATATTTAAGACAGGTACCTACTTACACTATCTAGATCAATCTTCAAAACCAATTATTTATCATAAATTATGATTTCTTTTAAAGCAACATACTAAATACTCGCTAATTTCATTCGTCCCTTTAACTTCTTTTTGTAAATAATTTGATATTACTTTAAAATCTCTTTTTTTTATCCGCGTTGTTTCCCAAACTGATAAGCGGGTAAAGGTGGCACAAATATGTACTTAACAAAGGAAAACCAGCCAATATGTGTCGGACTACACATAATATAGATTTCCTTACATTCCAGCCAAAGTGTGTAAACAAAATAGCGTATTTATTGCGGAACTTACGTCCTTTGAATTAAACCGCTCCACTAATAATGTAAAAACTTATTCTCCTGCCAAATATTTACCAAGCTTTTTTTTCTACATTTTGCCTTATTTTTTTCAGACTCACTGATTAAAAGGATTAGAGAGGGGGTTTCATCATGTTCGAATTGTATTCCTATAAAATATTACAATTCTCTACTTACTTATACTTTTTTTACAATGTTGTTTAAGTAAATTAATTGGAAACCATGAAGGTTTGTTTTCTGTCATAATTATTGTAACAAAACTATATAAATATTATGTTTCTATAATGACTTTGACATTTCTTAGTTTGTCTGCACAGCTTGTGTCTTTCATAATGTATAAAAATGAATAAAAGTTGTTTTAACACGTTCGCCACGGCAATTAATTAAATTATGCAATAAATCCTATTTCCCATGTAGGTAAATTTTTATTTGGTTGTCGTTTTTTTTTACGTCAGTATGAATGAAATTTTGTGTGTAGATATTTCTTATTCTACGCTAGAATCGCTAGATTGATAGAAAATCCCAATGTGCAACAAAAATGTAGTACTAAATTTCCCACTGAGTTACGAAAATTCCATGCAATGTCGAAACTCAAATCAGTGGAAAAAATTATAAAACATACTAGGAAATTGGGTCCATCTTAAAGAGAATAAGAAACTCTTTCTACCTTACCTACCAAATTTCATTCAAATCTGATGCGAAAAATACAAGACAACGAAATACAATACTGCACATTTAGTACATATCACATAAAAGCTTTGCATTTCAGCGAGGAGCAAACACAATACAGAAATGCATCTGCAATGTTTACCATATTAGTGCTTTTCTTAAATAAATGCAATTGCTTAGCATAATATAAAACACATGTCACATGTCCAACTAAAAGGGGGCTGGAGAAGTGTGTGATGTGCACTCCAATGCATGTGACAAAACTTTTAATAACTTTGTCCCATGATAGATTTAGCCTGAAATAGTTATTCTTTAAATCTCCTTATTATTTCTCATCACACGAGGCATACAAGTTGTATTGAAGTGTTGGTAGCCTAGTAGCATATTAATTTTCGCTAAGCTATTCACAAAACAAAATACTTATTTATAATCATTACACATTTTAAAAACTGCTATGCTGCAAGTATCAATTTACATAAAATGAGGCTTATGGGGAGTATTGAAACAAGTATATAGTTAGCAATTTGATTAAATCAAATATTACTGTCTTTTCCACATAGTTTCGAAACTGCCTCTGCTCATCTATTACTGTCTTGCCTGCATACTTTTTATTTATGCTATGCAGCTACAGCCAGAAAGGCTTTTGCTTTACAGTACTATCTATATATGTTAAATCATATATAAGCAAAGAAAAACATCAATAATAAACACAAGTAAGGATTACATTTGGAGACAAAAAATTACATAATATACATATCTTGCAGTGCAACTGGATAACAAATATAGCATTAAAACATTAAATATGCTTAAAATTGTTAAACAAAGTAACAACAGACATACTAATGACCTTGATGAAGATAAAAGACACAACAGGCAAACAATCAAATACGAAGTTGATATGGTATGTAAGTACTGATTTCTTTTGAAAATTACCTATGCATATGTTGCAAATTCCTGCACAAGCGAAGTGAAGCAACGTGATATCAGATTCATTCTTCAAAACATACAGGAAAATGTCTAGGACACCAACTCGTCGAATGTAATCATAATTTACAGGATCGTACGCAAAATTAGCCAAATTAGCTAACACTTGGCACCTTGCATCTGGAAATAAATTCACATGTGCTAATATTACCTGCATATGAACAGAACAAAATAAATGAGGACGGAAAATTTACCATAGGAATTAGAATTCAAATATTCGTCGACTAATAATGACAGAAACTCTTCTCGGTTAGTACCATTTTCGGGAGTACGTTTCCGGAGATGTTGTTTGCTAGAGAACATTGAGTTTGATAGTTTTCAGTCCATTGTTATATTGCTACTATTTATCAAGAGTTACGTACGATATTGAATATATTATTTTTAAAAACTGTCATTACTAATAAGCAGATTGCGCACTACACTACACATCGCCATTTTGAGCTTTTGACTTATCGATTGTTTTTTTTGTTTGGAATTTTATGGCCTGGTAACTAGACCTTTTAAGATATCGATTGTTGTCAAACTCAAATGTTACAACATCAAAAAAGACCTACTTATTACTATATAAGCTAGTGCTACATGACACAGTTTTTAGAGACCGATTGTAGCAAAGAATATAATACTATATATATTGTAGCCTCCGTCTCAATCAGCTCCCTAAGTTCCGTTTCGAGGATTACAAGAGGTGAAGCGACCAATCGGACCCTAAAAAACGTGTAAATACTAGCCCAATTAGATTTCGCCACATGAGCACATGACACAATTAAATTTGTTTCGTGGCGGTCGGCTCGCCCTGTGTTATCGATGTAAGGGAACTTAGGGAGTGGTTGGATAGGTAAGGGGCAGGAGACAATCGAACCTTGAAAAACCTCTCATGTAATACTTGCTTTAGACAATGCGTGTGGAAGAGCCCATATATTTTTGCAAGTAGAAAAAAGCGAAAAAAAAAGCGCGGGAATCGATCGGTTGTCTTTTGGCGGCCTCTTTAAATTAAATTAATTTTAAGGCGCGTACAAGTCTTTTCTGTACTTATTTTTGTAAATATATGTTAAAATAGTGTACTTATTGTAAATATATATATATATATATATATATATATATATATATATAATAAAGTGTAACAATATGGGAAAATCCAAAAAACGAAAAAAGAAAAATGAAGGTGGTGAGGACGCGGAGCTCTCAGAGGCAGAGAGTACTGATTTCAGTTCAGTTAAGTCCTTAGAACTAGAGAATCAAAACAAGTACGCAATGTATAAAGTACCAAACTATTCACGAATGTATCCGGAAGATGGGGGAAACTTTGAGTATATTGTGTTTATGGAGAGTGCTATTCCTGACCCATTGGTAATCGCGAAATGATGTCATTGTCCAATTGCATTAAGCGTTACCGTGCCTTTACATGCTCGGGCTCTCGGCCGAATGTTTCGGCCATGTTAAGCCCCTCATTCACGGCAGTCCGCCGGCGCTCCGGCATGGCTGGATGTAGCAGACACACGGTGTGCAAGTGGCCCAGCCTGGCAGTCCAATTCGCACTTATTCGTTGAAAGAGGCGCAGCGCTGCGTTGTAACGCATACACTGTACTCGAATTTTAAAAATCACCGCCATCTCGTTTGCCATTTTTAATAAGGAATAATTAATATTTTATGCATTGCCGCATGTCTCAATTGTTTATTACTGTAATTTAGTACAATTCGGACTGCAAAGAGGTGGGCGGAGCTAGCAAGATGTTGCCGTACGGCACGCATCCGGCAACGACATTCACGATGCTATATTACGTGCCGGAGGTGCCGGCGGACTGCCGTGAATGAGGGGCTTTAGTACACGATGATTCGAGACAGACTATATAGAGAAAACTTAAGCCAGACCAGAGACAATTTAAGTACTTTTTCAGGTAGTTTGGTTGAGTTAAGCCCCTCATTCACGGCAGTCCGCCGGCACTCCGGCATGGCTGGATGTAGCGGACACACGGTGTGCAAGTGGCCCGGCCTGGCAGTCCAATTCGCACTTATTCGTTGAAAGATGCGCAGCGCTGCGTTTTAGCGCATACACTGTACTCGAATTTAAAAAATGCCGCCATCTCTTATGTCATTTTTAATAATGAATAATTAATATTTTTTGCATTGCCGCATTTCTCAATTGTTTATTACCGTAATTTAGTGCAATTCGGACTGCAAGGAGGTGGGCGGAGCTAGCAGGATGTTGCCGTACGGCACGCATCCGGCAACGACATTCACGATGCTAAATTACGTGCCGGAGGTGCCGGCGGACTGCCGTGAATGAGGGGCTTTAAAAGGTGTCTTAAATAATTTCTGAAATAATCTCAACTTATAAACATTGGAAATTATATATTGTAGTTTAGTTGACAACAATAAAAATATTGACATTGATTTTCTAATTAAAAATACTTTTCAATAACTAAGAGTCCGAAAGAGGTTGAGGTATATTACATTCGTCCCCCCCATCCCTTATCGGTTTATCACATTTCCTCGATGAGCCTGCGAGGCGGTTTGGTCGGCCGCTGACTGCGGCGTGGTATTGGAGAGGCGGGTGTAGCGTCTGGACCATGGGGCAAGTTTCCGTTGTCCTCTGCGTAGTGGGGATCCTCTGCGGTGCTTGTGAGTGCCGTGACATCGTTTGGCACTAGAGTTTCGTCGAAGTTGTTAGATGGCACTCGTAACGGGCCAGGGCTAGAAGTGGCGTTTGGCGTGTGGAACATATCTGTTGAGGGCGTCAAAGGTGATGGGTGTGGTGATGAAAACTGTGATGATTCTAAATGAGTCGTCTGAGGGTTATTGGGTGATGATGGTAGTCGATGGCGAATATGATCTGCGTGTCGCCTGATGGTGTTCCCAGTTGGCGTTGAAATTGTATAAGAGTAGCGATTCTTCTGTTCGGAGATTACTCCCGGTTGCCAGGTCTTTTCAAGCCGTGTTCTGTGGTATACAGGGGTACCAGGAGTATAATTTGCCGTATTCGTCGTTGCTTCAATATTGGCACGTATTTGTTTGTACTGTAATTCTCGTCGCTTACTCGGCCGGATATTGGACAACAACGTATTTATTTGACGGCCAAACATTAGCTCAGCTGGTGACTTGCCCGTGGTGTTATGTGGAGTAATCCGGTACGTAAACAGGAATTCTCGTAGTCGCTGCTGTTGAGGTTCAGTTGCACTCATTGCAGATGCAAATCTCGATTTAAAAGTCCTTACGAGACGCTCCGCAAGACCATTGGTCCTTGGATGATAAGGTGATGAGCGTATGTGTAATATTCCTTGATTTTTGCAATATTGTTTGAATTCCCCTGATGTAAATTGAGGGCCATTGTCAGAAACAATTATTTCCGGTAGTCCGAAAGTACAAAATATATTATCTAACTCACAGCATAATTTAGACGTCGTAATATTCTTCATTGGCTTAATTTCGATCCATTTTGACAAGGCATCACTCAGAACTAGCCAGTAAGTACCTTCAAAAGGCCCTGCAAAATCAATATGGATCCTCTCCCATACCTTCTCTGGAATGGACCATGAATAAACCGGCAGTTCTGGACAATGAGGTCTGTTTTGCTGACATCTGCAACATCTCTTGACATAATCATCAATGTCTTCATCAATGGAAGGCCACCAAACATAAAAACGAGCAAGTGCCTTCATTGCCGATATTCCAGGGTGTCCCCTATGGAGATAAATAAGGACTTTGCGTCGTAATTTTTCAGGTATCACCATTCTGCCTTGCCACAGTATTATCTTGTTCTCAATTGACAATTCGTTGCGCTTTTTGAAGAAATGTTTAATGTCGTTCGTATACTGCAATTCTCTCCAGCCAGTTTTAATGAATTTTAAAACTTCTGATAGACTTTTGTCTTGGCTAGTTATCTCCTTCAGAAGTTCCTCAGAAAGATGTAAGTCCGCCATTTTAGTTTCTAATAGACGTGATTCAATTCGGTGTACTGCACGCTCGGTTTCAGATGGTTGAGTCTCAGAGTTCGGCAATCTGGAGAAACAGTCAGCCAGTATGTTGTTCTCACCTTTTTTATAACATATCTCGTAATTATAACTGCCTATTATTAGTGCCCATCTAACTAGTCTGTTATTTGCTACTTTTGGCAGATTGCGTTGAGAGCCCAATATGTGTATTAAAGGTTTGTGATCAGTAAACAAGGTAAATTTAGTTCCGCGCAAATATTGATCAAATTTCTTTATTCCAAATAAAATTGCAAGCGCTTCGCGATCAATCACTGAATATTTTGTCTCAGCCGTTCGAAGCTTCCTTGATGCAAATGCTATAGGATGTTCCATGTTCCCATTCTTGTGATACAGTACTGCCCCAACACCTTTCTCAGAGGCATCACATGCGAGAAAAATTGGTCGATCCTCATCAAATGCAGCCAATGGTTTTGATTGAGCAATGCATTGTTTAGTGGCTTCAAAAATCTGAGTTTCGTATTCTGTCCACCTCCACGGTTGCCTGTTACCAGTTAGCTCGTGTAGGTCCGCACATAGTCCGTGTAAATGTGGTATGAAACGTTCATAGAAATTAACGAGTCCCAGAAATGATCTCAATTCTTTTGAGTTATTTGGAATCGCTACTTTAGAAATTGCTTCAATTTTTTCCTTTGTAGGGCGTATGCCATCTTTGTCTATTGTATGTCCAAGATATTCTATCTGTTCTTTTAGGAATGAGCACTTCTTTAAATTCACTTTTAAACCTGCTTTCTGCAGACGCTCAAAGATAATTCCAAGTGTACTCAGGTGTTCTTTCATGTCTCCTCCAGCAATTGCGATATCATCGAAATAAACAGCTGTGTTAGGAATATCTCGTAATAGTTCGTCTAAATAATGTTGGAAAATGGAGGGTGCTGTGGATATTCCAAAGGGCATTCTGTTATATCTAAAATATCCTAGGTGTGTCGAGAGTGTCAAGTACTTTTTTGATTCTGGAGCAATTTCAAACTGTAGGTAGGCGTCTTTAAGGTCTATTTTCGAAAATATTTTTCCTCGTGCTAATTTTTGTCGTAGTTGGTCGAAAAGAGGAACTGGATGCAAATGTTTGATTAACACAGGATTTAGTGTGCTCCTGAAGTCTCCACAAATCCTTATATCACCGTTTGGCTTAACCACGTTCACGGTGGGTGTCGCCCACTCGACTGGTGTGATGTTAGGGTCAACTTGATAGATGATGTCCTCTGCAACTAGGCGTGCTATTTCTTTTTCAATGTTCTTTTTTATGCCAAACTTGATTGGTCGTGCTGGTAGGTGTACAGGCTCTGCTCCTGGTTTTATGTGAATGTTTACCACGTAGTTTTTAACTTTTCCAAGTTTGCTGTCAAAAAGTGTTTTATGAGTATTTATAATTTGTTCCAGCGTTGCAGGTGTTCTATTTTTAATTGAGTATACAGGTTTTGGAAACTCCATGTCAAAAGCTTCACTCCATCGTAATCTGAAAAGCATTGGGTCAGCGTGTTCCATGACGACAACGGTGAGGGCTTTCTGTATACCTTGGGTTTCGACCGTCACGTCTGCAAGTCCTTTTGATTTTAGCTTGTAGTCACCGTATGCTTTTAATTTAGGTGCTTTTGTTAACGTCGGAGCTCCTATCTGTCGCCAAAAAGATGTATTGATAATAGAAAATGCCGATCCTGGGTCCCAGTCCATGGTACATTTATTTCCGTTAATAATGCCATCAATTTTCTTGCAGTCTCGGCTTCGTGAACGTGTGACGTTGCAAACCAATTCATCGTCAGTATCGTTACCTTCAGAAGAGTTGTTGGTAGAAGAAGAGGATCCAGTTGAACTGTTCGTTACGCGTTGTAGTTTGTGTCTCTGTGTCTGTCTGTGTTCGTTCTGAGGTCTACCTTTGACAAGGTATGCTCGCCCGCTCTTGATACAACAGCTTTCGTAGTGACCGTCTGCATTGCATTCTTCACAGGTATGTTTCTTCGCTGGACATTTTGCAAGGTCATGTTTATCGTGTTTGCCGCAACGTATACATTGGGTTGAACGTATTTTTCGAGGGCTTCTATAGTTTACGGATCGTGGCTTGTCATGTTTGAGGTTGTCTTTATTCCGTATTCTCTTTATACTAGCTGATGGTGTGTCGCGTTCAGCTTGTTCGCGTGATTGTGCAATTGCGAATAGTGTAGCAAATGATACCTCGCTTGTATTTCCATCGATCACTTCTGTTAAATTAGGCCATTTTTGTTTAAGATCTGTCTCTAGCTCAGTGTGGTTTAAGCCTGTTGCAAAACGGTCACGGAGTTGACGTTCTAGTAGTGTGTTATCGTATCCGCAGTTTACGCTTAACGCCTTAAGCCGATTTGTGTAGTGCTCCATTGTTTCGTCACTTTGTCTTATACAGTTCCAGAATTCTGTAAGTGCACGGTAGTGTGTTCTCTTGACGCGATATAAGTCCAGGAGTTTAGATCGAATATCGGTGTACGTGCTAGTTTCGAAATTAGGCATAAGTGCCGTCTTAAGTTCTCTGAATATGTCGGGTGTCATGCAATTTAAAAGAAGGTCTTTCTTTAGATTATCATTAGATCCTACTCCGTGTATCGAGCACTTGGCTTCAAAAAAATCTACGTAGTCGTTAATTTTGTAAATGTCAGGATTGTACTTATCCAAATTGAATGCTTTTAATGTAGCGATCCTGGTGGGATCCTGTGTCGTGGTGCTAGCGCTCGTCACGCTGGTGTTTGACTGCGATGAACTTGCTTCCGTACGTGTTGCGGTGTTCGCAAGTGCCATGCTTAAAATTTTTAATATTTGTTCTTGTTGCGCTTGTTGAGCGCTCAAAAACTGCGCAAATTGTTCGGCGTCCATCTCGTCGCCAATGAAATAATCTCAACTTATAAACATTGGAAATTATATATTGTAGTTTAGTTGACAACAATAAAAATATTGACATTGATTTTCTAATTAAAAATACTTTTCAATAACTAAGAGTCCGAAAGAGGTTGAGGTATATTACAATTTCACTTCGGGTAAAGCTATTTAAAAAGTGTCTTAAATAGTTTCAATAACCAAAGCTATTAAAAGCCCCTCATTCACGGCAGTCCGCCGGCACCTCCGGCATGTAATATAGCGTCGTGAATGTCGTTGCCGGATGCGTGCCATACGGCAACATCCTGCTAGCTCCGCCCACCTCCTTGCAGTCCGAATTGCACTAAATTACGGTAATAAACAATTGAGAAATGCGGCAATGCAAAAAATATTAATTATTCATTATTAAAAATAACTTAAGAGATGGCGGCTTTTTTTTTATTCGAGTACAATGTATGCACTACAACGCAGCGCTGCGCATCTTTCAACGAATAAGTGCGAATTGGACTGCCAGGCTGGGCCACTTGCACACCGTGTGTCCGCTACATCCAGCCATGCCGGAGTGCCGGCGGACTGCCGTGAATGAGGGGCTTAAAACACAGTTTAACTCACTGAAACTACCTGAAAAAGCTTAAATTGTCTATGGTCTGGCTTAAACTTAATCTATATAGTCTGTCTCGAATGAGCGTGTACTAGGGTGGGCCGAATCATTCGGCCGAGAGCCCGAGCATGTAAAAGCACCATTACATGCTCGGGCTCTCGGCCGAATGATTCGGCCCACCCTAGTACACGCTCATTCGAGACAGACTATATAGATAAAATTTAAGCCAGACCATAGACAATTTAAGCTTTTTCAGGTACTTTTTAAATAGCTTTACCCGAAGTGAAATTATTTAAGACACCTTTTAACTCAACCAAACTACCTGAAAAAGTACTTAAATTGTCTCTGGTCTGGCTTAAGTTTTCTCTATATAGTCTGTCTCGAATCATCGTGTACTAAAGCCCCTCATTCACGGCAGTCCGCCGGCACCTCCGGCACGTAATATAGCATCGTGAATGTCGTTGCCGGATGCGTGCTGTACGGCAACATCCTGCTGGCTCCGCCCACCTCCTTGCAGTCCGATTTGCACTAAATTACAGTAATAAACAATTAAGAAATGCGGCAGTGCATAAAATATGAATTATTCATTATTAAAAATGACATACGAGATGGCGGCGATTTTTAAAATTCGAGTACAGTGTATGCGCTACAACGCAGCGCTGCGCATCTTTCAAAGAATAAGTGCGAATTGGACTGCCAGGCTGGGCCACTTGCACACCGTGTGTCCGCTACATCCAGCCATGCCGGAGCGCCGGCGGACTGCCGTGAATGAGGGGCTTAACATGGCCGAAACATTCGGCCGAGAGCCCGAGCATGTAAACGCACGGTAACATGGCCGAAACATTCGGCCGAGAGCCCGAGCATGTAAACGCACGGTTACTGTCAGTGTGATTGTCAAAAAGTCAAAATCCGACTGCATTTCTTCTGAAACGAAATGAGCAGAAATATAAATTAGGAATATGTTACAGTGAGATAGATAACCTTTAAGTTCTATTCCGTTACTTCATTTGATTTAATATATTTCGTTACTAAAGTGAAACTCCATTAAAATGGGCACCTCACCTAATTTTGCAGGTAGATACGTATTGAAAATTATCTTGTAGAGATGTTATTCATAAAATTTTACGTCCGGTTGGAAGTTCGCAGCATGAGTACTTTCAACAGACTGAAACTATTATTACAGCAGGATCTCTTTAATCCGAACCCCTTCTAATCCGAACCCCTCTGTAATCCGAACGGCCCTTCCCAACCGCTTCTTCAAGTGATGTGCACTTTTGTTTTTCTACCCGCGATAGTGAAGAAATGTGTCACGTTGAACCAACAGCAAGCATTTCTAATTCAAGTGTGGTGTCTGCTTTGAATACATGTCTTGAATGGGCTGATCAAGTGGACAACTCTGTGCCGGAAAAAATGCTTTTACGGAAAATTCGTGATAAATCTTTTTATTTGTCATTAAATACCACCAAACAAACTAAAATATTGGATTTTTAAAGAAAGTTTAATAGATGTTACTTTTACTGATAAATACACATTTAAATTTTCACTATATTGCTTGTTTTATTTCATACAAATTCGCTATTAATTCTCCATACTATAATCCGAACACTCCACGGATCCGAACGGGGGTTAAATTTTCAGGGTTCGGATTAAAGAGGTCCTAGTGTAATCTTATAATACTTTCAAAATTACTAGTACTTTTATTAAACTTAACGTTCCTTGTAATAATTTCAGGCTTAACAAATAAAAATATTTTCTTAGTGGAGTTTAAAGAACCATATGCTGAAAAAACTCTTCGGGATGAGACTACAACCAATATTCGTAGTCTCATATTCAGCCCAAAAGGCGGTTACCTTGCTTACCGCACTGATAAAAGGTAAATCAGTTCTGTGGTCCAACAGTTCTCCGAATTTATCATATTATGTATTTATTTTGTTCTTGGAAGTCAATATATGTTTTGCTATAGATGTACCTAATTATTTATCCTTATTTTTCAGAGCTGAAATAGTAAAATGTTCCGATTGGTCAGTGGCAGGTACTATAGAGGGAAACGTGAAGGATATGTTGTTCTCTCCTCTGGACAACTTTTTCATGACTTGGGAAATGTTTGTTATGAGTAAAGATAACCCCCAAGTAAGTGGTAGTAAAATAATTTAATTTTGATTAGTATATAACAAATTATAACTAAGATGTGTCTTACTAAAACGTATCTGTAAGCCTTGATAGATAATTGTCTAAAGAGGTCACCTGATAAGGTTAATATGACTGTATTTTCCGCAAAATAAGCAAAACATGTATGAGATTAAAATGCAATTTTGTTACCAGGGCAATGATGAAACCTTATATATTTTTTATAACATGCACTTGATACTACTGGTTTTAAACCATTTCAGGTACATTAATTATTGATAAAATTGATTTTAATTCCAGGGGAAGCCAAACTTGCATGTTTATAACATTGCTAAGAAAGCTATAGCCACATCCTTCACACAGAAACTTCAATCTGGTTGGTAAGTTGATGTTGATGAAAATACAAATATGAAATTGACTATTCATAGGTGTAGGTGCCTAGTAATCAGAAATGAGTCCTACAAACTGGAGTTGGTCAGTTAATGTCGTAATTTGAATTTCAATTACTCTTCCACAGTCAGACATATACCTACAGTTATACATTTGTCTTAAATAAACAGGCTCCTATTTCACCATTATGGATGACTAGTATGACAATTGTCAGCATTGTATGTATTACAGGCGTCTATGGGCTACGGGCGCCGCCTACTATTGCGAGGGCAATGGTAATGGTAATGGCAATGGGCTTGTTTGCCACCAACATTTCATTTTTAAAATAAAAAATATTAATTTTACCACAAAAAACTAATACTTTACTTTAGCAAAGAGCTCTTGACAATTTGCAATTGTCACAAAAACTACGGATATATGTCACGAAATTAGGACACAGAGTCACATGTCAGAAACTACTGAAAAAGAACCACCATTTCGACATGTTAAAGAAAATCGTAGTGTATCATCAATCATCATAATAGATAATTTTTGGTGTTTTTCTTTATTGAGTAGTTTAAGAAAAGTAAGGGTTAACCCTTTGACCGCTTTCATATTTGAATGAAGTGATCAGTCAGACGCCAAGCACGTTACGATAATCAAAAATGACGAGCCAATTAAAATAAATAAAAAACGATTCTAAATAGATTTTATTCACGATCGAAGTACATCTTAACTGAGACAACTTTAGGCGTTTCTGGCGTCGTGGGTACGACAGCACACGACGCCTTTAGGCGTGCTTGGCGGTCAGAGGCTTAAGAAGATGTAACATGCCCCTAATCCTATAAAACTGTATTTGTATGTTCTTATTATCCTTAGGGAGCCAAAGTGGTCAGCAGATGAAAAAATATTTGCCATACAAGCTGGCAATCGAGTTTTGATATATGAAGATGGGAATTTCGAACGCTACACCCACACCATAAACGCGGAGAAACTGAACTGTTTCACTGTTGCTCCCAGCGCTGCTCCAACTTACTATTTTTCCATTTTCACATTGGGTAAAAATCTCACTTTGTTTTATACTTTATAGTCAATTATAAATTGAAAGGGATTTCATTTACTACAGTAAAAGTGACCAAGGCCCCTGTGGCCAGGGCTGGGATCGAACCAGCGATCTCCTGCTTTCGCGGCAGATGCCCAAATCACGTGAGGTCGGCTCCTCGTGATCTTTATTGGTACTTTTTTGGCCTGACTGTGATAGAATATCGATCGCCTGATGTCCCCCCCCCCATAATGCATGATTTATGCAGAGCCCTAATATTCAGAGTAGTGGGTAAAGGTGAGGAATGATAAATAAAATGATAAGATGAACAACAAACTATATGATGTCACCAAAACGATAGTAAATAGTATAAATTGGGAAACTACTTTTTTTCAACTAAGTTAAATGTGATAAGTGCAAGCAAATTATTGGGACAAAAAGGTACCCACAAAAAAGATAGTATAAGATAAAAGTAATAACCTACTAAAGTAACCTATACAAAATAAAACCTGAACTACCTATACTAAAAATAAACCAAATATAGCAAATTATTAATTTCAAACCAAACTTTACAGGGAAGTCGGGGCAACCATCAGTATGGAGAGTGCTGCAATACCCTAACTTTGAACTGGAAAAGGCAGTGGTCAGCCGGACTTGCTTTCAGGCAGATAAGGCCACTTTCTACTGGAACCGCCGCGGCACAAACGTGTTTACACTCACACAAACCGATGTAAGTGTGCCTTGAGGTAGAGATCGGCCAGAGTCTTTTCTAATTTGTGCACAACGGACATGATATTGTCTCTTTATTTCGCTAGTATGTACAAACCACCACACCCTTTTCTTTATTACTTTCTTTACTAGCTAAAGATTTTTTTAGAGAAACTTTATTATCACCTTATGTCATATCAAGCATCATGTCAAGCATCATTGGTACAGTCATCGTCAATCGTATCTCACACAACGAAGCGTGCAAAAATATCTGACACAATCTTATTTGTAGAGCCATAAGAGCGTGTACTGCAAGAAAACATACTTGGGCCGGCCGTTCTCGTTCGAAAACTGTTTGATTTAGTTTTTTTTTTTTGGTAGGATGTAAATGCACAAAATTTTGAAATACCTTATCAGTACAGTATACTTATTATTTCCCTTGTACAAAACACCGTAACAGAGTGGTAAATCGGAAGGCTGTCTAATGTGAAAAGGGCCACTCTGTAATGGTGTTTTCTAGAAAACCACTAAAGAAAAGTACCTTACCGACTATCAAATAGTCTACTTACTTCAAATGCAAATGTTTTTTAAAATAATTTCTACCGTTTTCATTTTGCACATGATCAAAAATCCGAAAAATCGATAAAATCGCGTTTCATTGTCGGTAAAAAAGGAGATCGGCCCACTTTTATTTTAGTTGAGAAGAATAAACTCACATTACAACGCAGTTTTATTTTAGGATTAACGGAGTTAATTGCCATTTTAGGTGGACAAAACAGGTGGATCATACTACGGCAAGCAGTCGTTGTCCTTTGGTGACGTGAAAGGAAATGCAGGGAACATGGTTTTCAGTAAGTTTAAATTTTCTTGTTGTATCGTACCTAAGCATATATATTATATGAGCGAGGTTGATTCTCTAAGACGGGTATGAATGAAGTGAATTTATTATTATGTGGGCATATCTAAACGCTGATAATATTTATCATTTGAATAATTTAGGAGACTGATGAATATTTTGTAATAATAAGTTAAAAAACCGTCCAAGTGCCAGTTAGACTCGCGCATATAGGGTTCCGTACAAAATTTTAGTTGTAATTGCAAATAACTAGAAATAGAGATTTGACGTCAGCCCGCATTATCGACAGATTGGGTCACTCGTTTGCCCGGTATAGAGTTAGTGTGAGAGTTTGTTTTTCCTTGATATTTTTTCATTACGTTGACCGTTTTTTGTACTTTATTTAAAAGACGGTACTTACGTCATGATATCGTTTACATTTAAAGAAAATGAAACGATTAAGACGGTTTAATTTTAAATTTAGCACAGTAGAGTTTTTTATTTAAATAAATAATGAAGATAGGGTCAATTTTATATTTTTATGTAATATATATGATAATGGGTAGAAGAATGCTGTAATTTGGTATGAATATATATATATATATATATATATATATATATATGTGTATCAATCATGCCGACAAAGTGTTAAAATAAAAAGTGGAAAAACTTTTATTTTTAGGGTACCCATACATGTAAAGTGGGGGTGATTTATTTTTTCGTTTCAACCCTAAAGCGTGAGGTATCGTTAGATAGGTATTTGTAACCTATCGCCCTAACCTCACGCTTTAGGGGTTTGTTTAAAACATTTTTCGATTAAGTGAATATTTTCAGAAATTATTGCTCCGTAAGTTAAAAAAAATGAGTTCCCTCTCTAACTTTTGACCCACAAGTCCAAAAAAATTTAATAAATTTTATGAAATTATTTTGAACTTGGTCAATTAAGCAAAATTTTATTTCTTGCAAAAAACGTAGCTTCTCTGCTAAAAGAGCGTATAAGTCGTAAGAGCTGCGAAGATAGGTACTCCTTTTTATTGTTATGAGAATCTATTAAAACCACTTTTAAGTTCGCCTATCGTGACGGTGACGGACGTTAAACTACGGACCCTATACTGAGCACGGCCCGACGTGCCAGGCTCACCGCGCCCAAGTATGGCAAGAATGAATGTTTAATTTTCAACGATTTACGGGTTAAGTGAAATAAAACCGAATATTTTCCTTACAATCGAAGTGAAAAGCAGAATGTATATATCGGACATTAATACTCATTTTATCCTCGACTACTATATATTGGTCCTTGTTGCACTCAAACGTATATCTAATTAAATGGCCTCGGCTAAAATGGGTTACTTTACGCCCTTGTCATATAAACTAAGTATAATAACAAGACAAAAACAAAGACAGTTGCGAAACTTATAAATTCCAAATTGTAAAAGAACCCTACAATTTAGGTTTTTTTTTCATGCCCTTACTTAACGCATTAATCAATAAGTTTATACATGTAATCGAACGAGCGAGCAATGCGAGCAAGTTCTCCCAGCCAACTTGGACAATCCATTGTTTGTATGTATGTATGTAGATATGTATGTGTGTTATATATGATATGTTATTAAAATCTCTATACGGATCAATTTACTTTAATGCGTTAAATATTCGTATTCAAGATTATATACAAGTAAATCCTAGTGACCCGGAACTTTTGCTCTCGAGTCTAGTTTGAAGTAACACAATTGTCTGTGTACAGACAAGGAGGGCCCGATCCACGCCATAGCGTGGAACCCCGGCAACTGGAACGAGTGGCTGGCGGTGTACGGGCACGCGCCGGCCAAGGCCACGCTCTTCAACGCCAAGTGCGACCCCCTCTTCGAGTTCGGGACGGGCGCATGGAACACCATCTATTATACTCCCGATGGAAATCATATCCTTTTCAATGTGCATTTCAAAGTAAACTAGGTGATTCTTTCAATTAAACCACAAATATAAGTAGGTATCAATATATAGAACAAGTACACCCAGATATGTCCAAAATCTACCAGCGGTTCGTAAACAAACCCAATACTTACATCGTCTCTTTTAAGTATCTGGAGCAAGAGATCATTGTTTTTCCAGAACATAATACGTAAATTATGCATTTATATAAAATCTCATATTATTAAGAATTACATTCGCATTTGACAGAGTTTGCATTTTGTAACAACCGATGCATACAGGTACCTATTACAAGTATTACCACATAAGGCATATGATACTACACTTAAGATTTATTTATTTATTTAATATTGATTTACACAGCATTACAATCTTACAAACTAATACACTGTGAAATTAAATACAGAAACTTAATGTTAACATATAAAAACACTAGACTGCCTTTTATCCATCGCCTCGCAAAATTCCAAGCATTCCTGACACACAGCCCATAAGATGGAAGTGCCACAGCAGTTGCAGAACTTCCCTACGTAACAATAGTTATTTATTATACAAGGGGGCAAAGTTGTTGTTTAACTCTCGGGCTTATATTGAGACCCGAGCAAGCGAAAGATTCCAAAATTGAGCCACGAGCGTAGCGAGTGGTTCAATAACTGGAATCTTGAGCTTTACGAGGGTCTCAAGGCACGAGAGTTGAACAAACTTTGCCGCCGAGTGTAATACAACATTTTTCCCCTCACTATTGCGAGGAAAATACAGACTAAATACGATTATAAATCTTATCCACATGTAAGTTATCTTGAAGAAACCATCATAAATCAATAATAAAATTTGTCATAGAGTAGGTACGCTCCTGGTACTTAGATATTGCCAACAGCTTACCAAGTGCGGGATAAGACATGATCACATGACCAATTTAAGATGTGACCTCCGATTGCGCATATTTACTATGGGCATATAGGACTCACTTATACTGGACTGGTGGTAAGTGATAGGAATTAGATTACTTTGCCCCACATGTGGATAAAAAGCGTTTTTCCACGCTAGTTTTAAAGGACAAAACAGCGCTTTCCGAGCTAGTGAGGGGAAAAATACTTTAATAGTTCTCACATTTTATGAAATTAGGTATGCAGTAGTAAAAACCAAATACCTTTTAATGTTTAAAAGTGACACGTTCGTATTTCGTTAAATATACGTTTCCTTAACTGAATAACAAATGTGCTGCTGGGAGGCTTCGGCAACATCGGCACCGGCCACGTGGAGGTGTGGGACACGCGCGGCTACAAGCGGGTCGGCAAGTGCGCCGCGCCCGACACCACGAGCCTGCAGTGGGACCCGCGGGGCGAGACCTTCATCACCGCCACCACCTACCCAAGGCTCACGCAAGGCAACGGGTAACACGCCCCTGTGGCTATCCTTGTCTTGACTGTGCATCATCCGCACCGGTCAAGTGCATATACGAGTGTGACACGCGCGGCTACAAGCGGGTCGGCAAGTGCGCCGCGCCCGACACCACGAGCCTGCAGTGGGACCCGCGGGGCGAGACCTTCATCACCGCCACCACCTACCCAAGGCTCACGCAAGGCAACGGGTAACACGCCCCTGTGGCTATCCTTGTCTTGACTGTGCATCATCCGCACCGGTCAAGTGCATATACGAGTGTGACACGCGCGGCTACAAGCGGGTCGGCAAGTGCGCCGCGCCCGACTCCACGAGCCTGCAGTGGGACCCGCGGGGCGAGAACTTTATTTCCGACGCCATCTAACACGACCCCATTTCTTACCTGAAGCTAAAAGAACTTTCACGTTTGCTCAAAAGAGGGTTCAGTATTACACATTTACATGGCGGATTTTTGCGTCCAAAAACCTGAGTTGCGTTTTGTAATATTTTTTTTCACTTATATTGCTCGAAAAGTTCGCCTTTAAGTCGTGGCTAGGCGACACAAAATCGCTTTTCATGCTCTAGGGCATAAAGTAACATCGCAGGTGGAGCGCGCCCGCCGCGGTCCGCGGCCGCGGCCGCCTGCGAGCGGCGCGCGGCGGGGAGAACCCAAACGTGCGAGTATGGATATTACATTTTCAACGATTTAATGTGAAATAAAACCGAATATTTTCTTTACAATCGAAGTGAAAAGCAGAGTGTATACCTCGGGCATAAATACCCATTTTATCCTCGACTACTATATTGGTCTCTATAAATATCCTCGTCTAAAATGGGTCACTTTATGCCCTCGATATACAATCTACTATAATTGGTGTTCAAATTACTTCGATTATAACATTCGTTTTTGCATACCAGGTACAAGATATGGCATTACACTGGCGTGTTGATGCACCAGCGAGTGTGCGCCGCCAAGGAGAACCTCCTGTCGATCGGCTGGCAGCCGGGCTCGTACCCGAAGAGCGAGCTGTCGCGCGCCGCGCCGCGCGGCATCGCGCCGGCCGCGCCCGCGCCGGCCGCCGCCTACCGCCCGCCCGGCGCGCGCAACAAGCCCTCCACTTTCACACTGCACGAGCATGAGAAGCCGCATCGCCCTGGGGAGACCGTTAATGGTAAGCTACCTAGAGTGCTTAAGTATCTGACAAGGAGATCCTCCTGTTTTAATATTGTTTTTTTTTTATGGTATAGGTGGCAAACTAGCAAACGAATCGCCTGATGGTAAGCGATTAACGTCGTCCATGGACACCCGCAACACCAGAGGTGTCACAAAAGTCTATAATTTATATCAAATAAGTGCAGCACAGTCTGGGTCAATATTTGGGCGTTAAACACCATTGGTCCGTTTCATCATGAAGTTTTACATGGCGTTAGTTTTATTATGTGTTGGTGTATGACGCGTTGTGAACGATGAACGAACGCTTGTGCGATATTACATCCTGAAAATATAACATATCTGGTCCTGTCTTATTCTTTACTTTCTTTATGACAGTGGCCCCGTCGAAGCAGGCTATAAAGCAAAAGCAGAAGCGTGAAGCTCGCAAAGCGCGCAGTGCCGAGGAGAAGGCCGCGGGCGAAGCGCCCCCGGTGGCCGATGGTGCCGCGACCCCGCGCCCCGCCTTCATCTCCACCGGCGATCCGGAAAAGGATAAAAAGATCAAAAATCTTAATAAGGTTAGTTGTATGGCAGAGTCGAGAAGTCATAGGATCACTGATCAATAAGAACATAGTAGTACATTAGATACTACAGAACCCTCGAATAGAGGATTCCCGGCTAAGGTGGTTAAAGTGCTATAGCACTTTTAGCCGGCACTGAACGGTTTATTTTTGAAAACTGCCAGTATTTTACAGTATAAGCCAATAACCTAAACACCAAAATTTTATAACCTAAGGCCAGGATTGTTAAACATTTGCATTGCCGTTGCCGCCCACAACAATGATATATTTTTTTTTTCTACAATGTTTCAGAAACTGGGTGACATCGAGAAGCTGAAGCAGCAGAAAGCGGCGGGCAAGCCTCTCGAAATCAACCAGAAAGCCAAGATAGAGACCGAAGGAGCCTTGCTCAAGGAGCTGGCGCAGCTGCGGTTATGATCACAAACGGGTGCCCACGACAACTGTTCCCGTTAGTGTTGATTCTACTCTTATCCTATTATCTTGTCCTTATGCTTCCATAACCTAAGTACAACTAATATCTTATTGCTCGTATGTCAACTTTTAGGGACCTGTATCTTGTCTTAGTTTCTCGTCGAATCGATCTCCAAGCAGTCCTATTGTCAGACAAATGGATTGCCTGGTAGGACATGTATTTGGCAGCCGAAGTAAATAAGTATCTTTGTGTATGATTTGATAATACTGTAAAAATGCGAATTGCAGAGTAAGTGTGCCATCAAAGGCTGGGCAAAGCCAGATCGTTGTAGACGTTTTAGTAACACAGTCGGCAATTCTTATCGGCCTTATTGCAGCCTCCGGGATCTTGCGTTGTTCTCAAAAACAACGTGGAGATACGATCTGAAAATCAATATCGACATTTCAAGTTTATTTTTTCTTTTCTAAGCCGGCAATGTTGTACGAAAGTCCATTACCTACACCTCAACAAAGCACGCGCTACACGAATATGACGATAATTATACGCATTTTTGAAAAAAGTGATACAACAATAAGTGTACCTTTCACCCTACATTTTGTAATTATTTTTGAAAATAGACATTTCGAAATACTTAAACAATTCGTGAGTGTATGTGTAAATTCCCTGGAATATCACGTAGAAATAAGTGTAAAAGTTATTAGAATTTGGCTACAGGATTCAATTTATTTGGTTATGAAATGACCTGTCATTGTAGCAAGATGACATACTCATAAAGTTCAGTTAGGTAACCGAACTATCACGTTCAAGGTTTTAAAACTACGGCTCCTAAACAGGATTCGACGAGGTTGTAGCATAATGTGTATATAAGAGTATATATATCTTATACATAAGTGTATATAACACTGTTATAAAGCGCTTTGTTCTAAATTACCATGCATACATAACCAGATGTTTTATCGGTTAAAAAGCTTATAATGTACTGCTCTGGATTGCTGTGATAAATAAGATTATCTCTGCTGTGTCAAAACTCGTCGCCTGCAGTTATATCGAAGAAAGCAAGCTGCTCACAAACGCCTGAAGTATCTGATCATGAGTTGATAGTCAAGGTTTAAGAATGCGTGTTCAGATAATTTAAGCACTCAGTGTCATCTAGACAAATATTTCTACTGTTGACTGTACTTATTCGTTAATAATTACTTCGTTAATAATGTAATATTCTGACTATCCCGCAATCTGATAATAAACACTAAAAATATATTAAAAAAATTTAAAAAGCCATTATTATAATAATGTAATTTCTATTCTGCATATCGTAATGGCTATAATATTTTTAGAATATTTGGTTGGGTATGAATATACCCAATTTTCGCATTTACAAATAAATATTGATTAAATATCTGCATAAAACATACGGACAGCTTGTTCTCGTTTATCTATAACATAATAATAAGTGTAACTAAAATGGAATATAAGTATTATGATGAATATTTACATTGAAAGTAGACAGAATTTTAAGATATTTGTGTAGTTACTTGAATGTAATGACATAAGAGACCTAACTAGAATTATTCCATTCGTGAAAGCTATATAAATAGTGATGTATGTACCTAACGCAAGTTATTGTTGACTAGAATATACATTGTAAAAGATAATCTAATCACTAGTTACTTTTCGTTAAATCGCTCAGTTCAGTACTGGTACTAGTATGATGGTCGACGGTTATCCGCTTGATAGATCAAAAGTCACTTTTGAATAAAGCCCGACTAGAAGAGCTAGTCACTGCCATTAACATCCTGTCACGTGGATAACGGCTACCATCTTACATTCTTTTCAAATCTCGCAAGTTTACTAACCTCAAAGAAATTCAGAAGAGATACTCTAGACATACGAGATACAGAAGAGTCATGAAAATAATACCATTTTTTATTACGTTCTACCGATATAAATTTCACTACCAATTGAGGTGCAAAGCGTGCCTTACGATGTTATTACAAAAAAATACTTCAGTGATTTAACAATGTTTCATCGATCAAATCCTAAAAGTATTTTTATAATCTGTTTTCTATCATAGTGGGTTAGTCTGACCTAGACCCGAACAAGAATCAAGAGGTCACTTAGTCTAAAAATCCTGTACTGTAACGGGTCACCTTACCCGTTTTTATTGTTTTCGCGAGTGTAATTCTTTTACTGATCAACTGGAGGAGGACGTTGTTAATTTACTTATTGCAGTTCTAAAGGTGGCTGTGGTAGGTGTCATCCCAGTACAATTTTGACGTTTGAAATCACAAATTTTACTGAGATAATCTGTCAGTTGACTTCATATGTTGTTTCTCTTTAGGTTTGTAAGGAAGTTGTTTTTTATTTGCATTTACATGTTTTTAATTTGTTATTTATGCTACAGATATTCATCATTCAATAAATTTTCACCAACACACCCCTTTGGTACCATTCGAATGAAATTAAGAATAGTTAGGAACAACGGTAAAAATACGTTGTTTCTCACTCACGAGAGTTAAAATTGGATAAGCAAAGTTGTTTCGGATGTCTGAGCTCACCACAGAGTTTATAGAAAGTCGGTACAGCGCGGTATTGTTGGGTATGCTCTGTTTTTATATCTTGTTAACATTCATATTATTAGAATATTAATATAAAGCAAAATTATATATTGCAGCAATATATTAAAGTAAAGTTTAAGTTACAATCGTAGGTATTAGTCATGTAAATACCATAGTTTTGGCCCATTTTGAGTGTTTTACTGACATTTTTTTCAGTCTTTCCTAATAGATATGTACCCATCACATGCCTACTGAATGTTTAATACTGTATTGTCTACCAGCTGGCCTAAGATGGTCGCACTTTTATCGTCTATCATCTTGGCCGTCACGTTCTAGCAAGTGAGTGCGAAAGTGACGTAACAAATGAAAGACGATGAAAGGGCAACCATCCTACCCGTACTGTACCGGTTATTGTTCTTATACAAAATAATTATTGTGAGCAATAAATAGCACTTACTAATGGTTACGAAGCTCAAACTACATGCGACGACGTAAAGATTCGCGCACGAAAACTGTGGATTAGGAGGTGACCCCTACTGCGTCTTTTAGGGAATGCAACGGTTAACCGATTTTGTATTAAAAACCCGCAAATTTTCCCATGCAAAAAGTAACCGATTGCGTTCCTGAGGGTATGCTGCACGGTCGAACTCCTGGGGTTAATTTGGCGTTCCCGGCATTCGTGCGGGAACTATACATATGTCACTGTCGTAACCCTCTATTTTTATAACTGTTGTGAATTTAATTACCACTGTAGTTAAATATTATTAAGTTTAAAACAAGTTGTTTAATAAATGAGTTTACTTCAAACTAATTTGTTTCATTGGACGTTGTATTTACGTCTACGCTACTACAACGTATTATGTAAACATTTTTATTTTTAGTAAATGACAGGGAAAACTAAAACATACTAAATGTTTTAGTTATCCCTGCCCTTTAGAACACTGCGATTGAATTTTATCTTTATTCTTAATTATTCTACAAAGAGTAGATTTTGGTACATTGAATTCGACACTGACTTCATCGCGTGTCTTCTTACTTTCATAAACGGATATCAACTTTAGTTTTTCACGTACTGATAACTATTTTAGCCTTCGTTTCAGCATTTTTCAAATAAACGTCCGTATGATAGCTCAATAAAACTAAAACTGATGGTCATTGAAACTCAAAATTAGTTAAGTGTACTCTTAGAATTAGCGGGTAGAATAATAATAAGTCAGTAAACAAATAAAATTATGTAATCTCAGTTACAGAGGTTAATAAAATTCTTTCGCTGTCTTAGTTACAGAGGTCACTGTGATGATAAAATGATAAAATCGAAATAACGATTCCAGATATAGAGGTTGCGTAGTCCCACTAACAGAGGTGATTCAGTGCCAAGGTGTGGGGACCTCAGCATGAAGTCCAGTTATGGAGGTTTCTCACTTATCCAGGTCCCACTTAACCAGGTTTCACTGTACTATCTTCTTAAGTAAGTTGCTAAGTGGGGGGTACTTATGGCGTATACGAGGGATACAGTAGAGAAATTGGCGGCCACCAATTGTGTTTCGGTAGCTCAGTTTGTAGAGTGGTGGGTGTGTATTCCAGTTGTATTCTCGCCCGAGGCCATAGGTTTTTCCACTATTTCTAAGAAATCTGATGGAACCTACCTACATTAACACTAGAATATACCTAATACCTATATTAAACTAAGTACCTAAACTAGTATACTGATGAATAGGTAAGGAAAGTAATTCTTATCATCGTTTAAGACATATGTAAATAGGTATTGTATAGTCCTAGCCTAGCGCAAAAGAGGTCGTAGATAGATACCTAATCATTTTCAGGCAGTTCATTGTTCACTATTATATAAGTATCTACACATGTGATAAATAAAATCAGGAACAATTTATGTATGATTTAGAAACCGGTCTGAGTCTACATAAGAAGGTACCTAAATATAAGTAAAGCTCATAAACTATCCCGCTCAAATGTGGGTAGAACACACATAATTCTGTGACACGTTTCTACAACCCTGCATATATAAGTGTTCCACTTCCTTCGGAGACATTTACTGCTTCTACTTATTTACACGCGATAAGATATCGATACGTATTGATACGCCGAGCAGCAACGCGTCAGTGCAGCCCTAGGCACTCGGTATATTGACACTGATAACGTGATTTGTTTACGCTTTGCCTGCCGTTACATTTCTTACGCTCCGTAAATTCACTTTTTGGCATTTTGTGATCGTGCTCGAACCGAGACGAACGTTTTCAAAATGGATAACCAAGCTGGTGAGAGATCACCATTAATAGACCGAACTCGAAGTGCTGATGAGAACGATGGTGCTTCATGTAGTGGTAATGGGTCGTTGACTGATTCAGCCGCCGATTTGATGAAGTCTTCCGAGGTGGCGGTGAGCATTTGGGAACGCCGCCGGGTGACGGCGCCGGCCGCGGGCCGCCGCAGGGCGCAGTCCTGGTCGGCCGGCCCACCGGACGACGTTAGCTCCGATATCAGAATATTGCGCGAAAGGTAAATAAATAAAGTACATTACTTTACCTATAAGACGGAACTGGAAAATCGGACTGAAAACAAATGTGAGGATAAATACTGCTGTTATTACTAGCCTAGGATATATAGGTATACCCACCTACAAGAAACGAGTAGCCGATGGATTCCTTAAAATAAGTTCAATAATCGTAAGTAAAGTACACTTGTTTACAGTAACAAACCTAGAAACTAATTATTGAAAGTGGTTTACGTTAACTTAATAGGGTTTTGTTGCGAGAGTGGTGAAGTTTGTTGATAAATTAGTAAAAAAAGAAACACCGAGTTAATTAGTATGTATCTAGCTCAATAATCTTTATATTTGGTTTTGTACTGGCTACGTAGCAATCCACATAAATGTTAAGTATAAACGTGAGTTGATAATTTAATGCTGTATGCAGTTGCGGACGTTGTTTTGGCCACGTGAGAAGCCAAACATGTAGCGCGAGTCGATTTGTAGTGGATCGTTTTTTTGTTGTAGTGTAAAAATCAATACCCACATATAAACCAGGTATAACAGAAGCTAAATGCTTGTCACTGTTATTATCACACGTGTCTAGAACAAACTGATATCTCAGATAACAGAAATTAGTAGAAGGTCCTCTCCCGTAGGACATCAATATATAATACCTACCTACCTACCTGTATCTATGCCTGAAATTGTTTATTCCACGCAACTAACATTTAGTACATTGTGCGTTAAGGGCGGTAAACAAGAAATTACGAACGAGTGTGCATTTAAGCCGGAGTCGAAGACGAGGTCTTAATTTTAACACGAGAATTTATACCGCCTGTGATACATACAATATTTTTCATTACATTTGCGAGGAAATAAATAAATTTACTATGCAGATAAATAAACAATTAGGGTAGTGTAGTAGCACAATCCACAGTAGACCGATGTGAGCGGCGGCTACGCGCGGGCTGCACGTGGGGCGCACGTCCTCCGGTAGCCCCGGGCGGGTGGTAAAGTTTTATGTAAATCCATTATGGCCATGGGGTTAATACAGCTCATTAAGTCTAAGTATGCTTGTATATAATATCACCATTTACGAACAGGTGTGATGACAATATGTCAATCCCTACCTATACCTACCTACTTTTTATTTATTTAGTTAGGTATAACTAATCAATAATCATTATCGGTACTTACCTATCCTTGTTTATTATGCAGGACTACTTAGATATTATTACACAACGACATCTGACGGTAAAAAGGGAACTCTTATAGTGCGACTCTGTCTGTCTGTCTGTCACGTCGTTAAATATCTCGAGAACCAGGTACTTCAGCTTCTTCTTCCTCGTAACCTCAATGCTGAGGATCGCGACCACGTGCAGCCCGTTTCCACAGAGAGCGGTCATAGGCCATGTGTACGGCACGGTGTAAACTGCCACCAGCCGACCTCTTAATCATGTCAGTCCATCTCGTACAGGCTCTACACTGAGGACGAGTGTTATCCATTTGGCCCAGAATCATGTGTGTATCAGGTACTTCAGCTACCGATTTTAAATTAGAAATAATTACCTATACACAAGGGTAACCCAGGCACATTGAGACGATTTATTACGGGCCAAAAATTAAAAGTATAGTTACTGGGTCATGTGGGGTATCATTTGAAAGGCCATGCAAGGGATTTACTCGTAAGTTAGTTAAACGAAAATGTAAAAAAAGAGTATTATTCCCCCCTCCCATTATCTCTGAAATAAACGAAGGAAAACATGAAAATTTTGGAGGGTCTTGACAACTGGTGGCGGCAATTATATGATTTTCGAATTTCTTCCCGTACTTGTGCTAGCTCAGCAAGTTCTTGATTTTTGCCAAATTTCGTGATTCTAGGTGAACAGGAAGTGATTCCCATTGCAAATGTATTAGAAATGCGACATAAACATATATGCGTCTCTTTTGATTGCGTTGACGTAGAGCTTTGGTTTTTCACAGCTTCATCGCAGATCTGTGCATGTGGTATTCATTTCAACTTGCTACCTCTATGCGTTCCCTAAATAAAGAGTCCTGGCTCTTGATAGACAGACGAGACGGACGGACGGACAACGAAGTGATCCTATAAGGGTTCCGTTTTTTCCTTCTCGGGTACGAAACCCTAAAAATTACTTATTCATACTTTAGTGTTCACATTCATAGTAGTCTAAAAAAAAACAAATACTAAGGTATTTTTCTAGGCACCCGCTCAAGAGCTACCTAGTTTTATGGCCAATGTGATTCGTGTGTAAGTGAAGGTCGCGATTTCAGCGCGCATGATGTAATTTACGAGCACATGGAACGAAGCTGATTATTTGAATTTAGTACATAATCATGACCACTTTAACAGCCCACCGACCAACGTTTTGGCAATCCGTCAGATCTGCATAGCGGGTATGTCCACCGGGCATCGCCGGATAAATTTACCATACAATGATTGGCAGGTAAGATGGCTCAAGGGCAACGTCGGTTTGAGGACTGGGGGTAGAGGGGTGTCACTTGACGTTCAATATATAGCCATCCGCCACGTATAGGTTTCCACATCTTCAATCAGCACGCCTACCATGAACATCGAAAATTGGCATTGACGGGAAAACCTCTTTGTCGCTTCAATATGCAAGTGTGACAGAAAAGGAGACAAATCTGCAATCGTTCGATTTTCGTGGTATAGGCCCTGGATACAACATTTAGCAGTAGCTATGTTTGTATCTCTTTTCAACCGACTTCACAATTTCAAAAGGAGGAGGTGTTCAATTCGTGTAAATGTTTTTTTTATTTTTTTTATTTTGTGGCTTTCCCATCATGGAACAATGGTGTTCCGGACTTTTGGGAGGCGTACGCGGAGCCGAAGCCAACACGCAGAGCCCCTTTCGACAATTTAATGAAATGTAAGGGGTACATACACCGAGCGGATGTTGCATCTGCCCGAGTCATGGGACGCACGCAGAGGCAGCACCCGCCAGGGTGTATAGACTATTGAGATTTAATCGAATCTAAAATATAATGGACTATTAGGTGAAGGTGGTGGACTAAATACTGGGTTATAGAGAATAAAATTAAGGTAATTAATAATTCTAATGTTTATGAGCTCCTTCAAAAAAAGCCTCAGGAGTTTAATATGACTGGATACCCTATTAAGATAGGCGACCACAGGCTACGGTGACCGCTTAGCATCGGGCGGGCCGTATGCTTGTTTGTCACCGACGTAGTATTAAAAAAAATTAAAAAGATACAATAATCAAGCTAAATACATTAAATTCGCTTCCCATACCGTTCGTGTTCCTTTCCCATCTAAAACAGTGATGGACATTACAAAAACGCGCAACTTTATCCGTCAAGTCATAGTTAGTGTACCTACGTTCGGAAATCCTTAACATCTAATACATGTAACGATATTTTGTTGGATTTTGTTGACTACATAATTTATCCGTTGCGTTATAAAAATCAGCTATTATCAATTATTTCCTAAATAATCAAAATTTATATAGGTACAAGTTGTCATGAGGTCATGACTGGATTAATAATTGAAGCAAGCACATTAACTTCTATTTGTTATTAACCGACATTGAGAATTTGACGGAGGCGGTTATATGTTCATCTGTATTTTTTTAATGTGTTCGTACCAAAATAGTAAAAAAGGAACCCTTATGGTGCGGCCCAGTCTGTCTGTCTGTCTGTTACATCGTTAAATACCTATCTCGAGAACTACTTAAACTACCGATTTGAAATTTGAAATAGTTATAAACAAAGTTAATGCAGACACATTCAGAGAAGATTTATTTATTTATTTTAATTTATTTTCAGTAAAAAAGTCCAAATAAAAGAGTGTGTAAAAATTAAAAGTTTCGTTATACTGGGTCATGCTCATGTGGGGTATCATTTGAAAGGGCTAGATTTGTACATTCTAAAACAATTTTTTTTTTAGTAATAGTAAACTTTTTCATTTTGATAGCTCCCCTCCCCCCTCCCCCCCTTATCTCCAAAGTTTATGAAGACTATGATATTTCTACACACGTTAATATTATGATAAACTTACAGGAAAAATATAATATTGACCCTAAATTTATTAACTTTTTTTAAATCAATAAAAAATCGGAACAAAATTCGAAATTTAACCAACTTACTTAGATTGTTTTTTTTTTCTTTAAATTTATTTGATATCATGCTGAAAGTACTGCCTTTTAACTAAAGGAAAAAAAATGTTTTAGCCCAAATAAAAATATCAAGGGAAAACAAACTCTCATACTAACTCCATGCCGTACAAACAACTCGACTGACCCAATCTATCGATACATGTGGCTGACGTCAAATTTCTACTTCTAGATGTAGTTGCAACATAAAGTTTATACGAAACCCTCGGTGCGCGAGTCCGACTCGCACTTGGCCGGTTTTTTGATAGAGGTCACCTTCAAATTGGTCCCATAGGAATTTGGTTCTGATCTGTTCATTAGTAGTACTGCCGTAGTCATACTAGTATGTACTCGTACTTACCAACCAAAAATAGAAGAAGAAAATAATAAAAGAAAATAAAAATAATAAAATGAGACTTCAAAAAGTGAAAAATAAAATGGTACCTGTAACAGTTTACATTTTACTCTTTGAAGTCGGTTTTATTTTATTTTATTTTATTATTATTCTTAATATTCATTTATTTGCTGTTAAGTTCGGAAAAGATGAGTAATCAAACAATTGGGGGTGACAACACATAGCGCGACCAACTGATACGTTCGTAGTCGTAGTCGAACACATTACCGAGCAATACACTCACCGTTCTCTCTGAAAATTAATGAATGCCATAATATGAGGATGTTACTCGTAATGCTATATGTGCTTGCATCAAATATTATCACACTATAAATGTGAAAGTAACGCCGTATAAATGTCAGTTTTTTTTGCTGGGAATTAGTTCCTGGAAATTATCTAATTTTCTAGGACTATTATGACACATACTGTAGAAATTTTAAAAAAACTGGAATGATATGCATTCTTAGCCGATTCTGCCTTGAATAACGTTTTTACTTGGCACCGACTTCAAACGTATCAATTGGTAGCGCTATGTGGTGTCACCTCCATTTGTTTGATTTGATTGTTCATCCTTTCCGAACCTTATTTTATTTTTCACTTTTTGAAGTCGGTTTTATTTTTTGTTAACAAGTTTTTATTCTATAAAAATATTTTATCATTTTAGGGTTGCGTACCTAAAGGGTAAAACAGGACCCTATTACTAAGACTCCGACGTCCGTCTGTCACCAGACTGTATCTCAAGAACCGTGATAGTTTAAATCAATATTTAAGGGGGCTCCTATACAGCCAACGTGATTTTTTTAAACATTATGGTAGGGAACCCTTCGTCCGACTCGCACTTGGCCGGTTTTTAACTGACTGTTTGTGTTTAAGACATATTTTTGTAATCGAACAGCAAGTGCCTGGTCTATTACAAAAGTATTTCATGCAGTATTTGCCCAACTACCGAAGGAGAGTTACGTTTTTTCGAGCATATGCCAGCCTGCATCGTTTGAGGGTCTTCAACTTGTGATAATGATAACGGTTTGTTTAAATGATTAAAATGTATAGGTAATGCCGCTAAAATACCGCAGTCGGACTTTAGGGATGCGATGACTCACACTAGAACGGGACGGGATGATATGTCAGTTTCTATAGAAAAAGTCACTTGAAATCCGAGAGCTCCGTGCTATCACATGTTTCTTTCTATATAATTGACAGACCGTCCCGTCCCGTCCCGTCCTAGTGTGAGTCATCCTTTATAGGTGCCTATATTTCTTAATCGACTTGGCATCAACTTGGGCACCCCTTAAAACACGCTTGACTCCGGGTTAATTGGTTAACCCCGGTTGGCGTGGCGCAAATGGCTGGTAAAATGAATATGTTTTCCTTAGACTTGTGCGAACCCAGACTCGACCCCGGCCGGGTGCCATGCGGCGGCTGACCCGCCGGCAGCGGTTGACGCTGGCGTCCCTCGCGCTGGTAGACTTCATGAGCTTCTGCTCCATCAGCGTCATGGCGCCCTTCTTCCCCGGCGAAGCCAAAGCGAAGGGCCTCTCGGACACCTTGTGCGGCCTGGTTTTCAGCTTTTATGCCATAGTTATGTTTATAACTTCACCTTTCATGGGTAAATACGTAAGTGTTATTTTTTTATTGTACAACAATGTTTGAAGCTACGTATTTTAAAGGAGTGATAAAAATATTGTTGGGTGGTTAAAATATACATATAAATTAAATTAGGTACCTACTTATCAATTAATTAGGACCCGACTAATGGACGGATTACGTAACACCTCCGGTTTGAAGTCAGTTCAAATACCTAATCAGTTAAACACTAAGATCCTTCCGGATATATTACATATTATAACTACATATAAGGTGCTACTTTATTAGTTGCAGATATTTGAACGCGTGATACTCTACTTTAAAACAATTAACTTTAAATAGAAATTATGAAATCTTTTCATATGATTTTTTTGTTTTCATTTACCGAACAAAAAATATATATATAATTTCGTCTAAAAAGAATCATCATGTGCATTTCACTGACAAGACGTTTAACACTATCCGTCATATCACTCATGTCAACAATATAGTTAGTCTTAAATGTCATTATGGTCGAGATTTATCGACGTGAAGTGGCCAGTTACAGTTAACTGGTAGGTAAAAGAGGTACTAGAATCTGCTCAATGAGTTCTGATTTACTGATCACATTAACAGGGTGTTTTTACGTAGCAAATTTGTTTTAACGTTTTCTCCAAAAAAACATCGTAAAAGGTATAATGTTTAATACCTACTTAAATTTACTCCAGGAACCGAGTACTATCAGCTGCAAAAAATTCTGCAACTAATAAAGTAGCACCTTATATATACTACAACATAACTTAATATATTATTGAGTGTTTGAGTTATAGTAATTAGCGTCAAATAATTGTTTTTGTTTACAGCTGCCGATAGTGGGTGCAAAGTTTATGTTCACGGCGGGGATGTTTGTGGCCGGCTTCTGTAATGTTTTATTCGGGTAAGTTGATTACAATATACAATTATACATGCAGCTCAACTACGGTTCCCTAGCCGGCGACAGGCGCACGACGGTTGTACCTATACAGAGTGGAAAGTTTTAATGGGCACGAATATGGGGGTTTTTGGGAGCGAAAAATCGAGAAAACTTGAGTTAAGTACTTTTATTTTTCCGAACATGGTGTCATGGGTCACTCTCTCACTTACGTATAACCAGATCATTTCACTTTAGGAGATGATATTATAGTCTCAATAAAATATGTACCATTAATACATATGTATGTTGTAGGTACATATATGATTTAATTCGGAAATAGATATTGTAATAAGCTACACACGGAAGAGCGGAGTTTCCTAGCACATATGTCTTACCTACTAAGGTAGAAGTACCAGTGTTCGACGCTACACTAGTATTCGACATGGGCAGTTTATGTCAAAGTCATACAGGGTGGAAATAGATTTTGGGTCAGTGAGGGCAGCTACCAGATCACGTGTTGCTAGGCGAAAATGGTCTTAAGAGACCTTCCTTCAATTTTAAATTAATGAAGATTGGCGTTTACAGATTTTGGAAAAAACATACAGGATGCGAGAACATTGTCATTTTTGACAAACTGTTTTTTTGATGCCAATCAATTCCATTCCTGTCCAGAATCAAAAGCTGGTATGGGATCAAAAATAAATTTCTGGCGAGAAAAGCCATAAATCGAGAAAAACTTTCCCGAACTAAATGTATGAAAACAGTTTTCTTTAATTTCTGGCTGTTTTGTACATTACCGAAAGTTGACCCCAAGGAAACTATTAATACTGGATAGAAATGGAATCGATTGACATAAAAAAAATACATGGTTTTTTTTTCTATAAATTGTATGGGGAAAGTTTTTCTCGATTTATGGCTTTTCTAGCGGGAAATTGCTTTTTGGTGCCATACAAGCTTTTGATCCTAGACAGGAATGGAATCGATTGGCATAAAAAACAGTTTGTCAAAAATGACCATTTTCTCGCACCTGTATGCTTTTTCTAAAATCTGTAAACGTCAATCTTCATTAATTTGAAATCGAAGGAACGTCTCCTAAGACCATTTTCGCCTAGCAACACGGGATCTGATAGCTGCCCTCACTGACTCAAAATTTATTTCTACCCTGTATAGGTTAAATTAGAATAAAGAATATTTTTCGATACTTATCGAATTTAAACCATGTCACTTTGACATAAAGTGCCCATGTCCAAAACTAGTGCAGCGTCGAGCACTAAGTAAGCACTTACCTACTTCCTACCTTACCTTAGTAAAATATTCCTAAATTTGTAACCTAAATAACATTTTAATTCCCAAGATAAATAAAATTGCATATCCCCAGGTGTCTCGTGCTAGTAGAGGACTCGGTGATGTTCACCGCGCTGTGTTTCGCGGTGCGCGGCGCGGCGGCGCTCGGGGCCAGCGCATACTCCACCGCGAGCTACGTGTTCGTCGTCAACGTGTTCCCGGACACCATCGGCTCGGTGCTGGGCATCCTGGAGACCTTTGTCGGCATCGGCATGTCCGTGGGCCCCGCCATCGGCAGTTTGCTCTATTCGGTATGAATATACGCGTCAACATTGCCCGGCCTTGGTCTTTGATTGCCTACCGCGAACCAAGAACGATGTTTTGCCTCTATGTCGCATTTTTAATCTCGTACCAAATGCGACAGAAAGAAACACTCCCTCTCATGGTGGTTGATGTCACATTCTATTCTACTGACATAGATGAAATTATTGTTAAATTATCGCATTGCACAATTTATGCTTTAAAAGGTAGTTCTTACTTATTTTAGGTTAGATACTAAAACTAAGCAAAATCCCATGTCTAAAATTTGTATTAATTGTTTCAGTTAGATCGGGGGCTTCGGGCTTCCATTCTACAGTATTGGAGTAATAATGATTTTGATTGTGCCTATCAATTGCTTGTTACTCACTGACTGTGAAGGTATGCCAAAAATTTTGTACCTATACCTATGTTCAGTTTTTTTGTTATCAAACGGTTTGCAAATTACAGTCGGTTAAAATTCTATACCCTTTCAGAAATCGTAACGGGATCGAAATCTGCATCCGTGTTGGGATTGTTTATGATCCCGTCAATAATCGTGACGGGACTGGTGATAGTGGTGGCGTCGAACACGTGGGCCTTCCTCGACCCCACGCTGGAGCCGCACATGCGGCAGCTGGGTCTCACCACCAATCAGATCGGGCTCGTGTTCCTCTTGTTCTCAAGCCTCTATGGTGTATTCAGCCCCATTTGGGGATGGGTGGCGGATCGGTATGTATTAATAACAATAAAGGATGATTCACAGTAGACCGGGCTGGAACGGGCCTGTCCGTGCCCAATGTGTCAAATATGTACTATAGAAAGCGTCACGTGATAGGTCGGAGCCGGACACTGTCTATAGCTATAGTATTTGACACATCGGGCACGGCCCGGCCCGTTCCGGCCCGGTCTACTGTGAATCATCCTTAGGAAGGAAGCTTTGGGGATTAAGTAGGGAGGGTAATTTATTGTTGTATCATAATATTTCATAGAAGTCCGCGTTAGTATCACCATCATTGCCCGAAAATAAGGTTGAACGTGTCAATCATTAAAGACCGCAGACATTACACATTTCGTAATCTTTGTTAGGTATGTCATTAATCTTTGCGTTTCTTAGGGTTCCGTGGTCAACTCTATTTGTATTTGTAAAAAAAAGTCATAGTTCCGCTATGGCTGTCTGTCCGTCCGTCCGTCTGCGGCTTCGCTCAGTGACCGTTAGTACTAGAAAGCTGTAATGTGGTATGAATATACAAATCAATCATGCCGACAAAGTGGTCAAGTTAGTATTCGAAAAACTTTTATTGGTACCTCCCACATACGTAAAGCGGGGAGAGATTTTTTTAAGAGTCATCGTTGGATAGAAAAATTCAGACGAATTGAGAACCTCCTCCTTTAGAAATATTGAAGTCGGTTGATAAAAATAGAGCTTTATGAACACTTTCAATGAAAATCGTTATGAACTTGGTCAGTTAAGCCATTATTGATTCTTCGCTAAAAATAAATTCTCGGCTTAAACGGCGTATTAAGTCATAAGAGCTGCGAAGATACTCCTTTTTAGGGTTCCGTACCCAAAGGGTAAAACGGGACCCTGTCACTTAGGCTCCACCGTCCGTCTGTCACCAGGCTGTAACGTGGCTGTAAAAACCGTGATACTTAGACAGTTGAAATTTTCACAGATTATGTATTTTTATTGCCGCTATAACAGCAAATACTAAAAAGCAGAATAAAATACACATCTAAGGAGCTCCCATACAACAAACGTGATCTTTTTGCCGTTTTTTAAAATAATAGTAAGAATAGTGTTTAATTTCAATGAATAGTAAGAACCCTTTGTGCGAGAGTCCGACTCGCACTTGAGCGGTTTTTTTTTATAAATAGCGGTGGTAACCTTTCCCCTATAGAAGTGGTTTACCTAGTTTAGGGCACAGGGCACTAATCCTAAGCTTGATTACTTACAACAAACTTGCTTAAGAATAAAAACATGAACTTACAATCATGCAATGTATTATTTATAGAAACACTTGCATGAGTAATAATAATAATTGTTTATTGTGTTGTGAATAACATTTCATTTTGCAGTGTACATAACCACTGGTGCATGATGATCTGGGGGTTGTTCCTGATTACCACCGGCCTGCTGCTGCTGGGCCCCTGCCCATACATTCCTGGTCTTCCAACGTAAGCATACAAATTAAATACTTTACTTACGCTTACAAATGGTGAAGTGGCATAGCAAGCAGGCAAAATGTAACTTGTAGCTTTTTAATAACAATATTTTTTTGTGCAAACAGTGAAATTGTGTAGGTACAGTTACCTACAGTTTTATAAAACGTGTTCTATAGTAGATTGTGGTACACGGTATCAATAGTTGTTTATTATACAAGGGGGCAAAGTTGTTGTTTAACTCTCGGGCTTATATTGAGACCCGAGCAAGCGAAAGACTCCAAAATTGAGCCACGAGCGTAGCGAGTGGTTCAATAACTGGAATCTTGAGATTTATGAGGGTTGGAACGTCGGAAGGCACGAGAGTTGAACAAACTTTGCCGCCGAGTGTAATACATTTTTCCCCTCACTATTGCGAGGAAAATACAGACTACATACGATTATAAATCTTATCCACGTGTAAGTTATCTTGAAGAAACCATCACCCACCCATGTTCGGCTGAATGGCATGACACCTCTGACACTTGCGGTATATTCGATTTCGACTTTCTCGCATCATAAAGCAGCATCTCGCCCGCAGCAAAGCAGGTCAAATAAATAATGCAAATGGGATGCGTTAAAGTTACTAAAAGCTGAAAGTAATTTAAAGAAACGGTCAAATTAGCAACATGCATGCATTTTTTGGAAGATGTCACGTGTTCGACTTTCGACTCTCAAAGCTCGGAGATCACGTGACATTTTCCATATAAATTCACGGCACGTCATCCTTAACCTGCAGATAAGCGTTTTCAAGTATGAAATTTCACTTAGTGGCCATTAAAAAAAAATAATTAAATTATTATTTTTGTTATTTTAGTCGTATTAAATCGTTTAAGAATAGTTAGCTGCAGAGATGACAGACCCGTCCAGCATAAAAATGGTATATGCAGGGAAAGGTTCCTTTATCTCTGCAGCTATCCGTAGGTACATAGGTAAATAGGTACCATAGTTTTAATATTTTTTTTTATTGGTTGTAACAATGCAAAGAATGTTTTTTTTTAAATAGGTATGTTACATTCTCTTTATTGAATCTATAATCTTTTCGATTAGTTAGTAAATAATTTTTAAGAAATAAAAACTGACTTCATTTGGCCTTCCCGGTAAAAGTGAAATTTGGAATTAGTTTGAGTTAGCCAGTTTACTTCAAAAATATCCAATTCACCCCAAGAGATGAATCGATTAGATGAAATCGCTGTACCTATGTGATAAAAATTATCAACGAAAAACAAACTCGCGAAACAAACTAGTAACGCGAAACAAACTAGTAACGCGAAACAAACTAGTAACTTTATGTCGTGCAAACGAGTGACCCAATTTGTTTTATCCATGGGGCTGACGTCAAATTTTGACTACGAGGTGCAGTTTATTGCATCATGTTTATGGAGGAATGCGATAACTAAAAGTGTTGTAGGGAACCCTCGGTGCGCGAGTTGAATCGCACGTGACCGTGATATTTTAGTATTACACCGAGTTTGCTCTTTAACCGTAAAACAAATAAACAATAGGCTATATTACATTTTCTTTTTATCATTCATTGTTTGTTGACATCCCAAAACCCACTCTGAACTACTAGGTAGGGAGGCACACATGCAAAGTCAGAGTGGTATTGTTGGCTTACTAAGTATTACTTTATTCCGGTTTTTGAGACGAAAGACGTTGACAAATGGAAAGATGGACAGACAGACGCAGTGACAGTGGTAACTTATTAATACAGTTCTGTTACGTGTTTCGTATTATGGTAGTCTTAACATTTAACAAGCTGTGTTTTTACCAAGTACCCATTTTTTTAAGGTCCGTGCTGTGGCTCGACTTGGTGGCTCTGGCGATCTTAAGCATATCGGTGGCATTAACCCTTTTGCCCACCTTCCAAGGAGTTTTGTCAAGTTCAATGTAAGTACTTATATATAGTTTTACCAGGATCTGTTCGTAGGCAAAGCGAGCCATACTGTATTTTTCTTACGCTTGTTTGGCTATTTCGAAAGACAGGGAGGGATATTCGGTTTATATTTGGTTGTCAGAAAATAGTTAAATTTTTTAAATATAGTATTTTCACCTTTCCCGCACTTACATACAATGGCCATTGTTTTCAAAGCTGCCCCTTTTTTTTAAACATGTTTTTTTTTTACATAAGTTCTACTCAGAATCGGGAGCGTAGAAAAAAATTGTATCCAAATATCCATACAATTTTCAAACTTTCCTTTCGGTTACTACCATACAAAGTCTAACGGAATGGAAAAAAATCTTGGGACACTTTGTTTCTCCTATAAGGATCGAACAAACTCGCGATTCTGAGTAGAAATCGCATAAAAATTCAAAGTCGCGGACAACATTGAAAAAGAAAACAAAAGAAAAAAGTTTATACTTAAGAGAAAAAAATAATATAAAATGAAAATAGAATGAGCTATGACAAGTATCGGCTTCGAACGATTCGAACCCGTGTCATATGTATTCTAGTGTCGTAATGATGTCTAGGTCGAAGGATCGTGCACATTATGTTTGGAAGTTTGAAGCATTGATATAGAGTACGATAGACTGATAACGCGGTACCTTTTGTACCGACTAAATTTTTTAAAAATGCGTTTCCTTTCTGTGCATTTAAAACTACAATTTCGTATATGCCTAGTTAGGGATGAATCACACTGGAACGGGACGGCACGGCGCGGGAAGGGACGATCTGTCAGTTTCTATAGAAGACGTCACGTGACATCCGAGGGCTCGGAGCTACCACGCGATTATTAATATAGAAATTGCCGTTCCGCCCGTCCCGTCCCGCCCTAGTGTGAGTCATCCTTTAAGCAGTTAAATTTTTAAACTTCGCTTATTTAGACCATACTAAATACGTAAGACTAGGTAAGTATGATAAAATAGAAAAACCAGAACACCAATTTTTTCATGGACATTTTGTGCGATAATGAGTCAGCACATTATTTTTTCAAGGTTTGAGTTAAGTAACTGTGTGATTTCAGCTACGAAGGTGGTTGCCCCGAGGCGCTCGCGACGTACAGCGCCGTGGCGGGCGTGTGGTCTTGCTGTTACTCGCTGGGCGAGGTGTTCGGCCCGGCGCTAGGCGGCGCGCTGACTCAGCGCTATGGATTTGCGCTCAGCGCCACTTTCTGCGCTGCTGCTTGTTTTACTGTGGTACTTAATCAATATGATAAACATTGCTTACGAATCCGGTTGCCCCGATGCGCTGGCGACGTACAGCGGCGTGGCGAGCGTACGGTTATACTGCTACTTTCTGGGCGAGGTGTCCAGCCCGATGTGCTTACCATGAGTTGTACCACTACTCTGGCAGGAGCGAGACGGACATTCTGCGCTGCTGCTTGCTTCACTGTGGTACGGTCGGCCTCATAAATATATATGTGTGTCTACATTTCTAGACGTGACTGTAGGTACTTACTCAGTATTATATGCTTTGAATGTCAGTACATACCAAGATAGCATGTTTTGCTCATGTTGAAGGTCTCACATCTCCATATTTCCTCAAGGGAAATTATCTGGCTCAATGGACAGAAAATTAGCCACCTATTTAAATAATTAGAAAAATAAAAATCTTTTTAAAAATCTTATTTTAAATTATTAGTTTACCGAGTATTTCGAGAAATCTCTAAAGCTCTAACCTATATTAGTGCTTGACACTTAGATAGATACTCTTATAATCAAATAATACTCTCATAATCAAATGACCCTCACAAATCTCACAACATTGATTGAGCGGAGCGTATTGATTGTTACCATTAATAAAATTTAGCCCACTAACCAATTAGGTATCTGAAACTATAGTATGACCAGGATTCGTTCTCGTTCATGCATAGTCAGAGATAGTCATTACAGTCTTTTTCTTCTGCTAGTACTGCCACCTCTGAAAAGAGATGGATTTAGTTTTTTTTTTTCTACTATAACTGCACTCCTTGGAACGCCACTCGCCAGGCTATAGTTGTCAATCACGAGCCGGATAACGTATGCTTGAACTTGAGGCCATGCACAAAGAGTCAGTAAGATTTTGTTTACAGGCAGTGATCGCATTGGTCTTCTTCTCGCTTCGCGAGTCGTCGAAGTGGGCCATGGAGGCGTCGTGCTCGGAGTCGCTGCCGCGTTCCGACTCCACATGGAGCAGCGGCCACTTCTGCTCGCGCAGCGCGCCCGAAAGCCGCCTCGACACCTCCCCGCTGCTCACACCCTGCTCCCGTTCCGAGAAAGGCTGTAAGTTAAACTATCTGCTACAGTTTGACACGATGTGTCTAGTTAGACGAGTGTGTTCTACTCGCGCAGCCGCACTGGTGTCGCTGCTGCCGCTTTGAGAAAGGTTGTAATTTCGACTATCTTCTAGACTCTTTTGCTCTTACAGCATAGAGAGAATCATACTGCCATTCAAGGGCGCATACGGCGTCAAACCCCACCGTCTTGTAGCCTATCTGAACATATTGTGGGCTATGATCCTCTGTGGCCTTCGAAGGAGCGCTTTTGTTTTGTTTTTCAAGCGCTCTGCCAATACTTATCGGCGCACCGTACAGCGCCATGCTTCGGACGACCGGCGAAGAGACGCCGACAGCTTGAGGTCTTCCTAAGTTTGGGAGCAAATGACCCAGCCCAATCGACTTCCCCTATCTCATCAGCACGTAACCGCCAACTCCTTCCTCCGAACGTTAAAATTTATCCAGCATTCAAGAGGGCCTTTTTGGTGTAATGTAGCATCGTCATAGGTAGCTAATAAGCGTCATAATTTGCTAATGAAATGTATCGGGTGAAGACAGTGTCAGTGTAACAAACATTGTACAACATTATCTTTAGAATCTAGATATTATGAAACGTTAAATCCTGAAGTCTTTCTAGATTTTCTTATCTTGTATTTTGTTTATCAACATGAGTTATTTATTGACAAGAGCTTTCAGCCCATGGTCCATCTTACAGACGAAATTCCGAAGAAATCCGAATTCCGATTGCTCACACAACCCAAAGCGTAGGTATTATAGCAACAAAGCTTGGTTCATATATGACAATGTTTTTTTTTACAGGTTCTTATTACCCATATGAAACATCGACGCCGAAGTCACTATGTATAAAGCATAAAAACCCAAACAAGAGTGGATCGGCCAGTGTCTCAGAAACAATTGTCAACTTTCTTAAATTTGATTTTGTTACAAATACTTTGTTTGAAATTCGAAAGAGAAATAATCAATCAAACTCTAGTTGCCCTAACGCTGGCCTATATCAAAACTACATGGGCCGAGCAGATCAAGAATATTTAAACAATAACAAATATCATAATCATTTTGATAATGATGAAATCAAAAATAAAGATGGAGTAAATGCTGACACTTATTGTTCGTATCTAGAAAATGCAATATTTGGAAGCTCTGCCATCCTTGAAAATGTACACAGGGATAATCTGCTAGTAAAAAGAAATAACAAAGGACTGGTGTCTACAACGTCTAATGGCTGTACTGATAGAAAGGCCACTGATGATATTCTGAGATACAATCTCGAAAAGGTTAATTTCTACGAGAATATTGAGCCGTGTCCACCAATGGATAGCATATCTGTAAGTATCCTTATATTCCTCATCCTACGCCATATTCCCTTACCGTTAAGGCGGATGAGGAAATGTCATCAGGTTTTACTGTATTTTTATACAAAGTCCTTTGTTGTCCTTTCTGTTCATCCCTTAAATCCTAGAAACCAAATGCATCACAAGAACTAGATTCCGAAGTAGATTGGTTATGCATATACAACGTGTTTTTGAGCAATTGCTTTAAATTCAAGGATGCATTCTTTAGCTTAATTTAAGTTAATTTCTCAAAGACACTGGTATTCTAATTAGCTCCATTTAGATAATAACTACTAATTTAATTTTATCTCAAATGGGATTTGCATGTGTGTAAACGGAGTATGAGTATTCGACAGGACATTGATATGTCATAGTTGTCACTTACTTAGTAAAGTCAATTCTAATGCCCGTTCTACATTAGCGGTTGATGCAAAATGTAATTATTTTGTATGAGAAATTAATAAAATAAAAATTAACGGATTCAATAAATCTAACTATGCGATTCTGTTTCTTTAATTATACCAAGCCACATGACGAAGTTAAAGCAAATGCTCGAGAACACCCTGTATATGAACTGTTTTTTTTTTTCAGAATCCTTGCGAATGTAAGGATGGTGTGACATTTTTCACGGGGACAGTGGCATTATCCTCAACTGGCGCATGTGAAGTTTAGTCCAATTTGCTTAAAGAAGCTATTTGAATTAATTTTATACCAAAATATCAAATATATTATTTTTATAAAATTAGTTGGTAAGCTCTAATTGTATTTAGCACATTTGTTAGGAGCTATTGTTATACGTATTATATAATTTAAATCAAACTTGCACCTGTTTGATTTGAAATAGCAAGCATTATTTCATACTTCTAACTTAAGTATCCTAGTCTACTAGGACAGCACGAAACAAACACGCCATGGCTACCTATTTCCGGGCTCTAAAGTCATGTAGGACACACATCGACGAATAGATGCTTAGGTACTCGGTGAGTAACTACGTATGTCGACCCAGTAATGTCGACCTCGGTTCTGATGATGTCACGTGGCCTCTTAACTTTTTTGGACATTGTATTTTATTTACGTAATGGTTTCTAAACCACGGGCTGTGCCTGTCCAACTATGCACAGTAAAAATACGATACAAAAAGCGTACCATCGTACCTAAAAGTGTGTCTTTACGGAGCTCACACTTTATTACGAGGGACAGAGTTCCAGTGAAAGTCAAAAACTTCAGGTGCTTTAATATTTTTCAATAAGTATAAGAAATTAAATTATGTACCTATGTATCTGCTGTATCCGTACATAACAGGATATTAAAATAAAATCGTATCTTCAAATGTTTTTAATTATTCGAATAGTATACCATTAATAATAATAGTTTAAAATAATTAGTTCTTTTTTACAAAGATACTCTAACTTAATTTTTCGGTGCTCAAACATATCAAATATGCCTTGAACTTTTGGTTAATTTTTGTTTGATTCTATACATATTCGCGAGAAGAGAAAGACAGCAATTTGCCTCTCGCGGGCGAAGCAATCGGATCGGAGCCATCGGAGGGTTGTTAGGTGGGCACATAGGAGGGTGGCAAAATTTAAGTAGCGGCAGCACCCCTCATCTAGTTAGAGCGAGAGGGATCGTGTTGTTTCGCTCTAGTGGGTGTCTATGTTCTCACGGGTATGCGCTCCGGGTACCTCAGATTTCTGATCGACTATCAACGTTCACCAGCTACTTGTCAGCACTGTTAAAAGGTAAATATACTAAAATGTGATTTATGAATAATTGACATTCTGCTTGCGTCCGTAATAATATACCTACCCAAAATGTAGGTAACATAAGATGTGAATTAACCTAATATATTTCAAATCCTCAGAAAAGAGGACCTTGAATATAAGTAGGTACATATAGGGTAGAGGTTCTAAAAGATGAACGTTTGGTTTAAAAATCACATTAATGAAATCCTGACGCACTCTCCAACCTTGGGAGTATTTTTTACTATAACAATTACACTTTCTCATCACAGATATTTAAACCCTAAAAATTAATTTATCATATCCACGTCTGCGGCCGTGAGGTCTCGCTGAATATATGCCCCGCGCCGAAATCGACGTTTGTATGGTAATCTTATTTAGTATGACATTTCAATTTAAGGAAATAATGTCGTATTAAATTGAATAATGTGTCTACCTCTACTTACATGCTTTTGCTAAGTAAAAAAAAATGACTAATCCCGCTACCTGATCAATGATGGCATACTTACCTATTATAACTCGTGCCCAAAAATTTAACTAAGGCAAAATTTATTTAAATTTTTCGTCTACTTATACTAACCCTCATCTTTTAGTCCAACCGATCATTATTAGGTTACTTCATTTTGCCTTTTTACTGGTCTGTTTTTTGGGTCAAAATCGTTCAGTTTGTTCATCTTCGGGGAGAATTGGCCACATAATTATTTTTATAAAATTATTGCATGTTTTTATCAGGGTTTGGAATAGTATATTCTTAACAAGATTAGGTATATGAAGCATCAAATAAAATTCTAAACTTGGTTATAACATAATTATATAATTTAAAAATCGTTCATGTATTGGTTCCTCTGCTTATATTCAAAGTTTTTAAAAAGTCATACGAGTAGATTGCCCCGATATGTTCTAAATAACTAGGTATACTCGCTTGAGTTATAAAAACTGAGATACGCCCCTTCCAATAACAGATGTCCATATGTAATGTAATAAAATAGCACGTAAATGTTGTTTAGTAACGTGAGCCGCCGGCGAGCCGATTGCAACGGCGCCGGAGCCGCGGTTCGCCGCCGCCAGTGCCTCAGCACCTGCAGGCAGATCCACTCCGGCGGCGCCCCCACAATGAAGCTATTACTACTTGTTGTCGTTGTGGCTGTAGTCACTGCAGAGCAGCAGAAATCAGAATGCGATACCGTCCATGTTCGTAGCAAGATTCACAAAATAGTCGTTTTAGCGCACGGAATCAATCGGCCCTACCAGCTATCTATTTACAGACATGAACACCAAATCTTCTTCAGCTATAACGTCGGAAAAAATGAAGAAGACACATTTGAAATCGGCTACATAGAAAAGGACAAGAAAAATGTAACCGCTATAAAAGGGGTCTTAAATGGGTTCGCATCGGCGGTGGACGAGGAAAACCATCACGTGTACCTGGGAGGCAGCAAAGGTGTTTACAGATATCACCTGAAAAAAAGCCATGATGATCTCGAGAATATAATCAGCGGCCATAATATATGGTACATGTTTTTTTACAAACACCTTTACTTTATAGATTTTCCTTCACAAAAACTGTTCGTATATAAAAATAATGAGACGGGAGCAGTGCATCAAGAGCACATAAAAGAAAAGATATACCAATATGTTATCGACAGAGATGGTGATCAGTATATTACAACGGACAACGGGCTGTTCCGCATTAAGGCGGGCTCCAACGAGCGCCACCATTACTCCGACATCAAGCTTTTCCGCGGAGCAGCTCTGGATAACAAGGGACACGCGTACTTTTGTGGCAGCCATTACATATACGCAACAAATAAACATAACCATACTTTAGAGGAGATAGCCAAAGTACGCAATGTGTTTGGAATCACATTTGATAGCCAAGACAATATTATTTATTCTGATCCCAAGAACATCGTCAAATTACTGCCTGGAGACTGCAACTAAACCTTACTAGAAATATTTACGGTGTTAGTAAATGGCAGGGTCAATTAGAATTTTCTATAATTAGAGGCAATATTTATTTTGTAAATTGCAATAAAGTAGAGGTTATATATTTACTGCAATATTTGTTTTTGTACCTACCTATATTAATAATACCCTTGCTTGGTGGTAAAGCAGGTACTTAGACTATTGTGTGCAGTGTTTAAGCAAAAATAACTTATTGCTAGTTGGCAATAAGGTTTTACTGCGTTGTGGTATGTACTTGTTGCAATAGTTCAGAAATAGTGTGCTTACCATAAGTTAACCGTAGGCGTTAGCGACTGCGCGTTTCTAAAGTATGTCCGTCTCGCTCCTGCCAGAGTGGTAGGAGCGAAACAGACATACCTACTTTAGAAACGCGCAGTCACTAACGCCTATGGTTAAGTACAACTCATGGTAAGTACATACCTATCTTTACACGAAAACGACACGTTTGCAATCGATCAAGTCGGCCCTGACTAAAATCGATTGCAATTATCACTTCCTAACAACTCGCTAATTTATCATAAGCATATATTATACCTCCAAGTGCCTCTAAGTAGGTAGTACATGGATTTGCAACACTTTTTACGGTTATTTCTTTAAATGAATTCCTCCTCTTATAAAGTCTGCTTAATATGTAGGTAACCTATTACCAAGTCTTTAAAACTAAAATTGATAGATCTCGCAGTAAAAAATTAAAAAGCTTAGGGTCACGAAGCTGATTCAGTGCTGAAACACAATCGTGACGGGACGACATACTCCTCATAATACCTATACCTAACTGGATTTTTTGACTAAAATACTTATATGAGTTACGCTGCAAACTGCCGACAGACCGCCAGTTTCCCTTGTAAAGTGTGTTACGGTGTTTGCCTCTTATTTATCAGTTACTAATTGCCGAGGTAATAAAGATATATTCTCTACACCTCACCTCACCTTCCCCCGACTACTGCTCACCACTCGCCACCCAGGGGGCGGAGATGACGTCATCGACTACGTGAGGGGGGCACTGAACTGGCTTTTGGCTTCGTGCTTACAGAATCCCCAACCTGTATGAACGAAGTATATTTTACCTACCTACTGCAGAATGAGCTCTAGGAGAATATTAATTATGAACTACTTAACTAATTCTCTATTAACCTATCGACTCGTTATTTTTATTAGCAGCAAAAGCATTTATTAATGTTAATCTTTACAAAGTAACACATTTATATGGAAATAAAAACCACTAAACTTATAAAAACGAAGGCTCTCAGTTATTGTTTAAAGGGTTCCGTACCAAAATGGTAAAAAAGGAACCCTTATGGTGCGACTTAGTCTGTCTGTCTGTCTGTTACATCGTTAAATATCTCGAGAACTGTTAAAGCTACCGATTTGAAATTTGGATTTGCTATAAACAAGGTTAACCCAGACACGTTGAGAGAGAATTTATCATATATTTTAATTTATTTTAATTGAACAATGCCCGATAAAAGAGGGCGCTAAATTTTAAAGTTTAGTTACTGAGGCATGTGGAATATCATTTAAAAAGGCTGGATTTGTTCATTAAAAAAAAAAAAAATTTTACAGTTAATATTTTTTATTTATAATCGAAAATATAAAAAAAAATCCATTCCCATTTTTTTCATAAGGAAGCCTTTTGTTATAATATAGAGAACGTGTTTACCTTTTCCTGCCCGGCCAACAATATCAATAGAAAAGACGATGTTTAGTTACAACACAAGCCTTATTGAGCTTGTAACGTGGGACTAGGTCGATTTGTGTAAGATTGTCCCATAATATTTATTTATTTATTATTTATTTATTTATTTTTTAAATTGCTTTAAGTTCGTCATGTGTATCGTTAATTATTATAGAAACATCTTTATTTAACCGTTCTTTTTGTTTTTTATTGTTATTTTAAAATTACAGATGTGTTAATGTAGTGTTTTATTGCGGTACACATTTTATCCTGGGAGTTCCATGTAACTCATGTAAAGCATATGGTTCAGACAAAATTTACTCAATCGTCCCAAGTAACAAAAACAAACGTGGACAAATACTACAAGACATTTAACGGTTAGCGAAGAAGACAATGTTATACAAAAAATATCGTACTATGCAAACCGCAACACACATGATTTGAAAAGCGAAATGTCAAGTGCATATTCTTATCAGATTATTTTACGACAACTCTGAATTTAAAATCGAATATACTTATATCTCTATAGCTTTTCTATCGACCTCCTCTAGCGACGGTTCCACGCCATGAATGTCCGTTAGACTTTGGTTTTTAGGCGATTCTTTTATCTGCGTCCCTCAGCCCTCTTGCATCAAAAGTTGATAGGAATTCAAAATGATGTTAAAAACCTCGTTTTTTGCATAAATATTAAATCTCCACATTTATGTTTTGTGAGTCACCGTATTTAAATCAGTGCTATACAACGCGCCGCTTACGTCCCGCCAACGCTCTGCCGTTTCAGTGTGCGGAGGGCTTCAGTAAAATAATCTCAAATTGAGATCGATACGCTTGTCCTAGACATATTTGTTCGATGATAAAATAAAAATTGGTCCCTATAATAAAATAAAATAAAAATTGTAAAACCACCTTATACCAGATATATTTTAGAATAACTCTCTGATCATACCCTAATAAGAACATAGTAAATACAAAATAATACATATGTAAACTCCAAGTTTTATCCGTTATCAGAATTAACGATACGGTCCTGACATTCGCAGGCACAGTTAATTTATTTAATTTCAAAAATTAATACTTTAAAAAAATTTTCATACCTACAAAATAACTACACGTTACCGCTAATGTACTTATAACGGACATAACAATTAATTCTACTAAGTAAGTGATACCTATGACATATCAATGTCATGTCGAATACTCATACTCTGTTTACACACTTGCATAGGTCATCAAATAAATCAAAATTAGTGATTTTCTCCAAAGTACAGTTAATTTTCTTTGAGAAATTAACTTAATTTCAGCTAAGGAATGCACCCTCGAAATTAAAGTAAATCATTAAAAACTCATGTGACTCAAGAATACGTAAAAGGATATTCGCAAATACATATGAAGAATATATAAAACTTGTTGGACTTTAATATGACCAGTGTCGTTATGAAGAGCACACAATGTATGCAAACAAGCAAGTCAAGAATGAGAGCAGGACGCTGTAGGTGGGTGCTTCGGCGCTATTGCCGCACACCATTCTCCTAGAGGCCACCGACAGGTTTTTGTTTTGTAGCAGGCTGTGGACCGACTCCACTTCCCAGCGGGACATGCTGCGCGGGTCCCGGGAGAACAGCACGGAGTAGAGCTCGGCCGATTGCCCGTTCGCGCCTTCTTGGCAGAAGTTGAGGACCAGGTGGTCGTTAACTGCCTTCAGCACTTGGACGGCTCCGGTAAATTGGCGGTATGTGCTACGGTGGCTCATGGAACCTGTAAACAAATTAAATAGGTACCTATATAAAAAATAAAACATACAAATACCGAGCATAAGCAGGCGTAACAAATAACAATTGCTTTGCTTCTGTTTGTGCATCTGCTTACAGGAAGAGGGTATTTTTGAGAAAAAGATAATCGCTAAGCCATGGTGATTATCACACTTTCGTTGCAAGACTGCCGTGCTGTCCCGGTGCGAAAACACAAAAAGCTGTTAAAGAGCTGTTTATTTGAATATGTCTACGGTTAAAGCTGAATACTCAGCTGAATAAGAGCTAAAAAAGCGCTTTTCAGCCGTTATACATCTAAATTGGACACAAATTATTCAGACGATGAAAAATATCGATGCTATTTTATGAAATATCGTCCGGAAAATTGCATTGGTACTTTAAATTGGGATACACCTGTATATTGTGTATACCAATCAGTTTTGTTTCCTTGCAAAGCGTTTTTTTATGTAAGAAAAGTACGACTTAGGCAGTTATTACCGTAAAAGTTTTTTTGATACCTAAGTTAGTTACCAATAAATATAATTAAGGTAAACGCCCTGTGGATGTCACTATAAGGAGGGAAGTCACACATTTTACAAATAATGTCTGAAATATCAAACATACCGACTGTGCATGCATGTGTAAATATCCCCCCTTCGGCCTCAAAAATAGTATTTTAATCAAAATAATTAAATATAAACACGCGATATTAATATTTTAATCAATTATATATCAGTTTTAATAATCAAATACCAAAACACGCATAATTCTAGTTCTTTTATGATCTTCACTTTTACAACACAAGTTCTAACATATTCGCTAGAAACACCTACTTATAGAAACTGTCTCTCAAATAGTCAACTATTTACTGAATCGAAAGAAAAATTTTGAACACAATTCGCAAATGGCTCTAGCTATTCATTTTGGGGTATATTAATAAAACATTTTTTTAATTAGTTGGTTTGCAAAAAGTCATCCACTGGGCTGTTTACCTTAGCTTAAAAAAGCTACATCTTATTCGCTTGAGCGCAAAGCAAAGTATTATTACACGTGTCCTGATTAAAGGGACGGTCGATAACATGAAACAATGGAAATTGCATTGGCGGCATTGGCGCGTGATTATAGAGCTACTCGTATTTCACTGCGTCTCCTTAATTATTCAGACACATCGATCAAAGACGGCATGCAAATATTTCCTTCAGTGTTTCACCTATCATGCATTATTTTGGCGAGCATATTGATGATTAACTATTTGATTAAAGGATGACTCACATTAGAATGGGACGGGATGATCTGTCAGGTTCTATAGAAAACGTCACGTGACATCCGAGGGCTCCAAGCTCTCACGTGATTCTTTCTATAGAAATGTACATCTCGTCTCGTCCCGTCCCGTCCTAGTGTGATGTGAGTCATCCTTTAGTACATAAATACCTTACATATATTGTACATAACAGTTATATCGAGAGCTTAATTCAGCATAGACTATTTTTACTCGTTTTTTTTATGCTATAGGTGGCAAACGAGCAAGCGAATCGCCTGATGGTAAGGGATTAACGTCGTCCATGGACACCCGCAACACCAGAGGTGTGAGGTGAGGTGTTTATAAAATAATGGATGGAGAAGATTAGTTGGACCGAGAGAAAATCGAACGTGGAAGTTCTCAACCTTGTGCAAGAGATGAGGTCTCTGTTGCAAATCATTGAGAATAGAAGAGGAAAGATGTTTGGGCACCTATTACGACACGACGAATTCATAAAAAATATTGTGGAAGGGAAAGTAGAAGGATGGCGGAAGAGAGGGAGGCCAAGAAGAACATACATGGATCAACTTAAGGAAAAGATAAACGTCGTGTCGTATCAGGCGGTCAAACGAAAGGCTCAAGAAAGAGATACATGGAAATTGCTCCACCGACAAGAGCTTGACTCTTAAATCTATGATGATGATGATGATAAAATAATAGTAGCTTATTTTATTTGTTTGATTCTGCTATATGATAGTGATATACGCGATGTGGCCATAGTTAATGCGCCTTTGGTGTTAATGGAGAAATGTATCAATCAGTTCTATGATCCAACCTAGGTAAGTAGGTATTATTAATTGTTATATAACACAGTGTCATTTTTCTGTATTTCTGATCTTTCTTTTGTTACGGTCGCTAAATGTCCCACCGTGCTTAGCCAAGATGCCAACCGCTCACACTTAATAACGTATCGCAGCTACCTCTCTTTATCACTCTTCCTTATTAGTGTGACAATGACAGTTGCGTTTCCTTAGCGACTGAGCGTGAGCGATTGGCATCTTGGCTACGCACCTTGCATCGTGCAAGCATTATGCAAGCGAGCATTTACGTGACTGGCAAAATCGCCGGCGATGACGCGCTTGTAGGCTGACGCTTGTAAGCGGCTTGCTGATACGAATCACTGCGAGCCGCCGATACCAAACATCGAGGCATTACGCAACAATTTGCTGACGTGAAAACGCTTACGTCCGAGGCTAGGAAATTAGTTATTTGTACAACAAGAGAGCAAAGTTCGTATTTGTTCTGAGTGCCAATTTTGAGTCCAGAGCAAGCGAAAGATTCTATAATAGAATCACGAGCGTAGCGAGTGATTCTAATTTAGAATCTTGAGCGTAGTGAAGGACTCAAAGGCACGAGATGCAAATAACTTTGGTCTCGAGTTGAACATACAACTTTTCACCTCAGCAGGAAGAAAAATAGATTAAAACCAAAATGAACGGACAGGAAGGCTTTATTAATTTTAGAATACTACTTTACTAATTTAAGAATACAAAATATTACCTCTTACTAAATTTAAGAACATGAGGTTAGATTTCAAATGAATCTTTATGGCATTTGCGTCCTTATTAACAACCAACAAAGTATTACCTTTACCCGCGATTTGGCCGGGAGGAAACTTAATTCGGCGTTTTTGACCGCTTCTTTCAATTCTTCGGGTGTTGCCGTAGCTTCATCACTATCACTACTAGCTAGTATCACTCATGTTTTCAGTTCAGATAACTTTTATCTTTAAAGCAATTCAAAAGAGAAGCTATTGAGGAAATTTTCAAATTGAGGATGACAGCCGAAACACTTTATTATTTTTAATCGCGTTCGGATACTAGATATCGTTCACAACAACGTAAATGGTAAATTGTAGAAATTATTTTACTACAGATTTACACGTGAGGAAACGTGAATCAACAAATGGTTAATATTATACTTATAAATATAAAATAAAAATCATAAAATTTTAAAGTGAGAGATATTTAAAAATGAAAACGTACGAGTTTTTGAACGTGGTTCTGGCTCTGTTTAAACATGATATTACACGGGGCGATTTATCGCAAGCCGTCACTGCCATCGTCCTTCGTGCACTTCCTTCATCTCACATTGCCTATTCCTGTATTGCATAGTAGGGTACGACGGGACGGGCCCGACAAAACGCACCGTCTAGACATGTCCGTACAGACAGGTCAATCAAATTGGCTTTGATGTGATTGTATGAACGATATAATCTAATGAGGACTACCGTATTTTTGCTCACCAGGCGGCGCCACTCCTGCGTGGGTCCTTGTCAAGCGCCATTAGTATGAGTTAGTATGGCGCGAAACCAATATTAGAATTGATTATTTTTCATTAATGTCCATGTTAAAAGAGGTACATTCAATTCTAACTATTTTATATAACCTCTAAATTTACGTTAAATTAGGGCTGTGTTATTTTACACTTTCAATTTAAAGCTTATTTTATAGCCAAAGTAATATTTTTTTAGTATTTAATATATTTCTATGTAATGATTCATCTAAAAGTGCATATTTTCGAAATAAGCACGACTTAAATTAAAAACTAATGAGAAATGTACTGAAAATGACATATAACCTCTTTACATAGGACCCACGTTCCACTAGCGCCCCTTGCGGCAAATTCACTCGCGGTAGTCCTCATTGTTAGAAAATTGGCCTCATCTGGCTGAATGGGCCAGGATGCCATTTAATAAAAAAGTTGCATGTCTTGACTGAACATTGTCAATCTGACGTTTATTTTCCTCACGCTCGCAGCAAAATCGCATTTTGCTCACTGGTTTCGCATATCAAAGTAAGCCTTTTCGAGCTGCTGAGGTGAAATAGTTATTTATTATACAAGGGGGCAAAGTTGTTGTTTAACTCTCGGGCTTATATTGAGACCCGACTAAGCGAAAGATTCCAAAATTGAGCCACGAGCGTAGCGAGTGGTTCACTAACTGGAATCTTGAGCTTTACGAGGGTCTCAAGGCACGAGAGTTGAACAAACTTTGCCGCCGAGTGTAATAGGTACAGCATTTTTCCCCTCACTATTGCGAGGAAAATACAGACTACATACGATTATAAATCTTATCCACATGTAAGTTATCTTGAAGAAACCATCAAAAATCAATTTCAAAATTTGTCATAGAGTAGGTACGCTCCTGATACTTAGATATTGCCAACAACTTACCAAGTGCGGGATAAGACATGATCACATGACCAATTTAAGGTGTGACCTCCGATTGCGCATATTTACTAAGGGCATATAGGACTCACTTATACTGGACTGTTGGTAAGTGATAGGAATTAGATTACTTTGTCCCACATGTGGATAAAATGCGTTTTTCCACGCTAGTTTTAAAGGACAAAACAGCGCTTTCCGAGCTAGTGAGGGGAAAAAATATTTAATAGGTAGTTATTTATTATATGTATTTATAAGGGACAAAATTGTTATTTACCTCTCGCGCTTATATCGAGACCTAATCAAGTGAAATATTTCATAACTCAGCCACGAGCATGGCGAGCAAATACTAGAATCTTAAGCGTAGCGAGGGTCTTAAGAGGGCGCAACGCAGAGCGTAATAGAGAGTCGGAGAGTGGCGCCCTCATTGGGGATTGTGTTTTGTAATAAACTTTTCCATTTCTCTATCATCCATGCTACCGTCGCGCGTCATTGTAGTCATACTAATTCTAAAACTTTTGGTCTATGACACATAATTTCGATTTAGGAACTAATTTTATGCTTTACGAAAAATAGACACATATTTCAGTTTAGTGATAAGACCAAAAGTAAGTAATCCAAAATTATTTCATATTTATAAACGAAAAGTTGCGGAATTAGTAGGAACTACTACGATGATACTACGGACTATAGAGAAATTGAGAGGTTTACTAGAACACACAGTCCCCCTAATGAGGGCGCCACTGGATGCACTGCGCGCTCTTAAGGCACGAGAGGCGAACAGAGGGTGTATGTGTAATACAATATTTTTCACGTCACAAATAAGAACTGTACACGGGTGGATTTTCAAAGAGCAATTAATTTTTAGGTGTCACACACCTATTACACCTAAATGTATTACATAATTGCTCCAAATTTATTGTATTCAGCACTATAAAATACAACGGCGCACAACATAAATTAGGTAGTTATAAATATAACCAAAACAAAACACATCAAAAATAATCATTACTAGGCGAAGTTTGTGAAGTTTGTCACACTCACGATTACTTAGAAAAATATAGCTCAGCTTCACATCTGTACGACAAATATCAAGTTATTTACCTACATAATTAGAAACATAATTGCCTATATAAAATCAAAATCACAATATTTATTACGCGATTCACTTTCGCCCTGCGGTAACGTCATATGTTTGGATTGTTATTTAAGGATGTAGAATAGGGAATATTCACTATTTTTTTAAATACTGTTGGATGATAGCTTTTATCATAAAAATACTGTAAAATAAATTTCAGCGCATAATAACTAAAATTTAGTAGATAAATCTTCTTTCAAAAACTCCAAATAAAAACGGGCGTTTGAAACGCCCGCCATTCCGACAAGCTGAGCCGTGACGTCATTTCTCATCTAAGGCCGGCACACAGTCTGAATCAGGGCCTATACCACGAAAATCGAACGATTGCGAATTTATACCTCCGTCTCTGTCACACTTGCATATTAGAGTGACAAAGAGGTTTCCCGTCAATGCCAATTTTCGATGTTCGTGGTAGGCATGCAAATTACGATGCATAATTACAATTATATTGTGAATTAATAATGCATAAAATTACGTACAATTTAGATATTGCTCACACGTATCCTGATTTTTTCAGATATAATAAATTTCTCAGATCAATTGATGTGAATTAAGATTATGATTTATGAACGTGTTTGATCGGCCCAACATAACCTAAAAAATGTTTATTATTTAATTAGTCTTGTATTGTTCAGCCGATTGTGTTTACATTTACAATGGAAAACGACATACAAGTCATAAAACCGCTTTAAAGATGGGATATGTATTGGATTGTGCCAAAATGCAAAAATATGAGTAGCAGAACGAGAAACACTAGATATCTTATGAAGGAAATTCCATACGAGAACATGTATACAATTTGACACAGACGATTCACGATTCGCATGCTTTTTTTTTAATGATCTGGATATCTGGATCTGGATCTGCTTCTGTGCCGGCTGTACACCAAACATTTGAGAAACCGAGACGCGAGATTACATACAGCGGCTCTCTGTTCATTCGCGTTCTTGGCTTGGTGTACAGACACCACTATCCAATGACGTCACACTCGACGTCACAGCGTTTTAACCGTTTGTAATTTCACACATTTTTTTGCACTTTTCAATAATTATTTTCACAGCTAAAATAAAATTAAATTAAGAAATTTTGATAGGGATATAATGCTGAACCAATATAGTTTCTGAGAAAAAAATATAAGCCTTATCTATTTCAAGTGCATATAGCCTATTACTATATATTATTTAAATATTGTTTTAAGTCGAATAGCTTGGTTTGTTTGCCTATGAATATGTTTAGATCATCATTTCTAGGCGCCATTTTGTCATTTCCTGGTAACTGATCCAGGAAAATGGCGTGTGTGCCAGGAAAGTATCACAAATAATTTATGAAGTATGTTTGAAAGGCAACGTTTAGGGAAAGTTGTTAGTGACATCTTGATTCTTAAAATTTCACTAGTTATTTTAAATATAAACGCCATTTCGCTGCCATTTGCGTCATTTCCTGGCTGAAGGTATTTCAATTTCTCATTGCAACAAACTTAAGTACCGCTTTAATGGGGTTTCGTAGCCCAAAGTCCCTGTACTATTTCAAACTCCATCCAAATTTAAGGTATCCGTTATTTCTTTGGTACCTATACCTACCTACTCAAAACTATCGTTTAAAAGTGTATGCTACCACCTAACATGTAAACGCGTAAATGAGTCAAAATTTGCATCAAATTACTTTTCCCGTTGCAGTGGATAAAATGCGTTTTTACCCGCAAATTAAAAAGGTTGAAGGAAGGCTTTCCGAGCTGAAACGTAATGATTGAAACATGATGAAAATCTCTTCAAGTTCATTTTAGACCAAAGTATGGTAGTAAATAAAAGTTGTCACCGTTTTGTCCACCGAAGGCTTGCCAGTAGCCAGCGGAGTTGTTGTTAAAGTAGAGCGCGTACTCCACGGTCTCGCCCTCCTCGTCCCACACGAGCCGCAGGTGCCGGTACATCTGGCGGAACTGGGCGTTCAGCGCCTCCACGTGGTGGAGCTGCCTGTATGAGTGGTGCTGAAATCATAATCATATATTACAATCAGGCAATTCTTTTTTCAAACATTTTTCAAACAAAATTGGAGCTTTATCGGTACCATCTCGCGCTTTTGGATCGCCAGCAATTGCGCGATTCGAAAGTACACCTATGCTTTTTGCTCGTTCTTAACTGTGTGCTTATTATGAGTTGTACGTGGCCGTATTCGATAGCGACTGCAGCGTTTAGGGGTATGTCCATCTCGCTCCAGCCAGAGTAATGGTACAAGCGAGACGGACGTACTTTCGAGCGCCGCAGTCGCTATCGAATACAGTCACGTGCGACTCATGGTAAGCAAACTGGTCGGAATGAGTTGCAAATACTTTCGAATCGAGAAGTCGCTATCGCCTCGTGGTTAAGTAAAACTCATAGTAAGCACTCTTAACACGTACCTACCTATCTACTTTCAATGAAAATTATTGTAAACATAAATAAATCTTTTTATTTATTTTCGCAAAAATATCACTTGTCGTAAGTAAAAGGACGTGCATACGTGTCTCGAAAATACCGCTTGCCGATTTTTGTGAAGGATGAGTTGAAGAATATAAGATTTGACCAAACGTCAAATCTGCCATTATATCAGTCAGGAAACTGTTTATATTAAATACAGTACTAAAAATGCATAAAACCTTACCTTATAAGTCTTTGCTCCCTACTAATAGAAGACGCAAACAAAATATTGCACCAATACCTCTCTGCAAATCACGTTTTGCCAATTTACAGTTTCTTAAACTCTCGGCTCTACTATATAATAAAACTAATAAAACACTAAAGTTCCACCATTTACAGTTACACAAATGCAAAAAAATACTTACAGATTGGTTAAAAACTCTGAGCTATGACGAGGTGGAAGCGCTAATGTGATGTAATTAAATGAATAATAATAATTAAATTATTTGCATAAACACGCACACACGCACACACACACACACACTCATTTACACATTTTGTATTGTAATAGATCTATTTTTAAACTATTATTTTTTTATAAATTGAAAGAGATGTCATATACTACAGAAAAAGTGACCAAGGTCCCCGGTGAGCAGGGCTGGGATATTATTTTTTTCTCATTTGTATACTTAAATAATTTTATTACTGTTAAATTTACTTCTGCATAGAAATCGTTTATATCTGTTAATTTGACAATTCTACTTGTTGTTACTGGAAGAGCGGGGTCTCCTGACACAGGTATTCCATACTTACTAGGAGACTCCAACCTTTAATTATTCTACCCTGTATTATTAACAAATAAACATTTTTCATTTTCATTTTTTTTTTCATATAATTTTTTGCTTCTTTAGCCTCAATTTCCCTGTCCTCGCGGGCACCTTGTATATAAGTTTATTTCGAGACAAACAGTAACGTACAGTTTGGTTTAGGTGATCAGCGGGTCTAAGATGGTTATCCACGAATGTCATAAGATAATGCTATAAGTTGATAAACTGACAAGTTGCACGGATAGCGCGACGGCGACAGCTGCCTAATGCAAAGACATTTGACAGAACTGTTTAAAATTATCAGAAATTGTCAGAACGTGCCGACAAATTATTGTCTTATCCAGCAATTATCAGGATATCAGCTTGGCATCTTAGCCCCGCAGGATGTTCTACTTAATCTAGATAGTGCCGAAGGCAAAGGTATTAACGCGTATCGCGAGGCGCAATGTAGTATGTTGGGTGCGACTGTGTTTGCAACTGTTTTGGACCAAATCTCAAAACAGAGTATCCCATGCACACCAAACCATCTTTTTAAAAACATCAAGATTAACTATACCAGGATTCCAACCTAGGACCTCCAGCTTCGTAGGCTGCTTCACTACCGACTAGGCTACGGAGGCCGTTAATAAAATGTAATAAATATTCAGCACGTCTAGCACGACTGTCCAGTCGCGGCGCGAGAACTGACAGTGTTGTTACATGTGAATAAATACTTTGTTTTCATCACGGAACACTGGCGACTTTGAGTTCTCTTCCTGTCAATTGCTATCGCGCGGTGTAAGTTGTGCTGCGAAATGCGAGAGTTTTGACAGACGCGAGAAGGGTTTGTCTACTCGCGGTTAAACTCGCGGGTGTAAGTTATGCTAGACGTGCATGTCTTGTCAAATATTGATCATAAAAGTGACTTTTTGAAAGATTTTTGCCAATAAAAATAAATATTAAAATATTATGTAGGACTTCCGGTTGATACTCAAGATGGCGAGGGCGTCTCTAGAATAGTTTTTTGTTTTATATCTGGTAAATGTCGTTTAATGTGTAATATTGATAGCTTTTTGTGTAGTGTAGTGAACTTAGGAAGAAGTGTGCAGTGCATGAAGAATTAATCCTGAAACGCGTCTAACCATTATTTAGCCATTACCCGGTAACCGGTTGTCCCGAGCGGGATCTCGGCCCCCGGATGCTATTTTAACGTCTAGCGAGCTTCCGAACAACGTGGTCGAAGTGGAAGTATACTAATCAATACGATTTTTTGTTGAAACAAATCAAATTATTTTATTGAATAGTAACACTACTCCTCCTGTGGGAAGAACTACATAGGGGAGACTGGCCGCAATATTTCCACAAGGATTTCTGAGCATATACGCAGTATGAAAAATCGGGATACTCGGGGTTCTGCCGTAACGGATCATTCGATGGATTCGGGTGCGCACTATATTAGATTCGAGAAGGTAACCGTGCTGGCGAAGGAAAAGTTTTTCATTCCGCGGAAAATACGGGAGGCTATCGAGATCAGTCGTCACCCAAATTTCAATCGCGATGGTGGGTGGTCAGTACCCCCTGCTTGGAAAACGGTTTTGTGTGCTGCGCCGGTGCTTAGTGTGGACGATACCTTAGAGTGTGACGTAGTAAAGCCCCTCATTCACGGCAGTCCGCCGGCACCTCCGGCATGTAATATAGCATCGTGAATGTCGTTGCCGGATGCGTGCCGTACGGCAACATCCTGCTAGCTCGGCCCACCTCCTTGCAGTCCGAATTGCACTAAATTACGGTAATAAACAATTGAGAAATGCGGCAATGCAAAAAATATTAATTATTCATTATTAAAAATGACTTAAGAGATGGCGGCATTTTTTTAATTCGAGTACAGTGTATGCGCTAAAACGCAGCGCTGCGCATCTTTCAACGAATAAGTGCGAATTGGACTGCCAGGCTGGGCCACTTGCACACCGAGTGTCCGCTACATCCAGCCATGCCGGAGTGCCGGCGGACTGCCGTGAATGACGGGCTTAAGTGTCGTGTGCAATAGTGCAGTTGACAATAGAAGTGAAAGAGACGGTAGTATCTCGCCTATACCGGTGCCGCCTGCGCCTGCGCCGACCGCGCCCCCCGGGCCGGTCTGCCGGCGTGCTCAACGCGCTGTCGTGCGCAGTGTGCGCAGAGCAATCGCCGCAAGCGCTTCTCACTCATGATTATGGGGCGCGGACCGTCCCGAAACATGTCGAGCTATTTTCGACTTTATAGACGTGAGTAACCCGGTCTTAGTATTTTAGTAACATTACTGTATATAAATTATAAAATGAAATACAATCCGAGGATCGAACTCGGGTCTTCAGCTTACGCGGCTAACGTAATAATCACTAGGCCAACTGGTCTCACCAAATGCCGGCGAATTTCCCGAGTAATATCTACTCTGTAAGCAGGCATCCGTAACTTAATAAAACCGTAATCCAAAATGCATTCCCTAGTTCTATTTACGTTAGTCCAGACTCCAGATATTATTTCCTCAAAGCACTTGTTGTGCAATCAATGTAGTTAAGCACGGAGATAAAGTAGGTTACTCGTTTAACCTCCTCAATGCCACTCGTGACTCAGACTACTGTGTAGGAGTTAAGGTCCTGACCTGACTCGGTCACTGTTCTCAAAACTAATTGTTTTCAATACCCGTTAGGACTAATCTAATCTGACATGAATTTTACTTTTGGTTTACGGGGCAGGACGGGACGATATGTCAGTTTCTATAGAAAACGTCACGTGACATCCGAGGGAGGGCTCCGAGCAGTCACGTGATTCTTTCTATAGAAATTGACAGATCGTCCCGTCCCGTCCCGTCCCGTCTAGTGCCGTCCCGATCTAGTGTGAGTCATCCTTTAATCAATTGAAAAACTAATCAACCTAGTTATGTAGCTGGTTACAGGAAACGTTCGAGCAATGCTTGTCAAATGCTAAATGGCTTTGTAACCACAATGTGAGAGTATTCCTGTGGCCTGGCCCACGTGCGCTACAGATCGGAAGCAGGGAGTTTATTAGCCAAATCAACCGGATGCCGCACCCGGAACGCGGCACGTACCGGCTTCCATGCACCGCGCCGCGCCGTGAGTGCGATAATTACAAGGGAACGTAGGTATATGAAGATTACTACTATTTTATAAGACCAAGTATATTATTTATAAAGCTAAGATACACATAATGTGTAATTGATTGCAGTCAGTCTGAGGAAGCCTTCACCCAAAGAGGGGTGGTAGTTCCTTCAAAGGAGCGTCCGGAAAATTTGTAAACAGTCAGGGGATCTCAATAATGTGCAAAATTCAGAATGAACAGTATTCCACTACAATATTTATCAGCTTTACTGAGTAGTATTTACAAATTGTCTAAGTTTTATGGTTATTATTTATTTAAAAAAATACTTGCTCGGTTAAATTGTACCATAGCTCAATCTCATGGGTACGATTTAACAAACCAAATATGTTTTTATTGTATCAATGCGATTCCAGTGTATTGCTATGAATAGTGGGTATTTGACTCTAAACTAAACAATTAACATTCATAAAGCGTAACTATTGCAGTTTAAATGGTCGGGGTACTATTTAACGGACTGGTCGGCTAAATCGTACCGCTGGCAGTCCCTTCGCGTTTCTTCTTTTTTCAGAGCGTTAATTTAATCCCAGAATACTCAATTTAACATAAAACCTTGCCAAGAAACTGAATTTTTATATGTACAAACAGTCACATATTTCTATCTACTTCAGCAAAAAGTTATCCACGTTTTAGTAAAAAGTGGTACGAACTAACCGACTTTCCCCCTATATTTTCTTATTATGGAATAAAAAAATAAAAAGGATATCTATATTTCTAAATACATACATATTTTCTTTGCTTTGGTAATGCTCTAATTAAGAAATAAATGATGATCAAGGACAGCCAGATTATAAAGCAATTGTGGCCACACTCTACCTACCCACAATAGAGAAACAACGGGACATTTGTTCACAACATACGTCCCCGGGCGCCATAAATGCAGGTACACTTCCACCACTTTCCACGTACCCAATATATCATTAATGTCTAAATCATCATACAAGTGTTCGTTTCGACAAGTAACTACGTATTCATTTGTTTTATTACCTAAAGTAAACACGACATTTAAAAATAAAAACGCAAGCTTTAGAGCGGCATTAAAACTCATATTTTTCCACTATTAATCCGTCACTTGGTACTATGAGGTAATAAAGGATTCCGATCGAAAGTGTTTTATAATTTTCAGCGTACGCGACCATATATTATCGGGTTGAACTCCGTCGATCGCTGTCCAACTGACAGTCGAAGCGCGCGCGCCTGCCTCTCTCAATTTGATGTTATCATTTGACCCTACGACGCTTTTATAGATGTAGAAGTACCATTTGCCTTTTTAATTTGCTGCGTAATTAACATGACTGAATAACCCATCTAAATACAAATAAATGTATGTATAGCAAATGGTAGGAAATACATATAATTAAAATAAAGTCTTATACAATAAGTAATTAATTAAATTACCTTAAAATTGTATGCGAATTAAAAATTCTATGAGAGCCAATATACCCACTTACTGCCATTGGTCCCTACTTCTTAACTAACTCATCATCATCTTCCTAGCGTTTGTCCCGTGTCGTGCTGTGACTGGGTCTGCTTTCCTGTCTTTCTCCTTCTACTTTGCTGTATCCCGGACGTCGTCTTCCTTTAACCCACAGGCGTTTAGATCTTTGGCGATGACATTGCGCCACCGCTACCTTGGTTTGTTTTTAAAATCGATCTACAATGACACATCGCATGTAGTAATGCAGTAGGTACATGATGTACACACGCGTTCAGAATTGCATGGGCAGTTTATGAATGAATTCATTCATAAATTGCCCATGCAATTCTGAACGCTATAGTACATGTTGAAAGTAATCGGGTCATAACTGATTTATGCTTTTAGGTATAGGTATTGATATTTATTATACCTACATAGTACCTACATACTCTTCGCTGTAATGATTTCATAACAATAAATAATTGGGCGCTGTTCAATTACACTAATTCATGATTCGGCAGATAAAATAATAATATTAATAATGCTGTCATGATAAGAGAGTAGGTTGTATAATAATCTGCTTGTTATGTGAAATTTTATGAATAATAGAAATATCACAATTGAGTTATTTGTTTTAAGGTACATCGTGTGAGGTTCTCAAGTCTATATGGCAGCAATAAAACGGCTCGCGTGATCAAGATGTGAATGAATTCTAATTGCCATTGTTACCCTATTTCGCCGCATGTCCACTAGTGTATGTTATTGCAGTTGTGCCATTTTACAATTCATACTACTTAACTCAACGTATCTGGCCTGAATAAAAGCAATAATGTGCAATATGTTTTAAATTGCTACCTACAGTTGACAGCGTACAGCGTTGGGGTGGTAAAAACAAAACACTAACCGTGGAATTAAATATTGTCTAAGGGGTTATCCGCATAATCCGGAGTAAGGCGTTTTTTTTTGTATGGAAATTGACAGCTAACTGGGTGGGCCTAAGTGATTGTAATATAATGTATGTATCACGTATTCATTTGACATTTGCATTATGATAAAAAAATAGTAACCGTCAAACCAATCAATTTCCTCTACTAAAACGTAGCGGTGTTATAAGAAACGACATCTTACCATTCTTACTCTATTTATAGGCTCCGAAACGAAAATGACGATACAGCCTACCACGAACATCGTAAATTGCCATTGACGGGACGTATATCACTCCAATCTGCAAGTGTGACAGAGATGGAGATACAAATCCGCAATTGTTTGATTTTCGTGGTATAGGCCCTGAACTTCCCATCGTCGACCCTCGTGTCGCTGGCCGGGTGCTGCATCAACAACACCCTGTACCACATGCCCATCAGCCGCTCCACCCAGATGCCGGTCTGCGGCGATCTATTCATGCAAGTGTCTCTAGAGTTCCTCACAAATGAAGCGGTGTTATAAAACACGGTAACTCACCCTATCTTTAGGCTCCGAAATGTGTATGACGATACAGGTCCTCCCGTAGTCGACCCGTGTGTCACCAGCCAGGTGCTGCACCAGCTCCACCCCGTACCACATGCCCATCAGCCGCTCCACCCAGATGCCGGTCTGCGGCGCTCTATTAATGCATGTGTCTCTGGTATTCCTCACAAATGGGAATTCATAAGAACTAAATTCTTGTCCATAATTCTGTCCGTAGCCTTGGCCGTAGTTTTGTCCATAACTGGGTCCGTAGTTTTGCCCGTAATTTTGACCATAATTATCATAGCCCGGTGCATAACGCGGGGTGCTGTACCCGGGATACAAATTATTGGACGACCCCTGCCCTTGGAGCACACCATTATAACCGGGAGAGGAGGAGTCTAGGTTATAATTAGGGTACCTGGTGGCGCCCGGCATTCCAGCTATGTCATCTCCATAATTTAAATTTCTCTGTCCATATTCGTCGTACAAACTGGAAGCGGTCGAGTAAGTCGGAAAACCACTGTCGTCTCGTTGGTAACTAGCGCTATTTGCTGCGCTAAATAATGCACTAACTATTAAAACAGAAAACATTTTTTTTTTTCAAAAAAAAATGTATAACTTTGGCGCGAGGACCACGTCGCGTGATACTTAGTGGTCAATATAATGTGTGACTGCTTGAGACCGCTCGCCAAAGAGCATGTAAATTAACTAAGCTTGATAATAGTCGTGGGTGGAAGATAACGAACCCGGGAGCCCGCGGTAAAATAAAGTGTGGATATGAGCCTTCTCAAAACCTAAATTAAGCCTGGTATTGAATGACCGATCTCTGCTCAGAGAAATCTAAGCGCAAAGTGACGTTTAAATGATAAATTTAGGTCAAAATTAATTTGATCTGTGACCAATTAATTGGATTTATATAATCTCTGTGTGAGGTATTTGTCCATCTCTCATATGCATCACACTGATGCGGATTCCAGCGATGTCTCGCTCACACTGCGAAAACGGCATCCTGTGTGAAGACCTCCATGGGATTCATACCTACTCATTATTATTACGACGCTCGTGCTTACCACGAGTTTGAAATCGACTGTAATACTCTATAGTCGCCAGCGTCTAGCTCCACGCACTTTCAGAGCATGTTGCTCGCACTTGCAGGTCGAAGCGAGATGCAACTGTAGATAACGTACCGTAAACGGAACATTCGTTTTTTACAGCTACTCATGGTAATTGGTATGCACACCTATATACAGGGCGTCCCACGGCTTTGCCACATGGAGGGAAAGTACCTTAAATACTGCATGTAGAAGAGTTTACTGAAAGAAGACTTCATTTTTATTTTTAAAACAATACGAACTGCATTTTAAGAATTTAAACAAATTGCCTGTCTATACCGGGAATCGAACCCGCTAAACGTGGTAACAAAAAACCTGTAATTTTTCTGTAGGTACTGATCGAAACCCTCAATCGTAGGAATTTATGTCTTCTAAATAACGTAGCATTTTAATAAAGTAAACTTTATTTAACATTTCTGTCACCCTAATCGTCACGATTTACTCTAGTATTTTCATACAGTCATTCAGCATATGAGGACGAATTAGGGTGACAGATGAATCGGAATTAAGTTTTACTTTTTCTCCATAGTAAATGTATTAAAACAGTTTTCTTTAATTTCTGGCTTTTTTGTACATTACCGAAAGTTGACCCCAAGGAAACTATTGATACTGGATAGAAATGAAATCGATTGACATTAAAAAATACATGTAAAAAAAACAGTACAAATTGTATGGGGAAAGTTTTTCTCGATTAATGGCTTTTCTAGCCGGAAATTTATTTTTGGTTCGATACAAGCTTTTGATCCTGGACAGGAATAGAATCGATTGCCATCAAAAAAAAAGTTTGTCAGAAATTACCATTTTCTCGCAACCTGTATGTTTTTTCCAAAATCTGTAAACGCCAATCTTCATTAATCCACCATTTCCATCTAGCAACACGGAATCTGGTAGCTGCCCTCACTGACCCAAAATATATTTCCAACCTGTATGTGTTATTGAAAAATTTTACTATTATAGTTTAAGATTCTTATAACATAAGTTACAAAATGTACTTATGGAACATACATAATTTTTAAGAAAAAAAAACCGACTTCATTTGGTTCCCGGTAAAAGTGAAATTAAGAATTTGTTTGAGTTAGCCAGTTTACTTCACAAATATCCAATACACCGCTCGTATACGATCGAAAATTGAGGAGCTTTCTTAATGTCCTAGGGCTTCCATCATTACATTTGAAGTATAATCAAACGGAACTCCCTTGTAGGCCTTTAAACAAACAAAATAACAATGTGTTAAATTGGATGACAGACTGTAAATTAACGAGCATATTCATCATGCCATCCCTGATTATCAACATCAGGTCCACTCCAGCAAAATGATGGCCATAGTAAGAAAATGCCTAAGCTAATTATGAACACCCTCTAATCACAATTAACCTGCCGTTCAAATTTGAAGAGTTCTCTGAATTCTTCTAGAACTCCATCATCAGAATATAAATCAAATCAAAAAGATGAATGTCACAACTAGGATAATAAGTAGAGCTAGGTTTATTAACCAGTTCCACTTTGCGATCCCTGGTCTTCATCATCAGATCAAGTTCATCAAAATTTTGGCTCCGCCAAAACACTGTTTTAGTTACTTAAGGAAACCCTCAAATCAGAATGCATGTGCCGTTAAAATTTGAGGAGTTCTCTCAATCCCTCATGAAGCCCATCATCAAAATAGAACTATAATCAAATAGGACTATCTTGAAGGTATTTCTTTACAAAGAAAAGATGAATGTCTCAAATCGGATGATAGAGCTGGGAATTAACAAGCAGTTCCACTTTGCCATCCCTGGTCTTCATCATCAGGTCCACTCCACCAAATTGATGATGTTCGTAAAGAAATGCTCGAGTGTCTTAAGAAACTACACAAATCATCATGCATGTGCCTTTCAAATTTGAGGAGTTCCCTCAGTTCCTCATGGATCCCATCATCAGAAATTGATTTTGAAAAAAACGGAACAAATCTGGAACCACCTATTTTCAGAAAAAAAAATATTTTTTTAAATCGGACGATAGTCCTGGGAATTACCAAGCAGTTCCACTTTGACATCCCTGGTCTTCATCATCAGGTCCACTCCACCAAATTGATGATATTCGTAAAGAAATGCTCGAGTGTCTTAAGAAACTACCCAAATCATCATGCATGTGCCTTTCAAATTTGAGGAGTTCCCTCAGATCCTCATGGATCCCATCATCAGAAATTGATTTTGAAAAAAACGAGACAATCCTGAAACCATCTATATACAGACAAAAAAATATTTTTTAAAATCGGATCATAGTCCTGAGAATTACGAAGCAGTTCCACTTTGCCATCCCTGGTCTTCATCATCAGGTCCACTCCACCAAATTGATGATTTTCGTAAAGAAATGCTCGAGTTTCTTAAGAAATCACCCAAATCAGCATGCATGTGCCTTTCAAATTTGAGGAGTTCCCTCAGTTCCTCATGGATCCCATCATCAGAAATGGATTTTGAAAAAAACGGGACCAACCAGGAACCGTCTACTTTTAGAAAACAAAAAAAAAATTCAAATCGGTTCAGTAATGACGGAGTTATGAGTGAACATCCATTAAAAAAAAAAATAAAAAAAAAAATTCAGTCGAATTGAGAACCTCCTCCTTTTGTGAAATATTGAAGTCGGTTGAAAATAATTCTGATGACACACACATTTGTATAGTCAGGTGCAAAAATATGTATCGATAAAATGGCACATATTTTTGAGTAAGATATTTTACACTCCAAAGCTGTGATAGTTTTGATATTATGTGGAATAATTATGTCCATACTCAATACAGTTTATTAACCAACCGTGTACAGAAAAAGGAGTCTTAAATTCAACGCCAACGACGCGTGTATTTTTGTGTCTGTCACTCTAGCTCCCGAACAGGTAAACCGATTTAAGTGAAAAAATGCACTTAACTTAAACTAAAAGACCTTGGATTTCAGAATGGTAGGTACCTATAAACATTATAGCACACCAAGATATTTAGCTCAGAATGGAAATAGTCTCAGTATATCAAAAAATATTAACGCTGAACCCCGCCAACTCTTATCGTACGTTTATTTTTAGCAGAACTTTCTACTTTACTGTCGTGGGTGGAGGAAACACCCGACATTTTTTTCGATTTATTAGGACTCGTAGTTGTATGGGTTTACCGCTTCACGAAAAAACTCACTAAAGATCACGTTGGGGTGTGAGGGGTCCAAGGAGACCTCACGTGTATCTACATTAACCTAGCAACTTTGTTCAACCACTTCTAAAAATTATGAACTCTGTAGGTTTTCACTTTTTCATACAAACTATATAGGTTTTTCAAGGTACGTTAACATCAGCCTAATTGACGTCTCTTTCCATAGTACAAAACTGACATAATTCGTAGTACATTCCTCTTCCAACAAACTTTAAAGTGTAATAAAAATCAAAACACACGTTATTTTTAAAATTCGCTGAACAAACTTTGTTCAGATTGGCGTGGACTACTTAGAATTGCTTTGTGTACGAGCCCTATGCAGTGAAATAGTTATTTATTATACAAGGGGGCAAAGTTGTTGTTTAACTCTCGGGCTTATATTGAGACCCGAGCAAGCGAAAGATTCCAAAATTGAGCCACGAACGTAGCGAGTGGTTCAATAACTGGAATCTTGAGCTTTACGAGGGTCTCAAGGCACGAGAGTTGAACAAACTTTGCCGCCGAGTGTAATACAACATTTTTCCCCTCACTATAGCCAGGAAAATACAGACTACATACGATTATAAATCTTATCCATATGTACTTAAGTTATCTTGAAGAAACCATCAAAATTCAATTTCAAAATTTGTCATAGAGTACGCTCCTGTTACTAAGATATCAAATCATCAAATCAAATCAAATCAAAATATATTTATTAAACAAAAAAGATCAATATAACCAACGTGGTAAGCCAACAGCTTACCACGTGCGGGATAAGAATTGACCAATTTTAGGTGTGACCTCCGTTTGCGCATATTTACTATGGGCATATAGGACTCACTTATACTGGACGGGTGGTAAGTGATAGGAATTAGATTACTTTGTCCCACATGTGGTTAAAATGCGTTTTTCCACGCTAGTTTTAAAGGACAAAACAGCGCTTTCCGAGCTAGTGAGGGGAAAAAGTTTGAATTTGCACAGAGCGGGCTACTTATATAACGAGTGCAAACAATAAGAAGCAGGTGTGATGTTATCAACCCCTAAAGACTGATGGGTTAAAAAGACTAAAGGGTTAAAAAGATAATTAAAATTTGTATAAGGATAGTGAAAATTTAAAGTCAGTGACTTGAAACTCGGTTTACATCGGTCGGCTTTTCGAAATTCATCCCTCGAAAGGGTTGAAAACGGGTTGAATGATTGATGGTGTGTTATGTGATATTTCAAGGGAGAGTCTTGAAAAGCCCCCAAGATTGTATTGTATGGTCAAAACGAATGATGTTAGAAAGTTGAAATTTGCACAGCAGGCTTCTTCTGAAACAAGAACAGCATGACAAAAAGCTAGTTTAAAAAAATCTACTCCTGGTGGGTTAATAAAGTGGGTTGTATACTCCTAATTGTACAGGTTTTTGCGTTACATTTTGAGTACAGATTTAAGAGTCATGATAGTTCGTCTTCTTGCCGCTTATTTTATAACAAGAAAATTTATCGCAGCGTTTATTGATATACCTCTCCAAAGGGAACAAAAAGGGGTTAAAAGTTTGTATTAAGGCAGAGTCAAAATGGTTGTTGCTAGAAAATTTATATTTTTGCACAGCGGGCTTTGTGTACAGATTTGATTTGAAAAGAAATGATAAATGATTTCATGGTTTTTCAAAATTCTCTCTTAAAGGGGTTAAGACGGGTTTAATTGTATGGAGGTTGTGTGATTTTTCAAGTGAATCTTGAAAGTTCATCTAATGACTGGTTTTTGTAAAACGGAAAAACTAAATTCAGCTTTTATTGATATTCCTTCCCAAATGGTTAGACCCTTCAGGTCAAATTACGAACTTAATCAGAAATTATCTTATAAAACTTTTCAAAAACCGTTCAGCCAATCAAGTTTAAAATAATTTTCCAATAAAGTTCTTATTAAGTTCTACTTTGTAATTTTTTTCATGTTTTTGAACTCGTACTTCAAAAGTTAGGGGGGTGGGGGACACACTTTCTTTAACTTCTATAGCGATTATTTCCGAAAATATTAACTTTATCAAAAACAGTTTTTAAAAAACCCTCATTATTTTTTATATACCTATCCAATGATATGTCACACTCTAGGGTTGAAACGAAAAAAAAGGTAACCTAATAAAAAATATAACCACTTTTTATTGTACCACTTTGTTGGCGTGACCGATATACATATTCGTACAAAATTACAGCTTTCTAGTACTTACAGTTACTGAGATTATCCGCGGACGAACGGACAGACAGACAGACTTGGCGAAACTATAAGGGTTCCAATTGACTATGGAACCCTAAAAAGATGACTGCTAGATCAGTAATAAAAATACAGTGCGTTCAAATTTCGCGTAACGTCACTATTAGGTACAATTCTTACCTAGTAGTGGCGTCACAAGCCCGCACCCCGGAACTTTGATGCTCTATATCTTCGTCAATTTTAGTTAAATTGAAAAAGGAAAAAATATGTGTCTAATAATTTTAGACAATCTAACTGACGGAGTAACTAGAATGATAATTTTTCAACCTAGTCGTCATCCCTATTATCTGGTTATTGAATCATCTATTACTTACAGGAAATTACTCAATCTTTACCAATGGTAGGATTGGTACCTACATCTCACAGACGGTCGAGTTTTACTTAACATTGAGCAGTCTTTATTATTTTGCCATAAATATGATGGCAATAAATGAATCTATTTCTGGTTAGAGTAGCACTAAGCATTAACATGGCGACTCAATGGAAAAAAAAGTATTCATGTATCTATAAGTTTAATGGGCGTGACGGACGGGGTTACCTACGTCATAATCATTAGGCATATTTTTAATCATGCCGTTACTACCATGCTGGTACGTAGACAGGTGCGAATATCACACTGGTTCGTACTAAGCATTGCGATACAACGAGGAAATGCTGCCAGCATCCTAGGTACAATGCCTCAAGGACCTGTTTTAGATTTAAGGGAGGTAAAGGTAGGTCGTTAGTTAAGTTACACTTACTGTATATATTTCGAAAATAAATGTTTATAAAAAAAGCATAGCATTATAAACCGCAGATTACTGAATCTGCTAGCCCATTGAGGTCGGGTTTCATTGTTTATCACCGTGGCTGTCACCTTCTAACAAGTATGTGATTGCGAAACTGACACATGGCGGGACCCAAGGACATTTAATTGCCTTGTGTGTATCGGATAGCAAAATATCAAAACTTGATTACCAAGTCAATTATAAATCGCGTATGCTCGTACCTACTGAATATTTGAAAATGTAGGCTTACTTCGGGACCAAGAAAGCAATCTCGCCCTCGTCTTTCAACTCTATATAGGGCGTAATAACTAAGAACTAATTAGGAAATAATTTTTAAGAAAATAAAACCGACTTCATTTGTTTCCCGGTAAAAGTGAAATTTTGCATTTGTTTGAGTTAGCCAGTTTACTTCACAAATATCCAATACGCCGCACGTGTACGATCGAAAATTGAGGAGCTTTCTTAATGTTCCAGGGATTCCATCATTACATGTGAAGTATAATCAAACGGAACTCCCTTTTAGACCTTTAAAACAAACGAAATAACAATGTGTTAAATTGGATGACAGACTGTAAATTATCGAGCAGTTTCATTATGCCATCCCTGATTATCAACATCAGGTCCACTCCAGCAAAATGATGGCCACAGTAAGAAAATGCCTATGCTAATTATGAACACCCTCTAATCACAATGAACGTGCCGTTCAAATTTGAGGAGTTCTCTGAATTCTTCAAGAACTCCATCATCAGAATAGAAATAAAATCAAAAAGATGAATGTCACAACTAGGATAATAAGTAGAGCTAGGTTTATCGACCAGTTCCACTTTGCCATTCCTGGTCTTCATCATCAGGTCCACTTCATCAAAATGTTGGCTCCCCCAAAACAATGTTTTAGTTACTTAAGGAAACCCTCAAATCAGAATGCATGTGCCGTTAAAATTTTAGGAGTTCTCTCAATCCCTCATGAATTCCATCATCAAAATAGAACTATAATCAAATAGGAATATCTTGAAGGTATTTCTTTACAAAGAAAAGATGAATGTCTCAAATCGGATGATAGAGCTGGGAATTACCAAGCAGTTCCACTTTGCCATCCCTGGTCTTCATCATCAGGTCCACTCCACCAAATTGATGATGTTCGTAAAGAAATGCTCGAGTGTCTTAAGAAACTACCCAAATCATCATGCATGTGCCTTTCAAATTTGAGGAGTTCCCTCAGTTCCTCGTGGATCCCATCATCAGAAATTGATTTTGAAAAAAACGGGACAAACCTGGAACCTGGAACCATCTATTTTCAGACAAAATAATATTTTTTTAAATCGGATGATAGTCCTGGGAATTACCAAGCAGTTCCACTTTGCCATCCCTGGTCTTCATTATCAGATCCACTCCACCAAATTGATGATTTTCGTAAAGGAATGCTCGAGTTTCTTAAGAAATCACCCAAATCAGCATGCATGTGCCTTTCAAATTTAAGGAGGTCCCTCAGTTCCTCATGGATCCCATCTTCAGAAATAGATTTTGAAAGAAACGGGTCCAACCTGGAACCATCTACTTTAAGAAACCAAAAAAAAAAAATCGGTTCAGTAATGACGGAGTTCTGAGGTAACATCCATTTAAAAAAAAAGAAAAAAAATCAGACGAATTGAGAACCTCCTCCTTTAGAAATATTGAAGTCGGTTGAAAATAGAGAAAAGATTTGACAGAAAACTCATGGTTTTTTTCCTATTTTCACCAAATCAGTCGTCGATACCAATGACACCCTTAAACGGATTACTAGCAGTTACAGTAGAGTTCATCAATATCTGTGCAGCTAAACATGTAAACAATTAAACCTTATTGTCAATGGCCTATGGCTGTAAAGATATTCTTGAAGCCTTGGACATGCTCATATATATAATTACGAATAAGTAATATGCACAGTATTGCATGCATACGAGTATTTTATATAGCTACGCAGCGAGCATCATGTTCCTCTTACATGAATGGGTATTAATGACGGGTACCTACGGGAAGCATCTTGAAAACCAGGCTAGAGGTCGCTGGGCTACCGTTGAGCAGGATGTAGGTGGTAAATTGGTAATGTTGCTTACTAAGGCCTCTCCGTAATTACTAACACTGTTAAATGGTACAATTGAATATGATTAGTTGGTGAGCTATGATCCCATGTAGCCGGGGTGACCCCTTGTCCGGTGCTCCCGAGTCATGGGTCACGTGTTCATCTTCATAAACACTCTTGTTAACGCTTATTATTAGGACACCCGGTTTTGAATGTTTACCTTTGAACTAGGCAAGTAGTAATGACATGACTCACAAGTAGGCTGCGTCCGGTGAGAACATACTAAGTATAGTGTTAGATACTCAAATCGCATTGTTGATTGTATTCACGTAGAGGTTTGGATTTTTCACAGCTTCCTAGGACCGGAGACCTGTATCTATGTGGTATTCATTTCAACTTGTGATCTCTACCTACGCGTTCCCGAAATAAAGGGTCGAACGGACGGATGGACAACAAAGTGATCCTATAAAGGTTCCGTTTTTCCCTTTTGAGGTATGGATCCTTAAAAATTTTGGTTAGATTTTTATGAACCCACGATAATAACTATTTTTATTTTATATTTTGAAGAAAGTAGGTAAGTATCTAATTTTTACCTCGTTGATACATGTAATGTAACACATGTTGCATTAAACAACCTCATCTACTTAAAAACTAGGTAAACACCAGATAATACTAGAGTCAGTCTATGGTAAGTTTCCCAGATTTTGTTAGCACAGGCTGTGAAGGTGTTAAGTAAACGTCATAATTTCATAGAAGTTTGACGTTTTAAATAACACTTTTAAGTCTGAGAGTTCATTTGCTGTGAAAAGTTAGCGTGGTTTGACTCTAAACAGAAAATGACTTATCCACCATAGAAAATATTAAACACATATTGAACTAGTAAAAAAACAGAGTAATATTTAACTTTTTTTCCGCGTGGAAGCCATTAAAACTTTCGGCCTTATTTTAATTTCTACGGGTTACCTATATTACTGCCATTTTGACATTATAATGGGCGTAGGCATATTGCCGCTTTCAAATATATAGGTAAGGTACCTACTTACGGTTACCTATTGAGCTTAGCCGCGAACAAACAGACAGTTCAGTTTTGTTTTTAGGGTTGCGTAGCCAGAATGGCAAAAACGGAACCCTTCTAGTTTCGCCCAGTCCGTCTGTCTGTCTTTCTGTCTGTCTAATAGACAGACAGTGTCTATCCGTATTTCGTATGTCACAGTGGTTTAACTCAGTAACTAAAAAGCATATGGTAATTATATTATAACCAGAGGTGAATTTTGTGTGCCGCTACTTAGTTTTGCATATGAATTGGGATTTTTTTTTTACACTCCATACAAGTAACTAAATGTGAAGAAATTTGACTACTTCGTACTTGTGGCACATCATCTGATAGGTCTTAAAAATAAAGTAAACGTTTCTTGAACAAAAATATGATGAATCACCCCCCCACCCCCCTCCCTCCTCTAACTTATGAACGAAAGATCCAAACAATATAAAAAAAGAGAGAGATGGATTATCAGACGTAAGCTCGTCTGATAATCCATCTGTCTGATTTTTTTGAAAATCACGAAAATTATTTGGAACATATTTGGTCACGCGGTTTTTGAGTTATTGCCAAAAAGCTATGTATTAAAAAAGGATCTAAGTGTTACGTATTTTTGCTTGCATTTTTTTTTCATCGTATGACGGTACTGAAACCTCAACTATGCGTGGTTCGACACGCACTTTACCGGTTTTTTTGCACGTTAGGTACCGGCACAGTTGGTGAATTTATGATCATAACAGATAGAGAAACCGATTCTTTAGAACAGTAGCTTTATCTTCCGATAATCCGTTAAGGCTCAGGGTTGAGAAAAAATACTCTCTATTATATTTACAAAAGATATTAGCACCCCCGTGAGCTAGAAATGTGAATTTAATAGGTAGGGGTATTGATTACAACGAGAGTAACAGGACAAACCCATCTTACTTGTTAATATTTTTTATTTTATTTTAATGCGGTACAGTGCGACAGAAAAATGTAGGTACTTAGAGATTAAAAAGTGGAAACATCGTAGTATCGTCCCTTTGAAATCAATATACCTAAAATATACAGGAAAACGGGACGACACTATGATGTTGCCACTTTTTAATCTACCTATACTATTTTTCTGTCGCACTATACGGTATTTAGGTAACAAATTTTTAGGCAGTTCTTGGCAATAGGTAGTTAGCTTGTGATGTACTTATTTCGACACTAATAAGAATTTAAAGTTAAAAAAGGTACCTACCGATCTGAAATATGGACGGTAAGTTGTGTTGGAGTTATTCGAATTTTGTGGGAGAGTTGAATGAAAGTGACGTTTGTTAGTACTTATTAGGCTTAATTTAAGGCTTCTTTAAATCTAAGGGCCATATAACTCATATAAGTACTTCGTAGGACTTAGTACAATCACCTGCAATAGTACCTTCCGCTATGAAGGGCCACAAAACACAATCTTATTTCATATTTTAATTTATAAAGCCATAACAGCGTGTCACATATTTTTGCTCTTCTCATAGCGGAAGATGCTATAGCACGGCGATAAGGAAGAAATAAAAAAAAACTGATAGAATACAATTCAATAATTTATTTTTATTAGATATTAATAAATATTAAATTAAATTTTTTATAAACTTTTTGCTTTACCGGCCATAATATTTAGTACCTACCAATATATACTGTGACAGTTTTAAATACACTTCATTAACTTTTATTAATTTATTGAGCACATAATTAAGGGTCACTTGCACCACCGATAATGGAGGGTTAACCTGAGGTTAACCCACCATTTTATATTGAATTTGACAGTTGACAGCCCACTAACCTAAAGTTAAGCGGGTGGTGCAAGTGGGCCTAAGTGAATAGGTAAAACATCTGGTAACGGTTATTTAAATTGGTACATATACTGATCAGGAAACGTTAAAGTAATGACAATACAAGGATAGTCGCAAATATACATAGAGAAGTAACAGGAGCACAGGCCGCGCACACCGCTAAGTACCGATACGGGATAGGAAGCCCGTAGCTCATAAGGAACTTTTGCCACTCCAGCTTCTCCCAGCGCCTCACTGTTACCGGAAACCTTCGGAGGATCAGCGAGAAAATCCCACCGTCTCCTAGTTCGGTACAGTGGTTGATTATCATCTCATCTGCAGTAAGTTTCAGCACTCTGATCACTTCAGGATGCCTTGGGGGGTCGTCGGGATACCACAAATCTAGAAAAAAGTTAGGACTGTTAGAATGTGGTTGGCACAATTAATTAGCTTCTAGTCTACTTGGACAATCCGTTGTTTGTATGTATGTGTGTATGTTCGTTCGACGGTAATTTGAGTATCGTTAATTGAATCGACATGAAATTTGACATGACATGAAAGGTGATTTGATAAGATAAATAGATTTTTTAAGATTGAATTTGAGACAAAGTGATTTAAAGCAGACCATATTAGAGCAAGAAGCCCGGCTGGCCGTAAGCGTACTTGACCGATTTCAAGTATTATTTTACCTACCAGTAGTGGAACGTGGAACCCCATGACTTGAGAACCACTTGACCAATTTGGCTCATATTAGGTAGAACTTAAGAATTATATTTATTTCATCTAACCACCTGCCGAATTTCACGACGATATCCGATCAACGATACTGGAGTTTTCGTCGAACAAACATACATACATAAAAAACGACGGATTGTCCAAATCCAAATAGACTAGGAGAACTTACTCGCTTCGCTCGCTCGTGCTATAAAAAAAACTATTTTTGAAATGTCACTCGATGCCTCGATGGCGATTTACTATAGTCGATTCCGTTAAATTAAAAATCGGCTCCGTCTACGGTCTTTGAAACATGATGAATTTAAATATATTTTTTGAGTAGGTATATATATTCTAGAGCAATATTAAAACTATATAGTGGTTCCCCTTCCCCTTTATCTCGGCAACCCCTCGACCGATTTGACTCCCATATATTCGAAATTATATCTATCTCATCTGCCAAACCAACTGCTAAATTTCACGACCACCTGATCAACGATACTTGAGTTATCGTCGAACTAACTCTCAAACATTATACGAGTACATACAAACGACAGATTGTTCAAGTAGACTGATAGAACTTCGCTTGCTTCGCTTGCTCGTTCAATAAATATTTTTTCTTAGTGTGCCTCATTATGGTAGCACTGTGGGTGCCAACTAAATTTAATGTGAATTTTGTTTCCTATCTCTAGTAATGTACCGACCGACCTACACCCCTAGCCCTCAGCTCTCTTTCTCCAGGCCTCCACTGTTGAATGGTCCACAGACCGGGCTCCTCTGGCGAGTAGTCGTAAGTCTGCTCCATGGTCTCGCCCTCTTCGTCCCATAGCACTCGTATACGCCGCTGCTGAAAGAGGTCTCTCCGGCGACGCACTTGCGACCACGAACCCGACGCAGAGCCCCACGAGCTGCTGCCGGGGGACCCAGTGTTGCTGCCGGGAGTCCACCAATTGCTGGCGTTGTACCTTTGTCTCACCTGTCAATTACCGAAAAAATAACCACATATAGAATAGAAAACTCCACAAGATTAGCTTAGGGTACACCTAGAACTGCGACGTCCTACAAAAACGAACGGTATAAATAGGTATGTGGCTTGATAACTTTATGACACATACAATAGAAAACTTTAAAAACTGGGATGATATGCATTCTTTCTTAATCGATTCTGCATTGAATAACATTTTGGCTTGGCACCGACCTTCAACGTATCTTTTTGAAGTCAATAATTTACACTTTTTGAAGTCAATTTTTCTTTTGTTTTAAAGTAATTAATTACGAGTCGCGTTGCGCGCGCAAATTTGAAACATGGGTCTGCCAAACAGCTAAAACAAAATGTTTAAAGCACTAATAATCATGAATTATTTGTATGTCTTTCCCATCACGGAACAATGGTGTTCCGGACCTTTGGGAGGCGTACGCGGAGCCGAAGCCAACACGCAGAGGCCCTTTCGACAATTTAATGAAATGTAAGGGGTACACTGAGCGGATGTTGCACCTGCCCGAGTCATGGGACGCACGCAGAGGCAGCATCCGCGAGGGTGTAAAGACTATTGAGATTTAATGGAATCTAAGGTAATTGGACTATTAGGTGAAAGTGCTGGACTAAATACTGGGTTATGGAGAATAAAATCGGACTTCTGCCTAACAAAATGGTAATCAATTTTATTTCCGGCAGACGGTGACTCGCCCACATAAGATGGGCCCCCACAAAAAGCGACATCTAAGATGGCTCGAGGGCAACACCGGTATGAGGGCTGGGGGTAGAGAGGTGTCACTGGACTTTAAACATATAGCCAACTCGCCACTTAGGCTTCCACATCTACCCTCGAGAACACAGCTCTCGCGACCCCACTCTGGACGGCCGGTTAAGGCAAGCCAGAGGCGGAGGACTTGGTCGGACGACGGAGTCCCCCAGGAGCGCTCAGGTACGTGGGGTCGCTACTCCCCAACAGCTCGCCACAAGCTGCCCTGCGTATTATTATCATGAATAATTATTATTGACAATTATTTTTATTTAAAACAATATAATATATTTCAAACAATTCGGAAGGTACGAGTCTATGAATTCAACTAAATACGTATTAAATATTGTTGCTTTTTAACGCACAAGTTATTATGCGGCTAAAACAGTGTATTTCGTTTGAATATGTGTACGTAATAAGTCTTAATCTCGTAGGGTAAAATGGAGGGGATCTCATTAACGCACTAGTTCAATAATATAATGAAAATTTATCTACCAGCGGCGTTACGAGCAAGTACGTTAAAAAATACTTATTAAAATACTTATTACTCTTATTACCTAGTATAAAAGAATGCAGGTCAAGAGCATTCTAAATAATTGTTCCCAGTTTGCAGTAGGTACTTTGGTTAATTTAGTAGGTATGAATTGTAAGTAACCATTACGCTGATAAACTATAAATAACATTCTACTCACATTCCAATCGAGCCAATCGAATTGGTAATCGCCGGTAGCATCGCTGATGTAAAGAGTAACGCAGCCCACTTCCATGGGCTTGTTGGTCATGTCCGGGGTGTGCTGTGCGAAGGCCACGCCGTGCCACACCCCATAAGCGTGCGCTATGTTCAGACGGTGCGACCACCGCACATTGTCACCACAGAAAGATTCCGCTCTAGCTAGCGCTAGAATGGCAAAGCAAAGCAACGTAACGAACATAATCTCACGGGCCGCTGTCAGCGTGTGGGGCGAAACGAACATCCTGGACGCCTGCGGGCAATTAGCAAACCAGTACCTACGTAGGTACAGGTACGTTTTCATCTACATACTCCTACACTGCATTACGCAATTAACATATGCAGCTCCCGACAACGACGTGACCTGTTTCCTAATGCCCTTACTAAATGACGTAATTATCGAACAATAAAGCGCGTATAACTACAATATGGTTGATTTTCAGTTACCTACCTTATTTGCTCTTTATATCGTGCTCGGCATTTAAATCGCTGACAGATTAATGAAATAAAACCGGCCAAGTGGGTCGCACCCCGCATAATTGTGGGTTCCGTACCGTTATATGATTAAAAAATTATGCAAATAAAAAGGCGTAAGTGCCTGCATGATATCCAGGCACGTACATCCTTTTGTAATAAAAAATTTGGCAAAAAATCTAAAACAGCTTGACCAAATATGTTGAAAATAATTTTTATGCGAAGTTAGTTTTATATATCTTGCTGTCTTTTTCAAATTTTTTGGACCTCCCGTTCAAAATTTAGAGGGGGACACAATTTTTCATTACCGCACATTGTCACCACAGAAAGATCGACACACGACCGACGAGATTGACACGATATCGTGTCGTTGTTACGGTTTGAGGTAATATTTAATTTTATAATTAAAATATTAACATGGTATCTTTATTGCTTGAAATATTGGTTTGCTTAAAAACATGAAACAAAATGTTTTTGTATTACCGATTGTTTTATGGATCATGGCAAGCTAGCTACATTTGTATTGACCAAATCAGTACGATGATATTTAATTTTACTTTTACTGGCAACGAGGAGTTTCTTTTGCTGATTTTTTTATAATATTAAATTTGTGTTGTCATTGTATTATATAGGTATAGCCGCGGTTTAAGGTATTAGTTATACATTTCTTACCCATTCTGATAAACTAAACTCATTATTTACATTTAACACTAAAAATAATGCGTGATTAAAATTTTAGATATTATGAGACAGTGTTATTTTGATCTTTGGACCTGTCAGTAAAAGGCGTTCTTTTAATTTAAGTTATAATGAAACTAATGTATTTTCACTTTCAGTCTTAATAATAAATTAATAATTCGGCATTTGAAGTAATTGTTTATTTTACCAACTATACAATTTGGATATTAAATGCGTACATGGTATTATGACATTTTATTGTATTGAAAATAAGTCAATTTGGGAAATTTAGGCATTTTGTAACCAAGACAATTTGAGATTTAGTAAAATATGTAAAAGGGCATTATGATATTTGGCTGGAACGAACCGAAATCAAAAATATAAAATTCAAACATATATGACACGGGTGGTATACAATGCCCAACACATTACAAATTTAGGTACTTTAGTACGGTATAGTCGCGTTTATTAACAACATGACCCTACGTTTCGAGCTCTTTTCATCACTTGTTTTAACACAGTTAATAGTGTTTAATTTCTATAAATAACAATCACGGAAACAGAAGACAATATAATATTGAAAAAATTAACCTTCTTGATTTCAATAGCTTCGCGCAGCATCCTGGAAAGGAAATGTAATGCTTTTCCTTGGCAAGGACCAGACGCTTGTCAAACTTAGCTGACGAATGCTGAAAGGGCTGGAAATCTACGTTTCTAGCCCACGGTCATGTGTTTAATTCAGTTTTGATGTATTGCGTTGTTCATCTGTTGACAAATGAAGATCAATGCCATGTCTTTTTGGTGAAATGTACTTGTCCTTAACCGGTAGACCTTGTTAATATTTTAAAAGGAAATCTAACCGTGAAGAAAAATCTTTATCTTCATCTAGGTGGGTTCTACTAGTTACATGCACTGCATACAGTACAAAAACATTTTGTTTCATGTTTTTAAGCAAACCAATAATTCAAGCAATAAAGATTCCATATAAGTAAGTTTATTTAAATCAATTCATTAATACAATATAACAATTTCCAAAAGAACTTAGCCTAAATCATGTCAAAAGGTAATTAAAATAACAACAAAATTAAAATTAGACTTAAACTACATATAAATTTAAATTCCATACAACCGAGCACATCTTAAGAAGAATTAAAGGTTGACAAGTCATCTACAAACCTAATCAAATAACCCGCCCCGTTCCATATTAATATTTTAATGATAAAATTAAATATTACCTCAAACCGTAACAACGACACGATATCGTGTCGTTGTTATGTGAATAGCTTCATATAAAATGTTCTGCCGCTACGACACACGATAAAAAATCGTCCCGACACACGACATAGTGGGAACGGGGTCTTATACTGTGTCGGTGGGCAGTTATTGGTTCTTTCCACTATCTCGTATCTCCGTCGCGTAGCGCCGACGCGTATCTGATTGCTCGCGATGCATGTTGAATCCTATACTCGTATCAAGATCAGTAAGTAGGTATGGCCGTGTTTTTATCCCGTATCATGATACGAAGTTATGATTTGGTCTGTTTTACGCCGCAATCAACCTGGAGTAGGTTTTTCCCCGATTATCAAATACGGGTACGCTTTTGACAAGTTTGTAGGTACGTGTTTCGATCTGAGCAGCGATCAGACCATTGTAGTGCTGTCGCAGCATCAGAAAATTATTGTTGCATTTATTATATAGGATGGAAAAATATCTGTCAGCATCCAACGACAATTATTTATATAAGCATGAATGAAATCATTCGTTAGTATGGTAGAGTCCGAATATGCTAAGTTTCCTAGATTTTGATAGCACGGACTGTAAAAGTGTTAGGTAAAAGTCAGAATTTCATACAAGTATTGCGCTTAAAATAACTCTTTAAAGTTTGGCATTTCATTTGCTTTGAAGGAATAGTTAACGATAACGTGGTTTTGGCTCTCTGCAGATGCGTTCGCATGTTTTCAGCACCCCGATGTGGCGTAAATAAATTTCGGTAAACGATCTCGGCGACATTTTTGAAATATTCATTTCATTAACTGTAGTTACTTCATTATAAAATGTTTCACATAAACTAGGCGACGATGAGATGAACGGCTATCTCATAAAGAACAAAGTTAACATTGAAACTGTTTGTAGCTCCCTGAGACCGGCGGAACGGTCCAGGACCAGGAGGGTAATGACTGTCAGGAGGTCGGCTCGAATCCTTGAACCTAGCAAACTCATCGTATGTCTCTATGCGACTTCTGGGCCTTTCTTCTTCCTGAGGCGCCGCTTCTGGAGTCTGAGCTTCTGTCTCCGGAGTCTGAGCTTCTGTCTCAGGAGCCTGAGATTCCGCCACCGGTCTCTCCGTAGCCTCTGGCCCTTGTTCCCGTTCTGCCTCTTGGGACGTCGTATCGGCTGAACCTTCTTTACTGTCATTATCATCTTTTGACAAGCGTATTGTGTGTGGATAAATAATACCAAAGGGATGATCTTGTAATATCGCGTTATTTCGGCGCCACCGCAATACTGAATCGGCGACACTTGTAGGTACAGCCGAAGAACTTGTCTGGTTATATCTGTTCATACCGCCACCTATACGATATTCATTTAAGGCAATAAGACGAATTAGAAATATTGAGTTTCGAAATATTATGAATAGACAAATATTGACAGACATGTACAGAGACATTTTTGTCAACTTCTTCTGACATCTTATGCTGTGTCCAAAGGGCATAGAGCATAAAGGGTATGTAAACAAGCGTGACAAGTGAGCAAGGTTGAACAGGCACAATATTAATCTATGGTACCTACAATGAATAGATAGCCATTCAATAGATGAGCCAATCATACAAAAATCCACCTACTGCCCAAGTAGGTTCAAGCTTGTTTTGCGGGTAGGTGTACTACGAGTAGATGAAGATATTTACACCTATTGAAAGATATAAGTAATTGAGGATCAAACATTCGTACATTCGTGATGAACTGATGTAAGTACACAAATAAATAGCCTCACCGGGATTCGAACCCAGGACTGACTGCTTCGTAGGCAGATTCACTGCCTACGTACATACCTACCGACTACCTAAATAGTTACTGTATATCATCCGTTCTTTTGGTTTATGGCCGTCATTAAACTGGCAAGTTTTACTTACGTAAGTAGGGACGCAGCTATATGCAAGAATAAGACAGTGATCTTCGTGTCTTATTCTTGCAGTTAAGTCTTGACAGTTTTGCTGTGTAGGCAGGTTTTTACATACGAGTATAGACTTAGGTTTAATCAAGTACCTATTTCTTGTTGCTAGTTGGCACGGTTAGGTACCCTGGGTCACTTTAAAAATCACGGTCTTTTGACATTAAAATTCACAAATCATGAGTATTTTGATAGTTATACAGGTTGTTTTTTTTATGACCGTGCAAATTTTCACAGTGGGTTTGATAGCTAAAAATAGGATGGCGTTGTTTTTTCTTTCAGTAACTTTCAGTACTAAAAATTTCCAAAATAGCAGCTGAAACTTATCCTCAAAATCGGCCAAGAGTATGTCGGGCCATGCTCAGTGTAGGGTTCCGCAGTTTACTGTCCGTCACAATAGGCAACCTTAAATAGTAGTTTTTCTACTCCAGCACTTCTATCTGTCAATTAGATGACTGACAGCGATATTTAAAAAGTATACATTATAACGTTGTCTGTGGTATTCCATAATAACACTGCTCCTATGGATTTTCAATTTTTCATACAATATATAAGCACTGTTGTTGTTTTTTTTTAATTTCTATAGTGGGCACAACACAACATCTTCCCTATTCTGCCACGTTTCTAGATTTTGCTTTTTACCCTAGTTTTTCTACGACAGCTAAAGTAGCGTAAAAAACAAAATCTAGAAGCGTGGCAGAATAGGGAAGATGTTGTGTTGTGCCCACTACAGAAATAAATAAAAAAACAACAACAGTGCTCATATATTGTATGAAAATCCATAGGAGCAGTGTTCTTATGGAATACCACAGACAACGTTATAATGTACACTTTTTAAATATCGCTGTCAGTCATCTAATTGACAGATAAAAGTGCTGGAGTAGAAAAAAGTGTTTTAATAGATACCATGCTCAATACGAGTATGTGTCATATACCAACCTTCGCAGGCCGTAACCTAGTTACGAGCGGTTGACGGGTTTGTTTGCTTGTCAATCTGATTATTGAATATATACGTGTTATGACTGAATCATTGAATTAATTTACTTACGAGATTTCAACGGACGACGGACGCCTTTGGATCCGCCACCTTGATCAGCTTCTCCCTGCTCCAAGGATCTCAAGGAATGACGGCGGAGGCGTGTCATATACCAACCTTCGCAGGCCGTAACCTAGTTACGAGCGGTTGACGGGTTTGTTTGCTTGTCAATCTGATTATTGAATATATACGTGTTATGACTGAATCATTGAATTAATTTATTTAACAATATGCTTATAATAATATTAACAATTCGATGATACTTTCGATCACACCCGTCCCGACCCCACCAACTCCGGAAACACAGTGCCATCTCTCGGGCAATTGGGTTACTAATTTACACAAACTAGACGGGTTATGTATGTTTGTATGTTGGATTTTCAGGGGTAACTATTGATCGCGTGAATCGATTTGAATTATTCTTATTTTATTAGTACTTAATTTCTTATCCCGCATGTATCTTGTGCGGGATAATAAATTAAGTACTCAAGATAAAAAAATTTTTTTGCATATACGGTTAAATTACAAACCTAATTCAGAAATTATTTTGTAATATTTTTTAAAGACCGTTGAAAATAATTTTCTAATAAAGTTCTTAGTAAGTTCTACTTTTGTAATTTTGTACATATTTTTGAACTAAAATCATTTATTCTCGAAATATATACAGTAAGTGTAAATTACCTAACTACCTACCTCTACCTACCTTAAATCTAAAGTAGGTCCTTGAGGCATTGTACCTAGGATGCTGGCGGCATTTCCTCGTTGTATCGCAATGCTGATACGTTGTGCGAGGAAGCCACCAGCTCTTCGGTCACCAGTAACATCAACCAGACGTTTCGCGATTTCTACGAAAAATTTGCGTGCGCTGGGACCCCATGGACCAAGAGTTTCGACCCCGAATGGTACAAAAAGGTACTCTCTGCCCAGGCTCTTATATTTATTACGTTTTAAAATTTCGGCGCATTCAGCCGCTCCGCCCGCTTTTACATTAGTTCGTTGGAGATGGGACGGCGCCAGCGTGTCTACACAGGTAGCATCCCACACTAGCATCCGTCCCAAACTCCAAGGAACCAAGGACACCCCATCAGGTCTCTTGCCATCATCCCTGAAAATGCCAGTCGGCTCAAGGAGAGCAGGCACGTTGATGGTGGCAAGAGACCGACGGATTATGTCATTAAGAGATGCATGTCTCGAAAAACGGCCTGCACTTTTTTTACAACACAATCCATGGTGTCCCAGTCGGTCCACGTCTGTGCCACAAGGACATGAGTGTGGCGCACACACCGAAACCCCCAGTCGCAAACCAGTCGCCAGTCTAAGGGAGGCCGGATCCAAGAAAGTACCAGTATTGGGCGAAGGATGGGCATGAAGCCAGTAACCAGCTTCCCGGGATCCGACCGCCAAAAGCCTCGCGCGATCTGGACCTGTAGAGTTATTTAAAAGAGTATTGTAAGTTAAATCGCAGTAAACATTATCCCAACTCCTTTGTGATTTTGGGTTGTCTGGAAAGTCTTTGCCCGGGCAGGCAATTTTAAAAGCATTTTTAGCATCCTCAAAGCTTGCGATCTCATAGTTTGTGGGCAAAGCCCTTAAAATATTTCCTATGAGACCGGCTGTGCTATGAGTGGATGCTAAAAAGGCTGGGGATGCCACACTGGAAATTTTGCGAATTCCTAAACCCCCGAACCGAATAGGGAGGGACGCCTGAGACCAGGAAGGCTCATTGAGCTGAATGTTTAGAATCAACTCTAAACTAATTTTGATCAAATCATCTATGGGTGATAGTAAATTTAGATATTTCCAAAAAGGACAGCATCGGAGCACATATGTAAATTTAGGGACAAAAAGACAGAATTTAAGAATCACAAGAGCATAATGAGGGCTAATTTCGAGTAAACGATTCGTGTGACTTTTGAATTTTGATATCGAGTTAGAAATATAGTCGGGAAAAGATTCTTCAAATATAGGGGAGCCTAAGAGGCAAAGAGAACGTTTGTCTACTAACTTGATATTAGGAGCCAGATCGTCAAATTTGTGTTTTAAATCGGCAAAAATACAAGATGTATTTTGAATGAAGAGTTCGCATTTTGCAAAATTCAGTTCTAAACCAATATTTTTGAAACTACTCTTAATGAGAGACAAGTCAGAGAGCACAGTATTTACGTTGCCTCCTAGGGTCCCGTCATCTAGGTACCAGACATTGAATTTTGATTTCAATTTTTGGATGATTGGATTTATAGCCAAACTAAAAATTGCTGGGCCGAGAGGGTCACCCTGCTGACATCCAACCTCAGAAGATAATTCATTTGACTTGTACATTAATTTAGAAGAGTCCGAATAGCAAAAGAAAAGGTAATTGTACAGTTCAGGAATTTTGTCCCTAATTTCTGTCAGCAAAGTGTCCCTATTAACCGAGTTGAAAGCATTTTTAACGTCAATTTTGACTACAATTTCGCAATCATCAGAGGAAAGGTAGGTCCTTAGGGCATGGAATGGCATGGCATTTTGTCCTTTTTTGAACTCATAGTTCCTCCTCTAAATTTTAGTACCGTAAAAAAAATTATAACCACTTTTTATTTTACCACTTTGTTGGCGTGACCGATACACATATTTGTACAAAATTACAGCTTTCTAGTGCTTACAGTCACTGAGATTATCCGCGGACGGACGGACAGACAGACAGACTTGGCGAAACTTTAAGGGTTCCTCCTAGTTGACTACGGAACCCTAAAATCACATTAAGTCGTTAATACTTTTTGGAACCATTGTAACATTGACATCGGACATTCATCTGCTAAAGGTTGAGGTTTTTGGTCATTTCTGTCTAGTCGGTTCGAAATGGTGGTGGAACGAAGGAGGTTGGGCCGATATCAGCGGCTTAAGGTTAAAATTACCGTCACATTTTTTATTCCTTTGTTAAACCAGCATGTGTTTCGTTCATTGAGTTAACCATTAATCAAGGTCAACCTGCAATCAGTAGAAAATGATTATTTTTAGTGATATTGGACTAGTTTTCACTGGAAAATCCCATTATCGGTCTATAAAAGATGCGTTTTCATTTGGCCACTATTCTGAAACCTTAACGGATATCTTACATGAAACACTAAATATAAAATAAGAGTAAGACTTTCAACTTTAAACTCATTTAATAATACAACTTTTACATGTATCAGAGAAATATAAAAAATACTCCAAATTCGCTCTTAAATGCGAAGTACGTGTTCATGAGCTTAAATATGCTTAAATATGTTGTAAATATGCTTCGACAGTTTCGACACACCACTGCACAAACACGGTCGGAATTTGTATTGTATAATGACTTTTATCTATGCATCAGACCTCTAAATTAAAAAACTGGTAAGAAGCAACGTGAAGACAGAAAACTGCAGCATTGTCCCTGAATTGTCACAGACTCGTTTCAAGGCCGAGGTGGACAGATGTTTGCTAGTGAAGATGCTATGTATACTAGAGAGGTCCTCGGGCGTCAGCTGATTCTCGTTCCTCGAGAACACGACGCTGTAGAACTCCCGGTGGGGCATCGTCTTACAGAAGTTCAGAACCAAATGGTTATTGGCTACCTTCAGCACCTGAATTACGCCGCCAAAGTAACGGTACATGTTTTCTACGGCTGAAAACAAAAGAAAAGCTGTTAGCACATACCTACGGTACTACGAGTATGATAAAACTAGACGAATTTCTGACACACGGGTGGATCTATTGGGGTGGCGATTTTTCCTTTTGGTACGGAAGTCGGAACCTTAAAACAGGAACAATAATGAGACCGATAAGTCATCGGATGATTACGGTATATGTAAATACGATATACGCAGCACCTACTTATACTTGTCGTCTAGTAATTAAATAATGTGATTAAAGGGATGCAAAATCTCTATTAATAAGCGCTCTATGATGTCTAAAATCGCCTTCAGTTCGTCCCCTAGGTCTTGGCTAATTTTTGAATTACAAGCAACGGCTTGCATTCTAATCCTCAATTTCATGAATGGCACTAAGTCAATCTTCGTGTTACTGCACGCCCAGGGGAAATCGGAAGTCTGGCCAATATACTCGTAGAGCCGCGCACAATCAACAACTCTATCAGTTTGAACATTAATGGATGCATTGGTTATGGGATAGTACTATTTTTTTATTAAAAGTTATCATTTCATTCGATATAAGACCACCACTTAAGTATTTATAACGAAGTGTGAATCAATAAGAAATGCTAATGATCACAAAGAAAACGACAATAAATAAAGCCGATCCCGGTATAATGTTTGACTGGGTGTTTTTTCCCTTTCGACTGCTATGTAAGTAGGTACTACGTACTTTTTACAGGTAGGTATATCGATGGAATTTAGCAGGTAGGTACCTGAAGGCTGGGCAGCCACAAGGAATCGCACAAACAAACAGTTTACTCACCTGTGCTGGGTACATTTGATATCCAGAAGCCCATATGGGAAGTGTTAACTTTGACATGGTAGTCGTCTCGGAACAGGCCCTCGTGCCACTCGACGACGAAGTATCTCATGCGGTGGTGCTCGGGCTGGCCGACCCCGTAGCTTGTGCTCAAGTACGAATACGCCAGCGGTGGGTAGGTGGCAGGAGTAGGCTGACAAAAATAAACGATTTGGATAACACAATAATTACATTAAATTTACGTTTGATAAATAAATAAATAAATAACTAAATATTATGGGACAATCTTACACAAATCCACCTAGTCCCACGGTAAGCTCAATAAGGCTTCTGTTGTGAGTACTAGACGACGATATATATAATAGATAGATACATATAAATACTTAAATACATAGAAAACATCCATAACTCAGGAACAAATATTCGTGATAAACACACAAATAAATGCCCTGACCAGGATTCGAACCCGGGACCTCCTGCTTCGTAGGCAAGGTCACTACCAACTAGGCTAGGAGGCCGTCAAATATATGTACGAGTATATATACATTCATTCACTAGATACCGCGTCAAAACACAGCTCTTGCATATCTATGCACTATGCAGCCGATGTTGCATTGGCATCGGCCCTAAGTCAAAATGCACCTATGAATGATAAAAAACAGTTGACACCAATAATATTTTACAGTACACATGGTGCTAGTTTACCGCCCTAGGGCGATAATGAGCACTTTACGTGCCTGCATCGAATATTCAAAGAGCCATATGTACTGTGAAACGTCGTACAGTACAATACAAGTGCGAAGAGGTAATTCGCAACTCGTGACGATTAAAAACACTCCCCACGGACGTGGTTTAATTTAATTTACCGGCACTCGTTGCGAATTTCCTCTTTTTCGCCGTTGTATCGTAATGTACTATTACTGTAGTACCTACCAAGCACCTATCAAGGAGGTTTATAGTACGTTGTGCAGCTAGGGAGGTAAGTACAGTATTACTAACGAGAGTCTGTTAGAAGCCCGACGCAGCAGGCGGAGGGCTTTTAATGACTCGAGTTTGTAATCCTCTTACCGACCGTGATGCATACAATGTTTTTCATCACACTTGTAAGGGAAAAAACAAATATACAAATGAATCTATTTATTAAAGTTGAATAATACACAGTAAAGTTAATTTATAGCCAAGGTGGAAGATTTGAAATAAGCCTTAGCTGATGCAAAACCTCCTTAGTCTGAAGTGAAATGACGTACGCTATTTTAAAACTAAACTCATAACTCCCTCGGGAGTTATATTGTACTAAAATCCATAACTACCTGGGGGACTAAATCGGCTCTAACCGCTCTATACGCCTGCGCGTTATAAGTTATAACACCATTACCGAGCAAGTGTGATGAAAAGAAAGTTACAAATGTGCACTCAGTTGTTATAGAAATATTAACGTTTTGGTACTCTTTAATAACATCAACAAATATAAAACAACAAAAATATAATAATTAAACTTGGCCAGCAGTCGATCTACGTTTTGCTGAATAGGTATCGAACACATTCGCAGCGCAAGCATTGTCAAAAGTTAAAGGTTAACGAACGTGACAAAAAGTCACGTGAAGTCTGAGGGCTCCGAGCTATCACGTGATACTTTTTATAGAAACTGACAGATCGTCCCGTATCGGATCGGAACGGAACGGACTACTGCGAGTCATCCTTAAAGAAAACCTCACCTTGTGTAATAATTGTAATAAACATGTGATCTGAGCCTTTCTTATTTACTGGCCAAGGTGTGGTCTGTATACTATCTTTCTACTCAGGGCAGTCGGAAAGCGGCGAATTTGTTTAGCGTAGCGGCCTGCAAAGAGCTGCTTGCCGGCCGGAGGCCAGAAAATGTAATTTTCAAAAAAATGCCGGCTACAAATTAGGTCGTAAATTGCTTTGTTTGTAATCAATCTAAAATTAAAAACTTACAGAAATTGCAGTCTCCATTTCGCGGCAGAGAAGTTACATACGATACAAATTCCATCATTTGTCGAGCTCCAATAGTAGTTTATGCGACTGTACATAGTGAAGGGCGCTACAACACGCGTGTGGGTATGAAACGAATCGAAGGCGAGTTTTGATAATGACATCACACGAGTGATTTAATGCCTAAATATGTATAGTTACATACACTACTTTATCTACGCACATATAAGTGCTCTGAGATGGATTCAGGAACCGTAGGGATATGAATATGACCTGAATTGTTACTAGTGCTATTTGTAAAATATCTACAGACTATAGATATTAAACTAATGCAATGAAAAATACATTGAAGACCTACAGGAAAAAACTCACTCGTAAAAAGTCAAAATAGCCAACAAAAAAATACCAGTTCGGAATGGCGGGCTTTCTAGCCGTATAGATAGATAGATAGATAACCCACCTGAATTTGACAGCTGTTCCAAATTTAAACTCATAACTACTGTTTTCAGGAGGACATGTTAAAATTACAGTTCCGTTAATTCCTGCTGGTAATGCTGGTCATTGCGTATGGTTTCTGAACGCATTTTCAAGCATGTATGTTCGTTGATAAATTTAAAAAAAATGTTGAAGCTGTCATATAAACTGAAGGCATTGGCCCTAAACAACCAGTTCGGAAGGTCGGTGGTTATTATTATAATCGATTTTATCAAGTTTTGGTTTATTTGCACCATTTTTGAGAAAAGCACTTACTTGACGCGGCTGGAAAGGCATTTGCAGGGTTCATATTTATTTAAACGGACGACTTCAGGCGTCCGTTTAAACATAACATTAAGCCTGTAAATCACATTTTCCCATGCCTGAACAGTAATGTAGTATTATGCGATGGAGTGGTCGTCAGGTAATTAGTGCTCGCCCACAAGCCGACTATGGTACGAATGGGCCGAGCTGTGCACTGCATATTGTGACCCCGGTAATTAGGCTAACCGGGCGTGCCACTCATGTCCTGATTAACTTACATTGTTCTTAATTAATGAATTGATTTACCTAAATGTTGATAATTACATTTGTTTATATTTTTCCTTAGATTTTTTAAATTAAATTAATGTTAATTTGCAGCTATGAACCTAAGAGTTGTCGTACGTAGGTACGTAGGTAAGCATATTGTTTTATTTAATTTACTTTAAATTATATATTCAACTTCTAATTATTACCATAATTTGAATGAGTTTTTTTGTATAATTATCAGATATTTACTGATATTTTCATTATAATATTATTTATCATAAAAGTTAACCTGACACTTTTAATTCATTTCTTTTCTTAATTAAGGATGTTTTTAAACTTTATTACCTATATGATAAACATTTTATTTTAGTAGCATTTTCTACCCCACGTAACCCAAGTACCCCACAAAAAAAAAGTCGTTTATCGTCGAAAATTAGTACTACAAAATAAGTAACACAACGCACAAGAAGAGAAAGACATACAAGAAAAGCATAACAAAAACTAAGACTACAAAAGTTCGACAAAAGGTCCAGGACTCAGCATTTGCTGCGAGCCTGGTTAGCTCCACAGCGCTGTTTTTCAGCCCGCACCTGTCTCTAGAATTATTGAAAAAAAAGGCTTGCTGTGGAGGAAACCACTCTTCCAGTGAGTACTTAAAAGGTTTACATACATTTCATAACTCAGCTACAATCAAAGAATGACTTATTTTCGTTATTACAGTATTTATAGTAATTTATTTTTATTTTTTATTTTTTTGTTTCCTAATGGTTACTTATCTAGACTCTTATAATTTATTGAAAGGGTCGGCAACGCGCATGTAACGCCCCTAGAGTTGCAGGCGTCCATAGGCTACGGTGCCCACTTACCGTCAGGCGGGCCGTATGCTTGTTTGTCACCGTCGTAGAATATAAAAAACACTGTGTGTCTAGTATGTTCTTTTGTGACACTTTTAATCAGTCAATTAAATCTACTCACTTGTAAGTTCGCAACTCTGATAATCTTCATCTTCTAAATAAGGAATTTAAAAAAATCCTCTGACTGTTAACAAGATATGAATTGTTCTAATTTATCTAGCCTAAATTAAACTTATTAGGCGAGGTTTCACGCAATTATCTCACCGTTTAATTAATTAAAAGTCAAAACTTAATTGAAACAATAACCACTGTATGCACGGTCATCCTACATGAAGTAAGTACGATACGTCAAGTTCCATCGCTATGGCGGGAAATTTGACGGATCTTAAGTCAATAATTAATGCCATTGACAATGCCAAATTTATCACTCATAAATTATCAGTTATAAAGAGGCTGTACACTTATAGACACCGATTGGTAGTGACAAGGGTTTTAGGATAAAATTTAACCAAAAATTTAAATTATGATTAATAAAAAAACACGTTTGTTTCCGTGTAATTACGACTTCAACCTAAGCCCCATCAATTACTAAGTTAGAAAAATTGTACCTAATCAACGATTAATAATCATCGTGTATAGGTATGTATACATTTGAAATTTACCTCACATATGAACTTAATATGAAAAAACCTTTTTTTATTGATCTAAAATTTGTATTAGTCTAAAAAATTATAAATTTATTTCATAAACAAGAAATAGTGATAGGTACTCGTAACACGTAAAATATAAAAACACAAACAAAAATAGTAGATTACATACCAAGGCCCAAGGGGGAAATGTCTCGGATCCCATGTAATTGTCGGCCGAGGCGAAGCCGAGGTCGACTAACATGTGATCCGAGTCTTTCCCATTTAACGGCCGAGGTTTGTATACTATTTTTCTGCCCGACGGAGCCGGCAGGCGGCAATTTAACCCATTCCGGGCCCATGACTCACCAGGTGGGTCATGCTTAAGCGTTTCCGCAGGGCCCGTGACCCGCATGTGGGTCATGAGTAAATTCTAATTTTAATAAAAACGAAACGTAAGATTACTCAATAATTATTGAATTATATAAGATTACAACCATATTTACAAGGTGCATTGGCAAAAAACATTATAAACACGGTTTTTTAATGAATACAGAGTCTAGAATATTCAAGTTTGGTTTACTTTAGGTATAATGTAGTAAAACTAACAAAATTTGAGATGAATTCTCGTTGCAAGCAAATAGATAAATGTACATTTAAAAAATATGAAAAATATATTTGGTTCAAAAGTTATTGGTGTGGCCCACGGTATGGGTCACCGTGGCCTGGCGCGACTTGTAAAAACTACGATTGTTTACGTAGCAGGCTAAAATGAACTTTACTTGCCGGACTTTAAGCTTATTTCACGTCGAAATCATTTTGGTATTGTAACATTTTATTACTGATTACTGTGTGGATGGTAGTAAGCAATATTTGTATTGACCAAACCTAGTACGATATACAAAAACATAGCATACAATTTTATTTTATGGAGGAATATCGTTCGCTGTGTTTTATAATATAAAATTGTGTTTTTATTGTTTTTTTATAGTGATTTAAGTACTAGAAAAAGCAGATTTAAATTGTTTTTATTATTTGTATTTTAGAAGTTACTATCTGTTAAGTGCTCGAATATTTACATTTATCTACTCAAACAAAGATTACAAATAAAATGACCGACCGAGTGGCGGTATTTTCTAAAATATAGTTTTTATAAGCTTGAAAGCTTATCGGGTTCACTGGGACACCTGGCATAACAATGCATAATAGCTTGGCGGTAAAAACTGTCAAGGCGGGCTCGTCATTCTATTTTTATAATTATCGTAACAAATAATGTCGTGTACTCAAACAAAGACCCCAAAGATAATGACCGGACGAGCGTAGGATTATCGAGCCCACTTGGGCTATAAACAATGATTGCACCCGGCGGCGTTATCTCCATACGGAGTTTCCACAAGTCTGTAGGCATTCGGTTTACATGGACAACTTTTACAACTCCGTGTCTCTAAGTAATTTCTTGATTGAGAATGACACCCATGTGACCGGTACTTTACGTCCAAATAGGAAAGGCCTTCCTACGCAGATAAAAAATAAAAAATTGGCGGATCAGGAAAAAATTACAGCGTATTCCAAGAATGGTCTTTCAGTCACAAAGTGGCACGATCGCCGCGAAGTAATATTAATTTCTTCTGAGCACGACGGTGAGTGGCAAAATTATACCACAAGACAGAATGCTGTAAAGTCAAAACCTAACGTAGTTTTACAATACAATAAGAATATGGGGGGGGTTGATAAGTACGACCAAATGATGTCATATTACAACCCGGAGCATAAAACTGTAAGATGGTATAAGAAGTTGGGCATCCATATATTTAGCACAATGTTGTGTAATGCACATAATTTGTATAACAGATTTGGCGAGAAACCAATATGCCTCTATGATTTCAGACAAACAATTATAAGAACATTGGTTTCAAGTGGCGCAGCCAACAGTTTGCCTAGGCCTGTAACTTCTCCCAGCCTCCGTCACGCATCTTTTAACTTACCGCGCGACGGCAAGAATAAGGTGAAAAGGAAAAGATGCGTGATGTGCTATTCTAATAATAAAAAAAGAGTAAACACTACACAATATTGTCCTGCATGCCCTAACCAACCAGGTTTATGCCCAGGGAAATGTTTCGTCGAATACCACGACAAGCTCGACAATAAACTAGTTTAAAATATTAACTTCGTTTTTGTCAAACAAGTTTAGTTTAAGTTTTAAATTGTAATACAAATTAATATATGTTTTATTAATAAGTTAGTATCTAACATATTCTATCTATCTATATCTAGTTGTAAGTATACTGTTTTATTTATTCAATAAATGTTGCTATTTAAAAGCATTTCGTTTAATTTTTATGTACACCATCACTCGTTTGAAATAATCTATTTTTATTACACTTGTATTATAATCTATCTATTCTTATATGTTACCTACTGAAATCATAGTTAAAAAAAAGTAGAATAGAAACTAAAAAATGGTTAGGAAAAATGTTGCATAAAATCGCCCAGCTGGCCGGCTTCGTAAGCGGCGGTCTATTTAGCGTACGCGGCAGGCCCATGACCCACTAGGTGAGCCATGCGAAAAAGCAAAAAAAGGTTTGTATGGTGGCCCGGCGTATTGTGTTCGCTCGCCGTAGCTTGGCTACGAATGGGTAAAGTTTTGCGTAAAGTGGCGCTTACCGGCCGGAGGACTGAAAATAAAATAAAATAAAAGTCTTACTACTTAATTACTAAGCTGTGCCCCATTACGGCTCTCTGGGCCAAAAGTGCCGCATATACATGCAGCATTGCCGCGCTGCACGGTAATCGAAATTTGTTTGATCAAATAAGAACCGGAAAGGGGGTCACAGGCGTCACAGCCCCTATCCCTCAAACGCCGCCCCAAAGCTCGGACTAAGGACTTGGCCTCCGCGCACCAAGGACCGGCCGTTTAGACTGAAATATTGATATCTAATCCAAAAAGTAAATCGTGACTGAATATCAACTTCTTAAACAATTGCTCAACCTCTCTCCTCTCTCTAGCCAGCCACAAATCAAAACTTGCCGAGACTATTGAAATGTTATTTTGTCATAACAAAATAAATCGCAGGCCTCTGGGCTGCTAAAGATTTAAGAATGTGAGGTTATCCTGCAGCACTCAAAAATACATAGGTTCAAAATTACATGGGCATTCGTAAATTGCCCATACACTTTTGAACGCTTGTGTACGTTACGTACACCGTATTTTCTTATTTCTTCGACACGTTGCCTTGTACGTTATGTTGCTATAATATGCAGTACTTATGTATGTTTACTCGTTTAAAAGCATCTTATGATTAAATTATTTGTGTAATATTGGTGTCAGGTTAGGATAAAGTATTCGCAAAGTCTTTTAATTTAGAACACATTTAAGTAATACAGTCACATCTAATAAATATCTATACACTTCGGAACATGTTACAGGGGAAGAAGGTTCAAAACAACACAGGTGCATAATTATGAAATCGACCGTACCTACTTTAAGGTTCACATGAAATTACTGCCCTAGCAATAAAGAGAATAAATAACGTACTATCACTTTCAAAAGTGCATAGACGATTTATGAATTAATTCATTCATAAATGTGCGAGCGCTTTTGAACGCCACTGTACTATTACTGCGATTAACCAGTACTACGATTACTACGATTAGAAATGATTATTTATTCTCACCTGAACATTTTCCTCCTTTATATCAATGTAGAAGCACTCCTTAGTGTAGTCTATTTTGTATTCGCCTTTGTTGTGCGGTATTTTTTCGACTCCATACCAAACGCCAGAAATTTGATCCAATGTTGTTATATTACTTACTCCGTAGTACGGGGACAGATCATTGCAGAAATTATTATTGGGAAAGTTAGGATCGTAACTATTTAAATAATGGTTGTAACACAAAACGTACGTTAAACATAGGGAAAATACAACAGTAACTTTTTTATGGTCCATTTGGATTAAGTGACTGGGATAATATCGGATAATATTGAGTCAGTCTACCAGGCGACCAAGCTCGGCGGGTGGTAGCAGCCAGATTAACTCGCCGCGCCGGCGAGGTCCGTAGGCGGGCAAAAATAAACTTAATTGACAAAGATCAGGGAAGGTGTTACTTATAGTCAATTAGCAATAAACCACATAAAAACCCACACAATCAAATTATAGTTCATCTCTACAGGCAAATAAATTGTATTGTGTGTACTTATATTCCTCGTATTACATAAGCCGGCAAGGATTTATCGGTGTCCTGTACTTGTAGGTAATCTCCTCGCGCACCAAATATACTAATGCCTATTATCGCCTAACCTAGACCGTAACTACACATTGTGACCTCAGAACTTGTACTATTATTTATTCTGTGCCTCAGATATACGAGGGATTATCTATTACTGATATGGGATCTTTAAAAATTCTTATACCTAATGTTAACTATAGGTACTTAAATATACTTTAAATATGATGTGTGAATATTACAATAAATCATTTATTTTCAAAATATATACAGTAAGTGCAACTTACCTACCTACCTCTACCTAGCTTAAATCTAAAAAATAGGTCCTTGAGGCATTGTAACTAGGTTGATAGTGACATTTTCTCGTTTTATCACAGTTTACATTCTACGAGAATATGTTTTGTTGTCTTTTTCTTCCATGCATGCTCTGCACATGTGGCTATCTGTTATGACTATTTTGTGTAAATGTTTGTTTAGTGTGTTGTGTCCTGTGAGTAGTCCTACTATTTTCCGCAGTTGATGTCTGGGCATTCTCAGTAGAGTTTTCGTGTGCTTGTAGTTTAGCACTGGTAGGACTTCTTTGATTTGCCTACATGTGTCCAGGTTAGGGCTTCCTAATACTGGACCTTTCGCGATAACGGTATTGATACCAGAATGGACGACTTCAATATCGGGATCCCGGGATTTTCCGAAAAAGATGGAAACGAAGAAATTATGAAAATAAAATATTTATTTTTTGACACTTTAAACTGAAAAATAATGTCTAAATATCTTGCCAAGAGAAAATACAATAGTACCTAGCCTTTTTTTGCATGGGAAAACTCGCAATATTTCTAAACTTTTGAGCAAAGCACAAATGTGATTATTTCGTAAATTTATTTGTTGGCTTTTAGAACGTGGCTTCATATGGAGGTAGAGTCAGTCTATGCTAAGTTTCCTAGATTTTGATAGCATATACTGTGAAAGTGTTAAGTAAACGTCATAATTTCATAGAAGTTTGACGTTTAAAATAACACTTTCAAGTCTGACAGTTCACTTGCTGAGAAAAGTTAACGTGGTTTGACTCTAGTACCTAATCATGAAAACTGTAATTTTTTTTTTGACATGAATTTTTATTACCGTTTTTCATTCAACGACCAACTACTTTGCATTAACGCGCAGCGCATCAAAATAAACGGAATAAATAAATAAAAATATAATTTATTTAAAAATAAATTAACATGATCGTTCACTTATACTGCAACTTGGTAATTATTATAATCACATCGGGTCTATTAATACAGCGTGGTATGGAATCCTCGGCGCGATGTTCCGGTATTTTTTTAATAAACTGACAGTTGTTAAAATCTAAACCATTCTAAAGGTTTATTTAAAGCGAGAGTGTATTTGTGGTGTAAAACTTAATAGTATTACTAAATAAACTTATAGAAAACAACACAAATACATATACCTCGTTTTAAACAGTTTACTTAAAAAAATTGTATCCGGTCATCGCGAGGCCTAAAGTACTAAGTCTTGTCCTTTATTTAGTACATTAGGTTTTTTACAATTTGCCTTCGGCTTCAGCCTCTTGCGCATGGACTCGGCCATCTCGGCTGGCGGGGGTCGCGGCATCCGGAGCTAGACCTTGACGGCGTCATAGATGAACCATTCCAGCGCGGTGAGGGTACCGATCATGATGATCCTGGGGCCAGCCCCTTCCACACGCCGGCGAAGCCGAGCTTGTCACGATGGAGCCGACGGTCGCGGTCTTGTCCTGCCTGGTTGAGCTTGGAGACGACGGTGTCGGCGGGATGGCTGATGGTGGCGCAGAACACGCCAGCGATATAGCCGGCCGCGAACGTCCCCACCAGCTGCTCGCCCTTGGAGCACTCTGCGCGGGGCTTTGGCACCACGAACTTGTAGAGCAGTTCCACCGTCTTCTCGAAGCAGGCGAACTTCATCATGCTGTAGGGGATCTGGCGGCCCCAGAGCGGCATCAGGCCCTTGTAGAAGGTGCCGTAGCCCTCGTTTTGGACCATCTTGGGCCACCCTCGCGCAGCGTGCTGGCGAACCCGGGCATGGTCTGGATGCTCTAGTGGTGAGAGCGCGATGTCGGCGAAGAATTCTGCCGACGAGGAAGCGGCGAGGTACACAAGCGTGCGGTAAGTGTACGCCGTCTCCTCGTCCAGCAGGTTGTTGTAGCCCACCTTGAACACCTCGTACAGCCTGAACTTGCAGAGACCCTGCGTGGAGTACCCCGTGAAGGTGGGAGCCCAGCCCTTGGCCAGCCCCCGCATGCCCTCCTCCTTCACGGACACCTTGAAGCCGTTCACCACATTCTTGTACTTGCCGGCGTCCACCTGCAGACGGCATTTGCCCAGATCGAGCGGTACGACAGCTGTGTGCGTGATACCGCAGGACAGGATGCCTCCGAGTCCACAGAGCGCGAAGTATTTGGCGGAGCCGAACTCGCAGGAGTCGCCCAGGTCCACCGCGTTGGCGGCCATGACCAGTGAGGGAGCAGCGAGGGCATCACATGTCTTCAGGTTAGTGCAAGTGGGTCTTAGGTTTTAAATAAATTAGAACTTTCGTTGCAGTATTTCTCAGGTTTAAAAAGCACCCGACCATGTATGACATGTTGTTCTAAGTTGCAATATTATTCGTTAAGCACCGAGAACCTATTGGCTACATCACTGGCTGCACCACGTACCGCTTGAAGACAGTAAAAGCTGTAGAGCAATTGTGAGACGCAAGATATACGCGTGCAAAGCTCCATGGTGATGCTGAATGTAACCATTTCGATGGGTATTTTGGGTTAGTTTTGCATATTTTCTTAGATTATAAAAATACCGGGATCCCGGTATTTTGAAATTAAATACCGGGATTTATATCTGCTCTGAAAAAGGCGGTATCAGGATACTGGGATACCGGGATCCCGGTATTGGAAGCCCTAATCCAGGTCATCTCAGTATACGTATCTATACATACATACGAGTATACTCGTATTTATCGGTCTAACATTTTTTAATAAGTCAATCATTGGTAACGGGTTCTGTTTCCCAACTCGTGTTGAGTTTTCCACGGACGCGGACTTTTCTCCTCCATCACACGCACTAGGAACACAGAAGAGAGAAAAGTAAGAGTGAAAAATCAATAGAGGGCCGTATGACGTCACTCGGGGGAAGCATCGATCAGATATGAACGCGACTTAATTTATTGACCCAATGCATGTGGGAGACTATTAGGAAGTAACAAATAGTGGATAAGTCCCAGCTACGACCCAACATGCTTATAATATACTTTTAAACAATTGTGGTCACGCTCATTTATATATAAATATAATAAATAAAAATAAATATAAATATTTTATGGGACAATCTTACACAAATCGACCTAGTCCCACGGTACGCTCAATAAGGCTTGTATTGTGGGTACTAGGCGACGATATATATAATAGACATATACATACTCGTATAACTACTTAAATACATAGAAAACATCCATAACTCAGGAAATATTCGTGATAAACACACAAATAAATGCCCTGACCAGGATTCGAACCCGGGACCTCCTGCTTCGTAGGCGGGGTCACTACCAACGAGGCTAGGAGGCCGTTCCAACGAGGCTAGAAGGCCGTTAAATAATATAATAATAAAAAAAGAAAGTATAGTAGTTTTTGTATGAAATTTGCGTCAAAAACCAAAACGTAACTCTTGATTGCGAGTAGCTAAAAACTATTTTTTATCGTTTTTTCGATATCTCTTATTTACCGCGAGAATCGTAAAATTGCAATTCGGGATCTGCATCTCTCTCGCTCAAGTGTACGATAGAGAAAGAGATACCAATATTCGATTTTTTTTGATGTCCGCGATTAGACTCTTCGATAAATCACCATGCTTTCAAACTTGAGGAGTTCTCTCAATTCCTCATAGATTCCATCATCAGAAATGGATTTTGAATAAAATGAGACCAATTTGGAACCATCTATCGGTCATTTAACGGTCTCCTAGCCTAGTTGGCAGTGACCCTGCCTACGAAGCAGGAGGTCCCGGTTTCGAATCCTAGTCAGGGTATTTATTTGTGTGTTTATCACGAATATTTATCCCTGAGTTATGGATGTTTTATATGTATATAAGTATTTATATGTAGGTATCTATTTATTATATATGTCGTCGTCTAGTGACCCACAACACAAGCCTTATTGAGCTTACCGTGGGACTAGGTTGATTTGTGTAAGATTGTCCCGGTATATTTATTTATAAACAAGAATTTTTAAAATCGGTTCATTAATGACGGAGTTCTGAGGTAACATACATTAAAAATAATAATAAAGAAAATAATTCCCTCCTCCTTTTGAAATTATGAAGTCGGTTGAAAAGTACCTATACATTACAGCATAGTATTCGACAACAGTACATAACGTAACATAGTATTTAGTTGGGATAATGTTTACTGCGATTTAACTTACAATACTCTTTTAAATAACTCTACAGGTCCAGATCGCGCGAGGCTTTTGGCGGTCGGATCCCGGGAAGCTGGTTACTGGCTTCAGGCCCATCCTTCGCCCAATACTGGTACTTTCTTGGATCCGGCCTCCCTTAGACTGGCGACTGGTTTGCGACTTTTCGGGTTTCAGTGTGTGCGCCACACTCATGTCCTTGTGGCACAGACGTGGACCGACTGGGACACCATGGATTGTGTTGTAAAAAAAGTGCAGGCCGTTTTTCGAGACATGCATCTCTTAATGACATAATCCGTCGGTCTCTTGCCACCATCAACGTGCCTGCTCTCCTTGAGCCGACTGGCATTTTCAGGGATGATGGCAAGAGACCTGATGGGGTGTCCTTGGTTCCTTGGAGTTTGGGACGGATGCTAGTGTGGGATGCTACCTGTGTAGACACGCTGGCGCCGTCCCATCTCCAACGAACTAATGTAGAAGCGGGCGGAGCGGCTGAATGCGCCGAAATTTTAAAACGTAATAAATATAAGAGCCTGGGCAGAGAGTACCTTTTTGTACCATTCGGGGTCGAAACTCTTGGTCCATGGGGTCCCAGCGCACGCAAATTTTTCGTAGAAATCGCGAAACGTCTGGTTGATGTTACTGGTGACCGAAGAGCTGGTGGCTTCCTCGCACAACGTATCAGCATTGCGATACAACGAGGAAATGCCGCCAGCATCCTAGGTACAATGCCTCAAGGACCTACTTTAGATTTAAGGTAGGTAGAGGTAGGTAGTTAGGTAATTTACACTTACTGTATATATTTTTTTTTATCTATTTTTGAAATTAGAGTGTACTGGATACTAGTGTTCTATTTTTAAATAAATTTGCTTTTCGAGAACTTAAACATAACGTAAACAAGGTAATTTGCGAAGAGGTTTAGATAAATAGTACATTACATACCAAGGCCGTTTAAGTGGGAAATGCCTCGGATTCCATGTAATTGTCGGCCGAGGCGAAGCCGAGGTCGACTAACATGTGATCCGAGGCTTTCCCATTTACCGGCCGAGGTTTGTATACTATTTTTCAGCCCGACGGAGCCGGCAGGCGGCAATTTAGTTTTGCGTAAAGTGGCGCTTACCGGCCGGAGGACTGAAAAAGGTCTTTACGGCATTAATACTGAATGAAAAACCAGAATCATATGAGTATGTGAGTAACATTACAAAATCGGTAGCAGAAATGGAGTAGAGTATAAATTCCGGTTTAAGGTACTAAAGTATTTCATTGTAAAGAGTGGATACTAATGTTTAACTAGAGACAGTATTGCCAAGTTGGAGTAAAAAATGTAACGCGTATGGGCTGAAAACAGCTAGTTTGGGATTTTCTTTTTTTCAATATGGATAATATTATGTCCAGACCCCGTTATCAGTGGTGAAAATTTATTGAAACCAGGGGTTGCCAAAATTACATGAGGTCTGAAATCCTTAATTCGCCTGTTGTACATAACTTCGCCTTAGTAAAATATGTAAATTGTAATCTATGCAAAACACATTACAAATAATATATTTCTAGTTAAATGTAGTGAAACATGCAGGTTTAATTTTAAAATAAAAACCGTCATATATCCTTATTTCGCCTTTGTTTCCTAATTTCGCCTACTGTAATAAAATATGATCAAGAAAATTATGTATATACTCATTTGAAATTGTACGCGATGAATGACCTTACTTGAATTTTACGATTTATGGTTAAAAAATTGTAAAAAATTTGTTAAGGCGAAGTTATGTACCGAAGGCGATTTTAGGATAGCTAGTTTTGCCAACCCCTGGTTTCAATGAGTTTTCACCACTCCCTCGTAACCCTCGTTAAAAAATGTTTGTGGTTCGTTTCGCCTTTAAACCCTTGGGTGTTCATATGGAACATACTTAATACAAAATACAAGACACTTGAATCGTATGCACAACACTTAAAATGTGAATATTTGGCGAATACGAATATTCGTACAAACCCTAATACTCGCCGAATACGAAAATTTTATTCGTATTCATTGCATCACTATGATAAGAAGGTACGTGTTATAAGTAATTACAAGCTGGATTAACCCTTCACGAGGTCGTATTATTTTCATTCGGTGAGGAAATGAGCACTTACTGTGCCAGGTAGGAATCAAGCAGCAGGAAACTGTCGCGTCATTGTCGCGTATCGCGGTGTACCTACGAATAACGGCGACTAAATGAACAGTGAGCAGCCGAATTTAGCTCATTTAAATGACAGCACGATCACATTCTATACAAAAAGGCGATATTTCATTTTCTCAGGGAAGTATATTTTATGAAAAATTAAACCTAACCTTAATTAAGAATTGAATACCTAGTAGACACAAGGGTTCCGTATCATTACCTATCTATAAATAGCGATAAAAAAATGTCGTGTTTTGTATGACCATTAAATATTTGTTTTATTTTAATTATTTATAGTGAATATAATTATAACTAAATAAACTGAATATTGCAACAGTTAACACTCACGTATTTTTATCTTATCACAATAGGCGAGACATGTTTCGACTGCATCGGGCAGTCATCGTTGGACAGACAGGGTGGTGTTGTCACCTTCGCGGCTCGGGCATGACTGCAGCAAAAAAGAACCAAAAAACACGCTAGTTAAATGGGGTCCTCCTTAATTTTTTATTTTATACAGATTTAGTATTTGTTCTTATAGCCACAACAGAAATACGTATAGTGCGGTCCAAAAGTTACTGGCTGGAGAAATCTAGCGGTTCGAAAAAAAAATGTCATTGTGATCATCATTTATTCTGCTCTTTCGTTTAAAACAGTTTTCCATCGCTTTCGGTTTTAATTTCACGGCGTTTAAAACAACGGGAAGTCTGAAATTTTTCGAAGTGGATAAGTTGGAATATTGTTCCGTCATCAAGTTCCCTACAAAGGAAGGGGTCAGTTCCACCGATATTAAAAAAAAGATTAGTTGCAGTTTACGAGGACTTGTCTCTTTCATTTTCCACCGTGAAAGAATGGAGTAAGCAATTTCGTTAAGGACGGTAGACTATCCACGACAACCTCGCTCCGGTCGGCCTGTGGAGGCAGTCACCGACGACTGCGTCAAGTTAGTGGAAGAGGAAGCTCTGAGTGACCGAAGATTAAAGACCAAGGAAATAGCGGCAAGAACAGGGCTATCGAGAACTTCAGTTCTTAGGACTCTTCATGAACATCTTCACATGAATAAAGTTAGTGCCAGGTGGGTGCCCAAACTTCTTTCGAGCTTGCAACGAAGTGAGCGAAAAGCATGCTCTCAGGAAGTTTTACATGCTTATAAAAAATACGGAGAGAGTTTTTTGGAGTCAATTGTTACTGGGGACGATACAATGGTTTTATACTATGACCCCTTTTCAAAAGGGAATCGATGGAGTGGCGTCGGTTTGGTGAAAAGCCACCTAGGAAGGCCAGGGTTACGCAATACACCAAAAAGATAATGGCTACTATGTTCTTTGACTGTTGATAGACATAAAAGAACGTAATACCGCTGTGAACGGCAGGGATTGAAATGCTAATTCATAGATCTGAAAAGTGTATTGAAAAAGACGGAGACTATATTAAATAAAGGTGAACCTTCTGGTTTTTATACCTATTTTCAACCGACTTCAATATTTCTAAAGGAGGAGGTTCTCAATTCGTCTGTTTTTTTTAAATGGATGTTCACTCGTAACTCCGTCATTACTGAACCGATTTGAATTTTTTTTTTGTTTTCTGAAAGTAGATGGTTTCAGGTTGGTCCCGTTTTTATCAAAATCCATTTTTGATGATGGGAACCATGAGTAACTGAGGGAACTCCTCAAATTTGAAAGGCACATGCATGCTGATTTGGGTGATTTCTTAAGAAACTCGAGCATTTCTTTACGAAAATCATCAATTTGGTGGAGTGGATCTGATAATGAAGACCAGGGATGGCAAAGTGGAACTGCTTGGTAATTCCCAGGACTATCATCCGATCGTAAAAAATATTTTTTTGTCTGAAAATAGATGGTTCCAGGTTTGTCCCATTTTTTTCAAAATCAATTTCTGATGATGGGATCCATGAGGAACTGAGGGAACTCCTCAAATTTGAAATGCACATGCATGATGATTTGGGTAGTTTCTTAAGACACTCGAGCATTTCTTTACGAACATCATCAATTTGGTGGACTGGACCTGATGATGAAGACCAGAGATGGCAAAGTGGAACTGCTTGGTAATTCCCAGCCCTATCATCCGATTTGAGACATTCATCTTTTCATTCTAAAGTAATACCTTCAAGATAGTCCTATTTGATTATAGTTCTATTTTGATGATGGACTTCATGAGGGATTGAGAGAACTCCTCAAATTTTAACGGCACATGCATACTGATTTGAGGGTTTCCTTAAGTAACTAAAACATTGTTTTGGGGGAGCCAACATTTTGATGAAGTGGACCTGATGATGAAGACCAGGGATGTCAAAGTGGAACTGGTCAATAAACCTAGCTTTACTTATTATCCTAGTTGTGACATTCATCTTTTTGATTTGATTTATATTCTGATGATGGAGTTCTAGAAGAATTCAGAGAACTCCTCAAATTTGAACGGCACGTTCATTGTGATTAGAGGGTGTTCCTAATTAGCATAGGCATTTTCTTACTGTGGCCATCATTTTGCAGGAGTGGACCTGATGTTGATAATCAGGGATGGCATAATGAAACTGCTCGATAATTTACAGTCTGTCATCCAAAGTCTGTTTTAAAGGTCTACAAGGGAGTTCCGTTTGATTATACTTCACATGTAATGATGGGAGCCCTGGGACATTAAGAAAGCTCCTCAATTTTCAATCGTACACGTGCGGTGTATTGGATATTTGTGAAGTAAACTGGCTAACTCAAACAAATTCAAAATTTCACTTTTACCGGGAACCAAATGAAGTCGGTTTTTTTTTCTTAAAAATTATTTGTAGCATTTTTGCTCTTCCTGTGAAACTAAGCCAATCTTTATAAGGTATGATATATTTTCATATACTAATATTCAAACTCTTAAGTTAAGTGTAATACACGTACAGAAAATCAATGTATATTCTAACAAAATTTGCTGACGTTTTTTCATACAAAATCAATTTAGCACAATCTGGCCAAAAAATTACTACAAAAGATCACCACGGGGGGGTCAAAAATTTGCCAAAATAGGCTCACTTGATTTCTAGATGAGCCCTATGTCTCTATTAAAAAACGAATGGTTAAAAGCCGCTTACTTAATCATGAAATACTTTCGCGGGGGGGCGCTACGGCGCGACGAACGCATGTGACGAAAGCATGCGACTACACCGACCCTAGACAGATATTTGGAGTGACGAAACGACTGACTACGCCGCCACCAGGGTCCCATAAGTGAACTACACACACAGCGCCCCGCGCCGCCACACGACGGCTCGCTACGAGCCCGCCGCGCGAAAGTTAGTACTACAGACGAGGGTGGCAGGACAAAGAGAACGTATGAATAGTTTCCTTTACTATCGAATGCTGTTTATTGTTATAGAAAGGTAGTTCACTATTAGGAGATGTAAACTGTTACCTTACTGAATAGGTTAAAACCCTATAAAACAAACGGAGAATATCAATTTGCCACCGACACTTACAGAAATGTCAATCGAGTATAATTAGTTTATGCAACAGTGATATAATAAGGGTTCTTAAAACTTGAGGGTCGCTGTTACAAAACGAGGCGAAGCTGAGTTTTGTAATAATAGAGTAATAGACCCGAGAGTTTTAAGAACCAATTATGAGCTGTTGCATACCCTAGTTTTTCTACGACAGCTAAAATAGCGTAAAAAGCAAAATGTAGAAACGTGGAAGAATAGGAAAGATGTTGTGCCCACTATAGAAATTAAAAAAAAACAACAGCAGTGCTCATATATTGTATGAAAATCCATAGGAGCAGTGTTCTTATGGAATACCACAGACAACGTGTTGCGTCCAGTGCCTTAAGTATTCTAACTTGAAGGAGATCTAGACTGCTGAATAAAACTATAGAGTACGGAACAATGTGTAATTACTGGTTACAATTAAATTTGGCTTATAGGTACAAGTCGCGGCGCGATCGGTGTAGCGCGGTTCGCGAGCGTTAGTAGAATCCGCGGACGGTTCCCCGCGGACCGCCCCCGCTGACGTCACAGCGGCTGACCGGTCCGGCTAACGGTAAACTCGTCGTCGCTGATGCCATGGAGTTAACTGGAAGCGGCGGCGGGATTGTCGCCAACATGTACTCCCGGCGTTGAAGAGCTTAGATCTTCAAGATCTTGAGTGGGCAGAGGACAGATTGTATTGAAGGCCCGACGAATAACTCCCTTCCTTGTCCTTATGTCGGCTACTCTCGCGATGCCATCTCTGCCAGGCAGCACTTGGATGATACGACCAAGAAGCCACAGAAGCGGTGGCGAACCCTTGTCCTTGATGACCACCATCGTACCGACGTCCAGGTTGCCCTTCGAGGTACGCCACTTGGTTCGTTGTTGGAGGCTAGAAACGTACTCTTCGGAGAATCTGTTCCAGAAGTGCTGTTTCAGGAGTTCGATGCGCTGGAACCTTTGAAGGGAGCTAATCTTGCGGTCGGTCAGTTGAGAATAAGGCAAAGACGTGAGAGACCTTCCAATTAGGAAGTGAGCTGGGCTTAAAAAGGTTAGATCAGAAGGATCATTCGAAAGAGTCGTAAGGGGTCGGGAGTTTAAAATCGCTTCAATTTTAATTAAGCAAGTTGACATCTCTTCATAAGTGAGATGTGTAAGACCTAGAGTACGTCGAAGGTGATACTTCACCGACTTCACTGCAGACTCCCAGAGCCCTCCGAAGTGAGGTGTATATGCTGGGATAAAAGATAAATTAATTTGTGCGTCGGCCATATCTACGGCAAAATCTTGTTGTAGCAGATTGGAAAGTTCATTGAAGGTGCCTACAAAGGTGGTGCCGTTATCAGAGAATATGACCTTTGGTTTGCCACGACGACCTATGAATCGGTTAAGAGCTGCTATAAACGCCTCCTTGGTTAAATCCGAAACAAGCTCCAAGTGAAGTGCCTTTGATGCTAAACACACAAATATGCAGATGTAAGCCTTTATGAGCTTGCACCCTCTACCTTTGCGGTCGGCTATGAGAATTGGACCGGCATAATCGGTGCCTGTTTCAAGAAACGGGTATTCAAGGAGCAATCTTTCCTTCGGCAAGTTACCCATTACTGGTTGCACTGTTTCACCCTTCACCCTAACACATTTGAGACAAGTATGGACAACATTTTTTGCCAGGTTTCTACCTCCTAGCGGCCAGTAGTTTTGTTTTATGGTCGCTAAAAGCAACTGTGGCGGCGCGTGAAGTAAACGCAAGTGGAACATTTTAAAGAGCAGCTTCGTTACGCTATGTTTGCTACAGATAACTATAGGATGCTTAATCCCATAGTCATAAAATGAATTGACAAGTCGACCCCCGACTCTGATCAGTCCAGAATCATAGAACGGTGACAGCGAGCTAAGTCGGCTTTTCTTTGGCAAGGCCTTACCTGCCTTAAGAAGTTCGCGGCGGCGGGATTGTCACCAACACAACGTTATACTCGTAATGTATACTTTTTAAATATCGCTGTCAGTCATCTAATTGACAGATAGAAGTGCTGGAGTAGAAATAGTAGATTGTACGAGTACCTACATCAAGGGCATTAAGTGACCCATTTTAGACGAGGCCATTTATTGGTCTGAGTGTAACGAGGACTAATATAGTAGCCGAGGATTAAATGGGTATTTATGCCCGAGGTATACACTCTGCTTTTCACTTCAATTGTAAGGAAAATATTAGGTTTTATATCACTTTAAATCGTTGAAAATGTAACATCTATACTCGCACGCTTGGGTTCTCCCCGCCGCGCGCCGCTTGCAGGCGGCCGGGCGCGTGGGGGGCGAGGCACAGACGTAGATATGACCGATTTAGGCGGCCAAAAGTCGATTTTGCAAAAATCAACATATTAATAAAAAAATACCACGTGGAGGTAGTCTATAGACCCAGGCATATTATATGACCCTCCCCACTCCTTTTCATCAAACCTGAACCGCATAACAGGCAGTCGAACTCTGACTATCGCTGAGCGCGCAAGTTTCTGTTCTCGACGCTCCAAAATATTGCAAGTTTTCCGAAGTGTTTAATTGGTTTTTCTGACGTTTTCATAAAGTTTTTTTGATGGATTCCAGTTATTCAGGTAAGAATTCATATATCTCAATAATTTTATATTACATTTTTGACATTTATCATATATTTTGAGCTCGTTAAATATGACCCTTCACAAAATGTTGTTTTTTCATAGATTTTGATTTTCAATGGTATTTTTGTTATACTTCAGGGTGCGTCCCTGTCTTGTATTGTATATGCCTGAACAGATTACTTAGTTGTATTTATGGTATCTCAGAAATTAGCCGCCACTAGCCGCCCCTATGTAGTCTTAGAGGCTTTCAAAAATAACCTATGAAAAAAAAATATTATCGCACATTTAAACAAAAAATTGTTAATTTAGTTTTATCTTTTTACAGGTGAACCCAGTGCTTCGGGGAGAAAAGTATTTGCTCGAAAATATATTTTTGAGCAAATACAAGAGCAAAATTTGCCAAGTTTAAGTGAAAAGTGCGATTATTATGAAAATTATCTTGTGCTTACCTACGGAACATCGGAAGAGCTCAAAAAATATATAAAACATGAATTTTCTTATGTGAAATCACAAATAAAACAAAGGTGGTTGAAAGCAAACAAAACAATAGATAAGTTTTTAAAATTGAATGAGTCTTGGTTGGAAGGAACTTTTGAGATTCCAGTGGCATCCTCTAACACGTCAGGACTAAAAGAAAGAAGGCTAACTTTGGCAACACCAATGACGGTAACACCAGTAGGAGATTTTTTGATAATCCGGAATTGGCGGCTGATATCACAAAAGTCAGCTACGACTTGATTTTTAGGCTGAAAGTTATTTTAGAGGTAATATCTAGTGGTCATAGAATAAATATTGCTAAATTCGACGAATACGCTTATGATACAGCAACATTATAAGAATTTGTATGGGGAATGGCATCCCATGACTCCAACCATGCATAAAATTTTGATCCATGGGGGACGCGTAATAGAAAACGCTCTATTACCCATTGGCCAGTTGTCGGAAGAAGCAGCAGAAGCCCGAAATAAACATTTTAGGGCATATCGACAAAATTTTGCAAGGAAATTTTCAAGAGAACAATGTAATTTTGACGTTTTTACTAGACTTTTACTAACATCCGATCCACTCATCAGTAGTATGAGACCAAAAAAGCAATCGCTTTGCAACAAAGCCTTTCTTCCTGAGACAATCGAGCTTTTGTTGCCTGCCGAACCATATATACCAGAACAGAACATGAAAGAAGCATTGAAAGTGAAGTGAGTGATGTATAAAGTGAAAGTGAAGTGATATTTAGTTATTTTTATTGTAGTGTAGATTTGTGTGTATTTTAATTTTGTATTAAATAAATTAAAAATATTTTTTTTCATATATTTTTTATATATATATTTTTTTTGTTTTTAATTGACAGAATACAGTTGATTTTAGTATAAAACAACGTTTTTACATTTTTTATCCCATTTTGTACCGAATTAATATAAATCGGTCATATCTACGTCAGGCCGCGGCGAGCGCGCTCCACCTGCGATGTTACTTTGTGCCCTAGTGCATGAAAAGCGATTTTGTGTCGCCTAGCTACGACACAAAGGCGAACTTTTCGAGCAAGAGAAGTGAAAAAATTGTAAATGACTAGGTACATACTCGGTAATGTTCTTGCTCAATATATTTTTATTAAGTCGTAATAAGATATTTTTGCTGAAGTGCCAAGTTTTACAAACATTATGGCAATAGAAATGAGTCCTAGCCAAATGTTGTTCACCTTTGGCATTTTGCTTGACCTTTATGAGAACGTGCTTTGTACGAGTATAGTACATTACCTAACTAGTGCGGTAAAACAAAGAAAGGCCGAGATCGCAGATGTTTGCAACCCGAGCTGCAAGCGAGGGACGTAAATATGCGATCAAGGGCTTTATTTATTACCTCACGTGCTAGGTACATAATTTTATGCCTACACTTGGGCAGAAATCGGCTTTTTCCGTACGCGTAGCGTGCGGAAAATAGTACATTTCGATGCTAGTGCGGAAAGTATGTCATTACCTGTCAAAAATGACATATCCGCACGTGAATCGAACGACGTTTTTCAAGACAGATGCAAAAAAAATTAACATTACTATATTATTGAAATTAAACACTTTAGAACGGATTAATCGCGTTTATTAACACCATGATCCTACGTTTCGAGCCCTTTACAGCACTCTTTACTTTAATCCGTTCTAAAGTGTTTAATTTCAATGAATAACAATCGCGGTAACAGAAGACAATATTATTACTATATTAACTAATACATAAGAACGAATTTGAATGTTTTTTTATTATTATTTCCGTGACACGATTGTAATACAGTTGATATATTAAGAACATCTTCAAAATGTTTATATTATCGTCTTTACTTTCTCATTTTCAATCTCTTAATCATTATTTCTCATAAACAAAATAAATCGCATGTGACAAATCGTATCGTCATGTCTTATACGTTTAGGGCCTTCGAGAATGTTTACCTGATTGAAAAACGCCTCTACTTTGACTGACGTTTCGTTGGCTCTGTTCCGTTTCATACACACAGATTTATAAGAACTGTTTTCAATATTATTATTTTTTAATGAATGATCATTATTACGATGAAGAAGTAATTATTGAAATATGAAATATCAATATCTTTAATATTTTTGCGTTAATAGTAGGTATTTAGTTGTATTACGTCTCGGCAAATTTAAAATACTCTTCGGTAAGCAGTCATGAATTCGAACAAAACTAAATTTAAAAAAATTGTAAAAGTAAAAAGCACTAGTTCGCAAAAACTAACTTTGCGCACGCAAAACAGCCAAAAAAAGAGCACTTTTTGAGCAACTGTATTGAAAGGTACTTTATGGCCAGGTGTTGCATAAAATATATATAATATTTACGATCCCAGTTTAATTTTACTGGAATAGCTTAATAAATCACTTTCTACTTTCTAGACTGCGCAATAAAGGATGACTCACAGTAGTCCGTTCCGTTCCGATCCGATACGGGACGATCTGTCAGTTTCTATAGAAAGTATCACGTGATAGCTCGGAGCCCTCGGACGTCACGTGACTTTTTGTATAGGTTCCGATCCGATACGGGACGGAACGGACTACTGTTAGTCATCCTTAAGATGAAACTATGGCAATCATTGAATGTTATCTAAACAAATGTCTGTGTACTTTACTTCCAGTTATTGGATGGTATAGAGTTATCAAATAACATCGTTAAATACCTATGCATCATTTACCTCGTAAAAACTAATGCACGCAGAAGCAAATACTTTGAAAAAAATCATTATACTTTAAAGTTTCTTGAACAAGAATTTTTTCAAAAATTATCGTTCTGACAGACTAAAAAAGTGTGACGCGGTTTTGTTTTACTTTGCCTGTACCTAGAAGATCCAAAAGATGAACAACCCCCATTAGATGAAGGTTGTTCCTAAAAATCACAATAATTAAATCCTGACGTTACCTACTTTACAAGCTTGTGGATATTTTTTACTAAAACTTTAACATTTTCCCTTCATAGACATTTAAACTTTTAAATAATAGATCAGAAGGCCTAGTATAAAAGTTGTACGACATTAACTCCTCGACCGCGTTAGCGTATCGAGGGGTCAAAATATGAAAGTTGCCGGATGATTTAAATAAACGGCAAACATAATTTGAACTCCCGATACGCTAACGCGGTCGAGGAGTTAATGTCGTACAATTTTTATGCTAGGCCTTTTATACTACGCACGCTGGGCAGAGAGTACCTTTTTGTACCATTCGGGGTCGCAACCATGATGGGGTCCCAGTGCACGCAAGTTTTTCGTAGAAATCGCGAAATGTCTGGTTGATGTTACTGGTGACCGAAGAGCTGGTGGCTTCCTCGCACAACGTATCAGCATTGCGATACAACGAGGAAATGCCGCCAGCATTCTAGGTACAATGCCTCAAGGACCTATTTTAGATTTAAGGTAGGTAGAGGTAGGTATAGTTAGGTAAGTTACACTTACTGTATATATTTCGAAAATAAATGTTATTTCAAGATCTTTATAAATTTCACATGAGCCAGTACGATTAAGGCTTACGAAGCCATTTCAAATTTAGGCACGTTAATATATATTTGGCTTTCCCTACTCCTATGAAGCCTTAGTAAAACCAGAAAACGTGATGCAAAGAATTCGATAGGTAAGTTGGCCATTGAATGGTAAAAAGTGGATATTAGCATAAATGAAATATATGTAGTCTGTGATTTAGTGAATACTATTGAAGTATAGGTTTAATAATAATCAATGAAACTTGTGGAATATTGTACATATAATACAATACAATACAATACAATAACTCTTTATTGCACCTCAAAACAACAAAAATAACACAAACTGGTATAGATTACACATGAAAAAGAGGCAAACAACAGGCGGCAATATAATAGTTAATTAGCGTATCACGACGACCCTCAATTAAGGTTTAACTTTTCGAAATTCACTCTTTTATCCCTTGTGATACAATCTTTTATTGTATATCGGTTTATACTCGTAACTCGTGTGACATGACATTTGACATGTTACAGTTGGTACATTGCCAATTATTTATTTGAGCTAGTTTTATGATTAATGATGACCTTCTTTACAGCACTGCATTTTTTTGGTAATAAACGAACTTAAGATATGTAACTTTAAGCGGGATTACTATAAATATACCTTTTATATTAAAAAGTATAATGCCGATTAGTTAGCATCTAAGCAAAGCGGCAAAAACTCCCTACCTACCATTCAAAGTTAAGTATACAATTTTATTAGAGCAAGTCCCCAAGAGAAACATTTACATTTATTACTTACATGTTTTCTGTTCTGCAATATTTTAGTTCTTAACTAATAATTCACAGAATGCAAAAATAGTCAAAATCATTATTTTTAGAGCAAAAGTAAAGCGCCTATACCTACCCTTTTTCCCCAATTTTCAGGTTGTCGAAGGAATACTTTCGCAAATAGACGGGTTAGATATATTTTATAGCAGTTATATATCTAACGTACGGTGGATTCTAGTGAGTACGCTGGGTGTTTGCGTCGCCGGCATCGTAGGTCGTGACGCGGCGCGGGTGACGTCACTGTGAGGGTGGAGGGCGCTCGCTGCCGCCAGGGCAAGGGTAGTTGTAGCCATCCCCAAGTGAAAGTCGACACGACGACGTCAGTTCGCCCCGGCAAGCTACCCGAAACACACGCGTTTCTTCTCGACACCACTATGTGTTACGAACAAAATAACCTGAAACTATCGCATCTTCTCGTAATAACAACCAGAAAATATTACTGAAAAGTTTTAATACAGCCCACAGCTCTCCAGTTTCAAGTTCTAAGTAAGTGATCATTTCAGTATTTACCTATTCAAATGTGTTCTGAAATCCGTTTTCGAACCGGTAAATATTGGTTTTATTATGTACGTGTGTAAAGCTTAACGAATGTTGATAGAATTACGATTAATTACTTTCTTTTTTTAAATTATTTTTTCAACTGAGTTCACTGAATCATGCAGATACTAGTTTTTTTAATTACACTAGGCTATATTCAAAAGTAATTTTATATTTTTTCAACTATTTGTTTAAACATATATTGAGTATGATTTATTCCATATACCTAATTTAGACATATCATAGTATCTGCGAGATAATTTCCTATACCTTAGAATTAATTTCTTTGAAAATATTCATACAACAATACATTAAAACAAATTTATCGCTAGATCAGTTCTGACAGTGGCCTACATAACATGACGCAAACTAAATTTTAGACTTTTAATATAAATACCTGGGCTTAATGAAAAACGTTGTACAGTTTCAATTAAACGAATGATCATTATGTTCTGTAAAGCAGAAAGAACTTTACCTAGCTGCCTGAAAATGAGGACTACGACTCCTGTAACCCAAAATTTTTATTTACAATCTAATTTCAGCACCGATGCATGAAGGCAGCTAAAAATAACTGGGGTTCGCGCGCTCAGGCCCGCCCGCGGCCGGCTCGCGTTTTCACTCACTACACTATTTCTGTCTATAAGAAAGAAATAACATGTTGATGTGCAAACTGAGGTCTGTGGATGGATCTTTTAGAGACAATGAAAAAAGTGCGTAAAAAAGAGTGTCGCGACGCGGTTGTGAATTGATAGTGGTTCCGGTATCGTACCAAATGTGTACCGACCTCTCAGAGTAAAACTCGACAGGTGAGTGCAGAGTTTTCCGGTAAAAAGATTTGCTGAGTCGTGATGATGATTTTTATGGTAACATAAGGCCAATTTTCGTTGGCCAGTCAATTAAACAAGCTGCTAGTGAACCACAAACGTACATCACAAACGACTACATATGAGATATGAGTAGCGTTCGGAAATCAAAGACCGTCTACCCGGTAGATAGGTATCTACATCGCTATTTGTCTTGAGCGATAGAAACACATATTTACAGACGATCCGATCTTTCGATATTTGCAGCTGAAATGTAGCATGCGCTAGCGAATGTTTTCTTTTCATTACAATAAATATTCTGCGTTGCTACTGTTAATTTCAAACCTAAATAAGTAATTCAGCTTAACTTTTCTTCAGGTACTTTATGATTCCGTGTGCTTAAGTTTCATGCGTGATAAGAATACATAACCACTTTAACTTTATTTCGCAAATAATAAATATTTAGGCCTGTAATCAATCAGATTCATAATATTTTTTTTTCGAAACCTTCGTTGCACATAAGTTCCAACGTTGTATGCCTAAATTAGTGTCATTAATTATGTACAAAAGTTGGAAATTCAGAGTTAAGTACCTACCCTTTTTCATAAATTTACATAGTTTCTTATGAATATTACCTACTTACCCCCACTGAGGCCCTGTGACCTCCACATTCCCGCGTGAGATATGGTGAGATCTATCTAACTCACAGTTGCAATGCTAAACAGGTCATGTAAATGGACGCCCCCTATGGCTACTAGGCAATAATATGCATACCTACGAGTAATAACAGATTACAGTAATTATAATTACCTACTTACTTACTCATCAATAAAATAAAATAAAAAACAAAACAATAACTTGTAACAACACTGCTGTTACATCGCATGCATATTATGATATTATAAATAAATAAATAAATATTGTGGGACAATCTTACACAAATCGACCTAGTCCCACGGCAAGCTCAATAAGGCTTGTGGTGTGGGTACTAGACGACGATATATATAATATATAGATACATATAAATACTTAAATACATAGAAAACATCCATAACTCAGAAACAAATATTCGTGATAAACACACAAATAAATGCCCTGACCAGGATTCGAACCCGGGACCTCCTGCTTCGTAGGCAGGGTCACTACCAACTAGGCTAGGAGGCCGTTATATTTATAGATACTATTTTAATCGCCAATCGAATTTATACAGGGTGTTCTTTAGCATTTGCTTTAAGTTTGTCATGTGGTTTGGTATAATTAAGGAAACAAAATGGCATAGTTAGTTTTATTAAATTCGTTAATTTCTTTTTTTTATTTCTCTTACAAAATAATTACATGTAGGTATTACATTACATGCATTAGAATTGGCTTTACTAAGTAAGTGACATCTATGACATCAATGTCATGTCAAATAGTCATACTCCGTTTACACACATGTAAATCCCATATGAGATAAAATTAAATAAGTAGTTATTTTCTAAATGGAGCTAATTAAAATACCGGTGTCTTTGAGAAATTAACTTAATTTAAGCTAAAGAATACACTCTTGAATTTACAGCAATTGCTCAAAAACACGTTGTATACCTACCTATCAATTATACGCACAACTACTTACCTGAAATGTGAGTGCAACCTTGTATTATTATTTATTCTGTGGCGCAACTTAATAATAAAATAATGAAAACCGCCCAAAAGGGTTTCGTAGGTACCATTATCTAAAAAACGGCAAAAAAACACGTTTGTTGTATGGGAGCCCCCTTAAATATTTGTTTTATTTTAATTTTATTTTTAATGTGCAGCTGCACACCAATGAGCGCAACTGCCTTTAAGTTATCAATGCACATACATATAATACATTTGTTATAAATATTTTTGGCGAAAACTACGAAACGGCTTGACCGACTACGCTCTTAATAATTTTCGTTATTAGATTGTATTAAATCCTATCTTCCTAATTATTATTTTTTCATTTTTTGACCTCTCACTTAGGGCCAACACGCAATTACACGATCGGGTCGTGTTCCGTTGCGTGAATGGCGCCGCGCGAATATGACGTTTATTTTGTCCACACGATGTCGTATCGTAAATTATACAGTCGCCATCAAATATATCGTAGCAGGCGAGATCCAAAAATGCTTCTGAGCAGGGTTAAATTTCCATAAATTCTTTACAAAAGATCCGCCAGTAACATCAGAGCACTCAATTTTTACATACCTAAATATATTATTATATGAAGCAATCATTTCTGTCATTTCTGAACACCCTGTGAGGTAAAAATATCTGAACGCACAAACCGTCACAGGTATCTAAGCAAGAGAAATCGTCACAAATATCTGAACATTGGAGGAAAATATACCTTAACTTGGTAACAAACAATTCAAATTATTAAAAGTATTAATAAGGTCATGTCGATAGTACAGTAATAACATATTTAGGAAAGACGGATAGTTTGGAAAATATATGTGCTAGGTTCTCGAATACATTCACGCAAGAAATATTAGATATAAAACATAATTGTAACCAAAAGTTTTTAATTAGAGATTCTTATGTTAAAAAATGTGATGTTTCATTTAGGTTTAGGAAGGTGTGTCCAAGCGATATTGAAAAAATAATTGATAAACTGAGTAACGGTAAGGCGCCAGGTATTGATGACATCAGGGTTCAAGATATAAAATATGTAAAGAAGGATCTCAGTGTCATATTGGCCAGATTTGTAAATTTATGTATAACAAAGAGTATATATCCAGATTTATTGAAAAAATCACTTATTAGGCCAATATTTAAGCAGGGTAGCCATCTAAATTATTCCAATTACAGGTCTATAGCAATTTTATCAGTAGTCAATAAGATTGTTGAAAAGGTAGTGGGGCAGGTAAGTAATTTTTTAGAAGTTAATAACATTCTATCGCAGGCGCAGCATGGGTTCAGGCGAGGGCGGAGCACCGCAACGGCCTTGACCCACTTTACTAACTATGTAAACAACAGCCTTGGCGGCGGACAGCAGGTACTGGCGGTGTTTATAGACTTCAGGAAAGCATTTGACACGCTGGATCATGAGCAGCTGCTGCAGGCCATGGACGAGTGTGGCATACGCGGTCCTATGAACCAGTGGTTTAGGGAATACCTAAACAATAGGACCCTGCGCACTGTCATCAAGGGGACGGCCGGAGCCGAAGCCCGCGTTAGTCTTGGCGTGCCGACTGGCTCAGTATACGGACCAGTGGGTTATGTCATGCATGTGAACAGTGTGTCGAATGTTGTCCAGCACTGCAAGGTCTATATGTACGCAGACGACATGTGCCTGCTTCTCGCCGGCAGGGATATAGTGGACATGGTAACCAAGGTGCAGGATGATTTTGAGAACATCACCAAATGGGCGCATGACAACGGTTTAATCTTGAACACCACCAAAACTAAATGCATGAGAATATTTTCACCGTATGATAAAAAAGCAAAACAAACGGTCTTAACCGACATCAGTATTACGCATGTATTACGGGACATACTTATGAATGCCTGCACTATAATAAAAATAATTGCACATGTCGTAAAATAGAATCAGTTGATAGCTTTAAATATTTAGGATTATTAATTGATAAACATTTCAATTGGAAATTGCACATTGATCAGGTATGTAATAGATTACGATCTGTGTTGAGTCAATTTTATCATTTAAGCAGAATAGTCAACAAACGTACCCTGCACATTGTTTATCATGCTCTCGCTAACTCATTGTTAAGCTATGGACTCAGTTGCTATGGACGTACCTTCAAAACATATTTAACTCAAATAAAACAACTACAAATTAGGTTAATGAAATATTTAGTTGGACGTAACACTCGGCGTAGGTATAAACACCAGTATGACACACTGTTTTCTATATGTAAAATACTCCCAGTTCATTCCAAAGTTACCTACTTAAATGTTATTAGTACGTACTACACAGATGATTTTAAGGTAAAAAAGATAAGCAAACGTTTAACTCGATCTTCTAAAATAGTAAAACTAAATCAACCTGTAGCCAAAAACTACTATGAACAGAGAACCCAAGAATATTTAATCCCCAAAGTATATAATAAATATCCAATATTGCTAGATAACCCCAAATTAAAAAAAGGTAGTTTGAAAGAAAAATTCAAACAAATATTATTTGATAAAATCGATAACTCCATACAAGAACAGCAGTAAGTGCCTGTTAACTGTTAGTATCAAATTGTAACAAATATTACTCTTAAAAAAAAATCCTAGTTATGTATAGCGTAACGTTGTATTAGAATTAAGAACAAAGTAGTTTACTTATAAGAATCGCTGTGCTCCTGTTCCGCGCCCGCGTCACCAGCGATTGCTCAATTATATAATGTTCGGAATGGCCCATGCACTTTTGAACGTGTGTGTGCCTATACAAAAAGTAGCTACAACGACGGGACGGAACGGTAGGACAGTGCAAGTTCATGTACCTGCTTTATGCAGTATAAAACGAGCGAGCTCATCGCCAACAAACTGCCCCGCAGTTTGGCGTAACATTGTTTATGGTACATATATGTATATTTTCATGTTATTTCAATAAATAAAAAAATAAAAAAAATTACAGTACCGTTACATTTTGCGTGCTTACATAAATGTTTAATATTAACATGACATATTTGACAGGTAGCTTCAGTTGCCATCAGATACATCGAAGCTGCCCAGGTGCTCAGAAATATCTGAACGCGCCTCTATTGCCAGAGCGTTACAGTGCATGTTCAGATGTGTGTGAGAGCCTCGGCAGTTCCGATATACCTGATGGCGACGGTACTGTAACGGTTTTACCTTTACAGCCGCCTTGGTTTGTTGGAAGGACTGGCTTTATGAGTATTTCAAATTGAGACCTTTCGCCAGTGCTGTCACACCAAGGGGGCGATTGTTTATGAGGAATTCCGTGCGTGGCAGCCTACACGTAAGGTTCTATGTACGATAATATGAAATAAAAAGATTATTAATTATCCGTAAATCAAGTAACCATACCATGACGTTTTCATTTAGAGTATACTTCGTTACCTTTTCAAGCAAAGATACTAGATAGGCTTTCGGAATCAGACGAATATGAAGAGGACGAAAGTGATTAATTTTGTTCGAAATATTGAGGACCTAAAACGTGAGAAATCCGCTAAACATTTTTTTTTGTTTGTTTATTAGACTATATCCGAGTGCCGTTAGTATTATTTATTATTGATTTGGCCCGGTTTGGAACCCTATAAAGTATTTATAAGCGCAGGTTAGGAGGCGTATACGAACTGTGACCAACTGATACGAGTAAATAATACCTAGTACCTAACGGTAAACCCGATTAATGTGTTGATTTATATTTTTAATATTTTTTTAAATAGAAGATGTTATTTAGTTTTTAAACAATCTGTGCCTTACGTACCGCGGACTTAACTCGTATTAGGTAGGTATTTCTTGTACTTTTTTCTCCTTAAGACTTAAAATAACTATGTCATAGAAGTATAAACTACTTGAGCATTAGTGTTTTTATTTACATATAGGTACTCCAAAAGCGTTCCCCTGCTAGAATTAAAGGCTGAATGCGTTAACTATTGAGACAGCGGCCAGGGGGGCGAATTTTGGCATTCGACCGCTCGAATACCTATGATTTCAGATTTCAGATTATTTATTGATAAATACGAAGTATTTACAAGTCAAAAATAAATAAATAACACATTGAAGCGAGAAAAAGTAACCACAATTCAATGAAACATTAATATGTAGTTAATGATGTATATAATAACATAATTTGGTATGAGTGATGTGTTAGGGTCAATGGGTTTGTCGATTGGAGAAACTCATCGACACTGTAATAAGCTTTATCTATCAGTACTTCCTTAAGTTTTTTACTGACTTTATTACTTGACTAGAAAAGTTTGAAATTGCCTTTTATAAATATAAGCCATAGTAATTCATAATAGTGGTGAATTGAAGTAATACATTTAATTTATTGGATAATTATAGTCGCAAACAGTTGTGTGCGATTATTTCGAACGTCAATGAGGACTACCGCGAGTGAATTCGCCGCTAGGGGCGCTAGTGGACCGTGGGTCCTACGAAAAGAGGTTATATGTCATTTTCAGTACTTTCTCATTAGTTTTTAATTTAGGTCGTATTTATTTCCAAAAATATGCACTTTTAGAGGAATTATTACATATAAATATAATAAATACTGAAAAAATATTAATTTGGCTATAAAATAAGCTTTAAATTGAAAGTGTAAAATAACACGGCCGTAAATTATCGTAAATTTAGAGGTAAGTATATAAAAAAACGGTTCTCTGTGTCAAAAATATTATTGTTATCAAACTAGAAACTACTAAGAAGTAACTAATCAATAATACAAATGCCAAAAGAAATAAGTACCATCCTTAAGTATAATAAATAATATTAAAGTTTAATTATTATGATTTTCTGTTAGCATCCGTATTTCATAGGTATCTTTAGTGCCAATATTATCATATAATTACGCAGATGCTGATTTTGACCAGATTAAAGAAGAATATTTCTATGGAAAGTACCACGAATTACTATTTAACTGTTTTATCAAATATTATCACACAAAAACGTATTACCCCTCTAAATTTTGATAACACGGAATCTAAACATCACTGTAAAATAGTTAGACACTAATTTACCTCTTTTAACATGTAAAATAATCAATTTTAATATTGGTTTGGCGCCATACAAACTCATACTAATGGCGCTTGACAAGGACCCCACGCATGAGTGGCGCCGCCTGGTGAGCAAAAATACGGTAGTCCTCATTCCTTTGATTTCGAGCGGTCGCTTCTCAAAAATCGCCCCCCAGTACTGAAACAAAAACTTTAAATTTGTTGCCAAAATGTTAGATAGTTTTGAAGCAAATATTGTTTCTTTATTGCAAAACTGGATATAAAATAGTCTAATTCTTTGTTGCTACTAAATATTTAGACAAATATACACTGTAAATCTAATTCGGTTATTCTTTACCATATTAACTACGTTTTAATACATTTTTCAAGTTTCTTAATAGTAAACTAAGCTGAAAACAGTTGTCATTTGTACCATTTCGGTTATATTTACCCCCCGAATCTGTAGCAAAATCATCTAAGACCCTATCAAATCAAGTCTATTTGTTTAAAAAAAATCATGGGTGTAAAGAACATTCATAGCATTTTGACGTGTCCTTTACAACATCTAACTTCTAAACCGTTTAGTTTATCTCTACGGTTGCTACACCAGTAGGCTAGCATGGTTGCCATTTTATCGCTTATCACGCTATGCGCCCACTTTCGCACATACATACTTGTTAGAACGTGACAGCAACGTCGGTAAACGATAAAAACCCGACCATCTTAGACTAACAGGTTAAAGATACTAGCAAACTACATATTTTTCTTATACACGTCACAAATATAGATAAATATATATATATATATATATATATATATATATATATATATATATATATATAACAGTTTTTGCTTCTCCCGAAAACCTGCATTTAGTCCTTTACGACAATTGAACCCAAAGGTACCGATCCGAACGTGATAGTACCAAAGGTACTATCACGTTCAGAATTGCATGGGCAGTTTATGAATGAATTCATTCATAAATTGCCCATGCACTTATGAACGCGTGTGTACCTTTACCAGTTAACATTACATATCCTCACGAGTATCTAAAAATACATACATTTAGTAGCGTTTGTACATATTATTATTAAATATAAGTACGTAAATGGAAAAACGACACGAAAGCATTGATTGTATTCGTCTACCCTTCTACCTACCTACCTTGTTACAATGTTCTGGAACATACCGTTACTTATACATACCTATTTGGAAATATTTAACCCTTACAGAGGACATATTATTATATGGTATGGCTTCTCTTGTAAAGGTTTCTCAATAGTATATCTATTATAACTAATATCTAAAACGGGATAATCACCATGTAAGTATGTTTGTTTTATTGAGCACATAGCGCTTGCAACAGTGTCTAAATATCGAGTAAGCAATAAAACAAACATACATCGCGGACCGTCCCGAAACATGTCGAGCTATTTTCGACTTTATAGATGTGAGTAACCCGGTCTAAGTATATTAATATGTCTAATACTCACGGGAGTTTTCTATTTAAAATTGCGAACGAAAATTTATATAAACTAACATCACATCCATTGAGAAAAAAAAAATATCTGGGTTGTATGACGGCAAATATCTTACCGTTACCAACTAAAGGGATAATATCTGACGGTGTGCTTAAGACACAGTATAGCACTATCCGTTGATAGCCCAGGCCGAAACCCAAACTGGTTATCGTGCAGTTTTAAGCATTTATCTAACTGTGTACTAAGCACAGCGTCAAACACCTTAGCTATAATTGTGGCGAGTGAAATGGGCCTATAGTTACTTTTGTCTGCTAAATCGCCGGTTTTATTTTTCACTATAGGCACCACTATGGTTTTCAACATGTCAGCGGGCATATACGAGTGACTCATAGACAAGTTAAAAAACATAGCTAGGATTCTAAATATGCGAGGGCCGGCTTGTTGGAGATGCTTGACGCTCAGACCGTCGTGACCGTAGGATTTGCCTTTTGAGATAGACTTAATCGCGCTTGCTACATCCTTAGCTTTAAATCTTATCCCTACCACCTCGTTGACAACCTGAGCCTTGGGCGTCCCCCTCCAAGGGCCTAGCAGAGATTGTACACGAAAATGCTCCTTAAAGATGTTCGCTATACTTGATGGATCACTCACCCCCAATATTCACCGGAAGACCTGAATTAATGTTTAAATATATTTTTTAACCAATGAAAAATATATTTTTTAACTATACTATAAAAAACAGTTTTCAAAAATTGAATAAATATTTCTTAACTGTTAAGTATGTATATCATGTTCATGAATATATTCATATATATATATATATATGTATATTGTTTACTGTCACAAGCATATACTCATACCTTGAGCTACTTCAAGACCTTACAAATACTATTTTAGTGTTGTGAAAAATACAGGACATAAATAGAAACAAACTGCATCACATATAATAACATATAATCATGACAAAATTTTCTATAAATTGGACACCTTAGGTACCTAACTTGAGTTTAAAACGAATTGAATACTTATCAAGCAAATTATGTGTATACTGTTTTTGTAAGCTTAAAAACTAAAGGTGTACTCGTATTACAATGCATAAAAAATATTGTAAAATTTACGATGTATGTAAATAATCAAAATTTAAGTACATACACACAAAATATATTCAATACATAATATAATAATTCGTTAAAAATGTGGAAGACAAAATTTGAGAATTTTAGTACTTATTTATATTTAAAATGTAAAGTGTCAAAAAGTATACCTTTACATGATGTTTGTTCAACAATACTACATCTATAGCTACAAAAGCACAGTCTTCACTAATCCATGATTGTCATGTCAACAACAACACATATGTGACTAATAAAAATAATTACAATGAGTCAATTCTACTCAAATGTTAAAACACACGTATAAAATATTTCTAAATATTCTAGCACCATTTTTTTAAACTATCTAGTTTTTATTTGCACTACTTCTTACTAAATATAGGATCCAAATAGGCAATAACTTTAGGCCAAATTTCGTCAGATGTTCGTCCCTCAAATTCTTTAAGAATTCCCTTTTCTTTATAAAAATCAATGACAGGGCGAGTAATACCATCATATATCTCCAGACGCTGCCTCACTGCCTCCGGCCTGTCATCAGCACGTTGAACTAAATCTTCATTTGTAATATCATCTTTACCAGGGTTCTTTGGTGTATTGAAACCAATATTGTAGACTCGGCCAGAAGATAAATGCACCCAACGGTTCTTAACTCTGTCAATGATAACTTCAAAAGGTACCACAAGGTTCAGCACTACATCAACCGGTTGAGTTTTCCACAAAGCATTGGCCTGGGCAACAGTCCTAGGAAAACCATCTAACAACCATGGTTTATTGTCAACTTTTTTAAGTTCATTTATCATAAACTTTATTATTACATCGTCTGGAACTAATTTTCCCTCATTGAGATACTTTTTCACTTCTTTTCCCAATTCTGTCTGTTGTTCTATATGTTCTCTCAATTTGTCTCCGCTAGACACGTGTGCAATGTTGTACTTTTTCACAATACGAGACGAAATAGTACCTTTCCCCGACGCTGGCGCGCCCAAAATAAGGGCCTTCAATAATTTTCCTTTTAAAATCATGATTTTAAAATAGGTAACCTTAAAGTAGGACGAAAAATTTATTTGTGCTAGCGACACAACAGTGCTATTGCACTGAATCACGCGTTAACAACGCATTCGTCGACAAATACTGTTATCATTAAAAGTATTTTCGATAGTATGATCAGTGATAAGATTAATGCCAATGAGTACCTCACAAAACTTGCAGCATCAATATAATATTTTTGCCTTGTATCTTGGGTCGACGCCAGGGGTCACTCAACTAATCTGTTTTACTTGATTTGGATATCACAGTCTTTGACATAGAAAAAAAACCGACACAATATTTCACAACACACAACTCTTATCAAATCGAGAGCAATAGAATTTGAATTTTGTGCGAGTTCAAAGTACAGTGTGGTACAAACTTCAAATCACTGGGCTGGAAATGTCAAACAAAGTAGAGAGCGAGCATTTGACAACTGAGAGCCTACCATGAACCACATCGTTCGTTCGATCATATATTTGGCTCCTTGTCACTCAAACTAGGAGTGATAGAGAGGCAAACTGACGAACGAATGAACGAAGTAGTTCATTGGAGCCACCCTGAAGTCGTAGCGTGTTCGAGTAGACTACTAATATGCGCCGTTGACCTACAGATGTGCATTTGCATACAGCTGCATGTCTAAAAACGAATCGACTGCCTGGGGGACTGTGCGACTATTATTATTTCGTACAGCTACAGTAATGTAATGCTGCGCTACCCAATCAAATTAATTCCGGTTTTAAGCGTTTAGCCGTGTCCGATTCTTTGTATAAAACTGCTAAGAAAGGGCACCAGGGAGGAGGGCAGGGAAAGGCAATGTACACAAGATTGGGCCCGACGAAACGCGCCGTCTAATACCGCTTTAAGTGCGTACCTGACTACCTGTACGAGTACCTATGGCTAGTATTATACGGCTAGGGAGTGTAGGTAGTCGAGGAAGGGGTGGGATAGGCAAGGTACCCGCGATGATCGGCCTCGATGGATCGCCCCATGTAACCCGTTTAAAGAGTAAAAGTAAAAGAGGCTCGAATTTCAATGTTCGTATGGGGCCCCTGTTCCCCAACGAACTAGGCTTGCTACAACAATTTGCCTACCGTCTGATGACGATTTCTGAAATGATATTAAATTATTTTCACCTCAGCAGCTTGGAAAGACTTACTTTGATGCTCGAAATTAGTGAGCTAAACCTGATTTTGCTTGTATGTCAACTCGAGCCCAAAGATATTTACAACTCGTGCCTTTAGCACTCATAGCAACTACGACGTTTGCTTGCTTTACAAATAACTATATATTGTCTTAAAACTCTGCTTATGACGTTTCTACTGTTTTTGTACAAGGTGGACAATTTAACGTAGTAACTTAAAGAATTTGACTAAATTCGAAATAAGTAGATAATAAAAGCTAACTATTAGGTACCCATTGTACCTGAAACTTATGTGGTTTTTATGTTCTTGTCAACCCTTTTTCTATTGGAATAACAAATGTTTCCCAAAGTGCGACCAGACCTTTGCACTGACTTGGCACACTTTTGGCCGGGACATTGTTTGAAAATGGCATTTCTACTTCACCTAAAACTTGGCAGGAAGACGTAGCGTGGTCCAACTAAGTAGGTATATTATAGATTAGATACCTATCCTATATCAATATCTTTTTGTAAAATTATCTTAATAAACGATAATTGGAATTAGAACTCCATTATTTTTCTTCCTAAGGTTTTCCCCGGCTTACGTCACGGCCCTGGGGTTCGCTTCAGCAACCTAATCCTAAGATTTAGCGTAGGCACTACTTTTACGAAAGCCACTGCTAGTGCTACCTGACTTTCCAACCCAGAGGGTAAACTAGGCTCTATTGGGATGAGTCCGGTTTCCTCGCAATGTTTTCTTCGCCGATAGCGATAAATAAATACCTATACCTAATATTTAAACCAACTTCAAGATTTGATCTCATCGTTATCTTTACCATACTAAGGCAAGAGATTCTATGCAACACGAATGTTTAAGAAATCTTGATAACAAGACATGCAATTCATTTGCGTTATTATGTTTGTTCACTTATATTTGGAAGACTAAGCAGGTATTATAAATTTAAATTAAACACTTTAGAACGGATTAATCGCGTTTATTAACACCATGATCCTACGTTTCGAGCCCTTTACAGCACTCGTTTTCACAGGGTTAAGATGATGACTGAGATAATGCGAATTCTCCCCGTCAATCAAAAAAGTTACTTGTGCAAACTACCTACTCGTACATACAAAAATATAAAAATAATTTAAAAAATAAAAACAAAGGTTGGTCTACAATACCCAGAGGGGCTTATAAAGCTAGTAAAGCCCGTCATTCACGGCAGTCCGCCGGCACTCCGGCATGGCTGGATGTAGCGGACACACGGTGTGCAAGTGGCCCAGCCTGGCAGTCCAATTCGCACTTATTCGTTGAAAGATGCGCAGCGCTGCGTTTTAGCGCATACACTGTACTCGAATTAAAAAAATGCCGCCATCTCTTATGTCATTTTTAATAAAGATTAATTAATATTTTTTGCATTGCCGCATTTCTCAATTGTTTATTACGGTAATTTAGTGCAATTCGGACTGCAAGGAGGTGGGCGGAGCTAGCAGGATGTTGCCGTACGGCACGCATCCGGCAACGACATTCACGATGCTATATTACGTGCCGGAGGTGCCGGCGGACTGCCGTGAATGAGGGGCTTAATGGAGCAGAAAGAAGCGACAAGAAAACTACCCCATTTTGCCTCTTTTATCCGTTTTCAATATTTTCAAACAAAGTCCACACTGAGGTCTTCCAGTTCTGTGTCGTGCTTGATCCTTAATGAGATGTAAAACAGGATCCCAAGCTGGTGGTACCGAAAAGCCATCCTCTCTATTGAAATTAGGGACCTTCTTGATTTCAATAGCCTCGCGCAGCATCCTGGGAATGTAACGCTTCTCCTTGGCGAGGACCAGAGGTTTGTCAAATTTAATTGAATGATTAGGCTTATCAGAGACATGTTCCCAGACTGCAGACCTTGGTCGACGATGCTTGACATCGGCTATATGTTCCTTCACCATGGTTGGTGGTTGGCTACGCTTTGCCCATAAGCCAGTTAGAGAAGCGTTCGTAAGTTGTATGTATGTTAATCCTCACAGGGTTTAAACATTTTTTATTTTAATTATAGAACGCCCTTCAGGCTATGTATTACTAGCTTTATAAGCCCCTATGGGTATTGTAGACCAACCTTTGTTCTTATTTTTTAAATTATTTTTATATTTTTGTATGTAGGTAGTTTGCATAAGTAACTTTTTTGATTGACGGGGAGAATTCGCATTATTAAAGCATTCTTTCAACTTCTTTGGTCAGTTATACATCAACCTATAATCTGAACTTACCTATTGATTTTCTTTGCATCAGGATGGCGCTGGTAATGCTCCCCTGTGACCTACCTTGGTGGACGTCGGTGCAGCGGCACTTGAAGCACCTGCTGCTGGCATCGTCACCGGCGAAGCTTACAGCCAGCATGCTGAAAATACACGACATGTGCAAGTGGGTACAATGCGATTCGTACTAAACAAATAAATAAAAATAATAAAAATTCAGACGAATTGAGAACCTCCTCCTTTAGAAATATTGAAGTCGGTTGAAAATAGTAAGTAGTCGTCGCCAAAGATATTTTTACACTTTGGCACCTTAATCAATTGTACCTAAGGTACAATTGATTAAGTCAAAACTGTAAACATATTTTTGACGTCAACTTAAGTTCGTTAAAGAAGAATTTGCCAACGAGTTCTTATTTTGAATTTAATCGCGAACCGAAAGACACGAATTCGTAATTCCTGTACGCTGGCGATACAACAACGATACACATTATGTTCATGATCATGACATGACACTTGCTTATCTATACAGCTACAAATTAGCGTAAAATAAAACGTTTTTAAATGTGAAAAATATGTTACATACATACCTACGTTGGCTCGAAATTTAGGATTGCCGGATGGCAACGCCTGCGTGTAATAACACCTTTTATGAGCAAGTGTGAAGAAAAGAATCGCCTTATACCGCCAAATGGCTCCGTATACCTTTCCAATCGGGCATGGACTTATTAAATCTAGAAATAGGGATACTTGACTCTATACACCCTTTTTATTGATTTTCGTTAACTTTAAGGAGAGATTATTCAAGTTTATTCGAGTTAATTTCTCCAAGAAACTATAAGTGTCTTGACTATTACAGTTTTTGAGATATTCAAGAAATAAATTTATTAGCTGAATCAGTGTAAAGGGTTACTAAACCATCTACTACTAAACTGTGTTTTGTCATATGCTGTCATGTCTAAAGTTTCGTATTTTCTATGAAAAACTAAAAACATATTTTTTTTCGAATTCGACAAAAAGCGATATATCAAGCAGCTTGTGTTAACGTACAAAGCTGACGCACAGTGTATATACCTACTAATATTCTTACTCTACCGTGATACCACGTCAGATAAATTCTAAAGGAGTTTTCATTACTTTTCAGCATTGGCATAGACCCAGAAGACGATGTCAAGGATCCAGACTTAATGAAAGGATTAGAGCGATTCCTCACGGAAGAAATGGGAGCAGAGGAGTGTCGTCATTTCCTAGACAATACCATTAGAATAATGGTAAACAGGGCGCTACATTTGAAACGTTGGCGACCTCCCAAAGGATTAATTTTTAGTTTGCAACAGCAGAGTTAGTATCTTTATTTAAGGTTTCTCTTATAGCCTAGCTTATACCTTAAGACGAGATGTCATACTTTGAGTAACTTTCGCATGCGATAGATATTCAAAAATTTACTTAAGAGAATCATGGAAAAAAGTTCCATGCCGCCGCGACTGCAGTCTTGACGTTGGTGGCGCGACGTGATCGTACCTAGTCGATTTAATTGTAAAAACTCCCGGTTTAAGTCTCGCTACCCACTAGCATCTAGGTCTCGTGGCCTAACACTGGAAACCTCCAAATCAAACAAATCCGCTCAAGGTTTTTTCACAACAGACAACATCCCGAATGCTCTCGCCAGTGCCAAGTGGTACAACAGACATAATGCTAATCCAAGAACAGTCTGTGAATGGTAGAGTTTTATTTATGCTCCAATGACAATGACTTCATTAAATTGTTGCAGGTGACGTGACTGAATTAGATTACAATTTCGTATCATCTCTGGTTGCTCATGCTTTCTTCTCGACCCTTCCTAAACGGACGCTCAAGACGCATCCAACTTTACAAGACTTCAACTTTACTCACTTTTTTAAAAATTTACAAAGGTATTGACAATATAATTTTATCTTTACTATTTAATAAACTCTTATTATCTTTATGTAAACGTGTGTAAATTTCTTTTTTTCAGTAAATCACAAATGAATAAGTTAAAAAGTTTACTCCATTATTTTGAATGGTTAGATAAAAATAATAACGAGGGATCAATCAAGATAACTCGGCAGGTAAGGTATAATTTTTGTATAATTAACTTCTTAATTGTAGACCAAATCAAGTAAATTCGCCGTCAATCCAACTTGCTAACAATGTAAATAAAATCTCCAAGATTAAGTAATCTATGTTTTGTATGTTACGATCTGGTTACGACAATACGACCGTTTCAGTAGTGAATGGTTTCAGTGCTGTTTGATGATGTAGTGTGAAAATACAAGGAGAAACAGTGAAAAAACATGTGATGCCTTTTGTTTACATCTTTTGGAAGGTCCATTAACGGCGATTTTAACATGTTTAATTATTTAATTCCTACCAACTTACCTGAAATTCAAGTAAACCGAAAGGCACCCATAAAGTTAAAACTTCGCTCTACCGCTTAGTACTGCTATGGCGCCCTATAGGTATATAAATCATGCTATTTACAATATTTTATTTAGGTAATGACCTCGAAGCAGTGGTTGACGATCGAAGACTGGTTGGAGTGCACTCTTCCGCTGTGTAAACTGCAGGTTGGTGATACCTACCAATAACTTTTAATCATAATCTCTCGGTCAAAAGAAGCGTTAAAATTTCCGGAAAAAATCGAATATTTTATTATTCATGAACATTATTCTCAAAAATTTTCAAGATATTTAAGAAATAAATAAATAAATATTACAGGACATTTTTACACAAATTGACTAAGTCCCGCAGTAAGCTCAAGAAGGCTTGTGTTACGGGTACTCAGGCAACGATATATTTAATATACAAATACATAGAAAACATCCATGCCTCACGAACAAATATCTGTGTTTATTACACAAATAAATGCCCTTACCGGGATTCGAACCCAGGACCATCGGCATAGCAGGCAGATTCACTATCAACTACACCAACCGGTCGGTGTATCACTGTCACTCTTTTCATCTGTTTCTATCGTTTCTTTCACAGAGCACGGACCTCTTTAGTGTGACAACCTTACACGCGTCGCCCTAAGACTTCCAATCTCTTTAGTTTCTTTCTTGATGTCATCGATGTATAGCCCCTTTGGAGGTGTAAATTAGACCTAGGGTAGCGGAACCAAAAGATGAACAACCCCCATTAGATGAACGTTGTTCCTAACAATCACACTAATTATTAATTATACACTACTAATAATAATTAAATCCTGACGTACTTTACAAGCTTAGGAATACTTTTTCCTAAAAATTTAACACTCTCCCTTTATAGACATTTAAACTATAAAATAATAGATCCGCGTATCGTATGTGGTAGTTAGAGCTCACCGAAAATAGATCTCGCGCCGAAATCACTGTTTGTATGGAAATCTTATTAAGAATAGCGCTTCAAAATTTAAAGAAATAAGTTCGTATAAAATTTAATAACGTTTCTACTGACATGCTATTGCTTGGTAACGATTGTAGAGTAATCCAGCTACCCTTTACGTTATTAATAACGGCATATTTTAACTTATTTTACTAAATATTAACTGTCCAAGTTATGGTTCCAATATTGTGCGAGTTATCCAATAGATGAACACCGTTCAACTTTTAGGTAAATGTTAACTATATAAATCCTTACGGAAACAAAGTTTGCTGTTCCTTGATTTCTTCACTAAAGGATGAACGAATCTTTCCTTGTCTAACTCAATTATCATGGGCCATATTTTAGTATGAAAACGATACTGTTCACTGGATTAAACTCATAGCTGGGCATTAACTCGTTAATCCGTTAATTAACGAAGTTAACATTTTCATTAACAGATTAACTTTTAAGTTAACTTTAGAATATGTTAACGGAATCATTAACTTCCGTTAAATTTTCCCAAGTCCGTAAATCGTTAATCCAGTTCCAAAATACTTACCAAAAAGATTAAAATTTAAATTTTACCACGAGTTAACGGATTAACGATTACCGTTAACTTCCGTTAAGTCCTTCAAAAAGTAGCGCTTTAACGATTAACGAAGTTAACTTTTTTTTGTAATGGATTAGCGATTAACGAAGTTAACTATTTGATTTACGGTGCCCAGCTCTGATTAAACTGTACCTAAAACATGAACTAAGAGAATTTACTATTTCATCTATTAGGCTGCATTCCAATATATGAACGATTCTCCAAAACTAGGACGAATTAAATTTATACGTCTTCCCATACTACCGTTCATCAAGTGGTGCTAGCCGTTCATAATTAGGGTACTCCCTTTTCCATTTTGACTGGTTCATATTTTTGATAAAAATGTTCAGTTAGTGCAATTTGTTCATATTCTGGGGAAAGTGGCCCATTTCGGCACATAATTATTTTTATAAAAATATTGGATGGCTTAAAGAGGGTTTGGAATAGTTTAATCTTAACTAGAGTCCTAGGTATAATTATGTAGTATGATATAAAAAAGTAATCTTTATGAAATGTGTGTAAGGGTCCTAGTAGACTACGGAACCCTAAAAAGTAATAATATATTGTGCCACAACTGCCACAAGGCATCAAAATGATACCCGTACGTAAGGGATTCTTGTTCTATTGGCAGGTTAAAATAATGTAAACCAATCAAATCACGTGACTTGGTCATTTAGCCAATGAATGAGGTTACAATTACAATGTTTCCTATCATATGAAAATATATCATTGGCTCAACAACTGAGTCACGTGGTTTTGTTTGTTTACATTCTTTTAATTACTCGTAATCTACCAAAAGTACAAAGTACCTACCTATACATATACATTTCCGACGAGAACGTTGATTGAATCCCTAATAACGCTATGGAGTGTAAGTGTACAATAAGTAGAATCCTGAGCGTGAGGTTCACGCGTTAACGCCCAAGACGAAAATAATGATCGATACCGTGTGTGACACATACCTCCTGCTTTTCACACCCTATTAGGAAAATAAACAAACCTTAAATAATAAAAGCAACATCAATCATATTCAACACCACGATGCCACCAGAAAAGTCCTTTTTTATCCCTCCTATTTGGGGGAGAAAAATCCCGTTTTCGAATAGTTGGTGTGAAAATTATTATCCTTGTAACTTACACCTCAAGACTATTGAAGTGCCAACGGTATTTCCAAAATAGTTTGATTGTTTTGATTGATCAGAAAACAACGAGAATTCAGAATAGTAATAAAATAATGTTTTTGATGCAGGTACGGCACGAGGGCCGCCCCGAGCGCTGCGAGGCGGAGGACGCGCTACGCGTCTGCTTCGCGTCAAGCCGCGTGGGCGGTGACGCGCTCATCGACGGAGATTCCCAGGTGAAAACCAATCAACCTTATTGAGCTACTACCAGTAGACCATATTCTCCAAATGTTTAATTACTCCTGTATTTAGACAGTGGAATAAAAAGTGGACGAACAAAGAGTTTTGTACCGTGAAAGAAGTGAAGAACTAAATAAGTGGACGATGGACGTCTGTGACATACGAATGGACAAGACGAAACTATAAGGATTCCGTTTCTGCCATTTTGGCGACGAAACCCTAAGAATGAGTACCTTTTAAAAATGTTTGACGACGGTTAAAGAGTAATAAAGGTCGATATTTATGGGGGACTCTTTTATTTTTAATTTCAGGAATCGCTGTCCCTGTTCATGATGCCCGAACTGCTGACGGTTATGCTTTCAGTGGAGGCGTTGGAAGACAATGAGGTGTTAAAAGTAGAAAACGTCAGAATGGTCAGCCGAATCCCCGATAAGAAAAACAAATCAAATGTGGAGTTATTAGAAGAACCTAAACCGGTAAGAAAATAAGTAAATATTTTTGACGAGTACCTATACTTACTCTATTGGTTAGGTACAGACTTCCTTCACGAAGTTGAAATCAAAATTAATTTACATAAATTTCTCTCAGAAAAGGACCTTGCGCAAATTGGCCCCAAACCCAACAGAGCTGAGAGTTATCTCATTTGATAGGTACTTTAATTTACTTATTTTCTTTATATGGACACTAAGTTGAATTCCATTGCAGAAATGAGATAGGTATTTAGACTTTTGTCAGTTAATAATTGGTACATAAATGTACCCGAGTGGGATGTGTAACGCATTCCCCCTCTAACAAAACAAAAGGCTGTGTGGATCCGCCAACATCGCCGAGCGGTTGTGAATATTTTTACTTACATAATACGCACGCTTTAATATGAATATCTCAGATCTGCAATAGAATTCAACTGGTTGCCCATCTATATAACGAAATGAAGCAGACAATAAGACCTGTTTATAGACATAAGTCTCATCTCTGTTGATTTTGGGGCCAGCCTCCATACAAATTTGCCCATGGTCCTTTTGTACCTTAGTGTGACACACCAAATCTGAAAGTACATTTTTTTATTGTATATGCCTCCCTTTTATTCGGAGTAAAAAATTTATATTAAAAAAATATTCTACTGTCAGACTATAGATATTTGGTTACCCCAAAATAGATCCAGGGTTTTTTAAACATACTTTTTGAGACCGCCATTTAGATTTTAACTCGTTTTAACACTTGCATTACACCTACACTATCGCTCCCACAATAGGTACAAATACAATAGGTACGTACAATAGATACAATAGGTACGAAAAGCAGGGACCAAACAAAAATGCCTAGTAAACTGAATGAGGTTAATTAGGATACTACTTACATATTTTATAATTATATAATCTATAACAATTTTTAGGTCACGGTGTGTCTGATGGACGCCGAAGACTACAGCGCGCTGCCGTTCAGCCAATGGGAGGAAGACAACGTTCTGCGGGAGCTGAATAAGTGTCTGCTTGCCTTCCAGCAGTCTCCCATGCAAACCCGCGACACTCAGCGGCATGAACGGAGGCTCTCACCAATAGGTCACTTAATATTCCTTACCTATATTTAGATTTTCATAAAGTATACATGCATATAATAGGCGAAGAACTTTACATTCAGGAACTAACTCTAAATCTTTTACTCAATAAAGTTGAAACCTAAATGATGCACAAGTCATTCATATGACTCAATAGATCAAAGCATCTATGTGTGCTGAGCCTGACCTGCACTACGAAATCTAGAGTTAAAAATATCAATAATGTCAACGTCAACGTACTCACAAATCTTAAAATTCAATCCGTATGGGTTCGAATCGAATACATACCACATAGGTACGAGTACCTAAGTCGACAAAGACTCACCGCTCACCGCCATATAGCTCTAAAACGAAACGAAGCGATCGAACCAAAGAAAAATTGCAAATGCATTGTTTGCAGGAGAATCATTTAGTCACACTCCACCGGAGGTAGAAGCTAGCGTGGTGATCAAGCAGGCGTCTTCGTGCAGCACGCTCAACAGCTACAACAGCCGCAGCCCCTCGCCGCAGCCCTGCGACCGCCGCGACTGCGCCAATACGATCAACCTGAACGATCCAAGTGAGAACGAGAAATTGAAATGAGTTATGTTTAATGATTTTGGAGTTTCTTTCACAAAACGCAAGCTTTTACTTTCGCCACTTAAGACGACTTTATTCTACAAAAATAAATAATTAAGTACCTAATATACCATCTTAAATATTATTAAGCACATTTTGTCCTCAGGCGTAGAAATATTAAAACGGAAGTGCTGGCTATCGCCGGACGGTGCGACGCTGAACAACCGACGGGGCCGGTTCATCGTACTCGGTTCGTCGGGCGAGTGCTTGCCCGTGACGCGCGCGCCTGGGCCCGGCCGTGACCAGGACGACAGCCTCTACTCCAGCTGCAACTCCAGCGACGAGGAATTCCACAGTGCCAATGATAGCTTCGACTACGGGAAATGTAATTATAGTCTGACAACCCAGCGAGCGCAGTAACAGTAGGATAGAGAACATCATACTGTCTTTTTCTTACGCTAGTATTACCACCCTGAAAAAAGGGATGGATATAGTTTTTTTGTCCTACTGTTACTGCGCTCGCTCGCTTGTCAGACTATATTTATCCACTTTTATTAAACAGTTTCAAACTTCAGTAGTTTCAGTACCTAACTGTTGCGGTCCGGCCGATCACTCTTGTCGATGGTGCTCCATGAAGTCTACTTCTCTATATGCTGCTTTCTAAAATGCTTTCTTCCGCGTTTACAATCTCCGACTTGTACTTGAAACCATCAATTACGTGATTATATTATTCGGTTATCAAGAGCCTTGCGATTCTACAGATGCCACCAGAAGGAGAGTTCAAATTTAAATCCAGCTAATATATTTTCAGATGGCAGCGAAGACGAAGGCAGGGGTGAAAGCGCTCGTCCTAACTCATTCCAGTATTCCAAAGAACTGTCCACCGAAGAGCGTCGGCTGAGCTTCGCGGGCCGGCTGCGGGAGGCGCTGCAGCGAGAAGCGCAGCCCTCGTGCACTTCCAGCACTGGCGACTGGTCCAGCGACAGTTCCAGTTATGCCGTCGGCATCAGTATATCTGGCGCTGAACTCAACGACAACGACATCAGGTAACCAGTCCCGCCATAGTGACCGTAGTGCCTTATAATACAAAATCCAAATTCTACTTACGTATACAACAATACCTACTATTACATAGCACAGCGCGTTGAATTTTCAATCTTGTTTACACTTTACACGAAACTGAAACTTGGAAACATCGCTAGTCAAGCCAACAGCTAAACTTCAACATGCTATTAGCACAGCGTAGGGATGTATTCCATTCCATACAGTGAGGTAACTTCATACACGACCAGCGGCTCGGCTCGGTAGTCGTGCTGAGGCTCAGGGTTGTCAAAAACTATGCGAAAGATATTACAGTCTGATTGGCAAACTAATTTCCATTTTACACCCCTTAAAATAGACCGCCGAATTTTCATAGAAATTCGGCGGCATTTCCTCCCCGCCTCCTTCCCCGCGCGCCCCTCCATCGATGACCCAGAAATTGCCGGAGTTAACCCACTGTATAGAATACATCCTTACGCTGTGCTATTAGCAAATAACACACGTGTAACACAATCTCACCATAATAAATATTGCACACCTTAAATTCAAATATTTGGTTATTATGGCCGGTTATGATTTTAAACGGCTTCTTCGTCTTTTACATAATGGCTTCTATCCGAGAATTGGACAATTTTGCCAATGTCAAGTAAATCAAATATCAGTATAATAAACCTATACACGGTGCTCGTGACTCGTGAGCATTGCGAGAGATTTTAACAGCGTATTCCTGAGGCTAAAAGAAACAAAAGATGTAATATTAAGTTAATTGGATTAGGGCTATATAGTTTCTGAGATACCTACTTGCAATTTTTATTTAAACATAATTTTACCGCCACTCGGTAAATAACGCGTTTTGGAATGTGATAATGCTACTACGTGGTCTAGTTTAGACATGATTTTTGACAGATTTCAAAGTGACACTGTTATGTCTTTGCAAAACTCGGCTCTACCAAAAAAATTTTTTTTTGTTTTTAAGTGGGCCTTTTCTAAATGAAATTTACTTATCATGTATCAAAGCATATAAAAAAAGAAAAAAAAAGTTTTTTTTTTGGTCGATATGACCAAAAATCATAAGACATTTTTTGTTTCTTTTAGCCTCAGGAATACGCTGTTAAAATATCTCGCAATGCTCACGAGCACCATGTATATCGTATTGTATACATATAGTCTGACAATCCAAGGATGCAGTTGATTGTTTTTAATTATGTGCGTCCCTTATTTTCGATATGAAAAAATAGGGAGGCATATAAATTTATAAAAAATCTACTGCAGCCTTGGTTTGCCAGACTATAGTAAGTACATATAACTATAGTCTGACAAGCCAAGGCTGCAGTGGATTTAGTTTTTAAATTATGTGCGTCCCTTTTTTTCGGTATGAAAAAAATAGGGAGGCATATAAATTAAAAAAGTTCTACTGCAGCCTTGGTTTGTCAGACTATATTACCACTTGGGCGACGTTGTTCGGTAGCTCACCTCACTAAATAGAGATCCCGGTGGGACTACAAAGTAAAGGCTAGAGAATGGTTAAACGCGTTTCAGGATTAATTCTTCATTGCTGCGCGTTTCTTCGTTAGTGCACTGCACAATAAACAATCAATATTACACATCAATCCGTTTTAAAACATTAATATGTATATATTTGCAATTGCAAAAACAATAATATGTATGAATGCATTTATAAACTGCCCATGCAATTTTTACATAGAATTAAATATCTTGGATTATGAGACTAAGAGCGGTATAATAAATTAAGAAACTCGAGCCGTATATTCATCTCATAAACCATTTTGACTCACAAAACATAACATTTTTGCTTTTTTTAGAGTCAAACGTGGAGGTTCCGTGGGTTTCGTACTGACAGAAAAGGAAACAGTGAGCATTGGCAATCCTTCACCGCGACACTGTGCATTGGGACGGAAGGAAACCGGAAATAGTTCTAAATACAGCTTTAGCACGGAATACACGTTAGTATCCTCTTACAAAGAAAAGACCCCTTAATGGTGTATGTGGCTGAAGCAAGTTGTGGTGCTGGCTTCTTGAGTAACCAGCAGTGTGTCTGTGTTGTGCCCTCACACGATGCAAATATCTGAAGCAAGTAAAAGGCGCTGCTGACTTTACCTACAGTGGTTTTTGTCTCTGCACTTGTGCAAACAGTGTGTGCAAGCACTAATTAAAATTAATGTATTGGAGCAGTACCTATAATCACTTTGTTTGAATACATAAATACAGTTACATGTTCTAACGAATGACTCGTCACGCACGACTTACACATAATGAGATCAGCCAATGTTCTATCTAGGTAGTTATAACCTCTGTGTACGAGTAAGTGTAAGGTACCGAGGAGAAACAATTCAATCAAGTTTGTGTTTTAGGTCTGAACTAGAAGAAGTCTACGAACAATTTAATCATTGGCTTAATGATCCCATTATTGATAACGAAGGCATTGAGCTTAAACGCGAAATGGACTCGCGTGATTTAGCTGTCATAAGGTAAGAACTATTTGGTAGGGAGAGTGGGTAACAGTGGATCACGGGGTACAGTGGATTATTCGCTATATCTCTTAGGTATAAGCTTTACGCACCCAAAAAAACGCGTTGATACTACTCATCTATATACCCCCCTCCTACGTACTAGTCAATGCCGCGCTGTCAGAGCTGTATCACATGCTATCACACTCAGGTCAGTTGGTATTTAAGTACGAAAGATTTTTTTCATAATTTAGACCTTTATAGTAATTCGAAATAATTCATAAATACAAAAGATACGTTTATGTTTTGAACTTGATTTTTAATAAACCTGTTGTGGGTAATGTAGTTTTGGTTTGGGTGTAGGTAGTTATTTTTTGGTAATTTTTTTCTCCTTAAACGGCCTGTGGGTCACATCTCAGTGAATTATTTCAATTTGGGTCACAGTGGACTGAAGAAAATTATCTGAGAGAAAAAAAATATATTAGATTCAGTGTACGTTAAAAAGAACAGTGTATAATATGGAAAATAAAAGTTCATGATTGTTGCCTACTTAAAAAAATGTTGATTAGGTCAAGTTTAGGTTAAAGACGTGTAATTCTAAGCTCGGAGGTAATAGTACGAGTACATTGTGATACACGTGTGCAATGATGGTCATTATACACGAGGCGGTATTGTGCGCGCGAGCTGAAAGGGAGTGCGCAATAAGGAAGCCGATGTGTATAATGGCCATGCACACACGTGTCATACGACATTTTTCAACACACTTTTTAATTCGAGGTTATTAACTTTTGTTAAATACGTTAACTTAATTGTCAGAATCATGTCAGAATACCTACATGGTAATTAACATATGAGTTTCACTAACCTTTATTGACTACTTGAAGCTTCTTGCGATGCCTTTTCGACGTCGGTTGATGACAATATTTTACATTTTCAATTAATAAATCCCGAAGCTAAGGCCCAAACGTCACAAATAAGTAGGTATATTTATCACTACTAAGTACAACTAATAGATTTTCATCATGATAGCACCCGCGTTTTGTGGTTTCAGAGGAGCCTAATCCACATATTGTTATAGTTTTACTTCTAATTCTCTTATAGTTGCATTTTATCATAATAATAAAGCAAGAAAACAATCAAAAATGTTTTACGTAAATAAGTTACCGCAGCGCGCCATTGGTGTATTTTTTTCGAATCGCGTTGCGCGCGTAAATTTTAGGCAAAGGCCCGCCAAACAGCCAAAATAAAAAATGAAATTATTTAGGTTTGAAGCACAAATTATTGTGAATTTTGAATAATTTAATACAATTTCCCGTATATTCAATAATTCAGAAGGTTTTAATCCATGTATTCAACTAAATACGGAGATATTGCTTGGAAAAAAAAACTTTCCAATCCGACAAAATTTGAATGTATTATCTGTGTACGTAACTTAGTCTCGTAGGGTACAAACTTAATTTGATGGGGTTATCTGATTACAACACTAGTTCAATAATATAATGGAAAAGCACGCGTGTTTAATATCTAGGATTATGAGCCTAAAAGCGGTACGATAAGAACCTCGTTACGAGCAAGTGTGTTGAAAAATGTTTTTTGGTAATTTAACAGTTATTACACATAAGTTAACAGTTTTACACCAAAGCACTTATGTGGTAACTTAAAAATAAATTGCACAATATAAAATTAAATTAAATCACTATTCTAACTTTTAGGTACAGTACATTACTGAGATCAATAATTCAATAAAACTATATAATATTATTGATACACCCTAAAATTTTCCTAAAGAATGCACCAGCACTATCGGCAAAAATATCTATGTCGTCTGACTCTACTAATATGCGGTTCAGAGTAGCTAGAGCTCTGGCGGTGGGAGCGTTGCAGCCTCGCCGCGTGCGCGCGTCGGTGACCGCGAACAGACGGCGCCGCCGCCGCGCTGCCACCGCGCCTCCTGCGCCACCCGCCATGCCCGCTGCGCCACTGGTCCGAGGCACCCGTAACCCCATTCTCGCAAGCACTGGCGCGCCGTCTATTCCGTTGTGAAGCAGCTGGTAATAGTGCACTATATGTAATAGCTTTCGCCTGGTCTCAAGAGTGTATTAGATCCAACCATTCCTGTGACGAATAATGACGGATACATATAAGGGTAATATCCGTACAGTCGCTTATAAACGTGCCTACAAATTTTTTTCTGCACTCTTTCTAACATCGTGACGTATTTGGTCTCATATGGATCCCAAACTACCGCCCCGAATTCGAGCCTACTACGAATGTAAGCGTTATAGAGCATGATGGCCACCTTGACGCTAGATAATTGTGAGGCTATTCTTATTATAAACCCTAGCGTCTTTGATACCTTCTTGCAAGTTACAGTGATATGATGTCTGAAATCTAGTTGTGTATCTAGGTTTAATCCTAAGTCGCGTATACTGTCATTTCGTAATAGAGGCGTGCCATTCAGTGTATAGGTGGTGGGAATTGGTGATCGGAGTCTAGTGAAAGTGATACAAACACACTAAGAGACATTCAAGTGGAGAGGATTGTCTTCGCTCCATGCAGCTATAGCATCTATGTCCCGCTGTAGTTGATGTCGATCACTGTCGTCCCTAACACGATATAAAAGTTTAATATCGTCGGCAAACATTAAACATTTGGCCGTGCTGACAATGTTTGGCAAATCATTTATCATAATTAAAAACTGGGTAGGCCCTAACGTACTGCCCTGACTTACACCAGAGCGAGTGTAATACGGTTGGGATTCATATCCCGCAAGTTTAACATATTGCTTTCGATCTTGTAGATAATTGGCAAAGAAGTTCAGAAGCCTAGGAGTAAATCCAATGTCTGCGAGTTTTCGCAGTAGGATATCGTTATCTACAAGATCGAAAGCCTTGAGAAAATCAAAATATGCCGCATCTACTTGCATTCTGGCATCCATAGCTTCGGCAACATAGTCTACTAACTCTACGAGTACATGGTTTGTCGTCGTTGACCGACCACGACGAAAGCCATGCTGAGCGTCGTCCATTTTGACTGTAATCTGCTGAGTAACAATATGATCTACAATAGATTCAAATAGTTTGCCAAACACTGACAGCACAGCAATAAGCCTGTATCCTGTCACATCAGACCCTGTACTATTTTTAGGTACGGGGGTTACCCTCGATAATTTCCAGTAGGAAGGATATATTTTATGCAGTGTTTGCTGATAATTGCTTTTGTTTTTGTAGATTAGGTACACATCTTATGACTATTTATCATAGATTAACTATTTAGGGTAAGGTTTATAACCTTGGATTTGCGTTGCTTAAAAAAAATTGATCCTGTTACCCACTCTCCCATATATAGACGGAGAGCTAGCGACCAAATCGGTCATGTGGCTTCAGCTGTATTCAAACTCCGTTAGCTACTTCCCTGAACAACCTTTTCCTATAATCTTCGTGCTGGCAGGCCGCGGGCGGTGGGTGGGCGGGTGTAGTGGGGTGGGGAAAAAAAAGAAAAAAAAGCGCCTTTTTTTTTCAAACAGTTGCTCTGTACTCCCTGTGCACCCAAAAAAAATTCGATCGGGTGGTGGGAAGGGGTTGCCAGCGTTAATTAAAAGTAACAAAATAATAATAATTTTCTTATAGCAGCAACGTAAAGCGTCTAAGCGGTTTTGTGTTGTGGCAACATCGGTAAACGCAGCTGTAAGTTGACACATCCAATCAGCTGCTTATGGTGGCAGTAATATTCTTCAATATTTACATTCTCATTCGGTTATTTTAGAATGTTTTAAACGAAAGTCACTACATCCATACTTTGACCAGGAATCGAGGGCACACGGAAGCTAAATTATCACTCTGGCACTTCGGTAAGCTGCACATTCTGACGGTTGAACGTGACTTTCGTTTAAAACATTCAGTTTTTACGTTCTCATTCCGTTATTTTAGAATGTTTTATATAATTTTTTTTATTAATTTTTTTGGGGGTGCACATAGTACTAAGCAACTGTTTGAAAAAAAAAAGTCGCCGAGCCGACTTTTTTTTTTACCCACCCCACTACACTCGCACCCACCGCCCGCGGCCTGCCAGCACGAAGATTAGGAAAAGGTTGTTCAGGGAAGTAGCTAACGGAGTTTCAATACAGCTGAAGCCACATGACCGATTTGGTCGCTAGCTCTCCGTCTAATACCTATACTTGGCAATTTAATAATTATGAGCGTAGTTAGTTTTTTTTTTTTTAATTACTTTAAGTTCAAAAATTCCTGCGTTTTGATAGGTACCCAATGTTTATTGTAGGAAATTTATTGTAACGTTTTTACAAAAATCGGAATTTCAAATAAGGAATTCAGAAGAACTCTTCACCATGACAATCACACCAGCACCACCTTTGGCGATTTACGAACGTTATATACTTAGTACCTCCAGAGGTGCCTCTTGGAAAGCAATATTTGATGGAGTGGAACTGTTGATGATGCCCATAAAATAACGGCACAAATCATGAAGCCGAATCAGCTTACAATATTATTGTTGGTTTAGGTTCGCGGGGTCGCTTCTTAAGCGGACGCTGAGCGAGTCCCTAGCGGGCGGCGCAGGCGCGGGCGCCGCGGGCGAAGCAGAAGCGGCCGAGCTCTACCCGCGCGACCCGCGAGACCGCGCCGCGCCGCGCCGCGCGGCGCTCGCCGCGCGTTCGCTCTCGCTCGAACTGGCGCGCCACCACCATCGCCTCGCTGCCCAGTTGGTGAGTCTCTCCAGATCTCGTCTTCACCCAATATAGAACTGAAAGTTTATCCCTAGTATGATCATATGCGTCATGTAAATTTGCTGAACTTTGCGTAACAACTATGTCTGCTCGATCAAGCTGAATTTGTGGATAACTGCTATAAGTAAGCACCTTTTATTCCCTTTTATATGTCGGCGGCCGATCGTAAAACCCGCCAGATCACGAAATTTCTAGGCATATCGTGAAACGCCGCCATTTTATGATATCTAGGCTTAAAAGTTGGCCAGGCATTTTGCGATATGCCTGATAAACTATACGTTAGATCGCTTAGAGCAACGCATTAGTCGATATATAAATAAATAAATAGTAAACGCCGCTGTTTTCTAATAATAATAATAAATGTTTGGGGACAATCTCACACAGATCGAACTAGTCCCAAACTAAGCAAAGCTTGTACTATGGGTAGTAGACGACGATGTACATACTTATATAGAAACATAAAATACATACATGTGTACATAGAAAACATCCATACCTAGGAACACATATGTATTCGTGATAAACATACAGATAAATTCGAAATAAATTCTTGACCACGGGCGCTGTGTATAAGATGGCGGCTGTGTTTGTTTACCGTGTGAAAATTTTCTGCGTTACAACAAAATGATTTTTGTAGGTACCGAAAATAGTTATTTTATTCAAATAAAAGTGCAAAAAAAGGTTTTGAACATCAGCTGCATTACTTTTTATGTAAATCACGTGGATTCTAAAATAAAAAAAATATTTAACGAACAATAAAAAATTGCCAATAAACTACAGATTTATATTTCAATGTTTAGTATTGCGTATAACATACGGTAAAGTATTGCGTTTCAATTTCATTTGTAAGATATCAATTATTAATTAAATATTGTAGGTAATTTTTATTAATATTGTAGGTGGCGTTTCATGATATGCCTAGGAATTTCATGATCTGCCTAAAGGCTACTGGCGGGTGTTACATGACCAATTCATGAAATGGCGGCGTTTCAGATATGCCTAGGAATTTCATGATCTGCCTAAACCCCACTGGCGGGTGTTACATGGCCAATTCATAAAATGGTGGCGTTTCATGATATGCCTAGGAATTTCATGATCTGCCTAAAGGCTACTGGCGGGTGTTACATGACCAATTCATGAAATGGCGGCGTTTCAGATATGCCTAGGAATTTCATGATCTGCCTAAACCCCACTGGCGGGTGTTACATGGCCAATTCATGAAATGGTGGCGTTTCAGATATACCTAGGAATTTCATGATCTGCCTAAACGCCACTGGCGGGTGTTACATGGCCAATTCATGAAATGGTGGCGTTTCAGATATACCTAGGAATTTCATGATCTGCCTAAACCCCACTGGCGGGTGTTACATGGCCAATTCATGAAATGGTGGCGTTTCAGATATACCTAGGAATTTCATGATCTGCCTAAACGCCACTGGCGGGTGTTACATGGCCAATTCATGAAATGGTGGCGTTTCAGATACCTATACCTAGTAATTTCATGATCTGCCTAAACGCCACTGGCGGGTGTTACACGGCCAATTCATAAAATGGTGGCGTTTCATGATATGCCTAGGAATTTCATGATCTGCCTAAACGCCATTGGCGGGTGTTACATGGCCAATTCATGAAATAGCGGCGTTTCATAGTATGCCTAGGAATTTCGTGATGCCTGAAAATTTCGCGATCGGATCGGAAATAGTGACATTAAACAAACATTTTTATATTTTGTATTATGATATGTATTTAAAATGTGTTTTGACAGAGACGCAAAGTAAAAGAATGTATACCGGAGAAGATAATGCAAAATGTGGAGGCTAGGTGCTCCGATGATGATACAGAAGCAGAGAATTTTCGCAATTCGGCGTCAGTTAGTAATGCTACAGAGGCGAACTCTACGCAAGTCTCCAACCAGAACGTTAGGAAGAATAAATTAAATTGGGTGATAAACATGATAGTTGAAACAATCGAAGAAACCGTAGAATGTGAACCGGTGACGATTAAACTTAAAAAATCTAAGGTCAGGTTTTTTCTGCGTCTTTCTGTCAATAAACAAACCAAGTTACCTAATTTAGTTCACTCATTAAATAACCTTGTTTCCTTAATAATTATCAATCGTCGTTTTGATACAGTGCCTTATAGGCTAGCTAGTAGGCTTTGCTTTTGTTTCGGCTAATATCTATACTTATCCACTGTTTGCATGTGCAAATACTGCAAAAAGACTTGATCCACACGCTTTACTTAAGTACCTACCTGTACCCACAGTAGTGGGTATATGGACCTAACTTGTCTTTATCATATGGTTTTATCTTCTAGGCACCTACATATTTACTACCTAATTATGAAAAGACAGATGTACTAAGTAATTAAATTAAGACATCGATTAAAACTAAACACAAACTAGACACAAACCGTCATTACTGCAAATTCACCAGCCTCACCATACAGTCACCAATCTCACTACAGCTACCTACTTACTAACTAATTACAATATGACGATAACGAACTTAAGTACAAAAACCCTTTTTACTAGCCCTTGGGTCCCACCTTATACAAGTATGCAGAGTAGGTAGGTACTTATAGTAGAACCGATAGTGATATGAGGTGGCCTTTTACGGGTTTGACCGTTAGAATAAAAAGTACACTAACTATTAACTCAACAATATGTTAAGTACCTAGGTGCTAAACAAAAGTAATCGCACACGACGACTTTTCCCAAAAACAACCATGCTACAGTGCAAGTCAGCAGTACCTAAATCCCTACAATTTGTCAACCTCCCTCTTCAGATTATTACCCAAACACTTACACTAATTAATTACTACACCTAGATATTTGTATTTGTCTGCAGCTAAGCCAGCTGGCTCACAAGATAGTGTCGGGCGGATCGTGCCGGCCGGTGGCGACGGGCAACTGGGGCTGCGGGCGGCGGCGGCGCGGCCATCCGCAGCTCAAGCTGCTACTGCAGTGGCTCGCGGCCAGCGTGGCCGGCGTGCCCGCGCTCATATACTATACCTACGGCAATGAAAAACTATTCAAGGTGAAAAAACAAGCAGATTGCTTACAATAGGTAATGTAGACCGCTGGTTTAGCTGACGCGTCGTGTAGGCAATAAGGAGTATGCTCGTGAAACAGATAAAGCTCCCTTTTTTTCTTCGAACCTAAGTTGCTTTAGCGACTAAACTTTAGCATTATATCTCTATCACCTAACTCTTACAGTAACTCTTAATGTTAATTAGTTTTCATTGTGAAAATAATTATTGGAACCTGAAAAAATGTGGGAGATCCAAAGCGGTCCAAACGCCGGAAAGACGTCACAGTCTGTGTTTTGTTATGTTGATGGTACTGTTCGTAGGTAGCAAAAATTCGCAATATCTTTTTCAACATTTCACTTTTTCGCTATCGTATTAGACATATCTCGCCGGGCCCTATCTCCTATGTACCCACCATACCTACCTACTACCCTACCTATACATATAATTATGTGTTTGGCAGTGCGACACGCTGGTGCGCGTGCTGGTAGACCGTAAGTGGTCGGTGGGGCAGTTAGCGCAAGCAGTGCTGCGGTACGCGCGCGCCGCGCTGCGCGAGCCGCGAGTGCCGCCATCCGACCACTCGCTCTTCGACGACCTCATCGGCATCGACCGCACCCCGGACGACCTCTAGCAGCAGTACCTAGCGCTATTTGGCGAGAAGTACAAGGAATACCCCTAGGCGCTATAAATAACCCCCTGGAATAGGGTTCACACGCCTCGCCTATTCGTCACACAGTGCTACACTAGAAAAAATATTGTGATAAACAGAAAATGGTATTTTAAGATATTTTTGAACGTGTATCTATACATCAGATAATCACACAAAAGTCGCCTTGCGTAATTTAATCAGTGTTAGATAAACTCGAAATATCAATTGGTACTAGTGGCGCGTCGTCCGTAGAACTCCATTCCCGCCGTCTTGCCTAATTTTCAACGAGTTGAATACTCTTCCTATACAGCTCATGACCACAGGAAAGCCAATTTAGATTCGGCTTGTCAAGGAATATGATTGACGTGCCGCCACTGATCGAAAGGTACCTAATCCGTATCATAACCAATTAAGACTGAGTTTATCACTTCATCCACACCCGGTTTACGGCATATTCTTGCCGTATAGTTTGGCAAACCAGCAGCAGTAGAATATAAGTATATATATATATTATACTCGTCTCTTATTTTTGTGGCCATACAACCCGCTAAATAGTTAAAACATAATTTTAAAGAAAAAAACCGACTTCAATTGGACTTCCCGGTAAAAGTTAAAGTAAGCGAATTATTGCAGTTAACTTCAACCATATTAATCACCATATGAGTGAAAAGTTAAGGAGCTCTCTAAATGCATCAGGGGTTGCATCATAACATCACAGCTAAAATGAAATGGGACCACCGTCGAGGTACCTTCTCACAAACAAAGGAAGAATGCGAGCGAGCTGCTGCGCGCAGTGTGAAATCTGAAACATGTCGAGCGTTCGACAATATTTACTCCCGAAAATCTGTTTACTGTCGAAAATAGACAATATTGACGGGAGTAAATACTTAGGGGAGTTTTATGTAAAAAATGTAATTTATGTTTTTATTTTGTTAATTTTCCTTACACCGTATTTAAAACTTACATACTTATATACATACATATTACTACCAGGGTTCAGCATCAGCTCCATCTTGTGAACTGCTCTCCTAATTGCTCGTTTACATGAGTCAATTAATGAAAACAGCACACGCGTATGTTTCACCAAACCTAAGTTCCATTAGGTACTGCCAGGGTTCAGCACCAGCTCCATCTTGTGAACTGCTCTCCTAATTGCTCGTTAACGCGAATCGAATGATGAAAACAGCACTTGCCTATGTTGCACCAAACCTGAGTTCCACTAGGTACTGCCAGGGTTCAGCATCAGCTCCATCTTGTGAACTGCTCTCGTAATTGGTCGTTAACCCGAATCAAATCATGAGAACAGCAGTCGCCTATGTTGCACCAAACCTGAGTTCCACTAGGTACTGCCAGGGTTCAGCACCAGCTCCATCTTGTGAACTACTCTCCTAATTGCTCGTTAACATGAATCGAATCATGAAAACAGCACTTGCCTATGTGGCACCAAACCTGACTTCCATTAGGTACTGCCAGGGGTCAACATCAGCTCCATTAATTCCTCATGATATCCGTCATCAAAATATAATTAAAATCAAATAGGACTAACTCGAAGGCATTTCGTAACAAACAAAAGATGAATGTCTCAAATCAGAAGATACAGCTGGGGCCCGCAAATTATAGAGCAGTTCCTCTTTGACATCCCTGGTCGTCATCATCAGGTCTACTCCACCAAACTGGTAGGTTTTGTATAGAAATGTTCGATTTTCTCAAGAAAATACCCAAATTACTATGCATGTGCCTTTCAAATTTGAGGAGTTCCCTCAGTTCCTCATGGATCCCATCATCAGAAATGGATTTTGAAAAAAACGGAACCAACCTGGAACCATCTACTTACAGAAAACAAAAAAAAATTCAAATCGGTTCAGTAATGAGCGAGTTATGAGTGAACATCCATAAAAATTCTCCTTTAGAAATATTGAAGTCGGTTGAAAAAGAGTAAGATATTGGTGGAATATAATTAATATTAACAGCCCTGCCAAACTATAGGTACTTACCTATGGAATAAGGTTGTGAAAAGTGAAGTAAGAGCTCGTAGGTACTGCAGTCAACAGATAATCTCTATTCTACTAGCAATAGAATCGAATCTAGATTGGCTCCTGCTAAATATTTAGCAGTAGTATAATAGAAGATGGATGTTTGTAACACATGTACCCACGTTTATCAGCATTTATATCAATAATGCCTTTTTCACCCTGCATAAAATAATACCGAATGTCTAGATCCTAAAACGTACAGTATAACCTGTGGTAGGGCACAAGATCTGCCCTGTGCCATACGTCAGGTTTACATTATTTATGCTGATAATCGTGTACACTACATTATCAACAAAAGCCCATGCTGCGACCCGGTGGGCCTGCGCCCATGGCACCTAGACATTTGGTTTAAAACTGTACAGGGCTAAGAAGGCACGTAACATTTACTAATTATACGAATTATTTAAAATAACTTTATGCCATTATAAATACAGAATTAACCTAAGAATTATGAATTAAATCGTATACCTATTCTAAAAAGTGTCAGTAGACAACCCTCATCAATTCTGACTATTTGGATTTCTTTATTTGATCAACTATATCAGGGGTTCCCAAACTACTCGCCGTTCCACATATAATTATCCACCTGTAATTGTCACATTTCTGGCCAAAACTTATTTACGTATTTTTTTAGGTAGGTACCCTAACTGAACCTGTTGGGAGAAAATGGCCTCCAAAGTACTGGTTACTTACCAAACCCTTTAACTTCTGTAGAGAGTTCTGTTCTAGCAAATTCCTAGTAAATTACTATATACTATATACATAAAAAGATTTGGAAAACCTGGGCTAAATTGGTACAAATAAAGGAAAAACTGTGGGTACTTGGATTTTTTGGTGTGATATCACTATCTTCATCTAGGTTCAAGTGACAAACACTAGGTAGGTAGGTATTATTAAGTCGTTAAGACTACAAACACCTATGTATATAATTGTATACGATTTGAATCATAATTCATAAAACCTGCGTAGCTACATAATGTCTTAAATTATCTTTACAATTTCGACGTGTTGTTTATACTCGTACTGTAGTTTCATAATGGCAATAAGTAAACTTAAAAGTAACCTACATATTTATTACAAGGTAAATTAAATAATATCACTTATAGTACAAGTACACAAAAGCAATATTAGTAAGCCACATTAGTACTATGTACTTAGTTAAAGATTATTCTTAAAATGCAATTAACGCTCTACGTCTTTATGTTAGACCGTTACGTACATAGATAATCGAAACTTCGATATCCACCTCTCTACCGCTCTTCCGTTTTAGAGCGGTAGTCAAGGTAGTCCCCCTCATTACAAGTGCAAAGAATCGACGAATGCAATTGATGTCAATGATGTCAGCAAGATGTAGCGAAGGTAGCGCAAAAATGTTTAGCCCAGCGGTCGGCAATAGGCAGCCCGCGAGCCGCATATTTATAGAAAGGCTTATTATTTTATACGTAGCCATTATTATTTATTTGAAATTATTGTTATTATTGTTCTTGTTTATAAATATGTGAAGATAGTTTTGTGTTTATTTTATCTTGACATGTAATAATGTTAATTTCCAATAAGAAATAAATAAAACTAAACTAAACATTTTGTATTGGGACCGTACGAGTACGCGACGACAGCGCCTGTATGTAAAGTCACTATTTTAACAAAGTGCGGCCCGCGTCAATTTCGTTAACACTATGTGGCCCTGGCTGCTAAAAGGTTGCCGACCCCTGGTTTAGCCTAAGTATATTTATTGACATTATTATATGCCTGCATGGTATTCGCTGTGCGCTACCGGACCGTGGCTCCAGCTTGGCGGTTAATACATTTTTCAGCCCTCCGGCCGGTAAGCGCCACTTTACGCAAAACTAAATTGCCGCCTGCCGGCTCCGTCGGGCAGAAAAATAGTATACAAACCTCGGCCGGTAAATGGGAAAGCCTCGGATCACATGTTAGTTGACCTCGGCTTCGCCTCGGCCGACAATTACATGGCATCCGAGGCATTTCCCACTTAAACGGCCTTGGTATGTAATCTACTATAGTAATACAATCATTTTAAACCAAGGATCGAAATCTCTTCATAAGTCCTGAAATTTGGTATGTATGCTAATTGGAGATCCTGCCTGTTTTCATGCCCACGGCATTTGACGTTACACAAATCATATCAAATCTCAGGACAGTTAAAGAGATATCTATCTATAAGACAGGCAGACATATGAAATTTGACTTCTGTGATTATAAATCTGTTGTCCTTTAGATGTTTACAATGCTCCCATGCGTGCATTGCCGTGCCTTGCACTTCGTCTCACTCCGTCTTCACTTATTTAGCACATAGCCGACATTCAGCCTAAAAACTTGTTTACATACATACTTAACTCATTATTTCGTACTTTATTTTTGCAACAAAATTCACAATGTTGCTTTTATATGTACTTGCTTATGAGATCTTTATTCATAAAATTATAAATAATTTTACATGTCATTTTATGCTTAGATATGCTAAATAAAGGTTTTCGTATCCTCTTTCATATCATAAACGGAGCAAAAAAGTGCTCACCAACCTCGAATCTATTCTCAATGTATTAGAGTACATTTCAGTGGCGGGGCGTTCATAGAATTCGATTCCTGCCAGCTTCCCTTGCGTTAGCCAATCTAGCACATTTTTCTTAACGCCTCAAAGCAAAAGCATGCCAAATCAGGTCCGGTTGCCCAAAGAAAATGTTGACGCTCCGCCACTGGTATATTAAAAGAAGTATGTTGAGCACATAGGACGACAATTAAGCTACGAGTATACTAGCTAAAGACATGTTGTGTGTGCTCATGTGTCCAGATATGGCATTTATAGTGTGGTTAAGCCAAGGTTGCACCGACTTGGTGGCGCCAAAATGCGGCAGTGCCAAAACGTGGCAATAATGCTGTCATAAATTTTATACTTATTCGGAATTAGGACGTTATAGTGGCACCGCCACATTTTGTCGCTCCCCTCCATTTAGGTGTAGACCTAAAGTGCAGAGTTGTGCGGAATTTATAATGTCGCTTGCAAGTCGTGTTGTCCAACATATTGCACTTTAATGAACTAAAATCTATTTCTGAAATTTATCATTTGTAAGTATTGCGGTATTTATCTGCCGTAGTCTAGAGTACTTATTAATACAAAGTTAATAACTTGTAGGTACCTACGATGACTAGGCAATCAAGGCCAGGATTGACCTACCTCTCAAATAATGTGCTTAATATTTATCTGGGTAACCAAGTAATTATATCTACAAGCATTATTAAACATATATATCACTTTGTATTTTTTATATATCACGTAAAGCTAATAATTACAAATTATGTTGATGATCTATGACGGTCTATGTACATATAATAATGATTAATAAAAGATACCTACAAATGGATTCGAAAGTAACATTAAAATAAATAATATTAATACTTTATAGATGCCGAAATAATTGAAGTACCTACCTAACTTCTTTGATATTGATACTAACAGTAAATCGTAAGGTATATAAAGTAAAACATCTCAGCATATAAATCATTACACACAATGTTAATCCGATGGTCTTCCATTGCTTGCACCTCAAATGTGTCCAAATCTAATTGTTATTGTAATTTCATAATTGGAAGTGTACCTACTTAACGATACCTAATTTACTGGTGGGAAATAAACTTGTTGCTATATAATGTTTTTTTTTTACCTACCCGAAACTTTTTGTCTGTAGTATCATTCATTTTTAGGGTTCCGTACCAAACTGGTAAAAAAGGAACCCTTATGGTGCGACTCTGTGTGTCTGTCTGTCACATCGTCAATATCTCGAGAACTACGTGAGCTAGCAATTTCAAATTTGGAATAGTTTTAAGACTTATAAGGATAACCCAGACACATCGACAAAGGATTTATTATAGGTACATTTTAATTTATTACACAACGTAATTTTTTTCTTTAAATTGATATGATAACACGCTGTAAGTACGGACTTTAATAAAGGTAAATAAAAACAGTTTATGTAATAAGAAAATATCAAGGAACAACAAACTCGCATACTAACTCTATGGCGTGCAAAGAAGTGACCCAATTCCCTCGGGGCGAAAGGCAGGCTAACTGGCAGACAGACAGACTAACGAGACCAATCTATCTATAAAGTCGCTAGTTGACTAATGAACTCTAAACAACGGGAGATAGACCAGTGCTAGACTAACCTACGTATCATCTTTAGAGCTTAGGTACCTACCTATGATTTACTAATGGCTAAAAGGTCAGAGTAAAGTGAGACATCTTTTGTTTGTATATTTATGTATTGTGACTAAATCTGAAAGGAACAGGGGTGCGATTTTTGAATCTCACTCGTGAGTTGAGCTCGCCTGGTGACTAAAATTCTCACCGGTGACTTTGATATCACCGATTACCAAATGTCGTATTTTCGAAACTCACACGCAGGTTACCAACATTCAGACCGTGCCTCGGCACCGTTTAACTCACCGAAACTACCTAAAAAAGCTTAAATTGTCTATGGTCTGGCTTAAATTTTATCTATATAGTCTGTCTCGAATGAGCGTGTACTAGGGTGGCCCGAATCATTCGGCCGAGAGCCCGAGCATGTAGAGGCACCAAGACATTACAACTTCAGTCATAGACAATCGTCCCATGACGTTCCTTTTTAAGCAGATACCGGTTTTTATTTCTCATACTCATCATCATCATCATCATCATTTCAGCCGAAAGACGTCCACTGCTGGACATAAGCCTCCCCCAAAGATTTCCACAATGACCGGTCCTGCGCCAGCCGCATCCAGCGGACTCCTGCGACCTTCACCAGGTCATCAGTCCACCTTGCGGGGGGCCTACCCACGCTGCGCCTTCCGGTACGCGGTCGCCACTCGAGAACCTTTCCGCCCCAACGGCCATCGGTTCTACGTGCAATATGCCCCGCCCACTGCCACTTAAGTTTAGCGATTCGGAGAGCTATATCGGTTACTTTGGTTCTGCTGCGGATGGTCTCATTCCTGATACGATCTCGCAGAGAGACTCCTAGCATAGCTATCTCCATTGCCCTTTGGGTGACTTTGAGCCTTCTTATGAGGCCCATTGTAAGCGACCACGTTTCAGTACCGTATGTCATCACTGGCGACACACACTGATCGAAGACTTTCGTCTTCAGGCACTGCGGAATATTGGACGAAAAGATGTGTCGCAGCTTCCCGAACGCTGCCCAACCGAGTCGGATTCGACGATTAACCTCTTTCTAGAAATTGGACCTACCTAACTGGACAGTTTGTCCAAGGTATATATAATCGTCTACAACTTCGAGTGTAAAGTCTCCGATTGTCACTGGAGTTGGTGCTACATGGATATTCGACATGATTTTCGTCTTATCCATGTTCATCTTAAGACCAACTCGCCCGGAGGCTCTACTGAGGCTAACAAGCATCGTACTTAAATCCTCCATGGTCTCAGCCAAGACTACTATATCGTCAGCAAATCGAAGGTGAGTGAGGTACTCGCCGTTTACATTGATGCCTAGCCTTCTCCAGTCCAGAGTCTTGAAAACGTCCTCCAGTGCAGCGGTAAACAGCTTAGGAGAGATGACATCTCCCTGCCTGACTCCCCGCTGCAGCGGAATAGGCTTCGAGTTCTGGTCTTGGAGTCGGACTGACATACTGACTGTGTCGGACTGATAGTGGCGCTCTCGTACAAACACTTCAACACTTCGATATAGCGGTAGTCTACTTGGCACCGTTGGAGAGATTGTAGTACCGCCCAGGTTTCGATCGAATCAAAGGCTTTCTCGTAGTCCACAAACGCTAAACAGAGGGGCAGATTATACTCCTCGGTCTTCTGTATACCCTGACGAAGCGTATGAATGTGGTCTACGGTACTAAAGCCTCTTCGGAAACCGGCTTGTTCGGGAGGCTGGAAGTCATCAATTTCTCATACTGTCATACTATAACTTAAAATAGGTTAAATGAAATCGGTCAAACGTAAAACGTGGTGTACCTACCTGACAGTAGTGTCAGTGTAATTTAAAAGAAAACTTAGTTTTGGAAACATTTTATTATCAGAACTACAAGGATTGCTTGAAATTTACTCGAAGAAAGCGACAATTGTATTAAAAAAAGGTAAGTATGTACATTTTTAGTGGCATATTTCTATTATCATAATATATAGTGTTGTTTAACCTGATAATTGTATATTGTCCCTCTTATAGATGCTCGTCGTCTGTCCCAGTCCCCACAAAACAGGAAAGGTGGAATTTAAGAGAAAACTCGACTGCAAGCACTTGTGCGGGAGAATGAGCTCAATTAGCAACTTTGAAAGTTTGGCAGGTTATAGCGGCCGAATTAAATACTATTCCAGGACTAGAAGGCGTGGAGAAAGGTAGGATCTTTTCATTGTTACCTCTTGTCTACATTTTTTTAACTTTCGGAGGGATTATTTCCGGAAATGTGTCCTTTACCAAAAAATGTTTTTAGCAAATCCCTATTCTTTTTTAAATACGTATCCAACGGCATGTCACACCCTCGGATTAAAAGGGAAAAAATTACCCCGCATTTTACCTGTATAGGTAACCATTACCATTAGTTATAAGTGCTGCGAATATACTTCTTTTCACTAGTTACAGCTTGGCAAAATAGAGGAGACATTAAAAAGTGGCAACATCGTAGTGACGTCTCTTCCTAATCAATATATGCAAGAAAGCGGAACGACACTATTATGTTGCCCCTTTTTAGTTTCTACTCAATTTCGCCAAGCTGTATGAGCCCATGCTCATAACTAGTAGTAGATACCATCATCTACTAAAACTGTCTTACGTTCGCTAATAGCGACGGACGGTTAACTACGGAAGCTTACACTGAGCGTGGCCCGACATGCTCTTGACCGGTTTTTTTTTGTATTAAACTGAACATGTTTATTTTAAAAAAATCTCCAAGGAAATGATACCATACAACCCCTAGCAAGTTTAAATAATAAGCACCTTCACGATTGCACATTCACCCCCCTCCCTCCTCGCTCGGAGGCGGATTGGTTTTCCCTCCACATCTAAAAATAGTTATTTTGAGACCCTCTAGCTCTGGTACAAATTTGAGAACTAACTCACAACGCCCAATTTTTCCCGACAACTACTAGACTATCAAGCTACGTCCATACACTACAAGCTACGTCCAGGTCTGACGAATCCGCGTCAAAGTAACATGAGTCACGACTTCATTGTGTGTTTATATGAATTACAGATGCAAATGTTTGATTTATTATATATCTAGGGAAAGTAACACTTATTTAGAGATCAATCAGTTATTATCAGTTGAATTTGCATCATGAATAAAGGGAATATGCAATAAAATGGTGATTCGTGTTACTTTTGCCGTGGATTGAACCATTTCTTCATCATTAACAAGCTAGCAATAGCAACAGGGCATTCGTTAGATCTGGAAGCGTTTTTAAGAAAAACTGTTTAAGCAGAAGTACACTTAGCCTATATTTATAAGTAGGTACCTATTGAGGTATCTGGTATGCAAACCTTATCATAGGCGATCGACAACCAATCTCAAAGAACCAAACTAATGTGTAGTAATGGTCTTCACGTGGACTTCGCAGCTTTCGCTACCAGATACAGACATAGTTTTCAAAAAAATGTAACATTTTTTTTATATTTGTGGGGAAATATACAAACATATAACAATACATATAACAATTTCTGCAACATTATAATATAAAGTGCTTTGCTCGTATTTTGGTATAGGCATATTTAAGTAAAGATAGTAATAAAAAGTATCTTGTTACGACGGCAAGAATGGGGATTTCTTAAAGTTCGCGAAAAAGGAAGCGCCAAATAAATCGCAATAATTTTAGTATTCTTTTATGTTATCAAAATATAACAAAACTGTCATTGATACATTTAATTAATTGTATGAAAATTAGATTAGGATTAGTCATTGTGAATTAAACTAAACATGTATACTCATCAGTGTCACAGCATCGGTTTGCTCAAAAAAGACCGGTTGCACCAAACTGTGTATTAACGTCATCGTCATAGTCAATTTGATCGTGAGATAGTTTTCTGTGCGGTGACATACATTTATACATTCGTTAATTGTGCGTGGTGCAACCCGCCCCTTAGCTCAGTACTTTTTGTTCACATTAACTAGGCAGGTGGATATACTTAAACATTTCAGACATTTTATTTTATTTTATCAAATCGCGTATGCATTAAACACATTAAAAAAGGACTTGACACAAACACGTAAATTTCAGTCGCTAGTTGGTTCATAATGGACATGTTGATGTGCACCCGTTATTATGTTGTACCTACTCATTGCATAAATATGCACTTAAAAAAAGAGTCCTCTCATGCGACGACCCATTCCTTGTCTATCATAAAGTACATTAAATCGATTTACTAATTGGTTGATAGCGTTGCACCCCTTCGTGATGGTACCGAGGTATGTCATGAGGGCCACATCGTTACATTGCTGAAAAAAAAACGATTTTATTTAAGCACAGCATATTGTTATCAAAACATTTGTCTTAGTTGATTATTTATTAGACTATATATGTTATGTGTCCCACAGCTGGCAAACGTTTTTCGCTTGATCTCCATTGCTCCCGATTTTAAACTTCCTCCGTGCAAGTCGTCCCGCTTCTCCGTCCACCACTAACTGGATGCATGCGGTAGACGTGACCTGCCCAGTTCCATTCTAACCTAGCAACTTTATCGCCGACGTCAGCAATACGAGTGTTTGAGCAAAGAATGGTATTCCGAATGCGATCAGAGACAGGACAATAATTTTTTTGTCATTTATATCCAAAATTGAGGTAAGTAAGTAATTGAGGAAGGTAATTTAAATCCAACGTTTCTGGGTTAAATTGACCACCTTGTTCATAACATTCCTTTTTAAATTAATCTGAATGAGAATTTATCTCGTTGCAATAAGGCATAAGAATGGTCAACAGCAATACTTACGTGATAGAAGTGCCTTCGGAACTGCTGCGAGGTGAGAAGGGGCAGGCGGTTGGCGAGCGCGCGCGCCTCGCGCAGCAGGCCCGGCCGCGGCGGCAGCGCGCCGTCGCGAATGGCGCGCACTGTGGCCAGTACCGCGCGCACTCGCGACACCAACATCTTTATAGCTGACCGCTGTGCAGTTAGGTGCTCGGCAACTATAAGGACAATTCGCTTTTATAACAAGTAACATTAAGTAACGAAGACTACAACTACTCATAAGATTAATTTAGAATTAGGGGCCAATGCAGCAGCTCCGTCACGTACTAAGTAGCAAAATTTAGCTTAGACCATGTTTTCTTTTATAATAACTACTTAAGAAAAACAGACACAAAATAATACTTTGTACACAGTAATTATTTGAATGATTCGTTATTTTTATTTGTTCAAAACACAAGTAAATTGTGTTAAGTGTTCCTATGTATTGTTTTATAGGAATTATATTTAATTGTCACTCAATATTTATCATGATCAGATATTTCATTAAAAATAAAATAAAATAAAATAGGATCTAATATGGAATCCTAAGATACATACAGAGTTGGTACAGTTCTAATTAAAAATCTTCTGTAAAAGCAAAATTTTTGGATTGTAACTTTCAGATAAACTATTCTTCACAATAACAGTTAATCATCCAAAAGAATGAAAGCAAAAATGCTCACCTAAACTATTAAGAGCAGCTTCTCCTGAAGACACCCTCGCGACATGGTCCACACCAATTCTTTCCGCCTCCTCTGCTGCTAGTGTGTATGTGAGGGGAGCTAACAGCATCGTAGCTCTGCCTTGTACCACATCAATAACAGACTCGTACAGCACGACGGGAAGTTGCTGTAAGAAATATAATTACTTGCTTTTGACTTAACAGCTGATTTTAATTTGTTTATCTACCTTCATTTTCAGGTATTTAACCATTTCAATGCCACAACAAACACAAAAGCTGTAACTCAGATGCCATGGTGCTGAAATCTCAAACCCAAATTGAACTTTATGCATGTGCTTTGAGGTCTATGTTGCTCTGAGGTCAGTGATGGATTAATCCTTCATTAACAACATTAGTGCAGAGCAGATAATATCCATCATTGGCGTCGAACATGTTCAAACTAAGACAATATTATTTTGTCTTGTTGCTATTAGTTAGTCACATTCATGGATATTGTGAATTATTTATTCACCTATGACTCTTATAAAATAAATCCTGTACCAAGTCAAAATTAATTCTTCTCCTTGTTTTTTTTCAGCATATCTTGTTCAGTGCAGGTGATAAGGCCTCCTCCAAAGCATGCAAATAATATTTTTTTAAATTCAATAAGCATGCATTTTGTAAAGTAGCCATAAAGCCCTTTTCCATAATAAATAAAATAAATAATAAATAAATATTACAGGAAATTCTTACACAAATTGACTAAGTCCCGCAGTAAGCTCAATAAGGCTTGTGTTACGGGTACTCAGACAACAATATATATAATACATATACAAATACGTAAATACATAGAAAACATCCATGACTCAGGAACAAATATCTGTGTTCATCACACAAACAAATGCCCTTACCGGGATTCGAACCCAGGACCATCGGCTTAGCAGCCAGGTCACTACCAACTACGCCAACCGGTCGTCGTTGGTAATAGTCCATCTAACAAGCATATTAGTATAATAGTGCTATTTAATAAGCTAATATTATAAATTATAATTAATTAGTAATATTATTGTTATTATCTCCTAGCTGGTAGAACAAATTAATAAGAAGATACATTCTATCACCACATAAATATATACTTGTACAAACAGCAATTCTTTAATTTAGTCTTTTAGGACAGAATGTATAATAAAATGACTTGCAACTCCTAAAGAAAATAAATTATATACCTAACAACTACATTAAATAGTATTTTGCTTGTTTTTCCATACACTACAACAGTTGCTACACAGATGTGACTTAGTCTACTGAATAGGTCCAACATTGACTATAATATTCTTTAAAAAATAGAGATCATTGCAACCACTAACCAAACAAATTTCAACCATCAGTTACAATAATAAATGAACTAAACCAATATAAAAGCAATATATGGCAAAGAGAAGATCACTCACATCACCATTTCGTCCAGCCGGGTTCAACATTAGCATAACTGGACACTCATTGATGTCACAGATTTGCCTATGTACTGCAATATCCCGCTCCGTTGGAGTGTCCCCCGTGGTGTACCAGCCCAGAAAATCCATGTCAGAGAAAACTTGTTTAACTGCAATAATAAAAGCGTATAAGCATTGCCATACAATGTGGCAATGCGGCCACAGCCTTTTGGCATGCTACCCATTGGCAGCGATCAGGATGGCATTTTTTAATTATAGATAGTTTAGGATTTTATTTTTATTTTTACTGTATATATTAAATTTTAGTATTAGTTTATTTTATTGTTAGGTAATGTAAAGATTTAATAATATTATTCGATTAAATAGTAATAATGAGTATTACTTACATTGTTCTTCTTTTAAATTATAATAATCTCTATCTATTATAATATCATTCTCAATAACACTGAACACTAGCTCAAATGAATTCATAACTTCAATGTTTCGACCTTTTTGCTTTCCAATTAGTGCCCCAATCACTGTAAAACAAAAAAAACAAAGATATAAATATTAAAATTATTTATCATCATGAAATGCCTTTATTGGGCCTCTGGGGGTCTAGAAGATAAGACAATAATTAATATAAAAACTATACAATTCGTAGATAGCGCATTAGCTAGACAATGTAGTATTCAAATGAATACAGCAGTAGCAAATTTAGCAGTTAGAACTAAGATTAAAAGTGAGGTTGCATTAGTGTCATTCAAATTAACTATAAAGCTCAATAGTATTTTTCTCTTACCGGTTTGTGGCGAGCCCTCCTGTGCTCGAAGCCGAGTCCAGTGTTCGGATACATTCATAATGACTAGCGGATGAAGAGATACGGTAACCGAACCAGACGTTGCAGTGGTAACCACCACGCTCTTGTTGTCAGCTGCTGGGGCCGGTGCTGATGGAGACGTCGGATTAGGAGGCTCTGCCGCAGGACCCGAGGATGCACTTTCAACTTCAACTTCCATTTCAAAGTCAATTCGATCCGCACTCGACATAATGCGTGATCAGTCTAAAGATTCACAATATGTATTATTGGCCTTATCATGAATGTCAGACAGATTTATATAGCGATAATTTACGATAGCAAGAAGAGAAGTATTTTACAGCCCACGTTCAACAAAAAAAAATACGAAATTAAGAAAAACAGAAACCGAGTCCTCCTACCTTATTTTATTATGTCAAATAATGTCAGAGTCTCAGAGACTACATTCAAGAATTTCAAGATTCCTTTTTTTTATTGTTGCGGAAGTAGTAGCCCGTCATTCACGGCAGTCCGCCGGCACTCCGGCATGGCTGCTGCATGTAGCGGACACACGGTGTGCAATTGGCCCAGCCTGGCAGTCCAATTCGCACTTATTCGTTGAAAGATGCGCAGCGCTGCGTTTTAGCGCATACACTGTACTCAAATTAAAAAAATGCCGCCATCTCATATGTCATTTTTCATAATGAATAATTAATATTTTTTGCATTGCCGCATTTCTCAATTGTTTATTACCGTAATTTAGTGCAATTCGGGCTGCAAGGAGGTGGGCGGAGCTAGCAGGATGTTGCGGCACGCATCCGGCAACGCCATTCACGATCAAGCCTCCCGTCAAAACTGAAAACATCAAAGTCATAAACTCGTCCTTCACTTCCTTACCAAGTAAAGGAAGTGACAAAAAGAGATGTATATATGTTTGTTATTTCTCCGATTCCGTAGGTTGAAAACAGTTTTGCTGATCTCTTTTGATGCAATTGGTCCAAGCAGCCAAATTAAACACATCGTTGTAATTTGGTAGTCGGTATCAATGCATTACAACTTAACTTGGTCGCATATTTTGATAGTGGATTTTACAAATGTCGTAAGAGGCACGTGATTAAGTTAGACTTACGACATTTGAGAAATCCACTGCCAAAATATAGATCGCTCCAAACTGTTCTCATTTGACAGTTATCGTACTACTTCCACGCTAGTTATTCTTCCGTGTTCACGATGCTATATTAAGCCCCTCATTCACGGCAGTCCGCCGGCACTCCGGCATGGCTGGATGTAGCGCACACACGGTGTGCAAGTGGCCCAGCCTGGCAGTCCAATTCGCACTTATTCGTTGAAAGATGCGCAGCGCTGCGTTGTAGCGCATACAGTGTACTGGAATTTTAAAAATCGCCGCCATCTCGTATGTCATTTTTAATAATGAATAATTAATATTTTATGCATTGCCGCATTTATCAATTGTTTATTACTGCAGCCCCTCATTCACGGCAGTCCGCCGGCACCTCCGGCACGTAATATAGCATCGTGAATGTCGTTGCCGGATGCGTGCCGTACGGCAACATCCTGCTAGCTCCGCCCACCTCCTTGCAGTCCGAATTGCACTACATTACGGTAATAAACAATTGAGAAATGCGGCAATGCAAAAAATATTAATTATTCATTATTAAAAATGACTTAAGAGATGGCGGCATTTTTTTAATTCAAGTACAGTGTATGCGCTACAACGCAGCGCTGCGCATCTTTCAACGAATAAGTGCGAATTGGACTGCCAGGCTGGGCCACTTGCACACCGTGTGTGCGCTACATCCAGCCATGCCGGAGTGCCGGCGGACTGTCGTGAGTGAGGGGCATAGACAATATATATAGACAATATATGGACGTCTACTCTACTATACATACAGAATTACAGATAACGCAGACTTCCATTACATATGTGGTAAATGTCCCATCCATGAATTCCATGATGCTGGATTGTCATTCGCAGCCAACGAAGAACGTGTTTATTTTATCCTGACTCCAGGGACTGTTCAGTAAATCAAGATTATCATAACCGTGTAATAAGTGGTTCATATGGAATTAATATATTACCTCCACCAAATCACGAAACAAGAAAAACATTCACCATCGATCTAAAAACGCAGCTTCGCCCCGAGCAAGATATTCATTCAGTTCAGCAATACAACTCTACACTCGTTTATATCTGAATTACAGGTCAGCTGTTACCAAAATATTTTTATTTAAATAACCGAACCAAACCACAAAAAATGACATCAACTGCGATTAAAGTAGCAGGGATAGCAAAAGATGTATCACCATTGTACTATAGAATCCTCACGAAATTTCCTCAAAATTTTACCTTTTGTTTCGCATATGGATCAGCTGTGAAACCTCAAATAGGAAACGTGAAAAAGCACAACATGATAGACCTTATTTACTGCGTCGATAACTCTCACCGATGGCATGGAGCTAACATCGAGCAAAACCCTTCTCATTATTCCGCTCTACGGTTCCTAGGTAAAGGATTTGTTGCGAGATTTCAAGAGAACTGGGGAGCTAAAGTTTATTTCAACACTCTTGTGGAACTCAAGGAAGAAAATGTTACCATTAAGTACGGAGTTGTGTCACAAAAAGACCTGATTGCTGACCTTTTGGATTGGAATGACTTGTATTTAGCTGGTCGGCTTCACAAACCTGTGGAAATCATAAAGGAAACTAATAGCTCTCAGTTACAAAGTGCCTTGCAGTCAAATCTACGATCTGCTGTCCACACTACCTTACTGATCTTACCTGAAACCTTTTCAGAGTATGACTTTTACTTTGCCATTTCTAATCTGAGTTACGCTGGAGACTTTAGGATGACATTTGGAGAGAACAAGAACAAAGTGAGGAATATTGTGCAACCTCAACTAGCAAATTTCCGTGAACTGTACAGACCAATCTTGCAACAATTCCATGCCTATGTAGATTTTCCATCTGGAGAAGCACAGTGTCATCAAGATTTGCATCCAGAAACTAAACTACACCACTTGATGCAGCTGCCCATGGTCCCACAACAACGGATAGTGAAGTTTTGGAACCATGGCGGTCTCCAACAAGATATGGAAGATGTTCTCCGTGCCGTCGCATATGACATTGACTGTGCTATTATATTAAGACAAATCCTAAAAGATTTAGTGTGGCAGTCTAGTGTGAGGCAGTCATTAAAGGGCATTCTCACAGCAGGATTTTTAAAATCCATCCGGTACAGTGCAAAGAAAATAGCAAAAATGTTTTAGATAAAAATATATGTTGTATATAATTTTCAGTGATAAAATTTAATAGTAATATCAAAACTATAATGTAATAAAGTTAGTATATGAAATAATTGTAGTCTATTTTTACCTTTTAGCTTTAATCAAATCCATTTTTTCTTCTAGGTTCCAATATGCTTTCTGATGAATCAAGCAGTGATTCTGAGACAGGTAGATTTAAAGGTAGATCTGAGAAACAAGATCGTCAAAGTAGAACTACCAGTCAAAGAGATAACAATGTAAGGTCATCAGGAAGAGACAGACATTCAGAACATGACAGGTTCCATAGAGATTCTAACAGAAGAAGGGAGGAGAGAGACAGATTTGACAGATTACCTAGAGAAAGACACAGATCCTTCAAAAACTCACCAATAAGAAGAAGACACTCTACTGACAGAAGTCCTAACAGAAAAAGATCTCGTGAGAGGCACCTGCCTAGAAGAGCATCTAGAGAGAGATCCAAACCAAAAGAGCATAGGAGTAGTAGTAGAGACAGACGTCATCTATCCAAATCTAGATCCCACAGGCCTCTTGAGCAGAAAAGGGATGTTAGAGAGGAGATAAAACGTAACCTAACAATAAAGGAGGAAAAGAATACACAGTTAACTTCAAAACCTAAAACTTTAGATAAGTTTAATAGAGGGACTCGAGATAGGGAGTCTTCATCGCCTGATGTTAAAATTAAAAGGTCCGAAATTCATAAACCTACTCCTACAGAAAGGAAGAAGAGAAGTGAAAGTCCAATGGGGACAAACAATGATTGCAATAGTAATAATTCAGAGGAAGTGCAGCCTGGCTCATACTACAGCATGATGCCAACTGTTATCAAAGAGAAATCTGATGGAACTAGTGAAATTGATTCCTCTGATGATGAAAAGCTTCGTGCTAAGCTACTAAACTTAGAAAAAGAACTTCATCAAGCCAAAAAGAAAAAACACAAGAAAAAGCACAGAAAAAAGGGAAAATCCAGTAAAGAAGAAAAAGACCATGAGACTCCAACTTCCATTGAAGTGAGCAGCACAACAGATATAAAAAATAAAGTGATAAAAGAATCTAGCATTGATATTGATGCTACAGAAGTTACTTCAACACAGAAAAATAACCAAGTGGAAAGCAATGAAGAAGGTGAAATCTTAAGTGATGATGACTCCCAAAGTGGTCTCGATATTGATCCAACTGACTTAAGGCATAAGCTCAAAAGGTCAGTTGTTAAGGTTGAGCCTATTGAACTAATAAACTTGGAAGGAAAAGTTAGTTCAAAGCCCGATGTCTGTGGGCCGGCTCTTCCTCCACACTTGATTTCACAACCAACAAATACAGAAGGGCCTGCATTGCCGCCGCATCTTCGCAAGGAAGATAGAAAAATAGGTAGTTATTAATTATTGGTTTAATTTCAGTATTTATAAAAACATATAATTCTTAATTACAGATTTTTTCCCATTACAGGGCCGTCTATACCCGATCAACTCCGCAAAGAACTGGCGCAAAATGATAGCGAAATCATTCAATGCGAGAGTTCCGATGATGATGGCATTGGACCTCTGCCTGTGGGAGCAGAGCACAAGTGGTCTGATGCTCACCAGCGCCTTGAGGAAAGAGCTTTAGATATAAAGATAAGAAATATGGATGGACATTCCATACACAGTTCCAAAGTTAAATCTCGAGAACAGTGGATGTTAGAGCTACCTGAAGGAAAAGCTAAATACATGGGTCTAGAAGCTCGAACATTTAGGGCCAAGGAAGGGCCTGATATGTCTAACAGGTAATAATTGAAACTATTTCACGCTATGTTACACATTACGGTGATACAGTACAGCTGTTAAGTCACACTAAGCCGGGTCCAGATTAAATATGAACGGCTAAGCAGCAAATCGAAAGCGGCAAGTTCACATTGCTCGCAGTTGCTGTGAACATACATACGTGCTGCGCATAATCTGCATGCGGCTTTACACACCAAGCGCTTATGACATCACCACTCAATCGCGTCCTTTTTTATTGCGCAGCTAAGCCTCCCACTCAATGGTAACCTAAAACCATTTTAAACTAATACAATCCAAATTAAGGAATGAATGTGTTATTTCCTATTTCACGTAGGTACTTCCAAGGTATGTGAGTGATGGCAATGTTTGAGTAACAAGATTAAGTAAGTACCTGTGATTACAGGTCGAGCTGGACTGACACACCTGAGGAAAAGGCTCGTAAACAAGCTGGACTGGAAAAAGAAGAAGATCCTGAGTTAGTTCTGCAGAGGGAGGCAAAGGCTCGCCATGTGGCTACCCGGGATGAGGAACACGAAAAGGCAGTCAAGTATGTGTTCATTCATAATTACTACATTGCAACTAAGAATTTCCAGTTAGCCAGGATTTGTTTGGATTCTCCCGACAAAACATAAGTATATTACGAAATTAAAGAATTGGACTATTTATTTTGATAGGATACATTGAAGAATAAAAAAGGGAAAAGTGTGCAAGGAACAACACCCCTGATGTACCTTGGACATATCCTGTTGTACCTTGGACAGGATATTGTTTATCAACTATATTATATCTACTTATAGAAATATTAGTGAAATAATATTTCTATGTATTGGTTACTTTTTTCATAAATTTTAGTTATTTATTTATAAAGTCGTATATATTTTTAGCATATTTATGCCGTTCATCAGAGTTTTCTAGTACAAATTATCTTTGAAAAAATACCTAGCAATTGTCATATTTTATTTTTGCCTAAACAATTTAACGGAGTTTTTCTAAGATTGATTACTTGATAACTTAAAACGCAGATAACTAATAAATAAAAATACGGTAAATATTTAACCTTCAGTTAAAAAAAATACAGTAGCAGGAAGATAGGGGCCAAGGTACAACAACATATTCTTACGGCCTCCTAGCCTAGTCGGTAGTGACCCTGCCTACGAAGCAGGAGGTCCCGGGTTCGAATCCTGGTCAGGGCATTTATTTGTGTGTTTATCACGAATATTTGTTCCTGAGTTATGGATGTTTTCTATGTATTTAAGTATTTATATGTATCTATCTATTATATATATCGTCGTCTAGTACCCACATCACAAGCCTTATTGAGCTTACCGTGGGACTAGGTCGATTTGTGTAAAATTGTCCCACAATATTTATTTATTTTAAATTCTTGGGTGTCCGAGGTACAAAAAAGTAACTTTTTGGACAAGTAAGCTTCGTATTAGCACTTCCAATTAAGATTAGGCTGAAACGCTCCTACAATCGAGTAGTTAAGTATCTTGAGTGTAACCTAATATAAAAGTTTTATTTTCCAATAGCTAAACATGAAATAATGATTCTTGACGTAAAGTTCTAAATAGGTACCAACTTTTCATGGTATATTTCATATTTAATTATTTTTCTCGAGATACCGCCCGCCGTCAAGTTTTGTCGATAGTTGATTTTATTAGTTATTAACTAACGTTACAAATAATATAAATAAAATATTTTAATATCCGTGGCAACATAGGAATATTGCCAACTGTCCTAGGTACAGTCGCCATCAGATATATAGGAGCGTCCGAAGCGTTCAAAATATCTGAACAAGCACTCTAACGTCTTGACAATAGAGGCGTGTTCAGATATTTATGATCACCTCGGACGCTCCGATATATCTGATGGCGACTGTACAACTATGTATGTCCAAGGTTCAACAGTTTCCCCTACATATTGCTTTCAATATGATAAAGACATAATCCCTAAATAAGCACCCGTCGTAGCGGCTATTGTGATGAGTGATGACATTTTATTTGACATGCTACATACAACTATACCATTTACGCTACCAGGCCCAGAAAATACTTAAAACGTCTTATGCATCTTTTAATTTGAGTGTAGGTATAATTCAATAAAACTAGAATTATAAACATTTATCTTTTTGATTTTTTAGAAAACATAAGAAGAAGCATAAACGAGATGAGTCTTTACTTGAGATCCATGAAAAGAAAATAAAGAAGAAAAAGAAGGTATGTGTATAGCCACGGTTTCTCAGTCAGACTATATCAGTCAGTACCTAAGAGGGCCCTTACCGTCCAGTAGCGCCCACTTCCACTTCACGGGGGGCATTCTGTTTTCTAATGAACCAATCCATTTTCGTATAATCCAACAGATATTAGTTGTAGTCCTATGGATTTCCACCTTTTGGCTTTTCCACTGCACGGTCGGCGCCCACTTAACTTGTTTCCATACTTAAATATGATGGGAAAGTAAAATTAATGTGCATACCGTGTGTGTAGGGTTTGTTCTCTTCACGTCGTCTGAGTTAGCCCATATATTTTAATTCAGTCATTTTCGTTTTTTATTTTATTTTAGGCACAAAAGTTAGTGATCAGTCACTTCCACGTTGTTGCGCCAAATTAATATTTTTAGTTAATCGGCGTACCATCGCAAACATTGTACCGACGATTTGTAATCCATATTGCGCAAAGGCACAAGGTCTACGAGCTGACAGTTAAAGCTAGTATTACACGTCGTGATTTTTCGGGCCCAATCGGCTGCATCGGCCTGTGTAATCGAAGTAAGGGAACCTATGGAGTCGAGAGGCCCCTAAAAATTGCGCCACCGTAATACTATCATATGGGTTAGTCAACTATTTCTTGTCGCTAGTTGCCATTGTTACGGTCTCCTAAGTCACTTTTAAAATCACGGTTTTATGACATTCGAATTCACAAAACATGTTTTTTTTTTGTAGTTACATATATGTATTCCTTTTCCACGACGCAGAGGTCCAATGCAATCTACCAAGCATGTCTGTACAACATACTACAACGTTTCATTAGTCCCCTGGCTGGCGGGACAGAATAACAACAAGAAATAGTTGATTCACCCATTTATGGTCATTCTCCAGCCGCGTGGAAACGTGCAACAGTCATCGGGAGTTAAATTATACAAAATATTTACTTGAAAAAACATTATACCTATTACAAAGCATTATTTGGTAAATTATTCATTTACTAATAACCACAATTATTTAACAAAATATCGGATGATAAAAGAACGTTAGTAAATGGCAATGTTTGGTAAAAATGTATTTTAACTGCGACCCTTACTAAAACTGCTACCTGAAAGTGGGTTAGGTGTTAGGTTAGGCTAATCTAACCTAAAACCTAGCTTTTGCTTCAGGTAGCTCTAACATCCACTGTTCTCGAGATTTAACTTTGGAACTGCGGCCCTTACAAATCCAGATAAATATACAATCCAGACATACAGAAATGTAGGTTAGTTCAGATTAAAACTGCGACCCTGATGAAGACTGGTGCTATCTTTCTAGACGTTGCAAAAGTCTTCGACAAGGGCTGGCATAACGGTTAAATATATAAATTATACCAAATCGGAATGCCGGCCAGACTCGTACTCATAATACGAGATTTTCTTACGGGCTTTTGCTACAAAGCTATCTGACCCACAGTCCCACACCCTATCAGGGCTCGAGTTCAGCAAGGCTCCGTCCTCTCTCCTACGCTCTATTTGTTGTTCACGAACGACTTACCTAGGCAATCGTGTGTCGAACTAGGGTTGTTCGCGTAGGACACCGCGCTCTATACGACGCACAATTGCTACGACCTTATTCGGAAATACCTCCAAGATGCAATCTTTGAAATACGTTGGCGTTACTCTTGATCGTAGACTGACTTTCCTTAGCCACATCCGTAGGGTACGGAGCAAACCGATCTTCGTATTAGGAAGGCTTGGGGGGATGATCAACAAATATAGTAAGATGTCACTTAGAAATAAGCTGACTCTTTACAAGACCGGTGTTTTTCCCATAACGAGTTACTCAGGTGTGGTAATTTCCACATAAGTAAGGCACTTCTCAAGCCGCTTCAGGTCGTACAGAATCGTTTCCTCCGTATAGGGCGATTGGTGCCCGTGGTAGCAGACGAACCTCAGTTTGCACCGCGACATGAAGCTTAACTCCATGTACGGTTTCTTTAAGCAGACTGCTCGGCGTTACTTTGATTTCGCCGGCCGAAACACCGCGTACACACCTGCGCCAACCCCGCGACATTGACGCATTCAGTCCCGTTATCGACCCCGTACCGCAGCGTACCGGATAACATCAATCCGACCGCGATCGGACGTATCTGAGTTTCTTGCTGGAATCTTCTCGGCTAGGTTAGGGGTAGGGAACTAGCAATAAAGCTCCCAGTAGCTCGATTTCTTACACACACACCACAGATTTGGTTGGACACAGACACAACAGATCTCTCTGGAGCGCAAACTCAGTAGGAGTATTCCAGATGAGTAAAAGTCGTTTGATGTCGCGGAAGGGTCCTGGATTTTCCCAAGGCTACCATTCCTCTTCACAGTCCGTACGCTCCAAAGCGCAGTGCTGATAGGGTATCAGGATAAAAAAAATAGCATATGGGTGATGCTGTTTGTACCTACAACCGGTTACTCCCAGCCAAAACTGCTAACGTCTATTGATTCCGCTAATTTACAAGTATAGTAGAAGCCGGTTAAAACGACGTCCAACGGGCCGGCGATATTACGTCGTGCCTAATAATAACCGAAAGACGTTCTAAACGAACTGTCAATTTTAATGCTGTTTATTAATTTCTATAAAAAAAAACACCTATTTAGCTCCCAATTGCCGTGATCATTCAGGACCTATTATTATGAATCTGAGGCTGTACCCTGTACTCATACTTTTGGCGTGTCACGTTGGTTGATTGTTTGGACATATTATATTAAATGGTATATTAAATGGCATACAATTTATTTATTTATTTATTTCTCTTCTTCCTTATATTAATAAGTTATATCCAATTATCGATTTATATATTCCCTTCACTATATATAACTACTTATAAATATAAACATGTTATCTTACCCACTAGCAAACTATATCAATTTTATATCCCTCATTTTCTCAACTATCTAGTTTTTTGCATCCTTCTTTTCTTCTATACTTATATATACTAAACAACCCTCCGCCCCTGGGCTCCACGGAAGACCAGCGCCATGGCATCCATGATGCCAGGGCACATGCTGAGTGGCGTCCAATTGCAGCCACGAGTACTATAATGGCACCAATATCTTTAATAAATTGTATTTAGCATGACTTAGTTAGTTTAAGTGTTTAGTGTATAAGTTTCTATAGTTTGGTGCTGTATATAGTATGGTATAATGCAATAAATATTTTTCTTTCTTTCTTTCTTTCTAATCACATAGTCATTCTCATTATAGTTCATGTAGTTCGCCGAACAATCGAAATTAAGAATATTTGGCTCTTTAGCGAAAGAAATTGTTGAACAATATACATACCTATTTACTCGTACTTCCCGATTACATTAATTACATTGCAGCTTCGATAAAAGACTATACGTAATACTAAACGTATGCACTTTCATAGTGGTTTGTATGAAAACCAACCATATGCCTATATTTACGTGGCTAAAAACGTTTGGGTTTTTTTGTGGAGTCATAGTAATCGGATTATACATATACAATTTTGATACTTATTAGTTATTAGGGTTTTTTTAGTTTTGGGGAATACCTACTTACAAGGGAATAACTGAATTCGTATAGGAGTTCCGATTTCTGAATTCCATGATGTGATGTGATGTTTGTCTGTACATCTGCCAGCTCCATATTGTCCAGAAACTAATAGACCGATTGTGTTTGTACCTAAACATACACATGTCAGTCGAATTTGGCCAGACGTAAATAAATGAATCTTATACACATGGGGGACAATTTTATGGTAAAGTTAAATGTCGTGTTGTGAAAATGACAAATATACCTTCATGTTAGATTTTTAATGGGCAAAAGCGTGTATCAGATTTAGTGTATTTTTTTGCTTTAGTTACTACTCTGTAGGTACATATATACGTCACTACACTACAGTGAGCGGTGTGGTTTTCAGAAAGCTGACAAAGAGGAGAAACAGGAGCGGCGGCCGTTCAGCCGCGACGTGGACCTGCAGGTCAACCGCTTCGATGAGGCGCAAAAGAAGTCCGTCATCAAAAAAGCGCAACTACTAGACTCCAGGTTCTCTCGCGGCGAAGCCAAGTACTTGTAACTTAGGGCCCCGCTCCACTGCGTTACAACGCAGTAGAGCCCCCCCCCCCCCCGCTTACCTGTTTCCTTTAACAAACGTCTATCAAATGCGTTACTGTACTTGATATTTCTATAACACGAAACTATGAATTATGTTGAAGGATATTTTACACGAAAAGGTGATTTTGATCGTTCGTGATGTTTTCCCGACCCCCCCTAAATATATCACATGATTTTTTAACGAACCCTTTACGCAATTGAAAAAGATTGACAATGAAATTACTTTTACTAGGTCCACGAGATAATGTTACGTTTTACGATATTTGTGTAGTGTTATTTTTAAGTATACATCAATGTATCTTTAAAAGGAGCATGGTAAATGGTCTCTTAAGAAAAGTTGTTTTATTTAACCTTAATCTCCAAATGAATTTATTTAAATAAATGGCGCGTAGGTAATGTGACGGTGATGGGTCATACAGACATAGTAGCAGAAGGATAAGTACACGGCAGGTTTACTGGTTGCGAATTGTATTGAAATGAATTGTTTTTACACTGATTCTCCCGTCCTCAACTTTGGAAACTAGATAGGTATGTAGACCAAGTTGCAATATGTTGGTATGACCCTGGGTGTGGTGTACACGGATGTAAGGACCACTTCACACGGGGGCTCCGGTGACGGGACTGGAGGTGACCACGGTCGTCGAAGGGTGGGATGCGCACGGCTTCGGTTTGGAGTTCTCACAACACAGCGCCTCATCGGCCGTCATGTTCGCGGACACCCACGGACCGTCGCAGATCTTGTAGAACACGGAGAGCTTCAACGCAAAGTACAAAATATATTAATTCTAAATTGATCGTGTTATAGTATCGCAGTATAGTACCAAGGAAACTGTCCCTTATACAATAATAGGTAGGTACAGTCAACCCGTTGGAACCACTTTTGAGGCCACTGTAGGACTATGTTATAGTGACGCTATAAATTTGATTGACAGATATCTCTTACTTCTTGTCATTTTGACATAGTTCTAGAGTAGCATAGGGTTCCAATTGGTTGACATGTACTATATATAAATAACAAGTTTTGGTTTCCGCAAATACAGGTGATTTTTTTATGACCGTGCAAATTTGAACAGTGGGTTTGATAGCTAAAAATAGGATGTACGTGTTTTTTCTTTCAGTATCTATCAGTATTAAAATTTTCCAAAATTGCAGCTGAAACTTATCCTAAAAAAGCATGCGTTTGTCGACGCCGCGCTAACGCATAGATAGATAAGCGCGCGCCCCGGTCCGCCTCCCCCGAGCGACCCTAGACTAGAGCGCGTGGTTGGCCATATATTATTAATTATTGCTGCGGATATCAAATTTTATTTCGAAAATTTTACCTATATTTTTTTATTCAGAAATGGCGTCTATTATCGATACCTAATGCCTGGTAAAAATTTGCACGGTCATAAAATAATCAACCTGTATAATTAGGTGAATGAATGAGCAACCTTGAGTTCGTCGCAGTCCTTGATCCGGTTGCACAGCACCTCCGGACCCTTGGCGCGGGTGGCGGTGGCTAGCGCCACGCACAGGTTCCCGCACGTGGCGTTGCCGGCCGCGCCGCACTCCACCGCCAGCCCGGGCGCGTGCGCCAGCAGCGGCGCGTCACCGCCGCGCGAGTCAAACCCGCCGCAGGAACAGTTGCCCTTCACTGGCTCTTCTAAACCCGTCGTGTTTCTGTGAAGTATTTTTATTTCAAATTTAAGGCAATCAACTAGTAATTAAACTGCTTTTCATTGTCTATCACGTTCTAACAAGTATATATGTATATACGTGCGAAAGAGGCGTTTGAAATGTTAGACAATCCGCCATAGCCAAGATCCTCAGCAGTGAGGGAACGATATAAGGAGGAATATATTTACAAACCGTATTTAAGGATACCCCACGCCATCCGGCTTGTAGTTAGCGTGAAGAAAACATCATCTAGAAAAGGGCGACAGTACCGTAGGAATGTTTAATCTATCTACGTTGTCGGAATACATAGTAATTGAATAAAATATCCTATCATATTTCAGGCTTCTAACACCGAAGATCTTTAGCTAAACCGAGGTCGTATGGGCAGGACATGGCGAACCTAAAAAAGTTTATAGGTAATGGTTGCATTTGTTTCCTTAACGTACGTTTAAGGCTCTTATTATTAGACAATGACGAAACGATTGCTTACCCCACTGCTTTATCTTCAGGAAAAGCGAATGCCAGTCCCACCAATATAATAAGGCAGGCGTCGCACAGAAACATCTTGGCGGAGGACATGGCTGAGGCGGCGACGGAGTGGCACTGCCGAGTGGCGGCTCGGAGCCGTTATATAACCGGCCACTTCGCACATTCGATACCTTGCGCTAAAATAACACTAACACTCATTGTAATCACCTTTGCACGAAACTTTCAATAATAAGAACTGCTAATGTGCGTAAAGTATCTGACTTGCGAGTCCAGCTATATATGTTCCTAAAATCTTATAGCACATTAGACCTAACTACTATTTTGGCATTCCTAATGCTTGGTCTCCATAAAAAGCCTAGTTGCAGTTGGCCAAGTACCTACGAAGCTCAGCAAGGGCATCTGATTTGTGTTCGTTACTGGTTTATGGATATTTTCTATGCATGTATTGAAACCGATTTGCGCATGCAACCCTGATTTTGATAAATCTATTGAATCGGGTTGTGTCGCTCACTGAAAGGCGTACCTAATTATCCACTCGTCTCTGACAGGATTGAAGACACCCCATCGTTATATTAATTAGTGAAAAAGCAATAGGAAAGGTGAGATAATTCCTTAGGTTTTACAAATACGTAGGTACTTAATTTTTTTACTGCGGTTAATCATTTCAACTGGATTTGGGAAACGCTTTGCTTTTAGCGTGGATCCCATTAACGCGGTAAATTTACGATGCCAGTTATAAATATAAGACCATCACTACCAGGCACAATTGAGTTCGACTCTGGTTTCACCCAATTTCGTACCTATCGTGCACGCTTTAAATAATAAAAGCCGAATTGAAACATTACTTTTTGATCGACTAACGTTCTGACCATAATACTTAATTATGCTTCTTTGCCACCGTTGCTCTAGCATTCAATTGGGTTAGGTACCTACTTTATAAGTTAAGTGCAACGTTTGTTTTACATTTTTGCTCGTGGTGGTGAAGTAGAAAATGTTGTTACACTCGGTAGGGAAGTTTGTTCACCTCTCGTGTCTTGTGCCCTTGCAACGCTCAAGATGGAGTAGCTTGAGCATTGAGGGTCACAAGATAAAATTGACCACAGGCGAGGCGTTTCAAGACGATGAAGTACGATGCCACAGACAGGCGTACAGACTATATAAGTAGGCACCTACTTTGTAAGAACCTCGAACATTTATATTTTTATCATTATAAGATGGTTTTGCTGGTATCAAGAACATCATATCTATAAGAGATCAGATCAATCACTACTGAGTCAGACTTAAGCAATGATTAACGATTGATTGAAATAACGATTGATGATAATGGCTCCAGACCCCTGGCAGCTATTCATCGGCGTCGGTTGGAGAATGAACGCCACATGAAGGATCCAAGCTAAAGTAGGTACTAAGTTAACTAAGTAGTAAAAGTACTATATAAGCTAATTATCTATCTGTTTAATTGGAATATAAAATTGACAGGCGTATGTTGGGAAAATGAGAACAAAATGTAAGTAAATGTCTTTTTTATTTTTCATTTAGTTAAATGCTTATGTGGTCTTGTTCTCTATAAATTAAGACAACTTCTGCAACTTTCACATACCCTATACCCACTTTAGTACTTTATTCCTTTTTCCAACGGCGTAGCGTACGTTGGCACCCGGGGCGTGTTTCTATTTATTTAGCCTTCTCTAAATCCATACACTTTTATTTCTCTACCTTATTCAGTCTTCAGTGACAAAGATAGTTGACTACTTTTCAACTTCTGATAAAATATAGGTACCTACAGACGAATAAGGTTACTGTCATATATTTTTGCGTGTCTCGTCGTCATAGGTGCCTACATGGTCGCTGCGACTCATTCTATGTTTTCGTTTCATACGAGCCGGAGACCGTGTTATGATTACACTTGCCAGTCGGTACAATAAGTGATTTTGCACTTGCGTAAGTAATTCGATGGTAACAGGCGAGGCGACGCTTGGTGGGTATCACGTTAGAAGGCAACCATTGTCCTGTTGGTACCTACTTAATACCTACCGTCGTCGAAGCTCTTTGGAATTCTACTATGGGATTTATGACTCACAGAAAGCGAATGAATGCTACTGATGAATGGTTGACTGGTAGAGAATGCCGCATGGCATTAAGTTCGCCTTTTGTACATTAAGCTTTTTTTGTGCAATAAAGTTTAAATAAATAAATACTACAGTATCTGATAACATATTTAGCTTAGTAAGTAACAATAATTGCTATACAGGGTGTCCCACGGCGATGCCACATGGAGGGAAAGTACCTTAAATATCATAGATAGGATATTTTACTGAAAGAAGACTTTATTTTATTTTTCAAACTTAGTATAACTGCATTTAAAGTTTTTTTTAATTTAGCTGTCTCGCGGAAACCCAACCAGATAAATAATAATAAAAAAAACTTTTTTTTTCCTTTTCCACTAATCGATACTGTTAAGTTTTAAAAATTCTCAAAGAAACACTAGGTCTTACACTCGCATATCAGACAAATAATCCATAAAATTGAATATTTAGAATGCAAATAAATGTTGACCCTATAAAATTTTCATTTTTTTATTTTTATTAATGCAATTTTAAAAATAAAATATAGTCTTCTTTCAGCATAATATCCTATCTTCGATATTTAAGGTACTTTTCCTCCATGTGGCATCGCTGTGGGACACCCTGTATATAGTAGTTTATGGAACGAAATATGGGAACTTTGTAAATTTAGTGTTCTCCGCTATGGTCAAAAAGTCAAAACTCGGAATATTACGGTTTCCGCCTAATATTACGTATTAAGCCCTCTATTTACCCCTAGGAGAAAATATTCTCATACAGCAATACTTGTATGTATACCTACAGTCAGCTGCAGAGTTAAGCGCCCCCCTCCTGCATAACAAACTTTCTATGCACTGTACCTACAGGGGATTTTAGAAAAGGGCTTTCAATTAAATTTGCTATTTAAAGGGTTATCGGGAGCAAACATTTAACTTATCTAGTTATCATTAACCGGCGCCTATTCGAAAAAGGCTGTTTTCTTGCTAGCAACAAGCAGTCAACATCCAGATGAATACTACAGTACCTAAACTACCTACATAGAAAGATAAGGTATAAGTGCAGGGAACGGTATCGGTTTGTTTTAATACTCCGAAATAGTAATAGTATAGTGGGGAGCGGTGGTATGACTAATGGTTGATTGACATGTTTCTGAACTAAATTTGTAATTTTAAATTTAAATAAAACAGAATTTAACGGTAATAGTTATTATTATACAAGGGGGCAAAGTTGTTGTTTAACTCTCGGGCTTATAGTGAGACCCGAGCAAGCGAAAGATGCCAAAATTGAGCCACGAGCGTAGCGAGTGGTTCAATAACTGGAATCTAGAGCTTTATGAGGGTCTCAAGGCACGAGAGTTGAACAAACTTTGCCGCCGAGTGTAATACACACATTTTTCCCCTCACTATTGCGAGGAAAATACAGACTACATACGATTATAAATCGTATCCACATTAAGTTGTCTTGAAGAAACCATCAAAAATGTTATATTTTATGCTCCCTATGTAGGGCTCAATCTTCTATTTAGTATTTAGGTAAGTAGGTACGGTAACGTCTGTATAAATTTCGAGTAGTAATGGGTAGGTAATTTTATAGTGGCAATCGGATATTTTCTGAGCGGGCAAACAGATCTGAAGATACACTCTTGATAACAGAGGCGTTCAAACACCTACATGTCAAGCACTGTACATCAGGTAGCAAGATGACATGAGTGACCGATCTATGGCGTCAATCATGGGTCAAGGTACCTGTCTAGATTTAGTCCAAACAAGTCAATAAAATTCTTCTTACATTTAAAGAACAATGGCAGAAAATTTAAAAACAACATTTTAAAAGTTGGAGTATTCATTTATTTAAGTAAGTAATCAATTATGGTTGGTCTTTTATAAATATCATGCAGTTAAAGATCGTAGAAAGTTACCTAGTCCATGTAGCAACAGTAATTTCATAAAATACTTAGTGACATTTCTTTAGATTTTTGATTTAAAAAAACTTAATTCATTTTCGGTTCCATATGAAAGCACAAATCAAGTGTCTTAGAAAAAAAACTGACCATCGTTCATCATAACTATGAACACAAAGGGAGGCCTATTTAGGTCACGTGACAACTGCAAAGAATTTACAGGGCGCGTCCAGAAGGCGAACCACGAACGAAGTTTCACCTCTCTGTCGCACTTGAGTGAGAAATCACAAGTGCGAAAGGGAGGTACACTTTCGTTCGCGGTTCGTGGTAGGCGCTCCACAATTGTGGAGGATTGCATGTTTTTATAAACATTGGCATTTCTTTATAATCCGTTGTATCATCTTTGTAGTCTTACTAATTCCCCAACTTTTGGTTTATGACACATGATAGGTACATCATTTCGACACTACTTATTTTTTGATTTATTACGTAAACGGCGAAAAGTGGACACTTTTTTTTTCGTTGAGGAGAGGACGATTAGTAGGACTACAACATGATACCATGTATTATGAAGACATGGAAAGGTTTATTAGAAAACACAATCTCCAATGAGGTGGCCACTGGACGCTCTCTGTTGTTATAAGTACAGTCAAGTGCAAAAATATGGTTCGACATAATCGACTCATAAATATGGTACTACGCTCTTATTACACCGGCAGGTGCTATGGGACATATTTTTGATTAGCGTTGAAAAAGCCGGAAAAAATCCAATGTTTTTTTCATGATTTAATCAAACTTTACTGTTTTTTACCGAAGTTTTCGGGTTTTTTAAGAAATAAATAATGTCACTATCACTGTCACTCCTTTCATCTGTTTCTTCCTCAATGTAATCGATGTTGTCATGTTGTAGGTGTAAATTAGACCTTATATGCATTGATTTAGAGTTGAAATATAGAGCAGAAACTTTCATTGATTTTTTCCTAAAGAATCCTAAAAAAACGAGTCGTCTGGGAAAAAATCGATTTACTTCCAGACTTTTTCAACGCTATTTTTGAGTAAACATGTGCACCACCATTTTTTACACTTGACTGCTATCTTACCACATCAGGCATCACACCTGTCATGTTGTCGAGTGACAAATATTTTTCCTTAACCTCCTGACGACTGAATATCAAAATTTGCCAATTTAAATTTAACTCTGTCAAATTGACAAAGAGTCAAATTTTCGCGGGAGTAGTCAGGAGGTTAAATAGAACTACGTACCTATGGTACAACTTCTAAAAGGGTTACTCAAGTGTGTACATACTATAAACTGGTAGATTAGAGAAATTACAATTGTTTAGAAAACTGTGGTACCTTCATTCTTTTTTTTAATACTTGCGTTGCCGACCCTTTAAAAAAAGGAGGATTCGCTGTGTTGACAGCTAAACGGGCCAAGGGCTTTGCTCCGTGGGTCCTCAGCTGTCAACACAGCGAATCCTCTTAGAGCTCTGGCGACCTTACTCACCAACAGAAACACAACACTATGAGTAGGGTCTAGTGTTATTTAACTGCGGTTTTCTGTAAGGTGGAGGTACTTCCCCAGATGGGCTCGAGCGAGACGACATTCGTTGTGCTGTGCCCTACCACACTAAACGATATGCATCCGCTGTGCCCATACCTCTCTAGAAAAATTCTATGATTAGAGTGCTATAAGAATAAATACGTTGTCTAGTACAGTGATGTAAAAGTATAATACTTATAGGCGTACAGGACACATCATTAATTACACTTTTAATATAAGTACTTTACAAAATACAGCCACAGACAAGGTGCTTTAGCTAGTAAAGTCAAGTGCAAAAATATGGTTCGACATAATCGACTCATAAATATGGTACTACGCTCTTATCACACCGGCATAGGGTGCTATGGGACATATTTTTGAGTAAGATGTGCACCACCATATTTTTACACTTGACTGTACCAAACAGATTCGAGGCTCAAAATATAGTCATTAATCATTATCATCGCATTAATGATCCGGAATAATTTGACACAATTAGCATTAAATATTATCAATTTATTAAGCTATGCAACTAGATTATATCATAATACGGTTTGAAACATTTTATTAGTAAAATATACCCTAATATACACAACAAATTGTAAAGTTTCAGTAGATCCTTATCTCATTAAGTGTAAAAAACTGTGTAAAAAAAATCACAATAATCTATTAACTGCATCTGATATTTAAATGGATTCTAGATTTATAAATATTTTATAAACTGTGAAAATATTTTTGCTAAATGCATATAGTAATAAGTTCGTTAAGTTACATATTCATATTCATTTATTCATAAAATTACACAATTTTACATGTCAAAAATAAATTTAATATGAAATAAGAATGTCAAATTTAAAATCATGTAAATTACAATTAAAGATTAAGATAACACATTATATAAAATTAAAACACATAATACTTCAATTACGACATATTTATAAATATTAAGGACTACACATTTAATTCATACGACAATAAGCTAACATGGTCATTTGCATTATAACTAATAAATAATAATAAAATAATAAATATTATAGGACATTCTTACACAAATTGACTAAGTCCCGCAGTAAGCTCAAGAAGGCTTGTGTTACGGCTACTCAGACAACGATATAATTAATATACAAATACATAAATACATAGAAAACATCCATGACTCAGGAACAAATATCTGTGTTCATCACACAAATAAATGCCCATACCGGGATTCGAACCCAGGACCATCGGCTTAGCAGGCAGGGTCACTACCAACTGCGCCAACCGGTCGTCCAAACCAATATTAATAACTACAGTTTAAAACGGGATATTCGCCATGTATGCTTCTTTTTCTGAGCACCTGTTGCAGACAGTGCCGAAATATCGGGAACATGTATATGCATGGTAAATGTCCCGTTTTAGATTTAAGATATAATTTAATTCATAGTCGCTCATGCAATCTGTTTGTACAATAGATTCATTAAAATATTTCTTCCTTATACAAAAGAAATCTCTGTATCAATCCATACAGGAAGTTATGTTGTGCTATCCACAGAGAAACATATCATCCTGTAAATTGTACATCACTGCTGCATTTGTGGCAACTAAGGCGACTTCATTACTTCAAGGCTCAATATATATTCGCAGGTGCATTCAAATGTATCTTATAAAACGTAGTAGTTTCAGTGTTGTGAGTTAGGGATTAATGGACTTATTAAAGATCTAAAGACTCCCTAACTGCTACAGAAGGCTTGCTTGAACCTTCTGTAGCATCAGATAACACTAAGTTCAGAACATGAAGTAGTTAATTACAAATTGCTTGCATATTTATTGAAGTACATGAAAGTTCACTCAATTGATTTAAAAATTCCATGTGTCAGCCTGAGCATACCTCAACTTAATCAAGACTGCTGTAAATCATAGATGAAGCATAGCTGTGTCTGTTTTGTCATAAGTAAGTTTGATTCAGATAAATTCTTCATAGTCTTAATCTAATGAAATTAAATAATGCATTTTGCATGAAACTTAAACCAAAAGCGTCAACTTAAATAACTATACATCACTAAAGTGTGCACTTATTTCCAACTAAAATAACTTTTTACAAATTCACTGCTGTCTATCATATGATTATTGTATTTACTGTAGATACTATCTCTGTGGAGCCGGCTTTGGTTTGGGCATCTTTCCAAGTAAACTCTGGATTTCCTTCTTTTCATCATAACTTTTCCACATTTCATATAAGTTTATAATGGACCTCACAATTTCCTGTATCTACAACAATAACAACATTATTTAGAAACAAAACAACACATGAAAAATTTTAATGCAACCCTATTAGATGTAATATTTGTTTTTGGTAAGCAGTTCACAAGTTTTTCTATGTAAATTTTGCTGTGCTTAACTAAATGGAAATATTAGATTATTCTTCCACATTGGATGTAATTTACAAAGCATGAAGCAAAAAGTATCATGAGGCATGATTTGTTTGCTTCATCAAAGCAAGTTTGCAATTATAAAATGAAAAAGAGTGTAATCTATCTTACTTAAAATGTTTATAATTCACTACAGTTAGTCATAGCCCGGGCAATATACAACATTGAACTCTGGGAAACTTAATTGAAAGGCTAACAACACATCAAGCATAGGGATCAAAAATGGACCACACCCGCTGACATGTTCATGTATACTGCAATATTTATATGTGTTTTATAATAAAATAATTCCAGTCAAAACAACATTTCAGTAGTTACAAAATATGATTTTAGATATATTATCATAATAAAACAAAATTACCTTATCCAAGTCTACATTCAACTCTGCAAACCAAGGCTTGAGGTTCTCTTTTCCCAACATAACACAGGCAATATGAAGAGCTGCTATGGCAATCTGAAATTACAACTGATTTAGTTTACAGTCAACGCAAATTAATTCAGGCCAAACTTTATTACAAACACTTTTGTTGCCTACTGTATGTTTACACTCCGCACAGGTGAATATGGCTCGTTGAAATAAATAATATATGCCCAATCACATAAACCAAAAAAAGGGTACCTTAGTTGCTACTTAGGAGTTCCACAATCCATCTTCAGGCTCCATCATCAGAAGAGCTTTGTGATACCATTATATTGAATTGTAATCTGTATTGTTCGTACTTGGATAATGTTGAACATTTTATTAAATTATTATTTACTTATTCATTTTATTAGTTATTACTTATAATGTATTCCATATGGATAAACACAAGAACATTTCAACTCATTTGTTAGGCCAATGACATAAGTGTTTTTTTTTTCAGTTGGCTGACAACCCTTGGGTGGGTTGATGCTATATTACTACAAGTGCTAACAAAATTAAATAATGAACTGCTATCTGTAGGAGTGCACCATTTTTTAAGAATACCAACTTTTTAGTTACAAGGGAAGTTAATAAAGAATGAATAATAATGAGATTAGTTACCTGGTATGGTGGGTAAAGCAAGCTGACATCAGTCCTAAGTGAATCATTCACCACTCGCCAAGCATAAGTAAGCAGTTGATCATCTTGCCCTATATCTTGGACAAAAAGCAGCAATGGTCTGTATGGTTGATAGACTATAAGACAGCAATCTAGATTCTCCAATAAATAGAATTCACACTCCAAAATATGATTTGTTCTGTACGGAAACTCTTGCTGGCCGTATGCATAGTTAAACTTGTTTTTAATAACAGTTTGGCATGTCGTTATGAGACGAGAATTTGATATGACTCCAAACTCTTCTACTTTAGACGCTAAGAATACGCATGTTGGGGCTAATAATAAAGGATCAATACATTTAAGAGAATTTTTAGCGTAAAATCTCTTGAAATACACAGTTGCCGTGGCGATCACCTGTTGACGAAGCTTCAATTGCTCCCCTAGGATTTGAATTATGCTAGCAAAAAAATTGAATATTTTCTGGTACTCTTCTTCCGATAATATACCAAGATCATGTTGCCGATCTCTTATCAAATCTTGTTTGTCGAGTATCCACTGTTGGTGGTGCGAACTTTGCCAGAAATTTCCTGCCATTTTAAAAGGAGAAACGAAATTCAATATCGAACGGTCATACGAAAATGTATGTTGTTTGCTTATGTAACTGTTTTTTAGATTTTAGGTTAAATTATTGGTGTACAGCAAAATTCTCAGTGTTCTTCTTGATAAAACAGAAATATGTTGTACATAAATTATAACGCAAAACAATTCAATAGAATAGATATGGCAGGCTAGGAGGCTAGTTATTTTGACATTGACAAATATTATCAAGAAATCTGTCAAATGCTTTGTAGACGCGACGGAATCTAGTGTCTATGGTTGAAAGCCGTTAAGCCCCTCATTCACGGCAGTCCGCCGGCACCTCCGGCACGTAATATAGCATCGTGAATATCGTTGCCGGATGCGTGCCGTACGGCAACATCCTGCTAGCTCCGCCCACCTCTTGGAGTCCAAATTGCACTAAATTACGGTAATAAACAATTGAGAAATGCGGCAATGCAAAAAATATTAATTATTCATTATTAAAAATGATATTAAGCCCCTCATTCACGGCAGTCCGCCGGCACTCCGGCATGGCCGGATGTAGCGCACACACGGTGTGCAAGTGGCCCAGCCTGGCAGTCCAATTCGTACTTATTCGTTGAAAGATGCGCAGCACTGCGTTGTAGCGCATACACTGTACTGGAATTTTAAAAATCGCCGCCATCTCGTATGTCATTTTTAATAATGAATAATTAATATTTTATGCATTGCCGCATTTCTCAATTGTTTATTACTGTAATTTAGTGCAATTCGGACTGCAAGGAGGTGGGCGGAGCTAGCAGGATGTTGCCGTACGGCACGCATCCGGCAACGACATTCACGATGCTATATTACGTGCCGGAGGTGCCGGCGGACTGCCGTGAATGAGGGGCTTAAGAGATGGCGGCATTTTTTTAATTCGAGTACAGTGTATGCGCTAAAACGCAGCGCTGCGCATCTTTCAACGAATAAGTGCGAATTGGACTGCCAGGCTGGGCCACTTGCACACCGTGTGTCCGCTACATCCAGCCATGCCGGAGTGCCGGCGGACTGCCGTGAATGACGGGCTTTATGGAGCAGAAAGAAGCGACAAGAAAACTACCCCATTTTGCCTCTTTTATCCGTTTTCAATCTTTTCAAACAAAGTCCACACTAAGGTCTTCCAGTTCTGTGTCGTGCTTGATCCTTGATGAGATGTAAAACAGGATCCCAAGCGATTAATCCGTTCTAAAGTGTTTAATTTCAATGAATAACAATCGCGGTAACAGAAGACAATATTACGACTGATACTTTTATATCAATATTGTCATTTACGCATCATTTAATTTGTATATTTCATATATGTAATCATTGAATACTAAGGCTTCCAATGCCGGTATATTTTCGTATTCTTCACTATATAAATATATTCTTCACTATATAAAGACTATAACTTACGACTGATACTTTTATATCAATATTGTCATTTACGCATCATTTAATTTGTACAACGACATTGAATTTCATAGACTCACCATGACCGCTTAAAATGTGTCCGGAACAAATCGTGCTTAAATTTGTTCTAGCACAATTGAGCTATCAGTAGCGCGTCAACCGTCCTGCCGTCAACATGCCGAAGCGCTCCGTTAAAAAGTGCAAAAATAACACATTAAATAAGCTTAAAAAGGATGGCATATCGTATTTCCGATAAGTAATATTTTACAGTTTAATAATGCATTAGGTTTTTAGTCAAAATTGCTCTGTAACTTACTAAAATCTTTTTTTTTCTAACATAAGTTAAATAAATTTCTTGATTTGGTCTTACGCAGTTGGCCCTTTCCCTCGCGCTACGCGCTACGCGTGACGGACAGCGACAAAAGATGTAAAAGGCAGAACATAGTTGAAATTTAATGAATAGAGTCGCCGGTTTATTTATTTTTTAAACAACATTATATTATTAGAGGCGCATAGGCATAGGCATTATATTTTTACTAAATACACCGATTGCGACAGTTAAATTATCCAAGTTTATAGATAAAAACAAACAACCTGGCAATAGCTATCGTTAGTATCGTTACATCCTTATAAATGTAATAATACAGACATAAGTAAATGAATATGAATATGATATGGAAGTATGGATAGTCACCTAGTAAGTACCTACTCGCCAAGACAATCAAACAAGCCTAAACTCGATAGGGTTTAGGTTTTTATTACCTAGATCTTGGCCATCTTCAAGCTTCATCAGCAGATCAGCTTCATATCATAATGAATATTATGATATTGTATTCTGTCGTGATATACCTACATTTGGATATAAAATTTCAGCTCAACTGTTAAAGATATTTGCTTCTAAATGGAGTTGCAAGGTTCCACCCAAACAAACATATATACATGCATGCATAGTGCATACATAGATACCTACATGAACACTCACATACAAATATGCACATATAAATAGTTACACACCTAGCCACATGCACACTTACATACAAACATGCATAAATACATATATACATACATACATACATACAAACATACATACATACAAAGAAACATACAGACAAACATACTACATGATTACATAATTTATTTGTAAGATAAATAAAAGTTTTAAAAAAAATTAGTCACGACTCCACGGTGTCTCTGTGCCGATGCGAAAAACTTTACTATGATTCTTGCAGTACAAACCGAATTGAACGTTATGTGATTCGTATACGGTGCGGAATGTAAAAAAGAATCGACGGGTAATAATTTTTTACGACTTGCGCGATGTTCGAATTTCGTAACATCATAACCGCCAATTGCACGCATTTGAAATAAAACATTAAGCTCGACGATTTAAAGTTGTTATTTGAGAAACAAAAAGTAGGCTTGACTATGTGTTCAAGTTTTAACTTTTCAACTAGACGCACACATTCGTAACGTAGCCGTTGGACACTTTTGCGGGTAGAATTTGTACGTCGTGCTGTTTCTATCTAATCCTAATTCTATGTGTATATTTCATATATGTAATCATTGAATACTAAGGCTTCCAATGCCGGTATATTTTGTATGACCAATACCGGGATCCAGGGATCCAGAGCGCCCATAGAAAAATACCGGTATTGGAATTCCTATTGATTACATAATATCGAGAGGTAAGCGTGACAACAATTTCAAGAATCGGGAGAGTGTTGGTGCTGCACCGCATTCGAGTCCACAGGCACAGGGATGCCACCCGCTTTCGCAACACTGCGTGGAAGCCGTCTGTGTTCCATTGAGCGAACATCCCTGATGCGCTACAGCGCCAGGGCAGCCCCAACAATCCCCTAAAGGCGTTGTACTGGACACGCAGAGCACTAAATGTTTTTTGGGTGTAATTGCTCCACAAGTTGCACGTGTACAGGTTTTGGCAGTAAGTTTTAAACAGCGTGATTTTCACCTCTCTGGAACAGCGTGCAAACCTGCGTGACAACATATTTCCCCTAACAGATAGTGCTCTGCGTTCTCTTTCTATGTCAACATCATCTCTGAGAGTGTCAGTGACCCAGTGGCCCAAATATTTGACCTTTGTTACAGTCTGAAGAGGAGAACCATTTAGACTAATGGGTGGTACGGAATAAGTTTTAGTACCTGACTTAAAGACAAAACCTCACTCTTTTTGTCATTATATTTAAGCCCGTGGGTCACGACATATCTCTCGCATATATCCAGCATGACTTTTAAAGCATTTATCGAGGGGCTCAGCAGCACCATGTCGTCGGCATAGCTAATGTTGTTGACAAAACAGCCGTCCACCGAACAACCGACACCAGCACTGCTAAGCTCCTCAATCAATCCATTCATGTACAAATTAAACAGTGTGGGTGAGGTTAGCCCTCCTTGTCTCACGCCACATTCCATTTTATATGGATCTGAGTATACCCCAGCCCATCTCACAATATTAATTTGATTTTCATACCAGTACTCGAACATATTTATTATTTCACCGGGTAATCTAGTCCCAATTCGCAGCTTGTTCCATAACAACTTGTAACCGTGCGTTTACATGCTCGGGCTCTCGGCCGAATGTTTTGGTGCGTTTACATGTTCGGGCTCTCGGCCGAATGATTCGGCCCACCCTAGTACACGCTCATTCGAGACAGACTATATAGATTAAGTTTAAGCCAGACCATAGACAATTTAAGCTTTTTCAGGTAGTTTCAGTGAGTTAAACTGTGTTTTAAATAGCTTTGGTTATTGAAAACATTTAAGACACTTTTTAAATAGATTCACTGAGTACTATAGTTGCCGATTTCTAAGTCTGAACTTTTGACACATCGAAATACCCATAGAACGTAAACGCGCAAGACACTTTGGAATTATAAACAAAATCCCATAAAGACATTACAGCTAGTCATGTACATAAACACAATATTTCACTTTTCATAAACATAATGTGATGAATGTTACATTTTTTCATACATTAGTTATTGAGTATTTTACGATAACAATTTAGCATGCCAACAGTTACGGTCTACGTCGTTTTTTTTTTAAATTTAGTGTTGTGACCATGTCTGCTGTTCCAATTCATACAACTGTCTGTTAATCGATAAAAATCGATCTTGTTATCAATAGGCAATACAGTAAAAAATCAAAACAAAACGATTAAAACGAAAATAAAACTATGTATGATGTGCAAAAAATGTTATTTAAAATAAGACAAAGTAACTATGAAGATTTTTATCTTACATTTTAAGAATTCAACAGTATTGATTTCTGAACGAAACTAAGATGACTTTGGAAAAAATCGTAACCGTGCGTTTACATGCTCGGGCTCTCGGCCGAATGTTTCGGCCATGTTAGTACACGATGATTCGAGACAGACTATATAGAGAAAACATAAGCCAGACCAGAGACAATTTAAGTACTTTTGGTTAAGTAGTTTGGTTGAGTTAAAAGGTGTCTTAAATAATTTCACTTCGGGTGAAGCTATTTAAAAAGTCTCTTAAATGGTTTCAATAACCAAAGCTATTTAAAACACAGTTTAACTCACTGAAACTACCTGAAAAAGCTTAAATTGTCTATGGTCTGGCTTAAACTTAATCTATATAGTCTGTCTCGAATGAGCGTGTACTAGGGTGGGCCGAATCATTCGGCCGAGAGCCCGAGCATATAAACACGGCATATGACAAATGCGCAGTTTGTCGAAGTTTCTCGGTCTTATCAAATACAAATTCGTAGTAGTAAAATCGAATCAAACAATTCATCGCTAAAATCAATAATCGCTGAATTTGACAAACGATTTGTCTTAGCCTCATCACTAAGTACGTCAATACTCAAGTGTCAAAAGTTCAGACTTAGAAATCGGCAACTATAGGGTGGGCCGAATCATTCGGCCGAGAGCCCGAGCATGTAAAAGCACCATACAAGGTCAAATGCCTTCGACAAGTCCAAAAAACAAGCAAAAACTGGTGTGTTCCGGTTAGTATAATATTGAACAGTGCTTAAGACATAATATAGCTGATTCAGTGGAAAGTCCGGGTCGAAAACCGAACTGAGTATCATGAAGGAAATGTATTACCAATAATAATAATGCTTATAATTTCACAGTTATTGTTACTCTGGTGAAAAAAAAGGGCCTGTAAGTATTTAATGATTAAAATAATGTAATCAGCCACATCGTTTTCTTTATTATTCACTATAGATGACTCGATAGAGCACAAACAAAGTACGATCCATGATGTACCCCATATTTCAGTGCAAAATGTCTGCTAAAGTGAAGTCCTTAAGTACTTCGTTGATTAAGTCAAACAATTCTACGCTGAGCTGGTTACTCAGATTTTGCATTTGGTTTTGCACGACGTCTCGAGTGATGCCTTGTACGAAATGGTTGATTAAGTTGTTGAGTACACTCGATCCGACCATGCCTTCAATGCGAACCTGTTGACAAAAAGTACTTGTATAAACGATGACTCACACGGATGTCAAATTATATTTATGTACACTGAAGCGTCCCGAATAAACGTTTTTCTTTCTTTCTTTCTTTCAAAAAAAATCTGGATTAACTATCTTATAACTATTTCTGTGACAGACAAAACCCTATGAAACTGTGGTCTACTTTCGAGTGTAATTAACCCTTTGACCGCCGTTGTCACCGATACTAGACAACGATAGTACGATACACTAACGCCGTCGTCTTGTATACAAGACAAAGTTTCAACCGCTTACTAAATGGTAAAATAATAGAATTTAAAAATTATTTTGTACTCATGTCAACTTGTTGACCCTTTGTTTTTTCATACATTTACTTTTTAAGCAGCTATATGAATCCATTGTTTCATAATAAAAGATTTAAAAAATATGCTTATAATTTCTATATTTTGCGGTGTCACTGTCGCCGTAGGCATGTATAAAAGAGAGCTAGGGATGGGAAAGTTCAATCGATGTGCAAGTTTTTAAAATGAATATGTTTTCACGAATCTGGTTTTATTTAAGCGTTCAAACATTTAATCGCCAATTATTGTCATTGTTGGTAACTACTCGTAGTAAGTAGGTATATGTCGAAAAAAAGGCATAATAATAGATAAAGTTTAGGGCAGCTTCTTCAGTAAATTGACCATTGCGGTTTATTTGCCGAATATATTATTGACCGCAGCGACAGCGGAGGTCTACATTTTAACTCGATATATATATATATATATACTTAACCGATATATACAGTGTGTATCACAACGAAGAGCAAACCTTAAAACTGGTTGACGGGGAACTCGAGTACAATGTAATGACGTGCATTTCACGTGCCTACTCGTATATACATGTTTTATGGCATAAAATTACTAAATGAATTACTCGAAGACCATATTTTTGCAGTCGGTTAATGGTTTTTGTAACATCCTATAGGGTTTGTTTACGTTTTTGATTTTTGACAGTGCATGCGTATTGCGTACAGTTGATATGTAGCTAGGGGCAACTAATCAACATTAACGTTGTTATGTCAATGCACATGTGCTTTGAGTTCTGTTTATAAGTAACCTAGGTAATTATTTTAATAATGGCTGTAGTCATAGGCAACGCGGAAGCGCTTCGTTAACTGTTTATTTGTAACTAGGTAAAAATCCAAACTTCAACAAGGTTTGACGCCTGTCTGTCAGTTGGTAATTTAAGAAATGTCATTTATAAGATTGTAAACAAATAATACAGGGGAGGTGCAAAACAATAATAATAAATGTATATTTTTATACCTCACGTAAAACCTGTCGTATTTTTGATGAATTAGGTACCATGCTCATATTTATGATCTAAACATTAACGGGTTTCTTTTTTTGCCTTTCGTTCTGATACATACTGTATATATATATATATATTATTAAATCCACCTGTTAGTTTTCTCCGAAAACTCTCCGGTAAGTAAGTATGTAAATTTATCGAGACACGATGCGCGTCCCTAATCTTATGGTTTATAAACTTTACGTACCTACCGACAAGCGCTTATGCCGTTGACTCAGACGCTATTATTACTTAACTCGCGCGTAAACAGTATTTGTCAGTCTGAAGAACTAAAGACGAGCCATGCGCGCCGTTGACATGTATAGAAGACTACTCGTACAGACTAGTGCGGTGATATTACTTCATGATTTGATAATGTTTAGTTGTTGTTTTTCATGATAAAGTCCTTTATTTTCAACATTTTCTTGTATATTAAATCTGTTTAGTTTAGAAATTTTGAGAGAAATCTAAGTTTGGAAATAAAAAAAGCCAGATTGAGAAGAATTCCACCCTTAATTATGAATATCGATATCACTATTTACAATCCCTAAACTTTTTATTAGTTGTTTCCTTAAAATTTGCTCTGGCGTGTGAGTGAGCGTCTTGGCGGACAGGGTCCGGCGGCCAAAAGGTGTGGAATATTGCACTTACAGTTACGTCTTGGATGTCGATCTTGATATCGAGTTCTCTAAGCAACAGATGCCCTCCGAGTAAGTTGGTTCCGAGTCTAGCGTCTACGCCAATCTCCAAGCGGTTGATAAATACCCTATAAAACGAATATTATGGTTATTTATTAGCAGATAGACGATTCTTCTTCTAATGCTGGCAAGCTGGCACTACAGTTGGCCTATATGCGTTTTGCCTCTCGCTCGCACTAATTCTTACTAGCGTAACTAGCATAAGAAGAAAACCAGAACAAGCAAATGCGAATTTCTATATCCATCAATTTATTATTATTATTTATATTATGACCAGATTAATCCCGTATCAAAATATGTATGAGAAAAGATTTGTTACATTAATCGCCTTTCCCTACTAATTTAAAACTAGAAAAGTTATGATAATACTTCAAAATTGGCTTGACGATGTCTGACCTAGAGGGAAAATTGTTTGTGTTTTCAAATTCAAACTATTTCAAAACTTATAAATGCTCTATATTTATAATGCATGAAAGATGATCTCAATGTAATAAATAACACGTCGTGCCAAATTCCGAATATCCTTTGTTCCTTACCGCGTTAAATTTCCTACTCTTTTAAAACTCGACACTGGCTATAGCCCCTCATTCACGGCAGTCCGCCGGCACTCCGGCATGGCTGGATGTAGCGGACACACGGTGTGCAAGTGGCCCAGCCTGGCAGTCCAATTCGCACTTATTCGTTGAAAGATGCGCAGCGCTGCGTTGTAGCGCATACACTGTACTAGAATTTTTAAAATCGCCGCACTCTCGTATGTCATTTTTAATAATGAATAATTAATATTTTATGCATTGCCGCAATTCTCAAATGTTTATTACCGTAATTTAGTGCAATTCGGACTGCAAGGAGGTGGGCGGAGCTAGCAGGATGTTGCCGTACGGCACGCATCCGGCAACGACATTCACGATGCTATATTACGTGCCGGAGGTGCCGGCGGACTGCCGTGAATGAGGGGCTTTATGGGCAACATTGCCCACAAGTCCATCAGAAGAAAAAAAAAACGTAGTGCGGTCCAAATTAATGTTACTGGCTGGAGAAATCTGGCGTTTAGAAAAAAAATAAAAAATATGTCATTGTGATCGTCATTTATTCTGCTCTTTCGTTTATAGTTTTTAGATTTCTATCGCTTGCGGTTTTAATTTCACGGCTTTTTAAACAACGGGAAGTCTGAAAATTTTCGTAATGGATAAGTTGGAATATCGTTCCGTCATCAAGTTCCTTACAAAGGAAGGGGTCAGTTCACCGATATAAAAAAAAAAAAAACATTAGATGCTGTTTACGGCGACTTGTCTCCTTCATTTTCCACCGTGAAAGAATGGAGTAAGCAATTTCGTTTAGGACGGGAGACCATCCACGACGAACCTCGCTCCGGCCGGTCTTGTGAAAACCTTTTGGCCACACAATAATCATACAGTAACACAGTATAATAAAACATTATGAAAATATAACAGCCTCCGCTGACAACTAAATTTTATTGACAAAGATAAAGAACGCTGACATCCTATTCAAATCATTCGTCACGATTAATACCAGCCAGTCATCAACAATTGCTCAACCTGTTTGCTGTAACACTCCTCCTCAATCGTTGCCCTCTAACATACAATTCTCATTCAAGAACTCTCCCTGGTTTCTTTCACTCCAAATTGCTCTCACTACAGTGAACAACTTTCAACATACACCCATCTCTTTACGACAAAAATCATGCTTCTCTCTTACAACTGCTTTCGTCAATACATCAGCAACCATTAGCTTCGTTTCTAAATACTTCAGTGATATGGCACCATTTTCAATAGTCTCACTTATAAAATAGTAGCGCACATCAACATGTTTAGTTTGCTGATGTTGCACTGGGTTTTGTGCAATTGCCATAGCGGATTGGCTATCTGTATATATTATTATGGATGGCTCCCCTTTACCCATAATTTCCCTGAGAAACTTTTAAGAAATATAGCTTCTTTTGCAGCCTCTGATAAGCTCATATATTCAGCATCAGCGGTGGACAAAGTTATACTCCTTTGCTTTGTGCTTTGCCATGAGATGGCTCCGTTCGCCATCTTGAAAACATTTCCTGAGTACGATTTCCTGTCAACAAGATTTCCTGCGTGATCTGCATCAGCAAATCCTTGTATATATCCGTAAGTATCCTTTGAATACTTGAGACCCATACTTTTTGTACCTTTGAGATACCTAATGTAACTCCTGTAACTCAACCTAATGAACTGACTTTTTATATAATAATGATTTTTTCCTAAAATGACTCTTCTAAATTATAATGTTATTCGATTTGATTTAAATAAATAAATAATAAATAAATATTGTGGGACAATCTTACACAAATCGACCTAGTCCTACGGTAAGCTCAATAAGGCTTGTGGTGTGGGTACTAGACGACGATATACATAATATATAGATACATATAAATACTTAAATACATAGAAAACATCCATAACTCAGAAACAAATATTCGTGATAAACACACAAATAAATGCCCTGACCAGGATTCGAACCCGGGACCTCCTGCTTCGTAGGCAGGGTCACTACCAACCAGGCTAGGAGGCCGTTTGTATACACAAATTTAAAACTTAATACTTAATCCACATAATAATATATCATTTTTATTGTAATTTTAATGCAGAATATATATGACGTGTAATATGTAACAATATTATTAATAAATGAGTATGAGTAGGAGTACCTCAATATTCTTTTGGTAGCGGTCCAATGAATATCCTCATAGCAGTTTGAAAACTGACTCATAAAGTTAACTGAGTGTGCTATTTCAGGTCTGGAACACACAGCTATATACATTAGCGATCCTATCAATTCTCTATAAGGTATCCTTTCATCGCAAGTATATGGTTCTTGTGGTTTTTGTAGATGTTGACCTGTAACTGCTGGTGTATTTACTGGTATACAGTCTTGCATTTGAAATCTCCGTAAGACTTTATCAATATATTCTTCTTGATCGATTTCAATACAACCATTCTCTTGTTTAATCCTCATGCCTAAAAATAGCTCGACTTTTCCTAAATCCTTCATTTCGAATTTATTCTTCAGTTCTTCTTTAACCATTTTTACCTCTTTCTCATTATTGTAGAATATGAGTATATCCTCTACATATACAGCAAGAATTAGTATATCCTTTTCTGTTCTTCTTATGTACACACAAGATTCGTTCTTGCACTTTTTGAAGTTAAGGCTCTCCAGCTCAGCATGTAACTTCAAATTCCACGACCTCGGTGCTTGTCTGAGTCCATATAAGGATTTCTTAATCAAACATACATAGTCTTCTTTACGTTTCTCCACAAAGTGCGGTGGCTGACGCATATAAACGCTCTCATTAAGATCTCCATTTAGGAAGGCAGTTTTGACATCCATATGGTCAATTTTTAAACAGAGATTGCAAGGGCAAAAAGTAGTCTCATTGAGCTATGCCGCACCACCGGTGAAAAAGTTTCATCGTAGTCAATTCCCTTTCTCTGACTAAAACCGCGTGCAACTAAGCGAGCTTTGTATAGAGTTTTATTCCCCGCCTCCTTTTTGATTCTAAACATCCATTTGGAATCAACAATGTTGCTCACTTGTTCAGGCTCTACTAGAATCCACGTTCCGTTTTTATGCAGGGCGTCGAGCTCCTCCTTAAAGCGTCTCTCCACTGCTGAGAATCCTTCCTTGATAGCGCCTCTTGAACTGTCAATGGATCATTATTTTGTGATATTGCTTGGTACGTTATGTAATCAGGTCGCTGAACAGGTTTTCTTTCTCTAAGTGGATATCTTCGATCTTCCGTTAAAGATTCAGCTGGTATTTCCCTATTTTCTTCATCCGATCTCTTCGCTTCGAAAGAAGCCCAGTTTTCTTCTTCTCCGTCAGCATTCTCAGAAAAACCGTCTCTGTCTCCACTATTTGATATCAGGTTCTCATCTTGAACTCTTTGATCTCCATCATGTGAATCTAGGTTGTCTTCCAGAACTCTATGAACTCTATCATTGGATTCTGTTCTCTCTTCCTGAATTATATTATCTCCATCTTTTGATAGCAGGTTCTCTTCCTGAATGTTCTCTTTTTGCTGAGTGGATACTGGTTGTTGTGTATTATCTTTTAGGTTGATAGTCACGCGCTGCCTTTTCTCATTGTCTTGAGCCCTGTTTACTTCTTTATATTTTTGATTCAAAAAAAAATATGACGTCTCGGGCTTTATGCAGCTTACCATCTGATGGATCTATCAGCCTGTATCCTTTCGAGTCTTCACAGTATCCTACGAATACAAGTTCTTTACTTTTAGGATCCCATTTGGTTCTCTTTTGGTCTGGTATATGCATGTAAGCTTTACATCCGAAAACTCTAAGGTGACGTAAGTCTACCTTTATCCCTGTCCAAACTTCTTCGGGGGTCTTGTCCTTTACAGCTAGTGTCAGACTACGATTTTTCAAGTAAACAGCGGCATTCACCGCTTCCGCCCAAAAACTAGCTGACAAACCCGCTTCTTGAAGCATTGACCTTGCTTTGTCGGCTATAGACCTGTTGGCGCGCTCAGCTACACCGTTTTGCTCTGGTGTGTAAGCAATAGTAACTTGGTGCTTTATGCCATGCTCTCTAAGGTAAGTCTCAACTCTCAAATGAAGCCTTGAAGTTACTTGCCTGTAATTGCCGCCAGCTCGATGCAGCACCAAGAATCCGAGTTTAGCATCAGCCTCGTAATTTCCTGCAATTAAAACCATTAATTCTCAATTGGCGTCACAATTTGTTGTTAACTTTGTAACAAAGTTGTTACGTAACCTAGGTTACAATATTAAAAATAATACTTGATTTAAATTTAAATATTAAAAACAATAATAAATAACCTTACCATACTAAGATTAAACAAATAAGCACATAACCTCATAACACTTAACTAATTAATAAACTATATATTATTTATACTAGAACAGTCTCGACTTTTTATTTCTTTCTGCGACTCACTGTACTCCGCGCGTCAATCCTTTGTTCGAAGCAACCGGTCGGTTTGCGGCGTCCCCGTCCCGCGCTCTTCTTTCCGCGCGGCCCGCGCGCCATCGCCCCGCCACAGACGGATCTTGTTATCGACGCCGGCGCACGCTCGGTTGCTCCGCGTAGCGACTTCAGACGTAGCCGGCGAGAGTATTTTATTAATAAGCAAATCGCTTGTTCTCGTAATCGTTTAGTACTAATTTAGGTTCAGTGTTTAAATCCCCAATTGGGGTGACTAGTTTAGGCTGAACACCATAGCGGACCGGTCCAGACAGCTGATCCTGAGCGTCTCCCTTGCTGACGTCCCTCAGCTCGTCCGATTCCCAGCGCGGCACCTCCGGCGACTTCAGGGGAGTACTTGCGTGGTGGAGGAACTACACTCGGAAGCAATAATTAGACCGGCGTTTACGTACCCTACCCTACAACTTACTTGTGTGCTAGCGGCGGATTTGGCGTATTAAATAGTTGCATTTTACAGTAAACTCTTTGTTTAATTCTATCGCCCAGCCAACCCGTAGCACTGAACCTAAATTAGTACTAAACGAGTACGAGAACAAGCGATTTGCTTATTAATAAAATACTCTCGCCGGCTACGTCTGAAGTCGCTGCGCGGAGCAAGCGAGCGTGCGCCAGCGTCGATAACAAGATCCGTCTGTGGCGGTGGCGGGGCGATGGCGCGATTGGCGCGCGGGCCGCACGGAAAGAAGAGCGCGGGACGGGGACGCCGCAAACCGACCGGTTGCTTCGAACAAAGGATTGACGCGCGGAGTACAGTGCGTCGCAGAAAGAAATAACAAGTCGAGACTGTTCTAGTATAAATAATATATAGTTTATTAATTAGTTAAGTGTTATAAGGTAAGTGCTTATTTGTTTAATCTTAGTATGGTAAGGTTATTTATTATTGTTTTTAATATTTAAGTTTAAATTAAGTATTATTTTTAATATTGTAACCTAGGTTACGTAACAACTTTGTTACAACTTTTGAGTAAAGAGGAAAAAAATACAACAGTTTTTATAGAAATGGTCGGACGCGACCGCCACGCCAACTATCGCCTTTTAATTTTTTGCGTGCTGTTGCTCCGCAACTATCTTATCTAGCGGGTAAATTAAGGCGCTTTCGTCACCTAGGTGCACGCTGCTCACATCCCTTGGTTAAGAATCCACATAAGCCCGTCATTCACGGCAGTCCGCCGGCACTCCGGCATGGCTGGATGTAGCGCACACACGGTGTGCAAGTGGCCCAGCCTGGCAGTCCAATTCGCACTTATTCGTTGAAAGATGCGCAGCGCTGCGTTGTAGCGCATACACTGTACTGGAATTTTAAAAATCGCCGCCATCTCGTATGTCATTTTTAATAATGAATAATTAATATTTTATGCATTGCCGCATTTCTCAATTGTTTATTACTGCAATTTAGTGGAATTCGGACTGCAAGGAGGTGGGCGGAGCTAGCAGGATGTTGCCGTACGGCACGCATTCGGCAACGACATTCACGATGCTATATTACGTGCCGGAGGTGCCGGCGGACTGCCGTGCGTGAATGAGGGGCTATAGCGACACACGATGTGCAATTGGCCCAGCCTGGCAGTCCAATTCGCACTTATTTGTTGAAAGATGCGCAGCGCTGCGTTGTACCGCATACACTGTACTCGAATTTTAAAAATCGCCGCCATCTCGTATGTTATTTTAAAAAATGAACAATTAATATTTTATGCATTGCCGCAATTCTCAATTGTTTATTACTGTAATTTGGTGCAATTCGGACTGCAAGGGGGTGGGCGGAGCTAGCAGGATGTTCCCGTACGGCACGCATCCGGCAACGACATTCACGGTACTTTATTACGTGCCGGAGGTGCCGCTGCCGGCGGACTGCCGTGAATGAGGGGCTTAAGGCCGTGCCGTACGGACAGTACGTACCTAGTACCTAACATACCCTCATTCATTGGTTTATGCCTGTATTACACGGCACGATTTATGAGGATAAACGGATCGCGCCGTGTAATACTAGCATAAATAGCATAATGCTATTATTACACAGCGCAATCCGTCTTGCGCAAATCATTCGCATTGGCCTTGTGTAATCGACGAAAGGAAACCTAAGGATACGAAGGAGGGTGGGAGGGGCAGGATTCTCCCGATGATCGGCCTCGTCGGAGCCGATGGTCAGGCATGTTGCTGTTCATGCTAGTATTATACGGCGCGATTTTTCGGGGCTAATCGGTCCCACCAGCCTATGTATTCACATAAGGGAACCTAGGGACCCGATGGCGAGGGAGGGCGGAAGGTAGGGAGGGGCATGGTCCCCGATGATCCGCCGCGACGGATCACTCCATGTACCCGTTTTAGTCATTGTTTTGTTGTACAGTATTATTTGATCTATCCGTACCTACCTACCAAATTTATAAACTTATTATACAGGCTGTAACAAAACACCCGATCGATACTTAAACTGTTGATAAGGTCAATGACCCTGAGTGCGTTGCAAGAGAAACGATTTTGAAAATAGAAAATTAAAATACTCTGTATGGAGATACAGATACTGAATGCATTTACGAACAGCTTTTCCATTCAAAATGAATTTCTATTAAATCAAATTTTGAATTTTTCCTGCTTGCATTACGCTCATTATCGTTCGGGTGTGAGCGCTAATAATCCGAAAGATTTCAACGGTGTACTCCTGAGTCCTGACCGCGTTTAAGGATTATACCTAATATTTATAATAATTATAATGTCATATGAAATTATCTGGATTTGGCTTAGTTTCAGAGATAATTATACATCTTTCTCTAAAACTGTTTTTCATCATAACTCGTGTAAAAACTCATTTTAGACTGCAGTGTTACCACTATAAGTTTGAGTTTTGTGACTATTAGAATTACAATAGAAATTACAAAAACTTCGCAAAATAACCTCTACCTCAAAAAAAAAAATAAGTAAAAAAAACTTCAATACCCTTTTATTGATTATGACTTACTACAGGCCATGTGGAAAACCACATAATCGCATTAAATAAAATAAAATACACGTTTTTTGTTAAAGAATTACAAGTTTTATAACATTTTTTGCTTCTTTAAGTCCATACATGGTTAAAAAATTTCGGGTTATTAATGCTCACGGTATAGTGTATTATTCGTTAATTGTGCGGTTGTTTACTTACCGGTGAATGTTAACCAGGGCACAGTTAGGTACACCCCCACGGTCAGTCGCAAGGGTCTGAAAATTACCTCATCCACCACGTACCACCGCAGACCGTCCATGTGAAAATGAGGAATCACGAAATTTGCACGTGTACTACAACAAGCCATTTCATTTGTAATAATAACAGCGCTCATTGCTTATCAACATATTCGTATGGAGAAACTATTGTATTTTTAAGTAGAAACGTCAGCGAACGATACTAAATTTCCTCCGACATGAAATTTCAACTGATTTCGATGTAGTAAGTACGAGTAAGTACCTACCCTAGAGCAATGTCAATAGCTACTGGGCCCAGAGGCCCCGATACCAAGGGATCCAACACTGGTACATTTTCGTTGCCGTTGACTACCACGTCCCTGAATGACTCTAGCAGTAGTTGGATTCTATCTTCCAAAGAATTACGAGCGGCCACATTCATCGCCTCCAATTCGGTTGCTGTTAACTGATCGTTCTGGGAGAACAGGTGGTCTCGAGCCAACATGTTAACATGAACATTTTTATCTGCTAAGATATGTGATTCTGAAAATAAAACAAATATTGAATATGCACATGGATTGTAATGGGCCAATTAAGTATCAATTAACTCATAATTAGGCTATTCTACTACTTCAATGATATTCCCGTTAAAAACTTTTAATCTAGTGATAGATTTCTCGTGGCATTATGTGAGCTCCTCTTTTTTTCAAAATAAACGTACGTATCGTAATTTTTGAAATACTTACCAGTCAGTTTACGTCAAAAATTACCTTGTCTAACTCAAACTTATTAAAGACACGTTTTTTTCTTTAAAATGAATTAAAAATTTAAAATGAATCCTACTTTACTTACTAGCGTTAAAACTAGCCTCTAGATGACTAGGATAATATTAATAAGTTAATAACTCGAGTATCGTTGATGATAGCATCATCATGTGGGTATCTAAATTGGCAGGTGGTTGAATGAGATAAAAATATTTTTAAGTTAAAATGTGGGCCTAATCATGGGGTCATGGGGTTGCTGAGATACTACCACGAAAATGGAACAACCGAAAATGCATATTCATGCACTTGCATATTCCGTCAATGCTAATCTTCGATGTTCATGGTAGGCTCTCAAGAGTGCGATTCGATGTACCAAAACGGATTTGTCATTTTATTTTAGTTACCCCCCAAATCTGCAATATACGGAAAACAATGAACAATTGTGTCGCTTAACTTCTAACTCGCGTAAATCCATTCGACCCTCTCAGCTAATATCTACCTTATTACCTTTTCTTAATACTCTAATATCGCATAATCTGACAGATGGATTTACCCTAGTTTGAAGTTAAAAGACTCGAAGTTCCTTTCGTATAGTGGCTCCTTTTGACTTACAAATTGATTTAGGAATATAGCCGTTAGTCGTTTCGCCCCCCCGTTTTGTACTTATCATTTTTATACTGTAAATTAAGGAAATTTAGGATGCTAAACTCAATTAATTAAATTAATTAAGTTAATTTTTACCTTTCCGTACAAAAAAAACAGAATTCAACAAAAAACAAAAGCCAAAAAAATATGATTTTATAAAAACGCCCTTTCTTTTTTGCAAACATTATACACATTATTATATTTAATAAAAACACATCGTAAAACATATGTGGCCAAAGATAAATAAATTCTAAGCTTACTTTCGACTTACTTAATAAAAAACAACGATGCAAGTTTTGCCCAAGACCGCGTTTGCGTTTGATGATAAGGAGATCCTGTTTGACATATAATGAGTCCAGAACCCTAACATCATTTTAGGAAGAGGAGCCAGTTTGATTTTTGGTGCAGTACCTAGGGATTTATAGGTACCTGCCATACAAATAATATAAGCCATAATGCCTAAAGGATGACTCACACTAGCAAGGGACGGGACGGGGTGAGACGGGACGATCTGTCACTTTCTATGGGAAGAATCACGTGATGTTTTCTATAGAAACTGACAGATCGTCCCGTCCCGTTTAAGTGTAAGTAAGTCATCCTTAATGCGATTTACAGAGTTTCGTGATTATTGTTAATAATATAATATCTTTGTACTAATAATGACTATTAGTAATAAAAGCTACATATATTTGAATAGAGTATCGAGCAGAAATGGATTCCATTCCATGTAGCGGCAACCAATTGCCAGGCTATCTGTCGTTGTACAATATTATTATTATCATTGAGAAGACTTAAGGCAAAGTGCAGCGGTGAGTGGTACATATAGTGGACATGGTCGGAGCTGCATACCAGACACTGGGGCCACATGATGTAGGATTAGAGCCACGTTTTTACAAATGATGGTTAGCACCCGTATAGCTTTTGAAAGAGGAAGCGAATAGATGGTTTTTGCACCCTCTCCGACATAAAAGTATATGTACTTAAAGTATAAGTATAAGTATACATACATTATTTTCCGCCTCTTGATTTACCTACTCCAAATGATCACCAAATCACCAAACATACATAATGCTTGGTGATTTCTTAAACTTAAACTTCTATGAGACAAACATCCCTTTTCGACCTCAACACACCAAAAACAAGAATGGCTGTTTCCAAAAATGATTTTATAATTATAGCTATAGTATGTCATAATCATGACGCATTTTTTAGGGGCCGGATTCGGATTATCCCCTGCGCCTGCCCCTCCCTCGACTCCGTATCCCTTCCGTCGATTACACGGGGCGAGGCGACAGATTTCGCCGTGTAATACGATCGGCCCCTAAACCGTGTCTGTAATACTAGCTTATCAAAATCTATTGATGATAATGTCATAGCCTCATAGGCACAACTTGCAACGTATAGTTTTCTAAAGCAGGGCTACTGTAAGCTTACAATCAATTTATTTTTGGCTAATTTTAAAGTAAATATAATAATGTGTATTACTTTTTGCAATAAAGAAAAAACGGCTTTCTTATAACATTATTATTCTTTGTCTAGACTCTCTTGGATGATTTCTTACCGGATTGTTCACGGACACTACCGGCGTCTGCGCACACGCACAGCAGCAGTGGAACCACATATATGGCTTTCATTATTAAGTCCTGATACTGTCCTGCAAATTTACCACAGCAAGGTATTAAACTGTAATTCATCCGAAATCTAAAATTAATCGCGTATCGAGTGCTATAATATTAAAAGAAACGAAACTTAGGGTAATGGAGTCAATATACGCGATTAATACGTTTAAAGTGTTTTAATTTCAATGAATAAGTAACTTTTGGCATAGGGTATTATGATACGAACACTATACAACTTACCTGATTTGTTTAATTATGCAAATATCATTTAATCCTGCTTTAAATATGTTTTGTCAGTTCGTTTATCAGAATCACGATAAGATAATTAAAGTATTTTGAATAAGGATTCTGATTTGTGATATTATGATTAGTTACAATTCGAAACAAACAGTAGGTACGTAAGCTGCTTAATAGGATCGGCGTTTATTTCATTTGATTATCGGGACCCAGATACTGGCACAGTAACAAAAATGATTTTAAGGTTGACAAAGGACAAAGCAAGTATACAGCATGTATACAGTACTTATAGATTTATAACGTACAGAATTACATTCAATTTAGGGAGCTATTTTACACGTTACGATTACTTATTCTTAGATTATGAAATTCTCAGATTCCGGCTGTGTGTGGCCTGCAAACCGGGATCAGAGTCGGAATTCATATTCTGGTTCCGAATGTATAGGGCGTGTTTTATGTGCTCAACAGCCCGCCCAATTCCGGCAGAGCGTCTCTCCATAACATGTCATGTTAACAACCCAAATTCACTCGGGAAGCGCCAATACAAATGTTCGCGCAAAAATGTCGAGCGCAATTTTGCCGAGTATCAATTTGCCAAATTTCCACACCCACTGGGTGTGGGTGTGGAAACTGATGGCCATAGGAGGGGGCAAGTAGGGGAAAAGTGGATATGAATGGATGATGGGAAATATAGGTTGCCTTAACCAGCCAGAAGGCCTAGTATAAAAGTTGTACGACACTTACTTCTCGATCGCGTTAGCGTATCGAGATTTCAAATTATGTTTGCGGTTTATTTAAATCATCCGACAACTTTCATATTTTGACCCCTCGATACACTAACGCGGTCGAGAAGTTAATGTCGTGCAATTTTTATACTAGGCCTTCAGTACGCGCCGGACGGTCCCGCTGTGGTACACCACGAGCTGCACACGCAGCAGTCGGGTCGAACCAACCTTCTGGCACATTTATTGTTCAGAGAGACGATGAGTTCAAATTATTTACCGTTAAACCCTGTTATGTTTTTATTTTGTTAATTTTCCTTACACCGTATTTAAAACTTATTACTACCAGGGTTCAGCATCAGCTCCATCTTGTGAACTGCTCTCCTAATTGCCCGTTAACCTGAGTCAATTAATGAAAACAGCACACGCGTATGTTTCACCAAACCTGAGTTCCATTAGGTACTACCTGGGTTTAGCATCAGCTCCATCTTGTGAACTGCTCTCCTAATTGCTAGTTAACATGAATCGAATCATGAAAACAGCACTTGCCGATGTTGCACCAAACCTGAGTTCCATTAGGTACTTCCTGGGTTCAGCATCAGCTCCATCTTGTGAACTGCTCTCATAATTGCTCGCTAACACGAATCGAATCATGAAAACAGCACTCGCATATGGTGCACCAAACCTGAGTTCCACTAGGTACTGCCAGGGTTCAGCATCAGCTCCATCTTTTGAACTGCTCTCATACTTGCTCGTTAATATGAATCGAATCATGAAAACAGCACTCGCCTATGTTGCACCAAACCTGAGTTCCATCCATTAGACTTCCGGAACTCAGGAAGTAGTTGATGTAATACCCCCGTGTTTGGGCTCGTTAGTAGACGTCTTGAGTTCCGGTGGCCATATTTCTGCTCCATCATCAGACCTTGGACACCACTTACGATCCAAGTGGTCGCCAAAACAAAACTAACGAGTCAAAGCACGGGGGTATTACCTACATAATAATAATAATAAATAATAATAAGACGTTTATTCAATAAGTTTGATGCATTACAAAAGATACATGGATACACATCAATTACTTCCTGAGTTACAGTGGCCATATTTCTGCTAAATTATCAGACCTTGGATACACATCGTCATATTTTCTTTTAGTTTATTGTCGCAACATCTTTATATTTCGTCTAATATACATGTGGTCATTTTTATACTTTATCGAACGAAATTATAGAGTCTATAATTTCGTTCGATAAAGTATAAAATATAGACGGACGAAATTACTCAGTTAGGTTATCTTCAAAGTTCAAATATAATATGTGTCACTTTCATTTTAATCCAAATGTGACAATTATAGCGGATCTGCGAGAGGCTGGGGAGGGGGAGTTGCTGTCATGTTCTAAAGTTAAACCACAGATAACACCAAAGTATTTAATGGCCACGAAATGTACTATGAAGATTACCGCCCGTGGTAAACATACATAAAAAAATCGGCCAAGTGCGTGTCGGACCACGCACAATGAAGGGTATACGTAGCTGTAAGTACTTATAGTAGTAGTAATTATAGGGAGCTAAAATATATTAGACAACTATTTAGAACACTAACTGAAGCTACAGAATTATTTGCTATTATGTAATTCACGCCACACACAGCAATACAATAACTACCATTAGGTTTACCCCGATACCAGCAGATTTAAATTACACTATCTGCTGTCACATCACAAACCTATTTTAAAAAAATACATGTCCAGTGCCCTACCTTACCTACCTAAGTTGCCAACGTCACCACCGAAGATGATTTGTAAATGTGAATCATCTTTCGGGACCGGTTCTATCAGCTCTGGGTTCTTAAACAACCCCACCTCGCGCGGCCGGAAACTTGTATGTTGTGCTAACTTGTCATGGAATAAGCGCACAATATCATCCTCGAGCACATTGGCAGAGTTCAAAATATAGGCTAATTTATTCATTATTTTTTCCGACATTTTTAATTCACTTAGAGGAGATTTATTGTATACCTGACGACAGACTTCAGTTCAGCAACTATGACTTAAAAGCTGGATAGGCTGAAATCGGACTCAATTTATTAAACACCTGATAAAATATATGTTTCTTATAGTGCCTCTACATGCTCGGGCTCTCGGCCGAATGTTTCGGCCTCGGGCGAATGCAACCTAGTACACGCTCATTCGAGACAGACTATATAGAGAAAATTTAAGCCAGACCAGAGACAAATTTCAACATTTTCTTGTATAGTAAATCTGTTTAGTTTAGAAATTTTGAGAGAAATCTAAGTTTGGAAATAAAAAAAGCCAAATTGAGAAGAATTCCACCTTTAAATATGAATATCGATATCACTATTTGCAATCCCTAAACTTTTTATTAGTTGTTTACTTAAAATTTGCTCTGGCGTGTGAGTGAGCGTCTTGGCGGACAGGGTCCGGCGGCCAAAAGGTTAACAGCATCAGTACATTCAGAATCCCACCAAGGGGGACTGATAATATTGAATTTGGAGGACTTTTTAGATGGAAAAACTTCATCTGCTACATTAATTAAGAACTTAGCAAATGCATCAGATGATTGCACTAATTGTTCTCTACACACATTAGGCAAATCTTCGAACCTGTCATTAAGATGTTTTTGGTAACTATCCCAATCGGCATTTTGGAGTTTATAAGCTAGCAGTGGAGATCTTTTATACAGTGGTTTATTTTTAAAAGGTGTAGAAATTAAAATCGGAAAATGATCACTGCCATAAGAGAGAGGTAGAACCTGCCATGAAAAGGAGCATGCAAGTGAGGAGCTGCAAATGGAAAGATCTACAGCACTGGGATTCTCATTTGGAGCTGACCGGCGTGTAGGAATACCAGAATTTAAAATACATAAATTATAAAAATTAACTATATATATTATTTCATCACCTAAATTACTTGAATTGTTACACCCCCAAGCCGGGTGGTGACAATTTAGGTCGCCTAGAATAATAAGGGGGGTAGGAAGGTTGGATAATATAGTTCTTAATTCTTTAAGTATGGGTAATGAAGGATGAGGAATGTACACTGAAACTATACAGATGTTATTTACAATTGATGAAATAATGGAAAAATCATTACTATGATATGAGGTGATATTGAAAAATGGGTGAAATGAAATGAATTCTTAACTAAAATGGCTACACCCCCATGCCCATCTGACCTATCTTCACGGAGGCAGGCATAGCCAGGAATTCTGAAACATGACTTCGGCTTAAGCCATGTTTCAGAAAGAGCAATAATAAATGGGTCATACTTCTGAATTAAATGAATTAAATCACTTTTTTATTATTTACACTCCGACAATTCCACTGAAGGATCTTGGAGTTGTTGTCCATGATTAAAAACTTTAGAGAAAAGATTAATGATATGGGCATTGTTGTTCGGTTCTGAATGGTTACTATTAGTTAAAAGCATTATGACTTCTAAAATAAGGTCTTTTCTAGATTGTTCTTTTGTTTGGTCTTTTGATTGTTCTAGTATAGCAGTGCCAGTGTCTAGAAGGAGTTACCATATTATAATCTTTAATTATGTTGTAATGTGAGGCTGTATCATATCCTTTTTGGAGAGTTGTCTTTCGAGGTTTGACTTGTACTGTTTTATTATAAGAATGTTTAGTATTAACTGGATTATTAGGTCTACTAAATTGAGTCTGGGGAGATGGTTGACTGGCAATAACCACATCTGCATAAGGGCGAGTAACTGGGGCATGTAATTTTGAGGCTTCTAAATATGATATAGCACTTTGTGCCATGGACAATTTAATATTTTGTTGGCGCTCAAATTCAGGACAACGTGACTTATTGGTAGCAAAATGAATACCAGAACATAGGCAACAAGAGGCACAGTCCTCCTCCACGGAACAAGTGGAGCCAGTGTGGCCCTGCCCGCACTTGTAGCATCGAGGTTTCGACCGGCATTGCGCCTGCGTATGACCATAACGGCAACAGGAAAAGCACTGTATGGTGGGGTAAACATAAAGGTCAACTGGTAGCGCATTGTAAAACATAAACACCCGCTTTGGGAGAACTTGTCCGTCAAAAGTTATTACAACTGTTTGTGATGGTTTCCAAACAGGGGAACCATCCACCATTACCTTATAGTTGATTCTTCGAACTTTTAATACACTCCCACAACCAACTGGCACATTTATATTTTCTTTGATCTCATCCAGAGACATATCGGTTGGAATACCCTTTACTACACCCATTCTTATAACGTTAAAAGATGGTATAAATGCGTTATAACCATTCTCAGTTACCTTCATATTATTAAGGAATTGGTTAGCATCCTCACACTTAGAAAACGATATAGATACCCGATTGCGGCCTATTTTCTTGACACTGCCATTAATAATATTTCTAACGTTTTGACGTTTAAGGCAATTACCAAACGCAATTGAATGAATGGAAGTTCCGTCATTTGCTGATGCTTGTTGTTTCTGGACATGAACTATGAAAGGTGTCTGTGTGTACATAATTTTTTCTAAAAATGTCTGAGGGCTGATTGGACTTAACAGCAGGAGGCACGGAAGCGCCTGCGGCCGGAGCCGGGGCCAAGGCTGGGGACGGAGCCGGAGCCGGGGCCGAGGTTGGGCCGGGGCCAAATTTGGAGCTGGAGCAAAAAGCGGTACTTTAAATTGAGTCGAATTTGAGTCTGTGGAAGCTTTACATTGACAATGACATTCATCATCTGAAAATGGTTCCCTTTCCCTATGATTGTGAGCGTCTTTGGTACGACGCTTTCTTTTATTGCAACTGCGACATAATCTTTTACTTGCACTTCGTCTTTTCCTTGTTACGGACGACACCGAGCTATCCGTATCCATATCACCATTACTGTCTGTAAATGCGCCACAGGAGGACCACCTCCTCCGGGGTCACGTGGATGGCGATGACGATCAAGACAATAAATATGCAATAAAACTTACCCTAAATGATGAATATATATGTACAAAGTGATATAAACTAACTACAAAATATATTTACAGTATAATTACACTTCGTTGACCACTATTTTTAATTAAAATGAATTAAAGTTTACAGAAACCGCGCGCTTGCTTCGAGATTTCCCGCCCTTTTTTCTACATTATGGTTAATAAATAAAATTGAAAAATTGAAATTGAAATTGACTTATGGTCACCTTAATTAGAAAGAGATGCAAGGGTAAAGTAGTACTATCTCATGTGGACACACTTTTGCAGTCGCATTGCTCCATCCGGATATATTCAGGTCCGTGCGCTATGTACACACAAACGTCACGTATTAGACAGCGGTGGACAGCGTTGACGTTGACATGACAATTTGACAATGACATTACTGGTGACAGATAGACTGAAAATAAACCGTATGCTTTTGCTTGAGCATAAATAACTCATGCGGCGACCTAATCTAAAAATAGAAAATATAGGGACCTCTTTAAGTGGGCTGCATTTTTAATTCATGTAATTGCGATTACTTTACACATACGAAGCTATTGTTGGTTTACAATGAGTAAACGTAACCAACTACAAGACATGTTTTTGGAGTTAGACTGGAAGAAGACGTTCACTTGGAACTATATGAAGGGGCTAATACTGAATCCAGCGCAGCTATGGTTCGTGGCCATACTGATCATCGCTACTGAATTGGTCGTGAACGTTTTAGTGGTGGAGCGCGTGCCTTACACCGAGATTGACTGGAAAGCGTACATGCAAGAATGTGAGGGTTTCCTGAATGGAACTCTTGACTACAGCCAGCTTCGTGGAGACACCGGTCCCTTGGTATACCCAGCAGGATTTGTGTACATCTATTCATTATTTTATTACCTTACCAGTCAGGGAACAAACATCATTCTGGCTCAGTATTTATTTATAGTTATCTATTTGTTACAACTTGCACTTGTTTTTAGAATTTATATCAAAACAAAAAAGGTCCCGCCATATGTCATGGCATTTACTATTTTAACATCTTATAGAATTCATTCCATTTATGTACTCCGTCTGTTCAATGATCCAATTGCTGTATTATTTCTTTATGCATCATTAAATTTGTTTTTAGAGGATAAATGGTTCTTAGGTAGTGTTTTCTATAGTTTAGGAGTATCAGTAAAGATGAATATACTACTTTATGCTCCTGGATTGTTCTTCTTCTACTTGATAAATTTGGGCTGGTTTAAAACCATACAACAACTAGCTGTTTGTGGATTTGTCCAGTTGTTACTGGGTGCCCCATTTTTGTTCAGCCATCCAACAGCATATTTAAAAGGTAGCTTTGATATTGGGAGAGTTTTTAACCACACTTGGACAGTCAATTACAGATTTCTGGATGTTGATATATTTGAAAGTAAGTGCTTTCATTTGACTTTATTAGCAATACATGTTGTACTACTTCTAATATTTCTGCCATTATGTACAAAATATTTTCAAACATACTGTCGCTTAAAATATGTCCAAAAACAAGTGCAACCTCAAATTGATTTAGAGAACAAAATGAATCACAGGAAAATGAAATTGAAAAACGAGCAAAAACATAAAGCCGAATATGAGAAATTAACCAAAGAACAAGAAGATTTTCTTAACTCTTTTGAGAACATGCTGCAGAAGTCATCTCAAAAGAGTGGGAAGAAGACTCAGAAAAAGCCAATTGATGCAAAAGATCCAATTAAATACCACATAAACTTTGACATCCTGTCTCAAATGTTTATACTCCCCATGTTCTTAATAAATTTCATTGGCATAGTGTGTGCGCGAAGCCTTCATTATCAGTTTTATTCCTGGTACTTCCACAGCTTGCCATATTTGTTATGGTCTACAAATTTTTCGATCATCTTTAAGTTTTTAATTTTAGCTCTTATAGAGTTTTCGTGGAATACTTACCCAAGTACTGTATTATCTAGCTTGTTGCTACATTTTTGCCATTTAAGTATATTATTTGGGACTTATAAAAAAATCTCAGCAGAACTTCAACTTGCTGCCAAAGTCCAATAAAAATGTGGTGTGTACAATACATTTTTAATAAATTTTATATTTTGTTGATGTTATTTTCATTAGATTATACATAAGCAGGTTAGGCTAAGTTGGTTACGTTAATATACCGTTTCTATTGTGTTCACGTGAGAGATCACCGACAGCTGTGGCAGCAATGCAAAGGAGATTGTATCGGATATTATTGCTTTCGAAGTTAAAAAATAAAGTGGCCCTTACCCGTTCTAACTTTTGAACCACCTGGCCAAAATATTTTAAAAAATGATGAAAATAGAGCTTATTATATACCTAAGCTATTTTTGATTATTTGCAAAAAAAAGGTGTCTTCTCAGCTAAAAGGGCGTATAAGTCGTAAGAGCTGCGAAGATAGGTACTTCTTTTTTTATTGGAAATGAAATGGTATCATGGTATCTATTATAACTCTTTTTAAGTTCGCCTATTATGAATATTATGATGGTCGGTAAACTACGGAACCCTACATTGAGCATGGCCCGATATGCTCTTGGTCGGTTTTTTATTATTAATTTGTATACCACCTAATTCATTTTCTAAAAATAAAAAATATTTTATAAATACCCAAATACTTCTTCTATTACTATGGCAATTTATGTTTTTGCAAACGAAAAAAATTTATTGAGACCAGAAAAACTTGAAATCCTTAGACGACTTATTTTGGAACACATATGTATAACTTAAGTAATTACATAAATACTAGTTTTATATAATTTTGATTATCAAAAAGGCTCCAGTATTTACCTCTTCAAGCAAAAATCATGAAATAACCCTCGCCCTCGGACACATTATTAAAAATCAAAAAATAAAACCAGAAAATTAGTTCATACATGCCTATAATTAGAATTGAAATTATCTTCCGTAAGGTAGACGGCCCAGTGGATGACACTGACCCAGTGGATGACTTTTTGCAATTTATTTGAAAAAATAAAGATATCGTTATTAACGTAAATAAAAATAGACAGCTTCTGATATTTGCGAATTGTGTTCAAAAACTTCAATCGATTCAATGAATAATTTACTATTTTAGAGACAGTTTCCGTAACTAGGTAGGTGTTTTTAGCGAATCTGTTAGGAAATTGTACCGTGAAAGTCAAAATCATAACCACAATTATTTGTGTTTTTAGTAATTGATTATTAAAACTGTTAGATAATTTATTAAACTACAGATATTGCATGTTTGTAGCTAATTATTTTGATTAAATTACTATTTTTGCCTGTCATTCACTGGTACAATTTCAGAGGTAGCACAAAACTGCAATAGTTAGAAAATGGTGACGATATAACACATTTGATGGGAAGAAGTGGTTAACATATTTGCACAAGCATGCATTCGGTACGTTTTATAGTTAACAAGTAATTTGTAAAAATGTGTGATTCCCTCCTTAAAGTGTCGTCCACTGGGCCGCTTACCTTAATATGCTAAAAAACTAACAGGATTTTCTTAGTTATTCCAAAATAGTATCAAAAAGCTGAACAAAATCGTAAAAAAAAAATATACCAGCCTCTTAAGTGGTAATGATAATGATAAAGATGTTTTAAATAAGACTGAACAATGGAGAGAACTCCTCAGACTTTAACGGCATGCGCATTATGATATGAGTTTTCTGGAGTAGATCACTTAAACATTTTCTTGCGGAAACTATCATTTCGGTGGAGTGAACCTAATGATGAAGACCAGTCCCAGCCCTGTCGTCCGATTTTTCTTCTGTTTTATTATTTGATTTTACATAATGATGGATGATGCATTAAGAGAGCTCCTTAATGTTCAAAGGTACAGTACCTAACGTAATTTAGATATTTTTGAAGTCAACTAGTCAATCTTAAACATTTACCGGGAAGGCCAGGTTGAAAAAAATACTTTATATTTCCATTATTATCTGAGAAACCAAATAAGTACCTAGTAAAGTCGAGCTCATAAATATATTAGCATTTCCAAGGCTTCAGAAATATCTGTACTTACACCCTTAGGATTAGGACATCAAAATAAGGTGTAAGTAACTAAGTACCTAAGTGTAGATAAAACTATATTTTATTAACTTGTTAGGTAGGTACATGTTAATATAGTCAATTTATGTAAGGATTGAGAATAAGAAAAAAATAGTTTGGGTATTTTTTACCTTTGTATATTTACTATGAATATTGTTTCGAGGTAAAGGTGAAAACAGTAGGTAAGTATAAGGTTTGATTTATAATATTTTATTTTATTTCCTAAGAATGACAATGATGGTAATGTTTGTTGATTGATGGTAACTACCGTACCGCATTGTTTAGGTAGGTATGACTGCTCATAATATGTATTAATAAGAATTTGTCACCATTTGAAATAAATATTATCATTTCTACTATCGAATTATAAATACACTTTGATGAAACAACTAGTTGTGCTCTTTTATTTATTTACCTAAGTATCTTTAAATAAGATTTTTGTTATTATTTTTATTTATCATTCACGTTTTTATCGCTGACTGTACTTTGGTACCATAACATTGTATTATCATCCAACCTACATAATGGCCTAAGAGTTAGCCACGGAAATAGGTAGGGTAGGTTGTTCAACATTGAAACAAATGGACACAGTGAAACTTTGCTTTATCTCGGAAACGCGGCTGTGTCGGCTTGTGCCTGCCTACTATCAAGGAAGGACAAGGTCGGGACCTCCAATGCCTCCCCAATACGCAGGCCAGCCTCGAAGAAGAAGCACGAAGCTGCGAGCTTTTTTGTGTTTTTTATTTACGTTTCGATATTTTTAACCAAGTTATAGAAAAGAGGTATAGCTGTTATTGAATTTTTCGTTGTATTCTATATGTATTTAAAGTTTATCTATCGCTTATTATTTATGAAATTCGTTCACTTCTTGATAAAGTTTTATTAAATCTTTTTGAAAAAAAAAGGTTGCATGAGAGTGTATGATATCCAGCATGGAGATGCTCAGGATCCTCCTGCGTCTACCTTGTTTGTTAGCAATTTTGCCACAAGGGCACAAAGGGAGTACATTTATCGCAGCACGCAGTACGCGCTTACCCGATTCTCATACAACAAAACCGTTTTATGCTTTAGTAGATTTCAGCAATATCCTAAATAATCATGTATCTATGTCGGAAACTTTTCCAAATAAACCAAGTAAATCCTAACATTGTTGTCTCCTTTTCTTTCTCATTAATTGATTGAAGAATGTATATAATGCCACTATTATATACATAACATTGTTTCAATGTTGACTAACCCTGTTTTATAGTAAATGTAGGGAACCTGTTCTACTTCGGACAGTTTTTTCTTTTATGATTTTTAGAAAAAAAAACGAAAGGCTGCAAAACTGTTAGTTATTCGAATATCACAAGATCCATTAATAAACTAACTAATACAATACGAAATTAAAGAATTGGACTATTCATTTTTTTAGGATACGTTGACGAAAAAAAAGGGAAGTGTCCAGTCGCCATCAGATATATCGTAGCGGGCGAGGTCTTCAAATACTTCTGAGCAGGGTTAAATTTCAATAAATTATTTACAATAGATCCGCCAATAACATCTGAGCACTCAATTTTTTCATAAATTTATGAGCAGCTGTGTGTTCAGTAAGTTCTGAACACACAGCGAGGAAAAATTATCGTCAAACGTATCTAAGCAAGAGAAGTGGTCACAAATATCTGAACATTGAAGAAAAATATACCTTACGACGTTATCTTAAAGTTAAATTCAATGTCATTGCAGTCAAGTAATAATAGCAAGCTTGAATTGATAATAAAGCGAATTTGAACTTTTAAATTTGACAATCCACGAGAAGAGTACTGAAACGTCAAACGATATGTGTGTCCCTTTTCGAGGACGTTGCCAGCTCGTGTCGTTCGATTACCCGAATGTTCCATAAAACAGAAAAATTTGAACTTGAGCGCATTGACAGGTGCTCTCGTTATACGTATGGGTATTTAATTTTCGGCAACTCATGGAGATGTTGAAATAGCCAAATTAATTTTCTACTTGATCATAAGAAAATGTAGCAAAGTTTAGTAGTGCGGGTTCAAAGCTCGGCCAGCATACCTTTTTTTTTACTTTTTCTTGGTAATATAATAAGCATGTTTTCGTTGATGAAATTACAACTTTACTGTTGTAATTTTTTTCACATATTATATATCGTACTTTCTTGATAAAGCATGTTTGATTACAACAAAATCTAATTTAGAGTCAAAACTATTTATAAAAATGTAAACAAAATAAAAAGAAAATATTACCAAGACAAGTTTGAAAACCATTTTTAAGACTAAAATGTAAAAATATCTAAAAACAAATTTGGCCAAGAATCGATCTTGAAACTTATCTCTATCGACACAGGTTTTGTAGATAAATATAAAAGGTTGTCAATATTTGTATACGAGTACCTAATTACCTATACCTACATAGCGTTAAAAAAGCTGGTGATCCGTTTAAGGGTGTAATCAGTACCGTGGTCTGATTAGAAGAAAACGCGAATAATATTGTTTCCTTATATTTCTAACCAGACTAACGATACTGATCCAGCATTTGTGTCACCCCCTGTATAGTTGCCGATTTCTAAGTCTGAACTTTTGACACTTGAGTATTGACGTATTTAGTGATGAGGCTAAGACAAATCGTTTGTCAAATTTAGCGATTATTGATTTTAGTGATGAATTGTTTGATTCGATTTTACTACTACGGATTTATTTATTTATTTATTTAATCTTTATTGCACAAAAGAAAATACTTATAGTACAAAAGGCGAACTTAATGCCATAAGGCATTCTCTACCAGCTAACCTTAAGACAAAGCAGAAAAACTGTAGGCGGTGCATTTAACAAAGTAGACTAACAAACAAAACAAAGCAAATCTATCATAAATCAACCAACTTACGCATAAAAAATAATATAAAATACAAATACCCATATATACATACCTAAATAAATATTATACAATAACATATAAATATATACATAAATATATATATATATATATACATATCCGATAAAACTTGTGAAAACTTTATAACTTAATATGTTTTTTTATTACCGTCAGCAAAGTAATCGCGCACAGATCTTTTAAAGGCCAATTTGCTTGACAATTTCCTGATTTCCGGAGAAAGGCTATTCCAGAGGCGAGCTACTTGGATGGTGAACGAATTGGACATGAAACCTGTTCGATGAAGTGGGATGGAAAGGGATAGATTGCCCGAAGAGCGAAATTGACGTTCGAGGGATGCACCAAAAAAGCGAAAAAAGTGTTTGAGATATTCAGGGGACTGAGAATCATTTAAAATAGAGTAAAGGGTACAAAGCATACGAATGTTTCGACGCTGACGTATGGGAAGCCAACCAAGCTGCCTACGAAATTCCGACACGTGATCGTATTTCCGGAGGCAGAAAATAAATCGGATGCAATTATTAAGGAGACGATCCAACTTATCGAGCAGCTCACCGTTTAAATCTGGATAGCACACGTCACCATAGTCGATTATGGGCAATATCAGCGTGTTAACTAAAAGCACCTTGGTCTTAATTGGCAGAAAGTGCCTGAGCTTATTGAGTGAGTGAAGGGAGCCTGTAACTTTCCGACTGATTTCCGCTATCTGAGGTCTCCAGCTCAGTGTGCAGTCCAAATGCACGCCTAGGTCTTTAACACTCGGGCTAAAAGGGATAGGAGTACCGTTAAACTGCACTGGACTAATCGCATCAAGGTTAAGCTTAGCAAGTTGTTTAGCGCTACCAATGACAATAGCCTGGCACTTTGAGGGGTTTACAAACAGACCGAACTTTTCGGACCACTGTTGAATGTGCAATAGGTCTTGGTTTAGTTTTCCTATCGTGAGTAAGATTTGTATTTGATAAGACCGAGAAACTTCGACAAACTGCGCATTTGTCATACGATTTTTTCCAAAGTTACCTTAGTTTCGTTCAGAAATCAATACTGTTGAATTCTTAAAATGTAAGATAAAAACCTTCATAGTTAATTTGTCTTATTTTAAATAACATTTTTTTCCACATCGTACTTAGTTTTATTTTCGTTTTAATCGTTTTGTTTTGATTTTTAACTGTATTGCTTATTGATAACAAGGTCGATTTTTATCGATTAACAGACAGTTGTATGAATTGGAACAGCAGACATGGTCACAACACTAAATTTAAAAAAAAAACGACGTAGACCGTAACTGTTGGCGTGCTCAATTGTTATCGTAAAATATTCAATAACTAATGTATGAAAAAATGTAACATTCATTACATTATGTTTATGAAAAGTGAAATATTGTGTTTATGTACATGACTAGCTGTAATGTCTTTATGGGATTTTGTTTATAATTGCAAAGTGTCTTGCGCGTTTACGTTCTACGGGTATTTCGATGTGTCAAAAGTTCAGACTTAGAAATCGGCAACTATAGTGTACCTACACAACAAAGCCATCTTTGTTACAGGTAGCACCAATTACCTTGATTTTCCTATCAAGCCTGAGAATAGCCTCAGTGTCATTTTTCATGTGAATGAAAACTTAAATAAGACAATAACTAGTTTCTAAATACCTACTTGAGAGGCAGAGAAGCATTAAACTCGTTTTTAGGAATGCGTAATCATTGAATATGATTACGCATCATTATTTGTGTAATCAATGTAAAAAAAATATAAATTTATCAACTTTCAGCATTATGAGTAAGGTGAATTAAAACGTAAAATTTAATTGTTTATTCTTTATTTTTGAAAACCACTCTAAATGTATTGTGATATTTGTGATCCATACGTGGGGCACTGGACTGCGAATGTGTAAAATAACCTAGAGTTATATGACTCACAACGTGCAAAAATATAACAACATAAGGTCAATGAGGGCAATGCCGTCATATGTTTTAATAAGTTGACTTTGGTCGATCATAACTGTGCTAACATATTATTTTTAGTAAATTTCATGCAAGTAATAGATTCAACATTTAATTGACTTCTTAAAGGTATTTGAGCAAAATCGCTAGAGTTCCGGGTTATTTAATTATGTTTTTTTTCAAAACATGTCAGTAGACGCATTTTCCCTCAGGTTTGGGATTTTACCGTCTACCATCTACTTTTCTAGTATAGGGATGTATTACAAGTCTATGCGTCAAGTGAGCAAATACTAGTGTATTTTAAATCAAAACTAGACCTTACTGGGTTCAATTGAACATATATTTTAAATTTTATGGCTATATATATTTTTTTGGGACTATCTCGGCATACTTTGAAAATCAGAGGTAATAAACATTTTAGATTTTCTTATAAAAATTGTATTAATTTTAATTATTTATTTTCAAAACCAACTAACACTTCCAAAAAATATTAATAATTACAATCATGAAAATACATCAAATCATAAATTAACCTAAAACATCTACTAATTAAAAAAAACCCTGGCACAATAAAATAAAACAAATTATACAATAAAACAATTACATGTCAATTATCTACTCAATTTGATAAAGTGAATATTTTCGGATTATACAATATACAACGAAGAAAATTGAAAATAGTTTTAAATAAGTACTGATCTTAGCATCTGGATTTGTTAGATGAGTTCACCAAACGAAATTATTCCTTGCAGCTAATTTTCTTTTCGCCATTATAACTAGTCGCATAATTTCCCATTTAAAAATTTTTCCCTGTCTAATTATTTATTGGTGGCGGATATTACGATCGCATTTCCTTACGGACGCATTTTTTATAGGTATTCGTTTTAATACGAAGTAGGATATTTTTTTGGTAGCTTTACCGAGCGCTAGCGAATTCGAAAAATCTTTTTTTTCACTTGGTATAGGTAACACATAAAATAACATGGTGAGGCCACTGTAGATAATGTAAGGCGGCTGAAAGGTTAGCTCCTTAGATGAAAGACTTGTCGACTTTTAATAAAATTACCTCTCTTCCATAATTCGAAAACGTTGCGTGCTACTTTTCATTTCAACCGACGAAAAAAATGGAGGAGGTTCTCAACTCAAGTCGACTCGTAAATATGTATATATTTTGTATGTTTATTCTGTATGTATGACGCATAACTTTTTAGAGTAGGTAGTTTGATTGTGATAATATTTTTTTTATTGGAAAGGGTATACCCCGAAGTTGGTCCCATATAAATTTGGAGAAAAAAATCCATCCTTAAGGGTAGGAAAATAGGGATGATTGATTTTGTACTCACCGATTGTAACGTATGACCACGCATAAGTTTCTACAGAGTAGTCGGATTTTTGATATTAAGTATTTTTTATCCAATAGGGTATAACCTCAAAGTTGGTCCCGTATAAATTTGGAAAAATCAACCAACGGGTAGGAAAATAGGGGTGATTGATTGTTTACTCACCGAACGTAATGTATGACCAAGCATAGCTTTTTATAGAGTAGTCCGATTTAGATAATTATTTTTTTATTGGATAGTATACATAAAAGTTGGTCTCATAAAAATTTGGGGGGGATATCTGGTAGGAAAATAGGGGTAACTTATTGTACACTTGCAGATTTTAAAGCTGGATGAAAATCGCCTAGAATACAGCTTGGTAAAAAAACCGATAATAGAGCACACCACACCCCAGTGGGGTGTGCTAATAGTTAAAGTAGGATTATTAATATAACAGTTAATAGCTAAAGGAAGGTAGGTATCTATTTTAAAAGTAATCGAAAATTAAGCATGTAATCATTTGTATAACTTATAGCCACAGAAAATTATAAAATAAAAACTTATTAACAATTTTTTTACCGCTGATTATAAACTAAAAGGCAACAAATAAACCGACACTAACACAAAACGAATCGACCAACAATAACAATAGCGCACTGAAAAGAAAAAAAATATTTTGTCTTCAATAATGCAAGTGAATACCTACCCTACAATTACAATTATAATATTTTTCTAGGATATGGGATAGAATCAGAATGCATGATAATTTGAGTTTGACTTAACGTTAACGATTGCCCTTATTTGTAAAATGAATGGCCATACCTTTTTGTACCATTCGGGGTCGAAACTCTTGGTCCATGGGGTCCCAGCGCACGCAAATTTTTCGTAGAAATCGCGAAACGTCTGGTTGATGTTACTGGTGACCGAAGAGCTGGTGGCTTCCTCGCACAACGTATCAGCATTGCGATACAACGAGGAAATGCCGCCAGCATCCTAGGTACAATGCCTCAAGGACCTACTTTAGATTTAAGGTAGGTAGAGGTAGGTAGTTAGGTAAGTTACACTTACTGTATATATTTCGAGAATAAATGTTTAAATAAATATTATAGGACAATCTATTTTAAAAAGGTTGGCAATATATGAAATGTGACATTTCCGGCATATGACGGGTTTGACCCATTTGTATTGTACGGAATTTTCCCACTTGACTATTACGATAACACCAATCTTTTACCACTCATAATTTCTCATCTAATGAATATAACGTAAAACGGATGAAAATACCAAAAAGCTCGTATATCTAATAATATAATTAACATACTTTCTCAGTCGTAACTCGCATTTCTTGACCGCAGCTTTAAAAGTTGTAACAGCATGCTTAACTCGTGTTTGGCGGTCTAAGCGCAACTGACCCTTAAATGCGATTTTTTGCTATTAAATGTCGAGATAGAGCCACCTCTTTGTCTGTTGGCATTAAAAACTGTGGCTGATTTATCGATCGAGTCAGGAAGTGCCTAATCTACAGCTAACGGGCGTAAACGCTGTTGTACGGAAATATCCCGTAGACGGCGTTACCCTTATTGACCTTACAACATACTTCACAACAAAAAAATGTATTCTCCTTAATTAAATTATATTAGTATTTCGTATACCCCCCTTCTGCGTTTAAGACAGCCAGCAATCGTCTTCGCATTGACCCCACTAAACTCTCACATATGGTACGTCCTCTGAACGACTCCCAGATGCCAAAAGCGTGACGCCTTGAAGCGTCCTTTGTGCGACAGTCTTCTCCGTTCCACACCTGCACCATTTCGTCTCATAAATTTTCAATTGGGTTAAGGTCAGGACTCTTGGCAGGCATTTTAACTCGAGTGACCACGTTTCTTTGCTCATGAAGCCATGCCTGAATAAGCCGAGCATTATACACCGAGCTGTTGTCTTGCATGAACGTGATATGCTCATTAGGATAAAATACGTTTGCAGTTGGGAGGAATTACTCTTCAAGTATGTTTTTGTAGTCCATCGCATTCATTCGTCCTGTAATTTTTATCAACTCCCCCGGGCCATCTTTACACATCCAGCCCCAAAACCCTATCCTATACGTCCACTCTGGCGATTAGGCATCACATTATGCTCCAAATATCGGGTATTGTCTGGTCTCCATAAGCTCATTCTGCCATTATCTGATGAACTACAAACAGCAAACTACATAAAATTAACAACAACATTTATTCTCGAAATATATACAGTAAGTGTAACTTACCTAACTACCTACCTCTACCTACCTTAAATCTAAAGTAGGTCCTTGAGGCATTGTACCTTGGATGCTGGCGGCATTTCCTCGTTGTATCGCAATGCTGATACGTTGTGCGAGGAAGCCACCAGCTCTTCGGTCACCAGTAACATCAACCAGACGTTTCGCGATTTCTACGAAAAATTTGCTTGCGCTGGGACCCCATGGACCAAGAGTTTCGACCCCGAATGGTACAAAAAGGTACTCTCTGCCCAGGCTCTTCTATTTATTACGTTTTAAAATTTCGGCGCATTCAGCCGCTCCGCCCGCTTTTACATTAGTTCGTTGGAGATGGGACGGTGCCAGCGTGTCTACACAGGTAGCATCCCACACTAGCATCCGTCCCAAACTCCAAGGAACCAAGGACACCCCATCAGGTCTCTTGCCATCATCCCTAAAAATGCCAGTCGGCTCAAGGAGAGCAGGCACGTTGATGGTGGCAAGAGACCGACGGATTATGTCATTAAGAGATGCATGTCTCGAAAAACGGCCTGCACTTTTTTTACAACACAATCCATGGTGTCCCAGTCGGTCCACGTCTGTGCCACAAGGACATGAGTGTGGCGCACACACCGAAACCCCCAGTCGCAAACCAGTCGCCAGTCTAAGGGAGGCCGGATCCAAGAAAGTACCAGTATTGGGCGAAGGATGGGCATGAAGCCAGTAACCAGCTTCCCGGGATCCGACCGCCAAAAGCCTCGCGTGATCTGGACCTGTAGAGTTATTTAAAAGAGTATTGTAAGTTAAATCGCAGTAAACATTATCCCAACTCCTTTGTGATTTTGGGTTGTCTGGAAGTCTTTGCCCGGGCAGGCAATTTTAAAAGCATTTTTAGCATCCTCAAAGTTTGCGATCTCATAGTTTGTGGGCAAAGCCCTTAAAATATTTCCTATGAGACCGGCTGTGCTATGAGTGGATGCTAAAAAGGCTGGGGATGCCACACTGGAAATTTTGCGAATTCCTAAACCCCCGAACCGAATAGGGAGAGACGCCTGAGACCAGGAAGGCTCATTCAGCTGAATGTTTAGAATCATCTCTATACTAATTTTGATCAAATCATCTATAGGTGATAGTAAATTTAGATATTTCCAAAAAGGACAGCATCGGAGCACATACGTAAATTTAGGGACAAAAAGACAGAATTTAAGAATCACAAGAGCATAATGAGGGCTAATTTCGAGTAAACGATTCGTGTGACTTTTGAATTTTGATATCGAGTTAGAAATATAGTCGGGAAAAGATTCTTCAAATATAGGGGAGCCTAAGAGGCAAAGAGAACGTTTGTCTACTAACTTGATATAAGGAGCCAGATCGTCAAATTTGTGTTTTAAATCGGCAAAAATACAAGATGAATTTTGAATGAAGAGTTCGCATTTTGCAAAATTCAGTTCTAAACCAATACTTTTGAAACTACTCTTAATAAGAGACAAGTCAGAGAGCACAGTATTTACATTGCCTCCTAGGGTCCCGTCATCTAGGTACCAGACATTGAATTTTGATTTCAATTTTTGGATGATTGGATTTATAGCCAAACTAAAAATTGCTGGGCCGAGAGGGTCACCCTGCTGACATCCAACCTCAGAAGATAATTCATTGTACTTGTACATTAATATAGAAGAGTCCGAATAGCAAAAGAAAAGGTAATTGTACAGTTCAGGAATTTTGTCCCTAATTTCTGTCAGCAAAGTGTCCCTATTAACCGAGTTGAAAGCATTTTTAACGTCAATTTTGACTACAATTTCGCAATCATCAGAGGAAAGGTAGGTCCTTAGGGCATGGACGGCTGCCTCGCACTCACCTTTCGTGCCAAAACCCAGCTGTACAGGTTCAAAAAGGCCCTGCAATTTTGATCGAATGTATCTAACCGCAATTTTGGAAGCAAGACGTCTTATAGTAGACCCCACCGCAATGTGTCTCAGCCCTCCGTCCTTTTTGGTAAGGGCGATCAGGTTTGCGCCGTATAAAATTGGGACAATTTCGATATTAATTTTGCCTGAAAACATAAAATTTATTAATTTAGTAAGGGAAGAGACAAGCTGCTCACCTGCATCGCCCACGGAATGGGAAATAAGGTCTTTTAAATGTTGGGGTGAGATCCCATCCAAGCCGGCTACTACATTAGATGTGAGATATGATGGACAACCTATTAAAAATAAGGAGAACGTAATTTTTTCAGGCATTTCTCTAGATAAATTTTGTAATTGGAAAACACACATTGATAATTTATGTCTTAAACTCAATAGGTTTGTCTATGCTCTCAAAAGATTGAGAAGTGTAGCGGGGGAACCTGCCGCCATAACAGCATATCACGGTTATGTTTCGTCTCTCCTCCGTTACGGTCTTATTAATTGGGGAAACTCAACTATCTAATAATAATAACCATACACTCTCAGTCGTAAAACTCGCATTTCTTGAGCGCAGCTTCAAAAGTTGTAACAGCATGCTATACATACTCGTGTTTGGCGGTCTGAGGGCAACCGACCCTTAAATCCGTTTTTTTGCTATTTAATGCCGATTTATCGATCGAGTCACAGCGTGCCTAATGTACCTACAGCTAACGGGCGTAAACGCTGTTGTACGGATATCCCGTAGAAGGCATTGCCCTCGCATTTTTCACTTTTCCCTTTTTTTTTCGACGAAGTACTCGTAATTATCAAAATAAACATATCAATCCTTTAATTTCATGTTGTATTAGATAGTTTATTAATGTATCTTATCATATTTGGATAAACAACAATTTTGCAGCCTTTCGTTTTTATTTCTAAAATCATAAAATAATAAACTGTTCGAGATAGAACAGGTTCCCCTACAATTTATAAAACCTGGAATGGAAACCATAGGGGTTTCATGGCTCTATAAGTAGTCCGTGTCCATAGCGTAGCCATACTAATTATTATTAACTCTATAGGTAAATTGCATTTTGAGTTAAGTATAAAACCATGATGATCTACTTAGGCCTGATTTTGATAAATCTGGCAGATTCATAATCGGAAAAAATCAGAACGTTAGTGATCAATAAAATGTGCGGTATAAATTCATAATATCCGTAAGAACCAAGCTCACCGTCACAGCTAAGAACGTCAAAGATCTTCCGGTTCATACTCAAGATAGCGAGGACGTATCTTGAATAGTTTTTGTCTGGTTAAATACTAAACCGTGTAATATTTAAAGCTTATTGTGCAGTAACCTAAGTATCTAAGTTGTGTGCAGCTAATGAAGAACTTATCCTGAAACGCGTTTAACCATCGTTTAGTAATTACCTAGCAGTCCCGGGCCCTCGACCCCCGCCGTTTAGAAATAAACTTTACATTAGCGAGGCAAGCTACCAAACCACGTCACTCAAGTGGCAATATACTACTGTACAATAAGATATAAATATATTAAACTGATATTTCGATATACTTTAACATTGGCAAAATGTACTCTAGGACAGAAGCCATTATTCAAGAGGAACGGTATATATAGTCCTAATATGATACAAATGATATATGTTTTGAACGTAAAACAGGTTACTGAAGTGTTAAATTTATACACTGAACTACCAAAACTGTTAAAACGTTCTAGGCGGTGGGCACATAACGAAACGTCCAAACAAGACTATTTGAAAAAGCGTCATTTATTTTCGGCTGATTGGGTATCCAGTTCTTTTATTCTATATCTATGGTAGATAAAGTGAATTACGCAATTGAAACAGTGATATCATTTTGAGATTGTTTATTATGAATAATACTACAACTAATCGAAGGAAATTTTAAGATTATTAGAGGAACAAAACATTTTTGGTGGATCAAAATCACCATCATTTAGATTAATCACACCAATACAAGCCGGCGCAAATCTTAAATTTTACTTCACTCTATTATCTTATATTTCCACCTATATAACAAAGCTATATATAAACAGTAAAAGTATATCTGAATATTTTCCATATGGCTTCTATAAGTCAATAATAAATAAACCATAAGGGTTATTTTTAACCGTTTAGTTCACGGCGTTACGTGATTATCGCTAAAGCATACAAAGGAACGCATTAGCGTTCGTTAGTCACAACAAAATCCTGTCATAATCATAATAATAGAGAAGTGGTCGCAACCAAATAATAAATATTGTGGGACAAACTTACACAAATCGACCTAGTCCCACGGTAAGCTCAATGAGGCTTGTGGTGTGGGTACTAGGCGACGATATATATAATATATAGATACATATAAATACTTAAATACATAGAAAACATCCATAACTCAGAAACAAATATTCGTGATAAACACACAAATAAATGCCCTGACCAGGATTCGAACCAATTTTGACAGTCACTACCTAAAAATAGTAATCACTCGACTAAATGTCAGGTAGTTTTATTACATTTAGTGTGGGCAAATGGTTGTATTGATGTAAACCCATAATTAGTTACTATTATAATATTATGCCCATTTAAAACAAGATCATAACACAAGTTGAAAAACAAAATGTATCTTTTTAGACTTACTACACCGCGTCAAGATTTTTTTATATATCTAAAATTCAAGAAACAAGAAGTTCAAGCCTGGCACTCTTTAGTTTTAAATGGGAGCGCGGATACATCATTATTAAAAAAAAAACCCTCATCCAAGATAAACTACACACGCCAACCTGATTGATACTAATTCGTAGTTCCATTTTTATTTAGTGATCGTGGAAAGTGTTCCAAGGATTTCCTAGGCACTACATGTAAAATATTTAAGAATGCCCTTACAATAGTGATTATAGGTATTATGTAGGTTTTTCAAATTGAAAACACCGATAAGATTAAAACAAGAAAATGTTTGGAAATTACATAGGATGGTAAGATGTAAGCGACGAATTTGATAAACTCATAGCTATCTTCAATTATATATTAAAAAAAGTGTGAACACTGAGAGTTAAAAAGCGTACCTCAATTACCTTATGTCATGTGCGACATTAAAAATATTGAAATAACTGACAAGAAACAAAGGTGATGATTACTATGGTATGTTCTCTATTTCAATACGCTTACGTCTCACAATACTATGGTAAATAATTCCGAGCTGTCGAAGGTAAACAAGCCCCGTGTGTAATTTATATGGTAATCAAATATCTTTTTACCACAAAGATTTCTATGAACAAAACAAGATGTAACTTGTAGTCTTGATCACTTTAAATATTTTTCTTTAATTTGCATAATACTCAATTAAATCCGAGTCATAATCTATATAGGTAACCTTGCATCAATTCAGAATAGCATGTTTTAACGGCTCATAGACATTTAAATATCGCTCACTAGTAAGGTTCACTAAATAGAGAAGGAGATGGTGTTAAACACCGCCGGATTTTTTGGAAATATCCAATATCATGTTCCGAATGTTTGGTAATGAATTAATTATAAATTAATTATGACGGACGCCGTTAAAAATTGGCATTTCAGTCTTTTATTATTACTTCATACTTAATATTAATTATAAACAATAAGCCATACTGGGACCAGTAGTGATATCTCAGTGAGTTGTATTTGGCAGTATAATTAATTTTATTACTTAGAAACGGTAAGGTATTGATAATATTTAACACGAAAACAAAGAAAATCAAACTGCAACTGCAAAACCTCATAATCTTAAAATAGTTTTTGAGATTTATTTTACTCTCCCAATATAACTCAATGAATGAATGTGTAAATGCTTATAAAAGACGTACAACTATTAAGAATTAATTTAAGGTTTCCCCAATAGAGACTCGACTATGGTCACAATCACAATTTACACAATTTTAATTAATCAGTTAGTAGGAGATCAGGCGAAACATCGTTAGTAAATCAGTTTATTTCTTAAGTAAGACCAGCGATGGGCAATTTATGAAATATTTCATGATTATTTTCACAGTGAAATATTTCAAATATTGAAAGTTACGTTAAACTAAAATTAACACTGGAAAAAACAATCACTAAGTTAGATATAACATTTTCGCTGCATGTAACGTTGGCAGAATGTTCACTAATTTTTAATTACAAACTGTAGTCGAAATGTTATATAAAATAAGTAAAATTTAATCAGTGACAATAACAAGTTACCTACAAATTAAGAAACTAGTTAACTTAAGTGGAAACGTAACCGAAAATTTGACGCTGGCAACTTACAAGCGACCCATCACTAGATTATAGACAGGGTAATTTGATCAATCAATTATTAATTTTCGCCTTCTCCTATCGTTGATTATCAGTTTGTTTCGAATACCAGTGGTCAGTTATTCAAAACCCAACGAGGAGTATGACAGTCTTGGAAGACTGTGGTTAGAGCTAAACAAAATTTATAAAATGAAAAGAGCGTGGCATGTTGGTTCAGACGAAACCAAAGTTTTTCGTTTTGATTGCGAGTAACAGTTTGTGCTTAAGCACGTGTCGGGAGGAATAGAGCGGTATGTAGAGCCGCGAGATGCAGGTGTTGGCGGTGGGCAGATGCGCGTCGTCGGCCGGCCGGATCGTCACCGACGGCATCGGCTGGAAGCCCTCCTCGCTCGCCGGAAGCGCGGGCGAACCGGTCCAGAAGTACACCTGCACCGAGTACACACCATTATATTAAACATGGTAGATTTTATACCAGGCGATTTATTGGTCCGAGTGCAACGAGGACCAATATAGTAGTCGAGGATAAAATGGGTATTTATGCCCGAGGTATACACTCTGCTTTTCACTTCGAGCGTATGTAAAATATTAGGTTTTATTTTACTTAAAATCGTTGAAAATGTAACTTCCATGAGGCGCGCTTTGGTTGCGAGTAGCGCGCGGCGGGGAGAACCCAATTGCGCGAGTTTGGATGTGCATTATTCAACGAATTAAGTGAACCTCAATGCACTCGGACCAATAAATAGCCTCGTCTAAAATGGGTTACTTTACACCCTTGACATAGAATCTACTAACCCTTAATGACTGTCGTGTTTTTGCGGTAACCGAATTTGAATTTTCACTGAACGTCATAGGGACTTTGACGACGTACCACATTCGTACGTCAGTGGTTAAGGGTTAATGTCACTATTGTCTAAGATTAGATAAGGTATATATATATATCCACAATTATACAGTAGGAGATGCTGTGCTTAGCTCCGAATGGCTGAGAAGTCGCATGGGAACGACAAATATAGAAAGGAAACCGTTTGTTATGAATTTAAAATAAAGTAAAATATCCAACATACCAGATCTTGTCGCTCTAGATGCGTCATTTTGTCGACGATGGCCCAGAGCCAACGCTTGAAGCGCGCGAGCCGCTCGGGGGGCTCGCCACTCTCGTCGTTGAAGCTGGTGTACGAGACTAGCGCCGCCACGTTTATGTCGCCGACCCCATTCAGTAGCAGTCGCAGGTCCTCTGCCGTCAAGCCTTCTAATGCTGTCTCGGGCAGGACGTCTAGAACGCCCACTCGTATTGCCTAAAATATTAGTTGGCACTATTATTTGACGCTATACTACTTACAAGAATTTATATTGTTTACAAAAAACTAGAAGGACCAGAAAAATAAAAATCTCATAAGGACAAGATTTAAAGGATAATGGATTACTATGATTGTTTGTTAATTATTGAATTGACAGGATGGCGTATAGAATTACACTTTATGTTAGTGTTATCGCAATTCTTAGCTATATTTATAGCTTATGATATAATGTTACTATTACGTAAAGTTTTGAAATAAGAAGCATGTTGTATTAATAGTGACATTGCAGATTGTGATTAATCGCTGGTACCTCGAGCGCTTTCTCCTGCGAGAGCAGCATGCGGTGTTGCGCGTACTTGCGCACATAGTCGTACACGTTGAGGGCAGTGACCTCGAGCTCGCGCCCGCCCGCCACCAGCTCCACGCACCCGCCTCCCTCCTCTTCGCACATTTCCAAGCTGACACAAACAACAATCAAATCAGTATAAACGTTCCTTCATCGTGGCAAATGCCAACTTGTTATTCGACCATTAAGCTGTATAGGAATTCCATAAAATATAATCACCTAAAGTTGAGATCTAGAGCAGCGAATAATGAATGTGAATCGCCAGTTTCCGCGTCGACCACGAGTTGCCTCAGGCTTTCGTACACGACGGGGTCAAAAAACGCCAAATCGTGAAACCGAACTGGTCGACCAAGGATATATTTCAGTACATGTCGGTTGAGGAACATAGGGCATAATTCGTTTTGTAGCAGACACAGCCCGATGATTCTGTAACGGAAAGGCGTATGATATATACTTTGATGTAAAAAGTTATTTACAAATTGTAAACGATATGAATCATTAATTCATCACCATGTGATACTAACCTCCCAACATTCCTAAAAGCATTAATCCGTTCAGGGGTTGCACGCCCTTGTCTAGGCGAGTAGTAGCCGCGCTTGCCCGGAGAATAGAACAAGGGAGCGGCGTCGTCGGGAGGCGGCGGCGCCGCGACGGGAGGCCCCGCGCCCCCCGGCCCGCCCGCGCCGCCGCCGCCGGACCCGGGGCCCGCCGCGGCAGCGCTTCGCTCTGACAGCGAGAAAACGTCCAGATCTGCACCCAAAACGACTATGTGAAGTCACATTTTAAACTGCACGAGGTAATACGCGGGTGCCAATGAAAACAACTATACCGACCAATAAACATTTAAAATTAAATGACTCGAGATTGAGCAATTCCTATCTTGATAGGAGAGTTTCTCAGAATGTTTGCAAGCCTACAAAATATTATTTATTTATTTATTGAACAAATATTCATTAACATTACAGTTATCACCATTTCGCTAATAAATTAAATATAAATTAACTTAAGCATATAGACATAAACCTAATATTAAATGTGACATTCACAAAAATTTATTAAAAAGGCGTGTAGTTCACGCAACTTTAAAAAGAACAAGTCACAGTCCGGTGCAACGGATAACAACTTGAACATACGAAATCATTTTTAAGATTGGTGTCTAAAAAAGGATGTTTTACTTAAAATTCCTTAAATGTAAATGGAACACATATTTGATATGATTTGATAAGATAGGATTAAAGATGTAAATGCTCACCCAGTATTGCTTCAGAGGGATGCATAACGATAAGGTCCATGGCTTCGCGCACTTTCTGCTGCAGCGCGTCCTCGCTGGCAAGCAGCACGAGCAGCTGCGCCGGCGTCAGTTCCAGGAGCATGCCCGTTATTTTACCAGCGAAAGATGGATGCAGCGAATGAACCTGTATTACAAATACAGTGGCACAGAACCATTTATAACCATACGTCGTTATCGCGGCTACAATAACCAACTCGATAAAGAGCACATATACAGAATGTCTATTTGGTAGAAGCGGACATATTCTGCCTACAGCTACTAAACATCTAAGAAGCTCTCTACACGTGGAGCTGGAGAGTTTTTGCTAGAAAATATCTATAATAATTAATGCCAGCAACCCATCACGCAATATAGGCGCACTATTTGACGTCGAGTTGCGGAAAACCAGCCCGCGTACACCTACACCTACACCTATCTATAATAATTGAAGGCATGTTTACAAAAACAACATAACTAACGTTGTTGAGTTATACAAGTAGTCCAAAAATGGTCTTTAAAAAGGAAAAAATACTAAAGAGTTTGCATTGCGACTGCATAGTTAATCTATTTAAGTATGTATTGATACTCAAGTCAAGTATGGAGATTGGGTATTAGAAATACCTAATGTTGATAAGTTTTTAACTTGTACGAGTAGGCATAGATGTTCCTCAAAATGAGTGTCGAGTCTGTTAATGCTTGTTTTTCATAATCTTCCTGTACTGTCAAATCGTTTTTGCACCCGCGATAACGACGTATTCGTACGAGTTCTACGACCTTAAAATACGGTTACATCCACTCCATGTACATATTAATAGACATGCAGCTGGAAAAGCCTGGATAGTTTAATAAATGCTATAGATTTATTGCACACTTTTACAATGTAAAAGTGTAAATTACTGATTCTTAATAAATAATAGTAGATTATGCAACAGTGATACTGATATAATAAGGGTTCTTCAAACTTGAGAGTCACCGTTACATAAGGAGACGAAGTCGAGTTTTGTAATAATAGACCCGAGAATTACCAATTATGAGCTGTTCATACGCTAGTTTTTCTACGACAGCTAAAATAGCGAAAAAAGCAAAATCTCGAAAGGTGGCAGAATGTGGAACGTCATATGCCCACTATAGAAATAAATAAAAACTCAACAGTTCTAATATATTGTATGAAAATCCATAGGAGCAGTGTTCTTATGGAATACCATAGACAACGTTATAATTATTTTTTTTAATATCGATGTCAGTCATCTAATTGACAGATAGAAGTACTGGAGTAGAAAAAACTAATATAAAATATAAGTGCTTTAAGAATAAAAATTATTTGTATTAAGCTTTTTAAAATAATATTCAAACATACCTTAGGATAAAGTCGTTCGCCTAACTGAGCCTGATGTAAGGTGAGATGCTCGTTATGTCCTTGCCGATCACCGCTGTATCCTGCTCCTTCAGTCCCAGGCGCGGCCTGTTCACATCAAAATATAAAACATTATGATGTATTCTTTTCACGTGGTAATGGTAAAGCTATCAAGGCGATACGTGCATATTAAAATGCTTTACAGTACATATGGTGCTACATTACCGCACTAGTGCGATAATGAACACTTTATATGCCTGCGTCAAAAATTCAGAGCCATATGTACTGTCACCCACACAGCTATGAATACAGCCAAAGTGCCAAAAATATGTATACAGTACTTGCCTGAGCATTAAGGTCGCGTATACATATTTTTGGCGCTTTGGCTGTATTCATAGCTGTGTGGCTGACTGTACTGTAAAACGTCGTACGATAGATGTGCGAATAGGTAATTCGCAACTCGTGTCGATTTAAAATACTCCCTTCCCTCCCTTATTCTATCGCCACTCATTGCGAATTTTCTCCTATTCGCACTTGTATCGTAATGTACTATTTCCTATTTTTTTATGTTAGGCTAGGAGTAAAATATAGTTATTTATTATACAAGGGGGCCAAGTTGGTGTTTAACTCTCGGGCTTATATTGAGACCCGAGCAAGCGAAAGATTCCAAATAACTGGAATCTTGAGCTTTACGAGGGTCTCAAGGCACGAGAGTTGAACAAACTTTGCCGCCGAGTGTAATACAACATTTTTCCCCTCACTATCACGAGGAAAATAAAAACTACATACGATTACAAATCTTATCCACATGCAAGTTATCTTGAAAAAATAATTCAAAATTATATTTCATAATGTGTCACAGAGTACGCTCCTGGTACTTAGATATCGCCAACAGCTTACCAAGTGCGCGATAACACTCGACCAATTTAAGATGTGACCTCCGTTTGCGCATATTTACTATGGGCATATAGGACTCACTTATACTCGACGGGTGGTAAGTGATAGGAATTAGATTACTTTGCCCCACATGTGGATAAAATGCGTTTCTCCACGCTAGTTTTAAAGGACAAAACAGCGCTTTCCGAGCTAGTGAGGGGAAAAAATCATTACAAAACGAAGCGTACCTGCGGTGAGTATGGTCTAGCATCGACGCTAAGAGCGCGGCGCGGCTCGCGAGACGGCGGTGGGCGGGGCGCGGGGCCACTCGGTGACCGCCGCGTCAGGTTCTTCATGCGCGGCCCGGGCCCGCTTCTGTATACACCATACCAAATAATTAACAACAATTATTTACAATCAAAATATGCAAACGCATAAAATACAAGTGATGATTTTACAACACATACATGTAACTAAACCGACAAGTAACATTAATGAAAACGCCCAAATGACAACTGATATGTTATTTGGTAATTTCATCTATAACGAGTATTAAGGGTGAAAAAAAAGGGATACTAATAATAATGAGTGGATGGATTGGATTTTGGGTATATTCTATTTTGATAATTTTCGATCAAAATAGAATATACCCAACAAAAGTGCTAATTAGGATTAAATGCCTTTTAATAATAAGCCCTATATCCAAGTTTGTGATACATTTAATTTACTTATTAAATTACTGCATATTAATTTATGTTTATAACAAATTGTTTTGTTTCTTGCCGGTTTTTTTTATAATATAGGGGTACTGGTGTTAGCGCTAACATTTGGAACATTATATATTTCCGGTATTATTGGTTTTGGTCTCGTCCAATACCACTTGTACCTTATGAAAAGATCGATTTATAAATGGATGAAAAGTAATTACCGTGCACCAGTATTGCTGCTGCCACCTCCGCCGGCCGCGCCGGCCGACCCCGACGTGCCGTCGGTCGTCGGCGAGCGACGGGTTAAATTCTTCATACGGGGACCAGATACACTCCTGGCACACAATCATACACTCCGTTTCAGTACTAACACTGACACACAAACGATGAATATGTCATAAAATACAAGTGATCAATGTCAAACATTGTCCAATTCGTAACACAGAAAAAGAAAACCGACAAGTAACGTCAATTTGTTAAACATGTTATGTTATAGCCACACAGTTCACTTATTTGGCTATGATCATGAACATGAACCCAACTATTTGGGTTTCAAACAATGTTCCTGAATCTATATGTTTTCTGTGTTGCCTTTCTTGAGAAAAAAAGTTTATTTGAAATTTACTCCAGCTTTACCATGCTCCTTATGATTGAGAAAGTGCTACTGCTGTGTTATAAGCCTATTTATTATGAGGCCTGGACCCTTATAAACAAAATCTTTAATAATAATACACATATTGTTTTAAAATCGTAACCAACAAAACAATAAAAAAATATATAGGATAGGGCCTGGATGTCCAGCATAAATCGTATATTTTGCGGGCGCCAGAATACGAGTCCTAATTTAAGTATAGCAGCATGCTGCACGTTGCTTTTGCTAACACCACCCGTTTAGAGGCGCCTGTAGAGTGATAGGGTTGGAATACCTGGTGCCGCTGTTGCCGGTCCCGGCGGATCCACCGGTGGTGCCCGCGGAGGGGTTCGCGGAGTTGCCGCCCGAGCCGGCGGCTGGTTCCAGAGGCGGCAGCTTCTCGTTAGCCAGCAGCGCCTCCGCCACGCTGGTGTAGAAGGAGCGCGCGACGCCGCTACCCTCGCCGGGTTCGTCGCGAAAGGTCACCTTCACGCGGTTGACCGCCAGCGGTGGCTGCGCGCTATGCACGCGCCGGTTCTGCCCGGTGAATGCGGTGTTCAATTCTGCAAACGTTTGCTGCAGGAGCTTTGCGCGATCGCGCTCCATCTAAAACAATTCCGCGCGTTATACATATATTACTGGTCATACGTACATAAAATTCGATAAAATATTAATTAGTACACGAGTCATAACTTATAAAGTACCTTATGTAAGGTAAGATCTCTTTGTTGCGAGTTCCTCAACTTTTCCATGTCGCGGCGGAACTTGACCTCCTTGACGGGGAAGCCGCCGAGCTCGGCGACGACGGAGCCGGGCTCCAGCCCCACGTCCTCGGTGAACACGCGCCCGAACAGGTCGAGCGACAGTCGCCAGCGCCCCAGCAGCAGGTCGTGCGACACCGACGCGCCCAACGACGGGCAAGCGCGCCTGTATACAGTACAAACCATCAACACACAGTTCAATATTAAAACAGTAACATTATAAACATTGACCGGTAGCTCATATTTACGGTTGTTGCGGCGTGCTGATAGGCGGAATGAGTGGCGGCGGAGGTAAGCCAGTGGTTTCTACGGTCACGTGGGCAGAGATCTCCTGCGATTCCAGTGGGTCAGCGGCGCTCAGCAACTCGCCCTTTATTGAACATTAACTATTAGTCTGTAGTCAATAACTCCATATACACAATAATAATTATTTTAAAAAGCATAAAATAAAAAATGCAAATCACTTACAAAGCGACACTTCACTGCTAGGGGTAATTTTATTTATCGAGTTGATCTCAAAGCCAAAGTTAGAAGGATAGGGTTAAAATTTTGATAAGTAAAGTCCCCCATAAAAGTGGAGTGACTTACAGCACGTACAATGACAGTCTTGATGGGGCTGCGCGACGACGAAGCGCGAGGCTCCAGCGCGATGCCGACGCCCGAGCCGCTTGGTCCTGTGAAAAACACGCTCAATAAACCTACTCTTAAGAATATTAAGCCATTTAGAATAACTAATACTTTTTAAATTAGTTGTTAATTTAATTTGGCTTACGTAGGCTAAGACGAAATACTCATATCCTACCCAACGAATTCTAACAAATTATTAAAGCAATATGATAAGTTGATAAGTAATATTTTGTAAAGTAGGATGTTTTTTGAGCCTCTACTACGTTGGTAGCAAAGTTAGCAAACCTGGTGATGCCAAAGACGCCAGTCCCTGTCGATGCGGCGCTTCTATGATTGAGCACGCGGTGTTGACGAGCGTGTGGAACTCCGAGGGCGGCGCGCTAGGCTCCGGTATCGAGCTCAACCCGGTCGCTAGCGCCGAGTGCGGGTGTCTAAATGAAAACAAAAACCCACTGCTTTACGTCACAACAATCTTTTGAGAAAATGGCATAAGTTGGCTTGGACGGATAAGCTAAATTAGGCTAGTACCTGCTGTGGTGCTTCTTTCTGGAAATGTGACGAGCTTCGTTTGAGTCGGAGTCAGAAATGTATTCTCCGTCGGTGTCAACGTCCATTTTCCCCATGGTATCCTTAGCACAAGATAAATCCTGGTAAGAAAAATATGCTTTTACGTACTGACCGGCGAACTATATTGGCGACATGTTTCAATATTTTACACAATAATGGCGAACAACGAACGAACTTAAATGTTAAAGATAGAAGTAATTGAAAAAGTTAACAATCATTTTGTATTAATGTATACTTTACATGTGCCTTATTATTAGTAATGTTTGGTGTTAGTTACCTGTGGTTCGTCTCGACCCATCGAGTGTGAATGCGTGGGCGGGGCCGAGGCAGGCCGCCCCGGCCACCAGCTGCGCTCCGCGCCTCGTGTGGACAAGCCCAAGCGGCGAGGCACCACTGCATCAACATTCAACTTAAATTTACTGACAGCACAGAACAATAGTTGCACAAATAAAAGACGAATTTGGCATAATATTAGGTCCTCGTTTTATTTTTAAACTAGTAAGTGGTGTAAGCTGTCTAAAATTTCTCTAATATTGTACTGCAATGGGATTCGACGTTCAGGTCAAGCCAACCCGGCTGCATTTAAGGTGGGGTGTCGGTCTTTATACTACCTAATAAACTGATAATGTGTTAATTAATAACCTTCTAGAGGGTTGTTGACGCCAGGAGGCGCGTCGCCGGAGGCGGGTACGGTGACGGGCTGCCGGGGCATGCCGAACAGCTCCTCGCGGCGGGCGTTGGGCTGTAGCAGCTGCGGTTGGTCGGCCAGCGGGAGCGCCTCTTGCATAGTCACTGCAAACAAAACTGCTGTTAAAAATATCTTTCTATTAATACCTATTTCTAGCAAACAAGCGTGTTTGTTGTCTCCGCTGCTCTTCATAGTGCTGCATAACGACGTGATGCAGGAAGTGACAAGTCAGGCTAGAGGACTGCCATGGCCTAGAGGCACTCTGGAGGACCTTGACTATGCAGATGATATCGTATTGATCTCGCCAACGCTGGACCTCTTGAGAAGCAAATTAGCAGCACTCCAAGAGGCAGCGCTCCAGAGTGGACTGCGTATTAATACTCGTAAAACCGCCGAAATGCGCGTGTGTTCGAGGAACTCCGAAGCCGTGACTCTAAGCAACACTCCACTAGTCTCCGTAACATCATTCACATACCTTAGAAGTACGCTCCCGTCGTTTGGTGGTACGGAATCGTACCACCTCCACATTTTGGATGTAGAGTCCGAAATAAAGAAGGACCAAGCAGCGTTCGCTCGGCTCCGTCCGATGTGGAAGTCAAACGTTCTCTCTCGTCGCATTAAACTGTCTCTCTTCGAGTCTTTAGTGAAGTCGGTGCTACTGTACGGCTGTGAATTGTAGAAAGTGAGCAAAACTCTTACGAATAAAGTACAAGTCTTCGTGAATAGTCTCTCCTCTCCATTCTGCGAATTTATTGACCAAATACGATCTCGAATATTGAACTGTGGACTAAGTGCCGGCAAAGGCCAATAGCCGAAGAAACCTCTGTGCGCAAATGGCGCTGGATTGGCCATGCGCTGCGAAGAGCGGGCGAGGATACTGTTGCTGCTTTCGACTGGCGTCCAACCGGCAAGCGCCGACGAGGGAGACCAGTACACACGTGGCGGCGCTCGGTGGACAGCGAAATCAAGGCAGCGGGCAACACCTGGAGCGAAGCAAAAGCGGTGGCACTGGACAGAGGGCCGCGGAGGAGGATCTGCAAGGCCGTATGTACCCCCGGGTACCCTAGGACCTAAGTAAGTAAAGTAAGTAATACCTATTTCCGAAAGATAATGTTATCGATGTTTTGTTAAGCGTCGGTAATTTTTGGTGGTATCACAATGTTTTTTCCTCCCAACAGTCGCCAACAGATTAAACGGTGTACCACTTCTTAAACTAACTACTAATTCTTTCTTAAGTACGAGGTATGAAAACACGCTGCTGATAACTTACTGTTGAAAGGGTCAGGCGGCGGGCAGCCGAGACACAGCGTGGATTCGGACCTCTGGAAGAAATTGTGCGAGCGACCGCGGGCGCCCTCGCCCTCGCTGTCTGACTCTGCGGCTGCGGCACCGCCTACCACCATTTCCTCGTCACCTTCCTCGTTCTCGTTTTCGTCCTGCGTGATAGATAAGATTGAAATTGAAGGCACCAACATTACATGTACATTCATACAGGGTGACCTCAGCCATTGGACAAACCCTGAAATCCCACATAGGGCTACATCTTATAGTTGTCGATTTCTAAGACTGAACTTTTGACACTTGAGTATTGACGTACTTAGTGATGAGGCTAAGACAAATCGTTTGTCAAATTCAGCGATTATTAATTTTAGCGATGAATTGTTTGATTCGATTTTACTACTACCGATTTATTCTTGTTAAATAAGTAAGTTAAAAAAATATAAGTAAAAGCGAGAAACTTCGACAAACTGCGCATTTGACATACGATTTTTTTCCAAAGTCATCTTAGTTTTGTTCAGAAATCAATAACTGTTGAGTTCATAAAATGTAAGATAAAAGAACCTTCATGGTTAATTTGTCTTATTAGGTTATTACCTTTTTTCGTTTTAATAGTTTTGTTTTTTACTGTATTGCCTATTGATTACAAGATCGATTTTTATCGATTTACAGACAGTTATATGAATCGGAACAGCAGACATGGCTACAACACTAAATTAAAAAAAAATACGACGTAGATCGTAACTGTTTGCATGCTAAATTGTTATCGAAAAATATTCAATAACTAATATGTGAAAAAATTTAACAATGATCACATTATGTTTGTGAAAAGTGAAATATTGTGTTTATGTACATGACTAATTGGAATATCTTTATGGGATTTTGTTTATAAATCCAAAGAGTCTTGCGCGTTTTACATTCTACGGGTATTTCGATGTGTCAAAAGTGCATTCTTAGAAATCGTCAACTATAGCAATGTCTTAACGTAAACATTTTTTTTATTAGAACAAATAATAAAAATATTTATTTTAAAGGAAAATTTATTTCTAATAATCGACAGCAAAAAGAACATGCTTTATTTGGGCGGATTTTTATTTTGTTGTAGTTTTTTTTTTCGCGTCAGATTTGAATGAAATTTGGTGGGTAGGTAGAGTTCCTTATTCTCTTCAAGTTCCAATCCAATTTCAAAGTATGTCCCACAATTTTTTCCACTGAGTTACGAAATCGTATGGAATTTTCGTAACTCAGTGGGAAATTTAGTACAATTTTTTTATCGCACATTGAGATGTTGTATCCATCTAGCGTAGAATAAGGAACTCTACCTACCCACCAAATTTCATTCAAATCCGACGCGAAAAAAAAACGACAACAAAATAAAAATTTGCCCATTTATGATTAGCAGTGTTTTTTAACAATAGCATATTAGTGACAGTGTCAATTTTCTTCAATGATGACTAGACCCCGTTATCTAGTCGCACTGACGTTTGCCGGCCATATACGTTCGGGCAATGCGTCAGATCTTCATAGTGGGTATGTCCGCCAGTCATCCGAAAGAAAATAATCCGCTACATTTATCCGCAGATATGCCCGAAAGTATATGGCCAGCATTTTCTTTTTATTAAAGGGTGACATTTTCTTTATCGATCATCTCGATAAAGAAGATGATGATTCTGACCGTGGATGATCAATATAAGAAGTGCCTTAGGACCTTCAAATGAATTAACTATTTTATACACGGTGGAATGAATCTAAGGACCTTTCTGGAAGTATTGCATCGTTTCAGTGATATAGAGTAGACTTTTAGTAATTAAAATCATCAATTAAGCAAAAAATAATCCTTATTAACAACTTTTTAACCGTGGTGACAACTGACACCCCTATTGCATCTAAAGTGTACACGGCTAGATCAAGTAAACTTCGTCGGGAAAACCTGGAGCTCTTACGTTTATTTCCGAGCGTTGATCTAATTGCAGGTGCCAATTATTACATGAAAAACAAAAAACGAACAAAACAGGGCACAGTTTCGATTTATTCGAAATTTTTTTTATAAAACACGTACTTAGGTAATTTTTAGGGCTCGCGGTCGTGTCCGTGACTCGTGAACCCGTAGCCGTGCGCCCGTCGTGTTTCACGGCAACGGTTTTCTGTTCTGTTCCGCACGTGACATTCGGTTACGTAAAATTAGGGTACGTGAATCCGTGTAGATCCGTGTAGGCGTGATCACGGCTTCACATTTCTTAAGAAGACGCCGGTTCGGTCCGCCCGCGACCTATTACTAGTACGTTTCATTAATTTCATTAATACTTAACAGAAAAAAAAAATCTTCTCTTGATTTAATAATAACAACCAGTAGCACAGTGTTGCTTAAGTTCATAATTATACGTATAATGATACCTACTAGGGAGTTTGACACCTTATATTTATATAAGTGCAATGCAACGGGTATGTCGTTAATTTTGACTAAAATTAATAGCTGGTTATACAGAAAACAGAATAACCCCATAAATTACTTAGATATATATAACCATCATATTCATGCAAAAAATACAATTTAAGTTTAATTCACAAGTAAATGTTTGTCCCTTTGTCCCGTATTCAATATACTAAGTGGTAACTCTATTCAATAATACGGTACGGGCTACGTATCATGGCGTGTCACGTGAATCCGGAGGAAAACGCAAGTACGAGGTACGTAACTTGCAGTGTTCGTGAAATTCGTGATCTTAGTACCACCGGGCTTAAGAACCCGTAGCTACGGATCGGCGTGTATCACGGATATCAGGAGCCCTAGTGTTTTTTTTAATTATTTTAGGTACCTACCTAAACAGATGTGTTTATGGTGAAATCGGTTGCGATAAATCAATCATTTGTTGTGACAGTACAATTGTTGTGTGTTAGTATTATTTGTACTAAGAAATAATGAAATAACATACATAATAATAATAATATAAGCCTTTTATTCAGACAGTATTTTACATGCAGATTTATTACAATTAACATTAACTTAAATATTTTTTATGTGTATATTTTTTGATTCAGACAACATCGGTTTGGTCTGTATGCCGTTTGGCAAAGGCCTCTTCCATCCCCTTCCACTTTCCTTTTTCTCTTGCCAGCCTCGTCCATTGCTTCCCTGCAAATTTGACAATTTCGTCTTCCCATCTCGCTTTAGGTAGGCCTCTTCTTCTTTTCTTATCTTTTAGGAACCACCATATTATTTTCTTGCTCCATTTCTCTTTATTTCTAATTATGTGCCCTATCCACCTCCATTTAAGTGTCTTCACCTTGATGGCCACATCTTCTACACGTGTCTTAGACCTTATATATGTATTTCTTATTTTGTCTTTTAGTTTTACTCCTAGCATGCTTCTCTCCATAGACCTTTGGCATACTTGTAATTTAATTAAATTTTTCTTTGTTAGGGTCCAAGTTTGGCTGCCGTATGTTAAAACCGGTAAAACACATGAATTGAATAACTTCCTCTTTGTGGACATATTAATTTCTTTGTTCTTCATAACTTCTTTAAGAGACCAGTACCTTTTCCAAGCATTGTTTGTTCTTCTTGCTATCTCTTTTTCCATCTGATTTTCCATAGATATTGTTTGTCCCAAGTAAATGTATTCATCAACAAACTCAATTATTGATGAAATAACATACATACTCTACCCAAAAACTAAACAAGTGGCCAGTTGGCCACAAATATAAATGACTAGCTTTTGCCCGCGGCTTCGCTCGCGTTAGAAAGAGACAAAAAGTAGCCTATGTCAATATCCATCCCTTAAACTATCTCCACTTAAAAAATCACGTCAATTAGTCGGTCCGTTTTTCCGTGAAAGACGGAGAAACAAACAGACATACACACTTTCCCATTTATAATATAGCATATGGATAGCTTTTGCCCGCGGCTTCGCTCGCGTTGGAAAGAGACTAAAAGTAGCCTATGTCACTCTCCATCCGAAGGGATGGAGAGTGACATGACACTTGTGCAGTGTGTTACCAAAAGTAATGGTAGGTACTTTACGTACCTATGATTCACAAAAACAAACAAAAATCTAAACCCGAATCAATCTAAAACCTATTTCCAAATGTACAACAAATAATAATGACGTACTTAATAACATCCAATTAAATTCGAAAGTCGTAGTCGGGACTTTTGACGAATGAAATCAACAAAACTATGAAGTACTCACTAAAGAAAAAATGTTTAATAATAATAACCTAACCCAAAAACTGAAGGTAATTTTTATATGAAGTACAACTTTAAGCAATTAAATAAACAAAAAATCGTGTCAGCAAATCGAATTCTAATGAATTTGTAGCGGAAAATTCAACAATATTCGCATGCGTTTTACACAGTCGTCTCGTCTGCCCGTTCGGGTAAGCAGACTTCACCACGACGCGCCACGCCTCACCCCCCGCCGCCCGTCCCCCTGCTCTACCGCGCGGGGCGCGGGCGCAGCGCTCGTTGTATACGGCACGGCGCATTGGCAAGTTCTCGTGTTTCACATTTTGTAATGACTCAGTAAATATTACATCAGTATAGCTGTAATATTTTGTCTCTGTCGCAAACTTATATCACAACAATAAACCGATCTCCATACATTTTATCCCCTTTGTTTTTTTTCCCACCTTGTGGGTAATTTTTTTTCAAACTTTAAATGACATTTTTATTTATACCTATTCAAAAGCCAAGGAAAAAAGTTTCATCGTTCTAGCTTCAACAATGGCGAATTTCCATTCAAACTTTCATCCCCTATTTTTATTTTACCCTCTTAAGGGTATTTTTTACAAACTTTGAATGTCATATTTATTAATATCTAATCAACTGCCAAAAAAACCGGTTTAAGCTTCTAGCTTACGATACTAAAAAAAATAAAAAATAATAAAAATTACGATACTTTCATACAACATTTCATCCCCCCTTTTATCCCCTTACAACCCTTTTTTCGCAATTAAAAGTAGTCTATGTCCTTTCTCAAGCTCTAGACTATCTGTGCACCAAATTGCATTTAAATCGGTTCAGTAGTTTTAGCGTGAAAACGAGACAGACAGAGTTACTTTCGCATTTATAATATTAGTAAGGATTAAGTACGTAAGTCCTGCGACGGTTCTAACTGAGCTGTAAGCAGACCTAAGAATGGATAGGTAGCCAAACTTAATATACCTATCGTCTAACGATTGTCTGTTTAAATATGTTCAAGAATGGACGTTTAAAAGGCCATAACTTAAAAACGGCTGCACATATTAACACAGTTTCTAAGGAGAAAATATAGAGCTAAGCCTAAACTACCCTAAAAGGTCCGTCGTCAAATTCCACGTTGTATAAAGGATGATTTCAAATACAATAAAACGCAAATAAATCGTGCAGGTGAGTGAAAATATTGGACTCACCGAAGACCACAGATGATGGTGGTGGTGCGGCTGCGGCTGCGCGGCGCGCATGTAGTAGACGAGCGCGTCCAGTACGTAGGCCACGTGCTTGAGAGCGGCCACGTCCAGCACGGGCAGCTGCTCCGCGTGCTCGGCGCTATGCGCGCGAAGCAGCGACAGACAATAGGCCAGAAACTCGCGTCGCGCGCTGCCCGCCTCCACGCCTGCAGAATACGCCAATAACAACATGTAACGCGCAGATCCTCAACTAACGACTCTTCAAACTTATTTAGTTTCTTTGGCATAATGTCACATGCGACCTTGTACTATATAGCTACTATATGTTCACTTATTATATCAATTACGTACCTTGTTCACGGTCTCTAGTTCTAGGACCCTCTGAAAATCCTATAATGCGCGTCGCAGGCGAAGTGAAAGACGTGGCACGCCGTAGGGCGGGCGCGTTGGGCCGCCCGCTCTCCACTGTCGTTGTACTTACGTTGTTGGATGTCAGAGACGCACCGAATCTAAAAACAGTATTTATATTAGCCAATTTTCAATTTGTAAGTAATAAATAATGGATTTGTTTATGAAAACTGATATATTTACCTTAGTTGTGCTTCAGTAGCGTCCATTACAGTCACTAACCAATCCCACGTTGGTTTAAGTTGTCTTTCGAGGTAGCATTGCAAGCGTAACGCTTCGCGATATGAGAGTGGCAACATGCGAGGTATGGGCAATGAGACGCGCTCGTACTCCCATAGTAAATCGGCTATTTGACGAATGACGATGCCTGTCAAAACAAGACACGTTATCGAAACAGGAGACATGGCAAGAACATTATTTTTCAATACAGTTGCTCAAAAAGTGCCCTTTTATTGTCTGTTTTGCGTGCGCAAAGTTTGTTTTTGCGAACTAGTGCTTTTTACTTTTCCAATTTTTTTAAATGTAGATGTGTTCCAATTCATGACTGCTTACCGAAGAGTATTATTGTTCGTTAACTTTACCGAGGCGTAATACAACTAAACACCTACTATTAACGCCAAAATATTAAAGATATTGATATTTCATATTTCAATATTTACTTCTTCATCATAATAATGATCATTAATTAAAAACATTAACATTGAAAACAGTTCTTATAAATCTGTGTGTATGAAACGGAACAGTGTCAACGAAACGTCAGTCAAAGTAGAGGCGTTTTTCAATCAGGTAAAGATGTTCGAAGGGTCTATTAGACATGACGATACGATTTGTCACATGCGATTTATTATTTTGTTAATGACAAATAATGGTTATGATATTGAAAATGAGTAAGTAAAGAAGATAAGATAAACATTTTGAAGATGTTCTTGATAGTTTAGTTACAATAAATAGTGTTACGGAAGTAATAAAAAACTTTCAAATTCGTTCTTATGTATTTAATTTTTTTTCGCATCTGTATTGAAAAACGTCGTTCGATACACGTGCGGACATGTCATTTTTCACTCATCCCGAGTATTGCCACTCGCCTACGGCTCGTGTCAGGATACCTCGGGACTCGTGAAGTAATGACGTACTTTCCGCACTAGCATCGAAATGTACTATTGCCCTTCGGGATATTTTATACGAGTCGATGGAGCACTATAAAAATAATCATTACTATTTAACTAAGTGTAGCAGTATAGTACATTACTGCAGCCGCCGGGAAAGAGGGGGTTGCAGGCTGAGTATTATAGACGGATAATTACGAAGCCTGCAGGCCCCTTTCACGCCTAGGCATGTATAGTGCTTTTCTCAAACTAATGCAATGAAATAAATAAATACACCATTCAAATAATAAATGTTTAATATGGTATAATTTAAACACAGTGCTGCCAAGTCATGTATTTTCAAATTTGCCGCCATAAACATACTGCCAATTTTAGACATGCTTAACTACATTTTCACTCCATTTATAACATGGGTTGAACTTAAAATAATATATTAAGAATATTTAAAATTTCACTTTAAGTATTATAGTAATTACTTAAATACAGCGAATTGCTTTATACAAAATCATGTTTTTGAACGAAACTTTAGGATTAGGAACAATGACGTTTGTCAATTCTAACCTCCATTTAACAACAAAACCAAACAAAACCAACAAATACATTTTCTGAAAAACCTTGGGCATTTTTTTCTGTCTTCCAACTTAAGAAATTTTCATATGTTTTCATATATCTATCTTTTGATTTTGGCGGCAACAAGTTATTTATAGCTAATTGAGCCTCCGCCCTTAATTCTGGCGGTGTACAGATGGTTTCTTCATTGCTGCTATCACCGGAACTCATATTTAATCTTTTTTTATGAATATAAAAATAAATTCCACAAGAGTAAGGTTTTTTTTTAATTTTCCCTCTAATCCCGCCAGAATGTTTTTTTTTACGGAAGTGATCCATTTTACGCTTGTGCAGTTTTTGGATATACCGTATTAGGGCTATTATACACAATAATTAGGTATTAATGATAAATAAACATATAAAGCTAAATGCTAATGATATTGAATGTTTTCTTGTCTCTAGTGAATTGAGTTTTGTCAATATTTATAAAGTTGAAGTATAAAAATGAAATTAATCTAACCATACAGATTTTTTTTGTTATTATCGGTTCGTGTGTAATAAGCATTAACGCGAATATTTTTGGTCCGATAAAGTTCGGACCTATTAAAATAAACAGTTGTTTAACCTGTTTATGAACACAGTCGCCATGTTTATATTCAAATTAAAAAAAATGATTTCCCGGCCTAGGCCTGCAACGACATATTTCCCGGCCGCGTATGAGACACGTAAGGACGATATTTCATTGCATGTTTGAGAAAAATATATTTTCCTTAAAGCCTTTACAAGCCGTTTCAAATTATTCTTGCTCAACGTGGCTATAAGCAATTAATAGTAATTGTAAATTAGACAAACCGAAAGCCCTGGCGAGGTAGGAAGCGGTGGTAGAGGTAGAATGTGGGTCGTGCGCGCCGGCAGCCGCGGCGGCGGCCGAGCGGCGCAGCGACGCGGGGTCGATGAACACCAACGACGAGCCGCCCGCAAGTCGCACGCCGCCCGCGCTGCTGCTCGTGCCGCGGGTGCTCTCGCGAGAACTACTTACATAACATTTCATTCAACTAATTAGAAATTTAAGTACTATGGTGTAGATAAATAGAACAATTTGAATTTAGAAGAAGTATACAATGTGATAAAATTGTTTCATTAAATACAAACGAACTAAATAAGGTATGATACCGTATGGCCCACTGCATGGAGTGCGGTGCGAGGTTGGGGCGCGAAGGCGGCGCGGCGCGGCGCTCGAGCGCCTCACCGTCGTGGAGCGGCGGCTCCGCCTCCGCGTCCTGCTCGTCAGTCTCGCCCGCTTCGCTGTCCTCGTCCTCGGGTTGCGTCGAATCGCCGCTCTCGTCTTCTGGGTATAGAAGAAGAGAAGCTATTCCTGACAAACAAAATGTTCTGTTCTGAGAGGACTCTGAAGTCCGTATACAAGTGCTACCACTCTCCAATCTCGTGTCATCGGTAAACACGCTGCGTGTTGTGCTCCTACCACTGTCCAACCATTAGGGAATAATAACCTAATAAAAATATTTAGTTAGGAATCGAATATATTCTTTTTATATATATATATATATATATATATATATATATTTAGTTCTTTTTTTTTGTTCCTGACGACGTGTACGTAAGTCCGGTAAAGAAATTTGATTAACGTAGCGCTGCGCAACTCGTCACAATGCCAACAACATCAGAACCCTATCGGCTATAAATTGTTACTGTGACAAGGTACGAAAAGGTACATAAATCAAATTTCTTAACTGCACATACATATAGAACAGCCCCGTTGCCCGAGTTATAGGTAGTTCCACCAGAGTTGAGGTCACGGAACAACAACGTTGCCATGTAGTAACATAAGTATTTTGAAATTACTGTTATTTTAGGTATCCTGCCCTTTCGCCAATAAATGTTTCACAAAATTTCACTTCCCAAGAATCATTTCGCAATATGTAGTTTCATTTCCCAAATCAACGTTCCGCATAATGACATTACACAATTTATTCATTTGGTCAAATTGTCATGCACGCAATTCATTTTGTCGAGTTTTTATAAGGCAAATATTATAAAAAAAATTTTTGTTCAAATTGTCACTTCTTACATTCAGCTTGAAGCATACATTTGATAGTTTTTAAGAAAAAAAAAACCGACTTCATTTGGTTCCCGGTAAAAGTGAAATTTTGAATTTGTTTGAGTTAGCCAGTTTACTTCACAAATATCCAATACACCGCACGTGTACGATTGAAAATTGAGGAGCTTTCTTAATGTCCCAGGGCGTCCATCATTACATGTGAAGTATAATCAAACGGAACTCCCTTGTAGACCTTTAAAACAAACAAAATAACAATGTATTAAATTGGATGACAGACTGTAAATTATCGAGCAGTTTCATTATGCCATCCCTGATTATCAACATCAGGTCCACTCCAGCAAAATGATGGCCACAGTAAGAAAATGCCTAAGCTAATTATGAACACCCTCTAATCACAGTGAACGTGCCGTTCAAATTTGAGGAGTTCTCTGAATTCTTCTAGAACTCCATCATCAGAATATAAATCAAATCAAAAAGATGAATGTCATAACTAGGATAATAAGTAGAGCTAGGTTTATCGACCAGTTCCACTGTGCCATCCCTGGTCTTCATCATCAGGTCCACTTCATCAAAATGTTGGCTCCTCCAAAACAATGTTTTAGTTACTTAAGGAAACCCTTAAATCAGAATGCATGTGCCGTTACAATTTGAGGAGTTCTCTCAATCCCTCATGAAGTCCTACATCAAAATAGAACTATAATCAAATAGGACTATCTTGAAGGTATTTCTACCTAACGGAGTAGGCTAACCCTGCGTTAACTGTCATATTCCATATGAAAAAAAAAATCAACTACGGGTTACTTGGCTGACTGCGACCTTCTACAAAAACGAACGGCTCCCAGAAAAGTCGGTTAGGTTAGTTTAGAACTGCGACCTCATACAAAAATTATTAGCTGTCCAAAAGGAAGTTAAATTTTTAAAAATATACTGACGTTTTTCTAGTGACTGTCAAGATAGGTGCGACTACGAAAGAAGCGAGGAGAGGCGTGTTAGGTCAACCGTGCGTTACCCAACTGCGTGCACCGCGCCAGCGTGCTCACGAAATAATAGGGATGACGACTAGGTTGAAAAACTATTATTCTAATTAGTCCGTCAGTTAGATTATCTAAAATTATTAGACACGTATTTTTTCCTTTTTCAATTTAACTAAAATTGACGAAGATAAAGAGCATCAAAGTTCCGGGGTGGGGGCTTGTGACGTCACTCCTAGGTAAGAATTGTACCTAGGAGTGACATTACGCGAAACTTGAACGCACTGTATTTTTGTCATTTTTGATTTGACAAACAAAAGAAAAAATACGTGTACAATATTTTTTTATAATCTAAAAGACGGACTAAATGGATTTTTTCAGTCGTCTAGCCTATTGTACAACCTAAATGTATTAGTATTTTGGGAAATGTATGTTATTATGCCAAACAAATCCTTTGACTAAATAATATTTGGTTAAATCAAGTTTGACCATTGATATTATTTGGGAAACAGTTTTTTGCCAAAATAAGTCCTGCAAACTGAAAAAATTGATAAGTTGTTTTGGCATTAGATTTTTTGGGAAATGAAAATTTGGGAATAATAGTTTGGGATGTGCCATTTTTTGGCAAGTTCAACAGTAGGTAAGTTGAAAAAATCGATCAAAAAGATTTTATACCTATTAAAAATATATTTTAAGTGTTTTCATTGACATTAGACCTGTCTATATACAAACATTTTCAAGAGATTATTAACCATAATGTAGGTTTTATTTTGTTTAAGTTTTATTTTGTGGCATTTTTACCACTGTAATTGTATGCCGCTAGTGTGGCTGACATAGGATGTTGAAGCGCTCGAAGCAGATTTACCAATTTGACCGGGAGTAATAATAGTTACATGAAAAGTATAAGTGTACCTCCATCAGATCCTTGCGCCGCTCCAGTTGCAACACTTCGCTGGGCCGGGTCCGCGTTGTCCTGGTCGTCCGAGTCGCTCTCCGTTTCCGCCTCAGCCAGCAAGTCTAATTCGCTTTCACTCTCCCCGCCTTCTGCGCGCTCTGTGCCGTTTTCCACAACCACATGTTGATCTTGACCTCTGAAAACAGAAACGTAGCCATCAAAATGTCTTTGTATTTAAAAAATTAAGATTGCACATCGAACAGTCAAGAGAAAATTAAACTGTTTACAACATTTTGAAGGGTCTTCTACTGTACTTTTCACGTGGTCTCGAATTGAGCCTGACACTCTCTGATGAGCCCGTATGTGGCTCGGAAGCCGAACTTAGTTTTAAATGTCCGGTCACACAAAGCACAGAAAAGCTGTCCCAACAAAGTGTCCGTTGGAAACATTCGCTTCAGGGCAAGCAATTTGATGAAGCGTAATGATTACCTATCACCCATGGGATCGTCGTGGTGCTGATTATCAGTGGGCGGGACAGGCGCAGCCGTATTGGGCTCATCTGTCTCGGAGGCGTCATCGTCTCCTCCTAGGGCTTCGCCCGCGACCTCGTCCGCGTATTCGGTCGCGACCGGTGTCGACGACCTGTCGGCAACTAATGTGGAACTGCCCATCGACGTGCCTCCCGTGCCCGCATCCCGACCCGGCGCAGCGTTCGATTCTCTGAACAATACATCGCGCGTTACAGAAGCTTGTTGCGATTATGATTTCCACAATATATTGGCCATTTAATGTATGAAATATGATAACCTATACATACCGTCGGGAGTGCGCAAGACGTGACGCTGCTGTAGATAGTGGCTCAACTCCGAATAAATCTTCACTTCCGTTAACAAGATCAACAAATGTTGTTGCTAGAGGGAACGGTGCCGTAGGGCGCACGACGCCTAGCCGCACAGGGGCGAGTAGGGCATCCGCTGCCTCGACCAACTCTTCAACTGCTAGAGCCACCAAAGCGGCGAAAACGCGCCGACACCGAACCAACGAAGAAGTTATTGAAAGTGGCCTAAAAACAAAATCATATCTTCTAGAGTCTGTTCTGAACATAAAAAAAGAGATAATTTAATTTTTTTAATTATCATACCCCTTCTTTTTAGCGGCACCAGGTGCCATTTCTACGCTGAATATGACAAATATCCGAGCAACAGAGCGTACAAATCTGCGTGCCACTTCACGCGCTCGTTCTGGACGTCCTGGGATCGTTTCGTTCTGCTGTTCTCTTATCAACGTATTCAGAAGTGTATCAAGCATCTAAAAAAATACCTTGTTGGTTAATATGGATTCTTAGAGCACACATCTTTTATGCAAACGTGAGTATAAATAAAAGTTACCTCGTTGGTGCACTTAACGATGAGTGCATGAGTAAACTTGTCGAGCAACGTGGTTCCGGATTGGTGAGGCGCGGGGCTGCCTGGCCGGGTGTCACCCTCTCCGGTTGAGGCGTTGGCTCCGCAAGACACGGCTGCTTCCACCGCCGCCCAGTCACCTACCAAACAATGTTATTAGTTTTTTACCTACGGCAACCACTACTGATGGTTTTATTGACACATGGTTATCTGAGAAATTGAACACTAACAATGCAAATCACAAATTATCTTGACCACAGATGCCAAGATCTGATTTACGCGTGCATATTGAAAAGTCGTGTAAAATATGTATTCTATGGATTGATTTATTAAAGACAGAATGAGCAACTACGTTTCATATCAAACATCATATTTAGGTAACAGCAGGAAAAAAACAGTCCAAAAGTAAACTGTCTGAAATTAACGTTGTAAAGTTAAGGTCTTAAATTGAGACCCTTAATTGTTGCCATTTAGGGTTTACTTTCAATTGGTCATAAAATTATAAACATTAAACAGTTATTTATTACAAGGGGGCAAAGTTGCTGTTTAATTCTCGGGCTTATATTGAGACCCGAGCAAGCGAAAGATTCCAAAATCAGAAAGATCCAAAAAGGGTCTCAAGGCACGAGAGTTGAACAAACTTTGCCGCCGATTGTAATACAACATTTTTTACCCTCACTATTGCAAGGAAAATAAAGACTGCATACGATTACAAATCTTATCCACATGTAATTTTTCTTGAAGAAACCTTTCAAAATACCATTTAAAAATTTGTCATACAGTACTCCTGGTACTTAGATATTGCCAACAGCTTACCAAGTGCGGTATAAGACATGACCGATTTTAGGTGTGACCTCCAATTGCGCATATTTACTATGGCCATATAGGACTCACTTATACTGGACGGGTGGTAAGTGATAGGAATTAGAGCAAGGTCAAATTGCTTTCCCCACATGTGGATAAAATGCGTTTTTCCGCGCTAGTTTTAAAGGACAGAACAGCGCTTTCCGAGCTAGTGAGGGAATAGTACATTTCGATGCTAGTGCGGAAAGTATGTCATTATTTCATGAGTCCCGAGGTATCTTGCCACGAGCCGTAGGCGAGTGGCAATACTCGGGACAAGTGAAAAATGACATATCCGCACGTGAATCGAACGACGTTTTTCAATACAGATGCGAAAAAATTAAAATAGTATATAAGAACGAATATGAAAGTTTTTTTATTATTTCCGTGACACGATTGTAATACAATTGATATATTAAGAACATCTTCAAAATGTTTATCTTATCTTCTTCACTTTCTCATTTTCAATCTCATAATAATTATTTCTCATGAACAAAATAATAAATCGCATGTGACAAATCGTATCGCCATGTCTTATAGGCCCTTCGAAGTCTTCGAACATGTTTACCTGATTGAAAAACGCCTTTACTTTGACTGACGTTTCGTAGGCTCTGTTCCGTTTCATACACACAGATTTATAAGAACTGTTTTCAATGTTAATATTTTTAATGAATGATCATTATATGATGAAGAAGTAATTATTGAAATATGAAATATCAATATCTTTAATATTATTGCGTTAATAGTAGGTATTTAGTTTTATTACGGCTCGGTAAAATTATTAAAATTAACGAACAATAATATTCTTCGGTAAGCAGTCATGAATTGGAACACAACTAAATTTAAAAAGATTGGAAAAGTAAAAAGCACTAGTTCGCCAAAAAAAGGGCACTTTTTGAGCAACTGTATTGAAAAAATATTATTTAACATAATGACTGAACACCGAGAATTTCTACAATTGGGTACGTACTGAGTAAGAATAGTAGGGCGCGGCGTGCAAATCTTGGTGGCTCCAAGTCGTGATCGGGGGCATCAACCTCCGCGTCAGAGCCGGGCTGCTTGCGGGGACCTCGCCCTCGGCCTCCGCCTGCCCTAAATTGACGCTGTTCGACTGCTTGCCGGCCGACAGTTTGCACAAGGAATAGCAGAATCGACTCGCCCCTGCAAACATATGAATTTGTAAGATTTTGCTTTCAACTCAGAGAAACGTCAATGCCAGATTCTGCATGCAAAAATGCACGCGGCATGTTCCACTGCAGCAAATCAAATCCACATTGTTCTCGGCTGCAGCGAACATGAGTGCCGCGTTGCGTAACCTAGATCCGGCTTTAGATTCGGATTTACATTGGAACAACAAACTACGATGTTTACAAGTCATTACATCATTCAGTCATTCATCATCAAGTCGTTTCAAATCAGGCCTTATATTAATAATGAACATGCACTTTATTTTCATTCTAACCTTGAATTAAAGTGCGTGGCCAGCTGCGTGTCTTTAGCGAGTCTTATAAGTAAATCGCAACGAGCCGCCCAGTTGCCGCCGACCAGAGCCTTGCAGCGGCATTTTTCCCAGCAGTCACAGTACGCCGTTGGTGACGTACGCTTTAGTTTGCAATCGTGGCCTTTGTGACACACCTGAAAAACAATCGTTACCATATTCAACGGCCTCCTAGCCCAGTTGGTAGTGACCCTGCCTACGAAGCAGGAGGTCCCGGGTTCGAAACCTGGTCATGGCATTCGTTTATCACGAATATTTGTTCCTGAGTTATGGATGTTTTCTATGTATTTAACTATTTATATGTATCTATCTATTATATATATTGAGCTTACCGTGGGACTAGGTCGATTTGTGGAAGATTGTCCCACAATTTTTTATTGTTAATTTATATCCATAACTATGTTCCCTATACTGCTACTAGAATTTCGGAGTAATACCTCGAACCGATGCAACAAAGCCACTCTCTCCATTAGAATTACTAATAAACGAGAATAAATCGTGATGAGAGGGAATAAAGCTTAACATTAATTTCTCCAATATGCTCGGAAATGTTCACATTAATGCAGCAAAATTGGTACGAAAAGAACCTCCTTATGTACCGACTCAAATTAAAAAAAATCGAATTCATTATTTTACGGTTTTAGCGGCCAGGAAGTTGTACTAAAATCCATTACTGTATTGTTTTTTTTTTTTTTATAAATATTTGGACTATCAATATTGCAAACAGCCAAAAATACTTTAGCCGCGACCAAACGGTCTGCACAGACGAGACAATCTGATTGACATCAAATTATCAATCTGATCATATCGTGATTAAAAATGCCCCGCCTGGGCTGGCTTTGTAGTAGTGTAGTAGTTCTAGAGAGAAGGAGATCATATGCTTGGTTGTCTCGTTCTATCGCGAGTTGCATACGGCTCACTGTGCAAGGTCTTGTAGATACGGCTTAATAAAACTAAAGACATTTCAACTTTTTTTATGAACACAACCGTGCATTAAAAGAAAGTTTAGGCGGGAACCTTATTTTTCCTTTCAAATCTTATGCAAGAATACATTTTATTTCCTTTCATGTTTGGAGAAAAGCACTATATATGCCTCGGACGGAAATATAATTTCGTGGATTCGTATGTAATTTGTAAAAATACTCATCCACGAAATTCGGTTTCCCGGCCTCTGCAATAATGTACTTTTTTTTTACATTAAAACAAACATTATCCCAATGTAGTTGAAGGTGATAAAAGCGCACTTTTTGATTAAAACATTCGACCACCTAACCAATATTAATATTTAATGCTTCGAGCAACACGGAAGGGACACGTCATAGCGACATCTTACCGTACAAATTATTCTGTTACTTTTTACGGGGAGGAAAGTTGCACACAGACGCACTTCTCACACATTACATTCAAAAACCACTTCGTAATGACCAAAACTCGGAATTTTCACGGCAAAACAAAAGACTGTCGCAATCTTACTAGCCTTAGAAACATTTTTATCGATATCGATAGTTGCGTAATAGAAGAAGAAAGACGGTCCATAAAATAAACAAAATATTTGTTTAAAAAAAATATGCGCGGTGTAAAATTTAGATAGAACTAAATGCTGCAATTTCTTCTTCAAAATCTCCGTAAGTACACACACCGGCATATGAAATTTGATTGGGTTTCTGACAGTGATAACTCTCGACATTCTCTGGGAGTAGACAGTTTCGTTTATCACTATAAAGCCATTTATGTATACTCAATGATCGTTCAACTTCACTCGACGTAAAGGTCATTGGGCATTTTGTTCGGGCATTTGAGCCACGGTGTACACAGACGAAATAGAGCTAGATGTGTAGATAAATGTATCTGCAACTCAGTGGTATAGGTCGCATTGCAGGGTATGGGAGAATTGAGGAATATGGGTTTGTTTTAGTTAATTAATTGCGATTAGCGTTAATTAACTACGCTTTGATTTTTCTATTTGTCTCTAGATGGAGCCATGGTAGCAAAATGAGCATTTTGTTTTATATAGTAGACAATTGAAACATAATTTATTTATAAGGTATTAATCATAGATTTTATTTATTATACAACACTGGAGACCGAATGTGTGCAGAAATACTTTTATTTAACATTTTGATGTCACGCCACAACAGCGATATCTTGTATTTAGTAGATGAACCGAGCTGAAAGCTTAATTAATTACAATTAGTTAATTGTTAACTAAAAAAGTCGCTTTATGTTGGCTCATGCAGGTGTTGAAGCACCGATATATGTTACGAAAAAACAGCAATAAAAATATCTGTATCATGTTATATACGAGTTGTGTGTACAAAGTAGTTTCGCTAAAATATTAATAATATTCATCGAAAAATATTTTGTAACTACTAATTCTAGCACTCTGCGTACTTTCGGAAATAAGTTGATATATCGACATGAATATTTCCTCATTTTCTTTTAAATAATGTATATAAATACTGTTTTTCTACTCCAGCACTTCTAATTGTCAATTAGATGACTGACAGCGATATTCAAAAAGTCTACATTATAACGTTGTCTATGGTATTCCATAAGAACACTGCTCCTATGGATTTTCATACAATATATTAGCACTGTTGTAGTTTTTTTTAATTTCTTTAGTGGGCACAACATCTTCCCTATTCTGCCACGTTTCTAGATTTAGCTTTTTACGCTATTTTAGCTGTCGTAGAAAAACTAGGGTATGCAACAGCTCATAATTGGGTCTTAAAACTCTCGGGTCTATTATTACAAAACTCGGCATCGCCTCGTTTTGTAACGGCGACCCTCAAGTTTTAAGAACCCTTATTATATCACTGTTGCATAAACTACTATTCCGTAATGCGAGTTTTGAAAAATTACAGGTAAAATGTTCAGTCTATTTTTTATATAACTTTTTTCCTCCGGTCGATAAATTGAAAATTTTAATATAATTTGAGAAGCGGGAATAAGCTCTTTAATTTAAAACTGGTTTGGTCTCTGTACAGTCAAGTGCAAAAATATGGTTTGACATAATCGACTCATAAATATGGTACTACGCTCTTATTACACCGGCATAAGGTGTTATGGGACATATTTTTGAGTAACATGTGCACCACCATATTTTTACACTTGACTGTACGCGAACTTTCATAAAGCGGGTCAAAAACGCCCAATGACCTTTATAAAATTCATTGTAATTGGTATGTTGTTCAGTTCAGGTTTCGTTAGTTTTTCAGATATTTCTCGTAAATTTTCGTAATCAGGATTTCGGTCTAGAACAGCTTCAAATTTGCGTATCACTGGTAAAGTTCATTCCAATTTATGTAACATCGAAATGCTCGAGTGTCTTATGAAACCACCCAAATCACAATGCATGTACCTTTCAAATTTGAGAAGTTCCCTCATTTCCTCATAGATCCCCATCATCAGAAATGGATTAAAAAAAAAATGGAACCAATCTGGAAGTATCTACTTTCAGATAAAATAAGATTTTTTTAAATCAGTTTAGTAACGACGGAGTTCTGAGGTAACAAACATTAAAAATAATAATAATAAGAACGCACCTGCGCCAGTTCTTGAAAATGGTCGTGCCACGCTCTATTGGGATCGATCTATCATCACGGACAGGACTATTGTAGCCAATAAGCCTGACATCGTGCTGGTTGATCGATCGCAACGTCGGGCCGTGCTCGTCGACGTCACCATCCCCCATGACGAGAATCCCGTGAAGGCCGAGAAGGACAAGTCCAGTAAGTACCTAGACTTGGCTCACGAAATAACCGCCATGTGGGATGTTGACTCGACGATCATTGTCCCGATAGTCGTTTCAGCGAACGGTCTCATACCGAAGAGTCTTGACCAACATATTGAGAGACTCTCGCTAGGTGGATGGATCAAGGGTCAGATGCAGAAGGCGGTAATCCTGGACACGGCGCGTATAGTCCGGCGGTTCCTTTCTCTGCGGCCCTAACCACCGGCAGCTTGGACCCTGCCCCGTTGCCGGCGGCACTCTAGGCTAGGTTTTTTATAATGTGTTTATGTTTTATATGTTGTTTTTTGTGTGTTGTTTTATATTTTACTTTTATAGACAAATTGTAAAAACTTAGCGTAAGAAATAAAACGAATAAATTTTTTTATAATTAAATCGTAATAAAACTGATGTTCGGAACAGGGATGTTGCGAATATTCGCATCCGCATCGGCAACCGCGGATCTTCCGCATCATTTTCGAAATCCGCATCCGCATCCGCCTCCGCATCAAACCGATGCGGAGTTGATGCGGATGCAGATGTGGAACAAGTCAATGCAGGAACGTCTCGGTTATGGCGCACGTGCTAGTTAAAGTAGGCAATTTCACGATTATCCAATAGGAATATTGTTACTTTTTCCTGATTCGTCGATAGTGCTCTTGCGTCCTTGAAGGATAGCGACAAGAAATGACGAGTTTGTTTATTTTGATTTTAGTGTTGACATGCTATTGTAGGACGAAGGGTGTCGTATAAATCGTATAATGAGAAGTTAATAGGTAAATAAACATTGGGAAGAGTGATTTGATTAGCAGTGCTGCGGGCCTTATTTATGACCCCCTGAGAAATCGTCTTAAACCGGAAAAGGCAGCAAAGTTATTGTTTATTAAGTATAACTCGCCTATATTTATGTTTAAATATTAAACTGTCCTTTTTTCAAAAATTAATACAAAATGTTAATATTAGAGGTTTTTTTATGTACCTACATAACATCCGCTTCCGCGGATGAGAGCCATTTAAAATCCGCATTCGCATCCGCATCCGCGGATGTCAAAAAATTGGCATCCGCAACATCCCTGGTTCGGAATATGGTTGTACGGAACGGATGTTGCGGCGGTCGCTTTTCAGGTGAGATTGAATATTGCATTTTTTTATTTTGTAGGTTAAATCACACGTAAAGCAGTCTATAGTGGATGTCACTTCGTTATGTACAAATTTGGGGTATTTGGCTAAACACGTTTCTAACCAATCTTGCACTATACTCATCTTTAAAGCAAACAAGTCCGTTTCAAAGCGTTTTACAAATACTATAGTTGCCGATTTCTAAGTCTGAACTTTTGACACATCGAAATACCCGTAGAACGTAAACGCGCAAGACACTTTGGAATTATAAACAAAATCCCATAAAGATATTACAGCTAGTCATGTTCATAAACACAATATTTCACTTTTCATAAACATAATGTGATGAATGTTACATTTTTTCATACATTCGTTATTGAATATTTTACGATAACAATTTAGCACGCCAACAGTTACGGTCTACGCCGTTTTTTTTTTAAATTTAGTGTTGTGACCATGTCTGCTGTTCCGATTCATACAACTGTCTGTTAATCGATAAAAATCGATCTTGTTATCAATAGGCAATACAGTAAAAAATCAAAACAAAACAATTAAAACGAAAATAAAAGTAAGTACGATGTGGAAAAAAATGTTATTTAAAATAAGACAAATTAACTATGAAGGTTTTTATCTTACATTTTAAGAATTCAACAGTATTGATTTCTGAACGAAACTAAGATGACTTTGGAAAAAATCGTATGACAAATGCGCAGCGCAGTTTGTCGAAGTTTCTCGGTCTTATCAAATACAAATCCGTAGTAGTAAAATCGAATCAAACAATTCATCACTAAAATCAATAATCGCTGAATTTGACAAACGATTTGTCTTAGCCTCATCACTAAGTACGTCAATACTCAAGTGTCAAAAGTTCAGACTTAGAAATCGGCAACTATATTTAGAGTTTTTGACACAATTTGTTGTTGTCTTATATTCGTAGAGTACTAATTTTCTGAAGTGTATATTATTGTCAATGAGGTGGTACTGTCACTTCATTTAAAATGTTACTTCTTTGTTCCCCGACTTCGGCAAAGCCAAAAGGACGGGTTATTTTATTTATAACACACTATTGTAAGATTAAGATCAAATAACACATACGAAACAATCTCAGACTTACTATTTTAACTAATAAATTATTCGTTAATATTATACTCGATATCGATAAAAACACTAAAGAGAATGTCATTGGACTTTCAGGACTGTGTAAACAAACCGCCATATTGAAATTGTCTTTGAATGATGAATTTACTAGCGATGGGGAAGTGCTATTTTAAGTCAAAATAAATCGATTACTAAAATACCAAAAGTAAAACACATCTCATCTTCATATTTTTAATCGGTTTAATCTTCTGAAAAATCGGTGCTTGAAGTTTTACTAGAGTCACTAGTCTTAATTATAAAAGGTGGCGTTACATCATTGGTATACCCTATCGATGATGCTGTCTAAATTTTTCATTTTATGCTCTTCTCCTATTACATGATCCACGCATTTCTTCCACTGCATGCATCCGCATCTGAATTTAGGTATTTATTTAATTTTAAGTATATTATACCTTACGCTAAGATCCTTTACTCATTTACTTACCGTGTAGTGTACACTATGCCTATATCAGGTAGATACCGTGAGTACCGGCATTACAATGTCACTAAGTTTAGTCACATCCCTAAACGTCATAGACAAACGTAGAATATAAAAGAAACAAAAACGTCATTGCATTTTGTCGAAATAACGTCACTTTTAAATCGTATTGAATTTTCAATGAAATTTCCAAGATTAAGTAATTTTTCCTATATTATTTGTTTTTACGAGAAAGGCTATTTTAATAGTGTATGTTTTCAATGACTTTTGATGAGGTGGTGTGAAACTTTAAGGAGTAACAGTGATAAATCAAAGTGACGCCGTTTGTTTACATAGTCCTGAAAGTCCAATGACATTCACTTTATAGTATGATTGCGGCAGTCTCTTGTTTTGCCGTGAAAATTCAGAGCTTTGGCAATGACGATACCAACACATAGAAAATGATACAAGTTAATCTTGCACACTTCGATTTATTTTTGTGTATATACTATACTAGTCACAACACAGACCCGCGTATGCCCATTTGGTCTTGTACTTCAGCAGAGGGGAAACGGTGCGTATGCCGACTCGCCTCCCTGTGTTGCTGGAAGATTTAATGGCATGGTTGTTGACGATTATTTGTTACCCAACGCTGTGATATAATTTAGAAACAACGCAACGTACGAAGGAAAAAACTGTCGGTTTTGAGACGTTAATGCAGGAAGGGAAACCAAACTTATAAACCGAGGATATAAAAATAGGACGTACGTTCTTTAAGACCATGCAACTCATGCAAGTGGAAAATAGATAGTTAAGTTTTTTGTCCTCACTCCTCAGTCTACAGTTTGATTTAGGTACAGAATAAGTATTTACAGAAGCTTCCGTTTCACGTCTAACAATCTTAACTACAACGTCAGAGATTTCCATGCTGCTGTCATACCTAATTGTAAAATCATATACCTTATGCATAGAAGGTAATTCGACTCATTATTTCAAAGGAATACTTTTTTGTGTTACTAATCGTCCTGCAAGAAATATATTATGCGTATATACTGTAAACATATTTTTCTTATTTACATTATCATTCAATTGTTTTCAAATTATACATGCGTGCTTAAGGATATTTTAATCCAAAAGTGTGGTGCAAAGATACAGTCTAACTAACAAACACGCTACCTGTTTAATCTCTGGACAGAAATTCTCAGCGACACTTCGGGCGATTACATTGTAATCCCTGGGTGCGTAGCCAAGATACCATTCGCTAACGCTTAGCAGCGTGGCGTAATTTTCTCTCTCTATCACTCTTCCTTATTAGTGCGACAAAGACAGTTGTTTCGTTCGCGACTGAACGTTAGCGATTGGCATTTTGGCTACGCACGCGGTAAAGTCGAGTTCATAAATATTTGTGCTGCTGAATGCATAATATGTAAGCACTTACACCTTAATGTCAATGTCCTAAGGGTGTACAGATATTTATGAGGCCTTGGAAATACTTATATATTTATGCACTCAACTTTATTTTTCCGGGTGTCAGAACGTCTTTGCGGTCAAAATATCAAACAATTTTCAATACACTTATTATTTAGCGTTCAACCGCAAGACATTTTAAATATCCTTAAAACAACGGCTATTCCTTATACTAGCAACTCCTTATACTAACGCGGTCGCGTACGATATAGTCTGGCAAACCAATATTTTGTCTGCAACAGTAGAATAAAAAAACAGCTAAGTGCGAGTCAGAATCGCGCACGAAGGGTTCCGTAACTTTATCTAAAAATACGTCTAAAAAAACATGCCTGTTCTATGGGAGCCCTCCCTCCCCTTAAATATTTGTTTTATTTTAATCTAACTACTTATTTTTTATAATAAATAAATAACGAGCAAAAGAATAACGTTTGTTATATGGAAGCCGCTTTAAATATTTATTGTTATAACGGCAACAGAAATACATCACATGTGAAAATTGCAACTGTATAATAACTACCACAGTTTTTGAGATACAGCCTGGTGAGAGACAGACGGACGGACAGCTAAGTCTAAGTAAAATAGGGTACCGTTTTACCCTTTTGGGCACGGAACCCTAAAAACTACAACCATCCCTAATTTTGTGTAGTAATATTAGCATAAGAAATAGATTCAATAGATATAAATATCGTGAGCGTCAGAATGGTGGGTGGACCTGGGGGATTCGAATGAATACTAGCCAGATATTTAGTACCTTTTACGTACTATTTAGTACCTCTAATAATTTTTTGTGTACGAGTACCTCTCCTGGAAACTTGATATCTCAAAATTTAGGTCCACCCGCCAACCTGACCGCAGGATGGCGGGTGGACCATTGGAAAACGTTCAAATCCTGCGTTATATTTCATGATTTGTATATAAAAATTTAGTACCTCCTGTGTACTTCTGTAAACAAGCATCATTTTAGAAATAAACCTTAGGCTGACGTAGTAATTGAGAAAATATACTTCGAGCGCTCGCACGCCGTCAACAACACAACATAAAGTACAACATGTACTTATACAATGAATTAGTAATTTAGTAATTATAATATAACTGCTGCGTTTCACTAAACGGTTTAGATGTTGAGCATAGACAAACAAATGTTCATTGTATACGTGTTGTATTGTATGTTGTGTTGTTGACGGCGTGCGAGCGCTCGAAGTATATTTTCTCAATTACTGCGTCAGCTTAAGGTTTGTTTCTAAAATGATGCCTGTTTATGGTAGTACACAGGAGGTACTCAATTAATATATACAAATCATGAAATATAACGCAAGCTTTGAACGTTTTCCAATGGTCCACCCGCCATCCTGACGTCAGGTTGGCGGGTGGACCTAAATTTTGAGATATCTTGTTTCCAGGAGAGGTACACAAAATATTATTAGAGGTACTAAATAGTACGTAAAAGGTACTAAATATCTGGCTAGTATTCATTCGAATCCCCCAGGTCCACCCGCCATTCTGACGCTCACAAATCTCTCTGTCTTTGCTCCAGTACAGCGACAAGCAACCCCTGTCTTTGCGTTTGTTTTTTTTTCTATCTGCAACAATAACTACTTATTGACGTTTGGAGTAGTTTAGATGACGTTTTCAAGCAAAATGTATTTTCAGTTGTTCATAACTGCAACGGACTAGCAACTAGTTAATGTTAAAAAGTTGCCCATAAATCATTTAAATGGACATCTTAGTCAGGCAATGATAAATGACCAAATGATTAATGCTCCAAAGAACCTTATTTATTGTAATTTTTATAATACGAGAATGAATTCTTAACACAACACAGCCCAACCTATGTTTAAATTTAGATACGATTTACAAAATTACAGCAATAACATCTGATCAGTAAACCCTATCCAAGAAGCGTCGCTGATGTATCACAAGCACATCCGTTACAAACGACCGCAACTGCAACATTCGTCGTGTGCACAAACAAGTGAACAGCCTCTCATAAACGCATTCTCCGTTCCGTTCGGTAATATAAGTTTCAAGCCATATCCTTATAAATGTTTAACGAGTGGAACCACAAAGTCGTTTAACCTACACAGTTTTTAACAAGAAATAAGTAAATATATTTTTCAGTCCTCCGGCCGGTAAGCGCCACTTTACGCAAAACTAAATTGCCGCCTGCCGGCTCCGTCGGACTGAAAAATAGTATACAAACCTCGGCCGGTAAATGGGAAAGCCTCGGATCACATGTTAGTCGACCTCGGCTTCGCCTCGGACGACAATTACATGGCATCCGAGGCGTTTCCCACTTAAACGGCCTTGGTATGTAATGTACTATTTCTCAAACATGATCGTAAATGTATGCATTTATGTCACGAAATGAAGACATGAAGTTTCTTGTTTACGGCTCCCCCCATTTACTTCTTGGCCGGCGGCCGTGAAGTAATGTATGGCGTAAGTATGAACGAAACATTATTTTCCGCTGCTCTAACTTTTTAATTTGCGTACTAACACTAAACTGACAAAGGAAAAATTACATACAGCCAACGACCATTAGATACTTGCGACATTACAAAAAACAAATTCTATGTTTCTATGTATATTTATGTGCGGTTAAACATGGTGCTCGAATAGCTCATTTAAATGGCATCTTTAAAAAATAATAAGGTGGCAAATTAAAAATTTTTTTCCTTCTTTTTTTCCTATTTACCTAGTAGTTGTTTTAAATTTTATATTTCCTCACAATGTTTGAGAAAAGCACTATACAAGCCTCGGCCGGAAGAGAGATTGCAGGACTTGTTTAATCCGGCCTCGTCTACGCCTCGGCCGTCTACCACAAACTCGTCCTGCAATCTCTTACTTCACGGCCTCTGAAGTAATGTACTATACTTTTTACAGTTCTAGGCTCAGATGTACCAAGTATTATTGACGCGCCAGCAAAAATGATAATAAGTATTTATGAAAACTCTTGTCTTCGTTGACTTGGTGGTTCCACTACAGGGATGATTAGTCGTTTCTACTCGCAAAGCCGTGCCCACTATCACCAGATTACGATGACGGTGCCCTATACCAAAAGTAAAGCGTTGCAGAGTGACGTTGAGGATAAACATTACCTTGGCGCACTCGGTGCAGCAGCATAGTGATCCGGTCAGTCCACATGTTTTACATTCAAAAATGTCCTGAGAAGAAAATAAAATAGTTTTACGTCAATAGCTCAAATGTTCACGTACCAGCACTAGAAGACATTAACGAAGCTCACCCATGGATTCCGTTAACCTTTTCAGTTAAGGAACCATTTTTTGTGCGGGATTGCGCAAAATGGAAGATTACCTGGTTAATGTGCTCTTGCCCCGTCCAAGTGAAACTGCAGGTGTCGTTGCAGCACAGCACCAATAGTGGGGAGTGGTCAGGATGTGCGTTGGGCGGGAAAATGGCGGCCGCGCGCTGGGCTTCGTCCGCCTCGCCGTCGGCGCACGAGCGGATAGCATCCAGGAGCACCACGGCCGCGCGGTAAGCCCGCTCAGCCACTGCCGCCATCAGGGGCGTCTGTCCCATGCCATCCCTGCAATGGCACGTGCATTATAAACAGACTGCGTTCACATACTTTAGCTACACAAAGATGAAGTGAACCATTAAGAGCACTCACGTGGCAGACAGCAGCTGCATGAGATACGGCTGCAACGCGGGACTGTCACACATAGCTCGTAGTGCTAAGAGCGCATTACCGCGACGCTCGGCTGGGTCGGCGCTAACTATTGCTCCTCCGTTATTGCCACCACCTTGCATCTTTCTGTAAAAAGTACTCTCACATTGTTTTTTTTACCTAGGTACAGTATAAAAAAGAAATTTGTTTAAAGGAATAATTAAAACAAGATCACTCACCCGTTGCCTGTAAGCCCCATAAGGCTGTCCTCATCTCCTGAGGCTTCGAAGGTCTCAGGAGGCCAGGATAGCGCTGGAACACCTTCTTCTGCACTAGAGTTGATTCCTCCAGTGCCCCCTGACAGGTTAGGTAAAGTTGTAGCATTTTCAACTAAAATTAAATATACAATAGATGTGTCAATAGGCATATATTTATGTAACCTTTAAAATGTTATGGTACAAAATGACATTGTGGGAAATTATCCTTATCCTGTGTTTTGGAGTACCTACCAATATCAGGTTCCTTGTTTGATGTAGGCGCACACATATGTACGCATGCGTGTAGTATGTTCCTATTGCCATCGCAACGCTCTTGCAAAATTGATAAAATTTGTTGCTCTGCAAAAAAAAGGAAAACACAAGTAAATAATTATGTCTGCGAATATGTTTCACACACACAGATAAAACACAAATTCATACACCTTACTATGGTTTAGAACTAACGTAAAGAACCTGTTATATTTGTGTTAAATATTCCCCAGCTGTCCTTAGTAAATCTGATTATAAGAAATAGGTAAACAAAAAAGTTGTACTTACTGGTGACGTCCGATTCCAACTGGTGCAGTAGTTGACGAATTCCATCAAGATCGCATCGTAATACACGCGGCATCATCAGTTGTGGTTCTGGCACCAAAATTATTAGCGCCACCTATAATCATATTAATCATCATTTAGATGTAGTTTTATACAATACAATAGATTTTTTTTCCGTCGAGTGCTGAAATTAAGGGTGCGTTCCAGTCAATATTAAATATAAAGAATGTACGTTACCAAAATGAATGCTTTTCAGGTTGTTTTTAGAAAAGTAATGTACCTGTGACTTGAGTGCGGTGTGGTGTGTGTGATGCGTGCCGTGCGGGTAGAGCGGCAGCGCGTGCGCAGCCAGCGCGCGCGCCGGCGGCAGGTTGAGCGGCGGCGGCTCGCGCACCATGCCCACGCAGTCGCGCGCGATCGGGTACAACGCGCCGTTGCCGTCCAGCATCATCACCACTGGCTCGCTACCCTGCATCACCAAGTTTCAATCATGACATGACCCCTTTTTTAATGAATTGTTGTTGAACCAAGTGATGTTTAAGTCAAAATGGGCCCCACGTAAAGTTTACATTAGGCACATTTTTGCCGAGTGGCTGTTGATTGCAGCCATATTACCATTTACATTGCAACAGATCCTATACTTCCTTACCTTTATTGAACCTTTGCATTTTTAATGGTGTTTTTAGTTCATATAGTTTTCCCATTGGTTAATAGTACATTACATACCAAGGTTGTTTAAGTGGGAAATGCCACGGATTCCATGTAATTGTCGGCCGAGGCGAAGCCGAAGTTAGTCGACCTCGACATGTGATCCGAGGCTTTCCCATTTACCGGCCGAGGTTTGTATTTTGTGTTTGGGTGTCAAAGTCACCCAAAGGGCAATAGAGAGAGCTATGCTAGGAGTCTCTCTGCGAGATCGTATCAGAAATGAGACCATCCGCAGCAGAACCAAAGTAACCGATATAGCTCTCCGAATCGCTAAACTTAAGTGGCAGTGGGCGGGGCACATTGCACGTAGAACCGATGGCCGTTGGGGCGGAAAGGTTCTCGAGTGGCGACCGCGTACCGGAAGGCGCAGCGTCTTTCGGCTGAAATGATGATGATGATGATGATGTTTGTATACTATTTTTCAGCCCGACGGAGCCGGCAGGCGGCAATTTAGTTTTGCGTAAAGTGGCGCTTACCGGCCGGAGGACTGAAATAGTAGATTACATACCAAGGCCGTTTTAGTGGGAAATGCCTCGGATCCCATGTAATTGTCGGCCGAGGCGAAGCCGAGGTCGACGAACATGTGATCCGAGGCTTTCCCATCTAACGGCCGAGGTTTGTATACTATTTTTCTGCCCGACGGAGCCGGTAGGCGGCAATTTAGTTTTGCGTAAAGTGGCGCTTACCGGCCGGAGGACTGAAAAATAAATTTAAGTCGCAGTATTTTACCTCAGCAGCGGTGGCCAGATGAATAGCTTGCCCGTTGGAGTGGCCCAGGAGGGCCCCGTGGTCGGTGGGGAAGGCACTGTCAGTGAGTGCGCGCGTGGCGCCCACGGCGTACACGGCGTACGCGAGCGCGCCGCCCGGCCGGCGGACTACGGCGTGGACGCCGCGACCGTCCACCTGCGCAAACAACCAAACACCTGATGACGCTGTACAGCGGTGAACAACGATCTCCAGATCTAAAATCGGAACCGTCATTTCTTAAAAACCTCTACACAGCCTGATATGTTTATAGTACATTGTGCATCTAGGGCGGTAAGAAGGGCATTACTTACGAGGGTCTATTGAAGCCCGACGCCGTAGGCGGAGGGCTTTAAATGACCCGAGTTAGTAATCCCTTTACTGCCCGTGGTACACACAATGTTTTTCATCACATTTGCGAGGAAATAAATAAACTCTATACAGGTAAAGAAACAATAATGATAAGCGGTAGTGTAGTTGCACAGTCCACAGTACTCCGGAGTGACTACGTGCTGCGAGCGCGTGCGGGGCAGGTCCTCCGCGAGCTCCACGCGGGCGGTAAAGTAGTATGAGAATCCTTTAATACCATGGGAATAATACAGCTCTTTAAGTGTAAGTATGCTTGCATATAATATCACCATTTACGAGCAGGTGTGATGAAAAATATTTTATGCTTTTTATGTAGGCTTCAATATTTTATTTACGTAGCAACGTCGTATTATTACAGTGCCCCATTAACAACGAATTAATAAACCAGAGAACTAAAACATACTGCTCTTATTGTATGGAGAAAATACTGGTTTCGATCCCTGCCCCAGATACATCCTGCAGTATGGATTGGTTCAATATTTGCAACATTTATGTTATGATAGCGCGTACTAAGGCTGTTACAGAGGAACTCCATTTGCAATACAATTTGTAAGAGATTGCCAAGTTGAGCTAGTATTACATGACACGTTTTTTAGGGGCCGATTATCACGTCAATTACACGGGGCGAGGCGTCCGATCCGCCCCTTAAAAACGTGTCATGTAATACTAGTTTTAAGTATGGGTGAGCTATTAAGGAATTGTACTACCCCTAAATTGTTGTAAAACGTTTTCGATTTAGAAATGTTGAAGCACGTAGAACCTTACAGCAATAGAAATGACTTGGACGTCTGCCGGAAGAGCTATCTTTCTGGGCGACCGCTGTAGACAATCAGGGCCGCGAGGTCCCGCGGTGCCGGAGCCCCACTTCACGGCCACCAAGTCATCCTTGCGCACCAACCGGCAGTCTTGGAGTAACGCCGTCCAATCTTCAGGCGTAGATGGTACCACCTCCTATTGAAGTGTAAAATTTGTGTTACATGCGGTGAAAACGAAGAAATATAGTATGCGTTATGTACAAGGAAGTGCTTGGCCTAATTATACTCATTTTCGAGTAAACCCAACAAAGGTCTATTCTATTCAATAGGCTAGAAGACTAAAAAAATCTATTTAGTCCTTCTTTTACTTTATAAAAAAATATTATACACGTATTTTTTCTTTTGTTCGTCAAATCATAAATGACGAAAATACAGCGCGTTCAAGTTTCGCGTAAAGTCACTATTAGGTACAATTCTTATCTAGTAGCTCTTAACCTTCGTCAATCTACGTTAAATTGAAAAAGGAAAAAATACGTGTCTAATCATTTACAATAATCCAACTGACGGACTAATTAGAACGCTAGTTTTTCAACCTAGTCGTCATCCCTATTCATCACTTAAAGTGGAATGTCTTTTAACCCCAACCATATTGTTTAATCCACGCTGTAAGAATATTATTAATATTTGGATTGAGCTAGTCGTACCCTATCTGCAACCAAGAAACAAATAAGAGGCGTCATCACATGAGTAATGGGTAACTTCTCCTACGAAAAATGAACAAATTACCTTGCCATCTTTTCCAACAACCGGGAACCGGACGGCCGCGTAGGCGCCGTCAACCTTTAGGACGCGTCCGAGCGGCACGCTCTTTACGTCCTCAAGGAACACGACCTCTTTCAGCGGCCATTCCTCTTCGTCGCGTTTGGAGCCGTCATTCGATGAACCCTCCTCTCCACGGAAAGTCACGCGTTTTGCACGCTCTGTAAATTCGTTTTAAAAACAAGGCATAAACGCATATATTACAAAATTGTATTTAAGGAAATTCCAGTAGGTTTCTTATATGGTTATATTTTATGGTTTATTAATTCATATACCAGTCGCACTATCTATTAAAAGGTAGCTAAATTATTTTCGAGAGGCGTAAAATTACTCAACTTCCTGCTAGTAGATCTTCAACCGATCTTTCTGTTAGGCTCCGTGGAACTAATGCGGGGATAGCATGAACAAACTTTCCATTTCAGCGAAACGAGACTATGTAGTCCTCTAGATTTGACCAAAAATCAACTTCCAAGCGTTTTTGAACATATTAGGCTGGATTTGACCAAACTTTTTAACCAAGAGTAAAGCTTACTCTTGGATACTAATGTCAAAATCCCATAGTAATTTGACGTTACTATCTGAGAGTAAGCGTTATTCTCGGAATAAAAGTTTGGTAAAACGCAGCCTTAGTAAAAGCATATTTAAAAACGAAGTAAAATTGCTTTTCACTTTCACGATTATACTCATAGATTTCGCTAGTAAATGTTTACTTACTATGGGAGGTGCTAGTATCACTGCAAGTGGACGAGGCAGGACTGGGCGGGGGCGGCATGTCGAGCCGGTCCGCCATGTCTTTGTTGCTGTCCTTTCCCGTGTCCTTATTGGCACTGCTAGACGATGAGGCTTTCACTGATGACACTGTTAGCGGAGACTGATTCTGTAGAAGTAAAAAAGTTATTATAATCAATGCCGCCATTCCTTACCTTACCACAACTTGATCTTAATTCAACCCTTTAAAGGCCATGAAAACTAGATCTATAAGAAGTATTACCAGGAGTTAATTCTCAGCAAGCTGGATATCATTTAAATACCTTAATTAGGTCCTAGAGACGTATAAATCTAGTTAGCACAATTGCAGAAGTTGAGGTTGACTCCTGACAGCCAAGTAACTGTCAAATTTTCGATCATTTTCCAGTTTTTTGCGTCTAGCTCGACAATGGTACGTCAAACGGAAAAGTCATCAAGGTAGGTATAGGTAATTCCACCAGAGTTGAGGTCACGCACATAACAACAGTGTCATGTAATGACATAGAGATTTTGAAATTACTGTTTGTTTCGTACCGATGGCAGTTCAATGAGGACTACCGCGAGTTGATTTTCCGCTAGGGGCGCTAGTGGAACGTGGGTCCTGCGGGAACATAGATAGACCAAAAAGTTTTTATACCTATTAAAAATATATCTTGAAATGTTTTCATTGAAATTAACGTTCACACATTCATTTTATTCATTCACTTTTTTGTAATCAGTGCTTTATATAGCTGTGTGTGAAATCATTCACCTCAACTCTCGTGAAACTACCTTTATTAATGAGGGTACAATTTATGTACTATAGCGTTCAGAATTGCATGGGCAATTTATTTATGAATGAATTCATTCATAAACTGCCCATGCAATTCTGAACGAGTGTGTACGTCGAATGAGTAACCTAAACTTCAAATTTGGTTTATTGGTACAGCTAAAACAAAACACAACCGCGTCCCACTTTTCTAGTCTTTCAGAGCGATTATTTTTTAATCTATTCGACTAAACCTACCTACCTACCTGAATGACTTTTCCGTCCGACGTACCATTTTCGACCTAGACGCAAAAAACTGAAAAATTACCGTAGATTTATCAGTGACTGGGTCTCAAAAATCAAGCTCAACTCTTGGAATTGTGCAAACTCAGTTTACACGTCTTAAGGACCTAATAAATGTATTAAGGTGGAAGTGCCTGGAGGGTGTGGCGGTTAGCGACCAAGAGATGGCGCTAGTGCTTCAAACTAAGTTATTTTCATAATTTCCTCCAAAACTAAGGCAGATACATACATAAGATGTTTTTGTATTTGCGCAAATACTAGAAAATCTGAAGTATACGACGGGATTTTCTGCAGCCAAAAGTATTTCATTTCAACAAAAACCTGCAACAACTTGGAAATACGGAGATTTTACCCATTTACGCACACTAGCACGTCTTTTGTCAGTCATCAGTGTCAGTATGTAGTGTTATCATCACTCCAAAAATTCCACAGAGGGCGCGGAGAATGTCATTCCTCTAAAACTAACTAGCGTTTACCTAGGTGGCGTTATAAAAATGCGTATGTAGTATTTAGCAAATACATTTTTGACCAATGAAGTCATTGCAGAAGACTTGGGGTCATAAATTAAATAGGAGATTGGCATTCTTCGAGACTTACTACACATACAAATTCATACAATACTCGAGTGGCTAGAATCCAATCTCGAGAAGATTTTACAGTTCTACGATAAATATAGGTACGCATTTTACCCAGCCTTTGAAAACTTTGTATAGAGGTGTACCTACTCGTACATCGTTATTACTTATATTTGGGTTGCTTTTTAAATTCCTACATCACCAAATCAAAAAAAAAAATTTACTTACGTCATCGTCAGCTATAACCACCAGAAACAGGCCGAAAGCTAGTTCAGTAAAACAATGTGAAAGAAGAAGAACAATAAATAACCAAACGTTTTGTAGTAATTTTGCCTTTATTTTCACTGACTCATTCTTTGACTGGGGTTTCTATTTCTGTGCAGTTTGCTGTTCGGGCGTCTAAAGAAACCTAACTAATCTAACTTTGCTTATCCTATGATTAATATGCGTTTGACATTCTAACTAATGAACACGTGTTCCTGGTTGCAACATCGCCGAAATATAATGCTTTTCTGCCACTCAAGTAGGTATCTAGGAACTAGTTATTGACTTATTCAGTTTTCATTCACATGAAAAATGACACTGAGGCTAATCTCAGGCTTGATAAGTAAATCAAGGTAAAATTGGTGCTACCTGTAACAAAGATGGCTTTGTTGTGTAGGTACACTACAGGTGGTAATTAAGACAAATGCTGGTGATCCGTTTAAGAGCGTAATCAGTATCGTGGTCTGATTAGAAAATTAAAAGAAAAAAAACTTGACGCAAAATTGATACGCGTTTTCTTCTAATCAGTCCACAATACTGATTACACCCTTAAACGGATCACCAGCTTTTTTAACTAACTTTTTTACTCGTACTTGTATACAAAGATTGACAATCTTCTTAACTGTGTCGATAGAGATACGTTTCAGGATCATTTCTTCACCAAATTTGTTTTTAGTCTTAAAAACGTTTTTCAAACTTGTCTGGGTAATATTTTACTTTTATTTTGTTTTCATTTTTAGTAGTTTTCATAGTTTTGAGTCTAAATTAGATGTTGTATTAGAACTTACTTTATTTAGAAAGTACGATATATATAATATGTGAAAAAACTTACAACAGTAAAGTTGTAATTTCATCAACGAAAAAGTGCTTATATTACCAACAAAAAGTTAAAAAAAGGTATGCCGGCCAAGATTTGAACCCGGACATACTAAGCTTTACTACATTTTCTTATGATCAAGTATAAATTAATTTGGCTATTTCAACATCTCCATGAGCTGCCGAAAATTAAATACGCAAACTTATAACGAGTTCACCTGTCAATGTTCTCAAGTTCAAATTTTTCTGTTTTATGGGACATTCGGATAATCGAACGACACGAGCTGGCAACGCCCTTGAAAAGGGACACACATATCGTTTGACGTTTCAGTACTCTTCTCGTGGATTGTCAAATTTAAAGTTCGAATTTGCTTTATTATCATATTATCAATATCAAGTCAACCTTGCTAGTATTACTTGACTGCAATGACATTGAATTTAACTTTATGGTAACATTTTTCTTCAATGTTCAGATATTTGTGACCACTTCAGAGAACCTTGCTCAGAGAACCTCGCCCGCTACGTTATATCTGATGGCGACTGTACTGTCCACCTGTAGACGAAATTTGGTATTACTCAGTCCGGTGACCTGTGTTACAGGTGGTTGCAGTGACATCTTAGATAGTTATGATTAAACTCACAGTGGTTGTCAGTTGGGCCGCCATGCCATATTAGTTTACACGGACAGTATAAGGATTACTCACACAAACAAGCGCTTTAGCGAAATTTTGGTACTTTTTATATCGGATTATTTTAAATACGTTATTGTTAGTTTTTTAGCATTTTTGCGCAAATTGGAGGACCCGCACAACCTACATATCATGGTTTAAACTTCGGTGCATCGATACAATAGGAGAAAACCTGCAAAGAAAGTTGTATGAAACTTGCACGGGGAGATCCACCTTAAAACGATATCCCGTTAGCTGGGAATTAGTTACTGGCCTATTAAGCAAACAGAAACAAGTTTAACGTGTATATATGCAAGTTTGAGACATCGTACCGCCCAAAAGGCTAAACCGATTTTGATCATTCCGCCAAAGTAAAAAAATAAGAGTGTTAGGTTTCGTGAAAAATAGTTCGGTTCCGTTTGATTTTCACAAGATCGATCATTGCAAGAACTTAGTCACGCTTCTTTAAATATCAGTAGAACGTACTTGTAAATCTCTCTTGTCCTTGTCTGAAAGTGAGCGATCAGGTTGCGGGGGCGGCAACAGTTTGAATCGGCAAGTGTCCGAGATATTCCAAGCAGCATTTTGAAGCACACCAACTTTAGGTACTCCCGTTGACATGTTAAAACCTAAAAGGAAAACGAATGTTATTTAATGTATTTCAAAGGTATAATAATGTAATGGAAATAATTAGTAGAATTAGGTACTCAACAATGCCTTTAACTATTATTTGTCCTGGGAATATAAATACGGTTTTGTTGTCAAATTGAAACTGTACTAAATAACATTAAATTAGAGGATGGGATGGGATGGTCTTATGGATTTTCAATAAGTGTGGCAGAGAAAGCGGTGTTACATTTTCTTATCAATCACAGTCATAGTTTTCACTATTGCGAAGTAACACATCATAATCGGTTGGCGTATGGGTATTGCCCACCAAGTTTTGGATGGGAGCAACCAGACTTCATTTGCGTATGTTCTATCCCTTTCGGGCGCTAATTTCCTAGACTGTCACAATAGCCGACAAGATAGTAGATAGATTACGAACCAACAGCCCCCGGTTGGTACATGGGTGCATTCTTCATTGTGACGCTCTGTCCGGCCTGCAGGTCCTGCGGCGCCGCGGACGAGTGCCCGCGCTGCTTGCGCGACCGGGCGCGGTGCTTCTCCCACAGGCGGGCGCGCTGGCCCAGAGGCAAAACCCCCCTGAGACATTATCATGTTAATACACTCATGCTTTGTCTAACATCCAGGAGAACTGGTAATCGTGGTTTCAATCCCCTACTTGTTAAAAGAGGTTCCCGGAATTTTATATGCGAATAATAATTAAATATTCACTAATTGCTATTTGCTTAACATATTCAGCACCAGCGTGTGCTATACTATATAGCATAATGCACCTACGAAAAGAGAAAGAGAATAAGATAGTCCACAATATCTTATTCTCTTTATTTATAACCCGGACTAATTTCAACAAGGCCTATTAATCGGGATGTCGGATGAGATCCTTTAGGTTACGTCCAACGAGACATTGAAATATGAAGACATCTCATCATCAGGGATGGATTTAGAAAAGGAAAGGCTAGACCCTCACCCCTTTAGTAAGTACAACGGCGCCGGTGCCGGTGCCTAGCGTTACATTAAACACTGATTGTACTTACCACCAAAAAAGTGCTCCAGATTCCAGTCTAGCAACAGTGTACAGTGAGCACACGTGCAGTGATATAGCCCTGTCGGAGCCAAACTCCGAGAATGTCTGTAGAGGATGCTCTAAGCGAGATGCGCCTAGTGCATGCGCTGAAAGGATATATTTCAACATTGATCAATACTGTTATAGTAGATTACATACCTAGGCCGTTAAAGTGGGAAATGTCTCGGATGACATGTAATTAGTGTAGTAGTAGTAGTACTAACATGTTATCCGAGGCTTTCCCATTTACCGGCCGAGGTTTGTATATTATTTTTCTGCTCGATGGAACCGGGAGGCGGCAATTTAGTTTTGCGTAAAGTGGCGTTTGCCGGCCGGAGAGCAGAAAAGATTATTACTATATTTTATTGGAGAAGATGGTCTAGGTCACTGGATTATTATAGATTAGCTCTGGCTTAAGCAAAAAAGTTAACTGGAACAAGTAGCTATAGCGAAAACCAAATAAAACGGATCCACAAATGGAGGCAAGGGATTTTGTTACTGGAGCTTTTCCCAGCCTCTGGAATAATGTACTATGAAGTTAATTACGACCTACGCTAATAAAGTAATAAACAAATGAGCATCAGATACCGATGGATTCATCAAGGAAGGTCGCGATCCGGCCGGTGTCGGAGAGCACGGACACGCGGATGCCGGCTGCGCCCACGCTCACGATGCGCTCGCCCGCAGCCAGCCCCAACCAGCTGGAACGCGGGTGGTACGCGAATCCCGCACCAGACGCCTTCAACAGACAACAATGCATTATTTTAAATACTTGTCTTCAATGTGGTAAAACTAAAAGGAAATAGGTACAGTCGCCATCAGACATATCGGAGCGTCCGGGGCGTGCAAAATATCTGAACAAGCACTCTAACGCCTTGACAATAGAGGCGTGTTCAGATATTTATGACCGCCTCGGATGCTGCGATATATCTGATGGCGACTGTACAAGTGCGCTCCAACAACAAAGAATGAAAATTATAAATTGCATAGTTTTAGCCAAGCTCTGTTTACACAAACAAATTAAATCAGTTTAAACAGGAGGTATACATTTCATTGCTCCATATTTTATGATTAAAAAACAACAAGCAATTTCAGAACAGTCATTATCCACACACACTATAACTCATTCGAAATGTTTGATAGTGTTTGTAGTAGTTCACATAATTTTAATAGTAACATTAATAAAAAAGCAGTAATGTTTCTCTATTCAAGAGTAATATTCAAAGTAGGTATACGTATGCGTATATTACAGAGTGATTAATAAGCTGGAATTACATTCATACTTAGCTGTCAACATCTCCATACACACGTGGTGCCAGATCTTGTTATTCGATCTGCTAGTCTTTTATAATAATAGGCAATTTTGCGCGCAAATAATTACAATAAAAATCAATGGCATGGCATTCAAACATATCTGTGGGTCATCAGACCCCGCAAACGGATAATCAACATCGCTTTGCGTCAGGATGACAATAAAATATAATTATTAAATAGGAGCTTCTTCACTTGATCTATAGCAATACAGCGGAAACACTGTCGGTATTATTAAAGGCGGTTACCAAACTGTCTGCAAACGTGACAGCATCGCTGTCTCCTTTATCATAGTACACCAATTTTTATTCTCGTGTAGCCAAAATCAATGGGAGCAGCGTATTGTCGCTCACCATACTCACAACTGCATGTCAATAAAGATAAACCTTATTTGAAGTAGTAGAGTTGTTTTAATACTTTCAATGCTAAGAACTCCACTAAGGAGTTCTCAAAAACTTTGTTTACATGCCACACGACTCCCGAAGGGAGTTCGTACTATACAATTATAGATGACTAAAGGCCATGCTATCCGACTCCTCTAGCGAGTTCTTACGAAACTTACGACTTTTCAGGGTTGTTACTATACCTAGTTTTTTAGGATTAGAAAAATAGTGCGATTTTTAGGAAAACAATTTGAAAGCTGGTATATTTGACTCATTTTCTTCACCATAACGTTAACAATGGAATATTAAATCTTATTCTCTCAAATGTTAAGTAGTTTAATTCCGCGCTGTGGGTAAAACAATAATGTTTAGAGTAGGTAGATATCCGACATACCTCCCTAATATGTATTTATGTTCTCTTTGCAAACTAAAAATGCATGGCGTTGGCAATTTTGACCTTTGTGACAGCCCTGGACTCCCTAGAGGAGTCGCCAGCATACGGCATAGAAATAAATGAACTCCCCAGCGGAGTTCTCAGCGTGCGGCGTTGTTTATTCGTTGAGTGCGCGATAGGACTCCACGGGGGAGTCTTATAAAGATGTTTGTATTTACGCCAGCGATCAGCGATGGACTTGGATTTTGGCCTCGCAATGAAAGTGTTAAGAGTATGTCTGTATACATTGTAGGATAATAAACTATTTCTTTTTACTGGTAGCCATGGTTACGGTCATCTGGATTACTTTTAAAATCACTGTTTTATGGCATTAACATTCATCAAATATATTTTTTTAGTAGTTATATTCCCTTTTCATGATGGTCCATCAACCAAGGATGTCAAGTAGAACATAAACGTTTCTTCTAATAAACTTTCCTGCATTGGGGACAAATGCAGGACAGTTTATTATATTTATATTGGTTGATGGAACGGAATAACAAGAATTAGTTGAGAATCGGTGGCTATTCGAACATATAAAGCACTGTATTAGTCCAACTACTCTTTATGACTGAATAAATCACGATTGAATAACGTATGACTCAAAGATATCTCATACTGTTTTACTGTTTCGATTTAATAGTAGTTTATGTGATTGTATATATAAAGTAATGTGAATCATTAAAACTCGAGTGTGGGAATATGAAACGAGGCGTGACCCGAAGTTTCATAATAACATCACATGAGTGTTTTAATGCCTAATTATTTACAATTACATACTGATTTATATTTACACATATCATGAGCTCTCCATGATGTGTTCAAACCGCATATTTCGACCACAGAACTAATATGACAGGAATACTTGTCAAAGATTGAAAACGTGACCAAAACCGCCAAAATGTCAACTGCCATTGATAAAATTGCAATCGAAATTAGTACTCGGCTGACGCCTCGTTTCATAAACCCTATCTCGAGTTTTAATGCCTTTCATTATATGCAATCACATAAACTACTATTATAACATTATAATCCAAGACGTATCCACACATCACATCTCTTAAAAATAATTTTTCATATGTTCAAGACCGATATTCTTATGTTCCCGTATAGCAATGGGTTGATGCATTGATACGAAAAACTGTCACGTTGTTCAAATGCTGTTTCTTTCACACTCGAGAAATATTAATATAAAGATGGCTTCTCTCTTTAGCTCACTTTGTCACTCTTTAAGAGTTTGCGTGAAATCACATAACTCTATGTATTCGACCGCCATTACGACATTCATGAATGAAAACTTTTCATTTTTGACATTTATACTTTTAAAATTCAGAGACGAACTAGAATTGGCGCTAATTTTCATATCGTTAAATACCAAATAACTGAAATAACGTGCGACTTAGTTTGCAATTGACACTTTGTTTCGAACTAAACGTCACCTCGACTGATGTAAGCATTAGCGGGTACGAATTTGGAGGATCCAAGTGGCAGCCAGTCATAGGAAAAGTAGTGTAACGTTTCATTTCACGTACGGACCGTTACACTAACCTCATTTATAAGACGAGCAAAAGCAGGAATGATTGTAGCAAGGGGTTCGCTGAGCAAAGAATAGCTTTTTTAGTCCATTGTGTATTCAGGTCGGTAAGGTAAACAAGAAATTAGGAAGTAGTGTGAATGTAAGCCCTAGTCGGGCGGAAAAGATTTATGGAAATCTATTAAACCTAAGTATGCTTGCATATAATATCAGTAATATCACCATATTCGAACAAGTGTGATGAAAACAAAATTATTACTCAGAACAATTTTTGAGATTTTAAACATTCAGTTTGTATTTGTTAATAAATAGGAATTATATGATACTATGTCAATTTGCTTACTAAAATCGCCGTCAATGGAACTTCCTAACAATGTAAATAAAAGGCGTCACATATTTAGTAACTGTTTCTCCATGTATTTTCACACTACCACACCAAACACCACTGAAACCATTCACTACTGAAATGGCCCAATTATCGTAACATACAAAACATAAGATAAATAAGTTAATCTTGGAGATATCATTAAAAACTTAAGTTTGGTTATAACGATCAATATGGCGGTTTGTTTACATTGTTAGAAAGTTGGATTGACGGCGATTATACAAAGGGTGCTTGAGAGGCTCTAAGTGAAAGGGTTGTGGTCTGTCGTCTATGGTATGTTTCAACGTACTTGTATATTTTAATGCGAAGTAATGCTTACAAACTGTAGTGTGCCGTTATTTCAATTTTAGCTTATGTGATTCGGAGCGCACAAAAGTTAACAATATTAGTCATATCTAATTAAACATATGTATAATAAAAATACTTTTCTCCTGCCAGTTTGAACCTAAATGCGCGATTAATCGCATTGGGATCAATTTCTTTCGCTATGCGTAATAACTTAATAATGAAGGGTTTAGAACAGAGCTTTTAATATAACAGTTTTTACACCACCAAAAAGGGTATTTTACCATGCAAACACATAAGGATCAAAAGGGCACTTTTTTCCCCACTAGAAGAAAAGTTGAGAGAAGATAACTTTTTTTAAGGACTTCATATTTTTACGTATTCGAGTGTTGTCCGGTGACGTCGTGGTGTCGGTATATTGGTATATTGTAATGCTTAGTTTTGTCCATTGGTGGTGTAAAAAGTGGTATGTGTCACAGGATAGCAAAATTATTTACATTTTCAGCACTAACGCTAGAAACAACAATTCCTCATTACGGTCAGGATCATACGGTCTATAATTGATGGGCCACTTAGAAGCTCCGTAATTTGGCACCTTAATTCTAATTGCGCAATGAATAACCATGGTGACCATTGCTTAAACGTGGCCATATCAACATTAGCAACCCTAAGAATAATACCAATTTAAAGATTTAAAAATCATACCCTTGACATGTAATAAATAGCGCCAAACTATATGTCAAGTCGCGCCAATTAGTTACCATAGTTACCAACACTGTTACGTTATGGGTAAGACGATATGCCTAAGAAGCAAATGTGATCATTACCGAAACAACTATCGCCGCGCTTTAGCGAAGCCAAATATCAAGGAAGAGAAATGCTGGACTGAAGATATACGGAACGTTATGATGTGGATGTTAGAATAATCTGAGGGCATTTCAATGGATTTGCATTATAGAATTCCGCCCTACAAACCCCATGCTTAAAATTGAATGATGTTCAAAGATGGCTTTTTTTATCATATGGTTCATTGTGTTTATGATTTATTTTTTATTATTTCAATAGTAACTAAAAGAGACTTAGTAATAATTATTCTTATAATGGCGGCAGTTCATTATTCTTGCTTATGTCATTCATGAAGGTCACACTTTTATCAAGTTGGTAGCCTGGATACTGCGCATTCTCCGATGTCAAAGACCAACAAATCATAATTTCGCCGTTACTACCACGCTACGCAATAACAATGAAATTGCTACTAGGTTACGATTCCTAAAGATCAGCCAGGGTGGCCATCTTTGGGTGTAGGAAGTGATTCTGCTGTGCTGTCAGGTTGTTAGTTCTGGCTCTCAGGTAGGCCAACCTGATAAGCCAAAATATTCTGACCTAAACGATATTTGACGCCTAATAAACAATGATAAAGATAGAAAATATATAATTTTGCTCTTTTATTATACGAGGATTTGTCATTCCTTTTTAAAATATACGACTAGCCTCGATTTGTATTACACGGCAAAAATATGAACTTGGCAAGTGGCCTATCAATTAAAGTCCGTGACAGTTCGTACGCCCTCATCCTTAATATATAATTTTGCCTCCTTGTGACATAATTTACTATTTAACACTTTCATAGATAGATAACATCAATGCATTACTTATAAACAAAACACATTACTCTTTTCAAATACAACTTTCTTCAATTAGTTTCTTACAGCAAATAATTCTTGCTCAGCTACAAGGGTGTAATGGCATAGGTACTGGTATTCACAAAATGTCTGTGTCTGAAACGAGGTAGTGGACATTTTGATTAACTAAATGAAATCCGCTTTGGCCCATAATAGTGAAATAGGAAGTTATTATACTGTAAAGATATTTAACTATACATAAAACGTGTATTGCTCCTCACCACTGCCCTGCACCTCCACCATGTAAAGGGTTCGCCCTAGTGGTGAGGAGCAATACACGTTTTATGGATATCTTTTATGGATAAATATCTATTTATTAATACATTATCGAACACAGAACCTTACGTGAAGGCTGCCAAGCACCGAATGAATAATCAACAATCGCCCCCTTGGTGTGACAGCACTGGCTAGAGTTCTAAATTTGAAATACACATAAAGCCAGTCCTTCCTACAAACCAAGGCGGCTGTAAAGTTAAAACCTTTACAATACTTACATCTGTGCGCTGGTACGGGTGTGCGTCAGCCCAACGCCACTGGTGAAGTTGGCCCTGCGTGGAGATGGCCACCAGCTCGCTGTAGGTGGCGGCGATGTGCGTGAAACGGATGTTGCTGTCCCAGTATTCCAACTCCTCAGACACCCATAGCGGAGAGGCAGCCATAGCAGAATCTTTCTTCTTGCTTTCGGCTAAACAAAATTACAAATAAAAAAATGCAGTTGAGTTAATCAGTAGTAAATAGCCAGCTACATATTTTTACATTCAAATAATGATCTTACTAAAGAATCAGAATCCATCACATTATAAAAATTGTTAAATGTATTTCTCATAAGCCAGTAAACTATCTAAAAACTTAGATTTCGTTACAAATTCAACCCCTAGAATCATAGGTAATTTATAATACACTCAAAAGTTACGCATCAATTTCTTTACACATAAATGGTTTAGGGACTTGAGCTAAAGAAAGTATTTGCAGTTGATTTACCGCAGCTCTTACGAAATTTAACATCAAATACACAAGGCCTTTTTAGGGTTCCGTACCCAAAGAGTAAAAACGGAGCCCCATTACTCAGACTCATCTGTCCGTCCGTCCGTCTGTTTGTCACCAGGCTGTATCTCATGATTCATTAACCGTAATAGTTAGACAGTTGAAATTTTTACAGGTTATAATATATTTCTCTTACCGCTAAACAACAAATAATAAAAAACAGAATAAAATTAATTTTCAAGGAGGCTTTCATACAACAAACGTTATTTTTTTGCTAGTGCTTGGTCGCTATTGATAACGGCAACAGGTAGACGGTTGAAATATTTGGGCATTTCCATTTTTTGTTGTACTCAATTAAGAAATGATTAAAGAAAATATTAAATTATTCCGTTTGAAAACTGGATATTTTTATCCTTGCAATGTTAGAATATCTGACATCTAAAATGTTTTCTTTTTTTTATCCATTAAAAACTGCGTTACTAAACTGACTGAATATTTAGTTATAATTAACTTAAAAATAAATAATTAATAAAAATAAAACAAATATTTAAGGGGGGCTCCCATATAACGTATTTTTTCCGTTTTAGTAGACAATGGTATGGCACACTTCGTGCGCGAGTCCGACTCGCGGTTTTTTAAATATATTAGTCTTGATCATGGCTCAATACTTTCTGATTGTGAGTAACAGACAAAAAATCTACAACATACGACTGAAGTCCTATAAGTGCAGAGTCGTAAAACGGTTATTTAAAATAAGAAATAAAAAGCAAAAAGGTCAGGAGAATAATTACTGTTGTCCTTATCCCATGAAGTGTCGCGGAGCGCGGACTCCAGCCACCTGCGCGGGCCGAAGTACTGGCGGTCGCGCCACCGGCTGAACTCGGACGGCCTCTCCTGCGTGGAGCTGCTACTCTCGCGGTTCACCGTTCCGCGCCCGCTGTTGTTACCACCACTGCGACTGCATTTTAAACATTTTATTATAAAAATTGTCAAAAGGTATGATAAGGAAATGTTCACTTGGTGACGCGGAATCGGGTGCAACGCGCCAGAAAAATATTACCTTTTATGGATTTGATTTCGAATCCAACTCACCCGTCGCAGGCGAGTTCAAAAGCTCCTCATGCCACTTGAACGATAGGATCCGAGAAATGTTATGATATACTCGAACCCATTCTGCGTCATTTAATGTGAAGACTTCCTTACAGATCTACAACATCTAAGGTAAAACTGAAAAGTGAAATTCCGTGCAAAATAATAAAACTGGTATTGGATACAAAAGGGATCGGCGTAAGCATGAGCGTGCCAATAGATCGGGTCGTGAGCCAGGTTTCACACATTGTCAGGCAGGACGTGTCGGAGAGAGGAGAGCAGAGCGTGGCGGGTGTACCTTCTGATAGCCGCGTACCCGAAGATGTCCTCGGAGAACATTGCGTCTGCGTCGATGATGACGGAGTTGTCCTGCTGCGCGGCGTGGAAGCCGCCGTCCAGCAGCGAGATGAGGTCCTCGGGCACGTAGCCGTCGCCGCCCTCGCCGCTCTCTGGCTCCTCGCCCTCCTCGTCGTCGCGAGACAACAGGTTGTTCACCGCCAAGTTCACGTCAAGGTTTGTACGCTGAAACAATGCCAATCAATATCATTGTTTCAAGTGTCAGGGGCGTTTCTTAACATATCAACTCATATACATCTTCCGGTCAATTTATACTAAAGCAACTGTCATTTGACCTTCCGACCCAGTAAAACCTGCATTCTGACGTTCTTCAAGCTAGAGGGCAAAAGTAGGCCTTAATTGGATTAGGTTTGGTTATTTTCTGATGGTTTTATTGTTGGTTCTTCTTGACCAAAAAGCGACTGGTAAATATCAAATGATAGTTAAAGAATCTACGAGTCTGGTTTCAAACTGACTAGTACTCGAATTACCGTAAATATGACACCGTAAATATGATATATGATTTATTATTTTATGCATAAAACATGCATTAGTAAAATAATTGTAATCTGTGACACAACTATGATCCTACCTACTTAAAATTTCATAATGACCTTAGACCCTTTTCTCTTTGTCAGTACAGTAATATGACTATTAATGAAATGCTATCTACCTACAAGCAAATTTTCGAGGTAAGATGATCTATTGTCTGCATAGTAACATCTTCAATTATACATAATTTTATGTGAATCAAGTGTGTCGTATTTAATATGGGCTGTAAATAGTTGAATACTCCTAATATCCTCCTAATACAGCCTCTTAGACACCGAGTTGCAATCATTTGGCTCAGACAAAAATTAAAAAATATCGTAAGGTTACGCATATTCTGACAAACACTGAGAAATTATCCATATACAATTAAGTATTAAAAGTAGACCCACTTGTAATTCTCTAACTATAAGGTTCCGGCTCTTGCCCTGCAGGACCACTTGCGCCTGCGTCACCAGGTCCTCAGGCACGAAGGGCGCGGGCACGGACACCACGCGGCCCGAGCCCGAGGCACCGATTATAACGCCCGCGGCGCGGCTCGTGGACCCTGTTCCAATCATTTCAGATGTATAATAAATAAATAAAAATAATTAACAAATATCTTAGTAAAATAACTACAAAACATAAATAAATATGCATGCTCCACCATAATTTTGATCCTTCTTTTTTGCTTTCCCAGTTGGATAAAAACTATAATCCACTCAGTAAAAATGCAATAAGCCCAAAAATTACAATAAAGTTACAGCTAACACTTGCATATGTCTACACTCAACACTTGATAACAGAGGGTAACTATGCGAAACATGTTGCGAGTAGTGATTAAAATACGTAAGGGCTATCCGTAATTTTATTATAATATTCATGTACGAGGGACGTTTGATAAGTCTTTTTTTTTAACTATTTATAAAACCTTTTTTTGGTAAATGGCATTAACACTGGGAGGCACGATCTTTCAAACTCAAACTCAAAAGCATTTATTGAAGTAGGCCAAAACTCAGCACTTTTCAACGTCAGATTGAATATAAAAACAATACACAAAAGCAACACTTAATTCTAGTAAACATGTCAAAATATAAAGAATAAAATTTTTGATCATTATAATAAGTATAAAGTCATGCATTCGTTCACTCGTTCTATTTCCGTTTGTTCATTCCCATCCATCCACTCTCTTGTAATCCCATGTGTCCCACGCCAGCTCGGCCATTTTAAATCTGCGCGCAGCAGGAACACACGGTTTTCCGGCGCTGTGGCTTAGGGTACCTAGTCAGTTTTAGAAATTTAATATAATTTATTAATTTTCATAATCACAAATACATAGCAAATCGAATTAGATTATTAACATGGACCATCACAACGGTTTCGAGGCGAATTACATCAAAAAGAAAAGATGGTGAACAAAAAAAAATGCTGATCCAAACCGTGCGTTTCAACTGAAACCTGACGAAAAATTAAGAAAAAAAAAACAATGATATGTCACTTTAACCGTTGCTGCTGAAAGCCGCCGGCAAAATTCACGGCAGTCCGCCGGCACTCCGGCATGGCTGGATGTAGCGGACACACGGTGTGCAAGTGGCCCAGCCTGGCAGTCCAATTCGCACTTATTTGTTGAAAGATGCGCAGCGCTGCGTTGTAGCGCATACACTGTACTCGAATTTAAAAAATCGCCGCCATCTCGTATGCCATTTTTTATAATGAATAATTAATATTTTATGCATTGCCGCATTTGTTTATTACTCTCTTGTTTATTACTGTAATTTAGTACAATTCGGACTGCAAGGAGGTGGGCGGAGCTGGCAGGATGTTGCCGTACGGCACGCATCCGGCAACGACATTCAAGGTACTTTATTACGTGCCGGAGGTGCCGGCGGACTGCCGTGAATGAGGGGCTTTACTGTGATCACCTATCAGAATGAAAAATCAGAATTTCGTGCCGTTATTAAACACTTTTTTATACAAGGTTGCAGTTCACGGCACTAATGCACCGACGTTGCAAACCATTTACTCGTACTACTGGCTAAATGAATTTAGACGTGGTCGGTGTCAAGCACATCTGATGCTCCACGCTCTTGTCGCCCAATCGAAGTCACTACTGAAGACGTTGAAGAAGTCCATAATATCGTACTCGACGACCGCCGAGTGAAGCTGCGTGAAATAGCTGAAAAGATAGGCATCTCTACTGAGCGAGTACCTACATAAACTCCTACACGAAGATTTGGTCATGACTAAGCTATCTGCACGATGGTTGCCACGTTTGTTGACGATCAAACAAAAAAGTGAACGAAAGCGAGTTTCAAACTGTGTTTTGAAACTGAAACGAAACGATTTGTCACTGTAGACGAAAATTGGGTCCACCATTACACGCCAGAGTCAAAATAACAGTCCAAACAATGGATCGCTGCTGTTGAACATGCCCCAAAGAGGGCTAATACTGTTTTGTCGGCTGGGAAGGTGATGGCGACAGTTTTCTGGGATAGCGAAGGAATCATCATGATTGACTACTTAGAAAAAGGGAAGACTATCACTGGCCGTTATTACGCAGATTTATTAGACCGTTTTAAAGCAGAATAGGGAATATTCACTATTTTTTTAAATACTGTTGGATGATAGCTTTTATCATAAAAATACTGTAAAATAAATTTCAGCGCATAATAACTAAAATTTAGTAGATAAATCTTCTTTCAAAAACTCCAAATAAAAACGGGCGTTTGAAACGCCCGCCATTCCGACAAGCGAGCCGTGACGTCATTTCTCATCTAAGGCCGGCACACAGTCTGAATCAGGGCCTATACCACGAAAATCGAACGATTGCGAATTTATACCTCCGTCTCTGTCACACTTGCGTATTAGAGTGACAAAGAGGTTTCCCGTCAATGCCCATTTTCGATGTTCGTGGTAGGCATGCAGATTACGATGCATAATTACAATTATATTGTGAATTAATAATGCATAAAATTACGTACAATTTAGATATTGCTCACACGTATCCTGATTTTTTCAGATATAATAAATTTCTCAGATCAATTGATGTGAATTAAGATTATGATTTATGAACGTGTTTGATCGGCCCCACATAACCTAAAAAATGTTTATTATTTAATTAGTCTTGTATTGTTCAGCCGATTGTGTTTACATTTACAATGGAAAACGACATACAAGTCATAAAACCGCTTTAAAGATGTGATATGTATTGGTTTGTGCCAAAATGCAAAAATATGAGTAGCAGAACGAGAAACACTAGATATCTTATGAAGGAAATTCCATACGAGAACATGTATACAATTTGACACAGACGATTCACGATTCGCACGCTTTTTTTTAATGATCTGGATACTAGTGCTTCTGTGCCGGCTGTAGACCAAACATTTGAGAAACCGAGACGCGAGATTACATACAGCGGCTCTCTGTTCATTCGCGTTCTTGGCTTGGTGTACAGACACCACTATCCAATGACGTCACACTCGACGTCACAGCGTTTTAACCGTTTGTAATTTCACACATTTTTTTGCACTTTTCAATAATTATTTTCACTGCTAAAATAAAATAAAATTAAGAAATTTTGATAGGGATATAATGCTGAACCAACATAGTTTCTGAGAAAAAAATATAAGCCTTATCTATTTCAAGTGCATATAGCCTATTGTTGGAAAAACGACCAAATTTATCACCGTCAAAAGTCCTCTTTGCACACCTCAATTAAAATCCATGAATTAGGCTTCGAGCTGGTTCCTCAAACTCCATATTCACCGGACTTAGCTCTGTGTGATTATTACCTACCTATTCCCAAATTTGAAAAGATGGCTAGGACAGAATTATTTGACGAATGAAGACGATACATCGCAGGTGTTAACGGCTATTTTGCAGACCTCGACAAATTCTATTTTTGGAAGGGATAAAAAAATTGGAAACTCGTTGGAATAAATAAATGTTCTTAGTATAAAAAAAATGAATTTTATGACTTTAAAAAAAAGTTGTCAAACGGCCCTCGTATCTCTCGATAAGTCTAAATTCGATACGCCCAAACATGCTTCTTTAGTTGGAAAGAGTTCATTATTTTGCAGATGCCAAGTATTTTTCAGCAACACAAATTTTTATGCAATATTAGTGTTGTAGAATAGATATAATAGTAGTTTATGCAAAAGTGATATAATAAAGAATTTTAAGAACCAATTATGAGCTGTTGCATACGCTAGTTTTTCTACCACAGCTAAAATTGCGTAAAAAGCTAAATCTAGAAACGTGGCAGAATAGGGAACATGTTGTGCCCACTATAGAAATTAAAAAAAAACAACAACAGTGCTCATATATTGTATGAAAATCCATAGGAGCAGTGTTCTTATGGAATACCATAGACAATGTTATAATGTTTACTTTTTTTATATCACTGTCAGTCATCTAATTAACAGATAGAAGTGATGGAGTAGAATAAAGTCTTTTTAATAGCAGAATAGATATAAAAGCTGAAAATCTTTAATTTACACTACACTCGGCATTTACATTACACTCGGCAATAATGCTAGTGGTTGAACATGCACGCCATAATCTAGAACGAGACAACTTATGTAATTCTAGCATTGGGGTTTCAATATTTGCAACAAAATAAACATTAAACAGTAGGTGACTACAAAGTTCGCAAATTAAGCAATCGCCTGCTGAACTTAGAACCTTACACCTCTCTCACTACTGTTGGTGACTATTAACTGTTCAGTCTGTACCTTGTGAGCTTGTGGCCGTCCGATTGGAATTCCTCATGATACGTGCTCTGGTCCGAGGTTGTTGTCTTGATCCGCAACCACCGCCGCTGCCACTTTGCTTCCCCCCACTCGTCCCACCGCCTCCACTGCCCCCTCCTCCATTTCCGCCGCTCTTGCTAGCGTCAGTTTTGCTCAAGTCCAACCGGTCCGGTATAATAGAAAAAGCAGCTCGGCAAATGGTTCCGTCTTCAAGCAGGCAGGCGATGTGGGCCGGACCCGCGGCTACTGCACGCACGCCGCGCAGCGAGCTGAGAGCCGAGGAACCGGCACCGGTCCCATACCGATTCCATCGCTCTGCTACTTCTTTAAGTCTGCAAATGTTGACATTTATTTAGTTTCTCATTAAACCCACATAAAAGTTAGCAAATTTATCGAGTATAAATGATACCATGAGAAAGGGACCGGTGGATTTCTGTACTAATATGACTCGAGCTGATTGCATTTGTTCTTTATAGTACCTTTTTTTTGCATTTGTTGAAAAATATCGAAAAACAGATATTGTTAAACTGTAACTTGTATTTAAAAGATTTTTTTTGTTAATTTAATGTTTCTTTGGCGCAGATGTATGCACATCTTTCTGGTTATCTTACACTTCTTTTCACTCTTCTAAAACGTCCATTCCAGGTAAATTTACCCTTATGCAAATTGTAAAAGAATTGACAGCATTGTCAGGGTCATGAGAAACAACTATGTACAAGTTTTTTTCGTGTCTGGATACAAGATTATTGATCCTATTCAGAGCTCTACTCCTGGTAAGTTCAAAAGCTATTCCAGGAATATCGAAAATTTACCATCTATCTGTTCATTACAACGAAGTGGAGTGAAAATATGTGTTAGAATATAAACACCATTACGTTTTTTTGGTTAAAATACACGAAAAACGGTTATATAAAATGTTATTTCGTACTTGTCGGGGATGTGATGATGATGACGCTGTCAGATATGTGATTCTACTTTAATGCCATATTAATGTAGGTACAGTAGGCGCTCGGTAATTCGGCCCGTTGTTGGAAGATTATTGGAAGTGCCGGATTAATGAATTTGTATGGAACACAATGAAAAAAATTATATCAGACAAATTGAACCACTCTGTAATCCGTCGTTTGGCTGTGTAACTGCCGGATTATAGAATAGGCCATTTGAGCCGTAAACAGCCGGATTCCGAGCGCTGGATTAATGAGCACCTACAGTAATAACTTCTTTTTTAACGCTGTCGTATGTAGATCAGTATTTCAATATTTTAAAGCATACAAATAAATTATTTACTTCCTTTTATTTGTGTTAAAATATTTAAAATTTATACATCATAATATAAACCCTTGATAGTTTTAATGTCGAAGATGTGACTACAAATATGCCATATTAATGTAGGTACAGTAGGCGCTCGGTAATTCGGCCCGTTGTTGGAAGATTATTGGAAGTGCCGGATTAATGAATTTGTATGGAACACAATGAAAAAAATTATATCAGACAAATTGAACCACTCTGTAATCCGTCGTTTGGCTGTGTAACTGCCGGATTATAGAATAGGCCATTTGAGCCGTAAACAGCCGGATTCCGAGCGCTGGATTAATGAGCACCTACAGTAATAACTTCTTTTTTAACGCTGTCGTATGTAGATCAGTATTTCAATATTTTAAAGCATACAAATAAATTATTTACTTCCTTTTATTTGTGTTAAAATATTTAAAATCATACATCATAATATAGACCCTTGATAGTTTTAATGTCGAAGATGTGACTACAAATAGTTTTGCTTTTTAAACTATCGGTTTTCGAAACCTGGGAATGTCAATGCTTTCTCTTATCATTCTTATCAAACTAGGGATGTTTAGTATGTATTTCGTTTTTCTTTCAAATTAGTAAATGGTCACCCTAACATGAAGCTTGAATTACGAAAAAAGGGTCATTTGGACTCTGTTTTCGTCATTCAAGCGGGGATGTGACAATGGTATGCACCAACATCTCTTTATCAAAATCATCTAAATTAAGAAAAAGTGGAATATATCTACATCCAAACAAAACATGCTAAGACATACACTTTATAAATTATAAACCTTTTTTACCCTAATAACTTAATTTTATGTAGATGCCAGTTAAATCCTGATATAGACTGCTAAATTGAGGGTAACCCCACATATGTTTACTAAACTTTAAGTACTTTAACCGGGTTTAATATGACTCATAAATCAAAATGTAAAATCAATTTCAAATTGCTCCTCAAGGTGTATGTGTGCATACTAGTGGTGCATACATCTAAATCTGTTGATTAGTCTGTTCATGTACTTTTTGTCTGTTTATGCAAACAAATTTACTCATTTGTCTCCAAAACAGCTTGTAAAATTTGCCAAGAATGTCTTTATATATTTCAACTTGTAATATATCTTATTTGTGAAAGTGAGCTCCAAAACAATTCAATAATAAATAATGCCTTTTGCTTGGTTTTTGTATTGTTTATTATAATATAATTTTCTCACTATTATTTGTTGTTATAATATTAATTATGTACAGTCAAGGGCATAAATATCTATACAATTTTTGTCTTTTCAGCCATATGATTCCATATAAAGTAATGAAAAAGTTGTACATATATTTATGCCCTTGACTGTACCTACCTATTTTTATTGAAAAAACCAACTGGCTTGCTACTCTGGTTTACTTTTGAGATACAACCAACTGACCAATGGATAGAGTACTGTTTTTCTGGCAACCTACTGTTAAGTCCTGTAGAAACCCTAAATGGCCTCTTGCTTAGTTAATACTAAAACACCCAGTGTGTTTTAGTTCTAAGAAATAATTAGGATTATTATGACATATATTTATCTATACAGGGTGATTTCAGCCATGTTCTAAAATAAGTATCTTTTTTTATTAAACTTAATAAAAACTATAAAAAATAAGATGAATAAGGTTTCATACTATTATATGTGGATTTATTATATCATCAGTTTTAGTTGCATACAGGCTCCTCCAAATTAACAAGTAGTAATTTGATACTTTCTTTGGAACCAGTGCTCCAATTGCTATGATACTTTGTATACTGATTCTAAACACTGGAATGCAATATGTATGTTTCGGCTTTGTCCAATGGCTAATTAAGGACAGCCTGTATAAGTACGTATATTGTTATCTAGTGCCCATGGTAACAGCTTTGCTTAGTTTGGGGCTAGGTTGATCTGAATCAAATTGTCCCCAAACATTTATTTATTTATATACATTGATCAGAGGTAGGTAGTAGGTAATGCTTCAGAAATATTTAAGGAAAACAGAATAATTAAATGGTCAAAAAAGGATGACTCAATAAAACATCTTCAACTCAATCCTATCTATTATTAATTGAAAGAGATGTTCATATACTACATAAAGTGACTGGGCCCCTTGGCTGGGATCAAAACAAAATAATAAATAATTTAATTTGTGCTTTAATAATTGTCAATCATATCTAGTTAACATTATTTATCAACACTATACCATGTTAAATTAATAATATGCAAAATAGCGTCCTTAGTGTCCTTATACATACTACAGAATTACAACACATAATTTGTTGTTCCTCCTTAATTCTGACCTATCTCCCAATAACTCTTAACAACCGTTTTTTACTAAATATTGTTTCTATGTACCTGTAATGATATTGACTGATTGTAGGTGATGCCTTTTTTTTTTAACCAAATCTAAAGCAATTCTTAGAAGCCGTACATATAAATAAATATGCAGGTAGGAGAGTTAATTTATTTCGATTTCTCATACTGTTTAGTCAAACATTGCTTATGGAATTAGGTTTACAAATAATTTGCGATATCACCCCACTCATTAACTCATTACGCCATCATTTATGTATTGAGTAAAACGACTAGATAAAACACTGCCCATTTTGATGAGACGGACATCTTAGTGGTACAGTCAAGTGTAAAAATATGGTGGTGCACATCTTACTCAAAAATATGTCCCATAGCACCTTATGCCGGTGTAATAAGAGCGTAGTACCATACTTATGAGTCGATTATGTCGAACCATATTTTTGCACTTGACTGTACAATATTTACGAAAGCATGAAAACGTGGCCTCTGCGGATTTAGCTTTAATCTAAGTAATATTTCGGAAATATTAACATGAGCGGATAATATCGCAGTTCTTCAGATACTCATAATAGAGTCGAATTAAAGAACTTATTCTAAAATATGCTTACCTGTCTATCAATTGATCCTCAGTGCCAGGCAAAGGATGGACCATAAAATGCATTGTAGACATTTCCAAAGGTCCTGTTCTGTGCTTATAATAGATTTTCTTGGTTATTCTTCAACATTTGTCGAAATTCATTGAAATAACACGATACTGCCATACCCAAGAGAACACCGCCATCTAAAATACTTTAGCAGCCACCATTGTTCTCGTGGTTTCTTTCGTGATCGTTTCTCGTTGTCGTTCTCGACTCAAATACATGTGAGGCGGTGCGTGACGGAAAAAGAAAGAAAATATCAACATGGCAACTAAAGCGTAAGTTCCTGTAGGTTGGCAACAAAATTTTAAAGCATCCATTCATTATCAAGCGTACTCAGTAAATATTGATTGCAATCAAATTGCAATACCTAACCGTGCGTTTACATGCTCGGGCTCTCGGCCGAATGTTTCGGCCATGTTAGTACACGATGATTCGAGACAGACTATATAGAGAAAACTTAAGCCAGACCAGAGACAATTTAAGTACTTTTTCAGGTAGTTTCGGTGAGTTAAACGGTGTCTTAAATAATTTCACTTCGGGTAAAGCTATTTAAAAAGTGTCTTAAATAGTTTCAATTACCAAAGCTATTTAAAACACCGTTTAACTCACCGAAACTACCTGAAAAAGCTTAAATTGTCTATGGTCTGGCTTAAATTTTATCTTAATTATTCATTATTAAAAATGACATAAGAGATGGCGGCATTTTTTTAATTCGAGTACAGTGTATGCGCTAAAACGCAGCGCTGCGCATCTTTCAACGAATATGTGCGAATTGGACTGCCAGGCTGGGCCACTTGCACACCGTGTGTCCGCTACATCCAGCCATGCCGGAGTGCCGGCGGACTGCCGTGAATGACGGGCTTAAGTGCGCAAGTGGCGGCATACGGTGTGCAAGTGGCCCAGCCTGGCAGTCCAATTCGCACTTATTCGTTGAAAGATGCGCAGCACTGCGTTGTAGCGCATACACTGTACTGGAATTTTAAAAATCGCCGCCATCTCGTATGTCATTTTTAATAATGAATAATTAATATTTTATGCATTGCCGCATTTCTCAATTGTTTATTACTGTAATTTAGTGCAATTCGGACTGCAAGGAGATGGCCGGAGCTAGCAGGATGTTGCCGTACGGCACGCATCCGGCAACGACATTCACGATACCATATTACGTGCCGGAGGTGCCGGCGGACTGCCGTGAATGAGGGGCTTAAATTACAGTTATAAACAATTAATGGTGCTTTTACATGCTCGGGCTCTCGGCCGAATGATTCGGCCCACCCTAGTACACGCTCATTCGAGACAGACTATATAGATAAAATTTAAGCCAGACCATAGACAATTTAAGCTTTTTCAGGTAGTTTCGGTGAGTTAAGGGGCTACCCGGCATATTTCACTGTTTTTAAAGTGAATAGGCTTTGTTCAGCTCCAAGCACAACGCTTGAAAAAAATATATAATGTAGCTAGGTATTTGGTCTACATTTTGTTCCACTAAATTGTCGAAAAACATAATACATCCAGAGAAAAAAAAAAAACCGTAAACCCTTTTTTCTACCTTAAATCTGTATCTACTCCCTTATTATGCGTCGTAAGTACAAGAAACTAAGACAAGCATTTTATATTTTTGTTTACTTTAAACGCATCCACTGATTTTTGGATAGGTTTTGTACTTTTCGAGAAAAAAGCTATTACACGCATTTTTCCGAAAACGCCGGCTCGAGATGCCTGCGCGGGCGACGGGGGCCAGTCTATAAGATGGCACTAGTAGTTTATAGGGTTGCGTCCTAGTACAAGCAGCTCTTCCTAGGTGACGACTTATGCTTATAACCGGTATTGTATAACCGGTGAGGAAAGGAAGCGGTAGGGGAAGAAAGCTCAAATCGCCGAGGTCATTGGGATAGGGGACGGCCTTAAACGGTGTTTTAAATAGCTTTAGTTATTGAAACTACTTAAGACACTTTTTAAATAGCTTTACCCGAAGTGAAATTATTTAAGACACCTTTTAACTCAACCAAACTACCTGAAAAAGTACTTAAATTGTCTCTGGTCTGGCTTAAGTTTTCTCTATATAGTCTGTCGATATCAACAACCTATTTCTACTCCAGAAAAAATGTGTAAGAGTACTTTGTAACATAAGAGATGAAGAAAGCTGTAAACCATTTTTCCTAAAATTAAATATACTCACCCTTACATCCCTATACATATTAGAAACCTGCAAGTTTGTTCGGAAACATCCAAATTTATTTGATAAACCCACAAATCCTAACCCGCAAATTCATAATCTTCGCCCCCGAAATAAACTAATCCAAGCAGTCCCCGCTAACTTACACATGTTCAACAAAGGTCCTTATTCCATGTCAATAAAAATTTATAACCAAGTACCCGAGTACATAAAAAATGAATCTAAGTATCCTAATTTCGTAAATAAACTCAAACGCTTTCTGCTTACCAAACGCCCATACACTCTACAAGAGTTCATGGACGATTAATTAATTAATTATTAATAATAATGCACAGGCAGCTTGTAGCTGATATGTGCATATCAATGTCCAATTAATTAAATTTAAATTGCTGTATAATTTTGTATGCACTTATGATTATGGTACAGATTGTAATGCTACATTCCTAGATTGTGTAATTGTGTGCTTAGGTTAGGTTAGAATTTAGAATTAAGTACCCACTTATGCCAAAATGTTGCTACGCCCTAGTAGGGTCCATGTTTGTACTGGTTAAATTTAAGAACACCTAATGTAATACCATGGTTGCAACGAATAAATGATTATGATTATGATTATGATTATGTCTCGAATCATCGTGTACTAACATGGCCGAAACATTCGGCCGAGAGCCCGAGCATGTAAACGCACGGTGACGCTGCGCATCTTTCAACGAATAAGTGCGAATTGGACTGCCAGGCTGGCCACTTGCACACCGTGTGTCTGCTACATCCATCCATGCCGGAGTGCCGGCGGACTGCCGTGAATGAGGGGCTTTATGAGGGGCTAGATAAATAGAAAAAGTTATTTTGTTAGTCTATGGCATGACAGCATACCCACTGTCGAGTGTCGAATAAAAAAAAATTAGTTAGGAAAAAATGGCGGCCAAGTCAAAGAATAGGCTCTTCAAAACTCAAAATAAGTTATTGGAATATGATAAAATTCAACTAAGAGATGTTATTTGCTCTATTTGTCAGTCCATTCTCTTAGAACCTGTGACATTACCATGCATTCATAACTTTTGCCAGAGCTGTTTTAAAAGTAGCATAGAAAACAATGCTTTGTGTTGTCCCCTATGTCGGTTGCGAATAGGTTCATGGCTAAGGACCACAACAAAACAAAACAAAATAGTTAATATTAAGCTTTGGGACGTAATAAAAACCAAATTTGCGGCGGAAGTCAGTACTAAATTACAAGGAGAAGATATAATCCTAAGTCAAGGTAAGCATAATATGTGTAAAAAAAAATAAAGTGATGGCTTTTTACATTGATAAATCCATTAAATGCATAGACGTCGCTAACAGCAGCTTGTTACTTGCTGTCACAAGCAGGCTGTGTTATACTAACCTGTTTAGCTAATTAACAGCAAACAATGGGTGTAAAAAATAATATTTCAAACTTTGTTGCGCTTTCCAGTTCTAAGAAATAGATTTAAATTCAGCTCGACCGCAACACATTGCTCTCTCTTATTTAATATTTGGTATGTTACATGTGACATTACAATACTGATATTTGATTAAAGAAATGTTGTGTTAGATTATGCTTAACTTGATACATCAGGCCTGGACATGATTGTAAGATTAAACATGGGAATTTAAATATTTAATTTATTGGTATACTGGCATTAACTCCATACAATTATGTAATCAGTTAATAATTTTGGTTGATAATAAACCACAATACGATTTGTTGAGCCTGAACTCTTTAAATTATTATTTATACCAGTTATTAAATAATTTTATAATAATTACTTGGGTTAAACACAAAAGAATGTTCCGAGTCTTTCCGGTGGACTACTCAAAAGTCTTATATTTGAGTAAATTTTGAGTAGTTTACCAACCCTTAGGCTACAAAGCTTGATTTTCTTATTTGATCCTTATCTACATTAAGAGGTACTTGTTTTCTATTGCATTGTGTAATGCAAATCATTACTACATCATTATATGCCCCAAATAAAAAAATAAAATAATAAAAAAATAATTACCACAAGCTGTTAACTATTGACCACAGAAAATAAAAAGTGTGTGTTCACCTGAACTGTAGAGCTAATCTTTCCTGTGACCAATAATTAACAGCTTGTGGGTGTAGTCATGATTTTTATCATACAGTTTAATAGAAACAGAGTATCTTTTAATGTGGACAAGGGTTCAATAAGAAAATCATCCTTTAAAACCCTTAACTTTTGAAAAGTCCACTGGAAAGTATCTTTTGTGTTTCACCCTCTTAAGTATTTATTCCAGAAATAGTAATTACCAGTTCCAACCTCTGATACAAACATGTCTGTTAGTGGTAGTATCTAATTGTGTAATTTTGGTATTCTAGAACAATCAAATGTATCTCTTAGCGCACCTGGTGAAATAAGGGCTGAATATGAGGCAGAACTTAAGAGACTGCAAGCTGAGCGTCTGCAGCAGGAACAGAAACAACTGGAAAAAACAACACTTCTAATAAAGTTAGTGTATTTTATTTAAGACAACTTAATTCATATTGATCAAACTAATTCATAAAATACTTATTGAATGCTGGCGAGTTTTTTGAAATTGGAGTAGAATAAATAATATTTCTATCTGTCTGAGATGTAATTTATATATATTATTGTTTTTTTTTTTAAATAATATTATAAGATTGTACACATCTGCCTACCTAGTGGATTAGATGTAAGTAAGTGAAAATGACGTGTAAAATGTAAATTTTATGAATATATGAACACAAACTGGTAACCATTGTCCCTGTAAACATTGTAGCCTTATAAGAGTTATAAGTTTTGATAAATGGGGCACTGATCGCACCAGTGAAGTATGTGCATTGCGCGAACCCTGACAGTTTATGCTGCCTTAAGGCGGCTGAGTTAGATACAAGATAAATACAAATAATAATAAAAAATATTTCAAAAAATGTTCTTAAGTAAGGCAATGTGGGAGAAGATTGAATGGTTTTGCGTTCTAACTCTTGTAAAATAAAATAAACTATTTGATTCCTTTTGGTTGTCTAAATTAGAAGGTATGGGCAAAGACTATATTTTTATATTCTATCGTTAAAACTCGGCTATCTTTATCGGCTATCTATATTCTAGTACTTATAAATTAAAATAAATTTGTCTAAAAAATAGACGGGTTCAGATGGAATGGTCAAGGGATAAGATTGAAATAGTGTCTAAATTCCTTTCTACTTACCTTATAAATATTACATGATAAGATTGAATATAGATGAATTTGCCCCAAACTGCTGACGTTAATAGCGGTCACTGTCGATTGAGTTTAAAGGATGATATCCGCACTAAAAAATTTAAACCATATAGGGAGCTATATGAGGCTTTTATCTTTTCCCTTTTTTCTTCCACTCCCACCTTACCTTAATAAAATAAAATAAAAAAGCCCTTTATTTCCTGTATCTGACATACATTTAAGCGTGCACTTCAATAATTTATTTGACAGGAACCCCTAAGGTGAAGGCCTCTTCCAAAGACTGCCATTTGTCCCGATCTTGAGCAGTTTTTTGCCAATTTGGACCAGCCACTTTCCTGATGTCCTCGTCCCAGCGTGTTAATGGCTTTCCTACACGACGTTTGCCCAACCACCTAACCTTATCAAATTTTTATTTACAAATAAAAACGAACAAAATATATATAGTCGGTTACAAGCTACCTTCAATCTAAAATAAGCCCTTTGGGCATTTTACCTAGGATGTTGGCGGTATTTCCTTGTTGTATCGCAATGCTGAAGTTAGTTAATTATTATAACTACCTTATATGAATTATAGAAAAATCCAGGAAGAAGAGAATGAAACACATAAGAAGTATTTAGGCATTATAAAGCAAGATGAAATATTGGCGAAAAAAGTGCAAGAACAAAATAATAAGGAACATTGTAAAAGATTGCCCCCTGCTAATAGACACCGTCACACATTGGCTCCTGCTAAACCCAGGTTAAAAACGGCAAAAATAGAAGCATTTTTGACTAAGACTTCAACAAGTTACAAAGTGTGAGTATTCCTATTTTTTTTTATAGTTATTCTGTTTGGTCTCAGATTTCCTATTGCTGCAAATTCATGCTGCTGTTCTTAAAACATGTACAGTATATATTATTAAACTCACACCAGTTGGTTCCTCAACCATATTGGTGATTTCACTTATTTCCTTGTGTGATTTCCAGTAACCCACTCCTAATTGATGATAGCACAAATAGCAGCAACAGTTCAGATTCAAGTCCAGCTAAAACCGAAACTAAAGGATCCCCTGAAATGGTGCCCAGTTACGGTAAATTTCTCAAGAACATCCTAGACAAAAAAATTAGAAATATATCTGGAGTTTGGAACAAAGAAAATGGCGACAACAGTAAAACAAAGGTAAGTAACTGAATATATAAGTACACTAACATGTATATATACGGTATTCTGCTTCATATGCTGGCCTGCTGAGTGGCGAGCGAATCGGCGCGAGGTATGCCAATAGAAGAGTTGTCAATCCTTTGGGTTCCCGCGGATTTGTCCTGGTTTCTACCCCGTCCAGGTGGGGTTTTGAAAATCGTCCCATACTTTTTGCGTTTGATGAATCCCTAGTAGTTTATAGAAAATGCATAGACAATTACAAACTCGTAAAATTTTACTTTCCAGAAAACCGATTCACTACCTCACGCAAATAATACATTTTCTACTGATGAAAAAGATCAGGATAAAACTCTGAATCCAACACAGTCTTTACCCGTATCCTTGCCGTACACTGGGATACTACAACATAAGATAAATACCTTGGATAAACGCAGTGTTGCGAGTGGTAGCGTTGACTCTATGAGGCAAGAGCTCTGCTATTTTAAGCCAGTGCAAGGGACTACTGCGACATGGTAAGTATATTTTTACAAAAATGTATTTAGGGCCTCATCAGATCTTAAGTCAAATTTTATCCACTCCTCAGTTTCTGTTTGTGTTTTCATTCGAAAAGTATAATGTTTCATTAAGAAAACCATTTTTACACAGCTATAATGCAAAGCGAGGTTTTCCGCTGCGAGTGCCCGCGGTTCGTTTAGAAAAGCCCGAGGCCCCTATCGTGCAGAAAGAAGCTCCCACTCAAATGCAATACGTTGAAGGCCTGTGTCTCCTGCGCAATCGCTCCCTGGAGCATAACTTGCCGTCGGCATTTGTGATAGCACTCAGCAAGGTTAGTACCTACTTGTTTCAAATTAATACTATCAATTATCAAGTATTGGCACAGAATAAGTAGTAAATACTACTAATGTACAGAAGGTTCGCTGTCTTAATTTCACGTTTAGCTTTTTAAGCATGCAAATGTCAAGATGACATTAACATTAGGGTTGTCCCCATGCTGTCAGGTGACACTTCCCTGTCGGCGTGCGATGGGGTTGAAATCACAAAATACCAATATGGGTGTCGTTTTTATGTTCATTTCTGGTTCTATGGATTCCAAATTTGGCACGTACATTCACCTCCTACGGCGTTGAAATTTATTGGGGTAGTTGAAAAGTTTATATCTGGAAACAAGATAAATTAGTTATTTTATTCACAACTTCACAGGAGTATTCCTAACGATAAATGAGTTAATATGTTTTTCAGGTTTTTCGCGAAATCAACCCCAAATAGGGTGAAAAAGTCTAAAAATGAACATAGGTATTGTTTCTATGGTTTTAACAACAACTATTTTAAAATCCAACGCGGCGGACGTGAAATACCATCTCCTCTATTGGGGTGCAATGGGGTTGAAATGTCAAATTATTAATATGGGTGACTTTTTTTTGGATTTTGATTTCACTGATTTCGAAAACAACAATGATTTTCAAATCCATCGTGGCGTGTGTCTGTACTTCTAAAGCTGGCCATATACGTTCGGCTATATCTGCCGGATCTGTCAATAAATGTATGTGAAGTTTGTCTGACGGATACCCGGCGGACATATATATAATATATGGTAGATAGCGCTGTACGTAATGTCATATATATATATATACACATATACATATATATACTCCGTATATATGTACTACGAATACGTGTTTCATTGCAGCTCCTTCACATGTAAAAAAATCGGCCAAGAGCATGTCGGGCCATGCTCAGTGTAGGGTTCCGCAGTTTACCGTCCCACACAATAGGCAACCTTAAAAAGTGTTTTAAAAGATACCATGCTCAATATGCTTATAATAATTAACAATTCTATGATACTTTCGATCACACCCGTCCCCACCCCATCAACTCCGACAAAATCTTAACAGCGCCAAGTAGACCACAGTGCCATCTCTCGGGCAATTGGGTTACTAATTTATACAAACTAGACGGGTTATATGTATGTTGGGTTTTCGGGGGTATCGATTTGAATCATTCTTTTCTTTCAATTTTCAAGGAAGATACGTGCGGGATGATAAATTAAGTACGTACTCAAGATAAAAGAAATGTTTACATGTACTTACAGTTAAATTACAAACTTAATTCAGAAATTATTTTGTACAATTTTTCAAAAACCGTTCAGCTAATCAAGTTCAAAATAATTTTCCAAGAAAGTTCTTATTAAGTTCTACTTTTGTATTTTTTTTCATATTTTTTTAACCTTCAGTTCAAAATTTAGAGGGGGGACACAATTTTTTAAACTTCTGGAACAATTATTTCCGAAAATATTAACTTTTTCAAAAATTGTTCTTAGTAAACCCTCATTGTTTTACAAATACCTATCCAATGATATGCCACAGTCTAGGGTTAAAACGAAAAAAAAAGCACCCCGCACTTTACATGTATGGGAGGTACTCTAAAAAAGAAATTATAACCACTTTTTATTTTACCACTTTGTTGGCGTGACCGATATACATATTCGTACAAAATTACAGTTTTCTAGTACTTACAGTCACTGAGATTATCCGCGGACGGACGGACGGACAGACAGACAGACAGAGCGAAACTATAAGGGTTCTTAGTTGACTACGGAACCCTAAAAGGGCGCTCTTTACATGTGAAGGAGCTGCAATGAAACAACAAAACAAAAGTCAAAAATAAAGCCAATCCAAATTAATCCCCAATTTATATATATATATATATAATTTACATACGTTATACATTACATTACATATACAAACCCAATCAAAAAGTCGTTAGCGCGATGTAGGAATTTGACATTACGGACAGCGCCATCTATCGTGAATCGTGATATTTAGTACAACGGACATGAATTACAAAATAGCAGTTTGTATACGACCGTAATAAAAATAGATATCTGAAGATCCGAAAGGTTCTACATAACGAATCGGAGGTTAAAATTACGAATTTTCGAGAGACTTGCTGAACCGATCGTGATAAAAATCGATATCTGAGGATCCGAAAGGTTCTTTATTCAAATCTGAGGTCAATATTGCGAAAACGGCTGCTATCCTTAATTTAGTAAATTTTGATCCGATCGTGATCAAAATCGATATCTGAAGATACGAGAGGTTCCGAATAACAAATCGGTTGTCAAAATTTCCAGTAAGGGATGTCATCTTGAATTACTTCGATTTTGATCTGATCTTGTTAAAAATCGAGATCTGAGTATCCGAGAGGTTCTTCATGAAGAATATGAAGTCAAAACTGCGAGAAACGGGCGCCATCTTGAATTTCTTCATTTATGATCTGATCGTGATAAAAATCAATATCCGAGGATCCGAAAAGTTTTTTTAACGAGGTCAAAATTGCGATCAACGGCCACCATCTTGAATTTCTAGAGTTTTGATCGCGATAAAACTCGGTGGGTAGGTACATATCAGAGGGTTCGAGAGGTTCTTTATAACGGATCAAAGATCAAAGAGAAACAGCGGCCGCGAACTTAAATTTCTTCAGTTATAAATTGAAAGAGATGTCATATACTACAGAAAAAGTGACCAAGGGCCCCGGTGAGCAGGGTTGGGATCGAACCAGCGACCTCCTGCTTTCGCGGCAGACGCCCTAACCACTGGGCTACCCGATCACGGCAGCCAGAGTCCGAAATTTCCTAAGTATATGCAATCCTTTCTTATTTTAGACGTTTAAGGTACGTTCCGCCAATCCAATAGCTCAGACTTCCTTCTAGTGCTGTGCTGCCTTCTAGATAATCTTTACAGATTATTTTCAATTAGAAGCGAGGGTGACGTCACCATTCTATACAATTGTAAAGCACAAATCAAATCATTTATTAAATGTAATAAATGTTTTGATTCATGTTTTTTTGGTTTTTTAAGTAGTCACACGACTATATATAAATTATAAATTGAAGAGATGTCATATAGTTAGTTCAATTTGATACACGTTTCTGTAAACCACATTTAAATTGGTTCAGCCAAACGCGAGATAATAGCGGACAAACATACTTACCTACATATTTACTTGCTAATATACGGATCCAACTGAGAACCTCTTTATTTGTAGACGATTGAAAATTAGGTTTAGTACGCTGACGAAAGCGCGGGAATAAACTAGTTTGCATTATAATAACGAATAGAAATAGTATGCGTTGTTACTAATTTAAATATATCAGATCGCACCCGTGCGGTAATGCGTGTTGCGTTACCGTTTGCAGTTTATGCCGCTTTAAGGCTTTTGGGTCAACGTAAAACGTGGAGTGACACCCCGCTGGCATTGGTTATAATGTAGAACACTGTATCTGCTTACTTGGAGTAAAGTGCATAATATCCTGTCTCAATCCTTAACTTGCATTAGATTATATTGCCTTATTGGATGTACATCCCGAAAAACAAAATCGAAGAACTCAAACTATTTTAAAACATATTAACAATAGGTATTAATTGAGCAAAGTAAATTAATTCAACGGTTGACAAATCAGCAACAGGCGTCGTCATTTATTACAAAACACTAAAGCAATCCGCAACCGGTTTCGTCCTTTTCCCTTAACAGAACAAAAACATTTAAAACGCACCGGCCGGCTTCGGTGCAAAAGTTCTTATAACACTAACACCGTATCCATGCTTTATACCCAATACCATATTTTGCACCAGATACGATCCACAGCCCCTTCCCTTACCCTAAGCTGGTGACCAACTTCCTTTGTGAATGCTTTAACTTCCACCCGCTTAGATTTTAAAACTCAAAATAATAGTTTATGTGATTGTATATAATGAAAGGCATTAAAACTCTAGTGTGGGTATATCATAATAACATCACACGAGTTTTTTAATGCCTAATTATTTACTATTACATACACTGCTTTATATACACACATATCATTAGCTCTCCATGATGCGTTCAAAGCGCATATAGCGCGGTGTTCTTGAGCATTTGCTTTAACTTCGTCATGTGGCTTAGTATAATTAATGAAACAGAATGGCATTGTCAGTTTTATTAACTTCGTTATTTTTTTTATTTTTTATTTCTCATACAAAATAATTACGTGTTACATCAACCACTAATGTAAAACGGGCATTAGAACTGACTTTACTAAGTAAGTGACAATTATGACATATCAATGTCATGTCGAATCCTCATACTCCGTTTACACACATGCAAATCCCATATGAGATAAAATTAAATTAGTAGTTATTTTCCAAATGGAGCTAATTAGAATACCAGTGTCTTTGAGAAATTAACTTAATTTAAGCTAAAGAATCCACCATTGAATTTAAAGCAATTGCTCAAAAACCTTCCAGGAATAAAAACTTTTCTGACATTCAAATATTAATATTTTTTTTAGAGACAAACCAGAATTGGCCCCAATTTTCATATCGTTCGATATCAAAATAACGTGCGACTTGCGTGCGTCATTGTATGCAATTGACAATTCGTTTCAAACTAAACGTCATCTCGACTGCTATTAGAATAGAGGTCAAATCAAATTTCCGTGTGTTAGATGTATTTGAAATACAATTGTAAAGCACGAATTAAATCATTAAATGTAATAAATGTTTTGATTCATGTTTTTTTTAAGTAGTCACACTACTTTATATAAGTACATTATAAATTGAAAGAGATGTCATATACTACAGAAAAAGTGACCAAGGCCCCCGGTGAGCAGGGCTGGGATCGAACCCAGGAAAGCAGTCCAGCAGGTCCGCGAAAGCAGGAGGTCGCTGGTTCGATCCCAGCCCTGCTCACCGGGGGCCTTGGTCACTTTTTCTGTAGTGTTTGAAATATTTAAAAAAATATATCGAAATCGATAATATTATTTAGCTAACATTGTCACAGATAAGAAATTTGTTGTAACATAAACGTTTATTATTATGGGGGCCTTTATATGCGGTTTTTGAACACATTATTGAGGGCTAATGATATGTAAGTACATTAAAGCATTTTTAAATTTTAGTACATATTTCAACTTTTATTTTATTTTATTTTTAATCTGCTTTATTATTACTCACCAGGGTTTCACAACCAATTCAGAAGCAAAAGCAAATAAAAGCGTCACAGGAAAGTCCCTACCTGAAGCAACTAGAAGAAATATAGTGTCAAAAGGCAAAATTTGCGTTCAGGTCGACGGCATCGACAAACTAAACAACGAAACAAACTTGCGGCGCACGAGGTCTATGGGAAGTATTTCAAAAGCTGAAAACGAAACGACACCTAAAAAGGCCAAAGTCAAAGCCAGACAAGTAGTTTCTGAAAGAAAACCATACTTAAGAAGTGAATCTAAGAAACATAGTGCTAAGAAACAAATAAGTAGCCCACCATTCAATTCAGACTCTTTAAATAACAATAAAGTCAATTTAGCTGTAAATAATTTGTCTAGTCCATTACAGCACTGTGATGTAAAAAAAATTTTTGAGGAGCAACTGAGGATTGTGAAGCAGGTGGAGCAAGAAAAGAAGGATTTAGAGTTGGCGCGCAAGATGGACGCAGAGCTGAACCGGCGCGTGCTGCGCCGCGCGCCGCACAAGCGACAGGTGCCGCTGCAGTATGCGCTGCGCCCGCCCAAGAAGCTCAAGGTTTAATCTTCCATCACAATCTGTTACAAAAATGTTCGCTTATTACCTAAACATAAGTAACTGCTTATTTGTTTTTATTTTATTTTTAGTTTTCTTGCATTGTAGTCACGAGATAAACGTCAGATTGTAACCGCGTCTGGAAGACGTAAAATTAGAATAGATTATTTCTCGAGATGATGATTTTTATCAAAATCTTTAGTGCTGTGAAATCATTAAGGTGCGTCAGCGTCTATGTGCTATTCGCGGTTGATTCGTAGCAGGCACGATGCTAATGCGCAGACAGGGGCTCATTTAACAAGATTTGATTTAACTTTCAACGATTGTGTGTTTGTTAGGGTCAAATCTTGCAAGCTGAATTTTGCTAACTTCCCGTTATTGGAATAAGGTGAAACTTAACGCTTATGTAGGTTGGGTGACAAAACAATGTTATGGACCAAAGTTACAGTCAGCGATGAAGCTTGAATCAAAAATTTAATATTTGACAAAATAGTTATTATATTGCGTTTGTATCATAACATAATAACGCGTGTTGACATGGTAACGCAAACGTATATAGTCAGTCTATGGTAAGTTTCCTAGATTTTGATAGCACACACTGTGAAAGTGTTAAGTAAAAGTCATAATTTCATAGAAGTTTGACGTTTAAAATAACACTTTCAAGTTTGACAGTTCACTTGCTGAGAAAAGATAACGTGGTTTGACTCTATGTTTAAAATGACTGCTATTACTTTGGGCCCTTGTGCGCAAACTGTTCGCGAATGAGGCGAAAATTTAGTCGCACTTTATGCACGCTAATAAGAATTTGTGTATAGGTGACGAAATTTAACCTGTGTTGATTATTTAGTCTTAACCCGTCAGAAATATGTGGTTTAAAATCTGTCGATTACCCCCAAATCACAGTTTATTTACAGTGTGCAGTGTGCTATTTTTTCGAAATTAAGTCTAATAATTAGTAGGTACCGTCTGCCTTGAGAATTTGCAATATTTCAGTCATTATAAAAGAAGTCTTGGAGGGACTATATGGAGTTGATTATTATTAATTTTTTATTCATACATAGGGCACGCCGGAATGGTTGGAAATTATATATTCTAAACCTAGTTAGTACAAATGCACTGAGAGTTAAGAATATGAAATTGCTTTTTTAGAAGTTAAAAAAAGGTGTTTTTTTTATCGGTGTATCTGAAAGTACTATGAAAGAAAATTAAAATGTAGCAAATTGTACGGAACCCAGCTGCAATTCCTTATGTGAAATACTTGGTATTGGAGTAATTCAAATGCCAAAACTTGTCCGGATTTGCTCGCGTGTAACATGCCTATCATCTTTTTTGATATTCTGTAGAACCGCGAGGTTTACAGGCGCAATCACTGTTTTAGTCAATCTGTAGAAGATATGGTGCTCAGTGACCCACGATCTCGACGAAACTCCGCATATCATCTTTATATTGTTTTTTGGGAGGTGCTTCCACATTATAAATAGAAACAAGCACACTGAGACACCCATCTTGAGATAATCGTCGGGAAAAGTTAGGGTAAATTAAGGCACGAACATTTTCACGCGAGAGTTTGATTTTAATTAACGACCTGCGACATTCAAATACGCCTATGAAAGAAATACAAAATTGTATTTGCTATTCTAAAAGGCCAATAATCACACAATAAAATAAGGTTTTGTATTAACTAGATTTAATTTAAAGTATATGTTTTCTGATTCTTTCGGTGTGTCTCTCGTAATCATAAAACTTATAATGCCACTTTTACTTATGGCTAGTTAGAAAACTATAAGTACATGTTAGTGTTTGACAATGACATAAATACTGTTGATGAGAAAATACTCCTGCCAATATTTGCAGTAGGTACAGACTACGCTTTCTCAGGTAGGCAACGCACTTTGACTTATTCGCCGTAATACGAGGGGTGATCCAAAAGTAATGATAACTAAATACTTTTTGTATCGGTTTACAATAATTGCATATAGCGTTACTGGCAGGAGAGACTCCTCAGTAAAAAGAAGAAAAAAATAAATAAAAAAATGTATTTGTCATTGAGTTGCAACTGTTTTTTCACGAGCGGTCGGAACAATAACGCAAACATGGAGAAAATTGAGTTGAGAGCGGTTATTAAATACTTCTGTTTAAAAAAATGTGTACTAAAGACACATACGCTGAATTAGTGGGGACACTAGCGAACTCTGCTCCGCCGTATTCCACAGTGGCACGCTGGTCGAAGGAGTTTAACTTAGGAAGAACAATAAGAACATCCACTCAAGACGAACATCGCGAAGGCCGCCCTTCTACGGCCCTTACGGAAGATAATGTAAAAAATATCAATAAACTCGTGTTAACAGATAGAAGAATGACTATCAGGCATCTAGTTGAGCTCACGGGGATCTCGTATGGCAGTGTTCAAAGAATATTAACTGATGAACTACACATGAAAAAAGTCTCCGCCCGTTGGGTACCTAGAATGTTAACGCCCGAACAAAAGGAAATACGATATAAGATTTCAAAGTGTAATATTGAAAAATTTCGAGCTGATCCCGAAACATTTTTGCGTCGATTTGTTACCATGGATGAGTCTTGGATCCATCATTTTGATCCTGAGACAAAACAACAATCAATGACGTGGAAGCGACCAAGTTCCCCTACACCAAAGAAATTCAAGGTTGCAAGCTCAGCTGGGAAGGTCATGGCTTCCGTGTTCTGGGATGCCGAAGGAATTATAATGATAGAATACCTCGAAAAAGGAACCACTATTACGGGCACTTACTACGCTGCCCAGATACGAAGATTGAGAGAAGCAATCAAAGAAAAGCGGCGGGGCAAACTTCGTGCCGGTGTCCTGTTTCACCAGGACAATGCACCCCCCCACAAGGCCGGTGTTGCGATGGCTGCTATTCACCTAAATTATTTTGTCCATTGTATTTTTCAACAATTAAAAATGTGATATACCATGTTGTACCCTAATAAATTGTGTTTGTGTTTTCCGGAAATTAATAACTTTGGCCAATTTGACTTTTTGACAGAAAATGGCCTCCCATATAAAAATGTGAGTCGTACTAATCGGATTCTACTGTGTATTTATTTGTTTTTATGTATTGTAAGTCAAAATAACACACTGCATACTTTTATCATAGCTGCTGCAGCAGCTAAAAATATATTTTTATATTGGTTATTATTTTTAAGAGTTATGTAACTGTTTAGAGCTGTGAAACTTATTTAAGTGTTACTATTTAGTCGCATACACTGGAAAGGACATGCGTACATATTAGGGTTCGTATACAAACTGTGGTCAGTGATTCTGATGGCACAGCTACTAGCACGGGTAAAATAAGACTAAGTATGGTATTTTGGCGGCAAAATTTGTACAGCTTTGAAGCCTTATTTATAACTATCTTGGCACTAGGAATAAAGATCTACCGAGTTTTAGCCAAATTTACGCGTCCGACCTCTCTCGGGGGGTCCAGGACAGCGGGTAGCTTTTTAGTCTTTTAATAAATGCACATTTGAGAAACTAGGCAAGTGAGGTATCATTTTCTATGTAATTTTGTGCGCTGAATCATACTTATAAGATCAGTATTTTGCGAGACATGAAGGGTTTTTGTTAACTAAAATTGAAAATACGCCTCTTTAGTGACAAGATATAGTTATAAAAAAGTTTCAATGCTGTACAAAATTTTGCCTATATCCTATTTTTCCTGCAGTATACTGTCAGTGAATGGCGATTCTGTGTTAAGAGTCCTATAATAAAATCCGCTCGCTCGCATTTCAATATTATTACCGCCAGTTGCGCGCCGACACGCATCTGTGTGCGGACACACACTACAATCAGGAATACAAACTTATTATCGCCATCCTATTCGAACGGTGCGGTTAGTGCGAACGGGAGCGAACATTCATTCATAGTATGTAGCACCGTCGCAACTCGCAAGGCCATTAGCTTGACGCGCGGACCAAACATTATTGATACTTGCGTCCGAACATCAACTATTACTTCGCGTACGTGGTGTAGTGTTAGAAAATTTAATTTGTATCATCATAATTTCATAAGATTAAAAATAGTTTTATTCAAACGTCAAATGTCTCTAAATAGTATCAGATGTTATTTTGGAATAGGAATTTGTTATTGGTACATTTCTAAGCATACCTATTTACTAATAGGTATTGGTGATTGATTTTGGTGGGTGATGGTGATTTGGATATATTTTAGACAGGGATGTTGCGGATACTGGATTTTTGACATTGCAACCTTCACTCGTTCCCGAGATAAACGGTCTGGACTAGACAGACAGACGGGCGGACGGACAACAAAGTAATCCTATAAGGGTTCCGTTTTTTCTCTTTGAGGTACCGAACCATAAAAATGTGAAAACTTCAGGAAGTTATGAAAATTATTTTATTTTCAACAAATTTGGTTAAGCCTTTTTTGCCAAAAACTATAGTTACAGAAATACAGTTAAGTGCCTCGATGTGTGAAGGCACTTATGTCTTTATTCTTGCACAATATTTTCATCGTATAACGGTACAGAAACCTCAATTATGCGTGGTGCGACACGCACTTGGCCGGATTATTTCCGAATTTTGCTCATATAGCAATATGATTATCCCTGACTAGGGTGGTGGCACCAGTAAAGGTCAAGGAACCAGTAACGAACAGTCACTTTTATTAAGAGGAAATAAGGTTCATACATTTATTTTGTGTCAACCAATTGACAACCATATGATGATATTTGAATTAGGAATGAAGTGTTCATCACCCGTGTCTGTCAGCTTAAAGTGTTCATAATGGGTACCGTCACCTTAATAACATTTCTCCATACTGTCCCTCCTCTTGCTACTCACACGTCAGTTGAAAAATTGAAACACTTCCGTTCAAACGCCCCGTAATTCGCGGGCTCTAATGTAGGGAGGATTAGGGAAGGAGGTCCTTATTGGGGATCAAAGTATATGACAGCCCGGTAATTCGCGGGCGTGAGTTACGAAAGAAGGTTAAAGTATCAAGAAGGGTTGGTTGCGGTACAATCACATTCGATGAAATTATTTGAATTTTTTATTTCAAACAGGTCTATAATATAATCAAAAATGTAAAATACTGACGTCAGTGGTTGGTCGCGGTGTATTTAACCAAACCAAACGCTTCCAGCACTTCCTAGCGCAACAAAACAAACAGTTCGTGCAGTTCACAAATGTAACACAGGTCCTACCTCTACGAGCGCGCGCGCGGTACTGAGGACTCAGCCCGCGCGCATCGGAATTTATACACCATTTGAATATTTAAAAAAAAATACGGAATTTCAAAAAATATGTATTGTTCGACTTCAACATGAGCTTAAAAGAATAAACTTTAATGTTGTATACAAATCATCCCAATATTTTGTCAAAATTACTGCGAGAATCCCTGTGTTTGCAGTGTATTTTTATCGAAAAATGAGCATATTCAAAATCGAAGTAGTTGGGTATCTGTGTAAATAATTGGAAATATGGGACCAAAAGTTTAAATAAAACCATGTTACAATATTATATCAACCCGAAAAAACATGTGTTTTCATGTATCGTGTTAAAAGAGCACGAAGTCAAACTTTTGTCTCCGCGCGCTAATAGTTGATGTTCGGACGCAAGTATCAATAATGTTTGGTCCGCGCGTCAAGCTAATGGCCTTGCGAGTTGCGACGGTGCTACATACTATGAATGAATGCTCGCTCCCGTTCGCCCTAACCGCACCTGCTATGTCGTTCGAATAGGATGGCGATAATAAGTTTGTATTCCTGATTGTAGTGTGTGTCCGCACACAGATGCGTGTCGGCGCGCAACTGGCGGTAATAATATTGAAATGCGAGCGAGCGGATTTTGTTATAGGACTCTTAAAACCTTTAAACACTATTTGCGATGGCTCTAAATTAAAAAGGAATAGAATGAGCCCGGCAGTGCCAAATCACATCTGAAGATGATTTAAACAACAGCTCTTTTATGTAAAATGTTCATGTATAGAGACACATCATTGGTGTTTGAGTATATATATGTATATTAATATAGGTATGTCAGTTGTACAAAAGACTGAAGTGTCCCCATTAAAAGGGGTCACGAGCCCCGCAAGCCGTCAATAACCGCGAAATCGCGTTTAAGCCATTCGATTGATATTGCTATTGAAAAGACGTCGGCTTGGATCTCATGACATTGTGATTGAATGTGAATGTTAAAATAGAATTAAGAATTTAGACTTAGCTTCGATGTCTTAGTTTATGGAGGTATATATATAAATGGTGCTGTTGAATTCAATTCTCACTTAGCTTGATATTAAGTTACTTAGCTAAAAATACATTGTGTGCAATTCACTTGTTTCCGTAACGTATACCGACAGTAAACTTAAACACCACTCCATGGCTTGTCGGTGTCGTTAAATTATACTTATATTATTTATGCGGTCGTCCGCATAGCGACATCGGTAAACATGGTATTTTCTCTTGAGTTTTATGCGGTCAGGGCCTGCGCGCGAACAGTCCTATTTTTGTACATACCCGGGCATGATGGTTTAATTGAACTTACCCACAGGTAACCTACCGACAATTCGTGGAGTGTACCTTCCTTATGAAAATAAGTATTCAAATTATAACAATGTGTGAACCATTCATACACATGTTACACATATTCAGTTGTAAATACACACAGTCTTACAAAATGTCCTTCCGGTTCTTGAGACGAGCAAACTTTTTTTAATTTATATTTCAGTACATACTGTTTATTTTTATGCTTATACGAAATAATAACTTCATGTTTACATCTAACGCAAATGTTTCAAAGTCAGGAACAGGAAAGACAAGTTGTAAGACTTAGTATTTTTTAGAGGTTAACTACGTGCATATTTGTATTATTATCAAGAAATAGATACCTATCTATTAATCTATGTCAGCATGGCACTACTGGACGAGGTGTTTTTCCCTAGAAACGTTACATTTTGTATACAGTTGAGTTCAACTGTATACATAATAAATAAAATAACTTGTATAACATTGTGGACTTGGTCTTTTTCTTCCATTTTTTCCAAGGCACATAAATCGCAAATTTCTCGTGAACCTCGATATCGAGCCACCGGCGTTACAGGAGGCCAAGTTTCGAATTTCTAGCGCTTGAAAAAGAAAAATTTCCAAACTGATAATGACACTTTTATTAATTTAACGCATAACATACGAGTAACTGTGATAAACTTTAGTATTTAGTCCTTTGAATTCGGGCGCTCGAAAGTCAAAAATTCCCTCCGAAATCGCATGTGTAGCAGTGTCGTAGGTACCCGATTGTCTAATAATTAATCAGTATGAAAAAAAGTCAATTGAGTAATTTTCCAGATTTTGGCAGGCTATGAGGGAATTGAAAGTAAGCTCCGGCTTAACTAGGTTTTTTTTCTATTTGTCTCTAAATAATGGACAACCTTTTAGCCACCAATAAAGACACTACACTCTAACACCTTAGGCTGGCCCAGAAAAGCGACTTTCAGGTTTAGTTACAGTCCCCTGGATTTCGAGATTTTCAACCGACTTCAATATTTCTAAAGGAGGAGGTTCTCAATTCGTCTTGTTTTTTTTTTAAATGGATGTTAACTCATATCATAACTCCGTCATTACTGAACCGATTTGAATTTTGTTTTGTCTTCTGAAAGTAGATGGTTCCAGGTTGGTCCCGTTTTTTTCAAAATCCATTTCTGATGATGGGATCCATGAGGAAGTGAGGGAACTCCTCAAATTTGAAAGGCACATGCATGCTGATTTGGGTGATTTCTTAAGAAACTCGAGCATTTCTGTACGAAAATCATCAATTTGGTGGAGTGGATCTGATAATGAAGACCAGGGATGGCAAAGTGGAACTGCTTGGTAATTCCCAGGACTATCATCCGATTTAAAAAAATATTTTTTTGTCTAAAAATAGATGGTTCCAGATTTGTTCCGTTTTTTTTAAAATCAATTTCTGATGACGGGATCCATGAGGAACTGAGGGAACTCCTCAAATTTGAAAGGCACATGCATGATGATTTGGGTAGTTTCTTAAGACACTCGAGCATTTCTTTACGAACATCATCAATTTGGTGGAGTAGACCTGATGATGAAGACCAGGGATGACAAAGTGGAACTGCCTGGTAATTCCCAGCTCTATCAGCCGATTTGAGACATTCATCTTTTCTTTGTAAAGAAATACCTTCAAGATTATAGTTATATTTGATTATAGTTCTATTTTGATGATGGAATTCGTGAGGGATTGAGAGAACTCCTCAAATTTTAACGGCACATGCATTCTGATTTGAGGGTTTCCTTAAGTAACTAAAACATTGTTTTGGGGGAGCCAACATTTTGATGAAGTGGATCTGATGATGAAGACCAGGGATGGCAAAGTGGAACTAGTCGATAAACCTAGCTCTACTCATTATCCTAGTTTGACATTCATGTTTTTGACTTGATTTCTATTCTGATGATGGAGTTCTTGAAGAATTCAGAGAACTCCTCGAATTTGAACGGCACGTTCATTATGATTAGAGCGTGTTCATAATTAGCTTAGGCATTTTCTTATTGTGGCCATCATTTTGCTGGAGTGGACCTGATGTTGACAATCAGGGATGGCATAATGAAACTGCTCGATAATTTACAGTCTATCATCCAATTTAACACATTGTTATTTTGTTTGTTTTAAAGGTCTACAAGGGAGTTCCGTTTGATTATACTTCACATGTAATGATGGAAGCCCTGGGACATTAAGAAAGCTCCTCAATTTTCGATCGTACACGTGCGGTGTATTGGATATTTGTGAAGTAAACTGGTTAACTCAAACAAATTCTAATTTCACTTTTACCGGGAACCAAATGAAGTCGGTTTTTTTTTCTTAAAAATTATTGGTTATTTATTTCACTGCAATGATCGTCAAAGCCAGAAATGAAAAGATTTTTACGTTCTATTTTTCAACCGACTTCAATATTTCTAAAGGAGGAGGTTCTCAATTAGACTGTTTTTTTTAAATGGATGTTCACTCATAACTCCGTCATTACTGAAACGATTTGAATTTTTTTGTTTTCTGAAAGTAGATGGTTCCAGGTTGGTCCCGTTTTTTTCAAAATCCATTTCTGATGATGGGATCCATGAGGAAGTGAGGGAACTCCTCAAATTTGAATGGCACACGCATAGTAATTTGGGTATTTTCTTGAGAAACTCGAGCATTTCTTTACAAAACCTACCAGTTTGGTGGAGTAGACCTGATGATGATGGCCAGGGATGTCAAAGAGGCACTGCTCTATAATTCGCGGGCCCCAGCTTCTGATTTGAGACATTCATCTTTTGTGTGTTACGAAATGCCTTCGAGGTAGTCCTATTTGATTTTAATTATATTTTGATGATGGATGTCATGAGGAATTAATGGAGCTGATGCTGAACCCTGGCAGTACCTAATAGAACTCAGGTTTGGTGCAACATAGGCGAGTGCGGTTTTCATGATTCGATTCATATTAACGAGCAATTATGAGAGCAGTTCACAAGATGGAGCTGATGCTGAACCCTGGCAGTAGGTACCTAGTGGAACTCAGGTTTGGTGCAACATAGGCAAGTGCTGTTTTCATGATTCGATTCATGTTAACGAGCAATTAGGAGAGCAGTTCACAAGATGGAACTGATGCTGAACCCTGGCAGTATCTTGTTGAACTCAGGCTCGGTTAAACTTACGAGAATTCTGTTTTCGTCATTCAACTCGGGTTAACGAGCAATTAGGAGAACAGTTCTCAAGATGGAGCTGATGCTGAACCCTGGCAGTAACTAGTGGAACTCGAGTTTGGTTCAACATACGCGACTTCTGTTTACGTCATTCGACTCGTGTTAACGAGCAATAAGGAGAGAAATTCACAAGATCGAGCTGGTGCTGAACCCTGGCAGTACCTAGTGGAACTCAGGTTTGGTGCAACATAGGCGACTGCTGTTCTCATGATTTTGATTCGTGTTAACAAGCAATTACGAGAGCAGTTCACAAGATGGAGCTGATGCTGAACCCTGGCAGTACCTAGTGGAACTCAGGTTTGGTGCAACATAGGCAAGTGCTGTTTTCATCATTCGATTCGCGTTAACGAGCAATTAGGGGAGCAGTTCACAAGATGGAGCTGATGCTGAACCCTGGTAGTAATATGTATGTAAGTTTTAAATACGGTGTAGTGTAAGGAAAATTAACAAAATAAAAACATAAATTACATTTTTACATAAAACTCCCGTAAGTATTTACTCCCGTCAATATTGTCTATTTTCGACAATATTGACGGGAGTAAATATTGTCGAACGCTCGACATGTTTCGGATTTCACACTGCGCGCAGCAGCTCGCTCGCATTCTTCCTTTGTTTGTGAGAAGGTACCTCGAAGGTGGTCCCATTTAATTTTCGCTGTGATCTTATAATGCAATTCCTGATCCATTTAGAGAGGTCCTTAACTTTTCACTCATATGGTGATTAATATGGTTGAAGTTAACTGTAATAATTCGCTTACTTTAACTTTTACCGGGAAGTCCAATCCAATTGAAGTCGGTTTTTTTTTCTTTAAAATTATTATAAAATATTCTCAAATAGTGCTACTAATAAGGGTGCGTCCCATGGATAGATTTTGAGCATCTCAAAACTTTCCTGTTGACTTATGGTATTTGCATGAACTACATAATTAAATGTGTAATCGTATGTATTTATATGGAATTAGTTATAAAGCTAGTATGATTTTTAATTTTTTTTTGGATTTTCTATGTCATTGTAGGCTGTAAACTATACTTTTGTTTAATATGTGGAGCTTCTGTGCCTGCTGGAAGTACCTTAGAGTTTTGATGATCGCTGAGTGAGTGAGTGATCAAACTAAGGAACTATGATGTTCGATAGTTCTTAAATTACAAGTTCAAAATAAATGTTAATGGCCTGGACTGCTTCGAGAAAAGGATGGTACGGCGGTACCTTACTTTTGCTCGACTTGTTGGTGCCGTGCGGCACCGGGGTGTGTCCATAGAACTCGACTTCGACCGACTTGTCTATTTTCAAATCGTAGAGAAACACAAGTTCAAATAAAATAGGCAGTTATTTCATTATTAGCGGTAGTGTTGTAGCACTACGCAGTGATATGGGATCGTGCGGAGGCGGCTGAGTAGTGAGTACGGCGTAGGGCGAGACCGGTTGTAGGGAAAAGTACCTACTCAAATTCAAATTCAAAAATTTATTCTGCAAGTAGACCTCAAGGGCACTTTTACAAGTCAATAAGCATTACAATAAAGCATTTGCATGTACTAAAAATCCATTCCCGCTCGTTAGCGGAAAATAATCATATCTAGTTAGACTCGCCCACCGAGGGTTCCGTACATCATTAAAATGATTACCCCCCCTCTCTACCCCCTTTTTTATCCTTTAGGGGATGAATTTCGGAATACGGTTTTCTTATACATTATCAGAAAGTCTATAAACGAAGTTTCCAAGTCTGGAATCAGAAAAATTATTCACGCCTCATATAAACTTTCAACCCCTTTTTTATCCCTTAGGAGATGAATATCGAAAAACGCTAAGTATACTTCTCTTGTATAGTATCAAAGAGTCTCTAAACGAAGTTTTAAGTCAGTAACTTAAAAAATATTCATATCTCATACTGATTTTCAATTCCTTTTTTATCCCTTAGGAGATGAATTTCGAATGACGCTAAATATCCTTTTCTTGTGAAGTATCAAAGAGTCTATAAACGAAGTTTTAAATCTGCAACCTGAATAATTATAATAATAATAACTTTCAACCCCCTTTTTTATCCCTTAGGGGATGAATTTCGGAAAACGCGGAATACGGTTTCAAGAGACCGTAGACCTTAGTATATAGTTTAAATTTCAACTCGATACCTTCACGCACTCCCGAGATAAAGGGTCTTGACGGACGGGAGGGTCTTGACGGACTTTAAACCCCCTTTTTTTATTCTTTAGGGGACGAATTTCGGAAAACGCGGAATACGGTTTCAAGGGACCGTAGACCTTAGTAATAGTTTAAATTTCAACTCGATACCTTCACGCACTCCTGAGATAAAGGGTCTTGACGGACAACAAAGTGATCCTATAAGGGTTCCGTTTTTTCCTTTTGAGGTACGGAACTCTAAAAAGGAACGCACATAAATTTAAAAATAAATCTACTGCAGCCTGTGGTTGTCAGACTATACCTTCTTCACTTGGTCCTACATACGTGTAAAGTTGTAAACAGAGTTTGCACAGAACCAGGAGTTGAGCCTAACTTTTTAGAGCCAAGTACAGTGCGACAGAATAAGGTAGAAAATAAAAAGGGCAACATCAAAGAGATTGGAAGTCGTAGGGCGACGCGCCTAGCCTATAGAGAGACGGCTTGAGAGCCAAAACTCGTGTATCGCTTATGCGCCCGGCGCACATGTGACAGTCAGTAGCAGTCAGTACCCCTTGGGCCGTCATGGAGTAGGTAATAATAAAATAAAAATAGTTCAAAAATGCCACATCGCTCAATAATCGGGTGCCGCAACCAAAGCAAATTTGTAAATAAACAAAATTCAAACGTTTCGTATCCCACCATGCGTATGCCATCTCCCTTCCTTGCGTTGGTCGAAGCTTTGGAGGGATGTAAACAAAAAATAATCGTATGTAGCCATTGTAGCCTTGGCTTGTCAAAAATCAGGGCCTATACCACGAAAATCGAACGATTGCGGATTTGTATCTCCATCTCTGTCACACTTACATATTGGAGTGACAAAGAGGTTTTCCCGTCAATGCCAATTTTCGATGTTCGTGGTAGGCAGGCATGCAGGGAGCTGCAATTTGTGTGTGATCAAATTGTGTGTGAAATTGTCTGGTGTGAAGGAGCTTGCAGCTTAAAAAAAGTTAGTGACGTTATGGCTGACGGCGGCCATTACATTATTATAAAATCGATTATTTAGAAAGCCGAAAATATTCTACGATATCGTAAAAATTTAACTATATTCAGTTGTATACAGATTTAAAAATGAATTCAAAAAGTAGAAGTAATTATAATGATGACCTTTTTGAGTACATTAGAGTCAGTGAAGACGAAGATGACGCAAATGCTGTAGAAATTCCTTGCGAACTTGATGGCACCTTACTTCTGTCAACGCTAGTAGCCCAGTTCCCTGGAGCGTGCGGCCTGAAGTATCGTCATCCTGAAAGTAAATCTGTCCGTGGAATCCGTTTGAGTGATGGCAAGCTTCATCCTCCGAATGATGCCGGCTGGGGTAAGCATCTTTATATTTGCGTATTCCCTAAAGAAAACAAACGTAAGATGGAAGATGTTTCACCAGAGAATTCTGCTGCAAAAACAAAACGTCTTGAGAAAAAACTTACCTGTTCCGATTTAATATGTCTCGGATTACCATGGAAATCGACAGAAGAGACCATAAGGCAGTATTTCGAACAATTTGGCGAAGTTGTTATGGTTCAGCTTAAGAGAGACAAAAATGGTACCTTTAAAGGTTTTGGTTTCATACGTTTTGCCACATATGTATCTCAAATGAGAGCTTTAGCTCAGAGGCACAACATTGAGGGGCGTTGGGTAGATGTGCGAATCCCTAACTCAAAGGAAGGAGTAGTTCCTCAAATGCCATGTAAAGTATTTGTTGGAAGATGTACTGAAGATATGACTGCTGATGATCTTCGAGATTATTTTTCAAAATTTGGAGAAGTAACAGATGTGTTTGTTCCAAGGCCATTCCGAGCATTTGGATTTGTCACCTTTTTGGATCCAGAAGTAGCTCAAAGCCTCTGTGGTGAAGACCATGTTATTAAAGGAGCATCAGTGTCTGTTTCCAGTGCTGCACCAAAGATTAAAGCCAAATCTAACCAGAATTGGAAGGATGATGGTTACGGACCTAATAATTGGGATGGAAATAGATCAGGTCCTTCTGGGGGATCTAATAATACTGGTGGAAGTAGTAACATAGATTCACTAAATATGCAAAACTTGGGCATCAACCCAAATGGAGGCCCACCAGCCAATTTCAATTTACCTATAAGCCTAGTTGCAGCGGCATTAAATCAAGCAGGATGGGGAGGATTTCTAGGAGGGCCTGGTAATGGCGGCCCTAATTGGCAGGGCCCACCTCAAAGCAATTCAGGAAAAAATTGGAATACAAATCAAAATTGGGGGCAAAGTGGTCCTCCTCCATCATGGAACCAAGGAGGTGGGAACCAAGGTTGGAATGGCAATAAGAGTGGGAATTGGAACCAAGGGAACTGGTCAAATGGCCAAGGCGGATGGGGAGGTAACGGCAACAATGGGTCTGGCCCCCCAGCGTCTGGAAGTGGGTGGAACAACAACAAGCCCCAGACATGAGGTGAGCGAGTACTGCTGTGGTACATGTTGGCTCATATATGTTTATATGGTCATCAGTAGGTTAGGGTCAGAGTGTTATTTAATGAATTTATTATTCCAAATTTTAAGTCAAACAGTGTAGAATTATTTAACTTTTTAAGTGAAAAATCACACCTCATGTACTGATTGTATTTTAATTATGTAAGCCAATAAGAGCTGTGTGTTATTTTGTGATGTGGAGTGCTAAGGGAATTTTATTAATAAATAAGTATGTATTCTGCGATGGATGTTTTAATTTTGGAAAGAGGGAGTGGTTCTCTTATGTTGGGTAATATTTTGAAATCTTGGACGTATGATAGTCTTTGTGAAATATGGTTTTTCTTTGGGACTTGTTTTGGAAATTGTATATGTAGGAATGAATGTTTCACTTGTGACTGGAAGGTTTCTTAATTCTTTAAAGAAGAGCAGGATGCCATAGGCTTGGTGTGCGCAGGTGTGTGTGACAAGTGACTGTGCTCCAGGTGCAGGAGGCGAGTCTGAGCCAGATACAACAAGCTGGAACATGGTGAGTGAGTTATTGTATGCTCAGTGAGGGTCAGCTGTGATATATGGATGATTACCATTTGTTGTTTCGCCCAATGACACACCCTACTAGCCTTTACCATTTCATGAAGTGGTAGTACGTATATATGTTTTAGTATTTTCATTAAGGATTCTTTGCAACAAAACTGTTCCTACATACTAAAAAACGAAAATATATTTACTATTAAGTAATAATATTACTTAATGAGATGTAATTTAGTTAAAGTAATATGACATTAAATTTACATTATTAACATTCTGTTATATTATTTGCAGAGATTACATGCAATCTGGAATTCAAATAGTGATGGCTGATGAAACACTACAGCAGCTCCTTACATCCTTGGAAAGGATAGGAGGTAAAACGTAATGCATATTCCTAATCATAATTAATATTTACATACTAGTTACAATATTGAAATTAATATTATTTTCCACAGCAGCATCGAGGAACTAATGCCAAATGGATACCTGAAAAATGTGACTAATTTATTTTATTTATATTTATTAAACTAAATAAAGTTACAATGAAGCATAAGGATCCTTGGAGTTAGTATTTTATTTTTATCACAGTTTATGCTCCAACCTAATTAGGGTTCCATAATAGGGCTTCCTATACCGGGATCCCGGGATTCCGCTCTTTTCAGGTAATATTTCAATACCGGTATTTAATTTCAAAATACCGGGATCCTGTTATTTTATAAACTAAGAAAATATGCGAAAATAACACAAAATATCCATCGAAACGTTAACATTCGACGTTACCACGGCTAGCTTCGCACGCGTATATCTTACTACTTACAATTGCTCTACTATTCTACAGCTTTTGCTGTCTTCAAGGGGTGGGAGGTGGGATACGTGGTGCGGCAAGTGATTAGCGATGAAAATGGCGAAAGATTCCTGTTGTTTCTTTCGAAACTTTGTATCATTCCTATAAATTACATGTAACTTAAAAAAAAAACAAAATGACGTTTTATACTGTGTATTTTTACTGTGTAATTTTACATGTTTTGTTTATTATTTAATCATATAATAATTAATTTATTAAATAATAAAGTATGACTCACAATAGAATAGAGAGCGGGCCGGGACGTGACCGAGACGGGACGATCTGTCAATTTCACGTCCGAGCTCGGTGCCCTCAGAGGTCACGTGACGTTCTATAGAAACTGACAGATCGGCCCGGCCGCGTCTCGGCCCGTTCTAATATGATGAATTCATCCTTAACCCCATGGTCCTGTGAAATGGTAAGATATACATATATCACTAAATAGTATAAAAACAAGTCGCTTCCCGCGGTCTGTATGTATGTATGCTTTAATCTTTAAAACACGTGATGCTCCGTGGAAACCCCACTGTTTTGTTTTGTGATTAATTGAAACGTAATGCTGATGTACACAATATGTACTGAATTACTACGTACTTCAAAAAAATTGTACCTCAATAGGCCAAGAGTACAATAAACTCAATTCGCACTTGCTGTAGAGCATCTCCCCAGCAACCCCAAAATTGAATTAAAAGAAATTCACGTAAATACTTAATATTTAGCAAATAAGATAAGAGGCCGAAAAAAATTGTACTGCAGTTTTTAACGTTGAATAAGTTACAATACAATACAATACAAATACTCTTTATTGTTCACCAAAAAGGAAATAAAAACAATATACATTAAACACTAAAATATAAACACTGGGACTGGCATATAAGTTACCCATGGCTAGTTAAATTACCTAATTGTCGCCGGGCGGGACGCAAGCGCCTAGTAATTCAATTAGAAATTGCAATTTCTAAATTTCAATTCATAATTGAAATTACATTTTGTAATTGCAATTCATAATTTGTAATTCAATTACGTTTTGGCCAACACTGGCCGATGGCCCTGGGTTCGAATCCCTGTAAGGGCATTTATTTGTGTGATGAACACAGATACTTGTTCCTGAGTCATGGATGTTTTCTATGTATTTGTATATTATACAGGGTGTAATCGTTAAGTGTAGCCAGGAGATTATTCCGTAAATATAAGATATTAGAAATTTTCAAACTGATATTGAAAGTGCGTTACCTAATGAGTAAAATTGCATTAACAACTTTTTTTAAATACAAGTATTAATATAAAAAATATTAAGTTTAAACGCTCCCATACCATTAGTACCTACGACGACTCATTCTCAAAGTAGAACGTCGGTGCTGAAAGAGATAAAACTACTTGAGATTCATTATTTGCAGGAATAAACTGTACCTAATAAAATAATAAAACCACCATAAAATAATAAATCAAACATTTGTTTTTGTGTCAGTCAAGAAACAACAAATACGTTTTTCTGTTTCCGCAATAGTTTAAAAAACTAAAAAACACGCTTTTAGCACGCACTAAAAATTACAAAATAATTCGGACATTTAGTTGATGACTCAAGAGTTTTCCCTTTGCCAAATCTTCATTAGATCGCAGGTAAACATAAACAATTTCAGTTCGTGACGAACGATAAATAATTATCTATGCGACATGGTTATGCATTAATTTAACTAAATGTGCGGATTTTTATTTTGTTGTCGTTTTTTTTCGCGTCTGATTCTAATGAAATTTGGTAGGTAGACCCAATTTCCCAGTATGTCCCACAGTTTTTTCCACTGAGTTCTTATCTGAGTCCAGAGAGAAATCTTATGGGATTTTCGGATTTTCGTAACTCAGTGGGAAATTTAGTAGAAAATTGTTGTCGCACATTGGGACTTCGTATCTATCTAACGTAGAATAAGGAACTCTACCTACCCACTAAATTTCATACAATTCTCACGCGATAAAAAAAACGACAACAAAATAAAACTATGCTCAAATATATAAAATAAGTGTAAAATTTTGAAAATAAATGTTTTAATAGTTTGAAAAAAAAAACTAAGAAAAATGTCAAAAATAATGAAGAAGTTGTATATGTATACATATAGATCTACACCACCAGGATTTGAATCTTCGTCATTCCGATCGTAAGTCAAGCGCTGTAATAGGCACATGCATAGTAATTTGGGTATTTTCATGAGAAACTCGAGCATTTCTTTACAAAACCCACCAGTTTGGTGGAGCAGACCTGATGATGACGACCAGGGATGTCAAAGAGGAACTGCTCTATAATTCGCGGGTCCCAGCTGTATCTTGTGATTTGAGACATTCATCTTTTGTTTGTTACGAAATGCCTTCGAGGTAGTCCTATTTGATTTTAATTAAATTGTGATGATGGATATCATGAGGAATTAATGGAGCTGATGCTGAACCCTGGCAGTACCTTATGGAACTCAGGTTTGGTAAGACTTGCGAGAGTTCTGTTTTCGTCATTCAACTCGTGTTAACGAGCAATTAGAGGAACAGTTCTCAAGATGGAGCTGATAACTATGCGGAAGATATTTACTACTTTTTTAATAATTTGGTGATTTGACACGGGGTCACAAAAGGAAACGTGGGAACTGATTTAAACATAATTATGTATATTTACTGTTTATGTTAGAAAAGGCCGCCATCTTGAATTTCTTCATTTTTGATCCGACCCTAACAAAAATCGATATCTGGGGATCCAAGAGGTTCTTTATAACGAATCTGAGGTCATAATTGCGTTAAATGACCGCCATCTTGAATTTCTTCAGTTTTCATCATATCATGATAAAAATTGATATCTGAGGGTCCGAGAGGTTCATTATAACAAATATGAGGTGAAAATTGCAAGAAATGGCCGCCATCTTTAATTTCTTCATTTTTGATCAGATCCTAACAAAAATCGATATCTGGGGATCCAAGAGGTTCTTTATAACGAATCTGAGGTAATAATTGCGTAAAATGGCCGCCATCTTGAATTTCTTCAGTTTTCATCCTATCTTGATAAAAATTGATATCTGAGGGTCCGAGAGGTTCAATATAACAAATATGAGATGAAAATTACGAGAAATGGCCGCCATCTTGAATTTCTTCATTTTTGATCAGATCCTAACAAAAATCGATATCTGGGGATCCAAGAGGTTCTTTATAATAAATCTGTTGTAAAAATTGCGTAAAATGACCGCCATATTAAATTTCTTCAGTTTTCATCCTATCTTCATAAAAATTAATATCTGAGGGTCCGAGAGGTTCATTATAACAAATATGAGGTGAAAATGGCGAGAAATGACCACCATCTTGAATTTCTTCATTTTTGGTCCTATCCTAACAAATATCGATATCATGGGGATCTAAGAGGTTCGATATAACGAATCTGAGGTCATAATTGCGTTAAATGTATATCAAATTGATTGTTTTGATTTCCGTTTTCGTAATTTAACTCGTTTTAACGAGCTATTAGGAGAGCGGTTCTCAAGATGGAGCTGATGCTGAACCCTGGCAGTAACTAGTGAAACTCAAGTTTGGTCCAACATACGCGACTTCTATTTACGTCATTCGACTCGTGTTAACGAGCAATTAGGAGAGAAATTCACAAGATCGAGCTGGTGCTGAACCCTGGCAGTACCTAGTGGAACTCAGGTTTGGTGAAACATACGCGTGTGCTGTTTTCGTTAATGGATGTTACCTCAGAACTCCGTCATTACTGAACCGATTTGAATTTTTTTTTTGGTTTCTTAAAGTAGATGGTTTCAGGTTGGTCCCGTTTTTTTCAAAATCTATTTCTGATGATGGGATCCATGAGGAACTGAGGGAACTCCTCAAATTTGAAAGGCACATGCATGCTGATTTGGGTGATTTCTTAAGAGCGTTTATACCACAAAAGCGCGAAATCAATGATTTACGCGGTTTTCGGGCTCGATGTACTATGTGATTGTTAGACTTTTAGATCAAAATATTTATATGTACATAATAAACAACTCATAAACCAAATTTTGTATTGTCTACATTTACAAGTTTTAGATAATTATATGCAATTCTAGCCAATTCTTTCGCGGCCGTTGTTGAAATTTGCCGAAACATATTGTCTTATACGTCACTCTATTCCTACACTGTAATGATCTTATACAAAACAAAACTGGTTTACGAAAGAACATTACACTATCTAATTTTTGTATTGTGCAAAACTAGTAAATTTCAGATTCTGTTTAACTAAACTTACTGATGAAAACTACGCAATTTTTGCAAAATTCACGGCGTGTTTTAGTATTATACTTTCGCAGTAAATGGTTCAGATTGTCATTTTTATGAGACTATAACTCGTTGGTTACTCCATTTATTAAAAAAAAGTGTCAAAAACAACGAAATAATATTTATTTAGATTTTTTATCAAAACCCCGTTTATAAGATTGCGCGCGGCGCGTGCTCGTCAGTCTGGCCCCATGCCTTCTAGAGAGTGGACGTATCGCTTTGCTCCGCGGGCCTTCTTTTTACGAGTGAAGTTTGCGAGAAAGAGAAAGAGATGATTAAAAAGAGAAAGACATATCTAAAAAGATAAGATAGACCGTGATACCGCGACCAACCGATCAAGATACTTGATAAGTTCGATTTCTATTTGTGTTGATGATTTAATTGTTGTTTATATATTAGCTATAGTATTTTTTTTTAATAATCATCAGCTGGTGACCAGGACGTGATGTTTTCGTAGTAAGTTGTTGGTAAGACCTGGAAACCGCCGTTAAAAACAGCTAGTAATTGCTGATTAGGACTAGGTGATGTAATCAGAAGACAGTGCTGATTCTGTAACCGTTCACATAAGACTTGTCGCGGCACTTGAAGACCAGGTGTCAAAGACCTGGATACGTAACCAGAAGGCTAGGTCAGGAATTATGTAACGGCTTACACAATACGCACCGTGTTTTAGCTTAAATGCATTGTCATGCTGAGCACAAGTAGACCAGCTGGTAATTAAGACCTGGAAACGTAACCAGAATATTGGGTCAGGAACTATGTAACGGCTTACCTTAGATGCACCGTGTTTGAGCTCAAATGCATTGTCTTGGTGAGCACTCGTAGACCGGGTGGTGACAAAGACCTGGATACGTAACTAGATGGCTAGGCCAGGAACTATGTAACGGCTTACACTATACGTACCATGTTTGAAATCAAATGCATTGTCTGGTTGAACACAAGTAGACTAGCTGGTAATTAAAACCTGGAGACTAAGTACCGGTTTACACTATACTTACCGTGTTTGAGAATATGCATATGTGTACCTACATTCTATTCATTGCCTTATTATACCTAAATTGTAATTTCTCCCTCTTTGATTGACCTTGGATGGGCTTAAAACCAGCTAAGCTGTGCCCATACCTTTTTCCTTTGTCAGTGCCTAATTCTGTATTTTATGTTATGTTGTTTTGTTCAAGGAAATAAACGATTTGTATTTGTATTTCATATGCACTTATAATATAAAAATAAAAAGAAATAGAAATTAACTTGGAAATAACGATCATTAACAATTTCAAGACTAATGTGATGAGATGTTGTGTTTCACTTCGCAGTAAAGTTTGTCTAACTCTCATACCTTAAAACCAAGATTCTCAAGATTTAAATTTTTAAAGCTTTCGCTTGGTCGGGTCGGGTCTCAATTCTCAATATTAACACGAGAGCTTGACAACAACTTTGCGCATTTGTACAGTCAAATCTAATAACATCTATAAAAATGTACTACCAGAAATATATTATTATATACGTACACAATCTTATTTTCTCAATATTAAGGTAGTGTATAAATATTTTTGGCGCTTCATTAGAATTGATACCATCGAACGTTAACGTGAAATGAAAACTATTATTAATAGAAACTCAGTACTAAAATAGCAACAAAATAAGTAGGTATTATTAAGGAAAGTTGATTATTATTATCAAAGGAAATAAGTACATAGGAAAATAATTTTAATTACATAGTACTAAATTCAGTTAGTACAAGACTACAAGTATCAAAGTTATAAACTGCAAACTCAATTTTACGCAAAATACTGTAAACAATGATTACTAATCAAAGTAACGTAAGTTTATCTGATTTAAGTATCATGGTAAAATGCACAGCTTGAGCGCGCTATAGTATACCCGTCGCACGAGCGGCGCTCGTCGATGTCTAGCATTGCGCGCGTCTGGTCACGTGGTCGATGCGGAGAAATACCTAAACTTGGGAAGCGCGCTAGGGCGAGAACGCTCTTAAGAAACTTGAGCATTTCTTTACATTTCGATCATTTCATCAGTTTAGCGGCGCGCGCGACGAGTGACGGGTGTGAGTCACGCGTAGCAAAATGTCGTCTAATGTGGTAAAATGTTCTACATGTAACATTGTGATAAATGAAGTGCTTGCATTTATCTGCAATAAAATTGATGTGATGGACGAGGAAGGTATTAGTAGAATCTGTGCAACTGCTTTTTCGGAAACTGAAATCGTTACGGCTAAAAATCTGCTGTTCGAATCGGTGCCCGTAAAAAATCGCAAGATAACTCGAAAAAGACAAGGGAAGACAGTGCGAGACATCGATGATATTATATGCCTACTAAAGGTAACTGACGATGAGGATATGCCGATTTTTGTCGCGCGTGATCTGCAAAAGCTACCCCCGGTCTTATTCGATCATGTAGACGTTACGCGTTTACTAAAGGATTTAGTCAGATTACGTAGCGATGTTGATCGTATTGAAAAAGATTATGTCACTGTGAAGCACTTAGACGGAGTTCAAGCTGACATTGATAATTTAAAAAAGGCATCTATCGTAAACAATTTCAGCCAGAATGTCAGCTCCAGACGAGGAGCATGCTTGTTAGATGACTTTGAATTTAATAGTGGACCAATGGGCCTTCCACCTGCAGGAGTTGAAGATTGCAATTTAAATAATTACCGTTCTATATCGTCAACAATTGATCAGGGTTTTGGTAAAAGCCGAATGGAGGGTAGTAATATAATAAGCCCAACGGTACCGCAGTCACCAACAGTTGTTTCTAACGGTGAATCAGCTGTGCGAGTTAACCTGTCGGGTGCTGCCGAGAGCGTACTACCAACAGTACCAGCGGCAAGCGAGCCGGCGATGACTCATCCTGCCCCTGCCTTGCCTGCGAACCGTACGAGCGCGATACACACTGTCAACAAGATCGACGATGAGCCACAGCTGAGTCCTATGAATGCCAAATCCTTCGCCACGATTGCTCGGGAAGGTGAATGGAAGCCGGAAGAGGCCAATGAGGAGTGGAAAACTATACAACGGAAAAGGCTTAGAAATAGATTTATCGGTAATAAAGGGCTGGCTACAGTGCAACATCTGATTCATACAGTTGTTGTGCCTATTCTAAAAAATAGGACCGCCGACCCCTCTGACATGGCCAATTACAGGCCTATCTCGCTAGCGAATGTTATTGCCAAGGTATTGGACAGGCTGCTTGACAGACATTTGGATAGGCATATACATTTACATGATGCTCAATTCGGCTTCCGACCTGGCCTATCCACTGAGAGTGCCATCCTGAGTCTCAAGCAGACTGTCCAGTAGGCAGTATTACACAGCTAGACATACACCTGTGTTTGCATGTTATCTGGACCTTTCCAGGGCTTTCGATTTGGTATCGTATGATAAGCTGTTTCTGAAGTTGGAGGAAGAAACTGATTTACCTAGTGATGTGATTTCAGTGTGATTTCCATTATTAAATACTGGTACAGAAAGCAGAAAAATAATGTAAAATGGGCAGGAGCGCACTCGGAGGTGTATGGGTTGGAGTGCGGGGTGAGGCAGGGGGGGTTGAGCTCGCCCCGGCTCTTCAACTTGTACATGAACCGACTTATCGAGGAGCTCAGCGGCACAAATATCGGATGCTCAGTGGACGGAGTTTGTATAAACAACATAAACTATGCCGATGATATGGTGTTGCTGAGCCCTTCGATTAGCGCATTGCGAAAATTGCTACGCATCTGTGAGTCATACGCGGAGGTCCATGGGCTTAAATATAACACTTTTAAAAGTGAGTTTATGGTTTTCAAGGCGGGAACTAAAACATATCTTGATGTACCACCAGTCCAGTTAGGCGGAGCCACGTTAAAACGAGTACAACAATATAAATATCTGGGTCACTGGGTCACTGATGACTTATGTGATAACCTTGATATAGAGAGGGAACGTAGGGCGCTGGCTGTGCGCTGCAATATGCTGGCCCGGCGGTTTTCGCGTTGTACTGATGCTGTTAAAATAACCCTTTTTAAGGCATACTGCCAATCCTTTTACACGTGTAGCCTATGGATCAGACATACGCAGCGCTCATACAGCGCCCTGCGCGTCCAGTATAACGATGCGTGTAGGGTGTTGTTCCGGCTGCCGCGACACTGCAGCGCCTCCGCGATGTTTGCAGAGCGGCAAATTGACGGTTTTTATGCCGTAATCAGAAAACGAGCCGCTTCGATGATGAGACGTGTGCGCGGCTCCACGAACACCATCCTACGTACACTGGCCGAGAGGTGGGACTCCCCAATACTGCGGCGATGGATTCAGCTCCATACCGTAGAAAAATAGAATAAAACTGTAATTTAAGTAAATAATTATAATTGTAATAAGCGAATGACTGACATAGTTTTAAGAAATATTTATTGACCTAATTAATCTTATTTTATTATTATTTGTATGTATCTTACATAATCTCGGGACCATGGGGTCCCGGACTTTTGGAAGGCGTGCGTGGGGCCGAAGCCAACAGCGCAGAGGCCCCTTGTAAGAGACAATTTATTCTAAATGTGATGTGACACTAACTGACGATTATCCTTGTATGCACTATAGTAATGCATCCAAGGACAATTCCCGGTTAGTGTAGGACTATTCCAAATAAAAATAGAAACAAAAGGAAATGGGCTATTGGGATGAACGGCTAAGTGGATTGGGTAACCGGTACTATGGAAAGTATTATTATTATTATTATTATTTTTTTACTGACATATTTTATTTCTATTTGTACTTGTTTATTTTATTGATTGTAGGTATTGTTATATGGAATTTTATGTTCTGAAATAAATTATTTGAATTTGAATATGAATGAATTTACGAAAATCATGAATTTGGTTGAGTGGATCTGATAATGAAGACCAGGGATGGCAAAGTGGAACTGCTTGGTAATTCCCAGGACTATCATCCGATTTAAAAAAATATTTTTTTTTATGAAAATAGATGGTTCCAGATTAGTTCCATTTCTTTCAAAATCAATTTCTGATGATGGGATCCATGAGGAACTGAGGGAACTCCTCAAATTTGAAAGGTACATGCATGATGATTTGGGTAGTTTCTTAAGACACTCGAGCGTTTCTTTACGAACATCATCAATTTGGAGGAGTGGACCTGATAATGAAGACCAGGGATGGCAAAGTGGAACTGCTTGGTAATTCCCAGGACTATAATCCGATTAAATTTTTTTTTTTTATGAGAATAGATGGTTCCAGATTAGTTCCATTTCTTTCAAAATCAATTTCTGATGATGGGATCCATGAGGAACTGAGGGAACTCCTCAAATTTGAAAGGCACATGCATGATGATTTGGGTAGTTTCTTAAGACACTCGAGCATTTCTTTACGAACATCTTCAATTTGGTGGAGTGAACCTGATGATGAAGACCAGGGATGGCAAAGTGGAACTGCTTGGTAATTCCCAGCTCTATCATCCGATTTGAGACATTCATCTTTTCTTTGTAAGGAAATACCTTCAAGATAGTCCTATTTGATTATAGTTCTATTTTGATGATGGAATTCGTGAGGGATTGAGAGAACTCTTCAAATTTTAACGGCACATGCATTCTGATTTGAGGGTTTCCTTAAGTAACTAAAACATTGTTTTGGGGGAGCCAACATTTTGATGAAGTGGACCTGATGATGAAGACCAGGGATGGCAAAGTGGAACTGGTCGATAAACCTAGAACCTTATTATCCTAGTTGTGACATTCATGTTTTTGATTTGATTTCTATTCTGATAATTCAGAGAAGAATTCAGAGAACTCCTCAAATTTGAACGGCACATCATCATCATTGTGATTAGAGGGTGTTCATAATTAGCTTACGCATTTTCTTACTGTGGCCATCATTTTGCTGGATGTTGATAATCAGGGATGGCATAATAAAACTGCTCGATAATTTACAGTCTGTCATCCAATTTAACACATTATTTTGTTTGTTTTAAAGGTCTACAAGGGAGTTCCGTTTGATTATACTTCACATGTAATGATGTAAGCCCTGGGACATTAACCCTTTGACCGCCGTTGTCACCTATACAAGACAACGATAGTACGATACACTAACGCCGTCGTCTTGTATACAAGACAAAGTTTCAACCGCTTACTAAATGGTAAAATAATAGAATTTAAAAATTATTTTGTACTCGTGTCAACTTGTTGACCCTTTGTTTTTTCATACATTTACTTTTTAAGCAGGTATATGAATCCATTGTTTCATAATAAAGGATTTAAAAAATATGCTTATAATTTCTACATTTTTCCGTGTCACTGTCGCCGTTGGCATGTATAAAAGACAGCTAGGGATGGGAAAGTTCAATTGATGTGCAAGTTTTTAAAATGAATATGTTTTCACGAATCTGGTTTTATTTAAGCGTTCAAACATTTAATTGCCAATTATTGTCATTGTTGGTAACTACTCGTAGTAAGTAGGTATATGTAGAAAAAAAAGGCATAATAATGGATAAAGTTTAGGCAGCTTCTTCAGTAAATTGTCCATTGCGGTTTATTTGCCGAATAAATTATTGACCGCAGTGACAGCGGAGGTCTACATTTTAACTCGATATATATATATAACCGATATATACAGTATGTATCACAACGAAGAGCAAACCTTAAAACTGGTTGACGGGGAACTCGAGTACAATGTAATGACGTGCATTTCACGTGCCTAAATACATGTTTTATGGCATAAAATTACTAAATGAATTACTCGAAGACCATATTTTTGCAGTCGGTTAATGGTTTTTGTAACATCCTATAGGGTTTGTTTACGTTTTTGATTTTTGACAGTGCATGCGTATTGCGTACTGTTGATATGTAGCTAGGGGCAACTAATTAACATTAACGTTGTTATGTCAATACACATGCGCTTTGAGTTCCGTTTATAAGTAACCTAGGTAATTATTTTAACCTTTTGGCCGCCGGACCCTGTTCGCCAAGACGCTCACTCACACGCCAGAGCAAATTTTAAGTAAACAACTAATAAAAAGTTTAGGGATTGCAAATAGTGATATCGATATTCATAATTAAAGGTGGAATTCTTCTCAATTTGCCTTTTTTTATTTCTAAACTTAGATTTCTCTCAAAATTTCTAAACTAAACAGATTTACTATACAAGAAAATGTTGAAAATAAAGGACTTTATCATGAAAAACAACAACTAAACATTATCGAATCATGAAGTAATATCACCGCACTAGTCTGTACGAGTAGTCTTCTATACATGTCAACGGCGCGCAGGGCACGTCTTTAGTTCCGACTGACAAATACTGTTTACGCGCGAGTTAAGTAATAATAGCGTCTGAGTCAACGGCATAAGCGCTTGTCGGTACGTAAACTTTATAAACCATAAGATTAGGGACGCGCATCGTGTCTCGATAAATTTACATACTTACCGGAGGGTTTTCGGAGAAAACTAACAGGTGGATTTAATAATATATATATATATACAGTATGTATCAGAATGAAAGGCAAAACAAGAAACCCGTTAATGTTTAGATCATAAATATGAGCATGGTACTTACCTAATTCATCAAAAATACGACAGGTTTTACGTGAGGTATAAAAATATACATTTATTATTATTGTGTTGCACCTCCCCTGTATTATTTGTTTACAATCTTATAAATGACATTTCTTAAATTACCAACTGACAGACAGGCGTCAAACCTTGTTGAAGTTTGGATTTTTACCTAGTTACAAACAAATAGTTAACAAAGCGCTTGCGCGTTGCCTATGACTACAGCCATTATTAAAATAATTACCTAGGTTACTTATAAACAGAACTCAAAGCGCATGTATATTGACATAACAACGTTAATGTTAATTAGTTGCCCCTAGCTACATATCAACAGTACGCAATACGCATGCACTGTCAAAAATCAAAAACGTAAACAAACCCTATAGGATGTTACAAAAACCATTAACCGACTGCAAAAATATGGTCTTCGAGTAATTCATTTAGTAATTTTATGCCATAAAACATGTATTTAGGCACGTGAAATGCACGTCATTACATTGTACTCGAGTTCCCCGTCAACCAGTTTTAAGGTTTGCTCTTCGTTGTGATACATACTGTATATATCGGTTATATATATATATATATATATATATATATATATATATATATATATATATATATATATATATATATATATATATATATCGAGTTAAAATGTAGACCTCCGCTGTCACTGCGGTCAATAATTTATTCGGCAAATAAACCGCAATGGACAATTTACTGAAGAAGCTGCCTAAACTTTATCCATTATTATGCCTTTTTTTTCTACATATACCTACTTACTACGAGTAGTTACCAACAATGACAATAATTGGCAATTAAATGTTTGAACGCTTAAATAAAACCAGATTCGTGAAAACATATTCATTTTAAAAACTTGCACATCAATTGAACTTTCCCATCCCTAGCTGTCTTTTATACATGCCAACGGCGACAGTGACACGGAAAAATGTAGAAATTATAAGCATATTTTTTAAATCCTTTATTATGAAACAATGGATTCATATACCTGCTTAAAAAGTAAATGTATGAAAAAACAAAGGGTCAACAAGTTGACACGAGTACAAAATAATTTTTAAATTCTATTATTTTACCATTTAGTAAGCGGTTGAAACTTTGTCTTGTATACAAGACGACGGCGTTAGTGTATCGTACTATCGTTGTCTTGTATAGGTGACAACGGCGGTCAAAGGGTTAATAATGGCTGTAGTCATAGGCAACGCGCAAGCGCTTTGTTAACTATTTGTTTGTAACTAGGTAAAAATCCAAACTTCAACAAGGTTTGACGCCTGTCTGTCAGTTGGTAATTTAAGAAATGTCATTTATAAGATTGTAAACAAATAATACAGGGGAGGTGCAACACAATAATAATAAATGTATATTTTTATACCTCACGTAAAACCTGTCGTATTTTTGATGAATTAGGTAAGTACCATGGTCATATTTATGATCTAAACATTAACGGGTTTCTTGTTTTGCCTTTCATTCTGATACATACTGTATATATATATTATTAAATCCACCTGTTAGTTTTCTCCGAAAACCCTCCGGTAAGTATGTAAATTTATCGAGACACGATGCGCGTCCCTAATCTTATGGTTTATAAAGTTTACGTACCGACAAGCGCTTATGCCGTTGACTTAGACGCTATTATTACTTAACTCGCGCGTAAACAGTATTTGTCAGTCGGAACTAAAGACGAGCCCTGCGCGCCGTTGACATGTATAGAAGACTACTCGTACAGACTAGTGCGGTGATATTACTTCATGATTCGATAATGTTTAGTTGTTGTTTTTCATGATAAAGTCCTTTATTTTCAACATTTTCTTGTATAGTAAATCTGTTTAGTTTAGAAATTTTGAGAGAAGTCTAAGTTTGGAAATAAAAAAAGGCAAATTGAGAAGAATTCCACCTTTAATTATGAATATCGATATCACTATTTGCAATCCCTAAACTTTTTATTAGTTGTTTACTTAAAATTTGCTCTGGCGTGTGAGTGAGCGTCTTGGCGAACAGGGTCCGGCGGCCAAAAGGTAAGAAAGCTCCTCAATTTTCGATCGTACACGTGCGGTGTATTGGATATTTGTGAAGTAAACTGGCTTCCTCCTTTTTTTTAAAGGGTCGACAACGCGCATGTAACACCCCTGGTGTTGCAGGCGTCCATAGGCTACGGTGACCACTTACCATCAGGCGGGCCGTATGCTTGTTTGTCACCGTCGTAGTATTAAAAAAAAAACTCAAACAAATTCAAAATTTCACTTTTACCGGGAACCAAATGAAGTCGGTTTTTTTTTCTTAAAAATTATTGTGTTTCCAAAGGAAATAGGCAATAGCAACCAGTTCAAAATGAATGACATACATAGTTTCGTTTATACCTCAGATGTATATAGTGTCACTTGGACCGTAGAAGATGTCCAAGGTCTGATGACGGAGTAGAAAGGTGGCCACCGGAACTCAGGAAGTAGTTGATGTAATACCCCCGTGCTTGGACTCATTTGTATTGTTTTGGCGGGCACTTGGACCATGAGTGGTGTCCAAGGTCTGATGATGGAGCAGAAAGATGACCACCGGAACTCAGGAATTAGTTGATGTAATACCCCGTGTTTGGGCTCGTTAGGTTTGTTTAAGTGAGCACTTGGGCCGTGTAGGTGGTGTCCAAGGTCTGATGATGCAGCAGAAAGGTGGCCACCGGAACTCAGGAAGTAGTTGATGTAATACCCCCGTGTTTGGGCTCGTTAGGTTTGGTTTGGCGAGCACCTGGGCCGTAGATGGTGTCCAAGGACTGACGATGGAGCAGAAAGGTGGCCACCGGAACTCAGGAAGAAGATGATGTAATACCCCCGTGTTTGGACTCATTTGTATTGTTTTGGCGGGCACTTGGACCATGAGTGGTGTCCAAGGTCTGATGATGGAGCAGAAAGATGACCACCAGAACTCAGGAAGTAGTTGATGTAATACCCCCGTGTTTGGGCTCGTTAGGTTTGTTTAGGTGAGCACTTGGGCCGTAGGTGGTGTCCAAGGTCTGATGATGGAGCAGAAAGGTGGCCACCGGAACTCAGGAAGTAGTTGATGTATGTAATACCCCCGTGTTTGGGCTCGTTAGGTTTGTTTTGGCGAGCACTTGGACCGTGAGTGGTGTCCAAGGTCTGATGATGGAGCAGAAATATGACCACCGGAACTCAAGAAGTAGTTGATGTGATATCCCTGTGTTTGGGCTCGTTAGGTTTGTTCTGGTGAGCACTTGGACCGTGAGTGGTGTCCAAGGTCTGATGATGGAGCAGAAAGGTGACCACCGGAACTCAGGAAGTAGTTGAAGTAATACCCCCGTGTTTGGGCTCGTTAGGTTTGTTTAGGTGAGCACTTGGGACATAGGTGGTGTCCAAGGTCTGATGATGGAGCAGAAAGGTGGCCACCGGAACTCGGGAAGTAGTTGATGTAATACCCCCGTGTTTGGGCTCGTTAGGTTTGTTTTGGCGAGCACTTGAACCGTGAGTGGTGTCCAAGGTCTGATGATGGAGCAGAAATATGACCACCGGAACTCAAGAAGTAGTTGATGTGATACCCCCGGCTATCGGCTATATACCTACGGCCCAAGTGCTCACCAAAACAAACCTAACGAGCCCAAACACGGGGGTATTACATCAACTCCTTCTTGAGTTCCGGTGGCCACCTTTCTGCTCCATCATCAGACCTTGGACACCACCTACGGCCCAAGTGCTCACCTAAACAAACCTAACGAGCCCAAACACGGGGGTATTACATCAAATAATTCCTGAGTTCCGGTGGTCATCTTTCTGCTCCATCATCAGACCTTGGACACCACCTACGGCCCAAGTGCTCACCAAGACAAACCTAACGAGCCCAAACACGGGGGTATCACATCAACTAATTCCTGAGTTCCGGTGGTCATCTTTCTGCTCCATCATCAGACCTTGGACACCACTCACGATCCAAGTGCTCGCCAAAACAATGCAAATGAGTTCATGCACGGGGGTATTACATCAACTACTTCCTGAGTTCCGGTGGCCATATTTCTACTCCATCATCAGACCTTGGACACCACTCACGGTCCAAATGCTCGACAAAACAAACTTAACGAGTCCATACACGATAGTTTTACATCAACTTATTCTTCAGTTCTAGTGGTCATCTTTCTGCTCCATCATCAGACCTTGGAGGACACCACCGAAGGCTCAAGTGCTCGAATTCAAAGTAAAGAGCCCAGAAACGGGGGTATTATGTCAACTAACCTTTCTGCTCCATCATCAGATCTTCGATAACACCTGCATCCTAGTTTTCTCAAAAAAATGAATGTAACAAATCCAAAACGCACATGTACATTTTTTACTATACCAACTTCATTAGAATATCATTTAGTTTAATAATATCGTACAAAATCTCAACTGAATTTTAGACGATTTTATTCATCGTTGGCATCGCAGGACTACAAAAATGTCGAATTCTAAGTTACCGACTTTTGCCATAGCAGTGGTGACGGGCCGACGGCGTAGTAGTGTGCGCGCGCACGCACACATAGCGAGTCACGCTCGGCGCGCTAAATGCCGTCCTTGGAAAAAGGTTGGTGGGATCGCCAGTATGGCGCTCTGGGGGGCACCGTTGCACTGTACATGTATCTCGAAAACTAATGCGGATCCCATTCTCAAACTTTTTTATACTTCTTATGAAATACAAGCTGCAATTTAATTTTTTTTTATACCGAACTTTATGAAAAATTTAATTGAAATTTTGACTTCCGGATTTCTGTATGAAAAAGTTCAAAATTATTAAAACTAAATAAAACATCATCTTTTAATGTAATATAAACGTTACGTACCTTATTTCTCATTTAGTATAATAATAGCGGCAACAGCTTTTCAAAAATACAGTTCTCCAAATCCGTCCAAATTTCAAATGCTTCTAAGTTCTAAACCGGAAATGGTGTCGAATGAAAAAAAATTAAAAATGTACATATTTTTTTTACATCAAGCAGAATAACTGCCAAATTTCAGCGAATTCCATCACCTGACCCCATTTTCGCTGTCCGCTTGGAGTGAAATGCCCCTATTATCAAATTGCCCTCTCATCTTGGGCATTCTTCAAAATGCCCGGGCATTATGTATAACGCTCAATTTATCACTTGGCCCATAACATATAGGTATAATTAGTAATGTGACTACTTTTAAAGAAAAAATGTGCCGCGATTATTAGTTATTTATGTGCTGGCTCACAGTAATCGCATTACACGACCATCTCTTGACAAACAACACCGACAACACACAGAAGTCATAATATTCTGGAATTCACTGTCGAGTTACTTGTGAACAGATGTTTAGGCAGGAGGTCGGCCGCCCCTGCGCGATTGTGTCGCGTCGTTTGTGTGGCAGTGGCCGCCATGTAGGTCGTGTTGTGAAACAGAGAGAGGCGTCTGCTGTGCAACGTGCCGCCGAGCGCGCCCGCACCGCGCCACCTTCGCAGACGCCGCTCCGTTGTAAGTCCGTCTGGTGGGCGCAAGCAAACGCAATGCTGCGTAACGTGATGTCCTCTAACTATCAATGTGCTCCCTATCATAAAACATTACCAACACTCATAAGGCCTGTATTGTATAATGTATCAGCTTGAATACTTCTAGCTCAATTAAAATTCAATAATCTCCTTTTATACTGATAACAACGGATAATTGGCTGATTTCATTTAAATATTTGTTACGGTACCGGCGGAAGTCTTTCCCGATTCTAAGAAAACGATTTATCGGACCAACAAACAACATAGGGGTATTTATACCTAAAGTAATAACAATATAAATTATTAAGCCGAGAAAGTTACAGTCTAAGTAGGGACCTGAACATTATAGTCTTGGACAAGCGAATTAGTAGGCCAAGGAATTTGTACATACTTAACACATTCATGTCATCGCATCGTCATCATAGTCAGGTCCGGGCGAAACCTTGAGAAGATCGCAGCATAGTGTAACATTCTTCTTTAGTACCTTACTTACTTTTATATTATATTAGGAACGTAGTAGCAGGAGCAGGTTACGTACGTAGCTTATTGTAATGATGAGTGAGATATCTAGGTAATGTTCCATGAAGAAACAGTGCCCTTATAAATATATTGTTGACGGCGAATAACCTTAATATAGTCAATTAAGAGTTAAATACAATTGGTCCCCATTATAGATTATTAAAATATGCTACGAGGTGGTTGCACGAGTCGTGCTAGAAGCCGCTTATTAGTCTCAGTCAGGAATACCTAAATAAAGTTAAAACTTCATTTTGCAGCGCGCCGGCGTCAATAAGCTTGAGAAATTTCCAGAACGATATACCACACGACACCATACTCTTAACGCACGCTCTCCGAATAATAATGGAATACCTATGGACTGCAGGTAAAATTGTATAGTATTACACCTACAAGAAAATCATAATTTACAGCTACACATGAGTTGCATATGTAAGTAATATGTATACGAATAATATGTATAAATATGTATAGTACTTAATACGAACTATAAATATTATTATTTTTGTTATCTCGTGTAAGTGTTTTGTGTTTTTGTTGTGTGTAGTGTTCTTTCTGTGTTACGGTAAGAGCATGCAGGCCGCAACTCAAGGCGATGGCACGTTACGACTAAATTTTAATTGTATACAATGCAGGAGCTCTATTACAACGCGCAACGCGGCGCGGTTTAAACATTCATATTTCTAAAAAACACCGTCTCTGTATCAGCCAATATGCCGCTGGTCTGAATTTAGCCCCACCCCTTTTGACCAATTCATTTTCTGACCAACCAAATTCTATCCCTTTCCATGTACCTACTCGTACTACTGTACAAAGGAAACGGCTCTTAACTCCTTAAAGTTACTTAACCGACCACGACTCAGTCAACACTTTAAAGACTCTTTAAAAAAATGTAACTATGTGAACAGGTTATTTATTAGTATTTATTTCTTTTCAATAACATCTAAAACACATAAAACTAAAATAAAATAAAATAAATGTAAATTAAATATTCCCCCCTCGGCATGGTACCATAGACGCTGGCAGCGTTTCCTCGCTGTATTGCAATACTAATGCGTTGGGCGAGGAAGCTGCCAGCTCTACGGTCGCCGGTAGCGCCCACAAACCTCTTTGAAATATCCTTAAAGAAGGCGTGGGCGCTCGAACCCCATGGGCCGAGGGTCTCGAATCGACGCCGAACGGGACAAAGTTGTATTCGCCGCCGAGACCCCGACATTTGTATTTTTTTTTAATTTTTCCGCCGCCTCTGCATCAGCGCCGACCTTGGCTGTAGTTCCGTGAAGATGTGACGGGGCTAGGGTGTCAATACAGGTCCCACACCAGCACCCGTCCCGAACCAACGATATTTATATATTTTTATTAGATATTTATATATTTTCAACCGACTTCAATATTTCTAAAGTAGTAGGTTCTCAATTCGCCTGAATTATTATTCTCTTTATTCATTATTTATCTGAGGTTAGGTTAGTTTTCAACCGACTTCAATATTTCAAAAGGAGGAGGTTCTCAATTCGTCTGATTTTTTTTTTTTAATGGATGTTCACTCATAACTCCGTCATTACTGAACCGATTTGAATTTTTTTTTGTTTTCTGAAAGTAGACGGTTCCTGGTTGGTCCCGTTTTTTTCAAAATCCATTTCTGATGATGGGATCCATGAGGAACTGAGGGAACTCCTCAAATTTGAAAGGCACATGCATGCTGATTTGGGTGATTTCTTAAGAAACTCGAGCATTTCTTTACGAAAATCATCAATTTGGTGGAGTGGACCTGATGATGAAGACCAGGGATGGCAAAGTGGAACTGCTTCGTAATTCTCAGGACTATGATCCGATTTTAAAAAATATTTTTTTGTCTGTATATAGATGGTTTCAGGATTGTCCCGTTTTTTTTAAAATCAATTTCTGATGATGGGATCCATGAGGAACTGAGGGAACTCCTCAAATTTGAAAGGCACATGCATGATGATTTGGGTAGTTTCTTAAGACACTCGAGCATTTCTTTACGAACATCATCAATTTGGTGGAGTGGACCTGATGATGAAGACCAGGGATGTCAAAGTGGAACTGCTTGGTAATTCCCAGGACTATCGTCCGATTTTAAAAAATATTTTTTTTTCTGAAAATAGATGGTTCCAGATTTGTTCCGTTTTTTTCAAAATCAATTTCTGATGATGGGATCCATGAGGAACTGAGGGAACTCCTCAAATTTGAAAGGCACATGCATGATGATTTGGGTAGTTTCTTAAGACACTCGAGCATTTCTTTACGAACATCATCAATTTGGTGGAGTGGACCTGATGATGAAGACCAGGGATGGCAAAGTGGAACTGCTTGTTAATTCCCAGCTCTATCATCCGATTTGAGACATTCAACTTTTCTTTGTAAATAAATACCTTCAAGATAGTCCTATTTGATTATAGTTCTATTTTGATGATGGGCTTCATGAGGGATTGAGAGAACTCCTCAAATTTTAACGGCACATGCATTCTGATTTGAGGGTTTCCTTAAGTAACTAAAACAGTGTTTTGGCGGAGCCAAAATTTTGATGAACTGGATCTGATGATGAAGACCAAGGATCGCAAAGTGGAACTGGTTAATAAACCTAGCTCTACTTATTATCCTAGTTGTGACATTCATCTTTTTGATTTGATTTATATTCTGATGATGGAGTTCTTGAAGAATTCAGAGAACTCCTCAAATTTGAACGGCAGGTTAATTGTGATTAGAGGGTGTTCATAATTAGCTTAGGCATTTTCTTACTGTGGCCATCATTTTGCTGGAGTGGACCTGATGTTGATAATCAGGGATGGCATAATGAATATGCTCGTTAATTTACAGTCTGTCATCCAATTTAACACATTGTTATTTTGTTTGTTTAAAGGTCTACAAGGGAGTTCCGTTTGATTATACTTCAAATGTAATGATGGAAGCCCTAGGACATTAAGAAAGCTCCTCAATTTTCAATCGTACACGTGCGGTGTATTGGATATTTGTGAAGTAAACTGGCTAACTCAAACAAATTCTTAATTTCACTTTTACCGGGAACCAAATGAAGTCGGTTTTTTTTTCTTAAAAATTATATAATATGATTATAAAAGTAAAATACAAAAACACATACAAAAACAATACAAAATACATATAAACATTATAAAAAACCTAACCTAGAGTGCCGCCCGCAACGGGGCAGGGTCCAGGCTGCCGGTGGTTAGGGCCGCAGAGAAAGGAACCGCCTGACTATACGCGCCGTGTCCAGGATTACTGCCTTCTGCATCTGACCCTTGATCCATCCACCTAGCGAGAGTCTCTCAAGATGTTGGTCGAGACTCTTCGCTATGAGTCCGTTCGCTGAAACGACTATCGGGACAATGATCGTCGAGTCAACGTCCCACATGGCGGTTATTTCGTGAGCCAAGTCTAGGTACTTACTGGACTTGTCCTTCTCGACCTTCACGAGATTCTCGTCATGGGGGATGGTGACGTTGACGAGCACGGCCCGACGCTGCGATTGATCAACCAGCACGATATCAGGCTTATTGGCTACAATAGTCCTGTCTGTGATGATAGATCGATCCCAATAGAGCGTGGCACGACCATTTTCGAGAACTGGCACAGGTGTGTACTTGTAGTACGGCACTTCGTGGTCCACAAGATCGTATTTAAGAGCAGTTTTGGGCTAATAAAGATGCCGCGTCGACCAGTTTTGATCTATTGTGGCAGTATTTAAGAGCAAGTTGCTGGTGAATAATCCTCGCCAAGTACTCGCCGTTAGCAAGATGAGAACAACCGGAAATAATATGCCTGAGTGACTCTCCGGGACGGCGGCATGCCCGACAAATGTCGACCGTACCGTCCTTCAGGATATATTTCCGGTAGTTATTCGTTATTTTTAATTTTATTGGTTCTTTACATTTCTCAGTATAAGCAATAATTACTGGCGTAATGAAGTACACGGGCCGAGGCCAAGTGCATTTCATATTAAGCTATTTAATTTCTAGTCTAGGCGTAAGTTAAGTTTGTGAAGTTGGTAATTGTATGTCATTCTGTAGAAATTTTCGGACTATTCTGCACGTATTCAGAATTACAACTTTCTGCATAACGATATAGGTTAGATGGTGGTAACGAGAGTGATTTTAAAGAGGTGTGTAATTGTACTGGGATGATACCTGCGTGCGTAGCCAAGATGCCAATCGCTCACGTTTAATAACGTATACCTCTCTCTATCACTCTTCCTTATTAGTGTGACAATGACAGTTGCGTTTCGTTAGCGACTGAGCGTGAGCGATTGGCATCTTGGCTAGGCACCCTGTGGTAGACAAAACGATAGGTACTATGGTGACGTTGTTGAGCTTCCATATCCTGGTTATCTCATCCTTTAAATCAGTATATTTTGATAGTTTTTCAGCTATTTGTTATTGTACTTTGAATATTATGGGTGTTCGGGATTGCAATGTCTATGAGTAAAGCTGTTTTATTATTATTATTATTTTATGGATGTTCACTCATAACAGTCATAACTCCCTCATTACTGAACCGATTTGAATTTTTTTTTTGTTTTCTGAAAGTAGATGGTTCCAGGTTGGTCCCGTTTTTTTTCAAAATCCATTTCTGATGATGGGATCCATGAGAAACTGAGGCAACTCCTCAAATTTGAAAGGCACATGCATAGTAATTTGGGTATTTTCTTGAGAAACTCAAGCATTTCTTTACAAAACCTACCAGTTTGGTGGAGTAGACCTGTTGATGACGACCAGGGATGTCAAAGAGGAACTGCTCTATAATTTGCGGGCCCCAGCTGTATCTTCTGATTTGAGACATTCATCTTTTGTTTGTTACGAAATGCCTTCGAGGTAGTCCTATTTGATTTTAATTATATTTTGATGATGGATATCATGAGGAATTAATGGAGCTGATGCTGAACCCTGGCAGTACCTAATGGAACTCAGGTTTGGTGCAACATAGGCGAGTGCTGTTTTCATGATTCGATTCATATTAACGAGCAATTAAGAGAGCAGTTCACAAGATGGAGCTGGTGCTGAACCCTGTCAGTACCTAGTGGAACTCAGGTTTGGTGCAACATATGCGAGTGCTGTTTTTATGATTCGATTCGTGTTAGCGAGCAATTAGGAGAACAGTTCACAAGATGGAGCTGATGCTAAACCCAGGTAGTACCTAATGGAACTCAGGTTTAGTGCAACATAGGCAAGTGCTGTTTTCATGATTCGATTCATGTTATCGAGCAATTAGGAGAGCAGTCCACAAGATGGAGCTGGTGCTGAACCCTGGCAGTACCTAGTGGAACTCAGGTTTGGTGCAACAGAGGCGGGCGAATGCTGTTTTCATGATTCGATTCGTGTTAACGAGCAATTAGGAGAGCAGTTCACAAGATGGAGCTGATGCTGAACCCTGGTAGTAATATGTATGTATGTAAGTTTTAAATACCTACTGTGTAAAAAGGAAAATTAACAAAATATTAGGTTAAGATGATCTTAACCCTGTGAAAACGAGTGCTGTAAAGGGCTCGAAACGTAGGGTAATGGTGTTAATAAACGCGATTAATCCGTTCTAAAGTGATTAATTTCAATATAGCAAGAACATTTTCTGAAGTAAACCCAACCCGCTCGCAAAGTAAATAAATACGAGTAGCTTCTTGCTTACTAACCATTTGTTAGTGGTGGGACGCCAGATGCCATATAAATAAATGCCAATACTGATGTAAAATGCCCGTAGCGTAAAGTACTCAGATATCAAAATAGTTTTACCTTCCCAATTTTTTAAGAAGACACACATTAGTACCTACTTACGTGAATTTATGTATATCTACCTACAAATTTATATTAGTCACGGTTTTTTTATCCATTTCCGTTAAAATGCAGCTTATGGGGCTTGTTAAAACTAGGTACTTACTACGTATTATTTTCAACCGACTTCAAAGTTTTTTATTTCGCAGACAAAGTCAAATTAATAAAGTTATCAAACGAATACTAAGTATAAGTACCTAGGTACCTACCTACTTATTGTCATTAAGTTCATTACATTAGGTACAGTCAAGTGTAAAAATATGGTGGTGCACATCTTACTCAAAAATATGTCCCATAGCACCTTATACCGGTGTAATAAGAGCGTAGTACCATATTTATGAGTCGATTATGTCGAACCATATTTTTACACTTGACTGTACATACTCTACGGTGTACGTACCTAATGTAATGAAATATCTGACGTCAAGTTAACATGCCGTTATAAATAATGGAAGAAAAGGAAAGGCTCAGTAGGTATATAAGAAGTAGTCAACCTTGCAGACCACTTTGTGACGTTTTAGTTAAATGGTATACCTACCAAACTTGCGGCTGCTTGCTATAGTTGCTTCGCAGCCCGGCTGCCGATTCCTGAGGGCCTACCATGAATAGGGTTGCCATCCGTCCAGGTTTCCCCGGATTTGTCCTAGTTTAGAGCCCGTCCGGAGAGCGTCCAGGCCGGATTTTTAAAACTACCAGGGATAAACCCGGACATTTTTGGATTGAAGTGAATCCCTAGCAAAATAATATATTTCTAAATTAAAATTTGGTTTTCTTTATTGTCCGGGGCGAGCACGCGATTTCAATTAAATGTTCGGGATTTTTAACTTTCTGCCCGGTTTCGGCAATGTCCGAGATGGCAGCCCTAACCATGAACCACTTCGTTCGTTCGTTCGTCTATTTGCCTCTTTATCGTTCGAACATGCGAGAGCAACAGCGTGCCGCTCGCGGTAGGCTCTCTGGGCCGTGTTTTATAAAGCAACAAGTTCGATGTTGGAGCCTTATTCTAAGGAGTTGTTATGGTTGCGTAGTTGAACAATTTCGCGGAACCTAAGGCTTTACTAAAAATGAATATACAATTTAGTTTCAGTTTCTTCTCGAAATTATGTTGTTTAATCATCAAATCATAGTAATAAAGTAAAAGTGTAAAAATTACGAGTTTGGGCGAGTCTCCAACTCGCGACTTAAAGGTTACACGCCCATCGCTCTACCAACCAACTGAGCTACAGAGATTTACCTATTGGAAGCACATTTCTCCGCCTGGGGGCACCTAGCGAGTCTCGACCGGTAGAAGAACCATAAGGCGCAAAGTAGGTATAAGGGCAAGGTCATGATACCAGTTTTTGAGTCACTTGATTCGACTCAGGTGTCAATATTTTTTAAGCTCGAGGGGTAAACAGCAACTTTTCCCCCTTAAACATACATTTAATAATAAAATAAATATTAACTTTTCGGTTGAAAAAGAAAGGCAAATATCAAACCCGTAAATATATATGCGACGCGGCGGCCAGGGCGGCCTTAACTTGCCCGTGCGGGGCGCAGTCTTGCACTGCGCTGTACATGCACTCGACAGAGAGAGATGGCAAAATTATTGTTCACTGCACTGCACTACACTGTGTGTGTAGGGTAGAGTAGAGTAGAGAGACCCAGGCTCCTTGAGGCTGGGTGAAGGGAATCAAGGCTGTTTGCTTTTACCGAATTAACTACAATAGATATCTACTTACTTACATGTAGGTACCTAAGGACTTTTCTGTTTAGTTTTCAAATAAGTCAAAGTCAGGTTAGGATATGATTAAATTATATGAGCAAATTATTAAAATAAAGCAAATCAAAATATATCCTACTAATATTATAAACGCGAAAGTTTGTAAGTAGGTATGGATGTGTGTTACTCTTTCACGCAAAAACTACTGAATGGATTTTAATGAAACTTCACAATACATCAGAATAAAACATAGGCTACAATTTATAAAGATATTGCGCAGACGAAGTCGCGGGCACCAGCTAGTTATATTATATATCAGTCTTGCAGTGATCTTGTTCTTAACTGGTCAAAGCGTGATGAATACGGTTAGTGTAAGGTACACACTACCCAACAAACATTTTTTAGGTCGCCAGGACGTGCCGACGGTAACTTTTACACCATTTGTCACCATGACGTCGAAACGGCCGAAAATGGCCCATTTTATACTAGGCGAATACGCGAAGACTATAATGACCCCTAAACATAACATAACTCACAAGTCGATTTTTTTTAAATTACCTATTAGAGTACACTTTAGACTAATCGAGAAAAATATTGTCTAACTGTTTTAGATAAAGCTTTGGGTAAAATATAGGTATTTGTTACCGACGCGTGTAAAATCAAGGAAAGATTATGCAAGTCATATTTTCTATCTTTATATTATTGGATTAAACTATTTGAATGTCACCTGTCATTTTATAACAAATTTGTCGAAAGCTTTCTTGAAGCGAGAAAAACCTACATATTTTCTCCAAAAAAATACTTAAGTACATCCAAGTACCTGAAATGTGTTAAAAAATTATGTAGATAACGAATAGGTTCCATGTCTAACGTATTCATCAATAGTTTCAATTTATATGAAGAATTCAACTTTTAAGGTCTTCTGTTAACTTCAATAAAAATCTAGAAATTTTCAAGTTGGTACATTTTGTTCATTAGTATTATAGAAATGCATACACCGAAATTATAAGAAATACATCAATAGCTCTAAATTTTATGATCTTATCAGTTCGCTTCATAATTCGAACTCGAAGAGATTTGAGCGGGATAGTCTATCGCGCTACGGCCCGTGCTGTGCGACCAATCACATCACGATTACGCAACGCGTTTCTTACATTTCGTTTGTGCTACGTATTAAATTATGATCTGTAATGTAAATATTAATTTGTTAATTTTAAATTGTAATCCATATTGCTACCTAAAGCAAAATTGTTTTCTTCTTTAAATAAAATATTAAATGCACGCGTAGTATAAAATTATTTATTCAAATACTGTTTAATCACTATTTCTAAAGAAACCTCATTTAGACCGATATTAGACAGACGATGTGTCCTTTCAAAGGGTACGCAGTGAAAGACTTAGATTTTTTTTAAACATAGGAGTCGTAAAAGACTTCGATTTTATTTTGACAAAAAGTGAGATATTCTTTTGGTCAATTTTCGATGGTTGTTGTGCTATAATGACACTTACTTTATACGGAGGAATTGTGTAGAACACGCTAAAATAAGCATGTTTTGTACGGACAGTTTTTATCTAAAATCAAAAATGGCCGACATATTTGACCCCAAAGATGAACAATTTTAGATCTTACTAAAATTTTCGATGGTTGTTGTGCTATGATGACACCTACTTTTTATGTTAGTATCGTATAGAACACGCTAAAATAAGCATGTTTTGTATGGACAGTTTTTTTCTAAAATAAAAAATGGCCGACTTATTTGACCCCAAAGATGAACAATTTTAGATCTTAGTAAAATTTTCGATGGTTGTTGTGCTATGATGACACCTACTTTTTATGTTAGTATCGTATAGAACACGCTAAAATAAGCATGTTTTGTATGGACAGTTTTTTTCTAAAATAAAAAATGGCCGACTTATTTGACCCCAAAGATGAACAATTTTAGATCTTAGTTAAATTTTCGATGGTTGTTGTGCTATAATGACACCTACTTTTTATGTTAGTATCGTATATAACACGCTAAAATAAGCATGTTTTGTATGGACCGTTTTTTTCTAAAATAAAAAAATGGCCAACTTATTTGACCCCAAAGATGAACAATTTTAGATCTTAGTAAAATTTTGCGATGGTAGTTGTGCTATGATGACACCTATTTTTTATGTTAGTATCGTGTAGAACATGCTAAAATAAGCATGTTTTGTATGAACATTTTTTTCTAAAATCAAAAATGGCTGACTTATTTGACCTGAAAGATAAACAATTTTAATTCAAAGATTCAAAGTATTTATTTGCATCGAACACAGTATAGTGGGTCTTACAGTTAGAATGGTTAAGTCCAGTGCATTCAACCTGCATGCAGGCGTGCAAATATTTCGAATAGCGTGCAGTATTTACAGTACTATATACAAATATATTAACCTTTTATGTCTTAATAATTATATCTAAAATTATAAAAAATATGTCAAGATAGATAAAAATGCATGAAACAATGTGTAAATTATGAACAAAACCCAAAAATAAAAATAAAAAACAAAAAACAATTGTGGTAGGTAATGAATGCAAATGTCAATAAAAATTCAATATTAATAATAATTAAAATAAATATGTCAGCTATATTCTAAATATTCTTTAACACTGTAGAAGCAATGGTCTAAAAGCCAAGAAGTCAATTTATTCTTAAATTTATTGCCTTGCAGGAATTTTATGTCAACAGGTAATTTATTATAAATAATTATACACATATTAAAAGCATTCTTATCATAAATCATTTTATGAGCACGTGGCTTGTATAATAAATCCATAATGTTTTGTCGGGTCTGTCTGTTATTCATAATTGCACCTCGCGTTTTGAATGAAGTTTGGTGGTTGTTTACAAAAATGCATATATCCCTTATGTACAAACACGGTAATGGCAAAATATGCCATTGTTTAAATAGGGGGACACATGGTGTTTGGTGGTTTAGGTCTTGCACCCGGCAGGAGCAGCTCCCGCCTTAGTCTACGATGGTTTTTTTTATCCGTCCAAATAAGATAACTTCACAGCTGGCTGTTGGTTGTCACTTTAGACAGCGAGCGAGCGAAGCGAGCGAGCAAATCCTCCGGGGCAGAACCGACACGGATTTGGTTAGGTTAGAAGACTAAGGCGAGAGCTTCGCTTCCCTTATTAAAAATAAATAACCTGGAAGTCTAAGGCGGGAGCAAAGCTCTGCCCGGGAAGGTCTTGCTCGCTCGCTGTCAAAATCATACCATCAAAAATATTACCAAGACATAAAATTGCTCATCTTTTGGGTCAAATCAGTCAGTCATTTTTTATTTTAGAAAGAAACTGTCCTTACAAAACATGCTTATTTTAGCGTGTTCTATAAGATTCTACCATAAAATGTAGGTGTCATCATAGCACGATACCCATCGTTTTTTTTTGTAATAGCCTGTTTTTGTGTCCCACTGCTGGGCAAAGGCCTCCCCTCTCCTTATCCAATCCTCCCTGTGCTGGGCAAGATCCCACCAATACCGCTGAAACGCATCCAAGTCGTCCCGCCATCTCTTTCTCGGTCTGCCTCTGCCACGACTATACCGGGGATGCCAGCTAGAAAATTTGACTGTCGTAAAATATCTTCTATCTTTCGAGTCAAATAGGGTAGACTGGGGACGATTAAAACAATTTGCCTTTAACCGTCTGTGACCGTCATATTTTTATGAGTTGAAAGATGTCCGCACAAAAACTTCATGGTTAGTTATCTGGTTCCTAAATAAAATATATTTGGATGGTCTATAATGCATAGTTTTTGACAATGACGTAATAAAGAAAATAGGGCAATGTGGTTCAATTGACCCCACATGACTGTCAATTGAAACACTATGTGAGGTCAATTGAAACACTCAAATATCTTCGGCACAATTAAAGTACTTATATTTGTTTTTATCTTTTTCATAACTTCCTCTGCATACAATGAGCTCATCAGAAGTTCGCAAGCATTACATAAACATTTCTCAATTTATGAGCATCTGAAAAAAAAACGATAAAAATACTTGAACAAAAAAATATAGCTCTTTTAGTCTTCTTTGTCGCTGCTACATTATACAGTTACCTTAAACAAAGTAATTTTAATGCAATTATAAGATATAACTTTAAAGAATCGCAGAAATAAGCATAATTATGTTTCATACAAAAGTGCTTGTTTCACCTATAACAATGTTTCAATCATAACCATTCCCACACAATTCGAGACAACGAGTGATGCAGACATCGGGATGTAATATTCAGTAATAGACGCCATAAAGTATTATATTATATTTCTAGCTTAAAATAATCAGTTTAAATTGTTTTATTATGTATACTTACTTAAACATGTATACCAAATAAAAAAAAATGTTCCGTAACTCTGATTTGAATTTTAGTAGTAGGCGACCTCGTTAATCAGTTGTTGCTAATAGTACATTGTGCATCTAGGGCGGTAAGAAGGGCATTACTTACGAGGGTCTAAGGGCTTTAAATGACCCGAGTTAGTAATGCCCTTACTGCCCGTGGTACACACAATGTTTTTCATCACATTTGCGAGGAAAAAAATAAACTCTATACAGGTAAAGAAACAATAATGATAAGCGGTAGTGTAGTTGCACAGTCCACAGTACTCCGGAGTGACTACGTGCTGCGAGCGCGTGGGGGGCAGGTCCTCCGCGAGCTCCGGGCGGGCGGTAAAGTAGTATGAGAATCCTTTAAAACCATGGGAATAATACAGCTCTTTAAGTGTAAGTATGCTTGCATATAATTTCACCATTTACGAGCAGGTGTGATGAAAAATGTATTAATATGCTTGACATATGTGTTATTATATGTCAAAAATATCAAATCAACATATAAAACATTCTGTAACAAGTGTTGCTATATGGCGATATACCAAAATAAAATAACATATTATGTTTTTTATGTGACATAAAACAAAGTAGTTGTGCTCACCGCATCAAAATCAGTTTAGCCGAACGCGAGATAATCGTGTACAAAACAAACATAAATACAAACATACGGGTCAAACTGAGAACCTCCTTTTTATGAAGTCACATATTCTCAAAAAATCAGTATAAAAAACATCGAATATCTATAATTTAACAACTAGGTCAAAAACTACACAAGTGAATAATATTGTCTTCTCTTACCGCGATTTTATTCATTGAAATTAAACACTGAAGAGAAGAGAAGAACGGATTAATCGCGTTTATTAACACCACGATCCTACGTTACGAGTACAAGTGAATTTGAAAAATGAAAGAACAAACTTGTGCATCGAATACAGAATCTTATATTATATTATATTCTTATATTATTTATTATTTTTTTCGATATTTGTTCCTGAGTCATGGATGTTTTCTATGTATTTATGTATTTGTATATTATATATATCGTTGTCTGAGTACCCGTAACACAAGCCTTATTGAGCTTACTGCGGGACTTAGTCAATTTGTGTAAGAATGTCCTGTAATATTTATTTATTTATTATTTTTTTATTTATTTATATTTCGCCCACCACATTTTTCAGTTCAAAGTCAAATATTATATATAAAAAGACTCGAACGCTGATCAACGGCTGTTAAAAATATTCGTTTATTCTTAAATATAACACCTACATAATTTAATTCGTCAAAATACAAGAGTGAACGAAGTTATAAGAAAATATACGAAAACACAAATACTTATTTTACACCGCGTAAACCTGTTTTGGCTCGTGGATACTCCCGTAACGCACCGGCGCTCGAGTGGTACTGGCCAAGTATTCAAACGTGGCTGGTCATGTTTTCAGAGTGATGCGTCAGACGCGTAGGTATTATAGTTTTCGAAAAATTTGAATAGTTTCAATTGTCCCCTTTCTACCCTAAATCGGCCATTTTTGATTTTAGAAAAAAAAACTTCAAACAAAACATGCTTATTTTAGCGTGTTCTACAAGATACTAACATAAAAAGTAGGTGTTATCATAGCAAACCAACCATCGAAATTAACTAAGATCTAAAATTGTTCATCTTTGGGGTCAAATAAGTCGGCCATTTTTTATTTTAGAAAAAAAACTGTCCATACAAAACATGCTTATTTTAGCGTGCTCTACGCGATACTAACATAAAAAGTAGGTGTCATCATAGCACAACAACCATCGAAAATTTTACTAAGATCTAAAACTGTTCATTTTTGGGGTCAAATAAGTCGGCCATTTTTTATTTTAGAAAGAAACTGTCCATACAAAACATGCTTATTTTAGCGTGCTCTACACGATACTAACATAAAAAGTAGGTGTTATCATAGCACACCAACCATCGAAAATTTAACTAAGATCTAAAATTGTTCATCTTTGGGGTCAAATAAGTCGGCCATTTTTTATTTTAGAAAAAAACGGTCCATACAAAACATGCTTATTTTAGCGTGTTCTATACGACACTAACATAAAAAGTAGGTGTCATGATAGCACAACAACCATCGAAAATTTTACTAAGATCTAAAATTGTTCATCTTTGGGGTCAAATAAAACGGCCTTTTTTTATTTTAGAAAAAAACTGTCCATACAAAACATGCTTATTTTAGCGTGCTCTACACGATACTAATATAAAAAGTAGGTGTTATCATAGCACACCAACCATCGAAAATTTAACTAAGATCTAAAATTGTTCATCTTTGGGGTCAAATAAGTCGGCAATTTTTTATTTTAGAAAAAAACGGTCCATACAAAACATGCTTATTTTAGCGTGTTCTATACGATACTAACATAAAAAGTAGGTGTCATCATAGCACAACAACCATCGAAAATTTGACTAAGTCCAGCGCACTAATTCTGGTAAAAAAACTAAGTTTTTGTTAAATTTAAATTTACCTATGTATGATATGAATATCGCACTTTTCGTCACAAAATTTTAAGTCTTTTACAACTCCATGTTTTTTGCACTTTCGGCAAAAAAACATCTAAGTCTTTTTCACTGACATCGACCCAGACGTGCTAGTCAATTAGTGCCAACCCGTCGTACCTACTTGCGTATTTTTTGCATGCAAATAGTCTTCCCACCCTCCCACCGCAAAAAATAAATACGCAAACAGATATACAAGCCACCACCAATAATATAAACCTCGACACGTGTTTAATTGTACAATCGAGTTCATAAATATATGATCATTTTCAATGCTTCAAAAATATTAGGACCCTGACAATAACGTGTAACCGCCTTATTCATAAAAACTTAACAGACCCATATTATCACATATTATCACACGACATTGACATTTTGATATAACTATCTTGCGTAAACACTCAGTTGTAGTCATATTATCGACATCATTGTTATGTTATTTGTTGTTATTGACAGACAAGTGAGACAAGGTGCAAATACAACGACCTACCGATGTACGTACCGATTCATCGAGAGGCAAAGGCGCCTGGCGCGCCGGCTGTGATGTGATTGGTCAAACCGCCCCCGTTCCGCGCGAAACACACGCGATATTAATTCCCGCGCGTAGCTTCGAGCATTTGAATTACGCCTAGAATTGATAAGATAATAAAAGTTGAATCTTTCGATGAAATCCTTAGAGTTTCCGTATACATACTATTTAAATGATTTTGAACTAATGACCTTGACTTGAAAATTATTAGAATTTTTTTATGGCTAGGAGATTTTTTTTTAAATTCTAGTGCCTACATAAATTTAAGCTATTGATGAATGTGTTAGAAATGGGCTCTAATAGTTATCTTTAATAATATTAAATGCATTTCAGTTACCATAAAGCACTTGCGTAATGTTTTCGAAGAGTAATATTTTTTTTTAAGTTTTCATATTATATTGAAATAAACTCTGGTCAAATATGTTATTAAATGATAGGCGACGTTCAAATAGTTAAATACGATTATCTGAAGAAAAAATTTTCCTCTTGTATATTTTTTCCTTAGATTTAAAAGGTTGGTAACGAATTTTTTTTTAATTCCTAAAGCAATATCAAAATCTGTTATCTTTTTTTTTTACGCTTTGTTCTAAGAGTATTCTAACCGTCGACAAATAATATCGCTCTTGGGAGTTGTAAAATTTTATTTCCTTTACGTACCGTACTAACGATTCAGCGTCGTAATAAAGTCATATATCGGTCGTATAAGACGTATAGTGGTTGTATAAATGTCGTTACATCTATTTATTACCGCTGCTATACGACATTTTGTTGTATAAAAGTGTTTATCAAGGTTTATCACGACCCTTATACGGAACTTTGATATAATGCCGTGATAATTATTAGTGACGTTTCGATTTATGCTTTAAGTTTAACATCGGAATATTAAGAGCTTAAGTAAAAAAACATTTTATTAATATAGGTACATACTTCAACTTAGTGTTACATATTCGATTCGAAACACGTATTCAATGTATTTAGGGTCCCAAAAACATATAAGACTATAAGTCGTATAAATGCTGAAAATACTTCTTTACGATGTTTATATTATAGCTTTTTGAGTCGTATAAATCCTTCTTATACGACTAAAATGTTTGTTGGGTATCGACTAAGTAGTTACCTACCTACGATTGATTACGTATGTACAATGTACAATACAACTCATGATAAGCACATTAGTTGTAATACTTGTAATTTAGAATTTACGGACCGCAATGTAAACGTGTGTAATTTTACTTTTTAATGTTTTTTAGTATAGGTAGGTAGTTTTTTTTGGTGATTGGCTAGTTCAAGACGAACAAAGTTTCACACATATAGGTGTAAGTTTTCTGTACAAGTAGGTAATTACAACAACAGTCGATGAAGACAAAACTGTCAGCGTAATTTTTATTATCGTACTATTTTAATAGGTTATTCATCCTATGATGCATGTATTTACATGACATGAAGTACTACAATAAGCTTCTGAGGCTGTTGATGTCGATCTCAGACTTATATAAAAGTAAATATATATGTAGGTTTTATTTAGTGAAAAATAGGAGCATACTTAATATATTGCATGCATGTTTTGTGTGTTTGTTCAACTTGTCACGTTTTATTGAAAAGGTTTCTGCGGAAGACCAGCGTCAAGGTACGCAAAAGGTACCTTGACAATCGTGCAATCTTGACATCAAGCTGAGTAGAAACCTTTTCGGTGACGCTATTATTCTAATCGTAATGTCTAAAAGTGTACACTGAAGCGTGCCGAATAAACGTTTTTCTTTCTTTCTTTACTTCGATACATGCATCAAAAACCAACTTAGTTGTGGTTAAGTATTATTACTTAAGAGTAAGTAATGGGTCAGGCATAATCTTTACTCACTTATGTAACCAAAATACCTCAGTAGCTTACCGGTTGGTTTTTTATATGCTAAGTTGAGACGCAAAGTAGGTACATATCTACTGCCTATTATAATTTGCAAGCGATTTGGTGGCGGTCTAACCGGTTTGGTTTGGCGCATACCGGCCGCTAGCCGTCGAGATTGAAAGTTATCGTGACATTTCGAATCTTACACAAGTAGCCACCATTGCAACACTAAGGTAACTTTGGTTGTTTAGTTGGAAAATGAGATGTTGCTTGCATGTGATGAGGGCAAGATTCTTCAAATGTAGAAATTATGAATTATAATAGTAGGGGGGGGGGGGGGGGGGTGTCACTCCGCGCTTTACGTTTTATCAAACTCGGCCTAAGTAATACTATATAAATAGGCCCAAAACTAGGGTTGCCGTAAAACATGTCAGGACTCAGACCGGGGCTTTTAATAAAAAACCGGCCAAGTGCGAGTCGGACTTGCTCGAGTTTCTCAAGAAAATACCCAAATTACTATGCATCTGCCTTTCAAATTTGAGGAGTTCCCTCAGTTCCTCATGGATCCCATCATCAAACATGGGTTTTGAAAAAAACGGGACCAACCTGGAACCATCTACTTTCAGAAAACAAAAAAAATAAGTCGGTTCAGTAATGACGGAGTTCTGAGGTAACATCCATTAAAAAAAACTGACGAATTGAGAACCTCCTCTTTTGGAAATATTGAAGTCGGTTGAAAAAGTGCAGCCCGTTTTTCGAGACATACGTCTCTTAATGACGATAATCTGTCGGTCTCTTGCCACCATCCACGTGCCTGCTCTCCTGAGCCGACTGGCATTTTCAGGGATGATGGCAAGAGACCCGATAGGGTGTCCTTGGTTCCTTGGAGTTTGGGTCGGATGCTAGTGTGGGATGCTACCTGCGTAGACACATTGGCACCGTCTCACCTCCAACGAACTAAAGTAAAAGCGGGCGGAGCGGCTGAACGCGCCGAAATTTTAAACGTAATAAATATAAGAGCCTAGGCAGAGAGTACCTTTTTGTACCATTCGGGGTCGAAACACTTTGTTCATGGGTTTCACGCACGCAAGTTTTTCGTAGGAATCGCGAAACGTCTGGTTGATGTTACGGGTGACTTCCTCGCAGAACGTATCGGCATTGCGATACAACGAGGAAATGCCGCCAGCATCCTAGGTACAATGCCTCAAGGACCTATTTTAGATTTAAGGAAGGTAGAGGTGGGTAGCTAGGTAAGTGACACTTACTGTATATATTTTGAAAATAAATGTTTTACAAAACGAATTAGGTAGGTACGGTATCGTATACATATACAATTTTACAAGAATTATGTTATCATTTTGTCGGCTATTATGCCACTAATCTATTATGATCGCTTTGTGTTCTTTGAAGTGGCGATATCAGGCGGAAATGTTGCATAGTTAGTACCTACGTAAAACTATTTACTCCTTTGATCAGATTTCAATTTATCGTGATAAGTAATTAATTGAGTACATTTATATGTACAAGTACCTACAATAATTATCTTTTTTGAGACTAAAATAGATAAACTAATGCGACGGCTACCGATATCTTACCTAGTCACGTGCCTAGTTAATCTTTATTAGAGAAAATGTTTAGATCAGAATCCATCAGTTATTTACGAGAAACTGCATTATAAATATACCTAATTAAATTACATAGGGAAATCAGGGAATGCAAACAAATTGTATCAGAAATCGTTATACTTATAATATTTATAAGTTATAATAATGTGTGATGTGGGCGCAGCAGCAGACGCATAACCAGGATATTGGGATTATACAGCCGAAATTAATAGTAAATACGCGTTTTCGCACAGATAAAACTCATATATTTACGGTACGTTCGTTACCTACGCATAAATCCAACACTTTTACTTATATTCTGACAAACCAATGTGTGTTACCATGATTTCTACTACTACGGTAACCGCGCGATTCGATGTAATTTTCTATCCCGCTGCTACCAGTTAAGAACGCGCTAGATGCACTGACAGCGCGTTGACGTAATACGCTAGCGACTAGATTTCTACAGTAAAAGTCAAACTCGTGCACATAAATTGCGCAGTAAATTAAAAATATATATTACCAAGATTACCCTCCCTTTTACGGATCCGTTGTCAACTATAGTCTGACAAGTCAAGGCTGCAGTAGATTTATTTTATTTTATTATGCGAGTCTCTTTTTTTCGGTATTAAAAAAATAGGGAGGCATATCAATTTAAAAATCTACTGCAATTTTGGCTTGTCAGACTATATATGTCCGTTTGTCCGTCTGCGAGTAAACTCAGTGATCGTTAGTACTAGGTACTTACTTATGTATTTGGTCCAGGTCAATTCACGAGAGCTGGCACAGTAATAATTTTAAAGAAAAAAAACCCGACTTATTGGACTTCCCGGTAAAAGTTAAAGTAAGCGAATTATTGCAGTTAACTTCAAACTTTTTAGTCACCATATGAGTAACTACCTTTGAAAGTTAAGGATCTCTCTAAATGCATCAGGGATTGCATCATAAGATCACAGCTAAAATTAAATGGGACCACCTTCGAGGTACCTTCTCACAAACAAAGGAAGAATGCGAGCGAGCTGCTGCGCGCAGTGTGAAATACGAAACATGTCGAGCTATTTTCGACAATATTGGCGGGAGTAAATACTTACGGGAGTTTTATGTAAAAAATGTAATTTATGGTTTTATTTTGTTAATTTTCCTTACACCGTGTTTAAAACTTACATACATACTTATTATTTATTATTTATTTATTGGAAAACCAACAGCACGTAACACAATGTTAACAATTTATATACAAAAAAAGAGGCCAATTACAGGTTTTCACTGATAGAAATCTTATAGAAGTTAGTACTTCACTGGTTAAAAAATTATACAAAGTTACGATTCTGCATACTATTGACTGTATACTAGTAATATTAGTCTTCCACCTGTGTTTCACAAATAAAATTTTACTTTACTTTACTTTACTACTGCATCTGCATAGACTAGGCAAATACATACATAGGTAGCTATAAACAAAAAGAAAAAAAAGAACAGAAATTATGACAATACAAAATCCCTGAGACAAAATGGAAAATAGAATTAAAAAAAGAAAGGGCAAGCTCATTTAAAGAATTTTAGCATTAAAGTATGGCGTATAGGCTGCGTACTTTGATTAAACACATCAATGTCATGCTCTCTTGATAGCCTGTTAAGTGTTCTACCCGCGCGAACGAGGAAGCTGTTACCTCTGTAGTTTGAGCGTGCAAAGGGAACAGAAATAGGGGGATAATACCTTTTAACTCTATTAGGAGTGTTGACCATAATACTACTAAGCAGTTCAGGACAGTCAATGCTGCCATTAGTAATTTTTAAGAAATATATAATATCAGCAATTTCGCGACGCTGAGACAAAGGCCTAGTAATAAGCACACTATGCGATCGCACACAATCCGCACTAAAAATAGTAGAGAAATGGTACAAGGAGAATGCTGAGAATACCTATCGGTAAACCTAAAAAAGACCGACACAATCTCTTCACACACAAACGAAAATTGGGAAATTACGAAATGCCGAAGCTCTTTGGAACAAGACTAACGCTTTCAAGGGAAGTTAAATACTTAGGAATAATCCTAGATGAAAAACTAAATTGGGGAAAACACCTCGACAGCAAACTAAACAAAGCAACAGTGACCTTCTGGCAATGCCGAAGGATGGTGGGAAAGAGATGGGGGCTAACCCCTATTATACTGTGGCTATACAAAATGGTTATAATGCCTATGATCAGCTATGGCGCGGTCGTGTGGTGGCCTAGCACACAGCTTACCACTGCAATAAACAAACTAAACAAAACACAAAGACTGGCATGCATGGCAACTACAGGATGCATGAGAACCACTCCGACGGCAGCACTAGAAATAATACTAGGACTCCTACCATTACACATACACATACAGAAGGAAGCGCCAGCCACAGCGATGCGGCTAAAAAACCTAAACTTGTAGTCAAACCTCAGCTCGACACACATACAAGATCTATGACAACATGGTCTCTACTATGCCAATACTGGAAGCACCGATTGACAAAATACCGAAAACGATGATCTTCTGGAAGGAATATGCCATATCGTTAACAGAAGACCCGAAAGAGGGACTAAACCAAACGAACCTTTATCCCTAGGCGTTGGAGTTTCATCATAAGCAACTTGTGGTTAATACGATCGAACGCCTTACTATAGTCCGTGTAAATTACACCTACCTGACTACCGTTATCCATATTATCCCTGTAATGAAATCATACATACATATTACTACCAGGGTTCCGCATCAGCTCCATCTTGTGAACTGCTCTCCTAATTGCTTGTTCGTTAACATGAGTCGATAAATGAAAACAGCACACGCGTATGTTTCACCAAACCTGAGTTCCATTAGGTATACTACCTGGGTTTAGCATCAGCTCCATCTTGTGAACTGCTCTCCTAATTGCTCGTTAACGCGAATCGAATGATGAAAACAGCACTTGCCTATGTTGCACCAAACCTGAGTTCCACTAGGTACTGCCAGGGTTCAGCATCAGCTCCATCTTGTGAACTGCTCTCTTAATTGCTCGTTAACACGAATAAAATCATGAGAACAGCAGTCGCCTATGTTGCACCAAACCTGAGTTCTACTAGGTACTGCCAGGGTTCAGCACCAGCTCGATCTTGTGAATGTCTCTCCTAATTGCTCGTTAACACGAGTCGAATGACGTAAACAGAAGTCACGTATGTTGGACCACACTTGAGTTCCACTAGTTACTGCCAGGGTTCAGCATCAGCTCCATCTTGAGAACTGTTCCCCTAATTGCTCGTTATCACGAGTCGAATGACGTAAACAGAAGTCGCGTATGTTGAACCAAACTCGAGTTCCATAAGTTACTGCCAGGGTTCAGCATCAGCTCCATCTTGAGAACTGTTCTCCTAATTGCTCGTTAACACGAGTTGAATGACGAAAACAGAACTCTCGTAAGTTTTACCAGACCTGAGTTCCACTAGGTACTGCCAGGGTTCAGCATCAGCTCCATCTTGTGAACTGCTCTCTTAATTGCTCGTTAATATGAATCGAATCATGAAAACAGCACTCGCCTATGTTGCACCAATTAAACCTGAGTTCCATTAGGTACTGCCAGGGTTCAGCACCAGCTCGATCTTGTGAATGTCTCTCCTAATTGCTCGTTAACAAGAGTCGAATGACGTAAACAGAAGTCACGTATGTTGGACCACACTTGAGTTCCACTAGTTACTGCCAGGGTTCAGCATCAGAGAACTGTTCCCCTAATTGCTCGTTAACACGAGTTGAATGACGAAAACAGAACTCTCGTAAGTTTTACCAAACCTGAGTTCCATAAGGTACTGCCAGGGTTCAGCATCAGCTTCATTAATTCCTCATGATATCCATCATCAAAATATAATTAAAATCAAATATGACTACCTCGAAGGCATTTCGTTACAAACAAAAGATGAATGTCTCAAAGATACAGCTGGGGCCCGCGAATTATAGAGCAGTTTCTCTTTGACATCCCTGGTCGTCATCATCAGGTCTGCTCCACCAAACTGGTAGGTTTTGTAAAGAAATGCTCGAGTTTCTCAAGAAAATACCCAAATTACTATGCATGTGCCTTTCAAATTTGAGGAGTTCCCTCAGTTCCTCATGGATCCCATCATCAGAAATGGATTTTGAAAAAAACGGGACCAACCTGGAACCATCTACTTTCAGAAAACAAAAAAAAAATCAAATCGGTTCAGTAATGACGGGGTTATGAGTGAACATCCATTAAAAAAAAATAAAAAATTTAGACGAATTGAGAACCTCCTCCTTTAGAAATATTGAAGTCGGTTGAAACAATAATTTTTAAGAAAAAAAAACCGACTTCATTTGGTTCCCGGTAAAAGTGAAATTTTGAATTTGTTTGAGTTAGCCAGTTTACTTCACAAATATCCAATACACCGCACGTGTACGATTGAAAATTGAGGAGCTTTCTTAATGTCCCAGGGCTTCCATCATTACATGTGAAGTATAATCAAACGGAACTCCCTTGTATAATAAAACAAACAAAAAAACAACGTGTTAAATTTGATGACAGACTGTAAATTATCGAGCAGTTTCAATATGCCATCCCTGATTATCAACATCAGGTCCACTCCAGCAAAATGATGGCCACAGTAAGCAAATGCCTAAGCTAATTATGAACACCCTCTAATCACAATCAACGTGCCGTTCAAATTTGAGGAGTTCTCTGAATTCTTCTAGAACTCCATCATCAGAATAGAAATCAAATCAAAAAGATGAATGACACAACTAGGATAATAAGTGGAGCTAGGTTTATCGACCAGTTCCACTTTGCCATCCCTGGTCTTCATCATCAGCTGTCCACTTCATCAAAATGTTGGCTCCCCCAAAACAATGTTTTAGTTACTTAAGGAAACCCTCAAATCAGAATGCATGTGCCGTTAAAATTTAAGGAGTTCTCTCAATCCCTCATGAATTCCATCATCAAAATAGAACTATAATCAAATAGGACTATCTTGAAGGTATTTCTTTACAAAGAAAAGATGAATGTCTCAAATCGGATGATAGAGCTGGAAATTACCAAGCAGTTCCACTTTGTCAGCCCTGGTCTTCATCATCAGGTCCACTCCACCAAATTGATGATGTTCGTAAAGAAATGATCGAGTTTCTTAAGAAATCACCCAAATCAGCATGCATGTGCCTTTCAAATTTCAGGAGTTCTGTCAGTTCCTCATGGATCCCATCATCAGAAATCGATTTTGAAAAAAACGGGACCAATCTGGAACCATCTACTTTCAGAAAACAAAAAAAAATTTTCAATCGGTTCAGTAATGACGGAGTTCTGAGGTAACATACATTAAAAAAAATAATAAAAATTCAGACGAATTGAGAACCTCCTCCTTTAGAAATATTGAAGTCGGTTGAAAATAAGGTTCTATGTTTATAATGATGTGATACAAAACGCGAAAGTTTTAAGTGTTATACTTAATATAAGGTTTTGTTTGATATTCTCATACTTTCGCTTAGCTTCTCGCCTCGGCCTCTGAGACTTCAATTATAGTGAAAAGCAAGTCTTAGTATAGTTCTCGTGTGTATACGATTGCATCGACACTCGCCAGTCAGTTCGACGAACGCTAAAGTCTGGGTCACACCGAATACGTATGCAGCAAAAGTGAGCTAAAAAAAAAACAAGTTCGCATAGCTAAAAAACTGTTACATATCTAGGAGCATCTTTTAAATACCATGTTACTGACTATGCATGCATGCCAATGCGATGGGTCTCACTTGGATTGCTAGTATTGCTACGTGTAGATAAAGCTAGCCGAAATAGTAAAATATAGGTACGTTCCAACTTTCGTTTGATATATCGAGGAAAGAGATGCATATAGCGCAATTAATAGAAATAAGATCAATTTCAAATATTAGGTAACCATAATTCCTTTTAAAACATGCTATACTACTTATGTATAACAACACAGGAAAGTAATTGAAAGGATTACATTTTATAAATACGGCAGGTTACTTATGGTTCCGTATTCTTCCAAAATAAGGGTTGAACTTCGTCGAGAAGGCAGAAAACTGTTGAGTAGCGACAGTGACTGAAGACTAACAAGCTGAGCTGTGACGCTGCCTCCGCTCCTGCGTGTTCCTCTGGCCACAAAGAACAGCTGGGAAAATTCACTCATCAGCTCATCACACATCCCGGTATCTAAACGCAATGTGACTATGAGGAACTGTCTAATATGGTTCCGATATTCCAACTTGCAGCTCTGGTTGTTGTTTTGGCCAGCGGATTACTTACATATAGGAACCGCCGATATTGTTCGAGTACCGATTTGCCCATCACCCAAACCGTCTACAATGTGTGCCTGCGGCCAGATCTCCAGTAGCAACAACAGTGCTTAGTTCCCGATATACAGTGACAGATTTGTCCGTCAGACACATCTGGCGGGTATATCTGTATGTAATATGTAAAAATAGAAACATTACGTCAAACTATCGCCATACCAAATTTCATCCTAATCCGTTCAGCCGTTTTAGCGTGAAGATGTAACAGACAGGCAGATGTAGTTACTTTCACATTTAGAATATTTGTATGGATTAATGACAGTAAAAATAAATATTTCCTCAAAAATGGAAATAATATAAATTTGTACTCCAATAGTATGTACAGTATGCAACTATGCATAGAAAGTGGTGGTCTCGGTGGTTACGAAAACAAAAGTAGATAATACTATTGTAATAATACATAGCCTTTGTGTTAATACAACACAAGTTAACGAGCTAGTTGATAAAAAATAGACTATACCTAATTATGAAGTTATTGGTACAAAAATAAAACAAGATATAATATCACAAAATAAAGTTATATTAGAAATCTATGCACATACATAAAATATGAAAAATAAAACTTATATTATTAATCTCTACAATACATCACATCTAAGACTTGTGGCGATGATGATTATCTGATATAATAAAGTATAAAAGAAGCTTACTATAAATGGAGCTAGACTTAACGAGCAGAGCGTATCGCCTCAGAATCCAAGTATCTCCCATCCAGTATCCAGACCAGATATCTCCGATTATGCATGGTTAGACACGATTTGTGAGGCCACATTTACCTCGTCCTCCTGTGGCGATGCGCTCGGCTCAGTATTTTGAACAATTGATGTTGCCTTAAAGAGAACTGTGGGTACCAAACCTTGAGTTTAGTTGTCACAAGTTGAATGCGTAAAAAGCTCCAGAATCTAATTCAAAACGTGCCCAGGTTTACTGTCCTGGACATGGCACAAGCCCTCGACGCTTCTTTAGAAGCTTCTTACACGAACACGGCCCGCATTAAAATAATATCTATAGCGTTATACAAGCACGAAATCAGGTTCCATACATTGGTACCAAATACATCATTTTGACTAGTATTAAGCAAAAAAGTGTCAATACTTTTAGCACAATTTCAAAAAAAAATTAACATAAATAAAATATATATGGCTGATAATAATAGAAAACAGATATTATATTAACAATTATTTTACTAGTGTAACCGAAGTAGGTAGACATTACAGAATCTCTATCCTATGAAATAAAAATAATTGTTGATAAGCGAACTACTAAGTTAATTTTTTACGCTTGTGTTGTACCATCGTATACGCAATTTTAATGAACCATTACAACAAATTCCGTCAACGCTCAGTTGTGTGTTACTGTTATTCCATACTAATAATGTAAAGTTGAATGCCATATTCATATACATATATGCACGTCTAGCACATCTCAGCGTGCAGCGCGACAGGGCAAGTAGTGTCATGTCGCGCTTAATGTGTGACGTCACGCAACATTTTTAACTGAAGATGGATGAGCATTAATGTACGCAAGTATTGCACAACTTCATCGTCCGTTGAGAATTGAAATTAAAGTATATATATTATTTTACTTTTTACACTAAGTTCTAGCTTACTAAGGTATGCTAACTATCATAAGAATAAAGAATGAAAACGAGTGCACATGGTTGGTACAGTCACCTGCAATAGTATAGGACTATATGAAGGCTGCAAAATAATCTGACACGTTCTTGTTTGTACCGCCATAAGAGCGTGTCACATATTTTTGCGGCCTTCATAGCGTCATATACTATTGCAGGTGACTGTACACAGACGTTTATTAATTTTTACTTCTATTTGATATATATACATAGCTATCGTCATAGGTACATATGAGACTTGTTTATTTGATAATGCCTACATCTAGTCTCCGCTTATCAATATAATTTTTCATAATTAATATTCCGATTTATTATTAGTGGGACTTGGAAATCCAACACGAAAAAGATCGTAAAATGTACACAAAAAAATCGTAGAAATGTTTTTTTTAATTACGTACAAACAAAACATCTAAAAAAAATATTTGTTACCAGACATGAATATAAAAAAAATATATCTGACGTATTTTTAACACAGTCTTAATTTTGTTTTTGTTTTTAATATTAAAGTCAGTATGACTCATGGAAGAATTGTATGGAAGCAGACATTATTGCAAAACGGTGTTTTGTTTGTACATATTTAAGCCTTGATTGGGGCCGTAGTTGAGTCATTAATTTCCATTGTGTTACGACAATTAACTAGGTATCAAATATACTCGTACAATAATGCTAACTGTTCATTGATGATTAGTAAACCTTTAGTGCAATAGTATTTTAAGATTTACTGATGGCCAGTTAAAATCTTGCTATTAATATGATATGACTAATTCACATATCATGTTTATAGCAAGTTCTGTGTAATTAATGACTTAACTACGCCCCCAATTAAGGCTAAACTACAAACAACATTTTTGAAATTCATCCAAAAGTGCACGTTTGGAGTTGCAAGAGTGGTCGTGGTTCTACTGTGTACCTACCTAATTATTTGATCTCGTGTACCTCATTTATAATACAGTAGGTAAGTAGGAATTCTAGGAAGTCTCAGTATTGTAATGTTAACTAACTAGACAAAATAAAAATATCTATGTGCAGGTAGTACCTACACATAATGTTGACATACATTTAGAATAAAGGAATGTGATTAAGTATTTTAGTTAAAATAAAGTTCGATCCATATTACTTATTAGAATTCGGCGGCTAGACAGGACAAGCCTGATTTTTGACCTTTTAAAATATGTTTGACCTCTAGAAACAGATGTCTAGAAACATGTTCATTTATAGTTATTTTTTACGGATATACGGCATAATTATACATTATAAGATTACTAGCGACCCTCCCCGGTTTCGTACGGGTTATTATCATACATATAAACCTTCCTCTTGAATCACTCTATCTATTTAAAAAAAACCCATCAAAATCCGTTGCGTAGTTTTAAAGATTTAAGCATACATAGGGATATAGGGACAGAGAAAGCGACTTTGTTTTATACTATGTAGTGATAACAAATGGACGTAGCAAAACGTTCCCATCCAAAACTTCTGTAATTTGAATGACAGTTGAGTTAGACGTTCCTGTAGCTTTTTACAGCAGTCCTATATATCAGACTGTTCAAATAAATGATATCTGTAACCGAGGCCACACATACTTTACCCGTCGAAAAATTGAGCAATAATCCGAATTGCTAGTTTTCTTTTTTGTTAGTAAAGTCGTTTAAGTGACGCAAATAAAACTTTGATTATTATCGTCGTTTGATTTTTGAATGAAAAGCTATATCGCGACACAAAAACAAAGTTGTTTGAAGGCATGTATGTACTTCTAATTCCCTCGCTACGTATGCGATAAAGTATACTTGAGATTATATATTTGCTTTAAAATATTTTATTTACTCCACGTACTAAGCAGAAACGAGCAATAAAGATGAAATAATGTTGTGTGGTAATTTTGGCCTATTTATATAACATCACGAGTATACATCTATTTGAAACAAACATTGTCTACACAAGGTGTGATTAATATTTATTTTATCTTTTTGACTAGGACAGTTGTAAATAAAATTATGTGATATTGTAAAACCAGCATCTCATCTCTGAGTCAACTTGAACAAACATCTAATTTTGAAAAGGGTTTACAAAATAAGCAGGTACAGTCGAGTTCATAAATATATGAGCATAACAAACGCTTCAAAAATATATGTACACCCTTAGGACGTGGACAATAAGGTGTAAGTGTTTACATATTATGCATCCTGCTGCGCAGATATTTATGAACTCGATTATACTTACTACTTATTAAGCAACTGTTCAAGATTTCCCAAAGAGTTGTGACGATAGTGTACGTAAGTACCTAATGTGGCACTCAGATATATTCCTATATTACAGTGGCAGCCCGATGATTAGGTTTTTTCCCCAACCCCAATTACACAATACCTTCTACCTAATATGGGTTGTACCTACTACTACTACTACAAGGGATCTGATGTTATTGTCAAAGTGACTTTTTACCGTTTGGATACGGAACCCTAAAAAAATATTCAAATTGACTTCTTACGAGTACTTCGATGTACCAATTGATATTTCAGATCTTGAAGGCAGTTGTAGGTACTATCGCGTTCAAAATTACATGGGTAGTTTTGAACGCGCGTGTACATATGGGAAAAATGTTCCTCCTAATTATTGGGCTACGACTGTACGTGACCGTCCCTATCATAAACTGCATATACTCAGTAACTACGTTTCGAGAAGAAAATTAAGTAGGTATATTAATACTTACATAAGTATAGTCAACCAATTGGAACCCTAGGCCACTCTAGAACCATGTCAAAATGACAAGCAGTAAGAAATTACTTACAATCTGATTAATAACGTCACTATGACATAGTCCTACAGTGGCCTAGGGTTCCAATTGGTTGACTGTACATACTATTACTTAACACCCTAACAATATAAAGGCAACTAAATGTAGTACCGTAAGTAAACGACACATTGCAAATTGCAAGTAAAAGCGATTCTTATCATACTGATTGTGAATGGAATGTGATATGTAAATATTGTAAATCTTAAAGAAAAATAATACTTCCTATTCAATAATATTATCAGGTTTGTCTGATTGGGGTATCAAGTGTCTGTACCTTTTATTGTACGTGAAATGTTTACGTAGGTAGTTGAGACTTACAAAATTCAGTTGCAAGAATGAAACCTCTACCTCAACAGACAACTGTTTCAACCAAAAATATCTGTACACGGCCTTATTAAAACAGAAAAAGGTCGCATAAATTGCATTGACATTTTATACCCTTACTGTATGCGATAGGTACCTAATTTTTGAAATACTAGCTGTTGGTACCTTCGAAACAATGCTCACCGTCGTGGTTGAGCTACATAATATCTGAAGATGTGAACGGATTAAACAACTCAAATTAACTATATAGCCACCTTACTGTGCTTAGATAATATACCTACGAATATCAACTGTTCAACTTACTACCTATTTATTTAATATTGCTAGATTTGCTAGTTTAAAACTCTTAAGACGCAAAAATTACGTGCATGCTAGTATTTTCGACTTTCGTAATTTTATGAAATTATGTTTGTTTTTATCTTGTATTTTAAAACAAATATCCCATCGCAGTGAAAAAGTTCTTTTACAACTAACTATACTAGATAGTTATGATACTTATAATAGTTTGATGACTTTGATGTACATCTTAATAATTTCGAACTGAAATTACACATCTAAAAAAAATTAACAAATCTGTACATTTTTTAATATTCTCCCGAAAAGATCCAACAAAACAATGCTGCTAAATATTCTGATACTTTATCTGAAACTATTCCTAACATGGTATATCTCACAATAACGAGTATAATAAAATGAAATGATAAAAAGATTTTTGCGCATTCATAATGATATTGGCATTATTCGACTGTTACAGATTTGGCGAGATTTCGCGGGCAATCAACATTGCAGTTACGTAATACGGCGATATGATAAGCGAGCAGTTGCATAGGAATCACAGTGAGGATCCCTTGCAGGCAGTCCACAGTTTTTGGCACCTGCAGGCATCGGGACGCGAGAGCCATGGTCTCCTCGTCGCCCTCCTCGCACACCACTATCGGCCGCCCCTGCCGCGCCGTCACCTGCTGCAGCGCGTTCATGCACTTGGTGTGTACAGGGTCACGCATGACGATCATTACGACAGGCATCGAGTCATCTATTAATGCTAATGGTCCGTGTTTTAATTCTCCAGCCATAATGCCTTCGCTATGCATGTATGTCAATTCCTTTACCTTAAGAGCTCCCTCCAGGCAAGTAGCAAAATTGTAGCCGCGGCCCATTATCAGCAACGAACGTTGACGGTACAGATCTTCTGCTAGAGCTTTCACTTCAGAATCCAAAGCCAATACTTGTCTAATTTTGCTGTCCAGTTCATGAAGCCCCGCTATAATGTCAGCACGACGTTTTTGTAATGAGATACGATCTTCACTGATTACCAAGGCAAACATGACAAGGGAGATAAACTGTGAAGTGTAAGCTTTTGTTGAGGCTACACCAATCTCAGGACCAGCATTGACATGCACACCGCAGTGTGATTCACGGCAGATGGAACTCCCCACTGTATTAGTGATTCCAACAATCAGTGCACCATGTCGTTTGCAGTAACGCAAAGCCATTAGTGTGTCAGCTGTTTCTCCAGATTGTGAAATGAAGAAGCAAACATCATCACGAAATACTGGAGTGTTTCGGTCCAAGAAATCTGAGGCTAATTCAACCATGACTGGAAGCTCGGTTAATTCTTCCAACAACTGGCGAGTTGCAACTGCACTGTGATAACTGGTACCACAAGCAATCAACATTAATCTGCGGCAACGTTTAATCTCCGGGATGTAATCTTTGATGCCTCCTAATGTTACAGTACCATTTGCAAAGTTAAGCCTGCCCCTCATAGTATTTACAATTGATTCTGGCTGTTCAAAAATTTCTTTTTGCATGAAATAATCATAATTTCCTTTCATTATTTGTTGTAATTCCAACTTCAAGGTCAAAATTTCCCTCTGATGAGGATCATTGCTGCTGCCCGACAACCGGTGAATGCTGAGCACCCCATCTTTAATATGGGCAACATCATCATCCTCAAAGTAGAGCACACGGTTTGTGTGTTCAATTACAGCAGATGCATCTGAGGCAAAGAAATATTCTACAGTTCTCTCTTCTTCAGGTTGAAAGTGGGCATGACTGTCAACACGCGGAACTGTGGGAACAACTCCACGGGTTGCTTTATTATTGGTGTACATAATGGGTACATGATCACTGGTGTTATGATGGTGCATTTTAAGGCCCACAAGTAGAGGGCTACCCCTGCGAGTAGCAACACACTCATTGGGAAAATAACGTGACTTGAAACACAAAGCAAATGCCCCCTCCAACTGCTGGATTACCTGCTCAACAAGCTCCTGGAAGTTGTAGTCCTTATGCTGGCTGTAAAGGTGATGGATCAACTTGGCAATAGCTTCAGTATCAGTCTGTGATTCAAAGACATACCCCTTGTTTTCAAGGAAGGTTTTGACCGCCTTATAGTTGGTGATGATGCCATTGTGGATGACGACGAAAGCGTTATCCTCTCCTGAGCGTTGCGGATGCGAATTGATGGAGCTGGGTTCGCCGTGGGTGGCCCAACGGGTGTGTGCGATGCCACAGTGGGACTCAACACTGTCCTCAACGCACAGATCCAAGCTGCGCTCTTGCAATACTTCTTCTAGAGCAGCTACCTTGCCGCTGTTTTTAATCACAGCTATGTCTTTCTGGTCTACGGCATCGATTGCGACACCCGCACTGTCATAGCCACGATATTCTAAGCGTTTTAAACCAGTAACCAGCAATTCCAATATTTCTCGTTTGGTCTTCGGAGTCAAGTGATTAATGTATGCAAATATTCCACACATCGTTATCGGAGTGAAACGTAAAAGGGCCGACTGAACGAAACGACGACTCGCGAGAGACTGCGATCAACAAAACATAAAACTGATATTGAAGGCCTACGTGTATTGCTCCTACCACTAATGAGTTACTTTCACTTGCGGCAAAGCACACGTCATCGTGTTTCGTTATCACAGATACAGGTTACTAGTAAATTATCGCGGCAAACTTTTCTGCCGATGTAGATACGTGGTTGTCAAGACTGACATTTAGTTCAGTTATGAGTCCGAATGACATATCCATACTAGCAACTATTTTCACTAGTAAATTAAAAGCATGATATAAAATAAAATAAAAACAAATAAATAATTTGGATCTGACATATAACATCAAAAACATCATACGCAAATATTGTATTGTATCATTACTTCATTAGTATCACACAAACAGCATTTTTTGCATTGCATGCATAATTTTAATCTTTCATATTGATATGGCGACATAAGGTAAATAATAATAAATAAATAATAATAAATTCTTTATTTGGCAGGCAAGAATCCCATATAATTACAATTAAAAGTACAATAAATAAAGTAAAACTTGTATAAAAATAACTTAAAACCTAAAACACTGAAATAAAACGTTTACAAAAATTTACACTTTACAAACGTTTACAAAAATTCACACTAAATGTACCATATTTAGGTACTGTTACACATGCTCATTACTAGCATGCTTATTAGCAAGCGGGGAACTCGGAGGGGCCCTGGTCCCATCCCCTCTTGCTATTAAGCATGCTTATTGGCTAATTAGCACACCTAGTACCTTTACGGGATATTAAAAGGGACTGTTATGGCCGCTACATACAATGGGCCATCATGGGCCATTATGCGGGACGTAGCTATACAGCATAACGGGATTGCAGTATTGTGTAACCCTCTTACTCATAACTGCGTCTCTTATCATCGCCCGTCATGACCCATTGTGTAGAGTGGCCATTACAGATGCTCATTACTAGCATACTTATTAGCAAGCGGGGAAGTGGGAGGGGCCCCTCCAGCTTCCCAGCTTGCTAATAAGCCTGCTAGTAATGAACGTGTGTAATGCCTACGTTAGATATAGACGTATTCATCGGCACATGGCCATCCGCGGATGTGTGGTAAAGGAAAATTTGCTAATCTGTGGTAGGTATTTGACGTCTGCAGATGCATGTGTAACCTATTACATCAAGGGCATAAAGTGACCCATTTTAGACGAGGCCATTTATTGGTCCGAGTGTAACGAGGACCAATATAGTAGCCGAGGATAAAATGTATATTTATGCCCGAGGTATACACTCTGCTTTTCACTTCGATTGTAAGGAAAATATTAGGTTTCATATCACTTTAAATCGTTGAAAATGTAACATCCGTACTCTTGCGCTTGGGTTCTCCCCGCCGCGCGCCGCCTGCAGGCGGCCGGGCGCGCGGGGGGCGAGGCCGCGGCGAGCGCGCTCCACCTGGGGTATTACTTTATGCCCTAGTGCATGAAAAGCGATTTTGTGTCGCCTAGCCACGACACAAAGGTGAACTTTTCGAGCAAGAGAAGTGAAATAGTATTTTATACAATCGTGATATAATGAAGAGTTTTTCAGTCGAGTACCGTGTTTAGGCCACGAAGCTTGCTGAGTGGCCTAAGTAAGGTACGAGATTGAAAAACTTAATTATATTACGATTGTATACAATACTTTTTCTACGAGTCATCATCATCATCATCTATGGAGGAACAATTTCATCATTCAATTTAATTGACTTAACACGGATGTAACACAAAAATACTCGTATGTAATTGCGCGCGGGGAGCGCGGTCGGGGCAGTCGCGGGGGGCGCGGTCGGCGCCGGCGCGGGGCGCGCGCTCGGCAAAGTCTCAGGCGGCATCACAAATAAGTTTAGAATTTGTATGAAATTCTATTATAGTTGCCTACAGCGTATCGAAATGAGATATTATAGTTGAGTTGGACTGTCTAATATCGAAAAGTATGAGCTTATAGTTTTGCCTATGTACTCGTAATTGACAGATTAAAGTCGGCGAGTAGAAAAAGGTATTTGGACACGTCCGACCAAGTCCCCCGTCAAAACTAAGAACATAAAAGTCATAAACCCGTCCTTCACTTCCTCACCAAGTAAAGGAACTGTCAAAAAGAGATGTATACTTATATGTTTCTTATTTCTCCGATTCTGTATGTTGACAACAGATTTGCTGATCTCTTTTGATGCAATTCGTCCAAGCAGCCAAATTAAATACATCGTTGTAATTTTGTAGTCGGTATCAATGCATTACAATTTAACTTAGTCGCATATTTTGATACCTAGTGGATTTTTCAAATGTCGTAAGAGGCACGTTATTAGATTAGACTTATATGACATTTGTGAAATCCGCTTTCAAGGCCGCTCCAAACTGTTGTCATTTGACAGTTATTGTACTACTTCCATGCTTTAGTTAGTCATTATTCCGTGCGTCCGACGATGCATCCGATTGTTCTAGACGTATACACTCCCAAAGGTACAGTCACCTGCAATAGTATAGGACTATATGAAGGCTGCAAAATAATCTGATACATTCTTGTTTGTACCGCCATAAGAGCATGTCACATATTTTTGCGGCCTTCATAGCGTCATATACTATTGCAGGTGACTGTACACTCCGCTCAGTTACCTTTTGAAGAAATAATTGCTAAATTTATTGGAACGCTTAAACAGAACTTAAAACTATGAAACAGATTGGTAGTTGTGGCAATTCCAACAGCTACTTACCTTTTTGGAACGCTTATTGCGCAAGTGGCGTCTGTCGAGTATGAACCCACACTGAGCGATCGATAGATGTGTGGTTGGCTGGTGGTGACCCATCTGCCAATTTGCAAGTAACAAATTGTATAGTGACTACACCTGTGCGCCGCGCCGCCGCCGCCAATGATTTTCCCATGCCGCCGCCGCCGACAAATTAATGCTTTTATACATTGGAATAACTAGCATTAAAAAAAATGTAAACTTTGCTACAAACTTTTAGTTACAGTATGAAAAAACAATAGTTTAAAAAACTACAAAACACGCTTTTAGCACGCACTAAAAATTACAAAATAATTCGGACATTTAGTTTGATGACTCAAGAGTTTTCCCTTTGCCAAATCTTCATTAGATCGCAGGTAAACATAAACAATTTCAGTTCGTGACGAACGATAAATAATTATCTAAGTATGCGAAATGGTAGTAGGTAGGTAATCAACTTTATTAAATATTTACTATGATTTATTTTGAAAGAAAGCGTGGAGCGTTTTGTCCAAAAAGAGTAAAGATTAATTATTATTAATTAAGAGTAAATATTTAATAAAGATGATTACCCTACCTACTTATAACCATTTCGCATAGATAATTATTTATCGTTCGTCACGAACTGAAATTGTTTATGTTTACCTGCGATCTAATGAAGATTTGGCAAAGGGAAAACTCTTGAGTCATCAAACTAAATGTCCGAATTATTTTGTAATTTTTAGTGCGTGCTAAAAGCGTGTTTTGTAGTTTTTTAAACTATTGTTTTTATTTTATAGTTTTTAGGCTTACTAGTGGCTCTATGAGCTGTAGACCTTGCGACCATTTGCTCTTAAGCGCCTTAGGCCTGTGTGGCGCTTAATCTCTTTGTGCCAATTTCCTAAATTCTAATATTTTCCAAAAAACTAAATGACAAAAAGATTCTACAAAGCTATAAAACCTGCTCACTCAATTTTCACGAGAATTGGTAGATAAAAACGACCTGTAGAGGAGAACAGCCGGACATATAAAAAGCATTTTTGACTAAGCTGAAACGTAGACCTTCGCTTATGCTCGGTCAATCAAGAGCCATAAAAGCATGTCACATTACCAGACAAACATCTAAGTTACTCTTTAAGAATCTTCAAAACGATTTGGTAGGCAGGCACTATCAAAGAATTTATTTATTTTATGATACTTGTAGTTAGTATAGGAAAAATTACATGGCTTATTTATTTATTTAATCTTTATTGCACAAAAGAAAATACTTATAGTACAAAAGGCGAACTTAATGCCATAAGGCATTCTCTACCAGCTAACCTTAATCAATTCACCTTACTTAAATTAAATATAATCTTTAAGGAAAAAAAACAACTTCCTGGTCAAAGTTAAAGTTTGAGTTAATTTGAGTATAAAATTTCGAAACGGTCTTTCTTAACGTCTCATAGATTCCATCATTAGATTTCAATAAAAATGAAACAAAACTACCTTGGAGACTGAAGGAAACAAAATAAGAATGCTTCAAATCGATTGATAGGTCTGGAAATTATCGAGCAGATCTACTTTGTCAACCCTGGTTTTCATCATTAGGTTTACTCCACCTAAATGATGGTTAAAGAAAAAATCAAGTTACTTAAGGTATCCTTCAAACCATAGTGCATGTGCCGTTAAAATTTAAGGAATTCTCTCAATTCCTCAAGAATTCCATCATCAGAATAGAAATATAAAAAAAAGATGAATGTCACAAATCTGATGATATTCAGAGCTAGGTTTATCGAGCAGTTCCGCTTTGCCATCCTTGGTCTTCATCATCAAGTCTGCTCCAATCAAATTATGGTTTTAGTGAATGATCAAGTTTCTTGGGAATCATAACGCTTGTGCCGTAAGAATTTGAGGAGTTCTCTCAATTCCCCACGAATACCATCATCAAGATAGAATTATAATCACAACGTGTAAAACTAAGAAAATACTTCCTTTATTGCTCCGTTATCACAACGAACTCTCAATGTTCCTAAGCGTCATAGACTCAGAAGTCGCTTAGGCCCTTTATGCCAATTCCCGCCATTATTTCCAAAAACCGTATCTACAAAAAAATGCAATGAATGAACTGGCTTACAAAATTTTCACAAGAAATGGTTGATAAATGCGACCTCTAGAGGACAACAAGTGGACAGAAAGCCGGACACACGAAAGCATTTTTGCAAAAACTGAAAGGGAGACGCTACGCTCGCTCAGTTAAATATGTACAAATTAAAAAATACTGCCTTTATTATTTCATTCGGAAAACGAACGCTCAATGGTCCTAAGCGCCATAGATTCCAAAGGCGCTTAAGACCTTTTCCTGCCATTTTGAGAAGTTCCAAAAAATGTAATCGACATTTTACTTTTATTTCGTTAACGAACTTGCTTACAAAATCTCACAACAAGTGGTTGATAAATGCGACCTGTAGAGGAGAACAAATGGACAGACACCCGAAAGCATTTTTGTCCAAGCTGAAGCAGAGACGCTTCGCTCACTCGGTCAATTATATTCAAACTTATTTCGTATCCCATTCAGCAAACCCTTTCATTTGACACCCATATCATGGGGGTGCATTTCAAATTGACTGTCCGCCATCTGGGATGTCTGCCATGTTGGATTTAAGTCACGAGACTATTTTTTTCGTATTCCTGACAGTAAAGCCTTTCATTTGATACCCATATCATGGGGGTGCATTTTAAATTGCCTGTCCGCCATCTTGGGGAGGCCGCCATATTGGATTTGTAATGACGTTTCGTAGCTAGTCATGTATCGTCATCAGAACTCAGAGCGTGTGCAAAATTTCATCATAATCAGAGACCGGGAAGTGGGTCAAATTAAGATTCCAAGATTTTCTTACATATATAGTGAAGCTAATAAAAGCGTGTTAAAATGGGTACTTTATGGCTGTCAGTGATACAGTGACCGACAATGGCAAAAATATTGCCGTCTTGTAACTTGAAAATGACGAACGAAAAAAAAAACTTTTTTTTGCTGGATATTCCTTTAAAAAAATTACATAAATCGTACGTGCTTTCAAATTTCCAAATTGTTGGTCAGAAAAAAATGGTTAAAGGGTTAAAAAAAGCCTGGGTCCCGGTAACACACTGTATGCTCAGCGCCCTGTTGAGCACACGAGAGTTGTCGAACGCGAGTGCGAGACCATCGAACCAAGGGGGGATATAGTCGGCCATATATGTTCAGTTTTGCCCGTTGGATCTGCTTGGCTTGGGTATGGCCGTCGGGCAAATCTGTTAATGTATGGTAGAATTCATCATTAGAGTAGACCTTCACAATTGTGTGTGCAATTACTCGTACATGCGCAAATATTCAGTCGCTCACCCCGTTCATGCGACGAAAAAGAGCAACTATAACACCCGCCGGTGAACAGCTGCCAGGCGCCCGTTTTAATTAATAATGATCAGGGCCTGTAATTTTCATGCCAAGCCACAGATGACACAGATGACACACAAATGACGTCAAGCTTCATACATCATGTTTTAGGTTTTAAGTTTGAAAGAATAATGCTGCCATTGAATAGTGTCAAATCAAAACTATTACGTCCGAAAGTTGATAGACTTTATTTGTCATTAACTCATTTCGTAAATTTCGTATTAAAACACCCTGTGTCTATTTATATACCTACGTCATAATGACGAAACCGGCATGAAAATTACGGGCCCTGAAATAATGATAGTACTTATGGCACACTAACTAGAGGGGTTTCGTGGCTCTATAAATTGTTCACATAATCCGGTTGATGGCTCTCCGTCTATTGCCATATAGTGTAACAAGATAATGGGATGTGGCATGGCATCCCACATCCTAATTAATCCATATTACAAAAATACACGAATATTTAGCAAATATTTAAACTAGCATGCAACACTCAAGATCTACTAAATATCAAAAAATTGTCTGATCTATCTACTTTTAGTTCACTGAATTTAAGTAAAGAGTTCGGATTTTGTCTAATCAATAATTACTAAAATACAGTGCGTTCGAGTTTCGGTTAAATTTAATAAGGAAAAAATACGTGTCTAATCATAACTGACGGACTAATTAGAATGATGGTTTTTCAAACCTAGTCGTCATCCCTAATTCAAACGACTGCCAAAGATACATTTTTGGATATAGCTGCTCGTTGTGAATGAAGATTATAAGATCACATAGGTATTTTCAGGGATTGATCTAATGATTCGTAGAGGATCTAATGGATAGAAAAGGTTATTTTGCGACTGGCTATTGTTGGCATTATCCGAATAAGGCAATTTGCGTAAGTATATTTTTTATTGGTCAAGGTCAACAGTCGCAGATTAAGAAGAAGCATGAGATTAAGAAGTAAAAAGTCATTTGGGTATATACCAGTAGCTTCTTTATTGGTTTATCGGGATCAAAGGTCTTTACAAAATTATTGAAAACACATTACAAAGTTACATTAGCTTAAAATGAGTTTTGTGTTGTATGTAAGTAGTTTTTATATTTACTATAGTATTATGTATCATAAAATTTGAAAAGAACAACGTAATGGATTTATTGCTTTGAATTATTAAACCCTATACACATCACGTTAGTTCGAAATTAATTTTATAAAATGATAAATATGCTTATATTTTATACAACTAATAACAGAGCATAACATTCAATTATCTACAGCTCACACTTTTCCTATTGTTTGCGACGTTTTACGTCTCGTGCGACTGGCATAGGTACACAGTAAGTACTCATCTACAGGGAACCGATTTATAATCTACGTACCCTTTGTTTCCTAATCGTGATGTTGTCACTTTCATTTACCCCTCCGCTACAACGGAAGTAGACTAAATCATGTAACAAGTTTAAAAGTTACTTAAATATTTTTGGTACTTAAGTACCTACCTACCATTTAATTCACAACAAATTTCAACTTCTAAAACTAGAAAACAAAAACATCTGGAGGTAGACGATAATAATACCATAAACAGCCATATTATATCCAATAAATATTTGAGTACTAACACAATATTATAACTCTTTACGACATCTAGGAATTGGACAGAAAAAAGAGTTTCCTGCTACGATAAGTCTAAGAAAGTCTAGCAGAGTCTTTAGAAAGACTGCGCATATCATAAAAGTATTAATGAAAATGTATACATAGTTGAAGAAAGTTTGCTTTTATTAATCGTACAGGATAGCGAATTTTGTGTTGTGACGTGGTTTAAAAATTCAACCACAATAACATTGGTTTTCCTTCTGAACTCCTTGCGATGAAAAAACAAAACGTAACGAGCTTGTAGATATAGAAACTCAAACTTTGAGAGTAACTTACGACTAAAATAATCACAAATACATAAACTTAACACGTAAGCGTAACTAAAACGAACTAACTTTAAGAATATCGTGCTATGATAAATGCATAATTGAGGGATGAGCGTGATGTCACCAGTGAAGAAGCTCCGATGAGTAGGGGACGCTACGAGGAAATCGCGCGGAGCGCCGACGGGCGGCGAACTGACGATGGGGAATGGGGAGGCGACCAGAACCGAACAGAGGAGCACGACAGAACGAGGCGTTGCGCAGCTGACGTTGTTTACCGGCTGCTGTATTGTATTTAAACTGCTCCATAGTTATTTCTTCTTCTGGGCCTTCTCAGCGGCCTTGGTGATTTTCCCAGTGGTCACTTCTTTAAAGTTCACACTCTGTAAAAAAAACATTTGTTTAGCTGTTTAACCAGTTTTTAAATTTAATGTACAGTCAGCCACACAGCTATGAATACAGCCAAAGTGCCAAAAATATGTATACACGACCTTAGTACTCGGGCAATAAAGTCCTGTATACATATTATTGGCACTTTGGTTGTATTCATAGGTGTGTGGCTGACTGTACCTAGTCTTTGTCAAGGTGTGAAGCGCATGGGTACCTTGATGACGCCGACGGCGACGGTCTGGCGCATGTCGCGTACGGCGAAGCGGCCCAGCGGCGGGAACTCCGAGAACGATTCCACGCACAGAGCTTTGGTCGGCACCAGCGTCACGATTGCCGCGTCGCCAGATTTTATCGACTTCGGGTCCACCTCCGTGGTTTTACCTAAACGTAATCAGAAATAAGTATCTCAATGTCATCTATCTATTTACCGAAGTTGCATACTTTGCTAAAATATACGGCTACAGTGGAAATATACGGTTACACTTTGTCGAAATACCTACACTTGCGGCAGCGAGTGATGGCACTTTTGACACATGACTATAGTGTTGTGAAACACTTCAAACTATTATCGTAAAAATTTCAGTCAAAAGCGAGTTGAATAAGTTAGTATTCACAGTTAAGTATATTTTTGAAAAGTTTATTGCATAAATAACGCATAAATATAAAATACCATGTTCTATGATAAAATTATAACGAATAACTTGATAAATTAAAACCCTTCTATATGCAGACTGACGTGAATCTTACGTCATCGGCATGAACGGTACGGTACCGGGATCGGCGGGGTACGGGCTCCATACCTCTATTAGTTAAAAAAAATATAGAAATCGGGGTATTCTTATATCAAAAAATATAATACATTTTCAAAAGATATATCATAGAAATAGGGTAGGATACGCGAATGAAGTCGCGAGTGGAAAACTAGTCATTAATAAGTACGTCACTTGTTTTCAAATAACATGTACCTAGATTCGAAATGCGAATAATGCGATCGATAAACAATAGCGCTAGCGGAACATCACTATGCCGGCACCTGCAACAATGAAGTTTGACATTTGTTCTTTATACTTTGCTGTCAATATTTACGGAACTTCATGAGCAATCAAACGTTAAAAGTGCCATCACTCGGTGCCGTCAGTATAGGCGAGTTAAAGCATTTTGCGTATTGGCGCTTACACTAGTGATATAATGCTATATGACTATACCTAGATATTTTCCTAGCACGAACGTTGACGTCTAAGTGTTTGACAAAATAAAAACATCGACAGTCCTGTTATCGATAAGTGCCACTTCAACGTCATAGCAGTAATACAAAGAAAAATAAAGGGTAATAGAGTGAGTTAAAATAGATAATCGTAACAAAACTATAAATTTATTTATATTTTACATACTTCAGAAAACATTGCATTTAATCATAAATTTCGTAAGGTCCATATGAAATAGTTTTTTTCTCTTCCTGAATATTCTTATGTGTGTCTGTTTTAATATGTGACATCTGATGTTGTTTCTTTGCGACTATGTTTCTTTCGCATTTGGTGCAAAATAATGTTGAACCACGAAATTCGAGTTCTGGTATATTTACAATAAACGAGGTGACTCTCTCGTCTCGGGACGTTTTTCTGGGTGGCATTTTTTTGCATTCAGTCTTGTGTTAACAATATATTTGCCTTGCAATGTCAATAAACGTCACATTTAATGTCAATAATTATTTACTTTTTTATTAATAACGGCTATGAATATAAAAAGTTTCATTAACTTTTTACTTTAGAAATAAGTAGAGAAATTTAATGAAATGTGTATTGAGATTTTGCCTTTTTATCATTACTTGGATGAATTGGATGACATTTAAATATGTTTTCCTCACAGACGTTTAATGAAGTAACTACATGCCGCAAGTACACTGATTAATATCTACGTTAGCGAACATGACCAATGAACAAATAAAACGTGACTTCAGTAGAATGTTTTTGTAGTAGACGCAGAACATTCCTCCCCTCCCCTGCCCTAAATATGTTTGTAACACTTTTTTATAAAATCAATTTTTAAGCATGCAGATACACGTGCGATATTCCAAATTTTACACTACAATCAAGATTAACAAAAAACACTATCCACCCTGAAAGTTTCATGTAGACTGCTCTATAATAAATAACTATTCATTACAATACGTCTTGTCGTTGAAGTAGTAAGTATGTATTTATCGATAACAAGATTGTCGATATTTTTATTGTGGTAAGCACTAAGCAAATTTTGTTCCTGCTAGAAAAATATCTAGGTATATATATGACACTTAAACTACTTTAATGCTGCCACTGCTGCAATGCATCAAAATGCCTCATAGAAAAACGCTTACTTAAATCACGTTACGATAATTTATTTATTGGTTAATTTTAGTTCTCTGATTAAAATATGTAGTTTTTTTACACAAATACAAGGCGCTCTAATAAAAATTTAAATATTCGTGATGTTTAGTTGAGTTGGCATTTTAATTGTAGCACTTCAGCTGTGTTCATAAGTTTCATAACATTTGGTGCAATAATTTAAAAGCTGAAGCTAAAAACAAACCCGGTGTAATTTATTATATTGAAATGTATAAAATAGTGTGTAGCTCATTATAATTTTACTAAAACGGGGCTTAATCGTGTAGAAACTTTGAAAACAAACCTCCGACGTTTCAAAGGCGACATTGGACCCGTGGTCCCGGAGAAAGACTAGCTGAGGTTGACAATAGACATCTTCAAGCTGCGCGGGTTTTACGAACTACCCGCACTTGGTCTTAATTATAAACTTGAAGATTTTGCGCACTAGGGATGTGACTTTCTCCGGGACCACGGGGACAATGTCGCCCTTGAAACGTCGGTTTATTTTCAAAGTTTCTACACGATTACCCCGTTTTAGTAAAATTATAATGTATGAAAATCGTGAGTTTAAATAAGAGATATAGGCATCTCGAATTTATTTAGCTAATTAACCTCTGTTACTCTTAATTCAATTATAAGGCTTATACTTCACGCGTTTGTGTAATTTTGGACAGTTTTTACCTCTTTAACTCGAAATCTCTATAAGACGAAAACTCGATAACACGAACATTTTAGCGTGTCCCTTGAGGCTCGTGCTATCGAGGTGTACCACTGTATATATATATATATATTTTTTAAATTAATTTAATTTAATTTATTTATATAATTATAGATATTACATCTTAAGTATTATACATTTATATTCTCGCCAAACTGTTACGTTTGATGGCGAGATGCGCTCAGTTTTTATACAACTTACGAGTAAACTATTAAACTCTAATTAAATGAAATAAAGCAACACATCTTAAAAATACATGGTACTATATATATATATTAACTTATCATGACTATGCACATACACATAACTATATTATGTGTATTTGCACAGTCATGACAAGCCTAGAAGATATTCTTTGACTCTGGTTTTGAGCATCGATTTACTTAATTTGGGACTTTGCCTCAATACACTAATTTTATTAAATATTTTTGGTACTAGGTACTTTGAAGTTCTTTTGCCATAATAGTTCCTCATTTTCGGTTGTACCAACTTTTTTTCTCTTACTTTTCTTGTATTATATTTATTATTAATTAATAATTTGTAACTTTCGCTATAATAGTGTTCTAAACTTAAAAGGTATGTGAATTTCTTATCTACGGGTAAAATTTTACATAAGGGAAATAGTTTATCATAATCGCTATTACATTATTTCTTAACCTTTTTGCTCACTAAAAATTTAAGCAACCTTGTTTGTAAATTCCTTATATCTCTAATATATGTTACAAAAGTTCGCCCGTATACAACCAGACCATAGGAAATGAGTGAGTCGGCAAGGGCATAATAGACAACCATTAGTGTTTTTTTACTCAATGTTCTGTTTAACTGGTAGAATTTGCCTAGCACACATCTAAGCTTATTACAAACACCATTGATATGTGGCTTAAAGTTAAAGTTTTTTTTATCAATAGTTAAACCTCAGTATTTGAACGTTTCCACATAGTTCAATCTATTACAACTACAGTTATTTTTATCATTATGGAGGCAATCGTATGTATGTCCTATTATATCCAAATATTCTTTAGTCACCTTTTTGGCAACCTGGTTATATGGCGAGTGAATGTGCATGCATTTCGTTTTATCGAAATTTAATATGATGATGCCGTTGTCATGTGCCCACTTAGTGATATTTTCGAAGTCCTCTTGTATGTACTTTTGCACCTCCGTTATATCTCTCGCGGCATAAAGTAGACACATGTCATCCGCATACATGAACACCTGACTATATAAATACAAATTATGTTTTTAAATAACATACATTGTAAGTATAGTACAAGCTTAGGGTTGGGTAAGTTGTATTTTAGAGTATTCGACTTGCATACATATCCAGTTTCTTTTTATACTAAGACGGTAACAAACAAGCATACGGCCCGCCTGATGATAAGCGGTCACCGTAGCCTATGGACGCCTGCAACTCCAGGGGTGTTACATGCGCGTTGCCGACCCTTTAAAAACTTTTACACTCCTTTTTGGAAGAACCCCATACTGTAGTCCTTTGGGAAAACAGCGGCAGCCCAGCCAACACATAAGCCAGATAGAAGCGAAAATATACCACAATAAGCAGTGTCAAGCTTTATTACTTTTGTATCACAGCTGACGTTATGGCTTTATTTTGAATAAGGGAGTTCTTAAATTAAAATAATGTTGTAAGCTTACTAAATTCTGTATAAAGTTCGCGGTATTTTTTCAAGCTGAATAGTAATCAAGAGTAGAATCTGCTAAACAAGCGATATTCAAATAAAAGTAATTGAAAAAGCTATTATCTGCACAGTAGCTGAAATTTTTGCATTTTCCTGTATAACATATTTAAGCAAAGCAGTTAAACAGCAAAACGCTGAATATTAGACAAAATATTTTCTTTAAGCTGCATAGTGTACGAAATGGTACTAATTTATTCAGATGCTGAATATTTTAGATTTTTCTTCTTTACACAGCTGACTTCTGCATAATTGAAAATAAACTCCTTGTTTTACCTAACTTATAGCGCTATAAGCGTACAATTGTCTTTATGTTAAGCTTAAAACAATATCAGTTGCAAATGTGGGTCTCTTAAGCAGCAAATAACTGGTTAGTTGAAGATATCGTATGTTTATATCCAGATATTTCACCATTTTGTGTCACAGTGATAAGTGCTGTATCAACAATATGCCTCCTCAGAAAAATAATAACAAAAGCGTAAATGATTCATGGAAAAAAATTATGAATTATGTAATTTAAGACCTTTCTCTGAGAAATGTATAATTATTGTACTTTAAACCAAATAATTTCTGGATATGTAGTCGCATGTGAACTATTATGGTGAAATAAGCTACATAATCACTGAAATAGACACTTTTATTCAAATTGGCCGTCCGCCATTAACTAACGTTCGACATAACCTCTTTTTATAAAAATCCTCAACATTTATCTTATGAAACACTTTGTTTAGTGTGTAGGAAACATAAGCAGTCATACAAAATTTGATTCTCATTATTTGCTGGGACTGAAATTTGATAAAAAGTAAAGATAATTTAATTTAAATATTATTTTACATTTGTTTACCTTTTAAATTGTAGCTTTATCTTAAGGCGCTCAAAAAATGTTATATTAATCATATTGATAATTCACAGTAAAGTGCCATGCGTTTATATAATTCACCTTAAACTTACTTAAAATATATGAAACAATTTACTTAGGTACCAAATTTTTGAAGACGACCATATTAGAATTTTGTGAACTAAGTAACACAAAATAATCTCGTCACAATGAAAAATACATTTATACTTTTTTAACTTGCATAATTTCTTTATAAAACTACTCCTGAGATCGGAATCTTGAATATCATTTGAATATCTGAACTCACAAATTAACAACTGCATAAAAGATGTATAATTTCTGGACTAAAGAAAAATCAGAATTTATGCAGAAGATATTCAGTGTGTTGTACATTTATTCAGCTGCTATGTGGCTGTTAATCAAATGTTATCCAAATTGAAGCAAGATATTTTGTGCCCAAATTGCCTGAATATCATCTGTATAAGCGCTTACACAGAAGTTATACAAATACTTTATCCAGCTTAAAGTCAAAAGAATTGCTTTTACGCAAAATTTATTCAGCTAATCTGTGTTGGCTGGGAGGGAGCTCATTCCACAGCCGGAGCGTCCGCGGGAGGAAGTTCCGACCGCACGGTACGAGACCATTTAGGCTCCAGGGTATGCGGATGAACACCCTGCAGACGGCGAGCGGTGCGGTGGTAGAATGCAGCCGTTGGCATCATATCAAACAATTCCTCAGAGCACAATCCATTGTACAAGCGATATAATACACATAAGGAGGCGAAGTCTCTCCTTAGACTTAAGGGTTCGATATCGCTCGTGAGTTTGGGATCGTTGACAATTCGGACAGTACGTCTTTGGATCAAGTCAAAAGGCTGCCAGCTGGGTATCCAGGTGCTCTCGCCCAAAGATGGCAGCAATACTCCATATGGGGCCTGACTTGAGACTTGTATAATAACAGTATTTGCCCCGGAGAGAAGTATTGCTTAGCTCTATTGAGCACACCGAGCTTTTTGGATGCCAGCGTGGCCTTCCCTTCCAGGTAGCTACGGAATTGGACGTCACTGGAAATGTCAACACCCAGGATCCCAATACTCTCTGACATGGTAAGGACTGTGTTTGGAATTGTGGGACCACAGTAAATGGAGTTGTTTTAGCGGTGAACGCGCAAACTTGTGTCTTGGTGATTTCCTGGCCCTACAGTGAGATATCAGAGAGAGCACTCTCGATGTCTGACAAGCTTCTCACGACTCTCTAACACAACGGGACGAGGGATGTTAGCATGGCCCGTGTAATAGGCATCCCCAGTACTGTCGTCTGCATAACAATGAATATCGTCAATGGACAACATGTCATTGATATGCAGCAAAAACAGCGTTGGGGATAGCACAGAGCCTTGTGGGACACCAGCATTTATGTCCATGCTATCGGAGCAACTTCCGTCGACAACGGCTCGTATGCATCTGCCGGACAAAAAGCTGGCAATCCATTTGCATAATCCCCCGGGCAGTCCGTAAGATATTATGGTAACTCCGATAGAAGACCCCCATGCCAAACCCGATCGAACGCCTTCACTATATCCAGGCTGACTGTCATTGCCTCAACTTGACTCTCAATAGCTAAAGTCCAGCGGTGTGTGAGATACACTAGAAGATCACCAGCGGAGCGACCATGGCGAAATTTAAGCCATACTGTCGGTCACTGATAAGGGCGTTATATATTAATAAATAAATATTAAATTGCAACGGTAAACATTTACGTATTTTTATCACAATAGGCGTGACATCCTAACTAGCAAAATTTGATTTTTGAAGTATCCTAAGACCGTGTTTTCGATATTCTTAGTGTACACTTGTATACGTTGTTAAGTGTCGAATTGGGCGCAGTTTATAAGAGCGATAGCTCTTACTGTTATTGTGGTACGGTCTTATGAAGATCAATTTTAATCTTACAGTACTCTTTCAATTGCTGTTTTAAATCCAAATAGCCTTACAAGTATCTTACACTGGCATGCTGTTAAGGGCAAAAGCTTTTTGTGTAGCCTCAGTAGTGCCGCATTAAGAGCGTATCGCCTTATTTGCCTCTTTGTGGTACCAGTGGATAACAGCCAAAAATATTTTTAAAGTTTACTTTCACGTAATCCGGCGAAAACTATGTCAGCCATGGTAGTCCATAGATTATTTGTGGTTTGACGTCACTATGCAGGAAAACAACATTTGTCAAAGTCAAATTGTTATTGACATATTAATTGATCCGTTAGATCCGTTATTCGTTGTCTGTCAATGTCACAGCAGAAGTTACGCACAGTCAACCAATAGGAACCCTAGGCCACTCTATAACCCAAGCCTCCCGTCAAAACTGAAAACATCAAAGTCATAAACTCGTCCTTCACTTCCTTACCAAGTAAAGGAAGTGACAAAAAGAGATGTATATATGTTTGTTATTTCTCCGATTCCGTAGGTTGAAAACAGTTTTGCTGATCTCTTTTGATGCAATTGGTCCAAGCAGCCAAATTAAACACATCGTTGTAATTTGGTAGTCGGTATCAATGCATTACAACTTAACTTGGTCGCATATTTTGATAGTGGATTTTACAAATGTCGTAAGAGGCACGTAATTAAGTTAGACTTACGACATTTGAGAAATTCACTGCCAAAATATAGATCGCTCCAAACTGTTCTCATTTGACAGTTATCGTACTACTTCCACGCTAGTTATTCTTCCGTGCTATAACCATGACAAAATGACAAGCAGTAAGAGATTTCATACAATCTGATTTATAGCGTCACTGTCGTCTCTGACATAGTTCTACAGGGGGCCTAAGGTTCCAATGGGAGCTCCCGTATTGTCGCTCACCAGGTGGCGCCACTCATGCGTGGGTCCTGTGTTAGTATAAGAGAAATCCCAAAGTGACGTTTGAAATGTTCCGGCAGGACCCACGTTCCACTAGCGCCCCTAGCGGAAAATCGACTCGTGGTTATCCTCATTGGTTGACTGTACCAACATGAAGTTAGCTTCGACGAGTATAATGACGTCTGACACTAGGCCGTTCGCCTTTTTCAGTGACAATTTAATGAGCCGTCTTCGCGCTGAAAACTGTCTGATTTATATTTCTTTTTAATAGGAGGATAGTACTAATAATGGGCAAAAACAAATGTTAGGTTAGGTGTGCAAACCGGTTTTTATTTGTATGAAATTTCGGCTAATAACCAGTGATTAACCGGTTTTTATTTGTATGAAATTTCGGCTAATAACCAGTGATTAACCGGTTTTTATTTGTATGAAATTTCGGCTAATAACCAGTGATTAACCGGTTTTTATTTGTATGAAATTTCGGCTAATAACCAGTGATTAACCGGTTTTTCCATACAATTAAAAACCGGTTTGCACGCCCTAGGAGGTGAATGCCCAAAATATTGAATTACCTTATAGTTATCAGTACAGTATACATGTTATTTCCCTGGTAAGTGACTGTAAACTTACCTTCATTAGCCACACTGTCACTGTGTTTTCTAGAAAACCACTAAAAAGTTACTCCACCTTTATTCCTTTATTTCATTTTACACATCAAAAATCCGAAGAAAACGCATTTTATGGTCGGTAAAAAAGGCGAACGGCTCCATGAACATCATCTCAATTTTTTTGTGTTATTGATTAATTGCAAAATGAATCAGTGCTAATTGCATTAATCTTTAGTTTGAATACAGTCAATGTAAGCACAGATTATATAATAGTTCTTAGAACAGGTATTAATATCTTGTATAAAAACAGACTACAAACAGTTGACACCACGCAAAAAAACAATTGACGCAACCCCTACCCCTCACCTCCGCACAATGCTACGGGTTGCCTACGATTGCAATAAAATTATATAATACTGCGCGGCGGGCGCGGTACGTTTTTATGTAATATAGTATATTTGCCTCTGAATTTTCGGAATTACCACTAATCATCACACCGTGATACGTACAATACACTTACACACACTTTATCTGTCCAGGGAGATTCTGCACGATCTCCTATCAAATCAACATCAGTTAGAACAGTCTAGGAGTTCACACGTACCGGTTCGGCGGTCGCACTTCTCCTTGATCTCGGCAAACTTGCAGGCGATGTGCGCCGTGTGGCAATCCAGCACAGGCGTGTAGCCATTGCTGATCTGCCCGGGGTGGTTCAGCACTATCACCTGCGCAGCACAACAAACTAAAATTAAGAACTATTTTGTGAAATGTTCGTGTTTCGTTAGGTACTTAATGAAGCATTATTACTTACTCAGGCAGACTTGTATATAAATAGTAGATTACGTGCCGAGGCCTGTAAAGTAAGAAATGTCTCAGATCTCGTGGAATTGTCGGCCGAAGCGAAGCTGAGGTCGACAAACATGTGATCTGAGGCTTTCTTATTTTCTGGCCAAGGTCAGTACACTATTTTTCTGCTCGACGCAGTCGGCAAGCGGCGCATTTGTTTAGCGTAGCGGCCTGCAAGTGGCTACTTGCCGGCCGGAAGGCAGAAAAGGTTATTTAAAACTATTAAGTAGTTTTAAAGTCTTTTTAACCTTTTCAACGCCAAGAACACCTAAGGATGCTATGCACTGCCGTGCGTCCACGCCAACGACAATTATAAAGGTGTCATGGCGGACGCTGTCAAAGCAACTGTCCTGCTGACAGATAAGGGTTTATATTCGTTATTCACTAGTCAATATATTGGCATGTAGGCCACATTTTAATGTGATAGGAAAAGCGTTGAAAAGGTTAAAGTAATTTCTCATTTGACCAGGTGTGACGTGTATGTACACTAAAATACAATGTATCTGCAATCGAATCGATCAACAAGTCGAGCAAAACGAAGGCATCCTTTTCTCGAAGCCTGTACGAAGCGTGTACTATACGCGATTATTATCATTCGCAATTTTTACCACTTTATTTTTCAGTTTTCACTTCCTTTCCCCAAAGCATATCTACATTCGCATATTTTACCGATATATTTGTTCACCATTCGCATGATTTCTCGGTTGGTAGGTTCTCCTAGGTTTTCTAACCATTCGCATATTGTCCCAATTTATGATACGATAGATTTGCCCTAACAGTAGATAAGTTAGGTTGTTTAGGTATCTTTACTCGTAGACGCCGGGAGGGCGCAGTAACTATGCAGAAATAGGAGCCCCGTCTAAGTAAGTGGTTTGCAAACCTTGCTAACTACGAAGAACAGAAAGATAGAACTATTTGCGATTGTTTATTAAAAAACCTTCTAGAGAAATGAACTATTGAGAAAAACTAAAATTGGGAAACTTTGCGAATGGTTACAAAACTGTTTGGAGAAACAAGCTATTGACAAAAATATATATGCGAATAATCACGACATGGAAAAAAAACAATTTCCGGAAAATACAGCACACTCATTCTCAACATAATTCCCTCCTGTAATTTTGCGTTAGTTTAAACTAGAACCCTGAATTTTCAGTGACATGTTGACCATAACATGACTTTCTCAATAACATTCAATTTGAACTTGTAGTTTAAGAACTATCTAACGTCAAAGTTCCTTAGTTTTGTACACCTCACTAATAAAACACAAATAACAACTTGTAAATCACATTACACTTTACTGATATTAGAATGCAGTTGAGAGGTACGTTGCGGACGTTATTTTTGTACTCAGGTTGCATTTCTGAGCATGCTTGGAGCGAGTTTCCCCTCGGCAATCTTTGCATTTGCGATAACAGCCTGATTCATGCGAATTTTCATGTCCCCGAATTATCACATTTATCGTTTATACAAATTTGGTTAATACACGACGAAGCCCTCAAGTTAAGGTGAAGTTGAATAAAAGCTTGTACCTAGTAGGTACATTATTATTAGGCAAATATAATAAGTCCCTGGTTTCCCTACTAACAAATTAATTATTTGTAAGAACGTGTGGCGATATTTGGTTGACTACACTACAGGTCTAGACTAGAAAAATAATTATTTTCGTACAACGCAACATCCACTATTGTGCAAGATCCATTATTTTTTTAATTACTTACGCTTGCGTCTCAGCGTTAACAAATTGTATTTGTCTTTTAAAGTCTTACAATGCTACATAATTGTTTCCCCAATTAAGTGGTAATGTTTAGTACCTACACCTTTTACTTGCTTGGACAAGGTTATTGCGATAGCGCTTAGGTAAGTAATTTATTAATTAGAAATAATATAAAGGACGTTCCCTTAGAGGCTACTGGTACACTTTGAGTGACGCCTGGGGTCTAGAGTCAAAATTTTATTTTTAATTGCAGTTGCAACTAAAAGTGTGTCTGTACACACTTTGCGCCCGCAGTGCGCGAGTCCAACACGCACTTAGCTGGTTTTTAGGGTTCCGTAGTCAACTAGGAACCCTTATAGTTTCGCTCTATCTATCTGTCTGTCCGTCTGTCCGTCCGTCCGTCCGTCCGTCCATCCGCGGATAATCTCAGTGACTGTAAGTACTAGAAAGCTGTAATTTTGTACGAATATGTATATCAGTCACGCCAACAAAGTGGTGAAATAAAAAGTGGTTAATAATTTATTTTTTAGAGTACCTCCCGTACACGTAAAGTGTGGGGTGATTTGTTTTTTCGTTTCAACCCTAGAGTGTGGCATATCATTGAATAGGTATTTGTAAAATAATGAGGCTTTACTAAGAACAGTTTTTGATAAAGTTAATATTTTCGGAAATAATCACTCCAGAAGTTTAAAAAAATGTGTCCCCCCCCCCTCTAACTTTTGAACTATAAGTTAAAAAAATATGAAAAAAATTACAAAAGTAGAACTTAATAAGAACTTTCTTGGAAGATTATTTTGAACTTGATTGGTTGAACGGTTTTTGAAAAATGTTACAAAATAATTTCTGAATTAAGTTTGTAATTTAACTGTATATGCAAACACTTCTTTTATCTTGAGTACTTAATTTATCATCCCACACGTATCTTCCTTCTAATAAGAAAATAATGATTCAAATCAATTCACGCGATCAAAAGTTACCCCCGAAAACCCAACATACATAACCCGTCTAGTTTGTATAAATTAGTAACCCAATTGCCCGAGAGATGGTACTGTGGTCTACTTCGCGCTGTTAAGATTTTTCCGGAGTTGATGGGGTCGGGACGGGTGATATTGAGCATAGTATCTATTAAAACACTTTTTAAGGTAGCCTATTGTGACGGACGGTAAACTGCGGAACCATACACTGAGCATGGCCCGACATGCTCTTGGCCGGTTTTCATTTATTTATTTTATTCACCCGTGCCAACCCTATAGTTGTTTAGGTATACAAACTCTCTTTAGAAGCTTGGAGTATTAGTCTATCCCTATCCCGAGGTACCTATGCCTTCTTACCTTCAATATCTAATGTCATTGGTCAAGTTTTTCCTTTTTGGAGTATTAGTGCATTCCACTAAAGTACCTACATGGCACGTGAGGCTAATTTATTTTTTTCTTTTGGAAAGGGTAGGTACAAGCTGATGTTGGGCGAATAACATTAGATTAGGTAGGTATATTCTACACCGTGAAATGGTAGCTGCCATAAAAGCGCCGCGTCCCCGATAAAGATGACCTTTTCGCGGAATGCCCCTGCACACGGCGGAATTAGCAGGCGCAGCGACGGTATGTATTGTATTGTATTGTATGTGATGTCGATGTCGGTAGGCATAGCGGGTGAACAACCTGCGCGGTGAAGTCGGCGGCGCCCTTGGGAGGCGAGTTCTTGGAGTCGCCGGCCACGTAACCGCGGCGCAGCTCCTTCACCGACACGTTCTGAAATGCACAAATCCGCGTTCACTTTCTATTGCGTCACCTTAATTAACTATTTCAACAACAACCTTGATCTATATTATTGTGAAATCAGCATAGCAAAGTGTTCCAAGATCTACTTTCAAATGTAAGTAGGTATTGTATTTCAATGAACTCTGTCACGAATCCAAAAGACCAACTCGGCACACCCACCACGGTTCATGAGACGAGATTACAACAAAACCGGTCATTACTAGGGTTCAGTCGACGAGCACCGAGAAACTTCCATGTCTTAAACCTACCATGAAAACGTTTCCTGTTGTTCCGTACCCACGAAATTAAAATGTAGATACAATCCAGCATTGTGGCCATTTTTATTTTTAGTTTTCTTTGCGATCAAGTAAAACAAATTAAAACTCAACTGCGGTATTTTGGCATCAACATCAAGGGCATTGAAACCGGTAAGTACTTTTTAAAAACGTCGTTATTGCCCAAACACACCAGTATTTAAGCCCTGGTAGAGGCTGAGTAGAGGACGTAATTAATAATATACTTTTCATTTATCATGCTCTGAAAGTGGGTTGTTGTTTATCTATGAAGTGGGTGGAAAACGATGCATGGCGATTGGCGGCCCTCGGGTCGCAAACTAATATATTCCTCTTGGTTCTCGACTTGTAAGCACCAAACAGAACAAAATGTCAACAATATTTTTATTTACTCACCCCAGAAACAAATCCACGGGTATAGTTCTTTCTCTCAAAATATTGGAATTTATTGTAGCGATTATCATACGTAAAGATATGAATTCGTTAAATTATTTTGATATTTCGGATCAAATATAAGTGTCTCATTGGTTCTATTTAGCGGTGACAAGAACGAATAAACCTAAAAAGTTTTTTTTTCCAACTTTCATATGTGCATGTAGGCAATGGCAAAAAGTTATACAGCCACACATTAATTCATTTCATACTTACCTATTTATTTATGCAAAATGCAAAATATTAGTCATACTATTAAAACAACCCAACTGCCTGTAGAAAAGCGCGGCAAATTTAAAATATCGTAGTCCCTGCTTTTACTACTTGTCTAAAAAACCCCAGTTAGTTACACTGTATTTGGATAAGTAATTCGATAATTGTCTAGGTAGGTACATGTTTTATCTGTGGCATGTAACTTTAACAAAACTTTTGCCTGTGGTTGTTACATATTTTAGTTTACCCTGTCTAAAGTAATATCTGCTAACAACATTCAACAATGTACTTAATTCAAGGAAAATAGCAGCTAATACTCAATACAATAGCTGATGTAGCATTATTTGATGATATGTGATGTTTGTTTTGGGATATTTTGAGGGTAGGTTTTAGGTTTTCAAAGTTTTGTATTGCAAACATTGATATATCAATATCGAATGAAGTTCTTTCTTTATTTCAGTATTACAGTACATGTTCAACTCGATTAAGAGAACTGAATTGAATCCAAGAAAACCGATTATGCGTTTATCACCCGCTTAAGTCAATTGATGTAGAATTTCGTTGAATTTATTCTCACCACTTTTCAAGTACAATAGAAAGTATAAATGATATAGAGAAGAAGTAATGCTAGTAAACAGTGGAACTAAGGTACCTTTGTTTGTTTTCAATAAAACAAAATATATTATGCCATTGTTGTGTTAAATATTCTACACTTTTGTAATGCTTCCTTCAGGATTTTGTTCAAAAAGTTAAAGGAGTAGTTTGAACGGGTTGTTTTTACTTTCCTCGCATTCGAAATGAAAAGTAGAGTGTTTAACTCGGGTAAAAGGCACTCATTTCCGACTCACTATTGGGGCTCTCACTCAAAATAGGGGTATTCTAATATTTTTTGGATACATACAATATTTACGGAAATAATTACTCAGAATTTTAAAAAAATGTGTCCCAGTCCAGTCTAACTCTTAAACCGCAATTCAAAAAAATATATAAAAAAAAAGTAGACAATTATAAAGCACGAATCAAATCATTTATTAAATGTAATAAATGTTTTGATGAGGGCGTCTGCCGCGAAAGCAGGAGGTCGCTGGTTCGATCCCAGCCCTGCTCACCGGGGACCTTGGTCACTTTTTCTTTAGTATATGACATCTCTTTCAATTTATAATAAAAGTAGAGTTTTATAAACACTTTCAAGGATAATTGTTTTGAATATAGTCAGTTAAACCATTTATTTGTTCATACCTATTTATTTTTTAAGGGCGTTACATACATGCGTCGTAAGTGCTGCGAAGATACCTTATTCCTTTTTGCTAGTTATGACTAGGTTAACTACGTACCAACCTCTGCGCTTATATTGCGACGGACGGTTAACTACCTACAGAACTACACTGAGCGTAGCCAGTTGTTGTTGTATTGACTATATACATACCTAAGTCGTGTTACTATACTGCTTTGGTATTAACAAATCAATCATGTGATGGATTCTACTTCACCTTGACGTTGAATCCGACGTTGTCGCCGGGCATAGCCTCCTGCAGCGCCTCGTGATGCATCTCCACGGACTTCACTTCCGTGGTGATGGCCGCCGGCGCAAATACCACCACCATGCCTGACACCACAAATACGTTATGCATTAGTAAAGCACTAAGCTAGTCATTTGTCCTGCATAGCATAATGATGTATTTGTAACGCTGTTTTCCCGCTAAAAAGTCTCCATATCAGTTAATTCAGCTTCAATAAAAATAAGTTACTAAAAGACATAGTTCGTATGTCTGTCCCAAGTGTCCTTTAAAATTGTGAATCTTTTGCGACTCTGTCTGTCTGTCACATCGTTAAATATCTCGAGATCTACTTAAGATACCCATTTGAAATTTGGAATAGTTATAAACGAAGTTAACCCAGATACATTGAGAGAAGATTTATCATACCCATATTTAGCCCATTCTAAACAAAAATATAAAAAGAATCCATTCCCCCTTTATCTACAAAGTTTATGAAGGGAAAAATACGATTTTTTTGCACAACGTTAATATTATCATAAATATTACAGGAAAAATATAACATTGACCGTTTGTCCAGCTGTAGTTGGGTGGTTTCGCAGTTATCTGGAGGGTCGTCGGCAACGTGTTAAGATTGAAGACACTCGTTCTTCGTGGTGCAATACGCTGGCTGGCGTCCCGCAGGGTGGCGTGTTGTCCCCTCTTCTCTTTTCTATTTTTATAAACTCCATCTCTACTGGCCTTCTTTCTTCTTATCATTTGTATGCCGATGACCTCCAGATTTATGCCCAGTGTCCGTCTGCTGACTTACCTTCTCAGATTCAGGCCACCAACTCCGACTTAGAACGCATTTTGTACTGGAGCTCCTGTTATGGTATTAGAGTAAATTCTTCCAAAACTCAAGTTATTGTTATCGGTAGTCCCATGAACATATCAAAAGTGAACTTTGAGAATCTGCCACCTGTTATTTTTGATGGGGTCCAGATCCCTTACTCTTACCAAGTTAAGAATCTTGGCGTGATCATGGACCGTACACTTTCTTGGGTTCCGCAGCTCAATGAGGTTAGTCGGAAAATTTTTGCTGCCGTGGGTTCTCTGCGGCGTCTACGCAACTTTTTACCTCTCGCCACTAAAATTGCGCTGGCTCAATCCCTTCTACTTCCTATTCTGGACTATGCCGACATTTCATATTTGGATCTTACTGAAGAACAACTAAACAAGCTTGAGCGGCTCCAAAATGTTTGTTTACGTTTCATTTTCGGGCTTCGTAAATATGACCGTGTCTCCAGCTTCCGTTTACGACTCAAATGGTTGCCTATTCGTCATCGGCGCAATATGCATATTGCATATACTTTCTCTTCTCTATGGCACGTTGTTAATTCCCTATACTCCTAGCTATCTCAAAGAGCGGTTTAGTTTCATGAATTCCATTAGGTGTTCTCAAAATCTCCTTCTTGTACCCCCCCATTTTAGTAGTAAGTTTTATACAAATCTTTCAGTTTTCAGTCAGTAAAATTGTGGAATGCTTTGCCGATTGACATAAGACGTGCACAATCGCTTTCAATTTTTAAAAATCGCCTTAATAGTACATTGTGCATCTAGGGCGGTAAGAAGGGCATTACTTACGAGGGTCTATTGAAGCCCGACGCCGTAGGCGGAGGGCTTTAAATGACCCGAGTTAGTAATGCCCTTACTGCCCGTGGTACACACAATGTTTTTCATCACATTTGCGAGGAAAAAAATAAACTATACAGGTAAAGAAACAATAATGATAAGCGGTAGTGTAGTTGCACAGTCCACAGTACTCCGGAGTGAGTACGTGCTGCGAGCGCGTGCGGGGCAGGTCCTCCGCGAGCTCCGGGCGGGCGGTAAAGTAGTATGAGAATCCTTTAAAACCATGGGAATAATACTCTTTAAGTGTAAGTATGCTTGCATATAATATCACCATTTACGAGCAGGTGTGATGAAATAGTTATTTATTATACAAGGGGGCAAAGTTGTTGTTTAACTCTCGGGCTTATAATGAGACCCGAGCAAGCGAAAGATTCCAAAATTGAGCCACGAGCGTAGCGAGTGGTTCAATAACTGGAATCTTGAGCTTTACGAGGGTCTCAAGGCACGAGAGTTGAACAAACTTTGCCGCCGAGTGTAATACAACATTTTTCCCCTCACTATTGCGAGGAAAATACAGACTAAATACGATTATAAATCTTATCCACATGTAAGTTATCTTGAAGAAACCATCAAAAATCAATTTCAAAATTTGTCATAGAGTACGAGTACCCTCCTGGTACTTAGATTAAGATATTGCCAACAGCTTACCAAGTGCGGGATAAGACATGATCACATGACCAATTTAAGGTGTGACCTCCGATTGTGCATATTTACTATGGGCATATAGGACTCACTTATACTGGACTGGTGGTAAGTGATAGGAATTAGATTACTTTGCCCCACATGTGGATAAAATGCGTTTTTCCACGCTAGTTTTAAAGGATAAAACAGCGCTTTCCGAGCTAGTGAGGGGAAAAGAATATTATTTTCAGTCCTCCGGCCAGTAAGCGCCACTTTACGCAAAACTAAATTGCCGCCTACCGGCTCCGTCGGGCAGAAAAATAGTATACAAACCTCGGCCGTTAGATGGGAAAGCCTCGGATCACATGTTCGTCGACCTCGGCTTCGCCTCGGCCGACAATTACATGGGATCCGAGACATTTCCTACTAAAACGGCCTTGGTATGTAATCTACTATTAACGCTCCCCTAGTCCTGTTATTTTCATTCATGTCAATTGTTTTATTGTTTGCGCTATCTTGCCGTTGTTTTTCTTGTTTTTATACATTTATTATTATTGTAGTTTATGTAATATTATGTAGTATTTATATGTATTTTAGTGTTTAGTTTATGTAGTGTATAGTAAGCAGTATATATTTAGTTTGTCGCTGTTTTGTTTTGTTTTGCACTGCCCAATAACTTTTATCTGTACTGTTTCGCTATCTGAAGGTTGTCTGGAAGAGATCGCTCTTTAGCGATAAGTCCGCCTGTTGTTGTTACCTACTAGCTTATGTATTTGTTTTTTTTTTACTATTGTATATATATTTTTTGTAGTGCACAATAAAGCATGTTATTATTATTATTATTGACCCTAATAGATGAGGATCATTATTATATAAAATATTGAAATTTAACCAAATTAGATTTTTTTTCTTTAAATTAATGTAATATCATATTGACAGTACTGTCTTATAAAAAAAGTTGAATAATGTTGGTTTGCGAGATAAACAAATATCAGGGAAAAACAAACTCCTTGCAGTACAATATGTCGATACATGTGGCTGACGTTAATTTTCTACATCTAGGTGTAGTTGCAACATAAAGTTTGTAGGGAACCCTCGGTGCGCTAGTTCGACTCGCACTTGGCCTTTTTTGTCTATATACTATGTCGGTGGCAAACAAGCATTCGGCCCGCCTGATGAAAAGCGTTCACCGCCCATAGACACCTGCAACTCCAGGAGTGTCACATATGTCACATGCACATTGCCGAACCATTAAAAATTTGTGCTCATTTTTTGTAGAATCCCATACTGTAGGCCATTGGGAAAACCTGAGCAGGGACCTCATTCCACAGCCGGAGCTTACGCGGCGCGGGAGGAAATCTTGGCACAAAGAACTTTAGCGCCATAATAGGGATGACGACTAGGTTGAAAAAATATTATTCTAATTAGTCCGTCAGTTAGGTTATCTAAAATTATTAGACACGTATTTTTTCCTTTTTCAATTTAACTAAAATTGACGAAGATAAAGAGCATCAAAGTTCCGGGGTGGGGGCTTGTGAGTCACTCCTAGGTAAGAATTGTACCTAGGAGTGACATTACGCGAAACTTGAACGCACTGTATTTTTGTCATTTTTGATTTGACGAACAAAAGAAAAAATACGTGTACAATATTTTTTTATAATCTAAAAGACGGACTAAATAGATTTTTTCAGTTGTCTGGCCTATTGTATGCCACCTTTTACCTTTCGAACCACCTTCGCCCGTTCAGTTTTAGCTATGCTCGCGAGATCTACAGCCACTATTTATAATAACGAATTATAAACGAATACTTTTAAAGTATTGGATAACCTATAGTATAGTCAGTTGAGAATATAGGGATCACTGACCGGGCTTGAGGATGCCGGTCTCGACGCGGCCGACGGGCACGGTGCCTATGCCGCCGATCTTGTACACGTCCTGCAGCGGCAGCCGCAGCGGTTTCTCCGTGGGTCGCGAAGGCGGCAGGATCGCGTCCAGCGCCTAACACATACAATACATTGCAAATACAGCGCTTTCAGAGGAGGAGTTTCGGGTGCGCCCATCCTAGGTGCATATACAGGGCGTCCCAAACTTATGGGACATGAAGGGGAAGTACCTTAAATATCGTAGATAGTGAATTTTGCTCAAAGAAGACTTTATGTTATTTTTAAAAGTTAGTAATTCTGCATTCATAGATTTTCTAAAAATTACTTGCTTCGTCTGGGAATCGAACCGACTAAAATGTGAAAAAAAAAATCACCCTTTTTTTATGATGCCAATCGAAAGAACAGCTAAAAAATAATAACTCTGCTTAAGTAACATAGTATTTTAAAAGAAAGGAACAACGTGAAATTAATCATTTTAATCAAATAAAAAACATACATGAAACTGCCGTAGTCAATTAGTTAAGTAGGTATTTTTTTGTAAATTAATTAATTAAATGCTCAAAATGTGATCCCTCTTGTCTTACGCAAATCGCCAATCTTGTAATAAGCCCGCTGCCTGTTGATTTTCTTATCATTTTATGGTGAACACTCGATGTGATATGGCACAATTCTGTTTGCAACTCGCCTACGTTCTCGTATCGCTTTTTGTATAGCATATCTTTCACGTATCCCCAAAAGAAGAAATCTAATGGTGTGAGGTCCGGGGATCTGGCCGGCCATCTAATCGGTCCATTTGTACCAATCCATGTAGGAAAACATTCATTTAGAAAATCTGCTGCTCTCCGACTATTATGAGCCGGAGCTCCATCTTGTTGGAAAATTAAGTTTTCTTGCTCCGCCGCGGAAAGGTTTCTTATCTTATCCCTTAAAATTTGAAGTATTCCTAAATACTTTTCTGTGTTCAAGGTTCCTTGGTAAAAATGGATTAAGAAAACCCGGTTTTTTAAAAGTCCGCACCAACAGTTAAGTGAAAAACGCACTTGGTTATTAGTTTCAGTGACTCGTAGGGGATTTTCTTTAGACCAAATACGATTATTGTTGCGGTTATACATACCGTTATTGCTAAAGTTAGATTCGTCTGTCCAAATAATATTATCCAAAAAATTTGGATCTTCGAGCAAGCGTGCCTGGATATCAAGACAGAAATTTTTTCTCCTTTCTGTATCGCCCGGAAGTAACTTTTGAACCAATCGTCCTTCAACATAACTCTTAAAACCGTGTTTTTTTAATACACGGTGTATTTTACTTTTTGAAACTCCAATTTCCTGTTCTCCTTCTCTCACCGATGCTTTCGGAAAAGCCGAAAAGTAAATTAAAATACCAAGTTCTTCGTCGTTGATCGTATGGTTTTCTTGCTGTGGTTCTCTTGGGCGTTTATCGAAACGTCCCAGAGTTTTCAAATTGTTCACAAGCCTTTTCAAAACTTTACGAGACGGTATTTGTCTATCAGGATATTTTACGCCATACCACCGCAAACTTCTAGAGATATCTTTATCGTTCAAAAAATATGCTTCTATTAGATCAAAACTTACTTGATATGCCATGTTCGCAATAAATTAACACAATAACACTTGTGTAAGTGAATTAAGACTAAACAGATCAATATCCGAAAAACTAACGCTTGCACAGACTGTTCCATTTTCAAATTTAAGAACAACATTTAAAAATATCACTTCTTTTTAAAATATCTTAAAAAGTATGCATTCAAACAAACGCTGTCATAAACTGTTCCATTTTCAAATTTAACAATTATTTATTTTTGTTTTAAATTTGCCTTCTGTCTAGCTTACAGAGGACGTATTGAAATACTAAGTTTTATCAAATTATCATTTTATCCACACGTGCACTTATAATAAGGAAAACTTATGCCAGTACCTATTTTATGAAGTGGGTACTTATTTACGAATAATCAATGCTATCTTTAGAATGATAATATCGCTACTTTTCGAACGTCGTCTTCGGCAATAAATAACTTTCTTGAAATTTGACTCAATCATTTTATGGTGTTCCTTTCTTTTAAAATACTATGTTACTTAAGCAGAGTTACTATTTTTTAGCTGTTCTTTCGATTGGCATCATAAAAAAAGGGTGATTTTTTTTCACATTTTAGTCGGTTCGATTCCCAGACGAAGCAAGTAATTTTTAGAAAATCTATGAATGCAGAATTACTAACTTTTAAAAATAACATAAAGTCTTCTTTGAGCAAAATTCACTATCTACGATATTTAAGGTACTTCCCCTTCATGTCCCATAAGTTTGGGACGCCCTGTATAGAGATGACAAGAGCATACACTAAACGTAACGTGAAGCGTATTTTTCAATACAGTTGCTCAAAAAAGGCCCTTTTCTTGGCTGTTTTGCGTGCGCAAAGTTTATTTTTGCGAACTAGTGCTTTTTACTTTTCCAATCTTTTTAAATTTAGTTGTGTTCCAATTCATGACTGCTTACCGAAGAGTATTATTGTTCGTTAACTTTACCGAGCCGTAATAAAACTAAATACCTGCTATTAACGCAATAATATTAAAGATATTGATATTTCATATTTCAATAATTACTTCTTCATCTTACTAATGATCATTCATTAAAAATATTGTCATTGAAAACAGTTCTTATAAATCTGTGTGTATGAAACGGAACAGAGCCTACGAAACGTCAGTCAAAGTAGAGGCGTTTTTCAATCAGGTAAACATGTTCGAAGGGCCTATAAAGCCCCTCATTCACGGCAGTCCGCCGGCACCTCCGGCACGTAATATAGCATCGTGAATGTCGTTGCCGGATGCGTGCCGTACGGCAACATCCTGCTATTAATTATTCATTATTAAAAATGACATACGAGATGGCGGCGATTTTTAAAATTCGAGTACAGTGTATGCGCTAAAACGCAGCGCTGCGCATCTTTCAACAAATAAGTGCGAATTGGACTGCCAGGCTGGGCCACTTGCACACCGTGTGTCCGCTACATCCAGCCATGCCGGAGTGCCGGCGGACTGCCGTGAATGACGGGCTTAAGACATGACGATACGATTTGTCACATGCGATTTATTATTTTGTTTATTATAGATTGAAAATGAGAAAGTAAAGAAGATAAGATAAACTTTTTGAAGATAGAATAGAATAGAATAGAATACTCTTTATTGCACACCTCGGTACATGAGAAAGAACAAAACATTTACAAGGTACAAACATTTGATTAACACAACAAGATGTTCTTAATATATCAACTGTATTACAATCGTGTCACGGAAATAATTAAAAAAACTTTCATGGTGCTTTTACATGCTCGGGCTCTCGGCCGAATGATTCGGCCCACCCTAGTACACGCTCATTCGAGACAGACTATATAGATAAAATTTAACCCAGACCATAGACAATTTAAGCTTTTTCAGGTAGTTTCGGTGAGTTAAACGGTGTTTTAAATAGCTTTGGTTATTGAAACTATTTAAGACACTTTTTAAATAGCTTTACCCGAAGTGAAATTATTTAAGACACCTTTTAACTCAACCAAACTACCTGAAAAAGTACTTAAATTGTCTCTGGTCTGGCTTAAGTTTTCTCTATATAGTCTGTCTCGAATCATCGTGTACTAACATGACCGAAACATTCGGCCGACAGCCCGAGCATGTAAAAGCACCATAATTTTTTTCGCATCTGTATTGAAAAACGTCGTTCGATTCACGTGCAGATATGTCATTTTTCACTTGTCCCGAGTATTGCCACTCGCCTACGGCTCGTGGCAAGATACCTCGGGACTCGTGGAGTAATGACATACTTTCCGCACTAGCATCGAAATGTACTATTTTGTATAGAGTTCAAAATTAATCTTAAGGTGGATCTGCACAATCACATTTTCAAATAGGTTTTGCAACAGTGAGCTGGGCCGGTCATATTAAGATTTAGGATTCGATGAAATATCTAATGGGTTCAAATTACTATTCGATATATTTTAAATGTCAAAAGGCGTCAGCGAACAGCTAAATTTGTATCTTAAAGGCCAAAGGAGAGCAGGCCATGAAACGAGTTTGAAGGAGACCATGTCCTCACCGACTGCTATTTGAGACTAAGAAGCATCATACAAAAGTTCTTAAAAATAATATCATAATATTATGTAATTCAATTTAACATCGAGGGCATTTTAAAATCGTAATAGTAAGGAATATAAAATTAAAATCATTTAATGCAATATCTACCTAATAGTTAAGCAACATTGGAGGTTCTGCTTTTTAATTTGTTGACATTTAGGTGCAGTACAATACGGAAATTAAAGTTTTATCACTACTCATACATAAACATAGAGAATATATCAGAAAGTAATAGTTCGGTGTCTGATATGCGCTATGCGCACGACCAGTCGACCTTCGGCATTCAACTTGAATATACAGAAAGAACATGAACGGTTTCTTTAATTTTAGTTGTTTGCCTCTCGTGCCTCGAGATCCTCGTAAAGCTTGGAATCCCACTTTACTTTATCTTGCTTATAGTTGACAAGAGGGTTTTATTTGTACATTTGTGATAGTTTTTAGTAAACGTTACTTATCATTTTCACCACTTTGTCGCTTGCCGATAAAGCACTAAATAACGCTATAAGTTAAAAATTAACTTTATCAACAATCGACAAGTAGTACCTTTTACTAAAAACGAGCACTTTTATTGATTCGAAACTATCGTGAAACATTAATATTATAGTAAATTACTAATACAGCTTACTACGCGCGACATATTTCGGATATCTCAGGATTTCATTATCAAGCGTTGAGTACCGGTATTCAACGATAGCGATGCAGACGCAAACGATATCGCGTGTAGTAATTTTTTAATTTATTATAACATTTGATTATTTCTTGTTTTGTTAAACTCAGTCGATTAAGCATTCGCCATCACCATTAAGTACTTAATACCATCTTCAATTACGAACTAATAGCTTTAATTTTAAATATACAGTATGATAAATAAAAAATAGCGTTACCTCAATGAGACACTTCCCCTCCACTTTGCCCTCCTTGCGCTCGACGGTCCACCCCTTGAACCAGGGCATTTTGTCGGAGGGCTCAAGCATGTTGTCGCCGTGCCAGCCCGAGATGGGCACGAACGCCACGGTCGCCGGATTGTAGCCTGTACAAGTTCAATCTCATTGTAATAATCATTATGGAAATAGGTGTAGTGTACTTACAGGCGAACCATAGTAAGTTTAAGACTGCTGGGTGACTCATAGTAAGTTTAGGTAATTAACAATTTCCATCGACATTCCCGAAATAATATTTATGGCAAGGGACGCAGTTATGAGGGTTACGTAATACTGCTATCCCGTTCTACTGTATACTTCCCGTACAATGGCCCATGCTGGTACATTGTGTAAAGCGGCCATGATACGCAGAGATTACCTACACACACAAGATATGTATGTAGGATGTACCTAACCGGTGCTATAGACATTAGACATCTCAGTCCATACTTAGATATGATATTTCTGCATATTATGTTGGCAGAGGGGAAATAGTACGTACTCGTAGGACTCCTTTTGTATTGTTACGATGCCACAGACAGACTCACAGATACACATGTCAGACATAGCGTAAGTCTTTTAGTCGAGGGTAAAAAAATGGAATATATTAGCTGTAGGTACATATTTAAGGAAACCAAAACATTTAAAACCGGTAACAATATTTTTTCCCCATATTGTGTAGTTAACTCTGATAATCAATGTACTTACTACGTATTAGGTATATATTAAGGAATCGCCGATTGTTGTGATGACGAAATAATCGTTTTGCGATTGAGGTTGCGCAATCAATTTCATGATCATTAAAGCTTTTGTCAAAGTAAATGCATTAACTTCTGAGTTCCATAAAACAAATGGGAAGTAACCAACCGATCAGAAGGCCGAATGGAATGCAAGTAAGAGGTGCAAGTTGACATTGACTGGGCTATATTTGTTCGTTCCAATCATTTCCGCCACAATTAAGTAGGTAGGTACCTTCCCGCTCTCCTCGAAACTTTCATGAGAGATGCGGAGACTAACTCCATCACACGGAAAGCCTTTTTTTACCACCACTAGTATATATTTCATAATTTTATGATAATTGTAATCTAACCATACGATAAAACAAAAAAATGTGGTGTATTTAACATGTTATTGGATTTGATTACCGGCTAATGTACCTAGGCGATTTTTCAAAACTATGCAAAAACAGTTCTAATTTTAGAAATAAAGGAAAAGAGGAAAATGTCTGTGTTTCAGACGAGACTCAAACTCGCGACTCTGGGATTCACGCTCATCTTAATACTACCAACTGACTGACCGAGATACTGCGTCGACTGCGTATTTCTCCACTACATCCTTCGCATTTTAAAGATTAGTGGATTTTGTGGTATCGTTCGCAAACGTTACTGCAAAATCAATGCCGCTCTAAATTCATTCAGTTGCTATTTAGTTTAAAAAAAATGAAGGTAGTGTGTCCAATATTCAAGGTGGGTATACATACCCTGTGACAATTGTAGTACAACCTGTATACCATATATCTAACTAATCCAATCCTCGAAGCTGTAATACTTGTATCGGCAGTCTGCAATATATATATTTCGCCTCATTCCATATTAGTCATTGCTGTTTGGTCACGATTGTTGTTGTCGGGGGCTGAAAGTATGGAACATGAATTACCAACCAATTTTTTTGATGTAAGAGGACACTTCCTTCTTGATTTCTTCGTAGCGGGCCTCGTGGTAGGGCGGCTCTGTAGAATCCATCTTGTTGACACCCACGACTAACTGCTTGACTCCGAGCGTGAACGCAAGGAGCGCGTGCTCGCGCGTCTGCCCGTTCTTGCTGATGCCCGCTTCGAACTCTCCCGTCCCGGCAGCCACTATCAAGACTGCACAATCCGCCTGCAAAATCAATTGTTCCCATTACCGATCCATTTACTTGGTAGCAAACAAGTCCTTGCAAAACAGTAACAGCTTTACCTGGGAGGTGCCAGTAATCATATTCTTGATGAAGTCCCTATGTCCTGGTGCATCGATGATTGTCACATAGTACTTGGCCGTCTCAAACTTCCAGAGCGCAATATCGATCGTAATACCGCGCTCACGCTCCGCTTTTAACTTGTCTAATACCTAAAACAATACATATTAAGAACAAAATAAATATTATGGGGACAATCACACACCGACCAACCTAGCCTCAAACTAAGCAAAGCTTGTACTATGGGTACTAGGCGACGATATATATACATAATATACATCCATAACTTAGGAAAAATATTCGTGATAAACAAATAAATGCCCTTACCAGGATACGAACCCGGGAGCTCTAGCTTCGTAAGCTACGCTAGGGTCGGCCGTTTAGAAAAAAATCTTAAAGTACCGTTTTATTAACATCAGATACACTACAATACAGATTATAAAAATCGGGATTAAGAAAAACGGAAAATAGTATTTCGGAGTATTTAGGTGATCCCTGTATTAACACTTATTTGCATGAAACAAATTGCTCCTTTGTAAGGTAGCCTTTTATATTACAAAAACATTTACCAGTCCAAGTGACCTTGCGGTTCGGCATTGGTTTTTGCCAAACTGAAGGTGGACATTACCAAGCAATACAAGTAAAACAAGTTTTTAGTTTTAACTTCTAAATCTTAAATTATCAACAGGTAGGCCGATATTATCAACAGGTCCTATAAAATAAACCTGAATGTCGGCGTAGGTCGGTCCAGGAGACTAGAAGAAGTGGAAGGAAGTAAATCAAAGGGATACGTAGTTGCCTAGTTGGGTACTTTTACGGTACTACTGATGAGTGATGATAAACGCACAAAGGCAAGACGCACATGGCGCTATAATAGTTTGTTCCGGGCTTCAGATTGCGCGGAGCAGATTACAAATTACATACCCTAATACCTGTAACAGAAGGTTAGATGGTCCTTAATGTATTCAAATACTTAACGCACTTTTTCAGGCTCGATGAGACAGGTAAGAAATCGTATTGTTATTATTATGCCGTTGAAAGAATACTCCGACGAAGATTGATCAGAGGCATAGTGTGAAGGGGAACAGGAGGCAAACTTAAAGCTAGTCCTGGGTAGAAAATATTTTACGCTAAGTCTACCAAACACGGAAATGAAATATTCTCATCAATCAATGGCACTAGGTAATGAATCTGCCTTGCAGGGCTGGTAACCCATGGAGTCTTATTACCCAACCTCTTCCTTTGTTCAGAAGGAGAGGCCATTTAAAATTATAGACTTAAGTACAAATACTAAAACTATGTCAAATAACTTAACTAAATGATTTGATAAATTTGATGAATGATATATTTGTGTAAACATAATTAAGCTATTCTGATTCTGAATGATTCTGCAACCAACTAAAAACTTACCCAAGCGTACTTGAAGGATCCTTTGCCCATCTCTTGGGCTTCTTTTTCAAACTTCTCGATGGTACGTTTGTCGATGCCACCGCATTTGTAGATGAGGTGTCCTGTAGTGGTTGACTTGCCGGAGTCCACGTGGCCGATCACCACGATGTTAATATGAGTCTTCTCCTTACCCATCTTAAGCGGTTATCAAATTAGTTATACTTATTTGAAACCAAGCGGACCTATAGACAAGTACGACGAATGAGCATAAATCTTCACTCAAACAAAATTACACCATTTCTAACACTTCGTCGTGTAAGTTATATAAGATACCTATAGATACAGGAAATATTTTACTAAGCTTGACACAATGCAATTTAATACCCAATGTTAAGGTGCGATTGCTCCCTCACTGTAAAACGTAAAATGCAGTCGCCCAGACAAGGCGGTTCATTTTCAGACTACAATAAAAGAAAGTAAACTAGTGTATTGCTAAGTCAATGCATTGTCTAATTTTAGGAGACTTGATCTGTGCTATAAGCGTAAGTGCATTTGCACGTTTGAAAATAGAATAATCTAAAGCCGCATATATTGGCGAGCGTGACACATGGACTTGCCGGCGCAACGCATGCCCGCCTCCATCTTGTCCATCTACATCTAAAGGCGATCAATTCTCCGCAAGAACGATAATACCTGCATTTTAAAGAATGACGTCATATATCCATAAATAAATACATTTCACATATTAGGTAGTTAAGAATACTTATTTTTTATGTTTCACGCGGTGAGGTGTCACTTAAATGGCACATTTTTGATACGTCAAATATTTTATTATAAGAAATGTTTATAGTTTTCACACTGAAGACAGGTAGCTACAGATCTTAAGAAAATAATATTTTTTATTAATTGAAATTAAAATGACAACAATTGAGAACTTTCACTCGGTTCCTATAAGCTACGACGTATCATGATCGAAGCCCCCATAGGTACCTAGATACAATAGCAACTTCATTTAGCCACTCTGCCACTAATTTCAATAAATAATATTTCAATGTAATAATTCACGAGCATATAAGTAGTTATTTGTAGATTATCGAATTGCGCAATTAAAACGCACAGCAACCGGCAAAATCAATTTGCACGTAATAATATAGTTTTATACGGAGATTTATTTACTTACATAGAAAAGTATTGTAAATAGGACGCTAGTTATGTTTTTCTAGAAATATAGGTAAATGATAAAATGTAATAAGATTATTATAAGAAAAAATAGTATACTCACCTCCTGCAGCCGTAGTCGCGAGTTTTCCGAGCGCTTTTTGAGCATGCGCCGTTCCAATGTCGCCCGGGAACTTGAATCAATAGAATCAAATTGATACTTTTAATGGATTTCTTTGAAATATTACATTTGAATAAGTTCTTGTGTACTTAAAATAATAGTTTTGTTTTAAAATAATGTCTCAGCCAGCTAGAACATAGCATTTACTGGGTTTTTAATCGCGACTAATAACAAAATGCCGGATATAACCATTTCTTATCATCGATCACAATTTTCATTATGTTCTTCAAACGTGCCAGCTATAAAACAAAATGTTGATATCATATTCAACCTATACAGTTAATTAAAAATACTGCTTTTTTAGGAGTTCTGTAATAAATGCAGTAGGTACTACTTACCTAAATAATAATCTGACATGTAATTTGTATATTATTAATAAACATTATGATTATGATTATGATTAATATTAAAACCGGCCAAGTACGAGTCGGACCACGCACATTGACTCTAGGACTCCATAGCTACATTTACTTATCGTACGAGCAATAAAAAGGCTACATATACCCAGCCGGCAATCTCTGTAGAATCACTCCGACAAAAAAGGGAGGCATATAAATTAAAAAATACTCTAGGTACTGACAGTTATACATTTTGGCATTAACTGAGCCACAACCAAGTGTTTTGTATTACCATTTTGAAGTCACCCTATATATAGGTAGTACATTATACACTTTGGAACTTATTTCTGGGGAAGAAGGTTCAAAATTGAATACAGGTGTGTATACTGTATAGTATACATATATTTATGACGCCGACCGTAGACTACATACAATTTTAATAGGTAACTAACAAAAACTGCGCTTTAAGCAAAACAAAGGATCCTTTTAATGAAACAGTTTATTGCTAAACTTCAAAAACCGGTCAACCGATAATGTTCAAAATCATTTTTGATAAAAGTAGGTATCTCGGTAGGTATGGGCTCATCCATTAATTACGTCACACATACCTATCGGAGGGAGGGGAACTACAAAGTGTGACATGTTCTGACGAGGGGGAAGAAGGGGATCCGAATTTCGTGACGTCACATACAAAATTTTATATATAATATGAATATCCAGTAAATAAAATTAATATTCGAAGGACAAGGCCCGTACACGATGGGCAGCTGATTAAGATTGTTGTAGACAACATCAACAAATTTATAAGTTTTTGGGTAGTTATGGGGAAAAAAATCATACAATAATAAAATAAATACTTAAAAATAAAAAAGCCTTTATTTCCATTAACTTAAAGTATGTGTTATAGTTTATATGAAAAGATGAATATACACTTAGTAGGTACTAACATAAAATTACTTTTAAAAATTTATTATAAACATACCTATATGTTACTATTAATTTCTGGCAAACTACCTTTCAGATAGGCACCAGTTTGTCCAATATGAGGAGTCGCGGTCAGCCCAGTTCTTGGTTAGATCTGGGCCTATACCACGAAAATCGAACGATTGCGGATTTGTATCTCCATCTCTGTCGCACTTGCATATTGGTGTGACAAAGAGGTTTTCCCGTCAATGCTAATTTTCGATGTTCGTGGTAGGCGTGCTGGTATTGGTCAGGGCAGCAACCTCGGTCCCTTGCTGTTTCTGATCCTCATCAATGACTTACCGGCAGTGGTTCAATATTCAACCTGCTTACTATTTGCCGACGATCTAAAGTTGGCACTACCTATTGACATCCCTCATAACTCCAACCAATTCCAATCGGACATTGACGCAGTATATAGCTGGGCCCAACGTAATGGCCTCGTCCTTAACGAGAGTAAGTGTACAGTGATGTCATACACACGTGCTCGAGAGCCTAAAATAAACTCGATATACACTATTGAAGCTAAACCCTTAAAACGTGTTCACGAGGTAAAAGACCTTGGTACATGGTTTGATCTCGAAAAGTCAGCATTGTACAATGTTACGCCCCAACCAACTCGGCCTCAGATGAAGCGAAAACTGCGTTTTACGAACAGCTGGAATCAACTCTTAGGAGCATACGCAGACAGGACATTGTCATCCTAATGGGCGACCTAAATGCTAAACTGGGCAACAACAACACAGGGCGCGAACACTACATGGGTTCCCACGGAGCTGCCGGAAACATCAACGAAAACGGAGAACTTTTCGGTGACCTGTGCTCTAGTCGTAACCTAGTGGTCGGAGGACTCGGAGGGACGCTGTTCCGGCACAAGGAGTGTCATAAAGTGACGTGGATTTCCCCAGATGGCGCAACACGCAATCAAATAGACCACATTGCGATCAGTCGTTTTTAGATGGTTGGCAGTCCTCAACTGTGCGCTTTTCCCGAAACTTCCTGCCTCGCACAGCTAAACTGTGGAACGAACTGTCGCCAGCGGTGTTTCCGGACCGATACGACCTTCAAACCTTCAAGAAAAGAGCGTACTCCCACCTTAAAGGCCGGCAACGCACTTGCGACACCTCTGGTGTTGCGGGTGTCCATGGACGACGTTAATCGCTTACCATCAGGCGATTCGTTTGCTCGTTTGCCCCCTATAGCATTAAAAAAAAAAGTTGAAAATGAATGACATACATAGTTAGTTTCGTTTATACCTCATATGTATATAGTGTCACTTAGACCGTAGAAGATGTCCAAGGTCTGATGACGGAGTTCACGGAGTAGAAAGGTGGCCACCGGAACTCAGGAAGTAGTTGATGTAATACCCCCGTGTTTGGACTCATTTGTATTGTTTTGGCGGGCACTTGGACCATGAGTGGTGTCCAAGGTCTGATGATGGAGCAGAAAGATGACCAAGGGAACTCAGGAACCAGTTGATAGAACCTCAATTGAACCTTCGTGTTTAGACTCGTTGGTTTTGATTCGACGAGCACTTGGGCCATGCATGGTTTCCAAGGTCTGGAGCAGATATTTATAAATATATTAAAAAATTATAAATTATATTTATTATATTAATAATTATTTATAAATTTTGTAAGGTTGACTCCGATTTGGATAAAAATCGATATCTGAGGATCCGGCGGGATGATTAACATGAATATTGAGTCAAAATTGTTAAATATTGTTAAAACCGACGCCATCTTGGATTTTGTAAGATCAACTCCGATTTGGATAAAAATCGATATCTGACGATCCGGCGGGGTCCTTAATATGAATCCAGAATCAAAATCGTAAAATATTGTAAAAAGCACGCCATCTTGGATTTTGTGCTATAAACTCCGATTTGGATGAAAATCGATATCTGAGGATCCAGTGGGGACCATAACATGAATCTAGGATAAATATTGTAAAAACTTGTTATAATGAACCTCTTGGACCCTCAGATATCAATTTTATGAAGATAGGATGAGAACTGAAGAAATTCAATATGGCGGCCATTTTACGCAATTTTTACCTCAGATTTATTATAAAGAACCTCTTGGATCCCCAGATATCGATTTTTGTTAGGATCTGATCAAAAATGAAGAAATTAAAGATGACGGCCATTTCTTGCAATTTTTACCTCATATTTGTTATAATGAACCTCTCGGACCCTGAGATATCAATTTTTATCAAGATAGGATGAAAACTGAAGAAATTCAAGATGGCGGCCATTTTACGCAATTATGACCTCAGATTCGTTATAAAGAACCTCTTGGGTCCCCAGATATCGATTTTTGTTAGGATCGGATCAAAAATAAAGAAATTCAAGATTGCGGCAATTTCTCGTAATTTTCACTTCATATTTGTTATATTGAACCTCTCGGACCCTCAGATATCAATTTTTATCAAGATAGGATGAAAACTGAAGAAATTCAAGATGGCGGCCAATTATGACCTCAGATTCGTTATAAAGAACCTCTTGGATCCCCAGATATCGATTTTTGTTAGGATTGGATCAAAAATGAAGAAATAATGAATAATGTTAAATAACACAGCAGTGCCACAAGTCGATAGCGTAAAATACTTAGGATTTGTAATAGATGCGGGATTAACGTGGTCACCACACATTGATCAAACGTGCGACAAGCTTTCTTCAGCGTCTTATGCATTGTCTAGGTTGGCTCCCAGTCTTTCTACAGAGAATATAAAGAAAGCATACTATGGCTACTTTCACTCTGTCATGGTCTATGGAGTTGACTTGTGGGCCACAGCAGCTGAACGTGACAAGGTTTTTAAAATCCATAATTTTTAAGAAAAAAAAACCGACTTCATTTGGTTCCCGGTAAAAGTGAAATTAAGAATTTGTTTGAGTTAGCCAGTTTACTTCACAAATATCCAATACACCGCACGTGTACGATTGAAAATTGAGGAGCTTTCTTAATGTCCTAGGGCTTCCATCATTACATTTGAAGTATAATCAAACGGAACTCCCTTGTAGACCTTTAAACAAACAAAATAACAATGTGTTAAATTGGATGACAGACTGTAAATTAACGAGCATATTCATTATGCCATCCCTGATTATCAACATCAGGTCCACTCCAGCAAAATGATGGCCACAGTAAGAAAATGCCTAAGCTAATTATGAACACCCTCTAATCACAATTAACCTGCCGTTCAAATTTGAAGAGTTCTCTGAATTCTTCTAGAACTCCATCATCAGAATATAAATCAAATCAAAAAGATGAATGTCACAACTAGGATAATAAGTAGAGCTAGGTTTATTAACCAGTTCCACTTTGCGATCCCTGGTCTTCATCATCAGATCAAGTTCATCAAAATTTTGACTCCGCCAAAACACTGTTTTAGTTACTTAAGGAAACCCTCAAATCAGAATGCATGTGCCGTTAAAATTTGAGGAGTTCTCTCAATCCCTCATGAAGCCCATCATCAAAATAGAACTATAATCAAATAGGACTATCTTGAAGGTATTTCTTTACAAAGAAAAGATGAATGTCTCAAATCGGATGATAGAGCTGGGAATTAACAAGCAGTTCCACTTTGCCATCCCTGGTCTTCATCATCAGGTCCACTCCACCAAATTGATGATGTTCGTAAAGAAATGCTCGAGTGTCTTAAGAAACTACCCAAATCATCATGCATGTGCCTTTCAAATTTGAGGAGTTCCCTCAGTTCCTCATGGATCCCATCATCAGAAATTGATTTTGAAAAAAACGGAACAAATCTGGAACCATCTATTTTCAGAAAAAAAAATATTTTTTAAAATCGGACGATAGTCCTGGGAATTACCAAGCAGTTCCACTTTGACATCCCTGGTCTTCATCATCAGGTCCACTCCACCAAATTGATGATTTTCGTAAAGAAATGCTCGAGTGTCTTAAGAAACTACCCAAATCATCATGCATGTGCCTTTCAAATTTGAGGAGTTCCCTCAGATCCTCATGGATCCCATCATCAGAAATTGATTTTGAAAAAAACGGGACAATTCTGAAACCATCTATATACAGACAAAAAATTTTTTTTTAAAATCGGATCATAGTCCTGAGAATTACGAAGCAGTTCCACTTTGCCATCCCTGGTCTTCATCATCAGGTCCACTCCACCAAATTGATGATTTTCGTAAAGAAATGCTCGAGTTTCTTAAGAAATCACCCAAATCAGCATGCATGTGCCTTTCAAATTTGAGGAGTTCCCTCAGTTCCTCATGGATCCCATCATCAGAAATGGATTTTGAAAAAAACGGGACCAACCAGGAACCGTCTACTTTTAGAAAACAAAAAAAAAATTCAAATCGGTTCAGTAATGACGGAGTTATGAGTGAACATCCATTAAAAAAAAAAAAAAAATAAAAAAAAAAATTCAGTCGAATTGAGAACCTCCTCCTTTTGAAATATTTAAGTCGGTTGAAAAGCAAGCCATCCGTGCTATAGCTGGAAAGCCTTTTGATTATCCAGCACGGGAACTATTTAGGCAGCTGAAGATTCTAACTTTGCATAGTGTTTACATTTTCAACCGACTTCAATATTTCAAAAGGAGGAGGTTCTCAATTCGACTGAATTTTTTTTTTTTTTTTAATGGATGTTCACTCATAACTCCGTCATTACTGAACCGATTTGAATTTTTTTTTTTGTTTTCTGAAAGTAGACGGTTCCTGGTTGGTCCCGTTTTTTTTCAAAATCCATTTCTGATGATGGGATCCATGAGGAACTGAGGGAACTCCTCAAATTTGAAAGGCACATGCATGCTGATTTGGGTGATTTCTTAAGAAACTCGAGCATTTCTTTACGAAAATCATCAATTTGGTGGAGTGGACCTGATGATGAAGACCAGGGATGGCAAAGTGGAACTGCTTCGTAATTCTCAGGACTATGATCCGATTTTAAAAAATATTTTTCTGTCTGTATATAGATGGTTTCAGGATTGTCCCGTTTTTTTCAAAATCTATTTTTGATGATGGGATCCATGAGGAACTGAGGGAACTCCTCAAATTTGAAAGGCACGTGCATGATGATTTGGGTAGTTTCTTAAGACACTCGAGCATTTCTTTACGAACATCATCAATTTGGTGGAGTGGACCTGATGATGAAGACCAGGGATGTCGAAGTGGAACTGCTTGGTAATTCCCAGGACTATCGTCCGATTTTAAAAAATATTTTTTTTTCTGAAAATAGATGGTTCCAGATTTGTTCCGTTTTGTTCAAAATCAATTTCTGATGATGGGATCCATGAGGAACTGAGGGAACTCCTCAAATTTGAAAGGCACATGCATGATGATTTGCGTAGTTTCTTAAGACACTCGAGCATTTCTTTACGAACATCATCAATTTGGTGGAGTGGACCTGATGATGAAGACCAGGGATGGCAAAGTGGAACTGCTTGTTAATTCCCAGCTCTATCATCCGATTTGAGACATTCATCTTTTCTTTGTAAAGAAATACCTTCAAGATAGTCCTATTTGATTATAGTTCTATTTTGATGATGGGCTTCATGAGGGATTGAGAGAACTCCTCAAATTTTAACGGCACATGCATTCTGATTTGAGGGTTTCCTTAAGTAACTAAAACAGTGTTTTGGCGGAGCCAAAATTTTGATGAACTTGATCTGATGATGAAGACCAGGGATCGCAAAGTGGAACTGGTTAATAAACCTAGCTCTACTCCTATCCTAGTTGTGACATTCATCTTTTTGATTTGATTTATATTCTGATGATGGAGTTCTAGAAGAATTCAGAGAACTCTTCAAATTTGAACGGCAGGTTAATTGTGATTAGAGGGTGTTCATAATTAGCTTAGGCATTTTCTTACTGTGGCCATCATTTTGCTGGAGTGGACCTGATGTTGATAATCAGGGATGGCATAATGAATATGCTCGTTAATTTACAGTCTGTCATCCAATTTAACACATTGTTATTTTGTTTGTTTAAAGGTCTACAAGGGAGTTCCGTTTGATTATACTTCAAATGTAATGATGGAAGCCCTAGGACATTAAGAAACTCCTCAATTTTCAATCGTACACGTGCGGTGTATTGGATATTTGTGAAGTAAACTGGCTAACTCAAACAAATTCTTAATTTCACTTTTACCGGGAACCAAATGAAGTCGGTTTTTTTTTCTTAAAAATTATGGAGGCTTGCAAACACGTTCGACAAAATATGAACTCGTACATGAGTCATGTACATGACGCATGCGCAGCGCCTCGGTGTTGACAGGCGCCGGCCGCACCGGCTGCTGGTCCCATGGGCGCGCCGTGCCAAGACTCGCAAAAAGTTCAACGTGCTGGGTGTTAAAATTTATAATGCCCTCCCAACTGATCTTAAAAATTTGCCAAACGATGCAATCTTCCTAAAACGGATAAGAAAATATCTCCTTGACATGGCCTTCTATAGTACTGACGAATATTTTGAAAAAATACCATCCCCAACCCGTACAAACAGATAATGTGTTGCAGTAATGTATTATATTTTGACTTACTTAATTTAATAACGAGAAAATTGAATCCTATTGTAATCTTTAGAAATAATTGAACTGTAATTGCTAATATACCTGTGTTCTTACTAAATGTAATTGTGTGACGTGTAAATTATATTGACATTTACCAATAAAATATCTGAATCTGAATTCAAGATGGCGGCCTTTTCTATTATAAACAGTAAATATACATAATTATGTTTAAATCAATTCCCACGTTTCCTTTTGTGACCCCGTGTCATCTCACAAATTATTAAAAAAGTAGTAAATATCTTCCGCATAGTTTTTGACAACCCTGAGCCTCGAGCGTGATTACCGAGCCGGGCCGCTGACCGTGTAGGTTGTATGAAGTTAACCCACTGTATCAAAGAGTATAATAATATATCACTGTATAGAATACATCCCTACGCTACATTAGGTAGGTAAGTACATACAAAGAAATCGTCAATCCGAATTGAAGATTGAGGATTGACCGATCAATCCGCATTAAGGATTAGTTTCGTCAATCTTCAATCCTCAATCCGAATTGATCGGTCAATCCTCAATCGTCAATCCGGATTGATTTTTTGCCAACACTGGGTACTGCCAGGGTTCAATACCAGCTCGATCTTGTGAATTTCGCTCCTATAATTGCTCGTTAACACGAGTCGAATGACGTAAACAGAAGTCGCGTATGTTGGACCAAACTTGAGTTCCACTAGTTACTGCCAGGGTTCAGCATCAGCTCCATCTTGAGAACTGTTCCTCTAATTGCTCGTTAACACGAGTTGAATGACGAAAACAGAACTCTCATAAGTCTTACCAAACCCGAGTTCCATAAGGTACTGCCAGGGTTCAGCATCAGCTCCATTAATTCCTCATGATATCCATCATCACAATTTCATTAAAATCAAATAGGACTACCTCGAAGGCATTTCGTAACAAACAAAAGATGAATGTCTCAAATCAGAAGATACAGCTGGGGCCCGCGAATTATAGAGCAGTTCCTCTTTGGCATCCCTGGTCGTCATCATCAGGTCTGCTACACCAAACTGGTAGGTTTTGTAAAGAAATGCTCGAGTTTCTCAAGAAAATACCCCAATGACTATGCATGGTTCTTTCAAATTTGAAGAGTTCCCTCAGTTCCTCATGGATCCCATCATCAGAAATGGATTTTGAAAAAAACGGGACCAACCTGGAACCATCTACTTAAAGAAACCAAAAAAAAAATTCAGCCTCACACAAACTTGAGCACCTTGAGTTAAACGCAACACAAATTTTAAGCAGGTAGGTTAAGTATTTACACAATTTTCAAATCACGCACCAACAGATTGAGTCCCGTAATAGAAATAAATCTATTTATACGTCCATTCATAAGTAGCAAATCTGATCTACAATAAGAACCTTGTATTGGGCGCTTGGCGGAGGTTGCAGTTTTGGAATGTGTGGAATGTGCGTTCAACTCTTCACTAAGGTTGAGCAAGTTTGTTTGAGGCTGGCACCGACTCCAAAAATAACAGATTGTATATATATAAATACGATTATAATTGACGAGAAATAGATTATAATTGTAATTGTAGGGTAGGTATTCACTAGCGTTATCGAAGTCAAAATTATTATTTTTTTCTTTTTAGTTTTTCGGCGGTTTTATTTTTTTGTTAAAAAGTTTTTTAAGTTAAAATGCTTTCAGGTTTATTCTGTTTGGGTACCTAAACCTAACTGAAATAAAACAAAATCATCAGATATAGTATTTTATTTTTTATCTACATATAAATAAATATAAATCTATTTCATCTACATTTCTTATAATTATATAAACAAACAGTTTAGAAGTTAAATCTGTATTCTATTTCTATAAGAATGTAAGTTTTCCAGGTACCTAAACCTGAATTTAAAGTAACGAGTGTACAATTGGTGGAGAAATTAATAGTACATTACTGCAGAGGCCGTGAAGTAAGGGATTGCAGGACGAGTTTGTGGTAGACGGCCGAGTCGTAGAGGAACAAAACAAGTCCTGCAATATCTCTTCCGGCCGACGCTTGTATAGTGCTTTTCTCAAACATAATAAACAAACAAACAAAAATAGTTAATAAGGAAAAAATAGTTTCATTTTCCCACCTTTTTTATTTTTTAAAGATGCCATTGAATGAGGTATTCAAGCACCATGTTTAACCGCAAATAAATATAAGTACATAGAACCATAGAATTTGTTTTTTTTAATGTCGCAAGTATATATATGCTTAGCACAACTTACACTGTCGCCTGTCACTTCATACATTAAGTCGCGGCCGATGTATGGACTCGCGCGCGAGAACGTAACATATGCTAGCCCGCCTGGTGGTCGTTGGATGTTTGTAAATTTTCCTTTGTCAGTTTAGTGTTAGTACGCAAAAAAAAGTTAGAACAACGGACAATAATGTTTCGTTCATACTTACGCCATACATTACTTCACTGCCTAAAGCCAAAAAGTAAATGCGGGGAGCCATAAACAAGAAACTTCATGTCTTCATTTCGTGACAATAATGCAAACATTTCCAATCATGTTTGAGAAAAAGAAATATACAGTCAACCTCGGAGCCTTTAAGACTTGTCTGAAGACGCAGAGATATCTCCTGAGGTCTGTCACTTACTCAAGTAAATTCCCTGTCTAATTCCAGTATACAGATAGGAGAACGTGCTAGACATATAATTACTCATACTAGCGTCCAATTAAGTTTTTTTTTCTAAAAACACCCCACAAATCAAATAGCCTTTAGACAAAGGCGTAGGAATGATGAGTAAATAGTATCTAAATTAAAAATCAGACAATGGTTTGACCTCCAGGGAAATGAAACCATACTTCGTCGCTGGGAGCGTCTACAGCTATAAAATTGTACGACCATTACGAGTAACAAATCAACATTTGCAGCAGGATTCAGTAGCACAGGAAACTTTATCTCCCCCAGCTAACAGCATGATTTATGATGTTGTTGCTGAAACTATGGTAAGTTACTTATTTAGCTTGTTGCATACACTGAAATGCAAAACATTAGGAGGACACCATTATTTTAATATACAAATTGCTTTGAATTTGCATCTTAATCAGTAATCATGATCGTCTAAGGCTACATTTTGATTAATATTTGTGGAAAGAACTAGCCCAAGATATTTTTTAATAATGTATGTATTTGAATAAGATCTATAACTCACTACTATTAAGCCTTAGATCAGTGTGAAGCATTGAGTGTGAAATGAGAATTAACAGAAACGATACGTTGCAATTGTTAATAGATTCACAAGGCGGACATTATAGTAGTTTTATTAGATAAGGCAGACATCCGGTTCCAAACTTGCTGGCATTTACTATTCAAATTAATGTTTATTATCATTTTTGCCTTTGAAATTAAGTCACGTTTTAACGGCAGCGGTCATGCTAATAATATAACAAGTTTGAATAGCCATTAATTTTTGATGGTTTAATTACTGCACTAACAATTTCGTCAAATAGTGTAATTTATAATAATGAGCTAAGATTCGCAAAATTAAAGCAATAATAGAATAATCATTAAATACAAACTTGTAAAACCAAAGAGCATCTATTAAAAAAATAACGAACTTAAATATACACAATACAAAACACAAATGCACGTGTTAAAAGCATACATGAAGAACCCTGATACAAGTAAAATTATGCGATTAACGTGAGACGATTGTAATTCATAATCACATAGGTTAATACATAGACACGTTTCTTAAATATAAATATAAATAGGAATGAAAAAGGGCCTATCTATTACGAAACAAGGGTAACATTGTTTGCGATCTATTTCATATTTCAACCTCGTATGTAAATGTATGTAAATTACAATTATAAGTCACGTTATAATTTGTACCATATTTAACTGAGCGAGACTACTTATCACTGATCGCGATAATCTGTCGCAGGCAAGGCATTGTAAAATAAATGTTAATGATTTTTCAATCAAGCAGTTTTCTACAGCCGACATTATAAATTTCATCAAAATTAATTTAACATAATATAATTGCAATTATTTATGCTATACAATTTACTTTTCTTTATTTCATCAAGGCATATGACTACAAAAATAACATCACTATTTTCCCCCAGGCCAGGGCAGGTAGCTTCCCCAGCCCTTTGGATTGGGATCCATTCCTGAAATAAGAAGGCTTAATAAGTACATCCGCCCGGGAAGTTTTCTTAAATATTATAATTATTATAACGACATCATACGATGTCATTCAGGACCAAAGAGATGAATGAGGTAGTAGTAGTTTATGCGGTTGTACATAATGAAGGGCATTACAACACGAGCGTTTTAATGCCTAAACATATATAGTTGCATACACTACTTTATCAACACACATATCATAAGTGCTCTAAGATGGGTTCAGGAACCGTAGGGAAAAGACCTGCATTGTTACTAATGCTACTTCCAAAACCTGAATCGACAAAAAAAAATACGAATATGCTTACAAAAGTTTCACAAGTATTTGCTGATAAATGTGACAGACAGACATACAGCCGGACACACGAAACCATTTTTGCCCAAGCTGAAACGGAAAAGCTTCGCTCGCTCGGTAAATTAAAAAATGCAATAAAAAATTAATTTAACAAACGCAGAAACCAATTTTGCACAATTTTTCACTCAAATCACAGCTGCATTTAATCTAGAATAGACACCCACTTGAATTTGACAGCTCTTCTAAATTTGAACTCATTACCAACTGTTTTCAGTAGGTAATCTTAAAATTACAGTTCCGTTAATTCCTGCTATGCCTGCCTTTGGTTTCTGAACGCATTTTAGACCACTAATAATGATATGTACGTAGATATAATTTATTAACAGTTTGAATGTCAGAAATCAATTTGTCAATTTGCCGTGCATGACTGTGGTGCCGCTTGTCTTGAACTTGTTAACCAAACTAACATATATAATAGTATTAATAGTATACAGTACAGTATATATATATATATATATATATATATATATACTCCTTTATTTATTTTAAATCTCAGGTTAGGTATTTATAATATGATTATAAAAGTAAACTACAAAAACACGTACAAAACAATACAAAATACATATAAACATATTATAAAAAACCTAACCTATATTATATATTTATTATTTTAATATTTTTAATGCATGTCGTCAATTCCATTGGCAGGTGCGTACATTTGTGGATATTACATGTAAAAAAACACTCAAATTCCATGTTGGACTCGGATATCAGAGTCCATTTTGAAAATCACCTGCCATCTCATGTCATATATTGGAGGCTCTATTATATCGTGTTTAGGGTCCCGTACCCAAAGGGTAAAACGGGACCCTATTACTAAGACTTCTCTTTTAATTATGTTTTTTTTGTGATGATGGTTGAATAAATACTTATGTATTGAATAATATTTAAAACGGGTCACTCACGTAATTTAGTAGATTTTCGTTCGACGTGTTTCGTTCTTTACGAAGAACGTCATCAGGAGCGACCACCCGCGACAGAGGCAAGTCGGACACTGCGGGCTAATGTTCTATTTGCCCTGCTACTTGCAGCTGGCGGTGGTAGCGGCGCGGGGGGCGACACGGCGGACGATCTACCCTCGTTCTTATTATCGCTTTTGCCAACCGGGTTGCAAACAAGTCGTCATCCGAACTTCAACCGTGATTGTGGTTGGTCAGTGCCCCCTAGTTGGAAAACGGTTTTGGGTACCGCGTCAGTGGACTGTGTGAACGTGCCCTTAGCGAGTGATGTAGTAAGTGTGTTTTGCAACCCGGTTGGCAAAAGCGATAATGAGAACGAGGGTAGATCGTCCGCCGTGTCGCCTCCCGCGCCGCTACCACCGCCAGCTGCAAGTAGCAGGGCAGGTAGGGCATTAGCCCGCAGTGTACGACTTGCCTCTGTCGCGGGTGGTCGCTCCTGATGACATTCTTCGAAAAGAACGAAACATGTCGAGCGAAAATCGACTAAATTACGTGAATGACCCGTTTTAAATAATATTTAATATTTTCGAGTTTCACGAGATCCGGTACTGATTCGTTATTACCATAATGAATGAAACTCATATCGTATTGAGAGGTTAATACTGGCATATAGCAGTCACGTTACCTTTAGCAACGGCCTGAATTTTGCTCGTCTCGTCATTAGTCAGAGACAGAATCTTCTGCAGCACGGGCACCAGCCGGCTGCGCTCGTCGCCCGGAGGTAGTGTCAGGAACTGCACAACGTCAATATTACAGTATTACTTAACAGTGCTTTAAAATTAGAATAATGGATTAACCACAGGTGTTTGCACACTTACATTTAGATAAACAACGACATACCTAACATTAAGCTCAAGTCCATAGTTCGGCGGACTAAATTGACAAGTGCCTGTCAAACTAAATTTTTCCAGGAATAGCAGAAGAAAAATTGTCACGGGTATGTGTACACTGTACGTAGGTACACAAGTACCTACGTACAGCTTTACACTCACACTACCAATACCATTATACGAAAGGCCTAAAAACGTAACCATTGATTAAGACATCAAGCCTCTAGTTAGCATAGTGAATATAGCGAACGTGTATTGTGCAATTAAGTTGAGATACATTCATTAATTCTTATTTTACTATAAATCCAGTCACCTTGTCATTTGAAGGTATGGGCTCGTATGCGTAAAATCCGTCACTACGACAAATACCTATACACTCTTTTACGAAGAAAATATGTTTTTTTGCAAAAAAACAAAAATGGTTACAGGCAGTGATGGGCAAAATTTATTCGAATGACGGATGAATTTTCGGATGATTATTCGTATTCGAATAAATTATTCGTCGAATAATTTATCCGCGAATAATTTATTCGCCGAATGAATTGCCACGAATAATTTTTTAAATACCTTATCAAATTCTGTTTAAAATAGCTATCTAATTATGAATTCATAACTCAAATTTCATTTCAACCGCCTAGTTTCATTGACACAATTTCTTTTAAACATTATGGCCTTACTAGTTTATATGGAATTTATTTATACTACCTGGGCTTCACCCCTAACAATATATTACAACAAAAGACAGCAAAAGTTAGAACGACTACTACTAGTAGTTATTAAATACATTGACATGAGTGCACCCGAGTACTCAAATCTGAATTTTCAAAGAACCCAAGAAAGATTCAGAAATAAGTAATAAGAAAGTTTAAATGTTACAATGATTAACTTTTTTGCTGTACTTTAATTAGAAGAATAACAAAGTATTAAATAGTAATTGACTTCTATGGTATCATTTTCTTCATCAATAGGTATAATTTTGGAATCCGTTCTGTTTATAACAAAATACATAAAATAACATAGATAATTCCAACAATGCAGGTGTTCATTTTAAACAAAAGGTGTTATTTTACGATAAGCGACTGTGAGTTTGGTCTCATTAAAGAATTATGGAAGTATGGTCTTATCTCTTATAAGCACAACACATCTGCAAAAAATGTAACAAATTTAATAATCATTTAGGTAGGATAATCCCATTGTGTTGTCGCCGGTCGGCACTAAAAAGCATTTTTCTACACATTTTGCTGCATTAAGATTCCTGCTTCGCTACCTAGGCTCAATATACGAAACATTAAACCCGTGCAGCTTTTTACTAGGTACATTACAAAATTAACGGGGCTCATATAGATCATATCGAATAGATCACTAAAGTCTGAGACGATCGTGAACTTTAGTAAAAAATATCATTTTTAATATATGTTTCTTTTTTTAAATTTAATAGAATAGCCAACAAACCTTTAATAGGTATTGTTAGTAAATTTATAGGAGTAATATAATAAGTAAATCATTCGTCAAGTTAAAAACCGGTCGAAATATTTATTTGCCGATAAGTTACTCGCGAATAAATCATCCGCGCATAAATCATCCGCGAATAAATCATCCGCGAATAAATCATTCGCGAATAAAAAATTGGTGGATTATTCGTCATTCGAATGATCATTTAGATAAATTTTTATTCGAATAATGCCCATCTCTGGTTACAGGATGGCTTTATTAATTTAAGAATACTACACACTAGTATTGCTTAAACTTAATTCGGCGTTTTTGACCGCTTCTTTCAATTCTTCGGGTGTTGCCGTCGCTGAATCACTATCACTACTAGTATCACTTATGTTTTCAGTTCAGATAACTTTTATTTAGCAATTCAAGAGGAAGCTATTGAGGAAATTTTCAAATTGAGAATGAAAGCCGAAACACTTTATTATTTTTAATAGCGTTCGGATACTAGATATCGTTAAAAACAACATAAATGGTAAATTGTAGAAATTATTTTACTACAGATTTATACGTGAAGAAACGTGAATCGACAGATGGTAAATATAAATTATAAAACGTATCTACTTATAAAAATACAATAAAAATCACAAAATTTTAAAGTGAGTGATATTGAAAACCCGTACGAGTTTTTGAACGTGGTTCTGGCTCTGTTTAAACATGATATTAGACGGGGCTATTTATCGCGAGCCGTCACTGCCATCGTCCTTCATGCACTCCCTCGATCTCACATTGCCTATTCCTGTATTGCATAGTAGGGTACGACGGAACGGGCCCGACAAAACGCACCGTCTAGACATGTCCGTACAGACAGGACAATCAAATTGGCTTTGATGTGATTGTATGAAACTTTGCAACATAATCTAATTGCCAATTTGATCAATTTGTTAGAAAATTGGCCTCATCTGGCTGAATGAGCCAGGATGCCATTTACAAAAAAAGTTGCATGTCTTGACTGAACATTGTCAATCTGAGGTTTATTTTCCTCACGCTCGCAGCAAAATCGCATTTTGCTCACTGGTTTCTCATATCAAAGTAAGCCTTTTCGAGCTGCTGATCTGAAAAATAATTTTCCTTTAATGTCTATACTGCACTATACTGTCATGATGATTTATTTCATAATTTTTGGACTTGCGGTTAAAAAGTTAGAGAGGGACACTTTTTGATTAAATTTCTGGAGCGATTATTTCCATAAATATGTAATTATCAAAAAAAGATTTAGCACACCCCTGTTTCTTTTTTCAAATAGGTACCTATCCAATGATAGGTATCATTTTTAGGGTTGAAACGTAAAAAAAAACACGTGTTTATTTTTCAGTTTTAGTAGTTTTAGTTTTAGTTTAGTTTAGTGTTCAATTTACGTGTATGATAGGAACATTAGGTACCCTAAAAAAATTTCTGCTATTTAATTTACCACTTTGTCGGCATGATTGATATGTGTACATACCAAAATGAAACTTTCAACTACTAACAGTTACTGAGCTATGCCGCAGACGGACGGAAGGATGGACGGACAGACAGACATGGCGAAACTATAAAGGGTTCCTTGCTGACTACGGAACCCTAAAAAATGGCAAGATATACATTTAGACACTATATTAAGACATTTATTTAAAGCTAAATGCTATTATTAAGTAAATTTTCAGTGATTTTAACAACTAAAGAAGAATGCTTCTACGTTTTGTTATTTGTTAAACTACTTAGTCACTTACGCTATTTAAACACGCTCTGATGATATATTATCGATAAGAACAGCACTGGCCAAGCTGTGGCAACATTAGTGCATAAAGACTCCGTCGAACTGTGTACTTGGGTTAAGAAATAGTTTTTTCTGCCCTCCGGCCGGCAAACGCCTCTTTACGCAAAACTAAATTACCGCCTGCCGGTTCCGTCGAGCAGAAAAATAATATACAAATCTCGGCCGGTAAATGGGAAAGCCTCGGATCACATGTTAGTCGACCTCGGCTTCGCCTCGGACGACAATTACATCGGATCCGAGGGATTTCCCACTTAAACGGCCTTGGTATGTAATCTACTATTAGATGCCGCATCTAGGAAGCACTGTGTGTCAGGCTAATGGTTCGTCATCATCCACAATTTATCTTGAGAGAAGGGTAGAAGCGCAACCAAGCGATAATGTAATGGTTATTGACTTGCATAAGTGGATTGGAAACGCGGGACAAATAGAATGTGAATTACATTGCAATGCCAGGGCGTACCTTCAGCGTTACGTTCTTCATGTACTCGGCGTTGTGCGCGGAGTTGCCGGCGGCGCCGCGGACGCGGCGCAACTCGCCCTTCAGCAGCTCGCTGAGTTGCGCCATGCGCGCGCACTCGCGTTCCGACTCCGCCAGCAGTACAGTCACATGTTTAACTCTACAAATATAAATACACACAATAGGGATGACGACTAGGTTGAAAAACTATTATTCTAATTAGTCCGTCAGTTAGATTATCTAAAATTATTAGACACGTATTTTTTCTTTTTTCAATTTAACTAAAATTGACGAAGATAAAGAGCATCAAAGTTCCGGGGTGGGGGCTTGTGACGTCACTCCTAGGTAAGAATTGTACCTAGGAGTGACATTACGCGAAACTTGAACGCACTGTATTTTTGTCATTTTTGATTTGACGAACAAAAGAAAAAATACGTGTACCTACAATATTTTTTGATAATCTAAAAGACGGACTAAATAGATTTTTTCAGTCGTCTAGCCTATTATAATATTTATACGATTTCTGTTTCAACTTACATTGTAACCTTTAGGATCATTACCAGTGATCGGCAAGGACGGTGCCATACGGGGTCAATGACCTTCATCAAAATGCTAATATTTGTACAATGTTTCTGAATTCAATACATTTATAATACATCCACCACTAGTCCCCACCAACCTCTGCTGCTGCGATGTTAGCTTGCGGCGCAAGTCCTGGATCTCCTGGTCGGGCGTGAGGCCGAGGGCCGCGCCGTCGGAGGCCTCGTCCTCGGGCACACCCTCCTCCAGTAGGCGCTCCAGCGGCACCGGCGACCGCGCGCCGCTCTTCGCACCCTCGCTCTTGTATTGTGAGGGCGGCGGCGATGGCGCTGACTCTGAGCCCTAGTAAACAATAATAGGAAAGGGTACGCTCCATTATCCGTCTACACCCAATTTGACCACGATCGATGAAGCGAACAACTTAGATTGGAATACAGTATAACCAGGGTAAAGTATACACTAAATCACACACAACGTTATTTACAATGTTTAAAAGGTCCTCAACGTCAAACTATAATATTAATAGGGTTTGGAGGTGTAAAGGCTCTCCAAGTGTCAAAATCATATCAACATATTCTACTTATATGATATAATATAAATTATAAATATTACGGGTCATCTCATCAGACTGTTGAGATAACAGTCTTATAAAGAAACGTATACAGAATACATACATAACTAGTATGTATCCTTAATACTAGTTTAGTTATGTATTCTGTATACACAATAATATTAACAATACAGCAGAGATGAAGTCTCTATAGTTAATAATACAATAAAAGATCTGGTTAGAAAATCCGCGATTCTAAAATCAACTCTAATTATAACTTTAGCTGTCGTCACTTGATACGTTGTGTGCGTGACCAACTCTAAATTTTGAATGCAAACTAAACTGTTAGTAAATATCTAGAACCAACCTCTCCTTCCTCCCTCGGTATCATAGAGACATTGATGTCCATTTCTGAATCACTGTCCTCCTTGGGTATGACGGGCACGTAGTTGCGGTTGTCCAAGTCCATGGGCAGCGGCCGCGGCAGCGGCGCGGTCTCCTGCGCGATCAGCTGGTTCTTCAGATCTTCCAGCTCCTTGTGGTAACGAGACTCCATGTCAGCCATTTGCGTTTTGTAGCATTGCGTTAAGGTTGACACCTGCGGATTTATAGGTGTAAATAAATAAACAGCGAACATTATATAAAATTAAAAAAAACATAAGATCGAGCGAACAGTATAGTGAACAGGTATTTATTTAAAGATAAAGAGAATGGGAATCCTCATCTATTTATCAGTAGCTAGCGTTTTTTTTTAGATTAAGGTATGATTCTAATTCATGGTAAAATATACACAACTACTACTAAATAACCTTTTCATCACACCTGCTCGTAAATGGTGATATTATATGCAAGCATACTTACACTTAAATAGCTGTATTATTCCCATGGTTTTAAAGGATTCTCATACTACTTTACCGCCCGCCCGGAGCTCGCGGAGGACCTGCCCCGCACGCGCTCGCAGCACGTAGTCACTCCGGAGTACTGTGGACTGTGCAACTACACTACCGCTTATCATTATTGTTTCTTTACCTGTATAGAGTTTATTTTTTTCCTCGCAAATGTGATGAAAAACATTGTGTGTACCACGGGCAGTAAGGGCATTACTAACTCGGGTCATTCAAAGTCCTCCGCCTACGGCGTCGGGCTTCAATAGACCCTCGTAAGTAATGCCCTTCTTACCGCCCTAGATGCACAATTGTACTATTCTAGTGATTCCAAATTTCGTAAGTCACAACTCCACTGCTGATTTTAAAACGTGTACAATTTGGATGACGCTGACTGTATCATGTTACGGTATTACGGTTTGTGTCATGCGCATATTTACTTGTAGGCTGTGGTGCGTCCTCTCCGCTTCGAGCTGCTGCGTGAGGCGCGCGAGGTCGGCGCGCAGGCGCGCGGCCCGCTGCTGGGCGCGCGCGAGCTCGCCCGCCGACTCCGCCGCGCGCCGGCGGGCCACCGCAACCTCTTCCTCCGCCACGGACCATTGCGACCTGAAACCAGACAGCATTCTCGGCTGAATATTTTAGCGACCGAGCAAACCTCTAGAGAAAACACCCATTTTCCCAGAGATGATCAAGCTAGATAGATTGCTCGCTCTCGAAAACCCCCCTGCATGGTTCTTTCAAATTTGAAGAGTTCCCTCAGTTCCTCATGGATCCCATCATCAGAAATGGATTTTGAAAAAAACGGGACCAACCTGGAACCGACTTCTTTCAGAAAACAAAAAAAAAATTCAAATCGGTTCAGTAATGACGGAGTTCTGAGCGAACAACCATTAAAAAAAACACGAATTGAGAACCTCTTCCTTTAGAAATATTGAAGTCGGTTGATAAGTACGAGTAAGTATACAAGAATTACTCGATTACAGGTTTATTCTCCCTTACTATTCTCATCGTGATTTACTATTTGAAATCTTCACGCTACTCAAAAATATGACGCATATTTTTCCACTTGACTGTACATGTAAGTAGACTGATGATTTAGGAATTACCCATTACGCGGAATATTCATTCTATTCCGAATATAGATTTGCCGAATTCGGGCATTACCGAACCGAATATTCGGCGGAACTATTCGGTAGAGCCAAGTTTTAAAATAGTACATTACTGCAGAGGCCGTGAAGTAAGGACTTGTTTAATCCGGCCTTGTCTACGACTCGGCCGTCTACCACAAACTCGTCCTGCAATCTCTCTTCCGGCCGAGGCCTGTATAGTGCTTTTCTTAAACATTGTGAGGAAATATTAAAATTAAAATAACAACTAGGTAAATACTTAATAAGGAAAAAAATGTTTAATTTATTTGCCACCTTTTTATTTTTTAAAGATGCCATTTGAATGAGCTATTCGAGCACCATGTTTAACCGCACATAAATATACATAGAAACATAGAATTTGTTTTTTTTAATGTCGCAAGTATCTGGTAGTCGTTGGCTGTATGTAATTTTTCCTCTGTCAGTTTAGTGTTAGTACGCAAATTAAAAAAGTTAGAGCAGCGGACAATAATGTTTCGTTCATACTTACGCCATACATTACTTCACGGCCTCCGGCCAAGAAGTAAACGGGGGGAGCCGTAAACAAGAAACTTCATGTCTTCATTGGGTGACATAAATGCATACATTTCCGATCATGTCTGAGAAAAGAAACATGGTATATCGCGCTCTGCTCTGCGCGTGTCGCCCTCGTCTAAAGGGTTCGTCAGACTAGCGCGTGGCGTGAGCGGGGCGCGAGCGGGGCGCGAAGCGAGCGCGACCCGCGCTTGGACGCAGCGCGGCGCTCCTATCGCGCCCCACTCACGCCCCGCTTTCAACGCGCGCGCGGCGCGACCGCCGCGCAGTCACAGCGCAAAGAAAAATGCTCGGTGAATCGAGCGCGCGGCGCTGGCGGCGCGCTCGCGCGACGCGCGCGTGACCCGCGCGCGTGTCCCGCGCGCGTGACCCGCGTGATTCTAATTTAGAATCTTGAGCGTAGTGAAGGACTCAAAGGCACGAGATGCAAATAACGACACGCGCGCGATGTAAGCGCGCCGCGCTCCCCGCTTCTATCGCGCACTGCTCGCGCCCCGCTCACGCCACGCGCTAGTCTGACGAAGCCTTAATTGAGCACACAGTGTTTTTGTAGCCCAATTTAATGTAATTTTTTAGATCCTATATTATTGACAGCAGATGTGATTAATAATTCAATTGATAAATTTAGTTTATACTTACTCGACGGCCGCCAGTTTCGAAGTAAGGGTTTCGATGTGGGCTTTAAATGCAGCGGCTTCTTCCTTGAGTCGTTCCTCTTGGCTGTGATCCACCGTCTGATTTTGACGCAGCACAGCTTGAGCTCTAACCTACATCAAATATGAAAGTAAGTAGGTAGAATACAGCTTTTTCTCTTGTATTTGGCGATTTCGAAAATCGCACTTCCCGATCCAACGGTTATACGGTTATGTTGTTAGTGCAATCACTAATTCACTAAGTCTAAATGAATCCCTTTTTAGGGTTCCGTGCCTAAAAGGTAAAACGGTCCGTCCGTCAGTCTCACCAGGCTGTGAACCGTGATATTTAGACAGTTGACATTTTCACAGCTGATGTATTTATGTTGCCGCTATACGACAAACACGATTTTTGGTTGTTATTTCTCAATATTGATAAAAGCAACGCTTGAAATATTAATTGCTTCAAGAATTAAAAATTATAATAAAATCATTCAAATGCCGTTTTTATAGATAATGGTACGGGACCGTCCGTGCGCGGTTCGAGGTTATTTCCTTCTAAAGAGAAAAGTTTTTTACCTTATAACTAGCATGTTCAGTCTTTAAGTCCTCCAATTCGATTTTTGTGATATTTAATTGCTCATTTAGTTCAGCACACTTGAACTCTATTCGTTTCATTTTGTTATTCAGTTCGGTTTTGTCTTGGCCAAGGCTGATGATTATCTTTTCCTTGTCACTCAGTAAAGAAGTTGTCTCAAGGTTGGATTCCTCATTTTTCCGCTTCTCGTCCTCCACTTCCAGCTCTAATTTTGAAATGATGTTATTTTTCGCCTGAATGACGTCATTCTTTTCCTTGGACTCGTCGATAGCATTCTGTAGTTCCTCCCGGATCAACCGGTTCTGAGTTTCTTCAGCTTTAATTTGTTCTTCTAACAAACTAATTTGAACTTTCATTGAGGCGATAGTTCCTTCTTGGGTGTCGATTGTAGACTCCATCTGAGAAATATGGATGTTCGCTATTTATGTACAAAAACAACAAAAAGATCGTATTATATATACCTACTAAATATCCGTAAAATTAAAATATCGTTTTGCAAGTTAATATTTCACCTGTACAATTTTTTTCTTATTTTCCTGCATCTTTGAAGTTAGGTCTTTCATAGATTTTTCGTAATCTTCCATTTCTAGGCTCAACACATCCTTTTTCTTGACATCGCGACGAGCTTTATCCAGGGTCTCTTTAGTAGCTTTATGTGCCTCTATTTCGGCGTCTAGCCTCTGGTTTACACTCGTAAGTTCACCTGAAAACAAATAATCATATCTTATTCTACCATAATTTTCATACCATTTTACATTCGGGCATTAACTCGTTGGGAAATAAAGGACCGACCCCACCAAAGATATGTGCCGACATATACGCCGCATACGCACAAATTAATATTCAGTCTAGTCGACCTATACACTGCGCTATTAATAATTAGTATAATTACCTTTAAGTAGTTGCAATTCACTAGCAGAACTCTCCATAGATGCAACAGAAAGAGTGAGACTTTGCACTTTTGCCTCGAGCTCCGATATAACGGCTTGGTTTGTTTGTTCCTTCAGAGAGTGGTCGGCGTGGCCGTGATCCACCTCATCATTAGAGAGAGTAGCTATTTTGGGAGTGTCTTCAAGTAACTTAGTAAGTCTCTCTTTTTCTTTTTCTGCACTTTGCAACTGCATCATGGTTTCATTTAACTTTTTCTTCAATTTTAAAGCAAAAATTCGCAGCTTCGTGTACCTGTAATTTATCAGTCACTATATTCAAGACTCTAAATCAATTAGAATAAGTTCAGTTTTATGAAATATGTAAACCATTCCAAACAATTAAAATAAAATAAGCTTGCTTACTTTTCCTCAAATGTTTCATCTAAATCTCGCATACGTGAATATTCTTCCGCTTTAGATATCGTTGAAGTAGACATATCTTCATTACTTATGTCAGCAGCTAAAAACATATTAGGCTATATTAATAACAATATGTTATATTACAAATGTCTACGGCATTTTAATAAAAATATTATAATAAAATAACTTAAAGTAATATCCTGCACATATTCACCCGAACAAGACTGCTGTTTGAGTCTGTCTATTTCTTCTCTCAAAGACAAAATTATACTATCTTTCTCAGCCAAGCTCTTAATTGCAGTGTCTTTTTCTGATAATAACTTCTGACTTGCGTAATTTTCTTCAGAAGTTTTCTGTTTTGCATTACTTAAATCATGTTCCAGAATTCCTATTGATTTGCGAAGATCTTCTTTTTCCTGATTAGATATATCTCTGTCTTTTTCTAATGTATCTATTAACCTTTCCATTTCACCAATCGCTTTTTGCAATTTCGATATACTCTCTCCGCGTTCTTTAAGTACTTGATTAATTTCCTTCATTTCATTTAGTAATTCTGCGTTTTCTGTCTTATAACTGGAGAGTTTCAACTTAGCATCTTCATTTTCAGCGACTAGACTATCAAATTCTTTTATTTTCAAACGCGATTCTTTAACTTCAGCTATAAGTGAGGCATTCTCTTGTTTGTAGGCCGACAATTTTGTTTCTAATTTGACAATATCTGCCTGCAATGATGCGTTTATTTCAGACATATTTTCTGACTCGTCCTTAGGCTGCTCTAAGGATAGTTTTAGAGTTTCGACTTCCTCTTTTAATAATCCATTAATGTCTACCATACTCTCATGGTCTTTTTTCAGTAAATCATACTGCTCCTGAAGAGCAGCCACTTGGCATTTTAATACATTTACTTGCACGTCTTTTTCAGTTTTTGCGCGTTCTTGTAACATTGCGTTCTCTTTCACCAATTCATTAATCTTTAAGTTCAAATTATGTATATCATTTTGCATTTTGTGAATTTGACTAGTCAAGGCGTTATTTTTCCCCTCTAACTCCACGGACATATCTCTAGCATTCAATTTTTCTTTAACTAGAGTAGATTTTTCACTTACCAATGCTTTTATTTGTAATTCCATATGTTCTAACACTTCGTTATTAGTATTTTTGTTCAGTAACTGATTCATACGTTCCACATTCTCGGAATGTGCCTTTTCCAATTCTGTATTCCTAATTAATAAAACTTCATACTTCTCCCCCAGTTTTTCAAGTTCATGTTTCAAGCTATCACTCTCTTGGTAGTTATCTTTGAGAACTTGTAATTGTTTGGTAAGTTCACTATTATTTTGAGTTAAATCATCTTTTTCTTTTTGCATTTGGACAACTTGGAACCTAAGAGTGTCAACCACATCTTTTAACGTAGATGATGATGTAGAATCACCGTCTGTTACATTTGTATGTTGTTTTAATTGCTCCTCTAACATAGCAAATTTATCTTTTAGTATATTATTTTCTTCGTTCAGCTTTTTTAACTGGTCGTCTAAAACAACAGAAGCTGCGATGATATCATTTTGCCATTTAGGGATATTTTCTGAATATTCTTTAACTGTTTTTGATAATATGAACCTCGAGTTTTTTAGTTGATTTATACAAGCAGCACATTTAGAAATTTTATCTCTGTAACTTTTTAACTTAATGCTAGATTTTTCTTGATTGAGTTTTTCATTCTCATACAGTTGAGTTAACTCCTTTATCTTATTTTCATATTCAACTGTTTCGTTCTTAAGTTCATCTGTAGCCCCAGATGACTTAAGTTTACTTTCTAAGTCAGCAATTTGATTGTTAAGTTCATTAATTGTTTCTTTCAATGTAGATTCTGCAATATAAATTGACATAATACATTATTACCAAAGAATGGAAGGAAAGTGATTGGCTGACGACGCAGTTTCCAAAATCCGAGAAAGCGTTTGATGGTTACGCGCGCGCACAGAGGTATGATTTCGCGCTAGCTCTTAAAGAGTAACAATAGCGAGGCCACCTTTATATGAATATATCGCGAGTGCTAAAGAGACACATAACATTTGAAAACGCGACAATTTTTCGCATCAAGCATCAAAGCCCGCTTTACTAGAATATAAGAATATCGGTCTTAAAAATATGAAAAGTTATGTTTAAGAGATTTGGTGTATGGATAGGTCTTGGATTATCAATTATAATGTTACCTACAAAAGAAAAGAATTCAAGTAATCATATATTCATTTCGATTTCAATTTTATCAATGGCAGTTGGCATCTCGCATTTTTGGTCAAGTTCTCAATATTTGACAAGCATTCTTGTCATATTAGTTCCGTACCCGCGCGCGCACAGGACAGCAATGGGTTTTCATAAGATATTTTACCTCTCCGAGTTAAAATAACCTCTACAAATCCCATTCCTATCTGCCGAGGCCGCAACCAAAGGGAAACACTAAAAAATTAGGCCATTTTGTCTTCAATTTGCGATCAAAAGAAGGGCATTTCCAAACCCATTTGAGTAAATTATGTTTCACATTTTTAGCGCCATCTATTCTAAATTTCAGAGCCAATTCACTTTGTGTTCTTTTATGAGAATAAACCTATCAATTATTTTAACGTGAAAATAACTTTTCATTAACATTTCGAGAAACATTGAGTTAAGAGTTAGACATTATTTTATTTTACCTGACTGGAGTTTATCTTCCAACACCTTTAATTGTTCTCTTTGCTGTAGTCCAATAATATTAAACTCTTCTATCTGCGATTCTAACTCAGACAGCTGGTTAAGAAGTTGTTCGTTTTCCTCAACAAATCTGGTATTTTGCCTTTTTAATGAGATGTTTTCACTATCCAGGTTAGATAGCTTGATAAGTGCATCAGCATATTTCTTTTCTTTAATAACTAAATCTGCTTTATGATGTTCTATGTCTTCTTGATAGTTTGTGCATTGTTGATTTAAAAAATTTAGTTTATTTTGGGCAGCCTCAAGGTCAGTTATGTAGTTGAGTTTCTGTTCAGTGAGGGAATTTGCAAGTTCTTCTAGGGTACGAATTTTTTCATTGTCATGTTTTTTCGTGTTTTCGTACTCTGCCTGGTTAGCTTTGTATTGATCTAGTTCACCTTGCAGCTCTGTAAGCAAGAAAATTTGTTCATTAAATTTAGAAGTAAGTAATGCTAATGCAATCTTCAAGACACAACCACTTGTAACTTTTCAACCGACTTCAATATTTCAAAAGGAGGAGGTTCTCAATTCGACTGATTTTTTTTTTTTTTTTTAATGGATGTTCACTCATAACTCCGTCATTACTGAACCGATTTGAATTTTTTTTTTGTTTTCTTAAAGTAGACGGTTCCTGGTTGGTCCCGTTTTTTTCAAAATCCATTTCTGATGATGGGATCCATGAGGAACTGAGGGAACTCCTCAAATTTGAAAGGCACATGCATGCTGATTTGGGTGATTTCTTAAGAAACTCGAGCATTTCTTTACGAAAATCATCAATTTGGTGGAGTGGACCTGATTATGAAGACCAGGGATGGCAAAGTGGAACTGCTTCGTAATTCTCAGGACTATGATCCGATTTTAAAAAATATTTTTTTGTCTGTATATAGATGGTTTCAGGATTGTCCCGTTTTTTTCAAAATCAATTTCTGATGATGGGATCCACGAGGAACTGAGGGAACTCCTCAAATTTGAAAGGCACATGCATGATGATTTGGGTAGTTTCTTAAGACACTCGAGCATTTCTTTACGAACATCATCAATTTGGTGGAGTGGACCTGATGATGAAGACCAGGGATGTCAAAGTGGAACTGCTTGGTAATTCCCAGGACTATCGTCCGATTTTAAATAATATTTTTTTTTCTGAAAATAGATGGTTCTAGATTTGTTCCGTTTTTTTCAAAATCAATTTCTGATGATGGGATCCATGAAGAACTGAGGGAACTCCTCAAATTTGAAAGGCACATGCATGATGATTTGGGTAGTTTCTTAAGACACTCGAGCATTTCTTTACGAACATCATCAATTTGGTGGAGTGGACCTGATGATGAAGACCAGGGATGGCAAAGTGGAACTGCTTGTTAATTCCCAGCTCTATCATCCGATTTGAGACATTCATCTTTTCTTTGTAAAGAAATACCTTCAAGATAGTCCTATTTGATTATAGTTCTATTTTGATGATGGGCTTCATGAGAGATTGAGAGAACTCCTCAAATTTTAACGGCACATGCATTCTGATTTGAGGGTTTCCTTAAGTAACTAAAACAGTGTTTTGGCGGAGCCAAAATTTTGATGAACTTGATCTGATGATGAAGACCAGGGATCGCAAAGTTGGAACTGGTTAATAAACCTAGCTCTACTTATTATCCTAGTTGTGACATTCATCTTTTTGATTTGATTTATATTCTGATGATGGAGTTCTAGAAGAATTCAGAGAACTCTTCAAATTTGAACGGCAGGTTAATTGTGATTAGAGGGTGTTCATAATTAGCTTAGGCATTTTCTTACTGTGGCCATCATTTTGCTGGAGTGGACCTGATGTTGATAATTAATATGCTCGTTAATTTACAGTCTGTCATCCAATTTAACACATTGTTATTTTGTTTGTTTAAAGGTCTACAAGGGAGTTCCGTTTGATTATACTTCAAATGTAATGATGGAAGCCCTAGGACATTAAGAAAGCTCCTCAATTTTCAATCGTACACGTGCGGTGTATTGGATATTTGTGAAGTAAACTGGCTAACTCAAACAAATTCTTAATTTCACTTTTACCGGGAACCAAATGAAGTCGGTTTTTTTTTCTTAAAAATTATGTTATCTAACCAGTTATGTAAGTCAATCACAGTACAGTCACCTGCAATAGTATAGGACTATATGAAGGCTGCAAAATAATCTGACACAGTCTTGTTTGTACCGCCATAAGAGCGTGTCACATATTTTTGCGGCCTTCATAGCGTCATATACTATTGCAGGTGACTGTACAGTCACGATTACATTTATCAGAGTGTTTTCAAATTGTAGACTCTAATTTACATTATAATGCAAATAACCTGAAGTTAATAATTTTGAAATTTAAATTCTAACACTAACCTTGCTTGGAATGCCTTGCTTTTTGTGCTATAAGGAGCAAGTTTTTACATTTAGTAATCAATTCCTCCTTAGAGAGTTCATCCAACGAATTTTTCTTAGAACCCTCCTGTTGATTCTGAAAGAGGAAGTCATAGTATAATACATCATACTACTACATACGAAAAATCGAGAGCACTCACAATGACTATACAAAGATGAATTCCCCTGAAATGGTCTGCTTATGCAGGTTATCCTTACTTTGATACAGCAAGTTGATTTATTATGTACGCATGTGTTCAGTTCAGTACTTAACAGTAACCTTATTCTTTTCAACATTTATTTTACACACTGTTGTTATATATCTAATTGTTATAGTTTTCAAGTTCCTTCCTTTGGTCATCCTATTACAGTAGGAAAAACAAGGCTTTGGAAGGATATGCTAGTTTCCAGAATATTATGCATTACATCCTTACAAATATAATCAAATTCAGTAATATAGGGAATAAATGGGTGTTTAACATTTTTTATTAAAAAATATAGAAACATAGTTATTTACATTTTATAGCCACCAAAATTTGTAATATTCTTGTGTTCTTGTATTACTACTGTAAGGTTAAGTGTGTCACGTAACTTCAAAGTCGGGCGTAAGATTCACCCGACTTTGAAGTTAAGCACCTCAAGTACCTATACTTCCCCAGAAATACCTACAATACCTCACTCCCTGTGCTGCTTCGGTCTAGATTACCAAGATCTCTAGATAATGAGATATTTGGTTCAGCAAGACTTTTAACTACATCTCTATTTTCAGATTTCACAAAATATTGTTTTTAAACCTAGAATACCTATTCAAGCACTGATTTTATATATCTTGGAAAACAGTTCTCAAAAGTGGCTATCCCATCTTGGAGAAGATTCATTCATAGGAAAAAAAAATTCCATAAGGTTTTTGCTGGTCACCTATAACAAGTTAACTTAGCTTAATCTTTCATCAAGTGTTTTCAAGTGTTTGAACAGTTAATTCATAATCATTACAAGAACCTGTAATAAAACTATTAAGAAGACGTAGAAAGGACAATTCAATTCCTAGTCACACTTGTGTTTATTGTGTGTTAATTGTGGTTTAAAGGCTGAATAATGTACCAAACCCACTTCGAAAATGCGGAAGGTTACCTCAAAGTTGCAACTACGCTTCATTTTACTATAACATAGGTACTAGGATACTTATTATCGCAAAGTATTTAAGAGAAATACATAATAATTCGTGGCAAAAGCTGGGCAGTAAATTCATACAATAAAACGTTTCAAATTACCTTACTTTCCGTGTTGTCCATGGTTATAATGATTTAGATTTATTTATTTCGATGCATAATCGAAATGTAATTAGTATAAATAAAAATTAAACACGAAGAAACCAAATGTACACGAAATAATGACAAGTTAAATATAACTTATCAGTAATATAAGTATCATGGAATGACGGAACGTCGGGACACTCGGGACGTCAAACGTCATTCGTCTAAAATTTATAAGATTGTAGAAGAAATGGCTCATACAAAATATATATTTGAAATGTTTATAAATTATTGGACATTATTATAATGTTTCAATGTAACTTTGGGTATTTTTAAGTTAATAAAACTAAAGTTGAATTGCTATTATTGCTAACTTATAAAAAGCAGTCAGAGAATATTTGCATTATTGTGTAGTCATAACCATATACCAATAGAACGTAGTGATTATATTCTCTTTGGTCATAATCGTCAATAACAATGTGGATTGTTACTACGTTGAATGCATTTTCCTTCCAAAATACGTAATTTTATACAGAAAATTTTAAAAGAACATAAAAAATATCCCAACAGTCGAAGGTTTAGAATTAAAAAGTTAATATTTTGTCTATGAACACTAGTGCTGTCCAACCTTCTAGGAATGACTCATGTTTAAAATAAAATTAAACTCCGATTTACATTTAATATAAAAGTATTATATCGGGAATATTATGTGTAATCTCGAATGTTCATATAAGTTATGATCTGTATATTAATAAAGGCACAACTTGTGATTTTTAAGGGTAAAAAATGAATGTTATTCTTAGTAAAGGGTTAAAATAAAACTTTTAGTAGCACAATATACATGAATGACTGTACTATAATGTTACTTTGCATAGCTGTCCGTTGCCACTTTACAACCTGGGATGATGGAGAAGTTTACTTACTACTTACTGAGATGGACAGCTGTGTTGATTTGTCGGAATCGGTCGTCCTAATTAAGTAAAGAGACCCACCCATACTCAATTCAGACTCGATTAACATAACAATAATATAACATGCCCTCGAGCCATTTTAGATGTGGCTTTGTGTGGGAGCCCATCTTATGTGGGTGTACCGTCTGCCGGAAATAAAATTGATTACCATTTTGTTAGGCAGACGTCCGATTTTATTCTCCCGTCCCGTCCCATGACTCGGGCAGGTGCAACATCCGCTCGGTGTACCCCTTACATTTTATTAAATTGTCGAAAGGGACTCTGCGTGTTGGCTTCGGCTCCGCGTACGCCTCCCAAGGGTCCGGAACACCATTGTTCCGTGATGGGAAAGACATATAACATAATATTATTACTAGAAAGTTGACCGGTATAACTTTCGATTTAATCTTATTTAGTAGTAGTAGTAGTTCACCCGAATGTGTACATACGACCCCCTACATCTCGGCAACCTGGACCTGGACGTATTTGGCTCAAAATCAAAATAGACAATTATCTTTACCTCATTTAACCATCTGTTAAATCTCACGTGGCCAAATCAACGATACTCGAGTTATCGTTGAACGAACTTACATACATACAAACCAAATGTCGGATTATTCAAACTAGGAAAACACATGAATAAGTAGGTAATGTCTTGATCATAGCCGTTGATGTCTTAAGTAAGTGTTATAGCCGCTTTAAAAGGGGCTTAGTTAGGTCCATGTCTTCCGCCTATATATCCTTGAATTCTATGTATGGCTTTCGCCTTTGCAACGATTGTCCTTTGCCAGATTTGTTTTGAACGACAACGCTTTTCTTTTTCCTTGGGGATTCCAATGTAGCCTTGGTATTTGTTTAGGATCCCTTTGGAGTACGTGCCCAATCCAACTCCATTTACCGCACTTGATCAGCTGATCGATCGGGGTCTGGTTGCATTATTTTCACAGCTCAGTATTTTATATTTTCTCAGGCCAGTACAGACAGATTAAAAAAAGCTGGCGCGGAATGTTTATGAAATTAATGTCAATTTCATACATTTTCCGCGATATATACCGAAAATCCAGTGGAGGCAGTGGTTAACAACACAGACTTGAAGCTGTCTTTTGTGACCTTCCACGTCTCACACCCATACAGCAAAACGGTTTTAACGTTTTATTCGGAATAGCCTGAGCTTAACTCTCCGTGTCAGTTTACTCTTCAGTCCCTCCAGTCTCTGACACGATGCACCCGGGGTAGGTGAATTTGTGTACTCGCTCCATAGCCTCCGTGCCAATATGCAGTGGCAAGGTACTTGTCGCTCTTCACCTAATTTCCTGAGTCTTTCGGGTGTTTACTTTGAGTCCCGATTTCATTTTCACAACGAAAGTCGTTCAGCTTGGCCTGCATATCGGTACGTCTATGACTCAGCTCAGCAGACATAGGTCATCGGCATAATCCTAATCTTCTAAGAATAATTACTTCTTACAAAACATACTAAACTGCTCATTACCAAGCTTAAATTACTGACATTTTTTAAATAGTCAAAACTAAAACTAGTAGAAAATAAAATAAAAAACAATGAAAAATTCACATACGGTAGAAAAGCCACAATAGAAATAAAGCATCTAAGATATATATTGTGTGCGCTTACAAGTGTTTTGATGTTGACACTGTAAACTTATATATGGACATGTTATTTTATGAATAAATGATTAAATCGTAAGCCTAACATATACTGAATCAAAAGTGTACCATTTAATTTAATAGCTAATTATAAATCATTAAATATATCCAATAATCATAACTATATTTCGAAAATAAAAATATGCTTTATATTGTACATAATACATGGTCACATCACTAGAGTAGAAGAATGAAAATGTATGATGGTCTTGGAATTGAAAGTAATGGCGGCTTCTCCAGTCATTGCTGCCTTAGATTTAACTATTGAAATAAGCCTACATTCATAATATAGATGGTTCTACTGAATTGTAGAGTATCTTCGCTTTAACCTTTTAGTGTGGTGATTACTTGAAATGTGACTTCGGCCTGCCTCCGAGTATTTATTTTTCCAGATACATACTTTTCCAGGTAGGTGAAATGAAATGTCTTCCAGGCATTATAAGGGATATGATTTTTGTCATCAATAGCTAGCTATGGCGCGTGTACAAGTAAATAATCCTTCTAATTGGCATTTGTCTACCTTATAACAAATATTGGCAACAACAACAAATAATTAAGTCACTTTCTGCAATTCCATTAATGTACCATAGTACATTCTGCTTTAAGTGTATTATAAATCCAAACACGAGTATGAACATTAAAGCATCTGAGTGGATGAAATACTTCAAGATACATACAAGATAACTTTCTATCCAATTATTTTGTATACTAACCAACATTATTTAACTACATGGTGGGTAAAGTAGAATTGTAATTGCAATCTACATAGTGTATAGCAATAAACTGTCTTTTTGTTGTGCTCGTAAGAAGCCTTTATATAGATTCTGTACTAGAAGTGTAAATTTTCTTATGCTTATGCTGACTATTGACTCCTTGCTAATTCTAGTTACTATTAGTGACTTATGATCCACATATCAATATATTGTTTGCATACTTACATGCTATGTACAAAAATGAATGCTTGAAATATAGAAACAGGTTTATTCCACCTATATGTATTTGCTGACTGCATATATTTGCTACAGGCAATGAATGTTGTGTTAATGCATGAGCTGATAACAAATTTGTTCGGATATGAAGCATCTCTTTTGTGTTTGATTTATTTTATTACCATCCTTTTTAAGAATATGTAATTAAATGGAGTAAAAACAGCACAATAATAAGATCTATATTTCTATCTAAATAAGGTCTGCTGTTATTGTGTTCTATGTGTCTGGTACAAAAAACACTGAAAGCCTGTTACTCCAGGGTGCACTTGAAATTCTGTACATAGAGTTACATGGTTCCAAATACATAACAAAGAAGACTAACTAACTAACTTACTAATTTTGACTAAGTCAGTTTCTTTAAATGGTTCTGTATGTTTATGTAATCCATGAACACAACAAAATTAAAGTTTACTTCTATCATTGTATTGTTTATTGTTATTTAATCATTGTAAAATAGTACTTACGTACATTCCTTATTCCCTAACATTTGGGTACAATGCAATAATAATCAACTTAAAACTAGCAACTAACATCAAAACTAATAGAAAACAAGAAATTACGAAAAAAAATTGCATATTGGTACAATGTCAAGTTAATTAAGTAAATACTATTCTAAATACGGCTATATAATTTTAACGGCCTCCTAGCCTAGTTGGTAGTGACCCTGCCTACGAAGCAGGAGGTCCCGGGTTCGAATCCTGGTCAGGGCATTTATTTGTGTGTTTATCACGAATATTTGTTTCTGAGTTATGGATGTTTTCTATGTATTTAAGTATTTATATGTATCTATCTATTATATATATCGTCGCCTAGTACCCATAACACAAGCCTTATTGAGCTTACCGTGGGACTAGGTCGATTTGTGTAAGATTGTCCCATAATATTTATTTATTTATTTAAATACTATGAGGTTAAATGCAACTTTTGGCCACAATACATTCAAGTTACCGATTGGATGCTGTCAGGAACAGATACTCTGAAGTAAGAAACAAAAAGAAGTTGCATTGCTTGATGTAACAGAGATATTTATTTTAGAAACTATGGTAGGCGAAGTTGATTTGTCTTTTATGGTCCATGTGGGTATTGTCGCGAGAATATATGATTTCTACTTTTTAATATATTTTTTACTCCGAATAGCAAAAGTGCTTTAATCTATGAGAAAAAATGTTATGTTTCAGACATTTAACATAACTAATGAAAGTGTCAAACTATCGGTCACTTTTACTATGGGAGGTCGATTTTTCTTCTGCCGAAAAGAATAATAGATCTCCCATAGTAAAAGCGTCCGATAGTTTGACACAATTTGTATGGAGATGTCGATTTCTAGTTGTCGTTTTCGAAGTTGGTCCCATAGAAAAAGTTGCAAAAGCATCAGTGCAATGATGAGTAGAATCAGAATATATAATTTTGTATCACGTAAAAGATTACAACCTGTATTTAAATGAAGAGTGCTGTGATTGAATAGTGTCAAAACTTTTGCGTTCGAACTTACAATCGAACATTGATTTAGATGACCGGTTGGCATAGTTGGTAGTGACCCTGCCGGCTAAGCCGATGGTCCTGGGGTTCGAATCCCGGTAAGGGCATTTATTTGTGTGATGAACACAGATATTTGTTCCTGAGTCATGGATGTTTTCTATGTATTTATGTATTTGTATATTATATATATCGTTGTCTGAGTACCCGTAACACAAGCCTTATTGCAGTAAGCTGCAGGACTTAGTTAATTTGTGTAAGAATGTCCTGTAATATTTATTTATTTATTGATAGACTTTATCTGTCATTAACTTATAACGTATTTAAAAACGTCCTATGTGTTTACAAACGTCATTATGACGAAACCGGCATGAATTGTACAGTCAAGGGCATAAATATCTATACACTTTTTGTCTTTTCAGCCATATGATTCCATATAAAGTAATGAAAAAGTTGTACGTATATTTATGCCCTTGACTGTACGCTTCCAATTAAACCACAACAGGCATTTATTTGTTTTTGCGCATTCATCATAAAAACTGTAGACAAGCAGAAATGTTGTGCATTATATTAATTTGTTTAACAAAGTGAACCTGCTGCAGAATGCAACGCGAATTTATCAAAACAAGAGACGAGTAGGTATAAAGAAGAAGAAAAACTTTGATCCTGACAATACTTATTTTAGTGCCTTTGCTAAGAATGTACAATAGCCACCCACAGCGGCATACATGCACTTCCAATCCATATCATTCTCCATTGACGCCTGCATCCGTGCGTAGTGTCCGCCGTAGTGGCGTTTTGTTGTAACGGTCCCATTCGGAAAGTTTTTGAGTCTACCTCTCTGTCGTGATGAAGGTTAGGAAACAGATTAAATTAGCGTCTGAAGATATATTTTAATTATTAGAAATCAGTATATTACTTTGGAATAAATATTAGTATGAAATTATAATTTTAGATGCTTGAATGAATTTTAGATGCAATTTAGCTACACAGAGACTAGTCTGGGCCTATACCACGAAAATCTAACGATTGCGGTTTTGTATCTCCATCTCTGTCACACTTGCAAATTGGAGTGACAAAGAGGTTTTCCCGTCAATGCCAATTTTCGATGTTCGTGGTAGGCGTGTTGTGTAGCTAAATTTACCCAACAGGGGAGTAGCGGTTAAAACGCTGGAGAATATTGAATCAAATAAATTTGTTTTAAATAATAAAAAATAAGTGAAGACCATACTTGCTATGCCACTATCTATTTATTGTTTGCCATTACCTACATACCGACTCAGTCGAAAAAGAGATGCTAAGCGAGTTTTATTTTCCGTATAATTGTAGGCATTTCTTTTGGCCCAGCTACTCCAAAAATTCAGATTTTTGATTTTGATATTAAATTGCAACGGTTAACACTCACGTATTTTTATCACAATAGGCGTGACATATTTACATGTTTGTGAGTGTTAACCGTTGCAATTTAATATCAGTATGTCTCACGAAAGTTTAAATTATATATTTTTGATTTTGTTAATTTTTACCAAAAGTCAAAAGTATAAAGCTGTTTTGAAGCTTTTGGTAAAAATTGTTGTACTTGTATGAGGTTTGAGTCAGTGTAATATCAAATCCAAAATTGTACAAGAATTTACATATTTTTAATATTATCATAATTTACATAAAAGTTTAAAATTGCGTTGCTTGACCAAACCTACACAATTATTACGTGATTCGATGTTGCATGAACTTTTTTTTATTAATATTGTTGCATCCATAGAACGGCAAAGTGGAGTAGAATGTCGAGTGACGAAGATAAGCCACCGGCGCCGCCCGTGCGCCTCACCAGCAACCGAACCGCCGACCGCGTGGACTCCGCTCCGTCCGTCGACATGAGGCCGCTACCCAAAGGTCTGTATCCACACGTAAAGAGGTATCTGGGTTTCCCCAAATTTCTCCACATTTTGAATGGGGTAATACCAATCACTTATTAAAAGAACTAGACACACAAAGCAGAACAAATACGTCAAAAAAGTGGGTCAGAATGACATTAGCAAACTTGAATTGATGATGATACAAAACCATAAATGTTTCGTAGGAAAAACAGCTTACTGACGTATTAAGTGTCTAATTCATAAACAGAACTACAAAAACTGACAAGAGTATATAGGCTGTTGGCACTTACGGAACGTCACGTTCCAAACAAGACTATATGAAAAAAAAAGAGTCGCAACTGCTGCACTTTTATAGCGTCATTTTTACCTCTACAAATTCTGGCATTACTTTTTATTATATTTGGCTCGACAGTCAAGGTAAAAATGGTACAATTATAATGAGTATTATAAACAATACAAAACTTACTTAAAAGGAGCATACTGACTAATAAATAGGGTACTAGCCTTTATTCGTACTGTGACTGATATTGGACGGACTATTGTGACAACCATTGACGTATCTCCCATTGTTATAGAACCGGATGACGGCGGTGACAGGAAAAAGAAAACGTTAAAAGCTAAAATTAAGGGATCGAAGAGCACAGCACATAATGATAACAAGCCAAACATTAGCTATCCAACCAATTTTGAGCACACGGTCCACGTTGGATTTGACGCGGTTACTGGAGAATTTACGGTAAGGATATACCTATTTTAATATTCTGGCAATTTTATTATTATTAAAGTATTATCGTGATTTGAAATGCGCGAGAAATATTAAGGCGACGATCAGGGCCTTTACTTTCTGTAATGTACACATATCACAGGACACATATCATTTGCTGACCATATACGGTCGTGCATATCCGCCAGATCTGCCAATAAATGTATGGGAAATTGATCTGACGGATGCCCGGCAGACACACCCACTATGGAAATCTGACGGGTTGCCCGAACGTTAGTGCTCTAAAATGCGTTCAGAAACCGTACTGGTACTGCCACCGTAGTACGAACTACCAACCGACTACCGTACTACCAACCTGCAGGAATTAACAGAACTGTAATTTTAACATTACCTCCTGAAAACAGTAGGTTTTTAGTTTAAATTTGAAATTCAAGTGGCTCTGTCTATTATAGTACCTATAGAAATTAAAACAGTTATCGATACGAAAGGCCATTTCAGGATGTTTTTTAACCCTTTGACCGCCAAGAACGCCTCAAGGCGTCGTGTGCTGTCGTACCTACGACGCCAGCAACGCCTAAAGTTGTCTCAGTCAAGGTGTACTTCGATCATGAATAAAATCTATTTAGAATCGTTTTTTATTTATTTTAATTAACTCGTCATTTTTGCGTTCTTGGCGCCTTTAGGCGTTCTTGGCGGTCAAAGGGTTAAAAAACATCCTGAAATGGCCTTTCGTATCGATAACTGTTTTAATTTCTATAGGTACTATAATAGACAGAGCCACTTGAATTTTAAATTTAAACAAATAACCTACTGTTTGTCTGCACATTCGCTGCATCTCATGTCGTTCGGACAACGCGAGTGGCCGGAGCGGCGGCCGAATATCAGGCGGCCATGAAGCGGCAGAAATATGCTCGTCTTGGCTCGGGGTACATTTTCGTTCCGTTCGCGGTGGAGACGGCGGGTTGCTGGGGTGCGGACGCGAGGCAGTTTGTGCGCGACATAGGCCGTCGCCTTAGGCAAAAGGGAGACGACCCCCGAGTCGTTTTTGGTGCAAAGGCTGTCCATAGCTATTCAACGTGGTAATGCCGCGAGCGTTATGGGCACTTTTGCACCGGAAGCGATGGGGAGCGGTGGTATGACTAACGGTTACGTAGTGTAATTAAATAGTGTATTGACTGACATGTTTCTGAACTAAATTTGTAATTTTATATAAATAAATTTATTTCTGATCTATAGGTAGATATTTTACAAGTACCTACACTACATTTCCCTATGAACTTTCCTGAACCCATCTTAGAGCACTTATGTGTGTAGATAAATAATCCAGTCATTGAACTGACAGTTTATATGGAACATAATATTGTCTTCTGTTACAGCGATTGTTATTCATTGAAATTAAACACTTTAGAACGTCATCATCTTAACCTTGTGAAAACGAGTGCTGTAAAGGGCTCGAAACGTAGGGTCATGGTGTTATAAACGCGATTAATCCGTTCTATAGTGTTTAATTTCAGTTTGTATGGAAATTTTAATTACTTGGGAAGTCATTTATAATAGTTTTTTTTTTTTGCGTAACGGATATATCGGGAGTCTAGTATTAAGTAGGCAATAAAATCCAACAAAACATCATTACACGCTAATCGTCACAAATATGTACACACATGTTACAAACGTTTTTCTTGTAAAATTGTTATGTATATATGTTTTTTAGCCGTTTAAAATGGGTCAGGACCAGTTTCTACCTGTTACCATTTGTTTCTAGCGAAATAACACATCTATCACCTGTGCCGTACATTTTGTAGATTTAACGGTTTTACGTGAATACGTTGTCTTCTGTTTTGGTTTTAACAGATAGAAGACAAATATGTTGTCATGTTCACAAACAAGAATAGTACATTACTGCAGAGGCCGTGAAGTAAGGGGTTGCAGGACGAGTTTGTGGTAGACTGATAACAAATTCTATGGTACTATGTATATTTATGTGCGGTTGCGGTTAAACATGGTGCTTGAATAGCTCATTCAAATGGCATCTTTAAAAAATAAAAAAGGTGGCAAATTAAACTATTTTTTCCTTATTAACTATTTACCTAGTAGTTATTTTAATTTAAATATTTCCTCACAATGTTTGAGACAAGCACTATACAAGCCTCGGCCGGAAGAGAAATTGCAGGGACTTGTTTTATCTACCACATAGTGATCCTGCAATCCCTTACTTCACGGCCTCTGCAGTAATGTACTATTATGTTCGATAATTTTCGCGAAAATATTGTAGGTCACAAAATACAATTCTACGAGCCTAAAGAGGCGACTCTGTTCCGAAATTTGTGTAAGTGTATCCCACTCATTAGAGGAGATGGATATACGTAGTGCGGTCCAAAAGTTACTGGCTGGAGAAATCTGGCGCCCCGAAAAAAAATAAAAAATATGTCATTGTGATCATCATTTATTCTGCTCTTTCGTTTATAGTTTTTAGATTTCTATCGCTTGCGGTTTTAATTTCACGGCGTTTAAAACAACGGGAAGTCTGAAATTTTTCGAAATGTATAAGTTGGAATATCGTTCCGTCATCAAGTTCCTTACAAAGGAAGGGGTCAGTTCCACCGATATTAAAAAAAGATTAGATGCTGTTTACGGGGACTTGTCTCCTTCATTTTCCACTGTGAAAGAATGGAGTAAGCAATTTCGTTTAGGACGGGAGACCATCCACGACGAGCCTCGCTCCGGTCGGCCTGTGGAGGCAGTCACCGACGACTGCGTCAAGTTAGTGGAAGAGGAAGTTCTAAGTGACCGAAGATTAAAGACCAAGGAAATAGCGGCATGAACAGGGCTTTCGAAAATTTCAGTTCTTAGGATTCTTCATGAACATCTTCACATGAATAAAGTTAGTGCCAGGTGGGTGCCGAAACTTCTTTCGACCTTGCAACGAAGTGAGCGAAAAGCATGCTCTCGGGAAGTTTTAGATGCTTATATGTAGAAAATACGGAGAGTTTTTTTTAGTCAATTGTTACTGGGGATGAAGCAATGGTTTTATACTATGATCCCCTTTCCAAAAGGGAATCGATGGAGTGGCGTCGATTTGGTGAAAAGCCACCTAGGGAGGCCAGGGTTACGCAATCCACCAAAAAGTTAATGGTTACCATATTCTGGGATTGTCACGGAATACTTTTGATAGACATAAAATAACGTAATACCACTGTGAACGGCAGGTATTATGCTACCTTTTTTGAACAATTACGAGAGGCAATCAAGGAAAAACGTCGAGGTAAACTTAGCAGAGGTGTGCGGCTACTTCACGACAATGCTCCCGTTCATACAGCTTCAATCACCAAGGCTGCTGTTGCCGAGTGTAGCTTCTAGGAAATTCGTCACGCCCCCTATAGCCCTGACCTGCCCCGAGAGACTATTATTTGTTTTCCAAACTTAAGGCAGACTTAAGAGGAAGAAGATTTTTCTTCTGATGATGAAGTGACCCGTGCAGAATACGCCCATTTTGAGGACAAAACTTCGGAGTATTTTTATATAGGGATTCAAATGCTAATTCATAGATCTGAAAAGTGTATTGAAATAGACGGAGACTATAGTGAAAAATAAAAATTTAATTTGTAAATGTATTGACTTACATATTTTTGTTTGTAAGGCCGGAAACTTTTGGACCGCACTACGTACAGTCACCGGCAATAATATCTTACGCAACAAAGGCAGCAAAAATATCTGACACGGTCTTATTTGTAGAGCCTTAAGAGCGTGTCACATATTTTTGCGGCCTTCAAAGTGTAACATACTATTGCCGGTGACTGTACAACTGCTGCAGTGTTTCTCTTGGAAATGGTTCCCTAACAACTTATAGTATAGCATGTAATGTGACATGACATCATTGGACTTTCAGGACTATGTAAACAAACGGCGTCACTTTGATTTATCACTGTTACTCCTTAAAGTTTCACACCACCTCATCAAAAGTCATTGAAAACATACACTATTAAAATAGCCTTTCTCGTAAAAAACAAATAATTTAGGAAAAATTACTTAATCTTGGAAATTTCATTGAAAATTCAATACGATTTAAAAGTGACGTTATTTCGACAAAATGCAATGACGTTTTTGTTTCTTTTATATTCTACGTTTGTCTATGACGTTTAGGGATGTGACTAAACTTAGTGACATTGTAATGCCGGTCCTCACGGTATCTACCTGATATAGGCATAGTGTACACTACACGGTAAGTAAATGAGTAAAGGATCTTAGCGTAAGGTATAATATACTTAAAATTAAATAAATACCTAAATTCAGATGCGGATGCATGCAGTAGAAGAAATGCGTGGATCATGTAATAGGAGAAGAGCATAAAATGAAAAATTTAGACAGCATCATCGATAGGGTATACCTTTTATAATTAAGACTAGTGACTCTAGTAAAACTTCAAGCACCGATTTTTCAGAAGATTGAACCGATTAAAAATATGAAGATGAGATGTGTTTTACTTTTGGTATTTTAGTAATCGATTTATTTTGACTTAAAATAGCACTTCCCCATCGCTAGTAAATTCATCATTCAAAGACAATTTCAATATGGCGGTTTGTTTACACAGTCCTGAAAGTCCAATGACATTCTCTTTACATGTATTATGTTATGTGTGTGCTCCCTTTGGTGAGCCAGCTGTCAATAAATATGTGTGACGTTGGTGACAAAGGCTAAATACTTAAAAATAGGGGATGTTTTTTACGAGTAATATTTGAATAAGATTTCCTTGACTTAAAACAATCAGGAAATAAATAGGTGTTCTTATTAGATTCATTGTAAGGGGTTGACAACACCTAATTCATGTTTTTTAAAACAGCTTTTTTTAAGAATTTGTATTTATACTGAAAAAAAAAGTTGATATTCATCATATTTCAAAGGCCGTAGACGGAGCCTATATTAATTTAACAAAATCGTCTCGCTGGATAATATTAATAATTGCAAGGATTAATCATAAATTCGTCATTGAACGGTTCTGTCTTAATTTTTTGACTTATTCGCTTGAAATAAAAGCACAATTTAATTATACTCATATCTAAACCGCCAATTTGTCGCATTTCACAAATAGTGTGGGGTTGTTCTATTTTAATATTTTTCGTGTTTTTTCCTTCTAAAACCAGGCTGCAGTGTGCGGCGCGACTTGGTTTTTGTCAGCCCCTTAAGGCGCTATAATCTTCTTTTGTGGCCTTTTATAATGATTAATATTAAGTAATATATAGCTTTTTTACACTTACAGTTTTTTTAATGCTTTGCTGTGTTTGAAATCGGCAACATATCGGCAGTTGTGCTGTACGTGCCATATTTTTGATGCTGTAGAATATTGTTATTATATCTTATTAGCAATAGTAACAACTATATCTGAACACAAAATTTGTCGCCTTATGCACGAACACACTTAGGTTACATAAATTAGAGATTGGAACCATAAAGAAAACAAACCAAATCAAATTCATAAAATCCTCATTTCAGTCATCAGTAGTCTTCACTCATCACTGAAAATAAAACACTTTTGATTGATTGATTAAATTCTAATAGTGTTGATGAATTCTGGTAGTTCGCTCGTGGTGTCTGGGGTACTTTAGTTTGCGGTCAAAATTGTTTTAATCGATATTTTGCTTAGACTCTTTGTGCCAACAAATATTTACATAACGAAACAAGAAATCCTAACTTTATTTTGTAAACAGCCGCAAAAAGATGTATTTGTCACAGTCCCTTCTGGTCACACACCTGAAAGTGCAAGCATCTATGCTTGCTTTCATAACTTTTTGTTTGCACAGTCACTATCTAGGACTTAAGACCGGTTTGCTATTTTGTGTCAGTTGAGTAAGTATTTTAACTACAGTTCATAATGAAAACGTAAGCTTAAATAATTTATTAAATCCGCCCTGTAAACTGCTTGATGCCTGTGAAATTGTTGACCATACATAATTATCATTTTTGGCATTAAAGGGTCGCAGCCAAAATTTAACATTTCATGCTGGCCTTAATAATGTGTAGGCTGAGTTTAACATTTCATGCTGACCTTAATAATGTGTAGGCTGAGTTTAACATTTCATGCTGACCTTAATAATGTGTAGGCTGAGTTTAACATTTCATGCTGACCTTAATAATGTGTAGGCTGAGTTTAACATTTCATGCTGACCTTAATAATGTGTAGGCTGAGTTTAACATTTCATGCTGACCTTAATAATGTGTAGGCTGAGTTTAACATTTCATGCTGACCTTAATAATGTGTAGGCTGAGTTTAACATTTCATGCTGACCTTAATAATGTGTAGGCTGAGTTTAACATTTCATGCTGACCTTAATAATGTGTAGGCTGAGTTTAACATTTCATGCTGACCCTAATAATGTGTAGGGAAATTACTTTTCGATTTATTAATAACTTACAAAAACTATAACTTACCAAAGCTGTGTTAAATTTTGTCGTTACCTAACAAAATAAATTATAAAATAGAGACAAAAGATCATTCTGTTGTACGAGGGATGTTCTTAAAGTTGTTAGCTGTTTCGGTTCACATTAAGCGAATAGCATGTTATTTATACTATTATGAGTAATCTTGCAGTACAATATAAATACATATCTTCTTTTTGCATTTACGCATTCAAAATTGTCTATGCGAAGACACATGGTACTTCTCATATCGATAAATTTAAATATTTAACACAGAAAAACAAAACCTTTACTTACTAAAAACAATTTTATAACATCTGTATGTTTGCTGCAAGATTATGAATAATATTCAATTGCCATAAATTGGGCCGCAGCTAGTGTTGTGAATTTAAGAGGCCATCAATACGATTTGTACGGAAAAGCAACAAAAGCTGATTTTTGACGTTGTACTACGAAGAAACGGTGAACTGTATGTGAAAGTTGCTAACTATGTTTGATAGCTCATTTCCTAGTATTAAAAATTTCAGCTTCTAATGTAAGTAAAACTCAGTGTTTTAACTTTTACTATACAATTACTGGCAGTTGTTTTCAGAAAAGCGCGCGGAGACAAAAGTTTGACTTCAATCTCTTTTAACACGATACATGAAAACACATGTTTTTTCGGGTTGATATAATATTGTAACATGGTTTTATTTAAACTTTCGGTCCCATATTTCCAATTATTTACACAGATACCCAACTACTTCGATTTTGAATATGCACATTTTTCGATAAAAATACACTGCAAACACAGGGATTCTCGCAGTAATTTTGACAAAATATTGGGATGATTTGTATACAACATTAAAGTTTATTCTTTTAAGCTCATGTTGAAGTCGAAAAATACATATTTTTTTGAATTTCCGTATTATTTTTTTAAATATTCAAATGGTGTATAAATTCCGATGCGCGCGGGCTGAGTCCTCAGTACCGCGCGTGCGCTCGTAGAGGTAGGACCTGTGCTGTTCTCTGTGGACTGTACAATATGTTTGTTTTGTTGCGCTAGGAAGTGCTGGAAGCGTTTGGGAAAGTAAATAGACCGCGACCAACCACTGACGAAAGTATTTTACAGTTTTGATTATATTATAGACCTGTATGAAATAAAAAAATCTAATAATTTTATCGAATGTCATTGTACCGCAACCAACCCTTCTTGATACTTTAACCATCCTTCGTAACCCACGCCCACGAATTACCGGGCTGTCATATACTTTGATGATCTTTGATCCCCAATAAGTACCTCCTTCCAGCCCTTCCTACATTAGAGCCCGCGAATTATGGGGCGTGGGAACAAAGTGTTTCAATTTTTCAACTGACGAGTCAGTAGCAAGAGTTAAGAGGGACAGTATGGAGAAATGTTATTAGGGTGACGGTACCCATTATGAACAATTTAAGCTGACAGACACGAGTTATGGACACTTCATTCTTAATTCAAATATCATCATATGCTTGTCAATTGGTTGACACAAAATAAATGTATGAACCTTATTTCCTCATAATAAAAGTGATTGTTCGTTACTGGTTTCTTGACCATTACTGGTGCCACCACCCTAGTCAGGGATAACCATATTGCTATATGAGCAAAATCCGGAAATAAACCCGCCAAGTGCGTGTCGGACCACGCATAATTGAAGGTTGTGTACCGTTATACGATGAAAATATTGTGCAAGAATAAAGGCATAAGTGCCTTCACATATCAAGGCACTTAACTGTATTTTTGTAATTATAGTTTTTGGCAAAAAAGGCTTAACCAAATTTGTTCAAAATAAAATAATTTTCCTAACTTCCTGAAGTTTTCACATTTTTAGGGTTCGGTACATCAAAGAGAAAAAACGGAACCCTTATAGGATTACTTTGTTGTCCGTCCGCCCGTCTGTCTGTCCAGTCCAGACCGTTTATCTCGGGAACGAGTAAAGGTTGCAAGTTAAAATTAATACCACATACACAGGTCTGCAGTCTCTTGAAGCTGCAAAAAAACTAAACCTTTACATCAACGCAATCAAAAGATACGGTCATTCCCATACATTTGCAGTGGGAATCAAAATGTATAGGGTACTTCCCGTTAACATAGAATCACGAAATTTGACAACAAGCAAGAACTTCTAGCAAAAATACAGGAAAAAATCCGAAAACCGTATAACTGCCGCACACTGAGAGTTCCATGCCACTTTTGTGTGGAGCCCTCGGCGGGCAAGTCCGACTCGCACTTGGCCGGTTTTTTAGACCTCCCGATACTCGATTAACCAAATTTTTGTTCAAGAAGCCTTTAAGTTATTTCTAAGGACCTATCAGATGATGTGCCAGAAGTAGATATTTGACAAAAAAAACTGGAACTCAAAAAAATATAGTGCTTTTAAAAATAAAATTGGTTAAAGTGAGTCAGAAGCATTTTTTACTTATTACCATTTGTTTCTAGCGAAATAACACATCTATCACCCACGCCGTACATTTTGTAAGTATTACCGTTTTACGTCTATAAGTTTTCTTCGGTTTTGCTTTTAACACATAGAAGACAAATATGTCGTCATGTTCACAAACAAGAAAAGTATTTACTACCGTAAATTTCAAAAATCGACTTAGTTAAGTTTTATTTTTTACTTTCTACCTACTTCTGGAAGAAAAGTTTTTAGGACTTTTGCATATATTATCTATAAATATCCCATTCGAACGTAATTTGAAAATATTAGGCTATTATAATTTAATGTCTGTGAAAACCGTATCTTTCCTGGGTTAGTTTTCAAGATTCGTCGATCGAGTTCTTATACGCCCTTGACAGATAGCAACAAGCAATGCCAAGTTTGTTTCCTTTTATTCGAATAAACAGTACAATATTTGTATATTTCGAGTTTTTTTATGTACTTACTCTAACATCCGCATCCCTATCCGTGAATGTGTGCCTTTTGATATCCGCATCCGCGGATGTCACAAATCCAGTATCCGTAACATCCCTGTCTAAAATATATCCAAATCACCATCACCCACCAAAATCAATCACCAATACCAATTAGTAAATAGGTATGCTTAGAAATGTACCGCTAACAAATTCCTATTCCAAAATAACATCGGATACTATTTAGAGACATTTGACGTTCGAATAAAAATATTTTTAATCTTATGAAGTTATGATGATACAAATTAAATTTTTTAACACTACACCACGTACGCGAAGTAATAGTTGATGTTCGGACGCAAGTATCAATAATGTTTGGTCCGCGCGTCAAGCTAAAGGCCTTGCGAGTTACGACGGTGCTACATACTATGAAATCTATGAATGAATGCTCGCTCCCGTTCGCACTAACCGCACCTGCTATGCTGTTCGAATAGGATGGCGATAATAAGTTTGTATTCCTGATTGTAGTGTGTGTCCGCACACAGATGCGTGTCGGCCGGCGCGCAACTGGCGGTAATAATATTGAAATGCGAGCGAGCGGATTTTGTTATAGGACTCTTAAGCGTCGAGGCGTAAACTAAAAACCTCGAGTCGCGACTATTGAGTCTAGAAGCCTCGAACCTTAAAGCCTCGACCGTATAAGCCTCAAATTAAAAGCTTCGTGTTGCCGCCATCGAACACATAAACCTCGAGTCTTTAAGACTCGAGCTTTAAAGCCTCCTAAACCTTCAAGGTTTAAGTCATTAAAGTTTAAAGCGTTTTAAGTCTTTAAAGCTTTAAATAAAATCAATATTGTTTTTATAGTTATACAGGATGATCCTACATCAATAAAAGTACAAAATATTAGGTTCCTCGGGCCCACGGTGTATACTTAATAACTATAGAATACTAGCATATGACGCTCACTATTTGAGCTCTTAGCGCTTGACTCAGGTCTTCGAGGTTTGGGAGCTAGAGCTTTTATTAAGCCCGAGTTTTTAAAGCTTGAGGTCTCTAATAAGCCCGAGCGTTAAAGGTTTTCTCTTAAGAGCTCATAAAAAACTAGAGTCGTTAAGGTTCGAAACCTTTTTTGAGCTCGAACCTTAAACGCTTAAGTCTTCAAAGCTTAAACCTTCAAGGTTGGCGAGTCTTTAAGGTTCAAAAGTCTTCAAGACTAGTCTTTTAACAACACTAGCCGCAGCACCTAAGAACTTTCGGAACAGCTTCGTATAAAGGTAAATTAATAATAATTCATTCAGTGTACGTAGGAGTATCAGGTAATTTTAATGTAACATTCAGGTCGTTTTGTAGCATCTACATGTACCTTCTTGACCCCTCCTTCCTTAGTGACCCCTAGATAAAGTTACTAATAGTTCTCGACTGGTAATCAATGTAATCATATCTTTGTTTATTATTAAAAATTTGTAAAAACATATGTTTAGTAGGTACGTTTTGTTTTAAAAAGCATTAAAGTGGACGGCCCAGTGGATGACACTTTATGGAGGAAATTCAGGCATTTATGAAACATACTTACTATAGGTATCTATAGTAACGGAGTAATAAAAATATACCGTAAATAAAGTTGTGGGCTGCAATTCGATCGTTTATATGTGTTGTTTCTGTTTATATGTATTGTTACAAAAAAGAAATTACCTATGGGTGATTGACAGGATGACTTAGATGTATGAAAAATAAATAATATGATTTTAGCATATTGCAATTTGGGGTTGGAAATTTCACATGAAATTGTAATATTCAACTGATGTCTACCAGTTTCTTAGCAGTATGGGAAATGTGAGAGAAAGGTTCATCGATTGTCATACACGTCTCTTTCGACATACAGAATGAACGTTAAAGCCAAAAGTTGGCCGCTTGACCCTTCTGAAGTAGGTTTATAAAATTCAAACGAAAAACGCTCCGTAACAAATCTACCAAAATAATTATTCGCAAGAGCTGATAACTTTTCCTCAAGCTGCCATTTATAATTCAAGTGTTCAAAATAAATAGTTAAATTGTATATAGTTATTTACTTATTTGTCACTTTAAATTACTCATTATCAATCCGGGTGTCTGTACACAATATACATATGTACTCGTATATGTGACCGTAGAATTGTGAGTACCGTTAGTTTATAAACTAATGCGCGAGATTTTAAACAAACGGATAGTTTAGATTAGGTTAGTTTATAATATCTCTCGTCAAATTATAAACTGTCGGGAGTTCACAATTTAACGGCGGGGACATATAATTATCATTGAATAAACCGAAGGTAGAAAGTAGTTAGTCGTTAGTCAGTATTTGAAATGTTCATAATTAAAACCCTTATTTCGTAATTAAACATTGGGATTTGTGATGTTAGATAGAAGCCTACGTATTCTGTAGATTTTAGGTACACCGTTTAGAGATGTATGTATGTATGTAGAGGTATACCTGGTAAATCAAATAATCTATGTACTGGAGGGAGTGCCATGATTATCGCTTTTGTTTCAAGCTGCCTATAACAGTAAGTAATAGCATATTGTATTAGCATAGTTATTATATTATGGCTTGTGCTTGATATGTTCATATTCTAAACTTTCTACTTGTTATATACTTTATTTGAATAGAAATATCTTCCCACAGAAACAAAAAATAACCATTACCATGGACAAAAAAAATCTTGAGGTCTGACAATGTCCATAAAAGTCGTGTTTTCAATGTAATTTTTTACGTCTGTCTAAAATAAATTGCCGTCAATAGATGGCACGGCGCTCGCACAACTGCAGCAGGGGTCGTTTAAACCTTACACCCACTGACGTACGAATGTGATACGTCGCGTCGTTAAAGTCGCTATGACGTTCCGTGAAAGGTACCGCAAAAAAACACGTCAGTGATTAAGGGTTAAGCAAGGGGTCCATTTCGGAGCAACGCGACTTTATATGAAGATTGTTAGCTTCGTTCATGCCGGGTCTTACTGCTAATGCCGAAAGACGGACATGGTTCAAAAATGGTTCAGCTCCGGCAGGTTTTTCAGATGTTGCAAATTGTGATACCCAGCAGGGTCAGTGATATTTCCATTGTTACGCATATACGAGGTTAAATTAAACATTTCCTACATTTAATTTGGAATATTGCTTATAGTACCTACATAATATTTAGCATCTTATACTACTCAAAAGAAAAATAAGGGCCACTGAGAGTTTCGATCATTACATGAAAACTAATATGATGTTTATTTAAATATTGACTACTAATTTATTTTTTATAAGACTTAATGCGAACCAAGGTTTCGTTTATTGTTATTAAAAAATAATACAGGATGCTTTGTGGAAACTACAGCCTGTAAAAATTTAAGAGAACTTAGGAATTTGCAATATTTTCTGCCACCAAAAAATCTAGTAACCAATGATTTTTAAAATTAATAGTGAAAAGAACTATACTTCGTTTTTTTAGCATTAAAAAGACCTTTGCAGAACGATATATAAGGTTTTTTATCGGGCACATTCTGCGGATCGAACAGTGAAAACGAGTTAAAAAATATCACGTACTTATTATCATATTTTATTAATACATACATTGATATTGACATACACAGAGAAGAAACATAATATTAGTTAATTTATATTCTAAGATGAAAAGATAAGAATTTTAATAAATTGCGTTTACAATTTTTCATGGAATGGTTGTACATTAAAAAACATAAAGAGGCAGAGTTCTCACACGGAATGGTCTATTTTTAAACGTCAGTGTCACTATCTTAGAAAGCATAATTTAAGCTAGATCCAATATGCAAATATTGTTTAATTTTAGATTGAAAACTTCATAGATAAAATTTAGTAAATATAAAATCGGTACGATATGAGTTACCTAAGTACATCATAATAAAAAGAATTACTTAGATAAAACCGCGAAACACACTAAACAAAAACCTTCAATATTGAACTTTTTTCTAAATTGCCGCCATCTTGCTTATAAACACTTAAAACATTGTTTATACCCAACAAGTGAGTAATAAATGTGAAAACTATGCGTTCAGGTATCGGTAAATATCAAATGATATGTATGTACATAAGTTCCTAGAAATTCACTGATATCGGCCGAAATGGAAGAAGGAAGGTTTGCGACCACTGCTAATCTTAAAAAAAACGAAGTATAATGATATACTCATTTACAGGAAGGTAAGAGTTTAAGGGCTTATCAAAATAGTACATTACATACCAAGGCCGTTTAAGTGGGAAATGCCTGGGATTCCATGTAATTGTCGGCCGAGGCGAAGCCGAGGTCGACTAACATGTGATCCGAGGGTTTCCCATTTACCGGCCGAGGTTTGTATACTATTTTTCAGCCCGACGGAGCCGGCAGGCGGCAATTTAGTTTTGCGTAAAGTGGCGCTAACCGGCCGGAGGACTGAAAATAATTATAAAAGACAACTAAACAAACCGTGTGTCACAATCACGTTTGTGGACGGACTGTTTAGTCTTTTTTGATAATTATGTTTAAAAAAAGGAAAAACCAAAAAATATCGAAAAAAAGGAAAACAGACACAGATATCGATAATATATGGTTTCAAAAAATCATGGCTTGAAATACCAATGAGGAAACAGTCGAGTACATTTGTATGGAGAAATGACCAGTCCTGTTGGCTCTTAACTTTGACTATAAGAGATACGAGTATCTTCATAAAATTTCATACACTAGAAGCTATGTATATTTTTGTTAAATTTCAAGCTCAGTATGCTTAGCACAACTTACACTGTCGCCTGTCACTTCATACATTAAGTCGCGGCCGAAGTATGGACTCGCGCGCGAGAACGTAACATATGCTAGCCCACCAGGTGGCCCTGCTGGGTAGTATCATTCATTTCAGACATATCTAAGAAACTCTTCCTCTCTTAATGTATTTTCTGACAATATTTAATTTTTCGGTAAATAGCATAGCATGCCTGCTACTTAATTAATGTTTAATTTTACTTGTGTAAGTATTTAGATTTACTTTTTATTAAAATTATCTTTAACACGCAGGTATTCAGTTAGTACTTTACATAGTTAACTTTTGATGTTATAATATTGTCTTCTGTTTCTCGATTGTTGTGATTGTGGTACACCATGACCCTACGTTTCGAATCCCTCGTTTTCACAGGGTTTAAGATAATGACTGAGAGAAAGAGAATCCGTTCTTAAGTTTTTAATTTCAATGTACCTATTCTTCGGTAATGAATAGTAAGCTACATACATACATAGTTAATACCGTTCATAAAGATCGCCATCGGTCAAAGTGTTTTTCTGTGTAATATTGTTCGCGAGCCCTACGGAATTGTATGAAAGATATCATAAGTAGAGCTACTTATGATATCTTACATACAATTCCATATATCACAACATACGTCGTGTGTTTATGTCTAAAATGGAGCCCCACTGTTTATAGTCCATGGGCCTGCCAAGAAACCGGTATAACTTAGGGGTACCAAATTTCCTTTATACAGCAGTTAATTAAAAAAAAACGATGGCCATCTCCCAGAGGTAGCTAATAGAAATGGCAGCAAGATGGCGTGTGTAAGACAGTTATGGGAATACATATTTTGGGGGTACTAAATCTCCGTTTTACGGCAGTTAGATAAGCACCTTAATAATGGCGGCCAATCAAAGATGGCGGGTATCAAATTTTACAAAATCGACTATATCTTGTGTGTTTACGTGGCCATCTTGGCCTTAAGAGCCCGGTCATATGTTCAAATACGCGCGAGATACGACTTTTACACAATAACCCGCGAAAATATAACATTAACACTTTATCCTAATAAATAGGCATACCCAAGTATCCCCAACTATACAAGCAGCTACTCAGCCACCCAATATCTCGATATCCACTACTTACACTTTCCTCAATACTCTCAGTCTCTCATTTTTTAAATATTGTAAGAGCGCGAAGTCCACTCTCATCGAGCTCAGCGAGCGGACTGCCGAAGCAGCGTTTACGCCGATTATTTTATACTGCTCTTTAGAGTGATTTCAAGCGCTGGTTTTTAAAAATTATATTTCTATAAGTATTCCGAATTTATAGTTTTTGGATAGAGTATGAAGTAAACTTTATATCTGCAAATTTATTTGTGTAAACATAATTACTGTTTAGCCAAAAAAATTGGTCAAAGTGCGTGTGCGTGTGCGTGCGTGTGCGTGTTTTTCTATCAAAATTTGCCAAATTTAAAACATTTTTACTTAATCATTTTGTGTGAAAATGTTAAAAAGTGTTTCATTTATTCCATAAAAATTTGAGTAAGATTTAATAGCAATAAAGTCGAAAACAAGATATATGTTTAAAGCTCGCTGCGCAAAAAAATGCTAAAACAGCTGTTAGAAAATGGTGGATTTTTCGAAAACTGACTACAAAATTGAAAATATTTTTCATTTATTCCATTCACGTTGAAATTATCTTTTATGTTTTGTATCAAAACGTGTGAAAATGTTATTGTAACTATGAAAATTCATATCAAAAAGTTGAGCTAAATCGGCTCAATTTATATACCGGGTAAAAAAAATATATTTATATACCGGGTGTAAAATAAGATTGTGTGTAAAATCTAGTGAATTTAATAGTAGACATCAAATTAAATGTATTAAGAAATCTGTGTCAAATAAATCGAAATATAGGATGTAGACTGAAATTCAATAAAAAATTGTTTACGCATTTTAAACAATTCAAACAAAAGTTAATTACACTTTTACACAAGATGAGCATGTAAAACACAAAAAAAAACATGAAATTGTCATTATTTCTGTAATAATTAATTATATAATGGTTGATAAATGATAAATATCTTTATTTTTAATTTAGGTAAGTACATTACAAATATTACAATGGACTTATGAAGGTAAAAAAAAAGCTTCTACCGGTTCTAACCCTACACCACAGCCGGAGAAGATTATTACCGGCAAGAAACTCAGCAGACTTATTTTTTCGAAACAAATTACAAAAGTTGTAAAAATATTTACAATATGTGGTTCTACAATAAACCACATCAAAAGAAAATAGTGAAACAGAAAGACTACAAATCAAAAATAACAAAATTAACACCTTCAAAACACAAAATGTAAGGTTGGTTTGAGCGATACAGTGTATACGTAGTGCGGTCCAAAAGTTACTGGCTGGAGAAATCAGGAGGTTCGAAAACAAAATGTTTAAGTGATCGTCATTTATTCTGCTCTTTCGTTTATAGTTTTTAGATTTCTATCGCTTGCGGTTTTAATTTCACGGCGTTTAAAACAACGGGGACTCTGAAATTTTTCGAAATGGATAATGGTCATCAAGTTCCTTACAAAGGAAGGGGTCAGTTCCACCGATATAAAAAAAAAAGATGCTGTTTACGGGGACTTGTCTCCTTCATTTTCCACCGTGAAAGAATGGAGTAAGCAATTTCGTTTAGGACGGGAGACCATCCACGACGAACCTCGCTCCTCCGTGTATTGAAATAGACGGAGACTACATTGAAAAATAAAAATATAGTTGTAAATGTATTTACTTATTTTCTTTGTAAGAACTGAAACTTTTGGACCGCACTACGTATAACCCTTAATTTAAAAAAAGTAAGGAGTTAGGATGAATACTACTCGAGATGTTTGATTTTATAAAACTGGACATCCGCTGTCTTTGATTACCCGCTATTTTTGTTAACTACTACTGTAAGATGGCAATCGTTCTTATTATCATTTTTTCACGTTCCTGTAAGCTTACCTAACTGCCGTGAAAAAGAAAATTAGTACCCCCAAAATTTACCCATAACTGTCATACATCGGACATCTTGGAGGCCATCGTGGGGATGATACACGCAGATTGCCTAACTTAGAACGATCTGGGCTCCTTCCGCAGTAGAACATCTCTTGCGATGCGTATGCTTTCAACGCATCTTGTGTGACCTAGTGAAGTAACTTTGCAGTCAGCCCTCAAATCCGAAGTTTAACATCTTAGTTCCTTGCACGTTTCTTTAGCCATGCAAGCATTGCTCTTTATTTATGTTATGGCATGCAATGAGGTATGCGTAATTGTATGCGACGTTACTAGTATAACAGTAATCAGCTAACCAGTACTTATAATACATTATGTATATGATGGATTAGAATGTAGCTATTATTTATTTAATGTTTTTGTATATGCTTCTTTTTCGTTATGTCTCTCTGGGGAGTACTAATTATCATAACAACCTTTCTGTGCATACGTTTGTGAAATACAATGGGACCTGTATAAAGGATCGGGAGCCGCCAATATGTTGCAATTATGTTTTCCACTGTTACCAGGTTCCACTGTTTAGTGTGATTACTGATTACGATTGTCTTCTTTTAACCTATCGTATCCATTTCCTGCAATTTGTTTAAATAAAAATAGAATATGCTCTTATGGTTCCAAAAACTGACCCTATTTCAGTTTAAAGAATGAGATTAATTATATTTTCAATAAAATTAAATTGTGAAATGCTCCGATCAAGGTACTGACAGAAACACTGAATCAGATGCTTGACGTCACAACTTTGAACTCTTTTATCCGTGACACATCACACGGTCGTATTACCTTCGAAGACAAACATCACACACAAAAATCTGTATAAACTTTTATTTTTTTAAATGTGGCAAACCCGTGCATTTTAAAGAACTAATGAACAGTGTTTTTGCCTGCGGTTTTCTTCTCTACATCACTGTTTTTAAGTTGGGACTCGCACGCTATGATACTGCCGAGCGTTTTAGAGTAAGGTTGAGTAGACATAAAGTAATGCAATTTATTAATACGTATATTTAGCTGAAATATTGTGTTTTTCGGAACCAGGAGAATTGTAGGTACTAATAATGGGAAAGGGTATTTCAAAAAATTTGTCATCACGCCTATTAAATACCCTACATACTCGTATCTACGTACTCCATTGCCGCATTTTTGTGTTTTTATTTTTCTTCGTTGCGGAAAGAAAGAACATATAAAATTGTTACGCACGTCGAGGTCAAGAACACGCGGTATTATTTTTGTATAAAATTCCAAATAAATATTATTACGTATTTAAAGATTTACAAAACATAAGTAAATATAAACTAACAAATGCGTATTCAATATACAAACGGGCAGGTTCTGGGAAAAAAGTTACGAGGTTGGAAAAATACTACGTTGTTGCTCGGCTTCCTCGTCGAACTCAGTGGTTCCAGGTACCTAATTGTTTTGTTTGTGTACTATGTTTATAGAAATGGCTAGAATCCTTTCCACGCGTATTGACGGCAATGTCGCATAAATTGGTTGGCACTACACATCTTGTCACTCTTCTTTTCTTGTGATCTTTGATCTCATACGTTCTGCTGCTCAGCATGCTAATAAAATACCTTATACGAAAAATATTGTAAAAGAAAACTTAAGGTGTAATAAAAGTATTTTAACCCAATTGTAATACATATTTCATTGTCATCAATCATCGTGCCTATTACGAGTACATACCCTTCATAAAGAATACGGATCCAACCGCAAAATCTACAAACAGATTTCTATTATAGCGACATTTATTAGTCTCCTCTCTGAAAATTGCCTTATTTAGAATTCCAGTATTAATCTCCTTTTAGGAGGTAAATGTCCATAATTTAGTCCTTGTCGTTTCCCTAGCTAGTGAATATGAACTAACCTATATTATTTTGCTCAAAACACCGTGACAGACTGGTCAGTCGGGAGGTTGTCTCCTCTGCATATTTCTACTTTCTACCACTACTTTCTCCTACTACCTTTTTTTTTATATAGTTTATAATTTTTACTTGGTTAGTTGTGTATCAATTTACCTAGATTTAGTTATCTAAATCAGCAAGTGTCATCGTGCCTATTTCCAATTCACTTGCACCACCCGGGGTTAGTCACATAACCCGGAGGTATGCGCTTTTTTCCGCTGCTCAATTCCGCTGATGATAAGGTGCTGTGAGCCTTGCATAGGTTAATAGTCCATGGGCCAGCCAAGAAACCAGTATAACTTGGGGGTACCAAATTTTGTTTTATACAGCAGTTAAACATGCTTATTAGGATGTTAAATTACTATGATGGCTATCTCAAAGTAGTAGCTAACAGAAATGGCAGCCAATCCAAGATGGCGGATGAATGACAGATTGGTCGCCATATTTTCTTTGGCCGCTGTTTGGAATTTTTGGCCTGCTAGAACATGGACTATAACGAATTATGCTCGTAATTTAAGCTGACATGCGCGCGAACAGGTTGCGAGCGGCGCATTTAGCTAGACTCAACGTACTTTGAAAGTTGCCGCATATCATAGCAGCTCTGATACTAAACCGAAGTTATGGAACTCGTCCATCCCCTTTAGATTAAAGCCGTCTGTAAATAGTAGTATGTGCTGATCCAGGGAATGCCGGAAGCATGGGCGCGGCTGCTCATGGCGTCGAACATCAGCAAGCAGGAGCAGAAGAGCAACCCGCAGGCCGTGCTCGACGTGCTCAAGTGGTACGACGCGTCCGCCACACAGCCGCCGCCCTCCAAGTACATGACCTCTGCCCAGATGCATACCACGCACTCAGGTATATACATCTAGTATTCTAATCCTGTATAATCTGGATTTATACAATAGGCTAGACGACTGAAAAAATCTATTTAGTCCGTCTTTTAGATTATAAAAAAATATTGTACACGTATTTTTTCTTTTGTTCGTCAAATCAAAAATGACAAAAATACAGTGCGTTCAAGTTTCGCGTAATGTCACTACTAGGTCCAATTTTTAACTAGTACTGACGTCACAAGCCCCCACCTCGGAACTTTGATGCTCTTTATCTTCCTCAATTTTAGTTAAATTTGAAAAAAAGAAAACATACGTGTCTAATCATTTTCGATAATCTAACTGACGGACTAATTAGAGGTAGAATGATAGTTTTTCAACTTATTCGTCTTCCCTATTGTACTCTGCTTTAAAGACTATGTTACGAGTTGCATATCCCTTAAAAAGTTTTAGAGTAGGTATTAATTATGTTTGATTAATAAATATTTGACACCCATACATATTATTTATTATATCGTAAATTAATTTAGTCATACGTTTGATATTTGTGCTTATTTTTAGTAAAAGATACCACTTAGTCGCTCGTTGATAAGATTTATTTCTAAACAAACCTTCATGGTGTTAGACCCTTATCGGCAACCGACAAAGAACTAAAAGCATTTTTTATTAAAAACCTTTGTTTCAATTTCAATTATTAGGAATTATGTAAATCGTATTTCCTAATTCCTGTTTTTTTAGAGGTTTATTAATTTTGATTATTTTGAATACAGGTTCTTCAGTATCACGAGTGTCTTCCAGTAGTCCATCGTCGTCGACACCGACGGACACGGAGCACCCCGAGCCTCCGCCGCCGCCGCCATCCCGACCCGATCGCACAAAGAGTATAGTAAGTTTACTATACTTTTACTATGATATTTCACATGAATATCGTTAATGACTGATATCTTTAACATAAATAAAATAAGCATACGATACGTTCTATTTATAAATTATACTATTTTCAGTATACGAAACCAATTGAAGAGGAGGAAGCACCGCCGCTGCGGCCTGTGGCGTCGCCGGCATCACCACCGCACGTCCCGCATGCTATCATCACTGCACACCCGGTATGCCTTGTAATTTTTTTCGCTTTACATTACCAAAATTGTCTTTTCATCTCTCCTGTTCGGAAAGTGTGATTTTCATAGTTATTCCTACCCTTAGGGGTGGAAAGTTCATTTTAATATTACCATGAGCAACCGGGAATAGGCTTATGCTATATAAAAAAGACCTAGTGTCTGTCTGACCTGTCTGTACCTCCATTCATCCATGTAGGCTATTAAAATGTCGGAAACCATAGACAATTGAATGAATGAAATTATTAAATAATGGGCTCTCCAGAATCTAAATCTAAATCTGGACTGAATTCGATGCATCTACTTTATGGGATTATATAAAAAAAAATGCGATTTCTTGCAAGGTCTATAGAGCCCGTTACACTAAGACTTTTTAATAAAAATATGGAACGTAATGGCGGGTCGCAGTAACAGATATACCTAACATTGAAAAACATTTTTGGTCTGGATAAAAATGGATTTCTTATGCGAATGGAGTAAACACAGTGAACAGACGTTAATTTTACTCCTGAATCGATAAAAGACGAGGTAAAAACGCCGATTGACAGTGTTTTAACGGAATGTTTGGTACGTGTATTTGCTTCGAACGATACATGATTTTTTTCATGGGGCAGTTTCTACGCTAACAAATTGATTTTATGAAATGTACTTGTAGTCTTTTACTTTCCTCATAGTCGAAATTAAAAGTAAAGTTGTTTTCTCGGGTGTTGGTTAACAATCTACTATTTCTAGCTTTGGCTAGAACTGTAATAGGCTAGACGACTAAAAAATCTATTTAGTCCGTCTTTTACATTATCAAAAATTATTGTACACGTATTTTTTCTTTTGTTCGTCAAATCAAAAATGAAGAAAATACAGTGCGTTCAAGTTTCGTGTAACATCATTATTAGGTACAATTTTTAACTATTACTGACGTCACCAACCCCCACCTCGGAACTTTGATGCTCTTTAACTTCGACAATTTTAGTTAAATTTGAAAAAAAAGAAAAAATACGTGTCTAGTCATTTTTGATAATCTAACTGATGGACTAATTAGAATGATAATTTTTCAACCTAGTCTTCAACCCTATTGTGATGAGGTTATTTTGGGCAAGCAGCAAATACCGAGCAGAGTAGAAGTGAGTCCGGCGCCGACGCCGCTGGACCGCAACAAGAACCCGACAGCCGCGCCGGCGCCGCAGACGCCGCCCGCACATGCGCCGCACCCGCCGCCTTCAAATGGCGCGCAGACCAACACCGAAACCGGGTAATTAACCATTAACTAACAACGATGCATGTTCACATTATTATGGTGTCTCTATCGATTACTATATCGTGGACACCTGCGCTGTGTCCATCGACCACTTATTGGGACGATTCTAACAGTCTTAAACTTAACTATTTCCAGAAGAGCGACTGGACAACAGCAGAGGAAAAAGAAAATGACTGATGAGGAGATTTTAGAAAAGTTAAGAACGATTGTTAGCGTTGGTGATCCCAATCGAAAATATACAAAAATGGAAAAAATTGGCCAAGGGTATGTATGGTTTTGCTGTGTATAATTTGTCCAGCGTATACTCAATCTGTGTATATGCTGTATACTATGATCTGAAATGGTGGTCCTGCCTCATTTGTTGCTGTTTGTGCAATAACAAACTTGACAAATATCAATTGTAATATGTAGATACAAACAGAGGATTCTCTTCCAAACAAATTACGTGAAAATATGCAACTGCTTGCATTGCTTTTTTAGAATCTGTTATGCAATTGGGTTTATATGATAAAAAGATAATTTTACTAGGTACAGATGTGTTGCTTAATGATTATCTCTCGTATTTACTCGGAATTGCTCCTATTTGTCATGCTACTTCAATCGACCCCGGTACTTTTAGTACTGACACTGACTGAAATATCAAGTTTTCGTGAAAATACGAAGGAAAATTATCAAGCAAGACGATTATTAAATATGTAAGTTTTTTAGGGCATCGGGTACAGTGTATACAGCTATCGAAACATCAACCGGCATGGAAGTAGCCATCAAGCAGATGAACCTCAGCCAGCAACCCAAGAAGGAGCTTATCATCAATGAGATCCTGGTGATGCGGGAGAACAAACACAACAACGTTGTTAACTATCTAGACAGTTATTTGGTTAATGAGGTAAATACAGCTCTTGTTCTATTCGTAAACTAATCGCGTTTTCGAATTTATACTTAAGTACAGGCTAATTATAAATTGAGATGCTGAATATGACGTGTTGATAACACACAGCTGAGCACAACATCACATTTAGGTGTTTTCTTATAAATGACTGAAGGTTTTCTACTTGACGATATTGTAAGCACAGTCGCCATCAGATAGATCGGAGCTAATAAGGTACTTAAAAATATTTTGTTCAGATATTTGTGAGCCTCTTGGCTTGGATTTGAGGTATACATGTATAATTACAATTGCAGTAATGCGAAATATATCTTAGAGAGCAAGTCAAAGTGGAAAAATTCACGAAACTTCAAAGCTAGAGACGAGACTCTGGACCCTGGAGGGGGGTGTATCCCTGAGTCGTAAGTTCGAGTCTCGCCCGAAGCCATGATTTTTTTCATTTTCCTTTCTGTAAGATTTCTGCCTTTACGGTATCGTTCGCAGATGTTTCTGATAATAAAAAAAAACAATGTACCATTTAATAGCTAAAAATAATTTAGTATATTATCGCGGATGCGGATATCATGCTATAACACTAATGGCTTAAAAATGTAATGATTTGCCTTAGGAACTGTGGGTAGTGATGGAGTACCTGGCAGGAGGGTCCCTTACGGACGTGGTGACGGAGACGTGCATGGACGAGGGACAGATCGCGGCCGTCTGTCGCGAGGTGCTGCAGGCGCTGCACTTCCTACACACCAACCATGTCATACATCGAGATATCAAGTCCGATAACATTCTACTTGGCCTCGATGGACAAGTTAAGTTGAGTAAGTATTTTATCGTCCGTTAATAATCGATACGAAGAACAAACGCCGCGATGGTGAAACTAATATATTGTGTTTAATTACAGCGGACTTTGGTTTTTGTGCGCAAATATCCCCCGAACAGAACAAACGAACGACGATGGTGGGAACTCCGTACTGGATGGCTCCTGAAGTTGTCACGAGAAAGCAGTATGGACCGAAGGTATTCCTGAAACAAAATTAAACATATTAGTTTGTTTGTTTGTTTGTTTGTAAGCACTTTATTGTACACAAATATAGTAAAAATAAACATTTTGATAAAAACAAAGGTACAAAGGCGAGCTTATCCCTATAAGGGATCTCTTCCAGCTAACCTTTGAGTAATTGAGAGAATCTTCGAGTTCTATTAGTCTTCATTTAGTAGACGAAGATTTAGATATATTTTATTTTATTTATTATATGTCTTGTATTTTAATGTTTACGTAATACATAGTTGGGTACAAAATAAAATGAATACTAAATGTTGCACATCTTGCAGGTGGACGTATGGTCGTTAGGTATCATGGCTATAGAGATGATCGAAGGAGAACCGCCTTATCTAAATGAAAATCCTCTTCGAGCTCTATACTTGATCGCGACCAACGGGAAGCCAGACATCAAGGACAAGGACAAGCTCAGTCCCGTGTTCCAGGACTTCCTCGACAAGTGCCTCGAGGTGGACGTCGACCGACGCGCCACCGCGCTTGATTTGTTAAAGGTAAACCTATTATTATTTAGGCACTAGCTAATTGCTTGGGCTCGAACGACAAAGGACCCCGAGCCTAAAGTATGGAAAATGTAGTTTGAGTTAAATGTCATGGGATTTTTATATATTGTAGACTTCAGTGCCTTGGACAAGTCTCTGTGCTACCACGGTTTCTGAGGCCCTTTCAAAGTTTCTGCTGATTTTGTGCCAGTACCAAAGTACTAGTAGTTAATAAATTTCAATTCCCATCTATAAACATATTTAAAACAACGCTAAATCTATTAAATGTCTAAACTAAGTTGAAAGAGTTAAGATTTAAAAAATAAAAATATAGATTGATAGGTCGCTCTGCCGCTGTTTTTCTTTAATTATCATTTTATTTTTGTAATCTGAACTTATATGAGGGTCCAAAATCAGTCGAAACTTTGAATGGGACTCGGGAGTCTTTTGCCCAGGGCACTGAAGTCTACAGCATATTAAAATTCCTATTTAACTGAAACAACATTTTCCATACTTTAGGCCCGGGGTCCTCTCGTAAGACAACAGTTTATTTAAACAAAACAGCTGTCGAGCTGTCTATAATAATGATAATTGTCATTGAGACTACAAGAAATAAATGTTTATTTCAGCATCCGTTTTTGAAGTTGGCCCGGCCCCTGGCGTCGCTGACGCCCGTGATCATGGCGGCGAAGGAAGCCGCCAAGGGGCATTAGCGCAGGCTGCCGGCGGTCACCGCTGCCGCCACCGCGCCCTCAGTGCCTGCTGCATCATAAACGAACGCTTCACACAAACTAACTACATTACTACTCAGCCACAATACGAATATTTGCGTTAGGCTCTTTTGGTTTTTTTACATGAATTTACCGTATTTGTGATAATTATTCAATACTTCCATACCATCACTTTGTAGACTGATAGCTAAAAAGCCTATTTTCACACGATTTAAATCACCTAGCTCAGACCCGGGTAGTAAAAAAATGAAGATCAATTGGAAAGCAACGTTAAGTCTTATCTTTGTGATATTACAAATTAACTTCTCCATCTTATATTTTTAAGTCTTCGTCTGGGTTACATAAGTTGGACGTATGAAGTGGTATGGGCGACATATTTTATAATTAGGCCAGATCATCACATGAATAAATAAACACATTATAATTAGATACATGAATTATTCACGCGATGATCCGACCTAACATCATGTGATATAAAACAAAGAAGCTTTGTTTACACTTTTTTAGTGATTATTGCGAGTTCACACATTTGTTACTAGCGTTTATCATATTGTTGAACACGCACTAAGCAAGTAAGGACTAATCAAAGGGTAAACAGGCCCTTACTGAGTTTTGAATGCCGGGCGCCGCCCTTCATCCCTCCGTATGTAATACCACGATTGACATGACACGGACGAGGGCGTTTCAGAGAATTTAGGAATAAATATTACTTATCCAAATGTTTATGAGATATGATAAGCTTCCATAGCGGAAACGGAAGACGGGTCCCGTAACTCGTAAGTGAAGGTACGGCAATGACAGTTGATTGATAACTTTAACATGCATTGTTATGATTGTCGTTAATTAATATACTCGGTGGAACAAGTCATTTAAAAAAAAAACTCTTTTTTTAGTATGAGTTATCATTTGTAAAATATTTTTATTATAACGTTCTGTTGCTTTTAGGACATGCGCCAATGTGCTCCAGGGTGAAATCTTATGAAACTCGACCTCCTTTCGAGTATGTCGATAATGACGATCAACTTACTTATATTTTGATCAAAGGATTCTAAGGACTCAGGTAGGTACTGAAAACTATATTAACCACTGTTTTAGAAAAGTCGGGTCTATCATCAACCATAAAAAAAGTAGGATTTTTTACTTATGTTTTCGTTCTGCCATAATAGGTAAATATACATCCTGAGCGAATGTTTCCCACCGTGTTCCATGATAGCAATAAATAGGTATAGTGTCACGACAGTCAGTATCTAACTAAATTATGAACCCAAAGCTGGGCCTTGCTTACCCGTTGGTTGGAGGCCATTAGAAAATGCTTATTTATTCGGCTCGCGACCATCAGAGTTGGTCGGTTTGTTAACTTTTTCGACGCCTTCCGGGGTTATATACGTACAGCTGTTTGAACCCCACCGACGGATACCTCCGTCATAGACGACAGTGCAACGTAGCCCTTCCTTATATGCATAGGCATAAAGTTCAATTTCAATTTTCATACTTCGGTGATGTGGCGTCTGAGTAACAACTTTTGTTCTACACGTAGTCGAAAATGTTAAACTAAGTCGTGAGCAAAAGTTTCGTAAAGAGCGACACCTCGCCAGCGCTCTAAACCAGTGGGGGACTAGCTTTTACATAGCATCCAGGTATTATGTTAAAGATGATGAAAATTAGAGAGCAATATATTATCTGTATAGTGGCTGCTGAAAATAAAGTGATCATATTTTTACATGAAGAGATTAATTAAGAGTGCAGTCCAGTAATTAAAGTATTTAAGGAATCCTATGTATCGTAGTGGTGTTATTTATTATTAATTAGCGACGATATCTCTTATTGACGTATTTCTTTCAACTGTTACGTCACATAGAGATTGACTCTAGGACCGATAGAAGTAGATAGATCTCTTAGATATTTTGACATTACTAATAAATATAGCTGCAAATGAAGACTGGCAGTTAAAAGCTCGAAGATCTTGTAAAAAGTAAATTGTAGAAAACTTTAGGACTGTCTACTGTTTATTACCTCAAATCTGGAGGTAGCTATTGAGTACAGTAAGGCAGAAACACATCAATATCATGTGTAAATGACGTTCTCGGCAATTGTTTAACCTCCAACATAATTAATAAATAAATAAAACTTTTTTATAAATTTTATTTCGACCTCCACGTGAAACAGAAATAAATTTATGCTACTCAAAATTAAGCAACGAAAAATATTGCGCTCTTGGTGATTGATAAATTGATAATATTTATATTTTATGTGACATAGAGAAGTTTGCCTCTTGCGACATTATTTACTTGTAATTGGTGTATTCGCTTCATTTTACAACTGCGCTTTTTCTGTATTGTTTTTTTGTCCCATACTGAATTATGGATTAAATATGTTTAATATGTTTGTACACACTGCTACTAGCGCCGATTGGCACAATGCGGTAAGATTTGGGTGACCCTTATATCCATACGAAATTCTGTCAAATCAGTGATTTAAATGTGTACTAATTAGAAACCGTGAAATTTGGTATTACGTGCACTCAAGTCGCCTTGAATTACTCGATTAAGTAGTGTTCAGTCGTAGACAAGAATTAGATGTATAGTCAATTGGGACGTATAGTCGATTGCGACAAAGTACTAAAAACGATCAGTTAGCAAATTAGATACCGATAAATATTTTAACAGATGATAGTAGGTACTCGATTCCTGGAGTGTATTTATGCATGGAACAAAGCTTTACGATGGTTTTTGGAGAAAACTGAAAAACAAAGGGGCAGGATAAGCTAATAAGAGTGGTATTTTAGGTGGAGTAGTAGGCCACTGTATGCCTAATATCGGCCTTCGATCTTCGTTTGTTTCAGATTTTTTACAATAATGTAAAAAAAAACAACTTATTTTAGCTACCTAAACGAATCATGCGAGTGAAGCCAAATTAATTCAGAATGAAGGAGGATAGAATGAGGTTAATAGTGCATATGTTTACACATTTTTACGCATACAGTATCCTTTGGTCAAGCCACTACTCCACCTTAAAGTATAAACGAATCGCTCGTGGGGGCCACTCTTATTAGCTTAGCCTGCTACACCCTTATACTTCGTTTTTTTTAGCATTAGAAAGACCTTTGCAGAACGATTTATAAGGTTTTTTATCGGGCACATTCTGCGGATCTAACAGTGAAAACGAGTTAATAAATATTACGTACTTATTATCATGTTTTATTAATACATTACATTACATTGCTCAGTGTTGTGAACAGAGACGAAACATAATATTAGTTAATTTATAGTCGAAGATGAAAAGATAAGAATTTGAATTAATTGCGTTTACAATTTTTCATGGAAAGGTTGTACATTAAAAAACCTAAAAAGGCAGAGTTCTCACACAATGGTCTATTTTTAAACGTCAGTGTCACTATCTTAGAATGTATAATTTAAGCTAGATCCAATATGCAAATATTGAATTGAATTGAATTTTGAATTTGAATAAAATCGCTACGATATGAGTTAGGTACATCATAATAAAAAGAATTACTTAGTTAAAACCGCCAAACACACTAAACGAAAACCTTCAATAATGAACTTTTTTCTAAATTGCCGCCATCTTGTTTATAAACACTTAAAACATTTCTTATACCCAACAAATTAGTAATAAATGTGAAAACTATGCGTTCAGCTATCGGTAAATATCAAATGATATGTATGTACATAAGTTCCTAGAAATTCATTGATATCGGCCGAAATCGAAGAAGGAAGGTTTGCGATCACTGCTTCTTTGCTTACCCGTTTGACAGATAATTCTAATCTTAAAAAAAACTAAGTATAGCTACGCAAAAACACCCTGTCAATGTTATTATTGAATGAGAACTCATTGAACAGATTCTGTTACCTCTTTTACCTAACTGGCCGCTTCATGTCGATAAATCAAGTACCTACTTGATTGTCAGTTAATTATTTTTAGACGAAATATTTTTTTTTGTTCAGTAAATGATAACAAATAAAATAAAAAGATTTTTATTTTATTTAAGTTAATTGTTTTAAAGTAAAGTATATGTTAAAATATCGGTAAGTAATTTGCTAACACCTTACATCATACACCCAGTTCTTTTTTGATTTCCGTCAACTTTAAGGGACGATTCTTCAGGTTGACTCGAATAATCTAAGAAACTAGTGTCTTAACTATTACAGTTTTTGAGATATTCAATAAATAAGTTTACTAGCTAAACCAGTGTAAAAGGTTACTAAACTAGCTGTGTTTTGGCATGTGCTGTCATGTCTAAAGTTTCAGCCTTGTCATGCTTGACACTTACTTTCATGTTACAAAAAAGGACCTTTTACAATGTAATATTGTATGAATTTTTATTTTTTGAATTCGACAAGCAATAGGTATATCCGGCAGCTCCTATTAACGTACAAAAGCAACTTGTCAAAATTTAAGGGAAAAAAACACGGTGTATATATCAATCTTGACATTGCCATCTGTACAGATTAGGCATATTATAAAAAGTGTACTTGGCTTCTAGAATTGTTTGCTAGTAGGTTCTGCCTAATGAAGGCAGACAATAGAGATCCACGCTACGATATACATGAATGTATATGGATAAATCTAACCTGTGAAGAGCAAGTCAAGTTGTGTGCAGAAAAACAATGAATGTGGTATATAGCTGTGTGAGATTACTAATACATTGACGTAGTATGTCATCTTTAGCGTTATACTTTTCTATCAAATGGACACCAAACCAGTTACCCTGTAGTCCATATATCTAATTATGTACTGTCAAGCATTAGATATATGTACGCATTATTTGCTAGCACCTCGCATGGTATCGGCGGGCAGGGACTGTGTCCAGTGTGCTTACCCTGAGTTGCACGCAAATGTGTTCGATAGCGACTGTGGCGCTCGAACGTTCGTCTCGCTCCTACAATTACTCTGGCAGGAGCGAGGCGGACATAACCCCGAACGCCGCAGTCGCTATCCAATACGGCCACGTACAGTCACCTGCAATAGTATAGGACTATACGAAGGCTGCAAAATAATCTGACACATTCTTGTTTGTACCGCCATAAGAGCGTGTCACATATTTTTGCGGCCTTCATAGCGTGTTATACTATTGCAGGTGACTGTACAACGCATGGTAAGCACACTGTGACGAAAACTATTATGTATGAAATTTATTCATATTTTGGAGCATTCCACGGAATTGTCTACCGCGTGTCCCGTACGAACACGAATTTTATGAAGATTGTAACTTTTGGAGTTTCTTTCTTTGCGGCATAGGCGTAAAAAAATACTCAGAGAACTAATTATCGACTTAAAACGTAGAAAATAATTCTTTAAGTAACTAAAAAAAACTGTTTGTACGGGACAGCCCCGTGGAATGCTCCTTTTATGGATTATTACTGATTTATATTTTAGTTAACATTATTACTTTAAAATATATCGAAAAAAATCGTGTTAGGGTATTTGGAGCTAATGCCTCAGGGGAACATCTGAACATCCCTGGTGGGAATGAAATAATAAAACACACAAAACAATACACACAAACACACATAAAAGAATATTAGGGCCACTAAGAATTTCCATCATTACAGGAAAACTAATTTCATGTTTATTTAAATATGTGTTACAATCGACTACTCATACGTGTTATAATCGACTACAAATTTTATAAGCCTGAATAACAATTTGCTATCTTTTCCGAGTACTCTGCAGATTTACAATATAGGCCTTACCATATCCTAAATAAAAAAATACGTCAGAAAAGGTAGTTAACGATCTAACCTATCAGACAATTAAATTCGCAAACGAACATCCTGCTTTCACGTTGTGCTTTTCACGTAGTTGTCAAAAGGCTTAGTGGCCCTTATTTTATTTTGAGCAGCATAGCTACGATAGGCCTAACTCACCTTAAGCCACTTTAATTGCGTACCTATTAAAATGAATCATTATCAACATTGCTTATTTTCACAATAAGTCATATGATAATTTTATGACAATGCCAGTTAGTGCATTTTATTGCTTTCTTCCTACCCATGCGTATTTTTTAAATCAAATCTACAGTTAATGTTTATTATTTGTATATTTATTCTTGAGTGAGACATTATGTCGGAGTTGGTATTTTTCCCTAATGCTTTGCTCGCCAGCTGCCGCGCTCGGGACTCCAGGTACCTAACTGGTAATTCTGCATCGCAGTTAGGTACTTACCTTCAATATTTATAAGACCTGTTTGCTAAGTATATTTTATATACTTAGTATATAACCTAATATCGCATGATGTACAATGACCGTACACTTGGGGCCCTTGGTAGTTGCCTGGGATGAAGTAGGTACGTTGAAACGTACCTAGTCACTTTGGGACCGTGATAATTGATAACTGCTTGAAGCCGTATTTTCGGATGCTGTAGCTGTAGCAAACGATAAGCAACCTTTGTGCTTACCATGCGTTTTACTTAAGCATGAGTCGTTAGCGACTACGCGATTAGAAAGTATTTGCAACACTATCCCAACAGTTAAGGACGAGCAAGATGCAAATACTTTCGAATTGCGCAGTCGATATCGCTTGTCATTCTACAGCAACTCATGCTACCGATTCTTGTAGTCGGGGTAGTCATTACGAGGCCATATAAGTACCTAAAACAACTTGGTGCTATAAGCAATGCATTATAGAAGAATACCACAAGTCTTTAAATATTAGTATAGAAGTGAAGCATTTACCTAGTATTAAGTTTATAAAGTCTATCGGAGCATTAACTTGTAAATGGGCGGTATTACGAAACGGTGTCCTCGTTTTATGGCACAATTTTCAAAATAATGTACCAATGATTCTAATAATCAAGATGATTTGTTTTATACTTGAGTCTGCTAGCAATATGACGCACTAGCAATCAATGGCTCTCTGCTTTTATTTTAGGTTGTGCCGCATGATGCTATTGTTTCCGATTTAATTTAGTTTAAATCCTTCCATATCCTCTATAATTTTATTACTTCTAAGTGTTGATATGATGCAGGAGAGAAAGTGAGAATTGTTTAGAAAAGGTATTAAAGAAACAACTGGGCGTTTGGTCGGGGCCGGCCCGCCCCGCTGTACATAGTATATAAACAGACACGTTAGAATCGAGTACTCTTTGACAATATGAAGTGACCAATTAGCGCTACGTAGATACTGTAATGGTTTCAGGTTGGTGCAATTTTCAACTTACGCATTAATTGTACAGTCACCATCAGATATATCGCCGCGGCCAAAGTGCTCACACATATATGACCACGCCTCTTAGTTAGTTAGTTAGTTTTGCTGGGCGTTTTCCGCAACTCGGCATCTGTTGTGCCTTTTTTGCGTGATAACGAGGTTTTTTTTTTTTTTAATACTACGACGGTGACAAACAAGCATACGGCCCGCCTGATGGTAAGCGGTCACCGTAGCCTATGGACGCCTGCAACTCCAGGGGTGTTACATGCGCGTTGCCGACCCTTTAAAAACTTTAACACTCCTTTTTTGAAGAACCCCATATTGTAGTCCTTTGGGAAAACAGTGGCAGGGAGCTCATTCCACAGCCGGAGCGTCCGCGGGAGGAAGTTCCTCTTAAACCGCACGGTACGAGACCATTTAGGCTCCAGGGTATGCGGGTGAACACCCTGCCGACGGCGAGCGGTGCGGTGGTAGAATGCAGCCGTTGGCATCATATCAAACAATTCCTCAGAGCACAATCCATTGTACAAGCGATAGAACACACATAAGGAGGCGAAGTCTCTCCTTAGACTTAAGGGTTCGATATCGCTCGTGAGTTTGGGATCGTTGACAATTCGGACAGCACGTCTTTGGATCGAGTCAAAGGGGCCCAGCTGGTATCCAGGTGCTCCCGCCCAAAGATGGCAGCAATACTGAATAGGTAGCCCTATTCTAACCATTCTAGCTCCTCCACGAAACCTAGCATCTTTTTTAGGTTGCTAATTGCTTCCTTTAGTGTTGTTCGAGTTCCTAAGTACTTACTCCTGTATACTTCTACCTGTCCGCATTCTAGGAGAATATGTTTTGTCGTTTCCTCTTTTTCCATGCATGCTCTGCACATAGGACTGTCTGTTATGCCCATGTTATATAAGGGGTTTGTTTAGTGTGTTGTGTCCTGTGAATAGTCCTACTATTTTCCGCAGTTGGTGTCTGGGTGTCTTCAGTAAGGTTCTTGTGAGCTTGTAGTTTAGCTCCGGTAGGACTTCTTTGGTTTGTCTACATGTTTCCAAATCATTCCAGTATTTATTGTGAAGTTGTTTGTGATGTTGGTTTAATTGGTTTTGTATGTACGATAAAGGAAGTGGTATGATAGGTTCGGGTCCATGTGTTGGTGTCTCTGAGCCTCTCCTCGCCAGTTCATCCGCCGCATCGTTCCCCCTTGAGCCACTATGTCCTTTTATCCATTTTATAGTTAGTTTGTTTCCAGCCTCGCCTACCTTCGTGAGGCTGTTATGACATTCGAGTGTGAGTTGTGTGGTAAATTTGTCGCTGCGTAGCGCTTGTAGTACCGATTTACTGTCTGTCAGTATCAGTATTAATATGTTTTCATTTTTAATTTGTCTTCTTTGTATTGCATTGCAGGCTTCTATTATTCCCACGCATTCCGTTTGGAATACTGTGTTGTGTTCTCCTAGGGGCTTCGAGATGTGCATGTTTAGGTCTTCTGAGAAGACACCACATCCTGTTCCTTCATTTGTTTTAGAGCCATCTGTGAATATTCTAAGATTTGTTTGATTTAGTCCTTCCTTTAGGTCTTCTGAGAAGACACCACATCCTGTTCCTTCATTTGTTTTAGAGCCATCTGTGAATATTCTAAGATTTGTTTGATTTAGTCCTTCCTTCGGGTCTTCTGTTAACGATATGGCATAGTCTTTCCAGAAGATCATTGTTTTTGGTATTTTGTCAATAGGTGCTTCCAGTATTGGCATGTTAGCAACTGTATTATCATAGATTTGTTTGTTTTGAACTTAGGGTTGACCACAGATTTTGGTTTTTCAACCGAAGTGCAGTTGCGGCCGCCTCTTTTTGTATGTAAATGTGTAATGGCAGGAGTCCTAGCATTATTTCTATGGCCGCAGTTGGAGTAGTCCTCATGCAGCCTGTGGTCGCCACACATGCTAGTCTTTGAGTCTTGTTTAGTTTTTCCTTTGCAGTGGCTAGTTGTGTTCGGGGCCACCATACTACCGCTCCGTAGCTGATCATCGGCATTATTACCATCTTGTATAGCCACAGTATGATGTGCGGGGCAAGCCCCCATTTCTTGCCCACCATTCTTCGGCATTGCCAGAAGGTCACTGTTGCTTTGTTTAGTTTATTTTCCAGGTGTTTGCTCCAGTTTAGTTTGTCATCTAAAGTTATACCTAAGTATTTGACTTCCTTTGAGAGTGTCAGTCTTGCCCCAAAGAGCATTGGCATTTTGTATGAACCCAAATTTCGTTTTTGTGTAAAGAGAATTGTGTTGGTCTTCTTTGGGTTTACCGTTAGGTCATTCTTCCTGCACCATTTCTCTACCATATTTAGTGCAGTTTGTGTTAACTCAAATAGCGTGGGAATTACTAGGCCGCTGATTAGGATGACTAAGTCATCCGCATAGCCTATAGTCCTAAAGTGTTTATTGTTAAGTTTTGTTATCAAGTCGTTTACTACCAGGTTCCATAGAAGTGGTGATAGTACTCCCCCTTGGGGGCATCCTCTCATAACTAGTGCCTGGTAATCTTGGTTCTCCGTCAGTATTACTATTCTTTGTTTTAACATGTTCATTATCCATTCTGTTATCAATTGGTTGGTTCCGTGTCTTTGTAATGCTAAGTGGATACTGCTAAAGTTGGTCTTATCAAAGGCTCCTTCTATATCGATAAAAGTGCCTAAGCAGGAGCTTTTCCTCTCCAGCGCATTTTCTATGTTGCTTACTACAGCATGGAGGGCCGAGTCCGTTGATTTACCTTGACTGTAAGCATGTTGGTTTGGATGAATCTTTATGTTCTTTAGAGCCGTGTCCTTCAGCTCTCTGTCGCATAATCTCTCTAGCGTCTTTAGCGTGAAGGATGTAAGGCTAATTGGTCTGAACGACTTGGGGTCCGAGTAGTCGGTTTTGCCCGGTTTTGGGAGAAAAATTACTTTAACTTCCCTCCATTTGTGTGGAATGTATCTGAAAGCTATACAGCTGCACAGTATGTTTGATAGATGAATCATTAGTTTTCGCCCTCCCCATTGTAGTAGAGCAGGGTAAATTCCATCTGTTCCTGGCGATTTGAATTTATCGAAACTATTCACCGCCCAGGTTGTTTTATTGAGTTCTGTCATTCGTTCTGCTGTCTCCCATTCACTTTCGGTTGGATTGTAGTCTGATACTTGTTGTTCTACCTCATGTTCGTTTACTACTTTGCATCCTGGAAAGTGGGTCTCCACTAGCACTCTTTCTGTTTCAGATGGAGTGCTAGTGGTGCTATTGTCTAGTCTTCTCAGGGTGCCTAGCAGTTGTTTTGGTTGATCCGCAAGGATCTTCCTTGTTCTGTTCGCCTGGGTCACCGTGGATATGTTGTCACAAAAGGTTCGCTATGATTCTGATTTCCTGAATCTTAGCCTCTTCTTGTATCCTGATTTGACTGTTCTGTATTCATCCCAGTCTTCTTCGTCTCTAGTGTTCATGGCTCTGTTTAGTAATCTTCTTAGTTTTGTTCTCATACGTTCCAGCTCCGGTCCCCACCAGCCATCGCTCTTGCCATTTTTCCTTCCGCCTTGTGGGGCCGATAGTGGACATGTGGTTTTGTAACTATCAGTTATGTATTTAGTCAGTGTGGTTACCTGTTGCTCTAATTCCTTTGTGTTGCTACGTTTGTGTGTGTGTTTGTTACTGTCTAGTTTACCTGTGAGAAGGTTCGTGTACGCCGGTATGTCTGTTCGTCTCGGGTTTCTCCTAAGAGGTGGTTTAAGGATATCGGCTGTCAGGTCGTATCGTATCCATCTGTGGTCGGAGCAGGATGCCTCATCCGACACATGCCAGTTGGACACGTGTTGCGCTGCCACACCTGTGCTTAGAGTAATGTCAATTATAGTGTTACATCTACGAGTGACAAACGTTGGTTTTGATCCTATGTTTAAGATATCTAGGTTAGTTGACATAAGGTATTCAACAATATCTTTACCTCTTTTGTTGTTGGTTTCCATTCCCCATAAGTTGTGGTGGCCGTTGCAGTCTACGGATATGACAAGCTCGAGCCCTTCTCGTTCACAGTAGCGTATGAGGTTGTTCATCTCCATTGGAGGTGGGTCGTCCTCTGCCTCCATGTAGGTGGATGCCAGGATTATTTCCGGCAGACTTGAGTTTTGTGTTCTGAGGAGTTTTATGGCACACATGTCTCTGGAACAGAATTCAGTTAGTGGTTGTGCCATTATGTTACCTGATATGTATATACAACTTCTAGGTTTGCATTGTGTATTATAGATTAACTTACCTCCGGTGTTATTGAGGCCGTTTATACGTGTGTTCCTGATCCATGGCTCTTGGATCAGGGCTATTGCCGTTTGGTTAACCTCCAGCCATCTTCTTAGTTGAGCCGTAGCTGTTTGGCTATTCTGGAGGTTAACCTGGATGACCTTACAGAGGGAAGGCGCCATCGGAGGGTGTCCCTTCCGCCCTTCCCTTAAGGTCCAGGAGACTGATCCCCTTGGGTAGTCCTTCCTCGTCCTCAGAATCCAGCAATACACCTTCTTCTATGTCCGAGGTGGATGGTCCGGTTGCACCGTCAGTATCCATGGCGGAGGGGGTACTAGTTTTTATTTCTCCTTCGAGTTTTTCGTCCCCTCTGTCTGGCTGACTGTTCTTTTCGGTCTTCTCCGGCGGGGAATCCTTAAAACGCCCTCCGCTGTGATGGAAACGAACGTAGACTGTACCACACATGTAGTTCAGTCTACGCTCTTTCTCCATCAGCTTTGGCACAGCGTCCTCGGGTATTCCCACCAGGAGTAGTGTGCATCCCCTCTTCTTCAGCGGGATCGCCTGGTTAAGAGTCCATTTCATTTGACCACGCCTCTATCGTAAAGGCGATAGTGCTTGTTCAGATGCTTTTGAGCTCCTATATATTTGATGGTGACTGTACAGTCAAGGGCATAAATATATGTACAACTTGTTCATTACTTTATATGGAGTCATATGGCTGAAAAGACAAAAAGTGTATAGATATTTATGCCCTTGACTGTACCTACTGTTATTATTATTTATTTAGGTATATCTAATCGTAGGGGCCATCAAAACAAACGATCTCTTGCGAAGTTATGTTAACTCTTTCCCGCCAAGATATCCCTATTAAGGTTTCCTTAACCGTCCAGATCTAACATCTGCGCAGCTCATTTACTGCTCGTGCGAAGTTATTGAAACTGTTAGTGTAACTGAGGCACAGGGTTAGCGTTGAAAATGCCGGAAAAAGTCGAATGTTTTTTCATGATTTAACCCTTTAACCATTATTTTTTCCTGAGCAACAATTTGGAAATTTGAAAGCACGTACGATCTATGTAATTTTTTAATGAATATCCAGCTAAAAAAAGTTTTTTTTTTCATATGTTATTTCCAAGTTACAAGATGGCAATATTTTTGCCATTGTCGATGTCGGTCACTGATAGCCATAAAGTACTCATTTTCATACTGTGACTGAAAGTTTGTAGGAAAGTTTACATCTTTTGGAAAGCTAGTTATTCCAATGTTTAAAAGCATTAATTTGACGATTGAAATATAAGAATTCTAATTATCAAGATAGTCCAAATAATTTTTTTAAAGATATTTTTGTTCAAATGTAGATATCAAAATGTCTAAGATCTGGCCAAAGAATTAACATTTTATAAGAACTTTTATGGGCTCGCCTTTTTTTTGAAGTCTTGTACAGTCAAAAACACACCTGTGTATAAAGCCAAAATGCCAAAAATATGTATACTGAACTTTATTGCCAGAGAATTACGTAAGGTCGTGTATACATATTTTGGCACTTTGGCTGTATACACAGGTGTGTTGTTGACTGTACCTACGAGTATATTATTCGACAATGCGAACTAACAAACTTTCGGTTTTTTTCCGGTGTTTTCGGGTATTTTAAGATATAAATAATGTCACTATCACTGTCACTCCTTTCATCTGTTTCAATTGTTTCTTCCTGAATGTAATCGATGTAGCCATGTTGATTTAGAGTTGAAATATAGAGCGGAAACTTTCATTGATTTTTTCCTAAAGAATCGAAAAAAACGAGTCGTCTGGGAAAAAATCGGATTTCTTCCAGACTTTTTCAACGCTACACAGGGTTCGGACAACGCGCTAGATTATTGCTCGCATATTTCGAGTACAGGCGGCCCGAATGGATTGTACGTTGGCACAACCGAATGGTACAAGTAGATTAAATTAAAACAGGCATTACGCGAGCTGCGCATTTGGTAGATCCTGGAAGTGTTATGGCGTACGCGGCAAAAGTAATACCTATAGTCACCTATTATTTGATTATGCGAACACGTTTCTTTAGTCTCAAAAACATCGCTAAAAGATTTAAATGAGAATTTTGATATGGTTCCTTAGTCGGAACCTTTAGTTTCGTCATGTCATTCTGCCTGTTGTTTGCGCTTTAGCACGGTGACTTAATACTGGAAAGCTGTAATTTGAAACAGATGTGCAAGTTGCGGAGAGTTCTCATATAATCGGATACTTGTACGCACATATCTTGAAAATTTCACAAGAAATAAAACAAATTTCCAATTTACATTTCGGAAAGTTTCAATTGCACAAGTTTAAAAATTTCTAAATTTTTTATACGATGAATTATTTGCAATTTTGGTAATATTCATTCTGCAGACCAGTAACCGTAGGTATGTAGGTACTTACTATGTACACACGCATTCAAAACTGCATGTGCAAATTATTAATGAATTCATTATTAAACTGCCCATGCAATTTTGAACGCGATAGTTCGTATACAGTGTGAAAAGTTTTGATGGGCCCTGGAGGGAGGTGCCTTAAATCCTTAAGTGAAATGAGCTAACTCATGGATTTTAGGCACTTTCCCTCCAGGTCTCTTCAAAACTTTCAACACCGTATAATATTACATATAGTATGATAAGACAAAAGTGTGTCAAAGTTTTTTTAGGTTGGTACCTTCCATACACTTTAAAAGGTACCGACTGTTCAGAGGCTTGTGATACTCACTTAAAATTATCACAAGAGTGGTATTTTTCAAATAAACACAATTCATGGCGCTTCCAGCTACTTATTAAAAAAACGTTATAATAAATATCCGCAAGTCATAAACTAAGTAGATGCTTTGATGGTCTCAACTGGTAAAGAAATAGAAAACTACGTTGTTTACATGGAGTCGGCATCATGGGTTGTATTTGACTACGCTCGAAATTTTGAATTAAATAAAACTTTCATATAGGTACGATGAACATTCATTGGATGATTGCACGGATATTTAAAATGTTGGATGTTTAAATCAAATTAAATATAAAAATTACGATTGACAATCTTTTGTGTGCAATTATTCTCGACCTCAAGTTTTATGATTTCGAGCGCTCGAATGTCATAAATCACCCCTCTGTACTTTTTTTAAGTTACGAGCAGTTCGGCCTAATTCTTAGTTGTAATTCGCAATCATTTGGCCACTTATGGGATGGCCTAAATTAGTTAAGCACTATGTACTGCACCAACCACTGCAAGAGTATTTTTTGTGCAATAATATAAAAAATATGTATAATCTTCAAAGAGTTCACACAAAGTTATTCAGTACTATCACTAAACAAATGTGTAAATGTTTTTTTCTTTCTCATGTACTGAGGTGTGCAATAAAGAGTATTCTATTCTATTCTATTCTAAACATAAAGTTCTGTGACAGAAATGTATTAACAAGTTCGTAATTGTTTACGATTACGAACATAAAGTAAAGCGTAAAAAATTGAGTTTGATATATAACTGTAATTATGTATTTAATCTAAGTTACGATTGTATTAATAAATGTAATAGGTTATGTACAAGACATTTTAAGCGATTTAAACGTTTTTCATGATTTTGACAGTTGTAAAACACCAGTGCCATGTATGAGCAACTTGTGCGTATAAACTACGAACATAGAGGTACTATAATAAAAGACTCACCATGAAATTGCTTTGTTATTTTCTACCAGCGGGATTATCCTATGCACATGAAAGTGTACAGTCGCCATCAAATAGGGTAAGACCACCAGTGAATGAACACTTAAGCATTTTTTTACTTTAGAAAAATAATTTCTCAGTATTTATTAATTATTTTCATAATATTATGTTTTTTAAACAATCGTCATTTAATAAACTAGAATGTAATTTCTGCGATTTCTTATTATTTTTATACTTTTAGAGTTATAGAATATTTTATCAAAAAGAACCGAAATACCTACTGATTGAACAGAAAATCCAATGAATGAACAGTTTGAAACCCAGTGAATGAACATTATTTAGCTTTATTAAATCAGTATTATAAATAATTTTAAAAACAAAATGACTAAATTTTCTTTAGTAATCATTACCTACGTAAAACATTGAGGCGCCATCTAAAATAGAGTAAAATAGAATATAATGAAATGAACACATTGGCCACAAAATAGAAGCTATAAATGCAATAAAAAGAAAAAAAATCTTAACAAGAAACAAGGAGCGAAAGAAAAAACGGGTCCAAACATTGGTAGTACAATAGACTTTTTATTAATATTTGTACACATGTATACATAGAATTAGAAGAAATCTAGTCAATGAACAATCCATATATCTGTATGTTCCATTGCCCATAGTAAAAATGCGCAAGTCGTGTAGCATGTGAACAAAGTTCGTACTATACAATTATAGATGACTAAAGGCCATGCTATCCGACCTGAATCCGAGAACTGCCGCTTAGAAGTTAGAATGTTGTTAGGTACTTAGTTGAATTTCTTGGTTTATTTTTCTCCGAATTTTGTTTCGCAAAAAATCATCCTTTGAGTACTCATGAAATAATTTTTAAGAAAAAAAAACCGACTTCATTTGGTTCCCGGTAAAAGTGAAATTTTGTATTTGTTTGAGTTAGCCAGTTTACTTCACAAATATCCAATACACCGCACGTGTACGATTGAAAATTGAGGAGCTTTCTTAATGTCCGGGCTCCCATCATTACATGTGAAGTATAATCAAACGGAACTCCCTTGTAGACCTTTTAAAACAAACAAAATAACAATGTGTTAAATTGGATGACAGACTGTAAATTATTGAGCAGTTTCATTATGCCATCCCTGATTATCAACATCAGGTCCACTCCAGCAAAATGATGGCCACAGTAAGAAAATGCCTAAGCTAATTATGAACACCCTCTAATCACAATGAACGTGCCGTTCAAATTTGAGGAGTTCTCTGAATTCTTCTAGAACTCCATCATCAGAATATAAATCAAATCAAAAAGATGAATGTCACAACTAGGATGATAAGTAGAGCTAGGTTTATTGACCAGTTCCACTTTGCCATCCCTGGTCTTCATCATCAGGTCCACTTCATCAAAATGTTGGCTCCCCCAAAACAATGTTTTAGTTACTTAAGGAAACCCTCAAATCAGAATGCATGTGCCGTTAAAATTTGAGGAGTTCTCTCAATCCCTTATGAAGTCCATCATCAAAATAGAACTATAATCAAATAGGACTATCTTGAAGGTATTTCTTTACAAAGAAAAGATGAATGTCTCAAATCGGATGATAGAGCTGGGAATTACCAAGCAGTTCCACTTTGCCATCCCTGGTCTTCATCATCAGGTCCACTCCACCAAATTGATGATGTTCGTAAAGAAATGCTCGAGTGTCTTAAGAAACTACCCAAATCATCATGCATGTGCCTTTCAAATTTGAGGAGTTCCCTCAGTTCCTCATGGATCCCGTCATCAGAAATTGATTTAAAAAAAAACGGAACAAATCTGGAACCATCTATTTTAAGACAAAAAAAATATTTTTTTAAATCGGATGATAGTCCTGGGAATTACCAAGCAGTTCCACTTTGCCATCCCTGGTCTTCATTATCAGATCCACTCCACCAAATTGATGATTTTCGTAAAGAAATGCTCGAGTGTCTTAAGAAATCTCCCAAATCAGCATGCATGTGCCTTTCAAATTTGAGGAGTTCCCTCAGTTCCTCATGGATCCCATTATCAGAAATGGATTTTGAAAAAAACGGGACCAACCTGGAACCATCTACGTTCAGAAAACAAAAAAATAAATTCAAATCGGTTCAGTAATGACGGAGTTATGAGTGAACATCCATAAAAAAAAACAGACGAATTGAGAACCTCCTCCTTTAGAAATATTGAAGTCGGTTGATAGGTGTATACCTATAGTTACTAAATATTCGTAAACACAAATTAGGTTGTATGTACGATTTACGAAAATTCTAACTCCTATTGATACATACCCGTGTATGCGATTTAACGTAACCAACTAATAAGAATTTTTATTTTGTAATCGCATTAGGTAAAGTAAATAAAAATACAAAGTGAAGTCATAAAATATAATAATCAACTGTAACAACTTTTTGACCACATAAGTACATAATAATCAGAAGACTTTTTCCGTTAGTGGCAGTGGCAGCCCTGAGGCAGCGAAGATTCAATGCTTGCCCCCGCCTGTCGGGTACTTTGGCGTCGCGTGTAGGTTTATAGCTCTTGCCCAACTACCGGGTACAACAACATCTGAGTAAAGTTTACGAGTGCCCGAGTGTCGGGTACGCGGTGTCGAAAGTGTTAATCGGCCGAATAGTCGGCAATGCCGATCGTAGGTTTGTTGCTAAGCTCGGATGCAATAGGAAACGTTCGGTTTCCTTCGTCTCCCGCGTCAATTGTCTTGCGTGCAAGTTCTGATTAAATTTCTTTATACGCGACGCAGCTGCACAGTGTTCGATTTCCCTCAAAAAATTTCCCTATGCTGTTTATTGCATAAATCAATCAAGGAATGCATTTTAAATGCAAGACTAGAACACCCAGAAGTCTATTTCAAATACTTTTTTTTATAAAAAATAAATTATATTTCATGACCTTGACATCGAAAAATTACTAAATAAATTCTACAAAAGTATCTAATGAAATTTTCGCTTTTTAGTCAATGTAGTTCGATAAAAGAGCCTTTTGCGCATACTTTCAAGTTCTTAGTTTTGGAATTTACCCTCTGGTTACCGAGTTAATCATATAAATACAGATTTTATATTTTATTTTTTTTCTCCTGAAAAACTCAAAAGTGCGACTTGTGATTAGCACTGACAGATTGCTCTTAACTAGGTCTACCACTGGTAAAAAAATCACGTTCCACTATCGCGGCGTTTGGGAGTTACGTATAAAGGTCAAATTATACTTTTTAGGGTTGTCACTAAAGGTCAAACAAATATGAAATGTCGGAGTAATTAAAAAATCTGATGAAATTAAATTAAGGAACAACATGAGAAATTTTATTTATATTTATCTATCTAGACACGCGGCAGCGTGTCCAGCCAAGTTCAGGTAAGTTACACTAGTATATATTTCGAGAATAAATGATTTTACTTTAGTTCAGGTGTATATTTACACGAACCATCGGGAGGCACTTTTGACACCTTAATCTACTGAATATAAACACACGAAATTTTATCCACCCATTTGGACTCCCGAGACTAACAAGATCCCCAAATTTCATAAATATATCTTAATTGGTTATTGAGATATATATGAGAGAACAATGCTCGTCGTGTATTATGCATTGGCGGATTCGGTAATTAACTATGGACTCAGTGTTTATGGCAGGACTTTCCATACATATTTAGATGAAATAAAGAAGTTGCAAACTAGATTTATAAAATACTTAGTAAGTAAAAAAACTAAAAGCAAGTGTAAAGGAAACTATGAACATTTATATAAACTAAAAAAAATACTTCCTATACATATAAGGGTGCAGTACCAAATTGCTTTAGAAAATTATGATATAAGTGACTTCAAAGTGCTTAAGAAAAATAAATATAATACACGGAGTACTAGATTAAAAAAGTTTGTACAAAGTTATTCAAACAATTATTATGGCAAGAGAACAAATAAGTTTTTAGTACCAAAGATTTGTAACACAATTGAGTGGTTGAGAGAAGAAAAAAAATATAGCAAAAAAATAGTGAAAAGTTCTCTAAAAAGGATATTTTTGGAAAAATTGCCTTAGGTCAAGTTTTGCAAAAATAACCTTCCATGCCTCCTTAGTTTAAAATTAATAAAAAAAAGTTGTAGGTGAATTATTAACGCCAGGGTTTGCTTAACGTGTTAAGAACTTAACATTGATGTTGTAGAAAGCTTGTTTCTTGTTTATGTTTTAGGATTAGTTATAAAGTATTATAGTATAATAATTACTAGGTGCATATAGCTACCTATTGTTAGATAGCATGAGCGCGATCTCGCCAACAAACTGGTTTCTCAGTTTGGCGGGTTATAATACCAATTAATGTAACTATTGTACACCTTTTGAATAATATAAAAAAAAAAAAAAAAATTTTTTTGAATTAATTCTGACTAAAAATTAAAGGTCATTTTGAGTGTCAACCCTAACACTGTATTTTTAAATTCGATAACTCCCAAACGCCGCGATAGTGGAACATGATTTTTTTACCAGTGGTAGACCTAGTTAAGAGCAATTTGTCAGTGCTAGTCACAAGTCGCACTTTTTAGTTTTTCAGGAGAAAAAAAATTAAATAAAAAATCTGTATTTATATGGTTAACTCGGTAACCAGAGGGTAAATTCCAAAACTAAGAACTTGAAAATATGCGCAAAAGGCTCTTTTATCGAACTACATTGACTAAAAAGCGAAAATTTCATCAGATACTTTTGTAGAATTTATTTAGTAATTTTTCGATGTCAAGGTCATGAAATATAATTTATTTTTTATAAAAAAAAGTATTTGAAATAGACTTCTGGGTGTTCTAGTCTTGCATTTATAATGCATTCCTTGATTGATTTATGCAATAAACAGCATAGGGAAATTTTTTGAGGGAAATCGAACACTGTGAGCTGGGGTGTGAATATTATTACACAAACCATCAGAAGGCACTTTTGACCCCTTTGTTACTCAAAATCTACTAAATATATACACACGACATTTGACTCATCCATTAAAACCCAGGAGAATACATTTTATAAATATAGCTCTATTCGTTATTGAGTTAAAGGCATTAAAAAATTAAAAAATGATAGGTATTCAAAAAAAAGGTATTTTTATAGATATTAATTTATTTGTATCATGCCTTCATTCATACTTTTTAAAGGTTGAAACCGTTAAACATAACGAAGGCATTGGCCCTAAACAGCCAAAACCGAAGGTCGGTGGTTCTTATTTATAATCTTGGTTTTGCTGTCTTTAGTACACAGCGATATAGATAGGTATGTAAGAGCGATAAAGATGGAGGTAATTGTTTGGTGTTGCAGAAAATATAGAAATTGAATGTCAGACCTATCAGTTTTTGGTTTAGTGGAACTATTAAAAATGATGGACCAGAAAGGTGGCCACCGGAACCTGGAACCTCCGTCTTTAGACTCATTAGGAGATTACTTGATGTAATACCCTCGTGCTTGGACTCGTTAGTTTTGTTTTGACGAGCATTTGGATTGTAGCGTAGGTGGTGTCAGAGGAGTGATAATGGAGCATAAAGGTGCATTAGTTCTAGTTTTTGATTAGAGGGTTTATTTTTATGGAAGTAGAGCATTACAATTTGAGTGATAAATAATTATTATTTATTAAGAAAAAGTAGGTAGTGATATAATATATCCCACCGAGAACATAAATGTGAAAATTGAAGCCAAGTTTCATATGAGAATATCGTTATTGTCGGCGGAGTCGACAATTAGATCTGACTTGGCTAGTTTTTTTATCACATCTTCTAGATTTTACATCTTTTGTATTTTTGGCATATCTGTTTTTGGTGGGATGTTATTTCTACGACTGTTACGTGCCTTGAAAAGACAATAAAATATATAAGTTTATTGTAATTTACTTTTTATGGCTTCTATTTTCCTGTATGCAATTAACCCTTTAACCATTGTTTTTTCTGAGCAACAATGGAAATTTGAAAGCACGTACGATTTATGTAATTTTTTTAATGGATGACCAAGACGGCTATATTTTTGCCATTGTCAGTCAATGATAGCCATAAAGTACCCATTTTAAGAATTCTAATTATCAAGAACAATTTTTTTAATGGTATTTTTGTTCAAATGTATATATTATCAAAATGTTTAAGATCTGGCCAAAGAATTAACATTTTATAAGAGATGTACCTAATAACTTTTATAGGCTCGCCTTTTTTTTTGAAGATTTGTACGAGTGTATTCTTCAATGCAAACTCAAATTTATATAAAGTAACATCACATTGAGAAGGTCTTGATACATGTAGGGTCACTTGTTAGACAGTGGCTCAGGCAGAAACAGTGGCGCAGGTACCATAACTGAGAAAGGGATAGCTATATTCTGTTGGTTTCGGCACTTCGCGGATGCTCGTGGCACCCGGGCAGGAACGAACTAGTCGCCTGGCGTCTGCGCCGCATAGTTGTCGTGTGTCAAGGTATTTTGTGTTTCGGTGGTGCAAATTGAGTATTTAAGGTAAGTTTTCTTTGTGTTCTACTTACTATAGCTTACGCTATTTAAGCACATTGTATTTTTTTTCGCAATATGTGGTTAATTGGGGAGGCAGAGGTGTGAAATTCAATAGGAAATAGATAGTAAATTTCTCGTGGCTTATAAATGTTTTCAAAATAGCGGTGATGTTATACAGTGGTGCAGTTTGCGAAAGTACACAGGGGATCATGAGCCACTGTGTATGGCACGCAGTTTACTATATGATCCACTGTGTACTAAAAAGGCAATTATATCTGCGATGAGCAAGCACGTATTTCTTTTAGTATTGTTTGTTTCTTTAATGTATTTTATTTGTTTGATGGGCCTTTGTTTATTTTTAGGATGCCACGACCTTCAAAGCCGCGTTTGATTGGTGGCCACACCGAAGAAAATATGAAGGAGGCATTGAAAAACATTAGAAAGGGAATGAGCGTAAGAAAAGCTTCTAAATTATATGGCATACCCTTCACAACGCTAAGGCGATACAATGTTAAATGTATGGGGTCTGGTGGTGTGATAGAAACCATGCGACTAGTACCAAATTACGACAATAATATAATTAGACATAGAATATTACATAAGTTTCCTGAGAAAGAAAAGTGATAACAAATATTCCATACCCACCAACCCTGATCTCTCAAGTGTGAATGAAGATGATATTAAATTGATTTTGCCTAAACCTGTAGTTGGTGGAAGTACAACACGACAGCAATCATATTATAGTTTTCCAATCGACTTATCTCAGTTGAACATGTGCTAAAACATTTTGATCACATTATGAATATTATTTTTGTTATCACAAAAGATGTGTTTTTGTTATTTTTTTTGTTAAGAAAACCAAAATAATGGTTTTTTTGTTGATTTTATGTGTGTGTCTATAAAAGAAGCTATTATTATAATATTAATACTTAATGATCTCGTATTGCACAACGATCAAAGTGACTGCTTAATTGTAATTGAACGATGTGCTAAACCATTTTGATCTCTTATTTTTTATTATTTTCGTTCCCACAAAAGATATGTGATTGTTAATGACCTTTATTTTGCTCAAAACTCGAACTAGTAGATTTGCCTTTGTTGAATTTGTGTATGTTTACATAAGAAGATAGTTACTATAATAAATAAATGTTGATTTACGACTTAAATTGTTTTATTTCTCTTTATTGAACTAAAACTATCCACTGTGTACCATGCCGAACCACTGTAAAAATGGGGCCGAACCACTGTTTCGACCCCATCGTACACAGTGGCTCATTTCTGACTTTTTAAAAAGACACGTATATCATATCCACTATACCGTTCTGCAAAAAAATAATTACACATATGTAAAATAGATAAAATTTGCTACTAATATTGCTTTTAAACAACATTCTACGATTATTTATTTCGAAGTTATGGCTCTCCGAAAAAAAGTGAGCCACTGTATACCACATGACCCTAGGCAAACTACAAGCTCACAAAAACTCTACTGAGGAGGCCTGAGAACAACTACGGAAAATAGTAGGACTACTAACAGGACACAACACACTAAACAAACACTTACACAAAATGGGCATCACGGACAGCCCGATGTGCAGAGCATGTATGGATAAGGAAGAAACAACAAAACATGTTCTCCTTGAATGTAAACATATAGAAGTATACAGGAGCAAATACTTAGGAATTCCCAGCACACTAAAGGACTTGCAACCTTAAAACGATGATAGGTTTCGTGGACGAACTAGGGTGGTTAGAGTAGAGCTGCCTCGCTGTCACGCAAAAAAGGCACAATGGATGTCGATTTGCGGAAAAAGCCCAGGAAAACTAACTAACTATCACATTGAGAAAAAAAATTCAATATCTGATTTGTATGACGGCAAATATCTTGCCGTTACCCACTAAAGGGTTAAGTGACGAATATTCGGCAATTTTTGCCGACTAGTCGGCCGACTATAATAGGTGCCAAATAGTCGGCGTGCCCTACTAGTCGGCCCATCTCTATTCTCTAGTAAAGGTCATTGGGCGTTTTTGACCCGCTTTATGAAAGTTCGCGTACAGACAGCAAATTAGTATTAAATTATAGAGCTTAATTCCGCTTTTCAAAATATGTCAAAATTTTCTATTTATCGACCGGGAGAAAAAAGTTATTCAAAAAAATAGGCTGCACATGTTACCTATAATTTTCTAAATTAGGCCTTTCGGAAACAGTGTTTATATCGATTTTTTGAAAGAAAATGAGAAAATATTCATGTCTTTCTATTAATTTCATCCCGAAAGTATGTATTTATTTATATTTATTCATGCCAGCCTTTAGTTCACCTACTCGATGGTAACTCGGTTCATCTACTAAACACAAGATGTCCGTAGTAAAGAAGATTTTGGAATATATTAGTACATTGTGATACACATGTGCTATGATGGTCATTATCATACCCCGCAACCCAACTAGCAAATTGGTAGCAGATTGACGTCAGGGTTGTCACTGTGTACTAACTAAGAACAAATCAAAAGGCATTATTTAAATCAACATATTTTTTTTTAAATTTCATTTACCTCGGGATCGTTTTGAAACAAACTATGTTCTTTTATATTTTCGTCCTTATCCATAAAATGTAATTAATGAATGAAAGGCACCATTGTGAATTGTATACAAGCTGTGATCCATCTCTACCTTCCTCTATTGTAAGTAGTGTGTTCTCTATTCTGTGTAACTAATAAATTTTGTTAGATATTTTAAATTAAAATCTAAATGTGAAGAGAAACCATCTTCCTTTTCTTGGTGGCTTCTACTAGCTAAATGTTTGACCATGGTTTGACCACATTGTATTTCTTCGATTTTATGTTCACTGCACATAGAGTACCTACCTACAATAAATATTTTCTTCGATTTTTTTTCAAGTACTTACTCCAATATTTATAAGCAATAAAGCTTCCATTTTAATATTTGAATGAAATACGGAAATACGTGACATTTCTTTTTCTTTTATTGAATAGGTACTAGCTTTTTCCCGCGGCTTCGCCCGCGTACCAAAAGTAGTTTTCAACCGTCTACAAATAAGGAGGTTTTCAGTTGAACACGTATATTTGTATGTACATATGTACGTTATATCAAAAGAGGGTCATTATGGTTATCAACTTATCATTAAATTGTATCAATCATACATACAATAAAATAAGTAAATACTTCATCATAACTGCCAACCCTGATATAAAACTGTCAAATGCCACCGATTTGCTACTTGATTGCGAGGTATGGTCATTGTAATGCCGGTACTCACGGTATCTACATGATATAGGCATTGTGTACACTACACGGTAAGTAAATGAGCAAAGGATCGTAGCGTAAGGTATATATACGTAAAATTAAATAAATACCTAAATTCAGATGCGGATGCATGCAGTGGAAGAAATGCGTGGATCATGTAATAGGAGAAGAGCATAAAATGAAAAATTTAGACGGCATCATCGATAGGGTATACCGATGATGTAACGCCACCTTTTATAATTAATACTGGTGACTCTAGTAAAACTTCAAGCACCGATTTTTTCATAAGATTAAACCAATTAAAAATATGAAGATGAGATGTGTTTTACTTTCGGTATTTTAGTAATCGATTTATTTTGACTTAAAATAGCATTTCCTCAGCACTAGTAAATTCATCATTCAAAGACAATTTCAATATGGCGGTTTGTTTACACAGTCCTAACCGTGCGTTTACATGCTCGGGCTCTCGGCCGAATGTTTCGGCCATGTTAGTACACGATGATTCGAGACAGACTATATAGAGAAAACTTAAGCCAGACCAGAGACAATTTAAGTACTTTTTCAGGTAGTTTGGTTGAGTTAAAAGGTGTCTTAAATAATTTCACTTCGGGTAAAGCTATTTAAAAAATGTCTTAAATAGTTTCAATAACCAAAGCTATTTAAAACACCGTTTAACTCCCCGAAACTACCTGAAAAAGCTTAAATTGTCTATGGTCTGGCTTAAATTTTATCTATATAGTCTGTCTCGAATGAGCGTGTACTAGGGTGGGCCGAATCATTCGGCCGAGAGCCCGAGCATGTAAAAGCACCATGAAAGTCGAATGACATTCGGTTTACTAAGTACAACTAGTACAAATTTTCATGATAGCACCCGCGCCGCGTTTTGTAGTTTCAGAGGAGCCTAATCCACATATTGTTATAGTTTTACTTCTAATTCTATTATAGTTGCATTTTATCATAATAATAAAGCGGGAAAACAATCAAAAATGTTTTACGTAAATAATTTACCGCAGCGCGCCATTGGTGTGTTTTTTCTAATCGCGTTGCGCGCGCAAATTTGAGGCAAAGGCCCGCCAAACAGCCAAAATAAAAAATGAAATTATTTATGTTTGAAGCACAAATTATTGTGAATTTTGAATAATTTAATACAATTTCACGTATATTCAATAATTCAGAAGGTTTTAATCCATGTATTCAACTAAATACGGAGACATTGCTTTTTAAGGCATAAGTTATTATGCGGCTAAAACAGTGTACTGTATTTGAAAAAAAAAAAACTTTCCAATCCGACAAAATTTGAATGTATTATCTGTGTACGTAACTTAGTCTCCTAGGGTACAAACTTAATTTGATGGGGTTATCTGATTACAACACTAGTTCAATAATATAATGAAAAAGCACGCGTGTTTAATATCTAGGATTATGAGCCTAAAAGCGGTACGATAAGAACCTCGTTACGAGCAAGTGTGATGAAATAGTTATTTATTATACGAGGGGGCAAAGTTGTTGTTTAACTCTCGGGCTTATATTGAGACCCGAGCAAGCGAAAGATTCCAAAATTGAGCCACGAGCGTAGCGAGTGGTTCAATAACTGGAATCTTGAGCTTTACGAGGGTCTCAAGGCCCGAGAGTTGAACAAACTTTGCCGCCGAGTGTAATACAACATTTTTCCCCTCACTATTGCGAGGAAAATACAGACTAAATACGATTATAAATCTTATCCACATGTCAATGCAACACAAATCAATTTCAAAATTTGTCATAGAGTAGGTACGCTCCTGGTACTTAGATATTGCCAACAGCTTACCAAGTGCGGGATAAGACATGATCACATGACCAATTTAAGGTGTGACCTCCGATTGCGCATATTTACTATGGGCATATAGGACTCACTTATACTGGACTGGTGGTAAGTGATAGGAATTAGATTACTTTGCCCCACATGTGGATAAAATGCGTTTTTCCACGCTAGTTTTAAAGGACAAAAGAGCGCTTTCCGAGCTAGTGAGGGGAAAAATATATTTTAATACAGTTGCTCAAAAAGTGCCCTTTTTTTGGCTGTTTTGCGTGCGCAAAGTTTGTTTTTGCGAACTAGTGCTTTTTACTTTTCCAATCTTTTTAAATTTAGTTGTGTTCCAATTCATGACTGCTTACCGAAGAGTATTATTGTTCGTTAACTTTACCGAGCCGTAATAAAACTAAATACCTACTATTAACGCAATAATATTAAAGATATTGATATTTCATATTTCAATAATTACTTCTTCATCATACTAATGATCATTCATTAAAAATATTAACATTGAAAACAGTTCTTATAAATCTGTGTGTATGAAACGGAACAGAGGCTACGAAACGTCAGTCAAAGTAGAGGCGTTTTTCAATCAGGTAAACCTGTTCGAAGGGTCTCTAAGACATGACGATACGATTTGTCAATACCACTGAGTTGCAGATACATTTATCTTCACATTTAGCTCTATTTCGTTAGTGTACGCCGTGGGTCAAATGTCCGAACAAAATGCCCAATGACCTTTATTTGTTAGCTTTTCGAACCTGCCTTTATCGAGGTAATAATCATAAAAACTGTCATTGTCATATATACCGGGTGTGTAAAAATTTTATAAAAATACGAGTTTCATACGAACTTCATGCATAACGGGAGTGGCCTGTAGCAATAAATTTAATAGTAGAAAGTACTCCCGAAACTGAACAACGCAACGTTTACACAGCGACTTTTAAAACTAACGTTTGTATTGATTTCTATTTTACTTTATAGTTTGTTAGAAGAAGACGCAATGTACTGCGAAGTTTGTGATTTTTGTACTATGACAAGAGACGTCAATTAGGCTGATGTTAACTTACATTGAAAATACTATTTAGTTTGTATGAAAAAGTGAACACCTACAGAGTACCTACATAATTTTTAAAAGTTGTGGAACAAAAGTTGTTAGGTTTGAGGAGTACTACCTACGATTAAATTTATTGCTCCTATTACAGGCCACACCCGTTATGCATGAAGTTAAACTCGTATTTTTATAAAATTTTTGGCAGTGTCAGCAGTTATTAAATTACCATCTTGTCTGCACAGTACCAGTACCGTTGCCTTGATAATGTTAAATTTAAGGCAGTGAATATGTGATCTATTTGCTCTATTAGGACCACTTGCACCACCCGGGGTTAGCGACATAACTCGGAGTTAAGCGTTTTATTTGCTGACCCTGAATGGCGCAAGTCTTAGTGTTTAAATAAATTAGAACTTTCGTTGCAGCTTTCGCCCGACCATGCATGGCATGTTGTTCTAAGTTGCAATGCCAGATGGGTTTCTAATCGAGAATTAATTGGATAGGTTCAAATTAGGAGTGGTAAAAACTACAGCATAATTTGTACCTTAAAAATACACAGTCAACATTATTTGTTGAGCACCGAGAACCTATTTGCTACATCACTTGCCGCACCACGTACCGCGTAAGACAGAGGCCTTAGTATAAAAATTGTACGACATTAACTCCTCGACCGCGTTAGCGTATCGAGGAGTCAAAATATGAAAGTTGCCAGATGATTTAAATAAACGGCAAACATAATTTGAACTCCCGATACGCTAACGCGGTCGAGGAGTTAATGTCGTACAATTTTTATACTAAGGCCTCAGTACGCTGTACTACTACTACTTACACCAATTGTGAGACGCAAGATAAACGCGTGCGAAGCTCCGTCGTGTCCGTGATGCCGAATGTTACCGTTTCGATGAGTGTTTTGGAATATTTTTGCATATTTTCTTAGTTTACAAAAATACCGGGATCCCGGTACTTTTTAATTAGGGATTAAAATCAGCCCTGAAAAGGGCGGCATCCTGGGATCCCGGTATTGGAAGCCCTAATCTAGAAGTAGTTGACATTGCGAAGGTTTGGGCTGATCGAACTGGACATTTGGAAATGCATTTCGCGAGCTGTAGAGCACATGTTGCCTTTGCCGCTACGCTGCGCGGCACAATAACTATGCAAAGTGTGCCATATCATATCTACCTACAACAAATATGAGAGAAATTGAAAAAAACCATGTAGATGTTTATACTCGTAGCTTGCCGAGTGCTGGTTATTTTACGCTCCGTTGACATATCCGACCGTGGGCTGGAATATGGACTGATATGTATATCGAATAAACATTAATGAGATCAATAAAAAGTTTGAAGGAGCATGGGCGACAGTCAACGAGCTCCATAAATATTAAGCCATCCTGCATGTTCTGAAGTTATTTGCAAGCAATCTAAGTAACTGATATTTGCCATGTTAACTGCGAACAGCACGTAGAGATATCTGATGCTAGAAAATCTAAAGATGCCAAGCATTTCTCGATTTTACTGAAATTTTATACAAGCTCCATATTTCATAAAAGCAAATCAGCAGCGTATCAATATATTATACTATAGCAATTGCGCCACTATATTTGGGTCAGAAAGTGCAAACTTTGTACGGACCCCTTGGTGCGCGAGTCAGACTCCCTCTTGGCCAGATTTTGTAAATGGACGTACAGTCCAGTGCAAAAATACGTATCGACAAAATCGTCTCATAAATATGGTACTTACTACACTCTTACTCGTATTACACTGGAATAAAATGGGACATATTTTTGAGTAAATGTGTCTACCCATACTTTTACACTTGACTGTACTATGAGCGTGACGTAACGGAAACTTAAATTTTATAAGGAAATTTTGAGACATTTTTATTATTATTATCAGGATTGTGATTTTGATTCGAATGAGAATCACGATTTCGTTTTTTTTTTAACCGCACGTATGACGGGAACCCTTACATAGAGGAAAACGCAATGAAACAAATGACTTTCAATAAATACGTGTAATAATTCAAATAGTCTTCCACTAATTAGGCATCATGAGTTAACACGTAATTTTCATAGAATATTTAGCAATGGTGCAAAAAAACATCTTGACCCAATCATGATTCAAAAATGTACAACAAGCTCACTAAATTGTACCTTCCCTAGTCCTGACGTCCTTCTGTGTGTAGATGTTACGGCGTACTGAAACATGCGAGTTGAAATTATATAGATACCTATCTACCTACTAGTACTAGCTATTATACAGGGTGTAACAAAAGTCCTGAACGATACTTCAACATCTGATAAGGTCACTGACCCTAAGTGCGATGCAAGTGGAAAAAATATTATAAATTCAAAAAAACTAAATCTCATTGTATGAAGATATGTACATGTTGTACATTTTAGATAAGCTGCTCCATACGAAGTGATATTTTTTTCCGAATTTCGATTTCTTTTCGCTTGCATCGCACTCAGGTTCATTAGCCTTATCAACTGTTGAAGTATCGTTCGGGACTTTTGTTACATCCTGTATAGGCGTCAAGGAAAACTGTCTTTTATTATTTCCGTTAGTTCCTTGGGGTAGGTATTAGGTATACAAAAGACGTACGTATTGTTTTACACTGATTTAGGCTTGGCGCCCGAGCGAAGCTCGGAAAATTCGTTATCCTTTTACCGCATATTGTTCCATTTAACCATTATCAATTCAACTTCATTAATAACTAACCTAAGCTAACATATGTCACACGCGGTAGAAGGTTAAATCTCGAAAACCAACTTTTTCTGAGATAGTTCCAAGGTGTGGTTACCATGAGTTGTACGTAGCCGTATTCGATAGCGACTGCGGCGTTCGGGGATATGTCCGTTTTGCTCCTGCCAGAATAATAGTAAGAGCGAGACGGACGTTCTTTCGAGCGCCGCAGTCGCTATCGAATATAGTTGCGTGCAACTCATGGTAAGCACACTGCATCGATATTTCGCGCCTAAAAACGAGTATCTATGGAGAGTATGGAGTCAGTCCTCTCTTGTCACTAGGTATATATTGTTCATGCTAATGCTTTAATTTATTGCTTATTGACTTGTAAAAGTGCCTTTGATACATGCATAAAGGTACCTGAGGGTAATAAGGCCTAAGTCGCCAAAATCGTATTTAAAATGTGCGCACGCGTCTACGGCCTCTGTAGGTGACGCCTAGTGAGCGGTAAAGAAAGTACAAGTCGGCACTTCCTCGCTAGGTGGCTCTTTACCCACAGTATTACGTTATTTATTGAGCACGGTGGTCACGTAGCTTGATTCACAAAAATATGCTCGAAACAATATGCTCGAAACAATATGCAACATTTCTCGAAATATTATGCTCATCGTTATTATTATACATTTTTGGATAATATATTGTGATCCAATATTTTTGTAGGTATATAAGTTTAAAAATATTTTGGTTGGTGTTTAATAAGGCCTACAATATTTTTCTCTAGGCCTTATTGCCCTCGTGTGTTGGATATGTACATGATTGCTATTTGCCATATGTGGAATAAGGCCTACATGTCAAAATATGTATTTTTGTGTTTTTAGGAAAAAGTGCTAAATTATGCTTACAGTGTATATAAGATTAACTCTAAAACTGATTATTTTCATCTATATTGATTATTTTGTTAGCAAAACATACATAAGTGTAATTCGAGGTATTTCATCAATTATACACCACGCACAATGTTTGTGCCAATGTTGTTCAATGTTTAAGCGTAATAAGAATGATACAATACAATACAAATATTCTTTATTGCACACCTCATGGAAAAAAATATATCACAAGACACAGAAATACAGTAGAGGCAGACAACAGGCGGCCTAATCGCTAAAGAGCGATTTCTTCCAGACAACCTTAGGGTAGCGGAAAACTAGTATTAAAAAAATGCTAGTAGGTGGTGCAAAAAATAGAATCCAATTGAATCCATATACAGCAATAACACTAATATACATACATAAATAAAAATAAACAATAGACATACATATACATACTACATACTCATGCAAAATAAATAAACAAATAAAACACGATCAGCATAAAATAGTGATTAAGGAAGAGACAGAAAATAATATTTAAGGAGTTTCCTGAAGGAAGCTAGGGATTGAGCACGCCTTATAACCAGGGGCAAAGAATTCCACAGACACACAGCTTGGAAGGTAAAAGAGTTGTTATAGAAGTGTGAGGAAGACGACGGGACATTAAGAAGCAAATTTTGAGCAGATCTGGCCGAACAAAGATAACTAAAACGCTCTTTAAGGTAGCGAGGAGTAACTGGGTTGAAAAGAATACTATACAAAAGGGACAACACATGGGAATTACGCCGGAGACGAATAGGTAGCCACTTGAGCTGAGACCTGAAATGGGAAACATGGTCAATGATCTATTTATTATATTTATAAGATTCTAAGGACATAACGCGAATTAATATTATTTTCTCCAATATGCTCGGAAATGTTCACATTAATGTAGCAAAATTGGTACGAAAAGATCGAACCTCCTTATGTACCGATTCAAATTAAAAAAAATCGAATTCATTATTTTACAGTTTTAGCGTCAAGGAAGTTATACTGAAATCCATTACTGTATTGTTTTTTACTTAAAAAAAAATATTTGGACTATCAATATTGCAAACAGCCAAATATACTTTAGCCGCGCGACCAAACGGTCTGCACAGACGGGACAATCTGATTGACATCAAATTGTCAATCTCATCATATCGTGCTTAAAAATGCCTCGTCTGGGCTGGCTTTATAGTAGTGTAGTAGTTGTAGAGAGAAGGAGATCAAATGCTTGGTTGTCTCGTTCTATCGCGAGTTGCATACGGCTCACTGTGCAAGGTCGTGTAGATACGGCTTAATAAAACTAAAGACATTTCAACTTTTTTTATGAACACAACCGTGCATTAAAAGAAATTTTAGGCGGGAACCTTATTTTTCCTTTCAAATCTTATGCAAGAATACATTTTATTTCCTTTCATGTTTGGAGAAAAGCACAATATGGGCATATTTTTATTTTGTTGTCGTTTTTTTTTTCTCGTCAGATTTGAATGAAATTTGGTGGGTAGGTAGAGTTCCTTAGTCTACGCTAGATAGATACAAAATCTCAATGTGCGACAAAAATATTGTATGAAATTTTACTTAACTCAGTGGAAAAAAATGTGGGACATACTTTGAAATTGGGTCTATCTTGAAGAGAATAAAGAACTCTACCTACCCATCAAATTTCATTCAAATCTGACGCGAAAGAAAAAACGACAACAAAATAAAAATATGCCCATATATGCCTCGGACGGAAATAGAATTTCGTGGATTCGTATGTATTTGTAAAATACTCATCCACGAACTTCGGTTTGCCGGCCTCTGCAATAATGTACTATTTCCGTCTCGTGCCTTCTTATCCTGCCGGAGTAAAACAAGGCCTAATTAGAAGGGTTTTAAAAAACTTTTGTTGTGCTTTTGTTATTGATTTCATTTCACCTTTTTTAGTCTATCATGTAATGTTTGAACTGGACGATTTATTAACATTAAAATATATCGAGTAGAGCAGCTATTTTGCGTTTTATGACAAATCTCCCTTAGCTAGGCCTTATTACCCTCCGGTACCTAAAATATTGACGTGACAACGTCTTATGATTCGATGGAGCCGACTGCACGCACGAAAAAACATGACTCATGCGGCGTTACCGAGGTGATCTAAGTTCCATTTAAGGCTTGAAGTGCAAGGGAGAGCGCGGAACGAGCGACAAAGAGGCACAATCGGCCTCCGCGTTCGGCAGCGTTCGACATCTGTCTCTCTCCTACTTGAGTGAGCGATGCGTCCGCGTGGACAGCTACTATACAATAATACATTTACATGTTTTCGTCAAGTATGAAGTGCAGTAAAAAGTGAATGTGGTGTCAATTGTTTATAGCAACAATAATTGCGGCGATAAAGGTCAGTATTTTCTTATGACGTTGTCACGTTCAACTATCGTCAGTAAACCGACTATACAGACAACCGATTTTTTTTGGATAGACCAAGCTAAGTTTGCATCGATTTTGATATGACAGACTGGGCAGGTGCTATTTTAAATGTCAAACTTCTATGAAATTATGACGTAAGTATACATATGTATATATAACACTTACAGCTAAAATACAACGTATTTTTGAGCAATTGCTTTAAATTCAAGGGTGCATTATTTAGCTTAAATTAAGTTAATTTCTCAAAGACACCGGTATTCTAATTAGCTATATTTAGATAATTTTAATAAGAAAAAAACCGACTTCAATTGGACTTCCCGGTATAAATAAGTTAAAGTAAGCGAATTATTGCTATTTTTTTTTTTATTTTGTTAATTTTCCTTACATCGTATTTAAAACTTACATACATATTACTACCAGGGTTCAGCATCAGCTCCATCTTGTGAACTGCTCTCCTAATTGCTCGTTAACATGAGTCGATTAACGAAAACAGCACACGCGTATGTTTCACCAAACCTGAGTTCCATTAGGTACTGCCAGGGTTTAGCATCAGCTCCATCTTGTGAACTGCTCTCCTAATTGCTCGTTAACACGAATCAAATCATGAGAACAGCAGTCGCCTATGTTGCACCAAACCTGAGATCCACTAGGTACTGCCAGGGTTCAGCACCAGCTCGATCTTGTGAATTTCTCTCCTAATTGCTCGTTAACACGAGTCGAATGACGTAAATAGAAGTCGCGTATGTTGGACCAAACTTGAGTTCCACTAGTTACTGCCAGGGTTCAGCATCAGCTCCATCTTGAGAACCGCTCTCCTAATAGCTCGTTAAAACAAGTTGAATGACGAAAACGGAATTTTCATAAGTTTCAGCAAACCTGAGTTCCATTAGGTACTACCTGGTTTAGCATCAGCTCCATTTTGTGAACTGCTCTCCTAATTGCTCGTCAACACGAATCAAATCATGAGAACAGCAGTCGCCTATGTTGCACCAAACCTGAGTTCCACTAGGTACTGCCAGGGTTCAGCATCAGCTCCATCTTGTGAACTGCTCTCCTAATTGCTCGTTAACATGAATCGAATCATGAAAACAGCACTCCCCTGTGGTGCACCAAACCTGAGTTCCATTAGGTACTACCTGGGTTTAGCATCAGCTCCATTTTGTGAACTGCTCTCCTAATTGCTCGCTAACACGAATCGAATCATGAAAACAGCACTCGCCTATGTTGCACCAAGCCTGAGTTCCACTAGGTACTGCCAGGGTTCAGCATCAGCTCCATCTTGTGAACTGCTCTCTTAATTTCTCGTTAATATGAATAGAATCATGAAAACAGCACTCGCCTATGTTGCACCAAACCTGAGTTCCATTAGGTACAGCCAGGGTTCAGCACCAGCTCGATCTTATGATTTTCTCTCCTAATTGCTCGTTAACACGAGTCGAATGACGTAAACAGAAGTCGCGTATGTTGGACCAAACTTGAGTTCCACTAGTTACTGCCAGGGTTCGGCATCAGTTCCATCTTGAGAACTGTTCCTCTAATAGCTCGTTAACACGAGTTGAATGACGAAAACACAACTCTCGTAAGTTTTACCAAACCCGAGTTCCATAAGGTACTGCCAGGGTTCAGCATCAACTCCATTAATTCCTCATAATATCCATCATCAAAATATAATTATGTAAAATCAAATAGGACTACCTCGAAGGCATTTCGTAACAAACAAAAGATTAATGTCTCAAATCAGAAGATACAGCTGGGGCCCGCGAATTATAGAGCAGTTCCTCTTTGACATCCCTGGTCGTCATCATCAGGTCTGCTCCACCAAACTGGTAGGTTTTGTAAAGAAATGCTCGAGTTTCTCAAGAAAATACCCAAATTACTATGCACGTGTCTTGCAAATTTGAGGAGTTCCCTCAGTTCCTCATGGATCCCATCATCAGAAATGGATTTTGAAAAAACGGGACCAACCTGGAATCATCTACTTAAAGAAACCAAAAAAAAAATTCAAATCGGTTCAGTAATGACGGAGTTCTGAGGTAACATACATAAAAAAAATATATTAAAAAAACAAAACAGACGAATTGAGAAATATTGCCTTCCTTCTTTAGAAATTTTCCTTCTTTAGAAATATTGAAGTCGGTTGAAAATAACTGCTAATTTAATTTTATCTCATATGATATTTGCATGATTTTTCATTTTATTTATTTATTTTAAATAAATTATTTATTTTGGGAGGCCCAAGATCGAGCTCATGTGGCGTGTAAGAGGAGAGACCTACGTCTAGCAGTGGACTAGCTTAGGTTGATGATGATGATGAAACGGAGTATGAGTATTCGACATGGCATTGATGTCATAGTAAATAGTTGTCACTTACTTCATAAAGTCAATTCTAAATGCCTGTTTTACATTAGCGGTTGATACGACATGTAATTATTTTGTATGTCAAATTCAAAAAATAAAAATTAACGAATTTAATAAAACTAACTAGTTAAGCCATTCTGTTTCCTTGATTAACACCAAGCCATATGACGAAGTTAAAGCAAATGCTCAAGAACACCCTTTATAGTAAACGCACCGATATTGGGAGGTGTAATGGGTAATGGGACGCTAAATGCAAAAGACTTTCAAGGGAAATTATTTATTGTCATTTTATCTATAAAACCCCTTCTAGGTTCGCTGATTGTGCCGGACGTGGACGGTTAACCTACGGAAAGTACGGAACCCAACACAGAGCGTGGCCCGCCATGCTCTTGGTCGGTTTTTATCATAGGTTTTGCCTGCGACTGTGTTTCGTGAAGAAATTACGGATTAAGTAGGTACCTTATGTTGTTACCTCCAGGATTTAAAATGGCAATTCATCACAAGCGAGTTTTTTTTACGAATTGTTTACGACTAACTTTAGATTAGCTAGATATACACTTTTTTAAACTATTGCGGTTATTTTACATTCTAACTAATGAACACTCCGGTACATCCCGAGAATGGTTAATGTCCAAGTATAACAATTTCAACAGGGAGGACGGCTTTCAACTGTCTGAAACGTGGAATTCGGTGCTAGAAATAATTAAAAAGCCTCTAAGCTAGGGTTGCCATAAACGTGAGGACTCAGACCGGGACATTTAATTAAAAACCGGCCAAGTTCGAGTCGGACTCGCGCACCGAGGGTTCCGTGCAAACTTTTAGTTGCAACTGCAACTCGAAGTAGAAATTTGACGTCAGTCCCATGTATCACTCGTTTTCTCGGCATAGTTAGTATTATGCGAGTTTGTTTTTGTAATTTTTTTTTATCACGTACTTAAATCGTTTTTTGGACACCATGAATTCATATAAATAAAAAAAAACAATCTAAGGCGGTTAAAATTCAAAAGTTCGTAAGAGATTTTTTTTTATTTAATAAATATGAAACTGTTACATTTATCATAATGTTAACGTGGTGTAAAATAAACATATTGTTTTCCTTTCCTTCGTAAACTTCGTAGATATGGGGGATGGTATTTATTTTTACATTACCGTTAGTAAATGACTGTAAAAAATCTTTTTAGAATTTGCAAATCGAACCCTTTCAAATGATACCCCACATGAAATGATATGATATATGATGCCCCTAAATTTTTAATTTTTGTCGGGCATTTTACACTGAAAATACGTTGAAATATATAATAAACCCTCTGAAAATGTGTCTGATTTAACCTTGTTTATAACTATTCAAATTCAAATCGGCAGCTTTAGTAGTTCTCGAGACTAAGTCACACTCACACCATAAGGGTTCCTTAGTTAGTTTTAAATCTTAATCGGTTGGTTTGTAAATTTTTATTTAAATTAACAGTGTCAACGCCCGGCCACCAAACACGCTGAATGAAAATTAAACAAGGAATGAAAAATGCAATCACACCTAACACCTACAATCTTAGTCAAAATAACGAATCACAAAAAAGGAGCGAACAAATATTATTTATGTGTCAAAATGATGCCAACAACGAATTTTTACAGAAATTCGGGGATAGTATCTTTTACTAAGAGTAATGAAAAGTAATTCATGACAGGCTAACATACTAATGGTGATGCTAAGAATATAACTTATGCCCGCTATTTCCCGCGACTTTGGAACTTGTGTTTTTTAACAAATAGTGAAAAAGCTCGAGAAACTGAAAGGAGATTTTGTTTTGACACTGTTAATGTAAATTCGTAAAAAGTAAACGGACATGGTTTTAAGTCATTCTATCCACGTACGATTAGTCTAATAGTTAGTCGTGTTTATTGTAGATATTTTTTTTAATTAAGTCCAGTCCCCTACTAAATGAAGTAAATAACTATTATGATTTTTAAACCGGGACAATTTGCTTATCGGCCGGGACGCCGGGACATCATGCTCCAAACCGGGACATGTCCCGGCGTACCGGGACGTATGGCAACCCTACTCTAAGCCCATTTGTGTGAGCGATGGCGAAGATACAGTAAGTGTATTTTGTCGAGATGAAGAGCGAGTGAGTTCCAATAATGGTCGACATAAACGAACTAGCAAGAGTGTTAGTCACCCTACTTGCAGATTTTAGTTTTCTCGTGAAGAAAACTCCATTTTAATAAAAAAAACCGTGGTAAGACACCGGGTTTATTAGTTAAAATAACTAAAGATTTCTTTAGAATAGCATGGATGCCGTTCCGTTTTGTGAACAATGTTATTTTGTACATAATAGCGCGTGAAATGAAATGAAATGAAATTTATTTGCATAAAATATGGTACAATAAGGTGTTCTATTCTATTTTAGCACATTAACATATTTTGCCGGTTAAGCATGCATTTGCTTTGCTTTGCTTTGATTAGTTGATGATAAAGAGTTTAATTAAACGATGGGAATGATAGGATAAGTCGACGTTTCCATTGAAGGTATGACCAATTGACTAAGTGACCACGTTTTGCATAACATAATATATACTTACGCGCAACTAGGTATTATCTTGGTCGTTCTGTGTTCTCGTTGGTGACTGGCATATCGCGCGCAAAACTTACTTGACGCCCTAGTAGCGAGACCTGAATGTGCTGGAGCCTGCTGAATTCGGTATCGGTACTGGTCTGGTGTTAGTGTTTTTCGATATCGAGCTGTAACAAGCAAACATTCGCGTGTAAGTTATATTAGAAAATGGCATCGCAGTCGATAAAAACCGGCCAGGAGCAGGTACATAACATATCTATTATCTACGCACAGTGATACGGATATTTTTAAAGATAAAAACCGACTTTCTATGTACCTATTTAAGTATTTATATGTATCCATCAAATCAAATCAAATATTTCAATGTTATAAGCATTGTACAGCATTGTCATTGGCATATCTAAAAAAAGCACACAAAGCAGAACAAAAACGTCAAAAAATGTGGATTAAAATGACAAACGATAAATGTTTCGTACGAAAAGAGCTTAGAGGAGAGCGGTAATAAATATAAATCTCAAGCTCCTGCAAGTGTGCAACGCATTTGACACGTCATTATGACCTATTAAAACGGGGTGTGTAATGATCCGTATAACTTTTTTTGGTATAGTAACATTTTATATAACAGATTTTTTGGTATATATTTAATGAATATAATCACTCATAATACATAATGATCATTTGGTATAACAACCAAATATCTACTATTATTTCGTATATTTATAATTTCGTACAACACTTATTTGTAATAACCATTATATGGTATAATTATCCATTGATATGTAAGATAATGTAGCTAGCAAACGGTATACTTAAAAAATTCGCATCACCAGAAGTCGCCTGAAATTATAACGCATGAGACTGCTGGTAATATCATTAATATTTTTTTAAGGGATGAGGGGGGGTCAGTTGTAACCTGACCTACATTTCTGCTAACAGTACATATGTTTAGGGGTCACATTTTCTAACCTAACCTAACATATTGTTTATACATTGCATAATAAAAAGTTATTTTAACTGTACTTTAGATGAAATTAGAGTTATTCCATTTATTTTTATTGTAAGTCAGCATATAATGTTATAATCAAAGTATGTTATAATAGTACATTGTGATACACGTGTGCTATGATGGTCAATATACACGAGGCGGTATTGTGCGCGCGAGCTGAAAGCGAGTGCGCAATAAGGAAGCCGATGTGTATAATGGCCATGCACACACGTGTCATACGACATTTTTCAACACACTTGTAAGTAAAAATCTAAATTTAATTCGAGGTTATTAACTTTTGTTAAATACGTTAACTTAATTGTCAGAATCATGTCAGAATGCCTACATGGTAATTAGCATATGAGTTGCACTAACCTTTATTGACTACTTGAAGCTTCTTGCGATGCCTTTTCGACGTCGGTTGATGAAAATATTTTTAACTAATACATCCCGAAGCTAAGGCCCAAACGTCACAAATAAGTAGGTATATTTATCACTATTAAGTACAACTAGATTTTCATGATAGCACCGCGTTTTGTAGTTTCAGAGGAGCCTAATCCACATATTGTTATAGTTTTACTTCTAATTCTCTTATAGTTGCATTTTATCATAATAATAAAGCGAGAAAACAATCAAAAATGATTTACGTAAATAAGTTACCGCGGCGCGCCATTGGTGTATTTTTTCGAATCGCGTTGCGCGCGTAAATTTGAGGCAAAGGCCCGCCAAACAGCCAAAATAAAAAATGAAATTATTTATGTTTGAAGCACAAATTATTGTGAATTTTGGATAATTTAATACAATTACACGTATATTCAATAATCCAGATGGTTTTAATCCATGTATTCAACTAAATACGGAGATATTGCTTTTTAAGGCATAAGTTATTATGCGGCTAAAACAGTGTACTTTATTTGAAAAAAAAAAAAAAAAACTTTCCAATCCGACAAAATTTTAATGTATTATCTGTGTACATAACTTAGTCTCGTAGGGTACAAACTTAATTTGATGGGGTTATCTGATTACAACACTAGTTCAATAATATAATGAAAAAGCACGCGTGTTTAATATCTAGGATTATGAGCCTAAAAGCGGTACGATAAGAACCTCGTTACGAGCAAGTGTGTTGAAATAAATGTTATTCGAAAAAATGATCATTATATTAAATAATAATTATACAATTTTTAACCCTTTGACCGCCGTTGTCACCTATACAAGACAACGATAGTACGATACACTAACGCCGTCGTCTTGTATACAAGACAAAGTTTCAACCGCTTACTAAATGGTAAAATAATAGAATTTAAAAATTATTTTGTACTCGTGTCAACTTGTTGACCCTTTGTTTTTTCATACATTTACTTTTTAACCAGGTATATGAATCCATTGTTTCATAATAAAGGATTTAAAAAATATGCTTATAATTTCTACATTTTTCCGTGTCACTGTCGCCGTTGGCATGTATAAAAGACAGCTAGGGATGGAAAAGTTCAATTGATGTGCAAGTTTTTAAAATGAATATGTTTTCACGAATCTGGTTTTATTTAAGCGTTCAAACATTTAATTGCCAATTATTGTCATTGTTGGTAACTACTCGTAGTAAGTAGGTATATGTAGAAAAAAAAGGCATAATAATGGATAAAGTTTAGGCAGGTTCTTCAGTAGATTGTCCATTGCGGTTTATTTGCCGAATAAATTATTGACCGCAGTGACAGCGGAGGTCTACATTTTAACTCGATATATATATATAACCGATATATACAGTATGTATCACAACGAAGAGCAAACCTTAAAACTGGTTGACGGGGAACTCGAGTAAAATGTAATGACGTGCATTTCACGTGCCTAAATACATGTTTTATGGCATAAAATTACTAAATGAATTACTCGAAGACCATATTTTTGCAGTCGGTTAATGGTTTTTGTAACATCCTATAGGGTTTGTTTACGTTTTTGATTTTTGACAGTGCATGCGTATTGCGTACTGTTGATATGTAGCTAGGGGCAACTAATTAACATTAACGTTGTTATGTCAATACACATGCGCTTTGAGTTCCGTTTATAAGTAACCTAGGTAATTATTTTAATAATGGCTGTAGTCATAGGCAACGCGCAAGCGCTTTGTTAACTATTTGTTTGTAACTAGGTAAAAATCCAAACTTCAACAAGGTTTGACGCCTGTCTGTCAGTTGGTAATTTAAGAAATGCCATTTATAAGATTGTAAACAAATAATACAGGGGAGGTGCAACACAATAATAATAAATGTATATTTTTATACCTCACGTAAAACCTGTCGTATTTTTGATGAATTAGGTAAGTACCATGCTCATATTTATGATCTAAACATTAACGGGTTTCTTGTTTTGCCTTTCATTCTGATACATACTGTATATATATATTATTAAATCCACCTGCTAGTTTTCTCCGAAAACCCTCCGGTAAGTATGTAAATTTATCGAGACATGATGCGCGTCCCTAATCTTATGGTTTATAAAGTTTACGTACCGACAAGCGCTTATGCCGTTGACTCAGACGCTATTATTACTTAACTCGCGCGTAAACAGTATTTGTCAGTCGGAACTAAAGACGAGCCCTGCGCGCCGTTGACATGTATAGAAGACTACTCGTACAGACTAGTGCGGTGATATTACTTCATGATTCGATAATGTTTAGTTGTTGTTTTTCATGATAAAGTCCTTTATTTTCAACATTTTGTTGTATAGTAAATCTGTTTAGTTTAGAAATTTTGAGAGAAATCTAAGTTTGGAAATAAAAAAAGGCAAATTGAGAAGAATTCCACCTTTAATTATGAATATCGATATCACTATTTGCAATCCCTAAACTTTTTATTAGTTGTTTACTTAAAATTTGCTCTGGCGTGTGAGTGAGCGTCTTGGCGAACAGGGTCCGGCGGCCAAAAGGTTAAGTAAGTATATTATTAGTTTTTATAGGTATGATTCAATGATTATATCAAATGAGCGTTATTACGACTAACATTATATCAAAAAAAGTTATATCTATCGGTACGCACCCATCAAAACGATATCCAGCTTGCTGAGTCAAAAAAAGGATTCTTAAAACTTGAGGGTCGCCGTTGCAAAACAAGACGAAATCGATTCCTGGCAATGCTTTTTATTGATCTAATTTTCTTGGCCAAAAATATATTAACACTATTGTTTTTTTAATTTTCTATAGTCGGCATACGACCGACATCTTCCACATTCTGCCACCATTAAAGATTCTGTTTTTTTTCGCTATTTATGCAACAGCTCATAATTGGTTCTTATCATTATCGGGTCTATTATTACAAAACTGACTACTACGTCTCGTTTTGTAACAGCAACCCTTGAATTTTAAGAACCCTTATTCACTCCTGCATAAATGCTCTCTCATGCGCTCCGGGCACTATCCATCAGCATGGAAGACTGGACGTGTAATAATGCTGCCCAAACCTGGCAAGGACCGAAGAAGACCGAGCAGCTACAGGCCTATCACGCTCCTCAGCACTCTCTCCAAGGTGTTTGAAAGGCTCCTGCTAGGGAAACTGCTGCCATTCATCGAGCCCAGACCGGAGCAGTTCGGCTTCCGGGCAGAACACTCGACAACCTTGCAGCTCACAAACGTGCTCCATTTCATGACGGTGGCGAAGAATAAAAAGGAGTACACGGCCGCCTGCCTCCTGGATATGGAAAAGGCCTTCGACAGGGTGTGGCACGAGGGCCTAGTGTACAAACTGTCGAAGACCGAAGCCCCCAGACGCATCACACGGGTCGTGGCCTCCTTCCTGACCCAACGCCGCTTCTTCGTCGCCGTCGAAGAAGCCACCTCCTCGGAACGCCCCATCAAAGCCGGAGTCCCTCAGGGCAGCTGCCTCTCGCCTGCGTGCTACGCTCTCTATACCGACGACCTCCCAACCGTCGGGGAGACCAAGCTGGGACTATATGCAGACGACGCAGCATTCTTTGCAGCCTCAATGAACCCCACCTTCGCTGCAAAGAAGCTGCAGAGATCCCTTGACGCACTCCCCGACTGGCTCAGCCGCTGGAGGCTGACAGTGAACGTCGGCAAGACGCAGGCGATGATCACGGGCAACACCCGCCTGCCGCCCCCGCTGAAACTACTCGGCGAAAACGTCCCCTGGTCCCACACCATCAAGTACCTGGGCGTCACACTGGACAGGGGACTCACAATGGCGCATCACATAGACGCTACCGTGCAACACGCAAGAGGAGCACGAATCAGACTCCGCCCGATCCTGAGTAGCAGCCTCCCCCGTCGCACGAAACTGGGGATTTACAAAACTTACATACGGTCCCGCCTGACGTACGCAGCACCAGCCTGGTACGCCTTGGCGTCAGAATCCAAAAAGAAGAAGCTGCGTGCGCAGGAGAACCTGGCCCTGCGGACCATCGTTCAAGCCCCCCGTTTCGTGCGAAACGACGACATCCAGAGAGGCCTCAAATGGCAGACCCTGGACTCCTTCGTCGGCCACTTGTCGACAAGGATGTTCCAGCGGGCCGACGCCTCTGGATACCACCACCTGCGCGGTATAGCGCCACTCCACGCCCGCCCACCGGACTCACGCCCGCTCCCCAGGGAGCTAGTAGTGGAAGAAGGAGGAGACGAGGAAAACAGAGAAGCAAGCTGATGGCCCAACCATCAGCACAGCCACCAAGGAGCCTCGAATAGAGGACGAAGCAAAGCCCCGCCCGTCGTTACGGGCGGCGATTTGAAACCGCCAAGGTCCCGAAAGGGAGGAAAGGCGTCCCTTGCCCCAGAAGGGGGTAAAGGAAGAAGTGCGACGACGCCTGCATAAACTTACTACCTATTCCTTGAAAGTTTTTATAAGAATATAGGGCATTTTTTTTAAATTACTAGGAAGATGAGGCACATTGCCCGTAGCAATTATTTTCGATAATATTACTTTACAACGCTTTATAAAATTGTTGTTGCTTTTTGTGTGCCTACCGTACACAAAAAAAAAAAACTTTTATGTTTAAGTTTTAAATAAGTGTATTTAGTTAATAAGTTCTTTGTAAATGTGCGCTCACCGATTATTTTAATAGTTGCATGGTATAGTATAAATTCTCATGTAAGTGAATATGTTCTGTATTCTTATGAGAAATAAAGATCTTTAAACCCAAAATCTTTGTACTTACGACTTTTTGTTGAATTTCTCATCAAATTCGTTGTTATTACGTAATCTTCTCTGGAACTGAAATAATGAAAATATAATGTATTGATGAGACAACTTCTCAAAGAATTCATTGATGTTTATGTAGGGTTTAACTATTACGGTTCCTCAGTATTGGGAATGGTTAGATTACTGACCTCTATAGAAGGTATCCCTACTTATAAGTTCAGGTTGCCCTCCTACCTTACACACACTACCTACAAGAAAGCAACATATTTACCTACCTATTGGGGCGGATATACCTTTTTTTACTACTTCTGGTTTTTCAAACTGTAGTGGACATAGAACTGATAGAAAACTGTTTTCTTGGAGGAACTTCCTGGAGTACCAAGAAAAAATGTTCCACCTACTAAAGGTAAAATAAAATCAATGTCCCGTGGTCGTCTGGTCTTGTTAATACACAGCTGAAAAGGAGAAGTAGGGTACCTTACTTCACCCTTTCAGCTGTGTATCAACAAGACCACACGACCACGGGACATTGATTTGATGAAGATTGTATGGGCAGATATCGCCCGTTAACTTTAGGCACGAAGGTGAGTAAGATTATTTAATTTACTTTAATGCAATTGAGCATGTCCCCTTGCGTGGCGATAGTGCGTTCGTCGGAGCGCACGCGCGGCGAGCGTTGCACGGCTGGCGCCGGCGCCTGGCGGCGCGCGCCTAGCGACCCAGCGCCGTACGAGTGCCCGCCAATCGAGCCGTCACAGGCAACCTTAGTACCTGAAACCACTGACTGACCGTTAACGACCTAGATAATTCCAACCTTATTATTAGTATTAAATCTACTAAAGTCGTGTCAAACTTTGAAACTAACCTCCGGCAAAGTTTTACACTATTGAAATGCGGCTTATTTTAGGAAATTTAATAATGTATTGTGTGAAAACCGTGACAGTTTAAATAAGTGTTGCGCTCATTATGTATGTCCATTTGTGTAGTTTAGGGTAGATACGTGACAAATAAATCATTACAATGCACGTGCTCGAAAAAATGCGTTTTCTAATGGAGCCAAATCGTGTGGAAAGTATAGTAGCAAAATATTATAATAATATAATTTTTTAAGAAAAAAAGAACCGACTTCAATTGGCCTTTCCGGTAAAAGTTAGTATTTAAGTTAGTATGAGTTAATTAGTTTACTTCAAAATTAATCACTATAATCACTAAGCGTGTACATTTGAAAATTGTGGAACTTTTTTGAATGTCTTATGGATGCCATCATTAGATCTGAAGTAAAATCAAATGGAACTACCTCGGAGGTTCCTCCTCACGAACAAAATAAGAATGTCTCAAATCGGATGATAGACCTGGAAATTATGGAGCAGTTTCACTATGCCATCCCTGGTCTTCAACATCAGGTCCACTCCAGCAAAGTAATGGCTTCAGTATGAAAATGCCAAGCTAATTATTAAAACCACCCAATCCGAATGCACGTGCCGTTCACATTTGAGGAGTTCTCTGAATTCCTCAAGAATTCCATCGTCAGAATAGAAATCAAATCAAAAAGATGACTGTACCAAATATCGGATGATACCTAGAGCTACGTTTACCGAGGAGTTCCACTTTGCCATCCCTGGTCTTCATGGTGAGTTTCACTCCACCAAAATGATGGTTTTCGTAAGAAACTGTTCAAGTTATTTAAGGATACCCTCAAATCATAATGCGTGTGCCGTTAAAATCTGAGAAGTTCTCTCAATTCAGAATTATATTCAAATGGCACTACCTTGAAGGTTTTATGAATGTCTCAAGTCAGATTATAGAGCTAGGAATTACTAAACAGCTCCTCTATGCCGTCCCTGGTATCCATCATTAGGCCCACTACATCAAAATGACGGCTTCAGAAAGAAAATATTCAAGTTACTTAAGAAAACCTTCAAGTCATAATGCATGTGCCGTTAAAATTTCCGGCTCAGGCTCCGCGTAAGCCTCCCAAAGGTCCGAAACACCATAGTTCCGTGATGGTGATGGGAAAGACACACAAAAAAATCACACGAACTGAGAACCACCTCCTTTTGAAATTATGAAGTCGTTTGAAAAAGAAAGCCAATTGACAACATTTCATATTTCTGAGCCTATAATATTATTGGTTCTCTGTATTCAGTTTGAAAAGAGGAATACGCTGATAGGCTTTTTTTTTCATTTGGACTTATATTTAATTTATTATTAATTTATTAAAATGTGCTTATTCTAAAAGGTCGTAACTACAATTCTACGCAATAATAGACGTTTGCCTTAGTCTTACCTCGATTGAAAAAAAGTAAGTCTGACGTTGTCATTGTTAGACGTCAGTGTCAATGTCAATATTTTAAAAGTTTGTGGTATACTGGTCTGTTTTAAACAATTTTGCTCAAATTAAATGGTTTTTACGACGACTTTGGCTGTAATAACGGATACGGATTCGACGGACGATTATAAACACTGACGATTTGGAACGGTTTAAAAAGGACTACCGATATGATAATTCCCGACGGTTTTAGTGCTGCAGACAGCAGAAATCTACCAAATGTAGATTATTTTATGCTGATGCAATATATGCGAGACAATGACGACTTGAACGCCGCTGAAATTAGAGGTGCTAAAATGTTGCATTCAACCAGAGACGCATACGTAGATAATGTTTGTCTGGCGTCTTCAACGAATCATTTTTGCAGTTTGGCACGAAACAATATCTGGTATACTTCGGAGGAGTATATACCTCATCCATCCATGCAGGCTTTTCCGCCTTGTCCATTTCAAAGACGAATCATGTACCTATATAAAAAGGTACTTCATTAGTTCGTTACACAATTTGAAATTAGGTACGGCAGTTAGATAGCATAGCATAGAATTTAATTTGAGGTTATGTACTTTATTTATTAGGAATGTCAATTGACAGCTTACTTTTTTTTATCTGACAGGGCACTGGCACGGCACTACACCTATTGTTGCGTAGAATTGGAAATGTTACGACATTTTTTTAATTATTTAATATTTTCCAAAATAAGCGATATTAAATTTATATAAATATATTGCAGTGTTCAGGAGGGAAAAGGCTTTCGAATCATGTATAAATTCTTAGGTGTTAACAAAACTGAAATGTTGTCAATTGACAACTAAAACAAATGCTCATATCTAAACGTTATTATTATTACCTACTCGGTACGAGCATATTTAGAAGATAAGTTTTAATGTTAACATAATACATAATCGGTAAATTATTAAATCTAATTACTTACATAATAAACACATAACTTAGTAAATTACTAGTATTATTTTATTATTGTTAATTACTAGTAATTCGATTAAATAATTTACCGAGTTCTAAAAGTATTAACTTGCTATGGCCTTGCAGGGCTCATATTTGAAACATCACACAAAAATGTAACACCTATAGTACAACTTCAGCTTGACTATGCTACTATACTACTTACCGTTAATAATTACTGTTTATTTATGAGCACATTTAATGGTAAAACATTGTATCAAACACGTGCATTAAGATGATTTCCGACGTGTGTCGGCTTATACACTAAGTAGTCGAAAATCAGTAAAATCAACTAGGTTCCGCATTTGTTTCATAACTAGCTATTATGACGCTACAAGACCACAATTAGGACTATATTACTGCCTCCATTGTTCTCATATAATCTATGATCATATATATATATGGTATAGTCTAGTCTAGTGTAATATAGGCCCGTATATTAGGCAGGATTCATGATAAATCATGATAAATAAATAAATTTGAACGCTCGAATAACTAAAATCCTAGAAACTACGGTTACTTATATATATACCTACTGTCTTTCAGTGGCGGCGCGACAGTTAAGAAACTGTGAACTAACATTTGAGCCTAGAGAGAGTTTTCTTCAACGAAGTCTTGGAGCCGTCCTTGCAGGGCAATCTTCTGCTGGCGTTGGCACTGCCTGAGGGCGTGTTGGTGGCGCGCGTGTTTCCCATCACTCGCATGGTCGGCGGCGGGCTGGGGCTCGGGCTGCGGCCGAGCCGGCGCCGCGGGTTTGACTGGACTGAGCCTCGGGATGCCGCTGCAAGATCAGGGGCCGATTTTTGAGATTCGAACGCCCGAATATTTCATTCGAATGTGAATAAAAACGCAGTAGAAAGAAATTCCCCTAGCCTTTCGAGTGATAATTCCAGTGACTTTCAAAAATACGAACTATGGTATCATGCGAATATAGGTAATCGTGACAAATTTCCACTAGCGATTATTTTCGATCACTTGTATTCGAGCGTTCGAATCTCAAAAATCGGTCCCCAGGATGTAATAGCAGTGGCTACAGAACCCACAGCAGAAAGCGAACCTGCGTCTACATTCGCGGCAAACGCTATAACCCCTTACGGCCTGGCCACGGACATCGTCTTAGCGGTGAGCGGGGCGGCGGGCGGCGCGGCAAGGGCAAGCGGGGAGCCGAGCATGCCACGTACTTCGCAGTAGCGTCAGCGGCATCGAGCGGAGGGGACGTATTCAAAATGGCAAAATTTAGACCGTGGCAGGGGCTACTCTGGAATATTCCTTCTGAGTTTGCGCTTCAGAGAGATCGGTTGGACCGAGTCCAATCAAATCTTGAGGTGTGTGTAAGAAATCGAGCTACTGGGAGTTTTGTTACTGGCGTTATCCAAAAATTACTCATCAAAATTACTCGTCAGTAGCTCATATTTCAGGCAGGATATTTTGAACACGAGAGGAGAAAAATCCTGTAATTTTTATCATAATATTCAGGATGTGTAAAAAATAATAAGTATTTTTTAATGTTTTGTATGAAGAATACAGAAAGTACCTACCCTAAAAAGTTTGACGAGTGCACCAGAATGAGCATTGAAACATTCCATTATATACTTAAGCTATTGGATATATCGGTAATAAGTATTTCCGAATCAATTTCGCGCGCGAATCGTCTAATATTTTTTGTTCTCTCGTTAACCGCCCGATACGCGCCGCCAATAACGCCGGTCGCGCCGCTCTGAGTCGTGGCGTCGTCTACTAGCCCGGTATGTTTGTTTCCCCCGCGCGTCGCTCCGCGCCCCGCCGCCGCCGACCGCTCGGGTAAATTCGCGCGCGTTGTCGCCAGCGGCGGCGGCTCGTGGCATCCTTCATGCGCTTCTTCCGTTTGTTTCTGCCGCTCGCCGCTCACCGCTGCCGCTGCCGCAGTTCGCGCGGGTCCGTGGCCAGGCCGTAAGCCTCGTAGTGTGATGTGACTACTTAAAAATACTCAATATAGGAACACGTTTGTGTCATACACTTCATTTCTATTATACTCGTAAAGTTAAGATTCATTCTTATCAAATGTGGACGAATAAGGCGGGGAGCCTCTAATGAATGTTTGATACAATCGAGAGCAAAAGTTTCGGGTCAGTATATAACATTTTTTGAATAGCTCGAAAACGAATAAAGGCAGGGTATTGAAACAAAGTGAACTTAATACACAATTTAATATCAATAAAAAAAATACATATTATTAGACCTCTATAACGCGTTCGAAAACCGCATACTTATAAAGAAAGACCCCCATAATACCCAATAATATTAAACTTTTTTGTAAAAGCAAATTTTATAGAGCCCATCTATGCTAAGTTTCCTAGATTTTTATAGCACAGAATGTGATAGTGTTAAGAAAACGTCATAGTTTCATAGAAGTTTGACGTTTAAAAAATAACACTTTTAAGTTTGACACTTCATTTTCTCGGCATAGATAACGTGCTTTGACTCTATGAAAATGTTATTACAGCTAAATAATATTATCGACTTCGTTATTAAGTTTTCTTTTTCAAATTTTGAACACCAAGAAAATTTGATTTGACCTTGATTCTAATATCAGTCGAGATGACGTTTAGTTCGAAACTAAGTGTTATTTGCAAACAATTTCGCACGCAAGTCGCACGTTAAGTAGGTATAGGTACCAAATAAGTCACTTATTTGATATCTTGTTTGTGATATGAAAATTGCTGGCCTACTCTAGTTTGTCTCTTAATTAAGAAAAATATAAATGTTAAAATTTAATGTCACTAAAGCGGTCATTCCAGGAAAATCGCATCATGTATGCTTAGCACAACTTACACTGTCACTGTATACTGTCACTTTATACATTAAGTCGCGGCCGATGTATGGTCTCGCGCGCGAGAACGTAACATATGCTAGCCCGCTTGGAGAGCTTATTGATATGTGTGTAAAGCTAATGTATAAAGCAGTGTATGTAATTGTAAATAATTGGGCATGAAAATACTCGTGTGATGTTATTTATTACCCACACTCGAGTTTTGGTGCATTTCATTATACAATGTGGAAAGTACCAGGAAAGATACGGTTTTGACAGACATTAAATTATAATAGCCTGATTTTCTCAAATTACGCTCGAATGGGATATTTATAAATAATATATGCAAAAATCCTACAAACTTTTGTTCCTGAAGTAGGCTAATAGTTTTTTTTTTATAGCCTACTATGTTGTGTCCCACTGCTGGGCAAAGGCCTCCCCTCTGCTCCGCCACTCGTCACGGCTTAGTGCATGCTCACGCCAATCGCTACAAAATGAGTTTAGGTCATCCCGCCATCTCCTTTTTGGTCTATCCCTGCTCCGCCCGCCCTCCGGGGTCCAATTGGTAGGCAATTTGGCCCATCGCTCCGGGTGCATGCGGCAGAGATGTCCAGCCCAATCCCACTTGAGCTTAGCGGCCTAGGGCTAGTACCACGAAAATCGAACGATTGCAGATTTATATGTCCATCTCTGTCACACTTGCATATTAGAGTGACAAAGAGGTTTTTCCGTCAATGTCAATTTTCGATGTTCATGGTAGGCGTGCTGACACCCACATCTGAGACACCGGTTCTGGAGCGCAATTCGGCATTTCTGATGCGATCAGTTCCACGCACTCCTAATATATTGCGCTTCATGGCCCGCTGGCAAATTTTGAGGCTATAAGTAAAAAAAAAAAATTTAACTAGGTACATTTTGTTAATTTACGGTCATACATATTTTTTTTGTTTGTGAACATGACGACATTTGTCTTGTATCTGTTGAAAGCGAAACCGAAGAAAACTTATTCATGTAAAACCGTTAAATCTACGAACAGTACGGCATGGGTGATAGATGTGATATTTCGCTAGAAATAAACGGTAATAGGTAAAAACTGGACGTGACCCATATTAAATAACTAAAAAAACGTATGTACATAAAAATCTTACAAGAAAAACTTTTGTAATATGTGTACAGTGGGCCAAGAAACTGGTCTACCACTTTTGACAAAAGTTTTTGCGAGCTCTAACGATCGCTAAGGTTGATTTGACACTGACATTATATTATTGGCAGGGGAAATCGACCTTCTTGTCTCATGACGTTCAAACGAATCTCAATCTAAGGGTGGTAAACCACATTTTTGGCCGACTGTACAGTCAAGTGTAAAAATATGGTGGTGCACATCTTACTCAAAAATATGTCGCATAGCACCTTATGCCGGTGTAATAAGAGCGTAGTACCATATTTATGAGTCGATTATGTCGAACCATATTTTTGCACTTGACTGTAACTATACATACTCTTTACGATTAGCATGTAGTTAACGATATTTTGTTGGATTTTGTTACCTACATAATATATATCCATGATATATATCCATTACGCTTAAAAAATCAGCTATTACTAATTATTTCCCAAATAATCAAAATGTATATGCAAGTTGTCAGTTCAACGACTGGATTAAAGTTATGATGGGCCCTGGAGGAAAAGTGCTTTAAATCCTAGTTTGCTAATTATACTTAGGAAATATTGCCTTATTTAAAAAAAACTAGAACTACATTCAAAGATAAAAAAAGCCTTGTTTTATACGGGAATCGAAATCTTATCAGGTAAAAATTACAAAACTTGATTTTTTATTTCATTAATCGATAAGGTCTTACAGGACTCGTCTCTCGATCGGAATACAAAAAAAAAGAATATTCAGTATGGGCAAAAAATGGCGTCATTTTGATTACAAACCGAAAATTGAATATAGTGAATATTTGCGACCTTCTTATAAATAGATTTTATGGCAGGACAAAAACAAAAGCAAAGCCAGTTGCGAAACTAAGAAATTTTAAATCGTAAAACCACCAATCAAAGAGATTAGAAGTCGTAGGGCGACGCGCCTATAGAGAAACGGCTTGAGAGCCAAAACTCGTGTGTCGCTTATGCGCACGGCGCACACGTGACAGTCAGTAGCAGTCAGTACCCAAGGCCGTCATGGAGTAATAATAAAATAAAAATACTTCAAAAATAAATAAATAATAATAATAAATGTTAAAGGCGTAGGGATGTGACGACCCCATCGCCCACTGGTTTCGACCGGTGCAATCAGTCAACGCAGGGCAGCTTGTGGCGAGCTGTTGGGGAGTAGCGACCCCACGTACCTGAGCGCTCCTGGGGGACTCCGTCGTCCGACCAAGTCCTCCGCCTCTGGCTTGCCTTAACCGGCCGTCCAGAGTGGGGTCGCGAGAGCTGTGTTCTCGAGGGTAGATGTGGAAGCCTAAGTGGCGAGTTGGCTATATGTTTCAAGTTCAGTGACACCTCTCTACCCCCAGCCCTCATACCGGTGTTGCCCTCGAGCCATCTTAGATGTCGCTTTTTGTGGGGGCCCATCTTATGTGGGCGAATCACCGTCTGCCGGAAATAAAATTGATTACCATTTTGTTAGGCAGACGTCCGATTTTATTCTCCATAACCCAGTATTTAGTCCAGCACTTTCACCTAATAGTCCAGTATATTTTAGATTCCATTAAATCTCAATAGTCTTTACACCCTTGCGGATGCTGCCTCTGCGTGCGTCCCATGACTCGGGCAGGTGCAACATCCGCTCGGTGTACCCCTTACATTTCATTAAATTATCGAAAGGGCCTCTGCGTGTTGGCTTCGGCTCCGCGTACGCCTCCCAAAGGTCCGGAACACCATTGTTCCGTGATGGGAAAGACAATGTTATGGGACAATCTTACACAAATCGACTTAGTCCCACGGTAAGCTCAATAAGGCTTGTGTTGTGGGTACTAGGCGACGATATATATAATAGACACATACATATAGATACTTAAATACATAGAATACATCCATAACTCAGGAACAAATATTCGTGATAAACACACAAATAAATGCCCTGACCAGGATTCGAACCCGGGACCTCCTGCTTCGTAGGCAGTGTCACTACCAACTAGGCTAGGAGGCCGTTATCAAAAAATGCCACATTGCTCAATAATTGGGTGCCGCAACCAAAGTAAATTTGTAAATAAACAAAATTCAAACGTTTCGTATCACAGGTAAGTAAATAATATGTAATTAATTCAATATAAAATGAGTATGGGCAAGAGAAATAGGGAAAAGACACGACGCTGCATTTGTTATCGATAGTGTATGTCATATGCCTTACTAAAATAGTTAGATGAATTTTTATTTAAATATTATTGAAATATTAAAAAATATATACAGTGTGTATCAGAACGAAGAGCAAACCTTAAAATTGGTTGACGGGAACTCGAATACATTGTTGCTCAATTGACGGGCTTAAGTACCTACATGTTTTAGAGACTCCGCTACACGCTCGCGGATACCGTTCGAATCAGTCGTACGCGCCCGGGTCAGTTAGCGCCCCGTTCATACAATATCTAATTAGATGCGTGTCTATTCCGGGTAGTAAGCGTCAGCTTGCGGAGGCCCTTATGACGTTATATAAATTCGGTCGATTTAGCTCAACTTTTTGATATGAGTTTTCATAGTTGCCATAATATTTTAACACGTTTTGATACGAAAAACAAAAGATCATTTCTACGTGAATGGAATGAGTGAAAAACATTTTCAATTTTGTAAATTTTTTCACAAAATTAAAAAACTTAAACCATAACGCAGTAATAAAATGAAATAACAATGAAGTCATTTGAGTGTCTGATTTTGAAACAGAGATTAAAATAAAGTAAGAAATAAAAATATTTGCATAACTTTATTTCATGTAATTTTTAGTGAAATGTTAATAACTGCTCCTAATCTATCGATATACAATATCGACCCATATCACAACCCTATGAATAGCACGTATGGCAGTTTTGACAATAACATGTCAAAATTACCTGACACGGTCGATTTCTATGAGAATCAAAGCCAAAGGCTCCTCTATATGTAAGGTTGTCACACTAAAGAGGTCCGTGCTCTGTGCCACCAATCATGTTTATTTTTCTTATAAAAATCGACCTAGCCCCACGATAAGCTCAATAAGCCTTGTGTTGTGGGTACTAGGCGATGATATATTAGATATATAAGTGCATATAAATACTTAAATACACAGAAAACATCCATAACTCAGGAATAACTCGGTTTTGTGTCAGGAACAAATTTAATATTCGTGATAAACACACAAATCAATGCCCTGACCAGGATTTGAACCCTGGGGGGCTACAACGGGAAACCTCCTCGAGTGCCAGGGCTCTTCCCATTCTCCTTGATCCGGTTGATCCGGGAAAAAGGGAAGGGTTCCTGGACGGTGCTTCCTGGGGGCAACGGTAAGCGATCTTTTGGAATATTCCGACGATTTCTTACTGGTGCTGCAAATATCCTGTGAGGTGGGGTTGGGGGGTTCCGCACAGGAGTACTCTCATTGAGGGAGAGAACTTCTGAGTGTTGGCGTGAGGGGGCCTCCGGGTCTGCCGACAGGAATGCCGCTGTCCTGTATAAAACTGCGGTCCCGTACCCTGTCTAGGCAGAGGGCCTATGATGACGGACCGGGGGTTGCCACTGCTGGCCTGCGCCGGCGTGGTGGCTGCGAGGATGACCAACTCTATAAAAAATCGCAAAGGCAACCTGAGGGGGTGGAACCCGGGGTTTTTCCATCTCGCTCCCGGAGTGGAGGTTATCATGAGGGACCAGCGTGTGGTGTCGCCCTGCACGCTACCTTCGGGCGGGGGAGCTTCGGCTCCAGGGGCTTTGCCCTCAAGGAGGGGACAGCTTCGGCTGTCGCAGCAGGCGGTGTTCGCGGTTGTCACCTTCACAATCCCGTGTCACCTTCACCAACGCTGCAAGATGGGCATACCGTGGATGGTTTAGTGGGTAGTGCGGGTCCGGACCTGCGAGTCCCACATACCTGAGGATTTGAACCCTGCTTTGTAGGCGGGATCACTACCATCTAGGCTAGGAGGCCATTAATTCACGTCAATCAATAAGTTTTTTATACCTGTAATCAAAGGACAATTTAATTCTCTATAAGGATCAATTTAACTTTCATACGCTAGCTGTATTCGTATTAAAGATTATATACCTCCAGGTAAATCATAGTGTCCTGGAACTTTTGCTCTTGAGTGTACCTACCTATAACGGGATATGTATTAAATGTTTATTAACCTGTGCTATACATAGCCGTGGCCCTATCGCTCGCGATGGGAGTGACTCTGGCGTTATGCGGAGTCACAGTGAGGGCGTGGCAAAGATTATTCAACCTTTCGTATCTATTTGCGGCGTTCCATGCTTCTCTGCTCTTTACTGAGGTATCCTGTAAACATTTTTCAAAACCTAAATGTACTTAGTACCTACCCATATACATGGTGCATCCTTGGAATGCAATCCGTTATTAGGATTCCGTACCTCAAAACGAATCAAAATGTACCTATAGGATACTTCCCGTTGACCTAGAATCACGAAGCCAGAACTTGTAACACAAGTAGGTACAGGAAAAATCTGTAAACTGTATAATTGCTGCACAATGAGAGTTTCGTGTAGAGTGTGCAAACCGTTTTTTATATGTATGAAACTACGGTTAATAACCGGTTTTTCATACAAATAAAAACCGGTTTGCACGCCTTAGTTTCGTGCCACTACTATTTTTAAGTAAGTACAACATAAATGGGGGTGGAGGGGAAGTATCCTTTGTGCGGATCCTCGGTGGGCGAGTCCGACTCACACTTGGCCGGTTTTTTTCATACAAAATTCGGTTAACCGTTGCATTCCCTACTACGAATGTCTCGATTTGGTTGGAGCCGCAGGCAGTAACGGGCTGCACACACGGGCGGTGTGGTCTAGCCATTAACCATTTCATTCCTGTACAAGACGCATAACTATCATTTTTTATATCTTTCTTAAACCTGCTCATTTATTATGTTCGGGTTTTATCGACTATCACCGAGGCTGTCACGTTCTAACAAGTAAGTACAAGTGCGAAAGTGACGCATGGCGTTGAATTGATAGTCGATAAAATAGCAACCATGCTAGCGCTTTTGGTCGATTATGTTCTTACGCTTCAAAAAATAATAACAATATTTTTGAGTTTACCTTTTTCCCAGCCGCTGCCGCAGCCATTCTTACAGGTGGTGGGGGTGGATTAATAGGACAAGATCCCTTGACGTTTCTTACGCACATACTCGTATACTGTGGAAATAGATAAATACCTTTCATCAGTGAGAGTTGTGCTTATTTTCTAATAAGCCCACTTGAAGCAATGTATTTTATAATTATCGTTAAGCATAAAATGCTCTGCTTCGGATTTTACTTCGGCTTGTAATACTTACTCATTATAAACTAAATACTGTAGTGAGGCTGAGGTTTTTAAATGCCAATTAATAACCCATTTGTCGTTAAGCCTTTACAAGGCACTTTCGCTACATACCGACAGGTAGGCTTGTGTCGGTCAGGAACTAAGAACTAAAAGGAATGAAATTCCATTACGGACCGAAAGGAACTAGTTCCTCGCCAAAAAGTTAAATCGGTCCTCGGTCTTTAGCTCAGTTTAGTTCATACGGAGCGCAAACCATTTAGCTGTTCATACGAATAGCCTACACCACATATCGGGTGTTAGCGTTTTGCCTCTCGCTAGCACCGCAGCAAAATTTAACTGGTGCGAGCGAGAAGTAACCCGCGGTAAAGAGCTACCCAATCATTAGTTCTGCGCTCTGTATAGTCCTAAACCGGTTACCCATTCCCAGACGTCAAACTTCGCACTGAATTAAACGAACTAAAGACCTAAAAGAACCAACTAGTTCCTTTGACCGATTAAACGAGATGGGAGCGCTCCTTTCAAAGACCGAGCGGGCAAAACTCCTCCGACCGGGAAATACATGTCATAGGCTACGTATATGGCGTAGCGCTACTAAAATTCCTCAGCCTAATACTAGTATTTTTGAATATTATATTATACCTACTGATACTAACATTATTGTTATAACTAGGGCCAGTAGCGACCCTGCTCTTGGTTTTCGCTGTTAACGCGGATCTGGTGCTAAAGAAGGAAGGCTGGTTCGAGGAGCGGTCGCCAACTACTTCGCTGCGCCGATTCGGGCTGCGGCTCCGATCATTCTGGTCTCTAAATAAAATTAATCGGTATCGGGTCTTTGTATAAAAAGTCATATAGTTATTGAAAATCAAGGCTAATATTGCAAGCAACTTAATATCATTCCATATATCTTTTCGCTGACGACATTTCAGTTGTTGTTAAATGCACAGATAAGATCACATATAATAATGACTTAAACCAAACTGTTCACAATATAATTGAGTGGCTTACTTACAATAACCTATCCGTAAATTTGGCTAAAACAACATACATTCAATTTCTTGGTAGGTATGGCAAGAAAGAAGATATAATACTAAAATACGAAAACCAAATTATAGCAGAATCAGACGAAACTAAATTCCTGGGTATTATGATTGACAATAAATGCTCCTGGACTAACCATATTATATACATTTGCAATAAAATAAATCGTTTTGCCTATGCGCTTTGGAGACTCGCAAAAATAACAAACTTAAAAACTGCTCTAAAGGCTTATCATGGTTACATTGGGTCTGTCTTGAGATATGGTGTACTGTTATGGGGCAACTCTATAGATATTAACAGAGTCTTTTTAGGACAGAAAGAATGCATACGTAGTATATGTGACGTAAATAGAATGACATCTTGTAAACCACTATTTCGTCTATTTCAGTCGTTAAGTCTTTTAAGTGTACCCTCTTTGTACATCTTCGAAATATCCGTTTTTGTTCGAACTCATATGGATTTATTTTGTACGAAAGACCAGGTATGTCACTTTAACACAAGGTACCCAAACCGATTGTACTATCCAAGAATAAAAACGGAATTGTGTCGTCGAAATTGCTATGCAATGGCTATACGCATATATAACAAGCTACCATCAAACATTAAAGAAAGGCCATTAAATCAATTTAAAATTGAACTTTTTAATTGGTTAAAGGAAAATACATTTTATTCAATAAAGGAATTTTTAGATTACTGACTCTTGACATATTTATTGTGGAAAATTTAATATTTGGGATATTTTGACATATGCATTTTCTTTATTTATTTTAGAACTTAAGTGGCGGACTTAATAATTTAATTCAATGAAAATGTAATTATAAGTGTTAATAGAGTTTTCTAATCGTATTGCATGCCATTGTCATTAGACAAGTTTTTGCACGGAAACAATTTAGATATAGGTCTTCATTTGCATGCCATTAGTGGCTAAACATGCATTGTCACATAATTATAATGTACCATCTTTTGTATACCATGTTTGTGCAATAAATTATTTCATTTAATTTCATTTTATGTATTCTGATTTAGCTATTTTCACTTACTTACATACAGAACGCAAATCACACAGAACCACGGCGTTTGGTTACTGGTGTGCGCATTAGATACGTGTACGTAAGTGAATTTGTGGCTTCGTGCCCATATTCATGGTTACGAAAGGCACGCTAATATCTTTTTTAGACAGTGGGCATACATAGGTAAAACAAGTTTTATAATTTATAAAACACGACACGTGTTGATTCATTTCTTACTTATTCTAAGTACCTATCTACTTACGCCATGCGCCATGGCTACTTATTTCTTACTTTAAAATATGTAGGTAACGTAAACGCACCAGTGACCGACGCCGCACCAGTTGTTTATGTACTTACATGTGCACTTTATGTCAAAGTTGTATAGGCTAAGTAAATTATCTCGATAACTGATGGAGCGTCGGGCACTGGTACGTTACTTATATGTAGGTACTAATCATTAGATCAAGTTATCAGCTACCAGCCTACCATTGATGATGATGCCTAATTGGTGATGGAGTTAGCTGATTCACCAAACGTTAATGTTTAGGCAAACACGTACCCTTTATTCAATGGTCTCTGTATACTTTCTTTAGAAGTCCCTGCGCTACTGAGCCTCTCCATGTGCGTCGTCGGCTTATTTACAACTGTCACAAAATAGATAATGTAGGTAAGTACAGTAACTACTAAAAGTATACAGCCGTGGCCAGATAAGGGGCAAGATTTTTTCGCTATACAAATGCCTATAAATAGGGCTTTGCAAATTTGATGATAATTTAAAAAATAATTAACCAATTCTTGAAAAACAAAACAATGTATCCATGCTTAAATAATAATACTCGAATGTATTGAAAAGTTACGTAAAATATCTACTAAAGACATAAATCAACATTACAAGTAGATATAATTAAAGGGTTATTCCGCACATTGTAACCATACTGATACAAGAGACCGAGGCTATAGTCACCTTTTTTAGCTGAAAAATGGAGGATAGGATTTCTTTGCCTGTAGACAAAGTTGTAAATAGCTCATGCCGTGTATTGTTACTTTTGTTCCTATTTTAATAACATTCATTGTTATGTTCTCGTGATATTACTGACATGATCGTCATGAGGTAAGTGACGTGAAGTAAGAAGAGCCAAGTGATGCAACAAGCATCGAACTATTTTAACTATAAAACCCTCGTGAGACTCGAACATGTTAAATAATATTTAAAACGGGTCACTCACGTAATTTAGTCGATTTTCGCTCGACATGTCACACGGGCATGTCATGTGGGCGCTCCTGATGACGTTCTTCGTAAAGAACGAAACATGTCGAGCGAAAATCGACTAAATTACGTGAGTGACCCGTTTTAAATATTATTTAAGCATCGAACTAGTTAGAAAATGTCTCCTCTGCCAAAGAAGCTCGTCAGGAATGTAACAAACAACAAAAAACAAAAGAAATATTAGAAATGACGGATGTTAATAAATTAAACACATAGAGAAGAGATGAACCTACATACCGGGCGTGGCCTACAATAGGAGCAATAAATTTAATCATAGGTTCCACTCCTAAAACTGAGCAACTTTTATTCAACAACTTTTTAAAGTTGTGTAATTTGTAGGTAGGTATTTACTTTTTCATTCTAATTAAATAGTATTTTCAATGTACAGGTACAGTCAACCAAATGAAACCCTAGGCCAGTGTAGGACTATGTCATAGTGACGCTATAATAAATATTTAAGAAATCTCTTGCTACTTGTCATTTTAACATGGTTCTAGAATGGCCTTGGGTTCCAATTGGTTGACTGTATGTTAACATTAGTCTATTTGACGTCTCTTGTCATAGTACAAATAGGTTAAACTTTGTAGTACATTGCGTTTTCTAAAAAACTTTGAAGTGTAACAAAGATCTAAATCCACGTTATTTTTAAAAGTCGCCTACGATTAAATTTATTGCTCCTATTGTAGGCCACAGCCGGTATATACTCCAATGGCGAAGACAAACAACGACAACGAGCAGCACGTCATCAACGCTCATCCTCCTCTATCATAACCTGTCTCACCTCATTCCCAATATTGGCTTAAGGCTGCATACCTGGCTGCTTGTGAGTTACGGCCGCGGTGATATCTCTTCCCACTCCATACCCGAGCGTGTCACTCCCCACAAATTTATACCCCCGGTACTCATGTCTGCTAAGCCGGAGCAGGCATGTCCCGGACTGGATGTGGTACATGAACGTAGCTAGACGTTCATGTTCATGTTCCGTAAAATATCTAATTAAAAAAATATGGATGATTAAGCAAACACTTCAAATTAATTAGGAACAAATATTTGTTCGAGTATAAGTACCTTATTTAAGCATGGAAAATTGTAAGGTTATTAAAAAAAATTGGATAATTATTTTTAAAATTATTATCTAATTTGCAAAGTCCAATTTGTAGGCATTTGTACCAGGGAAAAAAATATTTTCCTTAATTATCTGGCCACGACTTTATCCATCTAAAACTTTATGTGGTTGCTATAGAGTAGAGCATGAAATCACTGGTGATGTTATTGTATGGACGGGATTCATTATTTATAAATCCCGGGATTGTCATACCGTGATCGCATGCCCTACCGTAGAGGTTAATAATTTCTGTTTCATTCATTTGGTCAACAATTAACATTTTCATATAGACACAAACCCACTCATGAGTGGTGCCCCCGGATGAGCGACCATACGGTGTAGTCCCGACATTCGAGCTGCATTTTTACGATTAATACCTAATCATAGCCCAGATGCAGCCCGACAAACAAGGAATTTGATTTTAAAAAACACACCCAAAATTTACTAACCCTTTCGGACGCTACGATGTCACAAACAAGACATACCCGTAAATAGGTAAATAAGTACATTTCCATCTGGGCTAAAAAATAAGTTACTTTCGCTTTCAGCAGGCGATAATCGGCCCGAATAATCGCGACGTGTAATACTAACTTTAGGCAGCCTATAAATACACACAATTGAACGAAAAAACAGGCTATTAGATTCTATGTCACTATGAGAAAGAAAACTGGTGACGTAATGTTATTGAGAACCTAGACCTACCTATTTACCTACTTTTAAAAAACATTCCTTACGGGAAGATTCCACAAAGAGTTCATGTCTGTTACAGTAAACCTTAGCAAAAACCTAAACGCAGGTAGGTAGGGTAGACCGGGGACAATAGTACCACGGGGCAATAGTACCATCGCTTATAATTTTGCAACTACAACGAAATATACACTTATTTAAACTTTCACGATTTTCACACATATATCAGTACTTTAGATAGTTTTGGGTGTTCGGGGTCATTAGTAACATGTGAGCCGGGGACAATAGTACCGTTACAATTAACACCGCGGTACAAACGACCCCGTTATTATTTTTTAGTTGTTTTTTGTCTTTCAATGATTATCTTTGTGTAAACATAAGTAATGGATGGCTGAAGCGCATCAGTACAGCAAGTGCTCATAAAACTAGTAGGTACTTAGTAATAAATACCAAAATACATTAAAAATCTAGAAAAATTTGCACGTTGTCCATGCGCCATGTACCCACAGTTACGTTACTCCAGATATAAACGAGATAACGTTAACTCCCTTTATTGTAATTATGGAAAAAATGACAAAGTATTACTGCCATTATTTATTTTGCTTCTTACTGTGCTTTTTTACTTATCAGACTCGTAAATTTAGTAGATCAATAAAATCTTATTATATTTTTTTTATATTTTGAGGCTGGGTTGATTGTAACAGGGGGCAATAGTAACTGTATGGAAAGAAAGATTGTTGAATAAGTCGATATTGTTTTTGTTTCATGTATAAATAAGACTTAAAATAGAACACTGTAAGTGACATATTGCTGTGGTTTTGATCGTTCGACTATATTTTTATTACTAAGTGAGATATTAATAGTAATGTGAGATATAACTAACTCCTGATCTCAAATAGTGTTTTCTTATGTGTACCTTCTTATAACTGATATCACTGCAAAAATTGATTAAAGTTATGGTCTAAAACAACAAATCTTTAAATAATAAACATATTAAATGGGTTTTATTCGCGTTAGAATTTTTGGTACTACTGACCCGTACTAAGGGTCAATTGTAACACAAGGACTCATTGACTAAAGACTGATTTTTCCGCTATAATTTTACTTTTTATTATCAATTACCTTCAAAAATACGTAGATCAATAACCTAGTTTTTCATATGTTTGCAAAGTTTTGGTTCATCATTTATACATTCTGAATTAAGAACCATTATTCAAAAAGTGGTTCAATTGTCCCCGGTCTACCCTACCCCGGTTTCTCAAAGGGTGCAAATCCTTTAATATCGGTGAATACCTTCTCTCACTTTGGAGGCCCGAGGTCTCGGCGGCGGCATTATTTCGGACCGGGTATTCCAATGGATGGGTGGAGGCGGACTATGATTGCCTTTTGCTAAAATCTTGGAGTTCGGTTTCCTCTTCATGAGTTTCTCAGTAATCGAATAAACTCCATACTGGTGCACCGGAATACGATTCACGTCATTGTAGTATTTTTTCCTGGCACAAACTTCATTAAGGTTAAAATTTTATAACAAAATGAGACAATTTAAAAAATTACACGTAAATATAACTTAAGTATATGAAGATATTGAAGATCAAAATGTTTTAACGAATACTAATATAACATCACACGCGTGTTTAAGGCCTAAATTATGTATAGTTGCATACACTACTTTATCTACATACCTATCATAAGTGCTCTAAGATGGGTTCAGGAACCGTAGGGAAATGCAATATTATTAGTGATGATAATGAGTATAAGTATACAAATAATATATAAGCCATAATGTCTGTACGATACAGCGTTTGATGATTATGAAACCCGCTTTTGCATAGTGAGTCCTTAAGAACACAAAAAAATCTAGCATTTTTAGAACATGAATTAAGAATTCATAATTATTATTTTTCATGATATTGCCCACATATGTTTTAAGAACGAATATTAAACTTTAATGACTTAAAATACGATAAAACTATGCTATGTCAATTCTTTATTTTACGCTTTATGAGCCATGACCATGAAGTTTGATAACACACACTGTGAAAGTGAAAAGTAATAGTAGTTTATGTGATTGTATATGTATAATGAAAGGCATTAAAACTAGAGGGTGGATTTATGAAACTTCATGCTCCTCTCTGAGGTTTGCCTGCGTTCTGTACTGGCGAGGCATTGGGGGTCCCTGACCTTGACCTTCCTTGATAGTAGGCACCAGCCGATAAAGCCTCATTTTCAAGATATAGCAAAGTTATACTGTGTCCGTTGGTTTCAACGTTGGACAACCTAACCGACCCTACATAATTTTAATAACTTGTCAAACAAAAGTTGTTAAGTTTGAAAGAGCACTACCTACGATTAAATGTATTGCTCCTATTACAGGAAACACCCAGTATACTTACCTAAACGAAATGCCTTGTCTTAATAGCCACTTTTCTAGTTCCTCTAGCCATCCCTGAAAACACACAGGAAATATGATCACTTAATTTCGGAAAATAACAATAAAATCCCGATGTTCAAATTAAGTAGGTGAGTAGAATATACCTTAAAATACGTGTCGACGTTACTACTATTAAAAGTAGGTAGGTAAGTGTCGCTTACATCCCTTACCGGTGTCGGGGACTTAGTTCAAGCAAATATAAGTGAATGATCTAGATTCTGTACGGTGATGTTTTGATGGAATAAAAAAGCGAAAGATACGGGTGGATGGTGAAGTGTGATTTGTACCAAAGCAGTTCTATTTTTCATTGTATTGTTAAATTAGAAATTAGTACAACTGGTTACGCACTTTTTCAACGAATAAAAAAAAGCAACAACCCGAATATTTTAACATCCCCCCATAAATCGTGAATCGAAGGCACTCATGCAGAGACCTATTTAAAAAACTTAACACAATGACCTATTACTCGCTATACGTTACGAGATTATAATGTTTACGCGCAGAAATATTAACTTATTTAAACGGTCGAATATGCTCAGCGTAATAACCCGTCGGACGGGGCCCGTGCCGCGGCGACTCGCGCTGCTCGACAAGAGTCCGCGAGAAAGGGCCTGGCCACATGACCACGTTACGGCGACGTGAACGTAAAACGGCGCGGTGCCGTTGCGCGGCACGTCGCACGACGTGAAAATATACGTTGCCGCGCAACGTACAGATGCACGTTGCACGTTGCCTCGCCGCGCGCCGTGCAAACACACGTTATGCCGGATTGAGTGAATTCACGTTGCGTTGTCGCGTTGCATGACATACTATAATTTTGATATGGTGTCCAGATATGAGTTTCGAAAAATGCTCGATTTTGATCAAATCTTTATCCCTCCACACTTTTCTTTTCATTCTGTGCTATACATGTTGGGAACTCTTTATCTGAGACAATAGCTTCTTGGAGAAAACTTTTAGATAGTTAATTTATTTTTAAACTATACCTTTACCTACATATGCATAAATATATGTATCATTTACCGTTGCAAAATTATAGGTACAACTTAAAAAAAAATTACATATTTAGAAACATCTCTTTCAATTTATAATAAATATTAATGTGTCTACTTAAAAAACCGGCCAAGTGCGAGTCGGACTCACCCACCGAGGGTTTCACACAAAGGATGCTCAACCCCTCCCCCATTTGTGAGTTGTGACCTTAGGTACCTACTTAAAATTCCGGTGGCACGGAACTCTCAGTATGCGGCAACTATACGGTTTTCAGATTTTTTCCTGTACTTGTACCTACTACAAGCTCTTGCTTTTTGCCAAATTTCGTGATTCTAGATTAACGGGAATTACCCTGATACATTTTGATTCCCATTGTAAATGTATGAGAAATGCTATATAATCGGCGGTATCTTGATGGCGTTGACGTAGAGGTTTAGTTTTTTCTCAGTTTCAAGGGACTACAGACTTGTGTATGTGGTATTAATTTCAACTTGATACATTACGCATTTTCGAGATAAAGGGTCTTGTCAGACGATGGACGGACGGACGGACGGACACACGTACGAACAACAAAGTGATCCTATAAGGGTTTTCATTTTTGTGGTACGGAACCCTAAAACTAAACCAAATCAACACATTCATAACAAATAATAAATGGTTTGATTCTTACTCAGGGTCATTGACCTTATCAGCTGTAGAAGTATCGTTCGGGACACCCTGTAGATAATGATTTGAACTAAATAAAAATTATGAAAACATAGCCAATTTATTGATAAATTATAAAACTAAAGATTGTATCGTTAAGTATAAATACAAAATGAACCTGGCCTAATTGTTGACATGTGTATTATTTCGTCTGAGATTCTTTTGTTTTTGAGATTCCTGAGAATCTGAGAGTATTTTAGGCCGTATCTGATACAAAGCTATATGTTATTATTTTTATTTTAGGATTTTTTGATGTTTTTATTGACGTCTAGTAAATATATTCTGGACAACCTATCGAGCTTAATTTAAGATTATCTCATCCACTGCTTGATACGACTCAAAGAAAAAAAAGGGGTAACATGCTGCCAAAACATGTTATGTAAGTGTCCTCTTCATGATTGCTTAATTGAGCACCCACGAAATAAATGTGGTGATTTTATATTTACGAAAAAAAAGAATAACAATTTGGATTCCCGTCAACTTTTGATGCAAGAGGGATGAGGGACGCGCTAAAAGAATCAGCCAAAACCAAAGCCTAACATTCATGGCGATGGACCGTCGCTAGAGCAGGTCGATAGGGACGATATATGATAGATATATTCGATATTAAAGTTTGACCATTCCATCTAGAATCATTCGTTGACCAGGCTAATAGCTAAATAAAATTACCGAGCCGTGCGCCGTCCGCCGATGTGGTGGCACCGTGCCGCGGCACCGTCACCATTCATTCTCACGGCAGCGGCATCGTACAAGGCACAGTGCCACGGCAACGTCGACGTTAATTTTCACGTCGGCGGCAACGTAAAAAACAACGTGCGACAGCACGTTGGCCGTCGTGCGTCGTGCCGTTTTACGTTGGCGGCGCCGCAACGTGGACATGTGGCCAGGCCCTAATAGGCCCGTCGCTGTACGAACGCCTACCCGCCGATATCTGAAGGCCTAGTATAAAAGTTGTACGACACTTACTCCTCGATCGCGTTAGCGTATCGAGAGTTCAAATTATGTTTGCCGTTTATTTAAATCGTCCGGCAACTTTCATATTTTGACCCCTCGATACGCTAACGCGGTCGAGGAGTTAATGTCGTACAATTTTTATACTAGGCCTTTTTTTATACTAGGCCTTCAGAAATGAAACCTCCAACGATATATTTGATCGACGACTGAAACCATTCTTTTTAACAAAATCATTGTATTCTGTTAGGGAATACAGTGAAAAATAAGATTATTAATGATATATTAATTTATTATTGTGATTAATTTTTTGACATTTTATTTCCTTGACATTTGACATTATATTAACTAGGTATGACCTAGATGTATATTATACAATAATTATACTGAATTTTTTATAAATTTAGATTATTTTTTATTTTATTATCTGATTGTGTACTTATTGCTATTGACATTTGTCTTTAGAAATTGTATTGCTATTATCTATTTGTTATTATTAATCTATTATACACTTGACGATCTTTTTGTGAATTTGTGATGTTTAGAACACTAGACATGTAATTTTCAATAAGAAATAAATATATGTACCTACTCTAAAACTCACTAATCCCCAGCTTACATATACTTACATAACTATGCTTACGTCACTACTGGGTTCATATGTATGCTGGGTTCATATTGTTTAAAATATGAGTGCAATAAACGTATCTTATCTTATCTTATCTACCCCTACTCCCTTATTGAAACAAGTAACAAAACCCACGCCTGATCGTCTAGATTAGCGGTAGGAATCTATATAGTGTCGTAGAAACCTTATTTCTTTAATGTGGAACAGGCTCTATTTCCGATCTAAAACTTATTTTTATTTATCTATTATTGGAATACTTAACCTTGAAAATGTATATATTTATATTTGCAATTGAATAATATTAAGTAGAAATAACTACATAGTATAAAACAAAGTCGCTTTCTCTGTCCCTATATCCCTATGTATGCTTAAATCTATAAATCTACGCAACGGATTTTGATGCGGTTTTTTTAATAGATATTGTGATTCAAGAGGAAGCTTTATATGTAATAATAATAACCCGTGCGAAGCCGGGGCGGCTCGCTAGTTATATATAAAAATAAAAAATATTAAACGAATATTGGTAAGTTTAGAGTAGGTACTTGAAGTAGTTATTCGCAAAATAATGGGTGTCTCGTATCAATTGTTAGGTACATAGGTTAGATATAAATGCTATAAATACATATATTAAAATAAAAGGATATCCCGTACGCCTAAATGGACTTCGGTTTAACATGAGATGGCATGATAAACGTCTCGGACCCTCAAATATCGGTTTTTATCACGATCTGATAAAAACTGAAGAAACTGAAGATGGCGGCCGTTTGTTGAAAGTTCTACCTCAAATTCGTTTTAAAGAATCTCGTAGATCCTCAGATATCGATTTTTCTCAGGATCGGATCAAAACTGAAGAAATTCAAGATACCGGGCGTTCCTTGCAATTTTTACCTCAGATTTGTTATAAAGGACGTCCCAGAACCTCAGATATCAATTTTATCCCGATCGTATCAAAACTGAAGAAATCCAAGATGGCGGCCGTTTCTCGCAATTTTCACTTCAGATTCGTTCGATATTGAAGCACCAATTTTTAACAAAAAACAATATGTTTCATGTATATGAAACGCACGCATGGGTTATTATTATACATATAAACCTTCCTCTTGAATCACACTATCTATTAAAAAAACCACATCAAAATCCGTTGCGTAGATTATATGGATTCACCTTGTACAGTCAGATTGGCAAACTAATTTCCATTTGACAAATAAAATAGACCGCCAAATTTTAATAGAGATTCGGCGGCATTTCCTCCCCGCGCGCCCCTCATCAATGACCCAAAAATCGGCGGAGTTACCACACTGTATAGAATACATCCCTACGCTATGCTATTACTCACACCATCGCTGATTATAATAAATAATAATAATAATAAATATTATGGGACAATCTTACACAAATCGACCTAGTCCCACGGTAAGCTCTAAGCTTGTGTTGTGGGTACTAGGCGACGATATATATAATAGATAGATACATATAAATACTTAAATACATAGAAAACATCCATAACTCAGGAACAAATATTCGTGATAAACACACAAATAAATGCCCTGACCAGGATTCGAACCCGGGACCTCCTGCTTCGTAGGCAGGGTCACTACCAACTAGGCTAAGAGGCCGATTATGTACTCAAACAGTCAGCCACACAGCTAACAATACACCCAAAATGCCAAAAATATGTATACACGACCATAGAGTATCAAGAGTGAACATTCGGATACATCGTGTTGTGACCAGCAATGGCGGCCGATTTATATGTGTGCGTGCAGCCGAGTGATACCATGTGAATTTTTTTTTCCGAATATAATCAAATCGAATTGATTTTTTTTTTTTTTAATCTTTATTGAATGAAGAGCTTGTCACAGAAGTGAACACGTCGCTCCATAAACAATTACATGAAGCTTATTACATACAAACGTTTCTATTTACAATGGCTTTTCGTACAAGTTGCAGTAGCGCTGCGGCCGCGTCCGACAAAGGATCGGCCAGAGCGCTATTACAACCTCCGACATGGAAAATTGTATAAAAATTGCTGAAATGAGCTAGATCTATACGAGCAGCTTCATTCCGGACACATTCCATTACAACATGATACACATCCTCTAGAATATTACATTCATCACAATTAGGAGAAGCAACTTTTTTCATCAAAAAACCAAATTTATTCAAAGGGATATGTCCAGAACGAAGTCTCATCAATAGCACACAGTCTTGTCTATTTAGAGAACAATCTATCCATGGCTTCATTAGTGGATGCGGTTGGATCGTCTTATACCAAATGCCCTTTTCTGTTGATCTTTTATCAAAATATTCTTTCCATAAGGAATATGTCCGTTGTTTGGCTATAATGATACAGTCAGAATAAAAAGGTAATGCGTCACATTGTACTCCGTCCTGACAGGCCTGCCTGGCTAGGGAATCAACGATTTCGTTGCCGTCTATACCAACATGAGATGGGATCCATTGCAATACTACAGTAATACTCTTTGATTTCAGTTTTTCAATAAGATTCAAAATGGAATACGCTATTGGGAGACCTCTAATATTTGATGTACACCGAGAAATATGTTGGAGTGCACTTTTAGAATCCGAAAGTATGACAATTTTATTGTGATCTAGAGACTGGATGTATGATAATGCTTCGGCTATCGCGACCAACTCAGCGTGCATTATAGACATGTTATACTTTATATGTAATTTAATCGATATGTTCGACTGAGGATCATAAAACGCAGCACCTAAGTTGCATTTTTCCTTAGAGCCGTCCGTGTATATGCAATAAAATTCAGAATAATTTGTTTGTAAAAAATCATCCACAGTCGTTCTTAGCATATTTGCTTTATATTCACGTTTAGATCCAGTGATAGTCGTGATGTTACACCTAATAGATTTATGAATATCGATCTTATTAACCCATCTGTCTAATGAAAACATTTCCAATAGGTTACTGGAATGCATAGTAGTTGATTTATAAATATTATGAATGCTAAGCAGGAGAGGCTTTTTATTGCGTAATGTGTCATGTTTTTGTATATCATTATTTAATACATCTAAGAGCTTCACAGTTATACTGCTATCAAAAGATCTAGATTTTAACCAAAACTTAGAACCCAAATAAAAACGTCGCATGTGTAAGGGCTGTACGCACAACTCAGATTCCATCGCGTGAATGGGAGTAGACTTAATAAAACCGCCTATGGTCCTTAGGGCTTGATTTTGAATTTTATCAAGATTACGCAAATTGAAATCGCAACTATCATCATACAAAAAGGATGCATAATCTATTCTGCTGCGAATTATCGCAAAGTACAGTCTTCTAAGATGTTTTGGGTGTACACCCCATCCCGATCCTGCCAAAACTTTTAAAATATTACAATGTTTCTGAATCTTTAGAGTTAATTCGTCAATATGTTTTTCCCACTTGAGAGATCGATCCAACCACAATCCCAGGTATTTGACACACTTTACTAACTCTAATTCTCTATCATTAATTTTAATGCTCACAGGCCTTCTATTAATACCTTTTTTGAATATACATAACTTAGTTTTAGATGTAGATATTTCAAGACCAATATTATTTAGACACCTGTTAAATACATTCAGAGATTTTTGCAATACATCTTCAGCCTCCACAATGGTTCTTTTTGTAACATATAAAATGAAATCATCGGCATATTGAGAAAAGAATACATCTGTAAGTGAATTTTGAATATGCATTGTATAAATATTAAAAAGCAACGGTGAAGTAGGGTCTCCTTGAGCTAATCCGCGACCAGTTGACCTACGTAACATACTATAGTTGCCGATTTCTAAGTCTGAACTTTTGACACTTGAGTATTGACGTACTTAGTGATGAGGCTAAGACAAATCGTTTGTCAAATTCAGCGATTATTGATTTTAGCGATGATTGTTTGATTCGATTTTACTACTACGGATTTGTATTTGATAAGACCGAGAAACCTCGACAAACTGCGCATTTTTCATACGATTTTTTCCAAAGTTATCTTAGTTATGTTCAGAAATCAATACTGTTGAATTCTTAAAATATAAGATAAAAACCTTCATAGTTAATTTGTCTTATTTTAAATAACATTTTTTTCCATATCGTACTCAGTTTTATTTTCGTTTTAATCGTTTTGTTTTAATTTTTAACTGTATTGCCTAATATTGATAACAAGATCGATTTTTATCGATTAACAGACAGTTGTATGAATAGGAACAGCAGACATGGTCACAACACTAAATTTAAAAAAAAAACGACGTAGACTGTAACTGTTGGCGTGCTAAATTGTTATCGTAAAATATTCAATAACTAATGTATGCAAAAATGTAACATTCATCACATTATGTTTATGAAAAGTGAAATATTGTGTTTATGCACATGACTAGCTGTAATATCTTTATGGGATTTTGTTTATAATTCCAAAGTGTCTTGCGCGTTTACGTTCTACGGGTATTTCGATGTGTCAAAAGTTCAGACTTAGAAATCGGCAACTATATTATCAGTCTGTATTGTAAGATATCTTTCGCTTAAGAAATTCCACAGATATTGACAAATTTTACGACCAACTCCTAGCTTGTCAAGTATTGTAATTAAAATAGGAACATTTACATTATTATATGCATTGTCAATATCTATGAAACTCCCTAAAGTAATCATATTTTTTGAGAATCCGGTCTGTATACGAGTTACTAAGCTACTTAAATTGTCCAATGATGATCGACACTTCCTGAAACCGACAGTTTCTTCAGCGAACATACTATTTTTTTCTATGAACCATTCCAACCTCCTATTGATTACAGAATTAAATATTTTACAGACACACGAGATTAAAGAAATCGGTCGGAAAGCAGAGTCAGAGGAGGGGTCTCTACCGGGTTTAGGTATTGGAATTACACAAATTTCTCTCCACTGAATGGGGACATAACCTGAGGAGTAAAATTTATTATATAGTGAGAGCAATATTAGTTTACCATTTTTAGGAAGATTTTTAAGCATTGAAAATGATATACCATCGGCGCCAGGTGCAGTATCTTTAGGCTTAATACACGACTCCAATTCCTGTAATGTTAACTGCTCACCTATGACTGTGCTACCCGGCGCAATCGCTTGTATCTGCGGACTTACGTAATCTGGCGTAAGAGAACAAAGGAGATTGTGAGCTTTCTCTGTGCTAACATGAGGCCGCGAAGTCCTGTAGCCCTTTAGCCATTTCATTCGAGACCAAACTTCAGAGGCTGATGATGACTCGCTTATTGAATTACAAAATTGTTGCCACCCTTCATTTTTACGCGTTCTAATCAATTTCTGAGCATCTCTAACCTTAGCCTGAAAGTTCTCAAGATTTTGAGGGGTAGGGTTTCGCCTAAATAAAGTAAGCGCTAATCGCCTTTCGGCAACAGCTTTTGATAAGGACTGGTTCCAGTAAGGTTTAGGTTGAAAAGTTGTAGTAGGATTGTTATTAAATTTGAAACACGGAATGTAAAGATCGGCGGCATTGTTTATATAATCTATAAAAATATTATATGCTTCTTGAGGAGATTCAGGCAGATACAAATCCGTAAACCTATTATCTAAGTACGACCTGTACTCATCCCATTGGGCTAATTTATAGTTTCTCCTATGTGTACATTTGACGCTTGTATTGAAATATGAGGAAATTTTAATTATTAGATGATCACTTCCCAATGACTCCTTCATAACGTGCCAATTAATTGCTAAATATATATCAGAAGATACTATAGAAATATCTGGAGAGGACTCCTGTAAAACTCCGTTCACAAGTCGAATCCTTGTGTGGCTGCGATCATTTAGCGAAACTAGATTAAAGTCCATAAGAGCATCGAATATTTGGGTGCCTCTTGTGTCCGTTTTGTAAGACCAGCTTGAATGATGACCATTATAGTCACCCATGAAAATCACATTATTTTTGACAATCGAAAAAATAAAATCCCAATCACTCTGCTGAGTCACTACGGTAGATGGACAGTAAACAGAGATTACATGTTGAATTTGATCACAATTAAACACTTTAACGTAAACTACTTGTATACCGGGGTTAGGGGGTTGTATACGACACTGCTCAGATTTGATCGATTTATGCGTAAGGATTGCTACACCACCGTATCCATCTAATCTGTCCGCCCTATATATATTATAATTACTGATATGAAGATAACTGTCAACATCTAACCACGTTTCACTAATCGCTGCTATATGAATATTCTCTTGAATAAGAAGATTTTCAAATGACACTAACTTTGGTCGAATACTCTGCGCGTTCCATTGCATCATGTTAAGTCGGCACTTATCGGAATTTTTACTAGCCATCGTTGGCATTAAAAAATGGCTTTAAAAATGACATATTATCAAATATATTTTTCATAAAGAAAGATAAGATCCACTCTATTCCCAATTGAACACTCCGCTTGATTTTTTCAACAATGGTCAACTTTTTCATGAATATGATGTCTTTTAATCTATCTAACAAAGAACTAAAATTTTGTTTGTCTCTATTTTCTTCATTAGGCTTGTGTATTTCTGGTAGTACGTCATTTTCATCAGTCTCCATGTTTAATGACTTGTTATCAGACATATCACGGTGCATATCTTCCGCTACACTTGGTTCTTTTTGGGACTTTAAATGTTTCTTGAGCCTTGTGCGAACTGGTTTTGTAGGTTGAGTGTTACTCTTAGCGGGGGCATCGCTATGTACTACCGCTTGAGTTGTCACTACTTTGGCAAATGAGGATTCGGAATTTGGCGAAGCCGTCGTTAGAGTCTCCGTAATTGGTGTTGTTTCTACTGTCCTAAGCGTCTGGGGAAAGTTTGTCTGATACATCGATGCCTCAGGGGCTGGCGGGGCGGTAGAAGTCAGTTCATATTTATTCAATGCTTTTTTATATGTACAGTTAAACTCTGCCATAATCTTTCGAATATTTCTTTCCTTTTGGTAGTATGGACAACTTTTATCGAGAGCCATATGATTTCCTAAGCAGTTGCGACAGGTATATTCAGTCGTCTCACAATTCAAATGATTACCTGTACACTTAGGGCAAGTAGTTTTTTTTGAACATGTCTTCTTCGTATGACCAAATCTCCAACAATTTGAGCATAGTGACACAGGAAATAGATATGGTTCTACTTTAACTCTCATATCATGTATATAAACGTAAACAGGCAACGTCGGGCCTTTAAAACCGACTCGTATGGTCTCACTGTCCTTCCACCCTGATTCGTTATCATTACTTCTTTTGCTCAATCTTTTCACTGAAATTATTTCTAGCTCACTGTAAATACTTTCCATCATCTCCTTTTCATCCAAACCTAAATCTACGTTTTTAATAATACCATAAGATAAACCAACCTCGTATGTCTTTTGGCACCGCCAGCCTAACTCGCCGTGCACCGCCGCTAAGGAAATAAGCCGACCGGCGTTGGTCTCATTATCGAACTGCACTAGTACTTTATACGGGTTAATGTATTTGACTCTAATGACGCCTGTGATATCCTTTTTATTTAATAATTTTGCTAGCGCAAATTGTTTTGGCATCGCTTCTTTGCACGTAACGCTGATCTCCGTGCCAACCGGTAAGTCAGGGTTAAATAAATAACGCCGTTTTGGATTACTAGTAACTAATGTCCAGTCATCGTCAGATTTTCTGTTTCTTTTAGCTGCGTATGTATGATCTTCTATCGGAACATCTACGGTACTAACCTTAGCGGATTGTATCTGGTCATCCGATGAGTTCGGTTCACGGTTGTCTGTCGAAATATTGATTGTTTCGATATCCATATTGTTATCATTCTGTATAGGATCTAAGGAATCTTTTTGTAAGCATATCTCAGAGCTGTTGACCTCAAGTTGATGTGTAATTTCACCTGCATTATCAATATTACTATCGCCAGACATTGTTTTCGGATCCCGGCTGTAACAGTCGGGACCGCTTGGAATTCATGAAACAGAACAAATGCAATCTTTTTCGAGTATTTTGAAACACAAACAACTTAGAAAATAGCGTTAAAACAATGAATAATTGATTTAATTACACAACAATTTTCAAAACACGTCTTGCCGCCATAAAGTTTTTTTTTTTTTTTTCAAATCGAATTGATGATTCAATGAAAAGTTAAGAGCGGGCAGAGTGTTTGCCGCGGACACGAAATAGGCATTTAGCGGCCCCGCACTGCTCGCTATCTGTGTGCGTGCGCGCACGCACACTACTACACCGGCGCGTCATTATTCGGGCGTTAAAAGGTTATAACTTAGAAATCTTAGAATTCCTCATTTTTATAATCCTTTGATACAGATATTGTATTAATTCACCTAATATTTGTTCGGTTTTTCCAAATGATTTTATTATTTGTGTTTGTATTTAGTACTAAAGAAAGGTACCATTCTGTCGGTTGTTGATAAGGTTCATTTCTAAACTAATATTTATGACATTCGCGCCTTATCGACAACCGGCAGAATGGCAAAGTGCCTTTTTCTAAATAAAAGCACATTTTTTATGATTTCATATGTGGCTATTTACGGCTAAAGGTACCTTATGGACGGTCGGCGCTTACGTCGCGTTGCAGCGCATTATTATCAGCGTCTTTGTTAACAGCGTAAGCGCCGATCGTCCATAAGGTACCTTTCACCGCAAAACGTCACATATTATGAAATCGTTAAAAAATTGTGTCGTTTTCTTGGTAAAAGTACCACATTGTCGCCTGTTGATAAGGTTTTCCAAGTGATTCTTTATGACAGAAGCGCCTTATCATTCTTATCAATAAGCGACAACGTGGTATCTTTCTTTACCCAGAAAACGTCACTTTTATAATATTGATTATATCAATATTTATAAATTTTGTAAGGTTGACTCCGATTTGGATAAAAATCGATATCTGACGATCCGGCGGGGTCCTTAACATGAATCCAGAATCAAAATCGTTAAATATTGTAAAAAGCGACGCCATCTTGGACTTTGTGAGATTAACTCCGATTTGGATAAAAATCGATATCTGACGATCCGGCGGGGTCCTTAACATGAATCCAGAATCAAAATCGTTAAATATTGTAAAAAGCGACGCCATCTTGGATTTTGTGAGATTAACTGCGATTTGGATAAAAATCGATATCTGAGAATCCGGCGGGTTGATTAACATGAATCTTGAGTCAAAATTGTAAAATATTGTTAAAACCGACGCCATCTTGGATTTTGTAAGATCAACTCCGATTTGGATAAAAATTGATATCTGACGATCCGGCGGGGTCCTTAACATGAATCCAGAATCAAAATCGTTAAATATTGTAAAAAGCGACGCCATCTTGGACTTTGTGAGATTAGCTCCGATTTGGATAAAAATCGATATCTGAGGATCCGGCGGGGTGATTAACATGAATCTTGAGTCAAAATTGTAAAATATTGTTAAAACCGACGCCATCTTGGATTTTGTGAGATTAACTGCGATTTGGATAAAAATCGATATCTGAGGATCCGGCGGGGTGATTAACACGAATCTTGAGTCAAAATTGTAAAATATTGTTAAAACCGACGCCATCTTGGATTTTGTGAGATTAACTGCGATTTGGATAAAAATCGATATCTGAGGATCCGGCGGGGTGATTAACACGAATCTTGAGTCAAAATTGTAAAATATTGTTAAAACCGACGCCATCTTGGATTTTGTAAGATCAACTCCCATTTGGATAAAAATTGAAATCTGACGATCCGGCGGGGTCCTTAACATGAATCTAGAATCAATATTGGAAAATATGGTAAGAATCGACGCCATCTTGGATTTTGTGATATCAACTCCGATTTGGATAAAAATCGTCAGATATCGATTTTTATCCAAATCAGAGATAATTTTCCAAAATCCAATTTGGCGTCGGTGTTGACATTATTTAACAATTTTGACTATGGATTCATGTTATGGACCCCGCTGAATCGTCAGATATCGATTTTTATTCAAATCGAAGTTAATGTCACAAAATCAAAGATGGCAACACTTATTACAATACTATACAGTTTTGATTCTGGATTCATGTTAAGGACCCCGCCGGATCATGAGATATCGATTTTTATCCAAATCAGAGTTTATCTTACAAAATCCAATATGGCGTCAGTGTTGACGTTAATTAACAATTTTGACCATGGATTCATGTTATGGACCCCGCCAGATCGTCAGATATCGATTTTTATCCAAATCAGAGTTAATTTTACAAAATCCAATATGGCGTCTATTCTTACCATATTTTCCAATTTTGACTTAAGATTCATGTTAGTCACCCTGCCGGCTCCTCAGATATCGATTTTTATCCAAATCGCAGTTAATCTCAAAAAATCCAAGATGGCGTCGCTTTTGACAATATTTTACGATTTTGATTCTGGATTCATGTTTAGGACCCCGCCGGATCGTCATATATCGATTTTTATCCAAATCAGAGTTGATCTTACAAAATCCAAGATGGCGTCGGTTTTAACAATATTTTACAATTTTGACTCAAGATTCATGTCAATCACCCCGCCGGATCCTCAGATATCGATTTTTATCCAAATCTGAGCTAATCTCACAAAATCCAAGATGGCGTCGCTTTTGACAATATTTGACGATTTTGATTCTGGATTCATGTTAAGGACCCCGCCGGATAGTCAGATATCGATTTTTATCCAAATCGGAGTTTATCGCACAAAATCCAAGATGGCGTCGCTTTTTGCAATATTTTACGATTTTGATTCTGGATTCATGTTAAGGACCCCGCCGGATAGTCAGATATCGATTGTTATCCAAATCGGAGTTAATTTTACAAAATCCAAGATGGCGTCGCTTTTTACAATATTTTACGATTGTGATTCTGGATTCATGGTAAGGACCCCGCCGGATCGTCAGATATCGATTTTTATCCAAATCGGAGTTAATCTCACAAAATCCAAGATGGCGTCGGTTTTAACAATATTTTACAATTTTGACTCAAGATTCATGTTAATCACCCCGCCGGATCCTCAGATATCGATTTTTATCCAAATCGGAGCTAATCTCACAAAGTCCAAGATGGCGTCGCTTTTTACAATATTTAACGATTTTGATTCTGGATTCATGTTAAGGACCCCGCCGGATCCTCAGATATCGATTTTTATCCAAATCGGAGTTGATCTTACAAAATCCAAGATGGCGTCCGTTTTAACAATATTTTACAATTTTGACTCTGGATTCATGTTAAGGACCCCGCCGGATAGTCAGATATCGATTTTTATCCAAATCGGAGTTGATTTTACAAAATCCAAGATGGCGTCGGTTTTTAAAATATTTTACAATTTTGACTCTGGATTCATGTTAATCACTCCTTCGGATCCTTAGATATCGATTTTTATCCAAATCGGAGTTAAGCTCACAAAATCCAAGATGGCGTCACTTTTTACAATATTTTACGATTTTGATTCTGGATTCATGTTAAGGACCCCGCCGGATCGTCAGATATCAATTTTTATCCAAATCGGAGTTGATCTTACAAAATCCAAGATGGCGTCGGTTTTAACAATATTTTACAATTTTGACTCAAGATTCATGTTAATCACCCCGCTGGATCCTCAGATATCGATTTTTATCCAAATCGGAGCTAATCTCACAAAATCCAAGATGGCGTCGCTTTTTACAATATTTGACGATTTTGATTCTGGATTCATGTTAAGGACCCCGCCGGATAGTCAGATATCGATTTTTATCCAAATCGGAGTTGATTTTACAAAATCCAAGATGGCGTCGGTTTTTACAATATTGATCCTAGATTCATGTCATGGTCCCCACTGGATCCTCAGATATCAATTTTTATCCAAATCGGAGTTTATCGCACAAAATCCAAGATGGCGTCGCTTTTTACAGTATTTTACGATTTTGATTCTGGATTCATGGTAAGGACCCCGCCGCATCGTCAGATATCGATTTTTATCCAAATCGGAGTTTATCTTACAAAATCCAAGATGGCGTCGGTTTAAACAATATTTAACAAATTTGACTCAAGATTCATGTTAATCACCCCGCCGGATCCTCAGATATCGATTTTTATCCAAATCGGAGTCAACCTTACAAAATTTATAAATATTAATGTAATAAATATAATTTATAATTTTTTAATATATTTGTAAATATCTGCTCCATCATCAGACCTTGGAAACCATGCATGGCCCAAGTGCTCGTCGAATCAAAACTAACGAGTCTAAACACGAAGGTATTCTATCAACTGGTTCCTGAGTACCAGTTGACACTTTACTGCTCCACCATCAGACCTTGGACACCATGTATAGCCCAAGTGCTCGTCAAAACAAAATCTACGAGTCTGAACACGAAGGTATTCCACCCACTGGTTCCTGAGTACCGGTTGACACCTTTCTGCTCCATCATCAGACCTTGGACACCACTCACGATCCAAGTGCTCGTCAAAACAATACAAATGACTCCAAACTCGGGGGTATTACATCAACTACTGCCTGAGTTCCGGTGGCCGCCTTTCTGCTCCATCATCAGACCTTGGACACCACCTACGGCCCAAGTGCTCGCCTAACCAAACCTAACGAGCCCAAACACAGGGGTATTACATCAACTACTTCCTGAGTTCCGCTGGTCATCTTTCTGCTCCATCATCAGACCTTGGACACCAGTCACGGTCCAAGTGCCCGCCAAAACAATACAAATGAGTCCAAACACGGGGGTATTACATCAACTACTTCCTGAGTTCCGGTGGTCATATTTCTGCTCCATCATCAGAGCTTGGACACCACTCACGGTCCAAGTGCTCACCAGAACAAACCTAACGAGCCCAAACACGGGGGTATTACATCAACTACTTCCTGAGTTCCGGTGGTCATCTTTCTGCTCCATCATCAGACCTTGGACACCACTCACGGTCCAAGTGCTCACCAGAACAAACCTAACGAGCCCAAACACGGGGGTATTACATCAACTACTTCCTGAGTTCCGGTGGTCATCTTTCTGCTTCATCATCAGACCTTGGACACCAGTCACGGTCCAAGTGCCCGCCAAAACAATACAAATGAGTCCAAACACGGGGGTATTACATCAACTACTTCCTGAGTTCCGGTGGCCACCTTTCTACTCCGTCATCAGACCTTGGACATCTTCTACGGTCCAAGTGACACTATATACAATGAGGTATAAACGAAACTAACTCTGTATGTCATTCATTTTGAACTGGTTGCTATTGCCTATTTCCTTTGGAAACACAAAAAATGGTAAAAAAATTCTTATACCGTTTTGCTACCTATAACGCAGTATACGTACACAATGAACATCGATTTATTTCAAGATGTAGACGCTCCGCAGAGAGACGTGGTGTCGCTTCGAACATTCGGGGCCGACTGACTATTTCGAGTGTTGCTCACTTGTTATATTTCAACGATCAGATTCCATAGTAATTTTGTATGGCGGATTTTTAGGACGTTTTAAAAAAATCATAATTAATTAATGAACCAGTATTATGTAATAAGACTATACGAATTCAGTAGCTTGTATATTTGAGATTGGATAGAGTTAGTTTTTAAAAATAAAGCAAATGATTTTTCATTCACTTTGGCATAAACGCTGACACGCGTTTTTCTCAATTTTGCTGCGTCTTTGCGTAGACATATTTACTAAACTGTACATTATTGTAGATTATAAATATACGAATATGGTAGACACACTCTTTGAGATAATAATTACATGCATCTTGTATGTCTTTGCAAATAATTGAGGACGCCACAGTCTTAACCGTAACTGTCGTTTACGTTGAAAACACTCTGCCCCCTCTTAAATATTTGTTTTGATGAACATTATTTCTGTGCTTATAAATAATTACACGTAAATATGTAATATACACATAATTTACAAGTAAAAGTTACTTTAATAGGTATAGTAAACAATTTCATACGGATTACTGTTAGGTAGGTAATTTTCTTTCTAAACAATGTTGAAACAACATTCATGCGACAAGTGATGATTGGGGATCATGTCGAAGGTAGGTAGTAGTAGTACAGTAGATTTTCATATTTCCATAAGTATGAAATACGTTAGACGAAGCAAGCAATTACGCGACTTTCGGGATATAACCAAACTCAAGCTGCTGGTCACACTACGCGTAATGAAGTTAATTATAATTTTACCGATGAAAGGTCATTCCATGTGACTTGTTTTTGTGACCGGTTGCGTTTTTACAATGTAAAACTACGCACGTCGGCATTTTCACATTATTTTCACGGAGATGTTTGTTGTCGGTTGGTTTCGTTATCACTGACAGATGACAAGCGTAATGTTTTGTCTGTGCATGTGTGCGTTCTTGTCGGAACAAGGTGACAGGCGTAATATGGGCGTAATATGGAATCACAGTTTCTTCTTAGTGACATTACGTCTATTTATTTTCTATGTCTATGTACACGACCTTAATGCTCAGACAATAAAGTGCTGTATACATATTTTTGGCACTTTGGGTGTATTGTTAGCTGTGTGGCTGACTGTACAACAGAATAACTCAGTTCATTATAAATAGATGGGCATGTTATTTTATAACTTAACTCGATGCGATAAATACAAGTGTGATAATAAAATTAAATCCCGTTCGTCCTATAAATCCGCACCTAGTGTACTTACTTAATATAATTAGTAACAAGTTGTCATTCAATAATATCTAGGCCTTATTTGTTGGCATTCCAATCGGTCCGGTCGGATCGATGCGATGAGTATTCAATATTCATTCATTGTCTGAGCGGAGCCGAGATTCGTAGATACAGATACGTACGAAGATTCGGCTACGTATGGGCCTGGCCACATGACCACGTTGCGGCGTCGTGAACGTAAAACGGCGCGGTGCCGTTGCGCGGCACGTCGCACGACGTGAAAATATACGTTGCCGCGCAACGTACAGATGCACGTTGCCTCGCCGCGCGCCGTGCAAACACACGTTATGCCGGATTGAGTGAATTCACGTTGCGTTGTCGCGTTGCACGACGTCGCACTTATCCATCACTACTAAATTTTGTGATCAGTCTTCAAACCGACATGGATATAATCACACGTGTTCTGCTCATGTTGCTGTCAAGAATCAAATCAACACATTCATAACAAATAATAAATGGTTTGATTCTTACTCAGGGTCATTGACCTTATCAGCTGTAGAAGTATCGTTCGGGACGCCCTGTAGATAATGATTTAAACTAAATAAAAATTATAAAAACATATAGCCAATTTATAAAACTAAAGATTGTATCGTTAAGTATAAATACAAAATGAACCTGGCCTAATTGTTGACATGTGTATTATTTCGTCTGAGATTCTTTTGTTTTTGAGATTTCTGAGAATCTGAGAGTCGTTTAAGCCGTATCTGATACAAAGCTATATGTTATTATTTTTATTTTAGGATTTTTTGATGTTTTTATTGACGTCTAGTAAATATATTCTGGACAACCTATCGAGCTTAATTTAGGATTATCTCAGCCACTGCTTGATACGACTCAAAGAAAAAAAAGGGGTAACATGCTGCCAAAACATGTTATGTAAGTGTCCTCTTCATGATTGCCCAATTGAGCACCCACGAAATAAATGTGGTGATTTTATATTTACGAAAAAAAAGAATAACAATTTGGATTCCCGTCAACTTTTGATGCAAGGGGGATGAGGGACGCGCTAAAAGAATCAGCCAAAACCAAAGCCTAACATTCATGGCGATGGACCGTCGCTAGAGCAGGTCGATAGGGACGATATATGATAGATATATTCGATATTAAAGTTTGACCATTCCATCTAGAATCATTCGTTGACCAGGCTAATAGCTAAATAAAACTACCGAGCCGTGCGCCGTCCGCCGATGTGGTGCCACCGTGCCGCGGCACCGTCACCGTTCATTCTCACGGCAGCGGCATCGTACAAGGCACAGTGCCGCGGCAACGTTGACGTTAATTTTCACGTCGGCGGCAACGTAAAAAACAACGTGCGACGGCACGTCGGCCGTCGTGCGTCGTGTCGTTTTACGTTGGCGGCGCCGCAACGTGGACATGTGGCCAGGCCCTATCTCGGCGTGACGGTGAAATTCGTGATCTTAGTACCGCCGGGGTTAAGGTAACGGAGCTACGGTTCAGCGTGTAGTACGGATATCGGAAGCCCTACTACTCGTACATACCTAGTTTAATAAATAGCAATGCGTCACCTTACCTGTTGATGACCAATGACCGAGCCCGGTCTGCAAATCCTCATCCAACCGATGGCTTCTCGGGCGGTCATCCGGTAGTGTTTGATCAAGTAACAGCCGATCAGTGACCCCGTGCGCCCAAGACCTGCCTAAACAATTCCTCCGTCAGATATGAGTAAGAAGAAGGAGCTATTACACCTGCCTAGGCTTTAAAGCATCATGATAATATGGTCAAATATGGAAGCCTGAGTAGCGAAAACATAGTATGGTGTCGGCGCGCTATGAAGCGTTAACAACGTGAGGTCACTAAGTATAGGTACTCGTGCATAATAATAATAATAATATAATGGCGTAGGGATGTGACGACCCCATCGCCCACTGGTTTCCACCGGTGCAATCAGTCAACGCAGGGCAGCTTGTGGCGAGCTGTTGGGGAGTAGCGACCCCACGTACCTGAGCGCTCCTGGGGGACTCCGTCGTCCGACCAAGTCCTCCGCCTCTGGCTTGCCTTAACCGGCCGTCCAGAGTGGGGTCGCGAGAGCTGTGTTCTCGAGGGTAGATGTGGAAACCTAAGTGGCGAGTTGGCTATATGTTTAAAGTCCAGTGACACCTCTCTACCCCCAGCCCTCATACCGGTGTTGCCCTCGAGCCATCTTAGATGTCGCTTTTTGTGGGGGCCCATCTTATGTGGGCGAGTCACCGTCTGCCGGAAATAAAATTGATTACCGTTTTGTTAGGCAGACGTCCGATTTTATTCTCCATAACCCAGTATTTAGTCCACCGCTTTCACCTAATAGTCCAGCATATTTTAGATTCCATTAAATCTCAATAGTCTATACACCCTGGCGGGTGCTGCCTCTGCGTGCGTCCCATGACTCGGGCAGGTGCAACATCCGCTCGGTGTACCCCTTACATTTCATTAAATTGTCGAAAGGGCCTCTGCGTGTTGGCTTCGGCTCCGCGCACGCCTCCCAAAGGTCCGGAACACCATTGTTCCGTGATGGGAAAGACATACAAATAATAATATGAGTATGTTTAGTGACCTCGCGTTGTTCTTCACTCCTCACTTTTCTATGGTGCTCACACAGTCACACATATAACATAATTTGACCGAGCGATAACTAAAATGTTTCCGGATGTAAAATTGTCCTCCTTTGCAGGAGATTCTCAATAGATTACCTACTAGCAAATATGAGCAGGTTCTATAGTACCTAAAGTAGATTATTTGCCGTTCCAACTTCCAACGGAACTTGTGTTATAATGGATTGGGTAGGTACTGTTGAAAGTCAACAGCATAGCCACAGGCATACCTAAAAAGGTAATAAACTCGTAACCTTGCAGTGCACGGCAATGGCTCCACACGACTCCTCGCTGATCTGGAGGAACTTGAACAGGATGTGTCGCGGCGGGCACGAGCCATCGGGGAAGAACAGGTCGTAGTGGGCGATGCCGGCTTGTTTGAATCTGCAGGAGCATGAGATGATCACGCTAGTGTCCGTGTGAAAGGCAAGGGGGCCGGGGTCAACATTATGGATGTCCACACATTACAGCAGAAAACGTAACCCGTCTAGAAGCCACATAGTGATAACCACATAAGGACTAAGGACTAATCGTAACGGCTGAGTAAAGAGCGTTTTCCAAAAAAAACCCCGACATCCTAATTATTCTCGGGCTCTTCGAATCAGAATCACGAGCTGATTCGATCCTGATAAGTTCAATAAAAAAAACGGCCAAGCGCGAGTTGGACTAGCACACCGAGGGCTCCGTACAAACTGTTTGTTGCATCTGCATCTCGAAGTAGAAATTTGACTTCAGCCCCATTATGTATCGGCAGATTGGATCACTTGTTTTCACGGCATAGCTAGTTAGTGGCGAGATGATATTTTTTTCACGTAAATAGTAGTTTATGCGACTGTACATAAAGAAGGGCAGTGTAATAGGAGTGTGGGTTTACGAAACGAGCCGAAGGCGAGTTTCGTAATAACATCACACGAGTTTTTTTTTATGCTATAGGTGGCAAACGAGCAAACGAATCGCTTGATGGTAAGCGATTAACGTCGTCCATGGACACCCGCAACACCAGAGGTGTCGCAAGTGCGTTGCCGGTGTTTTAAAGACTAATTTAATTATGTATAGTTGGTTCAGGAACCTAAGGGAAATGACCTGCATTGTTACTAGTGCTACTTGTAAAAAAATATCTATAGATTGTAGATACTAATATCAGATGATACTGGTATTGGCACCAAGGTTCTAAGCGCCGTTGGAGTCTATGGTCCTTAGGATCTTTGTGCCAATTCCTGCCATTTTTAACATTTCTAATAACTGAATCGACAAAAAATACCTATGTAATTAACGAACATGCTACAAAATTGCTCATAAATTGGTTGATAAATGCGACCTGTAGAGGAGAAGAAATGTATAGAAACAGACAGCCGGGCACACGAATACATTTTTGCCCAAGCTGAAACAGAGCCGCTTCGCTCACTCGGTAAAAAAAAAGAAATAAAATATAAAACACACAGAAATAAATTTTGCACAATTTTTCACTCGTAAACAGTAAAAAGCCAACAAACGAATGACAGCTCGGAATGGCAGCGTTTGAATCTAAAATAGACACCCACTTGTATTTGACAGCTGTTCCAAATTTAAACTCATTACCTACTGTTTTCAGTAGGTACTGTTAAAATTTCAGTTCCATTCCTGCTGGTTGGTAATGCTGGCCTATGGTTTCTGAACGCTTTTTAGAGTACTACGAGTAAATACTAATGATATGTGCGGAGACAAAACGATTTCTTAAACTGTATTTTTAAGACAGTACATACACCATGACATCATATAAATTTTCAGAATAAAAAAACAATGTAAGGCGGTAAAATTTCAAATTTAGTTCAGAAAAGTTTTTTTTATTAAAAAAAAATAGCATTGGGTCATAATTATATGTTTCCTGTAATATTTATAATACTATTTAATGTTTTATAAAATAGTACATTACTGCAGAGGCCGGGAAGTAAGGACTTGCAGGCCGAATAGGTATATATGGATAGAAATATGAGGCCTGCAAGTTCTTATTCACGCCGACGAAGCTTGTATATTTTTCAAACATGCAATGAAATAAACAACAAAAAAATCAAAGATTTATTTTTAGAGAAATTATAAGTAAACACAAGACAAAAACTAACGTGTGTGTATTAATATTAAGCTATATTTTAACTCAGTTTTAATAGAAGATACCTTTTTATATACGCATTGGTATTGGCAGAATGTCATGGTGCCTGTGCCAATGTGGAATGGAAATTAAAAACCGGCCAAGAGCATGTCGGGCCATGCTCAGTGTAGGGTTCCGCAGTTTACTGCCCGTCACAATAGGCAACCTTAAAAAGTGTTATAATGTATTAGATACCAAGCTCAATATGCTTATAATAATTAACAATTCGATGATACTTTCGATCACACCCGTCCCGACCCCATCAACTCCGGAAACACAGTGCCATTGCCATCTCTCGGGCAATTGGGTTACTAATTTACATAAACTAGACGGGTTATAATGTTGGGTTTTCGGGTCATAACATAACTTTGAATCATTTTTTTCTTATTAGAAGGAAGATACGTGCGGGATGATAAATTAAGTACTCAAGATAAAAGAAGTGTTTGCATTACAGTTAAATTACAAACTTAATTCCGAAACTATTTTGTACTATTTTTCAAAAACTATTCAACCAATCAAGTTTAAAATAATTTTCCAAGAAAGTTCTTATTAAGTTCTACTTTCGTAATTTTTTTCATATTTTTTTAACTTATAGTTCAAAAGTTAGAGGGGCGGCACATTTTTTTAAACTTCTGGAGCGATTATTTCCGAAAATATTAACTTTGTCAAAAACTGGTCTGAGTAAACCCTCATTATTTTACAAATACCTATCTAATGATATGCCATACTCTAGGGTCGAAACGAAAAATAAAAATCACCCCCCACTTTACGTGTATGGGTCCCGTACTCTAATAGTAGTTTATGCAACAGTGATATAATAAGGGTTCTTATAACTTGAGGGTCCCGAGAGTTTTAAGAACCAATTATGAGCTGTTGCATACCCTAGTTTTTCTACGACAGCTAAAATAGCGTAAAAACCAAAATATAGAAACTTGGCAGAATAGGGAATATGTTGTGCCCACTATAGAAATTAAAAAAAAAAACAACAACAGTGCTAATATATTGTATGAAAATCCATAGGAGCAGTGTTCTTATGGAATACCATAGACAACGTTATAATGAATACTTTTTAAATATCGCTGTCAGTCATCTAATTGACAGATAGAAGTGCTGGAGTAGAAAAAATAGTATTTTATACAATCGTGATATAATGAAGAGTTTTTCAGTCGAGTACCGTGTTTAGGCCACGAAGCTTGCTGAGTGGCCTAAGTAAGGTACGAGATTGAAAAACTTAATTATATTACGATTGTATACAATACTTTTTCTACGAGTCATCATCATCATCATCTATGGAGGAACAATTTCATCATTCAATTTCATTGACTTAACAAGGATGTAACACAAAAAGATGGCCGGCAGGCCGGCGCGGTCGGCGCAGGCGTGAGGCGCGCGCTCGGCAAAGTCCCAGGCGGCATTGCAAATAAGTATAGAATTTGTATGAAGTTCTATTATAGTTGCCTACAGCGTATCGAAATGAAATATTATAGTTGAGTTGGACTGTCTAATATCGAAAAGTATGAGCTTATAGTTTTGTCTATGTACTCGTAATTGGCAGATTAAAGTCGGCGAGTAGAAAAAACTTAATTATATTACGATTGTATACAATACTTTTTCTACGAGTCATCATCATCATCATCTATGGAGGAACAATTTCATCATTCAATTTCATTGACTTAACAAGGATGTAACACAAAAAGATGGCCGGGAGGCCGGCGCGGTTGGCGCAGGCGTGAGGCGCGCGCTCGGCAAGTATAGAATTTGTATGAAGTTCTATTATAGTTGCCTACAGCGTATCGAAATGAAATATTATAGTTGAGTTGGACTGTCTAATATCGAAAAGTATGAGCTTATAGTTTTGTCTATGTACTCGTAATTGGCAGATTAAAGTCGGCGAGTAGAAAAAAGAAATTATAACCACTTTTTATTTTACCACTTTGTTGGCGTGACCAATATACATATTCGTACAAAATTACAGCTTTCTAGTACTTACAGTCACTGAGATTATCCGCGGACGGACGGACAGACAGACAGACAGAGCGAAACTATAAGGGTTCCTAGTTGACTACGGAACCCTAAAAAGAGGACTTTTCCAGCCTAGACCTTTAACATTTGCATGAAATTCCATTAAGAATCTCTTGCCCTAGCCGCACCTGTAAGTCCTGAAACGCCATCCTTCACGGCCTATTATAAGGAACATAACATCAATATTTCATTGCATGTTTGAGAAATAGTAGATTACATACCTAGGCCGTTAAAGTTTTACCGGCCGAGGTTTGTATATTATTTTTCTGCTGGACGTAGAGCCTGGATACCGGTTTTCGATAATATCGAGATTTCGATAATATCTGATTATTTTCCGATAATTTTTTACCGGTATTGAATTTCTCAAATACCGGTATTTTCGATATTAACATTATGCTTAAAAAAATTACGTTTTTAAAAGGCCACAGTGGTAAAATTGTTCTTATTCAGACATCTAGATGTCAATATTGATAACAACTAGGTATCTGATATTCACATAAAACTTCAACATATTTCCTTCAAACTGGTAAACATGAAAACACGATTTTTAATAAACGCCTCGATACTTTTATTTTATGAACACAGGTCCTTTTTTACAAGTTTTTATTAAGAACGTCGTAACCCTTGAATTTATAAACATGATTCTTAGTTAAATAGTTGAGAAGAATAACTAGTTTCTAAATCTGGTAAACAAAAATATCTACAATTGTTTAGTTGTAAACAGCAATTATCTGATTACGCGGTTCATTTTGCCGCGCCCGCCTACTATCGTCTTTTCATTTTTCACGTGATCCTGCAATTAGACTCTTAAGTGTTACTGACTTGTTTTTTTTTCTTAGCGCCACTTTATGTGTCCCATTGCTGGGCAAAGACCGAAAGACCTGTCCCTTTGATCTCCACCGCTCCAGATTTTGCGCTTCCCCTGGCCAGTTCTTACAAAATGCATCCATGTAGTCCCGCCATCTCCGTCTGCACCTTGCCATCATGCAAAAAAATCCCCGCAATAGGCCAGAAATCGAATCATACGATCTTACTCGTTGTCCGATCTTAGTCGAACGAACCTTACATAACCAAACATCGGGGTTTTCGGAGCGGGAACGTTTGACATTTGCCCAAGAGTAGATATTGGCTTGAAAAACAGAATGCACTCTAGCAGATTAATGAATAATGAGCCTAATGATTAATGAATAATAAATTGCAAAATAAATTAATAATTATAATTATACATGTAGGTATTTAGTATGATTGTTAGTCATTATCAACCTCTTCAGTTAAGTTCATACTCGTAGATATCGCACGTCAAGATTGATTCCAAAAAAAATTGTTTCTTCTGAAAATCGAGTCAAATACTAAATTTACTACATATAATTAATTAAAGTTTTTTTATTGTTATCTTATAAGGCTTTTTTGTAAGTACTACATTAATTAAAATAAAATAGTGTCATAGAGTGTACCTATACAATTCGCAGAGAGGTTGTTATTCATTATCATTAGACATAATATGATATTTTTTTAGACTAACTTATCTGTTTATGTCTACTCTTTCTCAAATCATTCCCGCTCCGAAAACCCCGATGTTTGTACATAACATAAGTCATAACAAATTGAACTCGTACCTAATTACAACCTTGTCATTTTGCATATTGGGTTAAGTTTGCTTACTGCGATTATCTGTCCAATTTGAAGTTTACTGTGACAAAGCTTTAAAGTGCTTTACAGTGACATAGCTGTCAATTGGTAAACCTTATGTCGTTACAGTAACGTACACAAATAAATAGTTTTAAGGTGTATGATGGTAGCTAGCAATTATTTTATTGAGTGTAGAGTTAAAAGTCGAGTAGAGCTGTACAGAAAAACAAACATCCAATTAAAAAAAAAACATCAGATTAGTTGGGGTATCTGAGGTTTTCAGTGATACGGGACGGGAAACAGGGTGTAAGTATATCCTACTGTTACTGCGTTCGATTGCTTGTCAAACTATAGTAATTTAATTAAATCCGATAGATTTTTTTTTCTTTAAATTTATATGACATCCTGCTGTAAATCTGTCTTATAAATAAAGTGAAATTGGATTGGCTCGGTGCGCTAGTCCGACTCGCACTTTTGTTTTTTTTTATATGTTTGTGAACTCCGTCATTACGTCATTATCATTACTTTCCTAGGTAGATGTACGAGTCAACAACTTCGAGTGCCGAGCTTTCAACAGAGATTGGGATGGGCATACCATTGGTATTTGACATAAATTTCGTCTTGTCCATGTTAATTTTCAAGCCTACCCGTTGAGAAACTCGGTTGAGGTCATCGAGCATCGTGCTGAGTTCCTCCATCGACTTTGCCATGACTACAATGTCGTCGGCAAACCGAAGGTGAGTACATCACTCACCTTCGGTTCACCGTTTATGTTGATGCCAAGTCCTTGCCATTCTAGGAGCTTGAAGAGCGAAGAGGCGTAAGGCAGGCAGATGTTATCTCTCCGAAACAGTTTCGGAGATATAACATCTCCCTGCCTTACGCCTCTTCGCAACGGAATCCCCTACGTGCTCTGCTCCTGTACTCGGACAGACATTGTGGCGTTACTATACAAACACTTCAACACTTCGATGTACCGATAGTCAACATGGCATCGCTGAAGAGATTCAAGCACCGCCCATATTTCCACCGAATCGAAGGCTTTTTCATAGTCCACAAACGCTAAGCATAATGGAAAGTTTTACTCTTCGGTATTTTGTATAATTTGCCGCAGCGTATGGATGTGGTCTATGGTACCATAGCCTCTTCGGAATCCGACTTGTTCGGGAGGCTGGAAGTCATCAAGTTTGTGTTCAAGACGATTCGTGATGACATGACATGGGTCAGAAGCGTGATGGGTCTGTAGTTCTTCAAAAGGCTGTTGTCACCTTTTTTGAAGAACACCACCAGACCACCACCTCGCCTCTGTTCCGTGCTTCAGGCGTTTTGTCCTCGGACAAGACGGAATTAAGGAGCTTCTAGAGGACTTTAAGCACCGGTGTTCCACCCACTTTCAGAAGCTCTGTGGTGATTCCGTCATTGCCACACCTTGTGGTTCTTAAGCTGCTTTAGGGCCATCCTGATCTCGTAAAAACTGATGTCCGGGATATCTTCGGTATAATGTTGGGACAGCCTGGCTCTGGGATCTCCTACCAAGCTGTCAACGGGCTTTGCGGCCAAAGTGTATAACTGTCCATAGAACCTCTCGATCTCACCTAAAACCTCTGCTTTTGTTGACGCCATGCTGCCGTCTTTCCGTTTCAACTTTGTCAGCTGGCTTTGCCCAATAGACTTGTCCTTTGCGAACACTTTGGAGACTTGGTTTCGCTCAATTGTCTCTTTAACACGGTTAGTATTAAAGAGACGCAGATCATGTCGCAAGGACTTAGATATACGTCTGTTGAGCTGCTTATATGACGTAGCGTCATCCGGAGACTGCAGCTGCCGTAAGCGTCTTTTTTTAGTCATGAGTTTTAAGATTTGCTCGGTTAACTTCTGAGGCCTATATAGCGAGGCCTAAAAAACTAAGACCCTACCATGTGGACAGTTTCCACTAGCCCGTCGTTAATCTCGTACACTGAAACCAAGTTCTCTAGGCAAGAAAAGCGGTTAGAGAGCTCGAGTTGAAAGCTTTCGGGGTTTTGAATATGGGCTCGAGTGGGTCGGAGCGTAGACTTTATCAAGCTGGACCTTTCAAGTTTAACATTTATATTCAGTGAGCCCCTGACGATTCGGTGATCACTACCGATTTTTATCCTGTTGTTCACAGAAACATCACTGAATATACGTTTCTTGTCGGTCATGATGAAGTCTATCTCGTTCCTCGTGGAACCATCGGAACTCATCCAGGTCCATTTCCTGTGCGGCGACTTCTGGAAGAAAGAATTCATAATAAAGAGTTCCTCGCTCTCCAGAAAGTCGGCCAGCCTCTGTCCCCTAGGGTTCCGTTGGGGTCCATATTGGGTGGCATATATTTTTAAGTCATATCGTTGCTGCGCATAACCACTTGTTTCATAGTCATCATTGCGCATACAATTAGAAAGTTATATTATTTTGTGTCATACATTTTTAGTCATAAAAATTTTGAGCATACTCAGTGCGCAGATAAATTTAAATTATAATAAATTAAATGTCATAACCACTAGGAGCATAATTGCCAATAACTATAACGTTAACTCGCATAACGATTTGAAGCATAATAATAATCAACCATAAAGCTTTAAAGCTATATTTATTATGCACCGTTACACGCCAGTCCATAACGCGTTGAAATAATAGGTAACACAACAAACTCCTTTACAGTTTATATAATCAAAAAGTATCATTCGCAACATTCAAACTACTACCATTACCATTCAATCTTAAAATTATAGCGACTTCATTCATTTATTCATCCATTCATTCATTGATTTCATCTGCCTTATATTTCTTTTTATTGATTATTGCTTAATAAAAACATAAAATATTAAAGAAGCTATTTGAATAAAGCCTAACTCCTGTCTGCAAAAAAATACATCTTACCTAATTTGCAGTTTGTATCTGTGGGGGTCGCAGTTCTAACCTAACCTACTCGTAACCCACATTTCTGGTAACAGTTTGTGTCTATGGGGTTCGCAATTCTAACCTAACCTAACCCACTTTTCTGGTTACAGTTCGCATCTGTGGGGGTCGCAGTTCTAACCTAACCCACTTTTCTGGTAACAGTTTGCATCTGTGGGGGTCACAGTTCTAACCTAACCTAACCCACTTTTCTGGTAACAGTTCATGTCTGAGAGCGTTGCAGTTCTAACCTAACCTAATCCACTTTTCTGGTAACAGTTCATGTCTGTGGGGATCGCAGTTCTAACCTAACCCACTTTTCTGGTTACAGTTCCATCTGTGGGGGTCGCAGTTCTAACCCAACCCACTTTTCTGGTAACAGTTTGTATCTGTGGGGGTTACAGTTCTAACCTAACCTAACCCACTTTTCTGGTAACAGTTCATGTCTGTGAGGGTCGCGGTTCTAACCTAACCTGACTCATTTTTCTGGTAACAATTTTGTGTCTGTGGGGGTCGCAGTTCTAACTTAAGCTAACCCACTTGTATGGTTACAGTTCGCGTCTGTGGGGGTCGCAGTTCTAACCTAACCCACTTTTCTTAATCTAAGTCTCTTCCTAGTTTCGTTCTCGTGTTTCTGTAAAGGGTGTAATTTAAGTAAATTATCAATGGAATAATAATATTTGAATTAAAAATACTCGTACAAGAACCAAACAATACGTGAATTTTTTTTCGGTATATACCAAAATTTTATGAAATTTCTATCTGCGAATGAAGGGGACACCGTTTTTTTGGCTTATACTGACTTCTTTATAATTTGCAGGTTTTATGCAATTTTGTCCCGCCCAAGAGTAGATGTAGCCCTGCGAAGCAGAGCTCCTATTTCCGGACAAAAGATACCGCGTTGTTCATAAGCTAATTCAAGCTTTGTATTTTTTATGAATAAAATATGTTATGAGCCTTAAATATGACTTTAAATTTTTATGAAATATTAATAAGATGCGTTGCAATACTTATAACTAAAGACAATTGTGGTCATCAAACATATGATTAAAAAATGATGCCAAATAAAAGTATGATTATAAAAAATATGCTTTCGATCATTTATGACAAAAAACGAGGTATGCTCAAAAATAATTATGTGAAAAAATATTTATGACAAACGAATATGTGCGAATAGTCTTATGACAATAGTTTGTATGCGACCAGAGGGAGACCCGTTCCGTTGCCCATACCCAAATTGCCCCACTCTCAACTCATCACCATCTTTCTTGCCCAACTTTGCGTTTAAGTCCTCCATAACAACAGTGAAGTAGGTTTTAGAAGTATGTATGGCTCTGGTTATTTCTTCATACATATTCTTTAATTCATCATGTGTGACGAGGTCGGTGCATATACCTGAATCACCTTCAGCGAATATCGTTTGGATATTCTTTGTATCAGGTATATCACCCTGCTCGACACACTGTTGATGGTTATTATGTTGTAAATGAGGGACTTGTGAACGAGAAACCCGACATCACCTTGGGACCGTTGGTCCCGGTGGTAGAGCAAGTTACCGGACTTCAGGGTGACGGTGTCCTCCCCCTTTCGGACTTTCTCAGTTCCTCTTCCAGCTCGTGAATCTTTTCGTCAGTCCTCATAGTGCGAATGTTGTTTACCTGGGCCAATCGTCGTGAGGGTCGCACGTAGTCCCGTTTGATTTCATTTCTATTCTGATATTGACGGTTTACTTAATTGACTTGAGCATTTTCATACGGAAATTATAATTTTGGTGGAGCGGATCTGATGTTGAGAACCACAGATACCATAGTGGAACTGCGTGATAATTCCCAGCGGTATCATACGATTTGCAACATCTTTTTTGGGAGGCTCCTCCAAGGTAGTCCCATTTGATTATAGTTCTGATCTAGTGATGGAATCCGTGAGGCATTAAGTGCGCTGCTAATTTTTCAAAGGAACACGTATGGTTATTTTGACATTTTAGAAGCAGATAAATTGAAGCTTTTAACGGGAAGGCCAATTCAAGTCTTTTTTTTTAATTATACAGGGGTACTCACACTTCTCCATCGTATAGTCTCTTGTTTAATCTGATAACTATTTTGACATCGTTCTCTAAGAAATAATCCGTATACATTTCAGGTGGATGGTACAGATTTACACTGTATTCAACATCGACAGGTCCAATAAAAGCTAAAAATTTTCCTGAAAGTTAAAATAATCCGGTGTAAGCTAATGTACATTACGATACAAGTGCGAATAGGAGAAAATTTTCAATGAGTGGCGATAAATAAAACATCATGACCGAAGGGAGAGTATTAAATCGACACGAGTTGCGAATTACCTATTCGCACATGTACGACATTTTACAGTACATATGGCCCTTTGAATTTTTGACATAGGCACATAAAGTGCTCATTATCGCACTAGTGCGGTAATATAGCACCATGTGTACAATCGTGTGATGTTATTATGAAACTCGGCTGCCGCCTCGTTTCATAAACCCACTCTAGAGTTTTGTTGCCTTATACAATCACATAATAGTACATTATTGCAGAGGCCGGGAAACCGAATTTCGTGGATGAGTATTTTTTGTCGGACGAAGCGAAGCTGAGTCCCACAAATTACATACGAATCCACGAAATTCTATTTCCGTCCGAGGCATATATAGTGCTTTTCTCCAAACATGAAAGGAAATAAAATGTATTCTTGCATAAGATTTGAAAGGAAAAATAAGGTTCCCGCCTAAACTTTCTTTTATTGCACGGTTGTTCATAAAAAAAGTTGAAATGTCTTTAGTTTTATTAAGCCGTATCTACACGACCTTGCACAGTGAGCCGTATGCAACTCGCGATAGAACGAGACAACCAAGCATTTGATCTCCTTCTCTCTAGAACTACTACACTACTACAAAGCCAGCCCAGGCGGGGCATTTTTAAGCACGATATGATCAGATTGATAATTTGATGTCAATCAGATTGTCTCGTCTGTGCAGACCGTTTGGTCGCGGCTAAAGTATATTTGGCTGTTTGCAATATTGATAGTCCAAATATTTATTTAAAAAGTAAAAAACAATACAGTAATGGATTTTAGTACAACTTCCTGGCCGCTAAAACCGTAAAATAATGAATTCGATTTTTTTTAATTTGAGTCGGTACATAAGGAGGTTCTTTTCGTACCAATTTTGCTACATTAATGTGAACATTTCCGAGCATATTGGAGAAAACTAGTATTACATACTCGTATATCGTCGATCGTAGGTTCAATTCGGGTAACGGACAGGGATTGCCATGTGACTTACCTACCCGAATTGAACCTACGATCGACGATGTGACTATTCAAATATTTTTTTCTATGGCCATGTACAGTCAAGTGCAAAATTACGTATCGACTAAATCGTCTCATAAATATGGTACTACGCTCTTATTACACTGGAATAAAATGCTATGGGACATATTTTTGAGTAAGATGTCCACCCATATTTTTACAGTTGACTGTATATTTTTGTAGATTCCGTTCCGATATGAAAGAGATAGGGCATCCGTCACTTGTTAACATCACACGATTGAAAGAGATGCGAGACGGTTAATTATTTCCACTGATAACGGGGTTGGCGAAGGCCCACATTACACTATACCATATGTGATCAATGATCATATCTATGATCAATGATCATAGATTATATGCCACCCATTTTCTTCACGTTGGAGAAAAAGGGATGCCTCCCTTAGACTTATGATCATACATATATGTGATTAACAGACCCCGTTATCAGTGGTGAAAATTTATTGAAATGAGGGTGGGCAAAATTAAATGAAGTCGGAAATCCTTAATTCGCCTGTTGTACATAACTTCGCCTAAGTAAAATATTTAAAATGTTATCTATGTCAAACAAATTAAAAATAACATATTTCTAGTTGAATGTAGTGTAACAAGCAGTTTTAATGTTAAAAAAATAAATACCGTCATATATCCTTATTTCGCCTCTGTTTCCCAATTTCGCCTACTGTAATAAAATATGATCAAGCAAATTGTGTAGGTATATACTCATTTCAAATTAAACGCGTTGAATGAACTTACTTGAATTTTACGCTTTACGGTAAAAAAAATATTACATTAAGGCGAAGTTATGTACCTACCGAAGCCACCGAAGGCGATGTTAGGATAGGTAGTTTTGCCAACCCTTGGTTTCAATGAGTTTTCACCACTGATAACGGGGTCGGGTGATTAATGTTCTCCCATCGTATTTATTCGTGACATGTCGTTTTCATCTTCTTTTCGCAATAAGCTTACGGCGAGTTTTGCATTTAATTGAGACATAAATATGAATTCGGCCATTACCGCCAAAATACGACGGGAAAACATTCACTATATTTGTAGCATTTACCCGCACCATACCATACCTAATCACCTACTATCTACCTATTAATCGGTATTCGCTTGTCGTATTTACCTGGAACTATCCAGTTTAGATCACCTGCTATCTTGTCCAGTCGATCATAATCTTCGAAATTGAAATCCTTAAAGTTGAAGAATCCCAAATCGTGAGCTTTCTTAATGGCTTTTAGGCAATCTAATATAGTAATTGTGTAAATAGAATCCCCTTCAGTCGCATCTTGAAAAGCTCTTGAACAGAGGTTAATTAGTTAGATACCAGAACCATTAAATATATGTTGTTGTTATAAGTCATTAAAACTCTAATTAATCTTTTATTACTGATAAAGGTACGACCATGTCACAATTGCGCCGCACGGTCTGAAGGGGCTATACCTAATTGAATTTTTAACAGACTTCAATACTTCGAACGCCACCAATTAGGTGAACCTGACAATGAAGACCGCAGAAGGCATGTGCAACTTCTTTTCGTCATAAAATTAATGGGTGGCTCTACAAAACGACACATTTAGAAAATACAGTTGAACCTCTCGTCGTTAGCGCGAAAGAGAAACGCTAATAAGTTCGGGTTATCAAGTTTTCGTATTTATTGTTGTTTGTTCGTCTTTAAAGAGGTAAAACTAATCAAAAAATCGTATTATAGAGAGGTTATTATACAAACGCGTTATTTTCCTAGAGTTACAGAGGTTTATTAGCTAAAGTTGAGATAGGCGTCAACACAAATACTTAGATTATTTCGAGTTATAGAGGTAGACTTAATTTTTTTCGGAGCGGTCCGTGTGGTCTAATTCACTTATTGTCCATTCCTCAACCGTCTATACCCCGAATGTCTGTTCCCTGAAAGTCCATTCCCTGAATGTTTATTTTCCCCGAATGTCCATTCCCTCATCGTCAATTCCCCCGGAGCGGTCCATTAGGTCTAATTCACGTATTGTCCATTCCTCAACCGTTTATTCCCCGAAGGTCTGTCTGTTCCCTATTTTCCTCGAATGTCTATTCCCTCATCGTCAATTCCCCTACAGTCCGTTCCTCTAAAAACCCATTTGCTTTTGCTTAGAGTGCCACCTAATTTTCCCTTCGGGGGCGACTCAGCCCGCACACGACTCAGCCCGCGCGCTCATTTGACCACTATCTACCGCTATAGGGTCGACTCAGCCCATTTAAAAAATATTAAAGGATATTGTAGTCTGTATAGTCGAGTGTAATAAACATAGAGGTGCATAGGCAAATTAAAAACAAAAAAAATATCCCAATGCTTTCTTTCTCTCTCTATGCCATTAAAATAAATTATTTCCACTAATTGTATGACAGTACCTACTGATATGTACAAGCGGAACAGAAGAACGAAATTTGAATCATTACAACATATATATTTTACTAGCTTTTACCCGCGGCTTCGCCCGCGTACTAAACGTAATTTTCAACCGTCTACAAATAAGGAGGTTATTAGTTGGGCCCGTATATTTGTATGTACCTACATATGTATGTTTGTCCGCTATTATGATGTTGGCTGAACGGATTTAAATGGAATGGATGGTTGTCGCAAAAGTGATCAAACTGAAAAATTCAAGTTGGCGGCTGTTTCTCAACTTTGACCTCTGATTTGTTATAAAAAACCTCTCGAACCCTTTATATGTGCCTATGCCTACCGAGCTTTATCATGAACTTAACTCTATAAATTCAAGATGGTAACCGTTGATGGTGGCGTTGGTGGTTCGTTAGAAAGAACCTTTCGGATCCTCGGATATCGATTTTCATCACGATCAGATCATAACTGAAGAAATTCTAGACGATGGCCGTTTTTCTCAGTTTTAACTTCAGATTGTTCATAAAGAGAACCTCTTGGACATCGATTTTAACACGATCGGATCAAAATCGAAATAGTTTTGGCTCCAGATTCATTGTAAAGAACCTCTCGGATCTTCTTTCTTATCTCAATTAGAAGGTGAATTCTGAAAAATCCTTTCTTAATGCACCCCTACACCTTAATAAGAAACCTACATGCCAAATTTGAAATTCTAGAAATAGAAATAAACAACAAAACGACACCCATATTTATATTTTGAGATTTAAACCCCATCGCACCCCAACAGGGAAGATGGTGTATCATACGTCCACCTCATTGGATTTTAAAATGGTTATTGTTTTTGATTTCAGCGACCCGATAAACCATAAAAACGATAATCATGGTGTTTTTTGACTTTGTTACCCCTTTTTGCCCTCTTAGGGGTTTAATTCTTAAAAAATCAAATACACGTCTTTACTCATTTATCTTTAGAAATACTCTTGTGAAGTTTTGAATAACTTGTTTAACTAATCATGTTTCCCCATACATAGTTTGTACCGTCTTTTCTCCCCCTTTGGTTTTTTTTTATGCTATAGGGGGCAAACGAGCAAACGAATCGCCTGATGGTAAGCGATTAACGTCGTCCATGGACACCCGCAACACCAGAGGTGTCGCAAGTGCGTTGCCGGCCTTTAAGGTGGGAGTACGCTCTTTTCTTGAAGGTTTGAAGGTCGTATCGGTCCGGAAACACCGCTGGCGACAGTTCGTTCCGCAGTTTAGCTGTGCGAGGCAGGAAGTTTCGGGAAAAGCGCACAGTTGAGGACTGCCAACCATCTAAATGGTGAGAGTGGAAATATTGTCGCGTAGGGCGATGGCGGAAAGAAGCGGCAGGGATTAATCCGAACAATTCCTCCTTTGTTTGTGCACCCCTACGCCTTATAAGGGCGCCTTATTAACACTTAGGTGTTAAGTTTGGAATCTATAGAACCAGAAATAAACAACAAAACGACACCCATATTTATATTTTTAGAATTCGACCCCTTCGCGCCCCAACAGGGAAGATGGTATTTCACAATCGCCACGTTAGATTTTAAAATCGTCGTTGTTTTTGTAATCAGCGACCCGATAAACCAGAAAACGATACCCATGTTGTTTTTTTTACTTTTTCACCCCTTTCCCCACTTATATGGGTTGAATTCTCAAAAAACCTGAAACACGTGCTACCTCATTTATCTTGATAAATACTCCTGTAAAGTTTCAAATGGAATAGGCCAACTAATCTTGTTTCCCCATAAAAACTTTGGACTTCCAAATCACCCCCTTAGGGGGTTGAATTTTGAAAAATACTTTCTTAGTGCACCTCTAGACTTTATAAGGAACCTAGGTTTCAAATTTGGTATCTCTAGGACCAGCGGTTTGGGCTGTGCGTTGATATGTCAGTCAGTAGTCAGTCAGTTAGTCATTCAGTCAGTCAGTTTCTTTTTTATATATTATATAGATAAAAACACCTTTTTTTGTATTTTGATGAGAAACCTTTACACATAAAATAAAGTCTCTAGCTAAACAGAAAACCTTCCGCCATACAAACTTTCAACACCCTTTTCACCCTTATAAGGGTCGCATTTTCGAAATCGCTGAAATTACTTTTTGTAAACTCTAATGAGGATTCTTTTCACAAAGTTTGTAGTCTATAACTAAAAGGGAAACGCTTCCGCCACACAAACTTTTAACACACTTTTCACCCCTTTTGGGGTTGATTTTTCCAAAACGCTAAAATTTTTTTTTGTATTTTTATAACAAACCTCTACACCAACTTTTGAGTCGCTATCTAAAAAAAAAAACTTTCTTCCATACAAACTTTCAACCCCGATTTAACCCCCTTAGAAGATGATTTTTTCAAAACCCTTTCTTATTCGTTACCTTCGTTAAACACCTATTATTATTATTATTGTTGTTTTGGGCTAGTGAAGATGCCGCCTCGACCAGTTGTGATCTATTGTGGCAGCCCTTTATAATTCATTACTGATTCCCGTTGAGTTCAGAAAGTTCCAAATTCTTTGGGCTGTAATGTTGTGTATCTCACAGGGTTGCAGTTCGTGCCTACCGAGGTGGATACTTCTTTTGTGCATTAGTGGTCCGCAGGAGCAGAGGATGTGCATCGCAGTTTCCTCTGTTTCTTGGCAGAACCTGCATGCTGCGTCTTGTTTCTTACCCATTAGAAACATGTGCTTGTTCAACTTGCAGTGCCCAGTCAGAATTCTGACCACCGCACAGGCTTTGTACCTCTTGAGCCCTAAGAGCTCTTTAGTGCTTTTGTTGTTGAACCCTAATATTAGAGCTTTCGAGTGTGTGTTTCCTTTTACAGATTTCCACTCTGCGATTGCCCTCATCTTTTCAAGATTGTTTAGCAGAGAGTATGCCTCTCGTTTTGTAACTCCGCAAAACGGTTCCGGGCCAACGAGGGGCGTGTCCGCGCCCTTTCTGGTAAGTTCGTCCGCTGCTTCGTTTCCAGCAATGTTGGAGTGTCCTGGTACCCATCTAAGTGTAACTTTGTTGGTGTTAGCCAGGGCGTTTAGATTATTTTTGCAGTTCTGGACTAGTCTAGAGTTAACCTCTAGGGACTCTAGTGCTAGCAGAGCAGCTTGACTGTCCGAGTTAATGTAGATGTGTTGGTTTCTTAGGTTTCTGTCCAGATTGATTTCGCCAAACGAAACACCTAACGTAATGTGAAAATTTCAGGATCATACGTTTAGTAGTTTCGGCTGTGCGTTGATCTGTGAGTCAGTCAGTCAGGACTTTTCCTTTTATATGTATAGATTTATCACATTGACAACATTTCAAAATTTTCAATGTTCCTAAATCGAAAACCATTTCGAGATATACGCCTGTAGATCACATAAATATATTTTTCATTTTTTTTTTCGCAATATTTTAAGTAAAAATCCTTAAAAATAGTTTAAAGGGTAAGTGACGTCACACAGCTGATTCAGAGCTGCCACTATATAAACCAAAAAATATCTTCCGGCTGGGTTGTCACTTGAGTCTGACAGTGTCACTTGGCACTAACCGCACAGTTCAAATTATTCGGATATTTACTGGTGATTTTCTTGTACTTTTCGTGTGTGATTTTGATCTTCACTGCAACTCCACCTTCTCATGGACTTAAACAATGCTTCAGATTAGCTGAATACCTACATTTATTAAGGTGATCGTCGCAAATAAATAGTGCGCTTGTAGGTAAACGATCCAAACCGGCTGCTGAACACCACTCAGCTTTATTTTCCGTTGGAACATTAAGTAACATTTTGGTAGGCGGTAAACCCGTTTTATTTGTGCATGTTTTCATAAAGCAATATTTAACTCACGGCATTTTAATAAACCAACAACAAAAAATTCAGTGTTTGTTTACATGTTTTGACGTTCGTGACGTCTGTCGTGAATGTCAGTTTGGCTCAGATTATTTAAGGTTTAAAATTAAACGTCGATATCCGCATCAAATTCAAATTATTTCAATGATTTTTTTAGTGATGAAATGAAACACAATCATGACGTCACAAGGCTGACTCATGACGTTTGTTACTTACGCCTTTCCTGACAAAAATATGAGAGTTACGCAAATAAAAAAAAATACGTGTACCATTAATTGGTCCATTCTTTCGAACCATACAATAAAAAGTAGCACTTAAAAATATGAATGGTTGTCAAACGGCAAAAAACATCTAAATAGTCGGTCTGTTAGATTATTAAAAAATATTCGACGCGTTTTTTTTTCTTTTGTTCGTCAAATAAAAAACGGCGGAAGTACAGTGCATTAAAGTTTCGCGTGACGTCACAATTAGGTACGATTCTTACCTCTAAGTGACGTCACTAGCCCCCACCCCGGACTTTGATGCTAACTGACGGACTAAATAGAATAAGTAATACTTTTTCAACCTAGTCGTCATCTCTATTAAGCTATAACAAACTAGTATTATCTTTAACAGCTTTAAGACGAGCAAAATTTTTTCTTTACAATTTTTTTTCCTATGACTTAATTTCAATAAATACTGCACATTGCAAATACCGTTTATATCTTAACTGCTGGCAATGTCATAAATATCTAACCATGATATTTTCACAATTTGATGCTCTGATATGTCTGATGGCGACTGTGCATGTAAAAATCGGACATTCGCGGAATAAACATAAGTGGAATTAGACCTATTCGAAACACTGGACGCTAGGGGAAATGGACAAAATGGACATATTTGACATAAGGGTACTTAGACCTTCGAAGAATAGACATTTTGGGAATTAGACCTAACGGACAGACTGGTCATTTAGGGAATTAGACCACATGGACCGCTCCGAATTTTTTGAGTTAAGGACGTGTGGTACTGAATACCCCTGAAAGGAATCGTTGTTCGAATAGAGAGGTTAGAGGTTTCGGTTTTGTAGGGAAGGGAATAGCATTTCAATTCCGTGTTGACGAGGGTTTCGTCTTATCGAGGTTGGAGTTAACGACGGTCCACTGTAATTAACATAAGGGGATACCCGAGGTTTCCATCGATTTTTGACAAGTTTTAAGTCGATTATTATACTAAATTTGCACTGCAGATAGAATTATAAAACAAACGTCCATTGATCGGTTCTTCGATCTGTTATCTCCATTCGTGTCTGTTAAATTTGGAATGGAATGAATACTTATTTTTTTTTACTTAATTGTTTTAAAAATTGTCTAAAATAACACTTTTTTCGTTATGATTTCAATAAAGGGTCTTACAATACTTATATTATATGAAATCGGTATAATTGAGTTCGCCTTTGACGTTTCTAAAAAAAAAAACTTAAACCAGATTTTTGACCACAAATTGTTACGCATTGAAATCGAATATCTAAGGGCCTACGCTAGCTGACGCGGGTGCATGGAGCGGGTGGATTTAGTATGGCGCACCCGCTTCACTTAGCGCTGTTCATACAATTTCTTATTAAAAGGGCGTCCGTTCCGGATAATCCGCGACAGCTAGCGTGGGCCCTAAGAGAGAATAATCTTTGAAGTCATTATACGATACTATTTTGCTTAGGCCCACTTGCACCACCCAAAGTCAGCCGCTAACCCGGAGTTAAGCTGTCAATTTCCATACAACAAAAACACTTAACTCCGGGATAGCTGGCTAACCCTGGTCGGCGCAAGTGTCCGTTAAAGATGTTTTTGATGATACGATAAGCAAAAGGATTCAGTCCGAACGTCATCGGCGTTGGGTATCCCCCTTAAATGAAGGTTAATCACCGGAGTGGAAAGCGTTCAGTTTAAGACTGAATTTATACGAGTCCAATAAGTCTATAAATTATAAAATAAGGTAAACGGGAGTACATTCAATAGACTTGATAGTGAAACTGTATAGATACAAACCGGTAATTAATCGATCCATTCATCGTAAGAGGTTTCAGCGCGTCTTTGGGAGATAGGCCTAAGTGCAATACTCCGTAACATCCCATGAGAAAAGCTGCATTGGCCGCTTTCCTCGGATCCGCCGACGTGTAGTGAACGATAGCTTGCTTGTTCAAATATAACTTTAATTTTTCACTCAACGACTTACAGTATTTATAAACACAACCAAGGTTAAGCGGCCCAAAGTCTGAGAAGTAATTTTCATAGACTAATTCTTTATCGATACTAAAGTAATGTGTATCTGGCGTATTTTTGATTTGTTTATCTTGTCTCAAAGTGGCAAAATATAGTATGTTTCTGATATACTCCGTCTTAAATATAAAATCGTTACATCGCGACATCATTGCAATAGCAATGGTTTGTTTGAACTTATTGCAAAGTACATTATATTAGAAAAATAAAATTTTCAATCTAGCAAAATGCCACTGAGACATAACAATTTACAAAATGTTGTACATGACATTGCATGACATACAATTATATAAAAAAAGTTTTGGCAGGAGCAATCATAATGTAGGTCGCCAGTAAATAAATTGATTGCTGTAATAAGCAAGCATCGTAAACTGCGAGCGAAATCCATTGAAATGACGTATGACAACCAGTTAGGGATGGCGATGGTTCTAAATTGATGAACTAAAATATTATGTACTAAAATAATACAAATAAATATAACTGAACAGAATCTGAATCTATTAATCTTGGCTACATAAGTTTAGATTACCTTGATGATCAAGGTTGCATTGGTATTTTGTAAATACCGCAATAACTTCATAGGTTACCTAGACATTGATAAGTGTAATTTAATAATATAATGATATACAACAACATTTATTCTCGAAATATATACAGTAAGTGTAACTTACCTAACTACCTACCTCTACCTACCTTAAAAGAAATTTAAGGAAATGCCGCCAGCATCCTAGGTACAATGCCTCAAGGACCTACTTTAATGATATTAATGATAAATAAACACATTCCTCTATTTATATGTATAACTAGCATAACTGACGATTCGAAAGTGCTTGTTGCTAAGATAAGACTACTCAATAAATAATTTTTGACCTTGACTTGACTAAGTAACAACCCTAGTACTTCAATGGATTTCGCTCGCAGTTTACGATGCCTGGTAATAAGTATGTATATCATATGTACTATTGACTACACTTGCGGCAGCGAGTGATGGCACTTTTGACACATGACTATATTGTTGTGAAACACTTTATGCTATAGGGGGCAAACGAGCAAACGAATCGCCTGATGGTAAGCGATTAACAAAATTATTAAAAATTACTTCAAATTATTATCGTCAAAATTTCAGTCAAGTGCGAGTTGAATAAGTTAGTATTCAAAGTTAAGTATATTTTTAAAAAGTTTATTACATAAATAACGCATAAATATAAAATACCAAATTCTAATTATTCTATGATAACATTAAGTATTTAATGCACTTGTCTTTAAATAACTTGACAAATTAAAACCATCCTATATGCAGACTGACGTCAATTTTACATGAAAAGTACCTCTATATCTATAGGGTATTCTTATATTGAAAAAGTATACTTAATACATTTTCAGAAGATGAAATAGGGTAGGATACGCGAATGAAGTCGCGAGCGGAAAGCTTGTAATTAATAAATACGTCACTTCTCTTTAAATAACATGTACATAGATTCGAAATGCGATCGATAAATAAAAACCCTAGCGGACATCACTATGCCGGCACCTGCAACAATGCAGTTCGACATTTGTTCCTTTATACTTTGCTGTCAATATTTACGGAACTTCATGAGCAATCAAACGTCAAAAGTGCCATCACTCGGTGCCGTTACTTTAGGGTAGGGCCGCGATGTCAGTGGAACATAGTGCTCCCTCATACTTATTATTAAACTACTTAGGTATGTATTCATTCATTATCCTTCTAGAGTTTTCTTCAAATGTGAACGTCAAATATGTTATTTAAGAAAAACAATAGTTCAATTTCTCGTACATAAAATATTTATTTCATTTATTTTGACAAGATCTATTACACAAAAACTAAAATCTTAGACAAATTAAATAAATATTTAACACTAGTAGCTATTTTTGTTAAAATCGTTTTTAAAATAAATTAAACACATAAAACAGACAAAATAGCAAATAAAAACAATGACTTTATAATTGTGGTAACTTTATGATGACAATGACTATTATAGTTATACATATTCTTAGGTACACTATTGGGATAGCTGCCACTGAACTAAACGGAACTGGGACGTTATCCAGGGTTGTTGCGAAGGTTGCCATACAAATAATAATGTACGCACGAAAATAAATCGGAATCATCAAAAATTCAACTTTTATTTGTACTTTTAACATTGATTGTAAATTCCTTCAATCTTCAGAACGACTGGCATTTGTCAAAAATGAGAAATAAAATTAAAGGTTGACCAGTTTTTATTTGACCCTCGCCATGTTGCGGTCTGCGGATTTTCAGTTATACTAATTTGTTTTACTGGCAGAGTCATTGACAACATACGTCGAAAGTAATCGGATGTCAATCATGTAAGTAAACAAGAAGTAAATATTTTAAATGTTCTAAAAGTTTTATCGCAAATATGCCTAATACCAAAAGAAGCTAAAAAACTTATACTGAATGCGATAAATTACTTAAGTACATTAAAAAAAGGATAAAGGATTTCATAGCATTCCGATAAACAATGTTCTGAAATCGGTTGTTGAATGGCCGGTACTGACACTTTATAGTGCGGTTGTACTGAACTGATTGGTTGGTTTCGATTTAGTTTAATAGTTTTTATTTTCTTATAGGTGTCTGTAGCTCTACGGTGATAAATATTATTCTGTTTTATCATTGCCACTAGTACCTATAAAACAAGGTCCCAAGCAAAAAGAAAATAAACGTCGACGACTTCGATAAAATAATGTGCCATAAGGCACAATATTTATGAATTTTATTTTGTGTGGAAACAAGTACAGAGTCTAAAACTTTTTTACTGCTTTGCAATTTAAAAAGACATTGGCTTTACAGGAAGCAGGAAGTACTTACGAAACCTAATGCATAGTATGGGGTTTAAATACAAAAATGCAGAAACCAACGGTCTATACTGATGGAGCGCTCCGATATTGTAGTTTGGCGAGAAAATTACCCAGATAAAATAAAAGAAGCAAGGGACAAAAATATACCTGTTGTGTATTTAGACGAGAAATATATCCATACTTCTTTAAATCAGGCCAAAAGTTGGCAGAGTGATATTGAACCAGGAGTATCGAAAGCCGTTTCAACAGGGAAAAGATATATCATGGTTCATATAGATGAATATAGGAAAAAAGGTCCCATAGTCGAATCCCAGACAAAGCTTTATAAAAGAATCGGTGTTCCTGAAAGTGACACATCCACTGACGAAAGTCAAACGTCGTCGGAGTCCGAATCTGAAGAATATATAGATATCGAATACTTGGAATCAGACTTTGATGAATAGGTATTTTAAAGCCAGTACATATATTACCTTTGATTCTCTAAAACCATGTTTTGATTTTCTACAAATATTAACGCGAAACCAATACGCATTGTCCCGATTATATATGAAGTTCGCACAGTATTGCCATAAGAAAGCGGTTTGTAGCGACATCGACATTCTTTCAGAGTCAAATAAACAGTTGTCAGGCTTTAAAATGAAAATTTTCAAAAATGATATATTATTTGGGACAATTTTATTCTCTTCTTATTCTTATTAGTCGAAAGTTTTCATGATTCCGAATAGATATAAAATAAATTAAATAAATTAAATTAAATTAAATTAAATTAAATTAAATTAAAAGTTTCATATATCGACCTAATAGCATGGAGCATAACAAAACGTTATTCTAGTCTCATGGTGCGTTTACATGCTCGGGCTCTCGGCCGAATGTTTCGGCCGCGGGCAAATACAACCTACTACGCTCGTTCGAGAGCCTCGGGCGAGAGGTTCGGACGAGAGGCTATTTGAGCTTTGTCATGTAGTTTGGGAGAGTAAAAAGATGTCTTAAATAGCTTCGTTTAGGAAGAGAGAGACCCATATTACACTGTACCAAATATGATCATAGATTATATGCCGCCCTTTTTCTTCACGTTGGTGAAAAAAGGGAGGCATATATACCTATGGTCCTAGTTATATGGGCCAAAATTCTTAAATTCCCCAGAAGGCTCTGCTACCAATTCTGCTAACAGAGTTTCCATACTTTGTCTGAAACAATAATTAAACAAAGTTTACAAGTGCAAACAAGATACGTGACAACAGTCACAACCGATATAAAAATCGTTAGTATCGTATCGTAAAAATATACATGGACACTTACAATGTCCGATTTCGGTGCATGGTGATCATCCACCATCTACGTCTTCGCCGTTGTTTTATAGTTTTTTTTTTATGGAAAATGTGCACATATCTGTATAAGCTCATGGCACAAAGTGCCACAGCAGCAGCAAGCAAAGTGTGCTCGTCCATTTCCTCGGATCGGAATTTTTTTTATTTCACAATTCAATGCAAATATAAAATGGGCATTAAATTACTGTTTGTAAATACTGTCACCCTTACCTTACCCAAGCTATTTAAGACACCTTTTTACTCACCCAAACTACATGACAAAGCTCAAATAGCCTTTCGTTCGAGGTTCTCGCCCGAGGCTCTCGAACGAGCGTGTAGAAGGTTGTATTCGCCCGCGGCCGAAACATTCGGCCGAGAGCCCGAGCATGTAAACGCGCGGTCATAGTCACCTGGGAATTGGGCATCAGAGGGCCCACCGCGAACATTGAAAATCTAATTCCCGGGAAAGCAGAAACGTCCCAGTTTATTAGCGTTCCCGCGCATGCACGACACGATATATTTTTCACCTCACCAGCTATGGAAGACCCTGTTTATATTTTAAATGGAAGTTAATCCTAATTTTCTATGTAACATACAATTTAAAAATAGTGTGACTGTCTATTATGGGGATTGGTACTGATAAGTTCCTTTAGATCTGGCGGTAATTAATCATTGTTCATTTACATATTACCATATTAGTAACACATTTACATTATCGCATTAGTATGACATTATAGTAAATTACTTATTAGCTATAGGTACCTACACCTATAGCTAATAAGTAGTTTACGCTAATGTTATATTACATTACATGCTACATACTAAATGACATGTATGTACCTACTTAATAATTAATAAAATGAATTCATAACATTTGCATTGACATTCAAAATCTAAATACAAAAACATACCTACACAACTTGAAGTAATTTCGATTTAGTGGAAAAATACCTATTTAATTTAATGCAATTGCAAAAATATGGTTACAATTTGAGTTTGTACGTATTTTAGAGCTTAGGCTTACTTAGTTGTTGAATAATCGTAGATATAATTTCAACGTTGTCTGCATTGTCTGCAACCATTAAAATAAGGCATTGTTTCCAGGTAAAATCAAGTAGTTACTTTGCACTGGCGAGGTGAAAAAAATCAAGCTTAAAGTACACTCGGCTATCTTATACCAATTCAAGCTCTTACGGTAAACAACAACTTTACTCTATTGCATAAAAATACATATGTTAGTGTTAGTAATAATAGAACATAATAAATAACATGTGATAAAACAGTCACGCAACAGATTATTCTTCTACAACGTGTAACAGTAACAATAGGTGACATTCGATACATAATATGAATGCAATGCAGGTTAAGTTGTTTTTGGTACAAAAAGTTTGTCTAATAATAAAAATGCAACATAAGCCACTATGTTATAGATGTCGCATAGTTGACAGATACATCTGACGAATTAAGAGTGTCACACAAGTAAACATCGAGGAATTCTCTTAAAAGTCCGTGTTACACGTTGCTCGCGAGTATTTGTATAGATGTTGACTTATCTTATGATTCATTAAACGTGGGCGCTAACACGTAGAGGCATAAATAAATAATAAAATATTAATCATTTAACACAAAAGCTAATCTTTTCTTTCTTCGGCTGGAATGAAGTCCATCGAGGCAGAATTAATACAAAAACGTTTCTTGGTGGGTGCCGGCCCGTCATCGAACACGTGGCCCAGATGAGCGGAGCACTTGGAGCATCGCACCTCAGTTCGCACCAAACCTGGCCGTGTTAAAACTAGTAATATATTCGCTCCAACTTTAATGCGACAAGCACAATCCGTTCACCCACAGTACCATTTATTTACACAAAATACACATTGAAACCATTGTGTGATGCCATGAGGCCCATGAGCATATATTCCGAAATGAGTTCCAGGGTTGGTGTCGTGAATAGCAGGCGCGTAGTCACAGCGTCCCAGGATTCGTCCGAACGGCAGCCATCCGGGCAGCAGGCAGGCGGGACGGGCGGCACCGGCGGGGCGGGGCGAGGAGCGGGTGTGGTACCAGGACAATGCAGTGGCAATTTCATGCATATTCCGACGTTCATGAAGTGAGATGGGATTTTAAGAGAGAGTGAATGTGAACTTAGTAATCATGTAGTAAATGAATGTGTGTGTAATTCGCAATTGAGACGGAAAATGATCGTGTGATAAGAAAAAAAAATAAAGTAAAAAATATTGTCAACAGTACACAGTGAAGTAAGAATAAGTAAGCATTTTTTTTGGGTTAGTACGGGCGACGCATAATGATATATAGATTATAATTATGTTACGGCCGAAAAGCAGAGAAGACAGTTAAGGTATAATTACCAATTAAGGGCGACTTACGTTTGCCGTGGGTTCAGGATTGTGTCGGAAGGTGTTCATAGGGTACGGGAAGACAGACAGAAAAAAGATTAAAAAAAAATATTAGCACCAAACTCCACATTCCCGTCACCAAAAATGCATAATTAATCGAATATATGATAAATACACACATAAATATATGTACCGGTTGGTACGAGAAAAATATGTGTAAAGGATTGACCTGGACTATCCTCTAACGTGACCACCGGCACCGAATGTTGAATAGTTAACAAGTTAGGCACTACACTAAAGTATGCGGAATTAAATTTTAACAACATTTTAAACAAAAAAAGTAAAAAATAAAATGAACTGAAATTATATCTTAATGCCAATTAAAAATCTAAGTATATATCTCTCCATTGCTCTGGAAGGCTTCATGACTTTCATGAGCCTTGGATTCTTTCTCTCGTAATTATTGGTTGACCACCAAGAAGAACTAAGTCTAACTAAGTAGGTACTAATTCCCTATGGCCGAACGTGAAGATGGTGGAACATTTTGTGAAAACAGGTCACACTTAAATACTACTAATACTAAATACAGTCTGTTAATAATCATTTTGCGTCCTTTTTCTGTACAATAACTACCACAAGAGAGCCTGGCTCAAGAAAGCATTCCAGCGTGGCAATAAATGACGCCAAAAGTCCCTAATCATAAATGTCAATAATCGAAATATACTTACTTCGACTATATTGTCGAATACTCGAATATAAGTTTATTGCCAAATAAACCAAATTCAATGAGATTGCGTCATTTTATCACCGAGTTCCTTCCGTCTGGTTCGTTCCGGCCCGGCCTACTTGCGTCTCGATCATCAGATCAGCACAATTGTATCTGAATATCGCGTTGTCACCGTTATTTTATGAATATATTGAATGTAAACCGAAATGATTCTAATTTAGCTGACTAATCTTATCATAATCACACTAATTGACGAAGTTACTAAGTCAAATAATGGTTTGGTAAAATAGCATATTACGTTAGCGCTTAGCGTTGGGTTCGTTTTGTTAGCGTTGTTTATTTGTGGTTGTTTTTTGTAAAAGGTACATACCACTTTGTCGGTTGCCAATAAGGCGCTAATGCCATGCACATTCATTTAGAAATGATCCTTATGTTATGTAAACCGACAAAAATGCTAACTTTACTAAACACAACAACACATGCACTTTTCTTGTCTCGCTAGTTTCACGGCAGATAAATATGATGTATATTTGTAAATCTGCCACACAATTTTACGTTTCTGTAGTTATTAAGGTCACAATTTGGCAGCCCCTTTCATATCAATATAATGTCTAGGGCTTAAAGAAACGTAAATTGCTAACATTTTATGGGTAGATATAGATAAGCACGTACCTTATGCAAGTTATGCAAGATAGAAAGCAATCATTTATTTTCAACGTCTCCAGAAGAATGATTAAAATATTGTTTTGTAGGTACTGTCAGTTTATGTACGTCATCAGTTTTTGTGAAAAGTAATCTAATTCTACTTTATCATTTGATGTGTTTGAAATTCGAACATTTTTTAGTACACATAGGTACTAAAATATACTGAGTAAGATACACTGTATGACATTATTTATTTTACTTATCATATTTTTGATAGTTAAAATCAAATACATACGCGCAAATAATCGTGTAACATAGAGTTATTAAAAAGCCAACTAAAAGTACATAGGTACATCATAGTGTAAGTAATGATACACGTAGCTATGTTCTAGTTTTCATAGCCAATGCCAAGATATAGTTAATTTAAAATCTGCAACTAATTATTTGGTCAGCATAAAGCATTTCACTAGTAACATTGTTAGTTTAGCGAAACGTGCGAGAATTATAAATTTGGCAGATCACGTGTTATATCATTCGTGTTATAGTGTTTTAGCTTGATTTGTCTAGCTGAAGTGATACTTTTATTTAATGTTATGATGAAGCTGCGGACAGCATTGGATGATGTCTGAAACATGTTGGCATAGTGACTAAAATACGAGTGTTGTCCGCAGTTTTATTATAGGTTTTATTATAAGCGTTGCTAAGTTTAAATTAAAACCCTAAATTTCCTATTCTTCTGTTCACATTTAGTTTAAGGCATGACACCACTGTTAAAACTGGTCTCCCGCGATACAGGCCTTGCCTAGTGCGGGGACCCCTGCAACTTCTGTACACTCACTGCTATGCATAGCCCTCGGCTAAATTAATTATTGTACCTAAGTTGATAATGCAATAAAGTTCTTTTTATCTTATCTTATATCTTATACCTATATTATTATCATTTGTTATTCGGCAGCTGTCATTCAAAGTTTAATTAGAGCATGTCACTGTTCCGGAGGTCTTGCCTGCCCTGTGCCCAAGCTGTTAGCAAGCCCGATAGATACTACATAATACAGATCCCGGAACGATGAAATCAAATTACATTGATAATAATGCCTGATAATGTTTTCGTATGCCTAAATGTTTGCCCTGCGCTAATACTAACTGGCATCCCCTCTAAGTACAGTCGAGTTTGAAAAACGATTAATGGTTTATACTTGTGTTTAAATTACTATAGTCTATACGAAGTTTTAAGTCCCGCACTTATATTGTACAAGATCTCTATTCAAACTTTCAACCCACTTTTGACCTGATGTAAAAATAGTATGCTATGGCCACTATCGCTCGTGCTGTAGGTATGCGTTGGCCATCTAAAAATAACGTAACTTTTCAAATTTACACTTGTTATTAGAGAACGCAACGGTTGACCGATTATGTACGAAAAAAAACGCGATTTTGGTAAAAAAACATAGTTTTTCCCATACAAAAAATAACCGACTGCATTCCTTGCTTGTCATTGAGATGGAATAATCCTAGCAGATTTTTGTATAAATTTCTCCTAAACTTATAAAACTCTACATATAAATTATAAAGTTGCTATTTCGTCTGTAGCCGTAGCAAGAGTGCTGCGAACAGTATCTTGGGGTCGAGAAAGACACCTGTCATTACCCGGACTACGGCGAAGCTAACAGTAATGTGTAAAGTTTTAGCAGTTTATGTATGTATGTATGTTTATGTTTGTGCCGTGTGTCCACTCTAGCATCGAAACTACTGAAGATGAAGAGGTGTCAATTGATTTGTTTTTTCCTGGACTACGGCGAAGCCAACAGGAACGGGTAATGTTTTAGCAGTTTGTTTATGTATGTATGTTTATGTTTGTGCCGTGTGTCCACTCTAGCATCGAAACTACTGCACCGATTTCAATGAAGAGGTGTCAATCGATTCGTTTTTACCTGGACTAAGGCATAGCCAATGGAAACGGGTAACGATTTTAGCAGTTTATGTATGTATGTTTGTGCCATGTGTTCCATTCTAGTGTCGAAACTACTGCACCGATTTCGATGAATGAGGTGTCATCGATTCGTTTTTACCTGGACTACGGCGAAGCCAACAGGAACGGGTAATGTTTTAGCAGTTTATGTATGTTTGTGCCGTGTGTTAGCGTCGAAACTACTGCACCGATTTCGATGAAGAGGTGTCAATCGATTCGTTTTTACCTGGACTAAGGGGAAGCCAATGGAAACGGGTAACGATTTTAGCAGTTTATGTATGTATGTTTGTGCCATGTGTTCCATTCTAGTGTCGAAACTACTGCACCGATTTCGATGAATGAGGTGTCATCGATTCGTTTTTACCTGGACTACGGCGAAGCCAACAGGAACGGGTAATGTTTTAGCAGTTTATGTATGTTTGTGCCGTGTGTTAGCGTCGAAACTACTGCACCGATTTCGATGAATGAGGTGTCATCGATTCGTTTTTACCTGGACTACGGCGAAGCCAACAGGAACGGGTAATGTTTTAGCAGTTTATGTATGTTTGTGCCGTGTGTTAGCGTCGAAACTACTGCACCGATTTCGATGAAGGAGGAGTCAATCTATTCGTTTTTACCTGGACTACAGCGAAGCCAACAGGAACGGGAAATGTTTTAGCGGTTTATGTATGTTTGTGTTTAGCGTCGAAACTACTGCACCGGTTGGTTTTTTCACAGCTTCAAGGGACCGCGGACTTATGTATGTGGTAGGTATTTATTTCAATTTGCTACCTCTACGCGTTCCCGAGATAAAGAGTCATGACAGACAGACGGACGGAAAACAAAGTGATCCTATAAGGGAGCCGTTTTCCTTTTGAGGTACGGAACCCTAAAAATCCAGGTCAAGAAGACGATGCATTCAAAGAGAGTACGCTTCATTTATAAAGAGAGCAGAAGCGCCGCATTCGAAAGAGCTGCGAAGTGGGCTTGGAGTTGGAGTCGCCACTTTCAAGAATTTATTGTACTCACGCTATAGCTGATCGTGTATGTACTTTGTAATAATGTCTGGTAAATAAATAAAATATGTACCTAATTGTATTTTGTATTTTTGTAAGAAATCAACTCGTTGCTTTGAGAGAAAATGCAGCAGTAGCATGGGAATCGCAGTCTAAGGAAATACGATTCAATTATATGAGATTGGTATCTATTATGATGATCATCAGTAAGTAACAGCTGTAACATTAATTTTGAGGTTTGATTACAACATTTACTTACCTGTTTAAACGCCGGCCACATTTAAATAAAAAAATATTAACATTTTCTCCCGGATAGGTTCTAGAAAGTCCTTTTTTGTGGATAAGAAAGCAAACTAAACGATAATAACGATATTACCCCGAATTTTTTTTTATCCTCCTGTAGGTGAAAAATTAAACCAGTTAAAGAAAACAAAAACAACATAATTTCTTCTTTTACTTGTGTTCATTCTAAACTTTTTGTGGAGTATAAAAGCAATCAAGGGACAGAAGGAGGGTTGGGTGGCGGAGAGACTTATTAATTTGCGTGGATCTATTCTAAAGTTTCTGTAGATTATGAAAGCAATCAAGGGCCACAAGCGGATTCGGAGGGCGGGGCCCCCGCACTAAAATAAAATAAACTGAAAACAGCCTGACATCTTATTTGATTTGCCTGGGTTAATTTGTAACCATCGTAGAGTATGAAAGTAATCAAGGGCCAGCAGCGGCGTTCGGGGGGAGCTACTCTAAAAATTGTGGCTCACTTAAAAAACGTTAAAATGGCTTCCAGATGGAACAAGCATACTTTTTATACATTAAGCTATCATATTATGACAAATATAATATCATTATTATCATCTTAAGAAATGCTTCTTTATAACTCTGTCTTTTAGGTCATTAAAATTTGTTATCATGAATTCATGTGATGCCATAAACTCTTTTACGTAAGAAATAAATCTGTTAAACATAAAATGTGAATAACATAAAATAAATATAATGAAACTGATATTTCTAACATTGTCATAACTTGGGAATAGTTAATCAAGTAAGTATACATACAAACATAGTGATGTGATTTATATTGGAAGCCTGATATACAGGTTGTTCTTGAGCATTTGCTTTAACTTCGTCATGCTCATGTGGCTTGGTATAATTAAGGAAACAGAGTGGCATAGTTAGTTTTTTTCAATTCGTTAATTTTAATTTTTTAAATTTTTCGTACCAAATAATTACATGTTGCATCAACCACTAGTGTAAAACGGGCATACTAATTAAGTGACAACTATGACATGACATATCAATGCCATGTCGAATACTCATACTCCGTTTACACACATACAAATCCCATATGAGATAAAATTAAATTGGTAGTTATTTTCTAAATGGAGCTAATTAAAATACTGGTGTCTTTGAGGAATTAACTTAATTTAAGCTAAAGAATGCACCCTTGAATTTAAAGCAATTGCTCAAAAACACGTTGTATAATGAGTTCTCCTGGCATTGGCAATGACATTGAAAATAATGTTCTGCTTGAATGGGTATAGTGTAAAGCTAGTATGTATATGGATATGGTAGAATGAAATTTATGATCACACGTCGTTATCGCGGGTGCAAAAACGATTTGACAGTACAGGAAGATTATGAAAAACAAGCATTAACAGACTCGACACTCATTTTGAGGAACATCTATGCCTACTCGTACGAGTTAAAAACTTATCAACATTATGTATTTCTAATACCCAACCTCCATACTTGACTTGAGTATCAATACATACTTAAATAGATTAACTATGCAGTCGCAATGCAAACTCTTTAGTCTTTTTTCCTTTTTAAAGACCGTTTTTGGACTACTTATATAACTCAAAAACGTTAGTTATGTTGTTTTTGTAAACATGCCTTCAATTATTATAGATCTTTTCTAGCGAAAACTCTCCAGCTCCACGTGTAGAGAGCCTCTTAGATGCTTAGTAGCTGTAGACAGAATATGCCCGCTTCTACCAAATAGACATTCTGTTATATGTGCTCTTTATCTAGTTGGTTATTGTACCCACGATAACGACGTATGTTTATGATACAAATATTGAGCATTAGTACATTTGTTTCCCAAGCAAATTAGTTAGTTACTAATGTTTGTGATAACACTACATACCTGCACTTGTATCTTGGTGCAAAGTGACTTTATCCTTAGCTATGCAATCATTGAATGCAGGCCAGCCACAACCAGAGTCAAATTTAGTTTTGGAACTAAACAAGTCCTGTCTGCAGACTACACATACATAGAGTCCCTCTTCATAAAATTTATTGTAGGAGCCTAAAATTAAACATGAATTAATATGCTTCATATATATCTTTGGGGGAGGCCTATGTCCAGCAGTGGACGTCTTTCGGCTGAAATGATGATGATGATGATGATGAATATGCTTCATACATAATATTCAGAGCCCGGAATATTCGTAGCACTTCTGAGCTGTCATAGGGACTTCTCATTTATCGACTTCCGATATTCACATATATCAATACATTATAGGACGAATATCAAGGAAGAATAAAAGTAAAGGTACACAATAGGCGATATTATTGCTAAAGAGCGATCTAGTTTAGTATTAGTAGTTCTACGGTAGTAATACACAATGTATTTAAATGAGCAATAATCACGAAACCTCGGAAGATTCTATTATATTTAATTCCTATATTTAATTTACGAAATCTAGTACCTATAGGTTATCTCGAATACATCGCTCTTTAGCGATAAGACCGATGGTTTTTTTACCTCTACTTTTAATCTTATTTAATATATTGTGTTTTATGATGTATCGATAAGTATCAGAAGTCGATAAATGAGAAGTCCCTATGACAGCTCAAAAGTGCTACGAAAATTCCGGGCTCTGATAATATTGCACCTAATAAAATACAGTGTCATCTTTACCTGTATATGGTCGTTCGGTTCCAGCTTCTTGAGTAACATGATACTGCAGTGGCGTTAAACGCTTTTTCAGGGCTTCTTTATCCTCCATTGCTCTCCAAACTAAAGCTGTAAATACGGAACTAAATTATAGTAGAGCTGCCGCTTCTACTCTGGCACATGGCCAAAATAAACGCGACAAGGTTATTATTGGTCCTACTGTCAAGGCATACCGCGCGCGGAAGAGGCCTTGGGTAGCGGTACATACCTGTTGTAAAAGGATGTCTTAACTTTATTGGTATCACTTTATTATTAAGTTGTTGCCGCACTACCTGTCTGGACGCAATAAATGGCCTGAGTAAAATGCGCATAGCTCACATCACCTAAGTTATGAATATTGTTATGCAACCAATTGCTTTTAAGCTCTGCGATAAGATAACGTGGCCTTTAGATTACAATCATCGCGAACTGGAAATAGACTTGATATCAAACTGATTAACTTGGCTGGTAATGTTCGCGTGATTTTTATTTTATTGACAGATGACAAATAGTGCTGCTAACTCAAAAAAAACGAAAGGCTTATACAGACGGTGCAATTTGTCGCACAATCAGATTAAATTGACAATTTGGTTGCACCGTATGGACGCTTATGGCTCGTCTTCACGATCGCCAATGATGGGCGATTACATTATGGGCCGTCTTCATAATCGCCGATGATAGGCGAAGACGGCCCATAATGTAATCGTCCTATCCTAAACACAAATCTCCTTTAGTATTTCTCTATACTCTAATAACTCGACGTCTACCGCGCGACGATTGTTGGCGATTATGAGGACGCGCGCACGGCCATGGGCACGAATTCCTTTGATGGCCGCTCAGTGGCCATCATCGCCGCGATCTTTGGTTACTCTCTTCGTAATCGTGAGTACGTGTCCACACATTGGCCCATGGTGGGCGATCAAATAAGTGGCCATCGTCTCCGCAATCAAATAATGGCTCATTTTGTAAAAAAAAATGTCTATCAGAATGTCAATCATTGAATGAATGGAGCATTCAACCATTTTCCTCGCCTAAGCACAAAACTCTTTCAGCATTTCCCTACATATACTCGACTAACTCGATGTCTACCGCGCGACGATTGTTGGCGTTTGTGTGGACGCGCGCACTATCTTTTTGTACACTATCTTTGATGTACTATCGCGTTCAGAATTGCATGGGCAGTTTATGAATGAATTCATACATAAATTGCCCATGCACTTCTGAACGCGTGTGTACCGACAGCTCCCCGATTGTCCACGATTACTGGCAATTATGGCCACTCACGGACGATTATGCCTTCTTAACAATGGCGCGCTGTAATCGGCCATCATCGCGGATCGTGAAGACAAGCCATTAAATTTATAAAATTATACCACAATGAGCCATGTATTTGATAGCGGAGATGATGGCCGCTTATTTGATCGCCCATCATGGGGCAATGTGTGAAGCGGCCTTTAAGATTGCTCGAACAAAGAAATAAAGCTACTGATACACATGCTCATTAATAGCATGCTTATTAGCAAGCAGGGAAGTGGGAGGGGCCCCGCTCCCAAACCCCTCTTGCTAATAAGCACAAAGCATGCTAGTAATGAGCATGGGTAACAGTAGCTTAAGCAAACAAAACACGAAAATCCTTTTGCGAATGGCGTAGCTATTGTACAACAATACGACGGTTATGTTAACAAATCTGTGCAGGTGGCGCGTAAAGCCTAGGTACGACGACGAGCGAAGCGAGGAGGAGTGTTAGGTTGAACCGTGACCTTACAGCGCGAGCCGACCGAGCGAAGCGAGCGTGCAACGGCAGCGGCCGGCGAAGCGCCAGAACCGACTTCCAATATAATATAAAATTCTATTTAATAATATATAATACAAAATTATGATAAGTCAGAAAACTTCCCTACCTATTCAACTCTAAGGCAGGTCAGTTTAGGTACGACGACGAGCGAAGCGAGGAGGAGTGTTAGGTTCAACCGTGACCTTACAGAAGGCCTAGTATAAAAGTTGTACGACATTAACTCCTCGACCGCGTTAGCGTATCGAGGGGTCAAAATATGAAAGTTGCCGGATGATTTAAATAAACGGCAAACATAATTTGAACTCCCGATACGCTAACGCGGTCGAGGAGTTAATGTCGTACAATTTTTATACTAGGCCTTCAGCGCGCGAGCCGAGCGAGCGAAGCGAGCGTGCCGCGGCAGCGGCCGGCGAAGCGCCAGAACCGACTTCCAATATAATATAAAAGAGCAAGCAAGCATGCATGGATTCGGGGAAACACCATTATTTAGTATGGTGTTTAAATATTCTATTAAATAGTATTAGTACAATTAATAATATGGATAACAACACGTATGGCACTCGTACGTTCTGGAATCCAATAATCGGGTAAACAAAGAGTATGTCATATAATTTTTATGGTAAACAAACAATTCGGGCAAATGAAATTCGGGCAAATAAAATTCGGGCATGTGAGTATTATTTTATATAACTTTCGGGCAAACAATAGACAACCATTCACGGCAGTCCGCCGACACCTCCGGCACGTAATATACACGTAGTATCGTGAATGTCGTTGCCGGATGCGTGCCGTACGGCAACATCCTGCTAGCTCCGCCCACCTCCTTGCAGTCCGAATTGCACTAAATTACGGTAATAAACAATTGAGAAATGCGGCAATGCAAAAAATATTAATTATTCATTATTCAAAATGACATAAGAGATGGCGGCATTTTTTAAATTCGGGTACAGTGTATGCGCTAAAACGCAGCGCTGCGCATCTTTCAACGAATAAGTGCGAATCGGACTGCCAGGCTGCGCCACTTGCACACCGTGTGTCCGCTACATCCAGCCATGCCGGAGTGCCGGCGGACTGCCGTGAATGAGGGGCTTAACAGTCGACGTGCATGTTAAAATAGTTATTGCCTAACCGCGCGTTTACATGCTCGGGCTCTCGGCCGAATGTTTCGGCCATGTTAGTACACGATGATTCGAGACAGACTATATAGAGAAAACTTAAGCCAGACCAGAGACAATTTAAGTACTTTTTCAGGTAGTTTGGTTGAGTTAAAAGGTGTCTTAAATAATTTCACTTCGGGTGAAGCTATTTAAAAAGTGTCTTAAATGGTTTCAATAACCAAAGCTATTTAAAACACAGTTTAACTCACTGAAACTACCTGAAAAAGCTTAAATTGTCTATGGTCTGGCTTAAACTTAATCTATATAGTCTGTCTCGAATGAGCGTGTACTGGGGTGGGCCGAATCATTCGGCCGAGAGCCCGAGCATGTAAAAGCACCATTACATTTACCCTCATAACTAGGGCTGCCATCCGTCCGGGTTTCCCCGGATTTGTCCTAGTTTGGAGCCCGTCCGGGGAGCGTCCGGCCCGGATTTTTAGAGCTGTCCGGGGTAAACCCAGACATTTTTGGGTTCAGGTCAATCCCTAGCAAAAGCTAAATTTTTAAATTAAAGATTGATTTCTTTAGTGTCCGGGGAGAGACGGCGATTTTAATGAAACGTCCGGGTTTTTAAACTTTTTTGTCCGGTTTCGGCAATGTACGAGATGGCAGCCCTACTCATAACCAACCATCTCGATATGGAATTTGGTTGGTAACTGTCGTCATAGTTAAAATACATGAGTTGATTAAATCCACAAGATTCGACAAGTGTACTCTCGAAACGCGCCCAACACTTTTGTTAGGCGAGTGCGGAGTATACGGCGAGGTACGGGCACGGCGCACGCCCTCCCGCTTCCTAGATCCTCGAATGCACGCTTCTCATGCGCGAACTCATGTACTATAGCGTTCAGAATTGCATGGGCAATTTATTAATGAATTCATTCATAAACTGCCCATGCAATTCTGAACGCGTGTGTACATATCTATTGAAATCAGCAGGGCTACCACGAAAATCGAACGATAGCGGATTTGCATCTCCATCTCAGTTACACTTGTAAATTGGAGTGACAAAGAGGTTTTTCCGTCAATGCCAATTTTCGATGTTCGTGGTAGGCGTGCTGGGCCTGTACCACGAAAATCGAACGATTGCAAATTTGTATCTACATCTCTGTCACACTTGCATATTGGAGTGACAAAGAGGTTTTATTGTCTGACAAGCACCTAACACTCCTCCTCGCTTCGCTCGTCGTCGTACCTAAACTGACCTGCCTTAGAGTTGAATAGGTAGGGAAGTTTTCTGACTTATCATAATTTTGTATTATATATTATTAAATAGAATTTTATATTATATTGGAAGTCGGTTCTGGCGCTTCGCCGGCCGCTGCCGTGGCACGCTCGCTTCGCTCGGTCGGCTCGCGCTGTAAGGTCACGGTTCAACCTAACACTCCTCCTCGCTTCGCTCGTCGTCGTACCTAAACTGACCTGCCTTAGAGTTGAATAGGTAGGGAAGTTTTCTGACTTATCATAATTTTGTATTATATATTATTAAATAGAATTTTATATTATAATGGAAGTCAGTTCTGGCGCTTCGCCGGCCGCTGCCGCGGCACGCTCGCTTCGCTCGCTCGGCTCGCGCGCTGTATGATCACCGTTCAACCTAACACTCCTCCTCGCTTCGCTCACCGTCGTACCTACATATTATTATATTGAAAGTTCACAGTTCTAACTAACCTAACCTACTTTCTGGGAAGCAATTTGGATGGCAAATGATATTATGGCTAGTGATCATTATGGCTTACAATGATGATGACAAATGATATTATTGATATTGATTTTATGGGAAACAAAGTTTCTGGCACGTGACTAATATAGTAAACAATAAGTATTGCATATGTAATAATGGGAAACAATATTATGGCTGTTGACTATTATGGCAAATGAAATTATGGCAAATGAAATTCTGGCAAGTGGGTGTATACCGCCGTGAATGAGGGGCTTAATTAATATTTTATGGTGCCTCTACATGCTCGGGCTCTCGGCCGAATGATTCGGGCCGCCCTAGTACACGCTCATTCGAGACAGACTATATAGATAAAATTTAAGCCAGACCATAGACAATTTAAGCTTTTTCAGGTAGTTTCGGTGAGTTAAACGGTGTTTTAAATAGTTTTGGTTAATAGCCCGAGCATGTAGAGGCACGGTTCCGTGCCTCTACATGCTCGGGCTCTCGGCCGAATGTTTCGGCCATGTTAGTACACGATCATTCGAGACAGACTATATAGAGAAAATTTAAGCCAGACCAGAGACAATTTGAGTACTTTTTCAGGTAGATTGGTTGAGTTAAAAGGAGTCTTAAATAATTTCACTTCGGGTGAAGCTATAGTTTGACAGGCTACTCAGCGCAGTAGAAAAGCGCGGCAAATTTTAAAAAATCCCTGGCTAGCAACACTGTTTTTGAATAATTCGAAAATTGTGCATAATCCATGTATTATCTGTGGCATGTAACTTCTATAAAAAGTTTTCTTGCGTTTGTTTACAAATTTTAGTTTACGATTTCTTAAATCATATCTGCTTTCAACATTGAACAATGCACTTAATTCAAGGCAAATATCAGTTATGATAATGATACGATAGCAAATGTAATTTTATTTCGTGATATGTGATGATTGGTTTTGGGATATTTTGAAGTTAGGTTCCAATGTTTTCTATTGCAAATTATCAAGTGAAGTTATTTCTTTATTTCAGTGTTATATGACATGCTAAACTCTAAAAAGGATGCTAAATGGAGTCCAAGGAAACTGATTATGAGTTTATCTCCAGCTCAAGCCAATTGCTGCAGAATTTTATTTAGTTTATTTTATTCTCAGTACTTTTCAAGTACAATCCCTCAAATCCTCATGGACCGCATTATTATATAGGACAACTAATAGTATAGTATAGTATAGATCTCACTAGTATAGAGTCAATAAGTGATGACTCTATAAAGACTGTTAAGTTTGATAATTTTAATTACTGGTTTTCCTCTTTAAATACTTTTAAAAACAGTATGTATAGTTCATGTTAATATACGTTCCTTAAAGAAGAACTTCGCAGAATTACTCTTAATACTAAGTAACCACATAAACAACATCGATATTCTTGTATTAACAGAACCAAATATCAGTTACTCATTTTTAAGTCTTTATAACATCAAAGGTTTTAATCAGCATAGCTTCACCCGCTCAGATCGCAGCGGGGGTTCTAGTTTACACGCGGGAGGGGATCCAAGCACGAGCAAACGCGACTCCGGCGACTAGCTTGCGATCAGCCGAGTGCGTTTCCATCTCCATAGATAACAATAATGAAACTGTATATTTGTTATGTGTTTACAGATCGCCTAAAATATATAAGCAAGACAAAATAATTGAATTCCTTAAAGATATTAAACCCTTACTAGAATCTGTACCCCTAAACGCCAAATTAATTTTTTGCGGTGATATAAATATAAATTTATTGCATAAACAGAATAAATATGTTTTAGAGTATGAAACAATAATGACTGAATATGGTTTAAAAAAATGTATTAATCAGGTAACGCGTAAGGAAATTGTCATTGATAAAATTGTTGAATCCTGTATAGATCATATTTACATACGGACCACTATGCATGCGGCGCGTATCTGCTCAGCTGTTATAGAGCATAAAATGTCGGATCATTATTTCGTGTCGGCCGTAGTACAGTGGAATTGCACTCGGCCGCGTGATCCCGCGGGCCGCGCTGGGTCCAACGCCAACAGCGCGCCTATGGATTCGCGCGGCAGTGGCGCCCCCGGTGGCGCGGGTGGCACAAATCGGAAGCAGTTTGAGCAGCGACGCGTCCTTGATAACCGCAAGGTCAGAGAAATGCTTTTAGAAACTGACTTTAAACATTTAATGTCATTTGATTGCCCTGTTGAACTGTATAATGAGTTAACTCAATTATTTTTTAATATTTACAACGAATGTTACGTAGTTAAGACAGTAAAATGTAATAATAGTAGAAATAATAAACCTTGGATTAACGATAATATTAAGAATATGATACTCGAGAGGGATAGACTGTTTCAAATGTGGAGCAATGAACCTAAAAATATGATAAAGCGTCTTTCGTATACTAGATATAGAAATAAATGTACTAAAGCCATAAATAAAACTAAAAATGCTTACGATAAAAAGTCAATATTAGAATGTAATAATAATATCAAGAAATTATGGGAAAGGATACATATATTATTAGGCAAGGAAAGTAAAAATTTAGACGATATTATACATTCAAATATGCAAGGTATGGGCGATGATAAGTATGTATGTAATAAGTTTGCCACGACATTTTCAGACGAAGTCAAAGAGATAAAACATGTGTGTAACGATACCTGGCTTGTCAGGGATAATTATGTAAAAAAATCAGACATGTGTATGAGATGGCAGCCCGTTAAGAGTTACCAAGTTAAAAAAATTATAAAAAATATGAATGCAAACAAATCTCCGGGCAGCTATCTGGTACGAATGTCTGACATAAAATTAGTTTCAGATAAAATAAGCCCAGTCATTGCTAATTTGATTAACTTATCCGTTAAACATCGTATATTGAATATTCCCTAGTAAACTAAAAGAAGCTATTGTTCGTCCGATTTATAAGAAAGGAGACCGTAAATCATTTTCTAACTATAGACCTATTGCTATATTATCCATAATTAACCAGCTTAATGTCTACCTGAGTAAAAATAGTATTTTAGACCCTTGTCAACATGGTTTCCAAAAAGGGAAAAGTACCGCAACCTTAATATCTAAGTTCACGGACGAAATCAATCAATCTCAATGACAAAAAAACTGTTGTGGCCGTATTTTTTGATTTCAAGGAGGCGTTCGATACTTTGGAATCGAACACCTTATTGAAAGCCATGAATGAGTGTGGAGTGGGCGAACCGTTGAACTCGTGGTTCCGCGACTATCTCACTTCACGCTCATTCAAGGTCAGGGTTGGGAACACCTATAGTTGTGAGTGTCCGGTGGAGTGCGGAGTGCCGCAGGGTTCGGGCTGTGGTCCGGTCTGCTACCTCATGCATGTTAACAGCTTGTGCAGTGTGCTGCAGGATTGCTCAGCGCACATGTTCGCCGACGACCTCTGCGCTCTGCGCGCTGGCACCGACCTTGAGGTGAGGACACCTTCCGTCTTGTCCAAGATGACATTAACTCTGTAGTCAAGTGGTCTCATGACAATGGGATAGTTCTCAACACCAACAAGACTAAATTTCTAATAATTCAATCCCTATATTTACCATCAAAAAATATCCCTTCACAATTATATGCCCACACTTTCTCTTGCTTTCACCAAAATATGTCTTGCTGTCCATGTGAACCAATAGAACAAGTTAAATGCGTTACTTACCTTGGAATCAAAGTTGATGAACACTTGTCCTGGTCATATCATGTTAATTTTATTTATGAAAAATTAAGAGTTTTATTAGGTAAATTCTTTCACTTAAGATACCGAGTTCCTATCAGCACACTAAGATGTTTATATATGTCGCTAGTCGATTCCATACTGAGTTATGCTCTAGACAGCTATGGTCTCACAACTAAATCCAATATCGACAAACTAGAAAATATGCAGATCAGATTTTTGAAATTATTGGTTGACAATAAAACCAAGCTTAAATGTAAAGGTAACTACAGACTTCTTTTTAATATTTGTAAAATCTTACCGGTTAGTTTTAAACATAAATATTTACTTGCAATAAATAACCATAGTCGTCCAGAGCTTAACTCAACAAATCCCTTGCTGGCACCTGTTAGCCACGCTTATAACACAAAGTCTGTGACACAAGGCAAACTATTCGTTCCTAGGATTAACAACTACTACGGTGATAGAACCCTAAAGAAACGCCTACCGTACCTATTGAATAGTTTGCCTGAAGATATCCGTTCAGAAAATAATCCAAACAAATACAAAAGACTTTTAAAAAAACACCACAATAATAAATAAATAAACAATTTATAACATAGAATATACATATATTTAAATATGTAATGTAAACTCCTGATTCCACAGACAAACTCAGTTTTCTTGAGTTTTGTGGGACTATGTTTAGTTTTAAGATGTATCCCTGTACTTAATAATTAAAAAAAAAACCTTGGAGGTCATTTTACTCTAATCTGATGACCACGCATCATATACAAACGCATAATAGTATAATTATCTTTGTGCAAAAAACGTCCATTAATAATTGCGACGAAATAAACTTTTACTTTTTACAACATATGTAATTACTAATCAAACTGCAAATTACAAGATAGTTAACAAATTAAGGTTGATCTTAGTTTTCCTTGCCTGCGGGCTGTACAGATGCGGGTACGGTAGTTTCAGCAGGTGACCCAGCAACAGCGGGTTTGATTTGGTTTCTCTGAAAAAAAAACTTATAAAAACACAATGAACTTAACTAATTCATCTGACTAATACTTGGGGGCATCTGCTACAAGGACCTGAATGGACCGATATAAATAGTTGTCAGGTGCAATCAATAATGATAGTCAAGCTCACTAAAATGGGTACCTATTACAAGGGGCAATCCGTCGGGTCGGGGCCGATTGTCGCCTGCCCCTGCCCGTCCCTCGACTTCCTTTGTTTGTTTACACGGGCCGAGACCGAAAATCGGGACCTGATTATCGCCCCATGTAATGCCCGTTTTAATTAGAGAGTTATATAGTAGTTCTGTACCACAGCGTGAGGGTGTATTCTATACAGTGGGTTAACTCCGCCAACTTCGGGGTCATCGATGGGGGGCGAATTTTCATAGAAATTCGGCGGTCTATTTTAAGGGGTGTAAAATGGAAATTAGTTTGCCAATTAGCCTGTAATATCTTTCGCATAGTTTTTGACAACCCTGAGCCTCAGCACGACCACTGAGCCGAGCCGTTGGCCGTGTATGAAGTTACCTCACTGTATGGAATACATCCCTACGCTGTGCTCTGTACTGTCCATATTGGCTCGATGCCCATATTGCGAGGCCAGAGGGCGTAATACGAACCAGTTCGTTCGTTCGTTCTTCTATTTGCCTCTTTGTCACTCGAATATGCGAGAGCAATAGAGAGGGAACTAGACGATCGTACGAACGAAGTGGTTCGTGGTAGGCCTCAGATTATAATCCGACTTATGATGGCGGGTGTAGACTCTCGCAATCTCCGCCGAATGTTTCGACCGAATGCCTGGGGCGAAAGCAATCTCTGTACACTCTCATTAAGGAACCTCGGGTGACAGACTATAAAGAGAAAATTTAAGTTTGTTTAGGTGGTTGGAGTGAGTTAAAAGGTGTCTTTATCTTGAATAGCTTCGGTTACCGAAACTATTTAAGACACTTTTTAAATAGCTTCACCCAAGGTGAAGTTATTTCAAACCCAAACTACCTAAAAAAGCTTAAATTGTCTCTGGTCCGAGCGTCGCGCGAGGATCTCGAATAAGTGTGTACAGCATGCGTACCACGAACATCGAAAATTGGCATTGACGGTATAGTCGGACAAACCAAGGCTGCAGTAGATTTTGTTTTTGAATTATGTGCGTCCCTTTTTTTCAGTATGAAAAAAATAGGGAGGCATACAAATAAAAAAAAACTACTGCAGCCTTGTCTTGTCAGACAATAAAACCTCTTTGTCACTCCAATATGCAAGTGTGACAGAGATGTAGATACAAATTTGCAATCGTTCGATTTTCGTGGTACAGGCCCAGCACGCCTACCACGAACATCGAAAATTGGCATTGACGGGAAAACCTCTGTCACTCCAATATGCAAGTGTAACAGAGATGGAGATACAAATCCACAATCGTTATATTTTCGTGGTAAAGGCCCAGGAGTTGCATTCGCCATTCGAGAATCTACACGCGCCTTTAGAATAATCTCAAAAGTCGTACTGAAAGTGATTCCGAGCTCTTTTTCATTCGCATGAGGACGAATGCTGTGTCTTCTTGGTCAGAATTACTGTCCGAGTCATGGCCAGGGTCGAACACTGGCTGCTGGTGTTCGTCTTGCATCAAAGGAAATAACTGAAATATTCATAGTTCCTGTCAATCCGCATGACACAGACTTACGGGAGTGGGTAGCAACATGTTCCTACTTCCTGTGTACCTACATAATACAATATTTTTTGCGGCGGAGTGCACCGGCGGAGCGGGATGTGTGGGTGGGCAGATCGTTTCGGGTTCGCGCGGAGAGTTCCATAGGCCCAGTATATTTTTGGGGTGCCAAAGAGCAGCTAATGGAAATATCTTAAAACATTGAGATAATACCTACCTTGTTGCAAGATTTGTTCAATTTTTCCTGTCAATTTTTGATAGTATGCAGTATGACGTATGACCTCTCTTATTATTATGGTAACTCACAATTAGTAATTCGCTATTAATTCTTAAGTTGTTTGGGTCAAATTTTGCAACCAAGTAGATTATATAGATTTTAAACCGATTCTATATTAAAAATACATGTCATATGTTAAGCTATTCACGTTAGGGTAGCTCTACACTGCGGGTATTTGCGTTTTGCGAGGTAAAACACGAGATGTGTGGTGCTGACATTAGGGCTGGCATCAAAATGTAAGGCAACAAGCTTACACTTTTTACAGTACTCCGTCCAACGAATGTAGGATTGCTTTTCCAGATAGTCGCCGTAAGGTCCTCGGCGTCGGACGTCATCCACCTGCGCTGCGGCAGCCGCGTGCGCATATTGCTGCGCACACGCCGTTTCAAGCCCTACGGACAAGGAATTGCACTTCACTGCCAACTTCAATTACATATTTAAGACAAATATCGGATTAATATTATTAGGTTAAGGTACGTAAAACGTGTAAGTGCAATTCCTTGCATATTGTTGAACGAACAACGCGATAAACATTAAGTAGCAGTGGCGGGGTCCATGTGACTCGATTATCACCGGCTTGTTTTATTTTCAGATAATTGAGCTGTTGGCAACAGCTCGTAAATAAAAATAAGGCCAAATTACATTCAGCCACAGAACACCACCTTAGTCTGTGCTGTGCATCCAGCATACGAGTATTAGGTAGGTACTGACGTAACTTTTAGCCACGCCGCCATTGTTAGTTAAGTATTTATGCCACTAATTTAAGTTTAGGTAATAGGTACTAATATATTTTAACTATAAAACTCTCGTGAGACTCGAACATATTAAATAATATTTAAAAAAAAAATCGACTAAATTACGTGAGTGACCCGTTTTAAATATTATTTAATATGTTAGGTACTAATATATGTCACCGCAAATATTGAAGTTATAATACCTGCTTATCATGATGACTGTTTAACTTTTGTTTGCGTTCGGACGACTTTCTACCGACGGCCTCAGTAGAGTGGCATGTATCGCCGCCTTTCATTATATATTGTAACGTGTCTACTGCTACCAAGCCAGGGGTGACAACGAAAAATACAGCATTCAAAATGAACTCCACCGCTCTGAAAAATATGTTAGCAGTTGAAAAAAAACTCACTGGTTCAGTAGGTAATAGACGTAATAGTAAAAGTAAATAGATACTTATATTATAAGTTTTAAAACAATTAATGTTAGACTTCTGAAACTATTATATGGGATGTACTTAGGTATGTACCTATATGAAAAATTTGATGGGTATACAGAAATATATACACATTACGTACATATATATATTTTCAACACACTGGCTCGTAACGAGGTTCTTATCGTACCGCTTTTAAGCTCATAATCCTGGATATTAAACACGCGTGCTTTTTCATTATATTATTGAACTAGTGTTGTAATCAGATAACCCCATCAAATTAAGTTTGTACCCTACGAGACTAAGTTACGTACACAGATAATACATTCAAATTTTGTCGGATTAGAAAGTTTTTTTTCCAAATAAAGTACACTGTTTTAACCGCATAATAAAATAACTTATGCCTTAAAAAGCAATATCTCCGTATTTAGTTATACATGGATTAAAACCTTCTGAAATATTAAATATACGTGAAATTTTATTAAATTATTCAAAATTCACAATAATTTGTGCTTCAAACATAAATAATTTCATTTTTTATTTTGGCTGTTTGGCGGGCCTTTGCCTCAAATTTACGCGCGCAACGCGATTCAAAAAAAATACACCAATGGCGCGCTGCGGTAACTTATTTACGAAACATTTTTGATTGTTTTCTCGCTTTATTATTATGTTAAAATGCAACTATAAGAGAATTAGAAGTAAAACTATAACAATATGTGGATTAGGCTCCTCTGAAACTACAAAACGCGGGTGCTATCATGAAAATCTATTTGTACTTAGTAGTGATAAATATACCTACTTATTTTTTATTTTTTTTATGCTATAGGGGGCAAACGAGCAAACGAATCGCCTGATGGTAAGCGATTAACGTCGTCCATGGACACCCGCAACACCAGTGGTGTCGCAAGTGCGTTGCCGGCCTTTAAGGTGGGAGTACGCTCTTTTCTTGAAGGTTTGAAGGTCGTATCGGTCCGGAAACACCGCTGGCGACAGTTCGTTCCACAGTTTAGCTGTGCGAGGCAGGAAGTTTCGGGAAAAGCGCACAGTTGAGGACTGCCAACCATCTAAATGGTGAGAGTGGAAATATTGTCGCGTAGGGCGATGGCGGAAAGAAGCGGCAGGGATTAATCCGAACAACTCCTCGGAACACTCCTCATAATACATGCGATAGAAAATGCAGAGTGAGGCCACATCTCTACGCAGCGCCAAGGGATCAAGCCGATCAGAAATACGTTGGCAGTTGACAATTCGAGCTGCTCTCCGTTGGATGCGGTCTAGAGGAAGAAGCTGATACTTCGGTGCCCCTGCCCAAAGATGAGAGCAGTATTCCATATGCGGGCGAACCTGCGCCTTATAAAGCTGTAGGCGATGGGCCGGCGTGAAATACTGCCTCGATCTATTGAGCACACCGAGCTTCTTCGAGGCCAATTTGGCCTTACCCTCTAGGTGGCCGCGGAACTTCACTCGAGATGTCAACGCCAAGGATTCCAATACTGGCTGTGGCAGATAGGGGAGTGCTCTCAAAACGAGGTGACGCGACAAACGGAAGTTTTTTCGCGGTGAACGCGCAAACCTGTGTCTTTGTAGGGTTAAAACGGACCAAATTAAGTCGACCCCAATCTGAGACTTCTTTTAGGGAGGTCTCAATTTCGGACACAAGTTTGTTCCGGCTCTCAATGACGTTTTTCCGGGAAATATTGGCGCGGCCGGTGTAGGAGGAATCACGCATAATTTCCCGGGGAGCCCATAGGATGGAAGTTTCGAAAGAAGTGCTTTGTGCCAAACGCGATCGAAGGCCTTCGCTACATCCAAACTAACTGCCAGTGCCTCACCTTTAGTCTCTATCGCCTGTGCCCAGCAATGTGTCAGGTAAACTAAAAGATCACCAGCCGAACGACCCCTACGGAAACCGTATTGTTGGTCACTCAGCAGCTGGTGATCCTCTAGGTACGAGAGGAGCTGACGATTGATGATGGACTCCATAATCTTAGAGAAAAGGGAGGTTATAGCTATCGGCCTGTAGTAGGATGGGTTTGAGCGGTCGCCTTTTTTAGGGATCGGGTGCACCAAAGCTGACTTCCAGGAAGTCGGGACTACGCCAGAAGAGTAGGAGAGCCGAAAAAGACGCGTTAAGACCGGCGCCAACTCAACTCTATTTGTGACGTTTGGGCCTTAGCTTCGGGATTTATTAATTGAAAATGTAAAATATTGTCATCAACCGACGTCGAAAAGGCATCCCAAGAAGCTTCAAGTAGTCAATAAAGGTTAGTGAAACTCATATGCTAATTACCATGTAGGCATTCTGACATGATTCTGACAATTAAGTTAACGTATTTAATTAACAAAAGTTAATAACCTCGAATTGAATTTTGAGTTTTACTTACAAGTGTGTTGAAAAATGTCGTATGACACGTGTGTGCATGGCCATTATACACATCGGCTTCCTTATTGCGCACTCGCTTTCAGCTCACGCGCACAATACCGCCTCGTGTATAATGACCATCATATATAGCACACGTGTATCACAATGTACTATTATTTTAATTGCCTATTTTATTTTCTCGTTGGTACCTATTATTCAATTTATCAACCGACTTCACAATTTCAAAAGGAGGAGGTTCTCAATTCGTGTGATTGTTTTTTAGGGTTCCGTAGTAAACTAGGGACCCTTATAGTTTCGCCAAGTCTGTCTGTCAGTCCGTCCGTCCGCGGATAATCTCAGTGACTGTAAGTACTAGAAAACTGTAATTTTGTACGCATATGTATATCGGTCACGACAAAAAAGTGGTTACTTATAATTTTTTTTAGGGTCTCTCGTACACGTAAAGTGGGGGGTGATTTTTATTTTCGTTTCAACCCTAGACTGAGACATGCAAAAAAGTATCATAGGATAGGTATTTGAAAAATAATGAGGGTTTTCTAAAAACAGTTTTTGATTAAGTTAATATTTTCGAAAATATTTGCTCCAGAAGTTTAAAAAAATGTTCCCCCCTCTAACTTTTGAACTATGAGTTCAAAAAATATGAAAAAAACTACAAAAGAGAACTTAATAATAACTTTATTGGAAAATTATTTCGAAATTCGAACTTGATTGGTTGAACGGTTTTTGAAAAATAGTACAAAATAATTTCTGGATGAAATTTGTAATTTAACCGTATATGCAAAAAATTTTTTTATCTTGAGTATTTACTTAATTTATCATCCCGCACGTATCTTCCTTTTAATAAAAAAAAATGATTCAAATCGATTCACGCGTAAAGTTACCCCCGAAAACCCAACATCGTAACCCGTCTAGTTTGTATAAATTAGTAACCCAATTTCCCGAGAGATGGCGCTGTAGCGTGGTCTACTACGCGCTGTTAAGACTTTTCCGGAGTTGATGGGGTCGGGACGAGTGTGATCGAAAGTATAATCGAATTGTTAATTATTATACACATATTGAGCATGTTATCTATCAAAACACTTTTTAAGGTTGCCTATTGTGACGGACGGTAAACTACGGAGCCCTACACTGAGCATGGCCCGACATGCTCTTGGCCGGTTTCTTAAAGTATATTCTGAAAGTAGATTGTTCCAAATTGGTCCCATTTTTTTCAAAATCCATTTCTGATGATGGGATCTATGAAGAATCGAAGGAACTCCTCAAATTTGAAAGGTACATGCATGGCGATTTGGGTAGTTTCTTAAGACGCTCGAGCATTTCTTCACTAAAATCATAAATTTGGTGGAGAGGACCTGATGATGAATACCAGGGATGGCAAAGTGGAACTGCTTCGTAATTCCCAGCTCTATCATCCGATCCGATTTGAGACATTCATTTTTTGTTTGTAAGGAAATACCTTCAAGGTAGTCCTATTTTATCAACCGACTTCAATATTTCTAAAGGAGGAGGTTCTCAATTCGTCTGATATATTTTTTTTTTAATGTATGTTACCCCAGAATTCCGTCATTACTGAACCGATTTAAAAAAAAATTCCCCTCACTAGCTCGGAAAGCGCTGTTTTGTCCTTTAAAACTAGCGTGGAAAAACTCCGTCATTACTGAACCGATTCGAATTTTTTTTGGTGTCTTAAAGTAGATGGGTCCGGGTTGGTCCCGTTTTTTTCAAAATCCATTTCTGATGATGGGATCCATAAGAAACTGAGGGAACTCCTCAAATTGGAAAGGCGCATGCATAGTAATTTGGGTATTTTCTTGAGAAACTCGTGCATTTCTTTACAAAACCTACCAGTTTGGTGGAGCAGACCTGATGATGACGACCAGGGATGTCAAAGAGGAACTGCTCTATAATTCGCGGGCCCCAGCTGTTTCTTCTGATTTGAGACATTCATCTTTTGTTTGTTACGAAATGCCTTCGAGGTAGTCCTATTTGATTTTAATTATATTTTGATGATGGATATCATGAGGAATTAATGGAGCTGATGCTGAACCCTGGCAGTACCTTATGGAACTCAGGTTTGGTAAAACTTACGAGAGTTCTGTTTTTGTCATTCAACTCGTGTTAACGAGCAATAAGGGGAACGGTTCTCAAGATGAAGCTGATGCTGAACCCTGGCAGTAACTAGTGGAACTCAAGTTTGGTCCAACATACGCGACTTCTGTTTACGTCATTCGACTCGTGTTAACGAGCAATTAGGAGAGAAATTCACAAGATTGAGCTGGTGCTGAACCCTGGCAGTACCTAATGGAACTCAGGTTTGGTGCAACATAGGCGAGTGCTGTTTTCATGATTAGATTCATATTAACGAGAAATTAAGAGAGCAGTTCACAAGATGGAGCTGATGCTGAACCCTGGCAGTACCTAGTGGAACTCAGGTTTGGTGCAACATAGGCGAGTGCTGTTTTCATGATTCGATTCGTGTTAGCGAGCAATTAGGAGAGCAGTTCACAAGATGGAGCTGATGCTAAATCCAGGTAGTACCTAATGGAACTCTGGTTTGGTGCAACATAGGCGAGTGCTGTTTTCATGATTCGATTCATGTTAACGAGCAATTAGAAGAGCAGTTCACAAGATGGAGCTGATGCTGAACCCTGGCAGTACCTAGTGGAACTCAGGTTTGGTGCAACATAGGCAAGTGCTGTTTTCATGATTCGATTCGTGTTAGCGAGCAATAAGGAGAGCAGTTCACAAGATGGAGCTGATGCTAAATCCAGGTAGTACCTAATGGAACTCAGGTTTGGTGCAACATAGGCGAGTGCTGTTTTCATGGTTCGATTCATGTTAACAAGCAATTAGGAGAACAGTTCACAAGATGGAGCTGATGCTGAACCCTGGCAGTACCTAGTGGAACTCAGGTTTGGTGCAACATAGGCGAGTGCTGTTTTCATGATTCGATTCGTGTTAACCAAAAATTAGGAGAGCAGTTCACAAGATGGAGCTGATGCTAAATCCAGGTAGTACTTAATGGAACTCAGGTTTGGTCAAACTTACGAGAATTCCGTTTTCGTCATTCAACTCGTGTTAATGAGCAATTATGAGAGCGGTTCTCAAGATGGAGCTGATGCTGAACCCTGGCAGTAACTAGTGGAACTCAAGTTTGGTCCAACATACGCGACTTCTATTTACGTCATTAGACTCGTGTTAACGAGCAATAAGAAGAGAAATTGAAGTGTTAACGAGCATTAGGAGAGCAGTTCACAAGATGGAGCTGATGCTAAACCCTGGCAGTACCTAATGGAACTCAGGTTTGGTGAAACATACGCGTGTGCTGTTTTCGTTAATCGACTCATGTTAACGAGCAATTAGGAGAGCAGTTAACAAGATGGAGCTGATGTTGAACCCTGGTAGTAATATGTATGTATGTTTTAAATACGATGTAAGGAATATTAACAAAATAAAAACATAAATTAGCAATAATTCGCTTATTTTAACTTATACCGGGAAGTCCAATTAAAGTGGTTTTTTTTTAATTATTATGGTTCTATTGCTATGATAGAATTAATGAGGAATTGAGAGAACTCCTCAAATTTTAACGTCAAATGCATTGTGATTTGAGGGTTTCCTTAAGTAACTTAAACATTGTTTTGGGGGGGACCAACATTTTGGTTAAGTGGACCTGATGATGAAGACCAGGGATGGCGAAAGTGGAAGTGGTCGGTAAACCTAGCTCTAAGTATCATCCGAGTTTCTATTCTGATGATGGCGTTCTTGAGGAATTCAGAGAACTCCCCAAACTATTATTATTATTTTTTGTTTTTTAAATACACACCAAAAGTACATAAACATGACAAGTAATTGACTTAAACATAATAGACATGAAGAATATTTATGCACCAATAACAGGTGTGCATCAACACTTAAACAGTTTGAGGCTTGTACAATACTTAACAACGAATATTCAAAACTACCTGCTTACTAAGAATATGCATGCAAAAGTACAATCTTACAACAAATAGGTAAAACCAAAATAATTGAAATTTGAAATGCGAATATTAAGAATGTGAATGAATTGTGATTCAAATTGGTTGAATCAAATTGAGTGATTGGAGGGTTTTCATAATTAGCTTGGGCATTTTCTTACTGAAGCCATCATACTGCTGGAGTGGACCTGATGTTGAAGATCAGGGATGGCATAGTGGAACTGCTCGCTGTCATCAAATTTGACACACTGTTATTTTGTTTGCGACTTTGGAGGTCTAAGACAAGGTTTTCCGTTTGAATTTGCTTCAGATGTAATGATGGAAGCCATAAGACATTAAGAAAGCTCATCAATTTTCAAAGGTAAAAGTGTGGTGAATAGGATATTTTTGAAGTAAACCTAACCTAACCCTAACTAATTCAAATTTTCACTGTTACCGGGAAGGTTAAATGAAGTTGGTTTTTTTTTCTTAAAAAATATTATTTGTGTGACTTAATTAGGGCCACTTGCACCACCCGGGGTCAGCCTATAACCCGGAATTAAGCGTTAATTTGTATGAAATTTCTCAGCTTAACTCCGGGTTAGCGGGTAACTAGGGGTAGTGCATGTGGGCCTTAATAGGTAACAATTGGCTTAGTACTTATGAATATCTTAGATAGGTAAATTTTACTTGAGAATCTCTACAGGCCAAGAAAATTACATGAATCAAAAGCATTTCCATGAATGAATTCCCAGCAAGCTGGATATTTTCGGTATTTTGTCAATTTTTTTTGGATTAAAACGATATCCAGTTTGCTGGGAATAAGTTCCTGGATATTAATTAATTTACTTACTGCCTTAAAAAACTCGCAAATTTTTCACTCAGGATCATTTACCTACGCTTCATGCTTATTTCAGAAGGGGACTTATAAAATACACTTATATTCTGTATTTTGAGTGTTGAGCGAATAGAATGTTTCGTACAAGCTGACGACTCTGACGGTCCTCTTACGACTGTCCGGGTGCACCGGCCAGCCCTTGTTGTCGTACACCACCGGGCGAGTTCGCAAGCTGCGCTCGTAGTAGCGGTCCATCGGTCTCTGCTCCTCGAGGATCCACTCCAGGCCCCACACGCCGACCCGCGGCCATGCTAACCCTAATAACCCCTTCAACACGCCTGTATGATAGGAGACAGCCATCATTAGTAGGATCATGGTTCAATATTGAAATATAAATAAAAATATTCAACTCGATAATGAATAAAGTTTTGCTCTTAGCGATTATCGATTAAGCAGAATTGTCCAAACGGCGTGTTTTAAGTAAAACACCGCATGCTTACGAGATTAACGTTTTCTTTAACGGGGCCTTAACTACATAAGACTTACTGCTCAGTTCTGATTTCTTATCGGCGACCATAGGTCTGTTTGACCCACCGTTAAAATTTATTGATGACAATGGGGTATTAAAATAGGTACTTAATTTACTTACCCAAAAATAATAACATCCCAATAACACCAACAATAACGACAGCAATGTTGATCGTCGTCACATCAGCGTAGTGGCAAGCGCGCGTGAAACGGGCGCCGCGCCGCAGCGGCAGGCCCGCCGCGTCCTGCCGCGCCGCCGACATCTCCCGGCACGGCAGCCTGGGGTCGTCACCTGTCAATGCATAACATATACTTAAGTAGTTAATATGTTTTATTGGGTTACCGAATCGGAAAATCTCACTACTTATGTCGATCAATCACTGTGAATCAAAGCACACACCCTATGGGGACCGTGCACGACGACAGCGCCATACGGCAGTGGCAGCTATAGGCAAAATCCGTATATTTTAACATAATTGTCATGCAAGAAGTCAAGTAATCGTTGTAATAATTTCAATGAAATGTTATATTATAATAGTATACTATATTAGACAATCTTCCCCGACTCACATATTTCAGCCAAATTAGAGATAAAGTATCTGCCGTGTCGTACGAGGAAGTCAAAAGGCTGGCCCAGAAAAAAGAAGAGTGGCGATTACTCCACCGACAAGAGCAAAGCTCTTAAATATTGATGATGATTAGACAATACAAATGATGCTAGATGCTATTTGTTGCCAATAACATCAACATTGTTGTTTTAAGATTGATATGAGCCTACTTGTCACTGAAACGGGGTTTCGTGCCATCACCAATAGCTTTCCAACCAAACCCATTGAAATCTCTCTCGCCATACCGGAACCCCTAAGTGGTTTGGATGGAAGTACTAAGCAACGTCGCTTGTACTTAGAAAATGGCCACGGGCGTCTTGCCTGTTACTATAAGGTATATGCTCGAGAAATTCGCCGACATTCGGTGAGACCAATTGGCCTAGCGGTTGTTGGTCTTTTTCTTTAGTATGTTTAGTATATTTAGTTTAGTATACAATACAATACAATACAATAACTCTTTATTGCACCTCAAAACAACAAAAATAACACAAACTGGTATAGATTACACATGAAAAAGATGAGATGAGTATATTTAGTATATGACATCTATTTACTACTTTAATAATAAATAATAAATCAAAAAATATTAAATAAAATAATTTGATATACTACTTACTGATATACTATCTACACAGACTTTTTGCTATGTTTTATGAAGGTTCTGTTTATAATAACAATGAAGATTATATTGTGCCTCGTTATGTTTTCTTGTGTTAAGCACAATAGAAAATAAATTTGAAGTAAAGTGAAAGTTTATAGTGAAAATCCACCCAAGTAATTGCAATAGAATACGTTACATTTTGCACCTAGAATTAACATTATATCTTCTCCCACATTAGTGCTAATTTACTCAAAAAGACTTGTGCGCTTTAATTATGAATGTGATTCGACAGTAATCTGTATTTCAATTTCAAACTATGTAATTTAAACAATTAATTATTATACTTACATGGAAATAGAATTTCTATGAGGCCATGAAAGCAAATTTATGAGGTATAGAATTAATAGAATATACTTAATATGGGAATGTGGTAAAAATATCAATAATACCATAACAGACGCAGTCACAATGCCACACACAGTAGCACTGATCGCCTTTCTTTATGAGTGCGTCCCGAACTGCTACAGATTCACCGTTCTCATTTAGTAGGTAAACTGCGAAAATAAAGGGTAGTATCTGTTGTAGGTACTTACAAGGGATCCAAGTTGTTGTCTACCTATCGTTTTGATATGACTTGATAGAGTGAAACTATGTACTTAATCTCTTCAAGCAATTGAACTGTCAAACGCTTTCAAGTGTTATTTTAAACGTCAACTTTCCATGAAATTATGATATGACATTTACTTAACACTTTCACAGACTCTTAAGTTCTCTGCTATCAAGGAAATTACTTTACAATGCATTAGCTCGGGGGTTCTTTTTTAAGAGTGAACCATAAATATAGAATAAACGGACTGGATACTCAATCAACTGAAAAAAATGACGCCATGACGGGCTTACGGTCCAAACCCCCTCATGCATGCACAACTTCCCGTCTCGGCCCCGAGTGCTCGGCTTAAGGGGTGCTAAGAATCCCCGGGCGGAGCCGCGTGAGCATACACTAAGCCGTGACGAGTGGCGGAGCAGAGGGGAGGCCTTTGCCCAGCAGTGGGACACAACATAGTAGGCTATAAAAATAAAAATAAAAATCATCAATACAAAATTGACGTTTTAGTTCTGCTTTTTAGTGAGTAAATGGGGTTATGCATAGAAAGGGGCTTATTAATGTAAAAAATAAATAAATCAAATAGTTATCATTTCCAAAGAAAGGCATTGTTTGAATAGCATCAATCGGGCATAAATTTTTGACTTTATCATACAATATTATTAGATATGTCGGAGACAGAAGTCATTAGTACGAGACTTCGACTGACTACGAAACGCAAGCGCCGTGGTGGCCGTTTGGCGAACTATTGTGACAGCACTATAATTACTATTTAAAACGAGATATTTACCATGTACATTTGTTTTCATGAGCTCCCGATAAATAAATATGGATGGTAAATATCTCGTTTTAAATAGTAATTATAGTGTAAATGACCATGTTAGCTTAAAATCTTATATTGTGACAGCGTTTATTAATTTCATTAACGGAAACGGAAACGTCACGTGGTTAACTTGGGTGTGGTCGGTGTGATGTTGGCAGCACTGTTGTTAAGTTGGTAGACCTGTCAGTTGAGCTGACTTCCGATTGTGAATCCCTGTGGTGGGAGGTCACTCCCATAAAAAGAAGCGCGCAAGCGGAGCGCAGCTCAGTTCTCAGTTCTCCTTACTCTTTACTCAGTGCTTATTATTCTTTACTTAGTACTCATTATTCTTAAGTCGAGCTAGACTAACCTCGCACAGACAATACCACGTTTCCTTAGTTTGGTTATAAAATCAATCCGTAAACAATATCAGCCCCACTGAGTTTCTTGCTGGTTCTTCTCAGTGAGAGGTCTTTTCCGAACCGGTAGTAGTTTATTGCCTATTTAGTTTACCAGTCTAGTTCTACAAACAATGAGTTAGAATAAAGTCACTGTCCCCTAGTTGTTGTTTCATTTGATTATGGTGTGTCCGTGCGATACCTAGTGTGTACATCTGAGGTTAAGTATTGACATCCTGAAGGCCTAGTATAAAAGTTGTACGACATTAACTCCTCGACCGCGTTAGCGTATCGAGGGGTCGAAATATGAAAGTTGCTGGATGATTTAAATAAACAGCAAACATAATTTGAACTCCCGATACGCTAACGCGGTCGAGGAGTTAATGTCGTACAATTTTTATACTAGGCCTTCTGGAGTGTAAGTATTGTCATCCTGAACTGTAAGTATGGTGTGTGTAAGTATCTTGGCACCATCCTGACCATGCTGATACCGTTACCACTCTGGCCACTGACATTCCATCCAGTGGCATATCTGAAGGGCACCCGATAGATATATGATAGCCGCGCCGGCGCGCCGTCACCGTTTGGAAAGAAATCTCGCGCCGACGCCGCCACCGGCGTGGAATCGGCGCGACCTTTATGAGTCATCCCAAAATTACACTTCTTTTTTGGAACCGAAAATATTCATAATAGCTAAAATGGTTGTAAATGGCACCTTTCGATATGTTACATAAAAGAACCAGACAAGGGCGAGACGGATTCACCCATCAAGGGCTCCGTACAAAAGTACAAACTTTTTTTCAGCTGATTGGAGTGATTGGATTGGTATCCAGTTCTCTTATTCTATAGGTATCTATGTTCAATTACAACCTTTATGCTTCTACAATTGTAAAGCAAGAATTAAAAATTTATTATTTATAATAAATATTTGATTCATGTTTTTAAGTAGTCACACTATTACTACTCATATATATAAATTGAAAGAGATGTCATATACTACATAAAAAGTGACCAAGGCCCCCGGTGAGCAGCGCTGGAATCGAACCAGCGACCTCCTGCTTTTGCGGCCGACGCCCTAACCGATCACGGCAGCCAGATTAAATATATGCAATCCTAGAAGGCAGCACTAGACGTAAGTCTGAGCTGTAGGATTGGCTGAACGCAACTTAAACGTTAAAAAAAAAGGATCGTCTCCTGCTTCGTAGGCAGTGTCACTGCCAACTATTTAGGCTAGGTGGCGTCAAGGGAAGCCCTTAAGTCCTAATTTATAATTCCATTTTATAACACGTAACTCGAGTGCTCAAGTCGGACCGAGCGAACGACTGTTTGGGCGCGCATTGGCTAGTTTATTGGTACCTATATAGTTTATTTTCACATGTAAATTAAATTTGTAGAAAGTATTTCGTTCTGCATTTAATAGTAACCGACACGCGTCGGGAAAAAGCCTATTTTCCATACTTGTATCAAAAATAGCTGTACTTACCTTGCGGCAGCGAGTGATGGCACTTTTGACACATGACTATAGTGTTGTGAAACACTTCAAATTATTATCGTCAAAATTTCAGTCAAGTGCGAGTTGAATAAGTTAGTATTCAAAGTTAAGTATATTTTTAAAAAGTTTATTACATAAACAACCCATAAATATAAAATACCAAATTCGAATTATTCTATGATAAAATCAAGTATTTAATGCACTTGTCTTTAAATAACTTGACAAATTAAAACCATCCTAGGTATATGCAGACTGACGTCAATTTTACATGAAAAGTACCTCTATATCTATAGTCAAAGAAGTTATAGAAATCGGGGTATTCTTATATCGAAAAAGTATACTTAATACATTTTCAGAAGATGAAATAGGGTAGGATACGCGAATGAAGTCTCTTTAAATAACATGTACAGTCAAGGGCATAAATATCTATAGGTACACTTTTTGTCTTTTCAGCCATATGATTCCATATAAAGTAATGAAAAAGTTGTACATATATTTATGCCCTTGACTGTGCATAGATTCGAAATGCGATCGATAAATAAAAACCCTAGCGAACATCACTATGTCGGCACCTGCAACAATGAAGTTCGACATTTGTTCCTTTATACTTTGCTGTCAATATTTACGGAACTTCATGAGAATCATGAGCAATCAAACGTCAAAAGTGCCATCACTCGGTGCCGTTACTTTAGTTATGTATATTTTGGACAAATAATGGAGTTCTAGGTCTACGGATTATTTATCCTAAGACAAAGCTAGAGTTTAGAATCATCGCTTTGCCTGTTTAATGCATAAAATCCGGTATCTAACTAACGGGGCCTCTTTCAACGCGCGTTGTTAAAAAAGCGTTCGAATCAAACAAAAACCAGCTAAGAGCATGTCGGGCCATGCTCAGCGTAGTTTACCGTCCGTCACAATAGGTAACCTTAAAAAGTGATTTAATAGATACCTTGCTCAATTCAATATGCTTAAGTATGATAATTAACAATTCGATCATACTTTCGATTACACCTGTCCCGACCGTCCCCATCAACTCCGGAAAAATCTTAACGCGCGAACTAGACCTCGGTACAGCGCCATCTCTCGGGAAATTTGGTTACTAATTTATTCAAACTAGACGGGTTGGGTTTTCGGGGGTAACTTTTGATCGCTTGAATAGATTTGAATCATTTTTTTATTAGAAGGAAGGTACGTGAGGGATGATAAATTATGTAAGTACTCAAGATAATTTTTTTTTGCATATACGGTAAAATTACAAACTTAATTCAGAAATTATATTTAAAAATTTACAAAAACCGTTCAGCCAATTAAGTTCTACTTGATTTTTTTCATATTTTTTGAACTCATAGTTCAAAAGTTAGAGGGGGGGACACCTTTTTTTAAACTTATGGAGCGATTATTTCCGAAAATATTAACTTAATAAAAAACTGTTTGTAGAAAAACCTCATTATTTTTCAAATACCTATCCAATGATATGTCACACTCTAGGGTTGAAAGGAAAAAAAACATCCCCCACTTTAGGTGTAGGTACGCGGGAGGTACCCTAAAAAAATTATAACCACTTTTAATTTTACCACTTTGTTGGCGTGACCGATATACATATTCGTACAAAATTACAGCTTTCTAGTACTTACAGTCACTGAGATTATCCGCGGACGGACGGACGGACAGACAGACAGACTTGGCGAAACTATAATGGTCCCTAGTTGACTACGGAACCTTAAAAACGGATGCCCATCCATGTGTGTTCGCACGAAGGCGTTTTTTTAACGCGGCGCTTTTTTTATCGCGCACTGTCGTATTTTAGGCGTTAAGCGTTGACGTTGAATCGAATTGACCTTACGGAACTCCATAAATGTTCTGATTCTGACCATGTTCTGACGAGAGTTTCATAAATGTCAACGCCGCTGTCACTTGGCCGTGTGCATTTCTGCAAGCGCCATTTAGTGAAATGATACTGTAAAAGCTAGATCATGTAACCAAATGCAAAATTTATTAGAGTAAGGGCTGACCATTGACCAACCGTAGAAATATGAATTTCGCGCAGGTCTGCAGTGATTTTTAAGCGTTCGTATGATCACAAAAAATGTCTACGCGTATGAAGTGACGGGCAGCAGCCAGTTTTATTTTAAAATATTACAATATTATTATTTGTGCATCACGATAGTTTAAAATTCAATTATCTAAGCAAATAGTTACCCGAGCAGTGTTGGAACTCGGCACCGAGCTCGCCGACCGTAGGCTGCAGGCGCAACTGCAGGCGCCGCGTGTGGCGCGGCGGCAGTGTCATCGTCTCGGAGACGATGCCCTCTTCCTGCTTCTCCCACAGTTTCATCAAATTTGAATCGCAATCTCGCAACTGTGCTCTACAATGGATAGGTAATCAAGTTTTGTTTTTTAATGATATAATTAGACTTAGACCCTATAACTCAGGCTGGTAAATAGTTACCGCAAAAGTTGTGGTAGAGGGCGGCTTAGTTTTGAATCAAAACTTCGAAACTGAACGAAGGAAGGATCCTTGCCACGATTATTCCGTGCTCTGTTGTCCGATATGCTTAATATTTTATTTGCTCGAAAGGAGTCACCTCCAAACTTGAAATCTCAAAATATGAATATGAGTGTCGTTTTTGTGTTTATTTCTGGTTCTAGAGATTCCAAATTTGGTACGTAGGTTTCTTATAAGGTGAAGGGGTGCACAAAGATGGAACAAGAATAGTTACGACTATTTTATTTGATATGGGTGTCGTTATCGGGTTGCTGATTTCGACAACAACAACCAACAGCGAATTTCAAATCCAACTTAGCGGACGTGAAATAAATAAAAAAACCTCCTTTTTTGTATGACGGTTGAAAATTACGTTTAGTACGCGGGCGAAGCCGCGGGTTAAAGCTAGTAGATACATATGTGTCCATTAAAATACTTGACAATAAGACGCGTCGAGTTGTGCTAGGCCGCCACCAGATGAGATGAACTTACATTTATATCGTAAAATGTAAATGAGCTGTTGACTATTTAGATGGACTGTAATTAAATATTTTAATACCTTTAAAGCAACGCAGATGTATTCAATTCAACTTATGAATCGTGGTATATTGTAAGTAGGTCAGCGGGGTCCAGGTAAATCCTATATCGGGGTTACGACAAAACCCCGTTGATGTCGATGATTTAATTCTCAATTCAATCCTCAAAAAAATCGTACTTATAGTGTATATAGTATAGAATATAGTATAGTGTTCGGTTGGTAATTAGATAATCATAGATTATTCACTCATGAAATAACAATAACACTACAATGGCGTTGAGATAATGACACCGATAACCTTATAAGCACTACAAGCTAACTTATCTACTTCTAATAAATTTGTGTTGCAATAAGCAGGTTCTTGATATACTTGTATTATTCTGTAATAACATGACATGGTGCTGCTGAGCGCATCGGTGTGTGGGATGTGTAGGCTGCTGAAAATCTGTGAGGACTATGTGACAGATCACGGCCTCAAATATAATGTCGCCAAGAGCCAGTTCATGGTGTTTGAGTGTGGTTCCAAAACAACACTCAGTATTTACTAATATATCGCTCTCACTCTCTATCACATGCGCACTCACTTTAGTTCGAGTGTCGCGTCGCGCGCAGCTGCCGTGTTACATCCTTGTCTGTCGCATCTTTTTGTCCGGTTTCGGCAATTTACGAGATGGCAGCCCTAGTCGCATCGGATACTTAGATTAGACCTCTTTGTCGCTCTGTTCTAAATAAGGCTAAAATTAAAATTTTTAAAAATCGCCAACCGCTATTAGGACTAATATTCTTGCAGCCAACCCTATATCAACGTGTTCGCAATAAAACAGCGCACATGTTGATATAAAATTTATTTATTAATCATTAAAAGTGTAAGAACCTAACGTCAATATACCTGTTTATACCTGCCAACCTAGTAGTCTGTCCAGGTAAAAAATCGCCAACCTATCATTTGCACATTCTATAGGTTTCATACTTTCTGTTGGTATGAGATTATTTTATTAATCTTGCCGGTACAATTTTTAATTAAAAATCATTTTTTTAATTAATAATTTAATATAGCCTGTCCAGGATTTATTCAGCCAACCTACTTTTTTTAGTGCATTAATTTTAATTTAAAACATGTTTTGTTCATTAATCACCTCGGCGAAGGTCGATTTAGGGTCGGATCTTCTACTATTATAAAACACAGCGAACGATATTCCTCCATAAAAGAAAATTGTATGCTATGTTTTTGTATATCGTACTAGGTTTGGTCAATACAAATATTGCTTACTACCATCCACACAGTTATCAGTAATAAAATGTTACAAAACCAAAATGATTTCGACGTGAAATAAGCTTAAAGTCCGGCAAGTAAAGTTCATTTTAGCCTGCTACGTAAACAATCGTAGTTTTTACAAGTCGCGCCAGGCCACGGTGACCCACACCGTGGGCTACACCAATAACTTTTGAACCAAATATATTATTCATATTTTTTAAATGTACATTTATCTATTTGCTTGCAACGAGAATTCATCTCAAATATTGTTATTTTTACTACATTATACCTAAAGTAAACCAAACTTGAATATTCTAGACTCAGTATTCATTAAAAAACCGTGTTTATAATGTTTTTTGCTAATGCACCTTGTAAATATGGTTGTACCTAATCTTATATAATTCAATAATTATTGAGTAATCTCACGTTTCGTTTTTATTAAAATTAGAATTTACTCATGACCCACATGCGGGTCACGGGCCCAGCGGAAACGCTTAAGCATGACCCACAGGGTGAGTCATGGGCCCGGAATGGGTTAAGTACCTAGGTCATGTTATTGAAGCCAACCTCAAAGACGACTTGGACATGGAAAGGGAACGAAGGGCCCTATCGGTCCGAGCGAACATGATCGTCCGCAGATTTGCGAAGTGCTCCAAGGAGGTGAAAGTAACATTGTTTAGGGCTTTTTGCACTTCCCTCTATACCTGCAATCTATGGGCGCAGTATACGCAACGGGCTTACGGGGCCCTTCGGGTCCAATACAATAATGCGTTCCGGGTATTGATGGGACTGCCTCGCTTCTGTAGCGCATCAGGGAATTCAGGGATGTTTGCAGCGGCGCGAGTCGATTGTTTTTATACAACCATGCGTGCGCGCGCCGCGTCCCTGGTGCGCCGGGTGCGCTGCAGTCCCAACAGTATTCTGCGCATGATAGCGGACAGGGTTGACTGCCTCTACATGTCGCACAGCTGCGAGGGATTGCACTCCCCTGTCAGTATTTTAAATGTAAATTTTAATTTTTTAGTCTAACTAACCCCTAAATTTTAAGTTGTTTTACTAATATAAATGTGTCAATCGTTACATGAAATAAAAATATTCATTCATTCATTCATAACAAAATTAAACAAGGATAAAGAAAATTACAAAACCCAACCGTATAATAAAAAAACTTACTTAAACTGAACGCGTACCAACCAAAACTGGAAGGGTTTAGCTTCAATATTGGCTCTAAAAGACTAAGACTACTTCCAGTTTCAGCTGAATAATCTTGGAAACGACTGCTACTAAGTCCACCGATCATAGCTAGGCACCATCCAATTGTTCGGATATACACACATTTACGATTTCACAGACACACACACACCTGCAGACAAATAGTATACACAGAAACACACGTAAAATTTAGAACAACCTTGTCGTCGCCGGGGGTCAAAAACTGTGCAAAGTGCGATAACGAGATGTAAGTTTTATTGAACTTAATAGTGGATTGCATAAAAATAATTGTCTGTTACTATTAAATTGCTTTGTATCAAGTAATGTAGTTTAAGCTATTTATAAAGTAGGCGTAATGCTTATTTACAGTCTTGTTTATTTTTGAGAAAGGTCAATATGTGCATGTGCGTGGGCGGAGTACTCTTACCACCTGGTTAATAGTATTTTTAAGAGTGTGTACAAGAGTACAGAACGTGTTCATAGACCGGTCTCTAACAAGCTGATTTTATGATTATTTGCCACTGTCATAGTATATAATACATAAAGTTTAATGCAGGCCATATATATACATAAGTAAGTAAGTGTCTAAGTAAAATATATATATATATATTTAAAAAAATTATAAATACGAAAATGAACCTTATACTACGGAAATAAGAATGGAAATGTTGTCATCGAACTTTATAGCGTAAGTCAAAATTTTGTTTACCTGGTGTGACTTAGATAAGTTTTCGTGTGACTTACATACATTTTTGTGAGTTACTTTAAACTACCAAATTTGTATTAGATTGTTTTCACGAAATTCCTAATGTAACTACAATATTTTTTTTAAAACCATAACGTAAGAACCAACGTTTTCTGGAACTACAATAGTATCCCAAATTTGTTATTCATCATCAAATAAATCTTTCAAAATCAAGATAAATATCATATACATCATTTCAGAATACTAAAAACTTAAAAAAGTTATGACATGTTTTCTATTCAGTGAAATAATTTTTTGCTTCTGCTGAAAAACCGTGATTTGGTGGTTACATTAATTCATATTACAACTGCTGATATAATTATTATATCAATAAACTCGACTGTAATACTATCAGAATTATCCTATATATCAAAAATAATTTATATAAGTTTAATTTTGGAGGAGGGAATAGGGAACTACGGAACCCTAACATGCAACTTTTATGTGCGAGCGCAATCGAGCAGCCCATGCTCCTATATCCTCTTAATGAAAAACTTTTTTATGCATAATAATTCAATATAAACCAATTATTAGCCAAAAGCCCGTTAAGGTAAAGGCCCCTAATACCGTGGTAAATAGCAACATTTCAAATGACTCCAAAAAATTATGGGTATCGAAGCTCTTTTGCGACCGAACATATTTTTTTTATTAAAGAGAGTTTACTTATTCTTCAGCGTAGTATATTTTTGGACTCGTTTTCGTGTATTTTATTTGTTAAAATAATTATTGTAACTAAAATGCCTAAATCTTCTATTACCGTGGTAATTTGCAGGTTTTGAATCTATTACCGCAAAATGAGCTTTTATTACCGATGGTAAAGAAAACAGTAATTTTCTACCATCGGTATTGGAAACCCGACTCGGGGGCATTGACCTTATATCCGAAACTTAATACCGAGGGTTAAAAAACTTAGGGTCATTGACCTTATCATCTGATAACTAATTGTAAGTCGTCCCTAGTCGTATATGCGTCATTCTAAGGTTCCAAATTTTATAAATGTAAAATTAAATTACTTTTTCCGCTGTTATACTAATTCATTTCTTTTTGCAACTACGAAATTAAGAAATAACTATACTAATATATCACTCGGTAAAGGATACTTCTTTGTGAACCCATCACCGACTCAACAAATAAAGAATGGGTCGGAAATAGATTCCCATACATTCTATTACCGAGGGTAATGTAATCGTACCATCGGTAATAGGTTTACTTTAGAGTATTGTAAAACCTAATTCCGACTCATAAAAACATTAGTATACCGTGTTTTTCAAATTATAAATCAATAATACATATTACAATCTTCGTATAGAACCAAAATTGTATAACTGGTTAGTAAATTTCGTTAAATATCTCAATATTTAAACAACGTGACGAATTAAGGGTGTCTATAGAAACTAGAAAATCAGTCCTGAAGTTATTGCTAAAAATTAACGGTTTGCCGGATACTTTCCATATAACGGAAATAGATATTTATTAGCGTGAATAGATCAAGTTTGGATTAAATGTAATAAAGTACAAATTAGACGACATATAGGATAAATAAAGCATACAAAAGAAAAACTACCTTTTTAACTATTTCCGTGGTACACCACGGAATTAAAATCCACAATAAAAACAGCGCCTATCACCGCTGTATTTTGTTTTTAATTTTAAACGTATTTCGAGGCCAAAAATATTTAAACAGTGCTAAGAGGTTGTTTATAAAACTATGTTTAACCGTATAAAAACTAAAGCATTACTAAAATTGCTTTAGTTTTCAACCGACTTCAATATTTCAAAAGGAGGAGGTTCTCAATTCGACTGAATTTTTTTTTTTATTTTTTTTTTTAATGGATGTTCACTCATAACTCCGTCATTACTGAACCGATTTGAATTTTTTTTTTGTTTTCTGAAAGTAGACGGTTCCTGGTTGGTCCCATTTTTTTCAAAATCCATTTCTGATGATGGGATCCATGAGGAACTGAGGGAACTCCTCAAATTTGAAAGGCACATGCATACTGATTTGGGTGATTTCTTAAGAAACTCGAGCATTTCTTTACGAAAATCATCAATTTGGTGGAGTGGACCTGATGATGAAGACCAGGGATGGCAAAGTGGAACTGCTTCGTAATTCTCAGGACTATGATCCGATTTTAAAAAATATTTTTTTGTCTGTATATAGATGGTTTCAGGATTGTCCCGTTTTTTTCAAAATCAATTTCTGATTATGGGATCCATGAGGAACTGAGGGAACTCCTCAAATTTGAAAGGCACATGCATGATGATTTGGGTAGTTTCTTAAGACACTCGAGCATTTCTTTACGAACATCATCAATTTGGTGGAGTGGACCTGATGATGAAGACCAGGGATGTCAAAGTGGAACTGCTTGGTAATTCCCAGGACTATCGTCCGATTTTAAAAAATATTTTTTTTTCTGAAAATAGATGGTTCCAGATTTGTTCCGTTTTTTTCAAAATCAATTTCTGATGATGGGATCCATGAGGAACTGAGGGAACTCCTCAAATTTGAAAGGCACATGCATTATGATTTGGGTAGTTTTTTAAGACACTCGAGCATTTCTTTACGAACATCATCAATTTGGTGGAGTGGACCTGATGATGAAGACCAGGGATGGCAAAGTGGAACTGCTTGTTAATTCCCAGCTCTATCATCCGATTTGAGACATTCATCTTTTCTTTGTAAAGAAATACCTTCAAGATAGTCCTATTTGATTATAGTTCTATTTTGATGATGGGCTTCATGAGGGATTGAGAGAACTCCTCAAATTTTAACGGCACATGCATTCTGATTTGAGGGTTTCCTTAAGTAACTAAAACAGTGTTTTGGCGGAGCCAAAATTTTGATGAACTTGATCTGATGATGAAGACCAGGGATCGCAAAGTGGAACTGGTTAATAAACCTAGCTCTACTTATTATCCTAGTTGCGACATTCATCTTTTTGATTTGATTTATATTCTGATGATGGAGTTCTAGAAGAATTCAGAGAACTCTTCAAATTTGAACGGCAGGTCAATTGTGATTAGAGGGTGTTCATAATTAGCTTAGGCATTTTCTTACTGTGGCCATCATTTTGCTGGAGTGGACCTGATGTTGATAATCAGGGATGGCATAATGAATATGCTCGTTAATTTACAGTCTGTCATCCAATTTAACACATTGTTATTTTGTTTGTTTAAAGGTCTACAAGGGAGTTCCGTTTGATTATACTTCAAATGTAATGATGGAAGCCCTAGGACATTAAGAAAGCTCCTCAATTTTCAATCGTACACGTGCGGTGTATTGGATATTTGTGAAGTAAACTGGCTAACTCAAACAAATTCTTAATTTCACTTTTACCGGGAACCAAATGAAGTCGGTTTTTTTTTCTTAAAAATTATAAAGTAAATGCTTTCTAAAGTTCGACTACACATACTTGTGTCGTCACGCGTTTGTATGGCAAGTCCTCGTCCAGAGCTGCCGTCGCGGTAACTGACAAATTGCGCGCTCTTTGTTTCACCTACACAGACTAGCACTATCAGGTCCGTTAGCTTATTATATAAGCTTCGTCCATGTAAAATATATTTGAAAGGAAGTCGATTGGCTTGCTTTTAAAATGCGTATTTCGAAATTCCACGGTAATAGGTGCCAAATTTGGCACCCTCGGTATTAGGCACCTTTACCTTAATATAAACACATCAGACATCACACTTTTTTCTTACCTTTTATTAGTGTGGATCCGTATTATCCGAACTATCCGGATATCCGGATCCATTGAATTTTAATATCCGAAATATCCGGATCCGAAACATCGACTGATATTGCAAACCCTACTTACAACCTTTGTGCCAATACCAGTACCATCTCGCGAGGTCTACAACTCTCACTGAGCCGCTAGAGTCAAACCACGATAACTCATCTCAGCAAATGAACTGTCAAACACAAAAAAACTACAGATGGCAATGTTATTGTTCGACGATAACTCGAGTGTCGTTGATCGCATCATCATGAAATTAGGCAGGTGGTTAGAAAGTTCGAATATGAACCAAATCGGTCAAGGGGTTGCCGAAATATAAGGGTCGCGAGTTCAGGTTCGAGGCGAACCACTAATTACTTGCATACTGTAATGTAAATTTGTTGCCAAGCCTCAACCAACCGCCTCTCGGAGCTAAACCTATAGTGATATCTTCTTTCTTACCTAAACCGAGCCACGAAGAGCCCCGTATTTGTAACTTGAACCGTCAGTGTGGATCGAGTACTTCTCGTATAATCAGCAACAATGACTGCAATGCGGCCGGGTGTACTAGAATGTTATAAATGTAATATAAGTATAATTATAAAAAAATTATAGTGGCTAATTAAAAAATAATCGGTAAAGCCAATCTCTGGAATAGGCTACTAGAATTTGGCGCAATAAATGATTATCTTCTATATTTTTTGACTTAAGAACCCAGCATTGGTTGAATTCAGGTGTGTACGACGGCTACGTATTAAAAAAAATTGTATTCATATTTTCTTTGTTTTGAACTCTGGAAAGCTGTCGGCTTTGTAGTAATGTCATTATACTTGTCGAAGCTAACTTCACGTTGAATCTTATACGAGTGAAATTCGTTACGTAATCTCTGCTGTGACATTGACAGAGAACGATTAACGTAACAATTTATATGTCAAAAACAATTCGTCTTTGACTAATATTGTTTTCCTGCATATTAGTGACGTCATACCACAGATCATCTATGGACTACTATGGCTGACATAGTTTTCGCCGGATTACGCAGGGTAGGGGAACCAAAAAATGAACGGTGAATCGCTCACCTAACCTTTGTATTTTTTTTCGTATTTTATAACCAATTTTTGATCCTTATGTCCTTTGAAATAAAGTTCAAATTGTTGTAATTTTTGGTTTGTTTACATTGATTTCAAAATCCTAGAATAATTGGTCCAAAATAAATCACTAAGCTCTCAAGAAGCAATAAAGATATGGTTTGAAGAGTGCAAACTTAAACAAAAATTTTTACAGTGTGAAACCAAATATTTACCATTTCAAAATTATGAAAATATAATTTTATATTTAATGAAATAAGGCAGAAGGTGTCTGGCTTATTACAGCACAATGCTGATGAAATGAACTAACAAAATAACCCAATCGTTTATGTATTGGAATGAAGCCCAATAGATGAACTAGTAAAATCTCTTAGTTCATGTTTTAGGTATAGTTTAATCCAGTGAACATGCCCCGTTTCCATACTAAAATAACCCCCAAAATAATTGAGTTCGACAAGGAAAGTTCCGTTCATCTTTTAGTCAAAATATCAAGGAACAGCAAACTTAGAAATTTAAGAAATAAATGGAATATCTACCGTTTCCGTAAGGATTTGAAAAATCATTTGAAAAACTAACCTTCACCCAAAACTTGAACGCAGTTCATCTATTGGACAAGTCACACAATATTGGAACCATAACTTGAATAGTATTTATATCATAAAATAAGTTAAAATATGCCTTTATCAATAACGTACAGAGTAGCGGGATTAGTCTAGAATCATAAATTGCAAGAGGTGAGCAGGGCTGGGAACGAAACCAGCGACCTCCTGCTTTCGCGGCAGACGCCCTAACCACTGGGCTACCCGATCACGGCAGCCAGAGTCCGAAATTTCCTAAGTATATGCAATCCTTTCTTATTTTAAACGTTTAAGGTACGTTCCGCCAATCCTACAGCTCAGACTTACGTCTAGTGCTGTCTTCTAGATAATATTTACAGATTATTTTCAACTACGAGTAGAAGCGAGGGTGACGTCACCATTTTATACAATTGTAAAGTTATACAAGTAAAGAGATGTCCCAGCCCTGCTCACCGGGGGTCTTGGTCACTTTTTCTGTAGTATATGACGTCTCTTGCAATTTATAATTTATATATAGTAGTGTGACTACTTTAAAAAAAACATGAATCAAAACATTTATTACATTTTAATAAATGATTTGATTCGTGCTTTACAATTGACAACATTTCAAAATTTGTAATGTGGGATAAATCGAAAACCATTTCGGTAAATATGCTTCCTGTGCGTAAGAATGCTGTCGCGCACAGCGCGATGCACTATGGTAAGTGTTCATTCACTAAGTTTTGTAGTGAGGCAACACTGACAGCGAGAACGTCAGTCGAGATGGCGGGAAAAACACTGTGACACGATGGTGGATAAAATACAGTGTGGAGGTAGGTGCATATAGGCGGTGGAACGGCGCTGGGTGCAAGGAAAGTGGCCTTGCATGAGCCTCCACCGGATCACAGGAGATTGGCCTGGTAAGCGCTATGCACATTGTTTATACTATAACTGACATTCCAAGCTACATGAGGGTGGAACAAGGGGTTAACTAACGGACGTGGTTAACGTAGTTTCACTAGATCGTAGTTCAATCTTGCGGTGTACATATAGGCACCTAGACAAGCAAGGACATTGGACAGGGCAGCCCTGGGCTCTCCAGAGTGTGTACCGGATGCACACAGGCAATTAAGGCATGTAGTACGGTCGGTTATGAGTTGGAGTAAAAGGGCCGGGTCTAGGGGGTAGGCTTATGGAGGACCCCGTGGGGGCACCGCCCCCATGTCCAGCTGGTGCCACTGGGCACCAGGGTACTAGTTGATAGTACCTAGTCTGGAGGCGTAACTGATCGTACGAGAGAGTCACTCTGGATAGGCCAGTAGACCAGACTCTCATGATAGATATGTGCGATGCCAACTCTGAAGTAAATACACATTAAATTGCTAAGTCCAAGGTGCCCTCTTGTTCGACTTTCATGTAGCATATCGTTGTGTATTTCTATCTGTATACTTTGTCGTCCTAGCGGATCTGTACCCAAATAGAATTCAGGCAACTATGTCGTTTATACTTGGGTATAGATGGCGCGATAAAAGCGATTATTTTATTTTTTTACCCATTATTTCCCCAGAAAATTGCGAAAAACAGTAAACCGGAAATGTGACGTAGATAGTCCGTACAGAGACAACACACAATTTTTTTCTATGAAAAATGTATTGTCTCCGGTTGTCTCACACTGGTCAACACTGTCGAAAAATGTCAAAATGTCACTGTCAGTTGCCACTTTATTGTGTTTACGCTTCTTTCAGGATCCTTTATTTCACTTTTAATTTGTATTGAACTTGAAATATTTAACGAATGGCTTTTAATACGGACACTGTTACTTCTTTCTATGACATCATCGCATTTAATACGGACATTGCTGATTATTTCGACGAAAACTTGGCATTTCTATTTGGACTTGTAAAATGAAGACATCGGATGGATTCATGCAAGCTTGTAGCACGAACATGCCATGGGTTCATACTGCTATATGCTAGAGTTCACGGTGTCACATCAGACTTTGTAGGTAATTGAAATAAAATGCCCTACTACAAGAAAAAAACTATGTTAAACTGTGTAAAGAATAATTTGTGAAAAATTCAGAACACAGGTACACCGGTCCCCCGACGCGACAAAATTTAATCAAAAATTTCATACGTACGGTCAACACAAGTGGGTCTAACGAAGCTAAATTTTAACGAGTTCTCATGTCTCCGGGGCGTGGCCAGACTCAGGCAAGAGACGCGTTGTGATTGGCTAAAGCGCGCGGTAAGCGATCGTGTGACGCGGCGCTAGAGAGGAGTATAAGTCGATAAACTGTTATCCATTGATATTTGATGCGCTCTGAATATTAATAAATACAGTAAAATCCCAGGACAACCAAATCAGTCGTGGTTAAAAATATTGCAGAAAACGATGTGTAACAATAGTTATAATCATGACCATATTAAGTATATTGACGTTAAACCCGTGTGTATGTATTACTTCGGTGATCGGACGAGAACCGGTGTGTTCAACGTGGTATGGTCGTTGGCTAATGGTGGGTTCAAGAGCCTGAAACAGAGGCAGCATCCTAGAACGGTACGCGCACAGTCGCATACGCATTGCCTTTCGCAGGGGCGCAAGGCACTTTGATAAAGTAACCACAACATGATATTGTATTGCAGGTTCCAAACGTGGTGTGTAGTATTGGCCATTTTTGATTAATCAATTACCTCAAACCACGTTATATCTTCCAAGTAAATGAACTTTCAAACTTTAGAGTGTTATTTTAAAGTCAAAATTCTATGAAATAATGACATTTACTTAACACTTTCATAGTTCGTGCTATCAAAATCTAGGAAACTCAGGATAGACAGACCCTAATACTTTATAGATCTAGTTTCATTGAATGCAAACAACTATTTATGATTCAAGATCATTGCATAATGAGCCATCCTCCAGCTAACGTTAATAACACGTTGAAGAATATCCAAGCATCAAATTATCCAAGCGTTCTGAGCAGGTGTGAGGTGAAACAGAGAAGACCCGTAAGTATTTTAATTTCCGACATGTGTACAGAATGAGCCCTGCTATTTACTGTTAAGTACACACTTCACAGTAGCAGGACTCATCTGTTTAAAGGTCGGAAATTATAATAGACCCTGGAGGGAAAGTGCCTTAAAACCTTAAGTTAGCTCGTTTTACTCAAGGGGAACATAAAAAACTGCTTTCAAAGTATTTTTGATTTTCGCTTGTCTCGCCTAGGAGTCGAATTCAATACAAATTAAAATAAAAACGTTATTTTATTACACTTGTCCATACAGTTAATGTCAATGGTAAATTTTCTCCCTGAAACATTTTAGTCTTACACTCGTCGGACAAAAAGCAAATACAAATATTCAAAGATAAACCATAAATAAAGACGTCTCATCAAATATACCCATAAAAACAAAAATTTTGGACATAAAACTTTAAAAAGTTTGGGTTTTAACATACTCGATGTTACCCTTGATTTTCTTTAAATGGATAACAAACACTACAATAATAAATATATACAGATACAAAATAAATTTGTGTACTACACAAACCTACCGGAAACCGAAAATGTAATTTCTTATTTGAGTAAAATCAAGCCAATCATTTATCGACACACATCGGCACGGGTGCACCGCTTCTCTAGTTCCCGGCAAGGCACAAGCGGCCGTACCAAGTAATAATCATGTGGTTGTGGATATCGCTAGCAATTCGATACATTGCGCGGCTGCTTAACAAATTGCATCGCGACACAACTTGTTTGCTATTCTAAGCCGTCAATGTAAAACGCCTGTACAATTTGTTACAGATCAGTTCAACCAATTAGTCCGGCAGAGTAAAATCATACGGTCCTGGATATATTTGTAAAAATGCATGATTTTATCAAGTAAAAACTAATGAAATGAATACAATACATGTGGTACGTGACTCCTTAGTCCTTGAAGTTTTTGTTTTCATTCATATTTTTGCTCGTAACAACGTAGCAGTTCGGCATTTTATGAAAATATCGGAGCATATTTTACGATTGCGGCTAAGATGCAACTGGCTCGCGTCGAACAGTAATATGGCCATCTGGCCTCATCGCTGCGACGCGCGACACACCTCCGTTAGCTATCTATTCCTTTTTCTTTTATCTATGGGTCAACAGCAGGCCAAGATAACCATTTGCAGTTCAAAATTAGCGGTTATGCCTCCGACACAAAGGTGGCACCACGTCCCGAGTAGATAGTCTGACATGCTTTAGTTGGTACTTACGTAGTGTTAAAAGTAATTTTTTGCTTTTTATAGGGTTTAGCATTTAACCTTTTCTCATATTAATTGCGTAAGTACTTTTTTTGGGTCGGGGGTTTTTTAAATTTTTAATTTAATTTTTATTTCATGCTTTTTGAAGGAGCTCCTTAATTTTTCATTATTTCATTTAATTTCTTTTATTCTTGCCATTTAAGGGTAATTTTGTGTTTTATTTTAAAATTGTCTGTTATATCAAGTCTATGCAAGTCTATGCAAGTCTATTAAGCCGCGTAAAAAGTTTAGATGGGGTCGCTATATGTGATCTCGACCAAAGGAAGCTGTTTAACAATCCTCATGACAAACTGGCTCTGGGAGAATTGCACAGATTGAAAAACAATAAAGATTAAACTTTGGTCATTCTAGATTTTCAGCAAAAATATAAATCGGTTTATCCGTTTCATTCCGGCATTCCAGGGTTTTATCCGCCACATCCCATTTCCAGCATCAGGTCCTCGTCAATTAGAAACATAAAGAGAACTGGTTAAGACAAATCCAACGAGCCCAAACTCGATGGGTTTACTAAAAGGCAGTCCAGGGTTACGTCTCCTATCTTCGTGCTCTAACAGCAGACCAGCTCAGTGGTTCCGGAAGACATTAGTGTTTCAAATGTCAGATCCCACCTATGCTTGCAAGTAAACTGAGCGTGTAACATTCCTATCACACCTAACAAACGACCTGATGACCTTGAAGAACTGAACCGATTTCCACCAAACATAGCTAAGAACACTCTCGACTGATATACCTTTCAAACAAAAAAAACCGCATTAAAATCGGATCATCCGTTTGGAAGCTACGTTCCCTCAGACAGACACATACACGTTTACACACCACACACAGACACGTCAAACTTATAACACCCCGTCGTTTTGCGTCGGGGGTTAAAAATGGCAATTACAGTGATAACAGTTGGGTTTGCAAGTGGTTTTTCTAAATAGTAAAATGGATTTGATCGAAAATAGGATAACAGTGATTATGAAAACTAAAACACGTAGGTTTTTAAAGAACGATTAGCTTGATCACCTAAGAGTTGTTGAAATTCTTATAAGTATGTTGAAGTTTTCATGGTATGATGCAATATTTGATTTGAATGGTTTTCGGTAATTGTGGGGATTTATGGAGAAATAATGTAATTGGGACATTTCACGTGAAGCGGACAGGGAAAAAAAAGTGAGGTTCTGAAAATCGACCACATTCGGCCCATTTGTACTTCTAGTAGGTATGAATGTGTACGCAAAATTTTTTTTTTTGTATAGTGTATATTTACCAAGTTATAGGTTTCAAAAGAATTGTCGTTGATTGGTACTACAATTTTTCGAAAGTAATTTTTCGAATATAACAAATCTACTATAGAATATTTTACATAGCGATACATATTAAAAATATACTGTTCTTTTTGACAGTAAAAAAAAATTAAAAAATTAAAAAAAATTAATGGCCAAAACCGGAAGTAAACTTTTCAAACCAGAATTACAGTCACTTCGACCTATTTTTTTTTATTTTTTTTTCTTTCAAAATATAGCTTAAATGATAATGAAAGTACACTAGAAAATTTAACATGGGATCTCTATTAGTTTAGGAGATACGTTGAATAATATACACCCGCGTCGCAAGGGGCGTCATATGTAGCACTTGCTTAGATCGGTTGGTGTGCGTCAAATAAAATGGCTTGTATAAATTACTGTGATAAAATAGTTCAAACATAATAAAACAACATTGGTACAACACAAGAACTGTTTATTTTGTAATTTTAACAATTTTACAATGGGAATCTATGGCAGAACTGGTCCTCTTTACAAGAAGGCCTGTGGTTGTTGGAATGAAGCTGTGAAACTTTTTGGTTCCTGAAATGGTGACCGTAGACGCAAACCGGGGTTCCAAAAAAATTCTCTGACGCTCTATATCATCTTTAGAACAGAAATAAATGGCGGTTTGTTTTAAAGATGATTTTGCCCATTCATATAATCGCATTGGTGTTATAATTGCTTTACTTGGAGGTAACTGTAAACTTGCACGCGCAGCTAAACGTTTCAGATCATCCTAGACCATTTTCTGCAGGAGGCACATACGTAAAGATCTTGTGAAAAACTCCACTTTTGAGCTAAACATTTAGATATTTTCCTTAAATTTTTAAATTTTCGATGAAGTACCAAGTGAAATGGGTTAAAACATCGATCACCATACGGCGCCATTAATAATAACAACTGTCACAGATTAAGACGTGCACAAGTCGCTGAGCGGTTAAAGCAACACTAAAGTTTAAGTTACGAAACCGCTAGGCGTCATATTTCTATCTCTTTCTTGTAGATAGGTTTGACCGTTTGACTCTATCTGAGACAAAAAAGTACTACACGTTACTAACAGATGGCGCTATTAGTCACGTTTCGCAAATAATAAAACTTTTCTACTGCTCCAAAAACGTTTTTTCTTTATAATATATTATTAACTTATATTTGTATTATGTAGTTATATTTATATTATATTATATTAATAAAACTTATTTCATATCATTAAATGAGGTTAAATATACGCTAAAACGATATAAAATATTAATAAAGTTGCAATATCGCGCAAAGTGCTAAACCTTGCAAGCGCTACATATGACGCCCCTTGCGACGCGGGTGTATATTATTCAACGTATCTCCTAAACTAATAGAGATCCCATGTTAAATTTTCTAGTGTACTTTCATTATTATTTAAGCTATATTTTGAAAGAAAAAAAAATAAAAAAAAATTGGTCGAAGTGACTGTAATTCTGGGTTGAAAAGTTTACTTCCGGTTTTGGCCATTAATTTTTTTTAATTTTTTAATTTTTTTTTACTGTCAAAAAGAACAGTATATTTTTAATATGTATCGCTATGTAAAATATTCTATAGTAGATTTGTTATATTCGAAAAATTACTTTCGAAAAATTGTAGTACCAATCAACGACAATTCTTTTGAAACCTATAACTTGGTAAATATACACTATACAAAAAAAAAAATTTTGCGTACACATTCATACCTACTAGAAGTACAAATGGGCCGAATGTGGTCGATTTTCAGAACCTCACTTTTTTTTCCCTGTCCGCTTCACGTGAAATGTCCCAATTGTTAAAAAATATGCCTATCGTATCTTCGGTGGCCCGAGAGGCGGCCTTGAGCGATACGGTGTACCAATAGCAAGGGTATATCAGGACACAAGACAGGCAGGAGAATCCTTGGAGATCGGATCATGGTTAGGTCGAGAACCAACCGTGACGACCCTTGGACACATGGAAGGTGTATGGAAGTGTTAAAAGAACTGCCTGTGTTAAGAAATAAAATGTATGTATGCGCGCTCGAAATAAATAATTACCTTGTGTCCTGAGCAAATAAATAAAATGTATATTAAGGTCGGCCGACCATCAATATACCCTTGAAATAAGAGATGCACGCTTCAGATGCAGTTTATGAAATGTATGAGATATATAAGTTGTTAAAAAGAGGAAAGACATATTTTGAATACATAAATATGATATAAATTTGAGTAAGAAAACCTTGCAAGTAAAAGTGAATACTGAAATAATAATTTAAAAATCAACAAGAGGTTGCAATTACAAGAATAAACATACGTATTAAATTAACCCTTTGACCGCCGTTGTCACCGATACTAGACAACGATAGTACGATACACTAACGCCGTCGTCTTGTATAGAAGACAAAGTTTCAACCGCTTACTAAATGGTAAAATAATAGAATTTAAAAATTATTTTGTACTCATGTCAACTTGTTAAACCTTTGTTTTTTCATACATTTACTTTTTAAGCAGCTATATGAATCCATTATTTCATAATAAAGGATTTAAAAAATATGCTTATAATTTCTACATTTTTCGGTGTCACTGTCGCCGTAGGCATGTATAAAAGACAGCTAGGGATGGGAAAGTTCAATCGATGTGCAAGTTTTTAAAATGAATATGTTTTCACGAATCTGGTTTTATTTAAGCGTTCAAACATTTAATCGCCAATTATTGTCATGGTTGGTAACTACTCGTAGTAAGTAGGTATATGTCGAAAAAAAGCTATAATAATCCACCATTGCGGTTTATTTGCCGAATAAATTATTGACCGCAGCAACGGCGGAGGTCTACATTTTAACTCGATATATATATACATAACCGATATATACAGTATGTATCACAACGAAGAGCAAACCTTAACCCCTCGTATGCGTCCTGTCAAATTAGATCATTGAAAAGGTGACCTTGACACTTCCAACAATCGAATCGAATTCCTGCGCACGGATACGTGTCTAAGCATAAGATGGGTTAAAACTGGTTGACGGGGAACTCGAGTACAATGTAATAACGTGCATTTCACGTGCCTAAATACATGTTTTATGGCATAAAATTACTAAATGAATTACTCGAAGACCATATTTTTGCAGACGGTTAATGGTTTTTGTAACATCCTATAGGGTTTGTTTACGTTTTTGATTTTAGACAGTGCATGCGTATTGCGTACTGTTGATATGTAGGTAGGGGCAACTAATCAACATTAACGTTGTTATGTCAATGCACATGCGCTTTGAGTTCTGTTTATAAGTAAAACCTAGGTAATTATTTTAATAATGGCTGTAGTCATAGGCAACGAGCAAGCGCTTTGTTAACTGTTTATTTGTAACTAGGTAAAAATCCAAACTTCAACAAGGTTTTACGCCTGTCTGTCAGTTGGTAATTTAATAAATGTCATGTATAAGATTGTAAACAAATAATACAGAGGAGGTGCAAAATAATAATAATAAATGTATATTTTTATACCTCACGTAAAACCTGTCGTATTTTTGATGAATTAGGTACCATGCTCATATTTATGATCTAAACATTAACGGGTTTCTTTTTTTGCCTTTCGTTCTGATACATACTGTATATATATATTATTAAATTCACCTGTTAGTTTTCTCCGAAAACTCTCCGGTAAGTATGTAAATTTATCGAGACACGATGCGCGTCCCTAATCTTATGGTTTATAAACCTATTTAACTCGCGCGTAAACAGTATTTGTCAGTCTGAACTAAAGACGAGCCATGCGCGCCGTTGACATGTATAGAAGACTACTCTTACAGGCTAGTGCGGTGATATTACTTCATGATTCGATAATGTTTAGTTGTTGTTTTTCATGATAAAGTCCTTTATTTTCAACATTTTCTTGAATAGTAAATCTGTTTAGATTAGAAATTTTGAGAGAAATCTAAGTTTGGAAATAAAACTATTTGCAATCCCTAAACTTTTTATTAGTTGTTTACTTAAAATTTGGTCTGGCGTGTGAGTGAGCGTCTTGACGGACAGGGTCCGGCGGCCAAAAGGATTATAAAGGATTGTGAAAGTAGTGTATTGACGAATACCTACATTATGTTGGAAGTTTGAAATACATACTTCATAGGGAGTTTTCATTTTATTTTACTCTTTGTTATAGTTTTATTGTGTTTCTTTATGAATCATAACGGTGTGAATAGCGTCGTAATTATGAAATTGTGTTGGTTATTCTAAGGTTCGTCATCAAAGCGGGCATAAATACTATGTACTTGTTATAAGATTGTTTCTAGTACCTAATGTTCAAGGACAGTCATATTTTTTGAAAAATTATCGTTATCCAGCAATTTAAATTAATTTTCTCTTTTTATTATGATGTTGACTTGATTCTTTATGGTTTTAATTAGAAGAAAATGTTTTTTATTTGTCCATACTAAATTCATGTTTTGTTTTTAGTTTTCATTAACCTTTTAATCATTTTTTTTTTTAAGAGGGAAGGTGTAGTGTGTGTACCTACTACACGTTACCCACACTTATGCTTAGCATGTTAGTATATATAAGGCGCTGTACGCATTATTTATCATTCATTATATTGGACTTCAAGGGGGGTTCACTCTGCCGATCTTCATGAAATTACGAGTATAAGTACATGCCAGCGGCACCCTCGAGGTTGCTTATTCAGTGGTTGGCTCGCCGTGGCCCGCGACACTCGCGCGCATGTCTCCCGCATGCCAACGTCGCAAGCGCGTATTACGATGAATTCAAATAAGGGCAATGAAATATTGTATTGCTGCGGGTTGCAGAAACAATGTCCAAATTTCGGATTGCACGTTTTTCTATGTTTCGACGCGTGAAAAGGATACCGAAAGGTGATACCTCACCATAGGTATAAATAAGCACTAAATGCTTATTTATACCTATACTTTCATAGTAAATTGAACACAAGAATCAAGTAAATACCCCAACAGCACAGTGTTATACTTGAATTAAATAGGTATCTGTCAACGGCATATCTACATATGTATAGGTATAGTCAAGTGCAAAAATATGGTTTGACATAATCGTCTCATAAATATGGTACTACGCTCTTATTACACTGGCATAAGGTGCTATGGGACATATTTTTGAGTAAGATGTGCACCACCATATTTTTACACTTGACTGTACCTACATCAAATGAAAATCCCGAGATCGTGATTAAATCGGTACCTACTTATTGGACTCATTTACACCTGGCCAAGTGGCCACAGAATAAATAATATTAATAGTACAACTGGCGTGCGACCGCGAACCGTAACGAAGATCGTAAAGTCTATCTCCGTCTCTGTCACTCGAATAGTAAGTGTGACAGAGACGGGGATAGACTTTACGATCTTTGTTACGGTTCGCGGTCACAAGCCTGTTATGTTTTCGGTGTTATTTACCTAAGTAGCTGCTAAGTGTAATAATTTATGCATGTAGATTGTAGATATACCACGCGTGCTATCTAATATTTATAATTCGCGTATTCGTTTCTGACAAAGTCGATGCTTGCGCCACAGAATAGATAATAGTGCAAAGCTACCGTATCCGCTTACGATCAGGCGGACCGTACGCTTGTTTGCCACCGACGTCGTTTAAAAAAATGACAACCCTATCTTCAGCAAGGTGCGGAGTAATATCGACCTTCGCGCCGGGTAATAGAACTCAATGACGGCGCGGCTCGCGTGCGGTCCGTGCTAATAATAATTAATAGGCACGTAAAAAGGCGGCATTCGTGAACATCAAAACAGAGAGTCTTCTGTACTTGTGCCCAACATCATAATTCGAGCACCATGTTTAACCGCACAGAAATATACATAGAACCATAGAATTTGTTTTTTTTTATGTCGCAAGTATCTAGTGGTCGTTGGCTGTATGTATTTTTTCCTTTGTCAGTTTAGGGTTAGTACGCAAATTAAAAAAGTTAGAGCAGCGGACAATAATGTTTCGTTCATACGTTATACATTACTTCACGGCCTCCGGCCAAGAAGTAAATGGGGGGAGGAGCCATAAACAAGAAACTTCATGTCTTCATTTCGTGACATAAATGCATACATTGTATGTATATGTGAATCCTGACCCACCGTGATACAGTTTAAACTAGTACGGGGTCAGATACACTTACTTACCTTTGGTTTTTACCATAGTATTCTAATAAGAGTTAAAACAAAACAATGTAAGTAGTACCTAAGCACTTTTGTCAACTCAATAAAATACTTTTTATTAAATTGCAACGGTTAACACTCACGTATTTTTATCACAATAGGCGTGACATGTTTACGAGTACTAGCCGCGAAGGTGATAACACCACTCTGTCCGACGATGTCTGCCCGACGAAGACGAAACATGTCACGCCTATTGTGATAAAAATACGTGAGTGTTAACCGTTGCAATTTAATATCAATATGTCTCACGAAAGTTTAAATTATAAAATACTTTTTACTTTTACATTTACGATCATGTTTGAGAAAAATTGTACAATGTGTTTATTGTGCATTCAAGATTATCTGGCGTGTTTCCACTTGAACGTAAACAATAGGGGTAATAAACCAAACACTCATAGAGCCCATTCATTTTTAAAGGAGCCGTTTCGGCCTTATCTATTTTATTGCAAACCAACCAGTGTTGATACTTTTGAATATTCATAGATGCTGCCGTATGTGAAACCAAGTTTCTTCAGTAAACTCCAAAGAGTAGTCCTACAATATTCAAAGCCCACATCACTCGTAGTCACTTTTTTGTAGATAGGCATCAGTTAGTGTTGGCACGCAATTATTTGCATAGAAACCATGAACAATTCTGACTAGATTATCCACCACAAAACTATCAATTTTGTTAAACGCTGTTTTGGCTCTTTTCCGAGGTGAAGTAATTGGTCCATTTGATAATTCGCGGTATCGTTCGCTCTGATACTTTTGTCAAGCGGGAAGTTTCTTTCAGAGCACCTTTCTCACTCACAACTGCAATTAAGTTAAAATAAACGTTCAAGAGAATTATTTGTGCATCACGACTTAGATGCTTGTTGAACACATTCGGATTATCGTCTTTATTATTTTCACATGGCACAGTAGAAGTTGATTTCTCCCAAGGACGAAACATATCGAAAGACGTAATATTTTCACTGAACTGATCTCTTCGAAGTTTAAAAAACAACTGAGTGGTATTTCTATTTGCTTATATTATTAAAAGGAAGACAACATAGAGAAAGTATCAAAAACGTTTGAAACACCGCCTGCCGCACGTGTTTTGCAAGTGTTTACAAAGAATTCACCCGCCACGACTTAATCCTATTGTTATTGCTAATGACGGTCTCAAGTGGAAACACGCCAGATAATCTTGAATGCACTATAAATGTTTATGACGGAAAAGTGTTAAAGTTTTAGTAAAATATATGCTTAAGCTTGTAAAGTACATCAGGATTTGATTGTTGTGATTTTTAGGAACAAAGTTCATCTATTGGGGGTTGTTCATATTTTGGTTCCTCTACCCTAAAAGTAAAAAATAACAATATTTTTTGCAGTTTTCCATGGCATAATTAAATATACATATAATTTTGTTCTCTTAATTAGTCATTAATTAATAAGATAAGACCAACTTAAAAAAAGGGTCAAGTAGCCTATTATTGGACTCAACTTAATCATGTCTCCTAGCTATTAATTGTATCGGGTGCCCCTATCCTAAGTTACTAACGACAAAGTTACGTTGACACCCGGAAGTCCGAGACGTACTTACCTAGAATAAACTAGCTGATTGTCATCTGCCCTTGCCTCCAAATCTATTTGAGCATGTTTTATCGTCCTGTGCCGCATAGTTAGGAATTTGTCCGATGCCTGACTAACAATGTTTAATTTGTCGCCGATATCGTCGTTTAATGCTCTTGTCACTCGCACTATGACTTTCCGATGACTCTAAAAAATGAAATCAGAAGGCTTACAGCGAACCGCGAACGATGATTTGCCTTTCTTTCGCACATGAGACTAACTACGCATCGCAACTAGGGTGTGCAAACCGGTTTTTGTTTGTATGAAATTTCACTTAATAACCGGTTATTACTTACCCGGGTTATCCATACAATTAATACTGGTTTGCACGCCTTAATCGCAACGCAACAGATAATCAATCAAGTCAGATTAAAGGTTATATATATATTAAAATACTTTCATAGGGTGAATCACGTCAATAAAGTCGGAAATAGCTCGACATGTTTCGGATCAATTTGCGCCGCTTAATATATGCGATGCATGGGCCTATATGTAGCTTAACAAAATCATTATAAAAATAAGATTGTCCCGCACAAGAGCAGCAAACAAATGAATCAATAGGTACCTCTTTTCTCTGGTTAGTAGAGGCGTTTCCAAAAGTTCCTTTTGAAACATCAGCCGTAACATCCAAAACATCTTCTGATGGGATCAATAAATAGTTAGCGTCGTCTGTACTGAAAAATCATGGGCTAACGAAAGAGCAGGTGGGTTAGCATGGTTGCCGTTTTATCGCTTATCACGCTATGCGTCACTTTCGCACATACATACTTGTTAGAACGTGACAGCAACGTCGGTAAACGATAAAAACCCGACCATCATAGACTAGCAGGTAGCCTTTCAATTCGACGATATTTTAATAACATTTTTTTTCCCCTCATTAGGCTCGGAAAGCGATTTTTTATCTTTTAAAACTAGCGGGACAAAACGCATTTTATCCACTAGTTGGGAAACTAATTTGACTTTGCTCTAATTCCTATGACTTACCTACCGTCCAGTATAGGTGAGACATAACTAGGTATATGGCTATAATATGCGCAATTGTAGGTCACATTTTTAAATTGGTCAAGTCTTATCCCGCACTTGGTAAGCTATTGGCAATATCTAAGTATGTAAGTACCGAGTGTACTCTATTGAATGGTTTCTTTAAGATAACTTACTTGTGATGTGGATAAGATTTGTAATCGTATGTTGTCTTTATTTTCCTGGCGATAGTAAGGGCAAAAGTGTTGTATTAGACTCGGCGGTAAAATTTGTATAACTCGCGTGCCTTTGAGATCCTCGCTGCTCGTGGCTCAGTTTTGAAATCATTCGCTTGCTCGGGTGTCAATATAAGCCCGAGATGTAAACAAATTTACCCTCGTATAATAAATAATTATTAATAGCTTATTTGTTATTGTATTTACTGTCAGTTAACCGAAATTAAAAATCAAAGTAGATGATAGATACAAGCACCACAGAATCGAAGTGCAGAACTCGGCGCGTTGTTCTAATTTACCTAAATTAAATGAAACGGTAAGAAGAGTGCATGTACCTACGTGTACTCACAATCCTCACACATATGAAAACGACTAGAATAAAAAAAACAAGTAGATATACGATTAAGGATTATAAAATAAAGTAAACTTCGTACCAAGGGAATCCATGGCGCTTGATGCCGAGTTCATACTGTCTTCTAACTGAGGAACCAATAAACATAAACTTCTCTTTGGCAACAAATACTCCTCGCTCGCTGTAAAATCGACTGGCTTGTAGTGCACGTTCAGGTCTGAACTACTCCATTCCGGAGACACTGAGCTAAGACTGAAATTTTTTAAAACATCATTTGGATTATATAATTAAAACTTTCGTGAGACATACTGACTACTGATATTAAATTGCAACGGTTAACACTCACGTATTTTTATCACAATAGGCGTGACATGCTTCGTCTTCGTCGGGCAGACATCGTCGGACAGAGTGGTGTTATCACCTTCGCGGCTAGTACTCGTAAACATGTCACGCCTATTGTGATAAAAATACGTGAGTGTTAACCGTTGCAATTTAATATCATTAGGATTATTGAATTTATTCATATTCATCGCAATGTTCGTGTGAATCGTAAAGCCCTTCAAGCAAATGATATCTAGTTATTTATTATTATTATACAAGGGGGTTAAGTTGTTGTTTAACTCTCGGGCCTATATTGAGAGCCGAGCAAGCGAATGATCCCAAATACTGAAATCTTGAGCTTTACGAGGGTCTCCAGGCACGAGAGTTGGAAAAAGTTTTCCGCCGAGTGTAATACAACATTTCTCACCATACTATTGCGATGAACATAAAAAACTACATACGATTACAGATCTTATGTAAGTTAACTTGAAGAAAACATTGAAATTAAACACTTTAGAACGGATACGGATTAGTCGCGTTTATGATGATCCTACGTCCAGCGAACTTGTCTTTTTCTGACGTCTACGTCGTTTCTTGTCGCTTCTTTCTGCCCCATAAACCAGTTAGGGAACCGTTCGTAAGTTGTATGTATGTTAATCCTCACAGGGTTTGTTTTACAATTTAAACATTTTAAATTTTTAATTATTGAATGCCTTTCGGGCTATGTATTAGGGCTGAGCTCCTCTGGACATTGTAGACCAACCTTTGTTTTTGTTTTTAATTATTTTTATATTTTTGTATGTAGGTAGTTTGCACAAGTAAGGGGAGAATTCGAATTCTCTCAGCTCAGTCACCATCTTAACCCTGTGAAAACGAGTACTGTAAACGGCTCGAAACGTTGTATCATGGTGTTAATAAACGCGTAATCCGTTCGAAAGTGTTTAATTTAATGAATAACAATCGCGGTAACAGAAGACAATATTTTGAAGAAACCATTCAAAACCCAAGATCAAAAAGGGTCAAAGAGTAACAACCGGTGCTTAGATATTGCCCCTTGACCAATTTATAGATGTACAAGTCTCACTTATACTGGACGCGTGGTGACTTGGTGTGTCAATGGAATTAGCGCAAGCTCGCAAAGTCAAATTACTTTCCCCACTAGTGAATAAAATGCGTTTTCCCCGCTAGTTTAAGCATAAAAGAGCACTTGCTCTTCACTTCTTTCCATCATCAGCACCAAAAATATTTTATTGATAGGGATTAACATCACAGTCTTAAGTTTTCGTTGACTTGGGTGTACTAAACTTTACAAGGTTTTGCATTACCTGACTGGTATGCCTTTCGTTATGTCATTCCATAGAGTATTTCCTTTCAAAGTACTCAACTTCTCGAATAGATGAACATGCACGTAAAACCATAACGTAGGCTTCTCTATTTCATACAAAGCGAATCTTTTCTCCGAAGCGTCAATATTATCAATGTATTGCGGTCGAGATTTGCAGATCTCATTTGTTTTGATGTCATTCAAAACAGTGCTGTCTGTTCCTCTTCGTAAGTCGTTGATTTCGTTGTTTTTGTCCCTGCTATTATCTTCGGGTGCCTTTTGACATGCAATTTATAAATAACAATTATACATCTAAACACTCAAAACGTTGCAATAAACATGTAACGCGTCATCACTGTCACTACATAACATACCTATATAAAATAAAGTCGCTTCCCGCTGTCTGTATGTATGTAAATGTATGTATGCTTAAATCTTTAAAACTACGCAACGAATTTTGATGCGGTTTTTTTTAACAGTTAGAGTGAGTCAAGTCAAGAGGAAGGTTTATATGTATATACTACAATAATACATGCATAATATAGTAGTGATAATTTTAGAGGTTTTTAAGTGAAGTAAATACTTAAACACATTTTTTGCGCTTACATTGCAAACGCTGGCCGAACCGTACGAGATGAATCAATAGCTATTTATGCAACAAGTGCGGAAAGTCAGTGATTTCCGACGAGTGTCATATTATTCACGAGCGAGCGAAGCGAAGCGAAGCGAAGCGAGTGTATAAGCCGACACGAGTAGGAAATCCACTTTACGCATGTGTTTCATACAATGTTTTACTATGCATTGTGCGAGTAAATAAAAAATCATATCATGACCAATAGTACATTACTGCAGAGGCCGTGAAGTAAGAGATTGCAAGACGAGTTTGTGGTAGACGGTAGCGGATTAAACAAGTCCTGCAATATCTCTTCCGGCCGAGGCTTGTATAGTGTTTTTCTCAAACATTGTAAGGAAATATTAAATTAAAAAAAACTATTAGGTAAATAGGTTAATAAGGAAAAAAATGTTTAATTTGCCGCCTTATTATTTTTTAAAGATGCCATTTGAATGAGCTATTCGAGCACCATGTTTAACCGCACATAAATATACATAGAAACATAGAATTTGTTTTTTTTAATGTCGCAAGTATCTAGTGGTCGTTGGCTGTATGTAATTTTTCCTTTGTCAGTTTAGTGTTAGTACGCAAATTAAAAAAGTTAGAGCAGCGGACAATAATGTTTCGTTCATACTTACGCCATACATTACTTCACGGCCGCCGGCCAAGAAGTAAATGGGGGAGCCGTAAACAAGAAACTTCATGTCTTTATTTCGTGACATAAATGCATAAGTGAAGATTTGAAATAAGCCTTAGCTGATGAAAAACCTCCTTAGTCTGAGGTGAAATGAAGTACAATATCTTAAAACTAAACTTAAACCCGAGGGAGTTATATTGTAGGTACTAAAATCCATAACCACCTAAGGGACTAAATCGGCTCTAACCGCTCTATACGCCTGCGCGTTATAACACCATTACCGAGCAAGTGTGATGAAAATATATTGCACCCGTGCGAAGCCGGGGCGGGTCGCTAATTCGTTATAATAAAAAAAAATCAACACCCTTAATTACTCCACTCACTTCATTACCAATAAATATATCGGACTGAATGCCCATTAATGGGACCCCCTATATTAGACCGTTTGTTCAAACTACTACGAGTATCCCTAATTCGGTTATCCGGCATTGAGTATTTAAGGTAAAGGCGCCTATTACCGCGGGTATCAAATTTGGCGCCCATTTTGGTACAGTCAACAACACAGCTGTGTATACAGCCAAAGTGCCAAAAATATGTATACAGAACTTTATTGCCAGAGAATTAAGGTCGTGTATACATATTTTTGGGACTTTGGCTGTATACACAGCTGTGTTGTTGACTGTACAGTGAGTCTACGGGGAAAAAAATTACCCGTGGCACCCCTGTGGTACAAAAGCTGTGGTACCACGGGTAAAACCCCGGGTATAATATAGATCATCGTTAAATTGTGAATTCCCGACAGTTTATAATTTTACTAGGGATATTATAAACTAACCTAACCTAACGTATCCGTTTGTTTATAATCTCGCGCGTTAGTTTTTAGTTTATAAACTAACGGTACTAACAATTCTATGGGGACATATACACTAATGCGATGGTTTTTAAATTGTTTATTATAGTTATCTCAACTTTAGAATACTCGCCACAAATTTTTGGACCTGGAAATAATATTGAAAAAAAAAACCGGTTAAAACTCACGTGTTCCGTGACCGTAAGAAGATACGACAACGCAGACTTGCAACCACGACGAGTCGACGACGTCGGATTGCCCGATCCCGTTTACATCAGCGCGCGTACCACCCGTTATCTCTACACCGATCGCAGTCAGTGCTCTGCTGTCTGAGCCGCGGAGGTGACAACATCACCCTGTCCGACAATGACTGCCTGATGCAGTCGAAACATGTCACATCACACCTATTGTGATAAAAATACGTGAGAAAAACCTGTTTCTTTGTTCAATATTAATGTCAGTATGAGTCACGACTTAAATTGTATATTTTACCCTCACCCCCTTTAGAACGTCGAGTGATTTTGTGCAAAAGCCCTTTATGCTGTATGTTTGCTAAATGTCATTAGTTGTATACGAGTACAAATATTCCAACCTTGATCTATTGACGCATACGGAAAGTATTCAACAAACCCTTAATTTTTAGCAAAAACGTTAGGACTAATTGTGTAGTTTCTATAGAAATACTTATTTTGCCACGTTGTTTAATTAAACTGTTATTGAGATATTTAACTAAATTTACCAACTAAGTAGGTATGTAATTTTGGTTGTATGCAGAGGTTGTAATATACACCGTGGAATTTCACGAGGGCCCTTTTTTGGGAATGGGAGTAAGCATAGCCTTAGCTTAGCTCTATGTTTTCTCCATAGAAACTATGTTAATTTGTGCCATCGTTTCTAAATTATGGCCTTCTAAACATCCATGCAAAGTAAACTTGATGCGGACCCTAATCTTCTCTATCTTTCTTTATGCCTCTGAAACTTGGACCCTAAAGACAAGGACAAGGGAAAGGATTGATGCGTTCGAAATGTGGTGCTGGAGGAAAATGCTTGGCATCAAGTGGACAGCCCGCCGCACAAACGAATCAATCCTGAACCAACTGGGAATACGAACCAGGCTCTCCACCATATGGCCAGGTAAGAAGATGGACTGGAAAAGCTAATAATGATCGGCCAGGTGGAAGGGAAGAGCGCCTACTCGGTGAATCGATTTAATTAAGACCTCAACAGGATCCAACGCCCAGGCTTGCCTCTAAATGGCACAAAATAGAAGTGCCTGGAAGAACGTGGTGTGGGATACAGGCAAGAAACCGTGAATGGTTGAACTAAATGTATGTTCATTCAACTCTTTTTAATAAAATCAATTTTCTCGGTCATTAAAAGGAGCTTTGTTACCCGTCATTCTTTAGAGGCATTTGAAATGCTGCTATTTATCACGGTAATGGGCGCCCTTTACCTTAGATTAGAGTAAGTTAGATAGGATGCTCTTGAGACCTATGTGCCATGAGTTGTACGTAGCCGTAGGCGTTAGCGGCTACTGCTCGTTTCTAACGTATATCCGTCTCGCTCCTGCCAGAGTAGTGGTAGGAGCGAAACGGAGATATTTTAGAAACGCAGTCGCTAACGCCTACGGTTTTAACAATGTCTCTAGATTGTTATGTCGTTATTCATAAACGCACTTCAACAACCAACAGTTTAGCTAAATGATTGTTTGTTATCTGTCACTTTGACAATCGCGTAACGCGTTTGTCAGAATGGGAGAAAACATAATTTAACTAAAGCTTCTGTTAACTTTTTTATGAATAAGGCGGTTAGTGTTCAGTCCGCCTTTAACATTATCTTTCTTCTTTTCTTCTTTTAGGGTCTACAGCTAGACTGGCTTATATTAGTTGGGTCCGAATAAAATTCTGACACAGCCCGTCGAGATAAAGTAGGTACATCAATAGGTACCCACATACAGCATGAGATAGTTTGTCAAAATTGTATACGTGTTGTATTGTATGTTGTGTTGTTGACGGCGTGCGAGCGCTCGAAGTATATTTTCTCAATTACTACGTATAAGGTTTATTTCTAAAATGATGCTTGTTTACGGAAGTACACAGGAGGTACTAAATTTTTATATACAAATCATGAAATATAACGCAGGATTTGAACGTTTTCCAATGGTCCACCCGCCATCCTGAGGTCAGGTTGGCGGGTGGACCTTAATTTTGAGATATCTTGTTTCCAGATGAGGTACACAAAAAATTATTAGAGGTACTAAATAGCACGTAAAAGGTACTATATATCTGGCTAGTATTCATTCGAATCCCCCAGGTCCACCCGCCATTCTGACGCTCACGTTAAAAAGTGGTTCTTAGGCCTCACAAAGTATAAATAGGTACTAAGTACCGAGAGAAGTTCTTTTTTTTCCCAGCGTAGGTTCTAAAACAACACTACCTTTGTAAAATAGGAAGCAGAAGAGTATTCTGGTATTTGTCTGTTACTATCCACGCTATCCTCTTCCTCGATGATTACATTCTTCACGTGCCTTTTGGCGCGTTGACCAGGTGCGCTTATTTTTTCGTTTTCTGTCAAAATCAATAAACTTGATTAGTCGTGATTACTGCAAATCCTATACATTACAGCAAAGCTAGATGTAATCATTCATTTGCAAATGCAAGGGCAGAAAATAAGCCTTTGTCTCATTCTTCTTTGAACATAAACATTTTCATCAAGTTTACGTTCGCCTAATGTGAAGGACGGTAAATTACAGAACCCTTCACTGAGCATGGTCCGACATGCTCTTGGCCGCTTTTTAACCGACTTCGCGAATTCGACGGAGGTATTTTGTTTATGTAGGCATGTGTAGTGATGTGCCGAAGAGAAATTTCTCGTTCTCGAGAATTCCTTTCACTGAGAATTCTCAATAATTCTCAAGAAAATTCTCTTGAGCGGAAATTTTAGAGACATGATGTAAAATCTGAAGAACATTAAATGTTACCTTTTCTTAAGTTTTAACATTCACTAATTCTTAACTATTCGTAAGGTATTCGAACCAATTATCAGATTCTAAAAGCGAAATTCTCTTTGTTCCCGAGAATTTCTCGGAAAGATTCTCTATGACAATTTGCTCTAAGAAAATTTGCGGAAAGAATATTTGAGAGAAAAGTACTTCTGTTTTCAAATATGATTGTCAAGAAACTGAGATAGTTTCGGCTTATATTATATACAGCTATTGGCTTAATTGGTTAGTTTCTACCACATCTTCTAAACATTCCGTGCTACAATTTCTTTTCCTTCCCGAGAAATTTCTTGAATTTATTCTCGATTACTAGCGTGCATGTGATACATCATACAGATAAAGTCAATAGTGCAAAAAAATAGATGTAAGTATATATAAAGTTTAGTTATTCATGATGACATTAATGTTTAAAAATATTTTTGCATAACAATGGGTTTTATTGATAAACTAGTTCCCAATTGCTAAGGTGCCCAAGATGCTAGTTTATATCTCAGAAAATTCTCTGGAGAACATTCTTGAGAAGTTTCGTGGAAATTTCTCGAGAGTGAAGAGAATGTTCCCTTTTAACTGTTTGGTTCGATTGAATTGCCTTGTAAATAAATATAAAATAATAATATCAAAACATAGAAACAACAAAAAGTCCAACGTTATGCATATTTCAAGTACTTTCTCTAATTTTTCCTATCACGAGAAATTTCTCGAGAATTTTCTTGCGCTATTCTCCTGTTTCCGAAACTTCTCGAGAACGGCCCATCACTAGGCATGTGTTACAAATTGTATAGTGTATTGAGCTTTATAGTGAGTAGAGTCTTTAAGTAGTTTACTCTAGTAAACATGTAACATTTTACATTGTCTATGCATGTCATGTCTATAGCCCCTCATTCACGGCAGTCCGCCGGCACCTCCGGCACGTAATATAGCATCGTGAATGTCGTTGCCGGATGCGTGCCGTACGGCAACATCCTGCTCATTCACGGCAGTCCGCCGGCACCTCCGGCACGTAATATAGCATCGTGAATGTCGTTGCCGGATGCGTGCCGTACGGCAACATCCTGCTAGCTCCGCCCACCTCCTTGCAGTCCGAATTGCACTAAATTACGGTAATAAACAATTGAGAAATGCGGCAATGCAAAAAATAATAATTATTCATAATTAAAAATGACATAAGAGATGGCGGCATGTTTTAAATTCGAGTACAGTGTATGCGTTAAAACGCAGCGCTGCGCATCTTTCAACGAATAAGTGCGAATTGGACTGCCAGGCTGGGCCACTTGCACACCGTGTGGCCGCTACATCCAGCCATGCCGGAGTGCCGGCGGACTGCCGTGAATGAGGGGCTTTAGCCTGCTCTCTCTTCTAAACTGTCTTTGACACGGTTCGTATGTCGGTTCGTATTTTATCTTATATTTTACATATTTTTAAACTATCCGACAAGATTAAGTGTGTCTATTCTGAATTTCTGAGCAATAAACTACATACTTCACCGCTACGAGTGTCTTTCTGATTACAACAACCCAGCCAGCCCCTCGCTCTCCAAGTCCTAGTATCACATGGTCATAGGCGACCACTTCAAGATCTATCGACCTCTAACAGCATGTTCACCGATTACTCCGAGCTCGGTCGTCCGATTTGGCTGATAATTTTTTGGTCAAAAGCGGTTACTTACCTCCAATTTGGTCCCATATAAACTATAACATCTAACGGTGATTTCGGTGTTTTTTTAAGTAAATTTAGGGTTACTCAAATATTTCTTGCCAGTAGTTGCCATGGACGGTATTGATTAGAACATATAAAACTTTTCTTCTAACAAACTGTGCTGCACTTGGCCCCTGGCTGACAGGACAGAATAACAACAAGAAATAGTTGATTCACACTTAAGAAATTTCTTGCGAAAACCATAAATTTGGTAAGACCTGACGATGGAAACCAGGGATGGCATGTGGAACTTCAGATACATAAGCCGATAAATCAGAGCTCCGTCGTTCAATTTTAGCAATTCTTTTGTTGTAGGAAATGAGTTACCTCCTATGGGACATGGGGCCCCTTAGGAATTTGATGCCGATCTGATGATGGGATCCATGTGGAATTTAGGATACTTAGCATAGGAGTTCCCTATGTTATGGCGATATTGGTGTTTTCTTAAGTGGGTTAAGCATTTTCTTCCGGAAGACCATAAATTTAGTGAAGTAGACCTGACGGTGAAGACCAGGGGTGGCATGTGGAAGTCCACATACTTAAGCTAATAATTCCGAAATCCGCAGTCTAATTTCACTAATTCTTTTTTGTTTATTAGCAGTAGGTACTGGGTTACACATACTAGTACGTACTTAAAATAGACAAATAAAAACATTTTAACAAAAACAAAACTGACTTCATAAAGTGAAAAATAATATTTGTAGTAAAGTAAAAGTATGTAAGGTTCCGAAATAATTGACTTTAGAATATGGGATTTTTATAATTAATTTAAATTCTAAATTAGTATTTTAACGATATTATACTTAAAGTAGTTGCTCAACGACTTGACAACTAAGAACAGATGGCAGCACTACCTGGCCGGTTCGAGGTTGGCGGGTCGTGGGGCGGGAATCCAGGGGTATAAAAAGAGTGAACTTGGCAGGTTCGGACAGTCTGTTGGTGACAATCAAGGACATCAAGGTGTAAAGTTCTAGTTCAAGAATAATAAAAATTGTGAGATTATTTGCGGTATTTTATTGGCTATCCTTATAAGTAATAAATAATTTAAATAATAAGTTCCTAACATTTAAAAATAACACTCCATAAGTCCATATCCAAGTAGCACAAATGTTCTGTATTAAATTAACGCATTTTAATAGTACACCTCGGACCTAACACTCTTAAGAAACTGCTGTATAGTATGCTATAACTCTTGACTTGGGCACAAATTTCAGTCCTCGCAGCTGTACAATTGCAACATAGTAGCATTATATCAGCGTTAATTAAGGCAACATGTACCCTAAGAGCTGAACGGTGCCTGATTAACAGGGCATGTGGTAAGTATTATTGTTGATATGCAGCCATACTCATAGTCATAGGTACTCATATTCATTATTGGGTGATGTGTGTACACCTTAAATGCATTAATGCAGCGTGAAGTGAATTATATACACTTAGTGAAATTGTGGTGCCTTGTGTATCGTTATTATTTTTTACTTCTGTACCAATCTTTAATGTGCTTGTTTAAGTTCACGTGCATGCAAGAAGGGATTACGGTTGCCATGTTGTGATAGATAAATATTTCTTACAAGGTAAGAAACAGGAACATGCAGATCCAAGTCCACCCGTTACATACCATCGAGATCATGCTGGATACCTTTAATAAAGACGGTACATGAGAGGTAGCTGCCAAAATACTGTTTCTATAGAAACATTGGGTTAAAATCAGTAATGGTGCTTGATTCTTATATTCAAATTTATTTTTATGTGATGGTCCTGGCGTAAAAACAGACAACATAATTGACTGTGACTATGCACGAATGACTATGAACGACAGATGTTGGTCAAACGATGTATACTATGTTCACCATTTCATTACTATCGTCTACATAATACTGTAAAAGGATGGCTAAGGGACTAAAAATATAGCTAATTTCCTCTAAATGAACTAATACAAGTTCATATTACAAATGCGTTATACCTACATCAGGCAAGAAGAGTTACTACGACTACGAATGGCACGCCGTTAGCACCCAATGTGAAGATGAAGCAGAACAGAAAGATGATAACAGCAGTCATGACTTGTGAGCACGCAGCATATGCCTGAGCCAAGGGATGAGTACAGTATGAGCGGTTGGAAATATGATACGTCATGGTTACATTATATGATGCCTCACGCTAGACCACGCCGAAGCCAGGCCGATTAATGTGTCAATTTCTATAGGAAGTGCCATGTGACGTCCGAGCTGTTCGGGAGTCCGTGCCGGATCGATGTGTCAATTTCTATAGGAAGTGCCATGTGACGTCCGAGCTGTTCGGGAGTCCGTGCCGGATCGATGTGTCAATTTCTATAGGAAGTGCCATGTGACGTCCGAGCTGTTCGGGAGTCCGTGCCGGATCGATGTGTCAATTTCTATAGGAAGTGCCATGTGACGTCCGAGCTGTTCGGGAGTCCGTGCCGGATCGATGTGTCAATTTCTATAGAAACCGGCATGTCACTAAGGGTCACTCTTAGCTGAAATCTTGATTTTTACTCCTAATTTCTGAAATTTTATGGGGAACGTAACTTTACTGTGATACATGTTTAGTTAAAAATTTTCACGCGCTCTCATAATAGTAATAGGCTATATGCACTTGAAATAGATAGGTAAGGCTTATATTTTTTTCTCAGAAACTATGTTGGTTCAGGATTATATCCCTATAAAAATTTCTTAATTTTATTTTATTTTAGCTGTGAAAATAATTATTGAAAAGTGCAAAAAAATGTGTGAAATTACAAACGGTTAAAACGCTGTGACGTCGAGTGTGACGTCATTGGATAGTGGTGTCTGTACACCAAACATTCGAGAAGCCAAGAACGCGAAATGAACAGAGAGCCGCTGTAATCTCGCGTCTCGGTTTCTCAAATGTTTGGTGTACAGCCGGCACAGAAGCACTAGTATCCAGATCATTAAAAAAAAGCATGCGAATCGTGAATCGTCTGTGTCAAATTGTATACATGTTCTCGTATGGAATTTCCTTCATAAGATATCTAGTGTTTCTCGTTCTACTACTCATATTTTTGCATTTTGGCACAATCCAATACATATCCCATCTTTAAAGCGGTTTTATGACTTGTATGTCGTTTTCCATTGTAAATGTAAACACAATCGGCTGAACAATACAACAAGACTAATTAAATAATAAACATTTTTTAGGTTATGTTGGGCCGATCAAACACGTTCATAAATCATAATCTTAATTCACATCAATTGATCTGAGAAATTTATTATATGTGAAAAAATCAGGATACGTGTGAGCAATATCTAAATTGTACGTAATTTTATGCATTATTAATTCACAATATGAATTACAATTATGCATCGTACTGATTCAGACTGTGTGCCGGCCTTAGATGAGAAATGACGTCACGGCTAAGCTTGTCGGAATGGCGGGCGTTTCAAACGCCCGTTTTTATTTGGAGTTTTTGAAAGAAGATTTATCTAAAAAATTTTAGTTATTATGCGCTGAAAATAATTTTACAGTATTTTTATGATAAAAGCTACTCGTATCATCCAACAGTATTTAAAAAAAATAGTGAATATTCCCTATTAAATACTTACATGAACAAGTTAAATAATAATAAATAATAATAATAAGTCCAAAGTATTGTGATAATATACAACTTTGTTTTTTAAGCAATATAATTATACATATCAGCCGTTAACGTAATAATTTATTATTAAACTAATAGAATCAGAGATAAAATTATAGTATAATAATCCAGTCATTGAACTGACAGTTTGTATGGAAATTTTGATAGTTTGGGAAATAATTAATAATAGGTAATTTTTTTAGCGTAACGGATATATGTATCGTGAGTCTAGTATTAAGTAGGCAACTAAATCCAGCAAAATATCGTTACACGCTAATCGTCACAAATATGTACACACATGTTACAAGCATTTTTGTTGTAAGATTTATATGTATATATGTTTTTTAAGCCGTTTAAAATGGGTCAGGACCAGTTTCTAGCTATCAACATTTGTTTCTAGCGAAATAACACATCTATCACCCGTGCCGTATATTTTGTAGATTTAATGGTTTTACTTGAATAAGTTTTCTTCGGTTTCTCTTTTAACAGATAGAAGACAAATATGTCGTCATGTTCACATACAAGAAAACTATTTGCTATCGCTCATTTAAAAAAATCGATTTAGTTTAGTTTTTTTTTTTACTATTTACCTACTTCCGGAAGAAAAGTTTGTAGGATTTTTGCATATATCATATATAAATATCCCATTTTAACGTAATTTGAAAAAATCAGGCTATTATAATTTAATGTCTGTCAAAATCGTATCTTTCCTAGGTACATACGCCGTAAGTACTTAAAATGGCGAATAATCCGGTGCACAGTGTTAACTTCAGTATATACTCAGTATATATTAAAAAAAATATTTAAAAAAAAAGACACCAGCTATGGATCGAGATATAGCGCATTAACGGGTTACATGTGTACCAGTTAGCCAAATTATTCACCTATACAGATGAGCTTTCAGGGTTCCGCTATTACTCAGCTAAAACCATGACATTCTTGTTTTTAGTGGTTGCTGCAGAGGCCACTAACAATGCCGCTGCCACTACGATACAATTTCCGAGAGCAAAGCAAGACTTTATAAAAAAACATTAAAATTCAGAACAGAAACAAAACTAGTATTAAGTAACGTAATGTACCTACGGTGGAAACTATATGATATGTCATTTTCTACAGTAATACATGTGAAGACAGAATTACGTGTATTTTATTTTATTATTTACCTATTGGTTTCAGATAAAAAAAATATCAGGAAGAAGCGATGACGATGACATGAGCTCAAATCGTAAATTATTTTGAAAAAATAATAGAAGATGTAGGTACCTGACGAAAATCTATTCCAAGGCATGTGGGCGCAGATAAAGTTCGTCGAAAACCTAAATATTAAGTTTTGTTTTCTTTTTATTTAGTAGTAGTAGTGCGTATAATTTTGTAAATATTAAATTGAAATCTTAATAAAAGTGTCCATTATCGTACTCTGTTATTGTTTTATTTTAATGTATTATTATTCCTCGAAATTTGACTACAGGAATGCTTTAATTTTGATTTAAAAAAGTGATTTTGATTATTATTTACGCCATTACAAATTGAGAAGGTTTCTGAATCAATTCAATAGTCAATCGGTAGTCAGAAATTCAGAATCTCTATGAAGGATGCTCATCGATGCAACGTCTTATTCGTCACGTCATAAGTAAAACTGTCGCATACGGAACCCTCCGCATCTAAAATGTATGCGAACTTGACACTGGACCGTCATTCATATTTGAACCACTTACTAAGCCACGACATCCGACAACTAATAAATAGGAAGAAAACTCAGGTTATGGTATATTATAACTTACCCAGCAGGTTAAACGTCCACATTCAATTCATTATTCAGCCCATGTCTGAATAAAGGAACACGAGTGTCTAAATTTTTATCTATGCGCTGTTTTATAACTGTATAAAGGGTCACATTAGGTATCACTGTGACCTTTATTAATGCTTATATACGAGTATACACTATCAACTGAGTAAATGTGTAAAAGTGCATTTTAAGTACTATCTATCATTAATATCATTATATCTTTGTTAGTGAACTTCACATTGTAACTGTTAGCATTATAGGAGGTCACACGTTCCCTCTTAAAATGCAATAAGAGTACACCAGTAGTATTTTATTTAGAAAGTTGCTGTATTTGTGTCCACAAAAATGCACTTTTGCAGCTCAGAGTGTACAGCACCACTAAGCGCTGAATAACAGGGAACCTGTGGCCTCTGTGTGGCGCTTAATAGACTCATAGTACAGAACAAAGCATTATATTGAGTCTTGGTATTTCTTATACAGCTACTGCAGACCATGTGATCACTTTAATAATGCTTAGATAACCGACGTGAACCTTCGGTGGCATTATATAATGCAGTTTTATTTGGGATGGAATTACTAAGGCGCACGGCCGGTAATCTTTATAGTAGGTACACTTAGGTACCTACATTTCGTGGCCATTAAAGAATTTGGTGTTATCTGTGGTGCAACTTTAGAACATGACAGTAACTCCCCCTCCTCAGCCCCTCGCAGCCCCGCTCTAGTTGTCACATTGTTGTTGGATTGATATATATTTATATTATATTTGATCTGATAATGATAACCAGGGCCCATAGTTTTCATGCCCGGTTTCGTCATAATGACGTATATATTAAGCACACAGGATGTTTTAGTACGAAATGAGTAAATGACTGATAAAGTCTATCAACTTTCAATTGTAACCTCGAACGTAATAGTTTTGACACCATTCAATGACAGCATTATTTTTTAAAACGTAAAACCCAAAACATGATCTATGAAGCTTGACGTCATTTGTCTGTTATCGGCATGAAAATTACGGGCCCTGATGATAGCCTGAGTAATTTTGATTGTTGATCAAGTGAAGTTACGTACGGTAGGTACCTAATGTTAGATGTACCATGGTATATATCACGATGTACAATAAGTACTGTGTCGAACATTGTGATAGTACTGATAGTAAACGACAAGAACTTTAAATTGCGACCGTTTCCCACATTTGAGAAAGTACCTACTCACAAAGCTGTTAAAGTGTATAAACAGGGCCCATCTCTATAATACGAGTGCAGAACACCTTCGCATGAATATATTTGTGAGTCACAAACACTTTGGAAAAAAGTTTATTACGGAGTCGGGTCGCTTACGTATCAGGCCTTCCTGATCCTGACAGTTTTCTGAAAGAGAGATTGCAAGAGGGTCACCAACGAGCGCCCCGGAGAGAATGAAGGTAATAAACTACTATATTTTGAGTTATATCTGTAAATATTTATTGATATAACATGATATTCATTAAATACCATGTGCGACTTATTTACAATATCATGTGTCATTGGCTTCATTAAATAAATACCACAAGATTAATGGCGTTATTCATAAACGCACTTCAACAACTGGGCCTATACCACGAAAATCGAACGATTGCGGATTTGTATCTCCATCTCTGTCACACTTGCATATTGGAGTGACAAAGAGGTTTTCCCATCAATGCCAATTTTCGATGTTCGTGGTAGGCATGCACCGTGCAGTTTAGCTAGATGATTGTTTGTCCTTATCTGTCACTTTGACAATCGCGTTTGTCAGAATGGGAGAAAACATAAATTAATTAAAGCTTCTGTCAACTTTTTTTATGGATAAGGCGGTAAATCTATATAGTAATAGCTATTTACGCAACAAGTGCTGAATGAAAGTCAGTGATTTCCGACGAGTGTATAAGCCGACACGAGTAGGAAATCATCTTTACGCATGTGTTTCATACAATGTTTTACTATGCATTGTGCAAGTAAATAAAAAATCATATCATGACAAAACAATTTAATTGTTACATGACAGTAATTTAATTATTAAAATTGAAAATTATATTATTTTATAGTTTTCATACATAGAAAATACTTTTTGTATCAAGCTGATAGCGGAGTCCAAAATTTAATAAAAATTGAAAAGTAAACGCACTGCGGCCAAATCGTGCAGAAAAGTACAACTTTCCGCACGATTTGGCTTCATAGAAAGCGCACTTTTCGAGCACATGCATTGTCATTCTTTTATTAAAAGAAAATAAAGTTGCGTATTAGTACTCTGAAAAATACTGGTTCTTAACTGTTAAAAAAAAATAGGGGACACATTTCCTGATCGCTAAGACCACACCTATCGTACCTGTTGCTCAAGCCCAACTGAAACAATTTTACGGCATGTTCTTAGGGAAATCGGACACAAAATAATCCTGAAAGCATAGCTCCAAGTACCTACTTTACAAGAGAGAGTGGCCGTTACGTTCTCGTTATGAGAATAAATTGAAACAAACTGACTATTATGCAAAAGAAAGCATTCAAAATGTAATAAAAAAAATAACGAATATGTTTTGTTTTATTTTATTTCCTTACAACAAATCTTAAATAAGCCAAGAACCCGTAAAAAGAGGCTGAATGTACACGCCTTTGCCTACAAATACCATCCTTAAATTTGAATAAAAAGTAACTGTCATGTTCTAAAATAGGTGCTCCTTATTGGCTAAATTTTTTATAGGGGAGTTGTTCGTCTGATACTATATATAGTTTGTGCTAAGGCGTTAAAACCCGCTTTTAGTTTATTGTGTGGAAACCGGTTTACGCTTAATACAATTTAAAAGAACCCGGGAGGTGAGAACTGGTCGGCGGGGCGGGGAACGGTCCCGCGCGAGGCGGCGCGAGGCCGCGCCGGCGGCGCGCGTCCGGCCGAGCGAGTTAGTCTGGGACCGCTAGCGTCTCGTTAACGACGTAATCGCACACATTTCAGTTCAAAGTCAACAAACATGGAAGTTTTCATAGAAAGCGTTCGCGCTCAACCCTGCCTTTGGAATCCCCTGCATCCTGACTACCGAGAAATGCATGTGAAGGACGACGCTTGGCAATGCGTCGTAGACCAAAACAACGACCCGGCTATCCCCAACAGTGAGTTAACCCTTTACCAGGCCCCTAAGAACTAGCGTGTCTTCATACGTACAGTAGGTATATACTGTTACAACCATATTGAACGCCCTGTAAAACATTATTTACGAAATTCGGAGATGTTCCTTTAAACCAGAATTATACATGTGGGTTATGGTTATCCCATTGCCTGTTTCAGTATCTAATTAAGTATCATATTCGATTTTGTCTTATTATATTCTTGATCAGGCGAAGGGATATATTCCTCCCACGTCTTATATCGTTTATCAACTTATCATAGTCAAGGTTTAACTCCAGATCTACCACGAAACATTAAGTATATCAATCACTGAAAACATTATTCTAAGATCTTCATTCACGGCACGCTTCAAAATCTAATAATGTATCTTTTCCCCTCACTAGCTTGGAAAGCGCTGTTTTGTCCTTTAAAACTAGCGTGGAAAAACGCATTTTATCCACATGTGGGGCAAAGTAATCTAATTCGTATCACTTACCACCAGTCCAGTATAAATGAGTCCTATATGCCCATAGTAAATTTGCGCATTCGGAGGTCACACCTTAAATTGGTCATGTGATCATGTCTTATCCCGCACTTGGTAAGCTGTTGGCAATATCTAAGTACCAGAAGCGTACCTACTCTATGACAAATTTTGAAATTAATTTTTAATGGTTTCTTCAAGATAACTTACATGTGGATAAGATTTATAATCGTATTTAGTCTGTATTTTCCTCGCAATAGTGAGGGGAAAAATGTTGTATTACACTCGGCGGCAAAGTTTGTTCACCTCTCGTGCCTTGAGACCCTCGTAAAGCTCAAGATTCCATTTATTGACCCACTCGCTACGCTCGTGGTCGTGCTCGGGTCTCAATATAAGCCCGAGAGTTAAACAACAACTTTGCCCCCTTGTATAATAAATAACTATTGGCCGTTTAAATCCACTTGACCAGTGGTGTTAGTGGCTTGTTTACAAATCCGAACACTTTACTAAAATTTAATAAAAACACGGAGATTTTATAGCTAGGTACTTGGAGTTAAAACCTGACTACGGTAACCGATATAAGATGTGGGAGGAATATATCCCTTCGCCTGGTAAAGGGTTAATAAATAAGTTATTCTCTAAATAGCTGTCTGTCAGCAGTTACAATTGGCTCTTATTACCTTTATGTGCACATTTTCAACCGACTTCAATATTTCAAAAGGAGGAGGTTCTCAATTCGACTGAATTTTTTTTTTTTTTTTTTAATGGATGTTCACTCATAACTCCGTCATTACTGAACCGATTTGAATTTTTTTTTTGTTTTCTAAAAGAAGACGGTTCCTGGTTGGTCCCGTTTTTTTCAAAATCCATTTCTGATGATGGGATCCATGAGGAACTGAGGGAACTCCTCAAATTTGAAAGGCACATGCATGCTGATTTGGGTGATTTCTTAAGAAACTCGAGCATTTCTTTACGAAAATCATCAATTTGGTGGAGTGGACCTGATGATGAAGACCAGGGATGGCAAAGTGGAACTGCTTCTTAATTCTCAGGACTATGATCCGATTTTAAAAAATATTTTTTTGTCTGTATATAGATGGTTTCAGGATTGTCCCGTTTTTTTCAAAATCAATTTCTGATGATGGGATCCATGAGGAACTGAGGGAACTCCTCAAATTTGAAAGGCACATGCATGATGATTTGGGTAGTTTCTTAAGACACTCGAGCATTTCTTTACGAACATCATAAATTTGGTGGAGTGGACCTGATGATGAAGACCAGGGATGGCAAAGTGGAACTGCTTGTTAATTCCCAGCTCTATCATCCGATTTGAGACATTCATCTTTTCTTTGTAAAGAAATACCTTCAAGATAGTCCTATTTGATTATAGTTCTATTTTGATGATGGGCTTCATGAGGGATTGAGAGAACTCCTCAAATTTTAACGGCACATGCATTCTGATTTGAGGGTTTCCTTAAGTAACTAAAACAGTGTTTTGGCGGAGCCAAATTTTTGATGAACTTGATCTGATGATGAAGACCAGGGATCGCAAAGTGGAACTGGTTAATAAACCTAGCTCTACTTATTATCCTAGTTGTGACATTCATCTTTTTGATTTGATTTATATTCTGATGATGGAGTTCTAGAAGAATTCAGAGAACTCTTCAAATTTGAACGGCAGGTTAATTGTGATTAGAGGGTGTTCATAATTAGCTTAGGCATTTTCTTACTGTGGCCATCATTTTGCTGGAGTGGACCTGATGTTGATAATCAGGGATGGCATAATGAATATGCTCGTTAATTTACAGTCTGTCATCCAATTTAACACATTGTTATTTTGTTTGTTTAAAGGTCTACAAGGGAGTTCCGTTTGATTATACTTCAAATGTAATGATGGAAGCCCTAGGACATTAAGAAAGCTCCTCAATTTTCAATCGTACACGTGCGGTGTATTGGATATTTGTGAAGTAAACTGGCTAACTCAAACAAATTTTTAATTTCACTTTTACCGGGAACCAAATGAAGTCGGTTTTTTTTTCTTAAAAATTATACCTATACTACTAGAACTAGGTTAGTCGGGTACACTAGGAACACATTTACAGTCTGTTCATAAAATAAATATTACCTATGTACAGTCGTCGTCGTCAACTGTTTACATATTATGCATCCGATGCACAGATATTTATAAACTCAACTGTACAGTCGTGAACCGGGATTGTTGAGCTATATTTCTAACTTTGCCGTGTAATGCAAATCGGTATGGTAAATGTCAATTGTCATTTATTGCACGATTAAATTACGCAAAATGGCAAGTGGCTCAACATTACCTGTAACCGCCTGTACGCGACATACATTTCTCCACCTTAATCCCTGTGAAAATTGCGCCTAGGGAAGTACCTACATGGTTTAGAAATGCCGTTCTCGACGTTCTCGGCAAGGTAACTCGTGTCGATTTAAAACACTCCCTACGGTCGTTTTTTTTATTGCCACTCGTTGCGAATTTCCTCTTTTTCGCCCTTCTATCGTACGACGTTTTACAGTACATATTGCCCTTTGATGCAGGCACGTAAAGTGCTCATAATCGCCCTAGGGCGGTAAAGTAGCACCATGTGTAAGGTACCTGCGCCATGTAAGGCCCATTTTTTGCATAAATTCAATAAATAAAAAACAAAACATAAATTCTGAAATCAAACTTAATTAAGGTATTCCTTATTTATTTGTGAACAGGGTCAACATAGAATTCAGTACGAAAATAAAGATTTCTTAAGGAAAACGATCATTTTCAATAACCTTGAAAGTGGGCCTCTTTAGGAATATATGCGCTTATCATGGCCCTATTTTTAACACTAAAATTATTAGAGGTATCGAAACAAAAGTATGTTTAATTATAAACCTTAACCTATTATATTAGTTTCTGAGGGAAGCAGTCTCTTGCAATAAATATTGTGGTCATAATTAGACGGTGGGCCATCTTAGGCTTAACAAAACTTAATTTACCATAAAACATAAAAACTCTTCATATAATATTAAAATAACACTTTCTTCTTCTTATTCTAACATCAGTTCAAACCTAAACAAGGAATAATCTTCTAAAATATTAACATTTTTTTTTATATATATTTTTATGGGCCTTATTAGGAGTATCAAAAAACAGTTCCGTAAATTATTCAGTACTTAGGTACAAAAATACAGTCTAAACTGCAATCGGGGCACTGGAATTCATCCTTGTCGTTTTTAGTGAGGCCCACAAATTCCTCGCTGTCACAACTACCGCACTGTCTCATATCTGCTACTCGTTCAAGTTTACAACCGGTTCAAGTTCAGCGGGCCCTCTTGGGAGAACGTCAGGTGGACCTTAATAGGTACTTTTCTCAGCAGCGAGCATTCTTTCTATAAAATGAAAATTAACAAAAAATGCAAACAACGCTTACCTTTATGGGATCGCCCTTGAACCACAAAGAAACTTATTGTTTAAAAGAAACACTAAATCTCCTTGATTTTCTAAAGAAATACTATAACTTAAGTGACTGATAGGTTATTACACGCGAGCCTGTTGCAACTTGACTGACAAAGTGAAGACTCCAGTAAAAATGGTCGGGACTACAGTTTGATTTGAACTAGAACTTATGTCTATGATACTAACCGAACATTGGCTCGCAAATTCAAATGCATTCGAACGCTCTAAGTATGAAATTTTGAAAGTGGGCCATGTTAAGGATTGGGCCATCTATGGTGCAAGTACCTTACTGTAAATTTCTTTTCAATACAGTTGCTCAAAATGTGCCCTTTTTTTGGCTATTTTGAACTTTGTTTTTGGGAACTAGTGCTTTTTACTTTTCCAATCTTTTTATGGTGCTTTTACATGCTCGGGCTCTCGGCCGAATGATTCGGCCCACCCTAGTACACGCTCATTCGAGACAGACTATATAGATAAAATTTAAGCCAGACCATAGACAATTTAAGCTTTTTTAGGTAGTTTCGGTGAGTTAAACGGTGTTTTAAATAGCTTTGGTTATTGAAACTATTTAAGACACTTTTTAAATTGCTTTACCCGAAGTGAAATTATTTAAGACACCTTTTAACTCAACCAAACTACCTGAAAAAGTACTTAAATTGTCTCTGGTCTGGCTTAAGTTTTCTTTATGTCTGTCTCGAATCATCGTGTACTAACATGGCCGAAACATTCGGCCGAGAGCCCGAGCATGTAAACGCACGGTTAAATTTAGTTATGTTCCAATTCATGACTGCTTACCGAAAAGTTATTGTTCGTTAACTTTACCGAGCCGTAATAAAACTAAATACCTACACTATTAACCCTTTACCGCATGCGGTTCCAAATTAGGAACGCGAAGAAAATACCCTCATTTCTCAACTTACGCGATATTAAAGTCACTTAGTGGGTAATGATGTAAAACTATGCACCCTACAGAACGTCTTCTGTATTGATAAGAGGTTTTATCTAGTATCTAGTCCACGGAATATTGAAATTCTCTCGGCGTTCAACGATTTTTATGCACACTCGCGGTTGTGAAGTTTAAAATTAGCTGTTCTTCGTCAAATTTGGAAGAATTAACAAAATTTAAGTGCTGGGTATTAGAAAAATAGATACAGTAACATTCTATGGAAAAATTCGCAAGTATTTTCATTCAAATTATTATGGTTTTAGGCCTTTAAACTTTGTTCCAAAAATGGATCACGATGCATTACGGGCTGCAACGCTTGTACCAAATATGGAACACTATGCATTAGTATACAGGGCGTCCCAAACTTATGGGACATGAAGGGGAAGTACCTTAAATATCGTAGATAGTGAATTTTGCTCAAAGAAGACTTTATGTTATTTTTAAAAGTTAGTAATTCTGCATTCATAGATTTTCTAAAAATTACTTGCTTCGTCTGGGAATCGAACCGACTAAAATGTGAAAAAAAAAATCACCCTTTTTTTATGATGCCAATCGAAAGAACAGCTAAAAAATAATAACTCTGCTTAAGTAACATAGTATTTTAAAAGAAAGGAACAACGTGAAATTAATCATTTTAATCAAATAAAAAACATACATGAAACTGCCGTAGTCAATTAGTTAAGTAGGTATTTTTTTGTAAATTAATTAATTAAATGCTCAAAATGTGATCCCTCTTGTCTTACGCAAATCGCCAATCTTGTAATAAGCCCGCTGCCTGTTGATTTTCTTATCATTTTATGGTGAACACTCGATGTGATATGGCACAATTCTGTTTGCAACTCGCCTACGTTCTCGTATCGCTTTTTGTATAGCATATCTTTCACGTATCCCCAAAAGAAGAAATCTAATGGTGTGAGGTCCGGGGATCTGGCCGGCCATCTAATCGGTCCATTTGTACCAATCCATGTAGGAAAACATTCATTTAGAAAATCTGCTGCTCTCCGACTATTATGAGCCGGAGCTCCATCTTGTTGGAAAATTAAGTTTTCTTGCTCCGCCGCGGAAAGGTTTCTTATCTTATCCCTTAAAATTTGAAGTATTCCTAAATACTTTTCTGTGTTCAAGGTTCCTTGGTAAAAATGGATTAAGAAAACCCGGTTTTTTAAAAGTCCGCACCAACAGTTAAGTGAAAAACGCACTTGGTTATTAGTTTCAGTGACTCGTAGGGGATTTTCTTTAGACCAAATACGATTATTGTTGCGGTTATACATACCGTTATTGCTAAAGTTAGATTCGTCTGTCCAAATAATATTATCCAAAAAATTTGGATCTTCGAGCAAGCGTGCCTGGATATCAAGACAGAATTTTTTTCTCCTTTCTGTATCGCCCGGAAGTAACTTTTGAACCAATCGTCCTTCAACATAACTCTTAAAACCGTGTTTTTTTAATACACGGTGTATTTTACTTTTTGAAACTCCAATTTCCTGTTCTCCTTCTCTCACCGATGCTTTCGGAAAAGCCGAAAAGTAAATTAAAATACCAAGTTCTTCGTCGTTGATCGTATGGTTTTCTTGCTGTGGTTCTCTTGGGCGTTTATCGAAACGTCCCAGAGTTTTCAAATTGTTCACAAGCCTTTTCAAAACTTTACGAGACGGTATTTGTCTATCAGGATATTTTACGCCATACCACCGCAAACTTCTAGAGATATCTTTATCGTTCAAAAAATATGCTTCTATTAGATCAAAACTTACTTGATATGCCATGTTCGCAATAAATTAACACAATAACACTTGTGTAAGTGAATTAAGACTAAACAGATCAATATCCGAAAAACTAACGCTTGCACAGACTGTTCCATTTTCAAATTTAAGAACAACATTTAAAAATATCACTTCTTTTTAAAATATCTTAAAAAGTATGCATTCAAACAAACGCTGTCATAAACTGTTCCATTTTCAAATTTAACAATTATTTATTTTTGTTTTAAATTTGCCTTCTGTCTAGCTTACAGAGGACGTATTGAAATACTAAGTTTTATCAAATTATCATTTTATCCACACGTGCACTTATAATAAGGAAAACTTATGCCAGTACCTATTTTATGAAGTGGGTACTTATTTACGAATAATCAATGCTATCTTTAGAATGATAATATCGCTACTTTTCGAACGTCGTCTTCGGCAATAAATAACTTTCTTGAAATTTGACTCAATCATTTTATGGTGTTCCTTTCTTTTAAAATACTATGTTACTTAAGCAGAGTTACTATTTTTTAGCTGTTCTTTCGATTGGCATCATAAAAAAAGGGTGATTTTTTTTCACATTTTAGTCGGTTCGATTCCCAGACGAAGCAAGTAATTTTTAGAAAATCTATGAATGCAGAATTACTAACTTTTAAAAATAACATAAAGTCTTCTTTGAGCAAAATTCACTATCTACGATATTTAAGGTACTTCCCCTTCATGTCCCATAAGTTTGGGACGCCCTGTATATTTTATCAAATTGACAAATATGGAACTTCATGCACTAAGGGAAGTGGCTATTTATATTTTATTCCAAGGAGGTAAATATTATATGATAATGTTGATACCCTTATACCAAAACCCTACCCTTATACCTTATGTTACCCTTATAACAAAAAATATCGATTTATCATGTGTCAACAGCTGGATTTTATGGCGTCAGAAACTGAACCAAAAAAATGATCTGACATACATGCCCTTACTAGACTTTAAATTGTACATCGCTGATGTACTGATGCGAGAATCGTCCCAGGTTTTCACACCATCAACTCGTAAAAGGGGGCGTCCCGTCTCTGACGCAGCTATTGAAAGTGTAAAAAAACCTAGAAGACGGCAACTAGACATGCCTCCAAAAGAAGTAGCAGAAGATGGCATAGATCATTGGCCGGTTTGGGGGAATGAAAGACAGAGGTGCAAAATATGCAGCTTAAAGTCGCATATATATATTGCAGCAAATGTGTCTGTTTTTTTTGTATTAATAAAGACCGGAGTTGTTTCCAGAGTTTTCATGTAAAATGACTTGTAGTAATATATTCCACTTAATACTTATTTAATAAATACGAGTAATACCTAGGTTGACAAGTGACCTCATATATTTTTTCTTTTCTATGTTAGATTTATTCTTAGCTGTCTGTTGTTAAAATTAAACATGACAAATAAAAATAAGTTTTTTTTTTAAGTAAACTACCTTTTCATATCTATTACTGCATGTTGTTCCAAATTTGGCTACAGAAAAAAACACACGTCGCGTGACCACAAATGCATGCTGTTCCAAATTTGGAACAAGTTGTTTTTTACCAATATTTTCCACTGGGTTGACTGAATTTTTTTTTTCAAATTTTTCTTATGTTACATTTGTCGCACTTTATATCATATATTTTTTTTGGAGGAAATAAAAAATCCATGCGGTAAAGGGTTAACGCAATAATATTAAAGATATTGATATATCATATTTCAATAATTACTTCTTCATCATACTAATGATCATTCATTAAAAATATTAACATTGAAAACAGTTCTTATATTATAAAAGGCCTGTGTCGTAAATTTCAAAAATGGCTTATTTCTTTAGTTTAGTACATGTATTACCCCAAAAAAATATTATTTCATGATAAAAATTATATTTAAAACACATATTTTAAGTTTTAAAAAAATATTTTGAATCTGACTTAAAAACACAACAAAGTGTCATGGCGTCGTGAATGACGTCACTTAGTTGCAAGCAATCGTGTCGTGGTCGCCTACGGCAAAAGTTTGTTTTGTTTAAATAAAAATGGAAATTTCGTATTATAAAAACTGTATAGTGCCCCAGTGTATAAGTACAAGTATAAAAACTCCGAGTAAATTATTCATACGTGTTCCGAACAATGAAAAAATGCGGAGAAAGTGGTTAAAACTCGCAAGGAGGGATGATGCTCATTGTTTATCAACAACATCGAGAATGTATTTTTGTGAAGATCAATTTGATGTAAGTATTAGTTAATAAAAGTAGTGACTACATATTCAACTTGTAAATCTAAAGAAAAACCAAAGCTATAGTTTTTTTAAATAACAATATGTAACATTTGGTTTGAGGTTAGAATGTCTCAAATTTGTATTATGTTATCACATCACAACAGCCTTTATATTTTTCCAGTTGCCAAATGATATGCTGAATTATACCGTGTACCATAATGGGATAAGTATCCCAAGTGCGAATGAAACCAGGTTGTTTACCAAGTAAATTTGGATGTCAAGAAGACAGAAGAAAACGAACCTGCACAAGTGCAGAACGGCCATACATGATTAAAAAACTGAGAATGACTACAATAACAGAGTGTCTTAATAAACTACAAGAAAGTTGTACACCTAGTACTTCCAATGAACTACAAGAAAGTTGCACACCAAGTACTTCCCTAGAACAACAACCTCAAACAAGTTCAGCAGGTATGTAATAAACTACAAAAAAATATTACAATAACATACTATTTTAGCATTTCATGAGAATGTTCATATTTTATCCTAAAATCATTAAAACAGCCCCAGTCTTGGATCTAACATTCTTTACTATTTGCCAATCAATCGATAAAGGTTCAATACCAGATTGCAAACATTGTACCTGCCTATCTTACAAAACCAAAAAATATAAATATTCTTCATACTCAAAATCTAAATAGATGTAAAATATCATACACAGCTTCTTATCTTATATCTTGTAATTTTTTGCAGGTTTTCAAACCATTGAAGAAAATATACCAAAAGTGATATTTGAGCACATAGAGCAATACCTTAAGAAATCAGGTATTACACTAGTAAGGCCTCCTAGTGTAGAAAAAGGAGCTAAAATGAGTACAAGCGAAGCCAGGAAACCAAACAGATTGCTAGTTTGCGAATACATATAGAGAGTCATTCGGCGCCTACGTGAATTTTATATGTTAAGACCACATGCCTGTCTTAATTTTAATTTTGTTAAAATATTGGATGACATAATTATTATTGCATGTGCGTTAATAAATCTGCAAGATTCCTTAATAAAATAAAACTAAAACTTTCATGATTGTTTTTTTATTATTATTATATCATACACAAACATACATGAGCACACAGCACAAGTACACTTCTATGTAAGTACATATATTTACTCTACACTCTTATATAATAAAGGGTAGTATTTTCACTGTTTTCCTGACTTCGTCTTCTAGGACTCTGCCTTGTTTCATTGCTACCGTATCAGGTATTTTCCCTCCCAAAATAAGAGATACAAGTGTGCCATCTGTTGTTTTACATCGACTTACTTCGTATGCTCTTGAAGCAGTTATGCGGCCATATCGCAATTCAAACCATATATTACACTTGTGCTGTTCTCTTGTTTCTTCTTCAACTTTATTTATTAAAGATTCAGTTAAACATATCTCTTTTAAAAAATCATCAATGCCCTTGTCTTTATATTTGCACATAAGATGATGCATTGAGATGGCATGTGTGTCACTTAAATTAAAGTCACTTTGGTACTTTAAAAGTTCACAATTTTGAACTTTCCTTTTCTTTGCTTGGTCCAAAAACTCTGTTAGTACCGATGTGTTTGCTGGTAATAATGGTTTACCATTTGATAGCTCTTTTGCTGTCATATATTTTAAGCTAGAACCAACTTTAGATAATTTTGATTTTTTCCAGTAGCATTCTACTGCGGTACAAGAAGGCTCCTCGCTACGACGATGAACCCACATTAGGCAGGCTATTGCATGTTTGCAGCCACCCTTTGAAGCCACGCAGTCATGGCATTGAATGGAGATAATAATATCCTCTTCTTCATTCACCACGAGTGTGCATCCATACAATTTTGCATGAACTTTATGTTCAGGACAAATCTTGCATTTGACAGTGCAAAATTTATCGTCACGCCTTAGCTGCACGTAGCTTATAGCGTCGTCACCGTACGAAGCTCGTGAAGAACTGAAATGAAATTTGATATTAGCTATTTAATTTTTTTGTTTGGTACCTTGGGTGCAAAGTTACAATTTTTTCTAATTCCCACTTTCGAAATAGGTAATTAAAAGCCCACCATTCCACAAACTTGCGGTAGGCCTTACGACAAAGTAGTGTCTCTCTATATATACATTGTAACTCTAACCTCAAACTCAATTAATTTGCAATTGGTATACATCCCATCAAATAATAATTTACTACGTGTTAAAGTGAAATATAAGTAAACATAATAATAAGCAATATTTCAATATTGTTTATACTTACATAGAAGTTTTAACATTACGAAATTCCGATGAACAAAAGTCCGTGTTCGACGCGAAAAATCGGCCTAGCATAACAGCGTCAATTTTTGGTAAATTATTGGTGTTCGCTTTGCTAAATCCAGGTTCCATGGCAGTTTATGCTAGTATTATTCAATATAACTAGAAATAAAACTCTCAACTTGTCGAAAAATTATAATAATAGAAAAAAAACGAAGAGACTTATGTTGTTGTATGAAAACGTCAACTAAGCGTCAACAATAACAATGGCGCATATCACGCTATGACGTAATACGTTCTGATTGGCGTTCACAGCGGAGGGGCCAAGGGCGTATTTTTTTGATTTTAATTTGTAAAAATAACAATAATCTTAAATTTTTATGTGGAAATATTTAGTTTTTCCTTGATAAAATATTATAATTTACCCCTAGAAACATTTTTCTATTAGTTTCATTGTTAGTAGACACAAGCCTAATCTGTGTGTATGAAACGGAACAGAGCCTACGAAACGTCAGTCAAAGTAGAGGCGTTTTTTAATCAGGTAAACATGTTCGAAGGGCCTCTAAGACATGACGATACGATTTGTCACATGCGATTTATTATTATGTTTATGAGAAATAATTATTATGAGATTGAAAATGAGAAAGTAAAGAAGATAAGATAAACATTTTGAAGATGTTCTTAATATACCAACTGTATTATAGTCGTGTCACGGATATAATAAAAAAACTTTAAATTCGTTCTTATGTATTTTAAATTTTTTTCGCATCTGTATTGAAAAACGTCGTTCGATTCACGTGAGGATATGTCATTTTTCACTTGTCCCGAGTATTGCCACTCACCTACGGCTCGTGGCAAGATACCTCGGGACTCGTGAAGTAATGACATACTTTCCGCACTAGCATCGAAATGTACTATTACGCGTCGAATGGTCAAAGTGCTATATATGTACTGTAAAACGTCGTACGATATACGTGCGAAGAGGTAATTCGCAACTCGTGTCGATTTAAAACACTCCCTACGTTCATGTTTTAATTTATCGCCACTCGTTACGAATTTCCACTTTTTCGCCCTTGTATCGTAATGTACTACTGCATCTACATATTAAAGTATTTATTAACTTTTATTAAACCGGGGGTGATTATTAACATTCGGTCGTTCGAAATCAGATAAATTAAAATAATAATTGTTAATCATTCCGCTCTCAACGACAATCTCAGAAGTGTCAGAAGGGCAGTCTTCAGTGCTAACGTTGCCACCGCTCCTCTGGAGCCCCGAATTGTGCGAATCGATAGCACTCGCCCAGACGAAATGTCGTTGATAGCTACTTTAGAAAATGAGCCGAGCGAAGAAGGCCTAGTATAAAAATTGTACGACATTAACTCCTCGACCGCGTTAGCGTATCGGGAGTTCAAATTATGTTTGCCGTTTATTTAAATCATCCGGCAACTTTCATATCGAGTTAATGTCGTACAACTTTTATACTAGGCCTTCTGGTGCGGGACGCCACCTGCACCGAACGCAGTCGAGAAGTTAATGTCGTACAATTTTTATACTAGGCCTTCGTACCGTTCGTACTTCACATGTAGTGTTTTTTAAAACAGGTTTATTATTTTGTTCAAAGTTACTCATGAATACGGTTGAAATAACACATTTTATTTAATATTTTTTAAAATAAAATAAATTTTTTTTTGTTTGTTTCAGTACAAATTGCAAAATCCGAATGGAAAAAACTACGTGACAATCATCGAGACGCTTTAAAACGGGCTAAGCTGGGTAAGAACAAACTCCTCCCTGCTCAGATAACCACGTGGAAATACGCTAAACATATGCAATTTCTCGAACCGCATATGAAGTATCGTATTACGGAGCACATTGACATGGAACCCATAAGTGACGGTGTACCGAAGCGGCAGCGGGAGACGAGCGCGCCTGCGTCCAGTGCCGAGCCTAGCACAACAGCGGCGCCCGAAAAGCGGCGGTGCCTCGACCGCGGCGCCGGCGCAGTTCCCGAACCCAGCGCTCGAAAAGACCCCGATGCTTTAGAATCGTTCTTTAACTGCATCCTCAAAAGTACAAGAGAGATGCCTCCTTGGATGCAAACTCAAGTAAAGAAAAATATATTTGCAGTAATAATAGACGCGGAGGAACAATTGTCATCTCGACAGACTGGTTCACCTGACCAAAGTTGCCAGAATCTTCCGGTAGAAAATAAGATCAAGTGTGAAGTAATTACCGATGATTATTGAAGCAACTGGGAAAAGTGTAATGAGAATTAGTACCAGAGTTAGTTAATAGCGCTCTCTTTGCCCCGTGGTTGGCGGTCCGTGCGGGAATCGTGACGAGGGGCGAGGGGCACCGCGATACGTTCAGCGTGAAGTGGTTGGCTCGCTGTAAAACGCGACGTAGCGTAGCCACTGAACCTTCGGCGATCATATTGATTCGCCTTTGTTTTGTATTTAAAAATAAAAGTCCTTACGATGATAAATGTGTATATACTCGTATATATATCGTTATACCCATAGATGTTTACGTTTATTCCCACCTGTTACCACTTTTAAAGCTAGGATTTATTTCCATCTTTTACTGTGGAAACTACCGGGGATAAAAAAATCCTAGCAGTTACCAGTAAACTAATTGGTGGTAGCTACTTGTCTGGGATTTTTTCCCAGCAGTTAGGTACCTACCACTAATTTCTTTACTGGTAAGAGATTGGGAAATAAACCCAGTAGTTACCACCACTGTGGTGCTACAATAGAGTTCATAAATTTAAAAGCATTTCTAAGACTTCATAAATATCTGTACACCCTTAGGTTAGGACATTGACAATAAGGTGTAAGTGTTTACATATTATGCATTCAGCTGCTCAGATATTAATGAACTCGACTGTACCGCATTCGATTTATCAATTCTAATAAAATACAATGCATATGCGATTAAAATAAAATTATTGATTAAATATGAAGACAGGCAGAAAATTATTGAATTTAAGAGCAGTGCTTCATCTCAACATGTATTTATTTAGCGTAGGAAATGTCCGAAAACCCGCTTTTTCAGATTATTTCGTGAATGACAATGAAATTTTTCCCTCTAATTTACACCTACTAAATTGCTACCATGATTATAACGAGGAAGAAACCATTGAGATGGATGGAAATAGTGACCGTTATAAGTACGTAAGTAATCTTATATATATACTTTAAAAAAAAAGCCAGTTTCTATAAACAAAAAAACGGAATTGTAACGTTAAGTAGGTATACCTATTACAAAATATTTAAATACATTTGTTGAGAATTCGAGCAGTTTACTACCTACATGGGGTTAAAATTCTAATCCATACTTATTGGTGCATCTACATGCTCGGGCTCTCGGCCGAATGTTTCGGCCGCGGGCGAATACAACCTCTAGGTACACGCTCGTTCGAGAAGCTCGAACGAGAGGCTATTTGAGCTCTGTCATGTAGTTTGGGTGCGTAAAAAGATGTCTTAAATAGCTTCGGTTAGGAAAATATACACCCATATTACACTGTACCACATATAATCATAGATTATATGCCGCCCCTTTTCTTCAAGTTGGTGAAAAAAGGGAGGCATATACGAGTATACCTATGGTCCTAGTTTTATGATAAGATAATGTAAAATGGGCCATAGGGTTATGGCCCACATTACATTATCATATAACCTGATTATTGGGACCGAAAAATCACACCGTGTAATACTGCTTTAGTTTTATTAGTCTGTGCGTTTTATTTAGTATTTAAAACTCTGATTTCACAATGCAGTGCAAATAGCTCTCTTCTACTCATAATTTTAAGGAAAAAAACCGGCTTCAATTGGACTTCCCGGTAAAAGTTAGAGTAAGCGAATTATTGCAGTTAACTTCAACCATATTAATCACCATATGAGTGAAAAGTTAAGGAGCTTTCTAAATGCATCAGGGATTGCATCATAAGATCACAGCTAAAATTAAATGGGACCACCTTCGAGGTACCTTCTCACAAACAAAGGAAGAATGCGAACGAGCTGCTGCGCGCAGTGTGAAATCCGAAACATGTCGAGCATTCGACAATATTTACTCCCGTCAATATTGTCTATTTTCGAGTAAATAGGTACTTACGGGAGTTTTAAAACTACATACATATTACTAGTTCAGCATCAGCTCCATCTTGTGAACTGCTCTCCTAATTGCTCGTTAACATGAATCGAATCATGAAAAGAGCACTTGCCTATGTTGCACCAAACCTGAGTTCCATTAGGTACTACCTGGGTTTAGCATCAGCTCCATCTTGTGAACTGCTCACCTAATTGCTCGCTAACACGAATCGAATCATGAAAACAGCACTCGCATATGTTGCACTAAACCTGAGTTCCACTAGGTACTGCCAGGGTTCAGCATAATCTCCATCTTGTGAACTGCTCTCATAATTGCTCGTTAATATGAATCGAATCATGAAAACAGCACTCGCCTATGTTGCACCAAACCTGAGTTCCATTAGGTACTGCCAGGGTTCAGCATCAGCTCCATTAATTCCTCATGGTATCCATCATCAAAATATAATTAAAATCAAATAGGACTACCTCGAAGGCATTTTGTAACAAACAAAAGATGAATGTCTCAAATCAGAAGATACAGCTGGGGCTCCACCAAACTGGTAGGTTTTGTAAAGAAATGCTCGAGTTTCTCAAGAAAATACCCAAATTACTATGCATGTGCTTTTCAAATTTGAGGAGTTCCCTCAGTTCCTCATGGATCCCATCATCAGAAATGGATTTTGAAAAAAACGGGACCAACCTGGAACCATCTACTTTCAGAAAACAAAAAAAATCAAATCGGTTCAGTAATGAGGGAGTTATGAGTGAACATCCATTAAAAAAAAAAACAGACGAATTGAGAACCTCCTCTAGAAATATTGAAGTCGGTTGAAAATGGGCATTAATTACTGTTTGTAAATACTGTCACTTTACCCAAGCTATTTACTTAAGACACCTTTTTACTCACCCAAACTACATGACAAAGCTCAAATAACCTCTCGTTCGAGCTTCTCGCCCGAGGGAAAAAATACCATTAGTTACACCACTCAGTACAGTCAACCAATTGGAACCCTAGGCCACTCTAGAACCATGTCAAAATGACAAGCAGTAAGAGATTTCATACAATTTGATTTATAGCGTCACTGTGACATAGTCCTACAGTGGCCTAGGGTTCCAATTGGTTGACTGTACCTACATTAGTCGTAAAATATAGGGAAAAAATCCCAGCTCTTACCAGTGGTAACAGGTGGGGATAACTCATTTTTACCTGTACCGCCACTGGTCTGAGAGGACGGAGATGTAGCATTGCCGGGGAACGCTGCCGCCCGCGCCGGGGTGGCTAGGTATAGCGCGAAGCTCGCCCGTGAAGAGTACGCATGTTCGCTTATGTCTCGGCGAGTCTGTTTGTTAGTAAGCGGGTAATTTTATACGTACCTATAGTGTGAAACTACAATAACTACAGCTACTAACTCGATTAGGTAGTATATAATATATAATAAGTATTACTTATAGCCAAGTTTACCCGTTTTGACGGTTCTCTAAAATATCTGTCATCTTGCTCTTTTGAAATCGCCAAAAATCCGCTTACGGTCTGTAAATAAATAAAATGCGTATATAAATATGAACATTACCTTCGACTTTTCATAATATATCAATCGTATGATAAGCATAAGCTGTAATGGAGCTAATTTAGAACGACGTAGAATAATGGAGTTGCTTGTGCGAGTGTTCCATTTTAGAGAAACGCGACTTTGTAATGCTATTAATTGTCAAATGTCAGTCCTCTTCGTCTATTTGGTTGGGCTACGTCACACAGATCCTGGAAAGATTATAGTTACAAGTTTGTCACGTGTTGTATAAAATTAATATTCTAGATACCTACCTAACGCTCCTATTGTTTCTGACACACTATCAAGTGCCAGATTCGAGCGCACCCCGATCAAAGAAAGAAAGAAAGAAAAACGTTTATTCGGGACGCTTCAGTGTACAAAAATATAAAAGACAATACGGTTAGAATAATAGCGTCACCGAAAATGTTTCTACTCAGCTTGATTTCAAGGTACCTACCTTTTGCGTACCTTGACACTGGTCTTCCGCAGAAACCTTTTCAATAAAACGTGACAAGTTGCACAAACACACAAACATGCATGTAAGATAGTATGCTCTTATTTTTCATTAAATAAAACCTACATATATATTTACTTTATATAAGTCTGAGATCAACATCAACAGCCTCAAAAGCTTATTGCTTATTGTATTTAGCGGTTGGCCACATAGCAACAAAGTTATATAAAGGGGCGGAGAAGCCAAGAAAGACGCCCGTAGAACTCAAAGTGTAAGATGAATGAAAGATGAAAAACTGGTTAGTCGACAATTTTCACATTTTCTGTAAGTTAATAATATGATTTTTGTATTTAAATTTAAAGGAATGTATAGATCAGTGATGATGCCAATGCAGTAGGTCTAATATACCTACTTCAATAAATCTCAACTTGTACGCCTCTAGCGGCGCGTCGCGCCGCAGGCGCAGCACGTAGGGGTTCAGCAGGCGCACGCGCCTCTTGCTGCGCCCATCCACTACGTGGTCGATTGGCACGTACTCATCCGCTGAATTCTGTTAAAATTTATACGAATGCTATAATAATACATATTATTTCCGAGGGACGGAAAAAAATGGTTGGCAGATGCCACGGCGAGGCTTTCCGAGGACTACGTGGGTCACTCGAAAAGTTTTGAGATACAAAAAAACTATTGAAGATATAAACACTATTTATTTTACATTTTCTCAAAATACTCTCCATCGTTCTTTATACAAAGTTCCATTCGTCTAAACCAACTTTGGAAACACTTTTGCCAGTCTTGATCGGATAGGTCAGAAATCGCTCCTTCATAGGCAGCCACGGCTTCTTCGGCACTCGAAAAAAACTTGCCTTTTATTTTTTCCTTCACTATTGGGAACAAAAAGAAATCGCAGGGAGCCAAGTCAGGGCTGTAGGGTGGATGAGGCAAGGTTTCAACCCCAGTTTCTGCAATAAACGCCTTTGTTCTGAGGGACGTATGTGAAGAGGCGTTGTCGTGATGCAGCATGATTCCCCGAAGTCCAGCCTTTGGTCTCCTCTCCCGCACTGCTTGGAAAACTTGCGGCAATGCTACTGTAGTGTACCATTCCGAGTTAGGGCCTGGCCACATGTTCACGTTGCGGCGCCGTGAACGTAAAACGGCGCGGTGCCCGAGCGCAGCACGTTGCACGACGTGAAAATATACGTTGCCGCGCCGCGCAACGTACAAATGCACGTTGCCTCGCCGCGCGACGTGCAAACACACGTTATGCCGGGTTGAGTGAATTCACGTTGCGTTGTCGCGTTGCACGACGTCGCACTTATCCATCACTACTAAATTTTGTGATCGGTCTTCAAACCGACATGGATATAATCACACGTGTTCTGCTCATGTTGTTGTTAAGAAGCATGAAGAAAAAGCAAAAGAAAATATTCATATATTTATAATATGAATCATTTTATGTCACCTAACTATTCTTACCAACATCCCATACAGTTGTAAAGCGTGAATCAAATAATTTAGTAAATGTAATAAATATTTTGATTCATGTTTTTTATTGCTTTTAAGTAGTCACACTACTATATATACATTATAAATTGAAAGAGATATCATACACTACAGTATAGCGCGAAAGCAGGAGGTCGCAGGTTCGATCCCAGCCCTGCTCACCGGGGGCCTTAGTCACTTTTTCTGTAGTATATGACATCGCTTTCAATTTATAACATCCAATGGTTAAACATTCTGCTTTCCACCATTCCACGTAGACCCCCGTTTTGAGCACTCATTGACCAAGCTATGTTGGTTAGTTTGCAACTTCACACGTGATAATTAATAGATAAAAATGGCTGAGAATTTAGATGTAGACTTTTTAATTTCATTAGTGGAAAGCTGTTCACTCAATGTCTTCGTTTCTGTTTATTCTTCATTCGTCGTCTTAACAGCAGGAGCAGGAGATTACGTCTTTCGCGTTTCATATCATGACAAAACTGTATACCTACTTGAATATATTTGAAACGATATTTGCCACAACCATCTAAATTTTCAGCCATTTTTATGCATGCGAACTAAGCAACAACAAAATAAAACTGGCGGACAATTTAGATGGTTTGGCAAACATCGGTTCAAATATATTCAAGTATACAGTAAAGACGTAATTCTCCTGCTCCGGCTGGTGAGACAACGAAATAAGAAAAAAAACCGGCCAAGTGCCAGTCAGACTCGCCCACCGAGGGTTCCGTAGATCATAAGAATGATTAAAAATGCGGAACCCTAAAAACTGAAACGAATACATTCGGTGAATAGCTTCCACTAGTGAAATCAAAAAGCAGACATCTAAATTTTCAGTCATTTTTATCCATTAATTACCGCGTGCGAACTGCGAACATAGCTTGGTCAATGAGTGTTCAAAAGGGGTGTTCTAGTTGGAATGGTGGAAAGCAGAATATTTAACTATGGTGTGTTATGGAATGTTAAGAATAGTTAGGAAACAAACAATAAATATACCTACTGAAAGTCCTTGCCTCTCGGTGCCCCTCGGTCCGGGGTACTGACCCCGAAGGGAGTAGGAACTAAAAAGGCCCCGTTTTTGTTTTTTTGAACATCTCAGAAACGATGCGTCATACAATATTTCGGTTAACAACATATTGAAAGATTATAAAATTCTCTACAACTTTGACATACTATAATTTTTATATGGTGTCCAGATATGAGCTCCGAAAAATGCTCAATTTTGATCAAATCTTTATCCCTCCACACTTTTCTTTTCATTCTGTGCTCTATATGTTGGGAACTCTTTATCTGAGACAATAGCTTCTTGGAGAAAACTTTTAGATAGTTAATTTATTTTTAAACTATACCTTTACCTACATATGCATAAATATATGTAAGTATCATTTACCGTTGCAAAATTATAGGTACAACTTAAAAAAAATGACATATTTAGAAACATCTCTTTCAATTTATAATAAATAGTAATGTGACTACTTAAAAAACCGGCCAAGTGCGAGTCGGACTCACCCACCGAGGGTTTCACACAAAGGATGCTCAACCACTCCCCCATTTGTGACCTTAGGTACTTAAAATTCCGGTGGCACGGAACTCTCAGTATGCGGCAACTATACGGTTTTCAGATTTTTGCCTGTAATTCTACTACAAGCTCTTACTTTTTGCCAAATTTCGTGATTCTAGATTAACGGGAATTACCCTATACATTTTGATTCCCATTGTAAATGTATGAGAAATGCGATATAATCGGCGGTATCTTGATGGCGTTGACGTAGAGGTTTAGTTTTTTCTCAGTTTCAAGGGACTACAGACTTGTGTATGTGGTATAAATTTCAACTTGATACATCTACGCATTTTCGACATAAAGGGTCTTGTCACACGATGGACGGACGGACGGACGGACACACGTACGGACAACAAAGTGATCCTATAAGGGTTTTCATTTTTGTGGTACGGAACCCTAAAACTAAACCAAATCAACACATTCATAACAAATAAAAAAATACGTGTGGCACTCGGGGACTGCCGCGGTAAAGCTATTGCATATCATTTTGTATCAACTTATGCAATTACTATATGTTACCCGCGACTTCGTCTGCGTAGTATGTTTGTTTGTAGTATGTATGTTTGGTAGTGTATTTTTATTACCATAAGTATTAAATACCAAATTGACTTGAACTGTAAATTGCTAATTAAATTCCGGGGCCGTATAAAACAAACAACTAACTTGCAAATACAGTATACCTGTTATTCTTTGTTCTCGTTAATAATTCAGGATATACCAAAAATGCTGGTGATCAATATTGTAATCTGATTTGGAAAAAATAGGACTAAATGTTTTTTTTGTCAAACATTTTTTGTTTATTTATTCTCCTAACCACAATTCGATACTGATTAGTGATTACACATTTAATCGAATCACCAGCATTTTTGTGACAGCTGTATGTATCTTTGACCACATATTAATCTTTCAGTGGCTGGATACGCTGTAGATATGCTAAAAAGTACGTCCAAGTTGACATAAATTATCTTTCAATTAAATAAGTAATCAAGGCCGAGTGTTTTTGATCACGGTTTACAACACTGCCTTAAGCTCACTGAATTTAACCCACAGAATGTCAGTCGGTACCTGATTACAACTAACTTCCCAGTGAAGAAAAACATTGCGAGGCTACCAAAATAATTACGTCACGCATATAATAATTATAAACTTTCATTAGGTAGGTAAGTATATATTATGTCTCATCTCAACCAAGGACGATCTTATGATAGGATCGGCAGAGGCCTTTATTCGCATTTACACAGGCGTTCAAAAGTGCATGGGCAATTTATGAAAGAATTCATTCATAAACTGCCCATGCAATTATAGATTTGACTATTTCACTTGCTTCCTTCCCCTTTGCACCTCTATATAGGATGATTTTCATAACAAAAACTATTCTGTCCTTTCCTAGGTAGGAGTCAAAACATCCCCATGCCAAATTTCACCTTAATCCGTTCAGCGTTTTTAATTTAGTGTGAATTGGTAACAGATAATAGTTCATCAAATTTACAATATTAGCATCGCATGGAAATTTGTCCAAAATGTAATTGAAGAAACCGTGCTGGTTTTGTGACAACATCGCTACGCAAGATCAGTTTGCTAGACAACAAAAATAAAATAGATGCCATTATTAAGTAAAATGTATCTAATGAGACTAATGGCATGCCATGATCTAAGAATGTTTTTGCGCAAAGTTAAAATAATTTTAATCAAATCAATTTAACGGGGATATAGGCGATACCTAGTTCCATTAGTGCCATATAGATAGAACTGTAATAAGTGCCATCCTAATCCATCAAGTTGTGCATATTCAGTAATAAGCCGTTTTAGTAAAGTAATCGTACAAAAAAATCTGAGTTTATTTATAAACTATCCTTGTCCAATATTTAATATAAAAACCGTACTGGCTTTGTGACATTGTTCTTTGCGCAAAGGCAAAATCGTTGCGTTTGGCCATTGTACTCCCCTGGGCCCGCTATGAGGTATGTATGTCATCCGCTTGTACAATGCATGGTGGGTGTTGACAGCCATATATACATTGAGTTGCCGTATTTGTAGTGGTTGGATTCCGCATCACTAAGACCTCAATGATATTGTCCTGAGGTCTCTTCAGTCAGCGGGTGTTCATTCCGTTCTGGAGCCACTGGGTTTAGCAGCACTGATAGCAAGATGGAGTGACCCTGGTGCTGTGGAAAACGGGGCGGTGTTCAGTGTGGGATGTTACATGCGTTAGCACAATTTCGACCACCCATATTACTCGCACTTCCCACGTAGCAGGAGCCCTCTGCCGAAACTCTAGCGGTGGCGAAGCGGCAAAAGTGTGCGCTCCCTTCTGGGATAAGATCCCAAACGGATAGCGTAACGTAATAAGACAACAGTTTGTCACCTTTGTGTGACAATTTCTGATAATTCTATACAGTTACTCACATTTGACAGCAATCACCGTCGCACTATCCATGCAACTTGTCTTTTCATGAACTTATAGCATTATCATTATCAGATGACATTCGTGGATAAGCAACTTAGGTCTATAGGACATGGATACAATACATATTCATGCCTTTGGTTGTGGAGACAGCGGGCTGCTACAAAGTTACCATTATTAGTGATTTTATTTATTATCAAATTTATCACAGCATAAAACATATCATATTTACATAGATTTAATGGATCCCGGCACATTGGTCACTTTTCAACTCATTTCCTAAAAACACAGTTCTGTATTTTTTGTGCACTTTCGTCAGTAGTGACAAATATGTACCTACTTAAGTTTAATTTCTGTTTGTTTATGACACTACTGAACAAAACAAACTTAAAATAAATTTGGGTACATTTTCGTCTGCAGTGAAAGAGAGCTTTTTTATAGGCGAAAAACATACGGTGATCATCGTACAGCACGTAGCAATATCACCTTTGTGATTATCACAATAAGGAACAAATCTAATATACCAATAGAAAATATTTGATAAACAAGACAAAGGCATATTTCGATACTCTACTTCTTTGGAGGTAATAATATTTATTATGCCAATGAAATTTCCACTTTATTCCGTTGTGCACTAACGTGCTAAATTCACAAATTTAAAATGGTACTTAGTACGACTTCGCATTTGCACTAAGGTATCGATTAAAAAAAGAAAACGATTCGCAGTCTAAATAAAAAATTAGGCGCCTTTTGCCTTTAATTCGATCCAGCCAGTATATTATGCATCGATTACAAAATCGATTTAACATATTTGATTTTGGCGGGACTAAAATAATAGTGTTTATTTTGACGTTTGACATCGCCGTATCTCTGGTAATAAGAGCTACTGTCCTCAATATTTTGTACAGAATATGACACTTAGCGACATTCGTTTGGAGATATATCCTTTCCCCGATAAAGAACTTTGTAACAAAGTGAATAAAGTCGGTTTCGGTCCGTCGGAGTGGGGAGCGTCAGGTTTTTTTTCGTTACGGAATTTCTGGATTCGGTCCCCGCGCTCAAGGCCCGCGATAGAAGCTATGCAATAGCTTAATAAATGGTTTGATTCTTACTCAGGGTCATTGACCTTATCAGCTGTAGAAGTATCGTTCGGAACACCCTGTAGATAATGATTTGAACTAAATAAAAATTATAAAAACAGCCAATTTATTGATTAATTATAGAACTAAAGATTGTATCGTTAAGTATAAATACAAAATTAACCTGGCCTAATTGTTGACATGTGTATTATTTCGTCTGAGATTCTTTTGTTTTTGAGATTTCTGAGAATCTGAGAGTATTTTAAGCCGTATCTGATACAAAGCTATATGTTATTATTTTTGACGTGACAACGTCTTAAATTAGGTTGCGGCTGGGAGTCACTTATGAAAAAGTGTAACGCTCGGTAACGTTACGATGAGTCACCGAACGAGAGAGAGGCCCGCCGAATGCCTTGCGTCTCTCTCCCACTCAACTATGATCGGTCTGCCGCGCGCGCAGCACTAGAGAATTAGGCGCATTGAATCGGCGCATGCTTGTGTCTCTGTCTTTGTCTTTCTCGAACGTTGATAGTGTTAAGTAAGTTCCTATTGTGCAATTTAATTATATTCATATCAATAAATATTCTACCGAGAAAAAGACGTTGTCACGTAAAATCTTCGCCCGTAAAACCGACTTTACAGGCAACCATTTTTATAACTTTTTATTATAGAATTTTTAATGTTTTTATTGACGTCTAGTAAATATATTCTAGACAACCTATCGAGCTTAATTTAAGATTATCTTAGCAACTGCTTGATACGACTCAAAGAAAAAAAAGGGGTACCATGCTGCCAAAACATGTTATGTAAGGTTCCGCTTTATGATTGCCCAATTAAGCACCCACGAAATAAATGTGGTGATTTTATATTTACAAAAAAAATAACAATTTGGATTCCCGTCAACTTTTGATGCAAGAGGGATGAGGGACGCGCTAAAAAAATCAGCCAAAACCAAAGCCTAACATTCATGGCGATAGACCGTCGCTAGAGCAGGTCGATAGGGACGATATATGATAGATATATTCGATATGAAATTATAACTAATATTTGAAACGGGATAATTACCATGTATGTTTGTTTCAAATATTAGTTATAATTCAAATGACCATGTTAGCTTAAAATCGTTTATTCGATATTAAAGTTTGACCATTCCATCTAGAATCATTCGTTGACCAGGCTAATAGCTAAATAAAACTACCGAGCCGTGCGCCGTCCGCCGATATGGTGGCACTGGCGCCGTGCCGCGGCACCGTCACCGTTCATTCTCACGGCAACGTCGACGTTAGTTTTAACGTCGGTGGCAACGTAAAAAACAACGTGCCACGGCAACGTCGACGTTAATTTTCACGTCGGCGGCAACGTAAAAAACAACGTGCCACGGCACGTTGGCCGTCGTGCGTCGTGCCGTTGTACGGTGGCGGCGCCGCAACGTGGACATGTGGCCAGGCCCTTAACAGACCTATGATTTTCCAGCACTGAAGTCGACAGATGTCCCCCCCGAGAAAAAAAACTAGCCACCATTTTTTTGCCTACGTTTCGAGGTCTTTGTAATTTTGTTGATAACTTGCCCTCTGAGAACACCCATACTGACGACTGCCGCTTACTTTCCGGATCATATTGATAAATCCATGTTTCGTCACCAGTAATGATTTCGTAAACACGTCTTGATGTTCCGTTTTCGAATTTTGAACGCATTTCATGACACCAATCCACACGAGCCTGTTTCTCAGTTCCGGAGAGCAAACGCGGGATCCAACGGCAACAAAGCTTCCTTACTCCAAGATGTTGATGTAGGATGATATTAACACTCCCCGAACTAATGCCTAGGATCTTCTCGATGTCCGTGTATGTAATTCGTGGGTCTTCTCGCACTAACATTTCAGTAGTCCATACGTTTTCTGCAGTTACTGCTGTTTGAGGGCGACCACTTCTGTGTTCATCTTCGAGGTTGGTTTTGCCCCTTTTAAATTCACTAAACTATCTAAAAACAGTTGCCCGGGATGGAGCATAGTCTCCTAATGCCGATTGTAATCGCGGCAAAGTCAGTTGTTCGGTTAAACCAAATTTAAAATCGTAATATATCATAGCACGAAAATGTTCGCGGTTCAGCTCCATCGTTTCAAAGAAAACCCACGGAAAACGTACAACTGGAACTAATCTATTTTTGAAATTAGAGTTTACTGGATACTAGTGTTCTATTTTGACGTGACAACGTCTTAAATTAGGTTGCGGCTGGGAGTCACTTATGAAAAAGTGTAACGCTCGGTAACGTTACGATGAGTCACCGAACGAGAGAGAGGCCCGCCGAATGCCTTGCGTCTCTCTCCCACTCAACTATGATCGGTCTGCCGCGCGCGCAGCACTAGAGAATTAGGCGCATTGAATCGGCGCATGCTTGTGTCTCTGTCTTTGTCTTTCTCGAACGTTGATAGTGTTAAGTAAGTTCCTATTGTGCAATTTAATTATATTCATATCAATAAATATTCTACCGAGAAAAAGACGTTGTCACGTAAAATCTTCGCCCGTAAAACCGACTTTATTTTTAAATGAATTTGCTTTTTAAAAACATATAACATGGGTGCGTTCCATTTTCAAATTTCGAGCATCTCAAAATTTATCGAGTGAGCTACGTAACGTATTTTTCAGTCCTCCGGCCGGTAAGCGCCACTTTACGCAAAACTAAATTGCCGCCTGCCGGCTCCGTCGGGCTGAAAAATAGTATACAAACCTCGGCCGGTAAATGGGAAAGCCTCGGATCACATGTTAGTCGACCTCGGCTTTGCCTCGGCCGACAATTACATGGAATCCGAGGCATTTCCCACTTAAACGGCCTTGGTATGTAATGTACTATTTGCTCATCAGGCGGCGTCACTCATGCGTGGGTCGTTGTCAAGCGCCATCCATTAGTATGAGTTTGTATGGCGCGAAACCAATATTAGAATTCATGTTAAAAGAGGTTCATTAGAATTTCTAACCATTTATTAGTGATGTGTTGATTCTGTGTTTTTGAAAATTAGAGGGGTAATACGTTATTGTGTGATAAAGAAATAAGGTCAACCGTGATAAAGACATCACTGTTTTTTTGGATATTTTTTAGTGTCCCTAAACCTCAATTTATGAAAAATGGAACCAAATTATAGAAATATTCTTTCACTCTGCGCCTTCTAAAACACTACCCAAATACGAGTAATTCGTAAAGTAACTTTTTCGCTACTCTACAATCAAATGAATGACATATAGAAGTTTAAAAAATATATGGATATTTAGACGCTTTTGGCCCAGTAGGTATAATTGCGTCTTTTAAAAAGTATTGGTGAAATGTTACAGTTAAGGTTTAAAAAATTCCTGAAATGCATTTTCGATACACTATTCTAAGGGATAAAATCAACACGAGGCGTCAAAAATAGCTAATATTGACCTTCGATAGAAAACAGTATACATTGTGTGTCTTTCATAACGACATTGATTTTAAGTAACGATAGTTTAAAGTGCTGTTGACCATTTTATCAAAAGAATATAACGATTACCTTTCATAATTAAGAGTAATTAATTTTCAAAAAATTCTCGAGCAGCAATGTACTGCATACATTTATTTGACGTTTCAGAGAGGAAGAGCTAGTTTCGTTTCCATTTAAATTCGATCAAAACATTAAAGTAACTCGGAACTGTTGCTGACGTTAACTTATTTACTGAATTATCCACTACTAAAAAACACTGCAATTTAAAACATACGCGATTTTGACCACACTAGCACAACAAATTTACAACAACAATTCTTTCTGTGTCTTAGCCACCACATTTATGATTATGAATCGCATTATTCACTGAACTAGACTGATATCAAAAATCACTGCACATACATTTATTATCACTTCTTAAAAATCACATTACCTAGTTCAAACATGTTTATTAAATTTATTAGGAAAGTCTGTGTTGATCAACAAACTCGATGTTATCTTGACACTTCAATGTGAAGTTATCAATCGGTACTTAAACAAAACGATTATCTGATTCCGCCTTCTTAGTTAACACAAAGTTACCTACTTACATCAATCTTTTGACTGCACTGGCTGGTATGACAGGATGCAGGTAGGTTGACGTAAAAGGTTTAGGCAAGAATTAGCGGATATGATTCTAATGTATGGCGAAGCTATGCAAGATGCTAGACTAGCGTTAACATTGTATCGGTAGCGATTTCCAAATCGTCGAATTCCGCAAAACCCCAGAGTGATAGTCGGTGCATTGCAGCGTGTCCGGGAAGACATGCCCATTACTGGGAGAATCCAACCATTGGCAAATGGGCCCCGTCTTCATGTTCGTAATGAAGAAATTATACTTGAACATTTTGCTGAAAATCCAGAATGCAGTACAAGAAATGCCGGGCGACATTTTCAAATGAAGCACAAAACAGTTCACAGGATTCTCAAAAAAAACTTGCAACATGCTTACAAATTTTTGAAGGCACACGCAATATTGCCTAGGGATTTGCTGCCACGTTTAACATTTTGTCAGTGGCTATTGGACAAACACGATACCGACCACCAATTTAGCTCAAGAGTAATATGGACTGACGAGAGTACTTTTACTCGGAACGGCGTGTGGAATCAGAGAAATACACACTATTGGGCAAGAGTAAATCCTCGTGTACTAAGAGAGACCGGTCATCAATACCGATGGGCTGTACAGGGACCGGCCCGCTATCCCTTATAAAGGGTTTTGTATGGGTTTTTAATAAGGCTTAACTCACCATACCCTAACGCGACAAAACCCTTTCATATTGCTTTTAAAGCCCTTATCTTAGCGGTAGCCCTTATGAGTAATCAATATCCCAATACCCTTATGAAACCCTTATGACTCGCTCACCAATACCTTGCATATTGGTTAGCCTTATAAAGGGCTACCCTTATAGAAAAGGCGAGCTAATTTAAACCGTCAACCTTGTGCATAAAACGCACATTTATTCGTACATGATAGCAAGCATTCGTCGTCAGCGGCGGCACTCTTTGATGTTCGCCCGCTTCTGAGTGGCCGCAATAGATAAAATAAGGTTTAATTTTCAACCGACTTTTGAATTTCAAAAAGGAGGTGTTTCTCAATTCTTGTGTGTTATTTTTAGATGTTTGTTACCTCAGAACTCCGTCAATACTGAACCGATTTTAAAAATTCTTATTTTATCTGAATGTAGATAGTTCCAGCTTGGCCAAAATTAATTTCTGATGATGGGATCCATGAGGAACTGATGGAACCCCTCAAATTTTAAAGGCACATGCATGATTATTTGGCTGTTTTCTTAAGACACTCGAGCATAATTGTACGAAAACCATCAATTTGGCGGAGTGGACCTGATGATGAAGACCAGGGATGGCAAAGTGGAACTGGTCGGTAAACCTCGCTCTACGTATCATCCGAGTTGTCGTATCATTCATCTTTTTCATTTGATTACTATTCTGATGAAGAACTCCTATTCTTGAGGAATTCAGATAACCCTCAAATTTGAACGCCACGGCCATCGTGATTGGGGGTATTCATAATTAGTTGACTAGTCTCTCTGCGAGATCGTATCAGGAATGAGACCATCCGCAGCAGAACCAAAGTAACCGATATAGCTCTCCGAATCGCTAAACTTAAGTGGCAGTGGGCGGGGCACATTGCACGTAGAACCGACAGCCGTTGGGGCGGAAAGGTTCTCGAGTGGCGACCGCGTACCGGAAGGCGCAGCGTGGGTAGGCCCCCCGCAAGGTGGACTGATGACCTGGTGAAGGTCGCAGGAGTCCGCTGGATGCGGGTGGTGGGCGGGGGGTGAATATACCTACATTCGGACAATCTGTCGGATCTCCATAGTGGCTATGTGCGCCGGGCATCCGCCAGACAAACTACCCATACGTACATTGATTGGCAGATCCGGCGGATATGCCCGAACGTATATCGCTAGCAATTTTCACATTTATTTTTCACATTGACAACATTTTATGTAGGCATGCATGGCATTAACGTCATCATATCATATTTATTATTTTTCAGAGAGAATACTGAGTTTTATTATTGCCAGAAATGTGTTTATTTTGTTTGGCACCGACTTCAAACGTATCAGTAGATAGACCACCTTCATATAATTGCTTACTCATCTTTTCCGAACCTTACAGCAAATAAAAATGAATACATTTTAGTTTTCATTTTTTGAAGTCGGTTTTAATTTATTGTTAAAAAGTTTTATCTTTCTATTTTAGTTGGTAAGTACTAGTATGAGTAACGCAGTACTACTAATAAACAGAAAAAAAATAGTCAAATCAGACGGCGGAGTTCGGAATTATCAGCTTAAGTACCTATGTAAAGTCCCACATACCACCCCTGGTCCTCATCATCAGGTATATGTATTGCACCAAATTTATAATTTTCCGGAAGGAAATGCTTATGTCACTTAACAAAACACCCAAATTGCTAATTTGCCTTTGAATATTGAGGTGTTTCCTAAATTCCTCATGTATTCCATCATCAGATTAGAACCAAGCTCTTATGGAACCAACTTGGAGGTAACTTTTATCTTACAAAAAAATAATTGTTCAAATTGGATGACGGAGCTCGGAGTTATCGGCTTATGTATCTAAAGTTCAACATGCCATCGCTGGTCTGCATCATGAGGTCTATCGTCCCAAATTTATGATTTTCGCAAGAAATTGCTTAATTTCCTTAAGAAAAGACCGCAATCACTAAACATGTGCCTTTAAAAAGGAGTTTCCTTAATTCCTCGCGGATCCCATTATCAGATCAGCACCAATATCCTACATCCTATATCTTGGAGGCAACTCTTTTCGACTAAAAAAAGACTGCTCAAATTGGACGTATCTGATGGATGTATCTGAAGTTCCACATGTCATCCCTGGTCTCCATAATCAGGTCTACCTGGCCAAATTTATGGTTTTCGCAAGAAATTGCTGCATTTACTTAAGAAAATACCGAAATTACCATAAATGTGCCTTTGAAAGTTAAGGAGTTCCCTTAATTCTTCATTAACCTCATTATCAGATCAGCACCGAATTGCTACCAGACCAATTTGGAGGTGACTCTTTTCTCACATAAAAATAATTGCTTAAATTGGACGACGGAGCTCGGAATTATCGGCTAATGTATCCTAAGTTCCACTTGTCATCCCTGGTCTCCATCATCAGGTCTACCTTACCAATTTATGGTTTTCGCATGAAATTCCTTCATTTATTTAAGAAAACACCGAAATCATCATACATGTGCATTTGAAAATTGAGGAGTTCCCTTAATTCCTCACGGATCTGATTTGAATCGGAGGTAACGGAGGTTTAAAATCGGTGAACATACAGTTAAAAAATAATTTTAAAGAAAAAAAAACCGACTTCAATTGGACTTCCCGGTATAAGTGAAAGTAAGCGAATTATTGCTAATTTATGTTTTTATTTTGTTAAATTTTTCTCACATCGTATTTAAAACTTATTACTACCAGGGTTCAGCATCAGCTCCATCTTGTGAACTGCTCTCCTAATTGCTCGTTAACATGAGTCGATTAACGAAAACAGCACACGCGTATGTTTCACCAAACCTGAGTTCCATTAGGTACTGCCAGGGTTTAGCATCAGCTCCATCTTGTGAACTGCTCTCCTAATTGCTTATTAACACGAATCAAATCATGAGAACAGCAGTCGCCTATGTTGCACCAAACCTGAGTTCCACTAGGTATACTGCCAGGGTTCAGCACCAGCTCGATCTTGTTAACTGTTCTCCTAATTGCTCGTTAACATGAATCGAATCATGAAAACAGCACTCGCCTATGTTGCACCAAACCTGAGTTCCACTAGGTACTGCCAGGGTTCAGCATCAGCTCAATCTTGAGAACTGTTCCCCTAATTGATCGTTAATACGAGTTGAATGACGAAAACAGAACTCGTAAGTTTTACCAAACCTGAGTTCCATGAGGTACTGCCAGAGTTCAGCATCAGCTCCATTAATTCCTCATGATGATGGATCATCGAAATATAATTAAAATCAAATAGGACTACCTCGAAGGCATTTCGTAAGAAACAAAAGATGAATGATACAGCTGGGGCCCGCGAATTATAGAGCAGTTCCTCTTTGACATCCGTGGTCGTCATCATCAGGTCTGCTCCACCAAACTGGTAGGTTTTGTAAAGAAATGCTCGAGTTTCTCAAGAAAATACCCAAATGACTATGCATGTGCCTTTCAAATTTGAGGAGTTCCCTCAGTTCCTCATGGATACCATCATCAGAAATTGATTTTGTAAAAAACGGGACCAACCTGGAACCATCTACTTTAAGAAACCAAAAAAAAAATCGGTTCAGTAATGAAGGAGCTCTGAGGTAACACCCATTAAAAAAATATATAATAATAATAAAAATTCAGCCGAATTGAGAACCTCCTCCTTTAGGAATATTGAAGTCGGTTGAAAATACAAACAGATGAATAGGTATATAACCGTCTCCGTCGAATTCTCGAAGTCGATTAAAAACATTCAAACAGTAGCGCGACGGACGACAGGAGGAGTTGGAAGAAAAACAGCGAATGTAAATGTAAACCAAAAATGTGCTACACCGAACGAAATAGTTACCTACTTAGAGCAGATACTCAATAACTGATGCTGATTGGCTGCCGCTGTTTGGCGGCATCCTCATAAAGAATGAAATTGCCAAAGGGAAAGCTTTATAAAAAGCGCTTAATTATAAGGGTAACCCTTATATAAGGGTAACAAGACGTATAGGTTAGCGGTAAGCAATTGCAAAGGGCTAGCTTTATTGTTCGGTCAGTATTTTGGTAAGGGCTAGTCAAATGTATGGGCTAGCTGTTCGAACGGCTAAGTCTTATTTTGGGTAAGTCGTTTTAAAGGGACGCCGTTTGAAAGGCTTTTAGCGAGGAAAGGGTTGTCCGGTCCCTGGGGCTGTAAACGTCTGGGCAGCCATTCATGGTGACCGTATAATCGGTCCAGTATTTATCGACGGAAATCTCAATGGTGAAAAATTCCTGGAATTGCTTAGTGCCCTTAGTGGTCCATTGACTAATTATTTCAACTCGTTGCCGGAAGAAGAACGGGAGCTGACTTGGTTGCAAATGGACGGAGCTCCGGCACATTCATCAGTTCGCGTGCGTAATCATTTGAACTTTATGTTTGGAAACCACTGGGTCGGTAGATTTGGGCCTCGACGTTGGCCGGCCCGTTCACCGGACCTCACAATGTTAGATTTTTTTTATGGGGGGCCATAAAAAACGAAGTGTATTCGAAACCACAAATATCTGTTGAAGATCTTCGGAACAGAATAACTGACGCGTTTCAAAAAGTTCAGCAGACCACTCATTTTGAAAGCGTATATCAGTCTCTCATACGCCGATGCAACACTTGCATCGAAATGCAAGGACGTCACATCGAACATCGTTATCTTCGACGAGTGAATCACAGAGATTGATTTTATTTTATTGGCTTCTGTTAGCGCGATTGTTATTGTGTTGTTAAAGTGTTTAATTTCAATGATTTTATTTTTTTAATAAAGAAAAAAAACGTTTTAATCTTTTTTATTTTTAATCGAACTTTGACCATTGACCAAGAAACACTTACCAAGTTTCTCCTCAAGCAACTTTTGTGAGTGAGAAAGAGAGGAGAACATGAGAGAGAGAGTCCTTTTCTTACGAACAAGGTCACTTGTCATGATTTTTGACGGTCTTGTCAATCAAAAGTGTCACCGACATGTAGGATGTCACTAAGAGCGAAATTTCAATGAAATCACATGTCAATTGTTAGGTTTAATTTATTACTGATACATTGCGTGCCCAATTAATTTGTATGAAAGTTTTTATTTTTTAACGAAATATGCTAATTTCAGCCCTTAAAATTAGTGTCGTTATGAAAGACACTCACTGTATAAGGTGCTAACAAATTAGTCACGGATATTTTAAGAGATAATACATTGTATTAAAACAATTAACTTTAAACTATAATTAAGGAACCTTTGTATATATTTTTTTGTTTTCATTTACCGAACAAAAATAATAATTATAATTCCGTCTAAAAATAATCACCATGTGCAAATTTAACTGACAAGATGTTTAGCATGACGTTGACAATCGAGTATTTGATTTGACGTTAAGTGGCCAGTTAGGTGTTAGGTAAAAGCATAGCTGGGCATTAACTCGTTAATCCGTTAATCGTTAATTAACGAAGTTAACATTTTCATTAACGGATTAACTTTTAAGTTAACTTTAGAATATGTTAACGGAATCATTAACTTCCGTTAAGTTTTCCCAAGTCCGTTAATCGTTAATCCAGTTCCAAAATACTTACCAAAAAGGTACCGCACATACCGCGCCACGCGGCAAAAAACCTGTTTCTACCCGACTTTCCGAGAGACTCGAGCATTTTTCTTTACGAAGACCATCAATTTGGTGGAGTGGAGCTGATGATGGAGCCCAGGGATGGCAAACTGGAACTGTCTGTTAATTCCCATCCTATTTGAGACATTCATATTTTGAATTCATGGAATTCATGAAGAAATTAAAGAACTCCTCAAATTTTAACGGCACGGCACATGCATTATGATTTGAGGGTTTCCTTATAAACTTATTTTTTTGGGGGTTACCAACATTTTGGTGGAGTGTACCTGATGATGAAGACCAGGGATGGCAAAGTGGAATTGGTCGGTAAACACAGACATTCATCTTTTTGATTTGATTTATATTCTGATGATGGAGTTCTTGAGAAATTCAGACAACTTTCAAATTTGAACGGCACGTCCAACGTGATTGGAGGGTTTTCATAATTAGTTGGGGTATTTTCTTAATCAAGCCATCAATTTGCTGCAGTGGACCTGATTTTGATCACCAGAGATGGTATATTGAAACTGCTCGATAATTTCTAGCTCTGTCCTCCAACTTGAGACATTGTTATTTTGTATGTGACCTCGGAGGTCTACAAGATAGTTGCATTTGATTTTACTTCAGATCAAATGATGGCAGCCATGAGACATTAAGAAAACTCCTTTTGAAGGAAACTGATTAACTATAAGTTGTAGATCACTAACTCAAAGATGCCCTTTTTATCACGTGTTAACGGATTAATAATAATAATAATAACCCTTGGGTCCCATGTCCCCGAGACCCTTGGGTCCCATGTCCCCGAGAGTCGGTCAGGCCCCTCTCTCCGGCTTGCCTTAATTGGCCGGCTGGAGTGGACCCCAGTAGGGGCCACAGGACTCTCACCTCTGGCTTGCCTTAACCGGCCGGTCAGAGTGGGATGTCAGAGCTATATGCTCGCAGGGTGGAAGTGAAAGATGCATAAGACGCGAGTTGGCACAGTGGCTGTTTACAGCCACTGGGTAGAAAGCGGCGCACACCTCTCGACACCCTGAGCCGCTCACGCAATGTTGCCTCCGTGTTGCTCCGTGCGGCGAGCGACCGTTTTCGGGGGCCCATTTTAGTGAGTTGGCGAGTCACCACCTGCCACTTTTTTCGTCTTTTTCAAGATTGACCAAGGCAGGTGCCATAGTCCTTTCCATAGTCCCGGTACCCCATTCCACTATCACCTCAACCCAATAGCCCGGTTTCTTTTGTGTCTGTTTTCTGCAATAGTCCTACACTACCCGGGGATTGTCCTTGGGTGCACTACTATAGTGCATACAGATTACAGGGATAATCGTCGGTTAGTGTCACATAACATTTAGAGTAAATAATTATCCCTAAAGATGCCTATAGGATACGGATGCTTACGTAAAATCAGAAGAATTAAACACATTTTTATTATTTTTTATTATACTTAAGGTTTATACTTATTTCTATATAAAAACTTATGTTTTCTTTTAGCATTTGTACTACTCGTATTTATTAGTTACTTTTTAGTAGTTTCCAGTTTGATAACAATAATACTTTTGACAAATAGAAACGTTTTTGTATAAGCCAACCTCTAACGGTACGATACTTTACGGCCGTGTTATTTTACACTTTCAGTTTAAAGCTTATTTTCAACCGACTTCAATATTTCAAAAGGAGGAGGTTCTCAATTCGACTGAATTTTTTTTTTTATTTTTTTTTTTAATGGATGTTCACTCATAACTCCGTCATTACTGAACCGATTTGAATTTTTTTTTTGTTTTCTAAAAGTAGATGGTTCCTGGTTGGTCCCGTTTTTTTCAAAATCCATTTCTGATGATGGGATCCATGAGGAACTGAGGGAACTCCTCAAATTTGAAAGGCACATGCATGCTGATTTGGGTGATTTCTTAAGAAACTCGAGCATTTCTTTACGAAAATCATCAATTTGGTGGAGTGGACCTGATGATGAAGACCAGGGATGGCAAAGTGGAACTGCTTCGTAATTCTCAGGACTATGATCCGATTTTAAAAAATATTTTTTTGTCTGTATATAGATGGTTTCAGGATTGTCCCGTTTTTTTCAAAATCAATTTCTGATGATGGGATCCATGAGGAACTGAGGGAACTCCTCAAATTTGAAAGGCACATGCATGATGATTTGGGTAGTTTCTTAAGACACTCGAGCATTTCTTTACGAACATCATCAATTTGGTGGAGTGGACCTGATGATGAAGACCAGGGATGTCAAAGTGGAACTGCTTGGTAATTCCCAGGACTATCGTCCGATCTTAAAAAATATTTTTTTTCTCAAAATAGATGGTTCCAGATTTGTTCCGTTTTTTTTCAAAATCAATTTCTGATGATGGGATCCATGAGGAACTGAGGGAACTCCTCAAATTTGAAAGGCACATGCATGATGATTTGGGTAGTTTCTTAAGACACTCGAGCATTTCTTTACGAACATCATCAATTTGGTGGAGTGGACCTGATGATGAAGACCAGGGATGGCAAAGTGGAACTGCTTGTTAATTCCCAGCTCTATCATCCGATTTGAGACATTCATCTTTTCTTTGTAAAGAAATACCTTCAAGATAGTCCTATTTGATTATAGTTCTATTTTGATGATGGGCTTCATGAGGGATTGAGAGAACTCCTCAAATTTTAACGGCACATGCATTCTGATTTGAGGGTTTCCTTAAGTAACTAAAACAGTGTTTTGGCGGAGCCAAAATTTTGATGAACTTGATCTGATGATGAAGACCAGGGATCGCAAAGTGGAACTGGTTAATAAACCTAGCTCTACTTATTATCCTAGTTGTGACATTCATCTTTTTGATTTGATTTATATTCTGATGATGGAGTTCTAGAAGAATTCAGAGAACTCTTCAAATTTGAACGGCAGGTTAATTGTGATTAGAGGGTGTTCATAATTAGCTTAGGCATTTTCTTACTGTGGCCATCATTTTGCTGGAGTGGACCTGATGTTGATAATCAGGGATGGCATAATGAATATGCTCGTTAATTTACAGTCTGTCATCCAATTTAACACATTGTTATTTTGTTTGTTTAAAGGTCTACAAGGGAGTTCCGTTTGATTATACTTCAAATGTAATGATGGAAGCCCTAGGACATTAAGAAAGCTCCTCAATTTTCAATCGTACACGTGCGGTGTATTGGATATTTGTGAAGTAAACTGGCTAACTCAAACAAATTCTTAATTTCACTTTTACCGGGAACCAAATGAAGTCGGTTTTTTTTTCTTAAAAATTATATAGTCAAAATAATATTCTTTTAGTAGTATTTAATATATTTATATGCAATAGTAATACCTCTAAAAGTGCATATTTTTCGAAGTAAGCACGACTTAAATGAGAAATGTACTAAAAATGGCGTACCTATAACCTCTTTTCGCAGGACCCACGGTCCATTAGCGCCACTAGCGGCGAATTCACTCGCGGTAATCCTAATTGTCTCTTTTGTATAACTTAATCGGGATTAAGTCAGGGTGATGTTATCCTAGGAATATACAGTCGCCAACAAATATCCGAGCACCCGAGGTGTTCAAAAATGTCTGAACAAGAATTTGAACACCTTGACAATAGAGGCTTGCTCAGATATTTGTGAGCACCTTTCACCCACCGCCGTGTATAAGCTCGTCAGCAGATTCGAAACGGACACTGATTTCAGGGCGAGCGCTACGGCGTACTACCACAGAATAAATAATGGTACTACGTCTCATTATCTACAATTGCATCTCGTTTTCACCAGAAAGTTCGAGCAAGATGTTGAGTTGACGTAGACGAGTAAGTATAGTATTCTACAGAAAATTTGAAACGAGATATGGGGACTCACAGCAGACTCGCTGGTAAGCTTGACAGTGAGCGCCAACTTCTTATCGCAGTTTCGCAGAGCGTTATGTTTGAATAATTCTTCACGCTCAAATCGATTATCTTCATCATCCGAATTTTTCTGTATATCCTGTAAATTGAGATATACGTATAAAAAAATAATTATGACGGTAATAAAAATATATTTACGCAGTAAAATTAAAAAAAAACGGCCAAGAGCATGTCGGGCCAGGCTTAGAGTTTACCAGTCACAATAGGCGAACTTAAAAAGGGTTTTGATAGATACCATGCTCATAAAAATAAAAAGCGACCAAGAGCATGTTGGGCCAATAGATAACATGCTCAATATGCTTATAATATAATAATTAACAATTTGATGATACTTTCGATCACACCCGTCCCGACCCCATCAACTCCGGAAAAATCTTAACAGCGCGAACTAGACCACGGTACAACGCCATCTCTCGGGAAATTGGGTTAGGTACTAATTTATACAAACTATATAGACGGGTTTGTACGTTGGGTTTTCGAGGGTAATTTTTGATCGCGTGAATCAATTTGAATCATTCTTTTTTTATTAGAAGGAAGATAAATTAAGTACTCAAGATACAAAAAAAAATATTCCATATACGGTTAAATTACAAACTTAATTCAGAAATTATTTTGTTCAATTTTTCAAAAACCGTTCAGTGAGTAACACTTTATTGTACACAAACACAGTTGAGAATAATTTTAAAGAAAAAAAAACCGACTTCAATTGGACTTCCCGGTAAAAGTTAAAGTAAGCGAATTCTTGCAGTTAACTTCAAACATATTAACCTTTTCCACGCCAAAGGCGTATAAGTATATTGGCACCGCAGGTTCAACGCCAATGACCGATAAATCAGTCACAGACCACAGAGTAAAATAAACCTACACTGGTAAAGCTTAAAGTTCAACTTCAGTTTTGACATTTCGTTGACGAGTGATAGCTTCTGCATTCGACATGGCGTCGAAAAGGTTAATCACCATATGTGTACCTTTAAAAGATAAGGAGCTCTCTAAATGCATCAGGGATTGCATCATAAGATCACAGCTAAAATTAAATGGGACCACCTTCGAGGTACCTTCTCACAAACAAAAGAATGCGAGCGAGCTGCTGCGCGCAGTGTGAAAAAGACAGCCATCGCGAAAGCACGCTCTTGAAAAAGGGTCTGTGAAGATCCGAAACATGTCGAGCTATTTTCGACAATATTGACGGAAGTAAATACTCACGGGAGTTTTATGTATAAAAACTAATTTATGTTTTTATATTGTTAATTTTCCTTACACCGTATTTAAAACTTACATACATACATAGATATTACTACCAGGGTTCAGCATCAGCTCCATCTTGTGAACTGCTCTCCTAATTACTCGTTAACATGAGTCGATTAACGAAAACAGCACACGCGTATGTTTCACCAAATCTGAGTTCCATGAGGTACTGCCAGGGTTTAGCATCAGATCCATCTTTTGAACTGCTCTCCTAATTGCTCGTTAACACGAATCAAATCATGAAAACAGCAGTCGCTTATGTTGCACCAAACCTGAGTTCCACTAGGTACTGCCAGGGTTCAGCACCAGCTCGATCTTGTGAATTTGTCTCCTAATTGCTCGTTAACATGAGTCGAATGATGTAAGTAGAAGTCGCGTATGTTGGACCAAACTTGCGTTCCACTTAGAGTTGCAAACTGACCGTCACTTTCAATACCTGACCGTCATTTATGATAAATGTCTGGTCATTTTCGACATTTATTGTCACATTGGACATTTATTTTGAATAGTATACCTAATTACTTTTCAAAAAAACATGGCCGCTATTCGATAAGTAAATTAATGAAATATTATTTTATGAATCTATCTATCATTGTCATAAATTAATATAAACATGCTTATCATGAAAGTAGGTTAGGTTAAGTATGTGTTAGTAATGTTTTGATTTGCAAAGTGTGTAGGTAAGGTAAACGCATTTTACGTATTACCCACTAACCTATCTAAACTTCATTTATAAGGTTGTAACTTAGCTTATGAGTGCTGGCTAAATTTGGAGATATTTGAGTGCATCATCAAATAAGGAATTGGTGCTTCGGCAAACAAAAAACACGTAGGTAGTTTGCATTTATTGGAATACTGAGTATAAAAATGCCCGAGTGACATTAAACGTTCTATTTCGAAAAAGATGACGAGTAATGTGGGAGTTACAAATAAAATATTAATTGAAGATACTAATAAAAATGACGCCGAGCTTGCATATTCCATTGGTACAAACAAAACCTTCGTGTTCATTTGATATACGAGACCACGAGAGTGATTTGAATAATCACTCTGATGTTGATTTAATATCTCTAGTAAATTAATCAAAACCTGCCACAGATAAGGAAAACGCAGATGCAAGCTTTGCAAGAGCTGTTTATGAAGGTGGTATCTGCGTAAATGACGTTTTTTCAGAGCCGGAAAAAGAGTTAGTTCAAGCAGCTGTTTCAAATCGCCGTAACTTTTATATTAAATAAATTCATTTGGCAGCCAATTTCCTAGATCCAAGGTACATTGGTTCAGGTCTTACAAGCGATGAAATGGCTGAAGCTTCCAACTTCGTCAGTTGCTGAAGCTTCCAACGTCGACAGTTGAAGCCATTGCACCTCACCTATGGTGGCTGAGCTTTGCGTCAAAAGAAGATGCTTATCCCATAGCTCATAGGATTTTAAGTACCCCTCCAAGCTCGGCTGCTGCAGAACGCAATTGGAGTTTGTTTTCAATAACCCACACGAAGTTACGAAATAGACTAACTAAAGACCGCCTGAACAAGCTTATAACAATTCGTCAGAATTTACGTTATTGTGACGAAATGAAAATCGGGGCATCGTCCGATCCTGCTGACCTCTCTAATGACTGCTACGAGAATTTTGATTCCTTAGAATCTAACAATACATCGATGCAAGTTGAATCAGAAGACGAGAAATTTTGAGTTTTATGTTTATAGATGAATGACCTTTAGTTTTTTGTCGTGTTATTGCAATAGGTACATTTTAAATTTCATACATATCAAACCATGTTTTATTTATCAACTATGACAACTAACTATGCCTAGTTGCTGCTATAGTTTATAAATGTCGTTAGTGACTTTAAATGACCATTAATGACCGATAAATGACGATTATGACCGTTAAATGACGATTATGACCGACAACTTGATAAATGACGGACGGACATTTTGAACGTGACGGTCAGTTTGCAACTCTAGTTCCACTAGTTGCTGCCAGGGTTCAGCATCAGCTCCATCTTAAGAACCGCTCTCCTAATTGCTCGTTAACATGAATCGAATCATGAAAACAGCACTTGCCTATGTTGCACCAAACCTGAGTTCCATTAGGTACTACCTGGGTTTAGCATCAGCTCCATCTTGTGAACTGCTCTCCTAATTGCTCGTTAACACGAATAGAATGATGAAAACAGCACTTGCCTATGTTGCACCAAACCAGAGTTCCATTAGGTACTGCCAGGGTTCAGCATCAGCTCCATTAATTCCTCATGATATCCATCATCAAAATATAATTAAAATCAAATAGGACTACCTCGTAGGCATTTCGTAACAAACAAAAGATGAATGATACAGCTGGGGCCCGCGAATTATAGAGCAGTTCCTCTTTGACATCCCTGGTCGTCATCATCAGGTCTACTCCACCAAACTGGTAGGTTTTGTAAAGAAATGCTCGAGTTTCCCAAGAAAATACTCAAATTACTATGCATGTGCCTTTCAAATTTGAGGAGTTCCCTCAGTGCCTCATGGATCCCATCATCAGAAATGGATTTTGAAAAAAACGGGACCAACCTGGAACCATCTTCTTTCAGAAAACAAAAAAAAAGAAATTGGTTCAGTAATGACGGAGTTCTGAGGTAACATACTCGTACATAAAATAATTTTAAAGAAAAAAAAACCGGCTTCAATTGGACTTCCCGGTATAAGTTAAAGTAAGCGAATTATTGCTAATTTTTATTTTTATTCTGTTAATTTTCCTTAAATCGTATTTGAAACTTACATACATATTACTACCAGGGTTCAGCATCAGCTCCATCTTGTGAACTGCTCTCCTAATTGCGAGTTAACACGAATCAAATCATGAGAACAGCAGTCGCCTATGTTGCACCAAACCTGAGTTCCACTAGGTACTGCCAGGGTTCAGCATCAGCTCCATCTTGAGAACCGCTCTCCCAATTGCTCGTTAACAGGAGTTGAATGACGAAAACGGAATTGTCGTCAATTTCACCAAACCTGAGTTCCATTAGGTACTGCCGGGGTTTAGCATCAGCTCCATCTTGTGAACTGCTCTCCTAATTGCTCGTTAACACGAATCCAATAATGATAATTTTTAAGAAAAAAAAACCGACTTCATTTGGTTCCCGGTAAAAGTGAAATTTTGAATTTGTTTGAGTTAGCCAGTTTACTTCACAAATATCCAATACACCGCACGTGTACGATCGAAAATTGAGGAGCTTTCTTAATTTCCCAGGGCTTCCATCATTACATGTGAAGTATAATCAAACGGAACTCCCTTGTACACCTTTAAAACAAACAAAATAACAATGTGTTAAATTGGATGACAGACTGTAAATTATCGAGCAGTTTCATTATGCCATCCCTGATTATCAACATCAGGTCCACTCCAGCAAAATGATGGCCACAGTAAGAAAATGCGTAAGCTAATTATGAACACCCTCTAATCACAATGAACGTTTCGTTCAAATTTGAGGAGTTCTCTGAATTCTTCAAGAACTCCATCATCAGAATAGAAATCAAATCAAAAACATAAATGTCACAACTAGGATAATAAGTAGAGCTAGGTTTATCGACCAGTTCCACTTTGCCATCCCTGGTCTTCATCATCAGGTCCACTTCATCAAAATGATGATTTTCGTAAATAAATGCTCAAGTTTCTTAAGAAATCACCCAAATCAGCATGCATGTGCCTTTCAAATTTGAGGAGTTCCCTCAGTTCCTCATGGATCCCATCATCAGAAATAGATTTTGAAAAAAACGGGACCAACCTGGAACCATCTACTTTAAGAAACCAAAAAAAAAATCTAATCGGTTCAGTAATGACGGAGTTCTAAGGTAACATCCATAAAAAAAAAACAGACGAATTGAGAACCTCCTCCTTTAGAAATATTGAAGTCGGTTGAAAACAGCACTCGCCTATGTTGCACCAAACCTGAGTTTCACTTAGGTACTGCCAGGGTTCAGCATCAGCTCCATCTTGTGAACTGCTCTCCTAATTAATTACTCATGATAACCATGATCAAAATATAATTAAAATCAAATAGGACTACCTCGAAGGCATTTCGTAACAAACAAAAGATGAATGTCTCAAATCAGAAGATACAGCTGGGGCCCGCGAATTATAAAGCAGTTCCTCTTTGACACCCCTGGTCGTCATCATCAGGTGTGCTCCACCAAACTGGTAAATTTTGTAAAGAAATGCTCGAGTTTCTCAAGAAAATACCGAAATTACTATGCATGTGCCTTTCAAATTTGAGGAGTTCCCTCAGTTCCGCATGGATCCCATCATCAGAAATGGATTTTGAAAAAATAGGGACTAATCTGGAACTATCTACTTACTTTCAGAACACAAAAAAAAACAAATCGGTTCAGTAATGACGGAGTTCTGAGGTAACATACATACAAAAAAAAAACTGACGAATTGAGAACCTCCTCCTTTAGAAATATTAACAAATAGAGATGTTATGTACAAAGGCGAACTTATCCATTTAAGGGATTTATTCCAGTTAACCTTTGAATATTTGAGAGAAACGAGTTCAAATAAGGCAGACAAGTAAAGCAACATGTACAAAAAGGTACAATATAAACAATATCAATATATATACATATAATACCAATACATATCATAGGAAGAACATAAATAAATATAAATATATTACACTGAAGAGGAGCGAAGAGACAAGACAAAAAAATGGATACAGATACAGATACAGATAGGTATAAAGAGAGGGATAATAAATAAATAAATAAGATTAAAAAAAAATAGTTGGTAACTAAATATAGGAAATAATCATTGTTCCAAATTTGACGAGTCTAGTAGCCTATTGAAGCTAAATTATTGCAGTCGCGAGTTTTATACAAATACAAATCATTTATTTACAATTATAATGAATATTATGTACCTATAAAAAAAAACTAACTATAAATAAAACTAACTACAAAATAAAATAAAACTACATATAGTACCTAAAAATAAATCCCAATCTATAAAAAGAACACCCCGTCTAACAGGTCCGCCTGCGGCATGGACCCCATTACGCTGGCAGAATTACCTCTCTGCACCGCAATGGAGATGCGTTGGGAGAGGTAAACGCCAGCTCTAGGGTCCCCTGTCAAAAGGAGAAAATGAGATGCAGATGAGGAGTCACATAGCCACGCCACATACAATTTAGCCTATCAAGTTCAAAATAATTTTCAAATAAAGTAAATTAACTTATTAAGTTCTACTTTTGTAATTTCTTTCTTATTTTTTGAACTCATAGTTCAAAAGAGGTGGGGGGGACACATTTTTTTAAACTTTTAGAGCGATTATTTCTGAAACTATTAACTTTATCAAAAACTGTTTTTAGAAAATCCTCATTATTTTTCAAATACCTATGCAATGATATGTCACACTCCAGGGTTGAAACAAAAAAAAACCCCAATTTACGCTTTACGTGTAAATTATAACCACTTTTTATTTTACCACTTTGTTGGCGTGACCGATATACATAATCGTACAAAATTACAGCTTTCTAGTACTTACAGTCACCGAGATTATCCGTGGACGGGCGGACAGACAGACAGACTTGGCGAAACTATAAGGGTTCCTAGTTGACTACGGAACCCTAAAAAGGAGTATCTTCGCAGCTCTTTCTTACGACTTATACGCCCTTTTAATCATTTTTTGCTAAAAATCTACTTAAGATGGCTTAACTGACCAAGCTCAAAATAAATTTCCTAGGAAGTCTTTAAAGCTCTATTTTATTGAATTAACTATTTCATCTTTTTTGGACTTGCAATTCAAAAGTTAGAGGTTAGAGGGACACATTTTTTTTAACTCCCGGAGCGAATATTTCCGAAAATATTTACTTTATAAAAATTTATTTCGAGCAAACCCCAATTTTTTTTCCACTACCTGTCCAACGATACCTCACACTTTCGGGTTGAAACGGAAAAAAAAGCACCGCAAGTATGAGAGGTAGCCTAAATATAAGTTTTTCGACTTTTTACCACTTTGTCGGCATAATTGATATGTAGGTGTATTCATACCAATTTACAGCTTTCTAGTACTAACGGACACTGAGCTAAGCCGCAGACGAACGGACGGACAACTGACAACTCACATCAATCTCACAGTTAATGAAAACTGCCGTTACTTTAACGGGAGAATCCGCCGGCTGCATGTTTTCCATGAAATTCAAGTTTTTACTTGTAGCTACGCATAGGACACATAGGACCAAACCTGCAATTAAAATTTAAGAATAGGTATAACAGGAATTTGGTATAAAAGTGCCATTGTCAGTAGGGACACTTAAATGAGACGAGTGAATATTCAGTTTAAAATTCGGGGTAAATAAACTTATGTAATGTATGAAAATTATGAAGTCTTACCGTATTTTAAACAGCCAAATGACATTTTAAAACACATCTAGCATAAATATGGATAGAAATATAGAATATGACATTAATGACATAAAAGTGAAATAGGCACTAATTCAAAGAGTAGGTACCTATAGAGAAAGAGAGCAATCTCGCGAGCAAACCTGGGTACACTCTGACACATGCGCCCCCAAGCGTGTAATGGGTGTTTAGGTAATAGGTTACCACGGAAGAATAACTAGCGTGGAAGTAGTACGATAACTGTCAAATGAGAACAGTTTGGAGCGATCTATATTTTGGCAGTGGTTTCTCAAATGTCGTAAGTCTAACTTAATTACGTGCCTCTTACGACATTTGTAAAATCCACCATCAAAATATGCGACTAAGTTAAGTTGTAATGCATTGATACCGACTACCAAATTACAACGATGTGTTTAATTTGGCTGCTTGGACCAATTGCATCAAAAGAGATCAGCAAAACTGTTTTCAATCTACGGAATCGGAGAAATAACAAACATATATACATCTCTTTTTGTCACTTCCTTTACTTGGTAAGGAAGTGAAGGACGAGTTTATGACTTTGATGTTTTCACTTTTGAAAAAAATCGAATATTAACTTCATTACGCGTAGTGTGACCAGCAGCTTGAGTTTGGTTATATCCCGAAAGTCGCGTAATTGCTTGCTTTATCTTGCGTATTTCATACTTATGGAAATATGAAAATCCATGAAATGGTACCTTTCCTAATAGATATATATATATATATATTTAAATTTGGTATTTACATCTGTATTAAATTTGGGCCCTTCGTTCCCTGGAATACGTTCCAAAGTGTATATTTATAGACGTGACTGTACTACTACTACCTACCTTCCACATGATCCCCAATCATGAATGTTGTTTCAACATTGTTTAGAAAGAGAATTACCTACCTTACTGAAATCCGTATGAAATTGTTTACAATACCTATTAAAGTAACTTTTACTTGTAAAGTATGTGTATATTACATATTTACGTGTAATTATTTATAAGCACAGAAATAATTTTCAACAAAACAAATATTTAACTTTTCATTGAATCCCCGGGTCATCAATTCGATTTGATTATATTCGGAAAAAAAAATTCACATGGTATCCCTCGGCTGCACGCACACATATAAATCGGCCGCCATTGCTGGTCACAATACGATGTATCGATGTATCCGAGTGTTCACTCTTGATACTCTATGGTTTATAGTATCAAAATATTATATTCTAGCTAATAATATTCAAAATAATCTTTCTTATTGAGTGAGAGAGACAGTTAAATATCTAATACCTACGCGAGTAACACGTTTATCCGATTGTCACATTACGTCACTTCACTTTTCTTGATAGGGTCAGCAAAACAAATGCTGATCAATATGATATGTATTTTAAATTTCTGCGCTCCTGTTACTTAAAACACGTCTGATATTAATTTTGTATTTGATGCTAATGGTTATACTTACAACTTTCAACCCCATTTTCACTAGTTTTCACCATCTTTTTGGTTGAATTACAAAAATTATAATTGGTATGGTAATAAGTTTTTACGAATTGAATAAAAGTGACTATGACATGCTGTTTCTTTAATTATACGAGTACCTACCAAGCTATATGCCGAAGTTAAAGCAATTCAAGAAAAATACATAATAATTCAAACAACTTTAAACGGACAAAACACGTTAGGTAAGTACTAGAGTTTCTGCATGATTTGACATCTAAAATAAATAAACATATGTCTGTGTCATTCATTGGTATCTTGTTATAGTGACAAGGTACAGGTGGCACTTAAATTGTTTTTTTTAACGTACCTACCGCTTAACTTATATAGGTATCTTGTTGTTTCGATGAAAGTTTATGCTTGATTAATTCTGCACATATTGTTTTTAGTTTCATTAAAAAATTTCAATACCTATATTGTTTTTAGCCGATTAATGGTAGCGTTTTAGATTGAAGGCTACCTGCACTCCTCACCATGTTTAACATATGTATGGCATCGCACAGAAAGTAATATGTATAGATTTGCACCACACTTGTTCGTAAAGGTGCTATATCACTTTTAAATATCCAATGATTCGGTATGCTAAATACCTAGGTAATGTAATGTTACTGTTTCCTATGTGATGAAAAACGTTGTATTACACTACACTTAGCAGCAAAGTTTACTCATCTGTCGTTGCACTAGTCACTACACTGAAGATTCCACGTACCGTACCAATCGCTACGCTCGTGGTTCAATCTTTGAATTCGCTGGCTCAGGTCTCATTATAAGTATGAGAGGTAAACGAACTTTCTTTTGCATAGTAAGGTATTATTTTGGATTAACTAGAGATACTTCTTTTTGTTGATATGAGCCTTTTATTTAAAGAGTTTTTTTTAACCTAATAAAGGTCAGAGCTGGGCACCGTTAATCAAATAGTTAACTTCGTTAATCGCTAAACCGTTACAAAAAAAGTTAACTTCGTTAATCGTTAAAGCGCTACTTTTCGGAAGACTTAACGGAAGTTAACGTTAATCGTTAATCCGTTAACACGTGGTAAAAAGGGCATCTTTGACTTAGTGATCTACAACTTATAGTTAATCAGTTTCCTTCAAAAATATCCAATTTACCATCAGAGTACCATTGAAAATTCAGGTTTTTTCTTCCATCATTTGATCTGAAGTAAAATCAAATGCAACTATCTTGTAGACCTCCGAGGTCACAGACAAAATAACAATGTCTCAAGTTGGAGGACAGAGCTAGAAATTATCGAGCAGTTTCAATATGCCATCCCTGGTGTTCAAAATCAGGTCCACTGCAGCAAATTGATGGCTTGATTAAGAAAATACCCCAACTAATTATGAAAACCCTCCAATCATGTTGGACGTGCCGTTCAAATTTGAAGGTTGTCTGAATTTCTCAAGAACTCCATCATCTGAATACAAATCAAATCAAAAAAATGAATGTCTGTGTTTACCGACCAATTCCACTTTGCCATCCCTAGTCTTCATCATCAGGTACGCTACGCTCCACCAAAAAGTTGGTGACCCCCAAAAAAATTTTCAAGTTTATAAGGAAACTCTCAATTCATAATCATAATGCATGTGCCGTTAAAATTTGAGGAGTTCTTTAATTTCTTCATGAATTCTATGAATTCAAAATATGAATGTCGAAAATAGGATGGGAATTAACAGACAGTTCCACTTTGCCATCCCTGGGCTCCATCATCAGCTCCACTCCACCAAATTGATGGTTTTCGTAAAGAAACATGCTCGAGTTTCTTAAAAAAACACCCAAATCATCATGCATTAGATTTGAAGAGTTCCCTCAATTTCTCATGGATCCCATCATCAGAGAAATGAATTTTGAAAAAAATAGGACCAATCTGCAACCACCATGGATCGATTCAGTATTGACAGAGTTCTGACGTAACAAACAAAAATAAAATAAAAATAAAGAATAAAAACCACATGAATTGAGAAATTCTTCTCTTTTGAAAATTTGTAGTCGGGTGGAAACAGGTTTTTTGCCGCGTGGCGCGGTATGTGCGGCATCTTTTTGGTAAGTAGTTTAGAACTGGATTAACGATTAACCCTTTGACCGCCGTTGTCACCTATACAAGACAACGATAGTACGATACACTAACGCCGTCGTCTTGTATACAAGACAAAGTTTCAACCGCTTACTAAATGGTAAAATAATAGAATTTAAAAATTATTTTGTACTCGTGTCAACTTGTTGACCCTTTGTTTTTTCATACATTTACTTTTTAAGCAGGTATATGAATCCATTGTTTCATAATAAAGGATTTAAAAAATATGCTTATAATTTCTACATTTTTCCGTGTCACTGTCGCCGTTGGCATGTATAAAAGACAGCTAGGGATGGGAAAGTTCAATTGATGTGCAAGTTTTTAAAATGAATATGTTTTCACGAATCTGGTTTTATTTAAGCGTTCAAACATTTAATTGCCAATTATTGTCATTGTTGGTAACTACTCGTAGTAAGTAGGTATATGTAGAAAAAAAAGGCATAATAATGGATAAAGTTCAGGCAGCTTCTTCAGTAAATTGTCCATTGCGGTTTATTTGCCGAATAAATTATTGACCGCAGTGACAGCGGAGGTCTACATTTTTACTCGATATATATATATATAACCGATATATACAGTATGTATCACAACGAAGAGCAAACCTTAAAACTGGTTGACGGGGAACTCGAGTACAATGTAATGACGTGCATTTCACGTGCCTAAATACATGTTTTATGGCATAAAATTACTAAATGAATTACTCGAAGACCATATTTTTGCAGTCGGTTAATGGTTTTTGTAACATCCTATAGGGTTTGTTTACGTTTTTGATTTTTGACAGTGCATGCGTATTGCGTACTGTTGATATGTAGCTAGGGGCAACTAATTAACATTAAAGTTGTTATGTCAATACACATGCGCTTTGAGTTCCGTTTATAAGTAACCTAGGTAATTATTAAAATAATGGCTGTAGTCATAGGCAACGCGCAAGCGCTTTGTTAACTATTTGTTTGTAACTAGGTAAAAATCCAAACTTCAACAAGGTTTGACGCCTGTCTGTCAGTTGGTAATTTAAGAAATGTCATTTATAAGATTGTAAACAAATAATACAGGGGAGGTGCAACACAAATAATAAATGTATATTTTTATACCTCACGTAAAACCTGTCTCATTTTTGATGAATTAGGTAAGTACCATGCTCATATTTATGATCTAAACATTAACGGGTTTCTTGTTTTGCCTTTCATTCTGATACATACTGTATATATATATTATTAAATCCACCTGTTAGTTTTCTCCGAAAACCCTCCGGTAAGTATGTAAATTTATCGAGACACGATGCGCGTCCCTAATCTTATGGTTTATAAAGTTTACGTACCGACAAGCGCTTATGCCGTTGACTCAGACGCTATTATTACTTAACTCGCGCGTAAACAGTATTTGTCAGTCGGAACTAAAGACGAGCCCTGCGCGCCGTTGACATGTATAGAAGACTACTCGTACAGACTAGTGCGGTGATATTACTTCATGATTCGATAATGTTTAGTTGTTGTTTTTCATGATAAAGTCCTTTATTTTCAACATTTTCTTGTATAGTAAATCTGTTTAGTTTAGAAATTTTGAGAGAAATCTAAGTTTGGAAATAAAAAAAGGCAAATTGAGAAGAATTCCACCTTTAATTATGAATATCGATATCACTTTTTGCAATCCCTAAACTTTTTATTAGTTGTTTACTTAAAATTTGCTCTGGCGTGTGAGTGAGCGTCTTGGCGAACAGGGTCCGGCGGCCAAAAGGTTAACGGACTTGGGAAAACTTAACGGAAGTTAATGATTCCGTTAAGATATTCTAAAGTTAACTTAAAAGTTAATCCGTTAATGAAAATGTTAACTTCGTTAATTAACGATTAACGGATTAACGAGTTAATGCCCAGCTATGATAAAGGTAATGTAAATGTGGTTAATTCCGATATTAAATTTAATATCACTGTCAATACAAAGAAAGTAAATATATTATTTTAATATTTTTAATTTTACTATGTACCTAGGTAGGTACTCCGGTGAGCACCGACTATTATTGAACGTTATTTTTAGTTTCATTATCTGTGAAGTATGTACATTACAATATTAATAAAATACGATCTTTTATTTAATTCTGTTTCATTATGAAATTAGTAAATTGTTGAAGTAATTATTGACTTTGTTTTCTGACGCTACCTAGATTTCCAACTCAGGGCGCTAATTCCTACAGCTTACCAGTGCAACTACTCGTCCAGTAAAAGTGAGACCTGTTTTACTTGTGAATATGCGCAATCGGAGATCACATCTTAAATTGTTCATGTCTTATCCCGCACTTGGTAAGCTATTGGCAATATCGAAGTACCAGGAGTAAAACTTTTTGATTTGATATTGATTATAGCTATTCGCTTGCTTGCATAGTGGTCCGTAAGGGACGGACTAAGTTTACTATCAAATCGAAGTCCTCTTTTTTAAAAATGGAAATGACACGGCATCTTATTTATAGAGGTATTGTAAAAAATACGGGTGTCTCGCTTGCGCAAATGTATGAATGCTTTTGTTTATATCGCTCCGTGTGTAATACGCAAAATAGGGGAGTCTCGTTTGCACAACCATGTAAATCGTATTATTTTATCTCTATTGCGCACTGTGCACATACACATTACAGCGGTGTGTAAAAATTTGCAAGTGTGTGGGTTTTGGCCTAGCTTTCCGTGTTGACAACTATGAGCGTCACACATCTTCCTCTTTTACGTATATCAATGCGAGTAAAATATACAATATACATACCTACACTACTAAAGCATAAAGTTCAACTTCAGAAGGCCTAGTATAAAAGTTGTTTTTCAAATCGGTTCAGTAATGACGGAGTTCTGAGGTAACATCCATTAAAAAAAAAACAAATCTTCCTCCTTTAGAAATATTGAAGTCGGTTGAAACATACCACAGAGCACGGACCTCTTTAGTGTGACAACCTTACATATAGAGGAGCCTTTGGCTTTGATTCTCATAGAAATCGACCGTGTCAGGTAATTTTGACATGTTATTGTCAAAACTGCCATACGTGCTATTTATAGGGTTGTGATATGGGTCGATATTGTATCGATAGATTAGGAGCAGTTATTAACATTTCACTAAAAATTACATGAACTAAAGTTATGCAAATATTTTTATTTCTTACCTTATTTTAACCTCTGTTTCAAAATCAGACACTCAAATGACTTCATTGTTATTTCATTTTATTACTGCGTTATGGTTTAAGTGAATTGTTTCTTATATCAGTATTCTATAATGAAGCGATGCTAGTGCTATCTTAGTACAACATAAGAAGAGGATATTTAATTATTAACACAAGAAGAGTAAATAAAGAATTAAAGCATCTTAACTACATATTTTATTTACAATAATTTAACTAAGGGCCTGTTTTACAATCTCCAGTTACAGCTATCTTTCAGATAAAACATAACGCGCTCTCTTTCTTTACAAAACTTTTATTTACAGTAATGTGGTATACACGAACGGTATAGAACAGTGTGTATTAAGGGCAGTAAACAAGATATTACGAACGAATGTGAATTTAAGTCACAGGTTGGGTCGAAGACGAGGTCGTAATTCTAGTACGGCTCGTGATACACACAATGCTTTTCCTCACATTTGCGAGGAAATAAATAAACTTACTGCAGATAAATATACAATCATTATTAGCGGTAGTTAGTAGAACATTCAAGCAACACAGGAAGTGGTGTCCTCATACATAAGGTACCTCTACCTCTTCCGAAGTCCTACTAGAGAGACTAGTCCGTATACAAAAATAGATCGAAGTGTGCAAGATTTATCAGTGTAGTTGTATTCATTGTTTATGTGTCAGTTTCACCATTATTGATTGCTTTTTGTATGTATAAATGTGTAAGAAGTGCGCCTGTGTGCAAGTTTCCCCTCGCAAAAGTTTGGACGGTATTAAGATGTTGCTGTGACGTCTCCCTTCCAACATGTTGAAAGACTCTGTTGCTCGAAGAGCTCATTCTGTACAATGTACTAATTAATATTCGTCGTGACTCATCATCATTATCATCATCAGCCGAACGATGTCCACTACTGGACATAGGCCTTCCCCAGGGACTGCCACAGACACCCGCAACCTTTACCAGTCAGCCAGCCAGTCGTCAGTTTATCTTGTGGGGGCCTTCCCACGCTGCATCGTCTGGTGCGTGGTTGCCATTCGAGAACTCGCCGACCATACCGACCATACCACAAGCCCGTAAAATGGGCGTCATTACAATGTATTCGAGTTCCCGTCAACCAATTTTAAGGTTTGCTCTTTGATACACACTGTATATTGTATTGTGTATTTTTTTTTTAGTATTTCAATCATATTTAAATAAAAATTCATCTTACTATTTTAGTAAGGCATATGACATACACTATCGATAACAAATGCAGCGTCGTGTCTCTTCCCTATTTCTCTTGCCCATACTAATTTTATATTGAATTAATTACATATTATTTAATTACCTGTGATACGAAACGTTTGAATTTTGTTTATTTACAAATTTGCTTTGGTTGCGGCACCCGATTATTGAGCAATGTGGCATTTTTAAAGTATTTTCATTTGATTATTACTCCATGACGGCCCAAGGGGTACTGACTGCTACTGACTGTCACGTATGCGCCAGGCGCATATGCGACACACGAGTTTTGGCTCTCAAGCCGTCTCTCTGCGCTTCGCCCTACGACTTCCAATCTCTCTGATACTTACATTGCAAGTTAAATAAAAGCTTGTAAAATCAACCCATTAAATAGTCTACAGTAGTTAGATCTATCAACCTTCTCTAGGTACGCCATGTCTAACACAAAAGCTATGACTCGAGGGGTCAAAATATGAAAGTTGCCGGACGATTTAAATAAACGGCAAACATAATTTGAACTCCCACAATTTAATTTTTATTCCAAATTTAAACGTTAACGTGATGGTATTAGCTTGTGTTTTTGAGATTCTGTATGGAAAACGTTTCTGATGTATTCAGCCAATATTGAAACAAAAATCCATATTACTATAGTCCATTTACTGGATGTTTCGTGCCTTTGTATGAACATACAGATATATGGATTGTTCATTCACTAGATTTCTTCTAATTCTATGTATGAACATACACAATATACATGTGTACAAATATTAATAAAAAGTGTATTATTTTACTACCAACGTTTGGACCCGTTATTTCTTACACTCGTAGTTTCTTGTTAAAAGCCTTTTTTTTCTTTTATTTGATTTATTGCTTCTATTTCGTGGCTAATGTGTTTCTATCAAAATAATGAATAATATTCATTATATTCTATTTAACTCTATTTTAGATGGTGCCTCAATGTTTTACGTAATGATTACTAAAGAAAATTTAGTCATTTTGTTTTTAGAATGATTTATAATACTGATTTAATAAAGCTAAATATTGTTCATTCACTGGGTTTCACACCGTTCATTCATTGGGTTTTCTGTTCAATCACTGGGTTTTTCGGTACTTTTTGATAAAATATTCTATAACTCTAAAAGTATAAACATAATAAGAAATCGCAGAAATTACATTAGTTTATTTGCACCTCTAGACTTTATAAGGAACCTACGTGCCAAATTTGGAATCTCTAGGACTAGCGGTTTGGGCTGTGCCTTGATATGTCAGTCAATCAGTCAGTCATTCAGTCAGTTTATTCTTTTATATATATAGATGTAGGTTGGGTGACACTACCAATGTAACAGACGGCGATAAAATCGTGTACCTACTTATCAACAATAAAAAAAAATACAAAAATATTTTTATTTTTACTCAGTAATATATTTTTGTTAGATTTGGATGTAATTTGTCTGGTTCGAAGAGCTCCTCATCCCGGACGTAATAAATAAGAAGCCACAACCTATCCCGAAATTGGACTCATCTATTCAGTGTTGTTTTTTTGTGTCGAGGCTGAAACGAGAGCACTGGCAGCGTTCTGGTCTGGTTTAATTCTACGATCAACGACTCATACGGGCATTCCAAAAACATCCTTATTATCAGACCCTGTTATCAGTGGTGAAAACTCATTGAAACCAAGGGTTGGCAAAACTACCTATCCTAAAATCGCCTTTGGTACATAACTTCGCCTTAACAAATGTTTAATATTTTTTACCAGGTCATTCAACGCGTACAATTTGAAATAAGTATATACACAATTTTCTAGATCATATTTTGTTACAGTAGGCGAAATTGGGAAACAAAGGCGAAATAAGGAGATATGTATTTTTCCCCTCACTAGCTCGGAAAGCGCTGTTTTGTCCTTTAAAACTAGCGTGGAAAAACGCATTTTATCCACATGTGGAGCAAAGTAATCTAACTCCTATCACCGAGAGTCCAGTATAAGTGAGTCGTATTTAGTCTGTATTTTCCTCGCAATAGTGAGGGGAAAAATGTTGTATTACACTCGGCGGCAAAGTTTGTTCAACTCTCGTGCCTTGAGACCCTCGTTAAGCTCCTCGTTAAACAACAACTTTGCCCCCTTGTATAATAAATAACTATTTTTACATTCAAACTGCTTGTTTCACTACGTTTAACTAGAAATACAGTATGTATTTGAACTAAAGGCAAAAAAAGAAACCCGTTAATGGTTAGATCTAATCCATCAAAAATACGACAGTTTTGAAGTGACGTATAAAATAGTACATTTCGATGCTAGTGCGGAAAGTATGTCATTACTTCACGAGTCCCGAGGTATCTTGCCACGAGCCGCAGGCGAGTGGCAATACTCGAGACAAGTGAAAAATGACATATCCGCACGTGAATCAAACGACGTTTTTCAATACAGATGCGAAAAAAATTAAAATACATAAGAACGAATTTGTAATACAGTGAATATACTAAGAATAAGAACATAGTCAAAATGATTATCTTAGCTTCTTTACTTTCTCATTTTCAATCTCATAATCATTATCTCTCATATGAAAAATAATAAATCGCATGTGAAAAATCGTATCGTCATGTCTAATAGGGCCTTCGAACATCTTTACCTGATTGAAAAACGCCTCTACTTTGACTGACATTTCGTTGACACTGTTCCGTTTTATACACACAGATTTATAAGAACTGTTTTCAATGTTAATATTTTTAATGAATGATCATTATTATGATGAAGAAGTAAATATTGAAATATGAAATATCAATATCTTTAATATTTTGGCGTTAACCCTTTGACCGCCGTTGTCACCTATACTAGACAACGATAGTACGATACACTAACGCCGTCGTCTTGTATACAAGACAAAGTTTCAACCGCTTACTAAATGGTAAAATAGAATTTAAAAATTATTTTGTACTCATGTCATGTCAACTTGTTGACCCTTTGTTTTTTCATACATTTACTTTTTAAGCAGCTATATGAATCCATTGTTTCATAATAAAGGATTTAAAAAATATGCTTATAATTTCTACATTTTTCCGTGTCACTGTCGCCGTAGGCATGTATAAAAGACAGCTAGGGATGGGAAAGTTCAATCGATGTGCAAGTTTTTAAAATGAATATGTTTTCACGAATCTGGTTTTATTTAAGCGTTCAAACATTTAATTGCCAATTATTGTCATTGTTGGTAACTACTCGTAGTAAGTAGGTATATGTCGAAAAAAAAAGGCATAATAATGGATAAAGTTTAGGCAGCTTCTTCAGTAAATTGACCATTGCGGTTTATTTGCCGAATAAATTATTGACCGCAGTGACAGCGGAGGTCTACATTTTAACTCGATATATATATATATATATATATATATAACCGATATATATACAGTATGTATCACAATGAAGAGCAAACCTTAAAACTGGTTGACGGGGAACTCGAGTACAATGTAATGACGTGCATTTCACGTGCCTAAATACATGTTTTATGGCATAAAATTACTAAATGAATTACTCGAAGACCATATTTTTGCAGTCGGTTAATGGTTTTTGTAACATCCTATAGGGTTTGTTTACGTTTTTGATTTTTGACAGTGCATGCGTATTGCGTACTGTTGATATGTAGCTACAGGGGCAACTAATCAACATAAACGTTATGTCAATGCACATGCGCTTTGAGTTCTGTTTATAAGTAACCTAGGTAATTATTTTAATAATGGCTGTAGTCAGGCAACGCGCAAGCGCTTTGTTAACCATTTGTTTGTAACTAGGTAAAAATCCAAACTTCAACAAGGTTTGACGCCTGTCTGTCAGTTGGTAATTTAAGAAATGTCATTTATAAGATTGTAAACAAATAATACAGGGGAGGTGCAAAACAATAATAATAAATGTATATTTTTATACCTCACGTAAAACCTGTCGTATTTTTGATGAATTAGGTAAGTACCATGCTCATATTTATGATCTAAACATTAACGGGTTTCTTTTTTTGCCTTTCGTTCTAATACATACTGTATATATATATATATTATTAAATCCACCTGTTAGTTTTCTCCGAAAACCCTCCGGTAAGTAAGTATGTAAATTTATCGAGACACGATGCGCGTCCCTAATCTTATGGTTTATAAAGTTTACGTACCGACAAGCGCTTATGCCGTTGACTCCCAAGTAGCAAACAAGAATAGTGATTAAATCTTACATATCTTAACTTTATCTTAAATAATAATTAGCTAAATTTAAAACGACTCAGTTTAGTCATTTTAATCTTAAAAACTAAATAGTTTTAAGCTACTGCTACTTTAGCAAGTTAAGAATACCTTAAACCTAGTTAAGTATGCTAAAAACTATTTAGTATTAAGTATGTCTACAGTTAAGTCTAAAAATGCGTATTTTACTCAACTCAGATTATTTGGAAGCTCACTTAAGACTCAATGATATAATTCAAGTATTAGTTTAGAATTGCAAAGTAAAAACTGATTTTGGTAGATGAACTTAAGATGATTGTAATACTAAGCTCTATTAATTGAGTTAATGAAGACTATTGTATTCAATTTTTGCTACATTTAATAAAGTTTAAGTGAAAATAGGTTTAACGGGACGTTTTTAACCGAACTAGAACCATTCAAAGATAGACGAAATAAAAAAATATATTTAAAAAATCGTCAAATTGTGTGCGACCAAGTGCTTCAAACGTTACCAGTGCGATGCGTGAGACTTCGTTAGTAGTACCAAGTACGTCTTCGAGTGATACTTCGGTATCATTATGCAGGACTGGGTATGTGCCGATTTAGATATTTTAGAGTCGTCGGGAGCATTCACATTTATTAGCGAGGCGCATGGATACCGCCGTTTTCTCGACCACTGTATAGTAACTAAGGCCGCATTACGGCATTATCGAGTGTTATTGATGTTCATGTTACATACTATGAATGTTGGTCTGATAGTTTTCCACTCATAGTAAAATGCAAATTGAACGTAGCGAGGAAAATCACTAATGTCAGCTTGGTTAATAAATAATACAAATAAAGTGAAGTGGGGACAAAGAAATGTCCACCAAATAACGGAATATTTGAAAATTTGTAATTTAAAGTTAAAGAATATTGATTTTCCTACTGAGTTTCAAGATTGTTGCGGTAGGTATTGCGACAGTGTATGTCATAGGAGCCTTGTTGACCAACTGTGTACTGTAATTGGGGCTCTATATGTCATGCGGCTACTCTAACACATTTAAGTAATAAGTATTAGTGGACGTAAAAATACTTTAGCCGGATGGAACAAGCATGTGAAGGAGGCCCACAGTCACGCCAAAAGAGCGTTCAAAATTTGGAAATGGTATGGGAAACCGGGCTCAGGGACGGTGTAATGACATGTTGGAGGCGCGTAAAGTCTTTAAAGGAAGGTTGAGGTGGTGTCAGAACCATCAGGACCAAATTAAAATGGACCTGCTGGCATCACATCACTCTAGTGGAGATTTCGGGGCCTTCTGGAAGGCCACAAATAAACTTAATCCTAAGAACGGCGTGCCTGTGAGTGTTAATGGAGTTTCAAATCCTAAAGAAATAGCTAACTTTTTCAGAGACCGGTTTAAAATTAGTTCGCCCTTAGGTCCTGCATGTAGGAATATCGAATCTGGAACTTTAACCATACACAGATAGAAAAGATATTTTAATTTAAGACGGAAAACCCTCTCACACACTATTTTTCAAATAGAATAATATAATTCTTCATCTAATTGAAAGTTCTTCAGCTAAAGGGATATTATTAATTCGAGGAAGAATCAAAATTGTTCAGACCCATCTTTATATACATTAGGTGCAAATTGGACAGATTTGAGTTAAAAAAATATTTATTTGGGACAAAATACTATCGAATTTTAGTATAAATATGCTAGTTCTTAAAAAACGTACTTGTTTCAAGTAACCTTCATCAAAACATAAATGTTTCCATATTAAATGAAGATCCACCAAAATTTTTCTATAAGAGTTTTTAAGTTTTTAAGAGTAATTCATTCTTTCTTAGTTCGATATTTATTATTTAGAATATAGATGTAACTAGTTCAAATAAAAAAATACACGGTTTTACGTCAAGATTTAGTTCACTCTTGGCTTGATTTTAATAATTCTTGGTTTGATGTTTATGAACTCCATTCGAAATTGAGGAAGCTCTTAAAACAAAGAATACCACGGATTTGCATCAAGATTTGTTACATTCCTGGCTTCATGTCACTAATTCTTGATTTAATGTCCATTGAGATCAACTCGACAATCAACAAGTTTAAATCAAAAAATTACCAAGTTTTACGCCAAGATTTAGTACATTCTTGGCTTGATTATACCAAATCTTGGTTTGATATTCTTTAAACTACATTGAAGACTCAAGATATTTAAATAAAAATAATAATACTCCATTAGAAAAGTTGCGTCTTAAAAACGGAACATTTAAAACGTTTAGAGTTTCTTGCATTTTTCATAGTGTTACCACTGCAAAAAAAAAAACAAAATTGGTAATCGCGATTGCCTGTTTACTTTATATCTGATTTTTTTATTAACACTGCATAGATAGAGCGTTCAGTGGCGCCCTCATTAGTAGGATTGTGTTTTCTACGAAACCAATCTATTTCTGTATATCTGCTACTTTATCTGCTGTACTCCTACTCATTCCCCAACTTTTGTCTTAGTCACATAGTTTCATTTTGCTTTATTTTTGCCTACTAATCTAAATGAATAATAGTGGCCGCCATTTTTCGTAGTACACAGCAGATAAAAAGCAGATAGGTATACAGAAATGGATTGGTTTCGTAGAACGTAGAAAACACAATCCCCCTAATTAGGGTGCCACTGGATGCTCTATATGCAGTCTTAAGGCTCTACCGGAGTCACTGCTAATAAACCACTTCCCATACAAACGAAGTTACGCTCTCATTTTTAAACGACACGTTGAAATAACATGAAACTTTTGGCATAAAGATTTAGTTCACATATATCTATGTCGGGTACTATATTTCGTTGCTTAATATTGCAATTCAAATAAACTAGAGCGAAAAAACGTTTGTATGTAAATCTTTTACTCGCTTTATTTTCTATGTATTGTAATTTTTAACAAAATAGTACGAGTAGTGATCACTGTTATATTGGGGTTATTTTGTTCATCCATATTTTATACCGGTTGTTTTTGAAAGAAACCTCTAAAATCCTTGTGTTCAAAGGAACGAAAAAATGAAATAGTCACCGTAAAAACAATGAACTTTTTAGTAATAATTATGCTTTTTGATATTCTTAGTTGTTTCATGTATTTTAAGAATGTTATGTTTACGAATAATTATTAAAAATATATATGTGTTGAAGTTTAGTAAAACGTCCCACTTTGTCGATTGGCATATATAAGTACGCTTTGACAGATTATTCATACTAAGATACAAGCATGTCTAGTTTTTATTGTAAGCGACAAAGTGGGACGTTTTACTAAACTTCAACACATATATAGGCAGATAATACTCCGTTCACAAGAACAATTGAATTGCCAATTTGGCCAGTCAATTCCATCAGCCACAATCTCATTTTTGCGTCCACACGTATCACCAATTTTATACTCTAACTCGTCGTGATCGAGTAGGATCGGCCGCCAATGTCCTTGGTAATTTTTTTCCGTCTAGACCACAAAATTCAGCAACCAATGTAGTCAAATTGGTAAAAAAAAACTCGTTTGGCCTTAATATTCGCAGAAAATTGAAGTTTAAATAATAATACAATATTATGCACCTACCTACATATTTACATATATAGTCGGCCACACTTCGATGATTGAAATTCTTATTCCGTCAAATAAAATAGATCCCTTACTAAAAAGACTTAACGGGGAGGCGGGAAATCAAATTTGTGAACTGGCAACACAACACTATACCTACTGACTACTGACGTTCTTTGAGACGCTTCGAAGTTCGGTTTTTCGTTTAGTTTGTTATTTCATTTATGTCTACGCCTGTCGCTTGCCGCCTGCCGGGATTTAGATTTTTGGTTTGGTCATTTAAATTGCAAGTGTTCCTAGTTTGTGGATGCGACAGAGAAAAAAAGTATGGAAGAAACCTCCCTACTCTATTCATGGGGGATGCCACCCGAAGTGGTAAAGAATTTCCTTGGTAAGTTTAAATTGTCAAATTACTCTAGTAAAGCTGAGAACAAATTATCGGACGCGGCTCACAGTCGCGACTTATAGGTATCTAGATAATGAATATACACTGAATTGTGCAAACTATCGGAGGTAAGCCGTGGACGTAACCTTGAGTCGGACATCCGACAGAAATCTCGCGCTGTATGTTTTTGTGCACCCGTCAGTCGCGTCCGATAATTTGTTTCCAGCTTAAATATAAATGCTTTGTCACACTGCGTAAGCTGGCCGCAACGGAAACGCTGCGCGACACGGGTGCGGTCAGGTTTCATTGCGCCCGCGTCACGCGTCGCGCTTACGCCCGGGCCACCAGAAGGCCTAGTATAAAAATTGTACGACACTAACTTCTCGACCGCGTTAGCGTATCGGGAGTTCAAATTACGTTTGCCGTTTATTTAAATCATTCGGCAACTTTCATATTTTGACCCCTCGATACGCTAACGCGGTCGAGGAGTTAATGTCGTACAACTTTTATACTAGGCCTTCAGTCAGGCCATCATCGCGCCAACGCCGCGCTGCGTTGCGCGTCGCCCCCAGTTCACTCGCCATCTACCATCGCGCTATATAGTTACTTGTCCGATTATGTTAAAATTTGGTACACTTGTAAAATAATGATTTTATATAAAAGTAGGTAAGCCACAAAGAAGCTGTCTATATACTTACTGTATTTTTACGTTTATTCTTGTTTAATTTCAGACTTGGCGTTAGATGATGATGTCCTCTGGTTAAATACTCACACCGATCCATGGGAAGAAGTTGTGGAAAAATGGAACAAAACTCTACATAACAGAGTTAAGCTCAACAGCACCGTAATAGCCACTGTTGATGAAGTACTTCAGAAATGGACGATACTGAGGAATCCTAAACCACATATATTGGTAAATAAACAATTCTTGTCACATTCGTTTGTGCAATTGATAGCAGTATAGTCTATACCATAAATATCTGTAAATTTCTTTACATACCTGAGTTCTAGTAATATGTTATTGATAAAAATTTAAAACTGAAATATGCAGTATATGACATCAAATAAAGTTTTTAATTGAGTACCTAGTGTTACTGCTAAAATACCAACAAATCAAAATATTTCATAAAATAAATTGATTTGTTCCCTAGCCGATGTTATTGATAATCATGAGTTTTCGTATCTTAATTTTTGTATGTCTGTATACAAGGTTTACATTTATTATTTTTATTCAAATTTATGATTTTTTTAGATAAAAAAATACCAGTGCAGATGGCCTTATTAGGGTATTTAGTACCACCTAAGGGCGCAACTTTCCAGAAAAATTAAATTTTCTTCAGCAGAAGCAACAGAAAACCTCTTGGTACAAATCAATGCATGTAAGTTGAAATTCTTCCTTGCCTAAATCTTTGAACATAATGAATGATTTTTCTTCTTTTTCTAAGCTGGCCAAAGAATGTGTTTGGATAATCTGACTTTGTGCTTATAATTGATTTAAGTAAGTATTCTTTGTTTCCAGATTTCTGGTGATATTGACAAACATATTGCAAATCGAAAAGCGAAGTGTGCTAGCCGACAGCAACCGGTCCAGCCTTACATCCTCGTACTAGGGAGCTTGCATAACCTATCTTCAAGTTTTCGGTTATTATTATGTCGGTATCCATAAACTTACATTAGACAGGCCAAAAATATTAAAAATACACCTAAAGTATTAAATAGCACATTTTTATATTTTGTACAAAAGTTTAAAAAATAACTGTTGTAAAAAGTTTTATATCACCCTTTAATAACTATTAAATTTACCCTTTAATATTGTCTTTGTGAAAGGGGTATTATCTATATGTTGAAGTTTAGTAAAACGTGCCACTTTGTCGCTTATCATAAAAACGAGACTTGCTTGTATCTTAGTATGAATAGTCCGTCAAAGCGTACTTATGGCAATCGACAAAGTGGGACGTTTTACTAAACTTCAACACAAATCTTGAACTGATAATTGCCATAACATGAATATATTAACTTTTAAAATGTATTATTTAAATTTTACTCTTTTCCTTTGATAATATTTTGTGTACGAAAATCACAGATTTGTATCGTCATATAAGCTTGTTTCCATACTTTTGGGTGTACATAAATGTCGTAAGATTAGTTATTACTCCGTGGTTTTATGCCTAATGCCCGTAATATAATTGCTTTTTCAACTACTAATAATATGTTGTATTATTACTGCTCTCCATATTTTTTCTGTTATTCTGGATTACTTGGATTCAATTATGTTGCGTAACGTAGATTGCTTCTGTTGATTGTGACGGGATATGTATTGTAATAATATCGTAACCAAAATTCGCTACTGTTTCACCAATAGGTACCACTAATCTCACTTACAGTTTGCTCCAACTGCAATGGTGAACCTGAAAACAAAGGTAGGTTGTGTCGTGTGGTTATCTACTATACTATACAGCACGATAAGTAGGTGCCTTTGTTAATTAGACATTTTTTTCGGTACGAATTCATAAAGAAGTACTTTTAAAGGTCGTCCTGCATGTACCTACAGCATATTACACGTATATAAAATTTACCACACGAGACAATCTACTATTTTCAGGTTCACCCGATGTAGCTAAACGGCAAGTGGAATTATTGGTATAGTTTTAATTGTTGCGAATTTCAAAGAGTGCGTCGACCGTCCAGTAGCGCCTTCATTGGGGGATTTTGTTTTCTGATAAACTATTTTATTTATCTAGAATCCACCCGTCATTTCTTGTAGTACTATTAATTCCCGAACTTTTCATCTGTGTTATATTAATTACTTTGACTTGATCGCCTAAACGGATAAATGTGGCATTTTTTCCGTTTAGGTGATCAAGTTAAAAGTAATTAATGTAAATAAGGTATATCAGATCAAAAGTTGGGGAATTAGTAGGACTACAAAGAATAAAAATGGTGGCTTATAGATAAATAAAATAGTTTATCAGAAAACAATCTCCCCAACGAGGGCGCTACTGCACGGTCGACGAAATCTTAATGTTTCTTGAATTGAAGATTTCCGGAATTACAGAAATATATTTAACCCTTTGCTTCAAGTAACTATCAACTTTACACAAATAATAATGCATCTTACTTTAAGATACAAAAAGTACTAACGAAATAAAGTTAAATCTCTACACAAGAGTCATAAATATAGTATCAAAAGATTTCATCACTTGTTTTAAAAGTTTAAAGATATAGAAGGAAGATATTTAATATTTCCATTACATACACGTTTGTGTGTTTCTTCAAGATGCATACAATTTTTAATTAAGTATCGTAAATATACAACCAAGACATTTTGTTCCTTGTTTACAAAGTTTTAAGAAATTAATTCAAAAGACAAGTATACTCAATATAAAAAAAATTACAGTTTGTTATAAGAAATCATATATACTTATCTTAAGAAATAAGTGTCTTCGGTATAAGGTATTTATTGTTTCACCCCAAGAAACATTAACTCTTAACCAAGAACCGCCATAAGTCTTAGTACAAGCATTATTATCTATTGCAACCAAAAAAGATTATCCTTGTTCTTAAGAATTTGCTGATCTGTTTGTAAGTAACTATTATCACTGAACAAAACGATTACGCTCTTGGAATAAATAAAAAAGTTTTTAAAAACAGTTCGTTTTATAATTCATATTAAGATATAAAATGATTAATTTAAGTAATAAACTTCGAAACATTTTAAGTCTTATATTAAGTAATTAATGTTTTCCTGATATGGGAAACTGGATATCTCTTGCCTCAAATAGGTTTCTTTGGCTGAAGAGATTTTTTCTATCTGTGTACAAGATGGAGTGCGGGGTACGCCAGCGAGGGTTTGAGCTCACCCTTGATGTCTATACGTACGTAGACCAGTGGGTCTACTTATTGAGCAACTGAGCGGTACACATATCGGATGCCATGTTGATGGCGTATGCCTAAACAACATTACGCGGACGATATGTTGCTACTGGCTCCCTCCATTAGTGCGCTTCGGAAACTTTTTGCCATATGTGAATCCTATACGCCTCCTCACACGATTTGCTTTATAACGGGAAGAAGAGTGAATTTATGGTTTTTAAGGCTGGCAACAAGTCCCTGACGAGAGTCACTCGCTTCAAGTATCTCGGCCATATTGTTACTGACGATCTGAAGGACGATGCCGACATAGAACACGACGACATTAACCATGAAAATAAATGACTTCTGAAATGAAATGAAATGACTTCTGATAGAAAGGGAACGGAGAGCATTATATTATTATAACTACTTTGAGCTAATATTGAAAAACCCTTATTTTTTTATAATTTCACCATAATTTTCTTACCGTATAGATAAAAAATGAATGATTAGTTTAATGTTACTGTAACTACTTAAATAACATCAAGAATAATATTGGCCGCCCAGATCAGTAAAATACCACACAGCAACATTCAAAAGTTCAAAAATAGAATTTTGGCCAATCCTATGTTAAAAATCTGGGAGTACACCGGGAATGCACAGCACTGCGCCGGGCGAGGCTATTATATGAAGTTATGATTCAGATTCAGAATTCAGATTCATTTATTTCTACAGTGTATTACATGATTTTGCATTACAAATTAAAAATTCGTAATTGAAATATGAATACAAGTTGAGTTAGCCAAAATGTGTTTTCATCACAGGACATACAGATTATACAGAATGAATATTATATACCTATTATAAATTTAATGGCTCTTCTTGCATAAAACTTACCGTAAGTTGGACGACAACTTGCATTCACTAAGTCAAAACTAAGGATTCTATTGAGTCCCTTTAAGTATTAAGTAGAACGGTTTTTAGCATAAGTTAAGTATAATATATCTAAATCGGTACTTCTCCAAATCCAATGTGTCTATACTTTATCTAAAGTAACCTTACAAAATCAGTATCGTTTAAAGTCATACTTCGCTAAAAGTAATAAGACTTAACGCCATTTTACACTTGTAATAAATAAAACAAATTAAAAATTTCGATGCTGATTCTTAAAAAATAAAGTTCATGGAAGTTAGATTTTTGTTATATCAATAATAATTGCATTTATATCTCAAATACATTTACAGAAAAGTAGTATTCTGCGCTGTATATAAGAAAATTTTCATTTTGCAACATAATATTCCAAATTTTAATTGTTTTTTTCTAGTATTTTGTAAGCCCGTCTTTTTTATAGCACTTTCGATCAATTCTACACGACAAACAATCGTGCGTTGTAGTTTTTAAATACCTACAAGGTAATAAAACGGTATTTTCTAAAAATAATAAATAGTAACATAATCGCCATTTTGATAACCTTCAATGAATTCTCTTTTTAGTAAAAGAGTTAGCCATGTTTTCTAAAATACATCTAAAATACAATCCATGAGTAAAAAAAGGTTTAAAATTTTCTTTATTAAGAGAAGGTCGAATTTGTGCAACTCAGTGTTAATAGTTTTAAGTCAGTATTGTAGATATCTTTAAGTATATTTCTTGGTCTTAAATCAACCTTCAAGATATCTTGAAATCCAAGTTTAGAGATCTGTAAACCCTCATTCTTAAGTAGGGTTTAAGTTTGTCTAAACAGAAGTATTAACTCTTTCTTGAAATTTTCTTAAAGACTGTGCCCACTTTGTCTTAACTGAGTCTTGGGGGATATCTTCAAGATATCTTCAGGGACATAATGGTTTTAGCCAAGACAACAGCAAGAATTTGTCTAATTGTCTTCAAGATATCTTCAATACCTTTTTAAGACATTTGATTGCTACTTGGGCTCAGACGCTATTATTACTTAACTCGCGCGTAAACAGTATTTGTCAGTCTGAACTAAAGACGAGCCATGCGCGCCGTTGACATGTATAGAAGACTACTCGTACAGACTAGTGCGGTGATATTACTTCATGATTCGATAATGTTTAGTTGTTGTTTTTCATGATAAAGTCCTTTATTTTCAACATTTTCTTGTATAGTAAATTTGTTTAGTTTAGAAATTTTGAGAGAAATCTAAGTATGGAAATAAAAAAAGCCAAATTGAGAAGAATTCCACCTTTAATTATGAATATCGATATCACTATTTGCAATTCCTAAACTTTTTATTAGTTGTTTACTTAAAATTTGCTCTGGCGTGTGAGTGAGCGTCTTGGCGGACAGGGTCCGGCGGCCAAAAGGTTAATAGTAGGTGTTTAGTTTTATTACGCCTCGGTAAAGTTAACGAACAATAATACTCTTCGGTAAGCAGTCATGAATTGGAACACATCTACGTTTAAAAAAATTGGAAAGTAAAAAGCACTAGTTCGCAAAAACAAACTTTGCGCACGCAAAACAGCCAAGAAAAGGGCTTTTTTTGAGCAACTGTATTGAAAATATACATTTATTATTATTGTTTTGGAACTTCCCTGTATTTTTTGTTTACAATCTTATAAATGACATCTCTAAATTACCAACTGACAGACAGGCGTCAAACCTTGTTGAAGTTTGGATTTTTACCTAGTTAAAAATGAAGAGTTAACAAAGCGCTTGCGCGTTGCCTATGACTACAGCCATTATTTAAATGATTACCTAGGTTACTTATAAACAGAGCTCAAAACGCATGTGCGTTGACATAACAACGTCAATGTTTATTAGTTGCCCCTAGCTACATATCAACAGTACGCAATACGCATGCACTGTCAAAAATCAAAAACATAAACAAACCCTATAGGTGTTACAAAAACCATTAACCAACTACAAAAAGAAGGTCCTAGAGTAATTCATTTAGTAATTTTATGCCATAAAACATGTATTTAGGCACGTGGAATGCACGTCATTATATTAAATTAAATATTATGGGACAATCTTACACAAATCGACCTAGTCTCACGGTAAGCTCAATAAGGCTTGTGTTGTGGGTACTAGGCGACGATATATATAATAGACAGATACATATAAATACTTAAATACATAGAAAACATCCATAACTCAGGAACAAATATTCATGATAAACACACAAATAATTGTCCTGACCAGGATTCAAACCCGGGACCTCCTGCTTCGTAGGCAGGGTCACTACCAACTAGGCTAGGAGGCCGTTTAAATTTTATATTGTACTAGAATTCCCCGTCAACCAGTTTTAAGGTTTGCTCTTCGTTGTGATACATACTGTATATTATTTGTAATGTGTTTTACCTAGATTACAATTTAAATATTTTACTAAGGCGAAGTTATGTATGTACAACAGGCAAATTAAGGATTTCAGACTTCATGTAATTTTGGCAACCCTCGTTCCAATAAATTTTCACTACTTACTGAATATACGATTTTAAGTTAACATGGTCATTTGCATTATAACTAATATTTGAAACGGGATAATTACCATGTATGTTTGTTTTATTGAGCACCCGATGTATCGACACTGTTGCAAGCGTCATGTTTAGTCACCAGCAATAGTATATGACGCTATGAAGGCCGCAAAAATATGTGACACGCTCTTATGGCGGTACAAACAAGACTGTGTCAGATTTAAATGCAGCCTTCATAGAGTCCTATACTATTGCAGGTGACTGTTCAAGGAGTAAACTGATGAGCTGCGAGTTTTTAGTTGTGATCTACCCACACGCCATAGCGATCTACCCTCTTACGGGTTCGCTTATTTTGTGTGTTCACTACTGATAACGGGGTCTGCTTATTATAATCTTCATTCATACTGCCAACCTGATGCCTGACGCCAGGACACGTCAGTGACAGTTAGTCTCTGAACATTTTACATTTGATTAATTAACGCAGTCTTCTGTCGTAACCTCTATTTCGTCACCATGCAACATGCACTTAGCCTATTCAGATCTACCCGATCTATAATACATTTACGCGGTTCTAATACGATATGCTTATTAAAAGTCGATATGATTTGCAATCAGAAATCATTTATTTATTTTTTATTAATTTAAAGGGAAATTTTTAACTTTACTTACATTAACTTTCTCACAAATGTTTAACACCTTATAACACCAATATTGGTAAAGAAGACATCGATACACGATAACCACTAACTTTTCCATACAATAGCTATTATTTTAACCTTTTGACCGCCACTGGCCGCAGTACATGAAAACATTTAAAATTTACCTTCACCCATTCCAATATGGTACACAATGGCGCGTTATACTTATAAAATAGTAGTGGCGGTCAACAAGTTAAATCTACATTTATAAGGTTTACTAAGTATAAGGTATAAGGCAAATATATTTACCTGAAGATGTTGGAAACGTTTTTCAGTAGGTACATATAATTACATACTATCTAAAGCGTGAAATGCGGCATACATAATTAATAGTCATTACTCTCTAAACTCAATAGGAGACGCAATATCTACTACTCTGTTGTTGACGTTACACGCTCCTTGCCATCTATTCCGAGTGCAAATGGATTATGGTCAATTCTGTTTCCCTATCGGCTCGGATAGGAAAACTGTTAGACCGACTGTGCCAACATTTAATTTTAATAGAAAATCCTGTAGGATTCAGGTTTATAAATTGATCAGAGTTGCCGAAAGAGCTAAATGAATAGCACATATATGTAAAACGGTAAACCAGCCCGCAATAAATAGCTTCTTATTAATATATCTTAGCTTGATTGGTAAAAATGGAAAGACGATAAGGGACCTTTGTAATGAAGGTAAACGATTAAACAATTAACACTATGTGGTGTGCCATTTATAGCAATAATATCACAATACATGATCATATAAACTTCCTTTTTTCGATTTTTAAACTGAAGGCCTTGAAACGTTTCCAACACACGTATGAAGGACCGGGTACACCGGTATTTGATATCACCTTAAAGTCTGATGTGTTGCATTTTCACCACGTATTGCTGCCCGAATAGTGTTCGTTTAATTTATATTTTAAATTCGGTGTTGCCAATCCTTCAAATAGGTATAAATGTCCGTGTGTTTTTTTTTTCATCACACTTGATCACCAGTCACAGTCACAGATAAAAAATGGGTATTAATGGTTAAAATCTATTTTTTTTTGAGTAATTATAAATAAATGGTATATAAATTTGTTCTATTTTTAATTATTATTCATACTCAATAATTAAAATGGTAATAAATAAAGCATTTACAATACTTTGCTCATAAGTAAAAGAATATACATTAGACAAAGTGTAAGATAAATATTTTATACAAGATTCGAATAGGCTTGTATGGACTCGAGTTTGTAATTCCTCACGCCCCGAGCACGTATACACGCATTGCTTATGAAATAAAAATGTTATAAAAAAGTGAAACCAAACTATGATCTAGATTAAAATATTAGCTAATGATTAAATTATTGTTTGGTTAATCCAAATGTAAAATCATGAAAGTCAGAGACACATGAAAATGTAAACAGTAACTTATTAAAATTTTAAGAAACATACATGTCTACTCATAAGAAGTAAATAAATACATAAATTAATATGTAGTAATAAATACCATTTATAGGTAGGTACGAATTAGTGACATAATAAAAAGAGTACCTATGTACATACTCCCGGTACTTATTCTCGCTACTGTATGAACAAGTGTGCTGAAAAGCAAAATTCACAGTAAAATGTAATGAAATAAAAATAATAGTTTAAAAAACTAAAAAACACGCTTTTAGCACGCACTAAAAATTACAAAATAATTCGGACATTTAGTTTGATGACTCAAGAGTTATCCCTTTCCCAAATCTTCATTAGATCGCAGGTAAACATAAACAATTTTAGTTCGTGACGAACGATAAATAATTATCTATGCGAAATGGTTATAAGTAGGTAATCATTTTTTTTAATTTTTACTACTACTAGTGAAGCTAGAAGACGCACAGGATAGAAACCGATGGCGACAGATCATTCGCTCCAGATGTAACAATGATGCTGACCACGATCCTCAGACATGAGGGACCGACCAGAGAAGAAGAAGTGAAGCTAATAAAGGCGTAAAAGCGTGTTAAAATGTAGTGGGCATGTCCAACCAGCAATTAAGAAATACATTATTAAATTACTTTGGGTTCCTTATTGTTGAAAGATAATAAACATAGAAAACCAGATGACTTTATTATTTGGACAATGAGGTACAAAAATTTGCATCTATAGAGTTACGTAATTGACTGAGTCACGTGGTTTGTTTCCATAAACTCCCATACAGAATACACCTATAGGTAAGCTCCGCCATTAACGTGCGGTTTTTTGTTTTTTTATATACCCACATGTCATTAGCCCTCAATAATGCGTTCGAAAATCGCATAATAATAAACTTTTTTGTTACAACAAATTTCTTATCTGTGAAAATGTAATAATAGCTAAATTATATTATCGTTTTCGATAATATTATTTTTGTTCAAATTTCGAACACATCTGACACAAGAAAACTTGATTTGACCTCTATTCTAATATCAGTCGATATGACGTTTAGTTATTATTTATTATATCGTATTTATTGGCTTTCTGCTACATGGGCACTTTGCCAGAATCAAGTAAAAAATTATAACAAATTCATTAAATCAGCATCGTTGTACGGTAGCTCCATGTAAAGATGGCAGCTTTCTTTACAGGAAGCTTCAGGGACTGTCGATTGTTGACCGGAAGGACGGTTAGCGTGTTTCAAGATAGATTCTTCATTAGCTGTACACTTCTTTATAAGTTCACAACATAATACGCTGCTATATTACACATTAAACAAGAAAAATGTTCAAAAAATAAATAACTATTCTTGACATGTCTCAGCCATCTTGCAGTTCAATCGAAAGTCCTGACGTTTAGTTTGAAACGAATTGTCAATTGCATACAATGACGCACGCAAGTCGCACGTTATTTTAATATCGAACGATATGAAAATTGGCGCCGACTCTAGTTTGTGTCTGAATTTAAAAAATATAACTGTCAAAACTTGAATGTCAGAAAAGTTTTAATTCCTGAAAGTCGCAATGGCGGTCTATATATGCGCTTTGAATGCGTCATGGAGAGTCATGATATGTGTGTATATAAAGCAGTGTATGTAATTGTAAATAATTAGGCATTAAAACACTCGTGTGAAACCCACCCTCGAGTTTTAATGCCTTTCATTATACACAATCACATAAACTTATGATCGCGCTTTTTTATGACATGATTATAATTTATTACTATCACATTCGACTGGGAAGAGGCAATCAGAATTAATATTTCTTAGCTGTATAGTACATGTTATTAGTTTTAGTAAACTGGCAATGAGTATAAAACACAAGCATGCAATATCTATAAAACAAAGGATGCTGATTTAGGAAACTAACAAATGTATACAAGTTTAAACAAATATTGTGTAGCTCTTCGCCAAACATGAAAACTTGTAACAAACAAAAACAATTTAACTTCAAAGTTACCCTAATAAGTTCTGTACAACAAGTTGTTTTCGCATTAACACTCATTTTATACGATTATGTAATCTAGTTTCTACACACAAATAAAATTGAACACACATCAGTTAATCAATGCAACATTGCTATTGTAAATCGAGAGATATGTGGTGACTAAATGTATAACAAATGATATTGATTGTGACTTGTGACAATATATAAATACAACAAAATTGCAGTCAATATTAAATAAAATGATCCAACATAATAAAATTACGACACTCAGCTCCAATCAGGAACTCACATCACATCACACAACTATTCGCTATACAATAATACCATTTGTTTATGTAAGAATAAGCGAGAAACTATTCTATGCTTCTGTGTCAGCGTCCTCGGCAGAATTGTGTTCTTTACATGACTGGAAAATAATACAATACATAACAATAAATTTAATACACGTATAAAATTGCTCACTTGGAACCCATAGGATTATTGTTCTTAAAAGAAGCAAAGAAATATTATATAAATTGACGTCAATATCACCAAAGAAAATTTCGTTTTTATTTCACTTTTAACCTATGACGGAAAAAGTTTGACGATACTTAATACTATTTGTGGCATTGCAGGACCTGGACAAGTGGACAGTGAGCTATGTTTAGGGGACATATTATAAGCAAAAGTTCATTAAAACTTGTTTCGATTTTTTTTAATGCTTTATAAGAGCCAAATCTCTTTTCTATTTCGTAAAATTAACTGTATTTGCTGTCACTTTGATGTCTGACAATAAGATTGTACAGACTAGACGATATCATGGCAACATCGTTATCAAAGAGGCTTGCTATAGTAAGCCATGATTTGAAAATGTTAAACCGAAAATTCAACTGACCATCAAGATATCATCGCGCAATATTGCTAACAGATTGTCCGTGGTAAGGTGTCGATGGTAACGTAGATTAATTTAAATATTGATTAGCAGGATAGACGGGGAAGTAGCTCACCTCGCAACTCTCGTAGAACTGCATGGCTGTTTCACTGTCGGGGAAGGCGAGCGTCACGGTGGCGTCGACGGCGTCGTTGCTAGAGAAGTCGGTGCCGGTCCAGCTGCACGTGGCATCGGACAGCTGTAACATTCGTAAATGGTCACCGAATTTAAATAGGATTATCAAACAGCCTAAACATTCAGCAGTTGCAGTAGTTTGCAGGGCTTACAAAGCCCATGAATATGTACTATATGGAATGACACACATAATTCGGCATTAAAACTCTTATTATGTAGCAGTTGCATAAACTACTATTACAATGCATGTGCTCGAAAAGTGCGCTTTCTATGAAGCCAAATCGTGCGGAAAGTTGTACTTTTCTGCACGATTTGGCCGCAGTGCGTTTACTTTTCAATTTTTTTTTAATTTTGGACTCCACTATCAGCCCGATACAAAAAGTATTTTCTATGTAAGAAAACTATAAAATAATATTATTTTTAATTTTAATAATTAAATTACTGTCATGTAACAATTAAATTGTTTTGTCATGATATGATTTTTTATTTACTCGCACAATGCATAGTAAAACATTGTATGAAACACATGCGTAAAGATGATTTCCTACTCGTGTCGGCTTATACACTCGCTTCGCTTCACTCGCTCGTGAATAATATGACACTCGTCGGAAATCACTGACTTTCCGCACTTGTTGCATAAATAGCTATTACAATGCGTGTGCTCGAAAAGTGCGCTTTCGATGAAACCAAATCGTACGGAAAGTTATACTTTTCCGCACGATTTGGCCGATGAAGCCAAATCGTGCAGAAAAGTGTACTTTTCCGCACGATTTGGTCGATTAAGCCAAAATCGTGCGGAAAAGTACACTTTTCTGCACGATTTGGCCGCAGTGCGTTTACTTTTCAATTTTTTTAAATTTTGGACTCCGCTATCAGCCCGATACAAAAAGTATTTTCTATGTAAGAAAACTATAAAATAATAAAAAATTTAATTTTAATAATAAAATGACTGTCATGTAACAATTAAATTGTTTTGTCATGATATGATTTTTTATTTACTCGCACAATGCATAGTAAAACATTGTATGTAACACATGCGTAAAGATGATTTCCGCACTTGTTGCATAAATAGCTATTTTAGATTACCCGCGACTTTGTCTGCGTTGAATCACAATGTTCAGCAGTGTATTTTGTAGTTTTCAAACGTGTATATCACAAATCGTAACGATAATCTGCAAAGATTTGTCATACACACGTTCGATAAAACCACAGCGTAGGGATGTATTCCATACAGTGTGGTAACGGTAACTCAGCCGATTTTTGGGTCATCGATGAGAGGCGCGCGGGGAAGCGGGCGGAGAGGAAATGCCGCCGAATTTGTATGAAAATTCGGCGGTCTATTTTTAAGGGGTGGTAAATAAATAAATAAATAAATATTCTGGGACAATCTTACACAAATCGACCTAGTCCCACGGTAAGCTCAATAAGGCTTGTGTTGTGGGTACTAGGCGACGATATATATAATAGACAGATACATATAAATACTTAAATACATAGAAAACATCCATAACTCAGGAACAAATATTCGTGAAATGGCAGTTACTTTGCCATGACGGCCGTAAAAGGTGAAGTCATGTAAACAAAGGTAATTATTTTGATTGAAAATCGGTGCTACATTCATATTCTTTGATCCAATTACGATTATTAAAAAAAACGATATTTAAGGATTTGAGCTGTTACTCATAACGAATCTAGGATCAAAACCCCTAAAAAGTCCGCCGGCTTGAATTTCTTCAGTTTTTGTGCGTTGGGGATAAAAATCGATATCTGAGGATCCGAGGCGTTCTTTGTAACGAATCTAAGGTCAAAATTGCGTAAAACGGCCGCCACCTTGAACTTCTTCATTTTTGATCCGATCCTGACAATAATCGATATCTGAGGATCAAAAAGATTCTTTATAACGAATCTGTGGTTAAAATTGCGTAAAACGGCCGCCATCTTGAATTTCTTCAGTTACCATCCTATCGTGATAAAAATTGATATCTGACGGTCTAGGGGGTTCATTATAACAAATATGAGGTGAAAATTGCGAATAATGGCCGCCATCTTTAATTTCTTCATTTTTGATCAAATCCTAACAAAAATCGATATCTGGGGACCCAAGAGGTTCTTTATAACGAATCTGAGGTCATAATTGCGTAAAACGGCCGCCATCTTAAATTTCTTCAGTTTTCATCCTATCGTGATAATAATTGATATCTAAGGGTCCGAGAGGTTCATTACTACAAATATGAACTGAAAATTGCGAGAAATGGCGGCCATCTTGAATTTCTTCAGTTTTCATCCGATCGTGACAAAAAACGATATCTGACTGAAACTGAAGAAGTTCAAGATGGCGACCGTTTTACGCAATTATGACCTCAGATTCGTTATAAAGATCCTCTTAGATACCCAGATATCGATTTTTGTTAAGATAGGATCAAAAATGAAGAAATTCAAGATGGCGACCATTTTACGCAATTATGACCTCAGATTCGTTATAAAGATCCTCTTAGATACCCAGATATCGATTTTTGTTAGGATCGGATTAAAAATTAAGAAATTCAAGATGGCGGCCATTTTCCCAATTTTTAGCTCATATTTGTAATATTGAATCTCTCGGACCCTCAGATATCAATTATTATCACGATAGGATGAAAACTGAAGAAATTCAAGATGGTGGCCGTTTTACGCAATTATGACCTCAGATTCGTCATAAAGATCCTCTTAGATACCCAGATATGTAAATGCATATGTATATGCACTCAGTAAACGCCTTAGAGAGGCAACGGGTGATCCCCGCGCAGGCGGCTTTCTTGCGCAAAGGATTGCAATAGCAATTCAGCGCGGGAATGCCGCCTGCGTGTTGGGCACCATGCCCAGCAATCCTGGATTAGATTTTTAAGGTAGGTAGTTTTATTTTTATTTCTGTATTTTTTTAAGGTATTTTTTTAAGCTAGTTTTTTATTTTATTCTTAAGGTAGGTTTTCATTTTTAGGTAAGTACCATAATTGTTATTTATTTATTATAATAAAGAGAACTAATAATGTGTGGCGTGTGGGTAGATCACTACTAAAAACTCGCAGCTCATCAGTTTACTCCGTGAACATGACGCTTGCAACAGTGTCGAAATATCGGGTGCTCAATAAAACAAACATACATGGTAATTATCCCGTTTCAAATATTAGATATAACTTCCATAGTTGATTTGGGGGATGAGTAATTAAACAGTTTGGATTTGGACAACATTATAAACAAATAATTATCGAAAAAACAGGAAGCATATTAGTATATCAAAATATTTTTTTAAATAGAGTATGACCGTAAATGGTAAAGCAAGAGGAATACTGTAGGCAAGCTGAACAGGTTATGTATTCAAGCGTACCACGGCGCTCCTCCAGCTTAGCAAAGTCCATTTACGCATGTGACCAGTGTCATAATAGGTCATGGACCATTTAACAAACATCTGTTACTGGTGCTACAGACAGCCCCCAATGCCGAGGATCCTTAAGCCCTTGAGGATCCCAGAGCGTCAACTCTACGCAGAGCCAAGGAAACAAGCCGATTTGAAATGCCTAGGCAGTCGACAATTCGAGTCGCTATGCGCTTATTGCTGTCAAGACTCAAGATGGAGAATAAGTAGTAGTTATATGGTAGTATAAGAGAACAATTTTTCCGCTCTGCTCCGCTCCTAGCTAAACACAACATTTATTAGTTCTAAGGCGATACGAAGTTCGCCGGGTAAGCTCGTATGCTTATAATAATTAACAATTCGACGATACTTTCGATCACACCCGTCCCGACCCCATCAACTCCGGAAAAATCTTAACATCGCGAAGTAGACCACAGTGCTATCTCTCGGGCAATTGGGTTACTAATATACAAACTAGACGGGTTATGTATGTTGGATTTTCGGGGGTAACTTTTGATCGCGTGAATCGATTTGAATCATTCTTTTCTTATTAGAAGGAAGATACGTGCGGGACGATAAATTAAGTACTCAAGATAAAAGTGTTTGCATATACAGTTAAATTGCAAACTAAATTCAGAAATTATTTTGTACAATTTTTCAAAAACCGTTCTGCCAATCAAGTTCAAAATAATTTTCCAAGAATGTTCTTATTATGTTCTACTTTTGTAATTTTTTTCATATTTTTTTAACTTATAGTTTAAAATTTAGAGGGGGGAGACACATTTTTTTAAACTTCTGGAGCGAGTATTTCCGAAAATATTAACTTTATCAAAAACTGTTCTTAGTAAACCCTCATTTATTCTTAAAATACCTATCCAATGATATGCCACACTTTAGGGTTGAAACGTAAAAAAAAACACCCCCCACTTTACGTGTATGGGAGGAACTGTAAAAAAAATAATTATAACCACTTTTTATTTTACCACTTTGTTGGCGTGACCGATATACATATTCGTACGAAATTACAGCTTTCTAGTACTTAAAGACACTGAGATTATCCGCGGACGGACGGACGGCCAGACAGACAGACAGGGCGAAACTATAAGGGTTCCTTCCTAGTTGAGTACGGAACCCTAAAAACAAATATACACGGTAAAGATCTCGTTTTAAACAGTAATTATAATATATCTCAAGTTACCTGAAATTCAGTCTCGTCGTGTACGAGCATGTCGGCCAGCAGTTCGCCGGTGGCCATGTTGGTGAGCTGGATCTTGGGCACGTACATCTCGTGGTCGTACAGCACCTGCACGTGCGCCTGCGCGCACGACGTCACCGCGCTGCCCTGCGCCACCTCCGCCTCGCAATCGCACGAGAAATAGGCGCCGGATTCCTCATCCTGTACAGTCAAGGGCATAAATATATGTACAACTTTTTCATTACTTTATATGGAATCATATGGCTGAAAAGACAAAAAGTGTATAGATATTTATGCCCTTGACTGTACATTAAAAACTTAAGAAACTGGCAAGAAACAAATTATTTAATAATTTTACAACTATGTCACTTTCCAAATATCTGTCCCTTGCACATGTAAATACATATCGTATTATGTGTAACAAAAATGTACCTCGTTATAGTAGGTGTCGTAGTCGTCGCCCTGGTAGTAAACTTGCTCGTGTTCATAATCTTCCGGCTCTTCGTCGTTCGCTTCTGGTTGCTGCTCGACGTCTTGGAAAAGAACTCGTTCAGTAACTTCTCGTTCAGCGGACGCCGGTTTAGGTTCAGTGGCCTCTGCAGTTTGAATGTCAGAGGCGTATGGATCAGTCATCAATGATAATACATTGTCAGCGCTGTCTTGTAAATGTTTAGGTAATCTCAATAAAGCTATACTTTTCGGCTTCTCTTCCATCTCCTTCTCCTCCCTAATGGCCTGAGCGGCTGCGGCTTGTAATTTCTAAAAATAAAAAGCCCGATTTAAAGGACAGGTACAAACAACAATAATTCTTTACATTCATTCCAGAATTCAGGTACCTACCGATAAATTTAATGCAGCTAGTAAAATAAAAACCGGCCAAGAGCATGTCGGGCCATGCTCAGTGTTGGGTTGCGTAGTTTACCGTCCGTGAAAATAGGCAACCTTAAGTGTTTTAATAAATACACCCGACCCGACCCTATCAACTCCGGAAAAATCTTAACAGCGCGTAAGTACATTGGGTTACTAATTTATACTAACTAGACGGATTATGTGTGTTGGGTTTTCAGGGGTAACTTTTGATCGCGTGATTTGAATCATTATTTTTTTATTAGAAGGAAGGCAAGTGCGAGGTGATAAATTAAGTTAGCACTCAAGATATATTTTTTTTGCATATACGGTTAAATTAAAAACTTAATTTAGAAATTATTTTGTACAATTTTTCAAAAACAGTTCAACCAATCAAGTTCAAAATAAGTTCTTATTAAGTTCTACTATTGTAATTTTTTTACTATTGTACTAAAAAAACACTTTATTTGACCACTTTGTTGGCGTGACCGATATACATATTCGTACAAAATTACAGCTTTCTGGTACTTAAAGTCACTGAGATTATCCGCGGACGGACGGACGGGCGGACGGACAGACAGACAGACTTGGCGAAACTATAAGGGTTCCTAGTTGACTACGAAACCCTAAAAACATTTGTTTGATTCCAAGAAAAGGGTTTAATCTAGATTAAGGAACCTGCTTTCAAAATGACAAGTATTCTTTAAAAGGCGGTATAAAATCCATACCCGGACGCATTCCTTCACTTTCTCAGAGAATTCAGTCGCCATCTCCAGGGTCTTGAATCGAATTGCAAGCGTCTCTTGTTCGCCGGCGGGGTTCTCCGCGTAGTTGCGGCCGGCCCACGTCCACGCGCGGTCGCTCTTGCTCATCGGCAGCAATTCCAAGTCAGTGAACAACAGCATGTTCAGCACAGCCTTGTGTACCTGTGTAGATAAGACCACGTTTTGTATCCAAGCCTGTTTACTAGTTAAATATTTTTAAGAAATATAGAAACAAACAAAAAATACTATACACATACCTGTTCCCGTCTAAACAGCAGTCGATAAGTCCTTTTCTCAGGGTGATATAATATTTTTAGTTCTCCAACACCTCGTTCCTTCCATTCGCGGGTGGCGTCGTTGTATCTATAGAGCTTACAACGTCTTCCGAACAGTTTCTCCTAGTAAAATATAGTAGATTGCTATAGATAAACGTGTTAATTTAAACACTTCATTTAATAGATAACTTAAAAGACGGTTAGTAACGTACTAGTTAGTTTCTTCTTTTGGCTATAAAGAAATCGTCTAAGGTCGTCTCGTCTCATTCGTTTTTTCAGGATATTTTCCCGTTCTGCTTCAGTCGTCTATTTTTCTTTCGTCTTTTTCATGTGTAGTCTTTTTCATGTTTGGTAAACTTTGTATTATGTCTTCTTATTATTCCGGTTTATTCGGTATTGGTATTTATCTTGTTTCGGCGCGTTCTATGTTTGTCTATGTTTTTTGTCGTCTCATTCGTTATTCGTCCTACATCTGTCTTTGGTTTTGGTTTTATTCTATGTATTTTCGGATTCTTAGACCCAGGAAAACATGACGCATAAAGAATGAGACTATAAAAGAGATTGTCTGTCCAAAACCAATGTTGACGAATATCAGAATGAGAAAAAGACAAGCAACAAAGTTTACCAAAGATGCAGAAGACTTTCCACTTAAATTACGAAAGAAAATGAGCAGAATACGGTGGCAAACACGATCATCTAATGATTTATTCAACCTGTTAAACTTAGATCCAAATAGAAAATTGATAATTTCTCTTACCTCGTCCTCTTCGCCAGTGGTGACAGTGATTTTGTCGGGCAGCGGTACAATGGGCTCGTAATGTGGGTCATACTCTTCCTCCGCTCCATTGCCATTATCTTCTTCATGATCTCCATCTCCAGCGTTCTTTGATTTCGCCGTCTGTGTGAACAACTGCTGACCAGCACCTTCCCATTTGAAATCAGGGTTGTCTGAAAATAGTACCAATTGAAAGTTCTACTGTGCAATGAATAAAAACAATATATGTAAGTATATAAATTACAACAAAATAAAATATATTTACTGCCTTCGGGGAAAAAGTGGGTACCGCCGTAAGGGGAGGTTAAACAACATTCATTATATTGTAAATCTATTAAAGCTTTCCTTAATTAACTGAATACTTACTTTGGAACTTTAATTCAGGTTGGGCTTTAAAGGCGCTAAAAGTCAGTAGACTATCTGCGCCTAATATTTTCGGGCTAGGACTACTCGTATATTTTTCCTCTTTTTTAGCGTTCAATAGTTTAATAAGCTCACTTTTGCCTTCTCCTGGTGCTTTGGAATCTGTTTTAGGATCAAAACTCCATGTAGACTTGCCGTTGCCCAAATATACACCAGATGCATCAAAAGCCTTTTGATCTGATTTAGCTATGTCGTTTGGTTTGCCAAGTATGCTGCCTTCATTTTGATTAAACAAACTAAATGGTTTCTGATTCGTCATACCAGCCGAAAATCCAAAAATTGGTTTGCCATCCGGCTTTGCCTTATCACTTAGTTTACTGTTAGTAGCTGCCCCGAATATAGACTTGACCTCAGCATTGTCATTATTATTTGGTTTAATTCCAAACAACGTCGAGCTGTTTGACGTCAGATTAGTATTTGCAGTAGCGAATATTGATTTAGGATCTGATTGCAGAGTTTCACTGGCAGTGTTCGTTTGCAACCCAGGGAGGGTCGACGAGTTGAGCATTGGTGGTCTAAATATTGCACCGGAGCTATCTGCAGACACGAAATTCGGTTTCTGAATAATTTCATTGGTAAAATTGGTTCCTTGGCCTGGCAGTGAAAAAACAGGCTTTTCAACAGAGTTGTCAGGTTTGTTTGCATTCATTTTATCTGGAGTGAAATAAAAGGAATTATTTTCCGCTGTTATCTTGAGCGGACTAGAGAAGATTGTAGGGGTAGTAAAAGCACTCAGTCCAATGTTACTTTTTGGTGGTTGAGGTGTTGAATGCTTGCTGTCTTCGCAACCACGGCAACCTGGACAAGGGTCTTTATTTTTATACAAGAAGAAATTCTCTGGCAACATTAGATCCAAAGCTTTTTTCTTTTCCTCCGAGTTGGACTGTGTTTCAGTGACAAATTCTACATCATCATTGTCATTATCGCTTTTAACAGAAGTATTAGTATTTTGTTGTATTTGATTACTCTTTCCGTCCCTCGCTTTGTCAACGGCATCTTTGAACTGCATAGCAATTTCTATTGTTTTGAACTTCAAACAAAAACGTTGTACGGTTAATTCTCCTTCACTGAAATCGTTGGCTGCAAATATCCAATTCTTTTCGTCTTTTAGGTTGTAAGTTATATCTGGAGTGAGTGCATGATTTAAGCATATCTTGAAGACCTGCTCGCGCCGCATGACAACTCTGAAAAAACAGTTTTAATTTTGCGTGTTGAAGAGTTTGTGTCGAGTCAGTGGCGGCGCACAGACGTAGATATGACCGATTTAGGCGGCCAAAATTATTTAAGGGTATAATTCGGTACAAAATGGGATAAAAAATGTAAAAACGTTGTTTTATAAATACTAAAATCAACTGTATTCTGTCAATTAAGAACAAAAAAATATATATATAAAAAAAATATGAAATTGTTTTTAATTTATTTAATACAAAATTAAAATACACAAATCTACACTACAATAAAAATAACTAAATATCACTTCACTTTCACTTTATACATCACTCACTTCACTTTCAATGCTTCTTTCATGTTCATATATGGTTCGGCAGGCAACAAAAGCTCGATTGTCTCAGGAAGAAAGGCTTTGTTGCAAGGCGATTGCTTTTTTGGTCTCATACTAGTGATGAGTGGATCGGATGTTAGTAAAAGTCTAGTAAAAACGTCAAAATTACATTGTTCTCTTGAAAATTTCCTTGCAAAATTTTGTCAATATGCCCTAAAATGTTTATTTCGGGCTTCTGCTGCTTCTTCCGACAACTGGCCAATGGGTAATAGAGCGTTTTCTATTACGCGTCCCCCATGGATCAAAATTTTATGCATGGTTGGAGTCATAGGATGCCATTCCCCATACAAATTCTTATATAATGTTGCTGTATCATAAGCGTATTCGTCGAATTTAGCAATATTTATTCTATGACCACTAGATATTACCTCTAAAATAACTTTCAGCCTAAAAATCAAGTCGTAGCTGACTTTTGTGATATCAGCCGCCAATTCTGGATTATCAAAAAATCTCCTACTGGTGTTGCCGTCATTGGTGTTGCCAAAGTTAGCCTTCGGCATATCAATCAGCAATCCTGTCTCAGTTTTGAATCTCTCTTGGATATCCTTTTTTCTCTCTTCTTCCATAAGTTTTTCTTCTTGTGTTTTTCTCTGTCTGTATTTCTTTGTAGGTAATCTGTACGCTAAATGCAGGATGCTTTCCATAAAACGGATTCTAGCATGTAAGACTGATAATCCAAAATCCAAAGCTTCCGGACTCTCCTCATTTTTCTTGTTGAGATCATTAAAATCCTTCGTTTGATTAGCACCACACATATAACACTTGCTCGTGGATTTTGTATCTGTTGCAGCATTACAGACCTTTCCGTCAACCATAGTCATTTTAAAAATATACCCAAACAAAAATTCATTTTCATGCAAGGTCACTTTAGAATTATTTAGGTGCGCAGCAGAATTCTGCACATAATCAATTTCTTCTTTTGTAACGTTTCTGTTGATTCTTTTACGTAACGAAATCTGATTGGACGACAAAATCGTGTCGAAGACGGTGTCGGATTATTCCAAACCACTTTTTTGCCTTCTTCTCCGCAAACGATCTGTAAAGGCACAAAATAACTCATAAATATATTTCCATCAGAATCACTCTCATTATCAAATTGTTGCTTGAATTTCGATTGTTGAGACCAATCACAACCCCATTTACAAATTAACTTTAATGACTTTCTCTCGTGGTCATTAAGCACTTCTTCCAAAAACATTGATAAGCGAGTGGCGGTCAAATCCATCAGGGATAGTAGATTAGTTTCTGCGCAGGTAGCTGTTACCCGTAGGGATTCTTTTGGCGTGTAGCACTCTTGTTTTGCTTTCAGCAAAAGATCATAACAGGGGAAGTGTTTTTTGTTTGTTGACCTTATTATTTCGTATTGATGCCTGCTGAGGTCAGCGTCTACATACATTTGTAGAGCTTCTTGTGAAAAAACGTCAGAAAAACCAATTAAACACTTGGGAAAACTTGCAATATTTTGGAGCGTCGAGAACAGAAACTTGCGCGCTCAGCGATAGTCAGAGTTCGACTGCCTGTTATGCGGTTCAGGTTTGATGATAAGGAGTGGGGAGGGTCATATAATATGCCTGGGTCTATAGACTACCTCCACGTGGATTTTTTTTATTAATATGTTGATTTTTGCAAAATCGACTTTTGGCCGCCTAAATCGGTCATATCTACGTCTGTGCGGCGTAAGGAAACAGAGGTGCGGTCCGCCAATCAGCATTTTTTTTCTTGAAACAATCGCATTCGGTTGAGTCGTGTCGTGTCGAGTGTTCCACAATGACGTCAAACCTACTGAGTTGATCTGTTTGATGCTAGTCACATAGGCTACATCATCAAAACCAACCAACCAAATATACAAGTGAAAGCAGTGAGTTTTATTTACAAATCAGTAGTCGACTTAGTTTGCCTTTTTGTAATAATTATAATAGTACCCATTTCAGTCGAGGTATTTTGGCGCCGATAGTACTAGACTGAAATGTGCCTTTCACCCGAGTTAAACACAATACTTTTCATATCGAAAATTAAAGTGTATTTTATAAAATACAGCTAAACATAACATTGTAGTACGAGAGGCTTGAACAAACTATTATTTTCAAAATTTTGATCTACCTACGGTTGTAATTTATGGATTCGGGAAATAAATATCAGAATGGAAATCATGCGATGCATTAATTTTAACCCGAATTCTAATAAAAAAAGTATATTAAAAATGTTTATTTCAGATCTCTAGAACCCATAATAGTTGTTAATAGCCGATACTTAAGAAAAATGTTAGACATAAAATTAAAAAATTAAATTAAAATTACACAATAAGCACGTTGTGAGCAGCAGCCATTGTGAGAGCTAGCTACTTTGTTCTTCCAATGGCTAACTCCAGCCAACATTTAACTAGCGGGCAGTCGAGCAGCTCGGCCAATACCCCCAGGAGACCGTTGCCGCTGCCGCGCACTAATTGTAGTTAGTATAATATAAGAAAAAAATGAATTTGGAAAGTAAATCTCCCTAGAGCATAAATGCGTCATTTTCCACCCGCTTCGTAGGTTAACAATGACACACTTTCAGAGCATGAAACAAGAAAAAAAGTACCTCAATTTAGATGTATGTTTGTGCTTCAGGATTTTTACAACACCGAGACCTCTTTCTTTCCATTCACCAGACATGAATATCAATAACTTGGCTCTGTGAGCAAATAGTTCATCTTCATCTTCTTCACCTGTTACAACCTTCACCTGTACATAAAAAACAATACGACTTAATGAAATTAAACACTTTAGAACGGATTAATCGCATTTATTAACACCACCCTATGTTTCGAGCCCTTTACAACACTCGTTTTCACAGGGTTAAGATGATGAGTGACCCTGCTTAAATATTATTTTAAAATTTTATCGTTGGAGGCCTAACAGTAAGTTAAATGCCTTACTTGAACGCCCATGTAGTCAAATTTAATTTATTTATCACTCATTATTTTGTTTAAAAACGATCATCAATATCATTCAAAACATTGATATAAGATAAGTTAAGGAATGTGTAATTTTAAGATTACTTACCTTATCCGGCAAAGGTATGATTGGAGTTATATGAATATGGTGTCCCTCATCTTCAGAGACATACTCGTTTCCATCACTCTCTTCCCCTTTGTCGTTTTTTGGTGGTTTAGCAGGGCTCTTAGCTTTAGTCTGTGGTTTTGGCTTAAACACAAAGTCGAAAGTTGCTGCTTCATTTGGTTTTTGGGGGGTTGGCAATAAAGCTGGTTTATTTTCTTTTTGTGATAACAATGGTGTATGTACAGTCCCACTGGTTTTTTCTGTTTCTGGTGTTAATACATTGCTTGTAGTAGATTTTTTCTCATATTTAGGCAAGTTGTCGTTGGGCTTCACTGTAAGGTTTGAGGGGATACCAAAATTGAATTTGTGAGCACCAGTGCCGTCAAAAATAGAAGTAGTATTTGTCTTCTGTTCATTATTATTGCTTGCAGGTGGAATGCCAAACTTAAATTTGGGACCTGTAAATGTATTACCGACTGCAACGGGCTTATTTGCCGCAGAAGGATCTTTTGGGCTATTGCATGCAATGCATGCGTCAACATCACTTGCGTTTCTAACACAACATAGTTTACATTCCCATGTTCCAGCAGCAGGTTTAAACTTGTCTCCCCAAGAGGATTGTGCATTGCCCACTTTTGGTTCTGCGGCCGGAACAGGAGTGGACTGTTGGGGAATACCAAATTTAAATTTAACTTCGTTATTAGGTATCACTTTGGTTTCTGTCTTCTTTGTGTTTGCTGGAGCAGTGCCAGGATTCTTTGGAGTGTTACACGCAGGACAAATTTCGACGTTGGCTTCATTACGAACTAAACATCCTTGACATTCCCAAGAACCTTCCTTGGGCTTGAATTTGTCGCCCCAGTTAGAACTTGCTGGTTTGTGTACGGTTTTGATCCCGCAGTGTGAATTTTGTTTGGCCGCATTCAATTCCTCTTTGGCTGCCTTGCAATCGTCTTTTAGTTTAGATTGGGCAGATTTGACAGCGTCGATAAAATCGTTGCAAGCTTGTACTGTTTTAAAACGTAAACAAAAGGTCTCAGGGGTAAGCTCTCCCTCGGAGAAGTCTTGAGCGCACCATGTGACCGCCTTATCCACGTTAGGCATTTTCTGGAATGTCGTCGCTTTTGTGACAGCGTGATTGCAGCAAACTTTCATCACTTGGTCTCGTCTCATCAAAAGGCGCAATTTTTGGGGGTTTTCCTTATTTACAAGAAGTTTTATATTACCTAGACCGCGTTCCTTCCATTCTTTGGCAACAAAGCGTAACAGTTTCGCTCTATGTTCGAATATAATAGTTTCATCTTCTTCTCCAGTCTTTGTATCTACTAACGCTGGCAAGGGTACAACAGGTGTGAATTCACCAGTTGGCTCATAATCTTCTACCGTATCCGAAGTATTTAACTTATCCGTTGCAGCAGTGGTTTGCATTGGCGTATTAGGAATGTTTGTCGCAATACCCGGACTATTAAACAAATTGCTGAATGGGGAAGAAGCAGATCCAGTTTTGAAATTTAAGCCGCTAAACACATTAACTTTGTTAGTTGGTGTAATTTCTACATTTTCCCTGGGAGGTTTTGTGTCATCAACAGTTTTAAAGGCTGGAGTACTACTGAACGTGAAACCACCAAATACTGTCTTAGCAGGTTGTGAGTTGGATTTGATATTTACAGTTTTAGTAACCTCGGTGTCTACGCTTGTTTTATCCGATTTGCTTAAAGTGAGGTTCACTGGGGCTTCTGAACCTGTACAAGATGCTTCAGACGCAGAAGCCTCAGACCTAGCTTTTTCAAAAGTTTCGTAAAATTGTCGCGCTGTGTCAGCTGTTTTGAATCTAACAGAGAACTTTTCTAGCACAAGGGTTTCATCCGCAAAATCATTTGCCACCCAAAAGTAAGCTTTTGATTCGTTCTTCATAGGTTTTATCTCCATGTATGACGTTATCGCATGATTTGCGCATATTTTATGTATTTGTTCCCGCCTCATCAGCACTCGAACTTTTCCTGTGACTTTATGTTTCAGTAATTTCATTTCGCCTAGACCTCTTTCCTTCCATTGATTATCGACAAACCGATAAAGTTTGGCTCTAGCTGAAAAAATAGCAGTTTCGTCTTCTTCGCCAGTTGTAACTTTAACTTCCGCTGGTAGTGGTATGATAGGCTTGAAATCAGGACATGGATCATAATTATCAATGGATGTGTTACTTTTTTCAGACAATGTTCTAGATTTGTTATGACTGTCATTAGCTGAACCAGTCGACTGCTCTTCATTTACGCTATTGTTGCCGAGTTTTGGAGAAAACGATATAGAAGTTGTTAATTGAGAGTTGGTGATTGGAATTGCATCTTTAAACATAGCATTTTGAGTCCAATTCGAAGATACCGTGCTGGGATTTATTTTATTTAGTGATGCGAAACTAAAAGGCGGTGTAGATTCCGTTGCAGGCATTTGTATTTGATAATTATGAGGAATGCCTTTGATATGTTGAGGAGGTACTGTCACACTAAGTACTGGCGCTGGGGTAGATGTCGTTGTTGGCAATGGGTCTGAAGATGTTATTACAACGTTAGCTGGTAACGAACGTGGAATATCCTTCACGTTTTGCGTCATAATCGGTGTAGTGGTTGGAGCCGTTGAATGAGGTAAAGTGGAAGCCGCAACTGTGGCCGAAACCGAAGCCTGTACAGGTATCACTGGTACCGCTGTCTGCTGGACGAGATGTGCTACGTCTAAGTACATTTGATCGGGGTTTGTGAAAACGCCTGGATAATTAACTTGTGGTCTGGCTGCATCAAATATAGGTGGGGCTCCAGGCACTGATGACGGTTGAGAAAATTGAGAATATAAATTGAATAAATTTTGTCCATAAAGTTGGAACGGATTTGGAGGTACAGGGAATGGAGGCATCAGGCGCTGATTAAACGGAGGCATAACTTGTTGAGCAGTGAAAGGCAGTTGTGCTGCAAAGTTGGACGCGGTCTCATTTGCGGCGTAACCCTCGTCAAGATTAAACATTGCGTTTTCATTGATTGTCTGTTCAGAAGTTTTCTTAATTTTGCTAATTTCCTTCTTTAGTTCAGCTATTTGTTTTTTCAACCCTGTAACTTCTTTACACTCTTTCCTGCACTCATCAATTTGGTCTTTTACTTGGTCTACAGAAATCTTAAGCAATGCAAATTGATCAGTGGTGTTTTGCATATTTGAGTTTATTGTGCTTATAATTTGACTTCCCGTTATTCGATTTTCTTCAAAAACACTCCTTGCGAGTTCAATCAAGTCATTAATTGCAGCAGTATCTCGTTTTACCAAATTGGATTTCAGTTTTTCATTTGGCTCTAAAAACTGTTGATCACAATTAACATTAGTTGATATAGGGCCCATACTCAAGTGTGATAATCGTTTTGGAGTAGAACTAAAGTTGCGCGAAAGCAGTGATCGATCTCTCAGAGAGATGAATTCATTGCCATGTATTGAAAAATACTCATCAGAAGAATTCTTGACATGTTTATCAGTTGCTCCAGCTGACGATTTATTTAGATGGAAGTCTAATTCATTGATTAACTCTTCGGTTTCCACAAGTAGCATATGATTTGATTTATTCTCTGGGTCTTTTAGTTTGTAATGAGCTTCATAAGCGTGTTTTAGAGCCATTGACATCAAAGACTGGGATTTGGAATTGGAGCCATCATTGTTTTCGTGCAGTGCCATTTTTTTATATGCAACACTGAGATGATACAATCCTTGTGCGCTTTTCAAGGGTGACAATAAGTCGATGGCCTTTTCGTATTCATCATTACTTAACTCATAGAGTGCCACGTACAATTTACATTCTTCAAGTAAAGAGTTTGTATTTATTGGTAGCAGGCTGAACTTTTCAAACATACGTTTGTCGGATTTTGTAACTGAATCGGTCTTCTTTTCCAACAGATTTATTGCTGACGTATAATACAGGACTGCCCGCAACTCCCAGTTACGTTTATCATCAATGTCTATAATTAGTTTAGCTCGGTTACTGAACATGCGACCAAGATCACATAGCAGTTCTGGGTCTATGTCGTGGTTATCTATACATCGAACAATTTCTATCCCACGGCTGAGAGTTGCGCGAATATCTGTCATTTCTGCTCCCAATTCATTTTGACTAAACTTGTAAGCACAGTCCCACCACTTCATCTGCGACAAAGAACACAGTAAATCTGTAATATTCGCAGGGAGTGTTTTTGGTTTATCAGATGGAATGCCAGTTTCTCGCTTTTGGCAAGATGTCAAACTCGCACAATATAAAAATGCATAGACATCGAATTGGCATAAGCTTTCTGGGCCATAATTTGCATCATTTTGAACTGCAAGCGGAAGCATGTCAAACGCTGTTAACTTAAACTGTGCCTTTTGTCTATATTTTGACAACAGCCAAACAAAATGATGTAGAGAATTTCCGTAGGCTCTCTGAGCTTCTTCATCATGGATTTCAACTTCGCTTTGCTTAGGTAAAATCAGTGCAGGTGCATCAAATGAAGTTGAGACCAAATGCGAAGTATTAATTTTTTCTAAATGATATCTGCTGGAGAATATCTTTCCGTATAACTTGTCTCTCCAATGTAGGCCTGAACAATTTTGTGAAATGCGATCCAGGAGAGATTGGCTCTTATCATTGAAATTAGACAACAAGTAATGTCCAGACTGTGAGCATCTGTACGATCCTTCCGAATACCATCGCCGTACGGCTTTCTGTTGCACTTCTGGCGAGGAAATAACCCATCTAGCTGAGGGGTCTGAAACTGAGGAATGCCATGCCATTAACATCAAAGGCTCAGCGTCTCTAGCCGCTTCTCGCCAGCTGTGTGTCGCTCCACGCTTGAGCAATAATGTTGCAGCAATGAATGCAAATTGGCTACGGTGGTGTTTTAAAAGACCTGCATGAAATTCGCCATGGCCGGGATTGATACCAGCTTTAGCAACTCTCTCTATAGCTTGATCGTAAACATGAAGGAGCTCCGTGGATTCAAAAATGCTTCTTTCCTTGTGACCTAAGGTCTCGGTTACACTCAAAACACACATTCGTTCTGTGACCGTCAGTAAGAGCAACTGGAAAAGCCATTCCTTGTTGTTTCGGGGGTTGCATTTGAGAATTTGTGCAACTGTCTCATACCATTCCAAATTATTAATAAAGTTATTTTCTCCAAATTCTACATTGCAACTGTAAGTAAACGCTTCTTCGATATTGTTATTTTTCAAATAAAATTTCAGAAGGCGAATGTGAAGCAAAACATCTTTCGGCCTTATAGTCAATTCTTCTAACAATAGATCTGCAAGTGCTTTTGGGTCTGGATTAGCAATTGACAATAACTTTTCACGTAGGTGAAAAGTAACTGGGTGCTTTGGAAATAATTTTTCTGCCTTTTCACACCAGTATTTAGCTCGACCAGGATCAATATTTTCTTCATCACTCGTCAAAATTTCACAAACTAAAACAATAAAAATGGAAATATTAGTAACTAGTAATAAATAACATATTTCCCTCCCAGACGGCATGGAAAGTTTATATGATTTTAGGGTGAACGGTTGTTTATTTGTTGTTACTAACAAAATAAGCATATTTGACAGAGATAGCTCAAAAATATACCAGGGCAAGCATAAGCAAATTTTATTTCTATACTCTTCAGTTCTAGGGTAGGCAGTTAAAATCTTTTAATATAAGCAAATCTATGGAAATAGCGTTGTTTAGACCCCTGCCTATAAACTACACCTTCACATAAAGTACACATGTAAAAAAATATGGCCTTGCAAAGAAAAAGGCTCTTACAAGTAAACTACTTTCAGAAAGCTATTTTGTTGAATAGAGGGTGACCTTAGCCATTCGTAAAACTTTCCAACACAGACAGTTAACTAGACCTTATTGAGATTAGTCTGGTTTCCCCACGATGTTTTTCTTTACCGAAAAGCGATTCGTACCAATGTGTTTTTCGGAACTTGTGTACAAAATATCATTTGATATTTTAACCAATCTGCATGGACATTATTCGAATATTTTTTCATTCAAATAATCATTCGAATAAACAAATCATTCGCTTACATTTTCGGATAATAAATGATTTAATCGTTATTTTATACGAATAATAACATGAATGATATTGAATTATGCGTATTTTGGGGTCAAAGGATTCAATCTTAGGTAGTCAACTAGAAATAGACACGTATATGAAAGAGAGGGAAGACCAAATAACTCAAATTTCTTATCAGTTGTTGTTTCATTCATATTAATGATATAGTTACAATATAACGTAATGGCGATTTAAACAGTCACCCACTAACTTAAATTATTATTAACTATAGAGACTATACATCTCTTGTCATATTACTAAGTACATTTATTTTAATATTGTTTACCCAGGTTTTGGCTGTTGTATTATCAGTATTTAGATTATACTTTTACTTCTCACTATATATTGTAAATGTTTGCACATGCAAATGCTTTATTGTAATGCTTACTGACTTGTAAAAGTGCCCTTGAGGCCTACGAGGGGTGGCTGAAAACAAATCTACCTAGCCTACAAATAATAGAAAATAAACACTGGCCGCTATGAATTCGTGTTCTTCAACTATTCTTTTTTCAAAATTTGGAACCTTTATTTGTCAGTTGGTTTTCATTTGTTTTTCGCATTCGAATGCTTGCAACATGTCGCTAGAGAAAAATAATTTGATTAAAATTGAGCAACGTTCCGTGATTAAATTTCTCAGTAAAGAAGGAAATACCCCTTCGCAGATAAAACAACGTATGCTGCCTGTGTTTGGTGATTCTTGTCTTTCGGATTTCACGATAAAGTTCTGGGCTAGGCAATTTAAAGCAGGCCGCGAAAGCTTAGAAGACGATCCTCGTAGTGGACGACCAATTTCTGCCATCACTCAAGAAAATGTGACCAAAGTGAAAAATATAATTCTTGAAGACCGGCGAGTGAAACAGTGGGAGATAGCTCGAGATGTGGGCATTAGTAAGGAACGGGTAAATGAGATAATTCATAGCTATTTGAACATGTCTAAGGTGAGTGCCCGTTGGGTCCCCAAAATGCTGACCGTGTTAGACAAGGACAGACGTGTCAAATGTTGTGAAGAGTTTTTAGACATGAGTCGCGGGAAAGAGGAAGAAATTATTTCGCGGATTGTGACTTGTGATGAGACATGGATTAGACAATGGGACCCAGAAAGTAAACAGGAGTCACTACAGTGGAAATTTAAGGACGAAAAGCCTCCACCAGAAGGGTTCACTCCGCCGATCTGCATGAAATTATAAGTACATGCCGGCGGCACCCGCGAGGGTGCTTATTCAGTGGTTGCCTCGCCGTGGCCCGCGACACTCGCGCGCGTGTCTCCCGCATACCAACGTCGCAAGCGCGTATTGTATACGATGAATAAAATAAGGGCAATGAAATATTGCATTGCTGCGGGTGGCAGAAACAATGACCAAAATTCGGATTGCACGTTTTTCTATGTTTCGACGCGTGAAAAGGATACCGAAAGGTGACCTTATTTATAGGTACCTATAAATAAGCACTAAATGCTTATTTATACCTATACTTTCAAGTAAATCGAACACAAGAATCAAGTAAATACCCCAACAGCACAGTGTTATACTTGAATTAAATAGGTATCTGTCAACGGCATATCTACATATGTATACATCAAACGAAAATCCCGAGATCGTGATTAAATCGGTACAATTGGACTCATTTACCTGGCCACAGAATAAATAAAAGTACAACTGGCGTGAGACCGCGAACCGTAACGAAGACCGTAAAGTCTATCTCCGTCTCTGTCCCTGGAATAGTAGGTGTGACAGAGACGGGGATAGACTTTACGATCTTTGGTACGGTTCGCGATCACAAGCCTGTTATGTTTTCGGTGTTATTTACCTAAGTAGCTGTTAAGTGTAATAATTTATGCATGTAGATATACCACGTGTGCTATCTAATATTTATAATTCGCGTAAGTATTCGTTTATGACATAGTCGATACTTGCGCCACAGAATAGATAATAGTGCAAAGCTACCGTATCCGCTTATGATCAGGCGGACCGTACGTTTGTTTGCCACCGACGTCGTTTAAAAAAATGACAACCCTATCTTCGGCAAGGTGCGGAGTAATATCGACCTTCGCGCCGGGCAATAGAACTCAATGACAGCGCGGCTCGCGTGCGGTCCGTGCTAATAATAATTAATAGGCACGTAAAAAGGCGGCATTCGTGAACATCAAAACAGAGGGTCTTCTGTACTTGTACTATTATTTATTCTGTGCCTCCACGAAAATACAAGGTTCGGCCATCGGCTAGCAAACTTATGGCGACAATTTTTTGGGACGCTGAAGGGATTTTGCTTATAGATTATTTACCTAAAAAACCACGATGAACGCTGATTATTACGCAAATTTACTTTGTCAGCTGAGAGACGCCATAAAGGAAAAAAGGAGAGGCAAACTTAACAGAGGTATTCTGATTTTACACGACAATGCACCTGTGCATACGGCTCGCACCACACAGCTAGCCATGACCAGAAATGGCTTCGGATCCATCGACCACCCCCCTTACAGCCCAGATTTAGCCCCCTGTGACTATTTCCTGTTCAGACTTTTAAAGAAAGATCTCAGGGGGCGAAGATTTTCTACCGATAATGAGATGATAGCCGCGGTGAACGAGTTTTTCGACGACAAACCGCAAGTTTTTTTTTTATGGTTTAATGTCATTATTTGACAAATGTAACAAGTGCATTTCAGTAGCAGGAGATTATATAGAAAAATAAAAAAAAACTACCCAGCTATGTCTTTTCGTTCATAGTCAGGTAGATTTGTTTTCAGCCACCCCTCGTACTTGCAGAATACATTTTTGAATTTGAATTTGTGATATTAAATTAGGGTGACAAATTTCACCGAGTGTTCCGCACAAAAGATGCTCCCCCCAACCCAAACAAGCTTCATCGCCAATCCACATTGTGCCTCTAACGCATTGCCAAGAGAAGAAGGTATTGAAAACTAGTGGCACGGAACTCTCAGTACGCGGATTGCCGCGAACTAGAGATGGGTCGCGGGTATTTACCCAATCTACCCACCCAGGTAAATACCCGGTAAATACTTATCTACCCGGTATTTACCCGTATCTACCCAAATCGAAGGGTAGATACCTACTCTTTATCGTAGATATTATGGTTTTAGGTCATAGAAATGTAACGCGGTGCATCTATTATTACGAATTTACGAGTATAGTTTTAGCAAACAATGACATTATCAATGTGGTGGTTGAAATTAATTAAAAACAATATAAAAGAAGAAACTGAGTGACTTAATGACTGACTGACATATCAACGCACAGCCCAAACCGCTGGTCCTAGAGATTCCAAATTTGGCAGGTAGGTTCCTTATAAAGTCTAACGGTGCACTAAGAAAGGATTTTTCAAAATTCAACCCCTGAGGGTGTGATTTGGGGGTCCAAAGTTTGTATGGGGACACAAGATTAGTTGGACTATTATATTTGAAACTTTACGGGAGTATTCATAAATATAAATGAGTTAACATCTATTTAACGTTTATTTGAAAAAGTTTATTTGAATTCAGCAGGTATTCTCAAAATGGCACTTCGTAGAGAACTGCATCTATCGTCTTTATTATTTGGTGTATTTAAAACCTCAGAGCCAGAGTATCTGTTCAAAAAGTTCAAATGGCGCGAAAGCAGGTCGAGCATGCATAGTATCAGATCAATATGTAAAGAATTAATAATTCCGCGGCATCGTACTGCTGCTTTCAGAGGTAGCTTCAAATACACAGCCACTAAATGCTGGAATAACATACCACCCCCTTTAAAAATCTAAATACTATTAGTAACTTTAAACTCCAGCATAAACGACACCTTCTCGAGTTTCAGAAAGCACTACCTCCTGGCTCTAGAGTGGCACCATCATATTTATAATAGTTTTTGTTTTATTTCATTTGTTTATTTTTATTAGTTTCGGTTATTTATTCTCCTATAATTACTATATTTTTTCTGCATAAACGCATTAAAATGATTACAATATTAATACACAATGTAATGTTTATTATTCTCAAAATACACACGCGCACACACACACACACACACACACACACACTCCTTATAGATCATAATATGCATATGAATGTATATGTATACATGTTTTAATGTATTCTACATATTTTACTGAAATTTAACATGTCTGTCACAAGAGAAACGTTTTCGACATACAGCAAGTAAGGGTTCATGTATAAAGGATCTGCCTGAAAACCAGCGTTGCAGTAAATGCACTGCAACTTTACGCTGAGGCGGGATCCTGTTTAACATCAAAATGTATTCTTTGCTATTAAGCCAGGTAGTTTTAAGGTATATTTTTAGTTTGTAACATTATTTCAATTTTATACATTTTGCTTTTTTTTTGGTGTTGAATAAAACTTTTCTGTCTATGTCTTCTATATTTCAGGTTTTTTGAGAATTCGACCCCTAAAAGGGGGCAAAGGGGTGAAAAAGTAAAAAAAAACATGGGTATCGTTTTTATGGTTTATCGGGTCGCTGATTTAATTAACAACAACCATTTTAAAATAAAACGAGGTGGGCGTAAGATATCTTCCATATTGGGGCGCGATGGGGTTGAAATCTTAAAATATTAATATGGGTGCCGTTAGATGTTTATTTCTGTTTCTAGAGATTCCAAATTTAGCACTTAGGTTTCTTATGAAGCCTAGGGGTGCACAAAGAAAGGAGTTTTCAAAATTCATCTCCAAAGGGGGTGAAATGGGGGTACAAAGTTGGTATGGGGAAACAAGATTAGTTCGATTATTTTATTCGAAATTTCACAGAAATTTTCCTAAAGATAAATGAGTAAAGACGTGTTTCAGGCTTTTTAGAAATCAACCCCCAAAAGGTGGAAAAGGGGTATTATAGTAAAAACAACAACATGGGTATCGTTTTTCTGGTTTATTGGGTCGCTGATTTCGAAAACAATAACAATTTCTACATCCAACGAGACGGGCGTGAAATACCATTATCTCTGATGGGGTGCGATGGGGTTAAAATCTTAAAATATCAATATGGGTGTCGTTTTTATGTTTATTTCTGGTTCTAGATATTCGACATTTGGTACGTAGGTTTCTTATAAGGTGAAGGGGTGCACAAAGATAGGATTTTTCAAAGTAGGGGTAAAATGATAGTCCAAAGTATGTAAAGGGGAAACAAGAATAGTTACGACTATTTTATTTGATATGGGTGTCGTTATCGGGGCGCTAATTTCGAAAACAACAACAATTTTCAAATTCAACAACGATTTTCAAAGCCAAGTTAGCGGACATGAAATAAATAAATAAAAAACCCTTTTTTGTATGACGGTTGAAAATTACGTTTAGTACACGGGCGAAGCCGCGGGTTTAGCTAGTATATATATATAAATGTGAGTGCCCTGACAGACTGACTGACTAATCAACGCCGTGCCCATACTACTGTAGTTAGAAAACGGAAACATGCACATCAGGTTTCATTTATAATGTAGGTATACAAGTGATCCGAAGCAATTTTGAAAAAATCAGCCCCTAAAGGGATAATAAGGGGTTGAAAGTTTGTATGGATATGGCGTAAATTTTTAAGTGAGAAACTTGAAACTTTGTGTATACATTTCTTATTAAAATACAAGTAAAGCTATTTCAAGGTTCTTCGAAGTTCACCCCCTACAGGGGTTAAAGTGGGTTGAATGATTGTATGAGGCTGTGTGATTTTTAAAGTGAGAATCTTGAAAGTTCGTTTGTACATTCGGAATTGTTTTAAAAAAAGCGAGTTTATTCAGTTAACAAAAATAATTTAATAAATTATTCAAATATACATCAGTTGTAAATTAATGGTATTAACTGTTTGACGGTTTTTATAACAGCGTAAATTAGTAATATTACAACACACAAAGAAAAAAAGACAATAATGACAAGTGACAACGATATAATGATTTGCTAGATGATCCGGTAAACTTCGCCTAAATTTATCTATTGGTTTTTAAAGTCTCATTAAAAAAATACAACAAAATCCATACTAATGCTAAAATTGTTTTTTTAAAGTAATCACGCAAAGATTTGAATGTCTAATATTCCGTCCGTACAAAATTTTCAACCCCTATTTAAACCCATTCAGGGTTGAAGTATTTAAAGCCGCTTGTTATAAAGTAACCCGCTGTGCAAATGCCAATTTTGTAGATTCAGTACTTAGTTTTGACCCAGCGTTACTACAAACTTTCAACTTCCTCTCATCCCCTCAGGAGTGGAATATAAAAAACGTTGAAATTATTTTGTCGCTTTACAATGACTAGAGTCTGTCTATGCTATGTTCCCTAGTTTTTGACAGCACATACTGCAAAAGTGTTAAGGAAACGTTATAATTTCATAGAAGTTTGACTTTTTAAATAGGTACGTAAGATACTTAAAATACTTAGAGATAACGTGGTTTGACTCTAGTCTTTGACCGTATTTTAAGTCCCATACTAAAAATTACACGATCTATAAACAAACTTTCAACCCCTTTTTAACCCTCTAAGCGCCACATGCATCACCCAGGGTTAGTTGACTGACCCGGATTTACCTGCCAAATTCCATAGTAAAAAAACGTTTAGCTCCGGTTTAGTTGGCTAACCTCGGGTGATCCAAAAGGATCTTAGAGGATGAATTTCAGATCGCTCTACCCGTTTAATTAAACCTTTCCTGGACTTTGAAGTTATTTCAAATACTCTTGTTTTATACTGTTTTTCGTGATTGATCATTTTTATTGACTATCTACATTCAAACTATCCCAAACCACATTAATAATAAGAAACAAAAATAATTTGTATGGACACTAATACTATCAAAACATAAGTAATATAACAGATTTAATACAATAAGTTATAACAAAAAAAATCAGGCATAAAATTTGTAAGTCAAAATAAATACCCGCGTATCTACCCGTGGGTAGGTAAATATCGGGAATTTACCGGGTAAATACCCGCCCTTGGGTATTTACCCGGGTAGTTACCCATCTCTGCCGCGAACACAGTAAAAATCCGAGAACCGTAGGTATAATTGTATACTGTTTTCGGATTTTTTCTTGTGCTTTGTGCTACAAGCTCTTGCTTTTTGCCAAATTTCGTAATTGTAGATGAACGGGAAGTACCCTATAAAATTTGATTCTCAATACACACAAATGTTTATTACAAGTAACTAGTAGACTTAAAACAAAAACTATCATGTTCTTTCCCAGGACGTATTACCATACCAAATTTCATTATTATCCGTTCATCGGTTTCAGCATGAAAATGTAAAAGAGAGACAGACAAACAGAATTATTTTCGCATTTACATTATTAGTATGGTTTCTTTCTAGTATCACAGATGAGACCTAAGTAAACAGAAGTTTAAACATTTTCTAAATTAAAAATGCCTGTCCAAGTCACCATTCTTTTTAAGAGACTAATACATCCTTATGTGTATTCTATCTCTTGTACAATGGATTGTGCTCTGAGGAATTGTTTGATATGATGCCAACGGCTGCATTCTACCACCGCACCGCTCGCCGTCGGCAGGGTGTTCACCCGCATACCCTGGAGCCTAAATGGTCTCGTACCGTGCGGTTTAAGAGGAACTTCCTCCCGCGGACGCTCCGGCTGTGGAATGAGCTCCCTGCCACTGTTTTCCCAAAGGACTACAATATGGGGTTCTTCAAAAAAGGAGTGTTAAAGTTTTTAAAGGGTCGGCAACGCGCATGTAACACCCCTGGAGTTGCAGGCGTCCATAGGCTACGGTGACCGCTTACCATCAGGCGGGCCGTATGCTTGTTTGTCACCGTCGTAGTATAAAAAAAAAACATATAGACCAAGATTCGCTTTTTACAATGATTGAAATAGAAAAACGCTAAATAGTTATTATATCTTCATATTAAACCAATATTCTTTTCGTCCATTTTATTTGTGTATTATTTATTCGTTGACAATTTATTCACGAATAATTTATTCATCAAATAATTTATTCGCGCCCAAACACAGACACAGTTACTTTTAGCAAGAAATACCAGTAGGCAATCGGTCCTTACAAAAAATACGTGTTGAGCTGCTGTTATTTCTTATTCCCTCCTCCAAAATTGATACTGCAGCTCAAAATTCCACCTTTTGAACTTCCTAAAAATGTAATCAAACCGCCAAATTGATCGGAAGAACCTAACTTTTATATTTTTAATGAAATCTCCAAGATTAACTTATTTATCTTATGTTTTGTATGTTACGATAATACGACTGTTTCAGTAGCGAATGGTTTCAGTGGTGTTTGATGAGGTATTGTGAAAATACAAGGAGAAACAGTGACAAAACATGTGACACCATCCGAAGTTCCATTGACGGCGATCAGCTGGTATGGTATATCCTCTTTAAAAATAACAAATTAAACAACTTTAAACCACTAGTTTTTCACAATCCTAGCACTCCTTACTAATTATCTTTCAAGGTATTTTACACCATTTTTAATTGGAAGAGAGTTGCATTTGTTTTAATTTGTCAATTTAATAACTAATTAAATTCAAGCTCTACATTGGAACCAATTATGCTAGCTAGAGTTGAGCTAATACAAATGTCCGAAATTCCTTACACTGCTTCATTTGATCCTATCAGATATTAAAATGTGGGATTAGTGATGGGTACACCCCGTTATCTAACGCTCACTTTCGGGGCAAGGGATGACGGTTCGATAATCTGAATTAATAAAATTATGAAGTTGACTATAAAAACTTAAACTGCTCGTTATTATTAACAAAACGGGACCTGATAGTGTACTCATCATCATCATTTCAGCCGAAAGACGTCCACTGCTGGACATAGGCCTCCCCCAAAGATTTCCACAATGACCGGTCCTGCGCCACCCGCATCCAGCGGACTCCTGCGACCTTCACCAGGTCATCAGTCCACCTTGCAAGGGCCTACCCACGCTGCGCCTTCCGGTACGCGGTCGCCACTCGAGAACCTTTCCGCCCCAACGGCCATCGGTTCTACGTGCAATGTGCCCCGCCCACTGCCACTTAAGTTTAGCGATTCGGAAAGCTATATCGGTTACTTTGGTTCTGCTGCGGATGGTCTCATCTCTGATACGATCTCGCAGAGAGACTCCTAGCATAGCTCTCTCCATTGCCCTTTGGGTGACTTTGAGCCTTCTTATGAGGCCCATTGTAAGCGACCACGTTTCAGTACCGTATGTCATCACTGGCAACACACACTGATCGAAGACTTTCGTCTTCAGACACTGCGGAATATTGGACGAAAAGATGTGTCGCAGCTTCCCGAACGCTGCCCAACCGAGTCGGATTCGACAATTAACCTCTTTCTCGAAATTGGACCTACCTAACTGGACAGTTTGTCCTAGGTATAACCGTATATATAATCGTCTACAACTTCCGAGTGTAAAGTCTCCGATTGTCACTGGAGTTGGTGCTACATGGATATTCGACATGATTTTCGTCTTATCCATGTTCATCTTAAGACCAACTCGCCCGGAGGCTCTACTGAGGCTAACAAGCATCGTACTTAAATCCTCCATGGTCTCAGCCAAGACTACTATATCGTCAGCAAATCGAAGGTGAGTGAGGTACTCGCCGTTTACATTGATGCCTAGCCTTTTCCAGTCCAGTCTTGAAAATATCCTCCAGTGCAGCGTTAAACAGCTTAGGAGAGATGACATCTCCCTGCCTGACTCCCCGCTGCAGCGGAATAGGCTTCGAGTTCTGGTCTTTGAGTTCGAGTCGGACTGACATAGTGGCGCTCTCGTACAAACACTTCAACACTTCGATATAGCGGTAGGCTACTTGGCACCGTTGGAGAGATTGTAGTACCGCCCAGGTTTCGATCGAATCAAAGGCTTTCTCGTAGTCCACAAACGCTAAACAGAGGGGCAGATTATACTCCTCGGTCTTCTGTATAACCTGACGAAGCGTATGAATGTGGTCTACGGTACTAAAGCCTCTTCGGAAACCGGCTTGTTCGGGAGGCTGGAAGTCATCAAGCCTGCGTGCGAGACGATTCGTAATGACTTGAAAACAGCTTATAGACATGGCTCAGAAGTGAGATGGGTCGGTAGTTCTTCAGTAAGGCGTTGTCGCCTTTTTTGAAGAACAGTAGCACCACACCTCCGCTCTATGCCTTTGGCGTTCTCCCTTCTAGTAAGACGGAATTGAACAACTTCTGAAGGGCCGCAAGGACCGGTTTACCACCCGCCTTCCTAGTTCGGCTGTAATTCCGTCTTCACCAGGCGCCTTGTTGTTTTTGAGCTGTTTAAGAGCCATACTAATCTCGTACAGGCTGATGTCCGGGATGTCTTCGGTATAGTGTCGGGCCAGTCTAGCTCTAGGGTCATCCGCCAGACCAACTTCGGGTCTGCTAGTTGACGTGTATAGCTGTCCATAAAAGCTCTCTATCTCACACAGGAGCTCAGGTTTGGATGTGATGATTCTACCATCCTCAGTTTTTAACTTAGCGAGCTGGCTTTGCCCAACAGACAGATCCCTTGCAAAAACTTTGGAGCCCTTATTTCGCTGAATGGCCTCTTCAATACACTTAGTATTGAATTGGCGCATATCGCGGGTGAGGGACTTAGAGATCTGCTTGTTGAGCCGAGAAGATGATAATGATGATGATGAGATTGATGATGAGTATAATGATGACGATGAGAATTACTAACGGCCACTGAGTTGCCTATAGATGGACAGAGTAATGGACAGTTTAAAATTATGTTTAAAATCATGTTTATTCTTATCGCATTTTCGATGTTTTTGGTAAGATTGGTAACTTACTAGTAATATTGCCATATCGAAATTTACCAGTACCGGGAATATTACTGGCGACCCATCACTATGCGGGATAGACAGAAAGCAGCTAAGTTTGCATTTACCTTATTTAGCTTGATATGCTTTGTTATAATTGTTATAAATGACATGACTTTTACATGTGTGCACTTGCTTAACAGACTGACAGGGACCCTCTGTCAGTAATAAAAATGCCTGATATCTTTCAGAAAAGTTTCTTCTCTAGACCATAAAGTGAAATAAGTCTTGAAATGGAAGCAGAGGAAAATTTTAAAGTATTTTAGTTTAGGAAGGAGGAAGGAAGTTTCCATATAATTCTAGATTTGAGAAATTTACAAAGCCAGCTTGATAAGATTATCTTGATAAGTTAATTTATTAAATTGATACAGTTAATAGAAAAGTGATAATATGACAATCAAAACAATACATAAATGCGAAACAACAGTATACAACAGTATTCGCAAAGCTAATCATTTTGTTGCTAAGCAATAATTATTATGTAAAGATAGTCTGGCCAGGATCTGTTCTTGTTTATGCAATCAGAAATAATCATACTGTTAAAATCCGAAAACCGTATAATAGCCGCACACTGAGAGTTTCGCGTGCCACCAGTATTTTTAAGTACTAAATGAGGGAGAGCATCCTTTGTGTGGAACCCTTGGTGGGTGAATCTGACTCACACTTGGCCACATTTTTTTTTATCTACTGCGTAATTTGGCTGGCCAATGTATTACGTGTAGCAGATATTTTGACTTGATATAAATAAATTATAACAATAAATCAAATATATTAAGGAGATAGTGATTTAACATTAAGCAGTTTAAAAATGAATTCATCTATAAATTGGCCATGTACTTTTGAATGTTTGTGTACTTTCAGCCAATTGGAACCCTAGGGCACTATGGAACTATGTGAAAGTGACACTATAATTCAGAATGTATGAAATCTCATACTGCTTGACATTTAGACATGGTTCTAGATTGGCCTAGGGTTCTAATTGGTTGAAAGTACCTGTTTAATATTATTGCATATGCAAAACGATCACATAATATATGATAATCTGTTAGGGTTTCCAAACCAATACACAATGTTTGATGGATGTATGTATACAATAGGGATGACGACTACGTTGAAAAACTATTATTCTAATTAGTCCGTCAGTTAGATTATCTAAAATTATTAGACACATATTTTTTCCTTTTTCAATTTAACTAAAATTGACGAAGATTCAGAGCATCTAAGTTCCAGGGTGGGGGCTTGTAACGTCACTCCTAGGTAAGAATTGTACCTAGGAGTGACATTAAGCGAAACTTGAACGCACTGTATTTTTGTCATTTTTGATTTGAAGAACAACAGAAAAAATACGTGTACAATATTTTTTGATAGTCTAAAAGACGGACTAAATAGATTTTTTCAGTCGTCTAGCCTATTGTATACATACATCCATCATTATATGTAATTGTATTTAACGGCCTCCTAGCCTAGTTGGTAGTGACCCTGCCTACGAAGCAGGAGGTTCCGGGTTTGAATCGTGGTCAGGGCATTTATTTATGTGTTTATCACGAATATTTGTTCCCGAGTCATGGATGTTTTCTATGTATTTAAGTATAATTTAAATTTATATGTATCTATCTATTATATATATCATTGTCTACGACCAATGACACAAGCCTTATTGAGTTTACTGTGAGACTAGGTCGATTTGTGTAAGATTGTCCAACAAATATTTATTTATTTATCCAGCCCCCATCCCAGCCCTGCTCACCGGGGGCCTTGGTCACTTTTTCTGTAGTATATGACATCTCTTTCAATTTATAATAGGATGTATGTATGTTTGTTCAAGTATTTCTCCCAAACTGTTAATCCAGGTGTAACCATTCTTTTTTTATTGTTTTATTAAGTTTACTTGAACTTAAGGAACATTAAAAATTTTATCAAAATCAGATCAGAATCCTAATGTCAACCCAGAATCATTGCACAGCACACATAAACAATACCAATTATTTTTCAACATTCCAAATCATGTTTGAGCTCCATGATTCAAAGACCAAAGGGATATGTTAATATAATACCTATAAAAATCTAAAACAAAAGAAAATTTCAGCATTACATTATTTCACTTACTACACTAATGTTTCAAACCATGTCAGAGTGTTGGAAAAAGGCTGTTGATGAAAATAAAGAAAAATTAAATCTGAATGTGTCTATTCTAAAATTAGAAAATTTTGAAATGCGCTTATTCGCCAAAAGATAGCAAAGCTCACACAATAATAACCAATTTGCCCAGAAAAAAAAAGTATTATTAGGTTTGCAAATATTTTGCTTAATTAGGTTACATACAATGTACGACGTTGCTCTAAATTTGGGTATATAAGCATCCGAATTCCGAACCGTGATAAGTACACAAAACAATTATAATTTTAACTACTTACTGTTCAAGACTAAACTGTTCTGCGTCGGGCATAGTTCATATGATGTTTTAAACTCCTCCAACGCCTTTTTCATGTTTCCCATCTTCTGCAATGCTTGACCGAGGAGTACATGTGCTGCTGCGTTCGAGCTGTGTATGTGTAGGTATTGTTCCACATATCTGCAGCAACTGGCGTAATCTCCCACTTCATAATACAGTCGTCCAATTGAATAGCCCCGAGAAGTGAACTGAAATACAGATATCCTTGTAAAATACACGTCACTTCACTCGAGTCATCATAATCCCGTCCATTGATTGAACAGCTCAAGAGCAAGATTACCTCTTTCAAGGGTAGTTTAGATATTAAATTTTCCACGTGAGCATCAATATGCTTTTTTGTTCTATACATTTCCACGACCAAACACTGCGTTATTTATTATCTGAAGCCGCGGTAACGCGGATTAGACATAGACATATGAAAGCGCATGGAGCCAAGATGCGGTAAAGGTCTTCGTCATTCCGGTATCTCAAGTAAAAAGGGTAATATGTTTAGAGTTGCCAGATCACAATGCAATTTACCATTGAGTTATAAATGGGATTTAAAACTCCCTATTTCGCTATGCTACGTTTTCTTTACTTTAACCGCAACATGAGTTTTAGGTTGACCTGTAGCAAAGGGGGGGCCGGGACTTAGAATATTTTTGGTCGAGGTGGTGTCATTATAACACTATTTTTAAATGATTGTAATGTGTAGATGGCGTCAAAACAAGCATCTTTTATTGGAAAAACTTTTCTCTAAACTTAAAAATGGCCGAGTTAGAGTCCTTCAAAGGTTGATGTTTTAAAATGAGCTGGGAGTTTTTACTTGCTCGGCTCGCGCGCTGTAAGGTCGCAGTTCTACCTAACACTCCTCCTCGCTTCGCTCGTCGTCGTACCTACACCGACCTTCCTTAAGGTGCCATTCTGTAAAGCATTTTTTATTAAAAAAAAGTCGGTTTTGGCGCTTCGCCGGCCGCTGCCGCGGCACGCTCGCTTCGCTCGCTCGGCTCGCGCGCTGTAAGGTCGCAGTTCTACCTAACACTCCTCCTCGCTTCGCTCGTCGTCGTACCTACACCGACCTTCCTTAAGGTGCCATTCTGTAAAGCATTTTTTATTAAAAAAAGTCGGTTTTGGCGCTTCGCCGGCCGCTGCCGCGGCACGCTCGCTTCGCTCGCTCGGCTCGCTAAGTTTAGAGAAAAGTTTTTCCTATAAAAGATGCTTGTTTTGATGTCATCTACACATTACAATCATTTAAAAATACTGTTATAATGACACCACTCTCGATGAAAATTTTACAAGTCCCTTCAAAAACTTCAACCTTTGAAGGCCTCTAACTCGGCCATTTTTAAGTTTAGAGAAAAGTTTTTCCAATAAAAGATGCTTGTTTTGACGCCATCTACACATTACAATCATTTAAAAATAGTGTTATAATGACACCACTCTCGATGAAAATTTTACAAGTCCCTTCAAAAACTCCCGGCCCCCCCTTTGCTACAGTCCAACCGAGTTTTATTTTATTATTAATATTATTATATATGTAAGTATATTGAAAATATTGAATCTTTAAATTTCGATACTGCACCATTGATAATGAAAAATAACAAGAAAAACATCATACATAATTTCGATATTGTATTTTAATATTAGTTAGTTAGTTATCCTGGGCTTTTTCCGCAAATCGACATCCATTGTGCCTTTTTTGCCTTTTATTTTAATATTAATTTATTTTATCTTGTGTATTATTAGTTTAAAAAAAACCGAGCGATGTTCACACAGTCTACAGGAACCGTCTGACTTTTATGTTTTGCGTAGGTATATTTAAGCGACGATAACTTGGGAGCAAATGATTAGATGAAATAAGTATAATTTTATGGTTCAAAAATGAGCCAAATATATCAAAATCACGGGTAAAAAAGACTAAACATGGCATTTTGGTGACAACATTTCTACAGCTTTAAAACTTTATAGGATCAGTATTTTACGAGATCGAGGGTGTTTTTGCAGACTGAAATAGAACAATATTATACCTAGGCTATGGATTCAAAGGAACAAACTCTTGTAACTTGTGAAAGGTTCGGGGCGAACCACAATTTTATTTTCTATACCGCACACGCATAACTGACAAAGCAGCGTTCAAATAAAGGATGGTTCGAGGACACTTCCCTTAGTGTGGCACTTAAAGCAGGGATAGTATCACGAAAATTGATTGAGAATTTATATCTCCATCTCTGTCACACTTGCATTTTAGAGTAACAAAGAGGTTTTAATGTCAATGCTAATCTTCGATGTTCGTCGTAGGCATACTGAAAAACATGAATATTGAAAATGTGATCTGAACGCAGCGGAAGAGAAAAAACAGACTTTAGATATAGCCCTTTCATAATTAATTGATTTTTTAGATAACAAAATATAATCATTCTCATTTACCCACTACATCATTATAATTTTATACTGGCAATGTTTTGATTTTTCTGGAATGTTTGCAATAATTTCGCTTGTGCATTTTCAAATGAAATACGTTAAACTATTTAAAGCCAGTGCTACACGATCACACGTTATTATTGTCGCGCTAAATATAGGCACTGTTAAACATGCTCATTACTAGCAAGCTTATTAGCAATCTAGGAAGTGGGAGGGGTCCCGCTCCCAACCCCTCTTGCTATTAAGCATGTTTATAAGCATGCTAATAAGCACGAAGCATGCTAGTACTTAATACCTTTTAGAACCTTTAGTATTTAATAGTTTGAGTTTGCAATCCTAGTGCACCCAATGAGACAAGCCATTCCTTATATATAAATCCTTATTATTTTTTTCATACCGAAAAAAGGGAAATTACTTGGCTATTACAAAGGTGATGTGAAATAGGGGATTTCCGCTGAAACAGATATTGTCTGTAAATGTATCACGGCATTTTAGCATTAAAGTCTGCTCGGCATTTAGCATTAAAATCCTTCCGTAGCGGTTCCGCAGTTCACTGCGTAGATTGGCGTAGACGCTAACGGCGTAAGTCTAGGCAAAAATACGAATTGGTTCTATAGAACTCCATCGATTGATCAAATGTCGCAATGCAATCAAACATAGTCGGTGCGTTCTAGCCCTAACAACGATGTAAATTCAGTGAAACACATTTTGACAGTGACATATCATGAGTCGACTTGACTTAGACGTTATCTGTGGTAGTAACAGATTGAGTATCGTGGTATCGATAGGGGGTGCCACTAATCCGCATCCCGCGAAAAGGCAGCCCAATAATCGGCGACCCAATAATTGGCGACCACGATGTACATGGATTATTGGGTCGCCGATTATTGGGCTGCCTTTTCTTGGGTCGAGCAATCTCGAAGCGGGCCAATAATCGGCAGCCCAATAATCCATGTACATCGTGGTCGCCAATTATTGGGTCGCCGATTATTGGGCTGCCTTTTATCGGATCGGACAAGCTCGGTAGCGGGCCAATAATCCGAAGCCACAGTTTTTACAGTACAATAATCAGCCACCCAATAATCCAAAACCAAAACAATGGACACGAATTATTGGGCTGCCGATTATTTGTCTGCTTTTTATACAGACTCCTTAGATCGAATGTTAAGGCAGGTCGGTTTAGGTACGACGACGAGCGAAGCGAGGAGGAGTGTTAGGTAGAACTGCGACCTAACAGCCAGAACCGACTTTTTTCTCATCCCGCGAAAAGGCAGCCCAATAATCGGCGACCCAATAATTGGCGACCACGATGTACATGGATTATTGGGTCGCCGATTATTGGGTTGCCTTTTCTTGGGTCGAGCAATCTCGAAGCAGACCAATAATCGGCAGCCCAATTATCCATGTACATAGTGGTCGCCAATTATTGGGCTGCCTTTTATCGGGTCGGACAAGCTCGGTAGCAGGCCAATAATCCGAAGCCACAGTTTTTGCAGTACAATAATCAGCAACCCAATAATCCGCAACCAAAAAAATGGACACGAATTATTGGGCTGCCGATTATTTGGCTGCCTTTTATACGGACTCGCATCGATAGGTTGCGTTGTATTGTACGATACGAAGAAATCCACAAGAATTGCAGTTATTTTCAGGGTTTCTTACTACGTTTTATGATTTTAATTCTGCAAAGTTAATACTTTCCTTCATTACATAGGTATATGATCACTTAATTATTTTTTTCTACAACTGCAGTGGAAAATGTGCTACCGTTTCTAATGCTTACGAAGTTTTCGTCAAAAACAATATAAAACTGAAAGAAAATACACATCACGACACAAGTGGAGACCTCGCTATGTGATCAGCTGAAATTTACAGTATCTCGTATTCCTGTTAAAGATAAATTGTTTTCATTAGAAATGGGAGACTCGGACATAAGTTATGGGTCGACAATGTCTGCAGAGTCCATGAAGGTGATCGCAGAAAGTGTAGGCATTGCTACTCTCGGTGACGACGCTGCTAAAGATCTGAGTGATGATGTATCATATAGACTTAAAGTCATTGTGCAGGATGCCATGAAGTTTATGCACCACTCTAAAAGGCAAAAGCTATCAATAACTGACATTGACCATGCACTTAAGGCAAAGAATTTTGAGGTATGTGTACCTTTATGAGCTCATAGTATAGTTACCTGTTTTACCTTATATTGATGTTTTTTATGTTTATATTGATGTTTATTTATGTTACAGCCTCAATATGGATTTATTCAGCCAGATTCGTTACCATTTAGATTTGCGTCTGGAGGTGGCAGAGAATTGCATTTTATAGAAGAAAAAGAAATTGATTTAAATGAAATTTTGTCAGCACCTCCACCAAAGATCCCATTAGACGTATCTCTGCGAGCTCATTGGCTGAGTGTGGATGGGGTGCAGCCAACGGTGCCTGAAAACCCTCCTCCACTCTCCAAGGAATCCCAAAAACTGGAATCAGTTGATCCCATCAGTAAGCTCAGCAAACCTGCAAATAAGGATTCAGCAGGTAAAATACTACTTATAGGTGAGGAATGTTATGTGATCAAGTTGGGGCACAGTTGTAATTGACATGTGCCTCCTGAAAGGTGGCTCAGAGTTAAAAAATAGAATATGTGTACAATACTCCACATTAATCCCTTGTGGCCCAAATGTAATCCCAAGTCATCACTCTTTAGCTGCATGTGTTAATTATAAATAGGAAAAACTAGTAGGATTTTGGATTTGGTGCATGAACCTGCCAAATACATACCTCCCCAAAGCTGATCAAGCCAAATTAACCAACACTTCCCTTCACAGAACAGCTTTAGTATCCGCAACTTGAAAAATAAATTTGACCACTGTATCTAGAAAATATCTTTATTTAGCACCTTAATATCTAACCAGCCAATTAAAAAATCTCTATAACTCAATGAAAAAATAGAACCTTTATTTTATGTATTTATATACCTTTTTAATTCATACTGCTGATTGGTTTTAAGTCTGTAACCCAGAGGTTTTTCAAGACAAACAAGAATCTATGAATATCTTTCTAGTGTATACTGTTCCTTAGGCAAAAACTCGTTAACATGAACATTGTGGCGTTTTTCTTAAGATTTGTGTTATAAACAGTGGTAATAGAGCTAGTTTTGATTAGGTAAACCAATATGTGGGAAGGCAGCCAGGTTAAAGGCGTCCGAGTCAGTGCACGTGAAACAGTTGGCGACACATGAGCTGAGTGTGGAGCAGCAGCTCTACTACAAGGAAATAACAGAGGCCTGCGTGGGTAGCGATGAGGGACGCCGAGCGGTATGTATAATTTATATTATTATATTTAGATATCTTCTAATATGTGCAAGAGTCTTTTTTTCTTTGCTAATATCACTACCCCGAAAAGAGGGTTGGATATAGTTTATTATTTCCACCACTACTGCCAAGCATGAACTTTAACCTGGTCAGAGTTGTGGTGAAAAAAAGTAATGCTAAAATGTGTACTAAGTATAGAGTTATACATAAGTCAAACGCAGGTTGTGAGATGCTACACTCCCACCAGGTTAAAAAAAACGCATTTAGTCTAAATAACTATTTTATTTCTCTACTTAGTCTCTGGAACCATACATACACGTTTGCTATCTTGTATCTGGGCATTTTCGAAAAAAAAGCACCATTTTAAAGAAAATGAGTCCTCAATTTGCCATTAAATAAAAAAGTCGTGTCATATGCTGCTGTTAGGTCGATGAACACTGCCCCAGATTTAAGTCAGTTTTGGTATCCCGTGTCTATGTGTGTGGTTAATGCTTAGACTTGATCTGTGCAGCTGCGCCCGCATCTGAAACCCGCTTGCTCTACTGGAATCACTTTTCTATTAATGGTGCTATTCGCTTCAGCAAGACTCTTTCAAGTTCAGTAGAGTTATAGGGCGATAACAAGAAGGGTCATCGACATTCTTTCCCGGCTTAAGTAATACAATCACTTTGAATTCTATAAATAGTCTAGGTAGTTTATTGGACATCAGAATTTCAGAGAAGAGACAGGATAGCCAATAATTGCATGTGGGCCAAGATTTAAGAGGCCATCAATACGGTTTGTACGGAAAAGCAACAAAAGCTGTTTTTTGACGTTGAAATACAAAGAAACTGTGAGCTGTTTTTTAAAGTTGTTAACTATGTTTGATAGCTTATTTCCTAGTGTTTAACTTGTAAGCTTCTAATTTGAGTAAAACTCAATGTTTTAACTTTTACTATACAATTATTGGCAGTTGTTTTCTGAAAAGCGCACGGAGACAGAAGTTTGACTTCGATTATTGTTAGCATGATATATGAAAACACATGTATTTCTAGGTTGATATAATATTGCAACATGGTTTTATTTAACTTATAGGCCTCATATTTCCAATAATTTACACAGATACCTATCTAGTTCGACTTTGAATATGCACTTTTTTCGATAAAAATACACTGCAAACGCAGGGATTTTCGCAGTAATTTTGATAAAATATTGGGATGATTTGTATACAACATTAAAGTTTATTCTTTTATGAACATGCTGAAATCGAAAAAAACACTTTTTGTTTAAATTCCGTATTTTTTTTTAAATATTCAAATGGTGTATAAAATCCAATCCGCGCTAGCCTAGTCCTCAGTACCGCGCTCGCGCTCGTAGAGGTAGGACCTGTGTTGTTCTCTGTGGACTATACAATTTGCTTGTTTTGTTGCACGAGTAAGTGCTGGAAGCGTTTGGAAAAGTGAATAGACCGCGACCAACCACTGAGATAAGCATTTTACATTTTTGACTATATTATAGACCTGTTTGAAATAAAAATTTGAAATGATTTTATCGAATGTGATTGTACCGCAACCAACCCTTCTAGATACTTTCAGTAATACATAGTGTTAATTAAGACGGACAGTATGGAGAAATTTTAGGTGTATTAGGGTGACGGTACCCATTATGAACACTTTAAGCTGACAGACAGGAGTGATGGACACTATATTCTTAATTCAAATGTCATATGATTGTCAATTGGTTGACACAAAATAAATGCATGAAACTTATTTCCTCATAATAAAAGTGACTGTACGTTACTCGTTCCTTGTCCATTACTGGTGCCACCGCCCTAGTCAGGGATAATCATATTGCTATATGAGCAAAATCCGGAATAAAACCGGCCAAAAGCGTGTCGGACCAAGCATAATTGAGGGTTTTGTAGCGTTATACGACATAAATATTGTGCAAGCAAAAAGGCATAAGTGTCTTCAAAATATCAAGGGACTTAACCGTATGTTAGCAATTAATAGTTTTTGGCAAAAACGGCTAGATAACCTTACCACGAAACTTATTTTGAACAAATTCGTTCAAAATAAGTTTCGTGGTAAGGTTGTCTTATATCCTAACTTCCTAAAGCTTTCACATTTTTAGGGCTCCATACTTCAAAAGGAAAAAACGGAACCCTTATAGGATCACTTTGTTATCCGTCCGTCCGTCCGTCCGCCCGTCTGTCTGTCCAGACCCTTTATCTCGGGAACGAGTAACGGTTGCAAGTTAAAATTAATACCATATACACAGGTCTGCGGTCCCATGAAGCTACAAAAAAATCAAACTTCTACATCAACGCAATCCAAATCTGAAACTGCCGTACACTGAGAGTTCCATGCCACTTTTGTGCGGAGCCCTCGGTGGGCAAGTCCGACTCGATCTTGGCCGGTTTTTTGGACCTCCCGATACTGGATCAACCAATTTTTTGTTCAAGAGACCTTTAACTTATTTCTAAGGACCTATCAGATGGTGTGCCACAAGTAGATATTTGACAAAAAAATGGAACTCAAAAAACGGCATTTTTATTTTTTGTTGTACAAAAATCACTTTTTGCTAAATTAGAAATTTTTATATTTATTCTACTCAGAATCGCAGCTCTTTCAATCCTAGTAGGAGAAATCGATTGAAAGAGCTCGCGATTCTGAATATTTGACGTTTGAATAAAACTATTTTTAATCTTATGATAAACACAAAACAAATTACTCGTAAATTTTCTAACACCACGTACGCCAAGTAATAGTTGATGTTCTGACGCAAGTATCAATAATGTTTGGTCCGCGCGTCAAGCGTCGCGAGGCCTTTAGCCTCGCGTCGGTCAATGAATGCTCGCTCCCGTTCGCACTAACCGCACCTGCTATGCCGTTCGAAGAGCATGGCGATAACAAGTTTGTATACCTGATTTTAGTGTGTGTCCGCACACAGATACGCGTCGGCGCGCAACTGGCGCTAATAATATTGAAATGCGAGCGGGCGGATTTTGTGATAGCACTCTTAAGAGAAATTCGTAATAAATTTCATTGACTCCTGCAGCTTTTCCAGGCTGAAGGCCCTTTATAGCACAGTTCGGGATCCGATATATGATTAGCCTTCAGCTTCTGCAACTTTTTCTTCACTTTCTTTGTCTCAACCTTCTCTCCTTTTGCCCTGGACACTGAAACTAACCTGTTTGCTATATCATTTGGGTGCAGCGTAGATGATGGACGAGGCTGTTTTCCAGTCAGTTTATTTAGCACCCTCCACGCTATACGACTTGAACGCTTTAAATCCATGGATTGGACAGTTTTCCTCCAGTTACGAGACTGGTTTTCGTCCAGTGTCGCTCAAAGTTCGTATAGCCGATCGAACTATCACCTGTCTTTTGGTAGTCTTTGAAGAGCTGTTCTTCACTTTGTTCACTCCACCCAGGAACGTATTCTCTTCTGAAACCCCTGCATACGTGAGCCCTTGCAGAAGACAAAATCAACCCCACGATGCGTCTTTAGTTATGCACTGTCGGTGGAATAAATCGAACTCCAGCGTCCACTCTAGCTGCATAATTAAGCCAATCTGCACGGTTTAAATTTCATCGTGGAACTTGCATAGATTTAGTGAGTGGAATCTTCAGCCCTAATTCCAGATTACGGTCCTATGTTGGCTGTTGGGAAAGACACGAAGAATAAGTCTTGTTGTTGGAAGGGGTGTACCTGAGGGGTCTCTGGTAACAAAGGTCAAGTCCGGATTGTAATCATTTTTCCAGCGGGCTGAGTGGAAGGTGCCCCTGTCCTTGGCATTGCCCCGCGATGCGCCATGATGTACAGTCAAGTGTAAAAATAAGGGTGGACACATACATATAATATCTTACTCAAAAATATGGCCCATAGCATTTTATTCCATTGTAATAAGAGCATAGTACCATATTTATGAAACGATTTTGTCGGTACGTATTTTTGCACTTGACTGTATGATGACTGTTAAAATCACCAGTATAAATGCATGGACGTGCGAAGGTGGGTATCCCATTACTGGCCCAGGTAGCAAGAGGGGGTGTGTAGATTTTTGCAATCCTTAAATCTTCAAACTGCGTGACGATGATAAAGTTGTTGTCTGAATCATTCGCGTAGATGTTGCTCTGTACTTTCAAGTCGGACCGGACGTAAAGTGGCAATGCCATACTTATTGTGGTTCAGAGCTTTAATGAGCGTAAAACCTGGCATTTGACCTCTACTTCTGTGATGTCTTGATCGTCTTTTGTATGTGTTTCTTGGAGGTTTATGATGTCAATCTTATATTCTACAGTAAGTTGGGATATATATTCACATTTGGCTTTACACCTTCTATGTTCAATTGACAGATTTGGACTGAAGGCCTGAGGTCTCTGGTCTGTGGGTACTTAAAATAATTCTTTCCGGGCATTATATATTAATTCGCAGCTGGTAAGTATCAAAATCTCTGAATCTATCGTTGGGCTACGAGATTCTTGTGAGAGCAGTGTAGCAGCCAAGGTTGATTACTCTTTAGCACCACCCTGGAGACACGTGCAAGGCAACACAGGGTAATCTTCTTGCGGACGCGATTAAATTGGTCTCCCGTAGTAAGTTACATTTAAAACTACGGACGGCAAAAAAAAGCTTCAAAAAATATTTTTATTCATCCCTCCTCCTATTGTTCACGCGGTTCACGCCTAACGGCAGCCCCAAGTGGAATCCGGCCACGGTAAATGATATGGATTGATTATACCTGGCTCTCAAAAGTCAATCTCAACTCCTGGAATTTTAAGTTTTACTCTCTCTGTTATCGGGTATTTTTCATTGAAAATGTTATCCTATTTATTCCAAATTTCAAATCGGAAGATTAAGTAGGTCTCAATATATGAGTAGCAGCATAAGGTTTCCTTTTTTCCATTTTGGTATGGAACCCTAAAACCATGTGGCAGGCACTAGTCAGGGTTCTATTGCAGAATGTTGTATGGAAACCTTGCACTTTGTGAGTATGGGACAGATGATTTCTCGGTAGTTCCGACTAGATTTAGACCGGGAGCCATCGCGAGCCAACTGTCGTTTAGTGGGGGGGACCGAGGTGAGAAGTGTGATCCGCCGCGCTTAGTTTGGACCCATGTTTTTTTAAACCATTTACAATAGGGCATGTAATACATATACGTATATCATTTTGGTACAAATTAAAAACGAGGATTTCATTTAAAAAATAATTATGTGACTTCTTAATACAAAAAATGGGGTTATGAACGAACGATTAAAACTATCGATTTAATTTTGTCACAATTTTGATCGAGGAAGTCGCACCATGGTGAATTGAACTAAATAAAAATAATCGAAAACTATCAATAAAATTAATTTCAATACATTTTTTTTTGTAAAAAAATTATCTTTTTGACTTTAGATGTCAGCCACGCTTTAAAGACGATCAATGTCATGAATTTTTATCTTTGCAGTTACTACTATTAATCTTATCTTATACTAATGCTTTGTATTATTTGACTATGTGCAGGAAGCCCTGCAGTCTCTGGCGTGCGACCCGGGTCTGCACGAGATGCTGCCGAGGATGTGTACTTTCATTTCTGAAGGTGTCAAAGTTAATGTGGTGCAGAACAACTTAGCTTTACTGATCTATTTGATGCGCATGGTCAAAGCATTGCTAGACAATCAATCACTTTATCTGGAAAAATATGTAAGTGTTAGATTATACATACGTAAGACAGTCACTACCTTATATAACTACCTGTTATAACAACCGGGAAGTAAGATGGTGATACATATATGTTTAATATAATATTAATTTAAAACATTACAGCTACATGAACTGATCCCGTCGGTGTCCACCTGCATAGTTTCTCGTCAACTATGTCTAAGACCTGAAATGGACAATCATTGGGCATTGAGAGACTTTGCTGCACGCCTTATGTCTCAAATTTGCAAGACTTTCAATACCTCTACCAATAATTTACAGACAAGAGTAACGAGGTAAGTTAAATTATTTTTTCACGTCAGCAGCTCGAAAAGGCTTTCTTTGATATGCGAAACCAGTGAGGAAAATGCGATTTTGCTGCGAGCGTGAGGAAAATAAACGTCAGATTGACAATGTTCAGTCAAGACATGCAACTTTTTTTGTAAATGGCATCCTGGCCCATTCAGCCAGATGAGGCCAATTTTCTAACAATTTGATCAAATTGGCAATTAGATTATATCGTTGCAAAGTTTCATACAATCACATCAAAGCCAATTTGATTGTCCTGTCTGTACGGACATGTCTAGACGGTGCGTTTTGTCGGGCCCGTTCCATCGTACCCTACTATTCAATACAGGAATAGGCAATGGGAGATCGAGGGAGTGCATGAAGGACGATGGCAGTGACGGCTCGCTATAAATGGCCCCGTCTAATATCATACTGCAGGATAGACGAAGAATCGACGCATTGGAGATGTGGTGCTGGAGACGACTGCTTAAGATCCCATGGACAGCTTTCCGCACTAATAACTCAATCCTAAAAGAACTCTACATAAAGGAAAGACTCTCGTCAATTGTGCAACTACGAGTGCTAAGGTTCTTTGGACACATCTCCCGAAACACGGATTCGATGGAAAGACTTGTAGTCCAGGGCAGGATGGAAGGAACGAGGGGACGAGGTCACTCACCGAACCGCTGGACCGACCTTATAAAGTGCGCACGCTCCGCAGATAACCGGGCGAATTGGAGACGTCTTGCCAACGCGGCTAGTCGTGGAATAGGACGAGGACAACTACCTTAATGTGGAATCACTGCAATAACCACGACCACTCTGTCAAGAGTGAACGACTGAGAAGAAGAAGAACGATATCAAGTATCCGAACGCTATTAAAAATAATAGTGTTTCGGCTTTCATTCTCAATTTGAAAATTTCCTCAATAGCTTCTCTTTTGAATTGCTTTAAAGATAAAAGTTATCTGAACTGAAAACATGAGTGATACTAGTAGTGATAGCGATGAAGCTACGGCAACAACCGAAGAAAGAAGCGGTCAAAAACGCCGAATTAAGTTTCCTCCCGGCCAAATCGCGGGTAAAGGTACTACTTTGTTGGTTGTTAATAAGGGCGCAAATGCCATAAAATTACTAATTAAGTTTAGTAAAAGATACCAGTAATTTGTTGATAAGGTACTTTAGAATCATTATGGCATAAGCAACTTATCAACAGTCAACAAAGTGGTATCGTTACCCGAAAAACGTCAAGTATAAGAAATACTAATGTGTAGTATTCTTAAATTAATAAAGCCTCCCTGTCCGTTCATTTTGGTTTTAATTTATTTTTCTTCTTGCTGAGGTGAAAACTTGTATGCTCAACTCGAGACCAAAGTTATTTGCATCTCGTGCCTTTGAGTCATTCACTACGCTCAAGACTCTAAATTAGAATCACTCGCCACGCTTGTGATTCTATTATAGAATCTTTCACTTGCTCAGGACTCTAAATTGGCACTCAGAACAAATACGAACTTTGCTCTCTTGTTGTACAAATAACTATTAAATTGATGAAACCTGGTGCAATGTACTATGATTATATTTTCCGTTAATTATCCACAGATTATTCGCTAAAGCTCTTCAGTGTCCTTCTCAAACCGACAATGAACCCGGCGCGGGACCATCGATGGCCAATATGAAAGAATCTGAAAAAACGCCGCTCGCTTCACTCTATGGAGCGATCCAGGGATTAGCAGAACTTGGTCCAGAAGTTGTAAAGGTATATTATTCTTAACGGGACTTATGTCATCTTTAATGTCGGTTTTTGTTTACATACATGGATCAACAGATTGTTGAGACATTAAAAAGTAACAGACCTAAATGGGTTTTATATACCCACATGTCATTAGCCCTCAATAATGCGTTCAAAAATCGCATATAAAGGCCCCCATAATAATAAACTTTTTTGGTACAACAAATTTCTTATCTGTGAAAATGTAATTATAGCTAAATAATCTTATCGTTTTCGATAATATTATTTTTGTTCAAATTTCGAACACATCTGACACAAGAAAATTTGATTTGACCTCTATTCTAATATCAGTCGAGATGACGTTTAGTTTGAAACGAATGGTCAATTGCATACAATGACGCACGCAAGTCGCACGTTATTTTGATATCGAACGATATGAAAATTGGCGCCGACTCTAGTTTGTCTCTGAAGTTGAAAAATATAAATGTCAAAACTTGAATGTCAGAAAAGTTTTTATTCCTGAAAGTCGCAATGGCGGTCGATATATATGCGCTTTGAATGCATCATGGTTAATGTGAATGTGATGTTATTATGAAACTCGGCTGACGCCTCGTTTCATAAACCCACCCTCGAGTTTTAATGCCTTTCATTATATATACAATCACATAAACTACTATTATTCACCAAAAACTTAACCATATCTAAAACTAAATTCTTTGGAACTTAAATAAAAGTAAACCTAACAATGACAAATCTACAAGAAAATAAATTAAAGACCTACTAAAGTAAACCGCCCCGATTGGTTACCGACGCAAAAGTGCCCATCACGCTAGCAGCGTTTCTCTGCTGAATCACGATGGACATTCTTTGCTCCGAACTCTGGAACGAACTCGAGCGGGGATCAAGGCCCCTTTCCTGCAGACGGAGACCCAGCTCCCTGAGAAAGCTTTTACCCTCTGCGCAACAGCAACCTGAACTCTCAACAGCCAGGGAGACAAATAAGTGGCCGGAAAACGCTTTGATTTTTCTCTTTATAAAGACACCGCATGCTCTGCAGCCGCTCTTGCCGATCGGATTGTGTGGCTGCGTGCGAGGTGGCAAAGGTACTCACGCATATGGCGTCCCAAAGCAAGCACTTACCTCTTACAATTGACATGTTTTGTGTGTAGGTTTTGATCCTGCCGCGCGTGCGTTGGCTTGGCGAGCGCGTGGAGGGCGCGCTGACGGGCACAGGCGGCGCCGACCGCCTGGCCGCCGGTAACCTCAAGCACCAGCTGCTCAAGGTGCTGGCGCCCGTGCTGCGCCAGCTGCGCCAGCCGCCCGACCAGCCGGATGACTACAAGTAACCGCTATAATATACATAAATTATTTAATAACAAAAAATTAAATGCTTTATTTCCGACTAGCGACCCACGTTCTCTCTTCCAAGCAAATGAACGGGTCAAACTTTAACATGCTATTTTAAACGTTAAACTTCTCTAAAATTGTGATCAAAGAGATTGGAAGTCGTAGGGCGACGCGCCTTTAGAGAGACGGCTTGAGAGCCAAAACTCGTGTGTCGCTTATGCGCCCGGCGCATACGTGACAGTCAGTAGCAGTCAGTACCCCTAGGGCCGTCATGGAGTAATAATAAAATAAAAATACTTCAAAAATGCCACATTTCTCAATAATCGGGTGCCGCAACCAAAGCAAATTTGTAAATAAACAAAATTCAAACGTTTCGTATCACAGGTAATTAAATAATATGTAATTAATTCAATATAAAATTAGTATGGGCAAGAGAAATAGAGAAGAGACACGACGCTGCATTTGTTATAGATAGTGTATGTCATATGCCTTATTAAAATAGTAAGATGAATTTTTATTTAAATATTATTGAAATACTAAAAAAATACACAATGCAATATACAGTGTGTATCAGAACAAAGAGCAAACCTTAAAATTGGTTGACGGGAACTCGAATACATTGTAATGACGCCCATTTTACGGGCTTGGTATGGTCGGTATGGTCGGCGAGTTCTCGAATGGCAACCATGCACCAGACGATGCAGCGTGGGAAGGCCCCCACACGATAAACTGACGACTGGCTAGCTGACTGGTAAAGGTTGCGGGTGTCTGAGGCAGTCCCTGGGGAAGTCCAGTAATGACAGACATCGTTCGGCTGATGATGATAATGATGATGAGTCACGACGAATATTAATCAGTACATTGTACAGAATGAGCTCTTCGAGCAACACAGGCTTTCAACATGTTGGAAGGGAGACGTCACAGCAACATCTTAATACCGTCCAAACTTTTGCGAGGGGAAACGTGCACACAGGCGCACTTCTCACACATTTATACATACAAAAAGCAATCAATAATGGTGAAACTGATACATAAACAATGAATACAGCTACACTAATAAATCTTGCACACTTCGATCTATTTTTGTATACGGACTAGTCTCTCTAGTAGGACTTCGGAAGAGGTAGAGGTGCCTTATGTATGTGGACACCACTTCCTGTGTTGCTTGAATGTTCTACTAACTACCGCTGAATATGATTGTACATTTATCTGCAGTAAGTTTATTTATTTCCTCGCAAATGTGAGGAAAAACATTGTGTGTATCACGAGCCGTACTAGAATTACGACCTCGTCTTCGACTCAACTTGACAACTTGTGACTTAAATCCACATTCGTTCGTAATATCTTGTTTACTGCCCTTAATACACACTGTTCTATATCGTTCGTGTATGTCACATTACTGTAAGTAAAAGTCTTGTAAAGAAAGAGAGCGCGTTATGTTGTATCTGAAAGATAGCTGTAACTGGAGATTGTAAAACAGGCCCTTAGTTAAATTATTGCAAATAAAATATGTAGTTAAAATAGCGTAAATTCTTTATTTACTCTTCTTGTGTTCATAATTAAATATCCTCTTCTTATGTTGTACTAAGATAGTACTAGCATCGCTTCATTAAAGAATACTGATATAAGAAACAATTCACTTAAACCATAACGCAGTAATAAAATGAAATAACAATGAAGTCATTTGAGTGTCTGATTTTGAAACAGAGGTTTAAATAAGGTAAGAAATAAAAATATTTGCATAACTTTATTTCATGTAATTTTTAGTGAAATATTAATAACTGCTCCTAATCTATCGATACAATATCGACCCATATCACAACCCTATGAATAGCACGTATGGCAGTTTTGACAATAACATGTCAAAATTACCTGACACGGTCGATTTCTATGAGAATCAAAGCCAAAGGCTCCTCTATATGTAAGGTTGTCACACTAAAGAGGTCCGTGCTCTGTGATTGTGATGTTTACTTAACACTTTCACAGTATGCTATCAGCATCTAGGAATATAGCATAGCCGGAGTCTAATCTATTTTGGAAACTACTATATCATATGTACTGAACACGCAAGTTGTAAGTGGAAAAACCGACAATGAAAACAGCTCTTCTAAATATCAATGTGGTTTGCAGGCGCGAGTACGGGTACCTGGGCCCTAGCCTCCAGCAGATGGTGAGCAGGCTACGCGCGTCGCCCGCGGGCGGCGCGGGCGGCGGTGCCGTGGCCGTAGTCACGTGCACGCCGCCGCTGCTGCCGCCCGCGCCGCCCGCGCCGCATCTGCCGCACGCCGGGCTGCTCTCCAAGACCGTTGGTAAATTATCATTTTACATTTATGCAACTTAATTAGTACCAGTGGCCCATCGAAAATATCGAACGGTATTAGATTATTATTATTGGTGTGGGGTCATGGAAATCCATACGATTTGGCAGCGCGCAGGCTAATAAATCTAATTATATTAGTCTAACACCGTTTGAGAAACGGGCCCCTGTTCTCAATCTATTTCAATGTTGGTGCATTGCTACCTAAGGTCTGATAGTGAAGACCGAAGTTGATCATAGGAAATGTTATCGCATTTGACCGAATGTCTAAGGTACTATGGATGACTAAACGACTGTAAATATAGGTACCATCGCCAATTGTTCATTTATAATCCCTATTACACCCATATGAGACGAAGGCGGAAGTCTACCGATGAGCAATTAATGTTGTTGCTGTCTGTAACTGAGTTTGTATCTAAGTAAAACTTAAAGCACACTGACTTTTGCTACTGTTTATTGCTACTGAAATTCGGAGATATTGCACCCCTCAATACAAGAATACAGCATTGACAAAAGTAAAACTACGATTAAACATAGAGACAAGAGAACAGACTGAGTTATCGCTAAAAAGCTGTGTATATTGCTAATTAAAAGTGATTCTACTTTTACTATTAACTTCTCGTAGACACATTGGGCGCCCGAAACGTGATGATGAGCGCTGGGCCGCAGTCGCCTTCGCCGGCCACGCCGCCGCCGCAGAAGTTCGTTATAGTCTCCCAGCCCAAACCGCCACAGGTTAGTTTCAGCGCCCAGTCACACGCTCATCTTACCTTTCAAGTAAGTTCATCATCTCTGGGGCCAATTGATTCGCAATTCTGATCACATTGGTAAGATTTTACTAATTGTATGTCGTTTGCACGTAACTCGTTTTGGAATGTTGTTTCCGTCGATAACAGAATAGAGGAACGTTAACATCTCTGAGTGATAAAGTTTCAAAAGTTAGTAAATTCCCAATCCCAGTAACGTTACTACATAGTATTAGTTGTTTTTGCATTCAATCATTCATTACTTACCTAACCACGAATTGTAAACTAATGACATCCTATAATAGTTACGTAATTATTGCATTATAGAGATGATAGAGATAGAATTTTAACAACAAAAAATTAATGACAGTTGATTACATTTCTAAGAAGATGATGGTGATAATTATTAAACCTGATGGCATAGATTATACTGGACACTGCTTACACTCTTTCTATGCCAGGAGCTCCATTATTTCTGCAGCTTACCGTACTTAATTTTCTTAATTATTACGTATACTTATTGGCGCAGATACGTGAAATTGTTTTAGGAATGTTTTAGTATTACCTACTTCTATTCTGGTATCAATGGTTGCTCCCTGTGCAATTGCAACTTTAAATAGCACTGAAGCATATACGTATTGTGTTGAAATTTGTTGCATGTCTGCATGTAAGTTTGCGGTACTGTCAAACTATACCCTAAGAACTGGTGATAGTCTAGAAGGGTTAAAAACAATTATTTTTACTGCCATAGCCTTGTAACGGAATTTCCTATGGAATGACTATCACAAAGGTTAGAATATTTAAGTTAGAGCATACATATATACATATTGATAATTTGCCAGATCACAACGTAAGTATTTCATTTGAAACGTTTTATATGCAGTAGTTTATGACAGTCGCATACACTGGTTTATGTATACACATATCATAAGCTCTACATGATGCGTTCAAGCCGCATATTATGTCCGCCATTACGGCTTTGATGAATGAAAACTTTTCTGAATTATTGACTTTTTTATTCAGAGACCAACTAGAGTTGGCAGACATCAAATCAGATGTCCTTGTTTTTCAGAGACGTTCGTAATTTGAAAAGTCGATGATATTACGTAACTGTAACTACTAAGAAAATTAGTTGCAACGAAAAAGTTTATCTTGCATGCGTAATGCCTGTGTCCTATGCATAATGCGTTAAAAATCCGCATACGTTCAATATACGCCGGGTTAATGATATGTGGGTATATGAATTAAATTATATATCTTAAATGCATTTATGCTTACAAAAATACAATTGAGTTATAATTATAATTACTAAGTATATAAATATTCAATACATTGGAATCTATACTATCATTTTAAATGCAATAGTATACTGTAATGTATAGTAAGATTGTTTCGCTTTTGTTTTGCATGTCCCAAAGTAGGTAGAGTTAGTAGAACCAAAGTATTGTTTTGTTTGATCGCTAGAGTCAGCCGCCGAGTAGCGCAGGCCACGTGGTAGTGCACAGCTCGCAGCCCGCGCGCAGCCATAACGTCCAGGTACGGCACTTGCACCTGCTGGCCGCCTACTCCCCTCCATTACCATCTATATTGTTACTGCTTTTCATTCCGTGCTTGTTAGTGCGCGTGCGCCAACATTACTGCGGATACATTATCAATCATAAGTGTCATTCATATCATACATTTATCTACTCATTCTTGATCCCATACTATCACCAATACAAGCAATCCATGCGTTTTATTATTACGGCCTTCAAATAAGTACATCGCGACATTCGCGACCAAGAATACTGTGTGTATTATTTTAAATAAACATCGACATATTAAAATGATATGTCCTAAAGTCATATAATATTTTGGGGCTTAAATTTACATTTTACTCCCTTTAATTTGGGCTTTAATGGTGTTACTTTTCGGAATTCCGTATTAGTTATGTCAATAATGTTGCTTTAATTGCTATTCCGCCAAATGTGCTCGTCAATTAGTGCCAACCCGTTATACCTGCTGGCGCATTTTTTGCATGCAATTAACTATCTCACCCTCCCGCCGCTAAAAAAATACTTACGTAAATAAATATAACAAACCACATCCAATAATACAAAACTCGACACGTGTTTCGCCTCTCAACGAAGCAAATACGAAAAGCGAGTGTGCTGGATGCTGGACTGGAACAGTTGCGCAGCGTCCTACGTGGGCGGTCAACTCGCGAACGCGATGCGGCCGTTAAAATAAAAACCTTTGAGGGCTGTGGAAGTGTTCTACGTGAGCGGTCGTTTCGCGAAGGCGCGAGAGCCCGCGCCGCCCGCGTCGCTTTGCGTTCGCGAGAACATCGCCCACGTAGGAAGCGGCCTTAGAGTTAATTAGGCACAACAATATGGGTATGATTATTAACGAACAGTTGAATGTTGCGTCATCACCGTTTTTACGAAATTTTGCATCTCACTTGCACGGTAGGGGGGTGGGGTGGCTGACCTGGTTACGACAGCGGCCTTGAGTACCGAGTGGCAGAGATCCGGCTGTCACACAAAACTACATTTGGCGATGTATAATACAAGGACTTTGAAATTGCTAGCGAAACTTGAACAATTAGAAGAATATCTGGCATAAAGTGGGACGTCATAGGATAGGGTTAAGTGAGGTAAGGCGAGTCGAAGAAGATATGATTAAACTTAACTCCGGCAATATTCTGTTTCATACAGGGAGTAAAAGTTCAGTGATAGGCAGTGTGGGTTTCTTAATAAGCCGGAAATTCGCCAAGAACGTAACGGCACTCCGCAGTGCCGCGAACTAGCCACGAGCCAGAAGGTCGGACTATATTAAAAAGACGGCGGGGACTGGCACCTGGTACCTGGCACGGAATCGCCGCATCGAAATCAACACGGAAACCCATGAAAGAGGCATACTTATGTCCAGCAGTGGACGTAAATATGCAGAGAACGAAGGAAGGGTGGTGGATCGTAATTTTTTTTTGCGGCGAGAGGATTAGAAAATTAACTGCATGCAAAATACGCAATTATGAATAACGGGTTGGCACTAATTGACTAACACGTTGGGCGAAATAGCAAAAAAACAATATTGTCGTAATCCTTTGGGTTCCTCGTAGGCACCTTGGATTAGGTAGGTAGGTAATCTTTTTTAATCATAATAACATTCGAAACCAAGGCACTGTTCATTTCAAGCAATTAAACATATAATTAACATGCAATAGGTATAACAAGGAAATAATCAATGTAGGCACTTTCACCTCAGACACTTCCAATATACTTCAATTCACCTAACGACTTGTAAATACCTCCAATCTCCATACATTATATTTAGTGCCCATTACATATGCAAGATTTATAGAGCCGCACAACCGGTTAGATATACCTACTTACCCAACCTCGTATCTGCAACATTTATTTTATAGCATAAGCACCCGTATTTCGAGTAAAAGAAGAGTGACATTTTCATCAAATAATTATTGTAGATTTAGATTTGAGTAATTATAGCGACGATATGCGCTGCAGTGCCTATGATAGAAAATGCCAAAATATTACGTTTTCGCGGTCTTAAAAGTCTCAAACATATACCTATGCCATGCTATGCTACATTTGTGGGAGCACCCACCCAACTAATTCTTGAGTTAAATGCAGCAAATCTGCCGAATTTAATTCCATATCTACATTATTTGCCGTGTAATTAAATGCAAACCTATACCTTATTGCTGGTGATGCAGCAAAGAGTAACTACTTTTTCAGTCCTCCGGCCGGTAAGCGCCACTTTACGCAAATTTAAATTGCCGCCTGCTGGCTCCGTCGGCCTAAAAATAGTATACAAACCTCGGCCGGTAAATGGGAGAGCCTCGGATCACATGTTAGTCGACCTCGGCTTCGCCTCGGCCGACAATTACATGAAATCCGAGCTATTTCCCACTTAAACGGCCTTGGTATGTAATGTACTATTACGAATATCACTAACTTAGGCTAGCAACTGCAAATATATTTTATAGTTTTACTAAAACGGGAAGCAAGAAAGACTCCTCCGGAACATAGTCTTTCTCCGGGACCACGGGAACAATGTCGCCCTTGAAACGTCGGTTTGTTTTCAAAATTTCTACACTATTAAGCCCCGTTTTAGTAAATTTATAATGTGTGAAAATCGTGAAAGTTTAAATAAGTGTTTTGCAAATATATTTGTTCGTACATGCTTTTTAGTATTAAATACTAAATACGATTAAATGCAGACCCACGCCGAATGCGTATTGCGGAACCGGGCCACATGATACTATATATATACATATATCAGATGTCATATGGCTGGAGCTGCACTGTACTGTACACACATATAGTGTTAGCCCTTACGTTCATTTACACAATTCAGATCGCGTCACGACAATTTAATATTAAGCTTGAATGAGTACATAAAAGTATCTAGATGTGTCTAAATGATAACGTGTCCTACGGTCGTTTTTTACAACACTCGACATTGGTATGAATTTGGTTACTTTGTATGCTCTTGTCACAAATAAAATAACTATTTTGCCAATTTCTTTGTCAGTTGTTTAATTATGTTCACCACAATCACAGTAAATAATGATAACTACTTTGATCTTAAATAATATTTCTCATATAGGTACGAGTGCTTAATACTTTAAGCGCGACGTAGGAAAGCTAGTGACAAATTACTCTGCACTTTATTTTCAAAGTGCGCGTGATATATATCGTTCGTATTATTACAAAATCATTGGCGGCCAAGCTAGTGATGACTGTTTGCGTAGTGGTTAGTGTGTGTTGTGCATGTTCCGTGGTTTGCGTAGTCGGTGGTGGTGACGAGTGGTCCGGCGGGCGCCGCGCCGCCGCCGCAGAAGCTGGTGGTGGTGGGCCTGCCACCCGCGCCCGCACCTGTCGCGCCGCCGTCCGCGCCCTCGCCTGCTGCTGCCTCCTCTAGCCAGGTGAGCCAGGTCCGTATTTCAATATCGAGTCCGATATAGACTTTTTTGCACTCCAGCACTTCTATCTGCCAACTATATGACTGACAGCGATATTAAAAAAGTATACATTATAACATTGTCTGTGATATTCTATAAGAACACTGCTAAGCAATGCTCCTATGAATTTTCACACAATATATTGACACTGTTGTTTTTTTTATTTATTTCTTTAATCTGGATGCGACGTCTTCCACAGTCTGCCACCATTTAAAATTTTGCGTTTCCGCTATTTTTGCTGTTGTATAAAAACTAGTGTATGCAACTGCTCATAATTCATTCTTAAAATTCGCGGATCAATTATTACAAAACTCGACTATGTCTCATTTTAATTAAACACTTTAGAACGGATTAATCGCGTTTATTAACACCATGACCCTACGTTTCGAGCCCTTTACAGCACTCGTTTTCACAGGGTTAAGATGATGACTGAGAGAATGCGAATTATCCCCGTCAATCCCCAATCCAATCCAACCAATCCAATCGGTCAGTGAATTGACGGGGAGAATTCGCATTCTCTCAGTCATCATCTTAACCCTGTGAAAACAAGTGTTGTAAAGAGCTCGAAACGTAGGGTCATGGTGTTAATAAACGCGATTAATCCGTTCTAAAGCGTTTAAATTCAATGAATAACAATCGCGGTAACAGAAGACAATATTATGTCTCATTTTGTAACAGCGACCCTTGAATTTTAAGAACCATTGTTATAATCACTGTTGCATAAACTACTATTTGGGAATGTATAATTCCTGGGTCTCGGTTATTGTTTATGTCAGCTCCAGATGATCACACGATAAATTAAGACAAAATGCTGGTCCACGGACAAAAGTATAAGTGGTGCCACTAAGAAGCATACATTTAAACTTAATAAGATCAATGACTGATGCGCAAGGAACAGTCAAGTGTAAAAATATGGTGGTGCACATCTTACTCAAAAATATGTCCCATAGCACCTTATGCCGGTGTAATAAGAGCGTAGTACCATATTTATGACTCGATTATGTCGAACCATATTTTTGCACTTGACTGAACAAGTATTTCGTAAAAATTGGATGAATACAGTAAACTCCGGTTTCGCATTACCGTATCCGGGCGGATTCTGTAAGACCGAGTGAGGGATACGGTGCGGTGACATTGCAACACAAAGCCGCGCGGTGTGCCACTTCACTTTCAAAAGTCATAAATCATAAATATCAAGAACCAATCTTACAAAAAAATTGATACATAGTACAAAATATTAAAATATTGCCTCCATCACAAACGTATCAACAGCATTCTGGTTACGCGCTTTTAATGGTATTTATTTTCAGTATTGACACAATCTGGGATGTTTCACGGGGTACTTCGGTTTACCCGAATTATTCATCATCCAAACCGGCTGCCGTGCCGTCCGAAACATTTCGGACAAATGGTGCTTTTTTTATGAAATTTGTTTCCATACTTTTGGCCGGTAGTGAACTAATTATAATATGCAGAAGGCGGTAATCCTGGACTCGGTGTGTATAGTCCGGCGTTTCCTCTCTCTGCGGCCCTAACCACCGGCAGCCTGGGCCCTGCCCCGTTGCCGGCGGCAGTCTAGGTTAGGGTTTTATGATATATGTTTATATGTATTTTGTATGTGTTTTTGTATTTTACTTTTATAATCATATTATAAATACCTAATTAAGGAACGAAAATAAATAAAGAATATATAGTAAGTAAGAGTATAATGAACGGAGGTGTGGTGTTGTCGAGCAGGCGCCGGTGTCGGTGGTGGCGAAGCCGGTGTTCGCGCGCGGCGGCAGCGCGCCGCAGCCGCCGCCCGAGCTGGACGACCTGTCGCATCTCGCCTGACGGCCCTCACGCGCCAACACGCAACCCAAAAAGAAATCCTCCTGACGGGGTGCATCCAAATCTTCCTCTACAGATATCAAGAAAAAGGACAAATAGAATGTTACGTTTTCTCAAAAATATTCAAGTTTAGCTTGTAATTTTTGACGGTAGGTTACTAGATCTAAGCTAATTAAGAATCCACGAGATAGTACAGTCTTCGTCAAAGATAATTATTCCTTTATAATAAGGTACAAACATTAATTGGCGTCGACGAGCAAATGATGCGATTTTGTTGCATGACGTTGTATGTCTTGATTGGGGCTCCTAAATCATCACGCGAGTATATAAATTTTCCTTACAAATATAATCGCGTCATTTGATCGTATTTTTTCTTCTTCATTCGTAGGTATAAATAAATAAATAAAATAATAATAAATATTTAGGGACAATCTCACACAGATCGACCTAGTCCCAAACTAAGCAAAGCTTGTACTATGCGCACTACATAAAAAACGTCCATAACTCAGCCATAACAAATATTCATGATAAACACAAATAAATACGCGAATATTCGAATTCGGGACCTCTAGCTTCGTAGGCAGGGTCATGACTAACTAGGCTAGGGAGGTCGGTATAAAAATACCGATTGTCAATCCATTGTTACAAGTACGTTACTGTAGGGCCTTAGTGGGAGCAGTCAGCGGTGCGTTCGAAGTCACTTCGGGCGAAGGAGGCTACGCTAACAAATTAATCTCTTTTCACACCCTCTATTCATAAAAGGGGTTTCTCTGTTCAAGCTAGGAGGGATCAAATTGGCACGATTCTGTTCAAGGACTACACATTTTTACGGTTTCAGGTATTAACTAGTGGTATCGTGGTGTTGGTATGATGCTTATTTCGGTTATTACAGGGTTTGTTTATTTCCTCTTAGTTGGTGTGAAAAGCAGTATATGTCACACGGTATAAAAAATATTTTCGTCTTGGGCGTTAACGCTTGAAACCCTCATTACGCTTCTAGGGATCAGGATTCTACTTTAGAATCGCTCACTACGTTCGGGACTCTATTGTAGAATCCATCGCTTCATTCGGAATTCAATGTACGCCCTCGCCGGAAATATATCATTTTGATTCCCTGTAACACAATCTACTATGGCATCTCATCGCCCGATAGGAGATTGTTCGCGAGGCTGAATGTTTATTTATGTGCTTATAGGTAGTCTGACAAGCAAACGAACGCAGTTACTGTAAGTTAGAGAGAATCATAATTCATACTGTCTTTTTCAAACGCTAGTATTACCGCCCCAAAGAGATGCATATATAGTCTGACAACCCAGCGAGCGCAGTAACAGTAGGATAGAGAGCATCATACTGTCTTTTTCTTACGCTAGTATTACCACCCTGAAAAAAGGGATGGATATAGTTATTTTGTCCTACTGTTACTGCGCTCTCTCGCTTGTCAGACTATAGTTTTTTTGTCCTACTGTTACTGCGTTCGTTTGCTTGTCAGACTATAGTTTACACCGTAACATTCATTTGATATTAAGATTTAAAATTTGATATTTGATGGCGAGATACCGTGACAAATAAGGCATACGTAGATCAAAAACCTATAAATAAACCCCTATAAATTAAGAGTTAAAGTTTTCATGATTCTAAGTTCAAGAATTAATTGACTAAAATGTGTCTACTGAAATCGTAGCATATTCTAATTTGCTGATATTTTGCACTGATCAAATTCTGAATATCTGTGTAATTCGTGTAGAAATGGATAGTATGAAATACTACTTATAAAAATGTAGTTGGCACAAACAAAGATACAATTCGATAGACACTAACAAAAAAAACACAAGGTAATAATAAATATTACAAAAAAAATGTTAACGGAACTCTTAACTTATCTTGGTTGTAGTTTCGGGTAAGTCTGTGGCGGATGACATTAGTGGTATTATTGAATTATTTTTTATGTTTATTTAACATCTATGATTCACTTGAGTAATATACCTTGTACTATTGGCAAATTAAAATATTATAAATAAAATAATAGATATGGATAAAATGGCTGGGATATATAGGACATTTTGTAGTTCTTTAACGCTTCTGCACAATACCTATTTACATTTAATTAATTCTAGTAAAGAAAAAATATTGTTTCTAATTAATCAGTTTATGAATTGAATTACCTACCTATCTGGGTTAATCAACTATTTCTTGTCACTAGTGGCCATGGTTACGGTCTCCTGGGTCACTTTTAAAATGACGGTTTTATGACATTAAAATTCTCTGACCATGTAGTATTTGGTCTCTACCAAACATGTCAGTAGAACATAATACAACGTTTCTTCGAACAAAATGGTGCATTTCTGACCTGGCTAACGGGACAGAATAACAGCAAGAAATAGTTGATTCACCCATATATAACATTTTTATTTACAAAAATACAAAACTCACAAACATATAAATATAACACATGTTCCTCTTTAAAGTAACAATATATTGTGGAAAGTGGCGAACACCCTTCTTCCAATGATCTAAAATGATAGAAAAATGTCACATACCGAATCAATTTTTACGACGATCGTTACTTTGGTTATCAATTATACTATTATTAAAAGTAAACCATATCATACAAAATTGGAACATTTAAAAAAATACCGTTCCTATTTACCTTAAAAAGTTCAAAATGTGTCACGCGCAATCGATTCATAATAGATTAATAGGAATAATTTAAGAACGCAAAGAGTAATTGATTGGGTTCGCTTTCATTTCCATCGTTCCTGTAGTTATCCGAAGTAATCAATATCATTAAAAATTAATACCACGCACAATTGTATGTTTTTGGTAAACATGTAACCAACTAGGTACCCATACAAAACTTGAGACATTTTGCTGATTTTTGGTAGGAAGTACCACTTGGAGAACTTGTATATTTTGGCAAGTAGTACATAGGCCAATGTATGCTCTATAACTAGAAAAAAATAGAGGTGTCACTACTGGTATTCGTTTGTTGAGTATCGATGGATATCTAAATAAATAACATTCTTTCGAAATATGAAGCAAATCGCTTGAGTCATTCCGAAAAACAATACAATAAAGAAAAATCCTCATGAAATCTAAAGTCAAAAACTGTCGCTAGTAAGATGTTGATATTCACCATTACCATTTTCTTTACCATAACAGGTACTAAAAAAACTGATGACTTACTATGGAATCTCTACTATGGCTTTTGTTACGAAAATTGAAAATACTTTGTTTGACTGATTCCGTGAGCACATAAGCGTCACTATCGAATCTGACAATGAGTTTGGAAAATGTCTCATAATCCTTTAGTGGGTAACGGCAAGATATTTGCCGTCATACAACATACAACCCAGATATTTAATATTTTTTTTCTCAGTGAATGTGATGTTAGTTTATATAAATTTTAATTAGCATTGAAGAATATACTCGTACAAATCTTCAAAAAAAAGGCGAGCCCATAAAAGTTACTACATCTCTTATAAAATCTTAATTCTTCGGCCAGATCTTAGACATTTTAATAATATCTACATTTGAACAAATATATCTTTAAAAAAACATAGTTGGACATAGTTGAGGCTCGCTCGAATCGAACTGTTTTGGTTTCAAGGGTTCCGTGCCTGGTTTGTATCCTGGTGTACTCTGCTTACATTTTATACTCGCTAAATGGCGCTTCTCGAGCTACCAATTTTTGCGAGAAGGAAAGAGAAAAAGTTCATCACTTTAAAAACGTAAAACAAAGAATCACAACAACTTTTAGGTGATCAGGCTAATCGTTGGTTGCGACACTTATTTGATTTAGCTCTCTTAGTTTGATGTCTATGACTTTCCCTTCCTTATATTATTACCCGGTACTTCCTTATATTAATACATAACATACAATATACTTACATAACATTTTTAGTTAAGTCTTTTACTTATAATTAAGAATGAACAGTTTACTCTTATTATTCTTTTTTTTTCTTTTTGTTGCACTAAGCTTTAAGAGGGGGCAGAGTGTTTGCCGCGGACACGAAATAGGCATTTAGCGGCCCCGCACTGCTCGCTATCTGTGTGCGTGCGCGCACGCACACTACTACACCGGCGCGTCATTATTCGGGCGTTAAAAGGTTATAACTTAGAAATCTTAGAATTCCTCATTTTTATAATCCTTTGATACAGATATTGTATTAATTCACCTAATATTTGTTCGGTTTTTCCAAATTATTTTATTATTTGTGTTTGTATTTAGTACTAAAGAAAGGTACCATTCTGTCGGTTGTTGATAAGGTTCATTTCTAAACTAATATTTATGACATTCGCGCCTTATCGACAACCGGCAGAATGGCAAAGTGCCTTTTTCTAAATAAAAGCACATTTTTTATGATTTCATATGTGGCTATTTACGGCTAAAGGTACCTTATGGACGGTCGGCGCTTACGTCGCGTTGCAGCGCATTATTATCAGCGTCTTTGTTAACAGCGTAAGCGCCGATCGTCCATAAGGTACCTTTCACCGCAAAACGTCACATATTATGAAATCGTTAAAAAATTGTGTCGTTTTCTTGGTAAAAGTACCACATTGTCGCCTGTTGAAAAGGTTTTCCAAGTGATTCTTTATGACAGAAGCGCCTTATCATTCTTATCAATAAGCGACAATGTGGTATCTTTCTTTACCCAGAAAACGTCACTTTTATAATATTGATTATATCAATATTTATAAATTTTGTAAGGTTGACTCCGATTTGGATAAAAATCGATATCCGAGGATCCGACGAAGTGATTAACATGAATCCAGAGTCAAAATGGTAAAATATTGTAAAAACCGACGCCATCTTGGATTTTGTAAAATAAACTCCGATTTGGATAAAAATCGATATCTGACTATCCGGCGGGGTCTTTAACATGAATCCAGAATCAAAATCGTTAAATATTGTAAAAAGCGACGCCATCTTGGATTTTGTGAGATTAACTCTGATTTGGATAAAAATCGATATCTGAGAATCCGGCGGGTTGATTAACATGAATCTTGAGTCAAAATTGTAAAATATTGTTAAAACCGACGCCATCTTGGATTTTGTAAGATCAACTCCGATTTGGATAAAAATTGATATCTGACGATCCGGCGGGGTCCTTAACATGAATCCAGAATCAAAATCGTTAAATATTGTAAAAAGCGACGCCATCTTGGACTTTGTGAGATTAGCTCCGATTTGGATAAAAATCGATATCTGAGGATCCGGCGGGGTGATTAACATGAATCTTGAGTCAAAATTGTAAAATATTGTTAAAACCGACGCCATCTTGGATTTTGTGAGATTAACTGCGATTTGGATAAAAATCGATATCTGAGGATCCGGCGGGGTGACTAACACGAATCTTGAGTCAAAATTGTAAAATATTGTTAAAACCGACGCCATCTTGGATTTTGTAAGATCAACTCCGATTTGGATAAAAATTGATATCTGACGATCCGGCGGGGTCCTTAACATGAATCTAGAATCAAAATCGTAAAATATTGTAAAAAGCGACGCCATCTTGGATTTTGTGAGCTTAACTCCGATTTGGATAAAAATCGATATCCGAGGATCCGACGGAGTGATTAACATGAATCCAGAGTCAAAATTGTAAAATATTGTAAAAAGCGACGCCATCTTGGACTTTGTGAGATTAACTCCGATTTGGATAAAAATCGATATCTGACGATCCGGCGGGGTCCTTAACATGAATCCAGAATCAAAATCGTTAAATATTGTAAAAAGCGACGCCATCTTGGATTTTGTGAGATTAACTGCGATTTGGATAAAAATCGATATCTGAGAATCCGGCGGGTTGATTAACATGAATCTTGAATCAAAATTGTAAAATATTGTTAAAACCAACGCCATCTTGGATTTTGTAAGATCAACTCCGATTTGGATAAAAATTGATATCTGACGATCCGGCGGGGTCCTTAAGAGGGGGCAGAGTGTTTGCCGCGGACACGAAATAGGCATTTAGCGGCCCCGCACTGCTCGCTATCTGTGTGCGTGCGCGCACGCACACTACTACACCGGCGCGTCATTATTCGGGCGTTAAAAGGTTATAACTTAGAAATCTTAGAATTCCTCATTTTTATAATCCTTTGATACAGATATTGTATTAATTCACCTAATATTTGTTCGGTTTTTCCAAATGATTTTATTATTTGTGTTTGTATTTAGTACTAAAGAAAGGTACCATTCTGTCGGTTGTTGATAAGGTTCATTTCTAAACTAATATTTATGACATTCGCGCCTTATCGACAACCGGCAGAATGGCAAAGTGCCTTTTTCTAAATAAAAGCACATTTTTTATGATTTCATATGTGGCTATTTACGGCTAAAGGTACCTTATGGACGGTCGGCGCTTACGTCGCGTTGCAACGCATTATTATCAGCGTCTTTGTTAACAGCGTAAGCGCCGATCGTCCATAAGGTACCTTTCACCGCAAAACGTCACATATTATGAAATCGTTAAAAAATTGTGTCGTTTTCTTGGTAAAAGTACCACATTGTCGCCTGTTGATAAGGTTTTCCAAGTGATTCTTTATGACAGAAGCGCCTTATCATTCTTATCAATAAGCGACAATGTGGTATCTTTCTTTACCCAGAAAACGTCACTTTTATAATATTGATTATATCAATATTTATAAATTTTCTAAGGTTGACTCCGATTTGGATAAAAATCGATATCCGAGGATCCGACGAAGTGATTAACATGAATCCAGAGTCAAAATGGTAAAATATTGTAAAAACCGACGCCATCTTGGATTTTGTAAAATCAACTCCGATTTGGATAAAAATCGATATCTGACTATCCGGCGGGGTCTTTAACATGAATCCAGAATCAAAATCGTTAAATATTGTAAAAAGCGACGCCATCTTGGATTTTGTGAGATTAACTCTGATTTGGATAAAAATCGATATCTGAGAATCCGGCGGGTTGATTAACATGAATCTTGAGTCAAAATTGTAAAATATTGTTAAAACCGACGCCATCTTGGATTTTGTAAGATCAACTCCGATTTGGATAAAAATTGATATCTGACGATCCGGCGGGGTCCTTAACATGAATCCAGAATCAAAATCGTTAAATATTGTAAAAAGCGACGCCATCTTGGACTTTGTGAGAATAGCTCCGATTTGGATAAAAATTGATATCTGAGGATCCGGCGGGGTGATTAACATGAATCTTGAGTCAAAATTGTAAAATATTGTTAAAACCGACGCCATCTTGGATTTTGTGAGATTAACTGCGATTTGGATAAAAACCGATATCTGAGGATCTGGCGGGGTGATTAACACGAATCTTGAGTCAAAATTGTAAAATATTGTTAAAACCGACGCCATCTTGGATTTTGTAAGATCAACTCCGATTTGGATAAAAATTGATATCTGACGATCCGGCGGGGTCCTTAACATGAATCTAGAATCAAAATCGTAAAATATTGTAAAAAGCGACGCCATCTTGGATTTTGTGAGCTTAACTCCGATTTGGATAAAAATCGATATCCGAGGATCCGACGGAGTGATTAACATGAATCCAGAGTCAAAATTGTAAAATAATGTAAAAACCGACGCCATCTTGGATTTTGTAAGATCAACTCCGATTTGGATAAAAAATTATATCTGACGATCCGGCGGGGTCCTTAACATGAATCCAGAATCAAAATCGTTAAATATTGTAAAAAGCGACGCCATCTTGGACTTTGTGAGATTAACTCCGATTTGGATAAAAATCGATATCTGACGATCCGGCGGGGTCCTTAACATGAATCCAGAATCAAAATCGTTAAATATTGTAAAAAGCGACGCCATCTTGGATTTTGTGAAATTAACTGCGATTTGGATAAAAATCGATATCTGAGAATCCGGCGGGTTGATTAACATGAATCTTGAGTCAAAATTGTAAAATATTGTTAAAACCGACGCCATCTTGGATTTTGTAAGATCAACTCCGATTTGGATAAAAATTGATATCTGACGATCCGGCGGGGTCCTTAACATGAATCCAGAATCAAAATCGTTAAATATTGTAAAAAGCGACGCCATCTTGGACTTTGTGAGATTAGCTCCGATTTGGATAAAAATCGATATCTGAGGGTCCGGCGGGGTGATTAACATGAATCTTGAGTAAAAATTGTAAAATATTGTTAAAACCGACGCCATCTTGGATTTTGTGAGATTAACTGCGATTTGGATAAAAATCGATATCTGAGGATTCGGCGGGGTGATTAACACGAATCTTGAGTCAAAATTGTAAAATATTGTTAAAACCGACGCCATCTTGGATTTTGTAAGATCAACTCCGATTTGGATAAAAATTGATATCTGACGATCCGGCGGGGTCCTTAACATGAATCTAGAATCAAAATCGTAAAATATTGTAAAAAGCGACGCCATCTTGGATTTTGTGAGCTTAACTCCGATTTGGATAAAAATCGATATCCGAGGATCCGACGGAGTGATTAACATGAATCCAGAGTCAAAATTGTAAAATAATGTAAAAACCGACGCCATCTTGGATTTTGTAAGATCAACTCCGATTTGGATAAAAAATTATATCTGACGATCCGGCGGGGTCCTTAACATGAATCCAGAATCAAAATCGTTAAATATTGTAAAAAGCGACGCCATCTTGGACTTTGTGAGATTAACTGCGATTTGGATAAAAATCGATATCTGAGGATCCGGCGGGGTGATTAACACGAATCTTGAGTCAAAATTGTAAAATATTGTTAAAACCGACGCCATCTTGGATTTTGTAAGATCAACTCCGATTTGGATAAAAATTGATATCTGACGATCCGGCGTGGTCCTTAACATGAATCCTGAATCAAAATCGTTAAATATTGTAAAAAGCGACGCCATCTTGGATTTTGTGAGATTAACTCCGATTTGGATAAAAATCGATATCTGAGGATCCGGCGGGGTGATTAACATAAATCTTGAGTAAAAATTGTAAAATATTGTTAAATCCGACGCCATCTTGGATTTTGTACGATCAACTCCGATTTGGATAAAAATTGATATCTGGCGATCCGGCGGGATCCTTAACATGAATCCAGAATCAAAGTCGTAAAAAATTGTAAAAAGCGACGCCATCTTGGATTTTGTGAGATTAACTGCGATTTGGATAAAAATCGATATCTGAGAAGCCGGCGGGGTGATTAACATGAATCTTGAGTCAAAATTGGAAAATATGGTAAGAATCGACGCCATCTTGGATTTTGTGATATCAACTCCGATTTAGATAAAAATCGTCAGATATCGATTTTTATCCAAATCAGAGATAATTTTCCAAGATCCAATTTGGCGTCGGTGTTGACATTATTTAACAATTTTGACTTCGGATTCATGTTATGGACCCCGCTGAACTGACGATTCAGCGGGGTCCATAACATGAATCCGAAGTCAAAATTGTAAAATATTGTTAAAACCGACGCCATCTTGGATTTTGTGAGATTAACTGCGATTTGGATAAAAATCGATATCTGAGGATTCGGCGGGGTGATTAACACGAATCTTGAGTCAAAATTGTAAAATATTGTTAAAACCGACGCCATCTTGGATTTTGTAAGATCAACTCCGATTTGGATAAAAATTGATATCTGACGATCCGGCGGGGTCCTTAACATGAATCTAGAATCAAAATCGTAAAATATTGTAAAAAGCGACGCCATCTTGGATTTTGTGAGCTTAACTCCGACTTGGATAAAAATCGATATCCGAGGATCCGACGGAGTGATTAACATGAATCCAGAGTCAAAATTGTAAAATAATGTAAAAACCGACGCCATCTTGGATTTTGTAAGATCAACTCCGATTTGGATAAAAAATTATATCTGACGATCCGGCGGGGTCCTTAACATGAATCCAGAATCAAAATCGTTAAATATTGTAAAAAGCGACGCCATCTTGGACTTTGTGAGATTAATATGGCGTCAGTGTTGACGTTAATTAACAATTTTGACCATGGATTCATGTTATGGACCCCGCCAGATCGTCAGATATCGATTTTTATCCAAATCAGAGTTAATTTTACAAAATCCAATATGGCGTCTATTCTTACCATATTTTCCAATTTTGACTTAAGATTCATGTTAGTCACCCTGCCGGCTCCTCAGATATCGATTTTTATCCAAATCGCAGTTAATCTCAAAAAATCCAAGATGGCGTCGCTTTTGACAATATTTTACGATTTTGATTCTGGATTCATGTTAAGGACCCCGCCGGATCGTCATATATCGATTTTTATCCAAATCGGAGTTAATTTTACAAAATCCAAGATGGCGTCGCTTTTTACAATATTTTACGATTGTGATTCTGGATTCATGGTAAGGACCCTGCCGGATCCTCAGATATCGATTTTTATCCAAATCTGAGCTAATCTCACAAAATCCAAGATAGCGTCGCTTTTTACAATATATGACGATTTTGATTCTGGATTCATGTTAAGGACCCCGCCGGATAGTCAGATATCGATTTTTATCCAAATCGGAGTTTATCGCACAAAATCCAAGATGGCGTCGCTTTTTGCAATATTTTACGATTTTGATTCTGGATTCATGTTAAGGACCCCGCCGGATAGTCAGATATCGATTGTTATCCAAATCGGAGTTAATTTTACAAAATCCAAGATGGCGTCGCTTTTTACAATATTTTACGATTGTGATTCTGGATTCATGTTAAGGACCCCGCCGGATCGTCAGATATCGATTTTTATCCAAATCGGAGTTAATCTCACAAAATCCAAGATGGCGTCGCTTTTTGCAATATTTTACGATTTTGATTCTGGATTCATGTTAAGGACCCCGCCGGATAGTCAGATATCCATTGTTATCCAAATCGGAGTTAATTTTACAAAATCCAAGATGGCGTCGCTTTTTACAATATTTTACGATTTTGATTCTGGATTTATGTTAAGGACCCCGCCGGATCGTCAGATATCAATTTTTATCCAAATCGGAGTTGATCTCACAAAATCCAAGATGGCGTCGCTTTTTACAATATTTTACAATTTTGATTCTGGATTCATGTTAAGGACCCCGCCGGATCGTCAGATATCAATTTTTATCCAAATCGGAGTTGATCTCACAAAATCCAAGATGGCGTCGCTTTTTACAGTATTTTACGATTTTGATTCTGGATTCATGGTAATGACCCCGCCGGATCGTCAGATATCGATTTTTATCCAAATCGGAGTTTATCTTACAAAATCCAAGATGGCGTCGGTTTAAACAATATTTAACAAATTTGACTCAAGATTCATGTTAATCACCCCGCCGGATCCTCAGATATCGATTTTTATCCAAATCGGAGTCAACCTTACAAAATTTATAAATATTAATGTATAAATATAATTTATAATTTTTTAATATATTTGTAAATATCTGCTCCATCATCAGACCTTGGAAACCATGCATGGCCCAAGTGCTCGCCGAATCAAAACTAACGAGTCTAAACACGAAGGTATTCTATCAACTGGTTCCTGAGTACCAGTTGACACTTTACTGCTCCACCATCAGACCTTGGACACCATGTATAGCCCAAGTGCTCGTCAAAACAAAATCTACGAGTCTGAACACGAAGGTATTCCACCCACTGGTTCCTGAGTACCGGTTGACACCTTTCTGCTCCATCATCAGACCTTGGACACCACTCACGATCCAAGTGCTCGTCAAAACAATACAAATGACTCCAAACACGGGGGTATTACATCAACTACTGCCTGAGTTCCGGTGGCCGCCTTTCTGCTCCATCATCAGACCTTGGACACCACCTACGGCCCAAGTGCTCGCCTAACCAAACCTAACGAGCCCAAACACAGGGGTATTACATCAACTACTTCCTGAGTTCCGCTGGTCATCTTTCTGCTCCATCATCAGACCTTGGACACCAGTCACGGTCCAAGTGCCCGCCAAAACAATACAAATGAGTCCAAACACGGGGGTATTACATCAACTACTTCCTGAGTTCCGGTGGTCATATTTCTGCTCCATCATCAGACCATGGACACCACTCACGGTCCAAGTGCTCACCAGAACAAACCTAACGAGCCCAAACACGGGGGTATTACATCAACTACTTCCTGAGTTCCGGTGGTCATCTTTCTGCTCCATCATCAGACCTTGGACACCACTCACGGTCCAAGTGCTCACCAGAACAAACCTAACGAGCCCAAACACGGGGGTATTACATCAACTACTTCCTGAGTTTCGGTGGTCATCTTTCTGCTTCATCATCAGACCTTGGACACCAGTCACGGTCCAAGTGCCCGCCAAAACAATACAAATGAGTCCAAACACGGGGGTATTACATCAACTACTTCCTGAGTTCCGGTGGCCACCTTTCTACTCCGTCATCAGACCTTGGACATCTTCTACGGTCCAAGTGACACTATATACAATGAGGTATAAACGAAACTAACCCTGTATGTCATTCATTTTGAACTGGTTGCTATTGCCTATTTCCTTTGGAAACACAAAAAATGGTAAAAAAATTCTTATACGGTTTTGCTACCTATAACGCAGTATACGTACACAATGAACATCGATTTATTTCAAGATGTAGACGCTCCGCAGAGAGACGTGGTGTCGCTTCGAACATTCGGGGCCGACTGACTATTTCGGGTGTTGCTCACTTGTTATATTTCAACGATCAGATTCCATAGTAATTTTGTATGGCGGATTTTTAGGACGTTTTAAAAAAATCATAATTAATTAATGAACCAGTATTATGTAATAAGACTATACGAATTCAGTAGCTTGTATATTTGAGATTGGATAGAGTTAGTTTTTAAAAATAAAGCAAATGATTTTTCATTCACTTTGGCATAAACGCTGACACGCGTTTTTCTCAATTTTGCTGCGTCTTTGCGTAGACATATTTACTAAACTGTACATTATTGTAGATTATAAATACACGAATATGGTAGACACACTCTTTGAGATAATAATTACATGCATCTTGTATGTCTTTGCAAATAATTGAGGACGCCACAGTCTTAACCGTAACTGTCGTTTACGTTGAAAACACTCTGCCCCCTCTTAAACTGATTATGAAATTTGAGATGAGATAGGACGCGTTGCAGAGTTTATCGTAATTGAAGTACGCGTGACGTAGCAAACACGGGTGTAGGTACATTCCATTATGTATTGTTTGTTTAAATTAAAATAATACAAAAAGGTGAAGATTGGTATTATTTGTCACACAATAAAATTAAATTCAAAAATAAACTTAAAAACTGATATTCGTTGATTTATTAACACTGTGTGAGATATGAATGTTCTGATTTTTTTATTTATTTATATTTTGTATATAATACATAGATAAGTTTTTTTTAGCGTTTTTGTAGCGTAATTCTTTTAATATTTTTTTTCGGGTCTGCGTCTTTTTGTTAAGTTTGTTTTTAATAATACGTGAATACTATAATAATATAAATAGTTATTTTGTAATGATAAATTGGATGCCAGATAGTTTAAATGGAATTGATAGTAAAGGGTTATAATCCTTTTCTTGATAAGAGGTTTTAATTGTAAATTTGAACCGTTTTAATGTCGTAAATTGTTTTATTTTGATGAGATAAGCAATTAAATTTCCTTTTTTTTATTAAGTTACTGAAATATATTATCGGTCTGTAAAAATGTTTATTTAAAGGTATTGCATTGAAATAATAATTATGAATATCTATGGTTTAAATCCTACTAATATTATAAATGCGAAAGTTTGTATGGATGTTTGTTACTCTTTCACAAAAAACTACTGAACGGATTTTAATGAAACTTTACAATAATATAGCTTATATATCAGAATAACACATAGACTACAATTTATAAAGATATTGCGCCGACGAAGTCGCGGGCACAACCTAGTGTTAAATAATTAATTAGAAAATGAAGTTGCAAAAATCTTTTATTTTATTTTATTCAAACTAAAAAAATATGAAGTTTTATTATTAGTTAAATTGTTGTCTGGAATAAATTTAAGTGGAATCCCACCCACGCCTTTAATATTGTCGATAATTTTTGTTGCTTAGAGAAAATTATGTAAGTAACGCGTCATAATCATACCTATTGTTCCTTTATATATATATTTTTATTACCCACGTCCTAATATTTTTTTTATTGTTTTTGTTTTATTGAATGAAATTATTTCAAAACACTTGGAAGAATTTGCATTAAAAAGAAATCTTAGTTATCACAGGCCGGTACAGGCAGGCAGGTTCAGGCAGGTCGGTAGGTTGTGCGTGAAAATTAACTCTTTTTTAAAAATTTAACATATATGTTTAAATGTTTCGTCATCAAGCTGCCTTAAACTTTTACATAATTTAAAAGAGAAGAAAAAAAATGTTGCTAACGTAATTTTGTAGTTCGCTTACTTGTTCGCTTCTTCTTTGGTCTGGTTCCTGTTGCGCCCGTTGATTCTGCTCGTTCGGCTGCAGTACATGTCTCGCTTGCGTGGTTTAGCTTTCGCGAAGGGTTGACCAGGTGAAGTTCTGCTTTGGCCGTGGTGCGGTTGGTCATCGTGATTCGGCGGGATTGATGGTTGGTGGTTGAGGGTGGTTGGTTGTCTGGTACACCGTACTGTTCTTGTTGTCGGGCTCTCGTGAATTACTATGCTTATGGTCATCATGTTCCGAGTCGACTGGGCTGAAGCTGAATACGGTTCTCCCATTTCTTTGTTCTGCGCCGCAATTACGTTAATATTGTAGAGTCGCTTGATGGTATGCAGATGCAGGATGGTGGATGCAGGTGGTCTTCGTTGAAGTTTCTCAGAAGTCAGGAACACAAGGGCTGCTCCAGCAGCCCAGCTGGTAGGGTCGCCATATAGTGTTGGACGATCAGGGTAGAAAGTATACACACCAAAGTCGGTTAAGTAATGAGCGCTTTATTAGTAGAGACACTGCTATTTATACTAGTTTACATCTGTTACCTTATTGCCATATGTTGGGCTTGGAATGTTAAAGACGAGTAATAATATTAATATGTTTCCTTTGTTGTTTATGAGACCTTGGACTTTGGTCGACCTTGTGGAATGCTCGGCATTTCTATTAGGTACTCATCTTTATACATTCCGTTGCATCGGCTGTATGCAATCCAGCTGATTGCATGCCTATGCCATAGCTATCTTGATAATTAGAATTCTTACATTTCAATCGTCAAATTAATGCTTTTAAACATTGGAATAAGTAGCTTTCAAAAAAATTTATGCTTTCCTACAAACTTTCAGTCAGTTGCCCGACAATGGCAAAAATATTGCCGTCTTGTAACTTGGAAATGACAAAAGAAAAAAAAAACTTTTTTTAGATGGATATTCATTAAAAAAAATAAGTATATAAATCGGACGTGCTTTCAAATTTCCAAATTGTTGCTCAGAAAAAAATAATGGTTAAAGGGTTAATGCTTGCGTTAAACATACCTACTCAAGATTTAGTAGTGCAATTACAAGTAGGTACTCTAAGTATATTGGAATATTTGGAATGTTCCTAATTACCAGCGTTCCCAATTATCCCACTCTTCCTTACATGATATACAATTAATAACTTAGGTCTACCGTTTAACTGAGGCGATTGGTAAAGAAATTGTACGATGATTATCGAGTTGAATCTGTTGGAAGTAGTTTCTGGGATTCAATCTAGTCTTAATTTCAATTTCATTTATTCACGACCAACTGGGATCAATTTGTTATTTACAAAAATATTTTAATATTAGTACATTCAATTAAATAAAATTATATTATTATACTATTAATTTTAACAAAACAAAAACAAAACACAACAACATTAAATAACTACATGTTTCTGCGCACATGGGCCATGCAGCAGTTATTCACATACAGGCTATCAACCCTGTCTGCGATCATGGCTAGGATGCTGTTGGAGCTGGCTCGTACTCTGCGCACCAGGGACGCGGCTCGCTTGCGCATAGTGGCGTAGAAACAGTCTACCCGCGCTTCCGCAAACATCCCTGACGCACTGCAGAATCGAGGCAGCCCCATCAGCACCCTGTAAGCGTTGTTGTACTGAACGCGCAGAGCGCTGTACCGCTTATGAGTATAGTCCGCCCACAGGCTGCTTGTGTAGAAAGTCGTGCAATAAGCTCTGCGTCCAATAAGTATTACAAATGTAGGTATATACTTATTACCATAATGTCCATATCAACTTGTCACCAACCGCCTCAGGCAAGCGGTCTATCATTTGTATTGACGGCACATCATATTATGTTTACAATTATAGGAATATCTATAGATACATACTCTTCTCGTAATTTTCAATAAATTCAGCTGCAAAATATGTCTTATATGTCGCATAATTGCCTACAAATATAATAAAATAAACCGTTAATCGTAAACAAATTATTTACAATAGATTTAAGTGTAAATAGCAAGGTATATGTTTCAATTTAAGTACTAGCACTACTAGCATAATACAAGGTGTAACCAAAAACTGGTGATCTGCTTAAGGGGCTGACAATACCTAATTTATGTATTAAAGCAGTGTTTTTAAGAAAAACTATTAATTTAAATGCTGAATAATTATATATATATCATCATCAAATATCGTAGACGGAGCCGATTTTAAATTTAATGAAATTGCACAGACTGGTCCTAAAATTTTCACTCATATATAAACAGCCAATTTTTTTTTTCTTATCCGCCAATTTCACAACTAGTATACGGTTTTTTTTTTAATAGTTTTTAAAGTGTTTTTTCTTTCGTGCGATCTAGTTTACTCCGATACCAATAGACAGTGTGCGCTGACTTGGCTTTGTCAGCCCCTTACGAGCGCGTTACCTGTATCGCATTTCAACAACAGTATTTTTGTTACAACCTGTTGACCCTGTATAATCCAGTCATTGAACTGACAGCTTGTATGGAAATTTTGACAGTTTGGGAAATAATTAATAATAGGTAATTTTTTTAGCGTAACGGATATAGCGTGAGTCTAGTATTAAGTAGGCAACAAAATCCAACAAAATATCGTTACACGCTAAACGTCACAAATATGTACCTACACACATGTTACAAACGTTGTTGTTGTAAGATTTATATGTATATATGTTTTTTAAGCCGTCAGGACCAGTTTCTGCCTATTAACATTTGTTTCTAGCGAAATAACACATCTATCACCCGTGCCGTACATTTTGTAGATTTAATGATTTAACTTGAATAAGTTTTCTTCGGTTTCTCTTTTAACAGATAGAAGACAAATATGTCGTCATGTTCACATACAAGAAAACTATTTGCTATCGTTCAGTTAAAAAAATCGAGTTAGTTTCGTTTTTTTTTACTATTTACCTACTTCCGGAAGAAAAGTTTGTAGGATTTTTGCATATATCATATATAAATATCCCATTTTAACGTAATTTGAAAAAATCAGGCTATTATAATTTAATGTCTGTCAAAATCGTATCTTTCCTGGGTTAGTATATATATCTACGGACTCTGCATAGAACTGTGCCTACAGCTTGAGTACTTCTTCATATTATATTTATAAATGTTAGTAGGTAAGTGGAATAAACTACTACGTTTAAAACAGCACTGTCGTTTTTCTTAGATTCTAAATTTATTTACCAATTGACAACATTTCATATGATATTTTCCCTTGACTCCCTATGTTCCCTTTCATCTATTACACAGGCCGATGCCACTTATTGGCCCGACGAATTGCGCCTTGTAATACTAGCATAAGGACTTCCTAGATTATGCATTATGCAAGTAAAGTGGTGTCATTATAAGGTTTTACTATTTCTTTGGGTTCCGTAGTCAACAAGGAACCCTTTTAGTTTCGCCTTGTTTGTCCGTCCGTCCGTCTGCGGCTTAGCTCAGTGACCGTTACAGTGACAGTGACATATCAATCATGCCGACGAAGTGGTAATATAAAAAGTGTGAAAAAATGTGATCCGGGTATCTCTTACACACGTGAAGTGGGGGGTCGTTTTTAATCTCTTTTCAACCCTAAATTGTTAGGTATCGTTAGTAGAGTTGTGCCCGGCCCGTCTTTTAAGGGAGCGCGCCCATCGTTAAATCGGTCAAAGGAACTAGTTCGGTCTTTAGTTCGTTTAGTTCTGTGCGAATTTTGACGTCTGGGAATGGGTAACCGGTTTAGGATAGGTTAGGTTAGCGCGGAACTAATGATTGGGTAGCTCTTCACCGCGAGTATTTGCGTTTTACTACTCGCTCACACCAGTTAACCTTTTGACCGCCAAACACGGCATTTAACGTCATTGGACATTCGTGCCACTGACGCCACCGACGTCAATTAACGTCCAATCTTCATTCAGCACAAAGACAAATAAATATTTTTTTTTTTGTTGTTTCTACTTGTATTATTTTGTTTTGCCCTTCTACTTTATTTTATGACTACTATAATGCAACTATTAATAGCAGGTTCTTAAAAAAACAACATTTCGAAACTACGACATAATAATTATATAATAAATTATTTATAGTAAATAGCATAGCCTAGCCACGCCAAACGCGTGACTTGACGTCGCCTAGTGATGTGACCGAGTCGTGGAGGAAAAGTATTATAAGTAAAGGAGTAACAATTTCCTAATAGAAATTGTTTCGCGCAGTTCCAGCGCGATTAACATATCGCTAACTCAATATGGCTTAGTCCCATATATTTTGTAAGGAGAGTTGTTTTATCTTAAATAACTCGGTTCCTTGTGCTTTTACGGTACTTTTTTGATGCTTAATTAAACAATTTGTTTTGAAAGACTGTGATACCCTTTTCTTATAATATAACACGATATGCATTGATTTTGTAGTAACGATACTGCAGTTCGCTAATTAGAGCGTAATAATAATCGATAACAGCTTTGCACATCTCTGGGTAACGTGCGCTTATCAGTGTCCCTCGCGCCACGGACGGGAAACAACGCTACGCAATGACGTCAGAAGCGCATACAAAACACAACTAGTGCCGTGGTGTTTTCAAAATGAGTGACGAGTGTATGAGTACGACTTCAGAGAAGCGGTTATAATTATAACGACTTTACTACCGCCTAAACGAAAAAGATGCAAGCATTGCTGGGATACATCTAAAGTTAGGAAACAAACTTTATACCACTGTGTCAAGGGCCCGTCATCACCAGGCTTTTGTCTAGAATGCTACATTCTCTAAATATAAAAAAAAAAATACAAATACAAATCGTTTATTTCCTTGAACAAAACAATGAACATAAAATACAGAATTAGGCACTGACAATGGAAAAAGGTATGGGCACAGCTTAGCTGGTTTTAAGCCCATCCAAGGTCAATCAAAGAGGGAGAAATTACAATTTAGGTATAATAAGGCAATGAATAGAATGTAGGTACACAATAATTTTTATAAGAAGTAAAACTAAAACTACAACTACTTACCAATTATTATACTAAACAATGGCTGAAACTACTTGAGACTGAAAGCGGTTGAAATCTGTCCCTCGTGGGTAAGCGCACGTTTTCAAACCGTAACTGAATTGACAAATAAAACTTCTTTATTTTTTTCTTAAAACTACTCAATGACATAGGCCGTCGAAGGGGGGGAGGGATGGTATTCCACACCTTGGCTGCCGCGTAACGGAAGGAGCCCCTCGCGGCCGCTGTACGGCAGAGCGGCACCTGCAGTAGGTGGGCGGCCGCGGCGCGCGACCGGTCCCCGGGAGCGGCCCGGCGCCGCAGCCGCGCCGCCAGCCCGGCCGGCACACCGCTCTGCAGCAGGGAGTGCGTGAGGCACGCGAGGTGCAGCCTCCGCCGCGACGCCATGTCTAACACGCCTAGCTTGTCAAGGACGGGGGTGATGCGTTCATGCCGTCGCAAGCGCTCACAGAATCGTATGCACGCATTTTGCACGCGTTGTATACGCTTGCTAGTATCTTCCCGAATACAAGGCCCATACACCGTGTCACAATAATTAAACTGAGACAGGATCAGCGACTCAGTTAGCAAATGCCGTACTTCCCTACTTAGGAAATCTCCTATTTTATAAAGTGTTTTTAATTTATACATAGCAGTCCTAACTTTACTACTAATATGGCGATTAAAATTTAAATTACTATCTATATGCAACCCCAGATTTCGAGCTGATTCTACGATTTCTATAGGGATTCCATTAAGGGTCAGCACCGGCTGCAGAGACATAACCATTTTAACTGCCTTACTGGTCCCGAACAACACGGCACAGGTTTTGCCCGGGTTGAGGCATAACGCATTCTCCCTCGCCCACTCCCACACTCGTAGCTCCTCATTGATATTAGTATGCTTTGCCCAATAAACAATAAATATTATGGAACAATATTATATTTTTTGTCATGGAATGTATATTTTTTGTTATATATAAATAAATAATTGAAAATGACAAGTATTTTTATTTCTTCCCTATGAATCACACACATCTTCACATTATAATATCCTTTCTAGACCAGGTTTATATTTGCAGAATAAAGTGATATCAAAAAATAGTAATAAAACCATAAAACATACCATGTGAATAGGTCAATATTATAGTATTTGATAAGATAATTTTAAATTCTTGGTCTATAAAGATGTTTGTATTTACGCCAGCGATCAGCGATGGACTTGGATTTTGGCCTTGCAATGAAAGTGTTAAAAGAATTATATCATATCTATATCATTTCTTTTGGAATCTCATTTACTCTGTTTACTCAATTATACATTTTTATAAGACTACGGCGTTTTATTTTGACCATCAAATATCGATAGTAAAAGTTATTACTTAGAACACTTTCCCAACCATAACGTTATAAAAGTTTGCACTGCCCTCAGCGCCCATGACGGCAGTTCGCGTCCGATGCATGACGTCACCACCAAATAGTGATCTGGTATTATCGAGAAATCCGAGCGGAAGTTACAAGCTCATTTTCATTATTATATAAGTTACTTGAGGGTTTTTAGTAGACGTAAAAGCCGGAATTATCTAAAATTATATTCTAAAACAGTGTAGTAACAGTGTAGTGTGTAGTGTGTAGTGGTTCCTATAATCTAAGCACGTCAAAAACAAAACCAGTAATAATATCGATATTTTGTTTTGCCAACACTATTGTTTTTGGAGTTTTGTTTTGCTTTATTGCGGTGGCTCGTCGAATAATGCCAATGCTTGGCGCTCAAAAGGTTAAATTTTGCTAGTATGCGAGCAAGAAGCAAAACGCAAACACCCGAAGTGTGGTGTAGGCTATTCGTATGAACGTTTTAGTGGTTTTCGCTCCGTCTGAACTAAACTGAACTAAAGACCGAGGACCGATTTAACGTTTTGGCGAGGAACTAGTTCCTTTCGGTCCGTAAAGGGATTTAATTCCTTGTAGTTCTTAGTTCCTGACCGACACAAGCCTAATCTTTAGATATGCACGTATTTGCAAGAGAATAGGGGTTCATAGGGTAGAGGATCTAAAAGATGAACAACCCCCAATAGATGAACGTTGTTCCTAAAAATCCCAATAATTAAATCCTGACGTACTTTACAAGCTTAGGAATATTTTTTACTAAAACTTTAACATTTTCCCTTCATAGACATTTAAACTTTTAAATAATAGATCAGTGTATGTGGTTGTGATAGCTCACCGAAAATATGCCTCGCGCCGAAATCGCCGTTTGAATGGAATTCTTATTAAGAATGGCGCTTCAAAATTTAAGGAAATAAATTCGTATAAAGTTGAATAATGTTTCTACTGACATGCTTTTGCTTGGTAACGATTCTAGACTAATCCCGCTACCCTTTACGTTATTAATAAAGGCATAATTTAACTTATTTTATTAAATATTAACTGTTCAAGTTATGGTTCCAATATTGTGTGATTTATCCAATAGGTGAACAGCGCTCAACTTTTAGGTAAATGTTAGTTTTTTGAAATACTTATATAAATCCTAACGGTAACGGTAGATACTCCATTTATGTCTTAAATTACTAGTTTGCTGTTCCTTGATTTTTTGACTAAAAGATGAACGGAACTTTCCTTGTCTAACTCAATTATTAGGGGGCATATTTTAGTATGGAAACGGGACTGTTCACTGGATTAAACTATACCTAAAACATGAACTAAGAGAATTTACTAGTTCATCTATTGGGCTGCATGCATATACATGAACGATTGTGTTACTTTTCTTAGTTCATTTTATCAACATCGTGCCCAAAACTTGAATGAACTAAATTTATTCGTCTTCCTATACTATCGTTCATCTATTGGTGCCCAGCCGTTCATAATTAGGGTACTACCTTTTGCATTTTTACTGGTTCATCTTTTTTTGGGGTAAAAATGTTCAGAGTTAGGGCACTTTGTTCATGTTCTGGGGAAATTGGGCCATTTCGGAACATAATCATTTTTATAAAAATATTGGATAGTTTAAAGAGGGTTTGGAATAGTTTAATCTAAACTAGACTATATGTAGTATAGTATAAAACAATAAATCTTAGTGAAAATTGGTTATAACATACGTAAAAAAAATACCAAAGTGAGGTAAGTCGCTTAATCGTTCATTTATTGGTTCCCCTACCCCATGATAAATTGGATATTTTCGGAAATAATCGCTCCGATAGTTAAAAAATGTGCCCCCTCTCCCCCCATCAAATTTTTTTTTGTCCAAAAATTATGAAAGTAGAGCGTTATATAAACTTCAAAGGAAAATTATTATGAACATATGTGGTAAGATAAGACTTATTTTTGTACTAAAAAGTATATAGTGTAATTGATAGTTTTCCAGCATAATAGCTGGAACACACGTAAAAAAAACATTGCAACGATCGAAGCTAAAAGTGTGTTTTATTAAGCAAATCATAAGAATTTAGTACTATTAAACTATTATACGCTTTTTATTGATATTCAAAATGTAATATTTGTTGTGTTTTATATTAGTTATAGTTTCTATTCACTATCGTCAATAAAAATAAACAAATCTAGTGATTGGGCCCCTACCATAGTATAATCATTGGCCGGGCCAATAAACACAAAGGACAATTATTGGCATGCCAATCATTGTACTCTTGGTATGCCAATATTTGTACCCTGGGGGCCAATGATTGTACTTTTGTCCCATTTTTTGGTTTTGGCATTATATCTCACAATTGATTGTAAATATATTTATGGTTGTGATTTATTCAAATTCTCAACATTTCTAGGGATAACTTGTCATCAAAAATTTTACCATCCATGAGGAATTGAGGGAATTCCTCAATTTTCAAAGGCAAAGGTGTGATGATTTCGGTATTTGCTTAAGTAAATGACGCAATTTCTTGCGAAGCCCATTAATTTGGTAATGTAGACCTGATGATGGAGACCAGGGATTGCATGTGGAACTTCAGATACATAAGCCGATAATTCCGGGCTCCGGCGTCCAATTTGAGCTAAGTATTATTTTTTTGTTAGAAGGGAGTCACAGTTGGTCCCATAAGAATTTGGTTGTTGGAATTTCGGGAACTCCTCAATTTTCAAAGGGCCATATGTGGCGATTTTGGTGTTTCTGTTTTCTTAAGTGACCATTTCATTGAAGCGTTTGCTTCCGGAAAACCATAAATTTTTGCATTAAAGCAACACTCACTTAAGAAAAAATCCATAATGAGGAAATCCATAATAAAGACAATGGTCACAGAGTTTTTATACATTTTAGACTTAACATGAAATCGTTTAAACGCTCACAACCGTGCCCTTGGTTCGCTTCTTAGGCCATAATTATAATGCCTTATTAAGTTTAAATCCTTTTACCGTTCAGTTCAATTTTTTAAAATAAAATGGCTCTGTCCAGTGGGACAATTTCGCCAGTGTCAAGGTATACTGCCTCATGGGTTACAATGTACGGTGGGTTAAAATAAATTTCCTCTTAGACTCTAAAAGAGGGGTTACGCAATACTGCCATCCCATTCTGCTGTATAGCTACGTCCCGTATAATGGCCCAGTGTGTGGAGCGGCCATTAGGATTACCTAGCTTATCTGATGCGCATTAGCATATGTACGTTATTTATTACGTCTTTGTGCAATGGCTAAGGAAACCAATGATACCATGTATAATTGTATATGTTTAAGGTGGACGCACAGGTAATGTTTTCATACAAAGGTTTTGGCATGTTTATGACAAATTTGCTAAATAATTTTGTGTTATTTTATTATTGTTAGTCGTCATCGTCAATCATTTTAACATTTTAACCATGTAAAAATGACTTCAAAAGTAATCTATTCCCACGTGGAATAATTAATACCTACCTAAGTGGTTACTTGATACATGAAACGTAAATGAAACTATTTGTTTTATTTTATACGTACACACGCGTTCAAAAGTGCATGGGCAATTATTTATGAATGAATTCATTTATGCCCATGAAATTTTGAACGCGATAGTACATACGTAATTATTAAATGGTACTTACTCGTATTGTGACCACATTTCAATAATTACATAGAAAACAGAATCGAGCGTATTTCAAAGGATGTTGGAAATGAGTTTCAAAAGCCCTCGCTATAAAAAAAGTCAATACAACACTATCTCCAATACTTACATGTTTAATGATTAATTATCACAACTTCTCAAATTGTAATCATTCTGTACGCAGCGTGACGACATCGGCATCAAATGAGCTTTGGTTATATTCGTCAATAATAATAACAATGTAAACTTGTGCTTGTGCAGATATATATAATAATAAAAGCAATAAAGTAGATGTGGAAACCTAAGTGGCGAGTTGGCTATATGTTTAAAGTCCAGTGACACCTCTCTACCCCCAGCCCTCATACCGGTGTTGCCCTCGAGCCATCTTAGATGTCGCTTTTTGTAGGGGCCCATCTTATGTGGGCGAGTCACCGTCTGCCGGAAATAAAATTGATTACCATTTTGTTAGGCAGACGTCCGATTTTATTCTCTATAACCCAGTATTAAGTCCACCACCTTCACCTAATAGTCCAGTATATTTTAGATTCCATTCAATCTCAATAGTCTATACCCCCTCGCTGGTGCTGCCTCTGCGTCTGCGTGCGTCCCATGACTCGGGCAGGTGCAACATCCGCTCGGTGTACCCCTTACATTTCAACCTTTTGGCCGCCGGACCCTGTTCGCCAAGACGCTCACTCACACGCCAGAGCAAATTTTAAGTAAACAACTAATAAAAAGTTTAGGGATTGCAAATAGTGATATCGATATTCATAATTAAAGGTGGAATTCTTCTCAATTTGCCTTTTTTTATTTCCAAACTTAGATTTCTCTCAAAATTTCTAAACTAAACAGATTTACTATACAAGAAAATGTTGAAAATAAAGGACTTTATCATGAAAAACAACAACTAAACATTATCGAATCATGAAGTAATATCACCGCACTAGTCTGTACGAGTAGTCTTCTATACATGTCAACGGCGCGCAGGGCACGTCTTTAGTTCCGACTGACAAATACTGTTTACGCGCGAGTTAAGTAATAATAGCGTCTGAGTCAACGGCATAAGCGCTTGTCGGTACGTAAACTTTATAAACCATAAGATTAGGGACGCGCATCGTGTCTCGATAAATTTACATACTTACCGGAGGGTTTTCGGAGAAAACTAACAGGTGGATTTAATAATATATATATATATACAGTATGTATCAGAATGAAAGGCAAAACAAGAAACCCGTTAATGTTTAGATCATAAATATGAGCATGGTACTTACCTAATTCATCAAAAATACGACAGGTTTTACGTGAGGTATAAAAATATACATTTATTATTATTGTGTTGCACCTCCCCTGTATTATTTGTTTACAATCTTATAAATGACATTTCTTAAATTACCAACTGACAGACAGGCGTCAAACCTTGTTGAAGTTTGGATTTTTACCTAGTTACAAACAAATAGTTAACAAAGCGCTTGCGCGTTGCCTATGACTACAGCCATTATTAAAATAATTACCTAGGTTACTTATAAACAGAACTCAAAGCGCATGTGTATTGACATAACAACGTTAATGTTAATTAGTTGCCCCTAGCTACATATCAACAGTACGCAATACGCATGCACTGTCAAAAATCAAAAACGTAAACAAACCCTATAGGATGTTACAAAAACCATTAACCGACTGCAAAAATATGGTCTTCGAGTAATTCATTTAGTAATTTTATGCCATAAAACATGTATTTAGGCACGTGAAATGCACGTCATTACATTGTACTCGAGTTCCCCGTCAACCAGTTTTAAGGTTCTATATATATATATATATATATATCGAGTTAAAATGTAGACCTCCGCTGTCACTGCGGTCAATAATTTATTCGGCAAATAAACCGCAATGGACAATTTACTGAAGAAGCTGCCTAAACTTTATCCATTATTATGCCTTTTTTTTTCTACATATACCTACTTACTACGAGTAGTTACCAACAATGACAATAATTGGCAATTAAATGTTTGAACGCTTAAATAAAACCAGATTCGTGAAAACATATTCATTTTAAAAACTTGCACATCAATTGAACTTTCCCATCCCTAGCTGTCTTTTATACATGCCAACGGCGACAGTGACACGGAAAAATGTAGAAATTATAAGCATATTTTTTAAATCCTTTATTATGAAACAATGGATTCATATACCTGCTTAAAAAGTAAATGTATGAAAAAACAAAGGGTCAACAAGTTGACACGAGTACAAAATAATTTTTAAATTCTATTATTTTGTGATGGTTGCCGTGAGGGCAGCCATACATATCCCTCGACCTGAAGGGTTGTGCGAGGGTTTCCAGACTAACTCAGGGTTTGGAGGATAGGGTGAAGTTAAACACTCAGTTACTACAATATAAGTATGGGTCTTTTATGCCCTTTATTGATAAGAATGGTTAGTGCTTAATAAATGAGTACTAAGGTTAAGTCTACGCGGTCGCGGAGCCCGGGCCCAGGAGTTGGTGATACGTTCCCCCCTGAGGGGGAAAGGGTGTAAGGAATGTGGGAAGGATGAGCTCGCCGGCACCATACGTTAGACACACACGGCCTGGTGCGAGCTCGTTCGCGGGGGGTACGGTCGGGATAGCTTGCCGGTTCAATGCGTTCCACACACACGGCCTCGGGCAAGCCGGATCGCGGTAGGAAGGGTGGGAGCGTCCTTCGGCTCCATGCGTTAAACACACACGGCCTATAAAGGACCGGGGTTCCAATCCGGGGCGAACGCGTTAAACACACACCGCCACGCCGGACTGGGGGAGGCAGCCGTTGTTCTCAGTGCGGGCTGAGAACATCGACTGCTGGCTCTCGGCGGCGCGCACGGGGTTTTATAGCCGCGGCGCTCGCTGTGGGTGGCCGGCCGCGTCGTGGGTGGTCCGCCGGCCGCGCCCCGCTCCCCGCGGTGACGTCGCGGGTCGTGACGTCACAGTGCCTCCCCCGGAGAGTAGATTTTTACCTATAGTAAAAATCGCCGGATGCATTAGCATATTATAAAATGGTACATTTTATATGTTAGGGTCCTTCTATATATATATTCCTAGGCTGTTCATTAGCTTGCCCTTTATGGGCATGAGGCAAAAAGGAAAAAAATAATTAATAATAATAATAAACGGGACGTTTCAGCCGGTAATCACACAAGAAAGCAAAATAAAATACAATAAAAGAAAAAGAGCATAATGTAAAAAGAAAACGGTGCCTTTTACCTAGGCAAGCCCCTTCTGGGCCGTAACTTGATAACAAAAAATGGATAGGTACCATAAAAGAAAATAAAATTATAAAAATGGATGGCCTTAGTCTGGCTCTCGCCTCCTGCGTAGTAGCCTGACCATGCCTCACCGGGACCGGCTGTTCTTGAGACGGCCCCTCCTCGGTCTCGTTCTTGTCTCGCTCTGGACTTCCGGGCTACCTCGGACTGGTCCGGTGTCCGGATCATGCGTCCGGATCGCTCTGTCCAGCACATCTTGGATGCACGCCACGTACATCTCGTGTTTGTTCTTGCGCTCGGCCCACGTATTTCTTTTCGGTGCTTTTTTGCATTTTACAAATTGGGGTTCCAAGAACGTCTCCAATTCGCGCCTGTGCGCTTCGGTTAATTCCGCCGTGTTATCGTTAATCACTGTCCGGTTGCCCTGCGATGCCGGAACGTCTTGGTCCGTGGCCTTGGCTTTTTTTTCCTGGCCTTCGGTCGAAGTTGAGGTTGCAGTCGCTTGGTCTGTCTCAACCTTCTCTGGGGTCGTCTCCCCTTCCCACGTCATCTTCATGCCGGCTCTTTTCAGTACGTCCATACCTAGCATGATGTGTGTGGCCGTAGGGAGGACACGTAACCAGTGTTTCACTTTAACGTTCTTAACGCTTATGTCGACCAGTACGCACTTTGTGACCCGGGACATCCCATTGTCCGCTAGCGTCACTTTTCTTTGTAGCTCTTTCTCCTCCGCGCCGCTTCTGACGCATTCCTGGTATGTTTGTTGGTCAATGTATGTGTTTGTCGCGCCTGTGTCCACGAGGCAGCGACACGGTTTTCCCATTATATCCGCTTCTATAAATATCCTGTTGTCTTCCCGGTCTTGATCATTTACGGCTCCTGCAGCTTCGTCGCTCCTCGTCCTATCCCGGTCTGTGTACGTTGTTCTCGTTATGTTTTCATATTCGGAGGCAACCTGCAGTAATCCCCTGAGGTCCCTGAAGTCTTGCTTCTTTATGTATAACTTGTACCTCGTCTGCATGTTCTCGTGAACACGATGCAGTTTTTGCTCCTCTGTGAGACTCCCGTATCGTCTCATCAACGTTTGGAGATCGGCTAGATAATCTGTGAACTTCTCGTTATACCGTTGCTTTCTCGCCACTATTCTCGCAATCAAGTCTTCCTCGTAATTCACTGGGTAATAATATAATTTGAATAGTTCTATGAACTCGTCCCATGATTCCCATGCGTCAGCGTTATTTCTGTGCCAAAGCAAGGCTTTACCTTGTAATATCCGGGGTAGAACGGGCAGGACTTCCTCTTGTGTTATGTCGCTCGCCGCTATCAGCTCTTCGACTCTTTCCACGAACTCCACCGCATTTGGCGCCCAACTGAATAACTCACAGACAGGGGAGCTCACTAGCTCAGGAGGAAGGGAAATATAAATACAATATTGGAATCCATTCAGTTTACTTATCGAGAGTAGAAGGAACTAGGGTGGGGAGTGTAATAACCTTGTGTTGCAGAAAACCCCGTGATTTAGCCGCCGTTCGACAACAACCGTCGAGAAGCCCACCCTCCCGTCCGGAACCGTATTGGTGAGTCGTAGCCGCAACACCAGTCGGATCTCAGCAGCCGCAGAAAACTAGTAAGTAAAAACACTTATCTGTAAAGTCACTTTCAAAACGCCCCGTCAATGCCGACATCGTGGATATACCAACTGAAAAAGGAGGACCTGATCCGTGAAATCAGTACCAGAGGCCTCGAAACTGAAGGTTTGACGGTGGAGCAGCTGAGGAAGCGATTAGTGGAGACAGTAAGGGACCCCGAACGATCCGAAGAAGGTAAACCGGAGGAATTTAAAACACCAGTCAAAGAACGCACCGCAAGAATGGAGGACCAGAACGAAAAGTACCGGCCAAGGAACGTAGGGAAAATAATCCGGGAATGGAACCTTACGTTCAGACCTACAGACGATGCGGTGGAGTTCGTGGAAAGAGTCGAAGAGCTGATAGCGGCGAGCGACATAACACAAGAGGAAGTCCTGCCCGTTCTACCCCGGATATTACAAGGTAAAGCCTTGCTTTGGCACAGAAATAACGCTGACGCATGGGAATCATGGGACGAGTTCATAGAACTATTCAAATTATATTATTACCCAGTGAATTACGAGGAAGACTTGATTGCGAGAATAGTGGCGAGAAAGCAACGGTATAACGAGAAGTTCACAGATTATCTAGCCGATCTCCAAACGTTGATGAGACGATACGGGAGTCTCACAGAGGAGCAAAAACTGCATCGTGTTCACGAGAACATGCAGACGAGGTACAAGTTATACATAAAGAAGCAAGACTTCAGGGACCTCAGGGGATTACTGCAGGTTGCCTCCGAATATGAAAACATAACGAGAACAACGTACACAGACCGGGATAGGACGAGGAGCGACGAAGCTGCAGGAGCCGTAAATGATCAAGACCGGGAAGACAACAGGATATTTATAGAAGCGGATATAATGGGAAAACCGTGTCGCTGCCTCGTGGACACAGGCGCGACAAACACATACATTGACCAACAAACATACCAGGAATGCGTCAGAAGCGGCGCGGAGGAGAAAGAGCTACAAAGAAAAGTGACGCTAGCGGACAATGGGATGTCCCGGGTCACAAAGTGCGTACTGGTCGACATAAGCGTTAAGAACGTTAAAGTGAAACACTGGTTACGTGTCCCCAAACGCCAAATGTGATGGTTGCCGTGAGGGCAGCCATACATATCCCTCGACCTGAAGGGTTGTGCGAGGGTTTCCAGACTAACTCAGGGTTTGGAGGATAGGGTGAAGTTAAACACTCAGTTACTACAATATAAGTATGGGTCTTTTATGCCCTTTATTGATAAGAATGGTTAGTGCTTAATAAATGAGTACTAAGGTTAAGTCTACGCGGTCGCGGAGCCCGGGCCCAGGAGTTGGTGATACGTTCCCCCCTGAGGGGGAAAGGGTGTAAGGAATGTGGGAAGGATGAGCTCGCCGGCACCATACGTTAGACACACACGGCCTGGTGCGAGCTCGTTCGCGGGGGGTACCGGGGGGCCAAATGTGACAGTTGCCGTGAGGGCAGCCATACATATCCCTCGACCTGAAGGGTTGTGCGAGGGTTTCCAGACTAACTCAGGGTTTGGAGGATAGGGTGAAGTTAAACACTCAGTTACTACGATCTAAGTATGGGTCTTTTATGCCCTTTATTGATACGAAAGGTTAGTGCTTAATAAATGAGTACTAGGGTTAAGTCTACGCGGTCGCGGAGCCCGGGCCCAGGAGTTGGTGATACGTTCCCCCTGAGGGGGAAAGGGTGTAAGGAATGTAGGTAGGATGAGCTCGCCGGCACTATACGTTAGACACACACGGCCTGGTGCGAGCTCGTTCGCGGGGGTACGGTCGGGATAGCTTGCCGGTTCAATGCGTTCTACACACACGGCCTCGGGCAAGCCGGTTCGCGGTAGGAAGGGTGGGAGCGTCCTTCGGCTCCATGCGTTAAACACACACGGCCTATAAAGGACCGGGGTTCCAATCCGGGGCGAACGCGTTAAACACACACCGCCACGCCGGACTGGGGGAGGCAGCCGTTGTTCTCAGTGCGGGCTGAGAACATCGACTGCTGGCTCTCGGCGGCGCGCACGGGGTTTTATAGCCGCGGCGCTTGCTGTGGGTGGCCGGCGTGGGGTGTGGTGGTCCTCCATTCTTGCGGTGCGTTCTTTGACTGGTGTTTTAAATTCCTCCGGTTTACCTTCTTCGGATCGTTCGGGGTCCCTTACTGTCTCCACTAATCGCTTCCTCAGCTGCTCCACCGTCAAACCTTCAGTTTCGAGGCCTCTGGTACTGATTTCACGGATCAGGTCCTCCTTTTTCAGTTGGTATATCCACGATGTCGGCATTGACGGGGCGTTTTGAAAGTGACTTTACAGATAAGTGTTTTTACTTACTAGTTTTCTGCGGCTGCTGAGATCCGACTGGTGTTGCGGCTACGACTCACCAATACGGTTCCGGACGGGAGGGTGGGCTTCTCGACGGTTGTTGTCGAACGGCGGCTAAATCACGGGGTTTTCTGCAACACAAGGTTATTACACTCCCCACCCTAGTTCCTTCTACTCTCGATAAGTAAACTGAATGGATTCCAATATTGTATTTATATTTCCCTTCCTCCTGAGCTAGTGAGCTCCCCTGTCTGTGAGTTATTCAGTTGGGCGCCAAATGTGATGGTTGCCGTGAGGGCAGCCATACATATCCCTCGACCTGAAGGGTTGTGCGAGGGTTTCCAGACTAACTCAGGGTTTGGAGGATAGGGTGAAGTTAAACACTCAGTTACTACAATATAAGTATGGGTCTTTTATGCCCTTTATTGATAAGAATGGTTAGTGCTTAATAAATGAGTACTAAGGTTAAGTCTACGCGGTCGCGGAGCCCGGGCCCAGGAGTTGGTGATACGTTCCCCCCTGAGGGGGAAAGGGTGTAAGGAATGTGGGAAGGATGAGCTCGCCGGCACCATACGTTAGACACACACGGCCTGGTGCGAGCTCGTTCGCGGGGGGTACGGTCGGGATAGCTTGCCGGTTCAATGCGTTCCACACACACGGCCTCGGGCAAGCCGGATCGCGGTAGGAAGGGTGGGAGCGTCCTTCGGCTCCATGCGTTAAACACACACGGCCTATAAAGGACCGGGGTTCCAATCCGGGGCGAACGCGTTAAACACACACCGCCACGCCGGACTGGGGGAGGCAGCCGTTGTTCTCAGTGCGGGCTGAGAACATCGACTGCTGGCTCTCGGCGGCGCGCACGGGGTTTTATAGCCGCGGCGCTCGCTGTGGGTGGCCGGCCGCGTCGTGGGTGGTCCGCCGGCCGCGCCCCGCTCCCCGCGGTGACGTCGCGGGTCGTGACGTCACAATTTTACCATTTAGTAAGCGGTTGAAACTTTGTCTTGTATACAAGACGACGGCGTTAGTGTATCGTACTATCGTTGTCTTGTATAGGTGACAACGGCGGTCAAAGGGTTAAATTGTCGAAAGGGCCTCTGCGTGTTGGCTTCGGCTCCGCGTACGCCTCCCAAAGGTCCGGAACACCATTGTTCCGTGATGGGTAAGACATACAAAGCAATAATGAATTAATGACTATATGTCAGACAGACGGATAGACAGACAGAGCGGCGCCATAAGGGGACACTTAACAACAGCAGCACCCGGCAAGTTTCAATCCATTCCATGTTGGTTTTCGGTACTTAAAGAAAATTTACTGCGAGGAAAAACCCTCTCTATAATCCTCTCTGGCATGTAAGTTCATATTGCTATGCATATAATTTCATTCAGTCTTACTGCTAGACTTGGCAACATTGTAAATAGTTACCTATCATTCACAAATTATACCTGTCCAAAACCACCATTTAAGTACTTACAGTATCGCGCCTTGAGCCGCTTAGTGTTCGTAAGGCATGCAATGCGACTTCCATTGCGAATGAAATGAGTAATAAATCGCTCCAATGCGCATACAATGAAACATGTGATCCGGCTATTAGGGTATCGTATAGTGTAGGTGCATTAGTCTGCGAGAGTCGCGTCGCCGGCGAGCAAACGGCGCGGTGGCGAGCGGAGAGCGGGCGCTCCGGGTGACCAGTGGCCGCAAGGCGCGAGTGGCGGGCGACAGCGGAGCGGCGCGCGGCTGACCGCCGGACGGCGCTCCCGAGCTCCCGCGGTCTCGCGACCCAGTGCATTCTGTCGCGGACGCAGCTAGGGCACGCTCGGCCACGACTGCCGTCGCCGCGGTCCTTTCGTTACTTTACGACTTATTCCCGCCAAATATTTTACCATACGTGTATACTTCTTCGCATTTCATGGCATAAGTGTTATTTTTTATTTTGTAATGCGTTGTTTTAATGTGTTCTTGATTCTTTTGTTTATGTTTCTACCGAAGTCGACGGAGGCGATTCGATGGCTGTAAGTACTAACAAATTAAAATAAGTGTGTAATAGTTGCGTAGTGTAAATACTTTCTAATAAGTTATTTGACAAAATATAATACAAAATAAAAACTAAAAGGGTCTAGAGGGTTCTTCGATATACCTACATCTTTTAAAAGGACGGACGACACGACGGTTATTTACTTGCCAATAAAATTTTATTCTTATTGTTAGAATTAAAATGTTGAAAGTTTGTGGATTTAATTTATAGTAGAGCCGCCGTTTAATAAAATAGACTATCTTGTAAGTAAGTACCATTTTACTGTTATTAGTATTCTTTGTATCCGGTATCCAACTATCAGTTGAATGAGTATTTAATATTGTTTTAAGCACTTACCTTACTTAGCATGTCGCATGATAGGAAATCGATGTCTTTAAATAATCAGTGTAGTAAACTAGATAGCTCACAATTACAACGGGAATATCTAAGTACTTGTTATAGAGTTTTGTAACTGTGCTTCAGTTACATGAAGTTTTATTACTCGTAGTTGAGTAGGTAGTCATGTATGATTGTCTTATCTTATTTTATTACTACTTATTTAATTTTACTGTGTATGATATTGAGCCCTCTTCTTGTTTTAATACATTACATTACATTTTACTGCCTGCCAAGCGAAAATACCACACAATTTAATTTTACATGCATTTGTTTTTGACTCCGAACCGCATTCGCGATTACGATTTATTTAATCGAATTTATCTTCTAATCTATATTATCTAAATAGGTACCTATATAAAACATTCGTGTATAGAGAGAGGTCTGGCGTATTATGCATCGCGTAAACTGTTCATGGTAGATCTTAAGAGGGCGCAGAGCGTCCAGTGGCTCCCTCAGTAAGGGGATTATGGTTTTTAATAATTTCCATTTCTATATAATCCATGGTACCATAGTTTAGTCTGACTAATTAACCAACTTATCGACTATATGATATAGTTGTATATGTATAATGTACCTACATACTTACTTTTGGATTTATCATCTAAACGGAAAAAAGTTTTCGCCGTAAAGGTGATAAAGCAAAAACTAAGTAAATCGACATTTTGTGTGATAGACCAAAAGTTGGGGAATTAGTATGACTACAACGAGGACACCATGGATTATAGAGAAATGGAAAGGTTTATAAATCACTATCCTTCCAATGAGGCGACACTGGACACTCTGCGCCCTCTTAAATTATGTAAGTAACTAAAGCTCCACCAAGAAAATATTTTTGGTAATTCAAGCTGTGGTGAAAGTAATAATAACTTTTCGCAGATACATCAAGGTGGCAGCGGCTAGTACTTATAGATATTTGATTATTATTAGTAGGTAATAATTATAATAAATCGGCTTAATGCGCTTTTAACCACGAATTAAAATTTTGATTTCAAGAAAACCATTGCATTAAGTGTATCAGCACCTATTTAAAAACAATCTCGTCAGATGAGACTTTCAGTTATTCCGTTTAGGAGCTAGAATGCCACAGGCACACTTATACATACAATAGATAGACACGACGAATCCAACTTATAAGTTCTTTCCACTTTCCACTGTCCGCATTTTTACCTTGAAGGTTAAAAAATAGTTCTGTTTTATCTAAACAGATAGTGTCAGTGACAAACAACGAACGACCACAAAAGTTGTTAATCCATAAAAAATTGGAAATAAGTAACATTCAAATATACCTACATTGTGAATAAATATTAATCCTTTCTTATCGTAAGATCTTGGATAGGTGGGCATTTGGGAGTCAATTTCATTACCTAGACCTAGGCGATTCTAATTATTTCGTTTTTTCAATGTAAGTATGAGTAGGTTAGGTAAAGGTTTGCCTAAGATCATCAGAAATCAGATTTACATTTATAAACATTTGAATGAAATATTCGTTTTCATCTTGTCTAAAAGTATGATGTACTAAAAGTAGCTTAGGTATCATACTCCTTTCAATTATAGGTAGTTTAGCTTTTCGAAAAAAATCCAAACTGCCGCTTATTGGAGTCAGTAAAAGTTAAGATTATTTAATCTTTAATTTAGATTTCCACTATAATACGTTTTTCGTTTGCAGTCTCTCTTTAACTAATTACATACCTACAGAACACCATCGTTTGAATGACTTCTAAGTGAACGACATTAGACGGAGGCAAACAGGTAGGTATTTATTTAAGTACTATTTAGTATTAGTACCTAAATAATTGTAGGCCGGTCTGGTCTATCCGGCATTCTTATAATAGCGGGCCATATAATGTACGTTCGGTCAATCCACCGGAACTTCATAGTGGGTATGTCCGCCGGGCATACGCCAGACAAATTTCTTATACATTGACTAGCTTTAACCCGCGGCTTCGCCCGCGTACTAAACGTAATTTTTAACCGTTTTACAAAAAATGAGGTTTTTTTATTTATTTCACGTCCGCTAAGTTGGATTTGAAAATCGCTGCTGGTTGTTGTTTTTGAAATCAGCGACCCGATAACGACATCCATATCAAATAAAATAGTTGTAACTATTCTTGTTTCCCCTTTACAAACTTTGAACCATCATTTTACCCCTACTTTGAAAATCCTATCTTTTTGCACCCATTCACCTTAAAAGAAACCTACGTACCAAATTTGGAATCTCTAGAACCAGAAATAAACATAAAAACGACACCCATATTGATATTTTGAGATTTCAACCCCATCGCACCCCATCAGGGAAGATGGTATCTAACGTCCGCCTCGTTGGATATTGAAATTGTTATTGTTTTCGAAATCAGCGACCCAATAAACCAAAAAAACGATACCCATGTTGTTTTTTTACTATATTACCCCTTTTCCCCCTTTCGGGGGTTGGTTTCTCAAAAAGCCTAAATTTGCTAAATTTGCAATCTCTAGCACCAGAAATAAACATATAACGACACCCGTAGTGATATTTTTAGATTTCGACCCCATCGCTTCCCAATAGGGGAGATGGTATTTCACAATCGCCACGTTGGATTTAAATATCTACGTTGTTTTCGTAATTAGCGACCCAACAAACAATAAAAACGATACCCATGTTGTTGTTTTTTACTTTTTCACCCCTTTTCTCCCTTGTACCCCTTAAAAAACCTGAAACAGGTGTTAACTCATTTATTTTTATTAATACTCCTATATTCAAGTAGAATAGTCCAACTTATCTTGTTTCCCCATACCAACTTTGTACCCCTATTTCACCCCCTTTGGAGATGAACTTTGAAAACTCCTTTCTTTGTGCACCCCTACACTTTATAAGAAACCTAAGTGCTAAATTTGGAATCTCTAGGAACAGAAATAAACATATAACGACACCCGTAGTGATATTTTTAGATTTCGACCCCATCGCGCCCCAACAGGGGAAATGATATTTCACAATTGCCACGTTAGATTTTAAACTCTACGTTGTTTTCGTAATCAGCGACCCGATAAACCATAATATTGAAATAATTGAATATAATTATTGAAAAGAAAATTTAACATTGGAAAAGTTAATGAGAAAATATTTTTATTTTTATTTTTTTTCGTCTATTTTATTTTGGTTTATTTTAAATTATTACTTTACTTTACTTTACTCTACTTTATTTTAATAAAAACGACAGTCCAATTTATATGTTTGTACCAACAGGGGAGATGGTATTCCACATTCGCCACATTGGATCTTCAAATCGTTGCTTTTTTCGTGATCAGCGACCCGAAAAACCATATAAACGATACACATGTTGATTTTTTCACTTTTGCACCCCTTTTATCCCTTTCAGGGGTTAAATTCTCAAGAAACCTGAAACCCGTGTTTACTCATTTACCTTAAAGAATACTCCGGTGAAGTTTCGGATAATTCTTTAGAACCAGAAATTTACATAAAAATGACACTCATATTGATATTTTGGCATTTCAACCCCATCGCATACCAACAGGGGAGATGGTATTCTACATTTGCAACATTGGATCTTCAAATCGTTGCTTTTTTCGTGATCAGCGACCCGAAAAACCATATAAACTATACCCATGTTAACTTTTTCAACTTTTCACCCCTTTCAGGGGTTAAATTCTCAAAAACCTGAAACACGTGTTTACTCATTTAACTTAAAGAATACTTCTGTGAAGTTTCAGATAAAATAGTCTAACTAATCTTGTTTCCCCATACAAACTTTGGACCCCCGTTTCAACCCCTTAGGAGGTGAATTTTGAAAAATCCTTCCTTAGTGCTCGCCTACACCATAAAAGGAACCTACGTGCCAAATTTGAAGTCTATAGGACCAGCCGTTTGGGCTGTGCGTTGATATGTCAGTCAGTCAGTCAGTCAGTCAGTCAGCTTCTTCTTTTATATATTTAGATTGGTAGATCTGGCCGCTATGCCCGAACGTATATGGATATGGCCGGCAAATCTCTGTAACCAAACTTCACTTCGGTGCGATAGTTATTACCTTTTAACATAATTAGTAAGTAGACTAGATCTAGATAGACTAGATATATTCTGGCCGGTGGTTATAGTATTTATTAAAGAAGCCACACATATTCGGTATTAGGTCACTTTTCAACCGACTTCAATATTTCTAAAGGAGGAGGTTCTCATTTCGTCTTTTTTTTTAAATGGATGTTCACCCATAACTCCGTCATTAATCATTACTAAACCGATTTGTTTTTTTTTTTGTTTTCTGAAAGTAGATGGTTCCAGGTTGGTCCCGTTTTTTTAAACATCCATTTCTGATGATGGGATCCATGAGGAACTGAGGGAACTCCTCAAATTTGAAAGGCACATGCATAGTAATTTGGGTATTTTCTTGAGAAACTTGAGCATTTCTTTACAAAACCTACCAGTTTGGTGGAGCAGACCTGATGATGACGACCAGGGATGTCAAAGAGGAACTGCTCTATAATTCGCGGGCCCCAGCTGTATCTTCTGATTTGAGACATTCATCTTTTGTTTGTTACGAAATGCCTTCGAGGTAGTCCTATTTGATTTTAATGAAATTGTGATGATGGATATCATGAGGAATTAATGGAGCTGATGCTGAACCCTGGCAGTACCTAATGTAACTCAGGTTTGGTGCAACATAGGTGACTGCTCTTCTCATGATTTGATTCGTGTTAACGAGCAATTACGAGAGCAGTTCACAAGATGGAGCTGATGCTGAACCCTGGCAGTACCTAGTGGAACTCAGGTTTAGTGCAACATAGGCAAGTGCTGTTTTCATCATTCGATTCGCGTTAACGAGCAAGTAGGAGAGCAGTTCACAAGATGGAGCTGATGCTAAACCCAGGTAGTAGGTACCTAATGGAACTCAGGTTTGGTGAAACATACGCGTGTGCTGTTTTCATTAATCGACTCATGTTAACGAGCAATTAGGAGAGCAGTTCACAAGATGGAGCTGATGCTGAACCCTGGTAGTAATATGTATGTATGTATGTAAGTTTTAAATACGGTGTAAGGAAAATTAACAAAATAAAAACATAAATTACATTTTTTACATAAAACTCCCGTAAGTATTTACTCCCGTCAATATTGTCTATTTTCGACAATATTGACGGGAGTAAATATTGTCGAACGCTCGACGTGTTTCGGATTTCACACTGCGCGCAGCAGCTCGCTCGCATTTTTCCTTTGTTTGTGAGAAGGTACCTCGAAGGTGGTCCCATTTAATTTTAGCTGTGATATTATGATGCAATCCCTGATGCATTTAGAGAGCTCCTTAACTTTTCACTCATATGGTGAGTAATATGGTTGAAGTTAACTGCAATACATAATTCGCTTACTTTAACTTTTACCGGGAAGTCCAATTGAAGTCGGTTTTTTTTTCTTTAAAATTATAAGTTACTTACCTATCTTTATCTCCGGCAGAATGTTACTGACTATTTGTTCGAAATGACCCCGAATCATTGCCCGAATACCTTAGGTAATCCTATAGAACATTCAGGCGTAGTTATGTTTATTCTAATTGTCATAAAATACCTACTTATCTATATATTTTAATCATTCACAATGTTGATACATAATACTAAATCTTACGCTTCCGATTATGGTCGAAATGCTTAGAGTCCGACTAAGCTACGTTTGGATTGATTCTGGAAGCAAGCAGACTGTGAAAGTGTTAAGTAGTTAAGTGTAAAGAGTCGTAAGAGTTACACCTAAATTGTAGTTTTTCACTCTTTGATCATTGATCTTGAATGGACTTTAAACCAGTTGAGCTGTGCCCATACCTTTTTCCTTAGTCAGTGCCTTATTTCTGTCTGTGTATTTCTAAGTAATTAAATATCATAATTGCATAGAACTTTAACGTTTAAAATAATTTAACACTTTCGCAGTATCTAATATCAAAATCGAGGCAACCTTAGCTTGGTCTAACTCCAATAATTTCGGCTGGAGCGGAAGTGTATCTATATATCTTATCCTCGAAGCTCAAAGCGAGCTGTTGGTAATTTTGAGTTACCAACAGCTCGCTTTGGTAATTAAAATCTTAGGAACAAAAAACCATCAGTTGATTAAATCCAATATTCTGATAAACATTAATCACGATGAAGGTTACCGACGGCAATCGAAGCATCCACCGGTGATTATTGATGATCGAGGTCGATCGCAGATGCCTATGGGCTGGCAATTATCTCCGACTAGGACGGATAGGATGGTTAGCATCTTACTGTCTATCGCGTCGTGCCTCACCCTTGTAACGTATTTCCATACCTACTTGTTAGAGCGTGACAGCCACGGTGACACACGATAAACTCGACTATCTCGAGCCAACATGAGCATTGAATGATCTGAATGATTTTATTTATGGTTGAATGGTTTAAACGGTTAATAATTTATTTACTTACCCAAAATAATATATCAATTCACTTAACTAAAGAAATATGAAATGTCGTAACTTAAATATCCAGGTGCTAGTGTGCAAAATATGTAGTAATTAATATATTATATATTTACCCATATATATGACATCGAAATGACATATATTGCCAATAGAGGGCTTTCATGCGTAATAAAACTGTCAATTCACTTGAGACGCTGAATGCGATTACATATGTACAAATTACAATAGTCACCTATTCATAAAAGTGGTTTTCTGTTCAAGCTGGGATCAAAGTGGCACTTTTCCGTTCCAGGACTACAAATTTTTCGGGCATTAACTAGTGGCATCGTGGTGTTGGTATGATGCTGATTTCGGTTTTATTTTTTCCTCTTAGTTGGTGTGAAAAGCAGTATACCTATATCAGACGGTATCAAAATTATTAGGCGTTAACGATTGAATCCCTCATAACGCTCAGGATTCTACTTTATTGTAGAATCCATCGCTTCATTCGGAATTCAATGTACTCGCCGGAAATATTTCATTTTGATCCCTGGTAACACAATCTACTACTGAATAGGACAAAGTGTGCAGATTGTTTTTAATCAATTAAGCTACTAGTTTCATAAATGCCTAATATTTATCTTGAATACGGCAAATTGATCTAAGTCCATATTTTTTTAGACGCTAGTATACCTACAGGTAATTCATTGACTTATAGGTACGGTATCAGTACCTCTAGCATCGCATGAGCATCCATGTGCCCTGAGTCTCCTTGGATCAGATGTACTTATACACCCCTGTTTCCTACGTGAAACACCGTGCATAAATCTGAATATTTTACTTAAAAACGAACCTTAAATTCACGACTTCAATCTCAATATTCTACGTATTCTGGCGTACGATTTTCAAAATATTTAGGATATGTAATGTGCAGTTGATGGCCAATGATTTGCAAAGATTTCATCAGTGGACACTGATTTTCGTTAGGGCACAGAATAAATAATAGTACCCTCTGTTTTGATGTTCACGAATGCCGCCTTTTTACGTGCCTATTAATTATTATTAGCACGGACCACACGCGAGCCGCGCTGTCATTGAGTTCTATTGCCCGGCGCGAAGGTCGATATTACTCCGCACCTCGCCGAAGATAGGGTTGTCATTTTTTTGAACGACGTCGGTGGCAAACAAGCATACGGTCCGCCTCGGCGACAATAAGATATTTCAATGTACATATCACCTACGCATCTTGTACCTACCCTTGATCCAATAATATACACACACAGAATACGCGAATTATAAATATTAAATAGCACGCGTGGTATATCTACATGCATAAATTATTACACTTAGCAGCTACTTCGGTAAATAACACCAAAAACATAACAGGCGTGTGACCGCAAACCGTAACGAAGATCCTAAAGTCTATCTCCATCTCTGTCACACTTACTATTCGAGTGACAGAGACGGAGATAGACTTTATGATCTTCGTTACGGCACAGAATACATATTAGTACAAGTACAAAAATCCCTCTCCAACAACTCGTTTAAAGAAATAACGACTCATGTTACGATAATACTAAGTTAAAATTCCGACCGCGCAACGCTGAATGCCTACAATTATATTCACGTAAAGTGCGCTCTCTTTCTATCGCGTAACTCGTTCCTTTTATGATGATATCAATGTTGTCTTCTTTTAATATAATCTGAATACTTAGTTACTACCTTTTTATATTGCTCTACTTTAGCTCGAATAAACCTAAGATATGTCTAAGTGGTATGTAGGTTTAATTCTAATAAATTTGCGTGCAACCAGTTAGGCATACGTACTTACTTAGATAGGTACCTTAATTGAAACAGGCCTGATGAACCTACCCAAAGGCCTTGAATAATTCCGCCCTTTAGTTATTTTAATATAAATAAAATTCTGTGACGGCGGTCGAATCAGTACGTAGGTATGCGACGAACAACTCTCGCGCGTGCGTCACCGCTCGCCCGTGAGTCCCTACTGATTTTGCCCCTAGCAAGGGGTACTTACAGTTCGATACCTACACGCGCGAGTGGGACAGGCCTGGTTAGGGTACGGGCTTCCATACATGAGACGGTAATTTCCTTTGACAGATTAACTCCGGGTTAGCGGCTAACCCTGGGTTGTTCAAGTTGGCCTAACTACGAGTAACTATTTTCCGCGCGTTCCTTTTGGTCCCGGCCTACCCTACCCACCCATGTAGAACCTACTATTTCTCGTTACCCTCATCGGCCTCATCTTTAGGGTTCCTTAGCGAAAGCGTGTTAACGCCACACTATTGCTATATATATAAATAAGTCTACTTACTTACAAATAGAGGCCTGTGCAAAACCAATAGACTTTAAGAGGCTGTTGAAGGATGAAGTAAACGCATATCACCTGTATTAACATCTACAATACGACATATATCTGGGAAACCGACCGAAGCTGCGAATACTGTAAAACGGGCGTTATTTTCGATTTTCGCCAAATTATATTTTAAATTACATTAGATAAATAGATAATTTTTGAGTTCTGAGGCACTAACTACGTGCGTGGTATAGTTTTTATCTTGCACATCAATATATATCATGCCGAATTTGACCTAATATGTATTGTCAATTTGACGAATATTTTAATTACATATTTTACTATTTCATTCATTATATTAGATCACAGACACATTTTAGTACCTAAAATAACTACAAAAGTAACAACGGGAGTGGATCATTATCCTGATCGCATTAACATTACAAGCAAAGTGCTTTGGATTCGCAGCCTAGTCTACATAAGCTGCAGTTTTAATCACATTACAGTGGCAGGTGACTCCCAACCAGACTGACACGTTACAATCGTATTCACGCACGGCTCCCGCAAAATGGCATGTGTAACAATGTAATTCACGCATTTCGCAAGCTCAATTGTCGTTAGCGGACGGGCGAGGTGAGTCTATAAGCCGTAACACGAGCCCCGACGGCGGCCGCCCCCGTGTCCGCTCGCTCGTCCTAATTGTACATTGCACTAATGAGCGGCGTTGTTCCGTTGCAACCCGCAATCATTCGCCCGAGATTACACCCTGCAACGCGGCGGGAAATGTGAGGTGCGTCCACTCCAGGAATTCATCAATAATGCTCCAGTGTGGAGCCTGGATTCAACGTTGAGCCTAGCCCAGTTTAGAACCAGTGTATATAATTAAACACTGTATATATATGTCTTTTATATGTACTATCGCGTTCAAGATTGCATGAGCAGATTATGAATGAATTAATTCATAAATTGCCCATGCACTTTTGGACGCGTTTGTACATATGTCTATGGATTTATGTAATAGTACCTACCCACAGCACAAGCCTTATTGAGACACTGAAATCATTGAGTTTTCTGCCCTCGGAAGTTTTAATTTCTAAGGACCACTTGCACCACCCAGGGTTAGCCGCTAACCCGGAGTTAAGCTGTTCAATTCCATACAATAAACCGCTTAACTTCGGGTTATGTGACTAACCCCGGGTGGTGCAAGTGGCCCTAAGTATAGACCTAATTTTAATAATCTTATCGTACATGAAAGACTTAGGAAAAATGCGACTATACGTTTTGGTTCCGTCAGTCAATTTCAGCAAGATGAGATATTTTGGTAGGAATGTATCTTATTAAATCCGCATTTCCGCATCCCGTTTCTACACCACGGTGAGGATGGCCACCGACAGAAACCGATGGCGGCAATTCGTGAAGAATAAAGTGATGCCATGATGGTCACGATCCTCAGTCATGAGGGACCGACTGAAGAGAGAGATCTTATTAAAAATAGTTGGTGATCAACTTAATACTTACAATGTGGTATATTACTAATTAAGAGGGAAACAGCCGACAGCTGCTGCGTTACTTACTTGAGGGGAGATGTTGATGATGACAGTGTTTTTCTTAAAAATGCAAAAAAATGTACTTACTATACACTTACCTACCTAGTGTAGTTAAGTATTCCCATTTAGCCGCGCCGGTAATATACCCCTGTCCGAGCTTAGTGCTAAGGATTCTATGACTGCCGGACCGGCGTAGGTAATATTTTTGGCGTAGTAAGCATAAAATATAATATCTTTTGTGTAAGTGATTGCCGTGAGACGCGCGGGCTCAGTTTCGCCGAGTTAGCAAGGGCCGTGTGTGGTAGACCGAAAAAAATGATTTCCCTCGCTCGAGTTCCCATCGTGACTTTTCCAGGCGGCCGTCCCGTGCATCTGGCGGGACTTATTATTAGGGGACTGCTCTTAATGCTTTCTTAGGTATTTTTATATGGATGCCGTCTTAGTTTTACGATTGTGATTTTTATTGAATTCTTTCATCCGGGTTACGTGCTCGCGGTGTGCATGCGAGTGAAGGTGAAATACGAGCCACTTTACTGGATTTATTTTATGGCGTTGTTTGGGCACAGATTTCCCTGACGTTTAAGTGCGGGTGCTGCCTACACTTTGAAGTAGATACAAAATTAGTTTCATTTGTGACAATAATAAACTTAGGTAGTTACTTAACTTTAATGTTGCCGTTTATGTAATCTTATGATATGATTAGGTTTTTTGAAGCGTGTATTCTACAAGAAAATTGCTAGACCAATTTTGACAGCTCGACATTGCCTAACAGTCAAGGTCATATATATAAATTATACTCTGATAAACCAAGTCTGACAGTAGTTTATTTTATTTATATGCCTGACTAAGTGATTGAGAGCAAGTCGGACTCGCCCACCGAGGGTTGCGCACAAAGGGTGCTCCCCCATTCCCATACACGCGCGGAAATCTCAGTGCGCGGCAATTATACGATTTCCCATTTTTTTAATTTTTTTTCTAAGCCTACGGGAAGTGTCCTAAACATTTTGAGTCTCTTTGCAAATATATGGAAAAACACCTATACATGCACGCAATTCTCAGTGCGCGGCAATCATAATTTTTCGGATTATTTTTTGTACATGTGCTTTTTGCCAAATTCCTTGTTTATAGGTCAATTGGAAGTACCTTATATATTTAAATTCCCATTGCATATGTATGGGAAATGCGACATAAACGGTCGTATCTTTTGATTGCGTTGACGTAGATGTTTGTTTTTTTCACAGCTTTAAGGAACCGCAAAACTGTGTATGCAGTACTAATTTCAACTTGGTACCTTTACGCGTTCTCGAGATAAAGGGTGCTTACAGACGTACGGATGGACAACAAAATGATCTTACAAGAGTTTCATTTTTTTCCTTTTTAGGTACGAAACCCTAAAAAAGGATCCATATAGATTTAAAAAAAACTATTGTCAGACTATAGTTAAGTAACAATTTATTCACACGCTTTTATGCATTTTACAGTAAATTAAATGTTCACTCCAACAAAAAGTTTTCATGGCCCGGGCGACAGCTTTGTGTTTCGAATTATACTTTTAAATATCTATTATAAGCAAGTAGGTAAATAATATTACTTTCTGGAACAAATAATATATGATTTAAATTAACGACAATAACGTCTCACTTTGTTAAATACCTATTAGGTATTTAATTGTAAACCCTATGACCGCAATTCACTGCCTTTTTTAAGTTTAACCTGTTTTTCTCTCTCGCATTTTTTGTCTATTGAGTGCAATGAAAAATATTAAATATACTTGCTGACTCGTGCCAGTTACGGTACCTACTCTACAAAGCATATCAATATATTTTCTTTAGAATCCTGGCCAATCGATAAGAACGTAAAAATAGCTTGGTGTTATGCCGTTAGGTATAGAAACTGTGCGTATGTCATATAACTTGTTCGCGTTTAATGTTTTATTCGGGGAAAGAGCATCTTGAACAATAAGCGCAACAAGCGGCGCACGATTCATTTGATCTGACACGAATTTATCCGCGCCGCGGGCTCTTTATTTACACTACGGCTGCATTCACTTTGTCCTGACAAATTCAATAAATTACCCACATCCTCGCCGCGAACTGACGTCTGTTTATCTTTTATTGTAGCCGCTGATGAGTTGCTCATCCGTATCGATGGCTCCTTTTAATGGCCGTCAAAGTTGCCAGACCGACCTAATTTTTACCCGACTACTAGGATTTTAAGGGTCCGTAGCACAATTTCGATTTGATTTTGATATAACATCAAAAAGCAAGATTGCTTATGTACGTAATTCCTAAAGATGCAGGCCCTAATACACTTTTAATAGAACGATCTCATTTTCAAAAGTCAAAATTCCTTTTCAACCGACTTCAATATTTCACAAAAGGAGGAGGTTCTCAATTCGACTGAATTTTTTTTTTTATTTTTTTTTTTAATGGATGTTCACTCATAACTCCGTCATTACTGAACCGATTTGAATTTTTTTTTTGTTTTCTAAAAGTAGACGGTTCCTGGTTGGTCCCGTTTTTTTCAAAATCCATTTCTGATGATGGGATCCATGAGGAACTGAGGGAACTCCTCAAATTTGAAAGGCACATGCATGCTGATTTGGGTGATTTCTTAAGAAACTCGAGCATTTCTTTACGAAAATCATCAATTTGGTGGAGTGGACCTGATGATGAAGACCAGGGATGGCAAAGTGGAACTGCTTCGTAATTCTCAGGACTATGATCCGATTTTAAAAAATATTTTTTTGTCTGTATATAGATGGTTTCAGGATTGTCTCGTTTTTTTCAAAATCAATTTCTGATGATGGGATCCATGAGGATCTGAGGGAACTCCTCAAATTTGAAAGGCACATGCATGATGATTTGGGTAGTTTCTTAAGACACTCGAGCATTTCTTTACGAATATCATCAATTTGGTGGAGTGGACCTGATGATGAAGACCAGGGATGTCAAAGTGGAACTGCTTGGTAATTCCCAGGACTATCGTCCGATTTAAAAAAATATTTTTTTTTCTGAAAATAGATGGTTCCAGATTTGTTCCGTTTTTTTCAAAATCAATTTCTGATGATGGGATCCATGAGGAACTGAGGGAACTCCTCAAATTTGAAAGGCACATGCATGATGATTTGTGTAGTTTCTTAAGACACTCGAGCATTTCTTTACGAACATCATCAATTTGGTGGAGTGGACCTGATGATGAAGACCAGGGATGGCAAAGTGGAACTGCTTGTTAATTCCCAGCTCTATCATCCGATTTGAGACATTCATCTTTTCTTTGTAAAGAAATACCTTCAAGATAGTCCTATTTGATTATAGTTCTATTTTGATGATGGGCTTCATGAGGGATTGAGAGAACTCCTCAAATTTTAACGGCACATGCATTCTGATTTGAGGGTTTCCTTAAGTAACTAAAACAGTGTTTTGGCGGAGCCAAAATTTTGATGAACTTGATCTGATGATGAAGACCAGGGATCGCAAAGTGGAACTGGTTAATAAACCTAGCTCTACTTATTATCCTAGTTGTGACATTCATCTTTTTGATTTGATTTATATTCTGATGATGGAGTTCTAGAAGAATTCAGAGAACTCTTCAAATTTGAACGGCAGGTTAATTGTGATTAGAGGGTGTTCATAATTAGCTTAGGCATTTTCTTACTATGGCCATCATTTTGCTGGAGTGGACCTGATGTTGATAATCAGGGATGGCATGATGAATATGCTCGTTAATTTACAGTCTGTCATCCAATTTAACACATTGTTATTTTGTTTGTTTAAAGGCCTACAAGGGAGTTCCGTTTGATTATACTTCAAATGTAATGATGGAAGCCCTAGGACATTAAGAAAGCTCCTCAATTTTCGATCGTATACGTGCGGTGTATTGGATATTTGTGAAGTAAACTGGCTAACTCAAACAAATTCTTAATTTCACTTTTACCGGGAACCAAATGAAGTCGGTTTTTTTTTCTTAAAAATTATTTCAAAATATGCCTAATGTCAATACTTTGAAACTCAACATTTCCTAGTTCCTAGTAGTTCAAAAAGCCCAATGACAATTTCTCGAAGAGGTTTACCATAGCGAGTATAGGTATGTATAAATGAATAACCCAATATTAATTTGCCCCGCGCGAAGCGAAAATGAAACAATTAGATTGGTACGTTAAACTAAGGTAAGCTAAACGTAGAAATAATTAATGTCGTTCGAAATTTCGTAATAGGTATATTAATCTAAAAACGTATTTTCATACATTAGCAATATTGCACTTTAGACTTTTTAATAAAAACTTTTTAACAAGAAATAAAACCGACTTGAAAAATAAAATCTATTCATATTTATTTGTTGTATTGTAAGGTTCGAAAAGGATGAGAAATCAAACAAATAGAGGTTTGGTACACCACATAGCGCTACCAACTAATACGTTTGAAGTCCAAGCCAAATAGACACATTACCGGTCAATAGTAAACTAAAACTAAACCTCACCCTTTCTCTCTGAAAACGAATAAATATGGTATGGTTCTGTACCTCCATTTGTTTGATTACTCATCGTTTCCGAAGTTTACAGCAAATAGAAATTAATACATTTTATTTTTCACATTTTGAAGTCGGCTTTATTTTTTGTTAGCATGTGTTTATTTGTCTAATCTAGTTAGTAAATAATAGTTTAATAGTATGAGTAACGTAGAACAAAAATGAATTAGTGAGCTCGTAATTATCAGCTTAAGTATAAGCTGATAACTTACTTTGTAACTGGTGACCGAAGTGGTGGCTTCCTCGCACAACGTATCAATCAGCATTGCGATACAACGAGAAAATGCCGCCAGCATCCTAAGTACAATGCCTCAAGAACCTATTTTAGATTTAAGGTAGGTAGAGGTAGGTACTTTACACTTACTGTGTATATTTTGAAAATATATGTTTTACTTAAAGTATAAGTTAAGTTCCACATGTATCCCCTGGTCTCCATCTTCAGGTCTACTTCACCAAATTTATGATTTTACAGAAAAAATACTTAGGTCACTTAAGAAAACACAAAAATCGCTATATATGTGCCTTTGAAAATTAGGAGTTCCTAAATACCTCATGGATCCCATCATCAGATTAGCACCTAATTCATATGGGACCAACTTAGGCCCACTTGCACCACCCAGGGTTAGCCGCTAACCCGGAGTTGAGCTGACAAATTCCATACAAAAAAACGCTTAACTCCGGGTTATGCGGATAACCCGGGTGGTGCAAGTGGCCCTTAGAGGTGATTCCTTTCTGTCAAAAAAAGAAATGCTCAAATTGGACGACGAAGCTCGAAATTATCGGCTTACGTATTTGAAGTTCCACATGCCATCCCTGGTCTCCATCATCAGGTTTGACTTCCGAAATTTATGGTTTTATGCAAGAAATTGCAGGTTTGTTGAAGGAATAATTGTAAAGCACGAATAAAATCATTTATTAAATGTAATAAATGTTTTGATTCATGTTTCTTTGTTTTTAAGTTCTCACACAACACATTTATATATAGGTAATAAATTATAAATCCAAAGAGATGTCTTATACTACAGAAAAAGTGACCAAGGGGCACCGGGGGCCTTGGTCACTTTTTTGTTAGGAACCCCTCTTTGGGTATAGACCTCCAATTCGCTCCATTCGTCTCTGTTCTTAGCCTTATTTAGCCAGTTTTGTCCGGCTGTAGCATCGCATGTTGTGTCATCGCTCCAACACGTTCGCGGTCGTCCTGGGTTTCTCTTTCCGCTGGGGCCTTTCCATTTCGTTATTTTTTTGTCCACCTCTGGTCTTTGTACCTCGCTAGGTGTCCGGCCCATCGCCATTTTCATTTAAGGACAAAGTGTAACGCATTCGTGATCTTTGTTTCATTCCCTATGCGTTCACTTCTTACCTTATGGATTCTCCTCAAGTTCAACATGCTTCTTTCCATACTGCGTTGTGTCGTCGTTACTTTGGTTTTTGTCTTCAACGTGTGGGTAAAATATTGGTATCCATTATAATGTTTTTCATATTCATAGGATAGTCCCCTTTAAAGATTTCTTTAAGAGATCAATATTTATTCCAACTTATCATTATTCGTCGTTCTATTTCGTCTTGTGTTGTGTGTTATCATTTATCATTGCTAAGAGAATCTTCCTTTCCTAGGTATATGTAACGTTGAACATATTTTAAAATTGTTTCTTTTAGATGAATTGGTTGTTGGAAGCTATTCGTTATTATTTTACGATTCATTTTTAAACCTACTTTTTCGCTTTCTTCGCTGAGTGAGTTAATCATTATTTCTATTTGTTTGCTGTTAGAGGCGAGTAATACTGAGGTGGCTTAGATACCTTTTTTTTTTTTTTTTTTTTACGTGGAGGAATGCATTTAGGCATCCCGCCTAGCCGGGGAACTAGGACGGGTATGTGGGACTCGCAGGTCCGGACCCGCACTACCCACTAAACCATCCACGGTATGCCCTCTTGCAGCGTTGGTGACGGTGACACGGGATTGCCCTAGGCTCACAACCGCGAACACCGCCTGCTGCGACAGCCGAAGCTGTCCCCTCCTTGAGGCCGAAGCCCCTGGAGCCGAAGCTCCCCCGCCCGAAGGTAGCGTGCAGGGCGACACCACACGCTGGTCCCTCATGACAACCTCCACGCCGGGAGCGAGATGGAAAAACCCCGGGTTCCACCCCTCAGGTTGCCTTTGCGATTTTTTATAGAGGTGGTCATCCTCGCAGCCACCACGCCGGCGCCGGCCAGCAGTGGCAACCCCCGGTCCGTCATCATAGGCCCTCTGCCTAGACAGGGTACGGGACCGCAGTTTTATACAGGACAGCGGCATTCCTGTCGGCAGACCCGGAGGCCCCCTCACGCCAACACTCAGAAGTTCTCTCCCTCAATGAGAGTACTCCCTGTGCGGAACCCCCCAACCCCCCCTGACAGGATATTTGCAGCACCAGTAAGAAATCCTCGGAATCTTCCAAGAGATCGCTTACCGTTGCCCCCAGGAAGCACCGTCCAGGAACCCTTCCCTTTTTCCCGGATCAACCGGATCAAGGAGAATGGGAAGAGCCCTGGCACTCGAGGAGGTTTCCCGTTGTAGCCCCCTGTGGCTTAGATACCTGCCATTTATTATTATACCCTCTTGTTGCCAGTTCAATTTAGAAAATATAGTCTCTAGAACGGCGATAAAAAGTTTCGGTGAAAGGGGATCTCCCTGCCTTACGCCTCTACGTATTGAAATTATATCGCCTCTTGTTTCCAGTTTTACTCTGCTAGTACTATTCTTATACAAGTCTTTTATTAAATTGATATATATATATATCTCTCTCTCTCTTCCTAGCTATTAATCCCATATGGTAGTGGGGTCAGCTTTCTTTATCTGGCTTTTCCACTTCGCTCTATCCTTGACATCGTATTCGGAAATCTTGCACTCAGCCATGTCCCTCGCACGACATCCCTCCATCTTGTCTTTGGTTTTATGTTTTATTAATTTCAGCCTGGTAGAGCGCTGTCCAGAGCGCCTACCACGAACCGCAAACGAAAGTATACCTCCCTTTCGCACTTGTGATTTCTCACTCAAGTGCGACAGAGAGGTGAAACTTCGTTCGTGGTTCGTGGTAGGCCTTCAGATAGAGTCGGAAGAGATAGTATCGAATGGTTTCGCGTAGTCAACGAAAGCCTCGTATAAGGGTTCTCTAAATTATCTGTGCTTCTCTATGATTTGTTGCATGACATGTAGATGATCTTTGATCTGTTGTTGAAAAGCCAGAGCGAAATCCCGCTTGCTCTATGGGTTGGATATTTTCTATTTTCGCGTTCAGTCTACTTTGTAAAATTGATGAGAACAGTTTATATATATATATACCTACTTGACAAGAGGCTGATTGGCTGATAGTTAGCAATATCTTAAATTAAATTGCTGATATAACACCAGGTAAATAAATAAATAGGATTGGAATGTCATAAAATACACCTACTTCATTTTTAGGGCTCCATACCAAAATGGTAAAAAAGAAACCCTTATGGTGCGTCTCAGTCTGTCTGTCTGTCTATCACATAGTCACATAGCGATTTTAAATTTGGAATAATTATATAAGGTTAACCCAGACACATTTAGAGTAGAGAGGATTTATACATTTCAATTTATTTTTAATGAAAAATGTCCGATAAAGGAGAGGACTAAAATTGAAAGTTTAGTAACTGGGTCATGTGGGATATTTGAAAGGGCTTGATTTGCACACTTACTATAATTATTTATTTATAACCAAAAAGGTAAAAAAAAACTATTCTCCCCCCTTTATATCCTTGAAGGGAAACTCTGAAATTTGTACCCAACGTTAAAATTATCATACTTAAACATTACTGGAAAAATTATATTGACCCTATCTTCACAATATTGTTTAATTTATTAAAACTCTTCTGAACTAAATTCGAAATTTTACCGCCTTAGATTGTTTTTTTTTTCTTTAAATTTATATGATATCATGCTGTAAGTACCGACTTTAAAAAATATAATAAAACCGGCCAAGAGCATGTCGGGCCATGCTCAGTGTAGGGTTCCGTAGTTTACCGTCCGTCACAATAGGTGAACTCAAAAGGGGCTTTAATAAATACCATGCCCATAACAATAATAAAAACCGGCTAAGAGCATATTAATATACTTAGACCGGGTTACTCACGTCTATAAAGTCGAAAATAGCTCGACATGTTTCGGGACGGTCCGCGCCCCATAATCATGAGTGAGAAGCGCTTGCCGCGATACACATGCCATAACATAACATAACATGTCGAGCTATTTTCGACTTTATAGACGTGAGTAACCCGGTCTAAGTATACGGCTAAGAGCATGTCGGGCCATGCTCAGTGTAGGGTTCCGTAGTTTACCGTCCGTCACAATTAGGGCATGCAGTACCGGTACCGGTTCCAAGAATTGGATTTCCCGGTTCTGGGCGGGCCCGGAACCGGGATTCCCGGTCTTTCCCGATTCTTAGCAATTTTAAGATTAATTTTTTAATTGTCTTATATAATGACTAAATGTGTACAAAACACTATAAAACAGTTATATCAAGAGTTTTTACGCATTAAAAAAATATTTCTACTCACATCATTACGAAATTTTAGGTATTTTTAACTAATGTTTAATATACCAGATAGTCCAGAACAGTACACACACTCATGAATGTAAAAGCAAAAAAATATCACGAATAACGGCGTTACTGTAACTATTGTGGACATTTTTTTTTACCTGGCAGGGGCTCCATGCACTGAGCTTTGGAGCGTACGGACAGTGAAGTGGGACGGTAGCCTGGGGAAAATCCAGGACCCTTCCGCGACATCACAAGATATTTACTACTCTGGAATACTCCTTCTGAGTTTGCGCTACAGAGAGATCTGTTGGACCGAATCCAACCAAATCTGAGGTGTGTGTAAGAAAACTAGCTACTGGGAGTTTTATTGCTGGTTCGCTACCCCAAACCTAGCCGAGAAGATTCCAGTAAGAAACTCAGCTCCCGGTACGCGGCGGTACCGGGTCGATAACGGACTGAATGCGTCTATATCGGCGTCGGAGTCGGGGCGCTGATGTGTACGCGGCGCGTTGGGTGGCGAAATCTAAGCGCGCCTTCTTTCCAAGTCGGCTGCGATTTTGTCGTCCGGGTCCGTGAGTGTGTGCCTAGGTCGCCGGACTGAGCGACCCCTAATCAGTGAATCGTGAGTGAGAAGTTCCGGAGGTGGTGGAGGAGTTGCCAAATAATTAGCAGCATTCCTGACTAGTGGATTTCTATGATGGGAGGCGTTATCACAATAACGCCGAGCAGTCTTCTTAAAGAAACCGTACACGGAGTTAAGCTTCGTGTCGCGGTGCAAACTGAGGTTCGTCTGGTACCACGGGGCACCAGTCGCCCTATGGAGGAAACGATTCTGTACAACCTTAAGCGGGTTGAGACGTGCCTTACTCATGTGGGAAAATAGCGATGAATCCGATCCGGTCTATTTTTAAAACCACTGCTGATTGTCTAGCCATAACTTTACACCAATAAACGCAATATATAATATACTAAAGAAAAACAATAAAACCGTAGTAAAACCTCAGGGTGTGGATAAGTTTTTGACTTATAAATCAAACAGTGCCTAGGTATGAGTTTTAGTCGAGCAATTTTTGAAAATATTCAACGGTTTTCTTTGACAAATGCACAACAATATTTACAATATTAAACGATGTTTTATTCTTATGAGGATATCTTCCTACTAAAATATTACCATTTATACCTGTTTTCTATTTAGCATAGTCTGTCATACTCTGTATGATGCTTTATTCCAAGCACTGAAAAAAATTTTATATGGGAGGCCAATTTCTGTCAAAAAGTCAAATTGGCACAAAGTTGTAATACCTTCTAATTTCCGGAAACTCACACTCATTAAATAAATATTGGCCATTTTGCAAACACAATTTATAAGGGTACAACATGGTATATTACATTAACGAAAATTACTAATTTTAAAATATAGACTAGGAAAATTGTTGGAAAATACAATGGACAAAATGATTTAGGTGTGATGAAATATACATGGTGAAAACTTACTCACACCTTGAGATATTACTACGATTCTATTGGTTTTTCTTTAGTATTATATATTCAGTTTATTAGTGTAAAATGACGGGTTTCAATCAGCGGTGGTTTTGGAATAGATATGCGCCCTTTTAACCGAGAAAGAAAATACTTTTTTTTGCAAAAACAATAATGGCTTAACTGACCTACCTTATAGAGACGAGTTACAACTATTATAGAGACGAGTTACAACTAGTTAAACATAATTTTCAACGAAAATACGTACCTACTGGTATTTAGCTTTATTTCCTGTTTTTTTTGTAATTTATTGACTTACAGTTCAAAGCGTTTATTTTCGAAAATAACTAAACCGAAAATTGTAGTTTTTGAATAGCCAACGGCACCCTACACGAAGGTGTTGAAACGTTAGCTTGAAAAAGTTTTTTTATTTTTTTAATGTAGGTATACGTACTTGTTTGTTGTCATACTAGGTACGCTCAGGGTACGCTAAGCCGCGGTTTGACAGACGTACAAACATGGCAAAGCTATAACGCTATACTTAATAGTTCCTAGTTTACTACGAACCTCTAACACATCAAATGTGTTTACCAATCAGCCCCGAATTGTTCAAATTCATACTTGGCTATTACGTGTAAATGCACGTGGTAAGTGGATAGAATTGGTCGGGTTGTCAAGTGTAGTGAACGACTCTTGAGGTTAAACCGCGCGGCGCGCAGTCTGACGCGCCGTCGCTCGCTACCCGTACGTCGATTTTTCAAATGAACATTATGATTTGGTTGTATTATACTGAACTCGTATTTATTTATTTATCAAATCTTTATTAGAGAAAAAGAAGAATACAAGGCTTAATGCTACGAAGCATTCTCTACCAGTCAACGTTCGGGCAAAGCGAAGATGTAAGTGGTGCAATATGTTGTAATACTTGTAATTAAGAGCATGATAGGTAGGTAGGTACTTTAATTACACAACTGATAATCTAAACATTATATCAAAATAAATAAAATACAGACATCGTAAGGATTCGTTTCAACTTTAGCGAAACTATGAACATGCGGCAATCACATAAAATTTCAATGTAACGTAGATTTGGTTTAGATTAAGGCGGTGAGAATACAGGCGCCGCGCGGCCGCTGACTCACGGTCGGATTTTCCACCCGCCCGCCCTTCGCTTCGCCGCTCAAGCGCTTCAACTAAGCTAAGCTTACTTAATTACAACCTATTTATAACGGATCCCTTTATTTTATATATATGTTTGTCCATAAAGTACGTTTTCATCACACTTGCTCGGTAATGTTGTTATAACGCGCAGGCGTATAGAGCGGCTAGAGCCAATTTAGTCCCCTCGGGAGTTATGGGTTTTAGTACAATATAACTCCCGAGGGAGTTATGAGTTTAGTTTTAAAATATCGTACGTCATTTCACTTCAGCTTCAGACTAAGGAGGTTTTGCATCAGCTAAGGCTTATTTCAAATCTTCAAACTTGGCTTTAAACCAACTTTACTGTGTATTAAACTTCAACGTAATATTTATCTGCATTATATTTAATAATTTACTATTATTTCAGAGATTATTTCAATTATTTGAATGAATGTTTTATTTGCGGAATGTTTTATTTTCAAGATATTTAGTTTTGAATATCGGTACAATCTGGCAGCATGACTTCGGCAAGCAAGTTCGAAAACTAAACGCAGTTCTTAGTAATTATCTGTAGAAGGTAAAAAACTTGTCAATGTCATTTGTTTTATTGTCGGTCGTCCACCGTTGATTTTAAAAGGCTTCGATATGTGTTTTATGTGTTTATTTATAAATATCCAGGAAAAAACATGTCATTCACTAATAATAGCAATTGTACTATTACATTCAACTTTAACAAATAGATTCATTTGTATATTTGTTTTTTTTCCTTACAAGTGTGATGAAAAACATTGTATGCATCACGATCGGTAAGAGGATTACAAACTCGAGTCATTAAAAGCCCTCCGCCTGTTGCGTCAGGCTTCTAACAGACTCTCGTTAGTAATTCTTTACTTACCTTCCTAGATGAACAACGCACATATTAATTAAAGCTAATCAATAGTAGGTATTGATTAGCTTTAATTAATATGTTACGTTACTAAAAACATTTTTAGATTTAGTTTAGTTAGTTTTGAGTCTAAAACATGTTGCTTTGCCTCTGAAGTTTATGCTCTTGGCACAAAATACTCTTGTACCATTTTCCAACATTAAGGACCTTTCCAAAAAACAGAACAATAAAAAATTCTACGAAACAATAGAATTTTCTCATGAAATTGAACGAGAGCCAATTGAGAAATGGGAGAACAGCCAGATAGATGGACATATAGTCTGACAAGCGAGCGAGCGCAGTAACAGTAGGACAAAATAACTATATCCATCCCTTTTTTCAGGGTGGTAATACTAGCGTAAGAAAGCGTAAGTATGATGCTCTCTATCCTACTGTTACTGCGCTCGCTGGGTTGTCAGACTATACAAAGACATCTTTGCTCACGCTGAACCAGAGTCGCTTTTACATAGCTCTGTAAATAGGGAGTATGCACTCAATATTTTTATACTATTGTATGATAGCTAATTTCAATCATTATAATACTGTCATATTATAATATCATTTTTTCTACAAAAAAACTAAAATAGTACGTACTTATATAGATCTTATTTCTAAAAATCAGACAGATTCGAGCGTTTTAAACGCCAACCATTCTGACAGGCTTGGCCGTGACGTCATAGTCTAGGGCCGACTGTACACCAAACAATCAAGAAACCGAGACGCGAGTGTACAGAGCTTCCGAGCAGACACCTTACCATGAGTTTTACTTAATCAGAAGTCGATAGTGACTGCGCGACTCGAAAGTATTTGCATCTTGCTCCCACTAGCTATTAATGAGCATGAGTCATTTTACTTACAGCAACTCGTTGATACTGATTGCCGATACTGTTCATTCCCGTTCTCCGCTTCTCGAATGCTTGGTGTACAGCCGGCTTTAGACTTTGACGCCACTGTCGACAATCACTATTGATCAAATCATATGACGATATCATACTGACAATGATGACAATGTGCCATCAATGTGCGTTTTAACCGGTTTGAATGTGAAACATTTTTCGTACTTTCAATAATTAATTCACAGCTAGAAAGAAATAAAATAAAAATATGGAAAGAGATATAATATAAAGCTAAGTATATAGCTGATAGGTGAATTAATAACATAGGTAGGTACGCCATTTTAGAACGTGACTTTTTTGTTGCAATTTCTCAGGAAATCAGTATTTGTGACAGCGACGAGTTTATTGTTAATTTTAAAATATTGTAAAAACTGACGCCATCTTTGATTTTGTAATATTTACTCCGATTTGGATAAAAATCGATATCTGACGATCCGACGGCGTCCTTAACATGAATCCAGAGTCAAAAGTAGCTTAATATTTCCTCTACTTAACTCAAAATTGTACAGTTATTTATAAAATTACGTTTTCTTGCATTATCCGATCTAATTGGGACCAAGACTTGTTCAGAAGATCAAACGTTTGGACACTTAAAAGAGGGGTTTTCGGGACGATATCAACCAGAAACCACGCCATGTTTACATACAAACAATAGCTAATTTAATGAGAAAAATGGCAATAATATATTTTATTTTATGTTTTAGGGCCATTTTATTTAAAGTGGTCCCCCCCCCCCCCCCCGTTTTTCTGTTGTCCCATACTTTTGACATATTATTAAGGATATTTATAAAACTTAATATTATGAAGAAAAATTGTTATCTAAATCTACATTAAGTTTCCAATCCTTTAGTGTTTTCATTTCGTTACGGAATATAGTAAAACTTAAATTACTATGTCCCAAAATTGTTGGTTTGCTAAGCATTATTTTATAAAAACTGTTAGCGCTCAAACCAAATGACGGTATATTATTAAAATAATAACATTCTAAAAAATATATTATTTTTAAACTACCCGTTTATTTAAATATATTAAAAAATGTTGAAACGGAAATTGAATCCAGCGGAATTTTCCATTCCGAAACCCACTATTTTACCGTTTAAATTAAAAGATAGTTTCTTCTATTTAGTAGCATTTTACTCATCCTGCAACACTAATCTAAAAAACAAGTTAACCGCCATGTTAAACTGGTCTGTTGCCGAGAAATACGCATTAAAAGTGCACGCCCGCCGCGGTAACATTTTGCGATTCCACCTTCCGGGACCAAATTTTCTGGTTAGTGCGAATTATACAGCTCGTAACTTTTGATTACTGATATAATTAACGTACACTGGAACAAAATCACCTGTTTTTAGACTAGGATTAAAATAGTTTAGCAAAGTATTTTATAAAATATTGCCGGAGGTAGTGTTACGTTACCTCCGTTCCGAAACCAGATCGCTAGTTTCGTATTAAGCGGAACCAAAAAAGTATCGGAATGGAAGTATAAAACTCCATACAAGTTAAGGCTTTAGTATTTTTTTTCCGTTACCACTGTAATCCGTTCCGTGACTGTCCCATTGTAAAAATATTTTCATTTGCAAAGTTATCGTATAATTTGTTAGTAAAGCTACATAGTTATTATTATTATTATTTGTATGTCTGTTACATAATCTCGGGACCATGGGGTCCCGGACTTTTGGACGGCATGCGTGGAGCCGAAGCCAACAGCGCAGAGGCCCCTTGTAAAAGACAATTTACTCTTAATATTATGTGACACTAACCGACGATTATCCCTGTATGCACTATAGTAGTGCACCCAAGGACAACCCCCGGGTAGTGTAGGACTATTGTAGAAAACAGAAACAAAAGAAACCGGGCTATTGGGTTGAGGTGCTAGTGGAATGGGGAACCGGGACTATGGAAAGGACTATGGCACCTGCCTTGGTCAATCTTGAAAAAGACGAAAAAAGAGGCAGGTGGTGACTCGCCAACTCACTAAATTATGTAGAAAAATGTTTTGTTTTAAAATTTTGATAATAATCTATTTTGTTAGAGTAGGTACCTGTGAAAACGCTATGGCAAAGGAAAAAAAAGATTAAAGTTATCCCAAAAGTAGCGGAATGGATGCAAATGGGCTTACAATTAACAAAGTTGTGTAATAAGATTTTTATTATAAGTGTAATTACTTATACCCCTCGCAGCGAATGATGATACGTATGACAGCTGTCAGTTTCATACAATATCTGTCAAAAAGTGACATTGTTGACAGGTAATGTACTGAGGTGACAGCTGTCATACGTATCATCATTCGCTGCGAGGGGTATAATTTTTTCCCCTCACTAGCTCGGAAAGCGCTGTTTTGTCCTTTAAAACTAGCGTGGAAAAACGCATTTTATCCACATGTGGGGCAAAGTAATCTAATTCCTATCACTTACCACCAGTCCAGTATAAGTGAGTCCTATATGCCCATAGTAAATATGCGCAATCGGAGGTCACACCTTAAATTGGTCATGTGATCATGTCTTATCCCGCACTTGGTAAGCTGTTGGCAATATCTAAGTACCAGGAGCGTACCTACTCTATGACAAACTTTGAAATTGATTTTTGATGGTTTCTTCAAGATAACTTACATGTGGATAAGATTTATAATCGTATTTAGTCTGTATTTTCCTCGCAATAGTGATGGGAAAAATGTTGTATTACACTCGGCGGCAAAGTTTGTTCAACTCTCGTACCTTGAGGCCCTCGTAAAGCTCAAGATTCCAGTTATTGAACCACTCGCTACGCTCGTGGCTCAATTTTGGAGTCTTTCGCTTGCTCAGGTCTCAATATAAACCCGAGAGTTAAACAACAACTTTGCCCCCTTGTATAATAAATAACTATTTCGATCAGTCATTATAATAAAGATATTACAAAGTTGTAATCCTTTTGTTTTATTTTTTAACGTTGTTACAAGTCGGTCGCGGAACGGAACACAGGCCTCTCAGCTACATCAAAAATAACTAATTTTCTTCATATCTGTTAGATAATACAGTATACCAATTAAGTTTCATGAAAATTCATTAATAGCCTAATACATCTACACAGCTTTTTATAATTTTCTAAACGAATAATTTGAAACCACTAAATTTTTGGGGGTACAACTTTAAATAAAATGGCCCTTTAACGGCCTCCTAGCCTAGTTGGTAGTGACCCTGCCTACGAAGCAGGAGGTCCCGGGTTCGAATCCTGGTCAGGGCATTTATTTGTGTGTTTATCACGAATATTTGTTCCTGAGTTATGGATGTTTTCTATGTATTTAAGTATGTCTATTATATATATCGTCGCCTAGTAACCATAACACAGGCCTTATTGAGCTTACCGTAAGTCGATTTGTGTAAGATTGTCCCATAATATTTATTTATATACCCACATGTAATTAGCCCTCAATAATGCGTTCAAAAATCGCATATAATGGCCCCCATAATAATAAACTTTTTTGTTACAACAAATTTCTTATCTGTGAAAATGTTATTATAAGTAGCTAAATAATATTATCGATTTCGATAACATTATGTTTGTTCAAATTTCGAACACATCTGACATAAGAAAATTTGGTTTGACCTCTATTCTAATACTTATCAGTCGAAATGACGTTTAGTTTGAAACGAATTGTTAATTGCATACAATGACGCACGCAAGTCGCACTTTATTTTGATATCGAACGATATGAAAATTGGCGCCAACTCTAGTTAGTCTCTGAATTTAAAAAATATTAATGTCAAAACTTGAATATCAGAAAAGTTTTTATTCCTGAAAGTCGCAATGGCGGTCTATGTACCTATATGCGCTTTGAACGCATCATGGAGATTCATGATATGTGTGTATATAAAGCAGTCTGTAATTGTAAAGAATTAGGCACTAAAACACTCTTGTGATGTTATTATGAAAGTCGGCTGACGCCTCGTTTCATGTACCCACCCTCGAGTTTTAATGCCTTTCATTATATACAATCACATAAACTACTATTTTAAGTTGTGTTAAGTATTTTTTGTGATAATAATGCAGATTAACACTTACATCTAATCAGCATTTTAGATTATTGAAAAATGAATTGGTTTATTAGAAAACACAATCACTGTAACGACGGCGCCACTGGACGGTCGGCGCAGTCGTAAGGAATATTATTATTCAAGGTGATTGGCAAATGTACACTAACAAGGGTCCGGCGAAAGGCGTCATTGAGTCTGGCATGGCGGGGCAGTCTAAAATCAATGTTATGGAGTCCACCAAAGCCCGCCGGGATAGTATGATATCATTTTTAAGCGCCCGCCTGAACGCCAATAGAATCAAAAATGGAAGGACACAGTGGAATCAATGGACTAGAAGCGTTCGAGCCGCAGGGCATGGAGTGTTCTGAATAAATTCACGGGGAAGACTACATCTCCACGGCCGACCTCTGCAATTCATCCAAACGAGATCGCAAACAGGATGGTTTCGACGTCTAGAGCCAAGGGCGACAGGCTTGAGACAAAAAGAATAAAGAGAAAGATGAATGAACTTAAGTCGAATTTCGTGGACGACCCTGAACTTGCAAAACCATTTACTGCAGAAGAAACACATCTTGCAATCAAAGAGCTACAGACAGGAAAAGTCGCTGGAACATATGGTGTTTACAATGACTTCTTACTTAGGCTGGGTCCCAACGCTGTAAAATAGCTATCACTTTTCTTTTCCGACATACTCAACTTCAACAAACTTTTTCAGACAATGTGATTGTACTCCTAAAGCCTGGAAAAAAGTATGACGACCACGCCAGCTACCGCCCTATAGCGCTGCTCAGTAACTGCAACAAACTCCTCGAAAGACTCGTTTATCTCAGGATAGCTTCCCTCATAGACCACGTAGTCCCTGTTGAACAGGCGGGCTTTCGAACTGGGAGAAGCTGTACGGATCAGGTTCTCGCTCTAACCACGCATCTGGAAAGCGGCTTTCTGAAAGGAATAAAATCCAGAGCGGTGTTCGTCGACCTTACTGCCGCCTATGACACCGTCTGGATGAAGGGTTTAATGTTTAAACAGCTTTCGGCCCTCCCAAGCTTGACTATTGCCAACTTAATTTCTAACATGCTGACACAGCGAAGGTTCAACGTGCGCTTGGACTCCAAAGTTAGCGATATCAGGAAACTGAACAATGGGTTACCCCAAGGATCCGTACTGGCACCCGTTCTGTTTAATTTGTACATCTCCGACGTGCCAGCGCTAGGCAGTTCATCTACGCCGACGATATCTGCCTCGTATCACAAAGCAAAAGTTTCGAAAGCTTAGAAACAGCGCTATCCAGTGATCTGAAACTTTTGGCTGACTACTTTAGGATCTGGCGACTAACACCAAGTACAAGTAAAACAGAAACGAGCTGCTTCCACCTGCACAACATATTGTGCCATGCATGAGCTCAATGTAAATACATTTAGATGGATCGTTGGTGAAGCACAATTTCGCTCCATAATATCTTGTCTGGATCGCTCCCTTAAACTTCAAACAGCACTACTGCACGAAATACTTCTAAACAACATCATACAAAAACTAAGCGGCACCTCTTGGGGAGCAAGTTCCGAGGTTTTCGAACATCTGCGTTGTCTCTTGTGTTTTCCATAGCAGAATACTGTGCGGTGACCTGCGGTTAGGCAGCGCCCATACCACCAAAGTAGACATCGAGCTGAACAAAGCCATGCGAGTCAGCTCAATCTACTCATTGCCACTGGCTACCGGTACTTTCCCGGATCACCCCACCAGACTTAAGAAGAAAAGATGCCTTGTTTCGGGAAGCGGCCAAGATCCACAGTAACCCCTGCCTATCACTTATAGAGAATTTACGGCGCCCAATAAACACCGTCTTAAATCTAGGAATCCTTTATACAACATCTCCACACCTGACGGATAGCCAGTTTAACCTAATAGATGAATAGTCGAAGGCGTGGGGTTCGGCAATGGTGGGACAACTGGGCTCAGAAATCATGCCTGGCTCCAAAATAAAGGGATCGGATATCCCGAGACGAGACTGGTGTAAGTTAAATAGACTCCGTACGGGCCACGATCGCTACGCTTCTTACAAATTACGCTGCGGTTGGGCGGAGTCTCCGACGTGCGCTTGTGGTGCTGAAGCTTAAATCAATCGGCACATAATTGAAGACTGTCCCATAACGCGCTACGCCGCCGATCCTCCTGAAGACCTTATCACCCTGAGCGACGAAGCCACTAAGTGGCTGACTGGTCTAAGTGTCGACGTTTGATTACTATTAAGCAATACATATTTTGTTACTGATGTTTCCATTCATGTGCCATATTGTGAATCCGCCGGATCGTCAGATGTCGATTTTTATACAAATCGAATTTCAACTTACAAAATCCAATATGGCATCAGATTTTTTAATATTCCACAATTTTGGCTCTAGATTCATGTTATGGAGCCCGCCCGATTCTCTGATAAGTATCGAATTTTATTCAAATAGGAGTCAATCTTATAAAATCCAAGATGGCACCGATTTTTACAATATTGTACTATTTTAAGTAAATAAGTACGGGGGCTACACAGAGCACTCAGTAAACGCCTTAGAGAGGCAACGGGTGATGCTCGCGCGGGCGGCTTTCTTGCGCTAAGAATTGCAATAGCAATTCAGCGCGGGAATGCCGCCTGCGTGTTGGGCACCATGCCTAGCAATCCTGGATTAAATTTTTAAGGTAAGTAGTTTAATAATAAAATCAAACTTCGAATGGCGGGTGGTACATGAAAAAAAATATTTATAGGTAGGTACATGTTACGAAAGATTTGTGACAGCCCTGAGCTTCGAACAAGCCAAGACGCCGAACCATAAGGTTCTATGATGAACCTTGTCCACCGTATATAGTGCTTACACTGTGGTACTACCTTTTCCAGACTGGTTTTAATAACATAAGTGAATCGGTGTCTATACACCTCTCTATGAAATCCACTTTGGTTCATTATCTTTTCCATCACTGCCTGCATTGCGGCTACTAAGGAAATACTCCTGCATAAAGATAGGGCACGCCCAAAGCCCTCACCCGAGCCTCGTTCGCAACATGCCCTTCAAAGACACGCAAAAAGTACTTCTCATTATCGCTGTAGGTAAATATAACTAAAATAATTATGTCAGCATGTTAGTAACACGAATTAACGGCCGTGATATATTTATTGGTGCATTAGTGCTCGCAGACAACGGCTACGAATAAACGAAACGTCGCTGCACCACAATAGCTCCTCGAATAAATCATTTATAATACTCCCAGTCGATTGAACCAAGAATACTCCGCGCAAGTGCTCTCGGAAGTGTCAACTATCTACTCTACTGATCTACAAGTGCATACCTACCAATTTTCAGGTCACTGAACGATGTTGATTGTATAAGATATTCGTAAACAGCAGCCTACTAGAGCGTGACCCCGAGTTTTAGTAGTTTAAAGCTCACTTGCACCGCCCAGGGTTTAGCCGCTAACCCGAAGTTAAGCTGCCCTAAAAAACGCTAGACTCCGGGTTATGTGGCTAACCCCGGGTGGTGCAAATGGCCCATAATGGTCTATCGCTATATACTGAAATGTAAAAATAATATTTTTCTACAGCAGCACTTCTATCCGTCAATGAGATGACTGACAGCGATATTATAAAAGTATACATTATAACCAGTGATCGGTTTTTTGGATTCGACACGGGGTGAACGACCTCAATCATTATGTTAGTATGGATATGCCTCGGGAATCCGGGCTTAATGTTGTTAGAAAAGGCAAAAAAATACAATGTGTTTATTTTATTACACTTTAAAACATCTAAGTAGCTGATAGACACGCGTACTTACTCTCCGTTCTTTTGTCGAAAGCGAACAAATGAGCACATGTGTTTACACTGACAGCTCATTTGCTGCCTCCAAAGCCACACATTTTGTACCGTTTGGATAAAGGTTCGGCGAGTAAGGATTGCATAAATAAATAGGTATTAAGTAGCTGTATAATTTATACTATAATATTTGGTCACAGATTATCGTATAAGTGCCAATACATAGATCTTATAGCTTAAAGGCGAACCAATAAATAAAAATCCACGTTAAGTTAGCACGCTGTGATTTATGGTTAAATTTTCTTTTCATCGACTTGTTTAATGGACTCTACGATTATCTTTTACGACAACTGTGGCTTACTCTAATTGAACTTTTGATTCGCGTATGATTGGAATATTCTCGATGGGAGTAAAAAAATCCTTAGAAATAATTTAAATTGTTTTATTTTTGATCGATTTTTTCGGTATCGCGGGAAACTGTCGTATCTATATTAACTTTTCTACTTTATATCCCGCGAGGGAGAATCCAAATAACCGATCACTGATTATAACGTTGTCTATAGTATTCCATAAGAACACTGCTCCTATGGATTTTCATACTGTTTTTATACAATATATTATCACTGTTGTTTTTTTTATTTCCTTTCTATATTTTGCTTTTTTCGCTATTTCACAGCTGTCCTAGAAAAAGTAGCGTATGCAACAGCTCATGGTAGGTTCGTAAAACTCTCGGGTATATATATTGTTACAAAACTCGACTTTGTCTCGTTTTGTAACCGCGACCCTCAAGTTATATCACTGTCGCATAAACTACTATTAATTTCCTCCTAGCCTCCGCCCGCGACGTTGTCCGCGTAGAAGTCGTTAAATTATATCTAAGTAATTCTTAGTGGAGCTACACGACATTAATAAAAATATAAGTAATATACCTATGTATGTTCCAAGTTTCAGTTCTACCTTCGGTGATTAATAGGCCCATGTAACTCGTTGTTATATAGGTACCTATATTTAGATTTTAGATAGATATACAATACGAAGCAAAGTATGCAATAAAATATTGTTTTATATGTTGAGAGGAGTCGCAGACAAATCGCCCGTCTATTGAACAATTTGTTAAGTAATCCCTGCATTTGTTTCAATTATTCCGGCTTCCTACTTGATAGCTATTTACATTTAAATTGGGAACGGGATTTGCCGTGCCGTGATATAAATTAATGTGTACGCGTGTTCAGAATATACAATCGAGCATTTTGTATGATGCTGTGCCAAATTAGAGCAATACTCACGCTTGGTTTAATTTTGGAGGGTTTATATTTTATGAGGGCCCCACGGCAGGACGTGTGCTCCAATACTCGTCATTATTAAGCTTAACGCATAAAATAGATATTTTTGCGAATGTTTAATATGTATAATGGGTTGTGTGGGTTTTTAACCCCATTCGTTAGGTACCTACCTATACAACATTTTGTATTTATAACATCCGTAAAACAATTTATCTACACACATATTGCTATTGCTCTATGAGTTCAGAAACCGTAGAAAATGACTAGCATTAGATCGCATTACTACAACCAATATTACTATGACTGCTCAGCAGGACGCCCGGCTGGCACTGGAGCGCCGGCGCGGCGCCCACTTCTAGTATGAAACAGTACTAATGTCATAACCGCATCTTTTTAAATACTGTAATGCGTTTCAAATGTGGAACAGCTATCAAAACCCAATTTAAGTGGGTCTCTATTCTAGAATCCTAAGCAATCATAGACTATTGTAGATACCAGCGTTAAGTCGGTTTCTCTTTTTAAATATAAATCGTACGACATTTGATTTCGAGCGATACTCGTATGGGAATTAGAACTTCATTCGGTTCGTTAATTTATTCACTCGTTTAAAAATATATTTGGTAGATTGTTGTCATGGTGCCATCGCTATTAACGCGAGTACCGTCAGCTTCTGAATCCATTTTAGAGCACTAATAATATCATGTGGAGAGTAATGTATCCAACTGTACACAATTAAATATTATGTAACAGTAGTATAAACTACTAAGTATACCTACCTACTTAGTCTAACCAACTTAGTTCTTCTTCTTTTTCTTGTTCCTAGCGTTGAACCCACTATAACATTTTATTATTGTTTACATTGTCAAACTACGGGGCTAAGATGCCAAGCTGATATCCTGACAATTGCTGGATAAGACGATAGTTTGTCGGCACGTTCTGACAATTTCTGATAATTTTAAACAGTTCTGTCAAATCTCTTTGTATTTGGCAGCTGTCACCGTCGCGCTATCCGCAGTTTATCAACTTATAGCATTATCCTTGACATTCGTGAATAACCATCTTAGGCCCGCTAACTTAGTTAAACAGCCGAAATAATATTTAAGATAACTATTTATTTTAAATAATATTTATGGCGTAGGCATGCGACGTTCCCATCGCCCACTGGTTTCGGCCGGTGTAATCAGTCAACGCAGGGCAGCTTGTGGCGAGTTGTTGGGGAGTAGCGACCGCACGTACCTGAGCGCTCCTGGGGGACTCCGTCGTCCGACCAAGTCCTCCGCCTCTGGCTTGCCTTAACCGGCCGTCCAGAGTGGGGCCTCCTAAAGGTCCAGAACACCGTTGTTCCGTGATGGGAAAGATATACAAAGAAAAACCAATTAATAATATGCATTAGATTACCCTAAAATGGAGTGAGTAGGGAATGCGAGGGTAGTTCGGGCATAAATGGAAAGAAGAGGGATGGTAGAGGGGTGAGTTAGTACTTTTAGACCAGACTTGTCATATTATTGTTTTAAATAGTACGCCAATATCAATAGTGCGAGTACGAAATGGGTGCCTTTTAACCGAGTTAAACATTCTACCGTTTATTTCGAATGTGAGGAAAGTAAAAAAATAAGTAGATGTTAAAACTACTCCTTTAACTTTTTTATGGGACAAACCTAATTGTATTTGTTTTATTGAAATGTCACAAACATACATTTAGGTATCTTTGTTACATGAAAAATTTATAATTTCTTCTTCTTATCTTATTTATTCATATATTCAGATTTCAGGTTAGCTTTCTATTGAATTTGAGAAGTGGAGAATAAATAGCGCATGATAAACTCATAATCGGTTTTCATGAACTCCATTCAGTATCATTTTCCCCTCACTAGCTCGGAAAGCGCTGTTTTGTCCTTTAAAACTAGCGTGGAAAAACGCATTTTATCCACATGTGGGGCAAAGTAATCTAATTCCTATCACTTACCACCAGTCCCGTATAAGTGAGTCCTATATGCCCATACTAAATATGCGCAATCGGAGGTCACACCTTAAATTGGTCATGTGATCATGTCTTATCCCGCACTTGGTAAGCTGTTGGCAATATCTAAGTATCAGGAGCGTACTTACCAAAGAGATTGGAAGTCGTAGGGCGACGCGCCTATAGAGAGACGGCTTCAGAGCCAAAACTCGTGTGTCGCATATGCGCCCGGCGCATACGTGACAGTCAGTAGCAGTCAGTACCCATTGGGCCGTCATGGAGTAATAATAAAAAGAAAATACTTCAAAAATGCCACATTGCTCAATAATCGGGTGCCGCAACCAAAGGAAATTTGTAAATAAACAAAATTCAAACGTTTCGTATCACAGGTAATTAAATAATATGTAATTAATTCAATATAAAATTAGTATGGGCAAGAGAAATAGGGAAGAGACACGACGCTGCATTTGTTATCGATAGTGTATTCATATGCCTTACTAAAATAGTAAGATGAATTTTTATTTAAATATTATTGAAATACTAAAAAAAATACACAATACAATATACAGTGTGTATCAAAGAGCAAACCTTAAAATTGGTTGACGGGAACTCGAATACATTGTAATGACGCTCATTTTACGGGCTTGTGGTATGGTCGGTATGGTCGGCGAGTTCTCGAACGGTAACCACGCACCAGACGATGCAGCGTGGGAAGGCCCCCACAAGATAAACTGATGACTGGCTGGCTGACTGGTAAAGGTTGCGGGTGTCTGTGGGAGTCCCTGGGGAAGGCCTATGTCCAGTAGTGGACATCGGTCGGCTGATGATGATAATGATGATGAGTCACGACGAATATTAATTAGTACATTGTACAGAATGAGCTCTTCGAGCAACAGAGGCTTTCAACATGTTGGAAGGGAGACGTCACAGCAACATCTTAATACCGTCCAAACTTTTGCGAGGGGAAACTTGCACACAGGCGCACTTCTCACACATTTATACATACAAAAAGCAATCAATAATGGTGAAACTGACACATAAACAATGAATACAACTACACTAATAAATCTTGCACACTTCGATCTATTTTTGTATACGGACTAGTCTCTCTAGTAGGACTTCGGAAGAGGTAGAGGTACCTTATGTATGAGGACACCACTTTCTGTGTTGCTTGAATGTTCTACTAACTACCACTAATAATGATTGTATATTTATCTGCAGTAAGTTTATTTATTTTCTCGCAAATGTGAGGAAAAGCATTGTGTGTATCACGAGCCGTACTAGAATTACGACCTCGTCTTCGACCCAACCTGTGACTTAAATTCACATTCGTTCGTAATATCTTGTTTACTGCTCTTAATACACACTGTTCTATACCGTTCGTGTATGTCACATTACTGTAAATAAAAGTTTTGTAAAGAAAGAGAGCGCGTTATGTTTTATCTGAAAGATAGCTGTAACTGGAGATTGTAAAACAGGCCCTTAGTAAATAAAATATGTAGTTAAAATTGCGTCAATTCTTTATTTACGCTTCTTGTGTTAAAAATTAAATATCCTCTTCTTATGTTTTACTAAGATAGCACTATCATCGCTTCATTATAGAATACTGATATAAGAAACAATTCACTTAAACCATAACGCAGTAATAAAATGAAATAACAATGAAGTCATTTGAGTGTCTGATTTTGAAACAGAGGTTAAAATAAGGTAAGAAATAAAAATATTTGCATAACTTTATTTCATGTAATTTTTAGTGAAATGTTAATAACTGCTCCTAATCTATCGATACAATATCGACCCATATCACAACCCTATAAATAGCACGTATGGCAGTTTTGACAATAACATGTCAAAATTACCTGACACGGTCGATTTCTATGAGAATCAAAGCCAAAGGCTCCTCTATATGTAAGGTTGTCACACTAAAGAGGTCCGTGCTCTGTGGTACTTACTCTATGACAAATTTTGAAATTAATGTTTGATGGTTTCTTCAAGATAACTTACATGTGGATAAGATTTATAATCGTATGTAGTCTGTATTTTCCTCGCAATAGTGAGGGAAAAATGTTGTATTACACTCGGCGGCAAAGTTTGTTCAACTCTCGTGCCTTGAGACCCTCGTTAAGCTCAAGATTCCAGTTATTTAACCACTCGCTACGCTCGTGGCTCAATTTTGGAATCTTTCGCTTGCTCGGGTCTCAATATAAGCCCGAGAGTTAAACAACAACTTTGCCCCCTGGTATAATAAATAACTATTCTCGATTTTATCAAAATAAACTTACTAACGTTATAAGATTGAAACACACTGGTGAAAGATAGTTTTTACTGGGATTTTGCAGTTAGATTGCTAGCAATTACTCTATTATGCTACCTATAAACTTTAACAACCATTTTAACACTTACTTCGGATATTACCCGCTGAAAAAATAAAAGATTAGTTACAATGACATTGTAATAAATATTACGGAAATATATAAATATCTTGATTAGGTATTTGAATTAATAAAACGCATAAAAAAATATTGTGTAAGAAACAGGACGTAGGCACAGATTATATGTATAATATTTTCAGTTATTATGAACATATATTTATCTGTCATAGAAAAAGCGAATACAAATAATAAATTAATAAAATAAATAAATAAATATTATAGGACATTCTTACACAGATTGACTAAGCCCCGCAGTAAGCTCAAGAAGGCTTGTAATACGGGTACACAGACAACGATATATATAATATACAAATACATAAATACATAGAAAACATCCATGACTCAGGAACAAATATCTGTGTTAATCACACAAATAAATGCCCTTACCGGGATTCGAACCCAGGACCATCGGCTTATCAGGCAGGGTCACTACCAACTACACCAACCGGTCGTCAAAACAAATAGTTTTGAACACTACTGGCGGCGGCGTGCACCGGCTGGCGCGTTTGGACAGCCCAGATGCGGTACCGACACAAGCAAGTATTTCCTTACCAAAAAAAAAGCCCCCAAATCGGAAGATACCTAGGTATAGCTAGGATTATATACACGGTGTTACACATAACACTAAAAACCTGAAAACCGTTTGTTCAGAATCGAGAGTAGAATCGATTGAGCTGTATCTTGATGGTTTTTTTTTTAATTATTTTATGTCTTTCCCATCACGGAACAATGGCGTTCCGGACCTTTGGGAGGCGTACGCGCAGCCGAAGCCAACACGCAGAGTCCCTTTCGACAATTTAATGAAATGTAAGGGGTATACCGAGCGTATGTTGCACCTGCCCGAGCCATGGGACGCACGCAGAGGCAGCACCAGCCATGGTGTATAAACTATTGAGATTTATTGGAATCTAAAATATACTGGACTATTAGGTGAAGGTGGTGGACTAAATATTGGGTTATAGAGAATAAAATCGGACGTCTGGTACAACTAACAAAATGGTAATCAATTATATTTCCCGTAAACGGTGACTCGCCCACATAAGATGGGTCCCCCACAAAAAGCGACATCTTAGATGGGTCGAGGACAACACCGGTATGAGGGCTGGGGGTAGAGAGGTGTCAGACCTTATTACTAAAGCTGCATTTTCATCTAGCGGTTCTAAACATTACCTACTGATTGTGAGAGAGCATTCGTTCGTTCGTGTGGTAATTAGATGAAATATGGGAAAACGCACCTTTATATAAGTGTGTACATCGTCGTCCCCATTCACCCATAGTACAAGCTTTGGTTAGGTTGGGATTGGGATTAGTTCGATCTGTGTGAGATTACCCCAAAAATTTATTATTAGGTATTTATTAAATTGATAGTTTTCCTAAAGAAATGCTCGAGTTTCTTAAGAAAAAACCGAAATCCCCACATCCGGAACACATGTATTTCAAATTTGAGGAGTTCTCTCAATTCCTCACGCCATCTCATCCCAACATCAGAAATGGTTTAATAATTTTTTATTTTATTTTATTTTATTCGGAAAACCAACAGCTTAAATTAACAAGGACAGATGATGTAACATAAGTATCAGCGAAGCCAGTTACAGGTTTTCACAGATAGGATACAAAGTTATATAATGCTAGCGACAGAGAAAACTAAGCATGCAAAGAGACACGACAAAAAAACAGAAATTAATTGCTTACTTAATTAACAATATCACTTAATTAACAGAAGACAATATTATGCTTACTTAACATGAAATTACCTATTCTTATGCAGGCGGGGGAGCAAAGAAATCAGAAGAAATAATATTTTTAATGCTCGCGGGCTTTAACAAATGCAAATCTAGTTCATCGTTGCATTGGCATAGTTCATTCAACGACCTCGCAGCTCGGACAAAATATGAGTTCTGACGATAATTAGTTTTAGTCGGTGGGAGTGATAAGGGTCGGTAGTGCCGGGATGAACATGGGAATAATCTGGAATAATCTACATTCAGGTAAAAAATAAAAACATTCCAGTAGGTCATAAATAACGGCTGAAGTTTAGTTTGGATGTACCTATTTGAGTTGTGATACGTCTGCTCCTAAACCTTCCCCTTAACCCTCGGTGATTTAATAAATTGCAGCCTCGAGTCTTGATTTTAACAGTCATTACTCTCGGAGCGTGTGTCGAATGGTTCATAATTACAGTATGTATCATTCTTCACAGTGTAATGACGCGTGCTAGTTTACGGCGACACTAACAGCGGGAATGAGACCCCTGTCCATGCTTCTGATTGTAACAAATTGAAATTTCTTATGTGAATATAACCTAGTTAACTTCTTGTATGCCTGCAGAGGATGTGGGCGACGGTGTGACGTTGCACTTATTTTCAATATTACTGTACTGATACAGTCAGTTTTATGTCGAGTCAAGTTTGCAACAGTAAATAAAATTCGCTTTTATTGGTTATGATGGGCACAATGGATATAGGCAATGCCATTTGTTTTATTCTAGTTTTATGTGTTTTCGTTCTTATTGAAAAAAAGATAATTTAATTTGTTTACTTTACTAAGAACTAAGTCACCTGACATAAATTGTGAACAATTGGCTGGCCATATAATTACGTTCAAGCATATCTGCCGGATCTGCCGCTAAAAGTATGGAAAATTGGTCTGGCGGATGGCCGGCGGACGTACTTACCCGTGTTGATCTGACGGACTGCCCGAAAGTATATGGCCGGCAATTATACTTTTTACTATTGCACGGTTAGCATATGCGCGCGAGTTATGTTATGATGCGCTCGAGTATTACACCTGTCACTTTCTGTGATGATTGGTGTCTCTTTTAACGCGATACAACTCGCGCGCCGTCATGTAATCCTAACCACAAAAATCTTTGGTTGTTGTATTGTATATGTATATGTAATTATTTAAAACATTGTTATGTCTGGTTTAATATATTTATTAAGAAAATACGTAATGAACTTAAAAGAATCATCAGAAAAGTCATATAATTTTCATGTCAAGTTTGAAACAAGAACAAGAAGAATAAAAACTATGTCGGTTTAAGACCGAATAGGTTTTAATACCGAACATTCTCGGCCCTTTAAACAGAAAATGAAATTCTTATATTATAGCATTCAAAACTAATTAATAGGTAACAAAATCACTTTACAAATTGGCCTAACAAAAACACCTTTCTGGGTTTTCACTTGCACAGAACGAATCAAATTGTCCGATGCGTTTTTGTTCACTGAAATTATTTTACCCAGCGGCCAACAAGCAGGTGGAGTAGCTTCATCTTTTAATAAAACAATTTGTCCAATTTCTAAATTGGTCCTTCTCTGCAGCCACTTGCTTCTTGGTTGCAGCTCACTTAAATAATTATTATAAAACTGAACCCAAAACTTTTGTTTAAGTTGATTTATCTTTTGATACATATTTAATCTATTTTCTGATTTATCAACAAGACTTGGCTCAGGTAAATCTGTAATTGTAGATCCAATCAAAAAATGAGCCGGTGTTAAGCAAACAACGTTGTCATTATCAGGTACATCAAAAACAGAACATAAAGGCCTAGAATTTAATATGCCCTCAATCTGAACGAGCACTGTGTAAAAGAACTCGTAAGTCAATCTGACATTGCCTAAATATCGTTTAAGTAAACTTTTTACAGACTTAATTCCTGCCTCATAAATTCCACCCATGTGGCTGGCAAGAGGAATTGTGAATTTCCATTCAATAGAACCAATATTACAGTAGTCTATTATCTGACTGTATGAAGAATTGTTTTTGAACAATTGATACAAATCATGAAGCTCATTATTTGCTCCTTTAAAATTTGTAGCATTATCTGAGTACAAATGTGTACAGTAACCTCTTCGACTAATAAATCTTTTTAAGGCGCAAATAAAGGCTTGCGAGGACAAATCTGAAACTAGCTCTAGGTGTATCGCTTTAGTTGACAGACATATAAACAAACATATATATCCTTTGGTGTATTTAGAATTCCGAAGCATAGAATTTCGAATATACACTGCTCCGCTAAAATCAACACCAACATGCAAAAATGCTCGTGTTAAGGTAACTCTAGGAGCGGGCAAATTAGCCATCTGCTGCTCACAGGCTTCAGCATTGTATCTGACACAGCGAACGCATCTATGTATGACCTTTCTGACTTCCATACGTCCGTTAATAGGCCAGTATTTTAGCCTTAGAGCAAAAAGTGTACCTTGTATGCCTATGTGCAACAAACGAAGGTGAAATTGTTGAATTAAAAGTGTTGTTACGTATTCCTTTCCCGGTAATATTATTGGGTGTGCTTGACTGTAAGGAATGTCAGCGTTTTGAATACGACCACCAGTACGGATAATGTTGTCGTCATCAAGAAAAGGGTTAAGTTTTCGAAGGGGGCTTGACTTGTATGTGTATAAGCTGTGAATATCAGTATTGTTATTTCCACTACTAGTACCATTCGAGCCTATATTTGTGTTATGTGTGGACTGTATAGTATGTAACTTCAAAGTGTGCAACTCTTGGTACTCTTTAGAGAAATGAACACGCTGTATTCTTTGAATTATGAAGTTGTGTGCACTTTTCAGTTCCTGTGTTGTGAGAAAACCATAAGCTTTAGTTAATTTTCGTGTATTGTTTATAAACCTAAACATATATGCTAAAACTCTAGTCAGTTTATTAAAACTTGAATGCTTCTGAAAATATGTATAGAAAACATCTATATCTTGCTGAGTCACTACATGTGTAGTGCGTGGCTCGATCACTTCAGTCTTCAGATCATCGTCAGTAATAGCAGGTGATGTTGTCATGGGCCATGTGTTAGGATCACGAAGTAGCCAATCAGGTCCATTCCACCACAATGAATTGCTCTGTAAATTCTGAGGGTAGACTCCTCGCGTGAGCAAATCTGCGACGTTCTCTTTTGTATTGACATAATTCCACATTTCAGCTTTAGTCAATTCTATAATCTCCATCAGTCTATGAGACACAAATGTGTGAAGTTTCTTGTATGGTGATTTTATCCAGTGTAACACAATCTGTGAATCTGTGAATAATACAATGTCATGTACCTTGAATTTGTCTTTGAAGGCTCTTCTCAGTTTGTCAACTAACTGAGCTAACAATAAACATCCATTGAGTTCCAGTCGTGGCAGTGATTGTATCTTGATCGGTGCGACTCTTGTCTTTGCCATGACGAGGCTACAGGTTGGAGCTTTGTTGGGATATGTGGCTCTGAAATAAACAACAGCTCCGAATGCCTTCACGGAGGCGTCACTAAATCCTATCAAAGTTATCCACGATGGTATATCTGAAAAATAATATCTAGGGACTTCAATGTTCTGCAGCTTTGGCAGATTCCCTTGAAACTCTAGCCAAGTTCCTTGCAGGTCTTCTGGAATGATCATGTCCCAAGAAATCGAGGCTTTCCAAATGTCCTGCATCAAGATCTTCGCTATGATGACCGTTGGCGCTAGTATGCCAATAGGATCATATATTTTTGCTATTGCAGACAGTATATTCCGTTTGGTTAGCTTAAACTGTTGAAGCTCTGGAATAGCTGTAGTAAGCATGTCGCGTTGTGGTATCCACTTCACTCCCAGCGTCTTGACAGCTCCACTAGGGGTAAAATCGTATGTTTCATCATTGGTGGGTATAGCACATGTAAGTATTTGAGGCTCATTTGTAGTCCATTTATGTAGAATGAAGTTTCCCTTTTTTAAAACTTCTATGAGTTGACTACAAACTTGTTGCGCTTGATCAAGAGTGTCAGCTCCAGATAGGAAGTCATCCATGTAACATTCAGACTCGATAATGTCGGCGGCTTCTGGATACTCCTGCTTGTGTTGTCCAGCCAACATGCGCAGCGTTCGGCAAGCGAGATACGGTGCACATTTGGTACCGTAGGTGACAGTTTTTAATTGGATGCATCTTAAAGGCTCTGACTTCGAATCTCGCCATAAAATTCTTTGTAATGGCCTTTGCTCTTCTTTGACCAAAATAGTCCTAAACATTTTTACAATGTCACAAGTGAACGCATATTTGTACATACGAAATCGAAGTATAATGTCAAGAACATCGTTGTATATGTTCGGGCCGTCTAACATTATGTCATTGAGAGAAACTCCCGACGATGTCTTGCTACTAGCATTAAATACCGTTCTAAGCTTTGTAGAGCGACTTTCTGGCCTTAAAACACCTAAATGTGGCAAAAAACACTGTGGCATGTGTGTATGTTGAAAATCATCAATAAACTCAGCGTGACCTAGCTCAATGTATTCATAAATGAATGCCTTGTATAGTCTATAGAGCATGGGGTCTTTTTGAAACTTAGACTCGAGACCTAATAAGCATCGGTATGCCTTTTGAAAAGAGTTACCTAAATCTTGAACCTTTTCATTCTGTATAGGCATTTCGACTACAAAATGTCCAGTCTCAGCTTGCACTGTTGTGTCAATAAATAACTGTTCGCAATATTTTTGCTCTGGTGTATATACGACCTTAGGGCTTACCTCTTCTTGTTGCCAAAACCTAACTAACAAATCATCAGTCGTAGGTGAGTTCACGATATGTAAAGCTACATGAGGGCTATGTGTTTTATGTGTGCCCGATGTGTATTCATTGACGGGACCGCCTACGACCCATCCTAAGACGGTTTCGATCAGTAATGGTTTGTTTGGTCCGAGGCTAATTGCGTTATGTAACAGCAAAGAATAAAAATATTCTTGCCCTATAAGCAAGTCTATCTCACCAGGTTGGTAAAAGGTAGGATCCGCAAGCAATTTGTGTTGCTTTGCAGGAATGTTCCATGTGCTTGTGTTTATGTAAGTATGTGGCAGTGGCAGGGTTATTTTGTCCATAACAATAAACTCGAGATTCGCTGTAAAGTCAGAATGTCTAGAAGCTATGTTTGCTTTCATACATAATTGCGTTTGCTTACCTGTCACTCCAACGCCGAATATTTGGTTTTTGTCATAATATAGCTTACTGTTCATTCGCTTAATAAGTCTGTGAGCAACCGTGTGAACTTCACTGCCATTATCCAACAAGGCACGCGCAGGATACCATGCTCCTGTCTCATCTTGTATATTTATTATCGCTGTGGACAGTAAAATATGTTTACGTGTGTTTGACACATGCATTGATGTAGGTGTCACTAAATTTTGTTGACATTGTGTATGTGTAATGTCATTGACATGTGATTGCTTTGAGAAGTTAACACCGTGTGTCAGCTGTTGCTGAGGCAGCTGTTGCTGTGGTAGCTGTTGCTGTGATAGCTGTTGCTGTGTTATATGTTGTTGTGGCTGCTGTTGCAGAATATGCTGTTGCATTGTAGTCGTAGGTGTATGTTGCTGCTGTTGAGCTGTTGATTCTGCGGCAATAATAAGACTCGCGCGTTTAGGGGGAGGGTTAGTCAAATGAATCAAGCTGTGATGCTTACCGTTACATGTGGAGCACGTTCTTTTTGAACACTTATGTTTTGCTGTATATGGCTGTAAACAATTGTAGCACAAAAACTTGGATTTTATGTAGTTTATACGTTTGTCAACTGTCATTTCTAAGAATTGAACACATTTCGCTATATTGTGTTGCCCTTGACAAAGCGGACACATTTCATTAATATTGTCAGATGTTGACACATGAACGAGCTTGGGGGTTGACTTGGATTGAGGAGACTTGTCAGACTTTTCATTCATTAGCTCGAATGCTGTTGCACGCAGCTTAAGGAAATCTAACAACTCTTTTATTGTAGGAATCGAAGTCTCTTTCCTTGTCAATTCCCATGCCGCCCTCAGAGAATTATCTAATTTCTGAGCAATTATATACACTAAAATTACATCCCATTGTTGAACAGGTAAGTCTAAAGCACTTAAGGAGTCTAAACTTTGTTGTAACACATTTAAAAACTCTTTTATGTTATATCTAGTTAACACAGGAAAACTCATAAAGTTCTTTAGGTGAAAGTTTATAACAATAGTTTGGTTTTCATACCTGTTTTCGAGTATACTCATTGCTTTAATGAAGTTTCCGTCGATAATCAGAAGCGAATTAATCAAACCCGCAGCTTCGCCCTTTAAGCAGCTCTTCAGATACTGCATGCGCTGCAGCTCCGGCACGTTTCCTCCATCCATGGCACACTGAAATATATTTTTAAAAGCAGGCCACTCGCGAATGTCACCGCTGTATGTAGGAAGCTCTAGTTTCGGAAGCTTGTACGGTTGACCTTTTGCCTTGACATCCTCTTCTTTTCTCTCTAGCAATTTGTTAATGAGCGCTCTAGTTTGGTAATATCTGGACTCCATGATTGATCGTTCCTCATCGGCTTTCTTATCGTCTTTCTCTATAAGCTCAATTGCCTGCTGAACTTGATCGAACTTCTCCATTTGCGTAGACAAGTCGGCACATCGTAACTTTATCTCCTCTATATTCAAACTATCTCTGTCAGATGAATTTAATCCAGCAACGTAATTTACAATTCTCGTTACCTTTCCTTTTATTATGCTCCGTGAACTTTTCAACGTTTTGTATTCTTCCGAGTCCGTCATTATGTGTGTAACTGTTGCTACGTATTCAGACACGAAATATTCTTACGCACTTTCTTGTAGGCTCGTAAAGGACCAAAAATGTATTGTATATGTATATGTAATTATTTAAAACATTGTTATGTCTGGTTTAATATATTTATTAAGAAAATACGTAATGAACTTAAAAGAATCATCAGAAAAGTCATATAATTTTCATGTCAAGTTTGAAACAAGAACAAGAAGAATAAAAACTATGTCGGTTTAAGACCGAATAGGTTTTAATACCGAACAGTTGTTTCGTTTTCAACCGACTTCAATATTTCTAAAGGATTTTTTTTAATGGATGTTACCTCAGAACTCTTTCATTACTAAACCGATTTAAAAATTTTTTTTGGTTTCTTAAAGTAGACGGTTCCAGGTTGGTCCCGTTTTTTTTCAAAATCCATTTCTGATGATGGGATCCATGAGGAACTGAGGGAACTCCTCAAATTTGAAAGGCACATGCATAGTAATTTAGGTATTTTCTTGAGAAACTCGAGCATTTCTTTACAAAACCTACCAGTTTGGTGGAGCAGACCTGATGATGACGACCAGGGATGTCAAAGAGGAACTGCTCTATAATTCGCGGGCCCCAGATGTATCATTCATCTTTTGTTTGTTACGAAATGCCTTCGAGGTATATTGTGAGGTCAGGGACACCGACACAGCGTCCGCGTGGATACCGGTTAAGGCATACGTAGGTTAGCGTTGAAGATGAAATAAACTCCAAATAATGTTGGGCACAAGTATCGACGTTTATTTTCATAATAAATACGACATTTGCACTTAAGATGAGTTTCTAACACTTAGATATAAAAATGGAGTTTATGGAGTACACAGAACCACGTCTTGACACGGGAGATGACATTTGAGAAGAGAGAGTGCAAAAATGCATAGATAATTTATATCATGCATGGTTGACATCTGTCACTGTCACAGTATAGCGTTTTGTTATATACTTAAATATTCAATACTTCCCCTTAAGTATATAACACAACAGTTCTAGATAGAGTTACATAGAAACAAACTTAAAACTATACATGCTCTACCTTCTGACATGAAGTTCGTACATGAATTCAGTATGTTTACATTTACTCAGTGGCTTAGTTAGTACATCTGCAAACATACTTTCAGTATTTAAATATTTTACAGTAATAATATTTGACTCTACAAGGTTTTTAATAAAATGATACCTAATATCTATGTGTTTAGTGCGTTTATGACAATATTCCTTACTTGATAATAATCTATGCGCACTTTGATTGTCATTGTACACCAAAATAGAATGTAGCTTTAGATCCGCAAATATTTCAGATAAAAAGTTCCTTATAAAACACAGATCTTTAGATACATCACATATAGCCAGATATTCACTTTCACAACTCGATAAAGCTATACTCTTTTGTTTCCTAGATTCCCAATTAACAATGTTACTGCCTAACTTGATAGCAAAGCCAGTGTATGACCTGCGGTCATTATGATCATTGGCAAAATCGGCATCGGCATAAGCACTTAAATCCAATTGGCTACTTTTTACGAATAGTAAACAATAATCAATTGTCCCCGCTAGATACCTTAAAATTCTCTTAGCAGCTAACCAATGACTGGAACCAAAACAGTTGTTATATTGGCTTAACTGACTACATGCATAGGCAATATCAGGTCTAGTGCAGACAGAAAGGTACATTAGACATCCTAATAATTGTCTATAATTATAAGTTTCATCATTCAAGGGTTCAGCAGAATTACATAACTTTAACCCAGTTTGCATAGGAGTTGCAACCGGTTTGCAATCTGACATACCAAACCTTTGAAGTACCTTTTTAATATAAGTAGACTGATCCAACTTAAGTATGCCTTTCTGTCTGTCTCGAGTTACTCTAATACCTAAATAGTTATGTATAGGGCCCAAATTTTTAATGCTGAATTCATGCTCTAATAAATTTAATACAGATTCAATTTTTGAGTTATCCTTTCTATACATAATGTAAAAGTCATCTACATAAAGAGAAATGACTAAGAACTCCTTGCCAGACTTAAAATAATAAACACACGGCTCACATTTGCTTTGTTTAAATTCATTTTTGGTTAATAAATCGTGAACTTTACAATACCACATTCTACTAGCTTGTTTAAGCCCGTAGATGCTCCTTTGTAATAGGCAAACTTTATCTTTATTTTGTTCATCATGAAATCCTTCCGGTTGCTCCATATATATAATTTGGTCAAGTTCACCATTTAAGAAAGCAGTGTTTACATCTATATGATCTATGTTGAGATCATACTCGTTAGCTAATGAAAACAAGAGACGCATAGTCGAGTGACGTACAACTGGGGAGAAAGTATCAGTGTAGTCAACACCATACTTTTGTGTGAACCCTCTTGCTACTAAGCGAGCTTTATATTTTTGAAAATTGCCTGAAGAGTCACATTTAACCCTGTATACCCACTTACATTTGATGACGTTTGTGTTCTTTGGTCGTTGAACAAGTTTCCATACATTGTTATCAATTAAAGACTTATACTCACTTTTCATTGAGTTTAACCACTCCTCACTATGACGGCTGGCCATCGCCTCATCGTAAGACTGTGGTTCATCAATGAGTTCATTTTGAGTGAGCATAGACAAATCGTAGTCGTCATACCGTTTTGGAGGAATTGCCCTAGTACTACGTACGGGCCTAGATACCGAAGCTAACCCGTCGCCTCGAGATGACGCCGCGCGAGGTGACGTCACAGGCTCAGCGCCCGCTGCACCCGCCGACGAGTCATCGGAGTACTCCTGGTCACTGCCGGTGTTCCCTCCATCTGTCAAAACAGAACTGTTAATTGTATCGCTCAAAATATGACTATTGCGATCTTCCCTATTGTTTTCATCATCATCATTATCACAGTTATTTAATTCATGATTAAATTCGTTAATCTCAGTGATTTCATTTAAAGAATTATTCTTACTAAAATTATCTATTCCATCATTCATATTATTATTATTCAATTCATTATTGTTAAAATAAATAATATCATTACTATCACAGTTATCAGGTACATTGTGATTTGAATGAGGAGTGAAAAACTTATTCTCCATAAATTTGACATCACGAGATAAAATTACTTTCTTAGGATCTGAGGGGTCTGCCAGTCTATAACCTTTAGTGGTCTCTGAGTATCCCACAAAAATGTATTCCTTACACCTAGGATCGAGCTTTTTACGCTTTACACTAGGAACCAGAGCATAAGCCTTGCAACCAAAAACCCTGAGGTGACTAAGGTCCAGCTTGGACCCGGTCCAAACCTCCTCCGGTATTTTACCATTCAATGCACTAGTAGGGGATCTATTTTTTAAATAATTTGCTACCATTAGCGCTTCTCCCCAAAAACATTGATCAAGACCTGCCTGTCGCAACATACACCTAACTTTGTCAAAGAGTGTCCTGTTGAGACGTTCCGAGACGGCGTTTTGCGGACTACAGTAAGGAACAGTTAACTGGTGAGCAATACCCTCCTTTTTTAAAAAGCTAGAAAGTCTATTATTTACATACTCTTTCCCATTGTCAGAACGGATACAAAGAATTTTAAAACCAGTCTGCCTTTCAACAAAATTTTTAAATTCAATAAAGCGGTCACATACCTCTGATTTATGCTTCATCAGATAGCAGAAGGATCTTCGTGAGTAGTCATCTGTGAAGGTGACAACAAAGTTTGCACCACCCAAGCTGCTCACAGGCAAGGGGCCGGCAACGTCGGAGTGTACAAGCTCCAGGGGCCTGGTTGCACGTGTTCCACCGCCTTTGGGATATGGAATGGAAGCCATCTTCCCCTCAAGGCATGGTACGCACTCTTTTAGAGTTTCGCCATCCTGAAACATACAACCACCACATGCTATTCTATCCCTAAGGGTGTACATACCTCCTGAGCCAAGGTGACCCAAGCGTTGATGCCAAAGCTGTATAGCTGGCACCTGAGCAACGACTGCGGCACTCGATGACTCCTGCCTATCATGCAGGAACAAAGAGTGCTCCTGTTTGTGCATTCCTTTAAAACAAAGCCCTTCTAACTTATACATTCCATTGACCTCTTTGGCAGAACAAACTATTTTATTATCTTTATCAATGATAAAACAACCTCCCGAATCGAACATCACTCTCATATTATACTCTTTAACTAGTTTACTAACCGATATAAGGTTACAAGACATAAAGGGCACATAAAGTACATTATTCAAAGTAAGTACCTGATCTAAAGTCTCTATGTTGACATCACCAATCCCCTCACATTTCACTTGATTACTATTTGCAACAGTCACTGAGGAGTTCGCCTTTTTAATTGAACTGAAGCTATTATTGTTGTTGAAGATGTGGGATGTCGAGCCCGAGTCTATATAAATATCTTGATGAGACACCAGGAACGCGGCTGACATGCACTGGTTGACACCATCTTCTTTTGTCTTCTTGTCTCGTTTAAGTTTAAAGCACTTAGATTTCACATGACCTTCCTTGTTACAGTAGCTACATGTGAACCGCTTCTTTGCTTTTGAGAATTGGCCTTTCGAGACAAAAGCAGTGTCAGGTTGGCACATCGCTAGCTTCCGGGACTCCTCCTGCATGAGCCTTGCTCTAACAAATTCACTAGTCACAGTAGATGTTAGGCAAGCAGTCGACATGTTTGAGACAAGTGAGTCAAACTCCTGTGGTAATCCGCTTAACAGTAATTCAGCGATCTCACTATCCTCAATTGTTTTTCCTATGTCGGCCAACTGCTGTACCAGCCTCATAACATGGTCTATGTAGGTACTCATGCTGTTGTGATCCGTATAACTTGCCTTGTGCAGCTCACGCAGTAAAATTATCCTTCTATATAAACCTTTGTCTTCAAATACGTCCTGCAGCCTCTCCCAGGCGGTCCGTGCGCTTGTGCACGTAATCACATATTGGTATAGAGATGGGCGCAGACTAAGTGCAATTCGCGCCAGCGCACGCTGATCGCGCGCAGCGTCCGAACACGCACCGGTCACGCATTCCCAAAGTCCTTCTAGAATCAGTATCATCCTTATACTGAATTTCCAACTATAGAAGTTGGATGCGCCTTCTAATTTTTCTATATTGTTGTTGGAGAGATACGATGCAGACGTGCCGCCACTGATAGCAGGAATAGCGGGCGGCGCCATGTTGGCCGCGCCGGCTTCATTTCCTGATTGAGATGCGTTTCCACCATCGACGGGATTGTTTTGAGCCATTTGAAGATTTGAAGAGTGATGTACGTACGTCGTGAGTCTCCTCTTCGATGCAACCCGTAATCCTGGGCCAATTAACCTATTGTGAGGTCAGGGACACCGACACAGCGTCCGCGTGGATACCGGTTAAGGCATACGTAGGTTAGCGTTGAAGATGAAATAAACTCCAAATAATGTTGGGCACAAGTATCGACGTTTATTTTCATAATAAATACGACATTTGCACTTAAGATGAGTTTCTAACACTTAGATATAAAAATGGAGTTTATGGAGTACACAGAACCACGTCTTGACACGGGAGATGACATTTGAGAAGAGAGAGTGCAAAAATGCATAGATAATTTATATCATGCATGGTTGACATCTGTCACTGTCACAGTATAGCGTTTTGTTATATACTTAAATATTCAATAAGGTACGTTTTACCAAACACGAGGCTGAACCCTGGCAGTACCTTATGGAACTCAGTGCCTAGTGGAACTCAAGTTTGGTTCAACATACGCGACTTCTGTTTACGTCATTCGACTCGTGTTAGCGAGCAATTAGAAGAGAAATTCACAAGATCGAGCTGGTGCTGGTGCTGAACCCTGGCAGTACCTAATGGAACTCAGGTTTGGTGCAACATAGGCGAGTGCTGTTTTCATGATTCGATTCATATTAACGAGTAATTAGGAGAGCAGTTCACAGTTGGAGCTGATGCTGATCCCTGGCAGTACCTAGTGGAACTCAGGTTGTGTGCAACATAGGCGAGTGCTGTTTTCATGATTCGATTCGTGTTAACGAGCAATTAGGAGAGCAGTTCACAAGATGGAGCTGATGCTAAACCAAGGAAGTACTTAATGGAACTCAGGTTTGGTGAAACTTACGAGAATTCCGTTTTCGTCATTCAACTCGTGCTAACGAGCAATTAGGAGAGCGGTTCTCAAGATGGAGCTCATGCTGAACCCTAACAGTAACTAGTGGAACTCAAGTTTGGTCCAACATACGTGACTTCTATTTACGTCATTCGACGCGTGTTAATAAGCAATTAGGAGAGAAATTCACATGATCGAGCTGGTGCTGAACCCTGGCAGTACCTAGTGGAACTCAGGTTTGGTGCAACATAGGCGACTGCTGTTCTCATGATTTGATTCGTGTTAACGAGCAATTAGGATAGCAGTTCACAAGATGGAGATGATGCTAAACCCTGGCAGTACCTAATGGAACTCAGGTTTGGTGAAACATACCGCGTGTGCTGTTTTCGTTAATCAACTCATGTTAACGAGCAATTAAGAGAGCAGTTCACAAGATGGAGCTGATGCTGAACCCTGGTAGTAATATGTATGTAAGTTTCAAATACGATGTAAGGAAAATTAACAGAATAAAAACATAAATTAGCAATAGGTCGCTTACTTTAACTTATACCGGGAAGTCCAATTGATTGAAGTCGGTTTTTTTTCTTTAAAATTATATCTCGTTGGTTTTAGTTTTAGTAAGTATTGTGCCAGTGCAGTTATAACAATCTCATACCTAGATATTTAAAATGCTTAGAGTATAGTGAGTGTTTAGAGCGTTGATGGCGGCAGTGGTAAGAGCGTGCGACTTTCAATCCGAAGGTCGCGGGTTCAAATCCTGGCGGCTCGTATGTACCAATGAGTTTTTCGGAACTTATGTACGAAATATCATTTGATATTTACCAATCGCTTTTCGTTGAAGGAAAATATCGTGAGGAAACCGGACTGATCCCAATAAGGCCTTGTTTACCCTCTGGGTTGGAGTTGGAAGGTCTGATGCAGTCGCATTAAAGCAGACCCCAGGCTCCCTACATGAGCCGTGCCATAAGCCGGGAAAACGCTAGGAAGAAGAGATATTTAAAGTGCAGTTTAAATTAGTGCGTTTGGGCGGCAGCGGTTGGCACGGAGCGGTGCGGGCGGCAGAGCGCACAGGCACGCACGTCGCGGCGCAATCATACACCATTTAATCATCATTAAACTAGAATCAGCACTGCCGCGAGCCGTTGCAGCCGCGTCAACGCTAATGCTTCTATTCTAAATCCATTTACTTTGTTTTTACTTTCATTTAGATTTAAACGAGCTTTTTACAAAACCCTAATCTGAAGACAACAAAGCGTTAAACCTAAACGCGGCCTAAATTTATTTATAATTCCATCGTCGTTGTTGGTGTAACTAGCTTTACTGTACGTGTGTAGGTGTAGTTCGTTGCTAATGATGAATGAAGTGGGTATTTGAAAACTTAAATCACAAAATATATATCTACTCGTTAGACACAAAGGCACAAAGCAAAACGAGATGTAAAAACGTTGAAAAGAGCGGTGGCTCGTGCATTGTACGGGCAGCTATGACAGAGCGTATCGCTTCGCCCCTTGGCGGGCTCTTTGTCTCCTAGATCGAGATAGGCGCGTACAATTAGATACGGGAATTATTTTATTAGATGGTTCGTACACGTGCGCGCCGTGACGAACGCAATAATGTTCCCGGTGCCGAATCGGACAACGGAACAATTACATTCCGCATGAATTATCCATAATGGACGCAGCTACGGAAGCTTTGTGCTCATAGCACCGTGACTCGAATGCCCCGAGCCGACCGCTATTGCGTCCTTTCACGAGCATAAACATTTTTAAGGGTTGATAGGTACGTACCTAAGCAAATGTGCTTTATGACGGGTGGAGCTTTGAATAGTAATTTGTAATGCTTGGGGTCCCGGGTGCTCCGGGACCACACAGGGCGCAACCGTGGCAAATAAAGCTCGCATTTCTGAATTAGCTTGCAAACTAGAAGCTCTTTCGGTCGTCATTTGCGTCGTGACGTGACGTCGCGTGCCGCGTGCGCGCCGCCGCTCTGCACCCCTTCGTATTACACGAATATCGGTTTACGAAGCGAAATACAGCAATTTTAATAGAGCTGCAGCAATATCCGGTTCCAATTACGTCCATGATGTGAAGTAGGTACCTGTCCTGCCGCCCTAATTTACATGTTACGCTAGTTCAACTGTAACGCTCTGTAGTAGGTAGATACCTAACAATTGTGTTTGTATTGCTCATAGAAAAAACCGGGCAAGAGCATGTCGGGCCATGCTCAGTGTAGAGTTTCATAGTTTACCGTCTGTCAGAATAGGCAACCTTAAAACGTGTTTTAATAGATAGGTACCATGCTCAATATGCTTATAAGAATTAACAATTCAATGATACTTTCGATCACACCCGTCCCGACCCCATCAACTCCGGAAAAATCTTAACAGCACGAAGTAGACCACGCGCATCCACAGGGCACAGCGCCATCTCTCGGGAAATTGGGTTACTAATTTATACAAACAAGATGGGTTATGTATGTTCGGTTTTCGGGGGTAACTTTTGATCGCGTGAATCGATTTGAATTATTAAATAAATAAATAAATATTGTGGGACAATCTTACACAAATCGACCTAGTCCCACGGTAAGCTCAATAAGGCTTATGGTGTGGGTACTAGACGACTATATATATAATATATAGATACATATAAATACTTAAATACATAGAAAACATCCATAACTCAGAAACAAATATTCGTGATAAACACACAAATAAATGCCCTGACCAGGATTCGAACCCGGGACCTCCTGCTTCGTAGGCAGGGTCACTCCCGACCCCGCATCCCGCATGCGGGCCAGAACGAACGAGCGAAAATGAGCCTTTACGTTTCCATTGCTATCGAGTTACCATTTTACCGGCACACCTGTCACTTTACCAGCAAGTGACACATCAAAAATGTATCATCAATTCATCATAGGGCTGCTGAGATAGGTACAGCCTGCAAGCAAACACTGTCAGACAGCCGGGCGGTAGAGAAGGCATAGCTGAAGGCCTAGTATAAAAATTTTACGACATTAACTTCTCGACCGCGTTAGCGTATCGAGGGGTCAAAATATGAAAGTTGCCGGATGATTTAAATAAACGGCAAACATAATTTGAACTCTCGATACGCTAACGCGGTCGAGAAGTTAATGTCGTACAATTTTTATACTAGGCCTTCTGCTGTAATTATACCTGTGCGTATAATCGATTAATAAGTATTTAGGTTCACAATTATTGTAGTCTACAGTTAATTTTAGAATAATTTTAACATTTATTGCGTGTTACTTTAATTTTCTAGGAAATTAGTTAAAATTTTAATACGGGTTTGTAAATTAAATTATACGAAGGGCTTGGGACTATCTACGACTGTTTATATTATTTCGCGGAAAGCCCACCATGCCGGGGGGACAAATGGAGTAGGGTAGAGGAACCAAAAGATGGACAACCCCCAATAGATGAATTTTGTGCCTCAAAAACACAATAATTAAATCCTGACTTACTTTATAAGCCCAGGAGTATTTTTTACAAAAACTTTAACTATTTCCCGTCCTAGACATTTAAACTTTAAAATAATAGATCCGTGTATGCGGTTGTGAGAGATCGCGCAAAATGTGTCTGGTGCTGAAATCGCCGTTCGTATGAAAAACTTATTAAGGATAACGCTGGAAAAATTTAAGGAAATAATTTAATTGTATAACTTTTCTACTAACATGCTTTTGTTTAAGTAGTAATATTTCTAGACTAGGTAATTCAGCCATCGCTTAGGTACGTTATTAATAATTACATATTATAACTTATTTTATGAAATATTTATTGTTCAAGTTATGGTTCCAATATTGAGTGACTTATCCAAAGAATGAACAGCGTTCAACTTTTGGAAGAAGGTTAGTTATTTCAAATGCATACCTATATAAATCCTCACGGGAATGGATACCCCATTTATGTCTTAAATTTCTATTTCATTTCTCATGCTCTGAAAGTGGGCTGTTGTTTATCTATGAAGCGGGTGGAAAACGATGCATGGCGGCCCTAGGGTCGCAAACTAATATATTCCTCTTGGTTCTCGACTTGTAAGCACCAAGCAGAACAAAGTGTCAACAATATTCTTATTTACTCACCCCAGAAACAAATCCACGGGTATAGTTCTTTCTCTCAAAATATAGGAATTTATTGTAGCGATTATCATACGTAAAGACATGAATTCGTTAAATTATTTTGATATTTCGGATCAAATGTAAGTGTCTCATTGGTTCTATTTACCTAGCGGTGACAAGAAGGAATAAACCTAAAAAGTTCTTTTTTAATTTTAATATGTGCATGTAAGCAATGGCAAAAAGTTATACAGCCACACATTAATTCATACTTATAACCTACTTATTTATGCAAAATGCAAAATATTAGTCATACTATTAAAACAACCCAACTGTTTGTAAAAAAGCGCGGCAAATTTAAAACATCGTAGTTAGCAACACTGTATTTGAATAAGTAATTCGATAACTGTGTAGTTACAGTAACAAGAATTTTGCCTGTGGTTGTTTACGATGTCTAAAGTAATATCTTCTATCAACATTCAACAATGTACTTAATTCAAGGAAAATAGCAGCTAATACTGAATACAATAGCTGGTGTAGCATTATTTGATGATATGTGATGTTTGTTTTGGGATATTTTGAGGTTAGGTTTTAGCTTTTCAAAGTTTTGTATTGCAAACATTGATATATCAATATCGAATGAAATTATTTCTTTATTTCAGTATTATAGTACATGATCAACTGGAAAAAGAGTACTGAATCGAGTCCAAGAAAACTGATTATGAGTTTATCACCTGCTCAAGGCAATTGCTGTAGAATTTTGTTGCATTTAATTTATTCTTACCACTTGTCTAGTAGAAAAGAAAGTTAACCGAAATAAATGGTAGAGATAAGAAGTACTGATAGTAAACAGTGGAACTAAGTAACCTATGTTTGTTTTCATTAAAACAAAATATATTATGCCATTTTTGTGTTAAATATTCTACACTTTTGTAATGCTTCCTTCAGGATTTTGTTCAAGAAGTTAAAGGAGTAGTTTTAACAGTTTTTTTTTACTTTCCGCGCATTTGAAATGAAAAGTAGAGTGTTTAACTCGGGTAAAAGGCACCCATTTCCGACTCGCACTATTGGCGCTCTCACTTCGTTCGAGCGCCAAACTACCTCGTCGGTAATGCATGCCTTTCAGCCCTTGGTTAACAATCCACTATTTTGCTGATCCTAGATTTTTTGACTAAAAGATGAACGGAACTTTCTTTAATTCAATTATTATGGGGCGTATTTTAGTATGGAAACGGGACTGTTCACTGGATGAAACTATACCTAAAACATGATCTAAGATAATTTACTGGTTCATCTTTTGGGCTGCATTCAAATACATTAACGATTGTGTTACTTTTGTTAGTTAATTTCATCAATATCGTGCCCAAAACTTGAACGAACTAAATTTATTCGTTCAGGTTTTGGGTAGCAGTTTAAAAACTGAATGACATTCTTGAATTGTTCGTCTTCCTATGCCTACTACCGTTTATCTATAGGTTCCCAGCCGTTCATAATTATTAGGGTACGTCCTATCCTATTGCATTTTTACTAGTGCATCTTTTGGGTAAAAATGTTCAGACTGTTCAGAGTTAGGGCACTTTGTTCATATTCTAGGGAAATTAGCCCATTTCGGCACATTATCATTATTATTAAAATAGGGGATGGTTTAAAGAGGGCTTGGAATAGTTTAATCTGAACTAGACTGTATGCAGTATAATACAAAAAAAATTATTATAGTAAACATTGGTTATAACATTACATTACCTACCACACTAAAAAAATCAAAAATTAGGTCAGTCGCTTAATCGTTTGTTTATTGGTTCCCCTGCCCCATCTATATTAAAATTGCATAACTAAGTTTTTACAATTCTATGCGATAAAAATGAGCGAAATCGGGTTGAAATTATTATAAGGCACCGCTTCCTACAGAATGTTGGAAATAAGCATCGGTAACGCATGTCCTTGGCAGGCACGACGAAATATCAATGGAATTTATTACTCTGGCTACGATAACCCAGATATCGTAACTTGAACTGTATAAAAAGCGGCAAGTACGGGTTCCCCGGTGGCAGCGGGTAGTACGGTGGGCCCTGTCGGTATCGGCGCACGTAAGCTCGATTTACTTACAAACTTACTACGCACGCACTCCTTTGCACTTTTGTGTGAAATATTAGTCAGTATTTATAAAAAGATACTTTTAAAACCCCGTAAAATATAGATTCTGATGCATGAAACTTTTATTTAATAATTTTGCCCGCGGTTCTTCTTGCATTTAGCATTACGAGTTTTGTAGTTAGATTTGAGTTTTTATTTATACGCGTAATGCAAGCGAATATATAGGTAACAATAATATAAATTATTTATTCATGTTTATAATTCTAAAAGCAATTTATTATTTAAAATTACAAATTTATTTCGGAAACATGTCAATCAACCATTAGTCATACCACCGCTCCCCATCGCTTCCGGTGCAATAATATAAATAAACAATTAAGTATTAACTTCTTTCGTTTTGTTAAATATCCCGCAGTCCGCACGTAAGTTCAATTCTTCGGTTTAATTTAACGGCCTCCTAGCCTATTTGGTAGTGGCCGTGCCTACGAAGCAGGAGGTCCCTGGTTCGAATCCTGGTCAGGGCATTTATTTGTGTGTTTATTAAGAATACTTGTTAAATTCAAAATTCAAAAATTATTTATTTGCATGAACACGGTACAAATACAAATCTTAAAATTTTGAAATAGGTTCATCGTATTCAACTTGCACGCAGGTGTGCAAATAGTACATGCAAGTACATGCAATATGCTGCTGAGAGAATCGCTTACAACCTAATGACAATATACAATACCTATTCTACCTAATCATAATCTGTCAAGTATTCCTTAATCATATAAAAACATTTTTCCACCAGCCAGTTTGTCAACTTAATTTTAAAAGATTATTGATTTTCTAATTTAATGTCATCAGGTAAATTGTTATACAGCGAGATGCACATGTTATAGCAGTTTTTCTTATAAATGTAACAGCGGCAAGGAGGCTGATGCATTAGATTTATGTATTTTGCCCTCGTATGTTTTGTACTAGTCTCACAATTAGGCAGGCTTCCTTTATATACTGACACGGGAGTGGTAATATTTTAAATTTCTTGAACTTGGCTCACAATTGTCCATAAACCAAGTATTTCCTAAAGCTCGGATACAACTTTTTTGTACTTTGAAGACTCGGTATATATCAGTAGAATTCCCCCAAAGTACTAAACCGTAGCCTAGCACTGATGATACGTATCCATGATAAGCCAACATCGCCGCTTCTAATGAGACGTCGCTTCTAAAGAGAGTTCCTGAGTTATGGATGTTTTCTATATATTTAAGTATTTATATGTATCTGTCTATTATATATATCGTCGCCTAGTACCCACAACACAAGCTTTATTGAGCTTACCGTGGGACTAGGTCGATTTGCGTAAGATTGTCCCATAATATTTATATATTTACCTATAGCTAATTCTGTCTATTTTATAACCTAAATACCTACTTAATGCGAATGCTCGTGCTCACTCATAAAAGCCATAAAACTCATAAAAGTTCATCTAGCGTATTTAGTCCGTAACACTTCGTAACGTATCATTTATTTTGTTACAGATCCAGAAATAATGCTAATAATAATAACAAATTCATAACTTTGAACTCATCTATCTCATAATGAGCTTGTTCGTCGATTTGCGCCAAATCAAGACATCCGTAACTAATCTGTCGGAGATGGTGGACAAAATATCGACAACGGTCGGCAAGGACAAACACAGCGACGCCCGGCCCCGCAACGAGGATTCCGTGCTCTTCGACGAGCGCCCTCCCTACAAGCCCACGGCATTGGGATTTGGGGTTCGTTTCTCTCAAAGCCAAGAAGATGTTTATAAAAATATGCCTTCGTCACGCCTCCGTAGTCATATGTCACTTCCAAATTTGGGTAAAACAAGTGCTTTGGATAAATCTAACGTAACTCATGAGGTTGGGTCTAAAATAATCGAGTTAAATGATAAAGACATCGAACATTCCGCTAAGGCGACCATGCAGTCCTTAACTGATAATATCAGTGATTGGCTATTGACATCTACTTATAAGAGACCTCATTTCGACGATAATGGAGATACACACCCCATGGACTTCGTAGAATATGTAAAGTATTACATTTCTGAGTTGAACATGCCGAAAGAGAAACAGCTTGCCTTTATTATATCATGCTTCGAAGGTGTACCACTGATGTGGGCTCGCTGTTTTAAAAGTGAATTCAAAGAGGTAGACAACTTTTTCAAAGCGTTTGAAGAAGAATTTTGGGGAGCCGATAGACAAAAGGCAGCCCTGTATGATATGAAGTTGGGAAAGTACGACGAGGCTAACCAACAGATGCCTATGTCGGAATATTTTCTGCAGAAAGTTTCCAGTTACAGACACTTAAATCCACCGCCCTCCGATCTAGAAATTGTGTACTCACTAGCAGCTCACTTTCCATCAGCCGTGGAGCTGGAGCTGCGGCTGTCTCCAAAGCCGACGCTGCGCGAAGCTTACAGGATGCTGCGACGCAGGGAGGGTGGATCGACAGACTTCCTTCCGAATTACTTGTACGAAATGTGCGAGGCATTCCAACGTGGCCAGAGACCGGAGTCGGCGCGGCGCCAGGACGCCGGACTAGCGACGAACACAACTGTAAAACATTCCTAGAAAATACACTGCATTGTACCGCGCATAGGTATTTTTATACTTACTTACCACATTAAGTAATATGTACTTATCGCGATGTACAAAAATATACCCTATATGCACTTGATTGTTTGCAACTAATAGTGCTAAATTCACTTGCTGACTTTAAGTTATAATGCATAGCGAAATTATTATTGCTCAATAAATAGAGTTGATGATAAAAAATATACCTAAGCATTTTATTTTGTATCAATCTCCATTCACATCTATTTAATAAACGCGATTACGATTAATCTAAGAGAGTACCTTTTTGTACCATTCGGGGTCGAAACTCTTGGTCCATGGGGTCCCAGCGCACGCAAGTTTTTCGTAGAAATCGCGAAACGTCTGGTTGACGTGACTGGTGACGGAAGAACTGGTGGTTTCCTCGCACAACGTATCATCCAGCATCCTAGGTACAATGCCTCTAGGACCTATTTTAGATTTAAGGTAGGTAGAGGTAGGTAGCTAAGTAAGTTACACTTACTGTATATATTTCGAAAATAAATGTTTTAATTAAAATAGGATTTGTACGCATCTTTTTGCGTAAACGTTGTATCGCAATGAAACGATATTGCAAGGAATTAAAAGTTAGTCTTAATATAATCACTAAAGCGTATTTTTTTAGGGGTCCGTAGTCAACTAGGAACCCTTATAGTTTCGCCAAGTCTGTCGGTCTGTCCGTCCGTCCGCGGATAATCTCAGTGACTATAAGTACTAGAAAGCTGTAATTTTGTACGAATATGTATATCGGTCACGCCAACAAAGTAGAAAAATAAAAAGTGTTTTTTTTAGGGTAGGTACCTCCCATATACGTAAAGTGGGGGTTATTTTTTTTCGTTTCAACCCTAGAGTGTGACATATCATTGGATAGGTACTTGAAAAATTTAGGGTTTTCTAACTTCAGTTTTTGATAAAGTTAATATTTTGGGAAATAACTATGAGTTCAAAAAATATCAAAAAAATTACACAGAAGTAGAACTTAATAAGAACTTTATTCGAAAATTATTTTGAACTTGATTGGTGAAAAATTTTTTTTATCTTGAGTACTTAATTTATCATCCCGCACGTATCTTCTTTCGAATAAAAACGAATGATTCCAATCGATTCACGCGATCAAAAGTTACTCCCGAAAACCCAACATACATAACCCAATTTCCCGAGAGATTGCGCTGTACCGTGATCTACTTCGCGCTGTTAAGATTTTTCCGGAGTTGATGGGGTACATCCAATGTTCCTCCCACTCAGAATCACGAGCTCTTTCGATCCTGCTTATAGAAGAAAAAAAAGAGACCCAATTGTTTTTTTAATTAGTGCTTTGCTTTGTAGTAGGTAGGGTAAATTGTTCATCAATGAAACATAAAAGTTAGGCTTCGGGTTCAAATCTTTCTATCTCTGGTGTTTTTGAAGTAATGAGTGTGATTTTTCGAACGAAATAATTTAGTTGGCAATAGTTTTTGTTCCATTGTATCCTTGTGCACGTTTTCAATGAAACGCCTGCATTTTTACAGTGCAACAGATGAAATAATTACCATCTACACTGAAACAAAGTTATATAATAGTGGCATTATATATTCTTCAATCAATTAATGATAAAGGAAAGGAGACAACAGTGGTAGTATTTACTTGGTTTATTTGGAAAGGTTTCCGACATACGTACCGAATAATTTAGGATATTGCTGAAATATAGAAAAGCTTAAGACTGTTTCATTGTACTCTCAAACCGAAAATCTGGTAAGCACGTACTTCGTGCTGCGACAAATGTACTCCCTTTGTGCCCTTGGGCAAGATTGGCAACTAGTTTTACGCAGGAGCAAATTCATTTATTTATCCATATAAAATACTTTGTTTCATTGCAAACTGTTTCATTGTGAGACAACAGGGTATTTTTTTAAAACTATTTAAAAAAACTGCATCAAGAAGTGAATGAATTTCATAAATAATTAGCGCTGGATAAACTTAAATACATATAAAATACAAAGAAAAATTCAATAACAGCAATATCTTTTCTATATCTTGGTTAAAAATCACGAAACGTGAATTAAAAAAGATACTTTTGGTGTACAAAATCACAATAACGCTCGCAGCCTCGTGATGCTTCTCCAAGGCTTGCCTGCGTACTGGGGAGGCAGTGGGGGTCCCTGACCTTGTCCTTCCTTGATAGTAGGCACTAACCGACAAAGTCGTGTTTTCGAGATATCGCAAAGTTTCTCTGTGTCCATTTGTTGCAACGTTGAACAACCTATCCTACGTATAGTAAGTATTAGGTTGGCATTAGCACTACCTACCGCAACGCACTAATATTTCGATGACTGCGCATCGTTAATTGAGTACCGTTAATTATCTATGATTATTGATTACCCGTGTATCAATACCCTTCCTCCCGCGCGAGCATATCTGCCTTGCCGTTGCTAGGGTATTATGATTAAACAAGCTTGTTTGATTGACACAGGGCGCTGCACAAGAGCGAAGGCAACTGGACGGAGCTTGACTGCGCCACGGCGAAGCGCGATGGAGCGCTGTGGGCCGGACAGGTACCTTCCTAACTCTGAACAGAAAATCAAAATTGTAGAATTTCTCTTTTACTAATATTTTGAAAATAATGAACCCAGAAGTGATGGTAGGCGATATTTTAAAGATATTAAAGTGGAATGGACATTTTCTGTTGGATAGGTATGTAAGATCCAACTTCTATCCATTTTTACTTAGGTATGAAACTAGGCCTCATTTGGAAAATATACCTACTGATATTGACTCGAACTCCTAATGTTACATTACATATTTTGGCAAATAAACTGAAAGTAGGTATTTAATTTATGTCACGATTTTGAAAATAGTGTAAGAAATATACCTGCCATCTCAACAGTGCTTCAAGCAACACAGGGACCCCTCCCTGGTATCGTTGGCATACCTAGTTGGTATAGGTAGACCTACCGTTTCGCGTCTGCTGAAGTACAAGCCCAAATGGCCGTACGCGGGTCTGTGTTGTCACTAGTCCGTACACTAAAATTGATCAAAGTGTGCAAGATTTGCTACTGTAGTTGTATCATTTTCTATGTGTCAGTGTTGTCGTCATCATCAAATATTGGTTTTTGTATCTAATGTGTGAGAAGTGCGTTTGTGTGCACGTTTCCCCGAAAAAAGAGATAGAATTATTTGTACGCTAAGATGTCGCTTTGCTGTCTCCCTTCCAACATTTTGGAAGCCCGTGTGCTCTAGGCAACAGTGCGAATACATAAGTATAGGATAATAAGAAAAAGGTAAAATAAGAAATAAATAGGTTAACGGTAAATATCCCAGGCTCGCGCTTGCCGGCGGCAGCCCGCGGCGATGGTGCACGTGGCGGCCGCAGCGCGCCTGACGCGCGCGGCCTGCCTGGCCGCGCACGGCGGTGACCGCTGGAACTGCTCCTCCATTCAACACGCGCCCAACTACTCGCCGGATCTGCTCACCGGTAAGTACACTTACAACCAATAATTTTTAAGAAAAAAAACTGATTTCGATTGGCGTTCCTGGTATAAAGTTTAAGTTTGAGTTAGCCATCAGTTTACTTCAAAAAAATTTAAATTACCGTACGTACGAGGAGTATCGTAAAAATTGGGGAGCTCACTTAATATCTCAAGAATTCCATCACTAGATCAGAACTAAAATCAAATAGGACTAACATGAACCTCTTCATAAACAAAACAAAAATGTCTCAAATCGGATGATAGAGGTGAGAATTATCGAGAAATTCCACTATGCCATCCTTGGTCTTGAACACCAAGTCTACTCGACCAAAAAGATGGTCTCCGTAAGAATCATAACGCACGCGCCGTACAAATTTAAGAACTACTCGAATTCCTCATGAATTCCATCATCAGAACAGAAATCAAATCAAGCAGGAAACATTGTAGGTATTTCTGACAAACAAAAGATGAATAAATATTAGATGGGATTATAGAGTTGGGAATTACCGAGCAGTTACACTATGCCATCCCTTTACGTCATCATCTAGTTTACTTCACCAAAATTGAGAGTGTAATTTACCTCAGCTTTTTTTAATATTTAGAAATACTAGACGCATGCGTGGTGATTTTTGTGTGATGTTTTTTTGGAACTATCTCTGAGAGCATTTACTGTCGAATACCGGCAATTTAAATAATAATAATTTATTCATGTTAATCCAACATTAACACAGCGGCCAAGTGCGAGTCAGACTCGCCCACCGAGGGTTCCGTACATCATAAAAATGATTAAAAATCCCCCCCTACCCCTTTTTTATCCCTTAGGGGATGAATTTCGGAAAACGCGGAATACGGTTTCGAGGGACCGTAGTCTTTAGTATATAGTAGTAGTAGTAGTAGTAAGCACTTTATTGTACACAAAATAAATCACAAAACAACTGAAAAGAATTGAAGTACAAAGGCGAACTTATCCCTGTAAGGGATCTAGTTTAAACTTCAACGCGATACCTTCACGCACTCCCGAGATAAAGGGTCTTGAATATTCAAATCTCATACTAACGTTCAATTCCTTTTTTATCCTTTAGTGGATGAATTTCGAAAAACGCTAAATACACTTTTCTTGTGTAGTATCAAAGAGTCTATGAACGAAGTTTTAAGTCTGCAACCTGAATAATGATTCACATCTCATACAAATTTTCAACCCCCTTTTTTATACCTTAGGGGATGAATTTCGGAAAACGCAGAATACAGTTTCAAGGGACCGTAGAACTTAGTATATAGTTTAAATTTCAACTCGATACCTTCACGCACTCCCGAGATAAAGGGCCTTGACGGACGGGAGGGTCTGGACGGACTTTCAACCCCCTTTTTTATCCCTTAGGGGGTGAATTTCGGAAAACGCAGAATACGGTTTCTAGGGACCGTAGACCTTAGTATATAGTTTAAATTTCAACTCGATACCAATAATAATACTTAATACCACGCACTCTCGAGATAAAGGGTCTTGACGGACAGACGGACGGACGGACAACAAAGTGATCCTATAAGGGTTCCGTTTTTTCCTTTTGAGGTACGGAACCCTAATAATGGTAAAATAGTTAATCTATTCAGCGCTAATCACGACACGGTGTCGTTATACCTCTATGCGCCATTTTCGCTACAATGCGGGAAATGCACGTTATCGACTACGGCGTAGCGCTACGAGAAATCCTTAGCAATGAAAGAGAGGTAAAGCGATACTTTTTACACCATGAATATGCTACTTTTGTCTACAGTCGTAGCACTATATATCGTAGCTGTGGTGTAGCACATCGTAGCTACAGAAAGCCTGGCGGATTCTCCGCCCGTTTATAACTATTATAGCCATACGAGTAAGCTTGGATATATGACACACTACAATTAAAGTAATTAGCGAAGGTTTGATAATAGACGTTTATAACTTTGTATAAGTAGGTACGTAACGTTTAATTTTCAAGATCGATTTAAACAAATAAACATTTGCGTTCATGTAGAACATTGTTAAGTTATGTTAAAGTTTTAAATGAGCCCTGCCAGGGCATAGCAAGTTAATACTTATATAACTAGGAAAATTATACGTATTTAATATAATAACATACTAACACATATTATGTTAATATTAAAACTTATCATCAAAATATTCACGGTAAGAATAATAACGTTTAGACATGAGCATATGTTTCATTTTATTTATAAATAAATTGGTTTACGTTTCTTAATTTTCAACCGACTTCTAAATTTCAAAAAAGAGGAGGTTCTCATTCGTGTCTTATTTTATGTTTGTTATCTCAGAACTCCGTCAAAACTCAACCAATTTTAAAAATTTCTTTTTTTTATCTGAGAGTAGATGGTTCCAGATTGGTCCTATTTTTTTCAAAATTAATGTTTGATGATGGGACCCGCGAGGAATTGAGGGAACTCTTCAAATTTGAAAGGCACATGCATGTTATTTTTTGTTTTCTTAAAACAGTTGAGCATTTCTTCACAAAAACCATCTATTTGGTGGAGTGAACCTGAGTTTGAAGACCACGGATGGCAAAGTGAGCCAAAGTGGAACTGCTTGGTAATTCCCAGCTCTATCATCCGATTTGAAACATTCATCTTTTGTTTGTAAGGAAATAACTTCAAGGTTGTCCCATTTGATTATAATTCTATTGTGATGGTGGAATTCATGAAGAATTGAGAGAACCCCTCAAATGCATTGTGATTTGAGGGCAAAATTTTGGTGGAGTGGCCCTGATAATGAAGACCAGAGATGGCAAAGTGGAACTGGCCGGTAAACCTAGCTCTACGTATCATCCGAGTTGTGACATTCATATTTTTGGTTTGATTTCTACTTACTTTGATTCTTGAGGAATTCAGAGAACTCCCCAAATTGATTGAATCAAATTGAGTGATTGGAGGGTTTTCATAATTCATTGCGGCATTTTCTTACTGAAGTTGTCATTTTGCTGCAGTGGACCTGATTTTAAAGCTGGTCTTTAACATCAGGGATTCTTTTGTGTTTTCTTCAAACAGTTGAGCATTTCTTCACAAAAACCATCAATTGTGTAGAGTGAACCTGAGCTTGAAGACCAGGGATGGCATATTGTAACTGCTCGATAATTTCCAGCTGTCATCCAATTAGAGAGATTGTTATTTTGTTTGTGACCTTGAGGTCTACAAGGTAGTTCCATTTGATTTTACTTGGGATCTAATGGTGGATGCCATGAGACATAAGTACATTAATGCTAAAAAGTTCTCGTAGCGCTACGATAACATGCATTTCCCGCTTTGTAGCCAAAATTGAGCGTAGAAGCGTGATGCTGATGATAACATGTCGACATAAGCAGTGAATGGGTGAAAGCTCCTCAATTTTCCCACGTACTAGTACTGTGAACTGGATATTTTTGAAGGAAACAGGTTAACTCAAACTAAGTCAATATTTTACTTTTACTGAGAAAGTCAATTGAAGTCGGTTTTTTCTCTGCTATTTTTTGGGCTGGTAGTTTGTTGTATATTTTTATTGAAATTGATAATAGGCCGGAAAAATTAATTTGTAATAGGGACGGTGGTGGCATTAACATTGATTGGATCCTGAGTATTTCCGGAGAAACTTACATAATTCTAGAATGTATAATCAAGGCACGGTAAATATTTTCTGTTCAATGATCAATGAAATGTGGTTTACAACTATCCGCTTCAGCTACATTTATACGGACAAGTTTTCTTTGTAAGGTCGTGGCAGGAAGTTCAAGCGACTTCAAAATTTCAATAGGAGGAGGATCTCAATTTGTGTGATTAATTTATGTTTGTTACCTACCTACCAAATACGAGTACGTACCAAAACAATGTTTGGAGTCTTTTCAGTAGACTATTCAAAAGTTAAGGACTAATGTAGATAATAATAAGTTAAGGAAAATACTATTTAATTTGTATGAAAAAGTGAAAACCTACAAAGTAAGTACAGTCGCCATCACAAATATCGGAGTGTCCGAAGTGTTCACAAATATCTGAACACGCCTCTATTGTCAAGGCGTTAGAGTGCTTGTTCAGATATTTTGCACGCCTCGGACGCTCCGATATATCTGATGGCGACTGTACATCATTTTTGAAAGTTGTTGAAAGAAAAGTTGTTAGGTTTGACGAGCAATAAATTAAATCGCAGTTAATTAATTTATTGCTCCTGTTACAGGCAACAACCGGTACACATGGTGTATATGTTTATATATCTATATTGGTAATTTATTTGAATCAAGCCTTATACGTGTCCACTATTTGTCTAAGATTTGTCTGATATTCGAACATATTTAAAGGTAGGCGATTGCTATAATACTTTATAAGTTTTAACCTAATGATAAGTTCTATAGAAGTCCCAGTTCCAGAAAGCGTCCGACTCTCCCCAATAAGTTGCTATCGATGAACGAATTGCTTGATAAGTACAGTAGGTACATTTTTATTATTGTATTGTAGGTTATTTTTTGTCTAGCGGAAGAATTTTTAAGTCCTATGAATAATGAAGACGATTTTTGTCGAGTGTTTTAAATCAGCGGCGGCATTGTACGGGAGCGGCCAGCGTGACGGCGCGGCAGTGCCCGCTTCTTTCAGCGCGCTCGTTCGTTCCGCGCTCAGCTTTTATTATTTACGTGTCACATTCATGACTATTAATTGCTCTCTGGAAATTTTATTTAATTTTTAAATTACCATAAGTTCTTTATTATGTTGCTGTGAATACTGATGACTTTATTTACCTACCTAATACAATTAAATGTAACAAAAGCGAACAAAAGTAGTCCAGTATGATAATAAAATAACACAGCTGGTAGGTGCGTACCGAGATTTATTTTAAGAGGCCATAATGGTCAAATCGTTATCATTCAGACGTCTCGATCTCGGTATTGATAACAAGCAGGTACCTGATATTCATACATATATACATATACATAAAACTTCAACATTCCTTCAAACTGGTAAACGTGAAAACATGATTTTTAACAAATTGTTTTATAAATATTGGTCATGTTTTACATGTTTTTGGTTAAAACTTCGAATCTCTTGAATTAATAAACATGATTCTTAGTTAAATAGTTGAGTTATAACTAGTTCTTAAATCTGGTAAAAGCTTTTATCCGCAAAAAAATTAATTTAGTTGTAAACAGCATTTATCTGATAACGCGGTTTAATTTGAGGCGCCCGCCTACTATCGCCTTTTAATTTTTTCGCGTGATTTTGCAATTAGATCTATACCGACTATACCTCTCTCTTTTGCTTAAGCACGTGGAGTCTTAAAACTAAACGTAGTTTTACTTTAACAGTAAAGTACTTAAATGAAAATCCTTAAAAAAAAAGTTCAAAATCAGAAACACTTACGAAAAGTGTATGTTACGTTGCGTTACAAAATCTAAATGTACCTGCCTAATTGCTATGTATCTATATACAGTGTGTAAGTCTAATAAGGTTGATAAATAAAACGAGATATAGCATTAATTACTGTTATCCTTATTTAAGAGGTGTTTTTGAGTAAGGTACCCTTAGGTAATTATGACCCCGTAATTAATTTTTGAATTTTTTCTAGGCAGTAATGTACCTACTGTAAACATAAACTGTAAAAGTTGACGTTGCACGTTGACAGTCGTCAATGTCGTCATCGAACGTTCAACGCGAGTGTGTTTGCATTATTTACATTGCGGGCCGAATTAGTTTGCATGGATACAATTTTAATTGCAATTCTAAGTAAAAGTTATCTGAAATGTGATTACATTTCATATCTCCTATACTAATCACCGTAAAGGATTATATCCCTACGCTGTAGTACAAGTAGGTAATCATTATAATTTTGTCTCCAATTTGTGGATAAGGTTTATGATTCAAGGATATATTTCTTCAAAAGCAGAGGTTAGGTATCTAACAATTCACTTAAGAGTACGGTGTATGTTCAAATACGCGCGAGATAAGACTTTTACAAAATAACGCGCGAAAATACAACATTTACACGTTATCTTCATAAATAGGCATACCAAAGGATTGCAACTAGACAAGGGGCTACTCAGCCACCAATTTCTTAGACGTTCCTCTACACTCCCAGTCTCTCATTTTTGTAAATATTGTCAGAGCGCGGAGCGACATGACCTCTCTCTGCAAGCCCCCGAAGCCAATGTCATAACGACGCATATTTTATAGCGCTATTAAGAGCGATTTGAAGTGCTGTTTAAGAAAAATACACTAGATATAGATATCCACTTATTTATAACTAGCTTTAACCCGCGGCTTCGCCCGCGTACTAAACGTAATTTTCAATCGGCATACAAAAAAGGAGGTTAATTTATTTATTTCACGTGCGCTAAGTTGGATTTGAAAATCGTTGTTGTTTTCGAAATCAGCGACCCGATAACGACACCCATCTAAATATATAAAAGAAGACGCTGACTGACTGACTGACTGACTGACATATCAACGCACAGCCCAAACGGCTGGTCCTATAGACTTCAAATTTGGCACGTAGGTTCCTTTTATGGTGTAGACGAGTACTAAGAAACGGGGATCCAAAGTTTGTATGGGAAACACTAAACATTACTTAATTTTTAGTCACTCGAATCACATTAATATTAATGCCAATTAGGATTTAACCATACAAAATAGTTCGGCCCGCAATGTAATGCAAACACACTCGCCTTAAACATCCGTTGACAACTGTCAGCGTCAAATTTTTTATAGTACATTGCTGCTGAAAATTTTATAAAAAAAAATATTATGGGGTCATAACTCATAATTAAGTGTAACTTAAAAATATGTTTTAATTATTGATAACAATAATGAATTCTATGTTTGGTTAAATGAATTTCGGAAAACGCGGAATAATGTTTCAAGGGACCGTAGATCTTAGTATATAGTTTAAATTTCAACTCGATACCTTCACGCACTCCCGAGATAAATGGTCTTGACGGATAGACGGACGGACGGACAACAAAGTGATCCTATAAGGGTTCCGGTTTTTCTTTTTGAGGTACGGAACCCTAAAAAACGACACTCAAATTTATATGTTGACATTTCAAACCCATCGCATACTAACGGGGGAGATGGTATTCCACATTCGTCACACTGGACCTTCAAATCGTTGCTTTTTTCGTGATCAGCGACCCGAAAAACCATATAAACGATACCCATGTTCATTTTTTCACTTTTGCATCCCTTTTACCCCTTTCAGGGGTTAAATTCTCAAAAACCTGAAACACGTGTTTATTCATTTACCTTAAAGAATACTCCGGTGAAGTTTCGGATAATTCTTTTGATATTGATATTTTGGCATTTCAACCCCATCGCATACCAACAGGGGAGATGGTATTCCACATTCGCTACATTGGATCTTCAAATCGTTGCTTTTTTCGTGATCAGTGACCCGAAAAACCATATAAACGATACCCATGTTAATTTTTTCAACTTTTCACCCCTTTTACCCCTTTCAGGGGTTAAATTCTCAAAAAACCTGAAACACGTATTTACTCATTTAAAGAATACTTCTGTGAAGTTTCAGATAAAATAGTCTAACTAATTTTGTTTCCCCATACAAACTTTGGACCCCCGTTTCAACCCCTTAGGAGGTGAATTTTGAAAAATCCTTCCTTAATGCTCGCCTACACCATAAATGAAACCTACGTGCCAAATTTGAAGTCTATAGGACCAGCCGTTTGGGCTGTGCGTTCATATGTCAGTCAGTCAGCTTCTTCTTTTATATATTTAGATTTTTGGATAGAGTATTTTCTAAACTTTATACAACTGCATATTCATTTATGTAAAAAAAAAATACTGTTTAGCCAGAAAACTAGGCTAATGTTCGTGAATTTCTAGCAAAACTTACCAAATTAAAAATTAAATATATACTCAATAATTTTATGTGAAAATGTTCGAAACTGTTTCATTTATTCCGTAGAAGTCTATATACTGCACAAAAACAAAATGTTTTATTTTGATTCAATAGCAATAGGGTCGGAAACCAGGATGTTTGAAGCTCGCTCATCAAATAATGGTAAAACAGCTGTTCGAAAATGGTGTAATTTACAAGAATTATGAAATAGTTTTTAATTTATTCCATTTCAATTGAAATGATCTTTAAATTTTTGTACTAAAATACGTAAACATGTCTTTGTAACTATGAAAACTCATGGCAAAAAGTTCTGCTGAATCGGTCAAATTTATTTACCGGGCTCTTAACTAAAGAAATACAAAACTAAACTAGACTATCACTATGATATGCTTTAACTGGCCAAAATGTAGTCGGAGTAATATATTATTCAAGCAAAATAATTGCAAAAACGATTCCCGTCGTCCGTTTTGCTAGTGAGCTGACGTCAACGTCGTTTTTGCGGACTGAAAGAAGAACCTTATTGAATAAATGAGCCGGTCACGCGATCGCTTCCTTACTCCGCACAGACACGAAATGCCTCGCTGTACTTTAATACTACCTACGAGGATTCCTATAAATAATACCTTCCCGCCTCCATTGTCATACTAATAATAAATTATCACCTAAAATGGACGGGTATTCTTTTTTTGCTTTAGATAAATATAATATACATATATAAATTTTTAGACGACCAGTTGGCGTAGTTGGTAGTGACCCTGCCTGCTAAGCCAATGGTCCTGGGTTCGAATCCCGGTATGGGCATTTATTTGTGTGATGAACACAGATATTTGTTCCTGAGTCATGGATGTTTTCTATATATGTATTTGTATATTATATATATATATCGTTGTCTGAGTACCCGTAACACAAGCCTTCTTGAGCTCACTGCGGGACTTAGTCAATTTGTGTAAGAATGTCCTATAATATTCATTTTATTTATTTATAATATAAGGTTTCTTAGAAATATATTTTTGCTAAAGTGAATATATTTCGCTACAGGCTGGGTCATGAAAACTCGTAAAAACAGCCGCACCAATCCCCTTTGTGTCCTTTAGCAGTACATGTTGTTTTTCCGAGGCAAGGCACTCTTTTTCGACCCCTTGAGGTGAGACCATTTCTCTGGCAAAAAGAAAAATTATTTGCAACTGGACTGAAAAAGTATGACAAAATAAATACCAATGGACCAAAGGGATTATTATTATAGTTTATAAAAAATAATTTGATACTGGTAATTAGGCTGTCTTGAATAATAAGGTACTAAGTTCTGAATCGTTCCACACCAGTTATTTTCGTAGCACGATTGCCACTATCAATCACTTTCAACCCGAATAAGAAGTAAAACTTAGGATAGCAAGAAAGAAGACGAACAATGGCGAAGTTTTTCTAGTTTGAGCACGGTCGACATTGTGCAGTTGGCAGACATTGCCGGATGCGACTGCGAAATACGTACCATTGTTTTTAGTCGCCACTTCCGCTCCCCGTGCCCACTTAAAGAAATTAATTGACATAGACTAAACTTCGTCTGCTCTTTTTAAGTAAAAACATTTAGGAAATTTAAACACGCCATTCGGTAAATACTTATATCTGTGTAAAAGCGCACTATTGTTTTACGCGATAATTGATGCATTACGTTACCCACACATTATTTTACATCAAGTAATCTAATTACTACACTTTGTTTTACGCGGTTACCGCAGCAGGGGCCGTGTTTTATAAAGTTACAAGTTACAGGTTACAAGAGTACAAGCTACAGGCACCTGTAATGCACTGTGAATGACCACAGCTGTTTTATAAATACACACAGGTAGTTACAGTTATAATGAATCATGGTAAAACTCGATTACAAGCACCATCTACAGGTGTGATGGACATCACTAATTAAAAATAAATTCTGCCATAAATAGGTACTCATTGAATGGGAGCTACCGTATTGTCATTCACCAGGCAGCGCCACTCATGCGTGGGTCCTGTGTCAGTCAGGGTGTCAGTATGAGAGAGTTGTCAAAGTGACGTTTGAAATGTTCCCGCAGGACCCACGTTCCACTAGCGCCCCTAGCAGAAAATCGACTCGCGGTAGTCCTCATTCTTTCAACCGTTGTGTTAAGTGTTTACGGTTTATGTTTTAATGGAACAATGGCCAGAAGCGAAGGGAAAATAGAGCGGTTTTCGATTTTCACGTGTGATTATTTTCGATCACTTGTTTTTGTATTCGCGCGTTCGAATCTCAAAAATCGGTCCCGACTCAAGACCTGTGTCAAACAGGGCCCCGTCTTATAAAAATACAAGTTACAAGTTTACAGGCGTTTACTGGCAACACCTGCCCCATTTTTAACAATTTGCGTTTTATAAAAGGACTTTGTTACAATTTTACAGGTTACATATGTACAAGTGCCTGTAGCTCAACCATAGACAAAAGTATGGGAGTTTAATAGTTTTAAACTCATACTCGAACATGCTTTTATAAAAAAATGTAAATTACAAGTGTAGGTTGGTACACTTGTAACAAAAACTGACTTAGATCTTGTGTCCTGTAACAGCAGCCACAAGTGCAGTATTCTCAGTTATTTCGTATGTTACGAGGTACACACTCTCGCTCGTAATACTGTTAAAATAATTCGTCTTCTGAGAGATCCTTCCGAGTCTGACTCAGATGAGGAGATACCGCGGCAGCGTCGACCTAGGTTGTTTAGGCCCCAAATAAATTTGGACTTTAGGACATAGTACGTAGTAATCTAAACAATCCCCCTTTTGCGGAAAGGATCGTCGTGCCTTTCCACCCTATATAAAAGGTCTATCTCCCTCTCTATCTCTATCAAATGTTTGCTACTACAAAAAAAACACTAGTCTATGGGAATTGACCAGCCAAAACCCTCGTCGCTCAACACGTTTTAAAACTACCCAAGCAAGGGCTGATATGGCATATGACAGCATTTTTAGATATCAGCATCATCAGGTTAATCAGCCTTCTTCTTATAAATAAAACCCCGATTGGCTGTTTAGCGTAATTCGACAATGTACATATTTAGCATTGGGACATCAGAAGCTTTCAATAGGGGTATACTGTATGTACAGCTTTCTGCCTTATAAGAAACACGAGGGCAGAAAAGTACACCAAATCAATCAATCCAAAGCCTGATGGACAAAAGTGATTTAGTTATCTGCTGAAGACGAAAACGATATTGTGAGTTATCTTTGGCCTGTTGAATTAAGGAAGGCTATCGATAAAAGGTTCGCCTTACAAAGCGATCAGTGCCGAGGGTGGGGGTACAGCGAGTCGGACAAAAGATTTAATTACACGCATGAATCAAGCGCAAGGGCGCGGGCGGGCAGCGCGCAGGGGGCGGGTCGCGATAAGCCCAGCGGTGCAGTCGCGCGCGATCCTGCTGATGTGCCATGTGATAAAGCCTGGCGGCTGCCATTGTTTAGCCTGCCCGGCGACGCGCGTGCGGGCTTTATCAAGATTAGTTTGCTTGTAATTAAGAATAAAGGATTTTTACTACTGGATGGCCATAGGCAATGGTCAAGTACATACATCTAAGCTAGATTTGAAAACTCAAAGTTTTCAACTTACCCATCTACAAAACATAAGAAATTTTAACATACCTAAGTAATGTTAAATTCAAGTAACCACTAATTATAAACGTTTGATTCTAATTTTCAATATTAGTAGGTACTATGGGTTCTAATATTCCTAAGTACCTATGCCATCATATGGCAGAAAGCATGAAACTTGGCAAGAATGTAGCTTATAGGGATAAAAAAAACATGTCGTTACGTGATTGTTTATTTCCCTTTTCCCCACTTTTGCCCCAAACTGCAGTTTTTCACGTTTTATATAAAAACGTAACGACATGTTCCCACTTTGGGTTTTTTGTCGCTCTACACTTGCGGCAGCGAGTGATGGCACTTTTGACACATGACTATAGTGTTGTGTAACACTTCAAATTATTATCGTAAAAAATTCAGACAAGTGCCAGTTGAATAAGTTAGTATTCAAAGTTAAGTATATTTAAAAAAGTTTATTACATAGGTAAGGCATAAATATAAAATACCATGTTATACGATAAAATTTACCTGTAGCGGCATCGAGTCATGGCACCTTTGACACCTTTACAATGTAGGTTAGTGCAACACTTCAAATGATTATCGTAAAAACATCAGTCAAATGTGAGTTGAGAAAATCTGTATAAAATATACTTCACTTTTGTACAGATTTTCTTTTGACGTGACAACGTCTTAAATTAGGTTGCGGCTGGGAGTCACTTATGAAAAAGTGTAACGCTCGGTAACGTTACGATGAGTCACCGAACGAGAGAGAGGCCCGCCGAATGCCTTGCGTCTCTCTCCCACTCAACTATGATCGGTCTGCCGCGCGCGCAGCACTAGAGAATTAGGCGCATTGAATCGGCGCATGCTTGTGTCTCTGTCTTTGTCTTTCTCGAACGTTGATAGTGTTAAGTAAGTTCCTATTGTGCAATTTAATTATATTCATATCAATAAATATTCTACCGAGAAAAAGACGTTGTCACGTAAAATCTTCGCCCGTAAAACCGACTTTACAGGCAACCATTTTTTTAAAGAGTTTATTAAATAAATAACGCATAAAAATAAAAGACCGTTATCTATGATAAATTAAGTATTTAACGTACATAACTATTTTAATCCGAATCACTAGCACGCCTTGACGAATCACTGCAATTATTTCCTACATTAATTATTATTTCTTTATCTAAAATGTTATCTATGTTAAAATCTCTTTCGTAATCTTCCCTTTTTCGTCGTACGGTACTGTTTACGACCTTTTCCCAGTCTTCTTCTGTAACACAAGCACAAGCTTCTTGTAATAATTTTAACATTTTTGATGTGGTGAATGGAGGTTCTGTGTTGTCTTGCTGCATATCCCTTGATTTGTGCCCATATCAACTCAATGGGAGCTACCGTATTGTCGCTCACCAGGCGGCGCCACTCATGCGTGGGTCCTGTATCAGTATGAGAGAATTGTCAAAGTGACGTTTGAAATGTTCCTGCAGGACCCACGTTCCACTAGCGCCCCTAGCGGAAAATCGACTCGTGGTAGTCCTCATTGCATTGTATTCACAATGGTAGGGTGGTAAGCGTATAACTTGATGCCCGTGTTACCTTTATCAACAATTAATTTAATCATATATGGACGTAGGTATAAATATTAAACTAATAATACCTTCCAACTCCCATTAATATACATAATATTTAACGGCCTCCTGGCCTAGTTGGTAGTGACCCTGCCTACGAAGCAGGAGGTCCCGGGTTCGAATCCTGGTCAGGGCATTTATTTGTGTATTCATCACGAATATTTGTTCCTGAGTTATGGATGTTTTCTATGTATTTAAGTATTTATATGTATCTGTCTATTATATATATCGTCACCTAGTACCCACAACACAAGCAAGTTATTGAGCTTACCGTGGGACTAGGTCGATTTGTGTAAGATTGTCCTATAATATTTATTATTTATTATTATAGAGCATATTTGATGTCTGAATATAATGTCATTTGTAACACTACTTACTAATCTCTCAATATGTGCCGCTTTGGCTATACCTAATAAGCGATTACCGATATGAAAAATAAAAACAATCTAAAATACATGATTAACTAAATGATTGATGAGTAATGGTTGAAAATTACAATAAGGCCAAATTAAAACTATCCTATAAACAGACTGACGTCACTTTGACGTCATCGGCATGAAAAGTACGGACTCTATACCTATTGTAAAAAAAAATTATAGAAATCGGGGTATTCTTATATCAAAAAACACAATACATTTTCAGAAGATGAAATAGGGTAGGATACGCGAATGAAGTCACGAGCGGAAAGCTAGTAATGAATAAGTACGTCACTTGTCTTCAAATAACATGTACCTAGATTCGAAATGCGATCGATAAATAGCGGAACATCACTTGCCGGCCCCTGCAACAATGAAGTTTGACATTTGTTCCTTTATAGGTACTTTGCTGTCAATATTTACGGAACTTCATGACTTCATGAGCAATCAAACGTCAAAAGTGCCATCACTCGGTGCCGTTAATTTTTATAGTCTCTCCCAGTTTACTTGGACAATCCATCGTTAACGTCTACTTACAGTAGAGGCAGGTTAATAGATGATATAAAATTTATCTCATGTAACAACCTGCCAATATATTTAATATAGGTATTTTTAAGTTCAAATATGAGACAAATCGGTTAAGGGGTTGCCGAGATATAAGTAGGGATCGTGAGTTCAAGTTCGGGGCGAACCCTATAAAAATACATTCATACCCAGTAACAAGCTTTCTGGCAGATAGTGCCATTCTTTTTAAATTTGTTTTATCTGGGACTCGGACTGAGTAGTTTCTAAACATTACTGACAATTGTTATGCATTTCACAGAATGTTCTGCAATTGTAGGTATATCTACCTATATGGTTTTCATTAACTTTAAATTTCATTCTTATTTCTACCACGGTAGGTTACGTCATTACATTAGCCATTACTGTCGTTAGGTGGGTACTACAGTTTAAGTTCATTATTTGTTCCACATCGGAAATGCTTTCTTTTGCGATGCTGTTAAAGTTAGAAAAAGTTCATATAGCTTGTTAACGAGAGTTGATTAGTATCGGGTCCTTTGCGTTATATCTGGATACTCTCTTGCAGTAATTACGTGGTTGTAAGTAGACTGGAGCCGAAGTGCATAGGTATAGACTGTAGGTAAGTATCCTACAATACAAAAGGTTAAGAATAGATACCTAAGTACTTTGAATTTGGAGAAGAGTTTATTTAACTCGTGATTCGTGCTTTAAACTTTCCTCAATATAATTATTTGAACGCAGCTGAAAGAATACCAATAATAAGTATATATGTAGGTATATTATACATAAACTCAACAGTTTTGGCGTGCAAAAATTTTTTTTAGGATCATTTTGTTGCTCATTTGGGTCTTTTATATTGCTTAAATGCATTATGTCCCATTAAAATATTCAACGTCACACCAAACGCATCGATTGATATCGTAAGTTAAAAAACTGTCATCTAGCCTAATATCTCTCATAAAAAAAGCGAATTCAAACTGTTTTGAACACTACGCAAAAAACAATTGACGCTCGTCCCCGCACAGCGCTAGCTTTTTTTTTAATTTATTCATGACCATTTCACAGGTGTGTCTAAGTGTTACCTACGATCAAATAGTACATTTCGATGCTAGTGCGGAAAGTATGTCATCAGTGAAAAATGACATATCCGCACGTGAATCGAACGACGTTTTTCAATACAGATGCGAAAAAAATTAAAATACATAAGAACCCATAACCATACAATAAATGTTTTTGTATTTGTATTTGTATAACGAATTTACTTACTATCTCATTTTCAATCTCATAATAATTATTTCTCATAAACAAAATAATAAATCGCATGTGACAAATCGTATCGTCATGTCTTAGAGGCCCTTCGAACATGTTTACCTGATTGAAAAACGCCTCTACTTTGACTGACGTTTCGTAGGCTCTGTTCCGTTTCATACACACAGATTTATAAGAACTGTTTTCAATGTTAATATTTTTAATGAATGATCATTAGTATGATGAAGAAGTAATTATTGAAATATGAAATATCAATATCTTTAATATTATTGCGTTCAAAGTAGGTATTTAGTTTTATTACGGCTCGGTAAAGTTAACGAACAATAATACTCTTCGGTAAGCAGTCATGAATTGGAAAACAACTAAATTTAAAAAGATTGGAAAAGCAAAAAGCACTAGTTCGCAAAAACAAACTTTGCGCACGCAAAACAGCCAAAAAAAGGGCACTTTTTGAGCAACTGTATTGAAAAATATTTTAAGATACTGGGCGTGCACCCCCGGGCGCTGGATGTGGTGGGCAGGTCTCGCGAGTGATCCGACACAAGACGATCGATTCGAATTCGCGCGGAGAGTTCCGTAAGCGGCCTAACAGAGACATGTATTGTGCAGGTACCCGCGAGCAAGCGTACGTGTACGCGATGTCGGCGGCGGCGCTGGCGTGGTCTGTAGCGCGCGCGTGCGCGGCTGGCGCGCTACCAGCGTGCTCCTGCGCCGCGCCGCCGCGCGCGCCGCCTCGCCCGCCGCGACAGGCACACGTCACGCCCGCCGAGCCTCATGCAAGGTTCAAATGGGGCGGCTGCGGAGACAACTTTCAGTGGGCTGAAAGGTACCTACATAGTTTCCTATGACCCGTTTCAGAATTTAAATTTCACGGCTTCTCGTTCCGCGCATGGGTGCTGTATGATGTATCATTTCTTAATGCCCGACGGAGAAAGTTGTGATGCGCGGTGGGATTAAATTGATAATTTATACTTGCTACAATGGTATTTAACTCCACTAACCACTCTTCATTTTTATAGGTTTGCCAAGCAATTCATAGACATGCATGAGATAGACGTTCGCGATGGTAAATTGGAGGAGATGGTCGAGTTAGAGACGACTACAACTGAACTGCCGACCACGATGGAGCCCAGCACACCGGCGCCCGTGGTCATTCTCGTTGACGACCAGCCGGCGCCGGCGCCCGACAACGCCAGTGTGACGGCACGCCCAAAGAAGGGCCGCCGCGGCCGCAAGCGCCTGCCGCGCTCGCCCCGTCGGGGCAGGCCTACGCGGAAGCGGTTCAGACCAAGGTATGTATAAAAGTTGAACGGTTGCCAGTTTGTAACAATTTGTATTTTATGTCTTAAAGAGCTACTTAAATTGGCTCTATTGACTCTTTGTTACAAACTGACTAATCTCTGAAGATTACTTTTCACCACTGTTGGGCGTACCTACCCCTCAAACTAAACTCGACTGACCAGGAACCGAGGAATTTGGTGATGCAGTAATTAATTATAAATATAAATAAATATCTGCGCGACAAGCTTACACAAATCGACCTAGTCCCACGGTAAGCCCAAGAAGGGCTTGTGTTGTGGGTACTAGACGACGATATACCGGGTGGAACGGCTCGACGATCCTTTCCGCAAAAGGGGGATTGTTTAGATTTAGTACTGTATTTCCTCTAAAGAAACTAGGCTCATATTCGTAAGCGTTTTTAAGTTATAGGCAGTTAACTTTTGATGCAAAATACTGCAAGTGACAACCCTCATTAGGTTCAATAACATTTAACAATAACACAAAGGTCAGTGACATTTACCAAAACAACATTTCTACCCCATAATATTTCCCAGTCAATATTACAATTGTGTGAACTACCCACTTACAATAATCTAACTAACCATAGATAAATTAAGACTAAGGGCAGTTATACATGCAGAATCGTAGAATTGAAAATAATATCTTCTGAAGCCTTTATTTTTATAATTCAAATAAACATGTTACTTTTGCATTTATTTCCATACAAATCGGTTAACCAACAGCATTTTCTAGCTTCCACGCACCCCGCCTAGTATGCTCTTCTGGCGGTGTATTATGGGCTTTATGAACCTATTTATTGTAACTGCCCTTAGTCTCAATTTCTCTATGGTTAAGTTAGATTTTTGTAAGTGGGTAGTTTGCACGATTGTATTATTTTGTTTGGGAAAAATATTAATTTTTACTCAGTCTTACCCGTGATAAAACAGTGACGCAAATAAATTGCAAATTACGTGATAAAACCTATTTTCAAAATGCCCTTGGGAGCCCGCGATTACCTAAATTTGCTTATGTTATACGGGGAGTGTAATTATAATGCCGCCGAGACGTTACGACGCTATCGACAAAGATATCCTCCACCACACCCAACTAGCCGTATGTCAATTTTACGGGCCTTTGATCGCGTGGCAAATAATCAGCCCATAGTACCACAAACGGGCCAAAACGACCAACGGGGAGGAGGTGTAGTTCACATTGCACCAAGGTTTGAAGAGCGAGTGCTGCGGTATGTCGAGCAAATTTTTGTAAACATAAAGTGTCACATTACAGTTACATGTAGGTATAGTACATAGTAATAGCAGGGTTGTCACTAAGAAGAACATTAATTAATTTTAATATTTTTACTGATTGTTCGTAACAAAAATATAAACATTACTAATCGATTCTCCTTCACTTAAACTAACCCCCCTTTGCGAGAAGGATCGTCGTGTCTTTCCACCCTGTATATAACAGATAGATACATATAAATACTTAAATACATAGAAAACATCCATAACTCAGGAACAAATATACGTGATAATGATAAATACACAAATAAATGCCCTGACCAGGATTCGAACCCGGGACCTTCTGCTTCGAAGCAGGCCTTGCCTGCCTTCCGATTCTACCAACTAGGCTAGGAGGCCGTTTAAATTAATTAATAAGTGCGAGTCGGACACGCGCACCAAGGGTTCTGTGTAATTTTTTTGTAGCAACTGCATCTCGAATTTGATTCCAGTCCCACGTATCGACAGATTGTATCACTCGATTTCACGGCATAAAGTTAGAGTCAAACCACGTTATCTCCTTCTAGCAAGTGAACTGTCAAACTTTTAAGTCTTATTTTAAACGAAAGTGTTACTTATTATTCTATGAAATTACTTTTATTCGACACAATCTGTGCTATCAAAATCTAAGCTTGGTATTTTATTTTTTTACAGTGCAAATCAAGGCCTTTCAAATGATACACCACATAGTCTAACTAAATAGTTAAAAGTAGGGGAAGTAGTCCAAAATGACATATAGTTTTGTTTTTTAACCATAACTTTTTACTGGTACTTTACAGCACACCCATGGCTTACCTTAATCATGTTTGCTCCTTAACCTATCGAACCTTATAAAAAAATTTAGCAAATAATCAACAGAAAAAATAATAATACACATTCAACTGAGATCGGTCATAATTCATTTGGTCCATATGCTTCGGACAAAATGACACATTGTTCATGGACAAAATGACATATATGTAAAGGTTACACAATTATTGGCATAATTCGCAAATTAAACGCTTTGTTCGTCTCGGAACATCAGCGCAAGAAGCATGAGCCCACAGCAAACCTTTTAAGCATCGCAACCAGTCTTCTTCAGGCTTAGAACGTGAATAGAGGTCTTTATTGTTAATGCAAGCAAAATCTTCTTCGTCATCATGAGTAACTAAGTAGGAAAATCTTCTTCCTGGTCTTTGTCATCAAACACCTTTTTTGCAACTTTGCGTTTTTTCTTTGCTGGGGGTGGTTTGGGTTCAATTCTGGATTTTATTTCCAACATATTAGAAGTACAAGTCAACACCAATGAGCTCTGTCGAGTTTTTGGTATACGTCTCCCTTGGCCACTGATGACCCGTCCTTTGGGGACTGGCGAAAGCACCTCAATAGGAACAGGAAGAGCAGAAGACGAGGGACCTGAATTGGTAGCCGCAGTTAAAGTACTGTCTCCAGTCTTCTTGACTGGAGTTTGCTTTTTGAACTTGTTATGGACAATATGACATACCTATGCCATTTTGTCCGTTGTATATGTATGTCTACAAGACTACTAAGAAGTCTCAGATTGGGGTCGACTTAATTTGGTCCGTTTTAACCCTACAAAGACACAGGTTTGCGCGTTCACCGCGAAAAAACTTCCGTTTGTCGCGTCACCTCGTTTTGAGAGCACTCCCCTATCTGCCACAGCCAGTATTGGAATCCTTGGCGTTGACATCTCGAGTGAAGTCCAGTTCCGCGGCCACCTAGAGGGTAAGGCCAAATTGGCCTCGAAGAAGCTCGGTGTGCTCAATAGATCGAGGCAGTATTTCACGCCGGCCCATCGCCTACAGCTTTATAAGGCGCAGGTTCGCCCGCATATGGAATACTGCTCTCATCTTTGGGCAGGGGCACCTAAGTACCAGCTTCTTCCTCTAGACCGCATCCAACGGAGAGCAGCTCGAATTGTCAACTGCCAACGTATTTCTGATCGGCTTGATCCCTTGGCGCTGCGTAGAGATGTGGCCTCACTCTGCATTTTCTATCGCATGTATTATGGGGAGTGTTCCGAGGAATTGTTCGGATTAATCCCTGCCGCTTTTTTCCGCCATCGCCCTACGCGACAATATTTCCACTCTCACCATTTAGATGGTTGGCAGTCCTCAACTGTGCGCTTTTCCCGAAACTTCCTGCCTCGCACAGCTAAACTGTGGAACGAACTGTCGCCAGCGGTGTTTCCGGACCGATACGACCTTCAAACCTTCAAGAAAAGAGCGTACTCCCACCTTAAAGGCCGGCAACGCACTTGCGACACCTCTGGTGTTGCGGGTGTCCTTGGACGATGTTAATCGCTTACCATCAGGCGATTCGTTTGCTCGTTTGCCACCTATAGCATAAAAAAATATATAAATAATTAAGGAATGAAAAAAATGCTACGTTAATAGGTGCAATATCAAAAAACTTATCATTTGAACAAAAACTTTGTCAGTATGAAAAAAACTCGTCTAAAATGGGTTACTCTATGCCCTTGATATACAATCTACTATTTCACTTCTCTTGCTCGAAAAGTTCACCTTTGTGTTGTGGCTAGGCGACACAAAATCGCTTTTCATGCACTAGGGCATAAAGTAACATCGCAGGTGGAGCGCGCTCGCCGCGGCCTCGCCCACCGCGCGCCCGGCCACCTGCAGGCGGCGCGCGGCGGGGAGAACCCAAGCGCGCGAGTATGGATCTTACATTTTCATCGATTTAAATTGATATAAAAACCTAATATTTTTCTTACAATCGAAGTGAAAAGCAGAGTGTATACCTCAGGCATAAATACCCATTTCATCCTTGATTAATATTGGTCCTCGTTGCACTCGGACCAATAAATAGCCTCGTCTACAGTGGGTTACTTTATGCCCTTGATCCAATCTACTATATGTATTAATTATTTTACTTTCCATGCGTCTGAGTCCCGACAGTACACGGGGCAATCCATCGGGGTCAATTATCGCCAGCGCCAGCTCCTGCCGCTCCCTACCCCTCCCTCGACTCCTAAGGGCTACTTGCACCACCAAAAATGGAGGGTTAACCTTAGGTTAACCCATCATTTTATATTGAATTTGACAGTTGACAGCCCACTAGCACAAGGGCTACTGGCACCACCAAAAATGGAGGGTTAACCTTAGGTTAACCCACCATTTTATATTGAATTTGACAGTTGACAGCCCACTAACCTTGAGTTAAGCGGGTGGTGCAAGTGGCCCTTAGGTGCCCTTTCGTCGGCTACACAGGCCGAGGCGACCGATTGGCCCTGACCCTGTTACAGCTCATTTGTTTGGAAGAGATAACGTGGTTTGAAAATAAAGCTAGATAGCTTTCTTTGTAACTCTTCCAAATGTTTACCTACATCGTTCTCAGATACGATTTTGAGGACCGGAGTTCCAGATACCGCAACTTGGAGTACCGCATGGCCGCCGACGATCCTCGCTTCGACCCGCAGGTAGACCTACGCACGCGCCTGCAACGCCTGCGCCCGTTCATCGCATCTGCAAATCTCATCAACGTTCGTTTTGGCAGAAAGGTAAACAATTGCTAATAATACAACAACACAACCCACTTATATACGTATATAGCTACTCTGTTTTTTTTTGCCGGTTGGAATTTCGTTGTTTCACCTAGGCCTTATTACCGGAGGGTAATAAGGCCTAGGTAAAGGAGATTTGTCGTAAAACGGAAAATAGCTGGAGAGCTGGGAGCTGTTAATCAATGGTGTTCATACTCAGATGTTTTTCCGCTGTCTGACGGTCTAGTTTAAATTTGTCAAAATTTCTTTAGTACTGCCTGTTTGCTGAGACCAACTTACAACACTATTACATTTGTTTGGTTCAATATTATACGCCAATAGGTCCACTAGGTACACAAAATCTTTCCTTGGCACAAATATTTTCCCTGAAGCTACCCAAAAGCACTGTATGAATTTATTTATGTCAAAGAAATGATACTTATTATTGAGAGATATGGCGTTGTTACATATGGCATATCGCCATCATTTACATATCCAAAATATGAGTGATGAGTGCCCGTAAAACATGTTGAAGGCCTTATTAACCACCAACCAAAAATATTAATAAACTTAGATAAAAAATTATTGGATCACAATACGTTATCCAAAAATGTAAGGCAATATAACAAATTAGTAAAGGAAATGAGTGCAAATTTAAATTGATTAGCGTAGTATATCAAGAAATATTTAATATTCTTTCGAGCATATTTTTGTGAATCAAGTTACGTGGCCACCGTGCTCAATAAATAACGTAATACTGTGGGTAAATAGCCACCTAGCGAGAAAATTCGACTTGTAGTTTATTTATTTATCGTTCACTAGGTGTCACCTACAGAAGCCGTAGACGCGAGCGCAGATTTTAAATACGATTTTGGCGACAGGCCTTGTTACCCTCAGGTACAGTCGGTGCCCTCACATAAGTATCCACCCCACATATGCAAGCGCGTAGCGCGGGTGGATACTTATGTGAAGGCACCGACTGTACCTACCTTAAAATTTAAAGTTATTACTATTTTTCGCTCCGTTAGCACTATTATTACTAAAGTAGGTATTAAGGATCGTATGATTTAGGAGCTGTTCATGGTAGAATTGGTAGGTTCCTATTTAACTCATCTTCAGACAATCTATGATTGTATAGCTACGTTGTAGCCGATATCATAGTTTTCGGTAAGTAACGGCAAGTTGTGTAAAAGGCTTGTGACAATGGCTTATGCAAATCATAGAAGATACTAGGTACTATACACGCCATACAGATCACACAACGGATATCTGTAATAAATACATATGCACAGAAAACAGAAAACAGTGAGTAACTAGTGTGCAAAATAGGCACACTAGTTACTAAGCTACAATACAAGCCCTTAGAAAAAACAGTTCAATTAGTTAGGTACGTGCTGTTTATAAATATAACTTTCCTACTGTACATACTCCTGAACTATCCTCTAGGTAGGCATGTTCTATCAACATATTAGTATTTAACCTTAACTTTTACGGTCAGGGGCCCTATTAGAACCGCTAATTTGACAGATTTACATACCCACTTCATACGTTACCACGTCACCATAGACTAGACTAGACTTATTTGTTGTCTATGCTTTAAGATTAATATTTCGGGATTCCACCATGCTAATATTTAAGATTGTTTTGCACCCTGATGATGATACATCATCTTAAAGATTTGATTATAAGATAAATGAAGTTTATACATGGGCTCGATCTAGTTACGTATTTAAACTGTAAACTCCTCACGTATTGATGATGAGATGCAACAATCGATGACAATTTCTATAATCTAACATTCAATCGATGACTATTTCTATAATCCAACAAATCCAATTTATTTACTTGCACATTTGAATGTAAAATTATTAATGTGTCGATGACTCCAAAATGACATTGAAATTGCGCTGCGTTCTGTTTTATATTTGCCTTATAGGATAAACTCTTATTGTATTAAAACATTTAACTTACTAGGTTACTAAGAAAGTCTGATTTTCGGCTTTGAACTGTGTTACCAGATAGAATCTCGAATAAAAGGTTGAAGTAGAGTACCTAAGTCTAGAATGAAGCGATGGGTGTACCTCAGATTGAGGTAACACAGAGCCTGAAAATATGATATTTTGCTGCAAAAATAAGTACCTACGTTTATTAAGAATTTGTAGCTAAATACTATATGACAAATATTATATTATTTAACATTAAAGTAGCAGTAACAATTCCGTTCACAATTTTACGAATTTATTTCGATATAAATATAATACAAATTTTGCTTATTTGCCACGCAAATCTCTTCTTACCTACGTCTGCTTTTTGCGATGAAGGGGAAACTACCGAATACTACCTACATTGAAAATGGCACAACATGTTTCTTTTACTAATTTGATGACCTAATCTACTAGTGCAAATTTGATTTGAGTTATTTAGATAATTTTCTCCTAGCTAGCCTATAACAAGAAAAATACGCCACTGTAGTGACTAAATTATTTGTGTGTTGCAGGCAGTATCATTGGCAATGCGCACCAAGTGCACATGTCACGGTGTGTCGGGGTCGTGCTCGGTGCGCACTTGCTGGCGCGCGCTGCCGCCGCTGGCGCGCGTGGCGGCCGCGCTGGCGGGCGAGGCGGCGCGCGCCGGCCCGCTGCGCCCGCGACGTCGCGCGCGCCGTGCCAAGCCGCGCCTCCGCTACGTCACGCCCAGTCCAGACTACTGCGAGCCCGATTCTGCAGCCGGCTCGCTTGGCACACACGGAAGGTACTTGTTAAAATTAAGTAGATGAATTTTCACACCTGTACATTCACCAGCAAAAATATCTGACCCAGACTTATTTGTACAACCATAAGAGCGTGTTATTTTTGCGGCCTTCATAGAGAAAGATACTATTGCAGGTGACTGTACCTATACTTTAGTTTAGACTTCGAACTCGAAATCAGCGGGTTGCCCCGTTCAAAGCCGAGTTAGTGTGGCTTTAATTACACAGCCCAACATTCAGTCAGCTCGAGAGTATCTAGAGCTATAGAGCTACCGATACACATGCTCATTACTAGCATGCTTATTAGCTAGCACAAGGGTCTCCCCCCACCGTTGCATGTAGCATGCTAGTAACAAGCATGTGTATCATACTATACTCCGCGCCGTAATTAGATCCCAATAAAACTACCTAACTCACTCGCTCCCTTTCTCTTGTGTTTGTATGTGTTTTAAAAAAGTACTTAAAACAAGCCAATAAGATCTATTTATTGCTTATTTTGATTTTATGAGATTTTACTTAGTTACATGATTACAAAAGAATAAGGGAGTGAGTGAGGTTAGTTTATTGGAGTCTAATTACGGCGTGGAGAATAGTAATCAGAATGTGTATCAGTAGCTTAAGTGTAACAATCCGTACTTTGTGACAGACGGTGCAACGCGAGCGCGGGCAATGCGGCAGGCGGCTGCGGGCGGCTGTGCTGCGGGCGCGGGCGGCGTGCCGTGCGCTCCACGCGGCTCGAGCGCTGCCACTGCCGCTACCACTGGTGCTGCCGCGTCGACTGCCAGCTCTGCCGCATCACCTCCGAAGATCACTATTGCAACTGAAACACAACTATCATTCCCAGTAACTGTCGAAGATACGATTTATTATATTGATGTAATGTGTAGTCTTATTCCAAATCCATTAGCAATGAGATCGTACACTACATTACTCTCCAAATCGTTGACCATTATCCCGTGCTAGCTCAATGTGTTTGACCTGGTAATAATAACAAAAAGTCTTCATGTAATCAATGTCGGCCCTAGACATCAGAGAAGAACGAAATTGGCTTACGGCACCTAATTTTATACTAAGGGTTCACCTAACTTTTTCCGAGAATAAGGCCCCCTAGCGATTATCTTATAGCTGGCGCCTTTTTTTGAGATTGAGTGCCTAGGTACTGTGATTCCACTATTTCCACTCCTTCTGCCTACATAAGCTTAGTGTTATAATTTATGACAGCTGTTAACTCAGACGAATGAGCAAACGTAGAGGTACCTTGGTACTATTACTTATTATTATCTTTCCCATCACGGAACAATAGCGTTCCAAATCTGATAGGCGTACGCGGAGCCGAAGCCAACACGCAGAGGGCCCTCTCGGCCCTCTGCGATGCAGATGCGATGCGATAATGAAATATAAGGGGTACTCCGAGCGGACGGCACCCACTTCGTGCGTATAGTTGGTAGCGCTATGTGTTGTCACCTCCAACTTGTTTGATTACTCATCCCTCCTGAACCTTACAACAAATAAAATTTAATACATTTTTATTTTTCACTTTTTGAAGTCAGTTTTTTTAAATTATTTTTACAAAATAGTTTCCATAAAGTACCAAAGAATTCCGAGTGCTGATGCCTAATTTGATAATTTAAAATAGTTTGCTAGTCATGTTTCAGAATGTTTGTTATAAATACTATCAAATATGTACCTTTAAAAAAATCGTATGATACAAATCGTTAGATGAGTAGGAAGTAGTTATTTGATATTTTTACGTACCTATGAAATTGTCCAGTTTTGCCCTGAAGGTTAAATTTGAAGTTACATATATAATTTGAGAAATCGTTGTTTTTATAAAATACAAATAAATAATAATACCAGGTGTACGTAATAGCTCACCTGCCCTTTAGAGCTTAGTTTGATTTTGCTCTTGCCTTTAATGCAAAACTTGGAGATTTCAGGAAATCTACTTTTAATATATTAAGTTATAATATAAGAATAAAAATATGCCGGTAGAGTATTCTATCCATATATTAGCTTAGATAGTTGACGTAGTAGCTTCAATAGATGCAGATGATTTGCTGTACTTAGAACTACAAAATAATTTATTTAGGTAATAATCATTTTGATATATTTAACTGAGTACCTACATATTCTGTAGTGGTAGGTTAGACCGTAGGTATGTCTCGACAATAAAGAATTGTTAGTGTTATATTAGAGTATAGTAGTAACTTATGCTATAAATATGGCTTATATAGTAATAACTAACCTATAATTCTATCATCCACCGAGTTCACACGCTGCATGCGAAGTTTTAAAATGTGGGTACAGAGAACCATCTGTCTGATCTATCTCGCCTGATGAATTGCCAGGGGTCCCCACTGCTGCGTCGGGTTCTGCCATATAAAATGCGACGCATGCGTTAAGCCGCGTCAATGCGGGCCCTCTATGGAAACCGGCCGCAGCGCAACGCAATGCAGGAGTGGGCCGAGCCCTTTTTTTCATCGCACTAGCTGGTGGGGCAACTGAAAGTCCCTGAAAGACCGTATATAGTTCACCCTCGCAGCGAGTGAACAATACCAAAATTATTAGCTTTATATTTATCTCTTAGCGGCTATCGGCTTAGTCAGGCAGTCTATCACATCGTATCTTCATTTAGGTATTAGGTACACATGTGTTCCTACATAATATATTTTGCAGAAAGAAATAAATAACGTAAACGTATTAGAGGTAGACGCTGTACATACTCGTAGGTACTGCGTTGAGCTCTACATATCATATTTTAACTTATGTCAATGCCAATAGAGGTGACAGACGGGTGCTTGACACGCTTGTGCCCAATAGCATAAGCGTTTCGAGCACTCTGACGTTTACGTCAATGCCTTTTTTACTCTTGTGAAAAACAGATAAAGTAGGTATCTGACTGTAGGTACTACGATAGCTTTATTAACAGTATTAACACTGACTGTCCGTGCATTACATGTAATTCATTAGTGGGACGTATGGCAAGTAGGTGTTGGTATACACACAACAGATGTCCATGCACTTTCGATGATATGGTACCTATAAAACTCTCGTGAGACTCGAACATATTAAATAATATTTAAAACGGGTCACTCACGTAATTTAGTCGATTTTCGCTCGACATGTTTCGTTCTTTACGAAGAACGTCATCAGGAGCGCCCACTCGCGACAGAGGCAAGTCGTACACTGCGGGCTAATGCCCTATCTGCTCTGGTACTTGCAGCTGGCGGTGGGAGCGGCGCGGGGGGCGACACGGCGGACGAACTACCCTCGTTCTCATTATCATCGCTTTTGCCAACCGGGTTGCAAACAACACTCACTCAAATTCGTAGTTCAGCGGAAAATACGGGAGGCTATTGAAATAAGTCGTCATCCGAACTTCAACCGTGATTGTGGTTGGTCAGTGCCTCCCAGTTGGAAAACGGTTTTGGGTACCGCGTCAGTGGACTGTGTGAACGTGCCCTTAGCGAGTGACGTAGTGAGTGTTGTTTGCAACCCGGTTGGCAAAAGCGATGATAATGAGAACGAGGGTAGTTCGTCCGCCGTGTCGCCCCCCGCGCCGCTCCCACCGCCAGCTGCAAGTACCAGAGCAGATAGGGCATTAGCCCGCAGTGTACGACTTGCCTCTGTCGCGAGTGGGCGCTCCTGATGACGTTCTTCGTAAAGAACGAAACATGTCGAGCGAAAATCGACTAAATTACGTGAGTGACCCGTTTTAAATATTATTTGATATGGTACCTATTATGGAATTGGACAGGCAAAAGTGTTAAAGCTACCGTAGCAGAACTACGTACCAGAAGTTCAACACAGGTTCATGCCAAGATAATTTTGAACACTTCTGCTGCTGACTTACCTAGTAAACTGGTTGTAATGTCCGTACCTTTAGTATACGTCAACAAATATATTTTTTAAATCTACCAGCTCGTACCTAACTATTGAAACGGGACAAAAAAGCATTTAAAAAATAAGTCCTACTGTTATATAAATAGTACTATGGCATGGGTGATTCCAAAATGGCGTAGGGTTAATTTTGATAAGTAATTATACGATAATACTTACTCAAGAGAGCTCCCCGAATCACCTACGCAATCCTCATAATTATTAGCTCCGGGCTTATTTCCGCCTCAGGGGTCACGTGGGCTTTGACCTAGGCTAAAAATAAGGTTCAATATAAAAGGGAAGAACAATTTGAACTATTAAATAGCACTTGCGCATGAGTGTCGCGACAGTATCTCGCTCTCGAGATATACACCTATCACCTTCTGACTCTTCGGATTAAACACAGACAGGTGTTTCCCTCAAGCGCGAGATACTGTCGCGACACTCATATGCTACTGAGTCATATATATTATATTAAAATTACGGAATTCACTCACGTATTTTTAGTCACTACGCGCAAAATGTTTCGGAGAGCTTAGATCTTAATTTTCAGCACACGCTGACTACAAATACGTAAAAATATATAATAAGAAAAATTTGTATCTTGTATTATTTTTGGTGTCTGTCATTCTATAACTTTGACGTAGGCGTAGATTTACTTACTAGTATTGTGATAGATGTAAACATTCATGTTAATCAGTTTCAGTATAAATAAATATAGCTTCACTTCTAATCTGATGTGTTGTAAATAAAGTACGTACTTAGATAATTTAGTTTTATTCGTCATCCGCATAAAAACTATAAGTAAAATAATAAATATAATAATAAGTAAGTATTTATTTTCAATTATATCACTTTCCTCTGTGATGAGAATCTCGTGAAAGCTATAAAGGACATGCCCAGTAAGTACCTAGACTTGCTCACGAGCTCTTGGTATAGTATTCTTTGCTCACGAGATAACCGAATTGTGAGCCTATGAGGTATTGACTCGACGATTATTGTCCCGAGTCGTTTCAGCGAACGATGTTCAACGGTGTGATAGCGAAAAGTCTCGACCAATAACGACCCTTTGAGTGGCGATATTTTACATTCGAGGTCTCGCAGTCAAAGGAATAACTGTCGAAAATAAATACGCAGAAGAGTCACCGTGTTTTCACATAATACTATGCGAAACACTGCGCCCGAGTTTTGTACAGTCCTAACAACGTTGCTAGGTATTCAATTTTTTAAATGAATAAGTATATTTAAAATTACATTCTAACACGAATTTGGGACTCGTGGACGCTTGCTCGTAAATCGTGATATTATATGCGATCATACTTAATGAGGTGCATTAAGCGCATAGCCGTAATGGATTTTCATATTATTATTAATAGGTATATAGGTTATAGGTATACGCGGGCTAGTTTCCGCAACTCGACGTCAAGTGATGCGCCTATTTTGCGTGGTGGGTTGCCGGCACTACTCCCTATTAATAGGTAGGTATCTACCTACATCTTATAAAATCGAGTTCCCATTGGACGTGTTACATGGTGTTCTCTAGCATCATTTTCCAATCAATTCCTAATGCGCTCAATAAATTTCTCAAGCAGTCGCGGAGTATAGTTAGGTACCGAATCAAGTAATATTTATTACTGGGGCTTGTATTAAACTAGGGTTTACTCCACCGTACAACTGTAACTGGGACGGACGAGTTGGTAAGCCATAACCATAAATAACAAGAAAATTAAAAAGAACTTGCAAGTGTTTTACGTCCATTAACTTATTTATTTATTTATTCTTCTTTTAAATAGTGGCGTAGGTATGTCCGAGAGTTGGACTATTTGGCCAATGTGAAATTATTATGAAAAGATCAGTATATCGCATTGAATAGAATAGTATTGCCACTTGGGCGATGTTGTTCGGTAGTTGTCCTCGCTGTTTGTTAAGTTTAAGTATAGCTATAAAACGTAACAGAATTCGATAGCGAGTGGGCGGCGGGGCTCTTTTACCAATTCTTCGTAGATCTTCAACGTAGGGATTAATATTGATTCCTAGAATATCGTAGAATAGGTATGCAACACGATCGTATAGATTTTCCTGTGATTCCTGTCTGTCCTCGTCTAGTCCGTACAACACAATTATTTTATTCTTACAATTTTTTTCCATGGTAGATGAAGTTTCTAGTCCAAAGTTGGGTATCTGGTGTTCAAGTTTTTGCAGTTCAGTCTTTTATTTATTATTATCAGATTGCAGCATTTGGATTTGCTTGTTTACATTGTTGATTCGGCTTTCGGTTTCTGACCTAATTTAGGTGAGAGTTTGAGTAGTCTCGCTCTTAAATGCGGTTATCTCAATATGTATCTGTGTTTTAATTACGTTGTTCATATGCGTTATAAGTGATCTAATGTTTTCAGTTAATTTCATATCTAATAATTTACCAGTGCTGGATAATGTAACGGGTTCGCTTTCTGGGGTCTTAGGTTCCGTTTGCTCAGTGCTAAGTGTATTGCCTGCCTCCGGCTGCTCGTCCTGGTCCTCTATTGACATTAGTGTGTCGTTCATATTTGGGCAAGGCTGCGGTGGGTTATCGTTGCGTCTGTAATTCTGTATGTTACATTAGAGCATGCAAGACAACACCATAGACGACTTACTTCGTTATTTCGCGCCATAAATTGAGCTGTAGTCATGTTCAAACAACCGTAGTGATAGCACTCCTCCTTGCAGGCTATGCATATCAGTATCTCCAGCTGTTCAACAATAAGATGACATTCCTTGCAGACATTCATTTTAATATGTTTTCAGTCCTCCGGCCGGTAAGCGCCACTTTACGCAAAACTAAATTGCCGCCTGCCGGCTCCGTCGGGCAGAAAAATAGTATACAAACCTCGGCCGTTAAATAGGAAAGCCTCGGATCACATGTTAGTCGACCTCGGCTTCGCCTCGGCCGACAATTACATGGGATCCGAGGCATTTCCCACTTAAACGGCCTTGGTATGTAATCTACTATTACGCTGTTACAATTACAATAGATCCGAATAATGCAGTGTTATCTTATCGATGTCCAGTGCGGTAGCAATGCAAGGTAAAGGTGTAGATGTGTGCGTGGGCGCACACTCGTACATATGTCAGGTGTCGTCGGGAGCTTCGATACGTCGGCTGACCGGTGAACCGAAGATTCACGGGGTCACTGAACTTTGCCGGCTTTGTCCTTTGTTCGCACGGTATGCTTATAACAGATAAGAATTTTGCATAACTTAACACCAAGATTTCTCTTAAAGTCCGCATTTATTCTCAAAACTAATTACACAAACGGATGGATCTTTTTATCCCGGTTATTTTGATACCATTCACTTGTCTGGTGTCGCACTTTTAGCAATTCAACAAATCCATTATCTTAACCCATTCAGCCACGTTGGCGTGATTGTATAAAGTAACACATTTTTTTTTTGAAACCGTAATTATACTCTTTCACATGTATTGTACATTGCATTACATTTTTTAAATAATAAAAAACACGTACAAGACATCAGTAATCTCTATTCTAAGTTTAGTGTTCATAAAAAGTGGAATACTAGTCTAATATACCCAACATAAGTATTTAGTATTTTAGCGCCACCTTTTAGCTACATAAAATTATTAAAATAAAGTTCAAAAGATTAAAACAAATAAGAGATAGGAGCTAAAAAAAAAACAATGCCACATTAGCGTGACCAGTGGGCGAGAAGCGTTTCAAAATCACGCCACTGTGGCGTGATTAGCGCTGAATGGGTTAAGAGCACTTGCACTGTGTTTACAATAGCTGCGCGCGGTAGAATCCCGAATCCCTTTGCAAACGTATGGGAAAACACCCATACAGGCATGGTAAGTAAAATCTCGTAATCTCTCAGTGCGCGGCAATTATAAGGTTTTTGGATTCTTTCCTGTACTTGTACTCCATGCCCTTGGTTCTAGGTCAACGGGAAGTGCCTTATAAATTTAGATGTATGGGACATACGACATAAATCTTGTGACTGCGTTGATGTAGAGGTTTGGTTTTTTACAGCTTCAGGGGCCCGCAGACCTGTGTATGTGGTATTAATTTCAACTTGCTACCTCTACGCGTTCCCGAAATAAAGAGTCTTGACTGACATTCGGACAGACGAACGGACGGACAACAAAGTGATCCTATAAGGGTTCCGTTTTTCCTTTTGAGGTACGGAACCTAAAAACATACGAACTGAGAATTTCCTGCTTTACTAAGTCGGTTATAAATTGTCCAAGCAAATTATTTACGTTCGTTAACGAAATTCTAAACTAGGTAATCTCAATAACGTGTGATGTGCAATAAATAATTATTTGTTTAGACTTTTGGGGTAGGTGGGACTAGGTATATCAATTAGGAATGAAATAATGCAGTATAAATAGTTAAATAAAAATGCAGTGTAATGTTGACTGTTTTTATTTATGTGTATGAATGACCATATTACATTGCCAAAGCAGGAAAGTTTAAATTTACATATTCACGCTGACCGGAAACTACAAGTGTAACAAATTGCTACAATTTATTCAATTTAGAAACATTATGAGAGTTAAGGTCCCGTAGGTAGTATCTCTAAGTCAGAGAGTAAGAGGTATAGTCGTACACATAGGAATATTAAGACTCCTAAAAAGGCGCAAAATATTGCACACGTAGTATTGACAACAAGGCTACGTAAATGCGCTGTACAGTCAGCCACACAGCTAACAATACACCCAAAGTGCCAAAAATATGTATACACGACCTTAATGCTCAGACAATAAAGTCCTATGTTAGCTGTGTGGCTGACTGTACTATACTAAGTTTCCTAGATTATGATAGCAGAGTCTGTGAAAGTGTTAAAGGAACGTCATTTCATAGAGGTTGGACGTTTGAAATAACACTTTAAAGTTTGACAGTTCATTTGCTTGGAACAGATAACGTGGTTTGACTCAAGATATTGTGGTAACTGGATTTAGTGGATGGTAAAACGTTAGCACTTGACAACCTAATTAGCACGTAAACTTCGACGTGGCACGGGATTATATAATAGGCTATATGCACTTGAAACAAATAAGCGTTATATTTTTTCCTCGGAAACTATGTCGGTTCAGCATTATATCTCTTCCGATAATTCTTAATTTTATTTCTTTTTTGTTATGAAAATAATTATTGAAGAGTGCAACAAAATGTGTGAAATTCAAAACGGTTAAAAATTTGTTTGACGGCCACAAGCTTGCCAGAATGGCGAGCGTATAAAACGCCCGAACCTGATGAAAGATGATTTATATTATACGTTTTAGTTCTATTTTTACAGTATTATAATGATAAAAGCTATCATCTAACAGTATAAACACAATGAGTGAATATTGCCTATTCAGCAGCATAAAAGGATGCCTACATTATTTCGTATTCCTATATGCGTCTTAATGTTCGTGATAGCTTTGATCTATAAAATAGCCCTGCATCTAAATCCTACGGTTAATTACGGGATATTTATGCCATGTAAGTTTATCAGCTTTATAATATGGTATAATATACCATGGTTAACTGTATTAGAACTATCGCGGGACTTTCTCCAACACAAAATTCTTCTGGTGAGTTACTATAACGTCTATAACTCTTACACTCTCCATTCAAACTCGGTCAACGTAATTGCCACATGTATAAAATACCTGTTTAAATGGATTTGAATAATTAGCAACTTTTTGTTACTTCATGGCGTAACATCAATTTTATCACACTAATGAGCGAAATTCACCATCTAGCGATTTACTAAGATAATTATAGCAACAGTTGGTTATAACTAGGGCATGCAATAACGGGACAGAATTGTATGACAATCCCGGGATATAGAATGATTGCTGGTATTGTCCATACAAAAAAACCCGTGATTTCATACTAGGGTTTCTGATCGAGATTTCTCGAACTCGAGACAACTCGAGAATTTTGGTTTCATTCGAGACGAGAAAAAAATGTCCATGACTCGAGAATTCTCGAGTCATGCACGGCGGGCACACGCCTTTTCGCTCCGTACAACTAGACTTAAAGAAAATTAACTTGAGAATAATAAACACAGAACTATTTTTATTTTGTTTTTATAAGTAATACTTCTTCATTACAGTAGGCCCAGTAGGGTAAGTTGGTTCTGTGTTAAAGTCGTGACAAGGGCTTTTAATCACGATTTTTTTAATTCAAGACAACTAGCTACACTTTTTAGCTACATTTTATATGAGATAAAAATTATCGGAAGTCAAGAAGTATCAAGTCTTCTGATGGAAGGAACATCAAAGTTAATTTCGGACGTGACAGCCTTAATGCTCAACTCGTGGTTCTACATCAAAACGACTTTTCCAGCTGTCTATTTATCAATTTTTCTTACAAAAATTATACTTATTATGGTTGAACTACCCCGAAATGTCAACTATTCAAGACTCGGATGAAGTCGGCGGTGACGATGATAATTCTATCAGAAATTGGAATCTGAAACTGCAAACAACGTGTAATATCTAAAGAATATTATATATTTTTATAACAAATATGATATCTGTTAAGAGTTCAGAAATAGCCCACTGAAAAACATCTTACAAAAGCATGTAGGTACCTAACAGAAGATTATGTTGATGGTGAAAGAAGCTACACTGAAACTCATACCGTATTTTTTCCTTTTATATTTTATTTATTCTGAGACAATCGACGTAACAATCTTCCAGTCCTGTACTTAACTTGATCCTCGTGTTAAATCGTAATAATGTACAGGATCCCAAGCTGGTGATACGGGAAAGCTTCCTTACTATTTAAATTAGGAACGTTTTGATTTGAATAGCTACGCGTCAGAACCTAGAGAAGTATCGCTTTACCTGGCGAGAATGAGAGGATTTTCAAACTTTATTGAATGGCTTATATTAATTCGATGGAGGCAGACTGCGATGTTTTTTGGCTGTACTGGACATCGGCTATGTCATGTGTAAGGAACACATGGAATAGGTACTCCGTTTTGTTAGCCCATCGAATGGGAGATCACGTTCTGCCCAGTGACAACGAGTGCTTTAATGGATAACTGTCTTAACTGTTTAGCGGTTAAGACTGGATAAAATGCTTAATTCAAACCTCATCGCCAATTCATAGTTATGAAAAAGTTATATATAAAGAAAACATATAAAAAGATGTCGTTATAGGTTGGTTTATTTTAAGAGGTTTTGCTTTAAAAGGGTAACAATATTTTAACAATGAATACTTACGGTGGTATACGAAAAACATTAAAATTACTATCCTCCAAAAAAAGACTCGAGACTCGAGAAGACTCGAGAAATTGGGCTCGAGATTTCTCGAAACTCGAGAATACAAATGGGCCGAGAAATCAGAAACCCTATTTCATACCCTAGTCATAACGGATAGCATTTTTATACGTTATGATATTTTTGATTTATGCCTACAAAATATTACCTTGTTAATATTGTAAACATTTGCAGTATTATCCCACAAAAGAAAAAAAAAACAATGACAAATACGTGTGTGATAGTGTAAAGAAAAATCAAGTGCTCGTATAACTGTTACAATACCTATATAGGCTATATATGAAATTTTAAAGTCACACAAAATATCTTATTCACGAGCCATATTTCAACTAAAAACGAAAATTGATTGTATTGTGAGGACGTCAATAGACATGTAAGGCATGTATTGGTGTTTCGGGGGTAGGAACAGTTGTACACACGCGTTTAGAATTGCATGGGCAGTTTATGAATGAATTCATTCATAAATTACCCATGCAATTCTGAACGCTATAGAACCTGTGCGAAGAAAGTACAGTTTAGTTACTGAACTGCAAAGATGTACAATTCAGTTACTGAACTGCAAAGATGTACAATTCAGTTACTGAACTGCAAAGATGTACAATTCAGTTACTGAAATGTACTTTCTTAACACGAATTTGTTTTCGAATCTTTCTTATATTGTTATTTGTTGTACCATTTTATTATACGAATTATTGAATTTAAATATGTAAGATAAATTGATAACTTAACGGTAATTTTATGTAAACCTACTGAGTGTTTCTTATGATTATTTATTACATGTTGATATTGACAAATACACTACCCACTTCAAAAAATAAATCAAAATTGTACATTTATTTTTGGCGAGTTACTTATGTACATGCACATATTACTCTTCAATGACAACAATAAAGTGCAATGCAAAAATGAACAACCTTATTACTAACCTTTTGCACTGTTTGAGGGCAACATATTTGATCGCAACGACTTTGCGGCACAGGGCTGCAGGTAATGTATGATATTGAGATCGCTTGTTGAATATTGGTGATGAATAAGAAATAAAGGTAGATTATCCCAACATAATTAAGTTATGCAACGGGAAGATAAACAGCTCATTACTGTACAACAAACGTGCGATGAAAACACTGCAGGCGTGTACCTCATCAATTCATAACAAAACAATTACCTAAATAAAAACTTTCTAGCGCTTATACACGGTTTAGTAGACCATACATTTAAATCACTTGAAATCATTCTATCCTTACATGCTACAACTGATGTCGGTTAATGTCATTTACTATAAGACCGAATATCACTCAAAGCGCACACGGAATATTTTTCGGCAGTTTTAATATTCATAAGGCAACTATTTCAACGAACATGTTTGCTAGAACTTTTCTGAATATATATATCACTACATAGTATAAAACAAAGTCGCTTTCTCTGTCCCTATATCCCTATGTATGCTTAAATCTTTAAAACTACGCAACGGATTTTGATGCGGTTTTTTAATAGATAGAGTGATTCAGGAGGAAGGTTTATATGTATAATAATAAACCGTGCGAAGCCGGGGCGGGTCGCTAGTATATGTATATTCTATTCAAATAGGCACTTGAACTGGCTTACAACGAACTTTTATACTGAACCTACTACGGTACATTTAAAAAAAATCAATACTAATCATTAATATAAGTCTTCACACTTGTAAGTTATTTTAAACTAAGAAAAAACAAACACTCATATGCTATAATGACTTAACCTTTCTAGGTGTTCTAAGCAAACATGTTCCGTTTAAATTCGAAACTTCATTAAGGTACTAATTAATATTGCTTTTGAAGTATAACATAAACCGATATTAGCTAAAAAATTCAAATATCATACATAAATCCTCCTCATCATAACTCTGTGTGTACATCGTGGAGACTACCTGAGAAAACGAAATAAAAAAAATAATTAGTTTTGCATGCAACGCCAGCTATACAAATATCGGAGGGTAGATGCAGAGCAAAGATGTACAGGGAAGATTGAAGGTGTGACACCCCGGGGCGTGGCGGCGATTTCCCCGGGACAACGCAAACCGAGATCCTTGAGCTACCCTACTATAGAATCACAAAAAATACTCAAGTATAAAGGAAGCTGCAAAAATATTGAATATACACAGCGGAATTCGACAAGGGACCGGGTATGGAAGATAGTTTAGACTTAGCTCTATATTTTCCCCATAGAAACTATGTTAAATATTATGTGCAACCGTTTCTGAAGCGTGGCCTTTTAAACATCTATACAAAAAACTAAGCGAATCTATTTGTGGCTCCACTTGTTTAGTTTTTGGGTGGAGTACCGATGTTTGTTATCTCTCAATACACATAATACTAACAACAAATACCTAATGCTAATGATGACATTAACAATGACAACCACTCAAAAGAAGTAAATCGTCATAAACAATAAAATATTATATCGTAACCTCTTTCATCATAATACTTAACCTCTGTTTACCCAATATACTTATTAAAAAGGTTTGCATTTTTCACAAAATTGTTTTCTTATGACATCAAAGAGAATTTTACCTAAACTACGGTTAGAATTTAATGAGGACTACCGTATTTTTGTTCACCAGGCGGCGCCACTCATGCGTGGGTCCTTGTCAAGCGCCATTAGTATGAGTTTGTATGGCGCGAAACCAATATTAGCATTGATTATTTTTCATTAATTTACATGTTAAAAGAGGTTCATTAGTTTCTAACTATGTCAGTGATATGTCGATTTTGTGTTTTCGATCATTAGAGAGGTATTACGTTTTGTTGTGTTTACAAAAACGTATTACCCTTATAATTTTCGAAAACAGAGAATCTACTCATCACTGAAAACTAGTTAGAAACTAATGTACTTACCTCTTTTACATGGAAAATAATGAAAAATAATCAATTCTAATATTGGTTTCGCGCCATACAAACTCATACTAATGCCGCTTGACAAGAACCCACGCATGAGTGGCGCCACCTGGTGAGCAAAAATACGGTAGTTCTCATTACGTCAACGCTCGCAAATAAGCGTAAGAGCTCCAAGTTTCACCGACGACGATTCCTTGATTTAGCCGTGAAGTGTATGTAGACTGTAGATGCAATAGGGTTGTTTGTCACCACAGTTAAAAAGTAGGAAATTCGGTTTTGTTTTTAACTTAATTAATGATTCTAACCATTACAGATCTACTCCATATCACTGAAACGATACAATAGTTTCAGGAAGGTACTTAGTTTTGTTCCACTCTGTATAATTATGATTATCAATAATTTATTATGTTTATCTAATTCTATTACACACTGTTCTACATGATAGTAAAATGATTAAGAACACTATTAGCCTTACAAGTTTATCTACTCACTATTAGCACAGCGTAGGGATGTATTCTATACAGTGGGTGAACTTCATACAACCTACACGGCCAGCGGCCCCGCTCGGTAATCGCGCTCGAGGCTCAGGGTTGTCAAAAACTACGCGGAAGATATTTAGTATTATTTTTTACTTATTTGGTGATTTGACCCGGGGATCACAAAAGGAAACGTGGGAACTGATTTAAAAAACATGTTTTTATTTACTGTTTATGTTAGAAAAACCCGCTATCTCGAATTTCTTTAGTTTTGATCCGATCGTAATGTTTAAGACCCGAGAAGTTTTTCACAATGAATCTGAAGTCCAAATTGCTAGAAACGACCCCCATCTTGAATTTCTTCAGTTTTCAGCCGATCGTGGTAAAAATCGATATTTGAGGATCCGACAGGTTCTTTATAATGAACCTGAGGTCAAAATTGCGAGATACACAATTATGTTTTACGCAATTATGTCCTCAGATTCGTTATAAAGATCATCTTAGATGCCCAGATAATGTATTTTGTTAGGATCGGATCACAAATGAAGAAATTCAAGATGGCGAGCATTTCTCGCATTTTTCACCTCATATTTTTTATAATGAACCTCTCGGACCCTCAGATATCAATTTTTATCACGATATGATGAAAACTGAAGAGATTCAAGATGGCGGCCGTTTTGCGCAATTATGACTTCAGATTCGTTATAAAGAACCTCTTGGGTCTCCAGATATCGATTTTTATTAGGACCGGATCAAAAATGAAGAAATTCAAGATAGCGGTCATTTCTCGCTATTTTCACCTCATATTTGTTATAATATACCTCTCGGACCCTCAGATATCAATTTTTATCACGATATGATGAAAACTGAAGAAATTGAAGATGGCGGCCGTTTTATTCAATTTTGACCTGAGATTCGTTATAAAGAACCTCTTAGACCTCAGATATCGATTATTGTCAAGATCGGGTCAAAAATTGAGAAGTACAAGATGGCGGCCGTTTTACGCAATTTTGACCTTACATTCGTTATAAAGAACCTCTTGGATCCTCAGTTATCGATTTTTATCCGGATCGCACAAAAACTGAAGAAATTCAAGCCGGCGGCCTTTTTTAGGGATTTTGACCCTAGATTCGTTAAGAGTAACGCAGGGGCCTGTTTTAGATTTATTTTAGTTTTTATTTAGTTTTATTTTAGTTTTTATCTAGTTTTATTTTAGTTTTTAGTTTAGTTATACTTCTAGATTTAAATTTGTGTTGTAATATGTTTTAGTTTAGTTTATTTTCCAATAAATACTTCTAATTGTAACATCTCAAATCCTCAAATATCGATTTTTTTGATAATTGTGATATTTGTGATTGGATCAAAAATATATCAATGTAGCACCAATTTTCAACCAAAAAAATTACTTTTGTTCACCTTTTACGGTGGTCATGGCAAAGTAACTTCCATTTACCACCCCTTAAAAATAGACCGCCGAATTTTCATACAAATTCGGCGGCATTTCCTCCCCGCGCACTTCCCCGCGCGCCCCTCATCGATGACCCAAAAATCGGCGGAGTTACCACACTGTATAGCATACATCCCTACGCTCTGCTTTTAGCGAAGTTTGTTTCTTTGTTAAAAATTTAAGTGCATGTATACTATCGTTTAGTGTCTAATAAACGTTTAATCTGCTGATTAATAATAGATAATACATACATAATACATGTTGAAAGACCACACTAATGGTATAAAATCCCAATTTGAAGTGAAATTTATTATAATAAAATTTAAATCTTTACCTGTATCGTCACTTGATGTGATTGGTTCGTGAATATTGGTCTCAATTTCCTGGAAGAAAAGAATTCGATGAAAATCCTACTAGTGTACTAGGCTGTATGGACACATGTAAATCTGAATTCATAATAAATAAAACCATGACTCCTTAGACCACTACAAATGAAACCAAATACAGATGTAGTGATTTTTTTTTTCCCATCGTACTTGTCGACTTACATCTCCCTTTCTCAATAAGCCAGAGCCGGGCTTTTAAGCTAATCGAGACAGTAAATACATATAAATTTAATATAAAATTGGTAATTTCCGCCGTAATACGACGGGAAAACATAATTCACACATCTGCATTTGATTCTATTAGCATATTAGTCTAATAATGCCCACTTGCACCACCAAGAGTTAGCCGTAAACCCGGAGTTCAGCTGTAAAATTCCATACAAAAACGCTTTACTTCGGGTTATGTGGATAACCTCAGGTGGTGCAAGTGGTTCTAAGGAGTTGTGGTTTTCTGAACATAATAACTTTAGAATGGATTAATCGTGATTAATCCGTTAAAGTGTTTAATTTCAATGAACAACAATCGCGAAAACCGAAGACAATATTATGTTCCCCAGTTATGGTTTTATTAACGTAACATTCCAATTCATGTCTGTCTTCTATTCAGTCTCCAGCGGACATACTTAAAGTGAATGACTAAAATTTAAATTTCCTTATTGTTTGTTATGTCGCATAAGATTAAGTATATCGGAAATATTGTAACCCATCCGAGTATTTAGTCGCTATACAATAAGGATATGTTTCGATGCATTAGGCATCTCTGGTTGTCACTAACTATTTGATGCTGATTACATATAATAAAACGAGTTTTGTCCAATATGCCCGGAAATGTCCACAATCCAAATTAATGTAGCAATAATGGTTCGGGAAAGACTTCATTATATAGATACTTAACTAGGTACAAACTCAAATTAATTACTATACCTACAGTTTTAGCGGCTGGGTGGATATTTTAAATTCCATACTGTATTATTTTTACTTTTTTTTATAAAACATACTTATTTGTCTGAAACAGTCTGGAAATAATCCGCTATTTTCCCAGACGATTCGTTTTTTCGGATTCTTTCGGAAAAAATCAATGAAAACTTCTACTCTAATTTCTCTAAATTAATGTATTTGTATTGGGCCTAATTTACACCCACAAAAGGGCTACATCGATAACATTGAGTAAGAAACAGATGAAAAGCGACCGCTATCATAAAAATCTCGAAAATTTCGGAAAATAAGTAAAGTTTCATTAAATTATGAAAAAAAAATTATATTTTCCGAAATTGTAACTGCTACACCAAATACGTTATTAAGAGTTTATTCAATCAAAACAGCTAAGGTAAGTATACAATTAAAAATTAACTATACCTACTAAAATATACTTAGATGCGTATTTAGTTCTTGATTGAATAAGAATTATAAATTTAGTTTTAAATTAACATGGTTTCAAAAAGAAGGTGGGATTGATGTTAACCGTTTGATGTTAATTACTTTACTTCATTTCCTCGCGTGTTTGAAGAAAAGCACTATAATATATGCATCGGCAGAAATAGCATTTCGTGGATTAGTCTCATTGAAAAATAAAATACTCTTTCATTAAAATGCAGTTTCCTATGATCTGCAATAATGTAATATGTTGATACAATTATATAACGTAGTCCATAGGTTATACCTGGTCGTGGTCGGCGGCTTGGTAGAGCCCGCGGCGAACGCGCGCCTGCAGCGCCTTTACTTCGGCGTCGTACTCGCTCCACTCGGGCACGATGCGCATCGCCGCCGACAGCTTCGCCTCCTTCGTCATCGGGTTGTTACACTGCACAGCATTATGAAATCATACTTTTTCTACTCCAGCACTTCTATCTGTCAATTAGATGACTGACAGCGATATTCAAAAAGTCTACATTATAACGTTGTCTATGGCATTCCATAAGAACACTGCTCCTATGGATTTTCATACAATATATTAGCACTGTTGTTGTTTTTTTTTTAATTTCTATAGTGGGCACAACATCTTCCCTATTCTGCCACGTTTCTAGATTTAGCTTTTTACGCTATTTTAGCTGTCGTAGAAAAACTAGGGTATGCAACAGCTCATAATTGGGTCTTAAAACTCTCGGGTCTATTATTACAAAACTCGGCATTGCCTCGTTTTGTAACGGCGACCCTCAAGTTTTAAGAACCCTTATTATATCACTGTTGCATAAACTACTATTAGCAGCTCTTTAAAAACATTTTCATTTTCCTAGTGTTTTTGCGGCTTATGCCACGGCACAGGGAATCTGGGATCCGCTTTAGCTAAGATATGGCGTAGGCGCTAGTATTACAAAAGCGACTGCCATCTGACGTTCCAACCCGGAGGGTAAATTGGGCCTTATTGGGATTAGTTCGGCATGGGCATCCTTACGATGTTTTCCTTCGCCGAAAAGCGATTGGTAGATATGTTATTTCGTACATTAGTTCTGAAAAACTCTTCGGTTAGAAAGTCGCACGCCTTACCGCATGGCTACCAACACTCTCCAAGCCAAGTAGGTCTATAAAACACCTTCGAATTATGGTTTGAAGCGGTATTCGGTCATCGAAGACCGCTGAAGATCCAATTGAACGTGGAACTCTTGCTTGAATCTGGTACGTAAATACGCTGACTAACACTAACGTAACTCACAATTTGAATATTAAATAAGAAAATCCCGCTTTAGTCGATGAATAATTAATGTAATGATGAAAGGATAAATCACTTTTTGATTTGTCATGACGACCATTCGTTTCATCCTGAACTATATGCCTACTTAAATAATGAATGTATTCTGACGCAGTGGTGGGTAATTAAAATTACACTAAAAGTTACGATAAATATATTACCAAATCAATTGTTTTAGCTTGCGGTTTGGAATTCTCGTCGCACCACGTTTCGCACCAAAGCCACTCCTGTGGCAGGGATTTTATGGCCACTTGGTGAATCATGTTGTTTGGTAAATCTTGATCTGTGAATAATAAACATGTAACGTACATTTATTTCAATTATATTTATATTTATAAAATTTCACGATTTTCACACATTGTAAATTTACTACAACGGGGCTTAATCGCGTAAAACTTCTAAAACTAAAGTCCCACGTTTCAAGGGCGACATTGTTCCCGTGGTCCCGGAGAAAGACTGGCTGGGATTGCAGGCACGAACAGCGTTATGATTTGATAGCTAAGGCACCGCAGGTGGTTGAACACTGACCTAAGTTGGAGAGACTGTTGGGGTCCTGGCTGAGCGCCTGGTACTGTCCGCGCAGGCGGTCGCCGGCGGCGATGCGCCGGAACCGCTTCAGGTCCACCACGTACAGTGCGCTGATGTGGTAGCTGCGGCCCTGCAGGTGGTTGCGCCAGTACCCTTGCTTCCAGAATCTGTACGAATATGTACGTCATTTTACAGTACGCTCAACTGTAAGTCTTTACAGCGAAGACTTTGTATGACGATAGAGGCCGCGGAGAGCGGCGATAAGAGCGAGATATTGCGACTTTTTGCTATGAAATGTTACCGCCAGCGCGCTACTCGCCACTGCCTCGTTAAGTTGTGACTGAGCCTTTAGAGTCAGAATCACAAGATTACCTTATGTGATGTATAAATACTCGGGTGCCGTAGCCAAGAGGGGAATTATTTGAAGAAAGTCACGCACACCATAGATCGCAACTTAAGGCAGTGCTATAAACGAAAAAGCCTGACCAAGCGGGCCATTTCCGAAAAACGCGGTTATGTATTGTTGAGTTCATTCTAGCCAAAACTGTTTAGCTATCACGGTTCATGAAATAACAACTTGGTTACAGACAAGCGGACACACGGACCGACGGACAGACAGTGAAGTCTAAAGGTGCGTTTTCCCATAATTCATCTACCACATGAACGAACGAATGCTCTCTCAGATTCAGATATGTTTAGAACCGCTAGTTGAAAACGCAGCTTTAGTAATAAGGTCCTATCCCTTTGAGTACGGAACCCTCAAAAGATAGTATGTTGGTGTGTTTAGGAAAGAAAATAAAAAGCAACTTTTTCAATGCTTACAATATTTACATGAATAACCAAATATGTACATAAAAATTATAAAAAATACTTATTTACAATTTTATTTACAAGGTGTTCGCGGATGTTTAAGAGCTGTTCAAAATATCTCCCGGCTTGGCGACGGCAGAGCAATGCACGTTTCCTTAAATTGTTACCGAGTGACTGCAGCACTTCAGGAGTATTTTCTCAAAAGAGGATAAAAATTATTTTGTTTTGTAGTTCGACAAGAGTCGTTGGTCCTGGTCCGTCATCGTACACCAACGTTTTAATTTTACTCCACAAAAAAAGTCCAGTGGAGTTAAATCGGGTGATCTGGCTGGCCACTGGACTGGGCCTCCACGTCCGATCCAATGCAGCCCGTAAATATTGTCCAGATGTCTCCTGACGTTTATCAGGAAGTGTACAGGAGCACCATCGTGCTGGTAATACATTTGACGTACAAACTGCAAGAGAACGTCTTCAAGTAAGTCATTGAGGGTGGTCGTCAGAAAATCCAGGTAAATTTCTCCGTTCAGACGGGGCAAAAATACCTGGCCGAGAATGTATGGCCCTATTATTCCCGCTCATACGTTTAAAGAAAATCGATGTTGAAATGAAATTTCTTCGGCTAAATGAGAAATTTCGTGTGCCCCATATGCCTGTTATGCTGGTTGAAAAGACCTTGCCTCGTGAAGGTGCACTCATCGGTCCACAGGATGTTTCTGTTCCAGGCTTCAGGCAGGTTAGCCGTCGTAACGCGAAAATACTCTAAGACGGCCTCCTCGAAAGCAGGCTTCACTTCAACATGCCTTTCTCTGGCCATAGGTGATCGAAAACCGTAGTCCCGAAGCCGTTGAGTAGCTACGGCCATGGTGGCATTCGACACCAAACTCCCCGTGATAACGCCTTACCGCTAAGTTGACATTGACATTGCAGCTTGCTAGCGTTCGTACCATTGCACAATATAGCACATTCGTATATCTAAACGCCATGATAATTGAAATATGAACGAAATGAATATTAAAATTAAACTGACAAACAACGTCAACCTCGTAGCGGAAAAAATAATCGTCCAAGTAACCAGCCATTATTACCAGAATACCCCTATATACTGGAAAAGGTATACAACCTCTAGCAATGCGATATGCACAATGTTGTATTACGAATTTGTAGACTGGGCACGAAAAACTAATAAACTAATAATACAAAAATAATTTTAAAAAAAACCTATCAAGATATAGCTCAATCGATTCTACTCTCGATTCTGAACAAACGGTTTTCAGGTTTTTAGTGTTATGTGAAACACCGTGTATAATGATAATGACAATATTTATTTAGTGTATCTTGTAGGGTTGTGGATTTTCTGAACAAACTTATTCATTTTACGGGTAAAGTCATCGTAATATTTCAACTTAAAGCACGAGTTACAAATACCACTGTACGAATATTTCGAATTTAAAGCCAACTTTAAAACATATGAAAAATAAAGTTTTGAAGGGGAAGGGGAAGTTAAATATGTTGTCATACCTGAATCCTTCCATTTCTTTTCTACTATCACAGAATGGCGTGTACCCGTAAGGCGCGCCGCCTAAATCTAAGTCTACTAGCTCCTTAAGATCTGCGCGAACAATCTGCGAAATAAATAATGATAAGTAAACAAAACACATTAATTATTTTGAAAGTACTGTCTTTGTTTCAGCCGAATTGCCGCCGTTGTGAAGATATGATAGTGATAACACACAAACGTGATACGTAAACAATGTGTTTGTACACGTATAGTGGAACCAGGAACTACGAACAGTACGACGACTATTATCGACAAATCCCTACCCTCCCCCTATCCCCCATACCAATGTTGCGCCCCTTAAAAGTTTTATGACACCAAACATGAAAGCACTTGGTTAATCTACCATTATCTGTCCAAATATCAATCGTAATTACTTTGTTTTTTCCAAAACGAGGTCGATGACTTGTACTTTTTTATTTTATTAAATGATAATACATGCCATCCGCTAAAAGTTGACACTAGTCAAAACATTTCACATGTTACACGAGGACCTTCTGGAATGAGTTTCATACTAAAGTAGGGTTGCCAAATGCAAGTCGGACGCGCGCACTGAGGGTTTCGTACAAACTTCTAGTTGCAACTGCGTCTCGAAGTAAAAAATTGACGCCAGCCCCATATATCAACAGATTGGAGCACTCGTTTTCGCGGCATAAAGGTAGTATGCGAATTGGTTGTTCCTTGATAATTTTTATCACGTAAACCAATTTTTTTTAAGTTTATTTAATAGACGGTAAGTATTGAAAATATTTCGATTTATAAACGAAAATAAAATTAAATAAAATACCATCCCTTCCCCCCCTTATCTCTGAGGTTTACGAAGAAAAAATGTGTTATGTTTTACGTACCTTTAATATTTTCATAAATATTACAGAAAAAATATAATATTATTTGTTTATAAATCATAAATAATCACTGTAAAAAAAACACTAAATATGAACGACAAATTAGTTACTTAACGGAGGTTTGATGAGCGTTTATGAATAACGGCATTAATATTTGCCCCCTCTTACATCGGCCATTTTTCATTGAAAATAAATTAAAATATATGATAAATTCTCTCTTAATGGGTTTGTTAACCTTGCATATAACTATTCAAAATTTCAGATCGGTAGCTTTAGTTGTTCTCGATATATTTAACGATGTGAAAGACAGACCGACTGAGACACACCATTTTATTACAACAATAGGCGTTTTTCGCTACAAAGCGGAAAATACACGTTTTGTTCCATATTCTGGGTTTAATAGTGTACCAGTACGCTATCGCTCTGTCAACGCCGATAGTCCGCGATCCCGAAACGTGTTTTGTTGAATAATATCAAATGAATTAAAAATTCAAGTTAGGTTGGAATGTTGGAATGTAACTTATGTCCGTAATTTCCCGCTGATTTTTAAGAGGTATGTTTTTTAGAAATAGCGAGATAGTTCGCGGAGCTGAAATAAGACTTTGTTTTGACACTTTTGATGTAAATTCATAAAAAGTGTCAGCTCTTACGCCGTTTTAGCTAGTTTCGTGTTTATTGTAGGTTGTAGGTCTATCTAAATAAGTAGCAATTATAAACCGTGACAATTTGCCGTATCGGGACTTATGGCAACCCTATACTAAAGGCACCTAAAGGGGTTGTGAGCCATAGCGCACTCTAATTATTATTGAGAACTTATTATGATGACGCTCATTACAGAAGGCCATATTTGGACGCGTGATAAATCGAATACTTATTTACCAAAAAGATTATTCACAGCTGATATGACTTCTTGACACGACTTCTTGACACACCCTTGTTACACCCATAGATAAGTACGAGTATATATATATATATATATATAGAAATGGATACCTGATCAGCGTCGACAAAGATGATTTTTTTGACATGGAGCGGGAACAGCACGTCGAGGAAGAGGATCTTGTAGCCCCAGATAGTGCGCTGCCGGTCGCGCTGCCGCTGCAGCCAGCGCGGCCACTGGTACTGCACCAGCTCGTACTGGAACCCGTACTCTTGGGCCATGTACGGGAGAATGTCCTACCATATAGTTACAGCGTGTTAAAAATACATTTTCTAAAACATGCAATGAAATATCGTCATTGCGTTCGTTCGTTAGGCTTCAAAGTATCACGTTGCCGGCGGAGCAACACGAGAGAACTAAAGGAATTTCATACAAAATTGAAGGCCTAAGCCGGGAGGTAATGTTTCTTTTTTAATTTTCATTCCACGTTTGCGATATTTTGGTTAATTAATTTAATTATGACATTCTGCAACTACGCCTATTTAAAAATAAACAATAGATTATATTTTGCAATTTATTTAACAGAAAAACGACGTCGACATGAAAGTAAATAACACATTATTAACAAGTTCTAATAATTATAAATTGCAAATTTACCAACATAAGGGCACATTTAAAATATTTAATTTAAATAGTATAAGTTTCTACTCAAACCGCGCCGTAAAAAAAAAGGTGTGGGTATTTTTTAAATCATTTTGAGGCAAAGTTGAATAAGTTTGATTCTGTTATTCTATTGTATATTTTATTTTTCGTTGTTAATTATAATAATTATGTATTTTTGTTGACGATTTAAGACGAAGAAATGAATAGTCATTGCGCCCCAGCAGAATTGAGACCGAAATACGAAAACAGAATTTAATTGGCTCTAAATAACTTGATGGCGCAAATATCAAACAAGAAGCAGGTAGGTTACGACTAATACGACTACGATAAGATACGACTGCCTGAAATGCATCAAGTGCTAACTCAACAGTTAAGACTAAAATGCTAAATTATTTTCTTGTATGAGTGAAGTTTGTCTGCCAATCTAGGGATAGTAGGTGTTAATATAAATTTGTAAATAGGTTATAATTTGCAATGTCACAGAATAACAAGTGCAGTTCGTGTTTTCGTAAATTTTGCATTGGAGACATTTCGTCGAATGTTGACATCATCAAAATCGATGAAGCCTCGTTGGGCTCGAAGCGAAAACTGTGATTGCATCCAAACTAAGTTTTTACCTAACGTAATACGAGGTGGAACGACAAGAAGCTTTATTAAATAAATACTACATTTGGTAAATTTTCATACTTAATATTGAAATTTTGATAACGGAATCAAAATTACCGCAAAACTTACCGGTTACAAAGCACACAGTAGAATGAAAATAATGTACCTTCAGCGACGGGCTCAAATAGTTCTTGAGGAACCAGAACTTGACGGGCGACTTGGTGTGCTTGAGCACCGACAGCATCATGATCCGCAGGAAGCGCTCGTAGAGGTGTCCAGAGGCGACGGAGAACACGTTTATCGTGTCGTCCTGCATTTCGGGCTCCTCGCCACCGCCGAAAGAACTACAATATGATGGTGATCGTATATCAAAGAAGCCAGTAACTGTTTGTCTTTTTAAATATTATACCCCTAATGAAATATTTATTTGGACAACTATTTGTATACGTTCTTTCTATCCTCGTGTGGCTATGTACATTTAGGTCAGTATGCTAAACTATTGCCTATGTTAAAATTCCTCTTCCATTAACTTTCAGTAGATTCTACTTGTTTTCAGTTAGTAATTTACTTGAAGGTAATAAAAAATCCTGTAATATTATCGCTGAGAATTCTGAGACACTAACTTCAGAAAATACACACTCATAACCGGTTGCGCGACCTATAGAATCGTCTCAATTTACCTTGCGATGGAGTTCCATATTCCGCCCGTGTTGTTGTCTTCGTTGTCGACGAGCAGGTCGTGGTTCTGCTTGTCCGGCTTCTTGCTGACTCGTAGCTTGATCACGTGGCTGCGGAACGAGCTCATCAGCACTTGAATTTCTTCGCTACCGGCAGGCGTGTCCGTGTTCTCGTGCCTACAAGAAACATCGTTAATTTTCTTATATTTGAGACTAAAGCACATCTTAATGTTTAAAATAATTGGTGTGCCGAAGCCTTAACATTTATTAAAGAGGTGAGAAAACGCTTGAGGGAGAGTGGTCACGATCCTCGCTCCGCGCTTTTCCTGTTACAGAGGTTATCCATTGCGGTTGAACGTGGCAACGAGGCGAGCTTAATGGGCACCTTTCGACCGGGGGAGGGGGGGGGGGGGGGCATGGAGCGGGTTTCATGACTTGCAATAGTTAGGCTTAGCTTAGTTAGTAAAATTGTTCGGCTAAGTGTTTGTTTTTTTAGGTTAAAGTCTGTTGGATAACTATTGCAAAGACTATGTTATAATTGAAAGCAAAATGGAAAAATTCTCCGCGTCGAGCGGGATTTGAATTTGAACCCACGACCTCTCTGAACACCGGTCAACAAAGACTTTATCCGCGACCTAATATTTAAACTAATCAGAATCTACACAACACCTATCAATATATGTCATAAAAATTTTGTATCGTCAAGTGACCATTGATGTGTTTACCCAATAATCTGGTAGATGTCGTCGGAGCGGCCAGGGCGCAGGCGCAGCGTCCAGGCGCCGGGGTTGGCCTTGAGCTGGAAGTAGCCGAGGTTGGCCATGACGATGGTGTCGACGGTGGTAGCGCTCGCGCGCGCCCCGAGCACCAGCTGCAGCCCGCGCGGAGGCGTGCCAAGCGTCGCGTCCCACGCGTGCCCCTCCACCAACAGGTACTCCAGCTCGAACTCACTGCCAACATACATTGATTGGTGTAACTGAGAACACATTTGTACTATTATTCGAGTGATATTTATGTTACAATGTGTCAAACCAACACACCGCGTGTATATACAGCACGTCGCCACCTGCAAGTCCTATAAAATGAATCCCCCGCGTGTAGTTTGTCTCGATTTTGAATTCTTTGCAAGGGGTGACTTGTTCCAAAATCAAGCGGTGTGTATACTGTGTCTGCCGTTTAAAGCTTCTAAACTCGTTTAACTGACAACATTTCATATTTCCAACTTCTGAAAATAGGAGGCATTTTAAGCGACACGTTTTTTATACAGGTAACTAAAATGTATATAGGTACACAAAATATATTTGAAAAATTGATCATTCTAAAAAGCCGAATGTGAAAAATTACGTCAATTTTCTAACATAATCCAGGAGTTTGTGACAGTTGTTTAGTGGTCGCGATTCTTGTCTTATGAATTTCATTAGATTTATTTTGTTACTTCCGTTAGCTGTTTAATTGTACATTTTAAGATTCATTGGTGATGAAGAGAATATGTTTCAAATTATGTTATCATCTGGTAAAAGCTATTAAACTTTGTCGTTAGTAAAATATTGCTTTAATCCTACTGAAAAAACAACTTGCAAACATGCTCTGAAATGTTAATTCATTCCTATTAAGAGTCGAGCAGAATGGTGCCATGCAGCAGGGCTATTAGGGACATCAATGTCCAATAGCTTATTTATATTTGAAGGTCGGGTGCTCTTTGTTTGATGAAAATAGATAAGACAGAACCTTACCTAAATAAAATAACAACAAAGCAACGTCAGAAATGACAAAAGGCGACAACAAAATTATTAATTATTTCACTATCACCAAGACCAAGGACCTGCTCGATTATACAAGTCAAGTAACATCATCATCCGGGTTACACAATTTTTTTTTGAGTTTTTTATTCATGTTTACTGAAATGATTTTGAATAATTTGGTAAAATATACGTACAATGAAGAGTTTAGTACCTATACCAAAATTTATCGTTACGTAAATAATTTCGCGAGACATTTAACAATCTATCGATAACTAATATGGTACCTGTGCACTAGGGTGTCGACGTCAGCCAGGCGTATGTTGTCCAGGTCGTAGACGGACTTGACGCACTCGACAAGCCAGTTGGCGGGCGTGCGCAGCTCCAGCGACAGCAACGGCGCGTGCGGCAGCCGCGCGAAACGCGCCATCGCGCCACCCGCCGCCGCGCCCGTGTTCGTGAACTGCAGCTCCGGCTCCAGCACGTACCGGTAGAAACTGATGACAAACAAATCTATAATGTAGTCTCTTACATACGAGAAAATATTTAATCTTACATTGCATTACTAGTCCATGCTTATACACGGTGTTTCACATAACACTACAAACCTGAAAACCGTATGTTCAAAATCGAGAGTAGAATCGATTGAGCTATATCGTGCTGGGGGTTAAACAGTTATAGTTAGTTATAGTTAATAGTTACACGTAAAATACGGTAAAATACCACTTGTATTATTAGTTATTTTTTGCGTGTCCAGTCTACAAATTCGTAATACAACATTGTGCATATAGCATTGCTAGAGGCTGTATACCTTTTTGAGTATTTAAGGGTATTCTGGTAATAATGGCTGGTTACTTGGACGGTTATTTTTTCCGCTACGAGTTTGACGTTGCTTGTGAATTTAATTTGAATGGTCATTGCGTTCATATTTTAACTATCATGGCGTTTAGATATACGAATGTGCAATATTGTGAAATGGTGAGCTGCAATGACAAATGTCAACTTAGCGGTAAGGCGTTATCATGAGGAGTTTGGTGTCGCCGTGTCGAATGCCACCATGGCCGCAGCGACTTCCGGACTACGGTTCTTTTCGACCACCTATGTCCAGAGAAAGGCATGTTAAAGTGAACCCTGCTTTCGAGGAGGCGGTCTTAAGAGTGTTTTTGCGTTAATCCGACGGCACACAACAAGCTGGTCGTCGGTTTAACTGCAATCACAACGTTATTTGGAGAATTTTGAGAGACGACCATCAACATCCTTATCACTATCGCCCGTGTCAAGAGCTAAACTCCCAAGATTATGTGCCCCATGTTGAGTTTTGCGAGTGGTTACTCGAAGACTGGAACAGAAACATCCTGTGGACCGATGAGTGCACCTTCACGAGGCAAGGTCTTTTCAACCAGCATAACAGACATATGTGGGCACACAAAAATCCTCATTTAGCCGAAGAAAATTAATTTCAACAACGATTTTCTTTAAACGTATGGGCGGGAATAATAGGGCCATACATTAGTAGTAATGTACTGTTTCATTCCTTTAATTTAGATTAATGTTACATTACTGAACCTTAATTTTATCTTGCATTTTAACGAGCCTACAAGGCGTTGTACTTGCCTTGATCATATTAGGAACTATATCGGGACCCCTAAAGTTTTGTATCCTATTTTTGCGTTCCCTAATATTATTCGTCATAATAATCATTTGTCCTAACACTCATTTGACTGTTCATTGACCTCTTATCAAATGGACTATTTTGTTTTTGCCCTAATATTTTATGTCCTTATGTAAATGCCATATTGATTACTTATCCAAATATAGTAATTTCGAATAATTACTATTTGCCCTAAAGATCATATCCTAATCATTTTTTTTCCTAATTTTATATGTCCTAATGACGTTTATCCTGTTATTGTATTACCTAATGTACCGTTTATGTGTCTTAACGATTCATAGGCCAAATTAAATAATTAGTTGAACATTGTATTTTGTAAAGCATGTTATGTACAAAAATCTGTTTTGGCGCTTCGCCGGCCGCTGCCGCGGCACGTCATTTCGCTTGCTCGGCTCGCGCGCTGTTAGGTCGCAGTTCTACCTAACACTCCTCCTCGTTTCGCTCGTCGTCGTACCCACACCGACCTGCCTTGACCTTCGATCTTTGGAGCGCTCTATCTGTGCCATTTTCAATTATACAAACCCGTTTTTCAAGTAAAAGTTGCTTATTTTAACGTGTTCACGTTACACACGTTACAATCATTTAAAATATATGTCACAAATCTCAGCATTTTCAATTTTAGAAAGTGTTTTTATAAAACAGGTCTTATTGAGCCCACTATGGGACTATGTGTGGATTATGTAAGCTATTTGTGAATGAAACATTTTGTGCATAAAAGTTATAAGGACATCTGACGTTATGGCAAAAATAAATAGGGATACTGATAATTATGGTAAACATGCTTCAAATAGACGAGTTTTAGGACTATCATTACATTACGGATAATAATTATTATGACAATTGATTGTTAGGACGTTTACCGGTTAGGAGAAAATAGTTATGGCAAGAGATATGAGGACAAACGTTGTTAGGGATCGCGATGAATGTGCCAAAACACATTAGGCATATTAATATTATGTCATAAATGCTTCGGGCAAATGCGTTTTAGGGCAACCATTACGACATGGAAAATAATTGTTATGGCAATAGATCGTTAGAGCTAATTCCCATTAGGACAAAACGGTTAGGGTAAGTGATTTTAGGACAATCGTTGATAGGGATGTCGAGGGAGACCCATCAAATTGCTAGCAATATAAGAAAGGCGGTAGTTGAGACTCAAACCCCTGTCTATCGGACCATGACAAGGCACAGACTATATGTGCAAAGGTCTGACAAATGCCTTCGCTGGTTCAAGTTCGTACGAGATTTTATGGTAAAAATATTGCCAAATTTTCAGGATATGTCGCTTCACTGTCCTTTTCCGACACCCTGATTAATGAAGACTTCAGTAAAGCGTCTTCGGCGTTTTAAGATATGTTGCGTTTACTTTTCAATTTGTGTTTTCCGTGGATAACAATTAAAACAAGTAATCGCCAAAACAAAACAAAGTGGATAACCAAGGGTATACGCAAATCTTAATATGTACACCAAACGTAAGTTGAATATGAAGTGTAGAACATCAAATTTAAATAAAAATTAAAATATACAACTGTTAAAATCGTAATAGTAGTCTTAGAAGATGTATTTTTCTATCCCAGAAGTTAGTGAATAAACGAACTATTAAAATCATAAAAATAAATGTAAGACCACTTGACAAGTGATATCATCAATGAAATGTATGTAATGATAAATTTGGCAAAAAATCTTGACTCTTTGTAATTTGATAATATGATTTACACTGATCCACAAGATATTTCTTATTTATTTTATAATAATTTCATTAATTCAAAATTCAAAAATTTATTCTGCAAGTAGGCCTCAAGCGCACTTTTACAAGTCAATAAGCATTACGCAATTTTTGCGAAAATTGTTGGGGAGTTCCACAGGGCAGTAATCTGGGCCCATTGCTTTGCCAAAAGCAACGACCCAAAAGTGCATATTATTTGCGGACGATACTACTGTATTGATTAGATGAGAAAACCCGCTAACATATGAAGCTGACATTAATAAAGCCTTAGTCGATATAAGCACGTGGACCAAACAAAATAATCATAGCGTAGGTACACCTATCTACATCAGTATATACGCAATTTCATTCATATCAAACACCCCCGATGAGCTTGACGTTAAATATAATGACATCCCAATAAAAAAATCTGATACGGTAAAATTCCATGAAGTTGGTTGATGTTGTTTGCTCTTAACTGGACTAGATTTGTGTACGCCTCAGGAAATTTATAAATACTGTTTCTATTCAAGCAGCAATAACCGCCTACCATGGATATGTGTGATCCGTTCTAAACTAAGGGCTCTTGCTGTAGGGTAACTCTGCCGTCATTAGGACATTTGAGAAAGCATTTATTAGGCAAAAAAAATGTATGCGTGCGGTAGCCAATGCTTGGATTCCAGACAGCTGTAAACCTCCATTTCGAGAATTAAAGTTTTGCCTTTACCATGTATGTACATTAAAAATAGTTTGCTTGTTTGTAAAAAAGCACCCCGAACTCTTTAAAAAGAGGAATGATGTATTTGCGGGGAGTCAAAGAGTGCAATACAAGGATTTGTTGTACCCAGCCCCCTTCTCGTTCTTGTATGTATGATAGAAATACATAAAATGTGTGTATAGTTTCTATAGTGTAAGTGGGTTTTTAGATTATAAAGTACTGACTAGATAGAGTAATTTTGAATTTGTATCAGTTTTTATATCATTTTTAAATATTTATTATAATTACCTTATTACATTTAATAACAATAGTGACATCCACTTTGTAATTAATAGTATTCATACTTATTGCTTTATCATTTGATTTTGCTTAGTGTTTATATTTATTTCCTTTTAAATATCGCATGACTGGTTAACTAGTTATTTTTATTTAAAAAATCTGATATCTGATTTCACTTCCCTTTGCACCCACCCCTTAGGCTTAAATTTATTATTGCATGAAATCGATATTTTGGCAATTTGATATCGTCTGAAGTGCAGACTGGTTCATACCTTTCTCCAACCGTTCCCGGGACTAATTGTGCTTAGGAAATGAAAATGATTTATTGTTTGACTGATGATATTCATTTAATTCTAAATAAACATTTAATAATTAAAGTTCACAAATCAAGTACATATTTAATCGTGTGCAACGAGATGTAAAAATCTACACCGAAAAAATGGGAAGTGGGTAAGTTAGTATGGAATTTTAAGTGGTGGCATGTTGGTATGAGTAAACAAGGGATAATTTTAAAGGTGAATAATAGAAGCATTTAGTCATGAAACAGCGTCAAATATACCAATTCTAACACAAAGCGGGTAATCCGTATCCTACGGTGTGACGAATATTTAATTTGTGGTTACAGCTGAATCAATACTGTTATCAGACAAATTAAGGATTCAGTATGAGTATAAATAAGGTAATTCACACCGAAGCTCATTCATACAGCTCCAAACTCGGCATAGTAGTATAGTTCACTATTATTTAGTCCATTCAATAAACAGACACAAACCGATCCAAAATGAACAATTATATTAAACTCGTAGTACTGTTGGCGCTAGCCTTCGATGATGCTGATTGTGTCGCATGTGAGTACCTCAAATACATTCGTTTTATTAAACTTTCAAAAACGGTGAAATAGCATTTAGAAATAAAAGCAACAAAAATTAAAAGTCGTGGCTATGAAAACTATTAATTACATGTACGGTGATAGTTTTCTGTGTATAATTAATATATCGACCTTAATTTCTTTGAATTCGAGAGCTGTAATGTCAATAATCACTCCTCAGAGCATGAGCGTGTATTTATGTCAGACAGCATTCATACCTTTCTTTACCAACAAGTCCAGCAAGTTAGTAGATAAGTGCGAGAAAAGCGTTAGCTCAATTGCTGTCATAACTAGGATTACCTCCTCCTTACCATATCTCCGGTGGAATTTATATGCTTTCAAAACATGTAGAATTCATTATAAATTTACTAAAACGGGGCTTAATCGTGTACAGATTTTCTCCAGCAGAGCCAGTCTTTCTCCGGGACCACGGGGGCCATGTCGCCCTTGAAACGTCGGAGGTTTGTTTTCAAAATCTGTACACGATTATGCCCCGTTTTAGTAAATTTATAATGTGTGAAAATCGTGAAAGTTTAAATATATGTAGAATTCAATGAAATAATTGTAAATTATGTAAGTCATTAATTGCTACAAAAAATACGATATCGTCTATACGATATCCAACGTTAAATACAGATTTAATAATATGTTTTATGCTTAAATTAAATAACTATTTGCCCTCAGCATCCAATAAATTTGAAGAAGGACTGCTTAGATTAATAGAGAGATGTAGAAACGGCGACGTTCAGTCCTTGCCGATTGCATTCCCTTCGCTAAAGCCTTTAAGGATCCCTCCTGTAAAGTTCAACTACGATGGGTAAGTGTGCGCTTTCTAGTAAGTGGTCTAGCCGCAATCCTACAGTGAAACTGCCCCTGGCTGAAATGTATAGCTTTCTTAGGTGCGTTTATTTGTCTTATTATAAGATGCCGTTTTACCAAATTTCAAGCTCATAATCCTCTTTGTATGGCTAAAAATTTTTTTTTTTTTGTGGCTAAACTAATGGTTCGAATTCTTTCAAATTTGGATATTGTATAAAGCTAATAGTAGTCAACTTTCAAAAAAAAAACAAAGTTCCAACTTGTTCTCAATTTTTTTTTTACTTTTTTCTTAATACTTAAAAGAAGGCGACAACCTCCCATTTGCCATTGTGCCATTTGTGGCAACAACGGATATCCGGCCACTATCCGGTATCCGGCCTATCCGGACATATTTTAGCTATCCGGCCGAATACCGGATAGTAGAGTAGTATCCGGCCAGATAGCGGATAGTGAATTAGCACGATATTTATTAATAAAGTTTAAGTAAAAACTATCAAATAACAAAGTATGTACTTAATAAATAGTCTTTCACAAAATCAGAAAACAGGGTCAATATCACTTTAATGTTTCAAACAATTCAGATATTTTGTAACAATAGGTATAAATCATTGGTAAGTAAACAAGTTTTTTATTAAAAAACCATGCCTATTTGTAGAAACAAGGGAGTTGAGCGGGAATTAATTTGGTCGATTGAAAAATGTTTACGCCGAATATTCGGCGGCTGGATACCGGATATTCTGCGGACCCGAAGGCCCGATATCCGGTATCTGGCCAAATCACTATCCGTTGCATCTCTAATTGGTAGGTATAAACTATAGATATAATATAGGTAGGTATGCCGCATGAGTATGGCATACGTCAAAGATAATTAAAATACTTATCCTTAAAATACATTTACATTCCCGGCATTTGTCTAAGAAGACATATAGATGCTTCATAAAGAGTATGATGGCGAAAAGAGGGGAGTAGAAGCAATCGATCGATATTGTTGTGAATGTGCAAATGGGTTGAGAACTTTGCACTCACACTAACATTTATACCTTCGTTCTTGAACAGTGCACAGAGTTTATGGTTAGGCCGCGGAATTCTGGATAAAAATCTGCATACGACAAGCTATAAATGACATGACTGCCGCTACATGGGCATGGGAGCAACAACCAACCGTTCAGAATGTATCTGTATTTTAAGGATATTTTAATTATTAATTAACTATTAATTATTATTATCAATGTCTTTCCTATCACGGAACAATGGTGTTCCGGACCTCTGGGAGGCGTACGCGGAGCCGAAGCCATGGCGCAGAGGCCCTTTCGACCATTACATGAAATGTAAGGGGTACACCGAGCGGATGTTGCACGGGTGCGTACCGATCTATATAACTGTTTTTGATATAATGTTGGTCGTAATAACGCTCATTTGATATAATTATTGAATCATATAACAACTAATTATATACTTAAAAATGGTATAATTATTATTTAATATAATGATCATTTTTTCGAATAACATTTTTTATAACATACTTTGAGTATAATGCTTACTTCCGATAAAAATAAATGCTATAACGCTAATTTAATCTAATCTAACTTTTTATTATACAATGTATAAATAATAGGTTAGGTTAGGTTAGGTTAGAAACTGTGACCCCTAAACATATGTACTATTAGCAGGAAAGTTAGGTCAGGTTAGAACTGTGATCCCTTAAAAAAAATCACGATATTGCCAGCAGTCTCAAGCGATATAATTTCAGGCGACTTCTGGCGATGCGAAATATTTTATACCGTTTGCTAGTTACATTATCTGAGTTGTATATCAATTGATAATTATACCATATAATGGTTATTAGAAATAAGTGTTATATGAAATGATAAATATACGAAATAATAGTAGATATTTTGTTGTTATACCAAATGTTCATTATGTATTATGAGTGATTATATCCATTAAATATATACCAAAAGTTGTTATATCATATGTTATTATACCAAAAAAAGTTATACCGATCATTACACACCCATGTTGCACCTGCCCGAGTCATGGGACGCACGCAGAGGCAGCACCCGCCAGGGTGTATAGACTATTGAGATTTAATGGAATCTAAAATATACTGGACTATTAGGTGAAAGTGGTGGACTAATTAATTGGCCTCGGACCGACAAAGGTGGAGACAACTACATCAAGCTACACCGACGTCACCGACAAGAGCTTATCTCTTAAGAGTTATGAATATAGTTATAATAATATGAATATTAATTTGAATAATGCACAATATAATATTGAATGCAATATTATATTGTGCATTCAATAATTAAAAATTGAGGTTGGCGTATTCTTTTAAGTAATACAAATAAAGATTAAAAAATAAATAAAAATACAATTTAAGCATTTGTGAACAAGTTGGAACCCTGTTTTTTTTTAAGTTAACTACTATTAGGTACATACAATATTCAAATTTGAAAGAAATCGAACCATTAGTTTAGCCACTTTTTTTTGCCATACAAAGAGGATTATGAGCTTCAAATTTGGTAAAACGGCATCTTATAATAAGACAAATAAACGCACCTAAGAAAGCTATACATTTCAGCCAGGGGCAGTTTCACTAGTATAGGATTGCGGCTAGACCCTTTGTAAAGGAATGCGTTTGTGTAGCCGGGTACTCCCCAAAGCCGACGATAAACCGACGGATACTTTGGAAAAGGGCTTCTTGACGTTAAGTAATTTTTGGGTAATTTACGAGTACATGTGAGCCCATAGGAAAGTTTATACTTTCGCCTTGATTATATGTCTGTCCGTCCGCGTCTTAGCTAAATTACTGTTAGTACCATAAAGTTGCAGTAGTCTAAATATTCGATAATAAATACTCCGAAGGTATAAAAAAGTTTAAGTGTAATATTGATTTTACTTTTACAGATACAGTATGTCGCTCAGTGAAATAAAGGTCAAGGGGTTTGATGAGTTGTCGCTGGAAAAACTATCTGCAACTCCGATAGACATGACGATGTCGTTGGACATATATATACCCACGCTGTCTATCCGAGCAGGTATAAATTAGGATACATGGTTTATAATAAGTCTCGTCCAAATTTTCTTTAGAATCAAAAAAAAATTGTCTTTTCGAAAAATAAACTAAAACGGCATAGAATTCATAGGACATTCGGATAAAGTGCGGTCACAGTGAAAATAAAGTTTTATTGATTGCAATCCATAGAATAAACAGCTTGTCACATTTTTTGCATTTCAGATCGGTACCATTTGCAGGGCAAATATTTATTTGTCTCAATAAACGACAAGGGTATACTGAAGTAAGTTAACAGTCTATAATGTACAGATCGATTCACGAAATCTGGCGTAGAATGTCTATGAAATTATTTATTTATTTAACCTTTATTGCACAAAAGAAAACCTTAACGTACAAAAGGCGAATTTAATGCCATTGGGCATTTTCTACCAGTCAACCTTAAGGCAATATCGAAAATTTGTGGCTGGTGCTACGAAAAGACAAAAACCAAAATAGTAAAAACAAGTTAATCAATAAATACAAAATAATATTATATACAGTAAATACATCATATCTATAAACATAAATATATCTATATATTTACGTAAATAGAAACATAAATAAATATAGACGAGACTCATCTCATTAATGATGACAGTTTTATACATTTGCCGCGCCAGCGACCGAGCGCCGAGCGGTACAGAGAACCATTTCTCGAAAGCTCGTAACTTGTAATACAAGCGGAAGTCTCTGTTTCACTTGTATGACAAGTTACAAGCTTTTGAGAAACGGGCCCCAGATCGTGAATCGATCTGTACAGCTCGTAAAAAAATAAAGCATTTTAGAACCACAAATCATTACGGTTGAAGCTAGGTGCTGCTGACAGTGGCGTATATAAATATTTATTTATGATGTGATACGGTTTCTCATGATGAAAAGTCAGGTAATATGGAGTGGATATTACCTGACTTTTGAAAAAGAGATGAGAGTGCCCTTATTATATTCGCGCGCCTAAGAGATTAGGCATAATAAATACAATTCAATAATTTCTACCTTAACTTAACAAAAGAAATAAAAAAAACTTAGCCTAACAATCCTACTAACTAAGCCTAACTATTACTGTCAGCACACCCGCTCCACGCCCCACCAGACGCAAAGGTGCCCATCACGCTCGCCGCGTTGCCACGTTGAACCGCAATCGACAACCTCTGCAGCAGGAAAGACCCGGAGCGAATTAAGGAGCGATTCAATTGCTTTGAGGAACCTATAGCTAAAGCAAATATAAAATTAAAATGTTTCATATGATAACAGGTCTCACGTCTACAATGTGCGAGTTCTAGCCAACATAAAGTTCGGCGCTAAGGGAAAAGACACGGTTGTAACACACCTCAAGCTCGACTATTCAGTTGATGACATTCAGGTAAATAATAACCGATCTTAAGTTTTATATAATTTTATTAATACACACTGACTGGCGAACAACTACGCCTACTACTAGTGAAGCTAGACTAGGTAATAATACAGGACTATAGCTACCCCCCAAGAGTAGAGATGTGAATAATGGTGTCCCGGCGTGTTTTGACAGAGGTCACCGAAAGCTAATATCTTTCCACCTTTATTTGCTTTAGTACCCGCCTTAAGCTAGTTGTGAAAGAACGTACACTTCCTATAAAATGTTCACTACATCTGTAGTCATAGTCATAGGCATATAAAAATAACTCATATAATACGTTAATTAAAAAAAAAACTAAACAAGATTACATTTTCTTATACATATACTAAGATTTAGTAACATATTTTTTTTAGATTGAGCTCAGTGGCAGCATGAGTATTGTGAACAGCGTTGTAAACAATAAGGTGTCAGACATGATCGACAGCAGCGAAACGCGAAACTGGCTCCAACATGAAATCAAAGACCTGGCGAGCGAATATCTCCGAGGACACACACCTCAAGAATTCGTTGAAATAATTTCCAGATTGTAAATTATTACTTAATTCTAGCATATAGTAACTGTACTATTGTCAGGAGAGATTATGTTGATAACTTAAGTGAACCAATAGGCTGCTTGAGCCTATTTTGAAGTTGGTCTTATATTATAAATTAATGACCAATTAACAGAAAAAAATATCCATATTTTATTCTGCCCTGGAAAAATGCAAATAAAAAATTTTCAAATGATGTCAGCCATGGTAGTCCATAGATTTTCTGTGGTATGACATCACTATGCAGGAAAACAACTTTTGGCATTGACGTATAAATTGTTCCGTTATTCGTTGTCAATATAATGACGTCACTACATGGCCTAAAGCGTTTCCAGAGTTCAAAATAAAAAAATATAAATACAATTTTTTTATTGAAAATACGTAGCCCTCGTACACTTTTAATACCCGAAATACACCAATATTGGGTTCTTAAATTCAATACTATAGACAATAATCATTTAATGTGCCGAATGTGAGATGATTCTAGTAGCCTATTGTAACGTTATTTCAGTAAAGAGTTGTACATATACCTATTAAAAAAGGATTTACATAGGGCGCGACGGATAAGTTGCTATATGCTTAGTATGTGTATTTCGGAATTATGTACTCAAACCATGACAATATACCACCTTAATATAGCGCTTTAATTTTTTTTTAATTATCTATACAAGCTTTTGCTCGCAACTTCGATTGCGTACAATAAGAACAAAAACAATCCTATGTTCTTTCCCGGCTTTCAAACTATCCCTAAACCAAATTTTATCTTAATTTTTAGCGGTTTAAGGGGAGGTAACAGACAGACAGGCAGAGTTACTTTCGCATTTAAAATATTAGTATGGATCTAAACATGCATTGCGAACGAATTTTCTCAAAATTATCGAACCACAATGGAATTGAAAAAAATTAAAATGAAAAAATGAAAAATGTTTATTTCCTTTCACAATAATCATCTTAAAAATTAGTGATTGGCACCTCCTTTTAAGCTTTAATATAGCCTGTGCCAGGAGATGCCGTTCTTCCCTAGCTAACGTATTCTTAACAAAATTGTGCTAATAATTATTGAAATATGTTTGTTTTTTTTATTAAAGGTACAAAATAATAACATGATTTAAAAAGCGTATTACAATACATGCAAAACGTATGAACAAACTCAAGATCAATCTATTAATCTGGAATTAAGCAATCTTTCCACTATTTTGGAGATCGCCGATAACACTGATATAGGTCTGTAATTACTAACATCATCTCTGCTGCCACCTTTGTAGACTGGCGTAATAACTGCCTGTTTTAATGGAGGAGGAAATATTCCTTTTCAGTCCTCCGGTCGGTAAGCGCCACTTTACGCAAAACTAAATTGCCGCCTGCCGGCTCCGTCGGGCTGAAAAATAGTATACAAACCTCGGCCGTTAGATACTAAAACGGCCTTGGTATGTAATGTACTATTCTTGAAACAAAGGTAAATAATATGGGTTAGCACAGGGACTATTTCAGTATTGGTCTCAATGGCCAATCAGGCTTATGGATTTTCGGCAAACCATAAATTTTAGGTGCCGTTGGGTTGTGCGGGCGTAATCGTGTTGCTAAACTTACATCCGGTACACCCTGCAGCCACTTGTTAACTTTTGCAGTCACTCTCGACGTAGGGTTATAATTGACTTTTTTATAGGTTGTTTTTATAGGTTTTGGGTACCGCGTCAGTGGACTGTGTGAACGTGCCCTTAGCGAGTGATGTAGTGAGTGTGGTTTGCAACCCGGTTGGCAAAAGCGATAATGAGAACGAGGGTAGATCGTCCGCCGTGTCGCCTCCCGCGCCGCTACCACCGCCAGCTGCAAGTAGCAGGGCAGATATGGCATTAGCCCGCAGTGTACGACTTGCCTCTGTCGCGGGTGGTCGCTCCTGATGACGTTCTTCGTAAAGACCGAAACATGTCGGGCGGAAATCGACTAAATTACGTGAGTGACCCGTTTTAAATATTATTTAATATATTAAAGGATGAGTTTGCTGAGCGAGGTTTTTACCAATATTTACAAAATAGTCGTTTATAAAATTAGCGGAAGTGGTAGGCGTTGATTTGAGGTTAAGTAATTCGTTATTGGAGTTGTTATTTGTATTAGAGTATGTGATGTTTTTAATATGTTTCCATAATTCTTTTTAATTTTTTGTATTTTCAGCCAACAATTCTTTTTCATAATTTCTTTTTAATTTCTTCAAAAGCTTATTACAGTAATTTCTATATCGAATATATGTTATTTTATTGATTTCGTTAAAAGGGTCACTTTTAACTTGTTTTTGTAATTTGTTGCGATTTCGGATACTCCGAAGCATGCCTTGTGTAATCCATGGCTAATGGAAGACGCAGGGTTGAATCGTGGGTAGAAATTAGTTTATGGATTATTACGAGATTAGCAAAACATAGTTCATGTGCCAATGGGAGCTACCGTATTGTCGCTCACCAGGCGGCGCCACTCATGTGTGTGTCCTGTGTCAGTATGAGAGAAATGTCAAAGTGACGTTTGAATCCTGCAGGACCCACTTTCCACTAGCGCCCCTAGCGGAAAATCGACTCGCGGTAATCCTCATTGAGACCTCCGAATTTCTTTAGGATGCACATTGTTTAGGTTACTTTTGCTGATTTCAACATACTGAATACTAAAATACCTAAAGAAATCCCTTATTTCTCCAGAATCCAAACAAAATTTTCAAAACATAAAAACTTTTTAACAAAAAACAAAACCGACTTCAAAAAGTGAAAAATAAAATGTTCTTATTTTTATTTGTTGCAAGGTTCGGAAAGGATGAGTAATCTAACAAGTGGAGTTAACTCCACATAGCGCTACCAACTGATACGTTTGAAGCCGGTGTCGGTGGAATTATCGGCTTAAGTATGTGAAGTTCCACATGCCACCCTTAATCTTCATCATCAGATCTACTTCACCAAATGTATGGTAAACCGGAAGAAAATGCTTAGGTTACTTAAGAAATCACCAAAATCGCCAAAATCGCTTTGAAAATTGAGGAGTTCCCGAAATTCCTCGTGGATCCCATCATCAGATCAGAACCAAATTTATTATAAGACCAACTGTGACTCCTTTCCATCTAAACAAGACTAGCTCAAGTTGGAGGACGGAGGTCGGATTATCGGCTTATGTGTCTGAAGTTCCACATGGCATCCCTAATCTCCATCATCAGGCCTAGCATACCAAATGTATGGTTTTCTAAATAAATTGCCTAATTTACCTAATGTGCCTTTGAACATTGAGGAGTTCCCTTGATTCTTCATGGATTCCATCATCATATCAGCACCAAATTTCTATCGGCCCAAATTGGAGGTAAAGCCCTTCGAAAAAGAAAAAAATGGCCCAAATCGGACGACGGAGCTCGGAGTAATCATGAACATACAAAAAAAAAACAAACAGACGAACATATAACCGCCTCCGTCATCTCCGCCATCAAACGGCGTAATCTTGTGACGCAATCATAAATTGTTGACACATATTTGTGTGCTTTTAGCAAATATACGTACAATATCTACGTAACAACGCGCCTTAGAATTTACTTAATTAAATAACGCTTGTTGATTATGAATACTTAGGTGTCCTAGTTACAAGACACACGGTCAACAAGACTTGAAATTCACGTAAGTATTTAATTATTCGACAAATATCTAGTACGCAAGCGGTGCGATTGTGCTAGACACCAGTGTGGCAATGATCAAATAATGCACACACGTTCCATACGACATTTACAACACACTGTTTTTTTTTGTTTAGTTATTTTGTTAAGAATAGTCAAGTGCAAAAATAAACGATATATCGGCATCGCCGATTTAAATACAGCCAATATACAAAAATATTTATATCACCAAAATTATTTGCGCAACAGATTACCTATATGCTAGTAATTTGAATAAACTTTTAACAAAAATTATCCCAATGTGAACTTTGATTACTAATATTGATTTACTTTTGATTTGATTGATTGATAATCGCCTAAAATAAAGTTAATTTTTTTAATTTTGATTTGGCATTTAATTAACTACCTACTAATAGAAAAAGTTGTGGTAGCCTAGGGATTAAACCGTCTGACATTCGAACAGAAGATTTAATATTAAAAGCATTTATTTTCAAAGTATATATACAGTAAGTGTAACTTACCTTCCTACTTAGAAACTATTTAGACTTAGAAACTATTTAGAAATTATAAAACAAATCCGATTGAATTAAATATTAGAGAAGCAGGAACAAAACTAGAAGAAGTCAGTAATATACGTTTCCTAGGTGTTACTATTGACACTTTTCTAAATTGGAAAGAGCATATCGCTCAAATAAATAAATTTATTATTAGTAAATGTTATGCATTATCAATATTATCTGGTACTTGCTTCGAAACCGTTGTTAAAAGTTCGTATTATGGAAATGTAGTACCTCTACTGACCTACGGGATTATATTTTGGGGGAATTCTGTGGACGTAGAGAGTAAATTTATTCTTCAAAAGAAATGTGTACGGACTATATATCGTATGAGTCGTGAAGAATCACTTCGGAACGTATTTAAGGATAAGCGGATACTCACTCTTACGGGAATTTATGTCCTTGAACTCTGTCTCTTTGTTAAGAATAATTTTGAGTATTTTGAAAAGAAGTCGTCATTTAGAGAGAGAAGTACAGGTATAACCTAATATGTCCAAAATCGAATAACAAAATGTATAAAAAAGTGCTTTCTTCACTTCTATACGTGTATATAATGCTCTTCCTAATAATATTAAAGAGTTAAATGGGAATAAATTTAAGGTAGAGTTAAAACGTTTTCTTATTAATAGTGAGTACTATACATTGGATGAATTTTTCGAAGATATGGCGAGAGGAAATTGTTTGTATTAGGTGTTTTTTGTAAATACATATATAATAGATGTTGTTCAGTTTTAAGACTAAAATTGTACGCTCGAAATGAGCAACTGTTGATACATGTTTTTTGCATTTTTACTATCTCTCTGTACACAGTATACAATAAATAAATTACTTACTTACCAACCTCTACCTACCTTAAATCTAAAATAGGTCCTTGAGGCATTACATTGCAGAAGATTTTGGGTTCTAAGCCGGCCCCTACCACTCAGTTTTTCAGAACTTACGCTGCCGATGATGATGGTTAACTAGTAACTACTATGCCACCTAAACCGGTGTCGGTATCGGTGTCGATGATTATTTACTTCGGAAATCGGTGTCAGTATCGTATCGGCAAAATCATGTATCGTTACATCCCTAGAGAAAATCCTTTCATTAATATGGTACTACGCTCTTATTACACCCGAATAAGGTTCTATAGAGCATATTTTTAAGTACGATGTGTATTGTGTACACCCATTTTATTACGCTTGACTGTACGTACAGTCATAATATTGACTGCGAATGCAGTAACAGTAGGTTGATAAGAATCACGCTGTCTTTTTCTTACGCTAGTATAACCACCCCGAAAAAAGGATAGATATCGTTTTTTTTGTCCTACTGTTACTGCGTTCGTTTACCTGTCAGACTATAGTACATTAGTAATGTAACATTACTGCAGGCGTCAAGAAAGAGGATATAGCGACTTAGCGAGGCCGGATAGTCAAACGAAGCCGGCAAGCGAGCACGGCGAGGTATGTATAACAGTACTTTTTCTCAAACATGCTATAAAATGTCATCATTACGTTCGTTAAATAAAAAAAATACTTCCCGGCCTAGGCCTCCAATTTTGTATGTAATTCCTTGACAGTTCTCTCAAATCGCTCCGCCCGTGAGGTGATTTGTTGAAGCCTATTTATAACAACGTGATGACGACATTTCATAGCGACTTCGAGAAAAGTGCAATAGACGCTACAAGTGCAAAAAGAAGGATATTATATTAATCAATCGATTAAATTTTTTCGATGTATACGTAATTTTGAAGCAAGAGCACTTTAAAACATTTGTTTTAAAACATACCTAATAATAACAATGGTTTTATTAACTGGAGCCAAGGAGCACTGCTTATTCTGAAGTACATGCTTGCCTCTTCAGGGAGTAGAATCCTAGTTTTAAGGATATTGTACAAAAGGATGTTTTACTAAATAAATATTTCTATCGTATTGTTGTATGACTTTCAATAGTCAGTAGTAGTACCTACAACTTCACGAGGTGCAACATCCACTCGGTGTACCCTTTCCTTTCATTCCATTGTTGAAAAGGCCTCTGCGAGTTGCCTCTGGCTCCGCGTACATCACTCCAAGGTGCAAAACACCATTATTTCGTGACGGGCAAGACTATAGGTGTGTTATATCAGATCGGACTATCAAAACTTGTGGAAAAAATATTTGTTACCATAACCTAGGCACAGTTTTATATGAGATGTTTTCAGCCTATAAGCACCATTGTCGGTTATTGATGAGGTTCGATCAAAATAATCTTAAAGGCAGCCGCGCCATCGATAACCGATAATGTGGTACCTTTAGTCTGAAAACGTCACATTATCACTATATAGTAAATATACTTATATATGAAAATTATCGATGTTTTAATTTGAAAAATATTAGCACAGACGTAGGATTAACAACCCCGCAGTGAATGCCGTAAAAAAAGTGGTAATTCAGTGGATTTTAAGCCAATCATTACATTATTCTATAAGGTGCACTTACCTCTTAAGGGGCATGTCAGAGTTCTTGTCCTGAGGGTTGAGGAACAGCTTGACGCGGCAGTTGACGACGCGCCGCAACACCAGCAGCAGCGGCGCCACGCGTTGCGCTGCGCTCGAGGCGGGGTCCAGCACTGCCACGATCTGCACGTAACAGTCACTTTAGGTAGTCAACTGCAGAGATACCAAACTGACAGTGTGCGCGCCGGCGCAACTCCATCGCGTTGAGCGTCTCGTCCGTGCTCAGCTGCATACTGACTTTAAATCGGGTGGTTTTTTTCGAGTGGTACTTTATATCGAGTGGCATTTGTGGCAGCCCTTATACCATCCGATTAAAGTCAGGGTTGTACGTAAGTGGCATCACAATTCAACGAAAGTTTAGTTGTTTTGACAGAAGGTCGAAGAGCTGTACAAAATGGATGAGGTTGTACACCGTTAGTGACACTTTCTGACAATAGCTCTAAATAATCCTTCCATTCATAGGTAAACCTTAGTTTCACGGCATCACCATGGTTATGGCATAACAGGAAAGCTCAGTCACCCCGGCAACCCACGTAGCTGCCTAGGGAGACGCCTCAATTAAACGGTAGACCTATAGTAGTGCAGTACGGTGACATGAATGAAGGCTCCATCGTCATACAACAGCGTAAGCCTGCGGGCAGCGTGAGGGATCGCCTTCAATATCTGGTCCACATTCAGCTTGGACACGTTGGATACTGGCTGGTGATGGTACGTCAGTTGTCTACCTCAACGGCGGCCTCGTCATCGTACGGCGGCGGTAGCTCGACAAGCGAGTGGTCGGCGCGCAGCCCCGCGGGCAGCGCTGTGCGCGCGCGAGGGCTGCGCGCCGCCAGCACCGCCACAGCCTTCAGCATCTCGTCCGCGCTGAGCTGGGACACGTCGTACTCTTCCTCGTCTGTATAACAAAGGAAAATAAACGTTCATATCAATTGATTTATAATAAAAACAGTTCGACACGTGAGACGAGACAACGGTAACGCTAAACTACTCTAACGTTCACTCACCGTCATCGGTAACTTCGTTCCTGGCAGTTTTTTTCTTATCAAATATTTCTGCCAACTTATCACCATACGTGCTGCTGCTAAATCTGTAATACAACAACAAATATCAAAATCAGTATTTAAACTGCGTATTTAAACAGATTCTTCTTCCTGCCCTTATCCCAAGTTATAGGGAGTCGGCACAACATGTTTTCTTCTTCCATTCTCCTCTTTCACTCGTCACCTCAGCACTTTCATCTCTTTCACACAATCCATCCGTCGTTTTTCGGCCTGCCGATTGCTCTCCGTCCACACACATTCATTTCTAACATTACTTTGCATATATGACTTTCATCCCTCCTCATTATATGCCCATACCATGCTAACCTGTAACCTCTCATCCTCTCCGTGACTGGTGCTACTTTCAAACTTCCACTAATATACTCATTTTTAATCCGATTCATCTTGTCACTCCACACATCCATCTCAACATTTCTGCTGAGTGCACTCTTCTTTCATCCGTCCAGCATTCTGATCCATACATTACGACAGGTCTCACAAGATTACGGAAGTCTAACAATCTGGATCTATCAATCAACTTGACAATGAAGTGAATTCGAGCGTGATATAAAGTTTGCCTTTGTGTGCTTTAGGAAAACAGCTCGACTGTCTGGATTGTGATCTATATAATCTATGGTTTGTATCCTTAATCCGCCAGTTTTTACCTCTCCAGCAGCAGGAAGTCGTCGAGCGTGAACCGTTCGCCGTCAGCGAGCGGGCCGATGAGGCGCGCGTTGTGGACGACGGCGCGGGCGCTAGCGCGGAGCTTCAGGCTGCGTGCGCACAGCACCCGCGACGCCTTCAGCACCCACTCATAGCGGTTCAACGCGGGCACCAACTCCGGCTACGACAACATTCAATTCCTTTAGTACGTGGCCAACAGCAATCCAAATCACGTGAAATAACAGACCACCTCAACTACTAGACAGAGCATACAATACAACTCGCGGTCACCGAACTTATGCAGTCACGTACTAATTTAGTATGGAAGCACTTCCGGTTATTTCAGTTGCACCCACGTGTGCTATTTGCTGCCTGTTTCACCACGCTGACAATGTCGGCTGCATACTAAAGTTCATAGAAACGTTGTGACAATTGTCGCAATGGCAGCGTGGTGAAACAAGCTGCTGTTCTCGCGAAAATTAAAATGATTTACAAATACTGTTTAGGGGTGAATCTGGAATCTGGAATACTGTAATATAAAAGGTAGTAGTGGGATATGCTCATAGAATCGTAGAAATTTACAAGTAAAAATGCATTCTCTTTGAAAACGCTTGGTGTCGGTATAGTCTGTACGTGAAATGTTAGCACATAATTATGAGCAGCGGCATGTGTCCTGGGCGGCGAGCGTTTCGGTATCTAGTACTGACGAGATTAGTTTTCCAAACTACAACATTGACCTAACAGGCATAATCAACGTCTATTAATTATGAAAACTAAATAAAAATACATGAATACCATTATTTACGCACCAATATATCGCAATCCTGCCTTTCATGGCAGCCTTCGTCTTCCAAGAGCTGTGTGACGTATTTGGTCGCTGTAGCGGGGTCGAGCGCCGTAAGCGCCGCCAGGACGACCTTGTTGAGCGACTGGTCCGTACTGGAGGATCCGTCCACGTTGGGAATGAAAGCCACGCGCACTCCGCGTGAATATCTCTGCAATTTCAAGTATATGCTTTACAGCCATTCAATAAAGTTCGATGATGGTGATAATGGCACATTCTTGTGTCTATAACTTTTATTTGACTCTCATTATGGTTACAGCTTCTAAGGTCTTTTTATTTAAGTACATTTATTGAAATTAAACACTTTAGAACGGATTAATCGCGTTTATTAACACCATGATCCTACGTTTCGAGCCCTTTACTAAAGTGTTTAATTTCAATGAATAACAATCGCGGTAACAGAAGACAATATTAAGTACATTTATTTTAATGCCAAAATTTATATTAAAAAATTACAATATGCAAACGTCGATATTTTGTCATGTCGTAGAAAATACAACAAGAATACAATCGCTCGTTAACAAGGGTAATAAAATAATCAAGAGCAATTTGAGTGAAAAACAAAAATACATAATAACCTTCCGGACTTTGGTACTACAGAACTAATACTAAACTAAAACCTCTAATAATAGTCAAGATCCCAAACTGAACGGCTTTTTGTAGACCATCTCTCAGGTAAGTCCTACTATTTCATCTAATTTTACTGTTGCATTTGTAGGTGGATATACCTAAGCCACCTTTGACATTAGATATGAAATAACCAAATAACTGCCCGATGATCTTGAACCCTATGAACCGGATTACCCACATTGACCTTACCATGAAATTGATAGCACTTTTCAGCAGATCCCTGGAAAGTTTTTGGTTGAGGTCGCCCGTGACCCAGATAGTTTGCGTGATCTTCTCTGGCTTGCCAGACTTGCCGAAATATCTGAGGAGCGGCAGAGCCGTTGCAATAGCATCGCGCCCTGGAACAAGCAGTCATTAATCATTATACTTAACCTATTCGACAGCAACGACCATAGGTCCAAAGTCAACGACGGATGAATCCGTCACAAACCATAGATCAAAACAGACCTTAAAGCACATGCATAAAAGTTCAACTTCACTTTTCACTCTTAGGAGGAATCTGAGTGACAGATTTTGTACTTGACGTCTAAAAGGTTAAATGGCATTAGCCTTTAGCTCAGAGCTACATGTTCCGATCTATTACAATACAATTATTACTAAGTTTTGGTTTAGGAAACATGATTTATGATTTGGTTATAATGGTGAGATGATGAGTTTCACACATGCATCTTACAAATCATGGGCAATAATAATATTTTACAAACAACTATAACAAGGTTTAACACAGACATACCTGTCAATTGTAACAACCTATGCACTTTATCTTCCGTGAAAAATTCACTAGACGCTGGCACGCCAGACAGGTCCAAGTACTGCGAGGGTTCGGAGCTGAGGATACGCTTGTTCAACCTGTTGAGAAGTCAGAATATAAGTTACTACAATTACAACAGGCTACTAAGTAACTACTATTTTAACAAGTAACACCGACAAAGCTTTATTGTCACGAAATACAAACAACCCATATGTATCCCACTTTCAGCCTTTATGGTTGCTAGGTTGCATAAAACGTTATTTGGGCAATAAACACACAGAATAACATGTTACTTTTTTATTTCCTTATAATAAGGATTAGTATACATTTTTGAAACTAACTTTTACCCATGTGGTACGATAGCGCGGGCACCAGCGCCTCTTCCAGCACTGACACCGTCACTGGTGTTGGCCCGTCGTCCCTCAGTAGCACGCAGTGTCTCACCTTGGCATTACATGTGAGTGCTTCATAAGGAAGTCGACAGCGTCGTCCATGCCGAACAGCTCGCCCCTAAATACAGTTCGCTGGAACCGACCCGTGTGGCGAGAGAGCACGGACACCAGCGCCTCTTCTGGCAGCTCTACTGATGCCGCCACTGATGTTGGCGCTTCCCCCTTAGTAGCACACCGTGTATTATCTCACCTTGGCATTATATGCGACTGCTTCATAAGGAAGTCGACAGCGTCGTCCATGTCGGACAGCTCGCCTCTGAACACGGCTCGCTGGAACCGGCCCGTGTGGCGCGACAGCGCGGACACCAGCGCCTCTTCTAGCAGCTCTACTGATGCCGTCACTGGTGTAGGTCCGTCGTCCCACAGCGGCACACCGTTAATCAAGACCTTGAAAAAAGTAAGTTGCATCCATTGTGATTATTGTGACAACAAACCAATAGATAGTTAGGTTTAAATTGCAACTTTATCAAACATGTAGGTTCGCGAGTTTGCTGCGGATGGCACTACGGTATGTCTGTTAAGTAATGGGTTATTGAAGATCATTTAAATTTCAATCGTAATATACATAATGTTATTCATACCTGTGGGTACTTATTGGTGCCAATTTTGGATACAAATTCTTCAGCTAACTGGCTACCAAAGTTGTACTCGGAATCTTCAGAAATAATGTAGTCTATAGTGTTCTCGGCCGAGCTTACGTATTTCTTCAAGTTCGTCTTCACGTGTTCAATGTTGATCGGTTCGTTTTGAGTCGAGTGGACGAGCTGCAAAACAAAAAAATAAAACAATAGTTTAACTTTGTGTGGAAAACAACTGAAAAAAGTCACTTGGCTTTGAAATTGGCAGTAGATTTTTCAAATGTGGTAAGTCTAACTTTAGCGCCTACCAAATTACAACGATGTATTTAATTTGGCTGCTTGGATGAATTGAGTCAGAGAGAAGTCAGCAAAACTGTGACAACCTACGGAATCTGAGAAATAACAAACATATATACATCTCTTTTGGACACGTTCTTTACTTGGTAAGGAAGTAAAGGACGGATGTACGATTTTGATGTTGACTTTGAAGATGAGTTTTGACGGGGAGCATAAGTTAAATCTTGGCGAGGGTCCGTTCTTATCCGTCCATAGTCAGAGATAATTATACTGTATTTTTTTTCTTAGCCTAAAAATCAACAAGAATGTATCTAGTACGGTACGGTTAGTACCACCCCAAAGAAGGGGATGGATACAGTGTTTTTGTTGTACTGTTACTACGTTGGTTGGATGGCCAGATTATATTTATAATGAAGTTTTTTTATACGCTGTTTCGTTTCATATTCAGTAAATTGTACTATATATGTCGTTTGTGGCTGGGGCATTGTGTGGCCTTTGCATGACACATACAAAATGTAGACTTTTTACCTGAGTAAGGAAGTAGAAAGCTTCCTTGTTGGAGTTCTTCTCCTGCGCCACATAATTGAACGCGGAGCGGAGGGCGGAGGTGAGACCGGCGTCGGGGCCCGGCGCCAGCACCAGCCCCACGCGCACCGGCGTCGCGTGCTTCAGCAGGGTCTCGCCCAGCTTAAGCGGCGGCCCCGAGGCCAGCGACGTCGGGTCCACTACTATCACCTACAAACAAATCGATTATTGTCACTCGATTGGGTCTTTCAACATCAAGCCAAGCTCACAGACTGGGAACAGATCACGCGTAGCACGTATGATATGCTGTAGCTGCACTTAATATGGCATAGTTACTTTCATCTCCAGCGCCAAGCTTAAGTACAATGAAAAGTATCCACAAAATATTTTTCTCCAATATGCTCGGAAATGTTCACATTAATGTAGCAAAATTGGTACGAAAAGAACCTCCTTATGTACCGACTCAAATTAAAAAAAAATCGAATTCATTATTTTACGGTTTTAGCGTCAAGGAAGTTGTACTAAAATCCATTACTGTATTGTTTTTTACTTTTTAAATAAATATTTGGACTATCAATATTGCAAACAGCCAAATATACTTTAGCCGCGACCAAACGGTCTGCACAGACGAGACAATCTGATTGACATCAAATTATTAATCTGATCATATCGTGGCTAAAAATGCCCCGTCTGGGCTGGCTTTGTAGTAGTGTTGTAGGTCTAGAGTAGAGAGAAGGAGATCAAATGCTTGGTTGTCTCGTTCTATCGCGAGTTGCATACGGCTCACTGTGCAAGGTCGTGTAGATACGGCTTAATAAAACTAAAGACATTTCAACTTTTTTTATGAACACAACCGTGCATTAAAAGAAAGTTTAGGCGGGAACCTTATTTTTCCTTTCAAATCTTATGCAAGAATACATTTTATTTCCTTTCATGTTTGGAGAAAAGCACTATATATGCCTCGGACGGAAATAGAATTTCGTGGATTCGTATGTAATTCACAAAAAATACTCATCCACGAAATTCGGTTTCCCGGCCTCTGCAATAATGTACTATTAATTGTGCGCGCGATGCGCAAAATTTTCAATAAAAACTTATTTATCTAATATTTACACCCCATTCGTTCGAACTGTATTTGTACTTTTACGTACGAGCTACTCTTAATACATTCGTCACCAATGCGCCAGCGGGCTTATGCCACCGTCGGCATCAACTCACATAATTGTAAATGTTCCTCCTAAGATTTCTAAGCATGCCGGGGTAGGTGGGCCTCAGCAGCTCCATGTAGGAGGAGGGCCAGCGGCGGTAACGCTCATCCGCCTCCAGGTCGTTGAGCCACGTGACCGCGGTATCGCGGACGTCGAGACCGTACTCCTCCCAGGTGTACGACTCGCCCACTTCCATAGACATTAGTGTGTTGATAAGTTTTTTCGACAGACCTGTAAATAAGATAGTCAGGGCTCATACTTCTCCATTTTCTTGGTACAAAAAATAATACTGTACTGAAGCAAATTCCTATTTGGACTGAAGCACAAGTGTCGAGTTGATGTTCTCCAGATTAATGAAACAATGTGAGTAATTGACTTTTTTTCGTCGAGGACATAAGAATGAATGTCGTTCCGCAACGTCAACAGGTTTTATAGTACATTGTGCATCTAGGGCGGTAAGAAGGGCATTACTTACGAGGGTCTATTGAAGCCCGACGCCGTAGGCGGAGGGCTTTAAATGACCCGAGTTAGTAATCCCCTTACTGCCCGTGGTACACATAATGTTTTTCATCACATTTGCGAGGAAATAACTAAACTCTCTATACAGGTAAAGAAACAATAGAATGAATTGATAGAATGATTAGCGGTAGTGTAGTTGCACAGTCCACAGTACTTCGGAGTGACTGCGTGCTGCGAGCGCGTGGGGGGCGGGTGCTCGGGGAGCTCCGGGCGGGCGGTAAAGTAGTATGAGAATTCTTTAAAACCATGGGAATAATACAGCTCTTTAAGTGTAAGTATGCTTGCATATAATATCACCATTTACGAGCAGGTGTGATGAAAAAATACATACCCAGGGCGTGCAACGTGTTCATAGGACCGATGTCCTCGCGCAGCGCAGCGAGCAGCGCCAATACGTCGACGTCCTCGGCGTCGTACTGCGCGCCCGACACCAGCAGCAGCGGCTCCGCGGCGCGCAGCCCCAGCGACGACCCCCACACGTCCTGGTTGTACAGTACTTCGTCGCGGAACGAGCGCGGCACGTTTACGTGGATCAACGACTTCGTCTGAAAAATATTTCATTTACATATTAAACTTAGGCGTTTGTAATGTAATCAGTGCCCTGTATTAGTACATTACCTAACTATTGCGGTAAAACAAAGAAAGGCCGAGATCGCAGATGTTTGCGACCCGAGCTGCAAGCGAGGGACGTAAATATGCGATCAAGGGCTTTATTTATTACCTCACGTGTTACGAGTAGGTACATAATTTTATGCCTACACTTGGGCAGAAATCGGCACATCGTGCGGAAAAAGGCACTTTATGGCCAGGTGTGGCATAAAAGTAGTAACACGCTGTTACTACTTTCAATATTTTTTTCAATATTTTATTTTTATAAGTTGTAATTGTTGTACCTACTACTCGTGTGTGAGTGACAAGACATGGATATAGCACATTTGAGTGTAAGCGAAGGCTGTTAGTTCTTTACAGTAGATATGGTGCTACATTACCGCATTAATGCGATAATGAGCACTTTATGTGCCTGCGTCAAAAATTAAAAGAGCCATATGTACTGAAAAACGTCGTAAGATAAATGTGCGAATAGGTAATTCGCAAATCGTGTCGATTAAAAACACCCCCTTTGGTCGTGTTTTATTCTATCGCCACTTATTGCGTATTACAGCCTACTGTAGCCCACCTTACAAAAAACCTGCTATTTGAAATTGAAATCAATAGTGCAGAAAAAAACGTTGAGTTTCTATTATTTTAATTTCAAATGGAACAAAAGAAATGCAATTCTGTTCCAATTGAAAACAGTTAAAATTTCATTGTACTAATTAGTCCTATGGGTAGAACGGTGGTCCTTAGGAGGCTATGTTTACGTTGCAAGAGGTATACCTGCATAGGGAAGTTTTGCGCAATGGAAGCGAGAACACGGAGAGGCTCATCGCCCCCAGCATCGGCCGCGTCAGCAACGGCCGCGGCGGCCTGCATGCTAAGCGCCTGCATCTGCCACACCTTCAGCGGCGCAAGCTCCTCGCTCGACTCAGACAAGTGTCGCCGGAATCGTTCCAGTGGCGTACGCAATGCGGGGAACAGATTCCTGTATAGATCACAAAGTTGTTAACGAATTTTATTAAAGGCTGTTATAGCCTTGTAAGGGAACAAAATATGCCCATAATATAATGTTGACCTAGAGACGTCTAGTTTTCTGCAAATATATTCCTCTTCAAGCCATTAACAACATATTTTAATCACAAAAGCATGGGACCAGTAGTTTTAAAGATATTTAGGAAAGTAAAAAAAACTTTTAAGTGACATTTCTAGGAAACTGTCAATAATTATGACATAATACTTGGCCGATTAATAACTGGCGTTATGATCAATGCACGGGATATACTCATTGGCTGATACCGTCAGGGCCATATTTTGTTCCCTTATACGGCTATAGCCTTTAGTTTCCTGTGTTTTTGTAAACTAACAGAATTGTTGTAGTCACGACCTTTAAATTTAGTTTACTTACTTTAATCTTCCAAAATTAAATCCATCAATCTGATTTTGTGGGTCGTTCTCGTCTTCCTCCTCGTTAGCTTGAGAAGCCTCGTTACTCTCTGATTCTTTAGGAGTGGAGTCATCTTGACTTTTGTATTCAGTACTCTTCAGTTGTAGTTCAACTCCATAACCAGACAGGCGTACTTTGAGCTTACCCCTAGTCTAAAAACAAACGAGGTTTTCAAGTAAATAAATTCTTATAACAGATATAATGATAAGAGAAAAATAAGAAGTATAATTTTTTTCGAATATTGCGAACCTTAACATTCCATCTAACAACATAATTGATTACACCCCTGTCTGCGTATGCGGTCAGGATGTTATGTTTGTTAGTAAAATCTTTGGTACCAAGCTCCCCGTACAATATTGCTGTAAGAGTTTTGTTGTCACTGCTTGGGTAGGAATGATCCAGTAAATAAGTCTCCAACCTATGTTCTTCCTGTAAAAGTAAAATTATTTTTCTTATTTTTTTATCATAGGCTAGACAGACATTTATATAAAAGGATATAAAAGTAAAATAGAAAATAAAAATGAAACCAAATCCTATTAATTCATGTGTACTAGTGGTTCGCCAGCGAACGTGAACTCGCGACCATTGAGTTCGGCCACCCCTTGACCGATTTGGCTCATAAACGAAATTAAAAATTTTAGTTTATCTCATCTAACGACCTACCAAATTTCACAACGATCCGATCAACGATAATCGAGTTATCGCCGACAGACATACATACATACAAACCACGGATCGTCCAAGTAGCTACACTTCTCGCTTCGCTCTCTCGTTAGTTGAGTTGTTGGTCTTTTAATATACTAGTTGTTAGACCAGAACGTAAACTCGCGACCTCTACATCTTGGCAACCCCTCTCTCTAAAAAATCTATTAATTTCATCTGCCAAATTTCACGAAAATCCTATAAACGATACTCGAGTTATCGTCGAACAAACATACATATGCATAGATAAATACAAACAACGGATTGTCAAAGTAGATTGTTACAGGGATAATTCTGTTTATCTCATCTAACGACCTACCAAATATCACGACGATTCGACCAACGATAGTCAAGTTATCGTCGAACATACAAATCTCGACTCGAATTCCATAACGTCGGATATCACCATCCGACCAAATTGACTTCTTAACATAATCAATTAATCGTAACAGTTGGTGCATTATCGTTGTAACAAGATGACACTTATATTTCTATCCTTCTTCGTTGCAGAGTTACAGAAACACATAAAATCTGATTTGAATACTTTTCAACCGACTTCCATATTTCAAAAGGAGGAGGTTCTCAATTCGACTGAATTTTCAACCGACTTCAATATTTCAAAAGGAAGAGGTTCTCAATTCGACTGATTTTTTTTTTTTTTAGTGGATGTTCACTCATAACTCCGTCATTACTGAACCGATTTGAATATTTTTTTTGTTTTCTAAAAGTAGACGGTTCCAGGTTGGTCCCGTTTTTTTCAAAATCCATTTCTGATGATGGGATCCATGAGGAACTGAGGGAACTCCTCAAATTTGAAAGGCACATGCATGCTGATTTGGGTTATTTCTTAAGAAACTCGAGCATTTCTTTACGAAAATCATCAATTTGGTGGAGTGGACCTGATGATGAAGACCAGGGATGGCAAAGTGGAACTGCTTCGTAATTCTCAGGACTATGATCCGATTTTAAAAAATATTTTTTTGTCTGTATATAGATGGTTTCAGGATTGTTCCGTTTTTTTCAAAATCAATTTCTGATGATGGGATCCATGAGGAACTGAGGGAACTCCTCAAATTTGAAAGGCACATGCATGATGATTTGGGTAGTTTCTTAAGACACTCGAGCATTTCTTTACGAACATCATCAATTTGGTGGAGTGGACCTGATGATGAAGACCAGGGATGTCAAAGTGGAACTGCTTGGTAAATCCCAGGACTATCGTCCGATTTTAAAAAATATTTTTTTTTTCTGAAAATAGATGGTTCCAGATTTGTTCCGTTTTTTTCAAAATCAATTTCTGATGATGGGATCCATGAGGAACTGAGGGAACTCCTCAAATTTGAAAGGCACATGCATGATGATTTGGGTAGTTTCTTAAGACACTCGAGCATTTCTTTACGAACATCATCAATTTGGTGGAGTGGACCTGATGATGAAGACCAGGGATGGCAAAGTGGAACTGCTTGTTAATTCCCAGCTCTATCATCCGATTTGAGACATTCATCTTTTCTTTGTAAAGAAATACCTTCAAGATAGTCCTATTTGATTATAGTTCTATTTTGATGATGGGCTTCATGAGGGATTGAGAGAACTCCTCAAATTTTAACGGCACATGCATTCTGATTTGAGGGTTTCCTTAAGTAACTAAAACAGTGTTTTGGCGGAGCCAAAATTTTGATGAACTTGATCTGATGATGAAGACCAGGGATCGCAAAGTGGAACTGGTTAATAAACCTAGCTCTACTTATTATCCTAGTTGTGACATTCATCTTTTTGATTTGATTTATATTCGGATGATGGAGTTCTACAAGAATTCAGAGAACTCTTCAAATTTGAACGGCAGGTTAATTGTGATTAGAGGGTGTTCATAATTAGCTTAGGTATTTTCTTACTGTGGCCATCATTTTGCTGGAGTGGACCTGATGTTGATAATCAGGGATGGCATAATGAATATGCTCGTTAATTTACAGTCTGTCATCCAATTTAACACATTGTTATTTTGTTTGTTTAAAGGTCTACAAGGGAGTTCCGTTTGATTATACTTCAAATGTAATGATGGAAGCCCTAGGACATTAAGAAAGCTCCTCAATTTTCAATCGTACACGTGCGGTGTATTGGATATTTGTGAAGTAAACTGGCTAACTCAAACAAATTCTTAATTTCACTTTTACCGGGAACCAAATGAAGTCGGTTTTTTTTTCTTAAAAATTATTCAAATTCTGCAGAGGCATTTGGGGACAATGGGGATTAAAGCGAGTCGATTCGCCGCTAGGGGCGCTAGTCGAAGGTTGTTCTGGCCAGAACATTTCAAACGTCACTGACAATTTTTTCGTATGTACACCAGACCCACGGATGAGTGCCGCCGCCTGGTGAGCGATAATACGGTAGCCCCCATATAACATAAGCCCTTATTCTCAAATTATTTGTCGAAACTTAACTGGAGAATGATTACAATAATCACTTATGCTCCATTCTTTTACTTTCATCTATAAAAAATACTTTACGTGCGTATATATACGTAGGGTAAATCGCCAGTAACTGGCTATCCTATACAAAAAATTAATTATATAATTATTGACCTATAAAAATAATTAATTTTTCTATGCGGTGGCCAATTATTGGAGGGTGGCCAGTAATTAAAAACTTACAATAAAATCTCTTTTTATAGGTGAACAGAGTTATTTGACGGTGGCCAGTTACTGGCGATTTACCTATTATTCGAGCTCTTTATAAAAAATATATTGTCATTATTTTCAAACTTGATAAAACATATGCTAACAAAAATGACAATTCTGTTGTAGCTTCCCTGAAAACTTAACTTTTTTCACATCCAACCTTATGGAACTCGAGGCGAAAAATATTGATACATACATACTTAGAAACGAACGATTGTTAGCTCGCTCGTTCGATTACCTGAAATCTAATCCAAAGCATATAACTACACACTTACAGGTTCATATTTGTTATATGATTTGAGAATATCACGTAACAAATCATTATCACAAACTTGTCTCGAAGCAATGGAAACAAAAGTGGGGCAAGCAACAGTCTTAGCCCCATTCTGCGACGCGATTTCGTCAAACATACGGACGGTAGGTGAGGTAGTATGCATAGACAATGCCAGTTTGGCCATACGCAACTGTGCCGGTGCCAGCAAGGAACTCGCAACACCAATGCATGCATTGTATATTTCTTTATCAGTCTCTGTAAAAATAATTAAAGTAAAGCAAATGTGGTAAAGTAAATATAAATTATGAAATTCAATACATGCGCCAACATTAGGTACTATATAAGAAATAACAATAATAGTAGGTACAGTCTGCACATGAGCTCCGAGGAATTGAACGAATCCCCGGTTATCACCATCTCCACTCACAATAATATAGTAATATTACCCAGGCAACTCACTAATAGCAATAAGATTCGGTCAAGAAGTACGTAATAGGTATTTATTGCAGGATGTACCTTTCCACATAACAGTGATGGGCAAAATTTAATCGATTAACGATTAAGATTAACGTACTTAATCGAGATTATCGATTAAAAATAACGCTTAATCAATCTTAGTCGTAAGAGTTTCGTTTAGTTACGTTTAAATTAACCGTCGATTAATTCCCTGTGCCAACATTTTAATCGATAAATAACAAAAGTCAAAAGTAATAATAAGACAGACATTATTATCGATGAATTAATTAGACTAATTTTCTTAAGTTTCGAGTTAAGTTGACAGAGTGCTACCGACCCTCAGATATCGATTTTTATGACGATCGGATCAAAACTGATAAATCCAAGATGACGGCGATTTCTCGCTAGTTTCATCTAAGATTCGTTATGGAATACCTCTCGCATCCTCAGATATCGATTTTAAACAGGATCTGATGAAAACTGAATAAATTTAAGATGGCGGCCCTATTCTCTCAATTTTGACCTCAGCCTCGTTATTATAAACTCTACAATCCTTAGATATCGACACATATACATATATTTATATGACACAGCATAGCTTACCCACACAAATGAGTATCCAAGAATTCCAAGAGCATGACATACGAGAAGACATATTGAGTATATGTAACGTCCGTGTTCGAAACTTCGAAGTTATAATCGAAATTTAATCGTGATATTTAGTCGATTAACATACTGAATGATCATTGATCAGTCGTTAATAGAATACTCCGTCGATTAATTTAATCGGGATTAAACTAATCACAATTCTTTCATCGATTAATTAGTTTATTAAAAAAATAATCGACTAATGCACATCTCTGCCACATACATGCAACATTGAATTACAACTATTAGATGGAGTATGTTCCTATTACAGATCGATTGACGAAAAATGACGCGGAATGTCTATTAAATTAATGACAGTTTCATACAGTTTCCGCGCCAGCTTTCTTGAATCGATCTGTACTACTCATATAAGTATGAACGACCGCCTTTTCCCTTTTCTTCCTACACCTTTACGTCAAGTAGAGACGGCAAAGTGATATCTTACCATACAAATAAATCACTTTTTGCGGGGGGAACATTATGCACACAGACGCACTGCTCACACATTAAGAGGCCAGTAAACCTTTTTTTACGATTTTGCCCAACTTTTTGATACCTTATTGGAGCAACTAACAAGAATTCTGTTAGTTTTTACCACATTACAGAAAATAATTTCAAGTCAAATGAATGTATAAACTACTTCTTTTTAGCGTGGTAACGCAGCGTGATGGGGACTTTTGGTGAATGGGTTTTAGTTTAGTTTTTAGTTATGTAATTTATTCTGTAATTTTAATTTAAATAATTGTATTGTATTTGACTGATCTTTTGTATGTGACTAATTCTAGCAAATTGATTTTAAAAGACGTATTATACTTGAGGCTTTTTGATAATCAAAATAATATCAAACCGAATAGCAGGGCAGATAGGGCATTAGCCCGCAGTGTACGACTTGCCTGTCGCGGGTGGTCGCTCCTGATGACGTTCTTGGTAAAGAACGAAACATGTCGATCGAAAATCGACTAAATTACGTGAGTGACCCGTTTTAAATATTATTTAATAATATCAAACCGGTATGTAAGTTGTACATATGTGTTGTAAAATCAGTCATCTAAGGAATAAATGGAACCCTATTTTCCACTTTTATATATTATTTCAAATAAATGCACATGTAGTTAAAGAAATTTAAGAAGATTTGCCAAAGTTTAGCAGATATGTTTGGGTATATGTATATAAAATTTATTAAATGAAAATAAAAATGCAAAAGTAAACTTCATTTTATGCGGAATTAACATGTATAAAAATAAATCAGGTGGTCTAAGTATTATCAAGATCAAGTTATACAATATTGAAAGAATCATCCACCTGGCAAAACAAGCTCTATAAATAAATAAATAATAAATAAAATAAGAATTGTGTGTTTGGGCTACTGAATAATATATGTTTATCAAAACTAATTTTATTGCAGAACCAACACTTCATAATACATAATACCGTAACATAATACTTTAGCAATTGCAATTTATATGCATTATTTTATTATTAATGATTTTCACTTTCAAATCGTGACCAGTCTCTTAAATACAAAAACTAATCCGTAATGATGATACTAACACATAGAAAATCATACAACTACACTAACAAATCTTGCACACTTCAATCTGTTTTTGTTTATGGACAAGTCACAACACAGACCTGTGTATGGCCACTTAGGCTTATTGTATCGGCAGAGGGGAAATAGTACATATGCTAATTCCTCTCCCTGTCTTGCTTGAAGCTGTTGAGTATAAAATGCCGTAGGACACGGCATAACATTTCACAAGTAGAATGGAACCTTGCGCTGTTTGTAAATGCTTCATTAAATTGTAATCCATAGAATTCCCAATGGGCTAGGCTAGGTGACTTCAGGTGAAGATTCAGTTCTATTGGTATCATCAACTTAGTCCATATAAATGTATATGCAAACATCAGAAGTGAGATTTATATCACAGATTTGACACCAAAAAAAGATACTCTGAAGTGACCCACTTTACCACTTTGTCAGCTGCATAGAAAGTTTGTATGCAGGGGGGTCACGTAACTCTGCAGCTGACTGTACATAGATCAATGCCAAATTGGAGCTTACTAGTGCTAACATTCGCTTAGCAGAGCAGCAAATATACAGACAAACATGGCCAAACTATAAGAGATACTAGTTGTCTACAGAATAAAGTAAGAATAGTTATTGTAAATTATTAAGGAAAACAATATGGATAATAACATTAATAACCCACTATCGCCTATAACCATTTATAACACTTTCTAACCATGACATGATATTATTGTTGTTAGCATTTTGAAAATCAATATACTTAATGGGAACCCTTCTTCAAGGGTCGGACCATGATGACTTCGACTAAGTAGTTAGTTTTTTACGATTTTCATATAATTATTTCAGTGTGTTTTTGTAGTTTTATATTATTTTGATATTTTTCTTAAAAAGTCGTTGAAAACACATTAGAAACCACTGGAACAGTAAAGACTGTAAAGTTTAGATTTATAATTTGAAAAAACACGGTTTTTGTTGAATATTTGTATCATTTCTTAGGTTAGCAGATAGGTCACTAAGAAAATATTAACGTGTAAGTTACTTACCCAAGTCTTCAAGACTATTTTTCAACAAATTTATTCCATTCACAAATGACCAGAACAAGTCGGAACTTTCAGTGGCAAGATATTCAGCCAACTCTAAGACAATTGGTGTTGCTTCCCATTTAGCACTTACGAAGCTAGTGACTGACTTTGCCTTTTTCTCATCCCTTTTACGATTCAAATGAGCCGAAGTAACAATAACAAGGGCTAAAATAACTACCCAAACTCTAAAGCCGGAGGCGGTCATTGCGCACAAAATATTGCTTACTTCACCAATACTAGAAGGCTAAAATATTTTTGAAGAAATTAAAACACGTAATACATTTTAATTACACGTATTAACGCTGGTAAGAATGAAATTTTACTTCCTTCAACACCGCATTGAAGGCGTTTATGGCGTTTATCACCAACCATTTCAACCAATCAGCTTCATACATGACATTACAAAACCCATTACGTTCCGATTCAAGTTAACGACGTTAACGTTTTTTTGGGTTATGGCATAGGCATATTACACTATACCCACTATACCGTATAATACATATATATATATATATATATATATATATATATATATATTATAAAAAAATAAATAAAATATATGAAATAAAGAAAAGTTTATTTAAAATACAATGTTTTACAATATATGATCATATCTCTTACCATAAATTACACACCGTCGTCATCAAAGATATTTGCAAATACTCCAACTGTAGTGTAGTGCTTCCCTATACGGAATACAACAAGTTTGACAATAGACTTCAGGAGTTTCCAAAATTTCCAATCATTTTTATTATATTCAAATATCGCGAAGCGGCAAGAAGAAAATGAATTTAACCAAATACGAATATGTATAACTGGCTTTATTTTCGCCAAACTTGTCTATGTCTGACGGATGAAATGAAATAGATGCTTTCAGCCGTCGGTCGGCGGTCGCACCCTTCAAATCCAGACTCAGCAGCCACACTGCCACAGCCCAGCCCAGCCAACCAAACCAAACCAAGTCCAACCAACCTCTCCTTAGTCTCCTTCGGTTATAAAAGATTTGCCTACGTTCTCCCACTTCTCTTATCTCATAGCAAGAATTTTGATAAAATTTGAAATGAAGTAAGGTTAAATTAATCGCGTGTGTGATGTCGCGATAGCATATATTTTGTTTTACAACTGTGCAATGACCCATGGAGCAGTATCAGGTCTATTACTGTAGAGACATCGATTAATTTCGTACCTTTATTTTTAGGTTGTTTTTATAAGTTATCGCTCAGGCACTATATTTTGAATTGAGGACCACGAAGAAGCTACTCAAGTGATTGGAATATCAATAAGATGCAGTACACTTCCGATGAAGCCTACGCTCGACTCATTAGCCATAAGATGACTGTGCCACAAAGGATAAAGGTACCCTTAGAAGCAGTTAGATCAGCTTCTATTTGATTTTATTTGGGAGTTATCTAAATCATATACATCTTCCGTTTCTAGGCAACTGGTGACATAATGGATGATGAAACCCATAACGGTTTAGGAGCTGGATGGGACTATTCCAATGAAAAATTTGATATGAAGGTACCAGAAAGGATACTTGTAGTTGGACAAGATCAGCACATTGGTAAATATTGATTTTAAACTTATTAATGCTAGCTTATAATAAAATTGAGCTTGTATATCCAAGACATGAATCACTACATAGTATAAAACAAAGTGCTGTCTGTATGTATGATCTTTAAAACTATGCAATGGATTTTAATGCGATTTTTTTAAATAGATAGGGTGATTCAAGAGGAAGGTTTATAATAACTAGGCTTAGGACTTTTGGATGCTCGCCGTGGTTCTAGAATCCACGGAGTCGCCATTAAGTCAACATTTTTTTTCGAAGTCAAAGTCAAAGTCTAAAAATAAAACATTAGGTATATTTATATTTAAAAAATATAAATTGGGGGAAATATTTGGGGGAGGCCTATGTCCAGCAGTGGACGTCTTTCGGCTGAAATGATGATGATGATGATGATATTTAAACATTAGGCTAGATTATTTGGGCTGGTATATCATATATAATAAACACGTAAAACTATTAATTTTATCAGAAATTGTGTAGAAAATGTTCATATTACGCTGTTATTGTTTTTTTTTTGTAAAATAGATGTCACTAGTCTGTCACAACACAAGCAGAGATGTTCAAAATAGGTAGTGAAATGTATTTAGATGAAACATGCACATACTTTGATATTTCAAATAAAACTACAAAATAGTTTCACAAAAAGGTATTTGAAATACAAAATACAAAATAGATATTTTTAAAATATCTTGTATTCAAATAATAAAACACTTTGTTGACATTAGTTACTTAAGAGGCAGACAACACCTAAGTTATGTTAAAAGCAGTACGTTAAGAAAAAAAATTTTTTTGAATACTGCTAAAATATACCTATATGTTTTCATTATATTTCAAAGACCGGAAATGAAGCAATTTTTAATTAAATGAAATCGTCTCAAAAGAAAATAGTTGCAAACATTGGTCTTAAATTGATCATTAAATGATTTTATGTTTTTATTTTTATGATTTGGGTGTAAACGGCCAACGTGTCACAATTCACAAATAGTCCACGGTTTTCTTTATTTGCATAACAGGCCGGAAAAACCAGGCCGGCCCGCCATAATGCGATCTCGATACTCCGACATAGACCATGTGCGCTGACTTGGCTTTTGTCAACCCCTTAAGTTTATCTTTTTGCTAACTTTAATGACGATGTTTGAACAATTCGTGGCAGTTAGACGTCATTGACGTGTCCATTACCGAATATTTGTTCCTGAGTTATGGATGTTTTCTATGTATTTAAGTATTTATATGTATCTATCTATTATATATATCGTCGTCTAGTATCCACAACACAAGCTTTATTGAGCTTACCGCGGGACTAGGTCGATTTGTGTAAGATTGTCCCACAATATTTATTTTATTTATTTATTTTTATTTATTACCACTGATGCGAACCACAGCGCATTTTATCTATCGATTAATTAATTTCGTTTCATAAGATTGTCTTCTGTTTCCGAGATTGTTGTTCATTGAAATTAAACATTTTAATACGGATTAATCGCAACAGCACCTTAACCTGTAAAAACGAGTGCTGTAAAGGGCTCGAAACGTAGGATCATGGTGTTAATAAATGCAAGTAATCCGTTTTAATTGTTTTATTTCAATAAATTCGTTTCACCCTTCTATGAAAATAACAAAAAGCATTTTGTATTTTAAACTTTAAAAAATACAAAATACGTGAACATTTTAGTATTTAAAATAAAATATAAAATGGTTTCCGATAAAAGTATTTAAAATACCAAATACAAAATTGGTATTTTGTATTTTCATTTGAAATGCTTTAATTTCAAATAGTTAACTTCTCTGGACACAAATATCAAAGATGCATAATTCAATAAATCAATATACATATGCATATATCGCATCACCTGTGAAAGTGTGAACTGTGACTTGTGGGTTATAGATATTTAATAAAATTAATTGCAGTACGAAAAACGTGTTTCTTACCCGTAGCGTATTTTTACACTTTGACTTTGACTTCGAAAAAAAAATGTTGATATAATGGCGACTCCGTGGATTCTAGAACCACGGCGAGCTCCCAAAAGTCCTAAGCCTAATAATAACCCATGCGAAGCCGGGGCGGGTCACTAGTAATGAATAAGAAATTGAAATAAGTGGCATTATTGTTTTATGAATGTCAAAATTCAGCTTATTATAACTAAATATCAAATAAACATTGTTTGTATTTCGTCAATAATAATAATTAACTTTTAATTTAAATTAAAACTTCTTTTCTGTTAAGGCAGAAGCAATTTAGAAATCATCTGGTGGAGGGCATTTTTTATTTATAGTTAGTGTAGGATTTTATTTTTACTGTATATTTAAAATTTGAGTATTAGTTAATTTTATTGTTACTTCCGTTAGTAACGTAATTTTACAATAAATGAAATCAAATCTGACCTGACTGACTTGGGAGTTATCATTGCTTCAAACCTAAAATGGGAAAAACACATAACAGCAATAACAAAAAAAGTAAAGAGCTTTATTTATCTCATCAGAAAAGCATTCGGAATTCTCACACCTGATATGATGCACAAGATCTACATATGTAAGGCCCATACTCGAGTACGCTTTCCAAACCTGGAGTCCTTATTTTGCAAAAGATATTGACCTACTGGAAAAGGTACTGCGTAGCTTCACTAAAATACCAAGGCAGATTAAGAGATTACCGTACGAAAGTAGACTGGAAGCACTGAAGTTGACTTCGCTCAAAGAACGAAGAGAGAGAGGAGACCTTATCGAAGTGTACAAAATTCTGAATGGACATTATGATTTCCAAGACTTCCAATCGCTACTTAAAAGAGACACTAACACCAGGCTAAGAGGGCATCACTTAAAGTTACAAAAACACTGCATGTCAAACAACAACCCACATAAACACTTCTTTGCTAACAGAGTAGTCTACGCGTGGAATAAACTTCCAGAGGAAGTATTCTCAGCACCGAACATTAACATTTTCAAGAATAAACTTGATAAACATAATAGGAAGAGACAAACCTAGAAGAGGATATCTGGATACAGGCTTACATCAGTTGTCTTCAACTGCCTGCCTGAATTATATATATAATATAATAATAATAATAATAAATCAAATCAAATACTAGCAATAAAGCAATGATATATGAAAAAAAAAAGCAATCAACTTATTTTTTGTGTTATGTGTAATGGTTTGCACCTCACCCTTAGAGCCACTTGCGCCACCCTTAGCTAAGTGGTTTTTGTATGAGATTTGACAGCTTAACTCCAGGTTAGTGGTTAACCCTGGGTGGTGCAAGTGGGCCTAAAGTGGGGTTATGTGTGATAACTGCCATTTTACCATATTTATTTAAGATTTATTATAACTAGCGACATGCCCCGGCTTCGCATGGGTTATTATTATATATATAAACCTTTATTATGTATAAAAAAAAAATCGCATCAAAATCCGTTGTGTAGTTTTAAAGATTTAACAATACATAGGGATATAGGGACAGAGAAAGCGACTTTGTTTTATACTATGTAGTGATATAAACATTCAAAATTTATAGATTTTATGCAGTTAATGCTTTTTTAGTAAATTGCATTAAGTTTATTATTGGTTTTGTTATTGGTTTATATGCCAAGAAAATTAGATCAACAAAAAGCATTTCCAATATAATAGCAGCAAGCTCAAAAGTTTTAATACTGGAATTGTGCATATTCTTCCAAGTCTCTTGAACCTAATGAAAGTATTCATTTTAAACAATATCCAGCTTGCTGTGAATTATTTCCTGGAAATTATCTAATTTTCGTGGCCTATGCCTATTAGCAAAGTGTGAAGTTAAAAGTCTACTGTTAAAACATAATCTATGGTTAACCAATTTTTAATGTAGTTTTGTAGTGTCTTGTTTTACATATCCAAAATCTAATAGTGATATGACTGATATGTAATGTTTTCATGTTTAGGTACTAAAGCTCCGCCTCGGGAAATCCAGCTAGATAATGCTGTACTCCCCACTGATCCAGGGATGATCCGAGTAAACACTCCTCCACATGTTATCACTCTGGACCAGCACTACTTTCCATCAGCTGATGACTTCCAGGAGAGTATGCCTAACTCTCCTCCCAGGAATCTAAGACTGTACAGATCTCAAGCTGATGGTGCCTTGTCACAACTGCATGCTGATCTTTTTAATGATTCAACCATGACAGAATCAAGGCTTGTTTTAAGGTAAGTTCAAAATGTTGCTTTACATATACCAAAATACTGATTATTATTGATATAAGAAGAATGTTTTTGAACCCATGCGTTTCAATCCGCGGCAAAAGTAACGTGAGTCATCATTTTATTGCATGCTCCCTTTATTCATGATGCAAATTCACCTGATAATTAATCTCTAAATAAGTGTTACTTCCTCTCGATATATATTGAATTATACATTTGCATCTGTAATTTAAATAAACCAATGAAGTCGTGACTTGTGTTACTTTTACATGTGATTGACTCCAAGAATGTTTAAAATGATTAGCATAAATATTTTTTGTCTGCAGAGATCCAACACCACCAATGGGAGCCGGCGAGGGTCTCTCTACTGCTGAAGAGATGGTGCATTTACGGCGACAAATTGTCAAACTAAACAGGCGCGTAATGTCGATTGAGGCTGAACAATTACAAAGACAGCAAAAAGAAAAGATAGCTTATGCTATTGGCATTGCTTACTTGCTGTTCAAAGTTATTGCTTGGCTCAATCGATCCTAAATGTTATACAAAGTTGTTCACCAATTTCCCATGTAGGTGGTGATTTTAAAAAGCATTAAAGAGGTCTTAGTTATTTTTTTAAATGTTAATATACGATTCGATAATGTACTACTGCCTTAATGAAATTTACTGGATCTGGTCAGTTTTAAAGTGAACCATTTTGGTCAGAAATGTAATGTCATGTACGAGTATATTGAAGATTGCTGTTACATCTATACAAAAAAACGGTCCAGTTGAAAGTATTATTGCATTGCATACTACTATATTTTATTTTGACCACTTGGATAATTCTGAGCATCTACAACTACAATTGTACCTATTGTATAAATATTATACTGATGCATGCTATAATAATGATAGTAGACACGCAACTATGACATTTATAAATGTATTTTCTTTCTTTGTTTCTATTGTTATTCTAGTACTTAGGCAACTTTTTTTATACAATTACAACGGTTGGCCACAAGACTTTATATCTTAAGCAAACAATTTATGGTGTAAGGTATAACATGTGGTCTTTAGAACAGAACATTATGATTTCTTGTACAGTGATGTTATAAATTTTAGATGTACATAATAATTCTACTATCTTACATGAATAATGATTAATGAAATAGATTTATTGCCCTGTTAGTATAGATGACACCTATGTATTGAGTTACATATTATCCAAATAAAAAATAGAAAAAGCTTTTGCTATTTGAATTCGGATAAAGTACAAACCCGATTCATTAATTACCTCTTAGGGATGATTTTCCAAAGGTACCAATTTCTAACTAGTGGTCAAATTATAGGCAAGTATAAACTGCGTGGGCAGCCGCTACATGAACTTAGCAAAATTGCAGAACGCTGGCGTGGTTACTGTGAACGAGTGTACGAACGAAGGATACGACGGACCCGGTGTTACCACCGACACCTTTTTGCTCTGGATACTTCTTGAACAAGAACCTAACATATTAAAATTCTCATAGCGGGTTACTCACGTCAATAAAGTCGAAAATAGCTCGACATGTTTCGGAACAGTCCGTGTCCGTGTTGAGCTATTTTCGACTTTCTTGACGTGAGTAACCCGCTATGAGAATTTTAATATGTCTGATACTCACGGGAGTTTTCTAATTAAAGAACCTAACATCTTGGAATCGGGAGATAGATGCGGCAATCGAAGCCTCAAATTAAAAGAAACCGGCCAAGAGCATGTCGGGCCATGCTCAGTGTAGGCTTCCGTAGTTTATTTATATAAGTGATTTAATAGATATCATGCAGCATGCTCAATATCAATATACTTATAATAATTAACAATTCGATTCGATGATATTTTCGACCACACCCGTCCCGACCCCATCAATTCAGGAAAAATCTTAACAGCGCGAAGTAGACCACGGTACAGCGCCATCTCTCGGGAAATTGGGTTACTAATTTATACACACTTGACGGGTTATGTATGTTGGGTTTTCGGGGGTAACTTTTGATCGCGTGAATCGATTTGAATCATTCTTTTTCTACTCGCCTACTTTAATCTGTCAATTACGAGTACATAGACAATAGTACATTGTGAATATTGTGATACACGTGTGCTATGATGGTCATTATACGCGAGGCGGTATTGTGCGCGCGAGCTGAAAGCGAGTGCGCAATAAGGAAGCCGATGTGTATAATGGCCATGCACACACGTGTCATACGACATTTTTCAACACACTTGTAAGTAAAAATCAAAATTTAATTCGAGGTTATTAATACGTTAACTTAATTGTCAGAATGCCTACATGGTAATTAGCATATGAGTTTCACTAACCTTTACCCTTTACCGTGCGTTTACATGCTCGGGCTCTCGGCCGAATGTTTCGGCCATGTTAGTACACGATGATTCGAGACAGGGCCTATACCACGAAAATCGAACGATTGCGGATTTGTATCTCCATCTCTGTCACACTTGCATATTGGTGAGACAAAGAGGTTTTCCCGTCAATGCTAATTTTCGATGTTCGTGGTAGGCATGCAGACTATATAGAGAAAACTTAAGCCAGACCAGAGACAATTTAAGTACTTTTTCAGGTAGTTTGGTTGAGTTAAAAGGTGTCTTAAATAATTTCACTTCGGGTGAAGCTATTTAAAAAGTGTCTTAAATGGTTTCAATAACCAAAGCTATTTAAAACACAGTTTAACTCACTGAAACTACCTGAAAAAGCTTAAATTGTCTATGGTCTGGCTTAAACTTAATCTATATAGTCTGTCTCGAATGAGCGTGTACTAGGGTGGGCCGAATCATTCGGCCGAGAGCCCGAGCATGTAAAAGCACCATTACATGCTCGGGCTCTCGGCCGAATGATTCGGCCACGGAAGAATAACTAGCGTGGAAGTAGTACGATAACTGTCAAATGAGAACAGTTTAGAGCGATCTATATTTTGGCAGTGGATTTCTCAAATGTCGTAAGTCTAACTTAATTACGTGCCTCTTACGACATTTGTAAAATCCACTATCAAAATATGCGACCAAGTTAAGTTGTAATGCATTGATACTGACTACCAAATTACAACGATGTGTTTAATTTGGCTGCTTGGACCAATTGCATCAAAAGAGATCAGCAAAACTGTTTTCAACCTACGGAATCGGAGAAATAACAAACATATATACATCTCTTTTTGTCACTTCCTTTACTTGGTAAGGAAGTGAAGGACGAGTTTATGACTTTGATGTTTTCAGTTTTGACGGGAGGCTTGGATTCGGCCCACCCTAGTACACGCTCATTCGAGACAGACTATATAGATTAAGTTTAAGCCAGACCATAGACAATTTAAGCTTTTTCAGGTAGTTTCAGTGAGTTAAACTGTGTTTTAAATAGCTTTGGTTATTGAAACCATTTAAGACACTTTTTAAATAGCTTCACCCGAAGTGAAATTATTTAAGACACCTTTTAACTCAACCAAACTACCTGAAAAAGTACTTAAATTGTCTCTGGTCTGGCTTAAGTTTTCTCTATATAGTCTGTCTCGAATCATCGTGTACTAACATGGCCGAAACATTCGGCCGAGAGCCCGAGCATGTAAACGCACGGTCTGATTTTTTTTTTATGGATGTTCACTGATAACTCCGTCATTACTGAACCGATTAGATTTTTTTTTGTTTTCTGAAAGTAGATGGTTCCAGGTTGGTCCCGTTTTTTTCAAAATCCATTTCTGATGATGGGATCCATGAGGAACTGAGGGAACTCCTCAAATTTGAAAGGCACATGCATGCTGATTTGGGTAGTTTCTTAAGAAACTCGAGCATTTCTTTACGAAAATCATCAATTTGGTGGAGTGGATCTGATAATAAAGACCAGGGATGTCAAAGTGGAACTGCTTGGTAATTCCCAGGACTATCATCCGATTTAAAAAAATATTTTTTTGTATGAAAATAGATGGTTCCAGGTTGTCCCGTTTTTTTCAAAATCAGTTTCTGATGATGGGATCCATGAGGAACTGAGGGAATTCCTCAACATGCATGATGATTTGGGTAGTTTCTTAAGACACTCGAGCATTTCTTTACGAACATCATCAATTTGGTGGAGTGGGCCTGATGATGAAGACCAGGGATGGCAAAGTGGAACTGCTTGTTAATTCCCAGCTCTATCATCCGATTTGAGACATTCATCTTTTCTTTGTAAAGAAATACCTTTAAGATAGTCCTATTTGATTATAGTTCTATTTTGATGATTTCATGAGGGATTGAGAGAACTCCTCAAATTTTAACGGCACATGCATTCTGATTTGAGGGTTTCCTTAAGTAACTAAAACATTGTTTTGGAGGAGCCAACATTTTGATGAAGTGGACCTGATGATGAAGACCAGGGATGGCAAAGTGGAACTGGTCAATAAACCTAGCTCTACTTATTATCCTAGTTGTGACATTCATCTTTTTGATTTGATTTATATTCTGATGATGGAGTTCTAGAAGAATTCAGAGAACTCCTCAAATTTGAACGGCACGTTCATTGTGATTAGAGGGTGTTCATAATTAGCTTAGGCATTTTCTTACTGTGGCCATCATTTTGCTGGAGTGGACCTGATGTTGATAATCAGGGATGGCATAATGAAACTGCTCAATAATTTACAGTCTGTCATCCAATTTAACACATTGTTATTTTGTTTGTTTTAAAAGGTCTACAAGGGAGTTCCGTTTGATTATACTTCACATTAAGAAAGCTCCTCAATTTTCAATCGTACACGTGCGGTGTATTGGATATTTGTGAAGTAAACTGGCTAACTGGCTAAAATTTCACTTTTACCGGGAACGAAATGAAGTCGGTTTTTTTTCTTAAAAATTATATTGAAAAGGTTTCTGCAGAAGACCAGCGTCAAGGTACGCAAAAGGTACCTTGACATCAAGCTGTAGAAACCTTTTCGGTGACGCTATTATTCTAACCGTATTGTCTTTTATATTTTTGTACACTAAAGCGTCCCGAATAAACGTTTTTCTTTCTTTCTAATTTTATTCATATTTTTTGAAACATTTTTAAACTTCTGGAGCGATTATTTCCGAAAATATGAACTTTATCAAAAACTATTTTTAGAAAACCCTCATTATTTTTCAAATACCTATCCAATGATATGTCACACTCCAGGGTTGAAACGAAAAAAAAAAAACACCCACCACTTTAAGGTTACGCGGGAGGTACCCTAAAAAAAATTATAACCACTTTTTATTTTACCACTTTGATGGCGTGACCGATATACATACTCGTACAAAATTACAGCTCTCTAGTACTTACAGTCACTGAGATTATCCGCGGACGGACGGACAGACCGACAGCAGACTTGGCGAAACTATAAGGGTTCCTAGTTGACTACGGAACCCTAAAAAGCTCCAGGACCGGACGACATCACCTCCGAGGTAGGCTCTGGGTGATAGAGGCATCCACTTTCTGCACAAGATCTGCAATCACCTATGGCAGAATGGGGAATGGCCAAAAGTGTGGACTCAGTCCGTCATCATTATCATTATGTTACGTTACACCAGAATGGATCGACGAAGAAATGCGACAACTACCGTGCACTTGCTCTAATCTCTTATACCTATATCAATGATGACGGCTGTCCGTCCAGTCCGTCGATTAAGGTTGTTCAAAGCAGTTTATGATTTGCATTGTGGAATCAGACTCGGCCAATTAATTATCACCGAAACTGAATTCAGACCGTAATGCAAACTAAATAAATATTATACTATTTATTACGCACAACGCACACCACAACACAAGCCTTATTGAGCTTACTGTCAGACTAGCCAGGAACGTTACTTGACAACGACACTTTAAGAGTTGGAGTTGCCCTAAGACTAGGTTGCAAGGTATGCGAACCTCATCTTTGCATCTGTGGGAAGATAGTCGAGGCCAACGGGCACCACGGCTTAAGCTGCTTGCGCTGTGCAGGGCGAATACCGAGACATTACGCCATTAACGATTTAATTCGCCGTGCCATGGTTTCGGCTAGTGTGCCCTGCATCCTAGAACCGCAAGGGTTAAGCCGCACTGATGGCAAGCGCCCGGACGGTCTTACGTTGGTACCATGGGCAAAAGGCCGCAGTCTTGTTTGGGACGCCACTTGTGTGAGTACTTTCGCCCCGTCCCATCTTTATCACACTACTAAGACTGCAGGCGCGGCAGCAGAAAATGCCGCCAAAAGCAAGCGTGCAAAGTACGCGAACCTTATAGCGGCGTACGATTTTGTCCCCGTCGCTATCGAAACGGCCGGACCTTGGTGCGCTGAGGCCAAGTCCTTAGTCCGAGCTTTGGGGCGGCGTTTGAGGGATAGGGGCTGTAACCCCCTTTCTGGTTCTTATTTGGTCCAACAAATTTCACTTGCCGTGCAGCGCGGCAATGCTGCAAGTATATTCGGCACTTTTGGACCAGAGTACCGTAATGGGGCACAGCTTAGTAATTAGTAAGCTTTTTATATATACATTTTTTTTTTAATTTGTTTTTTTTAACTAACGTGTTACCTATGACTATTTCTTGTTTACTAAATAAAGAACTTGTATACTAGCCAGGTAAATTGACCCATAATATTTATTTATTCCTACCTACTTGAATAAAACAACCAATCTGTGTAACACTCAATATATTTCGAAAAAATACTATTATTATTAATACAAATTATAGCTGAATGTTCAATAACTGGATCAAATTAGCAGACTTTAAGAATATAAATTGTCTCGATTCTAACTAAATGAATACTGTGGTATTTAAACATAATTATGTATTCTTTTTCTTACACATTTATCAATAAAAAAATATATTCTTCGTTATGGCTGTGTTGGTTTGTCTTCATAAATAAAAATCACAGAGAACAATGGCCCACCAAGACGTTGTGCCAACCAAGCATTCTTTACTACAGCTAACTTGAGTGAGTCAACAGCAAATCTTGTATTAATCTTTTTAAAATTTGTATGTACTGCTCTTCCCATTCCTTCCAATATAATCAAATCCACCCCACGCATCTTCATTTCAGTACAAAGACCTGTTGAGATATAATACAATCATTAGTCAAATATTCAATGTATATAATGTGTATAGAAACAAATCATATTTAGCACTATTTTTACCTATGTTAATAGTCCTGAGATCAAGGCAAGGCCCTCTTTGTCCACTTGACCTTACAACTAAGTCCCCCATAGCAAGTGCAGCTGATATTATAGGACAAATTAATGCAGCCTGCTGCACAATATCTTCAAGTTCAACATTGGTGACATCATTTAGAGCTGGCCACTCATTAGCACACAGAATAACAGAAGTGCCTCGCAGTATCAATGCTCGCACAAATGGCAAAACTCCTAGTACAATGTCTACACCACTGTTGTCCACAAATATGGCTGCACAGCGATGAACAGTAGTCTGAAAAAAAATTATAATATAATTACGAATATTACTAAGTGACAAAATGCAACTCAAAAAAGGCAAGAAGATACCTCTAATTTATCCAGCCACTTATCAAGACCATCATAGAGCCATGGTCTATTTTGTATTTTCTGCAAAGCACCATAGAGTCCACAGTCTAAAATGGCAGCTACAGCCTGGGCTCCGCAATCAAACATGTTACCTGTTAAAAGATGAATGGGAATGAGAGTGGTGCATAAATAAAATTTGTACCATAAGCACAGAAGCACTCTTACCTGCAAGAACTCCTCTACACAGTTCTACCCATCGCTGTCTATCATTAGGCATAGCATCAATTTCAGCCAATCTCGTACTAAGCATTGCAAGCGCACTTTCATTATCATATTTCTTCTGTTGTTTCCACAAATCAAAGAACCCCTGAGAACGAAGGCATGTTTCGTTGATGTCAAGAAGTAATCTTATTGTCAACTGCCCATGAGCACTAAAAATTATAAACAGTAATTTTAATACATAAATAATTAAAAACTTAAAGGAAACACAAGGAAAATAAAAATCATAAAGTGTACCTATGTAAATATGATATTGTGAAGCTGGTAAAATGATATTGATAACAAAGAAGTATGTAGATATATTGCTCAAATATTGATTTGGTGTGGATCAGTAAAAATATGTGACAAAAAAGGAAGAAGATCTATTATAGTTATAACAAAGAATTTTGAACATATTCTAATTACTACTCACAGTGGATTAAGTCGCAGCTCTTTAAGGGCTTCCACGTAACATGTCTTATATTTTAGTGCTCGTATTTCTACAGTTGGATCATCCGTATTGGCCAGTGCGTAATTTACATTTCTTTCCACGAGTTTTTCACAGGTGTTAAGCCAATATTCTCTTGCCTCATCGTCGACTAGCAAGTCCAAAGTATCTGGATTATATTTATCCGGTTCATGCAAGATGTGCGATAGACCGAAGTGTTCCATTCTAGTATCACTTTTAAAATGCGAGCAAACAAGACCAATGTGAACTATTTACAAATTACTAGACTCATTGTAATGTTATCACTAAGCAAATATTTTTAGCATAGCATTTTATCTTATCAAATCGATCTATTTTTTTTTTACTTCTGCTGTAAGTTCTGTGCCTTGACTTTACTTCACTCCAATCACTCCTCTATGTTTTTTTTTTAATTCTATAGGTATAGCAATTATAGCATTCACCGCGATGACATATGCCAGCTTGGAAAAGGCCGCTTCTTAGCGAAGCCAACATAATTTTACTTTCTTCTCTTACACCAGTATTATCACTACACAAAAAGGGATGGCGATATTTGTTTCCCTATCCCACTTGATTCGATTGTGATTGTGACCGTGCAAATGAAAAATGAAAAGCGGGCGTATATTTTATGAATACCGAGAATCTAATGCAAACGTATATAGAAATCTCGATTTTTTTTAAGGTTAAAACGGTATGTATTTACCTAGGTACATACTATGTACCTAGGTTAATATTCCTTTCTTTCTTCGTCATACCTATAATTTGTTGTAATAATGTTGTATGGTTTATAGAGGCCTTCAGGGAGTCGTTATTTTTAAATTTCCTACGTAAGCATTTTTTTGTCTTTTATTGTAGGTACCCAGTGAAAATAAACTTAAATAAGATATATAATTGGTCTCTAATGTGAAGTCACAACAAATATAAAGTAAAACTTTCATATATAAAACTCAGTATTATTCGTTTGTAACCGGTCATAACAAGCCAAGCGCTCGTAAAACCACCGTGAAACGACTTTGTTCTCGGCGTCCCATTGGTCAATGAAACTATCTATGGTCGAGCAGCTGCTTCAATTCAACTTCATTTTGTTTATGGCTTGCTACCTAGCCTACCTATCGGTGCTTGTCCTATCTGTTTCGTCAAGTTCAATTTTATTCTTATAGTTTAGTGCTGGAATTTTGAGGAATGTGTTTGAAATGGATAAAACTGGTTCTATTCGAAAAAGACTAATTATCACGTAATGTACATTGTGATATAACATGTGTTATTAGGTTATTATAATTGGTGTTGTAAATGATTGATGTAACAAACCAGTGTTCAGCAAGATGGACGAATTGTCTAAGGGCATGACACAAACAGGAAGCGCCGCTACAACTGAAGAAATTGAACATAATAATGGTTAATATTTTTTATTTATTTACTTAGTCACTCTGCTGTTTTACAAGCTGGATAGTTATGTCCTTGGACTGAATAATTTAGGTTCAGGTACGCATTTATTGACTTGTAAACATCAACAATTTTTTAGACATGTAGTTTAACCGTTTTCTTTTACCAGTAATAATAATATAGGGTTTTCTTATCGTTTATTGACCAAGACCTTTTTTAAATTAAAAAAAAGAGTGGTTAGAACCATTATCTTCCATTCGTGTATGGATTAGATTGTTGATTATTACACTGTTTTTTTCTTTCACAACTGGCCAAGCTTGCCACTTATTCATATTTAAAATTAAGAATTTGTTTCTATCAACCAGAGTTGATCAAATAAAGCGGACATAATAAGTTCAGCAATAAAACTTTCATGGGCACTCATTTTGAAAGTAAACAAGGCATTAGTTGTATGTTTAGTACTAATCACGGAACTAACAGATAAGTGTTTATTAAATTCAAATTCAAATAGCCTTTATTCACTGACTGAAGTGACTGGAAGTTATATAATATTAATTTTGTGATTTAAAAAACAATGTTTAGATATTAGTCAGGTTGTCAGGTGTCTCCGACAAAGGCCTCCTCCAAAATTTTCCATTAATCTCTGTTACAAGCTGTTCTAATCTACATCTTTGGAAATTCATCTTCCCATCTCAAGTGTTCATTAAAATTTATTGATAATTATTGGTGTGCTTAATCAAAGGGAAAACAATTTGACATTTTAGCCCAATACAATGCTAAACTAAGATATCTCTCAAGGCATGTTCAGAAAATAGTGTACCCAATTAGCATGTATTGTTAAATAACTTTAACTGCGGTCAGTTTTGTGAAAATAAAGCAATATATCTAAATCAAAAATTGTTTTTCTAGGTAATTATATATCCTATAGGTGATTTTACATTATAAAAACATGACTATTGTAAAGATATCATGCTTAATCCTTCATAACCCACGCCTGCGAATTAAGAGGCTATCATGTACTTTGATCACCAATAAGTACCTCCTTCCCAAACCCCCCTACATTAGAGTCCACAATTTATGGGGCATAGTACCAAAGTGTTTCAATTGTGCAACTAACGTTGGAGTAGCAAGAGTTAATTGTTGTCACAACACTGACCCTGCAGTTGAATTTCTGTAACAAGGCACACTAATTGGGTACCATTTTTTCTGAAAAAGTCCATTAACACCCCTATTGGGCTTCGGTCTATTGCGCATTAGGATATCCTAAATGAATAATTTCTCAAATGCACAACTTTTTTATCTACAGTAAAATCCGGTTAGTATGACTCTGCATAAAACAACCTACCGGTTTTAGCGATATAGATATAGGCAGTTGGTTGGTTTTCATACAAGCCACTATGAAAGTGAATCCGTTTAGTACGACTGCTCATATCAGCATACCGCTTTTAACGACGGGATTTCACACGAAATTGTTCGCTTACAACGATTACGGTGCATTGTAACCAACCAAAACATACAAGCTGTAACCTTTGTTCGAAGCGATTATTTTAAAACTTACGCGCGTAAAGGTTTCATCTCGTGTAAAAAAATCCTCCGCAATTTACAATGGCTTAATTTGCAATGTAGTCGGAGAGTACGAGTAAATAGGTCTATGATTCAACAATTTCTTTCTAATATTCTTAATTTCAATTATTTAGTGAGTTTCATTGAACCATTATGAATTATAATGCATGTGTTACTATTTAAATCGATAAACTACTTTTAAATTGACTGTTTGTTTAGTACGACTTCCGGTTAGTACGACGTGATATCGTCGGTCCCTTCGACGTCGTTATAACCGGATTCTACTGTATATCATATCTCTAGAGCTTGCCCCATGTTTTCCCAGGTATGCACATTAGGGTGGTTTATTTTCCAAATGTTTGATTTATCTTTGACTTTACTTGGCTTCCGGGTCCAGCTTATCTTAAACGCATATATACCAAAAATCGGGGAATTCTGACAATATTTAGAGGTTGCCCACTGAGGCAACTTTTTTAAGAGGAAGTAAATATTAAAAAAATATTCAAACAAAAATTGCCTCAGTGCGCAACCTCTAAATATTGTCAGATTTCGCTGATTTTTGGTATATATGCGTTTAAGATAAGCTGGACCCGGAAGCCGAGCAAAGTCTGAAAAATATAACATTTTTTTTTACCATACATATGTGAAACACCCTAATGCACGTATTATACATACATGCAAGTGTACTGTGGTCCTCATAGGTCTTTTTTTCTGTTGTTAATATGTTTTTGATGATTATTGAATGTAACTTGTTTAATTGACCTTAACTTTTGGTAATTAACTTTAGGTTGATTACTTAGCCATTATCAGGGAGGTTATCAAACTTTAAGTGGGCAATCTGTTAAAGTCAAATTTTAAATCCAAACTACTGTGCAGAGATACAGACAGACTTTGTTGTCAATATAAATGACATTACAATCAAAGAAATACTTTAATTTTTTAAAGATTAAATCTAATATTTAGTTTAAAAAATAAAAGGTGCCAATATAATAAAAATTGTGTCACACATATAATGGCATACATTCCTGTACTACATACTGATGGCCTGTTTTGATATATTTGTCTTCTCATCCTTATCCCTTATTCTTAGTGGGCTATGTGAGGCTGCCAAGCCTAAATCTTCCTTTATACATAGGGCACACCAAAATGATCGAGATTTATATATTTTAAACCTACTTAGTTCAAAACCTTTTTTAATGTGTGATGCCAGGGCATTTAAAAATAGCAACTAACTTGTTTAGAAAAAAAAATTGGATTCTTTTTCATAGTCATTATTGAACCCAGCTGGAAAATAATTTTCTTACTCTCAACTCCTTATGTAAAATAGATGGATAACAAATCTGGACAATAGTCATACAGATGGCTAAACTTGTTTGGATTTGCTTGTGTGTAACATGCCAATCATCTTTTATAATATTTTGTACAACTGCGAGGTTTACAGGCGTAACCGCTGTTTTTGGTTGACCTGTAGAAGGTACAGGGCTCAGTGACCCACAACCTCGACGTAGCCCAGCATTTCATGTGTATATTAATGTTTAGAGAGGTGCTTCAACATTATAAATAGAAACAAGATGACTGAGACACCCATCGTGACGTGAGATAACCATTGGCAAATGTAATGGTACATTAAGGCACGAAAATTCAAATTGGCCTTTGAAAGAAAAACTCATCATCATCATCATCATCATTTCAGCCGAAAGACGTCCACTGCTGGACATAGGCCTCCCCCAAAGATTTCCACAATGACCGGTCCTGCGCCACCCGCATCCAGCGGATTCCTGCGACCTTCACCAGGTCATCAGTCCACCTTGCGGGGGGCCTACCCACGCTGCGCCTTCCGGTACGCGGTCGCCACTCGAGAACCTTTCCGCCCCAACGGCCATCGGTTCTACGTGCAATGTGCCCCGCCCACTGCCACTTAAGTTTAGCGATTCGGAGAGCTATATCGGTTACTTTGGTTCTGCTGCGGATGGTCTCATTTCTGATACGATCTCGCAGAGAGACTCCTAGCATAGCTCTCTCCATCGCCCTTTGGGTGACTTTGAGCCTTCTTATGAGGCCCATTGTAAGCGACCACGTTTCAGTACCGTATGTCATCACTGGCAACACACACTGATCGAAGACTTTCGTCTTCAGGCACTGCGGAATATTGGACGAAAAGATGTGTCGCAGCTTCCCGAACGCTGCCCAACCGAGTCGGATTCGACGATTAACCTCTTTCTCGAAATTGGACCTACCTAACTGGACAGTTTGTCCAAGGTATATATAATCGTCTACAACTTCGAGTGTAAAGTCTCCGATTGTCACTGGAGTTGGTGCTACATGGATATTCGACATGATTTTCGTCTTATCCATGTTCATCTTAAGACCAACTCGCCCGGAGGCTCTACTGAGGCTAACAAGCATCGTACTTAAATCCTCCATGGTCTCAGCCAAGACTACTATATCGTCAGCAAATCGAAGGTGAGTGAGGTACTCGCCGTTTACATTGATGCCTAGCCTTCTCCAGTCCAGAGTCTTGAAAACGTCCTCCAGTGCAGCGGTAAACAGCTTAGGAGAGATGACATCTCCCTGCCTGACTCCCCGCTGCAGCGGAATAGGCTTCGAGTTCTGGTCTTGGAGTCGGACTGACATAGTGGCGCTCTCGTACAAACACTTCAACACTTCGATATAGCGGTAGTCTACTTGGCACCGTTGGAGAGATTGTAGTACCGCCCAGGTTTCGATCGAATCAAAGGCTTTCTCGTAGTCCACAAACGCTAAACAGAGGGGCAGATTATACTCCTCGGTCTTCTGTATAACCTGACGAAGCGTATGAATGTGGTCTACGGTACTAAAGCCTCTTCGGAAACCGGCTTGTTCGGGAGGCTGGAAGTCATCAAGCCTGCGTGCGAGACGATTCGTAATGACTCTTGAAAACAGCTTATAGACATGGCTCAGAAGTGAGATGGGTCGGTAGTTCTTCAGTAAGGCGTTGTCGCCTTTTTTGAAGAACAGTACCACCACACCTCCGCTCCATGCCTTTGGCGTTTTCCCTTCTAGTAAGACGGAATTGAACAACTTCTGAAGGGCCGCAAGGACCGGTTTACCACCCGCCTTCCTAGTTCGGCTGTAATTCCGTCTTCACCAGGCGCCTTGTTGTTTTTGAGCTGTTTAAGAGCCATACTAATCTCGTACAGGCTGATGTCCGGGATGTCTTCGGTATAGAAAAAACTACCATAACTAAAATTGAAAAATTTCATTTGCTATTTAATCCGAGGAAATTAGATAAAAAAAAAACCACTTCAATTTAAGAATTTTAGAATGATTAGATAGTTGAATATAACTAGGTTTAAAGTATAATTACGTTTTCCGATAATTTCGGTGTGTCCCTCGTATGTATTAAACTTACTGCAAAATTTTGCAGTTGCCCATATCCACTCAATTGCATCGTATAGGCAGGGTCACTAACAAATAGGCAGGCCGGGCCGTATGACTTATAGGCCCAGAGTATTTTAATTAGTCTTAGTGTATTTATCAACCATTAATTTAATCATATATGGACGTAGGTATAAATATTAAACTAACCCAAATTCCATTAATGTACATAATAGAGCATAAGTATTTGATGTAGGAATATAATGTCATTTGTAACATAACACTACATATCTCTCAATATGTGCTGCTTTGGCTATAGCTAATAAACAATTACCAATATGAAAAATGAAAAAATCTAAAACACATGATTAAGTGACTGATGATTAATGGTTGATAATTACAATAAGACAAATTAAAGCCATCCTTATATGCAGACTGACGTCAGTTTTACGTCATCGGCATGAAAAGTACGGGCTCTATACCTCTATATCTTCAAATAAATTATAGAAATCGGGGTATTCTTATATCAAAAAATATAATACATTTTCAGAAGATGAAATAGGGTAGGATACGTGAATGAAGCCACGAGCTGAAAGCTAGTAATTAAGAAGTACGTCACTTGTTTTTAAATAACATGTACCTAGATTCGATATGCGATCGATAAATAGCGGAACATCACTACGCCGCATCTGCAACAATGAAGTTTGATATTTGTTCCTTTATACTTTGCTGTCAATATTTACGGAACTTCATGAGCAATCAAACGTCAAAAGTGCCATCACTCGGTGCCGTTAGTATAAAAAACCAATAATCACGTACAAGGGTTCAAAATTATATATTTCCAGCCATTTTCCATTGAATTCCGAATGAAGCGATGGATTCTAAAGTAGAATATTGAGCGTAATGAGGGATTTAAGTGTTAGCGCCCAAGACGAAAATGCTTTTTGATACCGTGTGAACACATATTGCTTTTCACACCAACTAAGAGGAAATAAACAAAACCGAAAACAACATCATACCAACACCACAATGCCACTAGTTAATGCCCGAAAACGTAAACATGTGTAGTCCTTGAACAGAAAAGTGCCACTTTTATACCTACCAGCAGGGAAGAAATGTGCCACTTTTATACCTCCCAGCAGGGAAGAAAAGTGCCACTTTGATCTCTCCTAGCCTAAACAGATGGTGAACTAACTGAATAGGTGGCGTATGAAAAAGGTTTTGTACTAACTAGGTTTAAAGTATATGCTTTCCGATAATTTCGGTGTGTCCCTCGTATGTACTAAGTTACTGCATATTTTCAAATAACATCTTCCTATCAAGCATAGTAATGTCTGTGCTAGTAAGGGTTTGATTTATTAGTTTTATCAGTTGAACATTACTCTCTAATTCAATAAGACCGAACAGTTTACTTGTGATGTGACATGGGATAACCTGTGACCAGGAGCAGAACATGATAAGAGGGTGCAAAGTGACCTTGACTTTATTACTACTAACTCCAATGAATTGTCATTGTAGCTGCTTCCACAAGGTTCTTAATTCATAAAAAGGATTTTCAAGTTCAGATGGTATAGAGAATGTTCTTTATTCATGACTCAATAATTAAACATTTTAATCTTTTTTTTTACAAAAATATGATATAGTAAATTGTTCATAGTAGTTTAACTTATCTGTGACATAGCAAGCTGGAGCTACTTTTGCCAGCTCTTACTTTGAGACCTATGGGTTAAAGTGCTCAATTGTCTCAAATTAGTTGAGATGGAGATAATAGAGTGCTTGTGGCTGGTAGGCATTGATATTTTAGATCTTCAAAATTGCCAGTGTTGCCATATTCTTGTTATCAATTTCTTGACAATAATGTTAGTTACCATTAAGATTTTTTTTGTATATACCTCATTCAATCCTTAATGAAGTTACAAACATACAAAGTGACTAGTATCATATGGCGTTCTGACGGATTTCCCGAACGTGTATCTTTTTTTTCGGTTGATTGGGTATCCAGTTCTCTTATTCTATATTTATAAGCGAATAAAATTTCGGTACACAATATTAATATAAATCTCAATTTTGCATGAACTGATCTTACACGCACCTTACACATATTTACTACATGTGTTTTAATGTGCGATACAATATAATGATGATGTACCTATCATGAAACAACAATAGAAAATAGAAAAACGTAACGCATCGGTCTTTAGGTAGGTAGGTAAGCAATATTACTATTTTTCGCATAAATGTTTGAGCAACAACTATATAATAAATTGAAAGAGATGTCATATAACGTATACGGAGTGAAATTTGGACAAAGTTTGTACATATAAAATATAAAAAACAAAAATCTGAATAAAAATATGTGTCTGTTAATTTAAAGTCAATATATCTGTCAATCAGTTTGGTAGGTTTCATAAAGATTGGGTGTTTGATTTTGTAATTATGGGAAATCAACAAAAACGCCGTCGTCAACCGCTATGTAATTTCTACAGTAAACATCCCTTATGGCCGAAATCAAAGGTAGTGGAACATTTTTTGCAAATGGGTGAGAGTCGGAGCACCATTTACTATATTTTGGCGTCCTTTGCCTTGAAAAAAACCACTGCTAGAAAGCCTGCTTCTGGAAACTATTCCAGCTTGAGCAAGTTTTCTGAGAGAGCTCGATTAAAGAAAATTACGGCAAAACTGTTAAAAAATATCTTAAAGACATGGGCATCGATAAGCGGTGTAGAAAAGTTAAGCCCACCGTCTCTGAAAACCAAGAAATCACCCAGAAAGTACGGCTGCGTAAATTGGTCAAAGAAATATTTTACGCTAAAAGCAATGTCATTTGCGTTATGGATGACGATTCATATTTCACTTTAGATGGAAATGAGTGGCAAGGCAATTACTGTTTTGAGAACACCAAAGATCCAACCGATGAAAACGTGAAATATGTTGAGCATACAAAATTTCCTAAAATCTTGCCATCAGTCGACGCGGAATGTCTAAGCCTGTATTCTTTGAGTCAGATTTAGCTGTGACCGCCGATCGCTACATGGAGCGTTGTTTGCCATTAGTGCGGGATTTTATAAATACGAGTCATAGAAGAGAAAATGTAGTGTTTTGGCCAGACTTAGCCTCAAGCCATTATTCCAAAAAAACCCTTAACAGAATGGCGGAGTTAAACATCCCATACGTACCGAAAACATCAAATCCACCTAATGTTCCGCAACTTCGACCTATTGAAGATTTTTGGGCTAATCTAAAGAGGCGAGTATATTGCAATAATTTTCGTCCCAAAAATGTACAGAGTTTGATTCGAAAAATAAAATTGGAGTTGAATAAAATGCCGACATCTGTGTTTTCGACAGCGATGGACAAAGTACCAGAGAACTGCCGTAAAGCATCTCGCATGTGAGTAAACTATTTTTTACATTGAACATTGATATATACATTATTATAAAAACACAAGTATTTTAAAAAAGAATGGTGTTTTTTTTTATTTAAAACAATATTGAACTTTGTCCAAATTTCACTCTGCATACGTTACTACAGAAAAAGTGACCAAGGCCCCCAGTGGCCAGGGCTGGGATCGAACCAGCGACCGATAGCGAGCAACTATATTAATAAATAAATTAACTACATACGCAACAAAAGACTAATGGTACGGTCGGTAGCCACCCACCTCGAATTTGTATACATATACATATTGTACTATTATTTTGAAGTGTTTTTAGGAATCATGCATGTTTCTAAGGACACTTCAAAATTACGGTAATGAAATGAAATGAAATGAATGAAATGAAATAGTTTATTTCAGTCACAATTGTCCATATACCTCTACATAATGTCAATAGTTAAAATAATAAATAATAATCAAAAATAATCAATAATAAAATAAAATTCACACGCAATTTCTAAATAATTAAAGAATTAAAAAATAATAAGGTACCTACATAAATTAAATTTAAATTAAAAAACATGTCAACGATTATTTTTCAAAATTTGCATGTAACGAGTGCGATTTCGCCCACTGGCTGAAAATCGGACTGTCACATGCTTCAGCGACCGCACTCAGCAGACTTGGCGCTGCCACGCACACGACGCATTGTGGATGCAACCCGCTTACGCATAATTGCATAAAAATCGTCCGTGTGCGCCTCCGCAAACATTCCTGACGCACTGCAATATCGTGGCAGCCCCATCAGCATCCTGAATGCATTGTTATAGAGGACGCGCAGCGCGCTATAAGCTTTCTTCGTGTAGTTGATCCACAGGCTACAGGTGTAAAAAGATTGGCAGTAAGCTCTAAACAAGGTTACTCGTAGCTTGACACTTGTTGTGCATTTTGAAATCCTGCGGATCAACATGTTGCTTCTCACTGATAACGCCCTGCGCTCCCTCTCCACGTCCATATCATCATTCTGAGATGCAGTGACCCAGTGCCCGAGGTATTTAAATTGTGACACTAACTTCAACTGAGTGCCCCCAAGCACGACTGGTGGAACTATGTTGTACGTTTTAGTACCCGCTTTGAAGATCAGCAATTCAGTTTTAGATGCATTATACCTCAGGCCATGGACCTCCGCATACCTCTCACATATGGCCAGCAGTTTTTGCAGTGCACAGATTGATGGGCTCAGCAACACCAAATCATCAGCATAGCTGATATTATTAAAACATTCGCCTCCGAAATGAAACCTAGTCCTCATTGCTTTCGATGACGGCGACCCTAAAAATAAAGTTTATGGACGTTGTCTATTGTGAGCCCTGATATGGCTGGCAAGACCGAACTTGGTTTTAAATACCCTTTTGCAAGTGTGGCAATATAGTTGGCCAGCCGTATTATATGTGTATGCGTAAAGCTTAGGTCTTTCTTTACGCAGTGGTAGACATCTAAGTAGGTTTTCTTCAAATTTCCTGACGCTATTATAGATCTTAGAGCGCCAAGATGATCTTTTTACAGCAAGCTCTTAACGCTCAGGGATTAATAAAGTGTAATAGGTATATCACTGTAATTACAAATTGACTTACGCCTCAGTGCCCGCTTCTGAATTTGCGTATGACTGTAGTATATGAAATGGTATAACTATAACTATAAATTCCGTTGTTGTTTGTAAAATAATATCAACATCGATGAAACCTCTTTCCTATCAATCTTTAATTCATAGTAATATTAGAAATTAATATATTTAGTAAATAACTACACAACGAAGCTAAGTTAGGTGCAGGAATATATTATGTACAGCCCAGAGTAAAAATATGGGTGAATGCAGCAACTAACAAATATGTCCCAGAGATATTTAAGCTACGATTTGGTAAATACATATTTTTGCACTTGACTGTGTGTTCTTCAAATGCAGTGAAACTTCTCTAAGACTAGTAGGTACGTACACGTACTCGTATAGTCAACCAAATGAAACCCTAGGTAGGTAGCAGTATGTTATAGTGACGCTATAAATCAGATTTTAAGAAATCTCTAGTTGCTTGTCATTTTGACATGGTTTTAGAGTGGCGTAGTTCCAATTGATTGACTGAACCTACCTACATAAATTAAACCAGAAGATTGTTTATATTTGGGACCGCTAGTAGTAGTAAACTGTTAAAATTTTCCCAAAGCAAAAAATGGTGAGGTATAATGCACCTTGGTTTTTATTATGAATTGTTTTGTATGTCATGTTGTTCTTTAGTTAAAACTAGGTATATGCAGTATGTGATGTGGCGGCTATTGACAAGCGCCGCTTTTGCAGATGGCGTAAAGCGTAGTCCACGGCTCGCTCGCCAACTATGCTAGCGTTGGTAGATCAACTGCGGGCATACTTTGGTGGAGGATGTGAGTGCGCATGCGGCTGGCGCATGTCGTGTGCTCTACTTCATTCACCTCACAGTGTTCTTAAATTTGTTTCATTTAACAATCAGGTGTTGCGTGACCCTAGATTATATAATACAGCTTTGCCAATGCTAGCCATTCGGTCTCGTGGGGCGTTAGTCGCATTTGAACCCGTGACGTACAATTGTCGAACTAAACTAACCAATAGTTACTTGTTCCTTGTTACTGAATGGGCGATTATTTTTCCGTGATCAGAGCACTAACTGCCTTTTTTCATAAGCTTAGGTTTCCTTAGCCTTAACCTAGGTTGCTACCTATCTGATTGTTCTCTTGTATTTATAAATATGTTAGAGCTAGTCTAGTGGTTAGTTTTGAATGATTCCTTCACTTTCATTATCCAGGCTTCTCATGTTTTCCATTGTCATATTCTCTCAATTCAGTGTACCCATTCAATTGTTGTACATACTTATAAGGTCCTAGTTTACAACCAACCACTCAAGTGATACTGTCACCTTATCGTTTGAAAAATGCCTTGTAACCGTAGGTATAAACTCCGTTTCGATATATCTATATTTCAAATTACATTTGGGGCAATTCATAAATAGATAGACAAAAGTAAAATAGTGTAGGTCGTTATGACGTATTCTGTAAATATTATGTATGTATATAAACAACAAAACGTATACTGAATCCTCATCGTCATTAGCATACCGGACTACTAGTTCGAATAGACTTGTTTTTCGAATGATATATGTACAAAATATAATTGAGCTTTGGTTACATTACTAATGATGATTCTGTACCAAAGACAATTGATACCGACAAATAATATTCGACTACATATTTAGGTAGTTTTATAGTTAAGTGTTATTTTGAAGTGATATTACTTGAATTGACGTGAAACGCAACACCGGCAGCATCAAGTGAGTACGGCAGGCTGGTGTCGGACAGGCATGCCAAGAGCGGGTGCTCCCGGTGTCGCAACGTGACTCAGCGGCCCTGAACCAGTAACGCGGGAGCGAGTCCCGAGAGGTCATGCACGATATACTTACACCTACAGTTATCACACGCCAGGATTTTTTCTACCATCAATGCCAGTATACGAGTATTGGTTATTTATAGGGGCTGTAATGAGAATCAATAATCAATTATTTCGTCACTAGTTGCCACATTCCCAAAACATATTAGGAGTTATTTTAACTCTCCAAGATGGATCTACCATGCATTTCACTAGAACATACTACAATGTATCCTCTAATAAACTGTGCAACATTTGTCCCCTGGCCGATGGGACAGAATATCAACGAGAAATAATTGATCCACCCATTTCAAACTTCAATTAAGATGCATTTACTTTTGAAGAAGACAAATATTTATTTACATCTAGGAAGCCATTTAAATATTTTGATTTAGGCTTTTAATATTTTTTAACATCAATAATTTTATAAACTGATGAATTGATAACGATTAAAGTACAGGCGTGAGTTACCAGGGTCAAAAACTCAATAAAGTCTATAAGTCCCAGTTTTTTTTTAAATTCGACTCAATTAGGTATATTATTGTTTTTTATGGAGTACCCGCGGATTTTGTTATTATTTCGATATTTGAAGTGCTTAATTTTTTTACGATTTTGCGCAACTTTTTGATACGATATTAGAGCAACTAACATGAATCCTGATATTTTTTAGTATATTAAGTAATAAAGATCATTTTCAACCGACTTCAATATTTCTAAAGGAGGAGGTTCTCAATTCAACTGAATGTTTTTTTTAAATGGATGTTCACTCATAACTCCGTCATTACTAAACCGATTTGTTTTTTTTTTGTTTTCTGAAAGTAAATGGTTCCAGGTTGGTCCCGTTTTTTTCAAAATCCATTTCTGATGATGGGATCCATGAGGAACTGAGGGAACTCCTCAAATTTGAAAGGCACATGCATGCTGATTTGGGTAGTTTCTTAAGAAACTCGAGCATTTCTTTACGAAAATCATCAATTTGGTGGAGTGGATCTGATAATGAAGACCAGGGATGTCAAAGTGGAACTGCTTGGTAATTCCCAGGACTATCATCCGATTTAAAAAAATATTTTTTTGTCTGAAAATAGATGGTTCCAGGTTCGTCCCGTTTTTTTTAAAATCAATTTCTGATGATGGGATCCATGAGGAACTGAGGGAACTCCTCAAATTTGCAAGGCACATGCATGATGATTTGGGTAGTTTCTTAAGACACTCGAGCATTTCTTTACGAACATCATCAATTTGGTGGAGTGGACCTGATGATGAAGACCAGGGATGGCAAAGTGGAACTGCTTGGTAATTCCCAGCTCTATAATCCGATTTGAGACATTCATTTTTCCTTTGTAAAGAAATACCTTCAAGATAGTCCTATTTGATTATAGTTCTATTTTGATGATGGACTTCATGAGGGATTGAGAGAACTCCTCAAATTTTAACGGCACATGCGTTCTGATTTAAGGGTTTCCTTAAGTAACTAAAACATTGTTTTGGAGGAGCCAACATTTTGATGAAGTGGACCTGATGATGAAGACCAGGGATGGCAAAGTGGAACTGGTCAATAAATCTAGCTCTACTTATTATCCTAGTTGTGACATTCATCTTTTTGATTTGATTTATATTCTGATGATGGAGTTCTAGAAGAATTCAGAAAACTCCTCAAATTTGAACGAGACGTTCATTGTGATTAGAGGGTGTTCATAAAAATTATGAAGCTAATTATTAGCTTAGGTATTTTCATACTGTGGCCATCATTTTGCTGGAGTGGACCTGATGTTGATAATCAGGGATGGCATAATGAAACTGCTCGATAATTTACAGTCTGTCATCCATTTTAACACATTGTTATTTTGTTTGTTTTAAAGGTCTACAAGGGAGTTCCGTTTGATTATACTTCACACGTAATGATGGAAGCCCTGGGACATTAAGAAATCTCCTCAATTTTCAATCGTACACGTGTGGTGTATTGGATATTTGTGAAGTAAACTGGCTAACTCAAACAAATTCAAAATTTAACTTTTACCGGGAACCAAATGAAGTCGGTTTTTTTTTCTTAAAAATTATAATTCAAGTGGAATGAATAAAACTACTTTTCTGTTTTTGTTTTTCGATTTTTAATAATGTACCTAGATTCGACGGCTGCTTCGCGATTTTTGCTCGAAGAGGTAAATACTTGAGGCTTTTTGATAATCAAAATGAGACGAAACCGGTATGTAAGTTGTACATATGTGTTGGAAAATGAGTAGTCTAAGGAATAAATGAAGAGCTTTTTTCCACTTCCATATTTTTTTTTCGAAATACGTACATTTAGCTAAAGCTAATTTTAGAAAATTTGCGAAGTTTAGCAGATTTATTTGGGTATGAATAAAATACATTTCATTACGTTTAAGATGCAAAAATGGGTAATCTTCATTATATGCCTAATTAACGTGTATGAAAATAAATTAGGTGGTATAAAAGTTGATCCTAAAAAATCAAGTTAAAATATTGTATAAATCAACCACCTCGCAAAACAAGCTGTGTAAGAATTGTTTTTGGTTACTAAATAATAATATAGGTATATATTTATCAAAACTATTTTTTTGCAATACCAATACATCATACTATCTTAGAAATTGCAATTTATATGCGTTACTTCATTATTAACAATTTTCACTTTAAAACGTTTACCGGACTCTTAAGCGCCACTTGCACCTTGGGTGTTATTAGTCGCTTACCCGGAGATAAGCTGGCAAATTCCATACAAAAAAAACGCTTAACTCGGGGTTAGTTGGCTATAGCCGGTTGCTGCAAGTGACCCCTGGTCTATTGACTTTATGTTAAATGTTACTTTTAACTGTTTAAATAACAATTTTAGTCCAATACTTGCTAGTTTTATCTAAATATATAAAAGAACAAGCTGACTGACTGACTGGCTGACTGACATATCAACGCACAGCCCAAACGGCTGGTCCTATAGACTTCAAATTTGGCACGTAGGTTCCTTTTATGGTGTAGGCGAGCACTAAGGAAGGATTTTTCAAAATTCACCTCCTAAGGGGTTGAAACGGGGGTCCAAAGTTTGTATGGGGAAACAAGATTCATATAAAACAGTCTAACTAAGACTGTTTTATATGAAACTTCGCAGGAGTATTCTTTGAGGTAAATGAGTAAACACGTGTTTCAGGTTTTTTGAGAATTTAACCCCTGAAAGGGGTAAAAGGGGTGAAAAGTTGAAAAAATTAACATGGGTATCGTTTATATGGTTTTTCGGGTCGCTGATCACGAAAAAAGCAACAATTTGAAGATCCAATGTGGCGAATGTGGAATACCATCTCCCCCTGTTGGTATGCGATGGGGTTGAAATGCCAAAATATCAATATGAGTGTCATTTTTACGTAAATTTCTGGTTCTAAAGAATTATCCGAAACTTCACCGGAGTATTCTTTGAGGTAAATGAGTAAACACGTGTTTCAGGTTTCTTGAGAATTTAATCCCTGAAAGGGGTAAAAGGGGTGCAAAAGTGAAAAAAACATGGGTATCGTTTATATGGTTTTTCGGGTCGCTGATCACGAAAAAAGCAACGATTTGAAGATCCAATGTGGCGAATGTGGAATACCATCTCCCCTGTTGGTATGCGATGGGGTTGAAATGCCAAAATATTAATATGAGTGTCATTTTTACGTAACTTTCTGGTTCTAAAGAATTATCCGAAACTTCACCGGAGTATTCTTTAAGGTAAATGAGTAAACACGTGTTTCAGGTTTCTTGAGAATTTAACCCCTGAAAGGGGTAAAAGGGGTGCAAAAGTGAAAAAATCAACATGGGTATCGTTTATATGATTTTTCGGGTCGCTGATCACGAAAAAAGCAACGATTTGAAGATGCAACGTGGCGAATGTGAAATACCATCGCCCCCGTTGGTATGCGATGGGTTTGAAATGTCAACATATAAATTTGAGTGTCGTTTTTTATTAAAATAAAGTAATGTAAAACAAAGTAAAATAAAATAAAATGAAATGAAATATAAAATTAAATTACTCAGACAATGATCTTGATCTATATATATATAAAAGAAGAAACAGACTGAATGACTGACTGACTGACATATCAACGCACAGCCCAAACCGCTGGTCCTAGAGATTCTTAATTTGACACGTAGGTTCAGTAGCGTAGAGGTGCACAAAGAAAGGAGTTTTCAAAGTTCATCTCCAAATAGGGTGGAATTACTAAGTGTGTATGGGGAAACAATATTAGACAATATTATTTATTTCTGGTTCTAGAGATTCCAAATTTTGTACGTAGGTTTCTTATAAGGTGAAGCGGTGCACAAAGATAGGATTTAAACAGTATGTAAACGGGAAACAAGAATAGTTACGATTATTTTATTTGATATGGGTGTACAATCTGGTCACTGATTTCGAAAACAACAACGATTTTCATCCATCCAACTTAGCGGACGTGAAATAAATAAAAAAACCTCCTTTTTTGTATGACGGTTGAAAATTACGTTTAGTACGCGGGCGAAGCCGCGGGTTAAAGCTAGTACAAGTATATAGTAATAGGAATTATGCTTACTTATTTCTATATAGGAATTATGCTTGTGTAATTATGTATATGATGTACATATATAGGTTATTTAAAGGCTGCAATAGTCATCTGTCCATCAAATATATTAGCCAACTAACTAACTACAGAATACATACGTACCTGATGTGGCGTATAAACATATTTTTTGATTGGCTGTATTTTTATGTGTTACGAAACCCTTTAGCATCCAACCCTTTACCAAGGATATTTCATATTTCCTGCGCGTTGAATTAGGGCGAGAGTCCCTGAATAACTTGTAATGTAATGTAGGTAACGTCAAAATCAAATACTCAAACTATACAATGCTACCTTAATGTTTATCGTTTTATTCATAACATAACACAGACATAACATGAAGTGTTGTATTATGTAAATACTTTATCGTTGTGAAGAATAAATAATTGTAAAGGTGACCCGTTGCCAAATCTACAACTGGGCGGGGTACCCTTGCTAGTTGATACTAGATAGCAGTCAGGTCAGGACCGCTGTGCGCTTATAATGATATACTCGTACAGGCTGCCCGTAGCCATTGGACACACCCGAAACGTACACACGCGTTCAAAAGCGCATGGGTAATTTTTGAATGAATTCATGAATAAATTGCCCATGCACTTGAACTCGATAGTACATATGCGTTACGGTGTTTAGAACCAGTATACAAAGTTTCATACCGATTGTTGCAGTGGATACGATAACATATTACTATTTGTTACTTTGGAGAAGCCTGTATGCAACTGAACCTCGTGATGTATTAAATCCTCATAGAATAGTATGAAACCTTATAGCCAAAATGGCAAAAACGGAACCCTTTTAATTAAATTAAACGCTTTAGAACGGATTAATCGCGTTTATTAACACCATGACCCTATGTTTTGAGCCCTTAAAGCACTCGTTTTCACAGGGTTAAGATTATGACTTTATAGTTTTGTCCGTCCGTCCGTATGTCACAGCGGTTTTACCCAGTAACTATAAGTACTCGTATATGGTAATGATAATACAGCTAGAGGTGTATTTTGTGTGCCGCTACTTGCAAATAAGTTGTGAAAAAATATATGTTTAGGGGAGGGGGATAAGGGATTACAAATTACATGTAATTTGATCATCATTTTCTTTTATGTCGCTTATATCATTTTGATTGTTGACAAATGCCATAATTGAAGAGAATGTACAGTGTCACTAATTTTTGGAAATCAATTTTGGTTTGAAAATTATTATTTTTAGTGCTACATAAAAAATATTTAAGTTAGGGCATTACTAAGATGTAGCTATTTGTGGGATTTCACTGAAATCCCACAAATGGCTGCATCTTAGTTTGTTCAATGGCTGAGGTCATCCTGTATGTATCTTGCTCTATTAAGTTTCCCATGTACCTAATTTTGCGTGTGCCATGCGAAGCCAATTTTCGAAGCAAGAAATCCAATGCTCGTACACCACGTACCTGAACAGTCGCTACCGAATTATCGATTCTTAAGGCAGGGGTCCACCGCGTATGCAGCACGTTACCACTTAATTCCCACAAAATCACCTCTGTGTTGACGCGCGTCTCTATATTTTGTGGGTGCTACCGTGGTGTGGCTTAGCCATGTTCTGTTAACGTGAAATAGAGAAACGTTTCTTCTAAAGAGCCTGGATTACACTAGATATCATCTGGCGTGTGCGATTATATTTTAAAATAATGAATGTATTGTGTGATGTCGACAGGCTCTCCGTGGCCAGTAGTGTATGTGAGCGAGTCGTGCCTGGAGTGCGAACGCGTGCGCGCCGCGTGCGAGCGGCTGGGCCCGGTGCAGCCGGCGCCGGGGCTCGACGCGCTGCCGCAACCGCCGCAGCCGCCTCAGCCGCTCTCCTACTTCGTCACCAAACCCTTCGAGGGAGAACTCTTCGATGCAGCACATAGAGCCAAATACAGGTCAGTCCTACTATCCACTCACACGTAGTTTGTCAACATTGGACGGTGAACTATTAAAGCGTGCATTCCCGAAACGTTCGGCTAGCTATTGTTTGTCAACATTCCGGAAGCTATATTTCCATTCCTAATGAACGCCATGCCACAAACTGTTGCACAAGCATTGCGTTGTAGTGCGTATTTTATGTTGCGTATGTAACGCTGTTTGCACTCCAATCGAGTTGCATTTTGGGATTAAGTTGTTATCGTACGTGAGATACCTGTAATGAGTATTTTCTTCTTTAAGCAGCAAACATTATGGACATTGTACCTGATTGTCGGAGGAACCTAAGCGGATTTATAACCATATTAAGAAAATATAATGTATGGAGACGTAATTACCGCTCAAAATATGCACCAAAAATTGTTGTTCTGGTGGTGACGAACTAATTATAACCACGCAAAACACCTAAAATGTATTTATGTGTATGGTCTTACGCAGTATATCTACTTTAGTATGGTCTAAATTAGCGAATTATAACGATTGCTGGTGCCGAATTAAGGTGACGGGAAACCGTTCGCTGAGGGCAGCAAATAACCGTTCGGTGTGGATATCCTTTGTGAAGTTGTCGAGAAGTGGACGGATTTTACGAATGAAGATGATTTGCTGTATTGATTTAGATATGATATGAGTTTAAGACCTGCTCTAGGAATAACTCAAATTGAACTCCTCCCCCTTCAGGAAGTACGAGTAATGGAGTCATGCGGCGTCGTTCACAGTCCTAGTAGAGTTAGCTAATATGTAGTGCACAAAACTTGCTGCACAATATTTACTTAGTAAGAAAAAGAGGTAAAATAAAAGAAGCTATTTTTTTAAAAAGTTGTAGTGACAACTCGCACTTCGAAACAATGTGACTTAATAATAAACCGGATAAACCGGATTTATAAAAAAGCTAATCGTTTCGTCGTAAATGAAATGAAATAATTTATTTGCTCAATCTTATACAATTCGTTAATATCGTTAATATAATTATTTATTTCAAATTAATGTACTTTTTGCTTACCGTATTCTAAGTGTTCCTTAACGCAACAGGGATGTCGAGAGGTGTGCGCCGCTTTCTACCCACTGGCTGTTGCCAGTCACTGTGCCCACTCGCGTCTTATGCATATTTTACTTCCACCCCTGGAGCATATAGCTCTAACGACTCCTCTCTAGATGGCCAATGAAGGCAAGCCAGAACTGATAGGCCTGAGAGTCTTACGGGTCCCCTTGGGGTCCACTCCGACCGATCAAGACACGCCGAAGACTGAGACCCTGGCCGACTCTCTGGAGCACTCGGGTCTTGGGTTCGTGGGGTCCAATTTTTTATGTCAGCTGGTGCATTGTTTTTGTCATCTGCGAAAAGTATACATTTAAGTATACATCCCTAAGTTGCTCCCCCGAGGAACACCAGACTTAACTTCACGAAAGTCTGAGCGGTATTTAACTTTAGTAAAGCTCTTCCGAATTTTTTCTAGTTTTACAATCACGGAGATTAATTTATAAATTATATGTTACACTGCGCACACCTTTCTACACCTCATACCAGTAATACTCAAGTTTTGTTAGTAGTCTACTATGGTCAACTCAGTCAAAAGCTATACTTAAGTCGAGAAATATTGACAACACTGGTAAGGTCATTGGGCGTTTTTGACCCGCTTTATGAATGTTCGCGTACAGACACCAAACCAGTTTTAAATTATAGATCTTAATTCCACTTTTCAAAATATGTCAAAATTTTTAATTTATCCTTGGAGAAAAAAGTTACTTATTCTAAAAAATAGGCTGAACATGTTACTTACCTATAATTCTTCAAATTACGCGTTACGGAAACAGTGTTTATTTATATCGATTTTTTGAAAGAAAATGAAAAAATATTCATGTCTTTCTATTAATTTCATCCCGAAAGTATGTATTTATTTATATTTATTATTGCTAGCCTTTAGTTCACCTACCAGATGGTAACTCGGTTCATCTACTAAACACAAGATGTCGGTAGTAAAGAAGATTTTGGAATATATAATATATTTAAGTGTAATAATAAGTCAGTTTGCTACAGTGTACATAACTAATAATAATTATAAGGATGTAAGGAAAAAAAAATAAAATAAAAATAGTGATATTTCAAAAACTAGTAATTAATTAACGTTGCAATTAATTACACACAGTTAATAAGAGTATTAGAGGCTACATTTTTACAAAATTTCAGCCAAATCGACCGAACGGCTTTTACCGAACATTTTGTGCGGGGTTCTTTCAATCGTGAAGATGGAGTTTGGGTTTGGCCTTCGTAGTGGAAGGACGCGTCCGTGCGCGTCCTTCTGAGTATCCAAACACAGTAGGTAACAAAAAAAAGGCAGCGCGCACGTGCATCGCTCTTTGTGTGACTTGTCGAGTGTGCCGAAATTCCACCGCGTGCGACTATGTGCCATACTGCGTTGGGTTAAGATATCAACCTTGGTCGTACCAGCGGCCGATTACTTCGGACACAGGCGAATCATCACGTCAACTGTCCTGCAGCTCTGCAGCCCCTGGTCAACATGCTGAGAACCTGGTGAGCACGTTCCAATTATAACCCTACGAGGAGCTCTCTTGACGTTATTTGACAGAGCCTCGGCGGCAACTGTATCCATGATAAATTGATATTGGTACCGGTATCAACAAAAACACTATAAGTAAACTGCCTATAGTACCTACTCAGAGTATAACATAGAAAGCAAGCCAGCTCATGGCCTTATATGTTAACAATTAATCAATCTACTTTACCAGTTTACAATAACTGATTGTTAGGCGAATATCTGTCATCTGTGTAGGTAATAACAAAAAAAAAATGCAAACATGACACGGTATGAATTAAGGGATGGTCTGATTTGTTTTCAAAGGTTTATATGAAAGGTAACCGTTACTCATGTAAATCTAATTTAGTTGAAGCTTTAGTTCATATACCTACCAACACCCACTCATTATACAAGTAGGTAAAGATCATTGCGGCATAAAAAAAAGTCGTTGCTGGATGTAACTGGCAAGAAGACAGGCGCGTATTTGTTATTGGGTCCCTAAGTATTTCTTTTATTCTCAGCATCAACTTTAGCCTTGGATAACGTAGTCTTTGTGATTTTTGGGTTGCACAAGTTTGGCGCGTAAAACTAGCAGGCGCTATGAATGATCAGTTACGGGTACGCGCTTCGCTTGGGCGCTACACGTGCGTTACAAACAAGAGACAAGTGTCACAAAAAAAAGCACGGATAAGGACAATGGACAAAACGCATGTTGGACCCCAAAAAAAAGGTAGCAAAAAAGTACTTATGAACCTTCGCACCCAAATAACGATAAAAGAAAGAAACTGACCTTTTATCGGTTCAGGTGCCAGATGTCAAATTTGACTTACTAAATCGACCGTTTGCCGGCATTCCGGCACTCCAAGGGTTGGCTGTTATGGTTGAAAAGAAACTAACTATAAGGTGCCTCCTAGCAATAGCATGCAAATCGCATGTTTGTTAAGTAAGTATATAAAGTTATGGTTTTAATTGAAACTCAGACATACTCGTAGGTACCGAGGTCACGCCCACAACAGGAATAACTGAATGTTGTTTCTTTCTTGATATTTTTTGGTAAAAATGGTTTAGTTGTGATTATTTCATTATGGTGACAATTGTGCTTGCTGAGTTAAATGAGTTGAAAGAATGAAATAGGTACGGAGTTGCCTTGTGCATTTTTGTGTATGTGACACTGATAACATGAGTGACGTGTGAGGTGTGAGGCTCCCGAGTGTAAGTTGTATACATTGGATGACGTCTAATATTATAGTGAGTGCAATAATTAAGTCTAATAGTGCCGTCATCGATAAAATTACTTCGCGAAACATCTCTAGACAAACATCCTAGCGGAAGATCATCACTACAACCAGTTTTTACCCTGCACTTCACCACCAGTCGAGACGTGGTGTAAGCTGACTATGGAGACTCAGTGTTCTGATTCTGAAATTATGTTCGAAAATGGAACTTCACCCTTCGACATCGACTCTACCTACTGGTACACATCTCGTACGTATCTGACTTATATGGAAAGAGCAATCGACATTAAAAATGCAAACATTCCAAATCACTGCCAACAACAAGCGAAAAGGCGGCAATCAGATCTGAGGAATTTTTACTTTACCACACACTAGAGAATCAAGAAGCAACTTTTATGACACCACGGAACGAACAATCATAATATCACTGAATAATGGAAAACAATTAAGGACAAATCACTAAGGACAAAAATAACTATGACATACCTGTCTTTTAGAAAGAAACGAAAAGTGGAAAAAAATTATGAGCTCGGTTGGAACTCGGACCCGCGATCTGGGATACACGCCTATCGTCTTAATAGTTTATGACACATGTCACCAACGACGACCGTGTCAACTACAATACCTACTTAGATCAGCGCATAGAAGGCACTCGGAGCAACCGCATCGCAATCGCAGTCATCATCCTTTTCGTACATATTTACACATTTATATATCTATCTCTCCCTATTACTGGACACGATGCTGGTATTCGGTCTGGTTCTCTCTTCCGTCAACTCCTATCCTTGACTGCACAAGCCCTACACTCCCAACCTGTACTTATTGGCGCTCTGGTTTCTCGGGCAGGAGGGCTAGTTGAGCACGCCAAGGCGGCAGACGATGGAGAAAATGCGCGAGAAAACCCCGATACACGTCCTAACTCGGTGTGGATAAGTCCGGTCGGAGGTCGTTAAACCACCGTATTATACGTCTTTGACCGACGACCTGGATCGTACTAGTACGTGCATTAGAGTAATCTCGACGAGTTTTTCCGTCCCTCCCTCCTTCGTGTGACCAACGCCTCCGAGTCCTTGCAGCTGAACGGCTGGCTGCTGTGGCCACTTTACGGGTACGGTTACGGTACGGGTTCTTTCAATCGTGAAGATGGTTTCAATTTATCACCTATCTGGGGACCAGTGATTCAGAAGTTCAGACCGTGAGATGTGTCTTCGGATCGATGCGCGGATATTGTGACGTTGTGATTGTCGTGTGTTGTGCCGATAACATTTAGTAAAATGGTAGACCTAACTTTTTCTATCTAACCATGCGTTTAAATTTGAAGTGACTTCCCGCTGGGTAGGCGAACATTTCTAGCCAGATCGCCGTTGACACTTCGCTGATTCATCACTCATGTCATCAGTCAAGCCGCGACCATGCATGACACATGAAACTGTGTCGAAACGTCGGTATAAAAAGGTAAATTAACTGTAATGTGTACAAAACGCGAAAGTTTAAAATGTTATGTTAAATCAAATCAAAATCAAATCAAATTATTTATTTTTCAAGTAGGCATGTTACAGTGCACTTTTGAACGTCGAATTAAAAATAAATAAAGCAACACACCGGCTCTAACATGCATTAATTTGAAAAAAAAATACAGTTCAGTTCAATTTTAAATAGAATCTTTAACAAATTATAAATGATTACTTAGAGCAATTTATTGATGCTGCACACACAGATATCAAAATTAAAAATAATAATTTCACAATAGGATCGTCATCTTAAAAGTAAAAGTTGTATAAAAAAAAATACTTGTCTAGAAGTTTCTAGAATGAAATCTAAATGTCATAAAAAATATATAATTAGTTAAGACTAAAATTAAAATTACAGTTAATAACTAACTTTTTTAAACAAAAATAATAATAATCCTTAATCCCATGGTGCTGTATCATTCATGTAGTCTTGTGTACTGTAATAAGCTTTAGATATTAGTTTACGCTTTACAAAAGTCTTAAATTTATTAATAGAGAGTGCAATTATTTCTACTGGGAGTTTATTATAATACCTTACACAATTGCCCATGAATGAGTTTTTTATTTTATGGAGCCGAGTGGTGGGTACTGCGAGCTTATCCTTATTTCTAGTATTAATACTATGTATATCACAATTTTTCCTAAAACATGCATTGTTTTTATGTACATACATAATGTTTTCATAAATATATTGACAGTGCAGTGTCATAATATTAATCTCTTTAAACTTATCTCTAAGCGAGTCTCTACGGTTCATCTTATAAATCGATCGAATAGCCCACTTCTGCAGAACAAAAATTGTATTAATCTCTGAAGCACTGCCCCACAGTAGAATACCATAGGACATAATACTATGAAAGTAACTAAAATAAACTAATCGAGCTGTCTCCACGTCTGTTAACTGACGGATCTTGCTCACGGCAAAAACTGCAGAGCTCAGTCTATTCGAGAGATTAGCAATATGGGGACCCCATTGGAGTTTAGAATCTAATGTTATACCAAGAAAAGTCGTACTGTCAACTAGTTCCAATTCCTCATCTTTCACAAAGACACTCGCCAGCTCGTGCTTAACGTGATTCGTGACAAACTTAATACCTTTAGTCTTTTTCTCATTCAATAATAAATTATTAACATTAAACCAATTTACTACTTTAGAAATAGCATTGTTTACATTATTACAAGCTTGTTGCTGTCGGTTGACTTTGAAGATAAGTGACGTATCGTCTGCAAACAATACTATATCATGGTGGGTCTTTACGAGGTATGGCAAGTCGTTTATGTAGATAAGGAAGAGAAAAGGGCCCAATATTGATCCTTGCGGTACACCCACAGAGACCAGTGACCCGGGTGATCGCTGCCCATTAATGTCGACCCTTTGTATTCTTCCTTGCAAGTACGACTTAAGTAAATTCAGTGCCGAATCTCTGACTCCATAATAGTGGAGCTTCCTGATCAGTGTTTCATGACAGACGCAGTCAAACGCCTTGGACAAATCACAGAAAATACCTAAAGCATCTCGTGACTTCTCCCAGGCATCAAAAATATGTTTGACTAGCTCAACACTGGCTTCGGTTGTTGAGCGACCCCGGGTGAATCCAAACTGCTTATGGTGCATTAAATTGTTAGAATTGAAATGTCTTACTAATTGTGACAAAACTAATTTCTCAAAAATTTTGCTGAAAGTTGGTAGCACAGATATTGGTCTAAAGTTGGTGGGGTCAGCAGTGCTACCTGATTTGAATAAAGGAGTTATTTTACTATACTTCATAAGATCAGGAAACTCACCGCAGTCGACACTGTTGTTAAATATAACTACCAATTCAGGCGCTATAATTTCTATAAGGGATTTAACAGCATGGACAGAGACTCCCCAAAGGTCACAAGTTTTTTTGATATTTATTGATTTAAACGCCTTTACTACATCTGAGGTACTAACATGTTCAAAATGAAGGCCTCTATTACATTCTGGAGCGTTATCTTTTAACAATGTGATGGCAGACGAAGGTGACGAATTTAAATGCATTGTTGTAGATACTGGTATCTCAGTGAAAAATTTTTCAAATTCTGTTGCTACTTCTAAATTGGATTCAATTATTCTATCATCAATTTTTAGTTTAATATTATTAATTGCGTGCTTCGATCTACCAGTCTCCAAATTAATTACTTTCCAGGTAGCTGTAATAACATCCGGGCTATTTTTTATTTTCTGGCTTAAATAATCGCGTTTAGCTATATGACAATCTATTTTAAATCGTTTAGAATACTGCTTGACATGTTCTTTAAATTCATCACTCGTATTAAACCGACGTTCCTCATACAGAGCATACAGTGCTTCTCTACGTTTATGTAAGTCCACAGTAGCCCACTCACTAAAAACTGGTGCACCACCAACCACGACCGTTTTTGCAGTAAATATCGCATTATAATGTCTCATAAACGTGTGAAAGAACGAATTGTACATGTTATTTGGACTCATGTCAGAAGGCAGAAATGGAAGCGCCTGAACTAGACTGATTTTCATTCTTTCCACACGATCCATGGTTACCGGTACAAAAGTTATTTGTTTTCTCAGAGTATTTTTCTTTAATGTCTCAAATACAATTAATTGGCCCAGGTGATCTGACTCTAATTTACTGATTACACTTTTGTTACTAGGAAAAATATCCGTGAAAATGTTATCTATACATGTGGCACTAGAAGCCGTCACTCTAGTTGGCTCCATAAATATGTGACTAAGATTACTAGATTTGAAAAGATTCAACAATCTGCAACTTATTGTTGAATCTTATGTTACTTTTATGTTTTATGTTACTTATTTACTTTGATCACTTAGAAACAAATAATGATTTAGGGCAATAGAGTTTGCAAGAAACATAGTTGATTTGCCCATACACTTTAAGAAATAAGGTAAATTAGCATTATCAGACCAGCTCGTGTCAAGCCATTAACATTGGCAACACTGCAATATTGCATCGTCATGTGACATGGATGAAGATGTAAAGAAACCAGGTAATAAACAAATACAATCCCGTAAAACTCTCGTTGTGTTTGGGTTTGTTATGCTTGATGAGTAGTATAGGTGATTGTTATAGGGGGAAAATAGTCATTGGTAGGTATACAATCTGATGATGGATTCTTTAGATTGGATTTTGAAATTACCAGCAATAAAATTCTTAATCCGCACGTATTACGTTTGACCATTCGTTTGCATTATCTACTTTTAAGAATGCAAACTCTCGGAAGTTAAAACATTTAACGATTATCTATCAAGCCCGATGCGTTGTGCTTTTCGAGTATAATCGTATATCCTCAATAGTAGAAATGGTAGACCGTGTTCCAATATATGTATTTTGGGAATCCTTGCATGGCCTGTTTTTATGAAGAGTGTAAACTCCGCAGTGTTTGCAATAAAACTGTTATAAGAACGTGGTTGTTGGGTAGCGCCCCGTCTATTAACATTGTGTTGCCACTGGGAACATAAAGGTGTGGGCTTGGTGGTAGCGAGCGCGACCGCGGCGGCGAGCGACCGGTAACGCTCGCGGACGGCGCTTGCGGTGCTCGCCCTTGCGCCGCGTCGCTCCTCGCTATTTTCAGCCACACATTCCTCGCGACTGTTTTTCAATCTAATGTGAAACGCATAACGCGCACGCTGCTTTGCGCCTTTGTTTTTGTCGGTCGTCGCACAAAACGAGTAAATATTGTAGTTCCGATTTTTTTACAACAATGATTGGTTCACGATGTGTTGAGTGCTGAATGTGTTAAGTGGATGTGTGACGATGCTCCAAACTGGTGATAAGTGGAGCCTGTGTCTATCAGCTGAGTTGAGTGTGGACCGGAGTTGACGTAAAACGTCGGCGATGGGCCCCATGCGGCTGCCGCCGACGCCCGAGGAGGAATCTTCTCCTCAGGAATTTCACACTTCTCCAACCAATTTTACCACGAGATGCGACCAGTAAGATATAATATATTTAATTTAAGGTTTTACTTATTTACTATACAATAAACATTTGTATTTGTGTAGGATATAATCAATCAATCAATATGCAGTGTATCTGTCATAGCATATCTCTCTAAAATACATTTTGGAGTTTATGTAGGTGTACAAACTTCATAGTTTGTAAGTCAAGAGAGTAGGAATTTGTGCAATGCGACTCTTATCTGAATCAATAAAGTAATTGAGGAAGGTCAATACAAAAAAGTTCTTATTCCATGGGCAAAATGGTTCTTATTCCATGGGTAGATATATCTGAACTGAAATCTTCAATCAGATTACGCGAACGTTTTTCACCTATCATACAAAGAAAATCGTCGAAGTAGAACAAGTACGTCACGGTAAATTAATTAAAAACTGATCCAGTTTGAGTCTGACCCTCGCTGAGAGGGCTCCGCACAATAATATAAATTTCACATCTATATACAAAGTGTTTTGCCCATCCTGTGAAAGACAATAAACAATTTTTCATTTTAATTCTGTAAATTACACCAAGTTAGGGGTTATAATATAATGTTTTAAAGCTTCAAAAATCATTTATATACAAACTTTCCTTATTTTATAATTTAACTTAATTCTGTTAACTCTGTTGTTATATAAATCACCAAATACACATGAAATATTAACCTCTTACGGTTCTTGAGATTCTTGGACCGTAGGACGGACAGCGGAAGCTTTACAGTAATAGCTGTAATAGCGGTTGTTACCTTATGGAACCTTAAAATGAATGTCCACCGGTTCTCGATAATTGTTTACATTTTGGCTGGAATGTGTGTGTAAGTCACGAACTATTTGTATAATGACACGTACAGTTGCGGTATAATGCGGCTTCCTGTGGCCGCGGCTCGGGGCGCGCGACTCGCCGCGTCACGGGCACGTCACCGCCGCGACGCCCACCCTTACTCTTCACTAACAGTCGGCTCTCAGGATATTCAAAACCAAATTGAAATAATTTATTTCGGAACATGTCCATAGAGTGTTAGTATACATTCCCTTAATGATATGTTAGTTAAACGTATCCTAAACAATGAATTAATAATTAGTATAATAAATTATAAACTAAGCCCCTGGAAGCCATGTGCACTGTGTCCCAGTGCTTCCAGAAGGCGCAAGCAGACGACTCTAATACTGGGCGCAGAAGGCTATTGGGACTGTCACGCACGCGACGCATCAGGGAGGCAGTTCGTTTGCGTATTATGGCACTGAGACAGACAGTGCACGCCTCCGCGAACATACCTGACGCGCTGCAAAAACGAGGCAGTCCCAACAGCATCCTGAACCCATTATTATACTGGATGCGTAAGGCATTGTAGTCTTTTTTAGTATAATTTGTCCACAGGCTACACGTGTAAAAGGTCTGACAAAACGCTTTAAACAGCGTTATTTTGACATTCCCATTACACCATGCAAACCTGCGAGACAACATATTACACCGAACCGCCAATGCCCTACGCTCCCTTTCCATGTCCACGTCGTCCTGAAGAGTATCGGTAACCCAGTGTCCGAGATATTTAAAACGTGTCACCCTTTTAAGAGGAACACCACACAAGCTGACAAATGGTATTGCGTCGTAAGCCTTGTTACCTGCTTTATAAACTAAAAGTTCGCTCTTGCTTGTGTTATATCTCAGACCATGGACGATGGATATGGACGATGGGTTGTCCTATTTACAAAACGCGAAAAAAAATAGGTTACATTACAACCGAGGTCCCATTTCTCGAACGGTAGTAGACTAATCATTATGGGTACATGATTTGTCAAATTAAATGGGTTTCTATGACAACATACTAATAATATTAGGCCCACTTGCACAACCGAGGGTTAGCCGCTAACCCGAAGTTAACCTGTCAAATTCCATACAAATAAACGCATAACTCCGGGTTATGTGTATAAACTAGGGTGATGCAAATGGCCCTTAGAATAACACCGTTCGGTAGCTAAGACCAGCTCTTTTGGCCCGGGTCTGGCTACGAACGATGCATTTGCGGCTGAGTCAAGTTATTGAAAGTTCATTTGTTAATCTTGTTAAGTTCTAAAAACTACACATGGCTTGTACAAAACTAAATGGGAGTAGACTTTTATAAGACGCGGCTCTGTTTCAGTCGATCTACCACGGATGTCTTGGAATCCATATTTTTTTTATTGCCGGTTGCGAGACGTTTCAAACTTACTCTAGTGTCACATTCTTCGCGGAATACAAGTTTGGAATAACTAACCGACTACTGATACTTAAATTGAGCCTCGTCAGCGTCAATTTGAGAAGTATTTTTATTCGAAAGAAGATATTGACAAAATGACAAGCAGCAAGAGATTTCTTACATGATATAGATCTTATGATATAGTCCAAATAGTCCAATAGTGGCCTAGGGTTACAATGAGGACTACCGCGAGTGAATTCGCCGCTAGGGCCGCTAGTGAAACGTGGGTCCTATGAAAAGAGGTTATATGTCATTTTCAGTACATTTCTGATTAGCAGGGATCGGACAAAAAGTGCGGGTGATGTTTGTATTCAAACTTCCGTGTGACATGTAGTAACGAAATAGTATTGATGAAGTAACAAAATAATCGTAAATAAATCTATGCATGGAATTAATAATACTGGTGGTAGTTAGTATAGTTTTTTTCTACGTTTCTGACATGTTTGGTTGTCTCCAAATGTCTTTTAATATTGCTTACCTTCGTTGGTACGAGTATATCTTGATTACAGCAAGAGCAGTATACGTGTTTGTCACGGTACGTACCTCCAAAAACGAAAAATTGCCACAATATTCGAGTAAAGATGACATTTTACAGCGTTTTTTTAATTCATTAGTAAATATAAATTTTAGCTAAATATTATAGAGAAGACAATAGCTAAACAATAAAGAAAGTCAATTTATTGTTCATCTGATTGACAATGTCAGTCAAAAACGTATGGTTTGACGTCACCCGCACTTTTTGTCCGACCCCTGCTGATTAGCTTTTGAGTTAAGTCGTGCTTTTCTTTAAAAATGTGCTCTTTTAGAGGAATTATTACATAGACATAGATTAAATACTAAAAAAATATTATTTTGGCTATAAAATAAGCTTTAAATTGAAAGTGTTCAATAACACGGCTGTACATTTTGAGGTTTGTTTATAAAAAAACGTTGCTATTTGTCAAAAATATTATTGTTATCAAACTTGAAACTACTAAAAAGTAACTAATAAATAATACAAATGCCAAATAAAACAGTCAGAAGTTTTTAATATAGAAATAAGTACAGTCGCCATCAGCTAGTCTATGATGGTCGGGTTTTTATCGTTTACCGACGTTGCTGTCACGTTCTAACAAGTATGTATGTGCGAAAGTGACGCATAGCGTGATAAGCGATAAAATGGCAACCATGCTAACCCCACATATATCGGAGCGTCCGAGGTGGTCAAAAATATCTGAACACGCCTCTATTGTCAAGCCGTTAGAGTGCTTGTTCAGATATTTTGAACGCTTCGGACGCTCCGATATATCTGATGGCGACTGTACAAACCTGAAATAAATAATAATAAAAATGTATTATCATTTTCTTACTTCATCTTTAGTGCCAATATTAACATATAATTACGCAAATGTTGATTTTGACCAGGTTAAACTATTAAAGAACTATATTTGGTTGTAAAAATAGCGCGAATAGTAGGTAATTAACTGTTTTATCAAATATTATCCCACAAAAACGTATTGTATTGTATCACGGGCTGGTTTCCGCAACTCGACGGCTAGCGCCTATTTTGCGTAGCAAGGATGGCGGGATGGCTAGTCAGCTAGCCATCCCAACTCCTCGAGAAATTCTATCAACTCTCTCCATCACTCGTTCATGACATTCATGCACAAGACTTGATGTAATAGTGTGACTCTTCAGAGCCATTAGCGCTGCCATGCTGTCGGAGAGTATACGGATGGAGGATCCTACTACCTTCCTTGCGTTGATGGCGGCTGCCGCATTTATGATGCCCATACATTCAGCTTGGAACACTGAGTTGTGGACACCTAGCGGAGTGCTAATTTACATGTTCAAAAACGTATTACCCCTTTAATTTTCTAAAACACAGAATCTACACAACACTGAAAAATACTTAGAATCTAATGTGCCTCTTTTAACATGGAAATTAATGAAAAATAGTCAATTCTAATATTGGTTTCGCGCCATATAAACTAATCCTATAGTTGACGATTTCTAACAATGAACTTTTGACACATCGAAATACCCTTAGAATGTAAACGCGCAAGACACTTTGGAATTATAAACAAAATCCCAGAAGGATATTACATACAACTGAAGGGGTGTTTACAAAAACAACATAACTAACATTTTTTTCGGATTTGTGTTTTTGATGTCATCTTGTTCAAGTCCAAAAGATTAACGAACGGTGAAAAAATGGTAGTCCAAAAACTATTATGTAAAGCTTTGTCAATAAAATAATGAAACTCCTATCCCAAAATAAGCCCTACCACTACCCCTGCAATTATTTTAATAGCAAAGCACTAATATGGAGATATGCATATTTCGATACTTCAACCACGTTATTTTTTTATCACAAGCTAAATAAAAGAAACTAATATGTTATTAAGAAATAACGGGGTGCAAGATTGTAATAACCAAGACGGGTATAAACACACAACATTTATTATTCAATTATTCAAATTCAACAGTGATCAAACAATTAACTTTCCTTTAACACAAATCACCTAAGCAACAAGGATTCTATCTAAATTTATTTTAAATCTATAAATCAAGTTAACTTTACTCAAGCTAAACTAAATTATAACCGTTGGGGGTAGGTATATTAAACAATCAGACAAACAGGACTTTAAAGTTAACCGTTATTTTTCATGGCATTTATAAATTCATATTTTAATAACTTGGCGTCATTACTAAAGCGGAAAAACAACTGGTTATATAAAATAACTAACTGTGAAACTATTTTAAAAAAACTGAACTTTAACAACGTAATAACTAATTAGGTAGCAATCTCTAAAGTTACTCCATGTACAAGTTATTGGAAAACAACGTGCAAATCTTATACTTAATTTACCTATATAAATCAACTATTTAGCTTATCACAACTAATACGTCGAGTTTAAAATCGTTATCTACTAAGGAAAACTATAGCAAACAAGCACTGTGATTAAAACAAATTAGCTTCAAGATCTAATAAAATAAGTACACGATTTTAACAATGAATAATTATTTTAAACTAAAAAGTACTTATCTCTGCCAGCACTTAAAAACACCACTTGTCTCTCAAATATCCGCAAAAATAATGCATGCACCGGTTGAAGTTTTTAACGAAGGTGTTGGGATCTCCCTCCAATACTCCGCGCTTCTGCTATTGGATTACGCTGCCTCCGCCAATCAGGTTGCGAAGATACAGTGGCGTGATCGGCGCAAACGCCGCCGATTGGTCCATTTTGGCGGGAATGCTGCCGCTACGGATATGACAAACTAGCGGCCGCTAGCGGCCGTAGTCAGAACTATGTGGTTTGAAGCCTCGATGGCAGTGACAGCGCTGCACTGACGAAACCTCAGCGCCATCTAGTGACTGCCAGCGAGACTGCCAAGGCCCTTACTCACACTCGTCCATCCTGACGACTTTGCGACTCTGCAAAGGAGAAAAATTAAACCAGGATTATTTGTTCAAAACATTATTAAAATTGAGTATAAAAATCTATGTTGATAACCAATCTTATTCCAAGAGTTATCCACTGACCAAATTTCATTTATTTATTCCATACTCCAACCATTAATCATTTCTCATTTATGTTCCAAAACCATTATTTAATATTCCAAAACCAATAGCAACCAGTTTTTATTCGATAAGATTGCGATATCCAAATGTTTTAGCAAATTACAAATATATTATTCCAATAAAAAACATAATCCAATATTATTCCAAGTATTCATGTTTTACTTATCCTTAGTAAAAAAAATGCAAACCTAAGGCCAATTTACCCTTCAAGAAGATCAATTAACTCCTCTGTACTATCTACCTCGCTGTCATCAGAACTGCTCTCTTGGACATCAGTCTCCCGCTGGAACCTTTTGATTGAGTCTGAAGACACCAAAGCTTCAAACCGCTTATACCCCTTTACACCTTTAAGTGAAGTAATTACGTACCTGTCATTGCCAACCACCTTTGTTATTTTATACGGTCCGCTAAATTTTTCTTTTAGTTTCCGTCTAACATTAATATTTCTGTCGGCAGCACCTTTCCAGAGTACTAGATCATGTACCTTGTATTTCGTTGGTGGCTTCCTTTTAGCATTAAAATGTTTTCGCATGACATCTGCCGTCCTTTTGAGATTACCTGATGCAGCACGCCGCGTCTGCTCTGCCGCCTGTTCATCATCGAAGGTGTTCCCTGCTATTCCTTGGTACCTACTGCGACTAGCGCTAAACATTAATTTAAACGGAGTAAATCCAGTTGATGAGCTCTGCAAATTGTTCATACCCCAGGTTACATTTGACAGTTTCGTATCCCAATCCCTCTCATTGTCAACGCTGCTGTTCAAGGCATCTAATAACGTCCGATTATACCTTTCAACTTGTCCGTTTGCGCGAGGACATGCTACTGCATTAATAATGTGCTTAATGAAATTGTCCAAACAGAATTGCTTAAAACTTTTGCTCTTGAAGCATGAACCGCTATCCGATACTATTCGTTTTGGGTATCCAAAAGAACAGAAGATATTAGACAGAGCACACAATACCTCCTTAGCCCTTGTTGTTTTCACCGGAACAGCCCATGTAAATTTTGTGAAGGAATCTACAATCATTAATAAATAACAGTTACCTGAACGACTCTTGCAGAACGGTCCCAAATGATCGATGTGCACAGTGTGCAACGGTTCTGCGACTTTTTCAATTGGATGAAGCTCACCCTCACGTCGCCCATACTGACTCCTTTTGTACGCACAATCTAAACAGGCGTTTATATACTTGCGAATAAATCTAGTCATGCCAGAGAACCAAAAAGTGTCCTTGATGATCTGTTCGCATCGTTTCAAACCTGGATGTCCAATACAATCGTGGTATTTCCGCAAAACGTTCCACCTGCCATACTTAGGCACCACTAACCTTTCTTCACCGCCTATAATAATTCTGTACAATCGTCCTTCTTTTAACTTATAATTGTTTTTAATTTCAGGTTCTGCTTCATGTGACTCTAGTTTTAACTTGATGATGCGTAGCTTTTCATCTTGATTTTGAAGACATACGATCCAGTCAAAGACGTCCACCATGTTGATGTCCGCTACACGCGGAGGCTCGACTGGGCTTCTGCTTAGAGCGTCTACATGACTATGCGCCTTACCTGGTCTATGTTCCACCTCCATGTCGTACTCCTGTATGAGTAACCACCAACGTGCTATTCTCGGCGTCAAGTCTTTTTTCTGGAATGTGTACCTCACTGCTGAGCAATCTGTGACAACTTTAAAGCGATTACCTGCTAGGTAGATGTGAAACCTCCGTAACGACTCCACGACGGCCAGGGTTTCGAGTTCATACGAATGATACATCGATTCTTCTTTGCTCGTTTTACGACTGAAATAAGATATAGGTTTGAAATAACCATCTTGTTTTTGAAGAAGTATACCGGCCAATCCTTTGCTGCTAGCATCGGTATGAACTTCGATGTCACCTTCCCGACGAAAGAGAGAGAGTAGTGGACGAGTTGTTAATACCTTTTTTAGCTCCTCGAAAGCAGTCTGTTGTTCTGGGCCCCATTTCCAGCTGACGTCTTTCTGTAATAACCGGTATAAGTCATAGGCAATACCTGCATAGTTTTGGACAAATTTCCTGAAATAGCTGGTAAGGCCCAGAAACATTCGCAGTTCATGAATGTTGCTCGGTTCCTTGTACGCTGCCACAGCTTCTATTTTTTTACTACCAGGCCTTATACCTTCCTCGCTGATCTCATAGCCCAAATAGTCAATTTTAGTTTGCAAAAAGAAACATTTTTCAAGATTTAAAGTTAATCCAGCATCTCTTATTATCTGCAACACTACCTTCAAAAGGTCCAGACCTTCCTCTACGGAATCTGTAGGAAGAAGAACATCGTCAATATAAGGCAAAACCTTGTCATGACGCAGAGATGAAAATATGCGATCCATCAACCTCTGAAATACGGCGGGTGAATTAGCAAGGCCAAAAGGCATGCGGAGGAATTCATAGTGTCCTTCAGGAGTTATGAAACCAGTCTTATGGATCGAATCTTTAGCTACAGGAATCTGATAAAATCCTTGAGACAAATCGAGACTCGAAAAATACTTTTTACCACCTAGCTTCTCAATGTGGTCCTCGATTACCGGAATGGGATATTTATCTTTTACAGTGATGCTGTTTAGTTTTCTAAAGTCAACGCAAAGTCGAAAATCTCCATTTTTCTTGCGAACTAAGATAATCGGGCTCGCGTAATTGGAAGAAGACTCCCTAATGATACCATTAGACAACATATCCTCAATTTTTTCTCTCATCACTGCTTTTTCAGAATACGACAACCTGTAAGGTCGATAACATACGGGTTTGTCGGAATTTAACTCGATATTCAGTTCGACTTTATTGGTTACACCCAATTCGCTTGTATCTACTGAAAAACAGTCCGAATATTCTTGCAAGATTTGATTTAGTTGGTTTAAAACACTTTGGTCCTGTACCCCACAATTAATTTTATTGATATCTACTTTCATAATTGAACTAGCCTCAACGTGAGTTTCTGCTGGAGCAGAGCACACTGATTCTTCTGCGACATGCCCACGAACTAACAACTGACCCTTTTGAAAGACCAATGGATTATTGCCCTGATTTATGACCAGAACGAATTTGACTGGGGTACAAAAGATAGAGGACGGGATATTGTACTGAATGTCCTTGAAGTGGCATGAACGAGCATCGACAAACAACAAAGTTGACTCCTGCACGACCTCATTAGTAAAAATGCCAACAAATTGGGCCGTATTACCAGGAATGACAGTATCTGTGGAACACATTAAACTTACCTTGGTGACCTCAGAGTCATCGTCGATTGAATTTATATGAACTGTCTCCTCTGGTAGACCAACCTGCTCTGCTTGCTTTGTTGTGTCACGCTCTGCTTGCTCTGTTGACCCCCGCTTTGCATTCTCGTATGTGACCGTGTGTCCCTGTATGACCAACCTATGCTGCTTATCATTAAGAATTGGTTGGCCTATATAGATATCGGCTTGCTTCAAAGGAACATTGACCACCACAGCACCTGACTTGACTGAAATTCCGTCAATAATGAACTCTCCCGTCACCAGACCACTAGACATAACTGGCGAACCACTAAACCCACTAACGACAATGTTACATGGTTGTAAATCAAGAGATAATTTTCTTGAGCACTCCAATGTAATCAAATTAACTTGAGCCCCTGTGTCTAAATAAGCCCTCACTGGTTGACCATTAAAATTGATGTCTTTAAAATAACAATCATTTACCTGTGGATCTACGAAGTTGACAGTAGCAGTCTTCCGGAAACATTGCTCCGTCTTGTGATTGGTTTTCCCGCAGATGTCACATTTAATGGTGCTGGGGTTCTTTGGGCAGAACCGCACAATGTGACCCTGTTCCTTACACAAGAAACAGATCACTGATGATCTGTTTGATAATGACGACGTTGCACTCTTCTGTTCCGCCGCAACGACTGCCTTTGAAGAGCTAGAAGCGTTATCCCGGCTACGCGCTACAGGAAATCGTTGATTCGGGAAAACTTTTTTGTCGTCGTTCATACACAAGAATTGAGAATATAATTCACCAGGAGTCCTGAAATTGCCCGCCCTTGCAGAGGTTTTTAAATGAAATGGCAACCCTTCTATGATACACGACACAGCATTTTCCCCGGTAATTTCACACTTAGTTAATAAATTGCATTTGGAGTAAAAATAGTGCGTCATAGTCTCAGAAAATATTTTTTTTCTATTTATCATTTCCTTAAGAGCCTCAGCATAATCTCTGTTTTGAGGAAAAGCCTCCAAAATTCTCTCCTTCCATTCCTGCCACGTCATTTCATAGCTTCGCAGGGCATTGTGCCACATTTTCGCAAGACCAGACAAACGTGCCTGCATATAGTAACTTTTTACACTATCAGACCAACCGTGTATTGCTCCCAACTGTTCAATCTTGTTGAGCCATTGCTGCGCTGGTAACTCGGATTTCTCAGGATCAAACTCCGGGATGATGTCAGGTTTCACCATTACTCCATAATAATTTGGATTGATCCTACCAGGTTCATCCAGCGAAGCAGGCGGCTCGCGGTCCACAGACTGTCGCGGCCGCCAAGGTGCCCAACGCCTTGGTGTCCGCTCGCGGCTGTGCCTGCGGCTACTGTTGCTGCGATCCCTCCTTTCAGATTGCTTGTTGTCCCACCTCACTGGGCTACGGGACCTGCTCCTACTACGTGAATCCATCCCACTTCTGAAAATGTAAAGCTTTGTCAATAAAATAATGAAACTCCTATCCCAAAATAAGCCCTACCACTACCCCTGCAATTATTTTAATAGCAAAGCACTAATATGGAGATATGCATATTTCGATACTTCAACCACGTTATTTTTTTATCACAAGCTAAATAAAAGAAACTAATATGTTATTAAGAAATAACGGGGTGCAAGATTGTAATAACCAAGACGGGTATAAACACACAACATTTATTATTCAATTATTCAAATTCAACAGTGATCAAACAATTAACTTTCCTTTAACACAAATCACCTAAGCAACAAGGATTCTATCTAAATTTATTTTAAATCTATAAATCAAGTTAACTTTACTCAAGCTAAACTAAATTATAACCGTTGGGGGTAGGTATATTAAACAATCAGACAAACAGGACTTTAAAGTTAACCGTTATTTTTCATGGCATTTATAAATTCATATTTTAATAACTTGGCGTCATTACTAAAGCGGAAAAACAACTGGTTATATAAAATAACTAACTGTGAAACTATTTTAAAAAAACTGAACTTTAACAACGTAATAACTAATTAGGTAGCAATCTCTAAAGTTACTCCATGTACAAGTTATTGGAAAACAACGTGCAAATCTTATACTTAATTTACCTATATAAATCAACTATTTAGCTTATCACAACTAATACGTCGAGTTTAAAATCGTTATCTACTAAGGAAAACTATAGCAAACAAGCACTGTGATTAAAACAAATTAGCTTCAAGATCTAATAAAATAAGTACACGATTTTAACAATGAATAATTATTTTAAACTAAAAAGTACTTATCTCTGCCAGCACTTAAAAACACCACTTGTCTCTCAAATATCCGCAAAAATAATGCATGCACCGGTTGAAGTTTTTAACGAAGGTGTTGGGATCTCCCTCCAATACTCCGCGCTTCTGCTATTGGATTACGCTGCCTCCGCCAATCAGGTTGCGAAGATACAGTGGCGTGATCGGCGCAAACGCCGCCGATTGGTCCATTTTGGCGGGAATGCTGCCGCTACGGATATGACAAACTAGCGGCCGCTAGCGGCCGTAGTCAGAACTATGTGGTTTGAAGCCTCGATGGCAGTGACAGCGCTGCACTGACGAAACCTCAGCGCCATCTAGTGACTGCCAGCGAGACTGCCAAGGCCCTTACTCACAATTATGTTTGTCAAAATATGCAATTAAAATATCCTCCATACTACTAATATTGTGTTTATGTACAGTCAAGGGCATAAATATATGTACAACTTTTTCATTACTTTATATGGAATCATATGGCTGAAAAGACAAAAAGTGTATAGATATTTATGCCCTTGACTGTATATAAACACAATATTTCACTTTTCAAAAACATAATGTGAACATTGATAAATTTTTTCACATATTATATTACATAGGTTGCTACTTATATATCCGGAAACAAAAAAACAAACAAACGTACACGGCTGAAAATGGTTTTATTGTTTCTCAAAGTATTCCCCTTGATGATCTATGCACTTTTGCATTCGTGTGAACCAATTTTTGAAGCACTTCTGCCACTCCGCCTGAGGTACCTCTATAACGTGTTGTTTGAATGCGTCGACAGCATCTTCAGCGGTCGAAAATCGTTGACCGCGTAATTTATTTTTATATTGGGAAATAAATAAAATCATTGGGTGCCAACTCAGGACTGTACGGCGGGTGACCCGTTAATTCCACATTTTGACCTTCCAAAAATAGAGTTGTTTCGCGTGACGTATGACAGCTTGCATTGTCATGCACATGCATACATGGCACTAAAATTATGATTATTCATTTTAATGTATTGTATTGATTTTATTTTAAATTGACATTGTTTTCTACTATTATTATGATCATCCTTTATTCGGAAATGTATTTACTTATTTCATTATTATTTTTTGTTTTTTGTTCACATTGCTATTGACAATTATTCTTACTGGGAGATATAACTCTAAACTATACAACCTTATTATTCCGCCTACATGTATTTAACATTTTGATTCATTGTTATTACTATTCGATATTTTTGATTTGTAAGTATTGACATACTTACTGTTGATTTTTATTATTAGATTAAATTGTATTACACTCATGACGATCCTTATTGGGAGATACAATTTCATTATTATCGTTAATTACTATTACTATTCTTTAATTAATTCGTGTTTGTGACGATCATGATGGAAATTCGTATAAATTTGTTGAAATGTAAACTTATAATGTAATTATCTTTCATGAAATAAAAATATATCTATCTATCTATCATGATGAAGAATGATTCTTCGTCGCTGGTTAGTTTTACGAATTTGTTCAAATACTTCCGGTAAGCGAATGGTCGTGTACCAATCTGAATTAACCGTTTTACGGTTTTCTAGTGGCACTGTAGCTACATGGCCATTAATACCGAAGAAGCAGGCCACCATTTGTTTCAATGTACTTTTTGCACGAGTAACTTTCGTGGGGTTCGGCTCATTTTGAAACACCCATACCGTTGATTGTTGCTTCGTTTCGGGATCGTATGCATAGATCCAGGTTTCGTCACCTGTATAGATGTTATAAACGGCCTTTGAGTCACCACGGTTATATTTTTTTAACATTTTATTGCACCATTCGACGCGAGCATCTTTTTGCCCCTTAGTTAAGTTGTGCCGTATCCAACGCGAACAAAATTTTTTTACCGCTAAATGATCATGAAATATGCTATTAATGATAGTCATAGAAATACCCAGAGTCGCCTCTATCTCGCGGTACGTAACATGTCGGTCATCCATTATAAGTTTTCGCACAGCCTCAATATTTTGTGGTACAACGACCGATTTCGGGCGACCTGCCTTAACTTCGTCCGTAAGCATACTAGGTCCACGATTGAACTCACTAAACCAGTGATACACAGTAGTTTTAGATGGAGCTTCATCACCAAAAGTTGAAGTTAGTTGATCTATGCACTGTTGTTGCGTTAAACCACGCCGAAAATCATAATAAATCATAGCACGAATATTTTCACGAGTGAGTTCCATTCTTGCAGCGAAATGACATTTAAAACCCGTCAAAAACAAAACACTACCGTTAATAAGAAAGAAAAAATATACCGGCCAGTACTTAAAAAAGTTCAAATTTTACCATGGAGGTCAAATATACTATTTAAGAAGATTGTAATCCCGGTTTCCGGATATATAAATAGCAGCCCTCGTATCAAGGAAAAACAAACTCGCATACTAACTCCATGCCGTGCAAACATGGCTGACGTGAAATTTCTACTTTTTTATATGGGACAATCTTAGTCAAATCGTCCTAACCCACGGTAAGCTCAATAAGGCTACTTCTAGGTATAGTTGCATCATAAAGTTTGTACGGAACCCTCGGTGCACGAGTACGACTCGCACATGGCCGGTTTTTTTTTAATTAAAAAGCTACTTTCTATGCATAAGTTTACCCTTGAAAATTGCACTTTCCGAGCATTGTAAAAGTAATGATTATATTATATAGTCTCAGTGGTATCAGCGTTATTCGTCCCATTAGTTTTTCGTTCAATTCTTAAGTTCGTCTCATTCTGTTCGCTATATGTCCCTATCATCCTAAGTCAAATTCTGTAACTGTCTTATTCTTAATAAGTCTTTCGAGACGAAGTCGAATGCTATTTTTGGGAAGGTGATGCAGACGAAAAAACTTATTTTAAGTTAAGTTTAATTTCATAATAAAAAGTTATCGCTATCAAAAGAGTTTATATCTGTAATGTACAGATCAAAAAGGTTTTACTTCTCATAAGGCCGCAGCAAAACTACTTATTCCCACAATATCGCATCAAAAGGGCTTAATACTGAAAATACATACAAAGTATGGGGTGCCATTACATTTATGTCAACTTACTTAAATACAATATCGAAAATAAAGTAATATAATCGAAATGGATTTATGTTTATCTCAATTTCCCAAAAAAAGTTTATAGTGAAAATAAGCCCTTTTGAACAGACACTCCTCATATATCAAGTTGGTGGTGCACAGCATATAACATGGGTAATGTTTTATTCTAGAGTATTGAAGTCGGTTTAACTTTCGTTATGTTAGCATGTTATTACGAAATATGAGAATTACCTTCCATAGTGAGTATTTAATCGTGTGCGTCTCTACGACCGGTTTACTCAATATGTTTTCACAGGTGCATGTGAGTGATTTGAGCCATAATATTACTAACTTAATGCAATATTAAGGCAGTTGGGTGCTTTCTTACAGTTAATAAGTAAGTTTACAATTAACAATTTATTATTTAGTTACATGTTTAATGTGTTGGTTTGGGCATTACAGCTGTTTTCTATGGGGTCTACGTGGATGATAAAATGAATAATTGCTAATTATCATGATGTTCATGATTATTACCTTATTATGAAAGCAGTCCGTACTTCTGTATAAAACAAATTTCTGGCAAAATAAATTTGGGCCGATTTCGCAACGCAGAAGAGTAAGTAATATGTTTAACAGTCTGAATATGCACTTATGTACGATTTTATTTATTTCAATAATGTTACTGCATAATAGTATAAATCAAAGAACTGCGAACCACTAAACATACAAAATAAATACCTATATGTAAAAGTTAACCAATACTCATAATTTAATTTAGGCGATGTAACAGCGCGGCTCCTTTCCATCGTCTGATCAAGCGTAGGATTCGGCCAGTTGCCCCAGACCCGCCTCAACATGAAGTGCACGTAGTGACGCGACCGCAGCTGGTGTACCCTCAGTTTGTAGCTAGTTTTCTGACGGACACGTAGGAGACCGCGTAGTCCGTGGGTAGGCCAGACTTAACGGGATCCGCAGTGCCACACTTAGTTTTACGTTTTACGTTAGACGACTTGCGTGTCTTGTTCTCCCTTTCCACCAGCGTGAACCCCTTATGCATACGGGTGCGTGAAGACTACTCCATATTTGGAGCCCGTAATTCGCACGCCCTCGAAGGCACGTTTATCCGGCAACTACCCCTTCAGGCAATCCCTTCTTTCCCCTCTCAGCAACAATGTACTATTATAACAATAGGGTTAACTCTACTGCGAACTATCTTTTTGTGTCTTTCTTATATTATAAAGAAAGAAAGAAGAAAGAAATAATTTATTTGCAAGAATATGTACAAATAAGATGTTCGGGTATTGGATAAGTTACAATATTCAGCCATTCGGCATGCAAATGTTAGTAATTTGTATCCTAAACATTATAGGCAGGTATACGTAGAAATAAATGACAAAGTACCTACAACTTGGCGGAGGTTAGAAAATATAGCAATTAATCGAAGTGAAAGTAATTTTGCGAGTGTTAAACATTATTATTACAAGTTCGCCACTAATAGAAAAACCGATTATAAGCCAACCACGTATTACACAATAAAGGTACATGGGCCTTTACTTAATTTCCTAGAAAGAGAAGAAAAGTGGAAAAACTCATGGCCTCGGGTAAAACTCGAACCCGTGACTGGTATACACGACACATACAAAGTCGCTCTGCCAACTGAGCTATCGAGATACTTCCGGTGGCCCCGAATTTCTTCACCGTACCTATTCCTCATATGCGCCTTAGGGCGCAACATATACCTTAGGAACCTTAAAAATAATTCAGCATTGACTTGTTTCCATTACTCGTTTTTAGGGTTCCGTACCAAAAGTCGGGAATCGGGACCCTATTCCCAAGGGCGGCATTACACTAGTAAGATTTACTTACGTAAGTAGGGACGCAGCTCGGCAGCGCAGCAAAAATAAGACAGTGATCTCTTCGTTGCATATAGTCCCTACTTACGTCAGTAAAACTTACCAGTTAACGTTGTCTATGGTAATCCATAAGAACACTGCTCCTATGGATTTTCATACAATATATAAGAACTGTTGTTGTTTTTTTTTTAATTTCTATAAGTGGGCACAACATCTTCCCTATTCTGCCACGTTTCTAGATTTTGCTTTTTACGCTATTTTAGCTGTCATAGCAAAACTACCGTCGTAGAGATCGGAAATTCCAATATTTACTAATTTAAGTACCTAACCTTGGCATTAGTTACCTACATGAAAAACTTCGTTTAAATACTTTAATAGTAGTTCATGCAACAGTGGTATAATAAGGGTTCTTAAAACTTGATGGTAGCCGTTACAAAACGAGACAAAGTCGAGTTTTGCAATAATAGACTCGAGAGTTTTAAGAACCAATGATGAGCTGTTGCATACCCTTGTTTTTCTACGACAGCTAAAATAGCGAAAAAAGTAAAACCTAGAAAGGTGGCTGGATGTGCAAGATGTCGTATGCCCACTATAGAAATTAACAAAAAAAAACAAACAATATTGTATGAAAATCCATAGGAGCAATGTTCTTATGGAATACCATAGACAACGTTATACTGTATACTTGTTTAATATAGCTGTCAGTCATCTAATTGACAGATAGTGTAGACCGAAGTGTTTACCAAACATACCAGTGTCGATATTTTCGTACAGTCGCCATCAGATATATCGGAGCATCTAAGGCGCCCATAAATATCTGAACACGCCTCTATTGTCAAGACGTTAGAGTGCTTGTTCAGATATTTTGAACGCCTCGGACGCTCCGATATATCTGATGGCGAATGTACTTCAGTTTAAAAAGTCCTATACTTTGGTAACCCACTCGAAAGTATCAAAATAAAATTTTATATTTAAGACGTCTGCAATAACGACGTGACGTTACGTCGTGCTTAGGTCATACTCCTTGCGAATGCAGTGCGTCACCGCATGCAGCGCAGCCGCGTAGAAGCTGAGTGTCAGCAGCAGATTTAGTAAATAAAATCCCACCAAAAACATAAATGTGAAAATGGAAGCCAAGTTCCTATTACAATATCGTTATCGGTATCGACTCCGCCGACAAAAGATCTGATATCTAAATGGGTGCTAAGTTCTGTAGAAGATAAAGCAGTTCCTTGATATTTTGAAGGCACTTATGCCTTTTTGCTTGCACAATTAAATGTGATCGTCATTTATTTTCTGCTCTTTCGTTTATAGTTTTTAAATTTCTATCGCTTGTGGTTTTAATTTCACGGCGTTTAAAACAACGGGGAGTCTGAAATTTTTCGATTTAAATAAGTTGGAATATCGTTCCGTCATCAAGTTCCTTACAAAGGAAGGGGTCAGTTCCACCGATATTTAAAAAAAGATTAGATGCTGTCGAGGACGGGGACTTGTCTTCTTCATTTTCCACTGTGAAAGAATGGAGTAAGCAATTTCGTTTAGGACGGGAGACCATCCGAGACGAACCTCGCTCCGGTCGGCCTGTGGAGGCAGTCACCGACGACTGCGTCAAGTAAGTGGAAGAGGAAGTTCTGAGTGACCGAAGATTAAAGACCAAGGAAATAGCGGCAAGAACAGGGCGTTCAAAAACTTCAGTTCTTAGGATTCTTGATGAACATCTTCACATGAATAAAGTTAGTGCCAGGTGGGTGCCCAAACTTCTTTCGAGCTTGCAACGAAGTGAGCGAAAAGCATGCTCTCAGGAAGTTTTAGATGCTTATAAAAAATGCGGAGAGAGTTTTTTGGAGTCAATTGTTACTGGGGACGAAACAATTATTTTATTTTATTCGGAAAACCAACAGCTTAAATTAACAAGGACAGATGATGTAATATAAGTATCAGCGAAGCCAGTTACAGGTTTTCACAGATAGGAATGGTGGTACTATGATCCCCTTTCCAAAATGGAATCGCTGGAGTGGCGTCGATTTGGTGAAAAGCCACCTAGGAAGGCCAGGGTTACGCAATCCACCAAAAAGATAATGGCTACCATATTCTGGGATTGTCACGGAATACTGTTGATAGACACAAAATAACGTGATACCACTGTGAACGGCAGGTATTATGCTATCCTTATTGAACAATTACGAGAGGCAATCAAGGAAAAACGTCGAGGTAAACTTATCAGAGTTGTGCGGCTACTCCACGACAATGCTCCGTTTCATACCGCTTCAATCACCAAGGCTGCTGTTGCCTGTTGTACTTCACTAGTAATGTAACAATATAAAAAATCATGACGATGCCATTTAGTGGTGCAATTTGGAAGCACTATATAAAAAAATCGTCACCGCTATGACGAACGATGTCGCTACTTTCTATGTGAATGGACGGTCTTTTAAGTTTCCTGCCCCTGCGCGGTACTTAGGAATCGGTCCGCGCGCATCGGAATTTATACACCATATATGCCTTTAAAAAAAAACCAGAAAAATATGAACTTTTCGATTTCAACATGGTCTTAAATGAATAAACTTTAATGTTGTATACAAATCATTCCAATATTTTGGCAAAATTACTGCGAAAATCCCTGTGTTTGCAGAGTATTTTTATCGAAAAATGTGCATATTCAAAATCGAATTAGATGGTATCTGTGTAAATTATTGGAAATATGGGGCCGACAGGTTCTATAAAACCATGTTGCAATAATATATCAACCCGACAAAACATATGTTTTCAATTTCATGTATTGTGTTAACAATACGAAGTCAATATAAGATTTTGTAAATATCTCGTATTAAATAGTAATTATAATACGAAGTCAAAATTTAAACACATTCATTGCATGCAAAAAATACGCAAGTAGGTATAGCGGGTTGGCACTAATAGACTAGCACGTTTGGCGGAATAGCAAAGTATAGTACATTATTGCAGAGGCCGGGAAACCGAATTTGGTGGATGAGTATTTTTTGTCATATTACATACGAATCCACGAAATTCTATTTCCGTCCGAGGCATATATAGTGCTTTTCTCCAAACATGAAAGGAAATAAAATGTATTCTTGCATAAGATTTGAAAGGAAAAATAAGGTTCCCGCCTAAACTTTCTTTTAATGCACGGTTGTGTTCATAAAAAAAGTTGAAATGTCTTTAGTTTTATTAAGCCGTATCTACACGACCTTGCACAGTGAGCCGTATGCAACTCGCGATAGAACGAGACAACCAAGCATTTGATCTCCTTCTCTCTGGAACTACTACACTACTACAAAGCCAGCCCAGACGGGGCATTTTTAAGCACGTTATGATCAGATTGACAATTTGATGTCAATCAGATTGTCCCGTCTGTGCAGACCGTTTGGTCGCGGCTTAAGTATATTTGGCTGTTTGCAATATTGATAGTCCAAATATTTATTTAAAAAGTAAAAACAATACAGTAATGGATTTTAGTACAACTTCCTGGCCGCTAAAACGGTAAAATAATGAATTCGATTTTTTTTAATTTGAGTCGGTACATAAGGAGGTTCTTTTCGTACCAATTTTGCTACATTAATGTGAACATTTCCGAGCATATTGGAGAAAAAGTATATAATTGTTTGTTTCAGGGTCCTGGGCCCGACCGCGGTGCTGCAGCTCGCGGAGCGCGAGGAGCCGCCGCCGTCGAACGCGCGTCCGCTCTACTCGCTCGCCATGCGCGGCGCGGTCATATGCTTCTCCGGTTTCCGGAAAAAAGATGAACTAGTGAGTATCCCCTTTATAATACCTACGCTATTATGGGTGAAACCTTGTAGTATAGTAAGGACCGTATCGTTAATTATAGAAACAGATAAAACTTAGTGTAACTGTTTACATATGTATTATTTTGTATTACATTGTCTTAGTGTATGATCTGAGGCTTATTACAAATGATATCCGATAGAAAGCGGTTTTACATTTTTTTTATTTAAGGGACTTTATAGTGCTTTCAATATCATCAATCTAACAAAGGTAATCTTGGACAAGCGTATCGATCTCAATTTGAGACTATTCTAATGACTCCTTGGTACGATTTAAAGAAACAAAAGGTTGATATGCTGCCAAAACATATGATCTAAGAGTCCTCTTCGTGATTGCCCGATGTGGTGTACTTATATTTATGCCAAAAAACGTGTTTTTGAGCAATATTTTGGATTCGTCAACTTTTGATGCAAGAGGGATGAGGGACGCAGATAAAAGAATTAGCTAAAAACCAAAGCCTAACGGACATTCATGGCATCGAACCGTCGCTAGGGCAGGTCGATAGAAACGCTATATGATAGATATTCGATATTAAAGTCAGAGGTGTCTTAGTAACATGCCATATTATCTAAACGGCGACCATAACACAGATTCAGATATTTAGCAAAAATAATATGATTAGACTTTGACCAGATGTTTCGCTTTATAAATCATGTGTCGTTGTGGTTTGCATAGTACGATTTTTTTTCCAATAACATCGCTTTGTTCGCATACCGTACATTTTTTTGTAGTATTTGTCCAAGCTTGTTTTTGTTACTCGGGACTATTGAGTCAATTTTGCCTAAACCATATGCTTTACATGGAACTCACATGATGAAATTTGTACCTAATAAAGCATTAATTTAACACATCTGTAATTTTTAATTAAAAATAAAATACAATAAAGAAATGGCCAAGTAAAGTTGTTTCCATAATTTACGGTACGGTCTTTATAGAATAGCAAAGAATTTTATAGAACTTTATAGAATAGCGAAAAGCAAGTAGCCTTACAGTGCGTACGCGCCTACGCGGGTTTCGTTTTTTCCTTTTGATGTAGGTATAAATGCCTAAAAATTTACTTAAATGCAACCAATTTTCATATACTATAGCACACGCTGCCTCCTTGGCCTTCACCTGGCTACGCACTTGGCACAATACTTCGATCAGTTTATATTGTATTGTACTCTGTCAAGGAGTATTTGCTTTGCTTTGAATGTGTTTACTCCTAAGTGAGCAATAGCGAGTTAATTTAAATTATGTTTTGGGTTTGGGGCAAGGGTTTGTCTCTTATCTGGGTTTTTTAATTAGTTAAGTACTTATACAGGGTGATTACGGGGTCGTGGAGCAAGAAAGAAGCATTTAACTCACTTTCTTTTAAGGATCACGATAGGCTAGGACTAACAGTATAACAGCGACTTATTTTAGTCAGCAAAAAAAATTGCGATAATTTTAGATCATGGTCACCCTAATATTTCCCAAGAAAACTTATGTCAAGTGCATGCACTTAACAATCGTTGCAGTAAGTAATTATGAAAAAGGTTGTTATGACAATACTGATAGACAGATAAGAAAAATGTATTCGATGCCTACTTACGATTATGTCGATTACTTTGTAGTATTTAGAAGGAAAAAACTGCATAAAAATTAAAACTTTATTTACAAAAACAACGCTAAACGTACTTCAAAAGTTGTTCAAAATGTGAACCCTGTTCCTGTTCGCACAATTCCGCCCGTTGCCTAAGATTGGCCTTTAATCTGTTTAATCTGTGTCTGTGTAAAGCAAAGCGGTTTTGCTTAACCGTTTCAAAGGCTAAAATAATCCGCTGGCGTAGCTCTTCTACGGTGTTAGATTCTTGCTCATACACCAATCGTTTCACCTCTCCCCAGAGAAAAAAGTCCAGCGGTGTCAGGTCGGGGCTGCGAGGTGGCCATGGAATAGGTCCAAGGCGACCGATCCATCGTCGCGGAAATTGTTCATTTAAATAATCACGAACACGGTTATGAAAATGAGCAGGTGCACCATCATGTTGATAATGTAGGTTTTCTGAATAAGGTTCCGAGACGCCTCGCAATAATTCCGGGACAATTTCACGTAACAAGTCAAGGTAATTCATACCATTCAATCTGCCTTCAATAAAAATAAATGAGGCCCGATAACAACGTCGTTAATAATTCCCGCCCAAACATTTAAAGAAAATCGTGTCTGATATGCGTTTCTGCGAGTAAGATGCGGATTTTCTGCACTCCAACAATGTTCGTTGTGCACATTGAACAAACCAATACGCATAATGTCTCATCAGTCCACAAGATATTCGTTTCTTCATTTTGTAAAATCCATCGACACAGATTCATTCGTAAGGGAAGATCAGGGGCGGAAATATCCTGGACAGGTAGAAAATGGTATGGATGCAATCCAGAAGCGTTGAGCAGTTTCCAGATAAAACTTTGGCTGACATTGTACCTTCTAGCGGCTTGTCGGGTACTGCGTTGCGGATCGTTCACGGGATTGCCTCGCCTTGCTGGCCTGTCGCCACCTCGTGCTTGGGCGTGGGTTGGAACGCTGAACTGCCCGTGCTCTCGAAGATTATGCACCATTGTATTAATCAAACGTCTAGTCGGTATTGGCATATTGGGATATCGCTGATGAAACATCTCACTTGCTCTGGTAGTGTTGCGTGTTTGATAATAGAACATAACCATATCTGATCGCTCGATATTAGAAAATGGGTACGGCGGAGGCATAATTTATTTATTTTATTATAAATCTTTGTTGACACGTTTATTGACTTTGACGTGCTGTGACATTGTTACTCATAAATTATTAAGTATTCTATCAGACAGTTTATTTTTTAAGAGGTTGTAATATCAAAAGTAGGGTAACCACGCATTTTAAGTCACTTAACATTTTTAAATAAAAATAAGTACGTAAATAACGAATCATCTTTGTTTCAATTAAAATATATACAGGTAGCATCGCAATCGTTTACTGAGTCAGAAAAAAATGGTTGGGATCACGACCCCGTAATCACCCTGTATTATATTAGCACAGATTATATAATAGTTCTCAAGAAAATATATTTTTCTCTCAGACAAAAAGCGAATACAACCCGTGTTGAACACCACGCAAAAACAATTGACACTCGACCCCCCTCATCCACGCATAGCTGTTCAGGTGCCAGATGTCAAATTTGACTTACTAAATCGACCGTTTGCCGGCATTCAGGCACTCCAAGGGACGTTAGGGTTGTCCACAATTTGAAATATTATATAATATAATATTGACGGCCGCGTGCACCGGCGAGCTTGGCAGCTCGTGAGTCGGTGCCGACCCAAGACAAAAGACGATCGATTTGTAATTTTCGCGCAGAGAGTTCCATATGTCTGATATTAGTTTCTCTTATAAATAGTTGAACAGAAGCAACAGAACAAGGATAGATATTAGTGGATGTTTGTTTATCTTTGACGAGTAAAGAGGGATGTTATACATATACATATGTTAAACTTAAGTATCTGTGTATCGATTTCAGTTATCTTAGCTCCTTCCTAAACTGATAAACAGATTGCAATCCTTTTTTATATTGAAGACTTATGTCTATAGAGACGATTTTAAGATAGCTTTCAACACATTACCTAATTGGAGCAGCTAAAATGACACGAAATTTATGGTTAGTTTTAACCGATTACTATAGCCTGTACTTTAAGGTACTTAAACAAACAAACACAGGTGCTGGGCCAATGATATAACTCCATATGATGACATTGATATGACGAATACGAAATCTTATAAGCTAATGAGTTAAGTGGTTTCGTTTGTTAATTTTTTTTTAAATACTTAAAAGTACAGGGTTTAGAAGGGGCGTTCGTATTGCATCGTGACTGCCTTTAAAGGCTTATAGAGTCAATTAAACCACGTTATCTCTTCCAAGCAAATGAACTGTCAAACTTTATCCTCCTGACTACCCGCGTCCTATACGTAGTACATAGGCCCCAATGAAAATTAGACTCTTTGTCAATTTGACACAGTTAAATTTAAATTGGCAAATTTTGATATTCGGTCGTCAGGAGGCTAAAGTGATATCTTAAATGTCAAACTTCTATGAAATTGTGACGTTTACTTGCCACTTTCACTTTATGTGCTATCAAAATCTAGGAAACTTAGCATAATCGGACTCTATTGAATAGGAAGCGCAATATAAGGTTAAACTACGTAGTAAATAATTATATTTTCAGCCGTCCGGCCGGTAAGCGCCACTTTACGCGAAACTTAATTGCCGCCTGCCGGCTCCGTCGGGCTGAAAAATTGTATACAAACCTCAGCCGTTTAAGTGGGAAAGCCTCGGATCACATGTTAGGCGAGCTCGGCTTCGCCTCGGCCGACAATTACATAGAATCCGGGGCATCTCCCACTTAAACGGCCTTGGTATGTAATCTACTATAATTTTAAGCCATGCGAAAGGTTATAGGTAATTTGGAAATCTATAAATATAAAATTCAAAACTGCGTAAACGCACTGCATTAGCGAAAAATATAAACTATTGTACCTTATTTTATTATGTTAAGGGGAAAAGGTTCAAAAAAATCCCGCAAGGAGGTATATTGGACAACATAATGTCTAGTTTTCCGAACAAATTTATGCATTTGTGACGAGCGAATGTTCCATTTTCTCTCAGTTATCGGCAAAGGTTTACGTGATACACTCGCTAACATTTGACTAGTTAGCTGGTGCAGTCATAATATTGACGAGGGAATTCTTTTTTATATATTTAATCTTGTGCATATATCACAAACAGTATCAAATATTTTTGTTACCGAAATCCTATCAATGTATCGACTAAATTACATTTCCCTTCCTGCTTTTTATTTTTATTCGTTCTTCTCTCCCTTCCTCCTTTTTCCAGTTCCTCATTATGTTGTATACCTTAAAGAAAACGAACATACATGAATTAATAAAACTAAATACAGAACAACACACAGTTGTGAATCGGGCATATCTCACCGATTCATAGTTAGGTTTTAAAAAGATCGAGTGTGCTTCGCCTTGGGCGTAGTTTACAATTGTGAGAGTTCATTCATTGTGATCACTGTGTGTGCTTGCCTAGCTGGAGTTATAAGGAAAGTCATAGATTGTTTTACTACAGAATATACTATACGTTATAGGAGTATAATTTAATGTTCGTGGTTATATTTGTTTACAGACGTACCTGATAACGCTTATACACTATATGGGGGGATCGATCCGCAAAGACATGTCGAGCAAAGTGACACACCTGATTGCGGCGGCGGCGACGGGCGACAAGTACCGGTACGCGTCGGGCTTCGGCCTGCCCGTGCTGGCGCGGTCTTGGGTCGACGAATGCTGGCGCCGCCGCGACGACCCCGCGTGCCTTGCTACGCATGACGCTGTCATAGTCAGTACCACAATTCTTTTACATTACGATGCTTATTTTTTCCACATTAGAAAGATGACATTTGATTGACGTTTTTGGTCAGTAAGAAAAGCGTTGCAGTAATTTTATTGAAATAAGTATTTCCAAAAATATACATAACACACATGCCTAGGTACAGTCGCAATCCGAGATTGTTGAGCCACTTACCACTTACGTAGGTATGTCACTTGGTCGTATATGTATTGCATACCGGCTTTTATCGGTCGTTCTCGTACGTAATCACGAAAAGTTACACTATACAATAAATAATAAATAACTTTATTTAAATTACTACTACGTTGCTTAGAAGTACAATATCATGGTACTTATTGATAAAGCCACGGCTTAAAACACGCAGAAGTATGTAGGTACTCGTACATTATATCAAGACTAAATCGTATACTATGTCGTCGTATCGTATAGTCACGTCCATAAACATGTATACACTTCGGGACTTATTACCGAGGAATAAGGTGCAAAATTGAATACAGGTCCATATATATTTATGAAGCCGACCGCACGACATTTCTAGCTATTACCTTACAAGATGAGTAGGTAAGAGGTAAGTAAATATTAGATTTAGTCTCATTGTTATTAATAAGTTGTAATTTACACCCATAGTGACAAATTAAGTCCATTACTTTCCGTACTAGTAATAAACTGTATCACTATGTTCGTCTATTAAAGGAACAGATATATTTATCATATATATATTTGGAACGAACGGATTGCTTAATCCGCCATTGCTTCTTATCTCAGGCAGGGCTATAACCGCCAAAACTAGGAATCGTAAATTTCTAGCAATAGGCTAGACGACTGAAAAAATCTATTTAGTCCGTCTTTTACATTATAAAAAAATATTGTACACGTATTTTTTCTTTTGTTCGTCAAATCAAAAATGACAAAAATACAGTGCGTTCAAGTTTCGCGTAATGTCACTCCTAGGTACAGTCAACCAATTGGAACCCTAGGCCACTGTAGGACTATGTCATAGTGACGCTATAAATCAGATTGTAAGAAATCTCTCACTGCTTGTCATTTTGACATGGTTCTAGAGTGGCCTAGGGTTCCAATTGGTTGACTGTACAATTCTTACCTAGGAGTGATGTCACAAGCCCCCACCCCGGAACTTTGATGCTCTTTATCTTCGTCAATTTTAGTTAAATTGTAAAAGGAAAAATTACGTCTTATTTTGCATGAAACTGAAGAATGCTCGAAAATTTCGAGTTTCAATATTCGCGGTGAGCTGTCTGGCCTACTACTACGAAAATTCTTCTCTGTGTGTCACACTTCCTTATTTGAGCGACAATGAAACGTTATTCTGTCAATGACACTTTTCAATGTTCGTGGCGGGTCTTTGAATCCGATAATTTATGAAGTTAGTCTTGACATTTTCATGACTGTTTTGAAAATGTTGTGACATGTTAACTCTTATAAATAAACAATCAAATAAGCCAAAATAATCTTGAAACTTAGGCTGGCTCTTAATGATTAATTTGTGACGGCATTACTGACAGCATTCTGAAACCATTTTTTTAATGTAACGAACTTCTTCGAAGTAAACCTTCAATACTACAGTCGGGTTCATAAATATCTGTGCAGCTGAATGCATAATATGTAAACTCTAATACCTTATTGACAATGTCCTAAGGGTGTACAAATATTTTTAAGCCTTGGAATTGCTCATATATTTATGAACTCGACTGTACCTATCACTTACTTTCTAATATAGCTTTCTTTGTCGGATCCGCGACGACTTGCAATTTTACTTACACAATGAAGCGATCATGTGTCATTCTGGTATAGTCTGGAAACTCCGAGATTGCAACACAAAAACGAAGCAAACCGAAAAGCTGTCAGCTATTTATTGGTCATTCATATTCATTACATATTAGACGGCTAAATTACGATCAGAAGCAAGTGGCTCAACATTCCCGGTTCGCGACTGTACATACTTACATATGTGTGTTATGTTAAAGTTAGTGCTGAAAAAAATTAAGAATGCCAAAGTATAGACTTAGGTTGGATATAATTTCTTAGAAATTAATGTGATTTACGCTTGGCTTGTCACCCGAGGATATACAAGACTGGTGATAATAAAATACTTGTAAAAGATCCTATCAAAGTGATATAATGTGGGAGGATTTGGACTTGTTAGAATTGCTTCGAGGAGTAGTAGTAAATGACTGCGTAAACTTAGTCAGCTATAAATGCATTCATCAATCATCATACAACACATCATACATATGACATATGATATTAAATAAAATATATCAAAAGATGACAGTAAATATACGGATAGCAGGTGATAGCACGTATAGCGTCTACGTTTACGACCTGGGGCCTTACCATGACGTCTTAATGCGATTCAGTGTAGGTTCTTAACTATGCTCAGTTTTATGGCAGCGACTCAGTTTAGGTCGTCAACTGAATCGCGTTAAGACGTCATGGTAAGGCCCCTGAACTCTTATACATTACCAATATTTACACTATTATGACACTTTACAAATAACTTCTGATTCTGAACTATCAAACATACCGACTGCATTCTTATGCAAATTTGTAATCCACTTCTTCCTGCATGCTATACAGACCATAAAATGTATTATATTCTTAACATTATAAAGTTATTTTACTTTTCTGCTACCTCTGAAATTGTACCAGTGAATGACAGGCAGATTCCCTCTATCCACCATCCGGCCTCTAAAATAGTAATTTAATCAAAATAATTAGATACAAACACGCAATATCAATAGTTTAATTTAATAAATCATCGAACAGTTTAATAATTAATTACTAAAAGCACGCATAATTGTGGTTATGATCTTGACTTTCACGATAAAAGTTCTTAACAGATTCGCTAAAACCACCTAGTTACGGAAACTGTCCCTCAAATAGTGAATTATATAATGAATCGACGTCTGTTTTTGATTATATTTATATTAATAGCGATATCTTATTTAAAAAAAATTCAAATAATCTGCAAAAAGTCATCCACTGGGCCGTTCACCTTAATGTGTTTTAGGCGTGAGCCTGGAATGTTAATATTAATAGTATAAAATCATAAAATTTTACAAGTAAAATACTGCATATGTGAGAACCACCTCGTTCTGTTAAGAAACGCTTCATAATGCGGTCGCTGTCTGTGTCTTAAACACGCCGCATTGAATTTTATACCGCCCTAGTCAGTCTTAGGCATATGTAAGTAATGTGAGGTAGGCAAAATAGATCAAGGTTAGGGCATGTGCTGGGAGGTGGTGCAGCGTCCTTGTGAGCAGTGTAAATGCTGCTGACCGTAACCTAATGGCCGAGTTTAATACATTGATTTAAAAAAGGCGTTGTCTTTGCATTTCTAGCTATGTTTTCTTGTGACAATTAAACTCTGTTCTGGCCCAAGACTGGTGACAGCCACTTGTGTTATTGTGCATAGCGTATTGGTTCCAATACATACCAAGTGAGTAGGGACTATGTTTAATAAACGTATTACGAAACCGAAGAATAATTAAAAATATTTATTTTTACAAACGCGTTTGACGCTCATATTATGACCGCTGAATAATTAAACCATACATTTTTAAAATCGAAGATCGAACTATAGTATTTTTTTAATTGTATGGAATTGAGTTTAAAATTTGTAATTTTTTTATCATTTCAATACATAAAAACCGGCCAAGTCCCAGTCGGATCCGCGCATGATGGGTGTCGCACCATTATCTATAAAAACGGCAATAAAATCACGTTTGTTGTATGGGAACTCCCTTAAATATGTATTTTATTCTGTTTTTTAGTATTTGTTGTTAAAGTAGCAACAGAAATACATCGTCTGTTTAAATTTCATCTGTCTAACTATAACGGTTCATGAGATACAGCCTGGTGACAGGCAGACAAACCGACGGTCGGACAGCGGAGTCTTAGTAATAGGGTCCCGCTTTTACCCTTTGGGTACGGAATCCTAAACAAAGTAGCTTATCAAAATAGTTTTCTCGTATTCCGATAATTCTTCAACCATATTTTATTCTGAATTTTAACATAGGTCATTATTCATTTTGACGCAGGCATTTAGTAACTACTAATAAGTAATACAAACAACTAGACCGGACTCCTCGCTATATTTTATTTCACTGATAAGCTTCCGACAAATTATATTTTGTGAATGAATGTAACTCGTTGGTACATCCTGCAGGGCTGTTCGCCGTACCTGCGTATCCCTAGTGAAGCTGCATGCTGATGCCTTAAAATGTGATGTTTCCAGAAAGAGCACAAGTTGAAAGTGTTCGCGGGCGCGCGTGTGTGCTTCGTGGGCTTCCCCGAGGACGAGACGCAGCACATGGGCGACGTGCTGGCCAGCAACGGCGGCGCCGCCTGTCCGCTCGACGACCCCGACTGCACGCATGTCGTAAGTAACACCCCGCACGTTACACTGCCCGTAGTGGTCGGCAAATGTATAAAGGATCTGATAAACGGCGAGAAAATCTTCTTTCGTCGTTGGGATATTGTTTAATTCTCGAATATCGAACATTCTCCCCACTACTGCACATGTAAATTCGACTTTGTCAGTAATCAGTACAGCATGCTGGATATAGTGTTAATACCTTCAAAAGGTCCTAAAGTCGTGTAAACCGAGTTTGCACAATTCCAGGAGTTGAGCTTAATTTTTAAGAGTGTAACTGCCAAATTTTTAATTATATTTTATTTTTTGCGTGTAGCTCGAAAATCAGGTAGGTATTCAAGAGCGTTAAATTTTACATCGGATGAGTTTCTTAAACTTTTAATTTGGTTTAGTGGTACAGCCAAAATAAAACAAAACCACGTCATGCTTTTTAATTTGGAGTGATTATTTTTTGAAAATATTCGACTAAGCAAATTACATGCAAAAAATTAACAATTTACATTAAGTTATGTGTCTGGGGTGCCTCCCTAAAAATATATATTTTCGTTATTTATATTCAAAAGTAATTAGCGGCTCACAAAACACGCCTCTAGCTGTAATATCATCAAAATTGCTTTACAGTTACTGAGTAAACCTGCTATGCATCCTCTCAGCTGGGGTTGGAAGTCTGATCACCGATCTTACTCACTAATTGTAAAACATTTTGATGATTGTAAAACAGGTTTTGTGTAGCACTAATTTCATTTGCAAATAAATTGCGAAAAAAATTTTTTATGGGAGCACCCCATCCATATTTAACTAAATGATTTATGAATTAGATACTTAGTTTGTATTAAATTTTCATGCATGGGCTCTATACTATGTAATTTAAATAGTCCCATAGATAATCACTATAATCACTAATCAGTGAACTCACTAGCGGTTTTTGCCTCAACATGTTAACTTTAAGTTTATGTGAAATATCTTTGTTTTTCTTTTTTTTCCCATGGGTGTCCAGAAAACCAGCGCCATGGCTAAGTATCTTGTGTCTTAGCTATCGGTATATGGTGAGTGGCATCCATTTTGGTTCTCTCTGATATACTTGTAAAAGATGTAAGTAAATAGATTAAGTTTTTTTTGTGAATCAATTAATACATTTTATTATATTCAATTTAAATGTATTTTTTTTTGTAAATACGTACTCGTGGCATATCATCTGATAGGTCTTTAAAAATACAAAGTTATTTTTAGTTAGAAGTTTCCTAAAAAAGAATTCGATTAGTCAAATATTTTCAAAAATAATCGCTGTGAACATTGGATATCCAATCAGTCGAAAATAATGACGCCATAAAATAAAAGTGCTGCAGTTGCAGCTCTTTCTCATATAGTCTTGTTTGGAACGTCACGATTCGTTAAGTGCAATCATCCTATAACGTTTTAACAGTGTTGGTTGTTCTGTATATGAATTTGACACTTAATGCTTACGTTAGTAAGCGCTTATTCGTACGAAATATTTTATCGTTTGTATCATTATCAATGCAAAATTGCATCCTATAAAGTTTTAACAGTGTTGGTAGTTCTGTGTATGAATTTGACACTTAATGCTTACGTTAGTAAGCTCATCAATGCAAAATTGTTGGGTAATGTCATTCTGAACCACATTTTTTGATGTTTTTGTTCCTCTTTGTGTCTCTAATTCTTTTAATAAGTCAATGGCTTGGAAGGACCAAAAGAGTGTGATGTGACGCTGTTTTGTATTATTTTGGGTGTACTACTAAACCAAATTTGAAGTTTAAGATACTCATTCGATGTAGTTGATGTAAAATGTAACCCTCTTTGATACTTCTTGCGACCTGAATGACTTTTCCGTCCGACGTACCAGTTTAGGGTTGAAAAATCCCGGAAAAATCCCCGTTTATTTCTATAAGCCAAAGGGAGGAGGAGCTCCCGTCAATCGTTATATTAAACAAACAATTTTATCTCATTATTCGCGGTCTCAATTAAAAATTACATAAGACATTTTGTTATCCATTTCGACTGCGATCGGTAACATAGAGCCCGACAATGCATTCTTTCGGAGGTTACCGCTGCATTTTTTATCATAGAAAAACGAATGTCCCGAATTGGCAGAAAGCATAGATGCTATTTTAACGTATGTAAAAAACCGCAAAGAATGTTTCATACAACCCGATGCACACGTAGGATCAACACCCACACCTATGTTAGACCCCAGATTTCACAAATCTGTGTTCACCGAATATGTTTAACTAGGGAATGCAGTACCGGTACTGTTTTGTGGTACCGGGATTTTCGGTACTTTCGGGATTTGTTTTCTAATACTAATGATTATTAATTTCTTTAATATTTGGATTGGATTGATTCTGCATGCGATCAAACCAGTTAATATATTGAATTTTCATCCTCATGTCCTCAAATTCCCCAAAAACGCAATAAAAATACCAGCATTGAAGGTTTCTCTGGAGACTTATAATAATCTGTTAGGTTTAGGTAGTTTTCTCCGTTTTTTCGGTATTTCTTTACCGACAGCAGCATTTTAACGTTTTGGAATCGATGATGTTGAGTACATGAGGGTCAAATCAAGGTTTTGCGTGCTTATTTGACATTTACTTTGGGTTCGCTTCTTAAATGTTTCCAAAGCGCACTCGTACTGCCACCACCGCATGTCAGACTTCTGCAGCGCTCATGAGACAAACTCTTCTAACTGTAAATGCACGTAATTACACGTAGCGCGCAATTTAATGTAATTAACCAGTGCTTGCGCCAAATTATTTTAACTTGACGTTATTACAATTGTAAAACATGAATTAAATTATTTATTATTTATAATAAATGTTTTGTTTCTTTTTTTCAAGTAGTCACACTACTGTATATCAATTATAAATTTAAAGAGATGGCGTTTGGTGTCTATTGCTTACTTATCAAGTTATTTTAAAATACTTCCTGAAGTAACTGAATAAATATACTTACTAAAATAATTAGTCTAAAACTTAAAATGTTGCCTTAAAAAAAATCGTCCGGGTTCTTTACACAGTAAAATTCCCGGGAAATCCCGGTACTTTCGGTTCCGGTATTTCCCGAGAGCAAACACTAGAATTAACTGACAATGTTTATTTTTTGAAATGGCACAATATTTAACAAAGTTTGCAGACTGTATGCACATTCATACCACTGACTTAATGGGTCAGTATGCTGAAAACCAAGCAAATAGCGGTTTATGGGTCAAAGAATTCATATGGTAGCCTGTTATGAATTGTTGGAAAGAATTGTGTGCTTGTGTACTTTGAGTCCCTCCGTCATCGGCTCCATCAGAAAGGAACTGGTCGTTGTTTGGTCACACTCACACCAAACGTACAAACTGACTTTTACCAGAATGGCTGAATAAACTGATTTATAATAAATCTAACAATTTTCACTTGCAAATAATTTTTCCAGTGTCGACGACGTCATCGAATCGGGTATGGTGGACTTACATTATGACTGTGACAGTGATTAATAATAAATATAATACTTTCCCAAAAACCTGAAAAATATGAAAAATACGAAAATTTCAAACGACCTAAAAAAAAACTATATTATTTTTTTGAGAATTTTCAACCCTATACTAGAGAGAGTCAAACCACGTTATCTCTTCTAAGCAAATGAACTGTCAAACATTAAAGTGTTATTTTAAACGTCAAACTTCTATGAGATAATGACATTTACTTAACACTTTCACAGCGTGTGCTATCAAAATCTAGGAAACTTAGCATAGACAGACTCTAGTTTGGAGCTAGACGCAAAAAACTGACTCTGACAATTTGGCAGGTAAATTTCTTGGCTCTCAAAAGTCAAGCTCAACTCCTGGAATAGTGCAAACTCGGTTTATACGTCTTTAGGACCTAATGAAGGCAATAAAACGATATCCAGCTTGTAGTACGATAACAAAATTTAAATTTTCGATGTTCGCTGATGTTACTGATTAGGAATCTAGTCTTTTGGGTCAATTGTGGGTTTGTAGTAATCTATTTTACATAAAAGGGCAGAAAAAACACACATTATTTTCTCAAAAAAACACAGATTATTTTCTCAAAAAAACCGTTTGACCCTTAGCTACCTTTGTAGTGAACAATTGTTTCCCTTTCCCACAAAAATAGCAAAATACACTTAGAATAATTTATATCGATGTCGGAACACTCGAAGCAATACACAAGAGTATAAAAATATCCAGAGGCTTTTTTTCTTTAAGCCAGACAGTGTGTTATGTTGTTGTGTATATGTTGTATTACAATCAGAAAATGTCAAATACTCATGAATGAAATGGACCAGATATCAAAAGAAACCAAACCCTAGGATAGCACACTAGGTGTCTTGGTCTCTTAATTTTACTACTTGTTATATATATGCAGAGTTTAACAACATGTTATTTCCCATCAGTAACAATCTTTTTATAGTAACTAAGGGTATGTCGCGTTTTGCTTCGTAGGTTCCTGCTCCTCTATTTTTATTTAAATGTATCCTGGATTTTTATGTAGCCATCTCAAACGGCAAGAACTATACATTTTATTGCCCCGTCGGCCGAGATTTGGGTTGAGCCCCTGGTGCGTGCAGTTATCACGATACTCGTCTATCAGTCAACTTCGATGTCGTCATTGTAATATTATTAAACGTAAGAATTATTACAATCAAAGGCTGTGACGAGTTCCAATATAACAATGAACAATATAAAAAGTAATTGTTTGTGTAAAATCTAATATACTTCATAGTAGTGGCCTCCAGTCGATGTTCGGGCGGTAGCAACCTGTGTATTTTAATACAACAACTTTCCAAGGTTTAGCCAATTTAAATTTACTAAAACGGGGCTTAACCGTGTACAGATTTTGAAAACAAACCTCCGACGTTTCAAGGGCGACATTGTCCCCGTGGTCCCGGAGAAAGACTCAATTAAGCCCCGTTTTAGTAAATTTATAATGTGTGAAAATCGTGAAAGTTTAAATAAGTGTTTAGCCAATTTGTAAAGGCATAAATAATAAGTATGTACAACTGTACTAACTATGTTATGATATGGTTTGACCACCCCGGTTCTAAGAATCTTTTGATTTTCCCTCGAATATTAAAGTTTCCTTTGTTTTGCTTTCAAGTCACGATTGTTCCATCTTTCGCATGCGGCATTTCTAAAAATAGTATATTTTTATTTTATGCTATATACTTACTCCATTATTATCAGCCAGAAAGAGGAGAAAAAAAAGAATTTAGCTTTCAGAGTGACTTGTATAAGTTGCATAAAGGAACTGGTATGATAGTTGTGAATATTGACATCATCGTACGTTAATTCCATACACACGTCATTGAAGACTAGATTAGGTAGTTTGGGGTTGACTTGTGTTTTAAGCCTTTCACTGTAATTATTCTTGCGGATTGTAGTTACAAGTCCAGTAGCAAACCAGCCTTCGCATGCTCGAATTACAGAGCATGCGAAGTCGTATTGGGATGTTACTGTAAGATCTTCATTTTAACGTCAATTTCTGTACTATTATCAATTCGACGCTTGCTTTATTTATTTCTTTGTTTATTCATCCTGCAAGCGCGTTTTTTATTTCCAGTCTGGACAATTAATGGAAAATGTTTAGGTGTCACCATTTAACTGCACTGAAGATCAGTGATTACATTTGGTTACATTCTGACATTGAAATGAATTTATTTAGTTTTATTTCAATGCCCATTGATAGCGCATTTGGGACGTTCCTATTATAGTTTCGGATTCTGTTACACTCACGACAGGATTGCATGATCTTTTTACTTCAGTTCTGACAACCCACCATAAACCATTCCGCACGCCGCGAAGTCGACCCATTGTTTGCTTTTATAATGTTCATCACCTATAATTGTAATGCTTTGCAATCTTGTTTTTATGACCGAAGCAAGACTTGATGCCTGATGGAAAATAATCAAAACTTATTTCAACTGCATGTTTAATAATACAATACGAACCAGGGAACGGTTTAACACGTAGAACAGTTAATTCGCGAGTAAAGGTTCAAAATTATCATAAACAAAAATCACAATAATATGTTGTATTCTTAACAAATTATACAAAGTGAATTAATTACTATGCACTATATTTCTTACACCTTTTAAAATATATTTGAGTTTCATAGTTAGTTAATATCATGCTGTTTTGGATTGTAATAATATTATGTATAATGCAAACATCTACGGGAGATATGATTTCATTATTCATAGGTAAAAGGTATAACAGTTACTCCATCAGGCAACAGTATTGTTAAATGCACACTTAGTTAAGTATCACTGTATATCTGTCTTGTCACGTAGTTGCACACTTACCTCAAAATACCGCATTGTCTATAAAATCATAACATAATTATTGTGATGTTTCTTGTCCTTTCACTAGTACGGTTGTAAGGTTTTATGTGCACTCAAAATTGTTCGTAAAGCGGGTTTTTCATTTCGGATAGTAAGTTGCCAAAAAGGATAGGTGACTGCTTCCCTGTGTCTAACTGCTCTATGTCAATAATAATAATACAACTTTTGTGCATGTTTGTACTGGAATGGCTTCATTACATCATTGCGTGGTGTGTTTCACACATGTTTCAGGTAATGGCCAATGGGGAGACTTTCGGTCGTTCGCTTATCCTATCGCCCCAACCCAGTACTCCTAACATTTCCTCGAAGCCCTCTCGCGCATCACCCAACTCTCAGAGCACTCCGAAAAGCTCTATTTACCGTAGACTATCCGCTCGGCTGTCTGGGCGGCGCCCCAGCGGCACGCCCACTAAGCACGGCGCCGAGCTGTGCGACGAGGCCGAGCGCCGGCTGCAGCTCGCGCGCGCGCAGCTCCGGGCCGGCCGGGACTGTCCGGACTCCAACACTGGCGTGTACTTGACCAAATATGAGCGAACCGACCCTACTGACACTCATTTCGATGCCTCGCCCCATATTCAGAACAAAGAGAACAAGCATACGTCGCAAGTGATACAAGGCGCCGTCAGAATGAACGCCAAAGATAAGAGAGAAGTGTTTAGAAATAAGTCAATTAACGTGTTTAATTTAGTGGATTGCCTCACGGAGGCGGGGTCTCTACATTCTTCTCTTACAAAGAGCTTGTGTGATTTAGATTGTAAAGAAGAACCGACTTTTTTACTTCCTATTTCTACAGGAAGCAAAGAGTTGCAGCATTCGACAACTACAATCAGCTCTGGGAAAAAGAGAAGTCGAGATTCCACTGATTCCAGTTTTCAAGTGAGTCCCGTGGACGCAAATAATTCTCCGGATAAGTGTGACGACAGCCACTGGAAATCTATCAAACGACTTAAGATAAAGGACTCATTTAAGTTTAAAAATCGACCGACAATATTCAAGCGGACTAAAAAAGATTCAGTATCTAAAACAACAGGCGAGATTACTATTGAACCAGTAAGTCCAGACAGTGTCAAGCCGACAGACCCTGCCGGTGAATTCATCGCATCCACTTCGTCCCCTATTAGAGAAGACGATAACACGTCGATTTGTTCTATAAATACTAGTAAGCAATCTGGTTTCTTTGATATTTCCTTTGCTTCAATACGTAGTTCTAAAACCGTTAAATCAGCATCGAAGTTACGCAGAAGCGTTAAGTCGTTCACGGCCTCTTTCAGAAGTGAGAGAAAGAAGAAATATGAGAAAAGGCCTGAACGAAATACTGTGGAAGTGAGTGCTTGCGACCTTGTAAATTATGTATCGACACCGAACAAATTTATCGACGATATGAACCTAGATATATCCCCTGTTCAAGTGGACACAATAGACAGCACGGACATGGCCACCCACGCGAAAAACGAAGTAGATGTTGACGAGTTAGACGAATCAGTGACATTTAAAACGCCACAGAGCGTAGGGCTGCGTGCTCATCGGCACTCTATCTGCGGCGCTCCCGAGCCGCGCTCCGCGAGTGTGTCCTCTCACGCGTCCTCCAGCTCCGGCCCCGCGCCCGCTCCCGCGCCCGCGCCCGCTCCCGCGCCCGCTCCCGCTCCCTTCACATCTCGACCCTTCCGCGACCAGCTGCCGCTCGCCTCGACGCCTCCCATCCGTGACGTCCGCGCCATATCGCAATGCCATGGAATATCGTTGCCGGTACTAACCCCATTTAATTTAGTATTACTAAATATTAAGACATGCTTATCATGCAGTCAAACATTTGATGACTCTCATATATATTATAGTCAAACACTACATTACACGCATACACGTTCGAGATAGCCTCGCACTCGGATGACTCTTCGCTCGTATGCATGCAGACTTCGCAAAAATTACGTTTATATATAGGGATTAGTGTGGTTAGCTGATGTTAAGGGCGTGTATATCCGAATGATTACAAAATGGAAGATAGAATATATTAATGAGGTTTGCACAGAGGTGATAGTTGTAACATCAAGTAATTGCAGAAGTATAACTTTTAATGCATATATCCAGGTGGTCGACGAGCACAACACGGCGGTTGCACCGGAGTGTTCGCCGCGCGTGCACGTCGTTAAAGCCGAATGGTTCTGGGCTTCCGTGCAAAATGAAGAAGCGCAGGATGAAAGGGATTATCTCTTCAAAGATGTAAGATGGTCTTTTGTTATTAACTTCTCTCGATTAGCCCCCTGGATATGGGAGTATGAACGTAACACATGTATGTTTTTGGCAGTATCTGGACGAAGTGTCCAGGAGGTCCTCAGTGGGCGGCGTGGCAGGCGCGAGTGGTGGCGCAGGCGGCGGCGTGGACGAGGTGGGCGGGGCCGGTGCGGCGGGCGCGGCGGGCAGCACTCCGGCGCACCTGCAGCGGCAGCGCAAGCGTAAGCTGCGTGGCGGGGACGCTGCGCTGCAGAAGCGCCGCTCGTCGCTCAGTGACACCATGCTCAGCATTTCCGGCAACATGCTGCTCGACTACACGCCCTCGCCTGACAGCAAACAGCTGCTAGAAGGTACATTATAGTACATTACATACCAAGGCCGTTTAAGTGGGAAATGCCTCGGATTCCATGTAATTGTCGGCCGAGGCGAAGCCGAGGTCGACTAACATGTGATCCGAGGCTTTTCCATTTACCGGCCGAGGTTTGTATACTATTTTTCAGCCCGACGGAGCCGGCAGGCGGCAATTTAGTTTTGCGTAAAGTGGCGCTTACCGGCCGGAGGACTGAAAAATAATTACCAAGGCCTCGGTGTCAAATCGACGTCGAACGCTGCGTACAGCAACACGTTTTATTAAAACGTATTTGACTTTCTATAAAAGTTGCCTTACGTACGGCTCGTCGAGAAAGAAGATGATCGTCCTGTTTATCAAAAGCTTGTAACTTGTAAAACAGACAGAAGTCTCTGTTTTACTTTTTTCAAGACAAGGACTTCCACTTGTTTTACACGTTACAGCTTTTTGATAAACGAGCTTGTAGTCTGGAATTATGATACGTACACTGAGTGTTCATTAACCAATGTAACTGTTATTCCAAATTAAACAAACAATTTTGTTTTATTCTCAGAATCCGAAGTGCCTGACAATGTAGTTCGGAAGCTGATGTCGCCTCGACAACAAGTGTTTATGGAACTACTTCAAACAGAATCTAATTATGTTGGGATTTTGCATACAATTGTAACTGTAAGTATAATAAAATATACCTACATATTATGGTAACGGATCTTAGTTTTTATCATGAGGAAAGCAAAACGGCAAGAGAGACATACCAATTATAAGTATTTTTAAGATTACCAACATACCAAACAAGGCGTAAAATGGGTCATAGTTTATTGTCAATTGATATATTCTTTCTTTTCAGATGTTTAAGCAACCTTTGGAGGATATGGCTGAAGAGGACAATACTAATGGCAAAATGGCATTGCTGAATAACACAGAGCTAAAAATTATATTTGGAAATCTACCACCTATATATGAACTCCACCAGTAAGTTTTTTACTTCCTCAATAGTCCGCACGCAAAATCGACTTGTTACTGGGATTTGCTATTTTTATATTCAAATGTAAATACAGTTTAGTCACAGTTTAATCTGTTCGTGAATCACAATTGACAACATTTCATATTTCTGAGCCTATAATATTATTGGTTCTCTGTATTCAGTTTGAAAAGAGGAATACGCTGATAGGCTTTTTTTTTCATTTGGACTTATATTTAATTTATTATTAATTTATTAAAATGTGCTTATTCTAAAAGGTCGTAACTACAATTCTACGCAATAATAGACGTTTGCCTTAGTCTTACCTCGATTGAAAAAAAGTAAGTCTGACGTTGTCATTGTTAGACGTCAGTGTCAATGTCAATATTTTAAAAGTTTGTGGTATACTGGTCTGTTTTAAACAATTATGCTCAAATTAAATGGTTTTTACGACGACTTTGGCTGTAATAACGGATACGGATTCGACGGACGATTATAAACACTGACGATTTGGAACGGTTTAAAAAGGACTACCGATATGATAATTCCCGACGGTTTTAGTGCTGCAGACAGCAGAAATCTACCAAATGTAGATTATTTTATGCTGATGCAATATATGCGAGACAATGACGACTTCAACGCCGCTGAAATTAGAGGTGCTAAAATGTTGCATTCAACCAGAGACGCATACGTAGATAATGTTTGTCTGGCGTCTTCAACGAATCATTTTTGCAGTTTGGCACGAAACAATATCTGGTATACTTCGGAGGAGTATATACCTCATCCATCCATGCAGGCTTGTCCGCCTTGTCCATTTCAAAGATGAATCAAGTACCTATATAAAAAGGTACTTCATTAGTTCGTTACACAATTTGAAATTAGGTACGGCAGTTAGATAGCATAGCATAGAATTTAATTTGAGGTTATGTACTTTAATTATTAGGAATGTCAATTGACAGCTTACTTTTTTTTTATCTGACAGGGCACTGGCACTACACCTATTGTTGCGTAGAATTGGAAATGTTACGACATTTTTTTAATTATTTAATATTTTCCAAAATAAGCGATATTAAATTTATATAAATATATTGCAGTGTTCAGGAGGCAAAAGGCTTTCGAATCATGTATAAATTCTTAGGTGTTAACAAAACTGAAATGTTGTCAATTGTAATAGAAGTGACAAAACCTATATTTATTTATTTATTTAACGGGCTTTGTAGGGAAAAGAGCTCTCTAGTTATAGTCTGACAAGCAAACGAACGCAGTAACCGTAGGTTAGAGAGCATCATGCTGTCTTTTTCTCGCAACGCAAGTAATACCTCCCCGAAAAAAGGTATAGATGTCGTTTTTTTCCTACTGTTACGGTGTTAGTTTGCTTGTCAAGGTTTGACTGTATGCATCTTATCCAGGATGTCAATCTGTTTTTAATAAAAAAAGAGAAATACTTTGTTTGTTGTAGGAGAATGTTGGAGGAGTTGCGCTATACGCAAGCACACTGGAGCGAGGAGGTGAGCATCGGGCGCCTCATGCTCAAGTTCACGCCGGACATGGTCAAGGCGTACCCGCCCTTCGTCAACTTCTTCGAGAACACCAAGGAAATGCTGCAACAGTGCGACCGTGAGAACCCAAGGTATTTACAATGTGTTTTACCAGTAATATGTACATACATCATTTGTTTTTCAACTTTATGAAAAGACTGTTTGTTTGTACCTATATCAAGAGGAAATAATTTGATAGATATTTTAGGGTTCCGTACCTAATTGTTTAAAAAGGAACCCTTATGTCGACGCTCTGCTACATCGTTAAATATCTCGGGCACTACTTAAGCTATCAAAGAAGGGTTGTAAAATTATTAAACATATATTTTAATTTTCTTTGCAAAATCCCTAATAATACGATGGCAAAAAATAAAAGTTTAGTTACTAGATCATGTGGGGTATCATTTGAATGGGCTTGCTTTGCACATTCTAAAACATACTTCTATTATTTCTATGTACTAAGATAGTCCTTAAAAATGCGTCTTTTTCACAGATTTCATGCATTCTTGAAAATTTGTCAGACCAAACCCGAGTGTGGCAGGCAAAGTTTACAAGAACTTTTAATAAGACCAGTTCAGCGATTACCTAGTATTAGGTTACTACTTGATGGTGAGTATCATGTTACAGTTTCATATATTTGTTAATCATGTTAACCTCCCGGCCCCCTGCGAGCATGGATGTTTCATTTTCATCGATTTAAACTGAAATAAAACAGAGTGTATACCTCTGGCATAAATACCCAATTCATCCTCGACTACTATATTGGTCCGAGTGCCACGAGGACCAATAAATAGCCTCGTCTAAAATGGGTTACTTTATGCCCCTGATATACAATCTACTATGCAGCAATATACTTTTCAGTCCTCCGGCCGGTAAGCGCCACTTTACGCAAAACTAAATTGCCGCCTGCCGGCTCCGTCGGGCTGAAAAATAGTATACAAACCTCGGCCGGTAAATGGGAAAGCCTCGGATCACATGTTAGTCGACCTCGGCTTCGCCTCGGCCGACAATTACATGGGATCCGGGGCATTTCCCACTTAAACGGCCTTGGTATGTAATGTACTAATGTGTGCAGATATCCTTAAGCACACGCACAAGAACAACCCGGACCACGGCGCGCTGGTGGCGGCGCTAGCGGGGCTGCGGGAGGTCATGTCGCACATCAACGAGGACAAGCGCAAGACTGAGGGCCAGCTGCAGATGTTCGACATATACAACGACATCGACCAGTGTCCGGTACGACAATCGCCTACATTACAGCCCGCCAGTTTCAACAATATAACACTTCAAATTGATTTCTACCATTTTTTTTTGCAGGCGCATTTGGTATCTTCGCATCGATCATTTATAGCCCGGTGCGAAGTAGTCGAACTTTCGAAAGAGCTTTCCGGTCGAGGTGATCACCTCGTACTGTTCCTTTTTACTGACACGATGGAAGTTTGCAAGAAACGATCAAAAGTAAGTTGAAAGTATTTTCTAACATGGTGCTACTTCTATATTAAATGAAATACATTACAAATTGATAATATTATGCTTTCCTTAAATGTCCGATTTCTTCTGTTTCTCCAGGCTTTCAACAGTAAGAGTCCGACGAACGGTACGAGTACAATGCGAATAGGCTCGAGCAAACCGTACAGACACATTTCCCTTATGCCACTGAGCACGGTTAAACGCGTCGTCGACATTCGAGAAGCAGAAGGTAAAATCTAATTGGTTACGCAATCTAAGTACATTGCTTTTTTTTGATAAATTGCAGAAAAAGTTACTTTTAGATATCATAATTCGGTTTACTCTAAGAACCGGCCAAGAGCATGTCGGGCCACGCTCAGTGTAGGGTTCCGTGGTCCTTCACAATTAGCTAACCTAGAAGTACTAGCAACTTCTTGCTAGTTATGGTACTTTGACTTTAAAAAGATGGTTTACTTGACCATGTTCAATTTAATTTTTCTTGAAAATCTTTATAAAGCTCAACTTTCATGATTTTCTTCAATTCCTATCCAATGATACCTCACACTTTAAGGTTGAAATAAATAAAAATACTTAAAAAGACTTTTATCTCACTCTTACCACTTTGTCGGCATGCTTGATATGTATATTCATACCAAATTACTACTGACGGTCACTGAACTATGCCGCACACTGACGAAAAGACAGACATGGCGAAACTATAAGGGTTGCTAGTTGACTAGGGAACCCTAAAACTGTTGTAAATAAGTGTTTCGTACCGTCAGCAGATTCTTAATATCAAAACAAGTCTACTGAATCCATCAAAATTAGTGAATAAAAACTTAGAATTCGTTGAAGTTACTCTAACTTTACTCGTGTAAAATAATGTTCTTGTGCACAGATTGCCACAACGTGTTCGCGCTGATGTGCCGCAGCAACCAGGAGCTGAAGGAGAAGCTGTACTCGTTCATGATCACGGACGACGCTGTCGACAAGTCGCACTTCCTGCGCCAGCTGTGTCGGCAGATGGCCAACACTGTCTGCAAAGCTGACGCCGTAAGTACTGGTTATGGTTATCCGTTTCTCTCCGGTTTCAGCAATTAGCCCGTAAATGGCGGGTCATTTACTAGCTAGTAGTTTAACCAGCCTAGCTCCGCTCAGAAGCGCAGATCCTCCTGGTTTCTCCGCAGGCTGCTCGAAGCGACCTCATGGTGTCGAGGATTTCAGTCCGTTTTGTAGCTACAGCTGCCCCCCTCGCACTCCAGGATTACACGGGGAAGAAGCTACTACTACATTAGTAACTTGGAACTCTTTTAACTTGGAATCAGTCAATCCTGTCTTTTATGTTTATACGGGGTGCTTTTGTATGTTTGATCTTAGTTTGTATACATTTCATCTACTGAAATGTACATAATATCCTATTTATTTGCCATTTTTGTTTTTTGCGGTCAGCCTACTAGTAGTTTGCTTACTCTGTCCATTACTTACCTCACAGAGTATAGTCTGGTCTAATAAAAGCTCTCAATGAGTCAAGCTTTTAAATTTCAAAGTGGTTATTAATTTGACAGGGGTCAGTCGAGCATACACAGTAAGAATTAGTCCATCATAACAACAGCAAAATGTTTAACTACCCATCTGCTAACAATTAAGCTTGTACGAAATAAGTTTGAGTAGGCACGGTGACTATAGAAATGTATCTGCGCAGGACAAGTTCCTGGCGACGCTGGAGTCAGACCAGCTAGACATCGACACCAGCGACCTGGCGCTCAGCACGCTCTCCAAAGTCACCAAGTTCGCCGCGCGCACCAGGATAAAGGTACGCTCCGACATCAAACCTGACTCCTCATCAATTATTTCAGGGTATTTGATTAAACAATGAACACCTTGTTTAACTAAACTTGGCTATCAAATTATATTACTGAAACTAGCTCTGGAGCTGTTATTGCAAACTGCTTACATTTTACATAGATCAAAACTGAAGCTTTGAAGCTTGAAAAAAAAAGGTTTATTCAAATAAACATAATTATAGTAGTTAGTGAATTTTATGGTCAACTGCCCTGTTGTACTTTAGCATGTTTAAATGTATTAAGGTACATTATGTATTGTAGCTTAGCTTGCATATTTAGTTATAACAAAAGAACTAGTAACCGAAATGGTAAGTCTTTATACATAGATAGTGAAGTAGACTGCTAATGCGATGAATGAGCCAAATATCAGTTTCAACTGTTTAATGTAACTAAGGCATGAAAACGTGCGAAATCGACAGAAACGTTAACATTAAAGCCATTGACGGTCATACATACTTCATGCACATCATGGCATCAGATTCTAATGGATGTTTTCAACAATTTTTTTTATGTACAGTCGCAAACACAGAGCATGATATCAAGGTTCGTTTTCAATTATGGTCCGTACTTAACTTATATGTGTGCTAAGTAGTTAAATGAAAACTGTCACAAAATCATAACGAATCTATGTGTACAGGTCGATAAATGAGAGCTGGCATAAATTCATTGACCGAAAGTAATGTGACAGTGTGAGTGCTGTTCTTAAATACAGGGGCCTCCTAATATTTTGTAAACAAGTACATAATAAGTTTTCGTTATTCAAAAAATAGTATAAAAAAATTTGTATCAAAATCGTTGATCAGACCAAATAATTCGTGTAGTTTTGAAAGTTGGTACAATTATTCCTTAAGGTGTCCAGATGAATGTACTAAAAGTCTATGAGGGTGGGACAGAAGCCGGGAGGGGGATAGGGGGACAGTTCTCTTTTTCAACTTATTTGGTTGTACAACTATTTATAATATCTCTTTAGTGAGTTCTAGATTAATTATCTACATTAAATTTCTTATAAATTATGTCCCAAGATTTACGAGTATACTCTACAATCAATACTTTAGGAGATATAGAGTGTTAAAGGTGATAGCAATCGTTAAACGGAGGATATGCTCTGTGCTTGTCTCAGGGGCAGAGGGAAATCGTTCCAAAGACGAGTTGCCTGAATGGCGAAGGAGTTGGACATAAAACCAGTGCGGTAAAAAGTAATAAAGACTGTACACGATTAAATCTGGCCATGCACGATCCGGTCTATTTCTAAAACCACTGCTGATTGTCAACCCATAACTTTACTCCAATGAACGGAATATATACTACTCAGGGAAAAATAATAAAACCGTAGTAAAACCTCAGAGTGTGGATAAGTTTTTGATCAAAATCAAACATTGCCTATGATTTTTTGTCCAGCAATTTTTGAAAATATTCAATGGTTATCTTTGACAAATGCACAACAATATTTACAATATTAAACGATGTTTTATACTTACCAGGTTATCCTCCTACTAAAACCTGTTTTCCATTTAGGATAGTCAGTATAATACTTTACTCCAAGCACTGACAGCATTTTTTATATGAGGGGCCAATTTCTGTCAAATTGGCAAAAGTTATAATACCTTCTAATTTCCGGAAACCCACACTCATTAAATAAATATTGGCCTTTTTGCAAACACAATTTATTAGGGTACAACATGGCATATTACATTAAACAAAAATTACTAATTTTAAAATGAAGACTAAGAAATTTTTTGGAAAATACAATGGACAAAATAATTTAGGTGTGATGAAGTATACATAGTAAAAACTTAGTCACACCTTGAGATATTAAGTACTACGGTACTATTGTTTTTCTTTAGAATTATATATTCAGTTAATTAGTGTAAAATTACCGGTTTACAATCCGCGGTGGATTTGGAAATAGACCGGATCGTGCGTGCCCGGATTTTATCGTGTACTTACAGTCTTTAGATATTTTAAGACTACGTAACGTACGGAAATGCGTAACGCGCAACCAGGACGAGGTTCTGCAAATTGAAATTTAGATTTAAGATAGCCGGGAGCAGGCCGGGTCGAATAAGATAGTGTGGAGGGTGCACAGCATTTTGAGAGATCTACGTTCACGAGAAGCTGATCCAGTTTACAGTGGTAGGAAGATATATGGTCGTACTTACGGAGCGCAGAAATAAACCTGATACAATTATTTAAAAGACTATCTAATTTGTTAAGCAACTCCTGGTTAATATTCGAGTAGCACACATCAGCATAATCAACGACACGTAACACCAACGACTGAATTATAAGCATTTTTGTGCTGATCGGTAGAAGATACTTGAACCGATAGAAAGATCGCAGCATTTTGGTATCGCAGCAACTTTACGACAAACGTCAGACACCTGTGGAATCCAAGTCACATAATCATAATCATAACACAAAATAACATAACATAATCCTACTACGGGCGAAAATGGCACTACCATGTTCTCATACAGAATCGGAGCTATGCGAGTCATGTCTAGTAATGAAAGCAAACGTGGGCTGCCCAGTATAATGGCCTGACACTTACTAGGTTTAACTGAGATGCCAAAACTACGTGACCACGTGGTAATCTTGTCTAGGTCATCATTAACTTGCCGGATTGCTTGATCTAAACTACCTGTACGCGCTAGGGTGTAAAGTTGAAGGTCGTCGGCATAGAGATGATGAGAGCAGCTTATGAGTATGACATTAGTAACGATTTTGTTTCTTATTTTATCACCTTTTACACTCTGTATCTCCTAAAGTATTGATCATAGAGTAAAAATGTTAAGACATAATTTATAGGAAGTTTAATGCAGATAATTAATGTAAAAGTCACTGTTCCGCCGTGGGAACAGATTTGATTTAATTAATGGTAGTTCTTACTTTTTTTCGTAGTAGGTGAGTAGGAATTATTTCTTACATACAAGGCAACACAATTTGGACCTAATAAAGATCCCTTATATTTATATGTTGGACCAGTATTTTGAGTTGGCAACTTTACGTTGATTCCAAACGCCTGTCCGGTGCGCTACGCAAAAGCGCCCTCTTGTGTAAAAAAAAACTCTTCCCTCGCCGTTGAAACCAAATGCACGCACCACGCCGCGCTCGTGCCCCAAAATTAAGTTTCTAGCTGTGTTCGTCGCTGCAGCTATATAGTGACACGAATAAAACTGTCGCGAGTTCCTTGCCCTATGGAATTAGTGTGGATGCCAGATTTGTGTGAAGGACTTCATTACCAGACACCAGACCAGCCACGAGGCTCCGCCTTGGACAAAGCTACTGGATTTCATGTAAGTTCGCCACTCATTTTTACTGTCGCCACAGTCACTAAAGAGATATTGTAAATAGTTTTAGAGTCACTATCAAATAAGTTGAAAAAGAGACCTTTCCCCCCTCTCAGCTTCTGTCCCTCCCTCGAGGACTTTTAGTATATTCATCTGGACACCTTAAGGTATAATTGTACCAACTTTCAAAACTACACGAATTATTTGGTGGTTTCTTTCATTTTCCCACATAAAAAAAATCGGCACTAAGTATCATGTTAATGAATCCCTTTAGTAATTATTATCCAAATCATTCGTAAATAAAACGTATATTTATTTAACTGACTTATTTTTAATGTCAAGAATCGAAAGGCGATGGCTTGTTCGAATTGTAAGAAATCTAAAAAAGCAGACCAATGAGTCCGATCGTCAACAGAGTTTTTAATTTATTTATATCCTGTTTTCACACTGACGCCGCAATCTACAAAATAACGGCGAAAAGATTCGAAATTCTTACGAAATTTAACTGTTATTTTCGCGTTTTGCGAGTTCGTCATTGTACATGAAACATGGTTATAATTACGAGTAGGTATACATTTTAGTCATGATATTGGCGTGGTAGGCACGGCAGTATAGTTTAGGTGTTCTTGGCGTCCAAAGGTTAATAGCGTTATTCATAAACGCACTTCAACAACAGTTTAGCCAAATGATTGTTTGTCCTTATCTGTCACTTTGAGGATCGCGTTTGTTAGAATGGGAGAAAACATAATTGAACTAAGGTAAGTATTTTGGCGGGTATGCTAGATATTCTAAAAACACAATTATCATAGTCAATTAATCACTTTTTGCATTAGTGTATTTAATAATTATGTAATGCACACATAGACATTATCATTCACTCGTCCAATTTATTCGTGCCAGCTCTCGTGAATCCACCTGTACAAAAAATATTATCTCTGTTATTTGGTCTGTACTTTGACCTATGTAACCATATAAATGCAGAACATGTATCTATCTATTATGTACAGTCAACGAAAATTTTTAATTACTTTAGTCTTTAAAAGTAGATAATGCACCTAAAGGATAGCTCGAGTTAATATAATGGTAGTAAATTAGAGTTGGTGGTGTAAGTAGGTGGACTGAGAGTGGAGTTGTGTGCCTCTTGGTGTAGTGGAGGGTTGGTTGTGTTGTAGCTGGAGACGCTGGCCGGGCTGGGCGGCTGGCTGCGCGAGCCGGGCGCGCCGGGCGGACTGCTAGACACATGGGTATTGCGCGCTCACTTACTCGCACAGGTCTGAAGCGCCTCGTCCACATCCACCCGACCCACGTCCTCACGCACGCTCAAGCCATCTTAACACTGCCGGTGCCGGCAGAATACTAAACCCCCAACCAAATTAATTGTATACACGCCGCAATGCTCGTTTATTCAACACTATGTTATTCTGGAATGGTAATACATTAGGTAGTTCTGGTTCAGTAAATGGCTAGCATCTTAATGTCTTAATCGCATATTCGCATTCGCATACATGTTAAAAATAACCCGCTGCTTACTCCAAAGAGAATTACAAAAGTTGGGAGACATCTCAATAAATATGTGTGTTTTGTAATTGTCATTTCTTGAGCCTGAATCAATGATCTTCTATTACCAATTTGGTGTACATGTGTTTGATAACTGTAAACATCAATGCCATTATTTCCAAGAACATGTTGATTCACTACATCAATTACAATACACTGGTGAAACTCCGCGAAAAGCAAATCCGTTTTACATCGAGAAATCTAACACGAGCTTATTAAATTGTCAACAAAGTACTTTGACGTTGGAATCAGTAATTGGCATTTTACGTATAATCTTAAACCTGTCTTTATCCCCCTCTTGTTCTAGTCAAATGCAAGGTACATGAAAATAAAATATGACGGGAAATACCGCGGTCATCAATCATCACTTAACCAAATCATTTCTGGATAATGGGTGGTCAGTGTTTGAATTTAACGCTTAGCTTTAGTTCACTTGTGATTAACAGTTTTCGTGAGCGTGCCATACTCGTACCTGTCATGTGTTGGTACCTGTCTTGCCATCATCATCATTTTTTACCGTCCCCTTTTTTGTGTGTAGTGTACTCATTTTTGTGTAAACGAATTAGGCTCACAACCACCATTTTGAAACAAGGGTGTTGGAAGGGAAATTATTGAACGAGAAATGTCGCTCGATTTAAGTTTAGTGTCTGAGCTATCCATAGCTTAGTATAATATTTTTGGATTAGATTATGCATGTAAAATTCCAGTATTCACACGGTTCATACACAGTTTTGTAAACTACGATCTTCGTGCTATGTTTGAAAGTTATGATTGAATTGATTAGTTAGTTGTTCGAAACTTAGTACCAAAACGGTTTAAATTCGTTCTTATTGTCACGAACGTCGCATCGCAGGGTGGGTAAGTTAGTACAGATATTATTACTATTAACGAGTTATTATGGTATGACTACGAGTAATAGCGATTGGTAGAAGTTTATGTAACTGTGTAATGAAAGGCGTTAAAGTGTGGGTTTAAGAAACGTTGCTTCAACCGAGTTTCATAATAACATCACACGAGAGGTTTAATGCAAGTGCGAGCCGCATATTTCGACCGCCATTACGAGTTTCATGAATAAACAAACTTAAGTTGGCCTCGGTTTTCATATCAGTCGATATGAAATAACGTGCGATTTACGTGCGACATTGTTTGCAATTGACACTTCGTTTCATACTAAAGGTCATCTCGACTGATATTAGAATAGAGGTCGAATCAAATTTCCTTGTTTTTCAAAGATGTAATAAAAAAAATTATTGCAATCGATGTTATTATTTGGCTATAATAACATTCTCACAGATAAAAAATTGGTAGTAACAAATGTTTATCATTAATATCATTATGGAGGTCTTAATATGCGGTTAATGATATGTGGGTATATAATAGTAGTTTATGCAACAGTGATATAATAAGGGTTCTTAAAACTCGAGGGTCGCCATTACAAAACGAGGCGAAGCAGAGTTTTGTAATAATAGACCCGAGAGTTTTAAGAACCAATTATGAGCTGTTGCATACCCTAGTTTTTCTACGACAGCTAAAATAGCGTAAAAAGCAAAATCTAGAAACGTGGCAGAATAGGGAAGATGTTGTGCCCACTATATAAATAAAAAAAAACAACAACAGTGCTAATATATTGTATGAAAATTCATAGGAGCAGTGTTCTTATGGAATACCACAGACAACGTTATAATGTATACTTTTTAAATATCGCTGTCAGTCACCTAATTGACAGATAGAAGTGCTGGAGTAGAAAAACTAACTTAACAAAGCTGTGCTACATTAATATTTTATAAAGTTGTCTTTGAACCTTGTGTAATCCTAAGCAGGCGATTCTGCTTAAAAAAACAAAAACAAAATGAAAAGTAATAAGTAATAAAAAGGAGAAAGTTGTATAAACTAACCTTTAGAAGTCCTAACCGTTATGCCTTATGTTTTGTGACTTTGGAGGCAACATGAATGTAATACAGACTAGCAGTTAAGAATTGAAAATACTACTAAGGCCTAAATTAAATAAATATTATAATCCGTAATTATGTTTCTGTTTATTAAACATTACCTACAATATAAGATATTCTAATATTGATAAATTTGATAATAGGCTAGACGACTGAAAAAATCTATTTAGTGCGTCTTTTAGAGTATAAAAAAAAAATATTGTACACGTATTTTTTCTTTTGTTCGTCAAATCAAAAATGACAAAAATGCAGTGCGTTCAAGTTTCGCGTAATGTCACTCCAAGGTACAATTCTTACCTAGGAGTGACGTCACAAGCCCCCACCCCAGAACTTTGATGCTCTATATCTTTGTCAATTTTAGTTAAATTGAAAAAGAGAAAAATACGTGTCTAATAATTTTAGACAATTTAACTGGCGGACTAATTAGAATGATAGATTTTCAGCCTAGTCGTCATCCCTATTCTTAAATTATATTGAAATTTCTGTCAATTTCCCATTGTACAGTAGAATCCCGAACGTCATAAAATGCAAAAAGAAAATAATCATATTCCTACATTTCCTACGTTACGCAACCTATACTTACCCCCTGTTTAATTGATTCTCCATTTTTCGTACGTACATACGTACTCGTACGTATACATATTATGCAGTTGACAGTGACTTTTTTGTAGCTGTTCAATTTTTATTGATCGAAATTCAGACTACTTGAAACATGAGTTTACTTGTAACCCTATGACTCACGTGTAATGTTTATCAAACACAATATTAAAACAGTTTTTTGTTACTTTTCGACATATTTGACTGGTTGTAATGTTTAATAAAATAAGGCATTGGTAGTAGACATTATTTTGGGAATGTAATAATAATAAATCATTTGTCGTCCTACCTGGCTCGGGCTGCGGGTTTTCATATTCCTCATTAAAATTTATATTATTGTATAATTTGCAACGATTCTCATTACTGCTAGTAAACCGAATTGGTGTAAATGACATAATAGAAAGGTGGACATTAAATGAAATGTAAACGGCAGGTGGGCCGCGCGCTGTCGTTCAACAAGACGCCGTCAAAGCTGAAGCGCGCCATGTCGTCCATGATCTCCCCCTTCGGCTCGCAGGCCAACCTCACGCCCGCCTCGCAGCTCGCGCAGATGCGCCTCGCGAGCTGCAACAACATTAACGTAAGTATGCGTCTCTAACCTCACCTGTTATAAAAGGCTAACAACCTATTTGTTTCTTAACTAGTGGTTCGTTCGACGGAGTGTCCAAGTAGATTGGGAGAACTCACTTGCTTCGCTCGCTCGTTCGAATATACACATTAATATACATATAAGCCATCAAAAGTGTAAATATCGAAATACAGAAATTTTAATTATAATTTATAGTAACATTTTACTACTTGTTTTAGTTTTCAAAAGAACCTTCATATTCCATCTCGAAAGTCTCGAAACCAATTGCAAAAGTGAGCATGCGTATAACGCTGTGCTCTCATTGGTCGTTCCTTCTCCTTATATACCTTTACCAGAACCTGTATCATCTGAACCAGTACCTTTGTCAGAATGAAAGGTCCGTAAGAGGAGGTCGAATGATTCGATTAAAATCATTCAAAGTCGCCCATTTTTAAGTTTTTTAACGGCTCGGTACGTATATTTGCTTCGAACGATACATGTATTTTTCAATGGGGTTGTTTCTTCGCTAACAAATAGATTTTATGAAATGCGTTTGTATTCTTTTACTTTCCTTGTAGTCGAAATGAAAAAAAAAGAGTTTTTCTCGGGTGAAAGCATCCATTTTTTTAATGTGTCAATTTCAACCCTTGGTTGAAAATCTACTATATGTCGTTTCGAAAGTATGCCATTGTTGATGCGTATGGATCTCTTGGATTACCTCGGCTGAAATACTTGCCTTCCTCTCTTGGTTAACAATCTACTATGTTGTGTGCAGGAGATGGGTACGAGCAGCGGCGCTGTCGGCGGCGCGGAGGGCGGCGGCGAGGTGCTGGTGGCGCCGCTGTCGGTGCAGCCGACGCGCAAGGCGGCGGCGGGCGCGGCGGCCGCGCTGCGACGCTTCTGACGGCGCACCTCGCGCCGCGCCTGACTCGCGCCCGACCCGCTTCGGACTCCGGCTTCTAAATGCTGTTGAACTCGCTACCCGTACGGAAAGCGCTTGCGCGCACTCAAACACGTCAATATGCTGTCGGTAGGCGAGCCGCGGAAATAAATACGCCCGAACATTGAAAGATTGATCTGCCATATTATTAAATGACTCGGTATACGTGCAGCTGAAGATTTGACGATTTTCATTGTTAACTGTGAGACACGACTCACTGTTTTTTTACTGTGTGTTATGTCTATTACCAGGCATTGGCACACGGAGTTTAACAGGTGAATTGCGAATCAACTCGAATTGGTACAACTACGCATCTCTGTCGTCTTATATATAAAAGCCTTGCTCTGTAACTTCATTCTATTAACCGACTCGAAGGAGTTTGTCGCTTGATATCCAGTGTTTTACCTTGCATCTTGTGCCAAATTCACAAAATATAATTATACTTGGAGGTGGATAGTTACATTGTGAATTTGTATTATGAAAACGATAATTTACTATTTTGGCAATAAAAGACTGCGGTGTTATTAATGCTGCTTTGGAAGCTTGATATATTACCAGTGCTTATATTAAATGGAGGCAATAAGGAATAAATCCTATAGAGATAGTAATGTTAGCGTGTTCATTATAAAGAGCGGCACGAGTAGCCGCGGCCCTGGTGTCCAAGCCAGTGACATATCGGAACCTGATTCGTATTTCGTGATTATCGAATCCTATTTCGAATTTAAAGTATACTACATTTTAATCGTTGATTTTCAATGTTAAAATTGTCCAGTGTTAATTGAAATAATATTAAGGAACAGCAGGGATGTGGCAATGGAAATGTTTATAATATTTATAGATCGGACGATACGATGAAAGAGTGCTTGGAGTGCCTTGTAATATGAGCGAATTAAATTGATAGCGCGGGTTTTTTACACTAGAGTATTTGGTAGTATTACTGTAAAACTTGTCACAAAGTGCGGCCTGTATAGAAATCGAATATTAGATTTAGTCCAATCGAAAAGTATTTTTGTTTTATCCAGGGTTTACTATTTGCACTCGCTTGGTGCTCTTATTTATTGTATACAGTACTGATTGGGGTCAGTTTAGTTCTTTGAGAAAATAAATCGAATATTTTACTGAGTCGAGAACGTATTACTTTTCGGAGATTTAGTTTTTCAAAATAATATGTACATATCGTGATATTTTTAATATTATCGTGAAATAGGCATTTTGATTTTAAGTAGTAATAATATATAATATGATATCAGACAGCGGGGAGAGGAGCTAACAGTCGCTTTCTCGGCGTGAGGAGGGGCGCGGCGCCCGCGACCGGGGCCGGGACCGCGTTCTCTTCCCCTCTTCCATTTCATCTAAGTACGGAGGTACTTACTATATTAAGTTTTATGAAGAGTCTCACTAAGGCTATCCATCTTATCAACAGTGTGTGTACACATAATAGATTGTACAAAGATCTATATTTATAAATATATTTAAATGATTGATAAAATAAACATTTATTTTCAGTGTAAAGGTATTTTATTTCCCTTTTTTCTTAATAGTTCACTAGTATGTAAATTTACTTGTACGGATTGTACTTTGATATTTAAAAGTTTTGCTCAGAAATTGGGCAGGTCGAACGGGTTCTCTCTCACATTAGTGCGTTAATGAATAGACGTTTTCTTAAAAATGTGATGTTGCCGGCGGTCAGACGCCGCGTCGCGGGGCGGGGCGCATGAACGCGATGGCGTTGTGCGCCGCGCGCAGCGGCACGGCCAGGCCGCACGCCGCCACCGGAGCCGCCGCCATGGACATGGCGAGCGACGGCAGCTCCGTCTGACTCACAGAAATTGCTTGACCTATAAACACCACCTGCAAATTACAATTTATGACCTGATCTTGCTTAAGGGACAAGTCAAGGGCAGGGGAGCCCGTGGGATGACAGACATGATGGCTACAAACAAGAAGTAAAAGTAATATGGTAATAGGGTAAGCAGTACAATCATTGGCCCTTTAAGGTGAACCTCGAGTTTCAACATTTTTCCTTCCCAAATAAGATGCTAAATAGTATAACTTTTAATGACAAGTTATCCCTAGAAATGTTGAGAATTTGAATAAATCACAACCATAAATATATTTACAACCAATTGTGAAATATAATGCAAAAACCAATAAATGAAACAAAAGTACCCCCAAAGTGGGGTAAAAGTAAGTAGTAGTATTGGCCCCCAGGGTACAAATATTGGCATACCAAGATTCACTAGATTTGTTTATTTTTATTGACGATAGTGAATAGAAACTATAACTACTATAAATCAAAACAAATATTACATTTTGAATACCAATTAAAAGCGTATAATAGTTTAAAAGTACTAAATTCTTATGATTTGCTTAATAAAACACACTTTTAGCTTCCGTGTGTTCCAGCTATTATGCTGGAAAACTATCGATTACACTATATACTGTTGTCAACAAAGAAAAATATAAATATTTTTTCTACATTCTACTCAAACGTATATCTTAATAAATCGATTTTAAGTTCAGGGGGCCAAGATTACTACCGCTTACCCTAATACTAAATTTTAAATAACACTTGCAATTTACAACTATTTGCGACTATTGTGTGTGTGGCTACTATTGACTGCAAATTCGAAGGAGGAGGTCCTTCAGAAATCGATATCTATGTACTGAGGCCTACCATTTAACTGAGGCGTCTAGCCTACACACTACAGGTCTAGGCTACAGTTGGGCATATTTGTATTTTGTTGTCTTTTTTTTTCGCCCGAGATATGTATGAAATTTGGAGGGTAGAGAGAGTAGGTAGAGTTCCTTATTCTACGCTAGATAGATATGAAATCCCAATGTGCGATGAAAAATTTGTTATAAATTTCCCACTGAGTTACGAAAATCCCATACGATTTTGTAACTCAATGGTAATATTGTGGGACATACTGGGAAACTGGGTCTATCTTGAAGAGAATAATCGGACGCGAAAAATAACTACAAATTAAAAATCCGCCCAGTTACGTCATAGTTGCCAAGGTTGACATAGTTGACCGGCGTCACCGCTGTACCTACATAAGACAGACATAATGGTTCCACAACCCCTCTTCACCCGCGCTCATTCCTGGGGAGACGCCTCAAATGGTAGACCTATAAAACTCTGTTAATAATACTTACAAGCACTACGAGTGGTAAAAACTGCCACGACGTGCCAATTCGAGTGTTGCAGGTGTTCTCCTCGGTAGCGAGGTTGAGGTCGGAGCGGAAGTCGGAGCTGCGGTACAGGTACATCAGCGCCACCAGCTCGATTATGCACACGGCGGGCGTGGCCAGCCCCGTCATCAGTGAGTCCACGCTCTCCAATAGCGCTAAGCCACCCTATACGTTCAGATTTTTTCCGGAATAAACTTTAATATGTCAATTATTTAAGTATTAACTAGCTTTTGCCCGCGGCTTCGCTCACTATCTACACTTGAAAAATCAAGTCAATTCGTCGCTCCGTTCGCGCTGTTAAGATTTTTCCGGAGTTGATGGGGTCGGGACGGGTGTGAAAGTATCATCGAATTGTTAATTATTATAAGCATATTGAGCATGATATCTATTAAAACACTTTAAGGTTGCCTATTGTGACGGACGGTAAACTACGGAACCCTACACTGAGCATGGCCCGATATGCTCTTGGTCGTTTATTATTTTTGGGGATTAGCTTTTTTAGTGGCTCTTCCCGCGACCTGAGGCCACTGCCATACTAACACATTTTCGCATTTTTTTAGGACAAAATTATCGCGCGACCAAAAGTTGTAGTGAGCGCTTGGTTTTTCGCTATAAAAATGGTAAGTGCCATTGCATACCTACCAAAACTATACATTAACTTACATTAGTGGCATACGGCAGACTGAGAAGGAAGCAGAAACAAACCATAGCAGACACCACATATACTTCCACGAACCTATAATAAAATTTTACGTAAATTAGTGAGTTTTATACGATGTTAGCAAACACGTGCAAGTAATTAAACATTCGCTCACACTAATTTTACTCTATATTCAAAAATTGTGTGTAATGCCGTCTTGATTAACGTATAGGACACGACTATGTATGAGAAACATAAGCCACCAAAAATGATGCAAGATCTGAAAAAAAAAACAGTTCAATAAACTTAAGGAAAACTAATTTATTTAGGTACTTAACCTTAACGTAAAGGAGAATACTTACATTGCATGGGAATGGGATCCATGTGCAGTACATTTTGAATACATGGGCATGATCCACATACCTTGAACACACAAGTATAGTATAAAAAAATATAACATTTATCTCAGATTATGGGATTATTACAGAAACGTTACGTCAAAATACGTTCTTTTGTAATAGGTAAGTAGTACGTTACTAAATTGGGAATTTACTTTTCATAATTTGGATTTTGCTCGAATATTAAAACATAAATAAAAGGTTATGTATGGCTGCGATGGCCGCTAATTATATTATCGGGAGTAATTGCTACGTAAGTACAAACGTTTTTAGAGACCATCAGTTGCAGAAATGCATTTAATTATATAATGTACGTATGCACTTTTAATCCTAAATACTACAGTTTTTCAGAAATGTTATAAAAATATATTTTACTCTGGCGCGAATCGTAAACGTTGGCCATGCGTGGGTGCGAGACGTCGCCGACGGCGCAGATGGTGGCCGCGAGCGCGTGCAGGGTCGCCTGCGCCAGCACCATGCTCGAGTGCCACACGTTGTCCGAGTTCAGAAGCGGGTCGATATGCCCCGACGCTAACAAAGAACCAATTTTATTAAGTTCGGGTAGACTGGGTACGGTTGTGACAAATTTTGTTCTAAACGCCTATAATTTTATTTCACCAGTCGGCACTCGCACGGATTAAAAACGGTATACCCGTGTTTTGTCTAACAACTTTTCGTCTAATTTCAGTTCGTCTAACAACTTTTTAGTATGAACAAGTTTGCCTATTATCAGTTCACACAATCTTGTTTCTCATAACAATCATTACATCGAAAATTGTTTTATCTAATTAACTTTTGTATAATTCTTGTTTTGTCGAATATTATTTTAGCGAATAATCATGTCGTCGAATGTCATTTTAACTAATTATACTAATTAACCGAATTACAACAGTATAGTGTATCCCAATAAGGCCTAGTTTACCCTCTGGGTTGAAATGTCAGATGGCAGTCGCTTTCGTAAAACTAGCGCCTACGCTAAATCTTGGGATTAGTTGCCAAAGCGGACCCCAGCCGTGGCATAAGACGGAAAATGCTAGGAAGAAGAAGCAGAAGACAACAGTATATAATTATACACTATATCCATATGAAAACGTGAAAGTTTGTACAGTCAGCCACACAACTATGAATACAGCCAAACCGCCAAAAATATGTATACGCGACCTTAATGCTCAGGCAATAAAGTCCTGTATACATATTTTTGGCACTTTGGCTGTATTCATAGCTGTGCTGTGTGGCTGACTGTACAAAGATTAAGAAATCACCGGCTGCCAGAAAATAAGGTTAGGTTACTTAAAAGAAATCGAACAAAATTTACTTTTGACTGTTTAAAAGTAATATGGGCTTCTGCTTATGTTTCCGTCGCACGCTGGCTAAATCAATACAGGGACACATATTCAGAGTCGCGGTGTCGCTTCTTTTTTCCCGTTTTCCCTTCCCCGTAATCCGTATAGTTTCGTTGTTATGACGACTGTCACTACCGTACCCTGGCACAACCGTACCCAATCTACCCTACTGTACAGTACAGTAACGCATATTGGAACTACTTGACTCGCCCAAGCTGATGATAGTGATGATGGATGTAGGAGACGCCTTGAAGTCAATAAATAGGGGTTTATTTTGTGTCTACTATCCGTTTCGTAGATCATATAAGATGACTTACGTATTTTTATCGGCTTTCTTTCCTTATTTTTATATTTATACTAGGTGGTGCCTGCGACTTCGCGTGCGCATTATCTTTATAATTTGTAGCCTATGTGTTATTCTGATGTAAGTATAAGCTATATTATTGTAGTTTCATGAAAATCCATTCAGTAGTTTTTACGTGAAAGAGTAACAAACACTCATACAAACTTTCGTATTTATAATATTAGTAGGATGTGTAGGTACGAGTATACGTAAGTACCATAGTAGTTTAGGCCTTTGCCCTGGATAATCTCGGTTCCCGTGCCGGCGGAGTGAATATACATGGATACTACAACGGCATCTGTCAGACCCTGCAAAATAATTGATTCTATAGTTCGACTAAGCTAAGTTTGCATAGATTTTGATAGCAGCACAGACTGTGAAAGTGTAAACGTCACAATTTCATAGAAGTTTGCCATTTAACCCTTTGACCGCTTTCATATTAGAATGAAGTGATCAGTCAGACGCCAACGCCAAGCACGTTACGATAACCAAAAATGACGAATCTCGTAGTGCTGTGCAAAACGATTCTAGAGTCAGTCTATGCTAAGTTTCCTAGATTTTGATAGCACATACTCGTGTAGGTACGAGGTACGTGAAAGTGTTAAGTACCTAAACGTCATAATTTCATCGAAGTTTGACGTTTAAAATAACACCTTCACTTCTGACAGTTCATTTACTGAGAAAAGATAACGTGGTTTGACTGTAAATAGATTTTATTCATGATCGAAGTACACCTTTAGGCGTTGGTGGCGTCGTGGGTAAGACAGCACCCGACGCCTTTAGGCGTTCTTGGCGGTCAAAGGGTTAAAATAACACTTTGAATGTTTGCCAGTTCATTTACTTGGAAGAGATAATGTGGTCTGGCTCTACTTTATACAGTTGCCATCAGATATATAATAAATGGTCCTTGTTCGTTGAAGTTTGTAGTTATTAAGGTAAGATTTGAAGCACTTTCTTCTTCCTTCTTTATTCCAAATTGCCGATTTCTAGTACAGTCAAGTGTAAAAATATGGGTGGACACATCTTACTCAAAAATATGTCCCATAGCATATTATTCCATTGTAATAAAAGCGTAGTACCATATTTATGAGACGATTATGTCGATACGTATTTTTGCACTTGACTGTACTCATCCTCACGGTTAGTTAGATAAGCCGCGGACAAGTAGACGGACGCATATACCGAACCGAAACCATTAAACATCCTCGTTAACTACGAAACCCTAAAAAGGAATATATTTATTATCTGTTTTAATGTTGGTTTCCTTATTTTACCTACATACAAACCGAGAAAATATCATTGTAGCCCAGGCTAAAGATTTGTTTTACAACATTCTTCCAAACTGACACGGTTGATATGGCCACTGCTGTTAGACACACCAACCAGACCAAAGGCACAAACACAATCCATGTGTACAAGTTGTTCCACACTAGCTGAAACATAAAGGGAATCTTATCTTTTCATCGCTATTGTAGCCACTATTGGAACTACTCGACTCGCGCTAAATGATGATGGATAACATTTCCATGCTATTGTATAAGATTTTAAAACATGGTCATTTGAACTATTTAATCAAAACATAAGTAGATGGGCAAAACACTTGTGTGGTATATATAGATTTGAGAGGAAAAATCGGAACCCATTGGAAGCCATGGAAATGAAATAAAATCGGTTTATAAAAATAACTAAATTGAATTCGCCCATTCAATACTGCGTTATGGCATTACTAATTTGGGGCAACAGTACAAACGTAAATCAATAGTCTACTTATTCTACGAAAAAAATGCAACAGAATATCGTTAAATAAAAAGCCGAGTCGGAGTTGATGAAACTGATAAATGTGACCCTAACATTCCAATATTTTTTAAAAAGCCTGCACCATTGTTAAATCACACAGTTAATTCAGTTAAATTGTAATTTAAAAGGCCCCTAGTGAGAAAGTTATGGGGTAGTTCTGATTTCTTTCATTCCATGTGTAGTTTGGGGTGCTGAATCCGAATCTGAGGTTTGCATACTAAATTTCGTGACGCAACATTAAAAAAAATTAAAAAAAAAGAAAAAAATCGCCTTTTTTCCGGTTTTTTGCTTAAAACTCGAAAACTTTTAACTTTTAGTAAATAGTCTATTTACAGAAATTAAAGAACATTAAATTTTCTACAAATATGACTATTTAGTTTTTTTTTCGAATGAGCCGTTCGGTCTCAAGTGCGCGTTAAAAATTGGCAATTTTCAGCGGTTTCTGCAAAACTCACTTTAAACGTTCCAAAACTATTTTTTTTTACTTAGATCGCAGTATGGAAAAATTATATGAGCCGTTGACGTTTAAAAGGTCCCGGCTGAAGTTCTTCGGTGACGTTGGGTCCTGGTACATATTCTGCTTGACCTGCAAAAAAAGAAGTGGAGTCATTTCTCAAGGAGAGAGGGGAGAGAGAACGGATGAGGATTACAAAATTGATTGTGAGATTAAACATACCTTCCGCATCTTGCTGAGGTTTTCGATGGCATCAGGTCCTGGCTCAGGGTCTGAGTGCGCCATCGTCAGCGTCGGGGGTTCTAAAAGATAAAAGAGGCGGTGAGACACTGACTTGTGATCATATATCTAGGAGAGATGAATGATTACAAAATAACTTGTGAGATTCGACATACCTCTGTCTTCTGTCTCGTTTACGTATATCTCAGAGCTATCTTCCGGGGGCGCAACGTTGTCACTCAGTCCTTCGCACCATGTGCAGAAACAATGGAGTCCCGCCTTCCTGCATCCACAATTTCATTGGCAGCCCTTTTTACATGAAATGTACCGGAGAATTGAGTTTGGTCACAGTGAACAGTGAATCAAGTGAGTGGGGGTGGAAAAAAAACTAGTAGTGGTCTCGTGCCAGTGCCAACCACTTTGGACCCTGCGCTAAACTCAATTCTCCGGTACATTTCATGTAAATATAAAAAGGGCTGCCAACGAAATTGTGAATGCAGGAAGGACTGTGTGACAACGATGCACCCCCGGAAGACAGCTCAGAGATATACGTAGACGAGACAGAAGACAGAGGTATGTCGAATCTCACAAGTTATTTTGTAATCATTCATCTCTCCTAGATATATGATCACAAGTCAGTGTCTCACCGCCTCTTTTATCTTTTAGAACCCCGACGCTGACGATGGCGCACTCAGACCCTGAGCCAGGACCTGATGCCATCGAAAACCTCAGCAAGATGCGGAAGGTATGTTTAATCTCACAATCAATTTTGTAATCCTCATCCGTTCTCTCTCCTCTCTCTCCTTGAGAAATGACTCCACTTCTTTTTTTGCAGGTCAAGCAGAATATGTACCAGGACCCAACGTCACCGAAGAACTTCAGCCGGGACCTTTTAAACGTCAACGGCTCATATAATTTTTCCATACTGCGATCTAAGTAAAAAAAAATAGTTTTGGAACGTTTAAAGTGAATTTTGCAGAAACCGCTGAAAATTGCCAATTTTTAACGCGCACTTGAGACCGAACAGCTCATTCGAAAAAAAAACTAAATAGTGATATTTGTAGAAAATTTTATGTTCTTTAATTTCTGTAAATAGACTATTTACTAAAAGTTAAAAGTTTTCGAGTTTTAAGCAAAAAACCGGAAAAAAGGCAATTTTTTTTCTTTTTTTTTAATTTTTTTAAATGTTGCGTCACGAAATTTAGTATGCAAACCTCAGATTCGGATTCAGCACCCCAAACTACATATGAAATGATAGAAATCAGAACTACCCCACAACTTTCCTAGCAAAAACACTATTTAACTGCATTAAGTTCCTTTTTCCTACATTGCTGTTCTTTAACAGGGTCCATATTCATGTACAAGTGATAGGTATGTGGTATGTTTGCAATAAAATTTGAATTGAATTAAATTAAACAAAAATAAACATGAAAATACAAAAAATGTAACTACCCTACGATGCGAAATTCTTTCGCCAATCATAAGGCACCACATAAACACCCAGATGCAACTCAGGCATATTAGCAACGGCACGTTAAAGGCGCTAAACTGATAAGTCGGCGGCAGCCGTACTAATTCCAAACTGAAAATACACAATTCTTAAACAAGACGACAGGAATAGTAGATTACATACCAAGGCCGTTTAAGTGGGAGATGTCGCGGATTTCATGTAATTGTCGGCCGAGGCGAAGCCGAGGTCGACTAACATGTGATCCGAGGCTTTCCCATTGAACGGCCGAGGTTTGTATACTATTTTTCTGCCCGACGGAGCCGGTAGGCGGCAATTTAGTTTTGCGTAAAGTGGCGCTTACCGGCCGGAGGACTGAAAAACATTTTATAATAACAAGAAAGGAGAATGGGCATTTTGTACCATGAAAGTTCTTATTAAGTTCTACTTTTGTAATTTTGTTTATATTTTTTTTAACTTATAGTTCAAAAGTTAGAGGGGGGGGGCACATTTTTTTAACTTCTGGAGCGATTATTTCCGAAAATATTAACTATCAAAAACTGGTCTTAGTAAACCCTCCTTATTTTACAAATACCTATCCAATGATATGCGACACTTTAGGGTTGAAACGAAAAAAAAATCACCCCCCACTTTACGTGTTTACGTGTGTACCTACTCTAAAAAAGAAATTATAACCACTTTTTATTTTACCACTTTGTTGGCGTGGTGTATGTATGTATGTATAAGCTTTATTGTACAATAACACAAGAGATACAAGAAACACAGTAATATAGACAATTTGATACAACAAAGGCGAACTTATCCCTATGAGGGATCTCTTCCAGTTAACCTTTGAGGAAATTAGATAAAAACAGGCAACGATGAAAGACAAACTAAGAGCAAAAATTGTACAGTAACAAAACTTCAAAGAAAAAGTAAATTTTTAATACACATTGTAACTACACTACAAAAAAATACGCAATATATATATATACATATATATATAAATATACACTAAACATCAATACATATATACATATATTAAATAATAAATATATATATATAAACTATTAAACAGAGCATAAAGGACAAAGTCCAATCAAGGGTCGGAAAGCCACAACTTCTTTAGCCTCTCCTTGAGCGATGCTGCAGATTGCGATTGCCTCACAGACACCGGCAACTCATTCCACAACTTTACGGCATGGACAGTGAAAGATCTATTGTAAATACGCGTCTTGTTGGACGGAAAAGTGAGAGAAAGGTTGGTGCTAGAACGTAAACGGTGACCACTACCGGAAGCCAGGAAACTGAATTTCTCAGATAGATAAGAAGGGGAAGCAGGATTGAATAACACATTGAAAAGCAATGACAGGACATGCACATATCTACGACGACGAATCGGAAGCCAGCCAAGTTGTTTTCGGAACTGGGATATATGATCATACTTACGCAGACCAAAGATATATCTGATACATATATTTTGCAAGCGTTCGAGTTTGTCAAGTAGCTCCTCTCTAAGATCTATAAAAACAATATCACCGTAGTCTAATAAAGGAAGCAGAAGCGACTGAGTAAGAGTGATTTTAGTATGAAGAGGGAGGAAATTTTGGAGACGTCTTAGTGAGTGAATAGATGCGAAAAGCTTTTTACTGATCTCCGCAATATGGGGAGTCCAACTTAAGGTTTGGTCCATGGTGATACCTAAGTTCTTGACTGTACAGGAGAAAGGGATAGTTACTCCGTCAAAGCGTAAGTCGGGTACCACCAGCTCCGACGATTTTGATATAAAATTGTCGGAGTTGGTGGTACCCGACTTACGCTTAGACGGAGTAACTATCCCTTTCTCCTGTACAGTCATTACTCAGTACATTGTAATATACATATTCGTACAAAATTACAGCTTTCTAGTACTTACATTCACTGAGATTATCCGCGGATGGACGGACAGACAGACAGACAGACAGAGCGAAACTATAAGGGTTCCTAGTTGACTACGGAACCCTAAAAAAAGCTAAACATGAAAACGGTTGTTTTATAAAATACACGTTAATTAAGCAGTTTTAGCGTATTTGATGTGAAATAATATAAGGAATGCTGGTGATCGTCAGGATGGCGGCTGTACATTAAGAAATGCGGTATACGTCAGGAGTTAGTGCTAGCAATGTTCCGAATGAGCGCCAAAATTCGAGTAATGTGCTCTTTAAACTCCAGAGATATTTAAGAAATTAATGACGGCCGCCAGTCTGACGTCAGGTTGGCGGGTGCATTTTCAGTTCTAGCTAATGGCTGCCTATTCAAGGATGAAAGTACTGCCTAAGGTTAGTGCTCGCAATGTGCTTACATGTGGGTATGAAGCACAAACAAATTCAGAGAGCCGTTAAAGAGAAATATGGAATTGAATAAATATATATATAAACGCCTGCTTATTTGAAATAGCAACATCACATCATTTTAAATAGAAAACTCCCGTGAGTATTAGACATATTAATATACTTAGACCGGGTTACTCACGTCTAAGTATATTAAAACATCACATCATCATTGCAGGCAGCCACAAAATGTTACAGATTGATTTTAGATTACAGATAGGAAGGGGAGCCATTCGAAATGTTGACTAATATCATCATCGAACGCTGTTATATCGTAGGCATAACTTACATCGTTGTTTTTCATTAAGTAAGGCTGCTGCGAATATTTTATGTTAGTTCTACTCAAAATCACGATTTCCATCCCAATAGGAGAAAAAGAGGTGTTAAAAAGTCCATAATTTTTTTTTCTTTACTTTTTCTTACCCATACAAATTATATTGAAAAGGTTACCCAATAGGAAACAAACTTAGGGATACATGTTTTCTCCTATTGGGATGGAAAAACAGCGCGTGATTCTTAGTAAGTAGGTAGAAATAACACATATTTCACACAAAATATGACAATAAAAATGGGCAAAAAATAAGCGCTCTATTTGAAGTTTGGAGACCCAGCCGTATATTACTTTGTAAATCTGTAGAGGTATACGAGTATGTGTAGGGTAGTTTTAATACCTGATTTAATGTGGCATTTAAAGAACAGGCTGCACCTACTAAAACACTAAACAGTTATATCAATTCGGTAAAAAAATATACTTCTTTATTCTTTTATAAATAACTTACTAGAAGTAGTTGTAAGGAGGAGGACTATGTATAGACGGATATCCTCCGCGGTATGTCTCATTGCATTTTAGTAATTCGGTCTTTGCCGCTTTCAAACTGAAAAAAAGGTTAATCCATCTTTTTACGTAAATAATGATGTGCTTAGTAACAATAAAGTAGGTAATCGGTATTCAAAAACCTTATTGGCGGTCCTCGCCAAGCACGGTGAGCTAACCCCACGGTCGTATATTTGCACATTTTACTGTTTTCCATGCACTCCATATAGCGTCTCTGTGGAAGTAATGTTAAATTAATCTCCATGTGATTTAAACCGTTCCAAATTTCAAAGCAAAATACTTACTCCAGAAAATGCATAAACTGAGGTATTGCCTGATGGTGGTTTGTAATGTTGTAAGTCCCAATTTCTAAAAACATATTGCAGTTGACTATACATTGCAGTTAGAGACCTAAGTTACCTACAATAAACTATTCCTTGTTAATACTGATATCACGATATCAGTATTAACGATATATAACATTTAAAACTTTCGCGACTTGAACACATATTTAAACATAATTATTAAACGGGTCTAACGCGAATTTACTTATTTACTTTATTTACCGACGTTTCGACACAGGTTTCACTGGTCATGGTCGCGGCTAACAAATAAATAAGTAAGGTAAATAAGTAAATTCGCGTTAGACCCGTTTAATAAATTATGTTTAAATATTAACGATATAGCCAAGAAAAAATATAGAATAAAATTAGCAACGGACCTGCAATAAGTAAAGGGTAGTTCTGAATCCGCGGACGAGTAATACACGTATAACATAGTAATCGCGGCCATCGTGCTACAGTTGATGGCTCGAACGATGGAGTTGATACACATTGCCAAGCCAATACCTGCACACCAATGCATAGTTTAAGTCGTTTTACTTAGCCATGTAGACATTATTAATTCAAAAGTACGAAATGATTTTTAACGAGTATGATATATATATCGCCTGGCTTTTTGAGAATTCAATGTCTATTATGGCCCAACTATGGGTACAACAAATGTCAAAGCTGGCATGCTTACTCTATTATTTAAATCGGCGCAAAATAAACTCCAAGAACGTCGTTATGTTACCGAGTAGAAAATCGTGTGAATGACGTCCACACTTGGTTTATCACACTATTAAGTACAAGGACTTATCTCGCAGTCGCGAACTCACAAGGGTGCAAAAAATAAGAAATGTTGAAATTCGACTATGAAAGAGGCAAAAGGATATTCTTATTTATACGTCTTACCGTCAAGCATAGGAATAACGCGGAAAGCGCGGCCCGGACCGCTGATGCTCCACTGGCCGAGATACACCTCGAAGTGCCGCAGTGGGTTGGCTAGCACAACCACCGCCCCAATCAGGAACAGGTAGTGCACTGTTTTAGAGAGGTTTTCCACGTCACGTTTGATACATATGTAGGTACTAATCACAACAAGTGAAATCAGGGAACCAGGACTAGGTATTTTTAAAGCAGGACTTTAAATACCGTTATTTTCGTTTATCGGTATCCATAATATCGTTATTTTGCTTAAAGATTTTTATGTAGTAATGATATATTTTACGTTTTTATAAAGTTTTACATTATACCGATATTAAACAAGAACCACTATAATATATCGATATTTTGCTAAGCGATATAATTAAAAAATGACAGGAACTGAATCGCGGTTTAATATCGACATTATATCGGTATTTTATAACGTCGTAGTCTTCATTTTGTAGTGATATGGTATAACGATGAGAAGGAATATTGATATTGTTTTCATGATTTTATTTCATACCGGTTTAAAGGCCTGCTTACGAACTATAGCAATTTCTAGTCGAGGGTACCTTACCTACAAAAATTACATTTCATGCGGAATTCATTGCATTAACTTTTTTGCTCGATTCAATTCAACTATCATTTAATTGGTTTCGAACGTTCGAAAGTCTAAAATCGTTCAATAATAAATCTCGGTTAACCGAGTTAAATCGTCGTTAACCTAGCGACTGCGCCATTTAGCGCTGCTCGTTTTAAGTACTTACCAATCAATACGCAGGCATGCATGCACGCATGTTTTAGTGGAGGACCTTATGGTTATCAGTCAGTAGGTCGACTAGGTCGTGCAGCGACTAAATGTAAACTAAGAAGTTGAAATACAAACAGAGGCCGGAAGTGAGCGCGGGTGACACGACTCGGCAGTGCATCGTGAGGCAGGATGAGAGTGCAAGCGCAGTGTACCGCAGCCGCCGGCGGCCGCGGACTCGCTGTGGCGCCGTGCCCGCCGCCATGTCCATGCCAGGAACGTTGGTTGTGGACCATTCCACCGACCAATCGCTATGCTAATACAATTTTAAACAACAATGTTTTGAGATGTTCTATTTGTCATAATGGGCACAGCACTTACTAACTAGGCCCGCTGTCTTGCGCTAGTGTTTGTTTCACCCTTCGCGGGCTGTGCAACTTATCGTGGGCGTTAACGCTTGATCTCTAAGAGTCTGAATTAAGACTACTTTATGCTCTACGCTACGCTCGTTCGCTGCGACGAACACAAAGCAACTAACGAACCTAAATTTACTTCAAGCTACCTTGTAGGGTGCGTAGTTGTGCTTAAGCTTTATTCTTTGGTACCTAACTTCAGATTTTAGGATAAAGTTGTCCACCAAAAGAAATAGATGCAAAAAAATAAATAAGAATGATATCTCATTTAGCAACCAGTTAGTGTTCCAAATTATATCATAACATAACTTACATTGTCCCTATTGTCGAATGTGAGAATTGTGTCCATGGAATTTCGATGAGGTATCCTTTGTGCCATAATTACTAATATTGAGATTTAATTTTCGCAGCGCCAATAAGATTCGAAATAATGTATGCGACTCTATTGACAATGTCTACTGACACATGTCAACAGCAAACAGTACTTTATGCATGGCATAGATAAGGGTGTTATAGTTAGGTTAACTAAGTGCAAAGCTGAAAAAAAGCGCGGGAAACGTGAAACGTGCCGGTTGTGTTTTCGGTTTCTTGTACTTATTTAATATTTTATTTGTAGGATTTGGATCAGAAAAGTGGTAATCTGTATATATTTTAGCTCGTAATTTGTGTAAATGTCATTACTTTTTGTATAATCATCGCATATTAGGTAAGTTTTTGAATTTATAATGGGGGATGATCCCCCTGATCCTGGTGGTGGCAACCTCCAAGTTGCCATGAATGTTGTAATTGAATCCAGCAATGATATGGACACAGATGCTTCTGTTGCTAGCAGAAGTGAACTAAAGCGGACAAAAGTGTACAAACGATGCAAGCTATGTAATAAAAAGCGGAGAAAAAATAATGGCGGGGAATATACCTGCGATTGCTTAGAGTCAAGTAATGCAACCCAAGCTCATTCTGATTCTACCACCAAAACCACTTTAGATAATATAGACACACAGATTAGCAATACAAAGGTTGGCAGGAACTTATTTGCTCACAATGACACTGCACCATTCACGGTACATGTTCAAATTAAAAATACTGAAAAGAGCTCGTCCCTGCACCCGGTGTCCTTTGGAGAGTTTTTAGTAAAAAGCGGATATAAAAACATTATTAATGGTAGTGTGAAACGTATTGGCAGAACTAGGATTTCTATGGCTTTCTCAAACCATTTAGATGCAAATTTGTTTGTTACTGATCCGCGACTTGAAAAAGAAAACCTAACTGCGTACATTCCATCGTTCTCCGTAACCCGAATGGGGTTGGTTCGCGGAATCCCTGCACAATGGTCGGAAAAGGAAGTGGTTACGAATATATCTGTACCCAATGGGTGTGGTAAAGTATTGAAAATGCGTCGTTTAAACCATAGAGTCATGGTAAATGGGTCTGCCACATGGTAGCCTTCAGAAACCGTAGTACTTACTCGTATGTAGTTTACCTACTTGACCGGGGGTCGAACCCGGTAGGTTGCGTTAGCGAGAGGGAGCGAATGCGATCTATTTAATTTATGATTTATAAATGCGCGATATGATTTTAACTATTTAATTTACACAATTTACGATACACACGTTACACAAAATTACACAATAGAAAGAACACAAATTTGGAAAAGAAATAGAAGTTACGAACAAATCTTAAGCCACAAAGGAAACTGAGAAAAGCACAATTACATAAAGGTCAAATCAAACAAAAGCGAAATGCCAAAAGCGAGTGACTCGATATAAACAAAGCGCGCGTGTATGCAAGGCAAAGGCTAGGATCGCATTGCCTGGCAGGCGACCGAGCTAGCTGAAGGAGGTGGCGCGCGGGGGACGCGGGCGCAGACCGGCCGCTAGACAATAGATGACGCGCGGTGGTGGCGTGATCTAGGGTTGCCTAAGCTCACAAGCGGGAGCGATTATACTCGCGGGTCAGTCCGCTACAAGTTTTCCCCTGCTGAGACCGTAACTACGGTCGATAGTAGTCGGGAAATCTGACGACCCGTCCGCTTCTTGTCTTCTTCTCTGGTACAGGTGCAACAGCGGTGTTCTGGGTCGGTGCTGGAACTGCTGGTAGATCCTCCCTCATGACGAAGGCTGGTTTCAGCCTATCGAATGTCACCGTGACCTCCTTTCCTGACACGTCTATGTCGTATGCCTTGTCGTGACGTCTAATAACCCTGTGTGGTCCGGTGTAGGCAGCCTGAAGAGGACGACGCACCGGCGGCTGACGCAGGAACACGTGACTGCTGGCCTGGAGATCCTTGGGCAGGTAGAAGAGGCGTCTGGAATGCCAAGCTGTTGGTTGAGGAGCCAGCTTGTTCATGTGGCTTCGCAATCGGCCTGCGAAGTCAGTGACGTCAACCGGCTCACTAGAGGGCGTGAAGAACTGTCCAGGCAAACGGAGTGGTTCGCCGTAGACAAGCTCAGCTGCTGATGCCTGTAAATCCTCCTTCCAGGCACTGCGGATGCCAAGTAGTACCAGGGGACGTGCCTCGCTCCAGTGCGTGCTAGTGTGGCACGCTATTGCAGCCTTGAGTTGACGGTGCAGCCTCTCGACCAAGCCGTTCGCTGCTGGATGATAGGCTGTAGTGGTGTGGTGAGCGGAGCCCGTCAGCTTCGCCATGGCCCTGAGGAGTTGCGACTCGAACTGCCGCCCGCGGTCCGTAGTGATGTGTTCGGGGCAGCCAAAGCGAGCTACCCAGCCCGACACGAAGGCGGCCGCGCAGGTGTCAGCTGTGATGTCCGGCAGCGGGTACGCCTCAGGCCAACGGGTGAACCTGTCGATGGCAGTGAGGCAGTACCTGTAATTATGAGACACAGGTAAGGGTCCAACTAGGTCAAGGTGCACGTGTCTGAAGCGTGCTGATGGTGGCTTGAACTGTGCCAAAGGTGCAGATGTGTGCCTATGCACCTTAGTTCGCTGGCACTGGAGACACGTCTTAGCCCATTGTCGACAATCGTTTCTAACACCGGGCCATACGAACCTCTGGGTTACGAGACGTACCGTAAGCTTGACCCCGGGGTGGCTGAGGTTGTGCAGAGCGTCGAAGACTATCCGACGGAAACTGGGGGTTACGAACGGCCTTGGCTCACCAGTAGAGATGTCACAGTAGATGGGGCAGTTGGCGTATTCTATCTTCTCGAACCTCAACGATGTAGATGACCCGTGCTGCATGAGGGTTTTCAACTCTGCATCTCTCTCCTGTTCTTGAGCTAAAAGCTGATAATTGAGAACTGCTGGACTGTTGACCTCTTCAATGCGTGATAGTGCGTCAGCGACCGTGTTGTCCTTTCCCGCAATGTACCTGACATCCGTAGTGAACTGGCTGATGTAATCTAAGTACCTGAACTGACGAGGTGAGCAGTTCTCCCGACGAGTTGTGAAGGCGCGGCGTTTAGGTGAGAGGCTTATGGTCCGTATATATAGTGAACGTGCGAGCCTCCACCATGTGCCTGAAGTAAGGAATCGCTTCGTAAATCGCCAGCAGCTCGCGATCGTAGGGGCTGTACTTCTTCTGGGATGGGCTTAGTTTTCGTGAAAAGAAGGCTAAAGGTTCCCATCTGTCTTCCTTACGCTGCTGCAGTACCGCTCCGATGGCTGCGTCCGAAGCGTCCGTCTCGATGGCTAGCTCAGCCCCAACATCCGGGTGAACTAACAGAGTGGCTTGAGCCAGACTAGCCTTACATTTCTCGAAGTGCTCCCGAAACTCTGCAGTAGGCTCAACTGGCTGTGAACCCTTCGTCTTCGGACCGGCGAGAAGTGAATTGAGAGGTGCCTGTAGTGATGCTGCACCTGGGATGAACCGTCGGTAAAAGTTCATCATCCCCAAGAAGCGTCTCAATTCCTTGATTGTTTTGGGCACCGGATACTCGTTGATCGCCGTTACCTTGGAGTCCAGTGGTCAAACTCCAGCCGTAGAGACTGTGTAGCCCAAAAACGATACCTCCTGACGTCCAAAAACGCACTTAGCTGTGTTGATGAGGACGCCGTACTCCTGGAGGCGTTCGAAGAGTTGCCGAAGATGACGTTCGTGCTGCGCTTCTTACTCTGAGTGCACCAGTATGTCGTCGATATAGCCATAACAGAAGTCTAGGTCTCTCAGCACCTCGTCGATGAAGCGCTGAAAAGTTTGAGCCGCATTTCTTAACCCGAACGTCATGTAGGGAAATTCAAAGAGCCCAAAGGGTGTAGTTATGGCCGTCTTGGGTATGTCCTCGGGATGCACTGGGATCTGGTTATAGGCCTTAACCAGATCGATTGTACTAAAGACTTTCTTACCCGCCAGCTGGTAAGCAAAGTCCTGAATGTGCCTGACTGGGTACCTGTCTGGGATGGTCCTAGCATTCAGTGCTCTGTAATCTCCACACGGTCTCCAGCCGTCGTTCTTCTTACGTGCCAGATGTAGGGGAGAAGACCAGGCACTTTCTGACCTGCGTGCTGTTCCATTGTTCAACATGTCGTCGAACTCTTTCCTGGCAATCTGTAACCTATGTGGATCTAGGCGACGCGGACGGCTGGAAACCGGTGGGCCAGGAGTAGTCCTTATGTGGTGCTCTGTGGAATGCTTAGGAGTAGTTGGCTTACCAGCTGGACGAGTTACCTCTGGATACTCTCGGAGCAGCTTGTGGTAAGCTGTGTCGTCGGGAGTTGTGCGCACCGACGAGATGTTTTCAGCTGCCTTCTGGTATGGTACCGTGACTGAGAGGAAAGTGACTCCATCAACTAGCCGATGATTACGGCAATCAACAAGTAAGTTGTAGTGACTTAAGAAATCGACGCCAATGATCGGTTTGGAGACGTCCGCAACGGTGAAGCGCCATTCGAAGGCTCGCCGTAATCCAAGGTCCAGGTGAAGATTGAGGTGGCCATACGTCGTAATAGGTGTCCCGTTTGCAGCGAATAGTAGGTACTTGGTCTTGCTGTTTGGAGGCGCCCGGACTGCTGACCGCGGAAACACACACAAGTCTGAACCTGTATCTATTAGGTATTGTACCTTTGATTTACGGTCCGTCACGAACAGGCGGCCTGATGACACGGGGCAGGCATTTGCGGCCACTAAATGCTGCCTTTCTAGTTTAAAGACTTCTGTTTGTAGCTGCATGGAGTCTTACAGTTCTTCGCGTTATCCCCAAACCGAAAGTGGTACCAACAATGCGGATGTCCGTCCGGTCGCTCACTGGATCTCTGACGTGACCTTGACTTCGATCTGGAACCATGGTTACCGAAGCGACCTCTACTGCGGGAACGAGAGTGCGAGTATGTACCTTGATTTCAAAGTAAGGTTTCCACCTGCCGTGTTAACTCTTCAACTCTGGCCTCTAGAGTAGAACCTTGCGTGGCGTTAGTTGCTGGGGCGATGTTGGCGGTAGCGGCGGCGACATGGGCAGACGACTGCGTGACGTCATTGACCCGATCGGCCAATTCAGCAACGTCACCCAGGCTCTGATTGGGTTGCGAAGCGACAATGGTATGCACATTGGGTGGAAGACGGCTCGCCCAGATGGTACGAATAAATTCATCGGGAATAGTAGGGCCCGCCAAGTCTCGTAAATGACGCAAGAATTGTGAAGGCTTGCGATCGCCTAGCTCCTCATGCTGTATTAATTGAATGGTTTTCTTTTCTCGCGTCGCTGATATACGCTTTATTAATTCACTCTTAAATGTATCGTACCTGCCAGTTCTGGGTGGATTGACCAAAATGTCCTTCATTGTCCGCGCGTACACCTGGTCCAGTTGAGATGCTACGAAATTAAACTTTGTACCGTCACTCGTAATATTTGACAGGTCAAACTGGAGTTCCACTTGTGCAAACCATACCTCAGGTTCCTCTGGCCAGAATGGTGGGATACGTACAACAACACGAAACAGCTCACTTGACATTCCGCTACCGCCTGCGCTTGGACCACCGCCCGTCTTGTTAGCCCGGTTGGCACCACGTAACGCATCCGAAAATTCTAAATTCTCGCCGCTGCCTGCTGCTCCCGGTGCTAGCTGCCCAGCTCCAGGTGCCAGACCACCGTCTGTCATACTGTCCTAAGTCGGGGTCACCAGTGTAGTTTACCTACTTGACCGGGGGTCGAACCCGGTAGGTTGCGTTAGCGAGAGGGAGCGAATGCGATCTATTTAATTTATGATTTAAAAATGCGCGATATGATTTTAAACAATTTAATTTACACAATTTACGATACACACGTTACACAAAAGAAAGAACACAAATTTGGAAAAGAAATAGAACTTACGAACAAATCTTAAGCCACAAAGGAAACTGAGAAAAGCACAATTACATAAAGGTCAAAAGCAAACAAAAGCGAAATGCCAAAAGCGAGTGACTCGATATAAACAAAGCGCGCGTGTATGCAAGGCAAAGGCTAGGATCGCATTGCCTGGCAGGCGACCGAGCTAGCTGAAGGAGGTGGCGCGCGGGGGACGCGGGCGCAGACCGGCCGCTAGACAATAGATGACGCGCGGTGGTGGCGTGATCTAGGGTTGCCTAAGCTCACAAGCGGGAGCGATTATACTCGCGGGTCAGTCCGCTACACTTACATTCGATGGCCAAGTCTTACCCAAACGTGTCTTCTCATGCTATAATTATCTCCCTGTTGAACTGTACATTTACCCAACAATACAGTGTTATTCTTGTTGTAAATTTGGTCACACAAAAACAAACTGTAGATCTAAACCAAAGTGCTTTAAGTGTGGCCAAATGCACTCAGGTCACACATGTTCAGTCGAGGAGGACGACGCTGTTTGTTGTCTGTGCAATGGTTTCCATTTCGCCACTAATAGGACACAATGCCAGGAACATAAAAGACAAAGAGATTTCTTCCTTGCCATCCCCAATGTTGATTCTTGGAGATTTTAATTCACATCATCAGTCCTGGGGCAGTTTCATGGAGATCGTGTTTTAAAAATCCTAGACGACAATAATCTTTTTTTGTTAAATAATGGCTCTCCTACTCGCCGATCAGCGCCTGAAGAGTCAACTAGCGCCATTGATTTATCTATTTGTTCAGTTGAATTAGCATCCTCTCTTTCATGGCACACATTAGACTCAACATTTGGGAGTGATCACTTTCCTATATTGTAGTCACATTTTCATCTTCTATTCAACCATCTCCAAAGCCAAGCCCAAGACTTAAGTATAAATTAGGAAATGTTGACTGGAAACTTTTCAAAGCTCGTGTGGAAGATAAATTGTTGTGTTTGCCCATTGTAGATAATGATAATGTAGTTAGTTGCTCGATTGCATTAGCTCAGTTGATTACCGCTGCAGCAGATGAAACTTTCCCTGTAAAAAACAGTGCATCTAATAAAATTCCGTCTCCTCCTTGGTGGGATTACACAAGCAGTTAGAAATTGAAAGGAGGCAGAAAGACGTTATTGCCACTCAATGACCAATGAAAACTTAGATTTGTATACGCAAGCAGCTCGTGAGACTAAAACATTATTAAGAAAAAAAAAAATTGAAGGCTGGAAGCGATTTTGTCTTTCTCTTAGTCCGAACGTCAAGCCATCCATTGTTTGGAATAACATTAAAAGATTTAGGCATGCCTTTAATGAACCATCTAGACATATACTCCCTCCTAACCTTGCCGAACAGTTTATGGATAAGTTAGCACCTGCATCAGTACCCGAAGCATATGTATTTCACCTTACTACTTTTTCATTTGAACCCCCCTATCCTACTTTTAATGGTCCTTTTCAAAAAAGAGGAATTAAAAGGTGTATTAAGTAATTTAAAAGATACCGCACCTGGGGAAGATGGAGTCATATTCCTTTTTAGCAAATGCCAGTGATGGCATTCATTCTTACTTTTTGAGCATAATAAATTTTGCTATTGAGTCTTGTAAAGTTCCTGATTCATGGAGATCTCAATTAGTCCTTCCCATTTTAAAGCCCAATAAACCAGCATCAGATGTTTCTTCATATCGTCCAATTGACCTTTCCTCTGTATTTGCTAAAATAGCAGAGCACTTAATTAAAAACAGATTAGAATTCTTTGTAGAAAAAAACCAGCTATTATCTCAAAGTCAATTTGGATTCCGTAAAGGCAGGTCTACTTATGATAGTCTGGCAATATTGGTATCAGACATTCGATTAGCATTTTCTAAAAATGAATCAGTGGTAGCAGCTTTCCTTGACATTAGTGCTGCATACGATAATGTTTTAATTTCAGTGTTACAAACGAAAATGAACAGGTTAAATGTGCCAAAAATGTTAACCAACTTTATAATTAACCTTTTATCTGAAAGAACCATTAGCCTGCTTATAGATGACAATACTAAGATCTCACGTTTAGTGTGGAGAGGACTTCCACAAGGATCTGTGTTAAGCCCATTGTTGTATAATTTGATTTAGAGTCATCTTTAAATGATACAGTTGGAGTCTTACAGTATGCAGATGACTTATTATTATACTCACCAAATGTTTCTGTTGAACATGCTAGTAGATCCATCAGCTGTTCTTTGAACTTAAAATTACAATTAAAATGCCGTGACTTAAATATTGCTTTATGAAAACATGCACAAATAGTACGGGTTTACCGCCTACCAAAATGTTACTTAATGTTCCAACGGAAAATAAAGCTGAGGTGGTGTTCAGCAGCCGGTTTGGATCGTTTACCTACAAGCGCACTATTTATTTGCGACTATCACCTAAATAAATGTATTCAGCTAATCTTAAGGTGGAGTTGCAGTGAAGATCAAAATCACACACGAAAAGTACAAGAAAATCACCAGTAAATATCCGAATAATTTGAACTGTGCGGTTAGTGCCAAGTGACACTGTCAGACTCAAGTGACAACCCAGCCGGAAGATTTTTTTTGGTTATAGTGGCAGCTCTGAATCAGCTGTGTGACGTCACTTACCCTTTAAACTATTTTTAAGGATTTTTACTAAAAATACTGCGAAAAAAAAATTGAAAAATATATTTATGTGATCTACAGGCGTATATCTCGAAATGGTTTTCGATTTAGGAACATTGAAAATTTTGAAATGTTGTCAATTGCCTGGGTTATGCGTTAGTAAACTAAAGACAGACCTTTCCTGGTTTTTCAACCAACTTCAATATTTCTAAATTAAGGAGGAGGTTCTCAATTCATCTGAATTTTTATTTTTATTTAAGTATTTATATTTTTCTAATGGATGTTCACTCAGAACTCCATCATTACTGAACCGATTTTTTTTTCTAAAAGTAGATGGTTCCAGGTTGGTCCCGTTTTTTTCAAAATCCATTTCTGATGATGGGATCCATGAGGAACTGAGGGAACTCCTCAAATTTGAAAGGCACATACGAATAAACCAATGTTTTATCTGAATAGTAAAAAAGCTTTATATGTATAGTTACCTACCATACACAGTTAATGTAATACAAACAAGCTTTATACTATAAAAAATACTTACAATATACTATGTATTGGTGTTGTAAAATATTAGCGGATCTCGAATGTAGTATATAACTAACTATAATATAGTATATAACTCTGGTTGAGCATATTACTTATTATTTATTGCGTGGTTCAATAATTATGAGTAGTAATAGGGTTTCTTGATGACAATACTTAAGTTCGAATATATGTATACCTACTAACTAGCGGCAGCGATGAATTATTTTGCGAATATTTATACCTACCCTACAATTAACAGTCCTAACTAAGTTTCTCCACTAAACCGGAGCTACTCGTACTCTACGTGACATTGTCTTAACAGTAAGTCTTGTTATATACTTCAACTGTTATTGTAACAGTCAGCTGCCGAGAATAAGTACCTTTAACCTTCTATGTAGTGGAGGAGGGACCGCTTTATCTCACTCAGGCTGGAATTGACCAAACTTTTTAACCAAGAGTAACGCTTACTCTTGGATACTAATGTCAAAATCCCACAGTAATTTGACGTTACTATCTGAGAGTAAGCGTTATTCTCGGCATAAAAATTTGGTAAAACGCAGCCTCAGCAGCTGACCGTACACCGTACCCTAACCTTACCCTTAACCTCCCCTTTTTTGACCGTAACCTTAGTTAAACATTTTACCACAATTAACATTGTTGTTTGATGTATAGCCGAACTGGCCGGATATAATGGAAGTACGAGTATACTTCTTAAACGGTAGGTCGGTGCATGGTTCAAGTGAATCAATTAAAGGTTAATATATATTTTATTACCAACTGAAAGTCTGGCGGTCGAAACCACTGCTATATCATGTGATAGACTAGCGTATATCCCATTTGAATTGTTTTCAATAACAGAAAGTGAAATAATGTATGTTGTACGTGCTATCTATTGCAAATACGATAAATAGCACGAGATATACTCAATGTGCTACGTTACGTGGTATTGATATTTTAATGATTAGTTATTTTATACAGGTGTTTTTTTAGTCACTAACCACTTTAAGTAGTGAATGTTTAAGTCATAGGTATACACAAATGCCAAAATTTCAAAAAAGTGTGCGTTGTCGCCAATTTGTATGCGACAGCCTAATTTATTTTCGCTATTTTGTTATTGACGCCATATTAAAAATTGTTCAGTATGACCTATAATTCACTACTTCCTTTGGCCAGCCTGTACAGATTGCACAGGCTCGTTACGAAGCGTAAATGGCTACCAATAATCTTAATTATTATTACTACTAAGACAGTTAAATTTTTATACATATATACCGTCTAACTACGTACTCGTAATAAAATGTAAACAAGCATTATTTGCTATCTGGAAAAATCGCCTAGTTAATAATATGTAAGGTTTAATTACCTTAATCTATCCAGGTATTTCTATACAGTTTAAATTCAAAACACTGGTTTCCTAATCAGTGTTTAGGATTTAGATGTTACACATGCATCGACCTATCCTTGAACTTAGCAACATGTAAACTGTAAAGAATAATGTCACGCACGATTAAAATAGTGTGGCCAGCCACCATAATCAGTCGCCAAGTTTTATTGTTCGCGCTTCATCAAGGCGCCGGATTCCTATCGATGTTGGAAGTATTTTCCATCGATCTTATTTTAAAATTGAAGTACCAAATTTCCGCTCGCTAGATAGCATCACAGGAGACGGTGTCAGTGGTGTTAAAAATCCCTCTTATCTAGTTTCACGCTACATTTATGATCATACTAATTAATGGCAGTAAACATTGCAGGGTTGCGAATATCGCGGCACAACACAAGCTCATTGTTTCGTTCCAGAGACTAAAATGACGTCTCTTGGGTAGTCGGTTTTTTACATCTCATAAATAAGGATGTACCTACCGATTCTAACCAAAAATATTTGGTACCCCTTAAGGTACATGTTTTTATGTAAAGTCACGGACTGTAATTGATAGGCCACTTAGAAGAATAATACCAACATAAAGAATAAAAAAACATATTCATGACATGTAATAAATGGCGCGAATCCATATAACAAGTCCCGTTAGATGGCGCTCAACCGGCAGCAAATTAGCTAACGAAATGCTTATCGAGCTTGTATGTAGGTGTAAAACTTATTTTTAATATGTGATGTCTTACTTGAGGTCTGTCGTTTGATACTCAAGATGGCGAACGCGTCATTTGAATAGTTTTATGTTTTTTGAGTGCTAAATGTTGTTTATGTGTAATATTTATAGTTTATTGTGCAGTGAACTAACGACGAAGTTTATGAAGAATTAATTAATCCTGAAACGCGTCAAATCATTTTCAGTCATTACTCGGTAGTCCTGGGATTTCGGCCCCTGGAAGCTAACGTAAAATTTTCAGCTGTAAATTTTACAACTTAGCGAGGCGAGGTACAGTCACCAACAGATACATCGGAGCGTCCTAGGTGTTCAAAATATCTGAACATGAACTCTAACACCTTGACAATAGAGGCGTGTTCAGATATTTGTGAGCGCCTCGGCTGCTCCGATATATCTGATGGCGACTGTACTTACCGAACAACATCGCCCAAGAGGCAATACTGTTATTTTTATATACATGACATTGGCAAAATTGTTCAACTCTCGGACAGAAGCCATTATTTAAAAGAAGATGATGCCTTACTTGTTATTGTTAATGACAGTTTTCATTGTATCATATGTACCTAAAGGGCGCCCTTTTTTAAATTAGGAGTATATAAACACTACTTACTAACGGAAAAAAATTACAGCATGATTAAATAGTGAAAATAACGCGTTATCCATAGAGGTTAAAGGTTGACTAAGATCCCAGTGAGAAATAAAGTTTTGGATTAAATATAATTTTGCTCTTTTATCATACGAGGATTTGTCATTCCTTGTTTAAATATACGAGTAACTACGATTTGTATTACACGGCTAAAATATGAACTTGGTAAGTGGCCTATCCTATCAACTAAAGTCCGTGACTGTACTTAGTAAGGAAGTATCTGTAACATAATGCAGTGGATAATCTGTGACGCTGAAAATAGGTAACGTAAAAATATGTATCATCATCTCTCATTTATGGGACATTAGTTGTAACACCGTTTGAAACTAGTATCATTATTTTTACATTTGACATTTATAAATGATGGCCACCGAAAGTGTTTATGAAAACACACTGCCGTGTGCACTAAACGATAGAATATAGAGCAAACTCTTTCATGTTAGTCTAGTGTAGGTTGTGGAGTTGGCGCCGGCGTTAGAGCAAGGAGGCGAGAGGTGCCGGCGCGAACGGCAGCTATGGCGGCGGCGGCGCGGCGGCCACCGGCGCGTCTTGCGGCAGCGTGAAGTTGGTGAGCAGGTCGCGCACGGCCGGCCACAGCGTGCACTCGCCGTGCGCCTGGTTGAACTCGCTGAACCTGTGCACACCGAGACAACACACACCGACATTTTGTATTATGTGCCCTGCACTAGACGACGATATGTATAATAGATAGGCACATGCAGATGTAGGTAGCGCATGATGTTTGGCCCTCGTATTTTCACGGAAACGCCTGAACGTGTCATGCTATTTCAGTCAGTGGCGGTGCTAAAAGTACAGAGGTAGATAGAAATAGCATGAGAAATACGAGAAATCGCGAAAATACAAGGGTAAAAAACTATGCACTACATCGGTATAAATACTTAAGTACATACTTTTAATCATCAGATTTAAATAGAAACGTTCCTGAGGTTAGGCCTGACTGACAAAAAGTAGTGTAAAATCTTAACAGGTCTCACGCTTTTGAAAAATAAAGTCAAATTATGACGAAATTGTAGGCAACTAGCTGGTGCCCGCGACTTCGTCTGCGCAATATCTTAATAAATTATAGCCTATATGTTATTCTGATGTATTAAGCTATATTATTGTAAATTTTTATTAAAATCCATTAAATATTTTTTTAAGTAGGTATATGAAAGAGTAAGGAACATCCATAGAAACTTTCGCATTTATAATATTAGTAGGATTTCAAGTAACTGTTAAATAATATATGATACTCTGATCTTCATTGTAGGTAGTAAACGAGGCAAATCGTTAATTAATTTCGTGTAATAATATCTATTTTATCTAGAATTTGGTAAATTTCTAATGATTTTTGAAGTGAGATTTCTTAATCAAATATCACTTATATACGTACATAAATTGAATGCTATTAGTTAGACCACAATGTCTACAGTTGCCCTGTTTAAGAGAGTAAACGAAAGAAAATATTAAGATTTACGTTAATTAACACGGAAAAATAACTAAATGAATGAGCGTTCTAAAAATGAAAAAGGATTCTTAAGGAGAGCAGTTATAACTGTGGTTACCGTTTGAGATGGAGGTTGACCGCGATGAGGTGCGGCTGCGAGTCGCGCTTGTCGGCCAGCTGCGTCACGTTGGACTGCATGTCGTACACGAGCGGCAGCACCAGCTGCGTCTCGCCGCGCGTCAGGCAGATCTAAATTATCACATAATATTTCAATGTTAGTCAGTGATCGCGTTAGGTAAGTTTTCCGTGTGTATATATCTACCCCACTGTACGTATATGGATATAGTGAAAGTAGTTGTCATACAATCTACTATTGCTGACTTTACTGTTTATTGTTCAAGTAGCAGATCAAAAGTGTCCATTTGTATGAAGCTAACTCCATTGCAAAATTTTGTTGTGACTTAAAAAGGGAACTATGTTTGTAAAAGGGTGCTTACAAAGAATAGTATCTTGTGTTTGGCAAGCAGCACGGCGGGGTGTCCGGTGGGCACGAGCTGCGGCGCGGCGGGCGGGATGCGCAGCGCCCACTGCAGCTGCCACAGCGCGGGCTGGACGGGCTCCAGGTCGGCGCGCATGAGCGCCACTAGCGACGGCAGCGCAGCACCCGGCGCGCCCCACGTGCGGCCCCAGCCCTGCAGCGCCGTCGCACGGTACGGCGCCACGCACACGCGCAGTTCGAAGAACTTCTGCATCACCTGATGCACCAACAATCGACATACAGTATTAGCTTACATTCATTTAACTTTGTCTTAAATGCTGATACACTATTGCAGAATGTATAAAATCTAAACTACATAATATACAAAATAAACTAGCTTCCAGTTTCAGTTTCACACCTCTAGATGTTCTAATTTTTCGGTTGAATCAGAGTCATGAAAAATGATAATTTTAAACCACCATAATATATACTTTAATTCGTTTATTTCACACATTCATGCTTGCTTAGGCAAAATCACAATAAAACCGCTTTTAAGCTTAGGTATTAAGGCAAAGTAACAAAAACTGGTTACCTTGAGGTCGTCCTCGAGCCACTCGTGCTTCATGCCCGGGCCCTGGTCGAACGGCGTGAGCTGCAGGTGCAGCGACTGCATGTGCTGTGGGTGCAGCGACACGCGCGCCGCCAGAGCCGCGCCCTCGCACCGGAACGTCAGACTCGTCGCGTCCGCGCTCACCATGGTCAGCTGCTCAACCAACAGTTAAATTAATCCTTCGATTTTTAACTTAATTCCGCATTGTCAGTTTATCGTTTCACCGACTGCCTAAGTAGAGAAAACCCTCGAGTAGAACTATCTTAACGTAAGTTTTTTTAAGGCGAAGTATTAGAATAAACTCACGTATTCCTCTTGCTGAACGAACCGCTGGAGTGTCCGCTTCATGTAGACGCAGGCGAGGAACCGCTGCAGCGGCGCGAGGGCGGGCCCCGGCGGCGCGCCCTGCGGCGGCTCGCACGGCGCGCACAGCGCCTCGAGCTTGCTGACCGGCAGCGGTGTGGCCGTCGCGCCCACGCCACTACCGCGCCCCGCGCGGGCCGAGCACGATGACGCCGTGGGCCCTGGACGATTCACAAATTAATGCCAAAACTACTCACTACCGGCTAATAAAAATAGAGCTCATTGAATTCAAATTTTCATTATTTATTATTATGAGAACCATCGGCTACAAATAATATACAGTAGGGCCTCGATAATCCGAACTTCAAAAAAACAACCCCTGTTCGGACTCAGGGAGCGTTCGGATTATAGTATGTTAGAAATAAAACATCGATAATCCGAACTAGCGTTCGGATTATAGTATGTATATAGCACACTTTTCAGCAATCGTCAAAGTTTTATGTTTACGTTTAGGTGAAGGAACCATATTTATAACCTCAAATAACACGTGGCACGCAATGCACACTGTAATTTTGCAAAAACTAATGACAAATCACAAACAAATCATAGCTCAGTTGTTACGGCGGGGGTGGAAGGGGACAGGGTCAGCAGTTCGGATTACAGCGACGTTCGGATTAGCCTGTGTACGGATTATCGAGGCCCTACTGTATTGGTCTTATATTTATATAAACCAGACTAGAAAATAATGTCATAGCACTTATAGTATTTATTTAAATTGCAACAATTCGTGTTTGGTTAAAATGCTTTTAAGTTTTAATTTATATGTACGAGTAATAATGTCATTCAATGCGGTTTTCGAGTTAGGTACCTACTTGGTTACATAATAAAATGCTCTGAATTATGAAGCTTGTTTTAGTTTTTATTAGGCGTTTACTTATTTATTATTTTTATTCTTACGTACAAATTTAAATTTTACCATTTTTTTACACGGAAAGATGTTAGTGCTATAATTATTGCATTTCATAATCATATTTAATAATATATCGTTTTACTTTGTATGTTTTCCTTTCCATTCAGACTCCCAAAAGATCGTAGCCGCCGTAAACGATGGAAAGAAGCTGCCCATTTGGATAGACACGAAAACGATTGGAAGCCTAACGAGACATGTACAGCACGGTACAATAAACTATGCCGTGTAGTCCGTCTTCGAACAAAACAATTCAACGGACATCGGGAAAAAACAAGTGACGACGCGGCAGATTTCAGCTGGTTTCAACCAGTGATGGGCAAAATGTAATCGACTAAAGATTAACGGTTAAGACTAACCGACTGAATGGCGATTAACGATTAAAAATTACGATTGATTCATCTTAGTTATTATTAAATTAGTCGCCGATTAGTTTAGTCGCGACTAACTAATTTTATTAATTTTCGCTCGATTAATATTAGGAATATATTTATTTTTGTAAGTCTAAATTTCGGATAACGTTGACAGTTACCTACATCTTAAGGAATGTATAACAATACCTGAACAGTCCCAGGTATTATATTATTATCAGGTCCCGTAATTTTCATGCCGGTTTCGTCATAATGACGTATATAAACACGGTTCGGTTTGCGGGGTATTCTAATTGGAGCACGAAAGTGCAGAAGGGCTATCAGATTGGGGCAATCTATGTCATTCTTTAACACTTTCGCAACCAGGCAAAATTTCGAACAATACCCCAGAAACCGACAGTACTCGCTAGTCGGGCAACGACGGGCAACTCAATGCCGCACGCCGCGAACCCGCTAGGCGGGCAAGCGGCGGAAGAGCGAAGATGCAATGCTTGCCCTGGCGGGTACTTTGGCGTCGCGTGTAGGTTATGCTTGCCCGCCTGTCGGGTACTTTGGCGTCGCGTGTAGGTTTATAGCTCTTGCCCGACTAGCGGGTACGCCGGCATCTGAGTAAAGTTTACGAGTGCCCGTGTGGCGGGTACGCAGTGTCGAAAGTGTTGATAACTTGTAAGTATACGAATATTGCATCCGCAACGTTTCTGCGCAGTGATAGTGAGTCTAGATTGAAGAGTTTTAATCTTTGGGCATAAGAAACAACAGTTTTAGGTTTGCCATTCGCATAACTTAATAACCATAAGTGCGTAATACCCTGTGTGTCTGTAATTGTAATTACTTACCCATTTAAGAAGTAGTTATACTTAAATTAATATAATCAAGGTATTTTATAATGAAAGGAATGCCTTGGCCCTGCGGCCAATATTTTGAATACTGGGTAGAGATAGAGAAACATCTTCCTTATACTGTGTGTATATTCTGTACAGTCTCTATAATGCGTTCAATACCGCATATTATCCCCAACCAACACCCAATCAACGTAATGGTAAGCTTTTTATATACCCACATTTTATTTTATTTTATTATATTCAACAATCACATACCATTAGCCCTTAATAATGCGTTCAAAAATCGCATATAAAGACTCCCATAATATAGAAAACTCCCGTGAGTATTAGACATATTAATATACTTAAACCGGGTTACTCACGTCTATAAAGTCGAAAATAGCTCGACATGTGTGTGTGTGCGCAGAGCAATCGCGACAAGCGCTTCTCACTCATGATTATGGGGCGCGGACCGTCCCGAAACATGTCGAGCTATTTTCGACTTTATTATACGTGAGTAACCCGGTCTAAGTATATTAATACCCCCATAATAATAAACTTTTTTGGTACAACAAATTTCTTATCTGTGAAAATGTTATTATAGCTATAGTCTGACAAGCCAAAGCTGCAGTATTTTTTTTTAAATTTATATGACTCTCAATTTTTTCATACAGAAAAAAAGAGCCACGCGTAATTTAAAAATAAATTCTGCTGCAGCCTTGGCTTGTCACACTATAATAGTAAATTACTGCAGAGGCCGTGAAGTAAGAGATTGCAGGACGAGTTTGTGGTAGACTGGTAGGTTTGTGGATTAAACAAGTCCTGCAATCTCTTCCGGCCGAGGCTTGTATAGTGCTTTTCTCAAACATTGTGAGGAAATATTAAAATTAAAATAACTACAAGGTAAATAGTTAATAAGGAATAAATTGTTTAATTTGCCACCTTTTTATTTTTTAAAGATGCCATTTGAATGAGCTATTCGGGCACCATGTTTAACCGCACATAAATATACATAGAAACATAGAATTTGTTTTTTTTAATGTCGCAAGTATCTAGAGGTCGTTGGCTGTATGTAAAGGTAATTTTTCCTTTGTCAGTTTAGTGTTAGTACGCAAATTAAAAAAGTTAGAACAGCGGACAAAATGTTTCGTTCATACTTACGCCATAGATTACTTCACGGCCTCCGGCCAAGAAGTAAATGGGGGGAGGAGCCATAAACAAGAAACTTCATGTCTTCATTTTGTGACATAAATGCATACATTTCCGATCATGTTTGAGAAAAGATATTTTTTATTCCTGAAAGTAGCAATGGCGGTCGACATATATGAGCTTTGAACGCATCTTGGAGAGCTCATGATATGTGTGTATATAAAGCAGTGTATGTACTTAATTGTAAATAATTAGGCTTCAAAACACTCGTGTGATGTTATTATGAAACGAGGCGTCAGCCAACCCACACTCGAGTTTTACCACATAACCTACTATTAACTCGGCTAACGCTTCATTTTATAATCCCACACTAGACTTTTATTTGCGGATAATATCATGTTTGCGTTATTATAACTACAGTTATTTCTTTTGAAGGCGTATTTACGTTAATAATCGTGCGGCGAATGCATTAGAAGAACAATAATGTTACTATTGATTATTGATCTAAAATTTTATTTAAGTAGCTTATTTATTACAATAACAATGTTGCATGTGTAAATTGTTTTTTATTGTATTGAACCGCCTGCTGAGAATGCGGTTCCAATGACACTATTTTTCATGTAACTTTTAAGTGTCAGCGCTAAGCCCAATCACAGCAAACAATATTGATACAGACCAATTATGTTATAGGATGATTTATAATAGAGACGATATTGATTGGCAGCGTAGCGTACATACGTATATCGAGTTTTTGCCTGGCTTTATGTAGAAGATTTGTTTAAAGGTACTCTTCATTGTCCGTTTCCGTTCACACAACGGAATGAGATGATGTTTTTTACACATATATTTAAATAGTTTACCGACTTATAGGGAGTTTTTAATTTATAATATAATTTAACCAATATTTTTTGGATCCGTTCTATTCTATCTATATGGATATTGTAACATGGATTTCAAAGTTATTTAATATGAACAAAAATTGCAAACCTTTGTGTTCCATATTGTGCCGCGGTGAAGGATGGTGACCAGGGGACGGCCTCGGCAGCGAGGGTGACGCGGGCCACGCAGTGAACGGCGAGGTGGGGGGCGGGTGCGGCGACGCCACCGGCGCCGCCAGTGGCGAAGGCGCCATGGGCGACGCCGGAGACGCCGACACGCTGGTCGCCGCGCCCGCGCCGCCGCCGCCGCCGCCGCCGCCCGGCGGGGACGTCAGGTTGAACGAGTTGTTGTTTATTTGGTGTTGCGCGGGCGACGCGGGGTGCGGCGTCACAGGCGCTGAGTGCGGCGTGTGTGGCTGCGGCGGCGTCAGAGGCGCCGGAAATCGAAGACCGCCTGCACATTTACATACTACTTTTAATGTGTCACATTAACTTTATATATATTTTTTCTGCGAAATAAAAGAGAGTGGTTGATCGTACAAAAGCGCATCTAAAAATGTAGTTGCAGGTTTTTGGTTTGCAGAGTTAATAAACTCGTATGTAAAAATATATTTTTTGTAATTAAAACGCAAACTAAGTAGCGGCACACAAAATACACCTCTGGTTGTCATATCATTACCATTTGCTTTATAGTTACTGAGTAAAACCGCTGTGACATATAGGTGGTCAGACAGACAGACAGACGGACTGGACGAAACTATAAGTTATCCGTTTTTTGCCATTCTGGCTACGGAACCATAAACTTTTTAAAACTTTTAAGCTTAATAAACGTGAATTAGATGTTGTCAGCCCCTTAATGATGGTTAAAGTACCTGGTGGCATCGGTGACATAGGTGAAGGCGGATTATCATCTTCTGCAAGTAGTCGCGCGCTCATGCTGTCATCCACGTATCGTGACAGGAAAGTCTGTAATAAACCATAACGTCAAATACTTTTCCGATCACTCATAACATTTATTTTCAAAATATATACAGTAAGTGTTTACCTAGCTACCTACGTCTACCTACCTTAAATCTAAAATAGGTCCTTGAGGCATTGTACGTAGGATGCTGGCGGCATCTCCTCGTTGTATCGCAATGCTGATACATTGTGCGAGGAAGCCACCAGCTCTTCGGTCACCAGTAACATCAACCAGACGTTTCGCGATTTCTACGAAAAACTTGCGTGCGCTGGGACCCCATGGACCAAGAATTTCGACCCCGAATGGTACAAAAAGGTACTCTCTGCCCAGGCTCTTATATTTATTACGTTTTAAAATTTCGGCCCTTTCAGCCGCTCCGCCCGCTTTTACATTAGTTCGTTGGAGATGGGACGGTGCCAGCGTGTCTACGCAGGTAGCATCCGTCCCAAACTCCATGGAACCAAGGACACCCGATCGGGTCTCTTGCCATCATCCCTGTAAATGCCAGTCGGCTCAAGGAGAGCAGGCACGTTGATGGTGGCAAGAGACCGACGGATAATGTAATTAAGAGACGCATATCTCGAAAAACGGCCTGCACTTTTTTACAACACAATCCATTAACTTATAATGACTAAGAATCACTTACACCAACTTAGATCGATTTCATTTTCATGTGTGCAGCTTTCGATTTAATTTAGTAAAAATAAATATACAGAGGCACAGAGGGTAGGTAATCGTCCCAGTTCACGCATATCTTTTCAGTACCAACTTATTATGTCAATTATATTATTGAGCTATTCCAAACACCAGCTAAGTTTAAAAAAAAAACAGTTACCTTTAAGCCTTGGGCCGGGGCGAATTCATCGACCACCGAAGTGCGGTCAAACTTGGAGTAGGAGCCGTCGCGTATGGTGACCGTGCCTCCGCCGCGGATGTTCACTTCCAACGAGTATGCGCCGGCGTAGATTATACGGATCTGTAACCGTCGGGTACATTCAGGTACTTATTCTGTTCTACTATTCAAATTAAACACAAATATGAACAATCAAATGTGTCGGTAAAACACAGCCGAAAATACTGCATTCTTTAGTTAGAGGAGTCCACGAGCTGTCTCGTACAAACGTAACGTTTATTAAGATTTTTGTTCTGGTTTGAAGTTATCGGTTAGAAGTTTATGTTTTTATATTTCCTTTGTTATCAAAGAAATAGACCACCCACTTCACTACCGATTGACTTAAAAAATAGCTATTTTAACGGGACGGGAATGCCCCAATAATTGAGTGTAAAACTCGTAAATTGCTCAAGTAGATGTTAACTTTTCTCACATGTTTCAGACGGCTGACGCGCTATAAGTTTTTATCACAAATTGAAGTCTCGACAGGCATCCGCAACTGGCAATTAATTGGAACGTTTCAATCCAATTTTTCGGAACGGTTTTATACTTTATATTATAGGAAAAACGTGTTAAGGAACCAACCACGAAGAAATTCAAAGCATTTTGGGTCAGCGTGGGGACTACAGCCTGTTGCACACGAGAGGGTCGTGTGCAACGGGCAGATGCAGATGAGCTTAGCGCCATCACGTTTGTAGTCCGCAGTGGTTACCTTGCGCCACGAGTGCGCCAGCAGCGTGAAGGTGGGCGTGGGCATCTGCGTGCGCACGTGGTGCAGGCCCAGCTGCGGCAGCGTGGGCAGCCGGCTCAGCGCCAGCAGCGGCGCGTACGTCTCGCGCAGCACCACGCCCAGCGACAGCAGATCCTTGTGCCTGCGAAACACACTCACTTAGTCGATGTCACAACACCGTCGGTCACTCACAAATCACATATGATTTGACCAGGCTCTCTTCTCATTCGTGCACTCAAAGAACTTTACCCTCTTTTTAATACGCGAATAATACCGTAACATAAAAAAGATAGATAGTATGGTTTTGTTATTCTAATATTACTGTCAAAACTTGTTTGCTAAACTGTGGATCACGTGGTACAGATCCAGAAACTATGGAGTTGTCTTTGCCCAATATGCTCTGTTTATGTTTAAGACCACGGAGAACGTACATATAAGTATTCTTTTTTAATCAATTTTAAAATGTCAAAATAACGTTTGACAGTATGCATTAGTATAAAGGCTAGTGTAGTGTATGATAGAAACCAGTTGATGTAGTGATCGAGGTGGTGGTGCAGCAGGTGGTGCGCGTTGGCGGCGGGCTGGTGCGCCGGCGTGGCCACGGTGTAGCGCTGCGCCGCCGCCGCCCACTGCAGCACGGCCGTGGCGCGCGCGCCCGCGCCCCACCCCACCACCAGCGACCGGTACGTGTACGAGCGGATGCACACGCCCTGCCACAGCTGCTCGCGTTCTGTGTACATATCACACACACGAGTGTTCATTCAATCTAAGGCGTTATTCATAATAAATAATAATTAATAAATATTGTGGTACAATCTTACACAAATCGACCTAATCCCAAGGTAAGTTCAATAAGGCTTGTTTTGTGGCATATAAATACTTAAAAACATAGAAAACATCCATAACTCTGAAACAAATATTCCTCATAAATACACAAATAAATGCCCTGACCAGGATTCGAACCCGGGAGCTCCTGCTTCGTAGGCAGGGTCACTACCAACTAGGATAAGAAACCGCTAAGTAATGTCTCTATTCATAATGCGTCTAGACAAACTTGAACAAAGGCTTGCAATGTTTTATAATAGAAGGATAAAACAAGTGTAAGATATAGACAGGGGACGAGTCTGTTAACTGACGGAGCCAAAATACAAAGATTGCAAGATAAATTTAATGAAGGTTAATACGAACCGTGTTGTGGGCGAAGCATGAAGTCGTGCAGCAGCGTGTGCAGATGGACGATGGCGGCCCAGTCCGCCAGGAACGCATCGGCCGTACGGCCCGCGTCCGTGCCCAGCTCGTACTGCAGGTACACGCAGCGCCGCTCGCCTGGGGACAACATTCGGTTACCTCACTAATCACTCTTTCACAACTAAGAGAAGCAAATTAGGTATGGTGATTTATTGATGGTACACAATAAACGATTTTGTATAGCAACACTCTCGCAAACTTTAATACAATAATAGTAGATTACGTACCGAGGCCTGTAGAGTAAGAAATGTCTTAGATCTCGTGTAATTGTCGGCCGAAGCAACGCTGAGGTCGACAAACATGTGATCTGAGGCTTTCTTATTTACTGGCCAAGGTCAGCACACTATTTTTCTGCTCGAGGCAGTCGGCAAGCGGCGCATTTGTTTAGCGTAGCGGCCTGCAATTGGCTACTTGCCGGCCGGAGAGCAGAAAATATTATTAACTGAACGTATTCCGTTTCAAATAAAACTTCTTCCAATTGTATAGATATAATTTGGCAGGGTGTGGTTGGGGTCGTACCTTGCTCCTTGTGTGTGGGCGTGCGCGCTGGCGAGCCGTGAAACACGAGTTCGGCGGTCCACACGCGCGCCTGGTTCTTGGTGGTGAGCCGCAGCGTGGCGGCCAGCAGGCGCGCGCGCAGCGCCGCCGTGGCGCGCTCGCACGCGCCCTCGGGCAGCGGCAGCGCCACCACCCGCATGCCCAGTGCCGACCCGCTCCACTCCGGCTGCACGCCACCGTGTGTCACGCCGCGCGACGCCAGCTGACGCCACAACAATACACTCGTTAAACCGCACGTACTTTTCTACTCGTCGATTATAGTCCGAGTATAACATCACTATTTCAACGTTGGATACTCTATATCACTTCAAACTCAACAGAAATAGTCATTTCGAAACACTTTAAATAAATGAAACAGCTATTTCGAAACTCTTGAATCGACTGTTTCGGAACTTAACACCACTGCAGCATTTATCAAAAATGTACCTCTACTTAAGCTTGCTGTCTCGCTGCGCTTTGCGATAAACTTTTCTGCACTCAAGCCTTCATACGTACTTACAATATTTGGTTATACAGCGTGTATGTTCAATATTACCTCAAACTGTAACCAAACTTAGGTTTTAGTACTATGAACCGATTTTGCAAGTGAATGTTATATAATTAAGTTCGCCTTAACCACTGAAGCGTAATGAATTTTTGAAAATGTATCGAGCAGCAGTGTATTACGTAAACTTATTTGACAGCAGTTGAAGTTATCGCTTGTGACGTCACGCCAGCAAGACAAAGTAGCGTACAGTCAACAACACACCTGTGTATACAGCCAAAGTGCCAAAAATATGTATACTGAACTTTATTGCCAGAGAATTAAGGTCGTGTATACATATTTTTGGCACTTTGGCTGTATACACAGGTGTGTTGTTGACTGTACATTGAGTGCTCAATTAATTTCTAAGGAAAAAATAAATAGTGAAAAAAGTTTTAATTGCAATATCGGTTCATAGCACTAACGCCTACGTCTGGTAAAAATTTGAGGTAGTATTAAAAATACACGGTGTATATAAACTCGTTTTATTGACTTTTACTTATTTGAATTAACTCGCAGAAAAAGTATTGTTCTTATACAATAGTATCTAAATCAAGTATTTTAATCTCGTACCCTACTTAGCTAAATAGACTCGTAAACACGGTACTCGACTGAAAAGCCCTATATTATAACACGATTATGTTTTGCATAAAAAGGGGGCCAGGTATCACCAAGCAATATGTTCGCCGAAGTTATCGACATAGGCAGACACCAGCTGCTTTAGCGTAGAGCGACATCGCTTCGTAACGTGCGTTGCGACGGACGTTTCGTGACCGAAGCGTTAGTGTGAAAATAGCCACGGTACCTCCTGCGCCAGGTTGACGAAGGGCACGCGCTCGTCGGCGGCGGCCACCACGTGGGCGAGCTCGGGCAGGAAGTACGCGGGTTGCCGCACGCGCACCGCGCGGTTGTTGTTCGCCGCCAGCTTTCGCTTTCCCGGTTGCAGGCCTGCCAAACATAAAAAACACTCAATAGGATAACTACCAGATGAGATCTGGATAAGGCAGATAAGTACCATTTCTTTGCAAAGTGAGTACATGACCATGATCTATCTTTTTCGGCGTGTAACATATGTATTAAAGTGGGCTACTCCAAAACCCTAACAGGTGCATTTTGCGCTCTAATTTGTTCATTCCAACCCATTTGAACAAGATAGCTTCTGCGTTGTATGTAAAATGAAGTGCAAAACTATAGGTGCACACATATTACCTACTCAAAAATATGACCCATACCATAGCATCTTATTCCGGTGTAATAAGAGCTTAGTACCACATTTATGAAAAGATTTTGTCGATTAATACGTTTGCATTTGACTGAATCTTATCTGTTAATAAATCAATAGAATATTTTCGCGAGGGTGCCATTAACGCTAAGTTCTGAGTTTCGTCCAAAAACAATAAGTTTGTCTAATACATACACCGAATACAGAATCATATCAAATAAATCGCAATCAAGCTTGTTTAAAATTATAGCATAAACTTATTAAAGCACATAAGGTCCGGACCATAGAACTAATAACACAAAGAATGCTTGTCAAATATTGAAAACGCGACTAAAAACGCTAGATGTCAACTGTCATTGATAAAATTGAAATCGAAAATAATGAATATATGATTACGTGAATTATTTCCTTTTGTTACATTATAATCCAAGACGTATCCACACACCAGATCTCTTAAGAGGCCACAGTGGCCAAATTGTTATCATTCAGACGTCTAGATCTCAATATTAATAAAAACTAGGTATCTGATATTCATACACATAAAACTTCAACATATTTCCTTCAAACTGGTAATCGTGAAAACATGATTTTTAACAAAAGCATCGATACTTTTATTTTACAAACATAGGTCCTTTTTTACATGTTTTTGGTTAGAACGTCGAAACCCTTGAATTTATAAACATGATTCTTAGTTAAATAGGTAAGTAATAACTAGTTCTTAAATCTGGTAAAAGCTTTTATCTACAGAAACTGTAGTTTACGCGTAAACAGCAATTATCTGATTATGCAGTGTATTTTGACGCGCCCGCCTACTATCGCCTTTTCATGTTTCGCGTGCTCTTGCAATAAGGTATATCCCGCTCTCTATCTGGTTTGGTTGCTCGCATATGTGGATTCTTAAACATAACTTTTCATATTTTCAAGACCGATATCCTTCTATTCTCGTAAGAAGGGGCTGATGCGTTGATGCGAAAATTTGTAACTGTGTTTAATTGTTGTATTCGCACTCGTGAAATATTCTTATAAATATGTCTTCTCTCGCGACAACATACCTCTATGGTCCGGACAGTATCATGGCCGCTCCACACGATGGGCGATGATAAGGGACACAGTTATGAGTAAGAGGGGTTACGCAATACTGACATCCCATTCTGCTGTATAGCTACGGCCCATATAATGACCCATTGTGTGGAGCGGCCATTAGATATCTGACAGTTGACTAATCAAATAGTATGAAAATTGCCCTTTGAAAGTTGAAATTGTTCAAAGGCCATGCGTTTTTGTCGCTTGTCTTTCCAGAAAATTTGCAGTAGTTTAAATTAATGCATTGGCATCTACTTTAAATGAAACCATTCGGAAAAGGTCATTTTCCTTGTATAACAATATAATATGATTATTGATTAGATTGTTTAGGTAGGTACGTATTAAGAAAACAGTAAAATCAAAACATTGGTTTGCATACATACCTAATACATAAAGGGCTAAAGGCTGGGGTATAAGTATTTATAAGTACACTAATGGTTTCCAATATTGCGATGTAAACAATCCCGATTGTGTTTGATGTTGATGGTTTATTATTAGTTTAGTTGGCGGACAACTAATTTTTTGTTATAACTCGTAACTCGTCGTCGAACAACAAGTGCACTTATGCCTACATGTCACATTAACAATCAAATCACAATAGCTAATCTTTATAAAATAATGATTGTAGCAACAATAGCGAGGCAAAAACTATACATTTAACATCATACACATAATCTTCTATTTAATATTAAAACTGTCGGCGTTATATAGAGACTGGCAAACGACACACTACACACACATAAACCGCTGAATTATCGCTGAGGGTAAAACCTTTTTATTTATAATATGTATTTTTCAATTTATTTCATTATGGAAGTAGGTAACTGCGGACAGAGCCGGCCTTAGCCCTGTGTGCGCCCAGTGCTGACTGTTCATTAAGCACGAAACTTGTTATTTTTTTACAAATTATATAGCTTATAGAAATACTGTGAGCGGAGGCAGGCCAGCAGACTGTGGTCGGATGCCATTTAATACCTAGTCGTTTTCTAAAATTAACCTATAATTTTGATACACTTTAATGTATTCATACATTTTAAGATTCGCGAAGCTCAGAATAGATAAAACAGTACAAAATGGCGTGCTTAATCCTAGGAAAAACTAGTCTTAGCTTATTATTATCAGAAGCTTGTAGTAACCCACATCATTCTTCTTGATTTTGTGCAGCATTTATAGTCTGACAAGCCAACGAACGCACTAAAAATGGGACAATAAAACTTCCTTTCTTCTTTTCTTCGGGGCGATAATACTACCGTAAGAAAAAGACAGTATGATGCTTTCTAACCTACTGTTGCGCAAAATGGGCACTTTGGTTGTCGATTTGCGCAAAAAAGGCCCAGGATAACTGTTACTACGTTCGATTGCTTGTCAGACTATAACCACTCCGCAAAAGTGACATCGCTATCTGCTCTACATAGTTTGCCAGATCACCGTTTTGACCTGCGCTGCCACTCAGTGGCAATACTGGCAACCTTGGCCCAGAGCTCACTCGCTTAGCTTAAACCTCTTTCATATTAAAACTAAAACAATCGGGAGTTGTGTATATCTTACAGCCCATGAAAATATATACGCTATAGCTTTAGCAGCATTGCGACAGCTCGTGTTTAACCAGCATTTGGCGCCAATAGAAATACCTCTCGCATTGAGAAAATTAAAACCAAGCTTAATTTTTTTTAATGAAAACAATTCGCTTGTAAGCTGCAAAAAATGCGTTCTGGTTCCTATTACACGGATAACCTTAATGGTAGTTTATGCAATATATAATAAGGGTTCTTAAAACTTGAGGGTCGCCGTTACAAAACGAGACAAAGTCGAATTTTGAAATAATAGACCCGAGAGTTTTAAGAACCAATTATGAATTGTTGCATACGCTAGTTATTCTACGACAGCTTAAATAGCGAGGCAAATTCTAGAAAGGTGGCAGAATTTGGAAGATGTCGTTTGCCTATTATAGAAATAAAAAAAACAGTGCTAATATATTGTATGAAAATCCATAGGAACAGTGTTCTTGTGGAATACCATAGACAACGTTATAATTATAATGTACACTTTTTTTAATATAGCTGTCAGTCATCTAGTTGACAGATTGAAGTGCTGGAGGAGAAAAACTTATTATTTGATTAAGAGGCGATTACATTTGAAATAAGTGAGCACTATTTCAACCACTTAAAGACTACACCTCAATTGTATGATTTAATTAGTATGAGTAAATAATCGCTTAGCATGCCGTCAGTACCTGAGGTGTCAAGTGGCGTAAACGGTCCATGCGTGAGCGTGAAGGTGTCGAGCTCGACGAGCGAGTGCAGCTTGAGGAAGGCGCGCGCGGTGACGGCCACGGCGGCGGCGGCCGACGCTGCGGGGTCCTGGTAATCAAACCAGACGGATATTTTTACAACACAATCTAATTTACCTTTTATGGGTTTTTCACACAGAATCTTAGAAATCTAAAGGGGAAGGGAAAGGTGATGAAGATTCACGGGATCAGTTCCTAACCAGAAAGGGTGTTGCTTGTGTCCAAGAATTAGAATGTAAAAATAAAGATGAATTCTACAGTTATTTTATTGCTTATTAAGTACACGGTGATGTATAATGTTTATAAGGGTACATTAGGATACAAGTGTTGCAAATTAGGCGCGCACGATTTGAAAGGAAGTACGGAAAAGGTAGCCGAGTTTAATAATGAACATGCACACGCGTTTCATACGACTTTTTCAACACACTTGTGAGGAAAAAACAACACATTATTCGTGGTTGTTAAGTTTAACTTCTGTCAAATACTTTACTTAATTGTCAGAATCATGTCAGAATGCTTACATGTTATTGGCATATGAGTTTGACTGACTTTTATTGACTACTTGAAGCTTCTTACAGTCATGTTTTGTGGTTCAAGCTGTATTTCCAGAGGGGTCTAATCAATATATTGTTATAGTGTTTTAATTAAAGTTACAATTTTTCATTATAATGTAGCGGGGAAAGATGCCGCGCCGTGCTATTGCAGCGCATTTTTTTTTCTAATTTAATCGAGTTACGCACGCAAATTTATTGGCCAAACAGCAAAAATAAGAAATGAATTAATTTATGCTTAAAGCATTAATTAGTGTGATTTTGAATAATTTAATAATATTTATCATATTTTTAATTATTTTTTACATATTGTAAAAAATAAAGAAAATATTGCTCTACCGTATTTTTTAACATTATGCGGCTAAAACAGTGTTTGTTTGAAAACAAAAACTTTGTAATTCAACAAGACTTGAATGCATTGTCTGGGTACGTAAAACTTAGTCTCGTATGGCACAAACTTAACTTGACGGAGTGATGTCATTACCGCACTAGTTCAATAATATAATGAAAAAGTACGCGCGTCCAGGATAATATGACTATAAGCTTAAAAGCGGCATAATATCAATAGTTTTGTAAGTTATAATATTCGTGTTAAGTTAAGGAATACTAATAATATGGGCTTTGCCTGAAATAATTTTCATTCATAATAAGAAACTCGTTACGCGCAAGTATGTTGAAATAGTACATTTCGATGCTAGTGCGGAAAGTATGTCATTACTTCACGAGTCACGAGTCTCGGGACATGTGAAAAATGACATATCCGCACGTGAATCGAACGACGTTTTTCAATACAGATGCGAAAAAAATTAAGTTTTTTTATTATTTCCGTGACACGATTGTAATACAGTTGATATATTAAGAACATCTTCAAAATATTTAACTTATCTTCTTTACTTTCTCATTTTCAATCTCATAATAATTATTTCTCATAAACAAAATAATAAATCGCATGTGACAAATCGTATCGTCATGACTTAGAGGCCCTTCGAACATGTTTACCTGATTGAAAAACGCCTCTACTTTGACTGACGTTTCGTAGGCTCTGTTCCGTTTCATACACACAGATTTATAAGAACTGTTTTCAATGTTAATATTTTTAATGAATGATCATTAGTATGATGAAGAAGTAATTATTGAAATATGAAATATCAATATCTTTTATATTATTGCGTTCAAAGTAGGTATTTAGTTTTATTACGGCTCGATAAAGTTAACGAACAATAATACTCTTCGGTAAGCAGTCATGAATTGGAACACAACTAAATTTAAAAAGATTGGAAAAGTAAAAAGCACTAGTTCGCAAAAACGAACTTTGCGCACGCAAAACGGCCAAAAAAGGGCACTTTTTGAGCAAATGTATTGAAAAATACAAAAGTACCTCCTCGCACTCGTCGGGCGTGCAGCGGCGCGCGCCGGCCAGGTGGAAGGAGAGCCCCACCGTGCACGCGCTGCCGCTGTTCGAGCTGTTGCTCGTCGTCGCGCTGCTGCCCGCCGCCACCTCCTTCATTTCCACTATCTATGTTCACAACAGTACTGACTTACTAATACTGCAATGCAACATATTTGGGATAATAACGACTGACACTAGTAATAGACGACTCAATAGGGGCAGGATGGTTAGAAGACATTATGTAATTATAGACTGGATGAAGGCCTAACTATTATTACGTCAAGTAAAAAGTTATATTAGAAGGAGCTTCAGTTTTAAAACGAAACATTACTTCTACTAGAAAACCACTTCACAACTCTTACCAGGTACTTGAGTTCTTACCCTTGCTGGGGCTCCATGCACGCATTTGCCTTGGAGCTATGCGATGCTATGGGAGCTATGGGATGGTAGCCTGGATAAAATCCAGGACACTACCGCGACCTCACGTGATTTTTTACTACTCAAGAATACACGTACTAAGTTTGCGCTCCAGAGAGATCGGTTGGACCGAGCCCAACCAAATCTGAGGTGCGTAAGGGAAATCGAGCTACCGTTTGGCTGTTTGGACTCGATATTCAAGTCCCTAAGGATTTGCCGGTTTTAAGGGAAGGCAAGTAAGGGCAAGTCTTGATTATTGCTATTCAACAGTTCTCTCAATTTCCTAGGCAGGGTACGGCATTGGATTTCCTCGGCCAACATGATGATGGTGAATGATTCGATCGCTTAAATGCTTGATTAGAGTACTTGACTTATAATATACAATTATTAGCTACCATGGTCATTTACATCATAATTACTATTTAAAACGAGATATTTATCATCATATTAAACAACGTAAGCGGGTAGATCGCTACGGCGTGTGGGTAAACCACAAATAAAAACTGGCAGTAAATGAGTTACACCATAAACATGGCACTTGCAACAGTGCCGAAATATCGGGAGCTCGCAAAAACAAATATACCTACATGGTAAATATCTCGTTTTAAACAATAATTATAAAGTTGACAAATAAATCTTACAATAGTAAACTTTAAATGACGTATGATCTACATACGTAATAATAATAAATAAACTAGAAAGCCTACAAGCGCACACTTACAAGGATGTGATCAGTGTGCCGATGCAGCGTGATGTAGAGCCTGTCCGTGGACAGTTTGCTGAGCGGGTGGTCGGGTCCGTGCAGGAAGGGCAGGTGCTCGCACACGCTCGCCGGTAGGTGCTGAAGCGTCTTTTCGCAGCGCCGCGCCACTAACCAAAATCTGTGCAATATTTCGAAATATAGAATTTTAATGAGAAGTAGCTGACACGATTCATTAGAATCAGTCATTGAGCTATCCGTCAATTTGTACCTATAGATCGAGAATACATACCTGAGCTGCGTAAGCATGGCCTTGATTTGAGGCAGGTTGGTAGTGGCCAGCGCGGCGGCCAGCTCCGGCATCTTGGGTGTGGTGGGGTAGGCGGGCACGCGCGCCCGCAGGCGACCGCCGTGCGCGCCCACCGACACCAGCAGCTGCTCGGCGCGCAGGCACGGCCACAGCACCGAGCACGCCAGTACGCACGGCCAGCCGCCCACGGTGCATTCCACCTAAGCGCATATATAAATAAGTACACATTCAGAGGAAGCTACCTGATGATGCATGCAGGCATCTAATATTTTATACAGCCATACTACATGTCTAGTTCGAATAGCATATTGGAAAACACGTTGTATTTACCCCTAGGTCGTTAAGCAGCACTTTGAGATCGTTGAGCCTCTGCCTGGAGCGCACGTGCACGGTGTGCGCCAGCAGGCGCTCCATGGAGGGCGCGTGCGGCGTGAGCGCGGCGGCCACGCGGTCGCTGCCCGCCAGCGCGGGCACATGCCACACGCACAGGGACTCGCCCTCCGCGCCCACGATCAGCCGGTACCCCAGCTCGCAGCCCAGCTCCCTGCCACCATACATTACAGTTTACATGAGAAAAGACCACTGTCAGAATCACTCGGATCATTCTTGCCTAAGCTACAAGGATGTTAGTGCTCTTAAATTTTTCATCCCACTTATTCAGCAGACATATATGTTTTAAAACATATGCAAAAAGCTAGGATAACACAAATGTCTGATTCCTTTTCAGTGTTTGTTTCAGTTGGTGTGCACAATTTTATTAAATCTTTCATAACATTTTAATTGTATTCCCGATTATCAAATCTTTTCCTTTACAAATCAAAATTATATCGTAATCCAGAACCAGCTTATCAGAAATGTGTTCACCAAGTCGAGGTTGTTATAAAACTTAATTATTATATCAAACTTGAGATTTGCATGTATCATAGATTTTATGAAATTATTATAATATACACTCACTTCCAATATGAAATTTGTAGTTTCTGCCCTGGAGTATATCTATCAACTTGAAGGTGCTTCGACAGTCGGTCGCGGCACAACCTGAGTGTCTGCGTGTACAAGAGCTCCAGTGACAGCGAGCGGCAGAAATATCTGAGCGCGGTGAGGGCGCCGCTGAGGCCGGCGGCGGCCAGCCGCGCCTGCGCCACGCCTCGCAGCCAGGCCAGCTGGGACGAGTGCACTAACGCCTTGCCCTCTGAATCAAAAAAACACAGATGAACATGGTTTTCATTAAAAGACTTCCTTAATACTTGAAGTCATCCCATTTGTACAGTGAGCATCCAATAGATAGCGACAGCCAATATAATCTTCCTACTGTTCTCAGCAGCAACAGCTCACTAAATTTCGTTATCGACACATTGCCATCACTTTCACCACCGAGTTTTATTGCCTCTGCCCCTAGTTTTATGGCCTCGGTCGTCACCTTGGTTTAGGTTGCTCATAGCTCAGGGTCTAATGATTTTGGTGCTGGGCTTGGCAATGGGTTTGATGCTGAATGTATGAAACTAATCTAGTATCAGAATTCAAATATATAGTTGTGAAAACAAGTAAGTTGGCTATCAGAAATTCAGTAACATACCACCAGTTTCATTGTCCTGAATGAGAATTGCTATGTCTAGCAAACGCCATGGAAGATTGGGTGCATCACCCATAACTGTTAGAGAAACACTAAATTCTTGACCAACTGTGAATGTAGCTCGACCATTGTCCACCTGAAATTGAAGAATAATGTCAGATTATTAAATTACTATCATTTTCATTTGAGGGAAAATCATCTATGACTGTCAATGTTTGGTTTTCAAATATTTAATTTTATTTACATGAGCCTAATAATAACTGGAAGACATCTCCTGACTTGTCCCATGATGGATCTTATCAGAGTTGAGGTTACTAAATTTAATAATAAACAAAAGCATTTTTCAAAGCCAAAAACCTTCACAACCTCACGGTGTACAATCTTAGGAATTATTTCCTTAACAACGAGTGTGGGATGCCTCGTGATGTGGTGGCAGTAGACAGGAATCTCACACCGCTCTCAAAGAGAATTGGCGCAAACCTGTGGTACTGAGCACCGAGGATCGCAAGACAGTATGGAAGAGCAAAGAGCTACACGGGCACAAGGACCTCACGGGCCCCGATGTAGATCTGCCTACATCGGTAACTGGTTACGATTCGGGGACCTTTTCGGAGAAACCGAAGGTTTTGTCAGTGTAATTGCGGACGAAGTTATCATGACGAATAACTACAGGAAAAATATCCTGAAGGACGGGAAGGGAAGGGCATGCCGCCGTCCCGGAGAGTCACTCAGGCATATTATTTCCGGTTGTTCTCATCTTGCTAACGGCGAGTACTTGCACAGATATAATCTCGTAGCCAGGATTATTCACCAGTAACTTGCTCTTAAATACGGTCTTGTGGACCACGAAGTGCCGTACTACCAGTACGCACCTGCACCAGTTCTCGAAAATGGTCGTGCCACGCTATGTTGGGATCGATCTATCATCACGGACAGGACTATTGTAGCCAATAAGCCTGACATCGTGCTGGTTGATTGATCGCAGCGTCGGGCCGTGCTCGCCGACGTCACCATCCCCCATGACGAGAATCTCGTGAAGGCCGAGAAGGGCAAGTCGAGCAAGTACCTAGACTTGGCTCACGAAATAACCGCCATGTGGGATGTTGACTCGATCATTGTCCCGATAGTCGTTTCAACGAAGGGTCTTATACCGAAGAGTCTTGACCAATATCTTGAGACTCTCGCTAGGTAAATGGATCAAGCAAGGGTCAGATGCAGAAGGCGGTAATCCTGGACACGGCGCGAGTAGTCCGGCGGTTCCTTTCTCTGCGGCCCCAACCACCGGCAGCCTGGGTCCTGCCCCGTTTCCGGCGGCACTCTAGTTTAGGTTTTTTATAATATGTTTATATGTATTTTGTATGTGTTTTTGTATTTTACTTTTATAATCATAGATCATAATATACTCGTACCTTTAGATTCCTAACGTCACTGGGCAGACAAGCGGTAGTTAGCCTCTGGCGTACGACGTGCGCGAGCGCGCGCAGTGTGGAGCGGCGCTCGACGGGAGTCAACGCGGGCGGCGGCACGAGCCGCTCACGGATGACAGCAGGCAGCCGGCTGTATGTGCCGATTGTCAGCACCTCCACTGCAGCCGCCATGTGGAACGTTGGTAGCCTACAGATTAGATTAGATTAGAGTTATTTATTTCACGAAAAACATTACATTATAAATTTGCGTTACATGTCAAAATTATACGAATATTTATCATGATCGTCACAATGAAAATAAGAATAGTAATAATATTAACAAATCATTATATAATTCAGTTTCCCAATAAGGATCGTCATTTTAATAACAGGTAAAAACAAAATAAAAGTATAAGTAAGTAGTGTAGTGTAGTAGTGTAAGTATGTAGATACCTACAGATCAAACAAATACAAAGCAATGTTTCTACTATAAGTATTTAATTCATTTTTCCACTTTAATTCATTTCTAAGCATTGTAGCATAGTAAGCAGAAGATTATTTTTATCATATGTTAAAAACATTTTGGTACTAAATAGCATGATACAGTAAAATCAGATGATATTGGAAACTGTTCAAAACTATCATGGATAAAATGACCATATTGTAGTGTCATAATAATTGATTTGTAAAAAAAAAATATTCTTTACATTACTACCGGCACTATCAATTGAACTCAATTTGATTGACTATAAAGATAAGTCTAAATAAGCACATGCAATAGGCTAGACGACTGAAAAAATCTATTTAGTCCGTCTTTTAGATTATAAAAAAATATTGTACACGTATTTTTTCTTTTGTTCGTCAAATCAAAAATGACAAAAATACAGTGCGTTCAAGTTTCGCGTAATGTCACTCCTAGGTACAATTCTTACCTAGGAGTGACGTCACAAGCCCCCACCCCGGAACTTTGATGCTCTTTATCTTCGTCAATTTTAGTTAAATTGAAAAAGGAAAAAATACGTGTCTAATAATTTTAGATAATCTAACTGACGGACTAATTAGAATAATAGTTTTTCAACCTAGTCGTCATCCCTATTACATATCACATTTAAGAAAATCCTTGTCTACAAAAATTTGTTGGACAAAAATGAGGACATTTACTTAGCAAACCCCATGCATGTAGTGGTGTACCATATTGATAGGGAACTTACATCATTTGTCAAAAATGAAACAATAAAAATTGTCTATATCTACATATTACTACTAGATGGAGCAGGTCCTTTATTTCCTGGTCCTGCACCTATTACATTAATTAATAATTTGGAAATCTACAATTAGTTACTCTAGTTAGTCAGTCACATCATACTGACCAACTGTAGATGAAAGGAGAGGATAAAAAGGTTCAACTTGGTCACTACATCTTTTTAACACGAGTTCTAGTTAGTTAGTTAGTTTCTCTGGGCTTTTTTCCGCAACTCGACATCCATTGTGCCTTTTTTGCGTGTTAACGAGGTAGCCCTATTCCAACCACCCCAGCTCCTCAACGAAACCAAGCATCGGTTTTAGGTTGCTAAATGCCTCCTTGAGTGTTATTGGAGTCCCCAAATACTTACTCCTGTATTCTTCTACCTGTTTGCATTCTAGGAGAATATGTTTTGCTGTTTCCTCATTTTCCATGCAGGCTCTGCATATGGGGCTATCTGTTATACCCATATTATATAGGTGTTTGTTTAGTGTATTGTGTCCTGTGATTCTAACACGAGTTCTATTTTGTTGAGTTCTGGAAATTAAGGACCTTTGGGGGATATCCGTGAAAGTCATGCAATCTATTATCGACGTTGTGGCACCCTGTTTAGCCGATGTGTTTAACGCTTGTATTAGAGAGTATGTGCTTATACCAGTCTTATGAAGTATAGTAAGGTTATTCCTTTATTTAAATCAGGAAGCAAAGACGAACTTGGGTATTTCAGACTCATTTGATCATTTCTATACTTTCTGTTCGTTCTGTTCTTTGAGAAAATTATTTTGAACCAATTGCTTCGACATTTCAACACAAATTAAATGAATGGTTAAAACCAAACCAGGGTCATTCCATGACAGAGATCAAAATTTATCAATTTGTAAATATAGGTTTATCAATACTATTTGCAGCTCAATCGTTAGTCTATAGTCTGGAGTAACGTATTATGACCTTTTTTGTCACTTCTATCGATGTATTTTCGCATATTACGTGTCATTTATTACACACGAAAACTCAAGTTCAATGTGAATAGAAAACGGACCAAAAGATCAGTAAATTTTAAAGTTGTTTAAGAAGTGATCGGTAAGTATTTCTTTACTATTTTTAGTCCTGTTATTACTTTATATAAAACTACAAACAAAGTAACATTTTACGAAACGTAGCCAAAGTTATTGCAAATCAAAAAGACATAATTGTTAATTGAAACATAAGTTACCATTTTGTATTATTTTTCCAATATATCAAAAAATACTAAAATTAGTTCAGTGATTCTGGTGATTCTCTTTAATATTGTTATAGCGAGTTATATAGCCTTATTGTTTTTTTCTCAGAACAAAACCTTTCTTTTTAATTAGCTATCAAAATTTGAAATGTAAGTTACCGGTAACTTACGTTACACGCATGTAACAACAGTTACCCTTATAATGTAATATGAATTGCAGTTGAAATGCCACTCAGTGCTGCTGAAAAGATAAGAAGAAGAAGGGAGAAGTTAAAGGAGAACGGAAAATATGAGGAATATAAAGAAAAAACGAAACTTGCAACTCGAAAAACAAGGCAAAAGAAAAAAGAAGAAATAGAGCGGTTACCGTCATCAAAAAACGTTAAAATTATTAAAGAAAATGGAAAAAAAATCAACGAAAGAGTATATAAGCTACTTTAACTACCAGTGAAACTTCTATACGTATGACCCCGCAATCTATTGGTAAAGCTGTAGTTCGAAATTGAAGAAAGAGCACAACTTCTTCAATTGGATGAGTGCTTTTCAAAAGCTCAAGCTGTTCCTGGAGTAACTAAGTGCCATGTTATATGCTGGAAAAATGATAAACTTCAGAAGAGCATGATTTCAAAAGACTTCGAAGAGTAAACAGAAAAAAATATTGGCTGAGGACTATTAGACTAAACTATTAGTCTAATAGTCCTCAGCCAATATTTTTTATTGTATTTTTATGCAAGAAAATGTGCAAATCTAACTATCTTGTTCGGAGGTAATGTAAGTTACTATTTGCATGTAACGAAAGTGACCACTGTATTTTTTTTTTTGGTAATTCTGTAAGAGAAGTTGACTATTTTTTGTTGTAGCATTAAATAATTTGATTCTTGACTTAATTGTTTTTATTAGTGTAAAAAAAATCCGCTGATATTATCAGAGAAATTTCCACTTACAAAAAGGTCTTAAAACGTCGTGTCCTTTTTATGTAACGTAAGTTACCAGCACATTATATTGTGTTGGCGTGAGACTATAAGTTGGTTTCGTCTGATCTTAAGTTTAATATACAGCACTCACAGTGTTGTATTTAAATGCACAAAAAAAAGAAGGATTGCTTATTGTTATAAATATAATTAATGAGTATATTTCATAGTGAAAAGTTCTGATTGTAATGTAAGTTACCATGGAATTACCCACCAGAGTTCGTTCGACGACAGTTGCCGCCTCTGTACTAATCATCAATCATATCTACGACGCCTGGGAACATTCACAAGATGCTATACGTGTCTTCTGCGATCTCTACAAAGCATTTGACTGCGTGGAGCATGCTACGTATACTACGTGCTGACCAAGCTAAAACAGTATGGTTTGTCTACTAAAGCTTTAAACCTTCTAGTCTTACTTAAGCCAAATAACTCAGAAAGTTGTTGTAAATGGAGTTGTCCTTTTCGCTTTCTTGTTTATATAAAAGACTTGCCGAATCTTGTAAAGAATCAATGTGATATAGTTTTTTTTGCTAATTAACCTCGTTAATTTTCATAGTTGACAGGAAACAGGGTGATTACAGCCATGACAATGAAACTTTGAAAGAGGTGCTAGATTGGTTCACAGCAAATAACTTAATTCTTAACGCAAAGAAGACAAAATGTGTAAAATTCACGCTGCCGAATGTTAGAGAGGCTGAAACTATTATCACATTAAACGGAGAGAAGTTGGACCTTGCCGAGAATGCACTTTTCCTGGGCATTACTTTGGACTGCAATCTGCAATGGGCTCCTCTCATATCTGCCCTTGCGAATAGGCTGAGCTCTGCCGCATATGCAGTCAAAAGAAGCAGACAATTCACTGACGTTGAGACAGCTCGCTTATGTCATATGGCTTACTGGTCTGGGGCAAAGCAGCAGATATAGAAACAATCTTCATTCTCCAAAAGAGAGCAGTCCGCAATATTTATAACATGGGCACTCATGATTCTATGAGAGAACGATTCAAGGAAATTGAGCTTCACAATACTTACTAAATGTTATAATTTATAATGTATACGCATAAGAATTTAAGAAGCTGTCTTGAGTTTAATACACGAAATAAAAATATGTTAGTGGTTCCCAAGTTTCGTTTACAGTAAGTAAAAAAATCGTTTCCAGGCAACTGTGTGGCATTTTACAATAAAGTACCCTTGAAGCCATGGGACATGCCTTTCACTTAATTCAGTATACATATTCATTAAGAATGCACTGTTTTAAAAGGGGTACTATAAAATCGACGATTACTTAGGAGACAAGGAGCCATGGCCAAGTATTGAAGTCTCAAAAGCTATCTTAGCAGGCCAGCAGTGTCCCGGAGTGGTTTGCATGATGATCAAGGTGGTGTTGTTACTGCCTGTTACATCATATTTTGATACTTAGAGAACCTTTACACCTCCATTTCTTATTAATAAGTATAGTATTATTACATGTTACTGTTCTGACCATGGGGACCTTTTACATCTCCAAATTTAATGTATGTAGGTACATACTATTAATTATAGAGACTTTACACATCTGTTGGAATCTATAATTTTGACTTGTTGTATACAAACTAGTTTTGTATTCTGTAGCATTCGTTTTAAGACTGTTAACTTGACAGTCTGATGACTTTTGGTATTTATATCATAAAGATATTAATGATATTATATTTTGATGCTTGGAGAGCCTTTACACCTCCAAATTTTATTAGTTTTATTTTTTTGACGATGTGGATCTTTTACATCTCTTGTCTGTATTTTGGCACTTAGGGAGCCTTTACATCTCCACCTCTTGCCATTACACCTCTTGCCATATTACTTAATACATTTATTTTAATATTGTTTACTCAGGTTTTGGCTGTTGAATTATGAGTATTTAGATTATACCTACTTTTACTTATTGTCACTTTAATATTGTTAATGTTTGTAAATGCAAATGCTTTATTGTAATGCTTATTGACTTGTAAAAGTGCCCTTGAGGCCTACTTACAGTATAAACTTTTGAATTTGAATTTTGTTAAGGCTGTCTTTTTTTAAATAATATATTTAAAATTTGTTAATATATATAACTCATTACAAGAAGTAAATAAGACTCTGTTAATCGATACGAAACAAGAGAAAAAGCAAGAAATCTCATAAGTCAAAGGAAGGAATTATTTGACGACCGGTTGGCGTAGTTGGTAGTGACCCTGCCTGCTAGGCCGATGGTCCTGGGTTCGAATCCCGGTATGGGCATTTATTTGTATGATGAACACAGATATTTGTTTCTGAGTCATGGATGTTTTCTATGTATTTATGTATTTGTATATTATATATATCGTTGTCTGAGTACCCGTAACACAAGCCTTCTTGAGCTTACTGCGGGACTTAGTCAATTTGTGTAAGAATGTCCTGTAATATTTATTTATTTATTTAATTATTCAAAGACAGAAACTTTAAGCATAGAAAGATAACTCAACTTTGCAAAATAAATAAATGAGAGTATGAAAGCATACAGAACAGAAAATAGACTTCAGAAAATGCAAGAACAAATAGAAAAAGCAGGGGGAACTAAAAGAGCCCTTCACAAGCTAAGAGAACACATGACTTGGATCCCAAACATAGAGAACAAAAACAAAACTGGGATAAAAACGAATACCGCTCAGGACAACACATATCACAAATAAAAACCCACTTCTTCAAAGCACTATACAGTTCAAGCAGAGAAAAATCGAACAAAGACGCACAAGCTAAACACATGAATAAAGTAGAGGTTCCATGCATACTTGTGAGCGAGACTACTAAAGCTATCACTTCTCAAAAAAGATACAAATCTGGCGGCGAAGACAACATCACAAATGAACTGCCTGCTACTAAAGGGCCTCATAGAATAAATCAAGGAACCACTGACCAACCTTTTCAACCACATACTTATGAAACAAAATGTGCCAAGTCAATGGACAAAATCCACAATAATCCTTATTTATAAGAAGGGAGAAAAAAACAAAATTGAAAACTTGGGATAAAAACGAATACCGCTCAGGACAACACATATCACAAATAAAAACCCACTTCTTCAAAGCACTATACAGTTCAAGCAGAGAAAAATCGAACAAAGACGCACAAGCTAAACACATGAATAAAGTAGAGGTTCCATGCATACTTGTGAGCGAGACTACTAAAGCTATCACTTCTCAAAAAAGATACAAATCTGGCGGCGAAGACAACATCACAAATGAACTGCCTGCTACTAAAGGGCCTCATAGAATAAATCAAGGAACCACTGACCAACCTTTTCAACCACATACTTATGAAACAAAATGTGCCAAGTCAATGGACAAAATCCACAATAATCCTTATTTATAAGAAGGGAGAAAAAAACAAAATTGAAAACTGTCAGCCAATAAGCCAGATGCCTAACCTATATAAAGTGTTTTTAGAAATAATGTTAGAAATGCTGAGCAAAGTGTTGGACAAGAACAGACCTAAAGAACAGGTAGGCTTCAGGAAAGACTTCTTATGTACATAAAAACTTCTTATGTACATATTTATGTACATAAAAACAATGCATGTTTTAGGAAAAATTGTGATATACATAGTATTAATACTAGAAATAAGGATAAGCTCGCAGTACCCACCACTCGGCTCCATAAAATAAAAAACTCATTCATGGGCAATTGTGTAAGGTATTATAATAAACTCCCAGTAGAAATAATTGCACTCTCTATTAATAAATTTAAGACTTTTGTAAAGCGTAAACTAATATCTAAAGCTTATTACAGTACACAAGACTACATGAATGATACAGCACCATGGGATTAAGGATTATTATTACTTTTGTTTAAAAAAGTTAGTTATTAACTGTAATTTTAATTTTAGTCTTAACTAATTATATATTTTTTATGACATTTAGATTTCATTCTAGAAACTTCTAGACAAGTTTTTTTTTTTATACAACTTTTATTTTTAAGATGACGATCCTATTGTGAAATTATTATTTTTAATTTTGATATCTGTGTGTACAGCATCAATAAATTGCTCTAAGTAATCATTTATAATTTGTTAAAGATTCTATTTAAAATTGAACTGAACTGTATTTTTTTTTCAAATTAATGCATGTTAGAGCCGGTGTGTTGCTTTATTTATTTTTAATTCGACGTTCAAAAGTGCACTGTAACATGCCTACTTGAAAAATAAATAATTTGATTTGATTGATTTGATTTGACTTCTCCACCATAGACCACATTCATGTGGTAAAACAGGTATTACAAAAATGTAATGAATACAAAAAGGAATACTACATGTCTTTTGTCAACTACAACAAGGCTTTTGATTCTTTAGAGCACCAAAATATATGGAATGCTTTACGAGAACAAGGAATAGCTGAAAAATACATCACCATAATTCAATTGAGTGAGAGATTCAGTGAGCTTATATGAATCAAGTATAGCAGAAATCCAACTAGAGACTAAAGGTGAACCATTTGGCATATTCCGGGAAGTACGACAGGGAGAACCCTCATTGCCAAAGCTGTTTTGTGCTGTCCTCGAAAGCATATTCTAAAAACTGGACTGGGAGCAGTATGGGCTCAACATTAATGGAAGCAATCTGAACCATCTTCGCTTTGCTGATGATCTGATACTCTTCACTGAAAACCCTGAAACCCTCCAAACAATGATACAGCAACTAGTAACTGAAAGCGCAAAAGTAGGCCTCACCATCAATACCAGCAAAACTAAGGTTATGACACTTATGACAGACAGTGTATATAACCCAATTGCGGTGGATGGAAAAGAAATAGAGTATGTGAAAGGATACATATATTTTGGCAAAGTTATATCACCAGAAGAACAAATGACAAAGGAACTAGAGAGAAGGATAAGCAGTACATGGAACAAATGTTAAGCTATGAAAGAGATAATGAAGAATAAAAGTGTAACAATGGAAATAAAATCGAAACTATATAACACCTGCTTATTTACCTTGCCTAACATATAGATGCGAAACATGGGCATGCACCAAGAAGAACATACATACAATTTCAGTTTGTCAACATAGTATGGAGAGTATGATAGGTATAAAAAGATATGACAGATGGAAACTAACAACAATCAGGAAGAAAATTAAAGTTAGAGACGTCATTACATTAAGGAAATCAGAAAGAAAAAGTGGAAATGGACAGGTCAAATGGTAAGAACAAAAATAGAAAAATGGACAAAAATAATTACTGACTTCTTTTCTAAAAATACAGTAAGAGAAGAAGCAGACATCCAAAAATGAGATGGGAAGATCAATTTTCAAAGATGTGGCTTAGAACAGCTCATAACAGAGATGAATAGAAAATGTTGGAGGAGGCCTTTGTCGGAGACACTCAACAACCAGTTATTAGTATTTACCACAGAATTAGTATTAGATAAACTGGACGTACTTTTGCAAACGGGAACCAACCCACAATGAATCGCCATTCAGATGTTTACTTCATGCTTTTAGCAATAAAATACAATTTTCAAAATTATTTTTGTGGGGTTGGTTCCTGTTTGCAAAAGTACGTCCAACTTTCAGTCACTTCAGTCAGTGAATAAAGGCTATTTGAATTTGAATATAAATTCTAGACCATGCTTATTGGAGATTAACGGTATTTGTGAGATCATGATTGACATACATTGTTATACATAAAACTTTCAACTTAAGTGAAAGAAAACTTAGTTTCAATTGGAATAAAAGGTATTAGATGTTAATGTATGGGTAATGTATTTTGCTTCTCCTAATTAAAATATCACTATAGTGTTTCTAGGTAGGAGACGAGGGTTGTGCTGAAAGTATTTAGATTGCCCACTGGCCCACTTTGAGATCAAACAGAATTTAAGACACATTTGTTTTCTCTAAATTTAACTCTTAAGCAATTTTGAGAGGTATAACTTATTCGGTTGTCATCAGTATTTTAGGATCTATGGCCGTTCGAAAATTGTAAGTCAGGCGTTTTTACAATTTTCAAGCAAGATTATTTTATGTTACAATTTTATACAACTTTCAAAGTGTCCTCAGTCAACTAAAAAGCATACAAGATCTAAGAGATCTTGACTTCATAACAAAGGCTATTTCTTGTCATACTATTTGTAGTAGGTATTAAACATTAAATTGATTTGTTATCAATTAGTATTGAGATGAACATCTTTTAACAGGCATCCTTTAATGTCATAATGCATTTATGTGATAAATATTAGAGCATCACAATAAAGTTGCATATCAGCAAATTTGAACAACTTTAGGCTTCCAAACCACTTGTGAGAAAAAATATCTTTCGGTTGGACTGTAGCAAAGGGGGGGCCGGGACTTAGAATATTTTTGGTCGAGGTGGTGTCATTATAACACTATTTTTAAATGATTGTAATGTGTAGATGGCGTCAAAACAAGCATCTTTTATTGGAAAAACTTTTCTCTAAACTTAAAAATGGCCGAGTTAGAGGCCTTCAAAGGTTGAAGTTTTTGAAGGGACTTGTAAAATTTTCATCGAGAGTGGTGTCATTATAACAGTATTTTTAAATGATTGTAATGTGTAGATGACATCAAAACAAGCATCTTTTATAGGAAAAACTTTTCTCTAAACTTAGCGAGCCGAGCGAGCGAAGCGAGCGTGCCGCGGCAGCGGCCGGCGAAGCGCCAAAACCGACTTTTTTTAATAAAAAATGCTTTACAGAATGGCACCTTAAGGAAGGTCGGTGTAGGTACGACGACGAGCGAAGCGAGGAGGAGTGTTAGGTAGAACTGCGACCTTACAGCGCGCGAGCCGAGCGAGCGAAGCGAGCGTGCCGCGGCAGCGGCCGGCGAAGCGCCAAAACCGACTTTTTTTTAATAAAAAATGCTTTACAGAATGGCACCTTAAGGAAGGTCGGTGTAGGTACGACGACGAGCGAAGCGAGGAGGAGTGTTAGGTAGAACTGCGACCTTACAGCGCGCGAGCCGAGCAAGTAAAAACTCCCAGCTCATTTTAAAACATCAACCTTTGAAGGACTCTAACTCGGCCATTTTTAAGTTTAGAGAAAAGTTTTTCCAATAAAAGATGCTTGTTTTGACGCCATCTACACATTACAATCATTTAAAAATAGTGTTATAATGACACTACCTCGACCAAAAATATTCTAAGTCCCGGCCCCCCCTTTGCTACAGGTCAACCTATCTTTCTAAACACTTTTTCATAAAAAGGCCATGATATCAATGGACTCCAAAACTCTAAGAATCAAAATTTTACATACAAAAAGAGGTCTAGGAAAAATGGTTCTTAAGCTTTTCAGGTTGGTTCAAATGTTCTAAAAATGTATACTTATTATCAGAAAGAGTTATAATATAGTTGCGTAATTAATACACTTTTTGAGAATCTAAATACTTTCAGCATGACTCTTGTATACAAATTAATACCGTGCATGAACCAGAGTCTCTCTTGCAACTCGGGCCAGGACATCAGCTGTCTCTACGAAGAGTAGAGCCTGCTTGTCAAGAAAGGCCATGATGTGAGCCGACCGATCAACTTTTGTCGCACTGCTAGCCCACTTGACGAGGGCCAACAACCGTACAAACAACTGTCTTGTCCGGGCACTAAACTTATAAATCTCAATTTTGCGCTCCATGTCCGTCTTCCGGGGCAACCTAGAAACAAATTGTGAATCAAAACATGTGACAAACAGATAGTTATTTTAATAAAAAAACAACTATGGATTAACAAAATAAGAAACTTACAGTTCTGCCAGCACAGTGAGTTCATCGTAAGTTCTTTGTACTATGAAATCTATTAACAAAGCCAACGATATGGAGCCTCCTCTCGCTCCTCCACCTTCTGCACTTGGGTTACAGCCCTCAATAGCTACGGGCACCATGATCATTTAGTTTGTTTGATTCACCTGTTGTGAACCAAAATTTATCCACACCACTAGTTTCTTCCAACATAAAAATAGTGTATTTGAAAATAAATACACAAAAAAGCTAGCTAATACATTAATTAAATGTAACTATATTCATTTTATTTATAATAAAAGTTCGAGTTTTGTTTGAAACCTCTCCATATTCTGATCACAAAATTCAACACAGCCACTACTCGGCTCCCTGCCTTACTCTTTGCTGCCACTAACCAAACCACAGACTGTAAACCAAATTCAATTTATATTTATCTATCTAGCATAGATAATAAATGCTGTCTGTCAAACAGTATCAAACGATCTCAAAGTCCAAGGCTAGTAAATCGCTGATAAAGACCACGTTACCACGTGGTACCACCGAAGAATATAATACTCTAATACACCACTCCACAATATGCCACGATACGCAACGACCCACTAGGCTACAAACTCGATAATCACCACGATTGTATCGTTGTATACGGCCCATATTACATTATCATATGTCTATGACCAAAGGCCTATATGCCTCCCTTTTTCTTTAACGTGAAGAAAAAAGACAGCACAGCCATACACCTGATGGCTATTCGTACGGTTACGTAGTAATAGACTTGTCACCCCATAATAATGATATGATTTTTTTGCTTATTCTTTTATCAGAGGGGAAATAGTACGAAGCATCTCCTTGTATTGAACTAAGGCCCGAATTACACTATCATTTATCTATGATAGAGTAATATGAGCCATAGTCATTTGAGCTAATATCGGGGCCGAATATCGCCTTCCCCGGTTCGTCCCACTCTCCCTCAACTCCCTAAGTTCCCTTTCTTTGATAACACGGGTCGAGAGGTCAATCAGCACCTAAAAACGTAATGGTGCTTTTACATGCTCGGGCTCTCGGCCGAATGATTCGGCCCACCCTAGTACACGCTCATTCGAGACAGACTATATAGATTAAGTTTAAGCCAGACCATAGACAATTTAAGCTTTTTCAGGTAGTTTCAGTGAGTTAAACTGTGTTTTAAATAGCTTTGGTTATTGAAACCATTTAAGACACTTTTTAAATAGCTTCACCCGAAGTGAAATTATTTAAGACACCTTTTAACTCAACCAAACTACCTGAAAAAGTACTTAAATTGTCTCTGGTCTGGCTTAAGTTTTCTCTATATAGTCTGTCTCGAATCATCGTGTACTAACATGGCCGAAACATTCGGCCGAGAGCCCGAGCATGTAAACGCACGGTATCATGTAATACTAGCTTAAAGTTTAATCGAAACGAGAGCAGCATACCTACCACGAACACAATGAGTGGAAATGTATACGCCAGTACGTGTACTTGCGTATACAATTTCAATGCCAATTTTCAATGTTCGTGAACATCGAAAGTTGGCATTGAAGGGAAAACTTCTTTGTCACTCCAATACGCAAGTGTAACGGAGATGGAGATACATGATAGGCCTGCATCTATTCTATCATCTATCTACAATTCCACACTCATTCTCAACCAGAGTGAATTACCGGAATGAAATTTCGCACGTCGTCACAATGTTAATGTTATAGTCGAGGTACACGCTCAATAAATATCGTGCTAGCAGAATTTGCTTAATCACCTATGACCTTGCAATAAACTATAAACTCTTTGGTCATTCGTGCTGTGTTCGTGCTTGACTGACATAACATAAATGTGTCTCCTGTCTCCTGACTGTGTCTACTCAGTTGTTCATTTTAATTAATTTTCTTTTGGAAAATCTGTAGGAAGAGTAGTGAATATTGTATTTAATCGTATAGTTACACTAAGTTCGGTAAAACACGAATTTACAAGGAATGTTTACTTATTTTCACTGAAAATTGATTTATCTCTATTACTTACAGTACATTTTCTTAAAGTTTAATATTATATATTTACTTTATTGGTTAGTTTCCAATGAACATTGTGTCTAAAGTAAGGAAGCTAGATTTTTTTTTCCAAGTGCCGAAAAACTTGTGTCATTTACGTATAAATTTTCGGTATACTCAAGTGGTCAACATGGGACTGCTTACTGAAGGAAGTCCACTATCATGGGAAGAGACGAAAGCCCTGGCCGAACATGTCCGACAACACGGTATCGAACAATTCATCAACCTGTACAGCAAGCTGAGGGACAGAACAGGCGATGTGCTGAAATGGGGAGATGAGGTAACACATTTAGTACACCCGTGCTTCTGTCTCATGTTGCCATTAATCAGAACTGGAACATGTTTAGGGCTGCCATCTCGGAAATTTAAAAATCGGGCAAAATGTTAAAAATCCTGGACATTTCATTGAAATCAGGTTTTCGCCCGGACTCTAAAGAAAACTATTTTGAATTTAGAAATATATTTTATTGTTAAGGATTTACTTGAACCCTAAAATGTCTGGGGTTATCCCGTATAATTTTAAACATCCGGCCCAGATGCTCCTTGGACAGGCTCCAAACAAGGACAAATCCAGTGAAACTGGGACGGATGGCAGCCCTAAACATGTTGGTTTATATTATAATTATTTAATAACATTGACTTACACCATAGAATGACGTATATCTTTATTTAAATGGGTTTAAGTTATTGCTTTGGTAATCATTATTCAAATTAATTAAATATGTATGCAGAAGCTATTGAAGAATAATAATTGAAACTATTGTTGCTAACATTAAGTTATAACTAAAGGTGAAAATAAATATATCACATCTATTGGCTCCTCATATTATTGTTCAGTACTAGAATATATATTACTACTATTTCGAATTTTTTTCCCTGAGTGATGTGACTTATAAAAGGCTCATGTTGAGTTTGGAGGTCATCAAGAAATTATTATTTACTTATTGTTTATCGTGTGTTATCACATTTTAAAACAAATATTCTGAAACACTTGATTAAATTTTTTTGTGTTTAATATATTAAGCTGCAACATAACTATCCTGAGAGTTACATTTTGTAATTTTAATTTGTAATGGATTACTTTATGAAATTGCAAATTATATTCACTTAAGAAAAAATATTGTCATTGTCCTAATATAGCTCCCTGATATATTGTTAACAGTTTATCATTTACACCTACAGTTGTTAGAATCGTGTGATTGAAAAATCTAAAATTAAAAAAAAATAGTACCTAAGTCCTGTCTTTAAATGATTATTAGTAATTTAAATTGTAAAATGGTAATTGTTTGTGAAATAAATGTTTTAAGCTAGACTTAATGTTTTCCTTAACCATGCCAAGTCAGTAAATCGTAGCGATGAAATGACATGAAAATTACAAGTATCTTTCAAACGCCCCTGTATTTTTCAATAAAACCCAGTATCTTTCCTTGTGGATCTTAAAAAAAAAAGACGCGGAATGTATTAGTTCTCATACAAGCAGGTAAGTTTTCATTTCGCTCAGAGATATCTCCATATACTTAGCTAAAAACTTTAAAATATAACTACTGTATAGGCAGCTATGTGACGTGAATGTGAAGTCAATTTTATTATTAATATAATTAGTAGACCCCGGATTGTTGTCGCACTGACGTCACAATAGGGTGATTTGGGGAGTAAACGGAACAGTATTAGTTAATACGGATATATTTAGATAAGATAAGATAAGATAAAAAATATCATATAGTGTTAATGAATACGACATTGTTACTTATTATTTTTTGGTATATTAATGCGAGGCTTCCTATAAATAAATTGTCAGTTGATTAAAATATCGACGTTGCTCTTTCGTTAACGGACTCTCCGTAACAGCAGGCCTACCACGAACATCAAAAATTGGCATTGACGGAAAAACCTCTTTGTCACTCTAATTACTAATATGCAAGTGTGACAGAGATGTACATATAAATCCGCAATCGTTCGATTTTCGTGGTACTAGCCCTGATTAATAGTTGTTCTAAATGACTTGCGCTTAGGCTACGTCTTCTACGTCTTCTTTTTTGTCGAAAACTACTAAACGTAGAAATTTATACATAAACCAAAAAAATAATATTGATCAATGATTTTATTAAATTTATTCGGTTACATAACGTAAATGAAATTGTGTTTTTTTCTGGTGAAATTAATACACATTTTTATCTTATCTTATAATTTATGTATAATTTTGTTCTACCATTCCATTTACTCCCCAAATCACCCTATTATGACGTCAGTGCGACAACAATCCGGGGTCTAACAATTAGTATGTCTTACCATATCACGGGACTATGGGGTTAAGGATGCCTCACACTAGAACGGGCCGGGACGTGACCGGGCCGGGTCAATTGATCAGTTTCTATAGAAAACGTCACGTGAGACACCCGTAATAAGCATTTTAATAGGTATTATACGTGTATTGTCAGACTTACGTCAGTTTTGTTTTTTTCGAAAGTTCCATGTAATTTATAGGAATGATACAAAGTTTCGAAAGAAACAACATGCATTCTTTCGCCATTTTCATAACGTCAAATTGACATAACGTAATTGCGTAATTCAATTACAAATTAATGTAATTTCAATTAGAAATTATTAAGTAATTTCAATTACATTTAATTCAATTGCGAACATAATTCAATTCAAATAATTAAATAACATGTAATTTAATTTGTAATTCAATTACAAAATAATTGAATTATGCCCAACACTGACGTGTGCTTATGCTCATCACAGGCGAGGATTAGGTCCTATGACAGAATTAACCACAAAGACAATACTAAAATTAAACTTGCTTTTAAAGCTGCACCTGCAATCAAAATTTCTCATATATTCTCATTGTCATAACAATCACAAGCAGCTGCTACACATAATAAAAAATGTATGGGTTTGTTTTTTAATTGCTTTTGTTTATTTTAGGTGGAGTATATTATAGTTAAATTTGATGATGAAAACCAACGGGCTACTGTAAGCCTCAGGGCAGATGAGCTACTACCACAGCTACAGGAAAAAGAACTTTCAGATCCTCACAGTAAGTATTCATAATATATTCAATTACATGTTGTAACTTGCTGTGAAATGGAGCTTTTTGGACACCATCAGGGATTATTTGCTATTTCAAAAACCAAATGTTTTGAGTATTTGTTGTTAATTATTTTTTCCCTTCTACATACATAAGTGTGTTGTAGAATAACAGGTGTAATTGGTGTAAAACCGTTCTTGCTAATAAATAAATAATAATAATAATAAATAAAACATTTGATGAAACAATTAAGGCAATCTTTTGATGTATTCTGTTGAATTCATTTCAGTATTCAGGAATTTAATTTTAGAAATTTAAATGTTAGAAATTAAAGTAACTTACTACCTTACCAACAATTAATCTCAACATTAGGTACAGTTTTAAGGGTTCCGTAGTTTGCTTCCCTTATAGTATAGCCATATCTGTCTGTCTGTCTGACTGCCTGCGGGTAAGCCCAGTGACCGTTAGCACGAGCAAGCTGTAATTTATCAATCATGCCAACAGTGATTGAGAATTACATTCATAGCAAATCGCAACTTTGAAATAAATGAAAAAAAAACTGGGATACGTAATCCCGGAAGTGGAGGTGATTTTTTTCGTTTCAACCCTAGAGCGTGAGGTATCGATATTTGAAAAAGAATAGGGTCTTCTAAAATAATTTTTTGATAAATAAAATACTCTCAGCAAGTTAAAAAATATATGGCCCAGCTCTCTTACTCTGGAAACACAACTTTAAAAATTATGAAAAAAATCATAAATTAGAGTCTCATAAAGATCTTCAAAGAAAATAATTTTGAATGTGGCCAGTTAAGCCATTTTTTTAACAAAAAGTAATATTCTAAATAAAAGGTCGTATATATGAGTCGTAAGTGCTGCGAAGATACTCCTTTTTGCTAGTTTTGGGCATGGTATCTATTACAAACGCTTTTAGTTTCGGTTATCGTGACGGACAGTTAACTACAGAACCCTACACTGAGCGTGGCCCGACATTCTCTTGGCCAGTTTTTATAGATTTGGACACTACTAAACATGTGATGTGCGTTCGCGAGGCATAGCCGTTACCGTAATATCAGAAACATTTCTCAAGAATATTCTCTGTGGCGAAAGTCATTGCAACAAACATGTAGTGATTTAAACCCAACATCTCATATCTCAGCAACCTCTTGACCGATTGAACTTATGTTCGAACTTCGTAACTTCTCTTCTTATCTTATCTCATTTACTTACCCACCTGCCAAATTTCACGACGAACTGACAATGATTCTTGACTTATCGTCGAAAACCCGTCGCCAAACGCCGCGATACTTTGGCATATATACCTATATATTCCTTAATACTATGGTACTTCTACCAAAGAAGGATAATACTGGAAATGCTACCAGGTTCGTTATTTGTCACGGCATTTTCAACGGCCTGATTAACCTAGTAGGTACTAGGTAGTGACCCTGCCAACGAAGCTAAGGCCGAGGTATTTATCACGAATATATGTTCCTGAGTATATGTACATGTTTCCTACTTATAGCATCGCCTAGTATCCATACAAGCTTTGCTTAATTTGGGTCTAGCTAGGTTGATGAGTATAATAATTTTCCGAAATATTTATATAAGTATTTACTGAACTGAAGTTTCCCAAAATCCGCAACCACGTACGAATACATTCTGTTTGGCTAACAATCCGGGCTTGACTGCAGTATTCATTGCCTACCCATGATTTTCTAAAATAAATAAGGACGATTGTTTCACATCTTCGTTTCTGCAAGTCATGACATGATTGATACTATTATAAGGATGACTAATTGGAACTCTTGGAATAGTTATGAAATATTTACTGTAGGTACCGCAAATAAACTGCCAGTAAATATATCAGTGAAACTATTGTCAACAGTCTTATCGTGCGACTTTGAATCCAAAGGTCACGGTTTCAAATCCTGCCGGCTCGTACCAATGAGTTTTTCGGTACTTATATACCTACGAAATATCATTTGATATTTGCCAATCGCTTTTCGGTAAAGGAAACCGGATTAAGTTAAGTCTAAGGTCGCTTTCGTAAAACGAGCGTTAACGCCGAATCTTGTAAATAGTTGCCAAAGCGGACTCAGGGTCCCTGAGACGTGGCACAAGCGGAAGAACGCCGGGGAGAAGAATATTGTCAACTCTCTTATCAAAAGTTGCTTCTAATAAGCGTAACGCATACCCCAGCAACAATCCCGAGTATTAATAGGTCACTCAAAAGTAACAGAACACAATAAATAATATGTATATTTGTTGACACATTTTTTGCTCCTATGCTATGGTGTCTTACACTCCGACATTTTGCATCTAGGTATTTAAAGTTTCCTGAAATAGGTATCTACCTCGGCGTGTAGGTAGGTATGTATCGTGAACGACGATCGAAACAGGACGCCGGCGAAGCAAGTTTGTTATGAGAACATCTCTAATGTCTTTCTGAACCAAGTTCCAATAATATTGACAGCTTGAAGACATTATTCGGTTTTAGTTCCTTTTGTTTAACACGTATGATTTACTTTTATTTATCAAGGATGCATGTAGGTACGTATTTTTATGGGGAGATAAATCATCTAGGAGGAAAATATGTTTCTAAGAATAAAATCTGGCTGGTTTATTGCTAAATAAGGAAAAACTGAGAATTAAATACTGAACAAGAAAATAACCACACGGTAAAACACGTACTTAAGTTCTCCTTACTCCCTACCATGGATCGTATGTATACTAGTATTTTCGCCATAACAAAGGAACACCATTTTTTTCGTTCATTGGTTTATTAATTAAATCAATGGGGCAATCTAATAATCTAATAAATACGACGTTGTTGCTTAAATAAAAGATTGAGTCCTGGATACACAGTCTTTTTTATATAATGGAGGTTTTAAAAACAAACCGGTTCTGATCCACTGATACCTACAGTGCTTTATTCAAAATATCAAACTACATATTTACATAGGTACATACAACTTTTTATTGTTGTCATCATAAACTCCGTTCAGTGGTGAAAAGTACGAGTATGTGTACCTAATGTCAGGGGGGGTTCACTCCGCCGATCTGCATGAAATTATAAGTACATGCCGGCGGCACCCTAGAGGTTGCTTATTGCTTATTCAGTGGTTGCCTCGCCGTGGCCCGCGACACTCGCGCGCGTGTCTCCCGCATACCAACGTCTCAAGCGCGTATTGTATACGATGAATAAAATAAAGGCAATGAAATATTGTATTGCTCCGGGATGCAGAAACAATGACCAAAATTCGGATTGCACGTTTTTCTATGTTTCGACGCGTGAAAAGGATACCGAAAGGTTATACCTCACCATAGGTATAAATAAGCACTAAATGCTTATTTATACCTATACTTTCATAGTAAATCGAACACAAGAATCAAGTAAATACCCCAACAGCAAAGTGTTATACTTGAATTAAATAGGTATCTGTCAACGGCATGTCTACATAATACATATGTATACATCAAATGAAAATCCCGAGATGGTGATTAAATCGGTACTTATTGGACTCATTTACACCTGGCCACAGAATAAATAATAGTACAACTGGCGTGCGACCGCGAACCGTAACGAAGATCGTAAAGTCTATCTCCGTCTCTGTCACTCGAATAGTAAGTGTGATAAAACTAGGAAAATAGAAGATTGTTTTGACTTATTCGTGTAAAGAAATAGAACTCGCCACTCACAAGAAAAACACTTAAATAATTTCGATAAGCATACATCAATCTCAATGAATCGGTATGTGAATGAGTCATTCTAAAAATGGCCTAGTAGAATGACAAGGTATGACAAATTTACCTTAAGTAATTGATATGTAAATGCTGATCAATATACGTCAATACGTCAGCCTACCGTGCAGCTACAACAAATATGTACATATGTAGTTGTAATGTAAGACAGTATTGCTTAGCCGTTATAGTCCACGAGGGGTCTTAAGATCTTTTGTCTCTGTATTCTGGCGATTATTATAAATGCCAAATAAATTTCAATGATTTCTTAACCACCATTTGACTTAGTCACCCTCGTGTGTCTAGTAAATTCATGTTTAATGTCGTTTTAGATTGTAAATCTCTATGGCGGCCCGAGTACGGTGCGTACATGGTAGAGGGCACACCGGGGAAACCCTATGGGGGGCTCTTAGCGCACTTCAACATCGTGGAAGCCAACATGCAGTTTCGGCGCGCCGAAGCAAGCAAACTGCTCAAAGACGGAGAAGTTATAATGAGCATCACCAACTTTCCGAGGTACAATTTGGCCCATTGAACTACTTTTAGTATCAAGTGTTGGCCCTTCAAAATATGATGTCATAATTTTTCTGATTTCTAAATTACAGATTGGGGTGTCCAAATTTTACAAGTCCGCCTATACCACCAAATCCAAACGGCGAAGTCACAAAATCCCATTTCTTCCCGGATGACGCCATATTTCCAGGGCACCCACGATTTAAAACGTTAACTGCAAACATAAGACACAGACGCGGAGAAAAGGTCGCCATCAACATACCGAGTGAGTAGTTGATATGATAACGATGAGTAAAACTAATGGACGCTACGTGGGTCACTCGAAAAGTTTTGAGATACAAAAAAACTATTGAAGATATAAACACTATTTATTTTACATTTTCTCAAAATACTCTCCATCGTTCTTTATACAAAGTTCCATTCGTCTAAACCAACTTTGGAAACACTTTTGCCAGTCTTGATCGGATAGGTCAGAAATCGCTCCTTCATAGGCAGCCACGGCTTCTTCGGCACTCGAAAAAAACTTGCCTTTTATTTTTTCCTTCACTGTTGGGAACAAAAAGAAATCGCAGGGAGCCAAGTCAGGGCTGTAGGTTGGATGAGGCAAGGTTTCAACCCCAGTTTGTGCAATAAACGCCTTTGTTCTGAGGGACGTATGTGAAGAGGCGTTGTCGTGATGCAGCATGATTCCCCGAAGTCCAGCCTTTGGTCTCCTCTCCCGCACTGCTTGGAAAACTTGCGGCAATGCTACTGTAGTGTACCATTCCGAGTTAACAGACCTATGATTTTCCAGCACTGAAGTCGACAGATGTCCCCCCCGAGAAAAAAAACTAGCCACCATTTTTTTGCCTACGTTTCGAGGTCTTTGTAATTTTGTTGATAACTTGCCCTCTGAGAACACCCATACTGACGACTGCCGCTTACTTTCCGGATCATATTGATAAATCCATGTTTCGTCACCAGTAATGATTTCGTAAACACGTCTTGATGTTCCGTTTTCGAATTTTGAACGCATTTCATGACACCAATCCACACGAGCCTGTTTCTCAGTTCCGGAGAGCAAACGCGGGATCCAACGGCAACAAAGCTTCCTTACTCCAAGATGTTGATGTAGGATGATATTAACACTCCCCGAACTAATGCCTAGGATCTTCTCGATGTCCGTGTATGTAATTCGTGGGTCTTCTCGCACTAACATTTCAGTAGTCCATACGTTTTCTGCAGTTACTGCTGTTTGAGGGCGACCACTTCTGTGTTCATCTTCGAGGTTGGTTTTGCCCCTTTTAAATTCACTAAACCATCTAAAAACAGTTGCCCGGGATGGAGCAGAGTGGAGAGATGGAGATTGTAATCGCTGCAAAGTCAGTTGTTCGGTTAAACCAAATTTAAAATCGTAATATATCATACCACGAAAATGTTCGCGGTTCAGCTCCATCGTTTCAAAGAAAACCCACGGAAAACGTTGTAGCAAAACAACTGGAACTAATCTATTTTTGAAATTAGAGTGTACTGCATACTAGTGTTCTATTTTCAATTTCAACCGACTTCAATATTTTTAAAGGAGGAGGTTCTCAATTCGTCTGTTTTTTTTTAAAATGTATGTTACCTCAGAACTCCGTCATTACTGAACCGATTGAAAAAATTTTTTTGTTTTCTGAAAGTAGATGGTTCCAGATTGGTCCCGTTTTTTTCAAAATCGATTTCTGATGATGGGATCCATGAGGAACTGAGGGAACTCCTCATATTTGAATGGCACATGCATGCTGATTTGGGTGATTTCTTAAGAAACTCGATCATTTCTTTACTAAAATCATCAATTTGGTGGAGTGGATCTGATAATGGAGACCAGGGATGGCAAAGTGGAACTGCTTGGTAATTCCCAGGACTATCATCCGATTTAAAAAAATATTGTTTTGTCTGAAAATAGATGGTTCCAGGTTTGTTCCGTTTTTTTCAAAATCAATTTCTGATGATGGCATCCATGAGGAACTGAGGGAACTCCTCAAATTTGAAAGGCACATGCATGATGATTTGGGTAGTTTCTTAAGGCACTCGAGCATTTCTTTACGAACATCATCAATTTGGTGGAGTGGACCTGATGATGAAGACCAGGGCTGACAAAGTGGAACTGCTTGGTAATTCCCAGCTCTATCGTCCGATTTGAGACATTCATCTTTTCTTTGTAAAGAAATACCTTCAAGATAGTCCTATTTGATTATAGTTCTATTTTGATGATGGAATTCATGAGGGATTGAGAGAACTCCTCAAATTTTAACGGCACATGCATTCTGATTTGAGGGTTTCCTTAAGTAACTAAAACATTGTTTTGGGGGAGCCAACATTTTGATGAAGTGGACCTGATGATGAAGACCAGGGATGGCAAAGTGGAACTGGTCGATAAACCTAGCTCTACTTTTTATCCTAGTTGTGTCATTCATCTTTTGATTTGATTTCTATTCTGATGATGGAGTTCTTGAAGAATTCAGAGAACTCCTCAAATTTGAACGGCACGTTGGTTGTGATTAGAGGGTGTTCATAATTAGCTTAGGCATTTTCTTACTGTGGCCATAATTTTGCTGGAGTGGACCTGATGTTGATAATCAGGGATGGCATATTGAAACTGCTCGATAATTTACAGTCTGTCATCCAATTTAACACATTGTTATTTTGTTTGTTTTATTATACAAGGGAGTTCCGTTTGATTATACTTCACATGTAATGATGGAAGCCCTGGGACATTAAGAAAGCTCCTCAATTTTCAATCGTACACGTGCGGTGTATTGGATATTTGTGAAGTAAACTGGCTAACTCAAACAAATTCAAAATTTCACTTTTACCGGGAACCAAATGAAGTCGGTTTTTTTTTCTTAAAAATTATTAAATAAATTTGCTTTTTAAAAACATATAACATGGGTGCGTTCCATTTTCAAATTTCGAGCATCTCAAAATTTATCGAGTGAGCTACGTATCCAACGCGAGTTAAGCCAAGATAAAATGCTACGATAAGGTTGTCAGTTGTAAGCAAATATAACTACAGATCCAAAGCGTTTCCGATTTTGCTGCCCGCATGATAAATCTGTTGCGGTTTTATATTCCTGCCATATTAAGCTCAATGAGTGTAGACTAACATCAATCACCCATACCACATGGAGAAATTTGTTAACTATTAAGTTTTTCTATTGAAAAAATTTACAGAAAAATCTATTAGTGTACACAAAAATTGGTTACTTTAGGAAACCGTTAGTTTCATAGTATTTAGTCAAAGCGTCACGGTGAAAAGAATTAGTACCTGAAATGTATTGGTGTTTATTTGTAATGTTTCCTTGGAATGTAGGGGTAAAATCATGTATAATACCTAATTTGCACAGTATTCCGTGATGCGAACACTAAGATCCCCGTGGACAACGCCCACGAGTTGGAACCGACGGCGGCGCGGCCGGACTGCGTGTACATGGATGCCATGGGGTTCGGCATGGGCTGCTGCTGCCTGCAGCTCACCTTCCAGGCCTGTTGCATCATCGAGGCGCGCACGCTCTACGACCAACTCGCGCCGCTCTGCCCAATCATGGTACGCTTTACTGAATTCATTATGCCCGAAGTCTCAAGTTGATTATTTGCAATTTCGACACAGCTGTTTTGGTATAAACTATATTTTTATCTAACTAGTAGCTGGCCTACCCCCGAATATCTTCGATTTACGGCAAGTGATGAACAAGGAAGTCCGTTTTGCATGGCGGCTCCTTTTGACTTACGGATTGAATTGGGAAGGGGGTCCACTCTAAATATTATTGTTAAAAAAACTTGTTGTATGTGGTCGAGTTGGGTATCATTTTCATGTAAATTGTTGATGCTTAATTCATTTCTAATATTTATTTTTTATCGTCCATACAAAAAAATAAAATAACAATGAAATATAAAAATTTGATGCATTATAATTTAAAAGAAAAAAAAAACCGACTTCAATTGGACTTCCCGGTAAAAGTTAAAGTAAGCGAATTATTGCAGTTAACTTCAACCATATTAATCACCATATGAGTGAAAAGTTAAGGAGCTCTCTAAATGCATCAGGGATTGCATCATAAGATCACAGCTAAAATTAAATGGGACCACCTTCGAGGTACCTTCTCAGAAACAAAGGAAGAATGCGAGCGAGCTGCTGCGCGCAGTATGAAATCCGAAACATGTCGAGCGTTCAACAATATTTACTCCCGTCAATATTGTCGAAAATAGACAATATTGACGGGAGCAAATACTTACGGGAGTTTTATGTAAAAAATGTAATTTATGTTTTTATTTTGTTAATTTTCCTTACACCGTATTTAAAACTTACATACATACATACATATTACTACCAGGGTTCAGCACCAGCTCCATCTTGTGAACTGCTCTCCTAATTGCTCGTTAGCATGAATCGAATCATGAAAACAGCACTTGCTTATGTTGCACCAAACCTGAGTTCCATTAGGTACTACCTGGGTTTAGCATCAGCTGCATCTTGTGAACTGCTCTCCTAATTGCTCGCTAACACGAATCGAATCATGAAAACAGCACTCGCATATGTTGCACCAAACCTGAGTTCCACTAGGTACTGCCAGGGTTCAGCATCAGCTCCATCTTGTGAACTGCTCTCATAATTGCTCGTTAATATGAATCGAATCATGAAAACAGCACTCGCCTATGTTGCACCAAACCTGAGTTCCATTAGGTACTGCCAGGGTTCAGGATTAGCTCCATTAATTCCTCATGATATCCATCATCAAAATATAATTAAAATCAAATAGGACTACCTCGAAGGCATTTAGTAACAAACAAAAGATGAATGTCTCAAATCAGAAGATACACCTGGGGCCCGCGAATTATAGAGCAGTTCCTCTTTGACATCGTCATCATCAGGTTTACTCCACCAAACTGGTAGGTTTTGTAAAGAAATGCTCGAGTTTCTCAAGAAAATACCCAAATTACTATGCATGTGCCTTTCAAATTTGAGGAGTTCCCTCAGTTCCTCATGGATCCTATCATCAGAAATGGATTTTGAAAAAAACGGGACCAACCTGGAATCATCTACTTTCAGAAAACAAAAAAAAATCAAATCGGTTCAGTAATGACGGAGTTATGAGTGAACATCCATTAAAAAAAAAAACAGACGAATTGAGAACCTCCGCCTTTAGAAACATAAGTCGGTTGAAAAGGAGACGCCAATGAAAAGGGTTTGATTGTTCATCGCCTCATCGCCGTATCATAAAGTGTAGACCGACGGCTAAAGGGACTCTCCAAAGAGTCTGTTATTTGATAAGACCGAAAAGTGACGACAGTTTTCAAAATTTTGAATCTGGCTAATTTCAAAAAAAAACTTTTTAACAAAAAATAAAACCTGCGCTTCAAAAATTAAAAAATACAATTTATTCACTTTTATTTGCTGTAAGGTTCGGAAAGGATGAGCAAATGGACGTTATACCGCATGACATAGCGCTACTAACTGATACGTTTGAAGTTGGTGCCAAGCCAAATAGACACATTACCGGACAATAATAAACCTAAACGTTCTCTAAAAAAAATTAAGAGGGATGGTATTTTTTTTAGTTTTTCGTTTATAAATCAACTAGCTGTAAAAAATATGAAATAAATATTGTAGATTGTGCAAACTAAGCTCTTTCAAATGATACCCCAATAACTAAACAATACCCAGTTACTAAATTATTAATTTTTTGCGCCCTCCTTTATCGGGCATTAGGTACTAAAAATAAATTAAAATATACCATAAAAAGTCCCCTCTCGGCGTGTCTGGGTTAAACTTGTATACAGCGTGGGTATTTGATACGGGCGAATAATTAATCCAGCTATAATAATAATCGTATGGGATAATAATTTCGTTAAATTGTGTTATTAATTAGGTGTAATGATTTTTCTAAGGTGCAACACAGCTGCAATGTATGTCGTCCAACTTTGTTTGACATGATACTCGTATGAAGTTTAGATAGCTACGTTAATTAATGTGGATGCAATACATTGCGTGCTGAATTTTTATGTATGAAAAAAAAACATCTTAATTTCCTAAAGAAATTAAAATAATATTCGCCCATATCAAATATCCTCGCTGTATAACAGTTACAGATTTAAAATCGGTAACTTTAGTAGTTCTCGAGATATTTAATGATATGACAGACAGACAGACATACCTATATAGTCACACCAAACGGTTCCTTGTTTACCATTTTGGTACGGAACCCTAAAAAATTCAAACAGACGAACATATAACCGCCTCCGGCGAATCGTCGAAGTCGGTTAAAAAGAAGTTGATTTGACATGTTGAACACTTTAGGTACATACGTATGATCCCTGTTGTATCTTTTATGAATTGTGCGATCGCAGTTGTCCCTGTCGGCCGCGTCGCCGATATTCCGCGGGTTCCTGACAGACTCGGACTGCCGCTGGAACGTGATCGCGGGCTCCGTGGACTGCCGCACGCGCGAGGAGCGCGGCCTCGAGCCTCTCGAGAATGACAAGTTCCGCATAAACAAGTCCAGATATGACTCCATTGACTCCTACCTGTCGCCGGAGCATGAAAAGTGAGTCATGCAATATTATTAATCTAATCTAGACCCATGTCTCGTCGTTGCCCGTCAATCTTGTGCGGTCAATTATGCAACACTTCTCGTCACTATAATAGGCAGACTTTATTGAGATTCTCGTCTAGTTGAAAAAATATTCCGGGCAATCATGTTCTTTGAGCAAGCCAGAGCTACGAGTAATTTGTTTAGAAAAAAAGTGCTAGATTGGCTTACGTAAGGGAAGCCGGCAGGAATCGAGTTCTATAAACGCCCCGCTATTGGTACCTGCCTATATGCCTTTTTGTGCGAATAAATATAATCTATGTATTCTAAATGTACGTTTTTTTACTCAAAAATATTTTAAATAGCATTTGCTCGTAGTATAATTTCAATCCATTACCTCAAACAATAGGTGCAAAATGTGGCTACATTGTATATAAACTATTTACTGATTGCAAACAATCATAAATTGTTACAGCGTGGCAATGAAATAAATCGAGTAACATGTATTTGTAGGTATTCATATTACCTTGACGTAAAACGTTATGACCCATCTGACCTGGCCAGAAAGAGTGGATAAACTCCAAAAAACATAATTTTTTTAATTGCTAAAATCATTAATTTCGTACTACGGTCCGTTTTATACGTTACACCTACTAAGGTGTATACTATACAATGTAACTGTGAATAATTGAACATGCCATGTTTTTTGTCTTTTGTATTTCTATTTTCAATAAAAATATGCCATGGTTTATAGCTTGTATAAATTTGTTGCGTTTTTAAATTGCGTGGATAAATTGCCAACTACACCAGTGAGTGCAACATTAATTTCACAGGTACAATGACATTGAGATCGTGCACGACCCCGCCATCTACCGTCGGCTGCGCGAGGGTGGCATCGATCACCCGCTCGCGCTGCACGTGGCGCACCTCTTCATCCGCGACACCGTCTCGCTCTTCTCGGAGAAGGTGGACCAAGACGACAAGAACGACACCGATCACTTTGAGGTTGGTACCATATAGTTAATAGGTATAGAAGGGTGAATCAACTATTTCTTGTTGTTATTCTGTCCCGTTAGCCAGGAGACAAATGCAGCACAGTTTGTTTGCAGAAACGTTGTCTGATATGCTGGGCAGATGGCCCATCACAGAAAGTGAATATAACTACAAATAAAATCATGCTATTTAATACAATAAAACCGTGATTTTAATAGTGACCCCAGTGAAATAGTTGATTATCCCAGAAATTTACATAGAAGCTGATGGATAAAAAACGGGAACAAACTCAAATAGAATTTCAACAACAGAAAAAAAATGGTTGCCTGTAAAGTCGGTATACGGGCGAAAGTTTTACGTGACAACGACTTTGAGTGGTAAAATACTGTGCTCGAGTGGAAGGGACGCGTGCCTTTCACTTTTTATGTCTGTCTCTCTCGCTCTTAGGCGGGCTAACCATGCCCGAGTGGAAGGGACGCGTGCCTCTCACTCGCTCTCATTGTGAGCGCATAACGTGAGCGGAGCGTAACGCAGTTTCTTGAAGTGTCACCCGGCAAACCAATTTATAAGACGTTGTCACGTCAAAAAATTGTAAGTATACGAGGGTCGTGCTGAAAGTATTTAGATTGGCCCACTTAGAGATTATACAGTATAAGGATTCATTTATTTTCTGAAAATATAACTCTTAAGCTATTTTTAAGGTATAACTTATTCGGTTAACATCAGTATTTTAGGATCAATGGCCGTTTGAAAATTGCAAGTTAGGCGTTTTTACATTTTTCAACCATGTTTTTTTTTGTGTATTAATTTTATACCTTGTCACCTAAAAAGCATAAAAGAGCTTAGATCTTGATTTCGTTTTTAGTAGGTATTAAACATTAAATTGTTTTTTTTAAGCATGAGTATTGAGATGAACGTCTTTTAACAGGCATCCTCTAATGTCAAATTGCATTTATGTGATAAATATTAGAGCATCGCAAAAAAGTTGCATATCAGCAAATTCGGACAACTTTAGACTTCCAAACGACTCGTGAGAAAAAAAATTTTCGAAACAATTTTTCTTAAAAAAGCTATGATATCAATGGACTCCATCCAAAACTCTGAGAACCAAAAATGTACATACAAAAAAGGACCTAGGAAAAATGGGTCTTGAGCTTTTCAGGTTGGTTCAATTGTTCTAAAAATGTATAATTATTGTCAGAAACAGTTAAGAAAGGGGATGTAGCGTGTTTCCTACTATCACTGTTAATTGGTCTGTCGTACGTGCTGTACTTTTGTTGCGCGCTTGTCAGTTTTTTCGAGAAATAACCTAAGGGTTTCCAAAAATCTCCAACTTTTACCTGAAGAACTGCACCAACTGCGTGGTCTGATGCGTCTGACATCAGTGCCATGGGAGCATCAACGTGAGGGTGAGACAATGTAGCCGCGTTTCTTAAGCTTTGCTTACATTTCTCAAACGCCTCAGTCGACTCTGTAGTCCATTCGATCTTCGTTTTGTCCCGTTTTTTGCTGTTATGCAGGTACTTGTTGAGTTCCGCCTGGTATGACGCTGCGTTTGGTAAGTGAGCACGATAAAAGTTGACCATACCTAGAAAACGGCGTAAATCCTGAACTGTCTCGGGTTTCGGGTAGTCTGCGATTGCTTGAACTTTCTCTGGCAATGGCCGTATGCCATCTGTGGACACCTCGAAACCTAGGAAATCCAGCTTCGACTTACCAAAACAGCATTTTGAGACGTTAATGGTGATTCCAAACTGGTTCAACCTCTCGAACACAGCTTGAAGGTGTCGCTCATGTTGTTGTTCCGTCTCGCTAGCTATTAGAATATCGTCAATGTACACAAAAATAAAATCAAAATTTTGGAAAACTGTGGTGTCCATGAATCTCTGGAACGTCTGCGCTGCATTTTTTAAACCAAACGACATTTTTGGGAATTCCCACAAACCGAACGGTGTGATTATGGCAGTCTTTTCTATGTCTTCATCCGCCACAGGAATGAAATGGTAGGCCCTGTTAATATCTAGCGTCGAAAATACCTTCTTTCCTGTCAAAATATATGTAAAATCCTGTATGCGCGGAATGGGATATCTGTCGGGCTTTGTGACCTCGTTTAATCGCCTGTAGTCTCCGCATGGGCGAAGCTCGCCGTTCTTTTTCGGAACGACATGTAACGGGCTTGCCCAGGGACTCTTTGAAGGCCTGCAGATACCCAATTCCTGCATAATTCTAAATTCTTCCCTTACCTTTTTGTAGCGGTCTGGAGGAAGCGGCCGGGCCCTCGCAAAAATCGGTGGGCCTCTGGTCTCTATGTGGTGCCTGACACTGTGACTAGGTGGCTCCCTGAAATTGACAGGCTTTGTAATGTCTGGATATTTACTTAACAATTCTAAGAAAGGATGTTTTTCATCCATAACCCTGATTGATGGATTTTCACAATGCTCTATTGATCCACTAACGCTCAGTAGCGTTAAACTGTCAATTAATCTCTTAGCTCTTAAATCGACAAGAAGACCGTAATTGACTAAAAAGTCTGCGCCTATAATTGGTTGCTTGACATCAGCAATAACAAAAGTCCACCTATACGCTCTTCTCAACCGAAGGTTCAATTCTAGAGTCTTTATTCCATAAGTCCTAATTTCCGTGCCATTTGCAGCATAAAGTTTGCACACACTTTCACTTTCCACTAACCTATTCCTGACCGGTATTACACTGATGTCCGCGCCCGTGTCTATCAGGAAACGCAATCCACTGATAGAGTCCGTAATACAAAGGCGGTGCGATGGTGGAGCCGTACAAGTTTCCGCCGTCTCTTGTACCCCAGCTAGTTTCCCGAAGCCTCGGTCCTCCAGGAACACGGTGGTACGCAACGCTGCGCTTTCTCTCTATACCGGTAGTGGAATTGACAGAGCCAGTATGGACTATCCGGCGTTCTCCTGTTGCCACTCCTTCCTCGTGATGCCGAACGTTGCCGCGTGCCGCCTCTCGATATGGATCTTCCTCTCTGCCTGCACTGGCACCGACGTGCCTGGTTCGACTGTCCCTCCAAACTGCACAGCCTACCGTCGAGCTTCTCTAAGGCAGCCAACACCGCTGCCATTTCCGAAACGGGCGTTTCTCCTCCCCGCGAAATCGACGTCTTTACCTCAGCCACGTGGGAAGTCGGTCTCACCGCCTCCAACATTGTCCGCGATTGCAGCCAGGCTGTCCAAATTCTGTGTGTCGGCTACTGCAACCGCTGCTCTAGCTGCTTGCGGTAAGTGATTCTGCCTCAGAATGCACAGCGTCTGGTCCGGGACATTGCCTCTCGCCAAATCCCTCATCTTCCTTAACAGGTGTGACGGTTTTTGCTCGCCTAGGTCCATGTCGCTGAGGAGCTTCTGCAGCTGAGCCTTCGCAGAGTCCTCATATATCTCCAATAGCTTCTCTTTAAGGGCAACATACTTCCCCGTCGTTGGCGGATTAAGCAGGAGGTCCGTGATCTGCCCTATCGCACTCTTCGTTAACTTTCCAAGCACAAGGTCATACCTCGCCTGATCCTTGAGATGTTGTGGATTAAGAATGGCTTCCACTTGAAGGAACCAATGCCTGGGCTGGTCCGCCCAAAACTCTGGCAACCTCGATGCCACTGTGACCGCTGCCAGGTCCAACTGCCTGTTGATCCTCTCCTCACTTGCTGCAGCCGACGCGTCCGCTGGTCTTTGGTCCACTGCAAAATGCAGTCTAAGTCCTGCTGTATGATGTTGTGACCAATAAGCGGGTTCCCCATAATCTTTGTGTCATCCGCAAACAAAAATAAGTCCGAATGCACCACCTATCTAAGGTCTGTCAAGAAAATTCCAAACAGCATTGGTCCGAGCACTGAACCTTGAGGAACTCCACTGTGAACGTCATGCGGATCCGAAAGATGTTCACCAACACGTACTCGAAACTTCCCCCCTGTCAAGAAGTCTTTAATCCAATTTAGTAGATTTCCACGAATTCCAAAATGCTCTAATTTGACGAGGAGTCTGTTTATCGGGACACGATCGAATGCCTTCTCGTAGTCCAGGTAAATAACATCTGTTGAGAGCTTCTCATTCCAGTTATTTGTCCACTTGTCAACACAACATAGCAGGTTTGTTACCGTTGATCTCTTTGGGGTAAAGCCGTGTTGTTCGTCTATAACGACCCTTTCAATAAAATCTCTCAACGCGCTGGAGACAATTTGTTCCATCGCCTTACAGGCTAGTGAGGCTTATTGATAGTGTCATTACATGGGCCAGCTGAGGTGCAAGGCATTTTATACATCTCTTAAGCAGAACTGCAGGTATCCATCGGGTACCATGGATGAGTTCTCATCAAAACTTAAAATCGCCTTACTGACTAAATCTGGTGTGAAGTCAACATTCTCGATTGAATTATGAATTCTGGCAACATTAACATCAGGGATTGATATATATTAGCAATTTCATGGCAGTCACTTGTTATACGCTGGGTTAGGTCGTCTCTCAGTGAAGGTGGAACGGTAACTTTTGATGATAGCTGCTTTCGGACATAACTGTATAGCGACTTAGGTCCTCGATCTATGACTCCTTTTTCATACCTAAGTCTGGCATGTCGCACAGCTGACGTAATACCGTTATTAACTGTACGATAGCGGCTATAGTTCTCACTTGTTTTATTGAGCATATACATATCCCACAACCTAGTTTTTTCTTTATCTATCATTTATAATATGGCAGGCCATCCATGGTTTTTTATTATTATGAGCAACTCTAGGAGGCCTTATATTTTCCGTAAAGTCACGCCAAGCGGTAGCAGCGTTTAGATGACTTATCTGACTATTATCTGTCAACATTGTTTGCATCATTTGATCATAATCGGCTGCAAAATAGTCCCTTCTGGTTGGCAAATAAAATGGCTAATTAGGAAAAAAATACTAACTGACCACCTGGTCGGCATGCCTGGTTGGTCTGCTGCGAAAAATGTGCTAACTGACCACCTGATCGACATGCCTGGTTGACTGCTGCGAAAAATGTTCTAACTGACCACCTGGTTGGCAAATAAATTGGCTAATTAGGAAAAAAATACTAACTGACCACCTAGTTACCAGCGTGGTGGTTAGTTAAGAAAAAAAAGTACCAACCTTACAACCAGGGTGTGGGTCAGGAAAGCCTACTACTTATAGACAAGACAAACCAGATTAACGCTTGGGAAAAAAAAACTAACCGTCCAACCGGGTTAAATGTCTGGTTGACACGTTGGTAATAGACGAAAAAGATGGCCACCGGAATAATTAGTCGATGTAGTACCGTCGTCTTTAGACTCATTAGTTTTGTTTCGATGAGCACTTGAACCGTAGATGATGTCCAAGGTCTTCTGATGAAGCAGAAAGCTGACCACCGGACCTCAGATATTACTTGATGTAATACCCTCGTGTGTGGACTCGTTAGTTTTGTTTTGACGAGCACTTGTACTGTAGGTGGTGTCCGAGGAGTGATCATGGGGCATAAAGGTGCATTGGTTCTAGTTTTTGATTAGAGGGTTAATTTTTTATGGAAGTAGAGCATTACAATTTTAATGATAAATAATAATTATTTATTGACAAAAAGTAGCGATAAAAACATAAATATGAAAATGGAAGCCAAGTTCCATATGAGATTATTGTTATTCTCGACTCCACCGACAAAAGATGTGATAGCTAAATGGGTGCAGAGTTTTCTACAAGTTAAAGAACGTAAAGTTAAGGATTTGACTTGGCTAGTTTTTCTATCACAACATTAAGATTTCGGGCATTTTCATCATACATTTTCCGGTAGGTTTGTGTAATAAACAAATTTATTTTTCACCTCAGCAGCTCGAAAAGGCTTACTTTGATATGCGAAACTAGTGAGCAAAATGCGATTTTGCTGCGAGCGTGAGGAAAATAAACGTCAGATTGACAATGTTCAGTCAAGACATGCAACTTTTTTGTAAATGGCATCCTGGCCCATTCAGCCAGATGAGGCCAATTTTCTAACAATTTGATCAAATTGGCAATTAGATTATATCGTTGCACAGTTTCATACAATCACATCAAAGCCAATTTGATTGTCCTGTCTGTACGGACGGACATATCTAGATGGTGCGTTTTGTCGGGCCCGTTCCGTCGTACCCTACTATGCAATACAGGAATAGGCAATGTGAGATCGAGGGAGTGCATGAAGGACGATGGCAGTGACGGCTCGCGATAAATCGCGCCGTCTAATATCATGTTTAAACAGAGCCAGAACCACGTTCAAAAACTCGTACGAGTTTTCATTTTTCAATATCACTCACTTTAAAACTTTGTGAAATTTGTTTAGTAAAAGATACCACTAATTTGTTGATAAAGTACTTTAGAATCATTATGGCATAAGCAACTTAGCAACAAAGTGGTATCGTTACCCGAAAAACGTCAAGTATAAGCAATACTAATGTGTAGTATTCTTAAATTAATAAAATTTCCTTCCTGTCTGTTTATTTCAGTTTTAATTTATTTTTCTTCCTGCAGACGTGAAATGTTGTATGTTCAACTCGAGACCAAAGTTATTTACATCTCGTGCCTTTGAGTCCTTCACTACGCTCAAAATTCTAAATTAGAATCACGAGCGTAGCGAGCGATCTATCTATTTATTGTAGTGTTGTTATCCTTAAGTCAGTTCATTGTACTTAAAAAAGACATCCCTTGATTTCTGAAAAGAAACAAAACCACATTGAAAGATTTTTTTATTTACATAGAATGTATAAAAATACAAACGATTAATGTATTATATATCAAGTTTTAGTTGTATATTTAACAGTAAATAGCAGGGCTCATTCTGTACACAGGTCGGAAATTATAATACTTACGGATCTTCCCGTTTCACACCTGCTCAGAACGCTTGGATATTCTTCAACGTGTTATTAACGTTAGCTGGAGGAAGGATGGCTCATTATGCAATGATGTTGAATAGTCGATTGCATTCATCAAGATCTGTAAAGTATTAGGGTCTGTCTATGCTAAGTTTAGTTTCCTAGATTTTGATAGCATGGACTATGAAAGTGTTAAATTATATAATAGTAGTTTATGCAACTGCTACATAATAAGAGGCATTGTTTTAATGCCGAATTATGTACAGTTGCATACACTACTTTATCTACACACATATCATAAGTGCTCTAAGATGGGTTCAGAAGCCATAGGGAAATGACCTGCATTGCTACTAGTGCTACTTGTAAAATATCTATAGGCTATATACTATTTAAATAAATTTGGACAAATACAATCAAATTATTTATTGCAGTAATTTTAATTAACATTTACAGTGGTACAGTGGGATAGGTGGTACGTTTTTCCGGTTTATATCCCTCTGATTTCCGCTTAAGAAATGCAGTTAATTTACAATATTTAGATATATCCACTTGGTGTTTGATGTTCAGCGTACTTTTCACTATTGAGTAAACAGTCCACAGGGTGGCAGATCTGAATTTCTTAGACAATTCGTCGAAGTACGCTAACAAGACGTTTTCGGACATTGAAACGGTTCGTTTTTTCATTTTCCACTCCATGAAATCTTTATACGCCTTCTCGTATTTGTCCCGTGATTTTTGTGGCAACAAGTTGTTTGTTGCAATTGTAGCTGCACCAAGAATATCCCGCGGGGTGTTCATAATATCATTCTCACTGTCACTACTGCTCATATTTTCAATTTTAAAATGTTTTTATAAATTTTCTTCCTCAAGACTCACAACGGCAAATTATCAAAACATTCAAAACAAATGACAACAGTAATGGCGGCTATTCGAAAAAAGCGAACAAAGTCAACATGAATGTTTTTTTAAAAACCATAGATAAAAGAATGAAATCCCTATTCTCATGTCACTCGAGATCGAATGTCGTGCGGTTTATATTAACAAGACGTACTGATTTGACATTTCATATCGATTACTATTCTTAATATCTGTGGATATTAGAATAGTGACCCACTTGAGTTTTGACAGCTGTTCCAAATTTAAAGTTTTAAACTCATTTCAGTACAAAAATCTGTACTACAATGTTAACTTTTCAATACAAATTTTACCTACCACAGACAAAAAAGTTCCCATAGTTAAACTGATTGTAATAATGTTGGTCGTTTCCTACGGTTTTTGAACGCACATTAGAGCACTAATGATATGTGCGTAGATAAACTTCATTATTTCATAGTAGTTTGACTTTAAAATAACACCTTAAAGTTTGACAGTTCATTTACTTGGAAGATATAACGTAGTTTGAGGTAATCGATCAATCAAAGAGCGAGTAAGACCATGCAGTCGATATAATGGCCCATACTACACAACACGTTTGGTACCTGCAATACCCACACGCACGCACACTGGGTTAACGTCAAGATACTTAATATGGTAATGTTTATAATTATTTTTACGTCCACTGCAATATTTTTAACCACGACTGCATTGGTTGTTCTAGGACTTTACTGTATTTTAGTACAATACTGCAGAGGCGGTGAAGTAAGGGATTGCAGGACGAGTTTGTAGTAGAAGGATAAAACAAGTCCTGCAATCTTTCTTAAATATTAAAATTAAAATAACTACTAGGTAAATAGTTAATAAGGAAAAAAAATAGTTTAATGCCACCTTTTAATTTTTGAAAAGATGCCATTTGAATGAGCTATTCAAGCACCATGTTTAACCGCACATAAATATACATAGAACCGTAGAATTTATTTTTTAAAATGTCGCAAGTATCTAGTGGTCGTTGGCTGTATGTAATTTTTTCTTTGTCAGTTTAGTGTTAGTATGCAAATTTAATAAGTTAGAGCAGCGGACAATAATTTTTCGTTCACGGCCTAAGGCCAAGAAGTAAATGTGGGGAGCCATAAACAAGAAACTTCATGTCTTCCTTTCATGACAATAATGCAAACATTTCCGAACAAGTTTGAGAAAATTAATATTCAGAGCGTATCAAATATCGATGGATAACAGTTTATCGAATTATACTCCTCTCTAGCGCCGCGTCAGATGATCGCTTACCGCGCGCTTTAGCAAACCACAGCGCGTCTCTGGCCACGGACTCGGAGACATGAAGACCCTTTAATATTTAGCTTCGTTAGGCCCACTTAGGATCAAAAGTGTACGGATTACGTTCAATTTGTACTAGATCGGTGACACGCGGCTTCTAGCCGATATATTCGAAGTGTGTGGTTGTATACATCTTACATAGCGTAGGATCCAACGGGATGTTGTTGGTACTTGCTAATAATGGGTGAAATAAATGTTAATCTTTTGCAAAGAGCTAGTCAGAAACCAAAATTGATGGGCCTTTTCGATCTATTTAACCTACGTAGTGCGGTCCAAAAGTAACTGGCTAAAGAAATCTGGCAGTTCGAAAAAAAAAATTAAAAAAATGTCATTGTGATCATCATTTATTCTGCTCTTTCGTTTCGTTTATATTTTTAAGATTTCTATGCCTTGCGGTTTTAATTTCAAGGCGTTTAAAACAACGCAAAGTCTGAAATTTTTCGAAATGTATAAGTTGGAATATCGTTCCGTCATCAAGTTCCTTACAAAGGAACGAGTCAGTTCCACCGATATCAAAAAAAAAATTAGATGCTGTTTACGGGCACTTGACTCCTTAATTTTCCACCGTGAAATAATGGAGTAAGCAATTTCGTTTAGGTCGGGAGACCATCCACGACGAACCTCGCTCCGGTCGGCCTGTGGAGGCAGTCACCGACGACTGCGTCAAGTTAGTGGAAGAGGAAGTTCTGAGTGACCGAAGATTAAAGACCAAGGACATAGCGGCAAGAACAGGGCTTTCGAAAACTTCAGTTCTTAGGATTCTTCATGAACATCTTCACATGAATAAAGTGAGTGCCAGGTGGGTGCCCAAACTTCTTTCGAGTTTGCAACGAAGTGAGCGAAAAGCATGCTCTCGGGAAGTTTTAGATGCTTATAAAAATACGGAGAGACTTTTTGGAGTCAATTGTTACTGGGGACGAAACAATGGTTTTATATTATGATCCCCTTTCCAAACGGGAATCGATGGAGTGGCGTCGATTTGGTGAAAAGCCACCTAGGAAGGCTAGAGTTACGCAATCCACCAAAAAGATAATGGATACCATATTCTGGGATTGAATCAAATCAATCAATTTATTCAAGTAGGATCAAGTAGATCGCCTTTGCATCGTCAATATTTCTACATTATATATTACTAGCGACCCGCCCCGGCTTCGCACGGGTTATTATTATACATATAAACCATCCTCTTGAATCACTCTATTAAAAAAAATTAAATTATTTATCTATTAAAAAAACCGCATCAAAATCCGTTGCGTATTTTCAAAGATTTAAGCATACATAGGGATATAGGGACAGATAAAGCGACTTTGTTTTATACTATGTAGTGAAGCATGCACAATAACAATATGACAGTATTTCAAGAATTAAACAAAAAAAAAAATATGTCAAGATCACCTAATAAAAATACATTGCCATTTGAAATAAAAATATTACTAAACTTAGTAAGAAAAAAAATGCGCATAAAGTGCGATTACCAATTAGTAGTTACGTCACTTTATAATTAACATTATTAAGTTCCATGCAACAATCATTCAAATTTTATTCACGTACCTAATCAGCATCTTGCTACGTCAGAAATAATTTTTTTAATGCAATAACTACAAAATGTAACAAACCAATTCAGTAATAAAGTTCCAATAGCTAAAAGGTACAATTAATAATAATAAACAAAACAAGAAGCTTTAAGTACATTAAACAATAAACATGAATATGCAAATTTAATGGTCATGATTAATTATGTAGCTTCATGCAGTATTATCTAAATTCAATTTGGGCCAAGCAGTTTTATGGTTAAGGTAATCCTTAACACTGTAGTATCCCTTTTTAATGGCAATTTATTATAAAATAAAATACACTGCCCCAAAAAGGACTTATATATTTTACGCACACGCAACTTCTGTATTGCAATTTTATGCTTGTGTTTAGAACCAGTCATTTTAATAAACGAATCTATTTGCTTAAAAACATGAATAATACACTCGTAGACATATCGAGATGATGTTGTCAGGATGTTTATTTCTTTAAATCGATCTCTTAGTGATTCTCGGTACTTCATCTTATAAATAAACCGGACAGCTCTTTTTTGGAGAACAAATATAGTTTATATATCCGCTGCCTTACCCCACCGTATATGTCATTAAACTATGAAATTGACTGAAATATACTAAACGTGCAGTCTCAACGTCAGTCACGGAATACTGTTGATAGACAAAAAAACGTAATACCACTGTGAACGGCAGGTATTATGCTACCCTTATTGAACAATTACGAGAGGCAATCAAGGAAAAACGTCGAGGTAAACTTAGCAGAGGTGTGCGGCTACTCCACGACAATGCTCCCGTTCATACCGCTTCAATCACCAAGGCTGCTGTTGCCAAGTGTGGCTTCGAGGAACTTTGTCACCCGCCTTGTGGCCCTGACTTGGCCCCGAGTGACTGCTATTTGTTTTCGTAACTTAAGGCAGAGTTAAGAGGAAGAAGATTTTTTTCTGATGATGAAGTGACCCGTGCAGTATACGCCCATATTGAGGACAAAACTTCGGAGTATTTTATAGAGGGATTGAAATGCTAATTCATAGATCTGAAAAATGTATTGAAATAGACGGAGACTATATTGAAAAATAAAAATAAAATTGTAAATGTATTTACTTATTTTCTTTGTAAGGCCGGAAACTTTTGGATTGCACTACGTACATTCAATTATTAATTTTCCTACGCGTATCCATGGAACGTCAAAGACATGCCTACATCATGCCTATACCGATCTGGTGAAGGATTTTGTTAAAACATTTTCGTTAGATCTCGCCATAAGTAACCACTGCGCCGTGTGTGTCGACGTATCCATCCGAGATTTTCAACAACCTATCCGACACGTTAAAAAAAGATTGACTTCAACGTCACGAATAAACAACTTCTGATTCAATTCGACAGTATAATTGGTCGGTTTTTATGAATAATACTGATATTTTAAATTTCAATAGCCTTGTAAGTGTTATGGTAGATAAATTCATGTTCATTGGCCCATTAAAGCAGTCTCGTTGTTAAATGGGAATAAAAACTGGTATAAGAGTGCGACTGATAAAAGCAATGAGTTTCTACAATTGTTAATTATGCTCCAAAAATCTTACCCGAAAAATGGAGATCTTGCAAATTTCATTTTAGCCTACAGATGCAAGCATAACGAAAAACATACCCAGTGAGAATTCCTAAATAAGTCCATATTTTATGGCACTACAAATACCTCCAGATGGTGTATGATACAATCGCAAACAAATAAAAATATTAAAATAGGTGATTCGTTTGCTGTTTTGCGAAACGCGGTGTGTGGCGCGTCCGGGGGTGACGCTCAGCTGGTGACCTCACTTAACGAATACTACTTGTCCGTGGTCCGTGATACCCCTCGGCGATGCATTTTTTTTAAGTGTAGTGTGCTGCTAGCGGCAGAAAGTATGTTTTTCTTACCTTTTACCGTAGAGAAACTGTTGAAGTTGACATTGCGGATTAAACCTAAAGGTACGAAGGACATCTATGGTTTGCCGGCATATACTTTACGAAATCTACCGGTTTGTGCCTTGCAAGTACTTTGTTATCAACTATTACTGCGTTCGGTTCTAGGTCATCTAGATGTCAGAAAGCGGGTAGCCGCCGTGTTTTTCGATTTAACGCGCGCCTTCGACCTGGTAGATAGACTCATCGCGAGCAAACTTGAGCACTATGGCGTCCGCAGTATACCACTCGCGATTATCACCTCCTTTTTAACAGATCGGTATCAGGCTACGGAGGTAAACAGTGAACGATCGGGGGCTAGACCAATAGGTGACAGGTCAGTTCCCCATTTTCCCCAAGGGTCGAATGTAGGAAACAACCTATTTGTATTACTCATGAACGATCTTCCCTATGACTCACCCATGGTTGACTTCGTCATGTATACCGACGACATTTGTGCAGTGGTGTGACATTTGTGAAAATAGGCAGGAACTGTGCGAAAACGTCCAAACTGTCACTTGTAGACTTTATAACTGGTTTCGGGCAAACGGGATGATTCTGAATCTCGATAAGGCGCACCTGTTAGAGTTACATCTTAATCAGCCTGTAGCCACTACTACTACTACTACTACTACTACTACTGCTACTACTGCTAAGACGGGCATACAACCTATGCTGATTAGAGTGGAAAACGTTTCCCTGCCCACAACTGATAATGTATGTTTTGTGGGTCTCACCTTTGATCGTTGATTCAATGGCAGAATCAGATAAATAGGATATGCGCCAAATTAAGTTCCGCACATTTTATAATTTCTCGCCTTGTGCCAAACCTGTCGTGCTCAAACATCATCAAGGCCTATTATGCGTACGTCCATTCAGTTCTGTCTTATAGTCAACTTTAAATTTAAAATAACGTCCACTAACCTGCCATCACAACAATTATCCTTTGTTTTCTTCTCTGTGGCCATTTTTTTTAAACTTTTTGAGTCACTTATTTATTTTAAAAATCAAAATATATTGTACACAGTTTTCAATGAAATATTCTTTCTTTATTCTTTATTGTATTGCAGTCATGTGCATAGTACATTAAGGTGTTACAGTTAGGAAGGTAGGTACATGACACCCGGATCGGGCACTCAATACTTATCTTAAATTAAATCTAGGTAGGTACATGCGTTTCTTATATATTTACATTGATATGTTTTTTCACAAGCATGTCAAAGTAATAAATAGCAATTGATTAATTATTTAACTTATTTTAATAAGATTCATACTCAAGACAAATCAAAATAATATGTAAATAGTAGTAGTAGTAGTAAAACACTTTATTGCACAAAAACAGGGGGGAAAAAACAAGATAAATAACACAAATATTTGTACAAAGGCGAACTTATCCCATTTAGGGATCTCTTCCAGTTAACCTTTGAGCAATTAAAGGAAAACTGGAGATGGTAGACATGTGTATGTGTATTGTATAAATTACATAAAAAAAAAGAAGAAACCCAGTTAGTTCCTACTATATAGGTAGCCCAAAAACTATTAAATATAAATTACATACTATAATTTATGAAAAAGAATACATAAACTACAAACATCAATAATAAATACATAATACATACATATACAAGTATATAAAACCGCATATATTTTACGTTTCGTCCGAAAGCCATAACTTCTTTAAATTCGCCTTTAGCGATGCGACCGACTGACACTGACGGAGAGAAGGCGGTAAAGAATTCCAGAGTTAATAAAAATAATTACGGAGCTGTAAAAATAGCTGCTAGCCGACGGCAGTGTCGCCATCTACCTATCTATGGGGCATTATAAAGCTGTTTTAACACAAAGAGTTTCTGGTTAGATAAGCAAATCCTTCACCTGCGTGCCGCGTGCATGCGTGTTAGATTTTTTTACTCTCTTTTTCTTAGTCACCACGGAAATCCTATGTAATACCAGTTTTTTTATAAGTATGGTATCTCAACGTCAACATACTCTTTTACTTAAAATAATAATTTGATGCCTTAAAATCCGTATATCTTTAGATCTAAATTAAGAGGATGTGTATTCGAATATATTTGACACGGTGTATATCGCTAGTACATACGCCATCTGATGTACTATCCCGGCGCAAGTGTAGGTTAAACAGTGCATGGGCAATTATTTATGAATGAATTCATTCATGAACTGCCCATGCAATTTTGAACGCGATAGTACGTACCTACATAAAATTCTTATAAAAATGACTGCTGTGGATTTTATGCTTTTTTATGTGCAGGTATCGAAATAAAACGTTATAATTAGCGAGTAAGAAAATATACACAACTTTAGGCTTAAAAAATAATAATTGATTTATCGTAGCAAAATTCTTGAATGGTACTTTACCTTATAAACTACTTTAAAATCTTCATATTAAGTTTTTCGTAGTTTAAAAAACCGACCAAAACATTTTCGGTCTGCTATTTTCGGTTCGGATCACGCTCAGTGTAGGGTTCCGTAGATAACCGTCCGTCACAATTAGCGTACCTAGAAGGGTTTTTAGTAGGTACCATGACCATAACTGGCAAAAAGGAGTATCTTCGCAGCACTACGACAACTAATACTAAGAAATTATACCTTATAAAAAAAAATAACAAATATGCCTTAATTGACCATGCTCAAAATAATTTTCTTGAAAATCTTTATAAAGCTCTATGTTCATGATTCATTTTCCACTGTTTTTGACTTGCGGTCCAAAAGTTACGTGGGGAGGGGGTACACATTTTTTAAAACTTCTGGAGGGATTATTCTCGAAAATATTCATTTTATAAAAAAATGATTATAGCAAACCCCTGTTCTTTTTCAAGTAGGGTAATTCCGGGGTAGATGGCCATAAGGAAGAGATGGCCCATCGAAATATTTCATAGAACCATTGGCTAGATGTCACTAGTTGTAGTTCAGTTCGTTTCGCGTCGCACGTGGGAGCAAGGGTCCGTGCAGTTATTTGGCGAAAAAAAATTAAAAAGTAAGTAAAAACCTCTTTATTTGTTTCGTCAAGTATAAATATTTTTCAGAGGGTTCATGTTTTAATTGGTTCTGATATAAGATTTATATAATCATGGTTATTTTAGGTTTTGATGCAATGTATACGACTTACGAGTTACAGTATGTCCTAACCTCCAAATTACTGGCATCGTGTTTTGACTTGTTTTTTTTTTAGGTATGGTCGTCACTCCCGGAAAAAAAGGAGAGATGGCCAGTGCAAGTCAGTATATGATGGCCATATGGCCTATAAGCAGAAAGCTATACGAAATATTAGCAAATACAAATAAGAAAAGAAAGTCAAATAAAAAGGATAACTGCCGTGGATGTAGAGAAAATTATTATGAAACTTTCCTTATCGAGGACTGGCTTCAATGCACAGTGTGTCAGTTTTAGGTACACGAAAACTGCACTGAATTTGACGACATGTGCTCTAAATGCGGTGCAGAGATAAAAATACTGCTAAAAATAAAAAACCAGACTGAAAACTATACTAACATTAGAATTTAGAACATGGCCATCTTATCTCTTATACTATGGTCATCACACCCGGACACATCGGGAGAGATGGCCAAACGTAAATAAAAAAAAACATCTTGTTATGAGTGAACTCATTATAAATTGTTGTTTTTGTTTCTATAATTTCAAAGTTGATTGTTCAAAGTTTAATTACAAATAAAGATTTATCTAATAAAACGAAAGGTTTTTTTATTATAGAATTTAGGAAAAACTATGGCCAACTACCCCGGAATTACCCTACCTATCCAACGATACTTCGCGCTTTAGGGTTGAAACGAAAAAAAAACAATCACCCTCCACTTTACATGTATGAGAGGCACCCTAAAAATATTTTTTTCCGCGTTTTACTTAACAGTGTGTCGGAATGATTGATAATATATTTATACATGTTACAGCTTTCTACTATTAATGGTCACTGAGCTAAGCCGCAGTGGGACGGAGAGACAGATATGGCGAAACTATAAGGGTTCCTAGTTGACTAAGGAACTCTAATAATCGTACTACTTAGTCGTAATCAGAATCACACTCGATCAAGTATTTTCTTAATTTTAATATCTATTAGAACTTAGAACCATAACAGTAAATGAAAATGAATGCATCGTTTGTCAGAACATCCAGTCGACGAACTGGCAGACGATGCGCTTCAAGCCGCCGCCGCCCAACTCGCCCATCGGCTGGCGCGTGGAGTTCCGGCCGTGCGAGGCGCAGCTAACTGACTTCGAGAACGCCGCCTACGTCTGCTTCGTGGTGCTACTCACGCGCGTCATCCTCTCCTACAACCTCAATTTTGTCATGCCTATTAGCAAGGTTAGCTATAGTTCTTTTGCTTCAGTTCATTGACTTAACAATCTGAGTTTTTAACCAGACGGAATAGCAACGTCTGTCATTTCCGATACAAAAAAGTCCGCCATTTTTTGGGCGGGATGGGCACGACAAAGATACACACTACTTACACTACTACTACTCGTACTACATACTACTACTACTACTCGTACTACACGTACGAGTCGATACTATTCGTACTTACATGATGTACGGTCGGTGCCCTCACGTAAGTATCCACGCGCGCCACGCGTTTGCATATGTGGGATGGATACTTATGTTATGTCACCGACCGTACAAATAGCTATGTCAGGTAAACTTCAGTCCATACGATGAGTATTAAACCCATGTAATACCCATTCGGCACAATACCATTTATTGTTTATTCATGGCATCTCATTTATTCTTAATAAGAATGAACGCAAATGGTTTTTTAGAGCATGTTACCGAGTTGTTATTACAGTCGGACATAAAGCAATGTTTTGCTAACGGCAAATGTTGACGCCACGCCATAATTACTACTTTGCCAGTTGATGCCATAATTTTAACGTTTTCTGCTGGGAATATGACGTCATTTTCCACTTAATATAATATCATAATATGCCCTAAATATTAGAAAGATCACTTTTTATAAAAAATTCTTTATAAAAGTAGAATAGCTGTCGTCAAAAAGAAAAAGAATAAGTATTTATTACAATCCCTCCTATTTTCTTATTCACTTTAGTTCAATAGTCAAAAACGATAGAGCGATTGAGATGGAAATGTTATATTCGAATATTTCGAATTAAGAGTCCGGTATACGATTTTGCTCAACTTTTTCCCTTAGGTCGCATGGTCCGATTGACTAGCCCGATCAATCGGAATACGAATAATTTTTTTTCCTGTTGGCTCGATTGATCGGACTATAAGGACTTCTCAAATCCTGTCAGTCCTACTATCGGAGTAATGGGATTGTAAAAGTTCGTTTAGTTCGATCGGTCGAACCGCGAGAGCTTGAAAAATCCTCATAATCCGATCACACAATTTTTATTTTTCCTGTTTGTCCGACCGGAAGTTTTATGGTTAATTTTGTAATCTACCAACATCTCAAAAGTGTTTTCTCCCTTTCGACGCGGAATTTTACTACCACGAAATAGTGATTTCGAGGGAAAGATCTAACAAATAATCTTAAGAGCCCTTATTCTCTAAAAACCGCTCATGGATTTAGCCTGTTTTCGGTGTGAATTAGAATTAGTAAATTTTATATATTGAAATAATAGGCATATTCTTTGATAATCGTTTATTTTTACTCTAAGACAGACGCTACAGTGATTTGTGCTAACTGCAGAACACTCTTATGTATTTGTACTACGAGTATGTCTGATGTGTGAATTTCGGTGAAACTCGTGACAGCAGTACTAGCGTTAATGATAGAGTCCCAGTTTTCGGCATCCATATGTTCGCGGCACATTCGGGAATTTGGTGGCAGGTAAAAGTTGTATTTCGATAACATCATGGCTTTTTGCAAATATGGCATCGGGAGTAGGGTAGAGCGGGGCACATTGAGCAGTTTTGGAATATTTTCTTAATGGTTTGCGCCAGAAAAATTAAACTCGCTTTGATTGCTAGGAAATTTATCTGGCTATAAATATCCCCTGATATGTTTTATTGTATCGTGCATTATTTAGCAAGTATTTGCTCTAAACTAATCAAAGTCAGAATTGCTCAACATAATCCTATAGTGAGGTAAGTTGAGCATAGGTATGGGGTAAATTGATCAGAGATAGAGATAACATTTATCTGATAAACTAATCAAATTTTTTTTCTATTTCCTCATATAAATTTAGTTACACATATACATAATAATCAAACTCATAATCAGAATTCAACGTTCATTAGTAAATACTTGTCACAGAAATTTATGTGATATTAGTGAAATAGATTCCCCTCACATGGACCTAACTTTCCGCCATTAGGTGTTCCCATGTAGCGTGAGTAGTTTTGCTCCTGCCGCCTGCTCAACATGCCCCTTCCTACCCTACTTCAACCGCGTAGCAATCGTGAGCTTGACTTAGCAAAATATCAAGTCTACGGTTATGTCCGATCAATCGATCCAACAGGAAGAAAAAAACGACCTCGTGGTTCGATCGATCGAACTAGGCGAACTTTTAAAATCCCATTACTCCGATAGTAGGACTGACAGGATTTGAGAAGTCCTTATAGTCCGATCAATCGAGCCAACAGGAAAAAAAATTATTCGTATTCCGATTGATCGGACTTGTCAATCGGACCATGCGACCTAAGGGAACTTTTTGATACTATATTGGAGCCACTAACAAGCATTCTTTTAGTTTTATAACATATTACGGAGGATAATTTCAATTTAAATGGAATGTAAATGTATGAACTACTTTTTTGTTTTTAGATTTTTAGTAATGTACCGCGAGGGCTGTTTCGCGATTTTTGCTGGAAGAGGTTAATACTTGAGGCTTTCTAAAAATCAAAATGATATTGAACCGGTATGTAAGTGATACATATGTGTTGGAAAATGAGTCGTCTAAGGAATAAATGGAACACTTTTTCCATTTTAATATTACTTTTCTCAAATAAATGTTCATTTAGCTAGAGCAAATTTAAGAAAAATTGCCGAACTTTAGCACGTGTATTTGGGTATGTATAAACTATATTTCATAAAAAAAGACGCAAAAATAAATTTCATTTTATGCCTAATTCACGTGTATGAAAATAAATTTGGTGGTATAAAAATAAATATTAAAAAATCTATTTACAGTATTGTAGGAAACAACCACCTCGCAAAACAAGCTATGTAAGAATTGTGTTTTTGGATATTAAATAATAATATATATTAATTATGAAAATATTTTTTTTGTTATAGGTACTAATAATTGCAATTTCTATGCGTTTTTTAATTATTAACGAATTTCACTTTAAAATGTATACCGGACTCTTAGGTGTCGCTGTTTTGTATGTTGTTTAAGAAAATATTAGAACCCCCGTCCACATTTCTAGTTTACTTGTACCATTTTTGTACTGTAGCTTGTTTATGGTAGGTGGACGAGAATATGCAGCGCGCGCAGCGGCGCGATGCTGTGCGCAGCGAGCGCTTCTGGTGGCGACGCGACGTGAGCCTGCCGCGCGACGCCGGCGCCGACCCCGCGCCCACGCCGCTGTCTGACACAGACCTCTACGCCGAGATGACCATCAACGAGATCGTCAACGGAAAGGTTAGTTTATCTGGGCCTTTTCCGCAACTCGACATCCATTGTGCCTTTTTTGCGTGCTAACGAGGTAGCCCTATTCCAACCACCCCAGCTCCTCAACGAAACCAAGCATCGGTTTTAGGTTGCGAAATGCCTCGTTTAGTGTGTTTGGAGTCCCCAAATACCTACTCCTGTATTCTTCTACCTGTTTGCCTACCTGTTTGTCTAGGAGAATATGTTTTGCTGTTTCCTCATTTCCCATGCAGGCTCTGCACATGGGACTATCTGTTATACCCATGTTATATGGGTTTTTGTTTAGTATATTGTGTCCTGTGATTAGCCCTACTATTTTCCGGAGTTGGTGTCAGGGTGTCCTGAGTAGCGTTTTCGTGAACTTGTGGTTTAATATGGTAAAACTTCTTTGGGTTGTCTACATGTCACCAGGTTGTCCCAGTATTTGTTGTGTAGGTATCTGTGATATTGGTTTAGTTGGTTTTGTATGTGCGATAAAGGTAGTGGTATGATAGGTTCCGGTCCGTATGTCGGTGTCTCTGACTCTCTCCTTGCCAGCTCATCCGCTGCATCGTTTCCTCTTAAGCCACTGTGTCCTTTTATCCATTGTACAGCATTGTCGAAGCAGGAGGTCCCGGGTTCGAATCCTGGTCAGGGCATTTATTTGTGTGTTTATCACGAATATTTGTTCCTGAGTTATGGATGTTTTCTATGTATTTAAGTATTTATACGTATATATCTATTATATACAGGGAGGAATGAAACCATGGACCTTCCTGAAAGTATTGCATCGTTTCAGTGATAAACAGTAGATTTGTAATGCTTAGAATAATTAATTAAAGAGTTTTTATTTTTTTCAAATTCACTACTTTTTAACTGTGGTGACAACCCTATTGCATCTAAACTCTACACATCACGGCTAGATCAAGGAATAGTTGTCGGGTGAACTCGGAGCTCTTACGCTTATTTCCGAGCGTTGACGTAATTACACTATTGTATGAGTGACACATAAATGTCAAATCAAATACGAAAATATTTCTATCAATTACTTTATCAATTACTTTATTTCTTTTAGCTAGTTCTGATCCTAAGATTTTAAAATTACTTGCACATTATATCGATAAAAATAATATAAGGCTATAATCTTCCATTTTCTATTTATTTATTTTCCATCTTAAATTTATTTATTCTATAAACTCAAATTTTTGGGCTAAATTTTAGAAATATACTCCACAAAACTTGACACTGGCAAAGTGCCCTGACAGCAATAGCCATTCTTACAAAAAAAAAATACTTTATTAGTTATTGTTATTAATAATATTACCTAACGGCTATCTTCACAATATTCACATGCGGTGTTCAATGGTGCCACCGTGTCTTATAACGCACGCCGCAGCTCGTGCCCGAGTATGTCGGTTGCGCTAGGGTCGCGTTAGGGTCTGCTCTTCGTCATTTTTCCGACGCAGAGCGTCGAAGGCAGCAGCCGTCCTGACTTTCATTTCGTCTGCAGTGTCGCATTCCGTTTTATACACCTTATCTTTATTAAAGCCCCACAGAAAGAAATCTAGGCAAGTTAGGTCCGGGGATCTGGGTGGCCATCGGTGCGGTCCATATCCATTGATTGCTGAACTCTCTGTTTGATTTTATTCGTAATTCGAGAACAGAATGTGAATCCTTTATAATTAATTAATTAAATTTACCGCTGTATGAGTCATTCTGAAATGTCGACCTGCTGCTCTGGAACTAGCTCTTGAATGACGATCAAAATACTGCAGCACTCCTCAAGCCTAGCCGGAAGTCTAACAACGGCTCCTCCACGTTGGTCGTTTTGGGCTGTGCCTGGTACAATCGGCTGGTTGTTGATCGTAAGCACGTAAAATTGTCCTACGCCAGTTGGATGTGGTGGTGGGTATGTTTCCCTGTATTGTCTTAGAGTTTCGGCCGCGTTATAGTTGCGTTGTGCGTATAAAAAGAGCAAATTTACATAGTCTCGTGCTCCTAACAATAGCATTTTTCTTCAAAGAATATGACATTACATACAATTAATGACAATTAAATTCTAACCATAGTGAGCAAAACTTCTTGATGATTTTCAACTACGCAAGGAGGTTCGTTATTTATCGATAAAACAATTATTTATTCATTCATATTTGTCATGCACGTTTTAAATAAGAATAATATTTCAAAACAATTATTGCATTAAAACATCCTGCTCAAGCAAGTTTCAATTGACGTACCTCCCTAAATAGGTACAGGGTATAGGGTATAGGTAGTAAAAAATGTGAAACATGTAAACCTTTTTAATATTGTAAGTAAACAGAGGTCTGGTGTTTAACATGAAGGAGGTTACAATCTTTTGTTGTTTATGATGATTGAGTAATTTTGACTGGTTGTCAATGTCACCATTTGCAGTGTTTGTTGTGGTTAGACTGGTTAGAGTTATTTGTAATTTTGTATTGAGAAATAACATCCATACTTCACCCAAAAATTAAACAAGTGGAGCCACAAATAGAATCGCTTATGTAAGTCCTTATCGAGTTGCCCGCAAACCAGGGGCGTAACAAGAGGTATCGGCGCCCGGGGCAAACACCAAATTTGCGCCCCCCAAATATATATAATTTTGTTTTTTCTTTCCTCTCCTCTACCCAAAGAGAGGAAAGAGAATAAGGTATTTTTCAATACAGTTGCTCAAAAAGTGCCCTTTTTTTGGCTGTTTTGCGTGCGCAAAGTTTGTTTTTGCGAACTAGTGCTTTTTACTTTTCTAATCTTTTTAAATTTAGTTGTGTTCCAATTCATGACTGCTTACCGAAGAGTATTATTGTTCGTTAACTTTACCGAGCCGTAATAAAACTAAATACCTACTATTAACGCAATAATAATACTTATGATCATTCATTAAAAATATTAACATTGAAAACAGTTCTTATAAATCTGTGTGTATGAAACGGAACAGAGCCTACGAAACGTCAGTCAAAGTAGAGGCATTTTTAATCAGGTAAACATTTTCGAAGGGCCTCTAAGACATGCCGATACGATTTGTCACATGCGATTTATTGTTTTGTTTATGAGAAATAATTATTATGAGATTGAAAATGAGAAAGTAAAGAAGATAAGATAAACATTTTGAAGATGTTCTTAATATATCAACTGTATTACAATCGTGTCACGGAAATAATAAAAAAACTTTAAATTCGTTCTTATGTATTTTAATTTTTTTCACATCTGTATTGGAAAACGTCGTTCGATTCACGTGCGGATATGTCATATCGCACTAGCATCGAAATGTACTATTTTCACTTCAGATATACCTACGATGTCCCAATGTTATCAATTGAGTAAATATGCAGTGCCGAGCAATGTAATAAGTACGTACGGTTGTTGTCAACAGAGTGGCGTGTTCCCCGGGCTGATCCCCCTGATCGAGTCGTACCTGTCGGGCATGGACGTAGACGCGGACACGCACTGCTCAGTGCAGCAGTACCTTAAGCTCATCCAGCGCCGCGCCGCTGGCGAGATATCCACCATGGCCACCTGGATGCGGGACTTCGTCACCAACCATCCACAGTACCAGTCAGTACCTATATTAACTAGTGTCGATTAATTACCTAATCCATATTACTTTGTTGCATTTTATGCGGACACACAGCATTGGTTAAACAGTATTAGGGCCGGCTAAGATTGCGCTACGATAGAGCAGGGTTGTCCCTAAGTTCACAAACTGAGTGACAAGCGTCCAGTTCTGGGGGCTAGCGTTGCGCTAAACGTCTTATTTCGAAGTATTCTGTACCGCATGTTATCAGATCTCTGGCGTATTTTTTACTCAAGCTTCCTCTCACCGAGTTACGCTAAAAGCCGAAACACGATATAAATCAGTTACATTTAGTATTAAAACATTAATTATACCTCTAATCTCGAAATAAAACCTGCTGCTAGTGGGTACTGCGGACCCCGATATATAAAGTTACCATAAATACCGCTTTATAAAATAGTTTATATTTTTGCTTGCAGGCGTGACTCGGTCGTAACAGACAAGATAAATTACGACCTCCTGAAGACGATGCACGGCATCCAGACGGGGCAGGTGGCGGCGCCCAGCCTGCTCGGCAGCAGCACGGTCTCCAAGACCAACGAACACATTCCCAAGGCCTTCACGCGCATGCTCAGCCAGGACTGCCCTTAGTGCTAGCGGCCCGCCTACTATTGTTACCATTAGAATAGGACACTTGCCTTACCGACAGTGTGACTATCGTATTATACTTTTCACAATAGCATTACGAATACCTATATGGTGATACACTTGTATGTATAGTGCTCGTATCGTCACAATTTGGAATAGCCTACTGTTCATCATTATTTGATTGTTAAAGGACATTACAGTCATTTCACGGTGGTTGGTGTTATGTATTATTAACGTTCTGATTTTTGACTTGCCAGCAAGATCGCATCCGTGTCCGGCGTTTAACATCGATCTCGAAGTAGCATGTACTGTGGCGTTCAAAATTTAATTGTGAACGCGATAGTACGTACGTGCGTAAGGATCGAATGCTCTACGTCGAACACAATCGTGGTCGTGCTATTGGTGCTCATATTGTTTATACTATTTCATTTGCGTTTTATCTTTGCATTTAATGTGTTTATAAGACTTTTTACATCATAACTATTATAAAATAATAAATCACATTGTGTTATCAGTTGTTAACCTGTATCGTTTTTAGTTCCGTTAAACCTATCCATTCTGCTCATACTTTCTATTTTTACAAGGTTCTATTTATTTTGCCGTGTTAGTGTATAGTCTTGGGCGCTAGGTCATCAGGCCATCAGGCGGGCCGTATGCTTGTTTGTCACCGTCGTAGTATAAAAAAAAAAAAAAAAAAAATAGGTTATAACCTCATACCGACAGGTGATTGGGCTCAAATTTAGAATAGGTACTTACGAAAGACCGATTTCAAACTAATCCAATAATGGCATAAAGGTAATCTGATGATGGAGACCGAAGATATCTACGGGTGATAAAACAACACTATCTCAATGAGTTTGGCTTTGTTACAATACTTACTATTGTCTTGACGCTCGCTCTAGAAGGGGCATCCCCTTGAAAAGTCAATGGTAAAAAATTTACAATTTTTATTTGTTGTGTTCATTGACTTCTTAAAATAAATATACACACAAAGCAGAACAAAAACGTCAAAAATGTGGGCTAGAATGACATTAGCGAACTTGCATTGATAATGATAAAAAAGATAATGATGAAAAAGAGCTGACTGAAGTAAGCATTAAGTGTCAAATTCATACACTTTAAAAGTTTATAGGCTGTTTTTCACTTAGCGAAATGTCACGTTCTAAGCTGCACTTTTACGGCGTCATTTTTTTCTGCTGAATGGGTATCCAGTTCTGTTATCCTCTATCTATGTCATGTAAATGATGATGATGCCAATATGTAAATATTTTTTTTAGGGTTCCGTAGTCAACTAGGAACCCTTAAAGTTTCGCTCTGTCTGTCTGTCTGTCCGTCCGTCCGTCCGCGGATAATCTCAGTGACTGGAAAGCTGTAATTTTGTACGAATATGTATATTGGTCACGCCAACAAAGTGGTAAAATAAAAAGTGGTTTCTTTTTTAGAGTACCTCCCATACACGTAGAGTGGGGGGTGATTTTTTTTTTCGTTTCAACCCTAGAGTGTGGCATATTATTGGATAGATAAGATAGATAGATTATTTGTAAAATAGTGAGGGTTTACTAAGACCAGTTTTTGATAAAGTTAATATTTTCGGAAATAATCGCTCCAGAAGTTTTAAAAAATGTGTCCTCCCCCCTCTAACTTTTGAACTACTTACGAGTATAAGTAAAAAAAATATGAAAAATATTACAAAAGTAGAACTTAATAAGAACTTTTTTTGGAAAATTATTTTGAACTTGATTGGTTGAATAGTTTTTGAAAAATTGAACAAAATAATTTCGGAATTAAGTTTGTAATTTAACTGTATATGCAAACACCTATTTTATCTTGAGTACTTAATTTATCATCCGGCACGTATCTTCCTTCTAATAAGAAAAAAAAATATTCAAATCGATTCACGTGATCAAAAGTTACGACCCGAAAACCCAACATACATAACCCGTCTAGTTTGTGTAAAGTAACCCAATTGCCCGAGAGATGGCACTGTGTTTCCGGAGTTGATGGGGTCGGGACGGGTGTGATCGAAAGTATCATCGAATTCTTGATTATTATAAGCATATTGAGCATGGTATCTATTAAAACACTTTTTAAGGTTGCCTATTGTGACGGACAGTAAACTGCGGAACCCTACACTGAGCATGGCCCGACATGCTCTTGGCCGGTTTTTTCGTAGTTCTTTTAACCAATACATAAAAAACCGGCCAAAAACATGACATGCCATGCTCAGTGTAGGGTTCCGTAGTTAATCGTCCGTCACAATAAGCAAACCTAGAAGGGGTTTAAGTAGATACCACGACTATAACTAGCAAAAACCAGCCAAGCGCGTGTCGGACCACCCATAATTGAGGATTACGTACCGTCAAATGATGAACAAATTGTGCAAGTGAAAAGGCGTTAGTGCCTTCAAAATACCAAGAATATCACGTCTTATGGTAATAAAAAGATTTTTAGCAAAAACTCAAAAACGACTTGACCAAATTTGTTTAAAATAACGTTCGTGGTAACTTTGTGTTATACCATAGGAATATGCTGTTGAATGCTCACGAACACCGTGTATGTTGGAATACTTTTCTTATTTACGCTAGATAACCAATAAATCCTCAACCCTTTCGTTCCGGATGACAAGTTAACTCGTCTTGTGCGATGTGCTGTTAGATCCGATAGACGAGTAAACTCGTTTTATAAAAATTGTCATTACATCCTGGATTAGGGCAATCGACAGTCACTTGCACAACCGAACACATCGCGTCCTGTACTCTTGGTCTTGAGCCATATCTGTTTGCTACAGTTATTGTAATGTTGCTGAGTAGTGAATAAACTTATTACCCCAAAAATATTCGTTACGCATTTGTGTCTAAATAGTACTTGACCAAGATTATATGGCAACATTACCCTCATTTTGAGAATATTAGCCAACGAGTTATCTCGTCTACCGGCTCTGAAAAGCGTTTTACGTAGCCGAGTTAAGTCGTCTTTCGGACTTAAGAGCATCATTTCTGTTAACGAGTTAACTCGCCTACAGGACTGAGGAGCAGGTATCATTTCACTGGATTTGGAAAACTGGGTACATTTTGTGTATGGGTTAAATTATGAATGTAGATTAGATTGCACTTTTGCTACTTGTTGTTTAGTGGCCAGACCTCGGATGGTCTCGTTTTTATCGTGCCCGTTTCTAATATGTGTGAGTGATGCATGGTCCGGTAGAAGATGCAAGATCATAACCCTGAGGAATATATTGATTTGAGTTCTAGTTCCAGTTGGATGAGTACTCGGACACTGGAACCTTAGAGCATTTGAGGATGTATATCGGGTGTAAGGTATGGAATTCGGTGTTCTTGCTGGATTGTACTGCTGCCGTGCGTGCCTTATCGATATAATGGTGAACTTTCATCACGCTGTTTTAAATTCACGTTTACTCTATTAAGGGCATAAACTTGGCGGCTGTTCAGAAATACGCAGGTTGGTTATATGTTATATTATGATGTTGGTTTTTTGACATACGTGGATGACCGCCGTTAAATGCACTCCCAATTCAATTGATACTGGAATTCCGTTAAAAAATACTGTATGTAATAAAAAAAAACTATTTTTGGGTGATTCCACATTTATTGGCATTGTAGAGCTTAGCCACGTGATGTGGTTACATTAGAACTTATCAACTAGCTGCAGCACGTGTTGCTGCTCCTGCCGCAGGTACTCCGCATCTTCCTCGCCCGCGCCCGAGTCGCCCAGGTTGCCCGCGTACTCTGTTCGAACAAAATACAGTTAGTACACCATACCACAGAATAAGTAATAGTAAGGTCAACGTGGGCAAGCCCGTCTACACGCTCTAACTCTTGTATTTGTATACATGCGTCACTGTACACCCGGTCGGTAAAGCGGTGTTTCGCCCTAGTTCGATTACTCTAGGATAGATGTCGCTATGACAGAGACTACGGCAAGCCTCCCGTCAAAACTGAAAACATCAAAGTCATAAACTCGTCCTTCACTTCCTTACCAAGTAAAGGAAGTGACAAAAAGAGATGTATATATGTTTGTTATTTCTCCGATTCCGTAGGTTGAAAACAGTTTTGCTGATCTCTTTTGATGCAATTGGTCCAAGCAGCCAAATTAAACACATCGTTGTAATTTGGTAGTCGGTATCAATGCATTACAACTTAACTTGGTCGCATATTTTGATGGTGGATTTTACAAATGTCGTAAGATGCACGTAATTAAGTTAGACTTACGACATTTGAGAAATCCACTGCCAAAATATAGATCGCTCCAAACTGTTCTCATTTGACAGTTATCGTACTACTTCCACGCTAGTTATTCTTCCGTGGACTACGGCCGCAACTCGACGTTAAAGTTCAGTTGTATTTCGAACCTCAACGGCGAGTGCAACGAGTTTGTTTGAAAAAATCAGAAAAAATAGAAACAGTCTGAATATTTGTTAATGAAGTGAGTAACTAAGTTTTTAAAAATAGTTTTAACTGTCTCACGCTTTGCATGTAGCCAAAACGCTTTAATTTTGTAGGTTTAGGTAACGAAATGTCAAGTCTTAAAAAGATATCTAGTTGGAAAGTCCGTCTAAAACGTTCAAGGGAAGCCTGTCATATGCCGATCTTGGCTTAAACCAGATGTCACCAACTTTTTGCGATGAAATATTCTCGTTTCATATATATGGAATGAAAGAAACCTTAAATTATAACTAAAGCTTTGTAAATATTAAGCACGATTAATATAAAATATTTTATCAAGCACGATTAGGTCACGATCAGCTGGCTGGAACGAAATTCCATTCCCCCGCGCTCGCGTGATGGTAATTATGAGGATTATACTGTACCCACTTTACTTTATTCTTAAACAATATTATTACTTTGTTTGATTTGTGTTCATACACTTATAGCACATGTATATTTAAATTATGATAGTTTTGTATTTCTCTAGTTAAGTGAATTGTTATAATTCTTTTGGAGAAATAAATTCTTAAACCATAAATATAAATACTACGTTATTTCTGTTATTATACATTCATCGGTTGATTTGACTCAGAGTTAGATATTTTTACTGTTTTCAAACAAAACAAACTATTAGCTAATAGTTAATAATAAACATTAAAATTGTAATTTTATAAGCTACACATTTTAATTAATCATCATCCCCTTTAATGCCTACCGCGAAGTCCACGAACATCAAAATTTGGCATTGTCGGTAAAACCTTTCTGTTACTCCAATAAGCTGCTGTTTTATTTTATAGGTAGTTTACAAAAAAGGTTGACGATCCCTCTTTAGACCTATATGCCGATCTTGCGTTAAGAGGCCACAGTGGCCAAATTGTTGTCATTCAGACGTCTAGATCTCAATATTGATAACAACTAGGTATCTGATATTCATACACATAAAACTTCAACATATTTCCTTCAAACTGGTAAACGTGAAAACATGATTTTTAACAAAAGCCTCGATACTTTTATTTTTCAAACATAGGTCCTTTTTTACATGTTTTTGGTTAGAACGTCGAAATCCTTGAATTTATAAACATAATTCTTAGTTAAATAGTTAAGTAATAACTAGTTCTTAAATCTGGTAAAAGCGTTTATCTACAGAAATTGTAGTTTACGTGTAAACAGCAATTATCTGATTATGCAGTGCATTTAGACACGCCCGCCTACTATCGCCTATTCATGTTTCGCGTGCTCTTGCAATTAGGTCTATCCCGCTCTTTTTTGCTCGCATATGTGGACTCTTAAAATCAGAAAAATGTGAATAAAATTAAATTGCAACTGTATTGCCCAGAGTTCTAAACACATTTTTCAATGGCATAAAATAACGACTCTAATGTGGTAGTTGGCATGCCTTTTGGGTTACAAATACCGCCGCAATGATTACTGGACGGCCTTACCTTATTCAACACGGGAAGACCGTCTACTTGCCGAGGTTTAAAAAAACCTCATTTTTTACAAAAGTATTGCTGTTATTACCAATTTGTTGTAGCGACATTGTAAAATATAATATTTTTTCGGCATGTAAGTCTAGGCCGTTTTTTCTAGAACAAATAGTGACCGTATACAATCCGATCAAACTTTATTTTAAATAAGGTATGCCTTACCCACATTGACCTTACTTAAGTACAGAAGCTTCTCTTTCCTACATTTGAAGTTAAGGTTGCCAAGCATGCAAACGTCAAGATGACATTAACATTAGGGTAGTCACCATGCTGTCAGGTGCGTATGGTGGTACAACAATTTGTATAAACATATAAATAGGAACAAAATATGTTTCGGAACATTATTTGTATAATAAGAACACGTTTTTATTGATTATTTTTTAGTATTGGTATTAATTTGTCGAAATTTAAATTTGAAATATAAATATATCTGAACGCACCCGTGAGGTAATGCGCCTTGCGCGTACCCTGACAGTTTATGCCACCTATAGGCGGAAGATTTTGTGTCGACGTAAAACGCGGAGTGTCACCCCCCTGACCGTACTAAATAGGATAGCTAATTATCATCGACGTAGGTTAAATTAGGATAAGGGACATGGAAATACCCGTCCCGTCTTTTACCCTAATGAACCTACGGGCGACGATATGATTTCCTAATCGTGTAGTGGGCAGAATCGAAAGCATACGTTTGTGTGTGAGAACATTTTTCTTATTCGCATGTTGGAAGTCAGACTGCAGATCAGCATCCAATACCACAACAGCTGACGCAATAGAAAGCTGTTGTGCCGCCAAATTGATTTGCTCGGTTTAAAGAACAAAAAAAGGTAGGTATATGTTTAGCGTCTTTGGGTCATTACTTGCTTAATTTTGTATATGTATATTCTTCTTCCTGGCGTTTTCCCTACGTATGCTTGTCTGACATTTCCTATACAAAAAAATAATGCCGAATTTTCGGGCGGGTTGGTTATTCGTACGGTTAGGTAGTAATAGATACGTCAGTCCATACAATTATATGATTTTTCGGGGGGAAATAGTAGGATGCCACCTCCTTGTATTGGACTTGATGGGTTAACAGTATATATTTTTACCTCTCATGACGTGTCGGATGATCTTCAAGGAGCCGCCACGCAGCGCCAGCACGCGCTGCACGCGCTGTTTGATCGTAGGCGGGCCCGCAGTGCACACCTACAAATGCGCCTCACTCAATTGGTACTCAATAGAAAAAAAAACGGACAAGTGCGAGTCGAACTCGCGCACTAAGGGTTCCGTATATTATTTTTAAAAACCGCATAAACATCACGTTTTTTGTATGAAAAGTAAATATTTATTTTATTCTGCTTTTAGTATTTGTTGTTATAGCGGCAATAGAAATTCTGTGAAAATTTCAACAGTTTATCTATCACGGTTCTTGAGATACAGCAGGCTGTACCAGGCTGTCAGGGTGACAGAGTGACGGACGGACAGACAGACGGCGGAGCCCTAATAGGGTCCCGTTTTATTTAACCTTTGGGTATGGAACCCTCAAAATATTACTAAGCATGGCATGAGTAAGTAATAGTTATTTATTATACAAGGGGGCTAACTTCTTGTTTAACTCTCGGGCTTGTATTGAGACCCGAGCAAGCGAAAGATCCTAAAATTGAGCCACGAGCGTAGCGAGTGGTTCAATAACTGGAAACTTGAGTTTTACGATTTTTCCCCTCACTATCGCAAGGAAAATAAAGACTACATAACTACTGACTATTCTGAAGATACCATTCAAAAATCAATATCCAAATTTGTCATAGAGTACGCTCCTGGTACTTAAATATTGCCAACAGCTTACCAAGTGCGGGATAAGAAATGACCATTTTAAGGTGTTGCGCATATTTACTATGGCCGTATAGGACTCACTAATACTGGACAAGTGGTAAGTGATAGGAATTAGAGCAAGGTAAAAGTACTTTCCCCGCTTGTGGATAAAATGCGTTTTTCCACGCTAGTTTCAAAGGATAAAACAGCGCTTTCCGAGCCAGTGAGGGTAAAATAAATATACAGTAGAAAAAATATTACCTCCAATATTATCCTATCGACGAGTTGCAAAGTAAACAGCCCGCCAGTAAGCCTCTTGAAGTACTGAGCGTCGTCAGCCAGATCTTCGCCAGCTTGCTGTTAACATTCAACTTATCGTCAATATTGGAAGACTGGCAGCGACAAAAGGCGACAATGAGAGTAGAATTATCAAGCGTTTGTATTAAGAAGCAAACTTTCAAAAGGCTGACTCGGGTTTGCACCGCAGCTCGTACTACTTATAGTGCTGTTACCATTGGTATAATCATAAGGATCCTCAAAGTCGCAATCATATCCATGCTGAGGCTTAACATTTTCTATAAACACTGTTCCAACTATAGTTAATTAATCTGTAAATAGGTATAGGTAGGTTGAGTTGGTGTTGAATTGATACAAACATAAAATAATGATGGTTTTCCATTATTACCTCCATCTCTTTCTCCGTACGGTCCACCTTATCCATATATTTGAAATGCAGTTCCAGAAGCCTGTCGACTTTCTCGTAATCATTTTCAGTAAATTTAGCCAGGAGCCTCTGCCTTTGGCTACCTTGGCAATTGCGTAGCATGGACGATATTATGGAAACAACATGCTCTGGAACAGGGAATTACAAAAATAAGTATGCCTGTCCGATTTCTATTAGAGTGAGTTCGCCATATTACTAATAAGGCGAACATACTCTAAGAAAACCGGACAGACAAAACACATAAACATACAAGGTATTTTTAGTAAAATAAAAATTCTAATAAGGTACCTTCGTGCTGGTCAACAGTGAGTAGTCGCTTCTTTTTGGGAGTTTTCATGAACAAAGGAAACACGGTGCGCAGTCCCAAAATGTCTACGAATTTGTTGCAATTATCGCGACCGTCCGGGCCGGTCAGCGCGTGGCTGAGGACCTTAAGCGACCCATTTCGAGACATTTTCTTTTCCCTGAAATGTTAATGGTGTTTATATTTTCAGTACAAAATGATTAAAACAAATTATATTGCTTTTTGTTAAGCCTAAAAAGTTGAATTCAAGTACTTTAATAACGTGTACTAATTTAGATAGACGGTACCGACGGTAATCAAACTGACTAAAAAAAGGTTGGTAATAGGGTGAGTGGTAGTAATCTTGGCCCTCCCCCAATCATTGGCTCCCTGAACTCAAAATCTATTTTTCTAAGATATACGTTTGAGTAGAAGGTAGAAAAAATATTTATATTCTTCTTTGTTGACAACACAATTGATAGTTTTCCAGCATTATAGCTGGAACACGTGTAAAAAAATCATTTTGCAACGATCGAAGCTATAGGTGTGTTTGCTTATCAAAATCATAAGAATTGAGTACTTTTAAACTGTTATTTACCCTTTTTATTGGTATTCAAAATGTAATATTTGTGTTCCTTTATATTAGTTATAGTGTCTGTTAGCGTTATAAGCCGTAATTCTTGAAAAAGACTCAAGATGACCTAAAAATAAACCGGCTATGATTAGTACCTATGGCTTACATGAACATCTAGTTGATTGGCCCCTGTGCCAATATTCGTCTAAAATAGCAGTAACTAAATGTTGGCAGGGCCAATGATTAGGTATACTTTGTCGTCACATTACTATCGTTTATAATAATAATAAACAAGTATAGTGATTGGCCCTTTTTTTTTGACGGAGTGGAGAATGCAGTTACGCACCGTCCCCCGACCTCGGGTAGGTCATTTGGGGGGTGTGTGGGACTCGCCGCTCCGTGCTCCTTCTCCCCTTTTCCTAATGAGAAGGAAGCAGAGCGGCCCTACCCACTAAACTCCACTCCGGCGTTTTCATCCTTGCCATTGGTGAGGGCGCCGTGGGATCAAGTATTCTACCACGGTGCCCCCCGGCGGCCCTGGCCCGTTCCAGGGCACTTCTGCACTAAGGAGGGGGAGGTCGAAACGCTTGACCTCCCCCCGACGACGTGGGGCCGTGCAATGCGGGACCCGACCCACTGGCCCCATAGTGATTGGCCCTACCGTGGTATAATCATTGGCAGGGCTAATAAACACAAAGTATAATGATTGGCATGCCAATCATTGTACTCTTGGTATGCCAATATATGTATCGTAGGAGCCAATGATTATACTTTATTCCCAATTTTTGGTTTTTGCATTATAGTTCACAAATGGTTGTAAATTTATTTATGGTTGTGATTTATTGAAATTTTAAACATTTTAGGGATTTTTTTTTATTTGGGAAGGAAAAATGTTGAAATTCGAGGTTGTAAAGGGCCAATGATTGTACTGCTTACCCTAAATTTCGACTGAGATACCCTCGTAAGGCCCACATTACAATGTACAAAGCAACACTTGTAACTCAGACCCAGTCAGATTAGGCTAAACCCACAAGTAAACGCCCAATGTACACACACGTTCAGAATTGCATGGGCAGTTTATGAATGAATTCATTCATAAATTGCCCATGCAATTCTGAACGCTATAGTACATTGCGATGTACACTAACTTTCTTATAACATTGTATTTACGGTTTACCGCCATCGACCATTTTGATTTCACGCTCTAAACGACGGATGACAGGAGTGACACGTAAAATAAATCTGGTGTTATTAGTGGACTCTTGTGTTTTTTTGTTAAAAAAACTTTCAAAACATTAAACTAAAGACATATATATGGGCAATTACTTGTTACTTAAGTGAAAAATTACGGTTATCAATTTTTAACGTGTTGTTGAAAAACATGTGCAGCGCAGCGCAGTGCACAATGGGCGTTAGTAACTATGTAATTTATATTGGGTTTAGTTTAGGTCTTAAAGATAAGGATACTATACCCGCTTGCTTGACGAATCTCAGATCGAGGACTTTATTCCATTTAATGAAGATGAAGAGGATCTAGAGTATGAACTTTGGCTTTATTATTGTCAAAATTCGGTAGCCGTAGTTGTGAAAATTCAGATTCGGAAAATTAAATTTTAGCAGAAGATCAAGATATGAAGGGTTGTAGGAGAGGTGGGATAAGAGCAGGAAATGGATAACGGGGTGGACGTGGAAGAGGAAGCACAAGGAACACGCGTGGTCGTGGACTTGGAACAAGCCGCGGCACTGGGACAGCTAGTAGCCTTATATTAAGTGCTCTCGTTAATGTTACTTAAACCAACGTTGCAAAATGATAAATTGATAACTATAATTTTAAGTAAATATGTCAAAATTTAAATGTTTCCTAGAGTAATAAAAGGTAATTTCTTGCTCTGACATAAAAAGTTACTGGCTCTTTATTTCAAATTTACCGTAAAGACAAGACCCAATGTTCATTAAAATGAACAACACCGATGCGCTTCAAATAAGTTGCATTGTATCTGTCTAGACCATAGTACATCTAGAAAAAAAATTATAAGATCTTGGACAAGTTCTTTGCTAACAAAAACAAAAAATAAGTCTTAGGCCGCAGGTACATGTACAGATATTGTACATTTAAATGAACATTAAGCGTTTAGGTGTTGTGACATAATTTGAGCTTGGGCCTTACGAGGATACGTTCGCATGAATAAAAGTGTTTCGGAACAATACCCTTAGTCAATTTAGGTAACCTGTTTGGCAGTCAAGTTGGATTTGAGGGGTACCTGAGCATGAGGTTCATGAGCTGCAGGCCCTCGCCACGCAGGAAGCGGTCGCGGTTGGTAGACTCCATGAGCGCGCAGCACAGTGAGTCAAACATGTTCTCCATCGCCTCCTGCTCCTCCGCGCCGTTAGGGTCGTGCCGCTTGTAGAACTACATATAAGTAGCAAAAATATTACTCTGTGCAATTGCGTCCGCATACATTCACGAAGTAATCCAGTCATTGAACTGACTGCTTGTATGAAAATTTTGAGTGTTTGGGAAATAATTGATAATAGCATTTTTTAGCGTAACGGATATACTCGTATCGTGAGTCTAGTATTAAGTAGGCAACAAAATCCAACAAAATATACACACATGTTACAAACGTTTTTGTTGTAAGATTTATATGTATGTATGTTTTTTAAGCCGTTTAAAACGGGTCAGGACCAGTTTCTACCTATTAACATTTGTTTCTAGCGAAATAATCACCCGCACCGTACATTTTGTACATTTAACGGTTTAACGTGAATAAGTTTTCTTCGGTTTCTCTTTTAACAGATAGAAGACAAATATGCCTTTGATTTATACTTCAACTAAAATTATAAACAACTGTTAAATGTATATTACACTCTGATCTTAATTTTAAGTAGTAAAAGGACAAAACATTAATATGTATACTTCGTTTAATACTATACAGTGATCTTTGAATCGATATGCAATTAAATCACAAAAGCCCAAGCTGCTTTGCTTAAGATAGCAAAAATATATAAATTTGACCGATTCAGCTCAATTTTTTGCCATGAATTTTCATAGTTACAAAAACATTTTTACTATTTTTTACATGTTTTAATACAAAAACTAAAGGACGATGACAATTTGAATGGAATATGTGAAAAAGTTTTTCAAAATTGTTGTCAGTTTTTGAAAAATCCACCATTTTCTAACAGCTGTTTTACAATTATTTGATCAGCGAGCATTGAATATAAAAATAGCAAAATAGCCTTACAGCATTTTTTTGTTGGTCAGTATATAGTCTTCTACGGAATAAATGAAACACTTTTGAACATTTTCACACAAAATTATTGAAAAAAAAAGTTAAATTTGGTAATTTTTGCTAGAAATACACGAACATTAGCCAAGTTTTCTGGCTAAACAGTAACTTTTTTCAAACAAATGAATATGCAATTATAAAGTTTAGGGCATACTCTATCCAAAAACTATAAATAGTGTATACCTCCCTAGTGTTTTCTTAAGCACCACTTCAAATTTCTCTGTGTAACGCTATAAAATATGCGACGTAACAAATGTAGCCGCAGTTCAGCTCGAGAGCTCGCAAAAAGAGGTCATGTCACTCCGCGCTTTGCCAATATTTACAAATACTGTATGAGAGACTGAGTACAGAGGAACATGTAAGTAGTGGATATCGAGATATTTGGTATGCTTATTTATTAGGATAACGTGTAAATGTTGTATTTTCGCGGGTTATTGTGCAAAAGTCGTATCTCGCGCGAATTAGGACATATTCGCGCCGGACTCTTAATTCACACACTAAATTTAAAAGCGTTTTTAAATGAATAAGGACTTATAATAAAACAATAGGACGGACATTGCCTAAACAAAATTACGTTAAATATGCAGGCTATGACAGTGTGCTGATCCTGACTTCGATTCGAAACAAGAGCGCCAGGGCTCCTGTAAGACCTGTTACGTTAGTGACGACATCTAGCAATATACTGAATTTGGAAGCCGCGTGATATTGTATATTGTATAGATATTGAATGTCTTAAATCATTTATTCTCGAAATATATACAGTAAGTGTAAATTACCTAACTACCTACCTCTACCTACCTTAAATCTAAAGTAGGTCCTTGAGGCATTGTACCTAGGATGCTGGCGGCATTTCCTCGTTGTATCGCAATGCTGATACGTTGTGCGAGGAAGCCACCAGCTCTTCGGTCACCAGTAACATCAACCAGACGTTTCGCGATTTCTACGAAAAATTTGCGTGCGCTGGGACCCCATGGACCAAGAGTTTCGACCCCGAATGGTACAAAAAGGTATATTGAATTATATATTATTGCAAAAATATCGTGTACCTACATACTCGATACTAATAAAAAAGGAGAAAGTAATTAAATACAACTTTGGTAGTAAATAAACCTTCAGCAGCTATTTGCAATCAAACCTTACCGCCAGTTGTTGCAGGAGCACATCAATCCCATCTAGTTCACCCAATAGCTTGCGGTTCGCAGGTATCGTGTGCAAAAGGATTGATAGGATCTCTGTCGCGTACAGTTTATTCGCATCAAAAGGAACCTTCATCTGAAAACAGTCAATAAATAATTTCGTATTTAATTACCGAAAATTTAACCATCCAAGTAACAATATATGATTTTAACAATATACAGTAGTACAGTCACCTGCAATAGTATATGACGCTGTGAAGGCCGCATAAATATGTGACACGCTCTTATGGCGGTACAAACAAGACTGTGTCACATATTTTTGCGGCCTTCACAGCGACATATACTATTGCAGGTGACTGTACAATTGTAAAGCATGAATTAAATAATTTGTAAAAAAAAATGGATTCCCGTTTTTTAAGTAGTCACACTACTATAAGTAAGTAGCCCCAGTGCCCAGGGCTGGAATCGAACCAGCGACCGTCTGCTGCGAAAGCAGGAGGTCGCTGGTTCGACTCCAGCACTGGGGGCATAGGTCACTTTTTCTGTAGTATATGACATCTCTTTCAATTTATAATATAAAAGCAAAAGTTGAAAGCAAACAGAATAATAAAACAGTTTGTCTGAGTCACATGTTTAAGTTTACAGAAGAGTTATACCTTTAATCTTTTTAGTATCCATTGTAAAAATCCCTGTTTCGCTACATCTTCGCATATAGACGGTCGGAATTCTGCAATATTCTCTATGATGGCTAGAAAAAAAGTATTGATATAAGTGTAAGGCCTGAGTAGACTCTCGAGACGGGCGGAAATCGTGGCGTACATACATGTTAAACAAGCAAATGTACGTGACCGTCCTGAGTGCACGCTGCACATGGACGCAGACGCAGCACGCCACGCTGTCCGCCTGGACGGATGCGCCGCTGCACGCTCGCCACTCAGGCCTTACACTTACAATGTGTAACATTATATATTCAATTAGGTACCCACTATCTGTGAGTAAATCGTGGCGTACATGTTAAACAAGCAAATGTACGTGACCGTCCTGAGTGCACGCTGCACATGGACGCAGACGCAGCACGCCACGCTGTCCGCCTGGACGGATGCGCCGCTGCACGCTCGCCACTCAGGCCTTACACTTACAATGTGTAACATTATATATTCAATTAGGTACCCACTATCTGTGAGTAAATCGTGGCGTACATGTTAAACAAGCAAATGTACGTGACCGTCCTGAGTGCACGCTGCACATGGACGCAGACGCAGCACGCCACGCTGTCCGCCTGGACGGATGCGCCGCTGCACGCTCGCCACTCAGGCCTTACACTTACAATGTGTAACATTATATATTCAATTAGGTACCCACTATCTGTGAGTAAATCGTGGCGTACATGTTAAACAAGCAAATGTACGTGACCGTCCTGAGTGCACGCTGCACATGGACGCAGACGCAGCACGCCACGCTGTCCGCCTGGACGGATGCGCCGCTGCACGCTCGCCACTCAGGCCTTACACTTACAATGTGTAACATTATATATTCAATTAGGTACCCACTATCTGTGAGTAAATCGTGGCGTACATGTTAAACAAGCAAATGTACGTGACCGTCCTGAGTGCACGCTGCACATGGACGCAGACGCAGCACGCCACGCTGTCCGCCTGGACGGATGCGCCGCTGCACGCTCGCCACTCAGGCCTTACACTTACAATGTGTAACATTATATATTCAATTAGGTACCCACTATCTGTGAGTAAATCGTGGCGTACATGTTAAACAAGCAAATGTACGTGACCGTCCTGAGTGCACGCTGCACATGGACGCAGACGCAGCACGCCACGCTGTCCGCCTGGACGGATGCGCCGCTGCACGCTCGCCACTCAGGCCTTACACTTACAATGTGTAACATTATATATTCAATTAGGTACCCACTATCTGTGAGTAAATCGTGGCGTACATGTTAAACAAGCAAATGTACGTGACCGTCCTGAGTGCACGCTGCACATGGACGCAGACGCAGCACGCCACGCTGTCCGCCTGGACGGATGCGCCGCTGCACGCTCGCCACTCAGGCCTTACACTTACAATTTGTAACATTATATATTCAATTAGGTACCCACTATCTGTGAGTAAATCGTGGCGTACATGTTAAACAAGCAAATGTACGTGACCGTCCTGAGTGCACGCTGCACATGGACGCAGACGCAGCACGCCACGCTGTTCGCCTGGACGGATGCGCCGCTGCACGCTCGCCACTCAGGCCTTACACTTACAATGTGTAACATTATATATTCAATTAGGTACCCACTATCTGTGAGTAAATCGTGGCGTACATGTTAAACAAGCAAATGTACGTGACCGTCCTGAGTGCACGCTGCACATGGACGCAGACGCAGCACGCCACGCTGTCCGCCTGGACGGATGCGCCGCTGCACGCTCGCCACTCAGGCCTTACACTTACAATGTGTAACATTATATATTCAATTAGGTACCCACTATCTGTGAGTAAATCGTGGCGTACATGTTAAACAAGCAAATGTACGTGACCGTCCTGAGTGCACGCTGCACATGGACGCAGACGCAGCACGCCACGCTGTCCGCCTGGACGGATGCGCCGCTGCACGCTCGCCACTCAGGCCTTACACTTACAATGTGTAACATTATATATTCAATTAGGTACCCACTATCTGTGAGTAAATCGTGGCGTACATGTTAAACAAGCAAATGTACGTGACCGTCCTGAGTGCACGCTGCACATGGACGCAGACGCAGCACGCCACGCTGTTCGCCTGGACGGATGCGCCGCTGCACGCTCGCCACTCAGGCCTTACACTTACAATGTGTAACATTATATACTTATTCAATTAGGTACCCACTATCTGTGAGTAAATCGTGGCGTACATGTTAAACAAGCAAATCGCTATGTATTGCTATTAAAGAAGTTTATTGTATTCTTATTAACTTTACAGTTGACAAAAAAGTGAATAAGTTGAAAACTCTGATGGCAACAAAAAAAGGGGTTATTACCAAGCGTATTGTGGACTGCATCCCTCTCGTCAGAAATTTGCTCGTCGAGTCGCGTCAGATTGTGCAACAGCAGCGCCGGAGCCTCAGCATCCACGAGGGCATTTATCAACTCCTCGGCACCTTCCTCGCTTTCGTGAAGAATGTCTACATCAGACAGTTCCTGAAATAAAAACATTGTTTTGATCATTTACACTCTTATGTGTCACACTTGACAAACTCCGTATGTCAAACTGCATTAAAAAATGTGCAGGTCCATTACATACCTATACCTAATATATGTATTGGATTAGACGGGTTCTCACAGTACAAGCCACCATACGTGAAAAGTGCTCGTCACTTCCTCGCGAGGCGGCTTGTTCTGTGTAGACTTGCCTATTAAATATGAAATTCAAGATGTTAAGAAAATAATTAAGAAGCCCGTCACGTTTTTTGACGATTAAGTATATGTTATAAAATGAGTCGCCTAGGAACTTCTTTCCACAACTTTCATATACCTACATGTTTTTTTTTTCCAATAAATGTATGTTTAGATAGACCTAATTTAAGAAAAATTGCTAAAGTTAAGTAGTTACATATGTTTGGCTATATATGAAATATATATATCATAAAAATAAATATACATAAATAAACTTAATTTTATGCTTAAACAATGTGTAAGAAAATAAATTTGGTGGTATAAAAAGTAAAATTATAACAAAATTATATGAATCAACCTCTTCACAAAACAAGCTCTTTAATAATTGTGTTTATGGATACTAAATAAAATAATAACATATATTTATCTAAACTAGTTTTTGCAATTTATATGCATTAAGTACTTCATTATTAACAATTTTCACTTTTAAATTGTGACTGGCCTCCTAAACATAGCAATAACATATAGATACAGCTATAGGTATTATGCAAATGAAAAAAATGAAAAATGAAAAAATGTTTATTTGTTAATAATACAGGGTAGAATAATTAAAGGTTGGAGTCTCCTAGTAAGTATGGAATACCTGTGTCAGGAGACCCTGCTCTTCCAGTAACAACAAGTAGAATTTTCAAATTAACAAATATAAACGATTTCTATGCAGAAGTAAATTTAACAGTAATAAAATTATTTAAGTATACAAATGAGAAAAAAATAATAATTTAAAAATAGATCTATTACAATACAAAATGTGTAAATGAATGTATGTGTGTGTGTGGGTGTGTGTGTGTGTGTGTGTGTTTGTGTGTGTGTGTGTGTGTGTGTGCGTGTGTGCGTGTTCATGCGAATTATATAATTATTATTATTCATTTAATTACATCACATTAGCGCTTCCACCTCGTCATAGCTCAGAGTTTTTAACCAATCAGTAAGTATTTTTTTGCATTTGTGTAACTGTAAATGGTGGAACTTTAGTGTTTTATTAATTTTATTATATAGTAGAGCCGAGAGTTTAAGAAACTGTAAATTGGCAAAACGTGATTTGCAGAGAGGTATTGGTGCAATATTTTGTTTGCTTCTTCTATTAGTAGGGAGCAAAGAGTTGAAAGGTAAGGTTTTATGCATTTTTAGTACTGTATTTAATATAAACAGTTTCCTGACTGAAAGTAGTTCTGAAATGTTGTAAAGATCTTTAGTGGGGTATCGGTAGGGTTTAAAATGCATTACCTTAATTAAGCTTCTTTGTCCTCTCTCTACCTCTAGAAATTTTGTTTTTGCCGCCCCTCCCCAAACAGTAATACAGTAACACATTACGGATTGAGCTAGAGCAATGTATAACTGTTTCAGTAAGAGCTTCGAGGCTACATGTCTTAAGTTTTTAAAAATCCAGGTAAGTTTCCTAATTCTGCTATTTACATATTCAATATGTGAGTACCACGAAAGCCGCTGATCGATCATAATACCCAGATATTTAATAGAGCTAACTTTCTCGATTTTGGCGCAATTACAGTCAGATGCACTTATTAGATCACATTTGTGTATTTTCAAGGTGTGAATGTCAGATGGCTGAGTACTTATGTTTTTAGTAAAGCATATGTAGTTGGTTTTCTGGGTGTTTAGAGTTAAGAGGTTAGACTTTAGCCAGTGTGATATATTTTTTAGCCCAATTTCAGCACTGTTATAAACATTATCCCAGGAATTTCCGTTAAATACTATGACCGTATCATCTGCGTAGGAAAACATGTGACCGTTTTCTACAGTCATGTTGGTGAGATCATTAATATAAATAAGAAAAAGTGTTGGCCCCAGTACACTACCCTGAGGAACCCCATAAGTAATTATTATGTTAAAGCTTTAATTTGAATACCACATACTCTTTATTGCTTACCTGCAAAAGGTGTACAACTTTGGTTGATATATCTGTGTTGTCATGTGACAACAATTCCAACAGAGAAGTTATACATTTCAGTTCCACTAATAATGGGTACTGATCGGGAACTGTAGCCACAGCACTAAGGTCCTGTAACAATACCACAATTCAAATAAAGTATTATAAGAAGCATGCTTTTGCAATCTGCAGATTTTCAAACACAATTCTCTTTACAAAGAAGCCGCCATGACATCTCAACAACTAGTTATATATAAAACTCCAATGTTTTGTAGACTTCAAAATTATAATTCCATAGATGCTGGTTTATAAACAATAGTGGGTGCTATTGGTCAGATGCAAAAGTGGTTTGTGTGGAAGCATTGGAAGTCGAAGAAAGTGTTATTGACTGATTGTCATTATTTTTGAAATATAAATACAATGTATACTAACTAATTTCTAAGTCACTTACGGTTCGCTGATGATATTGTTATCTTCTCGAAAACATCAAAACAACTAACGGAAATGATACAAGAACTAAGCACAGTTAGCAACAGCATCGGCTTAAAACTAAATGCTTCAAAAACTAAAATAATTACCAACAACATGAAGAAACCTATTTTAATAGACGAAACAGAGCTATAAAGAACAATACATATACCTAGGTAAACTGATATCTTTCAAAATCTCGAGAGGTATTGATGAAATAAACCGAAGAATCAACCTCTCATGGAACAAATTTAGGTCCTATAAAGAAGATTATGGATTCTTGTCTTCTACCATGCCTGACCTACGGAAGACAAGCGTGGATATACTTATAATAAAAAAAATACTAAAAAAATTCAAGTCTGTCAAAGAGCAATGGAGAGGAGCATCCTAAACATAAAACTTAGTGATAGGCAAAGAAACTCAGACATCAGGAAATAAACCAGTGTTATAGATGCCCTACAATATGCTAAACGCCTCAAGTGGAAGTGGGCAGGTCACATAGCCCGATACTCTGACAACAGATGGACAAAAACTGCTACGATTTGGACAGGCCCAGTGGGAAAGCGAAAACAAGGAAAACCAAAAGAACGATGGGCAGATAAAATATTAAAAATGGCTGGCAAAGCCTGGATAGATGTGGCCAAAGACATAAGTCGTTGGTCAAAGTTGGAGGAGACCTTTACCCGAAAGGGACCATAATTAAATAAATAAAATAAGAAATTAAGCAAGTATGTAAAAACCAAATTATGTTTATTAAGGAATAAAGAAGGTTCATTATTATTATACTAACTAATTTCTAATTGGGCGCAATAAAGCATGTGAGGTGTAATAGAAACCTCCAATTACTAGCTGATCCTGAAGGAGTGTTTAGCTCCCTGCATGTTATAATAATGGTTGCGTTCGCAACAAAGACAAGCATACACTATGCTGAATAGCAGTATTATAATTTTACAGTTCTAGTTGCTAGGCTCTCAGTCTCTTAATCAACTTGATGCATTTCTTAGGGAATACTATGTGCTAAAATATACAGATAATTATTTATTTGAATAAATGAATAACTGAGTGATAAATCCATACTATTTAAATTTTTAAGACAACATTTAAATAAATTTAATTTGTTTGGTTGACCCCAAAATCTCTGCAAATATCTTTTTATCTCATTTACTCTTCTATTACTGTTTCAATTTTCATTTTCAAGAGATACTTTACTGATACTGAAATTTATCAATATGTTTAAATTTAATTTTGTAAAAATATAAATGGTAATTGTATCAATTTACTTGTATGAAACCAATAAATTTTATTATACATTATTGATTTATTAATCATTCATTCATTCATTCAATCAAAAATTATATAACAACGACTCCATTGCCCTTTGTTCACCCATTGCCACCAAACATCCCAACTCTACTGATCATCATTAAAATATTTCTAGAAGTTCTTTAATGAAACAACAAGCCATTATTTAGCTGATGAAGATTCAAATAGAAGTGTTATCATTAAGTTTACCTGTAATGCTTCATGTAAGTCTATTTCACTTTCCATGAACTTTTCAGGTTGGTCTGGAAACTTGATCCTCATCTCTCTATTCTTTAAAGCTTTCTTCTCAAACAGCAGTACCAATTTTTTTACTCCGTTTTCATCCAATATCTCACCCTGTTAAAAATAAGTTCATGGTGAAAATGAAAATATACAAGTCCAGTTTACACACATAGATACTAGTTCTGAAGCAAGCCAAGCCTGTCATCTTTTACTATGAAAATATCTACTTATTTTATGTCTTGAATAACTTGTATGAAGAAATGATGAGTATATATAATTCTCTGAAATATTTTCTTTTCTTTTGTTCTATTTTATGCTTGATTTTATAGCTTTTTTTTTCTAAACAAGCTTGAAAAGGCTCTGTTTATTTAACTCTTGCTACCCCCACAGTTAGTTAGTTAGTTAGTTTTCCTGGGCTTTTTCCGCAAATCGACATCCATTGTGCCTATTTTGCGTGATAGCGAGGTAGCACTACTCTAACCACCCTAGTTCGTCTATGAAACCTATCATCGTTTTAAGGTTGCAAGTTGCCTCCTTTAGTGTGCTGGGAGTTCCTAAGTATTTGCTCCTGTATACTTCTATCTGTTTACATTCTAGGAGAACATGTTTTGTTGTTTCTTCCTTATCCATACATGCTTTGCACATCGGGCTGTCCGTGATGCCCATTCTGTGTAAGTGTTTGTTTAGTGTGTTGTGTCCTGTTAGTAGTCCTACTATTTTCCGTAGTTGTTCTCGGGGCGTCCTCAGTAGTTTTTGTGAGCTTGTAGTTTAGCTCTGGCAGGACTTCCTTGGTTTGTCTACATGTATCAAGATCATCCCAGTATTTGTTGTGTAGTTGTCTGTGATGTTGGTTTAGAAGGTTTTCAATGTATGATAAAGGTAGTGGAACGATGGGTTCTGGTCCGTATGCCGGTGTCTCTGACCCTCTTCTTGCCAGTTCATCTGCTGTATCGTTTCCCCTTGAGCCACTATGTCCTTTTATCCATTGTATAGTTACTTTGTTTCCTTCCTCGCTCATCTTTGTGAGGCCATTGTGACATTCGAGTATAAGTTGTGATTTAAGTTTGTCGCTGCGTAGCGCTTGCAGTACCGATTTGCTGTCTGACAGTATTATTATGTTTTCATTTTGTGTTTGTCGTCTTTTTGCTGCATTGCGTTTGGAATACTGTGTTGTGTACCCCTAGGGGTTTTGAAATGTGTATGTTGAGATCTTCTGAGAAGACACCACATCCTGTCCCTTCGTTTGTCTTTGAGCCATCTGTAAATATTCTAAGGTTTGTCTGATTTAGTCCTTCCTTTGGATCTTCTGTCAGTGATATAGCATAGTCCTTCCGGAAGATCATAGTTTTTGGTATTTGATCAATCGGTGCTTCCAGTATTGGCATATCAGAGATCATATTTTCATAGATCTTCTTTTGCTACCCCCACGTCAGTTACAAAATTGAAACACTTCACTCCCAAGCCTCGTAATTTGCGGGCTCTAATGTAAGGGGGTTTGGGAAGGAGGTACTTATTGGGGATGAAAGTACATGATAGCCCAGTAATTTGCAGGCTTGTTTTACGAAGGATGAATATTTTAAGCCAATGTGCAAAACTATATTGGTTAATTCAAATGTCAACTAATGGTATGATAAGACAACAACTGTTTTGTTTTAGCTGGACAAATTAACCATAATATTGTCCTGTAACTTCATAAGAAAAAATCTTGATATTGCTAGCCATTTTCGACACTTTTTAATGGGCTATTAATTCTACATAAATATTTGTATCAGTGAAATTTGTAAGTAACATACTGTAACCTATGAAAAACTAGTAGGACCAATTTGTTAAATTGAACTAAACCTACTAAATGCTCCCAATACCTGTGTGACTTCAGTTTCAACAAATCGTAGGATGTCCTCTCGTTCTTTATCTGTTATTGTAGGCTCACTAGGCAGACTGGTACTCGGAGCTCCCAGGTGGGGCTCAACTTTAGATTTTTTTATGCAACGTGCTTTCGACGCTCTAGAACTTTCATCGTCAGAGTAGTCACTATCGTCTTCAGTAGGCCTCTTTGGCGTCGGAACGGGCTGAATATTGTAAAGACGATGAAAACATAATTAGTAATGTGGCTAATCATATCATACAAACGATTAAAAACTGGTAGGTACTCACTTTGAAGGAAAGAAGTTCTTCTACATCCATTTTAAGTCAATTAATACTTTGCGATTGTTAAAATTAACCACGCATAGCGTAAAAAATCATAAATTAAAAAAAAAAATGATCTAAAGAGGCTAAGTGCTATGCAATCAAAGAAAGAGTAAAGTATGCAATGCAATGTTTCGACTTTCGGCGAATCGGCGTTAGTTACATGACAGATTAACTGCACTGCAGTGACAGTTCACTTTTTTATCTTTATCATAGACAATGTAATTTTTTTATTCTCAATTTAAAGTTACAGATGCTCATTCCTAGCATGCATTGTGCTTATTAGCAAGCTAATAAGCGCGAAGTATGCTAGTAGTTAGTTAGTTGTGCTGGGCGTTTTCCGCAACTCGACATCTATTGTGCCTTTTTTGCGTGATAACGAGGTAGCCCTATTCTAACCACCCTAGCTCCTCCACTTAACTTAGCATATGTTTTAGGTGGCTAATTGCTTCCTTTAGTGTTGTTGGAGTTCCTAAGTACTTACTCCTGTATACTTCTACCTGTCCGCATTCTAGGAGAATATGTTTTGTCGTTTCCTCTTTTTCCATGCATGCTCTGCACATAGGACTGTCTGTTATGCCCATGTTATATAAGTGTTTGTTTAGTGTGTTGTGTCCTGTGAATAGTCCTACTATTTTCCGCAGTTTGTGTCTGGGTGTCTGCAGTAAGGTTCTTGTGAGCTTGTAGTTTAGCTCCGGTAGGACTTCTTTGGTTTGTCTACATGTTTCCAAATCATTCCAGTATTTATTGTGAAGTTGTTTGTGATGTTGGTTTGTTTAATTGGTTTTGTATGTACGATAAAGGAAGTGGTATGATAGGTTCGGGTCCATATGTTGGTGTCTCTGAGCCTCTCCTCGCCAGTTCATCAGACAGTACAGAAGTATGCTAGTAATGAGCATGTCTAACAGTACCTTTAAGGGATTTTTATAGTCTGACCACGTCTGACAAGCTAAGGCATATTCTTTGCTCATAACTGAGCCTATACCACGAAAATCAAACGATTACGAATTTGTATCTCCATCTCTGTCACACTTGCCTATTTGAGGAGCCGCCATGAAGCAGCCATCAAGGTTTGATTTGAGCGTTTTTTATCGCGCGTTGAAAAAGCTCCCGTTGCTCATGACCCCTGTGGGAACATTTATTACTATCCATAGACTATAGAATGTACAAAGAAAAATATAGTGGCGGGAAATTGAACAAAAAAAACAACAAATTAAACTTACCTATCCGAAGCTGATTCTCAAAGAATGTAACAATGAATAATCTAGAAGTTATCGAGACTATTAACAAAACCGAAGAAAATGCACTGCAACTACAACGATTACCAGTTTTAACTGCGTTATTAGCTGCGAAGGTAAGTCCAATTTTCAAGATACCCCTAGATCTAGAAATCGCATTACCTATCTGGTACCATCTAGGAAAGCCAGTACCGTTCCACAATTTTGATGTAAATAGTAAATAAATTGAATTAGGTACTTACCACTGGATTAAAGCAAAACCGTAGTAATTATTTCTAATCTTGTGACTTAAGCTGTAGACCAATATATTTTTTTTTGTTACTGACAATGGTTTTACAAACCTGTGAAAGTAAGTATCACGCTCTTTGTTCTACTTGCCTAATAAATATTTACTTCAGGGTACTTTGAACAATATCGTTACATCCGATGTTGTTTATGAGACGGCGCACGGCATTCTACGCCGTGGCATGAACGAAGTGAGTGCAAAGGTGCTCGGGTTGTTGTCTGCGTCAATGCACGCGGCGGCGCGGGATTGCGTGGTCCGCGCTCGTGAACTGATCCGCCGCAGCGGTTGCCTGCAAGACATGCTCGACATGTTTCTCGGTACGATAACGATGGTGAGTAATGGTACCTTGTCTTCTATGGCCTATGTGTTAAAAAAACAAAACCCATTATCCCATAGGGGATGAATTTCGGTAAACGCGGAATACGGTTTAAGTAGACCTTAGTATATAGGTAGTTTAAATTTCAACCCGATACCTCCCGAGATAAAGGTCTTGACGGACAGACGGACAGACGGACGGACAACTAAGTGATCCTATAAGGGTTCCGTTTTTCCTTTTGAGGTACGGAACCCTAAAAACAAAGAACTAAAACCTAAATGTAACACATGCCTTTCTGAAAACGGCATTAAAATCGGTTCAGCCAAACCCAAAATCGGTTAATAATAAATAAATAATAAATATTACAGGACTTTCTTACACAAATTGACTAAACCCGCAGTAAGCTCAATAAGGCATGTGTTACGGGTAGGTACTTAGACAACGATATATATAATATAAATACATAGAAAACATCCATGACTCAGAAACAAATATCTGTGTTCGTCACACAAATAAATGCCCTTACCGGGATTAGAACCCAGGACCATCGGCTTAGCAGGCGGGGTCACTACCAACTACGCCACCCGGTCGTCAAAAGTTAATTAAAATCAGAATGTAAAAGTAATATCAAAACACTTTGAAAGTCAAATACCCTGGGGCGGAAATGTATCACTTTCAACCCATGTCATGATGCCCGTTCGACATTCAGATCATAAGATTTTAATTAAGAATTTGCCTATTTGTAGTTTACTTCAATTTAAAAGCGGGATTAGGAATACGACGCCCTTAAGTAAGAGTTTTCTTTAATGTTAGTGAACTTTCCATTGCAGACTCAAGAACATCTGAGAGTCCTTTGCGAATGTCTCGTTGAGTCGTGTCTCCATTGCGAGGAGAATCAAAATTACTGTGCTCGTCTCATTCCTACGGTAAGTTGCGGGGTGGATTTTCAAAGAGCGATTTTTAGGTGTCACACGCCTATTACCGCTAAATGTATTACAAAATTACTTCAAATTTATTTTCTATGTGTTTAACACAAGAAAACATAACGAGGCACAATATAATCTTTATTGTTATTATAAACAGAACCTTAATAAAAAATATCAAAAATTCTCATTACTAGGCGCACTAAGTCTGTGAGGTGTGTCACACTTGCGGATTTCTTCGAACAATGTAGCTTTGCCTCAAATCTGTACACCCTACATTTAAACTTTTGACATCATTAGAAAGCTAGATTAATTGCGCATTATATTATATACAATATGCTGCCAAAAACATATTATTTGAAAGCCAGGCGGCCATGATATATGTGTCACACGTTTAGCCAGAAAACGACTTCGCGCAAACACCTGCTAATAAGTGATTAATCGAAGGTACTGAGGCCATGTTTGCGATGCTAGGATAAAGTAAGATAGTTGCTCGTAGGTATCATAGCGATTGGACGTGTAATTGGCGAATGTTAAGCGACTTGCGAGGTAAGTCTTTTACACGATCCGTTTCCGTCCTCCCATAACGTCATATGTTTGGAAAGTTATTTAAGCATTTAAAATTAATTAAAATCTTATAATTTTTTAATGTCGAATAGCTTGTTTGTTTTTATTTATATATGTTTAGATCACGTATTCATTTTGTTTACAATTATGCAGTTATCGTAAAATATAATAATTGTACGTCATTTCCTGGCGTCATTTCCTGGTATCCGACCCAGGAAAATGACGAATCTACCAGGAAATGACGTCTTTCGTCTGATGATATCAAAATCTTCTATACATATAAACGGAAAAGTCCTGATTGACTGATTAACTACTAAACGTAAGACCCTGAATTTTTCACAGTACGTTAAGTGTTTAGCGAAGATAAGGAATAAGAAGGGATTTTGAAAATTTCATCTCCTAAGGGGGTAAAAGTAGGGTTGAAAGTTAGTATGGGAGAAAGTTTTTATTTTAGATAAAAACTTTTTTAAAACTTAGTACATAGGTTTGTTATTAATATACAAAAAAAAAGTAATTTTTGCGTTTTGGAAAAATCAACCCCAAAAGGGGTGAAATATGTCTTAAAAGTTTGTAATGCAGAAGGCTTTCCGTTTTAGTTATGGACTTCAAACTTTATGAAAAAAATCCTTACACTAATAAATCCGAATTTAATTAAAGTGATTTCAACGATTTAGAAAATTCCACCCCTAAAGCGGTGAAAAGGATGTTGATTTTTTGTATTTTTGTTTAAGTAAGGTTTTCTGTTTCTGCTAGAGACTTTAATTTTGGTTGAAAGGTTTCTTTTCAAAAGACAATAATAAGTGTTGTTAGTGTTTTGGAAAGTTTCACCCCTAAAAAGTGAACAGAGTGTTGAAAATTTGTATGGCAGAAGAATATTTTTTTTTTTAGCTAGAGACATTAATTTATATTTAAAGGATTTTGGTCAAAATCCAAAAATAAGTGCTTTTATCGTTTTGGACAAGGTGTGAAAAGGGGATAAAAAGAGTGTTAAACATACGTTCAATATCGTACTTCATAAATGAGACTTAAACCATGGCTAGGGAGATTTGGGAAGAGATCGTGGACTATGTCGTATCAAATTGAAATAAGTTTCATTGGGTGACTCGTACCCTGAATGGTGATAATTATATGACCGCTGAATCAAATTTATGTTCAATAGTAACAACCTAACCCAAACTAACAGTTATCATATATCGTAAACATATTCCGGTTAAAAATGTCATAAATATATTTTTTTATATATTTTAACAAAATTGCTGTATAAAGCATATGTAGACAGCGGCTACGACTATAAGCAACGTAACATATTCTCAAGCTCTCTTCTTCTTCCCAGCGTTTTTCCGGCTTATGCTATGGCCATGGCTCAGGGAGCCTGGGGTCCGCTTTGAAAAGCCAAGTCAATACAAGTTTTAAAACATATGTTAGTAATGAAACATGTAAGATTTTTTTTACAAAAATTTTATCAGTTATTTTCCAAAAGTAGGCATTTTTCAGATCCAGCCATCGTTTTCTCAGTTATCGCTTTTTCGCTTTTATAAATTTGAAGTTAAAAAAAAACTATAGCACCTAGAGACATCACACCTCACTACTCTTAACTCCACATCGATAAAGTAGATAATTTTCTTAAAAACAGTCACAAATATGATATCGACGATTTTTTTAGGTATTCGACAAAGTGAGACGCTAGGCATTAAACTTGGGGGCTTAAAAAGGTTAATTACGGTATGTTTCGTCAGTTTTTATTGAAGGCCGATTTTCGGTAGGTTTTGCGATATTTCATTAAACTGCCAGTAACTCCGTAAATATGTAGAACCGACAAAGTGGGACGTTTTACTAAACTCAGTCACATATTTGTGAAGCAACCAGAATTTTATTTCATCAGAATGCCACTGTTTCTTATACAGTATACGTTTCCTGGCATGGGCGTCATTTCCTGGATCAAGTTATTTCAATCGCTCATTACTTCAAAACTATTAAGATCAAAGAGGTGCCTAATGTACCATTTTACTTCATTTTTAATGGAGTTTCATAATCCAATGTCATTTTGCTAAAAAAATAAATAAAAAAAATTGCCCAGGAAAATGATGCAAAAATCACATTTTAAAAATCCACCCTGCGGCATTTGATCTTGCGATTTAACTAATTGCACCTGACTAATCAGCAGTGTATCATATAATTCATAAATTGAACATGATTTCTCGTACCGGCTATACAGGATGGTTTTTCTTTTAGGATCAGTGCACTTACTGACCCTAAGCTACCTACCTGCGCCTTCTATATCAAATGAATGAAGATTGGCGTTTACAGATTTTTAGCCACTATCAGTAGGTAATATCAATATACCTTCAGCTTCAACTTCAAAATAGAGGTCGATATTAAAAATCAAATAAAATGACCATCGACGTAAGGTTTCATAAAGACCATTTTCTCATAACAGCACGGGATTCGGTAGCTACCTTGACTGGCCCAAAAAAAACCAACCTGTACCTGTCTAACTAACTACCTACATATTTACTTTTTATACTTAGGGTATGTTTACACACCGGTTAAAAAGTATATAAGGATCGTTATTTTTTATGTTATAGTGCATTCAGCGATGTGACTCGGCGAATATCGCAATACTTAAGTTGCTTCATAGTTTATTGTTGAACAATACACGCAACATCAATATGTTTGTCGAATCTAACGGAATATCTATTTTCACAAAGTAAGTATAAGTACCTATAATCATTTTTATAAAAATATTGGATAGTTTAAAGAGGGTTTGGAATACTTTAATCTTAACTAGACTATATGTAGTATCATATAAAAAATAAATCTTTGTGAAAATTGGTTATAACATACGGAAAAAAATACCAAAATTAGGTGAGTCGCTTACTCGTTCATTTATTGCTTCCCCTACCCAACATTACTTAGGGTAGAGGACCAATAAATGAACGATTAAGCGACTTACCTCACTTTGGTATTTTTTTTTACGTATGTTATAACCATTTTTCACTAAGATTTATTTTTGATACTATACTACATATAGTCTAGTTTAGATTAAACTATTCCAAACCCTCTTTAAACTATCCAATATTTTTATAAAAATGATTATGTTCCGAAATGGCCCAATTTCCCCAGAACATGAACAAAGTGCCCTAACTCTGAACATTTTTACCCCAAAAGATGAACCAGTAAAAATGCCAAAGGGAGTACCCTAATTATGAACACCTGGGCACCAATAGATGAACGGTAGTATAGAAAGACGAATAAATTTAGTTCGTTCAAGTTTTGGGCACGATGTTGATGAAATGAACTAAGAAAAGTAACACAATCGTTCATGTATTGGAATGCAGCCCAGTAGGTGAACTAGTAAATTCTCTTAGTTCATGTTTTAGGTATAGTTTAATCCAGTGAACAGTCCCGTTTCCATACTAAAATATGCCCCGTAATAATTGAGTTAAATAAGGAAAGTTCCGTTCATCTTTTAGTCAAAAAATCAAGGAACAGCAAACTAGAAATTTAAGATATAAATGGGAACGTATAAGCATTGCCATTCAACGTGGCAATGCAGCCAGCCTTCTGGGCACGCTGCCCACTGGCATCGATTTGGGGGGCATTTTTTATTTATAGGATTTTTTATTTATTTTAAGTTTTTTTTTTTTCGTAGAATATTTTTTTGTCATTCCAAATAAAAATTTCTACCGTTACCGTTAGGATTTATATAAGTATTAAAAAAAACTAACATTTACCCAAAAGTTGAACGCTGTTCAGCTATTGGATAAATCACACAATATTGGAACCATAATTTGAACAGTTAATATTTAATAAAATAAGTTAAATTATGACTTTATTAATGACGTAAAGGGTAGCGGGATTAGTTTAGAATCGTTACCAAGCAAAAGCATGTCAGTAGAAACATTATTCAATTTTATACGAATTTATTTCCTTAAATTTTGAAGCGCCATTCTTAATAAGAATTCCATACAAACGGCGATTTCGGCGCGAGGCATATTTTCGGTGAGCTCTCACAACCATATACCTACACTGATCTATTATTTAATAGTTTAAAGGTCTATGAAGGGAAAATGCTAAAGTTTTAGTAAAAAATATTTCTAAGGTTGTAAAGTACGTCAGGATTTAATTATTGGGATTTTTAGGAACAACGTTCATCTATTGGGGGTTGTTCATCTTTTGGATCCTCTACCCTACTAAAGACATTGGCGAGGAAGGTGCCGAAGTTGGTCGAGCCACTCGAGCCAAATCTCACTAAGTGCCGCTTGCACCACCAAGGATTAGCCACATAACCCAGAGTTAGGCGTTTATTTGTATGCAATTTACCAGCTTAACTCCGGGTTAGCGGTTAATCCTGGGTGGTGCAAGTGGGCCTAATGAACCAAATCTAGCGTGGATGAGGGGTCTCTGCGCACGTAATGTAATATTATCAAACAGTCAAAACAGTGTAAGTATGTAGGTATATATAAAGACGAGTTTAAACTTTTTAGACATCATATGTATTTAGAAATATATAAAATAAACTAGTAGTACTTAAGTGAATTCAACCCATATTTCTCTACTTTCCTTTAAAAACTAGGCTGATAGCCTCGTTTAGATAAATAACCTTTTCATGGTCATTTCTTATAATATCTGTAGGTGATGCATTGTATTTTCAGAGACTCCATTCATGATAGCTCGAGCATGGAACTGTTAACTGTTGTAGTACAGAATTCGTCGGCAGCTAATTTATTGAAACGCGATTCTGACTTGCTTTCGTCCCTAATCACAGTCGGAGAAGAGTATAAAGTGAATTGTGAAGGATCTTGGAAGGTACGGTCAGCTGGGTATACAAATATATGAGGAGTGTCTTTTCAAAAGGGCTTATTTCCACTTTCAACTTTTTTTTTATTATGAATGCGGTTTTGCCAAAAGTAGAGAAATACATATATATACTTTGAGTTTCAAGTTCTAATAAGTCTTCTTGTCCTAAAAAAAACTAATTCAAAAATCAAAGTCCGGATCAAAAGGCCTTATTTCTCTCTTATAATATGAGAAACAAATCGGCCTTTTTATAAGTGTGTATTATGTAAAACTATTATCACGACAAGAGACGGTTACGATGAAATTTACTAAAGACATGGAAATTTAAAAATAATGTGGCAGGATTGGCAATTACTGGAAATAAAAGATCTAAGTACAAGAAAATTTTAAAAATTTAGACGTCCTGCAGAAAAAGAAAAAGATCACAATAGAAAAAAAACCAAGGGACAGAGGACATTCACTTGTGAAATAAAAGCTAACGAATACTATAAGTATGAAACTCAAGAAAGCAAATTACCTAAAACAATATTAAAACAAAGGAAAAGGATTCCAATGTTTTGAAAAGACACTCCTCATATGTATTCACATGTTTTCAATTTTAAACTTTTCCTTACCTTACTTTTTATAAGTAGGTTGTGAGATGTATAGATGTTTATAGAATAGACTTGACTGTACAGTCACCTGCAATAGTATATGACGCTGTGAAGGCCGCAAAAATATGTGACACGCTCTTATGGCGGTACAAACAAGACTGTGTCACATATTTTTGCGGCCTTCACAGCGACATATATTATTGCAGGTGACTGTACTATACGTCGTCAGTCAGTTTCGTTTATTTGAACAATTTCTTTTGTTAACACAATACCTAAAGCACTCGCTAGAGGTTTCAAACCATGGTTTCAAGTGTTTCAAACCTCGAAGACCAAATTAGCATAACCTCATTGCTACGGCAGGAACATGCGGCAAACCACTGGCAGATGCAATGGTTTTAAACTGCCTAATTAGTACCTATTAAACCGCGTGTTTAATAAGGTACTAGCTTCTGCCAAGCAAGGTCATAAAAGCTGGTTTAAAACCGCCTAGCGCATTCTAATGATGACCGTTCGGCCATCGTTAGAATGCGCTAGGCGGTTTTCAGTAACCTGTTCAGATTTCACTATGTAGAGATCACATTTCAGATCGTAGAATGGGCATCAGTAATTTTGTTCCATTTAGCATCGCATGTTGAAGGTAGGTACTGAAGTCATAAATAAGGTAAGGTTTATCAATGTCCGCTTGAATGAAAGTCTGATTACCTGGAACCGGTTGAAGGATGACATCATTCAACTCTATGACAACAAGTTGTACTTACCTAAAGTTTTCGAAAGGTTTCGTAGTTAACATACGCCATTGATCCGTTAAATACTTGATTTAATATAAATTTATATAAAAATACTTAGTTCAATTGTTGCATTCAGGTATAGACAATTCAAACTTAGGAAGAACTATAAATATATCCAACTTTGACTATGAGATGGATTATTCCGAAACAACTATAAATGACCTCTCGGCTTCATTTCTTTTCAAACCGAACTGGGATAAAGTTGAAAGGAAAGCATTCCGAAACGGACAGACCCTGAAGAACATTATAGAACATACTACAAACGCTGAAAACTGTTTCCGTTTTAAGCCTTTTAGCAACGACATGAGTTTTCGCTCAAATTTAATCAATTTCGCACCCAACTTTGTGTCGACTCCAAAGGGAAGAATTACGAAAACCAGTGAAAAACAAGCTACTGAATTGAATAAAGAACTGGATCGAAACACAGCGCCCAAAATTAATGATTCACATCGCCCAGAAACGAATACGCCTTCACTTGTAAAGAAAACGTTATCCACAAGTGCTCGTTTGTTTAACATTGTAAACAGTTCTTGTATATCAATTTGTCATGCGATGGGATATATTTTCGGTAGAAATACAGCAGGTGCGGAAGCTAGAGGTCTTTTAAAACAGAGATCAAAAAATAATGAGGACAGAAAGAATGTGTTTACTGAATACGTGAAAAAAAGAGTCTTAGGCACTGATGCGAAACTCGATGATAATTGCTATGTCCAAAAGCAGTCGAAACAAAAACTGACCATTAGGCAAAAAGACCGTAAAGGCATAGTAAAGAAACTTAAAACTGGAATGCATTTTTATGGTTGTAATTTTAAGGTGAGCGCTGATTATTTAGGTATATTGTCATACATGAGTATTCTATTAACGAATGCATCGCCATCTGCCGCACACTAAGCGCTTTAATAGTTATTTATTATATACAAGGGGGCAAAGTTGTCTCAAGTCTCAAGGCACGACAGTTGAACAAACTTTGCCGCCGAGTGTAATACAACATTTTTCCCCTCACCTCACTATCGCGAGGAAATAAAGACTACATACGATTACAAATCTTATCCACGTGTAATTTATCTTTGGCCCATAGCCCAAACGTAGAATAGAATACGTTAGAATCAATCAGATTACAATAGTTATACACGGGGGCAAAGTTTTTGTTTAACTCTCGGGCTTATATTGAGACCCGAGCAAGCGAAAGATCCCAAAATTGAGCCACGAGCGTAGCGAGTGGTTCAATAACTGGAATCTTGAGCTTTACGAGGGTCTCAAAGCACGAGAGTTGAACAAACTTTGCCGCCGAGTGTAATACAACATGTTCCCCTCACTATCGCGAGGAAAATAAAGACTATATACGATTACAAATCTTATCCACATGTAAGTTATCTTGAAGAAACCATTCAAAATTCAATTGCTAAATTTGTCATAGAGTACGCTCCTGGTACTTAGATATTGCCAACAGTTTACCAAGTGCGGGATAAAATGTGACCAATTTAAGGTGTAACCTCTGATTGCGCATATATGTTTACTATGGGCATATAGGACTTACTTATACTGGACGGGTGGTGAGTGATAGGAATAGCAAGGTCAAATTACAAAATGCGTTTTTCCCCGCTAGTTTTAAAGGACAAAACAGCGCTTTCCCAGCTAGTGAGGGGAAATAGTAAATTACCTAACTAGTGCGGTAAAACAAAGAAAGGCCGAGATCGCAGATGTTTTCGACCCGAGCTGCAAGCGAGGGACGTAAATATGCGATCAAGGGCTTTATTTATTACCTCACGTGTTAGGTACATCATTTTATGCCTACACTTGGTCAGAAATCGGCTTTATCCGAACGCGTAGCGTGCGGAAAAAGGCATTTTATGGCCAGGTACATAAACATAATTTCATTAATATTTAGTCAGTGCATCATTTTTCCCGTAGAAAAAGCTAGAGTAATACAAAGGTCAGGGCCTATACCACGAAAATCGAACGATTGCGGATTTGTATCTTCGTCTCTGTCACACCTGTATATTGGAGTGACAAAGAGGATTCCCCGTCAATGCCAATTTTCGATGTTCGTGGTAGGCGTGCAGAAATGGAAGACAATATCTGACATTCATACTTGAAGGTCATGTTTCTTACAAAATAATACTAACATTGAAGTGACGCCGCATTAATGAAGCGACGGGTCCCTAATAATTGAATAATGTTCTTGGCATTACAGAAGATCGCTCAAGGTATGTGGTCGCATGAAAAGCAAATGACGCCCAAGGTGCTGCACATTATTTACAGAAAATGTATCGTCAAATGAACCAAGGGGCTGTAATTTTTCTTTCACGGTGTTAAAGTGTGTCAAGACTTGACTTGAAAATATGTTTATATGTTAGTATACATATAAACATTTTTTGTTTCAGTACACGTTCTTAACTTAAGCACGACTTTCTTATTTTACTGAATATATGTACCTACATACTCGTAACCTGCACAGCTACTAGAGTATTCACCCAGTCATTGAACTGACACCTTGTATGGAAATTTTGATTATTTGGGAAATAATTAATACCTAATAGCTGAGTTTTTTAGCGTAACGGATAATTTGTGAGTTTAGTATCATGAAGGCACCAAAATCCAACAAAATATCGTTTATGCAAATCGTCACAAATATGTAGGTACTTACACACATATGTGAATCGTTTTTCTTGTAAAAAAAATCTGTACTTACATATAAACAGAAAAAAATATTTTTTTTGTTGTTTCAAATGGGTCAGGAGTTCAGGACCATTTTTTACTTATTACCATTTGTTTCTAGCCAAATAACACATCCATCACCCACGCCGTAGATTTTGTAAGTTTTACCGTTTTACGTGAATAAGTTTTCTTCGGTTTCGCTTTTAACACATAGAAGACAATTTCGTGATGTTCACAAACAAGTAAAATATTATCTACAGTTAATGAAAAAAATATTTACCTATAATTTTTACCTACTTCCAGAAGAAAAGTTTGTAGGATGTTTGCATACATTATCAATAAATATCCCATTCGAACGTAATTTGAGAAAATCAGGCTATTAATTTCAGGCTATTATAATTTAATATCTGTCAAAACCTTATATTTCCTGGGTTATAAAGTAACTATAATATAGGGTAGGGTAAGCGGTAGTAATCTTGCCCCCCCCCCCCCCCCAATCATTGGCCCCCTGAACTTAAAATCGATTTATTAAGATATACGTTTGAGTAGAATGTAGAATTTTTTTTTTTCTTTGTTGACAACAGTATATAGTGTAATTGATAGTTTTCCAGCATAATAGCTGGAACACACGTAAAAAAAACATTTTGCAACGATCGAAACTTTTGTTTTTTGCATTATATTTCACAATTGGTTGTAAATATATTTATGGTTGTGATTTATTCAAATTCTTAACATTTCTAGGGATAACTTGTCATCAAAATGTTTACTAATTCTAATTAGCATCTTATTTGGAAAGGAAAAATGTTGAAACTCAAAGTTCGCCTTAAAGGGCCTATGATTGTACTGCTTACCCTATATAATAAACCTTTTTGTTAAGATTATAAAAATTGCTGTCGATTTTGCCTATGTTTTATCAATTGTTTCAGTCATCTGTAATCAATCTGTAAAATTATGGTCAGGAAAAGAAGAGGCAACTGCACGATTTTTGTAATCCAAAGAAAACAAGGTTCGAACGCTCGAATACAAAAACAAGTGATCGAAAATAATCGCACGTGGAAATTTGTCACGATTATTTTCGCATGATACCATAGTTCGTATTTTTGAAAGCTACGGGAATTATCACTCAAAAGGCTAGCGTGGAACTTCTTTCTACTTCGTTTTTATTCACATTTGAATTAAATATTCGAGCGTTCGAATCTCAAAAATCGGCCCCGAGAGTTCAGCAAAATTATCCCTAACAAAGGCTATTAGGTAGATAAGTACCTACTCCGCTATTATCCGATATTATTTGAATGGTCCAAATAACTGGTAAGTACAGTTGTTTAACGATTATACCTAACGCATTAGTATAGAAAAAAAAAAAACAAAAAAAATTGCAAAATATTTAATAAATAATTAATGTAGGTACATTTCTTTGTGTGATCAGAGTTCGGTAAAAGTCAGCCGTGTAGTCCTTTCGCGTCGCGTTACAGTTTACTGTACACGGATTGATGGCACACCATGTCTCTCGTTATATCGCTGATGGTTGGCGTGCCTGTATTAAAAATGTTTAACTTTTATTTTACCCATTCAGTGCAGCGAGTTTAAAGATTCATAGGCATTTTATTTTCTTATATTTTGAGCAATAGTTTGCACAATAGTTATTTATTATACAAGGGGGCAAAGTTGTTGTTTAACTCTCGGGCTTATATTGAGACCCGAGCAAGCGAAAGATTCCAAAATTGAGCCACGAGCATAGCAAGTGGTTCAATAACTGGAATCTTGAGCTTTACGAGGGTCTCAACTTCTCAAGGCACGAGAGTTGAACAAACTTTGCCGCCGAGTGTAATACAACACTTTTCCCCTCACTATTGCGAGGAAAATACAGACTAAATACGATTATAAATCTTATCCACATGTAAGTAATCTTGAAGAAACCATCAAAAATCAATTTCAAAATTTGTCATAGAGTAGGTACGCTCCTGGTACTTAGATATTACCAACAGCTTACCAAGTGCGGGATAAGACATGATCACATGACCAATTTAAGGTGTGACCTCCTATTGAGCATATTTACTATGGGCATATAGGACTCACTTATACTGGACTGGTGGTAAGTGATAGGAATTAGATTACTTTGCCCCACATGTGGATAATATGCGTTTTTCCACGCTAGTTTTAAAGGACAAAACAGCGCTTTCCGAGCTAGTGAGGGGAAAAATATATTTATCTAAAGTCTAAAAAGGCCTTGTAAGATTATTGTTTAAAATAAAGGAGCTCAAGATCAGCTTGGCAACTTTATACCAAGCATTAACGCTGGTACCAGTATGTAAAACAACTTTCATACCTGCAGTGGTAACCAAATTTAATTCCCCATACAAATGCCTACAAATATGGCTTTCCAAATAGTGTTAAAGTATGGAGAAAAATCGTGTTCTTAATATTAAAAAAATAAAAAAAATTATTTGGCCACTACTGTATATAGGTATGTAATCCTTTAACAAAATGGCTGTAACCGACTGGTAACAAATTCTATAAAGCAAACACACCTGCAATTTGAACTGCAAATTGGAGCTCTGTTCTGAGTATTTGTAACATCTTTTGAACTCCAGCCTGACCGCCCACAGTCAGACCCCACAACGCCGGTCGCCCCACGAACACCTACACATAAATACAATTATGTCCTTCCAATCATAATTAAGGCATGCACTTTATTAGATACCAAGATTACCAATAGAGCCCACCCGGCTTTGTGTCAAATACATAGTATGCATTTCGCCTCTCGAGACCCACGAAAATTAACGCTATTCACAAGGATGACTAGTTAGAATAGTTGATAAAGGCAGCGTAAAACTCATAGGGCCTAGATTTAAGGCAAAAATTTCAATGGAAATAGTACAATTATAACTAACCATTCGCGCTCCGAGAGCCAGAGCCTTATATACATCAGTTCCAGTAGTAACGCCTCCGTCCATATAAACCTCGACGTCGTAGCACTTCACAGCTTCTATTATCTCAGGCAACACTTCAATCTAAAAAGCATAACAGGTACAATGTAATTAGTTCATATTACTGTATAGACACATCAAGTCAAGATATTTGTGTTGTGCATATAAATGATAAAATTTTAAAGATAGAGATCTCTTCCATATATCGATGAATTTACCTAAATACGTCGAAATCGAGATGCCACACAACATTGTTCTATTCTGATTAATCGAGAATAAATTACTTATACTAATTATTAAGTACGACCTCCCAAGCCTAGTCGGTAGTGACCCTGCCCACGAAGATGGAGGTCCCGGGTTCGAATCCTGGTAAGGACATTTATTTGTGTGTTTATCACCAATTTGTTCCTGAGTTATGGACGTTTCCTATTTATATATGTATGTATTTATCTATATAAGTATGTATATCGTCGTCTAATACCCATAGTACAAGCTTTGCTTAGTTTGGGGCTGGGGCTAGGGGTAGGTCTGTGTGAGATTGTCCCAAAATATTTATTTACTTATTTTCTCTTGATTGCTTCAAGTTCAATTCAGTTTCAATGTTCTTATGTCAAACGAGTATCAATCTTGTGTAAATAAAGTAAATCTTATGTATCATCAAGAGCTAGGCTACATGGCTGACTCAGTTATATATGTAGCTTAACACAGTTGGACGCCGCCTGCAGCTCCAGGAAAATGAAGACCTGATACGTGCGTTTGCAATCGCGTCTCTTATAAGTAAGTATACCTAAAATTTGTTGGAGCTGCACTGCAAGTATTGATTATGCTGGATACGATAGCTGTCTGCAGCATACACGACAGCGCATACGAAACAAAAATGAATAAGTAAAAAAGTAAGTAGATAAATATCATATCATACACAGGTATTTAAATATGAACCTTCTTCCTCAGTGATAAGTAAGTTCCGAAGAGAATGCATATTTCTAGACGTGCCTGTACACTTAACTATTTATAGGGCATTAGGAAAGAACAGCTTACGATATAAGATAGTAACCTTGTTTGAGTACATTTTTGACAAAGATTCTAACGCAGTTTTGACATTTGAACGAATGTGTGAATTAGGTTAGCGACACCCATCGCTACACCGCCTACGCCTGTAATACGTACAGTCGCCGGGACCCCGTCGAGTTGCCGCGCGCCGTGATTGGACACCAGGATGCCGGAGCAGCCCGCTTGCACCGCCTTGACTGCGTCATCAGCTCTCATTATTCCTTTGGCCACTATCGGGAGTTTAGTGATACTAAAAAGTAACAAATATATATTATTTTACCCGTAGGTACTGTCGAAGAACTTGAGTAATACTATTTCTAAGCAAACATTATCGTGTATGATACGTTTTGATATCAACTTTTCTTCTCAAGCCAAGTTATCTTCATATAATAGCAGTTTTAAATACCCCTAGCCATAATGTAATGTTGACGAAAACGAATACTCTAGTATAAAAAAGTAGCAAGGTTAATTTAATTACATTAATTAAATTAATTAATGATATACAGGGTGTCCCACGGCGATGCCACATGGAGGGAAAGTACCTTAAATATCATAGATAGGATATTTTACTGAAAGAAGACTTTATTTTATTTTTCAGACTTCGTATAACTGCATTTCAAGTTTTTTTAACACGCTTTTTTTTAATTTAGCTTGTCTCGCCTGAAAACCCAACCAAAATACTAAAAAAAATAACTTTTTTTTTCCTTTTCCACTAATCGATACTGTTAATGCCTGTTTTAAAAATTCTCAAAGAAACAGTAGGTCTTAGACTCGTATATACGACAAATAATCCATAAAATTAAATATTTAGAATGCAGATACATTTTGACCCTATAAATTTTTCAAATATTTTTTATTTATTTATGCCGTTTTACTAAATTTTAAAAATAAAATAAAGTCTTCTTTCAGCATAATATCCTATCTTTGATATTTAAGGTACTTTTTCTCCATGTGGCATCGCCGTGGGACACCCTGTAGGCTGTATGCTTATTCATTATATAAATTAGTATAATTTTGTTAATTAGATTACATTACCTTTTCAGCCATTTGATGTCTTCCCATTTTAGGGTTTTGTCAAATAAATTTTCGACATATTTACTAAGGCCACTTCCACCGCCCTCGGCATTCTGGATTTTGGTAGATAAGTGGCCATCAAAATTAGCTAATCTAAAATAAATAAACGATAAAATTAGAACCATAATCTAAATATTCTAGTTGTCTATACATATACAAATCTAATGCTGTTCGTTAGTCTCGCTAAAACGGCTGGACCGATTTCGCTTTTTTGGTATTGAAATAAAAGTCCTTGTTTAAAGTGTTAAACGGTTTGAACGGTCTAAACATCACCTCTAAGGGGGATAATAAAGAGTTGAATGTTTTGCACGTAGGTATCGTTAATTTGCGAGTGAGACGTGAAAATTCGTTGTATTATATTTCACAACTTGCTTAATTCATATATGTACATCGGTACATATATAATCTTCATTTTACTATCTGCTCTTATAGTAAATAGCTATAAAGCGTGTCCTTGGCCCATAGCCCAAACGTAGAATAGAATAGGTACGTTAGAATCAATCAGATTACAATAGTTATACACGGGGGCAAAGTTTTTGTTTAACTCTCGGGCTCATATTGAGACCCGAGCAAGCGAAAGATCCCAAAATTGAGCCACGAGCGTAGCGAGTGTTCAATAACTGGAATCTTGAGCTTTACGAGGGTCTCAAAGCACGAGAGTTGAACAAACTTTGCCGCCGAGTGTAATACAACATGTTCCCCCTCACTATCGCGAGGAAAATAAAGACTATATACGATTACAAATTTTATCGACATGTAAGTTATCTTGAAGAAACCATTCAAAATTCAATTTCAAAATTTGTCATAGGTAGAGTAAGAGCACGCTCCTGGTACCTATTTAAATATTGCCAACAGCAGCTTACCAAGTGCGGGATAAGAAATTACCAATTTAAGTTGTGACCTCCGATTGCGCAGATTTACTATGACCATATAGGACTCACTTATACAGGACGAGTGGTAAGTGATAGGAATTACAGCAAGATCAAATTACTTTCCCCACATGTGGATAAAATGCGTTTTTCCACGCTAGTTTTAAAGGGGAAAACAGCGCTTTCCGAGCTAGTGAGGGAAAAAATATTATAACAATCCATGCGGAGGTTACGAAGATATTAACAAAATTACTATTTGTTACTCTGGAGCAGCCTGTACGTAACTAAAACTAATGAGGTAATACCTCCTCGTAAATTTCTTCGTCTTTTATGATCATCGATTTAATTTATGTCACTGAACATTTTAACTGTTGACAAATGAAGGGATGTTTACAAAAACTAGACTAACTAACTAGACTGAGCATAATTTTACAGGAGAGCGATAAAACTAATTTTCTATTTGAATAATAACAATTATTCTCGTTTTTCAGGGAGGTATCAGTATGTAGATATCAGTCACTATTTTGCGGAAAAGATATGAAATATACTTTGTCGCTTATGCAGTTTTTGTAAAATTTAGGTAAGTTAAGTACGTTGTTTTTGTGCAAAGATGAGTAATTTTTTTCCTTAATTTTTTTTTTATATAAAATGTTCTTATTACATCCACTAAGTTTCTCTAACTTTAAGTAAATATGTACATAATTCATTTTTCCCCTCACTAGCTCGGAAAGCGCTGTTTTGTCTTTGAAAACTAGCGTGGAAAAACGCATTTTATCCACATGTGTAGCAAAGTAATTTAATTCCTATCACTTACCACCAGTCCAGTATAAGTGAGTCCTATATGCGCAAACGGAGGTCACACCTAAAATTGGTCGTATTATCCCGCACTTGGTAGGCTGTTGGCAATATCTAAGTACCAGGAGCGGTAAGTACCTACTCTATGGCAAATTTTGAAATTAAATTTTGATGGTGTCTTCAAGATAACTTAAGGTGGATCTCCCCGTGCAAGTTTCATACAACTTTCGTAGCAGGTTTTCTCCTATTGTATCGATGCACCGGAGTTTAAACCGTGATATTTAGGTTATGCGGGTCCTCCAGTTTGCGCAAATAGTATAAAAAATGCTAGAAAACTACCAATAACGTAAAATAATCAGATATAAAAAGTGCTAAATTTCGCTAAAGCGCTTGTTTGTGTGGGTAATCCTGATACTGTCCGTGTAAACTAATATGGCGGTTCAACTGACAACCACTGGTTTTGAGTTTACTATGAAAGATGTCACTGTAACCACCTGTAACACAGGTCAGCGGACTGAGTAGTGCCAAATTTCGCCCACAGGTGGACAATACAGTTGCCATCAGATATATCGTAGCGGGCGAGGTCCTCAAATATTTCTGAGCAAGGTTAAATTTCAATAAATTCTTTACAATAGATCCGCCAATAACATCTGAGCACTCAATTTTTTCATAAATATAGGAGAAGCAATTTTTCTGTGAGTTCTGAACACACAGCGAGGAAAAAATATCTGAACGCTTAAATCGTCAAAGGTATCTAAGCAAGATAAGTGGTCACAAATATCTGAACATTGAATAAAAATATACCTTACGCTGTTACCTTAAAGTTAAATTCAATGTCATTGCAGTCAAGTACCTAATAATAGCAAGCTTGAATTGATAAATTGATAATAAAGCAAATTCGAACTTTTAAATTTGACAATCCACGAGAAGAGTACTGAAACTTCGAAAGTAAAATCTGAATATTATTTACCCTCAGAGTAAGTAATAATATAAACACAACACCATTACGAATTATTTGCTAAAACATGTAAGATAGTATAAGTACATAAAATATTTATGAAGACTCAGAGCCATTCATTCTAGAGATACCAAATACCCTCATGGGTCCCATTTTACGGTACCTAATGAACTTAAAGGCTGGCGGTTATACAGGTAGCGTACCTTAAATGAGGAGGTAAGGTAAAATTATTTCGAATGTCGGCTCGACGTATGCCAAATAAAGGAGTGTCCACAGTTAGGGCAATTGCTTTGAACCCTGCTTTCTCCGCGCGTGACACCAAATTCCTGGTAACAGCTCTGAAATATAAAAAATACTGAAGTGTTGCATTTGTATAATGTTGGTCTAAATGGAGATATGAAATAATTATGTCGCGAAAATCGAAATTGCATTACTTGCGTCTCTATACCTTTTGCATAAGCGATAATGAATCAAATTTGTTTCTTTAACATAATTTGCTTTGGTTTTTGTTTATTATTTATTTATTGTTTTAAGAACCTTTATAAACTAGTACATACATAACGGCTCTATAAAAATCCGATCTTGAAACATCAAACTTAATAAAAATAGAAAAACACAAATCTTTTAGCAGAAAGAAAACCGACCGAAAAAGCAGAAAAATAAAATGTAAGTATGCATTTATTATTTTCTCGGAAAGGATGAGTAATCAAGCAAATGGAGGAGTAACAACATTGCGCTACCAAACCAACTGATACGTTTGAAGTCGATATAGGTATGATAGTGACATTATTTATTTCTTAAAAAACCCGAATACTTCGGAAAAAAACCGAAATATTGAATAAATCATGAAAAAAACATTCGATTTTTTCCGGCATTTTCAACGCTAGTCTTACCGAGGTTAAATATTTCAAGTTATAGAGTTAGAGTCAGACAACCTTATATATTCCAAGCAAATGAACTGTCAAACATTTATACGTCAAACGTCTATGAAATAATGACGTTTACTTTACACTTTCACAGTCTGTGCTATCAAAATCTAAGTACAGACTTAGATTAGTCAGACTCTAGAGGTGTTGGGTTCTGAAGGACATAGTAATTGAATTTGTGGGAACTAAGGATTCGTCTACTATAACACGGGATCACTGTAAGAAAACGGAGGGAACTCAGAAAAATCATCATTTTAAATACTTACCCCATATTTAATAATAATTGCAGTTGAAATGATCATGTTAACTTAAAACTGAAATCATGTCTAGTCTGGTTATAAAAAAATAATTGACATAATATGTTCTTCTTAACAATATGGTTTTTGAATGGTTAATTATAACAAGTTTTTTTTTATTTTGTTCATCATTTCATGACTGATTATGAAAGTAAATACTTAGGTAGGTACATTACATACTATTAAAAACCACGTGTTAGAAGACCACGTTAAAAGTGCGTGTCAGACTCGTATACTGAGGTTTTCGAAATTCCTAAAATCCGGATAGTATAAATTAATAGCGCACTGCAGGTTTTGATTTACTTTGCAAATGTATGGAAAATTAGACACAGGTGACCATGTTTTTTGATTGAACTTCTTTAGAGGTTTGATTTGATTTACAGCTCTAAGGACCCTCAGACCAGTATATGATATTAAATTCAACCTGATACCTCTAAGCAATACTGAGAAAAAAGATCTTGGCAAACAAATAGGCAGACAGACGGACGGACATGGACCAACAGACAGACGGACGAAGAAGAGATTTTATAAAGGTTCCTTTAAAAACAACGAAGAGATTTAATAAAGGTTCCTTTTAACCTTTAAAGGTAGGTACAGGACCCTGAAAACACTTAAAAGTTACTATTTTTCTTACAATTCCCAAAATTGAAATTGAAATTCGAAAACCTTGGAAAAAAAATCACGAATATTCGAACATCTGAAAAAGTCGAATATTTGCAAGCCCTACATTCGTCTAAGTTAGGCATAGTCCTTACATTGCTATTATTTTAACTTAATTATTTTTTCTGAAGTAATTTTAACATAAGTACATACCTATCGTTATAAATATAGAGTTGGAACCACTTAATAGCATCTGGTGCGGCTTCAGCTACTTCTTCGATAGAACTGGTCGAGATGGTGCTCAAGGTATATACCGTACCCTCAGCCTGTGCAGCTGTAATATAAAAGTAGGCAATAGAATTTATTGTATGTAAGTACAGTCGCCAACAGATAATTACATGAGAGCAGCTAAAGTGCTCTCAAATATCTGAGCATGGCTCTATTGTCCAAATCGTCGAAGTGTACGTTCATGTATTAACACGAGAAAAATAGTTTTGCGAAAATTTATTACCTATATATATGTATACAGGTATGGTATATGTCCATCATTATTGTATAGTGTGCATGTTGGAAATATGTAGTAGTATATTATAATTTTTTATCTGAGTATTATATATAATAATATATATATTGTTCTTCAGTTTGCTTTGCAATTATTTCGATATTATTACCTTGATTCTCCCTTTACACCATTTTATTCAAGTCTCTGTTTGGCCCTATGGTTGACTGGTAGAGAATGCCATTGGGCATTAAGTCCGCCATTTGTACATTTGTTTTTGTATTTTCAGCAATAAAGTTTAAATAAATAAATATGCAAAATCCTACTAACTGTTCTCCGGAAGCACGTAAGGTACCGGAGGGTAATACTAATAAGGCCTAGCTAAGGGAGATTTGTCATAAAACGGAAAATAGCTGCTCTAATCGATATATTTTAATGTTAATAAATCGTCCAGTTCAAACATTAGGTACATTATAGACTAAAAAAAGGTGAAGTGAAATCAATAACAAAAGGTTTTTAAAAACCTTCCTATTAGGCCTTGTTTTACTCTGGCAGGGTAAGAAGGCCTGCAGGTGGCCTAAGACCATAACACGGAAAATGATATTAATTCGCGTTATGTACTTAGAATCTTATAAATATAATAAATAGATCAATCTAATTACGCTTAAACATTGAAATATAGGTGTATAATTAATCAAATACCTCGAATTAGACTTATGTATGTTTTGCTAAGTAAATAATCAACATAGATTAAAATAATAATTTTTAGAGTTAATTTTACATACACTGTAAGCATAATTTAGCATTTTATCCTAAAAACACAAAAATACATGTTTTGACATGTAGGCCTTATTGCACATATGGCATATAGCCATCATTTACATACCTAAAACACGAGGGCAATAATGCCTAGAGAAGAATATTGTAGGCGTTATTAACCACCAACCAAAAATATTTATAAACTTATTTACGAAAATATTGGATCACATTGGAATATAGTAGAAAAGGAAATAAGTGCAAATTAAAATTGACAAGCGTAATATTTCGGGAAATATTGCATAATTATTCTTTCGAGCATATTTTTGTGAATCAAGCTACGTGACCACCCGTGCTCAATAAATAACGTAATACTGTGGGCAAAGAGCCACCTAGCGAGGAAGTGCCGACTTGTAGTTTTTTTACCGGTCACTAGGTGTCACCTACAGAGGCCGTAGACGCGTGCGTACATTTTAAATACGATTTTGGCGATGGCGATTTAGGCCTTATAACCCGACAGGCCTTATTACCCTCAGGTACCTTACATAGTAAAATAAGAAGATTTTTAAGTTTAGGGCAAAGAAAATCTTGTTAGTCAAGACACCGATATTTATGGCTTCTATACAATCTGCTATCTATTGAAAGCGAAAACAAACAAAGCGTATTCACGTAAAACCATTTCATCTGCAAAATGAACTGCGTGGAATGTGTTTATTCCATAGATAGATATAGAATAAAAAACCGGCCAAGAGCATGTCGGGCCATGCTCAGTGTAGAGTTCCGCAGTTTACCGTCCGTCACAAATTCACAATAGCCAACATTAAAAAGTGTTTTTCTCAAACATGATCGGTAATGTATGCATTTATGTCACGAAATGAAGACATGAAGTTTCTTGTTTACGGCTTCCCCCATTTACATCTTGGCCGGCGGAATCTAAGTGGCCGTGAAGTAATGTATGGCGTAAGTATGAACGAAATGGAACGAAACATTATTGTCCGCTGCTCTAACTTTTTTAATTTGCGTACTAACACTTAACTGACAAAGAAAAAATTACATACAGCCAACGACCACTAGATACTTGCGACATTAAAAAAATCAAATTCTATGGTTCTATGTATATTTATGTGCGGTTAAACATGGTGCTCGAATAGCTTATTCAAATGGCATCTTTAAAAAATAAAAAGGTGGCAAATTACAAAATTTTTGCCTTATTAACTATATTTACCTAGTAGTTATTTTAATTTTAATATTTCTTCATAATGTTTGAGAAAAGCACTATACAAACCTCGGCCGGAAGAGAGATTGCAGGACTTGTTTAATCCACAAACTCGTCCTGCAATCCCTTACTTCACGGCCTCTGCAGTAATGCCAGTAATGTACTATTAATAGATACCATGCTTAATATGCTTAGGTATAATAATTAACAATTCGATGATACTTTCGATCACACCCGTCCCGACCCCATCAACTCCGGCATCATCTTAACAGCGCGAAGTAGACCACAGTGCCATCTCTCGTGCAATTGGGTTACCAATTTATACAAACTAGACGGGTTACGTATGTTGGGTTTTCGGGGGTAACTTTTGATCGCGTGAATCGATTTGAATCATTCTTTTCTTATTAGAAGGAAGATACGTGCGGGATGATAAATTAAGTACTCAAGATAGAAGAAGTATTTGCATATACAGTTCAATTAGGTACAGACTTAATTCAGAAATTATTTTGTACAAGTTTTCAATAACTGTTCAACCAATCAGGTTCAAAATAATTTTCTAAAAAAGTTCTTATTAAGTTCTACTTTTGAATTTTTTTTCATATGTTTTTAACTTATAGACTATAGTTCAAAAGTTAGACATTTTTTAAAATTTCTGTAGCGATTATTTCCGAAAATATTGACTTTATCTAAATCTGTTCTCAGTAAACCCTCATTATTTTACAAATACCTATCCAATGATATACTACACTCTAGGGTTGAAACGAAAAAAAAAATCAACCCCCACTTTACGTGTATGGGAGTTAAAGTTCGCTGGGGAGTTACAAATCAAATCAAATTAAATTGTTGGCGTGACCGATATACATATTCGTACAAAATTACAGCTTTCTAGCACTTACAGTCACTGAGATTATCCGCGGACGGACGGACGGACGGACGGACAGACAGACAGACAGAGCGAAACTATAAGGGTTCCTAGTTGACTACGGAACCCTAAAAAGAACTGGATACCCGATTAGCCGGACAAAATAACGCCATAAAAGTGTTGCAGTCGCAGCACTTTTTCATATACTTAGCCTTGTTTGGAACGTGACGTTTCGTTAAGTACCAACAACCCATAAAGTTTGAACAGTGTTGGTAGTTTTGTGTATGAATTTGACACTTACTGCTTACGTTAGTAAGCTCTTTTTCATACGAAACATTACATGCAAAAATATACTTTAACATTATATGGAACCTCAATCAACAAAAGCCCCTATAAAATTTACCAATTTGTGTTTAGTAAATGAGTGAGTTACCTCTAACGTTAGCCAGTTCTCCTTCGGGATGAGCCAAGCGTTGCATAGCCGACGGCGATATGCCGATAGGCATGGACACTTTGTGTCCAAGAACCGTAGTATTTAGACAGGAATTCCCAACGCCGACTAAACACTTTGGCCGTATGCGCAATCTACAAAACAAATGCAACTTATCATGAAATATGTGTGTGTATGTATGTATACCTATAGAATAGAATATATTCTATTTAACCCTTAACCAGGCAAAGGTTAACTGAGGTAAGCAATGGGTAGCAAAGGGTAAAAATTCAAACGGATACCAAATATACATTGTTGGATTTAGCTGTGTGTTGTAAATAAAAATCATGAAATCATATTTGCAGGGTACTTGAAACCAGACTATTGGAAACGATGTGGAAGAGACATATGACCCTTTGCTTGATCAAGAATATAATGACACTAAATCGAATATTATGCCAGTTCATTAGCTTGACAGGCAATGAGAAGACCGTATACCGGGTCCCACATTTTCAACCGACTTCTAAATTTCTAAAGGAGGAGGTTCTCAATTCGTCTGAATTTTTTTTAACCTTTTGGCCGCCGGACCCTGTCCGCCAAGACGCTCACTCACACGCCAGAGCAAATTTTAAGTAAACAACTAATAAAAAGTTTAGGGATTGCAAATAGTGATATCGATATTCATAATTAAAGGTGGAATTCTTCTCAATTTGGCTTATTTTATTTCCAAACTTAGATTTCTCTCAAAAATTTCTAAACTAAACAGATATACTATACAAGAAAATGTTGAAAATAAAGGACTTTATCATGAAAAACAACAACTAAACGTTATCGAATCATGAAGTAATATCACCGCACTAGTCTGTACGAGTAGTCTTCTATACATGTCAACGGCGCGCATGGCTCGTCTTTAGTTCAGACTGACAAATACTGTTTACGCGCGAGTTAAGTAATAATAGCGTCTGAGTCAACGGCATAAGCGCTTGTCGGTACGTAAACTTTATAAACCATAAGATTAGGGACGCGCATCGTGTCTCGATAAATTTACATACTTACTTACCGGAGGGTTTTACGGAGAAAACTAACAGGTGGATTTAATAATATATATATACAGTATGTATCAGAATGAAAGGCAAAAAAAGAAACCCGTTAATGTTTAGATCATAAATATGAGTATGGTACTTACCTAATTCATCAAAAATACGACAGGTTTTACGTGAGGTATAAAAATATACATTTATTATTATTGTTTTGCACCTCCCCTGTATTATTTGTTTACAATCTTATAAATGACATTTCTTAAATTACCAACTGACAGACAGGCGTCAAACCTTGTTGAAGTTTGGATTTTTACCTAGTTACAAACAAATAGTTAACAAAGCGCTTGCGCGTTGCCTATGACTACAGCCATTATTAAAATAATTACCTAGGTTACTTATAAACAGAACTCAAAGCGCATGTGCATTGACATAACAACGTTAATGTTGATTAGTTGCCCCTAGCTACATATCAACAGTACGCAATACGCATGCACTGTCAAAAACGTAAACAAACCCTATAGGATGTTACAAAAACCATTAACCGACTGCAAAAATATGGTCTTCGAGTAATTCATTTAGTAATTTTATGCCATAAAACATGTATTTAGGCACTTGAAATGCACGTCATTACATTGTACTCGAGTTCCCCGTCAACCAGTTTTAAGGTTTGCTCTTCGTTGTGATACATACTGTATATATATCGGTTATATATATCGAGTTAAAATGTAGACCTCCGCTGTCACTGCGGTCAATAATTTATTTGGCAAATAAACTGCAATGGTCAATTTACTGAAGAAGCTGCCTAAACTTTATCCATTATTATGCCTTTTTTTTCGACATATACCTACTTACTACGAGTAGTTACCAACAATGACAATAATTGGCAATTAAATGTTTGAACGCTTAAATACTAACATAATATGGATCAATTTTCGAAATAAACTATTTCATTTCATTTCAAATAAAACCAGATTCGTGAAAACATATTCATTTTAAAAACTTGCACATCGATTGAACTTTCCCATCCCTAGCTGTCTTTTATACATGCCTACGGCGACAGTGACACGGAAAAATGTAGAAATTATAAGCATAATTTTTAAATCCTTTATTATGAAACAATGGATTCATATAGCTGCTTAAAAAGTAAATGTATGAACAAACAAAGGGTCAACAAGTTGACATGAGTACAAAATAATTTTTAAATTCTATTATTTTACCATTTAGTAAGCGGTTGAAACTTTTTCTTGTATACAAGACGACGGCGTTAGTGTATCGTACTATCGTTGTCTAGTATAGGTGACAACGGCGGTCAAAGGGTTATGGATGTTACATCAGAACTCCGTCATTACTGAACCGATTTGAATTTTTTGTTTGTTTTCTGAAAGTAGATAGTTCCAGGTTGGTCCCGTTTTTTCAAAATCCATTTACTAATGATGGAATCTATGAGGAATTGAGAGAACTCCTTAAATTTTAACGGCACATGCATGCTGATTTGAGGGTTTCTTTAAGTAACTTGAACATTGTTTTGGGGGAGCCAACATTTTGATGAAGTGGACCTGATGATAAAGAGCAGGGATGGCAAAATGGAACTGGTCGATAAACCTAGCTCTACTTATTATTCTAGTTGTGACATTCATGATGAGGTTTACAGGAACATATCCGACTTTTGTAGTAATCAGGTACCTATGTACAAAGCGTTCAATACGGGGTGCAAATCTATATAAATAACGTGTTAAGAGTCCTTCACGGCCTAGTAAAGGGTTAAATTATTTCAAAATAGTGCCACTTACTATTTACAAAAACACATTACCCCTCTAATTTTCAAAAAAATAGAATCTACACATCACTGATAAATTGGTTAGAATGGAATGTTCATCTTTTAACATGGAAATTAATCATTTATTAAATATAATAAATGTTTTCACACACTACTATATATAGGTAAATTAAAAGAGATGTAATATGTATACAACAGAAAAAGTAACCGGTCGCTGTAAAAGTGGAAAAGGAGGTCGCTGGCTCCTGCTTTCGCGGCAGAAGCAGGAGGTCGCTGGTTCGATCCCAGCTCTGGGCACTGGGGGCCGTGGTCACTTTTTCTGTAGTATATGACATCTCTTTCAATTTATAATCAATTCTAGTATTGGTTTCGCGCCATACAAACTCATATTAATTAATGGCAATGGCGCTTGACAAGGACCCACGCATGGAGTGGCGCCGCTTAGTGAGTGAAAATACGGTAGTCCTAGCTAATTGATAACCTCCTCCGTTTAGAAATTGAAGTCAGTTAAAAATACGTTTCCTTGGAGGAAAAACGAAAAATTTAAAAGTATGAGAGGTTAATTGAGTGCCGAGCTGATCAAACGCTCGATACACCTAGCTAACAAACTATATCTACCTAAAAAGTATGTTAGCTTTCAAATACGAAATTCTAATATATATGGGCATTTTCAAAAATAGGGTAACATTTCCTTTTTTTTAAATATAGGAAGTTTTTGATTTTTCATAACCAGAATCACGAGTACTATTGTTTTAAAAAAAGAAAAAGAGTGTCCTGTTTTTTTGGTCAGCTTTGTAACGCATTTTTTCTTACATTTTGTATAGGCCGTTACTGTCAATTTTTTTTTGTATGGAAAATCGAGGACCCATTTTCTTTGAATGGCTTACATTTTTACATTTAGCACAGCGTGCAGCTGTTACTTTCTTACCTCTTAAAGGCATCTCTATTTTCAGCTAGAGTTTGCTCATCTGTTGCTCCGCTTTTATAGTAGTCTCCAGTGGATTTCGACAACATCGACAAAGCAGCGTGTTCTAAGTCTTTGACACTGACGTACTTTTCCATGGTTATAGCGATTCTTAAATTGAAATCTGGAACTAGACGTAATAATTAGCGTGGTTAGCACAAATTACATAAGTATATTAATACGGCAGTGTGCTACAAATCGGACGAGATATCAGATGTCACAGGTCGCGCTCTGAGTATTTTATGAACGATCATTGGCTGCAACTGTAATTAAGTAGTGTAAGATAGTTGATTCTTATCTTAAATATTAGTGTTCTCTAAGCATGCCAAATCAAATATTGTCGTCCTGTTCATATTGTTCTCGCCTAGCGCAAATAAGATAGTTATTATTAGTTATCTTTAGACCGCCATTACACTGGTAAGTTTTACTTACGTAAGTAGGGACGCAGCTATCAAGAATAAGACAGTTATCTTCATGTCTTATTCTTGCATATAGCTGCGTCCCTACTTACGGATGTAAAACTTACCATAATGTTGGTCTTACACCCATAATAAAAAACAAGGAATAAAACTACTGTAATGTTAAATTTAATTATTTTTAATTCTTGATTTTAATATTATAATATCTGTGAGAATGCTGTTCTTCAACATTCTTTTATAATTTCAAATGTTATTCGTTACATATTCGCCATAGAAATGTTATACAAAACTCAACTGTTCTTATAGTAAGTCTATTTGTTAAGTCATTTTACACTGTTCAGACGAAACTAGCTTTGCGGCCTACATAAGGTACATATAAAAATAAAGCAAATGAACATATTCATGTAATATACTCACTAGTTTTAATTTCTATTAGGCGAAACCATTCACGAGTTTCAAACTCGTTTACGTTTACTCAAACATACGCGATGTAATGTTTATATATACAAAGTGTTGAAACTCGCAAAAGCAAGGTATCGCTCGTTTATTGTAAATGCTAGACTTCGCATTGATTTCTTGATACATGTACTATATCTCCTATCTAAGCCTAAGATCAATCACATTTTATTCCATTTAACAAAACATCGTTAACGCACACTTTCTATAAAAAATACAAAACAGTTCAATTTTTAACTATTAAACAGGGTCTCCAAATCTTCCCTAATCTAAGTGTGTAATATTTTGATCTTTGGTTTAAAACGAACAGCTTTTATAACCAGATTGAATTACATAAACAGTGATAATGCAGTCAAAACTGATCATACGGTGCGTACAGAAGCGATCTATCATCATTATATTATTTAATATTTCAACAAACTTGTTAAAAGCCAAAAAGGATTAATAACCAATTAAATATGGAGTATGGGTAGTAAGAACCAAAAAACAAGGAGTCGTGAATTATAATCATGTCAATTCACAGACCCCAGGTGAAAAGAAAGTTGAGCAACTGAAAGTTAAATAAGGCACACCGTCGACAAGACTAAAATTACATTACACCTGTTATTAGATACAATAAAATGTTTACTTACAAAAAATAATAAAAAAATAACAGAAAAAAATGTGTAGTCGATGTCACTTGACTGTGGACTAATGACTTGAAATTGTATTCATCGGTTTATATACAGTGTATACACAGTAACCTGCCTAACATTTGTCGTGATAGGTAGCCAAACACGATGCCAAAGTCACTAGCAAGAGTGAGAAAAAAAGAGGAAAAATTGTTTAGGAAAAATTACATTACATACTATTTATTAATCTTAAAACAAAGCAGAACAATGACAGTGGCAAAACTTTCCTGTACGACTAGTCATTTACAATACTTAGTACCTACAATGTGTGTATGAGATTTTAACTAATTATTTCAAAAAGTCATAAAATGATTAATATTTTATTAGAATGTCTGTGCAATAGTCATACCGCGCAACGAACATACTACATTAGAGTTAAGGGTCTTCTCGTTAAATATCTGTATTCTGCAAATTATGTTTCTTTGTAGGAATTGCGTAAGCAACCGTTACACTCAAGCTGCCGATTCAAATCATACGTGAATGCATATACCGGGTGTGGCAGTAAATTTAATCGCTGGTAGTACTCCTCGAACCTAACAACTTTCTTTCAACAACTTTAGTATTTTCAATGTACGTGAACATCAGCCTAATTGACGTTTCTTGTCATAGTACAAAAATGACAAAATTCGCAGTACATTGCGTCTTCCAAAAAACTTGAAAGTGTAAGAAAATCAAAACACACGTTATTTTTAAAAGTCGCTGAACAAACGTTGTTCAATTTGGCGAGGACTACCTACGTTTAAATTTATTGCTCCTGTTACAGGCAACACCCGGTATAAATATATGCTTGATTTTTGCGACTTCAGTAAGTAGGTACCTAAGTAGCCAAATACATCTACCGAACAAATAGACTATTAAGTCAATTGGGTCAAGTGTACGCTTGACCTGGATTTTCGCTTGATAGCGAAACATTTTTCACAGTATTTTTTTTAATGATTAAGAGTGTACAAATACAAATCAAGCCCTTTCAAATGATATCCCACACGCCCCGGTAACTAATTTATTATTTTAGGCCCCTCTTTTATCGGGCATTTTTCATAGAAAATTATTTTTTTATTAATTAATATATGTATAGATTTTTTTCTGTGAATTAAAATTTTCGTAATAGAAGTAAAAAGGGGTGTTATTGAAGTTAAGGGTTATGTTACCGCGGACAGTGTACCTAAATCAAGTATTAAAATTGCTTTCATAGAAAATTATTTTTTTATTAATTAATATATGTATAGATTTTTTTCTGTGAATTAAAATTTTCGTAATAGAAGTAAAAAGGGGTGTTATTGAAGTTAAGGGTTATGTTACCGCGGACAGTGTACCTAAATCAAGTATTAAAATTGCTACTGCATCTAGTTTTTAACATTCTATTCCTAAATATATATCATGGCTACTTTCTGCATAATGTGCCCATAGTGTGCTAGCTAGTAGTGATTAGTTATATGAGTTCGAATATAAACAAAAATAAGATAAACTTATGCGCTGCGAGGTTATCCATGCAAATTAGGGGCATAAGCCGCCTTCTTGTATAGTATCCAACTGGCTATTTAGTTATTTTTTCTAGCCGCTGCTATTGAAAGATTAAATGGCAAGGGATCTACAGCTACATATCTAGATGATCCGGGAAGGTTTATGGGAGCGCACGGAAAGCAGTGTATTACCTAATTTTGAAGATAAAAATAAGCAACATACACCTCTGGCTCTGGCGCGTATTAGCCTGAGCATGAACCCTGTGGCCATCACGCACACGAAGTAACCCTAAAACACAGTCTGTGCTGTATAACCACAGAGAAGTGGGGCAGTCTTCAAGCTGCATATAGACTCTTCTTTCAAAAGGTCTTTGCCTACTACTGGATTCAATAAGACGTACGTAGTAAATACATCGTTTGGGATAAAGCCCCAGGGCTAGCCCAATATGGGATCGTACGCAACATAAATATCATAATATGAAATATAACGCATTTAAAATCTTTTGACGTCAATGCGCTGACAGATATCAAATTGAATGACATGTTCTGAGTTTTAACTATTGCATAGTATGTATATAGTTTTTATGACATCTTTAGCATGCAGTTCTATATTGTCAAGGGGCCATTTCCCGAACGGTATTTAGGCTAATTATTACACTGTCAAATCATATAGGTTTCCATGGCAACATTAATATTAGTCTAATACCTTTCGAGAAATTGGCCCCTGGAGATGCACAACACGTCATAGGTGAAGAAAATTAACGATAGGTATGCACTCGAAACGCCGCACCACAGTAAAGACGACACGACATTAATTAAACGACGTGCTTATCAAAAAGTTAAAATTCATAGAAGCCATCATCCGAGCCGTGTGTCTACGTAATAACCGAGTTAAAAACAAATAACGTGTGGCTAGCGCACTCACTACAATGTGATATAAGAGATAATGAAACAATTTCTTATGAAGGATACATAATGTCATTACAAAGTTAGTAAAATCATTACGGCTTGATAGATCGAGCAAAGTTTTGGAAAGGTTTAAAGTAAGTGATTGTAAACCACCTAAAACATCAACGAAAGGCGGTTGTTTAAGTTTTGAAACTCGAAAAAGCTGATGAGATGAAACTGAAGACTGAATACAGGAACAAAGATTCTAGCCTTACATATATAGCGATTGCGTGCCAGTATGCCATAGATACTGGCCGGTCGTCGATCTTACATTGTTAAGTAAGCAGTGGTTACCTACGTATTAAATATTTTTTCAAAGTGATTCTTTATTAGTTTCATGGGAGAGACGTTTCGAGTACTTTCATAGCCAATTGCAATGTGCACTTAATACACAAAGGAGAACATCTAACGTCTATATCGTGTGTTCATATTTGTCCAAATAACATCCCGAATTCTGTAAAAAAAATGAAATTTACATACCATAGTAACTGTATATGTTATTTATTAATATATTAACAAAACAGTTTAACGGGATGCTGATTGTATACCCGAAATAGCTAACTATACATAACATCAGAGTTATCCTAAACACGTATTGTCTGTTCTTTTATCTTTAGTAAAAAATTGTTACTGACAATATATACCTACATAAAATCTTACAAGAATCATAATCAAACTGAAGGACATTTACAACAAAAACAAAAAAAAACTTCATTACATCTTCGTACTGTAATGAATCAATATGCACATGCTTAGTACTTACTGTAAGAATTCTTGGCTATCCCGATTACTAATCAATGACAATATTGAGTAATTTCGACCACGTTAAATCAACGTGAACGATGGTCAAATCGGTAAATATAAATAACATCATCTTTCCTGTCGGCTTTCCAGTTGCGTCATTCTCTCTTATGATTGCGTCACATACTCATGTATGAAATCATGCTATGACATTACTTACCAAAAATGTAAGAACCCATGAATCAATTTATTAAGTGCAACGATTTTAAGTTTTTCTATTAATTTAGCCGACCCTATGGGTGACCATTGTAAATAACCATCAAAACATGTTTAATAGTAGAGACCTCATGGAATGCAGTTGAATAATTCAAAAATATTCACTCCAATGGTTTTACTTAATCAGATCAGTTACTTGAAATGAGGATATACTAAGGCTCAGGGAAATAATATCCCCATACTATGTCCCAGAGACAGAATGTCTTATTGGCAAAGAAAAGACAGACTTATTTTACAGGTCGGGATCGGAAGCACATGTACTACAACTTCATCACCTCACCCACCCATCAAGAGTACAGGAGCAAATCTCACCCCTCTCTTATCTGTTATACAGAAAATGATTCTGTAAGTCCGCCACTCCTACAATAACTTTGTATTGTTCGTAAATAAGGGGAATATGTCAATATAATAAGCCCACCTGATGCACATAAGTGCTTCTCGTATAATCGTTATCGTATATGTATTGTTTATATAATAGTGATCAATGCCACAAAGAAAAAGGATTCATGTTTTATTTATTATTTCAAATTATGCGGATCTACTATTTTAGTCGGTAATGGTTCTACGGCACAACCACTTTACGGAGCACGTTATGCGCAAAATACCCATATAACTATAGAAAAATAATATAATACTATGTCTAATATCAGTAATATCAATGGGGTAAACCGTAGCCACTATAGATTTTCTAGTTTTATTTTTGAATACCGAGAACTCGTAGTCACCGCTAGTTGTTTGAGACTCAAGACTGGCAATAGTTATCTTGGCCTCAGCTCACGACGTTAAAGTAACCTTGCTTTTATTGGATTTGTATGTAATTTTATATTTAAGGACCTAAAGTAAATAAAAATAATCTGCTATAACATCACCTCGAAGTTACTAAGGCTACATGCAACGTACATAATTATAATCAAACCCTGATCCCCAACGGATTTGCAAATTGCAAAAGATAATAAACCGCCTTCCATCTAATTTAATAGTAATAGTTTTTGACATTAACGTAGCTATTATTATAAGTAATGTATGTTATAGGGGTAATTGGTTATGTTAGATTCCGACTAAGCAAGTTTGCATATAAATCTGACGTATAAAATAACACTCAAAATGTTTGACATTTCATTTGCTTCGAAGACATAGTGGTTTGACTCAATAACTACTTACTAATGACAACTTGTACCCAATGTGGACTGCAACAGTGGTTAACCAAGGGAGGAAAAGCACTCATTTCCGTCGAGGTAGTTTGGCACTAGAAAGTATTGACAGGGCCGATAGTCCGAGACTGAAATGTACCCTTCACTCTAGTAAAACACTCCACTTTTCAGATGCAAAGCAAAATAAAAGTGTATTTAAAAACATATCTAAACATAACCTTTAGTACGAGTCTCGAAGAAGCTTTTGCTTCAAAAATTTGATTTAAGGCCGTCATTCGGGATATAAATGGAGCATTCCACGGAATTGTCTACCGCGTGTCCCGTACGAACACGAATTTTATGACGATTGTAAGTTTTGGAGTTACTTTCTTTGCGGCGTAAAAAAATACTCAGAGAACTAACTATCGACTTAAAACGTAGAAAATAATTCTTTAACTAACTAAAAAAAAGCGTTTGTACGGGACAGCCCCGTGGAATGCTTCAAATATGCAATGAATTCATTTTAAACCGAATTGTCATTAGTAACCCTAAGAAAAAATGCATTTGCTAAGTCATATGTCCTAGTGCATGCATAGGTAAACAATGACTTACTTTCAGAGCATGAGATATGAAAAAAAGAATGAAACGTTCAATAAGAACGCATACCGTGGCATACAGAGTTTCCACGATTTCTATGTAGAAATCGTGGAAACTCGGTATGCCACTCAGAAGTCACGAATCGTAGGCGGCATTCGTGAATCCAGGCGAGAAAATCATTAGGATGATTTGTAAAAGCACGGTGGAAAGCATGTGCAAAGGAATCGGTTGCCGTGAATACTGAGAAGAAACGAAAAGTGCTCAAATCTTCAAAACACAGATATAACATGAAAACTATGTCTCAACGGGTGCATGACTTGTGGCAGCACGATTTTCATTTCATTCACGTAGTCGAAACCTAACTCGGGGTATATTTTTGAGATTTCATAGGAATATTCTTCTTTATTTGGAAACCGCCATAGGGACCTAAAAGTTGGGCTCGCAATTATTAGTTTCCCCGCGGGGTAATTATATCATAGATAAAAGCTATTGACATAATTAATCAAGTACAATACCATGATTCTAGAACAACAAGTGAAAAGGCGGCTATATGCAAAAAACATAAGCACATCTTGTCTGTAATTGTAAAATAGAAACGGAATTTGTTGTAAAAAATCGGTATGAATAGAAATAAATAAATATCATAGTCATTAATTCATTATCGTTACATAATAACGTGGATGGCTTAATGATTTTCTGCCAGTATAACTAAATATTTCATTTTAAATAAACGTGGTTGCTAGTATAAACTGTTCAAACTTTTAGGTTTAAGCGCAAAAATAAGAACGCATACCGTGGCATACAGAGTTTCCACGATTTCTACATAGAAATCGTGGAAACTCGGTATGCCACTCAGAAGTCACGAATCGTAGGCGGCATTCGTGAATCCACGCGAGAAAATCATTAGGATGATTTGTAAAAGCACGGTGGAAAGCATGTGCAAAGGAATCGGTTGCCGTGAATACTGAGAAGAAACGAAAAGTGCTCAAATCTTCAAAACACAGATATAACATGAAAACTATGTCTCAACGGGTGCATGACTTGTGGCAGCACGATTTTCATTTCATTCACGTAGTCGAAACCTAACTCGGGGTATATTTTTGAGATTTCATAGGAATATTCTTCTTTATTTGGAAACCGCCATAGGGACCTAAAAGTTGGGCTCGCAATTATTAGTTTCCCCGCGGGGTAATTATATCATAGATAAAAGCTATTGACATAATTAATCAAGTACAATACCATGATTCTAGAACAACAAGTGAAAAGGCGGCTATATGCAAAAAACATAAGCACATCTTGTCTGTAATTGTAAAATAGAAACGGAATTTGTTGTAAAAAATCGGTATGAATAGAAATAAATAAATATCATAGTCATTAATTCATTATCGTTACATAATAACGTGGATGGCTTAATGATTTTCTGCCAGTATAACTAAATATTTCATTTTAAATAAACGTGGTTGCTAGTATAAACTGTTCAAACTTTTAGGTTTAAGCGCAAAAATATAAAGTGTGACGTCGACTGTAAAACGTTTCAATTTGGCAAATCGGTTAATAGTACATTATTGCAGAGGCCGGGAAACCGAATTTCGTGGATGAGTATTTTTCGTCGGACATAACGTAAATTAACTGAATAAATCCCAACATGTTTCCAAATTCTAAGTTCTTGACATACACAAGTGTCTGGTTTAGCCAAACACATCACGTCATTGTCGCGAATTAGCACCCTCCTAGGAATATAAGAAATGGCACACGTAATAATGAATGAACCGCAGTCCATCACTATATACCTACTCTTACGCGGTTAGTAGTTAACATACGCTTATTATTAACATTTCCATTTTGCAGATTATTTTCCAACATCACATGTTTATACTATAGAAACCAAAATCGCTTGAACAAAAATGAGTATGTCCATAAATCACAATCAATAAAGGACACACATCACTTGGAAATTGTACAATATTTGTATTGTACAGTTTACCAGATCGTCATGCTAAGCATTTTTACATTCAATTTGATTTGTTATGTCAACAGTTTCGTTGTCGTATGTTTGAAAGTAGGCAAATAAGGACAAACGCGATTATAAGCGGATTGAGAGGCTCGGTCACATTATGCTTAACGTTTAATTGTATCTTTGTAAAGGCATCTTGCGGAAGTTGAAAGCAGTACAAAATGGAAATGAGTTAGCAGGCCTTGCATCAATATTCGGTAGTTACATAAGTAGATATCATATTTCAGTGTATACTTTTGTGTAAGTCCATACTTTCGGTATCGTTTTTAGTTGAATTAATATCTATTGAACTTAATTCAAGTCTGATGGCTTTGCATTTGACATGTCGTCGCTATACTTGCTCAACCTCGTATCTGCAATATTCATTTGATGGAAATGTCACTTTTCTTTCACTCTAAATATGCTTTTACATACTATCAAATGATTGTTGCAGAAGTTGCAGATACAAGGTTGAGTATGTTTGCGTTTATGTATAGCAACGATATTTCATATTCGAAATCGGTGTGCAGGATTAAATGTCATTAACAGCTTGCTCTCCCAAATACTACAATTTCCACACCAACCTCGCTCTATACCAAATATCTTATAAACAAATATCTGGTACATCTATGTTTTAAGATGTCATTTTGGTAATTTGAAGTTAAGCTGATTGACTATTATCTCACTTAATTTTTGTGGGTTGCACATATGTCCCTCGATATTAAATTGAAGTTTTATTACAGTGGTATCCAGAATCGACTCTTAATCGAGTTTAGAAAAATATAAAACAAAACTTTTAAAAGTAACTTTTTTACCGTGTAGAATCTAAACATTAAGTATACCGTAACGCGGTAATTTCAATAATACACACCCACGAATGCCAGTTTTATTCTAATAATTTTGGATACCACTGCAGACCATTTTCCATTTTTAGCCTAGACAGTGAAAGTATTAAACTTCACATTAAATTAGACAACTATATAGATATACATAGGTCGCTATGAAAGCAAAGAATATTAATATAACCTTAATTAGAGAGTAATAAATACTATGGTACTTTATAAGCGCGACGTTAAATAACAAAAAATAGTGTCACTTCGACGACGCTTTTTATGCTAAACGTGTAAAGGGCGATGATCACTTAGTGAACAACTCGCAAAGTCGTCGGGGTGACACTTTCTGTACATTTCAGGGCGAGAAACAATATTTGTTTTAATACTTAATTATAAATGCCCTTTTGAACGAACTTTACATATATCGTTAACATCACAGAACGAAGCTACGGCTAAGCATAAATCCCGGGTCCGAGACCATTACGGAGGCGTAGGTCGAGCCGTCCCCGCGGCTATGTACATAATCTGTAGGAGCAAAATAAATACTTGTAGTTCGCGGACGGGCGAAGCCGTTCGGCGGGGGACCGGAGGAGGCGGTCGGCGATTCGAGGACGGCTTCCGCGGAGGCAGCGGCGGCGGCGACGGCGACTTCGATGCGCGCGGCAACGGGAGCAGAGCTCAAATAGCCGCGTGCGGATCACGGCAGGACGGGCCGGCCGGGGTGAGCGGCGAGACCGTGGCGGCCGGCGTGTCGGGTGTGTCGAGCGTAGTCGGGAACCAGGGCGATGTGGGTGACGCGGGCGATGCGGGAGCGGCGGAGGGCACACGGGGCGCCGATGGTGAACCCGCTTCGACGTCGACCGCGGGCTCTTCATCACCGCTCTCCGTGCCCGCCACCACCTCTACCTCGCCCTCTACAGTTTCTCGAGGCTCCTCTTCCTCGTCTTCATCCTCCGGGTACAGCTGGTAAGCTCTGTCGACAAAAAAGAGGTGAGAGTTGTTTTTCATTTTCAGTTGGTTTAGAATTCCTGGATTTGCTTCACGGAACTCTTATCGGGTCACTTCTGTCAGTCCATCACAACATCGAATTTTCTCAATAGTCACATGTGTTATATTTGACATGAATATTATTTATTTTAAATAATTTCTTACTTTTCGAGCGTTTTTCGTGCTGAATTGCTTCTTTCTAGGAAGTACCCACTGGACGTTTCATTGGAAGTACCCGGTGGTGACCAGGTGCCATACCCGTAACCTCCAGGTCCATATTTCTGCAAAAACGAAAGCCCTTTACGACATATTCTAAAAATATATAGTCAAAAAGATTACTCACGTATATTTAACTGCATTACTAGTACAGTTCTACACGTATTCAATATTAATGCGTAACTTATTTATTACAGACTTCATTCGTTCCATCCTGACTTTCCGTCGACTTGAACAGACGTGTTTGGCGGTCAAAGGGGAATACTTATACATAGATAAATGCAGTACTAACGCGGTCGAGTTCATCTTGCAGCCATGCAAGCAGTTGGCGCCAGCGGCGCCGCGCCTCGGGCTGCGCGTGCACAGCGCGCACGGCGCTGGGAGCGCGGCACATCACACCCACCACTAGCTTTACGCATGCGTACGCGCGCTTCTGGTAGTGGCCGCGCGCGCGCGACGCCGTCTCCAGCAGCCCTGGTCGTTCTTCGGAAACGCCCTGTACGAAAACAATTTGAAAACTGATGTGAAAGCTCTAGCTTTTGCAGCTTTTCCTGTTCTCTCTGTCAATTAGATGACTGACAGAGATATAACAAATAATTTACATTACAACCTTGTCTACCAATTCCATAAGGAAATCGCCAAGCAATTGAATAACACTGTTGTTTTTTTATTTATTTATATACTTGGCATACGACATGTTCCACATTGAGCTGCCATTCGTGTATGCAACCGCTCATAATTGATTCCTAAAATTCTCAGGTCTATTATTATAAAACTCGACTACGTGTCAATTTGTAACGCCGACCCTTGAATGTTAAGTTCCCTTATTTATCAGTGTTGAGCAAAATATTACTATCACAGTATCAGTAAGGATAGGGCTGGTTTTAGTGTTACCATCAGCAACGACAGGTCGGTAAGGATGGTCAGCACAGACCGTCGGCACAAGTTGTGCTCTGCTTGATAAAAAAACGCTCAAGCGCGAGTGGTTCTCAGCTCAATAAGTACTAAAACGCCTACAGAAAACAGGCGCGCGAGCAGCTATCGGCGCTAGCCGCTCAACGGCGCCAACGGACGCGTATCCGTCAGCGCTCAGCTATCCCCGTTATTCTAAAATGCTTTCTGAAAATCACGTTACGCGTCTGGCTTTGACTTGCCGTTGCTGAAGTGCTGCTTCGCCCTAAACTTTAACTTGCGACTCCTACTTGGCTCATACTCGAATTTTGATTATACTTTTATACGATATGTCCGTGAAAGTTAAAAATACCCCAAGAACAATAGAAGCATCTTAGTAAAATGTAGCTGGGTTTACCTTAATGACATTATGTATGCGATGCTGCTGCCAGCTGTCCTCCATAAGCAGCAGCGCCGTGAGCGCGTCCGAGTGACGGCGCAGCTCGTGGCAGTACGCGTACGCCATCTGCCACAGCAGCTCGGCCAGCGCCATGCGCGACCAGCCCGCGTGTTCCCAGCACAGGAACTGCAGGAGTCGTATGCTCTCCTCGCACACACAACACTCTTCCGTCAATTTCTTCATATAGGTCCTGGACAAAAATTTGGGAGATTTAAATTAAAGAAGGATATGTTGGAGGAGCTTGGATCGCTGGTTCGAATTCGATTCCGAGACCCAGTGTCGTTATTCAAATTTTTTTGACCAATTTTAACAATGTCAGAAGTTTGTGTCAATAGTGCTACTTCGATGCTCAAAGTGTACGCTATTTCCAACGTAGCTAGGAACCATACAACCAGGGCTAGATTTAGGCGGTAGTCAGTTACAATGTTCTAGACAGACACAACATTACACATTATATAGGCTTGGCCGTTGTTGCATGGAGAAAAATAAAAGTTATACTATCAAAAGTTGCGGAATAATACGTAGATCACGATCATATAATTATATTTATAAATATGTACCTAAAAAAAGATGTAAATATTTACTTTAAAAAATTGAATATTTTTAAATATAACTGCTGGTAGGGGGCTAGCTAGATTTTTTAGACTATTTTTCTCATAGTCTACGTAAAATTACGCACATTTGAAGAGGCATTGCATTCCGATCCGAAATTTGGATAAATGAATGAATGAAATCGTTTATTTCGGAAATTGATCCATATTATGTTAGTAAAGCTTATTCTAATTTAAATAACTATTGTGGAATGTGAAGAATTAGTGGAATGTATAATTATAATTGGAAGTAACGTGCACAGACATCGAGTGAGCTACGTTTTATGGTTGTTATGGGATACGTTTTAGTGCCAGACTTGAACAGTAATACCTCACTCTTCCTAACATTGTATTTAAATGCATGGGCCACAGCATACCTTTCACATATTGAAAGCAATGGCCCATCACCCTAATACAAACTAATAAGTCACTAGCTGACCCGTGGAACTTCGCTCAAACCTTCCTTGGACTGCCACAAATTTCAATATCAAAATATAAGAAATGGGTTCAGTATATCGGATGTTATGCTATCACATACATCTGGGTGATTCATTTACCAACCCTTATTGGTGTGACTCAGTCTGTCTGTCACATCGTTAAATAGGGTACATTACATCATTCCGAATAACTACATGCCGAATTTTTAAATTTCGAATTTTATAATCCTGATTCTGAAAATTCCGCCCTATCAAAACTGCGACCCACGAAACGACAAATATTTAAAATTCCGAATAGAAAAACCGATTATTAAAATTCCGAATAACATATTGCCGAATCAGTATTAGATTCGGGATTATGTTAGTCGGAATTTTGAATATTCATGCTTTCATGAGTCGGAATTTTAATGATCGCAGTTTGAATATGTTATATTATAAAATTCGGGATTTGGATATACAGGATTTTAAAAATTCGGGATTATAAAAATCGGGATTATGAAAATCGGAAAATAATATTTCGGAATATTTGGGTGTTGCGTTAAATATCTCGAGAACTTACTACCGATTTAAAATTTGGAATAGTTATATAAACAAGAACAACCCAGACAAATTGAGAGGATTTGTCAAATATTTAAATTTATTTTCAATGAAAAACGCTCGATAAAAGAGGGGCAGAAATTAAAAGTTTAGTTACTGGGTCATGTTGGGTATAATCTTTATACATGTGGGTGACGTCAAATTTCTACTTCGATGTACCCTCGATTTCCGTCAGGGGTAAAACAATACTGATGGTGTCTGTATGAAAATGTAGATAAATGGGATGTTGGATCATACCCAGTCCTGTTATAAAGTATGTCAGCAGCCGGAGCGGAGAGCAGCGGCCTTTGCACGTTGGAGGTGGCGGTGACGGTGGGCGGCGGGTCGCAGAAGGGGTTCGGCAGCGGGGGCGCACCCTCCGCCACGTTTGCGGACTGGCAGCGCGCATTCACGTCGCAACATCGCACCAGCAGTGACACAAGCTGCAGAACACACACAAATATTTAAAAAAAACTTTTTCAATACAGTTGCTCAAAAAGTGCCCTTTTTTAACTGTTTTGCGTGCGCAAAGTTTGTTTTTGCGAACTAGTGCTTTTTACTTTTCCAATTTTTTTAAATTTAGTTGTGTTCCAATTCGTGACTGCTTACCGAAGAGTATTATAGTTCGTTAACTTTACCAAGCCGTAATAAAACTAAATACATACTATTAACGCAAAAATATTAAAGATATTGATATTTCATATTTCAATAATTACTTCATCATAATAATGATCATTCATTAAAAATATTAACATTGAAAACAGTTCTTATAAATCTGTGTGTATGAAACGGAACAGAGCCAACGAAACGTCAGTCAAAGTAGAGGCGTTTTTCAATCAGGTAAACATGTTCGAAGGTCCTATAAGACATGATGATACGATTTGTCACATGCGATTTATTATTTCGTTTATGATAAATAATTATTATGAGATTGAAAATGAGAAAGTAAAGAAGATAAGATAAACATTTTGATGATGTTCTTAATATATCAACTGTATTACAATCGTGTCACGGAAATTGTAAAAAAAACTTTCAAATTCGTTCTTATGTATTTAAAAATTTTTCGCATCTGTATTGAAAAACGTCGTTCGATTCACGTGCGAATATGTCATTTTTCACTTGTCCCGAGTATTGCCACTCGCCTACGGCTCGTGGCAAGTAATGACATACTTTCCGCACTAGCATCGAAATGTACTATTTTTAAAACAGACTTCGAAAAGTGAAAAATAATTTATGAAAGAATATATACTACATTTTAGTTCTTCTGCATTGATATTTTTTTTACAGTATTGTTTGTTGATATTGCCTATTCTTGTTTATAGGTAACTCCATTTATGTAAACCTTAATCTTACGCAAGACCTACATGCCACTAATAATATACCTACGTTTATTTATTTATTTATGAATGTACATACATTTATTACATTATATTTATTATGTAATAATAACCCCCTACTGTTGATTTGTGAACTCTATATAATATGTACTTCTACGATCTTGTACCAACTATAAGAATGACCCAAAGGTTGGCTGACATAATAATGCTTCAATGTATTAAAGTCTCGAGTTATAAACACCATTACTACTACAATCAAAATTTAAATAAAAAATATACATTAAGAAACGCATTTACCTGATGTATTTTTGCAGACTCCGGATATTGGTATTTTCCCAGTGACGAGGATGAATCGTCCATGCACACTGACAAAACTATGTCCAGAATTCTTAGCTGAAAAATAACAATGTTAACTTGAGCAAGCAACACAAACAGTCAGCTTCCCTTTAATTTATATTTTATACTAACACTCGGAAGGCAATTATTTATTTAGAGATCGGCTAAGATATCTTTGCCCCATATATATTTTTTTATTTGTAAGTCGGTATATCACAACACTGAAGACAGGGCACTAATTAGTATTTTTACTTGTATATCCGCCCGTCCGTCTGTCAACAGACTGTACCTCATGAACCGTGATAGTTAAATAGTAAATATTTTTACGGATGATGTATTTCTGTTACCGCTATAAAATCAAATACGAAAAAATAGAATAAAAAAAAGGGGGGCCCCGATACAACAAACGTGTTTTTTTGCTCGATATTGATAACGGCATCAGGTATATTCACAGAACATTTAGTTTTATATTCACTTTAAAACTTAATTTTTAACTTAAAACAAAACAAATATTTAAGGGTGTATTTCCTATACAACAAATGTGTTTTTCGTCGTTTTTATGGATCAATAGCTTTTGCCCGCGACTCTGTCCGCGTGAAATTAGTAATTACGGCAGCCAATTTTTTCTAATCCGCTTACTTTTTAAATAATAAAAATAATTAATGCTTATTTCCTTTAGTCACGGAATCACGGATGAAGAGCCGAAGGGCTAGCCCGATCTCACTAATTCTTTTTTTGTTGCGTAAAGCCGTTGATCCATTGGCGAGCAAGACCGCTGCTACGCCAACGAACTCGCGAGCCAAAAGTCAAAACCGCCAATGGAGCATTTAAAAGTCTGCGGACTTAAACACCGTCGGATTGCTCGCCGGCTCTTTGTGCATGCTTGAAATTCTAAGGCCGCGGTGCGAAAAACCGCCAGTGGATCACGCGAGCCGGCGAGCCGACAGTCTTTTCGTGACCTCGGTGACCAATGGACGTGCTGCGCAGCGACATCCACAACGTATACTTAAACACAAAAATGGATTTACGCTCGTTTCGCCACGAGTTAGTATTAGATTTTATACACTGTCTCAAGGGACATGACTGTCTATGGAAATACACATACAACTACTCGTAGTAAGTAGGTATATGTCGAAAAAAGGCATAATAATGGATAAAGTGTAGGCAGCTTCTTCAGTAAATTGACCATTACGGTTTATTTGCCGAATAAATTATTGACCGCAGTGACAGCGGAGGTCTACATTTTAACTCGATATATATATATATATATATATATATATATATATATATAACCGATATATACAGTATGTATCACAACGAAGAGCAAACCTTAAAACTGGTTGACGGGGAACTCGAGTACAATGTAATGACGTGCATTTCACGTGCCTAAATATATGTTTTATGGCATAAAATTACTAAATGAATTACTCGAAGACCATATTATTGCAGTCGGTTAATGGTTTTTGTAACATCCTATAGGGTTTGTTTACGTTTTTGATTGTTGACAGTGCATGCGTATTGCGTACTGTTGATATGTAGCTAGGGGCAACTAATCAACATTAACGTTGTTATGTCAATGTACATGCGCTTTGAGTTCTGTTTATAAGTAACCTAGGTAATTATTTTAATAATGGCTGTAGTCGTAGGCAACGCGCAAGCGCTTTGTTAAATGTTTGTTTGTTACTAGGTAAAAATCCAAACTTCAAAAAAAAAAAGTTTGACGCCTGTCTGTCAGTTGGTAATTTATGAAATACAATACAATACAATACAATAACTCTTTAGTGCACCTCAAAACAACAAAAATAACACAAACTGGTATAGATTACACATGAAAAAGAGGCAAACAACAGGCGGTCTTATCGCTAAAGAGCGATCTCTTCCAGACAACCTTTGGGTAGAGGAGACACTACACTAAGAAAAGTATACATGGTGCAAAACTGGAAAAAGTATTATGTGAGAACCAAAATATATGACAAACAGAAAAAACAAATCTACAAAAAAAAAGAAAACAAACACACACACAATTACATATACATACATATATATATATATATATATATATATATATATATGTTCATACCAAAATACATAAATATATAAATACATATATACAAATACAAACTAATTAAGCGAAATTATGATAGCAGATTACTGAGATTACACAGTCAAATTAAAGGAAAACAATAGTTACATGAACAGGAACTAAGGAAGTGATAAATAGTGCTTTTTAAGGAGAGATTTGAAAGAAGCAACAGATTCAGCACGCCTTATATCAAGAGGTAGAGAGTTCCACAGCCGGGTTGCTTGAAAAGTGAAAGAAGTATTATAAAATTTGGAAGAGGAGGAGGATGGCACAGTCAGAAGCATGTTTTGAAATGTCATTTATAAGATTGTAAACAAATAATACAGGGGAGGTGCAAAACAATAATAATACCTAAATGTATATTTTTATACCTAACGTAAAACCTGTCGTGTTTTTGATGAATTAGGTACCATGCTCATATTTATGATCTAAACATTAACGGGTTTCTTTTTTTGTCTTTCGTTCTGATACATACTGTATATATATATATTATTAAATCCACCTGTTACTTTTCTCCGAAAACCCTACAGTAAGTAAGTATGTAAATTTATCGAGACACGATGCGCGTCCCTAATCTTATGGTTTACAAAGTTTACGTACCGACAAGCGCTTATGCCGTTGACTCGGACGCTATTATTACTTAACTCGCGCGTAAACAGTATTTGTCAGTCTGAACTAAAGACGAGCCATGCGCGCCGTTGACATGTATAGAAGACTACTAGTACAGACTAGTGCGGTGATATTATTTCATGATTCGATAATGTTTAGTTGTTGTTTTTCATGATAAAGTCCTTTATTTTCAACATTTTCTTGTATAGTAAATCTGTTTAGTTTAGAAATTTTGAGAGAAATCTAAGTTTGGAAATAAAAAAAGCCAAGTTGAGAAGAATTCCACCTTTAATTATGAATATCGATATCACTATTTGCAATCCCTAAACTTTTTATTAGTTGTTTACTTAAAATTTGCTCTGGCGTGTGAGTGAGCGTCTTGGCGGACAGGGTCCGGCGGCCAAAAGGTTAATCCGTTAATCATTCATTAACAAAGTTATCATTTTCATTAACACGTTCGACTCCGGCACCGTTTCACTGAGCTCTTAAGCTATGCCGGGCGAAATTATCGTAGTCACGTTCACGTATTTGTGTCACTGGCATAGGAGTACGAATAACATGGTCACAAATACGTGTCAACGGCATAGTTCATGGTTAAATTAGAAATTGACACAGATTTGTGTCATCGGCACTGTATAAGGGTAACATTTAATAAATTTCAAAAACTCTCAGATTTTAGAACCAACGCATAATTCGATTTAATATTTGAATAACATAACCAGTGATCGGTTATTTAGATTCTCCCTCGCGGGATATCAAGTAGAAAAGTTAATATAGATACGACAGTTTATCGCGATACCGAACAAATCGTTCAAAAATAACACAATAAAAATTATTTCTAAGGAATTTTTTACTCTTACATGGCAACCAGTTGAGACTAAAACTTATATTATTTTCCTAATCTCTACACTTTATGTTAAGCAAAATATATTAAAATCTCCACAAAGTATTAGCTTATATATTTGTCATGATGGAAAATATACTTAAAAATCTTGACATTGACATATCATTATTTTCTCTGGATTTCAGTTCTAATTATTTGCTTCTAAGGATTACACAAATAAATAGGTATTAGCTATATAATTTATACTATAATGTTAGCTCACAAGTTATCGTATAAGTGCAAATACATAGATCTTATAGCTCAAAGGCGATCCAATAAATAAATATCCACGTTAAATTCGCAGTTCGCTGTGATTTGTGGTTAAATTTTCATTTCATCAACTTGTTTCATGGACTCTGAGATTATCTTTTACGACAACTGTGGCTAGATCTCGGGGAGTACTAGACCGTAAGGCAGTGTTACATACTAGTTGACATGCCCCGAAAACCTAATTCTTTCCCTAAGGATGAAACTATTCTGAGTTGGATCGAGCTCCACGTTGACTTGATGTATGAGTCGACTAAGCAATCAATCTTTTGTTCAAAATGTGAAGTAACCATCGGATGTACAAGTAAAAATATTGTTAAAAAAAAAGTTGAAAGTGCCAAGCACAGAGGATTACAACAGTAGACAGAAGATTTTTACTTTGATCTAATCCAGTTCTTAATTCTTTGCAACATTCCGTGGCAGCAAATCAAAAATCCAGCTTTTAAATCTTTCTGTGATATTGCGAATAGATTTATTCAAACAATTAACCTGATAGACACGCGTACTTACTCGCCGAACTTTTATCCAAACGGTACAAAATGTGCCGCTTTGGAGGCAGCAAATGAGCTGCCAGTGCAAACACTTGTGCTCATTTGTTCGATTTAGACAAAAGAACGGAGAGTAAATACGCATTTCTATCAGCTAATTAGATGTTTTAAAGTGTAATAAAATAAACACATTGTATTTTTTTTTTGCCTTTTCTAACAACATAAAGCTCGGATTCCCGGGGGCATATCCATACTAACATAATGATTGAGGTCGTTCACCCCGAGTCGAATCCAAAAAACCGATCACTGAACATAACTGTACTTCAATCTAAAAATTATAAATTGTAAATTCGTTGAGAAAACGCTTAAAAATAATATCACATATATGTATCACTGGCATAGGAGCAAGAATTTTTTGATCACAGACACTGTGTCACCGGCGCCGAACGTGTTAACGGATTAACGTTTAAGTTAACTTTAGAATATGTTAACGGAATCATTAACTTCCGTAATTTTTTCCCAAGTCCGTTAATCGTTAATCCAATTCCAAAATATTTATTAAAACGACAACGCGCCACGCCGCAAAAAAACTCGTTTTTTAACACGTATGTACCTAGTGCGGTCCAAAAGTTTCCGGCCTAACAAAGAAAATAAGTAAGAACATTTACAATTATATTTTTATTTTTCAATATAGCCTCCGTCTATTTCAAATCACTTTTCAGATCTATGAATTAGCATTTCTATTTTCGCTCAAAATGGGCGTATACTGCACGGGTCACTTCATCATCAGAAGAAAATTTTCTTCCTCTTAAGTCTGACACTCGGGGCCAAGTCAGGGCTATAGGGTGGGTGACGAATTTCCTCGAAGCCACACCTGGCAACAGCAGCCTTGGTGATTGAAGCGGTATGAACGGGAGCATTGTCGTGGAGCAGCCGCACACCCCTGCTAAGTTTACCTCGACGTTTTTTCTTGATTGCCTCTCGTAATTGTTCAATAAGGGTAGCATAATACCTGCCGTTCACAGTGGTATTACGTAATTTTATGTCTATCAACAGTATTCCGTGACAATCCCAGAATATGGTAGCCATTATCATTTTGGTAGATTGCGTAACCCTGGCCTTCCTAGGTGGCTTTTCACTAAATCGACGCCACTCCATCGATCCCCTTTTGGAAAGGGGAACATAGTATAAAACCATTGTTTCGTCCCCAGTAACAATGGACTCCAAAAAACTCTCCTTATTATTTATAAGCATCTAAAACTTCCCGAGAGCATCCTTTTCGCTTACTTCGTTGCAAACTCGAGAGAAGTTTGGGCACCCACCTGGCACTCACTTTATTCATGTGAAGATGTTCAAGAAGAATCCTAAGAGCTGAAGCTTTCAAAAGCCCTGTTCTTGTCGCTATTTCTTTGGTCTTTAATCTTCGGTCACTCAGAACTTCCTCTTCCACTAACTTGACGCAGTCGTCGGTGACTGCCTCCACAGGCCGACCGGAGCGAGGTTCGTCGTGGATCTCCCGTCCTAAACGAAATTGCTTACTCCATTCTTTCACGGTGGAAAATGAAGGAGACAAGTCTCCGTAAACAGCATCTCATCTTTTTTTATATCGGTGGAACTGACCCCTTCCTTTGTAAGGAACTTGATGACGGAACGATATTCCAACGTATCCATTTCGCAAAATTTCAGAATTCTCGATTTTTTAAACGCCGTGAACTTTTGGACCGCACAACGTACGCTTGCACTGGTGATGATAAAGCTGCGAGTAAGTTTGACAGAGGAAGTTTTATCTTAGTTTTATCGGAAGTTCTATATAGTGGTTCGGCTCTTTCAGCTATTTTGATTTTTAGGGTTCCGTAGTCAACTAGGAACCCTTATAGTTTCGCAAAGTCTGTCTGTCTGTCCGTCCGTCCGCGGATAATCTCAGTGACTGTAAGTACCAAAAAGCTGTAATTTTGTACGAATATGTATATCGGTCACGCCAACAAAGTGGTAAAATATAAAGAGGTCATTTTTTTAGGGTTTCACCCGTAACGTAAAGTAGGGGATGTTTTTTTTTTTTCATTTAACCCTAGAGTGTGACATATTATTGGATGGGTATTTGAAAAATATTGACAGTTTTCTAAATACAGTTTTTGATAAACTTAATATTTTCGGAAATAATCGCTCCAGAAGTTTTAAAAAATGTGTCCCCCCCCCCCTCTAACTTTTGAACTATGAGTTCAAAAAATATGAAAAAAATTGTAAAAGTAGAACTTAATAAGAACTTTATTGGAAAATTCTTTTGAACTTGATTGGTTGGACGGTTTTTGAAAAATTTTACAAAATAATTTCTGAATTAAGTTTGTAATTTAACCTTATATGCAAACATTTTTTTTATCTTGTGTACTTAATTTATCATCCCGCACGTATCTTCATTCAAATAAAAAAAGAATGATTCAAATCGATTCATGCGATCAAAAGTTACCCCCGAAAACCCAACATACATAACCAGTCTAGTTTGTATAATAATAGTCTACTTCGCGCTGTTAAGATTTTTCCGGAGTTGATGGTTCGGGACGGGTGTGATAGTAATTATCATCGAATTGTTAATTATTATAAGCATATAAGCATATTGAGCATGGTATCTATTAACCCTTTAGTGGGTAAAGGCAAGATATTTGCCGTCATACACCCTGATATTTAATTTTTTTTTCAATGAATGTGATGTTAGTTTATATACATTTTAGTTCGCATTGAAGAATATACTCGAACAAATCTTCAAAAAAAAGGCGAGCCCATAAAAGTTATTACATCTCTTATAAAATGTTAATTCTTTGGCCAGATCTTAGTCATTTTGATAATATCTACATTTAAACAAAAATATCTTTAAAAAAATTGTTGGACGTGGCTATCTTGATAATTACAATCCTTATATTTCAATCGTCAAATTAATGCTTTTAAACAATGGTATAACTAGCTTTCAAAAAAATTTAATTTTTCCTACAAACTTTCGGTCACAGTATGAAAATGGGTACCTACTTTATGGCTGGCTACCAGTGACCGACAATGGCAAAAATATTGCTGTCTTGTAACTTGGAAATGACAGACGAAAAAAAACTTTTTTTGCTGGATATTCACTAAAAAAATTACATAAATCGTACGTGCTTTTAAATTTATAATTGGTGCTCATAAAAAAATGGTTAAAGGGTTAAAACACTTTTTAAGGTTGCCTATTGTGACGGACGGTAAACTAAGGAACCCTACACTGAGCATGGCCCGACATGCACGTGGCCGGTATTTTAATTACTATTATAAATCGATGTCTTAGTTGCATAGTTGTTTGAACCAAATCCAATGATGCAACGCGTGCTCGTCCGTAAGAAACAGGAAGTAGTAAGATTGTTAAGTTACCCGCAAGAGCTGATGCCTCTCGTTGATGCCAAGCAGCGAGTAGGCGTGGAACAGGTTGAACAGCAGCGGCAAATGGCGGTGCGCTTGCGAATCAGCGTGGTGCGGCGCGGCCAGCGCGCGCGCCGCCGTTAGCACCTGGTCCGACAGCGATGTCACCTCGTCACGGGACGCCCAAGATCCGTAGCCGCTGTTCACTGTAGTCAACAATACTGTTCAATAGAACCGTAGAAATACGGCAACATAGCGTAATGACGGTGTAGGATTTAGAAGCCTTGGTGGACCTGGTGGCCCAGCGGTAAGGCGCGCAACTTGCAATCCGAAGGACGCGTGTTCAAACCCTGCTGGCTTTTACCAATGAGTTTTTCGGAACATGTGTACGAAATATCATTTGATATTAACCAATCGCTTTTCGGTGAAGGAAAACATCGTGAGGAAACCGGACTTATACCAATAAGGCTTAGTTTACCCTCTGGGTTATCTAGGTCAACTCCTAATCAAATCAGATCTCTCGCCAAACCTTGGTACCCCGGGCAGGCCAAGCCATAGCATAAATGACCTGCATGGGAAAATGCTAGGAAGAAGGAGAAGACGGTCTAGAATTTCAACGCCTTTAAGATCGGGGCACCTTGGCGATTGCAATCCCGAAATTTTCAAATTATTGCACGAATGTGCTTAAAATTTCACATTGATTTATATTTTTTTCTGTATCTTAGAAAGGAAGAATAAATACACTTGTAGTTTTTTACTTTTTTTATAGTTGAAATGAAAAGTAGAGTGTTTCTTTCGGGTGAATGCACCCATTTTACCTTCTCACTTTTAGCGCTGTAACTTCGTTCAAACACCAAAATATTTCAGGTGAAATGTGTCACTTTCAAGTGTTGGATAACAATTTTCTATTACTCACCCGGTGGGTCTTGGATTGAGAAGTGAGCAAGGAGGACGATTATTTTCATAAACACTACTCGCACTTCAGCAGATGGACACGACAATAAATAGTCGCACAGCCTGTAAATCGACAAGTAGATGTATCCAGCAGTCCTGGTTGCATATACAACCAAAAGTTTTATGGGATTGCATAATGTTTTTTTGACTTAGGAACTAGAGCCGTGCGTTGAAGAGCCCTTATAGTTTAGACTACAAGTTTCTAGTTATACGGTCCTAGACGTAAAGATTTTACGAAGTTTTCTACACTTTATCAATACAATACATATATCAGATGTATATCGTACACTGTGTGGGAATTAATTTATAATATAAGAATTAAATGTTTGCAAGAGTTATTGCTGCACAGTGTTTTACATAAAATTAAAATTTTCCTCAATATCATTTACAGTTAGTAAATATGTGTACATTTCTTTACCTTAACGCGTAATAAGGTGAAATTTTTTACACTTATTAATGAACTTCATGCAAGGTGGATGTTTATCAGTCAATCTACTAGATATTCTACTAGATATAACGAGATTTCGCAGATTTAAGGATAAATGAGAAGTAATCAAGAAAATCTTTACTTTTTGTAAGCCAATAAAAACTATTTACATTAGAAAAAAAACAATAACATTCAGGTCCCTTTTAAGACCTAACACAATTCCGAAGTGTATTCTGGTTTAGTGGTGCGAAAGCAGTAGTCGACACAGTCTACAACTTGCTTGAAATGTACAGTCAGCTGACCGTACTTGAACTGTAAGGGGCATTCTTTGTGTATTAGCATGAAATGTTATGGCCAAGTATACTTCTGTAGCTTACAGGTTCTGTAGTTACAGACAGGCCCTGCAACACGGCCTCCTTAAACATGCTCAAGCGTTTGCTTAGTGCCACTCCGATATAGTGAAACCGCATATTTAATTATTTATCTTACCTGTGAGGGTGCTTGAATAGATCTGTCGCAAACCACGATCTGACTATTTGCGAGCATCGTAGATGCTGACATAAAATGTCGTGCCTGAAAAACACAATATCTTAAAACTCCATTCACATAATTTACATTAGTTCTGGCTCTCAAATTCTGCCCTTACCAATCTGACGCAGGTCCACGAAGTGTCTTTTTTGTGTGAAATCCAACTTGGAACAAGAATTTGGTTGCTAGCTGTACTGTTAGCATTGACATCTCTTCGTGTTCTGGGCCCTAAAATTATGGAAAACCGGTTAACGATACAATTTCTTAACAAGCTTACTATTTTTACATCTAAATATATAAAAGAAGAAGCTGACTGACTGACTGATTGACTGACATATCAACGCACAGCCCAAACGGCTGGTCCTATAGACTTCAAATTTGGCACGTAGGTTCCTTTTATGGTGTAGGCGAGCACTAAGGAAGGATTTTTCAAAATTCACCTCCTAAGGGGTTGATATATATGGTGGTCCAAAGTTTGTATGGGGAAACAAGATTAGTTAGACTATTTTATCTGAAACTTCACAGGAGTATTCTTTAAGGTAAATGAGTGAGTGAACACGTGTTTCAGGTTTTTTGAAAATGTAACCCCTGAAAGGGGTAAAAGGGGTGCAAAAGTGAAAGAATCAACAACAAGAACATTTTTCGGGTCGCTGATCACGAAAAAAGCAACGATTTGAAGATCCAATGTGGCGAATGTGGAATACCATCTCCCCTGTTGGTATGCGATGGGGTTGAAATGCCAAAATATCAATATGTGTGATTTTTACGTAAATTTCTGGTTCTAAAGAATTATCCGAAACTTCACCGGAGTATTCTTTAAAGTAAATGAGTAAACACGTGTTTTAAGTTTCTTGAGAATTTAACCCCTGAAAGGGGTAAAAGGGGTGCAAAAGTGAAAAAATCAACATGAGTATCGTTTATATGGTTTTTCGGGTCGCTGATCACGAAAAAAGCAACGATTTGAAGATTTAATGTGGCGAATGTGGAATACCATCTCCGCTGTTGGTATGCGATGGGTTTGAAATGTTAACATATAAATTTGAGTGGCGTTTTTTATTAAAAGAAAAGAAAAGAAAATAAATTAAATTAAATTAAAAGAAAATAAAATAAATAAAATAAAATAAAATTAAGATAAATGAGTTAAGATGTATTTCAGGCTTTTTGAGAAATTAATCCCCAAGAGGGGGAGAACAGGGGTAATATGGTTAAAAAACAACATGGGTATCGTTTTTCTGCTTTATTGGGTCTCTGATTTCGAAAACAATAACAATTTCAACATCCAACGAAGCGGACGTGAGATACCATCTTCCCTGATGGGGTGCGATGGGGTTGAAATCTTAAAATATCAATATTGGTGTCGTTTTTAGGTTTATTTCTGGTTCTAGAGATTCCAAATTTGGTAGGTAGGTTTCTTATAGGGTGAAGGGGTGCACAAAGATAGGATTTTTCAAAGTAGGGGCATAATGATGGTCCAAAGTTTGTAAAGGGGACACAAGAATAGTTACAACTATTTTATTTGATATGGGTGTCGTTATCGCGTCGCTGATTTCGAAAACAACAACGATTTTCAAATCCAACTTAGCGCACGTGAAATAAATAAATAAAACTCCTTTTTTGTATGCCGATTGAAAATTACGTTTAGTATACGTACACATACCTATGTGTTGGAAAATAAGTCATTTAACACATTCACTGCCAGACGAAAAACGGCGCGCTAGCGCCCACCAGGCGGGCGCCCCTGCGTGCGCCAGGGCTGTGCTAAGTTTCATAGTCAAACATCCTAGTACTTTTATTTTGTTAGTGCGGATCTACTCACGCCCACATCACGTGATGCATTTACTAATGGATTGCATTTACTTGGTATTATTAATGTAAGTAATCATAAATTACATATAAATTAAACCATTTAATCTGCGGCCAAAATTAATTATAATTTGACGCGGATTATCGGTCGTGCATTATCGGGCCGCGCATTCAGGGGGATGACAGTTTCTTTAAAGTGACAGTTTATAGGTAATAAAATAAGTAAATAAATCTCTGCCGGTGTCAACCCTGCGATATGCCTGTGAAGATGTGCGCTCACCAGGTGGGTTCTTTGGCGTAGACGGTAGTCGTCTATAGTTGTGTATAAAGTGAACTCACGCAGCGGGTTGTCTGGCTAGACGTGTGCGCCGCGCCGGCGCGCCGCCTCCGGCGCGCCGGCGCGCCGCCTCCGCCGGCCATTTTTGCCATGCCGCCGCCGCCGACATTTGATCGGCGTGAAATCGGCGTGGCCTTGAATGACTTTCTTTTAATCTGACAAAATACTTAACATTAAGCATTGTATTTGGCTTTTGTAATGGCCTTAAGTAAGAAATAAGATTTATATATCCATGATTATCTTTCCATGTATTTATATGTATTTTCCATGTAACGGTTAAAATTGACGAAATTTTAACCGTTCTTGCATTGGAAGGCTTCACCCGCACAGTTTCTTATCACTGCAGCTGCACCCCATCCCCTCTTAACACTTGAAAATACTAATTGGACCTTGGTTTTAGCACTCAGTGTACTGTGCCTACCTGCGCAGTGGATTGTGCATTTTCCTAACGTGGTGTTTATTTGACAAAGAAAAAATGAGTGAGGAACACAGTGACGAAGGACAAACTGACAATATCTAAACATATATACCTGGGCCCCGTCTTATAAAATTACAAGTTTACAGGCGTTTACTGGCAACATCTGCCCAGTTTTTTACAAATTGCGTTTTATAAAAGTACTGTGTTACAATTTTACAGGTTACATGTACAAGTGCCTGTAGCTCAACCATAGACAAAAATATGGGAGTTTAATAGTTTTAAGCTCATAATCGAACAAGCGTTTTATTATAAAAATATTGTAAATTACAAGTGTAGGTTGGTACACTTGTAACAAAAACTGACATAGGCCTTGAGTCCTGTAACAGCAGCTACAAGTGCAGTTTTCTCAGTTATTTCGTATGTTTATGTTACACACGTTCGCTCATAATAATGTTAAAATGATTCATCTTCTGAGAGATTCTTCCGAGTCTGACTCAGATGAGGAGATACCGCGGCAGCGTCGACCCAGGTTGTTTGGCCCCGAATCGAATAGGGAATATTCACTATTTTTTTAAATACTGTTGGATGATAGCTTTTATCATAAAAATACTGTAAAATAAATTTCAGCGCATAATAACTAAAATTTAGTAGATAAATCTTCTTTCAAAAACTCCAAATAAAAACGGGCGTTTGAAACGCCCGCCATTCCGACAAGCTGAGCCGTGACGTCATTTCTCATCTAAGGCCGGCACACAGTCTGAATCAAGGCCTATACCACGAAAATCGAACGATTGCGAATTTATACCTCCGTCTCTGTCACACTTGCATATTAGAGTGACAAAGAGGTTTCCCGTCAATGCCAATTTTCGATGTTCGTGGTAGGCATGCAGATTACGATGCATAATTACAATTATGTTGTGAATTAATAATGCATAAAATTACGTACAATTTAGATATTGCTCACACGTATCCCGATTTTTTCAGATATAATAAATTTCTCAGATCAATTGATGTGAATTAAGATTATGATTTATGAACGTGTTTGATCGGCCCAACATAACCTAAAAAATGTTTATTATTTAATTAGTCTTGTATTGTTCAGCCGATTGTGTTTACATTTACAATGGAAAACGACATACAAGTCATAAAACCGCTTTAAAGATGGGATATGTATTGGATTGTGCCAAAATGCAAAAATATGAGTATCAGAACGAGAAACACTAGATATCTTATGAAGGAAATTCCATACGAGAACATGTATACAATTTGACACAGACGATTCACGATTCGCATGCTTTTTTTTTAATGATCTGGATACTAGTGCTTCTGTGCCGGCTGTACACCAAACATTTGAGAAACCGAGACGCGAGATTACATACAGCGGCTCTCTGTTCATTCGCGTTCTTGGCTTGGTGTACAGACACCACTATCCAATGACGTCACACTCGACGTCACAGCGTTTTAACCGTTTGTAATTTCACACATTTTTTTGCACTTTTCAATAATTATTTTCACAGTTAAAATAAAATAAAATTAGGAAATTTTGATAGGGATATAATGCTGAACCAACATAGTTTCTGAGAAAAAAATATAAGCCTTATCTATTTCAAGTGCATATAGCCTATTGTAATTTAGGACATCGCTCGAGTTCAACGATCGGTTTAGGATAGGCACGCAAATGAAGAGCATTCAACTGATAGACAGGAATCTGCAAGACTAGCGCAGGTTACAGGAAATGTTAAATTATTTTGGGAATTAAGAAACTGAATTTAGCAATAATCATGTTTGTTTTATTAAGTGTTCTAACTTCTAAATCGTGTGTCAATGGTAGGCTCTAAATTTTGACCAATAATACTAGCAGCATTAAACATCGAAAACCGCTCTCAACCACTCGATTTTCCCTTCGCTTCTGACCATTGCTCCATTAAAACCTAAACAGTTTATAAACACTTAACAAAAAATTTGAAAGAATTCAATGACTATTTATGGCAGAATTTATTTTTAATTAGTGATGTCCATCACACCTGTAGATGTTACTTGTAATCGAGGTTCACAATGGTTCATTACAACTGTAACTACCTGTGTGTATTTATAAAACACCTGTAGCCGCCCACAGTTCATTACAAGTGCCTGTATACCCTGTACACTTGTAACTTTATAAAACACTGCCCTGTATGCATTGTAATCTCTTTAATCATTAATTATAAATAAATCTATATCTTATACATTTTTTTTATAATAAAGATTTATTTATTATGCGCACTAAGGTCGATTACACGCAATTTTATATTGTATTGATCTCAATTTTAATAAACAAAACAAATAATTTTGCTTCTTTATTTACGTGACCTTCACGCCGATTTCACGCCGAAAACACGCCGCCGCCGCCGATTTTTTGGCAAACGCCGCCGCCGATCATTTTTTAATCGGCGCACACGTCTATGTCCGGCATCCGAGTAAAGTTTACGAGCGCCCACCTGGTGGGTTCCTGGCAGTGAATGTGTTAAGGAATCAATGGAACACTTGTTTCTACTTTTAACAATGAACAATTTGCTTAGACCAATTTTAAGAAAAATTGCCTTAGTTTATCAGATGTATTTAGGTATGTTGGGTATGTGTGGAAAGTTAAATTTATGACTAATTGAAGTGTACGAAAATAAATTAGCTGATATTTAACTTAATAATATAAAATCATGTAACAAAATTGTATGAATCAACCACCTCGCGAAACAAGCTCTGTAAGAATTGTGGTTTTGGATACCTACTAAAAAATAATATATATTTATTATAAATATAAATAAATATAAAATAAATAAATATTATAGGACATTCTTACACAAATTGACTAAGTCCCGCAGTAAGCTCAGGAAGGCTTGTGTTACGGGTACTCAGACAACGATATATATAACTAGCTTTAACCCGCGGCTTCGCCCGCGTACTAAACGTAATTTTCAACCGTCATACAAAAAAGGAGGTTTATTTATTTATTTCACGTCCGCTAAGTTGGATTTGAAAATCGTTGTTGTTTTCGAAATCAGCGACCTGATAACGACACCCATATCAAATAAAATAGTCGTAACTATTCTTTTTTCCCATTAACAAACTTTGGACCATCATTTTACCCCTACTTTGAAAAATCCTATCTTTGTGCACCCCTTCACCTTATAAGAAACCTATGTACGTATCAAATTTGGAATCTCTAGAACCAGAAATAAACATAAAAACGACACCCATATTGATATTTTGAGATTTCAAACCCATCGCACCCCATCAGGGAAGATGGTATCTCACGTCCGCCTCGTTGGATGTTGAGATTGTTATTGTTTTCGAAATCAGCGACCCAAAAAACCGGAAATCGATACCCATGTTGTTATATTATCCCTTTTCCCGCTTTTGGGGGTTGATTTCTCCAAAGGCCTAAAACACATCTTTACTCATTTATCTTTAGGAAAATTCCTATGAAGTTTCGAATAAAATAATCGAACTAATCTTGTTTCCCCATACAAACTTTGTACCCCCATTTCAACCCCTTTGGGGATGAATTTTGAAAACTCCTTTCTTTGGCACCCCTACGCTTTATAAGGAACCTAAGTGCTAAATTTGGAATCTCTAGAACTATAAATAAATATATAACGACACCCGTAGTGATACTTTTAGATTTCGACCCCATCGCGTCCCAACAGGGGAGATGGTATTTCACAATCACCACGTTGCATTTTAAAATCTACGTTGTTTTCATAATGCGACCCAACAAACCATAAAAACGATACCCATGTTGTTGCTTTTTTTACTTTTACACCCCTTTACCCTTTTTTAGGGGTTGTTTTATTTAAAAACCTGAAACAGGTGCTAACTCATTTATCTTTATAAAAATACTCCTGTAAAGTTCCAAATAGAATAGTCCAACTAATTTTGTTTCCCCATAAAAACTTTGTTCTCTCATTCCACCCCCTTTGGAGAAGAATTTTGAAAACTCCTTTCTTTGTGCACCCTTACGCTATCTTAGTGCTAAACTTGGAATCTCTAGATCCAGAAATAAACAACAAAAGGACACTAAATTTATAAAAAGGACACTCATATTGATATTATAAGATTTCGACCCCATAGCGCCCCAACAGGGGAGATGGTATTTCACAATCGCCACGGTTATTTTCGTAATCAGCGACCCGATAAACCATTAAAACGATACCCATGTTGTTTTTTTTACTTCACCCCTTTGCCCTCTTTTGAATTCTCAAAAAACCTGAAACAGGTGTTAATGAAAGGGGTTTCAGGGGTTAAATTCTCAAAAAACCTGAAACACGTGTTTACTCATTTAGCTTCAAGAATACTCCTGTGAAGTTTCAGATAAAATAGTCTAACTAATCTTGTTTCCCCATACAAACTTTGGACCCCCGTTACAACCCCTTAGGAGGTGAATTTTGAAAAATCCTTCCTTATAGTGCTCGCTTACACCATAAAAGGAACCTACGTGCCAAATTTAAAGTCTATAGGACTAGCCGTTTGGGCTGTGCGTTGATATATGTCAGTCAGTCAGTCAGTCAGCTTCTTCTTTTATATATTTAGATATACAAAATATACAAATACATAAATACAAAGAAAACATCCATGACACAGGAACAAATATGTATTATATTTATTAAAACTATTTTTTGCATTACCAATACTTTATACTATCTTAGCAATTGCAATTTATATGCTATATTTCTTTGTTAACGATTTTCACTTTCAAATCGTGACCGGCCTCTTGAACAAAATTACCGGCTTTGGCCAGCAACATAACTGTGAGATGCGAATCATGTGATTAATATATTACCTATTAGTAATTATACATCTTTAAGGTGTATTGCCACACATTTAAAAAGTTCTATGCATACCAGTGGCGGATCATTTAAAGAACCCTCACCAGCTTGACTGATTTTCACTCACCTGAGCACTTTTACTACGGTATATTGGGTCACCTATAAAAATTGCTGTTTTCGTTATAACTATTCGCTTCTAGCCTGTCTTAATCAATCCTTATTTACAAATAGGTAACCTTGTTTTTCAAACGAAGACTATGTTTGCTACAAATTTGTGTACTAGCGGTCTTTGCCTCAACATGTTAACTTTAATTTTATGTGATATATCTTTCTGTTTTTCTTTTTTGTATCCTAGCTATCGGCATATGCTGAGTGGCATCCATTTTGGTTCTCTCTGATATTTTGTACAAGATGTAAATAGGTAAAGTTGTATTTTTCTGTGAATCAAATAAATAATTTCTATTCTATTCTACATTTAGTTAATTTAAGTAGCATTTGATTTATCCATATACATTTCAAAATAGTTTGTTTCACCCATCGGCCGACATGATTAATTTTTTTCTACAATTCTTTTATTGAATGTGTAATTCCTTAATTTATGCTTGGAATTTAATTTCAGTTGGATAAAAAGTTCTAAATGTTTAGTCCTAAAAGTATTTGTATGATGAAATCTATCGTCAATTTCACTGGTGAGGTGATGACCTAATATTAAGAAAAGGAAAGTGAATTTAGCTCCGGGGTTAACGGGTTGTTAACTATATATTTTTTGAAACGCCGCCACTGATACGCCAGCCGGGATAGGAATCGCATTTTATAACACACTTGACCAGTAAATCCCTGTTTCCTGGCCTCCATCATAATTCATTATTTTTTCTAATATTTTTATTCATATATAAGCCCAATACAGCTTTTGGCACATACATTTTAAGGTAATAGGCAATGTTAAGTAATTTTTAATGACAGGATTATTCAGTAAGTAATCATACAAACCCAAATAGCATTTGTTGTTCCCGGTGGCACTTGCAACCTCAAGAAGCACAGCTTTTTCATAAAATTGAAATGCTCCAAACTAAATTGATCTTGATTGTGTGAAAAAGCAATATTGCTGCGACGGACTGACAACCAGATAGGTCGAGGAATTGCACTTTCCCTGAAATTTTTTTTTCCTTTAAACACTATAGAAACTAACTCTTATTTAAGACGAATTGTGTTTTTTTTTCAAATTACATTTTAATATTTTATATACCCACATATCATTAGCCCTCAATAATGCGCTCAAAAATCGCATATAAAGGCCCCCATAATAATAAACTTTTTTGTTATAACAAATTTCTTATCTGTGAATATGTTATTATAGCTAAATAATATTATCGAATTCGATAATATTATTTTTGTTCAAATTTCGAACACATCTGACACAAGAAAATTTGATTTGACCTCTAGTCTAATATCAGTCGAGATGACGTTCAGTTTGAAACGAATTGTCAATTGCATACAATGACGAACGCAAGTCGCACGTTATTTTGATATCGAACTATATGAAAATTGGGGCCAACTCTAGTTTGTCTCTGAATTAAAAAACTATAAATGTCAAAACTTGCATGTCAGAAATGTTTTTATTCCCGAAAGTCGCAATGGCGGACGATATATATGCGCTTTGAACGCATCATGGAGAGTCATGATATGTGTGTATATCAAGCAGTATAAGTAATTTTAAATAATAAAAAAATAAAAAAAATAACCCACACTCGAGTTTTAATGCCTTTCATTATATACAATCACATAAACTACTTTTATTTGTCACTGGAACTAGCACACAACGATATTCCTATCTATACGTAGTACTTTTGCTTAGTTATATGTAGCTTAAACTTACTTGAAATTCATATTTCTCATAGATTGTACAAGACTAGTATTCTCAATCGTATCTTTTCTCGTGTAGAACAGAATGTATGCATTCCACCATCTCTTTTGGCGTTTGTATGAGACCCTCTTTAACATCGGATCAAATATCTGGAACAATGTAAGAGATTACCACTTCACGCGTAAGGGGCACGTGAACATGCGGAGGCCTGCCATCAAGGCCACTGTCAAACGAGCATTTAAGACCCTAATTACAGCGCGTTACGGTCTGCCATCAGTTTGAATTGCTTTTTATACGATGTACACGACATAAATGATTTGTTTACAAAATACATCATACTGAATAAGGAAATGCGACAAATCCTAAAATTGATTGCAAAGCGGACGCCGCCCTCCTTTAGAATGTCATTGGAAAAGCCATAAGTAAGGAACGATATGCAAAAATCTTTGGAAAATATAATAATATAATAACACTCGCACGTAGCAACAATTTTACTTTACACTATTCTATTCAAATCATGGACGTTGGAGATTATTTCAATAGGAGCATGAGAAACATAAATAATGTAGAAAGTGCCTTCGGTGAAGGCCATGATCAATTCACTTTCATGTATGCTAATAAATAATGGGAAAGTGGAAAAACACACGGCCTCGGACGAGACTCGATGTCGCCCTCTGAAGTACATTAGATTAGTAAAAATCCTCATTGGAACAATTTTATTACGCGTTGCTCAAAACATTGTAAAACAGTAAATTCGCGCTGCTAGCAATTGTTTTCGGAACGCCATTTTTCAATTATTATGCTTTGCTTCGAACAACATATACGATAACAACTATACGATTGAGATGAATATTTGGATAGCAGTGATATCAAGTCCAATGATAATGCGACCATTAAGTTGGTATCAGAATATATTAAACTCAAACTATATAAGTTAGATTTCGAGGTCGTAGTTTCATTGAATAGGAAGTTTGTAGTCTCAAATATGGCATTTCATACTAAGTTACTTAAAATGATATTCACAACAGAACAGAATATTCTTATACAAAATAATTCGCATGTGTACACTTAATATATTGCGTATTTTATTCACATTCCTCGCTCGACCAATAAGTTCGTACAAAACAAAACATCAAAACAAAAGCAGAAGCAAATAAGAACTCGGAACAAATCAAAACAAAACCACATAAAAAAATATTTCATTTTTGATCGCTGACTGTACTTATCTTTCAAAGATCAACTAATACTCATAGAGACATATCTAACACACCCATACACTAAGAAGTTAGGCTATTTATCACGGAGGCCCTATGGTCCCCATCATCAGATTATCTTAATGGTACCATAACATAGTGTTGCCATCTAACTTAAAGTAAATTGTGAAGTTCCAGCTTATTCCGTGGAAGCGTAATTTAACTTCCATGATATGTTTCAAACTAACATACAGTAAAATGAAAACTCAAAAATCGGTAAATAATTTTCTATGTCATTCAAAAAAGTAAAGAAATAGACCATGTTGATATTGCACAATTCTTAGAAAACACAATGTTAACTGCGCTACTATAACAACATAAAACCATAAAATTAAATAATAAATAGGTTTAATTATATCTAAGAATTCGCTCAGCAGAAATCAACAATTATTTCAAATTAAGTGATTGGTATTCCAAACACCTACTAGAAACCACTGTACTAAGCCATAAAAATATATAGAGAGAATAATTGAATAATTTTAATTATTTATGTACGTTGAAAACATCAAAGAATTCCGCAAATTATAGCCGGCATGCAATCAAAAGTAAGGCAGGATTCGAAAGTCTCACCTCTCCTGTGTATTCTCCGCCAAAGCACTGCGCCTTCATCTCCTCGTCGTCGTGCATGGCGCATTCAGTCACGTCACCGTCGTCCAGTTTCACCCACCGCCCCGTCTCACTGCCATTGTCTCTGAAACAATAACAACCAATTGTCATCTTATTAGTCTTGCAACTCCATTATATGACTATGTAAACCAAATAAAAATAAACAATTTACCGTAAGAGCACATATGAATAATAATGGCCCCCGGAAGCTTGTCCCGAGTGGACTACGATGCCGCTCAGCTGGTAGTGAGTTTCGGGCGAGCGTTCTTCACCTCCCTCCCAGAGCGAGGCGTCTCCCTCTGCGCGAGCTAGACCTCGTGCTATCGACGCATAACAACAATTAATAAATGTAATGACAAAGATATTGCAAATACAATTTTAGTGTATCAGTTCATATAGAATTTTGTTAAGGGTTTAGTTCCTTACCTGTATATGGTTCAACATCCAATTCCCTCGGAAATTCGAAGTAGTCATTGAATTTGATCGCACAAACTTTTTCGAAGTCGTATTCGAATCTTTTCAGTTGTATGACTAGAACTGGGGGTAATTTGTTTAAACATAACCTTTTGACGGTTACGACCTGTAAATATAGCACCAAAGTAAGTAACCATAATAGATCAGACAGATTTAGTAATAACTTTTTTATGTAAGTAGAGGAAACAGATGCAAAATTATAACTTTACCTTCTTATTACACTTATCACAGTGGTAAGCATCAGCACCTTCTAAAAGTTCGCCTCGAACATATGCTTCTAAAGATTCCTGAAGCCTTGACATATTCCTTATGTCTAATGACACTACACTGAACGGTTCTTCTTTGCAGTACCTGTAAATATTATGTATAAATATTTTGTATATTGATACATGAAAATATATTGAAAGGATAGCACACATACCTGTGTGGGCATCCTTTACAGATTTTTTGGTCTGAGTAAGTACCACCTAAGGTTTTGGCCATTAGTTGTTCTTGTCCCAATGATTTCAAAGCTTCGTCCAATGATTCTACAAGGGACATGAAAAACTCAACAGCATCTTGTTGTTCTCGAAGATTCACTGGTTCGCCTTGAAGTCTAAAAACATTAATTGCTTTACGGTATATGCATTACGTAATGTGAAATTGCTAAATATGTCTAACGTAAATAACTCTTGGACACTCAAATTTTGTTTAAACTAAGGGTATTAGCAGGGCAAGGGCAGCTTTAAAATGAACGCATTATAAACCATGCCTTTTACAGATTAGCTCACCTAAAATGGGCCCACAATCCTCTTGGCACATAATATTGTAGTTTGCTGAAATGCAAATGTGCGAATATAGCTTGCACTTGTTTTAATATTGTGATGTTGTAGTCGCCGGTTGTCTGTAAATAAGAAAATAAACAGTAAGTCTAAACGTTATAGGTCATAATCAGAAATAAACTTACAAATAAAATCACAATATAGCCTTTGTAATAATTTAATTTTAAGTTTACCTCTGGAATTTCCTTACCTGCACTTTGTCTACAATAGAGTGTTGATTCTCTCCAGAGAAATCTTCGTTCGGATCTGTAGCAGCTCCTGAAATTCACTTATACCTTTACATTTTGTTTAAACTTCGAGGGTGGTAAAAACAGTAAAGTACGAAAACATCAACTAGTCAAAGACTATCATAAAAAATGTTGACGAGCGAAATTAACGTTAAGGGCTCGTTCTTTTTATTTGGCCGGTTTTTGACTGTACACCAAACATTCGAAAAGCCGAGTACGCGACTACAGGGGTACATCCGGCCTATGACGTTACTGCCAAGATTCTGAGAATCTGTTTTAAGTATTTTACAGAAGATTTATACACTACATTTTAGTTTTTTTTCGCTAAAAATTATATTACATAAGTAGTTTATGCAAAAGTGATCTAATAAGGGTTTTTAAATCTTGAGGGTCGCCGTTAAAAAACGCGACGAAGTAGTTTTGTAATAATAGACCCGAGAGTTTTAAGAACGAATTATGACCCGTTGGCTGTTGCATGCGCTAGTTTTTCTACGACAGCTAAAATAGCGAAAAGAGCAAAATTTAGAAAGCAAAATGTTATGCCCACTATAGAAATAATTAAAAAACAACAGTGCATTGTATAAAAATTCATAGGAGCAATGTTCTTATGGAATACTACGTACAACGTTATAATGTATGCTTTTTTAATATCGCTGTCAGTTTAATATCTAATTGACAGATAGAAGTGCTGGAGTAGCAAAATTATATGAGTGCATATTCCCTATTATCTTATGAAATAACTTGTTGTAAATGTATATGTGAGCGCTGACCTTGCACGGTGAGTAGTGCGTCGCGCACGTCCCTCACGCAGAAGAGCTGCTGCAGCACAGAGTTCATGTAGCAGGTAGCGCCGGCGTTCTTCAGTCCCGCAAGCCCCGCCGCCGGTCGCGGGCCCACGCACGGCATGTACTCCCACTCCACCAGCGGCACGTTTTTGTCTATCAGATGTACACACGCGTTCAGAATTGCATGGGCACTTTATGAATGAATTCATTCATAAATTGACCAAGCAATTCTGAACGCTATAGTACATACATCCTTATATTAAGAAGATCAGTATTTAGGCGTAAAATGGTCCTACTTTGCTCCAAATTCTGCTCAACTTGTTGAAACACTTAACTATTTCACACTTTTGATATACAAAAGCATGTTAAAAAGTAGACCGGAGGTTAGTAGAACAAATACTCTGCCATTTTGCGACACTTGCACAATAAAATCATTCTGTTTCGATACAAACATATAAACTTTTATTTCGGAGCAATCTTACCCTAGTCTTTGTCTAGCTTTGCATCTAAATTAAATTTGTTAGGTGGAAGAATTTCACAACTTTGTCTACGACATTAAAGATATAAGGACAAAAAACCGGCGAAGTGCAAGTCGGATTCGCGCGCCGAGGGTTCCGTATAAACTTTATGTTGCAACTCACAGAGCACGGACCTCTTTAGTGTGACAACCTTCGTCGCCCTACGACTTCCAATCTCTTTGTTGCAACTACACCCAGAAACAGAAATTTGACGTCAGCCACATGTATCTACAGACTGGGCCAGTTGTTGGTGCGGCAAGGAGTTAATATGCGAGTTTTGTTTTTGCTTGATATTTTTTTATGACGTAATTTAAAGAAAAAGAAATTTAAATTTAAAGAAAAAAAACAATCTGAGTTGGTTACATTCCAACTCTAGTTCTGAAAAGTTTTTTTTCATAAAAAAAAAATGAATGAACGTAGGGTCGATGTTATATAATTCCTGTAATGTTTATGATACTATTAAGGCTGGTTTAAAATATCATATTTTTCCTTCATAAACTTCGGATATAAAGGGGGGAATGGTATTTTTTTTTTAATTTGATTTAAACAAAATTAAAAAATTGTTTTACAATGTGCAAAATAGCCCTTTCAATTGATATGACCTAGTAACTAAACTTTTAATTTTTGCCCCCTCTTTTATCGGGCAATTTTCATTGAAAATAAATTAAGATACCTATGTGATTAATTTCCCTCAATGTGTCTGCGTTAACTATGTTTATAACTATTCCAAATTTCAAATCGGTAGCTTAAGTAGTACTCGAGATATTTAACGATGTGACAGATAGACAGATAGACAGACAGACTGACTGAGTCGTACGTAGTGCGGTCCAGAAGTTTTCGGCCTTACGAAGAAAATAAGTAATACATTTACAATCTTATTTTTATTTTTCAATATAGTCTCCATCTGCTTCAATACACTTTCCAGATCTATGAATTAGCATTTCAATCCCTCTATAAAAATACTCCGAAGTTTGTCCTCAAAATGGGCTTATACTGCACGGGTCACTTCATCATCAGAAGAAAATCTTCTTCCTCTTAAGTCTGCCTTAAGTTTGGAATACAAATAGTAGTCACTTGGGGCCAGGTCAGGGCTATATGGTGGGTGACGAATTTCCTCGAAGCCATAATTGGCAACAGCAGCCTTGGTGATTGAAGCGGTATGAAAGGGAGCATTGTCGTGGAGCAGCCGCACACCCCTGCTAAGTTTACCTCGACGTTTTTCCTTGATTGCCTCTCGTAATTGTTCAATAAGGGTAGCATAATACCTGCCGTTCACAGTGGTATTACGTAATTTTATGTCTATCAACAGTATTCCGTGAAAATCCCAGAATATGGTAGCCATTATCATTTTGGTGGATTGCGTAACCCTGGCCTTCCTAGGTGGCTTTTCACCAAATCGACGCCACTCCATCGATTCCCTTTTGGAAAGGGGATCATAGTATAAAACCATTGTTTCGTCCCCAGTAGCAATTGACTACAAAAAACTCTCTCCGTATTTTTATAAGCATCTAAAACCTCCTGAGAGCATGCTTTTCGCTCACTTCGTTGCAAGCTCGAAAGAAGTTTGGGCACCCACCTGGCACAATCTTTATTCATATGAAGATGTTCATGAAGAATCCTAAGAACTGAAATTTTCGAAAGCCCTGTTCTTGATGCTATTTCCTTGGTCTTTAATCTTCGGTCACTCTAGAACTTCCTCTTCCACTAACTTGACGCAGTCGTCGGTGACTGCCTCCACAGGCCGACCGGAGCGAGGGTCGTCGTGGATGGTCTCCCGACCTAAACGAAATTGCTTACTCCATTCTTTCACGGTGAAAAATGAAGGAGACAAGTCCCCGTAAACAGCATCTAATCTTTTTTAATATCGGTGGAAGTGACCCCTTCCTTTATAAGGAACTTGATGACGGAACGATATTCCAACTTATCCATTTCGAAAAATTTCAGACTTCCCGTTGTTTTAAACGCCGTGAAATTATAACCGCAAGCGATAGAAATCTAAAAACTATATATATATATATATATATATATATATATATATACGAAAGATCAGAATAAATGACGATCACCATGACATTTTTTTTTCGAACCGCCAGATTTCTCCAGCCCGTAACTTTTCGAACGCACTTCGCACCATAAGGGTTCCTTTTTTACCATTTTGGTACGGAACCCTAAAAATGCTCTTCAGCTAATCTCGTAATTTTTTTATCTTATTACCTAATTACTATATTAGGGTTCCGTACCAAAATGGTAAAAAGAGTGGTATTGAGAGAGACAAGTAGCACCATTTTAGGGTAGTATTTATATGTTAACGTAGTCTAACGTAAAGCTTAGACAAACAGGAGAAGTCAGGTTACGGTACATAAACAACTTGAAATGGTTATATAGACTAACAAAAAAACTGGTAATGTAACACTAAGCCAGTCATAAAAAAATAAAATTGGAGGCCTATGATTGTCCTGCAGTGTGATAAGTTAAGATATTCTTGGCTAAACGTGGCTATCGTACTAACCGCTATAAAACATGAGTTCAAGTAGATGCGCGAGCTCGGCCATGTTGGGGACGCAGCCGTGCACGAGCGCCAGCAGCAGCTCAGTGGCGGCGGCGGCGGCGCCGGGGGAGCGGCAAAGAGGAGGCGCCGGCTCGCCGGAGTCCCCGCCCGAGCTGTCGCCATCACCCATGCGGCACCAAGCCCATGAATATGGCCATAGGAATTCAGTAGTTACTTCCTATAACAAGGAAATAAGTCATATTTCGAAATAGTACATTACATACCAAGGCCGTTTAAGTGGGAAATGCCTCGGATTACATGTAATTGTCGGCCGAGGCGAAGCCGAGGTCGACTAACATGTGATCCGAGGCTTTCCCATTTACCGGCCGAGGTTTGTATACTATTTTTCAGCCCGACGGAGCCGGCAGGCGGCAATTTAGTTTTCCGTAAAGTGGCGCTTACCGGCCGGAGGACTGAAAAAGCAATTACAGATACTAATAACTTTTATCATTAACCCTCTATAATGCGATCAGAAACCGCATATTTAGGCCCTCATTATGATAAACTTTTATGTTACAACAAATTTCTTATCCGTGGAAATTAACAAAATTGTAATATTGATAGCTTATCATAAACAAACGAAGAAGCGTGCAGCTAATCAAGAATTAACCCTGAACCGTGTTTAACTCTCTAGTCAAATCTCGGTAGACCCAGAATCTCGGCCCCCGAACGCTATTGTAACGTTTAGCTACACATTTTACAATTTAGCGAGTCGTGCTACCGAACAAAGTCGCCCAAGTGGCAATATACTATACAATACGATACATTATACTGATATTTTGATAGGACACAGGCAAATTGTTTATCTCTCGGACAGAAGCCAATTTAAAAGAAGAAGCCATTATTTAAAAGAAGAAAAAGAAAAAGAGAAAGAAGAGTTTTGATATCGAACGAAATCGATATGAAATTGAGAACAACTCGAATTTGTCTTTAAATGAAAAAAAAATCGGCCAAGAGTATGTCGGGCCATGCTCAGTGTAGGGTTCCGTAGTTTACCGTCCGTCACAATAGGCAACCTTAAAAAGTGTTTTAATAGATATCATGATCAATATGCTTATAATAATTAACAATTCGATGATACTATCGACCACACCGTGATCACACCCGTCCCGACCCCATCAACTCCGGAAAAATCTTAAAAGCGCAAAGTAGAGCACGGTACAGCGCCATCTCTCCGAAAATTGGGTTACTAATTTATACAAACTAGACGGGTTATGTATGTTGGGATTTCGGTTGTAACTTTCGCGTGAATCGATTTGACTCATTCTTTTTTTTTTAGAGGGGAGACACGCGCGGGATGATAAATTAAGTACTCAAGGAAACAAAATGTTTGCATATACGGTTAAATTACAAACTCAATTCAGAAATTATTTTGTAAATTTTTTAAAAAACCGTTCGACCAATCAAGTTCAAAATAATTTTCCAATAAAGTTCTTACAAAGTTCTACTTTTGTAATTTTTTTCATATTTTTTGAACTACAGTACATAATTCAAAAGGGGGGGCACATTATTTTAAACTTCTGGGGCGATTATTTCCGAAAATATTAACTTTATCAATAACTATTTTTACACAACCCTAATTCTTTTTCAAATACCTATCCAATGATATGTCACACACTAGGGTCACTTTAACGGGAGGAGCCCTAAAAAAAAATATAACCACTTTTTATTTTACCACTTTGTTGGCGTGACCGATATACATATTTGTACAAAAGTACAGCTTTCTGCTACAGTCACTGAGATTATCCGCGGACGGACGGACAGACAGACAGACAAAGCGAAACTATAAGGGTTCCTAGTTTACTACGGAACCCTAAAATACTATGGGTGTGTCAGCTAATAAAACTTTTCATTCATGAAAGTCGTAATGAATGGCGCTCAAATCAAAATCATAGTTTTTATAAAGTCGTGACGTGTGAGGCACGAAATGCACTGACTTTATATCAAGTCAATGGCGGCGAAAAGGTTAAACCGAAATAATTAGGTATTAAAACACTCGTGCGATGATATTATGAAAGTCCGCTAAAGACTCATTTCATAAACCCACACAAGTGTTAATGCTTTTCATTTTATACAGTTATGTAAACTACAATCCCAAACAAATATATAGTAGGAATAAAGCTTATATGGCATTAAATTACGTAAGGTGTAAATTCTATGTGCAGTTTGCACTTATACTTACCCTAATTAGACCCCTGTCCTTATGTTCAGGATGGGCCCCATATTGATATTTGACTTGTGCTGGGACGTGTGTAAATAATTCTTTGGTCAAATTCAGGTGTCCTTCCAGCAGAGTATCGTCAAGAATTTCTGGATTCGCTCGCGCAGACCTCAACCACGCCACCTGAGAAAGTTATAAGTAGTGCATGAATAATCATAATCATATTATAATAACCTAACTTAAGATTGAAAAAAAAAATAGTACATCACTGACGAGGCATGGAAAAAGGAGATTTGCAGGCTGAATATTATGTTTAAACGGACGACTTTAGGAGTCACTAAACCTGATTAAATCGAAATCTTCAATTTCATACTTGGGGCAGTTGCGGCAGGCGTTAGAGTCCGACTATGCTAAGTTCCTAGATGTTGATACCACAGACTGTGAAAGTGTTAAGTAAACGTCATAATTTAACAGAACTTCAACGTTTAATACAAAAAATTTTAAGCTTGACAGTTCATTGATTTGGACGAGATAACGTGGTTTGATTCTAGAAAATACCTCCCATCACTTTTTTTATAAAAATATTTTACTGTATTTTTCTTCTATACGCTATTCAAGATAACTAAAATGTCGCGGTGACATTATAATAATAACCTACCGACGTTCTGTTTTGGCTGTTTAGGGCCAATGCCTTTATTTAATATGACAGTTTCAACATTTAAAGAAATTGTAGTTAACTGTATCTTTTTAATTTTTGATTTACCATAAACAAAGCTCTATACGACCTAATTTGTAACCAGAAAAGTCGACTTTGCATAGCATTATTGAGAAAAATAAGTACTTCGATGGCGAGGTCTTCTAACGTCCTCGATGTGGGCCCGGCGAGCGAGACGAGCCTGCACAACAGCTGCAGGAACTGCTGAGCGTGGCGCGCGTGGCGTTGCAAGCGCGAGCCGCCGGGCTCGCCCACGACTCCACCAAGCGCCTCCAGCGCGGCGCGGGCGCCCCCGCCGCCGCCCCATGCGCACATCGATAGCAACTGTTCCGCGCACGACACACGCACCTGAAAACATTTACCAATGCGTGATTTTATTTGATGGCAATTAAGATATGTTGACTACTGGCAAATATTTTTAGTTACAGCAAAAATTATACATACTTTAATCCACTAAGGTGAATGTCATTGGACTTTCAGGACTATGTAAACAAACGGCGTCACTTTTATTTATCACTGTTACTCCTTAAAGTTTCACACCACCTCATCAAAAGTCATTGAAAACATACACTATTAAAATAGCCTTTCTCGTAAAAAACAAATAATATAGGAAAAATTACTTAATCTTGGAAATTTCATTGAAAATTCAATACGATTTAAAAGTGACGTTATTTCGACAAAATGCAATGACGTTTTTGTTTCTTTTATATTCTACGTTTGTCTATGACGTTTAGGGATGTGACTAAACTTAGTGACATTGTAATGCCGGTACTCACGGTATCTACCTGATATAGGCATAGTGTACACTACACGGTAAGTAAATGAGTAAAGGATCTTAGCGTAAGGTATAATATACTTAAAATTAAATAAATACCTAAATTCAGATGCGGATGCATGCAGTGGAAGAAATGCGTGGATCATGTAATAGGAGAAGAGCATAAAATGAAAAATTTAGACAGCATCATCGATAGGGTATACCAATGATGTAACGCCACCTTTTATAATTAAGACTAGTGACTCTAGTAAAACTTCAAGCACCGATTTTTCAGAAGATTGAACCGATTAAAAATATGAAGATGAGATGTGTTTTACTTTTGGTATTTTAGTAATCGATTTATTTTGACTTAAAATAGCACTTCCCCATCGCTAGTAAATTCATCATTCAAAGACAATTTCAATATGGCGGTTTGTTTACACAGTCCTGAAAGTCCAATGACATTCTCTTTACTACACTCGCGTTCAAATAATACGGGTAAGTAGGAAAAACTAGAAAATCTCCTTAAAAAATAAATACGGCAGCATGAACTAAACAGTAATTAACTAATTTATCTTACTCTAGTAAATAAATCTATCTAAATATTGGAAGCCTACAAAAAAGTATATTGTTGATGAATTCATAGTTTTATTAACTCAAACTCAAAAGTTTGGAACTTTATTCACTTATTTATTCGAATTACATAGGAAACAATGTATCAATAGAAAGTGACACGCCTGATCATCTCGCTGTACATCTCTGACTTTTGCCTTATTCTAACAGTGATGATACGAGTACATCCATCTAGTCTTAGCGACATGATAGTAATACAACGATAAAAGACAACAATGACTCCCTATTATAATTGTATTTTGACAAAATGAAAACAAAAGTGAGAAAACAAGCAAAAGTAAAAAGTAAAACTTAATTTGAATTTGGTATATAGGTCGATCCACGAGAGCTGGCATGAATGAATTGACCGTAAGTTATGTCACTGGTCACTATCAGTGACCTCCTAGCGTGAGCCTCCTAATATTTTGTAAACGTATGTACGTATGTATGTACGTTTACGTAATACGTTTTCATATTCAAGAAAAAAATATTTTATTGTAATCTGCACAAAATATCATGGTAATCATTTTAGTAATTATTATTGAAGTCCTTTGTAAATAATACGAATAATTTTTTTATTTTTCTGATTTTTTTAATGTCAAGAAACAAAAGGCGATGGCTTGTTCGAATCGTATAAATTTAAAAAGCAACAGACCAAGGAGTAAGTCTTCAACGGAGTTTTGTCAAAGATTCACACCATAGCTTAAATATCTCCAGCGATCGTTGGCGTGACAGGCACAGCAATATACTTTAGGTGTTCTTGGTGTCCAAAGGTTTATTTACGCGGGTATGCTGGATTATCTTAAAATACAACTATCATAATAACTTTTTGCATCAACCTGTATTGAATAATTATGTAATGCACATATAGACATTATCATTCACTCGTTCAATTCATTCGTGCCAGCTCTCGTGAATTACCTAATTAGACTTTTTTTAATTAAAACTTTTTGCAGTTATCATGTAGAACATTGCACTTGATTTTAACACAATTCAATTCAATTCAATTCAATTCTCATTAAGTTCTCTTCAATACAGAGTTTGAAAAACAAAGGTTTATGTTACTGACCCGTATTATTTGACCGAGAGTGTACTCGTAAATATGACTCTACTATAGGTCGATTCACTAAAGCTGGCACGAATGGAACGAATGAAAGTTATGTCACCTGTCACTTCGAGTGTTAGTGTGAGTGCCGTTCTTATACAGGGGCCTCTTAATATTTTCTAAACAACAACAAAATGGGTTTTTGTTATCCAAGAAAAATAAAAAATATTACAATATAAGCATAATCTGAACAATATTTAGACTAAATAGGTAATATATATGTCCGAAAGGTATATTTAACCGTTTGATACAAAAATATTTTACTATCATGGTGTTTTATGCAGATATCAGAGTGCTGTGGCCTAGCGGTAAGAGCGTGCGCCTTTAAATCCGAAGGTCGCGGGTTCGAACCCCGGCTCGTACCACTGTTTTTTTTTATTCATAAGGCACACAAAACAGACAACATTCATTACATTATTACAGCAGCTATATGTGGTAGGTATAAAATAAGAATGCCGTCCAAAACATGAGTGCACAAAAAATAACAATGAGTAAAAACCTATCCTAAAATTACAAATTACATTTTTTTACGCAATTAATGAAATTTAAATTAACAAATTAAATAAATCAAAATTATAAAGTGTTCAATTCTTGTTATGGTGTAAGATAGCCAAGAACTTCGACAACTTGCCTTCTAAATACCGCTAACCGTGAGTTGAAAATATCGATATCGTTATTTTTTGAGACTAAATCATTATACTGACGAAACGACACATTATAACTATCGGATTATAGAAAGAGGTATTATTTCTGTAGATAACTTTCGGAACTTACGTACGAAATATCATTTGATATTCACCAGTCGCTTTTCGGTGAAGGTAAACATCGTGAGGAAACCGGACCTAATCCCAATAAGGCCTAGTTTCCCCTCTCGGACGGAAGGTCAGATGGCAGTCGCTTCCGTAAAAACTAGTGCCTACGCCAAATCACGGGATTAGGTTGTCAAGCGGACCCCAGGCTCCCATGAGCCGTGGATAACGCGAAGAAGAATAGAAAGGAGTTTTATGCAGACGCTAGTTTCTGATCCAAAAACGTACGTACCCTAAAGGAATATTTTAGAGTATTCTTTATACTGCTGAATTTGGGCGGTTATGCATCTAGTTTGTCCATAAAATACGTTTTCAATAATCACTTATTGTATCAACCTGTATGTAATCATTTTGTGACGCACACATAAATATTATCATTCACTCATTCATTCCATTCGTGCCAGCTTTAGTGAATCGACCTATACGAAAATTAACAGTCGCCAATCATAATTAATTGAACAATAACAAACCTGAGGGTTTGGACAGTCAATCATCAGGTACAAAGCCGTGTCTTGCCACCATGTCTCATTCAACAAAGCTTCCAGCCTTCCTCCGCCGAGAGCCAAGCAGATTGTGACCACCTCCATACATTCTCGTACCACTGGGAACGAAGGATAATCACACAGAACTTAAGTTTAATTTTCTCTAGTTTGCAACACAAGTCTGATTTGGTGCCGTAAACACCAAATATGCATATACCACCAAATTGCGTTATTCTTACTATTATACTTCTAACATAGCACTATTCGTTACACTTACACGTAACGTCGTCGGGATGGACGGCGCTGTTGGCGTCGGTGGGCTGCGAGACGGAGAAGGCAAGACCGTAGAGAGCGCGCACTGTGGCAGTCGTGGGCACGCACCACCATACCAGCGAAGACACCACGTCACTGTCTTCTGTACTGTTTACCACCTACACACAATACATAAACGGTTAAAATAAGTTATATTTCAGTCCTCCGGCCGGTAAGCGCCACTTTACGCAAAACTAAATTGCCGCCTGCCGGCTCCGTCGGGCTGAAAAATAGTATACAAACCTCGGCCGGTAAATGGGAAAGCCTCGGATCACATGTTAGTCGACCTCGGCTTCGCCTCGGCCGACAATTACATGCAATCCGAGGCATTTCCCACTTAAACGGCCTTGGTATGTAATGTACTATTTAACTACTCCAATACTTTTGACAAGACTCAACATACAAATAACTAATGAACCAGTCAATGATTTTTTACAGAGAGACGACATTAAGTTAATAAGTTTTTGTCAAAAAAATATTTCTGTTACATGATTTTATCGCTGACTGTATTTTGGTACCATAAGCATTTTATGTTTCAGCTTATTTGAAACACGGGACGGACGTTAGTCAAATTCAGCTTGCAAGATTTGACCCTAACAAATCAACAAACAAAACATACATTGTATGTAAAAATTGGTAGATTTAACATTATTACAGATCTGCCCATTGCTGTACAAATTGTTGCAACTTTCTAGCTAGCCCATTGGTCTACCAGTGCTGGACAATCTCTGCCAATTTCTGGAAAACAAATTAAATAAATCCAAACACTACTAAGTAATTAATTGAAGAATACCTGCTCGCCCAGAGCATTTGCAAGTTTCTCAGCAATCGCTTTCACTATCAATTCGCAGTTGTGACTGGGCACGGTCTGTAGTGCTTCGCGTAAAATTGTTACATCCATTCTGAAACAACCAATTGTATCAAGTACCCATTCGACAAGACGACCAAAACGCACGGTGCGCGTTTATCAAAAATAATCGATAGCAAGTCGGCAAGCGAGACACTGCGCATATTACCTGAAGTCTTTGTCAACGGATGTGTCTGAGCCATCTGGAGCCAATATTTCGAAGAGGTGGCCTAATGTGTACAATACTAGTTTAGCCAGTCTGACTAAGGATAAATATCCCACTCTGAAAAAATCATATTAAATTTAACAAGAGAGAGAAGAAATAAAACAATCTATGAATAAGTATCAAATATTGCACAATATTATATTGGTACCTTCTTGTATGAGACGAAGCTCCTTGTAGAAAGTCCTTGTCAGACAAACACTGGATTAATAATGGCGCCTTTTTAACACAAGCCAGTTGGAAACTCCTACTGCGATCTAGCCTAGTGTCCGACGATGGCATTACCATACTGTACAGCACCTCAACGTTATACGCCACAGTGGGCGGCGCGGGCCCATACAGCAAGTCCCTTAACTTGGCGTCCTCGCGACTGAGTAGGGCTTCTGTCAGTTTATCCACCTGAAGTGACAATTAATTTTTCTCAAACATGCAATGAAATGTTGTTATAACGTTCGTTATAATAGGCTTCAAAGTACCACGTTTCAGGCGGGGCAACTGGAGAGACACGTAATGGAATTTCATACAAAATTGAAGGCCTAGGCCGGGAAGTAATATTTTTTTAATTTTATTCCACATAAATGTGTGACACAGCAACATGGTTTTTAGCCATTATAACAGTTTCATTACTATGGTTCATGATGACATTCTGCCGGTACGCCTATTAAAACAAACAATAAATTATATATATTCGAATATATTAAGTCGATACTTAATCGATATCGACATGAACATAACAAATATCACATTATTAATTTAAACATTAGCGGTAAAAGTGTCTACTCAAACCGTGCCGTGCCGTCATGATAACATTCTGCCACAGTGCCTATTAAAAATAAAAATAAATAATGATATTTTGAAGTTTTATTTATATAAAATGGACATCGACATGAACATAAGTAACAACACGTTATTGCAAATTTACTCACACAAATATAGGTACATTCCAAATATTAAAATAAATTTAAACGTAAAAGCGTCTACTTAAACCGCGTGTGAAAAAACGCCTATGTAGTTTTTTAATAATTTTGGAAATAACTTTGATTCTTTTAATCTATTTCAATGGTTTTATTGTTCATTGTTATTTATTATAATAATGTTGTCGTCGAGTTTTGAAGCAGAAATGACTATTCATTGAGCCCCACCAGAATTAAGTGCGAAACGCGAAAGTAAAATTGAATGGGCTCTAAATTAATTGATGGCGCAAATGACAAACGAGATGTCGGAAGGCATATGGCTACCCAAAATGCATGCGTGTTTAGTCAATATTACGATAACTATTTAGACTAAATTGGTTTCTTGTTTAAGTGAGAACTGTGTCTGTCTATCTAAGGATAAGTAGGAATTATGTACAAAAATTTGTAAAGAGGTTATAATTTTCATTGTCACAGAATAAAAAGTGCTGTTCGTGTTTGGTACATTTTATATTGCGACATATTTATACATCATGAAATATTTATGGATCATCTGTTTTATCGTTATAGACTAAATTCATGTTGGAATCACCACGAACTAAATAGCAATATTTGTGTTAGATATATTAATTCGTCAAGTCAACTTTCTAGAAATAAAACTATCATATTTTTGGAGATTTTTTTATTTATTTCATTGCATGTTTGAGAAAAGCACTATACATGCCTTGCCGTGAAAAGGGCTTTAACGGCTTCGTATGGCTACCCGGCCTCGCTAACGCTCGGCTCGTGTATATACATACTCACCCGTTAAGCCCTTCTTTCCCGGCGTCTGCAGTAATGTACTATTATTTATAAGTCATTTCTTACGCACTAAGTAATGCACCTAATACTAGTGAGACGTTGTACGGATAGAATTATGAATATGCAAAACTTTGACTCGCGATGCTGTTCCACATCTGTCATGTGAGGTAGCGTGTCCTGTAAATTTTCTGAATTTTAAGTAGCGATGAAAATTACATGAAATATACATGTATCTTACAAAGGCCCCTGTATTTTTCAATAAAATACAGTATCTTTCGTTGCGGATCTTCGATTGAATCTTTCGCAAGTTTCAGTTTTTTATGTGTAAAATACATTGTATTTTTCACATTATTATATTATATTATGAATACAAACATAATAAATTATAAATCTCATACAAACAGGTGATTTTTCATTTCGCTCAGACTACATCTCGATATCAGTTAACTAAAGAGGTTGAAATTATCAATTATGACGACATACTTACAAATTGGAATCGTTAATCTATGCTCTATGTGACGTCATCTAGCGAGAGTCTCTTAATATTATTATTATTTGTATGTTTTACCTTTTCACGAGAGCATGGGGTTATTTTATTATTAAGTCAATTAATTATGAAATAAACATGTAAAATACACAGTATAAAACAGGCATTAAACGTATTATACGTGTATGATTGTATTTGTCAGACAAACGTCAGTTTTGTTTTTTTCGAAAGTTACATGTAATTTATAGAAAAGATACAAAGTTTCGAAAGAAACCACATGAATCTTTCGCCATTTTCATCGCTAATTTTAAGGCAATAATGTGGTAATTGTAAACTGTTTCTGTTATAGTATACGAATTTGGAAAACATCAATAATTAATGAATGACTTTTTCTTTATTATCATCTCCTATATTTACTAGTAGCCACGCCAAATGACAGTGAAATCGGTGAGTGCAATTCTGTATGGGACTTAATATTGACAATCATGCGAGTATATTTTTTCCGCCAGCATCTTGGAGGCCCTATCGTATAAGCTCGTCTTTATGTGGTTTTTCTACTCACTGTAAGTTTGTGCGCCGGACAAATCTGGGAGAGTAGATGAGCAGCTTCCATTAGCTGAGGATGTTTCTTCATAACACCAACATGTTCCAGTTCCAATATAAATGGAATATACCAAGTGCCTTGCGCGAAAAGCTAAAAACAATCACATCAATTTTTATACCTCTAAGTAAGTTAAGTATCTAACACATCCATAAGTAAGTACTAGTGGATCTGTGAGCTGTAGACCTCGCGAGATGGTACTGTTATTGGCACAAAGGTCTTAAGCGCTTAGGACCTGTGTACCAATTCCCGACATTTGGAAAATTTCCAAATTTCCAAAAAAAAATTATGTAATCAACAAACTTGTTTACAAAATTTCACAAGAATGGGTTGATAAATGCGACCTGTACAGGACAACAAATGGACAGACACACGAAAGCATTTGTGCCCAAACTGAAACGGAGACGCTTCGCTCGCTTTGCTCACTCGGTCAATTATTTTCGAATCCTCGTGTGCTTTATTAGGAAATGGAATATTTGAAGTTATGAAAACTCATAATAAGCAACACCGACATTTAAAAGTTATCATGAAATGTATATATATTTTCTATATAGTTGCTCAAAAAGGACCATTTTTAGGGTTCCGTAGTCAACTAGGAACCCTTATAGTTTCGCCAAGTCTGTCTGTCTGTCCGTCCGTCCGCGGATAATCTCAGTGACTGTAAGTACCAGAAAGCTGTAATTTTGTACGAATATGTATATCGGTCACGCCAACAAAGTGGTAAAATAAAAAGTGGTCCTATTTTTTTTTAGTGTACCTCCCACGTGGGGACGATACAATGGTTTTATACTATGATCCCCTTTCCAAAAGGGGATCGATGGAGTGGCGTCGATTTGGTGAAAAGATCATGGCTACCATATTCTGGGATTGTCACGGAATACTGTTGATAGACATAAAAGAACGTTATACCACTGTGAACGGCAGGTATTAAGCCACCCTTATAAAACAATTACGAGAGGCAATCAAGGAAAAAGGTCGAGGTAAACTTAGCAGACGTGTGCGGCTACTTCACGACAATGTTCCCGTTCATACCGCTTCAATCGCCAAGGCTGCTGTTGCCAAGTCTGGCTTCGAGGAAATTCGTCACCCACCCTATAGCCCTGGCCTGGCCCCGAGTGACTACTATTTGTTTTCCTAACTTAAGGCAGACTTAAGAGGAAAAATATTTTCTTCTGATGATGAAGTGACCCGTGCAGCATACGCCCATTTTGAAGACAAAACTTCGGAGTATATTTATAGAGGGATTGAAATGCTAATTCATAGATCTGAAAATTGTACTGAAATAGACGGAGACTAAATTTAAAAATTTTATATGTATTTACTTATTTTCTTTGTAAGGCCGGAAACTTTTGGACCGCACTACTTACTTTCCGCACTAGCATCGACTATTGATTTTATTAGTCTCAGGCAACAAGATAAATATAAACAAAAAAAAACAGGAAGACTTACCACTCCGGGCAAGGCGTGTTCAGGAGTGGGCGGTGCGGGCGGTGACGTGGCGCTGGAGTCACTGCTAGAGTCGCTGCCGCAGGTGGGCAGGTGCCCGTCGTACACTTTGGCCACAATTACAGTTTTGTCCCGGACGGGAACTTGGGACAGAATTTTACGGTCGTGGGACGAATCTAAGATCTCGCCATTCAAATATAGTTCTACCTTATTTACAAACAATTCTAATTTTGTGTTAGTTTCTGAAGAACATTTTAACCTGAAAATAGATATTAAAATAGTTCATGTATAATTTACTTGCATTAACTTCTGCAACTTTAGTATTTGTTTATTAAATCGGAACTACAAAGCTAAATTAATTTGAACCAACCGTCTTTGGATTGCCGCTCGTAACGAGTATAAAGCCTCGTTAAAGTGTGAAAATAGCTCAATATCATCAAGTTGTCTTTGGCCAGTTTGAAAATTAAATCTGACTATAATGGTGCACTGTCGGCCCCTGCCCGATCTGTACATTGGTAATATTTGCCTCTCTGCTGAAAACCTTCTATCACATTCATTTATATATTCCTGTATGGCACGAATGACTCTACACATTCTAGTACAACTTTCAGTTGCATCTGAAACAAACAGGTGAACACATTAGATAAAATAGTATGCCACTCTTGCCGAGGCACGTATAGTGCTTTATAAATAAGGTAAAATAATTAGTTATTTAGTATCGAACATTTTTCTAATAATAACCTTAGCATCTAAAACCATCTTTTTTGAGACGTCCATTCATGTTAATTCAAAGTGCATTTTTTTTATGCCGTACTTAAAAGGAACATACAAAGACTTGAAACACTAAATATATGAATAACTATATCAATCACATTAATTATTACGGCCTCCTAGCCTAGTTGGTAGTTACCCTGCCTACAAAGCAGGAGGTCCCGGGTTCGTATCCTGGTCAGGGCATTTATTTATGGGTTCCTCGCGAATATTTGTTCCTGAGTTATGGATGTTTTCTATGTATTTAACTATTTATATGTATCTATTTATTTATTATATATATCGTCGTCTAGTACCCACACAAGCCTTATTGAGCTTACCGTGGGACTAGGTCGATATGTGTAAGAGTGTCCAAGAATATTTATTTATTTTTAGTATTCTTTTCTCAAAAATACTATGCAATGTCGAGTTTTCCGGTTACAAATTAGGTCGTAGTGCTTTTCTGCCCTCCGGCCGGCAAGCAGCCAAGTAAAGGCTTTACGCTAAACAAATGCGCCGCTTGCCGAGTGCGTCGAGCAGAGAGATAGTGTACAGACCTAGGCCAGTAAATAAAGAAAGCCTCAAATCACATGTTTGTACACGAGATCTGAAACATTTCGTTTAAAATATTTAATTTAAACATCAGCGTTAAAGTGCCTACTCAAACCGCGCCGTGAGAAAAAAATGGTGAAGGTATTTTTTAAATCATTTTGGAGGCGATGTTTAATAAGTTTGATTCCGTTTCTCTATTTCATTAGTTTTATTGTACATTGTTAATTGTAATACTTATGTTAGTTTTGCTGTCGAGTTTCGACAAAGAGTGTGAATATATTGCGCCCCACCAGAATTTTGATCGAAATGGGCTCTAAATAACATGATGGTGCAAATATCAAACCCGAAGCAGGTACACGTACCTGCTAAGGCGAAAAGGTTATATTGTTTATTGTCACAATAACAAGTGCTGTTCGTGGTTTCGTACATTTTACCTTGCGCAATATTTATATATCATGACATATTTATGGATTATCTGTTTTCTACTAAATCCGTGTTGAAATTACAACGAACTAAATAGCAATTTTCGTGTTAGATATATTGTACGGTCAAGTTAACTTTTAGTGTCTGTCTAAAATAAAGATATTTTTGGAGTCCTTTTTATTAATCCCATTGCATGTTTGATAAAAACACTATACCTTCATGCCTTGCCGTGAAAATGACTTGCCGGCTTCGTATCCCTATTCTATCTATACCTACTCACCCTTCAAGCCTCCGAAACGAATACGAGGGCTGCTAATTATATATCATCATCATCATCATCATTTCAGCCGAAAGACGTCCACTGCTGGACACAGGCCTCCCCCAAACATTTCCACAATGACCGGTCCTGCGCCACCCGCATCCAGCGGACTCCTGCGACCTTTACCAGGTCATCAGTCCACCTTGCGGGGGGCCTACCCACGCTGCGCCTTCCGGTACGCGGTCGCCACTCGAGAACCTTTCCGCCCCAACGGCCATCGGTTCTACGTGCAATGTGCCCCGCCCACTGCCACTTAAGTTTAGCGATTCGGAGAGCTATATCGGTTACTTTGGTTCTGCTGCGAATGGTCTGCGGTTTTTTGGTGTAATTCATAAGGGGGGTTTTTGCCGTAATCGCCACGCTTGGCATGCGGGTTGGCGATCGCAGTGTCTCCACCGTAACTTAGGGATGCTGCTGCCCGTCCCCCGGTGGTCTTGGTCGTAGTTTTAGGACATACCCGGGTCCGGGTCCTTATATATCCGGAATAGAAAAAAACTAACAAAGTATGGAGATACAAAATATGGTTTGAATGTTTTTCAAAATATTCTCCGTGATAATCGATGCACTTTTCTATACGTAGAAACAAAATATCAAAGCACTTTTTCCACTCTGACTGAGGTATCTCCAAAACGTGTTTTTTGAACGTGTCGACGGCATCTTCGCGGGTCGATAATCGTTGACTTATTCTTTATATTTGGAAATAAATAAAAATCATTGGGTGCCAAATCAGAGCTGCATATTGGATGACCCGTTAATTCTATATTTAGACCTTTTAAAAATCGAGTTGTTTCGCCTGATGTATGACAGATGATATTGTCATGGTGCAGAATGATTCTGCGTCGCTGGTTTTTTTTTTAACGTATTTCTTCAAATACTGCCGGCAAGCAAATAGTCGTGTACCACTCCGAATTAACCGTTTTACGGTTTTCTAGCGGCGCTGGAGCCACGTGGCCATTAATACCAAAAATACCACTATTTGCTTCAATGTGTTTTTTGCACGAGTTACTTTCGTAGGGTTTGGCTCATTTTGAAACACCCACACTGTTGACTATTGTTTAGTTTCGGGATCATACGCATAGATCCAGGATTCGTCACCTTTTTAGATATTATAAACAGCCTTTGAGTCACCACCGTTATATTTCTGCAGCATTTTCTTGCAGCATTCGACGCGGACATCTCTTTGATCCTTAGTTAAATTATGCGGTATCCAACGCGAACAGATTTTTTTATGCAGATAAATGTTCATGTAATATTTTATTCATACTCGTCATAATATGCAGTCGCCTCTATCACGCGATACATAACATGACGATCATGCATTACGAGTTCACGCACAGCTTCAATTGACAACGACCGATTTTGGGCGACCTTCCTTAAATTCATCCGTAAGTATACTACGACCACGATTGAACTCACTAAACTAGTGATACACAGTGGTTTTCGACGGAGCTTCATCAATCATCACTAAATGTCGAAGTTAATTGATCTATGCACTGTTGTTGCGTTAAACCACGCCGAAAACCGTAATAAATCATAGCACGAATATTTTCACGTGACACTTCCATTCTTGCATCGAGATGAGATGACAATTTAAACCCGCCAGAAACAAAAGAGTAGCGTACATGAAAAAAAAATTATAACGGCCAGTATTTAAAAAATTTTCGTACTTTACCGTAAAAATGATAAAATCCCGGATTCCGCATTCATAAATAGCAGCGATCGTAGCTTTAATAGTGTATTTTACTAGTATAGAATGCCTATAAAAACGTCAGATACAATACCCGTCACACAGTATCCTTAACCTTTTAACCGCCATAGTCCGATACAAAGTGTATTAACTTCCATCAAAGAATAGGCCTCACGCAAATTGCGTATGTGTGGGTTGTGGAAATTCCAATAGTTACCAGTATTCGCAATTTTTTTTTTGTACAACAACATTGCCCTAAACTGTCTTTATCTAAGGTGACAATTGCTGTCATTTAGCGCGGATTTGACAATTGTGTAATCAGTTGGTATTCCAATATTCTTTGGTATTGAATTTATTATTTGCGAGCCATAATAATTTAATTTGAATATAAGCATGAGCACAGATGCTTACAGGCGGTGTGCTAAATGTGGTGCACCGCCGTTTGAAAATGGCCAAAGAAGATTCCTTTTGTCAGAGGGTTTACATGACAACATCAACCACATCTTGAAGTGTGTTTCAGTCAAACTCTATTTCAAGCCGTTGAAGAAGAAGCCACACCCACAATTCATGACATCATTTCATGTGACCTAAAAAGTGTTAGACGCCTCTAAAAGACGTAGGAATTTACAGGTTTGACTGTGAATGTGTTCTCTCATACATTGTGCATACGAAACGGAGTGTTTCAACTAGGGTGCTAGAACACATACCCGATGTCAGGCATCGTCAACAAAAGTCTGCAGTCTGGGAACCCCCTACAGGCAGCGAACTTAAAAAACATGGAAGAGGAGCTTCAAACAAATTGTCAACATAAAACGGGGTAAACACTCGATATGCGCATGCACGCTACGCTGCCAATCAAACTGGTGAACATTTTCAGTCGGTTTTTAAGCACCCAAAATCCCAAAATATCATTGGTCAACGTCAATATGGTGCGGTAGGATTGGTCTGAGCGCTGACACTTTAAAATTACACAACAAATGTGACATTGGCAACGCATTGTTAGTAGACGGTGTAAAGCAAAAAAGAGCAATTTTTACATGAAATATTTTTGTGGAGTTATCTTTACTTATTTTATTTACTTACTTTATTGGTCTCGTACGTCCGCCGTAAGATTATTAATGTATGGAATTAATATTAATAATATTGTAACGTCCATATCCTTATTGTATCTTTATAACCTGGTATATGATCAAATGTACCTACTCTTCAATTCAGGTGTGTATAGTCACATAATTATATGATAAAAATAAGAGATTTTGTTTTTACTAGAAGTTATAGGCAATTATAAGAACCCACAGATACGTATTTTAGGAATATCGGAAATATTTGCTGTCGTTATATACTCGAACAGCAATATAGAAATGACAATAAACGCGTTAACCAACGAAAATAATAAATATCATTACACAAATAATAAATCTCAAATGATAATTATTATGGAAAAAGAACCCGTAAACACATGGTACCTATGATATTTAACCAGCTAAGCCCATCAATTGAACAGTGTAGTAAACAGGTTTTCAAACTAAGATTAAAAAAAGTTCTATTAGATAATACCTATAGATACCTACTTAGATAAAAAAATGTTACTTTTACATATATGTAGGTGCGTACGGTTTTTATCTCATCTCACGGCGTCTTACGCCCAAGTGATCAGCATAAAATTATAAAAATATGGGTAAATGGCCGTTGTGGCCTGTGAGTTGAGGCAGGTAGCTAGGATTTAAATTATATGAGCGCACTATTCGCCAACAAACTGCCCTCAGTTTGGCGATATATTTTTTATACCAACCACCTAAGTTTCTTTTGAAATAAATAAGTAAGTAAAATATTAAAGTTTATCCAGGCACCAAAAAAATACTTGACATTAACATTTTCACATACATATTTATGATAGCTTTTACCCACGACTTTGTTCACAACTTCACATAATTACACTAAAAAAGGAAATATATATGATAGTAACGAGTTTTTATATCCATAAATAAACCCACCGAAATAAATAATAACATTTATTCGGGTGTTTATCACGAAGTTTTGTTGTTAAGTTATAGATATTATCTATGTACAGAGAGTTATCTATGTGTTTTTATAGAATTGCTTTAACTTCATGCCTTTATCTAATTTCTATTTCTGTCTTTATCTGTTCTAAAAAACCTAATACCCGCGAGGCCATTTAAATCGGACGTTGCCCTAGCTTAACCGCGTGCCCGATGCAGTCGAAACATGTCACGCCAATTGTGATAAAAATACGTGAGTGTTACCCGTTGCAATTTAAATTATATAGGTACTAATACGCCGTTTACACACTCGCAAGATCCTGATTAGATAAAAAGGAAATTATCGATTATCTTCAAAATGGACCTAACTAGAATACCAGCGTCTTTAAGAAATTGATTAATTATGCTATGGGATGCGTATTACCTATAATTTCATTGGTTGTCCAAAAGGTGGCATAACACCATCCCCATATAAAATTGTCCCGGTCAAAGAAATTTAAATAAACGTGTAATATGACTGTTTACAGACGAAAAGTAATCCCATCTTTTTTGTGGTGCTTGTATGTGCGACTTCTACACCATTTTACAGCGCAACAGCGCATTTTTATTAAATATTATTAATTTTTACGGTATCTGTCAAATTTACCACATCGCTGACGGCCATTTGTATACTAAACGGCACGCTGGCGTGGCTGTGTAAGCCCCGCCTCGCGTGGCGTAGGTTTTGTGGGGTCATTATTTAGAGCTTATTAGTCTTCCATGTTTTGTAAGTTCGCTGCCTACAGGTACACACGCGTTCAGAATTGCATGGGCAGTTTATGAATGAATTCATTCATAAATTGCCCATGCAATTCTGCACGCTATAGTACATCGGATATAAAATCTTTAGGTTGTTCGTGTCCGTGATGAGGTTTACCATTCTTTTGAGTTTGATAAACCTTTTGTCCTCGGCAAAGAGAAGCGATGCATTCCCAGGATGCCGCGTGATATTATTGAAATCAAGAAGGTTCCTAATGTCAATAGGGTGAATGGCTTTTCGCTTCGTTACGGAAGCGTCGTAAGTGGTATCTATGTTATTTCTTACAGTTACAGGGTTATCTAATCTTAATTGTTTTGTAATAGTACCTATGCCCTTATAGTTTTATAACTTTTATAAGCCCATCTGAACATGTGTCCAGTCCAACCATATGTTTTTATTAGCATAAAAACCAACCATATATTAAAATGGTTTTATATTTATATTGTTGTATGTATAGACGGAGAGCTAGCGACCAAATCGGTCATGTAGCTTCAGCTGTATTAAAACTCCGTTAGCTACTTCCCTGAACAACCTTTTCCTATAATCTTCGTGCTGGCAGGCCGCGGCCGGTGGGTGCGGGTGTAGCGGGGTGGGGAAAAAAAAGAAAAAAAATGTGGGCTCAGCGACTTTAATTTTTTTTTCAAACAGTTGCTCTGTACTCCCTGTGCACCTAAAAAAAAAATCGATCGGGTGGTGGGAAGGGGTTGCCAGCGTTAATTAAAAGTACCAAAATAGTAATAATTTTTTTTTTGACGCGAGATTAATCCATTTGTAAGCCCCAAACAAATAGCCATGCAAAAATATCGGTGGGAAGGTATCGAAAAAAAATGTTGAAATTCTCGGATCTTTCAGTGCAGTGCGGACCCTACTTTACACTATTTAAATTCGAATAGAGATTAAATCCAGGTATTAACCCTAGGTTTTAATAATTTTTTTATATATTTTTAATAAATTTTTTTTGCGGGACAATCTTACACAAATCGACCTAGTCCCACGGTAAGCCCAAGAAGGGCTTGTGTTGTGGGTACTAGACGACGATATATATAATAGATAGATACATATAAATACTTAAATACATAGAAAACATCCATAACTCAGGAACACATATTCGTGATAAACACACAAATAAATGCCCCGACCAGGATTCGAACCCGGGACCTCCTGCTTCGAAGGGAGCGTCACTACCAACTAGGCTAGGAGGCCGTTAAATTTAAATTATATTATTATTCCAAAATTAGCTTGATCTAATTAACTTATAACGCACCAGTGATTAAACATAATTACGTGAAATTATTCTCTATCGCTATTACATTAAGTTATTATACAATTATGTTCATAATTGACCACGTATGGACACAATTTGTCTGAATTAAACGTTTTCATTTCATTTAATAATTATCATGTTCGTGAAATAGAAACCAATAAAAACCAGCAAGTTTATGCTACAATCTACATATTGAGATGCCTCCATCAAGCGCAACACCTGCGCACTGCATTCATAATTAAAAATTTTAATTGGCAGCTTTTTTGCAAAAAAAAAACCTATTGGAGCTAAGATTGACAGAGGTTTATCTTAAAGAAATAGTTGTCTACTGTGACTAAATGTAAATATATATTAAAGTAAAGATAGGTTATACTAGTCTCTTGTTCTATTTTGCCATATTAATATACTTGTATCGGGTTACTCATCGCGTCAATAAAGTGCGCAGAACAATCGCCGCGAGTGCATCTCACTCATGATTAAGGGACACGGACTGTATCGAAATTTGTCGAGCTATTTTCGACTTTATTGACGTGAGTAACCCGACACAAGTGTCTAATTAATACTTGCGGAAGTTTTCTATTTAAATATCTGCCATATTTTTTAACAGGTCGTATGAAATAAGAAATAGTTATCTGAAAAATACTGTGCTGAGTCCGCACTGCACTGAAAGATCCGAGAATTTCAACAATTTTTTTCGATACCTTCCCACCGATATTTTTGCATGGCTATTTTTTTGGGGCTTACAAATGGATTAATCTCGCGTCAGAAAAAAAGCCAACACAGCTGAGCCCACATGAAAATTATTATTATTTTGGTACCTTTAATTAACGCTGGCAACCCCTTCCCACCACCCGATCGATTTAATTTTTTTTTTGGGTGCACAGGGAGTACAGAGCAACTGTTTGAAAAAAAAATTAAAGTCGCTGAGCCCACATTTTTTTTCTTTTTTTTCCCCACCCCGCTACACCCGCACCCACCGCCCGCGGCCTGCCAGCATGAAGATTATAGGAAAAGGTTATTCAGGGAAGTAGCTAACGGAGTTTCAATACAGCTAAAGCCACATGACCGATTTGGTCGCTAGCTCTTAGACCAGTAGGTTTTTTCGCAAAGTTATATAATGTAAATAACTTGTTGAACTTAGGATAATGAATGTTATTAATAACTGGAGCCGTAAGGAATGTAGTTAATAAACGTGATTAATCCATTTTTGATTTGTTTTATTTCAATGGAAATTAATCGCGGTAACCGAAGACAATAATATTACATGACCACAAAAACCTACTTATTTACACTGTATTTTACATACTTTGGATTTACATAAATAAAACCAAAAAGCTCCGGTTTGTCCGAAGATCATTTTGACGCTTCGCCACTGATACGAATAGAACAAATTCATTTCTTTGGAACATTTTAATATAAGAGCATTGTAGAGAAAGTAGATTTCTGTCAATCAAAATATGTGTTTATAACTCAGAATCACAAAGTTCTTTTCACCGATAATTTTCAACTACACTCGTAGTTTTGTTACTACTTTATTACATACACATTTTTTTCCCTGTACTGGAAACGCTGTTTGTGATTTGGAGTTAAAATACTTGGATAATGAAATGAACAAAAAATCTGTGATTAAAAAATTACAAAAAAATATTCCATTGCCGGGGATCGAACCCAGAACCATCTGCTACATTATGATATGAGATTATTAGCAATAGGCTAAACAACCCATCCAAACCAGTTGTCAAATTTAGTTCACTGTTTTCTTGATGTCGCTAGTAGTATAAACGAACTTTTGCGTGAGGCCTTTTTTTTGTATGTAGTTGTCGTTCTTCTCTTAGTATTATATTCTTTGGTCCGATATATAAGGCAAACGTTTTCCAGCTCATTTCGCCGCAGTCTGATAAATAAGACAAATCTTCGTGTAATCTCGTGTGACGCGGCGACACGGTTAAAGGGTTAATAGTTATACTTTACGTCTTGTGTTTGCGAACAAAATGCGAAAATTTCTGAGCATGATTGAGAAAAATAACGTAACATACAAGGTGTCCAAAATAAATAATGAGTTGGTATCAATCTGGAACAAGCGTTCGACGTATGTACCTTCGTTGAGGTTGATGTCCTTCTGCAGGCCCTGCGTGCGCGCGCAGCACTGCGTGAGGAAGGCCTCGTGGTGCGTGGCAGGTGCCACTGCGCTGCTCACGCACGTGCAAACTTCACGCAGCAGCTCAATCCCGCGCGCGGAGATCTCGTCGTCACACTCCGTTATCACCTGTACCAGAATAGTACATTGTGCATCTAAGGCGGTAAGAAGGGCATTTAAGGGCTTTAAATGACCCGAGTTAGTAATCCCCTTACTGCCCGTGGTACACATAATGTTTTTCATCACATTTGCGAGGAAATAAATAAACTCTCTATACAGGTAAAGAAACAATAGAATGAATTGATAGAATGATCAGCGGTAGTGCAGTTGCACAGTCCACAGTAGTCCGTAGTGACTACGTGCTGCGAGCGCGTGCGGGGCGGGTGCTCGGGGAGCTCCGGGCGGGCGGTAAAGTAGTATGAGAATCCTTTAAAACCATGGGAATAATACAGCTCTTTAAGTGTAAGTATGCTTGCATATAATATCACTATTTACGAGCAGGTGTGATGAAATAGTACATTATTGCAGAGGCCGGGAAACCGAATTTTGTGGATGAGTATTACATACGAATCCATGCAATTCTATTTCCGTCCGACGCATATATAGTGCTTTTCTCCAAACATGAAAGGAAATAAAATGTATTCTTGCATAAGATTTGAAAGGAAAAATAAGGTTCCCGCCTAAACTTTCTTTTAATGCACAGTTGTGTTCATAAAAAAAGTTGAAATGTCTTTAGTTTTATTAAGCCGTATCTACACGACCTTGCACAGTGAGCCGTTTGAAACTCGCGATAGAACGAGACAACCAAGCATTTGATCTCCTTCTCTCTAGAACTACTACACTACTACAAAGCCAGCCCAGACGGGGCATTTTTAAGCACGATATGATCAGATTGACAATTTGATGTCAATCAGATTGCCCCGTCTGTGCAGACCGTTTGGTCGCGGCTAAAGTATATTTGGCTGTTTGCAATATTGATAGTCCAAATATTTATTTAAAAAGTAAAAAACAATACAGTAATGGATTTTAGTAGCAACTTCCTGGCCGCTAAAACGGTAAAATAATGAATTCGATTTTTTTTAATTTGAGTCGGTACATAAGGAGGTTCTTTTCGTACCAATTTTGCTACATTAATGTGAACATTTCCGAGCATATTGGAGAAATAGTTGTTTATGATACAAGTGTAGAAAGTAGGCTTTTTCTGACCAGTGTCGGTTACTATCGGTCGACACGAGTTGGAAAAAAGTCTACATTTCAACACGTATATCATACAAAATTTTACAATGCATTAGCTCGGAAAGCCGCTACATTCTTCAGAATCAAAGGTCCATATTTTATCTTACCAGACTAAATATTACAAGTAATATGTATCAATCCATTACCTATTTAAAAATTTCATAGATATTTAAAACAGCACCCAGAAGTGAAATTATTATAAAGAAATGTTGGTCTTTGTAAATAATTATAAGTACAAAAAGTAAACAATCAACTGCAATATTGATATTTCAATCAGCTTTTATGTAAAATAATCTTACCATTTGCGCCTCCTTACGAACTTTCGGAGACATCAATTGAATATCACTATTTAATTTCACTACGATATAAAAACTCCAAGCCAAATTATCCAAAATCAAAACGAAATTATTTTAAGGAATTTATACCTATGTAAAAAGAAACTACCAATAAACTAACCATTGCGCGCCCAAACAGTATTTCGCTCGGTCCGAATTGAGCATTCGGGTAACATCAACAAAATGAAATTATTTACTAAGACTTAAGAAAGCAAAAACTTTATTTATTAATTACAGAGACCAACATTTTATTATAATAATTACACTTTTACGTGTTTTTAACGTTTATGAAAATTTTAACTAACAAAAAGTTTTTCAATCGAGTTATAATGCTTATAATGTCTTGTCTGGTAAAATACGGACCTTTCATTATGAAAAAAACTAGCGTAATAGAATCAACCAATGAGAGCGCTGCATTAGGCATGCTCAAGTTTGCAATTGGGTCCGACATGGAGAAAAATTAAAATATGATAGATATTTTCTTTTGAAAACATAAAAAAGTAAATATGTTACTATACCTATGTATATATATGAAAATTTAAATTTTTGTTTCGTAATTTACACTTTTAATGGATTGTATATATTTTATAAACGTGAATATTGTATCAAAAAGACAAAAATGTATGTCTGATTAATGTTATTCAAATAATGCCTTGGTTTGGACAATGCAAAAGTAATAAGTTATTTACAGTTTTTTTAAATTAAAAAGCTACTTTCTCGCACGTGTGCAAAAAAGAGCCACTTTCTATGCATAAGTTTACCCTTGAAAATAGCACTTTCCGAGCTAATGCATTGTAAACATTGTTTTATGACTGGTCCAGTCCCCGAATATTTACAATAAGCTCATCTTTATTGATTTTTAATGCAGATTGACAGAGTGCATCATTTGCAAGGAACATTTTATTGAATTGGAATAAAAACTGAAGATAGCATAAATATTTTTAACGATCGCATAAAACAGATTAATAATTTTTAATGTCAGTTTTTGTGTGTAATCTAAATCTTTTGAACTTCCTCACTATCCTACTCAGATATAATAAAAACACTTTGCATTGTTTGTAGAAAGGAGATGCGAGCTGTATGAGGTATAATTCCACCTACCATTTCCTGATAGAGGTTAACATAGCACAATATTTATATAAATAAAGTATTTCTTACCCTCCACAAATAATCTAACCCTATGAGATCAGCATCGTTAAGCAGGAAACTCCGTCGTTTCACGCGAAGTTTTCCTTCCTTTGAATTTACAGCTTTAAAGAATCTAGAATACCAAAAAAAATAAAAGTTATAAAACATTTAAATGGTATGTTTATCCAATAAGATTTAAAGGGATCAACATTTGATCCCAAAGAACCATTTAATGGTTCTTAGTATTTTATAATAGGGTGTACCTTTCGAAACACTTAATGCCAGCATGTGTTAATAAATTTGGCGACAAAGTCATGATATTTCGACGAAAAAAATGCAAATTAATATTGGGATCCAAGTCAGGCTCCTCGCCCATCAGCTTGCTGAACCAACGAAAGCAGGCTTCGCGATCTCCTAGGTGTGCCGGCCGCTCGGCCAGACATGACCATATTTGCTTAGCCTGCAACAAAAGTTCAATGCAAAAATGTCATCACATTTATCGATATCGAATCGGATTGAGCAGGTAAGGTATACAAAATTAAAATAGTTACTTGCGTGGTTTAAGGCAAAGCGTAAAGAAAGAGATTTAATCGCTTATGGACATGACATGATATAGAAAAAAGATTTTCATATAGGAAAAATAGGTAATTTTTACCTGTTCCGCGCATAGCCACAACTGGCCGTCTTTGAGTAGGAACCGCAAAAAACTCAGCCTTTCCTGAACTTGTGCCGCGTGAGCATACCTGCCGTCGGGCAACCAGTTATCCCAATCGATTTCGCCTTCCCCTGAAAGTAATAGTTTTAATTTTATTATGTTCGAAGATTATTTTAATATAATTTTAACCAGTAAATAAGGGTTCCGTTTTTGCCATTTTGGCGACGGAACCCTAAAAACGAATAGTTAATTAAGCTTGGGTCGGTACCGGTAAGTTTAGTCCGCACACCATCCATATAGTTGGTGAGAGAGTCGGTGACGAGAATGACGAGCGAGTGCTGCGTCTGCAGGCGATCGATAAGCTCCTGACGCGTCACGTGCGGCCGCACGCCGCTGCCCGCGCCCGCCTCGTACAGGCAGCAGATCTCGCGCATCATCTTCAGAGCCGGTAGTACCCATCTTTCGTTACTTTTTAATTCCTCCACGCATCTACAGATTAAGCATTTCTGATAAGTGTCTATAACTTGATGTTTTTAATCAGGTACCCGATTCATTATTATTTATCACCAGTGACTGCAAATTAGTCTTGCAGCCATAATAGTTTATTTGTGTTTATAAAGTTTCTTTATGAACAACAGCATATTCGGAGAACGACTAAAATTGTAATATAATAATAAGATTAATGAGTGATACTTACTTGTCTAGCCAAAGCGTTTTCTGAGCGTCACGATCTTGACTACAACTATAATCAAGGATTTTTATGAGATTTGCCAATGCCACGTCCATTATTTCAGTGCAGACCTCGTCAGAATGTGCCAAATTCCAAAATAGTACTAGAACCTAAAATACATGGTGGTTAAGTAAAACATCTTTACTGATACTTGAAATCATTAAATTATTAACAGCATAAGGTTCCTGCTGTTGCAGGTCAACTACCTTGTTTGCCATAACACCATCTTTATCGTCCTCAGCTAATCGTCGAATTACTTCCAATAATTTGTCACTCTGCTTCTTACTAGACGTCGCCCAACTCGCCTGCATATGAAAGTAAAAATTAGAAAATAATCGGGAGCCGTATTTGAAATAATAATTAAAGCAGTTGTCTCAAACCGAGGTGCCGTGAGCGGATTGCCAGCGATTGTAAATAGTTCGCAAAAAGGCACAGCAGACGACAGTTGCCTCATGTGTAAAAAGAAAATTAATTATTCAAATGCAAATTAATCTTAAAATACCTTAAAACAGTCAAAAAGATGATCAAGTTGATCAGGTGTGAAGTCCCAAGCAAGTTTTGCTAGAAGGTCGTGTAAATTCTTTACAATAGCTTCATGCTTTCCGTGTTGCGCTTTCCATATGGCATCCAAGTCTTCTCTGGTCAACGAGTTCTCTTTGATCATGAACCTAAGCATTTTCTCCAGTCTGTCGACGTATTGTGGCTGATGAAGGGAGTCCCGCAACACAATATCAACCACCTTGTTTTCTCGTATCCAGGTCTGAAAAAAAGAGTAACGATTATCTAAAATATAAGAAAGGATAGTAACATTGCCGTCAATCCGACTTGCAAATAATATAAACAAACTGCCACATTTTTCGTAATAACCTCACTTCAAGTTTTAAATGATATCTCCAAGATTAAGTTACGAGTATCTTATGTTTTGTATGTTACGATAATACGACCGCTTCAGTAAAGAATCGTTTCAGTGGTGTTTGATGAGGTAATGTGAAACTACAAGGAGAAACAGTGACAAAACATGTGATGCCTTTTGTTCACATCGTTAGTAAGTTCCATTGACGACGATTTTAAGTGATTTTCTCTACACTGCCAAAGTGAATTATGGGGGCAGCAGAGCAACCTGTTTATTAACAAGATGTTAAAAGTTCCGAGAAGAATCTGTATAACAACGCGCAAGGGGGGACTGTGAAGCATCAAGTACAACATGCAGAAATACCATATCACTCACTGTAATCACTGCAGGCGTCAACCACTCCGGCTTGGGCTGCTGGGACATGGTACTTATTAATTGATTGATTTCATTGAGGGCCGACATTTTACCATTGAATGATGACATTTGTAGCAAACGCAGTATCATTTTTAAGCGAAACATTTCCAGAGCTGAAACCAAATTTTAATAATCAAACCTTAACTGTTACAAAATGAACTATTGTTTAACAAGTAGAGATACATTACAAATCAATACATAAAGCATGTTAAAGTTAAAATAGGGAGACCACTGTCTGTTGATGGATGTCCTCAGATCATGCTGCATGTAAATCAGTTGAGAACGATGTAGCAACTCAGGGGCGGATGGTGAGTACGGCGCCCCTAAGCAGCTACAGGGTCCGCATCTAATTTGCTTCTTGTCCCTGGCCGGCGATTTAAATACGACTGGTAGATATCATCTAAATAAATATACAAAATTAGTTAAATTACAGTTAGGAGCACAAGTAAACCAATGCGAAAGATTCATATCATATATGTATATTTATCGTGTAAAAATTAAAGGAATATACAATATCGCTTAAATACTTTTATATTTAGAAAATCTACGCCATGAATTCAAAGCTAAGGACAATCAACAACTTTGGAATATTCAATGTTTATGTTACATTGAACCAGGTTTTAACCTTTATTAGAAAATTTTGACTATTCAAATTGGACTGCAGTTAAAAAACTTTAATCTGCAGGCAACGTTTTCCCTTGCCCTTAACCACTTTTTTACAGTACGCAGACAAGAGTAACTCCCATAGTACTTGAACACGAGGCTTCAATACGTGTAATGACGATAGCGGTGAACTGTAGTTATTCACTAACGCTTTTTTTAACATATACTACACATAGGCTATCAATAGGGTTTAAATCGGGACTTTGAACTGGCCATTCCAACACGTGAAAACCTTGTTCAGGCAATCTTTTAACAACTTTTGCAATGCGTTAAGGGTATGCGTTTAGTCATACAGCCACACATTTTGATGTTACTACCTTTTTGCTTTGTATGAAACTTCGCTCGTTCATGCCTTCTCTTTTCCAATTCCATTGACGTCCAAACGTTGAGTATCTGTTAATATTAGTTTCATCTGAAAAAAAAACCTTCCCCTATCCACGTTTGTACTTATTAACAAAAGCTCTTCGAGCTTTTACAGTTATGTTACTAATAAGTGGTATGGTTTTTTTTCTCGACTGCTCAGTATTTCGCACCCTGTTAACGTCATCTCACTGTACTATAGCGTTCAGAATTGCATGGGCAATTTATGAATGAATTCATTCATAAATTGCCCATGCAATTCTGATCGCGTGTGTACATTTACTTACGACCTATCCTGTTCGTTTTCTTAAGAGTAAGGCGGCATGCGATGTGGATTTTCCTTCAGTAGTGACCCTATTAATGTATGATCCTGCGCGAGTCTTGCGGGCTAAACTTTTTTGCTCTCTCTCCTCTGTTATTCTTCAAAGGTTTTGCATGAGTTCGTCGCACTATCTGCACAGCCAACTGGCTTACCTACAGTTCTCCAACATTTTATAATCATATAATTAATAGACTCTGTAAATGGTTTCATGGGTAGTTTTTATTTTCATATAATGATGAACTCAATCAATCAATGAGGATTCGTGACATGATGATCACAATGACAACACTACAAATCATTAAAATAAATGCATGTCAGATATGTTTTGTTTTTTTCTGCAATTAATCAAATAGCCTGCTACCGAAAAAGGTCGGTGCAAAATTCATTCAATAATAATGTCACCTTATAGATAAAATGCATTAATTCAATCTGTAATTACGTAATGGAAGACTATCGCTATAATGTATACTAATAGAAAATAATTGAATATCATAATAATTCCTTACCGTTTTATGCGAAGTAAAGGTACACGTCAAAGTAGTGAGCATTGGTTCACTTGTGCTCTTAACAGTATGTTACTTGTACTCCGACACAAACATATAATTGAGAAGGAATTGGCTACTATATCGCGTGTATATTAAAGTAGCCAACCGCCACTGTTTCTTTTTGTATAATTTATCAGGATTTGCAAATATTATTCATGTTGAATCTCTTACTTTAGTATGACAAAAACTATAAGGGTTCCGTTTTTGCCATTATTGCTACGGAACCCTAAACATCACGTGAACCCAATCAACATCCAAAATGAATTGAAGGCGATAAAATGTAGCATTATTAATCTGCAGTCCTGAAAATGAGACCAAGACCAATTATAAACTTACATTTCAGTAAACTGTGGTGATGCGGGGTCTTGATTGAGACGCATTTGCAAGCCCGTATTAAACAGGAAACTGTGTCAGTCTTATTCTCACTACCCCGCGCTTCTTTCTTCAGTTCTTCGTCTGTTAAGCTGTCTAATAGTGTAGGGATGCATTCCTGGAAATCACCATCCTGTATAAGTCTAATAAGTAACTTAAACCCCTTAGAAACAATGTGTTCGATATAAGACTTTGCCACTTAAGCACAGCAAGCGAAAAGTCACGATTATAACTAATGCATTGATTTAATATCCTATCAAATTGTATTGAAATTAAATGCTGAGGTACAAGCTAGTAGAACGGCTAAAGTCTATGAGAATAGAAATGCAAATAGCGCAGCACGATAACAAACCGCGGAATGATTTGTCGGTATTACAGTTGAGTGCCGTATAGAATTAAAATCCTAGACGATTAAGATATTTACAACATGAAGGATATATGGCAATATACAAACCAAAACAGGCAAAAGATATGTGGTGACTGTGTGCGGAGTTAACAGGTCGTGGCAAAGACCGAGAGGCCGCAAAAGCTGCCACACGGCGGCGACGCGAGTCTCGCCGTTGGTAGACTGTTCCAGCGACGATGGCTGCTCACTCCTGACTCCAGACGAAAGCTGCCCCAAAATTAAATAAAAACAATAAAATAACCGTCATAAGAATGGCTAAAGAGCGAAAGAATACTTGCTTACGCATCAGAGAGCAACGAAATTATTTTGTATAATGTACTTTTTTATGAAAACTCTGAAACCAAAACCCCAGTACAAAGGGCTAGCGCGCACACGCAACTTAATTACAAGGCAATTTAATCGTCGTTTTTGTCTCTGTCGCCGTCTCCACGCCGCGATGCGCATACTCATTCGCTAAATGCGCGCACATTCATACTAACCCGTAGATTTGATGTGAGAGACAAAATTGTTGAGGAAACAAAAGTAGCTCTTGCGCGCTAATCCCTAGACTCATGAGACAGGACTCTACTTAATCATACAAACATTTTATTATTAAAATAATAGTAATATCTCACCTCACTATTTTCAGCAATCATGAGAGAATTTGGTACAGTTTGGGTAGTTTCGTTGTTAGATTTTTCATCGATATCTTTTTCGGTGGTCTCTGTCGAAATTTTTTCTTCAGAATTTACAGATGCTGTGATTTCCAACTTTTGAAACCCCATTATTTCTTCAAATCGTTCACGCAGTTTAACAAAACCACCGGCGTGACCAAATCTAAAAAAACAAATATAATAAATTGCCGATACTTACCCTGGATGTGATGATGGATGTAAATAAACACAACAATAATTGAATATTAATAATGATTGTTATTGTATAGTTTCCAATTTGGAATTCGGCAATACTTACACGTTGATAAGATGGACCAGCCATCCTCGGGGAGTTCTGTGGTCTTGTGATCTACTAAATACCTCAGGCTCCTGTGTGGATCCTTGACCTGCTGAGGGTAAATTGGTAGTTGCTGACAATCCCTCACAAGTACGTGATGCATTAAAAGTGTGAAACCTGTAAAAGCAACGGGGTAGATGCAAAAAAATAATGAAAGCAACAGTGCCATTTGAAACTAAGTTATGAATTTATTATGTCAACATTCCATTTAAGTAAAATTAAAACACAAATATCTCATATATAAAAAAACTTATGAATAACACAAAACATAAAAGATTTGTACTTACTTGTTGTTGGGATTAAAGGCCATAGATAATAAATGCAAAAATCTTGGATCATTCAATTTCATTGCACATAGTTTGACCAACTTCTCGCAATTGGATCGCACGCATTGCTGGATGTTGTTCTTCCATGAAGACACAGCATCGTCCGTCAGAATTTTTGTAAATGATACTGTGAGGGCATCATTGTAGAACCGTTGGCAGGCCACATTGTTCTCGTCATCACCTGTTAGATGATTACCATAATTAAACTACCACAGCAATGAAAATTATTTGCAGTATAGTATAGGAAATGAAAATAGTTATTTATTATACAAGGGGGCAAAGTTGTTGTTTAACTCTCGGGCTTATATTGAGACCCGAGCAAGTGAAAAATTCCAAAATTGAGCCACGAGCGTAGCGAGTGGTTCAATAACTGGGATCTTGAGCTTTACGAGGGTCTCAATCAAGGCACGAGAGTTGAACAAACTTTGCCGCCGAGTGTAATACAAAAAATTTCCCCTCACTATTGCGAGGAAAATAAAGACTACATACGATTACAAATCTTATCCACATCCAATTCAATTTCAAAATTTGTCATAGAGTAGGTAGGTACGCTCCTGGTACTTATAGATATTGCTAACAGCTTACCAAGTGCGGGATAAGACGACCAATTTTAGGTGTGACCTCCGTTTGCGCATATTTACTATGGGCATATAGAACTCACTTATACTGGACTGGTGGTAAGTGATAGGAATTAGATTACTTTGCCCCACATGTGGATAAAATGCGTTTTTCCACGGTAGTTTTAAAGGACAAAACAGCGCTTTCCGATCTAGTGAGGGGAAAAGTTATATTATTATTATCAGACCCCGTTATCCGTGGTGAAAACTCATTGAAACCAAGGGTTGGCAAAACTACCTATCCTAAAATCGCCTTTGGTACATAACTTCGCCTTAACAAATGTTTAATATTTTTTACCATCAATGGTAAAATTCAAGTAAGGTAATTTTCTAGATCATATTTTATTACAGTAAGTTTAAGTTTATTACAGTAATAAGGAGATATGACGGTTTTTATTTTTAAACATTAAAACTGCTTGTTTTACTACATTTAACTAGAAATATATTATTTGTAATGTGTTTTACATAGATTACAAATTATATATTTTACTAAGGCGAAGTTATAACGGCCTCCTGGCCTAGTTGGTAGTGAGCCTGTGAGCCTACGAAGCAGGAGGTCCCGGGTTCGAATCCTGGTCAGGGCAATTATTTGTGTGTTTATCACGAATATTTGTTCCTGAGCTATGGATGTTTTCTATGTATATAAGTATTTATATGTATCTGTCTATTAAATACTCATACTCATACTCATTATTTATTGATAAGGAATTCGTCGAAACTATAGAACGACCGCTCGATAAGCCAAGAGCAAGACTTGAGTTTGTATTGAAATATCGCTAGACTAGGAGCGTCTGTTATTGAGGTGGGCAAGTTGTTATATACCGTCGGACCCATCACGTGTATACTTTTTGCCGTTTTAGCAAGGCTGCGAGGCACGGCGGCTAACTTGTGCCCATAGCGCGTGACACGATCGCTTCCCTCGCCTCGTCGGTGATACTGCCCCAGGTTTTATCTGGTGTAAGTGGCTATCTGTAAGATCAGGAGACTTGGCAACGTCAGTATTCCTAGCTCGGCAAAGTGCGGTCTCGCAGAGTCGCGCCAGGGCACTCGTGCCATCGCTCTTATAGCTCGTTTTTGGAGCCAGAACACGCGCTGCCAATCTGCCGCACGTCCTCAAAGCTCAATGCCGTATTGGACGACTGACTGTATGCTGGCATAGTAGCAGCTGCGAATTGCGTGAGGCAGAAGGACGGTCGTCAACCTACTAAGAGCGAAACAGGCTCCTGCTCCTCCCATTTTGCCGCATAGGGTATCAATATGACTTTCCCACGTCAGACCTTGATCGATACGGAATTCTAAAAAGGATGTACTTTTGACCTGCTCAATACCGCCACCGGCGAGGCTCACATGCAGCGGACGGCGCTTACGGCCAGACAAATCAAACTGGATAAATTGAGTTTTAGCCAAATTTAAAATAAGTCCGTTTTGGTCGAACCAGTCACGTAGTTGTTCGGCGACTATATTTAAGTGTCGTCGCCTAGTACCCACAACACAAGCCTTATTGAGCTTACCGTGAGACTAGGTCGGTTTGTGTAAGATTGTCCCATAATATTTATTTATTTATGTACAACAGGCGAATTAAGGATTTCAGACTTCATGTAGTTTTGGCAACCCTCGTTTCAATAAATTTTTACCACTGATAACGTCTGGGGTCTGATTATTAATAGAGCAAGTATGGAATATTTGTCACATTGATATTCCAGTATATGTAGGTTTTTATTAGAATAACGAATTACCCCTCGCCGCCAATTCGGTTGTAGCAATGAGAAGCACCTCTAACTCCTGTTCTGGTAACACTGGTACTACCCATCGTGGATGTGATATTTTTTCTTCAAGTGCCCTTAATTTGGCCTCGGGGAAACTTATCTGTAAACACAAAATTCCAACAACAAAACTATAAAGCTATTTATTCAAATGAGCTCATTACTTTCTAGGGGATTTAGGTATTCATTACATTGTTTTGTTACATTTAATTTGTTTTGTTACAACAAAAATTATAATTTTCTCAAACATGATCGGAAATGTATGCATTTATGTCACGAAATGAAGACATGAAGTTTCTTGTTTACGGTTTCCCCCATTTACTTCTTGGCCGGAGTATGAACGAAACATTATTGTCCGCTGCTCTAACTTTTTTAATTTGCATACTAACACTAAACTGACAAAGGAAAAATTACATACAGCCAACGACCACTAGATACTTGCGACATTTAAAAAAAAACAAATTCTATGTTTCTATGTATATTTATGTGTGTTTACACATGGTGCTCGAATAGCTCATTTAAGGGCGTTTTCAGAAAAAAGTGCACCCTTTTAATGAAAGTGGGTCCTCAATTTTCCATACAAAAATTTTTAGTCAGTTTTGTAACGGCCCATACGAAATGAATGAAAAAATGCGTTACAAAGCTGACAAAAAAAAACGGGACACTCTTTTTCTTTTTTAAAATCAATAGTACTCGTGATTCTGGGTATAAAAAACCCAAAACTTCCTATATTTTCAAAAAAAACGAAAATGGTACCCTATTTTTGAAAATGCCCTTAAATGGCACCTTTAAAAAATAAAAAGGTGGCAAATTAAACAATTTTTTCCTTATTAACTATTTACCTAGTAGTTAATTTAATTTTAATATTTCCTCACAATGTTTGAGAAAAGCACTATACAAGCCTCGGCCGGAAGAGAGATTGCAGGACTTGTTTAATCCACAAACTCGTCCTGCAATCTCTTACTTCACGGCCTCTGCAGTAATGTACTATTCCATACCAATAGAATTAAATGTTTATTCTGTGAAAGCTTTTAATATACATCTCCGTGTCTGATAAAGAAGGGTGAGCAATGGTTTTTTTATGTGTATGCACCTATTGTACATAGATTAAAAATTATGACTCCCCTTAGTCACAATTTGTTATAATTATTTCATAAAAAAGTGTAAATTACTCCTCAAGTGTAATAATGTTTGTATCAGATATCACCCATGGTTAAACACATCAAAAATAGAGGCCTTAAATGTCAGAAAGACAAAAACGGCCGACCACCGAATCAGTCTGGACATGACTGTGTCTAGGAATAAAATAAAATAAAACCTAATGTACAATGTGAATTCCAAAGTGTACAGAATCCATGTTTAGTTTTAGCAGTTAAAAGAAGTCAAGTTTCTCATATAAGCGAATTATATCATTTCTTTTGAGAAATAAAGATCATTGAGCCTAATTCAGCATTCTCCCGAAAATAATGCAAATGCGTCATTTATAGTCCAATATAGTCTTTGTATAGACTTAAAATCAGCAAAAAGATACAAAGTTTATTCTTTAGCAAAGCCATAATGTTGAGAGTCAATCTAATTCATATGGCAATGCTTCATTGTTTGTAAATATTAGGTTAGATTTTTATATGTCATTAATTCATTATTACTCATTATTGTTGTCATTTGACTAGAGGGGTTTTCTAGCCACTCACATGATTGCTATTTTCAACCGACTTCAATATTTCTGGAGGAGGTTCTCAATTCGTCTGATTTTTTTTTTAATTTTTTAATGGATGTTACCTTGGATGTTATATTCGTTTTATTCGGATATCCGGATAGTAAAATAATAAATATTCGAAATATCCGGATAGCAAAATTGGACGGATATTGCAAGCCCTAGTAGTTAACCATTGAAAATGGTTATGAAGATTTGCCCAAACACTTGTAAATGATCATTAACAATGAGCGGAATTCTTCATAGCAAAAATCAAACTGTCAGAGGGATTGACCTAACTGTTTTATCGACTTATCGATAAATATTTGTCACTTAACGAAACAAACTTAAAGTAATGAAATCAGGCTTTTGGATATACATACAAACAAATTAATGGTATCCCTAATTAGCTGACCGCCACTGTATTTTAGTATAATAGTAAAGAATAAAACAGAAAATACTTCTATTTTAAATTTTCTATATGAAACTTATCATGAAAAATTTAAAACAAATATTGCTAAGAGTAGGTAACTAATCTTCATTCAAAATAACAGAGTCGAAATCTAATAATTGTTATTTTTTTTCCATTGAATATTGCACGAAACTAAAAATATGATTAAATCTATATAGAATGTGTCTGAACTCGTACTTTTTGAGCATTGTGACGAATGAGTTTTACTCACTAAGTGACTTTCAACACAATGTTTCTTTAGCTGATGTAAATGAACGTCACATTTAGAGCAATATATTGTGGAAGAATCTTATTTGAAACTAAGAGAAGAATCTTTCTGTATTCATTTTTTTATTGTTTTTCTTTTAGGATTAACCATTTTAGTAACACAGCATGGAAATCACTCATGAAAAGTCAAGTGACATAAATGACATTTGTGACGCTGACATGATTTACTTCAATATGGAGATGCAAGTTGCTTATCAATGAGGTCAAATGTTACAGAATAATCTTTTAAGTTGATTATGGATACCTAATGCGATATTATTTCGTAACATCGATAAGTCGATAAAACAGTTAGGTCAATCCCTCTGACAGTTTGATTTTTGCTATGAAGAATTCCGCTCATTGATCATTAAGTATTGATATTAAATATGATAAAAACAAGTTATGCATTTAAACTATGCAAACCCAATATACAAATTGAATTAGCAATAATAAATCAACCGCAAGTTGTCTACAATCTGAATAATTAAGGGAAAAGTTATTGATTGGTTTTAACCATAATTATTACAGGCTTTTTACTACATATGATTTGTTAAAACAATGGTAATAGAAATTAATTATGTAGGTAGTTGAAGTTGAATGTGTTAAAATTAAATTGTAGGGTATTCCTGAATACATTGAATCATAAAACTTCTTCTAGTATAAAAACCATTAAATATTTCACAAAATGTTGATAGGACCTAACTGACACGATAATCTTACCTCCCCAGGCATTTGATCCTGCTCTTTCATTGATATTGTCATTATTTTACAATGTTTTTATTCATTTCCTCTTCTGTAACAAAATAAATAATAATTCAATGAAATAATTTTGATATGTAACAACCACTATTCCAATTAAATTAATAAGCAGTATTCTATTATATTTGTCAATAAACAAAAGTAATCAATACATACTTATAGTGTGAAACTAAAATACATAAATTGAATTTGTGTACCTGTAACTACGTTGGTGGGATAAGTGCCGAACGGCACTGCTGTAAATATACATATATCTACATTAATAATCAATACACGATACCTTTATAGCGCTAAAAGCCTAGGATTTTTACTTCAAATGTGCTATTACCAGAAAATATCGAAATCAAAAGTAATTATGGAAAAGACAGACATAAATAATATCAAAAAGGATTTCATCCGGTGAATATGTACGACTTTATTTTCATTTCGTTATGATTACGACTTCTGGGCAATATAACTTATGTAATAATCATTTCTTACTCTGTCATTGAAGATGAAAAAATAATTCGACTACGCTGCTGTTGAATATTATTCTACTACGACTTCCCTCAGGGGATTGGTCAAAGAAAAAATACTACCCTAAGTATGGATCAGCCGGCGCGACAAAATGGCGTCATTACCTTAGCTAAACAAGGAACGGCAAAAAAAACAAACGTCTCTACAACTATAAGAATGATATCGTTGGTTAACGATCAAGAGACCTAGATAAAAATAAACTTACCTTAGTCATATATTTAGATAACAAAATATTACTCAATTCACAGTTATAATTCCGCACTACCGACACTTTTTTGACGTTGAATAGGAAAAATTTCGTATAAATTTCATATATACATCAACATATAGCAACTGAGTGAACTATTCGAGACTAGGTCCGAATTGTGGGTCTTGTCAAAGCACTTCAAATACAACTTGCAAATTTATCAAAATGACAGTTCAAGTGAACAATTATTTTGAATTATATTGATTTTACTTTTACAAAGAGATATTTTTAGCTTATTTCACTATTTATTCAAGTTATTTTGTAAATTCTCGTTTTGAATGACGAACGATTGAATTAATGTATGCTTATATAGTTTGCTAGTTTATAATTTGTATTGAGAATTGCGATGCCACCCATCACCTTACCGAAGCTATTTAAAGCCCCTCATTCACGGCAGTCCGCCGGCACCTCCGGCACGTAATATAGCATCGTGAATGTCGTTGCCGGATGCGTGCCGTACGGCAACATCCTGCTAGCTCCGCCCACCTCCTTGCAGTCCGAATTGCACTAAATTACGGTAATAAACAATTGAGAATTGCGGCAATGCATAAAATATTAATTATTATTGGGTGAATATCCCAAGCACTAAAATTTGATGGCAAGACTGAAAACGCTGGTGCAGAAAGTCAAAATAGTCATATACTATTTTTTTTTGGAAACATCTATTAGCTATCGACCTCGGGCAATAACTAATATTAAAATATTAAATAATTTAATAATAGAAAAAAAATAATAAAGGCCCATTTTTTCATTCAGGTGGGTTGTCCGGGACCCAGTTATTCTTGTTTAATGCCGCATAACTCGAAAACTATACAAGATATCAAATTAGTTTTTAGTTCATTATAATACCATATCAATAAAGAACCCTTTAAAATATTACTTCCTTACTAACTCTTTAATAAACCCCCTTATTATGCGTAAAGAAATTTGTCCGGCAAAATAATCCTTATTACCGCGGACAAATTTCATCGACGTTTATTGGCTAAGTTTGACTTCGTACACCCCCCGTCTCCTGAGCACTTTGAGGAGTCAGTTGTGCAGTGGCTCTCACCGCAAGAAGATGTCGACGTGATGCTGAATAGATCCGCTACACACGCGAGTCATGTCATTTCGATTAACGGGGACAAAAAAAATATCATTCCGGAGTTTGCTATATGTTTTTTGTTTCATATTTGTTATTTTTCAAATATTTACAGATCGTGTATTTTGTACTTGTGAGTTTAAATGTCGCGATAGTTAAAGAATGTGGGATTTAGTTATTTTTTTATAATTTTATTTCACCTCGGTTTATCATTCCACCAATTTCATTCCGGTGATTTCGGTGTAGTAAAATGGCTTTAATACCCACCAGAATGAAAATAACACCGGAATGATATCAAAAGTAGCTTTACTTTTGTGTTTAGTTTTATTTGGGGGCACTGCCATGCCCCCGCCAAGTCCGACAAAATAAGATTCCGGCTGTATCATATTTTTCTACAAGCCATCAAACCTCATGTCGTTTTATGATGGGTAAAGCTAGACCCCTGAATTTGTGGTTAAAAAATAGGCATTGACATCCATTGGGTGTTTCTCGGTAAACTGGTAAACACCTGTATTTGGCAAATTTTGACAAAATTACTCCAAGTAGGTAATTATTAATCAAAACTATTTTTCGAAAAACACTTCAGTGATATGTATAGTACCTACCATTCTTTTTTTTTCAAATGTTTTTATATTTATTTATATGAGCCTAGAGTGTCCCACTGCTGGGCAAAGGCCTCCCTCCTCTCCTTCCACGTATTTCTGTCTTGCCCCATCTACCACCAGTTCCTACTAAAAGCATCCAGGTCGTCTCGGCATCGCCGCTGAGGTTTGCCGCAGTCCCGTGTTCTATTATGTGGTACCCACTTGGTTACTGTTTTAGCCCACAACTCATCGGGCATACGGCAAACATGTCCAGCCCAGTCCCATTTCAGTTTGGCGGCTGTTTCTGCTGCGTCGGCTATTCGGGTCTTGGAGCGTAGTACCGTACATCTGATGCAATCAGTTAACTTCACGCCAAGAATACTTCGCTCCATGGCTCGCTGGCAAACCTTGAGGGTGGATTTCTTAACTTTTGTCAAAGACCAAGTCTGTGCTCCGTAGGTCATGATGAGAAGAATGCATATGTCCAAGAGTTTCTTTTTTAAAGATATGGGAAGGTCGCCCTTCATCTGATCATTCATAGACCAATAGCTCCTCCAGGCATTTTCCCAGGCCCAGGTATATATACTCATCGACACATAACATTGCTTCACCATATACTACCACTCTGTTGTTTTCGAGGAGTTAGTCATGACTTCATGAGCTTGGTCTTTGACATGTTCATCATTAATCCTACCTCAAGGATTGCCCTGCTCAGGTCTTCTAGCATGATGCCGAGCTCCGCAGGTGAGGACGAGAAGAAGACTATGTCGTCGGTGAAACGGAGATTTGTTAATCGCCTTCCACCAACGTCAATACCCTTGCTCCCCCAGCCTTCAAATGTTACTTCATTTAAACATGGTAAATAAGTGATAACTAGTAGTAGGTACTAGTTAGTAGTTGTTTGATATATTTTTTATTTGTACGCGTTATTGATTTTGTTGTTAACTGTTCTTAAATTGTGTAAATATTATAAAAATAATAAGTGACTGTTGAGTTATATTTTTTATAAGTTAAAAATATTTTTATTTGTACGCGTTGTTGATTTTGTTGTTACGGACATACAATGCTGTTCTTAAATTGGTAAATTTCCTTTTTTTATCTCAACTCGCTTTTGTCACGGCTCTATGGTAGGGTTGCCATACGTCCCGGAACGCCGGGACATGTCCCTGTTTGAAGCATGGTGTCCCGGCGTCCCGGCCACTAAGCAAATTGTCCCGGTTTAAAAATTATACTTATTTAGTAGGGGGACTGAACTTGCTATAAAATAATATAGGTACTTACAATAAAGACGACTAACTATTAGACTAATTGTCGTGAATAAGAACGACTTAAGCGCTGACACTTGTCCGTTCACTTTAGGAGTTTACATCAACAGTGTCCAAACAAAATCTCCTTTCAGTTCCTCGAGCTATTTCGCTATTTGTAAAAAAAACACCACTTCCAAAGCGGCAGGAAAAAGCGGACATAAGTTTATTCTTCGCATTATTGGTATGATAGCCTGTGTCGTTCAATTACTTTCCAGCCTATCTTTAACTACTCGTAAAATCCCCGAATTTCTGTAAAATTTCCATCGTACAAATATAGATAGAACAATTTGCTTGTCGCGTGCGAGCAGAGCTTTGAACAACTTAGTGAAAAAATTACATACAAATTAACTTCAACTGATTTTTTTCAATTTTTTTCATAAGATTATTACATAAGCTTTACCAACTTGTACTTTTAACTGTAATTCGGATAGAGATGCGCGTTCCCGCCATCTATTAAATAAATAAAGCTAGACTACCAACTCAAGCTTAGTATTTAAGGGTAACTCTTTAAATTACTAGCGTCCGTCAGGCTCGACAGTTAAGCTTTGAGTAGCTCAGGCACAGCTTGTATTAATATTCTTAATAAAATTTCACTTTTATGAAATATACATTTTGGGTACATAATTTTTATGTTATGTATTTCAAATCGAAATAACGAGCTTTTTTTAATTTCCAACAAAAATGTCCTTAGTTCTTTTCTACTGTATTGCTTATTTCTATAGGCTTTGTATTGCGGTAACTCAAATGGAAATTCTAAAATTTTACCTATTAAATTTGTGGGACAATTTTTTCGTTTTTAAATTGAAAGAGCTTGTCATCTCGAGTAGACGTACCATAAATTGTCCTTATAATTTAGAAAAAGTGGCACTTTTGAAAGAAATACTCGATATGCTAGATTGAACATGGCCATTCGAAATAAATTTTCGGTTAATTATTGAACTTGGCTGATTTTTTGGCACTTCTTAGCATTTTTCTCATTTTAGTGTATAGATATCATTCCTGTGTTTATTTTTTCATTCCGTTGGGAAAAATGTCATTCAGGTGGAGTGTTATATCATTCCTGTGTATACTTATCATTCACGTGCGAGTCAATTTTTTTAATCTGCGATAATTCTCAAAAGGCTTAAGATATTAAGTGCTCTGTAAGAGGCTTATCAAAGAACAGTCTGGGGTGTCGATTGACATTAAAAGAAACATCGAAGAAACGTTAATAAAGAATTACACCGGAATGACACAAAAAACTAGTACTGTTGAAATTGACCCTATTACTAAAAATTACATACGAGATGGCGGCGATTTTTAAAATTCGAGTACAGCGTATGCGCTACAACGCAGCGCTGCGCATCTTTCAAAGAATAAGTGCGAATTGGACTGCGAGGCTGGGCCACTTGCATACCGTGTGTCCGCTACATCCAGCCATGCCGGAGTGCCGGCGGACTGCCGTGAATGAGGGGCTTTATCACTAGTAATAAGATTTTATAACCATGTATGGGCTTTTAGTCTGAAATAAATGATTTTTATTTTATTATTTATTATTAGAGAATGAATTAATAATATGAATCTGAATAAATCAGAGCGTGTGTGATCAACCGCTAAATTGTATGTAATTCCGTGCGTTATGAATACATAATATGAATTAGGATCACCACACACGATTCCAGATTGCTTCGGTGCGAGCGAGAGGCAAAACGCAATTACCTGCACTGAAGTGTCGGCGTATGTCAGTTATGTACGAGCATGATAAAAACGAGCGCTTCCGAGAAAATACGAGTGAAAATTCATAATATTAATTTATCATCATCATCATCATCATTTCAGCCGAAAGACGTCCACTGCTGGACATAGGCCTCCCCCAAAGATTTCCACAATGACCGGTCCTGTGCCACCCGCATCCAGCGGACTCCTGCGACCTTCACCAGGTCATCAGTCCACCTTGTGGGGGGCCTACCCACGCTGCGCCTTCCGGTACGCGGTCGCCACTGAAGAACCTTTCCGCCCCAACGGCCATCGGTTCTACGTGCAATGTGCCCTGCCCACTGCCACTTAAGTTAAGCGATTCGGAGAGCTATATCGGTTACTTTGGTTCTGCTGCGGATGGTCTCATTTCTGATATGATCTCTTCACGATTAATTAAGATTGTGAAATTCATATTCTGATTCCGGACGTGTTTGGTGACCCATAAGCTACGGTTACACATGCTCATTACTAGCAAGCTTTGTGCTTATTAGCATGCTTATTAGCAAGAGGGGTTGGGAGCGGGACCCCTCCCACTTCCCCAATTGCTAATGGTGCTTTTACATGCTCGGGCTCTCGCCGAATGTTTCGGCCATGTATATTTGGCCAAACACAGCAAATACGCGAACCCGCAATCCGCAGTGAAGTGCCGCCTGACCATGTTGGAAAGCTAAAGCTACTGTTACACTTGCTCATTACTTAGTGCTTATTAATATGCTAATAAGTATGCTTAATAGCTAGAGGGTTTGGGAGTGGGGCCCCTCCCCCTTCCCGCTTGCTAATAAGCATGCTAGTAATGAGCATGTGTAACAGTACCTGTATTCGCGTATATTCGGGCATATTTGCTCAAACAAACCGAACACGCAAATGGCAAACTGTAGTGATGTGGCAAAACGTAGCGATAGATTTAATGTCAAAAAAATGGCAAACTGTAGCGATGTGGCAAAACGTAGCGATAGATTTAATATCAAACTGTGACATTATTGACAGATAATGTATTGAACTGAGCTGTCATACAGATCATCAATTTCTGCGGTACGTACGAGTATAACACTGCGCGAGCGATGTGGGGACAGTGCATTTGCGGTGGTTTGCTTGTTCGTGTCCTTTGATGCGTGGCCAAATGCCCACAAGAGGACGGATCGGCGAGTTTGGCATTTGAGTGTTCGGGACGTTCGAGAAAATATGCCCGATTAAAGGCGAATAAGCCCTCCACACATGGCGTATTCGGCCAAACACAGCAAATACGGATGTCGTATTTGTGGTGTTCGGACTTCAATACAAATATTTGGCGAACAAGCAACGCGAATACCAAACTTGCAGTGAAGTATCGGCAATACATGGCGACATTTTTTCGAATATGTGGTTTCGTTTCGTCACCCCGGATGTACACTCTGTGTGACCAGTGGTCAAACGCGAGTGTGTATATATAATGGCCGCCCCACACAATGCTCCATCATAGGCCATTATTCGGGAAGTAGATATACAGCAGAACGGGATGGTAGTATTGTGTAACCCCTCAGGTACTGATACATTACACTCATTAATAGCATGCTTATTAGCAAGCGGAGAAGTGGAAGGGCCCCGCTCCCACCCCCTCTTGCTTATTAGCATGCTAATAAGCACAATGCTTGCTAGTAATGGGCATGTGTAAAGGTACTGATACGCAGGCTCATTAATAGCAAGCGGGGAATTGGGAGGGGCCCCGCTCCCAACCTCTCTTGCTAATAAGCATGCTTAACAGCTTCCTAATAAGCACAAAGCTTGCTAGTAATGAGCATGTGTTACAGTAGCTTTCTCATAAATACGTCCCTTAAACTACTGTTACACATGCTCATTACTAGCATGCTTATAAGCAAGCGGGGAAGTGGGAGGGCCCCGCTCCCAACCCCTCTTGCTATTAAGCATGCTAATAAGCACAAGGCATGCTAGTAATGAGCATGTGTAACAGTAGCTTTATCGTCGCCCAGGGCGTATACCACGAAAATCGATCGATTGCGGATTCGTATCTCCATCTCTGTCACACTTACTATATTGGAGTGACAATGAGGGGTTTCCCGTTCCCGTCAATGCCAATTTTCGATATTCGTGGTAGGCATGCTGGGCCTATACCACGAAAATCGAACGATTGCGGATTTGTATCTCCATCTCTGTCGCACTTGCATATTGGTGTGACAAAGAGGTTTTCCCGTCAATGCCAATTTTCGATGTTCGTGGTAGGCCTGCTGGTCTCGTCTCGCCGTTCTCCGAACGCTTTCATAGAATCTAACTGTCAACACTGCAGCTGTCATTGCATTGTCAAAACATGGTTATTCTTATTCTATACTATCAAAATTAAAATTAAACAATAGTTTTGTATGCTCATTTGATCATTTAAAGTATGTTGTTTGTGAACAAAGTACTGTCAGAATAATGTGTTTTTGAATATTTCGCTGCTTTCGAATATTTTGAACACCTAATGAAGTAATTGCTGTGTGCACGCAAGTAACCTTAAAAATACAAAAAATGAACCCTAAAAGTTCCGAAGCGAGAAATCGAGATGACAGGCCATTTGATGGAATGATCATATCAGATTCTAATATCCTTAATTCATTGGACAGCAGGAGCTCCTGTCCCATTTGCGGCAAGTCCCGAATGTATTTTTGCTACACATGTTTTGTTCTCGTAGCACACCTGGAAGGGAAAGTTCCTTTCTGCAAAGTAAGTTAACAAGAATAAGTCATTATAAAACTTTAAAAGGACCCGCTTGGTATGAAATTGTAATTGAAGGGACATCATTGTTACTTTTCATATTTTAAGTGGTTTTTTTTTACAGTTGCCAATAAAGGTGGATATAATTAAACACAAGAAGGAAATAGATGGTAAAAGTACGGCAGCCCATGCAGCAGTTTTAGCTCCGGAGGAAGTCAATATATATACCTACCCTGATGTACCCACTTATGAAGATGATGGCCAGACAGTTCTCTTGTATCCAGGAAGTGATGCTGTTTCTGTTAATGAGCTCTTCATGGAAAGGCAGGACTCCCTAACATACTCTGAGTATGTTCTGTCTCAGCTACCACATGGCTATCATGTGGGTACACTAATGACTCAAATCCTCCCAAACAACAGCAAAAACTTTAAAATTATACACCACACAGATAAACTACCAATAGATCGAGTAGTTCTCATAGACAGTACCTGGAACCAAAGTCGTGGGATATATGGGGATCAAAGATTACAAAAACTACCAAAAATAGTTCTTCAGAATCGAGCTTCACAATTCTGGCGACACCAAAAAGGAAGTCCTCGCTGGTACTTGTCCACCATTGAAGCATTACACCAACTCGTGTTTGAGTTACATGCATGTGCATGGGGATGCAGTGAACATTACAAGAGTAATCTTACTTCAGACTTTCCTGTTCATAGTACACTAGAAAATCATACACAATGCAAACCTTATGATGGTCAATATGATAACTTATTATTCTTTTTCAAATACATGTATGAAAAATTGCATACATTGTATAAACATGAGGATTTATTAGCATACAAAAGACCTATGATGTAGAAATAAATGCGTTTATTTAATAGCTTTTTTTTTAATTATCATTAATCCACGTCACAGAACTGACATAAACATTGAACTTTACGACTTTAATGAGGGGGTGACAGGAGTAGTAGCGCGTTGAGTGAGTGGTGTTTTTTAGGTTATCTACTTAATAAATACTTGTTCCTTATTTGGTGACGGTTTATTAGCTAACAAAACAAACAGTAGGGTTAATATGGAGGGGAACGAAAAGGAGAAGACGCCCGACGAGGAGAACCCTTCCAAAAAAATGTCAATGGATTTGTCGGAACAGGCACAACCAGCGAATACATATAATGTTGAGATTATAATTTTAAAGAAAAAATACCGACTTCAATTGGACTTCCCGGTAAAAGTTAAAGTAAGTGAATTATTGCAGTTAACTTCAACCATATTAATCACCATATGAGTGAAAAGTTAAGGAGCTCTCTAAATGCATGCAGAGTTTGTATGAAAATTTGTCGGTCTATTTTGAAGGGGTGGTAAATGGAAGTCACTTTGCCATGACGACCGTAAAAGGTGAACTTGTGTAAACAAAAGTAATTTTATTGGTTGAATATTGGTGCTACATTAAAATCTTTTTGATCCAATCACGAAATCAATAGAAATCGATAATACTCCTAACGAATCTAGGGTCAAAATGCTTAAAAAGGCCGCCGGCTTGAATTTCTGCAGTTTTTGTGCGATCGGGATAAAAATCGATAACTGAGGATCCAAGAGGTTCTTTATAACTAATTTAAGGTCAAAATTTATTAAAACTGCCGCTATCTTGAACTTCTTCATTTTTGATCTGATCCTGACAATAATCTACGAGTATATTTGAGGATCCAAGAAGTTCTTTATACCGAATCTGAGGTCATAATTGCATAAAACGGCCGCCATCTTGAATTTCTTCAGTTTGCATCATATCGTTTTACGCAATTATTACCTCAGATTCGTTATAAAGAACCTCTTGGATGCCCAAATATCGATTTTTGTTAGGATCGGATCAAAAATGAAGAAAGTCAAGATGGCGGCCATTTCTCGCAATTTTCACCTCATATTTGTTATAATGAACCTCTCGGACCCTCAGATATCAATTTTTATCACGATAGGATGAAAACTGAAGAAATTCAAGATGGCGGCCGTTTTACGCAATTATTACCTCAGATTCGTTATAAAGAACCTCTTGGATCCCCAGACATCGATTTTTGTTAGGATCGGATTAAAAAATGAAGAAAGTCAAGATGGCGACCATTTCTCGCAATTTTCACCTCATATTTGTAATAATGAACCTCTCCGACCCTCAGATATCGATTTTTATCACGATAGGATGAAAACTGAAGAAATTCAAGATGGCGGCCGTTTAACGCAGTTATGACCTCATATTCGTTATAAAGATAAAGAACCTCTTGGATCCCCAGATATCGATTTTTGTTAGGATCGGATCAAAAATTAAGAAAGTCAAGATGGCGGCCATTTCTCGCAATTTTCACCTCATATTTGTTATAATGAACCGAGGTCCGAGAGGACCCTCAGATATCGATTTTTATCACGATATGATGAAAACGGAAGAAATTCAAGATGGCGTCCGTTATACGCAATTATTACCTACCTCAGATTTGTTATAAAGAACCTCTTGGATCCCCAGATATCGATTTTTGTTAGGATCGGATCAAAAATGAAGAAATTCAAGATGGCGGCCTTTTCTAACATAAACAGTAAATATACATATGTTTAAATCAGTTCCCACGTTTCCTTTTGTGACCCCGTGTCAAATCACCAAATTATTAAAAAAGTAGTAAATATCTTTGGCATAGTTTTTGACAACCCTGAGCTTCGAGCGCGATTACCGAGCCGGGCCGCTGACCGTGTAAGTTTTATGAAGCTAACCCACTGTATAGAATACATCCCTACGCTACATTAGGTAGGTAAGTACATACAAAGCAATCGTCAATCCGAATTGAAGATTGAGGATTGACCGATCAATCCGAATTAAGGATTAGTAATCGTCAATCTTCAATCCGTGGATTTAGGATTAGTTTCGTCCATCTTCAATCCTCAATTCGAATTGATCGGTCAATTCTCAATCGTCAAATCGGATTGTTTTTTTGCCAACACTGCATACATACATGCATATTACTACCAGGGTTCAGCATCAGCTCCATCTTGTGAACTGCTCTCCTAATTGCTCGTTAACATAAGACGATTAATGAAAACAGCACACGCGTATGTTTCACCAAACATGAGTTCCATTAGGTACTACGTGGGTTTAGACATCAGCTCCATCTTGTGAACTGCTCTCCTAATCAGAGATGGGCATTATTCGAATAAAAATTTATCTAAATGATCATTCGAATGACTAAATCTTTCCCATTTACCGGCCGAGGTTTGTATACTATTTTTCAGCCCGACGGAGCCGGCAGGCGGCAATTTAGTTTTGCGTAAAGTGGCGCTTACCGGCCGGAGGACTGAAAATATTATTGTTACGGGCATTGTATTTTACATACAAGTAAATATTTCAAGAGAAAGTGTACATAGATAAATCATCTTGCGATGATAAATGTATCTACTGTATGCAGCTACCCCGGACGTAGGATACATTCGTACAATATCCACTTTTTACGAAAATCGACATAGCTTTTCTTTGTCGATTAGTATTAAGATTAAACTCCACTATTATCAATGTCAAATAGGTGGACTATTTAGGTGTTTAATTTATTTCTATTTGAGCAACAGTTATTTTTTTACAGATTTTATAGTAAAAACTGTACGAATGGTGCCAAACTTCCCCTATAGTGTATGTGTTAAGAGAATCTGCCCCCAATTCTGGCGCGTCCCTAAGACCCATTAACGTAGGTCTTTTGCTTACTCAAGCAATTGTTAGGAACATCAGTAGGGATGGGATCAAATCCGTAGGTCGCTACAGAGTGGCTGTATCTTTTCTCCACAGCACTTGATGCAAAGTTTTGTAAAAAACCCTCTTCTCAGCAAAAATAAACTAGCTGCAGACATTCCCTCATACCATGTGTCACGCATGGGGCTTGTCCGAGTGCCGACGGACTAGATCATGAGTCCATGACCGAATTTGTAAATGGAACGGACCTGATGGGTGGAAAAGGAAAGATTTTAAAAGCCCGTCGTTTACAGCGTAGAGTGAGAAAGGAAGATAGCTCTCCGTTTTAGGTTCCAACCCAGTCAGTAGCAGTTACCTTTGAAGGACAGCACCTACCATCAAAGCTGTATGCTTACTACACATCCCTGGTTGTCGAGATATGCCAGCTTCCAATAATTCAGTGTAGAAAGTGCCTTAGGTTTGGTCAGTGCCGCTCCGATGCCAGATGTTACAAATGCGCTCAGAAACAACCAGGTGATCCTGCAATGTGGCCCCAAGAGCATGTGACTTGCTTGTTCTGTACAGGTAGACATTTTGACACTGACAAGAAATGTGCTGAATACGGTCAACAGAAGGCAATTAAGCTAGCTGTGTCTGTGTCAGGATCAGGATGGGCTTTCCTACCCTATCCCCGGGATACGATAGGAAAGCCCATGAAAATATAACCCGAACCCCACAATACCAACTGCCCAATGGACATGCCTTTGCTGATATGCTTAATAGGATCACCCCAAATGAAAATTTGGTAGAATGCTGTGTTAAAGTAGGTAATAGCTAACTTTATTGCCAAGATGAGTGAGCTTACCAGATGATGTCGCACTGTTATTAATTGCACACGTAGAGAGAATAAGCTCTTCCAATGCCCCCCCTGGTCACCTTTCTACTATGGAATAGTCGGAGTCTCATCCTCAAAAACCCAGACTTAATTCAATCAATCAATGACCACTCCGTATCGGTTGTGGCCATCTCTGAGACGTGGTTGAGACCCGGCGCTCTCTTCCGTGTGCCGGCTTCTCATGCCTGCGAGAGGACTGTGGTGACGGGCGTGGCGGAGAATGTGCGTTAGTGATTAAGCGATTATACCCTTTTTCTCATATATTTCTTCCTCAACACTCGGATGGGATAAATGCCGCACCTGCAAAAAATAAGGTCAGTAAAAAGTAAGGTCGCCTGCGCTGCAGACGTAGTTCGATAGTACCTACCTACTGGGGCTTCCAAATACCGGACCTTTCACGATACCGGTATTAATACCTACGACTTCAACAGCGGGATCCCGGGATTTCCGATAAAAATGGAAACGAAGAATTTTCGAAAGTAAAATACTTATTTTTTGACACTTTAATCTGAAAAAGAACTTCTCGTCTCTTCTCATGCGGAAGCTCGCAATATTTCTAAATGTTTGAGCAAAGCACAAATGTGATTATTTCGTAAAGGACCATGCGTCAAAATGGCCCCGACACCAACAAGCATAAGAGTTAGGTCGTTGGATAGGTCTAAAGTAAATCGGCTTCATATAATTCTAAGGCACCAAGTCAAATTCCATTGCATATTTTAAGTCATAGTGAATTCGAACGATGAATAATCTCTAGATGGGTAATTTAACCTTTTGGAGGGTAGGTAGGACACAAGATTGTAATAATGAAGACTGAAGACGTGGCAGTATGACCTTATGGTCTTAGCCTGTCCAACAGACGAATTATAAAAAAACTAGCTTGTACCCGCGGCTTCGCCCGCGTACTAAACGTAATTTTCAACCGTCTACAAATAAGGAGGTTCTTAGTTGGGCCCGTATATTTGGCGTTGGTGGTTCGTTAGAAAGAACCTTTCGGATCCTCGGATATCAATTTTCATCATGATCAGATCATAACTGAAGAAATTCTAGACGATGGCCGTTTTTCTCAGTTTTAACTTCAGATTATTCATAAAGAGAACCTCACGGATCCTCGGAAATCGATTTTAACACGATCGGAACGCATAGGTACCTACGTAGTGCGGTCCAAGAGATACTGGCTGGAAAAACCTGGCTGTTCGAAAAAAAAAATGTAATTGTGATCGTCATTTATTTTTTATAGTTTTTAGATTTATATCGCTTGCCGTTTTAATTTCACGGCGTTTAAAACAACGGGAAGTCTGAAATTTTTTTAAATGGATAAGGTGAAATATCGTTCCGTCATCAAGTTTCTTACAAAGGAAGGGTTCAGTTCTACCGATATTAAAAAAAGATTAGATACTGTTTACGGGGACTTGTCTCCTTCATTTTCCAACGTGAAAGAATGGAGTAAGCAATTTCGTTTAGGACGGGAGACCATCCACGACGAACCTCGCTCCGGTCGGCCTGTGGAGGCAGTCACCGACGACTGCGTCAAGTTAGTGGAAGAGGAAGTTCTGAGTGACCGAAGATTAAAGACTAAGGAAATAGTCGAAATAGCGACAAGAACAGGGCTTTCGAAACCTTCAGTTCGTAGGATTCTTCATGAACATCTTCACATGAATAAAGTTAGTGCCCAAACTTCTTTCGAGCTTGCAACGAAGTGAGCGAAAAGCATGCTCTCAGGAAGTTTTAGATGCTTATAAAAAATACGGAGAGAGTTTTTTGGAGTCAATTGTTACTGGGGACGAAACAATGGTTTTATACTATGATCCCTTTTCCAAAAGAGAATCGATGGAGTGGCGTCGATTTGGCGAAAAGCCACCTAGGAAGGCCAGGGTTACTTACGCAATCCACCAAAAAGTTTATGGCTACCATATTCTGGGATTGTCACGGAATACGGGAATACTGTTGATAGACATAAGAGAACGTAATACCACTGTGAACGGCGGGTATTATGCTACCTTTATTGAACAATTACGAGAGGCAATCAAGGAAAAACGTCGAGGTAAACTTAGCAGAGGTGTGCGGCTACTCCACGAGAATGCTCCCGTTCACACCGCTTCAATCACCAAGGCTGCTGTTGCCAAGTGTGGCTTCGAGAAAATTTGTCACCCACCCTATAGCCCTGAGTGCCCTGACCTGGCCCCGAGTGACTACTATGTTTTCCAAACTTAAGGCAAACTTAAGAGGAAGATTTTCTGCTGATGATGAAGTGACCAGTGCATTACTTATAGGTACACCCATTTTTAGGACAAAACTTCGGAGTATTTTTATAGAGGGATTGAAATGCTAATTCATAGATCTGAAAAGTGTATTGAAATAGACGGAGACTATATTGAAATATAAAAATAAAATTGTAAATGTATTTACTTATTTTCTTTGTAAGGCCGGAAAGATTTGGACCGCACTACGTAATTCTAAACGGCTAATCGGATCGGGAACGACGATCCACGACAATGATTGGCCCTTCCATAATACGTATGGAATTGAAATCGTTTCCATACTTTAAGAACTCCGTTAAAATAAGAAAAAATAAAAATAACCTCCGGTGCTGTAGAAAAACGGGGCGGTGCCGAGCAGCCGGCCCGGCTACCACAGGACCAACGTAGCTGGTTATACATATTGAAAAATGTTTATTTTTTAATATTAGTTATTTTATATTTACATGCTTAACCGGCAAAATATGTTAATGTGCTAAAATAGAATAGAACACCTTATTGTACCATATTTTATGCAAATAAATTTAATTTAATTTAATTTATACAATTTCCTGGCAACACGATTAGAAGTCAGGCAAAACAGACTTACATGGAAAATGTTAGAAACAGATATATCAAGTTTACATTTTATTAAGGCAAAATATAAAAATATACCTAGATACAGTTTCGGTGACCTTATTGATAACTCCAGATCGGATGAGGTACAGTTGACGCCAAAGATATGTTTACACTTACGGCAACCACCCTCGTAATAAAGCGCAAAAGTGTTAACATATTTTTGCGTCTGCTGTACCTCGTCCGATCTAGAGTTATCAATAAGGCCGCCGGAAGCTTTAAGCCTATTAACTATTAGGGTAATGGGTATATACTGAGAAAATATTATGCAGGTCCGATATAAGTTTTTTCGCCGGCTGAAATACCGACATTTGATTTCGTAGTAATGTTACCATAAAAACTACTAGTGTCTATTTCAGCAGAATGGTTATATTTTTACGTTCACCATATTTTGACGTAAACATGTTACGGGGTTGACCCATAGTAAAAGACCTTGCCAAAATTTTATAAAAAAAAAGACACTCGCCTAACCCACAAGTGTAGCGCACAGCGCATAACACAAATACCTGTCATTGTAGCAACTATCAACTATATAGATAGAGGTCAGTCATACATGTCATTCACTTATAATGCAAGTAGAACCCGTACCTACCTATATTTAAAACATTTATTAATTCAACAGATTACCGGGGTATACCGCCCAAACAGTCAATCAGCTAATGTAACATGTCAGTGTTGCTTAAAATTATTTCACTAACTTAACTTACATTGTATAAGTTCGAAATAACACAAGTAGAGATTAAAACATTTTATAAAGGCGCGTCCCTCCCCATGGCTTCTACGCATACATATAACATGACAAAAGTACTGCCTTTGGTTTACTGTCGTTTCGTGTATGAGATTAAAAGATGTGAGCGTAGCTGGCCTAACACCACGAAAATCGAACGATCGAACATTTGTATCTTCTCTATGTCACACTTGCGTAGGTATTTGAGAGATATAGGGATTATTCCGTCATTAGCAATTTTCGATGTTCGTGGTAGGCCCTCTGCTGTGGTGGGCCGAGCATTTTTTAAAAATAATAGTAAGCGCCACACATGACTAATTGTAGTAATTGTACACCTAGATTACGCACTTTAGGTATAACGCATATTTTTATTTTGTTTTATGTTCGAAAATTTTGCATTTTTAACATAATATTGAAAGCGTTCAATTGCCATTTTATTTATTTACAGTGATTTGCTTAGTAAAATTACCTACTCTAAATCTAAGAGACATAAATAGCTTTTTTCTTTTCACTTTAACATACGATCAGAAATGTTATTATTTTAATTTGAAATGAATCCAGAAGTTACCAAAACTATTAAATGATAAGTGCTCTACTAATATATGTAGACGTCGGAACTTAAGTCGATTAACGTTGTCCTCTCTAAATAGGGAATGCAGTCGGTTTTTTTTAAGATGGGAAAAACTTTCGTTTTCAACAGAATCCGGGGTTTTTCATGCAGAAATGGTTAAACTTTGCATTCCCTAGTCTTAGAATAATAATTAAGCATCTATGCTATGTACTGTATAGAGTTCACACTTCATACATGGCTAATACATATTTTACCTGGTATTAAGTTTTATGCGAAATTTGCTAAAATTGATTACTAAAAAGATTTCTGCGTAGTACAATGTTTTGTCCAGTTTAAGTTAAGAATAGCTTTACCGTACCTAAGTAAGGGTAGTTATGTATGGAATGAGCACTCTAAAGCTTATGGGCGCTTTATATGTATGTGTATAAAGCGCCCATCAATAGATTTCTGTACAGGATACTATTCACTAATTCGCTGCAAAAGCAGATTTAATGCTAGAAATATTCACTTTTGATTAGGATTAGGACTCGTTCCACTTGATAACAGCGGCAAATAATCTTGTCCACAACACAGTCGCAATCATTATTGATTATGCGACATTTACACTCTTCACTAGTTACTCCACCAGCCTACGTATAACCACAATTGCACACAAAAGCATGTTGCAGCGATTTTTCTGCAGACCATTGGAAGCGCCTTAGTAGGCATGACGCAGTGCCGGTCAAGTTTTTTCATAGCGCCAGTCATGTGGTGACAAATTTTACTTCATTGAGCCATCGCCTAGCACAGTCCAGTGAGCATTGTTCATTGCAGGCTGTGGCCAGCGCTTCCGCAGTTAGCTGACGGCGATCCGAAAGTACAAGGTTGTAAGTTTCGGTGCGACCGAAAGGATCGGCAGTTTTTTCACCGAATTTTCGACGGAAACCGAAACTTCGGTATCATTCAATGCCATGCGTAGCTACTAGGAGCGTATGCTTCAGGGTACGTACCACTGGAGACAGATTAATGCCGCGCGCGCCGACGCGAGTGGCGGGACCGTCAAGTGGAACGAGCCCTGAGTGTTGTTCCTTATAGCTTACGCAAATCTAACACGAACACGCTGCCGTCACTAGCACTAGCGCCGACTTTGGTGCCTCGTGAGTTCCAGCACACCTCGAATATGCCGCCTGTACCCTTGTAAGAGTGCACCAGACCGCCTGTCTGCGTAGACCAAATATGCACACACTTATCAAAAGAGCCGCTAGCGAGAAATTTGCCGTCGGGCGAGAAGGCTACACTGTAAACTGGTTCAGTGTGCTTGGTTAATGTGTGTATACACACGCCTCTTTCAACGTCCCACAAACGTACTGTGGAATCGAAAGAAGCACTAGCCAAAATAAGATTCATATTTGGATTTTGTGTTCCCGGTCCAGTAGGAGACCACTTGATAGTGTAAATTTCTTTTGAGTGTGCTTGTAAATCATGAACGCACGTGTCTTGCTTCATGGACCAAATTTTCAGAGTCATGTCGTCAGAACAGGAAGCCAGCAACTGACCTTGTGGATCCCACTTTATGGCATTAACTTCATTCTAAAAGGAAAGATATGAACAATTATTTTATCTTATTTACAATTAATTAGCTTTCTAAACACATTGAACTGAAGTACTTACAGTGTGTCCCTGGAAACTCTTAATAGGTTTATCCACATGCAACCTGCATACATGGATGCACTGATCTGTAGAACAGGATGCAAAAGACGTATTTGTCTGCCAGTCCACATCTAGTGCTGGGGCAGAATGGAAAGAAAACTGCTGAGTGCACTGCCCTGATGCAGCATCCCATATTATGGTGGTTTTGTCAACCTAAAATTAGAATATAATATTCCAAGATAATATTGTGATATTTGTGATGTGAAATTTCATGAAACATCTTAATCATTGCTTAAGATTATTTTGAACTTACCCCCGCGCTAAGAATGTAGTTCCCGCGTTTATTCCATTTCAGAGCAAATATAGGTCCCTTATGCTGTCCTAATGTAGAAGCCAAGGTTCCATCAGTGGTCCAAATGCGGGCGTAGCCGTCATATGATCCCGTCGCGAGCAGGTTACCATCACACTGGAATATAACAAGTTCTCAATTATACTTTGGCACTTACCAATAAATATATTTTTTCCTATTTCATGCTCTGAAAGTGGGCCATTGTTAACCTATAGTGCGGGTGGAAAATGATAGGATCCGCTCTACGGCGTTTTACTTCCCAAATGCATTTTTGTACTAAGTTTTCCTATATGCAATTCAGAATCGATTTAAAATGTATCCATTGTACGGTTTCTAGTCTGATATTTTGATGTTTCCCGAATCCTTTGACGACTTTAAATGGAATTTTTAAAATTAAAGTCTTTTAGACTCCCGTACTACAAGGTCATGTCATGTTTAGATATATTTTTCTTTCCTCGTATTCGATATGGAATGTAGTGTTTAACTCGGGCAAGAGGCACTATTTCAGTCTCGGACTATCGGCGCTGTTACAACGTTGGAGCGCCAAAATACTTTGATTAAAATGCCCTTTACCCCTTGATTAACAATCAACACTTGAGAGCAAAAGTTTCAGGTCACTAACATTATTTTGAATAGCTCGGAAACGAATAGATTTAGCGTATTAAAACAAAGTGAAATTATAGACAATTTTATATTATTCAAATTAAATACATTACATGTACTAATAATAAAAATAAATAAAATAGCAATTTTAACTATAAAACTCTCGTGAGACTCGAACATATTAAATAATATTTAAAACGGGTCACTCACGTAATTTAGTCGATTTTCGCTCGACATGTTTACGTGAGTGACCCGTTTTAAATATTATTTAAATAAAATAGCCTTTATTTCAGTAAAGTTGGTAAGTTCATTTCACTTTGCTGTTAACATAATATACAGGGTGTCCCACGGCGATGCCACATGGAGGGAAAGTACCTTAAATATCATAGATAGGATATTATGCTGAAAGAAGACTTTACTTTATTTTGGTTATGAAGTAAACTTTATATCTGCATATTTATTTATGTAAACATAATTACTGCTTGGCCAGAAAACTTGGTCAAAGTTCGTGTATTGCTATGCTATCAAAATTTGCCAAATTTAAACATTTTTTAATTAATAATTTTGTGTGAAAATGTTAAAAAGTGTTTTATTTATTCCATAGAAGACTATATACTTAACAAGAAAAAAATTATTTGAGTAAGATTTAATAGCAATAAGGTCGAAAACAAGATACATGTTTGAAGCTTGCTGCGCAAAAAATGCTAAAACAGCTGTTGCAGCAAAATGGTGGATATTTCGAAAACTGACTACATAATTTCAAATATTTTTCATTTATTCCATTCACGTTGAAATAATCTTTTGTGTTTTGTATCAAAATGTGTAAAAATGTTATTGTAACTATGAAAATTCATATCAAAAGTTGAGCTAAATCGGCTTAATTTATATACCGGGCTCTTAATTGCAAATAGTCAATACATTACTTACATTCCAATCCAGAGAAGTGACATCTTTATTACTGGGTACCTCTGCCCCACCTTTCTGAATACAATGTCTCAGTACCAACTGGTTAGGAGTTGTAGCAGGATTGTCTGACATATCCCAAATCCTGATGAGCAAAATATAATATGTACTTCATTACACAGGAACAATTGCATACACCAGTAGCAAAAAGGCCAATGATGGAAATAATAGAAAATTTATTGGGTTTTTTGTATGAGATGCAATGCAACTATAGTTTGATTGAATATGTCCTTTATTTTATCACTTTTTAAATTTTGCACAGATTTTGAATAAAAAAAACTGTTGTTTATTAACCTGGCTGTGCTATCACCAGAGCCACTTGCCAACAGGTCTGTGCTGGGGTTCCATGCACAAATGAAAACCTCAGACTCATGGCCTCTGAGGACTGTAGCCTTGCTGGCTGGTATTTCTATGGACTGATCAACCTCCATGTTCTCAGAAGCACTCGGAGTAGCTGCGCCACCAGGTGCCGCTGGCGGGTTACATGCTGCAACCTGAAATCAAGTAGAAGACAACATTACTTTAGATATTTTGTTTAAAAAGTTCTCCAATATACTTTTATTGTTATTTGAAAAAACTTACTTCAACACCATTTTGTTCAGTCCCCGTTCCCTGCTCTGCTCTAATGGCTTGTTTTTGTGTATTATGAGCATTCTGTCGAGCGGCAATTATCTCTGGGCTGACAGCATCAATCAAGCTCAAACTCTCAGTCAGACGTATTTCAGAACCTATAATAAAAGATAAAATAATTAATTGAAATATTAGAGACAGACAGGTCTAAGATCGGTTTTTGTTGTTATGGGATGTTATGGGAGGGACACTCGGCCGGAATCGAGCGGGCTGTCGAGCACCTTATGTGCTCATTCACCCCATTTCCCCATGTACTTTTTTGTATATTGTTCTTGAAATCATTTGTATAAATATTTTATTTTAGTTTTGCATACCGATTTCTGCATTTTATTTCAATAGAAAAGATCTTCCAAGATATGAGCCAAACAAACACACAAACACACATTTGTTGCAAGTTAAATACAAGCTTGTAAAATAGGTTATATTATAATGGTCAAATATTTACATGCTAGCCAAGTGATTTAATGGCCTCTTTTTTTTGCAAGTCAACTTTAATATTTGCTGGCCATTTAATTACTTTCCATTAGTAACCATGTGAGTCAATCAGTTTTGGTATCAGTTATATATTTCCTTAGCTACCCTAAGATAATAACCAAATATTGTTCCTGTTAGGTTATCTCACAATTTATTTCTGAATGTAACTAGTATATTGCCCGAATAATTGAAATGAAACCCTAGAAAAAAAGTTCATATTTACGAAAATTTTAAATGGAAAGATATATGGAAAGTCTGTACTTACCATCTTCCAAATAAGTAATTTCTGCTGTGGTGTATTCCAATCCTTTTTGAAGGATGCTCAACAAAGCGGCAGGAGGCACTAGAGCGCCATTGATATTACTTTGTGATATATGTGACTCAATACCAAATGTGTATGCAGAGTGATGAAAACCTATAATAGTGTGGAGACAATTTATTAATGATGCGTAATTGCAAAAGGTATAGCATTGGTAAAATTATTGATTGACATCAACTATACCTGATTCCTGTAAGTAGCGATACACAAGAAAGTTCACTTCATCACTTGAGTAACTCATTTTGCTGCACTTTTAGTGTCCAGAATCCAGTCACAATAGTTTGATTACAACATAAAATATAATTCACTAGTGTTTAGGCACACATCAGGGTGGATGACTTGCTGCTGCTAGGTTAGAAGCCTGTTGAGAGAATATGAGAGTTATAGGATATCCAGAATGCATTTGTATTAGTTATTCGATCAACACGCTCTTTGAGCAGAAGAAAGGGATAAATGCACTATAGAGTATGTAAAATCAGAAGAAAAGTACGTAAAGGGATGAAATCAATTTCAAATTAGATGAGTATGGTAATGCCAGTAAGGGGAATACATGACAGCTGACCAATTTAGCAATGTTAGTTGAAAAAGAATAGTATTTTACAAATGATCCTATGATGACCCTAAGCTATCTTTGCCGGGTGAACGGGAATACACGCATGACCAAGCTATGGTGGCTTAGGGTGATGGGAACGTAACCTGTTTATTGAATATATACACAATTAGAAAACATTAATCTTACAGGAGTTGGATTTTAGCATAACATCTTCAGTACACGTACAGTTCTTGGACCCCGGAACGTGAACGACGAGACGCCAATGAAACCACAAACACAAACCTGATAAAATTTAATGACGGAAGGAAGCTTAGATAACTGTCAAATAACTGAATCGTCAATACCATACCACGCATTACGAAGTATGTGCCTACCTGTGGTTAATAGGGTGCCTGGCGGGGCAATTTCACGCACAATCTGATGAAATTGGCAACAAGATTTTGTCCTGAGGATGGGCCATGGGAAGGGCACATGGGCACACGGCACACATGGGCAAACAAATCATATATTAAACCTACCTACTTTACCTACTTTAGATTTAAGGTAGGTAGAGGTAGGTAGTTAGGTAAGTTACACTTACTGTATATGTATATTTCGAAAATAAATGTTTATTTATATAAATAAATATTACAGGACATTCTTACACAATATGACTTGAGAGGTATTCTAATCGGTATCCTCCAAGTATATTCTATTAATCTACTAATCTCTGTATATATATCTCTCACTCTATAATGTCACATTGACATACTCTGTGGACACTAAAAGCCGGCGCCTTCAGCGCCGTGGCGGCACCCAACAAAACCAAGCCCTAGTTGCATTCTTTCGTTTCATACTTTATTTTGCATCGTATTATTTTTTAAAGCATTCTTTATAGGACGCCAAATTTTTCTGAGACATTGTATAACTAAATTTCTATTACTAAAATGGCCTCGAATAGTGAATTTGAATCGCTAGATGACGAAGTAAGAGAACTTTTGCAAAATTATAAATTCAAAAAAGCGACCGTTTACGAACCATGTACAATCAAAAACATCAAGGAATGTTTAATCGGACTTACCGAGGTACGTCTTTTGGTTTTTCTTCTTTTGTTATATTTACAATATATGTGACGCAAGTTCACTACTATCAAAACAAACTTGCAGGAGTTAGAACTCTTCAATATTAATTATGTATTCAATCCATACTTCGACTTCACTACGACACTGCAACCAGAGGCACTTGTGAAGCTTGTTAATGCCATTTGGATTTTGTTACATCACCATAAAACTACCGCAGAGAAGGCTGAAAAATTAGTTGAAGAAAATCATGTGCTTGAACACCTTACCAAGCAGTTAAATGTAAGTACCAATATCTTGTCATTTTGTTTCACTACATGTAACTATAACTAGGGACAATGTCATTATGAGTTATACACATTATTGCTTGTTGTCAAAATCTATGCTAAGTATCCTAACCCAAATTATTGTAATCTTAGTTTGTGGACCGTGGTGGATGTACATGCATACTTATGTGTATTGTATTGTATTGTATTGTATCACGGGCTGGTTTCCGCAACTCGACGACTAGCGCCTATTTTGCGTAGCAAGGATGGCGGGATGGCTAGTCAGCCAGCCATCCCAACTCCTCGAGAAATCCTATCAAACCTTTGATGTTCCGTAGGACCTCGGGGAGATCACTTGGAGATCCGAGATGTTTTGCCCTGTATGGGGCCACTCCGTTGCATTCAAGCACTACGTGGGCAGCCGTTTCTTCCATCTCCATACACCCGCGGCATAAGGGACTGTCTGTAACACCTAGGTTAAAAAGATGTTTGTTAAAAGGTCCATGCCCTGTTACGACACTGGTTATTGTTTTTAGCCTGGACTTGCCATGTTGGAGGAGCGTCTTAGTAAGTCGCTCGCTGATGCTGGGCAAGGCCAATTTGGCCTGCCTGCAATCCTCCTGGTTTTGCCAGTGTGCTGTGTGGAGCTTCCTGGTGCGTTCAAGCAGCCATGAACGGACCTTGCTAAAGGGCATCGGAAGAATAGGTTCTGGACCTATTGCCCCTGCGCCTGAACCCTGTCTGGCAAGCTCGTCTGCAGCATCATTCCCGCGGGATCCGCTGTGACCCTTGATCCATTGAAGAGTTAGCTTGTTATTTAGACCTACCTCCATTAGTCGTTCATGACATTCATGCACAAGACTTGATGTAATAGTGTGACTCTTCAGAGCCATTAGCGCTGCCATGCTGTCGGAGAGTATACGGATGGAGGATCCTACTACCTTCCTTGCGTTGATGGTAGCTGCCGCATTTATGATGCCCATACATTCAGCTTGGAACACTGAGTTGTGGACACCTAGCGGAGTACTAATTGACATGTTCAGGTCTTCCGAGAATGTTCCAGAGCCTGATCCTACGTCTGTTCTGGATCCATCAGTGAAGATTCTCAGCTCCCAAGGGTTGAGGCCTTCATGATTATCGTCTTCATATAACTGTATTTTGTACCTTTTATCGAAGACAGCACATTTTTGAATCCGATCCGTGCCTGCCCTGAGCATCGGAAATTCTTCATACACCTTTTCCAGGCATGGTTTGTGCCGAGTTCCTAGGTCAGACCGTATATTGAGGGCGCGTAGCCTTACCGCTGAGAGGGCAGCCTCTTGCTGTACGTGGAGGTGCAGCGGTACTTACTTATGTGTTGAAGCTGGTCCTTAATTTTTCCTATTTGTCATATTAAAATTGTTACACACATGCTAAAAGCCTATTATAAAAGTGCCTTTAAAATGTGTGTTTTTAAATATTATTTGCTGTAATAGCAGTTGGTCACCTTGGCTTCTCAAACAGACAGATCCAACACAGGCGCTGGGAGAAAATTAGTAAAATTAGAGTGTTTTTTATTGTTGGTTCACAGGTCATTTATACTATACCAGTAAATTAGACCAGACTTCAATTCCAAATGTTCTGGGATCCATCAGTGGCTGGTTTTCTGTTTTAGCAGGATCTTACTGTAGTTATTTAAATCGATTTTTTCTCTAGATACTGGATAGTGAATAAAAACTACAATACTCTGGGTATATGTACATATGTCACATAATTTTTAAGAAAAAAAACCGACTTCATTTGGTTCCCGGTAAAAGTGAAATTTTGAATTTGTTTGAGTTAGCCAGTTTACTTCACAAATATCCAATACACCGCACGTGTACGATTGAAAATTGAGGAGCTTTCTTAATGTCCCACGGCTTCCATCATTACATGTGAAGTATAATCAAACGGAACTCCCTTGTAGACCTTTAAAACAAACAAAATAACAATGTGTTAAATTGGATGACAGACTGTAAATTATCGAGCAGTTTCATTATGCCATCCCTGATTATCAACATCAGGTCCACTCCAGCAAAATGATGGCTACATTAAGAAAATGCCTAAGCTAATTATGAACACCCTCTAATCACAATGAACGTGCCGTTCAAATTTGAGGGGTTGAATTCTCTGAATTCTTCTAGAACTCCATCATCAGAATATAAATCAAATCAAAAAGATGAATGTCACAACTAGGATAATAAGTAGAGCTAGGTTTATTGACCAGTTCCACTTTGCCATCCCTGGTCTTCATCATCAGGTCCACTTCATCAAAATGTTGGCTGCCCCAAAACAATGTTTTACGAGTAGTTACTTAAGGAAACCCTCAAATCAGAATGCATGTGCCGTTAAAATTTGAGGAGTTCTCTTAATCCCTCATAAAGTCCATCAAAATAGAACTATAATCAAATAGGACTATCTTGAAGGTATTTCTTTACAAAGAAAAGATGAATCTCTCAAATCGGATGATAGAGCTGGGAATTACCAAGCAGTTCCACTTTGCCATCCCTGGTCTTCATCATCAGGTCCACTCCACCAAATTGATGATGTTCGTAAATAAATGCTCGAGTGTCTTAAGAAACTACCCAAATCATCATGCATGTGCCTTTCAAATTTGAGGAGTTCCCTCAGTTTCTCATGGATCCCATCATCAGAAATTGATTTTGAAAAACACGGGACAAACCTGGAACCATCTTTTTTCAGACAAAAAAATATTTTTTTTAAATCGGATGATAGTCCTGGGAATTACCAAGCAGTTCCACTTTGCCATCCCTGGTCTTCATTATCAGATCCACTCCACCAAATTGATGATTTTCGTAAAGAAATGCTCGAGTTTTTAAGAAATCACCCAAATCAGCATGCATGTGCCTTTCAAATTTGAGGAGTTCCCTCAATTCCTCATGGATCCCATCATCAGAAATGGATTTTGAAAAAAACAGGACCAACGTGGAACCATCTACTTTAAGAAACCAAAAAAAAAATTCAAATCGGTGCAGTAATGACGGAGTTCTGAGGTAACATCCATAGAAAAAAAATAATTCAGACGAATTGAGAACCTCCTCCTTTAGAAATATTGAAGTCGGTTGAAAAGTCCCTGAAAATTGATTTATAAATTGTATTCAACATGTAACTCTGCCATACGATTAAATAAATACTAATACTGCATTATCAGCAAAGAGTGAACCGGATGCAAAATAAATCTTATTTCCTTATGGTAATGCAAATTTTGACATAATTATAAAGCATTTGACATAATTTGCATCCATTGTCCACCCATTATCAGCTGTTGAAGTATTCGTTTGGCACTTTAGTTACAGTCTGGATTTGTTGAGCCTATACTGCATAATTTTTTGGGTAACCTGTTTTGATATAAGTGCCTATAAATAAATAATAAATAAAAAAAAGGCTTTTATTTCTGGGCAAATTATAACAATTTTTTTATAACTTAAATTTATATCCACTTTACTTAAATTTATCACACCCTTTCGCAGGTATAGGCCTCTTCCATTTTCATCCACCTTTCACGGTCTTGGGCCTCCCGTATCCAGTCGGCCCTCTCTATCCAGAGCTGGGCACCGTTAATCAAATAGTTAACTTCGTTAATCACTAATCCGTTACAAAAAAAGTTGACTTCGTTAATCGTTAAAGCGCTACTTTTCGGAAGACTTATCGGAAGTTAACGTTAATCGTTAATCCGTTAACACGTGGTAAAAAGGGTATCTTTGAGTTAGTGATCTACAACTTATAGTCAATCAGTTTCCTTCAAAAGTATCCAATTTATCATCAGAGTACCTTTGAAAATTCAGCAGTTTTCTTAATGTCTCATGGCTTCCATCATTTGATCTGAAGTTAGTTAGTTAGTTAGTTAGTTGTGCTGGGCGTTTTCCGCAACTCGACATCTATTGTGCCTTTTTTGCGTGATAACGAGGTAGCCCTATTCTAACCACCCTAGCTCCTCCACGAAACTTAGCATATGTTTTAGGTTGCTAATTGCTTCCTTTAGTGTTGTTGGAGTTCCTAAGTACTTACTCCTGTATACTTCTACCTGTCCGCATTCTAGGAGAATGTGTTTTGTTGTTTCCTCTTTTTCCATGCATGCTCTGCACATAGGACTGTCTGTTATGCCCATGTTATATAAGTGTTTGTTTAGTGTGTTGTGTCCTGTGAATAGTCCTACTATTTTCCGCAGTTTGTGTCTGGGTGTCTGCAGTAAGGTTCTTGTGAGCTTGTGGTTTAGCTCCGGTAGGACTTCTTTGGTTTGTCTACATGTTTCCAAATCATTCCAGTATTTATTGTGAAGTTGTTTGTGATGTTGGTTTAATTGGTTTTGTATGTACGATAAAGGAAGTGGTATGATAGGTTCGGGTCCATATGTTGGTGTCTCTGAGCCTCTCCTCGCCAGTTCATCCGCCGCATCGTTCCCCCTTGAGCCACTATGTCCTTTTATCCATTTTATAGTTAGTTTGTTTCCAGCCTCGCTTACCTTTGTGAGGCTGTTATGACATTCGAGTGTGAGTTGTGTGGTAAATTTGTCGCTGCATAGCGCTTGTAGTACCGATTTACTGTCTGACAGTATTAATATGTTTTCATTTTTAATTTGTCTTCTTTGTATTGCATTGCAGGCTTCTATTATTCCCACACATTCCGTTTGGAATACTGTGTTGTGTTCTCCTAGGGGCTTCGAGATGTGCATGTTTAGGTCTTCTGAGAAGACACCACATCCTGTTCCTTCATTTGTTTTTGAGCCGTCTGTGAATATTCTAAGATTTGTTTGATTTAGTCCTTCCTTCGGGTCTTCTGTTAACGATACGGCATAGTCTTTCCAGAAGATCATCGTTTTTGGTATTTTGTCAATAGGTGCTTCCAGTATTGGCATGTTAGCAACTGTATTATCATAGATTTGTTTATGTTTTGAACTTAGGGTTGACCACAGATTTTGGTTTTTCAACCGATTGATCTGAAGTACAATCAAATGCAACTATGTATCTTATAGACCTCCGAGGTCACAGACAAAATAACAATGTCTCAAGTTGAAGGACAGAGCTAGAAATTATCGAGCAGTTTCAATATGCCATCCCTGGTGTTCAAAATCAGGTCCACTGCAGCAAATTGATGGCTTGATTAAGAAAATACCCCGACTAATAATAAGAACCCTCCAATCACATTGGACGTGCCGTTCAAATTTGAAGGTTGTCTGAATTTCTCAAGAACTCCATCATCAGAATATAAATCAAATCAAAAAGATGTCTGTGTTTACCGACCAATTCCACTTTGCCATCCCTGGTCTTCATCATCAGGTATACTCCACCAAAATGTAGGTAGCCCCCAAAAATTTTTTCATGTTTTCAAGGAAACCCTCAAATCATAATGCATGTGCCGTTAAAATTTGAGGAGTTCTTTAATTTCTTCATGAATTCCATGCATTCAAAATATGAATGTCTCAAATAGGATGGGAATTAACAGACAGTTCCACTTTGCCATCCCTGTGCTCAATCATCAGCTCCACTCCACCAAATTGATGGTTTTCGTAAAGAAAAATGCTCGAGTTTCTTAAGAAAAGACCCAAATCATCATGCATTCGCCTATTAATTTTGAAGAGTTCCCTTAATTTCTCATAGATCCCATCATCAGAAATGAATTTTGAAAAACATGGGACTAATCTGCAACCACCATGGATAATTTTAAATCGGTTCAGTATTGACGGAGTTCTGTCGTAACAAACATAAAAATAAAGAATAATAATAAAAATACCACATGAATTGAGAAATTTGTAATCGGGCGGAAACAGGTTTTATGCCGCTTGGCGCGGTATGTGCGGTATCTTTTTGGTAAGTATTTTGGAACTGGATTAACGATTAACGGACTTAGGAAAATTTAACGGAAGTTAATGATTCCGTTAACATATTCTAACGAGTTAATGCCCAGTTATGTCTCTATCGTTATTATGTCATCAGCCCAGCGCGCCAATGGCCGTCCTCTTTTCCTTCTTTCCTCTGGGCCTTTCCAGGCAAGTGCCTATGTATAGATTTAATTCAAATATTGACCTGTTTGCAGCACACTGTTGATAAACTAAAAGAACGAATAAATGCCGAAAAGCATGAAGCTAAAACATGCACTGCAGCAGCACGCAGAATCTCTGATCATTCAGATGGAATTGTTCACAATTTGGCTGAAACTAAAGTAAAACTGGCACAAGTGAATAAGCAAAAGGATACAATGGAAAATAGTTTACGACATGAAATCACCAGACTGAAAATGGAAAATGAAAAGCTATTGGACAGGTTGAGGTGTAAAAATGGTATGTAGTTTTTAAAATTGACTCTACTAATCAGCAACCACAACATTTTGGTTTAGCACCATTAGACAAAATGTTGCTGTTTTGAAAAATTACAGTTAACATTTGAGAACTTTATTATTAGCAAAAGTACCATAGTCCAAGTAGCCATAATTATGGGAAGCCAGTGGCACGTCACTAAGCTTAGCACAGTCTCGATTGAGCCAATCGTTTATGATGGGGATGTTATTCCTTTACTTAACAAAGTTAGAAACTGTTATTTTTTGATTCTCACCTTTCCTGGAATGTCCACTTGGCAGATTTAAGTCGAAAGGTCTCTGGAACACTAAGAACCCTCTATAAATTTAAAAACTTTCTTCCAGTAAGTACAAAAAAAATGTTAGTCCAGGCTATGGTCCTGCCAATTATTGATTCTGGTGATGTGTGCACGACTAATGTCACTCAAGAGAGTCTTAATAAACTCGAACGTCTGCTCAACAATGGCATAAGATTCATCTTCGGGCTCCGGAAATACGATCACGTTTCCTTTTACCGGCGTCAACTTAACTGGCTTTCCATCCGTCGCCGATTCTAAGCACTCTTTTTTCTATTCTGTTCGAACCTTCTACTCCTGGATACCTAAAAAGTATGTTCATGTTTGAAACCCCTCGCCCAGGTTGTGAGCTGCGTCGTACCTCCCGTATTCTCAAACTTAAGATTCCTGCTCACCGTACTGGTTTCATGGGTAATTCCTGCGCCATCCAGGCAAGTCGTCATTGGAATCCGCTTCCTCTTTATATAAGACAAGCCTCAAGTAAGAGTGCGTTTAAGCGGATGCTGCGTAAGCACCTGCTGAAAGAAGAGTTTCCATAGTGTCCATCATTATTGTATAGTGTGCATGTTGGAAATATGTAGTAGTATATTATATTATTTTATCTGTGTATTATATATAATAATATATATAATGTTCTTCAGTTCGCTTTGCAATTATTTCGATATTATTACCTTAATTCTCCCTTTGCACCATTTTATTCAAGTCTCTGTTTGGCCCTATGGTTGACTGGTAGAGAATGCCATTGGGCATTAAGTCCGCCATTTGTACATTTGTTTTTGTATTTTGTGCAATAAAGTTTAAATAAATAAATAAATAAATAAAAGTACATAAATATTATATACTATAAGTGTCCCAAGGATGTTCAGGTAGATAATTAATTTGTAAATGTCTTACATGTCTGAACTTTTAAACCCTCATCCTCTCTTCATTCTTAGGGAGCCTTGGGGCCCGCTTTGGCAACTAATACCTAGATTTGGCGTACGCGCCAGTTTTACGAAAGCGACTACTATACCTTAATTAAAAAAATTGGACCAAATCACTGCCTAGTGGAAGCGTACCTAGAAGTCATTAACATTTTTGTAAAGGTAGGTACAGATCGATTCACGAAAGCTGGCGTGAAAAATGTATGAATCTAATTAAACTCATAGACATTCCGCGCCAGCTTTCGTGAATCGATCTGTAACATCCCTAAGAGTTGTGGCTGCATGTCCATGTAGGGCTGCCATCCGTCCGGGTTTCCCCGGATTTGTCCTAGTTTGGAGCCAGCCGGGGAAGCGACCAGCCCAGATTTTTCCGGGGAGAGACCGCGATTTTAATGAAACGTCCGGGCTTTTTTATCTTTTTTGCCTGGTTTCGGCAATGTACGAGATGGCATTGGCAGCCCTATATCGATGTAAAGATTTCGGACTTAAATCCCAGAAATTTGCAACCAAGATCTGAACTATAGTATAGTGCATAGTATGTGGGTAGGTGCTAAAAAAGTGAAAGCAGCTGATAAATGTAAATAGTTATTTATTTAGTATTATTGCACAAAAAGCTATAATTTATTAGTTAAAGTAAAGTAGTCAGTGTAAATATTTACATACATTGTTGGCAAGTTCCATCAATGAGTTTATAGAAAGTTTGCTATAGCACCTGCCGGCGACCTTACTGCACTGCACTTGGACTTTGAACTTAGGTAACACACTGGTTCAATATGAGTTCACTGGATGAAATCTCTAAAGCTCAGAGCTCCCTGAAGGCTCTTATGACTAAGAAGTTTGCGGAACTAGAGGAAACACTGCAGGCTGCCTCCTCGGACACCGACACAATTTCCACCTTAAAAGCTGAGTTGAAGACATTTAAGGACATCACTTCAACTTTATTCAATGTAATCGGGCAGCAGATAGCTGCACTTAGCAACACAGTGGACAATCTTGAGATGCGGCAACGTCGAAAACATTTGCTACTGGCTGGTGTTCCTGAGTCGGACAATGAGAATGTTGCTGAGGTGGTGGTTGCCTTATGCCGGAATAAGCTAGGACTAGCCGATGTATCACCTTCATCATTCTCTGCCTGCCACAGGCTTGGACCGGTAGTTGCAGGACATTCGCGTTCTATCTTGGTGCGCTGTGATGATGAGGCGACAAAGAACACTCTCTGGATGAAAAAGACTCAGTTGAAGGGCTCCCGTGTAGTGATGTCTGAGTTTCTGACCCGTCACCGTCAAACGGTGTTCCTAGGGGCCCGTGAGCATTTCGGCATTCGACGTGTCTGGACAATGGGCGGTACTATCTATATTAAACCGTCCATCGACAAGATTTATCGCGTGATTACGGCTGAACAACTCCAGAAGCTTATCAGCGAGCATCCATCTCCGGCCCCGGCTTCAACGCAGGGACAAGAGGAAGCATCCGCGTCAGAGGCTAGGCCGGCGGTAATCAATGAAGTGAAGCCAACCAAACCAGCAGAAACGTCACGTTACCCGAAGAGGACGAAATGAGGTTTTCTTTTGGCCCCTTTGAACATTTCTTAACTGTTTTTTTTTTAATTTTCTTTGTTGAGTTAGTGTGCCTGCATGACGAAATGAGGTTTTCTTTTGGCCCCTTTGAACATTTCTTAACTGTTTTTTTTTTAATTTTCTTTGTTGAGTTAGTGTGCCTGCATTTAATTTTTGAGTTTTCATTATCTACCGGCAATAGGCTTCTAAAAATCGATTTGTTTGTTCTTCGTTTAATGACAGCCGAGGATAATTAAGAATGACAGCACAACACTGACAACTTTGACAAGTGACATTGTTTTGTAACGTTCCGTTTCTTGCGGTTTTTTTTTTTCGGTCATTACGTTTTTCATTTGGAATTTCTATTTATTTCTTTTCTTTTAGACTTCTTGTAATGTAAAACTGCATTGTATTTCTTGTTTTTTTTTTTCTGCTGTAGTTAATAGTTAATTGTTTTTGTTAAAAAGTGTATTGTGTAGTGTAATCTGTTTGGTCGTCCGGCGGGCTAAACAGACACATTCAATTTAATAATACATTGTTATTATATATTTATTTTATTGTATTTTGCTATTTATCTATATATTTATATACGTATATATGTCTATTGATGGATCTAATGATTCCTTTTATTCAGCTTGTGACTTGTCGACTTCATTTCATTCGACTGATGAACTGGATGAGACGTATACTCTGGGTTCGTTGATGAGGAGTGAATTCCAAAGACATCCGAATCTTTTTAACGTCTGCCATATCAACGCTCAAAGCATATGTAGCCATTTCAATGATTTCTTAGACACATTTTCTTCCTGTGATATCCATGCTATTCTCGTTAGCGAAAGTTGGCTTAAACCCGAAATTTCGTCTACTTGTTGCAGCCTTCCCGGGTTTATCTTGTTGCGCAATGACCGCACAGGTAAGCGCGGTGGAGGGGTGGCAATCTATCTCCGTTCCGACATCCCCTACAAAATTGTGAAGTCATCTCCCTCCCTTTATTCCTGCTCAATGGAATTTCTGATAATCGAGGTAAGGTTGAGAGGCGTCTGCGTCATTCTAGGTGTAATTTATTGTCCGCCCACTGTAGACTACTTGTCAGCTTTCGATGACCTTCTGTCGGAGGTGGGATCGGAGTGCACACACCACATAATTATGGGCGATCTTAATACGGACTTACTGAAAGATAATTTTAGGTCACGGCAGCTAAGATCGGTAATAGAAGCAGCAGACTTCTCTTTAGTGCCTATGCAGGCAACGCATCGCAATGCTGACTCGCCAGACTCGTGGTTAGACGTAATCATGACGTCTTCTATGGGCAACGTAGTCAAATTTGGCCAATTCGTAGCACCTGGGTTCTCACGTCATGACCTTATTCACATGTCGTACAAGGTCAAACCACCAAAGCAGAAGCCAGTAGTGTTAAATTTGAGGAGCTTTGCCAGACTGGATCCTGACTCGCTGAGGCGAGACGCTGCATCTGCCAACTGGACAGCCACGTTTGATGCATCTACAGTAAATGAGAAGGTTGATAACTTTAACTCGGTTGTCTTGAAGCTCTTTGATGCTCATGCGCCGGTTCGTCCAGTGAAGTTGAAGCGGCCACCTGCACCTTGGATCACGAGGGGTGTTCGTATGGCGATGTCGAGGCGTGACAAAGCTTTTCGCATATTCAAGCGTGACCGGTGTGATGTAAACTGGGCTTTATTTAAGGCTGCGAGAAATCGTTGTAACCAAATGGTGAGAGCTGCGAAGCGTCGCTACATCCATGATAACGTTATCTCTGCTTCTCTTGCTGATACCTGGAAGTTCCTTAGATCGCTTGGCATTGGTAAATCTAGAGGCGATGACTCTACCGCTTTCACTCTTAATCAATTAAATTCACACTTTGCTAAAACTACTTCTCTTAACTCTATTGTAAAATTTAAAACATTATCTCTAATTGCTTCTCTCTCTTCTCCAGATATTGTTCCTTTTACATTTAGCCCCGTATCCCACGAGGAAATCCATAAAATCATTGTGTCCATTAAGTCTCAGGCAGTTGGCCATGACAACGTGAGCCGAGTTATGGTTATCCACATCCTTGATCATGTTCTGCCTGTGGTGTCGCATATTATTAATACTTCTTTGCTCACTGGGGTTTTTCCATCATGCTGGCGTAAGGCCTTTGTCATTCCTCTTCCTAAAGTTGATAACCCTAGTTCTCTAAATCATTTTCGGCCTATATCTATACTTCCCTTTCTCTCTAAAATCCTTGAGGCTGCGGCCCACAGACAAATCTCGCAATTTGTTCACCGGCATAATCTCCTGTCACCCTTTCAATCTGGTTTCCGTTCCGGTCATAGCACCACCACCGCACTACTTAAAGTTACAGAAGACATTCGGCTGGGGATGGAAGCATCCAAAGTCACGGTGATGGTGCTTATAGACTTTTCAAATGCCTTCAATGTGGTTGACCATGATCTACTTCTCGCTACTCTGACTCATTTGCGGGTTTCCTTAAAGGCAACAGAGTGGTTTTCGTCGTATCTGTCCGATCGTGTTCAGGCTGTCCGTGCCAGTCGATCACTATCCGACTGGTGTGAGCTGAATAATGGTGTTCCTCAAGGTGGCATACTTTCACCTCTTCTGTTTTCTGTGTTCATCAACTTGATTACCGCCAACATTCGTAGCTCTTACCATTTGTATGCAGACGATTTGCAGCTATACGTTCATGCGGATGTGAATGACATCAACACCGCCATCAATATGTTAAATGCAGATCTGGATCACATCGCCGAATGGTCCAGTTGTTTTGGTGTATGTGTTAATCCAGCCAAGTGTCAAGCCATAATTATGGGAAGCCAGTGGCACGTCACTAAGCTTAGCACAGTCTCGATTGAGCCAATCGTTTATGATGGGGATGTTATTCCTTTACTTAACAAAGTTAGAAACCTGGGGTTATTTTTTGATTCTCACCTTTCCTGGAATGTCCACTTGGCAGACATAAGTCGAAAGGTCTCTGGAACACTGAGAACCCTTTATAAATTTAAAAACTTTCTTCCAGTAAGTACAAAAAAAATGTTAGTCCAGGCTCTGGTCCTGCCAATTATTGATTATGGTGATGTGTGCACGACTAATGTCACTCAAGAGAGTCTTAATAAACTCGAACGTCTGCTCAACAATGGCATAAGATTCATCTTCGGGCTCCGGAAATACGATCACGTTTCCTTTTACCGGCGTCAACTTAACTGGCTTTCCATCCGTCGCCGGAGAGTCCTCAGGATTCTAAGCACTCTTTTTTCTATTCTATTCGAACCTTCTACTCCTGGATACCTAAAAAGTATGTTCGTGTTTGAAACCCCTCGGCCAGGTTGTGAGCTGCGTACCTCCCGTATTCTCAAACTTAAGATTCCTGCTCACCATACTGGTTTTATGGGTAATTCCTACGCCATCCAGGCAAGTCGTCATTGGAATTCGCTTCCTCTTTATATAAGACAAGCCTCAAGTAAGAGTGTGTTTAAGCGGATGCTGCGTAAGCACCTGCTGAAAGAAGAGTTTCCATAGTGTCCATCATTATTGTATAGTGTGCATGTTGGAAATATGTAGTAGTGTATTATAATATTTTATCTATGTATTATATATAATAATATATATAATGTTCTTCAGTTTGCTTTGCAATTATTTCGATATTATTACCTTGATTCTCCCTTTGCACCATTTTATTCAAGTCTCTGTTTGGCCCTATGGTTGACTGGTAGAGAATGCCATTGGGCATTAAGTCCGCCATTTGTACATTTGTTTTTGTATTTTGTGCAATAAAGTTTAAATAAATAAATAAATAAATATAGTCAAGTTCTATAAAATACAAATAGATAAAATTAAATAATAAATAAATAAATATTATTGGACAATCTTACAAAAATCGACCTAGTCCCACGGTAAGCTCAATAAGGCTTGTGATGTGGTTACTACTTAGACGCGTGGGTGCTTATAAAATACAAATGGTTAAAGATACCTACTGTTAATGTGATTTATTCCTATACTAGCGACCCGCCCCGCGCTTCGCACGGGTTAATATTATACATATAAATCTTCCTCTTGAATCACTCTAACTATTTAAAAAAACCGCACAAAAATCCGTTGCGAAGTTTTAAAGATTTAAGCATACATAAGGATATAGGGACAGAGAAAGCGACTTTGTTTTATACTATGTAGTGATTATTAAAACATTGTTGCAGGTGGCTTTACACCTTGTAGTCAAGTGTGTGATTCTACAGTAATGCAGTTGAAAGAAAGAGACAGAAGACAACAAGCATTGATTTGCAAATTACAGAGCAATGTTCGGGACCTGGTCAATGAGGTTGTGGAACTCAAAGAAAAAATCATTATACATGGACTTGAATAACATTCCAACGTAGCTATATTAATCCTACAATATTACCTGGTCAGTATTTTAGTTATAAGAAAAAACTCATCAATGAAGCAAAAATATGTAAGTATAAGACATTATTAGGGTGGTGTAACTTTGGTACAGAGAAAAAGACATGTTTGATTTTCGAATTCCAATCTGTAATACTAATTAGAAGGTTGAGTTCTAAAATGACAAAGTATGCTAACTACTATAACCTTGGACCTGGTACTTTTTAAAACCACAAAATAGTCGAATATTCTGAATTGTTTTATGCTCTTTATGTAAGACTCAAACATGTATTTAGTTAACAACTTCGTATTATTAGATAATCCCATCAAAAATAAAATAATAAACAAAAGACCGAAAATGAACCGAAATAATTACAGGTCTTTATGTATCGTGAAAATACCGATATCCACGCCATGCTTATAACATACAGGTTGCTTTGTCAAGCCTGAGTGATACACGAATACAGCAAATATTTTTCGCGATTTCGGGATTGGTCTAAAAGTTATTCTGTAATCTGTATGAGCTTACTCACCTAACTACTTACTCATCTCGGCCAATACAGCTAAGGGTTGTAGAAAGGCTGTTATGCATAATGCTCTTTTACGAAAGGTGAAAATGTGTACTACTAAGTATAAGTATGTCATTTTAGTTTTTAAGGTAGTTCACCTTCCGCTGTTGTTAGCTGCTGTTAAAAATAATTTTATAATATTGCACTTGAAATTCGACAATAATGATACATTCACTTAACCGTTTGACCGTTACAAAGTTGTTACTGTTATTCATTGTTAAACAATGTAAGTAAAGTAATCGAAGAATTAACGGGACTTACAAAACTGAAACTAGTAGGTAAGTAATAATTAATTAAACCTATTTGTTTATTGTAAAATGTGTCCGCTCTTTAATTAGCTAGGTAAGTGTATAAAACGATACATATATTAGAAACTAGCTTTTACCCGCGACTTCGTCTGCGTAGCGTTACAACTTTTAGTAATGTATTTTTATTAGCATAAGCAATAAATTCTTTTTATCTCGCTAATAATTCAGAATGTACAAAAAATTCTAGAGATAAATATTGTAATCGGATTTGGAAAAAATAGTAATGAAAGTTTTTTTGTCTAACATTTTTTGTTTATTTTTTCTTCTAATCACAATACGACACTGATTGCACCCTTAATCGGATCACCAGCATTCTTGTTACTCCTGTATGTATCTTTGTGTCTACTTCATAACAGTCTTTCAGTGGTTGGTGGATACGCTGTAGATATGGTAAAAATTAGGTACGTTAACGTTTACATGAATTATCTTTTAATTAAATAAGTGGTCAAGGCCGAGTGTTTCTGATCACGATTTGGAACACTACCTTACGCTTACTGAATGTAACCCACGGAATGTCATTCGATACCTAATTACAACTAAAAAAAAAATTCCTAACACACTAAAACTAACTTCCTAGTGAAGAAAAATCATTGTGAGGATACCAACATTATTACTTCACGCATTTGTTTTATCCAAGGACAATCCCATGGTAGGGTAGGGGATATGGCTATAGCCGCGCCTTTATTTGCATCTACCTACTCAACATAAGGTCAGAACAAAACACCTGTAAAAAAAAAGTAGGTAATTCAAATTCAAATTCAAATATTTTATTTCAGACAACATGGTCCATTTTGTGTTGTTTTGTGTTTTGTGTAATGCATATTATACTTTCTTAACCCAGGACTTAACCCAGAGGGTTGAATTGATTATTTCACTTGCTTCCTTCCCTCTTTGCGCTTCTATAGAGAATGATTTTCGTAACAAAAACTATTCTGTCCTTTTCTAGGATTCAAAACATCCTCATGCCAAATTTCACCTTAATCCGTTCAGCGTTTTTAGTGTGAAGTGGTAACAGATAGAGAACAGCGTGCGTAGCCAAGATGCCAATCGCTCACGCTTAATAACGTTTCGTAGCTACCTCTCTCTATCACTCTTCCTTATTAATGTGAAAATGACAGTTGCGTTTCGTTAGCGACTGAGCGTGGGCGATTGGCATCTTGGCTACGCACCCAGTTACTTTCAAATTTACAATATTAGCGCCCTATCCTAATATTACTACAATATTAGTGCCATCCTAATCCATCAAGTTGTGCATTTTCCGTTATTTTTTTGCCTTTAAATTAAAATAATAATACGAATAATTTTTAGTCTATCCTTGTCCAAAATTGAATCTAAAACCGTGCTGGCTTTGTGACTTTTTCGTTGCGCAAAATCGTTGCGTTTGGCCAATGCTCTTCCCCTGGGCCCGCTATGATGTATATATTATCCGCTTGTATAATGCATGCAGAGTCATCATATATTGAGTTGCCGTCTTTGTAGTGGTAGGATTCCGCGTCACTAAGACCTTAATGATATTGTCCAGAGGTCTCTTCAGTCAGCGGTTGTTACTTCCATTTTCTGAAGCCGCTGGGTTTTAGCTGCACTGATAGCAAGTAGCGGGATGGAGTGACGCTGGTGCTGCGGGAGACGGGGCGGTGTTTAGTGTGGGATGGTACATGCGTCAGCACACTTTCGACCACCCATATTACTCGCACTTCCCGCGTGACCCTCTGCCGAAACTCGGTGAAGCGGCAAAAGTGTGCGCTCCCTTCTAAGATAAGGTTCCAAAAGGATAGCATGATACTCATATTATAAGGCGACAGTGTGTCACCTTTGTATGACAATTCCTGATAATTGTAAACAGATACTCACATTTGACTGCGTTCACTGTCACGCTATCCGTGCAACTTGTCTTTTAATGAACTTATAGCATTTTGTCATTATCCAAAAACATTCGTGTATAACCAACTTAGGCATGTAGGACTTGGATACATGACATAAGATGTCGACTCAGACAATCTAAGGTTGTCCAGCATGGAATGCAGGCACTTTTGCAGCAAGAATGGCGAAGGACGGGTAATTATAATAAGTTTTGTATTTGTGTTTTTTTCCTGTGTAATTCAGTTTTTGAGTAACTGGTTGTGATATTTTTTTCAGTAAACTCAATTTATATCATTCGGTTACGCATTTCATTTTTTAGATATTATTTAATAACAGCGCCATCTACCAAATCTAGAAGACTTTGCGACGTAGTATGTTTCCCAAGAATGAAAATGTTAGATACAGCTCTAAAGAGCCTTAAGTAGTTCTGCATGTAATATATAGATGGCAGTGTAATAAACAGAATATTAACGGGAAAATGTACTTTTTATGGCTCTGCCCATTTTTTTCGATAAACTTATTAAGTGTGTGCACAATTTTATTTAAAATAAGGTCCACCGATGAGCAAAATGTAGTAATAAAACCATAGATTTGTCGTGGCAAAGTTACTCACTTCATATCTAAGCAAATAGATGGCGCCAGTGTACAGTGTGTGTGTATTGATACTATACGACGGTATTTCGAACATTGCAGCAGCTTTCAAGTTTTGTACAATAAGGCCGTACCGCTAGCGCCATCTATTATGACTTGCCTGTTTTCAAATTGTTGAGGAACACATAGTTCAAATAAAATAGGCTTAGGTACGTCTGCTAATTTGCCTCCTACTTCATAATTTTCATAAAAATAAATCAACTAAATAAAAACATATTGTCATAACCAATATAAAGAATTGAAATCTCATAATTTTTTATAATCATGTGCCTCTAAAAAAACTGACACTATAAAAAATAAACTACTTATTTATTTTAATATGACAAACATAGGGCTAAATTGCTAATATGCATTAAATAAATAAAATTTACTTAAAAATACCGCCTTTTTTATACAGGCCGTTAAGCGTGCTGACCACTGTTAATAGCGTCACGCACTTTTTCTATAGGAATTCGGTGCGATTCTCTCTAGCGTGCGTTTCAGGTACTGAAGGTTTGAATGTGTTTTTCGGCATGCTCTTAGCTCCAATTCTGTCCATAAAGCGTAATACAACGGGTGTCAGTTAGGGCTAGACGAAGGCCATTATTCCGTACTAATAAAGCTAGGTAAATTCTCTTTTAGCCACTTCTGTGTAGATTTCGCTTTATGTGACGGGGCAGAATCTTGCTGGAACATCTAGTCTTTTTCAGAGAATAAGGTTTTTACAACATTCTCTAGTATGTCATTCTGATAATTTTGTGTCTTGACTTTGACCCCCTGTTGACAGAAATGTAGTGGAGTAACACCTTCATACGAATCGCCCCACCATACCATGACGCTAGCCGGGTGATGGGTACGTTGGACGTTTCGCACGTTAGCCGGGATATCCTTCGAGCTTTTGGCATAGATTTTGTTATTTTATCTGTTAAATTATATCATCGGTGAATATTTTTTTTCTAGCATTTTGCGAAGGCGACTTAGGCGACCACTTAAATAATGATCTTTTCTCCGACTGTTGGCCCTTACTTTCAGATCATATTCTATTTACTGATACGCGTGAAATGTTAGTTTAAAGAGCCATTTGCTTCTGCGTTCGGCACGGATTTCGACGGAGTCGTTCTCTGATGAATTTAATGTTCGCTGGAGTCCTTGCCGGTCGCGGACGGCCGATCCTTGGTCGATCATTAATTGATTGGGTCTGCCTGTACCTATTAAAGGTATAATATACAAAATTGCGACTAGCTCCAATACTTTTAATCTGATTGAAAATCTCCATAGGTTTTGCACCAGCTTCGTACAACGAAATCACCGTTAACCGTAATTGTTTCTTTCCCGCCACCTCGATAAAGAATGACAAATAATCGAATAATATTTTTTTTTAGGATTAAATTTCGAAACACTTAAAGCAAGCTGCGGGCATGGTCTTATTTCAAATTTAACTTTTTAAATTTGTCTCAAAAGTTATAAACACACTAGGTATGAGGTGCTGTTAAGACGAGACTGGCTGCCACTGTCAATTAGTTAGCAGATCCGATTTACAATCAGTTGCAGAGATATCATACAAATTATCTTTGCAGCTGACTCTACCTAGAGCCAAGCTTTTGATCCTACATGGCCAAATTTACAAGCCCTAAATCTAACGAGAATTATACTGTACCTTATAGTCAAAATATGTGGCTCGGACATGACGGACATTAGAACAGTCAAGTGCAAAAATATGGTTCGACATAATCGACTCATAAATATGGTACTACGCTCTTATTACACCGGTATAAGGGGCTATGGAACATATTTTTGAGTAAGATGTGCACCACCATATTTTTACACTTGACTGAACAACGTTAGCTAAAAGAGAGAGGTACACAGTCAGCTGCGGACCAGGAGTGGCACTCGGAGCTTAGTCGCGAAGTCCAAAGAAGATGTCGTCAGGACTATAATGCACAAAGCAAAAAAGTTTGCGTAGAGCTTGAGCAGCATAGCATACGTTGCGTAACTAGGAACTTATTTCGCAAACTGAGAGAGCTAGCGATCAAATTCCTTAAATGCGGAAAGGCTCCTGGCAAAGACGGCATTCTTGCCGAACTGCTGAAGAACATGGGAGAAGCAGGAACAACAGTCATGGTGGAAATATGAGGTGTGGAAAACGGGAAATTGGCCAATTAAGTGGACAGAATCTGTCCTCATCCCCTTACACAAAAAAGGATCGACTAAGACTTGCGGCAACTATAGAACCATTTCGTTGATCTCCCAAGCTAGTAAAATCCTAGTACATATAATAAATTAGCGGCTCAACCATTACCTCAGGATGCAAATACCACAAGAACAAGCTGGCTTCGTAAAAGGAAAGGGAACAGGGAGCAGCTTCTCTACATCCGCCAAGTTATCGAGAAGAGCAGGGAATTCAACTGCCCAGTTGTCTTGTGTTTCATAAAAGTTAGTAAGGCTTTTGACTTTATGTAATGACGATAAAATTCTAACAAGATGACTTACATATAATTTAAACTTTCGTGAGACATATTGATATTAAATTGCAACGGTTAACACTCACGTATTTTTTATCACAATAGGCGTGACATGTTTCGTCTGCGTCGGGCAGACCTCGTCGGACAGACAGAGTGGTGTTATCACCCTCGCGGCTAGGACATCACTGCCCCAGTCCGCCGTAGGTATCGGCTCGCGCGCGACGAAGCGGGAGCGGGGTGATCCGCGCAATCCGGCGCCGTTGTTGCGGGACAATTCGGCGACAATTCAGACTCCCGCTTTTTTCATCACACTTGCTCGGTAATGGTGTTATAACGCGCAGGCGTATAGAGCGGTTAGAGCCGATTTAATGTCCCTCGGGAGTTATGGATTTTAGTACAATATAACTCCCAAGGGAGTAATGAGTTTAGTTTTAAAATATCGTCCGTCATTTCACTTCAGACTAAGGAGGTTTTGCATCAGCTAAGGCTTGTTAAAATCTTTAAACTTGGCTATAAAACAACATTACTGTGTATTAAACTTCAACGGAATATTTATCTGCATTATATTTAACATTTTACTATTATTTCACAGATTATTTCAATTATTTCAAGATATTTAGTTTTGAATATCGGTACAATCTGGCTGCATGACTTAGCAAGTTCGAAAACTAAACGCAGTTCTTAGTAATTATCTATTGAATGTACAAACTTGACAATGTTGTGTTTTATGTGTTTATTTTGTTAAATTGAGAAATACCAAACTAAATATGTCTTCTTCACCGGGGGAGTCGGAAGTGATGTACTATTACATTCAACTTTGATAAATAGATTCATTTTTATATTTGTTTTTTCCCCTACAAGTGTGATGAAAAACATTGTATGCATCACGGTCGGTAAGAGGATTACAAACTGTACTTACCTCCCTAGATGCACAATGTACTATTATGTTATTGATTTTTCTCAAACATGATCGTAAATGTATGCATTTATGTCACGAAATGAAGACATGAAGTTTCTTGTTTACGGCTCCCCCCATTTACTTCTTGGCCGGCGGCCGTGAAGTAATGTATGGCGTAAGTATGAACGAAACATTATTGTCCGCTGCTCTAACTTTTTTAATTTGCGTACTAACACTAAACTGACAACGGAAAAATTACATACAGCCAACGACCACTAGATACTTGCGACATTAAAAAAAAAACAAAATTCTACGTTTCTTGTGTGTATATTTATGTGCGTTTAAACATGGTGCTCGAATAGCTCATTAAAATGGCATCTTTTAAAAATAATAAGGTGGCAAATTAAAAAAAAATCCTTATTAACTATTCACTTGGTAGTTATTTTAATTTTAATATTTCCTCACAATGTTTGAGAAAAGCACTATACAAGCCTCGGCCGGAAGAGAGATTGCAGGACTTGTTTAATTACAAACTTAATTCAGAAATTATTTTGTACAATTTTTCAAAAACCGTTCAACCAATCAAGTTCAAATTAATTTTCCAAGAAAGTTCTTTAAGTTCTACTTTTGTAATTTTTTCATATTTTTTTAACTGGTGGAGCGATTATTTCCGAAAATATTACTTATATTTATCAAAATTTGTTCTTAGTAAACCCTCATTATTTTTTAAATACCTCCCCCACTTTACGTATATGGGAGGTAATCTAAAAAAGAAATTATAACTGGCTCAACAGTGACACATATACGTTTATGAGTGAGGCGCACGGACATGGAGTACGAAGGTGGTTGGATCACTGCGTCACCACCTATGCGGGGATCAATACCATTTCTAGTGTTAACGTGATGAACGACGTATTTTGGTCGGACCATTATCCCCTTATTATTGAGTGTAATCTCCATAATATAACATTAAAGCGATGTGATCTAAGTGTACCTATAAATAAAATAGGAAATAAAGTCCTATGGGGCAACAGGGATATTAACCAAATTAACTAATATGCACGATGTTGCCACGATAATTTAAAGAACCAGAGATATTCTAGTCATTGTATAGAATGTAATGCTAGTTGCACTAAGCACTTTGTCCTTATTGACAAAATGTATGATATGATTATATTATGTTTAAAGCGGGCGGCTATAGCTAGCGCCGGTTCTCGTTCTGGCACGCGCAGGCAAACACGTAAACAGGTCGCAGGGTGGAATTACCACGTTAAAGATCTCCACGAGCGAGCGCGCTTCTTTTTTGAGTGTTGGGTAACGTTCGGTAAGCCACCCTCAGGGCCATCGTATGATCAGATGTGTAACAGCCGGAAACAATTTAAAAATAAACTGAAATGGAGTCAGGATAATGAGGATAGAATTAAATTAGACAATTAGACATAACCACTTTTTATTTTACCACTTTGTTGGCGTGACCGATATACATATCCGTACAAAATTACAGCTTTCTAGTACTTACAGTCACTGAGATTAACCGCGGACGGACGGACGGACGGACAGACAGACAGACAGAGCGATACTATAGGGTTCCTAGTTGACCACGGAACCCTAAAAATCATGAAAATAGAACTAGGTAAATATATGAAGACATTCCAAGAAAACTATTTTGAACTTGGTCAGTTAAGCCATTTTAGATCTTTTGCAGAAAAACGTATATTCTCGCCTAAAAGGGCTTATAAGTCGTAAGATACTCCTTTTTTGTTCTTATGAGCACGGTATTTACTAAAACCTATTTTAAGTTCGCCTATTGTGAGTATTGTGACTGACGGTAAACTATGGAACCCTACACTGAGCATGGCCTGACATGCTCTTGGCGGGTTTTTGTTTTTTAAAGCAGATTGGCATTATTGGCAGTAACAGTAGAAAAGATACACCATTCATCTCTCTGTCAGTCTTCTCTCAAGTCTATGCACGAATTAGAAGACATCACGATTCGTGCCCAAGCTTATACAGGTTGGCCAAATAAATTACATTTTCCTTTTAAATTTTACTCTATAAAATTTTTAACTGTATTTAAAAATTTTATAGATATTTATTTAAAAATATGTTATTGAGGGGAAGTAATTTCACACGAAACAATAAATTTACTTAATGTTTAGCAAATGTCTACTTACAGCACAATGGAAAATACGATAATTTTTCGTCAATTTTCCTACGATTTCGGCGTTATCTCAATAGATTTGTTTTAGATACCAGTTTTTAAGTGTCCTAAGGGCCACTTGCACCACCCGGGGTCTACCACAAACTCGTCCTGCAATCTCTTACTTCACGGCCTCTGCAGTAATGTACTATTTCTCCAATATGCTCGGAAATGTTCACATTAATGTAGCAAAATTGGTACGAAAAGAACCTCCTTATGTACCGACTCAAATTAAAAAAAATTGAATTCATTATTTTATCGTTTTAGCGGCCAGGAAGTTGTACTAAAATCCATTACTGTATTGTTTTTTACTTTTTAAATAAATATTTGGACTATCAATATTGCAAACAGCCAAATATACTTTAGCCGTGACCCGTGACCAAACGGTCTGCACAGACGGGACAATCTGATTGACATCAAATTGTCAATCTGATCATATCGTGCTTAAAAATGCCCCGTCTGGGCTGGCTTTGTAGTAGTGTAGTAGTTCTAGAGAGAAGGAGATCAAATACTTGGTTGTCTCGTTCTATCGCGAGTTGCATACGGCTCACTGTGCAAGGTCGTGTAGTTATTAACGTGTAGGCATTAAGCCGTATCTTAATAAAACTAAAGACATTTCAACTTTTTTTATGAACACAACTGTGCATTAAAAGAAAGTTTAGGCGGGAACCTTATTTTTCCTTTCAAATCTTATGCAAGAATACATTTTATTTCCTTTCATGTTTGGAGAAAAGCACTATATAGGCCTCGGACGGAAATAGAATTTCGTGGATTCGTATGTAATTGTCAGACTCAGCTTCGCTTCGTCCGACAAAAAATACTCATCCACGAAATTCGGTTTCCCGGCCTCTGCAATAATGTACTATTTCAGTGGGCTAATTTACCCTCCGATATGTTTATCAGTTTTATGGTGCATAAATAAGGCATAGTTATGGTAAAACCAGTTATGTAATGACGATGAAATTCAAACTAGATGATTACATACATTTAAATTTATACAATTTATTAGGTACATCCTTCCTGGTGTTGTCAATTAATCAACAATCAGACGCATTTATGTAAGTAACACGAAAAACATAACTATATTTGTTTTAATAATAATAATTCTGGACTCAACAATAATTAAAGTTGAGCCTCGAACAATAGCGAAGTGTGTGTAATGACGTTAGTTTATTAGTAGGCATGTCGCGATACGCATGTAGAATGAATAACGCATGTTGACGGTGGCAAGGCGCTTGGCGGAAATTTGCGTCCGTATACTTGCGCAGGCGCTGGATGCCTGCGGCGCGCGGCTGCTGCCTCCGCGGCTCGCCAAATCACTCTGTGTTCGACCGCGAAACTGCGCGCGCGCCTCAATTCCTTAAAATAATACGGCCTTATCGCTAGTGCTTTTACAAGATTGATAAGATTGTTACATCATTGTGTGATAAGAAACATTTCAGTTCGATACGGCTTGCGGGCGTACGCTATAGTAACTGTTAGACTGATGTGTGATTAAGTTTGAAGACAATATATTTTATTGTTGGTAGCACCAGCTTTACATTGGTAGAAATTATCGGATGTCGCTGCACGCACCATGGGGACGACGAAAAGGCTGAAGATAACTGTGGTCGGCGATGGTATGGTCGGCAAAACCTGCTTGCTGTACGTTTATACTAAAAATGAGTTCCCTGAAGAATATGTACCCACAGTGTAAGTACCCACTTTTAGAATTGTTCCACAATAAAAGAAAAGTCGCGAGGTGAACGTTCTATCGCCAACTGTGAGCGATTGCAGGTCAGCGGTGAGACAAGTTAGCGCCGACGAGAGGTCGAGCCAGCAAATTAGCGAGTTTTCACGGTGTTACGGTAGCCGATTTTAACTGGCCACTATATACTAGTTAAAGCACTGTTGGTATTTTTAAATATTCTTTTCTATATTATATAAGTAGTTATACTAAACATTGTAAAAATACATTAATGTATTCGGGTAATTCCGAATGTCGAAAAATGTCGGGTAATTCCGAAAATGAACTCTAATACGATGGAAATATAGGTCAGAATTATCCAACTTTCGGAATTGTCCGACATTCGGGATTACCCGAATACACCTATCTAAAATTCTTCTATCCTCCCGGTTAGTTTAAAACTTTGAAATTACCATTTGGCGCCTGTCTAATTTAACTCTATACCGATAGGAAGAATATTGCACAAAATGTATTTATCTTTTGAGTTAACTCTACCATAAACAACAATACCAGCACTGCCTGTGCTAATAATTAATGATAATGGTACTGTTGCCATTAGAGTTTCGGTCGCCGAGTAGTGTGTGGTCACTAATAGTCATACATATCACTCATAACTAAAGTGATAATTAACGCCAATGGCAAGTTCCAATTTACCTAATCAATTTTTTTAATTATTTAGGTGGAAAGAAAATGCTATACTTATTAACAACGTTAAACAAGGAAATTCACCAGGACTGTACAGCATTCTTGGGAAAGTAGTGTCTTTACATTATTAGTAGGTATTCATTGTTAACGGTGCATTTACTTGTAGGTACAGTGTGGAAGTATGTGTAAAACAGTAATAACTAAAGTTTTCCTGTAAACGTACGTAGAGTAATTTGATAAATGTTTACAATCATTGCTCATACTTACTCATTGTTCATTGAATGAGAAAAATACATAATACAAGTGTATATATAGACTGACAAGCCAATGCTGCAGTAGATTTTTATTTATTTATGTGCTTCCCTTTTTTTCGGTATGAAAAAATAGTCATAATTAAAAAAAAACTACTGCAGCCTTGGCTTGTCAGACTTTATGTAGCCATTGGCGTAGGTATGTCCAGCCTTTTAAAAGTTATTGTAAATATTACCCTCCTCCACACCCACCGCCGCCTAAACTGCAAATTAAGCGAAGCATTTTACGAATTTTGATATGTAAGTATTAGGTATAAGGTATGGCATAGGCCTATTTGATATTCTGCACTTACCTACTCTAAATGGACGGAATGGAATTAACGTTTTGTACACAAGACAACTGAGTTTAATTCTATTAGACTACGATCCAAGATTTTTGTATCTATAGGACGGACATCTCAACATAGTTTGATTTGTTAGGTACTCGATGGTATTACTATTAGGTAGTGAAATCCACACTTTCAATTTCGTAGATAAAAATCTACTTATGTATAATCCGTATTTGAGTCATCTTGCAAAATACACTTGCTAACCAGTGGATAAATATTGATAAAATGAATCACTTTATCCAATTGGATGATACCAGTGACGTCAGCTTCAAACAGGTAATGGCTATCAAGAATGAAATATAATGATATACCTCCATATGCTATATAAGGATCAAACGTAGAATGCTTATATATGTAAATAGGTAGAGTTGAATAAAAAATAATTGCTCAAATATCACAGACTATTTGACTATTAATTTCTTAGGCGTTTTATGATAATTAATCTTTAATAGCACTCTTTATCACAGGGACCACAGGGTTGAATGATGATCATCCAACCCTGCCATGAGTCCTGTCGAGGACTCGAAACGTAGGGAATGTAGTTAATAAATGCGATAAATTCGATATTTTGTCTAAATGTATAGGTATAAGGTACTGCAGACTGAGCGACAAACATACAGTATTATTTCTATTTAAATGCTACCAGAAAATATTGTTTGCTTGAGTATAATATGATATTAGTGGCATTAGACAAATAAAAACCTGGTTAACAATGGCCTACCTAGCTGATGCGCTTATATTTTATAAGCATTTAGAATACCTGCGCACACATCGCGAAGACAATTTAGGCTGCACTATTTATAAAGTCAAATGCGCCATCACGTCGTCTTATTGTTGTATTGTGCCCGGTGGTCGCTTCCTCCTTTAGAAACAGGACACTTGAACAATTACATAAACTTCCTTGCAAGTCGTTGTCGGGTAAGTGTCCCACGCGTTTGTACCACATTTGCACGATTTAATTCGTAGTCTAGACAGATAACTGATATAACTCTAATGCTGAGCGAAAACTATCTAGGATGATCCGAGTGAGTTCTCCGAGTTTATTGGATCAATCCGGCGTTTGTATGTAGGTGGGTTTGTTCCGCGACAACTCGAGTACCATTGATCGGGTCGTTGTAAAATTTCCCTTTTGGGGGAAAATTATATACTTACTACTTATACATTTTATTTTCATGTAGAGAGCCGTTTAAGAGCTTGCCGAGTTCACGTTCGCCCCCTAGTTATGTAATAACTCTAGTGTTTGACTTTGAGCAAAAAGTTAGGAAAATTTTAAAAATAGCTATAAATACATGTTTCATTGTAGGTTCGACAACTACGTGGACCGCAAAGTGGTGGACGGCGAGGAGGTGGAGATGGCGCTGTGGGACACGGCCGGTCAGGAGGACTACGAGAGGCTGAGGCCTTTGTCTTACAGCAATGTAAGTACGACTTTGCTTTCGCCGAGTGGCTCAAATACTGTGACCACATATTTTGATATAAAAAAAACTCTTGGTTGTGTTCGGTCCCGAGTTGGTTTTTAAAACTATTCTATAATATATTCTCCAGACCCATATCGGCCATGCAGCTGTTTCTGCTCCTGTTTTCTGTATTGCGGTTTTGTGTGGGTCACAAATTTAAGTCTCGTAGCTGATCTCTTAGCGGACCGCATATGACTTGGACCTGCAGAGTTGGACCTACACACACTCTTTGTTATTCTGATTATTTAAATTTAGTATTTGGCGTAGGAATGTTATTAGGTGGATAAAAGCTGCAGTTTAAGAAAAAACTGAAGTTAATGCTAATTGCTAAGCGAATATTCTTAACCTCTTGATGTCTTTTCTTTTATCATTTTGCAATAAATTTAAAATGTAGACGTCGGGTGATAATGCAAATTTTCAGTAGTGAACTATTAAAATAATGCATTGCATTCTGCGTACAGCCCAAGCATTTTTGAACTAGATATAAATATTTACTTAATCTACCAATTCGCATGCTACACGCATTGTTTAAAAAACCATTTGATTATATTTGTTCGATATTTGATGAGAGATAGATTATAAGTATTGTTTCCAGTAGGGTTAGCATGGTTGCCATTTTATCGCTTATCACGATATGCGTCACTTTCGCACATACATACTTGTTAGAACGTGACAGCAACGTCGGTAAACGATAAAAACCCGACCATCATAGACTAGCAGGTTTCCAACCATCGAGTTTTGTTATCGATGTAATGTAAATGTACTTAATGCTAGTTAAAACTACTCGCTGCCACCGTCGTAGTGACATACATTAAGTTGTGTCTACTTCGTGTTCATTTGTCAACAGACTTAAAAAATTTGAAAAAGAGTTGGGTCTCAATTTAGTTGAATGTATTTTTACCTCTTTTGAATTTTGAGATAGAAGAACTTCGAAATAATATTGCACAGCGAATTTATTATCGTAGGTTAATATTAACTACTTACATATGACACATAATTATACCTTCTTCTTCGTAGCTTCTTCCCAGCTTCTTCCCGGTTATGCCACGGTTCAGGGAGTCTTTGGGGTCCGCTTAGGCAACTAATCCCAACTATCCCAAGATATGGCATAGGCGCTAGTTTTACGAAAGCGATTGCCATCTAACCTTCCAATCCAGAGGGTAAACTACTTAGGCCTTCTTAGGATTAGTCCAGTTTTCTCACGATGTTTCCTTCAACGAAAAGCGATTGGTAAATGGGTGAATCAACTATTTTTTGTTGTTATACTGTCCCGTCAGCCAAGGGACAAATGCAAAACAGTTTGTTAGAAGAAACATTGTAGTGTGTTCTAGTGACATAGTTGGTAGATGGCCTATCATGGAAAGGAATATAACTACAAAAAAAAGGTTTAGTGAGTTTTAAGTTTTAATGCCATGAAACCGTGATGTTAAATGTGACCCAGGAGACAGTAACTAGTGGCAAAAAATAGTTGATTAACCCAAATATCAAATTATATTTCGTACGTACATACGTTTCCAAAATTGGTGCGAACCGGGGATTGAACATTTTGGACTGAAAGACTCACACTCTTACCGCTGGGCCACCAACGTATCCCCAGCTACGCCAAATTAATATGCAAGGATCAAAATATTAAGACTTAACATTTTAGTTAAGAAAGTAAATAGCTCTTACTTACTGTTTTATTAAAATTGAATTAGAGTGCCTGGTAATTACGTACGAAAGAACAGACGGATAGTAATAGGTGAAGAAACCATAAGCGCTCTGTTTTTGCCATTACCAATGATCCCTTAAATGTACCCTTACACAATCATACAAAACAGGGAGAACTATTTTTCCTTTGAAATCATGCGCATACTAACATAGTGACGTGTAAGTGTGATTTATGTTAGCGTTTTTCCTGTGTACTTACGAAGTTAAGGGCTTGTAAGCGTAATATTTAGCTACACATATTTTCAGCATAAATAGGGCTCCAAATACGCTATTTATGTACATGCTGTATTGATTATTGTCCACAGGAAAGTAGAATATGTTTTTGCGGTTTTGTGTGACCCTGTATTGTAATATTTCAGACGCACTGTTTTCTCGTTTGCTACTCCGTCAGCAGCCGCTCATCCTACGAGAACGTGGTCCACAAGTGGTTTCCGGAGCTGAAGCACTTTAGCGAGTCGGTGCCTATAGTTTTAGTAGGTAAGCACGGAACATGTGAAATAGTTTTTAGTTTTTTATACCGGTGTCGGGCAAAAAGTAGTTAGATTACAAAGTAACGATTATGATTGCAAAACGTAGTTGTAATTACAGATTACAACTTTTTAATTTTGTAATTGTTATGTGTAATCAATTACTTTATGCAATTCCAAATTATTTTTACTTAACAAATCATTTAGCTTCATTAAAGATGAAGATTTCTCAAATCAGGTTAAAAAAATAAACGAGCTTTAAGTTGATCTTATTAACATATCAAATTTGACTTGCAAACCATACTCGTACCAAATCATCATGAAACTTTCACTTGTGACAATTTTTGGCACTTTTAGACATTTCTGATACGTTTTACTAATTTTTTGACACTTTGTAGATTTTGATACTTGTCGTTTTTGACACTTGTGACCCTTTTTGTAATTTTTGGCACTTTTACTTAATCGTAAACAACTTAACATTACGGTGAGACTTAACGTACCAAACTAAAGTAATGATGTGTCTATCGGGAAGTAATTAATTTTGTAGTAATTAATTAATTAGGTAATTTTGATTATAAATTAATGTACCTCCTTTTTATATCTCTTCTCAGCTTCTCATACGATACATTTTTATGCCTTTGATCGATTTCAATTCGATTTTGATGTGCAAAGATCGATACTCGATTTTGGCAGAATTGTGCTTCATAGAGTGCCATCCATAAAGCAAAAGAGTGAAGTGAAGTAATGTACTTTTATCTACAATTACAAAGCAATCTCAATTACAAGTAGTTGTAACTACATGTAATCAACTACAAGTAATTTTAAGTACTTACATGTAATCGAATTTGTAATTATGATTACAATAGTAGTTGATTACGCCCAACACTGTTAGATACATACAATACAATATTTGTTCAACGATCACGCAAAAACGGCGTAATATTTAGGTTCAAATATGACATACATATGTATATATGTCAGCGACCAGAACCGGTATTTTTTTAAACCTCAAAATAATCCTTTGTTAAGCTTTTTACGTAAGGCTCAATATTATATTTAGGTAACATTTTCGTATTATTAGATTGCCCCGTTATCATTTTAAGTGGCCTTACGCCTTTGAAAAATACTTTACTTACTTAACTCAAATTATGACGAAAGTACATAGTTAAAGGTAATTTTAACCAACTGTAAAATGTATAGGTTCTTTGTTACTTTGATCTTAATTTTAGGTACGACACAACAGCTAAAACTTCAACTTATTTCGTGTAATCATAATATATATACCTTCGCGGAAATCATCGATTTCTTGCTAAAATTGAGAGTGATTTTTGTAGTAAGATATCTCATTAAATTTTACTAAAATACATAGAAATTGTACGCTATTAGATCATTTTAGCCCTGTTTAAGATAGTGAAAAGGATTAAAATATTATAATTTACTTTAAATCACCGAAAAAGTACTATAGTCATGAGCGGTTTTAAAGGAATAATTATAATTACTCTGAACAATGAATAGGCTAGACAACTAAAAAATCTATTTAGTCCCTCTGTTAAATTATTATAAAATGTTAAATTATTATAATTATAATTGTATCCGTATGTTCTTCTTTTGTTTGTCAAATAAAAAATGACGAAGATACAGAAGACAAAAAGCTCTTTAAGAGCATTCATATTCGCGCGACGTCACAGCCCATCTAATAGGTACTATTCTTATCTAATATTAACGTCACAAGCACCCACCTATAACTATAACTTTGATGTTCTTTATTTTCGTTAATTTCAGTTACTTACCTTAAAAAACGAAAAAATACTAATTTGTAATAATCTAAATGAGTCTAATAATTTGGGATAATCTAAATGACAGACTAAATAGAATGATCTGTTTTTCGACCTGGTCTTCATCCCTATTTAGGGTTCCGTACCTCAAAAGGGAAAAAACGGAACCCTTATAGGATCACTTTGTTGTCCGTCCGTCCGTCCTTTCGTCTTTCTGTCAAGACCCTTCTTTTAGTGTGGAGAAAATACCGGTATCCTATCCCTGGGGTTGGTTTTTAAAGTGGTACTACCTACCTATGGTAGGTACTCAATATTGTATAGCAACAACAGTAGAAAAATTGTATTGAAGCTTAAAATCCGTTGTATAAAAAACTTTAAATTACTTAAAGAAATAGAATACAATTTTGTTTATTGCCACAAAACTTATAGTAATTAACATACTAAATAGGTGCCTATACTAATAGAATTTACTCACGCATACAAATAAAATTAAACCAGGAAAATAAACCTAAACTTAACTAAGAACACATTTCAACTAATGATATTAGCGTTTTACCTAATTGTCCTAATGAACATATCTAATGAGAATTAGTAGCTTTTCAACCATATATGAAATGGGTGCCAAATATTGTTTGTACTACTTAAGCAGAAACGTCCACTAGCGAATACAATATTAAAATATTATCATTTATCAAAAAAATATGGGTGGCTTTCATTTGTGTCCATACACTTTATTTTTTATTTCGACTACGCTGAGGGTTACATAGTAGGTACATACGACAAATTCAACTTGTACGTAAAACTGCCTAGGGCGAAAATTAACACTGAACTCGCTTTAGGCACTGGTTCCACCGCCGGCTACAGACTATAAGCTAGTAGAAATATAAACTACAAAAGAGTGGGCGAGCGGCGAAAAGCGAATAAAGTTTTGATAGTTTTGACGCTCGGCTATAAAGCGAGAGTTCGCGGACGACGAGCGACCACTCGCTCCCGCTAGCTCACCCGAGCGTCGAGTCGGCGAGTACCGCTGAGCTAGTTTTATATTCGATAGTTTCGTTTTTTATTTTATCGCTGCGGCCAACTAGTAAACAGCCGTCCCACCGCCAGATATCGGCGAGCTCGGCGAGCAACTAGTAAAATTCTGTACTAGAAACAGTTGACAATCGGCGGGAGGCTAGTAAAAATTCTATGGAATTATAGCTTACTCGCCGGGCGTTGGGAGAATGTCCTCGCCGGCATTGTGAATAGCGAGCGATGACCTATAAATATATATCTCTCTCTCTTTTATTTACACGGAAGCGATTATCTTTTGTTCGTTTCTTGGGCTAGAAAAAAGTCGATAGTTCATATCTCACTCGCCGGCGGTGGGACCAGTGCCTTATAAACAAAAAGAGAGATTCAAGTACCTATACATAATACCCTGTGAAGTTTAAGCCGGTATCGCGCCCGAAGCCCGAAGGTTCCGAACACTACCTACACACAAATGATATTTTTTTGTCACTGAATTAAATTATGATTTTAAGTATTTCATCGTACTATAACAATAATATACATTTATTGTTGTAGCAGCAGTTTAAAACACACTGAGGAAATATTAAGTGTCTAACTAACATGGTTGTAGAGTTCTAGCCCCACAGACTACACAGACGCATTAAGAAGAGAATTTAGAAAGAGGATGAGGCACCACCCATATGCACAGATTTACTTCTACGATTCTATGAGCATAACCAACTACAACCCTACATCATTTTATAGCCTACTACAAAATCCAGGTTCACCCTTAAAACACAATAATTGTAAAAAACCTTAATTTTTACGAAAACAGGTCGTAAGGGTGTGTGCGACTGAAATAAGCGGTCCCGCTTCCATACTAAATTAGTACCTAAACTAGTATCGTGACCAGCAAAAGCCACTTAGTACTATCACAAGATAATACAAGGGCGCTTTTTGTATAATAATTTTATTTTTATAAGTGAGTTTTGCTTGTCGATATGTGTGGTGACCGCGAGTTGTCTTGTTTGCTCCGTCTACTAGTTGAAATGGTATTTGTCTAGCCCGCCGACCGACGGACAGCCAGTGGACTAAATTAATAAATAAATAATAAATAATAAATATTGTGGGACAATCTTACACAAATCGACCTAGTCCCACGGTAAGCTCAATAAGGCTTGTAATGTGGGTACTAGGCGATGATATATATAATAGATAGATACATATGAATACTTAAATACATAGAAAACATCCATAACTCAGGAACAAATATTCGTGATAAACACACAAATAAATGCCCTGACCAGGATTCGAACCCGGGACCTCCTGCTTCGTAGGCAGGGTCACTACCAACTAGGCTAGGAGGCCGTTAAAAATTATATGAGACGTATCTTATCATAAATATTATGCAAACTAATAAATGTGGATAGGCTACCAACTTCTAACTCTTTGAAAAGTATTATAATATTAATAATGAGTCTAACGGAAAGTAATTAACAATTTATCTTTGGGGTAATTCCGTCATGTCATATAAACCTAAATGTGAGTAAACAAGTAAAACCAGTTAAGGAAATTAAAGGATATTTCTCCAGAAAACTTGCGTGAATATAACGTCATGGTGTAACAAATGGCAATTGGAATATAGGAATTGAATAAAGAAACATAGATTAGGTATATGTGTTCGTGTTCATACTAACACCGGAAAGGGATGCTAACATGCAATTACATAGGAAATTAAACATTTTATTTTCTCATTCTGCCGAAAATTTATTCGATATGCCTACGTATAATTTATTTGGTAGTTTTGCATGTGGGATCCGTCTCATATCCAATGCTAAATCTGTAATAAATTTATAAGGTACATAGCACTTTCACAGGCAGCAGCTAAATTAGATACCATCTATTGCGATGAACTCATACTTAAGTAGCAGTGGCGGAGCGTCAAAATGATTTTTAGGCAAGTCGAAGCTAAAATGGTCTGCTTTTTCGAGTCGTTAAGGCAAAATATGCAAGATTGGCTCACGCAAGGGAAACCGATAGGAATACTCCGCCACTGCTAACTAACTAGATAGATACGAGGAGGCAACATGTAGCTTTATGGCGACCGAGCGAAGCTTGTACATATTCAGCTTATGTCATCTTAAACATTGCATGTGATACTAGATTTACCTAAGTACATGATTTGATACGTATCAAAATGTATAACTTTTTTGAGTCAAAAGAATAAACTTGTTTCCTTTAAGTCCAGTTAACCTGTTGTCTAATCTTCATTTATTTTTTTCAGCTACCAAAATTGATCTTCGGACAACAGACAAGGCTGTCATTACGACTCAAGAAGGAAAAAAATTAAAGAAAAAAATTAGGTACTACATTTATGAATGTTAAAAACTAGTTTGTTTTTTGTTTGATATGTAATCGTGGCATTATTTTAACAATGGCGAGTGTACAGCGATAAGTGGTATCGTGCGCTCGCGCCGGCAGCGAGCTATCACTCTTATCGCCGCCGATAACCCGCCTACCGCTGATATGTCAGTTACACATTTTTTATTTACCTAATATAATGCTTGTTTTACATCCAAAAATATGATTGTAAAATTTGGCTGAAATTGCTCGTAAACCCCATTTTCCCCATTTCATTTAAGTACATCTGTTTTTTTTTGCTGTTAAGTTGGTAACGAAAACTTCGTCAACATGATTATTAGATCCGTCGTGTAGCATTGACGACAATAATGACTATAGGTATGGGGAACTTTGGATGGTGACCGTCCATGACTACGCCTTTAGTTTGTGTCATCGAAGTTTAACACACGTCAGCGTGCTGAACGATGATTCAAAGTCTCAGGTGTGAAATGAGTGTTTCCTTTCCTACCGGGAAACTATGTTAACATAGTTAATGTACTTAGTCTTTGTTTTTCGCTTTAAATAATAATTGTTTATATCATTTGACATTGTCTTTGAACAGGAAAACCACAGGCTAATCGTATGACGATTGAGTTATTTCTTTGGCGTTTAACTATACTCAAACCTGTTACAGTTCTTATGTTTGTGATTGAGACTTATCTTGCTGACGAACCGGTAGACATATCAAAGAACCAGAGGGCAAGCCGGAGCTGATTTGGCCTACATTTTCTTTGAGTTGTTAAGGAAAAATGTGCTAGATAGATTGGGTCACGCAAGGGAAGCAAGTAGGAATCCAGTTCTATAAACGCTCCGACACTGTAGCCTATTACACGTCATAAAGACAAATATAGACAGACGGTTGTACACGTGTTATAACCATACCTCTAATCCTCTACTACTCGTATATCCTCTCTCTAATAGGTACTTACATAGAGTCGTAAAATAAAATGGTTGGCCAGTTGCTATATCGTAGTCAGTAAAAAGCGATACACATTGTACACAAGCGTTCAGAAGTGCATGGGCAATTTATGAATGAATTCATTCATAAACTGCCCATGCAATTTTGAACGCGATAGTACATTGTATCATAATTTTGATAAAATATGAGAGAAAAAGGTTCAGTAGTTGACGGGTTGTTCAAAAAAGATTAAAGTGATACATTTGTTTCAGAGCTGCTCAACTAGTGGAGTGTTCGGCGCTGGAGCGTGTGAACATGGACCTCGTGTTCGAGGAGGCGGTGCGCGCGGCGCTGCGCAAGAAGCCCGTTCGTGCACGAGCTTGCAACTACCTCTGACCGCCCGCCTGCCGCCGCATCGTCCCCCTGAAGCCCCGCATCCAACCCCAAACCAACGGATAACACCGACAAACCCGACGAAATAAGTTAATAGTGAGCCGCGGGTCAAGCTATGGGCACCCCGACAAAAAGAAATGCGTGCGTTTTGCGCGCGGCTCTGTGGCTCAATTCAGTATTATTGAGGCTCAATTTTGTTTGGTTTAGAATTCGTCGCCCTTAAAATTTATGTGATTGTTTTGGGGTGGTCTCAAAGAACAAGCGCGTATTTTGGTTTAAAGGTGTGACACGCGGAGGTATAGTAAATGCTGGGCTCTGTATTTTCAATGTTGAAATTAGCGTGCATGCATGACTTTGAGCTACACAATACAAACGGATGAGTTTTAACTCGGTTAATTAATATTTTTTGTGTAAGTACTTACATTTTACTTTGGGGATAAAACAAGATACATACATTGAAGTTGAAGGTATATACAAATGGTGTATGTTATATTATAATTATAATAGGTTAGAACTATTTATTTGAAGTTCGTCGGGAAATCATCATAAATATTGATGACAGGGAAGGGTATTGAAAAAGTACAACGGCCCATCTAATAGTAAACTTCGACTTACGCATGCTCGTATGTCGGACATCATGCTACACTTTATTGAAATAATAATCTGGCTGGCCATCAATGATAGTAACAGAAGGAGCCAAAAATCTATACCCATACCATTATTCTCTCTGCCTATGCATGCTCCAGTGAAACAAGGCCGTTGATGGCCAAACTTTATACATACCTATGTTTTACTTGTCTTATTAATTAAGTAAGATGGTTTTTTGGCATGTTTGTTGACTGAAGTCGAGACGTTCTAACCAAGGTATTGAAATAATATGCAAGTAAGTATTATAAGATATCACATTTATAGTCTATGTGACAAGATACGCTGCTAGTATTTGAACATTCTGTATTATTTAACTATGAGCATTTGTATTATTAATTTTTCATAAGTTTCACCATGTAAAGTACTGCCTTATAAATAGAGTTTACGCAACATACATTAATTTTATTTACTTACCTAATAATATCTTTATGTAGATATCATACCAAAACTATTCAGGCTGTGTCTTGGCTAATTTTGGATTTTAAATGAATTAAATGTTTGGATAACTTAATTTTAGTAGGTAGGTAGGTAAGTGTGCTAAATTTAGGAATGTTTATACACGAATTTGAAAGTATTTATACCTATGGCGATTTTCCTACTTACGCAAATCCACACATTAGTGGTGCGAGCGGATCCGCATCACAATGCGGACAAGCTTAATAAGAGAAGTTGCCATACAAATGCTGATGAACTACCATCTACCATCATCATCAGTACTATCAGTCTGATTCTAAAGCCTCAGACTAAAGTTGTCAGATAGAGCTGCAGCTGTTTTCGGAATAGGAGGAGCGGCGCCAAAAGCAAAACAAAGTGAGCATTGCCTACTTTCCCCGATACAAAAGAGAGAAGTCAAAGAGAGTGGAGAGAGATTTTATATAATTTAGCACACAACGACGAGCGGTGTGAGAGTATATTTTAGTTGGTATTATAATACGCAACACTCGTGCGATGTGATTACAATATTTCCCTTTTTTGTGTTTTTTAACCTCGTGGTTATTACTCTGTGACATTTCTCGTGTCAAATGTTTACTTAGCTTTTTCCGAATGAGTGTCGGTGATCTTGTGAGTTAAAACCGACCGACACGAGTTGGAAAAATTGCTAAAATAACCGTCAATGGAACTTCCTAACCACGGAAGAATAACTAAAGCGATGGAAGTATGTACGATAACTGTGAAATGAGAACAGTTTGGAGCGGTCTAGAAATTGGCAGTGGATTTCTCAAATGTCGTAAGTCTAACTTGATTACGTGCCTCTTACATTTGTAAAATCCACTATCAAAATATGCGACCAAGTTAAGTTGGAATGCATTGATACCGACTACCAAATTACAACGATGTATTTAATTTGGCTGCTTGGCCGAATTGCATCAAAAGAGATCAGCAAAACTGTTTTCAACCTACGAAATCGGAGAAATAACAAACATATATACATCTCTTTTTGTTACTTCCTTTACTTGGTAAGGAAGTGAAGGACGGGTTTATGACTTTGATGTTTTCAGTTTTGACGGGAGGCTTGTTCCTAACAATGAAAACAAAAGGCGTCACATGTTTTGTCACTGTTACTCCTTGTATTTTCACACTACCTCATCAAACACCACTAAAACCATTCAATACTGAAACGGTCGTATTATCGTAACATACAAAACATAAGATAAATAAGTTAATCTAACCTAGTTAACTAATCTAATCTAGTTAGTTAGTTAGGGCTTTAAAAAAGAGGCTGTTTGAGTCTACTGGTGACCATAGGGCTGGCTCATTTCTCGGCCAGAGGTTGGGCATTGCCATCCAGCGGGGGAATGTGGCCAGTGTTATGGGCACCCTCCCGCAGGGAAGCGACTTGGGAGATTTTGTAGGTTAGTTTTGCTGTAGTAAATGTATTTAATAATGTTATTTTATTGATGTTATGTTTAGTTTTAATTTTAATATTGTAATTTAATTTTAATTTTTTGACATTTTTTTGAGTTAATCTTGGAGTTTTCATTAAAAACTTCAAAGTTAGGTTATTACGATCAATATGGCGGTTTGTTTACATTGTTAGGAAGTTCTATTGACAGCGATTTTACGTTACCTCACAAGATTAGAGAGAAGAATTAATCGTACAACATTTTTAAATATTTTTATTTCTTTATCGTAAAATTATGCTCATTGCACTGCAGATTGGGAGTTACCATTTTTGCAATTTATATTGATTAAAATTGATAATTTTGTATGAGAACAAAAAATAATAATGAATAAAGAAAAAAAGCGGGTCTCATAAGTTACTAATACTTATTAATATAGGTTATATTATTTTATTCCGACTTACATTCATTCTTATTCAACTATAATAAAAGATAAGTAATTATAAGTGGCTTGCTTATAGTAATATATGATAAACTAGCTTTCCGCCCGCGACTTCGTCCGCGTATAATAGGGTTCTTCCTACAGATTTTCATACCTTGTTTTATCTTTTTAAAATGTGACTTGATATAACCTACACATATATAATACAAATATTTTCTATTGCGTTTACGTTTTTATTAGGTAGATGTTGGCAACAGGCGGTATTATCGCTAAAAGGCAACATTTGTCTCTTACAGACAACCATCCGGTTAAATAGCATAAATGATTACCTACATACTTTTTTTTTTTTTTTTTTTAATCTTTATTAAATATAATTAGAAAGGGGTTTTGTCACACAATGACAATGTCACCCCCGTAATTGAGATCAATTTATACATTATTACTGTATAGATAAAAGCTATAGGTAATTACATTACATTAAGATATAGATTGCACAGCATCCTGGCCTCTTCAGACAATGGAGCTGCCAGGAAACTGTTACAACTCCCTACATTTACACAATCCAAATATGGTATATTTAGGCGCAGCGCTTCATTCCGAACACATTCCATCAATACATGCTGGACATCATCTAACTTGTTACACTCAGGGCAATTGGGGGAATCTGATATTTTCATAAGGTATTTAAACTTATTGGATGGAATGTGTCCAGAACGGAGTCTAAAGAGTGTTACAATGTGTTTCCGACTGAGAGATTTTTCAAACCATGGGATCTGAGGAGGCTGGCACTGTACTGTCCGGTACCAAATTCCTTTTGTGAGGGATCTTTCATTAAAATACTCATTCCAGCTCTCTCTGCATCTTATCTTGACTTTGCCTAGTGTCTCGGTGTATATTGGTAAACAGTTGTAGGGAATACCGTCAGTTAATGCTAGTTTCGCTACCCGGTCAGCCTCCTCATTTCCCATGATACCGACATGGGATGGTATCCATTGAATTATCACTTCCTTTTTTAGGGATCGAAGTTTGTAGATGGATTCAAGGATGTGGTAGGCTATCGGATGCCCTCGACTGCTCGAGGGTAACCGAGCCAAATGTGAAAGAGCACTCTTTGCATCTGATAGGATTACACACTTGTTGTGATCTATAGTTTCTAAATACGACAACGCTTCGGCAATAGCTATAAGCTCACACCTACATACTTGAATAACAAAATTGAGTTGAAGTCTATGGATACAAAAGAAAACTTTCCGCCATTGAAACTTTCAACACTCTTTTCACCTCTTTATGAGTGGAATTTCCAAAAAAAACATGAAACCAGTTTTCTTTTATTTTAATAAGGAATCGATGCATAAAGTTTCAAATCTCTAGCTCAAAAAAATCTTTATTTCCCCGCTTCATCAATTTTCAACCCCGTTTTTACCCCCTTAGGAGTACAATTTTCCAAAACTATGAAAACACTTTTCTTTTGTTCTAATAAAGAGTCTTTTCACAAAGTTTCAAGCCTCTAGCTCAAAAAGAATCTCCTTTTCCATACAAACGTTTAACCCCTTAGCAAACAACTTTTTATATTTTAATAATGAACAGTCTTTGCATAAAGTTTCAAGTCTCTAGCTCAAAAAAAAACACCATTTTCAAACAAACTTTCAACCCCCTTTCTAACCCTTTAGAAGTTGAATTTTCCAAAACTATGAAAACACTTTTCTTTAATTGCAACGGTTAACACTCACGTATTTTTATCACAATAGGCGTCAGGACGTAAGGCATTCGGCAGTAGCGGAACATACTTTCGGTACGGACGCGACGCATTTCATTCGGTTCGATAAAGTGAAGTTGTTGGCACGGGAAAAATGTTACGTGCCACGCAAGATCCGTGAGGCCATTGAAATCGGACGTCGCCCTAATTTCAACCGCGACGGAGGTTGGACTCTGCCACCGGCTTGGAAACCAGTGCTTCCTAGAGGGAACGTGAATTTGTGTGGTGACGATTTGGTGGACACGGTTAGTTCGGTGTGCTTGTCGTTGATCCCGTCAGACGATCCGACAATTCCCGCATCGACGGCGCCGGATTGCGCGAATCACCCCGCTTCCGCTTCCTCCCGCGCGAATCGTTACCTACGCCGGACTCGGGCAGCGAAGGTGATAACAACACTCTGTCTGTCCGACGATGTCTGCCCGATGCAGACGAATCATGTCACGCCTATTGTGATAAAAATACGTGAGTGTTAACCGTTGCAATTTAATATCAGTATGACACACGAAAGTTAAAATGATACACTTTTCTTTGATTTAAATAAAAAGTTTTTACAAAAACATTCAAGCTCAAAAATAATCTCAATTTTTATACAAAGGTTTTACCCCCTTTTCACCCCCTTAATTTCCAAAAACCATGAAAACACGTTTCTTAAATTGTAATAAAGAGTCTTTACACAAAGTTTCAAGACTTTAGCTAAAAAAAACCATTCTCAAACAAACTTTCAACCCCCTTTTTAGTTTTTACCCCTTTAGGAGTAGAATTTCCAAAAACCATTAAATCATTTTTCTTTAATTGTAATAAAGAGTCTTTACACAAAGTTTCAAGTCTCTAGCTCAAAATAAATTCCATTCTCATACAAACTTGCTACCCCTTTTTTACCCCCATAGGGGTTGAATTTTCCAAAACTATGAAAACACTTTTCTTTAATTCTAATAAGGAGTCTTTACACAAAGTTTCAAGTATCTAGCTCAAAACAAAATTCTATTCTTATACAAACTTTCAACCCCCTTTAGCGGTAGAATTTCCAAAAACTATGAAAACGATTTTCTTCATTTGTAATTAAAAGTCTTAACACAAAGTTTCAAGTCTCTAGCTCAAAACAAAATTCCATTCCTATAAAAACTTTCAACCCCTTTTTTACCCCTTTATAGGTAAAATTTTCAAAAACCATGAAAACACTTTTCTTCAATTGTAATACAGAGTTTTAAAACAAAGTTTCAAGTCTCTAGCTCAAAACAAAATTCTATTCCTATACAAACTTTCAACCCCCTTTTTACCTCTTTAGAGGTGGAATTTCCAAAAACCATGAAAACAGTTTTCTTAAATTGTAATTAAAAGTCTTTACACAAAGTTTCAAGTCTCTAGCTCAAAAATAAATCCCATTCTCATACAAACTTTCTACCCCTTTTTTAGCCCCATTGGGGTTGAATTTCCAAAAACCATGAAAACACTTTTCTTTAATTATAATAAGGATTCTTAACACAAAGTTTCAAGTAGCTCAAAACAAAATTCCATTCCTATACAAACTTTCAACCCCCTTTTTACCCCTTTAGAGGTGGATTTTCCAAAAACCTTGAAAACACTTTTCTTCAATTGTAATACAGAGTTTTAAAACAAAGTTTCAAGTCTCTAGCTCAAAACAAAATTCTATTCCTATACAAACTTTCAACCCCCTTTTTACCCCTTTAGAGGTGGAATTTCCAAAAACCACGAAAACGGTTTTCTTCAATTGTAATTAAAAGTCTTTACACAAAGTTTCAAGTCTAGCTCAAAAAAAATTTCCATTTCTATACAAACTTTCAACCCCCTTTTCACCCCCTTAGGGGTAGAATTTCCAAAAACCCGTCCTTATCTCTCGCCTACGTACTAAAAGGAAGCTTTGGTAAAAATTTCAAGTTTCTAGTCCTAGCCGTTTCGGCTGTGCGTTGATCGTAGTCGAGGACAACCTCTTTTATATATATAGATTAATGTGCCTTAAAATTTAACAAAATTCCACTTCCCAGTAAAATGTTCATTTGGTAATTCTGACTTCAACCACAGACCCAATGAGCATGCAAATGAACTAAAAATTCGAAGTCAGAATGTATGTTATTGTATTTATATTTATTTTCATACATATAAAAAATCCATCGACAAAAGTATAAAAATTCTTCTTGAGTTTTTCATTTTTAACCGTTGCTATACACACGTCAGTTGAAAATTGAAACACTTAGTTACCAAGCCCGGTAATTCGCGGTCTCTAATGTAGGAAGGGTGAGGGTAGTAGGTACTTATTGTGTACCTAAGTCTAAGTACCCCGGTAATTCGCGGGCATGGTAGACTTAAAAAGTGTTGAAGTGGGTGGGCGTTGACGACACATAGGTACATTTGATACATTGTTCATTGGGTAACGCCCAGCAAACTTGCCTTTTTTTGGGCGTTTCAAGGCTAAAAAGAGCATAATATGCTTGTAATAATATTTTTGATATGCGAATAGGATGAATCGCATTTATTAAATTTACATAAATAAATACCTACGTTTCGAGTCTTTTACAGCATTCATTGATACGTTGTCATTTAACCCCGCGTGACGGCAAGTGATGGAAAAGGCTCGAAACGTAGGGAATTATGTATTTAATTAACGCAAGTCATCTGTTTCAAAGTGTTTCATTTCAATTTGAAGCCAAAGAAGACTTGTCACAGTATTCTTTGCTCGTCACCCTCAGACAGTCCTGAAGGCGTAAAGCAGATGTACCGTTTAGCCAATGTGACAGATAGAAGCTGCAATAGTTGTAAAAGATGGTGCAGAAAATGTGCCTACGAAAGGTGAAGTCACCTGAGAAAGTTGGAAAGGCTACTATGAAAAAAAAATAACGGAGTAGGTTGGAGCCCAGCGGCTACCACCGGCACGAGTCATTCATTTCGTGACGCTGAGGCTAAGCGTTGGGAGCTTTCCTACGAGAACTGTCGTCTTTAGCGATTATTATGTTACCAGATGAGACCAATAAGCGCGAGACGAAACGAGAGCATTTTGTGCATTACCGTTCTCGGTCTCTGGAAAGCGAATGTACTGCCGGCGTGGAATCGGAATGTACTTAATGGGACTGATACTAACATAATAACTTGGGGTATTTGCGTTTTGCCTCTCGCTCGTACCGAAGCAAAACTTAACAAGAGGCAAAACAAAAAAAAAAACCTCAAGTGTAGTGCCACCCCAATCCCCCCGTCAAAACTAAACCTACTGTTACACATGCTCACTACTAGCATGCTTCGTGCTTATTAAAGCTACTGTTACACATGCTCATTAATAGCATGCGTATTAACAAGCGGGGAAGTGGGAGGGGCCCCGGTCCCAACCCTCTTGCTATTAAGCATGCTTATTAGCATGCTAAAGCCCCTCATTCACGGCAGTCCGAATACCAGTCGAAGTCACAGTCGATAAGCACTGAATTACTAGTAACCAGGAACTTCCACATAGGGGACGGTCCTATCTCGCTTTTCGCCATACTAAATGAACGAGAGAAAACGGTCCACATGAGACACTTCCAAGTGGTGCTTTGTCCCACTCGCACATGTTGCCAATTTTCATAAGATACTATTTTGGGAGTGTTTATAACAGTTTACTACTAAAAATAAATATCTTCTTATTTTATTTTAGTACTATATACAAATAAGGATTTTGTTATGTTTTTAGTAAATTGTAAACAATTGTGATTTTCATATTAATAACCCTTTAAATCAAAGATGTGAATAACAAAAAAAAACATTTCAATAAATATGGTAGACATTAGTAACTTTTTGAATATTAACTGGTATCAACTTTGACTTTTTAAACTTTCTAAATACCAACATAAATGGCGCCGTTTATTATTTATACAAATTATTTTGAAAATCAGCTAAAATTGTCAAAACGTGTTGCATAAAGGATTGTCGGAGTGAAAGCTATCTTGGTTGTGGAATATCGTTTCACAGGTAAGCCAAAATTATACAATTTTATGTACATTTTCCGATAAAATTACAAAACAAGCTCGGTAGGGTGACTATGATGTCGGCACGTTGTGAGTCGATTTTACAGGATTCTTATTAGTTAGGGAAAGTAAGAGTAAAATATTCTGAATATTTTTATTGGCATGTTTATTGTTTCACTTACTTGTATGACGTAGGAAGATGCTTGCTGAAATATATTTCGATAGGTACATTACAGACACATATTTAAACATAGTACTGTATACCTAGGTTGTTCCCAATATATAACGTGGCACGATTATTTTCGAGATTATTCGCAGGTAAGTATTTGTATTACGACTCTTCGTATTCCACAAGACCGTATAATAATAATCCAGTCATTGAATTGAAATGGACAGCTTGTATAACATTTTTGATTATTTGGGAAATAATTTATAATAGCCGGTTTTTTTAACGTAACGGATATATCGAAAATCTAGTATTGTGTTGGCAACAAAATATCGTTACATGCTAATCGTCACAAATATGTAGGTACAGTACACACATGTTAAGTACAAACGTTTTTCTTGTAAGGTTTTTATGGTTTTATGTTTTTTTAGTCGTTTAAAATAGGTCAAGACCAGTTTATACCTATTACAATTTGTTTCTAACGAAATAAAATGACACATTTATCATCCTTACAATTCGTAGACTTAACGGTTTTACGTGAATAAGTTTTCTTCGGTTTCCCTTTTAACAGATAGAAGACAAATAACCGTAAATTTAAAAAATCGAGTGAGTTTAGTTTTTTTACTTTTTACCTACTTCCGGAAGAAAAGTTTGTAGGACTTTGCATATATTATCTATAAATATTGAGAAAATCCGGCTATTATAATTTAATGTCTGTCGAATCGAAACCGTATTCTTCCTTCCTTAAGTGTATGAATAATTCTGGCTACGAGATTATGTCTGTGCTAGTACTCACCGTTAGCAAGATGAGAACAATCGGAAAAAAAAAACCTGAGCGACTTTCCGAGACAGCGGCATGTTCAACAAATGTCGATTGTACCGTCCTAATAGGCTGGACGACAAAAAAATCTAATTTGTCCGTCTGTTAGATTATTGAAAAGTACGATACGTATTTTTTCTTTTGTTAATCAAATGAAAAATGACGGAAATACAGGGCTTTAAAGTTTCGCGTGACGTCACACTCTAAGGTGACGTCACCAGCCCCCACCATGGAACTTTGACGCTCTTCATAGTCTTCATATTCGTCAATTTTAGTTATCTTGAAAAAGGAAAAAATACGTGTCTAATAATGTTTGATAATCTTTCTGACGGACTAATTAGAATAATAGTTTTTCAACCTAGTCATCATCCCTATTAATTACTGTTTGTAAATACTGTCACCTTACCTAAGCTATTTAAGACATTTTAAGAGACCTTTTTACTCACCCAAACTACATGACAAAGCTCAAATAGCCTCTCGTTCGAGCTTCTCGCCCGAGGCTCTCGGACGAGCGTGTAGTAGGTTGCATTCGCCCGCGTTCGAAACATTCGGCCGAGAGCCCGAGCATGGGGAGGCACCATCCCGAACATACAAGAGCGGTAGAGAGAAGAAATGGTTCATGGTAACCCTCCAGAAGGCCTAGTATAAAAGTTGTACGACATTAACTCCTCGACCGCGTTAGCGTATCGAGGGGTCAAAATATGAAAGTTGCCGGATGATTTAAATAAACGGCAAACATAATTTGAACTCCCGATACGCTAACGCGGTCGAGGAGTTAATGCCGTATAAATTTTATACTAGGCCTTCAGGTTAAATGGGTATTACACGTGGCAATAATTGTGTCCCGATTTTCAGTCTCGCACCGTGTAATAGACAAAAGAGAAATTAGCGCATCGAGAGAAGGTAGGAGGGGCAACCTACCGTCGATAATAGGGAACCGATGATTGCCCCATGCGATACCCGTTTTAGACGGACGATAATTAGGTAAAAATCCATGACGATGAGGGGCCCGTCCAGGTGGAACCATAGAGTACGGGGGAAATTGGCCAATAATGGTCTTGGATTTTTACATATTATCGTCCGCCTAACCACTCCCAATATGATGCTCTCTAACGATCTGGAAATACGATAAACACGACGATACTAGATCGTGATGAATATGATGACTTAATAAAATGTCGTTATCGTTAAGTATATATCGTCGATCCAGATCGTTCGCGTAACCGCTCCCAACCTAATATCCCACGTACTTATGACTTATAGTCACCCTAATTAGAAAGAGATGCAACGGTACCGTAGTACTATCTCATGTGGACACACTTTTGCAGTCGCATTGCTCCATCCAGATATGTTCAAGTCCGTGCTAGTAACATAACTGATTCCTATTTCCCCCGCAAATTGTGTGACCATTTTAATGGTGCCTCTACATGCTCGGGCTCTCGGCCGAATGATTCGGCCGCGGGCGAATGCACCCTAGTACACGCTCATTCGACACAGACTATATAGATAAAATTTAAGCCAGACCATAGACAATTTAAGCTTTTTCAGGTAGTTTCGGTGAGACGGTGTTTTAAATAGCTTTGGTTATTGAAACTATTTAAGTCACTTTTTAAATAGCTTCACCCGAAGTTAAATTATTTGAGACACCTTTTAACTCAACCAAAGTACCTGAAAAAGTACTTAAATTGTCTCTGGTCTGGCTTAAATTTTCTCTGTATAGTCTGTCTCGAATGATCGTGTACTAACATGGCTGAAACATTCGGCCGAGAGCCCGAGCATGTAGAGGCACGGTTAGAATATGGCTCCCCTTGATTGCTAGATAACTCTAGAGAACGATTTGGAGAAGACTATCGAGGTCGGATGTAGTCCGCATGTCGCCTGATGGTATTTCCGGTTGGTTGACATGGTGTAGGAGTAGCGATGTTTCCGTTCTGCTAATATTTCAGGCTGCCAGGATTTCTCGAGTTGCGTTACCGTGCGTTTACATGCTCGGGCTCTCGGCCGAATGTTTCGGCCATGTTAGTACACGATGATTCGAGACAGACTATATAGAGAAAACTTAAGCCAGACCAGAGACAATTTAAGTACTTTTTCAGGTAGTTTGGTTGAGTTAAACGGTGTTTTAAATAGCTTTGGTTATTGAAACTATTTAAGACACTTTTTAAATAGCTTTACCCGAAGTGAAATTATTTAAGACACCTTTTTACTCAACCAAACTACCTGAAAAAGTACTTAAATTGTCTCTGGTCTGGCTTAAGTTTTCTCTATATAGTCTGTCTCGAATCATCGTGTACTAACATGGCCGAAACATTCGGCCGAGAGCCCGAGCATGTAAACGCACGGTTATATGGTAAACAGGGTTGCCAGGTTTATAATTTGGAATGTTAGCTGAGTTTTCAATGTTTGCTTGTACTTGCTTATATAGTAATTCTCTTCTTTTGTTTACCCGAATATTAGATAGATAACAACGTGTTATTTGTCGACCAAACATAATTTTAGCTGGTGACTTCCCTGTGGTGGTGTGTGGAGTGATTCTGTATGTGAATAAAAATTCTCTTAAACGCTGTTGTTAATGATGATGAGAATCTTGATTTGAAGGTTCTTACAAGATGCTCTGCTAAGCCGTTGGTTCTAGGATGGTAGGGTTAAGATCTGATGTGTAAAATACCTTGATTTTGACAGTAGTGCTTGAATTCTGAAGATGTGAACTGAGGGCCGTTGTCTGATACAATTATTTCTGGGATTCCAAATGTGCAAAATATGGCATCTAATTTAGTGCATAATAGAGAGGTGGTAATGTTTTTCATGGGTTTTATCTCAATCCATTTTGATAAGGCGTCACTTAAAACTAACCAATAAGAGTCTTCAAATGGGCCAGCAAAATCAATGTGCGCTCTTCCCTATACTCTCTCTGGGATGGACCAAGAGTAGACTGGAAGCTCAGGATTGTGAGGTCTAATCTGTTGGCATCTACAACATTTTTTTACAAACTCATCAATATCTTCGGCAATTGAAGGCCACCAGACATAGAAGCGTGCTAGGGCTTTCATTGCAGAAACGCCTGGGTGTCCTCTATGCAGGTAGGCAAGTAGGTAAGGATTATTATTCTGCCTTGCCACATTATAATTTTATTTTCTATAGAAAGCTCACTACGTAAATGGAATGATGATGACATGTCCGGTGACATGCAATTTAAAAGAAGGTCTTTCTTAAAGGTACTGTTACACATGCTCATTACTAGCATGCTTATTAGCAAGCGGGGAAGTGGGAGGGGCCCCGCTCCCAACCCCTCATGCTATTAAGCATGCTTATTAGCATGCTAATAAGCACAAAGCATGCTAGTTATGAGCCTGTGTAACAGTAGCTTTAGGCTATCATTAGATCCTACTCCGTGTATCGAGCACTTGGCTTCATAAAAATCTACGTAGTCGTTAATTTTGTAACTGTCGGGATTGTGCTTATCCAAATTAAACGCTTTTAATGTAGCGATCCTGGTGGTGCTAGCGCTCATGACGCTGGCGTATGACTGCAATGGACTTGCTTCCGTACCGTTCGTGTTGTGGTGTTCGCAAATGCCATGCTTAAAATTTTTAATATTTGTTCATGTTGAGCGCTCAAGAACTGCGCCAATTGTTCGGTGTCCATCTCGTCGCCAATGAAATAATCTTAATTAATAAACATTGGAAATTATATATTGTAGTTTTGTTGACAATAAGTATATTGACATTGACGTGTATCAAAATGTTTTCTAAAAGCAGGAACGTAGAAGAAGGTCATATCACTAAAGCTACTGTTACACATGCTCATTACTAGCATGCTTATTAGCAAGAGGGGTTGGGAGCGGGGCCCCTCCCACTTTCCCGCTTGCTAATAAGCATGCTATTAATGAGCATGTGTATTTGCACGCCTACCACGAACATCGAAAATTGGCATTGACGGGAAAACCTCTTTGTCACTCCAATTTACAAGTGTGACAGAGATGGAGACACAAATCCGCAATCGTTCGATTTTCGTGGTATAGGCCCAGTACCTCAATTAACACGAAGCATGCTAGTAATGATCATGAGTAACGGTACTGATACACATGCTCATTAATTAATAGCAAGCGGGCAAGTGGGAGGGGCCCCGCTCCCAACCCCTCTTGCTTATAATCATGCTTATTTGCTTGCTGATAAGCACAAAGCTTGCTAGTAATGAGCATGTGTAACAGTAGCTTAATACATGTGAAGTCTAAGTATAATCAGAACTACCTTTATAAACGCCACTTTATTGTCACTTTTCTTTGACCAACGCGAACTAGAAGCCAAGCGAAGCAATCGAAATTTCATTGAATAGCAAAGCTTGCTTCGTGTCAAACAAAAAGTTGATTGGTTATATTGTAACTGGAAAGATTATAATTATAGTGGTTTGCTAATTAACTTTAGGGAAGTCTTAGAAGAACAATATAATTCTATTCAAAGAATTTTAGTCTAAGTACAACAATTGATTGAATACAAAATGAAACGAGGTTATGACTCCATGAACTCTTCGATCGAAATAAGTTCTTACCGTGACCAACATTTTAAGGTTTGTCAAGCAAGTTTTCATCACACTATTCCATATTTATAGCTTGTAGTTATTTTATTTTTCAGTATATTTTGTAATTTTTTTTATATAGGGATCCAGAAGTGAACAAGAGAAGTTACTTCGAGCGTCAGCCACTCTTTACATAGGAAATCTATCGTTCTATACAACAGAAGAGCAAATATATGAATTATTTTCTCGGTGCGGTGATATTAGACGTATAATCATGGGTTTGGACAAGTACAAGAAGACTCCTTGTGGTTTCTGTTTTGTTGAATATTATGCTAGAGAAGATGCTGAAAATTGTATGAGGTAATTCCAGTTATTTAAAATATTTACTACAAGATTAGATAACACATAATTTTATGAATTCTTTTTGAATAGCCACAAATTGGATTTATAGGACACTTCATTTATGGGCCTACGCTAGCTGACGCGGGTGCACGCGGCGGTTGGATTTAGTATGGCGCACCCGCTCCGTACGCCCGCTTAGCGCTGTTCATACAATTTCTAATTAGAAGGGTGTCCATTCCGGGTAATCCGCGTCAGCTAGCGTAGGCCCTATATTTTTTATCTTCAGCTCTCCAATTCCTGGCATCCAAATATGTGTAAATAATAAACTAAATACAATTCAATACCAATTATTTAATACTGGTAATCTTCAAATACTAGTTTTGTAATGGTCTCTTTTTTTCTTTATTTATTCAGAAAATTTATTGTTTTGAAACAGATGTTTGTACTGAAAGATGTAAAGAATTTATAATTTTGTTAAGCCCAAATGTATTTGATAATTATACTTATTTCATGTTTACAATACTTCTGTGTAATTGAATACATAACACATTTTTTCCACACACAAATATCATTTATTTACAAAAAATGATGATGTTTCACAAAAGCAGATATTTGTGGTGCGAAGAATCCAACCACTTCATTACATAACTCGTTGTCCAGATTATTTAGATTTTATTACAATTGTTTGTTTTGTACCCAAAATTGTAATTAATCTTTTCAGATATATTAATGGTACAAGGTTAGACGACAGAATAATCAGATGTGATTGGGATGCTGGCTTCATTGAGGGGCGTCAGTATGGGCGTGGAAAAACTGGTGGACAGGTAAATAACTTACAATTGTGAAAGTTTTATTTTCCATTAAGCATGTTATGGTTAAATGGTACCTGTTGAGAGAAAGAATGTAATGAAAAGAAGAAGGAAGTAGTCTCAGCACCAAACATCAACATTTTCAAAAATAAACTTGATAAACATAATAGGATGAGACAAACCTAGAAGAGGATATCTGGATACAGGCTTACATCAGTTGTCTTCAACTGCCTGCCTGAATTATATATAATAATAATAATGGCGTAGGGATGTGACGACCCCATCGCCCACTGGTTTCGGCCGGGCAGCTTGTGGCAAGCTGTTGGGGAGTAGCGACCCCACGTACCTGAGCGCTCCTGGGGGACTCCGCAAGTCCTCCGCCTCTGGCTTGCCTTAACCGGCCGTCCAGAGTGGGGTCGCGAGAGCTGTGTTCTCGAGGGCAGATGTGGAAACCTAAGTGGCGAGTCACCGTCGGGAGGGGGAAGAGAGGTGTCACTGGACATTAAACATATAGCAAATGTTTAATGTCCAGTGACACCTCTCTTCCCCCAGCCCTCATAACGGTGTTGCCCTCGAGCCATCTTAGATGTCGCTTTTTGTGGGGGCCCATCTTATGTGGGCGAGTCACCGTCTGCCGGAAATAAAATTGATTACCATTTTGTTAGGCAGACGTCCGATTTTATTCTCTATAACCCAGTATTTAGTCCACCAGTTTCATCCTAATAGTCCAGTATATTTTAGATTCCATTAAATCTCAATAGCCTATACACCCTGGCGGGTGCTGCCTCTGCGTGCGTCCCATGACTCGGTCAGGTGCAACATCCGCTCGGTGTACCCTTTACATTTCATTAAATTGTCGAAAGGGCCTCTGCGTGCTGGCTTCGGCTCCGCGTACGCCGGAACACCATTGTTCCGTGATGGGAAAGACATACTAATAATAATAAAATGAAAATCCTCTCTAACACATGTGTCATGATATAGAAGTTTTAACACTTTCAACACTTTCAACACCGCGTACCCGACACTCGGGCACTCGTAAAACTTTACTCAGATGCATCTGATCGATTTACCCGTTTGAAGTTAAGGAACTCATATGTAACTAGCACTTTATTAACGAATGGCGCTAGAATGGCAAGCTGTGTTAAATAATTACATGTGTACAATAATACAGTGTGTGGTAATGGTGGAAATGGATACTTTGTAGGAAATATTTTTTGTCAACTAGTTGTTCCATGAGTCATTCCATATGAAAACGGCTGAAATCTATAATTTTTGTCGCCGTGTAGACCCAGATTTCAATACAAAAAAAACCGTATTCGGTTTTTTTTAATACTTATCTTTTTATCAGCACCTGTCATCAGTGCAGAATGGTGTAATTTTTCTACTCCCACAAATTATTTTGAAACTTTGTAAAGTAAAGTAAAAGTAAAATTCTTTATTTGCCTTAAATGTGGTTAATGATAGATATTATGGTACTTAGTAAAAGTATCACACATTTAGCCATATTTTAGCATGCAAAAATATGTTTATGTACAAGTACATTTTAAAATCTATAAAAACTAGTTCATGCAATCTCTTAATTAATTAATAACAGGCAATAACAATAGAATGATAAAATAATAATAAATAATGCGAAATTGTCATTAGTTAGTTTGGAAGTCGAAAAATTCTTTTGTATTGTAAAAGGTATTATCTACTAGCCAATTATACAATGTCTTTTTGAATTTGTTTATGTTACTTATTTCCTTAATATCTAATGGTAAATGATTAAACACTTTGTTTAGAATTTATATATAAAAAATGTGTTAATTGTATAATACCCCAATAAGCATAGTATCCCATATGCTTTACAACTTATAATCCAAATACTTCAGCATAAAATACCGTGTCGATTGAAATTCTGACTTTTACTGTACTAGACCTAGGAAAAATATTTATATCACAGCTTCAAGAACACTTCAATTTTTATTAGATATCAAATTATATTATATGGTATAAAAAACTTGCATTGAAATTTTGAAAAACTCAAATCATGTCCTTTTTTGGTCGCTGAAACATCCAGGTTTAAGTAAAATAAAAAATAATTTACCACCAAATGATGGATCATATTCTTAAATTTACGCAGTAACTAGATTTTATAGCGGTTTTTTTGCTAGGTACTCTAAAACTCAGATACTTAATACAAGTGCCTTGAATACATAAAACTACACCTAAAGATCATTTATTTCTTAGTTAAATGAACATTATCACCATAATAAGAAAAAATATTTAATTTTTACGTTTGGAGACCTGCCTCCTTACTTTCACAACTTCAAAAGATTGTGCAGTTGAATAATAACGGGCTTTCAAGGTGTCGGACGACAGACGTTCGAAATGATGGTACCTATGATCTAATGCTTTCAATCGTGAGTTCTCTTCCTGTTAACCTCGATTCTGATGCTTCCACATCTGTTTTTTCACGAAAAATAATGTATTGCCAGTATCCGCTCCGAACAAAAGTTGAACATTGCTAAAGAGGTTAATATGTGACTTTCCTCTGTTCTTTGCAAACTAGCTTTTCGGATTACCTATTCGTTTGATGTCTTGTTCTGCACCATCACATGGGCTTTTCCCATGTGCACTTGCAAAAAAGTTCCAGTCTGCCTGTAGTCCAAAATCTTCATCATGGTAACACAAATTCATCATATTTTTTTTATTTTTATACTGCGATGCGACTCCGTCACTAAAGTAACTTGTGTTTGATATCTGCCTTGCGAAAATAGTCAGTTCTGCTCATAAAACTAGGAACATACGGGTATGTCTAATTGTCAATATACAGTAGCGATTATAAGTATTTTGACATCGGTACAGTCGCCCCCAGATATATCGGAGCGTCCGAGGTTTTCAAAATATCTGAACAAGCACTCCTTGACAATAGAGGCGTGTTCAGATATTTGTGAACACCTCGGCTGCTCCAATATGGCGACTGTACTTATAAGTTTTGATATTTTGGGAAACATTAGCTACCTCAATCAAACTAATTTGGAAGTAATTAACAGCCTAAAATATTATCGACACAACCAAAAAGTTTTATATTTATTACTTCTTAAAGAATCTGACCACAAAAAAGAGCAATTCGCAAGATGAAAGGTATTTTAACAATAGTTTTAGTTCCATTGCAATTGCGGATGGGCCACCATAGAATAACTATTTCATAAATAAGTACCTACATACTCGTATATTAGTAGAGTTTAATTAATATGCCAAAACGAAATAGCAGATTACATACCAAGGCCGTGTAAGTGGGAAATGCCTCGGATTTCATGTATTTGTCACAAATCGTGGACAAGTAGTGAATGGTCAAAAATATTATGGAGTGACGAGAGCAAATTTAATTTGATGTCATCGGATGGCATTAAGTATGTGCGACGTCCCCACAATAAACGTCACGATGTGCGATACCAGGTACCCACAGTAAAGCATGGTGGTGGTAATGTTATGGTTTGGGGATGTTTTTCACGCCACGGGACCGGCCCTCTCGTAAGAATGACGGGATAATGGATCGCTTTGTGGACGAAAATATACTTAATACACACATGATACCTTATGCCAAAGAGAATATGCCACCTCGCTGAGTTTTTCAGTATGATAACGACCCTAAGCACAAATCCAAACATATCCAGGCTTTCCTGAAACGGAAAAAGTGAAGGTTTTTGAATGTCCGAGTCAAAGTGCCGATCTTAATCCAATAGAGCATTTATGGGAAGAACTGGACCGCAGAGTAAGACGCAGAAATTACTCTAACAAAGAGGCTTTTTTCCAAGCTCTTAAGACAGAGTGGGAGAACATACCTTACGAACGTATACAGAAGGTAGTTGATTCGATGCTGGCTCGATGGGCTGCTGTTTGGAAGGCTAAAAGATTTGCAACCAAATATTGAAGGAGTTTTTATTTAGCAATCTTACCACTTAAACTAGGGAATTTTATATACGTGTCAAAATACTTTTGAGCGACCAGATTAGTACATTTTAAGTTTTTCATTTGTGGTTGTTGTTATTTTTACGAAGAGAATGTAAATAACTATGCCTAAATAGGCTTACTTAATGTACTAAGAAGTAATGATTAAATATATTTTGTTTTCATAAACTTATTTAAATAGTTTTATTAGTCAAAACACCTATGATCGCTACTGTATTATAGGTACTTCAAATATTAAATCTTCCCTATATGACAAAACTTAATAAAATAACTTTACATATCGAAAATTGGCAGATAAGCATAAATAAACAACTTAATTGTACTAATAGTGTTGTGAAATATTTACGGTTTTCAAAAAATCATATCTTCTTACCTAGCAAAAAAAAACCGGTGTAAAATCTAAATGGCATGTAAATTTAAGCTATTGATCTACCATTTGAAGGTAAATTCAAAATTGTATTCACACTGAAACCTACATTTTCAGCAGCCAACGTGAACATGTTTTGGTTTTTCTGAAATTTCGATATGCTTTTTTTATACCAAAATACATTTAGAGAACTTTAAATTGACATCAGTTGTTTAAAATGTCATGATCTAAAGACCAGAAAAAAAAACTAAGTCTTCGGTCTAATAGGAAAGTCAGAAATCTAGTCTGAAAACTCCGAAAATTTGCATATTTAAACAAATTTTCAGTGTCCCAGAACCCAGTTCTGGAGTCTGATTAGATATTATTGGTCATTGTAGAAACGGTGGTTAGTAAGATACAATTAAAAATATATATTATTGTCTTGCAAAGGTTTCTAAGCAGAGTTTGAACCTAGTTTATAGGAGTACGAATATGACACCTTATCAAACTTCTAATGAGTGCCAACTAAGGCGTGCAAACCGGTTTTTGATTGTATGAAATAACCGGTGAAATAACCGGTCACGGTCCCTTTCACCGCCAGGGTCGGCTATGGGCGCTATGGCCGACATCAAAAATTTGTGCCTTGGACGCCACTACGGCTATGGCCGACGTAATTGAAGAGCAAAATTACATGTTAATACAAAAATTATGGACTTTTATTGGTTTAATTAAGCCAATTAATTAAGCAAATTATAAAAAACTTGAATAAATCAACTTTGATTCATTGTCTGATATTATGCAGCAACTACTACTGTCACCAGAGCCCAAGTCGGCGTAAGCCGACGCATAGGGATGTGGCCGCCAACAATATTTCACATTATTATGTAGTAATACGCCAAGCATGCTACACATAGACATGATCTTTAATTGCGACTGAGATTATTACATGGTACGTTTTTAATTCAAGATTATTTGTAAAGTGTATCTGTTTAGTTTATTACCTTTTATTATACTCCCTTGAAATAAAAACGGGCACATGTATAATTCGCGACTGTTTTATAAGTTGAATAACTTGTACAAATTTAACCTTTATTAAACATAACGGAATATAACGTATTATATATAGATTAAATCTTATTACTTTCCTACCTAAAAATATCGAAAACAGCAATAAATGCATAGCACATCTTCCCAACTCTTGAATTAAAACAATTACCAGTGCCTCTGACGCCCGTGTCGGCTGGAGACGACCACGCGTGACGTCATCCCCTCATAGTCAAATGGATAGTGTTGTAACTCGGTCACAGATTATTTTGATATTATCACACTTTAAAGTCGATTTATTATGTGAATTTCAAGCTCAATGATGGTATTAATAATTATTTACTATGTAAATTCAAGTACTTTTTTATTACTCAACAATATAGTGAGCCACAAGGCACTTTAACGTAAAAATAATCGGACATCGATATCTCATTTTGGAATCCCTCAAACTTTTGTTTCTGTGGCGTGTAGGTGGCAGTGCTTTGCTTCGCTTCAAAGTGGCGAATAGGTTAACCGAAATTTCATACAAATAAAAACCGGTTTGCACACCTTAGTGCCAACTATAAAAAAATAGAAAAATAAAAATCCCATGGATGTAGTAATTTCATACCCCAATATACATTCCTGATATTTTTCAAGAAAATTTAAAATTAGCCAGCACACACCTTCAGTCGTTTTCATATGGAATGACTCCCATGTGAAATAACATTTCTTACCAATAAAGAAAATTTTCCTTGTGCTTTTACCCTACAACATGGTGTGTTGGTTACAGGTGCGAGATGAATACAGGACAGACTATGACGGCGGGCGCGGTGGTTACGGTAAAATAATTGCACAAAAGGTCACCCCCAACACCATCGAACGCCAATGATGGCGAAGGTGCAGTTATGCTGTGTTGTGTAAACCTATGTTATTCAAGCGTCAAAACAACTTAAGAAAGACTGGAATGGAATGTAATTTAAATAGTCATAAATGTTTTTATATAGTAAAACAACATGTTTTATTAAGAAATATTTATTAAAATCTCAAGCATTTTAACGGCTACATGCATAAATATTTCATAAGAAAAAGTAAGACATTGACGACATTCAAAGTAATGAAATGAGTAAGAGTGACAACTGACACCTTTCATCGCGTAAAATAGGTACTCTCATCAAAATGGAACACTGAACTACCACGTGGGTCAAATTGGCCATTAGTGAAAGTATTTTATAAATTGATTCATCAGGTAAACCAGATTGACAATAACATAGAAACAATAAACTATATCCATCCCTCTTTGGGGGTGGTACTAGGGAAATAAATAGTGTGAAATTTTCAGACATTGCATCACTTAATTAGTTCCGTGGTCGCTCAGTGTTTCATATGATTACCATACATACTGTATATTTTCAAATTTATTTAGGAGATTCAAATATTCATAAATAATCTATGAAATATAACAATAACAAATGTAAAAATTGCAAAATGTTTGTTTAATAACATTGAATAAATCACTGGAAAACTCTTTGAGTATTACTTCTTCACACTTCAACCAAATTCACAATTGCCTTTAAGAGCCCGGTATATAAATTTGACCGATTCAGCTGAACTTTTTGCCATGAGTTTTCATAGTTACAAAAACATTTTTCCATAGTTTAGTGCCAAAATTTAAAGATCATTTCAACTGAAATGGAATAAATGATTATTTTTTAAATCGTTGTCAGTTTTTGAAAAATACACCATTATTGAACAGATGTTTTACCATTTTATGATGAGCGAGCTTTAAAGTTAAACATTTATCTGGTTTTCGACCCTATTGCTATTGAATCTAAATAAAACATTTTTTTTCTTGTTCAGTATATAGTCTTCTACGGAATAAATAAAACAGTTTTGTACATTGTCACACAAAATTATTCAGTATCTTTTTTAAATTTGGTAAGTTTTGGTAGAAATACACGAAAATTAGCCAAGTTTTCTGGCTAAACAGTAACTTGTTTTACATAAATGAATATGCAGTTATAAAGTTTAGGTAATACTCTATACAAAAATTATGAATAGTGTATATCTATATCTAGTGTTTTTTTCTTAAACATCACTTAAAATCGCTCTGAATAGCACTATAAAATATGCGACGTTATGACATTGGCTTCATTGCCTTCGGGGGCTCGCAGAGAGAGGTCATGTTGCTCCGCGCTCTGACAATATTTACACAAGACCGGACTCAAAAAGACTTAAGTAATTAGTTTTCAATTTATTTTACCATGCGAATTTTATAGGCTGGATTTTTCATACAGCATTCTATGATTTAAATGTCGTATACAAACTTAAGTACTTGTATGATCTTGATATTTATATTATAATTATAACACTTTAATTTGCAGTGCCTACATGATTCCATTGCCAATATATGGAATGTAATAAGAAATTTCCCTATTAAGTATATCCTTGTTTATTATTCCGTTATATCCTGGTTTATTCTTTGTTTCTTTTCACATTGTATATTGCATAACGAAATATTCATACATTATCCTGGTATTTATTACGTTAGGCTTAAAGGTCTTATAACCAGACCAATAAAAAAAAGGCTATATGCGATATGGTGAGGGAGTGCCAAGGCGTGTGGTTTCATGTTGTTAATTTCCCGCCAGTGCCATTGTTAACTAGTAATTTTTGTTACCATAAGGCCGGGTTTAGATTATGCGCTACACTTATGTTCGACCGCGATATTGTCCCAGCCAGGTTTAGGTTCGCCAAAGTCAATCAACTGTGTGGATGACGGTACTACGACATTATTTGCCTACTCATTATTTTCACAGTTAATAGTAGTGAGAATAAAATAGGTAGCGATGACTAGTTTACCCTAACACGCCAAAATTATGTAAATATAATTAGTAAAAAAAGCATCAGCATGAATCCACATGTTATATAAGCTTCTATACATTTCGTGAAGTGGTCATTTTAAACACATAAATTAGCTTATTCAATACAAAATGCTTGTATTTGTTATTTACCAGATTCAACAATATTACCTAAAATTAAAAACATATATAATTTACAACATAAGTATCAAATAGTTATAGCAATTTCATAAGTGTTTTATAAATGCAAACGATTTCGAGATTAACAACATAGAAATAAAAATATAAAAACGCTTATGGCTGATGGACAGATTCAAAAGTAATTCCATTAGGTTTTCCATGGATCGAGTTAAGTAAACCAATTTGTCAGTAGCAGTAGAATAACCTACACTGATACATTTCTCTGCGGTGATAATATCATCGTAAGAAGAAAAGACAGCATGATTCCCTCCGCGATGCTGTACTGACAAGCGACCCTAGGCAAACTATACGGAAATAAAAACTAATCCCTTGGAGTTTCTGGCAATAAGTCAAACCATAGAGTTTTTGCCTCCAGGAAATCATACTGGTTCAGGTGCACAACTACCTGAAAAAAATAATTAACTTTTAATACTATTTACATAATCATCTTTAACTTATGGATTTGAAACGATTCCCTGATAATAATAATAATAGTTTATGATATGCCTTTCATTATACAGGATGGAAATAGATTTTGGGTCAGTGAGGGCAGCTACCAGATCCCGTGTTGCTAGGCGAAAATGGTCTTACGAGACCTTCCTTCGATTTCAAATGAATGAAGATTGGCGTTTACAGATTTTGAAAAAAAAAAACATACAGGATGCGAGAAAATGGTTATTTTTGGCAAACTGTTTTTTTGATGCCAATCAATTCTATTCTTGTCCAGGATCAAAAGCATAATACGGTATGAAAATGGGAAAAGGACAAATTAGGGTGACAGATGAATAAGAATAAAGTTCACTTTTTCTCCATAGTAAATGTATGAAAACAGTTTAATTTCTGGCTTTTTTGTACATTACCGAATGTTGACCCCAAGGAAACTATTGATACTGGATAGAAATGGAATCGATTGACATAAAAAAATACATGTAAAAAAAAACCTTTTTTCATTTTCATACAAATTGTATGGGGAAAGTTTTTCTCGATTTATGGCTTTTCTAACCGGAATTTTTTTTTTGGCCCATACAAGTTTTTGATTTTGGACAGGAATGGAATTGATTGGCATCAAAAAACAGTTTGTCAAAAATTACCATTTTCTCGCACCTCGTATGTTTTTTTCAAAATCTGTCAACGCCAATCTTCATAAATTTGAAATCGAAGGAAGGTAGCGTAAGATCATTTTCGCCTAGCAACACGGGATCTGGTAGCTGCCCTCACTGACCCAAAATCTATATCCACCCTGTATAATGAAAGGCATTAAAACTCGAGTGTGGGTATATGAAACGAGGCGTCAGCCGAGTTCCATAATAAGATCACACGAGTTTTTTAATGCCTATTTATTTACAATTATATACACTGCTTTATATACACACATATCAAGAGCTCTCCATGATGCGTTCATATCGCATATTTGACAGCCATTACGACTTTCATGAATGAAAACTTTTCTGACATTCAGTTTTAATGCCTAATTATTTACAATTACATACACTATACTCGTACTAACTAAAGTGAATCTCAATGGACTTTCAGGACTGTGTAAACAAACCGCCATATTGAAATTGTCTTTGAATGATGAATTTACTAGTGATGGGGAAGTGCCATTTTAAGTCAAAATAAATCGATTACTAAAATACCAAAAGTAAAACACATCGCATCTTCATATTTTTAATTGGTTTAATCTTCTGAAAAATCGGTGCTTGAAGTTTTACTAGAGTCACCAGTCTTAATTATAAAAGGTGGCGTTACATCATCGGTATACCCTATCGATGATGCCGTCTAAATTTTTCATTTTATGCTCTTCTCCTATTACATGATCCACGCATTTCTTCCACTGCATGCATCCGCATCTGAATTTATGTATTTATTGAATTTTAAGTATATTATACCTTACGCTAAGATCCTTTACTCATTTACTTACCGTGTAGTGTACACAATGCCTATATCAGGTACGAGTAACCGTGAGTACCGGCATTACAATGTCACTAACTTAGTCACATCCCTAAACGTCATAGACAAACGTAGAATATAAGAGAAACAAAAACGTCATTGCATTTTGTCGAAATAACGTAACTTTTAAATCGTATTGAATTTTCAATGAAATTTCCAAGATTAAGTATTTTTTTCTATATTATTTGTTTTTTACGAGAAAGGCTATTTTAATAGTGTATGTTTTCAATGACTTTTGATGAGGTGGTGTGAAACTTTAAGGAGTAACAGTGATAAATCAAAGTGACGCCGTTTGTTTACATAGTCCTGAAAGTCCAATGACATTTACTTTATATAATAAACATTTTTACAGATAAGAAATTTGTTGTAACAAAAACGATTATTATCATGGGGGCTTTCAATGCGGTGGTTGAACGCATTATTGAGGGCTAATGATATGTGGGTATATAAAAGAGATTTAAGCGTATGTGATGTTATACAATGTATAAACAATGTGTGTGTATGGTGGAATAAACAATGTCAAGTAAAAAATGCCCTTAAGTTTACCCTTCCTTCAACTTTCTTCTCGGTTTGTGATAAAACATAATTTTGAAAGTTACCTGGCCGATAATGGGGCTGCCGCCGAGGAAGCCCTTGTGCGTGGCGACGGTCACCTCCACCTGCCGCGAGTGCAGCTCCGCGTGCTGGATCGCCCACTCGAACTTCTCGTCGAACTCCGGCATGCAGCTGTCTTTCACTACCTGAACAAACTTGCCTGTTTAACTAACATTAATATGACGCCACGTCACCGAAGTGCCAAAACTGAAGTTGAACTTTATGCATGTATTATAAGGTCTATGTTGCTCTGTGGTTTGTAATGGATTAACCTATAAGGTGCGGATATATCCGTCGTTAGCATCGAAAAGGTTAATAAGTTAAACCGTTTGAAAAAGGGAGGCCTATAGGAATGTTCAATGGGTGCGCCTACACTTACTAAAAAGTTGGCTCGTTATTTCGCACATTACGCGGTCACTTCCCCTCTCTACCGCGTGAGACTACGAATATAGGAGCCACGCGTAATGTGGACACGCACTAATTCCGCAATTTTTTTAGGTTTTATTTTGCAGTATGTATCACGACGAAGAGCAAACCTTAAGACTGGTTGACGGGGAACTCGAGTGCATTGTAATGACGTGCATTTTACGTGCCTAAGAACATGTTTTATGGCATAAAATTACTAAATGTATTTCTCGAGGACCTTTTTTTTGCAGTCGGTTAATGGTTTTTGCCACCTGTAAGGTTTGTTTACGTTTTTGATTTTTTGCAGTGTTGCGTCCTGTTGATATGTACTTATGTAGCAAAGGGCAACTAATCAACATTGACGTCGTCATGTCAACGCACAGGCGCCGTGAGCACTGTTTATAAGTAACCTAGGTAATCATTTAAATAATGGCTGTAGTCATAGGCAACGCGCAAGCGTTTTGTTAACTGTTTATTTGTATTTGTATAGGTAAAAATCCAGACGTCAACAAGGTTTAACGCCTGTCTGTCAGTTGATAAATTGATGATTTAAGAGATGTCATTGATAAATCATTGTAAACATAATACAGGGGAGGTGCAAAACAATAATAATAAATATATATTTCAGTCCTCCGGCCGGTAAGCGCCACTTTACGCAAAACTAAATTGCCGCCTGCCGGCTCCGTCGGGCAGAAAAATAGTATACAAACCTCGGCCGTTAGATGGGAAAGCCTTGGATCACATGTTAGTCGACCTCGGCTTCGCCTCGGCCGACAATTACATGGGATCCGGGGCATTTCCCACTAAAACGGCCTTGGTATGTAATCTACTATTTTTATACCTCACGTTAAAACTGTCATATCTTTGATGAATTAGGTCCCATGATCATATTTATGATCTAAACATAGACGGGTTTCTTTTTTTGCCTTTCGTTCTGATACATACTGTATGTACAGTCTCCATCAGATGCATCGGGGCTGCCGTGGTGTTCAAAAATATAAGAACACGCCTCTGTTGTCAAAGAGTGCGTGTCCAGATATTTGTGAGCACCTCGGCAGTTCCGATATATCTGATGGTGATGGCGACTGCACTAAGTAAAGCGTTCTAAAAGAGAGCGTGACGCACGAATCTAAAAGTAAAACCAAATTATATATTCTTTTATCACTAGCGTGGTAGTTATAAAATAAGACTTACAGCTGTTTTCCGTTTGGAATCTTTAGAGCGCCCCGGCAGCAAGTACAATTTTACGTACGGGTCGGGCACATTCGTCGGATCCTTCAGGGGTATGTTCCTATGAAATTATTTGTGAGTTAGACAATTAGATACAACTCATCATACAAAAGATATTTAATATAACGCGTGAGTGAGCGAGACAGAGATAGGAACGTTTGTACTTTTATTATAGCTTGTCTATCTTGTTCACAGCGATATCACATTTACGAGTAAGTTCCGCTCGAACTTCGGGAACGTCGTCTTAATTGAATAAAGCTTCGAAAAGTAGTTTATAGACAGTAGTTACATAATGATGACCTCTTGTCTGTAACGTGTGTATGACAAAAATCTAGTTTATACAGCTATACTGTATTGTATGGCAATCTTGACTGTATAATATTGTAATAAATTGTTGGATTGCCAGTTCTTTCTTATTAGGCATTACTCTTCTAAGGTAAGATAAAAACTCTCTCTCAACTCAACTCCTAAACGGAGTTATCTGACCTGTAATTCAGACCTCCACAGATGAACACCTGCCAAACGCCCTGGTCTAGTTATAAGGATAGTAAACAGTTTGTGTTCTTTTCGAAGTGGCTAGTCATAATTAGATTTCTAGCCTACTTATTAGTCGATTACACAACGGGGCTCAAGGCAAGATCCCGGAGAGCTCAGCTAAAGTGTACGACTACGTACATGATCTTGTGCACGACGATGATGAGTGTTTGCGAGGGCATGCTGTATCGCAGCGAAAGCAGGATGCGGCCCAACCCAGCCTCGCCCGCCGATCTGTAACACCAAGAATGTTATTTGTGAGTTCTAAAGCGCCACAGATATATATAAGCGAGCAAAATAATGGAATTACTTTTCAAACGTTACCTATGCGTAAACAGAAAACGCCAACATATGTATCATCTATTGCTACTCAATAAAAGGTAAAAATCAGTCATTGTCATTGACCTACTTAATCATCTTTTAAATTTGTGTTATTTTGCAGTTCGTAGAATTAGAACGTAATAAGTGTATCTTACGTGGTTAGCGAAGATGTTCTGTGAATGAGTTTTGGTGAGCCATTCCGGCCAGGCGGGACTTGAGATTCTTGGGGTATATCTAGAATATAAAATAACACATTTAAAATATGATACGACATTATAATCCAAATCGAATAAACCAAATCTACAAGTGATATTACTCGTAGTATACTTACCTACTTCCTTGGCGATCTCCTCGACTGAGACAGATTTCTGTGACGCACTTTCTTGGGCGCCGTCTTCCAAATTCGCTAACTGCGGTGTGGAATTTTCTGAAGAAAAACATCCACAGAAACTTGTATACCTCAAATCTTTTATTAATAAAATAACTTAAAAGTTTACAGAGACAGTACCAAAACACGTACATTTACAACATTATCGTATAGTGTACATGCATTCGGCGATTTAAATGATGTAATCGACCAAAATACAGAAACCACGTTGAGCATCATCCAGCTTGTTAGCTATTTGTTGAATAATAATACGGTCCAGGATTTACTAAAAAAATTGCTAAAAACCGACAGCACTGCAATTTGACGAAAACTGCTGCGATCAGTAATCAATAATCATAATGTGGATTACCGCGAGTCGTCACTTTGACAATTCTCTCATACTAACGCAGAACCCGCGCATGATGGGCGTCGCCTGGTGAGCGATAATACGGTAGCTCCCATTGTTTGCGTTTTAATTTGAACAACAACTATAGAGTATCTGGTATCGGGTTTCATCTGGTACAATATCTTATATTGTCAGCAATACCTACACTTCGCAGTAAAACTTTTAGTCGAATGATACTTTACTTACAAACGATTGTTCTACCATGTAACGTTATGCAATACAAAATTCTGCGGTAAAATAAATGGCATAAACATCCAAAAAGTATTGTACCTGGTGCAACAGGCGCTGGTCCATCGGTGGTGGAGGTGGTAGCGACGGGCGCCGGCGCGGGCGCGGCCGGAGCGGCGGGCTGATCCATTGGCTCCTCCACAATATCCTCCTCTCTGATGGCTTCTTGCAGTATCTAATTTAACACAGTTGGTCCATTTTAAAGGATTTTAGAATCCAGAATGTACATTGCACTATCAAATAAAAGGAGATAGCCGTTTCATGTATAGAGGACCGTACCCTAACGAAAATCGTTGTCGACTGATGAAATCTTTTGCAAATCATTGGCCATCAGCTGCACATCATATATCATAAACATTTTTAAATTCGTACGCCGGAATACGTAGAAAATTGAGATTGAAATCGTGATTTTTAGGTTACATAGTTTTTAAGTAAAATAATCACAATTTGTTAAGTACATCTGATCTAAAGAGACTTAGGGCACACGGATGCTCATGCCATTCTATACTGTATAAGTCAATGAATACTACCTGTATACTTGCGTGTAAAAAAAATATGGACTTCGATCAATTTGACTTACCTATTCAAAACAAATCAATCTGCACACTTTGTACTAACAAAAAAGTCTGCTATTGTAATTAGTAACATAACCGCATGCAGTGTCTCAAGTGAGTTTATTTTTATTTTATTTTATTTGATAGGTTCACCAACAGTTATTACAATAATTCTTTCTCTAATAGTTGACAGTTTTATTATGCATGACCGGCCTCTATTGGCAATATATTATTATGTAATTTCGACTCATATTGTCGCGCATGTGGGTTGACATTAAATAAACTAATTTAAAAAATAAAAGGTTTTTTTTAGACCAATTGCAACTTCATTTCAATAGCGGGTAAAATACGTATTGGCTTAAATACGTATATTTCTGAGGAGGGATATCTGAGGGAGGATAATTGTCAATGAATTGAGTGAAATATCAAAATAATATGTTCAATTTCATCAAAAATACTATTTAAATTGATCTTACATTTCCCACGTAGGATTTTCATTTATTCAAAATATCACAAATTTAATAGAACAGTTTTCGGCAGTGGACGATATTGACACCTATGTTACCAAATCTCAGCAATCTCCTTTAACGAATGAATACCATGCAAAAAAATTGACTCCAAATTTATTATATTGAAAATTGTCTAAGAAACTCGCCTTTAATTGCATGGACAGTAGCACCCTCGACTCTGGGCCGGACTTCTGCAGCATGATGGGCTGAGTCAGCAGGCTTAAGTCCTTCTGCTTCAGTAGCAGCGCGATGGAGTACGACAGCTGTCCCAGCTGGCTGCTCGTCTTTTGGTCCAGGACCTGCCATCAACATTAGGTTACTCACACTACACACAGACTACCAATTGATCACGCGCTTACATTAAGTGCCTGAAACGGTATTTTTCTCAAACATGCAATGAAATATTGATGTTATATTCCTTATAATAGGCCGTGAAGGATGGCGTTTCAGGTGCGGCTAGGGCAAGAGATTCTTAATGGAATTTCATACAAATGTTAAAGGTCAAGGCCGGAAAAGTACTCTTTTTTAATTTCCATTCCACATTTTGTGGCACAGGCATCGTGACATTCTGCCAATACCAATGCGTATAAAAAAATATTTTCTATTAAAACTGAGTTAAAATATAGCTAAATATTAATACACACACGTTAGTTTTAGTTTTTGTCTTGTGTTTACTTATAATTTCTCTAAAAATAAATCTTAATTTTTTTTGTTGTTTATTTCATTGCATGTTTGAAAAAAGCACTATACAAGCTTCGGCGTGAATAAGGACTTGTCCTTACTTCCCGGCCTCTGCAGTAATGTACTATTATACAATTTTTATAGGTGACTAGCGACGGTCTCTAAACCTACTGAAACAGAAATAGTTATTTCTGCCCTCCGGCCGGCAAGCGGCCAATTGCAGGCCGCTACGCAAACAAACTCGACACAGTCGGCAAGCGGCGATTTTGTTTGCGTAGCGGCCTGCTTGTACAGTAAATAAGAAAGCCTCAGATCACATGTTTGTCGACCTCAGCTTCGCTTCGGACGACATTACACATAACATGACAATTACATTTTTTACTTTACAGGTCTCGGTATAGGCCAACTCACGAAAGCTAGCGCGGAAAATGTATGAAACTGTCATTAACTTTCGTCCAGGACCACAAAGTTGAATTCCTAAAATGTTGGATTTGCAAAAAGTTGAATTTGCAGCATGTTGAATGTTAAAATGTTGAATTTGCATAATGTTGAGTTCTCTTTATGTCCAAATTGCATAAAGTTGAATTTGCAGCTTGTTGAATCCTAAAATGTTAAATTTGCAGAAAGTTGATTTTGCGGTATGTTGAATCTTAAAATGTTGAATTTGCATAAGATTGAATTTGCGGTACCTACAGGGTATAGCAAAGGTCCCGAGCGATACTTCAACAGCTGATAGGGTTAATGACCCCAAGTGCGATGGAAGTGGAAAAATTTCGTAATTCGAAAAAAAGTCTTTGTACGAGTAGGTGCATTTTCGATCAGCTGTTCCATACAAGGTAAAAAAAAATAAGTTACGATTTTTTTCCGCTTCCATAGCAATCGGGGTATTGACCTTGTCGGTTGTTGAAGTATCGAAAGTGACATTTGTAAGTGTTTTGTGAAAGTGAGGAAAGTGTCTTGGATCATTTTAAATTAGTACCTATTGGGTATTTTTTTTACCACCCCCACTTTTTTATTTATTTAAACTCTATTGCACAATACAGAAGTATAAATAGCGGACTTAATGCTTTGAGACATTCTCTACCAGTCAACAAGTGGGCTAAACTAGAAAGATTAAGTAGGTGCAGGGTCTTTAGTGTTAAACGGTATTTGGTTTATTTGGTAATTGTAATCTGATTTCTTATAAGAATCGCGGGCTCTTTCGATCCTGATAGGCGAAAGGAACTGTCCCAAGATTTGTTTTCCATTATGTTACCATTTTATCATAGCTAAAACGGTAATGGGATGGACAATCCGAAAAATATATGGAAATCTTGGGACAATTTTTTTCTCCTATTAGGATCGAAAAAGCTCGCGATTCTGAGTAGAAATCATATAAAAAATACCCTTGTTATAAAAGCGTCAAGGAACAGAAAGCTGAATTCCTAAAATGTTGAAATCCCGAAATGTTGACTTTCCCAGTATGTTGAAAGTATACATTTTGAGATTTTTTTAATATTTCAACGTTATAAGAATTCAACATTTTGCGAAACTGAAAAAAACCAACATTCTGGGAAAGTCAACATTTCGGGATTTCAACATTTTAGGAATTCAACTTTGTGGTCCTGGATGTTAACTTTATACACATTTCACGCCAGCTTTCGTGCCTCGATCTGTACGTAATCTTCTATTTCTCAAAGTAATTTAGGGGCGCGACATTAAAAAAAACACTATGGTTTATGACTCCGTCGTCTATCCCGAACTCGTCCAGCCATCCCTTACTTCACAACCTCTGCAGTAATTGAATAGAGATGATCAAGCGAGCTTCGAGCCCTAAACTCGGTACTCCACTGAAAAACTCTAATAGAACCCGATTGTACTTAATAGTTATTTATTATACAAGGGGGCAAAGTTGTTGGTTAACTCTCGGGCTTATATTGAGACCCGAGCAAGCGAAAGATTCCAAAATTGAGCCACCAGCGTAGCGAGTGGTTCAATAACTGGAATCTTGAGCTTTACGAGGGTCTCAAAGCACGAGAGTTGAACAAACTTTGCCGCCGAGTGTAATACAACATTTTTCCCCTCACTATCGCGAGGAAAATAAAGACTATATACGATTACAAATCTTGACGACATGTAAGTTATCTTGAAGAAACCATTCAAAATTTGTCATAGGTAGAGTAAGAAAGAACACGCTCCTGGTCCTTAAATATTGCCAACAGCTTACCAAGTGCGGGATAAGAAATGACCAATTTAAGGTGTGACCTCCGATTGCGCATTTTTACTATGGCCATATAGGACTCACTTATACTGGACGGGTGGTAAGTGATAGGAATTACAGCAAGGTCAAATTACTTTCCCCACATGTGGATAAAAAGCGTTTTTCCACGCTAGTTTTAAAGGACAAACAGCGCTTTCCGAGCTAGTGAGGGGAAAAATTATCATATCATATCATATCATTTATTCCTTGCATTATTATTTGTAGTAGGTACCTCAAAGAAATATTTTCACCTGTATCTCGAGGGTATTGATCTCCGGATTTTGCACCAGGAAGGAGTAGCCGATCTCGTAGACGGGGTCGCCGGTGCGCATCTGCACGGCCGTGTTCTCCGTCTTCTTGCCGACCGTCACGGTGAGGTAGGGGTCGGGCCTCGACCCCACGCGCGCGTCCTGACAATAACACGTCGAATTAGTGAACTACACTTTATACAAGTATAAGTATAGTTACGACAGGATTGCTATACTTAATTTTTGACTGAATCAGGAGGCTCACCGCGGCAGTAGGTTTTTTACGTAACGACCAAATGATATGAAATCGACCATAATTTTAACACGCGATTAAGCCGTTCTAAAGAGTTTAATTCTTAATTAAACGCGTTTATTAATACCATAACCCTACGTTTCAAGCCCTTTACAGCACTCGTTCTTACAGGGTTAAGATGATGATGATGATGAAACGTAGGATCATGGTGTTAATAAACGCGGTTAATCCGTTCTTAAGTGTTTAATTTTAATGAACAACAATCGCGGTAACAGAAGACAATATTTTAACACATAAGGTTAAAAAGGGGTTGAAAGTTTGTATGGAGTTAAGAAGAATTGGAAATAAAGTGCTTAACACTTTTACTGTCCGTAAATTACAAATAATTGACTATTGGGACGGATGGCAAGTATGTGTTGCTATATATACACCAGACGTCCATGCATTATATGTATAAAATTCAATTTCGTTGGTGTGATGGATAGTGAAAGTGTTAATAGATTAGTAAATGATAAAAGAAACCGTTTTACAAAACTCAACCCCAGAGGTCAAAAGTGGGGTCAAAGTGGATTTTACGCGTAAGTATGAAGTTGTGGGCATCAGCTAGTTCGAAATAAAAGCAGAGGAGTATTAAGAGTTAGCCAGTCTCGCTAAGAAGACCAAAGAGAATATGATTATTTAATTACGACGAAACTAGACTTACGACTGAAACTAGATTTAAATACGAAACTAGAACACGCAATATTAACACTAAGATTTGACTTACCGGTAACTTTTTACAGGAATCGATATAGACAGAGAGGACAGCTGAACTCAGCTCCCCAGATTTAATTAGTTGCGTCTCGGTTATAGCCTGTCAAAAAATAGTTATTTATTATACAAGGGGGCAAAGTTCTTGTTTAATTCTCGGGCTTATATTGAGCCCGAGCAAGCGAAAGATTCCAAAATTGAGCCACGAGCGTAGCGAGTGGTTCAATAACTGGAATCTTGAACTTTACGAGGGTCTCACTCAAGGCACGAGAGTTGAACAAACTTTGCTGCCGAGTGTAATACAACATTTTTCCCTCACTGTCGCGAGGAAAATTAAGGCTACATACGATTACAAATCTTATCCACATGTAAGATATCTTGAAGAAACCATTCAAAATTCAATTTCATAATTTGTCATAGAGTCCGCTCCTGGTACTTAGATATCGCCAACAGCTTAAGTGCGGATAATACTTGACCAATTTAAGTAGTGACCTCCGATAGCGCATATTTACTATGGCTATATAGGAGTCACTTATACTGGACGGGTGGTAAGTGATAGCAATTACAGCAAGATCATTAGATTAGCATGCTGTGATATTAAAAAAACCTTACCCGTGAGAGTTCAGACACGTCCTTTGTAAGACGATGCCACGACAATCGCAACTCCACTTTCCCATGCTTTGCTTCTTGCAGGGTTTGCCACTGTACATGAAAAAATAAGCTTTGAGATGAACCGCTCGTGGAACATATTGAATTTTTTATATTGTATTCCAATGGAACCACATTGAAATGTACAAAATGTATGTAGGTATTATGTAACGGCCTCTTAGCCTAGTCGGTAGTGACACTAGTGACCCTGCCTACTAAGCAGGAGGTCCCGGGATCGAATCTTGGTCAGGGCAATTATTTGTGCGAATAATTGTGTATTATATATATATATAATTAATTGTATTTTAATTGTATATTATATATATCGCAGTCTAGTACGACATAAGTCTTATTGAGTTTAGCAATAATTTGTGTAAGACTGTCCCTACATTTTTAATTAATATTTAGACTTAGTATTATTTACCGTATCCAAGCGACCGGAGCGCACCACTTGAGATATATCCAAGGAGCACCTGCAATGACAAAATATAAATAACGTAGATCAGCTGGTCCCGACCCTGGGGTGCGAAGAAAGCATTCACTAATACCCTTCCACCTTTCTAACAGTCTCTTCCCACCGCGAAATTACAAATTGTCACAAAGAGGGTTGAGCCATTGAAGCCATTCTACCTGATTCCAAGATACGGTTATGCTACATAATTGTGATTTCAATTTAGAAGGCTAACGTGTTAACAAACTTTAAATCGGCACCATTTATTTTATACATATCTGTTCAACACCCAATCATATAATATGACAACGACGGTCAAAGTTATATTTGTGTAAAATATCCTCTAGATTTTCCACGGACCACGGTCCTACGCATAGGACTAACAATGAAATTTAAAATGTTTTCAGTTTGGACAGAGTTGCATTTCTTTTGTTTGATTTTGAAACAATAGAAACTCAACTTAACCTTATTCTCTACACTATTTATTTCTAATAGCATTTTTTTTGCATGGTGGAAGAGGTAGGATAAACAAAATCGTCAACCTAATTCATACCTGTTCTCAGGCAAATTCTAAAGCACACTTTATACAGGTACGATAATAAGGCATTTTTCTAATTGCGTTGTTTTAGCCCTTTTGCATCACTAACATTATACATACTTTCTTTTTGTCGTTTAAATCATGTAGCAAACCACTTTTTATTGAAATCAGATGAATATCCCATGGGTTCGACACAAAAACGGTTGATAGCTCGAGTGCTAGACTAAAGGCACAGTATTATTTTGAAGCTTTAGTATACAACCAATGTTACGGGCAATATGTTTAGTAGCGTTAGGGTAAAAAGCCATGTTGTCATATGGTGGCGGCACCAGCAATGGATAAGGGACCAGTAGTGTACATTCACTCTTATTATATAAGGAAGAAAGGAAGGTTCATGCATTTATTATGCGTCAATCAATTGATAACCGTATGATAACGATCTTTGAATTAAGGACGAAGTGTCCTTCACTGGTGCCTGTCAGCTTAACGCGTCCATCATTGCCGTCACCCCATCATATCACAACTTCGAGGATATTAAGACGTTATCCCTCGTTATATACAAGTTATTACCTACGAGTTAGTGATATTAGGTATATATTCGAGGCATCAGGTATTACTACATTAGAACGAAAATAATTGTAATGAGATGTTAGTAACGACGAGGGTGATAAGCACGCTGACGTAATGTCCGTGTATTAAATGCATGATTTCGGGACTACTATCTACACTTCATTTACTGACATACGAGTATCTATTGACAGGAAGCCGCAACAATGATGTACCCATGCGTGACGAAAATAGTGTCTAAAATCAGTTATTTAAACATTAAAAAAAATTACCACTACAAAATAATAGGTCGGGGAAAAATTATTTTCGTATTTTATATGAAAATATTTAACGTCCATAGAAAAAGCCGCATCTTTGACATCAAATTATCTCACTAAAAAACCCCCAACGAACTTTGTGCTAACTTTGTTTTGGATCAAAATATGTTATTACCTATGCTATGTTCAAGCTCTTTTGCCAAACTCACCAAAAAAACTATGATTATTTAATTTAAAATTTATATTATAGTAAATCTAATAATAACATAACAACATCAAAACATAAAAACGCCAAATAACTCCGAAACTTGATTTTTTTCAACAAGATTTTTCCAAGGGCAAGATTAAGGCATTTGTTTCCTACGTAGTCGGGTGGGATATAAACTCATCAAACAAAATAAATAAAAATACAATTCACCAAAAGCTTGTTCATTATTTATAATCTGTACAGGCTTAACCTAATTTATGAAAACTTTAATGCGCAATTATACAGACAGACCCACCACGCAGAAGCATTACACGTACAAATAAAAGCCCCAGCTCAAGCAAACCATCGCAAATAATATATTGCCGTTTCAAAGGCTGCATAGATTCATTGTTCAACTAACGTTTCTGCGCAGCTTGAGGTGTATTAACAAAAGGTTAGAGTAAAATTTTATTTTACGTTATATGCTGATGTTGGAGGCCAGTGTGAGTTGTTAGGTGTAGCGCGAGTGTTGTTATCAGTGTATAGATTATGTAGATATGAGTGGTGTTGTGGGAAGTGTATTCGTTCGGAAGCTCGGTGCAGTGGCATGAAAGGCGCCGAGGAGCCAACCGGGGGCGCTGCCGTGCGCACTAGTAGTTAGGATCGTGAAAGACATTTGTACAGTTGCCGATAGTCGTGCGAGTGTATAGTTGTTGCCGACCTGCCGAGCTTATCGTCTCGCCCCGTGCGGTCCCAGTCGTAAAGATTGACGCGGCACGACGTCCCACTGCTAAGTACCACCGACTGTTGCAACCCACCACATTACACACATATCAAGCTATCGTTAAATAACACCACACAATATCCATTAAAATACTTAGGTATTACATATTAAATAAAAGTATAAACTGTGTTCATTTTGTACATTAGGGAAGTTTTTTATAAAAATAAAGAAATAAATCATATAAATATACAAAACAGTTATAAAAACGTTAATGGTGATAAATCAAGTTAATAATGATTAATGATTGTATGGATAACGTTACGGCGACAATTGCCCAAATAATAACCATATTAAACACGGATATTCACACAAAAACTGTAACATCAACACGAAGATCACATGTGTGTAGTTAAAACTTCAGCTTAATGACTCTAAATATTACCAACAAGTGTGTATAGTTCCGTGATGACATGACTTTTGATGATGTCTCTAGATGTTAGTGGATCGAATTAATGTGGTTTTTTTTTCAGCAAGTCTACGACTACCGGAGCCCGTCTAGGAAGGCTTGCAAGGCAATATTGAGAGTCACACAATAAAGTCACTCAAAAACGAGAACAAAGCTATGCTAGGGCCGCCTGATGGGCAAGCGGGCGCCGCCGCGCGCACGGACCTGCCGAGGTAATCATCGTTCTGAATGCCCATTCCCGGGTCCCAGTCCCACAGCTCGCACTGCAGCACCTGGCTCTTCCTTGAACTTATTACAGCCTTAGGACAAATCATAACAGTCATCAATTAGTTTAACATTATCTTCAAGCAGAACATGTTGATGGATCCTGATTCATCCTTGAGAACAAGAACTGCAAGTCATGATATATTTATTGGGGTTATGGTTGGACGTGAATGTGGTAGAAGAAGAATAAAGAGTGTTTAAAATCTAAACATTTTTAACAGCGACCGCTTCACGGCAATCACGTTAAAAGTTTAACTTACCTTGGGCAGAAATTCAGTTATCCATACTTAGTGTTATATTTGACTTACTCACTATTTAGAAGCATTATGCAACTAAAGTTTTGAAGCAAAGCTGAAAGCGTGGACTAAATATTCATTTTTGACAGTAACTCGAAGTTATAGAAGAGTTATTGAAATGAGTATCCAGTCTAAATTAATAAGCGTGGAATGATTAAGGAAAGCGTCAAATTGGTATCCACGCCTTCGAGCCGATAGTGACTGCGAGATTAGTATCTCGACACGCAGGTGGCACGGTCGGCTGGAAGGCAGCCAAGAGTAACGTCCCGGCACCATACTGCTACACACTCATGCCGCGCCGCAACACCAGGCAGTGCGCCCGCCACCGCCGCCGGCCGCACTCACCTGCCCAGCTTGTCGTCCTCGTTGCCCTCGTCTTTGTCGAGCACCTCTATTTCCAAAGCTTGACCGAGAGATTGCATTATACGCGCCTTTACGCCAAACGCGCAAAGTCCCACGCAAACATAGCAAGGAAAACAAAATGAGATGCACAACTTTGTCTAATTTAACATGGTTATAAAGTGGCCAAAATATAATATATATCTGTATATTATTTCAACCACTCCATAAAGCAAGATAAATACCCTAAATAATATAAACGTATACCAAGTATTTGTAAATAATCATAATCAAACAATAAGTGACTTATTTTTTATTACACGTTTCAATGTTACAACTTTAGCAAGGTTTTCAAACGAAGCTTGAAAAAATAAATCACTTGAACTCGAAATACTTCTTGTAATTTCAAAAAAAATAACAAAATAGCTGGCAACTATCGAATGGTGCGACTGAGGAACTTGACTAATCAAGCAAGCCAACCATTTATTTAATTCAAGTACGGTCCAAAAGTTATACTGGCTGAAGAAATCTGACGGTTCGAAAAAAAATATGTCATTGTGGTCGTCATTTATTCTGCGGTTTTAATTCCACGGCGTTTAAAACAACGGGAAGTCTAAAATTTTTCCAAATGGATAAGTTGGAATATCGTGCCGTCATCAAGTTCCTTACAAAGGAACAGTTCCACCCATATTAAAAAAAGATTCGATGCTGCTTACGGGGACTTGTCTCCTTCATTTACTACCGTGAAAGAATGGAGTAAGCAATTTCGTTTAGGACGGGAGACCATCCACGACGAACCTCGCTCCGGTCGGCCTGTGGAGGCAGTCACCGACGACTGCGTCAAGTTAGTGGAAAAGGAAGTTCTGAGTGACCGAAAATTAAAGACCAAGGACAGGGCAATCGAAAACTTTAGTTCTTAGGATTCTTCATGAACATCTTCACATGAATAAAGTTAGTGCCAGGTGGGTGCCCAAACTTCTTTCGAGCTTGCAACGAAGTGAGCGAAAAGCATGCTCTCAGGAAGTTTTAGATGCTTATATAAAATACGGAGAGTTTTTTGGAGTCAATTGTTACTGGGGACGAAACAATGTTTTTATACTATGATCCCCTTTCCAAAAGGGAATCGATGGAGTGGCGTCGATTTGGTGAAAAGCCACCTAGGAAGGCCAGGGTTACGCAATCCACCAAAAACATAATGGCTGCCAAACTCTGGGATTGTCACGGAATACCGTTGATTGACATCAAATAACGTAATACCACTGTGAACGGCACGTATTATGCTAGCCTTATTGAACAATTACGAGAGGCAATCAAGGTAAACAGCAGAGGTGTGCGGCTACTCAACGACAATGCTCCCGTTCATACCGCTTCAATCACCAAGGCTGCTGTTGCCAAGTGTGGGTTCGAGAAAATTCGTCACCCACCCTATAGCCCCGACCTGGCCCCGAGTGCCTACTATTTATTTTCCAAATTTAAGGCAGACTTAAGAGGAAGAAGATATTCTTCTGACGATGAAGTAACCCGTGCAGTATACGCCCATTTTGAGGACAAAACTTCGGAGTAATTTTATAGAGGGATTGAAATGCTAATTCATACATCTGAAAAGTGTATTGAAATAGACGGAGATTATATTGAAAAATAAAAATAAAATTGTAAATGTAGTTACTTATTTTCTTTGTAAGGCCGGAAACTTTTGGACCACACTACGTATATTACTGAGGCATTCTGAATGAGTAGTTGGAAGAACCTGTAGTCGCCTTCCAATTATATTGAATATTCACGGCTTACCATGTAAGTGGCATATTTTAATTAGGCGGAGTAAACTGACTATGTATAACGTGCCAAAAGTTACATTACGGTTTATGTACGGTCAATAGGTACCAGAAGCATCTACGAAAAATTAGTGCTAAAATTACAATGACTTGTATACAACACACGACTCTATCGTGAAAAGAATAAGACCAGGTAAAAATCATTGTTACGTAAGTAATCATTACGGAACAACATAGATAATAGATATAAGTATGTAATTCTTGTATAACAAATTATTTCTTCCAAGTCTTCCAACTAATTAAAAACCTATGATGACCAAAGTATGTAGGCAAAGAGTGTCTTTTCCAAAATGGGTCATGTTCTTATTTTGACTGTTTATTATTTATTATCTAAGAAAAAATAAGTAATAACAAATTAATTACTCTTATGAAAAGACACCCAATTACTACCTATATGGGGAGTGTTTTTACAAAAGGGCATATTTTTCCATTTCAGTAGGGTTTATTTCTGTATGGTTTACATAGAGAAATAAAGTCTTTTGAAAAGACATTGTTTTCTTACGATTAGTTATCAAGAGATACCGCAATAAAAAAGGAATAGACGTGATTATTCCTTAAAGCTAAAAAAATATAAGACATAACAGAACCAGGCAAAAATTAAGTTTATTTTAATAATTAATTCCGGTTTAAATTATCAAATCATTTACCTATACATATTCTTATTAGATATCTTAGTTATTTGCAAAATTATAGAATAACATTATCAATAATACAAATGTAATTTATATGTGCTTTTGGCCGATTCCACTGTGTCCCCAAACTTAATCAGTGTCAAAAAAGAGATCGACTGAAGGTCTCATGCTTCTGAGGTAAGCCTTAGTCAAAATAATGAAATAACAAGATGTCCACATTAGTTCCGATAGTCCAGGTATTAATATCTCAATGAATATAAGTTAATATAAGTATTTATACCTAAATTAACTTTAAATATAATAGGGATGACGAATAGGTTGAAAAACTATTATTCTATTTAGTCCGTAAGTTAGATTATCCAAAATTATTATTATACACGTGTTTTTTCCTGTTTCAAGTAAACTAAAATTGACGACGATACAGAGCATCAAAGTTCCGGGGTGGGGCTAGTGACGTCACTTTAGAGGTAAGAATCGTACCTAATTGTGACGTCACGCTAAACTTGGCGTGACGCCACACATTTGCACTGTATTTCCGTCGTTTATCATTTGACTAACAAAATAAAAAATACGTGTCGAATATTTTTTTAACAATCTAACAGACGGACTAATTTTATTTGTCGTCTTGCCTATTCGTATATATCGTCGTGTGTCTAACATGTGTGTCCGAGAGGGCTATACGTAAAGATTCCGTATATAACATGTTACTTGTTATTTCAAACAAAATGCATGGTATTGGCAAGATTGACATGAGAATGTGCTTTGTGATATGACCTCGCATCTAGGAGAGTTGTTGAGTATCTGTATGCAGTAGCGTGAAGAGCTTTAAAAATTAACTTAAATGTTTCGTTTGTCATTTCAGCAGTTTAGTTAGCAGCCAGAAAGCTTACGTACGCAACCTAACAGATCGATAGCAAGTATTGTATTTTCATGGCTAGATTACATGGACAATGTGTGCTCAATTTTAATCTGTTCCGGATATGACGCAGTACGTAAACATTCTAATATGAAATAATGTTAAATATTTACCTTAACTTGCTGTATGCCTACTACATATTTATAGCCAACTTAAAGAGTCTGAGGTCTTCCTGTAATGTGTTTGTGACATGTTCCCAGTCCGTCAATAAGCATCAAGTACTAAGGTTAAGTATACGTTTTCATACTTTACACATTCGTTTCCATTTCATTTTATTGTTTAATTGGTATAGCTAAATGAAAAAGGCAGCTATAAACGAAGATGTACATTGAGACTGTGAACTTTTTCAATACGTTAGGAGCATTATTCTAGATGCACATTTTATTTTTTTATTAATAATATATGTTGTAAGTACCTAAGATTTCCGAAACGAGTAGGTACAGAATTATTATATTTTCCTTTATTGAAGGTTGCATTACTTCCTTCCTCCTTAAATTCCTTTCCTCCTTTATGCCTTAAGTAACTTACATATATAATATATTACACAAACCGAATCAAATATAAAGCCTAACCAGGAATATATGACCAAGCGCCATGTTGCAGTTTTTCATTGGAACTAATTTCTTGCACTGGCCATAATTTTAATGACGGTTGTTCACTTTTGTTCACTGTTGTCAGTAATGTCAGTGTCATTTTTGCGGTTTATTTAAATTGTACTTATGTTTAGTCCCACCCAGGATTCCTCTGTCACAATGTGCGTAATCGCCATTGCATCAATCATCTATGCCGCTTTCTACCCCTCCAAGAACCTCACATCGCAAAACAGTGTTCTATTCACCACGGTCTAGGCCTTCCCTGGCCCCAGGTTTTGACCAACATGCCCAACCCCCATCGCAGCTCTCCAGTGGACAGGCCTTTAACAGCTCATTTAACAGAGTAACTCACAACGAGGATTTAATGGAGCTCCTGCTTAAGCTGTTAACATCATTGCCAAATGGAGTGATTTCTTACCGCACGACGTCGCGCCTCTAATGTTGACCCTTGTCGAGAAACTGTCTTATCCAAACGGACCGCTTGGACACTTTTCTACAATGGAATAGTCGCAGCCTTATTCCAAAGAAAAACAGACCTTATCCAGTTAATAAATGACCACTCTGTCTCTGTAGCGGCTATCTCGGAGACCTGGTTGAGACCCGATTCTCTTTTTAGGGTCTCCCGCTTTACATGCCTCCGGGAGGACCGCGTTGACGGACGCGCAGGATGTGCCTTATTAATTAAAAACTGTTACCCTTTCGCTAAAATTCCTCTTCCTTCTCATTCGAATGGGATTAATGCAGTAGCCGCTAAGGTAATGGGTATTGGCTTCATTTCTCTTTATATTCCACACCCGGAACTAGATCTCATTCCTGAACTAGCGGCTATTTTATCCTCGGTCCTTCCTCCTCTTATTGTAGGTATAGATTTTTATTAGTCTTTTTTGGAGTGCAAAAAAGCGAGACATTTAATTTAAAAAAATGGTACTGTCAGACTTAGGTTTGCCAGACTAATAATACATTTTGTCGGTTATTTACAAATACACCAAAAACCATAATCGAAGCTCAGGTCTAGTAATTTTAAGCTGGTATCCTTATTTTTACGTTTGACATTTGAGTTTGTCATTTCTGTCTCCGGAATGGAAAAATAGGCTTTAGTAGTAATATGTCGAAATAACTTCAGCTCTCTTGCCACATCACTATTTATGTTAGTGTGTGAAAAAATATATAATTCTATGCATACTAATATTACAAATGCGAAAGTTACTCTGTCTGTCTGTTACCTCCTCTTGCTAAAACTGTTGAACGGAATAAGATGTAATTTGGTATGCAGATAGTTTGACTCCTGGGAAAGGACATAGGATAGTTTTTCTCCTAATTCTACGCAGACGAAGTCGCAGGAAAAAGGTAGTTTTATATACATTATTATATCAGATCATATAATTGATAGCCACGTGTAGAAGTTTAAAATTGAAAACGGCTCTGACTCCAGCGGCGCCTCTGATTCTGAATTTATTCTAATAAGTCGCTTTCTGGGTCCGATTGGATGCCCCTACTCGTATGGACACTGAATATCTGGATTCTGATTTTGATAACCATGACTAAATGTAAATGAAAATTACAATGCACTTTCATATAAAAAATAAAGAGATGTCAATCCACATTGTTCAGACTATACTGAACTGTTGCCATAATAATGAGAGTAATAGCGCACTCTAGACAATGGTCATATATTCCTGGTTAGGTTTTATATTCTATTGTTATTTTGATATGATTTTTTAATAAAAGGATTAAATATGTAACTGACAAAGAAATCTAATCCAACATAATGATTGCGATTAGGGAATGCAGCCAGTAAATATTTAGTATGAAAGTTACCAGTAATTTACCGGTTAGCCGGTAAATATTGTACAACTTTTTACCGGTTTGCATTCCCTAATTGCGACTCTCACCCGTACCGAGTTAAGAGTTTCTTTATATCGTGTGTACAATACTACTAAAATCAAGAGCAAGATAACATGGATATTATTCAAACATAAAATCCAGTCTTCAATACTCTTGACTACATGTATGTAAATGTATAGTTTGGCAAAAGCCCTTGTCACTGGAGTTCCTTGCTTTTATTTTAAACTAGTTGTATTAATAAAAATAAAAAAATCCATTATTATATCCTACTGCCACTGACAGAATTGGTTTGCCACACTATAGGGAGAAAGTAATACACATAAAACAAAGTGTTACTATAAGAAGTCAGTAAAATAATTTAGTTAGAAAATGTGCAGTACCTTGACCAAAATGCTAAGAATAAAAAGAAGTGTAAAATATAATTGTCAGGCGGCTCACCTCACACCAGTAGTCCCAGCGCGGGTTGATGTTGTTGTCGATGTGCTTCGTCTTCCACTTCTGCGCGCCCACCGTGATGATCGCGTACGGATCCGACTTACCCTTGCCTTCATAAACACAATGACAGACTGTGAACTACACAATTAGACACAGCTAGACTCTCAACACAAACACACCTATAGTGCGTTGACGTGGGTAAGTAAAAAGTTACGCAAAGTTGTTCTAGTATTTAATAAAGCTCTAATCTGCTACATTATTGTCTTTGAAATGTAGTGCAGGATATTGAGCACGGTTACAGCGTGCTTAAGGGCCAACTGTAGGTACCAAAACAACTAAGTTAAACTTAACTTAGACAAACAACAATACGCTAACACGAATATAATCCGATAATGCAGTCGGAAGATGATTTTAGGATATTTTAGACGAAAAAACCTAACCAGATCGAATTAGGGCTCATTAGAAAGTTCTTTTGGAAGCCTGATACGTAAATAGACGTAAAGGTAAGCCAAAAACGTTTGTTTAACACTGACTTGTATTTGAAGGTATCATAGTAGAAATAAATAATTGCATGTTTAATAATGCCCAGGATTCTACTCACCTAGCATAGAAATATCCTTCTTCATGAGATTTTGAGCTTGCACCAAATGTATACGCAGCACTCCCTGAAAATATCAGATTACGTTGTAAATAAAATGTAATTAATGTAACCAAAATGTTTGTTTTTAGGAGTAAAGCATAGCACCTCGGTCAGGCTTTATTAACTTTTGAGAAGGATAAGATTCTTTGTTTAAAACGCAACTTTATGCACCGTACGTGCACTTATTGCTTACACTTCAAAAGAAACAGTAGAGCGTACAACTAGCTCGCCATCAGTTAGTCTCGACTCTCGATCTTCATTGGTTACTGGCTAGACTCTTGCTGTGGTTCATAAGCCCACCAAACATTATTTGGACATCATCGTTATTACGTGTTAGAAAGAGACGTTGGCTACGTTGGCACTGACAGGCGACTTTCAGACAAGATGCTTAGCGCCTCGCTTGTCACCGAGCGATAACGAACGTTCGAAATTGTTCAGAACCAGTCTAGCAAGTCGCCTGTCAGTGCGGATGCAGCGTTAAGAAGACTGATATATAAGACTCACCTCGGGCTCCGGCATGCGCAGGTCGATGGTGGGGATCTCGTCGCTCAGCTTTATAGGCAACTTGTTGGGCAGCACCATCATGTTGGCGATCTGATCCACGATGCAGCGCCGCAGTATGTCACTGAAAACGTTACAGAAGGATGCCGTTAAAAATTCGCATCCTTGATAAAACAACGATGCATCTGTCATTAAAACAATATGACAGATGCTTCGTTGTTTACGCATACCAAGTACACAAGCTACACTACTACTACGAACCAGGGATCGGATACCGGTATTTCCTCCATACAAAAAGAACAGAATTATTTGGTTCTTTGGCTTATTAATCCATTGTTAATGGGGCAATTTAATAATACGAAGTTGTTACCTACATAAAAAATTGAGTCCTACATAACGTGCATACAATATTCTAAATTATTGGGCTATTTCGTGATTTTTAAAAATCCGGTCCTCATCCTTGGTACGATACGAACATTACTTTGACAAACCTCACAAGATTATAATAGTACACTGTGCATCTAGGGCGGTAAGAAGGGCATTGCTGACGAGGGTCTATTGAAGCCCGACGCCGTAGGCGGAGGGCTTTAAATGACCCGAGTTAGTAATCCCCTTACTGCCCGTGGTACACACAATGTTTTTCATCACATTTGCGAGGAAATAAATAAACTCTATACAGGTAAAGAAACAATAATGATAAGCGGTAGTGTAGTTGCACAGTCCAAAGTACTCCGGAGTGACTACGTGCTGCGAGCGCGTGGGAGGCAGGTCCTCCGCGAGCTCCGGGCGGGCGGTAAAGTAGGATGAGAATCCTTTAAAACCATGGGAATAATACAGCTCTTTAAGTGTAAGTATGCTTGCATATAATATCACCATTTACGAGCAGGTGTGATGAAAAATGTATTATCATGATTTTGAGCAATTCTACTGAGATTACGCTTGAAGAAAAATATTCTAGACACGATTACTAAAATATTATATATTTAATAAAAATAATAGATAGAGAAAAATATTATCTTCGTCAAACTGTTTTTTCAAGCACAAATAAGTAAGTATTGGTGAGTGAGTTTTAAATCGCATTATGTAGTAGTACTAGTAGTACACGCGCATCTATACACATATCAGTGGCGGGGCGTTCATAGAACTCGGTTCTTGCCGGCCCCCCTTGCGTGGGCCAATCTAGCACATTTTTCCTTAAAGACTCAAAGAAAATAGCGGGTCAAATTAGCTCGGGCTTGCCCAAAGAACATTTTGACGCTCCGCCACTGATACATTTACGTGTAGGTATATGTATAGTATTTTTATGCGTGTATAGGGCTATCCCCAATACCGGATTAGTATCTAGTTTCAGTAACGCCCAATGCTATAGTCATTAGTGTCATTACGTACCTATACAGGAAACTTAAAATTGCGTTAGCAAGCCGTGCGCATAAAGGAGTGATGTAGACATTTGCGAGAACTTTGTTCAGATCGATTTGTCTGATGGCGTATGTAATTTGATTCTGACAGCGTAGAGTGGAATCATTGACCTCTAATCTAGGCCACACCACTTTACTAAGTACCAGCATACCTACTTACATTATCGATTGTTTTGACTCAAATAGCGTAGACAATTAGTGATAGCATCCAATAGTGTCTTTTAACCAATTTAGTGACTAGTATTCTTTAGGTTCGATAAATAGCATCTATGGCGCTGTGAGCAATATTAAATGTGTGCTGTTTATGGCAACAATTTAAATTTAAAATCGGCGGAACATCTATGGAACAATATTTCCGACGGCTTGGCAACTTTTTAGTAGTGTCTAACCGAAACACGATTTTTTGCCGAAACCGAAACCGAATATTCCGTTTTTTTCTAATTTCGGTCGAAACCGAAACAGAAATTTTTGAAGACGTATCAAAATATTCAAAATTACTGTACAAATCGTAAGGAAAAGGTTATTGCAAGGATTTCTTATATGAGAACAGTTACTTTTACTGTTAAACAAAATAAAAATCGGTTATTTTTAATGCTATTTGCATTAAAAATACCCGATTTTTATTTAGATATAATTTTTTTATAATTTAGATATAATTTTTATGTAGATATAATTAGAGGTAAATTATGAAATTTTAAACAAAATCAAATCAAATCTTTAAACTTTTAAACAAAGTTACCTAATTAATACATTACCTGGACAAAGTCAATTGCAAGATAAATCACAGCTTAAACATAAATCAACTTTTACATAAATTATAGTATTATCACTGTAATCAGAGATCTTTAAACAAAGTTTTAGAATAATACCTCGTGTGACAAAGTCAAACATCATCATCATCATCATTTCAGCCGAAAGACGTCCACTGCTGGACATAGGCCTCCCCCAAAGATTTCCACAGTGACCGGTCCTGCGCCACCCGCATCCAGCGGACTCCTGCGACCTTCACCTGGTCATCAGTCCACCTTGTATGGGGCCTACCTACGCTGCGCCTTCCGGTACGCGGTCGCCACTCGTGAACCTTTCCGCCCCAACGGCCATCGGTTCTACGTGCAATGTGCCCCGCCCACTGCCACTTAAGTTTAGCGATTCGGAGAGCTATATCGGTTACTTTGGTTCTGCTGCGGATGGTCTCATTTCTGATACGATCTCGCAGAGACTCCTAGCATAGCTCTCTCCATTGCCCTTTGGGTGACTTTGAGCCTTCTTATGAGGCGCATTGTAAGCGACCACGTTTCAGTACCGTATGCCATCACTGGCAACACACACTGATCGAAGACTTTCGTCTTCAGGCACTGCAGAATATTGGACGAAAAGATGTGTCGCAGCTTCCCGAATGCTGCCCAGCCGAGTCGGATTTAACCTCTTTCTCAAAATTGGACCTACCTAACTGGACAGTTTGTCCTAGGTATATATAATCGTCTACAACTTCGAGTGTAAGGCCTCCGATTGTCACTGGAGTTGGTGCTACATGGATATTTGACATAACTTTCGTCTTATCCATGTTCATCTTAAGACCAACTCGCCCGGAGGCTCTACTGAGGTTCACAAGCATCGTACTCAAATCCTCCATGGTCTCAGCCAAGACTACTATAACGTCAGCGAATCGAAGGTGAGTGAGGTACTCGCCGTTTACATTGATGCCTAGCCTTCTCCAGTCCAGAGTCTGGAAAACATCCTCCAGTGCACCGGTAAACAGCTTGGGAGAGATGACATCTCCCTGCGTGACTCCCCGCTGCAGCGGAATAGGCTTCGAATTCTGGTCTTGGACTCGGACCGACATAGTGGCGCTCTCGTACAAACACTTCAACACTTCGATATAGTGGTAGTCTACTTGGCACCGTTTTGGAGATTGTAGTACCGCCCAGGTTTCGATCAAATAAAAGGCTTTCTCGTAGTACACAAACAGAGGGGCAGGTTTTAACTCCCTTGAGGTGAGACGCAATTTTGCGCTCCTTTCTACAACGTGTAGCACCTTGAGAGGTGACTCCGATTGTTCCGAACTGGGGGCGCAATTACTGCGTCTTCATGCCCCTACACCGACTAGAATACATTTTCGGCCGCGTGACCGCGGTCTACTGGTAGTGCCGATGTCCCGAACTGTGTCTCGCAGGAATTCTCCCCTCGTTCGTCCTCTGCGCCTTCTGAACGAACTCCTTGCATCAGCACCCGAGTGTGATTTGTTTGCTGACAGGTGGAGTGAAGTGCGCGATGAATGTTTAAGATTCTGTGAGATGATGGATGTACGTGTCTCAACAGTGTAATTGTGTTACTTTTATTTACTGTTTAGCTTGGCTAAATGTTTCTAAAGTTTCGCAGTGATTTAGTTTAGTACTGTCATGCTGTGTATACTTACTTGTTTTATAAAAAATAAAAAAAATTATACTCTTCGGTCTTCTGTATAACCTGACGAAGCGTATGGATGTGGTCTACGGTACTAAAGCCTCTTCGGTAAACCGGCTTGTTCGGGAAGCTGGAAGTCATCAAGCCTGCGTGCGAGACGATTCGTAATGACTCTTGGAAACAGCTTGTAGACATGACTCAGAAGTGAGATGGGTCAGTAGTTCTTCAGTAAGGCGTTGTCGCCTTTTTGAAGAACAGTACCACCACACCTCCGCTCCATGCCTTTGGCGTTCTCCCTTCCAGTAAGACGGAGTTGAACAACTTCTGAAGGGCCGTAAGGATCGGTTTATCACCCGCCTTCAGAAGTTCGGCTGTAATTCCGTCTTCACCAGGCGCCTTGTTGTTTTTGAGCTGTTTAAGAGCCATTCTAATCTCATACAGGCTGATGTCCGGGATGTCTTCGGTAATTTCGGTATAGTGTCGGGCCAGTCTAGCTCTAGGGTCTTCAGCCAGACCAACTTCGGGTCTGCGAGTAGACGTGTATAACTGTCCATAAAAGCTTTCTATCTCACTCAGGAGCTTAGCTTTGGATGTGACGATTCTACCAACCTCAGTTTTTAACTTAGCGAGCTGGCTTTGACAAAGTCAAACATTGCAAGAGAAATCACAGCATTCATGCTACTTTAGCTTTGTCAAAAAATATGAAATAATTAAATTTTAATCAACTGTCTTTCTCTACATAATTATTAAATTATCACTTCAATCAGCGATCTTGAAACAAATTTACCAAGATCGTTACAGTAGTCATGCTACTTAAACACTAATCAACTTTTACATACACTATAATAGGGTTAATAAGGTATTCTTTTACTGCAGTTATCAAGACTTCACTAATTCGCGGCATAGGTATTATATTATTCAAAACAAACAACCTATTATTCTCACTTCTAAACTAAATCCACAATCCTAATATCAAACGTATTGTTCATTAATCACAGCATAAAATGCAGTAACGGATTCTAAAAAGTAAATAATAATTTAATAAATAAACATCACTCAACATATTTTGTCGCGCCCCACGTGGTTCACAAACCAACGTTACAAACTGCATGCATACTACTGTCGCTGGTCCCAGCTGGGCCGGCCGCCGATGCATTACCTATACCTACCCCGCTGAGCGCGCCTGAATTAAGCCGAGCGCTCCCGATGCGAGAGCCGCGAGAGGCCGCGAAGTAATTTCGGCCGGCCGGATTCTGGCCGAAACCGAAACTTCGGCCGAAATCACTTTTTTGGCCGAAATTGGCCGAAACCGAAACTTCGGTCAGACACTACTTTTTAGCTGAGTATATTTAACTGTTAAAACTAGAGAAAAAAAGAAATCCACATAAGTTTCGGCTTCCCTACGAATGTTTTGTCTCACCGCTAATCGTGTAGTCGATTATGCGTTAAATTAGACGGGTCTCTGACTCTCTGTTTGGAGTTGGGCTGCGTAATTTGAACATTCACGAGATTGTAGACAGTGATACCTCAAGCCCGGCATGTCCAGCACGTCGGCCGCGCCCACCAGGTTGAAGTCGATGGACGGGTTGTTGAGGAAGAACACTTGGAGCCCGCCCACCAGCGGGATCTTGGTAATGAGCGGCTTCATCACCACGCGGACCATGCCGTGGATCTGTACAAAAAGGGCACAGTTATTTCTTCCATACGATATCTCGAACTAGTACTTTTAATTGTAGAGTAAATAGGAAGGTGAATTAAACTAATGATAAATTAACGGTATCAGGCGAAATGTGAGGACCTGTAATTGGCTTTATGTAATTTATTCCTATTACTACTATGTTTTCTGTAAGCTGTTGGTACTCCTCATAATAAATTAAGAAAAAAACACACATGTAGTATAAAAAATATTTGTTTTATCAATTATCACATAATTCTCTCTCCACTACTCAATACTAAGCGGGAAACGAATTATTAATTACTTAAATTTTGTTTGAAAATATTAATCTAATTAAGTTTACTTTAAAATGTACACATTCTAAAAATAAACACGTGTTATTTGCTGATTTATTTACCTGCAGATCCTTTATACCTCCGCGAATACCTTGAAGGACGAATGAAATATCACAGTCCCCAGCGTAACTGTAAGGAAAAATACTGGTTAATTATCAATAGACTCTTAGTCAGTAATTTTCACTGCAAATAATACTGGGTTCACTTACAAGAGATCAATATCCATGATGATTTCGTCCCTCGAAAGATTCTTGTCGTAGACCTTCACGCCACCGACTCTAGGTGCCTACAAATGTTACATACTGAATACCACATTCACTTGAATGAACATACCTTATTTAATAATATTAAATGCTCATAAAGTTATTTTATGACATTTAAATATTTACGGAGCCCTGAGCGAGTCAGGAATTTAAAAAATGCAATATTATCCGCATTCAAGACATAGGTAAGTACATATACGATTTTACCTATTGGTATTAGACTAAATAAATCGTGTCATCAAACCCAGATTCTAATAACACCTAGTAATACTTTTACCGACCTAATTCCAATTGCTTTCATGAAGTCTGGCATTGCTATTATGAATTTGGTGCCCATGAGAATTGGATAAATTGACATCACTAAATTAATTTTGGCCACATGCCAACTAGCTAAAACGAAATCCACGATGACATGGCTGGTGTTAGGAACTCGTGCTACGTCGTCCGCTGCGAGTTCATAATTTATTGAGTGAATTGGATAAATATACTCACAATAGTGCCTAGGATCGCGCGCTCAAATTTGAACCCGGTCATTTTGAAGTTAGCCAGACTCTCTGCCACGGCTGGCCCGATGGTTTCCTTCAACAGGTTTCGCGCGTAATGATTTACGTTTGGCCATACTTGGAGAATAATCTGTAAGAAATAATTAGATTACCAAACGTTCATATTATTAAAAGGAGTCATATATGTGTCTTCTTAACGGTTGGTATACTTGCCCTATTCAACCATTCTGCGCGTTCCACGTCAGGAAAGAACACCTGTAAGGAAAAATATCCTGATAGAAGTTCTGACAACGTAATGCTCTACAGGAAAGCAAGTATCTGCCACTTCATTGGTACACACTTTTATTGCTGAGAGCTCTTATTTTTTGCACTTCTATCGATTGCTCCTAAAGACCTTTCCAATGCGCCCTAACTTGATGTGTCTGCTTCTTTCCTCGAGGAATTCCTTACGTTACCTTCTGACTGCATCATCAGACTGGCTTGGTTTTATGTATAGTAGGTATGGCATTGTCAAGTAAATTTTACAAGGATACTCATTTTTAATGGCAATGTGTTCAAATTAAGAAAAAAATACAAACAACTCCTTGCTTAGTAATAATAAAGCAGTACCTAATTAAGAGTCAATCTTTGTCCAGACAGTAGTTACCCATGCAGGCAGATCGTCGATTCTCGCCAACACGACGTCCTTCTCGCTGGAGACGGCGGTGGCCTTGGCCAGCGAGCGGCGGTACTCGCTGTCGCGGCGCCACTGGTCGCGCAGCACCGACAGCACCACGGGCCCGATCAGCCACGCCACGCTCCACTGCATGTAGCCCACCAGGTACACCGCGCCGACTATTGACACCTGCACACATATGGCTCGTAAGCAAAAAAGGGTAACGCTTTCAACGTATTAACCAGCGTGCAGCGTTGCGCAGTTATAAGCTGACGTAACATATGCTGAGCCCGTTCCTTTTGTCACGCATAGTACCTAGATAATACTGAAATTGTATTGTACACACTATATTGTGAATATTTCCGTGACCGTGGCAATAAATTTTATTTTTCATTTTCTTTTTTTTTCTTTTTAACTGCATTAACTTGTGGTTATTCCCGAACGTAAAAAATTTTGCTCATATTCGAACTTAGATATAATTTTGGGCTCATTTAACCACCTGCCAAATTTCACGGCGGTCTGTTTCACCACGCTTACAATGTCGGCTGCATACTATAGTAGTTTATGCAACAGTGATATAATAAGGGTTCTAAAAACTTGAGGGTCGCCGTTACAAAACGAGGCGAAGCCGAGTTTTGTAATAATAGACTCGAGAGTTTTAAGAACCAATTATGAGCTGTTAGTTGCATACCCTAGTTTTTCTACGACAGCTAAAATAGCGTAAAAAGCAAAATCTAGAAACGTGGCAGAATGGGGAAGATGTTGTGCCCACTATAGATATAAAAAAAACAACAACAGTGCTCATATAGTCTGACAAGCCAAGGCCGCAGTAGATTTTTTATTTTATTTATATGCCTCCCTTTTTTTTCATATCGAAAAAAAGGGACGCACATAATTTAAAAACAAAATCTACTGCGGCCTTGGCTTGTCAGACTATATATTGTATGAAAATCCATAGGAGCAGTGTTCTTATGGAATACCATAGACAACGTTATAGTGTATACTTTTTAAATATCGCTGTCAGTCATCTAATTGACAGATAGAAGTGCTGGAGTAGAAAAAAGTTCATAGAAACGTTGTGACAATTGTCGCAATGGCAGCGTGGTGAAACAGGCTGCTGATCAACAATACTCGAGTTACCTATCGTCGAACAAACATGCAGACATACAACGGAATGTCCAAGTAGATTGGGATCGATTAGATATTGAACTCTAGCATCATTAACTCTTGGGTACAAGACGCTAACTTCGATTACAGTTTAAAGATTCTGAAATGTCACAAAACTAAAACTGTACCCTAATGTTATAAAGTTGAGTTTGTTCGTGGCCAAATTACATTTAGGAAGTTCTTATCTTATCTCTATTGGTTGTTTGTTGTATTTTAATGACCGGTAATATAGCAATAAGATGCGGTGCGTTCATTCAAATAATAATAAAATCTTTATGATTAGCGCGACACATTGGCAACTTGCAAGAGAGAAATCTAGTTTTCAGTATATTATACATAGGTTCATTAACAAGTGTAAATACAATAACTATTCTTTGTTGAACATACACTATCGTAAGTAAAAGTAATTGAACTACTAGTGGTTCGCCCCGAACGTGAACTCGCAACCCCTTTATCTTAGCAACCCCTTGACCGATTTGGCTCATATTCGAACTTAAAAATTCTATTCATGTCATCTTACCGCCTGCCAAATTTCACGACGATCTGATCGACGATACTCGAGTTATCGTCGAACAAACATACATACTTACATACATACAAACGACGGAGTGTCCAAGTAGATTGGGAGACCTCACTGGCTTCGCTCGCTCGTTCGATTGTATATACATATCGTCGTCTAAAAATCATAGTAGAAGCTTGGCTTGGTTTGGAGTTAGGTCGATCTTTATTCTGTGTATGATTTCTCTCAAATATGTATTATTAGGTAATATGTAAAATTAATTATCGCATAGGTACCAAATCGCGCATAAATAACCGAACTCGCGCTTATTGTATTATAAATTGAATAAGCTTGTTAGGTATCACTTATTGCAAATGAGCGAACTGTAAAAACACCCGTAACCGCAACCACGGCAACCATAACATGGTCGGAAACCATAAGAACCTACATTCCATTACATTCTAATTACTGGAAAAAGCAATAAGTGTCTGCTTTCTGTGTAATAGGCACCAATAAACTAATAATCTAGTGATGATGTCACCCTCTACAAATGTTTCGCTCAATGTCAGTATACCTAACTTCCTGCTACATATACACATCTACATACACACGCGTTCAAAAGTGCATAGGCAATTTATGAATAAATTATAAGCTTACTGTTGTTTGTAAATGGTACACGGTATGGTATAATGTATGACTTTGGCTTTATTAAGCAAATCGATAAAATAGCAGGAAATTTTATTCAGTAGTTCCGAATTTGAGCTTCCCAATAATTTGAGTTATCCCAGGGGCGTTGCGAATTAGTGTTATCAATATAGATCCTAGAGCTAGACTTAACTTATATCTACTTCATACTATGTATTATACTGGTGTTGTAATAAAACTATGGAGTACAAAAAGTTGCTTGTCGGATTTACTGATAAGAGATTATGGCTGATTAAGTCATTCTTTCTTTAATCTGACCATAAAGAATCTGACCATATATTTTTTATGACATAGTACGAGTAGGTAAACAAGCAGACGATTCGCCTGATAGAAATCGATTACCGTCGCCTAAGGACGCTCGCAATACTAGGGTGATTGTTAATGCGTTGCCGCTTTAAGATGGGCGATTACCCTTTTTTCTTTAAGGTTTGAAGGGGATTTTACTGTCACTCCACGGTCCCCTGTATTCTTTAATTGACAATCTATTTTTTTCGAAATGGTAAGCTACTTATATTAATAAGGTAATAACTTATTTTTTATAGTATTATTTTATGGTAGTTATCAAGGTCGTCCACATTATATATGTTTAGATGAAGTTTTTAAGTTGTTAAACAAGCCTTCGAGGTCAGATAGCGCATCAGTGACTCAATAACGGCTGGTCTTAGTACATAGTCTCCATGACGTCAGGTGTTCTCCCTGACTCACGCGGCGAATCATTGTTGGCTTGGGAATAGAGATATTAAGATGCAAGAAAAGTTATGTGATAGTAAAGAAATATTTTAAAATGTAACAAAAAGCAGTTAAGTATCTTATATTGCACATTCATGTGTCACAGCGTTCTTACTCAGTAACCATAAAGCATATGTAAATTAAATACAATTTAAGCTAGAGGTAAGTATTTTGTTTTGAGTGCTGTTACAGTTATACGTACTCGTATCAATATTTTTACAGGGGCACCCACACCTAGTCACGCGAATAAATGCTGTTATTATATCTACGCGTGGTAGGGTAAATCGCCAATAACTGGCCACCGTCCTATAACTGACTACCAGTAAAATTAAAGCAGAGCTCATTTTTAGGGTTTCGTAGTCAACTAGGAACCCTTATAGTTTCGCCAAGTCTGTCTGTCTGTCCGTCCGTCCGCGGGTAATCTCAGTGACTGTAAGTACTAGAAAGCTGTATTTTGTACGAATATGTATATCGGTCACGCCAAGAAGTGGTAAAATAAAAAGTGGTTATAATTATTTTTTTAGGGTAGGTACCTCCCCTACACGTAAAATGGGGGGTGATTTTTTTTCGTTTCAACCCTAGAGTGTGACATATCATTAGATAGGTATTTGAAAAATAATGAGGGTTTTCTAAATACTGGTTTTGATAAAGTTAAGTTAATATTTTCGGACATAATCGCTCCAGAAGTTTAAAAAAATGCCCCCTCTATCTTTTGAACTATGAGTTCAAAAAATATGAAAAAAATTACTAAAGTAGAACTTAATAAGAACTTTATTGGAAAAATATTTTGAAATTAATTGGTTGAACGGTTTTTGAAAAATTGTACAAAATAATTTCTGAATGAAGTTTGTAATTTAACCGTAGTACTATTTTTTTATCTTGCGTTCTTAATTCATCATCCCTCACGTATCTTCCTTCTAATAAAAAAAGAATGATTCAAATCGATTCACGATATGTTAACCCCGAAAACCCAACATACATAACCCGTTTAGTTTGTATAAATTAGTAACCCAATTTCCCGAGATATGGCGCTGAACCGTGGTCTACTTCGCGCTGTTAATTTTCCGGAGTTGATGGGGTCGGGACGGGTGTGATCGAAAGTATCATCGAATTGTTAATTATTATAAGCATATTGAGCATGGTATGGTATCTATTAAAAAAACTTTTTAAAGTAGCCTATTGTGACGGACGGTAAACTACGGAACTCTACAGCATGGCTCGACATGCTCTTGGCCGGTTTTTATTGTAAGTTTTCAATTACTGGCCGCACTTCAATAATTGGCCACTTCTTACAAAAATGTAACCATGTGTGTGACAAGGGAGGGAATCAAAATATCATAAAATTCGTGTGACGTAAATGACGTAATTAATGAATGAGAATGGATTACTGGCGATTTACCCTACTAAAAATGAAATCTGTTCAGCTATTAACAGAGTTCATTTATTTTGTAAGTTTTCAATTACTAGCCGCCCTCGAATAATAGGCTACCAGGCTACTTCTTGCAAATATGTACTCTATTTATAAGTCACTAGGATTCATTTTTGATATTAAGTGGCTAATTACTAAAGTGTAGCCAGTTACTGGCGATTTACCATATTTTTTATTGAAATTAAATAATAACTAACTATTTATTGAAATTAAAAACTTTAAAATGGATTAATCACGTATATTCACACCGAGAGCTGTGAAGGGTTCGAAACCTAGGGTTATGATTATGATGATAATATACGCAATGAATCGATTTTAAAGTGTTTCATTTTTTTTTAATCGGCCAAGTGCGAGTCGGACTCGCTCACCGAGGGTTCCCTATAAAATTTATGTTGCAACTATACCTAGAATTGGAAGTCAGCCACATGTATCGACAGATTGGGTCAGTCGTTTGTACGGCATGGAGTTAGTACGCGAGTTTGTTTTTCCTTGATATTTCTTCATGACGTTAACCAATTTAGTTTAATTATAGAACAGTAATTTAATCAGATAACAATAAATTTGAAGAAAAATAAACAATCGAAGTTGGCTAAATTTCAACTTTTGTTCTAGGAAGTTTTTTTTTATTTTATGATTGAAGTTACGGTCAATGTTATATTTTTCGTGTAATATTTATGATAATATTAATCCTTCATAAACTGCGGAGATATAGGGGGGGAATGTTTTTTATTTACATTTTCGTTTATACATCAAAAAAATTTAATTATGAAAAAAATTGACAATTGTTTTAGAATGTGCAAATCTAGCCCTTTAAAATCATACCCCACATGACCCAACAACGAAACTTTAAATTTTTGCCCCCTCTTTTATCGGGCATTTTTCATAAAAATAAATTAAAATGTATGATAAATCCTTTCTCAATGTGTCTGCATTAACTTTGTTCATAATTATTCCAAATTTCAAATCGGTAGCATAAGTTGTTCTCGAGATATTTAGCAATGCGACAGACCGACTGAGTCGGACCATAAGGATTCCTTTTTTACCATTTTGGTACGAAACCCTAAAAACAAATGGAGTTAAATGTAGGTACACAATACATCATATGTATTTTAGTACAAATTTAAAATGTCTCAAAAAAAGATTACTTATATGAATATTTTCAGAAAAAAAGTTCTGAAAGTCTAAAAAGTTTGTCGCCTCTAGTTTAATTTATGAAGGGGTGGCCAAATCTAATACTTTCAGAAGTATAGGGCAAAATGCGAACTTAATACGAAACAATTTTGAACATGAATTCTGAGCCATTTTCGAGTTCTCATTAAAAAATATTGTTTAACAAAAGGATGTAAGTAAGGACCTTGAAAATGTGCCCTTTTGATTGGACAGTTTCCAATTTGTATCAAGATACATTACCCTCCATTATGTGTTGTCCAACTTACATATGGCAGATTTTTTAAAGTTACTGGAAAAACTATAGCATATACCTTTATTTATTTATTCCTGATGACATACAAAATAATTACTTCAAAGTTAAAATTCTGGCAAAGAATTTCAGCCAAGCAATTTTTTACTGAAATAAAATCTAGGCAGCTCAGATTATTGTTGATGAAGAGAGATAAAAATTGATAATTAAAAGAGAATTGATTTACAATTCCTTTTATATTGTATAGTGGGTAGACTGGGTAGTAAAAAAATGTTAAAAAGTTTAATGACAAATGTTGCAGTCTTAAATTATAAATTATATTTTATTTTGTCTGACTAGGTACACAGAGAACCACTAAAGTTGTTTCTCTTGTTCCTGAAAATGGTAACATATGACTGGAGCCTAAGGTCTGTAGTGAGTTATGTTGGCTTATGGCTACAAGCCATTACTAGGCCCATTGCCCTAGACTATCATGGAGAGTAATACAACTGCAGACCTAAATGTAACTGTAACTTTGGAAATTATATGTTAGGTATTTTGACTGTTTTATTTTCCATTCTAGTAAATGATTTGAAAAGTGTCCATTTCTAAGGAAGAGGAGTACAGAACATTGTCCAACTATATTACAAATGTATAATTTGACTAGACAGTTTTGCTATTTTAAATTCCACAAGGCGGCAAAAATTTGTAGCAGTAACTAGAATAAATATTGCTCTAAAAATCTAAATAACCTTCATACTAACATTGGTTTAGCCTTATTTATTACTGTAATAGCTTGATAACATACCTTTTTAACGAATCTGTAGATCGTGGACAGCACACTACCACTGTCATCACTGCTCAGAGGCACCACTGGTTTACTTGGTGCTTGCATTTTGGTTTCACTTGCCTATAATATATAATATTAAATATAATTAATTTTTCTTAATAACTACTCAACATACTATTGTCTTCTGTTACCGCAATTGTTATTCATTGAAATTAAACACTTTAGAACGGATTAATCGCGTTTATTAACACCTACGTTTCGAGCCCTTTAAACGTAAAGTAAAAGGCTCGAAACATAGGGCCATGGTGTTAATAAACGCGATTAATCCGTTCTAAAGTGCTTACTCAACATACTTTATAATTTAGTACAATCTGCCGGTAAACAAAAACAGAAAAAAATAATTGGAGGTCAAACAAGATTGACTCACTTTTATTAATAGATTCATATAAAACAAAATATTAAAATACAAGAACATTGAGCAAAATAGGTAAGCAAGAAATAACAAGTAAAATTATTCCACACATACCATGCTGCAGAGCAATACGTTGCGGGCGTGCTAGTTGATAAAAAACTAAACAGAATACATTACTACGCAGAGTGCTACCGAAACTAACCGAATATGGCTCGAACGTCGCTATGAACCTTGGTAAAACCGCAGATATATCTACATGAAGTGCTAAAATATAAGGTTTATAAAGTATATTGTAACCTAGCAGGTAAAATTAATACAATAATTTAACAATATGAACATATAAAAATGCTGTGCATGTTCAAATCGGTCAGCCAGAGAGCCGTAAGAAAGAAATGTCAAACTGTCAACTGTACTGAGTGAGACTGACTCAACTGACAACGTATGAAACGTACCGTGCGTTTACATGCTCGGGCTCTCGGCCGAATGTTTCGGCCATGTTAGTACACGATGATTCGAGACAGACTATATAGAGAAAAGTTAAGCCAGACCAGAGACCATTTAAGTACTTTTTCAGGTAGTTTGGTTGAGTTAAAAGGTGTCTTAAATAATTTCACTTCGGGTAAAGCTATTTAAAAAGTGTCTTGAATAGTTTCAATAACCAAAGCTATTTAAAACACCGTTTAACTCACCGAAACTACCTGAAAAAGCTTAAATTGTCTATGGTCTGGCTTAAATTTTATCTATATAGTCTGTCTCGAATGAGCGTGTACTAGGGTGGGCCGAATCATCATCACGAATCATAAAATTTAAGCCAGACCATAGACAATTTAAGCTTTTTCAGGTAGTTTCGGTGAGTTAAACGGTGTTTTAAATAGCTTTGGTTATTGAAACTATTTAAGACACTTTTTAAATAGCTTTACCCGAAGTGAAATTATTTAAGACACCTTTTAACTCAACCAAACTACCTGAAAAGTACTTTAATTGTCTCTGGTCTGGCTTAAGTTTTCTCTATATAGTCTGTCTCGAATCATCGTGTACTAAAGCCCCTCATTCACGGCAGTCCGCCGGCACCTCCGGCACGTAATATAGCATCGTGAATGTCGTTGCCGGATGCGTGCCGTACGGCAAAATCCTGCTAGCTCCGCCCACCTCCTTGCAGTCCGAATTGCACTAAATTACAGTAATAAACAATTGAGAAATGCGGCAATGCAAAAAATATTCATTATTCATTATTAAAAATGAAATAAGAGATGGCGGCATTTTTTTAATTCGGGTACAGTGTATGCGCTAAAACGCAGCGCTGCACATCTTTCAACAAATAAGTGCGAATTGGACTGCCAGGCTGGGCCACTTGCACACCGTGTGTCCGCTACATCCAGCCATGCCGGAGTGCCGGCGGACTGCCGTGAATGACGGGCTTTACATGGCTGAAACATTCGGCCGAGAGCCCGAGCATGTAAACGCACGGTAAGACACCTTTTAACTCAACCAAACTACCTGAAAAAGTACTTAAATTGTCTCTGGTCTGGCTTAAGTTTTCTCTATATAGTCTGTCTCGAATCATCGTGTACTAACATGGCCGAAACATTCGGCTGAGAGCCCGAGCATGTAAACGCACGGTCACAACTTTTTGTTTGTCAAAATTATGGGCTCTATAGACGGTACAACAAATAGCATGCGATTTTTGTTAAATTGCAGCATCGATCTGATGAATTCGTTGCGTTTATATAAATATTTTTTGATTTATATAATAAGATTTATATATAAAGCGTTTCTCATTGCTTGTTTGCCGTTCGACAGAAATCATTTAATATTCTTAGCCACCATTCAGTAACCTCTTGTCTTCTTCCATCATTCGTTCTCGTCAAGTGGCCGCCCAAAGTCTATCTCCTCCTGAACTGTGCTATGGTGCCTGTACACTAAACATTCGAGAAGCCGAAAAAAGCGGCCAGCCTGGCTGTTCATTCGCGTTCTCGGCTTCTCGATTGTTTGGTGTACGTATTCACCACACATCGAGGGTTTGCGTTTTGCCTCTCACTCACACCGAAGATTTTTTTTACTGGTGCGAGCGAGAGGCAAAACGCTAATACCCGCAATGTAGAGTTATATTAGTCCATTATATTCTTTGGATGCCATTATTTGTTTACAAACCGACGCCAGTAATTCAATTCAATTCAATTATTTATTGCGTTTCATGTTGTACAATGTGGTCTTAAAACTAGGTATAGTTCAAACATGAGCTCTGTTGAGCATAGCCATTTGATAAATTCTAAAATTATAAAGTAACTCAATATATCTTAAAAACATAATAGCAAATATTAACATAAAATTATCACAAAATAAGAGAAGAAAAAAATAATAATAATGTCAGTGTAATTATAAATTGATGTCAATTGCGGATTATCAAATATTACAATATAATTTAATTAAGGATTATATAATTTTTGCAATGGAATATCATTTATTCTTCATTCAGGAATTCTTCTATTGAATAGTAGGCTTTTTTAATTAAATAGGTTTTTAGATGTTTTTTGAATAAACGTATATTGGTAATGTCCTGTATGGTATGAGGGATTTAATAATTTCGTAAGGCGTCGAAAATCACCCCAATGTCCCCAAACACTCACGATGACCAAAGAACATACCTAACATCGCTCCATGGCTGTTTGCACCACATTCATTTTCTATAGCAATCCCTTGGAGAGCCCATCACGCCTACCACGAACATCAAAATTGGCATTGACGGGAATTAGTACCTCTTTGTCACTCCAATAAGCAAGTTTGACAGAGTTGGAGATACAAATCCGCAATCGTTCGATTTTCGTGATATAGGCCCTTAGATTTCTTGTTTCTGGGCCATAAGTAAAGGCTCTCTTACACATGCTCATTACTAGCATGCTTTGTGCTTATTAGCAAGAGGGGCTGGGAGCGGGGCCCCTCCCCCTACCCCGCTTGCTAATAAGCACGCTATTAATGAGCATGTGTATCAGTACCTTAAGACTAGGCATAGACATATTAGTTGAAGTTGAAGGTGGGAGCGGGGCCCCTCCCCCTACCCCGCTTGCTAATAAGCAAGCTATTAATGAGCATGTGTATCAGTACCTTAAGACTAGGCATAGACATATTAGTTGAAGTTGAAGGTACTTACCTTCATTTATAGACATTGCGGGATTTTGGACTGAAAAAATGTCTTTTCCCCTCACTAGCTTGGAAAGCGCTGTTTTGTCTATAAAACAAGCGTGGAAAAACGCATTTTATCCACATGTGGGGAAAGTATTTGACCTTTCTGTAATTCCTATCACTTACCAGTCTTACCACCCGTCTAGTATAAGTGAGTCCTATATGCTTAATCGGATGTTCAAATCTTGTCCCGCACTTGGTAAGCTGTTGGCAATATTCAAGTACCAGGAGCGTGCTCTTACTCAACCTATGACAAATTTTGTAATTGTATGGTTTCTTCAAGATAACTTACATCTGGATAAGATTTGTAATCGTATAGTATAGTCTTTATTTTCCTCGCGATAGTGAGGGGAAAAATGTTGTATTACACTCGGCGGCAAATTTTGTTCAACTCTCGTGCTTTGAGACCCTCGTAAATAATAAATAAATTAATATTATGGGACAATTTTACACAAATCGACCTAGTCCCACGGTAAGCTCAATAAGGCTTGTGTTGTGAGTACTAGGCGACGATATATTATAATAGACGGATACATATAAATACTTATATACATAGAAAACATCCATAATTCAGGCACAAATATTCGTGATAAACACACAAATAAATGCCCTGACCAGGATTCGAACCCGGGACCTCCTGCTTCGCAAGCAGGCTCACTAACAACTAGGCTAGGAGGCCGTTTATAATGATTCCAAATTTGGTAAGGCTCATATTATATTATCATATATCTACGATCATAGGTCTCCCTTTTTCTCGAACGTGTAGATACCTAGATAAAGGGCGGCATATACGTAATCTATGATCATAGTTATGGTGAAATGGTATGGTGTTATATGGACCTTAAGGCAGAATAATTTTACTAAGAGCTAGAGTCACTTAACTCCACTGCCGAGTGCCGATTTTAAAATGTGCCCGATTTCGGTGACGCTACTGATGCTGAGTGTATAACTAAAGGAAGGTCAGAAATTCTTTATTTATTTTTATAAATTATAATACGTTAAAGTATTTTTCAATTGTTTATTCATTAAATTATTTTAAAAATGTCATAATAAGGAACAGAAAAATGAGATATCAAGTTCTTAAGTAGGTACTAGACTCTAGCAAGTTAACTATTACATTGACAGGTTGACTTGATTAGTGTGATGCACCAGTTTATTGGACTATTCGTGATTTCAAAAATATCACAATTTGATTATAACCACTTAAAAAATAATATATATATATGACATATACATAAGTATCTGAATGTCATGAAATGAAATTTATGATAAGTTAAAATTTTAAATAGTTTTACTTAATTTTATATTAAATTAAAACTAATGTACTTAATTGAATATGCATGCTCTTAATTTGTAAATTGTAACATGAATTTGTATATTTTATGTTTTTGTGGGAATAAACGGCTATATTATATTATTATAAGTATCAAATTTTTTTCCTAATTAGTATATTGTGCCGGCACTTCGCTCAAAGCATGTTTTTCACTTATCTCACTATGGCATATCTCAGTAATAAAGGCACTTAGGGTGAAATAAAATGAAAAACGAAAAGTTAATCTGAAACTAAATACATAACCATCCATATCATATAATGGACGCTCAAAGTAATGGCGCTGAAGTTGTTCACATTTTTTATAGAGTTGGCCCAGTTTGAAAAGCTTGCGTCGCTACCTCTCAAATATTTGTGCGAGAGTGAAACATGCTTTATCGACGACTAGGTAATTCATCGCCATACTATACTATACAATAACGAAATATCGTACATAATACGCCTCTTGTTTCCAAGTAATAATAACAGTAATATCATAAAATGGAATGTGAAGGGAGGATACATTGGTAACAATACAATTGATTTAAAAAACATCTACCAGTACACTTATGATCATAAAAAAAGATATAACATGCACTGGTTTCCAATACAGTACAATAAAAAAATAGACTGAATCATTCTCAGTCATAAATGCGATTTCATTCGAAATATTATATTTTTCAGTACAACAAATTACAATATAAAACATTTTTGAGAAGACCGATCAAGAACGAAAAATGGCACCTAATGAGATTTTCAGAATAGACTAGCACAGTAGAGCCGAATGATTAATAATTTATAATATTAGACATCGCCCACAACATTCTACAAGTTATTTTTTTACGTAATGAATCATTGTTAGAAATATTGACGACTTTTTTTGGAAAATGATAAGTTGATAACAATATTTGGGTCACTTAACTTAAAACTCGGGTCACATCATCTGTCAGATTATGCGATTGTGGTATTAAGAAAAGGTAATACCTAAGGTAGATATTTGCTGAGAGGGTCAAATGGATTTACCCGGGTTTGAAGTTATGCGATATATTTTACAGTTAAACGTATTTTAAGCCGACCCCATTAATGAAATATTTCAAATAACAAATAGAAATATTTCAAAAAACTAAAATCAGTCCCACTTACTCGCAGCCTTATTTGTTTATGTAAAAAAGATCTCTTTTAGAATTACTTATGATGTATCATGTAGTCATAGTAACTGTTCCACTTGGACGTTCCAATCAAAGTGCAGCTCAAGCAGCGAGATGCTTGACCCTCTCCAATAGCGCGTCACATGTTTTCTTGGCGTCGCCCAGCAACATGGCCGTGTTCGGGTTGTAGAAGATCGGGTTGTCCACTGCCGCATATCCAACTCCCATCGATCGTTTCATTACTACCACCTAAAAGTATTGTTTTATTAACTCGATACCACAGAACATCTCAACTACTAGACATAAGACAAGGCGCGGTCAGTTAGGGAAGTTTTCATACAAGTTTTCCATAACTGTCCCTTATTAAATTTCGTTCATGTTTAAAACCGTAGTACACCACCGTGTCCCAAGATTACGCTGACAAAATAAAACAGGATTTTTTTGAAATTGGAACAGCGCACGAATTTCTTTGTACAGAACACTAATACTTTCTTACACACTGCAGCTTTGTCACCATTCTTAAACGAACAGCTTGTTTTAATTATTTGGCCTTTATATGGATTTTTTGATGTCTTCGCAACGCAAAGCAATAATTTCCTTAAACGTAGCTGGAAACAGACTGTGTGAGATAGTCGTAGATCGCTACGTGTTAGTCATCAATTAGTGTCCAAGACTATTGTGCGATTTCATGAACTCGGGCATGTCGCAGGCCATCCAGGAACAGGAAGAAAGAGTACTTTTAGGACTCCCAGGCTTCGTAACATAATAAAGAAACGGCTTTGTCGCAAGCCAAAGTGAGAAAAATGGGTCGGGATCTGGGTGTGAAGGCGGTCGATGGAGCAAATTGTCACAAATGAATTAAAATTTTTAACAAACGTTTGCGTTTGTATATCAAAGCGAAAGGCGTAAAAAGACTGCAGTTTGCACTAGTTTCGTAAGCTATTAAAAAATAAATAGCAAAAACCATGTCAACTTATTTTTGGGCCACCCTGTTATAAACCTTTAAAGCCTTTTTTTATCGAAGGTACTTTAGGACAGCTTAATATATATATATATATATATATATATATATATTGTACATTTCGACCGACGTACCTGTTGAGATTTCCACACTTTGAGTACAGGCATTCCGGCGATGGGAGAGTTGGGGTCGGTTTCGGCGGCGCTGTTCACGGTATCGTTAGCACCTGTATCAAAATAATGAATTCGTCATTTCTAATTCTGACAAAATACAAACGTCTAGCGACTAGGTTCCCTTACTTATGAACTGAATGTTTGGGAATTCACTACATTGCCATATTGTCACCATGCCCTATTCTTTTTTTTGTTTGTTTAGGGCTTTAACAAATTTAGCTTTTGAAATCTCCAACTTAACTTGCAATAAGATGCGAAAAAGTAAACATTTCTTTGCCGTCGAATAGAAGCGAACACAAATAAAAAACCCATACCAATAACGAGCACGAGATCAGTGTCGGGGAAATCGTCGTTGATCTCTTCCATCTCCAAGACGTCATCGTAGGGCACGCCGGCCTCCGCAAGCAGCACGTTCAGCTGGCCCGGCATTCGACCTGTGCACAAAATATTTATAAGGTTATCATTTTCTACCATTGCAATCGGGATTTAGGATAAAGTGTCAACAACTCAACATGTGATTGGTTAAAATCATGTTAAGTAGTTCAATGAAAATTGTGCTCCTTAAAGAACTGTAACGATTGTTTAGGAACTTAAAGAGTCAATTAACGACTTTAACAAATACATTACCTGCAACAGGGTGGATCGCGAAGCGCACTTTCTTGCCCTGTTTCTTAAGCATGTCCACCAACTCTGCTATTGGGTACTGGGCTTTGGCAACGCACAGTCCGTAACCTATGGATCAAACAGTTATTTGTTAAAACAAAGTTAAAGGGTTTTCGGTGAACAATTAGTTCAAATATAGTCAAGATCTATAAATTATAAACCTGTTTATAATTTTAATATATGAGTCGCTTAACTTCTAACTCAGGTAATTCTATTCGAACCTCTAAGCAAATATCTACCTTATTACCTTTACTTAATACCAAAATCGCATAAATGGATTTACCCGAGTTTGAAGTTAAGCGTCTCATAATCATAAATATTATAGCATCTATTCAGAGTTCAGATGCCTTAAGCTACATTTACGGCACGCCATTCTGGTTTGATCGTGTCAATGTGAGAACACCAATAGAGATTTGCGCTGGGAATGTAAGGTTAGCTGTAACTAAAACAGCTTAAAGCCCACTTGCACTAACCAGGGTTAGGCGCTTATACGGAGTAAAGCTGTCAAATTCCATACAAAAAGACGCTTAGCTTCGGGTTAAGGATGACTCACACTAGGACGGGACGGGACGGGACGGGGCTTTTATTAGTATGGAAGGCGTCACGTGATCACAGAGCCCCAATCACTGACAGATCGGAAGTATCGGAAGGCCTCGTCCGGTGCCGGCCACGCTTTTTTTGTATGAAATTTGATCGGATCGGAGAGCACGGAATAAGCCAAAATAAATATGTAGCTACGTTAATTTATGTGGATGCAATACATTGCGTGCTGAATTTTTATGTATGAAAAAAAAAACATCTTAATTTCCTAAAGAAATGAATGTAAATAGGTTTCCTAGGTCCAATAGTAATCGTCATTAAAATATTCGCTCGAATCAAATACCCACGTTGTATAGTTTCAATAAAGTTATTTTACTTTATCTCTATCTCTTTTTTCTCGTGTATGAAGAATTAACATCCATGGGCTTCCTGCCTATAAAAAAATCGTCTAGCCCGGACACCTCGGATAGGCCCGTCCCGTGTCGGTGGGTAATCGGTGACAGCTTAGAAAGATCGGAAGCCCCGTCCCGTCCCGTGCTAGTGTGAGTCATCCTTTATGTGGCTAACCCCGGGTGGTGCAAGTGACCCTAATTTATTTACCAGGTGTAATAATGATATTGGAGGCGCGCGTGATGAGGTCGGCGACGGAGTCGACGTTGAGCTCGGTGTGCGCGGCGCCCGCCGGCCGCGCCGAGCCGCTGCTCGTCACGCCGTACCCGCCCAGGATCACGTTGGGCAACGAACGGTTCATCGCCTACAATTATTGCAAATAATACATTATTTTTCCCCTCACTAGCTCGGAAAGCGCTGTTTTGTCCTTTAAAACTAGCGTGGAAAAACGCATTTTATCCACATGTGGGGCAAAGTAATCTAATTCCTATCACTTACCACCTGTCCAGTATAAGTGAGTCCTATGAGGTCACACCTTAAATTGGTCGTGTGATCATGTCTTATCCCGCACTTGGTAAGCTGTTGGCAATATCTAAGTACCAGGAGCGTACCAACTCTATGACAAATTTTGAAATTGATTTTTGACGGTTTCTTCAAGATTACTTACATGTGGATAAGATTTATAATCGTATTTAGTCTGTATTTTCCTCGCAATAGTGAGGGGAAAAAAGTTGTATTACACTCGGCGGCAAAGTTTGTTCAACTCTCGTGCCTTGAGACCCTCGTAAAGCTCAAGATTCCATTTTTGGAATCTTTCGCTTGCTCGGATCTCAATATAAGCCCGAGAGTTAAACAACAACTTTGCCCCCTTGTATAATAAATAACTATTCTTTAGCATCCTAAACAGACCCCCATTTTAACAATATGGTTATTTATAGCTGACAACATAGTTTCGTTTTGAAATATTTTTTTACCATGAAAACTCCATTAGGTATTACGTAGTAAAGAAAATGTGTACCTTGCACATGATGTAGGAAAGAATGGCACCGGAGCTGCCGATGAGAGCACCCACGATGGTCATGAGCGAGTTGTTGAGCATGAAGCCCTCGGCGCATAGCGCCCAGCCCGAGTAGCTGTTCAGCACGGTGATCACCACCGGCATGTCGGCTCCTGCATATTTGGAAACGTTTTTAATCGCATTACATGTATTCCGACTAAATTAATTCGGTATTTACTATAGTTAATAGGGCTTGATATTTTGCAGATCTTATCAGACTTGGAACTGACTGTGATTGGACTTTAGATTAAAATAATATTTGTAAAATTGACCACAGAGTGAAATATAATTTACTACAGGGAAGTATGTATGATCAAGCGTTTAGTTAAGTACAGTATTCAACGCATTTAGCTTCAAACACGATATATATGACGGTTTCCTCAACTTTCACCCGACATATAAAGCTAACTCCACACTGTGCCTTTTTAGGGTTCCATACCCAAAGGGTAAAAACGGGAGCGTTTTACGAAGACTCCGCTGTCAGCCTATCTGTCTGTCTGTCCGTCCGTCTGTCTGTCTGTCTCTCACCAGGCAGTATCTCATGAACCGTGATAGTTAGACAGTTGACATTTTCACAGATGATGTATTTCTATTGCAGTTATGTATGACAACAAATACTAAAAAGCAGTTTAAAATAAGTATTTAAGGTGGCTTAGGGGGGTGATTTTAACATAACGATAACATAACAATAACGGCAACAGCTAGCTAGACACTTGAAATATTCACAGAATATTTAGTTATACATTCACTTTAATATTCCCATACAACGAACATGATTTTTTTTGCATTTTTTTAGATAAAGTACGAAAGAAACCCTTCGTGCGCGTGCCGGTTTTTTGTTCAACGCGGGGATGCGTCATACATAGCCAGCCCTACACATCTTCATAAACTAACAGTATCTTGATGACTAATATGGACAGCAACAGTTGAATGCGCTAGACGAAATTGATATTGGAATGACGATAAAAGTTAATGAGAAAAAGGGCACAATATTGTGGACTTAGCCTAAGAGTTCATACATTTTATAATTATAAACCTCGCACTTCGTGCAGAACGCTTACGTGAATGACTATTATGTATTTGAGGTACCGAGCGGCATAACAATATCAGCAGAGAATCGGCTAATTAGTGTGGCAAACATTGGTAATAATGTAACATGGTCAGATAAGACTTGCCGCCGATGGCAGCCGTGAGCGTGAGCCCCTGAATGCCGCTGAGCACGGCGGCGGCCGACAGCAGCGGCAGGCCCGGCACGTCGGGCAGCGCCAGCAGCGCGCCGCCGCAGCCCAGCGAGCCGGCCAGCAGCCCCGCGTTGATGGCGTGGCGGCCCGGCAGCAGCAGCGGTGCCGACGACAGCGACCCCTGCAGCTTGCCATACGCTACCAGTGAACCGCTGCAATCACACCAAGCGCTCATAACCTTACTTCATTGCTGATTGTTTAAAACTTCAGTGCGTGTCTATACAAAAGCGTGCTTTAATTCATTACATATAGAGCAGGCTCTAATGAGATGTCGTTTGCAAAAATAGCCGAAATTTTCCACATTTTTTGGACCGCCCGTTCAAAATATAGAGGGGGCACACAGACACTTTTTTCAGACTTTCAGAGCGCTTATTTCTGAAAATATCATATTCTTGATAAAGAAACCTTACAGTTTTTTTTAAGACTCATCATGACAAATCAGGCGTATCTGTAGGTGGGCAGGCACCAACTTACGTAAAAGTGATACCGCCGATGTAAGTTCCGAGGAACAGCGAGGTCTTGAGTGTGGCGGCGGTCGGGTCCAGCGCCATCGCAGGGAAGTCGTGCATGTACGTCGCCAGGCACGTCAGCACCGCGGCCATGCCCACCAAGCTACAATACAATATTACATTGTTGATTTAAGCAAATATCCCCCAAAATTATTACAGCGTGTTCAAACCCATCTAAAAGCTATCTCGACAGACGATTTCGATTAAATAAGTTCATGCCTTTGGGAGTTACGATGCCTGAGATATACGGGCGTTAAGGGACTAAAGATCAAATAAAGATTTGAGAAGCATGTCAGGAGAATATAACACTAAACGAAACATATTAGAGCGGGTCCTATGTCTCAAACTTTTAACTGCTTTTTCATCTCTTCAGCTTAACCAGCATCTTTTCTGATGCTACCCGGCAGAGAGCTCCAGAATATCGTAGTGGTGTGCTGGTGAATGTTCGCATTTTATGTACCTGTGGAAGCCAGCCACAAGTTGGGGCAGGTCTGTAATCTCGATCTTCTTGGCGATAGTGCTTCCTAACAATCCTCCGATACCGGCGACTCCCAGCATTTGCGCCAACACCTCGGCACTAGGCGTCAAGGCACCTAACGTGGCCGCAATGCCCCCCGCGACGCCAATCTACCGAGTAAAATTATTAACTCAAGCAAGATATACTTTTGAAACAGCTTAATAAATCTTTAAATTTTTTGCAACCTCATATTACTAAAGAATCGTCAAATATCCATATCATCAGTGAACAGCAAAACCCGAGTTGCCACGTTGTATTATCAACTGTATAATAAATTACTAACACAAATACTGTCTTTACAATTTGTGTTCGTTAGAAATAATTTATTAATAGGCAATAATAAGACTACTATATGCATAAGTACAAAAATTCACAGCGTCCAGCTAACCAAACAATTCATATTAAAAAAACCTCATATTTCCGGGAATACGAGTTAGTAATATAGTGGTTTTATAATATGTCTGTGTTGTCTCATTGGCTTTACAATGATCACTAGACCGAAACTAATGCCATCAAGATTACAATGAGCGGGTCTCGGGCAGAGTCTGAGCTGAACACTGTGTATGGAATTGCGTTACGAATGCCTTTTCTAATCATCGGTTGCTAAACATATTTTTATGTCAAAGTCTACGAAGAATATACAATTTTATAAACACAAATCAACTCATTTATTTTTTATAATAACTGTTCATGTTTCATATTTTAAATAGCCGCACTACTAATATATAAATTATAAGTTGAAAGAGATGTCATATACTAAAGAAAAAGTAACCAAAAGGCCCCCAGTTCTGGGCTGGAATCGAACCAGCGACCTTTAGTATATGACATCTCTTTCAGTTTATAACATAATGTATGTTTTTTTTTTATATCAGAGAACGGTAGGTAAAGATCAGAACATAACAATCCAAAATAATATAGTGGCTTTACTGGGTTATTAGGTTGGTAGCAATTATTAGTACTTATATGTAAGTAATGTTCAAATATATTTTTTTATACACAAGTTAATAAATGAATAAACGACAGGAAACATACTAAAATATGATAAGCATATAACAAAGTTTACCATTCCTAGATAGTTGCCCTTTCGCGCGGTAGTTTGCGAGCTGAGTCCCGCTAGCGCGCCCACGCAGCACAGCGAGGACGCCAAGTACGCCATTTGGTGGACCTCAGGGTAGCCCTGACAGGACAAGCAATATACGAAACATATACACAAAACATATACAGATAAGTTAAAGACACTTTTATATTCTCTCTGAAAAAGTACGCAGCTTGTCGTTAATAGCGACTAGCTATTCATTTCATACAATCATATGAAATAAATAATTATTTAGTTTTGTGATTCTATTTCTCACCTGCATAGCTGTAACTAGGTAACCTCCGAGTAAGGCAGCTGCTGGGATAGAGTACAAGTACCCATATTCTGGAGGGTCACCAGGTCTGAAACAAAGCACGCATACTGTAATCCCCCGTTTAGATATATTATAAGCAATATTTTACTATCCCGCAAAAACAATACCTTTTAAACATGTCAAGCATGCGCTGGGTGACCAAGAATCCACCAAACACGTTTACAAATGAGATGAGAGCTGCCGTGCTCGCTAACCACTACAAAACAAAAAAAAACTACATGTAACACAGACGGAAAAAAAAGTCGCTTGCGCATTGAATGTGGAAACTTTTAATTTAATGAATGTCTCCAGAGTCTACCTTTTTTGCAAGCCGCAGAAAGCCAAATTTAGAGACCAAACTGCCAAAACATAAATTTACACACAGTAATTACTATAATGATAAAAAAATGCTACAGGTCTCCACACCAAATGCCAAACCATTATAAATAGTATCATGCATGAGAACATAAAACCGTCTTAGTGCGAGTCAGACTCGGGCAATAAGGGGTCCGTACCATTATCTAACTACCACTATCATCAATTTTAATTTTAATTGTATCACGGTGCATGAGAGACAGGCTGGTGACAGACGGACGGATAGCGGAGCTTTAATAATGGATTCCCGTTTTGCGCTTTGGGTACTGAACCCTAAAAATACAATTTTAAGAAGTAATTGAGTTAATAACTAACTAGATTCCCACCGTTCTCGTCTCGTTTAATTCTTTGTATAAGTACTTTTAATAATGTATAGGAAATTAGGGATGATTTAATTAGATCACTTTGCTCACTAGTTACAATTCGTTATACAGTTAATCATGCTAGCAATAACAGTAGTTGGCAATACTTTCCGTTAGCTTAATAAATCTGCAAATTTCTATTAAGCGTAACTTTGAACGTCGTGCGTTTACTGCCATGGCTTGTGCTAAGTACCTGCACCGGAGTCTCTGGGACGTAGCCGCCGCCCATAAGCAGCAGCCCGCCCACGGCGGTGATGCCCGACACGGCGTTGGTGACGGACATGAGCGGTGAATGCAAGGCGGGTACTACGCCCCACACCGTGTGGTAGCCCACTACGCCTAAGGGAAGACAGAACATTTTAAACTGGTCTCACAGAGATAGCTTTGGTACCGCGGAGACTCCGTGTTGTAATTTAATCGGCCCAAATGAATTTACTCCTCTCTATAATTAAATTTACATGTACATACCTGATAGAGCGAGCGTCGTAGTCATAGTGGTGAATGCCGGGTTGGGAGATGCAATGCTTAAGCCGATTAGAGAAGCCAGCCCTGAACATAAAAAATACATTTCAGAGATATAACTGTCAATGTAAAAACTTCGAGAACTTGGAGCGGGGAATACAGGCAGTTAACAAGAAGTTATGACAGAGTGTGAACTCAAGCCCGAAACTAAAGGCGAGGTCGTAAGTCCTGTAACGCCGTGGCACAGAATATGTGTGAGTTTACCTGTGGAATACAAGAAGGAGTCCTTGAGAGTGTCACTGAAGGGGTTCGGCGGTTCTGCCTTAACGGGCGCGGCGGCGGCGGGCGCGGCGGGCGCGGCCGCCATGCTCGGCGGCGGCGGCGCCGGCCACAGCAGCTCGCCCGCTTTCAGTACGATGGCGCCGCGGGTCACCTCGTCCTCCAGGTCGATGTTGAAGTGGTCGTTTGTACCTGCGTTATAAAACCCATTGCAATTATAAATCGTATACACATCGTTGTACAATTTGGAATTATTTGGTTGACACCTATGTACGACAGTAATAATCATGATCATTGAAGGCTCTACAGCCAGGGTTTGTTCTTGGCTCGGTGGTCTATTACTACTCTTCTGACTGGATCACTGGAGCTTACGCTTACCACGACTAGACGTCCATCTAGAATATCTAATCGGAGGTATGTGTCGGCCCACACGCGTAACGCTTCCTGTACAGCGTAGCTTTTATGGTCTTAGCAATGTCTGGTTCACCAATTGGTTCATTGGGTTTAAAAGATCCGATATTTCGCTATACTAACTATAATCTAATCACTCTTATCAGATTATAGAGCTCGTCGCTCGTCGGAGCTTTCTGTCAAATCTCAAACAACAACAATTATAACAATTAAAGTCGGTAATTAGTAATTACCGATAAATAATGCAAGTGCGATAAAAATGATGAACTCGACGGCAGTGTAAGTACCCGGGTATTTTTTTATTATAATGATTAAAATTGGTTGATTGAGCTTCATTATATCTAGGAATAAAATCAACACTTATCTAGAATAAAATAACACTATTCTCGAAGGGAAAGTACCACCGTTCACCTACGATCTCCATGTACCAACCCATGCTGAGGAGTAGTCCAGAGATATTGTTAGCGTAGAGCGTGGAGGCGTGGGCCGGCATCCTGCTGGGCATGTCGGTGAGGCCGATGTGTGTGACGCCGTGCACCTTGGTGACGACACCCTTCTTGGTGGTCTGCACGTTGCCGCCCATCTCCGCGGCCAAGTCGACGATCACGCTGCCCGCTGCCATGTCGCGGACCGCATCCTAGAGTAGTGAAACCGATCTGCTTAAAACCTACCAATATAGAATAAAACACGACCGAAGTGAGTGTTTTAAATCGACACGTCGACGTTTTACAGTACATGGTCCTTTGAATTTTTGACGTAGGCACATAAAGTGTTCATTATCGCACGACTGCGGTAATGTAGCACCACATGTACTGTAAATAAAGCCAGTGAAATTAAGTTAGCGCGGGGCCCATACAATTTGTAATTTTACTCTCGATATATGGCTAATCCGCCACTATAGCTAACGTATGAACCAATACTGGCAGGCATTGTCATACTGGCAGATTGTTTTTTGCATTTAAAAAAAAGTAAATTTATTTAGCTTGTCAAGTTACTAGTTGATTAAGCTTTTATGCCACACCTGGCCAAAAAGTGCCTTTTTCCGCACGCTGCGCGTACGGAAAAAGCCGATTTCTCCCCAAGTGTAGGCATAAAATGATGTACCTAACACGTGAGGTAATAAATAAAGCCCTTGATCACATATTTCAACATCTGCGATCTCGGCCTTTCTTTGTTTTACCGCACTAGTTAGGTAATGTACTATACTATTACAGGTTTACCTTGTCAAATAATATTATTTTATTACGAGTTACAGCTTATTCATTTCATGGAAATTTGGCTCAAGGAAATGAAGTATGTACCTCCAAAATAAGCAATGGAGCAGGCTTGCCCGGGATGAGCGCTGTAGTTATAACAACATCAGAAGTTCTTGCTTCCTTTCCCAACAGGGCTCTCTCGGCGTTCAGGAACTCTTCACTCATCTCCTTGGCATAACCACCTTCTCCCGATCCATCCTCCTGTATAATACAAAAAAGATAAGTATGGTATGGTACTTCTTATGGTCTCTTACAGTATTATTGTGATATTTAAAACAATCAATAAAACCATTAAATGTCCAAAATATAGTGCACAATTTTTAAGTTTTGACCTAAAAAATCTGTAAGAATGAGCCATGGAAAATTTTGAGGATTGGAAAAATACACCTTATCGAGATAATTGAAAGTGAATTCAATGACAGAAAATTATCGATGAATATACATATTTTTGAAAATCATATAAAGAACTTTTGGACAATAATTCAGATGGTTACATTCCTCTATTACGAAACCCAGATATGTAAAAGCGGGAGCATCGTACTTCTTAAGTATAATACAGAGTGTAGGCGACGCATATATTTTATGTACCTGGACTGTAGGTACCATAGATTTAACATTTATATTAAAAAATATTATTTTGTACATGTCATGCCATCTAGTGTCACATATGTAAATTAAAGCTAAGAAAAACATTGGTGTGTAGCGAGCCCCGTCATGCGCTGCACCTATGGTTAACCGTAAGGCAGTATATACTAGAAATTCAAACCCGCCGCGTTGACAACTCGCTCGCTCTACAGTTTTGGCCTTGTTCTTTTCAAACCACGTTGTTTCTTTTAACCTGTCACCTACACAGAGTGTATTCGTTACGTGTTTACAGGCGATTACTCCGTAAATACAAAAGATATCCACGGCTCAGCGAGCCAGAGGTCCGCTTTGATAACCTTATCTCAATATTTCGCGCAGGGACTATTTTTAAGAATGCGACTGCCAGTGACCGTCCAATCCGCAGGGTAAATTAGGCCTTATTGTGGTTTCCTCTCGATGTTTCCCTTCACCGAAAAGAGAATGGTAAGAATCAAACGATATTACTTATTTCTAAATTCTATGAATTGTAAAAAAAGGTCTAGGTAAATGCTATTATTTTTAGTATATAGACCGTGGTTTTTTTTTCGTTAACTTTAATGGGAGATTCTTGAGGTTAATTCGAGTTAATTTCTCCAAGAAACTAGTGTCTTAATTCTTACGGTTTCCGAGACAATATTTAATAGTTAGGTTTGGTACAAGGCCATAGTCAGTGAGCCTCCGCGGCCCGCGGATCCCATGGTTCCTGAATGCTGATTTGGGTCGTCGGGTAGTCATAACAGCCCATAGATTATGAACTGGTCACGTGATCACGTCACGTTTTTTATATAGACAACTATGTACAAATGTATAAAGGTTCTAAAACCAATAAAAAAAAACTACCGGAGAAATCGCAAATATGAATTTTGTGTATGGCTTCTGTAACGGCAATGCTGCTGAAGCGGCAGGAGACACAAACGTCGATACCCTGATCAATGAACTCCTGACACATTCACGTTTATTAGCGTGGTATATTTAACGTCGCCGATCTTCATTTTCAACTTCGAAATAGCTAAGATAGTTTTTGCAATAGTATTTTGATTGACATTAACAATATATAATACGTTGCAGCTGCATACACGTCCAGATGAACGAGGTTTACCACAGATACCCCATGTACGGGATATCAACCTAAACATACAAAATGTCATAAGCATTATGGATTTCAAGACTCGATTCTATCGACGAGACCTGTGGGGCGTATTTTAAATGTGTCTCAGAACAAAGTTTGGAGTTTGTGGAAGCGGTACGGGCTGCATCCGTGCCATTTTGGAAAGGTGCAGGGTCTTTAACCGCACTATTACTTTTAACGGCTTCTATTTTTGCTAAGAAATTAGTTCGATTTTAGCTGACCCAAACAACAAGCAGGGCAAGGTTAATACTATACTAGCTTGTAAAATCCAACTAAGTTGTTAAATTAAGTACAATGATTTGTATGAAATTCATAATTCTATTTTGTTATTATTTTTGTTCATTAAACGTATTGAACTTACATATTATAGTGCCACTTTTATTTCGAACTCACAAGGCCTGTTTAGTAGGTAAGGTACCTACTTTAATCTCCAACGCATAGATAAACAAAGCATGGCTATTGGTGCTACGATAGCTTACAGTACTTGTGTAATTCGTGTGTCTGCCTATGATACTCTAGTGCCAAAACGCCTGTCGTCGAGTCAACATCCCACATGAAGGTAATCTCGTGAGAAGTCTAGGTGCTTTCCGGAATTGTCCTTCTTGGCCTTCACGAGATCCTTGTCCTGACGAGTGGTGACGTCGACGAAGAACGACCCTGCGTCGATCTACCAGCACGCTGTTAGGCTTATTGTCTACAAGTCCTTTCCGTGATGATAGATCGATCCCAACAGAACGTGGCATGATCGTTTTCGATAATTGGCGAAGGGAGGTACCTACTTGTAACACAGGACTTTGTGTTCCACAAGACCGTATTGAAGAGAAAGTTGTTTTGTTAATAATGTAGATTATGCCTGTGCATGTCGTCGTTTATTTCTTTATCATCATTTATTTATTTTGTGATTTGAGATCCTTACGTAGTACCTTACCAGTACCTTAAAACTGTACGAGAATATGTATCATTTCTTAATCAAATGAAAACTATCGCTAAATAGATTAAAATATCTGATAGTCAGTCATAAGATAATACTTTGAGCATAATATCTCATAAATTTAAAGAAAAAAAAACTATGTTGGTTAAAATTCAAGTTTTGTTCCGAAAAGATTTTTTTATTAAAAGTGAATGAAGTTAAGGTCAATTTTATATTTTTCCTGTAATGTTTATGATAATATTAACGTTGTGTAAAAAAATCATATTTTTTCCTTCATAAACTTCGGAGATAAAAGGGGAGGAATGGTATTTTTTTACATTTAAGTACGTAAATAAATCAAAAACTTTTCATTGTAAAAAAATATTAAAAAATTGTTTTATAATGTGCAAATGTAGCCCTTTCAAATGATACCCCACATGACCCAGAGTAACCAAACTTTTAATTTTTGTTATAATTAATTTTCAATGTAAAATGCCCGTTAATAGAGGGGCTTTTAACGGGCATTTTTCATTGAAAATTAACTAAAATATGTAATAAATCTTTTCTCAATGTGTCTGCGTTACCTTTGTTTATAACTATTCCAAATTTCAAATCGGTAGCTCAAGTAGTTCTCGAGATATTTAACGATGCGACAGACAGACAGACAGACAGACTGAGCCGCACCATAAGGCTTCCTTTTGTACCATTTTGCTACGGAACCCTAAAAAACAACTTCAGCTGAATTTTCTAGGTAAGAAGGGTTTTCAAATTTCCAATGAGTACGACTCGAAGAATTAAAAAAAAACCCATGGACTTAGTCAGTTCATACCCCAAAGAACACTCCTGAGGTTTTCTTTCCTAAAACTAAATTCAGCCGGCTTAGGCTTACTTCATCCAACTTTTAACCACAAAAAGTTTAAATGTCTTAGTTTTCACTAGCCTAAATGTAAAAAAAAAATGCATAACTCAGTTATTGACATTTGAACCTCACAGCCTCACACTGAATTTTAAGCCAACCATCTACCACTTAAGCTGTATTTTGGCATGCGCTGTCATGATTAAAGTTACGCTTTGACATACTTGACGCTAACTTTTGTGTAACTATATAGGACCTTTTACAAACTAATATTCATTTATTTTATACGAAAAGGAAAAAAAAAATTTTCGATTTGGACAAAAAGCGATATACCAAGCAACTTCTATTAACGTAACAAGCAACCTGTCGAATTTAACGGAAATAAAAACAAACATTCTAGATATCGTCATTTACTAAATAAATATTCATCAAAGCTATACTAATACGATCTTCTTGTTAAATTAATGACTTTTTCGCTCTACTTAACCTAATCCTTGCTGCTAACAATTTATATTTATTTTTATTTAGTATTTATGTTATGAATATCTTCACATCCTCTAGAAAACAGCTCTTAATTCTTTCATACACTCATGGTGTTTTCGTAAATATTATTGACTGGGTACGGTCATAATTTCTTCCACGGTTTAATCCAGTAGTTTAAAAAAAAACTCTAAAGTTATATGCGCTATCAACTGATACGTATGAATTCGGTGCATCACGAACCGATACTGCATTAAAAAGGTTTATATAGTATAGTGTAACTATTATTTTTATTTCTCGATTTAAAAAGAATGTGTTTTTTTTTAATGTTACTTTGTTATAAATACTTTTACTACTGTATTACAGATTAGTTATCTTAACAATTAACCATATCACAATTAATAATCTTCACTTACTGTAATTAAATTGAACAACTTAAGTACGAGTAAGGTCCTCCTAAAATGTATGTTATATATTTGGTACTTTTATACTCTTACTTGAATAATGTAATTGGTGCGATTTTACTCGTTGTGTTCACGTACTTTCCACATAAGTTATTAGTTTTGTGATATCTTATGTTTACGGAGTTATCGCTTGTAAACACTTAACTAATACACCCTGTATGAAAGCTTTCATCGCTATCGATAAAACTGTTGCTGTTCGTATGTCCGTGACTCAATTTTATGTTAATCAAACAATAAATATTTTTTCTTGCATTATGCTTAAAAATGTTAGTTATTTTGCGATATGTTCGGCCTTGAGCAATATGACGGCGCTTATTTACTACTGTGTTGCACGTAGGTACATTCGTTATCTTCCCAAACAGCGAGCAAATAATAAAGCAAATATTATTTATCTTTCGTGAAGCTTTCCATGCTTTTCAGCGGAACGTGCGTGAGGTACTCTTATGTCAACAATTTCACTTCACACCGTAGGTGATTGTTTGTAATAATTTTTATGTGCCGAATTTCTTGAGTAACTACTTAACTAGCATCCTCCTTCATTTATACTTAACTATTTTGCACAAAAAAGGAGAAATTGCAGACTTGATGCCTTAAGGCATTAAACCAGTCAACTACTGAGCCAAAATGTGGTTTGCTAGGTGCAGGCATAGGCATAGAATTTAGTATAATCATGTTAAAATTACTAATATTCAACACTATCAAGTACCTACGTTACGTACCTAGGTTCAGTTCCTTTTATAGGTGTAACTTGAACATAATAGTTATAATAAATCCTGAATATTAAGTCCCCCATAAACCACTAACCACGCCCATAAATCGTAACCACGTCCCTACAACAAATACCTATCGTAATGGTTTGAACTACCTATTATCATGCACGTAAAATGTGCTGCTACCTAACCTCCGCTGCATGATGCATATTAATGCATGAAAATTACCTGTAATTTACCAGTTAACTGGTAATTCCTAAACAGTTATGACCGGTGCAAATCAAATTTCTTGACACGATAGTTTCACAAAAACGGAACCCTTTGTTATGCTATATAGGTTGGATACAACATGTCATTTTTTTTCTTTCTGCAGAAGGTCAACTCGAGACTCATTGGAACAGTTGAGCGTCAAGGAACATTGACGAAATTTCTTGAGTGGAAAGTTTCCTAAATAGTTACTTATGGGATTTTTTGGAGCTAAAAATTTATATTAAATGTGTCTATATGAGAGTATAATAACATATAATGTATGGCCCTTGGAAATATATTCAATTCAATGGGCTACTCAAAACTACCTGGGTCAAAATGGGTTGGTACAAACAAAAACGACACAACAAGTTATTAAGAGCAATAAAGCATGTTATCAGCGTGGTGGGTTCTACTCACTGGCATATCGAACAATATTATGTAACGTCGTTAACAGCTGGGACAGCTACTAAATGTACGAGTACATAATTAGAGTAAACTGAACGTGCATCTTCTATTCAGGGCATCTACACATCAAGTACGCTATAATATAAAGGTTGTGAATATCTAGAACAGCAAACCTACGAGCCCACGTACCTATATCGAGTCGCTTCGAAATAATGGCGCGCGGAGTAGCTCGGTCTGTGTTAGGGAATGCAATGCGTTTTTGCAGGGATGTTGCGGATGTTCGCAACCGCATCCGCAACCGAGGATCTAGAGCATCATTTTGAAAATCCGCATCCGCATGAAATCGATGCGGAGCTTATGCTGATGCGTATGTGGAAATAGTCGGTAGGTACAGGAACGTCTCGGCGACGGCACACGTGCTAGGTAAATAATAAAGAATATTCCTTTTGGTTAACCGTGAAATCACCTACTGATTTCACGGTTAACCAAAAGGAATATTCTTACGTTCTCGCGTATCGTCGATAAAGCTCTTCAGTCCTTGACGGATAGCGAAAAGAAATATTAAGTTTTTTTTCCTTTTTTTTCGAATAAATGGTACGAAATTTTAATATTTGGGGGTTTTATGTACCTAGTTTTACATCCGCATCCGTATCTGCGGATGTGAGCCTTTTAATATCCGCATCTACATCCGCAACATCCCTGAATTTATTGTATGGGATAAACTCTGTTTTTAACCGAAACCGAGTTTTTCTCTTATAAAATCGGTTAACCGACATTCTCTATTTTGTGTAGATGGATCCCCTGAGGTATTGCAGCCGCGCCTAGGTTTAACTCTGGCGAGACACATCTAGATTTCTAAATATAATAAGGTAAATGCGCAAACACGGTACAGACGGCGCTGCTATCGTTGTTCCTGCTCCAGATTCCTTGTGACTTATAGTACCGAATTAAAAAAAACACACCTCTTTCATATCTCTGGGGCATGAATTGAATTGAACGATGCGGAATATCACAGACTAATATTATTATCTGGTTTCACAAACTAGTTCAGACAGAAAACTAGTTTTCCAAGCTTATGCCACGGCTCAGGGAACCTAGGGTCCATGATTAGGCGTAGGACCTAGTTTTACGGAAGCGACTGCCATCTGAATTTCCAATCCAGAGTCCAAACCAGGCCTTATTGGATTAGTTCATTAGTCCGGTTTCCTCGCGATGTTTTCCTTCACAAGAAAGCGATTGGTGAATATAAAAATATATTTTGTACATAAGTTCCGATAAACTCGCTGGTACGAGCCGGCAGCTTTTGAACCCGTGGCCTTCGGATTGAAAGTCGTACGCTTTACCGCTGGGCCACCTGGAATTTAAACTTCATTTACAATAAAGCGGTTCTTTTGGCGCATCAGTTCGAGAGGAATTATGATTGCAAGTCCACACGCGCCTTCATTTGGCTCCAAATGAGACTAGGATCTATGTTTCTCTCTCCATTACCATTCTACGCCTAGAGTGACCAAGTGTCTGTCCTTTAATCGAAATAAACTAATAAAAACTCATCTGACAATTACCAGTAACTTTCAAACTGTATGTTTTATGATGTTAAAATATTGATTTGTCCTTCGAGGCGACCTTCATACCTATTTGGTTGGTCATGCATTCTTAACAATGGTGCGGGATTGGTCATACGAATGTAAATGATCTGAGTGATGCGATTTTGTCGTCCAGCGATAAGTATTAATTATTCAAGGCACTCAAGCTTACTATACAACGATAACGGTCTAGAATAGACGCCTGGACGCCCAGGTTGGGACGGATGCGTGCACGTGCATGCTAAGCGCGTGTCGCTCTAGAGTATATTTCCGATATCAATGCGCATACCACGTGCTTGTAATCACTTAATATAGGTCTAGGTGTAAGTAAACACTAACACACGTTGTCTATAATTGATATTAAAAAAAACCTGTAACTAAGTAAGATCTTAAAGATTAAAATGTAATTAAGTAACATATTTTTAAATGTTGTATGGTCAGAAATTGAATACTTATTCAGTTATTAAAGTAGTTGAGTTTGATTTTGCGTTTCCAAGTTATAAATTGAACTGGGCCGAATCTAACACATCCCCATTAAAAACGGAGCAATTGTGCAATGTAGCTATGTATCATTTTTGTGTAATTAAGCAGTTCTACCTTACCACTTTCGAACTTAACTCAGACCTAACCGAATAGTCAAACTCCTGGTACTTTATTTGGATATTTAAATGTACCTACATTATGTGGGCGATCATGCGAAGCTCGGAAAACTCAAACTCCAGTGTTTTTTTAGCGTTAAGACCAAACTAGTTCAATTTTTCGCCCAAAAAACGGCTATATACTTATATATATTTACCAGTTTTTATCGAAATAATTAGTGTCGTTTAGGTGATCGCTGATATATATTTACCAGAAGGCTGGCACCTATTTTGGCCAGAGGATAAGTTTGACTATCCAAAGAGGCAACGCTGACAGCCTTCTGGGCACCATAACACACGAGGGTGACCTGTGGGGTATTTTTTATTTGCAGGTATATTTTAAGTTTTATTATGAATTAGTTTTATTTAGTATTAGGTTTATTTTGATTAGTTTTATTGAGTACTAGTTTTATCATATATTCTGTCTTTTTGTACCACTTTTGTTCCTTTTTATTTCCATATATATCCTTAAAATATTCAAAAAATATATAAATTTTGAGATATACGCCTGTAGATCACAAAACTATATTTATAAATCCTATTTTCCTATTCAGGTCTGCCAAAATAATTCTTCCGGTTAGGTTGTCACTTGAGTTTGACAATGACACTCGTCACATGCTCGTCAAGTCGTCACCGACTCACCGCGCACAATTAAAATGATTCGGATTGTGATTTTTCTGTACTTTACGTGTGGGATTTGATGTTTACTAAGACTCTGCATTCTAACGGACTTTAACGACGCTTACGCTTAGCTGAATACGTACATTTAGGTGATCTTCACAAATAAATAGTGCCCTTGTGGTACATGATCCAAACCGGCCGCTGCGCACGACTCAGCTTTATTGTCGGTTGGAATAGTAAAAAAAATTGTTAGGCGCTAAACCCGTCTTGTTTTTGCAAGTTTCCATAAAGCAATATTTAATTCCGATTACAAAAAAAAACAACAACGAAAAATCCAGTGTTTGTTATATTAATATATCATTCGTCGTATCACGCAATAATCAAAATCATCAATTTTAAAAACGATATTTTTTGCCGGGCACTTCTTTGGATTGTTGATCTTTAGGAGCTTATCGTTTTCCTTAAAAAAATTTAACACGCTGTTTTTCGAAACTCCGGTTGCTTCACAAACCCTGTCCGAAATTTCATGATTTCTTCCTTCTTTTTTAAATAAATTAGCTTCTTTTCTAAAATAGTTATATACATTATTTACAATTTCACGAGATTGAGCAACAATTTTTTTACCACGCTTTAAATTTGTTGAAGCATCCATAACTATTGTAAGTTAATTTTGATAAAATTTGATAGAATCGAATATTTTCACGAATGAAATTAGCGTTCATAAACATAATAAATATATCATATACGTCAAACTGTTTTATTGACTTTACACCTCCAAATCCTATTAGTATTATTTTTTGACGATGGGGACCTTTTACATCTCCAGTCTTTATTTTGACACTTGGGGAGCCTTTACATCTCCAAATTTTATTCGTAAGTATTTTATTTTGACGTTGGGGGACCTTTTACATCTCCAAACTTAATTTATTATTAACTATAGAGACTAGGTATACATCTCTTGCCATATTAGTACATTTCATTTATTTTAATATTATTTACCCAGGTTTTGGCTGTTGTATTATCAGTATTTAGATTATACTTTTACTTCTCACTATATACTGTAAATGTTTGTACATGCAAATGCTTTATTGTAATGCTTTTTGACTTGTAAAAGTGCCCTTGAGACCTACTTGCAGAATAAATTTTTGAATTTTGAATTTAAAATTTATTATCTCGGAAAGCCACTATAGTAGTATTTTTCAGAATGAAAGGTCCATATCTTATCTCACCAGACTAAATATTACAAGTAATTACTGATTGAAATAACAATATTGCAGTTGTTTGTTTACTTTTTGCACATAGAATTATTTACAAAGACCAACATTTAATTAAAATAATTTCACTTTTGGGTGGTGTTTTAATGTTTATGAATTTTTTAATAATAAAAAGCTTTTCACGGGAGCTACATATAATGTTTAGTAAGAGAAGTAAGATACAGACCTTTCATTCTGAAAAAAGTAGCGGAGTTAGAACCAATGAGAGCGCTGCATTATAGGCATAGGTCCGAGATGGAGAAAAATTATAATAGGAAGGATATTTTCTTTGAAAACTTAAATAAAAAGTAAATATGTTACTTTACACATATTAAAATTAAAATTTCTTTTTAGATAGTAACTCTTTTAATGGATTGTATATTTTATAAATGTGTATTTTGTATAATAAAGACAAAAAATGATTAAATGTATGTCGGATTGATGTTATTCAAATAATGCCTTGGTTTGGACAATGCAAAATTATTAGATTATTTACGGTTTTTTAAATTAAAAAGCTACTTTGTCGAACGTGTGCGAGAACCACTTTCTGTACATAAGTTTACCCTTGAAAATAGCACTTTCCGAGATAATGTATTGTAAAATATGAAAGGTAATTAATTGCTCGTAGATATACGATATTGTAGATCAAACTAACCTTGACATCCATAGTGATAAACTGCGCGCCCAGACTCTCGATCTGCTCGCGCACGGCGGGGCGCGTGTCGAAGGCGCGCACGGCGGCGCCCATGCAGCGCGCCTGCGCGGCCGCGGCCAGCCCCGCCACGCCACCGCCCACCACCAGCACGCGGCACGGCGGCACCCGCCCGGCTGCGGTCATCTGACCTGCGTACGCATTTTTTGCGGTATGTTTAAACGAATTCTGCCCATAGAGAGACCAGTAGAACTAGTGAGACCTATTTGCTATTCAGCGGTAGACCAACTTGGGGGTTGATTGCGAACATTATATGTTGTTCCATTATCGTTCTTGCTTATTCGAACGATACAAATGAAGCCAGACAAACATCTCTTTTAAACGTGTAGCGTGTAGTTTTATTTTACTTCATGTAACCTAGTGCTCGCGAAGGGAATATACATAAGTGACGAATATATGTGAGTGAGTAAGTGAGTGTTTGATGACGGGCCTATAGAATATGCTTTGTTTTTCGGCCAAACATATGGTATATGTAAAACGATTTGTTTTAAATCTATGTTATAAAGTCGAAATCACGGGTCATCTTAAAACATTCGCTTGTGATGGAAAAGCGTATGTTGCATCATCAAGGGTAGGGTAAAGCTAAAGTAGCTGATGCATCCAGTAGTGCTAAAATTTCTACGGAGTTTAGTTAAGTTTAAAAAAAAGATAAAGTACCTACATTAATACAATAGTTCTAAAGAAAAACCTACCGGAAAAGAATCTAGGGAAGTTGGCGGCGGCCTCGATGATGGCGCGGTAGCCGGCCACATTGGCCATGGAGCTCAGCGCGTCGAACGCCTGCGCGCGGCTGATGCGGGGCACGCAGTCCATCGCTGCCAACAAACATACGCATTCAAACATGAACCATCCAAGGGTTCTGGTTGCAACCGAAATATTCGAATATAATAGTTAAAACGTATGCAGTTCACACTTAATGTTTACTTATATGTCAAGTTTTGTTTCCATAAAATATGAAATGAATCCTCAAGTGCTGGTAGGTCCACATCTAATAATAAAATTCATACATAACTAAAAATAACGGGCTGAAAATCTCTATTAATGACATAGATACATACATAGATACTTTCATGGTTAAAGATTACGAAATGTTTATCAATTATACTTTACCAAACGCATTGATCCTCTTGCCAGCCAGTTTTTTGATTAAGTCTTGATTTTGTGCAGGATATAAAAATGATATTAAAGTACTTTCATCCCTTACATTTGTAAGCTCATTAGCTAAAAGCGGACGGACTTTTAGAACGATATCTGAAACAGAGCAAAGAAGTTTTTACTGCTGATGGTTAAAGAACAATCGATAAGACCAATATCCTAAAATGTCGGGGAAAAGTTACTACAGCTGCATTTTCAAATATGAAACAACTACACATGTGTATCTAAGATTGTATATATGTACATATCTGTAAGGTATATAGTGTACATTCATTGTTAACACTCCATAATTACTGAGCATTGCTAGGGATTCACATACTATCTCTTTAATAAAACAGAACGATCTCTTACTTCGGACTCGTTAGATAACTTAGATACTCGTAGGATCATTTCGTACCATTATCTATACAAACGGCCAAACCATCACGTTTGTTGTAGGCTCCCATAGAACAAACGTGTTTATATGGCGTTACTATAGATAATTGTACGAAATGATCTTATCTACTCTTAAATATTTATTTTATTCTGTTTTAGGGTTCTGTAGTCAACTAAAAACCTAGTTTCGCTATGTCTGTCTATCCATCCGTCTGTCTGCGGCTTAGCTTAGTGACGGTTAGTGGGTACTAGAAAGTTCTAATTTGGTATGAATACACACATATAAGCCGAAAAACTTTTATTTTTAGGGTACCTCCCATACACGTAAAGTGGGGGGAGATTTTTATTTGAGTTTAAACCCTAAAGTGGGAGGTATCGTTGGATAGGTATTTGAAAAAGAACAGGGGTTTGCTAAAAATATTTTTTGATAATACCTAGTGAATGTTTTCTTTGCTCCGGAAGTTAAAAAAATGTGTCCCCTCTCTAACTTTTGAACCGCAAGTCCAAATTATATGAAAGAATCATCAAATAGAGCTTTATGAAGACATTCAAGGAAAATTATTTTAAACTTGGTCAATAAAGCCATTTAATATTTTTTCGAAAAAACGTATCTACTCGGGCGTATAAGTCGTAAGAGCTGCGAGGATACTAGGTTTTAGGGTTCCTTAGTTTATTGTTGCGCATGGTATCTACTATCTATTAAAGCCCTTTTTAAGTTAGCCTACTGTGATGGACGGTAAACTACGGAACCCTACAATGAGCATGGCCCGACATGCTCTTGGCCGGTTTTTATTTAGTATTTATTGATATAGCTGCAACAGGAATACATCATATGTGAAAATGTCAACTGTCTTACGGTGTAACGGTTCATGAGATACTGCCTGGTGACAGACACACAGATAGATAGTAGAGTCTTAGTAAGTAATAGGATCGCATTTTTACCCTTTGGGTACGGAACACTAAAAATAATAGACTGTCATATAATAGCACAGTTAACAATACAAGCTTTATTAGCTTTATTAAATTTGTGTTAGTTTAAAAATTTAGAAAAGTCAAAAGACAAAATAACACAACATATTGTATATTTCTTGTAATCTTGTAATAGTTAACTGCGCAGAGCGGAAGATATACATAAATTTATAGATTGACTACAGACTTTTTTGGTTTCAAAACGAGAGTTGTGGAGATGGGATGGGATGAGATTCATTGTCATTTGGAGTTTGGAGACTGTGTAGACAGGCTTGGCCCGACGCATTGCGGCCTCGCGTGATGTTGCTTCGTGTTAAAAGAAACGGAGCAATTTCCTCGCGAAGCGGCCTTGAACATACTGCTTATGATAAAAAGTTTATATAGATAAAATAATTACCAGATTGTTGGAATGTATCCCTTGCAGAGGTAATCTTGGCGCCAGCCTCTTCATATAACTTATTGTTGAAATTGGCTGAATATCCAGCATTGTCTTCGACATTAACACTAAAACCTTTCTTTACTAATTTGCTAACTACTGCTGGTACAACAGCCACTCTGAAAATGTATTGTTTACATGAACTTCACATAATTAAAAGAATAAATAATAATAAAACTTCAGATAAATAACGGACACCGGAAAAATATAATCTATAATAATAAATGGTATAATAATAACCTATCCTAAGAATTTAAGTAAATAAAGAGTATTTACTTGTTTAATAAAAACATGCCAGAAAGTTGGGCTAATGGCGAACTTTTAGAAAACATTGGTTTTTAGTTATTGGGTTCCGTATCAGAATGGTAAAAAAAGGAACCCTTATGGTGCGACTCAGTCTGTTTGTCTGTCACATCGTTAAATATCTCGAGAACTACTTCAGCTACCGATTTGAAATATCGGAATAGTTATAAACATAGTTAACACAGACACATTGAAAGAAGATTTATCACATATTTTATTTATTTTCAATGAAAAATGCCCGATAAAAGAGGGGGCAAAGCTTTTTTCATATTGCAAAAAAAAAAGATTTATAAACGAAAATGTATAAAAAAATAGTTTGTGCACATTTTTTTGTGCAAAGATATTTTTAGCTTAGTGTAAGTATAGTCAGTTTCTTCTCATAAAACAGAGGCTACCTTCTTTCTTCATTCCAAATTTCTTTAGGTATACCAACAGTGAGTTTCTTATAGGGCACCCCAGGGACCGTAGGGGGCGTGGAAGAAGAGCTGAAGAGCCGCAGGTGCCATGACTGGGGCAATGGCTTGCATGCTGTTAGGATCCTGGTGCAACCACACATTGTCACAGCTGAAACCAAATATAATCCATTATCTTTAAGTCTGCAGTTTCATATAACACATTGATATCTGATTTCTAAATTTCAGAGTTTCTTCTGTTATAATACTTGTTCAGTATGACCTACACTGCATAAAGTATGGCTAAGTCTCTCTATAGTCTACAGTATTTAATCCAAATTAGTGGTTTTGTTAGTTTTGCTGTTTTATAGTATTTAATATACTAAAACTAGATCAGCAAGCGATTCTCAGAGATGAGCACTAAGAAATTAGGTCAAGACTAATTTTACAGTGTTTGTCTCTTCTATCTAGATATTATTTTTAGCTCTCACTTCTGTTGCAACCTGCATGTGTATGGTACTTAGCCTATTACCTGATAATATAAAGTTTGTGGGTGCTTATGAATATAATGTTTATAATTTTTTTTAAACAAGTGAAGCAGGGCAAGTATATAGAACCATAAAAAACATGTTCTAGTTATTTTTTTTTATTTGAAAACATGTTATATCTATAATTAGCTAGGGGTGCCATATCTTAGATAGATGTTTTGCCACATTTGGTCCAGTTTGTAGCCCCGATAGGCAAGGTATTGAAAGTGTCCAAACCAAAACCTAGGCATTATTTGTGCCAGGAATTTATTTAAAAAACATAATGCAGTGCAGACTATTAGATATTTATTTCTAAGTATGTTTATGTACCATCAGCATATTTGTAACAATTAAAACTTAACAGCTATAAAAATACAAATAGCGTTTTAAATAAAGCAAGCAAGAAGTAATTTTAGAACAGTATTATTTAAACAAAATAACGAACAAAGACAAAGCAAACCTTTTTGAATTAAAGCATATTTTGAACAAAATACATCGACCGTTGAATAAAACTTGCCTCAATACTTTTATAGCCCGCCATGGAAAACATGCCGGGTAGAGTTCAATAACTCGCACGCCACAATACGCAGCCATATGATTTATATTACACTACATATTTAAAAAATACGGTTTGTTACTCGCTGAAGCTGTAACTTGTAGCTAATCTAAAAATAACAGTCATTAGGATACAACGATTCTAAAATTCTTCTAGCGTTTGTGGAAAAAATACACTTACCCTTATGAAAACATAAAACCGAATCAACGCCGATAGCCACCAAACCAAGCCAAGCAAGCGGCTGCCGGCCGATTGCCAAATTCCCGCTTCACTCTCGCTAGCGCATCACTGTGATCGCGACAGAAAAGATGATTACTAGTGATGTGCAAGGCATTTCAACAGGCCCATGTAACATATCGATATTGATGCAGCAGCAAATTCTAATTATTACGAATATGAATTGTTCAAGCTTCCACTTGCGTTGCGTCAGCTGCGGGTCTGCAACGAAAATAAAAATACTCGTTATAGGGTAAGCAGTACAATCATTGGCCCTTTAAGGCGAACCTCGAGTTTCAACATTTTTCCTTCCCAAATAAGGTGCTAAATCGTAAAACTTTTGATGACAAATTATCCCTAGAAATGTTGAGAATTTCAATCAATCACAACCATAAATATATTTACAACCAATTGTGAACTATAATGCAAAAACCAAAAAATGGGACGAAAGTACTATAATCATTGGCCCCTAGGGTACATATATTGGCATACCAAGAGTACAATGATTGGCATGCCAATAATTGTTTGTGTTTATTATACCATGGTAGGGCCAATCACTATATTTGTTTATTATTATTGACGATAGTGAATATAAACTATAACTAATATAAAACAACACAAATATTACATTTCGAATACCAATAAAAAGGGTAAACAACAGTTTAAAAGTAACAAATTCTTATGATTTTCATAAGAAAACTCACCTTTAGCTTCGATTGTTGCCAAATGTTTTTTTTTTACAGGTTGTCCAGCTATTATGCTGGAAAACTATCAATTACACTGTATACTGTTGTCAATAAAGAATCTACCTTCTACTCAAACGTATATCTTAATAAATAGATTTTAAGTTCAGGGGGGCCAGGCAAGATTACTACCCCTTACCCTAGCTCTTCAATGTGTCGGCATCGGCCCTTACACATTTGTGAAAATGTTTGCCAACGTTTCCAATTCCAACTTCTTATGGCCGCTCCACACAATGAGCCATCATGGGCCATTATACGGGACGAAGGTAGGTATACATCAGAACGAGATAGCAGTATTGCGTAACCCGTCTTACTCATAACTGCGTCTCTTATCATCGCCCATCATGGCTGATTGTGTGGAGCGGCCATCATATTTCTGTGTATTCCTCGTAATAAAACAATGGAGATCCATCAGCGAATACATTGTCAGATAGGTATTGTATGTATCGTGAAGCTACAGTGAAAATATATAAATTTGTTTGAATCGTACTCTCTAGCATGAACCTAGAGAAGACAAAATTAATGACAAACGGGACAAGAAGTGTCATCATGATTGCGGATCATATCATTGAATATGTAGAAGAATACATTTATTTAGGACAAATTATATCACCCAAGGACACAACTGAGAAGGAAATAGAAAGAAGAACTATAAACGGATGGAAAAGGTATTGGAGCCTAAAAGAAGTTTTTAAAGACAAAGGCCTACATAACAGAATCAAAGGAAAACTCTTTAATACCTGCATACTACCAGTCTTAATGTACGGAAGCCAAACTTGGGCTCTCACAAACTACCTTACTACAAAATTAGAAAGTTGCCAACATGCCATGGAACGAAGTATGCTCGGACTCCGGAAAGCAGATCGGGTGAGAAATACTTCTATACGATCTAAGACCAAAGTACAGGAAGTAACAATGAAAATTAAAAGACTTAAATGGAAATGGTCTGGTCACCTATGGTACCCAAGGGGCTGTAAAAGGAAAGTTGGCTCTCAATTGAAGAGATGGGATGATGACATTCGATTGGTTGCTGAAGTAACTTGGAACAGAGTGGCGCACAACAGGAATGAATGGAGAAGGCTGGAGGAGGCCTTTGCCGATTGGCAAACAGACATGCAGAGGATAAGGAAGAGAGATATACTGGAATACTAAAAACTTAAAATTTCTGCATGTTCTGATAAAAAGGCTAAGATAGATAGAATCGTACTCTCAGTGTGTCACGAGAGCTCATGCTATAAAATCAAATAAAACGGACTTTCCTTTTCTGGAGAACATAGGTGGTTGGTTTTTATACTTGGATCTTTGAACCAATCGACTGTCTGACTCAACCTGGCTTGAGATGACTGACTGACAGTGAAATTAAAAACAGTATTTAAGCTATACTCGTTATTTTTTGTTCTCTTTTCTGACTTTTACTCCTTGTTAATTTAAGCAAGATGGATTTACCAAAGGTGATCATCAGTTTTAGGGTGATAAAACGGGGAAAACCTATTCTGATTCGTGGATACTTAGAAAGAATACTGTTTTTTTTTCTTACGCTAGTATCATGACCCCCCCCCCCCCCCCCCAAAAGTGAACGATACAGTTATTTTCTACTACTGTTGCTGATAAACAACCGAACGGTCCCTGTAGAGACTCATCCGCCAGGGCCTATACCACGAAAATCGAACGATTGCGGATTTGTATCTCCATCTCTGTCGCACTTGCAAATTGGTGTGACAAAGAGGTTTTCCCGTCAATGCCAATTTTCTATGTTCGTGGTAGGCCTGCAGATTCGGATATTTTGACAGATGTCAAACAATTATACTATCGACATAACACACATTGCGCATCACTAATAATCTGCAACTAACTAAACTTTAGACTTTAATTTTATCTGCTTCGGTTGTACCAATTAAATAAACGAGCTCGTATTGCTGTATTTCTAGACTTTAGTGAGTTAGTGCCATTTCTCATCGGCGAGGGTAATACTACCGTTTGAAAAGAAAAAGCATTTGTTTAAAAAAATAATTATAACTATAACTATTTATAATATCGACGTCCTAACGGCAGGAATACTGGAAATTTAAAGTTGTTAAAGAGCTATTCACTTTGTCTGTTGCCAGGGACAATCCGGTTTATCGTTTTATTTTTTTCCAGTTGGGTCGTTCGTCCTGCCGCGACGTGCACGAGTTATTAATTCTTACCGGCCCACGCCACATACTACCTGTACCCGTTCTAAAGGACAAAAGAAATGGCCAGTAACAACAGCAAACGTTTATTCAAATTTGTATCTGAACACATTACACATTCATCCAGAAACTGTAAGTATTCATTATTATTTTTTATAATATTTACGGCATAGGTTAAAAAACCTACCTACTATAAAACAAGTGCATGATAAGAATTTAAATTTGTTCCCTAAAGCGAAAATCTAGGTAATAAGCTGCTGCTAAATCAGTTGGTGTATTATGTTTAGAAAAAGAAAAAGTCTTTAAGTATATTGAATAGCTTATAAAAATACTTGCTTTTATAATTCATTTTGTTTTACATGTAATATAAGATTGATTGCACCATGCCACTAATGTGTTTTTTTTAAAGATGGAACAGCTAAACGAGTGGTGGCATCCAAACCTGTTGTGGAGATGGATGGAGATGAGATGACCAGAATAATTTGGGCTATGATCAAAGAAAAACTTATTTTTCCTTATGTCAAGGTAAATATTTAATCTTTTTTATTAGTATAATATTTGTAAAACAGAAACAAAATACCGTCTTTAATTATTCATTTACATACCATTGTATTGTAGATTCAAATTTTAATTCCTGCATTAAATATTTCTATTAGGTGAAAATCATACCGAAATTATCTCTTCCTCATGCATCAGAAATTATGAGGCAGCAGAAATTAAATGTATACATGGGCATTTTCAAAAATGGTACCATTTTAATTTTTTTTTGAAAATATAGGAAGTTTTGGGTTTTTTATAACCATAATCACGAGCACATTTTATTATACGATTTAAACAAAGAAAAAGAGTGTCCCTTCTTTTGGTCAGCTTTGTAACTCATTTTTTCATACATTTCATATGGGCCGTTACAAAACTGAAAAATGAGGTCCCATTTTCATTAAAAAGGTGCACTTTTTTCTGAAAATGCCCACATACATACAAGAAAAAAATTAAATATTATTAATACATACTCTTAATACATAATACAATTAAATATAATACATAATACATTTCCACTAACAGACCTCTTGCGCTTCAATAACTTTCATAACATTCTTTGTACATACTAGTTTCTTTAGGGTATCAAAATGTATTGCATGTTTTTCTAAATGATCTTATAAAAAATTAAACAATTATATAAAAATGTACAATTGTAGGTATGGTTAAGAAGAAACGAAACATTAAAATTTATAGTTTTTATTAACCACTAGTCTTGGCAATGCCTGTATATTGGATGAGACTTTGAGAAGATACTTTGGTAACCATTTTGTTTTAAACCCTACTATGTAACAAACATCATCAAGCCATGTTGACAAAACCTGTAATACAATCTGCTTTGATATACCTAGTAGCAAACATAAGATAGCTGTGAGGGCTGTAATCAGACTTTTTATATTTTAGTGCTATTATTTTTTACACATGTCATCACTACATTGTATGAAACAAAGTCGGTTTGCTGTCTGTCCTTTAGGCTGTTCCCGCTGAGTATATGTATGCTTAGATCTTTAAAAGTACACTACGGATTTTGTTGTGTTTTTTTAAATTGATTATGTGTGATTCAAGTGATTCAAGAGGAAGGTTTATATGCATAATATAATACATTTCACCCGTGCGAAGCAGGGGCGGGTCGATAGTAAAACATTTAGTACATATTTTATAACTAATTTAGTATGATATACCTCCTCATACTTATCATAAGATAAGTGATTAAAAAAACTAGCAAGTTCAACTGTCTGTTGTCATTTAGCTATCTTTGCATAATAAGCCTGTTGCAAATATGTCTAATGACGCTGGAATACTTGTGATTGCATGTTATCTAATGTACGAGTTTGTGACTCGCTTATCGCGTTTTACTGGGCCAATGGTACATTATCTGGCCCAATTAGGTTTTGTATGTATATATATCATTGTAATTCATCTATTCAACTTTCTGCTTGTAAGCACGTGTCACTTATTGTTACTACAAAAAAATCTTAAATTCGTCCACGTTGTTGGTTGTTGATTAGGTTAATTTCTATACTAATCTTTATGACAATCGCGTCTTATCGACAACCGGCAATTTGCTGCCCTTTACTATAACAATTACGTTTGTAACAAATTATTAAATGCCTTCAAATAACTTACCCTGTAAATCGATACTTATACCTACACCTTTATGCCGTTTTCGTGCCTGATTGCATAACAAACATCAAGCTATCAGTTGATATAGTTAAACGACCTCTATTGTAACCTCTTATTCCCAAATTACTATCATTATATGTATTATTAACTCTTTATTCATTTTCATTATTACGTTAGGCATTTATAATGTGATTATTTATATTATTATATACCAATTAAAGTATTCATGGTATCTAACTATAATAATAAAATACTTAGGTGGTAACTATACGAATGGAATACCTACAAGTTACGACGCGCCAAATAAAATAACGAAAACCTGCTACCTACTGAGGGTTTGGACAACGTTTACCTGCAGTTGACCTTTAAATCCCTCAATTGATCAGTACGTACTTTACTTACCTATTCTCAAAATTGGTTCTTATAGGTACAAGCATAAAAACTTGTCCTTGCCTAAACCACATTAACATGTTTAAAAAGTGAAAAAAAGGACAGTCAGTCCCATTAGTATCAGACAGTGATCACCACTGTGATGTGAGTGGCCCACTCAGTGTGCCATGTGCATTGACGTTCAGTTTTCAACCGACTTCAATATTTCTAAAGGAGGAGGTTCTCAATTCGTCTGAATTTTTATACTTTCAACGGATTGAGTGTATACAATGTAGTTTTTTTTGTGGTTTATCTGCTGCTCGTACCTAAATACCTTAGGCATAATATTTCTTATCAAAATATAGTACATTACTGCAGAGGCCGTGAAGTAAGAGATTGCAGGACGAGTTTGTGTTAGACGGCCGAGGCGTAGACGAGGCCGGATTAAACAAGTCCTGCAATCTCTCTTCCGGCCGAGGCTTATATAGTGCTTTTCTCAAACATTGTAAGGAAATATTAAATTTAAAACAACTACTAGGTAAATAGGTTAATAAGGAAAAAAATGTTTAATTTGCCACCTTATTATTTTTTAAATATGCTATTTGAATTAGCTATTCGAGCACCATGTTTAACCGCACATAAATATACATAGAAACGTAGAATTTGTTTTTTAATGTCGCAAGTATCTAATGGTCGTTGGCTGTATGTAATTTTTCCTTTGTCAGTTTAGTGTTAGTACGCAAATTTAAAAAGTTAGAGCAGCGGACAATAATGTTTCGTTCATACTTACGCCATACATTACTTCACGGCCGCCGGCCGAGAAGTAAATGGGGGGAGCCGTAAACAAGGAACTTCATGTCTTCATTTCGTGACATAAATGCATACATTTACGATCATGTTTGATAAAATATAATAAATACCATACCTATAGCTTGACGGCATATTGGCTCTGAACGGTTCAAGACACAAGTTGGCGTTAAGCCCCTCATTCACGGCAGTCCGCCGGCACTCCGACATGGCTAGATGTAGCGGACACACGGTGTGCAAGTGGCCCAGCCTGGCAGTCCAATTCGCACTTATTCGTTGAAAGATGCGCAGCGCTGCGTTGTAGCGCATGCACTGTACTCGAATTTTTAAATTCGCCGCCATCTCGTATGCCATTTTTAATAATGAATAATTAATGTTTTATGCATTGCCGCATTTCTCAATTGTTTATTACTGTAATTTAGTGCATTTCGGACTGCAAGGAGGTGGGCGGAGCTAGCAGGATGTTGCCGTACGGCACGCATCCGGCAACGACATTCACGGTACTTTATTACGTGCCGGAGGTGCCGGCGGACTGCCGTGAATGAGGGGCTTTAGACAGGGCTGTATATTATCTCCTTTACTCCTCAATATATACACCGAGTAGGTATATAATGGTCGATGGTCGAATGGTTCTAACTATTCGATCATCGACAGCATGAACCGATATCGTACCGCATCCGATATATTCTGCTCAAGCAGTCACAGGATTTCAGCCAATGCCTTGCCTAGGTACACGTTGTCACTGGAACTCGCTGCAAACTTAGCATAAAGGATGACTCACACTACTTAGAATGGAATGGGACAAGACGGGACGGGACGGGACGGAATCGATCTGTCAATTTCTATTGAAAGAATCACGTGATAGCTCGGATGTCACGTGACGTTTTCTATAAAAACTGACAGATCGGCGCGGCCCGCTCACGTCCCGGCCCGTTCTAGTGTGTGTGAGTTGTGATGATTTACTTAGGGCATAATTAATATAACTCTTACGTATTTATCGCCTATTTATATGATATTGCATTATGTAAATAGGCGATCCCAATGCAGTGTCGGCCAGTTTTTTCTTTCAACTCGCCTAACCCCATATCTGTACTTATTGAGACAAAAAGGAACAAAAGTGGTGCAAAAAGACAGAATATATATGATAAAACGAATACTAAATAAAACTAAATTACACTATAACTTAAAATATACTTACAAATTAAAAAACACCCCTCAGGTCACCCTCATGTGTTCCCAGAAGGCTGGCACGTTGCCTCTTTGGATAGCCAAACTTAATCCTACATATATTATCACGATCGTTGTCTTATGTCAGCTGGACTGCCTGTACTATGACTTGGGGCTGCCGCATCGCGACGCCACGGACGACCAGGTGACCATCGACGCCGCGCACGCCATCCTCAAGCACAATGTTGGCATCAAATGCGCCACCATCACGCCTGATGAGCAGAGGGTAGAAGGTACGTACAATCCGATTAGTATGACGTCGCATAAAACAACCAACCGTTTTTAGTGACGTAAATATAATATAGGCATATGGTTGGTTTTCATACGAGCCATATCAAAGCGCATCCGTTTAGTACGACACCGCTTATGACGACGGGATTTCACACAAAGTTCGGTTACAATTATGACAAGCATTATTGTAACCGAAACACACTAGGCAGAACCTTTGTTCAGAGCGAATGTGTATAGGTACTTAAAACCTAAATGCGTAAGGGTTTCATGTTGTGTTAAAAATACCTTGGTAATTTAGAATGGCTTAAGCTGTTATGCAATCAGGAAATACGAGTTAATAGGTCTATGGTTCAACAATTTCTTTCGCTAAGGAGCAAACTATTCTCAATTTCGATTGTTTGATAAGTTACACGAACCATCGTGAATTATACTGCATATATGATTACCTATTGAAATAGTTAAACAAAATTAAAATTTGTAGTTCATTTAGTACGTCTTACGGTTAGTACGACGTAATATCGCCGGTCCTTTAGACGCCGTTATAACCGGATTCTACACTGTACTAAAAGTGATGGCAAAATAGACTTTAAAATAAAATAAACTTATTTTTTTTAGGACCACATATTCATACCGTTTGGAATATGTGTTATATGTGTTTCTCTAACGGTTGTAAATAGCTAACAATATAAGTTTATATACCCACATGTCATTAGCCCTCAATAATGCGTTCGAAAATCGCATATAAAGGCCCCCATAATAACAAACTTTTTTGTTACAACAAATTTCTTATCTGTGAAAATGTAATAATAGCTAAATTATATTATCGTTTTCGATAATATTATTTTTGTTCAAATTTCGAACACATCTGACACAAGAAAATTTGATTTGACCTCTATTCTAATATCAGTCGATATGACGTTTAGTTTGAAACGAATTGTCAATTGCATACAATGACGCACGTTATTTTGATATCGAACGATATGAAAATTGGCGCCAACTCTAGTTTGTCTCTGAATTAAAAAAATATAAATGTCAAAACTTGAATGTCAGAAAAGTTTTAATTCCTGAAAGTCGCAATGGCGGTCGATATATATGCGCTTTGAATGCATCATGGAGAGTCATGATATGTGTGTATATAAAGCAGTGTATGTAATTGTAAATAATTAGGCATTAAAACACTCGTGTGATGTTATTATGAAACTCGGCAGACGCCTCGTTTCATAAACCCACCCTCGGGTTTTAATGTCTTTCATTATATACAATCACATAAACTACTATTATATACAATACAAGTAATGAAGTTTATAGGTACTTTGTTAGAGGAAGACGTAATACAAAACTTGTGATTTTTTGCAAACCTTTATGCTTATTATGTATAGTTTCATACACTACTTTATCTACACACATATCATAAATGTTCTAGGATGGTATCAGAAACCGTAGGGAAATGACCTGCATTGTTACTAGTGCTACTTGTAAAATATCAATTATAGATACTAGTGGCTCTGTGAGCTATACACCTCGCGAGATGATACTGTTATTGGCATAAAGGTCCCAAATTTAAACTCATTACCTACTGTTTTCAGGAGGTAATTTTAAAATTACAGTTCCGTTAATTCCTGCTGGTTGGTACTCGTAATGCTGGTATTATAGAGCAATAAATAGTTGGTGGCATTTAAAAGCAATAATGATATGAGAGTAGATAAAGATAAACTACAAACATGTAAAATAAATTCAACAAAAGAACTATTTTAGACGAAACAATTGATATCTCTACTCTTTTAACAGTTATCGAGTACTCATCGAGACGTTTATAACAAACTCAAAACATGCGCTGTTTTTTCACTCCTATAGGTATGGTCATGTTACCAGCTCAGGCAGCTCATTAGTACCATTACGTTGCCCTGACAATGTTCAGTCAAGTTACGCAAATTTAAGCACGTTCAGTCATAGGAAAGTGTATCAAATCTTGATTACATTATAATATAATCCTATCTACTTACGACTTTATTAAACACTATGTTTTAAATAAGAAGTCATAACCGCGAGAGCAGCGCACATACTCGTAGTCCAAGGCAATGTACAGCGCATCTCGATAGCCGCTTAAATCGAAATACTTATATTCTTGGTCTTACCCTAAAATGTCATGAACATCGCAGAGTTCAAGCTGAAGAAGATGTGGCTGAGCCCCAACGGCACCATCCGCAACATCCTGGGCGGCACCGTGTTCCGCGAGCCCATCCTGTGCGCCAGCATCCCGAAACTGGTGCCCGGCTGGACCAAGCCCATCGTCATCGGCCGCCACGCGCACGGCGACCAGTACAAGGCCCAAGACTTCGTCGTACCCAAGCCTGGAAAGGTACCTCATATCAATTTTATCTGGATATATAGTAGCATTATATCTTAGAAGCTCACAGAGCCTAAATATATTTTAATATACTTAGGTACAGCTCAGGTTTTTCAAACCTATTTTAGATAAATAATCGTCTATCCGTGCCAGCTCGTTTAAGGGCCTACGCTAGCTGACGCGGGTGCACGGAGCGGGTGCAAGCGGCGGGTGGATTTAGTATGGCGCACCCGCTCCGTGCGCCCGCTTCACTTAGCGCTGTTCATACAATTTCTTATGAAAAGGGTGTCCGCTCCGGATAATCCGCGTCAGCTAGCGTAGGCCCTAACGGTTTGTTTGTAAATACATACATTACTATGTGGACTTAGACTTGTAAGCAGTCATTGGATTCGGTAAAGACCACAAAACTAGTAGCGAAATGAGCTTTCGAAGAGGCGTCGTAACCATTTACGGGTTATTATGTCTACAGTTGTTGATCCTTGGCGAAACCCTTCTCATACAAGCTTTGTGAAATCTCCTCATTCTGATTTTGAATATTTTACGTTTGTTTTAGGTGGAATTGGTATACACCACCACCGATGGAACGGTAGACAAGCGCCTACTGTACGACTTCAAGGTGCCTGGAATCGCTCTGGGCATGTACAACACCGACGAATCTATCCGCGCTTTCGCACATTCCAGTTTTCAGGTGATTAAACAACATATCTCATCATTGACTTTAAAATCCATTGTTGAGATGAGATATTATTATAACCATTTTTGTTTATTTAGGTGGCGCTTCAAAAGAAATGGCCGCTGTACTTGTCTACAAAAAATACAATTCTCAAACGATACGACGGTCGTTTCAAGGACATTTTCGAAGAGGTCTTCCAGAGGTATGTACCTATTTACATCAAACGACCTCGCGGTCCTGCTTTGCACTAGAAAAAATCGTACATTGAGCAACGAATCGCTGTTAGAAATACCATACCTATAGGCAGGCACCTCTTATAGGCACCTCTATATTAATATCAAGTTTCACAACTATAAACAACCTCTGCTGACAATAACAGCTTTTCATTATAATAATAGTCTTTGCACCTGGCGGGGACCATCTCCGGGTGTGTAATATTGTGCGCTCGGAGATGGTATCCGCCACGTGTATTCCTTGCCTTTAGATTAAAGTGTCTTAAAAGGCCTCTGCGCTGTTGGCTTCGGCCCCACGCACGCCTTTCAAAGGTCCGGGACCCCATGGTCCCGAGATATGCCAAAAACATAATAATAAACTTTTATTCGCAAAAAATCAGTACAAAGTTGTGGTTGATTTCCCTGACTTCTGAGCTAGGTATTAAAAACCTGTGTTACAGAGGTCAGTGTCCTCTCCCATTATACAAAAATATCTAACAATAATATCTAACAATTATTTCGTTAGTTTTAATTTAATTTATTTAATTTTCAGTCTTATATGTGATCATGCATTAAGCTGTGAATGTATGTGTGTGTATGTGTATGTGTGTGTATGACTGAGAAGATGCACATGGAAATTTAGGGTAAGATACTTTCAGTTTGCTCATAATTATGTATCAAAAGCCAGGATTTTAGTGATATATATCTAAGGTTTTATTTATTTTATTGTATAAGTATCTGGCCATATATTTTTGTTGCCTTCTGGCAGTGGCGAGTCTGTATTTAAATGTTAAACAAACATTAGTCGCTGTACGTTTGTTTGCAACCTTATTGCTATCATAGGGGGTAAGCTTATGCTGTTTTATAACTATCAACAATATATATAGTTGTCTCACAGAGAGGATTTGGCAGTTTTTATATAATAGATTTCTGGGGAAATCTATATGGTTTAAAAGTCGTTACTTTTAGTAGGGATCTTTGTGCCCTTTCAAGTATCATTATGTGAGTCTTACATGCACCACCCCATACTACACTACAGTAGCTAAGAACTGACTGTGCAAGTGCAATGTAGACTGCTTTCAAAAGACTTGGATCCGCTAAAGTTCTAAGTTTTTTAAAAACCCATATCAGCTTTCTTATTCGCAACCTGCAAAACGACTCTTGTTTGGTTTGTATTTTCATTTTATAATCTTGAATATGTGAAATAAATAGTCAAATGATGTGTATCGGCAGCGACTACAAGAAGCAGTTCGACGACGCCAAGATCTGGTACGAGCACCGGCTGATCGACGACATGGTGGCGCAGGTCATGAAGAGCAGCGGCGGCTTTGTGTGGGCCTGCAAGAACTACGACGGCGACGTGCAGTCTGACGTCGTGGCACAGGTCTCACCAATACCCTGATATGAAGACAAGCAGTCTAACTTCAACTTTTTTGGATTCGTATCCAAAGGGTTACACGGGACCCTATTACTAAGACACCGCTCTCTTATGACATCCCTTCCGCTTTATAGAAATCATACCTAAATTCTGGCCCGCTAGAGAAGAGAGCTCTGTTAGTGAGAAGGACGCGAGACGGCGAGACATTAAAATATTCTACGGGTGGTCAGCCCTTACCAGGGGCCACAGTTCAGGTCGTCAACTGAATCGCGTTAAGACTTCATGGTAAGGCCCCTGTACAAATTTTGAGTGTCGCGCGATGTTCTACTGACAGAGCTGACTGTCCAATGCATAATTTAATAATTCGGACACGTCGCCACTTGTTTTCGTCGTCATATATTTGTTACATACATTGTGACATAATAAGTCTACACTGATAATACATAATACCCATCTATAAGTTTTCTCTAGAATTTGAGATTTCAACGGGAGATAAAAACTCTTGTCGCAAATAGAATTTATACCTTCCCAGTTATATTGACCGACCGATAAGCTGTTGTGTACTGCAGGGCTATGGTTCCCTGGGCATGATGACGTCAGTGCTGATGTGCCCGGACGGCAAGACCGTGGAGTCGGAGGCGGCGCACGGCACGGTGACGCGCCACTACCGCATGCACCAGCAGGGCAAGCCCACCTCCACCAACCCCGTGGCCTCCATCTACGCGTGGACCAGGGGCCTCATCCACCGCGCTAAGCTCGACGACACGCCCGACTTGGCCAAATTCGCGCTCGCTCTTGAACAGGTAAACATGCATTGATCACCAAGAGGTTAACATATCGTTGTACTTAATGTTGATATGCAAGCGACGTTAGGCCCCTCTACTGAGCCTGCTACGAACGAACGTTAATCAACTATCTTCACCACGCGATATCGAATCAGACGGTTAGTGTTAACAATAGTAATGTGTGATAAAAACAGTGTGGCAATAAATAAAACCGACTTCAAAAAGTGAAAAATAAAATGTATTGATTTTGATTTGTGCTGGTTAATTTCTACAAATACATCTTAATACTTAGGTAGTTAGGTACTTTACACTTTTTCGGCATAGTAAGTATTGTCAATCTTCAAATGTTTCTCCCGAAACAGATCTTTACTTTTTTGAAACTACTACTTGCTTGAAAAAGGGTTGTTGTTGTTTTACATGTTATACTTTAGCGTAAATCATCTTTAAAATAAATATGAATTCAACAGGCTTGCGTGGAGTGTATCGACAGCGGCAAGATGACTAAGGACCTGGTGATCTGTATCCACGGCATGGAGAAGACCAAGGAGGGCATGTTTTTACACACTGAAGACTTCCTGCTGGCTATCGCCGATCAATTAGAGCGCAAGCTTACTAAATAAAAAACTAGAGCGTTATTTCATTCGATATCATAGCCGAAGACCCAAGAAAATCCGCAATCATCATCTCAAGGGCCTAAACAGGCTTAGAGTGCTTTTCTGTATCTGTTCGTTAAAGAAATGGGAGACTTTATGTCGTTTTGACCACTGTTGAGTAATCGGAATATAAAATTTTGCTTTACAGCTTACTTTTCTGAGGAAAGAGACTGATTGTATTTCCAAATTTTATAGGAAATCTACAAATCGTACAATTTTTGTTGATAATGTAAATCGCCAGTAACTGGCCCCATATACTAAAAGTGAACTCTATTGAATTCTATTTATTAGGTTAATAGAATTCATTGTTTGTATACGGTGGCCAGGTACTAAAGGGTGGCCTGTTACTGGCGATTTACCCTACTACTTATTTTTTATTTTTCGATATGCGTTGCTACTTTTATTAGAAATCAAATTTACTTCAAGTCTTATTTTTTTAAATGTTTTATTGGATATTATAGAAATTAAGTATAGCCAGTTGTTTAATATAGCTGCATAGCAGTAAATATTAGTAAGCATTTCTAAATATTAAATTATAATAATATTAAAGTGTAAATGTTATAATCCTCAGGTAAATTGAGAGTTAATATGCAATAGATTTTAAAATTATACTCCGAAGTTTGCTAACATCTTAAAAGTAGAGTGTAACAAACTAACTACATGCATATACAATAAGTACAGTCGAGTGCAAAAATTAAAAATGAAAATATGTCCCATAGCATCTTATTTTGTTGTAATAAGAGCGTAGTACCATATTTATGCGACGATTTTGTCGATAGATATTTTCGCACTTGCCTCTAACTTCTTTTTAAGATTAAAGGTAGCTGAGTCAACTTTTAATTTTAACAGGCACAGAAACTTTCCTTTTTAATTCTCTACGTTAAACCCGGCAAGTGCCTTATTAGAATAAATAATAAATATGAAGTCTTCCTACTGCGATAATGTTACGCTCATGAGTTCACCTACCTACCTTCTTGAAAACAATGTCTCAGGCGGGCGTAATACTTTATTATAGAATAATTAAGGATTCCTGTATATTATGTATACTCCGATTAGACATTTTTAGAATATATGTTTCTAATACTTGCTTGAGGTTATTATTATGTTACTAAATTACCTACCGCGTAGATCCGAGTAGTTGTCGTGTGTAGTTCATCAGATTGCTTGCCCTCATTCAGGCAGACATGTCATCGGCATGCTACTCGTATCTATTTTGTTTTATTTTGCCCATCGCTCGCCATATGGCTTAAACTAAGGATAACAAAACAAATTCATGTCAGAGATTAGGTAATAACCCTAGAGATTTTTTTTTCTCTTTCGTTTACCAGCAACTTTAAAGCCTGCTAAATGGTTTATTGTGTTTTAAAGACGGTATACAAGGATTTACGAACTAAGTGTCAATTTAATTGAAACTTAATTAACACGAGTTTGTAAATACTTGTTTACCGCCCTTGATACACAACGTACTAATTCTGCATTTTGTTATCACTGTGCAGAAAAGGAGTGCTTCCCAATTGTTCCATAGAACAGCGACGTCATAGAACTAAGTGATATTTATACTATGACTTGTTCCTTAGAACATAGAGGACTGCCAAATATGATTTGTTGTATACGGGTGTTCTTGAGCATTTGCTTTTGCTTTGTCTAGTATCGGTGACAACGGCGGTCAAAGGGTTAACTTCGTCATGTAGTTTGGTATAATTAAGGAGGCAGAATGGCATAGTTAGTTTTATTAAATTCGTTACTATTTTTTTTTATTACTCATACAAAAAATTTTTAGAATTAATTTTACCAAGTAAGTGACAACCATGACATATCATGATATCAATGTCATGTCGAATACTCATAGGTTCTCCGTTTGCACACTTGCAAATACCATATGAGATAAAATTTAATTAGTAGTTATTTTATAAATGGAGCTAATTAGAATACCAGTGTCTTTGAGAAATTATCTTAATTCAAGCTAAAGAATGCACCCTCGAATTTAAAGCAATTGCTCAAAAACACGTTGTAGAACTATTATACTATGGAAGAAACTCATATGGCAGTATTGTAAGTTGGTTTTACAGAACACATGGCAAACTTGCTTTTAAAATTGTTGCATGGAACTAACAAGTGCTAGACGACGATTATATACACATGCTTATAAAAGTACGTATATAACTAGCAGCAACACAAGTAACTGACCGCCAGTAGAGCTTATAATATCACTGTAATAAGTGTCAGAAATGAACATAAAAAACATCTATAATTTAGGAGCAAATATTCGTGACAAACACACACACTACCGACTAGACTACGGAGGCCGTTCGGTAGGTAGGTATGTCTACAAAAGGGAGAGCAGGAACAAACATAACAGCGGGTCGAAGCAGCAAAGGCTCTGTAGAGTTGTCTAATGAATAATCAAAATGCCACGTAGGTACTTATGGCAGGTATGGCTTATGATATGACCATCAGGTTTAATTAGAGGACAAAACATGATTCTGCGCCATGAAAGTAACATTTTAATCTTGACTTAATTTGCGTTTTTTAGTATTTAGATAATTATATCAAAAGTGTAATTCAGTCTAGTCATTTTTGATTAGACTTAAAATATTATGCATATTTTTTTAGTACCTAGGCTATTCATTTTTTTTGAGCATATGAAATATAAAAATGTGGCTGGGGACAAAGGTAACATTAGGACCACAATAACAAGGAGATTCCGGAATACTGGAATAAAGACATAAGTACTATATTATGTGCTGATTTTTAGTCATAAGGTTCATTTCTAAATGAATCTTAATGGCATTAGCGCCTTATCGGCAAGCGACAAAGTGGTACAACAGTCATATAATATTTAGTCATATTATATATTCTGACAAGGCTGCAATAGAATTTTTATTAAATTTATATGCCTCTATTTTTTTCATACCGAAAGAAAGGACACATAATTTATAAAAAAAACAACTACTGCAGCCTTGGCTTTTCAGTCTTATATATATGACCAGACTCGGAACAAACAATTTCGGCGTTTTCAGGTAGTTTAGGTGAGATCCTTCGTCTACAACGCCCGCGAATTACCGGGTTATCATGTACACAATAAGTACCTACTTCCCTTACCCTCCCTGCATTAGAGCCCGCGAATTACCGGGCGTGGTAACGAAGTGTTTCAATTTTCTACTGACGTGTGTAGTGTAGTGTAGCAATTAGTAACGGGCAAAGGGGTTGCATACGTGCTACCTACACCATCACAGCATGCCTACCACTTGGCATTGTCGGCGAAACCTCTGTCACTCCAATATGCAAGTGTGACAGAGACGGAGATACAAATCCGCAATCGTTGTATTTTCGTGGTATAGACCCAGGCTAAAACAGCACACGTCTTGAAACGAAACTTCAAACTTCAAAGTTGTGTGTGAGCGGGATTTTGATTTTGAGGTGACCAATGATAAATCGGAGCTAAATGAGGACTACCGTATTTTTGCTCACCAGGCGGCGCCACTCATGCGTGGGTCCTTGTCAAGCGCCATTAGTATGAGTTTGTATGGCGCGTAACCAATATTGATTATTTTTCATTAATTTCCATGTTAAAAGAGGTACATTTGATTCTAACTATGTTTTAGCAATCTGTAGATACTGTGTTTTAGAAAATTAGAGGGGTTATACGTTTTTGTGTGATAATATTTGATAAAACAGTTAATTACTATTCACACTATTTTTACAAAGAAATATACTTTTTTAATAGTTTAACCTGGTCAAAATCAACATTTGCGGAATTATATGCTAATATTGGCACTAAAGATGCCTATAGAATACGGATATGACGGATGCTAACGGAAAATCATAAGAATTAAAAACATTTTTAATATTATTTATTTATTGAACTTAAGGTTTGTACTTATTTCTATATTAAAAACTTTTGACTGTTTTCTTTTGGCATTTGTAGGTTTTTTGGCTTTTGGCTTTTTAGTAGATTATAGTTTGATAACAATAATATTTTTGACAAATAAAAGCGTTTTTGTATATAGAAACCTCTAATTTTACGGTAATTTACGGCCATGTCATTATACACTTTTAATTTAAAGCTTATTTTATTGCCAAAATATTTTTTTTCTGCCTTCCGGCCGGCAAGTAGCCACTTGCAGGCCGCTACTCTAAACAACTGCGCCGCTTGCCGACTGCGTCGAGCAGAAATATAGTGTACTGACCTTGGCCAGTAAATAAGTAAGCCTCAGATCACATGTTTGTCGACCTCAGCTTCGCTTCGGCCGACAATTACACGAGATCTGAGACATTTCTTACTTTACAGGCCTCGGTACGTAATCTACTATTTTTAGAATTTAATATATTTCTATGTAATAATTCCTCTAAAAGTGCATATTTTTCGAAACAAGCACGACTTAAATTAAAAACTAATGGAAATGTACTGAAAATGACATATAACCTCTTCATAGGACCAACGTTCCACTGGCGGCGAATTCACTCGCGGTAGTCCTCATTGTCGAATAAAAAAAAAAGTAATTGAAACGTCAAGAAAGCGTCAACAACACCACAACTTACTTTTTTGAATGTGACATGACATGTCAACAATGTTCTTTTCTTAAAACACTTTGCTATTTGTACATATTATTCATGTTATTAATAAAATTATAAAAATGTTAAGTATACATCAAATTATAATTTTGAGTGTTACTGTAACATCATGTTACAATGACGACACTTGTACCAAATATAATTCTTGTAAGGAAAATGAGAACAAATATTCTATAGGTAACAAGTTACATTTATTTACAGGCGATACGGCCTTAATTTTGCTCCTAAATGAATAAAATCGGTGGCTTAACTAAATTTTCAGAAATGAATCAGTGGACTGCAAATATTTTGAAAGAAATTCGAACTGCTAAAGTGGACCATGTGCCTTGTGAACGAAAAAACTGTAGCTGCTACAAGTTTGTGGTTGCCCAAGATTTAGCACCATTTAAAGATGGTATTACGAAGGAAATGTTTTCACTTGCTCAGTATAAAGCCACAAAATACCAGGTAAGAATGTTTTCCATATTTAATTGTAATCAAGTTTTGTATCTTTTAAATTTTAAAGGGAACATAAATATCAAGAAATCTGTTTAAGAGCCACTATTTGTGTTTGTTTAAAATTTGGTTTTATTATTTAAGTTAGGTGTATAATTCACTATTTATCTTTGAGTATTAATTCAGCCAGAGTAGCAATTGACAGGACTACCCCTCTGCCAAAAACATAATAATATGTATAATCAACAATCATGTTTATTCTATGGACTGTTGGACCTTTTTGTAATTTACATAAGACCTATTTGTACAGTTTCTGACAATAAATGCATCTTATCTTATTTTATCTTACTCAAATTTATCTGGCATAGTTTATTTGTAAGTTATTTATGAATTGCCGTACATTTGACATGCCTCTCCTCTCAATAATCTGTAGACTTTCTTTGTATACAAAATGCCAGTCCAGTTGATTAAATAGTCAAAGCAAGATCAAGCTATGGGGCTAACTGAAGTCACGTAGATTATTAAAAATACAAACAAAACATGTTTTTCAATGAACCTACATTGTTAAAATAATCTGATTTATCCTAGCTTTATTCATCATTTGTTTAGCATAGACATACATTATTTTTAGTATGTTTGTTTCAGATTATTGAAGGCAAACTATACCGACAGAAGGATTGCCACTTCCCAGCCAGATGTTCTGGCGTGGAACATTATTTGAAGGCTCTGGCAACAAAATTGCCAAATATGGAGCTCGCCATAAATACCCGTGACTGGCCCCAGGTTAACCATGCTTGGGGACATGTCAAAACACCTATATTTTCATTTAGCAAGGTTATTAATACTGTCATGTTAAAATAGCTTATCTGTAGCTCTTAAACACTATAGAAACTTTTAGATAACAAAAAATTTTAATTAATTTCAGACAAAAGATTACTATGACATAATGTATCCAGCATGGAGTTTTTGGGAGGGTGGTCCCGCAATATCACTATATCCTAATGGAATTGGACGGTGGGACAAGCACAGGTTATCTATATCTGCTGCTGCTGAGAGGTAAACATATTAACTAGATTTTTAACTAAGAACCTAATTTAACATTAATTGTTAAGGCCTTACATTGCATGTTCAGATCCACATACTACACAGACATCACTTTATGAACTGAATGAGACCACACATATGCCAAATCTGCCTATGTGTCTTCAATTATCTAGTCTCAGCCATTTTTGGAAAATATTAAATCAATATTACAATAAAGAAAATAAGTCAAAGATATGCCACTTTTCAAATCGCTTTCTAAAAATCGAACGATTTTTGTAGTGTTAAAAAAAACGAAGTATAGTTCTATGATTCTATCAGCACAAACAATTACTCAATTATATCCAACTATTTTGTACTATAACAATCCAGGTCCACACATAAAACCAAACTTTTGTAAATATTTTTGGTCAACACTGTTACAGTTACTGGTCATAAATGTAGACGTTGACTGACAACGCTGTCTAGTAGTTAGGTGGTCTGTGTTCAGATCTTTTGTTAGGAGCCAGACAATTATGGAATCCTTTTTCACAATGTACCTACACCCAGTGTAAGATTAATATTTGAAGGCAGGTATTGTGGACACTAGATAAACTTAAAGGAGACATCTTTTCCGGTGTGCATGTTGTATGAGGTGTCTGACTTCATCTCTGCGCGGGTCTTTAAAAAGGTTGGAATTGGTACCATAGTTCAATGGATGGTAAAAATACAATTTTGGTTATTTAATTTTACAGGTGGCCTTGGAATATGAAAGAACAGAAGGGTTTTTTCAGAGGTTCCAGGACAAATGAAGAACGAGATGAGCTTGTTCGCCTATCTAGAGAAATGCCCGATTTAGTTGATGCCCAGTATACTAAGAATCAGGCATGGAAATCCAAAGCGGTCGGTAATTTTTCGTGCTTTTGCATGCACTCATTTTAGTTCAAAAACATTTGATGGGTAATATGGTGGAATATATTAAGTCGGGGAGAAAGTCTTTTCGTATTTTGTATACAAAAAGTAACAACCTAAAAAAAATGCTTTTACTGTTTTTATCTGGTCGGTTTTAATAATTAACTAGCATATCATAAGTATAGGTACTCATAAAATAGTAATAATGAACAAAAAAATACTTTCCCGTCATTTTCATTTGTTTTCTGCCTGTCAAAACGAGTAAATCTGAAGTAGAAATTTAATACATTTTAAAATTTTGATACATAACCATAGACATAGAAAATAAATAAACTGTGATTCCATATTACGCCTGTTACCATGGCCTATACCACGAAAATCGAACGATTGCGGATTTGTAGTTAGTTATAGATTTAAAGCCGATTTAGTCCCGAGGGGACTAAATCGGCTCTAACAGCTTTATACGCATGCGCGTTATAAATAACACCATTACCGAGCAAGTGTGATGAAAACATTATTTTTGTATCTTTTCTGTGATGGATCCATTGCAGTGGTTATATTTAATTAAAAGTCCAGGTATATAAAAAAAAAACAAGGTGTATCTTTAAGATATTCATCGCACATTGTGACTAATCAATTGGCGGTGTATTTTCATAATAAAATATTGTTTATTTATATTATACTGTTAATTAGAAAATTGTATCTTTAAAAGCCAAGCCTCACTGTCAATTTACGAAGTCATTTTGCCTTTACCGTGGTTCAGCCGGTTTTATATTAATTAATTTAAAGTTGTCTATCAAAAAACATTTGATTATAGGACACACTCAACGCGGAACCAGCTGCCGAAGTGTCATTTGAAGACCATTGCAAGTACAAATATCTATTTAACTACAGAGGCGTCGCTGCGAGTTTTCGTTTCAAACACTTGTTTCTTTGCAAGTCATTAGTATTTCACGTGGGAGACGAATGGCAGGAATTCTACTATGCATCATTGAAACCATGGGTGCACTACGTACCTATAAGCCCAAAGGCTATCCAGTCAGAAATAGCCAAATATATTAAGTTTTTTCAAGAAAACGATTCGTTGGCGCAGGAGATAGCAGAAAGAGGTTATCAATTTATTTGGGATACTTTGACAACAAAGGACGTTAAATGTTACTGGAAGCACTTGTTAAAAAATTATGCTAAATTACTGAAGTACAACATTGTTAGAGACCTAGATCTGATTGAAATTATATAGATTACAATAAAATATTAAGAATGATTCATTCCTGAAATAGAGCTTAACCCCAGGCGCTCCACTCAGTTGTACAACTTCTATAATGAGAGACCCGTGGCAAGCAAAGGCACTATTGGTGACGAAATAAAGAACAAGTTATTACTAGATACAGTTTTATTTAAATAATTAAGATTCGTAAAACACTGAATTTCGAACATTTAGCTAGCATTACAAGTACAATTGAGAATAAATTTTAATGAGAGTAAGTAAATAGATTAGATAATGTAGCCTACAAACATGTGACATTTTCAAACTTTCATCAAATTAATACAATTTGGTGTTATATCCGGCTCCCAAATGGTGCGCCATAGTACATAAATGCCAATTGCGAAGTTGAACCTTATTAGAATGCACGTAAGTCGCTTGCCATGCTCTGGTCGACGTGAAGTCTGGCTACAATAAGTTCACCTTAGTAAATAGTTACGTATTAAAAACTAAGGCAGCTGTTCACGAAATGTTGCTCTCCAGCAACTGTTATAATTCTAAACCCTTTCATTTATAGGTATGTTATGTTATGTTTAGGATGGGACGCTCGGCCGGAATCGAGCGGGCTGTCGAGCACTTGATGTGCTCATTCACCCCATTTCCCTGTTGCTGGAGCTGCAGGTTATTATCCTGGCGGCTTTCCCCCCTTACTTCCTTCTAGCCTACCTGTCGCCTTACAGAACCTCAGGACATCCCGAAGGTCGACGTCCCTTAGCTCATTCTCCTCCAGCGTGTCCTTACCAAACACATTATACCGCGCTGCCGCATACATAATGCATTCCGCCAAAACGTGCTTGCTGGTTTAGCCCACAAGGTGTACAGGTATATGCCCACAATTTATAGGTATATGTATATATATAATAAAGAATCTCACAGATATTGTAAAAGTGAATAACAATCTACCGGTTCCCAAAAATTACAACACCTAATACTATAGCTAGACAAAGAATATTTCTCATCGCACTTGCTGGTCTGAATACAGAGCAGTTTATATGATGCCACTTTGGCTATGCGCGCGACTGTTGTTGCAAATCTTGCAAAATACTTGTAGTAATTTCAAACAGAAAGCAATAGTAAATACTGACGCACTGTCGTTGCTATTAGTTCCGCCACTAATACATAAACTAAACATTTATACAAGACTCCTCTGTAAACTTAACTTACAAAAAGAACGATAATAAGTTATGCAAAAACTACTAAAAAGTATTCCTTCACTGTCACTTGTAAAAAAAATGTGATCATTGTGATGTAAAAGTTCTTAATAAGATAAAATAAATATATATCTTTCCTAGCAAATTGTGGTGAAAAACATTCTCTGTATTTGGCAGTCAATAACTGGCAAACAAGGGTTATCTAAGCGTACGGCATCTAATAACTTGTAGCTGTATTATCGCCGCTGGCCTTAAACACATACACAATGTACCTACTTTCCTACTACTAAGGTAAAAACCAATTATAGATGTATTTGTGACGTCTCCCATAAAAATAAATCTAACTTTTATCCATCTGGGTTGCAATATTGTTTGATTGACGATATCTCTAAATAAGTTTGTTCATCTTTTTTTGTAATTGATTATAATAATGAGAATAACGTGGGTAATTGGTGTTTCAAAATGTGGACCTCTAATTGAAGTCGCGATCCGGGAAGATAGTCGGCGCGACCATGGTCCAAATGTAGATCCCAATACAGAGCCACGAGGAGGTGATCTTGATCCACATGGATGCCACATTCTCCTTCATGAGCTGGGAACTTGGACTGAAAAAAAAAAACCTATAAGAATAAATATCATAGCCATACTAATCAATCAATCAAAAAATCAAACTAAAATCAAAGGCTGTGAGACTAATTTTCCGAATCTTGTAAATTAAACTTGTCAATGTGATTTAAGTAGGTACTTAAGTAATTGAAATAGGTACGCAGTTAGCTTACTATGTCAAAGAATGGATGGGAGCAAGCTCTAGTAAACTATTAAAAATAGTAGATATTTATTTATTTAAACTTTATTGCACAATTATATTAAAGTACAAATGGCGGACTTAACGCCTTTAGGCATTCTCTACCAGTCAACCATCGGGCTAAACCGAAACTGTTATATATGTGCAACTAGGTATCAATTGTTTAATTCTTTCTATTTTTGATGATCATTTCTTGTTGGATTATGTAGGAGTATGGAGTATCTATATCTAGATTTGGAATAGTACATTATTGTCGACACATCGAAAAAGGCGACTTGCAAGCTGAATATTATGTTTAAACGGACTTTGGGAGTCCATTTAAATTAACATGAAGCCTGAAAATGCCTTTCCAACTGAGTCTATTATAGTGCTTTTCTTAAAAACAGTGCAAATAAACCAACATCTGATAAAATCGAGACCTCGTGAGAGTGAGAATGGCAGGTGTATCCAAACAAATGTAAGAAAGTAATATACCAAAATTATATACCTAAATGCTACTATTAAGTACCTCTATTAAAATAGTACCTCTGCGTAATTAAAGTTATTATGAAAATCAGATACAATTATTTTAACAGAGGTACTAAACAGTAGCAATTAGGTACAACATTTTGGTATATTAGTTTCTTATATTTGTTTAGACACACCCGCCATTTTGATTCTCACGAAACCTATTTCATACTTGCGGCAGTTGCGGCGAGCGTTTTGACAAGCCCCGTTTATTTTTGTAAAAAAAATAACAGTGTTTTTCTTCTATACGCTATACAACCCAACTATAATGTTGCGGTACCAACATTATAATAATAACCGCAGACCTTCTGTTTTAGGCCAATGCCTTAATTTTATTTTCAACTTTAAAAAAAGTTTCGAGGTTGACAAGTCTGCTGGCATCTGGCCGCGGTGCCCGCGGTATACTCGTAAGTTAGGTAGGTAAGGTTTCATTGCATATGCCTGGCCGCTCGGTAGCGGGACGGCAGCACGCCTCGTCCCTACTCAATTCGAGTAAAATGCTTACTTAAACCAGTTGGTAAGAGTCATCATGGAGTACAGGGTGGCCAGCGCGAACACGACGTGGAAGAAGGTCCAGTTGTAGGCCACACCGTCGCCCTCGTTGTCGAACACCTTGCTCTCGCCCGCCTCGCCGCCGTCCGCGCCTTCTATGGAATCATAACCTGCGCTCAGTGAGCGAACAACACCCATTGGTTAGCATTTAACTTATATTTTTAATTAGCTGGTATTAACTGTCGTTGTATCTATACTATCAACATTTCTACTAACCTACTTTATCTAAATTATAGTTTGATGAAGTAAACATAGTCTGACAAAATTGTTTAATGGACAGCAAAGGTAAATTGATAATACTACTAGCACTCTTAACGACGTTGATCAATTTAGTTCCAGCTAATTTAAAATAAAATGAAAATGGTTGTTATGTTATTTACCGGTGCCCGTGCCACCAAAGCCTGTCTGATAGAAGCGCAGGTATATTTGAGTCTGCCGCTTGTAACAACTGTAGTGTAGCCTAGTTAAAAGCTTTTTGAAAGAGGTTGTCGGGTCGTAGATTTTCTGTGCATTAGAGATTTAATACGATTTTTCTGAATTGGCGTCTAATGCTGAGCGTTGGCGGCCCAGTGGTAAGAGCGTGCGACTTCCAATCTGAAGGTCGCGGGTTGATGGCGGGGATTTGGGTATGAAGATATTTACCACTCGCTTTTTGGAGAAGGAAAACATCTTGATGAAACCGGTCTTATCCCAATAAGCCCTAGTTTACTCTGGGTTGGAAGGTCAAATGGCAGTCGCTGTCGTAAAACTAGCGCCTACGCCGAATCTTGGGATTAGTTGCTAAAGCGGACCCTAGGCTCCCTGAGTCGAGGCATATGCCGGGAAAAAGTTAGGAAGAAGAAGTCGTCTAACGGAGGCCAAAATAATACAGGATATAATACCTCAATTAATTGCTATGTAAAAAGTGTAAAAACACGGGCTCAATCTACGGGTTTTGATTCACTTAACTTATTAAAAAAGTAACATTTAGTACGGTTACTACTATATATACCACTTAAGCACACGCAGGTTTTCAACGTACAGCTTACGCTAGTATTACATGACACCCGATCGGTCGCCTTGCCCCGTGTAATGGACGAAAGGGAACTTGGGAAGGGGCATGGGCAGGCGATAATCGGTTCCAAAAACGTCATGTAATACTTGCTTTAGCGTTCAACGCGTTTAAAATAGATTCGCTCTGTTGTCGAGTCGAGCACGTTCGACCACAAAGCGCGGTCTGCCAATACCGGGTTAAATAATTAGGTAATCATTCTGTAATTGCTTATTTTTAATCCTTCGTCTACCATGCCCGCGAATTGCCGGGTTATCATGTACTTAACTATAAAACTCTCGTGAGACTCGAACATATTAAATAATATTTAAAACGGGTCACTCTAGTAATTTAGTCGATTTTCGCTCGACATGTTTCGTTCTTTACGAAGAACGTCATCAGGAGCGCCCACTCGCGACAGAGGCAAGTCGTACACTGCGGGCTAATGCCCTATCTGCTCTGGTACTTGCAGCTGGCGGTGGGAGCGGCGCGGGGGGCGACACGGCGGACGATCTACCCTCGGCCAGAACCACGGCCATCTCGGTTTTTCATACTACGTATGTGTTCTGTGAGTCTCGTAGAAATATTCCGGCCGGTCTCTCCAATATAATTCTTTCCACAAGAAAGAAGAATTAGAAGAAGAGAAGATTCTTGTGGAAAGAATTATATTGGAGAGACCGGCCGGAATATTTCTACGAGACTCACAGAACACATACGTAGTATGAAAAACCGAGATGGCCGTGGTTCTGCGGTAACGGAACACGTATTGGACTCGGATTCGACGCACTATATTAGGTTTGATAGGGTAACCGTGTTGGCTAGAGAAAAATTCGTAGTTCAGCGGAAAATACGGGAGGCTATTGAAATAAGTCGTCATCCGAACTTCAACCGTGATTGTGGTTGGTCAGTGCCTCCCAGTTGGAAAACGGTTTTGGGTACCGCGTCAGTGGACTGTGTGAACGTGCCCTTAGCGAGTGACGTAGTGAGTGTTGTTTGCAACCCGGTTGGCAAAAGCGATGATAATGAGAACGAGGGTAGATCGTCCGCCGTGTCGCCCCCCGCGCCGCTCCCACCGCCAGCTGCAAGTACCAGAGCAGATAGGGCATTAGCCCGCAGTGTACGACTTGCCTCTGTCGCGAGTGGGCGCTCCTGATGACGTTCTTCGTAAAGAACGAAACATGTCGAGCGAAAATCGACTAAATTACGTGAGTGACCCGTTTTAAATATTATTTAATATATCATGTACTTAGTTACACAATAAGTACTTCCTACATTAGAGTCCATGAATTACCGGGCTTGGTAACGAAGTGTTTCAATTTTCAACTGACGTGTGTATAGCAACGGTTAAAATAAACTGTGAAGACTGTACATTGTAACACCTGCGTATACCTCCCGCCATTATGCTGTATACCGGGTATGGCCCCTAATAGCAATGTACTGCGAGTTTTGTCATTTTTATAATATGACAAGAGACGTCAATTTAGCTGATGTTAACATATATTGAAGAAATAAAAATACACCTATAGCATAAAAAAAAATCGAACGATTGCGGATTTGTATCTCCATCTCTGTCACACCTGTATATTGGAGTGACAAAGAGGTTTCCCCGTCAATGCCAATTTTCGACGTTCGTGGTAGGCATGCAGGAATAAAAACTTTTTTGACATTCGAGTTTGACATTTATATTTTTAAGACAAACTAGAGTTGGCCCCAATTTCATATCGTTCGATATCAAAATAACGTGCGACTTGCGTGCGACATTGTATGCAATTGACGATTCGGTTTAAACTAAACGTCACCTCGACTGATATAAGAATAGAGGTCAAAACAAATTTTCTTGTGTCACAGATGTGTTCAAAATTTGAACAAAAATAATATTAATATTGTCTTCTGTTACCGCGATTGTTATTCATTGAAATTAAACACTTTAGAAAGTGTTTAATTTCAAAAATAATATTATCGAAAACGATAATATTATTTAGCTATAATAACATAATCACAGATAAGAAATTTGTTTTAACAAAAAAGTTTATTATTATGAGGGCCTTTATATGCGATTTTTGAACGCATTATTGAGAACTACATCTAATGACATGTGGCTACTTATATAAAAGCTGTTAGGTTTGAAGAGTACAACCTATGATTCAATGTATTGTTCCTATTATGGGGCACACCTGGTATTATACGTTATATAGTGATAACGATAAGAGAAGCTGGAGTAGGCAGGCAATAGGCAATATTCACTAATTATTTTTATGTTGTTGGATGCTAGATTTTATTTTTATGTAAAATAATTTACAGCGCCAATTAACTAAAATGTAGTAAGTAGGTACCTATACCAGGTGTTTCCTGTAACAGGAGCAATAAATTTAATCGTAGGCGTACTCCCCAAACTGAACAACGTTTTTCAGCGACTTTTAAAAATAACGGTTTATTTGATTTTTATTACACTTTAAAGTTTTTTAGAAGACGCAATGTACTGCGAATTTTGTTAATTTTGAACTATGACAAGAGACGTCAATTAGGCTGATGTTAACGGACATTGAAAATACTATTTAGTTTGTATGAAAAAGTGAAAACCTACAGAATACATAATTTTTAAAAGTCGTTGAACAAAAGTTGTTACGTTTGAGGAGCACTACCTACGCTTAAATTTATTGCTCCTGTTACAGGAAACACCAGGTATAAATCCCTGGTTAAAAAAGTTCAAATAAAATTAGACGTTTGAAACCCTCAAATCATGGTCGCGGCGTCATATCATAGTATACCATTTCTATCGTCGTGGCCACAAACAAGTAACAATACAAAATGTTGAATTTTTGTTCATCTGGTTCAGATTTTTTACCGCGAAAAAGGACTAAAAACGGATTGAACAGACATGAGTTGGGAATTGTCTATATTTCGACATGATAAACATGCAAACATTATGCGAGGAAATAAAAAATCGGAACCCGATGAAAGTACCTACCTTTTTACCTGCTTTTAAGAATTTTAGAGAACCTCAGGCTGAATCAGGTTCAATCACTTGAATTTATCACATATTTTGTTCTACATTATCAGTCCACAATCAGTTCATATATCTATTATTTTATAGAGAATATCTACACATTATAAAGATCTATATCAAAAACCATTGAACTTAGGTTTATATTTTACGGCAAAAGTTTCAATTAATCAGGCAAATCTATACCCTGTCTACGTTAACGAGCTAGTACTAGAAATCTCAAGCGGCACGTAATTGGTCAGCGATAAGGGCGATGCATGCATGTGCAACGGTTGGGATTACATGGCGGTGAAAGGTTAGTCATCATCTGTCATTGTACGGTGCGGACGCGTTATATTGCTCTCCTTTTCATTGTTTTCGGCTTCTTCTGTGACTCGGCTTGTTTTTATTATTGAAATACTTGTGTTATAACGCATTAAGTATCATTATATATTAAAAAAAAGTTACTTTTTTAATATTTTAAAAACAAATCATAAAAATCATTAGAATTTTAAAAAGAAATAATCCGTGCGACGGCATGGAAGCCGAGCCTGCGAGCGGGATGCTAATGTTTACGCCCACTGCCCTTTTTTGTCCCTTTTATCTGCATACAATAGTGCGAAAGAGAGGTCCCTATACTAGCTCGTTATCGTAGACAGGGTATAAAGCAAAACATATCTTAATTTATTTAATATTATCCAAGAATAAGTATATAGTAAGCATTTCCACTTTAAACTTGTATTACATGGGGCGATCCGTCGGGGCCGATTATCGCCCGCCCCTACCCCTCCCTACCCTTACTCGACTCCCTAAGTTCCCTTTCGCCGAAAACACAGGCCGACGCGACCGATAAGTCCCGAAAAACCGCGAAGTTTAATACTTTTTGGAAACAAAAAATATGTGATGTTTTTTAATATGATGAATATATGTTTTTCAGTTTTTAAATTAATTAAATACAAACCAAGGGAGTCATGTTAGGGTAGGTAGGGGCAAGGTAGAGATCGAATCGGACCCGACGAGATGTCTAATACGATGGCAAAAACGTGAGATGTTGAAAACGATACTGCGAGTTTTGGCTACCAACCTAACAAAACATAGTTGTACAGTGACGTCACAATCGCTTAAGATTTCCAACATATTTATGCAGTTTACAATAATTATTTTCACAACGAAAAATAATTAAAATGAAGAAGTATTGATAGAGATACAATACAATGCTAAACCGACCAAGATTCAAAGAAAAAAATTAACCTTTATCAATTTCACGTGAATATAGCCTATTAGTTGCATATATGTATGTTTTATTTCATTGTACAATAATCGATTTCTTAATAACTATACGTATGGAGGAACTTGTGTGGCTGTGGAGGGAAACCCAGTTATGGCTAGATGAAACAAATATTTTGGTTTCGGCTGGTTATACATTTTCCCAATAAGAGTGTTCCGTAAAAGAAATATTTCTATGAGTGAGTTAAGGGAGTTTCCCTCTAGGCCCTAAATTCTTCCATTCTGCATGGATTTATAATACTACCAAAAACATGCGTACGCGTTACTTTACCCAGGTTAATAATTGAAAACATCAACAATCAATATGAACAATGATACTGGTCAGACAATGAAAGGAGTGGGGGGGGCAGCGTCTAGCGGAGGCTACCGGGGAAATGTTACCTTCGTTAGCAATGAGTCCTCCTTGCCCTGGCGCCGCCGCCGACCGCGTCACCAGGCAGGGAACGGACAATTGTGTTAATAATCACTTATAAATATATTTGAACACTGCCAGAATATTCATTATCTGCGATAGATAAGCAACTCGACCATTGTTTTCGTGATCCTGGCGTAGCCAAGAGACAACTACAATCGCCATCAATCCAACTTCCTAACAATGTAAACAAACCGCCATATTAATCGTAATGACCTAACTTTTATGTTTTTAATTAAATCTCCAAGATTTCGTTATTTATCTTACGTTTTGTATGTTACAATAATACGACCATATCAGTAATTAACGTCTTCAGTGGTGTTTGATGAACAAGTGTGAAAATATAAGGAGAAGATGTGGCAGTGACAAAAGATGTGGTAGCTTTTGTTTTCATCGTTTGTAAATAAGTTTTATTGACGGCGATTATAGTTCAATGGAAAATGGAACAGTTGGGATGTTTCCCATTAATTTAATTGTAATCGGAACTAAAAGTAGGTACCTAATAATACTAGTGGTTCGCCCCGAACGTAATCTCGCGACCCCTATATCTCGGTAATCCCTCGAACGATTTGGCTCATATTCAAAGTAAAAATTTCATTTATCTCATTTATCATTTACCTGCCAAATTTAACGACGATCCGATCAATGATACTCGAGTTCAATCGACCAAACATACATAACATACAAACGACGGATTGTCCTAGTAGATTGGGAGATTATGTTTTTTTTTAAATTCTTATTGAGTTATGTTAGCTTTCGCATTGAAACAATAATTTCAAACCAATTAGTAACGTACTACGTAGTACTACACGAATCCTACGTACAATATATTATAACATTTTAGTTTATGAATGAGGTAGCAAAAGCCTATCAGGTACATCGGAAACAGGGAGTATAAATAATTAAATAGGTGCTGCTAACTGGAGTACAACACAATTCAACGTAACAAAGAGACAGCCAGCGTTTAAGTTATATTAGTAGTTGGTTAAATACATAATAATACATAATATCGTATTATAGAAAATTTGTAAAAAAAGTAGTAATAATAATAACGTTTTCACCTGTGCCTTCCTTAGCGAGGATGTGGTCGGACATGGTGATCTTGGAGGAGTTGGAGGCGGTGCGCACGCACGAGTACAGCACGCTGCACACCCAGATCACCATGCCGATGATGGCCTGCTTGTCGAACGACGCCGCCTGCCCACACACATACACAATTTACTATTTATATTATCGGTAATTATAGGTCAGGGGGCACACAACTTGTCTAATATTTATACTCTCCCATGCTTGTTAATTTCGCTGGTGTACTTCCAACTACTTACTTAGTGACATGTTTTTTCCTCACACAATTTTGCAACTATGAGCTATCGCGTTCAAAACTGCATGGGCAGTTTAAGAATGAATTAATTGACCAAATTCGTTAATATTTGTAAGCATAAGGGGAAACATCATGTTCCTAATTAGTTGGTTACCACTGTATAGTTACTAGTGCTCCTGGTCGTGACCGTGTTTCGTGAACCCGTAGCCGAATCTCCGTTGCTGTGTTACTCGGCAACGTAGATCCGCTCCGTTTGCTCCGTGTGATTCGGCTACGTGTAATTAAGATACGTAGCTACGTGTACACGGAGATACGTATCTTATTTACACGTAGATCGGATCCAGTCGTGACCGTGACGTTAAGTGTAGATTTTATGCGTGTTATTAAACCCCCGAATGTAATGCAAGGGGCGAGTTTTTAATTTCAGTTTCCATAGTTTTGTATTTTAAATAAAAATTTAAGAGATCAAAAATAATTAGATGCAAATATTATGTTGGAGGCAAAAATAATAGACCAGTACAAATTGTAAAAGATGTGTATTAAAAGAAGCCGGTCGGAGCCGAAGCCGAGATTCGCGGGAACGTAGCCGAATCCAGAAACGGATACGTATCTTTGACGTGACCGTGTAGTACGGGATCTTAGCACCGCCGGTGCTAAGGCTACGTAGCTACGGTTCCGCGTGTAACACGTATATCACAAGCCCTAATAGTTACTATCACGTTAAAACTTGCATGGGCAGTTTGTAAATGAATTCATTCATAAATTGCACATACACGTTTGAACGCGTGTGTACACTTTTTGCCGTAGATATATTCACTATAACTAAAGCTTAGTATATATGCTGCATAAAAAATATAAAAAAATATTACAGAAAACGAAAAAAAAAATTAAGAAAATGGTCTGAAACAGAATTCTAGTTGTAATGTACTCATTGAATAACTAGCAATAACACGATTGACGATACTTGGGATCACCTTTACTGATTTCTCCGCGACCGCGGGGATAATGTCGCCCTCGAAACGTCTGAGGAAATATTTTTTTTGTCATACGTGATTAAGCAATATTTCGAAATATTATTTAACGATTTTTATAATCCCGAATTTTGATAAATCCAAATCAAAACTTCGATCTTGAAAATTCCGACTCATGAAAGCACAAATATTTAAAATTCCGGATTCAGTATTATGATATTCGGAATTTAAAAATTTGAAATTTTTGTGCTTTCATGAGTCGGAATTTTGATGATCGGAGTTCTGATAGGTCGGGATTTTCAAAATCGGGATTATAAAATTCGAGATTTAAAAAGACATCATCAAATTTTTTATTATTATGTAGTGTACCCGATCGATTAAGCCCCGTTTTGATAACCTTTACGAGTATTGATGTTCTGAAATAAATAACACTAACATCTCTATTTTACACTACACTTATCGACTGCTGCATATCTTAATGTTTCTTTAATCATTCTGATGTTAATTAAATTAAATGGACGTGAAGGAAAAATAGTGCACATCAAGAGTAAAAGGTAATTGCGTAAAAAAACGAAGACAATGGGGTAGTCAGTGATGTTTTTAATTAAGAGCAATCTTTGGGAATTGGCTGGAGAAGTACCGCTCATGTAAGACTTGTTTTAATAACTCATCCGGGAGAGAACTAGGCTAGGAGAATGTGCAAAGGTGACATTACAGAATACGTTTGTAGTATACTTACCCAATAAGCATCTTCTTTACGGTCCTGGTAACGCATATTTGAATATAACAACGGGTCTTAATAAACATAATATGTATAATAACTAGGATTATTAAACTTACATATACTATATGTATCAGCGATTATCAAGTTTACATAGTACAACAATAAAGTGTATGAGTGTAGGTACGATTATTTTTCCTAAGGACTAGGTATCCAGTGACAGGATTAACACCACGAATAATAAATAATTATATAATAAAATCTATCTTTTCCTTATCATAAAAAACAAAGTGTTAATATTGTCTTCTGTTACCGCGATTGTTATTCATTGAAATTAAACACTTTAGAACGGATCAATCGCGTTTATTAACACCATGATCCTACGTTTCGAGCCCTTTACAGCACTCGTTTTCACAGGGTTAAGATAATGTGATGTCATCATCTTAACCCTGTGAAAACGAGTGCTGTAATGTACAGGGCTCGAAACGTAGGATCATGGTGTTAATAAACGCGATTAATCCGTTCTAGTGTTTAATTTCAATAAACAAAGTGTTAACAACAAGATTGTAAACTTCAAAATCTTGTTGTTTATGCATTCGGAAAAATAACGAATTAACGTCTAAATTAACGTTAACGTCTTAATGTTAGTGTCAAGCGAGAGAAGATTCAGTACTGTTCGTTATTCTGTGGTAATACTTACATTGTTAGGGTCGATGAGACTGTTACAAGGAGCAGGCGAGTTGGACAAGGCCGACCACGTCAGGTACATGACGTAGAGTGACACGACCGACGACTGCAGCAGGCCCGAGTGCGGGTTGTGCTCCTGCACGGCCGGGAGGATGGAAATGGCGCTGGCGATCACCACCAGGATCAGGTTGATGGAGATGAAGAATTTGGACAAGTCACAACTGTCTCCCTGCTCACACACACATAACATATTATTTCAATCATTAGTTGACGCATAAATAACTGTTACACAAACATGTGTGTTAACATTAATATTATTGTAACAATATGAGGTAAATATATATGCATATAGTCAATTAGTTATATTGTGAATATTTCAGATATCAAAGACGAGAAAAGGGAATAACAATATGTGTTCCTTATTTTAATCCTGTTTACACCAACACATTGTCTACACGGTGTCTTGGACTTAGGGCCTTTAAATCCAGGGTTTGATTTTACTCTCCAAAACCGAGCATTTTTCACTATGGGACCAACACTGAAAGTGAAAAAAACAATCGTCATATATTTTGGAAAATTAGATGTTAAAATGTTAACACTATGTATGTGGAACTGTGGAATCAGCCAACATATTTCGCGATCACGGGGTTGGTCCCATAGTGAGAGGCTCAGTTTGGAGAGCAATATCAAACCCTGGATTTAAAGCCCCATGGTTGGAGACACCCAGTATTTAGTTAAATTTCTACTACAAATATTATATGCGTAAAAATGTGTTGGACCGACCTGAGTAAAGTTGACGAACAAATGCACGATGCCGGTGAGCGCGAGCGTGAAGCACGTGAGCATGGCCAGCAGCAGCGCCGCATACCACACGCGCGACTCCGACTCCTCGTAGTTCGCTGACGGAATGCATGCCAGTTACAACACTTCAACATAATACCTAACTTAAACTTCCCTAAGGCAAACGAATCTATCCTCCAGTGGCGGGGTTGCGAAGCATACTCATTACGTTCGGTAAACTGACTGACGGGCTGGCGTCGAAAAAAAAACTTTCATTCTATTTAGTCCATCAGTTAGATTATCCAAAATTATTATTGTTGTTGTTGTTGTACTAGTATTTTTTTTCCTTTTTATAATCAACTAAAATTGATGAAGACTAGGAGCAACAAAGAATCGTAAATATTAAAAGTATAAACATATCTTTGACGTTTACAGGTTGCACTGTGATATAATAAATACTCACAAACCCACTTCTCCGCCCAGGAATGCGCAAAATCAATAATCAGCACTAGTTGTATAATAATGTAACAAAAGCCTCCGATCATGCCGAACACCATCCACGTCGAGGCGAACGAGCCCTCGGGGATGAAGAAGGCACCAATTACACCTCCAATCACAACTAAGAACTTGATGCCCCAGAAACTGCAACATATTAATAATTAAAGCGTGAGCCTCACTTTTTGTACTCAGTATATCAGTGTTATTCACTCGGCAATTTAATGTAACCCACTTACCCATTTTGTATGCCGGTACGTGGGTCCTTGGACGACTTCACACCTAACATTATCAATGCCATCAAAACGAAGAACATGCACAACGCAAAACAAATTCTGAAATGAAAATGATTAGGTCATTATTACGACAGACAATTAATGGGGAAAGAAAAGGAAGATTTAGTGGTAGGTAGCCCTAAACCCAATTCCGGGACCGGGTAATGTGTTGTTCCTTAACTTCTAGAATTACTTGTAACGATTTAATACCCAGTATCCAGCAGCCTCATTAAGCATGTGTAAGTATACATTATAAATATTATTATTACACTAAGCGCCACTTGCGCCAACCAAGATTAGATGACCCAGCATTAACTGTCAAATTCCATATGAAATAAACGCTTAACTCCGGGTTATTTAGGTAGCTAACCCCGGTTGGTCCAGGTGGCCTTAAATGTAATCACTGTAAACTTACGTGTTATTTGAATAAATTATTATAATGATTTGGCGTCTATCGCAAGACGGAGCCCAGTCTTGCAATATAAAGCTTTCACCTTTCTTGCCTTTTACCTTACTCTTGTAAAATACGAATACTTTGAAAAGGATGGCCAGAGGCATCACGTAACTACCATGTTTTTTTACAACCAATCCACTAGCTTAGTTTCTACTAAAATGAGTTGCTCCTAGTCCTATTTCTTTCCTTTCCTTTTTATTGGTGTGTGTATTCTCGTGGTCTTTCAGTCGACAGATATTTATAAAAATGAAAAAAGGAAAGATAAAATCTGCAATGTATAGATACAAAGATTACTACATACCTATAAACCGCTAGGTATCCAACAGCATTATTACAGTCAACTTGAAAATTTGCGGGGACAACGCCTGTTGAATTAGCACAAAAAGGCACCTGAAAGAAAGTAGCAATGAACAGTAGTATTTTAAAAAACTACTTGATGGTTGCGCCCTTGTTAAATGATCACTAATATAAACATAATTTTGTTCAATAAGGGTAGCATAATACCTGCCGTTCACAGTGGTATTACGTTCTTTTGTGTCTTTCAACAGTATTCCGTGGCAATCTCAGAATATAGTAGCCATTATCTTTTTGGTGGATCGCGTAACCCTGGCCTTCCTAGGTGGCTTTTCACCAAATCGACGCCACTCCAGCGATTCCCTTTTGGAAAGGGGATCATAGTACCACCATTGTTTCGTCCCCAGTAACAATTGACTCCAAAAAACTCTCTCCGTATTTTTTATAAGCATCTAAAACTTCCTGAGAGCATGCTTTTCGCTCACTTCGTTGCAAGCTGGAAAGAAGTTTGGGCACCCACCTGGCACTAACTTTATTCATGTGAAGATGTTCATCAAGAATCCTAAGAACTGAAGCTTTTGAACGCATAGTCATTAAATTTAAACTATTCCATTCCAATTTCCAATCCCCAATAGTTATGAGCCTGAGGTTGACATTTAAATTGAAACGCAAAATTAATACTGGTACGTAACAGCCATATATTTTATAATGACTTATAATTTGTTGTCTTTTGTTTTTGTTGTCACAATTGTAGTTATCAATTTAGCAAACACGGTTCGCGGGGGTTTTAGCCCTGAGTACTGTGGGCCTCGGTCACTTTTTCTGTAGTATATGACATCTCTTTCAATTTATGAGGTTCGCGATGACTGTACCTACTTCCAAAAACAAATCGGCAAAGAACATGTCGGGCCATGCTCAGGGTAGTCAGGTCCGTCATAATAGGCGAAACCAAAAAGAGTTTTAATAGATACCATGCTCATAGCAATAAAAAACCGGCCAAGTGCGAGTCGCCCATTGACTTAAAATACTGGTGGCACGGAACTCTCAAGTGTGCGGCAATTAAACGGTTTTTGGATTTTCTCCTGTAATTGACAACATTTCAAAATTATCAATGTCCCTAAATCGAAAACCATTTCGAGATGTACCCTGTAGATCACATAAATATATTTTTCAATTTTTTTTTCGCAATATTTTTAGTAAAAAGGGGGTAAGTGACGTCACACAGCTGATTCAGAGCTGCCACTATAACAAAAAAAAATCTTCCGGCTGGGTTGTCATTTGAGTCTGACAGTGTCACTTGGCACTAACCGCACAGTTCAAATTATTCGGATATTTATTGGTGATTTTCTTGTACTTTTCGTGTGTGCTTTTGATCTTCACTGCAACTCCACCTTCTCATGGACTTTAACGACGCTTACGCTTAGCTGAACATATACATTTACGTGATCTTCGCATATAAATAGTGCCCTTGTAGGTAAACGATCCAAACCGGCTGCTGAAAACCATTCTGCTTTATTGTCCATTGGAACAGTAAGTAACATTTTGGTAGGCGCTAAACCCGTTTTATTTGTGCGTGTTTTCATAAAGTAATATTTAACTCACGGCATTTTCATTAACCAACAACAAAACATTCAGTGTTTGTTTACAAGTTTTAACGTTTGTGACATCTGTCGTAAATGTCAGTTTCGCTCAGACTATTTAAGGTTTTAAATTAAACTTCGATATCCGCATCAAATTTAAATTATTTCAAATATATGAGTTATGCAAATAAAAAAAAATACGTGTACGATTAATTCGTCCATTCTATCGAACCATACAATAAAAAGTAGCACTTAAAAAAATGAATGGTTGTCAATTGTGCTGCAAGCTGTTGCTTTTTGCCAAATATCGTGATTCTAGGTCAACGGACATAGTCTATAAATTTTGATTCCCATTGCTAATGTATGGGAAATGCGACAAAAATGATGGTATCTTTTGGTGGTGTTGACCTAGAGGTTTGGTTTTTTCATAGCTTCATTAATACCACATACACATGTCTACAGCCCCTAAACATGTGTATGGTATTAATTTCAACCTGCTATCTCTACGCGTTCCCGAGATAAAAGTATGTCTTGACAGACAGACGGACCGTTTTATTATTATCCTTTACGGGGGACGGGTAGGTACGGAATTTTCGCAGCTCTTATGACATATATACGCCCAAAAATGGCTTAACTGACCAAGCTGAAAATAATTTTCCTTGAATGTATTCATGAAGCTCCTTCTCCATGATTTTTTTCATATTTATTGGACTTGCGGTTCAAAAGCTAGAGGAAGGGGCACATTTTTTTTAACTTCCTGATTATTCTCGAAAATATTCCCTTTTTCAAAAAATATTTTATCAAACCCCTATTCTTTATCAAATACCCATCCAACAATACATCAAAAATTCACCCCCAACTTTAGGGGTATGGGAACTACCCTAAAATTAAAAGTTTTACCTATATTCATACCAAATTCTAGTACTAACGGTCACTGAACTAAGCGACAGACAGACGGATGGACGGGCGGACGGACAGACAGGCATGGCGGTTGACTACAGAACCCTAAAAAAGCCAATACACCCTTGTAATTTAGCTTTTTACAAAATCAAATTTGTATGATTTTGTTAGTTATAAAAATATACTTATTTTGATTAGTATAATGTACAGTGATCGGTTTTTTGGATTCGACTTGGGGTGAACGACCTCAATCATTATGTTAGTATGGATATGCCCCCGGGAATCCGAGCTTTATGTTGTTAGAAAAGGCAAAAAAAATACAATGTGTTTATTTTATAACACTTTAAAACATCTAAGTAGCTGATAGACTCTCCGTTCTTTTGTCTAAATCGAACAAATGAGCACAAGTGTTTACACTGGCAGCTCATTTGCTGCTTCCAAAGCGGCACATTTTGTACCGTTTGGATAAAAGTTCGGCGAGTAAGTACGCGTGTCTATCAGGTTAATTGTTTGAATAAATCTATTCGCAATATCACAGAAAGATTTAAAAGCTGGATTTTTGATTTGCTGCCACGGAATGTTGCAAAGAATTAAGAACTGGATTAGACCAAGTAAAAATTTTCTGTCTACTGTTGTAATCCTCTGTGCTTGGCACTTTTAACTTGTTTTTTAACTATATTTTTACTCGTACATCCGATGGTTACTTCACATTTTGAACACAAGATTGATTGCTTAGTCGACTAATACATCAAGTCAACGTGGGGCTCGATCCAACTTAGAATAGTTTCATCCTTAGGGAAAGAATTAGGTTTTCGGGGCATGTCAACTAGTACGTAACACTGCCTTACGGTCTAGTACTCCCCGAGAATATTCCAATTCAATTAGAGTAAGCCACAGTTGTCGTAAAAGATAATCTCAGAGTCCATGAAACAAGTTGATGAAATGAAAATTGAACCACAAATCACAGCGAACTGCGAACTTAACGTGGATATTTATTTATTGGATCGCCTTTGAGCTATAAGATCTATGTATTTGCACTTATACGATAACCTGTGAGCTAACATTATAGTATAAATTATACAGCTAATACCTATTTATTTATGCAATCCTTAGAAGCAAATAATTAGAACTGAAATCCAGAGAAAATAATGATATGTCAATGTTAAGATTTTTAAGTATATTTTCCATCATGACAAATATATAAGCTAATACTTTGTGGACATTTTAATATATTTTGCTTAACATAAAGTGTAGAGATTAGGAAAATAATAGAAGTTTTAGTCTCAACTGGTTGCCATGTAAGAGTAAAAAATTCCTTAGAAATAATTTATATTGTTTTATTTTTGAACGATTTGTTTGGTATCGCGATAAACTGTCGTATCTATATTAACTTGTCTACTAGATATCCCGCTAGGGAGAATCCAAATAACCGATCACTGATAATGTACCAATGAAACCACCATATGAAAAGCTAACAAAGTACATAAATATTTACTTTTTGCAATTCACTTTTGAGTCCAGGAGCCAGAGTGATACAAGCTGCTACCATGACCAGCAGCAGCATCAGGGTATACATGAGCCGTGTAGAGGTGGAGTTGGCACAGGATGGACACGCCGAGCAGCACAGTGAGCAAGCAGCGCTGCCGCAGCAGCACGCCAGCTGCAACATCACACATTCTATCTCGATTTCAATGTCCTTCGTTCGCTCATACAATACAATTACAACATATTACACACTTTATTATATTAGATCAGCATGTCCTTTCCAGCAAGGCCTCCTCTGTTTCCTTCTATCTCAGCCGGTCCCTTTCTAGCCTGAGCCACAGTGGGCCAGCAACCCCTTTTTGGTCATCCAACCATCTCATACTATCTCATCTATCTTTAACTTTGCAAATGTAACTGCTATATATTCAACCAGATAAGATTCAACATTATTTATAAGTATATAAACAGATTGATCTCTGGTCTCTGGTATGCTTTGAGTATTAACCCAGACGGAGTAGCAATTGACAGGCTGCCTCTGCTAATTATATTGATAGATTCCAATTTCCTTGGAATATAGCAAGTACTTAAATCAATAAAATTAATATAACGTTCTAAAATAATATTGTTAATATTATTTTAGAACATTATTATTAAACCAAGGAGTATAATCCTATTTGTAAAGCACCTATTTAGATTATAGTAATAATAAATAATAGTTTATAAATGCTTGAGAAACCAGAATGAATGTTAGGGATTCATTGAATAAACGTTAACATACTAATTACGATGATATAAAATGGTGTTTTAGCAGGCATAGATAGTGCAATAATTAAATTACTCTTGTTCTTTTGTTCTCAGCTTATCACGTATCACGTTAAGCGACAGCACCAATTATTTTTTGTAAATAACCACATAAGTTACCTGTGCTGCTGAACATAGACCCAAGACGGCTCCCATTACCAATTTTTTTACGTCTCTACCAAATCACAAATTTAACTAGATGACATCGAAATTTGCAAAATAATACAGATATAACTTTGAAACTAACTAAAAGCAAAGTAAGTAATCAGTACAGTATTGATTCACGAATGAGTTGAGTCAGTTGAATGACGTATTTTTCCTTTTGGCAGATCATGGGTACATAACCGTGCGTTTACATGCTCGGGCTCTCGGCCGAATGTTTCGGCCATGTTAGTACACGATGATTCGAGACAGACTATATAGAGAAAACTTAAGCCAGACCAGAGACAATTTAAGTACTTTTTCAGGTAGTTTGGTTGAGTTAAACGGTGTCTTAAATAATTTCACTTCGGGTGAAGCTATTTAAAAGGTGTTTTAAATGGTTTCAATAACCAAAGCTATTTAAAACACAGTTTAACTCACTGAAACTACCTGAAAAAGCTTAAATTGTCTATGGTCTGGCTTAAACTTAATCTATATAGTCTGTCTCGAATGAGCGTGTTCTAGGGTGGGCCGAATCATTCGGCCGAGAGCCCGAGCATGTAAACGCACGGTAACAGAGTATAAACAGAGGGCCTACCACTTACCACTTCGTTCGTTCGTTCGTCTATTTTCCTCTCTATTGCTCTCGCATATTCGAGCGTTTAAGAGGCAAATAGACGAACGAACGAAGCGGTTCGTGGTAGGCCCCCTGATAGCACTTGAGGGCTCAGTAGACCTAATAACAAATTGTATACAATATTGATGTATTGCTTAAGGTCAGTCCAGACGGGACAATCAAATTGGGGCAATTTAATTCCACCTGTAAGCTGTACACTCTCGCCGAGACACAGCGAAACAGCAGCCAGTTTTTCTGTGTTTCGATGAGGTTGTACAGTGGCTGATTGACAATTTGATTGTCCCGTCTGGAGAGGCCTTTACAGGAACACACCAAAAACCCGCGTGTTGAGGGCCGACCGCGAACATCGAAAGAACATAAATTTGTCCCACCCAACTCGTCGCCGTAATAAGGCCATTACACGCAAAGTTTCACCGGGATTCGATGGACCTGAATGAGTCCTGATGGTTCCACGAGAAACGAGATAGACTTCATCATGACCGACAAGAAACGTACCTATATTCAGTGATTTTTCTGTGATCAACAGGATAAAAATCGGTAGTGATCACCGAATTGTCAGGGACTCACTAAATATAAATGTTTAACCTGAAAGGTTCAGCCTGATGAAGTCTACCAAGTCCAATTATTTGTCTCGGCCGAGACCGAAACCGAGACCGACATTAAATTGAGTTCTCGGCTGAGACCGAGACCGAGATTTTATAAGAAATATGAAAAAACGCGCATTTTCCACAAAAGAATGTAATACTTACCTAATCAAGATAAAACTGTTGTTTAATATAGCCATCACTAATATACTACATTTACAGCCAAATTTTGAGAAAAAAGTTATAACTTGCATTACGTATGATGACCCGATACACTTTATAATTGATTAAAATCCTGGTAAGTACCCACCAAAATCGCAAACAATGTCAAAACGGAAGGTTCGGCCAGGTCCGAGATTGGCGGAGAGCCGAAACCGAGATCTCGGCTCGAATTTTGGCCGAGACTGCTCAGACCGAGATCTCGGTCGGAACTAATGTATAGTAACGCCACAATGTCGCGGTCCGAGTACAGGAGCCGAGCACGAAGGCGATTCCGTTGCGAAGAGGCGCAAGGCAGGGAGACGTTAACTCTCCGAAACTGGTTACTGCAACAGTGGAAGACGCCTTCAAGCTCTTGGAATGGCAAGGACTTGGCATCAACATAAACGGCGAATACATCACTCACCTTCGGTTTGCCGACGACATCGTAGTCATGGCAAAGTCGACAAACGGAACCTCAACGGAACGGATGACCTCAACCGAGTTTCTCAACGGGTAGGCTTGAAAATGAACATGGACAAGACGAAACTCGACGTTGACGTTGCGTCGAAGTCAAATGCCTATGTTATGCCCATCCCAGTCTCTGTTGAAAGCTCGGTACTCGAAGTTGTTGACTCGTACATCTACCTAGGACAAGTAATCCAATTAGGTAGGTCCAACATCGAGAAAGAGATCAACCGCCGAATCCAACTCGGTAGGGCAGCGTTCGGGAAACTACGCAATGTCTTTTCGTCCGACATACCACAGTGCCTCAAGACGAAAGTTCAATCAATGTGTGTTAACCAGTGATGACTTACAGCAGTTACAGCGCCGAAACGTGGTCCTTCACTATCGGCCTCATCTGAAAACTCAAAGTCGCTCAACGAGCTATGGACAGGGCTAAGCTCGGAGTTTCTCTACGTGATCGAATCAGAAATGAGGAGATCCGTAGACGAACTAAAGTTACCGACATAGGCTTCCGGATTAGCAAGCTGAAGTGGCAATGGGCAGGCCACATTGCACGGAGAGCAGATGGCCGATGGGGTCAAAAAGTGCTCGGATTGACACCACGGCTTGACAAACGCAGCGTAGGACGTCCGCCCACAAGATGGACAGATGACCTTATAAAGGTCACTGGGAGACACTGGATGCAGGTCGCTTCCAACCGGCACATATGGAGGTCCAAAGGGGAGGCCTATGTTCAGCAGTGGACGTCTTATGGCTGATATAATGAAAAAAAGAAGTGGACCAAAAGATGTAATATGATCCCAAACACGGGAGTATTAAATCAACTACTTCCTGAGTTCCGGTGGCCACCTTTCTGTTCCATCATTAGACCTTGGACACCACCTACGGAGCAAGTGCTCGCCAAAACAAAACTAACGAGCCCAAACATGGGAGTGATGGGAGTATTATAACAAATACTCACCGTACCTTGCCTATACATTCTCGAAATATGTAAATTTGTCCGAAAATACCCAGAACTTTATACCAAACGAGAAGAAGTACAGGTAACATATTCCCTCAGAAACCAATCAATTTTAATGCCACCCCCGTCCCAATTACAACTTCATTCATCCGGCCCATTGTCAATGTCAATAACAATATATAACAAACTACCAGCGCACATACAAAGCCAAGAAAAATAAATTTAAAAAGGATGTGCACTCCGTTTTAAACAGATTGAGTTAGGCATATAATAAATAACTAATTGGCAACCGTGATGTTTTTTCTGAAGACCTCACGGTTCTAATTACAATGCCATATAATAAGTAAATAATTTAAATAACTAACTAAAATAAAATATGTACTCGATAAAAGTTACAATAAGTAAATCTTGTTGACAGGAAAAGTATAACTTTCAAAGGTGGTTAAAGTAAAGTTAAGTTAAGTTTAAGCTTAATATTCGTCTCATTTTTTTTTCTTTTTATTAAAGGAGAAAGGTAACGATAGGTCAGTTGCTTTCATTAAAATGAAAAGTATTTCCGGGTACTACGAGTAGGTTGTGTAATCTCGCAAGGTTTTTATTGGTGCTAAACGTGTTGGGTTGGGTATTGGATTAATTGTCTTGATTTTGTACTTTGTATAAATTTAACTTTTTTTTTCTCTCTTTTAACGTCAATATGTAACACATGTATTATAACGAGCATTTGTAAGTATTGAACATACTGACTTTTACGTAAATTTTTGTTATAATCATTAAATTAAGTATTCTAATGGATGACTGTTATTGGCCCTGTTTTATGTAAGCATTACTATGTCTTCGTTTATATCTACGGCTGTTGTTATCCTGAATATCAATAAAAAAAAAAATCCAATTTACCAATAAATTAAAAGAAATGCTCATATCCAAACGTTATTACTCTGTACGTGAATATTTAGAAGATAAGTTTTAATATTAACTTTACATAATATGTTAGTTAATTAGAATTAGATTTAATAATTAACCTAGTTTTATAAGTATTACCTTGCTATGCCCTTGCAGGGCTCATGTTTGTAACACCACACAAAAAACAATGTAACACCTATTGTACAACATGAATGCAAATAAACAACTTGAACTTGAACTACTTCCCGAGTTCCGGTGGCCATATTTCTACTCCATCATCAGACCTTGGACACCATTCACGGTCCAAATGCTCGACAAAACAAATTTAACAAGTCCAAACACGATGGTTTTACATCAACTTATTCTTCAGTTCCGGTGGTCACCTTTCTGCTCCATCATCAGACCTTGGACACCACCTAAGGTTCAAGTGGTCGCGAAATTCAAACTAAAGAGCCCAAACACGGGGGTATTGCAGTAACAACTTCCTGAGTTCCGGTGGCCATATTTCTACTCCATCATCAGACCTTGGATACCACTCACGGCCCAAATGCTCGAAAAAACAAATTTAACGAGTCCAAACACGATAGTTTTACATCAACTTGTTATTCAGTTCCAGTGGTCACCTTTCTGCTCCATCATCAGACCTTGGACACCACCTGTACGATAAATAATACACAGTAGAAACTTTTAAACTTGTATTGATAATAAAATTGAATTATTAGCTTAAAGTACAACACGCCATAGCACGATATTGTCCAAGAAGAAGGTTGAAAAAAAAGTGTTGCCAGTTAACATTCTGACCATAAACTAAAATTAAAAATAAACTATTTTTTCTTGAACATAGTTGGGGCGGCCAACATAGCATAACATAAAAGATAAAAAACACAACAACACACAACACACATAACATTTGCATAACTTATGCTTAAACCTTAATTAATTAACAACTATCATTAATAGGCAATGGACATAATTTTCTGTAAGAGCGAAGAAATATTTTAACAGAGCCAGCCATCTTTATTTCCGCCACCCTTACTTTACCATATGTCGCTGGTTCATATCCGGTTCGAAGGACCACTTACTCTGTACGTTAAATAATACACAGAAGAAACTTTTAAACTTGTATTGATAATAAAATTGAATTATTAGCTTAAAATACAACACACCATAGCACGATATTGTCCAAGAAGAAGGTTGAAGAAAAAAAGTGTTGCCAGTTAACATTCTGACCATAAACTAAAATTAAAAATAAACTATTTGTTCTTGAACACCACCTTCAAGTGCTCGCGAAATGCAAACTAAAGAGTCCAAGCACGGGGGTATTACGTCAACTAAACTTTCTGCTCCATCATCAGATCTTCAATACCACCCGCATCCTAGTTTTCTCACCAAAATGAATATTACAAACCCAAAACGCACATGTACTTTTTTTACTATACCAACTTCTTTAGAATATCATTTAGTTTAATAAAATCGTACCAGAACTCAGCTGAATATTAGACGAATTTATTCATCGTTGGCATCGCAGGATTACAAAAATGTCGAATTTTAAGTTACCGACTTTTGACATAAGACTGGACTGATGGCGGGCCGACGGCGTAGTAGTGTGCGCGCACGCACACAGATAGCGAGCCACGCTCGGCGCGCTAAAGCCCCTCATTCACGGCAGTCCGCCGGCACCTCCGGCACGTAATATAGTATCGTGAATGTCGTTGCCGGATGCGTGCCGTACGGCAACATCTTGCTAGCTCCGGCCACCTCCTTGCAGTCCGAATTGCACTAAATTACGGTAATAAACAATTGAGAAATGCGGCAATGCATAAAATATTAATAATTCATTATTAAAAATGACATACGAGATGGCGGCGTTTTTTAAAATTCCAGTACAGTGTATGCGCTACAACGCAGCGCTGCGCATCTTTCAACGAATAAGTGCGAATTGGACTGCCAGGCTGGGCCACTTGCACACCGTGTGTGCGCTACATCCAGCCATGCCGGAGTGCCGGCGCGGGCGGACTGCCGTGAATGAGGGGCTTAAATGCCGTCCGCGGAAAAAGGTTGGAGTGCGGTCTTAACATAGCGCAATTAGGTAACTATACAACATCGGGCCGAATAGAACCGATACCGGAGCGAACGTGAAAGACTACTTAACAGAAACAAAACCGAACAGTATTTTACTTGTCAAGTTAGGAGCCACATTAATTCAACTTTAATTAAATGCCCAATATAACCAAATATGACTTTTTTCTTCTTCACATCTAATGAATATGGACCTAATAAGGGGTGTCCTTAGACCAATATCGAAGCCTTGTTGTCCATGGTTGGAGAGAAAAGCAAGTCATAAACGTAAAAGAAGAATTACTAACTAGCACTCCGATACAGAACATGTATTAACAAAATTAATAAAGTTTGCATACCCTTTACGAAGACTAAGAAATGTATCATCAGAACAGACTGCACTCCTCGCCTTCCACTCATATACATATAATGTCAAATTTGCGAGACGGAATAAGACTAATGGGGAAATAATTGCAATAGTGATACTGATAAAATTTTTAGAATGCAAAAGAAATGTCTTCGTTCTGTTTTCGGTACCGACGAGATGGAATCGTGTAGGTCTTATTATATTGATAACAGGATACTTTCTTTTCCTTCTCTACAGAATGATTATTTTATCACCAGCCAAAATCTACATAGTGAATGTGTAAGTCATACTGACCAACTTTTATTATGGGGCCAATGTCGATATCGTGAAAAAAAATGCCTGTTTCATACATTCCGGCCGGTGTGATATATGCGGCCAATTTGTATGAAACAGGCAATTTTTTTTCGCGATTTCGACTTCGGCCCCATAATCAAAGTTGGTCAGTATGACCTACACATTCACTATGTAGATTTTGGCTGGTGATAAAATAATCAACCTGTATATATTTACGAGGTGTGCATATTTGATAAAAATAACCCAAATCTACTCAAAAAACCCGCTCAAAATATATGTATAGGTAACGTCATATGCCCAAACCCTAAATCAGCCCTTCTTTCAAAAAGCGTAATATGTATATTTGTATACCTAAGTAGCAAGATTTACAGTAAACTTCCCATAGAACTTAAAAGGTTATCACCAACCCCCTTTAAAAAGAAACCGTTTGATTGGCTAGTCAAGCAGTGTTTCTACACAATAAAGGACTTTTTACAAAACTAGTTATAAACAAATAAATAGAAGTATTGTACACCTTTGTAAGGTAGGATATGGAGAACCTGTATTATTTTTAAGATCACTGTAAACCCATAACCATACAATAAATGTTTTTTAGTATTTTTGCATCGAATCCTTCCAATCAAGGAAATATAAAGATTTGAGCTTGATTTTAGTAAAAGCACCACTTTGTTGTTTGTTGATACGGTTCATTTTTTTAAATATCTTTGTGGCAAGAGCGCCTTATCAGGGGTGCGATTTTTGAATCTCACTCGTGAGTTGAGCTCGCCTGGTGAGTAAAATTGTCACCGGTGACTTTGATATCACCGATTCCCAAATGTCGTATTTTTGAAACTCACACGCAGGTTACCAACATGCAGACATTTACAACTTCAGTCATAGATAATCGTCCCGTGACGTTCCTTTTTACGCAGATGTTATAGTGTTGGCCTCTGTTACCGGTTTTTATTTCTCATACTATAACTTAAAATAGGTTCAATGAAATTGGTCAAACGTAAAACGTAATGTACCTACCTGCCAATGTAATTTTATTTCAAGATACAACGAAAGTTTTGATAAATATTGTGACTGCTACAGCGAAAAGTTAAGCAATAACTTTAAATTAACTTGAAGAAGGGTGATAATTTTATAAAAAAAGGTATGTACGTCATTTGTTAATACGGGAGTGATGTGTGATTATTGTTTAACTTGCTAATTATATGTTTGGTTCATTCTTCCTTTTACAGATGTCCGACGACGTCCCAACTCCACAAAAACGAAAAACAGGGGCGCACATAAGCCTGGCACAAAAAACCAGGCTTCAAGTGCTAATGCAGGAGAATGACCAACTCAGATGTGGCAAATTATCAGCCACATTTACTACCAAGGACTCTGCCAAAGTTTGGCAAGATATAGCGGACGAACTAAATGCCATTCCGGGGGCCTCTAAAGATTGGAAGGCATGGAGAAAGGTAGGATGTTTTCATTATCATTGTCTTATTTGAGTGAAATTAATAACTAATATCATAATTAATTTTTACTAATGGTGCATTGAGAAGCATAAAAACTTTCTGAAAGTGTTACATATTTATATGAACGATTAAGGATACAAAAAAATAACAAAACTGAAAACACAATGTGTAACTGTACCAATCATGGGACATATAAGAGCGAATTCAGAGTATTTCAAATACCTGTAACAGTTGTTCTGATAAATGGGATAAAAGTTGAAATTCCTACACGTATTTTATATTTATAAACTATTGCATGTAAGATATCATTATCAGCAAAGTAGTAGGCAAATGAAAATGCATCTTTCTTGGACCAATAATGGGAATTCTCAGTTAAAACTAGTCTAATGTCGCTAAACATAAAATACCAGTGTCAATGTTAAAATGGTTGCAAGAACTTAACAATAAACAACTTAATGTGGACTTCATGCATTGAGCATCCGATTATGCATACATCGTCCATAATTGGTGCACTTACTATACAGCAGGGCCTCTTTAATCCGAACACCCAAAATGTATACCCTGTTCGGACTCACGGAGCGTGCGGATTCTAGTATGGAGAAACTTTCATAATAATTTTTCGGCATAAAACACGCATATTTGACAGTTCGTATATTTAAGTAAGTTACAAAGGGTTCTACATAATAATCACTCAGTATTTTTGAAGAATTCCGTTATGTTGCTTTGACGAGAAGTTTTTAGCGACATAGAAAATCTGCAAACCTAACATCTAAAACGCACTGCATGGCACTGCAAGACTGAAACTGAGCAAAAGGGCGGTTGCGCAGGTGGAGATGGGGGTCGTTCGGATTATAGAGGCGTTCATATTAGTGTGGGTACGGATTAAAGAGCCCTGCTGTATATATATTTCTGTACTTTTCAGACATGGCATGATATATATTCGAAAGTGAAGGCTAAACAGGCGGAAATCAACAGAAGCCAGCGTCAGACAGGAGGTGGCCCACCAACAGCACCTCTAACAGAATTTGAGGCGTCTGTGTCTGCCCTAATAAACCCTAGGGTGGTATCTGGCCATCAGGAGTCTCAGGAGTCAAGAGTGGAATTTGATTGTAAGTTAGTTAACACCCACTTATATTTAATTATGTAAGATTTCTTTCTAATAATTATATGACCATTTTTTGTTTATTCTAGTTTCACAACTTTCACAAAACAATGACTCAACTGAAGATGAAACATTAGTTGTGGTTGAAATTCGTAAGTATAACTGCTTCCTTATTTATTATAATAAATAATATGCAATATTTATGCAGATTTTTAACGAATAGATATTTTTATGTTCTAGTTGAAGATGAAGCAATTCCACCAACACAACCACAACTTCATCAAACTCGGTTACCCCGACAAGTACAATCAAAAATAAATATGAAATCACTACTTAAACAAAAAAATGAAATCAAGAAGAAATATTATGACGAAAAAATAACTATAATGAAGGAGAATAACAACATCCTCAAAGAACTTAATAATAATTTAATACATTTATGTAACTCCATCAACAGAGTACCTCGCTAAGTAGTTTATCTTCGCATCTCTTTTTCTGTTTTCGGGTTTTAGTAGTTGATTGTTAAGATTTAGATTATTAAGAGAGAGTGGTATTCGGGTTTTAGTATATGATAATGAAGATTTAGATTATTAAGAGAGAGTGGTATTCTTAATTATATTCATCAAAAAGTATAATGGCTGAATTAAGATGACCACTGTATTTTGCTTAAGTGGCTGTTTCTAACAGGCTTGTCTACCTCTTTCATTTAGAATGATTGAGATATCTAATATATACTGTATTTGCCTCCATCTTTCTAAATGAAAGTGGCAAGTTGCGAAATTTGCCAACACTGCTGCAATTTATGCTACATGTGCTGTGATTTGATACAAAAATTATTAAATTAATAGGAATGTTGTTACATTTTAAGTGGATTATTATATAATTGAGAAATAAAGACTGATGTTGTTAATGTATAATGCATTCATTCTTGCATACAACAACACAACAACAAATATTATGAAAAATTGTTATTTATGTAAAAACTAAAGCTCTATGACTGATCTTCTATTAATAGGTAATATTGTTAGGCTTCAAAATGACTATTATTTAAACTGGTTGATGTTGTCAAGTTATAAGTAATGACACAGTTAGCAGCAGAAGAAGCTGAGCGGGCAAGGTGTTCAAAATGGTCTTAGGTCTTAGCACACCCCGCCTGCTTTGCTACTTTTGCTGCCGTACAGTCAGTGTCAAAAACAACCCAACAGAACTCTCGCTTTATTTATTTTGTAACTACATGGTGCCCACGACTTCGTCTGCGCAGTATTTTTATAAATTGTAGCCTACTTATGTGTTATTCTGATGTATAAGCTATAGTTTAATTAAAATCTATTCAGTAGGTTTTACGTGAAAACAAACATCCATACTTACAAACTTTCGCGTTCATAATATTAATTAGTAGGATAAGGCGAGATTTGTAAGTATTCTTGACGCTTATTGTGCATGCACTACTTGCAATACGTAGTGCTATTGGCGGTCTGATTAAAATGTTATTAATGTTAAAATTAAAGCTCTAAACATATGTTGTTAGGTTTTAAGATGCATATTATTTAATTGAGAAATGTAGACTGATGTTAATGAATCTAATCGTGCATGCATTATTTGCATTAGGTACTGTTATTGACAGTCCTATTGAAATGTTACTAATGTTAAGTTAAGGTGTTAGGTTTCAAGATGCATATTATTTAATTGAGAAATTTAGACTGATGTTAATGAATCTAATCGTGCATGCATTATTTGCATTAGGTACTTGAAATGTTACTAATGTTAAGTTAGGGTGTTAGGTTTCAAGATGCATATTATTTAATTGAGAAATTTAGACTGATGTTAATGAATCTAATCGTGCATGCATTATTTGCATTAGGTACTGTTATTGACAGTCCTATTGAAATGTTACTAATGTTAAGTTAGGGTGTTAGGTTTTAAGATGCATATTATTTAATTGAGAAATGTAGACTGATGTTAATGAATCTAATCGTGCATGCATTATTTGCATTAGGTACTGTTATTGACAGTCCTATTGAAATGTTACTAATGTTAAGTTAGGGTGTTAGGTTTCAAGATGCATATTATTTAATTGAGAAATTTAGACTGATGTTAATGAATCTAATCGTGCATGCATTATTTGCATTAGGTACTGTTATTGACAGTCCTATTGAAATGTTACTAATGTTAAGTTAGGGTGTTAGGTTTCAAGATGCATATTATTTAATTGAGAAATTTAGACTGATGGTAATGAATCTAATCGTGCATGCATTATTTGCATTAGGTACTGTTATTGACAGTCCTATTGAAATGTTACTAATGTTAAGTTAGGGTGTTAGGTTTTAAGATGCATATTATTTAATTGAGAAATGTAGACTGATGTTAATGAATCTAATCGTGCATGCATTATTTGCATTAGGTACTGTTATTGACAGTCCTATTGAAATGTTACTAATGTTAAGTTAGGGTGTTAGGTTTCAAGATGCATATTATTTAATTGAGAAATTTAGACTGATGTTAATGAATCTAATCGTGCATGCATTATTTGCATTTAGGTACTGTTATTGACGGTCCTATTGAAATGTTATTAATGTTACGTTAGGGTGTTAGGTTTCAAGATGCATATTATTTAATTGAGAAATTTAGACAGATGTTAATGCACCTAATCGTGCATGCATTATTTGCATTAGGTACTGTTTTTGACGGTCCTACTGAAATGTTACTAATGTTAAAGTCTAAGCTCTAGACTGATGTTATATGCATGGTGTTGTAAGTAATACATAAAAGCCTTATTTTCACGAACTCCAATTATTTCATTCGGCTCCTATAGCTACCTACCTGCTTCCTGTTCCATATTGCCCTATGCCCCTATCATTGTAATTACTTAACTTACTGGTACATTCGAGACCTTTTTTAAAATATATCACGTTGGTAGCAAACAAGCATACGGCCCGCTTGGTGAAAAGCGGGCACCGTAGTCTATGGACACCTGCAACTTCCGTAGGGGTCACATGTGCGTTACCGAGTTACCGACTCAATAATATCTTATACATTCTTTTTTTAAGAACCGCATACTGATACGACGGACGGCATACCTTGAAGGAAAACCTGGATAGGGAGCTCATTCCACAGCCGGAGCTTTCGCGGGAGGAAATTCCTCTAAATCAGCACAGTGCGTGACCATTTAGGTTACAAGGTGTGTGGATTATAAGTTATAATCCACGTCAATTTACATAGTAGAAATGTCACAGTGATAGATCTGTTAGTATGCAATTTGATGTAGGTATATTGCATCCGTCGTCCGCCCATTAATTATAAGGAAAAATTTGACATTGGCGTCATGTCAAACAATTCTTCAAAACACAATCCATTGTATAGGGCAGCGGTCGGCAACCTTTTAGCAACCAAGGGCCCCTTAGATAGTTAAAGAAATTGACGCGAGCCGCATTTTGTTAATAGTAATAGGAACCTAATTTACATCCTAAATCCTACTTTTTACACGTAGAGCTAATTCCGTCTAATGCTCGGCTCCGTTGAATATAAGCACAGTTACGCAGCTATCGACTCCGTGGATGATCTCAGAACAGCCTGCTGCTTATCGACTGAGTCGGCAGCACTGCGTACCGTGAATATCAAAATGTTCCAAAGACATGAATTTGTTCCATGCATATTTATATACACAACTTATTTCAGTTATTGAACTTTACTGTGGACTTTTACGAATAAGGTTCTTGTGGTCATGTAGTATGGTTTCGGTTACCTACCGCGATTAGTTTACATTGAAATTAAACACTTCAAAAACAGATTTATCACGTTTATTAACTAATAACATTCATTATCATAATGTAGATCCCATCCCTCCTTCCTTCAACACCTTGCAACAACATTGTGCAAACAACCAGTTTTTTTTTGTTTTGGTTGTCTTAAAAGCATGCTACAATAAAACAAATTAAATGAAATAACCCTGTAAGAATTAACATATATACCACTTACGAGTTAAGAAGCGAAAAGCCATCCACTCTATTGATTACAGTTCCCAGACTTTTGCTGACAATGACTGACATCGGCTGTGTTCCTTCCCTACGTTTCGCATGTATTGTACATGAGAGACCACATTCACAGTCAAACCTGTAAATCCCTACATTTTGTAGAGGCGTTTTACACTTTACAGGTCTCAAAAATTGTGGCACCTTCTTCAATGGCTTGACTTGAAATAGGGTTTGATTAAAACACTCTTCAAGATTTGGCTGATCTTGTCAGTAACCCCTCTGACAAAAGGCAGTATACAACAGGTTTATGCTCAACTGTTGGGATCTTCACACGGGAGGACTCCTTGACACGGGGTATCATGAGGTCATTAGCTAGCATGCATGCTGCAGGTCAGCCCCAAGATATACGTTAGTCATCGGAAATCTTTGTGATCACATCTTGATTTAAATAAAAGGCATTATATTAATGTTTCACTTCAGCAAGTGAAAAAAAGACCCAGTAATCGGTGAATGGTTTAGTTTTGTGAAAAATAATTTCGCACTATAGACGATCGCAGAGCTTGCCCTGCCAATAAATCACCTTGAGGTACCTCCTCTAGTGGCATATGGTACAAACCAAAATCCAATACATCATCGTCATTGTTATCATCAGGTTCTACATTGTTTTTAATACATATGTTGTGGAGCACCACGCAACTATTTATTATTTTTGATGCTTTTTCCGGTGCATAGTGCAGCACTCTATGCTTTAATAGACACCGGAATCTACCCTTTAATACGCCATTACATCTTTCAATCGTGGCACGCGCTTTTTTAAACGCCTCGTTGTATTGCTGCTCTGCCATATTATTTGGTTCTGTAATTGGGACTTGCAGCCACGGCCTTAACGCATATCCACTATCACCTGAAAAACATAGAAACACAACATGAATTACATTTTAATTAAATATATGCTCACATACATATGTAGTTTGTAAAGGTCCTGGCAGAATACCAGCGATGTGGCTAGCCGCATCATAATGCTGAGCCAGCGCCTATTCTCTGCCACGACACATGGCTATTTTTGTTATTAATAAGTACTTCTGTTTTTTAGTGTTTAAATTGCATGCATGTCCTTTTTTGTAATTTTTTTGTGCTTTATGCCATGTATGTTGTGGGTGTGAATAAAGATTTTATCTATCTATCTATCTATCTAACACATTATACAGGTGATACATAAGACGTGAGCAGGATTAACCCCACGGTTTCAGTGAATGATAATCTATTGTTTCATACTAGGCTTAACGAAATAAACGTTAAAATAAATAAATTACCTAATTATGAGTTAGTTTATAGTTAACTATCTATTAGTGAGATTTTAATTAATTTAATTTAGTTAAGTCTAGTATGAAATAATAGCTTTTTAATCACTGAAATCATGGGGTTAATCCTGCTCATGTCATATGAATCAGCCTGTATAAATATAAATCATTTATATCAAAATCTAATTTTAAATGCTAAATTTAGACATTTATTCTTATGGGCTCTTATACAAGTCAATATAATATCATTATGATATTACTATATATGATTATCAATACACTAGCATATATCCTAGACCTAGATCTAGTACCCACAACATAAGCCTGATAGAGCTTACTCTGGGGCTAAGCTAATTTGTCCAATATTTATTTATTCTATTTATATAGTAGGACATAAACATTTATTTAAACTGCTGTAGTATTAATATACCTACATAATACAACATCTCACCAATAAGGTAGTAAGTTCCACCACGTTGATGTATTTCCTGCATAACTGGTTGCACTGCACTTTGGTTCCAAATATAATTATCGTGAGTGCACCCAGGAAAAAGGGCATTGACGTTAATTATATTTAAATCTGCATCACATATCTGAAAGCAATAATATAACCATGTTAGAGTACATATAATATTGTTTAATACACAGGTAAGTCAACATGTGCAATGTATACATATATATATATATATATATATATTTACATGTGTATGTAACTAAACTGTTGTGCCCTAACAGGGTCTATATTAACTAATATAGACCCTAATAATTGTAATATTTGAGCAATAAATGTTTGAAGATTGAACATTACATGCAACAGTTGCATAAATATGCAGTACCTACTTATGCAGAAAATAATGAGAAACAATGAAAAAACAAGATAAATGGTACATTACCAACTGAGCATTTATGGAGTGGTATCCTTTACGGTTCACATAACTCCTCTCTTCATATTGGTTGTTATTAGGTGGAGGATGTATTGCCACATGAGTACAGTCGATGCACCCTACAATCCCAGGCAGGCCATACAGCTGATAAAACCTTTATAAAAAGAACATTTCACCATTAATGCTTACTTAACCTTATTGATGCTAAGTAGGTCAAAACAAACATGAACTTTATCCTTCTTTTTGTATTTATTACTTAACCAATATGATTTGGAGTAGTAAGTGTCAAGGAGGCTTGATTGCTTATGGAATTTAAAGTAAATCATAAACAACATAGTGAAGTGAACATAGGTAAATTTTACATAAAATACAACTAAATAGAGGAGGTGCTTACTTTTGGGCAATAGCATTAAGTTCTGCAGGAGTACCCGGAAACTTTACATATTTTCCCATAATTATGGGATTGTTCAGTGCCTCCACCACCTGTGTCAATGATTGAGAGACTGATGCCTGTGAGACAGCTGCATTTAGGTGGCTACCAACACATGTCTGATAGGACCCAGTAGCAAAAAAGTTAAGGGCCACAAGAACCTGGAAACAAACATAGATTGAGCATTATAATTAATAGTCATTTAGAACAATATAAGGTCACTTCATTTTGTTTTAGAATGTCTTTGTCCATTGGGAGAACTTCGCCAGTGTCAAGGTATATAACATGTGGGCTACAATGTACAGTAAGTTAAAAAAATTGCTGTTAGAGCGATGTTGTATGGTGAGGGCCTTGGTAAGGAAGTAGCGTCTTTCCAAAAGCACAAATGAGGTTGCTTGACCTCAGATCTACCAGGTGATGACAAAATGATGATATGGAAGAATGTAAACTCCATACTTATTAAGGGCAAAAAAAATTGGTATAAAATTTTACTTTTTTATTTTTAATTTTTCAAAAGTATTTAAAACATCAAACATCCAAAATTGTAGAATATGTACAATAAGTAAATGAAATATATTCATTTCAGAAAAACTTTGCAACAGTACAATATACGAAAATAATCCTACTAATATTATAAACACGAAAGTTTCTAAGTATGGATGGATGTTTGTTACTCTTTCACGTAAAAACTACTGAATAGACTTTAATGAAACTTTAGAATAATATCGATTATTCATCAGAATAACACATAGGCTACAATTTATAAAGATACTGCGCAGACGAAGTCGCGGGCTAGTATAACTGTATAAGTATTTAGTAGATATGAAGTAGGTATTACCTATAACTTACCTTCAATTCCACTGTCAAGTCACTAGCTCGCTTAGCACCTGGTATCAACGGCTTCACCTCTTCAATAAGAGCCCGCACCAATGGTTTCGTCAACCGATAATTTTTCTTAAATTTGCGGTTGGACATCGCAAATGCTTTTTCATGATTTATTCTTTCTGTAACTCCAACCGCAGCCGGATTATTGTGACGATTACCGACGCCAGCGTCGTCTTCGTCGCTATCCGTCATCGTCATCAATACGTACTCTTCCAGGCTGGCCATTTCTTATCCTACTAATATTATAAACGCGAAAGTTTGTCGCGTCGCGAAACTCTTTCACGTAAAAAGTACTAAATAGATTTTAATTAAACTTTACAATAATATAGCTTATACAACAGAATAACACGTAGGCTACAATTTATAAATATACAGCGAAGTCGCGCGCGGGCACCAGCTAGTTTTTTCATAAAATTGTTATTAATTCTCCAAAAAACACACTTTGGCAGATGTCATATACGTGAACTGTCAAAAATACTCACCGATGATTTCAAATACGACTGGGTAGGGGCATTCGAATTGAACTCACCTGGGTGAGAATCTAAAGTCACCGATGAGTTTCAAAAATACGAACTTTCGGAATTCACTCATTTTGGTGAGAATTAGTCACTCGGTGAGATTCAAAAATCGCACCCCAGCAACCGATAGTGGTACATTTTACTAAAAACAATCACGTTTCAAATTTGTTGCCATATACGTATGAAATAGGAGTTAAGGGTGATAATAATAAAGCCACATTTAATCTAATAATTAAAATATATATTTTCAAGACACGCAAAATTCATTCTAAACGTATTGAGGTATAATATTTCAGGCAAAACTCTACCAGGTGTAGCACTAGCCTGACGGTACAGTATTAACATTTTTTGATAAATATTTGATTTACTTTCTCTGTAACATTTTAATCCAAGTTATCAGTAGATACATTTACTTCGCAGATATATTTAAAAAATGGGAGTAAATTACACAGTAATAATAGTAAGTTTGCTATAGAGAGCTCGACGTTGCGATATTTGCAACAAGGCTATATTTATCCAATTTTATGATGTTTTAGCTTCACTGCTAATAAAGGTAATTCTGATTATAATATGACAGTCTAAACGACCATATTTGTAACATATTAACGAAAACACCTTTATAATATAATTTTTAATATCTATACTTGACAAAATCAATTTATTTGGAACACATTCTGGACCTTTTTCTCATTACAATATAAAATAACTTTACCTATTCTAAACATGATTCTCAGTAAAATATAACAAACACGCTCATCCAACATTAAACATATAAACAATAATCTAGAAAAATAATAAATAAAAATATAAATATCACAATAGAATAACTGCCAGCTATTTATTGTATCCAGTAATGCCTCTTTAACACAACAAGAATGATTCATTGAGAACATTGGATTAAAAGAGGATATATAAGAAAAAGAGATATGAATGAAATAACGCATTCGAGCTGACAGTGCCGGTAAACTGCTGTGATATTGAACGCACCGCGACCGACCGGCGCGGCGGCGGCGCGGAGGCGCGAGAGCGGACTTGCGCACAGTACAACACCTTTGATCGTCACGTTGCAACCTTAAAACTACTGGTAACCATTCAATCAAATCAATGCTTCAGCGGCTCAAGCTTATATTACGTACTACTAACTCCAACTCGTGTAACATATTATTTGCCAGATTTTGGACCAAGATTGATAGACACGAAATCGTTATTCTACAAGTAAACCATATACAGGAGGATGTAGTGCACATACAATGAACTTGTATATTAGGCTTAAAATCTCGTTCTCAGTTTTATTTTAGGAATATAGGATGTAAGTGTAACCGGAAATAAAAGTATGACATAACGCTCCAAGTATTACATTTTTGAAATGAAGCCCTTGACCAAAACACCAATAAAGCGGGCGGCGAGCAGCAGGCGGGAGCGGAGCGGTCGGCGCCGGCGCCGCTGTTGCATCGACACGCGCTTTATTGAGTACGCCCCTACGTTCCTATCTCTACACAGGAGACATATTTTCGAAAACAATAATTGCCCACATATAGTTTCGTCAAATCGATTTTTGGGAACAGCAAAACGATTTATTTACAAACAAAACATTTTCTTAAATTACAACTAATTATATAATTAAATTTTTTACATTCGTACGGTACAGTTTATTATGAAATTATATGTAATTTTTAATCTATATATTTCTAGATACAGGGCAAATGTTTGCTTTTTAGTCATCATTAATTAATTCATTATATTACCATAATTCAAAAAGGGTTATTCTTAAATACAGTGAAATCAATATCATTTAATGTATAAATGAATTCTCCAATTAATTAAAAATATATATACAAAATTTAATGAGTAAATAATATGCTACGTAACGTACACAATACACATACCTAAACATGGGTTTATAATATAAAATGACAACAAATATCTGAATCATTACTTTGCGATATTGGTGACACACTAGTGGCGTGGCGAGTACCTTACCTACCTACTAAGTATTAGGGCACCGAAGCATTGTGCACTTTTTGAAAAGTAAACTATGGTTCATGTAACTTTATTCCGTAAGTAGTACGTTAACACATCAGTACTATAGATACAAAATATTAAAAGGATATTAATTGTAGTCTTATTGCAAAACGGTGCCGCCATCGGAATGCTGCAAATGTGCAATAGAGGGCAAAATTAGCACAATCATAATTGCTGTTCTGCGATACCTAGGTCTACGTGTATAAAAGGGTACACGATTATCCAAATACTAGTATATCAGAAATGTAGCCATAACCTGTAATTCTTCTATTGAATCTTTGTTTCATTTGTGGTTGAACACGAGGCTCATATATAAAAGAACCACATAAGTAAGAGAATAATGAGGTTAAAAATCGCCGGTTGCTTATTTTATTAGTAAACCGCAATCAGATTTCTAAGTGTAAATATAATAATTGCACCGGGTGGTGTATATTTCATTTCATTTGGTAATATGATATAATATAATATATTTTTTTCCAAGTTTAGAATTTGTACACTGTACCAGTGACTATGTCATTTCATGTTTTAATTCATAAATTACGTATGTGTTCAATCGTACTCTGATCGCGGTTTGATAATACAACTGGGGGGTGCAGGTTACCAAGAAATTGTCCCAATGGCATAACGCTCGCACTCGCAACACACGGAACTAAAAGTTATCGATTGAGAACAATTCAATGAGGGTCGACTGTAAAACGACCTGCATAGATCTATAGATATAAACAAAGGGTTCCGTAGCAGCAAATATAATAAACTTATTATGTCAATTTATACACCTGGTGAATGGAGCCTAAACTTATAAGGTTCAGCCATCGTTTTCAGTGTAAGCACAATAACTTAACCAAAATTACAGTTAAATCAACCTATCTCAAAAACTATAAGAGATACTTTGATCAAACCAAAAATCGTTGAAAGAGTTAATTAGCATGCATCACCTCTATTTTTTTTAGAATTTTATACCCCGTAGTTATAAAAATAGAGGGGGGGGGACATACTTTTTACGACTTTGAGAGCTGATATCTCAAAAACCGTTCACTTTAAGAAAAATGTTTTTTAGAAAACTTTATATCATTTTAAAAGACCTTTCCATTGATACCCCACACGGGTATGTACATCGAAAAAAAAATTTTCATCCCTCAGTTACATGTATGGGGGGCCCCACCCCCAATTCTTTTTTTTACTATTTAGTGTCATAATTTTGTAGCGGTTCATACAACACATATTCCCATCAAATTTCATCACTGTAGTACTTATAGTTTCCGAGTAAATCGGCTGTGACAGACGGACAGACGGACAGACGGACAGACGGACAGACGGACATGACGAAACTATAAGGGTTCCGTTTTTGCCATTTTGGCTACGGAACCCTAAAAAAGGTGTAAACTGGGGGTTACCACGATAGCCTAACGCGATTCAGTTTAAGATAGGACATAAATCAAGTCGCTTCCACCTAACTGAGCACAGATAAGGGCCTAAATTGAATCGCGTTAGGCGATCGTGGTAAGGGCCCTGATAATTAAGGACCTAAACTGAATCGCGGTAGGCGATAGTGCTAAGGCCCCTGTTCAAAGTACATAGGTTCTCTTATTTTAAGCACTAGAGATTCATCGAGATCTAGCCAAAGAAAACAGAAAATGATAGCGCAGCAAGAAGGAAACTGGGGGAAATAAAGCATTATATTAGCTTAAAGGTAGGCAGTGCGCCGGCAATGAGCTTCTAGTTTTTAACCTCATTTAACAGTATAACTTCCAGCAACCACGACTTTCAAGATGGTATAAAGTACTTTCATTTCATAATGTATATTTTTATAGAGACTGCGTAAGAGGGGTCTACAAACTTTATTAGCAGCACTAATCCTGGTTCTGCTTTAAAGTTAAGTATAACCTAATACTCAGTGAGGCCCAGATTATGCTTTTTGTACTGATATGTTTAAGTTATTTCTTTTAATAGTATGACTTTGGCGTAGAGTGTATTAAATTGAGCAAAATTTAGCTAAAAAAACTAGTAAATAGGCATTATTATGTACATAATAGCGCGATAAAAATAAAATTGTCTTTATCCAAAAATAATAGTGTTCTACAGTAAATATTTAACATAAAACAATTTCTAATACCATGTATTTATACATCTAATAGCTTCGCGTAGGTATAATATTGAGATCGGTATACCGTAAAACTACGAAACTAGCATTAGAATTACAAAAGAAGTATTTAAACACACCGCCGTCGATAGTCGAGCGCGCGAGAACCTTCTGCCGACGGTTCCTCAACATATCAACTTCTACCATCATTAAGCCAGTTTTTATAAATCCTTCCATTCAACTGACATATATTAACGAAGTGCATATGACACCGCGTTTCTAACTTCGATGAGTATTAGGTAATTCTACGCAAGGCATGAAGGAGAGATATAGAACCCATTAAACACGCTTATAACATGAATTTACTCTTTGCCACGATACTAACACATAACTAACATTAACAATCAAATAAAAATACTTTGTACTGCCAACTTTTCTTTTCGCGTTAATTTGTTATTATAATGTTGAAACGAGTGGCAAAAAGAAAACTTTTCTCAAGTATATTGTAATAATTTAGATATGCACAATAAACTATGACGAGTGCATATTTTAACCTTATTGTAGCTAGGCTAGCATACTCAATACTATATATTTATTATTATGACTTTAACTTAATATAACACTTATAAGTATCTTATTATAGATAACCGCGTTTATAACTAGTTCCTTACAATATGGCAGTTGTCAATTCGCTAGCTGAGTTGTGTTATAGCCTACATGTATCGAATCGGATCATGCGTGTAGCGCGGAGTTCGTTGTCTTGGTCTCCTCGTGCACCGTGCGCCGTGTGCCGTGCACCGGGATGTGGCGAGAGGGTTCATCATCTTGACATGATCATGTCAATCATGTTTCTATCACAACCATTACTGCAATCTAATTCATATTTGGTAATTTTTGCAGGTACGTATAATTAAATCATATTACTCGAAAAATGAAAAGATACAATGGCCACGAAAGTTTTATGCTCGCTTTAGCGTATGTTATGTTGGGATAAAGAAATGATTCCTATAAATTTGACAAACTGCTAAGACGGACGGACGGCCACTTCTAGGTTGGGACTGAGGACGGACAGCAATATTTATGTAATAATAAAATCATAGATTAAAAGCTTCCTCCTTTTGAAACTTGTTTAAAAATTATGTTAGGCAAGAAAGTAATTAGCATATCATAATTATAAGTACTATTTAAATACACGATTCATCAAGAGTTTTCACTTTACTTATGATGATTGTAAACCAACAAGAGAAGTGTCTGTTTAACTGGCGATAACTGTAGATGCAACCCACATCTCGCCTCGTCTCACCAGATGTAAATAGAAAAAATAAACAAACGTTTCCCATTATTTAAATATGACCAAAATATACTAAGCAGAGGTTGGAGCGAAAAAATAGCCTATAGTTCCTAGTTACGGTATGTCGCTAAAATAAAAGCGGGGTAATAGGCTAGACACAAAATAAAACTATTTAGTCCGTCTTTTAGATAAATAAAAAAATATTGTAGGTACACGTATTTTTTCTTTTGTTCGACAAATCAAAAATGACGAAAATACAGTGCGTTAAAGTTTCGCGTAACGTCACTATTAGGTACAATTCTTACCTAGTATTGACGTCACCAGCCCTCACCCCGGAACTTTGATGCGTTTATCTTCGTCAATTTTAGTTAAATTGAAAAATGAAAAAATACGTGTCTAATCATTTTCGATAATCTAACTGACGGACTAATTAGAATGATAAGTTTTTTTAACCTAGACGTCATCCCTATTGTGGCACAACTATAAAAAATTTACTTATGTATCAAGTTTTGCTCGGAAAATATAAATATTTGTAACCCTTTTAATATATTAACTCGCCGGCTATTGAAAGCAATACAGGCAATTGTTTCCATTCTTTTTTTAATATTTAGACGTGGAAGCTGCCAAATTAAAATATAAATTAATCTAACTCGAGCGACATCCATATCATTACTTATATAAAAGATTATCACGAGCATAACCTTTGATAGTTCTTTGGTACGTAGAAACAGTGACGTTCGTATCGCAAGTTGGCAGGCTATGTTTTCACACGGTGGGCCAAGCCGGGCGGGCTGTATACACCCGCATATAATCAGTATGACCCACCGTATAAACAAAGCTTTACGAGTGAATTTCGCGGCCGCGGACTACTGTTGTCGGTGGTCGACATTCCAGGGTGCGTAGCCAAGATGCCAATCGCTCACGCTCAGTCGCTAACCAAACGCAACTGTCATTAATAAGGAAGAGTGATAGAGAGAGGTAGCTGCGATACGTTAGTAAGCGTGAGCGATTGGCATGTTCGCTACGCACGCAGTAATCCAACCTCCCAAGTCTACCGCCTTTTTCTTTCTTCGCTTTTCTTACAACAGACAGGAGGGCTGTTAAACAATTAGAACATTACAAACGCATAAACGGGAGACATACAATTATGTATTTATAATAATTGGAGGTCATTGCCCAATAACATCTACTATTGCTGTGTAACGAAGTATAGTCTTACTCGGATAAAGTGTATTGAATTAAAGCGCTGTGTAGCGAAAGGAAGGCACACATCATATTTCAAAAGCTCACTAGTCTTATACAAATTAGGGTTTTCTGAGAGTAAATGCTAAAATATGTAAGTAGTACGATAATCATACTACCTATCCAATTATGATAACTATATCAAATAGTTGTATTATAGATGAAACTCATAGCAACTGCATCAGTTACACTTTGTCTATTGTAGTGAACGTGTTAGTTTGTCGCGTAATCGACAGAAATAAATAAATTTATGAAGTTTGGTCGAGTTCTATGGCGGTCATGAATTTCAGCTGCAGCAGGATGAACTTAGATTATAACTGTGTACCTATACAATGCTTATGTATCGTTAAACATTTTATTGAAATTAAACATTTATAGATAGTCTTATATATAAGTTCGTCAAGACATATTACCTATATCAATAGACTATGCAGGCGTTCGTTATTGCTTACACAGTAAATATAAGACTATCGTGATTCGTTTTCTATTACATATAAAAACACCAATAGATATTATCCGAGTGACCAAGTAACCCAGTGACAAGGCTTTTGAAGTTCCTTGAGTGCTGTAGGTATATTTATTTAATAATAAGTTTATAGGATATAAAAAAATCTACTGTCTTTTAATTTACGTCACCATTTTGCGTGTGCAGAACTTGAAATGTTTCTAATGAAGTACTAAGCTTTGGTTTTTTAAGTTGAATTATGGAAGACTTGCATTTACCCTCACTTTCCACTACAGTTTCTATTTATTTATGAAACTCCAAATTGTTAAGCACAGAGCATAATTATTGTAGCATCATGTACTGCAACTGTAGGATACCCCATAAAGTAAAAGGTACCTTATTTTTGTTATTGGCACATAGAAGATAGTTGAAAGCTATCGGAGGACAAGTTTTCTGCGCGAACCTAAATAGGGTCCTATAAGCAAGAGGGTCTCGAGGCCGTGCGGAGTGCGTACGAGCGCCGGACTCGCGGCCATCGGGGGATCTCCAACAATGGTGGCCGGTACGATCATTAACGCTGGCTGGACTGTGTTTTCCACACGTATACACAACATAACTTTTTATTACATTCTCAATAAAATTTGTTTTTCGAGTCACCACTCAAAATATTCGATACGACAATTTTGTTAAGTAACAGTAGTAATAGTTTTAGATAATAGTAAATATTATAATTATGTACAAATATGAACATTGCTTTCTTTAACCATTAAATATGAATGCATTACGTAAGTCAATATTTATTTATGTACAAATTTACTCTTCAAAATATATAATACTTATTTGTTATAATAATATTGCAAGTAGCAATCACTTAAATTTATATTAATCTTGTATTCTTGTCACAAATGGCTTAACATAATCGTTCTTAGGTCACATTTGCTGCACAATGTTTGATTGTGGTTTGGTGTTCGTTAGTAACGATTTTTCAATCGAATTTGTGGGGTGTGTGCAGGCGGCAACAGCGTCCAAGTGCCGTAGATGGCTTGGAGGGACAAGTCCCGGTCGCCGGACGTCCCGCTGGGGCCAGGTACGCCGCGGGGACGCCTTCGTTCATGTTGGCGGGTCGAGTACGAGTTTGCGACCTACTTCTTTGAGTATTGTCTCCTTGTTCTCGTAGTCGATACAAGACGTCAGATATGTTCATTTTTTTTTACTCTAAACATGTTTTATCATAGTCTTTTCGTCGAATTAGCGATTTCTTATAACTACTTAAGTCTATTTAATATATTACGACATCATGATCCTCTTATTTTTATTATCTAAAATTTCAGTCAATATACATAATTTATATTAAGTGATTAATATCACTAAATTATTCATGTAATTATTTATTAACTTTAATCTACTTGCCCATTTTTAAGCAGTGTGAAAACATTGATTTTTATATAACTATTTAAAAGCACATTTGAAAATGTGGACGGATTTTTCTGTCTTCTTATTGAACATAAAAAAATATAAAATATCATCCGTCGTTTAAAATTTATCCTTTTAATGATGTGTGACAACGGGTACGTTGAATATTCATCTTTTAATGCTATGGGAGCGATACTTGTAAATAATCCTGTGATTTTATGAGATGAAGTAAAACGAATATTTTCACACTGATCTGTATGTCAGTCTAATCTTAAATTAAAACTTAAAAGTAGGAAATATTCACAGTCTGGGTATCGGCGCGAGCGCCGCGCGCTCCGTGCGGCGGCGGCGGCGGCCGACGGGCACGGCTGGCCCTGTCTCCTCTGCTATGAGTTCGGTTACGTTACGACACTTACAGTTCTAACATGACTTCATTAAAGGCGATGTTCACTGTTCTACAAAAATACGTGGGCATTGTCCATATTGTATTTAAATAACGCCCCAAATTTAGAGAAAAAATATGTCTCCTTTAAGTTTATATACTCAATAAATATTTTAATATATTTATATCTATCGCATATATACTTATTCTTCTGGCTACTATACCTTATATAAAAGTGTCGTTTATCACCTAGTCTTATTACGAGTTTCGCATAATTGTCCAAACACCTCGCCACGCCATTGGGGAAGCGGTGCGTGCCAGCTCGGGGCGAACGGCAGTGAGCAGGCTCGAGTTACTTGTGGTAGAGCTGCGCGCGCGCCTCGGCGAGGTGGCGGCGGCGCCGCTAGTCGCCGAAGCGCGTGCAAGCCTTCTTCCACTTGCATTGCGTGCACCACAGCTCGCGCTGGTCCATGCCGTACACCTTGCGGCACTTCTTGTTGTCAGAGCGTGCGCGCCGCCCCGGGCTGCTCGGCGAGCTGTTCGCCGCTGACAGCCGCATGTGTTTCTGCCGATGACAACAAGCATGATATATTTCTATTCTATACATACTTATAAAAACTCCACTACACTTGTCGTCAGTACTTTAATTAATTACTGGTTAGTGACTCACCGGAGAATGTGAATTGGACCAGGAATGAGATACTGGAATGCTTATAGGCCTCGCATTTCCATTCTGTAAAGTGGACAGTAGTCCTTGCCTGTAAAAAAAGATTTTTTTGTATAAATTGTCGATTTGTACAAAAAATATGAGTACAACTTTTGAATTGTAATAACTTATATCCTAAATGATCTCGTCTGCTTGCTATCATATATTGGGCCCAAATTGAATAAAAAAATATGTGAAAATGACCTGTAGGAACCAACTAGCTGGCGCTGATAGTCAGGGTCCTCGTGCGGCGGGCGGCACATGTCGCGGTGAGACAGAGTCGGCGGAGCGGCCGGCGCCGGCACCTCACGCTCAGTGTAGTAGAACTCCTCCTCGTGGTCGCTCTCTCCTTCTTTCTTAGGACTGCAAAATTAAAGTTGTAAGGCTTTATCTTACGGCACGACGGACGATTGGAATTATGAAGTTAGCCGAGCGCTGAGACTGCATTTCTTAACAAATCGTACAAACGTGTATAAATGACGATGACATTTGCCGTGAATTAGCATTGTGCTGATGGCATGAATATACACAGGCTACGTCGGCGGAGCAGGGCCGCGTTACGTAAGACACGGGCGGGGTGACCTTGCGCGCGGGCGGCGCGGAGCGCGCACCGGCAACCTTGTCGTGAAGCCTTGTCGCTTCCGGGTCAGTCCAGGGCCAGCCCTTCATTTTCTACTTCTCTATATTTTCTACTCTTAACTACCGCAGTCATTTTATAACCAATAAATTTAAAGGCCGAGGCCACTTTTTAAATTGTGGTCCCATCTCGTTTTCCGCTGCCATATTCGCATAAATATCGAATACGAGTTTTTACCTACTTTTCGCAAACGGTCGATTGAAAGGAGTGAAGGAATTGAGAATGTCAGTGCATTAAGTGTAGCGCTCTAATAGGAGTATTGGCGACACATAATGGGGAAATGAGGTGGTAGCATCTGTGCAGCGGCAGCAGTGAGCGCCGCCAGCTGGCCGTTGCGCAACGTGCTAGGTATATTATTGCACCGTGCGTCAGCGCCAGCGCGCGTGCGGCGTTGCTGGCTCACGTGTGCGGCCCGATCGTATCAACCATTTATCACATTTTACTAATAAACAATAACATTTGTTGGGAGTATGTCTATAGCAAATTAGCAAAATCGAATTAGGTGCTAAAACTGACTGCTTTTATTATTTTATGCCACACCTGGCCATAAAGTGCCTTTTTCTGCCCAAAAAAAAGCCGATTTCTGCCCAAGTGTAGGCATAAAATGATGTACCTAACACGTGAGGTAATAAATAAAGCCCTTGATCGCATATTTACGTCCCTCGCTTGCAGCTCGGGTCGCAAACATCTGCGATCTCGGCCTTTCTTTGTTTTACCGCATTAGTTAGGTAATGTACTAATTTCACAGTCTATGTTTTGTCAAATTAATTGGTTAGGTAGGTAGGTGCTTAATATTTCTTGCTCCAAAAGTAGACTTGTTAATTGTTATGAAATTAAATTAACCATTACCACAGTTCAGGGTACATACTTGATTTGCTGATATGGTACTATGCTTAGTTACTTATCAAATACAAGAAGTGCCAACACTTCCAAATGGCTTGTTTCGCGGGAGAGCAAAGTTGTTTCCTGTCGGGTTTGTTACGCTCGTGGTTTAATTAGAGTTTTTTACCGCTTTTACTTTTACCGCTTAAAGTAGGTAAACACCGACTTTGCCCCTTGTATAAAAAATAACTGAAATAAAAATTGTATTTTCACGCTTACCCTAAATGCGTGAGTCTGATGTGACTTTCAATTGAAGAGCACGAATTGGTGATGTACCCGCAGCCTCTCCAGGTGCACTCGAACACTACACTGTTGACCTGGAACAATGGCAAAACAATAAATGCAACTATGCCATTATGTAGGTAAAATAGTTGCGCAATTTTCATAGCGTGTATGGATACCTGTGTTCCATTAACGTCATGCATCTAGGTATGTTTTCGTAAGAATTAGCGAATGTGATTAGCGCGGGGAGGCGATGAGTAGGTATGCACATACGACATAGCAACGGCGGAAGCAGCTCTAGGTCGCGGCCTTGTTCGCTGCATACCGCGCGCTGCGGCCGTCCTCCTGCACCGCGCACGCGCGCCGCGCGCCCACAGCCCCGCTCTCTGACGCATCCCGTGACTACACCTACCTAACTCATCATCTTCCACTGCTCCGTTGCCTAGTCGACTGACCATACTTAGTAACAATCTGCGTTCAATACAACTGATCATTGTCTCATTACTAAACAATGACCGCAGCTTTGCTAAAATGGATACCCAAGTAATGCCTTGAGAAGAGGAGAATGGAAACGTGAACAGAGTGGGCACGAATAATGGCACGTTTTAGGCACCTACAGGAGTCTGTCGCGACACAGCAAGCAAAGGGGGGGGGGGGGGGGGGGGCAGCAAACGCTGCTTGCCAAAGATTCTGCAACGACCTTCTTCTCAATGCCACATTATTTCGGCCACCCGGACTGACTGCGACAATGCTATAACGCTTTCTCACTACCTGACATTTGATTTAACGACAGCAAATTCAAATTTTCCAGTCTTAAGCTATACTAGTACCTAATATCCGAGACATTTCCTTCACTAGGTGTTTAATAGGTATGTAGAAATACCGATTTCTATGTTATTTTACACATAGCTTTTTATAGTTTCTTATGAAATAGTCAAACTTGAGTAAATGTGTGCCGCATGATTTCTCATTGCTGTTTAATTTTAGTAGTCACACCTATAAAAAACATTAACTAATCAGTCTTGTTCGTATAGATAATAGCATCTTCACATTAGGTTATTAGTTTTATTACGTGTCTTGATAAAGTAAACTAACATTAAAACTTTTCGGTTCATAGTCGTGAATCAAAATTTTCCATTTTGAATGCATTTTTGAGCAACTGTATCGAAAAATATTTACACTCCTTTTTATTATCACTTAGATCGAAATCGGACCAGCAGTTTCCACGAGCACAATTAAGAAAACAAATGACTCTACGGATTGAGAAACTCATCATGTTTGAAGTTGATTGAAAGTTATCCTACATTTGTTCATTAAGTTAAATGGAATCAATAGATATTCGCAGTGTTCGTGATGAAACGCTAGTTGATCCCGCAAAGACAAAGGCTCTGCAACCTTCGACGACCACCCTTGGCCGTGGTGCTGTGATCTAGTTCGCAGCCCCGGCTGCCCGCGCCCCGCTGCCGCAATACCCCTGACCCGACCTACTTCTGGATGCAATTGATATAGGTGCGCTACATATATACTTACATCTACCCAAGAGACGCCAACGAAAACGTGTATGACCTACATAGGTTTTTATATAGGTACTTAACATTAAATTTTTCTTACATGCATTTGTACATAAACGATTTACTCATGTCATGCTCTCTGTTAATCCGCTGTTGTGTTGTTGGTGATGTAAATCGTCACGTTATATGGTCGATATATGCTCATATTTTATGCACAAACAAAAATTTGTACCTCAATAATTAGATTCAATGTAGGTAGTAGTATTTCTTAAGAAACTCCCTAACTAGCAAATGAGTAGCTGGAATAAAGCTCTTTTTGGGAAACAGCCATGATTCGCAAGTTTTATTTTATTTTCAACCGACATACTCAAAAATATGTCCCATACCACCTTATGCCGGTGTAATAAGAGCGTAGTACCATATTTATGAGTCGATTATGTCGAACCATACTTTTGCACTTGACTGTACTAGGTATACGAGTATAGTCCGCTGGTTGCAGGTGGCGCAGCACCAGTCATTGTGGAAATCTTTGGGGGAGGCCTATGTCCAGCAGTGGACGTCTTTCGGCTGAAATAATGATAACGATGATGATGATACGAGTATTTATCAGCATAATATACATATGTTCTGGATCGCAGTCGTACTTCTATAGACTAGACTACGAGTACCTAGTGTTCTCGAAATTGCACGTGCCCGAACGTGCCGGAATTTAGTATTTTCTAATTAACAAAGGAGCTAACTACACAACGCGTTCAGTTACAAAACATCAAGTTAGGAAGCATTGGTTGAATTATAGCCCAGTTTACCTTCCCCTTTTAGAGAAAATAGGGCACGCGGGTCAGGAGGGGGCGGCGCGGGACGAAGCCAGTTTGGGAGGGAGTCTCCCTAGGTGCACCACTGACCTATTTCCGACAAGCCGAGGAGAGCGGCCAACCAGGTGACCAACTTGATTTTATATTAAACCACTATTATATGCCAAACGTGGAATTATAATGTGATGCAATGGTACGGTATATGAACAACTAATTTCATTACAACCCATTTATGTAAACAAACCCTAGCATCAATAATGACTGCCAGCGATTCCTTTGTTCGATAGAGTGAACTCATTTCTGCGGCTCAGATGAGTAGCCGTAACATGTACTTACTCCGGTCGGACTCGATATTAGACGGCTTTAGTGTGCTGCACAACTTACACGTGTTTACCGACGTGTTAGTGTGCAGCGGCAGTGCACTCGTGTGAGTGTGTGCAGCAGTGCACATACACAGGGAGTTGGAGGAGTGCCAGAGGGCGGGAGGGGAGGCGTTGCACGTGTAGCTGTGCCGCATCGGGGAAAACCCTGACACGGAGAGGAAGGCGGCAGGGAAGGGACTTTGTCAGTTGGTAAATGTTAATAGCAATAGCAGCTTTGTATCACTCTTTGTTCTTTGATTACATAAACCTTTCAAAATAGGCTGCGTGCAGCAAACGAAGATGTGTAGTTATTGACTACGTTCCGCATAAAAGATTATTGTCGTAACGTACATATTTTGGTAATTGAATTCACTAATTTGTTTATGTATTTCTGTTTTAACTTTTTGCTTCGATTTAATTTCGTAATTTGGTGAATATGAAGATAGACCAAGATATGCTTCAATAGAAGAACCTGACAGATAGAGAATATATACGATGTATTAACTTATAATGTTTATTTAATTTATAAAAGAAATATTAAAAATACATAAAATCCACAAACAATACAAATTTAAACTATCTTATAGGTAATTATAAATATATTTATTATCATGTTTACCTACCTATTCCTATTATTGAATATACATATGTATGTACATATAATATTTAATTAACCTCAAATTTTAAGTTACTTTCTTAATTTATCAGGCACATAATCGTATCTTTGTATAAATAATTTATTAAGTACATTTGTAAAGAGTTACATAATACAGTGAATACATACTTTTTTCGTTTTAAATTTCATTGTATCGATCGGATGTTAAGGCCCTGCAATCAGTCTGTTTTAATTTAAGTTATCCGCACCGAAGCCTTAACTATACTTACTGAGAAATGCTCGTCCGATACTTGGATGAACCAATAGAAAATTTCACAACGGAAACTGCCAGCGAGTAGAAAATATGCGTATCAAGACTGTAAACAGTCCATTTTGGTTGAAAACATATCTCAGCAATAGTTAAATAAAGTTCATTATCGCCTACGCCGTGAAACCTACGTAAATGTGCCGGTATAAAATGCCGGTTTGTTGTTTCGCCGTCTCTCTCGCTCTATCACGAACACGAAGATGATAATTATTGATTTGTTTTCATTGCGTCTCTCTTTTGCCTACAGACTCGCATAAGCTGATCTCACCAGTGTGACCTTCTAGTTATTTTGTTCACGTACGTTGTTTACGTGTCATCTCGTTCTAGAACTATGGAGCTAGATGTTTGTGCGTTACAATACAAGTGCGTAGAGCCGGCCGACACGCTTGTTGCGCATGTGTGCGTGAGACCCGTTCCTGAAAGAGTTGCCACACGAAAATGTCGAATCTCCGACAAGTCCTATCATTTTACTATGACAATTCCTAATTATACATTTTGAGAAGTTAGCTTGAAAATTGCTGAGAGCTGCATTGAAGATCTTTCTAGATAATGTCAATATTCAAAATTCAAATTAATACAGGGGAGAAGGACTTACGCAACGCTATTTTGAATAGTTTTATAAATACATATAGGTAGGTACCTAGAATCACTAAAATATAGTGGTTCATCGTTAAACCTGTTTTCGATAAGCATGATAAATTAATAGATAGAAAAATAAAACAATAATAAAGGCGTCGTAGCACATCAAGAAGCTACAAAATCGCTAATCGATACATACCTATTGTGGTACCTTTTATAACTGCATTCAGTGGTTAAATATTCAACTCATGTGTCTTATACTTCGCAGCAGATATCTTTTCTTTAATAAGTAACACCTATTTTATAATTTAGGTATATTATAGTATAAATTTATAAAGGTAACTGATCTCGGTAACTTACGAAGGCATTGTATTAATAGAATATCTTCTTTTGTTTTCGTAAACGCCATCTATTATAATATAACAGGTGTGCTGGCTTTTTACATTTTCCTTTATAAACAAAAAAAAAACGGACTGAATGAAAATATATAAGATATCTTATATGCATAATATGAACGACAAATAAAATGTGTTGCTCTGTAAACAAAAGTATTTATTTAATCAGTAGTTCTATAAGCACTACATACATTTCTAAATAAATAACAACTAAAACACATACCTGTAAACAAAAGAAACGACATTTAATGTTTAGTCGTCCATCTGTAGGTTGTTGCACTAGTTTTAAATAAACTTAAACATTTTACTTTGCTAAATAATTTTCTTTTAGCTTTCAATTATGACATGACATGATATGTCAGTTCCGACAGCCGTGCATCAATCGAGCTCGGCTGCGGCCAGATATGAAAAATAAAAAGTATGAATACTTTTTACATCTCCCCCCCAAGGAAAGACAATTTTAAAGAAAAAATAAAATCATTGACTATGAATCGTCTCCAGTTTCTTCTCTTTCTTCTTCTGTTATTGGAACTGGAATAAGTTTCGTTATATGGAAAATATTAGACTCTGCTTTTTTGTGACCAACATCTATTTTGTATATCGAGTCAGAGATCTTTTCAACAACTTGATAGGGACCAATTTTCAGCTCATCCAATTTCTTCCTATTCATCTTGTTTCCGTTTTCCACATATACCAAATCTCCTACATGAAATATATGTTTTTTACGGTTCTTATCGAACATTTTTTTATTGTAGGCGTGGGATTTTAATGTGTTTTCAAATGCTAGTTCTCTGTCTTTAATCCAGTTACGTTGCAATTCTTGTTTAAGCTCAGTTGGCAAAATTCTGTCATCCGTACCGTTCATGAGGTAAGATGGAGAGAAGCCAGTGACTGAATGTTTTGTTTTATTATAATTTTTGACACATTCTTGCGCTATTGTGGCCCAAGCTCGTTTTTCTTCTTTTTCGTTGATTTTGCATCTGATCTTGTTTACTAATGTCTGATTTAGGCGTTCATTCAATCCGTTAGAAAAAGGCGCATTAACAGCTGTAAATATTATAGTTATGTTCATATTCTGTAAATAATTCTTGAATTCCTTAGAATTAATCCCGGGATATTGGTCAGAAAGAATTAAACCAATTTTATTAAATTCTGCCACCTTATTTACTAGTTTTATAAAATCATCTGCATTTTGAGTTTTTGATGCTAGGATATACGCATATCTGGTATAGTGATCCACTAGCAAATGTAGATATTTTTTTGTAGATCTCGAACCTCCAAATCCTCCAATTGTATCTATTGACATAATTTCAAAAGGCTTTGTTGCCGGACCTAAATGAGACATTAGTCCAAATTTGTCTTTACCTCTTGATTTATTTTTTATACAAATGTTACAGCTTGTACATAGTCTCTTAATATTCTTAGTCAAATTTTTAGCCGTATATAACGGACTAATAGTATTTTGCATTTGTCCTGCTCCAATGTGGCATAAATCTTCGTGTATCATTTTCATAAGTATAATGCTAAATTTTTCCGATAGTATAATTTTTTCTTTTGTCTTAATCTTTTCAAAGTATACGTTATGTTTTTTTATTAAGTGTTGTTTTTTATTTTGTACTTCTGGGTTCTGATCTTGATCTCTCAAAATATCCTCAAGTTTTATTACATTTACAACTTTTAATTGTTCATCCATATTTTGATTACACTCTAAAACCGGATTCCTGCTTAGACAGTCTGCTTCCAAGTTAGTTCTTCCTGGAGCATATTTAATTTGAAAGTCATATTGTGACAGATAATATGTTAAGTCACCCAGTTCTTCATCAGTTCTAGATTTTAAGTTCATATTTTCCAAAGGTTTGTGATCTGAAAACACTGTGAATGATTTGCCCAGTAACCAGTACTGCCAATATTTAACAGCCTCCTTAATAGCTAAACACTCTAAGTATATTGCCTTTTTTTTCTTTTGTGCTTCATTCAGCTTTTTGGAAAAGTAAGCAACTGGCTTTTCCTTTCCGTTAGGTTGTGTCTGCTTTAAAATAGCTCCTATACCTTCTAATGAAGCGTCAGTGTAAATAATTATTGGCAAATTTTGATCAAATATTTCTAATATTGGTTGTGAACATAGCTGATTTTTTATTGCTTCAAATGCTTTTTGGCATTCTTCTGACCATAAAAATGCTTGATTTTTCCGTAATAAATTATGTAGCGGTTCTAATATTATTGCACTTCTTGGTATGTACTCGTGATAGAAATTGATCTTTCCTAGAAATTGCCTTATATTTTTTTGAGTCTTTGGTACAGGAAAGTTTTTTATTGATATTAGATTATCTTTCACTGGTTGAATCGAGTTGTTTTGGATTATATGACCTAAATATTTGACTGAGTTCGATGCAAACGTACATTTCGTAAATTTTAATCTAAATCCTTCAATCTGTATTGCTTCTAACAATTGTGTCAAGTGATCAATGTGTTCTGTGAACGTTCTAGAAAATATGAGGATATCATCTATATAGTTAACAGCAAATGCAGTAAGGTTGTGTTTTCTCAGAACGTTACTTAATACCCTCTGAAATATTGCTGGGGAGGTCTTTAGCCCGAACGGTAGAACTGTCCATTGAAAGTGTCCTTCTTGTGTCACAAATCCCGTCTTCTTTCTATCTTCTATACGTAATGGAATAGACCAAAATGCAGAATTAATATCTAGAGTAGAAAAGTAGCTACAATTCCTGGTTTTTAACATTAAGTCATCTATTAATGGAAAAGGCTGAGCTTGTGGGACTACAATTTTGTTCAAATCTCTGAAGTCTATGCACAGTCTAGTTTTTTTGTTATCCTCTTTCTTAAATGCTAGCGTTACTGGTGCAGCAAATGGGCTATAGGATTCTTCTATTAATTTATTATCTAATAGTTTTGCAATTTGTTCCTCTATCTCTTTTTTGTCTTCCTCAGTGCATCTATAGGGTCTCTTACAGCAGTACTTATCTACTAATAAATCTATTCTTGCTTCATAATCATTAACTGTGCCAATATCGTACTTGTGTTTTGCAAATACAGACTTATATTTATTTATTAATGAATTTATCTCAGCTTTTTCATCTCCATTCAAATGTTCTATGTTCATTTCAAAATCTTCTACCTTTACATTTTCGTTGAAGTTTATTTTTTGTTTAATAATACATTGAGATTCATTAATTTTGTTTATATCCGTAGTATTCTTTTTAGTTTTGTCATGGATAATATCTTCTTCATTTATATTAATTTCGTTTTTCTTTTGGGATATTTGTAAATTTTCGTCTTGTTTTAATCTGAACGTTTTTATCAAGTCCAATCCGATCAAAAAGTCATACTTAAAATTTTCTGACGTTTCTTCATCCATAATATCTACATCGACATTGTCCTCCAGTTCAAATATTTTTATTCTTAAGTTTGTCAAACCTTTTGTCCTTTTAACACCACTAATTGTAATTAAATTTGTTTCATTCAAACTATTTCCTTTTCCTTTTAGCTTTAAATACTTTGAATTAATAACAGAAATGTTTGAACCTGAGTCGTAAAGTGCATTTAATTCCAATTTATCATTTACTAACAGTTTGACATATATTAATGGTGTTATTATTCGTTTTTTTGATACTCTTCTTTCAATTCAGCTTCAATCACTGAATTATTTACATTTCTTGTATAATTCTTAGTAATCTTATTCTCATCTTTTGTTCTAAACCAGCATAAGGCTTCTGGGTGGTAACGAATACCTTTATCTAATTGTTCACAAATCTTACATGGCTTTATATCGTCTTTCTTGTTGCTAGTTTTCATGTTTCCAAAGTTTCTCTTAACGACGTAACTTTTCCTATTTACCATATGTTCCAACTTGCTGACCTCATTAAATAAATCAACAGTATCATTTAATGCTTCTCTGTCTATTTTGTTCATTACGTATTGCGGCAAACCAAATGCAATCAGATCCACCAATGTCCCAGAATCAATCGATTTTCTCATTTCTAATAATAATTTTTCTTTTTTAATAGCATAGTCCAGCAGTGAACCATCTTTATATTTAAATAGCATTGCATTCGTTACTGAGTTCCACCCTTTATTGGTGAATGACTCGCAAAATTTACTTTTCCATTGAGACCAATCAGCTTCCATTGTTAATTTTATTATCATTGAACTAAACCAGTCAGTACAACTCTTATCCATGAATAACCTCAAGATCTCAACTTTTTTTTCGTCTGGTATTTGAAAACGTACGCATTCCTTTTCGAAAATATCCATCCACTGTACAGCATTCGAGTTTTTGGTTGAAAATTTCTCAATAACAAACTTCTCGGCAATATTTTTCAGACTCTGCTGACGGTTTTCTTGGGTATTCTCGATTAATTTTACTAATAATTTTTCCAAAACATCGGTTTCTTTTTGTTGTGCGGGGATATTTTGTTCTTGGTTCAATTCCTCTAGATAGCGATCTGCGAACTGTATATTATCATCTTCGTCAATATAATTTTTTTTAAGTTCCTCCGTCATAGTTATCCACACTCTTCTTGTCTGATACCTTTTAGTTAAACAATTTTTAATTTTGCTGTAAGCGCTCGTTTTCAGTATTTCTTTGTGATAACCGACTGATTGTAATTCCTCCGGTATAGCATAGGTTTTATTATCAGCTGTAGTTATAGAAGTGATGCAATAAACATTTGACTTACCATCACTTCCCGGCAAAATAGTAAATTCAAATCGAAGTTTCTCCATTTTGGCTCGACTTAATGACAAAAATGTCGTTTTATAAGATATCTTATATGCATAATATGAACGACAAATAAAATGTGTTGCTCTGTAAACAAAAGTATTTATTTAATCAGTAGTTCTATAAGCACTACATACATTTCTAAATAAATAACAACTAAAACACATACCTGTAAACAAAAGAAACGACATTTAATGTTTAGTCGTCCATCTGTAGGTTGTTGCACTAGTTTTAAATAAACTTAAACATTTTACTTTGCTAAATAATTTTCTTTTAGCTTTCAATTATGACATGACATGATATGTCAGTTCCGACAGCCGTGCATCAATCGAGCTCGGCTGCGGCCAGATATGAAAAATAAAAAGTATGAATACTTTTTACAAATATATTAAAAATTGATTCCGAATGTGCAAATCGAGCCCTTTCAAATTATACCATACATGACCCAGTAACTAAACTTATAATTTTTGCCCCCTCTTTTATCGGGCATTTTACATTGAAAATAAATTAAAATATATGATAAATCATCTTTCAATGTGTCTGGATCAACCTTGTTTATAACTGTTCTAAATTTCAAATCGGTAGCTATAGTAGTTCTCGAGAGATTGAACGATATGACAGAAAGACAGACTGAGTCTTATCTCTTACCCCAAGGAACCCTTATACTTTTTAGCATTTTGGTACGGAACCCTAAAAAAGCTTGCTTACGAGTATCTTGCCTGCTTCCCTTTATTCTGGATAAAAGAACAAATTCAAAAAATGTCATTATTTTATTAAATATTTTGGTTTATCAAGTTAGAGGTAAAAAGGTACGACATAATTACTAAAGGTAAAATGATAAACTGCATGTAGATGTGACCCTTATGGTATCCTGGTATACCAAACAACTTTTCCCCGATGATTCACTTGGCATACCAAGATTTACCAAAATATTATTTGCCAAATTTCATGAGGCCGAATTTTCATTTGCCAACTAGGTTAGGTTGGAAGTTCGAATATGATAATATGCCAAAGATACGTCTGCGAAACGTTACAGTTGGCAACTGATCTTTCGGCTAAATGAAAATATGGGAAAAGTTACTTGAGAAGTAATCATTTTCCATACAATTTTCGGCAACATATTAGTAAACCGATACTTATACAAGAAATAACGTCTAAGGCTTCCAGTGCTGGAACGGAACAGGCGACTCCAGCACCCGAATTTGAGCTTAGATCCTTCAACGAATCGACGTACGGGGGAGTGACAGTGACGTAAGTAAACTGCGCAGTAGCGAATATTACATCATTGTATAATATACCATTGCATTGATATAATCATATAAGTAAAAGAGGAAGATATGGTACCAGGCGCACGTCATCGTGTGCCATCAAATATAGGCTGCGGGACCTAATTTGAATTAGTCCTGTGACGGCGGCCGATGAGTCAACAACGTGCTTATTTGGGACCAATATCGAGAAATAATGCCGTGTTGCGCCTTTTTTGAGTGTTTTAACAGCTTCAAACATAAAAACAAAGCTCTCAGTATCACTTTTCATTCGAAAATACTGTTTACAATGTGAAAATATATATTTTTAGCAAATAATAACTTAAATAACCTTCGTTATTGAATGAGAGTTCATCCGATTGCCACTTTTCAGTTATAGCGTCAGCAAAACAAATTCTGATCAACAAGTATTTTTAACTCCTGCGCTCCTATTACTTGAATGAAACACATGTGACAAAACATACATTTATTTTGCAAACTTATTAACCAGTTTTTGAGTAAATTATGTACATTTAATATAACACAAGTTAGTATATATTTATTATTTACATTACATATTTATCTCCGCCTGTGATTTGGTGCTACTAGTTAAAAATTTCAACCCCAGTTTTCACCCTCTTTTTGGTTGAGTTCCAATAAAACACACGATTTTTTTTGTTATAAGTATACTAATTTATATACACGACAATGTGACAGTATTAATTAGATTATAATTGGTATGGTAATAAGTTTGCATGCCATATTGCCTCCACGCGTTAGTGGGACTGCAATTTTGAAAGGAATAGAACAAAAGTCTTGCGACTTTTTATTGTTCATTCAGATGGATTTGTAGATTTGACTTTTAAATATTCAATATGTACGTGATATCATTTTCCTCGCGTTAGTGATGAAAAACGTTGTACTACACTCAGCAGAAAAGTGATTGAGTTGATTATGACATTGCTATTTAAATATTAATAGCAGTGGTGAATAATTATTTCTTTGCTTTCATTTATTGATAGTCATATTGAACTCCATTTTTTAAACCTTAACTGAAAACTATCACATTTAAAACTTACGTGCCGATTTGTTAAGTGCCAACAGCCTAATAAAGTTTTAACAGTGTTGGTCGTTCTGTGTATAGATTTGACACTTAATGCTTGCGACAATAAGCTCCTTTTCGAACGAAACATAAATGATAAATGTTCATCATTAATGCAAAATTGTTCCCACATTACTGACGTTTTTTTCCTGCTTTGTATGTCTATTTCTTTTAATTAGTCAATGATTGAAATGGACTAATAAAGGACATACATCGAAGAAAGATATTATTTAACGTTATTTTTATGTTTAACTATCTGTGAAGCATGTAATGGTAATACCATATTTTATTTTATTCTGTTGAAATGAGTATATTGTTTAATTATTGACTTTGTTTGCTGACGCTATCTAGATTCCAACTTCAAGACGCGAATACCTATGATTCACCAACGGTCCAGTATAAGTGAGACCTATATTTGAGCGTCACAGATCTTCCTCTTTTACTTATATCAATGCATAATACACATGTTTTTTTACGCACAATTGAAATGCAGAAATAAGTGCACGAAAGGCAGTACAGTATAAGTAAGTATAAGTATTGACCAGAGCATAGAGCAATTTGGGTTGTTGGCGGCGGCGAGACGAGCGCGGGAGCGGGAGGCTAGAGCTCACGTGGCGGGTCACCGGTTCGCTTTTCATAACAAGCTTTTCTTGCCGTCCATGTTTACAAACAGACCTACTCGGCGCCGGATGAAGTCAAGAAATTTCCGTTATATTTCCGGTTCGCACTCAGTGACAACAAAGTTACCAAAGTTATCGCGTACTGTAACTTGTGGAATATTTCGGATAAAAATGGAGTAGCAATTGTCTTGCGATGGAACACAAAGGATGTTCAGTCTCTGCATCCGTTTTGCGGCGCGCCGCCGCGCGGAGCGAGACGCAAACACGCGTGCACCCCTGCCGCAGGGCGCTGCGCGGTGCATGCAGGTCAGCGAACTCCTACCCATCCACCCCGATCAAAAGTTTACTTCTCATTCATGCCATATATACGCGTTTATATATAGATACGATTAATTTTGACCCAGTTTAGTCTCAGATCGCAGCAGTAATAATAACTTAACGTCAAATTATAGGTAATTGAAATTGTTTCATTTGAATTTTGAACCGATATTATGTTTATGATTGAACTTTATGTAGGTGTCAAATCTTCATTGCAGGGTAAAACTATACTATACATATACCAAATGCAGTCAACGTATACCTACTATAATGTAGACAGACACCTGCCTAAAGTTACATTCTAAGAAGTATCGATAAGAAGCCTCGTACTGGTCTCATATATCTGTAACATGTACTGTATCTCTCAGGTGTCGAATTCTCAACGATGCGTTGAACCCTAATCAAAACATTCCCTTCCCATTCGCGACCCCTCCGCCGCTCCCCGCTGCCCGCACCGCACTGCGAGCCACCCTCGGTATGGTTCTTTCTTACCCCGCTACGTTACGAATATTTTGATTCAAACTAATACAATGTTCTGTTTGAATGAAGCCACGCATGACTGTGGCGTTTACTAAGTGAACATTTAAGATATTGCATTGATTCAGTTGAATTGCTAAGGGCCACTTGCGCCAACCCGGGTTAGCAAAGTAACTTGGGGTTAGCTGTCAAATTCACTACTAGAAAAGCTTAACTCTTGGGTTAGTTGGCTAAACCCGGATGGTGCAAGTGGCGCTTACTGACCTAAATTACTTGCACCTGAATAACCGAACTAAGAATTGTTCATGTTTTACACCTTTTTTAGGGTTCCGTAGTCAACTAGGAACCCTTATAAGTAGTTTCGCCAAGTCTGTCTGTATGTCCGTCCGTCCGCAGATAATCTTAGTGACTGTAAGTACTAGAAAGCTGTAATTTTGTACGAATATGTAGGTAAATCGGTCACGCCAACAAAGTGGTAAAATAAAAATTGGTTATAATTTTGTTTTAGGGTACTTATCTCCCGTACACGTAAAGTGGGGAGTGATTTTTTTTTCGTTTCAACCCTAGATTGTGACATATCATTGGTACTGATGTGCCGACGGAAACTTTCCAATATTGCGAAATATTTCGGCTAGGAAAGTTTCAGAAACTTCTCACATTTTGAAATTTCTTAAATTTCTGTGTAATTTTCTAGAAATTTCCTAGAATTTTTCTAACTTTTTGGAAGCTTTCCGCAACTTGCACATCTGTAATCATTGGCGTATTTGAAAAATAATAAGGGTTTTCTAAAAACAGTTTTGATAAAGTTAATATTTTCGGAAATAATCGCTCCAGAAGTTAAAAAAAAATAGAGTCCCCACGCCCCCTCCTACTTTTGAACAATGAAGTCAGAAAATATGAAATAAATTACAAAAGTAAAACTTAATAAGAACTTTATTGGAAAATTATTTTGAACTTGATTGGTTGAACGGTTTTTGAAAAATTGTACAAAATAATTTCTATATGCAAATATTTTTTTTAATCTTGAGTACTTAATTTATCATCCCACACGTTTCTTCCTTCGAATAAAAAAATAATGATTCAAATCGATTCACGCGATCAAAAGTTACCCCCGAAAACCCAACATACATAACCCGTGTAGTTTGTATAAATTAGTAACCCAATTTCCCGAGAGATGGCGCTGTACCGTGGTCTACTTCGCGCTGTTAAGATTTTTGCGGAGTTGATGGGGTCGGGACGGGTGTGATCGAAAGTATTATCGTATTACCGTGGCATAGCGCCGTACCATGCGCGCCCGCCCGACCACAGGGGACTGCCGCGCGAGCTCGCGCCCGCAGCCCCCACCACACCGGACTGACCCCCCTCGGACTAGACACCACCCTGGCACCGGTTGACGATCGCTAGCTGGGCTTCCCCCAATGGGGTTCCACCCGGCTGGCTCGATCTCGCCGGTGTGAAGATGACCCGGACAAGACCACAGGAGCTCACAAAGCTCCCCCCCAATGACCCAGCCATTTTCATGGCCGGCGGCAGAAACCGCTGAAAGGGGCCAACGCCCTGACCAGCATCCCCAGATCCCCCTCGGGGGTTTCTGAGACGACGTCCTGATGATGAAAGTATTATCGAATTGTTGATTATTATAAGCATATTGAGCATGGTATCTATTCTATTAAAACACTTCTATACTGAGCATGGCCCGACATGGTTTTATATTTATTGTATAATTTTTTTATTGTCATTCCCTAAAAACGTAATCTAAGTTAAATAAGGAGAGCAAAGACGAAAAAACATTAATTTCCACCTTCGAACATTTTAAACTTCAATGTATGCATCACCACCGTATGCGTCAATGCGCTTTAGTAGGACATTGATATTAAACACATGACGTCGAAACGGTTTTATATTTCAACCGCTGATTCACAAAGCAGGTTTACTCGTCGATTCCACGGCGCGAAAAATAAATTGGTAACAATTTTAAAGCATGAATTAAATCATTTATTTATATACCGCGAAAGCAGGAGGTCGCTGGTTCGATCCCACTCCTGGGCACATATATGACATCTCTTTAAATTTATAATTAATTGGTTATGTAAGTAGGGTAGGATATAATAATGTGCATGCTTAAGTTAGCTTTAAACCTTGCTCTAGTTAAACATAAAAATCTATTCGGTAGTGAGGTATCACTACTCCAGGCTTAACCGGCTAAGACCTGTAAGTGTCCTTATATTTTATAAAGAAGCCCATTTGTTTTGTTAAATAAATAAGTGATTTGCAGATAGATACAATAATTGTAAATTAAGCGGGTGATACAGCGGCGGGTCGGCGCGGGCGCCGCGCGCCGCCGCTCTGGATAGGATGCCCAGTGCCCGCCACCGGCAGCCGCTTCTGGCTTTGGTCGCTGACCTCAACAGGTTCTGACTTGCTACAATTTCATGTGAATTTTACTTTTTTTTCTCTAAGGGGTGAGGACCTGCAAAGAATCTTGCCCCTCACATCCGTTTTGTTTTTATTTCAACGTTGCTAATTTCGTAGAACAATTATTAATTTGAAAAATAATAATTACGATATCCCTTTAAAGATCAATTTTATTATATGAATGGGAAAAAATGAAATAAAAAATCTGTATTTATATGATTAACTCGGTAACCAGAGGGTAAATTCCAAAACTAAGAACTAGAAAATATGCGCAAAAGGCTCTTTTATCGAACTACATTGACTAAAAAGCGAAAATTTCATCAGATACTTTTGTAGAATTTATTTAGTAATTTTTCGATGTCAAGGTCATGAAATATAATTTATTTTTATAAAAAAAAAGTATTTGAAATAGACTTCTGGGTGTTCTAGTCTTGCATTTCAAATGTATTCCTTGATTGATTTATGCAATAAACAGCATAGGGAAATTTTTTGAGGGAAATCGAACACTGTGCAGTACAGATAGAATTAGTATTGTGCCGTTCTTGAGAACTTGTTCTGTTTTGTATGGGAAATATCCTCGATCGAGAACGAAGGTATCACATAAAAAATAAGAGCATCTGGAGAACGGCTCAAAACGAAGTAGGTAGTTGGGATTTCTAAAGTCCATAGATTTTAATTGATATGTCAATAAGCTAGAGTAGCAGTACACCTGCCCAGAGGTTGGACCCGAAATTGATGTGTGGTTCCTACCAATAACCTCTCTTTGTTTAGTAGGTCATCAATAAATGGGATTTATTATGTAAGTATGTATTAGCCAAGCGGAAATTATAAGCTAAGTACAGTTATGCCTTTAATATGATAAAGATGTTGCTTATTTTGCTTCGCAAATTTACCTTAGGTTAAGTAATGGGTGGGGGAGTTTGTTGAACCACGGGACTAGTCATTAGATATCGCGTGATGAGGCCGCCGCGCCCGCGCCGCTCCGCGCCGCGTCGCTGCAGCGGCACGGTGATACGCCGCATATTTTTCACAAGCGGTCACTTCTACGTACCTTTAATCGTTATAAAATAAAACATAATACTTGGTATTTCAACTATTCGCACAGTTTGAAATAGGACCACAGCATAAACGAGTTTTATGGCTTAGAAAATATAGTTAAAAACGATGCACTTTTGCGCGAAACAAGAATTGACGGCAGTAAATCAATATACACGGTGAAATTTTAGTGGTTGTTTTCCCGCGGCAGGGCGATTTGCTATCGGTAGTACTTTCGAATTTTAATAGACAAACTTAAAAATAAAATATTTTCGAAAAAAGTAAATACAAAAAAACCCTAAATCTCGAACAAGCGAAAAACAATAGTAACGCACTAAAACTGCAAGTAGACGACAGTTCCTTTTAAGGATTTTATTTCGGTTACTTTTAAGGATCTGTAAACAGCACGTAAAGTGTGAAGGAAAAATAAATGAAACTACTTTTTAGGTTATTTTGTTTCATTCACCCAAAAGAAGTAGGTACTACTGCAGTGCTACTACTGGTGTTAGGTCACTTTCGAGTTTCGTTCAACGCGTATAAATCTGGCATTTCTCAACATTAATAAAATAAAAAAATTACACATCGATTGTACATCCATGGCAAAATCATTTCGTTGCGGGAAAACAACCACTAAACTTTCACCGTGTATTAAGTATTATTACATACTATGACCGCTTCTGTATTGGAAATAACATTACACTAGATATAGACACATACATACATTACTGTCTAATATAAAAAGGCCCACCATAAGCTTTGACGAAAGCACCTTTTACCTTATTAAAATCAGATAAATAAGTCTACATCCATCCCGTCGTGCGCTGAAACGTTTTATTACGACCAGACTGAAGCAAAAACAGGCAATCTGTGATGTGATCCTTAGAGGTGCAGGGAAGAGAGTAAACATTTGAACTGTCAAGAACGGGCAGTGCCCGGGACGCGGTGTCATTGCCCTGTCGATGCTGTTTAAAAAAAAGCGTTGCCTTTATACGCAACCTAGAGCTCCGTGCCGCTTCCACCACATACTTAAAGAAACCGATATATAACTCACCTAGAACAAGGAGATTTTAAAAATTATTTGTAGCAATTAATACAGTTAAGAAGTGGTCAATTAAGCTTTAAAAGCCTATCGTTTCCTTCCAATGCATTACTGGGTGGAAATTAGGATGATACTTATATAAAGAATATATGTAGGTATATAAATTTTGACTGAGGTCGACATATTTTGATCACTACAAATTCATCGGTCCGCAATCGGTTATTCGAGGTTGGTCAATGTTTTGCTGGGCAGTGCTTTGACCGCGTCAAGGCCGTCAGGATAGGGTAAGTGAACTTTTGTGGCGATCGCATAAAATACCTACCTAGTAACGGCTAGTTTTGTGTTCTACATGTTAAATATAACAATTTCATTATATGACATTATATCTATAGTTATTAATCGCGCAGAGGAAACAAATAGCTTGTTGGATAATGTTTGATGTCAGTAGCATTAGAGTTAAGATACAGGGAGCACCGTCATTGGGGCGATGACCTGTAGAGCGAGACAGAGCGACAACAAAAATGAAGTTGGAGCGTACCCCGGAGGGGAGTCCGGGACTTTAGCGTCGCCGCGTGGGGCTCCGGCCTCTACGCGCAAGCAACGACGGGGGCTTTACGCTTAAGGTCTCTGTAGCTCTACGTAACGTACGTGACATATTATTATGACGCAGTTCGCTTTAAATGTTACTAAAACAATGAACACTTTGTCCAGAAATAACATAAAAACATGCTGATTTTATTGTTTTTTGAGCGTGTATAACTTGCATTTCGCTTGTGTTCATTTAATACCCAAACCAATGTAATGTTAGGAAGTTAAATAGTTAATGAATGCATCTAAGTTTTACAAGTACCTTTAGGTACCAAATGAAAAGATATCATTTAGCGCAACCATTGTGTGAAACAGGTAAACTTAATATTGTAACTTTTAGGGTTATAAATAAATCATTGGTACCCGACTCTCAAACTTGGTTTTCCTATGTCTCAATTGTGCGTTCAAGTATCAAGTTAAGCATAAATTATATAACGTGTGCAAAATTAATAATTTAATTTAATTCATTCTAAAATTATACACATAGATTGATAACTTTAGATTACTTTATAAATAAATAACTTGAGAAGGTAGAACAATAAAAAGATACACCCAAAAGTAATGATTACTCGTTACTTTGTTTAATATTCTATAAAAAGCTAATTTATTATTTTCGTATATTGAGAGTATGTCTATTTCAGTTGCAACATCATTAAAATGTACGCAGATCGGTAGGTCCTTACACGCTTCTGCGACTGAGTGTATTGAATGCATCTGGGTCGTCGGCGGAATGGATATAACCCATTTTCTCGATTGCTCAACGCGATCCGAACTACATGCGTAGAGACGACTATGAAATAAGGCCCTGGCCCGTTCTGGCACCGCCTCATTAATTAACAAGATTTATTCTTTGAATTAAGTTTTGCTTCTAGCGGGTCAACCATGTTTTATGGAGCTAAGTACATAAAGAAAAGTATGAGATTATAATAGGTCTACGAAGTCCTAATTCATTATCGCATTGAAGTCGAAGAGCAGAAATCAACAATTGCATTAAAAGTGCATTGAACATATTTAATTCTAATAAAGTTACATAATATTATAACGGTTTTTTAATATAATTATCATCATTACTAGAGTAACAAGAGTAAACACGGCATGTATATATATATATAGGCCTATTATCACGGCATGATAATGTGAAGCGTTATAAATTGACCGGTAATTGTTTGACAAACGAGTGTGTCGGGCTCGGCGCGCATGCTGGGGCGCAGCTAATGGCCGTGCAGCGCACGAGTGCGCGCGCGCACAGGCCGGGCCGCCCGCCACCGGGCACCCACCGGTTACCCACACACCGGAAACCACTTCGTACCCCATAAATTAGCAACCATCATAGTTCAACACAGGTCAATGCTTAGAAATTTTAATTATAACAAAATGTGCATATGTAAATACTCTATGTTACGCGCTGCAAACTGTTACCGAACAGATTTTATTACGCTGCCGATGGCACTCTTCTATGATAAAAAAGGGAGCCTTCTTCATTGAATGCCAAATATACCTTCTTTCATTAAAACGATTCTACAAACATGAAGGCAGTTGTGTTATTTTTAATCATCTAGTTCCTAAGTCAATCACGCACCAGCAGTCAGTCGCAGTCTCTATTATCGGATAAGATCGATGTCATCATAAAGGATGATTCACACTAGGACGGGACGGGGCGGCACGGGACGATCTGTCAATTTCTATAGAAAGAATCACGTGATAGATCGGAGCCCTCGGATGTCACGTGACGTTTTCTATAGAAACTGACAGATCGTCCCATCCCGTCCCGTTCTAGTGTGAGCCACCCTAATATCGTAATGTCACCGCTCTTTTGTAAGTAAGTATACTAGAGAGAGATCTATCGAATGACAGGAAGTGATTGTAATTTACCTTCCAAGATTAGAACCACACATACTCGCACGGCAAATTAAACGAAACCAGGATTACTTTTTGAAGCGTTTAAAAACTCCATCAAGACGTGATGGAGTTAATGGTTATGAAGTTGATACACAACAAGTTATTGACGAGCATCTTCAGGCCTTACTACATTTAAAACCTAGTTGATCGAGTGTATTTAAAAGCCATGTAATGCAAGACAATGTGTAGGTACGCTCGTTTACTTATTAATCGTGCTGCGTGTGCATGTGCATGCGCCACCGCTAGAAGCAAACATGCGCGACGAGCGTGACGCGCGCGACTTGTTCTGCGGGTGCCATTTACACTCCTAACTGTTTGCCGAGCGGGGAGCGACCCGCGCGCCTCCACTGTACCGCAATGTCTTCCGCGTTTTAATATAGAACGCGATGCGAAGGCCGTGCTATTATTTGTGCGCGGTTCTAACGACCATCAAACGGCACGCGCACTTGACAAAGCTGTCACCGGAAATCTTTTTTACTGTGCTTATCGCTTTGGATACCGACCTAACTTCTATAATTACTAAAAATGATAAGAAGTAAATATATTCATTGCCCTCATTTCTAGTCATTTATTTTATTATGACAGGAGAAGAAGCAATTACATATCAATGTATTAGTCGTAGGACAGCTTGAGCTAGGCAGGTTTTGATCCATGTGAGCAAATTATATTCTTATTCCGATGTATATGACCTCGATTCCTTCTTCTGGCTCATATAAAAGTATAATAGAGATAGAAAAGTGAAAGTCAAAAAATTATTGCGCGTTTAAATTATTATATATTCTGAATTAGATATTATTATATTCAATAATAATTATATATTATTATATTCAATATTGACGCAAATTAGTTAGATCAAGATTAAATGAATTGTGGGAAAAGTCTTATATCTTTTGACTTAATGGATTTGTTTTCAGTAAGATACTAAAACTTGAAGGTATTACTTTGTTCATGAAATAACATTTGTTGTCTAAAATTAATTTGGTTCAATAACATTTTTTTTTACATATCCATCCTACTACGCATCGGCCTAGACCAGTCGCGTCAGCAAGCTGATTATGTACAGTCTAATTCAGAATTAGCTTTTGAATTGAATTATTATTATTATGTGCCTTCTTGATGGCTTACAAATGTATTATGAAAGTTGTGAAAACTTTTAACTTGTCCTTTAGCGGTTGTCACAAGGAGGCCTATTCGAACGTGTTTAAGTGACATTTCGATACGAACTTCCGTGGAAATGATCAATATTACATGGCAATGAGTCTAATGACGTAGGGAATCGAATAGGTCTCCTGGTATTCGTATTCAGTGATATAGATATTATATTTGTTAAATCGGATAAAAAACGGGACAAAGTACAGCAGGAACTCAAAAGAGTCAAAATACGCGTTCTCGGCATCTAACAAGTGTGATTAAGCCGACAATTAGTGACGAAGGCCACGAGGTTTAGGACGCGAACGCGGAAGCACCTCGGCGCTTCGGTAAATAACAATTGGCGTATTTTATCAGCGATACGAGATAACGTAAGAGTGGCCTTCAGCCAAACAAAACGACACGAAGCGAGCTGCTGCCGCGGAGCTCGTGCCGTGACGCGTTTTGTGTTATTCCAACGTTTTCAACATAGGACCTTGCTCGCTGATAACACGTTAAGACGTCATGCCATACTTTTATTGCTACATTGATATCGGTAGGTATATTACAAAAACTTTATAATTTCAAAAGGTGAGCGTGCGTTATCTTTATTAAATGAATTTCGTATTACAATATTTAAATATTTCAGGGAGATTATTTTCAGCAGCGCGTGTAAGTAGTCACTGCCACATACGTTTTCCACAGACTTCAAATGCAGTCGGGAGGCGTTACGTAACCTGCCAACTATGCACGTGTAATGGCATTTAACATGTTAATATATTGGGTGATCAATCTGTCCGCGATAAAGCACAAGTGCTTGGTATACGCTCAAACAGTAAAATGTTTATACAAGTATTTAGTGACAATGGTATTGTTAACATGAGAAAACAATGACCGATTAAGTTGGTTGAGAGAGTACGAGTGATTAGTGTTAAACGAACTAGGCTAGAAGTTTAGATTACATAATATAATAATATTTCTACGTGATGCTGATGATGCTATCATGTGTATAACGGTGTTTTTAAGTACAGGCACTTAAATATGATATGACAGACAAGTGAAAAATATTGCTAAACGAAATTTTAAGTAGGTAGGCAGTTGTGGAACTATGAATACTGAGACGGAAACAGAATGAATGATCCTTTAAGGATTTCGTTTTTCTCTTTCGAGGCACGAAACCCCAAATAAAGGGATATAAGAGTTTTTCCTTTTAACATATCAATTAATATTATAAGTATATTAACAGAAAACTATGTATATCAATATTAATGATTGTATTGTTTATCTGGTTTGTATAAATACAGAGCTGTCAAAGTACAACTGCGATGCACTATGTACACGGGTTTCACGCCCGCAGCTGCAGCGAGCGAGCGGATTTACTTTATTACTATGGCGACTTATTTATTACATTACCGAGGTTACACGTGCAGTCGCGCATAATGCAACTCGTGCAACAAACTACGTACGTAGCGGTTTCACTTATTTAATTGGATTAGATAAAAATATACGTTTTAAAATCGGTGTTTAGATTAGAGGTAGAGACGATTCTACCTGCTACGATAATTCGGTCACCATGGAATTTGGATTCCATATATTGTCTTGATGAAACAAAGAGTGCTGTGAGTAACAATTGTTTGTATTAACTTATTTTTTCTTTGTGTTGGACATAGAAGGGATAGCTGGATGTCAGAGCAAGATTAGTTAGAGCGCTTACGCAATGGCCGGCGCAGGCACGGGTGCGGGTGCGGGTAACTTGGCGAGGCAAGTGCGCGTGATGTAACGTTCTACCTACATCGTTACGATAGAACCGACGACGTCAGCGCCAGTAGGCGGCGTCCGCTGAGGCCCGGCTTCTCTGCTCTGATAAATTAAATTGTCCGTGCGTAACACATTATGACGACGATCGATAACTTTTATCAATTTGTAGTACCTAAATACTAGTTTAATGTGGTTTTAGTACATAATGCAGAATCTAGCCATCAGTAACTATGATTAACACTAGTTATAGAATAGATTTGAACTGTCGACATAGAAGGAAACAGCAGTGGTCGATACAATGAGTGGTATTTAGTTCTTGGAAAGGAACAGCAACTTAATGACAGTGCCGCTGCCGCGGGAGGCGGGCTGCTCGCACGCTCGTGGCTCGAGCTCGACTTGCGCCCTCCGCCGCTCGACTTCGCGCCGAACAAAGAATCTCATGAGAATGATTAATATACAATTACTTTTACATCAAGCTAATGAATTTATTAACCTTTAAATATATTTCAATCGTCTATTTATGAGGCCATATAACAGGTTTTTAACACTGTTCGTAACGTAAATGAGACACATAAAGAATATGCCATAATTTGCAAAAAAAATTGTTGTAAAATTCTAGGCTAAAATAAATAATAGTGCGTAGAAATCACGGAGACCTTACGAAGTTAATTTAGCTGGTTTTCCGGTCTGCGTAAATAAATTTAGTAAGATGTAGGTATCTATTGCTACTCTGAGATAGGTATGTTACGTGATTTAAGTGTTTATAAATATATCCATATTAAGTGACGATGACGTAGAAGAGACGTTAGGTGTTGCAATTGCGATGGTGGCAGATGAGGTGGCAGGGCTAGGTTCTCGGCTCGGGCGCCGAGGCACGCAAGTGGTGGTGGAACAGGTTCCTCGGATCACATGTGGCGGGTCGGCGACCTCGCCCACGGTAATCCGGGACGGCCAAGTGTCGATGGCCGGTTTTGCTGACCGGTGCTTCAAATAAAGCCTTAACACATCCTTATCTGAACAATCTCGACATGAGCTACCTAACGATTTTACCGCTTACACATAAATTTTGTATATTTTGGGTCGTGGTAAAAATGTATTGAATAATTAATAATTCATCAATTAAGGTATTATCAAGCAAATAAAATTTGCGACAGTGATTGGTAGGTAGTTTTTGCACAGACGCGGCGACACAGCGTCTGGGTTGTGCCATTGTGCTAGTGCTGCACCAATAATAGCCGGCGGTGTACTGCGTGGGCGCAGCTCGTTAGTGTTTAGTTTACGATACATTACATTACCAACAGCGCAAAGACAAAGAAGCTCTCACTCATTGCCCGATTCCGGAATCCATTTATGGTTCATTACAGAATCAAATTAAGAACTTGTTTAACTAACTATTTTATAAGTAATACTTGATTAATACTTACGCAATCCTAGAATTGTCGCTAATTTCATTATTTAAGAAAAAAATGGAAATATTTTTGAACCGTTTACTTATTTCTTTTTTTGAGTGGCGTTTTTTTTGGAATGATTCATGTTTCATGTTTTCTGCGCAAACTAATGGGTTTTATTGCATATTTGTAGTCAATGTGTCGTAAAAGTCGTAATCTAGAAAATGTTCCGCTGTAAACGTCCCATTTTGCTACAATAAAGGAATGTTCGTTGCGTAATTTGATGCGCCGTATTAACGCCTGCGTTCCGGCCGGCCCACCGCCGAACGCTCTTGGCCCGCTCCGCGCGCGCGCGTGGGCCTGCCTGCCCTCGAACGTACTCGCCCGGTAAACAAATATAAATAACTGTCTGACTGTACTGTAATCTTGCTGTTACGTAAAATTGGAACCAGCCTAAAATTAACACGGTTGACGTTATACTCATATAATATATGTATGATGCAGATGCCTTTGGACAATTAACTCGATCGGATTCAATCACTATAAAACGTACTTACCTACGTCATTTGATTTAAGTTGTTTTTTATTTATTTGAAGATAATTGTTTATTAAATGAATATGCCCAATATTTAATGTTGAAGTCTGAGGACTTTATCGTAGTCGTACCTACTCGTAGTCGTGAAGATAATAAAGTATTATTTTCTACTCCGGCACTTGTATCTGTCAATTAGATGACTGACAGCGATATTAAAAAAGTACTTATACATTATAACGTTGTCTATATATGGTATTCCATAAGAACACATGAATATGAGCACTGTTGTTGTCTTTTTTTTAATTTCTATAGTGGGCACAACATCTTCCCTATTCTGCCACGTTTCTATTTTTTGCTTTTTAGGTTTCGTAGAAAAACTAGCGTATGCAACATAATTGGTTCTTAAAACTCTTATTATAGGTATCACTGTTGCATAAACTATTATTTGCCTGCTCGTAAATGGTGATATTATATACGAGCATACTTAGACTCAATGAGCTGTATTAAGCCCATGGTCTTAAAGGATTATCATACTACTTTACATCCCGCCCGGAGCTCCCTGAGCACCTGCCCCCCAACGCGTTCGCCGCACGTAGTCGCCACTCACTCCGGAGTAGGTACTGTGGACTGTGCTACTACACTACTGCTCATAATTATTGTTTCTTTATCTGCCTAGAAAGTTTATTTATTTTCTCGCAAATGTGATGAAAAACATTGTATGTATCACGGGCGGGGCAAGAATTATGAACTCGTGCTAAAATAAGCCCTCGTCTTCTCGTTCGGCATTTCTTGTTTACCGCCCTTAATACACAATGTACCTCTACTATAACGATTGTTTTGCAGCACAATTGTGTAACTGCGCTGCGGTTTCAGCCTTGACATTGGGCGGTAGAGAAGTAGACATGCAGCACTTAACTCGCCGACACGTGTATCGAGAACATAGACTACCGCCCAACAACTCCGCTTCATGACCCATAATGTATGACGTTTTGGGACATTGTTTCAAACTAAGCTACCGTCTATTAATGAACCAGCGCGTAATTATAATTATCCTCACAAACCATCTTATTACTTGAATAATACAGCTCGTATAACTTAAAGTTTGAGAGCACTACATATTATATCAGTGGGGAACGCGAATAGTTTTAATCGTTCCATCTACTTGGTCAGATCTATGATAGTACATCATATATAATGCCTGCATAGTTCACATAGCTACACTCGGCAAACTTTGAACGGGTGACGATTCTAGCTATCCGGTTCTAGAAACTCTGAACTTTAAAGCTGATCTTGCACATATGTATTTAAATTATGAGCTTTACTTTGTTTTTCCGTTTAAGGCTGTCCCCTATCCCAATGACCTCGGCGATTTGAGCTTTCTTCCTCTCCCGCTTCCTTTCCTCACCGGTTAAACAATACGTCAATAAGCATAAGTCGTCACCTAGGAAGAGCTGCTTGTACTAGGACGCAACCCTATAAACTACTAGTGCCATCTTACACGACTGGCCCCCGTCGCCCGCGCAGGCATCTCGAGCCGGCGTTTTCGGAAAAATGCGTGTAATAGCTTTTTCTCGAAAAGTACAAAACCTATCCAAAAATCAGTAGATGCGTTTAAAGTAAACATAAATATATACTGCTTGTCTTAGTTTCTTGTACTTACGACGCATGATAAGGGAGTAGATACGGATTTAAGGTAGAAAAAAGGGTTTACGGTTATTTTTTTTTCTCTTGATGTATTATGTTTTTCGACAATTTAGTAGAACCAAATGTAGACCAAATACCTAGCTACATTATATATTTTTTTCAAGCGTTGTGCTTGGAGCTGAACAAAGCCTATTCACTTTAAAAACAGTGAAATATGCCGGGTAGCCCCTTGTTAATGATCTCAACATGCGAAAATAAGTATAGTTTCGTCTGGGTCCAGCTCATCTACAATTATAATATATAGCTTCCGATTAACGCAAAAATACTCTCTACAACACAATAGGAGATTAAATTAATAATCAATAAGTAGTTGGAAGGGCGCATTAGCCATCCACTGTTAATTTGCCTATGGCGTTCTATAGACACGTCGCTGTTGTGAGATAGTGACGCTGTAAGTCCCATAAGGCGTTAGCCTGGGAACGGGGAACGACGCTCAATCGTGTTTAGCTCGCCAATTTTATACTACCTTTTATACTAAACCTTCTCCGCGTTACACATTACAGTAATAACCGCATTTTGGCTTATTTTTAATCGCACTATAGAACTGCAAAAAAACACAATCTCGACTTACCTTCGGGTACATATTTATATAACATAGTTGGACTGTTTGTGCCATAGTCCTATTTGCAAACATGTGAAATTACAATCCTTCTTCGTTGTTACTTAAATAATATGAGTTCGCGTAGCTGATAGATGTAGGTATATTTCGCTTTGCATGATGGAATATGGTTTATGCAAGTAAAATAGAAAATTTCGCTTCGCGTATACATTTATCCAAAGTGATGGTCCAATCTACGGCATGTTTGAAGCTTGTAAGTCTTGTAACGTTGTAGAACAAAAGCATCAAACTGGTCGGACGGTATGTTAAAATAGAACATAGAAGCAGCTTACCACATCACCACACTGGTACTTACCACATTGGTGCAGGCGGAATCCATCCGTAGATATGAAATAATTTATTCATCTAGCAGTTGTGAGTAGGTTGGATATAGCAAATTTTGATACGAACACGAAACTAAGATGTAGGTAGTTGTAGTTTTTACAAGCTTTTATTTAACTCGCGTTTGTTAGGGTTAAATCTTGCAAGCTGAATTTGACTAACTTCTTGTTATTCGAATAAGCCGAAACTTAACATGTCTATGAAGGTTAGATGACAATACAATGTGATGGTACTAAAGTACAGTCAGCGTTTATCGCTGACGTAGCTTGCATCAAAAAATATTTTATTGAGAAAATAATAGTTGTTTTAAATTTATTATATTGTAGTAGAATATGTAACTGTCCATTTTATGGCCACGAGAAGAAAAGAAAAGACGCAAAAAAAACTAGCAAGCCTCAAAAATAATTGTAATCATCGATTCGCAGAAATAGGCAAAGCAGTACAAGTACAAAAAGATAAAGGCGCATTAAACTCGCACCTCAATTGCCAGATTAATTGGCGGTTAATATTTTCAGTTTTCAGTAGTAGAGAACAGGGATCGGAGTATCGAGTTGTTGGTGCACTGTGAGGAGAATCAGGAATAGTTCGGGTATGTGGACTTACCCGTTTCTTGCGGGGATGGAGATCCTCGTAGTCCATGGCGATGCCCTCGTCGCTGAAGGACGAGGAGACCGGCGGCGGGGACGGCGTGCCCGAGCGCCACGAAGAGCCCGAGCTGCTGCTGGCGCCCGGCGACACCGACGACCGCCCGCCCCATCCATCTGGTACCACCACAGATCATGTGTCATTTATTGTTTTATTGAGAGATGATAATGTACATTCAATTATGAACCATAATTAACACACAAGATCTTGGTTTTCAGCAGCTAGCTATAAATTAAATTAATTTAATTAGGTACCTACATGCTTAGCACAACTTAAGGATGACTCACACTAGAACGGGACGGGACGGGGCGGGACGGAAGAATCTGTCCATTTATATAGAAAGCGTCACGAGACTTCCGAGGCCTCCGAGCTATCACGTGATTATTTCTATAGAAATTGACAGATTTTCCCGTCCCGTGCTAGTGTGAGTCATCCTTTACACTGTCGCCTGTCACTCCATACATTAAATCGCGGCCTATGTATGGACCCGCGCGCAAGAACGTAACATATTCTAGCCCGCCTAGTGTACCTATATATTCTCGCGTGTCAAAGTTTATGCAGTCAACTCACACTGATTTGTGTTATTTCGATCAAAGATTTCATGAAACATTTCAGAATTCTATAAAAAGTCTGCTTGAGAAGATGACGGTTCATTCTTCATAACTTATACCGGCCGGTGTCGAGACGCACCATCAACACCAACCGGCTTAAGACAAATTCGGTGACACATTTATCCGTCATTCGCAGTTAGCTCAATGTACTATGTAACCTGACTTTAAAGACTACTAGGAGTACAGTGCGACTAAAAAAGGAAGAAACAAAAAGTGGCAACATCGTAGTGTCATCCCTTTCTGATCAACATTCGTAAGAAAACGGAAAAGAAAACTTTTAACTTCTACATTTTTCTGTCGCGGCGTACTTGGGATTATAATCGTAAAACTCAAAATATGCAAATAGGTAAGACATTTCTAAACTGGCCAAAATATGTATTCTACAAAACCCCACAATCATCATACCGCTATAAATTATTGAATTACGAAACGGAACTCTAGCCATCAACTTTCACTAGAAAGAGCCGTTCTTTGCGCTACCACTGCTGCCGTATTAAAATAAGAGGTCTCGCTTCGTCATTGCGTAACGCTCTCAACACAACACACAGACGAATAAAACGTAATTGGATTAAGTAATGGCATTAAGGCTGGTTCCCAAATTATACATATTTTACGAATTAGGAACAAATATTCGTGATAAACACACAAATAAATGCCCTGACCAGGATTCGAACCCGGGACCTCATGCTTCGTAGGCAGGGTCACTACCGACTAGGCTAGGAGGCCGTTAAAGCAGTAATTTGCTCGGAAAGCGCTGTTTTGTCCTTTAAAACTAGCGTGGAAAAACGCATTTTATCCACATGTGCGGCAAAGTAATCTAATTCCTATCACTTACCACCAGTCCAGTATAAGTGAGTCATATATACCCATAGTAAATATACGCAATCGGGGGTCACACCTTAAATTGGTCATGTGATCATGTCTTATCCCGCACTTGGTAAGCTGTTGGCAATATCTAAGTATCAGGAGCGTACTAACTCTATGACAAATTTTGAAATTGATGTTTGATGGTTTCTTCAAGATAACTTATATGTGGATAAGATTTATAACCGTATGTAGTCTGTATCTTCCTCGCAATAGTGAGGGGAAAAATGTTGTATTACACTCGGCGGCAAAGTTTGTTCAACTCTCTTGCCATGAGACCCTCGTAAAGTTCAAGATTCCAGTTATTGAACCACTCGCTACGCTCGTGGCTTAATTTTGGAATCTTTCGCTTGCTCGGGTCTCAATATAAGCCCGAGAGTTAAACAACAACTTTGCCCCCTTGTATAATAAATAACTATTGCTCTACTAGTGGATAAAGTGCGTTTTCCCCGTTTGTATTAAAGGAATTTTATCCTTTAATACAAGCGGGAGCGCTTTCCGAGCTAGTGAAGTGGGAAAAATGTTGTTAGAACAGATACAATAATAAGAAAATGGTTAACAGTGGCAGGCATATTACATGTTACATGTAATCAACATGTTTCATGTGAGACATGATTAACTTATTAAATACTATGTACACAAAGTCGCTAGTGGACGCCATACTGCGAAACTCTTAAAAGTAGCAGTGACGGACTCTTTTCGAAAGTCCTAATACAAAAAAATATACTATGAAAAAGTACCCATTCTCGTTAAGTTTTGTGTAGGTACAGAATAGTAATCTACTTGCTCTTTTTCTACTAAATACAAAGCATTTGGTCTGGATTGTTAGCACGAGAGCGCAGTTTCATCAAATACCTGTCTAGACAGTGTCTAGACCGCTGTGCTGTCTAGACGTTAACAACTCTATCCTACATTTAACATATGAGTACCTAACCGAGGTCCCTAGCGAATAGCTAAGTAATCTTTGTTTTGTTTTTCATATTAAATAACAATGGAGATCATATGACGATATAAAGCTTTTTCAATACAGTTGCTCAAAAAGTGCCCTTTTTTTGGCTGTTTTGCGTGCGCAGTTTGTTTTTGCGAACTAGTGCTTTTTACTTTTCCAATCTTTTTAAATTTAGTTGTGTTCCAATTCATGACTGCTTACCGAAGAGTATTATTGTTTGTTAACTTTACCGAGCCGTAATAAAACTAAATACCTACTATTAACGCAATAATATTAAAGATATTGATATTTCATATTTCAATAATTACTTCTTCATCTTACTAATGATCATTCATTAAAAATATTAACATTGAAAACAGTTCTTATAAATCTGTGTGTATGAAACGAAACAGAGCCTACGAAACGTCAGTCAAAGTAGAGGCGTTTTTCAATCAGGTAAACATGTTCGAAGGGCCTCTAAGACATGACGATACGATTTGTCACATGCGATTTATTATTTTGTTTATGAGAAATAATTATTATGAGATTGAAAATGAGAAAGTAAAAAAGATAAGATAAACATTTTGAAGATGTTCTTAATATATCAACTGTATTACAATCGTGTCATGGTAATAATAAAAAACTTTAAATTCGTTCTTATGTATTTGAATTTTTTTCGCATCTGTATTGAAAAACGTCGTTCGATTCACGTGCGGATATGTAATTTTTCAAGTAATGACATACTTTCCGCACTAGCATCGAAAACGAAATGTACTATTGTCTCGGTAGGAATAACATAACAAGCGAATGCGAATTTACACGTCCATTAGTTGAACGAGTGAGCAAACCGAGTGGGTTACTACTGGAACAATCCAGCGATTATGTATGTTCAATGATAAGTCGGATTCTCGAGGGCAGGTGGTTAAATGAGAGAGTTCAAAAGAAATTTTATGTCTGAATATGAGCCAAATCGGTCATGGGGTTATCGAAATATAGGGGTCGGGAGTTTACGTTCGGGGCGAACCGCTAGTTATTAGATTTATCGTTTATCGAGGACATTAGTAAAATAGAAGCACTGAAGGCCTAGTATAAAAATTGTACGACATTAACTCCTCGACCGCGTTAGCGTATCGGGAGTTCAAATTATGTTTGCCGTTTATTTAAATCATCCGGCAACTTTCATATTTTGACCCCTCGATACGCTAACGCGGTCGAGGAGTTAATGTCGTACAACTTTTATACTAGGCCTTCTGTATACACAAACCGAAAAACGAACAGAGAAAAAGATGTCGATAGGAAAGTAATTTCCTTATATACGAGTAACAACTACCTAAGGTATATTGTAGTCCTTTGTAGTCTTTGTTGAAGAGTTAGCACAATATTTTGTAAAGTACGAGTACAAACGGCTTTACCAGGCTTCCTACCGGAGCGCTTGATGCCTGCTTTGACTTGAATCTTACATAACAAGTAAATGGTTACCGTAAATGGTCTATTCGAAGAATGTGAGCAAGTACCTTAATTTAATTGAAAACAACAAAATAGGTAGAAAAAGCGTCGGTTTATGCTGGTGGGTTTTTACCTGATCATACGAGACAATGGGTTCTTAGGCGAATTTTTAAAGCTATATATATATCCCACAGTTTCGTATGAGGGTCTGCTTTCTTTTATTTTTTTAGAGGCTAAATAGCCATCAGGTAATTTAAGTGAAGCAACTAAATAACTTAATGCCAAGAAGATGGGCGTATAGTTGCTAAGTAGGTATGTATAGGTATTAATTGAAGGTGTACTTACTCGGACGTGGCGAGTTAGGCGAGCAGCTGAGCGACATAAGGACCAATGCAGCGTTGCACTCGTTCATCTGGTCGTCGCGCTCGCCGTAACCCAGGTCGCATGAACTGCTGGGGCGGCGCTTGCGCGATCTGCAACAAACCATACATGTTAATTCAAAGTACTGTGTATGCATTCGCACACTGCCGCATTTTGCACTTGCTGAGTCTGACCCGTAACAAAGATGCATTTTTTGACTCTAAATGGTTAACTATGTTAGTCTTCGTATATCTATCTATTCACTAAATCTTGAGTACCCTCACTAGTATTATCTCAAGACGTCCGTCGTGGACTCGTAGATAATGAAAATGGTTTCTTTTGTTTATAGCAGTGCAGGTAGAAGTAAGTGAAATGGTAGCAGGCAAGTGCTTCAGGTTGGCTGGAGCCTGCTAAATTATTAACAAGTGTCAACCAGCCGCAACGGTTACACGGTGCCTTTGCTGCGAAACGGGTCATATCCATTACAGTATTTCCAAGTATAAAAATCAATATGTCCTTGCAATTTATGTTAAGACTTCTAAGTGTTCATAGTTACATATGTGTATCGTTTTATGTCAGTAATGAAACAAGGCATGAGAATTATTTGTGAGTGATGAATGGATAGGTACATAAAGTTGTAAAAAGTCTAGACTAGTTTCTTGATCTGTAGGGTTCGCAGTGGGCGACGGGGGTCGTCGACGCGCCAGGTCGCGGCGGCAGGGAGCTGTTGCGCAACCGGCGACGGGCGTCAGACGCATGCCCAGATATTTGGGCAAATTGTGTGAGGTCGATTACTCTGCTCCCGTCTGCGTCTGGCCGGTCACCCCCGTACCACTTACCGAAGGATCGACCGTTCAACTTTCACTAACTAGGCATTCTGATAACCGATAATGTATAAACCCATGCCCAGCATGCTAACAGCATCATCGCGGATTGACGCATGCACGTTGTATGCGTGTATAATTTGAGTCACAGTAGTGGGTGACGTAGATGTGTATCGGTACACTTTGCTTTATTAAAATGGCGTCGTGTTGGAATAATTGCATATTAGGTTCCCAAAATCATGCTTATATTTGTTATTTCTTTTTGACTGTGTTTAAAGGGAAATTACAAAATAATACCTTTGCGGATAAGGTTTAAGTTACAGGCGTTACAGCCCTCAACCTTTAGGCAGATGCTACTAAATAGATTTTAAGTCTATGTTTTGGGTTCATTGATTTTACTGTCTATTTTTGTGACATTCATTATTATTTAGATTTTATTCATATTATTAAAATAACAATCTGCTGATAGATATTCAATAAGTATGACAATGAAGAGAATGCACTTACGTCACGTGCAACTTGTCATTGTTTCGAACATTGTCGTTCGTTGATAAGGTTGTCGAAGTTAGAGGGCCATTGACTTTGCTCGGTAGGTCGGTCGGTGACGCGGCTCGGCGCTCGACGCACCGACGTACAAGGTGCTTCACCCATCCCATCCATCGCGAACGCTCTTTCGGCCACCCCCACCTCTACCCCTAACGCCCTCCTACACGAATCGGCAGCAGAAATAGTCATAGTTTGAATACTGGCCTATAAAAGTGGCTTTAATGCTATGATACTTTAGTCTTTAAATCATAATGTAATATTCGATGGCAGGTTTTGCTAGAGTCGATTAACTTGAGGGTTTTCAAGGTAGGTGAATGACTCGAGCGTTCTTTCATCATTGCTCCAGCTGTAGGTGAGTCGTGGTCGTTATCGGCGCGGGCGACGACCGCCGCCGCCGTTCGCGGAGGTGACATTGCTGTCTATATCGCATTTAAATAGGTACGTAGCGTTGCTAAAATAGCTCTCTGACGTATCATTTAGTGACGCAACTTTTTGAGATGTATGATTTATGATGGGAACATGTATAATCCCGTGTCCCAGATTATAGTACGACTTATCTAACGGGCAAAGCAATACACAAGTACGTAGATAGATGCTACCTAGGTAGGTACCAGAATTCCACGTGACAACCATCGGCATTCAAGTTTACGCGTTTAATTGATACGTATTATGAATCGTCGAGCAAACAGTGCGACATACCTACGCATAGCCTACGTAAGAAAGTTGCGCGAGCACGTGATTGACGTCAAGATTTCATCTACATTCGCGGGTGTTTGGTTGAACAAGTGTGGCCGTGTTGAACATGAAATCGTTTTGATAACTCGCCACGGTCACCGGCGGCGCCGGCTGAGCACACACTCGCTGCTATAGCTGCGTATTACACACGCAACATTGAAGACGACCTTGCCGCCTGTTGCCGCGCGATGTAGCTGTACGCGCCCATCTAACGCGACAATAGCTGTACCCACCTACGTTTTAATACAAAATACACATCTAGCTGTAATATCATAACCATTACAACCCTTTATAGTTACTAAGTAGAGCCGCTGTGACATACGCACAGACGGAATGGACGAAACTGTAAGGGTTCCGTTTTTGCCATTTTGGCTACGGAACCCTAAATGGGAGTATCTTTGGAGCTCCTACGACTTATACGCCGTTATAACAGAGAAGATAAGTTTATTGCAAAAAATCAAAAATGACTTGATTTATGTGCGGCATGCGTTTTTTCGTTGTGAAAAAATTGTTAGGCATATATTGCAGCCCAAATTACGTCTTTTTGCGTTTTAGGTACGAGTAGGTATATATAAATTCTGCAAAAGTTTTTATCATTATTATTGAAATGTTTAATATACAGAGATATAGAGTGCAAAATGTATTCAAACGGCGGCGGCGATGCGGGCGGTCAGTTCATGGTGCCATACTGCCATACCTACTTTACGCTATGGAGTCGTACTAAATTGCCTATTTTCTGACATACTATCCATCCATATTTTCGGAATTTCGGCATATAATATATATATAATATTAAATATGTTTTAAATTGCAGTAAGTACCTATTAAAATCAAAACTATTACTTCAATGTCAACACTGGCAATGTGAATCGTTCATACAGAAACGACCTCGAGTTTAGTTGGGTTTAAATTATGAGTCCGAAGGTTATATGTATGTATATCAAACAAGTTTTTACACGATTGAATTTTATAAGCTTTCTACATTTTAACATAAGTATTTCCGTCTTATTTCTAACGCGGACTGCGTTAGAAATAAGAAAACTCATGTACAGGCATAAATATCTATACACTTTTTGTCTTTTCAGCCATATGATTCCATATAAAGTAATGAAAAAGTTGTACATATATTTATGCCCTTGACTGTACCTACTTATGTAATGTGGATTAAATTGGTTTTGTATGATTAGTGATATGAGGTGGCTCTCAGCAAACGTGCGAATCCGAGTGGAGGACCACGATTTCACTCACCTTCTTATATTTAAGTAAATATAACAATTAAACAACGAACACAGTCAACTAAGAGCTGCCGTAGGTATTAAGAACTGATATAACACGATCTCTCGAGGTTCATCAGTACCTCGACAAGCAAAGCAAAATTCTAAATCGCGCTATAAATCGTAATGATTGGTTTGCCTAACTTCAGGTCCGGCATTTTTTACAGTGCGGTTGATGTAGGTCGGGGCGCGTTTTTTGTTTGTCGATACAAAAAGACATGTCTGCAGCGAGCGAGCGGGCGGGTGGTGGTGAGGTCATCGCCAAAGTCGCCTTGTAATTTGTTCGAATTGTTGGGGAACGTCTAACTAGTGTTACAAATTGTGCGGTATGAATAAGTTTGACTACATTACATTACTCCATCGTCGCATAGCATATAAGTGCGCTGCAATAGTCCATAGACATATACATTCTAGCTAAATGTTATTTCAGTACTTATATACTAAATAACTCTTTTCTATAACTTTTACAAGATATACCTACACTCTTTAACTAGATTGTTTGCCTATTCATAGATATTTGTCTGATGCCAATATAATTTTCGAAATGCAATTCAACAGTTTTTGCTTTGTAAGCAGATGAATAAATTGGTTCTTCTTGGATTATTTTTGTACAAACTGGCTGAAGACGTGGACGCGATTAATTTTGAGGGTCACCTTCGGGTTTGACTTTTAGGGGTTAAATAGTGAAGAAGTTACCTCTGGTGACCTATCATTTTGTGTTCTATGATGTCAGCATTTTAAACCTATTTTAGAGTATGTAACAATTATGTACTTAACAACATACCTACTCAAAACTTCTTCGAATTATTCGCACCAATTAGACTAAACGACTTTACATATATCTAACGCGCCGCAACTAGGAAAATGGATTTCTTCGAAATTATTCGTCATGCACCGTTGGCACGAAATTATTATATCGTATTTTTTTTAAGGTAAAACTAGGTTTGCATTTATCATTTATTAACGCCGAAGAAGATGTTGGACTGCAACTGCACCTGCCAACTAAGATAACGGGTCTCTGTAGCACCAACGAAAGTAAACGTGTAGGTACTGAACGAGAAAGTGCGCCCCACCTCCGGTCGCAAGCGCCTTCTCTTTGCTTGTTGCGCAAAACCATGCGGAATGCAGCGCCCCGCACCCGTACCGCCGCCCGTGACACTCAAAATTCTTCATTAGCATAGACCGTTGACGTCGACTGACCATTTTTGTCACTGAAAGTGTGTTAAAAGTTTCCGTGTGACCTGAATGCACGTGGCATTGTTCTCCAATGCACATAAGTCCTAGCAAGTAATGTTATACGCCGCGGGTGAAACCTGGAAAGGTCGACATCAAGACGTTCTTGCCAAGTTTCGTATCCAAATTGGTAACGGGATCAGATTATTAAGAAAAAAACGACGATCGACGTAGTTCGATTCTGTTATTTAAATATCTGTTCAGGTAGTGGAATAGGAGGCACGTTTCCCGACCCCAGAGTATATTTACATATTTCCAATAATTCTGTAGGAGAAGTTATTTAGGGATATAAGGTAGACGAAGTAAGAGGGGGTACCGGCGACGCGGACGATGACGAGCCGCGGTGCATTACATAGGTTAGGTGCTGCGAGCTGCGCTAGTGTGGCGTTCCATTTCGAAACTAGGTCACCGTGTCACACGAAGGCCGCGCCAAGTGCCAACCGAAACCGCCGCCATCTTTGAATTAGTTATATGAATTCGTTTTATCAACAAATTGTTGTATGTCACTGATCAAAGAGAATGAGATCATCTCTTGATAACAGATCTTGTAAAAGTAAAACTAAACATTCACTTTGCGATAACATTCCAGTACACATGATAAAAAAAGAAACTAATGATCAAAAACTTTCTCTTTCATTTCATACGACCACTTTGCCTGGTCGAGAAATCATCAAAATTGCTATCACAAATAGATTCTGTAAATGATAGGACAATCAGCAAGCTTTCTTGAATTCTGTTTGATTCTGACAAAATATAACTCATTTTCGTAAGTAGTAGGATACTTAAGTGAGTGAACTTATTGAGAGGTCATACGAACGAGTTTTTCCGTAATCACTACCTTCACGCTAAATACCAACCACTGGCGTTTACGGTAATATCAAGTAGAAGTGCTATACCTGACCTTCTATAACTTTAAAATTTAACATTATAAAAAAAGCCAGGTATATGTCATTGCCGCTTAAAATTCACATTAATTTATAAAATACAAAGTAAAGTAGTGTTGATGTAGCTGCAATTGTTTTCGCATCGTGACTAAAGTCGAGTCGTAACTGTAACCGGATTGAGGTGGTGGCCACGGGGAGGGCTGCCCTGAGTAGAGCGATATCTGTGTAGATTAGGCCTGTGCCTATTTGTTACGGTGCTCGTTGCGAAATTTGAACCGCGGCTGGAGGTCTCGCCTCTCACTGCGCTCACGATAAAAAGTGAAACTGCGGTATAGCGACTGTCACGTCGCAGCGGCTTCAACACCATTTGACGCTGTCTGTTCCGGTTTGTTACCGATACGCTTCAGAATATCTTGTAAGAAAGTTTACAATGAAGACGTAGCAAGAGTATGGCTATGAATTCTTGCGGGTTTTTGTATGCGATTTTCTTCGAGATGGTGCCTATGGTCTTTAAAATTTGAAAATCTATATAGCTAGCGTTTTGTCGGTCGTGCTGCCTACGCAATTGATAATAGCTGTCAACAAAGTTGCATTGTCTGTCCCGCTCTGGCACGATGGTAGGCGAGTACGCGGCGCGGGAGGCGGTAGTCGGCCGCAGAATGTAGGCAAGTGTGACAAGGACACGCCCGTACTCCGCGCTAACACTTCCATCCAGTTTCTAACGTGCTCGGCGAAGATTTCGCAACACTCGCCGCTCTAGTCCTTACTTCATCGCTGCACATTAATATGCCATCCACTCCACACACCAACGGGCAAACACGGCACAATACATGAGGGCACGTTAAATAGGTCTACCTAGCTGCGTTAACTAGAAGAGAAGGATTTTATAAGACTAACAGTAAACATTTTTCAACCGACTTCAATATTTCAAAAGGAGGAGGTTCTCAATTCGACTGAATTTTTTTTTTTATTTTTTTTTTTTTTTTTTTAATGGATGTTCACTCATAACTCCGTCATTACTGAACCGATTTGAATTTTTTTTTTGTTTTCTAAAAGTAGACGGTTCCTGGTTGGTCCCGTTTTTTTCAAAATCCATTTCTGATGATGGGATCCATGAGGAACTGAGGGAACTCCTCAAATTTGAAAGGCACATGCATGCTGATTTGGGTGATTTCTTAAGAAACTCGAGCATTTCTTTACGAAAATCATCAATTTGGTGGAGTGGACCTGATGATGAAGACCAGGGATGGCAAAGTGGAACTGCTTCGTAATTCTCAGGACTATGATCCGATTTTAAAAAATATTTTTTTGTCTGTATATAGATGGTTTCAGGATTGTCCCGTTTTTTTCAAAATCAATTTCTGATGATGGGATCCATGAGGAACTGAGGGAACTCCTCAAATTTGAAAGGCACATGCATAATGATTTGGGTAGTTTCTTAAGACACTCGAGCATTTCTTTACGAACATCATCAATTTGGTGGAGTGGACCTGATGATGAAGACCAGGGATGTCAAAGTGGAACTGCTTGGTAATTCCCAGGACTATAGTCCGATTTTAAAAAATATTTTTTTTTCTGAAAATAGATGGTTCCAGATTTGTTCCGTTTTTTTCAAAATCAATTTCTGATGATGGGATCCATGAGGAACTGAGGGAACTCCTCAAATTTGAAAGGCACATGCATGATGATTTGGGTAGTTTCTTAAGACACTCGAGCATTTCTTTACGAACATCATCAATTTGGTGGAGTGGACCTGATGATGAAGACCAGGGATGGCAAAGTGGAACTGCTTGTTAATTCCCAGCTCTATCATCCGATTTGAGACATTCATCTTTTCTTTGTAAAGAAATACCTTCAAGATAGTCCTATTTGATTATAGTTCTATTTTGATGATGGGCTTCATGAGGGATTGAGAGAACTCCTCAAATTTTAACGGCACATGCATTCTGATTTGAGGGTTTCCTTAAGTAACTAAAACAGTGTTTTGGCGGAGCCAAAATTTTGATGAACTTGATCTGATGATGAAGACCAGGGATCGCAAAGTGGAACTGGTTAATAAACCTAGCTCTACTTATTATCCTAGTTGTGACATTCATCTTTTTGATTTGATTTATATTCTGATGATGGAGTTCTAGAAGAATTCAGAGAACTCTTCAAATTTGAACGGCAGGTTAATTGTGATTAGAGGGTGTTCATAATTAGCTTAGGCATTTTCTTACTGTGGCCATCATTTTGCTGGAGTGGACCTGATGTTGATAACCAGGGATGGCATAATGAATATGCTCGTTAATTTACAGTCTGTCATCCAATTTAACACATTGTTATTTTGTTTGTTTAAAGGTCTACAAGGGAGTTCCGTTTGATTATACTTCAAATGTAATGATGGAAGCCCTAGGACATTAAGAAAGCTCCTCAATTTTCAATCGTACACGTGCGGTGTATTGGATATTTGAAAAGTAAACTGGCTAACTCAAACAAATTCTTAATTTCACTTTTACCGGGAACCAAATGAAGTCGGTTTTTTTTTCTTAAAAATTATTTATATAAACAGTAAGTATTTTACAGTTCTCAGAACTCCAAAGCCTTACGTTATTAGCTTACTTATTCAAATCCTGAGGTGAGATGTTGTCGAATGCATTAGAAATGCCACGACCTTCTTCGCAGCTTGCAGCGAGGTAAGCCACTAGCACAAGGTGAAATAGAACCGGCGTTATTTTGTTAATTATGCCACCTGGATTGAGGACAGAAGGTTTGAAAGTTGCGGTGCTGTATTTATTATATCGATCAACCTTGGAAAGGAGAGACGATTCGAAGGTTGCGGGGCTGTTATATACACTTACCCTTGCATATGATGAGCAGGCACTTCGATTGTGGCGGAGGCACGACGGCGGTCGCCACTGGCCATGTCTGCCAGTCTGGCGAAGTCTGTATCCACATCAGCGAGTCTTGCAGATTTGCGGGACTCTAACAGTCTTATTTCATCAAGTCTTTTCTTTAACTCGATTGGCGCCTGTTGACAAAAAACATACATTTCAATATGGTACAGAAACAACACACTGTACTTCCACTAAATGAACGTATGGCGGTACATAGTTGGAATTCTTAAATGTACACATGTAATAACATATATGGGAAGTATGTAAATCTCTAGTCACAATCGGGACAATAACTATGAGGAGCATATACTGCAGCACAGTGGGTGTGGACTAGAGATCAATAAGCCCGACCTTCGTTCGGCCCGTTGTTGGGTGGTTGTGACGTCACGACCGGGCTTGCCAGAAGTAGAGCGGGACCGACTGGGTCACGATCTTCTCAACACCCACATACGTCGGACATATGCCCTCGCAATGTTCAACCTCGTTGATGAGAACGTGCAGTTACCGGCAATAATATCTTACTAAACGAAGGCCGAAAAATATCTGAAACAATTTCATTCGTAAAGCCATAAGAACGTGTCGCATAATTTTGCAACCTTCATAGCTCTAGTCTATCTAACTTGCCTACAAATGCGCTAGCACAGGATATTCTCTACAACTACGTCAGTTTTCTTAGACATATTTTACGAGTAGGTATGTATCTGATTAGATAGGGTAGAGTGTTCGTTACCTACTAAATAGACAATTAAACCACTAGCTATGTATGAGTAACAACGAATGGACAAGTGTTACACACCTAATTATTTGAAAAGGTTAAGTAAACTTGTATAACTAACTACCTAATAATGTAAGTAACCATTGCCCAGATTTATAGATTTTTCCGCATGACTTGCAATTCCTTGTACGGTAATGGTTTAATATGTATGTAACGGACATTACAAAGGTTAGAATGACCGGTTTTCCAAATACATATATTTCAAGGACATAAAAGAAACTGCAATGGTAACAATAATATACAATAGGAAGTATGAGCCATATACACATATATGTATATTGCTGTACAAGTCGTACAAGTAGATAAACGGTGTAAAAATCGCGGTCACCTACTCGAACGATCAAGCGCTCTGGGCACTCGATGTGTTGACATTGGTTGCGTTTACGATCGCGAGCTTCCTTCTTCTAGACGCTGGTTGCGTGATTGACACGATACAATTGAGCGCGAGCGTCGAGGACAGGTTTCATTGTTCGTCATTGTGACGTGTTGAGGAGTGGGTAGTCTTATAATATACCTACTCTTCTATTTGTAACATAACATCTCAGTTTCGTAGAACGTGGCGACCCGAATTCGGGCACACTTGATAAACTAACGAGCAATCTCTTTAACCCCAATGTTCTGTATAAAGTAAGTACTTAACAATCTACCTATTTCAAACAAATCGTTAACCTCTATTGAGAAAACTGTCGAAGACAAACCTGTGAACTACGTGAAGAAAAAGCGAACAACAATGAGTGCAAAATAGGTATTATCATTATCAGCAGCAACCCAAGCAAAATTTGTTAGTATAAGGTGACACGCGGATTCTGGTGGACTGGACTCTACTTCATTAGATAGTGCTCTGGATAACATTCGTAATTACTCTGTTAAAGCGATGTTGTGTCAGGTCCTAAGCTATAGAATTGTTAACGCTTGATAGTTGTAAATCGGCAATGGCGGTATAGTGGTCGGTTTCCCCGCGACGGTGGCGGTGACGCGATCGCGCCCGCAACTCACGAGCGGCCGTTGATCACATCATACTTTCACTTTTACGTGATTTCGTGCGAGTTGTGGACTGCGTACAGTGCCTTCTACTGGCATTCGTAAAAACTACTACACATACACATATTAGCTGTCTTTTAGCGTTGTTTTTGTTTAAGACTTTACGACCTTTATAGTACAAACAAGTTTAAAAATTAGAAACTTATATTGTTTTGTTCATACCCAATTATTATGTAAGCAGGTACCAACAGAGGTAAAACTTCGAGGCAGGTAAATTTTCCTAAACTTTGACAAAGGGGATCTGCCGGGTTTCATGCGCCGGCTCCGCCGTGCGGCCGCCGTTCGCCATCGCGTTATGTAAAAGTGACAGCGGTTGCACAATTGCTATTTGATGGCGAAACTTAGACGCTTTGAAATGCCAGTGAAAGTCACCGAGTGACTTTGACATAATAACACTGAAATGCGTAAGTAATTATTAGACGTGTGTACTTGTTCCCCAATAAATTCAGTTTATGGAAAGGTCAGCAGGTAGTGGTTCCAAACGTGGGCAACAGGGAAAAAAACTGTAAGGTAGGTAGTGCTATTGCAGAATTTGAAATCAGTCGCCGACGCCGCGAGCGGCGTTTACGTTATACGCAGCGGGTACGGGTAGGCATCGTGGATGCGAGGTGTCGGTTGCGTATACACGCTAGCCGTACATATATCGGGCATCGCCGAGTACGCGATGCGCGGCGCGGTGACTCGTGGAAACAATGTAGCCGAGCCGGTGATTTAGTTGGTATCTCGGGTTGCGAAAGTTCGGCGCGCTCTACTGCTCATCCATGTAGGCGCTGTGCAAATCTGATTATCGATGCTTATTCTTAATTGTTGTAAATTGTAATATCTTTAGATGGTAGGTATAGGTCTTGCGTTGACCCTCGGTCCTCCCATGTTTTTTTAACATATTGCGTACATCTATTAACCTTATAATCTTAGCTGAAGAGTACAAAACACTAAGTCACATCCTATCGTGTCTAACATAAAAAATACAGGGAAAATAAACGTTTTTGTGTCGTTGTGTTAAAAATATACCTGGGTCGCTTTAAACAAACCTGAAATTCAATGAAGGTGTCCTTTTGTTATATTTACAATTCAATTCGATCAGTCTCTTTCAAGATAAAACCGTTTTAAGTGTTTGTTGGACGTAAGTCCATAATTCGTCATCATCATCTTGCTAGCGTTCTGCTCACCATATTTATTATTTTTATTCCGGGTTTTGTATACTTAATAATATGGTGAATTGGTCACTGATAGATTACCAAACAAATATGGGCAAGAAACATGAACGAAAAACAATGAACAGAATTCAGTTCATGTGAGTGGCGTACCTTTAAGAGATTATACAGAATGTAATCGTTAAGTGTAGCCAGACAATTATTTCATAAATATGACAGATATCACAAAAATTAAAATTGATAAGGGAACTGCGTTACCCAATGAGTAAAATTACATTAATAACTTTATATTAAGAAAAAGATATATCCCAAATATAAACTTTAAACTATACATTAAAGTATACCGTTCATTGAAAGACTAGTACTAATACGGTCTAGACATTAAATTTTCAAATGATTAGCTAGAAAATCGCGTACGGGTGCCATTAAATGTAATTACACAGCAAATTTTGAGAAAAAAAATATAAACATTTAAGACGGTCGCACAAGAAGGGCGTCACTTTGAGCAACTGCTGTACCTAAACAAAAAATGTACTTCCTTAAAGATAATTGTTAGATTTATTATGTCTTAAAAGACAATTTCATAATTTTATTACGGTCTATTTGTGCAAATAATGAATCTCAAGCAGTTTTACCTCTTACAATGTTATTTGAGGCTAAGTCGTCGTACTAAACCAGTGGGAGGGTTTGAAGTTAATATTTGGGATATTTTAACTTTTATTAAAGGAAAGTTATTAATGTAATTTTACTCATGAGGTAACTCACTTTCCACATCAATTTGCTGTTTTCTAATACCTGCTATATTTACGGAATAATCGCCTGGCTACACTTAACGATTACAGCCTGTATACTTAGTCCTTAACCTCCCTACCTACCTAAATGTATTATCGGTTGGTTAGTAAGTATTAGGACTGAATACAATAAATGTTATCGTTTAGAAACACGTGTTTTTCTTGGGCTTTGGTGTAGCGCAATGCACCATTATGACATTTAAAATATGTAATCCAAATGAGTATATAAAATTTAATTGAAAACAAAAGTATGAGACGGCAAATTTTGCGGTGTAGTTAAGACCTTAACGCAGCACAAGTTACCTATATAAGTGAAATCAGAGCAGATACAAGCTTATCAAAAGTCAGTATTGCCAGACGGGATATCGCGCTACGGCAGGACAATGCCCTTTGGTCGGAATTCATTATACGTCCACTTTGTAGTTGAAAAACAATAGACTACCTACGGCGACTGATCAAATATACGGGTTCCAGTTCCAGTACAGCATAGCGACATTACAAACGCAACTCTACAATGGACTCAGGATATCAATATAATCATGCGGAATTAGCGGAGTTTTTAGGGTTTCGTACCTCAAAAGGAAAAAACGGAACCCTCATAGGATCACTTTGATGTCCGTCCGTCTGTCTGTCAAGACCCTTTATCTCGGGAACGCGTAGAGGTAGCATGTTGTAGTTAATACCACATACACAGGTCTGCGGTCCCTTGAAGTTGTGAAAAAACCAAACCTTTATGTCAACATTTACAACGGGAATCAAAATGTATAGGGTACTTCCCGTTCACCTAGAATCACTAAATGTGGCAAAAAGTAAGATCTTGTAGTCTTGCACAAGTACAGAATAAAATCCGAAAACCGTATAATTGCCGCACACTGATAGTTCCGTGACACCAGTATTTTTAAGTCATAAATTAAGCATTCTTTGTGCGGAACCCTCGGTGGGCAAGTTCGACTGGCATTTGGCCGGTTTTTTTTTAATGATCGACGATTTTACTTGGAAGGTTCTACCTGTCCTCAGTGGGCCCGATGAAGAACAATCGCCTTTGAGTGCATCTCTACTCGTATACCGAATGAGGTACAAGTACAACCACAGAATAAATAATAGTACTAAAGTATTTCCTACATTTGGCGTTTAGGTTTTTAAGCATGCATATTATTTTGTCAAGATGACATTAACATTAGGATTGTCACCATGGTGTCAGGTGGGTGGTGGTACAACAATTTGTGTAAACGTATAAATAGGAACAAAATACTTATCGGAACAATATTTGTAATCATACGAACACATTTTTATTGATTTGTTATTATTACCTAGTGGTATTAATTTGTCTAAGTATAAAGGCGAAAGATTTTGTATCCAGCGTGTCAACGTAAAACGCGGAGTGACAACCCCCTGCTCCAACGCGAGCCCAAAGGATGGATCCATAGAGTATCAAGAGTGAACACTCGGATACATCGTGTTGTGACCAGCAATGGCGGCCGATTTATATGTGTGCGTGCAGCCGAGTGATACCATGTGAATATTTTTTTCCGAATATAATCAAATCGAATTGATGACCGGAGGATTCAATGAAAAGTTAAATATTTGTTTTGATGAAAATTATTTCTGTGCTTATAAATAATTACACGTAAATATGTAATATACACATAATTTACAAGTAAAAGTTACTTTAATAGGTATAGTAAACAATTTCATACGGATTACAGTAAGGTAGGCAAGTCTCTTTCTAAACAATGTTGAAACAACATTCATGCGACAAGTGATGATTGGGGATCATGTGGAAGGTAGGTAGTAGTAGTACAGTCACTTCTATAAATATACACTTTGGAACGTATTCCAGGGAAAGAAGGGCCCAAATTTAATACAGATGCAAATACAAAATTTAATATATATATTAGGAAAGGTACCATTTCATGAATTTTCATATTTCCATAAGTATGAAATACGCAAGACGAAGGAAGCAATTACGCGACTTTCGGGATATAACCAAACTCAAGCTGCTGGTCACACTACGCGTAATGAAGTTAATATTCGATTTTTTTGCATAAACACGTGTCAATTATAATTTTACCGATGAAAGGTCATTCCATGTGACTTGTTTTTGTGACCGGTTGCGTTTTTACAATGTAAAACTACGCACGTCGGCATTTTCACATTATTTTCACGGAGATGTTCGTTGTCGGTTGGTTTCGTTATCACTGACAGATGACAAGCGTAATGTTTTGTCTGTGCATGTGTGCGTTCTTGTCGGAACAAGGTGACAGGCGTAATATGGGCGTAATATGGAATCACAGTTTCTTCTTAGTGACACTACGTCGATGGATCTATTGTCGTCGCAAGTTCAGAGGTATGTATTTTTGATCAACCTTGCGTTTTACGAGTCGAACCTAACTGCGTAAACAATGTGCACTTAGTGCAGTTTCAATTCATGAATAGCAACATAAATAAATACATAAAATAAAATAAATAAATAAATATTATAGGACATTCTTACACAAATTGACTAAGTCCCGCAGTAAGCTCAAGAAGGCTTGTGTTACAGGTACTCAGACAACGATATAAATAATATACAAGTACATAAATACATAGAAAACATCCATGACTCAGGATCAAATATCTGTGTTCATCACACAAATAAATGCCCATGCCGGGATTCGAACCCAGGACCATCGGCTTAGCAGGCAGGGTCACTACCAACTACGCCAACCGGTCGTCAAAACATAAATTTGAAATATTAGAAATAATTGTACCTACGTAACTACTACGTATTAGAAGGTTGCAGTCACGTATTTGTGCATGCACGAGAAGAGCACTTTAGTCGTCTGCTCGCGCTTGCGCTCTAGTAAATAGGTCAATTCATTGCCTGCTATGGTACCCACTGACAATCGGTGTACTGTACTGACGTGGGTATAAATAAGTAGCGTCATGCCACTCCCTTCCTGTACTGCTGCCCTGCGATTTGTGAAACCCATACTTCTATGTTTAAATAATTTCTGGAAGATATCGCCCGTTGTTTGCCGGTTTATTTTATCTCTGTTATATATCTCGTGTATGAATTAAAATCAATAACTAGCAAAATTAAAGTAACGTACCGATTAACCGCTTCAAACCGATGTAGAAATTAACTTGCAAATTATTTAATGAGAGACTACATATGTCATGTTAATGATGTTTTAACCACCTTAATATTCGGGTCAGACACCCAAGGCATTGATTTTTCGTTCGACAGAGCACGCTTAGTTCACAGATGGAAGGTAATAAATTAGCCCGCGACCTTGTGCGATTAGTGAATACAAACGTTGCAAAGCGGATGCAAGCGAAGCAGGGCACGCGAGCGCCGCGCCGAGGCGGGCGCTGGGGCCGCGGGCCGCTGCGCGCTGCTGCAAGCGGCAACCTTGCCCGAAATTGTGTGACCTACTTTCAATGCACAGTAAAACGTTCCAAGCGTTTTTATTAAAACAATTCGCCTTGAAACACCTATTTCGTTCTCAGCTGAACTGGTGACGTTAGAAGTATTCGTGCTCGGCACTAGTCACGCAACTAAATAAAATTGCGATTGGGAATCTCCTACGTAATGGGTTTGTAGAGTTATTGAGTGAATAAGGAAAACGTAGTTTCCTCGTATTGGTTATATCCTAGATGGCAATGTTAGGATAATGCAGTGTATGTCGGCGAGTAGGTCGGTGTCATCGATTGCAGGCAGGAAGCCGGGCGGCCTAGTTGGCGTGCGGGCTAATCGCGCGGGACAGGGCGGCGCGGCGCGGGCGCGGGTCGTGCGGAGCTCCGCGTCCCGCTTTACTTATGCAGCGCTCTGCTCTGGCCAGCAACCGACATCTATTTTGGTCACCAATTTGCCTACTATCTATTTACATTAATGTCAACCGTGGTGGAAATGCTACCGGTTCAAGAGTAGCATAGTACCGATGTTGTACGAGTCATACTATTACCTAAGTAAATTAGAGCCATATTTAAGTTTTTAATAATAGTACATATTCCGATGTAAAATATTAAATATAAACATAGTGAATAAACAAACTTTTTTCCGTCCCGGTTGATTATCATATCGTTAAATTTCAGCGTTCAGTCCGATTAGAATGGAATGTTTTTATTTAAGTTTATAGTTTACCTACATTTAAAATAAAATGATAACGCTCAAGCATTTATTTAACTTGATGTGTTTGTTTGATAATGTAGTACTCTTAGATGCCCAATACCATCTAATAATAAACTACTTTTTATAAATAATACCTGTGACGGATCTATATCTATTTACTATTTCCAGTTACTTTGAGTTGAAGCCTTTGTCTTAATAAAAAATATTGTCCAAGATAGGTCAATAAAGACATCTAGAAGTAAATACTTATCGGCAAATTCGGAATTTACGTACAGTCGTTCTGATTTAGAGCACTACCTCTAATAAGCTTCCGCCTTCCTTGTTGAGAACCCCCGCGTACGTCTATAAAGAGGAAACATTAAAAATAGTCTAGACATAAAATTAATGAGCTAGGATTTACGCTAAAACATTCCGGGCTTAGTAATAATAATCCCGGGAATGAATCTACGTCACCGGCAATTTTGCGTAGGCACGAGCTCGTGTAGTGGTGACGTCATGGCTAAAATGCCGGCCGCCCACTCACCGGGCCTTTCGCTCGTCAGAATAGATGGGGCTGCCTACGCAGAGATGGGCATTATTCGAATAAAAAATTATCTAAATGATCATTCGAATGACGAATAATCCACCAATTTTTTATTCGCGAATGATTTATTCGCGGATGATTTATTCGCGGATGATTTGTGCGCGGATGATTTATTCGCGAGTAACTTATCGGCGAATAAATATTTCGACCGGTTTTTAACTTGACGAATGATTTAATTATTATATTACTCCTATAAATTTACTAATAATATTAAAGGTTTTTTGGCTATTCTATTAATTTTAAAAAAAGAAACATATATTAAAAATGACAAATTTTTACTAAAGTTCACGATCGTCTAAGACTTTAGTGATCTATTCGATATGATCTATATGTAGTTAATGTTATTTACTCTGGTTTTCAAACAAAGAATATCATGACGTATGATTTTTACAATTTACAATTACAATTATCATTTATTTGCTAGAATGGTGGTCGATACAGATGTTACAGTAAAATAATCAGTCCAGCACAATTCTGCCGACTCGAGGCGTGCAAATTTTTATTAAATTAATTATAAAATTTATTAAATTAATTAATTAATTTAATTAATTATTAATTAATTTAATTTTTTATTTTTATTTATTTATTTTATTTTTTATTACGAATTATTAATAAATCCATGTTGATTTCTAAAGGGCACTTTTATTTATAGTCCTTTTATAATCCCTATGCGGGCTGGAAGAAAATCTGAGCAAAGAAACCGCCTAATTTCTATGGCATAGATTTTGTCAAGTTTCTGTACATTTCAATGACATATACTATCTCGGTCTAAAAAGGGCCTCGTAGTTCTCATTCAAATAACCGAATATAAAATTAATTCCATATAAACTAGTAAGGCCATAATGTTTAAAAGAAATTGTGTCAATGAAACTAGGCGGTTGAAATGAAACTTGAGTTATGAATTCATAATTAGATAGCTATTTTAAACAGAAGTTGATAAGGTATTTAAAAAATTATTCGTGGCAATTCATCCGGCGAATGAATTATTCGCGGATAAATTATTCGACGAATAATTTATTCGAATACGAATAATCATCCGAAAATTCATCCGTCATCCGCGAATGATTTGGTTATTCGTCATCCGTCATCCGTCATTCGAATAAATTTTGCCCATCACTGTGCCTACGTCGTGCCGGGTGTTAACGAGGAACCAATCGCACTTACTGCTTATATAAAAACAGGATGAATAACTCGTAGCCGACATATGTAATTATGGTAAATCAACAAGAACGCCGTCGTCAAACAGTATGTAATTTCTACAGTAAACATCCCCTATGGCCGAAATCAAAGGTAGTGGAACATTTTGTGCAAATGGGTGAGAGTCGGAGCACCATTTACAATATTTTGACGTCCTTTGCCTTGAAGAAAACCACTGCTGGAAAGCCTGGTTCTGGAAACTATTCCAGCTTCAGCAAGTTTTCTGAGGGAGCTCGATTAAAGAAAATTACGGCCGGCCGTGTCGCTTATAGAGGCCTCGGAAGAAAATTTAAGTGTGACGGCAAAACTGTTCAAAAATATCTTAAAGAGGCATCCATAAGCGGTGTAGAATTGTTAAGCCCATCGTCTCTGAAAACCAAGAAATCACTCAGAAAGTATGGCTGCGTAAATTCATAATCGTGAAATCGTCAAATTCATTGTCGTGTCCAATGCGCGCAGCGACGTAGACGCATTGATGAGTAATTAAATAATTAATTGCGAAATTAGCGCGGCCTCGCCGCTGCTTGCGATTTGACGCGATGAGTGCCGGAAGTCAACCCATCGTGAACGAGTTCCTCGCCTTTCTGCAGCAGAAAGAGAAGCTGACGCGGGAAGGAGGGATAGACCTGGAGACTGCTGTACAGTTCAGTTCACGGGCGTCGAGTTTCTCCGTCGATGACATCTGTACAGCAAAGAAGGTGTTGTGCCAGTCCCTAGGAATTGCCGGCACTTACGTTCCTCACCGGAGAGGAGATGAAGAAGGTGAAAAGTCCCTCAGTGGTATTAAGAAAATCCTGAGGGAGTACGAAGACCGAGTTCCGGAGTTTGTCGCGGCGGGAGCCTCTAACCTGCCGCCTAATAGCCCGGATCACCCGGATGTTCGCGGCTTGTTTGAAGACATCGTGGCCCTTAAAACAAGCTTAGCCGAAGTTATCTTAAAATTTGAAGCGGCCCAAGTCACAATCGCCGAATTACGCAACGAAGTAGCCAGTTTGCGAAATAGCGCCCCTGCTCGGTTGGCGGCTTCAAATTTCAAGACCGATGACCGATGTGCCGAGTCGGTTAGTTTGCGCGTGGCTGACGTTGTAAAATGTGCAGTTCGCGCTGTTTCCCCGCCCGCGTGCCCCCCGCGCGTTCGGCCGCCACCTTTGTCGAAGTCACGTCAGCGTGTTTGTGCTGAAGTCGCCGGTCAGCAAGTCGCAGCGAACCGGGTAAACGCACCCTGTAATACGGGTGAAGTACGGGCTCCTAAGGAGAAGCCCTCATGCACCGTTGTGGATAAGGAGGGATTCACACTGGTGCAAAGGAAGCGCAAGACGCGCAGGTCGCCTCGTAAGACTCTGCAAGGCACGGCCCAGCCTGTTAATTCAGGTCTACGGGTCGCCACGCCGAGTAGAGCGCTCTACGTGTCGCGCTTGCACTACTCCGCCGTGGCTAACGACGTGGTGGAGTATGTCCACCGGAAGACTGGCTATACGCTGAGGGTGCAGCAGCTGCAGTCGCGCCACTACGTGCAATTAGCTCGTTTGTGGTGCGCGTACCGCGGCCGCTGCAGGACACCATCGCGAGCGCAGACTTCTGGCCGAAGGGCGTCGTGTTTCGGCGGTTCCGGGGCAACCTGCCGAATCCAATGCCGCTGGTTCAGACGACGCAACGGAGCCATGCTATTGCGTCGCCTAGAACTAAGTGAATTTTGTTTACTGTTCCTATATAATTTGTTTGTTTGTTACCAGTTATTGAGTTACTTAATGTACATAATTATATTTATATTTTGTTAGTCTAAGTTTCGTGACGCATTGGTATTGTTACTGTTATGTCATGTAAACATTTTTACAATAAAAATAAAATAAAATAAATACGAGTCATAGAGGAGAAAATGTAGTGTTTTGGCCAGACTTAGCCTCAAGCCATTATTCCAAAAAAAACCCTTAACAAAATTGCGGAGTTAAACATCCCATACGTACCGAAGACATCAAATCCACCTAATGTTCCGCAACTTCGCCCTATTGAAGATTTTTGGGCTAATCTAAAGAGGCAAGTATATTGCAATAATTTTCGTCCCAAAAAAATTGGAGTTGAATAAAATGCCGACATCTGTGTTTTCGACAGCGATGGACAAAGTGCCACAGAACTGCCGTAAAGCATCTCGCATGGGAGTAAACTATTTTTTACATTAAGCATAGATATTATTATAAAAACACAATTATTTTAAAAATAATCTGTTTTTTTTTTAAATTAAAAACAATATTGAACTTTGTTCAAATTTCACTCCGCATACGTTATATAAAACAAACAGTTGATGAGGTAAACAGAAGTCAGTGATCGTCATTTATTTTACGGTGACGTAGTTTTTAATTGTTTCCCTAAAAACTAACCTTTTAACAGAAAACGTTGTTAACGGGATAGAAAGTGTTCTGTCGGTAATTTTTAGGGCAGAGTTTATAATTTAATTAATATTGTGCTTTACAAAAAAATATTATATTCACAGTATTGTTTGAATGTAGGTATCATTTATCATCTTTTAAAATATTTGTACCTACCTACCTAATTTGTTAGCACCTTGAAGTTAGTTTTCAATAATTTAGTTGTGCCTGACGATTAAATCTTAGAAATGCCTGAAAATTCTTTTTTAGAGAGTTTTTCAAACTTTTAATCTGTAAAAAGCTATCGAGGCTACGGGAGCATTATAGGTACGTCATGTTATAATAATTACGTAATTCGTCGTGAAATCTGCACAAGGACGCCAGTTCGCCGTTTCGACACAATGCTCGGCGTGATGCCATAATCGTATCGTTTACGCTCTGCGCTTAGAAAAGTGAGCGTCTGAAGGGCTACCTACTGCAAATAACGTCACCTCTACTGCTCTTGCACTCTTAGAGCGATAGAGACGCACATATGCGGTCTTCGAATTTCATAGCGTCTGAACGTATCGCCTTGAGATGTTAAGACGCACTCGCCTCTCTCTAATCTTGCCTACAAAGGCACATTCGAGGAAGCCAACGTAACACGCAGGCGTCATGACCCAGTCTGACCTAAAAACGGATTGTGACCTACCGCGCCCGGAGTTGCCACTTGATAATGGATAGGGGATTCTATAAGGTTTGCGCGAAATACGAATGCACATCGTCCGCATCGCCTATTACGACTGACCTGCCTGCGAGGCGTATCTGCAACTTGCAACTTTCCATTGACATTAGCCTAGGATTTCTCAGTAGTCAGGGCCGCTAGGCGCCTCAACACCTTGGACGCTGAGGGCCCCGAGTGCCAACGGCTGCTGCCGGTTTTAACATTAAAAACTGCTCAAGTGCGAGTCGGACTTGCGCACGAAGGTTTCCATTACTAAAATTGAATATATCTAAATATGAATTTTTTTTTGGCGTCCAGTCTTGCCTTGCCTTTATCATCGAACAAAAAATTCACGTTTGTTGTATGGGAGTCCCCTTTAAAATTTGGTTTAATTTTGTTTGTTAGTATTTGTTGTTAATGCGGCAACAGAGTTATATCATGAATCGCAAGCAAACGCGATCGTCACGTTAGTTTATCGAATGCGACTCATACTAGAGCTTCTGTATTATAAGAAAACTATTTCGCAGATCGTTCATTCTGTTCCATAGGTACAATATTTTAATGTACCTATGTGTACCTTGTAACACATATTTACTACTGCTGTTGCTTTATGATAATAAATCTATCTAACCTATATCAATTATTGTTAACCGTTTTTTTATGTTATTTCTGTTTATTGCAGAGTTGACACACAACGATTTACTCATTTATCATTCAATACGGTATAATAAAATGTAGCTTCATTAAATAGCTAAATGAATACCTACAATAACAATAATTATGTTAACTTTTGGTAAAATATTCATAAATTAGGTATCTATTATGTAAATATTACAAACAAAATCGTTTTTTTTGTTGCCATTGTAAGGAACCCTTTATTTTCACAACAATTTTTTTGAGGCCTTATTTGTTACTCAAGTCTCGAATTATTTTAGAAAAAATAGAATTTAATAATTACGTTTAGGTAAATAGTTATGACTGGCGCGTAAGAAAGAACATGTGCTAAAATTAGAACTTAAAGTGAACTGGAGTCAAAACAGTAATGTGAAATAAAGTTAGCATTGTTAATGGGTTTATTTTAGGCGGTTTATGTGCTAAGTGGAGGCCGGGTGGCGAGTAGAAGCGGTGTGAGTAGCTGGTTCAATATCAGTATCAGCGTTTCTGGGTCAGTGGGTCAGCGTGTCAGCGAGTCAGCACGGCCGTGTCGCGCCCCGCGTTCATGTCCCTCTTCGGATTATGGTTTGATCTTCCTTCACTTTAATGTTTACAAACATATATGCACATCACATCCTACAGTTCCCATTTAACCAGGGCTTCTCTTGATGGCAAATTCTAGGTAATATTTTACGTCAAAGCTTGAAAGATGACTATTACCGGTCTCATACGATTGCCTCGCTTCGTATGAGTTGGTAATGGACGCCTACGCAGTAACGGTTGTGTGTAGGTATGACTGTTAAATAAATGTTAAGTCAAACCTGAAAACGAGTTATTTTGCGCCATTGAGTCAGCCGTGTTGTGGACGCGGATGACAATGATTGCTTTAAACCAATGTAACTCTGGTTCCATAAAGAAAACAAACAATCAGCTTTTAAATTAGATTCGATACAATTTGAAACCCATAACTAAACTTAGACGCGGCTAGATTTTATAGGCAGAATAGAAAATCGAGATAAAACATGTAACTATTTCAAGGCGAGTGCAATGAGGTAACCCACAAAGGGTCGACCTCGCCTTCGCCGATTGTTTGTGGGAGGGCAACAATAATCTTGACGAAAATAAACCATGTTCCAAGGCCCATCAAGTAATTCATAATAGTTAGGATCTTTCATAAGTTTGCCGTGAATCAGTTCGATTACGAATGAAGCGGATGACGGCAGGGCTATACCTAAAACAGGAACAAGCAGGTTTCCGCCGAAGTAACACGGCAAGCAAGTGGATGTGACGCGGACGTGGTCGTGCAGCGCTCGCGCGGCGACACCTCTGTCTGTTTAAATTCGCAACGGTTCTTTGGCATCATTAAATGGTCAATCATCTCAGTGTTTTTGGTGACGAATGTAGGTCATTGCATTAGTCGAACATTTGTATGTCTTTCCCATCACGGAACAATGGTGTTCCGGACCTTTGGGAGGCGTGCGCGGAGCCGAAGCCAACACGCAGAGGCCCTTTCGACAATTTAATGAAATGTAAGGGGTACACCGAGCGGATGTTGCACCTGCCCGAGTCATGGGACGCACGCAGAGGCAGCACCCGCCAGGGTGTATAGACTATTGAGATTTAATGGAATCTAAAATATGCTGGACTATTAGGTGAAAGCGGTGGGCATTAGTCGAACATTATTATTATTATTATTTTTTGTTTTATTCGGGACTTAGAGAAGGCCTCTAGCTGCCCAAGGAGTGACGCCGATCTGGCCCGATCGGGGGAAAACAAGACATTATATGGATAACAGTAGCGTTGTTCGACAGTGGGGATATAAATTTTCTCTGATAAAAATCAATACGTGTTTGGCCCTCCGCATGAAGTTGTCATACAACCGGGATTTCATAGAATCTTAGAACTATAAAGTCACAAATTACTGCTTATGCATTATCCAAAGATAAAAAGTACTAACCACTAGGCATATGTACAAGTGAAATAGCGTAGCGGTGAACTGGTTAAGATTGTAGCAGTCGGCCCGTTACGCAGTTGAGGTTTGACTAATAAGTAGGCACCAGGTAAGCGGAGAAAATGCGCCACTCAATACTTTACTTTTACGACTAAGAATTCTTTGGGTTCGATTTACTAGGTAAGATTAAATAGCTGTCTAATTGTCTATGTAATTCATATAATATCATATTTAACGTTCCTTTAGCAAAACCTTGTAGTGTAAATTTAATTAAACTGTTAAGTAACTTTAATTTTTTCCATAATGGTTTATTTTATAAGGTATGTTTTAAAACTCTTTAAAGTAGTAAAGCGATCAGTTGATACATGCGGCTAAAATTAAAATGTAATTAAAAAAAGCTGTGTTCATTTTCTAAAGCTGGTAGATATATGACATATGACTTTACTGTTTTGCCCCGGCCGGGGAGCTGGACACGAGAGTAGTGACTGAAGTGAGTCAGCAAGTCGGAATTATAGCTTAGCTATAATTATGTGAAGTGCGTGGTGTGCAAGTGCGAGCCGGTACGCGCGCCGGCAGGGGCGTGCTGTTTTCTCTTCCCATGGTTTCTTTAACGACCGATTACAGCTGTTCGCCGGTTCCGTTTACGCATTTATTACGGCAAAAATCATGTATCTATCGCTATTATTATTAACTAGAAATTTGAAAACTATGTCGAACTATCGGTAAATGGGTACCTACTACTTCTCAATGGCATCTAGCAAAATAATGTAATAAATCATTATATTTAAGGATGTAAATTCGTCTACAAATAAATAATTTATAACATGTTAACGAAAATACAGAATACTCGTAGATCAAAATTACAAATGATTTCTTGTTGAATTAATTTTTTTTTATTAAATTCACTCGGCAACTTAACTCCAATAGATAACAAGAACAGGGTGGCAAATGGGAAAATACATAATGATTTCGCTTATGAATTATTACTGCTTTCGCCAGCGAAGTAAGTAATGCCGTACTAATTACAATGATGTCGAGTGCGATTGTCTGCGCCGTGTTCTCCGTTCATGTCGACACAAGAGGTTTTTATAGTTAATTACCGCCTCGGGCTTAGGCCGCTTACAGGCGGCGATTTAATGCAATGATACGAATGCACGAAGTCAACCTAGCAATAATATCTGTGGAAGGCGCATGGGTCTACTCAGCTCTGCGATTGTAGGTGTCTATTTATGTATGAGTAGTAATAATAATGGCACGCGGTAATGTAGTGTCGATATTGTCGATACAGGAGCTCTGTAGAATTTATGAATATTGGATCGACGGAAAGCAAATACTGTCGCTAATATTCGTCCTGCATCTTGGCTGAAGCTCTGCCACTTCTTCTATCTTTTATGGAAATGAGACATTCTCGACTGTCATCACAGAACTATCGGTCCGAGGGGACGGTACGTACCCCCATACATCGGTCAATAAAATGAAATACCTGCTGTATATTTTTTTAAATAATTATGCCGTAATTCGGGTTAACTTACGCTTATGCAAAGCGTGCACTTACTTTGCACCTACGTAGGCACACAACGCTAAATATAATGGGTGTGAGCACGGCCGACCAGTTTAGTCATATTGTTTTCACTCGCACTATTGACGTGTTAAATTACTTCAGTCACTCGTAAGCAGGCTTGAAAATGCACATGGCAGGTGTGAACGGCACTTTCACGTTCCGCGGCGACGACGCGATTGCCGCGTCACAGGCCATTAACTTTTCAATTGCTTTTTAATTGCTGTTACAGTCTTATTAATAAAAAAATATCCATCTCTATGCCGTGTTGTATCTAAATGAGTTGGTTCAAGAAAAATAAAGAAACTAGAGACTGAGAGGAAGATCGCGCAGGTAGATGGCGGTGTGCCACTTATCAGCGAACAAGCCGCCATGACTAGCTGGTGTTGTGAGACGGCGTCGCTACCGCGGATAACGGTAAGAGGCCGTCGCTGCGCGCACGTGAAAATAATTCTTGCCGAGATTTTGTAACCAATACCGTTGCTCGGTTCCGGGCCCGCCGGTGACCTTATTTCTCGACGTACACTGTTAACCCCAATGAATTTTATAGGTACTATTCGAAATAGAACTACGACAATATCTCTCTCAAACTATGTCCACGAGGAACTAACGCTTTGTTCGCACGTTATTTACGTTACTACTACGCATTTAAGACGGACCTGTTTATTTGCGATGGAACGACGTCATACCTAGATACCACAAATGATGTTATGATGTTTACGCGCAAAGTGCCATCTCACAGGCGTATATATATATATATATAGGTATAGCTATAGGTAGTTCGTTTGTAGATTCAATACGCCGCACACGACACTGCTGCTGTGATAAACGCGCACTCATCAGGGGAATACCACGTCACATTACTGGTGGTAATTCACATCTCATGACATCAACATTACCGAGTATTTTGAACGTAACCGCCTATTGTCAAATGTCCATAAATAAGAACCAAAGGTCATTACAAAGCCAGTAAGTATATTAATCTAAAGTATCTAAACACACCTATGGGTACCTACCCCATAGTGCATAACTGCATACTGGGAAATATTTAGATTCTTTGAGAACTATACGTTGAACAAAAACGCATTATTAACTCGTGCTCGTAATTAATTAATTATCGATATGTTTTCATAAACTTTGTAACATACACGTGACCGTTGTAATGTATACGACGTGGGTTCATATAGTGTAAATAAATTCGATTTTTGCAATAACTTTACATGAATCTGAATTGTGTCGCTTCTTCAAACTCAGGTAAATCCATTCCACCCTCTGGGTCAATATCTACCTTATTACCTTTTCTTACTACCACAATCGTATAATCTGACAAGAGTTTGTAATTATGCGACTTACATAGTTGAATAGCGAACAGATACCAAATTTTTTTCGTCATTTTATACACAATTAGATATTTGGCCTGTAAGTGGATGAACATGATGATTAGTAAATAGCATTATTAAAAATAAGGTAGGTATAAATAAATAGTAAAATATCAGCGCTTGCGCGTGGGCTCGACGTCATGCGATAGTGTGGTGTGTGGCGATTCGTTGTTGAAGGTTGCGCACACACACCTAGATGGCTTCCTTATTGACTCATTTCTACATTATAACTATGCTTTATCCCGCTTTGTATGCTAAATTTTCCGTTTATGACAGAGTTATCACTCGTGTTATCAAAACTACGTCGATAAGTGCGTTAATAGCCAACCATACAATATTAATCGATGATCATTGTAGCCATGAGCCACAGATCGGCGTAGATTTCCGTACCTAATACCTAAATGGGATGTTTTAGATAAACGCTAAAGCTCTCCGCACACCGAAACGGCGAAGAGTCGGCGGGACGTCAGCGGCGCGTTGTATAACACTGAATTAAATATGGTGACTCACACCGACGCCGCTCCCGCGCCGCTTTCGGCCCGCCCAGTCACAACAGCGCGGTGACGGGGCGGCGCGGCAGCGGAGCAGGCGAGGGCGGCGCGGCGGCGGGGCATGAGCGGAGCCTGCGCGGAGCGGCGCGGTGGCGGGACATGAGCGAAGTGGCACGGTGGCGGGAAGCGCAAGCCCCACGCTGGGGCCGATCAGTGCGTTGCGTTTGCGTAACTTTACCAACAGGGCTACAGAATACAGCGTTTTTAGGATTCCGTAGTCAACTAGGAAGCTTATAGTTTCACCATGTGTGTCTGCGGCTTAGCCCAGTGACCGTTATGAATAGAAAGCTGTAATTTGGTATAAATATTAAATATATACATCAATCACGCCGACGGTGGTAAAATAAAAAATCCAAAAACTATGATTTTTAGGGTAAAAAAAATTTTTGTTTCGTTTCATCCCTAAAATATGAGATATCGTTGGAAAGGTATTAAAAAAAGATAAGGGGTTATGCTAAAAATATTTTTTGATAAAGTGAATATTTTCGGAGATATCGCTCCGGAAGTTAAAATTTTAACGCAAGTCAAAAAAATATGAAAAAAATTAGATAGCTTCATAAAATAATTTCGAACTTGGTCAATTAACCCATTTTTGAAGTCAACTGCCGCGTACTCCGCTGTCCGCCGCGGTAGAGTGGCGACGGCTTTTGGTGCACCGCAGTGCCGGTATGTGTCAGTGGCGCGCGCATTCCGCGCCGCTGACGTCCCGCCGACGCTCCGCGTTTCGGTGTGTGGAGGGCTTAAAGCGTTAGAAGACGAGTTGCGTAGGTAGGTACCTACTACGCAGCTTCTACCGCATAGTGGAGTAACGGGGCGACCGAATTATTCCGACGCATAGCGCGGCACCGCACTAGGTAGCTCAACATGAGGCCACAAGATAAATAATCACAGTAGGTTCGCAACACATTCTGAACTGGATGATAAAATATGTACATGTATACATAGTATAAAGCCGGCCTGCTGATTCTTGGTAGTTATTGCTTATTCTGTTATACACACGCCCAGTTGCTACTCCGCATCGCAATTAGAAAAGCGGCGAAAATTGCCCGCTCACGTGTTTGCTCGTGAATGATTTGCGTAGGAAGGAAGGTAGGTACTTACTTATTTTATTATCTAATCTATAAGTCATAAATTCTGTAATTAAAGCGTTTTGGAATGTCATTCAAATTAAATGTCACCTTGATGTAAAATATTAAGATAAGTACTAACGTTTAAGATGCAATGAGGTGTTTGGTGTTTACATAATCTAACTCGAATCAGAAGTGTTTTGTTTTTTATAGTCAAATTGAAGTGAAACTAGTAACAGTATTGACGAAGTGAGTTGATAGGTGCGAACAATAAAACAGGACCCTGGTGGTTGTTTGTAAACTGGGCACCGTTACATGGTGGTCCAGAGTTCCATTTCGCTAAATGTGCCTCAAGGTTTGTATGAGCAGGATACTACGTTTACTAAACCATATCCAGGTAGGTAATAGGTATTTAAATATATACGTATCATCATAATTACATAATCCAAACCACACAAAGAACAATCAGTTACGCGTCACAAAACATTTTGTTTCAACTGAGAGTTCGTTCCTTATACCCTAGAACTTCCCGAGATTCTTAGTCTTTGCATAATCGGATGTCAGAGTTACATCGGTCCGCCTGTGTTATGCAGAGGCGATTGGTCAGTGAAGAGTTGTGAACAAGGGCCAGTATTCCACAATACACGATGCACGGTACGGTTTGACGAGCGGCGTTAGAATATTTAAAATTTGATCTTGATTTGATACCTACCATCGTTCGCACTAAGAATTATGGTGGTGAGAGTATGACATACTGCAACGTAATGTTAAGTCAAAATCCAGTTTTTATGTCGATGTTTTACGTAGACATCCACTTTTCCATATTTGTCTAAATACCAATTTGTGTTGCATCTCCTTTCCTTTAATGACGAAGTTAACAGTTACAGTATGAGATCGCGCCCGGTTTGTTCGAGCGGCAAACGTGCGTCCCGCTCCCCCCCCCCCCCCGCTCGCACACCGCTCCCCCCACCCCACTCCGCTCGCTTGACACTCTTTGTTTGAGTGCAACGTAAACATTCCCTTCCAATAATCTATTGTGTGACGTACGCAATGTGGACTATACATTAACTTACATAATAAATGGCTTTCATGGCGATACGATTGCAAGTGTGCGAAATAATAATCTGATTCTGAATCACAGAAACTTCCACTGACTTTACTTAAAACAGAAAACAAAGATGTAGGTACGTAAGTACTTTAATACAGTGAAACTATTTAATAATTAAGTTTCAATTTAGAAATTTACTAATTGTTTACGTCGTTAGTTTTAGAAGTGTGCGTAATTTTTTTGTTAATGACCTGGCATTTTACTTCACGGAAGACCGCTTAGCAAAAATAAATAATAGTAATACTAGCCTAGCTCAATGCGAGTGCCACGAATGTAAATATAAACCTAATGAACTTTAGAAAGGACGGTTCCTTACCTCCTGACCGGGCGCGTGGACCTGGACGCGTAGCTCGTCTGTGGTGTGGTCGTGCGCGAGCACGTCGGCGCGAACCTCGCGTCCGTTGTAGGTGAGGAAGACGCGTTGGCCGGCGCGCAGGCGAACGCCCGCCAGCCCGCGAAAGCCGGGCCCGATCAGCTCCGTGTCGCGGTACTCGCGGCTACCGCGGCCGCCGTCAAAACGCACCGTGTAGCGGGTGTTCGGTGTCAGGTTGATACAGTTGCTGTTGATGTTTTCCGGGAACGGCGCCGGCGTCTTCACCGCTTGGATCATTCCTGAGCAGTATATGCCCTCATCGTCCAGCGCCGCCACGCGCGTCCCTATAATGGACCGCTTTGCTAGCCGCTTTCCCGTCGACATGATGCTCACAGTCCACGTTCACTATAATGTCCGGTGTCTGCGGTCCTACTCTCACAGTCTCACTCAAAATTAAATCGCTCGGCGGGCGCGATTCGAGCGGTAGCCGTCACAATTTTTCTCAAAACGAATAGAATTTCGACTGAATGTGGCACGGTGCACGCGATCCGGCTCGTCAGAAGGCCGGGGTTGATTGCGGCTCTCGCGCGGAAACATAATACGAGGGCAGGTCCTCGAAGATAAGGACAAAGGAATATCCTTTCGCGCTAGTAAACTTCGTACGCAAATACGTGCAGACGACCTCTACTATCACGGTCCCAACGAGAACTGGCGCGCGGGCCGCGCGGAGCAACCGGCATGTTACACCGGCCGGCCGGCGAGCGGAGCGGGAGCGGCGACAGCCCGTCTCTCTTCTTTGTTTTGATACTCAGCTGTTTGTGGGAGCGGGAGCCAAATACGAAAGCCAAGGGGTGAAACAGAGACCGTATCGATCGGCTATGTTCGGGTGGTAGCGCGGTTGCGTTCGGGTGGGCTCGCTATTTTAAGCGGGCGGCGGCCGCCCACGGGCGACATTGAGGCGCGCCGGCTCGTTCGCACGTGGAGTGGAGCTAACGGGATTGCACAACGCATCGCGGCAGCAGCGCGCCCGCGCCGCGCCGGCCGGTACGCGCGCTGATGCCGGCAAATGCGTGACACAGTTTCTATTCGGATTCGGGGTCGATTGAAATGTCAAGCAGATGCACAAACTTATGCAACACTCTGACCCTGCCACTAACAATGATACATTGTAAATTAACTCTTATAATTTTATTAATAAAGTATGGTACCTACTATTTTAGTGCAAACACTGAATGTAGGCATATCACTATCAGCACTACATTAGTAGGTATAAAACAAAGTCGCTTTCTCTGTCCCTGTGTCTATGTATGCTTAAATCTATAAAACTACGCAACGGATTTTGATGCGGTTTTTTTAATAGAGGGATTGAAGAGGAAGGTTTATATGTACTTATAATAATAACCCGTGCGAAGCCGGGGCGGGTCGCTAGTCTATCAATAAACGTAACAAGAAAGTAGGATTCATTAAATTATAAGGCCGATAATGGATTTGTCAGTTCGAGCCACAGAACAAATAAAGCGTTAGCAGGAAATCCTAGTCCTATGACTGGAGCATAGGTAGGTACCTACTTACCTACTTTGATAAAACAACGTGTAGGTAATGACTGTAACATGACCTCGACTCAGCAATTTTCATGTCAGTCACACCTAAATTGAGAAATATTTCACAAATAGGTACCATAGGTAGGTAATTGAAATTTTAAAGGTTATACATGATTTTTTAACTTCCTGATCAAGTTTTTTCTTCTTTCAAAATAATCGTCAAAATAGTCGTGGACAATTTTGCCAGTCAAGTCAATGTACCTACCTTTACTTTACAGAATATTTTTTAGTCATTGACCAAACTCTAAGGTATATAGTGAATGTACATTGTACAGGCATACAAAATAACTTTTATTTATAACTGACCAATGCGAAAATCGCGAAAAAAAACTTGCTGTTTCACACATTCCTGTATTCCACATCCCTCCAATTTGTACGAGAGCTGCTACATGGCTGCTACTTAATCTACTTATATATAATCCGTAATAATAAAATCTATCAAACATATACTTATAAGTAAATATGTCTTTATCTTTAAGCGAATGCTTTAATATTGAAACCATTTGTATAAAACCTTTTCCACTCTATCTAAAATAAATACCTCATCTCCAAAGCGTCCTACTTGAAAGCGTCGACCATTTCTTTGCGGTTTGAAAATCATTGTCCACGCACTTTATTCTTTACACTTGGGTTTATATAAGATCATTGTGGGGTGTGATCAAAAATATCATCGAATTGTTAACAATTATAAGCATATTGAGCATAGTATCTATTAAAACCCTTTTAAGGTTGCCTATTGTGACGGACGGTAAACTACGGAACCCTACACTGAGCATGGCCCGACATGCTCTTGGACGGTTTTTTTTGTTTGTTACCGTTTTGTTTGTTTGTTTGAACTGATGAAGACCAAAGAGAACCGATTAAAAAAAAATCTTTTTTGGGATCCGTACCAAAATGGTATAAAAGGAACCGTTATGGTGCGACTCTGTCTATCTGTCTGTCACATCATTAAATATCTTGAGAAGTAGGTACTTACTTAAGCTAGCGAGTTAACTTGGAATAGGTACATAGTTACAAATACGGTTAACCCAGACACACTAAGAGCGGATTTAGTATACATTTTAAATTGTTTTCAATAAAATGGCCCGATAAAAGAGGACAAAAATTAAAATATTCTAAAACAATTCTCATAATTTTTTAGGTAGAAAGCTTTTTTACTTTCGATTACTTACCAAAATACACAAACAACCTGAGATTAAAATTTGCTAAATCAGTAACAACGCTAATATGAACACATCGCAAAAATGTGAAATAATTATGAAAAAAATATATGCGTTATGTTTTTAAGTAGGAGTTGATAATTATTAAAATGAAAGTATGCTGAAAGTAATTATAATTTATTAGATTATTAAAAAAGTTTTCATTCAATTTGATGTATTTTCATCCTAAAATTATCTTTAAAAAAATTAACAGACATTCTTTTTTATATGCGATATGCGCTACCAACTGACGTTTAAAGTCGGTGCATTCCCAACCCAACCGTTACTGGAAGGAATAGCGATTTGGCAGGGCACCGACTTCAAATGTGTCGTATATAAAATGGAACATTTTTATTTTCCCAGTATTTAATTTGGCGGTCGTTTTTTTTTTTAATTAATAAACAAATAAAAAGTAAACGATTTTTTTGTTCTTAATATATGTTTATATACCCACATGTCATTAGCCCTCAATAATGCGTTCAAAAATCGCATATAAAGGCCCCCATAATAATAAACTTTTTTGTTACAACAAATTTATTATCTGTGAAAATGTAATAATAGCTAAATTATATTATCGTTTTCGATAATATTATTTTTGTTCAAATTTCGAACACATCTGACACAAGAAAATTTGATTTGACCTCTATTCTAATATCAGTCGATATGACGTTTAGTTTGAAACGAATTGTCAATTGCATACAATGACGCACGCAAGTCGCACGTTATTTTGATATCGAACGTTATGAAAATTGGCGCCAACTCTAGTTTGTCTCTGAATTTAAAAAATATAAATGTCAAAACTTGAATGTCAGAAAATTTTTAATTCCTGAAAGTCGCAATGGCGGTCGATATATATGCGCTTTGAATGCATCATGGAGAGTCATGATATGTGTGTATATAAAGCAGTGTATGTAATTGTAAATAATTAGGTATTAAAACAGTCGTGTGATGTTATTATGAAACTCGGCTGACGCCTCGTTTCATAAACCCACCCTCGAGTTTTAATGCCTTTCATTATATACAATCACATAAACTACTATTAATTGTTTACAGAAATGGTTTAAAAATCACTTAAAACACACAAAATAGTTATTTACGATACAAGTGTAGAAAGTAGGCTTTTTCTGACGAGTGTCGGTTACTATAAAACACGAACGAAGTGAGTGTTTTAAACCGACACGAGTTGGAAAGAAGCCTACATTTCAACACGTATATCATACAAAATTTTACAATGCATTAGATCGGAAAGCCGCTACTTTCTTCAGAATTAAAGGTCCATATTTTATCTTACCAGACTAAATATTACAAGTAATATGTATCAACCATTACCTATTTAAAAATTTCATAGATGACAAAAATGTATGTCTGATTAATGTTATTCAAATAATGCCTTGGTTTGGACAATGCAAAAGTATTAAGTTATTTACAGTTTTTTTTAATTAAAAAGCTACTTTCTGGTACGTGTGCGGAAAAGAGCCACTTTCTATGCATAAGTTTACCCTTGAAAATAGCACTTTCCGAGCTAATGCATTGTAAAGGTTTTTTCAAGTACTTATTAGGGCCACTTGCACCACCCGGGGTTAGCGACATGACCCGGAGTTAATATAATTTGACAGCTTAATTCCGATTGCGGATAACCTTGGGTGGTGCATGTGGGCCTAAGTATATTATTACACGCAATACATTAAGAAACATTAAGTTGAGATTAAAATATAATTTAAATGAAACGGTTATTGTATTATAGTCTGACAAGCAAGCGAGCGCAGTAACAGTAGCAAAGAGAGCATCATACTGTCTCTTTCTTACGGTAGTATTATCACCCCGAAAAAAGGGATGAATATAGCTTATTCGTCCTACTGTTACTGCGATCGTTGGCTTGTCAGACTATACCTACACATTCAACTTATCCCAAAACTCAACGATAAGCCGGCACCACAGGATTGACAGGATGGAGTAGCTTATGATTAGTAGAAAAAATGAGATTTTTTTTTATCTCAATTATTATGGAAATAACAGAAAAAAAAGATATTAATCGAAAATCGATATTCCTAATGGTATTTGTAACGACAATGTCTACAAATATTCCTGTTTTTTTTCTTTTGGAAACTTAAGTAGCCCTGCTATCTAACACAGCCCTTAAAAATACCATGATACATGTAGTGTTTACATAAAAAATAATCAAAACTCACATTGTCCCTACAATTTTGAAAGATTTTTTCATTCAGTCCACTTTCAATCATCATGGTGAAAAAAAAATAGTATTGACACCACTATCGCAATTATTTTTAAAAGTTGACGCAACTAACCAAGATTCCAAAATGGTATGATACTTTGGAAAAGTGGTCACATCAAAAAAAATTTACAGAAGAATCGACATTTTTAAATGTTTATTTTAATCAATTTTGAAAAGGGTTGTTGTTGCAAGTTTTAAAATTTCAATGGGAAATGTGGGTAGTTAATACAGTTTCCAAGTCGTATACTCTGATCTTTAGTTCCCTGTGCACCGTTCCGTAAATTTAATTGATGTGGCTTTCATACTATCAACTTTTGGCTTTACTTTTCGGACTGGTGATCTGCAAACTGGCATTATTTTGGACTGTGATTGTCTTTTGTGTATTGGACTTGTTCCGTATTTTGGATTGTTTTGCGTTTATCATGCCGCTACCGTACACACCGTTGTAAATACGCTAATATGCATCAAATTTATGGAGAATGCCGATGCAATGCTAACGCTGCTAGCAGATTGTATCTATGTTTATTAATGTGCATCAAGCCTTTGCGGAAGGTCGTTTACCATTTGACAGAAGGCACACTGGAAGACCTAGGTTGAAAAGCGATGAAGAAGTTCTCAATGAAATAGAAAACGATTCAACTACCTCGGTATGTGCCATAGAACTAGCTACGGGAATCCCAAAAAGTTCTGCACATCGAATTCTAAAACGTTAAGCCCCTCATTCACGGCAGTCCGCCGGCGCTCCGGCATGGCTGGATGTAGCGGACACACGGTGTGCAAGTGGCCCAGCCTGGCAGTCCAATTCGCACTTATTCGTTGAAAGATGCGCAGCGCTGCGTTGTAGCGCATACACTGTACTCCAATTTTAAAAATCGCCGCCATCTCGTATGTCATTTTTAATAATAAATAATTAATATTTTATGCATTCGCAGTTCTCAATTGTTTATTACTGTAATTTGGTGCAATTCGGACTGCAAGGGGGTGGGCGGAGCTAGCAGGATGTTGCCGTACGGCACGCATCCGGCAACGACATTCACGGTACTTTATTACGTGCCGGAGGTGCCGGCGGACTGCCGTGAATGAGGGGCTTTACAGACTTCACCCATATCACTACAGCAGGCCTACCACGAACATCGAAAATTGGCATTGACGGGAAAACCTCTTTGTCACGCCAATATGCAAGTGCGACAAGAATGGAGATACAAATACGCAATCGTTCGATTTTCGTGGTATAGGCCCAGGCGTGTGCAGAACTGCAGACGTTACTATACCGCGGGACTATCCACATCGGGTCGCATTTTGCCGTGCGATACTGCAAAAGCACAGGGAAGATCCCCAATTCTTAGACTAAGTTCTATGGTTGGATGAATCAACCTGCAAGAAAGACGGCTATTCAAATCTACACAACTTACATAGCTGGAGCATTGAAAATCCGCACCTGATGAGAAAAGACAAATCTCAGTATGAATTCAAGGTTATGGACGGGCATCTTAAATGGAAACGTAATTGGACCCTTTGAGTTACAAGGAAACTTTAATGGTGATGGTTATTTGAACTTTTTAATTAATAGAAGACGTGCCTTTACGTGATTTACAAAACATGTTGTTTCAAAATTATGGTTTCCCAGCTCACTATGCCCGTGAAGTGCGAGAATACTTAAACCAAAAGTATCCAACGTGTTGGATCGGGCGACTTGGTCCTATCTTATGGCAACCCCGTTCACCCGACCTGAACCCCCTGGACTTCTTAAAGCTGTCTTAAAGAAAGAGTCTACTCAGCAACATTGGACGAGCTTCTCCAAAAACTCACACAAGCTGCGGATCATATCAATGGTAGAAGATATGCACGACGGATAAAACGATCATTTCTAAGGCGATATCATGCCTGTATTAATGCCGGTGGCAGGCAATTCGAACATTTACCGTAGTATTAATAATGTAGTAAATGAATAAAAAAAAATATTTCTACCATTTCTTTTCATTTATTCAACATTTTTCAACAACAAAAATCCTTTTTTGGGTACGTAAAAGTGATTACCGCCAACATGAACTAATGTAGATTCTTGTTTAAAAATTCGTTGTTTTTTCAACCGACTTCAATATTTCTAAAGGAGGAGGTTCTCAATTCGTCTGTTTTTTTTTAATGGATGTTCACTCATAACTCCGTCATTACTGAACCGATTTGAATTTTTTTTTTGTTATCTGAAAGAAGATGGTTCCAGGTTAGTCCCGTTTTTTTCAAAATCCATTTCTGATGATGGGATCCATGAGGAACTGAGGGAACTCCTCAAATTTGAAAGGCACATGCATGCTGATTTGGGTGAATTCTTAAGAAATTCCAGCATTTCTTTACGAAAATCATCAATTTGGTGGAGTGGATCTGATAATGAAGACCAGGGATGGCAAAGTGGAACTGCTTGGTAATTCCCAGGACTATCATCCGATTTTGAAAAATATTTTTTTGTCTGTATATAGATGGTTCCAGGTTTGTCCCGTTTTTTTCAAAATCAATTTCTGATGATTGGATCCATGAGGAACTGAGGGAACTCCTCAAATTTGAAAGGCACATGCATGATGATTTGGGTAGTTTCTTAAGACACTCTAGCATTTCTTTACGAACATCATCAATTTGGTGAAGTGGACCTGATGATGAAGACCAGGGATGGCAAAGTGGAACTGCTCGGTAATTCCCAGCTCTATCATCCGATTTGAGACATTCATCTTTTCTTTGTAAAGAAATACCTTCAAGATAGTCCTATTTGAATATAGTTCTATTTTGATAATGGACTTCATGAGGGATTGAGAGAAATCCTCAAATTTTAACGGCACATGCATTCTGATTTGAGGGTTTCCTTAAGTAACTAAAACATTGTTTTGGGGGAGCCAACATTTTGATGAAGTGGACCTGATGATGAAGACCAGGGATGGCAAAGTGGAACTGGTCAATAAACCTAGCTCTACTTATTATCCTAGTTGTGACATTCATCTTTTTGATTTGATTTATATTCTGATGATGGAGTTCTTGAAGAATTCAGAGAACTCCTCAAATTTGAACGGCACGTTCATTGTGATTAGAGGGTGTTCATAATTAGCTTAGGCATTTTCTTACTGTGGCCATCATTTTGCTGGAGTGGACCTGATGTTGATAATCAGGGATGGCATAATGAAACTGCTCGATAATTTACAGTGTGTCATCCAATTTAATGATGGAAGCCCTGGGACATTAAGAAAGCTCCTCAATTTTCAATCGTACACGTGCGGTGTATTGGATATTTGTGAAGTAAACTGGCTAACTCAAACAAATTCAAAATTTCACTTTTACCGGGAACCAAATGAAGTCGGTTTTTTTTTCTTAAAAATTATGTTGTGACTGCGTTTCCTAAAGTATTATACCATTTTGGAATATTTCCATGAGGAATTGGGGAACTTCTCAAATTTGAAAGGTACATGTGTGGCGGCTCTGACGTGCTGCTCTAGTTCTATTCGGATAATGGAATTCATGAGGAGTTGAGAGAACTATTCAAATTTTAACGGCACATGCGTTGTGATTTAAGGGGTTTTCTTATGTAACTTGAACATTGTTTCGGGGGGGACCAACATTTTGGTGAAGTGGACCTGATGATGAAGACCAAGGATGGCAAAGTGGAACTAGTCGAACGACGTCATTACTAAACCGATTAAAAAAAATCATATAATTTAAACTTTCGTGAGACATACTGATATTAAATTGCAACGGTTAACTTAACACTTACGTATTTTTATCACAATAGGCCGGCCTGGGGCAGTGATGTCCTAGCCGCGAAGGTAATAACACCACTCTGTCTGTCCGACGATGTCTGCCCGACGCAGACGAAACATGTCACGCCTATTGTGATAAAAATACGTGAGTGTTAACCGTTGCAATTTGATTTAAAAAAATATTTTGTTATCTGAAAGTAAATTCCACATTAGTCCCTTTTTTTTCATAGTCTATTTCTGATGATGGGATCCTCTTTAATTTTAATTGAGGGAACTCCTCAAATTTGAAAGGTACATGCATGATGATTTCTTTAGACACTCGAGCATTTCTTTACGAAAATCATCAATTTGGTGGAGTGGACCTGATGAAAGAGACCAGGGATGGCAAAGAGGAACTAGTAAAAAAAAAACTGGCCAAGAGCATGTCGGGCCATGGTCAGTGTAGGGTTCCGCAGTAAGTATACAATTCGTCACAATAGGCAACCTTTAAAAGCGCTTTAATAGATACCAAGCTCAATATGCTTATAATAATTAACAATAGGCTAGATGACTAAAACAATCTAAGTATTTAGTCCGTCTTTTAGACTATTAAATGTACACGTATTTTTTATTTTGTTCGTCAAATCAAAAATGCGGAAAACACAATGCGTTCAAGTTTCGCGTAACGTCACTATTAGGTACAATTCTTACCTAGTAGTGACGTCACAAGTAGGGTTTGCATTATTCGTCCAATTTTAGTATTCGAATAATACGAATACTTCGATTTTCATTATTCGAATATTCGAATTTTTCGAATAAAACGAATATTTTTGAAAAATAAGTCTAAATAATGATTTTAAGTAGTTTAATTGTTAAATATGTAGGTATGCTTTATTCCTTTAACATTGTTACAGGAACAAGAGCGATTGGTTGACTATTCCTAATGTTGGTATCTAAGCTTTTCCCAAAAAAAATCCCGAACACCTAATGCTTCCAGATCTGGACCTTCATGGGCTCACTCAAATCAAAATGACGAGCTGATTCGATCCTGATAATAAAAAAATGACCCTAAATTTCCATATAAAATTTAAGTTTTCATTACGCCATGCTCAAAGTAAGTGCAACAAAAATGTGGCGAAATAGAAAGGATTTTTTGTGGTATTTTTTTACTATCAAGATTCAAACAGATCGTGATTCTGATTCGAATGGGCACAAGCGAATCAAGATCTGGAAGAATCAGGTTTACGGATTATTTTGTAAACCACTACTCTACAGACTACCCGCAACACTTCAGATCCTTTTCAACCTTAACCTTACGCACATGTTTGAGTTAAGCAAATGAATAAAGTCTATTTTTATTTGAATCTTTTTTGTATTGATACTTTTTAAGACTGCAAAATATAAAATAGTATGGTAAGAAGTAACAATGCCTAGGCGGCTAATTAAATTTTAACTGACGCGGCTTAGCTCAAGTTGACGTAGAATAATGGGTTCACTATAAATCGCTGATATGATATCTCTAAAAGTAATAAAGATATGGTCTGAAGAGAGTGTAAACTCAATCAAAAATTGGTGCATACCGACTGCACTGTGTAAAACCAAATAGTATTTACACCGATTAAGTCAAGTCAATATAATATACATGTCATTGAAATATGGCACTGGGTGTATAATTACAGCATGCACGAAAAATATAAACGAAGAGCAGGATCTATTTCTTATGCGGTATTCGACAATCCATATCGCTCTTGCCAGAGTAGTGGTGCCGCAGTCGCAATCGAAAACAACTCATGGTACGCACACAGGTAATGGCTGGCTTATGAGCTGGCTGAGCTTTTAGGGTTTCTGTTTATTTCAGTATAGGTACAATTATAAAGCACGAATCAAATCATTTATTAAATGTAATATTTGTTTTGATTCATGTTTTTGTGTTTTTTTAAGTAGTCACACTACTATATATAAATTATAAATTGAAAGAGATGTCATATACTAAAGATCACCAAGATTAGCTCTTTCAATTTATAATCAGTATAGGTAGTTTCACGAGAGTTGAATTTAATGATTTCACACACAGCTACATAAAGTACTCATTACAAAAAAAGTTAATGAATGAAATGAATGTTAGTGTCAATGAAAATACTATATAGGTACTATACTATATTTTCATTGGTATAAAAACTTTTTAGTCTATTTTACAATTCACTGTTGCCATCGGTACGAAAAAAGAACAGTGCTTAATTTCAAAATCTCTATCTCATTACATGACAATGTTGTTGTGTCCTAACTTAACCCTAGTGGGACGACCTATAATACAAATTACGTAGCAAGTAGCCGAATTCTCAATCCTTTTACCAATTATAGTACAATATTTGGGTAGTTTTAGAAAATTTTATTTTAGGCTTTTTTTTAACTCGAATTAAAATCTGTTTCCACGGAGTTATCAAAGTGAAATACAATTAAAACAGGCATTTTATTACAGGTTTTCGTAAAAAATAATAATTTTTGCATAAAATCTGCACTATTCGAAATATTCGTTTTATTCGAATAATGAGTGTTGTTCGAATAATATTTATGGCGAATAATTCGAATATTCGAATTGCAAACCCTAGTCACAAGCCCCCACCCCGGAACTTTGATGCTCTATATCTTCGTCAATTTTAGTTAAATTGAAAAAGGGAAAAATACGTGTCTAATCCTTTTAGACAATTTAACTGGCGGACTAATTGGAATGATAGATTTTCAACCCGTACCGTCATCCCTATTCGATGATACTTTCGATCACACCCGTCCCGACCCCGACCCCATCAACTCCGGAAACACAGTGCCATCTCTCGGGCAATTGGGTTACTAATTTACACAAACTAGACGGGTTATGTAGGTACCCTACATAGGTAGGCATGTTGGGTTTTCGGGTCGTAACTTTTGATCGCGTGAATCGATTTGAATCATTCTTTTCTTATTAGAAGGAAGATACGTGCGGGATGATAAATTAAGTACTCAAGATAAATAAAATAAGTGTTTGCAAATATAGTTAAATTACAAACTTAATTCCGAAATTATTTTGTACAATTTTTCAAAAACCATTCAACCAATCAAGTTCATAATAATTTTCCAAGAATGTTCTTATTAAGTTCTACTTTTGTAATTTTTTTCATATTTTTTTAAGTTATAGTTCAAAAGTTAGAGGGGAGGACACATTTATTTAAACTTCTGGAGCGATTATTTCCGAAAATATTAACTTGATCAATAACTCGTCTTAGAAAACCCTCAGTATTTTACAAATACCTTTCCAATGATATGCCACACTCTAGGGTTGAAACGAAATAAAAATCACCCCCCACTTTACGTGTATGGTAGGTACTCTAAAAAATAAATTATAACCACTTTTTATTTTACCACTTTGTTGGCGAGACCAATATACATATTCGTACAAAATTACAGCTTTCTAGTACTTACAGTCACTGAGATTATCCGCGGACGGACGGACGGACGGACGGACGGACGGACGGACAGACAGACAGACAGAGCGAAACTATAAGGGTTCCTAGTTGACTACGGAACTCTAAAAACTAGCTCTACATATTATCCGAGTTGTGACATTCATATTTTTGATTTGATTTATATTCTGATGATGGAGTTTTTCTTTTCTTGCTGGAGGCTGGAGTGGACCTGATGTTGAAAATCAGGGATGGCGTAGTGGAACTGCTTGATGATTTCCAGTCTGTCATCTAATTTGGACCTTGGAAGTCTACAAGGTAGTTCCGTTTGATTTTACTTCAGATGTAATTAACTAATGATGGAAGCCATGAGACATTAAGAAAGCTCCTAAATTTTCATAGGTGCACGTGTGGTGAAACTGGTGAATTGGATATTTTTGAAGTAAACTGGCTAACCCAAACTAATTCTAAAGATCACTTTAACCGGGAAGGCCAAATGAAGTCGGTTCTTTTTTTCCTACAAATTATTAATTTGTATAAGTACTTAAAGCAATTATTTTGTAATCTTCGTATTACTGGTATTACTATGACTGTGACATTTAAAGTTACTGGCTTAAATAAACTATTTATAATTTCGCAATGTCTAACCCGCTAGAAGTAAGAATTGTTATGGGTATAAATAAAAAATATCACGTTCAAGAATTAATCACGTTTCTTAATCATTGTTAAAAAACATTGTTGAAGCACGTTTACATATTTTAATGTAGATACACTATCAGTCGTCACTTACAAAATATTTACTTTAAGGTTTCCACGGAATACAAAATTATGTACTTACCAATTCTGTATTTTTATACGCTATAACACTTTTTGTAAAAAGTGATCTCAATTTTTCTTTTTATTAGTAGGAAATTTATTTAAGTAGGTATGTACTTATTTAAGTTACCCAAAAAATGCAAGCAGTATGTAAGTGTATTTAATTTATTATCAAATCTACCTGATCTCCATAAATCATTCAAAAAGTTATCCATCGACTCTTTTGAACGTGATAGTACCTAACCTACAGCCATTACCCGATAATTAGAAATACCTAAGATTGTTTTTTTTTTTTTTTTTTTTTTTATGCTATAGGGGGCAAACGAGCAAACGAATCACCTGATGGTAAGCGATTAACGTCGTCCATGGACACCCGCAACACCAGAGTTTTACTGTACAACTGTCTAGAAATATAAGACTTTCACAGTTCACTAAATGATAATGTCCGTCTACGCTAAATTTCCTGAAGGCCTAGTCACAGAATAAATAATAGTACGCCTAGTATAAAAGTTGCACGACACTTACTTCTCGATCGCGTTAGCGTATCGAGAGTTCAAATTATGTTTGCCGTTTATTTAAATCATCCAGCAAATTTCATATTTTGACCCCTCGATACGCTAACTCGGTCGAGAAGTTAATGTCGTACAATTTTTATACTAGGCCTTCTGGACTTTTATAGCAGAGACTGTGAAAGTGTTAATTAAACGTCATAATTTCATAGAAGTTAGACGTTTAAAATAACACATTAAAGTTTGACGTGGTTTGAATCTATGCACGAAAAATAAAAAATTCGCCATGTGCGAGTCAGACTCGTGCACCGAGGCTTCCGTACAACAGAAGGCCTAGTATAAAAATTGTACGACATTAACTTCTCGACCGCGTTAGCGTATCGAGAGTTCAAATTATGTTTGCCGTTTATTTAAATCATCCGGCAACTTTCATATTTTGACCCCTCGATACGCTAACGCGGTCGAGAAGTTAATGTCGTAAAATTTTTATACTAGGCCTTTAGACAGATTGAGTCACACATCACACGTTAGGGTTCCTTTTTTACAATTTTGCTAAGGAACCCTAAGAAGAGGTGTGAAGATGTCAGAAGTTCCATTTATACAGTAAAGGCAAATCTGAACTCACTAACCTATCTTTAGGGGGCGTAGGGCATCCAACCCAAACGTAAATGCATCAAGCCGCCAAATGTAAGAAAGCCAAAGAGTTCAAACTTCAAACTTATTCTTAATTACCTATATTCAAGATTGTCCGGTTAGCAACCGATTTCTCTAAATAAGCGATTAGCTCCAATACGAGTTAGCCGAGCCTTTGAGGGCGCAGAATTTATCCCCAGGTGCGGTTGGAGCTTGTTTTTTTTTGCTTTTTTTTTGTCTCGTCGGCAAGGCAAACTCTAACCTGTTCTGTGCATCCCAAAAACTCATGCCATCCCTTACCAACCAGCGATTTAGACTAGTGCTATATTCATAATATTATACATGTAAGTTGATTATTCGTTACTTGAATTTTTTTGTTGATTAATTAAGTTTTTCAAGATGCATTTAAAAATGTAGTAAAATTTAAATCTCCGTATTTCCAAGTTGTTGCAGGTTTTTGTTGAAATGAAATACTGGTTGGCTGCAGATAATCTTGTATTACACTTCAGATTTTCTATTATTTCCGCAAATACAAAAACATCTTATGTATCTGCCTTAGGGCTCTTCCATTTCCGAGTGATTTTTGAGTCGACATTTTCATGTGCGCCGATGCGAGATTTTTATGTTGGTTAAATAGATTGTTATGAAATTTCGTTGTTCTGTGTTATTATGCTGTGTGAAAAAAGTACACGTGATGTGGTTGGGACTCCCCCCCCCCATCGTGTCGTGATATTTCTTTGACCCCCTCCCCCCCAAAAACGGTCACATGATTTTTGAATGAGCCCTTTGTTTTGTGGGAAATTATAAAAATGACTAAGTTTGCAGCACTAGCGCCATCTCTTGTCGCTAGTCGCCATACCCTCCAGGCACTTCCACCTTAACCTGCATAAAGTTTCCCTGATGGGTCACAATGTATCCGAATCCGTCATTTTAGAACACAATTATTTTCTTGGTAATGACTAATGATAATATTATTTAAGTAGGTAAGGTAAGTAATTTTGCTTTATTTTCTGCAAATTCATTACGAGGCTAGTACCTATGTTGTGAACAAAACAAGTGGATGATTCTATTAGGTAGGTACCTACTGAATCATCATTAAATTTAGGTACTGTTTCTAGATGGAAAAGGTAGGTACCAAGTTACCAACACTAAGGTACATATCTACTTGACACCAATACGCGTAGGCACAGAAAGGACATTATATTGCCCTGATAACTGGCTTAGTTATAGGTATTTCTATAACAAGAGTAACAAGACTTAGGTAGGTACCTACACTACCAACAGCATAAACGTTATATCATGTGGCGTGAAACATGTCTTCAATTTTGTAGTGGGGGTGGAATTTCAACCAATCAGATACCGGTATTAACACATGGGTTTGTTGTCTCGATCAGCTGTTTTCGGAATGTCAAAAAAAAACGATAACAAACCGGCTACCCTGGTCGAAGCCGCGCAGGTAAAATGTATTTGTCCGTGAATAATAATACCCAGTTTTAATTCACAAAAGAGAATCGGTACCTTCCTGCCATGGCAGGGCGATAAGCTAGGTACGTTTGTCAGTGTTCCGTTGAAAAGTACTATGTTGTCATCTGGCAAATTTCCATAAAGGTGCCACGATTGTGCCGGTAACAAGTAAAGAACCTTGATAGAAATAGAACAACGCGGAGCCGCAGCTATCTTTAGGTAGGGCTGCCATCCGTCCGGGTTTCCCCGGATTTGTCCTAGTTTGGAGCCCGTCCGGGGAGCGTCCGGCCCGGATTTTTAAAACGGTCCGGGGTAAACCTGGACATTTTTGGGTTCAGGTCAATCACTAGCAAAAGCTAAATTCGTAAATTTTAATGAAACGTCCGGGTTTTTTAACTTTTTTGCCCGGTTTCAGCAATGTACGAGATGGCAGCCCTATCTTTAGGGAACCGCACAACTATAGGTGGACACCGAGATAAGGTGCGCTACTCGGTTGAGACAAACCGCGATTATTTTAGATAACATTTCAATGTCCGGTAGTGACAACTATCAATGTTGTTCTTTTGTACTGATACAATACAATTCAATGCAACTTGTCTTTAATAGCAGGTAAGTAGTAGTAGTCCAACTAAGTATGTACATAGGTATGTAGTGTAGCAATTATTTAAATTCATGCATATAGCTGGCACCTCTAGTTGGCACGTAAGCATAATAATATATAAGGTGCTACTTTATTAGTTGCAGAATTTTTTGCAGCTGATAGTACTCGGTTCCTGGAGTAAATTTAAGTATTAAACATTATACCTTTTACGATGTTTTTTTGGAGAAGACGTTAAAACAAATTTTCTACGTAAAAACACCCTGTTAATGTGATCAGTAAATGAGAACTCATTGACCAGATTCTAGTATCTCTTTTACCTACCAGTTAACTGTAACTGGCCACTTCACGTCGATAAATCTCGACCATAATGAATGACATTTAAGGCCTTGGTCGTTCTGACCCGCCGCCCGCGGCGTACGGCGGCCCGTCGCCCGCGGCGTCTGAATGGTGTGTTCGGGAATGTTCGAGAGCGGTCGTTCTCGCCCGTCGCGTGCGGCGTCCACCCGCCGCCCGCGACAGCCGGCCGCCGCCCGCCGCGTAAGGCCTTGGTCGTTCTGACCCGCCGCCCGCGGCGTACGGCGGCCCGTCGCCCGCGGCGTCTGAATGGTGTGTTCGGGAATGTTCGAGAGCGGTCGTTCTCGCCCGTCGCGTGCGGCGTCCACCCGCCGCCCGCGACAGCCGGCCGCCGCCCGCCGCGTAAGGCCTTGGTCGTTCTGACCCGCCGCCCGCGGCGTACGGCGGCCCGTCGCCCGCGGCGTCTGAATGGTGTGTTCGGGAATGTTCGAGAGCGGTCGTTCTCGCCCGTCGCGTGCGGCGTCCACCCGCCGCCCGCGACAGCCGGCCGCCGCCCGCCGCGTCTTTAGTCATTTTGGAGCATTGTGGCGGGTGGACGCGAGCGGGCGCCAGGCGGCGATAAGCAAATATGGAGATTAAAGTGATAGAAAAATTAAAAGTAAAGCAGTATGGAGTACAAAAATGAGTTCTTGAAGTCTTTAGATTATCACACTGGAAATATTTTTGATAGTTACTTATTCAAAACAAACACGACATCGCATTGCACCCCTGGAAAAGTGTAGGATTTATATTGACTTAATGTTTTTATTTAAAATTTAAATCCATTATAGATTACCCAGCATTAATAGAAAATATTAATCTTCAATGTAATCGTACCTCTTTACGTTCTAAGCCATACAAAAAGTATGCCACGTGCCATGCGTAACCGCAATATATTTTGATATAAGGTAGATTTTTTTCCGTTAAATCAGATAGCGAGCAAATTGCTTAAAGTTTTAAGTTTACCATTTAATTTACAAGATTACTTTATTTTGTTTAGCTAATTAATGTTGTAATCGAGTATGTTCACACTAACCCACAACAGTACTTACCAATTGTTATTACGGTTCTTTATTATTTACATATAATTAGTTAATATTAAGGAAATTCCAGGTTTAGACCGCTTGTAATGAACACTTTTGTAGCTTAATATAAAACCGTTCGTTTCTAAATAAATAAAATCAAATAAATATTTCTTTTCTTTTAGTGTATCATCATTAATATAACTTATTTATCACTAAATATGCTAGTTTTTTATTTTCATTTGCACAAGGATGTCCCTTAGCAAACCCAAACCCTCGGAAACTGCCGTCGTGTCGCCCGCCGCGGTCACATTTTAGAACGACCATGCGCCCGCTGCCCGCCGCGTGCGGCGCCTATCGCCCGCCGGACGCGGCGCACGGCGGCTGGTCAGAACGACCGAGGCCTTAGACTAACTATTGTTGACATGAGTGATATGACGGATAGTTTTAAACGTCTTGTCAGTGAAATGCACATGATGATTCTTTTTAGACGAAATTATAATTTATTTTTTTTGTTCGGTAAATGAAAACAAAAAAATCACATGAAAAGATTTCATAATTTCTATTTAAAGTTAATTGTTTTAAAGTAGAGTGACATGAGTGATATGACGGATAGTGTTAAACGTCTTGTCAGTGAAATGCACATGATGATTCTTTTTAGACGAAATTATAATTTATTTTTTTTGTTCGGTAAATGAAAACAAAAAAATCACATGAAAAGATTTCATAATTTCTATTTAAAGTTAATTGTTTTAAAGTAGAGTATCACGTGTTCAAATATCTGCAACTAATAAAGTAGCACCTTATATTATGCTTAGGGCGGATAAACACTACGGTCGATCCGGACCCGTGAAAATATGGGTCTAGAAAACTCGGACCGAATTCAGATATTGCTTACGCACTAGTCCGATCCGAACCCGTAAAAATATAGGTAATAATATTCGAATATTGCTTACGCACTAGTCCAATCCGAACCCGTGAAAATATGGGTCGGGAAAACTCGGACCGAATTACCGAGTAAGTTACTATAGCAATACTTTGTTCTAGGGCTACGATGGACCGGATTCGGATCGGATTTGGATCGGACGCAGTGCGTGAGCGTTCATACAAATAATACAGTCAAGTGCAAAAATATGGTTCGGTTCGACATTATCGACTCATAAATATGGTACTACGCTCTTATTACACATAAGGTGCTATGGGACATATTTTTGAGTAAGATGTGCACCACCATATTTTTACACTTGACTGTACTGTACTATTATTTATTCTGTGACTGTACGAAGGCTACTTCGATGACGGAAAGAAATCGGATGACGGAGATCGGTTCTAGTGCGTAACTTACCATAGAAATAGTTCTATGGCTACGACGGACCGGATTCGGATCGGATTCGGATCGGACGTAGTGCGAAGCCGCCCTTACGTGTCAGCTAATCGGAAAAAAGGGATGCACATGTTTGTAAAGTACCTATGATTGAGTACCTATGATGAAGTAAATTGAGTGAAAAAATATAGTGAGGCATATTAATAAAAAATAATCTACTGCGGCCTCTGGTTGTCAGGGTGTTTTTATTTTGTTGTGGTAGAAAAATATTTTTTTGCTTATTTAGAGTTTTTTATATGTTTTCTACTCAGAATTGCGAGCTCTTTCAATCCTAGTAGGAGAAAAAAGTGTCCCAAGATTTTTTTTCCGCTATCGCCATACTAAATCTATGAAAAATGGTAGCGAAATGGAAAAAATCTTGGGACACTTTATTTCTCCTACTAGGATCGAAAGAGCTCTGAATAGAAAACATATAAAAATTTCAAATTTTACAAAAAAAAATTTTTCTAGAACAATAAATAAAAACGCCCATTTACTACTTATTCTTATATTCCTACTAGTTATCCTACTTTTTCTTTCGCATATTTGGAAAATGTAAGCAAGTAGGGGAGATTCGGCTATATCGTACCCCCGGTTAAATCATACCACCTCTAGATTTCCTACTTAACAACGTATTTTGCTTGCTTATGGGACACCCAACAGAGCCGCTATGTTATAATCATCAGATATCGAAATAAAAAATTATCAAAATGTCAAGAATGAACTTGAGAGAAATAAATTGGTTTTCGTCGGACTCGATATAACTTTTGATGTGATTACATAACTGTATAACTTGTGATCTAGATAGATTAAAAATACAGAATTAACAGTATTTCACTACACTATTTATCAAGTTTACTGAGTGGTATTTACAAATTGTCTATGTTTTGTGGTTATATATTTTATATTATTTATATCAAAAAAATACATGTTCGGGTAAATTGTACCATAGCTCACGCTCATAGGTACGATTTAGCCGACCAAATATTTTTTAATTGTATCAGTGCGATTTCAGTGTATTGCTAAATAATGGGTATTTGAACCTTAAACAAACAATTAACATTCATAAAGCTTAACTAATACAGTTTTAATGGTGGTGGTATGATTAAACCCTTTAGTGGGTAACGGCAAGATATTTGCCGTCATACAACCCAGTTTTTTTTTCGCAATAAATGTGATGTTAGTTTATATACATTTTAGTTCGCATCGCACAAATCTCAAAAAAAAAAGGCGAGCCCATAAAAATTATTACAGCTCTTATAAAATGTTAATTCTTTGGCCAGATCTTAGACATTTTGATAATATCTACATTTGAACAAAAATATCTTTAAAAAAAATTGTTGGACGCCACCATCTTGATAATTAGAATTCTTATATTTCAATCGTCAAATTAATGCTTTTAACTAGCTTTCAAAAAAAAATTAAACTTTCCTACAAACTTTCAGTCACAGTATGAAAATGGGTACTTTATGGCTATCAGTGCCCGACAATGGCAAAAATATTGCCGTCTTGTAACTTGGAAAAGACAAACCAAAAAAAACTTTTTTTAGTTGGATATTCATTTTAAAAATTACATAAATCGTACGTGCTTTCAAATTTTTATGGTTAAAGGCTGGTTGGCGAAATCGTACCGGTAGCAGTCCTTTCGGATTTCTTTCTTTTTCAGATCGTTAATATTATCCTTGAATACTCAATTTAATATATAACCTAGCCAAGAAACTGAACTTTTATATGAATAGACTGTCACATTTATACCTTCAGAAAAAGATATTCACGTTTGAGTAAAAAGTGGTACAATATAACCGACTCTCCCCTATATGTAGGTAATTTAATTGAAAGAAGTACGGCTAGTTCTGGTCACCTGAACTTAATGTAGCTTTCAGGCCAATTACCTAGTTAACTAAAGATTCGGAGGGCGACTTGACATTCGAGCGCTCGAAATCAAAGAGCTAAAGGTCGAAAATAACACAAGACATTTGTCACCATTAGTCTCACACGAAATGAGTAATTTAAATAGCTACTTTTTTATATTTCTATCGCTCATATCAACTTATTTCTAAAATGTTCCAGAAAGATTTTTAATTCACCGAGTGGAGCGCCAGAATGTCAAAAATTTAAATATAACGAACAAAATGTCTCGCTCTCTATCGCATTTAAAGGAAGATAAAGAGCTGGAGAAGGACGATTTCGAATTTTCGATGTTGGCGGTAAGCCCTCTGAAGGCCTAGTATAAAAATTGTACGACATTAACTCCTCGACCGCGTTAGCGTATCGGGAGTTCAAATTATGTTTGCCGTTTATTTAAATCATCCGGCAACTTTCATATTTTGACCCCTCGATACGCTAACGCGGTCGAGGAGTTAATGTCGTACAACTTTTATACTAGGCCTTCAGGTTAACTAAACTCGATTCGCAAAGTTGGAGAGAGTATCGATCCCCGGCGGCGAGCACTCCAAGGCTAACGGAATGCTATAGGTATTAAGTATGGAGTTGTGGTATTTTCTCGCATAACGAAAATCTGCTGTGCATAAACATAAAACGGCATAAGTTGCTGCTAACATTAAGTTAGATAGCTTAACTTTTTATGAACAACGCAAAATGTGGAATGTTGTCGGTCGTAACACTCGTATAAAGTAATAAAGTTGCCGACCTATACCTATTATCCAAACACCTTAGTGTTGTCACTTTTCAGAAATACTAACTATAGAACTAGAAGCCAAGTATTGGAGTGGCTGTTTCCCCTCTTCCCTTGTTCCATTATATTTTTAATTATTTTTAGAAAAAACGGATGTAGTAACGACAGAGCTGAGGGCGTATGAGGGTGGTAGTTATCACGACAAAATTTCTTTCGAATATTGCGTCACTTAAGGAGCAGAATGTTGCATTTACGGCGAGGGCGAGGGTGTTTATTAAGTCTTGAGCGAAATGGACGAGAGCAGGTCAGCAAAGGAGATTTAAACAATGCGGTGTGGTGACCGAAACCGTTCTTAAATGACGACATCACCAAACGCCCCAACGTGGCTTAGTACTATACCTCGTTTTTTTAAGGTCAGAAAAATAACGGTCAATTTTGATTACGTTTCATCAATTATTTCAGTCAAATCTAGAAAATATTAAAATAGGATTACTTATTACAGTTGTTACAATATAGTGAAGAAAATAAGATGCAATGTGCTAGCTTTTAAACTATTTCCCTATAAATCGCACGACAATCATAGGTATTTTCTTTACCTTAAAAAAAACGAGGGATAGTATATCCCAATAATCGATAAAATCGGGCACGAACAAATATGACATTAATATACACTACATCCTTACATTATAGTTAATATACATGGGTACTTACCACGGGTTTTATTCTTTTGAGGTTCCGATATTTCGGCTGTGTTGCCACCGCTATGTCCACTAGAAAACTGAAATCTGTAGGTTGGTTAACACTTAAGGATAGCCATAACGGTCTACCCTCTTTCTTGTTCGTTCATTTTCACAACTAGGACTCACAACTATTTGGAACTCACTCGAACAAAACACACTCACAGTATCTTAAACTGCGTTCACACACACACATGGTCATAGAGGCGTTTTTAATTATTCGTAAATAACACTGAATTCCACGTTTTGGAATTTGAAAATTGTTTTATTTAAGAATTCCAATGGTTTTCTTATTTTGGAGATATAGAGGCGTTCTGTCGACAGTATCCATGGTGCGCGAAACTCGATCCAGTGATTGGCGCCTGATTGCAAGTGTTCAACAATGACAGACTTCTTCGCAACGTTGTTCTTCACTGCCTTTATCTACTCCTTCACGTAGCATAATATAGCCGTTATGTTTCAAGCAAAACAAATTGTTTGCCCTATTTAGGAACTATTGGGAAATATCTGGAGCTCGAAATTATAGCAACTGTGATAAAAAAGACTGTGTACATGTGATAATATCTAATATTCATCCATACATTTTAGAAACTTAACTGTTGCGTTAGCATCGGTTGCTTTTATATAGGTACCTACATATTTCTATGAAAAATCACCTGGTCTAAATCTATGATATGTAGTAACCGACAGCCATTAATATTGCTAGTTAGTTTACAATATACAAGGATGTAAGTAAAACTCATCGTGTGGAAAACAATACATAAACAGTACCTACCTATGTACTAAATAATAACATTTACAACTCTTAACTTACAAAAGTACAAAAATGGTAAAAAATTTTTGCTATTTACATATATAATACACATTACATATTTTATCTGACTGGAATGATTAAAATTTGCTTTAACTTTTACTTAAGAATGTCAAAAAGGATATATTACAAAATATATTTATCGATTGTTACATCTTACTTATAAGTTTCTAATTACCTTACACACACAGTAACACAGTAGTTTTTACAGTAATTAAAAATTCAAAAATCGATTTACACACATGTGTTAATCGATTAAAGGCTAGCTCGAAGACAATTTAAATAGGGTATATGCACTTATTGTTTTTATAATAATCATATTTATTTATTTCAAAACGCATGGCTTCATAATAGCAGTGAAACAGACACATATCTTAGAATTAACACATATAAATTAACAATTGAAATAACCTAAACTACAAAAACTGCTTCATAACGGGCATATAAAGCGCATTGCAGTGGTTCCGATAGGTCCCGTCAAATCGGTCTGCAAACATCCTTAGGATGCTGTTGGCGCTGTTCCTCACTCTGCCGAGCAGTGAAGCGGCTCTTTTGAGCATTATGGCAGTGAAGTGTAAGTGAAGTGTTTATACTGTTGTAATACTGAAAAATAATTATCAGCGTAAAAAAAACTAAAATGTAGTAGGTACATACGTACCTACCTACATATAAATCCACAATCAGATTCGGACGATTTAAACGCCCACCATTCAGGCAAGTTTGGTCGTGAAGTTATAGTCTAAGTCGGCTGTACACCAAATATCCGAGAAGCCAAAACGCAAGTGTACAGAGCTCACTATTCACTATCGGTCAAATCATGTGACCAATAACATTGCGTTACAATCGTTTTGAATTTCACACATTTCTTTGAACTTTTCAATACCAAATTATTTTCACAGCAAAAAAGAAGTAACATTAAGAGTTATCGATAGAAATGTAATGCTGAGTTGAACCAACATAGTTTCCTTATCTGTTTTAAGTGCATATAGCCTATTGTGTAATAATTTTACTAAACCTATTATTTATTTTTGCGGGCTACTTAACTGACAGTCAGTTTATAATCATCCTAAACTTACGTTATATATTAAATAAGCTGAATTGTTGCTTTAAAAAGTAAGCCCTTGGCCTAACTCGGGGTAAAAGTTACGTTTAAAGTGAGTTGGTTTTAGCCGGGGTGTCCGGTTCGAGCAGCACGACCTCGGCGCCCTTGCCGACGGCGTCGCCGGGCCGCGCGGCCGCCAGGCCCGCCACCACGCCGTCGCGGCTCGCGCGCACCACGTACTCCATCTTCATCGCGATCACCACGAACAGCGGCTGGCCTTTCACCACCTATTTCATCACAAGATGTTAAATCTTTTATCAAGTTACTATTTACTTACTATTATACAATTTTTAATGAAACAAACATAGTGTAACCGTATAGTGAGTCCCTCTCTCTCGGGACGATATCATCAATCAATTGGTCAATACACATGTACACGTATGCAGATATCATCAACACAGATGCGAAAAATATTAAAATACTAATATACGAACGAATTTGAAAGATTTTTATCTAGACACGCCTGCGTGTCACAGCCAAGTTCAGGCGACGCAGCTGCAGTGTGTATATTTGTGTCGCTTAACTTCAAACTCGGGTAAATCCATTCGACCCTCTCTGCAAATAGCTACCTTATTACCTTTTCTTGATACCAAAATCGTATAATCTGACAGATGGATTTACCCGAGTTTGATGGTAAGCGACTCATTTACACGAACCATCGGAAGGTACTTTTGACCCCTTTGGTACTGAAAATCTACTGAATATAAACACGCAAAATTTTACCCATCCATTTAGACCCCCGAAACTGACGAGATCCCCAAATTCCATAAATATACTCGTAGCTTGATTGGTTATCGAGATATATGCATCCAAAAATCGCAATAATTCATAGGGATAGACATTAATTAATTTGTTTCATGCATTCATTCAAACTTTTTAAAACCGTTGAAACGGTCAAATAAAACAAAGGTGAAATGTTCGTACCGCGACTTTTTAGTTAGCTTTAATAGCTTATACACGGTGCTCGTGAGCATTGCGAGAGATTTTAACAGCGTATTCCTGAGGCTAAAAGAAACAAAAAATGTCATATTAAGTTCATTGGATTAGGGCTAGTTTCTGAGATAATTGCAATTTTTATTTAAACACAATTTTACCGCCACTCGGTAAATTTCGCGTTTTGGAATGTGATAATGCTACTACGTGGTCTAGTTTATATATGATTTTTGACAGGTTTCAAAGTGACACTGTTATGTCTTTGCAAAACTCGGCTCTACCAAAAAAACATTTTTTTTTTGTATTTTAAGTGGGCCTTTTCTAAATGAAACTTACTGACCATGTATCAAAGCCTATAAAAAAAGAAAAAAAAAGTTTTTTTTTGTTTTTTTTCTGGTCGATATGACCAAAAATCATATGACCTTTTTTGTTTCTTTTAGCCTCAGAAATACGCTGTTAAAATCTCTCGCAATGCTCACGAGCACCGTGTATAGTAAGTAGTTTATGTAATCTATACATATAAAAGGAAAAGTCCTGACTGACTGACTGACTCACTGATCAACGTACAGCCGAAACTACTAAACGTATGATCCTGAAATTTTCACATTACGTAGAGTGTTTAACGAAGGTAACGAATAAGAAGGGGTTTTGAAAAAAACATCTTCTAAGGGGGTTAAATCGGGGTTGAAAGTTTGTATGGAAGAAAGTTTTTTTTTTTAGATAGAGACTCAAAAGTTGGTGTAGAGGTGTTGTTTTGTTGTTGATTTCTGGTTCTATAGATTCTAAACTTAACACTTAGGTTCCTTATAAGGCGTAAAGAAAGGAGTGTGCACAAAGAAAGGAGTTTTCAAAATTCACCTCCAAAGGGGGAGAAATGACGGTACAAACTATGTATGGGGAAACATGATTAGTTAAACTATTTTATTCAAAACTACACAAGAGTATTTCTAAAGATAAATGAGTAAAGACGTGTATTTGATTTTTTGAGAATTAAACCCCTAAGAGGGGAAAAAGGGGTAACAAAGTCAAAAAACAACATGATTATCGTTTTTATGGTTTATCGGGTCGCTGAAATCAAAAACAACCATTTTAAAATCCAATGAGGTGAACGTAAGATACACCATCTTCCCTGTTGGGGTGCGATGGGGTTGAAATCTCAAAATATCAATATGAGTGTCGTTTTGTTGTTTATTTCTGTTTCTAGAATTTCAAATTTAGCACGTAGGTTTCTTATTAGGGTGTAGGTGTGCATTAAGAAAGGATTTTTCAGAATTCACCTTCTAATCGAGATAAGAAAGAAGATCCGAGAGGTTCTTTACAATGAATCTGGAGCCAAAACTGCGAGAAAAGGCCGCCATCTGAAATTTCTTCAGTTATGATCTGATCGTGATGGATCTAAGGAATCAGAAGTCAACATTGATCGTAATATGTACTCGGTTGGTACATATCAACGGGTTCAAGAGGTTCAACTTGATTTTGAAATTACGTTACGTTACGGTTGAACATATTTTGTATGCGGGCGAAGCTGTGGGAAATAGGGATTTTAGGGATTTTAGGAAAAACGGCCATCGTCGTGATGAAAATCGATATCCGAGGATCCGAAAGGTTCTTTCTAATGAACCACCAACGCTACCATCAACGGCCACCATCTTGAATTTATGGAGTTAGGTTCGTGATAAAGGGTTCGAGAGGTTCTTTATAACAAATCAGAGGTCAAAATTGAGAAACGCCGCCAACTTGAATTTTTCAGTTTGATCACTTTTCCGACAACCATCCATTCCATTTAAATCCGTTTAGCCAAACGCAAGATAATAGCGGACAAACATACATATGTACATACAAATATACGGGCCCAACTAAGAACCTTCTTATTTGTAGACGGTTGAAAATTACGTTTAGTACGCGGGCGAAGTCGCGGGTAAAAGCTAGTTGTATATAATGAAAGGGATTAAAACTCGAGTGTGTTAAAGCCTAATTATTTACAATTACATACACTGCTTTATATACACACATATCATGAGCTCTCCATGATGTGTTAAAAGCGCATATGAAACATGAAACACACATTCACACTTCATACATATATACATACATACACACATAATGTTATATGTTATTTATTCATCCTTTTCCTTTGAGTAAAAATGTGTGGTTTCCCGCGAAACAGGCGTTGCCTAGTGCAGGGACTAATGCTTTATGATTTTTGTAAAATTTACATTGTGAATATGAATAAATGTCTTATGTCTTATATCGACCGCTATTACGACTTTCAGGAATGAAAACTTTTCTGACATTCAAGATTTAACATTTTCATATAGGCATTAAGTGCTATTTGCGTGCGTCATTGTATGCAATTCACAATTCGTTTCATACTAAACGTCATCTCGACTGATATTAGATTAGAATAGAGGTCAAATCTAATTTCTATGTGTCATGGTGCCTGTACATTCTCGGGCTCTCGGCCGAATGTGAATGAAAAGATCTGATATCCAAATGGGTGCCAAGTTCTGTTAAAGTTAAACAATGTCAAGTAAAAGATTTGACTTGGCTAGTTTTTACCGATTGTTTTAGAGTATCTCCCGTACACGTAAAGTGGGGGTGTTATTTTTTCGTTCTAACCGTAAAGTGTGACGCATCATTGGATAGGTATTAAAAAGATAATAAGAGTTTGCCAAAAAACTATTTAATTATGTAAATATTTTCGAAAATAATCGCTCCGGAAGTTAAAAACAATGTGTCCCTAACTTTTGAACCGCTAGTAAAAAAAAATGCAAGTAGAGGTTTATAATGACTCAAAGAAATGTGTTTTGAGCATGGCCAGTTTAACTATTTTTGATATTGTTCAAAAAGTAATATCCTCTTAATAAAAGGTAGTATATGTATGTGTCGTAAGTGCTGCAAAGATACTCCTTTTTGCTAGTAATAGTCGTTCATGGCATCTACTAAAACCTCTTCTAGGTTCACTCATACGAGCCGACATGCTCTAGGAGGGTTTCTAATCATATAATAAACACCGAAATCAGCTCGTTAAAAAATGATTGCAACAATTGTTCGTAAATTCATCATAAAACGGTTCTACTTATGTCTTTTTTGACTTAAAAAGTATACATAGGTGTCTGCAATTAAAATCAAAATTTCATTGTACGGTCGGCTTCATCAATATATATATGCACCTGTATTCAATTTTGAACCTTCTTCCCCTGTAATAAGTTCCGAAGTGTATACATATTAATAGATGTGACTGTACCTACTCTTATCAAAACCGCTAACGCAACGAGTCTCATTTCACAAATAGCTGACGGTTTTTGTGTGTTTTCCTTTTTCCTTCTAAAACCCGGCCGGCCGGCGATAGTGCGATCTCGTTTACTCCTATACAAACAGACAGTGTGCGCAGTTGTCAGATGCTTAATGGATAAAAAAAGCTTTGTATTTAAAGTACCTATTAATTTCCAAGGGGGTTGAATGTTAACGAATTCAGCACGACCAAAGAGTTACACGAGTAGCGTTAAAGTGTTGCGAAGTTATTGGCAAGAAAACATAATTGTAGTCCAATTATCAGACTGTAATTAGATTAGTAATGGAAAGTACCGTTAGCCAATTCATCACCGTTCGTAATATTTGCTGTGTATCAGAATGCAGTCGCAGTTTTTAAATTCCGTTATGTTATCAGTTACATTAGAATTTAGAAGTAATAAACCTTGGGGTGTGTATAATTTTTAGGGCGTTTTTTGCGTTAAATACATAACGATGCATTGGGCTTCATTTACCGCCATTTAGTTTTACATGCCGTGAAAAAAATATAGACAACGCAATGCATGAAAAATTATGGCGTAATTATATATTTGGTTCCCAAAATCAGGCAAATGATGGAATTTGCAAGCGCAATGTCGTTATTTGTGTCATTCTGTGTACCTACTTTTGCGTTGTCAAAAGTGTCATGAGTCATGACATGAATCACGATGTAAGGAATGTGTAGCACTGGTAATAGTTAACTGTATCCTTATGTACAGTCAAGTGCAAAAATACGTATCGACAAACTCGTCTCATAAATATGGTACTACGCTCTTATTACAATGGAAAAAATGCTATGGGACATATTTTTGAGTAAGATGTGTCCACCCATATTTTTACACTTGACTGTAGTCAATCTCTTATGATCAGACCCCGTTATAAGTGGTGAAAACTCAACGAAACCAAGGGTTGGCAAAATTACCTATCCTAAAATCGCCTTCGGTACATAACTTCGCCTTAACAAATGTTTTATAATTTTTTAACCATAAATCGTAAAATTCAAGTAAGGTCATTTAACGCGTACAATTTGAAATGAGTAAATACATAATTTTCTTGATCATATTTTATTACAGTAGGCGAAATTGGGAAACAAAGGCGAAATAAGGATATATGACGGTTTTTATTTTTAAAATTAAAACTGCTTGTTTCACTACAGTCATGGCGACCCTTGCCACCGGACACCGTTGTTTACCGCCTCGTAATCGCTGACGGGACATTTTCGATCACGTAGACAGTGCCTCGGTGCACTCTTATAGTTAATTTTAAATAAGTCGTGATCACCTTGAACTATGTGTGGGCAGTGCAGTGCATTACTAAGACTCGGACAGTCACCGCTACTAAGCAGTAACAACTTTTTCTCCAATATGCTCGGAAATGTTCACATTAATGTAGCAAAATTGGTACGAAAAGAACCTCCTTATGTACCGGCTCAAATTAAAAAAAAATCGAATTCATTATTTTACGGTTTTAGCGGCCAGGAAGTTGTACTAAAATCCATTACTGTATTGTTTTTTACTTTTTAAATAAATATTTGGACTATCAATATTGCAAACAGCCAAATATACTTTAGCCGCGACCAAACGGTCTGCACAGACGAGACAATCTGATTGACATCAAATTATCAATCTGATCATATCGTGCTTATAAATGCCCCGGGCTGGCTTTGTTTGTAGTAGTGTAGTAGTTCTAGAGAGAAGGAGATCAAATGCTTGGTTGTCTCGTTCTATCGCGAGTTGCATACGGCTCACTTTGCAAGGTCGTGTGGATACGGCTTAATAAAACTAAAGACATTTCAACTTTTTTTATGAACACAACCGTGCAATAAAAGAAAGTTTAGGCGGGAACCTTATTTTTCCTTTCAAATCTTATGCAAGAATACATTTTATTTCCTTTCATGTTTGGAGAAAAGCACTATACAGGGCGTCCCAAACTTATGGGACATGAAGGGGAAGTACCTTAAATATCGTAGATAGTGAATTTTGCTCAAAGAAGACTTTATGTTATTTTTAAAAGTTAGTAATTCTGCATTCATAGATTTTCTAAAAATTACTTGCTTCGTCTGGGAATCGAACCGACTAAAATGTGAAAAAAAATCACCCTTTTTTTATGATGCCAATCGAAAGAACAGCTAAAAAATAGTAACTCTGCTTAAGTAACATAGTATTTTAAAAGAAAGGAACACCATAAAATGATTGAGTCAAATTTCAAGAAAGTTATTTATTGCCGAAGACGACGTTCGAAAAGTAGCGATATTATCATTCTAAAGATAGCATTGATTATTCGTAAATAAGTACCCACTTCATAAAATAGGTACTGGCATAAGTTTTCCTTATTATAAGTGCACGTGTGGATAAAATGATAATTTGATAAAACTTAGTATTTCAATACGTCCTCTGTAAGCTAGACAGAAGGCAAATTTAAAACAAAAATAAATAATTGTTAAATTTGAAAATGGAACAGTTTATGACAGCGTTTGTTTGAATGCATACTTTTTAAGATATTTTAAAAAGAAGTGATATTTTTAAATGTTGTTCTTAAATTTGAAAATGGAACAGTCTGTGCAAGCGTTAGTTTTTCGGATATTGATCTGTTTAGTCTTAATTCACTTACACAAGTGTTATTGTGTTAATTTATTGCGAACATGGCATATCAAGTAAGTTTTGATCTAATAGAAGCATATTTTTTGAACGATAAAGATATCTCTAGAAGTTTGCGGTGGTATGGCGTAAAATATCCTGATAGACAAATACCGTCTCGTAAAGTTTTGAAAAGGCTTGTGAACAATTTGAAAACTCTGGGACGTTTCGATAAACGCCCAAGAGAACCACAGCAAGAAAACCATACGATCAACGACGAAGAACTTGGTATTTTAATTTACTTTTCGGCTTTTCCGAAAGCATCGGTGAGAGAAGGAGAACAGGAAATTGGAGTTTCAAAAAGTAAAATACACCGTGTATTAAAAAAACACGGTTTTAAGAGTTATGTTGAAGGACGATTGGTTCAAAAGTTACTTCCGGGCGATACAGAAAGGAGAAAAAATTTCTGTCTTGATATCCAGGCACGCTTGCTCGAAGATCCAAATTTTTTGGATAATATTATTTGGACAGACGAATCTAACTTTAGCAATAACGGTATGTATAACCGCAACAATAATCGTATTTGGTCTAAAGAAAATCCCCTACGAGTCACTGAAACTAATAACCAAGTGCGTTTTTCACTTAACTGTTGGTGCGGACTTTTAAAAAACCGGGTTTTCTTAATCCATTTTTACCAAGGAACCTTGAACACAGAAAAGTATTTAGGAATACTTCAAATTTTAAGGGATAAGATAAGAAACCTTTCCGCGGCGGAGCAAGAAAACTTAATTTTCCAACAAGATGGAGCTCCGGCTCATAATAGTCGGAGAGCAGCAGATTTTCTAAATGAATGTTTTCCTACATGGATTGGTACAAATGGACCGATTAGATGGCCGGCCAGATCCCCGGACCTCACACCATTAGATTTCTTCTTTTGGGGATACGTGAAAGATATGCTATACAAAAAGCGATACGAGAACGTAGGCGAGTTGCAAACAGAATTGTGCCATATCACATCGAGTGTTCACCATAAAATGATAAGAAAATCAACAGGCAGCGGGCTTATTACAAGATTGGCGATTTGCGTAAGACAAGAGGGATCACATTTTGAGCATTTAATTAATTAATTTACAAAAAAATACCTACTTAACTAATTGACTACGGCAGTTTCATGTATGTTTTTTATTTGATTAAAATGATTAATTTCACGTTGTTCCTTTCTTTTAAAATACTATGTTACTTAAGCAGAGTTATTATTTTTTAGCTGTTCTTTCGATTGGCATCATAAAAAAAGGGTGATTTTTTTTTTCACATTTTAGTCGGTTCGATTCCCAGACGAAGCAAGTAATTTTTAGAAAATCTATGAATGCAGAATTACTAACTTTTAAAAATAACATAAAGTCTTCTTTGAGCAAAATTCACTATCTACGATATTTAAGGTACTTCCCCTTCATGTCCCATAAGTTTGGGACGCCCTGTATATGCCTCGGACGGAAATATTTCCCGGCCTCTGCAATAATGTACTATTATTTTGTGTTTCCGTGCATTAACTTTTGGAAAAATGGGAACCAGTTATTCTAAAACTGAGGACAAGGAGGTGGTCATAGCCCAAACGGCGGGGGCTGGGAAAAATACGGCCTCCGAGAGCGACAGCGACCTTCACGGCGGCCTGGCGCTCAACAACATCCTGGCATGGACATGGGTCGCCATGAGGTATGGTGCGGGGGAGGCGTAATAGTACATTGTGCATCTAGGGCGGTAAGAAGGGCATTACTTACGAGGGTCTATTGAAGCCCGACGCCGTAGGCGGAGGGCTTTAAATGACCCGAGTTAGTAATCCCCTTACTGCCCGTGGTACACACAATGTTTTTCATCACATTTGCGAGGAAATAAATAAACTCTATACAGGTAAAGAAACAATAATGATAAGCGGTAGTGTAGTTGCACAGTCCACAGTACTCCGGAGTGACTACGTGCTGCGAGCGCGTGCGGGGCAGGTCCTCCGCGAGCTCCAGGCGGGCGGTAGAGTAGTATGAGAATCCTTTAAAACCATGGGAATAATACAGCTCTTTAAGTGTAAGTATGCTTGCATATAATATCACCATTTACGAGCAGGTGTGATGAAAATAGTAATACGTCTGAACTGTGTTAATAGTACATTATTGCAGAGGCCGGGAAACCGAATTTCGTGGAGGAATATTTTTTTAATTACATACGAATCCACGAAATTCTATTTCCGTCCGAGGCATATATAGTGCTTTTCTCCAAACATGAAAGGAAATAAAATGTATTCTTGCATAAGATTTGAAAGGAAAAATAAGGTTCCCGCCTAAACTTTCTTTTAATGCACGGTTGTGTTCATAAAAAAAGTTGAAATGTCTTTAGTTTTATTAAGCCGTATATACACGACCTTGCACAGTGAGCCGTATGCAACTCGCGATAGAACGATACAACCAAGCATTTGATCTCCTTCTCTCTAGAACTACTACACTACTACAAAGCCAGCCCAGGCGGGGCATTTTTAAGCACGATATGATCAGATTGATAATTTGATGTCAATCAGATTGTCTCGTCTGTGCAGACCGTTTGGTCGCGGCTTAAGTATATTTGGCTGTTTGCAATATTGATAGTCCAAATATTTATTTAAAAAGTAAAAAACAATACAGTAATGAATTTTAGTACAACTTCCTGGCCGCTAAAACCGTAAAATAATGAATTCGATTTTTTGAAATTTGAGTCGGTACATAAGGAGGATCTTTTCGTACCAATTTTGCTACATTAATGTGAACATTTCCGAGCATATTGGAGAAAATACTATTTATTACTGTCATAATTTACAATGCAGTGAGTGATACACTTATAGCTAGGGTTGTTACATATAACTTTAACTAGGGTCTCCACCTCAACATTTAACTAGAAATATATTATTTGTAATGTGTTTTGCATAGATTACAATTTACATATTTTACGAAGGCGAAGTTACAGGCGAATCAAGGATTTCAGACTTCATGTAATTTTGGCAACCCTCGTTTCAATAAATTTTTACCACTGATAACGGGGTCTGCTTATGATTCTACTTTGAGAGCTGTCATTAGGAGAAATTTAATTTCATAAAGTGAATTTTTGACACAAAAGTTTTAAAGTGAAAGATCTGTAAATATGTATATCAACTTGCTCTTTTAATTGTAAGCAGTGGTAAAGTTAAAATAACATATGATTCTCCATTTAGAGAGTGGTGAGTGTAATAGGCCGTTCTTTTTTTAACGCGATTTGCTCGATTTTTTGGATTTTTAATCATGTGTAAAAATGTTCACATGATATATGTATAATAATTAAAGAAAAAAGATCATGTTCTTGAAGTAGAATTATGAATTACCTATGTTATTCTTATGTGATTCAGTGATTTCTAGAAACTACCGTGACAAATTCGCTCTTTTCAGTGGAGACAGGAATGCGGTCCACTGACCACTCTGTCACGGTGTTTATACAAGAGAAGTATTTTCGACTGTATACTGTACCATCAATACCATCATCGACACAGTTTAACCATACATGTTATTACAATGAACTATAGTATAAAATAATGGGCAGTCATCTGCATTTTTGTTAGTAAACACATGGCCGCGAAGATTATTGGCTATGTTGAAGAGCGTAGGGGAGACATGGAAGCTACGATAGCGCACAGCGTAAGAAAATTGACAACTTTCAGAGGACATTTTCATACCATTTTATTGTTGCACTGCTAAAAATACAGTGATGATGCGGTATCGCAGGACCGGCACTCTCGGGTCACGACTTGACTGAACGTTGTCGAGACCGCTGGTCAAAACACGTTGAGGCAAAGTGAACGCAGTCAAATGCATGAATAACAATACGCGCGTGACTCGTGTGGATAGTGTCTTTTATCCGCCAAGACAGCGCCACAGTCATGCAGCGAATAATATTAACATCCGGTAGAGAATTACCTTATCGCCTGGACTGACTAATATTCTCTCCAACACGCCTGGCGTGGGCGAGCAGGCACTGTCAGAGGACGCCTCCGAAGTCCCCGCGCCGCCATACTTGGCTTGGGGAAGCTCTGCTATCGTTTGTCCTTCCTGTTAAAAATCGTAAGGTTATTATGCCGGCACAATAAAACAAATGTATACAGGTTTTTAAAGCTGGTTTGTGATTGCCAGACAGATTTAATTTATTCGAATCTCTACTTTAAGGAAAACTAAATTAAACTGTTTATCACAAACCAAAAGTATAGAAACCACCAATAAATCACAGAATAAATGTAAACGTGTTGTTCACAGTCTCAATATTGTAGTGTACACCTATTGATATTAGAGCGGTCGCATCATTGTCTTAGACTTTGACTACATAGAAGGTATGGAGTCCACTTCATAGACGTGATACTGGTCGGTAGTAAAATCATGTCAAGTATGGTATGATTATACTACAGACCAGTTCCACGTTATGCAGACTATCGCTGGTCACTTAAATACCGGCTCATCAATTTTCAGCCTACAGTTTCGTCCTCAACAACAGTTCGGCGTAGACGTGGGGCTGATGCTGTACGCCGGAAGGCCGAAGGAGGTACGCTCACCGCCGACGTCGGTAGTGAGAAGCGCGTTGCGCTGGCTCTCGCTCAGGCCCCTGTCTCATTCTAACAACATCAGTTCACCTCGTCGTAGAGGTAGCTGGTTCTCGCGCGCCAGTAGCCCGACACGGTGGCGCCTTGGCTGCCCACGACGGTGGCATGCGTCGCGCTTATCTCGCTCTCTCAGTCAATAAACCGCCTCCTGTCTCACTTTAAAAACAGCAGCTCACCTCGTCGTATACGTGGAGCTGGTTCTCGTGCGCCAACAGGCCGACGGTGGCGCGCTGGCCACTTACGACGGTGGTAAGTCTGGCACCCCTCTCGCCCTCGGTAAGCCACGCCTCGGCATCCTTCCATTCTCCGTCTCCCACTTTCACCCGGTACAATTTCGGGGCTACGTTTTCTACTGCTACTGAGACGTCTGAAACAACTCTAATGCTTAGTCCGGAACAAGGCGAGATAAAATTCACCACAATGACCAGATGACCACAATGATACGCTATCATCAACAATGTTAAATATTTTAAATAAGCGCTAAGTGATATTTATCAATCCATAGGTACTTAGTTACTCGCTCATTGTAATCTTCACAAAATTACCAACCTCATTTCCTGAAAAAAGTTTATTCCTTATTGACATACCTTTGCCTTCTAGTTTGAGAGAAATCGTTTTGCGAAGTAGGTAGTTTGGCCGCCAAGCACTCGGCGGAACTTCGATTCCATTCTTTGCCTCACTTTTGCTAGATTTTTGAGACATAAGCACCTAAACATGAAGTGATTAAATATTATAATAGGTACTATTAAGATATTCCTGTTTTCTAATTGAGTAAACAATTTTTATCATAATTAGCTTCTCAAAGACGTCTGTAAGTACTTAATTAAGTAATTTATTTTATATACCCACATGTCATTAGCCCTCAATAATGCGTTCAAAAATCGCATATAAAGGCCCCCATAATAATAAACTTTTTTGTTACAACAAATTTCTTATCTGTGAAAATGTAATAATAGCTAAATTATATTATCGTTTTCGATAATATAATTTTTGTTCAAATTTCGAACACATCTGACACAAGAAAATTTGATTTGACCTCTATTCTAATATCAGTCGATATGACGTTTAGTTTGAAACGAATTGTCAATTGCATACAATGACGCACGCAAGTCGAACGTTATTTTGATATCGAACAATATGAAAATTGGCGCCAACTCTAGTTTGTCTCTGAATTTAAAAAATATAAATGTCAAAACTTGAATGTCAGAAAAGTTTTAATTCCTGAAAGTCGCAATGGCGGTCGATATATATGCGCCTTGAATGCATCATGGAAAGTCATGATATGTGTGTATTTAAAGCAGTGTATGTAATTGTAAATAATTAGGCATTAAAACACTCGTTTGATGTTATTATGAAACTCGGCTGACGCCTCGTTTCATAAACCCACCCTCAGGTTTTAATGCCTTTCATTATATACAATCACATAAACTACTATTATGTTGGTCTGTGGTCTCGTTGTCGTGCAAATTTTCTGTGAAGCGTTATGTCGTAAGGAAACCGGACTAATATTTGACTTAAACCATATCGAAAAAAAAATACAACTATCCAAATCTGTAATGTTGAATGCTCCCGTACATACCGTAACGTATTTACTAGCCTTCGACCATGGCATTTGATGGCTTTCTAAGTTGAATTTCTAAACTTCCTCTCCTGACGATATCGGCGTTGACGAACGCGGGGTCGCCCGCCAGCCGCAGTAGGAAGTTCACGTTCGTCTCCAACATCGATGCTACTTGATAATGTTACGTACGTGTCCTAGCGCAGCGCGCAGTGCTGTGGCGTCGCGGCGCTCGGCCGCCGGCGCGGCGAACAGGCGCGCCTCGTGCTGGGGAATGAAGGCGGTGTGCACGTCTCCCGCCACGAACGCGGGGTCGCACGCCAGCCGCAGCAGGAAGTTCACGTTCGTCTCGAGGCCCGCCACCTACGTAATAAAGTTGAGTAGTTTATTAAAAGTATTGCCAGATGCGGTCACTAACGCAGACCTCAGTTCCATCTTTTTTTTTCTTAGACAGGAGGCAAAATAATTTCCGTTCAATACTTAGACGGCGTTGCCCGACCAGAGCTCGAAATGAGCGGTGTGCTCCGTACAATATGGATGAAACCACGAATTAAACTGAGATCTGCTGGAGATAAACGGCCCGTAGAAACCTGTACCAAACGCGCCGTCTATCATGGTGGTGCGACCCGGCCCGCCGTCCGTGAAGCCATCCGTCGCGTGTCGGTTTTAGTGATGCCATCGAACAATAGCCAGAATTTAGAAAGACGGCGATTTTTGATGAACATTTTCAATAATTACTTCATACAAAAATTAAAAAAAAAAAACCATTCATAATCATGTCTAACCTGATACTCAGTGAGCTTGGCCCTCGTCTTAGCGAGCGCCTCGTTACGGTCGCGGCCCCAAACCACAAGCTTGGCGATCATCGGATCGTAGTGCACCGACACTTCCGCACCTTCTCGCACGCCGGTCTCCACCTGTAACATTTCAATATTCAACATCAATCGGGGGTGTGATTATTCAACATTAGAAACAAAGTGGGTGCTGTGGGGAAAGAGCGTTGATGGCTCAGCGGTAAAGCATGCGACCGTCAATCCGGAGGTTGGGGGTTCAAATCCTGCCGGCTCGTACCAATGACTTTTTCGGAGCGCAGGTATGTATGTAAGAACGAAATATCATTTGATAAATATTTACCAATTGCTTTTCGATGAAGGAAAACATCGTGAGGAAACCGGACTAATACAAATTAGGTCTAGTTTACCCTCTGGGTTGGAAGGTCAGATGTTAGTAGCTTTCGTAAAAACGGCATGCCCGCGTTGTATGACTGCCGCTTGCGAAAGGTTTAACTCAGCGAGAGAGAGAACACGTACCCGGCAGTGTTGCTCAGGGGTCGGCTGCACGAGGCGGTGCAGGGTACCCGCGCGCGGCAGGAAGCCCGCGCCCGGCTCCTCGGCGTACACGCGGCACTCCACGGCGTGCCCGCGCCGTACGACCTCCGCCTGCGTCAGCGGCAGCTGCTCGCCCGCCGCCACCCGGAGCTGCCACTCCACGAGATCAGTGCCTTAGGATAAATATTACGAAGTAGGTATATCAATAATTTCGACGTATTAAAACATAAATACCACGTTTCATTCTCAAAACCTACTTAGCCTTCCGTCCAAAGCATCGAGTTTCGTCTTAGGTGCAAAGCATAGATTTCATATTGTGTAAGTGTAACTACATCGCGATCGACTTTTAACCGGGTGTTCATCTCCATGAGATGGAAGTTGTATCGGCTCGTCTAGTGCAACACCGACTGACCGGTTGAAATCCTATTTAACTATATCCTCACCAGTGATCTTCTCAGTAATAGGGTGCTCGACCTGCGTTGTATGCGGCGTATGATGAACTCCACGGTGCCGGCACCACGTAGCCCACAGCCAGAGCCGCGCGCACCACCACCTCGCATAGGGTCGTACGCGTCTCCGATAGATACGGCTGAAGTGTTATGTACATGCTCACCAGTGATCATCTCAGTGATAGGGTGCTCGACCTGCAGCCGTGTGTTCATCTCCATGAAGTGGAAGTCATGGGTGACGCGGTGCAGGATGAACTCCACAGTGCCGGCGCCGACGTAGCCCACAGCCAGAGCCGCGCGCACCGCTGCCTCGCCAAGCGCCGTGCGTGTTGCTTCCGACAGGCCCGGCTGAAATACAGTTTAAATAGTAAAGTTTGGGAGAGTCCGATGATTTCAGCGGTCATATGATTTTGTGTTAAACATGTCAGGATTGATTTAGTGTAGAAGTTTCCATAAGTATCGTATCTAGTAATGTCGGTACACCGTAGCCACCGTAGGCCGTCGAAGGCAAGTTGTCAGTTAGATATGCAAAGAGTAATTTCAGTTTTAAATAAATATTATGTAATTAATATTGTAAGGTACGTACCGCGGGTGCCTCCTCAATGATTTTCTGATGCCTTCTCTGCACAGAGCAATCTCTTTCGAAGAGGTGCACTGCGTTTCCGTGCATGTCGGCGAACACCTGTAAAAAATGGGCGTAAGTATAGTTCATACGAGTAGCGAATATTTACTAATGTTCAATACATATATACGGCCTTAACGGCCTCCTAGCCTAGTTGGTAGTGACCCTGCCTACGAAGCAGGAGGTCCCGGGTTCGAATCCTGGGCAGGGCATTTATTTGTGTGTTTATCACGAATATTTGTTCCTGAAATATGGATGTTTTCTATGTATTTAAGTAGTTATATGTATATGTCTATTATATATATCGTCGCCTAGTACCCACAACACAAGCCTTATTGAGCTTACCGTGAGACTAGGTCGATTTGTGTAAGATTGTCCCATAAAATATTTATTATTTATTTATTTATTTTATATACATATTCAGAAACGAAGGGTATTTGTATCCTGGCCAAGTTATTGTGCCAGAACAAAAACAAAATGGATGTAAAAAATATTCAAATATTCTAAAGAATGTCAAAGCTTCGCGCCTGCTTCACTAAGATTATTTTATCAATAAATTACCTTTTAGTATATTGTTTTCAATTACCTTTTATTCATATTGTCTGCTATTACCATTTCTTAAAAGTGTCTTCGAAATATTACCTTTTTTTCTACTACAGCACTTCTGTCAATTAAATCACTGACAGCGATATTAAGAAAGTGTACCTACATTATAAGTATCATAACTGTAACGGTGCGTACGTGGTACGGAACGTTACACTACTTTTTCTATGGCTGGCTGCCATTAGTACCCACCAAATTCTATATTTCAAATTTAAATCCTTTTCGAAACATCCTTGACTTTCCCTAGCGCTTCCATTACTTCAGTTAAAACTATGATTACGCAGAGTCAAAACCTTAAATGAATACTGTTTCGTATTGTACAGTGTCTTAAGACGTTTATTTTCTAGCTGTTAAGTACTGATCAGTGTCTGTTAGTACTCTTATATTTATTACGTACAGTTCCTGCTTCAGCATCCTCAAAGGCACAATATTAATATTGTACATTTATCTCTACTCCGTATGTACTTGTTATTTACAGGTTACAGTTGTCCTTAACTTTTTTTATATAAAGATCGTTGCCCTAGTTCCTGCCTTTCCTTTTCCGAACCCTACTTCATCCGTCCTGTGACACTGCATGGCGCTCAACGTGCTGCGTCCTGTGACAATATCGTTGTGTGTTATTCCATAAGAACATCGTAAAGCGATGGTCTTAAGGATTTTCATACAATATATCAACACTTTTTTTATAGTTGTCATACGTCTTCCAAATTCTGCTGTCTTTCAAGATTTCGCTTTTTTCGCTACTTTAGCTGTCGTAGAAAAACTAGTGTATGCAACAGCCCATAATTGATACCCGGTATACCCTTATTAAAACTAAAAAAGAAAGTTATGGACAGCTGCCTACTCCCCTGCATGTCATACGGATGTCAAACTTGGATATACAACTTTTATGCAAAGGATAGAATACAAAAAACTCAGTGTGCCATGGAGAGGAGTATTCTGAATATTAGGTTAAAGGACAAACAACGATCAAATGAGATACGAAAGAAAACCAATGTCATCGATGCTCTCCAACATATGAAAAGCCTGAAGTGGAAGTGGGCAGGCCACGTAGCCAGAATGGCAGACGATAGATGGACACAACTAGCCACTAGATGGCCAGGGCCAAGTGGCAAGAGAGCCAGAGGGCGCCCTAGAGAACGTTGGGTAAACGATATAAAATGTATTGCTGGAGAAGACTGGAGAGAGCAGGCTAAGTCAAGGTCAACTTGGAAGCGGTTGGAGGAGGCCTTTACCCACCATAGATTTATAAATATTAATATAGATTGATTTCTTTTAAATTTTTTACCATGTAAATAAGTTAAGGATAAAAATAAAAGGCTTAATAATATTAGTTAGTTGGCGAGTCACCACCTGCCTCTTTTTTCTAGACATGCGCGAAACAGTGCTTCGAAAAGTAATGCAACATTACATCACGTCTTCGAAAACGTACCATCACAATGAGATATCACATCAAACATCACTCGAAACATCACCCCGGTCGGTGGTAGCTCGTTCGGCACGCAGCGCACAGCAAGTACGAGCGGGACGGTATCGGTCGCCCGCTCTTCGCATTGCTCGAGCGAGACAGCTATGCTCGGGTAATGTTGCATCGAGTGATGTTTGGTGTGATGCTTGTTTTCTCGGAGTGATGCGTAATGTGACGTCACGCGGTCGAGTGACATTACATTTGTGATATTACTCGCATTACTTACACATGTCTACTTTTTTCGTCTTTTTCAAGATTGACCAAGGCAGGTGCCATAGTCCTTTCCATAGTCCCGGTTCCCCATTCCACTAGCACCTCAACCCAATAGCCCGGTTTCTTTTGTTTCTGTTTTCTGCAATAGTCCTACACTACCCGGGGGTTGTCCTTGGGTGCACTACTATAGTGCATACAGGGATAATCGTCGGTTAGTGTCACATAACATTAAGAGTAAATTGTCTTTTACAAGGGGCCTCTGCGCTGTTGGCTTCGGCTCCACGCATGCCGTCCAAAAGTCCGGGACCCCATGGTCCCGAGATTATGTAACAGACATACAAATAAAAATAAACCCGCGGGGGCAGCTTGTGGCGAGCTGACGGTGAGTGGCGACACCGCGGACCCCTATTCCAGAGGGTTCCTTTATAAGGCCCTCACCTCTGTGCTTGCCTTAGCTGGCTGGCCAGAGTGGATTCGCAAGAGCGGGACCTATGCTCCAGGTTGGAAGTGTAAAATGTCATAACGCCGGCGGCCTGCTGAACGGATCACCGGAATCTGGCTACCGCAGACTCACCTCTCGACAACCTCACAGCCGCTCCGAAGTGTTGCTCCATTGTCGCACTGTACGTGCGGCCATTGTGAGGCCCACTAAATGAGTAGGCAAGTCACCACCTGCCTATTACAGTTTGAGACTGATTGTCATGGCAGGCGTCCGCTAGTCTCCTCCCATAACCCAATATCCAGACCATCCAACATTCACATCAATAGCCCAATGACCTTAGATCCATCGCAGCTAATGTGCCGCACTTCAATAGTCTTTGCACCTGGCGGGGACCATCTCCGGGTGTGTCATATTGTGCGCTCGGAGATGGTATCCGCCACGTGTATTTCTTGCCTTTAGATTAAAGTGTCTTAAAAGGCCTCTGCGCTATTGGCTTCGGCCCCACGCACGCCTTTCAAAGTTCCGGGACCCCATGGTCCCGAGATATGCCTAAGAAATACAAATAATAATAATGATAATACCCTTATTATATCACCTTCCATAAACTACTATTTTCTACTCTAGCACTTCTATCTATCAATTAGATGACTGACAGTGACATTAAAAAGTATACATTGTAACGTTGCCTATGGTATTCCATAAGAACACTGCTCCTATGGATTTTCATGCAACATATTAGCACTGTTGATTTTTTTTTCTAATGTGGGCAATTGGGCATAAGTACAACATGTCCCACATTCTGCATCCTTTCGAGATTTTGCTTTTATTCGCTATTTTAGCTGTCAAAGAAAAACTAGCGTTTGCAACAGCTCATAATTAGTTTTTAAAACACTCGGATCTATTATACAAAACTCGACTCCGTCTCGTTTTCGACTCTCAAGTTTTAAGAACCCTTATTATATGACTATTGCATAAACTACTATTTATAAGTTAACATCTAATGATGGGAAATGACAAAACGAGAGAATACTTTTATGAGTTCTCTTCTTTCGTTCTTTCTTGAGATTTGTAATAATTAAGTGACTGTGACTAAAGTCGTACTTGCACTTCAACATGCCGGGGATCGGTGATGTACTGCTCCAGCAGCATATTGTCGTCGCCGAATGATTTGAGAGATTCTCTTTTAGCAGATTCTAACTGTTGTAAGAATTCTGACTCCGTCATCGCAATCCTCATGCCCTGAAAGATAATAAAAAAAAAGTACTTTAAAATAGAGATGTGTCAACCCGGTTTGCTAACTTGGTCCAAACCGAGTTAGGCTCAACTCGGCCCGACCCGGTTTGTGAATTCACTAACTCGAGTTGAACGGTTTGGATCGCGAACGAAACCGCGAGCGGGTCGCACTGCAACTCGCGCGAGCGGGCTAGAACGGAGCGGGTGAACTGACTGAAACGAATGAGGCGCCGAATAATCCGGATTTCTCCCGAAACAGGTGCACGAGCGAGGTCTGTCTTGACTGACCATTAGAAAACCTTATCTCGTGGCAGTAAGGTTCACGAAAACTTATTTAATAGTAGCGTCGTCGTAATATGACGTTGTCCTTGAACTTAATTAGTGTTTTGGATTTAGCGTACGTATATAATTTCAAATTTTAATGGATAGTTCGTGTTATTTGATTTTTTTTAAATATTTGATTGGTGTTTTCCAGACTAGAAAGTAGTGTGTTACCATTTTTTACCAGTGGTTATTAATAACACACACACACACACACACACACACACACACACACACACACACACACACACAGTACACACACACACACAGTATGCACAATATAACTATTTTGCTAGACAATGTCAGGACCAGGACCGCAAAAACGCACTTCAGTTTGGGAACTATTCGAATCCCCTTTAGACGGCAGAGCTAAATGTAAAATGGCTCAGATTCATATAAATATTCAGGCAACAAAATGAGGTAGGTATTTTAATGAATGAGTTTTAGTAAAATATATTTCATACCTCTCTACATATCGTAGGCATTAGCCGAACCGAACCGACAAATCACCTGTGGACGGGTTAGGTCTGACTCGTCTGATTGACTCGATCTACTAAGACGGGTTCGGTCGGTCCGATCAAACCTAATACTACACCGGACCGTCATAGCAACTCGGTTTGATCAACCCGATTTGAGCCCGGTTTTCACAAAAAGTCAAACCGTTCAGTTCGGTTTGGTTTATTTTCGGGTCAAACCGTTTAACTCGGTTTGCGATATTTTCGGGTTGGCACATCTCTACTTTAAAACACATAAATAGCGCATTTATATATAGTACTATTAAGTAGTATGACTACTTAAAAAAAACTTGAATCAAAACATTTATTATATTTAATTAATGATTTAATTCATGCTCTACAATTGCACAGTTGTTCAATAAATAAAAGGGTAGTTAAAGGCACCACAAAAAATTACCACAATGTAACTGAAATACTGACATGCACAGCAAAACAATAATAAATACGCATCAAAACATTGCTCTGATGTGTATTTAGATTTTTTTGCAGTATACGAGTATTTTGCTAGGCGATTAATAATTTCCCATAAATAATTCGGTTGCATATCTTAACTTAATTTGGCAAACGAAAGTGACACAACCACAATACATGAACACAATACATACAATGAATGAGTATATGTAGTGAGACACAGTATTTATTTACGAATATATGTGCCACTCGCTTTGCTGCGCGGCATTGCACCCAGTTTTTGTTTTTATATTACAATCACCCAAATGCCGTGCCCGTTTACCATCAGGAAAGCTGTTCTCTTGTTTGCAGGCATTATGGAACATTTTACTTACTTTTCCGCCGCCGCCACGAACTGCTTTGATCATAATTGGGAAACCGATTCTCTGTGCTTCTGCCTGCAGTCTTTCAATGTTTTGGTCTTCGCCATGGTAACCTTTCACTATGGGTACTCCTGCTTCGGACATAATGGCCTTGGAAGTACTACAACATAACAATTTTGTGTGTATTTAAAACTTTCTTGCACGGCATGAAAGTGGCTGGAGCTATTTTATTGTTATACTTATAGTGTTACACTGTGGCCAAGTTGTTCACAAATGTCTGAATCGCCAATTAATACCGGTATTTAATACGGCTATTTTATATTGTAGATAGTGTCATATAGCAATAAACACAAAATAGAAAGAAGAACAATACCACTAATTCAAATACAGGTATATCATTTGAACCAGTATTTGTTGACTGCAATTATAGAGGTATTCATGAAAACCGGTTATAATGTCCCTATTTTTTAGTACCCAATAAACATATTTAGTAAGGAATATATCAACATCTTTTTTATCAATATCAAATCCCTAAAATTTCCAAAGAGATTGTATACAAAATTATTATTTGTAAAAAACAACTTACACATTCATAAAAACATATCAGTGTTGTGAGAGAATAAAAGATAAGATAATAACCTTTTTATGCCCATATCTCTAATTGCTGAGGTGGGGGGTCCAATAAATATGATATCTTCGGAAGCACACTGCTCACAAAATTCAACATTTTCAGAGAGGAACCCATAGCCCGGATGAATGGCCTGGCTATTGGATTTCTTGGCTACTTCAAGAATTTTAGATTTGTTTAGATAACTTTGAGTTGCAGGAGCTGGGCCAATGTTGTATGCTTCATCTGCCTGGGTAACAAATAGTAACAATTAGTGACCATACACTTGTTGGATTTTGCTTACCATGTCAAAAATTGACTGGTTAGAAACATCTGTGATTCTACCAAAAACAGTCTCTATCTAATAGTGGCTGAGTGAGTGAATGAATTTATAATAGTTGTAATTAGTTATGTGGACTGCAAATTGTAAGAGAATCACAGGTTATGTAAACTAGACAATGTCAAATAATATAACACAATATTCCTAATCTATAACCAGCATAATTAAGAACTCACAGAAAGCAGACATACCTTGTTAAGTAATAACAATAGTGTGTTTAATAAACATTAATTTAAAATATCATGGTAAATGGTACTTTTTTACCACTTTATGAAGAGAATATAATTATGATTATGAGCAGACATTTTACACAGATGAATAAAATTAGTGTAAGGTTCAACTACTATATTGCAAAAATCACTTGTTTTTCTGAGGAAGTATAAAATCGCTTTGTATTGCAGGTTGAAATGTTCGATAGAAAGATGTAAGGAATATTACCATTTCCACATGAATAGCATTTTTGTCTGCATCTGAGTACACAGCAACAGTTTGTATACCCAATTTCTTAGCTGTACGCATAACACGGCATGCTATTTCGCCGCGGTTAGCAATCAACACCTTATCAATTTGTCGTAGTTTTACATCAGCCTTAACTTGGGCATTGCTTATCCTTCTGGAATTCCTCACGCTCAATTCCCTTTAAATATAAAGCTGCATTAGGGTATTCCGTAAGATATGATAACAATATATTGTTTTGAGATATATTAAAATGTAATCTTACCAAATTTTATTAAGTCTTTTAAAGTAAGACATTATTGTTTCAGCGTAGGCGCCTCAATGTGTTCTGATAACGCGATAACAATTGCCGGTCGGGCCCACCACGATGAGAGAAAGAGATAAAGCCATAAAACTGATTAAGATTCTTACGTCACTACCAACTCATTACGTTATCATTGTTATCGTGTTGGAATTTAAACTTAATTTAACATATTTTATTCATTGTTAATCAACACAAACCTCTTTGATAGGCAAAGTGACAGTGACAGATCTGATTTGACGTATAAATTGAGGCTGCGTTCTAAAATAAAATAATTATAATACTAAGGGTACAGTCAAGTGTAAAAATATGGTGGTGCACATCTTACTCAAAAATATGTCCCATAGCACCTTATACCGGTGTAATAAGAGCGTAGTACCATATTTATGAGTCGATTATGTCGAACCATATTTTTACACTTGACTGTACATTACTTATCAGCATACTAATAAGCATTCTTAATAGCAAGAGCGGGTGGGAGCGGGGCCTCTCCCACTTCCCCGCTTGCTAATAACCATGCTAGTAATGAGCATGCGAAACATTGAGCATGTGTATCAGTACCTTAACAATAGATTTTAGGCCGAGGTTGAAGTTGTCTTTTACCTGTCATCTGTCATTGACAAGAAAAAATCCGTTGTTTATTTACTTTGAATTTGAATCCAGTAATATCTTATTATTTTCATGTAAATTATTACTTTTGATCGGTGTATTTGTTACATGTACATTTGATAATGATGATACAATTTAGAGGATCATGTACTGTCACAGAGTTACTGCGGTGAGAATGGCGAGGCTTTCAAGAAGATGAACAAAGTGTATTTATAAATACGTTTATCGCATACTTATAATAGGTTTTGATACCTAAGAGAATGGGCATAAAAGGACTTTGGACTGTTTTAACCCCATTTAGTGAAAAAAAATCTCTTCATGAGGTATTATATCATTTATCTATTGTCTAATTTTGTGTTCTTCTAAATCAAGTGATTAGGTATTTTAGGTATTTATATTTTAACTTTTGTTGTAGGTAAGGGGAGAAGTGCTAGCAGTGGATTTGGCAGGATGGGTTTGTGACAGCCAAAATGTAACAGAGTATCATATTCAACCAAAGTTATATTTAAGGTAGTTTTTTTTCTAAATGATATGTGTAAAGAACTGCAGGAGTTCCAGTGCTGACCCAAATGATATTTTCAGGAATTTGTTCTTCCGAACCATCTACCTCCTCCTAGCCGATGTTGAGCCAATATTTGTATTGGATGGTGATGCACCGGAGCTGAAGCGAGATGTGATGGCGACACGGAATGCTATACAGTTCAGAGGAGCAGCTCCCAGATCTGAAAATGTAACAACCAAACAACCCGATGTTAGAAGAAAAAGATTTAGTAATGTCCTGAGGGAGGTATGAAGTTATAATAAAAAATTAACTACCATTAATTAAGTAAGTAGAAGGAGTGATTTGGCTGTTGCGAGTAAGTTTATTTTTTACCAGATTACTGCAATACTATTTAATGCTATTATTTGTAATTTATAGTAACTTTTTTTTACATGGTTCCACATCCTCTCAAACCTAAAATTATTTATACTATTAAATATGCATGTTTTCTAACCACTTTTATTTATTGCTTCCTTATTCTAGCTAGGCATGTATGACTGTAGTAACACTTGTTTGGAAGTATATTAAAGACAAATTAAAATACATACATTTTGTACAACCTACTTCTCACTTCCAGTGTGAAACACTTTTGAAATCAATGGGTGTGAGTTGCATAAAAGGAAAAGGCGAAGCTGAGGCTACTTGTGCGCAGCTAAATGCTCAAGGTGTTAGTATTTTTAAATTATTTTTTTGTTGTACATATGGTAATTATATTTTGGGATTACTATGTGGGTCAAATTTAAAGGTTAAAAACAAATTAAGAGTTTCTGAAATAGTACACATCTAAGTATTTTCAAACACATACAAATCCTACATGGGTAAACCTAGATTTAAACAAAGCTGTTACTGTGTGTTATTTTTAATGTTACTATGGAAAGTTGAATAAAAGTAAATATGTATGTATAGAATGGTATTGAGTTCAATGGGTTGTCACATTAATTTCATATTGCACTTGTGTTTATTTAAACTAAATATATCTTTTATTGACTAGACATAGATTGACACAATATTGACTGTATCCGCCACGAAGTGCTTTTATCTAAGCTAGTGTATTATGGGTTTAAAAACCAAGAATTAAATTTACTAAAAAGCTACCTTGAAAACAGGAGCCAAAAAGTACACATAAATGGAATATTTTCGAGGGAGGTTATTGTTAATGTCGGCGTGCCACAAGGGTCCATCTTAGGGCCAATTTTATTTTTAATTTATGTAAATGACTTGCCTTATTGTCTTCCAAATTATGCTATGGTTACTCTATTCGCAGATGATACACATGTTGGTTTAAAAGATAAAGAGTTAACTAACCTGAATCATAAAATCGAAACTGTTATGTCAACGCTTGAGGACTGGTTTAAAGCTAATGGGATTATTTTAAACACTAGTAAAACTACACTTTTGACATACCATAATAAATCTAAAAAAGATACTAATAAAAATTGCGACGTAGGGTTAATGAATGTGACGAATACAGTATTTTTAGGCTATCACATTGACAATAAAATAAGTCATTCATTTCATATTGACAAAATTTGTAAAAAAATTGCTTCTAGTAACTATGCATTGCTAAAGCTAAGACCCTTAATTAACAAAAAAACACTACTCCTGGCTTACTACGCACTTGTTCAGTCTCATCTTAATTATGCTTTGACTACCTGGGGCAACGCTGTTGGCATACAAAAAATTCTTATAGCACAAAAACAATCCGTTAGAACGATATATGGGAAACGTAGAGGCACATCAGTCAGAAATTTATTTGTTAAAGGTAGGATAATGACGGTTATTTCTCTATTTATATTTAATAGTCTTTTGGAAATACACAGCGAAAGAAACAGTTTAAAAACAAAAAAAGACATTCACTCGTATAACACACGTAATAAATGTAAAGTATGTGTTCCTGCAACAAAACTAGTCAAAACATTTAAGCAAGGTCTTCCACTCAAAATAACATTATACAATCTACTGCCATCCAATTTAACCAGTTTACCATTTTTAGAATTTAAAAGTAAACTTAAGCGCTTCTTTCAAAGCAATCCATTCTACTCCATAAACGAATTTAAAGAACAAATGAAACGACATGATTGTATTTCTTTCAAATGATTTAATTTTTGTAGCTATAGTGCATGTTAGTATTAGTAGTAGTTTATAAGACTGTACCTTTTGACTTGCTAGATGTAACGTTCTTTTGTTACTTGGCCAAATAAATAAACTTGAAACTTGAAACATAATAATGATAAAAAATTGTATTTTATTCAATATGCAGCTGGTGGACGCCGTAGTGTCCCAAGACTCGGATTGTTTCGCGTACGGAGCCCGACGCGTGTACCGCAACTTTAGTGTGTCAAGCGCGGCTGGCGGGGGCGCCATGCAAGGCTCTATAGACTGTTATGATGCTTACAAAATGTTCCAAAGTAATGGTTAGTAATTTTATATTTTTGTTGGGTCCACACAACCACATAGCACCTCGCGGGAAAACTGATAATGTATAGCCGCGCTACGATTTTAATGAGTTAGCCAGTTTACGTCACAAATATACAATACACCGCACGTGTACGATCGAAAATTGAGGAGCTTTCTTAATGTCCCAGGGCTTCCATCATTACATGTGAAGTATAATCAAACGGAACTCCCTTGTAGACCTTTAAAACAAACAAAATAACAATGTGTTAAATTGGATGACAGACTGTAAATTATCGAGCAGTTTCATTATGCCATCCCTGATTATCAACATCAGGTCCACTCCAGCAAAATGATGGCTACATTAAGAAAATGCCTAAGCTAATTATGAACACCCTCTAATCACAATGAACGTGCCGTTCAAATTTGAGGGGTTGAATTCTCTGAATTCTTCTAGAACTCCATCATCAGAATATAAATCAAATCAAAAAGATGAATGTCACAACTAGGATAATAAGTAGAGCTAGGTTTATTGACCAGTTCCACTTTGCCATCCTTGGTCTTCATCATCAGGTCCACTTCATCAAAATGTTGGCTGCCCCAAAACAATGTTTTACGAGTAGTTACGTAAGGAAACCCTCAAATCAGAATGCATGTGCCGTTAAAATTTGAGGAGTTCTCTTAATCCCTCATAAAGTCCATCAAAATAGAACTATAATCAAATAGGACTATCTTGAAGGTATTTCTTTACAAAGAAAAGATGAATGTCTCAAATCGGATGACAGAGCTGGGAATTACCAAGCAGTTCCACTTTGTCATCCCTGGTCTTCATCATCAGGTCCACTCCACCAAATTGATGATGTTCGTAAAGAAGTGCTCGAGTGTCTTAAGAAACTACCCTAATCATCATGCATTTGCCTTTCAAATTTGAGGAGTTCCCTCAGTTCCTTATGGATCCCATCATCAGAAATTGATTTTGAAAAAAACGGAACAAATCTGGAACCATCTATTTTCAGACAAAAAAATATTTTTTTAAATCGGATGATAGTCCTGGGAATTACCAAGCAGTTCCACTTTGCCATCCCTGGTCTTCATTATCAGATCCACTCCACCAAATTGATGATTTTCGTAAAGAAATGCTCGAGTTTCTTAAGAAACCACCCAAATCAGCATGCATGTGCCTTTCAAATTTGAGGAGTTCCCTCAGTTCCTCATGGATCCCATCATCAGAAATAGATTTTGAAAGAAACGGGACCAACCTGGAACCATCTACTTTAAGAAACCACAAAAAAAAATCAAATCGGTTCAGTAATGACGGAGTTCTGAGGTAACATCCATTAAAAATAATAATAATAAGTGAAGGCCGAGAAGGACAAGTCCAGCAAGTACCTAGACTTGGCGCACGAGGTAACCGCCATGTGGGAGGTTGATTCGGCGATCATTGTACCGATAGTTGTTTCAGCGAACGGTCTTATAGCGAAGAGTCTCGACCAACATCTCGAGAGGCTCTCGCTACGAAGTTGTGGTTGGATCAAGGGTCAGATTCAGAACGCGGTAATCCTGGACACGGCGCGTATAGTCCGGCGGTTTCTTTCTCTGCGGCCCTAACCACCGGCAGCCTGGGCCCTGCCCCGTTGCCGGCGGCACTCTAGGTTAGGTTTTTTTTATAATATGTTTATATGTATTTTGTATGTGTTTTTGCATTTTACTTTTATAATCATATTATAAATAACCTAGCCTAAGAATTGAAATAAATAATGATAATAAAATAATAATAATAAAAATAAAAATAATAAAAATTCAGACGAATTGAGAACCTCCTCCTTTAGAAATATTGAAGTCGGTTGAAAACTAATTAGGCAGAAGGCACCTACCTAACTAACTGCTAAAATTAAGATCAGAGTATTAAATTTATATTTATTACTCGTATATAAATTTACCGATACTAGCTTATCGTCATAATTTGAGTTAAAGTATTTTTAAAGGCGTAAGGTGTCTTAAAAGTGTGCTAAGGGGAAAAATCAATAGGTCTCATTTCATTTCAGATAATAAATCCATATTAGCACAATAATCATAATAACATAATTAAATTAAGTTAAAATTGAACATAACATTATAAAAATTACATATTCATATGCAGCCTATCCCAGTGAAGCTGGAACGGTCCGTTCGGGCTGCCGTGCACCAATGACGCGACGCGCTTAGGCGTTGTGGCTTTGAACTTGGAAGCCATTTGTGGGCCGCTCGCAAAACAACCCCTATAAACCTGACTTAAATATGTAATTCTAGAAATAAACTGCTTTTGCGACATCGGACATAATTTTCTCGTTTAAAATATATTATCTTTATAGGTTTTGGGCGCAACAAAATGGTAGCTTTGGCTTTGTTATGTGGATGTGACTACGGCCTCGGCGCATGTGGGTCTTCGATAACCACTGTGTTGTCGTATTTGCACACAATTCCTGACTACGATATAATATCCAGGTAAACCTGTACACAAAACTGATTCTACGACGTTCTTATTTTGTTCGTACCGCAAAGATACTCACTAACTACTAATATTTTTCCACTGCACTAGCTCGGACAGCACTAATAACCATCGAAATACGCATTTTATCCACTAGTGTGGAAAGTAATTTAACCTAAGTTTTGAATGCTTTCTTGAAGTTAACTGGTAGCATTTTTAAACGATAGTTTTCAGTACCTAATAAATATCGGATTGCTTACATTTGGATGGGATTCATAATCGTATGTAGTTATTGTTTTCCTCGCGATAGTGAGGTGAAAAATGTTGTATTACATTCGGCGGCAAAGTTTGTTTAATTCTTGCGTCGTGAGGTCCTTGTAAAGTTCAGGATTCAAGTTTTTGAACCACTTGCTACGCTCGTAATAATTTTGGTATCTTTCGCGTGCTCAGGCCTCAATATAAGCACGAGACTTAACAAGTTTGCCCCCTATGGCATTTGTCTGTCGGTAATGTTACTATCGATCGTTTTAAAATATTTTAAAAAATATATAGTCAACGAAATGAAATATTCAATTGTAAAGCAGGAATCAAATCATTTATTATTTGTAATGCGGCAGCCGCCCTAATCATGGCTATTGTCACCGTCATCTTACCAACCGTGATCGGGTAGCCCAGTGGTTAGGGCGTCTGCCGCGAAAGCAGGAGGTCACTGGTTCCATTCCAACCTTGCTCTCACCGGGGGCCTTGGTCACTTTTTCTGTAGTATATGACATCTCTTTAAATTTAGAACAAAATATTATTTAGGCTAGTGTCATGGGTGAGTGACCCAGAGAAGTACGAGGAGCAGTCTCGCTGGGCGTCCGCGCCTGGCCGCTGCGACCGCTGCGGGCACGTTGGCCGCGCGCACGCCAAGAACGGGTGCCCCGTGTGCGCTACCCATCGCGGTTGTGAAGACAAAGGACACAAGTTAGTGCACATTTACCTATTTAACTATACTAGTGTTATGGGCATACATAGGAATCCGTGGGGTAAATTTTCCCACTCCGTCAAAGAAAAAGGATGTAATCGCCGGGAACCTCATTTGTTAAACTAGGCTAATAACCAGATTTCGTAAACCTTATGTGCTGGGATTAATGCGCTTCCTATTTTAGCATAGCGTTACGAGCTTTCCTTAGCTGATAATGAGTTACAGTCATAAAAATTCCCTCATAAAGGCCTCATATGGAGTATTGCTGCCATCTTTGGGCGGGAGCACCTGGATACCAGCTGGGCCCCTTTGACTCGATCCAAAGACGTGCTGTCCGAATTGTCAACGATCCCAAACTCACGAGCGATATCGAACCCTTAAGTCTAAGGAGAGACTTCGCCTCCTTATGTGTATTCTATCGCTTGTACAATGGATTGTGCTCCGAGGAATTGTTTGATATGATGCCAACGGCTGCATTCTACCACCGCACCGCTCGCCGTCGGCAGGGTGTTCACCCGCATACCCTGGAGCCTAAATGGTCTCGTACCGTGCGGTTTAAGAGGAACTTCCTCCCGCGGACGCTCCGGCTGTGGAATGAGCTCCCTGCCACTGTTTTCCCAAAGGACTACAATATGGGGTTCTTCAAAAAAGGAGTGTTAAAGTTTTTAAAGGGTCGGCAACGCGCATGTAACACCCCTGGAGTTGCAGGCGTCCATAGGCTACGGTGACCGCTTACCATCAGGCGGGCCGTATGCTTGTTTGTCACCGTCGTAGTATAAAAAAAAAGAACCTTCGGATTCGAGAATGATACTCTAGAAGTCGGCAGTAACATATCTTCAAACTCTTGTTAAATCTACCTTAAAAAGGAGACGATAATCAATTAACTATCAATGCAAAATAAACCCTAATTGAATGACGAAGACGTTATAAAATACTAAATACATATTAATGCCATTACACAGGGTTTATTTTACATTGATGCTCATAAATTATAAACCTAATTAGAATCCCTGCCGGCACCGGTGGGCTTGATCACTTTTTCTTACAGATCAGTATTTAAATTTTATATTGTAGTGTGACTACTTAAAAAAACGAATCAAAATATTTATTAAGTATAAAATAATAAATGATTTATTAGTGTTTACAAATGTGTTTTTACGGTAAGTTTGAAAAGCTTTGTAAGTTAAAAAGAAGCAGAATAAAAGATAGTCATCGCTGATTTCCGAAGTACCTCCCTAAAAACCTAGGGTTCTTTTGAAAGCTCACTGGCTGTAGGTCTTTCAGGTTAGCGGCAACATATTGATAGTTGATTGCCAAAGTAACCTAGAGTGCGACCCCGCTAACTTAGCACTGATTTGGCGATTGTGAAAATGCCAAATTTCACGTTAAACTTCGCAGGAAAACTTAGCGCTGTCCAACTATATCCTGCTTCTTAGTTGTGATGCTAGATGTAGCTCGCGTAGGTAATGGCATTGCGTGTTATCATTGCTGTTCTGAAACTAGCGCCATCTTTATGTCGTTTTGCAAACTACGTGGTATAAGGGGACCGGAGAAGATACGATTAAACGCTTCTTAGAATTAACGCCTTTCCGTGTACAGGTGGCGATGTCGGTTTGATGCGGCTGAAAGAGTGAGTGTACTTCGCCAGATTTTTCTGGTCTATTTCATTCAATTAATGAGTGCCTTGGTCCATGTCTTTTTCGACACATCCCCCCGGTATGAACTTATTTGCAATTTAAGGATTTTATCTGGGTTTGGAGAATTTATTTGTATGTATGTAAACATCAGGGTTGTTTCGATTTATTTTACTTTACTGCAGCACGTGTACGATACAAAGTATGACTGACACTCACAAAGCAGATAGTGTTAATTACTAAAGCTGTATACAGAAGCAGTACCAAAGGTTCATATTGTTTTGTTTTGACTTGTTTACCTAAATTTCCTCCCCGCGGCGTTTTCATCCGCGTGATGCGGGGCTGTTTTTTGAGGTTTAATAATGTAAAAGTACCTTCCTAACAAGAGTGCAGGAGTGAGGAGGCTGAATATTGATTCAAATATTATTAATATTAGTATTTTTATAAACAAGACTACTAAGCAATTAACTTTTCACGATAAGTAACAATTATGACACCAAGGATTATCTTGACCGATTCATTGGTTATTACAACACATTGTGGTTGGATACGCCTCATAGAGGCATTTTCCCTTTAAAGCGGAAAAGTCATTCTGTCGGCTACGGCGTAGCGTTAAGAAAAATTGTTAGCGGATGAATGGCCACCACGCCACAGGGTAGTATCACGAAAAAAATTTTAACAAAAAAATTAACTGCCGAAAAAAACGGCACTAACACAAAACGAATCGACCAAAATCAATAGTGCACTGAAAAGAAAAAAAAAAATTTTTGTCTTCTATAACGCAAGTCACCCTACAATTACAATTATGATCAATTTCTATGTACCTAATACAATCGCTAGGCTTATATCAATTAAATTACATCTAGATAGTATGAACTATATACATACTTCTGAAATCAATCACACAAATCTGCGTATTTATATATTTACAATCTGTTATTTTTGGAGTCGGTGCCAGCCTCATACAAACTTGAGCACCTTAGTGAAGAGTTGAACGCAGCACTTTCCAAAACTGCAACCTCCGCCAAGCGCCCAATACAAGGTGCTAATTGTAGATCAGATTTGCTACTTATGAATTGACGTATAAATGAACTACACTTTTACGTTCCGTACGAATATATTTATTTCTATTACGGGACTGAATCTGTTGGTGCGTGATTTGAAAACTGTGTAAATACTTAACATACCTGCTTAAAATTTGTGTTGCGTTCGATAGAAAAGAAACAGGCGCTGTGACCGTGGCTAAATCGGCTTGGAGAGTCCATCTACTCCTCCAACTATCTATTTAATATACAGGTGTCCCTAGCCGCTGAACAACACCGAAACGCATACGCCGAAACACCGTATCGCATATGCGTTACGGTGTTTACAACCAGTACATATAAAGTATAAGAAATAATCAAATTACTTTTTGTTAGCACAATAACCTCTTGCTAGCTTGGGGAAGTATGCGATCACCCCGAAAATATTTATGTACTAGATGAAAACAAAGAGTATAATAAATAATATATGGCTAGGGCAAAATAGCAAGTGGGAAGCGGTGCCTTGCTTAGCGCAATCCATCAGCGGAAGGGAAAGCATTGAAAAGAATTTTAAGGTCGCTGCGCATACTGTTGAACTAAATCTCTTTTGATACCGCGAGAGCGTGACAATAATCCCCTGCAATGCAATGCCGCGGCCACTTGGCCTCGGAGTACGAAAAATATCCTCTGGCTTCCCTTCCGCCTCGCACGCCTTGAACCCAGAGTTGGGCGTCCCGTGCGTCCCTGGCGCTGGCGGACGCTTGCGGTATAGCAACAGACTTTTCCTTATCAATTTGCAATTGGGAAGCAGTGCATTCCTTAACGCAAACCGGCGGACGGCGGAGGAGAGCATTGAAAAGGATGGGAAAGGAAGGAAGGAAGGACACACTGATTAAGGAAATCTCTTTTGATATCGTGAGAGCGTGACGGGCACCCCCGCCATGTTGCGGCCAGTCGGCCTTGGAGCACCCAAAATATTATCTGGCTTCCCATCCGCTGGTTTGCTTGGAGTCAGAGCGTAGCGCGTCTCGTGCACCCTGGGGAGTCCCGTGCCATTCCGTGGACGCTTGTGGTATCGCGAGAGATTTTTCCTTGTCAATGTTCGCTGCGGCAAAAGAAGCGTCTTCGAATCGGTGCCCTACCGTCCGCCGGTTTGCGAAGGCCTTAATATTATTCGATAATTGTAAACTAAACCTAAACCTAAACCTCCGGCATGTCGACCAGATTAGCTGGTGCTGACCAGTGAAGATGACGGACGGTGCTGGTCAATCAGTAAATAGGCTCAGGACCACCGCTAAAATGGAACAAACAAAATTTGTATCTCCCTTCTCCCGCACGCACTTACTCGTACATATGCGTCTATTTACCTCTTTGTTCTCCGAATGACCTAGTGCGATAGAGAGGGAGATACATAATTTCGATGGTTTGATTTTAGACTTGCGTACCTAAATTAAAGTCACTATTTTGAACGAATTACAGGTTATTTACCGATTTTACTTCAGGGAATAAATAAATAAGTAGGTAGGTAATTACTAAATACAATATAAATACCCGTCTGTGATTATTTGTAATTCTATATTCCGCCGCTTGTTCCCGCTGACAGAACCGAATAATATTAATTGAATATTCCCAACAGAACTATGTAGGTACACTATAAGCATATATCTCTTCTCAGCTTCTCATACGATACATTACAATATTCTCAGGTATTACACAGATCTATGTTAAATTTGTATGCCTTTGTTCGATTTCAATTAGTTTTTGACGTGCAAAGCTCGATACTCGATTTTGGCAGAATCGTGCTTCATAGCATGGCAGCCATCACAGAGCACGGACCTCTTTAGTGTGACAACCTTACATATAGAGGAGCCTTCGGCTTTGATTCTCATAGAAATCGACCGTGTCAGGTAATTTTGACATGTTATTGTCAAAACTGCCATACGTGCTATTCATAGGGTTGTGATATGGGTCGATATTGTATATCGATAGATTAGGAGCAGTTATTAACATTTCACTAAATTTACATGAAATCAAGTCATGCAAATATTTTTATTTCTTACCTTATTTAACCTCTGTATCAAAATCAGACACTCAAATGACTTCATTGTTATTTCATTTTATTACTGCGTTATAGTTTAAGTGAATTGTTTCTTATATCAGTATTCTATAATGAAGCGATGCTAGTACTATCTTAGTACAACATTATAAGAGGATATTTAATTATTAACACCAGAAGAGAAAATAAATAAATGACGCAATTTTAACTACATATTTTATTTACAATAATTTAACTAAGGGCCTGTTTCACAATCTCCAGTTACAGATATCTTTCAAATAAAACATAACGCGCTCTCTTTCTTTACAAGACTTTTATTTACAGTTATGTGACATACACGAACGGTATAGAACAGTGTGTATTAAGGGCAGTAAACAAGATTCGAAGTCGAAGACGAAATTCTTGTACGGCTCGTGATACACACAATGTTTTTCCTCACATTTGCGAGGAAATAAATAGATACAGATAAATATACAATCATTATTAGCGGTAGTTAATAGAACATTCAAGCAACACAGGAAGTGGTGTCCGCATACATAAGGTCCTCTACCTCTTCCGAAGTCCTACTAGAGAGACTAGTCCGTATACAAAAATAGATCGAAGTGTGCAAGATTTATTAGTGTAGTTGTATTCATTGTTTATGTGTCAGTGTCACCATTATTGATTGCTTTTTGTATGTATAAATGTGTGAGAAGTGCGCCTGTGTGCACGTTTCCCCTCGCAAAAATTTGGACGTTATTAAGATGTTGCTGTGACGTCTCCCTTCCAACATGTTGAAAGCCTGTGTTGCTCGAAGAGCTCATTCTGTACAATGTACTAATGAATATTCGTCGTGACTCATTTTTAGTAAGGCATATGACATACACTATCGATATCAAATGCAGCGTCGTGTCTCTTCCCTATTTCTCTTGCCCATACTAATTTTATATTGAATTAATTACATATTATTTACTTACCTGTGATACGAAACATTTGAATTTTGTTTATTTACAAATTTGCTTTTGTTGCGGCACCCGATTATTGAGCAATGTGACATTTTTGAAGTATTTTTATTGTATTATTACTCCATGACGGCCCAAGGAGTACTGACTGCTACTGACTGTCACGTGTGCGCCGAGCGCATATGCGACACACGGGTTTTGGCTTCCAAGCCGTCTCTCTATAGGCGCGTCGCCCTACGACTTCCAATCTCTTTGGCAGCCATAAAGCAAAAGAGTGAAGTGAAGTGAAGGTAACTACCTCTTGTCACAATTTTGTCAACAAATTAACACTTTCACACACAGCAATTAGAATTTTGCCAATATAAGTTGTCGACTCAAAACTCTTATTTTTTTACGTTCTTTCATTTTTTTAGTATAGTTTCATTCGGGTCTACGGTGCCCCTGCTCGGAATTATTAATTAGACATAGATAGATTAGACATCCCAACCCTTATTATATCACTGTTGCATAAACACCTATTTCATTTCTAATTGTCACTGAAACGGGATTTCATCCCATCACTCATGAAATAACTTTCCAACCGGAGGCAACAAATAAAGGAAATAATTTGGTGATTGCTGGGCATGTGCTTATGGTTAAAGACATCCTCCAAGGTGACATGACCTATATTATCAAAACCCGAGTGGTTTGCTAAACCCATGTGGCAACGACGGCGTACAGGGCAACCGTGATTGTAATCAGATTTATATGTTTCATTGCCGTTCAACAATAGTATTTTATACAATCGTGATATAATGAAGAGTTTTTCAGTCGAGTAGGCCGGCAGGCCGGCGCGGTCGGCGCAGGCGTGAGGCGCGCGCTCGGCAAAGTCTCAGGCGTCATCGCAAATAAGTATAAAATTTGTATGAAGTTCTATTATAGTTGCCTACAGCGTATCGAAATGAAATATTATAGTTGAGTTGGACTGTCTAATATCGAAAAGTATGAGCTTATAGTTTTGTCTATGTACTCGTAATTGGCAGATTAAAGTCGGCGAGTAGAAAAAAGCTTTTTCAATGTCTGACAACTTAATTTGTTTACTTTTAATATTATAAGTTATGTATACATTATAAAAGCTTGTTGTTTTATTTAAGTACTAATTAAATATTGGAGATGGAAAATTTACCAAAACACAGCAAATATGTGACTTACTTTTTGCATCTTACTTCAATGATCCACTTATTTATTTGCTCTTGTTTCCACTGTGTCTATTTTTGCAAATACGACAACAGATTTAAATACTAGGATCATATTTATCTAAAAAACGATGAATGTTTACGTGTACATTGTTTACTGCAAAACCTTTACAATTTACTTTACATAAACAGTTTCAATTTTATCCGCAACGAGCGCAGTGATCGATTGGGCTACTCCACAGAGCACGGACCTCTTTAGTGTGACAATAGTTGTGCCATACGTGCTATTCATGGGTCGATATTGTATATCGATAGATTAGGAGCTGTTATTAACATTTCACAAAAATTTACATGAAATAAAGTTAAGCAAATATTTTTATTTCTTACCTTATTTTAACCTCTGTTTCAAAATCAGACACTCAAATGACTTCATTGTTATTTAATTTTATTACTGCGTTATGGTTTAAGTGAATTGTTTCTTATATCAGTATTCTATAATGAAGCGATGCTAGTACTATCTTAGTACAACATAAGAAGAGGATATTTAATTATTAACACCAGAAGAGAAAATAAAGAATTGACGCAATTTTAACTACATATTTTATTTACAATAATTTAACTAGGGGCCTGTTTCACAATCTCCAGTTACAGCTATCTTTCAGATAAAACATAACGCGCTCTCTTTCTTTACAAGACTTTTATTTACAGTTATGTGACATACACAAACGGTATAGAACAGTGTGTATTAAGGGCAGTAAACAAGATATTACGAACGAATGTGAATTTAAGTCGCAGGTTGAGTCGAAGACGAGGTCGTAATTCTTGTACGGCTCGTACACACAATGTTTTTCCTCACATTTGCGAGGAAATAAATGAACTTACTGCAGGTAAATATACAATCATTATTAGCAGTAGTTAGTAGAACATTCAAGCAACACAGGAAGTGGTGTTCGCATACATGAGGTACCTCTACCTCTTCCGAAGTCCTACTAGTGAGACTAGTCCGGTTTGGCTCTCAAGCCGTCTCTCTATAGGCGCGTCGCCCTACGACTTCCAATCTCTTTGGGCTATCCCTTCCACCCGCTTTGCACGGTCCCAATTTTATTGTCAAAAACACTGCGACAATGATAAATACACTAAGTTTATTTTTGTTGTCGATTATTGGAAATAGTTTTTGTTAGAACATTTTTTTTGTTCTAATCCAAGGAATATTTACGTTAGAGCATTACTAGGATGTAGTCTAGGTATGTGGGATTTCAGGGTTTATCCGAAGGCTGAGGTCTTCCTGTATATATGTAGTATGGTTCTACCGCGTATTTTAGTTGCATCGATATTTATTTGGACCCGCACGCAAGTAAATTAAAAATATTTACGAAAAATATCGGCATTGAACCTGAGCTGTTATAGTAGACAATGGTGTAGGATGCTATTAGGGTGTGCAAACCGGTTTTGGATTGTATGGAAAAACCGGTTAATAACCGGTTATTAACCGAAATTTCATACTAATAAAAACCGGTTTGCACACTCTAGATGCTATTCAGTAGTGCTGCACGAATTGTAGCAATTTACAAGTAAAATTCTACCCGTGTGTGCCGAGTACGCGCTCTTTGTTAAAGTTTCATAATGCCAGTCTGGTTCCCAGAACTACAAAATAAAAATAAAAGGAATGGAAACAAACGAGGTGCCGGAGGATTGGATACATTCAATTTATAACTGAATCTATGGGTTTTGGCTCACTAAATCTGTTGTTTCGTTTAACTACAGTAGACAGCGCAGGAATGTCGAATATTAGTTAAGATCGGTAAACTATAAATGACAAACGAGACGGAGTCGGGTGCTTAATTTTAAAACGAGTTCGCAATTCTTTCTTTATCAATTTAGTTTCCTAAAAGATGTATAAAGTTTTCTAAAAAGGACGCTGTTTTACATGACTTTTATTTATGGGTCATACCTGCCGTCAGGTAATCGAACACGCATGTATGTTTTTTGGTATTCGTGCAGTAGTTCAGGTCAGATAACATACATTCACAGAACTAATATGAAAAATGGGAATTGTTTTGTGCACCTGGTTTCCTTGGTTAAACTGCGCTATGCCTATGCGTTTGTGTGGTATTTATAAAACCTTCATGAACTATGAAGTACCGACTTGTTACAGCATTCTTCCTAAGTTTAGAAGATCTCCAGACTTTCTTGACAACTTTTCTAAGAAACTCTTATAGTTCTTCTCAGTTTACAGTACAAATTTACAAAAATAAACACTCTTGTATACAGATCGAAAGTGACCGCTGTAAAACGAGAGCTGGCGCTGCGCACTCGGGCGTTATCTTGTGGCATGCCCTTTCCTGAACCTAAAGTAATGAAGGAGTTTCTGGACACGACTCATGAAAAATTAGACGTCGACAGTCTGAAGAAGCCTTGCCCCAGCCTGATCCAGTTTGTGGTATTATTTCTTTACATATAAGTATAAACTGTCTTTGAAAGTACACAATTAGCTAATTGTAAAACTGCGAAAACATAGCACAGACGTAGTGCATAATGATTTTCCTTTGTATTTTCTCGGAAACGCTCGTATTCGTCATGCTTACTACTTAAATCGACCTCGGAACTTTTAGTACTGACACTGACTGAAATAACATGATACCTACGTTCGGGCTTTTCCGTGAAAATACGAGGTTAAATCATTATGCACTACATCTGTAGGTATTTATGTGGGTTGGGATGGGGTAGTCAATACTTTTTAATTATGTGTTAATTCTGCCTCAAGCAATAACTTTAATCTTGAGAAAGCGGTTTAAACCCACGTATTTTCATTGCCAGGCGTGACATTTTTCGATTGCACCGGGCAGTCAGCATCGGACAGGACACAGTGAAATGAAGACATGTGACGCCTATTGTGATAAAAATACGTGAGTTTTCACCGTTTTTAGGGTTCTGTTGTCAACTAGGAATAATATTTATAGTTTCACCATGTCTGTCAGTCCGTCTGCGGCTTAGCTCTGTGCCCCTTAGTAGGTACTAGAAAGCTGTAATTTTGTATGAAAATACATAAGTAAAAATCATACTGACAAAGTGGTAAAATAAAAAAAATGTACCAACAACATTTCTTTAAGGTACGTTCTATACATGTAAAGAAATATATTTTCAGTAAACCCATAATCTTTTTCAAATTCCTATCCAACGATACCTCACATCCATGGGTTAAATGGACGTCCATTTGATCTGGGCATCCAAATGAATCTGCCATTTTAATTAGGTACTGTCTTTTACTTTAAATTCATGTGGGTTGGAACGTTTTTGCGTAACTACGTCCAAATCGAAAAAAGAAGGTGTACGGGAGAAAAAAAATCCCATACTTTTATTTCACCACTTTGTCGGCATGATATAAATGTTGGCAATATTTATATTCATAACAAATTACAGCTTTGCGGATGTAACGGTCACTGAGCTTACCCGCGGACAGATAGTGAGACGGACATGGCGAAACTATAAGAAAAATGCTCTAATCATGGTGTAATTTTTTTTATACTGTCCGAGTGCCTGAATACTATTAATCTTAACAATTTCACTTTATTTTCTAGAAACTTATGTCTTCTAAACTGGATTGGAGTGAAAAATACAGCGTGCAGAAGTTTTTACCTCTTTTGACTAAATGGCACCTTCAAGACAATGTTAGTCACAAAACCATTCAACCAGTAAAAATTAAGAAAAAACGAAACCCTAAAGGCAAGTATACGCGAGTACATATAACTTAACTTTATTCATTACGCAGCCGCTTTTCCGTCGCCTACAAGTTGTCTGTTTCTGTTTTTTCTTGTATTTAAAATATATCTTATAACAAAGTATTTTACGGCTATGTATTTTAGTAGCTGTGGAGTACATTGTATCTAAATGGATAACTATATATTTTGATGGTTCCAGTGCTTGTAAGAGTAGCGCGGTTTACCGTCCCGTTTAATGTCCTTTGCAGGTGTGCCTAGTTACGAGGTCCAGTGGACCGACGTCGAGGGACAGTATGAAGCCCTCATCTCGGATGACCAATTTGAAGGCAAGTATACAAAAATTGCGCATACTGTACTGACACGAAAGTAGGTTTTAACTGTCTACCTATGCTTTGCATTTGTTACAGAAACTGAAGATAGAACTACTACGTGGACCACAACGGAGCGCCAAGATTTATTACGGAAATACTATCCAGACATAGTCGATGCCTATGAAGAATCAATTAAGAAGCCTGAGAAAGAGAAGAAATTAGGCCGAAGGAGGAAAAATGATGTCGCAGGAAACGATAAGCCCAAAAGAAAATATAACAGAAAAGTAAAAAAATTAAGCGAAGAGCAAATTGCTAATCTCGCCGACTCCGTACGAAGTTGTGATTTGACAGATAAGACCCCGGGGTTGAATACTAGTAAGCCATCTGTAAAGGTCGTAAAACTTAAAAGAAAATTAAAAAGTTGCTCAAACAACAAAGGACAAAGAACTCTCAACAGTTTTATTGCAAGTAAAAAAAGAAAAAGTTCCAAGGCGTTGCATTCATTGCACAACAGCTTCAAAAATATGTCGATAAATGATGAAAGTAATCAAAATATATTAAAACCGATTTTTATTGAACATCTAGATGGTAACACCTTAGCCAAAAATAAATCCAACAATTTGCTCAACATTTTTAAATCGGCCAGCGAAAGTGTGTTCGGAAGTGACTTGTCGGACATAGTGGACGACATAGTATCCAAAGCGCCCGTCGCCAAGACTGCGAGGCTCGACCATAACATGGTTAAGCTTGTTTTTAATAAACATTCCACGCCTCGAAAGTCGGTCTTGAGGAAAAGGGCTTTAAAAGAATTACACTATAATTGTTCAACACCACAACGCAATCTAAATAAAGACAATTCTTCATCAGAAATAAACTGTAAAATTAATACCAGTTATTTCTTCGACAAGTTCTCGGAAAACCGCGACGCCTTTGAACTTTCACTGGAAAATCCCGACTGAACGACATCCGATTAGCGCGGTATACGAAGTTATTGAATGAATCGCTGATATTAACGACATAATGAAATTTTCTGTTGAAGTGTAAATGAGATGATTAAAATATATGTTTACCTTATGTGTGCTTTCATTTGTTTAGCCTGTGGATACTGAACTGTGGGTAATACTTACATACTTATATCTAAAATACACTCTTACGGTTCGAGTCATTTATGTTCTGCTACTATTCTAAGGGTTTATTTGGTTGGTCAAACTAATAAAAACCGGCCCAATTCGAGTCGGACTCGCTCACCGAGGGTTCCGCACAAAGGATGCTGGGGGCTAAGACCTTAGGTACTTAAAATACTGGTGGCACGGAACTCTCTTAGGCTTTTGGATTGTTTCCTGTACTTGTGCTACAAGCTCTTTCTTTTTGCCAAATTTCGTGATTCTCGGTCAACAGGAAGTACCTATACATTTTGATTCCCATTGCAAATGTATGGGAAATGCGACATAAACGGCCGTATCTTTTGATTGTCTTGACGTAGAGGTTTGGTTTTTTCACAGCTTCAAGGGACCGCAGACTTGAGTATGTAGTATTGATTTCAACTTGCTATCTTTACGCGTTCCCGAGATTATGGGTCTTGACAGACGTACGGACGGACGGGCAACAATGTGATTCTATAAGGGTACCGTTTTTCCTTGTCAGGTACGGAACCCTAAAAAATACTAAGGTCAATGTGGCTAATTCCGTAGTAGGGATGATCACCTGCGTTGAATACAAGCACAGTAGGTACGCAGGGTTATTGACTAGTCGATAAGCAGCAGGCTATCCTAAGTTCGTCGAGGCCCTAGGACCTTACACTTTTCCCCTTTTACCATACTTGTCTGTAATACAATCAAATAACGATCTAGTTTAGAGATGAATGATGTTTATAAACTTACATACAATTATAAATAATGAATACAGGACAGAACAAAAATTAAAACCCTTAGCTTTACAATCAAATATATTTTGAGAGAGAGAGAGAGTTCTGACAAGTAATGTCAAGCAGTGTTAAGCAAAAAGTAATTGAATTATGAATAGCAATTACAAAATGTAATTTCAATTATGAATTGGAATTACGAAATTGGAATTTCTAATTGAATTACAATTTTCACTAAATTACAAAATGTAATTCGCAATTCAATTAAAATTACATTTTGTAATTTTAATTTGTAATGCATTACTTTGTGAAATTGCAAATAACATTCACCTAGGAAAAAAAAATTGTCATTGTCCTAATATAGCTCCCTGATATATTATTAACAGTTTATCATTTACACTTACAGTTGTTAGAATCGTGTGACTGAAAATACTAAAATAAAAAAAAAACCTAAGTCCTGTCTTTAAATGGTTATTAGTACATTAAATTGTAAAATGGTAATTGTTTGTGAAAGAAATGTTTTAAGCTAGACTTATTGTTTTCCTTAACCATGCCAAGTCGGTAAATCGTAGCGATAAAATGACATGAAAAATACAAGTACTCGTATCTTTCAAACGCCCCTGTATTTTTCAATAAAATACAGTATCTTTCCTTGTGGATCTTCGGTTGAATCTCTCGCAAGTTTAAGTATATTACGTGTAAAATACAATATATATTACGCATTATTGTATTATATTTATTATATTTAAAACATTTTTTATTATATTTAAATTTAAATTATATTTAAGACGCGGAATGTAGGTATTCGTTTTCATACAAGCAGGTAAGTTTTCATTTCGCTCAGACATATCTCGATATACTTCGCTATAAAGTTTGAAATATAAATTATGACGAAATATTTATTAATTGGAATCGTTACTGTATAGGTAGCTATGTGACGTGAATGTGAAGTAAATTTTATTATTAATATATTAAGTATGTCTTACCATATCACGGGACTATGGGGTTAAGGATGCCTCACACTAGAACGGGCCGGGACGTGGCCGGGCCGGGTCAATTGATCAGTTTCTATAGAAAACGTCACGTGAGACACCCGTAATAAGCATTTTAATAGGTATTATACGTATTTTCAGACTTTCAGATTTTTCAGACGTGTATTGTCAGACTTACGTCAGTTTTGTTTTTTAGAAAGTTACATGTAATTTATAGGAATCAGATACAAAGTTTAGAAAGAAACAAAATGCACCTTTCGCCATTTTCATAACATCAAATTTACATAACGTAATTGCCTAATTCAATCACAAATTAATGTAATTTCAATAAGAAATTATTACGTAATTTCAATTACATTTCATTCTATTGCGAACATAATGCAACAGGCTTTGTCAATCATAACCACTAATTAAACCTAAGTAAAATGTTCACCCCGGATCGTAGCCGGCTCAAACGTCCCCATGACACTGGCCGCGTTGCCCCGCTGAATTGCCAAAGAGATTTGTTGAACCAGGTACGACCCGGACCGAGGATCGCAACCCCTGTCTCTGAGCCGACGACCCAACACTTTAATGAATTCCTTGGCCTCCGCACCCCAAGATCCTGCAGTTTCTACCGCAACCGGTATGAAGTCGTACGCCGGCTCCAAGACAGAGTACTTGGAATGCTTCTGCCTAGCTGCATACTCCGCAGCCGCAGCGAACATAATTCATTTCAAATAATTGCATTACATGTAATTGAAAAACAAAATAATTGAATTATGCCCAACACTGTTGTCAAGTATATGTCAAATGTGTTATATATTATATCGTATTGGATAATATATTGCCACTTTTGGACCACGTTGTTCGGTAGTTCGCCTCGTTAAATTGTAAAATTTATAGCTAAACGTTACAACAGCGTACGGGAGCCGAGTTATACATATAACAGACAAAAAACTAAAAAATATATTCCAAAAACATACTCGCCATCTTGAGCATCAACCGGAACTCTGTTGGTCCTTACATTACTTTATTTTAGCTAAAATGGACAGTTTTTAAATTTATGACAAGTAAAGTTATCCTAAAATACACATCTAAATCCAACAAATGCGATTTCGGGACGTAATATTTATAAATAACGCCAACCTGAACAATTATTCACACTAATACACCTACCTACAGGTTGTGAGATATGCATAACCCAGTGAAATTATAAATATAAAATCCTGTTATAATATTAGAGCTTTTCAAGTAGGTACTTATAGTTTGACAAACCAAGGCTGCAGTAGAACTTTTTTTAAATTTATATGCCTCCCTATTTTTTTTATACCGAAAAAAAGGGACGCACATAATTTAAAAACGAAATCTACTGCAGCCTTGGCTTGTCAGACTATAATAACAATATTACACGGTCTTTAAAAATAACTTGACCTATGGCGTTAGCCGCGTAAGCTGAAGACCCGAGTTCAATCCTCGGCTTGGCCTCCGATGGTGTTGGTCTTTTTCTTTCGTATATGACATTTATTTCAATTTATAATAGCTTAACCTACTTTACATTAATATTGTCTTCTGTTACCGCGATTGTAATTAATTGAAATTAAACACTTTAGAACGGATTAATCGCGTTTATTAACAGAATCTTGCTGCTGAGCTACAGCATGCAAAACGTGCGCTGTGGGCTAACAACCTCAAGATACCTTGTGTCAAGCAGTCCCCTCGTGTGAAGATACCAACAGTTGAGCGTAGGCCTGCTGTTTTGCCTTTTGTCAGAGGAGTTACGGACAGGATCAGCCACATCTTGAGGCGTGCTTCAATCAAGACCTATCTCAAGCCGTTGAATAAGATGTCACAATTCCTTAGGCCTGTAAAGTGTAACCTGCCTCTACAAGATGCTGGGGTCTACAGGGTTGACTGTGAATGTGGTCTATAATATGTTTGGCAAACAAAGCGTAGCATATTAACTAGGGTGAAGGAACCAAGCATCGTGGACCAAGGTCTGCAGTCTGGGAACATGTCCCTGAGTTAAATAAACCTTTTCATCTTCACCCATAATAGAAATATGCCATTTATGTATAGGTACAGATTCCAAATTTTCACAAACTGGAGTCTATTGTGCCTTATAATTCAATCTCTGATGGAGCGGTAGGAAGTCGGCACTCACATTAAAGGCAGCGGTAGATTTGACGCGAGGTTCGCGTTCGCGCCATTAATCCGCTCGTTAGTGCCAATTGTCTATCGTATATAAAACTTCGACAACTTACTCCTACTTTTTCTCGGTGTTTATACCAACTGTGGTTCTAATTCATGGATAATATTTATATAAAATACAAAATGCAAAGTTACTGTGAGGTATGTACTCAGAAAAAGTCGCATCAATGGCGAATTCAAGGTTTTCTAAGGGCGATCGAACCGTAAAATGCTACGAGAGAGTCCAAATCCTTTTGACCTCCCCTTGCGAGAAAAGGAGGCGCGGGCGGTTTGTTCACCCTTATTTCGTGAGCTCTCGCAGATGATCGGAGAGATTCGGGAGGCTGCGTCATAGAGCGCGCGCGCGAACCCGGGCGCTTCGTCATTGCGACGGAGGTTGTCGTGTGTCGGCACTGGCCCGTGCAAGCGCTCGCTCCGTACCGCACCGCCGCGCCTCGCCTCCGTGCGTCTATCTTCCCGCGAGACGTGAGTCGCGACCTCGCTCCACTGTCCGTCCGCGCCCGGCAGGGGTCTCTGGCTTGTAAACCGGTCATCTTCATCGAGTTCCCGCCAACCAGCACCGCCAGAACTTAGGTACCGGTGCAGGTATCCGCGCAGTGCATGTGCTCGTGTAGTCCTTAGCTCTGTGACCACGCTCCCCGGGACCGACGATTGTGGCGCGATGTAAAGAAGCCGCAACCGCGAATCATGTGTAAGTGGGTGCGTTGCGTATGACGATTCCCCGCATAGCGATTGTCGTTCGCCGGTAACGATTTTCCGCAAGCAAACAGCTCAAGCGAGTCTCATTCGGAATAAAAATGAATGAATTACGAAGCTACCCACCCCTGGGGAGCTGCGGTTGTATATTAACTTCTACTGGGAGTGGATAAAGCCGTTAACTTTGAGTCCCAACGAATTCTCTCTGGCGATCTCATTTGCACTAATAAATCCGAAAGAACAATAAATATTATAGTTCAATTAACTCCGCTCGCAGTAGGGGAGACTGCCTCTTTTATTACCATTAATACCAATGTAACAGGTGTGTCGATTTGTTAACCATAAACTGACCGATCTTACCAGTCGCATCAGTTTGGGGTTATGCCCAGGTATCATGTGTATTTATACATTTTTTGTTTTAGGCTGTGTTTGATGTTCATTTGGTTCGTTATTTTATTTTAACCTTCGTATTTAAAGCTCTCATTGTCTTAAACGTCCTAGTTCCAAAACCTTATTATATCTACTTGATTTATTAACCCACACTGTAATAAATATTTTGGGAACCTCTGCATATTTTTATGACTATGAGACTTTATGGTAAGTCATTAGGTATATCTATCTAAATAAGAACTAGTAAGTAAGTTATAATTGACAAAGAAGATTTAAGTATGAAGCCTTAATACCTAATGTAATAGGTAACCAATTGTAAGAAACAACCATTTACTCGTAAATTGTGCATGTATACTAATTTACATCAAATTAGCTACGTCTTAAAAGCTTAATTAACGTTATTGATTGCTTTCATACTTAGGTCCTGTTTTCTAATCATAGTTAAGTGTTAGAATACTGCAAGCGCGTTGTCTAAATAATTTTGGTCGTAAAAGAGTTATTAAAAGGCTTTGTTCACTGATTACGTAACGCTACGGCTGTAGAGATCCTTTTACAACCATGTCGCGATATAATTACATTTTATTAATTATAAATTTCTGAAACCCAGTATTGCTTGGGTACAAAAAAATCAGCAAAAATTGTTAGGGTGCCCTCTAATGGCTTAACATTAATTAGTGGTCATAATATCTATATAGTCCCGAAGCCAGAGATTGTAGGAGATTGCTATTAAAAAAGAAATCCTAGTAAACTTTATCTTTTCTATATATATTAATTTGAGCCGTAAAGGGATGTATTATTTTTACGAAGACAGAAATGGTCCACGTACGATCGAGTCGTTATAAAGTCTGGGCTAAATAAAATACACGGTGGTTCCTAGTAGTACACAGTATTTAACTTTCGTGACTATAAAAAATCCTTACAGCTTCAGTTACTCACTTTACTTCCATGTGCTGTATAATGAGTTTCATGTAAATAGGTACTAAAGGGATGAATAGGTTATTAAGTTGAAAGCTTGTCTCTTGCTTATTGCTAAAAGTATTTGCCTTAGAAGAGTTTCTGGGGGTATCAGTACGGGAAATTACAGAGGAATCCTAAAAACACAGCCCTGATGCGTATGCTTCAGTGAATTGCGCCATCTTACCGCCTGTGAAATGTAGTTAATATTTCTATGTCCTGAAATAACTAAAGCCTATTTCATTCAAATTCCTACTACTCTCACCCAGTAAGTCAAATATTTCAAAATAGAATAAAGTGACCGTATATTCCACGTATGTTTGAACTAGAAAAGATTCTGGCCTTTTAAAACCTACTTACTTTCTTGCAACTCCGACACAACACGGCAACCTTGCGCCCTTGTTAAAATGATTTCCGATGGTTAACACATTTTTTCACACGGTCGCCTGTCGATTAATATATTTTTAACACAGTCCAAATTTACGTTCACATCGCTTTTTCATGTATCATGGAGGCCCGTACCGTAAACGTCATAATTTGGAAGAAAAAACGTGGTTTGACTCTACGACCTAATGAAGTTGTTAAAATCATGTGCTAACTAAATCTAACCTTTAAATAGATAATCCTTATAGAATTCGTCGTGTCTCGTACACCGTGAACCGTCTTCATCCGGTTACCATGCTATTTTTGCCAGGCACCGGAAATAGAAATACAAAAAGAGAAGAGATCAAAGGGTAAAATTAGCTTTGTGAACTAGGTATGTGGAAATATAAATGGCCGCTTTTAAACTTGACCACCTTACAGGGTGCAGCCCGTGTAAAACCGCGAAATGTGTGGTCGAGGGTTGCTAATTCCGCGATGAAACCTAATTCACGAGCTATACATTACGAGTAATTAAGAGAAGGCCGAAATTACAATAAAACAAGCCTACGTTGCCACAGTTTCTCGTGGTGTAGTGTACCTACGTCCTCGCCGTTTCTAGCTACTTAGTTACACATCAAACGATTTTTTGCTCTTGCGAATGCTGTAGGTATGCGATCAATGATCATTTGCAGCACCTACAAAATCGAGATGCACGGTTACGCAGTATTTACTTTACGCCGGTTTCGCTTACTTGCTAATAGCCTCAATAGCAAACCTGACGTAGCTCCTGCGTCCTCAAGAGGAGAAACTAAGGCAAGATCACTGTGGAACGTGGAAGTTTTGATGGAGTATTCATTAGTGTTGCTATCTCACTTTTGCATGTTCGTAACCTAGACAGCATGAAAGATACAGCAAACTGCCCGTAACTGTATTTAAAAGTCCCTGTAGGCCGAGTACAAGCAAGGGGATGTCACTCCGCGTTTTACGTTGACACAAAATCTTCCGCCTACGGGTGGCATAAGCTGTCAGGGTTCGCGCAACGCGCATTACCTCACAGTTGCGGTTAGATATATTTATTTTTCAAACACCGCATACTAATTTATAATTTGACAAATTAATAACAATACTTATAAATAATCAATATAAACATTTAAAATGTGTTCTAATAATACAAATAATGATCCGATACATATTTTGTTCCTATTTATATGTTTATACAAATTTTTGTACCACCATACGCACAGTCGGGACAGCATGATGACAACCCTAATGTAAATGTCATCTGATTAAAAGCGTATATAAATAAATAAGAAATCACATGGTACCACTAAATGTCATCTTGACATTTGCATGCTTGACAAGCTAAACGTCGAGTAACGTGTAGGAAAGAGAAGCTTCTGTACTATGTTTTTAGTAGGTACTATTACTTATTCTGTGGTACAAGTAAGCCGCGACAGTATCTTGCGCGCGAGAAAGTCTCTTCTTACTCGTCTCTTTTTTACTGTAACCAAAAATAAAAGATAGGTATAACGCCTTATGGAGGAAAATGAGTTTGTACAGTATACGGAAGAAGTATAGACAAGTAGTCTTTCAATGCTGTATGATTAATATTGCGATAAGCGAATTCTAACCGCAGTTCGATTAGCTTGGGACTGCGGTCATTAATAGTTATTTGTTATACAAGTAAGCAAAGTACCTAGTTGATTCCCTCTCGTGATTTCATTGAGCTTTGAGAATTAACCCACGAGTTTAATGAGTGGCTCCATAAGTGGAATCGCCAGCGTGGCGAGAGTCTCATGGCAGTAGAGGCAAACAAACATTACTGCCGAGAGTAATACAACATTTTTCACCAAACCATCTCGGGGAGAACACAAACTGTAACAAAATATAGAAGAAGCTACACAAATTATATAGTAGATTACTTTGCCTTACATGTGGTTAAAATGCCACTTCTTTTTACTGGTCCTTTCAAAGAATAATGAGCACCTTTCCGAGCGGGTGTGGTGTAAGTTTTTTGCCAAAATAAATCCAGAAAACCGGATTCTTCCAGACCAGGACTTGCGTGGGCTCAGCTCGTGATTCTGATTCGAATTAGCCCAGATCTAGAAGAATCAGGTTTTCGGGATTTATTTTGAAAAACGCACGTGTATAATAATACTTCGTCGGTTGTAGCATTTCGAGTAGTTAGACAATTTGAGGCAGATTTTGATATTTGAGCGCTCGACTCCGTCAATTAAGCGGCTCTGTCAGCAATTTTGAAATGAAAGTTTAGAAATACGAGCGAAATAAATTAAAATCTTGTGTCAAAATAAAGGTAACAATCTTAAATCTGCTATAATTAATAACTACCTTATTTAATTGCGAATGTTCGAATGTCTAAATTTGCCTCCTGGTATTATACGAGTACACCTACAATTGTCATTATCACGTTCAGTTCCAATAACCTAAGATGGTTATCCACGAATGTCATTCATAAGATAATGCTATAAGTTGATAAACTGAGCGCCTTGTGATTTCTCACTCAAGTGCGACAGAGAGGTGAAACTTCGTTCGTGGTTCGTGGTAGGCCTTCTGACAAGTTGCACGGATAGCGCGACGGTGACAGCTGCCAAATGCAAAGACATTTGACAGAACTGTTTAAAATTATCAGACATTGTCAGAACGTGCCGAAAAACGATCGTCTTATCCAGCTATTATCAGGATATCAGCTTGGCATCTTAGCCCCGCTGTTCTCCGTTTGTATTTTCAACCAATTGGAACCCTAGACCACTGTAGGACTATGTAATAGTGATACTATAAATCAGATTGTAGGAAATCTCTTACTGTTTGTTATTTTGACATGGTTCTAGAGTGGCCTAGGGTTCCATTTAGTTGACTGTAGACGCTTTTAGCTACTTACGTATTTCTCCATGTTATCGGCTACGCCCGTAGCGCGTAGCACCCGCAGGCACTGAGTGTGTTAATATTTATAGTATGTATTATAATGTTTATTACTTTCAGTGCCAATGACCCGATATCAGGTTCTCTGTTCGTGGGCGCTTTTTCTACAGTGCGACAGAAAAGGTAGAAAATTAAAAAGTGGCAACATCGTAGTGTCGTCCCTTTCCAATCAATATATATATTATGTAAGAAAAAGGGACGACACTACGATGTTGTCACTTTTTAGTTTCTACATTTTTCTGTACAGTACTGTCATTATATTATAATATTTAACACATTCAGTGCCAATGACCCGCAATCGGGTTCTCTGTACGTGCGCTTGCTTGGCCTCCGATGGACTTGGTCTTTTTCATTAGTATGTGACATTTATTTTCAATATATAGTTATAATATGATTCAATTATTATTATATTTTATATATTTTTTCCTTAATTACTCAATATCCAATTATATATTGTTTAAATGTAGATATAAGCGTATATCTACGCATGTTGTTCCCCGTTCACAGTTTCTATTTATATGTATAATATGAACAATTGAACAATAGACGTGTAACTTTTTGACGAACAAAGTACCTCATTCTCAAGTATGAAGGGATTTACCGCTTTCTGCCGTACTGGGCCTCTATTGTTATTTTTATTGTGCCTGCCTGAGTGTCCGTGAACCAGCTGAGGGCGTACCTGTAAGCAAGGCAGAAATAATAATAGAGACGTGTAGCGTGTAGCAAATTACGTTACCCGTGATTGTTTACGAGTATACGGTAACATAATTATTAGACTATTTATATACTACCTGAAGGCTATCAGTGATAATTTCACTATGTACAGTCACCTGCAATAGTATATGACGCTGTGAAGGCCGCAAAAATATGTGACACGCTCTTATGGCGGTACAAACAAGACTGTGTCACATATTTTTGCGGTCTTCACAGCGTCATATACTATTGCAGGTGACTGTACAGTCACGTCTATAAATATCTATACACTTTGGAACTTATTACAGGGGAAGACGGGTCAAAATTAAATACAGATTTATTTTTCTATATTAATATTTCTGTCAAAAGTAAATAAGTAGGTTAAATAGGTCAGTTTAGGTTAAATTTAGGCTCAGTTGTATGGAAGCGACCCCTCAACTGAATCGCGGTAAGACAAAGTTCTCTCAAAATTAATTGGTTTGATTACATTTTACATCAGTCTTTTGTCTGACTTACGTTAGTTTAAATGACGTTGGTTTAAACTTTTGTATGCGGGGGTTTATTCAAACTACTAATGTGATATCCATATCGTATCCTCTACCTTTGACCAATGGTGAAATGACAAATCGGCACAAATGTTATGATCTTATGATACCTCGAATAAATAGTTCTGATATATACGCCCGCAACAGCTAAACTCACAACGCCCATGTACTGAACTCTGAAAAGTCTCAGTTACAATATTACAGTTATTACATGGAAAATAGTTGGCATCGGCAACGTGGACCCGGAATGCGACAGGTATCAGTATGTCGTTTTGCCGGCTGACTAGCCTCGCTCCGGCAACGAAAACATTTGCGGAATGACGCCAGTAGCAGGCAAGCTGCAGTGGAAATAGACGTGTGTAGCGAACGCGACACTATGAATGGTCCTGACTTTTGGATTGTATTCCGACCCATCCTTCCCACTGCATGCTAGGAACACGTAAAAATGTAGGTTCGTGATATTTTAACTTCAAATTATTTTGTGAAATAGTTTACTTTTCTACAATTTTGGTTTGGCTCTTTTGCCTACTTTATTTTTACTTAAGAAACAACACTGTTATTGCCTAAGGCATAAATAATAAATTCTGATTTACAAAAAATGAACAAAGTTGAAACTGAGACAGAATATTTGATCGTAATTCAAAACCAAGAAATTAATGGAATTACTCAGTAACGTATACACCGTGCTCTTTTAGGGTTCCGTACCAAAATAGTAAAAAAGAAAGAGTTCCATGTGATTTTAACAAATTTGAATAAAAAAGTGTGCTGCCTGATTTTTGACTTGAATTAAACAAGTGACCATATACTTTATGGTGGCAGAAGTGCTAAACAACCACCATTTTTTTTAATCTGTTAATTTCCGAGTATTGCCCATTCAAAGTATACAGTGGGGTCAAATTCCTTCTTGTACGTGGTAAGACGTAACTTTTTTTTAGAAGAGGTAACGAAATAATTATAACTTTGTTTGATTAGGTAAGACATGTGGATATCATACTGTATGACAAAAGTTATCTTAATCAACTCTAAACAAAATAGTGTTCATCTGAAATGTATACTTAACTGGTAAATTTTTGCAATTTTAATTTTTCTTTTGTGTCATACCTGATGCATATTAAGGATATACTTATTTTGAAATATGAAGTACTCGCTTTGTTCATTGTATAATATTATTGTCGTAAAATAATAACTTCTAACAGAAATATGTATAGTCGTGAAAATCGGGAATTTTGAAAAGTACTCTTCTTTGACCCCCAAAAAATCCATGTGGAAGAAACAAAAATCTGATATTATCCAAAAAATATGACCGATGTCTTCGTTACTTAGATTCAGTTGGAAAATTTCTGTTATTTTCGCTCGTTTAAAAAAAAAGATTTATGCTACTTTTTACAGATATCGATACAAAATGTTTTATTATAAATTTACTAAAACGGGGCTTAATCGTGTATAAACTTTGAAAACAAACCTCCGACGTTTCAAGGGCGACATTGGCCCCGTGGTCCCGGAGAAAGACTGTCTTTCTCCGGGGGGGTTATATATATATATATATATATATATATATATATATATATATACATATATGTATACAAGCAGGGATGAGACCCCAATTTTTTACTTCGAATGGACAAGGGTCGAAAATTAAAAGATGAAAAAATCAATAGCGGTGGTTTTGCACTTCTGCCACCATAAAGTGTATTCTCATTTTTTATTTATTTTAATCAAAAAACATGCGGCACACTCGATTTGTTAAGATCACATGGAATGGCCCGGAACCTTTATGGAGCGACTCAGTCTGTCTGTCATTCTGTCACATCGTTAACTATCTCGAGAACTACTTAAGCTACCGATTTGAGATTTGGAATAGTTACTTATGAACAAAGTTAACCCAGACACATTGAGAGAAGTTTTATCATATATTTTAATTTTTTTCCATGGTTAATGCCTGATCAAAGACGGGGCAAAGATAAAGGTTTAGGTACTAGGGCATATGGGATATCATTTGAAAGGGCTAGATTTGCACATTCTAAAACAATTATTTATTATATTTTTGCATTAAAAAAATGATTTTCGTGAAAAAATTATTAAAATTACAAACATTCATAAAAAATATAAATAGATGATTTTATCAAATAAGTAGGTAGTGAGATTATAAAAGCGTTCAATAGTTAAAAAACAAATTGAAAACAACTACACTCAACGCGAAAAAACATTGAATCGTTTAATAAATTGTAACATGCGGTGCACTATGATAAAATTGATTTATAAAAAATGGCTCTTCAAAAAATAAAACTATCTTTAAAAAATACCCTCTTTAGCGATAAGACCGCCTGTTGTTTGCCTATTTTTCATGAGTAATCTATACCAGTTTGTGTTATTTTTGTTGTTTTGAGGTGCAATAAAGAGTTATTGTATTGTTGTATTGTAAAGAAACGCTAACGTAGTGTTTTGTTTCACATAAATCTTAATCAAGATGCAATTCGCTAAATATGATGTATTGCTACGCCGTAGCTCGTAGACGCAGGCGTAGAATTCATATTGTGCTACGACCGCTGAAAACGTTGCTACAACCAAGCTTACTACACATTACTAGCCCTTACACATCGAAGTGGTATGGTATTTCACGTTTTTATTTTATTATACCGCCACACGGAGATCATAATTTCTTATGGTCTAAGAGTGGGTTGTTGTTTATCTATGAAGCGGGTGGAAAACGAGGCATCGCGGATATAAATTAATATTCCTCTTGGTTTTCGACTTGTAAGCACAAAGCAAAACAAAGTGTCAGCAATATTCTTATTTACTCACGCCAGAAACAAATCCACGGGTAGAGTTTTCTCTCTCAAAGTATTGAAATTAATTGTAGCGTTTACCGTAATTACGTATAGATTATTTTGATTTTTCGGAACAAATGTAAGTGTCTCATTAGTTCTTATATAGCGGTGACTAAAGGTTATAAACCCACAAAGTTTTTAAAAGTAATATGTGCAACGCTTACTAACGTATCGTAGCTTCCTCTCTCTGTCACTCTTCCTTATTAGTGTGACAATGACATTTGCGTTTCGTTAGCGAGTGAGCGTGAGCGTTTGGCATCTTGGCTACGCACCCAGGTAAGCAATGGCAAAAAGTTATACAGCCACACATTAATTCATACTTATCTATGCTCTGTCTCTAGAAAAACGCGGAAAATTTAAAATATCGTGGGCTAGCTACATTGTATTTGAATAATTCGAATATTGTGTATGGGTGATCTATGTTTTACGTGTGACATGTAACTTTAACAAAAAGTTTGCTTATGTTTGTTTACAAATTTTAGTATGCGATTTCTAAAGTAATACCTGCTATCAACATTCAACAATGTAGGTATGTACTTAATTCAAGTGTGTTTCACTAATTCGAGTAACTCGGGTAAAAGGCACCTATTTCCGACTCGCACTACTAAAATACCTCGTCAGAAATACGTGCCTTTCAGCCCTTGGTTAACACTCTACTATTTATTTGTGACAACTATATTTTTTACTCATTACAAGAAAATTGTGCTCTTTACAATATCCTAAAGACCGTACCGTTAATTATGGAAACAACTTGGCCGTTTTTTAAATTGTATTTGACTTTGGACATGTGGTTAATTAGTGCTTTATTAAGGTACTAACTTCATTCTGTGAGTTCCATGTAAAGCATAGGGTTAGACAAAATTGGCTCAATCATCCCGAGTAACAAAAACAAACGTGGACAAATACTACAAAAAAAATTGCGGTATGCGAAAAAGACTATGTTATAGGAAAAAAAATCGTACTATGCAAAACGCAACGACACATGATTTGTAAAGCGAAACATGTGGTCATAGTCTAATCATATTCTATTTGCTAAATATCAGTATCTGAATCTGTGTTATGGTGGCCGTTTAGAGAATATGGCATGTCTTACTAACGCACACTCTGACTTTAATATCGAATATACATATCATATAGCGTTTCTATCGACCTGCTCTAGCGACGGTTCAACGCCTTGAATGTCCGTTCCCCTTTGGTTTATAACTGATTTTTTTATCTGCGTTCCTCATCCCTCTGTCCTCAATCCAAAATGTTGCTCAAAACCTCGTTTTAAGGCATTCATATAAAATCACCACATTTATTTTGTGGATGCTTAATAAGGAAATCACGAAGAGGACTCTTAAATAATATGTTTTGGCAGCATATCAACCTTTTGTTTCTTTAAATCGTACCAATGAGCCAGTAAAATAGTCTCAAATTGAGATCGATACGCACTATACAGTATACTATAAAGTCCCTTAAATAAATAAAAATTAAACCGCTTTCTATCAGAAATCATTTGTAATAAACCCTCAGATCATACCCTAAGAACAAAGTAATACAAAATAAGTTACACCAAGTTTTATCTGTTTCCATAATTTACGATACGGTCCTGAGTATTAAAAGCAATAAATATTGCTGTATATAATACAATAAATCTAATAAAGGGAACTAGATTTTTTGCATCTCCGTACATGGTCACGAGATAACTAAAGTTTGCAGGTATATCGGTAACGCCCTCCCACGCTCTTTCTTGTTCCTTTATTATCACCAATGGAACTCACTCGAAAGTCACCTCAACAAAACACACCCATAGTTTATATGGTACCTAATTATAATGTCTAGGTAACCGCGGTAGTTTAAAAACGTGTTAATACATATTATTTTATGATTGCAGCCAAGCGAAAGAAGCGAATATTAAGTGCTACTTAGTTCTGTATTATGATTGGTTATGTTATGCGCAGGCGCAGGGCGGTGAGCGGGAGTTGGCGGGGGAGATGGCCGCGCCGGCGCCGGCCAGCTGATAGCATGCGGGCGGCGCGCGCGCCCGCCCCGACCTAGCCGGACACACCACGACCGCCACGTTCACGGGTACGCTACATTCATTTTACCTACGTTCAGTAACCAAAGGCATTACCAACCAGCAGGAATTAACGGAACTGTAATCTTAACATTACCTCCTGAAAACAGTAGGTTATGAGTTTAAATTTGGAACAGCTGTCAAATTCTATTCTAGATTCAAACGCCGCCATTCCGAGCAGTCATTTGTTTCAACTTTTTGTAGTGTTTATGGCGTTAGCCGCGTAAGCTGAAGACCCGAGTTTGATCCTCGGATTGGCCTTCGTCGGTCTTTTTCTTGAATTTATAGTCATTTGTTTGTTGGACTTTTACTATTTACGAGTAAAAAATTGTGCAAAATTTGTCTGTGTTCAATTTATTTTTAATTGCATTATTTTAATATATGGTATACGTAAGCAGTACAATCATTGGCCCTTTAAGGTGAACCTCGAGTTTCAACATTTTTCCTTCCCAAATAAAATGCTAAATAGTAAACCTTTTGATGACAAGTTATCTCTAGAAATGTTGAGAATTTGAATAAATCACAACCATAAATATATTTAAAACCAATTGTGAAATATAATGCAAAAACCAAAACCTGGTATTATACACCTACAACTGTTGTCTTTCTTAAAAGTTTTAATTTATATAGTTAGCGGGAAACATTGCCGTGGCGTGCATTTGTTGCGAGTTAAATACAACGACAGTCGGAAAAGCGAACCAGTGGAATTAAGTTGAAATGAATACTAAAAAGGCAACGCTTCTCGAAGACAAGTTGGCAACTTTGTCGTGTGCACGCGCTCGCTCGACTATGTGCTGGGGGCCCATCCGCAGTCCCACGTTTGTTTAGGATTCTGAACCCGGCTTAATACTAATAATGATTTTTGTTTTCTAGTTTGTCAAACCTACCTACTTTCGAAAAGTACAATGCAAATTTTCTAAAAATAACAGTTGTCTTACAAAAGTTATTTCCAATAATCGACAACAAAATGAAACATACGGTATTTATCATTGGCAGTGTTTTTGACAATAGCATATTAGTGCTACTTAATTTTTTTAAATGATGACTATTGTCAACAATCAAAATGTTATAAGTAACATAAATAAAAACAATAATAAAAAAGGTGAAGAAGGTTTCATAGTATTCTATGAGGATTTATTACCTCACGAATTTTAAGTCGCATACAAGCTGCTCCAAACTCACAAATATTAATTTGTAAATTTCTTCGTGACCTCTGCACCGATTGTTAAGATACCTTGTTAAGGTTCCAATCACCGTAACGCATTTGTCCAATGACTACGTATATACACGGCGTACAAACTCGACAATCGTCGGCCTGCTTTCTGTCTCTCTGGCTTGTAATGATTCTCTTTCGGGGGCAATAGCATAAAAAATTATAGCATGGGTATTAGGTAATGATATTTACACAAGATAGGTTAAAATAAATAAACATTTGCGTAAGTAATATATTTACTCAAACATATGCTAACCATTTAATCTGAGATTCGAACCAAAAACTTCTAGTTTCGTTGGTAGGGTCACCGTTTAAGGTATGAAGCTGAGTTACATAGTTCAATTCTCAATATTCCATTCACGAGTGAAATAAAATATACCTATAGCATGAGGCTAGAATAACAGCACTTTTCTGAATAAACTTTGTTTACTACAGTTCTGGGAACTAGAATGTAAGCGCATATCTGAAAATTCCCATTCATATCAGCTTGCGATTGATTCATGCAACAGTTTTCTCTTCGTCACAGTTAACTCATTCACGGCCAACGATTTCTTGTAGCGCTACGCCGTAGCCGATAACATGCATTTCCCGCTTTGTAGCGAAAATGGTGCGTACAGGCATGACGACAACGCGTCGTCATTGGCTCTGAATGGGTTAAATTAAAACACGTATGTGTTTCACATATGTCAAGAACAAACAGGCACTGGTGTTTTATTTCACACTTACAGCTTAAAAATAATAATTTGATAAATACAGCAACAGTTATGTTTTAATTGAAGTTTGAAAATATACAAAAACTCTGTAAAATCGTCAGACGCGTTATGTAGACTGGAAAACAATGCACAAGCCGTTAAAGCTACAACTATGGTTGATTTGTCATGGAACTCCACTAAGAGAGTTTTTAAAAGTTAAGCTTTGAGGGGTGAATGTGGGGTTGACCATTTTAAAAAACTTGTAAAATTTCTGATTTTCGCAAGAAATTGCTTAATTTACTTAAGAAAAAACAGAAACACCATATCTGTCTTTGAAAATTGAGGAGTTCCCTTAATTCATCATAGATCCTATCTTCAGATCAGCACCAAATTCCAATGAGACCAAACTGGAGGTAACTCCTTACAAACAAAAAAAAAGGAGTAATTGGTAAACATAAGTCATAAAAAAATACAAACAGACAAACATATAACCGCCTCCGTCAAATTCTCCAAGTTGGTCAAAAAACCGACTTCAATTGGCCTTCTCGGTAAGAGTAAAGTTTCGTTTAGCGTCAGTTTACATCAAAATGTCTAAATGATGACCATCCCTAGTCTTCATCATCAGGTTCACTCTAGTAAAATGATGGCCTCAGTAAGAAAAAAAATATTGAAAAGCTCAATTCCTCATGAATTTTATTAATAAAAATAAAATTACAATCAAAAGGAACTACTTTGACCGTATTACCATACAAACACAAGTTGAATGTCTCAGATTGGATTATAGAGCTGGGAATGACCACGCAGTTCCTTTATGCCACCCCTGATCTGCATCATCAAGTCGACTTTACCAAATTAATTTATATTTTTAGCAAATAAAAGCTAACACCCTAATCAACATGCATGTGCCTTTCAAATTTGAGGAGTTTCCTCAATTCCTCATGCATTCCAACATCAGAAATGGATTTAAAAAAATGATCCAATGTGAATCCATCATCTTTCAGAAAAAAAACAACACCGATTATTATACGTAATAACGGTATTCTGAGGTAATAAACATTATTAAAAAAATATAATCACAAGAATTGAGAACCTCCTGGAGATGGATGAGTCCTGCTGAAATATCTGGTGGATGTAGAAATATCCGAGGTATACAACCTCATGATTATATTTTTGTTAAGTACTTTATTATGGTCAACGTATGTTTTAAATTCTAACGAACTGTGTAGGTAGAATAAAACGTTCTGATGATTCACAAACTAAAGTTAATTTGAAGCGATGTTGCGGGTCTTCCGCTATATCGAAATTTGAGACCATAAAATTCAAGAGGCAAGCAGGTGATTGATTTCCATAATTAACGTTGTCTGCAGAAGAGCTCTCATTTTTGATTGGCTGCCGAATATTTATGATCTTGGAACGTCGACCGTTTGTGGTTGACGAGTGACGGATTGCGGTAATTCCAAATGTCGGTTTCTGGCTTTAAGGTTAGGAGGCGGTTAGGTATATAATCGTCAGTATTTTTAATGTATGTTCACCGATTACTCTTAGCTCCTTCTTTCGATTTAGAAGAGTTTTTTTGTTCGAAAGGGGTTACCTCCAAGTTTGTCCCATAAAATTTTGGTTCTAATCTGATGATGGCATCCATGAGGAATTTAGAAAAAAAACTCAATTTTCGAAGGCACATAAAAGGCGATTTTGGGGTTTTCTTTTGTGAAAATTATAAATTTGGTGATATAGATCTAATGATGAAGACTAGGGATGGCATGTGGACCCCAGGTGCTGGTGTAGGACCCCCTGTGTTGACACCCTAACCCCGTCACATCTTCGCGGAACTACAGCCAAGGCCGGTGCGGCTGCTGAGGCGGCGGAAAAAGTAAAAAAATGCAAATATAGGGGTCTCGGCGGCGAATACAACTTTGTTCCCCTCGGCCCATGGGGTTCGAGCGCCCACACTCTCTTTAAGGATATTTCAAAGAGGCTTGTGGGCGCTACCGGCGACCGTAGAGCTGGCAGCTTCCTCGCCAACGCATTAGAGGTAGTATTGCAATACAGCGAGGAAACGCTGCCAGCGTCTACGGTTCCATGCCGAGGGGGGAATATTTACTTTAACATTTATTTTATTTTAGTTTTATGTGTTTTTGTTGTTATTGAAATAAAGCCAATAATAGGCTACTTGAACTTTTTTTAATTTGGTCTTTTTTTTAAATCATTTATTCTCGAAATATATACAGTAAGTGTAAATTACCTAACTACCTACCTCTACCTACCTTAAATCTAAAGTAGGTCCTTGAGGCATTGTACCTAGGATGCTGGCGGCATTTCCTCGTTGTATCGCAATGCTGATTCGTTGTGCGAGGAAGCCACCAGCTCTTCGGTCACCAGTAACATCAACCAGACGTTTCGCGATTTCTACGAAAAATTTGCGTGCGCTGGGACCCGCTAATTTGGTCTTATATTTTTAATCTACAACTTCTTCTTCGTAATGGCCAATTAAGAGAAAAAATATATCCATATTTTATAATGCCCTGGAAAACTGCAAATAATATTTTGAAAGTTTACTTTTGCGTATTACGGCGAAAACGATGTCGAAGTTAGCTTCGACGAGTATAATGACGTCACTACATGGACGACAGCGTTTTCAGAGTTCAAAATTAAAATATGAATACAATTTTTTAATTGAAAATACGTATATAGCCGTCGTACACTTTTAATACTTACCCGAAATCAACCAATATGGGGTTCTTAAGTCAAATAATATAGACATTATCATTGTGGCAAATTTGATATAAGTCTAGTATTCAAGCCGAGTAGTATTCGAGTAGCCGTAGCCGAGCCCCCTTATCCAATTTAAGCAATTCGTGTTTGGTTAAAGTGGCCAACGCTGCTTGTGGCTTAACTTCAAACTCCGGTAAATCCATTCGACCCTCTCAGCAAATGCCTACCTTATTACCTTTTCTTAATACCAAAATCGCATAATCAGATGGAATTAGCCGACTTTGAAGTTAAGCGACTCATGCATTCTAAACCGATAATAGCGTTTTGGCTTGGCACCGACGTATCAGCTACCAACTGATATCTGGTGTCACCTCCATTGTTTGATAACTCATCTTTTCCGAACCTTCAAGCAAATAAAGATGAATACATTTCAATTTTCACTTTTAAGTTTTATTGTTGTAAAAAAGTTTTTTTTTGATATTCTAGAGTTCGCAATCAAAGCGTAGCTGCGTAGCGTAGGTACAGCAATTGTGTAATAAAACTTATCAGAAACTTTTCAACCTTCAGTTTCACTCATTCATAAGTGTCCACTGAGGGCTAACTATCGTGCTGAGGCATACCTTTTTTTTACAAGTTTAGTTGAAATGTTTTTGGTAACTGAAATTTTGTTTTATTACGCAGCGGTTAAAACGCGCCTAAAGCAGTTAAAGCCAACTTGGGTCCTATATTTTTTATATTTAAAACGGCCTTTAAACATAAAGTTACGAATGCTCCGTTGGCCAAGTTAAGCAGGAACATAAAATATAAAATCCCACTTTCCGCAGCCAGACTTTTGGGTTCGGTGACCGAGTTTTTAAAATATAGCTATTTATGTACGCTTACAGATTGACATAGTACTAGTAAGGGCATGTAGAATGACTCGAAATCACCACACGTTGGCGCTCTCTTTATTATTTAGAAGATATACCTTGAGTCTCGTAAATCACAACTTACAGTCGCGAACCGGGATTTTTGAGCTAATTTTGAACTATATTTCTAACTTTTCCGTGTAATGCAAATCGGTATGGCAAATGTCAATTGTTATCTTTTGATAACATCGATCTTTCATTACACGGCTTAATTATGAAAAACGGCAAGTGGTTCAATAACCGTCCGCGAGTGGTTCGCGACCGTACGTAAATAACACTACTAACAAATTTAAGGTACACTACACACGCCTTCAAAAGTGCATGGGCAATGTATGAATAAATTCATTCATAAACTGCTCATGCAATTTTGAACGCGATACTACATATTAGTAGTGCAGGGTGCGTAGACAAGAAGCCAATCGTTCACGCTCCGTAGCGTAGCGTAGCGTAGTTGTCTCTCTCTATCACTCGTCCTATATTAGTCGATAAAGACAGTTACGTTTTTTTGCTGCTGAGCGTTAACGATAGGCATCTTGTGTACGCACCCTGGTTTCGATTGATGAATCGTATTTAATAAAATTACTCCCTACATAAACGCTAATAGGTTAGTAAGCGCTTTATAAAGCGGAGCGGAGTATGTTGGTATTAGTAGGTACATAGTATGCGTCTACATGATTATTTGTTAAATTAAAGAAACACTGAGTTCACCGAGGAATTCCCATAGGTATGTAAATATTAACGGTTTATTTTGACATGTACTATGTCATGTAGAAACGCCACCGTTAATCCAGTCATTGAACTGAGAGCATGCATGGAAATTATGATTACTTGAGAAATAATTTATAATAACACATCTATCACACGTGCCGTACATTTTGTAGACTTAACGGTTTACGTGAATAAGTTGTCTTCTGCTTCGGTTTTAACAGATAGAAGACAAATTGTCGTCATGTTCACAAACAATAAAAATATTTAATATCGTAAATTAAAAAAAAAATACTTTGTGGGATTTTTGCATAAAGTATCTATTAATATCCCGTATATGAACGTAATTTGAGAAAATCAGGCTATTATAATATAATGTCTGTCAAAACCGTATATTTCCTTGGTTACGTAGCTTCGCGTCACAAACACGCTTATTATTTCACAACCACGTCACGCCTGTCTCCGAATTTGTGTGTGTCAATGTGTGAGGTACCTCCAAGGTAGTTAGTTCCATTTGATTTTACTTCAGATCTAATGATGGCAGCTTCTTCGCCCAACGCATTAGTATTGCAATACAGCGAGGAAACGCTGCCAGCCTCTATGGTACCATGCCGAGGGGGGAATATTTAATTTAACATTATTTTATTTTAGTATTAAGTGTTTTACTTGTTATTGAAATAAATAAATAAAATATGATGGAATGGAATCTGGATATTTTTGTATGTAAATTGATTAACTGAAACTAACTCAAACTTTAACTTTTACCGAAAATGCCATTAAAAGGCGGTTTTTATTCTTAAAAATTATTTTTTGCACTAAGTTCTGACGTACTAAGTAGATGCTAATGCTAACGCCTTATTAAGTCTAACTAAGCGATTAAATTGATGCAATATTACCAGTCAAGTTCATATAACTATAACATGTTTGTCGATAGTAAAAAACAGTACCTTAACCTATGAATGAATATGAATGAATTGAGCACATTCTCTCAGAAACTAACAAAACACGCAAGTGATGCAAATCCTCGATGTTTGATGCTACTTTCCCCCTAGGTACTACGACGTCGTACGTTGTGTCGATGTTGTCTCTTCGATATTTCAGTGAAAACACTCGCTTTCCGTGCTTTCGTTAGTATTAACATTTGAAAAATAAAATAGAAGGAGACGACGGGTATGCAAAAAGTGGGTTTATTCCCTAATGATTTAAAAAGCTTTAAACAAGGAGGGAACGGGAGGGAAGCCCGGACGGTTTGCATCAGTAGTTGTAGGTATCCACAGTATAAACCATCGTGTAATTTTAAACTTTATTAAGGATCTTACCAGTTGCCTGCTAAATTTGAATTGTAGATCAGCTCCAATCTTTGCATAACAATAATTTGGAATATTCCGCTCGTTCTTTTTCTCTTTTAGGTTGCGAAGTTTGAAACTGTGCCAAATTGCTGCTTTGGGATTTTTGCGGAGTGCAGCTATCTTTGATGCAAAACACTGTATAAGACTGAGCTATGATAGGCAAGTAGGTCGGTACTTATCTAAATTTTACGTTGGTAATAAGAAGTACAGTACAGTAGCCATATTTATCTATCGTATATTTTTTCAGATTAGTTTTTATACACATTTTATAGTAATTTCTCAAAAACTTAGCGATTTCAAAGATTTTTACGTGTGTGCATGATAACCACAATTTGATCAAACTAGCGTCCATTTTTAAAATGATTGTTCTGGTCGAGTTTTCGCATTAACTGGATGTGTATTAAATTGGGAAAAAATGATGCAATTTAATTTTTAAAACACAGGTTTAGATGGCGAGCAATTCATCCATCTAGGTTTTATTGTTGGTAAGATTCGATTTTGAGCGTTTTCAATAATTCATTCAGTATTTATAACATACAACAACATTGGTGTGTTTGAAGCGGGGATGTTGCAGATGCAGATTGTTTTACATTAGCGGATGCGGATATTAAGGGTGCGGATGTAAGATTAGGTAGGTACCTACTTACAAAACCAACACACAATTTGAATTTCGCGTGTTTTTAAATACCTACTCACGGGTTCGCGTTTCATAATTTTTGCAAGTAACCCATCAACTTTCAAAATTAAAATTGTAGAGGTACTTAAAATACATTACATTCACGATGACGCACAGATTTGTCAAATCTACCCTTGAATAGCATGGCAATACTCGTACGAACCAAAGGTCGCGTTTTTATGAATGACGCGACACGATCGGTGTAGATATGCGCGATAAATTACCTATAATGAATGATTCCAACTCTGCACTATTAAAATAAATAATAAAAATAACATCGGAATAAAAATCTACTTGAGTAGTGTTTCTGTCTTGCATTTTTTTTATCAACTTCACCGCTGAACAAATTGAATTCATTCTGGTTTTCGGGTGCCTAGATTTGAGGTGGTTTTTCAATGTAGGTAGTTGTTGTACGCCCTTTCCGAGATATTTTTTGACATAATTTACATTGAGCCTTTTCCTGATCATGTTCGTTATAACAAGTCCAAATAGCATTTCGCGCCAGCCCCATTGGTTTTATCAGCCAAATGAAACACTAACATCATATCTAATCATTCATATCACAATGTAAATTAAGAATTAAATTCACTAGGTACCTACTCATATTACAACACTCTTCACCCTACAATAGCACTTCAACACTAAAATCAACACAAAACAAACTCGTCATATCTTGTTGCTATCCGTCAAGGTAGTGAAGAACTCGAAACTTGATCGACGAATCACGAACACGTAACAATACTTATCCCTATTGGCGAAATCACCTAGGTACTTTACCTAGCACGTGCACCATCGCCGGGAAGTTCCTGTACCGACTTTTTCCACATCCGCATCAGCATAAGCTCCGCATCGATTTGATGCGGATGCGAATATTCGCAACATCGCTGATGTGGAGTCCCCAATCCACATTGAGAAAACGTGATCGTAATGATACAATAATTTATTTCATGGTATAAAGCCTAATTTCACGAATTTTGAATGAAATGCATGCAGTAAATAGCAATATGATAGATTTTTTGCAGGAACTGTATAACAAAAACGATTAATAATGATAATTATGAAAGAGTAGGTGGCGGCACATCAATCACAGGCAATCAAGAGCTAAGTTTTATTATAAATAGTAAGTAATATCATTTTAATACCCTATTACTAAGACTCCGCTATCCCTCCGTCCGTCCGTCAGTATTTCGCCAGGCTGTATCTCATGAACCGCGATAGTTAGACGGTTGAAATTTTAACAAGAAATAAACTCTATAACAAGAATTACAAAAAAAGAGAATAAAATGAATATTTAAAGGATGTTTTTGCTTGATATAATTGCAACGCGTAACAGGTAGACACTTGAAATGTATAAAAAATACTTCGTTATATATATATTAGTTTTAAAACTAAATAATTAAAATTAAAATAAAGTAAATATTTAAGCAGGGCTCCCATAAAACTAACGTGATTTTATATGTAGATAATGATACGGAACCCTTCGTGCAAACCCTTCAAGTCCGACACGCACTTGGCCGGTTTTTTAAATCGGCGTAGTCAAATTTTATTCCTAAACGTCTTTTTACATCCTTGGACCATATCATTTGTACTCCATGTACCTACATACTGTGTCCTGTTTTATCGTCATCTAAGTTAAAGTATCATTAACTAGAGTAGGTACTCTGATACGAGTATCAATTCAAAGGAGATAAGGAAGGTCGGGCTCAATTCCGTCCAAAGGGCCATTACATCAACTCCTCTTCTTACTCCTGTATTAAACATTTTATCTGATGCAAAAATGCGCGTGAAAATACGCCCGTGCCTTTGTTATCAGGATTTTACAAAAATGTACTAGCTATTAGGGGTAGTTTGGCACCATTCGTACACGGGGAACATTCATACTTTGTCGATAGGTATCTCGATTTTGAAAACTCGCTGAGACATATATTTTGCATGGAGAACGTTTTTGTGTTTTTGCTATATCAAAGTGATTTTATGATGTATCTTTAAATGGCTGTATCCGTTCTAATGTTTACTACAATCGCAATGTTCTTTCTTGTGTTGTGCTTAAATATATGAACCAATCCCATCTATATATATATAGAAAAGAAGAAACTGACTGAATGACTGACTGACTCACTTACTGACTGACTGACTGACTGACATATCAACGCACAGCCCAAACCGCTGGTCCTCGAGATTCCAAATTTGGCACGTAGGTTCCTTATGAAGCCCAGAGGTGTACTAAGTAAGAATTTTTCGAAATTCAACCCCTAAGGGGGTGATTTGGGGTTCCAATGTTTGTATGGGGAAACAAGATTAGTTGGACTATTCTATTTGAAACTTTATAGGAAATTTTTTACAAGAATTTTTCGAAATTCAACCCCTAAGGGGGTGATTTGGGGGTCCAAAGTTTGTGTGGGGAAACAAGATTGAAACTTTACAGGAATATTTATAAAGATAAATGAGTTGACACCTGTTTCAGGGTTTTTAAGAAAACAACCCCTAAAAGGCGGAAAAGGGTTTAAAAAGTAAAAAACAACAACATGGGTATCGTTTTTATTGTTTGTCGGGTCGCTGATTACAAAAACAACGTAAATTTTAACATCCAACGTGGCGATTGTTAAATATCATCTCCCCAGTTGGGGCGCGATGGGGTCGAAATCTAAAAATATCACTACGGGTGTCGTTATATGTTTATTTCTGGTTCTAGAGATTCCAAATTTAGCACTATGATTTCTTATAAAGCGTAGGGGTGCACAAAGAAAGGAGTTTTCAAAATTCATCTCCAAAGGGGGTGGAATGGGAGTACAAAGTTGAAATGAAATGATCTTTATTGCGTATCACATTACATCAATGAAGGAAGTTTGTATGGGGAAACAAGATTAGTTGGACTATTCTATTTGAAACTTTATAGGAGTTTTTTAACAAGAATTTTTCGAAATTCAACCCCTAAGGGGGTGATTTGGGGGTCCAAAGTTTGTATGGGGAAACAAAATTGAAGCTTTACAGGAATATTTATAAAGATAAATGAGTTAACACCTGTTTCAGGTTTTATAAGAAAACACCCCTAAAAGGGGGAAAAGGGGTGAAAAAGTAAAAAACAACGACATGGGTATCGTTATTGTTGTTTGTTGGGTCGCTGATTACGAAAACAACGAAGATTTTAAAATTCAACGTGGCGATTGTGAAATACCATCTCCCCTGTTGGGACGCGATGGGGTCGAAATCTAAAAATGTAGGCTTTTTGAGAAATTAACCCATAAAAGGGGGAAAAGTAAAAAAACAACATGGGTTTCGTTTTCCTGGTTAATTGGGTCGCTGATTTCGAAAACAATAACTATTTCAACATCCAACGAGGCGGACGTGAGATACCATCTTCCCTGATGGGGTGCGAAGGGGTAGAAATCTCAAAATATCAATATGGGTGTCATTTTTATGTTTATTTCTGGTTCTAGAGATTCCAAATTTGGTACGTAGGTTTCTTATAAGGTGAAGGGGTGCACAAAGATAGGATTTTTCACAGTAGGGGTAAAATGATGGTCCAAAGTTTGTAAAAGGGGAAACAAGAATAGTTACGACTATTTTATTTGATATGGTGTGTCGTTATCGGGTCGCTGATTTCGAAAACAACAACCAACAACGATTTTCAAATGCAACTTAGCGGACGAGAAATCAATAAAAATAAAACCTCTTTTTTGTATTACGGTTGAAAATCACGTTTAGTACGCGGGCGAAGCCGCGGGTTAAAGCTAGTAGATTATAAAACAAACATTCGTCGTCGGATATTCTTTACAATTATTTTATTTTAAATTAATTTCATGATTATATCGGGTGGGGTACCTTCATACAGTCATACAAATGTATGTACCTAGACTCAAGCTGTCCGAATGTACCCTATGTGAGCTTAAATACGTTTTACATGAGTTAAATATTATTTTTACGGGCATTATATTTTATATACATGTAAAAATTTGAAGAGAAAGTGTACATAGATAAATATCTTTCGATGATAAATGTAATGTATGCAGCTACCCCGGACGTGGAGTACATTCGTACAATATCCTTTTTTTAAATCGATATAGCTTTGCTTTGTCGCTTGGTATTAAGATTAAACTCCACGATTATCAATATCAAATAGGTGGACTATTTAGGTGTATTTAATTTATATTTATGTATTTGAGTAACAGTTATTGTTTTACAGAGGTTAGAGTAAAAACTGTACGAATGGTGCCAAACTTCCCCTACCTAACCGATTAAAAACTGTCACACGGGCGATATTAAAATTGCAAAACGGATCGTGATAGTTAGGTTTTTATTCGCATATTCCAGCTTCTATATCCCGTTTTCCCGTTTATTGATATTCCAATTAATTGGCCTTATTGCAGTCTGCTACATACATATTCGCGAAAAATATTAATTTGCTTGAGAAATTGAGTAATGGCTCACACATCCACACCACGCTACAAGTACCTGTGCAGATCCGTAATTCAATGTATCAAGGAAGTAGACAGGTGACAGGTGCCATGTTTCCCGATGGTAAAATAAAGGCGTTTAATATTTAAAATGCGAATGAATAATAAATAAATAAATATTACGGGACATTCTTACACAAATTGACTAAGTCCCGCAGTAAGCTCAATAAGGCTTGTGTTACGGGTACTCAGGCAACGATATATATAATATACAAATACATAAATACATAGAAAACATCCATAACTCAGGAACAAATATCTGTGTTCATCACACAAATAAATGCCCTTACCGTAGGGTTGCCATAAATGTAAGGACTCAGACCGGGACATTTAATAAATAACCGGCCAAGTTCGAGTCGGACTCGCGCACCAAGGGTCTCGTTCAAACTTTTAGTTGCAACTACAACTCGAAGTAGAAATTTGACGTCAGTCCAATGTATCACTCGTTTTCTCGGCATAGAGTTAGTATGCGACTTTGTTTTTGTAATTTTTTTATCACGTTCAAATCGTATTTTGGACACCATGAATTCATTTAGAAAAAAATAACAATCCTCTAAGGCGGTTAAAATTCAAAAGTTCGTTAGAGATTTTTTATTTATTTAAAAAATATGAATGGAGATAGGGATAATATTATATTTTTACTGTTACATTTATCATAATGTTAACGGTGTGTAAAAAACATATTGTTTTCCTTCGTAAACTTCGTAGATATAGGGGATGGTATTTATTTTTACGTTACCGTTTATAAATTAAATAAAAATTACTGTAAAAAAATGTTTTAGGATGTGCAAATCAAACTCTTTCAAATTATACCCCACATGACCCATTATCTAAACTTTTAGTTTTGATCCCTCTTTTATCGGGCATTTTACATTGAAAATACGTTAAAATAAATAATAAACCCTCTGACAATGTGTCTGATTTAACCTTGTTTATAACTATTCAAATTCAAATCGGTAGCTTTAGTAGTTCTTGAGATAGACTAAGTCACACCATAAGGGTTCCTTGGTTAGTTTGGAATCTTAATCGATTGGTTTGTAAATTTTTATTTAAATTAACGGTGTCAACGCACGGCCACCAAACACGCTGAATGAAAATTAAACAAGGAATGAAAAATGTTGCAGAACACCTACAATCTTAGTCAAAATAACGAATCACAAAAAAGGAGCGAAACAAATATTTTATGTGTCAAAATGATGCCAACGACAGGGATCCTACAGTTAAATAAATAAATCAATGTCTTATTATTTTACTCAGCTGTTCAAAGCTCTGCTAGCACGCGTCAAGAAACTGTTATCTATCTATATTTGAACGATGTAAATTTTACAGAAATTCGGGGATAGTACCTTTTACTAAGAGTAATGAAAGATAGGTTGAAAAGTAATTCAAGACAGGCTACTCGTAACATATTAATGGTGATGCTAATGCTAAGAATATAACTTATGTCCGCTATTTCCCGCGACTTTGGAAGTTGTGTTTTTTAACAAATAGTGAAATAGTTCGAGGAACTAAAACAAGATTTTGTTTTGACACTGTTAATCTAAATTCGTAAAAAGTGAACGAACATGGATCAGCGCTTAAACCGTTCTATCCACGTACGATTAGTCTAATAGTTAGTCGTGTTTATTCTAGGTATTTTTTTTATTAAGTCCAGTCCCCTAATAAATAAAGTAAATAACTATTATGATTTTTAAACCGGGACAATTTGCTTATCGGCCGGGACATCAATACATCATGCTCCAAACCGGGACATGTCCCAGCGTACCGGGACGTATGGCAACCCTACCTTACCGGGATTCGAACCCAGGACCATCGGCATAGCAGGCAGGGTCACTACCAACTAAGCAAACCGGTCGTCAAAATAATGAAAATTTACTTAAATTCGTGAACAAAAATTGTCTGTTCAGTATATAAAAAATGGTGAGCATATTGGGCTTTTAGTAAAGTAATAAATAATGACCGCATAATAACAATTCTACTCTTTATTCTTATTGTTAGTACCTAAGTACTTACATTTAAAATTCCACACATGCGGATTCCCTTAAAGCTTCTGAACGTATTTTTTCGATGTTTAAACATATTTTCAGGTCGGATTTTGCCTAGCATAAATTACTAAGTGGTACGTAGGTACCTTATCAAACGTCATATCGTAAAATCGAATATATGTTTACATACTTGGAAATACCTTACCAGCAGGGTTAGCATGGTTGCCATTTTATCGCTTATCACGCTATGCGTCACTTTCGCACATACATACTTGTTAGAACGTGACAGCAACGTCGGTAAACGATAAAAACCCGACCATCATAGACTAGCTGATAAACACTCGTATGGATTCGAGTTTTTATCAGCTAGTCTTTTTTTTTTCAAATGCACTTTGAAAAAAAAAAATCTAGTCGAAGTTAAGGATTGTATTGTAAATGAAACGTCTATGTATTAGCATATCTTGATTGTATAAACTGTTCGTAATCATCAAACCCATCCGTGGCATTAGTAGTAACAGTTAAGACACATTCCATCTGTATAGGACGCGAGCACAAGTTTGCGCAGCCACGGGGTTTTCCTTTTGTTGCCTTTCACGGCATGCGGCAGACGTCTCTTCTCAGGAAATTGCAATCCGTTTCATTGAAAAGCGGCCGCGATCCTAGGAAAGGTGAACGAAGTTTATGTCCACTCATGGATATTTTGCTTTATCATGTGTTGGACGTAAGTTATACATATATCACATAATACTTTTTTATTGCGAAAAAGAGGTTATTTGAAGTTTAGTCAATATTATTTGGTGTATTTCACGTCAGTTGATCGGCATACTTTATTCGTTTTCTCAGCATACTGGTAATTTTTTATGATACAGAATTTTCTTCTTCTTCACCTACGTATGACTGCTACATAAAAATAATCGCAATGACATGGTATTTCTATTACATTTTGAAGTAGGGGCGACAAGTAAGTATTTCAATCGATACTTAACGAGCCCTGAGATTTTTTTGCCCTATTTTGCCACGTGCCACGAGCCGCAGGCGAGTCTCAAAACTCAGGGCAAGCGTTTCCGAAACAGATATTTCCGCCTGTACATTTTTAAATTAAAGGCTATAGCCGTGTAAGGGAACAAAATATGCCCCTGACAGTATCAGCCAATGAGCATAGCCTATGCATTGGTCATAACGCTAGTTATTAATCGGCCAAGTATTATGTCATAATTGTTGACAGTTTCCTGGAAATGTCACTTAATAGTAGTTTATGCAACTGCTACATAATAAGAGGCACACTCGTGCGATCCTATTATGAAACTCGCTGACGCTCGTTTCATAAATCCGCACTCGTGTTTCAATGCCGAATTATGTACAGCTGCATACACTACTTTATCTACACACATATCATAAGTGCTCTAAGATGGGCTCAGAAGCCATAGGGAAATGACCTGCATTGCTACTAGTGCTACTTGTAAAATATCTATAAGCTATATACTATTAAAATAAATTTGGACAAATACAATCAAATTATTTATTGCAGTAATTGTAATTAACATTTACAGTGGTACAGTGGGATATATTTAATGGTCCTGGTTGTAGTGGTTGTATTGTCGTTGGATGATCTTGCATGGAAGTCGAAGAGTTTGATGGCATGTTTTATATTTATTATTTCTTTATTTTGAATTGAAATTAATATCTGGTTTGACACATTATTCCTCAAGACTCACAACGGCAAACTATCAAAACAAATGACAACAGTAATGGCGCCAATGGCGGCTATTCGAAAAAAGTCAACATGAATGTTTTTTAAAAACTATAGATAAAAGAATGAAATCCCTATTCTCATGTCACTCGAGATCGAATGTCGTGCGGTTTATACATATTAAGAAGACGTACTGATTTGACATTTCATATCGATTACTATTCTTAATATCTGTGGATACTAGAATAGTGACCCACTTGAGTTTTGACAACTGTTCAAAATTTAAAGTTTTAAACTCATTTCGGTACAAAAATCTGTACTACAATGTTAACTTTTCAATACAAATTTTACCTACCACAGACAAAAAAGTTCCCATAGTTAAACTGATTGTAATAATGCTGGTCGTTTTCTACGGTTTTTGAACGCACATTAGAGCACTAATGATATGTGCGTAGATAAAAGTAATTACATTTTGTCCATAAAGTACTATAGAGATGCTTAAATAATCCGTAGAATAATGAAGATTTATAAAAAATAAAACATAGTACAGTCAGCCACACAGCTAACAATACACCCAAAGTGCCAAAATATATGTATACAGGACTTTATTGTCAGAGCATTAAGGTCGTGTATACATAATTTTGGCACTTTGGCTGTATTGTTAGCTGTGTGGCTGACTGTACATGTATACCCTCCTGACTTCCCGCGTCCTATGCGTAGTATACATATAATACATAAGACCCAATGGAATTTTGACTCTTTGTCAATTTGACAAAGTTACATTTCAATTGGCAAATTTTGATACCCAGTCGTCAGGAGGATACCTAGGTAAGGTATGAGGCCGGTATACTAAAAATTAAAAAAAATCACCATGTTGCTCCAAACCGATTGATTTCAAATAAATATATTTTTCACAGAGCACGGACGTCTTTAGTGTGACAACCTCACATAATAGAGGAGCCTTTGGCTTTGATTCTCATAGAAATCGACCGTGTCAGGTAATTTTGACATGTTATTGTCAAAACTGCCATACGTGCTATTCATAGGGTTGTGATATGGGTCGATATTGCATATCCATAGATTAGGAGCAGTTATTAACATTTCACTAAAAATTACATGAAATAAAGTTATGCAAATATTTTTATTTCTTACCTTATTTTAACCTCTGTTTCAAAATCAGACACTCAAATGACTTCATTGTTATTTCATTTTATTACTGCGTTATGGTTTAAGTGAATGGTTTCTATCTCAGTATTCTATAATGAAGCGATGCTAGTACTATATGCGATGCGATGTTACAACATAAGAAGAGGATATTTAATTATTAACACCAGAAGAGAATATAAAGAATTGACGCAATTTTAACCACATATTTTATTTACAATAATTTAACTAAGGGCCTGTTTCACAATTTCCAGTTACAGCTAGCTTTCAGATAAAACATAACGCGCTCTCTTTCTTTACAAGACTTTTATTTACAGTTATGTGACATACACGAACGGTATAGAACAGTGTGTATTAAGGGCAGTAAACAAGATATTACGAACGAATGTGAATTTAAGTCACAGGTTGAGTCGAAGACGAGGTCGTAATTCTTGTACGGCTCGTGATACATACAATGTTTTTCCTCACATTTGCGAGGAAATAAATAAACTTACTGCAGATAAATATACAATCATTATTAGCGGTAGTAAGTAGAACATTCAAGCAACACAGGAAGTGGTGTCCGCATACATAAGGTACCTCTACCTCTTCCGAAGTCCTACTAGAGAGCAATGGTGGCGGGTGAAAAATTTCGCTGGGTAACCCGGAGCAAAAAACCTAACCTGACTGTAACTAAGAAGAAACTACTCGACTACGGAACCCTACAAAACAAAGTGTTTAAGAAGTGCCAAACTACTTCTTTTTTCTGAATATACGAAGCTAGGTACCTATCTAAAGTAAAGTGTGCGCTGTCTAATACTAATAAAATTGTGATTGTGACCTTGGTGGACAACCCCCTGCAGTTAAAGTAGCACTAAATGATTATCACTTTGACCGTGTTTATTTTTACTTTTGTTTCAAACTTGAGGACTCATAAAATAAATACGTATTCCGCAACGCCATAATCAAAAAATACTTACTAAAATAACCAAAAACATTTAAAACAACCCGTACTCTACAACAATATTGTGCTCAGTCATTTAATGTAAGTTTGGAAATGGCAATATTTGTCTCGCCGTTGAAAATTGCGAACAATCACATTCACACCACAATATCTCCATATCCACTACTTACACGCTCCTATAGACTTACTCTCAATCTCTCATTTTCGTAAATACTGCCAAAGCGCAGAGCGATACGTTCACTCTCATCGAGCCCAGAGCGGGTAGAATAAACCGAAGTGCTGAATCAACGTCTACTGCGCCGACTACGTTTTTAGAGTGATTTGAAGTGATGGTTTAAAAAAAAAATACTATAGATACACTATTGATAGTTGTTGGATAGAGGATGAAGTAAACTATATATCTGCATGTTTATTATATAAAATTAATTACTGTTTAACCAGAAAACATGGTTGATGTTCGTGTATTTCTATCAAAATTTACCAAATTTTAAATAAGTCTACTCAACAATTTTGTGAAAAAATGTTCAAAAGATTTTTACTTTTTACATTGAAGCATAATAATATATCTTCAATTATCTCAATCAGAAAAAAAAAATTACTAAGATTTAGTAGCAATAAGGTCGAAAACTGGATAGATATTTGAAGCTCCTTGAGCAAAAAATGGTATTTAACAGCTGTTCAAAAATAGTGCATTTTTTCAAAAACTAATTACAAAATTGAAAATGTTTTTCACTCATTCCATTCACGTGGAAATGATTTTTTGTTTTTCGTATCAAAACGTGTAAATATATTATGGCAACTATGAAAAATCATATCAAAAAGTTGAGCTAAATCGACCGAATTTATATAACGGAGTCATAAGGGCCTCCGCTAGCTGACGCGGATTACCCGGAATGGACACGCATCTAATTAGATATTGTATGAACGGGGCGCTAAGAGACGCGGGCGCGTACGACTGATTTTAATAGCGAACGGGATCCGCGAGCGTATAGCGGAGTCTCTAAAACGTGTAGGTACTTAAGCCCGTAAAATGGGCGTCATTACAATGTATTCGAGTTCCCGTCAACCAATTTTAAGGTTTGCTCTTCGTTCTGATACACACTGTATATTTTTTTTAGTATTTCAATAATATTTAAATAAAAATTCATCTTACTTTAGTAAGGCATATGACATACACTATCGATAACCAATGCAGCGTCGTGTCTCTTCCCTATTTCTCTTGCCCATACTAATTTTATATTGAATTAATTACATATTATTTATTTACCTGTGATACGAAACGTTTGAATTTCGTTTATTTACAAATTTGCTTTGGTTGCGGCACCCGATTCGTTCTTATGTATTTTAATTTTTTTCGCATCTGTATTGAAAAACGTCGTTCGATTCACGTGCGGATATGTAATTTTTCACTTGTCCCGAGTATTGCATTTTTGAAGTATTTTTATTTTATTATTACTCCATGACGGCCCTAGAGGTACTGACTGCTACTGACTGTCACGTGTGCGCCGTGCGCATAAGCGACACACGAGTTTTGACTCTCAAGCCGTCTCTCTATAGGCGCGTCGCCCTACGACTTCCAATCTCTTTGATATTTTTATACGAAAAGAGATGTCACATAAGTGTTAAAAAAATGGCGGGTGTCGCTCACACAGAAGTATCAAAAAAAAGTTTGAAATATTTGACATCAAAAATGACCAAGTTAATGTTAACTTAGAGACGTCTAGTTTTCTGCAAATATATTCCTCTTCAAGCCATTAACAACATATTTTAATCACAAAATAATGGGACCAGTAGTTTTGAAGATATTTAGGAAATTAAAAAAAAACTTAAGTGTCATTTCTAGGAAACTGTCAATAATCATATTGACCAATGCACAGGATATACTTATTGGCTGATACAGTCAGGGGCATATTTTGGTCCCTTAAACGGCTATAGCCTTTGTCAATCGTGTCAATCGCATTTGTAGTCCAACATTAATTTCTGTTTAGAAAGTTTATAATTTTATGCATTCTACACCGAAATATTTCTTCATAGATATAACATTTCCGTAATTCAGGGGGAGGCTCTAGGTAATTAATGCACATATATGACGCTATATATGACGGCTAGCGTAAGAGCTTTAGGTGCAGTAACGGATAACGAATCTATTGTTTTTATTATGACAGGTGCGCTGGAGGAGGGCGCGCTGGGCGGCGGCGGCGGCGGCGGCGCGCTCGGCGCGCTGCGTGCGGCCGGCTCGCCGCCCGCGCACTGCCTCGGTGCCAGCCGGCACAGTCTCATAGGTCAGTACTCTCTGATAACAGCTCGATAGTATCATGACACCCAAGCTTATGTTAAGTTTCAGCTTACTCATCTCAATTGTTAGGTTTCACCATAATATTTAAATAAATTAACAATAAACAATCCAATAGCCAATATGTCAATCGCTCACGCTACGTAGATTATCGCCGTTATCTCTCTCTATCACTCTTCCTTATTAGTGTGACAATAACAGTTGCGTTTCGTTCGCAACTGAGCGTTAGCGATTAGCATCTTGGCTTAGCACCCTTTTATTTTGTCGGTGTGAAAATACTTTATGCATACCTCCCTAGGGGTATTGTGGGACTTCCCTCTCCCAGAGAGATGTTCTACCCACTAAAAACACACCGGCGTCATCCGCACAACCGTTAAGGGAGCGTGTCAGGATTACATGGTGCAAGTCGATCACTACGCTCCCCAGTCGCCAGGCTTTTGCCGGGCACCCGCGCCTTAGGAGTAGACAGCCATGACGCTTGATTCTCTAATCAAACGGATATGGCTTATTAATGTGTGGGTCCCCTACCCATAGCCTTATATAGAAGGGAAGAGCTAGCTGTTGGCTAGGACATATTGCCTACGCCTCCTCCCGAGCCGCCTGCGCCGGAGCGGTGGCGCATCCACGCTGTTTTCGCGTTCCTGCACCGCTGCCTCCTTCTACGAGATTACTTCCTCGTTAAAGGTGACCATTGCCCTCAAACATCTGTCACTGCCCAGCATAGCTCCTACAATGCTGTGCAGCGAGAGATACCGCACCCTTAACTGCGCCGATAGCGCCCCCCTCTCAGTGTTCCAGCGGGGGCACTCTCTCAGCGTGTGCTGGGCCGTGTCGTCAACCGCTCCACAGCCTTGGCATTGGGGCCCCAACTCCCTCCCTATTCGGTGCAGGTAATACCGGAAGCACCCGTGTCCGGTCATAACCTGCGTTATCCTATAGGTCAGGGCCCCATGCTTCCGGTCCAGCCAGCCCTCTATGTGTGGGAGGATAGCGCCTATAGTGGGAATGGCTACGCACCCTGGGCAAGCTAAATCCAAATGTACATCTAATATACCTACTTAGATAATACTTATAATATAACAAATATGCTGGAACAAATAGGCAACAATTAGTTGAATTAGAGTAGATAGTAGTGCTACGAGTACGTACCTACAGAACTCTCACAGTGACATTATGATTATGAATCAACTTGTTTAGGTCTAACGTTTCTCTTTCAACAATAGGCTAGATGACAAAAAAATCTACTTAATTAGTCCGTCTGTTAGATTATTAAAAAATATACGATAGTATTTTTTCTTTTGTTCGTCAAATGAAAAATTACGGAAATACAGGGCTTTAAAGTTTCGCGTGACGTCACACCTGAGTACAATTCTTAATCTAAGGTGACGTCACCAGCCCCCACCACGGAACTTTGACGCTCTTCATATTCGTCAATTCTAGTTATCTTGAAAATGGTAAAAATACGTGTCTAATAATTTTTGATAATCTTTCTTACTGACTAATTAGAATAATAGTTTTTCAACCTAGTCATCATCCCTATTGCTATTTGGTACAGTCTCAAACGAATTGAGTGACATCGTACTTCTGGTTGAATGGAGGTATAAACTTCAATTGAAAAAACTGTAGGCTCAATCACCACGTCAGCCAGAGCCCCGAATTAACTCTTATCGACAACTGCTAGTCTATGATGGTCGGGTTTTTATCGTTTACCGACGTTGCTGTCACGTTCTAACAAGTATGTATGTGCGAAAGTGACGCATAGCGTGATAAGCGATAAAATGGCAACCATGCTAACCCTGCTGGTGTTTGACGACAAATTTTTACGACATAAATTAACTGTAACAATAGATTATAGCTAGTGTCTAATTTCGTGCACAGTTACAGTATAGGTAATGTTACTGTTACAGTAACTTACAGTAATGGTTCTCGTGTCTAGAATAAACTTAACGGCAGTTAATTTATTAATACAGCCATTATACTGAGACACATAGGTTCCTATGTAGGTGTAGGTAGAAACAACTCGAAGTAATACTTAACATACTCTTCCTCTTATTTCAATTCTATTTTACCAGTTTTCGACAGCGAAACTCTACATTTTATTTGGACATCCATATAACCATATAACTGTATGTATTTGTATTGGACTCGGTACTGATTAGTACCGAGTTCACTTCTTAGCTTATTGGTAATTTCAAGTACGTACAGTCCATCGATTGACACTAAAAACAATATACCTAGCTTGTTATCATTCTAGGTTATAAAAGTATATTCCATTTACGTTAGCGATCTACTCATTTTCTTAACGCTTACCTACCCTGTATGTATACAAGTAGAGATATGTAGGCTTTGTATGTTTGTGTAAATAAATGCGTAACAAAGTAATTGAGCTACAATTTCTACCCCCGACGCGTACCCGGAGGCGTCTCTCTCCGCACCGTATTACGCCGCGTTGTCTCCAACGACTAGGTACTGGTTTAATTTGGCGGCATAGTTTAATTAACAGGATTCCAAGTCTCGTGTCTTGGTAAAATTGATGAGTTGTGTACCGAGTGGTGAAATCGCGGGCGCTGTAGGGGAGAGAAGGGCCAAAGTTACTCGTAAATCTACACAACGTGGGTTGGTCTAGCCTACCGCTTAATTAATCTACTTTCATACAATTTATGTTACCCGTATCAACTTAGCGGAAATCGTTACTAATGGTTCACGTGCGTTCATCAGTGTTATTTAATTCTATAATTAAAAAACAACTCGGTATCTCGCAAAGGTACAATGCCAATTTACCATCCAAAAATTGGTATTAAAATTCCAACTGTTTTACGCATATCTATCGCCCGAATTGCCCCACGACGCACGGATTCGTAACCTCTGTCATGATACTCATGATTCATGAATTCGCGTTAACATAACTTACCTATACACACCCCCTTTTGTGTTGCCGCCGACGTTAACTTTCGTATTCTTCTCTTAAGTGTTTCGTTCATAACTGCTACCGCGAATCTTGGAAGAATACCGTTAATTGGAACTCATTAACAAAAACCCTAAATGCACTAACATCATATTTATGAGTATGCCTTAAAAACATTCATAGAAGGTGACCTTTGTGTTTAGAACAAAACTTTGAGCAATGAATGTACCTAATACCGTTCGTACGTTTGTTTTATGTTTGTTGTAAGTTTGTTTGACGACTACTTGGCGTAGTTGGTAGTGACCCTGCTTGCTAAGCCGATGGTCCTGGGTTCGAATACCGGTACCTAAGGGCATTTGTTTGTGTAATGAACACATATATTTGTTCCTATTTGATATATGTTTTCTATGTAATTGTAAATTATATATATCGTTGTCTGAGTACCCGTACTTGAGCTTCCTGCGAGACTTAGTCAATTTGTATAAGAATATCCTATAATATTTATTTATTATTCCTTTAATTCGATTGGTTAGCGATATGTACACGCTTTCGATATTATAACCGCATGAAGGGCTACGCGTCCAACGATTTAAGTATCTACTAATAAGGAGCTTCGCAGGCAGGTAGCTACAAAAATAATCGACAGAAGAAAAATCACGCTCGCTTTCAACACTTGTAGGCTGTACAGATAATAAATAATTGTAGGTATAAAGCTTTTAAGTAGACCTCGCGTCCACGACCAGTACAGTCACCTGCAATAGTATATGACGCTGTGAAGGCCGCAAAAATATGTGACACAGTCTTGTTTGTACCGCCATAAGAGCGTGTCACATATTTTTGCGGCCTTCACAGCGTCATATACTATTGCAGGTGACTGTACTATCGTAAACGCACCTTCGACCAGAATTTTTCTTATCAGTCGCTCCCTGATGGCTGAGGATCGACACCAACATTGATGCCCCTCCATTTAGGCCATATGGACTGCCCTTTGCATGGAACCACAAGCTTAACCCTTTGACCGCCGTTGTCACCTATACAAGACAACGATAGTACGATACACTAACGCCGTCGTCTTGTATACAAGACAAAGTTTCAACCGCTTACTAAATGGTAAAATAATAGAATTTAAAAATTATTTTGTACTCGTGTCAACTTGTTGACCCTTTGTTTTTTCATACATTTACTTTTTAAGCAGGTATATGAATCCATTGTTTCATAATAAAGGATTTAAAAAATATGCTTATAATTTCTACATTTTTCCGTGTCACTGTCGCCGTTGGCATGTATAAAAGACAGCTAGGGATGGGAAAGTTCAATTGATGTGCAAGTTTTTAAAATGAATATGTTTTCACGAATCTGGTTTTATTTAAGCGTTCAAGCATTTAATTGCCAATTATTGTCATTGTTGGTAACTACTCGTAGTAAGTAGGTATATGTAGAAAAAAAAGGCATAATAATGGATAAAGTTTAGGCAGCTTCTTCAGTAAATTGTCCATTGCGGTTTATTTGCCGAATAAATTATTGACCGCAGTGACAGCGGAGGTCTACATTTTAACTCGATATATATATATAACCGATATATACAGTATGTATCACAACGAAGAGCAAACCTTAAAACTGGTTGACGGGGAACTCGAGTACAATGTAATGACGTGCATTTCACGTGCCTAAATACATGTTTTATGGCATAAAATTACTAAATTACTCGAAGACCATATTTTTGCAGTCGGTTAATGGTTTTTGTAACATCCTATAGGGTTTGTTTACGTTTTTGATTTTTGACAGTGCATGCGTATTGCGTACTGTTGATATGTAGCTAGGGGCAACTAATTAACATTAACGTTGTTATGTCAATACACATGCGCTTTGAGTTCTGTTTATAAGTAACCTAGGTAATTATTTTAATAATGGCTGTAGTCATAGGCAACGCGCAAGCGCTTTGTTAACTATTTGTTTGTAACTAGGTAAAAATCCAAACTTCAACAAGGTTTGACGCCTGTCTGTCAGTTGGTAATTTAAGAAATGTCATTTATAAGATTGTAAACAAATAATACAGGGGAGGTGCAACACAATAATAATAAATGTATATTTTTATACCTCACGTAAAACCTGTCGTATTTTTGATGAATTAGGTAAGTACCATGCTCATATTTATGATCTAAACATTAACGGGTTTCTTGTTTTGCCTTTCATTCTGATACATACTGTATATATATATATATTATTAAATCCACCTGTTAGTTTTCTCCAAAAACCCTCCGGTAAGTATGTAAATTTATCGAGACACGATGCGCGTCCCTAATCTTATGGTTTATAAAGTTTACGTACCGACAAGCGCTTATGCCGTTGACTCAGACGCTATTATTACTTAACTCGCGCGTAAACAGTATTTGTCAGTCGGAACTAAAGACGTGCCCTGCGCGCCGTTGACATGTATAGAAGACTACTCGTACAGACTAGTGCGGTGATATTACTTCATGATTCGATAATGTTTAGTTGTTGTTTTTCATGATAAAGTCCTTTATTTTCAACATTTTCTTGTATAGTAAATCTGTTTAGTTTAGAAATTTTGAGAGAAATCTAAGTTTGGAAATAAAAAAAGGCAAATTGAGAAGAATTCCACCTTTAATTATGAATATCGATATCACTATTTGCAATCCCTAAACTTTTTATTAGTTGTTTACTTAAAATTTGCTCTGGCGTGTGAGTGAGCGTCTTGGCGAACAGGGTCCGGCGGCCAAAAGGTTAATAAAATGCATTACGCTCAATTAAAATGGGAGTACCAGACCACCTTGTATTCCTGATTGAAAATCTCCATGTACCTTGACAGCACGACCTGCGTTAAATTAGACGCCCGGAAGAAGGCGTGCGACGAAGATGTATTCTGTCTATGGCACTGTTTAAATTGTATGGCGAATACCTACATTATAAGAATAACACTTGAGGACATAGGTACAGCAGCATCACGAGGGGCGGCCACAACATTAACAACTCACACTGCTATTGGTTGTGCTGTAGTGAATAAGAGATGGCCGCTCTGCTGGAGAAAGTTGAAGCAGAGCATGCTAGAGTTGGATTCAGGATAAACCACTGCAAAACCAAGACCGTGGTAGTAGACCGAGCAAGAGTCCATCCTCAAGAGGGAGACAAGAGGAGGGATACGTTTGTTTACTTAGAGTAGGGCCACTTATTCCTAATGCTGGTGGCAATACACAGGATATATGTGGACGTGCAGCAATGGCTAATTATGCAATATCTCAATTAGATAAGCTGTGGAAACCCGAGGTATTCGTCGTGCAACCAACCAAGGAGAATAATGCTCAGGATCCCATGGACTGCATTTACAACAAAGGAGTCCGCATTAGAAAACCGAATATGGCCAAGCGGCCCTCAACTATAAGTCAGGAGAGAATACTTAGGTATTTCGGGCATATCATGCGTTCTAACCAGCCGACGCTCCAACGGGTCTAAGATGGTTATCCACGTAAGTTGATAAACTGCGGATAGCGCGACGGTGACAGCTGCCAAATGCAAAGACATTTGACAGAACTGTTTAAAATTATCAGAAATTGTCAGAACGTGCCGACAAACTATCGTCTTATCCAGCAATTATCAGGATATCAGCTTGGCATCTTAGCCCCGCAGGAGAGGAATAATGACAAGTTAGGCTGACACCATAAAGAAAGCTTGTGGTTTGAACGGAAGAATATATTGTAAATCTCTGTTTTATTTTATTGACATTAATGATGTAATTGTAAAACGGAATTGTTCCTTTTAGTTACGTAATTATTTTAGTTCAATATTTGTCCGTAATTACGTTATTATGGAATTACGGAATGGAAGCTCTATCCGCGAAAATTCATGACACGCTGAAATAGCTAGGGAGCCTAACCATGGCCCCGAATGCTTTATTATACTGCATCCTACGTGCACTTTACGTTCGCCGTGTAAAACTGACCCATAGTCCGCCCGTGTTTAAAAACATTGACCGTGGGCTCTGAAAAGCGATAATTTTACAGGCACAGCACAGTGAACGACCTCCGTTCTCGTCATGTATCCTTTAACGTAAGTGATCAGAACACGAGCTTAACCTTTTGGCCGCCGGACCCTGCCCGCCAAGACGCTCACTCACACGCCAGAGCAAATTTTAAGTAAACAACTAATAAAAAGTTTAGGGATTGCAAATAGTGATATCGATATTCATAATTAAAGGTGGAATTCTTCTCAATTTGGCTTTTTTTATTTCCAAACTTAGATTTCTTTCAAAATTTCTAAACTAAACAGATTTACTATACAAGAAAATGTTGAAAATAAAGGACTTTATCATGAAAAACAACAACTAAACATTATCGAATCATGAAGTAATATCACCGCCCTAGTCTGTACGAGTAGTCTTCTATACATGTCAACGGCGCGCATGGCTCGTCTTTAGTTCCGACTGACAAATACTGTTTACGCGCGAGTTAAGTAATAATAGCGTCTGAGTCAACGGCATAAGCGCTTGTCGGTAAGTAAACTTTATAAACCATAAGATTAGAGACGCGCATCGTGTCTCGATAAATTTACATACTTACTTACCGGAGGATTTTCGGAGAATACTAAAAGGTGGATTTATTAATATATATATATATACAGTATGTATCAGAACGAAAGGCAAAAAAAGAAAGTCGTTAATGTTTAGATCATAAATATGAGCATGGTACTTACCTAATTCATCAAAAATACGACAGGTTTTACGTGAGGTATAAAAATATACATTTATTATTATTGTTTTGCACCTCCCCTGTATTATTTGTTAACAATCTTATAAATGACATTTCTTAAATTAGCAACTGACAGACAGGCGTCAAACCTTGTTGAAATTTGGAATTTTACCTAGTTACAAACAAATAGTTAACAAAGCGCTTGCGCTTTGCCTATGACTACAGCCATTATTAAAATAATTACCTAGGTTACTTATAAACAGAACTCAAAGCGCATGTGCTATGACATAACAACGTTAATGTTGATTAGTTGCCCCTAGCTACATATCAACAGTACGCAATACGCATGCACTGTCGAAAATCAAAAACGTAAACAAACCCTATAGGATGTTACAAAAACCATTAACCGACTGCAAAAATATGGTCTTCGAGTAATTCAGTTAGTAATTTTATGCCATAAAACATGTATTTAGGCACGTGAAATGCACGTCATTACATTGTACTCGAGTTCCCCGTCAACCAGTTTTAAGGTTTGCTCTTCGTTGTGATACATACTGTATATATCGGTTATATATATATATATATATATATCGAGTTAAAATGTAGACCTCCGCTGTCACTGCGGTCAATAATTTATTCGGCAAATAAACCGCAATGGTCAATTTACTGAAGAAACTGCCTAAACTTTATTCATTATTATGCCTTTTTTTTCGACATATACCTACTTACTACGAGTAGTTACCAACAATTACTATAATTGACAATTAAATGTTTGAACGCTTAAATAAAACCAGATTCGTGAAAACATATTCATTTTAAAAACTTGCACATCGATTGAACTTTCCCATCCCTAGCTGTCTTTTATACATGCCTACGGCGACAGTGACACGGAAAAATGTAGAAATTATAAGCATATTTTTTAAATCCTTTATTATGAAACAATGGATTCATATACCTGCTTAAAAAGTAAATGTATGAAAAAACAAAGGGTCAACAAGTTGACACGAGTACAAAATAATTTTTAAATTCTATTATTTTACCATTTAGTAAGCGGTTGAAACTTTGTCTTCTATACAAGACGACGGCGTTAGTGTATCGTACTATCGTTGTCTAGTATAGGTGACAACGGCGGTCAAAGGGTTAATATTATATTATATTTATATATTTGTGTGTTCCTTATACATATATTTATTTATTCGCGTCAGCTTTAGTAGTCCGTTAAATGACGGATTGAGTAGCACCATATTGATGAAATGATGACATGGCACGTAATTTCCGCTGACATTATCCAAACGCATCAGCCGATATACGTTACTCAGTTCATCAATCAGCTGATTATTACACAAGTTAAGCAATCGTCTTACGTCACAGTTGAGTGAATTCTCGTCAGAATATACATTTGTTTTAGGGTTCCGTACCAAAATGGTAAAAAAGGAACCCTTATGGCGCCGCTCTGTATGTCTGTCTGTCACAACGTTAAATATCTCGGGAACTATTTTAAAAATATTTTTTTGTTACTAAATCACGTGGATTAATCACGTGACTTGCTTTATAAATTCTAGACCATTACTTTATTACAGTGAAAATAACTTTGATTTATGAAGGAAACTGTAAAAAAAAATACCATCCTCCCACCTTATCGCCGAGCTGAACGAAGGAAAAAATGTGCAATTTTTACACCACGTTAATATAATCAATATTACAGGAAATTGCAGGAAAAATATAACATTGTTGCTATCATCTTCATTACTTATAGTACTAGTAGTAGTATTTACTATATAGTAGGAACAAACTGGGTTTCTTCTTTTTTTATGTAATTTATACAATACACATACACATGTCTACCATCTCCAGTTCTCCTTCAATTGCTCAAAGGTTAACTGGAAGAGATCCCTAAATGGGATAAGTTCGCCTTTGTACAAATATTTGTGTTATTTATCTTGTTTTTTTCCCTGTTTGTGTGCAATAAAGTGTTTTACTACTACTACTACTACTTATATTTTTTTATTAAAAGTAAACTTTTCTGAAATTAATTTGAAAATCAACTGCCTTAAAATGTATTTATTTTCTTTAAACTAATATCATATCAATATCATGCAGTAATTAACAGTAGTCAGTAACGAGTTGATAAAGAATTATCAACGTAAACCAAACTCGTATACTAAATCTATGCTGCTGCGCAAACAAGTGACCCAATCTGTCGATACATTGTGCCGACGTCAATTTGTACAGTCAGCCACACAGCTGTGAATACAGCCAAAGTGCCAAATATATGTATACAGGACTTTATTGTCTGAGCATTAAGGCCACGTATACATATTTTTGGCGCTGTGGCTGTATTCATAGCTGTGTGGCTGACTGTACTTCGAAATCTAATTTATAGCATCATGTTTATGGATGAACGCGATAAGTATAAGTTTGTATGGAAACCTCGGTGCGCGAGTTCGCCTCGCACTTGGCCGGTCTTGTTTACTATACCAATATGAAACAACATTCACTGCCTCAATTGTAATAAGTACGCCTATCTCCCTTAACTTGTTCCAAAGCCAATCGTAAGACGCTGTAGGTACCTATAGGCTAAGAAAATTAGTCAATTTCCAGGAATCAAGTCCCAGCAAGCTGGCAATCGTTTTAATACCTTCATATTCTAAAAATATTGTTTTTCGTAATTTATATGTAGGTTATACAAAACTAAGTAGTGGTCCGCTATAATTTTTTGTCTATAACCTACAATACATTTACTCGTATATGTACACGCCATACATGACATCTAACTAAATGTCCAATTATTTTAAATGAAAATACGTGTGGTACATTATCTGATAGGTCTTTAAAAATAACTTTGAGGTTTCTTAAACAAGAATTTGATTAGTCGAATATTTTCAGAAATAATCGGTCTAAAAATGTAATTACCGTGTCGCACTTTATTTTTATTTTGGCTGTACCACAAAATTGAAGGTGAAGAAGAATGAGTATCTATTCATTCTACGTAGAATTTAACTCTCTTTAATACACTTACCTGAATGACTTCCGTTGGACGTATAATTTTCGAGCTACCCTTAAAAACTGAAAAACCACCCAAAATTTGGCAGTTGTCTGTCAAAAGTTAATACACACACACAAATGTATTTAGGACCAAATATAGGCACTAAAACGATTTCTAGCTTGCTGGCAATTAATTCCTCAAAATGTTTTATATGTCTATCTAATTTTCTTAGCCTAATATCAAAACCTTGGAACCGACGAGTCTAGGAATTTTCTCATGACATAGCTATCAAGAGTCTTTTTTAGTCAAATCAAACTGTGCATCACACAGTTTTATTAACATTATTTAAATAACTTACCAATATTATCATACCGACCTGGAACATCGCGTAAGGTGAACGGCCCAGTAGATGACACTTTAAGAAGGGAATTCACACGTTTTTACAAATAACTTCTGAACCACAGAGCACGGACCTCTTTAGTGTGACAACTTTATATATAGAGGAGCCTTTGGCTTTGATTCTCATAGAAATCGACCGTGTCAGGTAATTTTGACATGTTATTGTCAAAACTGCCATACGTGCTATTCATAGGGTTGTGACATAAGTCGATATTGTATATCGATAGATTAGGAGCAGTTATTAACATTTCACTAAAAATTACATGAAATAAAATTATGCAAATATTTTTATTTCTTACCTTATTTAAACCTCTGTTTCAAAATCAGACACTCAAATGACTTCATTGTTATTTCATTTTATTACTGCGTTCCGGTTTAAGTTTTTTAATTTTGTGAAAAAATGTTCAAAAGTATTCCATTAAAGACATTATGCTCAATCAGAAAAAAAAATTATTTTACTAAGATTTAGTAGCAATAAGGTCGAAAACTGGATAGATATTTGAAGCTCCCTGAGCAAAAAATGGTAAAACAGCTGTTCAAAAATAGTGGATGTTTTCAAAAACGAATTACATAATTGAAAATGTTTTTCACTCATTCCATTCACGTGGAAATGATCTTTTATTTTTAGTATCAAAACGTGTAAAAATATTATGGCAACTATGAAAAATCATATCAAAAAGTTGAGCTAAATCGACCGAATTTATATAACGGAGTCATAAGGGCCTCCGCTAGCTGACGCGGATTACCCGGAATGGACACGCATCTAATTAGATATTGTATGAACGGGGCGCTAACTGACGCGGGCGCGTACCTACGACTGATTCTGACGATCATAATATGAATACTTGTAGATTGACATGCCTGCAATTTATAATGTAATCTGTATTATGAAATAAATAAATCTGAATCTGAATCTGATTTTAATCTGAGTCTCTAAAACATGTAGGTACTTAAGCCCGTAAAATGGGCGTCATTACAATGTATTTGAGTTCCCGTCAACCAATTTTAAGGTTTGCTCTTCGTTCTGATACACACTGTATATTTTTTTTAGTATTTCAATAATATTTAAATAAAAATTCATCTTACTTTAGTAAGGCATATGACATACACTGTTGATAACCAATGCAGCGTCGTGTCTCTTCCCTTTTTCTCTTGCCCATACTAATTTTATATTGAATTAATTACATATTATATTATTTACTTACCTGTGATACGAAACGTTTGAATTTTGTTTATCTACAAATTTGCTTTGGTTGCGGCACCTGATCATTGAGAAATGTGGCATTTTTGAAGTATTTGTATTTTATTATTACTCCATGAAGGCCCAAGGGGTACTGACTGCTACTGACTGTGACGTGTGCGCCGTGCGCATAGGCGACACACGAGTTTTGGCTCTCAAGCCGTCTCTCTATAGGCGCGTCGCCCTACGACTTCCAATTTCTTTGTTCTGAACTATCAAACATACCTGCATTCTTGTGCAAATATGTAATCCACTTCTTTCTGCATGCTATGCGGACCATAAAATGTATTATATTCTTACCATTGTCAAGTTATTTTAGTTTTCTGCTACCTATGAAATTGTACTAGTGAATGACAGGCAAATTCCCTCTATCCACCATCTGGCCTCCAAAACAGTAATTTAATTAAATTAATTGATACAAACACGCTATATCAATCGTTTAATAGATTATCTAACAGTTTTAATAATTAATTTCTAAAAACACGCGTAATTGTGGTTATGACTTTCACGATAAAAGTTCTTAACAGATTCGCGAAAAACACCTATTTACAGAAACTGTCTCTCAAATAGTAATATATATAGTGAATCGACGGACATTTTTAAACACAATTGGCAAATGTCACGAGCTGTCTATTTTCGGTTATATGAATGGGTTATATATTTTTAAATAAACTGCAAAAAGTCATCCACTGGGTCAGTGTCATCCACTGGGTCAGTGTCATCCCCTGGGCCGTTTACCTTACCAGCATAAAATATATAGCTTCTCCCAATTAAATATCCATGCTCGTAATCGGAAATAGCTGTGATCGTGACGCCCGGGAGGCGTCGGCGAGCAATTATTAACTGATGGCACGATATGCATCAGCTAACACTTCCTGAGTTACATCGCTATTTTTGCCCGACTGTGGCAAAGCTAAAAGGGATGTTAGTCAATTTAGTAGGCAGTGCCCATGGTTAAGTGAGTTACTGGTCAAACGGACACTTTGACAATAGTTTTGTTACGGTAAAATGGTATCAATATTTTGAATTTACTAGATCTCTACTCTATAATGTTATGATTTACCTACTAAACGTTTAACCGAATAAAATATTATGCAACAACGTAATTTTTTTAAAGGCATCCTTCTATTTAAAATCTAGTCTACGGTATCATATTAGGGTATCAGCATTCGTTATTTTGTTATTGTGGTTTTGTGTTTCATTTAGGAGACGTCAATCTATAACATGTTCGTAGCCCGCGTAATATGGGGTATGTTTCAGTCGTAACCAATTCCTATGAGAATTGCCAGGGTATAATCGTTAAGTGTAGCCAGGCGATTATTCCGAAAATATTACATATAACAGAAACCTTCAAATTGACATCGAAAGTGCGTTACAGATGTAGTAAAAAATCCTTTCCTATCGTATTTTCTCGGAAATGTTCGTATTTGTCTTACTACTTCACTCACACTCAGTACCCATCAAGACAACGTAAGGGACGGTCGCATTGCGCCTTGCGAGACGAAGTATCGATATAGAGTGGTTAATACCAGAGGATTATTTTGTTAATATTTAAGTTAGTATTATGTTATTTTTAATAGGCATGCCGAAAGCACTAAGACGATGGGACGATGGGCTTGTGAAATTATTTTCAATATTTATTTATATTTAAATTATATTTTAAACGAACAGTAAGTAAAATATTGCAAAAAGCATACGAAAATCGAGGTAGATTGATTTTCGTATGCTTTTTTTGCAATAGTCCGAAAATGGCAAAGTTGGGTAGACAAAATAAATTATTTTATCTAGGTCTTTACGCAGATTAGTGTATCATTTCCATTTAATATACAAACAAGTACCTACAATTAAAGCCCTAAAGTCCAAGTTATCCAAAGCTATTAATTTTAAGGGATGTGACTTTACTCTCAGAAAAATCCTTCAAAAAATGGGTTTTCAGTATAAAAAAGTTGAAAACAACAGAAAATTACTTATCGAGAAAGATGACGTTCTTTTAAAAAGAGTAAAGTTGTTGGCCGCGGTAAAAAAGGACAGATTACAAGGGAGAGACATTGTCTATATGGATGAAACATACCTTTACCAGCTATGGATATCCATAGTTGGGCTGACTCGTCAGAAAACGGAGTGAAACCGTTAATTTCTTAAGGTCAAGGTCTCATAATAGTGCATGCTGGTAGTAAAAAGGGGTTTATTCCAGGAGCATTGTTAATGTTTCAGTCCACTGATAAGTGGTGACTATCACAATGCGATGAATAATGAAAACTATAAAAAATGGCTACTCATTCCAAACTCAGCTCCACATTCGGTACTAGTACCTAATAGATAATGCTGCATATCATAATAAGTACGTAGAAAAACCTCCTAATTAAAATACCCGTTAGCAAAACATGATTGACTGGCTAGCCAATCATAATATTCCGATTGATCCGTCATTACGAAAATTGAAACATAACTATGAAATTGTTTGTATCATTTCATCCTGATTTCAATCCGATTACGAACATATGGTCTCAAATAAAGAGATACGTATCCAAAAGAAACTTCAGTCAGTATGAATATGACGACTGTGAAACAATTGGTACAGGAATAGGCTAATATTATTGGTTCCGATGTTTGGGCCATAGTATGTGATCACGCCGTCAAATGCGAAAACGAGTACCGAAAACACGAACATGATTTTCCAAATCATATGGCTAGTTTTATAATCACCGTTCATGAAAACTCGGACGATGATACACCAGAAAATAGTTCTGATTATGACTGTGATATGGAAGTTGGAAATACTGTTTTGCATCACACTGTCCAGTGTCCACCCCTTTCCTCCTCCTCTTATCCCGCTGTCATAATCGAAGTCGTCCATCCAATCAGAAGATCATATTATATTCATTTCACTGCTGGTTTTCTTGTTTTGGTTTATGTTGTTATGTTGTTTTTCGTTATGTTATAGTATTTTTAATTCACAATAATTTGAAGTGTTATAAAGAAGGTATGCAAAGTTCTACTGTAGTTTTGACTTATAGTTAGACTTTTGAAGTCCCGATCCTTATAGAATTATTAGAAACAGCCATGATTAACACAAATCCGCCACCTCCCGCTACCTTCCGATTTGGATGACAGAGCATCATCAAAACCAAATAAACTATCCTCGGTAACTAGTAATATTTTTGTTTACCTAACGAATTCTTTATATAATAGAATTGTGGTGGTTTTAACATCTCAGTGTGATATATTTTAAACGGGTCGTTTGACATTGATAAAAAAAATACGTAATTTATTTGAAGCCTACACGTCACTTAATAATACAGTAATTCATAGACACATCGGCACCATTCGGAAGTAGTCGTGTGTTCCGAGTTTTGACGATCGGAAAGGATTATTCACTACATCTGTACCCAATGAGTAAAAGTTTCGACCCCAAATGGTACAAAATGGTACCTACTCTCTGCCCAGGCGCATATATTTATTAGGTTTTAAAATTTCTGCGCTTTCAGCCGCTCCGCCCGCTTGTTGCAGGTGGGCCGGTGCCTGCGTGTCTACACAGGTAGCATCCCACACTAGCATCCGACTCAAAGCCATAATTGATGGATTAATTGATTATGGACAAGTGGATAAAATAAAGCAATTCATGAATCATTTGATAATTCTTAGACCTTATAAAGTAGACTTTTGACGAACAGCCACAGAATAAATAATAGTACAAGTGAACAGCGTACTAAATTTATGGGAGGGTTTAAAGTTAATATTTGTGATATTTCTCCTTTTATTAAAAAAAAGTTATTAATGCAATTTTACACATTAGGTAACGCACTTTCGATATCAGTTGGAAGCTTTCTGATATATGTCTGTAATCGCTTGACGACTACATCCTTTATATAAATAATTTTGAAGTTGGGCTCATTTGTAGGTACATTTTAGGTTATTAAAATACACCGTGTGTATCGAATTCGAACTATCGTGACACATATTAATATTATAATAAATTACGGTGAACAATCACGTAATTTTAGTTATTACGCGCGACATACTGACATCCTAGGGTGCCATTATCAAGCGTTGTGTACCGTGCGCGACGTGACATGTCGCTCATAGTGTTATCATTATCACTAAAAGTACGTGAGTGTTATCATTACTTATTAATGTACATTATACATACTATCAACCCTTACATCACATTCATGGTACGAGTATATATATGATGTTGACACTTTAAATTGTTAGGCTTCCCGCAAAACAGTGTTTTAGCTCTTGAATTTTGTATATTATTTAGGTGTTACATTAGGTAACTGTTACACAATATGAATATCCAAAATATCTACGTATGTCGTGTTTTCGATAGGTCACTAAAAATTTAGTAGGCTGTCCGGAGTATAGGATGTTACATCATGCCGCGGCCATCTGAGCCGAGACAAGGTTAGATAATATTAAGTAACTAAATATAAACTTCGGCCTCGATTTAGAATAGAATCTATCACCCACAGGTTCACGTGGTGAAATTACTTAGACTATCACTGGGGATTTTAATTGAGACAGTAATATTTAAGTTTAACAATGAGATAAAACTCAAGAAAGAAAGTACTGCGTGGGCGGCTCTGTGTTGACTGTCGAATCGTTAAAAAGTCGCACTCAAAACACAATTTTATAATCGCCGACAGTCTCTGTGAGTTTACTTGATGTGAGCGGACTGTAAAATTTGTTCAGGTTACGTGCCAGTTTTCGAATGCGATAGAGATTTAAATCTTATTGGAAAAACGTAGTGTGCTTGTGAAACGCAACACGTTTTGCAGAACGTCTCTTTGATATTGCGTTTTGAATCATCATAATGGCGCCACGGATAGCCTACGTGTGGCTGCCGAGCCCAATCTCTCAATATGCGTTACACGTGCGAGAATGTTCAGACTTTTGTGGGTAGCTTGATTCTACACTGTATTGTTCTTTGAGTCACAAAATAATAGTAGACTACAGCGAAACATGCATGCATAACTTGCAGGCGGGTAAGCTAAGCGTATAATCGTAATCTCTTTGGGAGCAGAACACGTTGAACAATCTCAAGCTGCATAATACACATCGGACGTACAAGGCAAAGACATATTTGTGTGTTTGTTCATTTAAAAGAAGACAATTTTTTTTTTAATTTTTTACTGACTTTCTAGATTTCCACAGATACTGTTATAACAGTTAGGGCTGCCATCTTTCCGGGTTTCCCCGGATTTTTCCTAGTTTTGAGCCCGTCTGGGGAGCGTCCGGGCCGGTTTTTTAATACTATCCGGGGTAAACCTTTATTTTTTTGGGTGCAAGGTGATTGGTACAAACATACGGAGTAAACTGATGAGCTGCGAGTTTTTAGTTGTGATCTACCCACACGCCATAGCGATCCACCTTCTTACGGGTTCGCTTATTTTGTGTGTTGTCACTGGCACCACTACCGTCCGCTTTCTCACTTGAAATTCGATCACGTTCACGACACACCACACAGTATCAACCCGTGCATTTCTTACCGGAACAGTCTCTTTTCGATTTGTGAACTTTCGGATCACTGGATACCGGACCTTCGGCAGCTGAAAACCATCTTCTCTGTTAAAGTTTTTATATTTAAGGATTTCAATGGCTTCCTTGACCATCCTAGGAATGTAGTGGTTTTTCCGTCGAGAGAATCTGAGGGTTATGTAACTCAATCCAGTGATTTGTTCCCGCCTCTAAAAGATGTTCAGCGATTGCTGATTTTCGAGGTTCGTTATTTTTAAACGCCCGAATGTGCTCCTTTATACGGCATGAGATTGTACGATTGGTCTGTCCTATGTAAGAGTTACCACAACTACAGTCAATTTTGTAAACACCTGGACGTTCAAGTGGAAAACTGTCTTTAGGTGTTCGTAGATATTGTGACAGTTTTCTATAGGGAGTGAAGATAGTTTTCACTGAGAATTTCCTTAAAATATTTGCAACCTTATCTGTCACTCCCTTTACATACGGTAGGTATGCTGGTTGTCGTTCGACCGTGTAGTCCAGGTGTTTAGGCGTATCTGTGCGCCTAGGTGGTCTAATCCGACCTTTGTAGCCGTTTCTTTGCAGAACGTCCCTTAAATATAATAACTCCTTATTTAAATGTTCCTCGTCACATAGGTTGTATGCGCGGTCAGTAAGTGACGTCACCACAGAGTACAGTTGGCGGGGGTGGTGATGCGAGTTAGCGTGTAAGTACCGATCAGTGTGAGTCGGCTTTCTGTATACCGAGTGACTAAAAGAACCGCCGTGTCGAACTCCAACTTTTACATCTAGGAACGCAATACTCCTATCCTGTTCCATTTCGTATGTGAACCGCATTTTCCCATGAATGCTGTTCAGATGTGCCACGTAATTCTGTACATCACTCTCATCTCCCTGCAGTATACAAAATACGTCACTTACATACCTTTTCCAAATTTTCACGGCTATTGGAGCAATGGCAATGGCTCTCTTCTCAAAATGCTCCATCCAGAGGTTAGCTACCACTGGAGCTACAGGACTACCCATCGCCACACCGTCTATTTGGAGGTAGTAATCACCCTGGTATACAAAATAATTAGAGATGAGGCAGTGGCGTACAAGTTCGACATATGGGAAGCTGATTGTCTTCAATGCTACGTCTGATCACTTCAATGCTCTCAGCTATCGGCACATTTGTGAACAGTGATTATACGTCAAAACTGACCATCACTTCGGTATCCTTCACATGATTCAGACGCAGTATATCTATAAAATTTATCTCAATTTCGCTCAATAAAACAAACATACATGGTAATTATCCCGTTTTAAATATTAGTTATAATGTAAATGACCACGTTAGCTTAAAGCATACGGAGTTATTATTACATTTATAGTGTAATAACAAATATATACTCTAGGTACATCATTTGGTAGGTCTTAAAAAATAACTTCGAGGTTTTTTGAATAAAAATTTGATTAATGCAATATTTTCAGAGATAATCGCTCTGAAAGTCTGAAAAAGTGTCCCCCCCTCTAACTTTTGAACGGGAGCGGGAGGTGCAAAAAATATGAAAAAATATAATACAGGAAGATAGGATATAAGACAAACTTACTACGAAAATTATTTTGAAGAAATTTGGTCAAGCCGTTTTTGAGTTTTTGCCAAAAAACTTGTTATGTAGTTGTACATGTCAATCTTTTCTGTTATTATAATTTGTGTCTTATCTCATCGGTATAAGGTGCATTTTCTTTTGCGCGTGACATGAAAATGACGATAGTGATGTAGAATGGTCTTTCCACACATGAGACTGCTAAATTGGAGCATTTGTCTAATAATATTGGTGGCTCCGTAGTACAGCGCTTGACTAACGATCGGGTTAACGAAGGTTCAAATCCTGGCGGTATAGATAGGTACGCATCTTTTTAGTTGTTTTAGAATATCTTCTTAGTGTTTTTTTTTTCAAAGTATAAAAATATTTATTTTCAAAATTTTATACTTATTTTATATATTTAGTTAAATTAATGCATCACATTCGACAAGTCATTCCAGCTCACATCTTTTTCATTATTTTAGAATATTTTCTTAGTGTTTTTTCTTACGAAAGTAAGGTGACCTGCAAGTTCAAATCACCTTTTTAGGGTTTTAGGGTTCCGTAACCAAAATAGCAAAAACGGAAGCCTTATACTTTCGTTCAGTCCGTCTGTCTCAAGGGAGTGTTTTTAATTGACACGAGTTTTGTGAATTACCTATTCGCACGTGTATTGTAGGACGTTTTACAGTACATATGGCCCTTTGAATTTCGAGGGGGGGTGCTCCAGTCACATAAGCATTTTGAGAATTCTGTATTCGAAAAAATTGTCGCAGATTGACGCTGTATAAGAAACATATATTTTATCAGGTATTTAATTAATTGAGTCCGATTTAGGCCTATCCAGCTTTTTAGTCATAGGTTGCTGAACTGAACTTGGTCGTCAGGTATACACATTATACAATACATCTCCTCTAAGTGAATTAAAAATGTCGGGTACAATAATGAATAACTTAGCCTATATTTAGAACCCTGCCAATTTAAGTTAATGTAAGTTGGCACAACATACAAGTTTCCGGCCGCGCGAGGTGGGGATGTTTATGTACCCAGAGCTGATAGAACCTGTACCGAGAGATGAGTCACATTTACAAATCATCTTCGATGGTGACGTTGGCAACTTAGGTAAGTAGGGCACTGGACATGTATTTTTTTTAAATTGTTTTGTGACAGCAGATCTGGTATCGGTAAACCTAATGGTAGCTTTTGCTGTGTGTGTGCGTGTGTATGAATTACATAATAGAAAATCATTTTCAACCGACGAAAAAAACGGAGGAGGTAATGAGGAGGAGGAACCACGCATAACTTTTTACTGAGTAGTGCGATTTTGATAATTCTTTTTTTATTAGAAAGGGTATACCCTGAAGTTGGTCCCATATAACTTTGGAAAAAAAATCTAACCGTAAGGGTAGGAAAATAGGGGTGATTGATTTTTCACTTACCGATTGTTACGTATTACCACGCATAACTTTGTACAGAGTCGTCAGATTTTTGATAATTATTTTTTATCCAATAGAGTATACCTTGAAGTTGGTTCCATATAAATTTGGAAAAAATCAACCTAAGGGTAGGAAAATAGGGGATGATTGATTGTTTACTCACCGTACGTAATGTATGACGACGCATAGCTTTTTACAGAGTAGTCCGATTTTAATATTTCTTTTTTTATAGGATAGGGTATATACCTCAAAGTTGGTCCACTAAAAATTTGGAAATAAATCCTACCCTAAGGGTGGGAAAATAGGGGTAATTTATTGTTCACTCAAAGATTTTGAAGCTGGATGAAAGTCGCCCAGGATATTTATTGATTTATTTATTTAGTCTTTATTGCACAAAAGAAAAACTTATCGTACAATAGGCGGACTTAATGCCATAGGGCATTCTCTACCAGTCAACCTTAGGGCAAAACAGAAAAGATTGTAGGCGCTGCATCTTACAAAATGTGTAAAGAAAAGACATACTAAGATACATAATATAACTACTACTACTACTATAGTAGAAATGTAAACATAAACATATAATAATATAAATATACTATCCAAATACCGCTCGATGAAAAAAAACGATAATAGAGCACATCCCCAGCGGGGTGTGCAAATAGTTAAAGTCGGATTATTAACATAACAGTTAATAGCTAAAGCAATGTATGTAGCTATTTTAAAAGTGATCGGAAATTAAGCATGTAATAATTTGTACACATTATAATCACAGAAAATTATAAAATAAAAACTTTTTAATAAAAAAATAAAACCGCCGAAAAACTGAAACTGAAAAGAAAATAATAATAATTTTGTCTTCAATTACGCTAGTGAATACCTACCCTCCGATTACAATTATAATTTATTTCTCGTCAATTATAATCGTATTTATATATATACAATCTGTTACTTTTGAAGTCGGTGCCAGCCTCAAACAAACTTGAGCACCTTGAGTTGAACGCAACGCAAATTTCAAGCAGGTAGGTTAAGTATTTACACAATTTTCAAATCACGCACCAACAGATTGAGTCCCGTAATAGAAATAAATCTATTTATACGTCCATTCATAAGTAGCAAATCTGATCTACAATAAGAACCTTGTAATGGGCGCTTGGCGGAGGTTGCAGTTTTGGAATGTGTGGAATGTGCGTTCAACTCTTCACTAAGGTTGAGCAAGTTTGTTTGAGGCTGGCACCGACTTCAAAAGTAACAGATTGTATATATATAAATACGATTATAATTGACGAGAAATAAATTATAATTGTAATCGGAGGGTAGGTATTCACTAGCGTAATTGAAGACAAAATTATTATTATTTTCTTTTCAGTTTCAGTTTTTCGGCGGTTTTATTTTTTTATTAAAAAGTTTTTATGTAGCTTCAGTTAGTGTTCTAAATAGTTGTCAAATATATTTCAGCACCCTACTATAAGTAATTACAGCTACGGAACCCTTCATTGTGCGTGGTCCGACACGCACTTGGCCGATTTTTTATTGATAACATGGGTTTCGGAACATGTTATTTGTTGTTTTAGGTCTTACCTACCTCACAAACCAAGTGATAAATAACTGAATAGTTGGCAGTTTAATAGAAGCATAACATTTCCCTGAACTAAATTGCATGAAGAATACAAAAATAGACGGCGGGGGATCGAGTGGAAAAGAAAATAAAAGTGATGGGGTTGCAGCAGCGAGTTTATTAGTTCTCATCGACAAAGAAAAATAAAACTCCACGTTGATTCTATATTTAAGAACGAACACTTGCTTTCCATCGAGCTTTCTCAATATAACGGCACCTACGTATATAATTCTAAATTAATTATAAAATGCTAAACAATGCAATTAATTCTTTTAGATAGATAGATAAAATCTTTATTCACACCCACAACATACATGGCATAAAGCACAAAAAAATTACAATAAAGGACATGCATGCAATTTAAACACTAAAAAACAGAAGTACTTATTAATAACAATAATTTTTAAGAAAAAAAAACCGACTTCATTTGGTTCCCGGTAAAAGTGAAATTAAGAATTTGTTTGAGTTAGCCAGTTTACTTCACAAATATCCAATACACCGCACGTGTACGATTGAAAATTGAGGAGCTTTCTTAATGTCCTAGGGCTTCCATCATTACATTTGAAGTATAATCAAACGGAACTCCCTTGTAGAGATTTAAACAAACAAAATAACAATGTGTTAAATTGGATGACAGACTGTAAATTAACGAGCATATTCATTATGCCATCCCTGATTATCAACATCAGGTCCACTCCAGCAAAATGATGGCCACAGTAAGAAAATGCCTAAGCTAATTATGAACACCCTCTAATCACAATTAACCTGCCGTTCAAATTTGAAGAGTTCTCTGAATTCTTCTAGAACTCCATCATCAGAATATAAATCAAATCAAAAAGATGAATGTCACAACTAGGATAATAAGTAGAGCTAGGTTTATTAACCAGTTCCACTTTGCGATCCCTGGTCTTCATCATCAGATCAAGTTCATCAAAATTTTGGCTCCGCCAAAACACTGTTTTAGTTACTTAAGGAAACCCTCAAATCAGAATGCATGTGCCGTTAAAATTTGAAGAGTTCTCTCAATCCCTCATGAAGCCCATCATCAAAATAGAACTATAATCAAATAGGACTATCTTGAAGGTATTTCTTTACAAAGAAAAGATGAATGTCTCAAATCGGATGATAGAGCTGGGAATTAACAAGCAGTTCCACTTTGCCATCCCTGGTCTTCATCATCAGGTCCACTCCACCAAATTGATGATGTTCGTAAAGAAATGCTCGAGTGTCTTAAGAAACTACCCAAAACATCATGCCTTTCAAATTTGAGGAGTTCCCTCAGTTCCTCATGGATCCCATCATCAGAAATTGATTTTGAAAAAAACGGAACAAATCTGGAACCATCTATTTTCAGAAAAAAAAAATATTTTTTAAAATCGGACGATAGTCCTGGGAATTACCAAGCAGTTCCACTTTGACATCCCTGGTCTTCATCATCAGGTCCACTCCACCAAATTGATGATGTTCGTAAAGAAATGCTCGAGTGTCTTAAGAAACTACCCAAATCATCATGCATGTGCCTTTCAAATTTGAGGAGTTCCCTCAGTTCCTCATGGATCCCATCATCAGAAATTGATTTTGAAAAAAACGGGACAATCCTGAAACCATCTATATACAGACAAAAAAATATTTTTTAAAATCGGATCATAGTCCTGAGAATTACGAAGCAGTTCCACTTTGCCATCCCTGGTCTTCATCATCAGGTCCACTCCACCAAATTGATGATTTTCGTAAAGAAATGCTCGAGTTTCTTAAGAAATCACCCAAATCAGCATGCATGTGCCTTTCAAATTTGAGGAGTTCCCTCAGTTCCTCATGGATCCCATCATCAGAAATGGATTTTGAAAAAAACGGGACCAACCAGGAACCGTCTACTTTCAGAAAACAAAAAAAATATTCAAATCGGTTCAGTAATGACGGAGTTATGAGTGAACATCCATTAAAAAAAAAAAAAAAAAAATAAAAAAAAAAATTCAGACGAATTGAGAACCTCCTCCTTTTGAAATATTGAAGTCGGTTGAAAATAGCCATGTGTCGTGGCAGAGAATAGGCGCTGGCTCAGCATTATGATGCGGCTAGCCACATCGCTGGTATTCTGCCAGGACCTTTACAAACTAAAACTACAACTACCACGTGCAACGCTTAAAATTAAACAAATAAATAGAAACAATATAATTTTTAAGAAAAAAAAACCGACTTCATTTGGTTCCCGGTAAAAGTGAAATTAAGAATTTGTTTGAGTTAGCCAGTTTACTTCACAAATATCCAATATAATGTCCTAGGGCTTCCATCATTACATTTGAAGTATAATCAAACGGAACTCCCTTGTAGACCTTTAAACAAACAAAATAACAATGTGTTAAATTGGATGACAGACTGTAAATTAACGAGGATATTCATTATGCCATCCCTGATTATCAACATCAGGTCCACTCCAGCAAAATGATGGCCACAGTAAGAAAATGCCTAAGCTAATTATGAACACCCTCTAATCACAATTAACCTGCCGTTCAAATTTGAAGAGTTCTCTGAATTCTTCTAGAACTCCATCATCAGAATATAAATAAAATCAAAAAGATGAATGTCACAACTAGGATAATAAGTAGAGCTAGGTTTATTAACCAGTTCCACTTTGCGATCCCTGGTCTTCATCATCAGATCAAGTTCATCAAAATTTTGGCTCCGCCAAAACACTGTTTTAGTTACTTAAGGAAACCCTCAAATCAGAATGCATGTGCCGTTAAAATTTGAGTTCTCTCAATCCCTCATGAAGCCCATCATCAAAATAGAACTATAATCAAATAGGACTATCTTGAAGGTATTTCTTTACAAAGAAAAGATGAATGTCTCAAATCGGATGATAGAGCTGGGAATTAACAAGCAGTTCCACTTTGCCATCCCTGGTCTTCATCATCAGGTCCACTCCACCAAATTGATGATGTTCGTAAAGAAATGCTCGAGTGTCTTAAGAAACTACCCAAATCATCATGCATGTGCCTTTCAAATTTGAGGAGTTCCCTCAGTTCCTCATGGATCCCATCATCAGAAATTGATTTTGAAAAAAACGGAACAAATCTGGAACCATCTATTTTCAAAAAAAAAAATATTTTTTAAAATCGGACGATAGTCCTGAGAATTACCAAGCAGTTCCACTTTGACATCCCTGGTCTTCATCATCAGGTCCACTCCACCAAATTGATGATGTTCGTAAAGAAATGCTCGAGTGTCTTAAGAAACTACCCAAATCATCATGCATGTGCCTTTCAAATTTGAGGAGTTCCCTCAGTTCCTCATGGATCCCATCATCAGAAATTGATTTTGAAAAAAACGGGACAATCCTGAAACCATCTATATACAGACAAAAAAATATTTTTTAAAATCGGATCATAGTTCTGAGAATTACGAAGCAGTTCCACTTTGCCATCCCTGGTCTTCATCATCAGGTCCACTCCACCAAATTGATGATTTTCGTAAAGAAATGCTCGAGTTTCTTAAGAAATCATCCAAATCAGCATGCATGTGCCTTTCAAATTTGAGGAGTTCCCTCAGTTCCTCATGGATCCCATCATCAGAAATGGATTTTGAAAAAAACGGGACCAACCAGGAACCGTCTACTTTTAGAAAACAAAAAAAAATTTCAAATCGGTTCAGTAATGACGGAGTTATGAGTGAACATCCATTAAAAAAAAAAAAAAATAAAAAAAAAAATTCAGTCGAATTGAGAACCTCCTCCTTTTCAACCGACTTCAATATTTCACAAAAGGAGGAGGTTCTCAATTCGACTGAATTTTTTTTTTTATTTTTTTTTTTTTTTTTAATGGATGTTCACTCATAACTCCGTCATTACTGAACCTATTTGAATTTTTTTTTTGTTTTCTTAAAGTAGACGGTTCCTGGTTGGTCCCGTTTTTTTCAAAATTTATTTCTGATGATGGGATCCATGAGGAACTGAGGGAACTCCTCAAATTTGAAAGGCACATGCATGCTGATTTGGGTGATTTCTTAAGAAACTCGAGCATTTCTTTACGAAAATCATCAATTTGGTGGAGTGGACCTGATGATGAAGACCAGGGATGGCAAAGTGGAACTGCTTCGTAATTCTCAGGACTATGATCCGATTTAAAAAAATATTTTTTTGTCTGTATATAGATGGTTTCAAAATTGTCTCGTTTTTTTCAAAATCAATTTCTGATGATGGGATCCATGAGGATCTGAGGGAACTCCTCAAATTTGAAAGGCACATGCATGATGATTTGGGTAGTTTCTTAAGACACTCGAGCATTTCTTTACGAATATCATCAATTTGGTGGAGTGGACCTGATGATGAAGACCAGGGATGTCAAAGTGGAACTGCTTGGTAATTCCCAGGATTATCGTCCGATTTAAAAAAATATTTTTTTTTTCTGAAAATAGATGGTTCCAGATTTGTTCCGTTTTTTTCAAAATCAATTTCTGATGATGGGATCCATGAGGAACTGAGGGAACTCCTCAAATTTGAAAGGCACATGCATGATGATTTGGGTAGTTTCTTAAGACACTCGAGCATTTCTTTACGAACATCATCAATTTGGTGGAGTGGACCTGATGATGAAGACCAGGGATGGCAAAGTGGAACTGCTTGTTAATTCCCAGCTCTATCATCCGATTTGAGACATTCATCTTTTCTTTGTAAAGAAATACCTTCAAGATAGTCCTATTTGATTATAGTTCTATTTTGATGATGGGCTTCATGAGGGATTGAGAGAACTCCTCAAATTTTAACGGCACATGCATTCTGATTTGAGGGTTTCCTTAAGTAACTAAAACAGTGTTTTGGCGGAGCCAAAATTTTGATGAACTTGATCTGATGATGAAGACCAGGGATCGCAAAGTGGAACTGGTTAATAAACCTAGCTCTACTTATTATCCTAGTTGTGACATTCATCTTTTTGATTTGATTTATATTCTGATGATGGAGTTCTAGAAGAATTCAGAGAACTCTTAAAATTTGAACGGCAGGTTAATTGTGATTAGAGGGTGTTCATAATTAGCTTAGGCATTTTCTTACTGTGGCCATAATTTTGCTGGAGTGGACCTGATGTTGATAATCAGGGATGGCATAATGAATATGCTCGTTAATTTACAGTCTGTCATCCAATTTAACACATTGTTATTTTGTTTGTTTAAAGGTCTACAAGGGAGTTCCGTTTGATTATACTTCAAATGTAATGATGGAAGCCCTAGGACATTAAGAAAGCTCCTCAATTTTCGATCGTATACGTGCGGTGTATTGGATATTTGTGAAGTAAACTGGCTAACTCAAACAAATTCTTAATTTCACTTTTACCGGGAACCAAATGAAGTCGGTTTTTTTTTCTTAAAAATTATGAAATATTGAAGTCGGTTGAAAATAAAGACAATGAGAAAAGTATTTGTGCTAAAAGTATGGAAGTGAAAAGTGTACTGTGAGTGTTTGAGTTTGAGTTTGATTTATATGGTTTGTGTGTGTCTGTGCGTACCGCGTTTATATATAGTATGTGTTTGAATATTGGTCATTAATTATTATTTTTAATTATTATTATTTTAAATATGTTTATTAAGAGGGAAGGTTTAAAGGTTAAAAGTTTCCTTAGTACCTTATTATATAGTAGAGTTTGCAACATTTTAAAATTTTAGTTTTTGTTGATCAAGAAGATACCTATAAGCGATATTTTATTTTGAAGCTCGTCTTGCTTTTCAACCGACTTCAATATTTCAAAAGGAGGAGGTTCTCAATTCGACTGAATTTTTTTTTTTATTTTTTTTTTTTTTTTTAATGGATGTTCACTCATAACTCCGTCATTACTGAACCGATTTGAATTTTTTTTTTGTTTTCTAAAAGTAGACGGTTCCTGGTTGGTCCCGTTTTTTTCAAAATCCATTTCTGATGATGGGATCCATGAGGAACTGAGGGAACTCCTCAAATTTGAAAGGCACATGCATGCTGATTTGGGTGATTTCTTAAGAAACTCGAGCATTTCTTTACGAAAATCATCAATTTGGTGGAGTGGACCTGATGATGAAGACCAGGGATGGCAAAGTGGAACTGCTTCGTAATTCTCAGGACTATGATCCGATTTTAAAAAATATTTTTTTGTCTGTATATAGATGGTTTCAGGATTGTCCCGTTTTTTTCAAAATCAATTTCTGATGATGGGATCCATGAGGAACTGAGGGAACTCCTCAAATTTGAAAGGCACATGCATGATGATTTGGGTAGTTTCTTAAGACACTCGAGCATTTCTTTACGAACATCATCAATTTGGTGGAGTGGACCTGATGATGAAGACCAGGGATGTCAAAGTGGAACTGCTTGGTAATTCCCAGGACTATAGTCCGATTTTAAAAAATATTTTTTTTTCTGAAAATAGGTGGTTCCAGATTTGTTCCGTTTTTTTCAAAATCAATTTCTGATGATGGGATCCATGAGGAACTGAGGGAACTCCTCAAATTTGAAAGGCACATGCATGATGATTTGGGTAGTTTCTTAAGACACTCGAGCATTTCTTTACGAACATCATCAATTTGGTGGAGTGGACCTGATGATGAAGACCAGGGATGGCAAAGTGGAACTGCTTGTTAATTCCCAGCTTTATCATCCGATTTCCGAACCTTCAAGATAGTCCTATTTGATTATAGTTCTATTTTGATGATGGGCTTCATGAGGGATTGAGAGAACTCCTCAAATTTTAACGGCACATGCATTCTGATTTGAGGGTTTCCTTAAGTAACTAAAACAGTGTTTTGGCGGAGCCAAAATTTTGATGAACTTGATCTGATGATGAAGACCAGGGATCGCAAAATGGAACTGGTTAATAAACCTAGCTCTACTTATTATCCTAGTTGTGACATTCATCTTTTTGATTTCATTTATATTCTGATGATGGAGTTCTAGAAGAATTCAGAGAACTCTTCAAATTTGAACGGCAGGTTAATTGTGATTAGAGGATGTTCATAATTAGCTTAGGCATTTTCTTACTGTGGCCATCATTTTGCTGGAGTGGACCTGATGTTGATAATCAGGGATGGCATAATGAATATGCTCGTTAATTTACACTCTGTCATCCAATTTAACACATTGTTATTTTGTTTGTTTAAAGGTCTACAAGGGAGTTCCGTATGATTATACTTCAAATGTAATGATGGAAGCCCTAGGACATTAAGAAAGCTCCTCAATTTTCAATCGTACACGTGCGGTGTATTGGATATTTGTGAAGTAAACTGGCTAACTCAAACAAATTCTTAATTTCACTTTTACCGGGAACCAAATGAAGTCGGTTTTTTTTTCTTAAAAATTATTAATTGACGAAGTGGTGGTGGTATGTTGTTCCAACATTTAGTTGCAAGGTACCGAAAGGTACCGAAATTCAAATATATACTTTTCAAATATATACAGTAAGTGTATTTTATCTAGCTAATGTTAAACTTAATTTATATTATCTTAGTTGAAAAAAAATCTATAGGTACTAATATGTAATAGTTATGCCTGATCGTCCTATATTCCTATGTCCAGCAGTGGACGTCTTTCGGCTGAATGATGATGATGATGTCCTATATTCAATGCATAGCCACATAACCCGGAGTTAAGCGTTTGTTTGTATGGAATTTGACAGCTTAACTCCGGGTCAGCGGCAGACCCTGGGTGGTGCAAGTGGACCTAAGGTGTTTAGAGAATTGCACGTGTGCGTCAACAACAGCCAGTAACTATTTTAGCGCCACTTGCGGCAACCAGGTTTAACCGCTAACCCGGCGTAACTCTTAAATTCCATATGAAATAAACGCTTAACTCCAGGTTAGTTAGTTGACCTCGTTTGGTGCAAGTAGCCCTTAATGTAAGAGGTTTACTTTTAAAGTTACAGACATATTTTATATCTAATCAAAAACTATAAGTAAGCATTTTTGTATGTGTTAATTTATTTAGGGGATCTTGCTGACGGAAATATTCAGGTTTTCCGGGGCGAAGAATCGATCTTCTTTGGTTTTACTCGGAGTTGTCGTGTTTTCAGCTAACGTATAATATTACACTATGTTAAAGCATCAGTTAATATTTTGTTAATCATGAACCGGACTTGTCTTTAGTACCTACTTAATATGTTATGTCTTAATAAATAATTAATTAAAAGAAATGTATAATGTAACAACCCGTTGTGTTTGAATACTTACTCAGTATTACTTATAAGTATTATTATATATGTTATATGGGAGAAACTCAACCCAGTATTACGGTTAAGTAATTAGTGTGAAAAACCATGAACATAAATCACCCTTACTCACCTAGAAATTTTCTCAGCTAAATAACTCCTGGAAAAATAAACCAGCTGCAAATCCTCATTTTCCAGGAAATGGAAATATGAACGGAATTTCATTTAAAGCTTAGATTTTCCGTCGAATATTTAATCGCAAGTAGTTTAAAATAGAAGGTCGCTTTTTAAATTGACAGGAAATATGACTTAATTCCAGACTTGCAGCAAGAAATTTACAATATACGTCTATATACTAGTATGTATATACATAAAGTGGTGGCCAGCTAAATAGGGACAAGATGATATAATTTTTTCAATATTGACAGCAATAAAAAAAAACAATTAGTTGAACAAATTTCATCATAAAGGTCAATTTCAGTATCTAATACATTTTTGTAAAATATGTACTTTCCTACTCTAAAAAAATTATATGTTAAAAATTTAATAAGGGACAATCTCAATCAACACAAAGGTTTTTCGAAAGCTACATATTTTTCATACTCAGTTTCCTACAGAAACTTTTACACTATATTAAACATTGTCTAAATGAGAATAATTTTTGTCTAACTTATTGGTCAAACACTTTTAAAATTAAAGAAATGCCTATTTAAAGCACGGATATCGAAAACTCATAAAAGTGTATGCACATATTCATATTCATATTCATATTCATTTATTCATAAAATTATACAATTTTACATGTCAAAATAAATTTAAAATGAAATAATAATGTCAAATAAATCATGTAAATTACAATTAAAGATTAAAATAACACATTATATAAAATTAAAATTTAAGATTAGGCATAAATGTTAGGATTTGCATTCAATTTAATTAAATAATTGTCATATTCTATTATGTCATAAAATGCTTCTTTCGTTAGCCATTTTTTTAATTTCGTGTTAAATACCATGTCATCTTTAATATTTTTTAAATTGTCGGGTAGTTTATTATAAATACCTGGCCCTGCAATAGATATAATTTTCTCGGATTTGGCAAGTCGGCAACATGCTTTTGCTAACATATTTTTATTTTTCTCTGCAATGCGTGCACTATAGGCATATTTTGTAGGGAATAGTTGTAAGTTCGCCCTAACATATTTAAGTACGTAATACAGGTATTGTGATGTGAGTGTCATGATGTTATTATTTATGAAAAGTTGCCTGGCGGGGGTTCCGTATGGAGCGAACGAGATGGTACGTACTGCGTGTTTTTGCAGAATGAACACACGCTGCCATTCCGCTGCTGTGGCCCAGAATTCAAGTCCGTAACACATCACTGAGTGAAACAATGAGAAATAGCAAGATCTAAGTTGCTGGTGAGGTAAGATACGCGCCAATCTACTCAACGCGAAACAGGCGCCTGACAATTTTCCACACACCACATTAATGTGCGCATCCCATTTCAGGGCAGAGTCCGGGGTCACGCCTAGAAACTTGGTGCTATTGAGTAGCGGCAGCACCGCACCCCCCACGCTAACATTGAGTGGACGAGGAGGCCCACCACCGAGGGTTATATGCAGCACCTGCGTTTTATGTAAATTTAAAACCAAACCGTTAGCGGAAAACCAACTCTGCAACCTGGTTACCTCTGACGCAATCGTAGCCTCAAGCGATGTCATTGTTTTGGCGGTTATGATTACACTAGCGTCGTCTGCAAACAAGAACATTTTACCATTCACCATTTTGGGTAAATCATTTACCTGGATGAGGAAGCACAAATTAGCCAAAGATGAACCCTGCGGCACACCGATGTCTATATTACCGCTATCCGATAAAGTTGTCCCGTTATTTATCGCTACGCTTTGGCACCGCTTGCGCAGGAAATCCAGCATAAGTTTAAGGCTTGGGCCACGGATTCCGATATGTTGAAATTTAACTTTAAGAACGTTATGATTGCATAGGTCAAAAGCGCGTGTCATGTCACATAATAATATTGCAACATGACATTGACTTTCCTTCGACATCATAATGTTATGTATTGTATTTCGGATGACATCAATACATGATTTGTTTTGTCTATAGGCGAATTGTCGGTCACTTAACAAGTTAAACTTTTCTAAAAATGTTCTTAGACGAGATGCTAAACCGTATTCGAATATTTTGGCGATAGCTGGAATAATACTAATTGGTCTATAGCTTTGTAGGTCGTCCTTACTACCTTTGCCTTTATAAATAGGTAATACCTTTACATTTTTCAGAATACAAGGGTATGTACCAGTTTTTATTAAATAATTAAAAATATGCACTAATTGGGTCAGTATAGTTGGTGTTATGATCTTAATTAATTTGATGGAAATATTATAAATGTCACACGTATTTTTACACGCCACACCTTTGTTTATTATGTCATATAATTCGGCCTCCGTAAATAACTTAAATCTTATTGATACATCGCTTGGGTCAGTTGCCTGACATAAAAGTAGGTAGGCAGCGTTCGCATCGGCGGATGGCGCATTGACCGTATTAGCTGCACTTAGAAAAAACTTGTTGATATCATTCGCTAAGCGGTCGCTCGAGTTATATAACACACCGTCGTTATCTCTTACTAAACTTATGTTTTGTTGGTGTTTTAAGGACTTCCTACCAGTGTGTCCGTTTACAATTTGCCACAGTATTTTCTGCTGATTTGTACATTTTAACATGTTTCCGTAATAAGCCTTTTCTGCGTGAGATAACGCTGATTCGAGTTTTAATGACTGTGATAAAATAATTGGACAGAAAAGTTGTTTATCTAGCCCATTCTCGCAGTTACGAATCAGTTCTATAAGTAACTGTTTATGTGCGAGGATTTTTTCAGTGATCCAAGGACAAGTTTGTTTCCAAGGACAAGTTTGTTTACCCACATCTGGAGCATAGCACTATACGGAAGAGAAACGTGGACAATGAGGCAACGTGACAGGGAGATACTTCAAGCTTTCGAGATGTGGTCGTCGCATAGAAAAAATATTTAAGGTCGCGGTCAATGGAACTTCCTAATAATGTAAACAAACCGCCATATTGATCGTAATAAACTCACTTTGAAGTTTTTAATGAAATCTCCAAGCCTAACTTATTTAGCTTATGTTTTGTATGTTATGATAATACGACCGTTTCAGTAGCGAATGTTTCAGTGATTTTTGATGAGGTAGTGGGAAAATACGAGGAGAAACAGTGGCAAAACATGTGACGCATTTTGTTTCACTATTAGAAAGTTCCATTGACGGCGAAACGGCGATTTTAAGCAAGAGATAAGAAAACCAACGAAGAAGTGTTGCGTATCGTGATTGAAAGGAAATTTATTTTTAAGACTAATAGAAAATAGAAGAGGGAAGATGCTTGGACACCTGTTACAACACGATGAATTTATCAAAACCATCATAGAGGGAAAAATTCAAGGAAAATCGAAGTCAGGGAAACCAAATAAAGCGTATTTGGACCAGATAAAGGAAAAAAATAACGTCGTGTCGTGTCAGGCAGTTAAACTGAAGGCAGGGGACAGATATTGAAATTTACTCCACGGACAAGGGTAACTCTTAAGTATATGATGATCACTTTTTAAATTGTGATCAAATTCGGAAAGTCGAATTTGTAGGCAGTTGTATGGCGATAAAAACCCTGTCCCTATTTATCTGGCCACCACTGTATAAATATTTAGAAATTCCTAGCGAGTATGTTCTTACCTATTGCCTGTTTAATTTTCACCGGGATCATATCATATAGATGTCAACGATGCTTACATTAATAGGTCTTGATTTTAACTACTTACCTATTTACATACCTAGTACTAGTACTACGAGTAGTACAATGTAGGTAAGTGATATATGGACAAAGCTAAACTCATTAACAAGATAACACTTTAAACTTTAGCGTTTTCTACACATTATTATAAAACATAGAACGGGTCTATTGCGAATACAGTTAATTTACCTTAATATACAGACGTTTTGACACAGGTATGTTCATGTGTATGTCATGGTCGCGGTTTACTGATGATTGATGAATCAACGAAGTGTCAACGGCGATCTTGCTAGAAATGTTTGCCTACCCAGCGGAACTTAACATTAACAAGATTCAAGATATTTGCGAGTTTTGAATTGAATCATTTAAATATGTACCTACTTCTGTTACCGAAACACAGAATTAAGTTATATTGTCACATTGTGTTTGGAACAAAACGTAGGCAGTTTTTTGCATGTATTTCGGTAGGCAGTAAATTTTAATGATGTGCAGCGTCGCAGTGCGGCAGGACTCGGCGAATTCCGGTACGCTGCCGTCCTCTGCCGGTCCAGCGGTCCCGCCGGCCGGCGGCCCGGCGCCCCCGGTAGGGCCCGCTCCACCTGCGTCATTGTGCTCCCTACCTGGATAACATCCGATTATAGCCTGGAATGTTTGCATATTATTAGTAGTAGAAGGCTGCCTACTGTCAGGTTGCCAATATACTTGAATGTATTTGCATAAATGTGGCTTCGAATTTTGCTAAGACAATATTATTTGGCAGAGTGCGGTCAAGTATATAGGATCGAGTATACCCAGATTAATAACACGCACCTACCGTGTTACCAATAAGCAATGTTATTAAGGTCAAGTACTTATTTGATTCTTTCTAGGGCTTTCACGGTGTATGCCACGGCTTAGGGACCCCCTCGTCAGGGGTCCGTTTTCGCAGCTACTTTATCCCAGAATTTGGCGTAGGTGCTAGTTTTAAGAAAGCGACTGGCATCTGACCGTCAAATGCGTTATAATAGGCCTTATGGTGATCGATTTTCAAATATATGTCGGGTTTATGTTAGGTACATACGTAGTTTGTAAAAAATACATCGGACATAGTTATTTTATATAGGGCAATTAACGTGTAATATTAGCATGATGTTGCTAATAGGTATATTTTCAACACGTGTATAAGTAACCTACACTACTATGAGTATTACAACTTAATAACCTCCATGAAAAAAAAAACAAATTTATTATTCTAAGAATTTAATTAAAATACTATTAGTTTACTAGTAGATAATAAAAGTGCCAGTGCAATATCAAGCTCGTTCAACGTATTCAAAAGGATCGAAGGCAAAAGAGGGGTGTCTCGATCGCCTTTGCCGTTTTTTCCAATATCCTTCTTTAGCTTCTTTACTATTTAATTTATTCTGATAAAAATATGTGAGCTTTAACCAAACTTTTAATATAAATTAATTAGAAGGAAAATCTACATACAAAACCGACCAAGAGCATGTCGGGCAGCTGACCACCCGTCATAAGTAATTGGCGAACTTAAAAGGGGATTGTTTCGTTTTAGTTTTCTGTCTACTCAAAGCCGCGCTCGGTATGAGCGGACAGCGCTAAAACCATAGGATAGCATAGCTAAAACCTATTTTGCATCCAAGCCAAGGACCAGGTACTAAATACAATTTGTAAAATTCAGGTGGTGAATTTGCTTTCTATGTATATACCTGATTGATTTTGCCCCAATACATAATGCAAAATTCAATTTCACGGATGATAAACCTTCATTTATTTCCTGTTACTACAATTTAAATATGACTTAAATTTTGGGATAAATATTTGAGTATGGCCGTGATGTGTGTCGCGCGATGCTGAGTAATTATACAAATGATTTGTCAGCAGCAGTTGCGGGAGATATACAAACACTTACATATATTATAAATGCACATTTACATTGCGAACTGGCGTTATTTATTTTCCCACGTTGCTCGATCTGTAATATTATTGTCATCCTACGTTTCACCCTATTTACAAACGATATTTAATTGAAGGTATATACCGGGTGTTGCCTTTAATGGGAGCAATAAATTTTATTATAAGTAGAACTCCCCAAATCAAAAAACGTTTAGTCAGCGACTTTAAAAATAACTGTGTGTATTGATTTTTATTACACTTAAAAGTTTGTTAGAAGACACAATGTAATTTACTGCAAATTTTGAAATTTTTATGTTTCCGGAGTCAACTAGGAAACCTTATAGATTCATCATGTCTGTCTGTCTGCGGGTAAGCTCAGTGACCGTTAGTGCTAGAGCGCTGAAAATTGGTACGAATACACGTATCAATCACGCCAACAAAGTCGTGAAATAAAAAGACACGTAAAATGGGCAGTGATTTTTTGTTTCATTTGAACCCTGGAGTGTGATAGGTATTTAAAAAAGAATAGGGGTTAGCTAAAAATATTTTTGATCAAGTAGATAATTTCGGAAATAATCCCTCCGGAAATTTAAAAAAAATGTCCCCCCCCTCTAATTTTTGAAGACTTTCTAAGAAAATTATTTTGAACATGGTCAGTTAAGCGGTTTTTGATTCTTTCCAAAATAAACGTATCTTGTCGGTTAAAAGGGCGTATAGGTCGTAAGAGCTGCGAAGATACTCCTTTTCAACCGACTTCAATATTTCTAAAGAAGGAGGTTCTCAATTCGTCTGTTTTTTTTAATGTGTGTTACCTCAGAACTCCGTCATTACTGAACCGATTTAATTTTTTTTTGTTTCCTGAAAGTAGATGGTTCCAAGTTGGTCCCGTTTTTTTCAATGGGATCCATGAGGACCTGAGGGAACTCCTCAAATTTGAAAGGCACATGCATAGTAATTTGGGAATTTTCTTGAGAAACTCGAGCATTTCTTTACAAAACCTACCAGTTTGGTGGAGTAGACCTGATGATGACGACCAGGGATGTCAAAGAGGAACTGCTCTATAATTCGCGGGCCCCAGCTGTATCTTCTGATTTGAAACATTCATCTTTTGTTTGTTACGAAATGCCTTCGAGGTATGTAGTCCTATTTGATTTTAATCATTTTTTGATGATGGATATCATGAGGAATTAATGGAGCTGATGCTGAACCCTGGCAGTACCTAATGGAACTCAGGTTTAGTACAACATAGGCAAGTGCTGTTTTCGTCATTCGATTCGGGTTAACGAGCAATTAGAAGAGCAGTTCACAAGATGGAGCTGATGCTAAACCCTGGCAGTACGTAATGGAACTCAGGTTTGGTAAAACATACGCGTGTGCTGTTTTCGTGAATCGACTCATGTTAACAAGCAATTAGGAGTGCAATTTACAAGATGGAGCTGATGCTAAATCCTGGTAGTAATATGTATGTATGTATGTAAGTTTCAAATACGGTGTAAGAAACATTAACAAAATAAAAACATAAATTACATTTTTTACATAAAACTCCCGTGACTATTTACCTCCCGTCAATATTGTCGAAAATAGCTCGTCATGATTCGGATCTTCATAGACCCTTTTTCAAGAGCGTGCTTTCGCGATGGCTGTCTTTTTCACACTGCGCGCAGTAGCTCGCTCGCATTCTTCTTTTGTTTGTGAGAAGGTACCTCGAAGGTGGTCCCATTTAATTTTAGCTGGGATCTTATGATGCAATCCCTGATGCATTTAGAGAGCTCCTTAACTTTCAAAGGTAGGTACACATATATGGGGATTAAAATGTTTGAAGTTAACTGCAATAATTCGCTTACTTTAACTTTTACCGGGAAGTCCAATTGAAGTCGGTTTTTTTTGCTTTAAAATTATTTATTGTTATAAGCATGGTATCTATTAAAACCCTTTTTAAGGTTGCTTATTGTGACGGACGGTAAACTACGGCACCTTACACTGAGCATGCCCCTACATGCTCTTGATCGGGTTTATTGTAAGACATGCAAACGTATGGGCAGTTAATAAATGAATTAATTTGTAAATTGCTCATGCAATTTTGAACGCGTGTATACATTGAAAATACTATTTAATTTGTATGAACACGTGAAAACCTATGCACTTTTTTTTTATTGTTTTATTTGAAAACATGTCGTACCTACGAGTACATAGTGACTAAAAATACCTGAGTGTTATCCTTAATTTGTTATAGAACATTCCTCAGCTTAAATTAAGTTAATTTCTGAAAGACCCGGTTATTGTAATTAAGGTAACTACTGGTAAATCCGGTACTTACTCCGGTAATAACCGGCAACATCAAAGGCGTTTGTTTTCACGAAAGCGATTGTCATCTGGTTTTTATTTAGTTACATTGCTACTGCATTCATTTGTCGTCTACAGAAACATCGCCAACAAATGCAATTGTTGAATTGTCTTTTTTTAATGGAGGGATTTAGCTTTAGTGATGAAATTGAAATAAACCATGTATTTAAAGGTAACTATTTACTTGAATATCCTATTCCTACTCATAAATAGAATGGTGTCAATCGCAAAAAGATATGCTACTTTTATTTCCCCGCGTATCTATACCAGCTACATTTATTATACCTTATATTTATGTCGACTTTAAGGTTCTTTAAAAAGAATGTTCAATAGCTGGAAGTAACGTCTAAATTAGTTTTGTTAGGGACAAATTCGTTCTTGTATTTTCTAGCGCGATGAATTGCGACGGCAGGAGTTGGTACACGAGTTTAATTTAATCAATTAGGGCGGGCGTCGGCGGCCTGCTATCTCATCGGTATTCATTCATTTTTATTACTTGACTGGTGCAGTGGGGGAAGTAATGCTTCTCGAGTGTTCTGTAGTTGTGGGAATTACAAAAGTTTGGTCTTCAATCTTTATATATATATTTGCCCCATGAATGTAAATGAATATCGCTAGCTATATAAACTGAAATATCGGCAGGTGCTTTAATACGTTAAAACTCGGAGACACTTTATGCATTTGTAGTTTTAGACCAATGAAAAACTCCATAACGAAAATGTTGCTTCAATCGGGCGAGGCTCTGAGCAAAGTATGTTTGTACGTTACTTACATGCCTAAATACTTTACTGCGATGCCGGCATGACGTCATTGATGTGATGAAAAGTGTTTTTTTTGTCTTAATTTATAGGTGGATAAACTTGCTCTTCAATTAAATCTAACATGATGTGTTTGTTGCAGAGATGATGACGTGCCGACTGGGGTCGAGGCGGTTGGGCGGGTCGCGGGGCTCGCTGCAGGCCGGCACCGCGTGCTCCGCCGCTAGCGAGCTGGACCTCTCCTCGCGCTCGCGACGCTCGCAGAAGGCTCGGTACGTGATGTGGCTGATGTTATGTAGATGATGACGTGCCGACTGGGGTCGAGGCGGTTGGCCGGGTCGCGGGGCTCGCTGCAGGCCGGCACCGCGTGCTCCGCCGCTAGCGAGCTGGACCTCTCCTCGCGCTCGCGACGCTCGCAGAAGGCTCGGTACGTGATGTGGCTGATGTTATGTAGATGATGACGTGCCGACTGGGGTCGAGGCGGTTGGCCGGGTCGCGGGGCTCGCTGCAGGCCGGCACCGCGTGCTCCGCCGCTAGCGAGCTGGACCTCTCCTCGCGCTCGCGACGCTCGCAGAAGGCTCGGTACGTGATGTGGCTGATGTTATGTAGATAATGACGTGGCAACTGAGGTCAAGCCGGTCTGCCGGCCGTGGAGCTCGCTAGTTTATCTCGAATTGTTTCATCGGTAATTAGAGTTAAAACTCGACTTCACTCGATCACGATAGCTGGGGGAGTTCGCGCCATCCGCGCTAGCGATATGCCTAGAACAGACTCGGCGAGTTCGGTTCAGGCGAGTTGACCTTGACTTGTCGGAATCAAACTGAACAACCTATTATTTTGCAACATCGCTTTTGCGTCGTTTATAAGTATTTGCTAAGGATAATAAAATTAGATGAGATGGTCGCTTGCCTATTAGCGCGCTTGCCTATTTTACGCGATAATATCTGCGTTTAAATTAATTATTTTTTTATATATCAAGTATTGGAAACTATTACACAAATCGACCTAGTCCCACGGTAAGCTCAATAAAGCTTGTGTTGTGGGTACTAGACTAGAGAATGCTTAAATACATAGACAAAACATCCAGTACTCAGGAACAAATATTCGTAATAAACGCACAATTAAGTGCCCTGATCAGGATTCGAACCCGGGACCTCCTGTTTCGTAGCCAGGGTCACTACCGACTATGCTAGGAGGCCATTAATGTCGGTTAAAAACTGTTACTGTGCGTGATAATTCGGTTAGAATTTAAAACTTTTATCCATTTAAATAAGGTTGTATTCTGCAGGTTTTTTATTAGTCTTAGGAAAAAAACTCACTAAAGATTGACTCCTCTTTAAATGGACTTAATATGGTAAACCTAGTTTTAGGGCCCTGGTTGGCAAAATTATTGCAGAAATAGAAACGCGGCAGCGAAAGTGTCCAGCCAAGCTCAGGCGACGTAGCGGCAGTGGGCAGTGTGTGTGTGTGTGTTTACACGAACCATCGGGAGGCACTTTTAACCCCTTTGTAACTCATAATCTACTGAATATAAACCTTTGTGGTTTGACCTTAAAAAATAATGACAAGTGACGCGGACGCAATGTGACCGTAACGTGTGCACTTTTTGTATTAAGTGTTTATTACTCAATTGTTTTGGTCGCATTGTGTGCACGTCGACACTAGGTTACTAATTTTTTTTGGTCGCATTGTGTGCGAACTGTTACTATATGTTACGAAACAATGAAGAGTCTGCGACCAAAATGGTTGCTTGGGCGAGGACACAATTATCTACTTACATTCTTATATAATTATAGAAACCAAGTGAACATTGTATATAATTTCATCATTGCATAATATTGTGAACGAATATCTCATTCCTAAGGGATATTCAGTGCTGATGTAACACATAAAACAAACATTCGTTTGCCGATAAGGAGTGACAGGACGACCAATGTTGGCTAGTAAACCGCCGGCGGCAATTTGCGCTGCGAGAATTGTCGAGCCTCATGCCTGCGTCGATTTTAAACCGTCTGAAACATTGCCACGAAATCAGAAGGTACCACGAACATCGAAAATTGGCATTGACGGAATAACCTCTTTATCGGTCGAATATACAATTGTGACAGAGAGGAAGATACAAATTTTCGATCGCTCGATTTTCGTAGTACTATAGTACGCCTATATCACGAAAATCGAACGATTGCGGATTTGTATCTCCTCCTCTGTCACACTTGCAAATTAGAGTGACAAAGAGTCAATGCCTATTTTCGATGTTTGTGGTAGGCATGCAGGCGTTATGCTAACAGCGAGCTTCTATCTTAGGACACTAGGGAAGTTTTGAGATGCTCGAAAACGATATAAATGTAAATGCACCCTAATTGCATATATATTTTGAAATAGCATAAATTAAACACCATTGCCAAATGTTCTTAAATGTAAGAACTAGAAAAAATATTAAGTTATTTTGCTTCTATGGGAATAAATAGTCACGCGAAAAGGTTGTACAAAAATGTGAAACGCGATGACATTAAGGCTTCTTCGCTCACAAGACGGCGATGGATGAATATACAATCTGGCGATACAATCTCTAGGATCTTCTCTATATTCACAAATGAGATTTATAGGTATTCCCATGCAAATATTTCCGCAGCACACATTCTTATAATCCTGTAAAATCGTTTATTTATTAAACAAAATCGGACGAATTTTTGAGATTTGAACGCTCAAATACAAAAACTAGTGATCGAAAATAATCGCATGTGAAAATTTGTCACGATTATATTCGCATGTTACCTGCTATAGTTTGTATTTTTGAAAGTCAGTGGAATTATCACTCGGAAGGCTAGTGGAGTTTCTTTCTACTTCGTTTTATTCACATTCGAATGAAATATTCGAGCGTTCGAGTCTCAAAATCGGCCGGCTGCTACGAGTAGTGTTCTACTTCTAATTAAATAAGCTTTTAAAAACATATGATAGGTATACGAACATTCCATGTCTACATTTCGAGCATTTCATTTCTTTTCTAGTGACCCACAAAAGCGTTGTCATGTACCTACCTACACGCAGGTTCAACTATAATCGTGGGCGATACCCATTAAAAAACCTTCGACACGTAAAACATTCGTAACGCATAGCACTGTATTTTGCAGCTGGGCCTCGTAGCTATCACAGACGAAACTCAATCGTTTGTATTGCTCGTTCGACACCGCTACCGTTACAATTTAGAGCGAAATGAGCGAATGTTCTGCAGACATCGAGATGGTATAACCATAATTTAAAATTGAATAAAAGTTCCTGAAATGCTTGACAGGGTTTATATTCATATATTATTTTTCACTGATTCCTCAAAGTTGGGTCCACATCCTTTCCTTTTTGAAAACAGTAAACTTCAGAGATATTCCTATTGGCATGGTCAGATGTGAGGATTCTGCAGAAATCGAAGAAAGCCTTCAAATATGTATGTAATATTTGAGTAGGTGTTTTTTATGAAGTGACATTCAATCATCAGGAACCATAATGGAACTCCTCAATGGCAATTGCAGATGGCTCTTTGGGTTTTCCGTACCCATATTGGTACCTACATAATTACTCTAAATAAGGTATGAAAAAAAAAACAAATCAGTTCAATGCCAGTGTTATAGTATTCGCCATCGATTACTAAATTAGAATTCGTTCTTAAACACGTAATAAATTTCACCGTGTTTAAATAACACGTGTTCTACAAATTTATCCTCATGATAGCCATGATACGCTAGAGATAAGTACGTACCTACACGTAAACAACTCACAAGTAAACAAACTAAATGATTACTTGAAACTATTGAGATCATGAAATAATATTGGAATAAACAAAGTATTTATTCAGTGACAGATAATCAAGGTCGATGTTACACGGTAAACTGCGAAGCTCGAGTTACCCTTAGTAACGTAACGTGCTCTTGACCTGGTAGCCGTACAATGCCCCGCCGACGATTTTATAACTACCTAGGTATCAAGGCTTAGCTTCTGTTGCGTAAGTGTACGAGTATTATAGTGTCATCGTACCTACGATCTTATCGTAACTCGATATCTATTATTAGATATACATTATTGGAACAGAGAAATGTAATCCTTTTATATGTGTCCTACGGTTTATTTTTCATGTACAGTCAAGGGCATAAATATATGTACAACTTTTTCATTACTTTATATGAAATCATATGGCTGAAAAGACAAAAAGTGTATAGATATTTATGCCCTTGACTGTACATACTCATACGATTGAACGATTTATGTATAAGAATTTATGCTACGCAAGCTGGATTGGGCACTGGCAGGCTGTGGGCGATAAAATATCGACTCTACATATCGACTCTACATATCGACTCTACATATCGACTCTACATATCGACTCTACATATCGACTCTACATATCGACTCTACATATCGACTCTACATATCGACTCTACATATCGACTCTACATATCGACTCTACATATCGACTCTACATATCGACTCTACATATCGGCTCTACATATCGGCTCTACATATCGGCTCTACATATCGGCTCTACATATCGGCTCTACATATCGGCTCTACATATCGACTCTACATATCGACTCTACATATCGACTCTACATATCGACTCTACATATCGACTCTACATATCGACTCTACATATCGACTCTACATATCGACTGTCACACATGTCTATATCCAAGGAGGTGCCCGGACGAAATAAATAAGTGTGATTAACCATATTAACCTCCGGACTTACTCCGTTACGGAAAATATAGTTTATGTAGTAAAAACAACTAGCTAAACCGAATACCGTCACACGTGTCTATATCCGGGGAGTTGCCCAGAAATAAACACGTGCGATTAACCATATTAACCTCCGGACTGACTCCGTTACGGAAAATATAGTTTTCAGTCCTCCGGCCGGTAAGCGCCACTTTACGCAAAACTAAATAGCCGCCTCCCGGCTCCGTCGGGCTGAAAAATAGTATACAAACCTCGGCCGGTAAATGGGAAAGCCTCGGATCACATTTTAGTCAATTACATGGAATCCGAAGCAATTCCCACTTAAACGGCCTTGGTATGTAATGTACTATTATGTAGTAAAAACAGCTAGCTTAACCGAATACCGTCACATGTGTCTATATCCGGGGAGTTGCCCAGAAATAAACAAGTGTGATTAACCATATTAACCTCCGGAATGACTCCGTTACGGAAAATATAGCTTATGTAGTAAAAACAACTAGCTAAACCGAATAGATATAATATGCACTTCAAAAGTTAGTGTGGCGTGGCTAAAAAAAAATCTTTATTGATTTCTCTTATCCCTTCTTCTGAAAGTTGTTGGAGATAGAGTAAAACTTCACAAAATTTATTATACTGATTTTATTCGCTTTTGACAAACATTTATCTTTTAAATAAATACTTCGGCCTATTTCTACTACGCGTCTAGACACTTCGGCTGTTGCCAACGGAATGGCCCACCGACCGTTGGTTCCGTCATTTTATTACCTCTCGATAACCGCGAAGCAACTTTTAGAGGGCGCCACATGATAGTAGTCAACTAACAACCGTACTAATGACTTCTTGGTTGCTGAGAGATTATAAAGTGACTAGTTTACTTAATCATAAAGCAAAATCAATCTTATAATACTAATATATTTTAATAAGCTAACAATCGAATGCCTTTATGGCGTTAGCCGCGTAAGCTGAAGACCCGAGTTCGATCCCCGCCTTGGCCTTCCATATATGTCATCTTAACTAGATATTTTCCTAGCACGAACGTTGACGTCTAAGTGTTTGACAAAATAAAAACATCGACAGTCCTGTTATCGATAAGTGACACTTGAACGTCATAGAGAATACAAAGAAAAATATAGGATGCGTTAAAAATAGATAATCGTAACAAAACTATACATTTATTTATATTTTACATACTTTAGAAAACAATTTGAAACCCTTTTGTAACTTTCTTTCTTCGTGTCACTGAATTAATACTCCCATAAGTCACCATGATACACACACACCCAAATTGTATTTGAAATTGACGCAGAATGATACAACATGTAGTAAAATATAGGGCAATGCCTATATTTTTCTTTGTATTACCTCTATGACGTTCAAGTGGCACTTATCGATAACAGGACTGTCGATGTTTTTATTTTGTCAAACACTTAGACGTCAACGTTCGTGCTAGGAAAATATCTAGGTATAATCTATTTTCCATATGGCATTAGAATTGATTTTACTAAATAAGTGACAACTATGACATTTCAATGTCATGTCGAATACTCTGTTTACACACATGCAAATCCCATGTGGGATAAAATTAAATTAGTAGTTATTTTCTAAATGGAGCTAATTAGAATACCGGTGTCTTTGAGAAATTAACTTAATTTAAACTAAAGAATGCACCCTTGAATTTAAAGCAAGTGCTCAAAAACACGTTGTATAGTAGTGTTACTATTTTAATGACAAGTCAAAATATTTAAGTATATCATTTGATTTGCTTCAAAAAAAAACACGTATGTATTCCCGTAAATATCTTAAAAACTGTATTATACAAAGCAATGCTAAGTAGCAAAAATACAAAGCACTAAATGTTATGTTACTGTGGAAACAGTATAAATAAATAAATAAATAAATATTTTATGGGACAATCTTACATAAATCGACCTAGTCCCACGGTAAGCTCAATAAGGCTTGTATTGTGGGTACTAGGCGACGATATATATAATAGACATATACATATAACTACTTAAATACATAGAAAACATCCATAACTCAGGAACAAATATTCGTGATAAACACACAAATAAATGCCCTGACCAGGATTCGAACCCGTAGTATAAGTAAAATTACCGTCATGTTTTCAAAAGAATAACAATTTTCTTTGTGTGGTTAAACGAACGCCGTCTCCATTAAGGCGCGGGTGGAGTGGTTCGAGGAGCTGTCTCTTGTTTGCCGAGGACGGCGAGAGCCCTTTTCTGAAGGGCACCTTAATCACGAGTGCTGACTCGATCACCTCCGCCTTCATATGGGCAGCGCCCGATGCGAAAGCTTGTGTCGTTTTACGTTAATTTATCACGAATTATACGCTTTGGTTACTTGTTAGTTTAATATTTATATTTATTCAAGTTGAATTGATACATGGCATAAGGTGCTATGGGATATATTTTTGAGTAAGATGTGCACTACCATATTTTTACACTTGACTGTAGGTACACTAGTCAATACTGTAAGTGTCGCGTGTCTTGAACGTGATCGAGTTCCATGTGAGAAAGTGGGCGATAGTAGCCGCACAAAATAAACGAAACCGTAAGAGGGTAGATCGCTACGGCGTGTGGGTAGACCACAAATAAAACTTCGCAGTAAATCAGTCACACCGTGAACATGGCGCTTGTAACAGTGCCGAAAGCTCACAAAAACAAATATTCATGGTAAATATCTTGCTTAAAATAGTAATTAAATGGCATATCACACTATACTAATAGTACATTACTGCAGAGGCCAAAGGCCTGCAATCCCTTACTTACGAGTAAGGGATTGCAGGACGAGTTTGTGGTAGAGGATAAAACAAGTCCTGCAATCTTTCTTCCGGCCGAGGCTTGTATAGTGCTTTTCTCAAACATTGTGAGGAAATATTAAAATTAAAACTACTAGGTAAATAGTTAATAAGGAATAAAAAATTTAATTTGCCACCTTTTTTATTTTATAAAGATGCTATTTCAATGAGCTATTCAAGCACCATGTTTAACTGCACATAAATATACATAAAACCATAAAATTTGTTATTTTTAATGTCGCAAGTATCTAGTGGTCGTTGGCTGTATGTAATTTTTCGTTTGTCAGTTTAGTGTTAGGTAGTACGCAAATTTAAAAAGTTAGAGCAGCGGACAATAATGTTTCGTTCATACCTACGCCATACATTACTTCACGGCCTAAGGCCAAGAAGTAAATGGGAGCCATAAACAAGAAACTTCATGTCTTCATTTTGTGACAATAATGCAATCACGGTCATGTTTGAGAAAAAATAATTTTAAAGTTACTTAAACAATAGTTATTTATTATACAAGGGGGCAAAGTTGTTGTTTAACTCTCGGGCTTATATTGAGACCCGAGCAAGCGAAAGATTCCAAAATTAAGCCACGAGCGTAGCGAGTGGTTCAATAACTGGAATCTTGAGCTGTACGAGGGTCTCAAGGCACGAGAGTTGAACAAACTTTGCCGCCGAGTGCAATACAACATTTTTCACCACACTAAAGCGAGGAAACAGGAAAAAAACTCAAACAAAACAAATCAGTAGGTATTTAATTACAATCAATCATCAAGTCAAGGTGGTAAAGGTAGTGGTGAATATCTGAACATGCACTCTACCACCAGGTAGAGTGCATGTTCAGATATTTCGAGCACCTTGGCAGCTCCAATATATCTAATGTATAGACAAATCATACAAAAAAGGCACATATCAAACTAAGATATCCCCAATCAAATCCTAAATCACAGGTCTAGATGACAATAGATTTGAGTATTATATTACTTAAGATAGTATTTAAATTATCACTGTAATGAAATTAAACAATAAAGATTAATGAAGTGATTAATGAGAGTGTAATTAGGGAATTTCAAATGAATATTATATTCTGTATTTTATCTTTTAACTACTAACTAACTTAGCTAGGCATTTAATTTACTTATATTTTATCTGTGTGTCTACGAACGACAAAGTTTCTCTCACAATGGGTTTTGGTATTTGGCAATTTGCATAGAAGTAGATTTTCCGAATGTTTTTCAACATTATTTGTTGTCAGGAAGGTAATTTCGTTAGTGCGGCAAACTCCATTTATACCTATGATAAGGATTACCTGAAACAAGCAGTTTGTATTAGTTATAAAGACAGTATATATTTAGTTAACGAGATTTTTACCTGTTTTTAACTAATTTTACTTACTTTTGCTGCTAAATATTCTGAGTCAGGAGCACTGTTTAAAAATGTTTCTATTTGTTGGCCAGTAAATATCTTCGATTTTTTCGGCTTTTGGCCAGTTGCTGTTCTTTTTAAGAACGCTATCACCTTTGGATAGTGTTCAATGTGAACATCCTTCTTTAGTTTCAGTACCGACTTAATCATTGAATATATGCTCCAAAGCGAGCTCGGCATTTTAGTTTTTGATATTTCGATGAAATACGCCAGTAAAACCGTCTCTGAGAATGTTTTCGCGCCTTTGGTATGCCGCCAGGCATTAAATATATCAAAGGCTTTAATGTACTTCTTTCTTGACTTTTCTGGCAGCAAACGAAATTCGGCATCTTTCACCGTTTCTTGCAATTCCTCCGGCTCTGAATCACTATCACTCATCATTATTATTAACTTGTATTACGTTTGTATTACCTACATAAATTCGTCGAGAAAACTGTGAAAAGCCAGAGTGAAAGAAAAAAAACACGACCCGCCTCGTTTAAATTAAAAAAAAAAAAACTATTCGGATGCGTTCTGAAATTTGCGTAGTATCAACACTTTCATCTTTTAAAAATAAAAGCCACATAATTAATACAATTAAATGTGGTATTTAATTTGGATTTAAGCATATTGAATATAATACTATGAACGGTTCATGTGTATGAAACTGTTTGAGACTATCACGTTTTCGAACGTACCCGTTCAGTTCAAAATTAATGTCAAAAAGTTTATTGCATTCTCAGGCAGTATGGCTTTTTGCTTTAGTCTATCCAAAAGATTAAAAAAAAATTACTTTAACCTCTAGAGGATAAAACACAGTTTTGCGGTCTGAAATTAAATGACAAACAGCGTGTTTACGAGCAGTGTGGTGAAAAAATTTTATTAGTGCGAATATTTTCCGGAATAATCACTTTTAAAGTCTAAAAGTGTGTGTGTGTGTTTTCCTCTAGTTTTTAGAACAAGAGGTCCGTACAATGTGGGAAAATTCAGAAAGAAAAGATTATTATTTTGAACATACATGGTCTAGCCTTTTTGAGTTTTCGTTAAATAAATATTTTTACCTGAGTTAAACACCCTACTTTTCATTTTGAATGCGAGGAAATTAAAGCTAAAACTACTCCTTTTAACTTCTTGAAGAAAATCTTGACGCAAGCATTACTAAAGTGTAGAATATTTAACGCAACAACGGCTTTTGTTTTATTGAAAACAAACATAGATAACTTTGTTCCAATGTTTACTATATTTTTTTCTTCTTATCTATCATTTATTCATGTTAACTTACTTTCAATTGTACTTGAAAAGTCGTGAGAATAAATTCAACAAAATTCTACAGCAATTGCCTTGAGTTGGTGATAAACTCATAATCGGTTTTCTTAGACTCCATTCAATACCCTGTTTCGAGTTATCAGGTAATGCAATTCTGAAATAAAGTAAGAACTTATTTCGATATTATATATATCAATGTTTGCAATAGAAAACTTTGATAACCTAAAACCTAATCTCAAAATATCCCTAAACAAACATCACATATCACCATATAATGTTACACCAGCCCAGCTAATGTATTGAGTATTTAGCTGCTAGTTTCCTTAAATTAAGTGCCTCCACTCCACTGTTGAATGTTGATAGCAGATATTACTTACTTTAGAAACCGTACACTAAAATTTGTTAACAAGCGCAAGCAAACTTTTTGTTAAATGTTTAAGTTAAAAAAATCTTTTTAGGTTTATTCCTTCCTGTCACCGCTACATAGAATCAATGAGGCACTTACATTTCATCCGCAAAATGAAAATAATTGAACGAATCCACATCTTTACGTATTACAATCGCTACAATAAATTCCAATATTTACAGAGTACCTATTTGTTTCTGGGTTTGTATTGAGTATTACGAGTAGCTGCTTGGTGCTTATAAGTCGAGAACCAAGATGAATATTTTAATTTGCGGCCGCGATGCATCGTTTTCCACCCGCTTCATAGATAAACAAAAATCCACTTTCAGAGCATGAGAAATGAAAAAGTTATATAAGTCGTTAGTAGTTCATTCGACACTTAATGCTTACGTACAAACGTACATAAGCAAGCTCTTTCTCGAACGAAACACTTACCGATTGTATCATCATCAATGCAAAATTATTCGCTAATGTCATTCTGACCTACATTACAATTATTTTGTATGGATAAAATTTTAATTGCAATTCTAAGTAAAAGTTATCTAATTACATTTCTTAAATCCTATACGTCGTCTAGTACCCACATCACCAGCCTTATTGAGCTTACCGTGGGACTAGGTCGATCTGTGTGAGATTGTCCAATAATATTAATATTTATTTATTTATTTTTACTAAGCACCGTTAAGAGATTAACCCTTTTTAGATTTATATGTGTTCGTTAAGCAACAAAATCATACATTTTTACACTAAGTTTGCTGGAAAAATAAAGTCTCATTAACTCGAGAGAGTGGCCATGATATCGCGGCTTTATAAATGTATCTGACCTTCTCGCCGACATAAATAATGGGCCTGGTGACATTCTTGTCCTGTGTCAACATTTTACGGGCGCCGCCGCTAAACCAGACCAAATGAAAAGCGTGTCGTGTAGGTATATGACGGAACGACGCGACAGCCGATGTAAACACATTTTTGAACACTTTATATCTCATTTCACGGTACAACAACTCGCAGCGAAGATAGCTTCTATAACCTCCAGTATCGAGATGTTTCATTAGAAAAACCAATTTCTGCGGTGATGTTGGTTGGTGTCTGAACGCTGTTTGGACATTTTCAGAAAATTATTTGGTTCAGATTTTACGACACATGGCTGACGTATGCCGTAGATACGAGTATATGTACAAAAACAGTAAGAGTTAGGAAGCAGCTACTCGATTAAATCGTGTTCTCCCCGTTTCCATCAGGGGTAATTTGATTAAGTGCTCTAATATAATTGAAACCTTGTCCCTCGCTAAGGCAGTTGCTCTGAGTTACCTCTCTCTATGCCGTCTAATGTGAGGGTTAAGATGGCTTTTATGATATTACATAGCTACCTATAGGTGAGAATGTAATGTATACATATATCGCAACTGACGCCTAGTGTCTGTCAAAAGCACAGATTAATATACCCAATATGACAAGAATACTTGTCAAACATTGAAAACGTGACCAAACGACGCAAAAGTGTAAACTGTCATTGAGATAATTAAAATTGAAGTTAATACGTGATTACGTGAATTATTTTCTTCAGAAACATGATGAATATGACGATAACACGAAGGTTCAAATCCTGGCGGTGTAGATGTATATATATCTAAAATATATTTAGGGGGGTGCCCTCATACATGTAAATTAATGTATTTTTTTTGCAAAACTCTACTTGTGGCATATCACCTGATAAGACTTTTAAAATAACTTAGAGGTTTCGTTTATAATAAGAATAGTGAGTCCAACTCTCGGATTAAGTTTCGCACCACTTAAAGCGGAATATTGGTTATATTCCGCTACAATCAAATTAAATAATTAGTGGCAGGGCAGATCATTATAGGTACTTATATTGAATACCGCATCCTGCAATTAGAATGTTACCATAACATGTTGTATTTTGCGAATGTTGCAAGCGGTTAGTTTTATCATTTGTCGCTAGATGTCACTGTACCGAGTAGATGCAGCTGCTGAAACACGCGAACGATGTTTTGAAATGAAATGATTTACGTAATTTTCAAAGGAATATGATAATTCCAAGCTTCGTCGTCTGATTTGATTCCTTTTTTTTCATTACTAGTAAATAGGGACTGCGTTACTCATACAAGTTACTAACTAAAAATAGAAAAATAAAAACTTTTTAGCAAAATATAAAAACCGACTTCAAAAAGTGAAAATAAAATGTATTCATTTTTATTTGCTGTAAGGTAAGCATGCAGACAAACGGAGGTTACACCACATAGCGCTACCAACTGATACGTTTGAATTTGGTGTCGGTGTGTACAGATCAGAGGCATAATGATCTTCCTGCGATTTTTTCGGAGACGCTCGTCTTTGTCATGCTACTTCAATCGACCTCGGCACTTTTAGTACTGACACTGACTGTAATAGCATTACACGTTTGGGCGTTTCCGTGAAAATACGAGGGAAAATCATAAGCACCACATAAGGAATCTGTAGTGCTTTTCATTATATTTAGTCACATAAACTACTATTAAACTACGATAAATAAATAAAATCCACTTTTCCATTACGCAACTCGATTTTTAAGAAAGAGCAACTACTAGATAAATATCACTATGACGATGGGTGAATGAGAAAAACTGAAAACAGCATAAGTTGTTAAAAGTTATTTTCAACACACTTGCTTGTAACGAGGTTCTTATCGTACCGCTTTTACGCTCATAATCCTGGATATTAAACACGCGTGCTTTTTCATTATATTATTGAACTAGTGTTGTAATCAGATAACCCCATCAAATTAAGTTTGTACCCTACGAGACTAAGTTACGTACACAGATAATACTTTCAAATTTTGTCGGATTGGAAAGTTTTTTTTTCAAATAAAGTACACTGTTTTTAGCCACATAATAACTTACGCCTTAAAAAGCAATATCTCCGTATTTCGTTGAATACATGCATTAAAACCTTCTGAATTATTGAATATACGTGAAATTGTATTAAATTATTCAAAATTCACAATAATTTGTGCTTCAAACATAACTCATTTCATTTTTTATTTTGGCTGTTTGGCGGGCATTTGCCTCAAATTTACGCGCGCAACGCGATTCGAAAAATGCGCGCCGCGGTAACTTATTTACGTAAAACATTTTTGATTGTTTTCTCGCTTTATTATTATGATAAAATGCAGAATGAGAATTAGAAGTAAAACTATAACAATATTTGGACTAGGCTCCTCTGAAACTACAAAACGCGGGTGCTATCATTAAAATCTAGTTGTACTTAGTAGTGATAAATATACCTACTTATTTGTGACGTTTGGACCTTAACTTCGGGATTTATTAGTTGAAAATGTAAAATATTGTCATCAACCGACGTCGAAAAGGCATCGCAAGAAGCTTCAAACTCATATGCGAATAACCATGCGAATTACCATGTACGCATTCTGACATGATTCTGACAATTAAGTATTTAACAAAAGTTAATAACCTCGAATTAAATTTTGATTTTTACTTACAAGTGTGTTGAAAAATGTCGTATGACACGTGTGTGCATGGCCATTATACACATCGGCTTTCTTATTGCGCACTCGCTTTCAGCTCGCGCGCACAATACCGCCTCGTGTATAATGACCATCATAGCACACGTGTATCACAATGTACTATTAAATAACACGTTATAACTAATAATAATATCAATTATAGGTGTGGTGCAAATTAAAAGTTAATTACGACAAAGAAATCGAAAACCTCCTTGGGCAGTCGGACAAAAAGCTGATTTGATCGATAAACTGGAAAATTGAAGACTGTGAATAATAAATTAACAATTAAGTAGTTAAAATGATTTGGTCTAGATTAGACGCTTATGATTACTGAAACTTTAATAGTGGTGGGAGCTCTTACTTCAGGCAATAACCAAGATGCGAGGGCGGAGATTGGAAAATAGTTATTTATGTACTTAATAAACTCTGTCCTTAATATGAGGAAAGAATAAAAAAAGAAACAGTCCTCTAAAATTTACGCTGTTAACGCAGTAGGTCTGGGTTCAAACTTTATGCATTTAACACGGTTATGCACAGTAGTTCTGTAAACTACGAGATATACTGAGATACTCGTAGCTCGGAGCTTTCGGAGGTCACATAACGCTTTCTATAGTATTTGACACATCACGCACGGCCCGGCCCGTCCCGGCCCGGTCTACTGTGCGCATCCTTTAAGCGTTTATTACATATGGAATTTCACGGTCGCTGTGGGTCAGTCCTGGTTGGCGCAAGCGGCGCTAAAAGTGTGTTTTTGTTTGTTTGTTTTCTGTGTTTTGTTCTTCGCGTACAATTTTTTCAACAATAAAGCGATCGTTTCTGAGCATATTTGAGATAATTAATATAAACTTAGGCTGTTGTCTAGGTTAAAACTGCTGGGCGCCAGCGGCGAGGCTCCCCTGCTGAGCGGCTGGCGGAGCACGCCGCACACGCCGCACACACCCGCCACGCCCGCTCCCCATCACTCACACAACCACCTCGCTCCGCATTGCAACGGCACCGACAGGTAAGTTTCCAGAAACAGTACACATGAATATCGGTTGTCATTTCAATTTAAAGTCCTGGGCGCCAGCGGCGGGGCGCCCCTGCTGAGTGGCTGGTGAGTGGTGGAGCACCCCGCACGCGCCGCACGCACCGGCCACGCCCGCTCTCCGGCTACCTCGCTCCACATTGCGGTGGCACCGACAATAGGTTTCCAGGAGTATATTACATAAAGTATACTAAAGTATTACTTTACGCATTTGGTTCTATGGGCCATTTTTTTCAAAGTTTCCCTCCACTTCATTTCTACTCAGAATCGCGAGCTCTTATCCAAACTTTCCATTTCGTTACCGGCATACAAAGTCTATGAATAAATGGTAACGGAACGGAAAAAAACCTTGGAACACTTTTTTTTTTCCTATTAGGATTGAAAAAACTAGCGATTCTGAGTAGAAATCACATAAAAATTTAAGTAGGGGAGTCACATGCGCGTTGCCACTCGTTAAAATCATGTACTTACACTCCTTTTCTTTAAAACCCCATACTGTAATCTTTCGGGAAAACCTTGGCATGGGAGCTTATTCCACAAAGCCGGAGCGTCCGCGGGAAGACATTCCTCTAAAACGATGTGTGGCCAACTGGCCATTTAGGTTGCAAGGTGTATGAGCGCCCTGTCAATGGCGAGGCAAAGTTTCTCTTCAGACTTAAGGGAGTTTGAGATCATCGTCCATTCGTACAGCGCGCCTCGCCAGAGGGACCGAGTCAAAGGAACCAAGCTGATATCCAGGTGCTCCTGCCTAAAGCTGACAGCAGTACTCCATATGGGCTCTGACTTGCGATTTATATAACAGCAGTATATGCCCCGGTGTAAGCACACCGAGCTTTTCGGATGCCAGTGCAGTTTTCCCTTCCAGGTGACAACGGAATTGAACGTTGCTAGAAATGTCGACCCCGAGGACCCCAATACTCCCTGGAGCAAGGGCTGTATCTTGGAATTATGGAGCCACAGTAAATAGGTTTTCTTTTCGGCGAACGCGCAAACTTGTGTCTTAGTGGGATTAGAACGGACTAGATTAAACTTTATTTTCACCTTTAACAAGACTATTGTGCACTTTTTAGCAGCTACTTTACTCCGAAGACCTTCTTACTACCGATATCGGAAATAGCACTCCCGGTAAAATCGGCCACTTGGGACTCCCGTCAGCTGTCGGACCGATATCTTTGTTTATTCGTTATGTCATATTTATTTAGTGTAAGATCGCAGAAGGCCTTGCGGCGTTGTTGTAAGATATTTACTCGTAATTTACATCACCAGTGCTGAAGTTGCTGAACATAATTAAATAATACCTAGCTCATTCTATATACAAATTATCACGTAAGTAATTGCAATTCAAAGTAAAATATTTAGTCCCAGTAAAATTATGAATGAAAAAGCAGTATTCCGTCGGCAACGTGGTACCGGTAATCTTATTCAGCCAGTTCAATAAAATCTGATTTAGACAAATTTAATAATATATAAGTAGGTATGCATGAGTGTTAAAATTAGATAGTTTACTAGTTAAACATGTACCTACATACATCATCAATATCATCATAGTTTTTTATTCTACCTGCAAATGGATCCAAACTCTTTGCATCCAAGGTTTTTAATATTGGACCGATATTGCATATGCATTATGCATTATGTAGGATCCTACATCCGATATCGCATCGGATAATGTGAAAACGCTCTTAAGCGGGTGATGTAGGTGGCGCTACGAAAAATGTAGATGTTATCATTGTTATCAGCCGGCCAGGTCTTTGTCTGAACTTGAACTCATATTTCTTCACAGAAAACAAAACAAACAAAAATACTAGATATCATCATATAAAACATTTTTTACTGAGTACTTTTTCCTAATTCGACCACCGTAATAATTACGCTCTTAAAGAAATCACCAGCATTTTAATTACACCTGGTGCAAAATAGTTTGGTTGACGACCGGTTGGCGTAGTTGGTAGTGACCCTGCCTGCTAAGCCGATGGTCCTGGGTTCGAATCCCGGTAAGGGCATTTATTTGTGTGTGCACACCGATATTTGTTCCTGAGTCATGATGTTTTCTATGTATTTATGTAGGTATTTGTATATTATATATATCGTTGTCTGAGTACCCGTAACACAAGCCTTATTGAGCTTACCGCGGGACTTAGTCAATTTGTGTAGGAATGTCCTGTAATATTTATTTATTATTTATTTATTTATATGTTCGATTCACTATAGCTATATGTTATGCATATATTTATGAAAATATATGAATTCAATCTGTAAGTAAGTGTGCTTACTATTAAATGGATTTTAAGTTTTGTTGTATGTACCAACATCCGTTAAAGATGTAATTCTGAAATAGATTTGATGTATTTATATTATGTAGGTATTTATTTTGAAGTCGACCGTACCTCAATCAACTATTTAATTGTAATACCGTATTTCATTAGCAACTTATCAAACAATCAACCACTAAATCAACCTTCGCTGTTTACGGAACGCTGAAAACGTGTGTACAGTGTGCATTGAATAGTTAGTGACAGCAATAGTTACTAAATATTTCGCAATATACCTACATGTGAGTATGTTGCGTTAAATTTGCCCAATTAGGCAGTCCCTAATTATTAGATGCTGTGTCTATAATTAGTTAATCCTTTCACGGCTAGGCACGGCTAAACTATTAAGTTAGGCACAGGGGCCTTAACATGACGTCTTAATGCGATTCAGTTGACGACCTAAACTGAATCGCGTTAAGACGTCATGGTAGGGCCCCAGTTTGCTCCAGATTGAGATATAAATATGTCGTTCAATTTAGAGTTCAGTCAGGAAAAACCATTCATCTCTCGAGATGAGTATTACGTCGCGCAGGCAATATTGTCTGCGAATTCAACTAAGCTATAATTACAAGCCTGAAATGAAAACTGCTCTCATTATAACATTCCGGCGTAAAACTATGTTTATATAAATTTATTATATAACTTGAGAGTTCGAGAGCTCGTTTCTAGGTGTCAAATACAACACGAAATTTTAAACAACTGTAATTTAACAATGTAATACAACACTTTTCAACATTTTTATACCATAGGTACTCGATGTTTAGGAGATTTTATTTAATGCCAAACATTATTCAGTTTGATAGCTTCTTCTTTATTTGCTTTTTGTACAAACGTTTACCTTGGTACTTATATTAAACCCATGCTTAACCATAATTTAAAGAATGTTATTCATTAAATCGGTCCAACCGTTTCCTAGTTACGTTAGGTAAGAATTACCTACTCCTCTTGATGTGATGTCGCTGCAGGGGTGTGAAGAAGTGTAGGAGTTCAAAAGTGGCAAATAGCTATATGAACTGTTGCTAATAATAAACTTTGGGTTCATAACTTTATAAGCCATAATACAAGTGATCAGCAGCACAAGCAGAAGAGCTCGGTAGACGTGAAGTGGCGAGCCGAGCCGAGGGGGATCGGCCACACGCAGTGAGCCACTGATCGACCCGAGCCGGCTCGGCGCTCCGCCGGTCCGCCCGTCTAGAGCGCGATCGCCTGGTCGGCGTCACTGCCGATATCGCTTAATATTACCTTCGCGTCAATTCTTTATATTTAGCTTTGTAACGCGATGAGGTAGTTTGCATTGCTATTATTTATTATGTACCTATTAAGTAATATAATTGCTTTGATCGTGATAATTTTGGCTGACTTTCTGTTTATACACAGTAAATAAGGCAACAGGTGTCTCAAGTAATTTGTGGTTATCTGATTTGCTACCTATCTGCGAAGATAAATAAAAGTTTCTTACTTTTTACACAAAAACGGTTGAATAGATTTGGGCGAACTTCGACATACGAGTATAAGTGTATCAAACGTGCAGGAACCCAATTACTGCACAGACGAAGAAGTAAAAAAAAAACCCGGCCAAGTGCGAGTCGGACTAGCGCACCGAGGAGTCCGTACAAACTTTATGTTGTAACTTCACCTAGAAGTAGAAATTTGACGTCAGCCACATGTATCGACAGATTGGGACACTCGTTTGCGCGGCATAGAGTTAGTACTATTGCGAGTTGGTTTTTACATGTGGCTGATATTTATTTATCACGTAAACCAATTTTTTAACTTTATTTATAAGAGATTATAGATATTAAAAGATTTACCGCATGATAACGTATATATTTAAATTAAAAAAAAAAACTATCTAAGTCGCTTATATTACAAATTTAGTTCAGAAAAGTTTTTTAAATAAAAATAATAATAATGAAGTTAGGGTCAATGCTATATTTTTCTTGTAATTTTTTTCATTGTAAAGAATCTCTCCTAATCTAGCCCTTTCAAATGATACCCCCCATGTCCAAGTAACCAAACTTTTAGTTTTTGCCCCCTCTTTTATCGGGCATTTTTCATTGAAAATAAATAAAAATATATAAAAAATCTTCACTCAATGTGTCTGGAAAATTCAAATCGGTAGCTTAAGTAGTTATCGAGATATTTAACGATATGACAGACAGACAGACAGACTGAGTCGCACCATAAGGGTTCCTTTACTTCCTTTTTACTATTTTGGTACGGAACCCTAAAAATTAAGTATTCAATTGTTTAAGTTTAAGTAAAATAATTTAAAATATAAGAAAAAGTAAACACAGCTAAACACTGAACCCATTTACTGAACCCTAGAGGGTATTCCTTACGATGGATATAATATTTCCTAATTTCCACATACTTACCTTCTCGTATTGTGTGCTCTTAACCTCGAGTATACTTGTGAGAATGGTACTACTGGTTCCCCTTACATCTCGTTTTAGGGGAAATATAACCGTGAAATCGTAATCAGGCGTCGTGGCTACCGAATCAATGTTAGGTTAGGTATCTATTCAGATATTCAATTACAACTGTATACGCAGAACCGCATGTAGCTGTTAAGGCTTCGACAGATTAATTGGGTACACGTCCCTCGCTAACCTTGCGGCAGGCCCTCAGGTGTTGAGTTAATATTCAATTATTCCCGAGTCAGTATTACATCCTTAAACCCTCTCAAATCGGAGGTAAACAATCAGCTAATGCAAATATCGGCTCACAAAGTACGCAAGGTGGGTTCATAGCAGCGGAACATGCTACAGTTGAATCTCTGAAAGTCGAAACTCGAGGGAGGCGCGGAATAATTTGAGTTAAGGAGGTTTAGATTAATGGAGGGGTTGACTTAAACATGTTTGGATCACGATCGACGTGTACACGTAGTAAATAGTTGAGAACATGTAACTGGGCTAACACATAAATACTCGTATGTAGCTCTTGAACTAACTTTCGCGTTGATGTTATTATTTAATATACAGCATGTCGGGCCATGCTCAGTGTAGGGTTCCGTAGTTTACAGTCCGTCACAATAGGCAACCTTAAAAACTGTTTTATTAATACACCCGATCCGACCCTATCAACTCCGGAAAAATCTTAACAGCGCGAAGTAAATTGGGTTACTGATTTATACAAACTAGACGGATTATGTGTGTTGGGTTTTAGGGGTTAACTTTTGATCGCGTGAATCGATTTGAATCATTATTTTTTTATTATAGAAGGTAAGTGCGGGATGATAAATGAAGTACTCAAGATAAAGAATATTTTTTTTGCATATACGGTTAAATTACAAATTTAATTTAGAAATCATTTTGTACTATTTTACAAAAACCGTTCAACCAATCAAGTTAAATATAATTTTTCAATAAAGTTCTTATTAAGTTCTACTATTGTAATTTGAACTCATAGTTCAAATGTTAGAGTGGGGGGGGGGACACACATTTTTTTAAACATCTGGAACGATTATTTCCCAAAATTTTAACCTTATGAAAAACTGTTTTTAGAAAACCCTCATTATTTTTCAAATACCTATCCAATGATATGTCACACAGGTTTGAAACAAAAAAAAAATCACTCCCCACTTTACATGTAGTACGGGAGGTACCCTAAAAAAAGATTATAACCACTTTTTATTTGACCACTTTGTTGGCGTGACCGATATACCTACATATTCGTACAGCATTACAGCTTTCTAGTACTTACATTCACTTAGATTATCCGCAGACGGACGGACGGACAGACAGACAGACTTTGCGAAACTATAAGGGTTCCTAGTTTACTACGGAAGTACGGAACCCTAAAAAGTACCGAGACTCACAAATTGCCTCTGCGCCATCTCGATATCGTTTTTAGGGTTCCGTAGCCAAAATGACAAAAACAGAACCCTTATAGTTCCATCACGCCCGTCTATTTATCTTTCCGTATGTAGGTAATGGCTATTTTACATGCTAACCATAATGCGTACGTTAATGGAATTTTATAAAGAGGTGTTACTTAGTTTGGATTTCAATTGTTAAACAATATATTTTTAATTTTCTCAATCAATTAAAACAATAACTTTATGAGTGAAATATAGAAAAGTCTGATAAGCATTAAATGAATGAATGAATGAATGAATGAATGAAATTTTATTTCGAGTAACTAAAGGACTCATACAAGATTGTTAGTTTACTTACACTAGTACTTATAGGTATTATGTTAGTATTATTTAGCCTAGATATTTAGAAAACACATGTGCTGTTGGACACATGCATTTCACAGCAGCGCCTCACATACGGACAATCAAGCCTCTCTGCTATTGAGCATAGGATGGGGTTGGGGCTGGCCCGCAACCGGCGCACCAGGGATGTGCATCGCTTGCGCATGGTCGCATAGAAGCAATCCACTCGGGCAGACGTGAACATCCCCGATGCGCTGCAGAAGCGAGGCAGCCCCATCAGCACCCGGAACGCATTATTATATTGGACCCGGAGGGCCCCATAGGCCCTTTGCGTATAAAATCTCCACAAGCTACACGTGTACAAGGAGGTGCAATACGCTCTAAATAAGGTTACTTTTACCTCCCTTGTACACCGTGCGAACCTGCGCGAAATCATATTTGCCCTAATTGATAGGGCCCTCCGTTCCCGTTCGATATCCATATTGTCTTTTAAGTTAGACGTAACAATATGACCCAAGTACTTGACGAATGTCACCCTCTCTAAAGGGGTGTCGTTTAAATGTATGGGAGGAACCTCTCCAATCCGGTTTTTGCCTGTTTCAAATACCATAAATTTGCTTTTGGTGACATTATACCTAAGCCCGTGTTGAGAGACGTATTCCTCACATACATTCAGTAGCTGACGTAATCCACAAGCCGACGCGCTGAGCAAAACCATGTCGTCAGCATAGCTTATATTATTCACGCAAACTGCATCAATATGACAGCCGACATGCATTTTACTCAGCGCCCCGATAAGCCCATCGATATATAAATTGAAGAGTGTGGGAGAGGTCAGTCCTCCCTGCCTCACTCCATAATCCAGCTTGTATGGGTCCGACAGTGTACCCGCCCATCTAACGCTATTGACCTGGCCCCCATACCAGTATTTGAGTATCTGGACTACCTCAGGCGGAAGTTTGATAGCCTCGAGCTTTCTCCATAACACATCGTAAGAGACCAGGTCAAAAGCTTTAGATAAGTCTAAAAAGGCCGCATAAACTGGAGTACTCCTATCTACATAGTATTTGACAGTATGCTTAAGACACAGTATCGCACTCTCAGTCGATAAGCCGGGTCGAAATCCAAACTGATTCTGATTAATGTGCACGTACTTATTTAACTGTGTATTAAGCAAACTGTCAAACACCTTCGCTATGATAGTGGCCAGAGAAATGGGTCTGTAGTTACTGCAGTCTGATAAGTCTCCGGTTTTATTTTTGACAACTGGAACCACAATAGTCCTCATCAAATCCCCTGGCAAGTAGCAGTGTCTAACGCACAGTGTATAGAACATTGCTAATATCCTTGAGATGTGAGGACCTGCATATTGAAGATGCTCAATGCTGAGGCCATCATGCCCCGGTGACTTACCTCTGGAGATCGAGCGAATAGCTTTGGTTACTTCTTTAGCTGAATAACCAGGTCCAACCGGTTGCGTGATGTCCTCAGCACCGTTCATCCTCCCCCGCGATGCCCCCAGAGGAGATTTTACAGAAAACTGTTCTTTAAAATGGTTAGCGATGTCTTTCAAGTCGCTTTTGCCTCCAACGCTTACATTAAATGTACCTACGAGTATGTTTATAAAATAAGAAGGGTGTAATTGAACAAAACGGGATCGTTCATTAACTGGATTACTGTGTTATTTAAGCAATATCTCGCGTATAAGAAATTTAAATAAATAATCGATATCAGAAACATTAATAAAAATTGATTTGTATGTCGTCATCATGCCATAATTCCAATAATTGGAATAAAAACGCACGAAAAAATAACTCGTTTTAACATATCATTGTCACATATAAGCTACCACTACCCCACACGAGCCGCTGCTTCCGTCACTCTTGTCTTATTCCAATATTTATATATTTATCTATCACCTACGTACCTATTGATTTATTTTAATATAATAAATGTTACATCTGATCAAGTATTCACCATAAATAAAAACTTAACCCTATGTAAAACCAAATTCATATAAACTTAATTAAAACAATCTAAAAATTACAAATCTTACAAAAAATATATTAAAGACCTGCTAAAGTAAAACGCCTCGATTGGGTTCCGACGCAAAGGTGCCCATCACGCTACCTGCGTTTTTGCGCTGAATCGCGATGGACAGTCTCTGCTCCAGGAGGAACGAACCGGAGCCTCCTTCCTACTGACGGCAACCTAGCTCCCTGAGAAAGCTTTTACCTCAGCGCACCAGCAACCTGAAGTCTTAACAGCCAGGGGCACAAATAAGTAGCCTATCCTATTTACATAATCTTTTTATATGCTATATGTTCTATCTATCTATTTATAAAATGTAATTCCTGAATTCTATGCATCACATGCATGCTGTTTTTGGCGATATTTACCTATGAAAAACAGAACAAAATACAATTGAAACACTCGTCAGTTACAAACTAAATAAAAGCTTGTAAAATATAATAAAACCTTTTGGTCCGTTATTTGAAACAGAGAGGATTTGTGGAATGCATTGATGCGAATATCGAAAACATTGGACCTGGATTTATTATTCGGACGATGAGAACAATCCAGATTCTATTTTCAGGGAATAAAATCATATGTTGCTTTTGTGAAATAACCACAAAGCTGCTTTTTCTACTCCAGCACTTCTACTCGTATCTGTCAATTAGATGACTGACAGCGATATTTAAAAAGCATACATTATAACGTTGTCTGAGGTATTCCATAAGAACACTGCTCCTATGGATTTTCATACAACATATGAGCACTGTTGTTAATTTTTTTAAATTTCTATAGTGGGCACAACATCTTCCCTATTCTGCCACGTTTCTAGATTTTGTTTTTTACGCTATTTCAGCTGTCGTAGAAAAACTAGGGTATGACAGCTCATAATTGGTTCTTAAAACTCTCCATTCCATTAATCCCATCCATCCATTATTACAAAACTCGGCTTCGCCTCGTTTTGTAACGGCGACCCTCAAGTTTTAGGAACCCTTAATATATCACTGTTGCATAAACTACTATTATAACATTACATAATAATATAGTAGTTTATAGCAGTTTCGAACATCGAATTACCGAATTCAAAAGAATAATCGCCTAGATAGTTCTTAAGATTTGCATTTTATCGCGTCAATAATGGCAGATAGAGCGCACGTTCCACATAATATGCTTACCTATATCTTGTTGTTAAAATATGTTTATAAATCAATATTAAAATGATTTACCTACACTACTATTTGCATTCAACTTGCTTATTTATATAATAATTGGAGCTAGGAAAGGTTATTAATTCCAAAAAAATACTTCAAAACGGGCATATAATTGAAGTTGCAAATAGCATCAGTTTTTAGTTGGGTAGCTGGTATTAAACAATACATACGCCCACCTTTGGTTTTTATTAACTATGTGTACGAAGAGCGTGGATGGGGAAATAGTGGCTACATCATGTTACGACGTGAGAAAAATATTTATTTAAAGGGGACACTTTCATACGATTTAAAACCAGTTGTCAATATCAGATATAGTCTGAGAAACTAAGTCGGACAGTAGATTTGTTTTAAATAATTTATATATCTCCCGGTTTTTCGGAGTGAAATAAAGGCATGTACATTTAATAAAAAATCTACCGCTAGACTTGGTTTGTCAAACAATAACTTATACTCTTCCGTCTAGGGCGCCACCACAGTCTGAAAAGAGCGAATATCAATTTTTAAATAAAATGTGTGCGTGTTTGTGTGTGCAGTGGCAGCAGAGCCGGTCTGCGCCGGCGCTCGACGTACACCAGCGGGCGACTACGCACGGGCCCGCATTGGTCCTTCGTGTTCGACCCTGCGGGCCGGCTGTGCTACTACTGGTCGATGGTCGTGTCCCTCGCTTTCCTCTACAACCTCTGGGTCATCGTCTACAGGTTCGCCTTCCAGGAGATCAATGGTAATTATGCCTTTGTTTACTTCAATTCGTGTTCCCTTTTGTTGATTGCTTGCTGCAAAAAATGTCAAAAATAATCTGATGAGTATCTGATTATGCGATCCTGGAGAAAAAGAAACTCTTTAATAAGGTAACCCAATCGCATAGAGTTTGGGCTTATTAAATAGATCTCGAGAAGGAATTTATAGTTGCGCAAGGAAAAGAAGCTTCAGTCAGCAATAGAGGTCAGCACAACTACTTATTATATTTATACTTTACTTTTTAGTCATTATGCAAAAACAGCCGCCCACGTGCAAACTTTCAACCACAATGTAGTTACCCGTTAAAATCATACATTATATTCAGGTTTCCAATAAACTAGGCACGGCATTTAATTAACTTGGCGTATGAATGAATATTTTAATAGTTATTTGTAAAAGCTTTTGCGTTAAATTGAACAGGTGCCTATATGTATGTATGTATGTATGTATAAGCTTTATTGTACAATAACACAAGAAATACAAGAAACACAGTAACATAGACAATTTGATACAACAAAGGCGAACTTATCCCTATGAGGGATCTCTTCCAGTTAACCTTTGAGGAAATTAGATAAAAACAGGCAACGATGAAACTATAGTAATTGAATGAAACCAATAAATATATGAGTACCTAACTAATTTAATTTAGGGTGTACAGTCAAGTGCAAAAATATTCAGGATTTATGGAGCATACGTATTTTTGAGTAAGATGAGTGCACCCATTTTTACATGCCTATATGTATACTGTAGGTACCTTAATATACGAGTAATTAGTTAAATAAGCCAGCCTAGCCTGAATTGCAAGTGGAGATAAGAACTATAAGGAAAACTATATAATGTGCGAGTAGAAGTAAAGGTTCGAAAATTATCGTCAAATATGTAGGCAATTAATAATATGTTGATTTTTTTCTCTAGTGTGCGTGCGACCACTGTATATTTTATTATATAATTTCAATTTGCTTGATGTTTGCAATATATTTACTTGATAAACATTTGGAGTAACCGCAATCGGCTTTATTAAGAATATTAATAAGGTTAACGCGGTTAATTGGACTAATAATTTAACAATTTTACAAAACGAATTAGTGGCACAAAAACTACACCTGCGATTCATATTTATTTAACATAGGCTTGCCTAATAGTTTCTAGGAAAAAACTGTCACAGAAATAGCACGGGTATGAAGTTAGCAGCCTAAAGTTAGCTGCCTAAGGTAACCCGACCAAATGTGGAAGTCAAGAATTGTAACATTAAATGGTTTCAAGGTCTTAAAAAACCTATATATATATGCAATCAATGCATTTCTTGAAGTTGCCGCACTTGTCAGATCGTTAGAATTAAAAAGGAAAGAAAAACTTGTGGGGCAGCTAACTTCACAAACTGGCAGCCAAAACGGTTGCAATTTTCATTGATTTCCACATGAACACGTAAAGAACACACTTTCTGACTGAGATCATCAAAACCACAAAAAAATTATCTTTATTCTTGAAAAGTTTCAGAATGCTTAGAACAACCTCAAAACTGCGGAAAAGATTTAGCTGCTTAAATTAAATTAGTAACTTTTACAGATTTTGACATGAATATGAAAAGAAAACACTTTCTGATTGATGTCAATAGAATCGCTGAAAAATATCCTTTATGCGAGAAATGTTTCAGAATGCTAATTAAAACTAAACTATGCTCAAAATTGCGGAAAAAAGTTGGCAGCCTGAGTTAAAATTCAAATTTTTACAGATTTTTACATGAAAAAAAAAAAAACACTTTCTGACCGGTATCATTAGCATTTCTGAACAATAACCTTAATTTGTAATACGTTTCAGAATGCTAATTAGAACAAAACTGCGGAAAAGAGTAAGCAGCTTAAATTTAAAAAAGTTATTTCACTGTTTCCATATGAAAATGAAAAGAAAACAGTTTCTGACTGGTATCAGTAATATACCTGAAAAACATCCTTTATTTGAGAAAAGTTTCAGAATGCAAATAAAACATAACTACCTTAAAACTGCGGAAAAGAGTAAGCAGCTTAAATCAAAAAAGTAATTTTTACTGATTTTCACATGAAAATGGAAAGAAAACACTTTCTGACTGATATCATTACTCATAAGCAATGCTAAAAAATAACCGTAATTATTAAAAAGTTTCAGAATGCTAATTAGAACATAACTACGTCAAAACTGCGGAAAGGACTAACAGCATTCTGAAACCTTTAAATGTTTTTCAGGTATACTAATGATACCAGTCAGAAAGTGTTTTCTTTTCATTTTCATGTGAAAATCTGTAAACACGACTATTTTAATTTAGGTTGCTTACTCTTTTCCGCAGTTTGAAGGCAGTTATCTTCATACTTGGGATAACTCGGGGCATCTATACGAAAGTGATGTAGCAAAATATTTTATCATAAAAAATATATTTCGTTATCGATGTTACTGTCAACATCTAAATGTTATTCGACATTAATAAATATAACTTATTTTCTCCCCTTTATCAAAACAAATTAAAACGTGTATTTCAGATACGAATGGTAGTAACTAAAATGGTAGCTGGTAAATTGTCATTTTGATTGAAATTACATCCGCATATCTACTTTTATTGTATTAATTAAGAGGCTCGATATATTATATGTCATATATATATATATATATATATATATTGTAGTACTTGAGAATATTCAATGAGCATTTATATTAATTTAATTAATTATATCGACATCTTTTTTATCGATATCAAATCCCTAGAACTTGCCCCGAGTTATTCCAGGTATGGTTATCTTCTAATTAGGGTTATGAATCACGGATAAAGGTTATTTTTTAGCGATGCTATTGACACCAATCATTAAGTGTTTTCTTTTCATTTTCATGTGGCTGCTAACTCTTTTCCGCAGTTTTAAAGCAGTTATGTTCTAATTAGCATCATGAATCTTATCACGAATTAAGGGTTTTCAGTTAGTCTAATGATACCAGTCAGAAAGTGTTTTCTTTTCATTTTTATGTGAAAATCTGTAAAAATGACAATTTTAATTATCTTTTCATTTTCATGTGGCTGCTAACTCTTTTCCGCAGTTTTGAGGTGGTTATGTTCTAATTAGCATTCTAAAACTTTACTCCGAATAACGGATAACGGTTATTTTTCAGAAATACGAAGTCAGAAAGTGTTTTCTTTATAGCTTCATGTGAAAATCTGTGTAGGTAAATTACTACTTGCATTTAGGCTGCTAACCCTTTTCCGTGGGTTTGAAGTAGTTGTGTTCTAATTAGCATTCTTAAACTTTTCATGAATAAAGATTATTTTTCAGCGGTTTTGATGATTTCAGTCAGAAATTGTGTTCTTTACAGTTTCATGTGGAAATCAATAGAAATTGCAACAGTTTTGGCTGCGAGTTTGTGAAGTTAGCTGCCCGACAAGTTTTGCTTTCCTTTTTAATTTTAACGATCTTTGCATTTGTGTAGGTTTTTTACGACCTTGAAATCGCATATTTTCCTTGATATTTAATGTTACAATTCTTGACTACTTCATTTGGTCGGGTTAACTTAGGCAGCTAACTTTAGGCTGCTAATTTCACACCCGTAGAAATAGCCACATTTCAATTTTTATTATTTTAGCTGCGGTACCTTGAGTCTATATGAATATGGATAGTTACCTACACATACACGTACATAGATTCGCCTTATAGTTTCTGGGTAAAATTACTGTTACTAAAATAGGCACACTTCCATTTTTATTATTTTAGCTACGGAACCTGGACTCTATATAAATATGAGTTAACTATGTTACATACTTTCCATAGTAAACACAAAACGTAGCACAAATCCCGTAATTCGCTGCAGTTGTGATATATCATTGATATACGTATATACGTTATTTACATATCAACTCGATTATGTTGAACAAAATACCCCGAAGCTGAGCAACGACACGTAACTATTTAATGACGCGATTCCCGCTGTGCTGAAATTCCCTCGTTTTAGGACTAAAAGTAGCACTAAGGCTGACGTATACAATAGCTGCCGTCTCAACGACTTAAGGGGAGGAGTGCACACTGGTGGAATGCGACGTGATATTACGTGTGGAGAGTTGACCCGGTGTACTCAATACGCGATTCTAAGATACGCTGGCAATTTCATCGCGTTTCTATAGTCAACCCTTTGTCGTGTCACTGTAACAATTTTTATGCAACTAATTTTCGGGAAATGCTTCCTGTATTAATTGAAAACAGCATATAGTGTACTGCACCTATCATTAAAGTAATATATATTTTGCAAATTTTCAGTAGCTATTCTACGTTAGCAATATGAATGGACGTTTAAATAATGAACCTAAGTATTAAATTTGTTAGAACCAGTAATCGTAAATTGATGATGATTGAAAATGTCAATAAAAAAGAAGACTTTTATTTCAAGCAAGCACTCATATAAAAACATGCAAACTCATATCTATGTATACTCATATAACAACAATAAAACAATGCAAATGTAAGTAAATGAATAAGTGTATACATACAAAAATAAAATTATCATTTTTTTTTAAAGCTCGCAGCTTGGTGCAGAGATAGCCAAAAGCTGCGGAGCGGAGTGTTTAAGTCATCGTTAATTGCAGCCAGGATAAAGTTTTCAGAGCTGCGCAGCCTACTCCAGAAAGAAGCTACTCTGGACCTGATGACGGCAAAGAAATCGGGAACATGAGCCTCCGCAAACATACTCGACGCACTACACTATATTACCTACTGCTATTAACTCTGTTTAGCTATCCCAACTAGAATAGGGCATACATAGGTATGCTTTTAACGCAATAATGCTGCACCAAAATTGCTACAATATTTACGATCACTGGTTATAATATATCACCATTTTTTTTGTTGATAATTTATTTGTTATGTTTTTCTCACGATGGTGTGCGAAAAAATGTTGGAATACTCTCATGCCATATTTATAACCCTACAACGATCATATTCTAATTAGTCCGTCAGAAAGATTATCAAAAATTATTAGACACGTATTTTTTCCTTTTTCAAGATAACTAAAATTGACGAATATGAAGAGCTTCAAAGTTCCGTGGTGGAGGCTGGTGACGTCACCTTAGAGTAAGAATTGTACTCAGGTGTGACGTCACGCGAAACTTTCAAGCCCCGTATTTCCGTCATTTTTCATTTGACGATCAAAAGAAAAAATACATGTCGTATATTTTTTAATAATCTAACAGACGGACTAATTAGATTTTTTTTGTCGTCTAGCCTATTGCGAGTGTTATATACAATACACTCGCAATAGTGTATTGAACAGACTGAACCTGGTCTTTCCCTTGCCTATTTCACAATTACGTAGTTACGCACGGAATGTAAACAAAAACTTTGCTTCTTTGTATCATGAACATACCTGGGATAACTCAAACCATGTGCACGATGCAGTGATGTAGCAAAATATGTTATCCACAAAAAAAAACGATGTTACTGTCAACATCTAAATGTTATTCGACTTGAGAATGTTTAATGACCACATGTATTAATTTAGAGGTAATTATATCGATATCAAATCTCTAGAACTTGTCCCGAGTTTTCACTGCACGCCTACCACGAACATCGAAAATTGGCATTGACGGAAAACCTTTTCGTCACTCTAATATGCAAGTGTGATAGAGATGGAGATACAAATCCGCAATCGTTCGATTTTCGTGATACTGTTAAAGGTTATCGAAGTAGCGATGTTTACATTAAAATCAGGTAAAAATGAATAAATTAATGCGTATATTGTGAAGCCTAAGTAATAATAAATGAATCCGGTATGATCTTGAGAATAGTAATATACCGGGTGTTTCCTGTAATAGGAGCAATAAATTTAATCGTAGGTAGTACTCACTAAACTGAACAACGTTTGCTCAGCGACTTAATATAAGAATAACGTGTGTTTTGATTTTTATTCAGTCGGTCTGTACTGTAAATTTTGTCATTTTTGGAATATGACAAGAGACGCCAATTAGGCTAATGTTAACGAACATTGAAAATACTATTTGGTTTGTATGAAAAAGTGAAAACCTACAGAGCACATAATTTTTTTAAGTTGTTGATCAATAGTTGTTAGGTTTGAGGATCACTATGATTAAATGTATTCTTCCTATTACTACAGGAACACCCGGTATATAGCGTAATCGTCAATCAATTTTAAGGTTAACTTTACTGACGTACTCGTATTTTATTTATTTTTCAGTCCTCCGGCCGGTAAGCGCCACTTTACGCAAAACTAAATTGCCACCTGCCGGCTCCGTCGGGCAGAAAAATAGTATACACACCTCGGCCGTTAAATGGGAAAGCCTCGGATCACATGTTAGTCGACCTCGGCTTCACCTCGGCCGACAATTACATGAATTCCGAGACATCTCCCACTTAAACGGCCTTGGTATGTAATCTACTATAAAGTCACGTGTGCGCGATGTTGAGGAGCACTTCTAGTGCTTAGAAATAGATACACATGCAGTTACTAACATGTCGGACGAGAGACTAAGATATGAGAAATAAACCGTAAAATTAACTAAGTAGTTACTTGACGTGACAGTTTGAATCCAAACAAACTTGTTTTGATTTGAACTATAAGCTAATGGTGTTTGGTTGTTGCAGGGGAAACGTTGGTGGTGTGGTTCTGCCTTGACTATTTCTCGGACTTCCTGTACCTGGCCGACATCCTGTTCCACTTCCGCACGGGCTACCTGGAGGACGGCGTGCTGCAGACGGACGCGGCCAAGCTGCGCGCGCACTACATGAACTCCACCACGTTCTACATCGACTGCCTCTGCCTGCTGCCGCTGGACTTCCTGTACCTTTCCATCGGCTTCAACTCCATCTTGCGCTCCTTTCGCCTAGTCAAGATCTATCGGTTCTGGGCTTTCATGGACCGCACCGAAAGACATACGAACTATCCAAATTTATTTAGATCGACCAGTTTAATACATTACTTACTAGTGATATTTCATTGGAACGGGTGCTTGTACCATATAATATATAAAAACAATGGGTTCGGGAGTAAAAACTGGGTGTATCATGACACTGAAACGGCGGATGTGGTGAAACAATACCTTCAAAGTTATTACTGGTGCACGCTGGCGCTTACGACGATAGGTGAGTGATAGCAATACGTTTTCTATTTAAAATACCGCATCTCACGCTCCGGACCATCTCATCGTCCCTCCTTCCGACAACATGGTCTCGACGGTTCAGTGTGGCCGACGCTAACCCCTTCGTGAGCCATGCCTTGGTGTTCGCATCCTGGCACCATGTATAAACTTTGCTAATTGCCTCGATATATAAACTTTGCTAATTTGCCGCGAAAATACGGAAAAGTACCGAAACCTACTTTTTCTTGCCCGGTTTCTATTACTAAGTCTTTACGACTCGCTGACATCTTGAAATTTTTGATATTCGTCTGGTGTCATCCTGAAAATCGGTACACCGCATACAGACGTCTATGACATTTGGAGCGGAATGAAACTTGGCAAAGATATTCGCAATAGAGGGCAAATTATCACGCATATTTTAAATTAACAAGTTCATATTATTTCAATTCTTTTATTTTAAGGTAAATATACTTCAGGGGATTTCGCTTACGGAGTTGACTTCTTCGATGATTTTCATAAACAAGACTCTCTAGAGAGATGATACGTAGGTATTAAGTCCCCGTCAAAATCTGCGATAATCTCATCTTCATCTTCCTAGAGTATTTCTTTATGACTATCGTTGACATACTGAAATTTTTAACATTAATTTGGTATCATCCTTAAAATCGGTACACCGCACACAGACGTCTATGACGACTATGACATTTGTAAACAAACAATATGATTATGAGTATCGTACCACGAACAGGGTATCCGACATGTGAGGTCGGCCCTAGGTTCCACTTAACACACATTTAACGTATTTTAAAAGGAACCTTTTATCCCATTGATCATATATCCATGAAAATTCACATCCAATTGACTATTATAGATCTTAGCTTATTTATGGATGTTTTCTATGTATTTAAGAATAATTAAAAGTAAACAGTGTAATTGATAAATTTAATCTAAACCTTAAAAATAGACAAACCTACAAACTTAAAGCCGGACCGCTCGGCAGTGTGCCCATCACGCAAGCGGCATTCCCGCGCTGAATCGCAATAGAGATTCTTTGTGCGAGAAAGCCGCCGGCGCGAGGGTCACCTGTTGCCTCTCTCAATCTTTTGCTCACTTCTTTGTGGAGCTCCAGCGCAGCCCTACCCCAAGGCCCTAGCGTCTCGACCCCAAATGGAAAGAACTGGTATTGGGGGCCGAGACAGCTGTATTTAGAGACCTTGTGGCGCTCCCGGGTGTCCGCCGCCGCTCCCGCACGTTTGGAGGTGGCGGGGAGATAGGACGCCGCCAAGGTGTCTGTGCAAGTGGCGTCCCATACCAGCGCCCGACCCATCTTCCAGGGTATCAACGACATTCCGTCAGGGCGCTTACCGTCACTCCGCGAGATCTGGGGCTCCAGAACAGCGGGAACGTTGGCACTAACGAGCGCCCTTCTGATAATGTCGTTGATAGCGGAGTGGCGTGACTGGCGTCCGGCGCCCGAGGAGCAGGAGAGGCCATGGTGGCCAAGAGGTCTACAGGAGCCCGACAAGAACCACAGTCGTGTTCTGAGCAAACACCAACTCCAAGCCTGAGACCCACAGCAATTCGCAGGGTTACTGGGTATAGCTTAGCTTATAGTATTTTAAAATTGAACTTACGTGATATTAAAACGCCTATTACCTAATAGCATTAGTAAAGACAATAATTATGATATTTATATTATTATCAAAATTATATCACTGGCTTGCAGTGGCGTGGCCCGCCGCCGCGCCGACTTCTGCTATAAACTCGCGTAATCGATTGGATTAGTCGACAACTACACCGCCACACAAACAGAATATTATATACTCTTGGAACTTTGCGATGATGCGAGGTAAGCGTGTCGGGTTACTAAAGAGGCACAGTTTCAAACTGTGGTATTGAGTAATGTACGTTCATCTAGTATTTATATGGATTTCAAAGTGTTACGGGTACCTATTTGTTCCTTGCTAAAACATGAGCGATTGCCATGAAGAAAATAATCAACAAGAGAATATTTAGGTACCTTAGAAGACACGCTTACGTAGGCACCGTTAATAAGATAAGGTAACTTGGTTAATCGGTAATCCGTTACTAAAAATAGTTAATTTTCGTTAAACGTTAAATCGCTAAATTTCGGGAGTTTTAGCACAATGGGATTTAGCATATCTTTGCGTGATACAAACATACCTATAGTGAATATTGATTTCCAGATCGGTATACACTGTAAATATAGCCACTAAAATGTGGCCCCGGATTTATGGCCGCTGTGGAACAATAATCCCATTCTATAATCATACGGTTTCCATTTGCATAGTAGGTACAATCTTTCTTTAAAATCCACACACTGCACAGATGCATAACTATCACGGACTGTACCTATATACTTACTACTTCTATACAAAATTCAAAAAGTATAGATAAATTAGCGAGAGCTTGGAATATCATTTTCTTTTTTTCTTTTTTTTCTTTTTATTTATTTCCACTCTTACAACTATTCTTACAGGTGTTACGCCCAAGACAATAGTGCAACTATTTTAAAATCTTACTTATTACTATAACTTATTATTATAACTTAATTACTATAACTTACTACTATAACTTATTACAAATAATGCAGACTCCTTGAATTCATCCAGAGAACAAGTAAACAAGTCGATGTTCTCCGCCAATCTATTCAAAGTCCGTACGGCGCGCGTCATCGGAGCCATACGGAGCAGGTTGGTGCGCCCGCGCGGCGCGGTGAGCAGCCGCGGGCGGTGGCGCCGCCATACGTACTTATCGGGCACAAACATGCCGACATACCTCAACACCTGGCTGTTATGTATCTTGCCTCTTATTAACTTAAATATGTAAGTTGCTAGACAGAGCTCTCTGCGCACCCGCAGCTCGTTATACCCCACCATCCCAAGCACAAATACATTAGGGTACAGCAACGGAAAAAATGGGTATACACCATATTTACGCCAATACAAAAACCGAATAAATTTGTTTTGTATGCGTTCCACCATTAAACTATATTTATCTTCGTGCGGAGACCAGATGACTGCATTACATTCGAGGCTACTGCGCACAAGTGCATTGTATAAAGCGGTAATGGCACCAATATTTGTAAAACCTTGTAGTGGTGGGATCGTTAGCATGAAAAGGATTATAGGTAATTTAAATAAATTTTACGATTTACGATAATGAGCACTTTATGTGCCTATGTCAAAAATTCAAAGAGCCATAATATATACTGTAAAAGGTCGTATAATACACGTGTGAATAGGTAATTCGCAACTCGTGTCGGTGTGAAACACTCCCTTCGGTCGTGTTTTATTCTATCGCCACTCATTGCAATTTTTCTCCTATTCGCACTTTTATTGTAATGTACTATTGCAGCACTACTATTTAGCAACCGACGCTATTTTGGAAAATGTGTATTATTTGTAGAAATCCTCATTTTGCTACAAATTTACGCATGCTATGAAAATGCGTCGTAGGGAAACATTAAAGCTCATTAAATTCTACAAAAAAGTCCTACCCAAACTTTGCGAAAAAAAGCTCCTTTTTCTCTAACTTGTGCATGAACTACTCCAATATAAACAATTTGTGCCTCACAAAAAAAGTATGCGATAGTTTAAGAACTGAAAATTTTCATCCATCCTGTAGCCTAGGATACTAAGTGGATTTGTACAACCGACTTATCATTCGATTCCATTATAATATTGATTTTTATAAAAATATATTAATAGTGACTCCTAGTCACTAATATGGTGGCCGTCAGCGATAATAAAATCTTCGATATGAGGGTATAATGAACACACCAGTGCAATAGAATACAAAATGTCTACAATATTAAAGGAAAATGGACTAAATTGAAATAATGAGATGGGATTGGGAAATACATATTTTAGGTCTTAAGTGGGGTTCATGTTCAAATGATAGTCACAGTAATGAAATTGCACACCTATGGTCTCCGGGATTTACCGTTCTGTTACATCAAGTGTTTTTTATAAGAAAAAGCTTTTTTTCGCTAAGTTGGGGTAGGACTTTTTATGTAGAAGTTAATGAGCTTTAATGTTGCCCTACGTTGCATTTTTATAGCGTGCGTAAAGTTGGAGCAAAACGAGAATTTCTACTAAATGATACACATTTTCCAAGATAGCGGCGGTTCCTCAAGGTCCCCAAACGTCAAATGGTGTGGACATGAAAACAAGACCTCCAATTACATACCAAATTTCAGGACTGCTAGAGAGATTTCGACCCTAGGCTTAATTAGATTGTATTAGTAGATAATACTTTCACATTAAATAAATCACTTTTCGCGCAATGACGGCGCTAAGTATTGAAAATATTAAAGGCATTGTCTTTATTATGACTTTTACCCATCAAATTTCTTAACAGTTTTCTCCCGGCTTATTTTGCTTCGCTTCGCAGTATATTTTTCGGCACGACGCGGTGTGTGCGGTTAAGGGAATGCGAAATCAGTTATATCTGTATGGTAAGAACCGGTTTTTTTTGTCCTGAATGACAGGACCTAGAGCGCGCGCGGCAACATGGCTTTTTATAATGTCTAGGATACATCGTCTTGCCTATTTCCAAATCGTAGAGGAACAAAAAGTTCTAATAAAAATAGGCAAGTCAGTACAAGTCGAGTTCTATGAAAACTAGAATTGTACCAACTCGAGTCTCCCGAGTTCTATGAAGACATTACATCTCAAAAATCTGGTATGTTTTCTAATGCCAAAGAACACAATAAAGGTGCTTTAACATTTTTAAGTTCGAGCAAATAAGGAGCGCCTTAGGTCCCTAATGGAGGAGTGCCTCAAGGAGGGGCAATTCCCGGCCTGCTGGAAAGCCGGGCGGCTATGTCTTCTGAGGAAGGAGGGGCGCCCACCAGATTCTCCCTCTGGTTACCGCCCTATTGTGCTGCTGGATGAAGTCAGTAAGCTCTTTGAGCGAATACTGGCAGCACGCATCCAGCAGCATCTAGCGGGGACGGGCCCGAACCTCAACGACAGCCAGTTCGGGTTCCGTAGAGGGAGGTCTACAATCGACGCGGTGGGCGCTCTAAGAGACTTCGTTTTGCAGGCGGAGGGCAGGGGAGAGGGAGTGGTGGCGGTGTCCCTGGACATCGCCAATGCTTTTGGCTCCCTCCCCTACTCGGTGATAGGGGAAGCACTCCGGTTTCACGGAGTGCCTCAATATATAAGGAGGGTTGTGGAGCACTACCTAACGGGGCGGGTAGTGCTCTACGAACAGGGCGGTGTTCGGTGCGAGAGGGCCATGGAGTGCGGGGTTCCACAGGGATCCGTGTTGGGTCCCCTCCTGTGGAACCTCGGCTATGATTGGGTGATCCGAGGGGTACAGCTCCCGCGAATGGCCACAGTGTGTTACGCGGATGACACACTGGTGGCCGTACGAGGGCGGGAGCTGGAGGAGGTACTGAGGAGGGCCGAGGTGGCGACCGAACTTACGGTCCACCGCATAGGCCTCCTAGGTCTACGGGTCGCCCTCCAAAAGACGGAGGCCATGGTCCTCAGGGGAGGAAGGGGGTGGAGAATGGGAGGGAACACCGCCCTCAGAGTGGGTGGGGAGCGGGTCCAGGTCAAGGCCCACATTAAGTATCTGGGCCTTGTCCTGGACAGGAGGTGGACGTTCGAGGAGCACTTCACGAGACTGGCTCCCCGTCTCGTGGGTGCTGCCTCTGCGCTGGGCCGGTTGTTGCCCAACTTGGGAGGGCCAAATGCCCCTTGTAGGCGGCTTTACGCGGGCGTGGTGCGGAGTATGGCGCTCTACGGAGCGCCAATCTGGGCCGAGCGGCTGGGTGACCGCACCACTGCGCTCCTCCGGCGACCGCAGAGGGTGGTGGCCCAACGAATGGCGAGGGCATACCGGACCACCTCCCATGCGGCGGCGTGCCTCCTTGCCGGCACCCCGCCCTGGGAGCTAGACGCAGGGGTGCTGGCCGAAAGGCACCACCGGAGGGCCGAAGCGAGGAGAGCTGGAGAGCCGCCGGACCCGGAGGAGACGGAAAGGGCGGCTCGGGCGGCGCAAGAGCGGCTGAGGTGCCTTTGGAGGGAAGCGTTGGAGGATAGCCAGTACGGGGTTAGAACCATCGGGGCTATCCTCCCATCGCTAGACGCGTGGGTCGATAGGCGTAAGGGGGTCCTGACGTTTAGGCTGACGCAGGTAGTGTCCGGACACGGCTGTTTTGGGCACTACCTGCACCGGATAGGTAGAGAGCCGGTGCCCCGGTGCTGGGAGTGTTGGGAGGAGGACGATACTGCCCAGCACACCATGGCGGAGTGCGCCCGCTGGGCGACAGAGAGGGCGGCCCTTGAGGGCACAACAGGGCTGTCGGACCTCTCGCTGCACAGCGTCATCGCTTCGATGCTGGGCAGCGAGAGGAATTGGGATGCGGTGGCCTCCTTCTGCGAAGAGGTTATGTCGCAGAAGGAGGCAGCGGAAAGAGAGCGGGAAGACGCGGTAGACGCTCTCCCGCTCCGTCGCAGGCGGCGGGGTCGAAGGCGTTTGGCGTTCATTCGCCAAACGCCTTAATGGGGCCAGCGGGTTTGGGTCCCGCATTGTACGGCCCCACGTCGTCGGGGGGGAGGTCAAAGCGTTTCTGACCTCCCCCTCCTTGTGCGGGTGCCCTGGCAATAGCCGGGGCCGCCGGAGGTCACCGTGGTAGAATATTCGATCCCATGGTGCCCTCATTAACGGCCAGGAGGGAAACGCCGGAGTGGAGTTTAGTGGGTAGGGCCGCTCTCCTTCCCTCTCAATAGGAGAGGGAGAACTAAGCGGCGAGTCCCACACACCCCCCAAATGACCTACCCGAGGTCGGGGGACGGCGCGTAAATGCGTTCTCCACTCCGTCAAAAAAAAAAAAAAAAAAAGGCGACGCAGCTGCAGTGTGTTTATTTACACGAACCATCGGGAGGCACTTTGACCCCTTTGTTACTCAAAACCATAGCTGGGCATTAACTCGTTAATCCGTTAATCGTTAATTAACGAAGTTAACATTTTCATTAACGGATTAACTTTTAAGTTAACTTTAAAATATGTTAACGGAATCATTAACTTCCGTTAAGTTTCCCAAGTCCGTTAATCGTTAATCCAGTTCCAAAATACTTACCAAAACGATACCGCATATACCGCGCCACGCGGCAAAAAACCTGTTTCCACCCGACTTTTCGACACTCGAAATTTTCAAAAACGAAGAATTTCTCAATTTATGTGATTTTTTCTATTATTGTTCTTTATTTTTATTTTATTTTTATGTTTGTTACGTCAGAACTCCGTCAATACTGAACCGATTTTAAATTTTCCATGGTGGTTGCAGATTGGTCCCATTTTTTTCAAAATTCATTTCTGATGTTGGGATCCATGAGAAATTGTTGGAACTCTTCAAATTTAATAGGCTTATGCTATGCATGATGATTTGGGTGTTGTATTAAGAAACTCGAGCATTTTTCTTTACGAAAAGCATCAATTTGGTGGAGTGGAGCTGATGATGGAGCCCAGGGATGGCATAGTGGAACTGTCTGTTAATCCTCATCCTATTTGAGACATTCATATTTTGAATTCATGGGATTCATGAAGAAATTAAAGAACTCCTCCATAACGGCACATGCATTATGATTTGAGGGTTTCCTTATAGACCTGAAAATTGTTTTGGGGGTTATCAACATTTTGGTGGAGTGTACCTGATGATGAAGACCAGCGGGCCTAAGATGGTTATCCACGAATGTCATAGGATAATGCTATAAGTTGATAAACTGCGGATAGCGCGACGGTGACAGCTGCCAAATGCAAACACATTTGACAGAACTGTTTAAAATTATCAGAAATTGTCAGAGCGTGCCGCCAAACTATCGGCTTAGCTTAGCCAGCAATTATCAGGATCTCAGCTTGGCATCTTAGCCCCGCAGGGATGACAAAGTGGAATTGGTCGGTAAACACAGACATTCATCTTTTTGATTTGGTTTCTATTCTGATGATGGATTACTTGAGAAATTCAGACAACCTTAAAATTTGAACGGCACGTCCAACGTCATTGGAGGGCTTTCATAATTAGTTGGGGTATTTTCTTAATCAAGCCATCAATTAGCTGCAGTAGACCTGATTTTGAACACCAGGGATGGCATATTGAAACGGCTCGCTAATTTCTAGCTCTGTCCTCCAACTTGAGACATTGTTATTTTGTCTGTGGCCTCGGTGGTCTACAAGATAGTTGCATGATTTTACTTCAGATCAAATGATGGAAGCCATGAGACATAACTCCTGAGTTTTCAAAGGTACTCGTATGGTAAATTGGATATTTTTGAAGGAAACTGATTAACTAAAAGTTGTAGATCACTAACTCAAAGATGCCCTTTTTACCACGTGTTAACGGATTAACGATTAACGTTAACTTCCGTTAAGTCTTCCGAAAAGTAGCGCTTTAACGATTAACGAAGTTAACTTTTTTTGTAACGGATTAGCGATTAACGAAGTTAACTATTTGATTAACGGTGCCCAGCTCTGCTCAAAACCTACTGAATATAAACTCATACATTTTTACCCATCCGTTTGGAGCCCCGAGACTAACAAGATCCACAAATTTAATAAATATACGAGTAGCTATTAAGCAGAATAACTTCCGACATATAATTAGAAAAATCACAGAAATATATGAAAAAAGTAAAAAACTAACTACTTAATTGAGGTCACCGAGATCCGACCCTTGCGGTAGGGTTCCCATGATGCTGGCTGCGTTCCCCCTTTGAATGGCTATACCTATGCGTTGTGCGAGGAACGAGCCAGCTTTGCAGTCCCCGGTGACCTCAAACAATTTTTTTGACAAAATAATAGTAATAGTACAATTTGCAGATCACCAGTCCTAAAAGCAAAGCCAAGAGTTGTTAGTATGAGAGCCACATCAATTAAATTTACGGAACAGTGCACAGCGAACAAAGGATCAGAGTGTACTGACTTGAAAATTGTATTAACTACCCACATTTCCCATTAAATATAAAATCATAACCTATAAGTAGCCTCACGCCTTGGTCAGTGTACAATCTCTTCTTCTTTGCAATGGTAAACTGTGTAAACTATAATCACTTTTCACGTTTATCATATTTACTCGGCACACAAATTATGTCGTTAGTTAGTTTTCATATCATTTATTTAAAAATATTACAATGTATAAGTTTTAACCTGGTGTGTACCTTATTATTTAATCATGTTATGTCATTGTGTATTGCCATGCCTTGGCCTAGATGGCGCTCGCGTCATGGATGCGATGCATTCAATATTACTTTTTTATACTATTAGGCCATACCAAAGAGATTTGAAGTCGTAGGGCGACGCACCTTGTCACACTAAAGAGGTCCGTGCTCTGTGGGCCATACTTACACGCTGCGATTGTGGCCCAAAAATGGTCTGGCTGGAAGAACAGCGTTGACTTTCGGGTCGACAATATGCTGAGGCGAGACCATTTCGTTGTAAATTTTTGTATATTTGTCTCTTTTCTCCATATCTATAATTGTATTATAAATTTACCACGAATAAATGATTTGTATTTGAAGTTTTAAAACTTGCAACAACAACCCTTTTCAAAAGTGATTAATATCAAGATTTAAACATGTCGATTCTTGTTTAAAAATGCGCTGTTTTTTGTTGTGACTACGTTTCCTAAAGTATTATACCATTTTGGAATCTTGGTAAGTTGCGTCAACTTTTGAAAATGATTGCCATAGTGGTATCAATACTAGCCAAGTCAAATCGTTAACTTCACATTCTTTAACTTCCACAGAACTTGGCACCCATTTAGATATCAGATCTTTTGTCGGCGGAGTCGACGATAACGATATCCTCATATGGATCTTGGCTTCCATTTTCACATTTATGTTTTTGGTGGGATAGTATTTTATCATTTTCCAATTAAACAAAAAGTGATGGAAATCGTTCCGCGGGATTCCAACAGCCCGTGCTGATGGAATTCCGAGTAAAGTTACGCCGTGCTACACTTATTTCCACGTTGTGGAAAAAAAATGTGTTATAAAAAGGACATAGTAAAATAGTGGAACGACCTCTGACTTCCAAATGTTTGCGTTTTTTTAAGTTTAATATTCCTTCCATGGAGAGGCATGCCAGTCCGAGTAAAGGGTCTAATAAACTTAAAAACATGTTGTTGTATCCATGTATGTGGTAACCGTTTTTGAATTAATATTCATATTAAGAGAACATACTGGAGAATAGTTCACATTTTTACTAATCGTAAACAAATTTCAAACCTCCTTTGGTTGGAATAAAAATAAGAGAAGAAATGGACGGCAGTAGGTAAGTAAATGACGTGCTCTTTATATTTTTAGGTACAAGTTTGACCTTTGAACTCGCTATCAAAACTTTGTTTTCGAAGCACTTATGGCATCAGTCCCGCACAGTAAGTCGGCTATTTATCATATGAAATTATTACTATGTCCTTTACATAACACAATTTTTGTAACTTAAGTACGCTTAAAGAGATGGGCATGAACAATACTAAAAAACTGTCAATCGAGCTGTCATATTTAATAATTATTGTGTTTATTACGTATACTTAGATAAATTGAAGAAAGATTATAAGAAAACATGTCAAAGAGGGATTTCAATTCATTCAAGTTACATTTTTGATATCCTTGTCCTTTGATAAAAACGTAAAACTCGGTGAAATGTGAGATCAAAGCTATTTAGGTATCAGAATTGCGTACATTTGAATCCCTCGCAACGGCCAAGATTCTGTAACAAGGTACCTATATTATATAATATTTTGCTTGCTCGAGCCTCAATACAAGAAATATACTTAAGCGCTTGAAGCAAATACGAGCTTTGATTTGTTCCATTTTTTTTCCAAAACAAAGTCTATGATAGGTAGGTTATTATTATTATTTATTTAGAGAAACAATAACTACTTCACAATAACAAATCCTAAATAACTTACAATAAACTTAAAATAAAATAATATAAATAAATAAAACCGGTCAAGTGCGAGTCGGACTCACAAACGAAAGGTACACCAATTATCTTTTAACGTATTTAACGGCCTCCTCGCCTAGTCAGCAGTGACCCTGCCTACTAAGCAAGGGCTTCCGGGTTCGAATCCTGGTCAGGGCATTTATTTGTGTGTTTATTACGAATATTGGTTTCCGAGTTATGGATGTTTTCTGTGTAAGTATTTGTATGTATCTATCTATTGTATATATAGTCTGAGAAGCCAAGGCTTCTGTAGTTTTTTTTTTTCATTTGTATCCTTGATATCCCTCCCTATTTTTTTCATACCGAAAAAATTGGACGCACATAATTAAAAAATAAATCTACTGCATTCTTGGCTTGTCAGACTATATCAGGGCATTAATACCAGAATTCTGGAATCTCGAAATACCGGAATCTCGGACCATTTTTTCGATATTGCAATACCGGTATTCTAAAGAACCAATATCAAAATATTGGAATTCCGATATTGTGTTTCATTGATTATTAGTCTTGAAATCAACATTATTTGTAATAATGATAAGAATACATTCTAATTATTATAGAGTCAAACCAAGGCTATCTCTTCCAAGTAAATGAACTGTCAAACTTTAAAGTGTTATTTTAAACGTCAAATTTCTATGATATTATGGCGTTTACTTAACACTATCGCAGTCTGTCGTATCAAATCTATGGAAACTTAGCTTAGACCGACTCTAATCACGCTATGTGTGACTTAGGGTGGGAAACTTGATTTTTGCGATAAAGGACCAACGGCACGCCTGAATGGTTAACGCTACGCTGTCGAAAGTGTCGAACTCCCGATCGTCCCGACCCGACGATAGATAAGCGAGCCGGCGGCGTAGGTTAGTAATTGATTTACCTGCACAGGATGTTTCGTTATCTGTTTGTTCGCCAAGTATTGGGATAGAAACACTATGCTAATAACGATAAATCTATTTATATGAGACAATGCTTTCTTGTGAAACATTAAAATCCATTTCAAACAATTATTATGGTTTAAATCTTTATAAAACCAGATCTATAACAAACAGATTATTCTCAAGATATATTTTATTTCTGGCATACGCTAATACCGATATTAATACCGGAATACCGGTATTGTGGCCCAACATAGAATTTCAAAACCGGTATTGAGAATTTTCGGTATTTGCATGCCCTAATTATTATATATCGTTGCCTAGTTTCCACAACACAAGCCTTATTGAGCTTAACATGGAACTTGGTCGATTTGTGTAAGATTGTCCCATAATATTTATTATTTATTTATTTACTATCTATAGACACTGCAAAAAAAATCACTTTTGTTGTATTTTAATTTAAATATGTATTTTTGAGTGAATAGGTATTTAACTGAATATTCTGTGGATATTTTAAGCGTCTACCTGTTGCTGTTATCAATATCGAGAAAAACGAGCAAAAACATCACGTTTATTGGATGGGAGCCCCCATAAATATTTATTTTATTGTGTTTTGGATACAGAACCGTAAAAAACTTTATCAAAAACTATTTTTTAAAACCATTATTTTTCAAATACCTATCCAATAATATCGCACACTCTAGGCTTGAAACGAAAAAAAATCACCCCCCACTTAACGTAACCCACCCGTACCCGTACCCAAAAAAAAAAGTTATAACCATTTTTTATTTTACCACTTTTTTGGCGTGACCGATATACATATTCGTACAAAATTACAGCTTTCTAGTACTTACAGCCACTGAGATTATCCGCGGACGGTTGACTACGGAACCCTAAAAAGAAAACATCGTAGGCATAACCTTTTATTCTTCCTATAATTTAATCTTTTGATTCCTATAGGTCCCCAAGACACTAAGGTTACTACAATTTTAGCATCTTGGCCTCCCTTACTACTTCAAGTAGGTATGTTCCCGTACCAATGAAGGTATCCGAATTAAACCCACACACTACCATCATATTAATAAGGTGGTCTCCGTTTCGATCTTCTTATCTCTTAATCTTCATTTTGGTATGGAGCGTCATTAATGAATAATATCTGCGCTGTTATCGTACAGTTCACAGTGTGTCGTTGTCGTTCAATTCGTAAACTTCGAAGGAGACGACACACTGTCATTTTGGGAACGCCGTGTGCGTTACCAGTTATATGGTATTCAGAACCCGAGCCCATCTATCGTAATACTTTAAGCAGTTGCTGCTTTGGATCGAGAACACAGCTTCTTCTTGTTTCATGTTGGAGATTCGGACTAACGGTCTGTTGTAAATATTCCTACATAGATTTACTCGTGAATATTTAATTTTGTAAAACACATCTTGATGAAAATTGTAGATTTGTCACCACAATTTACTCGTGATAGATTTACTCCTGAATATTTAATTTTGTAAAAGACATCTTGATGAAAATTGTAGATTTGTCACCACAATTTACATATTTGTAGGGATTTTCCAACACAATTTAGTTATTTGTAAATTTGGTGATACTCCCACTTGTATACTTACATGATTGTAACTTGTCATTTGTAAATTGTAATTGTAACGTTTCTGGGATTGGACACTGGATATTGGACACTGGCCCTTATTAATTAACTAATGACATAGCCATTATTGTGACTTTGTACAAGTAATGAAATAAAAAGTCATAAATCCATGCACCTATTGCACCTGCATATAAAAACACGCTTCATTAACTAGTTTTCAAGATCGTTGTTTGATTCTCTTTCTTTCTACTCAAAAGTTCAATATTTCCTCCCCAGTACCCAGCAAATCGGCGCGCTCCCAGAAACAAAGCAAAAAGTGTTTCCATGCCAATGCTCGGGTATCTGGCGTTAGATTGTTAAATGTATTCAAACGAATCAATCTTACAAATGTAGTAAAACTAAATCTATTGAACTACCTATTTGATTTGGAAAATAGGAATTAGGTTCGTATTTTTTATGAATGTATTAACAGCAGTTGTAGGCATTGGTTATTTCAGTATTTTGATAGTCGACATACTTTAACGACTTTCATACGACAAATAACATTTTTCTAAATAATCATTTGCGACATGATATATTTGCGAAACATTGGTTTGCTACCAGAAGATTTTGCCAAATGAAACTATGGGTTAAATAGTTTGGGAAGTGATGTTTTGCCACACAATTTTCGGCCACTTATTAGTAAACCCTTATCATGTTAGAGATGTCCGCTGTCACTAAACATAGCTAAGAAACACCCCAGCAAGCAAAGCTTTCGATTACAAAAACCCTTATTAATGCGGTTCACTCGTTTGAGAGCTACGATGCCACAGACAGACACTGCACACGTTAGACTTATACCACCCTCATTCTGTCGAGGGTTAATAAAAGATTGTCACTTGGCTAGGACTCCAGGTCTCTCGAGTCGAGCACTTTCGACACGGAGCATGCATTTCGGGGCCACGCGGCTCGTTTAGGCTCGCTCGCTCGCGCACTCGATCAATCAACCCCAACACGCTTCTACACATGTATTCTACTAAAAGGAATCGATTAAATTACTTCACGCCGTTGCCAGGGCAAAGCGCTCGGTTGTTTCAAATCAATTTAGCGTATTCAACAAGAAATAGGTTAGTGGTTTTAAATAGCATCGTTTGCGGATAAAAACAATAACTATCCAGGGAGTCTCTTGTGAGGCTTGATTCTACATCTGCATACGGAAACAATTTGGTATAAACCATTTGTAATAATTCAACAGCTTTTAATATTAATACGATCAAGCATTCTCCCAGCATTTGACCCGTTCTTCGAGTAGGTCAGTCTTTATCGTTCTTCCATTTTGCTATATTCTTATCTTACAGTCATCTTTATCTAAAAGCCACTTGGTTGTCGCAGCCACATTCGCTTGGGGTTTAACTGATACCGTTCCTTTATTGTTGCCAGCCGTGCCTGAATTAATTTGTCTCTCTAAATAAATCCTTACGTGCTCTACTGCCTTAATCTATACTAAGGAAATGTTTGTGTCTCGCGTGTGAATTGTATAGTCTAGCACTACTAGTAGTGCATTACATTGCACTACGAAATTACTAGCAGTGCTTATTTCTTTTAAATTCAAACAGTACAAATTAGGAAACTGGTTGCTCCATAAATTGCTCTAGTGACGGTACAACTAATGCGAAAAACTCAACGCGCGTGTTTTTCATATCGTTGCGAGTGTATCTCCACTGTATCTGTTTTAATATAGGTAAGGTATAGATATAGTGCATAATGATTTTCCCTCGTATTTTCTCGGAAAGCTCCTATTTGTCATGCTACTTCAATCGACCTCGGTAGTTTCAGTACTGACACTGACTGAAATAGTATACAGTGTGTAAATCTAATACGGGCGAACCTCTTAACGGTGGTTAGTATAGGACATAAGAAATGTAATTAGGTAACTTTTAAATGGAATTGCAAAAAAAAAATTATCCATACAAAATAATTCGGCCCGCAATGTAACGCAAACACACTCGCCTTAAACATCCGTTGACAACCGTCAGCGTCAAATTTTTTAAAGTACATTGCTGCTGAAAATTTTATAAAAAAATTAATTATGTGGTCATAGTTAAGTGTAACTTAAAAATATGTTTTAATTATTGATAACAATAATGAATTCTGTGTTTGGTTAAATTTATCGCCCGTATTAGACTTACACACTGTATATACCCTTATATTTATTCTTCATCTACAATATGTCTGGAAACGATAAGCTAATCGCCTATTTAAGAAACCTGTATTGCGCTTGCATCGTACTGTCTATTTACATTAAAGTACGATCCCGGTACTGTAGAAAACTTATGACATGCATGAAGGTAGTTCATAGTAGTTTATGCAACAGTAATATAATAAAGTTTTAAAAACCAATTATGAGCTGTTGCATACGCTTGTTTTTCTACGATAGCTAAAATAACGAATAAAGCAAAATCTAGAAAGGTGGCAGAATGTGGAAGATGTACGTAGTGCGGTCCAAACAGTTTCCGGCCTTACAAATAAAATGTAAATACATTTACAAATTTATTTTTACTTTACAATATTATTTAAAATATAGTCTCCTTCTATTTCAATACACTTTTCAGATCTATGAATTAGCATTTCAATCCCTGTATAAAAATACTCCGAAGTTTTGTCCTCAAAATGGTCGTGCACGGGTCACTTTATCATCAAAGAAAATCTTCTTCCTCTTAAGTCTGCTTTAAGTTTGGAAAATAAATAGTAGTCACTCGGGGCCAGGCCAGGGCTACAGGGTGGGTGACGAATTTCCTCGAAGCCACACTTGGCAACAGCAGCCTTGGTGATTGAAGCGGTATGAAAGAGAGCGGGGCATTCATAAAACTCGATTCCTGCCGGCTTCCTTTGCTTGAGCCAATCTAGCACGTTTTTCCTTAACGATTCAAACAAAAAGCAGGCCAAAAACCAGCTCCGTCTTACCCAAAGAACATGTTGACGCTCCACCACATATCAGTCGCCATTAGATATATCGGAGCGCCCGAGATGTTAAAAACATGTACATTTCAAATCTGAAATGTTGATAATTTCAAAGTGAAAACACATTGCTGCTCCGCTATAGCGCTGGCAGCTTCTCTGCGCTTCAAATTTTCTACTATCCAGATATAAAAAAGCATAGGTACATTATAACGTTGTCTATGGTATTCCAGTTCCGTAGAACATCGCGAACATCGCTAAGCGATGGTCTTATGGGGTTCCATACAATATAATAAATAATAACACTGCTGATTGGCATAGTTGGGATACGACAAATTCCACATTATGAAATTTTGCTATTTTGGCTCTCGTAGAAAAGCTAGTATATGCAAATGTATAATGACGATGCAGACACGTTTAATACGATATTTTGCAACACTACTTGTAAGTAAAAATCAAAATTTTATTCGTGGTTATTTACTTTATTGTCAGAATTACGTTAGAATGCTTTCATGTTAGTTGGCGTATGAGTTTGACTGACCTTTATTGACTACATGAAGCTGCTTGCGATGCCTTTTCGGCGTCGGTTGATAACAATACTTTACATTTTCAACAAATCCACTTAAGGCCCAAACGTCACAAATAAGTAGGTATATAATTATCACTACATCATCAACTAGATTTTCATGATAACACTCGCGTTTTGTGGTTCCAGAGGGGCAATCCAATATTGTTATAGTTTTACTTCTAATTCTCTTATTGTTCCATTTTATCATAATAATTAAACGAGAAGACAGTCACAAATGTTTTATGTAAACAAATTACCGCGGCGCGCCATATTATTGGAGCGCATTTTTAAGCAATGGTCCGCCAAACAGCCAAAATAAAATGTGTTGTAATTTATGTTTAAAGCACTAATTATTGTGAATTATGAATAAATTAATAAAATGTTACATATATTAAACAATTCAGAAAGTTTTAATCCATGTATTCAACTAAATACGGAGATATTGCTTTTTAGCGCATAAATTATTATGCGGCTAAAAACAATGTAGGTAGTACTTTGTTTGAAAAAAAAAACCCTTTTTGATCCGACAAAACTTGAATGTATTGTCTGACACGTTTAATACGATATTTTGCAACACTACTTGTAAGTAAAAATCAAAATTTTATTCGTGGTTATTTACTTTATTGTCAGAATTACGTTAGAATGCTTTCATGTTAGTTGGCGTATGAGTTTGACTGACCTTTATTGACTACATGAAGCTGCTTGCGATGCCTTTTCGGCGTCGGTTGATAACAATACTTTACATTTTCAACAAATCCACTTAAGGCCCAAACGTCACAAATAAGTAGGTATATAATTATCACTACATCATCAACTAGATTTTCATGATAACACTCGCGTTTTGTGGTTCCAGAGGGGCAATCCAATATTGTTATAGTTTTACTTCTAATTCTCTTATTGTTCCATTTTATCATAATAATTAAACGAGAAGACAGTCACAAATGTTTTATGTAAACAAATTACCGCGGCGCGCCATATTATTGGAGCGCATTTTTAAGCAATGGTCCGCCAAACAGCCAAAATAAAATGTGTTGTAATTTATGTTTAAAGCACTAATTATTGTGAATTATGAATAAATTAATAAAATGTTACATATATTAAACAATTCAGAAAGTTTTAATCCATGTATTCAACTAAATACGGAGATATTGCTTTTTAGCGCATAAATTATTATGCGGCTAAAAACAATGTAGGTAGTACTTTGTTTGAAAAAAAAAACCCTTTTTGATCCGACAAAACTTGAATGTATTGTCTGCATACGTAATACTTACTCTTGTAGGATACAAACTTAATTTGATGGTTGTTTTCATTACCATTACATTAGTTCAATAATATAATGAAAAAGTACGCGTGTTTATAATCTTGGATTATGAGCCTAAAAGCGGTACGATAAGAACCTCGTTACGAGCAAGTGTGTTAAATACTATTTTATATACCCACATATTATTAGCCCTCAATATTGCGTTCAAAAATATATGGGGGCATATAAAGGCCCCCATAATAATAAACTTTTTTATTACAATAAATTTCTTATCTGTGAAAATGTTATTATAGCTAAATAATACTATCGATTTTGATAATATGATTTTTGTTCAAATTTCGAACACATCTGACACAAGAAAATTTGATTTGACCTCTAATGTAATATATCAGTATAGATGACGTTAAGTTTGAAACGAATTTTCAACTGAATACATTGACGCACGCAAGTCGCACGTTATTTTGATAACGAACGATATGAAAATTGGGGCCAACTCTAGTTTGTCTGAATGTAAAAAATATAAATATCAGAACTTCAATGTCTGAAAAGTTTTTATTCGCGCGTTTTTATTTATTGCGCTTTGTACGCATCATGGATAGTAATGATATGTGTGTATATAAAGCAGTGTATGTAATTGTAAATAATCAGGCATTAAAACAAACGTGTGATGTTATTATGAAACTCGGCTGACGCCTCGTTTCATAAACCCACACTCGAGTTTTAATGCCTTTCATTAAATACAATCACATGAACTAATAATATTTATGATGTGTTTAATTTTAAAACGTAATAAATATAAGAACCTAGACAGAGAGTACCTTTTTATACCATTCGGGGTCGAAACTCTTGGTCCATGGGGTCCCATCGCATGCAAGTTTTTCGTAGAAATCGCGAAACGTCTGGTTGATGTTTCTGGTGACCGAAGAGCTGGTGGCTTCCTCGCCCAACGTATCAGCATTGCGATACAACACGGAAATGCCGCCAGCATCCTAGGTACAATGCCTCAAGGACTTATTTTAGATTTAAGGTAGGTAGAGGTAGGTAGTTAGGTAAGTTACACTTACTGTATATATTTCGAAAATAAATGTTAAATTTTGTTAAAATATTGAGTAATTCTTCTTCTCCAGTGTCTTGCTATTTTTTAATGAATTGTATGGCGAGGCGTCGTTTTCTTTAGACATTTTTTATGGGGTTAGGCTTATTGCCGCAAATGCGTAACTGCCGCTGCGATTGGAACAAACATGATATTATAGGTAAACTTAATAGCGCTACTGCCAACCGCGGCTGCAAGTACCTCTGCTCCAACAATTTGTATGTAACAATTAATATATTGATTCAAAAAACTATTGATATAACACTAACTTCAACTCGATAGTGCTAACGTGGTGCTATGACAGGCGTGTGAATATCGTGTCATATCCACAACAAATAAAGATAAGACCTACATATTTTTTCGGATTTATATTCGGCACTCTGCTGCTTCAGATTGCGTCTACGACAAAGTCGTTTCGTAGCAATCGTAGCATGACAGTCAGTCGCCTCAGGGCGGCGGGCGTAGCTAAACCGATCGTGGATGGCGGCTAAAATCCGCTTACTAATATCCTGCTTACTCCCCAATACTAGGCCGTTATCAGTAATTTGTCACACACGGGTATTTCCGGCATCTTGCCCAGTAACATTCCGCATCATCATCATCACTTCTGCCGAAATACGTCCACGTCTGCACAAAGAATACTCCCAAAGGATACATGATTTTGCATGATTACGTCACCCGCCTCAAACGAGTCTTTGTGATCTTGACCAGAAAATTGATCCATCTCGGTGGAGGCTTTCCCACGCCGAGTTTTCCAGTTCGAGGTCGCCACTTGACAAATTTCTTCTTCATCTTCTTTCATTCATCTTCTAATTCAATCACGGAGGGAAACCCAAAACATATCACTCCATTCAGTTAACCTCGCTCTCTTATATTGTGGGCTTTCTTATAAGTTATGAAATTAATTGTGAGTGTCCACATTCAGTGACATGTCGTAAAGTCACTGGCAATATAAACTGGAATTATTAAAACATATTTTCTCTGTTCCCGCGAATTTCAAGGATATTTTCTCAATTCAAATTTACTTTTTTTTAACAAAAATATTGGATAACATTTAATGTTTCTATACTTTCCAAAGTTTTCGAATCGGTTTTGTCTGATATTTATATTTAATGTTGTGGAAAACACCTAGGGTTCCTTCCAGAAATATTATTACGAAGGTTGGGTAGTCTCACTACAAAATTTGGAACTCATTACATTATTAAACAATCCATATTGTATTATGTAAACGCGTAAGCGCTGGCAATTTCATGGCGCTTCCACTCAGCAGTCGATTGCAGGTGCAAGTCGAGTATAAACTTTACATAGCCCGGGACAAAATACAGCGAAAATGTTAATTTTCCTGGCAAACGATGAATAAGGAAATGTATTTTGCATGTGCAGTGGCCCCTTATGACTTACACTTTGATTTTGGGAGGGGAGGCACTCGAATTTTGACGTAAATTCAATTAAATTTGAATCGGGCGGGTGCATCCAAAAAAATATGAAAAGAAAACTTGAAATGTGTGGTCAAGTTTGGTATCATTTTCGTGTAAATTAAGAATGCTTAATTCAATTCGAATATTTATTTTCTACATGTCTCTTTTTGAATAGTGAATGCTTAAGAACCCTTAGATCATTTTAGGAAGGGGAGCCGGTAGAAATGTAACAATGCGTTTGCATCAAACAAATTATGTAAGTAATACTTGAACTCCAGCTCTGATATTTGTTCAAGTACCTATAGGCCATTTTTTGAAATGTTTAATATTCAGTTCCTGTAAGATTCACATCACAGGTCACACAAGTCAAAATTTACGACCAAATTTCGAGTGGCCACTATACAAAAGGAATTTCCTTGTTCATCGTTTGCCGTATAGTTAACGCGTTATATGTCTTCAGTGGACATCGCAAAAGTTAAGAGAATTAAATAGAAATTTTTACGCCGGTAACATTTTTTAAATATTTGGGGTTAAAATGAGAATGTCCTGATAATATTGTACCTGAAACGTTAACTTTTAATGTTTTGATTACAGAAGTGACGCTACTATATAGACAAAAATATCCAAAACGAGTAAGGGACTTGTCAGTTATCTCCGTATTTTGGTTGAAAATCTCTCGCGGTCAATTGGGTCATTCTCATAACTAAATATGCTGTAGGTAGAGAAAAGTGCGCTGTAAGTCAATAATTTTAACTTTATAAACGTGAAAAATGCCGCTATATTGACTACTTACGCAAAATGTGCCATACCGCTTGTATATTGTCAAGTAGACATTTTCTTACTGAATCGGTTAAATATTAAAAATACAAAATACAGCACTGCGGAAATATTCTTAATACAACACAAAATAAAATCACCAAAACAAATAAACAAGCATCGAAATACAGAGGTATTATTAGTATAATATGTAATTATTACTACTAATGGGAACCTGTAATTGGCTTTTTGTAACCTAATTAAGTTAACCATATTGTATTAATAGCTGTTGGTGCTCTGAATAATAATAATAAATAAATTACCAAAGTGACTAAACCGGTAATAAGTACTTATCTACACCCGAGAGCAAAAGTTTCGGGTTTTAATATAGTTAATGTTTGCTACACTTCTTATAAATAGATTTTATGACAGGACAAAAACAAAAGCAAAGATGCAAAACTTGGAAATTCTAAATTGTGAACACAACCCTGTATTATTATTATTTTTTAATTTTATTACCTACTTTACGTCAGTCCATAAGTTGTTATTCATGTAATTAAGGACAGTTAAATTATCTATACGGATTAATTTATTTTAATACTCTAGCTGTATTCGTATTCAAGATTGTATACTTACATGTAAATCCTTAGATGAAATAACGGATTATTCCGCTAATGTGATATTCATACTTATAGGGATATAAATAACAAAATAAAATGACGACTATACCGTTTTAGCTTATTTAAAACTACTGGAATACCGGTAACAATCCCCTCATTCGGCATTCACCTCACTAGCTCGGAAAACGCTCTTTTTTCCTTTCAAACTAGCGGGGAAATACCCATTTTATCCACTAGTGGGGAAAATAATTTGACCTTGCGCTAATTCATATGCCTCGTCAGCCGTCCCGTATAAGTCAGACCTGTCCGCAATCGGAGGTCACATCTTTAATTTGAAAAACCTTATCCCGCGCTTGGTAATCTATTTGCAATATCTAACTACCATGAGTAACTCTTATGACACTTTCATGAGTAACTCTATGACACTCTCATAGACGACCGGTTGGCGTAGTTGGTAGTGACCCTGCACGCACGCTGTAAGGGTATTTATTTGTGTGATGAACACATATATTTGTTCCTTAGTCATGGATGTTTTCTATGTACTCGTTTATGTATTTGTATATCATAGCCCATAAATTTATTTCGTTGCCCGAGTACCCGTAACACAAGCCTTATTGAGCTTACTGCGGGACTTAGTCAATTTGTTTAAGAATGTCCTGTAGATAATATTTATTTATTTTATTAACTTTTTTACCTTGAGTTTTGAATGGTTTCTTCAAGTTCACTTACATTTGGATAAGATTTGTATTCGTTTATAGTTTTTATTTTTCTCGCGATAGTGAGGTGAAAAATGTTGTATTATACTCCATAACAAAGTCTGTTCAACTCTCGTGCCTTGAGACCCTCGTATAGCTCAAGATTCCAGTTTTTGAACTACTCGCTACACTTGTGGTCCAATTTTGGATTCTTTCGCTTGCTTGGGTCTCAATATAAGCCCGAAAGTTAAACAACAACTTTGCCCCCTTGTATAATAAATAACTATGTTTCTGTGATATGAAATCAACACAAACTTCGCTTAAGCCTGCACTAGTATTTCTTTTATGATAAAGTAGTCCGAGTGGAGCTCGTTAATGGCACTACCATACAAAGTGCCTCCCGTCATTCCATGCCCTTAGGGAGGATATCCGGGACAAAAAGTGTAGGTACTATATGTTTTTTTCTTCTTAAGTTCCTACGCTTTTATTGTATTTGTTCTGCTTAATATCACGCCAAAGAAAAAAAACTTATATACATTTATAGGATTAGGATAGGAAATAACTTCAACAAGGCTCCTTAGAATTTTTATTCTGTTCTATTTCTATAGGGTTGTGTGAGGGATTGAGAGGACTCTCAAATCAATTTAGTAACATACCTACCTTCATAAGTAAATTAAGCATTTGCTTTAGAGTAATACATACTTGTTATTACTTAGCTGGTGACTTCATTAACCGATTCAATAATTAAAGGTTCCGACGAATTGAGTCCTTTTGTTTGAAGTCGATTAAAAAGAGGTAGTGACGTCGTTCGTCCGCAGCGACATACTTTATGGTTGGTTTATTTATGGTTTTGTTTGAGGACGCTGTAGAAATGCACTTGTTCGACTCATATTTCTGGCTTTTATAATGCTGCTCTAATAATCATGAAATTTTGATATTAGATACTCATCAAAAATATAATAGGTACATAGACGCAATAAAATATCGAAGCAAAATACGTATTGCAAATAAAAACACTCCAGTATTGTACCTATGATGATATGGCGTCCTATCTGGCGCAGCCTGAGGGCGGAGCACTCGTACTTTTTATTACGCATGTGATGATTCAAGTAAATATACACGTGTACCTTATATCAATATCATCGACGATTTGAATTAGAGGTTCGTGTATAAAATAAACGTGGTGTTTTTAGGGTTCCGGAGCCAAAATGGCAAAAACGGAACCCTTATAGTTTCGTCCAGTCCGTCTGTCCGTCCGTCCGTATGTCACAGCGGTTTTACTCAGTAACTATAAAGCATATGGTAACGATATTTAAGTTAGAGGTGTATTTTGTGTGCCGCTACTTAGTTTTGCATATAAATTGCGAAAAAAGTATGTTTTGGGGGAGCGCCCCATACATGTAACTAAATGTAAAAAAATTTTTTTTTGCCTAATATCTACTCTAGGTACATCATTTGATAGGTCTGCTCAAATAACTTAAAAGGTTCCTTGAATAAAAATTTGATTAATCCAATATTTTCAGAGATAATCGCTCTGAAAGTCTGAAAAAGTGTGTCCCCCCCCTCTAACTTTTGAACGGGAGGTGTGAAAAATGTGATAAAATTCAGGAAGATAGGATATAAGACGAACTTACCACGAAAATTATTTTGAAGAAATTTGGTCAAGCCGTTTTTGAGTTTTTGCCAAAAAACTTGTTATGTAGTTGTATCATGTCATTCTTTTCTGTTAGTATAATTTGTGACTTATTTCATCGGTATAAGGTGCACTTTGTTTTGCGAGTGACATGAAAATGACGATAGTGACGTGGTCGTTGCACGCATAAGATTACTAAATTGGAGCATTTATACAATAGCCTCGGCGGCTCCGTAGTACAGCGCTTGACTTACGATCGGAATGACGAAGGTTCAAATCATGGCGGTGTAGATTTTTTCATTATTTTAGAAATTTTTGTGTTTTTTTTTCAAACTATTAAAACATTTATTTTCAAAATTTTACACTTATTTTATATATTTGAGCATGTTTTTATTTTGTTGTCGTTTTTTTTTCGCGTCAGAATTGTATGAAATTTGGTGGGTAGGTAATAGTACATTACATACCAAGGCCGTTTAAGTGGGAAATGCCTCGGATTCCATGTAATTGTCGGCCGAGGCGAAGCCGAGGTCGACTAACATGTGATCCGAGGCTTTCCCATTTACCGGACGAGTTTTGTATACTATTTTTCAGTCCGACGGAGCCGGCAGGCGACAATTTAGTTTTGCGTAAAGTGGCGCTTACCGGCCGGAGGACTGAAAAGTTCCTTATTCTACGTTAGACAGATACGAAGTCCCAATGTGCGACAACAATGTTGTACTAAATTTCCCACTGAGTTACGAAAATCACAAGCGATTTCGAAAAAAATGTGGAACTCTTTCTACCTACCAAATTTGATGTGAATCAGACGCGAAAAAAATAACGACAACAAAATAAAAATCCGCCCATTTAGTTAAATTAATGCATCACATTCGACAAGCCATTCCAGCTCACACCTTCGGGCATTAGTGGTGCGAAATATGTACATCATAGATGTAAATAATTACGAAAGTACACCTGACCTGCAAGTTCGAATCACCTTTTTAGGGTTCCGTAGCCAAAATGGCAAAAACGGACAATGGCAAAGAAGAGCTAGTTTGGCGCTCGAACGAAGTGAGAGCGCCAATAGTGCGAGTCGGAAATGGGTGCCTGTTACCCGAGTTAAACACTACTTTTCATTTCGAATGCGAGGAATGTAAAAAAGAACAACTATAAAGCTAAAACTACTCGTGTAACTTTTTAAAGGAAATCTCAAAGGTAGCATTACAAAAGTGTAATGCATATTTAACAAAACAACGGCATTATATGGGTATTTTGTTATATTGAAAACAAACATAGGTAATTTTCATTTACTTGAAAAGTAAATGAAAATTACCTATGTTTGTTTTAACTTTCTATTGTACCTACTTGAAAAGTGATCACGATAAATTCTTAAAATTCTACAGCAATTGCCTGGAGCGGGTGGTAAACTCACAATCGGTTTTCTTGGACTCCAGAAGCCCCCAGCAGCTCAGTACCCTTTCCAGAGTTTATCATGTAATTTAATACTGAAATAAGGAAAGAATTTCAAACGATTTTCATATATCAAAGTTTGCAGTACAAAACTTTGAAAGCCTAAAACCTAACCTCAAAATATCCCAAAACAAACATCACATATCATCAAATTATACCTAATTCTGTATTCGAAAGATTTCTCGCAGAATGACGCTGTATAAGAAACATATATTTTATCAGGTGTTTCATAAATTGAGTCCGATTTCAGCCTATCCAGCTTTTAAGTCATAGTTCCTCAACTGAACTCTGTCGTCAGGTATACTATACATCTCCTCTAAGTGATTTAAAAATGTCGGAAACAATAATGAATAACTTAGCCTATATTTTGAACCCTGCCAATGTGCTCGAGGATGATGTTGTGCGCTTATTCCATGATAAGTCAGCACAACATACAAGTTTCCGGCCGCGCGAGGTGGGGTTGTTTAAGTACCCAGAGCTGATAGAACCTGTCCCGAGAGATGATTCACATTTACAAATCATCTTCGATGGTGACGTTGGCAACTTAGATTAGGTAGGTTTGTGACAGCAGATAGTGTAATTTAAATCTGCTGGTATCGGGGTAAACCTAGGAGGGTAGTTATTGTTTTGCTGTGTGTGGCGTGTGTGTGAATTACATAATAGCAAATCATTCTGTAGCTTCAGTTAGTGTTCTAAATAGTTGTCTAATATATTTTAGCACCCTATAATTACTACTACTATAAGTACTTACAGCTACGGAACCCTTCATTGTGCGTGGTCCGACACGCACTTGGGCCGATTATTTTCTATTACCGCGATAAGTACTCAATTGAAACTAAACGGTCCATAATTACCTACCGTATGACAGAGTTTCAGTTAATCACAGAGTAGAATTAATTTGAACACGATTTAATCTGTTTTAATGTGTTTCTTTTCTACCATTTGTGATCAATTTGCGATCTTATGTAATCATGTCACTAGACAGCAAAATTACTTGTTCTGAATACAAATTGGTATTCAGAATAATCGGTATTGCCGTATTGTAGGTAGGAGTTTATCTGGGGGCACCCGTGCCCCCAACAAGTCGAGCAAAACAAAGGCACGCCTACCATCCTATTCCCTAAGCAGTTAAGGCGATTTTCCTGTATTTTCACGCTGGTTTAAGCCAGAACCCTGAATTTTCAGGGATCTGTTGGCTATAACAACAGAACATCGATATATTCTGAATAACATTTAATTATAATTTTTACTTTACGAACTATAGAACGTCGAAATTCCTTAGTTGGGACACTCACTCACTCATCGATCAACAAAACTCTAAGGTACTTTTAGCAGGCCCAAAAGCTCCAAATTTTATACAAGTAGTTAGCCTACCAAGTCATACAAAATTAAAAAACCGGCCAAGAGCATGTAGGGCCATGCACAGTGTAGGGTTCCGTAGTTTACCATCCGTCACAATAGGCAACCTTAAAAAGTATTTTAATAGATACCATCCTCAATATGCTTATAATAATTTATGCTTATATATAATTTTTAGAACTGGGGTTCACATTTTTTAAACTTCTGGAGTGATTATTTCCGAATATATTAACTTTATCAAAAACTGATTTTCGAAAACCTTCATTATTTTTCAAATAGGGTAACTTTGACAAAATACAACTTTTCATTAAATCATTTATTAAACTTTTATAATTTAAAAGAAAAACACTGAATCATTTATTTACTTTTGAGATAATTAACAAAAACAACGAAGGGGACTTTTTCCCAGTAGCCAGCCCCAAAGTCCCCAAACAACCTTAAGTCGGCCATTGGTTCCCCAGTGCTCAGCCGTCACAACGGCATGAAATCATTATTAAAACAGGCGGCCAAGCTTTGGAACCTCAGTACCCAATAGTCGGCCACACCAATAATAAAAATAAATTTAAATGCGGCCGACTACTGGGTTTTTGTTGTATTCGAGTTATACAAGTATTGACAAAATTGATTGATTAAAAACTACGCATCCAAGACTGTGAATCACATTCATAAAAAAAAACAGCCAATATGCAAAAGTCGGCCCCTACGGCTGACTACTGGACTTTATGATAAAAAGGTGGGACTCAATAGTCGGCTGTCTCAAAATACTAAATTCGTGGGTAAAATCATCAATTACAGTAGGAAAATATCCTCGTAAACCATAAACAATTATTTTCAAAAGAAAACAATTGCAATATAGTATCAAAGGAAGCTGCTTACCACTTATTACTACGCTTCGGAAGTTTAGCGAAAAAATGGTGGACATTGCACAATAGCACAGACTCGCGGACTACGCTGGTATGAACTTGTCTTACGCTCGCCACTTACCCCTCCCTGCACAGATCACCCGATTTTTCAACAAATATGGAGTTGGAGAATGAGAATACATTTATGTTATTGGATAATTTAAAGACTGGCGCTATTTGTGGCGAATAAAAGAACGAAAAGGCCGACTACAGGTTCCTGGCCGACTTCTGGGTACTTTACTTTACCTATCCATTGATATGTCACACCCTAAGGATGAAACGAAAAAAAACACCCCCACATTACGTGTTTACCCTAAAAAAAAACACTTTTTATTTTACTACTTTGTTGGCGTGATCGATATACATATTCGTACAAAATTACATCTTTCTAGTAGGTACTTACAGTCACTGAGATTATCCGCGGATGGACGGACAGACAGACAGACTTGGCGAAAATATAACGGTTCCTAGTTGACTACGGAACCCTAAATATGACCAACGACTTGCCTAATACAAATTGTAGAGGAATACAGGGTTCCAATAAAATAGGCAAGTTGGTGGAAGTCGAGTTCAAGGCCACCCACCGGTACTAACTAAAATAACATTACATCTCAAAAGCTTTTTACAGCATAAGAACTGCGGTGCGAGACTTGTCTTTTTACATATTTAAGATAGGATACAATTAACTGCTATAATCTTCACCATAATATGTTAAATTGTTAAAGTTTTAACGTTCAGATATAATTTATTACTTTTCAACACACTTGCTCGTAACGAGGTTCTTATCGTACCGCTTTTAGGCTCATAATCCTAGATATTAAACACGCGTGCTTTTTCATTATATTATTGAACTAGTGTTGTAATCAGATAACCCCATCAAATTAGGTTTGTACCCTACGAGAGCAAGTTACGTACACAGATAATACATTCAAACTTTGTCGGATTGGAAAGTTTTTTGTTCCCAATAAAGTACACTATTTTTAGCCGCATAATAACTTATGCCTTAAAAAGCAATATCTCCGTATTTAGTTGAATACATGGATTAAAACTTTCTGAATTATTGAATATACGCGAAATTGTATTAAATTATTCAAAATTCACAATAATTTGTGCTTCAAACATAAATAATTTCATTTTTTATTTTGGCTGTTTGGCGGGCCTTTGCCCCAAATTTGCGCGCGCAACGCGATTCAAAAAAAATACACCAATGGCGCGCTGCGGTAACTTATTTACGTAAAACATTTTTGATTGTTTTCTCGCTTTGTTTTGTTATTATGATACAATGCAACTATAATAGAATTAGAAGTAAAACTATAACAATATGTGGATTAGGCTCCTCTGAAACTACAAAACGCGGCGCGGGTGCTATCATGAAAATCTAGTTGTGCTTAGTAGTGATAAATATACCTACTTATTTGTGACGTTTGGGCCTTAGCTTCGGGATTTATTCATTGAAAATGTAAAATATTGTCATCAACGGACGTCGAAAAGGCATCGCAAGAAGCTTCAAGTTCCTAGTCTATAAAGGTTAGTGAAACTCATATGCTTATTACCATGTAGGCATTCTGACATGATTCTGACAATTAAGTTAACGTATTTAACAAAAGTTAATAACCTCGAATTAAATTTTGTTTTTTACTTACAAGTGTGTTGAAAAATGTCGTATGACACGTGTGTGCATGGCCATTATACACATCGGCTTTCTTATTGCGCCATATTACCATCATAGCACACGTGTATCACAATGTACTATTACAACACAGTAGGCTTAGCGAAACGTGCAATCACTATGAATTGACTTCTCAATTTAATAAATTAATTATACATGCATGGTACCTGGTAGATATTACAAAGCCGTCAACGTTGTATTAATTATACGGCCAATAATACGGCAATTGCTTTAGTGCTAGGTGACTGGCTACGCGCATGTAATGAGCACTGCTTATATCAACCCTTTAATGACAAATTTAATATGTAACTGGATTAATACCGTCATAGTCGTTATGTTACATAACAATATAATTGGATATTCATAAGTATTATGATTAGATGATTACTATAAGGAGATGATTTATCCTACTTTCGGGAAAATATTCAACGAACTGCCTGTTGTTATTTGACAGTTTGTAAACAAAGTTGATGAAGCGACTTTAAATGTAATTTTGTGATAAAATATTATCTTACAGATGTTAAGTTATTCCTTTATTTAATGGTACTGTCGGTTCACCGGGACCATTTCTGAGGAATTATATAGGAAACTACTGATAATAGAGATTTTTTTTGTCGATTCCACTATATCGTCATTTTTTAGGGTTTTACTAGGCAGAGAGTATCAAACTTGGATTGAAAATTAACCATAGTAAAACCAAGATCATGATTGTGGACAGAGCACATGTCCTTCCTCAATCCAATGCTTAAGATGGCTATGAGAAAGTGGACCAGTTTGTATACTTAGGATCCTTAATATCAAATGGTGGTATTCTCTATCTTTATGTACGGTGCAGAATGCACGTAGTGGTTGGTCACGATCCTCCCCAAGTAGCAAACAAGAATAGTGATTAAATCTTACATATCTTAACTTTATCTTAAATAATAATTAGCTAAATTTAAAACGACTCAGTTTAGTCATTTTAATCTTAAAAACTAAATAGTTTTAAGCTACTCCTACTTTAGCAAGTTAAGAATACCTTAAACGTAGTTAAGTATGCTAAAAACTATTTAGTATTAAGTATGTCTACAGTTAAGTCTAAAAATGCGTATTTTACTCAACTCAGATTATTTGGAAGCTCACTTAAGACTCAATGATATAATTCAAGTATTAGTTTAGAATTGCAAAGTAAAAACTGATTTTGGTAGATGAACTTAAGATGATTGTAATACTAAGCTCTATTGATTGGGTTAATGAAGACTATTGTATTCAATTTTTGCTAAATTTAATAAAGTTTAAGTGAAAATAGGTTTAACGGGACGTTTTTAACCGAACTAGAACCATTCAAAGATACCCGAAATAAAAAAATATATTTAAAAAATCGTCAAATTGTGTGCGACCAAGTGCTTCAAACGTTACCAGTGCGATGCGTGAGACTTCGTTAGTAGTACCAAGTACATCTTCGAGTGATACTTCGGTATCATTATGCAGGACTGGGTATGTGCCGATTTAGATATTTTAGAGTCGTCGGGAGCATTCACATTTATTAGCGAGGCGCATGGATCCCGCCGTTTTCTCGACCACTGTATAGTAACTAAGGTCGTATTACGGCATTACCGAGTGTTATTGATGTTCATGTTACATACTATGTATGTTAGTCTGATAATTTTCCACTAATAGTAAAATTCAAATTGAACGTAGCGAGGAAAATCACTAATGTCAGCTTGGTTAATAAATAATACAAATAAAGTGAAGTGGGGACAAAGAAATGTCCACCAAATAACGGAATATTTGAAAATTTGTAATTTAAAGTTAAAGAATATTGATTTTCCTACTGAGTTTCAAGATTGTTGCGGTAGGTATTGCGACAGTATTCATAGGAGCCTTGTTGACCAACTGTGTACTGTAATTGGGGCTCTATATGTCATGCGGCTACTCTAACACATTTAAGTAATAAGTATTAGTGGACGTAAAAATACTTTAGCCGGATGGAACAAGCATGTGAAGGAGGCCCACAGTCACGCCAAAAGAGCGTTCAGAATTTGGGAATAGTATGGGAAACCGGGCTCAGGGACGGTGTAATGACATGTTGGAGGCGCGTAAAGTCTTTAAAGGAAGGTTGAGGTGGTGTCAGATCAGAACCATCAGGACCAAATTAAAATGGACCTGCTGGCATCACATCACTCTAGTGGAGATTTCGGGGCCTTCTGGAAGGCCACAAATAAACTTAATCCTAAGAACGGCGTGCCTGGGAGTGTTAATGGAGTTTCAAATCCTAAAGAAATAGCTAACTTTTTCAGAGACCGGTTTAAAATTAGTTCGCCCTTAGGACTAGGTCCTGCATGTCGGAATATCGAATCTGGAACTTTAACCATACAAGATGGAGTGCGGGGTACGCCAGCGAGGGTTTGAGCTCACCCTTGATGTCTATACGTACGTAGACCCACTTATTGAGCAACTGAGCGGTACACATGTCGGATGCCATGTTGATGGCGTATGCCTAAACAACATTACGCGGACGATATGTTGCTACTGGCTCCCTCCATTAGTGCGCTTCGGAAACTTTTTGCCATATGTGAATCCTACGCCTCCTCACACGATTTTTGCTTTATAACGGGAAGAAGAGTGAATTTATGGTTTTTAAGGCTGGTAACAAGTCCCTGACGAGAGTCACTCGCTTCAAGTATCTCGGGCATATTGTTACTGACGATCTGAAGGACGATGCCGACATAGAAAGGGAACGGAGAGCATTATATTATTATAACTACTTTGAGCTAATATTGAAAAACCCTTATTTTTTTTATAATTTCACCATAACTTTCTTACCGTACGTATAGATAAAAAATGAATGATTAGCTTAATGTTACTGTAACTACTTAAATAACATCAAGAATAATATTGGCCGCTCAGATCAGTAAAATACCACACTGCAACATTCAAAAGTTCAAAAATAGAATTTTGGCCAATCCTATGTTAAAAATCTGGGAGTACACCGGGAATGCACAGCACTGCGCCGGGCGAGGCTATTATATGAAGTTATGATTCAGATTCAGAATTCAGATTCATTTATTTCTACAGTGTATTACATGATTTTGCATTACAAATTAAAAATTCGTAATTGAAATATGAATACAAGTTGAGTTAGCCAAAATGTGTTTTCATCACAGGACATACAGAATGAATATTATATACCTATTATAAATTTAATGGCTCTTCTTGCATAAAACTTACCGTAAGTTGGACGACAACTTGCATTCACTAAGTCAAAACTAAGGATTCTATTGAGTCCCTTTAAGTATTAAGTAGAACGGTTTTTAGTATAAGTTAAGTATAATATATCTAAATCGGTACTTCTCCAAATCCAATGTGTCTATACTTTATCTAAAGTAACCTTACAAAATCAGTATCGTTTAAAGTCATACTTCGCTAAGAGTAATAAGACTTAACGCCATTTTACACTTGTAATAAATAAATAAAAATTAAAATTTCGATGCTGATTCTTAAAAAATAAAGTTCATTGAAGTTAGATTTTTGTTATATTAATAATAATTGCATTTATATCTCAAATACATTTACAGAAAAGTAGTATTCTGCGCTGTGTATAAGAAAATTTTCATTTTGCAACATAATATTCCAAATTTTAACTGTTTTTTTCTAGTATTTTGTAAGCCCGTCTTTTTTATAGCACTTTCGATCAATTCTACACGACAAACAATCGTGCGTTGTAGTTTTTAAATACCTACAAGGTAATAAAACGGTATTTTATAAAAATAATAAATAGTAACATAATCGCCATTTTGATAACCTTCAATGAATTCTCTTTTTAGTAAAAGAGTTAGCCATGTTTTCTCCAATATATCTAAAATACAATCCATGAGTAAAAAAAGGTTTAAAATTTTCTTTATTAAGAGAAGGTCGAATTTGTGCAACTCAGTGTTAATAATTTAAGTCAGTATTGTAGATATCTTTAAGTATATTTCTTGGTCTTAAATCAACCTTCAAGATATCTTGAAATCCAAGTTTAGAGATCTGTAAACCCTCATTCTTAAGTAGGGTTTAAGTTTGTCTAAACAGAAGTATTAACTCTTTCTTAAAATTTTCTTAAATACTGTGCCCACTTTGTCTTAACTGAGTCTTGGGGGATATCTTCAAGATATCTTCAGGGACATAATGGTTTTAGCCAAGAAACCAGCAAGAATTTGTCTAATTGTCTTCAAGATATCTTCAATACCTTTTTAAGACATTTGATTGCTACTTGGGTCAGCCATGAGGGCACGATGATGAAGAAGAAGTTTTAATAGAAGATGGGGGGTGATTTTTTTTTTCGTTTCAAACTTAGAGTGTGACATATCATTACATAGGTATTTGAAAAATAATGAGGGTTTTCTAAAAACAGTTTTTGATAAAGTTATCGGAAATAATCGCTGCAGAAGATTTAAAAAATGTGCCCCCCATCTAACTTTTGAACTATGAGTTCAAAAAATATGAAAAAAATTACAAAAGTAGAACTTAATAAGAACTTTATTCAAAAATTATTTTGAACTTGATTAGTTGAACGGTTTTTGAAAAATTTTACAAAATAATTTCTGAATTAAGTTTGTAATTTAACCGTATATGCAAACATTTTTTTATCTTGAGTAGGTACTTTATTTATCATCCCGCATGTATCATCCTTCTAACAAAAAAAGAATGATTCAGATCGATTCACGCGATCAAAAGTTACCTCCTATAGTTTGTATAAATTAGTAACCCAATTCCCCGAGTGATGGCGCTGTATCGTGGTCTACTTCGCCCTATTAAGATTTTTTCTGAGTTGAAGGGGTCGAGACGGGTGTGATCGAAAGAGTCATCGAACTGTTAGGTTGGTCTCTCGTATCGTTGTCATATGCTTGGTCGTTTGGTCGTTGTCTAATTGTCGTTCATTGATATTATTAAATTGAGACGTGTTCTGTGGAATTGGAATTGTGGGAAATGGTGTAAAAAGCTAGTTGATTTGTGACTTGTGACTATAATTTTTAACTTGTACGGGGAAAAATTGATTGATAGTTGAAGTTCTGTTAAGGGTTTGATTTATGAGAAATTGGGTTTCATTAAATTGCATAGCGGGTAAAATTTAATATCTTGGGGATATTTTTTATATTCATTTGTATGCAAGCGATTACTTAATACGTATTAACTACTAGCTACTTACAATTTGAAGTAGGCAAACACTTCACTGTCTCTCCGTTTAGGCCTTTGAAGTTTAATAAAATACAAAGTGTTGCCCGTTCAGTAAATAGTAAGACACTTTGTTTTGTTGTTGTAATTACTTATTCTTCGGTATTAAAATGTTCTCGTACATTTTGAATAGTAATAATACCAATATTTTTGAAGAGTACTTAGTCTGTCAACTCAATATAACAATACCAATAACAAATAATAGCCCATTTGTAACTCTTAAGTGGGGACATATATTGTGACGGACGGGAAACTACGGAACCCTACACTAAGCGTGGCCCGACACGCTCTTGGCCAGTTTTTTTGGTAGTTAAATTCCCTTTCCACGATGGCCCATCTACCAAGCATGTCAGTAGAACATACTATAGCGTTTCTTCTTACAAACTATGCTTGATGTGTCACCTGGATGACGGGACAGAATAACAACAACAAGTTGTTGGTTCACACATTAATACCACCCCTAAAGAGCATCTCGATGGCAAAAAGCGGAACTGCTGTAACAGCCAAAATGCAAACTTTACACCAGAGCCAAAAAACTTTTCGGTTTTGAGAAAAAAAATCATAACTTCCGTATTTATGAACGAAAATACTTGTCAATCGGATATAACATATAGGTAACTTAGACATTTCTATCAACTGCCATATTCAAAGTTTGGCATAAATGTATAGTTTTCGATTTAGTGGCTCTTACGCCAATGGAACTCTTTTTTTCGTTACGCGGAAACGCTGTACGTGAAAAAGGTAAATGTACTAAAACAGTAAGACGAGTACAAATTTCATAAAGCATAAATGCTGTACCTAACTAGTTGCATATTTATTTCAAATATTAAATAATTTTGACTTAAATGCCAATAAATTAGTTAATCGACTTACTGAATTAAGGTTAGTGCCCTTCGCCAAAAAGAGACTGTGAAATTAATACGACTTAAGTAGCAACAAAATTTAAGTGTAGTTTAATCATCAATTAAACGCTTAATAGGAACAATGGCCGCATTAAAACATGCATAATTATCAAGTATTAATATATCTTCATAAAAACCCTACGAAAAGTTGAAAAAAAACTGTGTTTTTTACAAAATTTCAATGGCTTTCAAAAGCTTGAAAATTTCAAACGGCTAGAGAGAAGCTTAAACGATTTTACAACCTTGTATTGATTAAAATCTATCTTCAAAACTGAGCTAACTATTCAAGCTTATAAAATTATTATTTTTATACATAGTGGAACAAAACAAAGGACTTTTAAGTAAACAGGGATTGTAAGGGAGATTATAAATTGTATAAACTGAGTGCTTTTGTTTTTACTATGTGCTTACTAATATTTTTTGTATGAACTATGTGAATTTCTACCCGTTTTGGAGCAGTTTGTTAAACATAAGTTTAAAAATCTGCACGTTTCAACTGATATAAAAAGATAAAATTTTGTTAGTTTAGTTTTAATACAATAATTTTGTTATTTTCTGGTATAACAAAAGGTGGATTGTAGATAATTTCGTATTTTATTTTAAACAATTTCACATCTGAACACATTTATGTTATATCTATATATAGACCTCCTCGTCATAATAAACAGGATAAAATAACAGAGTTCTTAAATGAGTTCCGTAATCTACTAGATAGTTTGCCTGTAAGTAGTAAAGTGGTAATTTGTGGGAATTTCAATATCAACTTGTTAAATTGTAAAGACACTAAAGTTATAGCATATGAAAATATTTTATCTGAATATGGATTTATAAAATGTATAAGAGATATCACACGGAGAGAAATTGTTATGGGGAAAATTGTAGAATCTTGTATTGATCTCTGATCATTATTTTACTTCAGTTTCGATACAGTGGAAACAAAGACTAGCGATAGGAAACGCGAGCGCCGCGGATTCGCGGAACTCGCTCGAGCCAGCCGGACCGGCGGCGCACGCGCCCGCGCGCCCTGTTGCTAGGCGAATACTTGATAATGGGTTAGTGAGAGAAAAGTTGCTAGAAACTAATTTTGAAGAACTATTGAGAATACAATGTCCTGTCAAATTGTACGAGGAGTTCACGCTTTTATTTCAGAATATTTATGATCAATGTTACAAATTACAACCAATTAGGGATATTAAGTAATAATAGGAGTAAGAGTTGGCAGAGTGACAATTTGAAAAGAATGATCTCAGAACGTGATAGATTGTTTGTGGTATGGTGCAATGAACCGAACAATATGGTAAAAAGACTGAACTATACTAAATATAGAAATAGATGAAATAAAGTTACTTAAAGATGTAAAAATAAATACGATAAACAAAGTATATTAAGATGTAATAATAATATTAAGAAAATTTGGGATAAGATAAATAGTAGTAGTAGTAGTAGTAAAACACTTTATTGCACAAAAACAGGGGAAAAAAAAACAAGATAAATAACACAAATATTTGTACAAAGGCGAACTTATCCCATTTAGGGATCTCTTCCAGTTAACCTTTGAGCAATTAAAGGAGAACTGGAGATGGTAGACATGTGTATGTGTATTGTATAAATTACATTTAAAAAAAAAGAAGAAACCCAGTTAGTTCCTACTATACTATATAGGTAGCCCAATAACTATAAAATATAAATACATAAACACATACATACAATAAATTACATTTAAAAAAAAAAGAAGAAACCCAGTTAGTTCCTACTATACTATATAGGTAGCCCAATAACTATAAAATATAAATACATAAACACATACATACATAAATATATCCTAGAATGTAATTTTTGTTTATTTTTGTTGATTAAAGATTTTTTTTGTTATCTAGAGACTCACACCCGCAGACAAACTGTACATACAGTTTTGCGGGGAACTGAATTAGCTATAAGTTTTATATTGTGAATTATTAATAAAATAATAAATAAAAATAAATCACAACATTATAACAGTCATTTAAAAAATAAAAAGTATATAAAAATCTTAGAGCTAATCTCACTGTACTTTATACTCATTTACTTAAACTAAAGCATTAGTTTTGTATGAAATACGTTTCAAAAACTCAAAGAGCCCTTTTCTTAGGCATAATCTCATATTAATTTAAAAAGGAACTTAATAATTGCACTTCTGTTGAGTATCAGTTTTTAAAATTATGCATACTACGTACGACCTGTCGCTCCGGAGATGGCCAACCGACTAATTCGCAGGCCGTAATTGCCAACTACCAAGGCTCGGATACCGGTTAATTTTTCAAACCGGTATCATGTACTTGGCGCAAAACCTTTATATATCGGTTACGTTCGTGAAACCGTTATTTTTAAACCGGTTTTTAGAGTAATATTTTAATAAAGTTCTTGTTCGTTTAACCGGTTTAGAACAATAAAAACCGGTTTTTGCGACGCAGGATAAACAAGTTACAGTCCAGTTAGCAAAGTTTAAAAAGCACGTCGTTTCGCATATTTAATCATTTTTAAGCGTGTTTTCTTCTGCCGCGAACTAAATATATTCAAAGAAATAATAATATCAAATATTGAAGAAATAATATTATAAATAATATAAATTCAGTATTTCCCACACTATTTTTACTTTTTAGTAGGTACGACTATAATATTCCAAAATAATCACAAATTATGTATTAACAGTTTACTCCAGGTTTGCAAATTATACACTATTGCGGTTTAAAAAAATGTAAGTAATTTATACAGCGTGAATTTTTTATGGGTCAGTGAGGGCACCTACCAGATCCTGTGCTGCTACATAAAAACTATATTTTTAGACCTTCCCTTCCTTTTCGATTTACACCTAATGGAGATAGGCGTTTACAGATTCTAGAATAAAAACCTACATGGTAAGAGAATGTAAGGTAATTTCTAGACAGTATTTTTTTAATGGCGATGTATTCCACTCCTGCCTGAGATCAAAAGAAAATAAGTATGGAAAAAAAATCCGGCTATAAATCGAAGCCCACACAATAGTTTCTATAGGAATATTTTTTTTATTTTCATAGATTTTTTTTCATACTAATCGTTTTAATTGGCACAAGCCTAGTGGTACTAGGCCCATATTTAAAACAACTTTTTCCTTACATTTACTATGGAGAAAGACTGAAGTTTTATTTATATATTCAATCACCGACGCGGCAGTCTAACATATGGGGAATACCTTGTTAAGTACCTCCCCCGAATATAGATTCGCGCGACCAGGGCATCATGATAAAAAATTGTATAAGAAAAATATTTTAATCTGTCATATTAAATAATAGTGGAATAAGTTACCTACTTACTTGTTAAAAGGTGTTCATGTAAAATCTGGCAATATCAGTGAAACTTTAAGGAGTAGCAGGGTTACAAAGTTCCGACAAACCAAACGTTATCTTGACTTACTGGAGCGCAATAAATTATTATTTATTTTTTAGGAAATGTTGCGCGATCTGTACATCAAAATCTGCCACGCGCGAGTATTTCCGCGTATTTTTGGCATTCAACTAATTGCATAGTTTCTTTTAAGCAACTAATACAACAACAACAAACAAGTTTAATTCCACAAAAATATGATAATAACAAAAAAAACAATTTAAAATATGTATAGATAAGATGCCATAAATCCTCCGCTTGAGGCATAGTTCCTAGGATGCCACGTAATTGCTTTATTTATATTTGTACCTGTAAGTGATTTTAAAATTGATAAAAACAAATAATTACATACATTTATATTATACCTCTTAATTAGTATACTTTCATTTTTAGGGTTCCGTACCTAAATGATAAAAAGGGGGTTCCTTTTTATTATGGAGTGACTCAGTATGTCTGTCACATCATTAAAAAACGTCTCGAGAACTACTTAAGCTACCGATGTTATATTTGGAATAGTTACAAACGAGGTTACTCTAGACACAATTAGAGAGAATCTATCGCATATTTTAATTTACATACTATCAATGATGATTTGATGATGTTACTCGAGCAGATGGAGCGAAAGCGTACTCCACTAGTGGCGACGCGTAGAGAAACGGCCGCAGGGCCGTCCTCAACGAAAGTGGAATTAAGACATTGTGCTGTATGCAGGCTCTACCTGGACAAGAATGGCGGCTGATAGGTGTTTATGGAGCACGATGGAGTAGGCCTTTGCTCAATAACGGGTAGCAAAAAAAACAGAAATAAGTAATTTTGTAAAATGTATTATTTGGAAAATAAAGACTTATGTTAGGCATGTCTTTCCCATCACGGAACAATGGTGTTCCGGACATTTGGGAGGCTTACGCGGAGCTAAAACCAACACGCAAGATCATGTCGAAAGGGGACAATGTAATGAAATGTAAGGGGTACACCGAGCGGATGTTGCACTTGCCCGAACCATGGGACGCACGCAGAGGCAGCACCCGCCAGGGTGTATGTACTATTGAGATTTAATGGAGTCCAAAATATACTGGACTATTAGGTGAAAGTGGTGCACTAAATACTGGGTTATGGAAAATAAAATCGGGCGTCTGTCTAAGAAAAAGGTAAGCAATTTGATTTACGGCAGACGGTGACTCGCCCACATAAGAGGGGCTCCCACAAAAGGTGACATCTAGGATGGCTCAAGGGGGCAACACCGGTACGAGTATCAGGGATGAAGGTAAAGAGGTGTCACTGACACATAGCCAACTCGCCACTTAGCTTTCCACATCTACCATCTATTATTATTATATTCTTATAATATTATTATCAATGAAAAATTTATACAAGATGGTGCTAAAATTTTAATTTTAGTTGGTGCGTCATCACGTAATGTAGGGTGTGAAAGTGCCAAATTTGGACTAAAAAGAATGTGTTTTATTTCATCTATACTTAAACCAAAATGTAAAAAAAGATAATTTTCTTATTATGAATTTCATCCGTATGGGACTGATAATTATGTTTGTATTACATTTGAACGGCATCCTGCCTGTTGTTAGGACAAATAGGAAAATATGAAAATGCATTTAGAAAAAAAGTTTTTTTTTTGGTTCCATGTCTCATACAAACTTTTTATTCTGGATAGGAATTGAATAAATAAGCACAAATAAATGTTTGTAACAAATTACCTTTTTCTCGTAACCTGTATATATGTTTTTCTTCTGTAAAGGCCACTAACATTAATTTAAAATCGAGGAAAGGTCTGAAGATCATTTTCGTGTAACATTTCGGGATCTGTTAGTTGACCCCATTGGCCCGAAAAGAAAATACACCCTGTATGAACTTATATTTTGATTTCTTTTAAATAAATTATTGACACTGTTGGCTGTCACCTATAAATACCAGCTCACTGGTTTGCCTATATTTTTTGACCCGTCTCTAGATACATGTATGCAAAATCATAAAACTAAAATTGTTAAAGGAACCATCCGTTCGTACGTCTTGCGACTTGAACACGAAATCTGGCAACGTCGCGTTTAGACCGTCAAGTTGCTTTTCGGATAAACCGGTTAAATCCAGGTTTTTATTATGTTCTTAAAACGTTTGCGTTCTTGGAGAAAGTTCGGAGTAAAACCGAAATAAACCGGTATAAACCGCTATTTTTTAAACCGGTTCCGAGCCCTGCCAACTACACCGCCGCAAGCGCAAATATGAATGGCGGTATCGTCGAGCTGCGCTTACTTCGCGCCGTATTTCAAATATCGCAACTGCCACTTGATGTTATATTATTTTCGAAGTAAAAGTAGTATGCGTCGATGATAAATAAATTATTTTACTATAATTGCAGTAACATTGATGAGTCATTTTTTCACTACATGCATAAATGATGTATAAGCCACAGGACAAAATTTTGGCAGCGCTGTAAAAGCCACACTTGTTGAGTCATGAAAACCGAAAACAGCGTAAGTGAGCTCGTTTAAAAATTTGCTACTATTTGGGCGTTTACAGCAATTAGAATGGGGCATGGTCAAAAGAATACATTCGTTTTTAAATGCTGTACAGTTTTTTCTAAGCGTCGTAGAGACGTGGGACCCGGATCATTCGACGCAGAAAAATCCGCTGATTCCAAATATGCAAAAAAAATAAATTTTTGACCAAGTGGCTGTTACAGCAGTTCCGCTTTTTGCCATCGAATTCTGATTATTTTTCCTATTCCACTGTAAAACTAAGTAAAATGCTAAATTACAAATGTGTCCAGGGGACCTGCCGCGGCCGCGCAGCAAAGGCGAGTACGTGTTCGTGATCGCGCAACTGCTGTTCGGGCTGCTGCTCTTCGCCACCGTGCTCGGGCACGTGGCCAACATCGTTACGTCCGTCAGCACCGCCAGGAAGGAGTTCCAGGGTGAGTGGTTTATACCATTACTGTTGACAGCGGGGTGCACGGCTTTGGCACTTTCAACCTTATTGTTATAATTTATTCAACTCTCAACGAGCCCGAGTCACACGAGAAATTTAAATCCACATCCATTTAAATAAGTGAGAAATATAAACTTGGAATAAAATTTAATACATAGTTAAGAGGAAAAGGGAAATAGATAAACAAAAACAAACATGACAATAAGCAGAGACGTTTATACCGACCGCCTACGTAAGTATACTTCTTTTGACAGGACTAATGTACCTATTCAGTTGACCCACTGTTTTAATTATTACATCACAATTAAAAATAAAGTCATAAATCAAATAAACGAAAGTCAGATTCATTAGCTACAGAATAGCGTCTTTGTTAAACAAAAACTGCGACGAAGAGTTTTCTGAAAATGTTTATTTACCTACTGTGCAGCTTTTAAATAGCATCTATAGGGTTGAAATATTCATACAATTTGACACTGTTCCGCGTAACCCAACACCGTGAATCAAGGCTTGTAATATGGGCATTAGGCGATGGTATACGCATACGTCACAGAGTTATGGCTTATAAAACATAACTAAATACATACACATACTATTTACATAGATTTCTACTACCGACTTGGATACGAAGGCAGTAATTTTTTTTAGTATAATGGCTATTTAGCAATTTCATTTTAAACCGTTATACTTATTAAATATAAAAAACCGGCCAAATGCGAGTCGGACTTGCGAACCGAGGGTTCCGTACAAACTTTATGTTGCAACTTCACCTAGAAGTAGAAATTGGACGTCAGCCACATGTATCGACAAATTGGGTCACTCGTTTGCGCGGCATGCAGTTAGTATGCGAGTTTCATTTTGCTTGATATTTTTTTATCACGTAATCCATTTTTTTCCAACTTTATTTATAATATGGTACTTACAGAATGATATCATATAAATTTAAAGAAAAAAAAACAATCAAAATTGGTTAAATTACAAGTTTAGTTCAGAAAAGTTTATTTTATTTTTAAAAAATCCTGTAATATTTAGGATAGTATTAACGCGTGTAAAAAAATAATATTTATTCCTTTATAAACATTTTCAATTACAAATAAAAAAAAATCGAATAACAAAATAAAATAAAATAAGTGTAGAATGTGCAAATCTAGCCCTTTCAAATGGACCTTTACTGTGCCATGTGGGGTACCACATGGCACAGTAAAGGTTGACTCACAGTAGTCCGTTCCGTTCCGATCCGATACGGGACGATCTGTCAGTTTCTATACAAAAAGTCACGTGACGTCCGAGGGCTCCGAGCTATCACGTGATACTTTCTATAGAAACTGACAGATCGTCCCGTATCGGATCGGAACGGAACGGACTACTGTGAGTCATCCTTAACTAAAATGTTTGCCCCTCTGAGTGAAAAAGTATATATATTTATGATAAATCCTCTCTCAGTGTATCTTGGTTAGCTTTGTTAATAACCATTCCAAATTACAAGTCGGTAAGCTTGTACGAGTAGTTCTCGAGATATTCAACGATGTGACAAACAGACAGACTGAGTCGCACCATAAGGGTTCGTTTTTTACCATTTTGGTACGGAACCCTAAAAAGGCTACACTGAGTTAATATAAATAGAACAAAACATATAAACACCAAATGTAGTTAAAGTCTCACGTTTAGTATTCCAAATAGTACGAGTATATAGGCAGAAATCATAACTGCCAACACGCCATTCTGTAGAAAGGCTGAGTGCAGAAGCTATCCAAAGCGCGCTAACTATGTTCTAAGAAAAGTTCTCGTGGATGAATCGTGGACGACATGTCTTTGATACGACTGATAGAGGAGAGCGGCTTTATGCGAGTCGAGTGGTATTCCATATAGGTACATGCCACTGCATGTTTGCGTAATTAGTTCTGATATGTCGAGAATCGTTTCAAAAACACTGTAGATCATACCACGTTTGGAGTAATGATAATATAGAACAATATAAACTATCGAAAAAGTGGATCCGACCAGGAGTCAAACATATTCGTAAATAAGCTAACACACATTTTAGTTTAATTATGTTGTCTCCCTTTCTACCAAAGGCAAATGTCAAACTGACAGATAAGGACAAACAATCATTAAACTAAACTGTTTTTGATGTGCGTTTATGAAGAATGCCAATCTACAAATACCGAAGCCTTGCACTGAAGATTGCAATATGCATCGAAGTCGCGAGAGTCATTAGCTACAGAATAGCGCCTTTGTTAAACTAAAACTGCGACGAAGAGTTTTCCGAAAATGTTTATTTACCTACTGTGTAGCTTTTAAATAGCATCTATAGGGTTGTAATATTCGGACAATCTGACACAGTTCCGCGTAACCCAACACTGTTTAATCAAGGCTTGTAATATGGGCATTAGGCGATGGTATACTACGCAAACGTCACAGAGTTATAACTTATAAAATGTAACTAAATATATACACAAATTTGTATGGACATTTCTGTTGAGTATTTTGGAAATAATTTATTATAGATATTTAACAGATATAATTATCGTGAGACTAGTATTATGTAGGGATTAAAATCCAACAAAATCTCGTTACACACTAATTGTCCCAAATATTTGTACCTACAGTATTACACATATGTTATTTTAGTTGTTTAAAATATGTAGGTCAGCACAAGTTTTTACTTATTACCATTTGTTTCTAACTAGTAAAATAACATTATAGTCTGACAACCACAGGCCGCATTAGATTTTTTTATTTATTTTGGTGCTTGATGAATTAAAGAGAAATTCTTCTGCTCTGCAGCCGGTGGTAGTCAGACTTTATCTATCACCCGTGCCGTACATTTTGTAGATTAAAAAATTAAGTAGTAAATTTAAATATATCAAAGTTGTATTTATATATTTTTTTACTATTTACCATCCATAAATACGAGTATTCTATTACAGCGTAATTTGAGAAAAGGGCATTTATAATTTGATGTTTCGCATACCCGTTTATTTCCTGGGTTAGAAAGTAGTTCCACACAAATAGAATTAAAACCCATCTTGATTAACAATAAGGACACCAAAGGGAGGCAATATTTTTCCTTTTTGCAGTCGCGACTGTCTAGAGAATCACTGAAACATTTTCATTTGCGACATCGCACTGGTCGCTCGGCGGCCGTCGCCCGCAATTTATGACTTATTTGAGATAGAAAATGAAGTCGGAAAGTCGGTAAGCGCACTCTTCGTTTAAGATTTTTTGTGTAGCGAATAGTTTGTGAACCAGGAGGGTATCACTCCGCGTTTCAAGTTGTATCAAACTTGCCTAAACTGTCAGGGTTCGTGCAATGCGCATTACCTCACGGGTGCGTTAAGATATATTTACATTGCAAACAACGTAGGTATACCTACTAATTTATTATTAGATACCAATGCTAAGAAATAATCCATGAAAACGTATTCGAATAATATTCTAACAATGTGTTATAGTTTCTTCTATTGCCAGTACTATTCAACACAATAATCAATAAGTATCAATCACATTAATCTATTTCAATACAGACGACACCTGTATTTTTTATATTGGCACTGACTTTCCACAACAAGTACGAAACGCACAACTAGACTTAGATTTTTTTTATTCTTGGTGCCAAAATACTTTATTGATTATAAACACTAAGAAGACGTCGTATGTAACTTTTTCCGCAACAAATAAAACTATTCCCCAGTTTCCGCCCTTGACCATTAACAATGAAGTAATTCACCGGTCCCCATCAAGAATAATACCTTGGCCTCCACCTTGATGATAAAATAAACTGGAAAGGACACATTGACTCTTTAACTGGTGCGCTTCGCAAGATTTCTGGATGTGTCCCGCAAAATACACGTAAGTATAAATAAAATAAAATAAATAAAAATAAAAAGCCTTTTATTATTCCAAATGAGATTAACATGCAATACAAATTTTTTAAAAGTTTTGTTTACTTATCACTCTTTTTAGTATTTTAATTACATTTTTTATTATATTTTTATAAAAATTATAAACTAATATAAATGTTATCGACAAGCTGGATGTAATCGTAATTTTTTGAAAGCTGTCATAGTTTAAGCTCATTGAAAGTGAACCAAAAATAATGAGCTTCCGGGAATTATCTATAAGACTAGGTACTATTATTTTGTCGCCTTAAAACTTCGCCGTGTCACTGCCATTGTGTCCAAGTTCTGCTGGACCTCGTCCGCAACTTGACATTCCTTGTGCCCTTTTTACGTGTCTTATTTTTCAAAGTAAATATGGAAGAAACATAAACATACTTATATATTTTTCTGGTTATTGTTGTAAAGTTTTACTTCACTACAAAGCATATGTCGCTATAAACGCGATTTGATTAAAATAGTTACGAGAGACAATAAGAGAACATAAGAGAACCATTCTTGTACAATTTAAGGTTAGCTGATCTACAATTCTACGTATGTACATTCTTTGACCTACCGATCTGCACCCCTCGCATTGCATGTCGTACCTACATATTTTTTCCATTGTCGCCTTTAGTTTCCGTACCTCAATTAAGTCCTAAATGCAATGTAATTTAAAGGGTCCGAGAATAAATACGGAACATATACTACTTAGGTACTTAGTTAATTTGTATTCAGTCCCATTGTAAGTAGTGATGTGCCGTTCTCGGTAATTTACTCGATTTGTATAGAGATAGTTACACAGCGCTGAATTTTCCTATACTATACAAATCGGGTAAATTACCGTAAGGTACCGATAACGGCACTTCACTAAATTTAACCTCTGTCTACACGAGCAGCTAAGGCGACCATGGAAGTATTTCAGTGCGAGGTACAGTCAAGTGTAAAAATATGGTGGTGCATATCTTACTAAAAAATATGTCCCATAGCACCTTATAACGGTGTAATAAGTGTAATAAGAGCCTAGTACCATATTTATGAGTCGATTATGTCGAACCATATTTTTGCACTTGACTGTACAATATAAAATGTCAGTCGGCGCGCGAGGCTAACGAGGCTTTATTATTGTTTGCGGCGACGCGGCGCACACGTGTAAGCGTGGCCTGGTAGACATTGCCGACATCAGCAGTGTACGAACTAGTCACCTTGAATCTTTATATCAACGGTTTGATTAGTAACCCAGGAAATATGAACGGCCTCCTAGCCTAGTTGGTAGTGACCCTGCCTACGAAGCAGGAGGTCCCAGGTTCGAATCCTGGTCAGGGCATTTATTTGTGTGTTTATCACGAATATTTGTTCCTGAGTTATGGATGTTTTCTATGTATCTAAGTATTTATATGTATCTGTCTATTATATATATCGTCGCCTGGTACCCACAACACAAGCCTTATTGAGCTTACCGTGGGACTAAGGAGATTTGTGTAAGATTGTCCCATAATATTTATTTATTTATTATTATTTAAATATACGGTTTTGACAGACATTAAATTATAATAGCCTGATTTTCTCAAATTACGTTCGAATGGGATATTAATAGATAATGTATGCAAAAATCCTACAAACTTTTCTTCCGGAAGTAGGTAAAAAGTAAAAAATATGGCCTCACTAAGTCGATTTTTGAAATTTACGGTAGTAAATTTTTTTTGTTTGTGAACATGACGACATGTTTCTCTTGTATGTGTTGAAAGCGAAACCGAAGAAAACTTATTCACGTAAAACGGTAAAACTTACAAAATGTACGGCGTGGGGGTGATAGATGTGTTATTTCGCTAGAAAAAATGGTAATAAGTAAAAAATGGTCCTGCCCCATTTTAAACAACTAAAAAAACATAAATACAGAATAATCTTACAAGAAAAACGATTAAAACATGTGTGTACATATTTGTGACGATTTGCATGAAACGATATTTTGTTGGATTTTGGTGCCTACATGATACTCACAAATTATCCGTAACGCTAAAAAAATCAGCTATTTTTAATTATTTCCCAAATAATCAAAATTTCCATACAAGCTGTCAGTTCAATGACTGGATTATAGATATTTGATTTGATGCATGAAGAGTCTAACTGTCAAATTTTAAATTATACTATTTTACCGTTTTGAATGTACCTACACACTTGTTCAAAAGTGCAATTTATGAATGAATTCATTCATAAACTGCCCATGCAATTTTGTACGTGATAGTACATTGATGATGGGTGCAATGTAAAATCAAAACGTGCGGATCGTAATTTGACCGATTATTACGTTGTTTTATTCTTAAAAATGGCGCCTCCTTTTTATCACATAATTAAAGTTTATCTTAAAAGGGACAACGTTGAAGTAAATAACAACGTTGTCCCTTCACAATCACAATCAAATTATAAATTTAGATTATTTTTATATTATAAAAATAATCTAAATTTATAATTTGATTGTTAGCTAGTACATTAATAAAATTACACTTAAAGTTGAAATACACTGCCACTTTTTACGTAAAGGTATGGCTTATGGTAAGCGAACATTAAGTAAGAACGGAACAATTTGTCAACAACTTTAATTAGAGATGCAGCGCGGAGATGAAGACAATGCCGCGGCGACGACAGAGAATAGGCTGAATCCGTGACCTTCCTCCGCGTTGCTGCAGCGAAATAGGTCAGCGGCTTGAATGCTATTAATAGCGCGGCGAAAGTCGGGCGCCGCCCCATCCCAGCGTCCCGGCGCGGCCGCCATCGATCGCCCGCCACTCGCCACCACGCCACGCCACGCTCGTTCCGTCTTCGACACCCTCACTATTCGACTAAAATTGATCCTTTCACTGCCAAGCGCCAGTCAAATTGCGAGCGTGGCAAAAAACTCGATCCGGTTTAATAGAGCTAGGCCATGGAGCGCCCTATTCCAAATATTAAACCCTAGGTTGTATTGACGTTCACTTTGTACGGTAGTCCAGCTACAGTTATTTTTTAATTTTTAAAACGTCAAATGCTACTTGTTTATTAAATACTCCTTTTAAATACACACAAATAAATACATTAAAAAAACAATTTGTACGACAGTACTTAAATTGTCATTGTTGTGATTATTTCTTTATCAATATCTAATTATTGTTAATGATTGTCATAACTATGCATTTAAATAGGGACTCATTCACTACAGATAATCTCAATTTAAGGGACATTTCCTGACTTGAAAATGGTGTCCATTTTGGTAAATCTTTTTTTTTACAACTACATTTTTGACAAATTGTTCTTATTACAAAATAATTAATTAATAAAATTTCATTTTATAAGAGATCTTTTTGACAAATGATCTCTTATATTAATAAATCTACCATTGGCCAAAAAATTTTTGCTATGATGAATGTATTGTTTGACATGTGTTTCTGTAATAGTTTATATTATGGGTCGAATTGATACACTTTATTTTGACACAAATCATATATTTCAATCATTATTATTGTAATTTTAAACGAACTGACAGAGATTTTAATAGTTTTACCTCTGAATAATCGTTGATTGATAACTATTTTTTATATATGATTAAATTAAGTTACTTGTTTCAAACTATTATTTCAACGCCTATTTACTTCAATGAAATATATTTTACACAAGCACAATTGTATGAATTTTAAAAACTTCCCTACCTATCCGAATCTAAGGCAGGTCAGTGTAGGTACGACGACGAGCGTAGCGAGGAGGAGTGTTAGGTTGAACTGCGACCATACAGCTAGAACCGACTTTTAAAATACACTTTTATGGCACGACACGTACCTACGTACCTTCATCAATGACGTTTTTATCACATAATTTGTTATGACATTTGGTGAATGCAGAAATTTGCCAAATATATTTTTAGGTGACATGAAATATATACAATTGGTACTTTGTGTTTTAAGACATTGTACAGTCAACAACACAGCTGTGAATACAGCCGAAGTGGCAAAAATATGTATACACGACTTTAATTCTCTGTCAATAAAGTTCTGTATACATATTTTTGGCACTTTAGCTGTATTCACAGCTGTGTTGTTGACTGTACTAACGTAATAATTACTAAATTTGTCAAATGAGTTTTTGTCAAACGATACATTTGCGGAAAGTACTTAAACTTTAATAAGTAGTAATAAAATACATTGTATAAATTCATAAACTTACAAAATAAAATAATTAATTACCTAGTCCTAGGGCTAACAATAATATTCCATTTCAATGTTTATAATTTAAAAATTCCTCATAGTTGTAGAAAGTGTGCTCGAGAAGCCATATTGCCAAATGCCATATTTGCCAAATAATGCTTTGGTGAAACGTTTTTTGTAAAATGAAAATTTGCCAATATTGTTTTGGTTAAACATTAGTAAACCCTTGAAAATACATACTTCTTAAAATAATACGTTTAATTTACAAATTACCACAAACATGTGACATGTTAAGTACCTACAAGAATATTTAAATGACCTGTATAAGTAATGATATTCCTATATTTGTTAAGACGGAGTAAACTTTTAGATAAAAACCGTCCAAGAGCATGTCGGGCCATGCTCAGTGTAGGGTTCCCTAGTTTACCATCCGTCACAATAGGCAACCTTAAAAGTGTTTTAATAGATACCATGCTCAATATGCTTATAATAATTAACAATTCGATGATACTTTCGATCACACCCGTCCCGACCCCATCAACTCCGGATTTTTTTTAACAGCGCGAAGTAGACCACGGTATAGAGCCATCTCTCGGGAGATTGGGTTACTAATTTATACAAACTAGACGGGTAATGTATGTTGGGTTTTGGGGGTAACTTTTGATCGCGTGAATTGATTAGAATCATTCTTTTTTTTTAGAAGAAAGATACGTGCGGGATGATAAACTAAGAACCTACTCAAGATAAAAAAATTGTTTGCATATAGGTACGTTTAAATTACAAACTTCAGTCAGAAATTATTTTGTAAAATTTTTCAAACATCGTTCAACCAATCAAGTTCGAAATAATTTTCCAATGCAGTTCTTATTAAGGTCTACTTTAGTAATTTTTTTCATATTTTTTTAATCATAGTTAAAAAGATAGAGGGGGGACACTTTTTTTAAACTTCTGGAGCGATTATTTCCGAAGATATTAACTTTAACAAAAACTGTTTTTAAATACCTATCCAATGGTATGTCACACTCTAGGGTTAAAACGAAAAAAAAAACACCCCCCACTTTACGTGTACGGGAGGTCCCCTAAAAAAAATATTATAACCACTTTTTATTTTACTACTTTGTTGGCGTGACCGATATACATATTCGTACAAAATTACAGCTTTCTAGTACTTACAGTCACTGAGATTATCCGCGGACGGACGGACATACAGACAGACTAGGCGAAAACTATAAGGGTTCCTAGTTGACTACGGAACCCTAACAAGTATTTCATCAGACTATACATTCAAAACTCTATGTCCTTCAATGGAAGTGAGTTATTGTTTAGCTACGACACAATACAACAACATTTAAGCATTCGCTGTGACAAAGTTTTAAAACGTAGATTACAGCTTGCTCACACAATCTGGGCCTGTTCATATTCATTGCAACTGATAACAATGTTTCCATCTAATTAAAATTAACTGGCACCTATTGAACTAAGTAGTCAGCGTCGAAGTTGAACGTGACGCAGTTTCAGCAGCTTTGTAGTAGCAGTGAAGTAGTTTAAGTAAATTCGAGATTGCAATTATTTCCGTCTGACGTCTAGTTAGTGCTTGACACACGAGCGCTCCACTTAGTTTTAATCGTACATGTCGGGGCTAAGGACAGGTAAGATTAAGCGCGAATAGACCAATTTCGCTACCCTAACGTTTTGATGTGGATCTCTGGGAGGAATAAAACTCAATAATGTTTATTAATGTTTGCACGAGTATGTAGATGATGCTCGCTATCTTTCATCAACGTAATCATTAATAAGCATATAAGTCGGTACTCGCTTGCCTAATGTACCGGTGTAATGATCTGTAGCATTTTGTGCTTTTAACGACATCAGACGTTTCGACGCGCGTGTAATTAATGATTGCTTTCCGTTGATAACATAAAATGAGTTCGGTTGCACAGACATCAGTTACCATGACGTCTTAATACGATTCAGTTTAGGTTCTTAACTGTGCTTAGGGGCCTTATAGGTATGTACCATGACGTCTTAACGGGATTCAGTTTAGGTTCTTAACTATGCTCAGTTATATGGCAGCGATTCAGTTTAGGTTTTTAGGTAATTGTGTTCAATTGTATGGCAGCACTTCAGTTTAGGTCGTCAACTGAATCGGGTTGAGACTTCATGGTAAGGCCCCATTTCTCGTCGGTCGTTACGTTGAGACACGTATTGCCAATTGACAAATTAACTTTTCGTAGAGGTGGGCGGTTAGTGAATATATTTAGTGAAAATATACAAGAATATTCTTTAACCTACGAGTAGTATGAAAAATGGTTTCTATTATAAAATTATTATATGCTTATATTTATTTATCTCGTTTTTTGGGTTTTTAGGTGAGTTGACATACCGGAAGTTTGTATACTAAAGTATACGTTCATTTGTTAGTTAATTGAGGGGTGAGAGTCTTTAAGACTCAGGTTTCTGTTTTCTTCGACGGGTACGCTAAAATAATAAACTTAGATAAATGATAGGAAAAATTATTAATTACTACTGGTGGCTCGAGCACTAGTGGCAGCAGCGTCTTGGCACACGGCTTATATTGCAAATTTCTCGGTGATATTGTATTCGTTAAGCCAAGTTTGATAAAACTCCAACGTAAACGCAACCAGTTCTTAGATGTTCAAGAAATTTCTTGGGAATCTTGCTAATCTAAACTTGGCCTAGGTGAGCTAATGATACCTGCTCATGGAATAACTGGCCTACCAATTATGTGCTGTTGCATACACTAGTTTTTCCACGACAGAAAATATGGCGAAAAAACCGAAATCTTGAATGGTGGCAGAATATGCAAGATGTGGTATGCCAACTATAGAAAAAACAAAACAACAAGGTTTTCTAAGTTACATAACCACAGGCCGCAGTAGTTTTTTATTTTAAATTTATATGCCTCCCTATTATTTTCATTCGGAAAAAAGCGACGCTCATAAATAAATAAAAACTAGTGTTATTATATTATATGAATAGTAGCTTATGCATCAGTGATAAAATAAGGGTCGCCGTTACCAAACGAGACAAAGTCGAGTTTAGTAATAATAGACCCGAGAGTTGTAAGAACCAATTATGAACTGTCATATACTATACTTTTTACGAAAAAAACTAGTATATGACAGTTCATAATTGGTTCTTACAACTCTCGGGTCTATTATTACTAAACTAGCGGAAAAAGCTAAATTTCGAAAGGTGGTAAAACGTGGAAGAAGTTGTATGCCAACCAAAGAAATTAAAAAAAAAACGCTGTACATATTGTATGAAAATCAAATATGTTGAAGCGTATTAAGCAATTCATATATGGTAAATCCATAGGAATACAAAAATACAAAAAAGTTTTTTAAGTTTAACACATAATACACAAAACATAAATAAAAGGCTGAAATCTCCAATAAGGATACTTGTCGGGAGACACCGCGATTCCATTATAAATAAGGGTAATAAAACAACAAAACGTACTTATATAACTCATTAAAATTTACAATCTATATACAGCTTAGACCAATTTCAATTGCGATTACACGTGGCAGGAGCATCGCTTTACAGTGTTCTTATACAGACAACGTTATAATGTATACTTTTTCAATATCCATGCTTCTGGAGTAGGACAATTTATTATGGTATTTGTAGTCATTTAAATAAATTTTAAATTCTCTTTTATGACTTCAGGCTGTTAATTCAAAAAATACCTTGCAAATGTTATTCTCTCTCTTTTTAACCCATTCAGAGCCAATGACGACGCGTTGTCGTCATGCCTCTACGCACCATTTTCGCTACAAAGCAGGAAATGCATGTTATCGGCTACGGCGTAGCGCTACAAGAAATCGTTGGCCGTGAATGAGACCGCTTTGGCCCACTTGCACCAACAAGAGTTAGCCGCTAACTCAGAGTTAATCTGTCAAATTTTATAATACAACAAAACCGGCCATGTCCGGGTCGGAATCGCGCACCTAGGGTTCCGTATAAACTTTTTAATTAGATATTGCATTCGAGGAACAGGATATCGGTATTTTGTACATACAAAAAAAAACAGTAGGTACCTATTGTTTTCGCTCTTTGCTTTATTAATTAATTTTTTATGGGGCAATCTAATAATACGACGTTGTTATCCAAAATAATTATTAAGTCCTACATAAAGAGCATAAAAAACCGTACTTAAATTAGTACAATTGTTTTAAATTAGAAATATAGCGACAAATATGTTATTATTAACGTTACTAACGTAACGTTATTAACGTTGTGTAAAAAATCATATTTTTTCTGCGTTAACTTCAGAGATAAGGAGGGGTATTTGTTTTTACATCATCCTTTATAAATCGAAATGCTTTCACTGTCAAAAATTAGGAAAAAAATTTTTTAAGAATGTGAATACGATGCCCCACAAGATCAAGTTAATAAACTTTTAATTTTTACCCTCATAAGGCTAGACAATAAAAAAAATTGTTAAATTATATCTTTAATAATAATAATAAGATAATCTGTTTCCACTTACGCATTAAATAAACAGATTATTGCTAATTACTTATAATTCGGTAAACCTGTTTTTAGGGTACCTACCCATACCTCAAAAGGAAAAAACGGAACCCTTACAGGATCACTTTGTTGTCCATCCGTCCGTCCGACTGTCAGGACCCTATATCTCGGAAACAAGTAAAGGTAGTAAGTTGAAATTAATACTACAATCACAAGTCTGCGGTTCCTTGAAGCTGTTAAAAAACCAAACCTCTACTTCAACGCGATCAAAACATACGGCCGTTTATTATTATTTACTACACATATATTTACACAGCATTACAGTCTTATAAACTAATACACTGTGAAAGTACTTATTGTACAAAAAAGAAAGAAAAACAAAACAAAAAAATAAGCAAGAAAAGACTATAAGTCTAACATGAATAAACACTGGACTGCCTTGCATCCATCGCCTCGCAAAAACTCAAGCATTCCCGACACACAGCCGCCCATCGCCATGTAAACAGATCACACTCCGGTGCTGACACTAGGAGCGCATTTAGTAGGGTAAGGGCACGTAGGAACGGGGAATTGCGATGAGCTACCGTTCGCGAAGGTGGCACTGCTAAAAGAGGCCGCTCGCGCGGCCACCTCAAAAGGAAAAAACGGAACCCTTACAGGATCACTTTGTTGTCCATCCGTCCGTCCGACTGTCAGGACCCTATATCTCGGAAACAAGTAAAGGTAGTAAGTTGAAATTAATACTACAATCACAAGTCTGCGGTTCCTTGAAGCTGTTAAAAAACCAAACCTCTACTTCAACGCGATCAAAAGATACGGCCGTTTATTATTATTTATTACACATATATTTACACAGCATTACAGTCTTATAAACTAATACACTGTGAAAGTACTTATTGTACAAAAAAGAAAGAAAAACAAAACAAAAAAATAAGCAAGAAAAGACTATAAGTCTAACATGAATAAACACTGGACTGCCTTGCATCCATCGCCTCGCAAAAACTCAAGCATTCCCGACACACAGCCGCCCATCGCCATGTAAACAGATCACACTCCGGTGCTGACACTAGGAGCGCATTTAGTAGGGTAAGGGCACGTAGGAACGGGGAATTGCGATGAGCTACCGTTCGCGAAGGTGGCACTGCTAAAAGAGGCCGCTCGCGCGGCCTGAGGGTTTTCTTGGTGTAATCAGGTACACGCAGTCTTACCAGCCTCTCTACTAATTCAACGCAGTGTGTGTCCCCGCGAAGAACCCTACACGCAAATAATAGTAGACTGGAGTTGCGTCTAACTTCCAAGGAGTTGAGACCCAGGATCCCTAACAAAAAATTTGTTGTTGTGAAATGTTTATGTCGCACTTCCGATACATTTGCAATGGGAGGCAAAAAGCAAGAGCTTGTAGCACTCGTATAGGAGACCTATTCGAACGTGCTAAACCGACATTTGAAATATTCACTTCATATTCCCTACGTCATTATCATGTCATATTCAACATTTACATTGAAGTTCGCATCGAAATGTCACTTAAACACGTTCGAATAGGTCTCCAGGAGAAAATCCGAAAACCGCATTATTGCCGCACACTGAGAGTTCCGTTCCACCAGTATTTTTAAGTACCTAAGGTACTAAATGGAGGAGGGGGTGAGCATCCTTTATGCGGAACCCTCGGTGGGCGAGTCCGACTCGCACTTGGCCGATTTTTTTTGTACGTAGATACAATCTACAATACTTACATTGTAATTGTTTCCGCAAATACGGAATTCACAAGTTCGAATATGGAAGAGAAATGAAGGCCGGCCGTAGTCATATTATTTAGTATATGACAGTGACACCCATTTCAGTCTACATCTATAAAAGTTAACATGCCAAATTGTACGAAATTTAATAACGATTCTTAGTCGTCTTCTTCCCAGCAATTTCCCGTTGCCACGGCTCCGGGAGCCTAAGATCCGCTTTAGCCACTAATTCCAAGATGTGGCTTAGGAGCTAGGTTTACTAAAGCGACTGATATCGGACATTCCAACACAATGGATAAACTAGGCCTAATTGGGATTGGATTTCCTCACGAAGTTTTCCTTAACCGAAAAGCGATTGGTATGTTGGTTGGTGGCCCACCAACGCTGTCTACTTATTTGTTAGTATGATAGGCTGTTTATTGGCAAATGTCTCCGACTTTATCATTGTACGTATTCCATTGAGTATTGTCTTTGCAGCCAAGTTGGACGGCGTGAAGACGTACATGCGCATGCGACGGGTGCCCACCCATCTGCAGGTGAAGGTCATCAAGTGGTTCGACTACCTCTGGCTCACGCAGAAGTGCTCCGACGAGGAGAAGGCGGTCTCATGTCTTCCAGACAAGCTCAAGGCGGAAATTGCAATTAACGTTCACTTGGACACCCTCAAAAGGTATGGCTTTTCTTTCATCTACTGCTCTATAACTAGGTACAATTTTTTAGCTACGAGAAATTCCAACCACGGCGAGCCGTGGAGTGTCATCGAATCAGCCAGTGTTTACTCATATTTCTATTGAAATTGTATATTTTGTAATCTACTTACATTGCTCATTGGCTGCAATGTGAGAAATTGATTTACCGGGCAACTAAGTTATCTTACTACGAGAAGCCAATTAAGTATCATGTTAGTTTTATTTTTGTGTTAAGACGGCTTTTTATTTTTTTTGATCTGGCGGTAGTAAAATTTTCTGTTATATTGACTTGCAAACTTCGAGAATTTGAATCTAATTTAAGGATGACTTACAGTAGAACGGGCCGGGACGGACCGGGCCGAGCCGATCTGTCAGTTTCTATAGAAAGCGTCTCGTGACCTCCGAGGGCTTAGAGCTCGGATGTGATTCTTTCTATAGAAATTGACAGATCGCCCCGTCCCGCTCCGTTCCGTCCCGTTCTAGTGTGAGTCATCCTTTATACTGATGAGAGCCGTAGAACACACCTACTTGTATACCTATATAGTCAATTTGTAATTACTGGTTTACTGATAGAAATTATTATGTAAATCGAAATTATATTTAATAGGTTCAATTTCCTGCCTTGACACAAAAGCCAACCAATATGAGCAGGCATTACGGGCAGTGGCACAAAATCCTTTTTACCTCACTAAGTAGCTCGGAAAGCGCTCTTTTATTATTTTAATCTAGCGGGGAAAAACGCATTTTATCCACTAGTGGGGAAAGCAATTCAACTTGGAGTTGAATGGTTCTTTTAAGTTACTGGCACTGAAGATAGCTCTAAGTAACAAAGAACGGATAGCTTACATTTATTTGGATGAGAATGGTAATCGATTTTTTACTTTCTTCGCGATAGTGAGGTAAAAATGTTGTATTAAGTACACTCGGCAGCTCGTAAAGCTCAATATTCCAGTTTTGAACCACCCCATTGTATAATAAATAACTAATGTTTATTTCGTACTTGTAGGCTGCACTTGGTGCTGCGTATTTGGTGTACACTAAAGGCTTATTAAGCCTTCGAGGGCAGCTATTATCGTGCAGACGAGTATGCATGAGGCTATTAATAAGTATATACCTACGCAGTACACAGGGAGCGACACCCGCAGCTGAGCGGGTCGATGAGACTTCAGGCTGCACCACTACTATTTAAGCGGAAATTTGCCGCACAATGTAATCTAAATGAATTAAATTTTCTCATTTACCAACTCTGTGAATAACAGTAAATTAATGTTTTGGACATTGAACAATGATCCTGATTTTAGTGTGACATTCTGAGTTTTTTTAACTTTCCAATGCTGTTGTTTTTGTTTTTGTTTCTTTAACACAAAAAAACATGGAATGTTTAAGAGCAAATTCGAAGTATTTTTGATATTTCTCTGAAACCAGTAAAAGTTGTACTGCTCTTTGGGTCAAAAGTTGAAAGCCCTACTCTTATTTTATATTTATAGCGTGTTTCATGACTTTTATGTTAGTTATCGTTGGTCTCAAAATGGTAGGTAAACAAAAACGCATTTTTTGGACCGATAATGGGACGTCCCAGTGAAAACTAATCCAATATCATTAAACATAAACATTTCTGCAATAACAACTGATTATTGACGTATTGAATTACTGATACCAAAAAGAGCCAAGAATATAAGTAATAGTATATTTCGATGCTCGTGCGAAATAGTACATTTCGATGTCATTACTTCAAGAGGCCCGAGGTATCTTGCCACGAGCCATAGGCGAGTGGCAATACTCGGGAAGAGTGAAAAATGACATATCCGCACGTGTATCGAACGAAGTTTTTCAATACAGATGCGAAAAAAAAAATACGTATCGACAAAATCGTCTCATAAATATGGTACTACGCTCTTATTACAATGGAATAAAATGCTATGGGACATATTTTTGAGTATGATGTGTCCACCCATATTTTTACACTTGACTGTAAATAGTGAAATGTGCAATATGAATATCTTTAATATTTTTGCGTTAATAGTTGGTATTTAGTTGTATTACGTCTCGGCAAAGTTCACTAATAATAATACTCTTCGGTAAGCAGTCATGGTCTGTGGTGATGTTTCAGTATTCATATATATGAAAAAACCGGCCAAGAGCATGTCGGGCCATGCTCAGTTTAGGGTTCCGTAGTTTACTGTCCGTCACAATGGGCAATCTGAAAAAGTGTTTTAATAGATACCATGATCAATATATGCTTATAATAATTAACAATTCGGTTTAAAGATATTTATTTTCTCAAAAAGAATAACAGTTATTCACTTACATGAGAAAAAGTGTGCATGATTAATATTAATGTATAAACTTAACTAGTGAGCGCAATTCGATGATAGTTTCGATCACACCCGTCCCGACCCCATCAACTCCGGAAAATCTTAACAGCGCGAAAGAGACCATGGTACAGCGCCATCTCTCGGGCAAGTGGGTTACTAATTTATACAAACTTGACGGGTTATGTATATTGGGTTTTCGGGAGTAACTTTTGTTTTAAGAATTATTTTTTTTAAGAAGGAAGATACGTGTAGTATGAGAAATTAAGTACTCAAGATAAAAAAAAGTTTGCATATACGGTTAAATTACAAACTTAATTCAGAATTTTTTTTTCAAAAAACGTTCAACCCATCAAGTTTTATATAATTTTTCAATAAAGTTCTTATTAAGGTTCTACTTTTGTAATTCTGTTAATATTTTTTGAACTCATAGTTCAATAGTGGAGGGACACATTATTTTAAACTTCTAGAGCGATTATTTCCGAAAATAACAACTTTATCAAAAACTGATTCTAAAAACCCTCATTATTTTTCAAATACCTATCCAATGATATGTCACACACTAGGGTTGAAACAAAAAAAAAAACACTCCCCACTTTACGTGTAGGGGAGGTACCCTAAAAAAATATAAATACTTTTTATTTTACCACTTTGTTGGCGAGACCGCATTTCATATTCGTACAAAATTACAGCTTTCTAGTACTTACAGTCACTGAGATTATTCGCGGACGGACGGACAGACAGACAGACTTGACGAAACTATAAGGGTTCCTAGTTGACTATGGAACCCTAAAAATGGCTTACTGACATTTTATTCAGCGTTTTAATCACATTGATCAAAGGTTCGTATTCGGTTTCGGTTTCGGCCGAAACTAGGATTAAAACCGAACCTTTTCTTCGGCTTCCTCTTTCGGTTTCGGCAAAAAAGCATGTTTCGGTCGGACACTAGTTTTTAGTTTTATTACATCTTGGTAAAGTAAACTGACTTCAGTAAATAGTCATGAATTAGAACAAAATTAAATGTTGAAACATTGCATAAGTAAAAAGCACTTACGTACTTTGCGCACGCAAAACTGCCAAAAAAGCGCACTTTTTAAGCAACTGTACAAACAATATACCGGGCGTTGTTTGTAACAGGAACAATCAATTTAATCGTAGGTAGTCCTCGCCAAACTGAACAACGTGTGTTCAGCCACTTTAAAAAATAACGTGTGCGTTGATTTTGATAACACTTTTTAGTTCGTTAGAAGACGCAATGTACTGCGAATTTTGTCATATTGTACTATGACAAGAGATGTCAATTAGGCTGATGTTAACGTGCCTTGAAAATATTATTTAGTTTGGATGAAAAAGTGAAAACCTACAGAGTACAAAACTTTTAAAAGTTGAACGGAAGTTGTTATGTTTGAGGAGTACTACCTGCGATTTAATTTATTACTCCTGCTACAGGCAACACTCGGTATAAATTTTGATCAATTATTGAGGTTTGTTTCATAGTCGTGAATCATAACGTACTTCGTATGCCATGTTAGGTATTTCTTTGAATTTGAACTACATATAACAGCAGTTAATCAAGTTGAATTTGTAACGGCCAAATATGGAACACTATCGTTAAGTATAAATATAACTTTACTTGGCCGTATTATTTTGCTCTTACATTTTTATATAAAAACTTCGCATACGGTCTAGACAAAATTGACTCAATTGTCCCGAGTAACTAAAACAATTGTGGACAAATACTGCAAGAAATTTTACGGCTTGCAAACAAGATCATATTACACAATAAAAATCGTACCATGCAAACCGCAATGACACATTTGATTTTTAAAGGGAAACAGCAGGGCATAATCTAATCATATTCTTATCTGAATCTGTGTATGGTGGCCGTTTAAAGAATATGACATGTTACTTACGACAACTCTGACTTTAATATCGAATATATCTATCATATAGCGTTATCGCCCTAGCGACCTAGCGGTTCATCGCCATGAATGTCCGTTAGACTTTGTTTTTTGGATGATTATTTTATCTGCGTCCCTCATCCCTTTTCCATAGAAAGTTGACGGTAATCCAAAATGTTGCTCAAATACTCGTTTTTTTTTTGCATAAATATAATATCATTACACATTTACTTCGTGGATGGTCAAATTGGGCAGCCATCTTAGATACCATGTTTTGGCAGCATAGTAGTAAACTTTTATTTCTTTAAATTGTGCCAAGTTGTCTCTGAAGTTATCTTAAATTAAGCTCGATAGGTTGTCATATTCATATTCATTTATTTCGTAAGTGCACACATACAATACACGTCAACAAAAAATAATAAAATAAGGTTAATTAACAAATTTCAATAATAATTCACATTTATAGTAACAATTGGAACGTCTTTTAAATTATTGAATTAATTTAGATTTTACATAATGTGATATAAAATGATATTTTACTAAATTTTGTATACTACATGTATACAAAATTTTTGTATATACATTTTTTGAGTAATTACATTACAAGTTTTAATAGGCTTGGTTAGTCTGCATTTAACTGTCAATAACTTTCCTCTTTGTCTGTCTCTTAAACTTCGTAGGTTGTCCGGCCTCAGGGGAAAGATACTTAAATTGGTTCTTACTAATTTAAAAATACGGAAAATGTACTGTGATGGAATATAAGTAGTCATTATTCGAAAGGATGTGAAGAGGTGGCGAGCCGGGGAGCCAGGTGGCACGCCCGCTACTATCCTGACTGCCCGCTTTTGTAGTACAAATGCGCGGTGCCAGTCGGCAGCTAGTCCCCAGAACTTGAGGCTGTAGTTGAGTATAGGATCAGATCAGGGTATGATTAAAGTAATACAAAATACACATGTCAACAATTAGGCCAGGTTAATTTTGTATTTATACTTAGTGATACAGTCTTTATGCGGTAAAAAAGGCGTTATGGACGGATTTGTGGTCAAAGGTTGCCTAAAAATAGGCCCAGAAATATACACTGTGGGCGTTAATAACCCGAAACATTTTAACCATGTAGGTATTCTTGACAGTTATAGAAGCAGTAAGCAATACTTTAGGTCATAACATAACTAAAAAAAGAATCTCTAAATATTTTTTATATAGTGTAGAGGTTTTTCTCGAAGTTTTTTCTAATTATTTCTAACATAATTTCAATAAGTAGGTATGTCAACACTAAAACTCATAGTGATAACACTGCAGTCGAAAATGCGTTTCTGTACGAGTTATACGAGTTAGATGAAAAACAGTTTTAGAGAAAGATGTAGAGTCGAACCACGTTATCTCTTCCGAGCAAATGAACTGTTAAACTTTAAAGTTTTATTTTAAACGTCGAACTTCTATGAAATTATGATGTTTACTTTAACACTTTCACAGTCTGTGCTATCAAAATCTAGGAAACTTAGCATAGACGGACTCTAATTGTCTCTGAAAGTAAACCAAATCCTGATAATTTCATATGACATTATAGCCTCTAAATGGGATCACGAATACAGCGTTAAAATATTTCGGGTTATTAACGCCCACAGTGTATACAAGATACACTGATAAAGTAAATTGGATGTGGAGCACGTTTTTAAAAAATACTAACGAGTAAGAAATTGATTGTTAAAAAGATAAGGTACATTTGCTCCAAAAGCTAGTCGAAGTTTTGTTATGCAGTGTCGACATGAGAACACAGACTAACTTTCGAGCTGAACTTTGGTGCCAATGTTTTAAATTCCAACTTGTTGCCTATTTCAGTTTATTCCAACAAATTAGGAATGAACAATATTTTCAGTAGGATATACAAATAGGACATTATTGTGGAACGGAAAAAGGCGATAAATACGTAGGCTGAATATTATACGCATGTTTAAACGGACGACTTTAGGAGTTATTATTTGAACATTATAATAAATACTTACCACCAACCTTCTGGTTTGGCTGTTTTGGATCAATGCCTTTATTTTATATGATCGTTTAAACTTTTTTTTAAGTTTTGAGTTCGACAAATAATTGAATTTGTATGCAACTTGTCTGTCGCGAAATAGAGACTGCGGTTTCTGTAACTTTTGAATTTTTGACTGACCATACACTTTAAGACCTAATTTGTAACCTGAAAAGTCGACTTTGCTATACGTCGCACTCCAGTGGGCATTTTGCGGGCAAGTCTTTTGTTAAGGTGTACTAAAAAAGATCTTAACCTTCGAGTATATGTACCTACTTAGTATTTGTTGTTACAAATACTAAGTACCCTAGTTTATTAGTGTAGTTACCCGTCATCATGTAGGTATTAATCTTAAAAGAAGCAACAATAATAAAAAAACTAATAGCGTTTCGGAAGTTAAAACAAATATGTCCCTATATTTGTTTTAACCTCCGAAGCGATTATTGTCTTCTGTTACCGCGATTGTTGTTCATTGAAATTAAATACTTAGGACGGATTAATCGTGTTTATTAACACCATGACCCTACGTTTCGAGCCTAAAGGGAACTTATTATAAATTGCCTAAAACGGGGCTTAATCGTGTACAAAATTTGAAAACAAACCTCCGACGTTTCAAGGGCGACATTGCCCCCGTGGTCCCGGAGAAAGACTGGCTGAGGTTGACATCAACAATTTATAATCAAGAATTCATAATGTGTGAAAATCGTGAAAGTCTAAAGGGAACTTCACAGAGTTTTTATATTTTTTAATTTTAATTATAGATTGCCCTTCAGGCAATGTATTACTAGCTTTATAAACTCGTCTGGGTATTGGAGACCAACCTGTATTTTTGTTTTTTAATTTAATTTTTATTTTTGTATGTGGGTAGGTAGTTTGCACAAGTAACTTTTTTGATTGACGGGGAGAATTCGCATTTTCTCAGTCGAGTGCTGTAAAGGGCTTGAAACATAGTGTTAATAAACGCGATTAATTCGTTCTAAAGTGTTTAATTCCGAAGCGATTATTTCCAAAATTATACACGTTTTAAAAATATTTTTAACAAACCCCTATTTTCTTTTAAATACCTGTCTTTAAAAAAAAACCTTAATTTTTTACCATTTTATCGGTGTGATTCATTGTACATTACAGCTTTCTAGTATATCGGTTACTGAGATTATCCAAAATAGACAGACAGACTTAGCGAAACTATAAGGGTTCCTAGTTGACTACGGAATCCTAACAAACAAGACTATGTGTTAAAGAATAAAGGCTGAGTCGCCAGACTGTGCATATTCCTTCATTAATGCAACGCGGCAGTTCATGTTTAATATCCCATGTTGTATAATTAAAAAGAAAAACATTCGCTTTTTACAACCATGAATAATGCAAAAGTGTTCGTTTGCGATCCTTAGCTACCTACAATTTGGTCGCCAAATGGCTTTTTGTGAGCCCTCTTTAAGTAATGCCAGTTATGAAACATCCGAGCGAACCTTACGTACACAGAGATACATGGTGTACTTATTCGTAAATACGAGTAGGTATAAGAGATACCAAAAAACTATTTACTGATATCGAAAGTACGTAACCAAAAAAGTAGAAACAAGAACTGTATAGGTAACTAAGGAATATTAAGTAAAGAACCTATACTTAGATTTGTTTTTTCATTTGTATGACATTAGTTTTTCTACAGTAACAGTTTTACTTCTTCCTAGCTTTCCGGCTTATACCACGGCTAAGGGAGCCGGGGGTCCGCTTTGATATCCTAATCTCAAAATTTGGCATAGGCACTAGTTTTACGAATGCGACTACCATCTGACCTTCCAACCCCTAGGCCTTATTGGGACGTCCGGTTGTCTCACGATATTTTCCTAGCGATTGTTAAATATCAAACAATATTTTGAACAAAGGTACTCGTAAGTTCCATTGGTACGCAGCCGGAGTTTGAAGTTCGAACCCGCGACCATCGGATTGAAAGTCGTACGCATTAGCACTAAGCTGAGCTCACATGTTTAGGGTTCCATACCCAAAACGTAAAAACGGGACCCTATTACTAAGAATCAGCTGTCTGTCTGTCTGTCACCAGGCTGTAGCTCATAAACCGTTATAGTTAGACAGGTGACATTTGCACAGATGATGTATTTCTGTTGCCGCTATAACAATAAATACTAAAAAACCGGCCAAGTTCGAGAAGGACTCGCGCACGAAGGGTTCCGTACCATTATCTATAAAAGTGGCAAAAATCACGTTCTTTGTATGGGAGCCCCATTAAATATTTATTTTAATTCAGTCTTTTCTCCGTAAATAAAGATAAATGTTTCCAAGAATAATAACTTACCATGAAGTGCCTGCATACTTTTTACTTAGGTAGGTATCAAAGATTTAATCAATCTTTATCAAAGATGTCGATTTCGATATTAGATACAGTGCAATGTAATTTAAAACGCCAAAATTCAATGAATTTATGACGTTAACTTGACACTTTTACAGTCTGTACCTACCATCAAAATAGATGCAAACATAGCTAATTCGGACTCTTATGAACGAATGGAGTCGCTTCGTCATCTACTTACTTTAATATTACTGTACACAAAAACTAAAATCATCAATAGGTTTATACCTTTTTTTGTGTGCAAATACTCTTTTTCCATCATCATCAATAAAACATATAAATATATTGATATAATATATATAAATAAATTACGTCGGGATTTCATAAATTCTGTAGCTAATAATATCAAGTCATATATATAAGGTGCTAACAAATTAGTCACGGATATTTTAAGAGATAATACATTGTATTAAAACAATTAACTTTAAACTATAATTAAGGAACCTTTGTATATAATTTTTTTGTTTTCATTTACCGAACAAAAATATTAATTATAATTCGTTCTAAAAATAATCACCATGTGCAAATTTAACTGACAAGATGTTTAGCATGACGTTGGCAATCGAGTATTTGATTTGACGTTAAGTGGCCAGTTAGGTGTTAGGTAAAAGAGGTACTAAAATATGTTCAATGAGTACTTATTTAATAATCACACTAACAGGGTGTTTTAACATTGCAAATTTGTTTCCTAGTTTTCTCCAAAAAAACATAACGAAACTTATGATGTTTCATACCTAAATGTACTCCGAGAACCGAGTACTATCAGCGGTAAAAATATCCGTGACTAAATTGTTAGCACCTTATATAGAGTTTTCCTATTTTACCGTTATTTTTCTTGCATATTTGCATTGCACATTTATTATCGTCATTATTTGACAAGTGTTCCGTAGTGCGCTTTAAACAAAACTTCTTAAACGAAAAAGTACCGCGTGATTGGTTACCGCGGTAGGTACTTTTGCAAGCCCATTTTTTTCGGCTCATTGTGTATCCAGAGCTGTAAACACTAAACGAGTACATTCTGTTTAAGACTATAGGTACGCTTCGATTTTCTACTTTTTTTAATTGTCTAATGATTTACCTACGCAGGGTGGAAATTTTTCAAAATACTGAAGCGGGATTCCTGTGCGAGTTGGTGCTGCGACTAAGACCTGTGCTTTTTTCGCCGGGAGATTTCATCTGCAGAAAAGGTATTTAAGCTTATCTAAGAAAGTGAGTTTATTTTCCTTTTACTCTGAGCCTCTAAAATGTGAACATAATTTTCAGGGGAAGTAGGAAAAGAGATGTACATAGTAAACCGAGGGAAGCTGCAGGTGGTAGGAGATAACGGAAAGACCGTTTTGGCTACACTCAAAGCGGGTTCTTATTTTGGCGAAATTTCCATTCTGAACATGGGCACGGCAGGTAAACAACTTGGTAAATATCTGGGGCCCGAGACGCCACGCCATTATTACTCTATTCTATTGTTTGTTGAAAAGTTTTCAAAGCAAACGTTTCGAGGAGACGCTGCAATCAGGCCGAGGGAGCGGCCGCGACGCATCTAACAGGTTCCGGGACATCACCCGGCGGCGCCGCTCGAGCCCGTGCCTTGTAGCCGCCCGCGCGCCGCGGACCGAGTGCGCTCGCTCCACTTGCGCCCGAGCGGCCCGCGACGCGCGGCGCGCGTGTCAATGTGACGGGCGACAGTGCTCGCGCCGCCAATATGTCAACTGTCGTTTGTTATTTAGGGAATGCTTTTCCATTTTTGACACCTAATTTTTCTTCTTTTGTCGCATTTTTGACTATTTTTGCCATTCAATTCTCTTTAACTTAAAGGACACTCCTTGTCACGTGCAACAAACACGACTTTTAAACTTACTTAAAACATATTTCATTTATTAGGAGTTACAATATGAATGGTAAGCTTCGTTGTACTTGTTTAAACTGGAAGGGCTTGTTCTTAGTTGTTCCTGTGAGGACTGGACTGGTAGCCTGAGCCTGCCGTTAGCTTCGTGTGTTTGTTTTGCGTCGTTAGATTAATCTCCTTTGGTTGTATTGAAGGCAGTGTCCCCGATCGCTTTGCATCCTTCCTAAATACCTAATTATCATTGGCGTGACCTCTTGGTGCATGTAACCCCACGTTATTAATATAAGTCTATAATATATTTACTTATTAATAAAGATGATCATTCTTGGTGCTGTCGGTTAAGTTATTATTATTTTATTATACCTACCTAAAAAACAAGCCTTTTGAACTTGTAGTATAGCTTGGTTTCTTTACGGATTCCATATGCCTAACAGTTTTATTCTACTACTTGTTCCTACTATATGTCTACCGTTTACCCAAATCGCTTCTTACTCAATCTTACGTAATAGAGCACAACTTGGAACGTATTAGACTGGCTTTTTATAGTTACCTATTTGAAACGAAATGTTAATTATTTTATGGACTGTGAATGAACGTCATACCTCCTGATTGCCCCTTCATTTTGTCTTGATTGGAACGATTGACGCGGTATGTTGTTTAATTGTTTCTCTAACAAAGCTTACCTTGTATCAGCTCTTTCTTACTTTGTGATTGGACTATCTCTCAAAATGAATGTTTCACTTGAGCTTGCCACCGGTGTCTTCGGTCTCCCTATTAAAACCCCGCCACTTGTTTCGGCAATGGAAACGGCACGAATTCAAAACATCAAAATAGCTAATAGTAAAGATCAGAATAGCCGAAGCCGAAACAGGTAACGAGGGCGGTCCACTTGACCGGACACCGGTTGGCATGGAGTGTGTGGATGACACGTCGACAGGCAACCGGCGGACAGCATCGGTGCGCTCGGTGGGCTACTCGGATCTGTTCGTGCTCAGCAAGAAGGACATGTGGGACGTGCTGAAGGAGTACCCGGCAGCGCGAGTGCGACTTGAAGCGATAGCCGTCAAGAGACTTGAGAAATACAAGAAAGCGCCGCTAGAAAAAGGTACCTCCACTCGCCTCTAAATCACAGATTGAGTGTTTGCCGTGACATGATGCTCGAGTGATCTGTTTTATAGTGGCAATGGGTCGCTGCCAATCGACGCCTGGTCTCGTGGAGACGAGCGGGCGCGTGCCCATCGAAGAGATGCAGCTGCCTGCTGCGCACGCGGCGCCACCGCTGCACTCCTCACACCCGCCTTCCTACCGGGACCAGCTTTATAGGTACATCTATATACATTTATAACAACTTGTTACCCGTTCTGTATAAATTATTTCGGCAATCATCACTACATAGTATAAAACAAAGTCGCTTCCGGCTGTCTGTATGTACGTATGCTTAAATCTTTAAAACTAGGTACGCAACGAATATTGATGCGTTTTTTTAAATAGATGTGTGATTCAAGTGGAAGGTTTATATGTAGGTATAATAATAACTCGTGCGAGGCTGGGGGGGATCGCTAGTAATAATTTATAAGCTTAAAATAAGGTGAGAATCGCGGTTTTTTTTATTCTGTTAGGTTGTAAACTTGATCTAGGGCGAGCCAACGCAAACCTCCGGGATAAACGCTAAGGAGACGATGATTTAAAGATTGTCTTGTCACACTAGCGTAATGCAGGCGAGTTAAAAGGGAAAGCGCTGCGCACTTGAGGCAAACTCGCCAAACTTTCAACTCGCTCTCGAACCTCGTCACACTAGAGGCCATATTTAAATGATCATCTCCTTAGCGTTTATCCCGGAGGTTTGCGTTGACTCGCCTTAGATGCGGTCTTCAATCGAACATTTTTTTTACTTAAAAATAAAATATATATCCCGTTTATTACCTTATTTTAAGCTTATAGGTGTATACACTTTAGTAGGTACTTGATTTTCAAAAACATACTGACGTTATCAGCTGCAATATCCGGCCTATGCTACCTGATCTGCAAGCTGGCTGCACGATGAGCTGCTCTGCTTCTTTGGATTCTCAAAGCTTTGCTAAATTAAATATCACCAAGGTTAGCCTTGGGTATCCATAATTAGCATAATGACCACACATTTTGCATTTTTCATGTGAGAAAGAGTATGTTATCTCAAATCAATGGTCCGCTTATCGGCATCAATAAATATGTCGTCTGAATCAGTCTCATGTGCAAGCATAGATTGAACAACTTAACTGCCACTTTAGCATACCTTGCTCATAAAGCTGTCAGTATAACTGTATCTATACTCTCTTGCTCTTTACTCTTGTGCTTACAAGAGTATTTTCAGATGTATAGGGTAGAGAGGGGCATGTTGAGCAGGCGGATAAGTTGGGCAATCGCAATATCTCAAAAACTACTCATGCTACGCGGGAACACCTAATGGCAGAAAGATAGGTCCAAGTAAGGGGAATCTATTTCGCTTATATAATTTGCCACGCGCTGCCGGAGTTGGAGACAGGCATCGTTTGTTTTTTTTTTTGCGCTCAAAATTAAGAAAACTAGACAGAAGTATTTCTCTTCTAATTTCATGAAAATAGATGTCTGGATTGGTAAAAGCTATCACTTAATAAATTTAAGTGTTTTTTGAGTTTTATTATCTTTTTTGATGCAAGTATAACTCATTTCATTTAACCCTAAGATTTTCTAAAAAACGTGGCGAGGGGATAGTTGAGCAGTTCATTGCGGGGTTAGTTGAGCAACGCCCAACACTAGGTGATTGAAAAAAGTGTATAGGTAATAGCTTATTGCTAGCAATTTACCCCATACCTATGCTCAACTTACCTCACTGTAGGGATAATTTGAGCAATTCTGATTTTGATTACTTAAGAGCAAATATTTGCCATATATATAGCCAGATAAAGGGTCTAGCAGGCTTTCTATAAGAAGATTGGCCTCCTCAGGGGATTTGGTTGTAATTTGAGGTGCAGTAGTGGCAGGCCCTAAGAACACTATATGCGTAATATCAGCCCTCGAACTTCTTTTGTTTTAGACTCATTTACGAAAATGTCAAAAAATCATGGTAATTTTTAAACTGTTATATTAGCTAAACCAAGTAAGCGAGAGTAACCAAATAAATTCAGAATTAAAGAGCATGAAATGGGGTTCATAATGCATATTTTTAAAGACATATATTCATATCCTTGAGCTTGGATGAAAATAAAAATAGTTTTTTTTTCATTTATATTTTTTGCCACTTCTCGCGGAGGCACAACTACCAAAAAAATTACTTAATAAGCCACAACTAGCAACTACGTATACATTTAAAAATATTTTGACTAATCATGGTGCGTCATGTCAAAAAAAAACATTTACTTTCTTCTGAATCTGAAAAAATATTCTGAATTTATTTGGTTACTCTCGCTTACTTGGCTAATATCACAGTTTAAAAATTACCATGATTTTTTGACATTTTAACGATTGTAATTGTATTTACGATTGTAACGAACTGTCACATTCTAACGAGTATGTAAGTGCGAAAGTGACGCATGGCATGTTAGTCGATAAAAAGGCAACCATGCTAGCCCTCCTGTATCTTTACAACTATTTGCGCAAGAGGGTGTTTGGTAGTTTAGCTCCTTGCGTAGATGTGTTTTGCGAGCCTACAAACATTCCGCCATTCTTATTTACACGATATGGAAACCAATATATATACCTACTTACAGTGATCTTATTACACAATGAGAAAATCAATGGATTGACCAACTGCTTACACTTACACAATATTTATAAGCGTGTTGTTTATACTTAAACAAAAAATTTAAATGTAATAGATTCATATTTACAAGCTCAGTGGGGTCAAGTCGAGTCTTCTATCGGCACTCTTTACCTGCTACTTGAAATACCTACTGTAGTTATAAATAGATACGGAAACAGTTGCTTGTCGATACTGGTTTTTAACAATGACGAAAAGCCATAGCCACTGAGATATTATGCGTGAAAACACCTAATTACGCAGCTTGGCCACCAGCCAGGTTGGTATATTGCTATCAGCCAGATTGCTTGTTAGGATTGATCGGATATTGTACCTGATAACGCTACGCTAGTCAGGAACTGATGCGCCATCTCAGTTTTATGTTAGCATTATTTTTAATAAGGTGGTACAGGCAACTGGATAGCAAGAATTTCCGAAGACACTTGTTTCACTCGTATTTTCGACATACTGGACAGTATTTAAGTAGTATCTACATACCTAATCATGAATCGGGTTTTCTGTTATTAGTTCGTCAGTAAGTCCTCTTCGTGTAGCATCTCCTGTGGCTTCGTGCGCATCCAGCGCTCGCAGCAGCGCGGCCGGCGCCGGAAGCATGGCCGTAGCTGCTGTGGCCGCCGCCGCCGCCGCGGCTGGCTCCGGCGCTGGCGCCGGCCCTCGCGTCTTGCTAGACTCGCATGACGTGTTAGAATGTGAAATCAAGCGTCTTCGGGAACGCCTTCATACTGTCGAGACTGAAAACGCCGCCATGTCAGCAAAACTAAGTCAGCAGCAGTGGGAGGTAGATCAGAGGTAATAACCAATTTCTTTGTTCTAGTATAAGTGCACGTAACTGACGTAAGAATACATGATAATTATATTTGTATATGTGTTTTGGTACGGCAGGCTGCAGGAGATCGAAATGCAAATTTGCGGCGGCAGCTCGCTAAGTTCCCAGGAGGAGAACGAGCGCAACCGTGAAAGCATTATTTAACAGAGCGCTTCGCCTCCGGCTCCGGCATCGCGGCCCCTGCCGCCGCGGCCCGTGTTACGGCTGTCCGCCGTGTTCTGACCGCTCGAGGCAGAGCCGGCGTCGTCGATGCATCAGCGCGCGCGCCTCGCGGCGCCCTGACGTTAAGCACCTGTTCGACGTCACTGAGTGTTATCGACCCTCCTCGTACTTTCTAATAACTTCCTTAGTAACGAAGAATGATCGCAGTGGTTTTACAATGGATAAAATATAAATGTTATAATATTTAATACGAATTAACTTTATCAAATTTATACATATACGTAGTATAACGACTCGCTACTGTTTGTCGAGTGACCGTGGAGTGAGATTATGCCGAGACAATATTGTAATGTAAAGTCATTAAGTGCATCGAGAAGTGTCGAGAGCTGGAGAGTGGTGGCGGCGCCGCGCTCCGGTGTCCCGTGCCGCGTTATGTTCGCGCAATGCGTACTTCTTTCTGGATGGACGTTGAAGCGTTAATTCTTTGTAAGTCAATCTATGTCGTGCATACCTCGTGTCTATGTTAACGACGTTTGATTTAATACTACTTAAATAAGATAAGAGTATGGGATAGATTATTATATACATATTTATCTATTGAATTTAATATATTTTATTTGTTTTTGCAGGTGTTGTTTATCACAAAATATTTACGTCTCGTATTTGAAATTACATTTTGAAAATATTGAACGTTAATCATAGTTATCATTATTCAAATGACTATTAAAGAGTGATTAACAAAGGAACTAAACTAATAAGTTAAGAATTTTATGTTTCTTTTTTCATTCATAGTGAGATGGATGATATAACCCTATCCATTATATCTGAGCTTTAATTATAATAAACTCCGTAAGACTTTACCATGTTTTATGAACCATTTTAGAAGCATTCATTGCATACACCATTATGTCACAAGATTATTGTACACCTTCGGGTCTGTCTGCACGCGTAGATCGAGCAACCTACTTATTCATTAAAAGTTAAGGTCAGATAAGGACAGAAGAACAGGTTTTTTGCGTAACCCAGGAGGAAAATTAATATGGAAACTTCACTCAGGTTGTTTTATCTACGGCGATGCGATAACATTCATATTGCTCGGGACCCATGGTGTCAGAATAGAATTTTCATTATTTACCGTGTACTTATATTGAATTCCTTAATTCATTAACGCCGGTAACTCGGACTGATGAAATCGACCATAGATAGTATACCTATTGTAATACTTACGGGAACGAAGTGAATACTACCTACCTAACGAGTAAGAAACTTAGCTATAAATGAAATACATCACTTTGGGAACTTCAGATGATCAGTACTGATTACTAGAAACTTAGCTCAGTAAGAAGTTTTAATGTATAATACTATACCATACCAATTAACTGAAAGACGTTTTGTACTTAAACTTATATTTTCTATAATATTTAAATTGTTTTACACACGGTTGTTACGTGATTCTTTAACATTAACGTGTTTTAAGTACGAAGTGAACTCGTTTATTATTACGTTATAAAAGCTTTTGTGTTGCGTACCTGCAATAAAACACATTAAAAGAAGGTACCAACTTTGAGATTTGAACATTTTTAACTGCTGAAATTATGTTTTATAATATTTATATGCAGAACGATCTAGTTAAACCGAGATAGCACCATCAATGAATTAAGACTAGGTACGTGAAAACATGGGTATGAGGATAATAAATTTCAATGATTTAATGAAAAATTGAATGATCTTTTGTTTTTAAGCTATTCACCAGGAACATGCAAGTTTGACTTCCTTAACTCTGAGCTCAGCGTAGTAGTAAGTCCCTACTCAGCAGTCGACGTGGTTGTGGGACAAACGTAGTAACCCTCTAGCCTCTTTCGCGCGGTGTACAAAAGTGCCGCTTACCCTGTTACGTGGACAAGTCAGTCCGTCCGCCGTGCGGCTGCAGGTTGTTGACGGTGCTATCTCGGTTCTTGTGTTGAGTGGGCGCAGATGAGCCAGCGCCAATGATATTGGATGCAAGTGCAGGAGAGTATCTCTTGACTGCCGCTTTCTCACGATCCATTATTTGCGATTTAACTAGAGGGAAAGCGTGGGTCGAGGATTATATATATATCCATTGCTACTTGTTATTAGTTATTAATTATAAAACCCTATTATTATTGATATTTTTATTTCTGCGTTACCAAAATAGAAGTCTGGTTTTACGTTTTTGTGACGCCCAAAAATATGTTAGATAGGCGATTAAACTTTTGACTGTAAATAATATATTTATTTATTGTTATTATATTCCATAAATTTTCTTCTAACATATTTCTCAATTATAAAGTGGTAAGAGAGATGCATTTATGCGATTGAATATAAACGAAATGCAAGTGCTTCTTAACGGACATAGCAATACGTAGGGTTTTAGGTTTAACATTTTCATGTTCGCTATACTCCAAATATGTACGTGGCAGACAATGATGTATTTTTTTATATATGTGTGAATTTTAATATTTTAAGTGAAGAGTTCCAGAAAGAAAGGAGTGAAAGTTTCAGGTTGGTTTTGTTTGCAGTTTCCAGGCTTGCGCAAGTCAAATTGTGAATTAAATTATGTCTCGCACGTGTTTCCTTTTATTGTTAATAAAAAGATTATTATGATACAGATTGTTGTCTGGTCTTATTTTATACATCTTCATACCAAATTCCAATTCCTACAAATCTTCATTAAGTAGGTATATAACGGACCAAAACTACAGGTTTGGTTGTTATAGAAGTTATAGAACTAACCAGAAATTATGCTTGACTTGAACGATTGTTTTCTTTTTTGGCATAGGCCACTTCCGAATCCGACAAAGTGGTAAAGTAAAACCTCGGGAAATCGTTACAGTTTCTACAAACGTAACCACAGACTACACAGACACCGCAATATGAAGCGATTACAAAGAGAGCCAACGTGCGTAGCCATTTAAAACCAAATTTTTGTAAACATTTTGGGCAACACGGTTAAAAGTCGTAAACGTAGACGTAACTGAAATAGGCAGTCGTGCTCCCATACTGAAATAGTACGACACTGTATACCCATGGTGGTGACCGCGAGGTGCCGTACACGATCTTTCTAGTAGTTAGTTGAGGTGGTCTGTAACCGTAAAGCAGGAAATTGAGTTGTGTTAGTTATAGTAGACCAAGGCGTGGGTAGTTGTTTTATTGTAAAACTTATCGATAACCAATTTATTACATTAGTACAATGAAATGAGGTAAAAAAGTGTAAACAGAATCTTTGACGCCGACTTACGTAAAGTAATTTAGTAACTTCGTAACTTTGGAATTATGAAAATCCGAAAAAAACTCGCCAGTAGGTATTCTTTGGGGCTAGGCGAACGTAGTGGTTATTATTATTTATTAATATTATTATTTATTGAACAAATATACATTTCTTAGCATTACAGTTTTGACCATTTCGCTAACAAATTAAATATATATGAGGAAAATAAAACAAACACATTAATAGTGGTTAAGAAAAAAAGAAAGGAGAAAAACTTAAGTAAGTATATAGACATAAACCTAAGATTAATAGTGACATTCACAAAAATTCAGATAAAAGGCGTGAACTTCACGCAACTTTAAAAAGAACAAGTCGCATTCCGGTGCAACGGATAACAACTTATTTAGTAGCGCCGGCGCGCGGACGAGTGGAGAGTACTTGTGCGCCACAATGTGGGCTGTCACCTCCGCTAGGAGACAGTGACTACGGCCTCGGAGGTATTTATCAGGGACAAATATGTAACACATGGGTCTGAACAATCAGACCCCTCTTAGAAGTTGGCAAGTTGTGGAAAGAAGCTCAGTATTTCGCCTGACTTCTAACGAATTGAAGCCTAACACACCGAGTAGGTATTTAGTAGGGTAGAGGAAGGGGTAGTATCCGTACCTTTTTCTATATGTAATACGAAGAAATGCTTTTTGAATCTTTTCTAAAAGAAGGATATAAGATTTTTCATGGGGGTTCAATATACCTAATTGAGGCTGATTCAATTTTGCTTCTGACCAAGGCTGTGTATAACATGTCGAAGAGGGTAGGATCACGAAAATCTTTAGCATTGCGGGTAATAAAACCAAGCCTTTTGAAGCAATCAGTTGCAAGTGATAGGATATGCTGGTTGAAAGTAAGCTTAGAGTCAAAGACAACACCGAGATCTTTAATGGAATCTACGCGAGTAATTGCCGAGTTTGCCAACGAATAGATGTTGTGCAGAGGATATCGAGTACGGGAAAAAGTCATAACACTGCATTTTGTTATTTAGACTCCAACTGTGTACAGCATTAATATCATCCTGTAGCAGGGCGCAATCGGTAACATCATTTACGAGCCGTATGAGTTTTAAATCATCTGCGTAAAGTAGGCATTTAAATGGCGAACTACAGCCTCAAGGTCATTTACCATTATGATAAAAAACAGCGGACCAAGGATAAGGAGGATAAGGAGGGGAAACATAACAACCGTGTCGAACAAACTGTTGACGGTCACTGAAGTAGTCAGCAAATAGCCGAAGGAGTTTTGGAGTAAAGCCTAAAGAAGTAAGTTTTCCCAGAAGAATGTCATTATCCACTCGGTCAAAGGCCTTTTGAAAGTCAAAATAAATAACATTGACTTGGGAGCCTAGATCTAAGTCGTAGCTTGAAATTGTATCTACGATTGATAACAACTTGCTGTTAACTGATCGCCGCGAACGAAAACCATGCTGACAGTCGGTAAGGTATGGACCAATTTGGAGAGATAATTTCTTGTGTAAAATAGTTTCTATGAGTTTGGGTAGGCAGGAGAGAATAGCAATAGGCCGATAATTTTCGACTTTGGACGAGTCTTTGGTCTTAGGTATACTTGCTAGTGTTGAGAACAAGTTTGAAAATAAAATGGATGTTTGGCCAAGAAACTCTTTAATAATATACGGAGGTACATTATCAGGGCCAACAGCGCATTTTGGTCGTAGTTTATTTATCGCAGCATCTACATCATTTAAAGAAATTGTATTTACATCAATTCGAGTTGAAGAGTGGGAAATTTAATTTTTTATGGCTATAGCAGCGTCCAGTGATGGAATACCTGGTAGGAAGACACTGGGGAAAAAATCAGCAAATGCCAAAGCAGAGTCTGCGCCTTTATATTTTTGCCCTTGGTAGGAAACGGTGGCAGTAAACAGCTTTAGATTTTAGGTTCTTAACCCTTTCTGTACGGGGACTTGAACGCCCTAGCACCGCCTCAATACGGGCATGTTTTTGCGAGAGTCGGCGGTTCGACATATTTTCACTTACGTGTATTTTCTGAAATATAACAGCTATGTGCTTGAAATTTTATACACACATTTAAAACATTATGCACGTTTGATAACTACTCACTTATTGCACTGATAATCACTAATATTATATATTTCACGCCTAATATCTCTCACTAAAAAAAGTAAAAATTTAAGTTCCTACAAGCGACTTTAACTATTGTTAGTTTTGTAAATATTAGTGTATGATATTTTGAATAGAACAAGGCCTTGAAATGATAATAATTATTAACAAAATGCAAAAATATCAACCGTTTAAACGCAATATAAAAACACGACTGCTGCCATTTGTATAAAATAGTGATGTGCATCTATCGATACAGTTGTCGATATTTATCTGTAATGCTCACGGGTAAAAATAAAAAAGTGTAGCAGAGTCATTACTATTTTAATCATACTTAAAATAGTAATTCAACAGAGTATGATAATTTTTAAAACACGGATGGAAATTTACGACCATAACACTTGCAACTGACCCACTACAAAACTCGATGAAAAATAAAACAACACTATTTGCCGCCATATTGCGTTACTTTTCTGCACTTGTGGAGTACGGGTGTCAACCCCAGTTGACAGTAAAAATGCGGGATTTTTAAATAAGTATTTGTTTCAACGCCATCTACCGAAATGTCCTGGCATTTTTTTCTTTGTATCTATACTAATGCTACTACTAAATATTATCGTTATTACCAAGATATAAGGTCTAAGTTTGTTGAAACAAAATATCGAACTTCGTCCTTGTTTCGATCAACTATAGTTGACACCCGTACTACAGTGACGTTGCGTAATTGGCAACTCTGGTTGTCACCCGTACAGAAAGGGTTAACATGTTTCCAAAATGGTTAGCCGCGTAAGCTGATGATCCGAGTTCGATCATCGGATTAGCTTCCGATGTTGTTGGTGTTTTTCTTTAGTATTATGAGATCTATTTCAATTTATAACATGAAAATATGTTTATGGTTGTAGTTAATCCATGGTTGTCACCACCCACGTAGACAATGATAAACCATGATTAGCGAACTGGCTTCAACCTACAAAAATACAGCAAATCAAAAGACATGCCAAGATTTTTTATTTACCCATATAGAGGAATTTCGTAATAATAGCATAGTAGTTCCTAACCTACTATGAAACTCCTACTCATAGCAATACTTACTTCAACATTCTAAAATGCGTAAAATTACCTTTTAGTTTTTTCGAGCTCTACACGGTAAGTATAATGTAAGCCGTTACTTAGTTCCTGACCCAACCTTCTGGTTACGTATCTAAGAGTGCTCAAACACGGTGCACCCAGTGTAAGCCGTTACATAGTTCCTGACCCAACCGTCTGGTTGATTCTCCAGGTCTTAATTAGGTACCAGCTGGTCTACTTGTGCTCAGCAAGACAATTTATTTGAGCTCAAACACGGTAGGTACATATATACCGTACGTACCTTAGATTGGCATAAGGTATAGAAACAGCTGTTTTGATTTAATGTGCTACCCTTTACATAATAAATAGCCCGAAGCATGCTAGGAAAAATAGTATTGTAACGTTTTCTACGCAACATAAGTAAGGGTTCTATAAGATCATTATTTAGAATGACTGTCAACGATCATGACATGCCAATCCTTACCGAACCAGTCACTTTTTGATTTTTGAATTTACGAATCGCTGGATTTTTGTTTAACTGTCGAGGGTATGACCTCGACAGTTAAAGCCCGTCTTCTAGGTTGAAGCAGAAGAAGGTAGAATAGTATTTAAAGATTTCGAAAATTCAAAAATTCAAAAGTGATAACGCGCTAGTTAAATCTACGTGCATGCAAAATAAAAATACGGAACAAAAAACATTCGCTCAACCGACGCGTGAAGGAGGGTGACAAAAAACATCGAAAAATGATCAGGATACTGGCAATAGACTGAAAAATCGTTTTGTGAGCAACAGGGGGAACGTGCTTAGTCCTCACGAACGTTTTAAAGCGGCGGATAGAAAAATAGCTATGTACCTACATATAAGATGCAGCCGAATCAGCGTCTGCGTGTGATATAGTTGATAAGACTAAGTCAGGTTTTACCGTTAACGTCGAACAGATGAAAATCAAGCGATCCAATGACTATAGCGCTTTCGAGGTCGTTTTACCTAAGCATACGTATAGATTGGAACTGTTTATGAAAGATGACTTTTGACCAGAAGGAGTAGCATATAAGGGATTGTTCGATTTTAATGTGGAAACGGGCTTTTCAAACACTGTAAAGACACCGGAATAATAAAAGAAAATAAATTGAATAAATATGGAAAAAACATTTAAGTTCTTATCTTTTAACTGTAAGAATATTATTAGATCTGTCGATTGCGTAAGACGACTATGTTCGATGGCGGAAATTATAGCCTTACAAGAGACTTGGACTTTTATGTATGTATTTAGTAGATATATATTATGTATATATGTAGATAAAATGTAGATTATTATTGTTATATATAAATATATACGTAATTTATTATAACTTGTTGTATTTTACGTACTTAAGTACTTCCTTGTTGTTTTGTACATTATTGTATTTGTTGTTTGTCTATCTAGAACTCGAAGATTCTCCTCTCAATTACTCAAAGGTTAGCTGGAAGAGATCCCTTATAGGGATAAGCTCGCCTTTGTACCTTTGTTCTTATCAAAATGTTTATTTTTACTATATTTGTGTACAATAAAGTGCTTACAAACAAACAAACAAACAAACAAACTTGGCTCCTCGATCATGATTTAGGGTTTCTGGGAACTATTGACAACCGCTTCGCTTACACGGGGGCATCAGCTGTCGACACGTCAACGGGTGTACTTCGCGGGCGTCTACACGGCGGCGTGGCGCTGTTATGGAGAAAGGATATATTTACCTCCGTATCAGTGATCCCGTGTAAAAGTGTTCGCCTTACAGCGATAACAATAAATATGCTAGACCGAGCGATGTTGATATTTTCCGTGTACATGCCAACTGACTGTAGTGATAATTTAATCGAGTTTGCGGACTGTCTAGCAGAGATTGAAGCCGTCATTGAGAGCCAGGATATAGAATCCTTGTTTATATTAGGTGATTTCAACGCTCACCCTGGTTCACCATTTGCAACTGAACTTAAGCAGTTTTGTTTAGAGCAATCGTAGTCGTGCGTAGATATGGACTTACTGCCTACGGACTCATACACGTTTATAAGCGAGGCGCACGGATGCCGACGGTGGTTTGACCACTGCATTGTAACAAATGCTGCGCGACAAACGGTAGAGAGTACGTCAGTACTACATGACACATATTGGTCCGATCATTACCCCCTGTTGGTCAAGTGTAATATTCAAGTAATTAAGCTCAAAATTGTGAAACCTGTTAGTTAGACGAATATCGATTAGAGTGCGGGTTGAGGCAGGGGGGGGCTGACCTCGCCACGGCTCTTTAACCTTTATATGAACGGGTTGATCGAGGAGCTCAGCAGCACCAATGTCGTATGTTATGTTGATGGCGTTTGCGTGAATAATATCAGTTACGCGGACTACATGGTGCTGCTCAGCCCTTCGATTGGAGCCCTCTAGCGCCTCTTGGCAATATGTGAAAGTTATGCGGTGCGGTGGCCCATGGACTCAAATATACCGCTAACAAAAGTGAGGTTATTACTTTTTAGGGCTAGTAACAAAACCTATACAATGCCATCACCCATTACTTTGTGAGGTGTTCCCTTAAAACAAGTCAGCCAATTCAAATATTTGGGCCACTGGGTCACGCGACGTCACGTGCTGCGGTGCTGGTCACCAGCTGATAATGATTAAATAATTTTACTAAAGCGAATATATACCTAAACAACAATTACATAATCAACACAAATAGAAATAAAACTTATCAAGTATCTTGATCGGTTGGTCGCGGTATCACCGTCTATCTTATTTTTTTAGATATTTCTTTCTCTTTTTAATTATCTCTTTCTCGTTTTCGCAAACTTCACTCGTAAAAAGAAGACCCGTGGAGCAGAGCGATACGTCCACTCTCTAGAAGGTAAGTATGGGGCCAAACTGACGAGTGACGAGCCAGCCACGTGCAATGTTATAAACGGGGTTTCTCTTCTTGTGTTCCGGAGTTTTGGGAGGCGTACGCGGAGCCGAAGCCAAAACGTAGAGGCCCTTTCGATAATTTAATGAAATGTAAGGGGTACACCGAGCGAATGTTGCACCTGCCCGAGTCATGGGACGCACGCAGAGGCAGCACCCGCTAGAGTGTATGGACTATTGAGGTTTAATGGAATCTAGACTATTAGGTGAAAGTGGTGGACTAAATACTGGGTTATAGAGTATAAAATCGGACGACTGCCTAACAAAATGCAATTTTATTTCCGGCAAACGGTGACTCGCCCACCAACGATATGGGCCCCCACAAAAAGCGACATCTAAGATGGCTAGAGGGCAACACCGGTATGAGGGCTGGAGGTAGAGACGTGTCACATACCTATAGCTTATTCGCCAATTAGGTGTCCACATCTACCCTCGAGAACACGGCTCTCGCGACCCCACTCTGGACGGCCGGTTAAGGCAAGCCAGAGGCGGAGGACTTGGTCGGACGACGGAGTCCCCCAGGAGCGCTCAGGTACGTGGGGTCGCTAATCCCCAACAGCTCGCCACAAGCTGCCCTGCGTTGACTGACTGCACCGGTTGAAAGCAGTGGGCGATGGGGTCGTCATTATTATTATTCTCTTGATTTTCTTTAATTCTTAGGTTAGGTCATTTTATAATATGATTATAAATAAAATACAAAAACACATACAAAAACAATACAAAATACATATAAACACATTATAAAAACCTAACCTAGGGTGCCGCCGGCAACGGGACAGGGCCCAGGTTGCCGGTGGTTAGGGCCGCAAAGAGAGGAACCGTCGAACTATGCGCGCCGTGTCCAGGATTACCGCCTTCTGCATCTGACCCTTAATCCATCCACCTAGCGAGAGTCTCTCAAGATGTTGGTCGAGACTCTTCGCTATGAGACCGTTCGCTGAAACGACTATCGGTACAATGTTCGTCGAGTCAACATCCCACATGGCGGTTATTTCGTGAGCCAAGTCTAGGTACTTACTGGACTTGTCCTTCTCGGCCTTCACGAGATTGTCGTCATGGGGGATGGTGACGTCGGCGAGCACGGCCCGACGCTGCGATCGATCAACCAGCACGATGTCAGGCTTATTGGCTACAATAATCCTGGCTACGAGATTATGTCTATGCAAGTAATCGCCGTTAGCAAGATGAGAAGAACCGGAAATAATATGCCTGAGTGACTCTCCGGGACGGCGGCATGCCCGACAAATGTTGACCGCACCGTCCTTCACCACATCACCATACTCGTTGTTAAGGAAATAATACCTGAGATTGTACACCTCACGGTTGCGGAGGTTTCTGGTGTTTAAAAAGCCGCGATCTCTACATTTCCGTGGGATGTACAATCTCATAACAGAAGAATGTGAGTGTAGCATACGATGTGTGGTGAGAAATTGGCGGACTCTCCGATCCAGGGCATCCAGCTCGGTCTGAGTCCACTTTAGTATGCCAAAGGAGTATGTGAGCAGGGGCATTACCCAAGGTTTAAAGGCACGCACTTCGTTGCCGCGACGAAGACTTTTAAGTACTTTTGTCAGCCGACCAAAGAAACGATCCTTCGTCGCCTGTCTAATACCCACGTCCTCAATACCCAACGACATACCAAGGTATCTATAGGTCTCTGCTTCAGAGATAGATCTGAACGACTTGGAACTGCTTGGTAATTCCCAGTTCTATGATCCAATTTGAGACATTCATCTTTTGTTTGTAAAGATTTCTTTCTAAAGATCTTTGTAAAGATCAAATAAGACTACCTTCAAGGTAGACTTATTTAATTCTAGTTCTATTCTGATGATGGAATTCATGAGGAATTGAGAGAACTCCTCAAATTTTATGGGCACATGCATTCTGAATTGAGGATTTCCTTCGGTAGCTTGAACATTGTTTTGGAAGGGGGGGCAACATTTTGGTGAAGTAGACCTGATGGTGAAGACCAGGAATGGCAAAGTGGAACTGGTCGATAAACCTAGCTCTACGTATTATTTAGTTGTGACATTAATTTTTTTGATTTGATATCTATTTTGATGATGGAATTCTTGAGGAATGCAGAGAACTTCTCAAATTTGAATGGCACGTGCATAGTGATTAGACGGTATTCATAATTAGCTTGGACATTTTCTTACTGAACCCATCATTTTATTGAAGAGGACCTGATGTTGAAAATCAGGGATGACATAGAGGAAATGCTCGATAATTTCCAGTCTGTCATCCAATTTAACACATTGTTATTTTGTTTGCGACCTTGGAGGTCTACAAGGTAGTTCCGTTTGATTTGATTTCAGATGTAATGATGGAAGCCCCGAGACTAAGAAGGTCCTCGATTTTTAATTTTTTAATTTACACGTTTGGTGAGTCGGTTAATTTTGAAGTAAGCTGGCTAACTCAAACCAATTAAAATTTCACTTTTACCGGGAAGGCCAAATGAAGTCAATTTTATTTCTTAAAAATTATTTTTATAGGATGTTAATTACTGGTTTCGTACCTTGATCTATTGAGTAATAAATTTATATAAAGCAAAGTAATAGATAAGGATAGGTTTACTTATCATACATTATTTACTCTAGTATTATTACAACATATTCATATTCATATATTTATTGATAAAATTAATTACAAGTCAAGCATCAGGTACATAAAATAGATTTACATTTATGTGTAATAATAAATTGCATAAATTAGTCATTTAAAACTATTAAAAACATGTCACAATACTTATAAAAAGGAAACACAATGTCAATTTATAATTAAAACCCCGTTGAAACAATTAAATAAATTAAAGCAAAATAAAATTATACAATTAAAATACTCTACTTACACGTAAATATAAAAGTTATAAGCTAATTTATATTTTCATGTGTGAATCAATGACACCTTTTCGAAAAATTCGTCTACAGTAACAGGCTAATTCTAATAATATTTTTTTAATTTTATTTGAGAATATGACATCACTGGGGGCAGCTCTTATTTCGGAAGGCAATGTGTTGTATAGTCGGACCCCCAACCCCCAACACACCAACAATATTTTAAAAGGCCGAAATTACTGGAACTGCGTAGGTTAACCGAATAAAGTGAAAGAAGCAAATTAAAACAACTAAAAGAGAAGGCCATATAAAAGGAATCGATAAGAGGGCCGTTGTCAATTACAGTCAAAATAACAAGTAGTTTAGCGGTAGTTTTGCGTTATTAAAAAATAAATCCGTAACATGTGCACTAGCTGCTTCCCGCGACTTTGTTTTCGTAGATTTCATTGACCTCCTTTGAAAACCTCTTCGTAGCGATAATGTTGTGAAACAACCCTAATTTAAAATTAAAGCTTCCAACTACATCTTTATGGTCTGCGTTGATTATAAGTCAAGCTGGTGAGGGCATAAAATCATTTTGTGTTTTTTAGGTAAATTGTGTAGGTACTTTGATATGTATAGAAATTATTATCGGGTATTTTTTAACGAAGGACCAAAACATTGGTACATTTTAAAAATACTACTTTTACGTAACTATTAATAGTTGGCTAATGTGTGGGTTAGGACATTTGCCAGTATTGATAAGGTTCATTTCTACATGATTTTTAGCATACCACGGAATGCAATCCATTCTTTTTTGTATGAGAAAATCTCCGGCACACGAAAACGGACACCGGTTTTTTCATTCAAAAACAGTTAACTTTTGCATTCCCTAAGGCATACCGCACCTGGAAAATAATAGGCACGAGTATACTTCCAACAACACATCAAAATTTTAATTTATTTTTCAGTTGTAACTTTTGCACCCTCGCTTCATATTATGTGTATATTTGTTGGGTGTGTTTATCTCATTTCATCATTTAACTCTAGAAAATACGGCAATGGACGCTCACATTTTTGAACACTAGACAACGTACTTACTCTCAAACGCTTGAGAGACATCTTACCAGCAGGAGAAGCTAAAACGCGGAGAAAAAAGCACTTACTCCTCAACACCGCCGCTTCGCCTACTAGGTAATTGGGTGTTATATTATTTAAGTCCGAGAAATCGGAATAAATATTCAGGAACTGATGCCCAGCTGGAGCAGATTGCGCGTTGCGTGTTAGAGCCAACTTAAATATTAAAAGGAAGCGGAAATCACGGTATATACTTTAAAAAGGAATGAGACTTTTTTTTGCATCAGAACGCCGCACTAATTTTGCTAGAACTTCGATTAATATAATTTCTGCATTGCATCCCTGACTAAAAATCCTTATTTCGTTTTCGAAGTTCGATCAGCTCAGGGAAATTTTCCTGGCGGATTTTGTGAGGTGGCACCGACTTTAACACAGAGACACATACTAAATTACATTATTCGGATTATTCGTACTATACGGATATACCTATACTGAGTGTAAATCCTGATAGTAAATTTATCGGATATTCGAATAGAACGAATACTCGGATATCCGGATTACAAGCCCTAATAATGAATCAAACAGTTAACAACAACATTGGCGATGTCTGCAGGAAATTCACGAACCTAAATCTTTGTACTATTTCATTACAATAAACTAGGATACTCAAAGTAGGATAGTAGATAGTCTGGAACAAAAATTTTATCGATATATTATAATATCTTGTTGTAATAAATATATTAGAAAATGGCCGATACTGTTGGCGCGTGGGTCTATCCGATACTATTGCTAATGCATATAGTAAACAATTACAGCAGATTTCTTACGGCTGGCACATCGTATAGTCCCACCGAGCTGACGGGAGCAAAGTAAACACCCTGGTAGTTTTATTTCACTTGCCGCCATTGAAAATCCATTAAAATTTTCATTCTCTCGAGAGGGCGAAAGACTGAACGAGTCGTAACAAAGCTGTAAATTTCGCTTTAAGAACGCAGGATGCTTGCGTAACACGGGTTTGTTAGTTCGAGCTTAAACGGTGTTGAAATAACAAAATATTTGATCTAGGTACTCGGACGTATTTGTGATTTGTTAATACTCGTTATATTTACAATGATCAGCATAATAGGTGCCTACAGAATAAACACAAATGTAGATATGATTTCTAAATATAAAAATAAAAAGTACTAAGAATACATATTATGCTTAACGAAAATGAATTCAAAAATTACGAATCAGTGAAGACCCCATCGCGCACTGGTTTCGACCGGTGCAACCTGTCAACGCAGAGCAGCTTGTCGCGAGTTTTTGGGGAGTAGCGACCCCTCGTACCTGAGCGACTGACCAATTCTGCTGCCCATGGCTTGCCTTAACCGGCCGTCCAGAGTGGGGCCGCGAGAGCTGTGTTTTCGAGGGTAGATGTGGAAACCTCAATCTCAATAGTCCATACACCTTGGCGGGTGCTGCCTCTGCGTGCGCCCCATGACTTGGGCAGGTGCATCACTCGCTCATTGTATCCCTTACATTCCATTAAATTATCCAAATGGCATCTCTGCGTGTTAGCTTCGGCTCCGCGTACGCCCCCCAAAGGTCCGGAACACCATTGTACCGTGATGGGAAAGACATATGCTTAACGAAAATGAATAGAAAAATTAAAATTATTCATTATGAATTACTAAAATAAAGATTTTTTCAGTCCTCCGGCCGGTAAGCGCCACTTTACGCAAAACTAAATTGCCACCTGCCGGCTCCGTCGGGCAGAAAAATAGTATACAAACCTCGGCCGTTAAATGGGAAAGCCTCGGATCACATGTTAGTCGACCTCGGCTTCGCCTCGGCCGACAATTACATGAAACCCGAGACATCTCCCACTTAAACGGCCTTGGTATGTAATCTACTATTACTAATCAAAAATGTTTGTCTAGTTTTTTCCCACGCCCCACAACCTACATTACTTGGCGAATAGGCCTGTGATAGTATACGTCAAAATTTTAAAAATCCACCATTTGAATATTCTGTAGTTTCAAAAAGCGCACTCGGAGTGTTAACCCTTCATTACCTCTTGTTTACCATCCACATATTGTGAAAGTAGCCCTCGCTTGCAGCGCATAGCGTGAGTTTAATTGCATATGTCACACTAAACTGACATATAGGGACTACTACACAGCAGCAGTCCCTAATATCTTTTTTGGATCAAATCTTTATTTAGCACTTTTATTAGACTCATATGTCATAAAGAGAAAAAAAACCGGCCACGTGCGTGTCGGATACGCATAAATGAGGGTTCCGTGCCGTCATAAGATGAAAAAATTGTATCTACAATTGTAAAGCATGATTTAAATGATTAATTATTTATAATAAATGTTTTGATTAGTTTTTTTTTAAGTAGGCACACTGCTATTTATAAATTATTAATTGAAAGAGATGTCATATACTACAGAAAAAGTATATATTTAGTATATATATGACATTTCTTTCAATTTTTTGTGCAAAAATTGTACTCTCTTATCATACTTTCTAAATAGTTTTATGGCAAAAACTCAAAAACGGCATGACCAGATTTGTTAAAAATAATTTTGGTGGTAAGTTCGTCGATTGGTGGTATGATTATATCATATGTTACTCAATATTTTTTAATTTTTGGGGCCTCCCGTTCGAAAACTAGGCACCCTTTTTTAAATGATTTCGCTCTGAAAAGTGGAATGTGTGTGTTATTTCTGAATTATTTGATTATTTAAATTTTTGTTTAAGATACCCTTAATGTTATTTCGAAAGCCCTATCAAATGACGTAGGTACAACCACAGGTATATCTTTTTTTCATTTAGTTACTCTAGGTGTAATAGCATTACCACACGACTTATAGTTACAGAGTAAAACCGCTGTGATATGATATGTGATATACAGGCGGACAGACGGACGGACTGGACGAAACTATAAAGGTTCCGTTATTGCCATTTTGGTTACGGAGCCCTAAACACTTTCTTTCTTAAACTTTCTTTTCATCATCAACCTAAGATAGTCCACCGCTGGACGTAGGTCTCTCCTCCCTCTGCCAAATCACCTCATTGCGGATGCGATCCTTCAGAGAAATCCCGAGCATAGCCGTTTCCATAGCCCGCTGAGCGACTTTGTATTTGTGGACTATGCCTACCGTTAGGGGCCATGTTTCGGCACCGTATTTAATAACAGGCATTGGTCGAAAACTTTTGACTTCCGGCATTGAGGAATTGGCGACATAAGTACTCGACGTAATTTCCCAAACGCTACCCAAGCCCAGCTCAGCCGTACACTTGGATCGCCCTGTAAAGGTCGAGATGTCCACTAGGCTTGGTCAACTGCGTCAGTTGGCTTCTTCCATAAGTCGATAAGTTTCAATCTCCGATTTTTCTCAATCGCACTTTGAATAGCGCGCGTATTAGAGAACAGGAGATCGTGCCGAACCAGTCTGCAATTTTTTTATTAAGCGCCCGATGTTCTTATGAAGTGGCAGGTGGTATTTCCCGTCGCTGTTCCATGAGCCTAAGGGTCTCCTGCAAAAGCTTTGCCCGTATGTCGCATGTAGCAGACTCTCGCTCCTTGCCTGAGGGCACCAATCACACTCTCAAGGTTCTGGTCAATGCTATTTGTCGTTTCCACAGTAGCAAGTCGCGCCTCCCTAAACGGTTTTATTCTGGCTAAAATAACAAAAAAAAACCTGTAATATATGAAACAATTCAAAATTTACTAAATCGTGTATTAAACTACATCTCGAAGTTTGGTGACCTCTACAAATTTTTAATCATATGAAATTAAGGAAGACGACTAAGTTGAAAAACTATCATTCTAATTTTATTAGTCCGTCAGTTAGATTGTCTAAAATGAGTAGAATGAATGTATTTTTTCCTTTTTCATAAATTGAAAAATACTAAAATTGTGACGTCACTACTAGGTAAGAATTGTACCTAATAGTGACGTTACGCGACACTTGAACGCACTGTATTTTCGTCATTTTTGTTTTAACGAACAACAGAAAAACTACGCGTACATTATTTTTCAATAATCTAAAAGACTAAATATATTTTTTTAGCCGTCTAGCCTATTCTGCATATCTTATGTATGTATATACTGCTACGCCGAATAGCGCTATAATAAATAAATAAATAAAATAAAATGCATTTATTTCAAGCACCATGGCTCATAAGGGTACAGATTACAATAATGAATTTAAAATAATAAAAATAATACTAACAACTAACACTTATATACAAATCTAGCCTATGCCAGTTTTTACATGTCTGTCGCAGCAGTGCGTTATATATGGACAATCTAATCTGGCCGCGATCATCGCCAGGACGGCGTTGGAGCTGCTCCGCACCCGCTGTACCATAGATGCGGCTCGAACGCGCATGGTGGCATGAAAGCATAGCGTGCGGGCCTCTGCAAACATGCCCGACGCACTGCAGTAGCGAGGCAGCCCCATCACCGCCCTAAAGGCGTTGTTATATTGGACGCGGAGTGCGTTGTATGCTTTCTGCGTGTAGCTAGCCCATAGGCTACAGGTGTACAGCGACGTGCAGTATGCTTTGAATAAAGTTAACTTTACGCCGCTAGAGCACCGCGCGAACCTGCGAGCCAACATGTTCGCCCTCACACACAACGCCCTCCGTTCCCGCTCCATGTCTTCATCATCTTTGAGGTCTGCCGTAACTACGTGCCCAAGATACTTAAAACTACAAACACGTTCCAAACGAGTCCCACCAAGCAGGACAGGTGGTATATTGGACAGTTTGTTATTGCCGGCCTCAAAAACCATGAATTTACTTTTTTCCACGTTATATTTCAACCCATGACTGACAGCGTACTCCTCACATGTTCGTAACAGCCGCCTGAGACCGCAAACTGACGCGCTCAGCAGGACCATGTCGTCTGCGTAGCTTAGATTGTTTACGCACACTCCGTCTACCTGACAACCGGCATGCTGCCTGCTGAGCGCCTCAATCAGCCCGTTCATATATAGGTTGAACAATGCGGGAGAGGTTAAGCCCCCCTGCCTCACCCCGCACTCCAACCCATACTCTTCAGACAATGCACCCGCCCATCTAACATTGTTGATCTGATGTCCATACCAGTACTGCAGGATTCTGATTAATTCCCTAGGTAATTTAATTAATTTAAGCTTTTCCCACAGCACTTCGTAGGACACCAGATCAAAAGCCTTTGAAAGATCGAGGAAGCAAGCAAAAACCGGGGTATCACGATCTGTATAATATCTGACGGTATGCTTAAGACACAGTATAGCACTTTCTGTGGACAGGCCAGGCCGAAACCCAAACTGGTTGTCGTGCAGGTGTAGATAATTATTCAACTGTGTATTAAGCATAGCGTCAAATACCTTTGCTATGATCGTAGCAAGAGAAATGGGCCTGTAGTTACTTCTATCAGCTAAATCACCAGTTTTGTTCTTCACTACAGGTACCACTATGGTCTTCAGCATATCCGTAGGCATATATGAGTGACTCATGCACAGATTATAAAACATAGCCAGTATTCTGTTTATATGTGGGCCGGCATGGTGCAGGTGCTCGATGCTCAGACCGTCATGGCCGGGAGATTTACCTCTCGAGATAGATTTAATTGCGCTCGCCACATTTTTAGCCGTAAATAAAGTTCCCAGCTTTTCATCCTCGGTCTGCTCATCGAGTATCACCTGCTTATTAGGACCCAGCTGAGAATGAACTAGAAAGTGGTTCTTAAAAATATTTGCTATGCCTCTCAGATCGCTCACACCCCCGACGCTCACCGGTATACCAGGTCGCACGTTTACTTTTTTCGTGCTACGCCAAAATCCCCGAAAGTTGCCACTGGCATGTTGTTCCGCCAGAGCATCCATTTTCAGTTGCTCTTCGTGAGTTTGGCACCACCTTAAGCGTGATTTGAATAGCCTGCGACTTGCACGCATTTCGTCAAACACTAATCCTATTCTAGGCTTTCCGCATGCCACCCAGTCTATGAACTTTGACCTGGCCTCCCGGTGAGCATCCGCGACATGTGCATTCCATCCTACCACTCGCCGCCCCTTGTCCCCCCGACCTCCGCCCTCTCTTTCACATACCGCTGCCTCAGACAAAGCTGTCACGATACGATCATACATATTATCAAGAATACGCCTATGCGCCGGGTTATTACAATAGCTATCAGCACATTTAGAGAAGTTGCTATCAAAATCAATGTCTCTTAACCTAATATACACCTCCTTGCCATAAAGAGCTACTTGCTCCTCAGACCTTTCACCCCAAACCACCTTATTGCTTGACAATACTCTACTAGATTGTTTAGGTATTATAAGTTGCAAATCGCACTCCATGACAAGTGGGAAATGGTCAGACCAATAACAATCATATTGCACATATACATTGCGCACAGAATTCACCGCCGCCTGGGTAAGGATACCGAGCATTTCTTTACAACATCATCAATTTGACCAAGACCAGGGATGGCAAAGTGGAACTGCTTGGTAATTCCCAGCTCTTTCATCCGATTTGAGACATTCATCTTTTCTTTGTAAGGAAATACCTTCAAGGTAGTCCTATTTGATTATAGTTCTATTCTGATGATGGAATCAAATTTTTATGGCACATGCATTCTGATTTGAGAGTTTCCTTAAGTAACTTGAACATTGTTTTGGGGGAGCCAACATTTTGATGAAGTGGACCTGATGATGAAGACTAGGTATGGCAAAGTGGAACTGGTCGATAAACCTAGCTCTACTTATTATCCTAGTTGTGACATTCATCTTTTTTATTTGATTTCTATTCTGATGATGGAGTTCTTGAAGAATTCAGAGAACTCCTTAAATTTGAACGGCACGTGCATTGTGATAAGAGTGTGTTCATAATTAGCTTGGGCATTTTCTTACTGTGGCCATCATTTTGCTGGAGTGAACCTGATGTTGATGATCAGGGATGGCATAATGAAACTGCTCGATAATTTCCAGTCTGTCATCCAATTTAACACATTGTTATTTTGTTTGTTTTAAAGGTCTACAAGGGAGTTCCGTTTGATTTTACTTCAGATGTAATTATGGAAGCGCTGAGACATTAAGAAAGCTCCTCAATTTTCAAACGTACACGTGCGGTGAATTGGTATTTTTGAAGTAATCTGGCTAACTCAAACAAATTCAAAATTTCACTTTTACCGGGAACCAAATGAAGTCGGTTTATTTTCTTAAAAATTATATTTTACCAGTTCACTATAATCTACTTAGAGATTTGATCAAATCGGTTAACTGTAGGTAAATGATATATTAGATTCTTGCCTTCGTCATTTCACGAAACCAGTTCAGAGATTTGATCAAATCACCGTATTATGTACCTACCATATTCCAGTTGAGACTTTATCATATCCCTAAACTTGTTTGGCGAAATGATAAAACTAATTGACTTTTAAGTTCGTTTCGTAAACTTACTGTCGTGGTTCAGGGATTTTATCAAATTCCTAAACAAATCTAGTAAAATGACAAAACGTTGCGCGTTTAGTGGCCGATTTTGTGATTTTACTAGACAGAGTCAGGGATTTGGTCATATAACTGAAACTTTCTAGAGAAATGATGAAATGGATTCGCCATTTTGTCATCCTGCGTGATTTGATCATATCCTTAGAGATTTGTTCAAATCTCTGTTTTGGTCATTTCCCTGCGACATATACACTCATTACAATTACAGGATGACCGTTAACCGCCACTTTAATCGCACACACTCTATTGCTATTACACTCGATCACAGATACGTCCGGGAACACCTCATTTCTCCATAGGAGACCAACACCACCGTAAGGTCTTCCGGTTAAGATTCCGGTTGCCGTGTCCACCGCTGACTTCCCCGTATATCCAAAAGAGTCATTTATGGTATCGAGAAACGGGAGGTCCTCCGGGAGTAGCCACAATTCCTGCAAGGCAACTAAGTCACATTTACGGCATAATTCCCTGACACCATCTATTGAGCGTTTTACCGACTTACAAAAGCTTGCGAATTTACAAAGTCGGTTATCATTAAATATTAATTTGATCTTTTACGTCAGAGGTACCTCTGTTCGAATATTCGTACTTATCGTTTATAAAACGTCTGAAAATTATATTTTCAGGCCAAAGGTTTTCATCCAAATACATTTTCAGTTTATTTTCCGACACGTACAACTTATATGCTTTGTAATCACATCGCTTCTTAATGTATATTTCTCGCAAGGATACTTTTTCATTCGTTTGCCTGCAAATGTATTGAATTATGTCTTGCTGCGTGGTACTCTTATGCACATTCGTAATCAGAACAGGAATTTTTCTTTCCGCTGCTTTAAAATTACATTGTGGGTCTCGAGCCACACCATATTTACCCTGAAAACGATATTTCAATGGTTTACGACGTTTTCCCGCCACTTGCCATCCATCATTCTCGACATTTTCCTGCTCACTTGTCGGCTGCTGAGTTTTGTTTATATTGACAATTGTAGATATCTCTGCATTCGATTTCACTGCTATATTCGAGTTGTTTACGTGAGATAACAGCTGTTTATGACGTTCGGCCGATCTTACTGTGTCAGAGTGTTCGGGTGCGCCGCTCGGTTCGACCGCCGTATGACTCGCCGTCGGCGCGGCAAACTCGACCTTATCGACGAGTGACCGTTGGTGCATCGCTGACTCATGCGTAGGTTTATGCATACCCACTCGCAAGGCAGTTTGACAAACGTTTTCTGTCCCAATGGCTTGATCACGCTCTTCAATCTTATCATGGCTATCTTTTAGGGTCGAATTACATAAAATACCCATAGGTCCGCTATCATGAGTGTCTAGAGTCCAGGCACCTCGTTTCAGATTCACGTTATACATCGGCGTAGGCGGTAAACAACCCTGTTGGGCTGCTAGAAACTCATTTTTAAGCCCCTTAAGTTGCTCATGGGTGGCATATGTTGCTTTGATTTCATCTAGTTCGCCTTGTAACCGCAGTATGTCCTTTAGCAACTTAGTACAGTCCAGGCTGTTAAAAAGAATAGGCGGCAAGCGTTCTAGTTGCCGCGCCACAAATACGGGGATCACGTCAGGTTCGGTTGATTTAAATACGTTTATTATGTCGATTAAATCCCTTTCTTCCTTGCCTTTACTTTTTCTCGTAATCTTACGTGCATCCGTCGGAATGGAATCAAACAACAAAGACTTAGATTGTTTGATTTCATCACCACTAAATGCCGACTTCAATATTCGTACTAGTGTGATCACATCCACTAACGACACTTTATTTTGTAGCTCGTTTATCACAATACGACACGAATTGCATTGTAACACTCGCACGTCCGACATTTTCGCAACGATTGTACGCGACCACCTGTGAGCGATGCGCGCGCGCGACGATATGCTATCTCAAAAATAAATTTATTTGAAAATGGAACTGTCAGCTATAGAATTTAAGGTACATAAGGTACGGTTTTCGGCTTAGCAGGGCAGTATAGCTCACTTATGTATAGGTGTGAAGTAGGTACCCTATTCATACTGCACTAGTTGTTAGGTTTCCGTCGTCCGGCAGCTTAATTTTTTTTTTTTTGAATTTTATGGCCTGGTAACTAGACCTTTAAGCCAACCGGCAGCTTAATAATATCATTACAGATTGCCAGCAATAGTTCTATCTGACGGCTTATTAGCCTACCAGGCGCGAGCGGCTGCAGTGGGCGGCGAAAAATCGCTTACATTTACATTGCGGGCCGACACCGCGCGCCTTCGGCTGTAGGTACTCGTAATGGGCTAATCGACTGGTTTCATATCAACTGGCGAATAACTTTTGTAATAAAAGGATTACAATTTAAAAATAAAATATTTCCAGTCGGATCTTCCAACCGGGGGAAAACTAGGCCTTATTAGGATTAGTCTCGTTCTGTTATGATGTTTCTGTCGCATATAGCTGTAAAATATGTAGGTTAAGTTGATCAAGTAGGTTAAGTCAATCATTTTAATAAATATGTCATTTTCGTTTATTTCTCATTTGACCAATCCCATAAAAGATTGGTCCATGGATATTGTAATTAATGTGCTTATTATTAACCCAATCCCAAAAGAGAGATTGGGCACATATTTCGTGTACACCGATCCCACCAAGCGATCGTACTATTGTTTATGTCATGTTGACAAAAGTGTATTATTGTTGTTAAATGTAAAACTACTACTAAAACGAATAACAATGTTCCCAATAAATAAACCCTGTTTCTCCCCATTTTTAATGTAATAATCATAAGCTTATTGATGGAATAAATATGTGCTACCTAGTATCGTCCACCCACCTATTTGGTAGACGCGGGGAGCGAATAAATAAGGGCCCCCTTTGCTCTTAAAGTCATTCAGTCCGTTATCGACCCGGTACCGCCGCGTACCGGATAGCATCAATCCGACCGCGATCGGACCTAGCTGAGTTTCTTGCTGGAATCTTCTCGGCTAGGTTAGGGGTAGCGAACCAGCAATAAAACTCCCAGTAGCTAGTTTTCTTACACACACCTCAGATTTGGTTGGACCCGGTCCAACCGATCTCTCTGGAGCGCAAACTCAGAAGGAGTATTCCAGAGTAGTAAATATCGTGTGATGTCGTGGAAGGGTCCTGGATTTTCCCCAGGCTACCATCCCACTTCACAGTCCGTACGCTCCAAAGCTCAGTGCATGGAGCCCCTGTCAGGTTCAAAAAAAAAAAAAAAAAAATCTTAAAGTCAGTTATTTACAAAGTCTTCGACTACTCCCACGCCTCTCTTCATTAGGCGTACAAGCGCACTAGCGCGCTTATAAAACTTACTATGAGTTTTATTTCATCCAACCTGGTATCCTGGTAACAAGGCGGTAACAAGAGGCAACGGGCAGCTGAGCATCGGCCAGAGGAACGGGTCTTCTATCTGCATAATTTTATGGAGATTAAAGTCTGCACTCCACAGTTTCCGTTCACGAAAAAGCACTATACATAGTCCTGCCCCTGACCCCCGAACGATACTTCAACAGCTGATAAGGTCAATGACTTTCAGTGCGATGCAAGTGGAAAATTTTCGAATTTCGATAAAAAAGTTCACTTTGCGTGGAACAGCTGATCTAATATGCATCTATCTCCATAAAAAGTGAACATTTCGTCGTATAGGCTTATACGAACTCTTCGTCTAATTTGGTTATCTCTGAGTCTTGTCAAACTCAAACAGTCAAACTTGGTTATGTCAAAATGAAATCAAATGGACTTTCAGTATTCTGGAGGTACATATATTCAGGAGTAGGTATACAGTAAGTGTAACTTACCTAACTACCTACCTCTACCTACCTTAAATCTAAAGTAGGTCCTTGAGGCATTGTACCTAGGATGCTGGCGGCATTTCCTCGTTGTATCGCAATGCTGATACGTTGTGCGAGAAAGCCACCAGCTCTTCGGTCACCAGTAACATCAACCAGACGTTTCGCGATTTCTACGAAAAACTTGCGTGCGCTGGGACCCCATCGACCAAGAGTTTCGACCCCGAATGGTATAAAAAGGTACTCTCTGCCCAGGCTCTTATATTTATTACGTTTTAAAATTTCGGCGCATTCAGCCGCTCCGCCCGCTTTTACATTAGTTCGTTGGAGATGGGACGGTGCCAGCGTGTATACACAGGTAGCATCCCACACTAGCATCCGTCCCAAACTCCAAGGAACCAAGGACACCCCATCAGGTCTCTTGCCATCATCCCTGAAAATGCCAGTCGGCTCAAGGAGAGCAGGCACGTTGATGGTGGCAAGAGACCGACGGATTATGTCATTAATAGTACGGTACGTAAAGGAAATAAAATTTTACAACTCCCAAGAGCGATATTATTTGTCGACGGTTAGAATACTCTTAGAACAAAGCGTAAAAAAAAAAGATAACAGATTTTGATATTGCTTTAGGAATTAAAAAAAAATTCGTTACCAACCTTTTAAATCTAAGGAAAAAATATACAAGAGGAAAATTTTTTCTTCAGATAATCGTATTTAACTATTTGAACGTCGCCTATCATTTAATAACATATTTGACCAGAGCTTATTTCAATATAATATGAAAACTTAAAAAAAAATATTACTCTTCGAAAACATTACGCAAGTGCTTTATGGTAACTGAAATGCATTTAAAATTATTAAAGATAACTATTAGAGCCCATTTCTAACACATTCATCAATAGCTTAAATTTATGTAGGCACTAGAATTTAAAAAAAAATCTCCTAGCCATAAAAAAAATCTCATAATTTTCAAGTCAAGGTCATTAGTTCAAAATCATTTAAATAGTATGTATACGGAAACTCTAAGGATTTCATCGAAAGATTCAACTTTTATTATCTTATCAATTCTAGGCGTAATTCAAATGCTCGAAGCTACGCGCGGGAATTAATGTCGCGTGTGTTCCGCGCGGAACGGGGGCGGTTTGACCAATCACATCACAGCCGGCGCGCCAGGCGCCTTTGCCTCTCGGTGAATCGGTACGTACTATCGGTAGGTCGTTGTATTTGCACTTGTCTCACTTGTCTGTCAATAACAACAAATAACATAACAATGATGTCGATAATATGACTACAACTGAGTGTTTACGCAAGATAGTTATATCAAAATGTCAATGTCGTGTGATAATATGTGATAATATGGGTCTGTTATGTTTTTATGAATAAGGCAGTTACACGTTATTGTCAGGGTCCTAATATTTTTGAAGCATTGAAAATGATCATATATTTATGAACTCGATTGTACAATTAAACACGAGTCGAGGTTTATATTATTGGTGGTGGCTTGTATATCTGTTTGCGTATTTATTTTTTGCGGTGGGAGGGTGGGAAGACTATTTGCATGCAAAAAATACGCAAGTAGGTACGACGGGTTGGCACTAATTGACTAGCACGTCTGGGTCGATGTCAGTGAAAAAGACTTAGATGTTTTTTTGCCGAAAGTGCAAAAAACATGGAGTTGTAAAAGACTCAAAATTTTGTGACGGAAAGTGCGATATTCATACATAGGTAAATTTAACAAAAACTTAGTTTTTTTACCAGAATTAGTGCGCTGGACTTAGTCAAATTTTCGATGGTTGTTGTGCTATGATGACACCTACTTTTTATGTTAGTATCGTATAGAACACGCTAAAATAAGCATGTTTTGTATGGACAGTTTTTTTCTAAAATAAAAAATGGCCGACTTATTTGACCCCAAAGATGAACAATTTTAGATCTTAGTTAAATTTTCGATGGTTGGTGTGCTATGATAACACCTACTTTTTTATGTTAGTATCGTGTAGAGCACGCTAAAATAAGCATGTTTTGTATGGACAGCTTTTTTCTAAAATAAAAAATGGCCGACTTGTTTGACCCCAAAGATGAACAGTTTTAGATCTTGGTAAAATTTTCGATGGTTGTTGTGCTATGATGACACCTACTCTTTATGTTAGTATCGTGTAGAGCACGCTAAAATAAGCATGTTTTGTATGAACAGTTTTTTTCTAAAATAAAAAATGGCCGTCTTATTTGACCCCAAAGATGAACAATTTTAGATCTTAGTTAAATTTTCGATGGTTGGTGTGCTATGATAACACCTACTTTTTATGTTAGTATCGTGTAGAGCACGCTAAAATAAGCATGTTTTGTATGGACAGTTTTTTTCTAAAATAAAAAATGGCCGACTTATTTGACCCCAAAGATGAACAGTTTTAGATCTTAGTAAAATTTTCGATGGTTGTTGTGCTATGATGACACCTACTTTTTATGTTAGTATCGCGTAGAGCACGCTAAAATAAGCATGTTTTGTATGGACAGTTTTTTTTCTAAAATAAAAAATGGCCGACTTATTTGACCCCAAAGATGAACAATTTTAGATCTTAGTTAAATTTTCGATGGTTGGTTTGCTATGATAACACCTACTTTTTATGTTATTATCGTGTAGAACACGCTAAAATAAGCATGTTTTGTTTAAAGTTTTTTTTCTAAAATCAAAAATGGCCGATTTAGGGTAAAAAGGGGACAATTGAAACTATTCAAATTTTTCGAAAACTATAATACCTACGCGTCTGACGCATCACTCTGAAAACATGACCAGCCATGTTTGAATACTTGGCCAGTACCACTCGAGCGCCGGTGCGTTACGGGAGTATCCACGAGCCAAAACAGGTTTACGCGGTGTAAAATAAGTATTTGTGTTTTCGTATATTTTCTTATAACTTCGTTCACTCTTGTATTTTGACGAATTAAATTATGTAGGTGTTATATTTAAGAATAAACGAATGTTTTTAACAGCCGTTGATCAGCGTTCGAGTCTTTTTATATATAATATTTGACTTTGAACTGAAAAATGTGGTGTGTGGACGACAGAAACAAATTGAAACGTTTCAATCGTCCTCGCGTTTTAATCGTCCCCAAAAGTAACCAACTTCGAAATATAAATAAATACATAAATAATAAATAAATAAATATTACAGGACATTCTTACACAAATTGACTAAGTCCCGCAGTAAGCTCAATAAGGCTTGTGTTACGGGTACTCAGACAACGATATATATAATATACAAATACATAAATACATAGAAAACATCCATGACTCAGGAACAAATATCGAAAAAAAAAAATAAGAATATAATATAATATAAGATTCTGTATTCGATGCACAAGTTTGTTCTTTCATTTTTCAAATTCACTTGTACCCGTAACGTAGGATCGTGGTGTTAATAAACGCGATTAATCCGTTCTTCTCTTCTCTTCAGTGTTTAATTTCAATGAATAAAATCGCGGTAAGAGAAGACAATATTATTCACTTGTGTAGTTTTTGACCTAGTTGTTAAATTATAGATATTCGATGTTTTTTATACTGATTTTTTGAGAATATGTGACTTCATAAAAAGGAGGTTCTCAGTTTGACCCGTATGTTTGTATTTATGTTTGTTTTGTACACGATTATCTCGCGTTCGGCTAAACTGATTTTGATGCGGTGAGCACAACTACTTTGTTTTATGTCACATAAAAAACATAATATGTTATTTTATTTTGGTATATCGCCATATAGCAACACTTGTTACAGAATGTTTTATATGTTGATTTGATATTTTTGACATATAATAACACATATGTCAAGCATATTAATACATTTTTCATCACATCTGCTCGTAAATGGTGATATTATATGCAAGCATACTTACACTTAAAGAGCTGTATTATTCCCATGGTTTTAAAGGATTCTCATACTACTTTACCGCCCGCCCGGAGCTCGCGGAGGACCTGCCCCCCACGCGCTCGCAGCATGTAGTCACTCCGGAGTACTGTAGACTGTGCAACTACACTACCGCTTATCATTATTGTTTCTTTACCTGTAGAGAGTTTATTTTTTTCCTCGCAAATGTGATGAAAAACATTGTGTGTACCACGGGCAGTAAGGGCATTACTAACTCGGGTCCACAGACAAGATAACCTAAAGACGTAGCTTTATACGATTATTTCATTCAAACAGACGCTGCCAAAAATGCAGGGGTGCGGGTGGCGTAACGTCCACTTACTGTGCTGTGATTAGTCGTTTCAAGGTCAAGGAGGCGTGAAACAAAAATGTCCGCTGGCCGCGAGTGACTTCGGAATATCGATAAAAGTATCGATGAATTGAAGCGTCTATCGCTCTCACAGTTAAATAATTGCCAACCAACAAAAACATTCGTCTATTATTCGTTTTCGTTAATTTAAAATATTCTGATTTAAAGTGCCGAGAACATATGATACTGCTTGGAGCAGGAAACCAATCATGTGGTCGTTTTGTGGCATTCATCCACATTTCCTTCATGGTTGGACATTTCGGAAACCTTAAAGAGAGGATACACATTTTAGTTAACAACATAGAATCAGAGGAAATATTTAAAATTATACTTTAAGAACACTTTACACAAAAACTTAATTCATTTAAGAATAAATACTATTTAATTTAACCGTAATTATTTTATCGATAATAAACAAACAGACAATATGGATATCACTAGTTCGGATAGACTCGTGGAGTATGTTGCTCGTTACGATTGAGAATAAAGACTTTTTAATTTATCCGTAATTACCTTATCGATAGTAAAGAAACAGACACTATGGACATCTCTAGTTCGGACGGAATTGGGGCATACGTTGCTCCTTACGCTAGACAAGGAAAGAGTTATACTTCGGGCAAAGTATTAGAAAGAGACTTTGTAAAAAGATATCAACGAGTTCACTAGATTTCACGCTTGAACAATTTTTAATTTGAATTGAAATTTAAAAAAATCTGCTTACCTGTGAAACGAAATACCATCTTTTTGTACACCAGATGTTTTTGTGTTCTTGCCACACAATTTTACGCAACAATAATGCATTTTGCATGTCGTTAATCACGTTAAAACCTCCGTAATACCACAATGTTACCTGCACGAACGACGGCCGCAGACTAAAGTTAGCAAAGGGGGCGTGTCTCTAATATGGAGTGAATTCACCGTATGCGTGACAGAGGGGGTCGCCCGGCTATGCTACGTCTTTAGGTTATCTTGTCTGTGCTCGGGTCATTTAAAGCCCTCCGCCTACGGCGTCGGGCTTCAATAGACCCTCGTAAGTAATGCCCTTCTTACCGCCCTAGATGCACAATGTACTATTAGCAACAACTGATTAACGAGGTCGCCTACTACTAAAATGGTATACATGTTTAAGTAAGTATACATAATAAAACAATTTAAACTGATTATTTTAAGCTAGAAATATAATATAATACTTTATGGCGTCTATTACTGAATATTACATCCCGATGTCTGCATCACTCGTTGTCTCGAATTGTGTGGGAATGGTTATGATTGAAACATTGTTATAGGTGAAACAAGCACTTTTGTATGAAACATAATTATGCTTATTTCTGCGATTCTTTAAAGTTATATCTTATAATTGCATTAAAATTACTTTGTTTAAGGTAACTGTATAATGTAGCAGCGACAAAGAAGACTAAAAGAGCTATATTTTTTTGTTCAAGTATTTTTATCGTTTTTTTTCAGATGCTCATAAATTGAGAAATGTTTATGTAATGCTTGCGAACTTCTGATGAGCTCATTGTATGCAGAGGAAGTTATGAAAAAGATAAAAACAAATATAAGTACTTTAATTGTGCCGAAGATATTTGAGTGTTTCAATTGACCTCACATAGTGTTTCAATTGACAGTCATGTGGGGTCAATTGAACCACATTGCCCTATTTTCTTTATTACGTCATTGTCAAAAACTATGCATTATAGACCATCCAAATATATTTTATTTAGGAACCAGATAACTAACCATGAAGTTTTTGTGCGGACATCTTTCAACTCATAAAAATATGACGGTCACAGACGGTTAAAGGCAAATTGTTTTTATCGTCCCCAGTCTACCCTATTTGACTCGAAAGATAGAAGATATTTTACGACAGTCAAATTTTCTAGCTGGCATCCCCGGTATAGTCGTGGCAGAGGCAGACCGAGAAAGAGATGGCGGGACGACTTGGATGCGTTTCAGCGGTATTGGTGGGATCTTGCCCAGCACAGGGAGGATTGGATAAGGAGAGGGGAGGCCTTTGCCCAGCAGTGGGACACAAAAACAGGCTATTACAAAAAAAAACGATGGGTATCGTGCTATGATGACACCTACATTTTATGGTAGAATTTTGTAGAACACGCTAAAATAAGCATGTTTTGTAAGGACAGTTTCTTTCTAAAATAAAAAATGACCGACTGATTTGACCCAAAAGATGAGCAATTTTATGTCTTGGTAATATTTTTGATGGTATGATTTTGACAGCGAGCGAGCAAGACCTTCCCGGGCAGAGCTTCGCTCCCGCCTTAGACTTCCAGGTTATTTATTTTTAATAAGGGAAGCGAAGCTCTCGCCTTAGTCTTCTAAGCTAACCAAATCCGTGTCGGTTCTGCCCCGGAGGATTTGCTCGCTCGCTTCGCTCGCTCGCTGTCTAAAGTGACAACCAACAGCCAGCTGTGAAGTTATCTTATTTGGACGGATAAAAAAAACCATCGTAGACTAAGGCGGGAGCTGCTCCTGCCGGGTGCAAGACCTAAACCACCAAACACCATGTGTCCCCCTATTTAAACAATGGCATATTTTGCCATTACCGTGTTTGTACATAAGGGATATATGCATTTTTGTAAACAACCACCAAACTTCATTCAAAACGCGAGGTGCAATTATGAATAACAGACAGACCCGACAAAACATTATGGATTTATTATACAAGCCACGTGCTCATAAAATGATTTATGATAAGAATGCTTTTAAGGTACCCACATATTCTGCAGCGAAAAGATAGAAATGTTTATGTTTGATTGCTGGATTAGTTATGTGGATGCTTCGGACTTTCTATGTGCCCATATTGATGGTATTAAAAAAGCAAAAAACCGCTATGACCGCTTCGAATTAAGACAATTATGCACGCAGTATATCGCCAGTAAATATCCCGATTTTTACAAAATATACACGGATGGCTCAAAAGATGAACGTGGTTCCGGGGCCGCTTTTTTTGACGAAGTTCTGAATCTTGCCATGCAGTTTAGTGTTGATGCTCATGTTTCCATAATGACCATTGAGCTTCTGGCTATTGTAGAGGCATTAGCCTACGTGGAATCCATAGATGCAGTTAATGTTGTTATTTTGACGGATTCCAAGAGCGCTTTACAACATATAGCTCGATGTACCTCGACCGTTCGAGGAACACCGACAGCTTATTTAATTTTAGACCTCATCCGGAAGCTCAAGGCCAAAAACAAAAACATAAAACTTCAATGGATACCCTCTCATATTGGTATTGGTGGCAATGAAGTTGTGGACCGACTAGCGAGGGAGGCATCCTCGGAAGGTACGATGATACAGGTGGTGCCCTTTTTTACCGAGGCATTGGCGCAGGTTAGAATACACTGGAAGAACCTATGGAAAGAGTTTTTCGATAAGCGGTCCCAGGAAAAGGGTATCTGGTACAGGACGATTCAACCTGAGCCGTTACAATCGCCATGGATAAGCCAGTCTTCTCTAAAACGCCAAGATATTGTAATAGCGATGAGACTTCGCTCCGGACACATTCCAACAAATAAGTTTAAATTTCTGATGAAGAAATCTGATAATCCCAACTGCCCACACTGTGGGGTCATTCAGGACGTGTACCATGTGTTGATGGAGTGTGTTCGAGAGGAACCTCGTCGCTTATCATATGAAATAGGATACTGTAATCATTTATTATCCTATCCAGAGTCGGATGAATCTAAATTATTATATAGTTTATATAAAAAATGTATTTAGTTTATTAAGTTAATATATATAAGACACCGTATGGAGCGGCATGATCGTTTACCGACCAAGCTCCTTAAAATTTAGATAAAAAAAAAAAATGCTTTTAATATGTGTATAATTATTTATAATAAATTACCTGTTGACATAAAATTCCTGCAAGGCAATAGATTTAAGAAGACTTCTTGGCTTTTAGACCATTGCTTCTACAGTGTTAAAGAATATTTAGAATATAGCTGACATATTTATTTTAATTATTATTAATATTGAATTTTTATTGACATTTGCATTCATTACCTACCACAATTGTTTTTTGTTTTTTATTTTTATTTTTGGGTTTTGTTCATAATTTACACATTGTTTCATGCATTTTTATCTATCTTGACATATTTTTTATAATTTTAGATATAATTATTAAGACATAAAAGGTTAATATATTTGTATATAGTACTGTAAATACTGCACGCTATTCGAAATATTTGCACGCCTGCATGCAGGTTGAATGCACTGGACTTAACCATTCTAACTGTAAGACCCACTATACTGTGTTCGATGCAAATAAATACTTTGAATCTTTGAATTAAAATTGTTTATCTTTCAGGTCAAATAAGTCAGCCATTTTTGATTTTAGAAAAAAATGTTCATACAAAACATGCTTATTTTAGCGTGTTCTACACGATACTAACATAAAAAATAGGTGTCATCATAGCACAACAACCATCGCAAAATTTTACTAAGATCTAAAATTGTTCATCTTTGGGGTCAAATAAGTTGGCCATTTTTTTATTTTAGAAAAAAACTGTCCATACAAAACATGCTTATTTTAGCGTGTTATATACGATACTAACATAAAAAGTAGGTGTCATTATAGCACAACAACCATCGAAAATTTAACTAAGATCTAAAATTGTTCATCTTTGGGGTCAAATAAGTCGGCCATTTTTTATTTTAGAAAAAAACTGTCCATACAAAACATGCTTATTTTAGCGTGTTCTATACGATATTAACATAAAAAGTAGGTGTCATCATAGCACAACAACCATCGAAAATTTTACTAAGATTGTTCATCGTTGGGGTCAAATAAGTCGGCCATTTTTTATTTTAGAGAAAAACTGTCCATACAAAACATGGTTATTTTAGCGTGTTCTATACGATACTAACATAAAAAGTAGGTGTCATCATAGCACAACAACCATCGAAAATTTTACTAAGATTGTTCATCTTTGGGGTCAAACAAGTCGGCCATTTTTTATTTTAGAAAAAAGCTGTCCATACAAAACATGCTTATTTTAGCGTGCTCTAAACGATACTAACATAAAAAGTAGGTGTCATCATAGCACAACAACCATCGAAAATTTTAGTAAGATCTAAAATTGTTCATCTTTGGGGTCAAATAAGTTGGCCATTTTTTTATTTTAGAAAAAAACTGTCCATACAAAACATGCTTATTTTAGCGTGTTATATACGATACTAACATAAAAAGTAGGTGTCATTATAGCACAACAACCATCGAAAATTTAACTAAGATCTAAAAGTGTTCATCTTTGGGGTCAAATAAGTCGGCCATTTTTTATTTTAGAAAAAAACTGTCCATACAAAACATGCTTATTTTAGCGTGTTCTATACGATACTAACATAAAAAGTAGGTGTCATCATAGCACAACAACCATCGAAAATTTTACTAAGATCTAAAATTGTTCATCTTTGGGGTCAAATAAGTCGGCCATTTTTTATTTTAGAAAAAAGCTGTCCATACAAAACATGCTTATTTTAGCGTGCTCTAAACGATACTAACATAAAAAGTAGGTGTCATCATAGCACAACAACCATCGAAAATTTTAGTAAGATCTAAAATTGTTCATCTTTGGGGTCAAATAAGTCGGCCATTTTTGATTTTAGATAAAAACTGTCCGTACAAAACATGCTTATTTTAGCGTGTTCTACACAATTCCTCCATATAAAGTAAGTGTCATTATAGCACAACAACCATCGAAAATTGACCAAGTAGTTACTTCTGGTACAAAAACTAAGTTTTTTAAATTTACTTATGAATATCTCACTTTTTGTCAAAATAAAATCGAAGTCTTTTACGACTCCTATGTTTAAAAAAAAATCTAAGTCTTTCACTGCGTACCCTTTGAAAGGACACATCGTCTGTCTAATATCGGTCTAAATGAGGTTTCTTTAGAAATAGTGATTAAACAGTATTTGAATAAATAATTTTATACTACTCTACGCGTGCATTTAATATTTTATTTAAAGAAGAAAACAATTTTGCTTTAGGTACCAATATGGATTACAATTTAAAATTAACAAATTAATATTTACATTACAGATCATAATTTAATACGTAGCACAAACGAAATGTAAGAAACGCGTTGCGTAATCGTGATGTGATGTGATTGGTCGCACAGCACGGGCCGTAGCGCGATAGACTATCCCGCTCAAATCTCTTCGAGTTCAAATTATGATGCGAACTGATAAGATCATAAAATTTAGAGCTATTGATGTATTTCTTATAATTTCGGTGTATGCATTTCTATAATACTAATGAACAAAATGTACCAACTTGAAAATTTCTAGATTTTTATTGAAGTTAACAGAAGACCTTAAAAGTTGAATTCTTCATATAAATTGAAACTATTGATGAATACGTTAGACATGGAACCTATTCGTTATCTACATAATTTTTTAACACATTTCAGGTACTTGGATGTACTTAAGTATTTTTTTGGAGAAAATATGTAGGTTTTTCTCGCTTCAAGAAAGCTTTCGACAAATTTGTTATAAAATGACAGGTGACATTCAAATAGTTTAATCCAATAATATAAAGATAGAAAATATGACTTGCATAATCTTTCCTTGATTTTACACGCGTCGGTAACAAATACCTATATTTTACCCAAAGCTTTATCTAAAACAGTTAGACAATATTTTTCTCGATTAGTCTAAAGTGTACTCTAATAGGTAATTCAAAAAAAATCGACTTGTGAGTTATGTTATGTTTAGGGGTCATTATACTCTTCGCGTATTCGCCTATAAGAGACGCATGTCTAGAAAAACGGCCTATACAGTAACTGTAAATACATACATTACAGTTACTAAATACAGAATAAGCGAGGCCAACTAACACTTGATCATAAAAATTCGTCATTTATACGTATCGTAACATATATTTAACATATATTAATCTAAATGTAATGGTCGGTCTAAATTTAATCATAAATACTTGATCGGTTATTTTATATTTATACGAAATGCAGCGCCACAGTTCCTAGGGAAAACTTTTGATGGCTTATCAGCGGTTAGTGACAAACTTTGAAGAATGCAATTAAAAGTACTTAATCGCGTCGGCGGCCCGTGCCTAGCTGCACAAGCGAGCGCTGCAAGATAAATAAAGGACAGGATCTTATGTCCAAAATCACTTTATAAACAAAGATAATGGTTTAATTTTCCCTGTCTGATTCTAGAGTACATTGTGATACACGTGTGCTATTATGGTCATTATATACGAGGTGATATTGTGCGCGCGACCGGAAAGCGAGTGCGCAATAAGGAAACCGATGTGTACAATGACCATGCACACACGTTTCATACGATGTTTTTCAACACACTTCTGAGGAATATAATCAAAACTTTTATTTGTGGTTTTTAACTTTTGTGTAAAAATACGTTGACTTAATTGTCAGAATCATGTCAGAATGCCTGCAAGCTAATTAGTATATGAGTTTATCATAATAATATAGCGAGAAAACGATCACAAATGTTTTACATAAACAAGGTACCTCGCCGCGCCATTTGAGAGCATTTTATTCGTTTGAATGATATCATTTTCAAATTTGAAGCACCAAACAGCCAAAATAACAAAATTAAATAATTTTCATCACACTTGCTCGCTAATGGTGTTATAACGCGCAGGCGTATAGAGGCGGTTAGAGCCGATTTAGTCCCCTCGGGAGTTATGGATTTTAGTACAATAACTCCCGAGGGAGTTATGAGTTTAGTTTTAAAAAAAATTACTATTATTTTACAGATTATTTCAATTTATTTTAGTTTTGAATATCGGTACAATCTGGCAGCATGACTAAACAAGTTCGAAATCTAAACGCAGTTCTTAGTAATTATCTGTGGAATGTAAAAAACTTGACAATGTCATTTGTATATTTGTTTTTTCCCTTACAAGTGTGATGAAAAACATTGTATGCATCACGGTCGGGAGGATTACAAACTCGAGTCATTCAAAGCCCTCCGCCTGCTGCGTCGGGCTTCTAACAGACTCTCGTTAGTAATCCTGTACTTACCTCCCTAGATGCACAATGTACTAATATATTATGTTTTCTCAAACATGCAATGAAATTTCGTCATTACGTTCGTTACAATACTTAGGCTTCAAAGCATCACGTTGCTGGTGGGTCAACTCTAGACAACTATAATGGGATTTCATACAAAATTGAAGGCCTTAGGCCAGAAAGCAATATTTTTTTAATTTTTATTCCATATAGATTTGTGACACAGCAACATGGCTTTTAGCCATTATTTCACATTATATTCTGCCACTACGTTTATATATAAAAAAAACAATGAAATATATTTTGCAGTTTTGTTAATATAAAATCGACGTCGACACAACGAACCTTGCCGTTTTGTTTCAATGATGACATTTTGCCAAAATATATTTTACAGTTTTATTTATATAAAACGGACATCGAGATGAAAATAAAGTATAATACATTATTAACAAGTTCCAACATTTAGAAATATATCATTAAATCATTTATCTCCAACTGTCAGACTGTCCAAAGTGATACCTAGGTACCGCATCGTTGGCCACGGCCGCCGTGGCGAGTATAGCGGCTTCTCTGAAAGAGGTCCTTCGCGCTGTCACCAGGGTTTCGTCCGCGTAACACACCATATCGAACCTAGGTTATATAAATAAGAAATGATTACATATAACTAGGAATTTATGCTCTCTAGCTGCCGTGGTCGGGTGGCTTAGTGGTTGAGGCGTGTGCTGCGAATACAAAAGATTGCTGGTTCAATCCCAGCCCTGGGTACTGGAGGCCTTGATCGCTATTTCTGTAGTAGGTATATAACATGTCTTTCAATTTATAATTTATATGTAGTAGTGTGACTATGTACTTAAAAACAGAAATAAAAACGTGGTACATGAACATAATTCTTTGATGTATGTCCAATATATCAATTCCCTCAAAATTTAGTCAAATTATCATGTGATATAGAAGATAAACAGATCAATTTTAGGTACTTACAAATTAAATTAAATGTTTTGTGACTTTTGAGTCCTAAAACGGTGTGTTTCAGAGGCAAAACAAATTATCCAATTTGTTTCGTCGATAGCGTTTTGTTCGGATTACGTGCCCGGGTAATTTGCCGTATCGATGTTTCTGCCTTGATACCTACATACATTATACATAACTGGTCGGTCTGCACCTGTTGTGCCAGTAATTGACTACGTGGTTTGTTATCGCTTTGCATTATTGCGTCACATTCGTTAGATTAGATATATTGAAGAAATAGATGCGACACGATAATAAAATAATAGCTGAATTGCGGCCAGTTATGTCAGCACAGGGATGACGACTAGGTTGATAAACTATTATTCTATTTATGCTGTCAGTATCCAAAATTATTAGACACGTTTTTTGTTCCTTTTAAGATAATTAAATGGACCAAGATGAAGTACCTCAAAAATCCAGGGTGGGGCTGGTGACGTCATTATTAGGTAAGAATTGTACCCAATTGTGGCGTCACGCGAAACTTTAATGCACTGTATTTCCGTCATATTTAATTTTACGAACATAAGAAAAAATACATATCGAATATTTTTTTAATAATCTTACAGATGGACTAATTACATTTTTTTTGTCGACTAACCTATTATCAATAGCCCTCTGCTTCGTTCTCATAAATTTTTACGAAATTTGCTGGCAGAGGATTTCGGGTTAGTGCCAATAATAAGTAACTATCAATTCAGTAACTGGTTAGACGACTAAAAAATCTATTCAATGCGTATGTTAGATGAATTCTCGGAGTCGGTTAAAAAGAGGCAACATCGTAGTGTCGTCCCTTTCAAATGTAAAATGTATAAAAAAACGGGACGACACTACGATGTTGCCACTTTTTAGGGTTCCGTAGTCAACTAGGAACCCTTATAGTTTCGCCAAGTCGGCCTGTCTGTCCGTCCGTCCGCGGATAATCTCAGTGACTGTAAGTACTAGAAAACCGTAATTTTGTACAAATATGTAAGTGGTAAAATAAAAAGTGGTTATTTTTTTAGGGTACACGTAAATTAGGGGGTGATTTATTTTCGTTTCTACCCTAAAGTGTGTACATTCGAAAAATTTTGAGGGTTTTCAAAAAACAGTTTTTGATAAAGTGAATATCTGGTCTTGAGGATCTTGGCGTGTACTTGGACAGCACTTTGAGTTGGAGGGCACAGGTTGCTGGAGTAAGCCGGAAAGTAATGGGCTCCCTCCATTATCTTAATAAGCTCAAACACTTTTTGCCTATTAGTACGAAGGTGCTACTGGTCAACACCTCAGTTTTGCCCATAATCGATTATGGTGATGTGTGTTATCCGGACTTGAACGAGGAACTTCTGGATAAGCTGGATCGCCTTCTTAACAACTGTATCCGTTTCATCTTCTGTCTTCGGAAATATGATCATGTGTCTTCCTTCCGTTCTCAGCTTGGCTGGCTTCCTATTCGTCAGCGACGTAATATTCGCATGCTTTGTACGCTCTTTTCTATTCTCAATGACCCGCATTCTCCCACATACCTCAAGTCTTTATTTCATTATTACGGCGTGTCTCGTGATCGTCAACTTCGTTCTTCTGGAAATTTGTCCCTTTCCATCCCTGTCCACCACACTGGTTTTATGTCAAACTCCTTCTCTGTTACAGTGGCGCGCCTGTGGAACACCCTTCCCCTTAATGTCAAGGAATCACCTAGCAAATGTGCCTTTAAAAGGTCTGTCCGTGCTCTTATTGCTAGCAGATTGAAAGTTTAGAGTTTATTTTCGATGAATCTCGTATTTATCTATATGTATGTATGTATGTATTTATGTATCTATATATATCTAAATGTATTTATGTTTATATAATGTATTTACTGTATATGTAATTAATATTTATAGATTGACTTGTTCTTACTATTTCGGTTTTGACTATTACTAGCACCGCCCACAAATTTTCTGTTTTGCCTTAAGGTTGACTGGTAGAGAATGCCTTCTGGCATTAAGTCCGCCTTTTGTACGTTAAGGTTTCTTTTGTGCAATAAAGGTTAAATAAATAAATAAATAAATAAATATTTTCGGATATAATCGCTCCAGAAGTTTACAAAAATGTGCCCCCCCTCTAACTTTTGAACTATGAGTTCAAAAAATATGAAAAAAATTACAAAAGTAGAACTTAATTAAAACTGTATTGGAAAATTATTTTGGACTTGATTGGTTAAACGGTTTTTGAAAAATTGTACAAAATAGATTCTGAATTAAGTTTGTAATTTAACCGTAAATGCAAACGTTTTTTATCTTGAGTACTTAATTTATCATCCCGCACGAATATTCCTTCTAATAAAAAAAGAATGATTCAAATCGATCACGAAAGATTCAAAGTTACCCCCGAAAACCCAACATGCGTAACCCGTCTAGTTTGTATACATTAGTAACCCAATTTCCCGAGAGATGACGCCGGAGTTGATGGGATCGAGACGGATGTGATGAAAAGTCATCATCGAATTGTAAATTATTATAAGCATATTGAGCATGGTATCTATTTAAACACTTATTAAGGTTGCCTATTGTGACGGACGGTAAACTACGGAACCCTACACTAAGCATGGCCCGACATGCTTATGGCCGGTTTTTAATTTCTACCTTTTTCTGTCGCACTGTAAACTGAAAATCATAATTAAACTCCATCAAATCTACTAATAACTGAATGACACTGCCAACTTCAGTATAACATGCCAGAAGTAGTACCGCAGGTGAAGAGCATATTATTATTGTAGACCCCATTTTCTGTTAGTACCTATAAAGGGTATAAACGCTACATATATTTATGCAGAGCGATAGCTGATAATATCAAGTAGGTACCTCTAAAAATGCTGTATTAAATACGACTTATTTACTTTATACCGACTACCAGACGTTGGTTATGTATCTAAGTATTTTTATATATTACTTAAAAGAAAATAGGGGGCTTTAGTATTTGGTTCATTCGTGATAAATATGAACAGTAAACAGTACCTAGGTAATGAATTTCTGGGCAACTGACTTGCAAGAGGTTGGCCACGTACTGTAAGATTATTAAGACAGGGTATAAGACTATAACATTTAAAACTTTCGCGATTTAAACACATATTTAAACATAATAATTAAACGGGTCTAACGCGAAATAATTTGTTTACCTTATTTACCGACGTTTCGACACAGGTTTCACTGGTCGTGGTCGCGGCCGCGACCATGACCAGTGAAACCTGTGTCGAAACGTCGGTAAATAAGGTAAACAAATTAATTCGCGTTAGACCCGTTTAATTATTATGTTTAAATATAGGGTATAAGACTATTTGAAAATAATTGTATTTTCTCCAATTGTGATAGGAGTGTCACGGTAGAAATTTTGTCCTATTGGTTATTCGATTTTTGTGGCAGTATGTCTGGACAAAAACGTATTCGGGTTGGACTGTAGCAAAGGGGGGGCCGGGACTTAGAATATTTTTGGTCGAGGTGGTGTCATTATAACACTATTTTTAAATGATTGTAATGTGTAGATGGCGTCAAAACAAGCATCTTTTATTGGAAAAACTTTTCTCTAAACTTAAAAATGGCCGAGTTAGAGGCCTTCAAAGGTTGAAGTTTTTGAAGGGACTTGTAAAATTTTCATCGAGAGTGGTGTCATTATAACAGTATTTTTAAATGATTGTAATGTGTAGATGACATCAAAACAAGCATCTTTTATAGGAAAAACTTTTCTCTAAACTTAGCGAGCCGAGCGAGCGAAGCGAGCGTGCCGCGGCAGCGGCCGGCGAAGCGCCAAAACCGACTTTTTTTAATAAAAAATGCTTTACAGAATGGCACCTTAAGGAAGGTCGGTGTAGGTACGACGACGAGCGAAGCGAGGAGGAGTGTTAGGTAGAACTGCGACCTTACAGCGCGCGAGCCGAGCGAGCGAAGCGAGCGTGCCGCGGCAGCGGCCGGCGAAGCGCCAAAACCGACTTTTTTTTAATAAAAAATGCTTTACAGAATGGCACCTTAAGGAAGGTCGGTGTAGGTACGACGACGAGCGAAGCGAGGAGGAGTGTTAGGTAGAACTGCGACCTTACAGCGCGCGAGCTGAGCAAGTAAAAACTCCCAGCTCATTTTAAAACATCAACCTTTGAAGGACTCTAACTCGGCCATTTTTAAGTTTAGAGAAAAGTTTTTCCAATAAAAGATGCTTGTTTTGACGCCATCTACACATTACAATCATTTAAAAATAGTGTTATAATGACACCACCTCGACCAAAAATATTCTAAGTCCCGGCCCCCCCTTTGCTACAGGTCAACCCGTATTCGTGTATGTTGACCAAGTTTATACAAATTTGACTGAAATTCATTATATGCTGAAAATGTGCCAAAAAAATATGAGGCCAGATAAAAATGTCTGATGCCAGACCACGCAAAAAAAATGTCAGATCTGGCATATTTAATGCCAAGACTTTGATTTAATGGCAACACTGGAGGAATGAAAACATTTGAGCGTTCAAGACAGACGTAAGATGCCGAATGAAGTGGAGTGTCACTGTCAATGTGTCATGGTCGGTCGCTATAAATCCACAATGGATACCACCATAATGGCCGCTCCACACGATGGGCTATCATGGGCCATTATACAGGACGTACCTATACAGAAGAATTGGATGACAGTATTGCGTAACCCCTCTTACTCATAACTGCGTAACAAAACAAAACGGAATAGGTACGAAATGTTGTTTACACCATTACACTACACCTGAAGTTTCACTAGTACAAATCGAAAATTTCTACCAGAAAATAGTTTAATTAAATATTAATTTGCGTGACTGCTTTTTTTTAAGTCTGTTTGTTTAAAATAAGCATTTAAATATTGTATTTAATATTACTATTCAGTTATGTACTTCCGTGAATTTTTTCGCCTAAAATATATTTTCTATTTATGAAACCTTGTGTGGTAATGGCAAGACTGAGGTAGATTTTATAGCATTGAATTATGATTTCCAGGTTAGTTATAGCCTAATCAGTCCCAGTCTTAATCGCGCTGCGCGCATAATTATTCTGGACAATGACAACTCGCGCTCTGGACGGACACGAGTATGGATTTTGTTTTGGTGCAAAACGAAGTACGTGCTCGATAGACGTGACCAGTGCCGCTACTGCGAAGCAAAAGGCTTTTAAAATCAGACAAAGAATAACCAATAACGTAAATACTGCAGTTGCAATCGTAAACAATTTAATTTTATTTCTACTTACTTAATTTTGCAGTGATTACATTTTGTTTCTCTTTGAGAAACACGAGAAATGATACCAGGAAAAATAATGTTTATTTAATGTATTTACCCCCTCATTTATAAAAAAAGTCAACAGGTTTTAGTTAAATTATGTTTTCTAAATTATGTTTGATGTTTATTTATGTTATGAATAACGCCATTAGTAATTTATATTGAATTCGAATATTGGAGGGGGATTCGACGTACCAAAACTGACATATGTATGAGTATTCGTCGAACATACAGGATACTTTTTTATGACATACTCGTACCTAGGAGACAAATGAACTGACGGGCGACGGCAAACGGATCGCCTGATAAGCAATTACCGTCGCCTATGGACCCTCGCAACACCAGAAGGGTTGCCGTTTTAACGACTAATCACGACGTGCGTCACTTTCACACTTACTTACATACTTGTTAGAACGTGACAGCCATGGTCATTAGTCGATAACAACCCGATCATAATAGACTAGCAGGGTGGTTTCAAGCGCGTTGCCGGCCTTTAAGATATGAAAATACTATTTTCTTGAAGGACATGAAGGTTTGATGGTCGTATCGGACCGAAAATACCGTGAGCAACAGTTTATTTTAAACCCGATATGATATCCTATTTTGTTCAATTATAGCAAGTAGTTCGAATCATCCCAAATGTTTTAAACAAATAGTTGAGAAAGTGATGAAGACTTGACTCATGATGATTATTTATATAATTTAAATACGCATCGTAGCATATATGTATACGCTCAGCCAGTGTATAATATAATCAGCAAGTATAGGTAACTAAATAGAACGGCAGATTCAGAAATAAGTAGACTATAAAGTTATTAACCCAGGCTAGCGTCAGTACAATCTTCTATGCTCGTAACGTAAAGAGGAACATAACGTATGGAATATTGATAATTTTTTAAACGAATTTGCGAATAAATTGAAAGGTTCCTGTAAAATTCAGCGTCAGGAATATAGTCCTCCCCACCCTAAGTGCATTAGGTACCTACCTTTAATTTGGTGCCTGCTCAAAAACGGGAGAAAGATAAGTTATAAGAAATTTATATATATTATAAAATTAATGTAGGGCGGCTATCCGAAAAGCGACGTTAACGTTTAAATACGAGCAAAGGGTGCCACCCGCAGCTCCGGTATTACGGCGGCAGGACGGTGACCGCATTGCCGCTATTCACTAACATTACGCAGCGCATCACTTACGAGTATATCGGCCAGTGTAGGTCTGACTTCGTTTATTCGTATTTGTAAAGTATATTGGCGCCATATTATGTTGGGGACGACTTTCGTGACGAGACAAATATTTGTGATTATGATGGATGCGCCGCTCCGCGCCTCTACCGATTGACGTCTGCACTTCATAATCAATTTAAACGACAACTGGTATCGAGTTCTTTTCAACAAGCTGGTGGACTGTAAAATTTCAATCATAATTTGCAATTAAACAATATTTATTCATTGTCCTATATAGGTGGTTCAGATTATACTGCTGACCTCTAATTAACTATCTTTTCGACTTCATCATTTCAAAACGAGGAGGTTCTCAATATAATTTATTATTTATGTTTGTTACCACAGAACAATACAATACAATACAACAACAATACAATAACTCTTTATTGCACCTCAAAACAACAAAAATAACACAAACTGGTATAGATTTATTACATGAAAAAGAGGCAAACAACAGGCGGTCTTATCGCTAAAGAGCGATCTCTTCCAGACAACCAACACCGTCATTACTAAACCGGATTTTTTAAATCTGAAAGTAGATGGTTCCAGATTGGTCCAATTTTTTTGAAAATCTATTTCTGATGTTGGGATCTATGAGGAATTAAGAAAACTCCTCAAATATGAAAGTTACATGCATGATGATTTGGGCTGTTTCTTACGACACGCGAGCATTTCTTCTCTAAAATCATTTTTTTTTAATTGTCCCACAATATATATATATATATATATTTAAGACGTTCATCTTTGGTTTGTAAGGAAATACCTTCAAGGTAGTCAATATTTGATTATAGTTCTATTCCGATGATGGAATTCACGAGGAATTGAGAAAACTCATCAAATTGCACATGCAATGTAATTTGAGGGCTTCTTTAAGTAACTTGAACATTGTTTTGGAGGGGACAAACATTTTGGTGAAGTGGACCTGATGATGAAGACCAGTGATGACAAAGTGGAACTGGTCGAAAAAACTAGCTCCACGTATTATCCGAGTTGTGACATTCACCTTTTTGATTTGAATTCTATTCTGAAGATGGAGTTCTTGGGGAATTCAGAGAACTCTTCAAATTTGAACGGCACGTGCATTTTGTTTGCGGGGCATTCATAATTAGCTTGGGAATTTTCTGACTGAAGCCATCATTTTGCTGGAGTGGACCTGATGTTGAAGATCAGGGATGGCATAGTGGAACCGCTCGATAATTTCCAGTCTGTCATCCAATTTGACGCACTGTTATTTTGTTTGTGACCTTGGAGGTCTACAAAGTAGTTACGTTTGTTTTTACTTCAGATGTAATGGTGGAAGCCATGAGACATTAAGAAAGCTCCTCAATTTTCAAAGGTATACGAGTGGTAATCAAATTGCAAGTGAACTTTGAACCTTATCAAAATTAAATTGAAGTGAATCACAAGGTACCTAGGTATTACGGTTTCAACACTTGATATAATAAAGGTTCCAAAACTGAAATTATAATTTCGCTGTAATTTGTATAAATATGCTAAAAATACATTAATTTAATACGACAACGGACTATAGCCATAGACTCGCTATCTCTAAACTATGTCTGGGTAGCGTGCCGTTACTAAATAGTTAGTATTCGCGAATTTGTCAGTGTTAAAGTGTTTTATTTCAATTATCATAGGAACCGACGAAAATATATACACTATGACAATTACATAAAGGCTCAATTTCATGAATTCAACGAACTGAATTTAATGGTCCACGCGTCATCTCGGCGTTGTTATTCGCATTTCTACATTTATAAAACCTTCAGGGGACCGATTTTTGAGATTAGAACGCTCGAATACAAAAACAAGTGATCGAAAATAATCGCACGTGAAAATTTGTCACGATTATATTCGCATGATACCATAGTTCGTATTGTTGTAAGGTACTGAAATTAGCACTCGAAAGGCTAGTGGAGTTTCTTTCTACTGCGTTTTTATTCACATTCGAATTAAATATTCGAGCGTTCGAATCTCAAAAATTGGCCCCCTGGTCTGTAAAACCACCTTCAGGAATTGGTTAAATGAGTTTCCCAAAGGCAATTATTTCTTGGAGCTAATTTTCCTTTCGCCATTATTCCAAGTAGCAGAATTTCCCGTTTTTAAAGTTGCGCCAAGTTTAAGGCAGAACTGAATTTGTCATTTGCCGATCCTGAACCTGCTCACAAAACTGAAGACTGAGTTTATATGGTCAGTTTATATTTCTGTATTAGAAAATCACAACTGTGGACGAAAACGTGCTAAGGACAAAAACGTAGAAATGAATGTACGAATTTACTGCAGGTAAATATTTACACGAAAAAAATAATGAACGATATCTAAGATGTGACTGAAAATACTCTGCAGAGGAGTAACGTGAATAGGATAATCTCTTTCGGGGAAAATGCGACAAGGAAATGGTCTGTACGGAAAACAAGCGTTTGAGAAAGAAATTTAACGTATCACTTAGGATCGTTCTTGTACATAGGTATATTGTTCTTGAGCACAAACAGCTGCAGCTTATCACGGGGGCCTTAATCGGTTTATATTAATAAATAAGAGACATAGAACTCCTCCTAATAATTTTATGTGGTTGAATTATATGATAGTAGAAAGCTGAAAATTCCCTTCTGTCTATGCTTTATGTTCACGTAGAAGTTTAAATCATCAATCTACTAAAGCAGAACTAATTGGAATCCTCAACATACGCTCAGCAGTTCGGCAGCGGTAGCTAGTTGAGTTTATATTTCTTAACCGCATACAACTCGAGATTTTATTCCATGTCTTTCAATAAGGGGCAGGCATGTTTCATGTATTATTCAAATTGTTGAATGAGCGGGCGCGGGCGCGGGCTCGGCGAGCTCGCGCGGGCGGTGCGCTACGCATTCCCCTAATGACACCATTTGCTGAGATTGTAGGAGGCTACCGATGCTCTCGCTAACCGTCGTGATTGAGTTTCATTCCCGATTTCCTACTTTCCATCAAACATAGTAATCGAATTATAATAATAGTACATTACCTAACTAGTGCGGTAAAACAAAGAAAGGCCGAGATCGCAGATGTTTGCGACCCGAGCTGCAAGCGAGGGACGTATATATGCGATCAAGGGCTTTATTTATTACCGCACGTGTTAGGTACATCATTTTTTGCCTACACTTGGGCAGAAATCGGCATTTTCCGTACGCGTAGCGTGCGGAAAAAGGCACTTTATGGCCAGGTGTGGCATTGAGTTTATATTTCTTAACCGCATACAACTCGAGACTTTATTTATTTTTATTTTTATTTAAAAATCTTTTTACTTTAATAACACAGTTAAGTAGGTGCTGAGCCTTAATCCATCACGGAACGATGGTGTCCACGTAAGTAGAACTACACGTAACCGAAGCTAAACATGCAGAGTCGATTTCGACAGTTAAAATGCACACGGGACTTTAAAAGATCCTGGGTTAAAAAGAAACCAAAAAAATATATACATGCTATACGTGTTAGATCAGACTACGTCGTTAGCGCACATTATGGTTTTTATTATGATATAGTAGATTATACCTACAAATGTCTGACAGTAAGCCGAGTATCTAGTTGTGAGGCCGTCTGCGGCCACGATGGGGATATAAAAGAGTATACAATTACATTTTTCTACTCGCCGACTTTAATCTGCCAATTACGAGTACATAGACAAAACTATAAGCTCATACTTTTCGATATTAGACAGTCCAACTCAACTATAATATTTCATTTCGATACGCTGTAGGCAACTATAATAGAACTTCATACAAATTCTATACTTATTTGCGATGCCGCCTGGGACTTTGCCGACCGCGCGCCTCGCGCCTGCGCCAACCGCGCCGGCCTGCCGGCCATCTTTTTGTGTTACATCCTTGTTAAGTCAATGAAATTGAATGATGAAATTGTTCTTCCATAGATGATGATGATGATGACTCGTAGAAAAAGTATTGTATACAATCGTAATATAATTAAGTTTTTCAATCTCGTACCTTACTTAGGCCACTCAGCAAGCTTCGTGGCCTAAACACGGTACTCGACTGAAAAACTCTTCATTATATCACGATTGTATAAAATACTATGCTACATCAGGCTAAGCTACAAAGATACTTATATCGTTATAAACCTTCAAAGGCATTTGAAATGCTTTAATACAAGTAGTTGATAAGTATGTGGATTTTTAAAAGGCACATGAACAGTATAAATAATGAATGTCCATTGTAATTGTTCGAGGTACAAGTACAAATATTAAATCCAATGTGATATAGGTTAAACGTCGGTTTATTATACCAACAGAGGATATTGTTAAAAGCTAAAACCTACCGAACGTTTATTTCGGCCCGTGGGGAAATTGTGGCACCGCAGCAACCTCTCCATATTAACGAAACTTTAATCTAACCGGGCCGACCCTGGGGAGGCTGGAGCGAGGCTCCATTTTTTTGCCAGTAAATTTTCTTGAGTCTGCCTCGTGGCAGACGGCCAACCCGAACGTATGCTACTCAAAATAAGAATTTATTAGACACCTTTGTCTTTATGATTTTAACTAATTAGATAGGTACAATATCTGTTATATCGTGGTCGTTCGCACTACTTAACACGTTCGTGGATACGACTGCTAAAGCATTCGCGTAGTTTTTTGTTTCCTTTGGGCCATGACTGATGACATTCGGAATTCAGTAAGTTAGCCTTTTATTTCTGTAGTAACCACAAAATACAGTTTTTTATTTAAACCTTATCTGCATGATTATACTCTTATATACAAAAACGAGACAAGTGACAATCAAGATCTCTTGTAATGTAGACTTTGTCATATCGTCGTAAGTTCTTAATTTAAAATATTTTTTAAGAAAAACTACTGACTTCATTTGGCCTTTCCGGTAAAAGTGAAATTTTGAATTTGTTTGAGTTAGCCAGTTTACTTCAAAAATATCCAATTCAGCACACGTGTACGTTTGAACATTGAGAGCTTTCTTAATGTCTCAGGACTTCCATCATTACATCTGAAGTAAAATCAAACGGAACTACCTTGTAGACCTCCAAGGTCGCAAACAAAATAATAATGTGTTGAATTGGATGACAGACTGGAAATTATCGAGCAGTTCCATTATGCCATCCCTGATCATCAACATCAGGTCCACTTCACCAAAATGATGACTTAAGTAAGAAAATGCCCAAGCTAATTATGAACACCCTCTAATCACAATGCACGTGCCGTTCAAACTTGATGAGTGCTCTGAATTCTTCAAGAACTCCATCATCAGAATAGAAATCAAATCAAAAAGATGAATGCCACAACTAGGATAATAAGTAGAGCTCGTTTTATCGACCAGTTCCACTTTGCCATCCCCGGTCTTCATCATCAGGTCCACTTCACCTAAATCCTGGCTCCCCCAAAACAATGTTCAAGTTACTTAAGGAAACTCTGTTAAAATTTGAGAAGTTCTCTCAATTCCTCATGAATTCCATCATCAGAATAGAACTATAATCAAATAGGACTACCATGAAGGTATTTCCTTACAAACAAAAGATGAGTGTCTCAAATCGGATGACAGAGCTGGGAATTACCAAGCAGTTCCACTTTGCCATCCCTGGTCTTTATCATCAAGTCCACTCCACCAAATTGATGATTTTCGTAAAAAAATGCTCGAGTGTCATAAGAAACAGCCCAAATCATCACATATATACCTTTCAAATTTGAGGAGTTCTCTCAATTCCTCATAGATCCCCTCATCAGAAATGGTTTTTAAACAAAATGGGACCAATCTGACTTTCAGATAAAAAATGAATTTTTAAAATCGGTTCAGTAATGAGGTAACAAACATTAAAAATAAAAATAATAAAAACCGGCGGTTGATGAATTTGGTTGTCACTTGGGATGTTTTAGGATCAATATTGAGTACCCGAAATGCATACCCGAAATAGGTAATAATCTGATCCACAAATTTCTCATACTAGGTCAATTCAATACGAGTTATAATGAGTTGTCTGGATCTGATTATGGGTTACAAAAGTAACCAACAAATATCTCGGGTGAACATAATATGAGTAATTTTCTGTATACTTTTAGTTTCTACAATCTCCTCTACAAAGTCCTCGATTAAGTATTCTCTAATGATTCTGTAGTGATATCCTGTACTGATCGACTAGCGCCGAAGGAACCATACCATAAAGCATTATACATAAGTCTAGGGTTAGGATTCTGGTGGCATTTTCGCACAAGTAATACAGTGGAGTCGCCATTGTATATTTTTTATTTGACTAAATGAATAACTGAATGATAAACCATATTTTATAACATAGATATTACTTGTTTAGTTGACCCTGAAGTCCCTGCAAATATTTTTTATTCTCATTTTTTTTTGTTATGACAGAGTAATTTAGATGTTTCCAATTTCTGCCAATGTAGAAATCAAGTGACATTTTTATTATTCTCCAATAAAAATATGATAAATGAGTTAGGTAATTTAAAAAAGAACCTTGCTATGAAATTATAACAGATAATAATTATATCATTAACAAAGCATCAGTAGTATAGGTACTGAAAATTATTCTAATGGAAAATTGTTTAAGATCTTGAACAGGTACAACATTACAAGTTTTATCAATATATCATGTTTTTATTTATTAATAATTAAACCAATCAAAAATGCAAAAATATGACTCCATTTCTCTTTGTACACCCATTGCCACCAAACATCCCAACTCTATAACATAACATAACTATATCCTTTGTTGAGACTTGAGGTCCAACAACTCGCTATTGCTAAACGTACCGTATTTGCATATGTACTATTGCGCGGATTATCAGAGGTCTGCTGGCTTGCGACTGGCCCGTGATTTTAGGCTCAGGCGGCGTCGAAGATGCGGCCAATTTTTTTTTATGTAAGATGCGAGACAGGTACTTGCCGGAAAAAACCGTTAATAATACTAGTTATCCACATTGGTTCAGTCGCGGCTTTATGCGGACGATATAGGAAAAGCAAGTACCTACTATAAAAAGTAGAAGACATATAAAAACCAATATAGATAAGTTTAAGCTACTTGAACATGAGTGGTATCTCAAATACATATCCCATGTTGAAGACTTTTTAAAACCAATCCAAGCATATATTACGTTACGTTCCCGCGATACATCTGCCGCGATTTAACATGGAGTGTCTTGCGACAGCGTAAGTCGTGCTACTAATGCTTTTTCTCTCTTAAAAACAATAGTAAAGGTTCTTCTTCTCCTGTTTCTATGACTTATTCTGGCCCTTCCTCGGATACAGCATATATGCGAAGGCACCAGCAAGCTATTAACAACTAATAAATTGTATAAGCGATATCGGCGCTAATTAATGCTTTGTACCGTAAGCTATTTGTATCTGTGGAAACATGTAAGTTTTCCGTTTAAATGTGTAAATTTGAAAAATATACGTGTATATACGTATGTATACTATTCGTTGTGTTGCTCAACGACTTATCGTGACAGCTAACAAGTTCTAACTACATGCCACATAAAGGATGCGGGAATGTTGCTTTTGAAGCAGAAACAGTATTTGCGCCAGTGGTGGTGCAGTAGGCGCTTGACAAATTGCACAGTGCCGAGACCGACGGGCGGCTGCGAGTCTTTGCACACAACAACCACGGTACCTACTCGTGCCGTCGACTATCCGTATGCGTATCTTATTTCATTGAAATTTCATATTTAATGTGTGTGTGACTATGGCTCCACTTCATATATGTAGTTACTTTACAGGTATGAGGTGCTTTGCTATTAGAGAAACAGTATGTTGATAAGTAAATCTTACCGACCATAAAGCGTGATAGACAGTTTTATTGAATAATTTACGCATGTATTAGTATACATTTATTAAAACTGCTAATACTATGTTCAATGAGCAATGGTTTTCACGTATTAGCATATCATAATTATGCTAATTAGGTAACTGCACAATTAGATTTTCTAAATCCATACTTTAACATGTAGTAGGTGTAATACTTACGTACTTTTCGTAATTGATATGTACCCTGTACTGCACATGGTACAGGGCAGTTTTTATGTGAACTTAGTCATGTCAATTTCAAAAGCTGTTGACGTCCGCATGACATATAAGTAAACAGACCTAATATTTCCAAACCTGATTTTCGTTTTTCGATAAATATTGAATTGAAGAAAGAGTGAAATCGCTAACGATGCACGTAAACTATCAGATGTGATTTTATTATACGGCGAGACGCATGGATATCCAGTTCATGCCTTATCAAGAACGCTTCCCAAATCGACGGCATCTAGGTACATAATTTGTTATCAAGGTTTAAAGATTGATTAATGGCTTTATCTGTGTGTAACTGTGAAAATTGGTAGATACCTAAATACAAACATGTATTATGATGACGTATCGTATTCGTACGTAGTAAAAAAAGTTGTTGTAATTTACACTTACTTGCCATAACTTTGCTAGTTTGTTGTACTATCGCGTTCAAAATTGCATGGGCAGTTTATGAATGGATTCATCAATTATTATTGGATCATAAATTGCCCATGCACTTTTGAACGCGTGTGTACATTGATGGCAATTAAAATATTGTTAGAAAATTAATCATGTTGGAATTTTAGTAGATCTATAAAGACACGGTTAAGTTAAGAATCTACGTTACTTTAACCTCCTTTATAAAAGCCCAGGTGCTAGTAACATACTGTATAGCAAATATGATTTAAATGTGAATTGTAGATAACAATGCACTCACATATACCTACTTGAAAAATTCTACTTCAATTTTATTTCAAACATATGCACAGACTATGTATTTAGGTACCTATTTTAATTTAGTGAACTAATTATTCAACACGGTTAAAGCAAGCAAGGGCAGTCGCAGCTTTCGAATTTTTGTCTTTAGCTGTAATTTTCTCAATTTCGGTAGCACGAGTTGCAAGCTCGAGGAAATACCTATACTAGTTCCACGCGGGAGAACAATCCGGCGTGCGACTCAGTGAGTGTTGCTAATTGTATATGGAACAAACATTTATTCTGTGGCAACACACACTGAATCGGTATAAAAAAAACTATGTAACCAGACTATTAAAAATCCACAAAAAAAAATCCAATGTAGACTGAATGGTAAGCCTTAAAAACGGAACGTCACGATAACTTTGTCTCGTTCTCCCAGCGCAATGGTTTCATGCAGCTTAACTGCTTACTTAACAACTTACGATAGCCTTAGGTATGTTTTGCTGTGAAAGATTTCATCTTGTTTGTATGTTTATCACGAATATTTATTTTTGAGTTATATCGTCGTCTAGTAGTAGGGACTAGGTTGATTTGTGTAAAATTTACCCGTAATATGTTTTTAATGACAAAAGTGAAATTTCCAGCGTTTTATAACTCTTCATCATGCTTGCTCATAAAGGCTGTTTATTATACGTCACATACAGGCATATAAGACGGTTATGTTGTGTAGTGTTACTAGTTCGGTAGCAGTATGTAATTATTGAACGTGTTTATTGAAATCCAATCGAGCTTATTATAATGTTGGTCTGTGCATACGTCTGCACCAGTTTTGTTACGACCATCTTACTTTAAACGCTAAGTTTCCTTGAAGGTATAAGTTGAAGCTTATAAGTTTTAACTAGAATTTCTATCCAGCGGTATTAAAACGAGACAGTACTTACTCAAAGTGAAACTTTGACATGCCTGAACGTAAAATGAACCTTATTAAGTTCAGCTGCTAGCTATAAGGGCCTATTATCACGAAAATCGAACGATTGCGGATTTGTATCTCCATCTCTGTCACACTTGGACATTAGAGTGACAAAGAGGTTTTCCCGTCAATGTCAATTTTCGATTTTGAGATAGGCGTGCTAGGCAATGGATGTTACGGGCTAAATGAGTTTGTGTTTCGAGTGTAAGTATGTATTTTAGTTGGACAAAAGTATATTAGGAATATGAAAGACCTAGACTGAACTAAAATACTAATGCAAGATTAATGCTTATGAATTAAGAAAATAATATACGTTCGGGCAATCCGTCGGATCTCCATAGTGGTTTTGTCCGCCGGGCATCCGCCAGACACATTTACCATAAATTTATTGCCAGATCCGAGAACGTATATGGCCGGCAAAACCACGTTATCTCTTCCAAGCAAATTTAATTATGATGGGCGAACAAACAGATACGATTAACACGTTCGCGGACGCTTGGTCACACCTCTGGGACACCTTAATTTTGTATGGGAATTTTACGACTGCTATTGCATACCTGTCACAATAAAGCTAAAATCAGGATTCTTATGTGACGCGAAATTCTATACAAGTCGAATGCAATGCAAGTCCCGTCATTATGAAACCATTTATTTTACACTATGTGACACCAAATGCTATACAATTCGGATGCTTGATATAATACCTAGTCAAAATATGATCTTATATGACACCGCATGTTATAGCATTCGACTATGTTGGCATGTCTGTCATACCGTTCACTCGGGTGAGCTGCTACGTCAACAACTATGATAAATTCTTTGCCATAAAGTAAAGTAAAAGTAATATTTCATCTAATACTTATAGGATTTAACGGCTAGGGCCTTCTTCACCAACCAGCACGTAGCAAGTATCCGAACTTTGAATTTAATCATGTAAACTGCGGCCCTACACAAACAAAATACATGCCACATGCTTACCATAATGTTAGCGCTCAGCATCGACTACGAATAGGCACAATATTCACGATTATATGACCAAAATAATTACTATAGAGTAGTAGAATAGTAAGTATAAACATGCCTCACTTTTCTTTATTTACAGTAGTCAGAATCAAGTTGCACTACAAAAAACAATCAGTAAAGAGATTTGTTTATAAAACCACAACCAAAAACATACATAAACTGTAAAAAAAACATTACTAACGATGTTACAAAAAATCCGTAAAATAGCGTGTGCATGCGAAATTTGGCCACATTTTACGCGCCCACTCCCAGACGCACGCGAAGGGCTACTGAGGAGTCTTCCATACAAAGACGAATGCTATAGCATACGCGTCACAGAAAGGGGGGCACAATTTGAGATGTCACAGGATAATTTCTAACCGTCATAAACTATGAAATATAACAGTATGCATTCTGTGATTTTAGTGAATGGTAGAGGAAATGTTGGTTAATAATATTATACTGTGGCCAAGCGGATTGGTAAGCATACTGACGCAGAAATCTAAACCAAATAACGGATTCAATAGCAGGCGCGTCACCAGATGAAGTACAAAAACGGATGCTATGCAATCCGCGTCCGCGAACGTGTTAATCCTTCAAACCTGTTTTATTTAGGTAATTGCTAGGAACACAATATAAACACAAAATAAAATAAAAATAAACTAACCTGTAAATTCAGTTTATATTTTTCAGTCATATGGCCAGCTTATGACTCTAGACCGATTCGGCATACCTACATGTGTAAGTTAGTGTAAAATAAACCTTTGTTTTGCTTTACTTGGCGAGGCACTTGCCCTGCCCCCGGATAAATCAATTTAATGCATAATAACAGTTATGTACTACTGGATTACAAGAAAATCTAAGCAAGTAAATGCAATGTAAATGACATGCTAATGTTTTTTTTTTAAATCATAAGAAAATGTAGCATTTATTTACACGATTTATTCCATGAACAAAAAACGAACAAAAGTTTTCCTCATCAGAAATGTATCAGTAACCACCCAATTACTTCAACCTTTAATAAATTGACTCTTAGTGAGTAATTAGTCTTATACCCTCGAGCTCTTCTCTCTCGTGTTTTACTTAATTGTGAAGAAAATAAATAAATAAAATACGTTGTGTTTCTTCTTTTAACTGTAAACATTAATTAATATTGTTTCGCATCTGACGTGTCTTATTAAAAAGATTTTTTTACAAGTAGGTACCTAGGGAAGTTGCGAGTCGAGCATTCAAATTAATAACGATACAGAATATTTTATTTTTCTTTACTACTGACAAGACAACAATAAGCAAATAACTTAAATTGATAGAGTTGAAACATGCTTTTTAGATCCAATTCAAGAATATTAAGTTGATATTGAATTAGAGCGGGTACCTATATATTATTATTTGTTTATTTGTTTATAGTTACAATCAGCACTAACAGCTAAACCTTACGTACTAATTGTCATGGTATTATAGGACTGAACATGTCATTTCTTGTTGAATCTTTCTGCATAATATAATACGATAAATAAAAGTTACATAGCTACTACAATTGGTACAATAACCAATAACCAACCAGTAAATTGTCACGAAATAAAAATTTGGTCCAAACCAACAGCAGCGTCTGTTTTGAACAAACTCAGATATACAACATCCTTTTAGAAAGGAACGAGTAAACTGTTGTCAGAACTAATCTCGCTCAGGCGAACAAAGCAGGCACCGGCTTCGATTCGGACTCGTAATTGCAGTAGGTTCCCAGTTCCTACGCCACGCCAGTAGACGCGCATGAATAGTAACATTTCATTTGATGCTACGGATTCATACGTTACAAGAGTTTACACGTGGATATTGTAAATTTGTAGCTTTTAAATAAGTTCTGTAACCGAAGGGAAACAAAGGGGACCCAATATTAGCCTCTGTCTAGAATTCAAGCTCTCTGAAATGCAGTTTTAGTAAAAAAAAACACTGCATTGGCCTGAAGAACTTAAGTATGTAGTTTAATAACTATTCGATAGTTTCTACATACTTAACATATTATATTATTTTGGTGCCAAACGGGCCAACGCTTTCTTATTTTACATTTTTGATTAGAACAGGTAAGTATGTCAAATGTAGCTTATTGCTTCCCTGTAAACCAAGAGACATGTAGTAGATTACGTGCCTCCGAGGCCTTTAAAGTAAGAAATGTCTCAGATGTCGTGTAATTCAGTGGGATGGCGGAGCAACTCGAGAGAACTGTAATATAATTTCATACATAATTGAAGGCTTAGGCCGACAAGTAATACTTTTTAAATTTTATTCCACATAATTTTGTGACACATCATCATTGCTTTTAGCCATTATAACATTTTGATTCATTATGCCACTCTGCCATTACTTACGCCTATTAAAAAAAAACAATAAATTATAATTTGCAGTTTTATTCATATAAAATCGAAACGAACAAATTGAACGTAACAAATAACACATTATTAATTTGAACATTAATGGTACAAGAGAATATTCAAACCGTACCATTTCGTTTCATGATGACTTTCTGCCACTAGGTACGCCAATTAAAAAGAAAAACAAGAATAGTTATTTATTATACAAGGGGGCAAAGTTGTTGTTTAACTCTCGGGCTTATATTCCAGAATTGAGCCACGAGCGTAGCGAGTGGTTCAATAACTGGAATCTTGAGCTTTACGAGGGTCTCAAGGCACGAGAGTTGAACAAACTTTGCCGCCGAGTGTAATACAACATTTTTCCCCTCACTATTGCGAGGAAAATACAGACTAAATATGATTATAAATCTTATCCACATGTAACTTATCTTGAAGAAAACATCAAAAAACAATTTCAAAATTTGTCGTAGAGTAGGTACGCTCCTGGTATTTAGATATTGCCAACAGCTTACCAAGTGCGGGATAAGACAAGATCACATGACTAATTTAAGGTGTGACCTCCGATTGCGCATATTTACTATGGGCATATAGGACTCACTTATACTGGACTAGTGGTAAGTGATGGGAATTAGATTACTTTGCCCCACATGTGGATAAAATGCGTTTTTCCACGCTGGTTTTAAAGGACAAAACAGCGCTTTCCGAGCTAGTGAGGGGAAAATTATATTTTGATATTTTATGTAGGTACTTATATCAAAATGAATATCGACATGGACATAAAAAATAACACATTATTAACAAGTTCCAATGTTTTTTAATTGCTAATTTACTTACAAAAATACACATTATTTTATTTTTTTATGATTTATGATAATTATATGATTTAATTTATACGATACGATACGATATTAGAGGTAAAAGCGTCTACTTAAACCGCGTTGAAAAAAAGCCTAGGTAATTGCTTAAATAAATTTGATTATTTTATTATATTTCATTGGTTTTATTGTTCGTTATTACTTTTAATAATTATGATCTTTTTATTTTCGAGTTTGAATGAATATTAATTGCGCTCCACCAGTTTTGAGAGCGAAGTGCGTAAGCTGAATTGAATTCACACATTCATTCTGATGGCGCAAATGTCAAACGCGAAGTAGAAAGACACGACTACTCGAAATGATAACTCGACAGTTTGGACAAATTACTTTCTTGTATACCTAAATGAGAACTGTGTTTCTTTATCTAAGAAAAGTTAAGTAGGAATAACAAAAAATACAGGTAATAATTTTCATTGTCACTGATTTACAAGTGCTGTTCTTGCTTTCGTACATTTTACATGGCGAAATATTGATACCTACATCATGAAATATTTATGGAATATCCGTTTTCTACTAAATCCGTGTTGGAATAAGGTACCACGAACTAAATAGCAATATTCGTGTTAGATATATTGTTTCTAGTCAAGTAACTTCTAGTTTCTCTAGAAATAAAAATACCACAACATTTTTGTATTTTTTTTTATATATTTCATTGCAAGTTTGAGAAAAGCACTATACATGCACTATGCCTTGCCGTGAAAAGGGCCTTAACGGGTTCTTATCCTATCGGGCCTCGCTACGCTGGGCTCGTCTACACCTACTCACCCGTTAAGCCCTTCTTTTCCGGCCTCTGCAGTAATTTACTATAAATACATAACTCATAAGTCATAAGTCTCTATTTAAAGTCGGTAATTAATAAGCGTCTTTATGAAAAATACTATTTTCTACCTACTGTACAGTTAAGCCAAGTAAAATTAGGCCTTCTTCTATAAGAATACAAATTATTTTATCCTACATACAATATAGCTTAAAAAATTCGTGAATATAAGTCGTATTCCTAAACTGGCGTATTCGAGGGCGGCACAAGAGCGTCTCATTAATTCAAGTATCTGGACTGAGCCGAGACAATCTCGTGCTAAACCCATTATAACGGCCGCTTTGTGATTTTTGCACTTACTTCCGTCCCTATTCCCAGCTGGACAATCCAATATGAATTAGCAATCGTTTAGGGGAAACATTTCCAGCTTTTGTGAAGTTATTAAAATACAATAAGTTGCAAAACAATATTAGCAAGAACTTCACTTGTATATTCTATAAAAAGTGTGGTAACAAAAAAGTTAAATTGTCATATCAAAAATCACAATTTTGAAACAATTCATTTTCAACCGACTTCACAATTTTAAAAAGAGGAGGTTCTCAATTCGTGTGAATGGTTTTTTAATCATTTTTATAATTATAATTTTCTCTTTATTCATTTTCTTTCTTAAGTTGTATGAAAGTATACAATATGTATGAAAGTAAAATATAAAACAACATACAAAAAACAACATTTATAACATAAACACAACACCTAACCTAGAGTACCGTAGGCAACGGAGCAGGGCTGCCGGTGGTTAGGACCGCAGAGAAAGGAACCGCCGGTCTATACGCGCCGTGTCCAGGATTACCGCCTTCTGCATCTGACCCTTGATCCATCCACCCAGCGAGAGTTTCTCAAGATGTTGGTCGAGACTCTTCGCTATGAGACCGTTCGCTGAAACGACTATATCGGGACAATGATCGTCGAATCAACATCCCACATGGCGGTTATTTCGTGAGCCAAGTCTCGGTACTCACTGGACTTTTCCTTCTCGGCCTTCACGAGATTCTCGTCATGGCGGATGGTGACGTCGGCGAGCACGGCCCGACGCTGCGATCGATCAACCAGCACGATGTCAGGCTTATTGGCTACAATAGTCCTGTCCGTGATGATAGATCGATCCCAATAGAGCGTGGCACGACCATTTTCGAGAACTGGCGCAGGTGCGTACTTGTAGTACGGCACTTTGTGGTCCACAAGACTGTATTTAAGAGCAAGTTGCTGGTGAATAATCCTGGCTACGAGATTATGTCTGTGCAAGTACTGGCCGTTAGCAAGATAAGAACAACCGGAAATAATATGCCTGAGTGACTCTCCAGGATGGCGGAATGCCCGACAAATGTTGACCCTACCGTCCTTCAGGATATATTTCCGGTAGTTATTCGTCATTATAACTTGGTCCGCAATTGCACAGACAAAACGTTTATTTATACTTCAGATGTAATGACGCCCTGCCCTGCCCTGAGACATTAAGAAAACTCCTCAATTTTCAAATGTATACGTGTGGTGAATTGGATATTTTTGAAGTAAACTGGCAAAATCAAACAAATTCAAAATTTCACTTTTACCGGAAAGGCCAAATGAAGTCGGTAGTTTTTCTTAAAAATTATTTTAAATTAAGAACTTACGACAATATGATAGCCAGTTCACTACTGGCTAACTCAAACACTAATTCTACATTTCACTTTTACCGGGAAGGCCAAATGAAGTCGGTTTTTTTTTCTTTAAAATTATGTAGGTAGTTATGAGTTTCTAACTTTGAAAATGCTGTGTTCGAGCATAATACGCGACAAGTTAAAATGCTTTCCTATTTTTATTAATCCGTTGCTTTGCCGCTACTTACTTTTGCATATAAATTGCAAAAAAAAACAATATGTTTGGGGACAATATTACTCCATATACCGGTTGTTGCCTGTAACAGGTGCAATCCGCGACTTTTAAAAATAACGTGTGTTTTGATTTCTGTTAATTACACTTTAAAGTTTGTTAGAAGACGCAATGTACTGCGAATTTTGTCATTTTTGTACTATGACAAGAAACGTCGATTAGGCTGATGTTCACGTACATTGAAAATACTATTAAGTTTGTATGAAAAAGTGAAACCCTACAGAGTACATCATTTGCACATCATCATCAAAGGTTGTTGAACAAAAGTTGTTAGGTTCGAGGAGTACTACCTGCGATTTAATTTATTGCTGCTGTTACAGGCAAAATCCGGTATGTATTTTTTTTTTGTTTTCTATACCTACCTATATGTAGGTACTTGTAGCATATCATCTAATTAATAGATCTTTAAATAGTAGTTTACGCAACAGTGATATTAATCATTTCTGTAAAAATAAAACTACCACTACATTTTTGGAGATTTTATATTTATTTATTACATTGCATGTTTGAGAAAAGCACTATACATGTCTTGCCGTAAAAAGGGCTTAAGGGCTTTGTACTATCCGGTATAAGGGTTCTCAAAACTTAAGGGTCGCAGTTAGAAAACGAAACGATTTCGAGATTTGTAATAATATACCCAAGGAATTTGATTTGTTGCTTTTTAGCGATAATAACGCCTGTTGCCAACATCTACCTAATAAAAAAAACTTAAATGTATCAGTAGTTTTAATTACTTTTTGCGGAGTGCAATAGAAAATATTTGTATTATATATGTGTAGGTTATATCAAGTCACATTTAAAAAAGATAAAACAAGGTATGAAACTCTGTAGGAAGAACACTATTATACGCGGACGAAGTCGCGGGCGGAAAGCTAGTCGGTATATATATATGTATAATATCCTTATAACAGGAACACACAAGCCATACAGTAGCATTTTTGTGATATTATGACGCTCTTGTAAGCTTACCTAACTGCCGTGAAAAGGAAAATTAGTACCTCTAAAATTTACCCATACCTCATACCTCTGCCAACTCACAAGTTAGAGATGGCCATCATGCTTTTTTAACATCCTAATTTAGGCCTGGACTAATTTACTAGAGCAATCCATCGCTTTTGCATTTTCTCATGCTTTGGAAAACGTAAACATAAAGAGGACTTTTGTCAGATAGGTAGGAAACTCAGTAAAATCAGTAACTAACTGGTTAATAAAGGTTCATTAATCAACATCATCTGGATCTTGTATGCACTATAGGTACACAAAGGGGCGCAATTTATAAATTGTCCACGAAAACATAAGTATTTGTCCATAAAATTCATGGTCTATACGTGGTTAACAGCTCCAACATATGTTTACAAACACATTGTATATCGATAGTTACACACTACAACACTATGTGATAAACAAAACCTTTTGCAATTTGCAAAAAAATCTAAAATACATGCAAATATAGACGTATAATTGAATGCTGTTATCCTACTAATATTATAAACGCGAAAATTTGTATTGATGTTTCTTTCACGTAAAAACGACTAAATAGATTTGAATGAAACTTTACAATAAAATAGCTTCTAAATCATAATAACATTAATAACACATAGGCTACCATTTATTAAGATATTGCGCAGACGATGTCGCGGGCACCAGCTAGCAGCGGGCGTCCGAATTTTCTTTCTTCCCTGTATTGGACAAACAATATTCAAACGCACAAGACATATTACAAAAATAATGTTTTGTTCTTTAAATCTTTTGTTGAATTGATTGTTCACAATTTTATTGAGTATTAATCTTAGAATTCTAAAATTTGTGTAATACCGTGAAAGTTGTTTAAAGATTGTAACGTAACTATTATGAGAACGAGTTAAGATGTAATGCATTAACATCGACGAGTAAATTAGAGTTATGTATTTAATTTTGTTGCATTATGAAATCCATAAATTGGATTTACCTTTCTTAGTTTAACCTGTTGTCAACTTCCGAAATCGATGAAATAACAAGCAAATTATACATATACATCTCTTTTTTACACATTATTTAATTAGTAAGGAAGGAAGTAGGCACGCGTCCCAGCTAAAAGGAGGTTTAAAAATTATCGAATGTCGATAATGTTTACAAAAAGATAATATGGATGAAATGCTACAATAGTAGGTAGGTAAACACTTGAACTGAATTATGAAGATACAATTGTAAAATATCAGAAAAAGGATGAAGGATTGCGTTTTTATATTTCAGCCCTTCTGTTTAATACGCTCGCTTTGATGTTCCTGGAAATGGACGGATGCCTGTGAATATATTGAAATAGCCTCAGGCATTCGAAATATCCATACAGTGGTCAAATATTGATCACTGGAACTACGAGCATTTGGTCAACCATAAATAAAAATAAAACTGAAATGATTGATGAAAACGTAGCGAATATGAAAGACATTAAACGTAGCGTTTTGTAAACCTTGTGCCTATACAACATTTGGTTGGACTGTCTGCGTTTGGATAGGCAAGCTTTGTGTATTTTGCTTTACAAAACAATTGTTCACAATAAAGGCAGCCAACGAACAAGAGAGCTCCTGATGAACTCCACAATTGAAACTAAAACACGTTTTATATCCCACATGTTATGTAAGAATATTTTCCGGACTAATTCTTAATTAGTATGGGCAGGAGCCCATAGTCAACATCTCTGTAGGTACATCATTGCAATCATAACTACACATAAATACCATTAGTACTTAACGTGTAAGCAACATTTAGGGGTTTATATTATATGATGAAGTATTAATTTAATACTTTATACCTAGAGGTTTTTATTTATTTCAGAGTTGTATGGAAATGCTGGAATATTACAGAATAAGAGATTGTTTGCAATTCAGTTCGGATCCAATGGTGACTTGTTGCGAATATCAAATCAGGTTCGTCTTTACAATGTTATAAGAAGGAAGCAAATCATTTGTGTAGTACCAATCACATTGCGATTGTTATTTTAAATTCTATTATTATATTACTTATGGTTACAGCATGGTAGCAAAACATTTCCGGACGTCTAAATTACTATTATCTTACCCAAAACCGGGGATTTCGCCACAGCTTTTACTGCATGCCGAAATTTTGTCAAATGACAAGAAATTATATTACGCCTGCATAAAAGTCATACAATTCCCGAAATTTCTTGACGATGACGAAATATTCGCAAATAACTAGGGAGATTGAAGGAAGCAAACATTCGCCAACACTTGAATAAGTAGGTGGGTTATTTTTCTAAAAATACTTAATACACTTTCTGTTCCAGTTGTGAGAATTAAAGCCTGCCCAGACCTTGGGAAATATAGGCTTCGCTGAAGTCAGATATGAGCTTTCTCACGTTCTTCTTTATAAATTGAAATAGATGTCATGTACCAAAGAAAAAGACCAACACCGACAGAGACCAATCCGATGATCGAACTCGGGTCTTCAGCTTACGCGGCTAACGCCATAACCATTAAGTGTTACTACTTTAATAACAAATCAAAAAATATTAAATAAAATAATTAGATTTGTTTAAAACAAAAAGTAGTATGTTCTTCTTTACCAAAAGTTACTACTTAACCGTTTAACTCAGTGTTTCACTAAATTGCTGCCGATAAATAAATACGATTAATAGTTATTTATTATACAAGAAGGCAACGTTGTTGTTTAGCTCTTGTGCTGCTATGTTGAGACCTGAGCAAGCGAAAGTTTCCAAATCTGAGCCACAAGCGTAGCGAGTTGCCTCCGTGTGTAATACAACATTTTTCACCTCACTATCGGGAGGAAAATAAAAACTACATTCGATTACAATTATTATCCAAATGACAAAACCCTCCTAAAACGAACTTATAAAGTGTATTTACCTACACTTTATAAGTTCGTTTTGGGAAATTAAATGTGTTGTGGTAGAGGTACGTATAATGGCTACAATCATCACAAGTATCACAACGCGCGCAAAAATACACGGCACGACCTTATGCCTCTACATTCTCTACATTAAGTCATTCTACTACTCATTCATAAATTGGGTAGGTATACAATTGTGCAGCTGATAGTACTTCTTCTTCATCTTCTTCTCAGCGAATTCCCAGCTAATAACATGGTTCAGGGAGTCTGGGGAACGGTTTGACAACTAATCATAAGATTTGAGGTACTCGTAGGCGATAGTTTTACGAAAGCGACTGCCATCTGACCTTCCAACCCAGAATGTGAACTAGGCCTAATTAGCCAAGGCCCGTCCGATTTTCGGCAGTTAGCAGCTGTTAATACCTACTATCTATAATATATAGTAATCACGAAAAAGTGTCTAGTACCTACTTGTAGATAAATAAGAACCCAAATAGGGCTAAGTTCGCCTTTGTACTTTTCTATTTTTTCTTTTGTGTAATCGCATACCTATCCTGTTTTGTGCAATAAAGTGTTTATTATGTACTTACTTATAAGTAATAGTGTTAGCAGTCTAGCAGTAACCTGCTTTATTATTAAAAGAACAAGGAAGTTTACATGACAGATATAATAGCTACTTACACATCAACATACAATTTTATAAATGCAAACTTATAACTTTATGGGATCTTTTCCAGTTAGCCTTTGAGTTTTGGAACTTGAAATATTTAAAAGTGCGGCAACTTTCTATCATCATCATCATCATCATCATCATCATTTCAGCCGAAAGACGTCCACTGCTAGCTACTTTCTATACTCATAATTATTTATCTTTCGTAACATTACTCTTAATATATATTTAAGTGTTGCTTCTATTTTTAATTACTTCCTAACTAGTTGAAGAATGCTTTAGATAAGAAGCGCGAATAACCAAATATAGCTGAAATATTAAGTATTCACTCAACATACCCTGCCCAAATAAACCTTTCTGGTTTTCAAAGTAATAAAATATGGAAATATAAAGTTGGCAGCACCTGCGGCCTGTAGGCCAAATGACATCGAGGCGCTACTCATCCATTCAAATTTATTCACAGGATGAAACGCCGTGGGTCTCCGGACGATGCTAGTGCGTGCACTGTTAGGAGAATGCAACCATTAGAGACAAAATGCCTTTTAAACATCATTTTATTCCTTATATTATCCTAAGCTTTACTTATGCACTTATCGTCTTTAACCGGCCGTCTGTCTGTCTTTATCTTTAATATAATACATATTGCCAAGAATTAAATATACATCAAAGTTTTGATGTGGTTAACCGACAAAGCCCGCATGAAATTAAACCTTGTGTGACCCTCCAATCTAATTTAACTCTTCTGCAGATAGCGTACACGAGTTTGCTAAGGGTTGCATATCCATAATTTATGCCCCTATAAATTTCTAACACATTTTCCATTTACGTTCAGATGGCGCAAGTACCTAATACAACAAACATTCGTAAATTATGTTCCTTAAATAAGTACGTAATGGGTAAAGTTCCTAGGATTTCAAGGATGGGGCCTGTTTCGCTTACCTGTATTTAAATGCTTTTATAGGACTTTATCGTTGGAAAAGTAAAATATATGATTTTCTCTAAATAAATAAGTGAGTCACAAAAAAAATCCTACTATTTATAAGATCTCGGCAAGTATTTCTATGCATAGATATGTTAAACGACTTTGAGAATTCGACGGAGGCGGTTATATATTCGTCTATTTGTATTTTTTTATGTTTTCTTATCTCACAATCAAACTTTGCTTCAATATTAGGTTATATAGGTAATTTTTTTTAAATTATAAATTACAATAGATGTCATATACTAAAGAAAAATACCAACAACGACGGAGGCTAAACCGAGAATCGAACTCGGGTCTTCAGCTTACGCGGCTAACGCCATAACCACTAGGACAACTGGTCTCACCGAATGTCGGCGAATTTCTCGAGTATATGCAATCTTAGTAACAAGCAAGACGCCCGTGGCTATTGCGTTGCTGTTGTTCCTCCATCCAAACCACTTAGGGATTCCGGTATGGCTAGAGAGGTGCCATCTCTCTAGCCATGTCATCAATACAACTTTTGTTGTACTTTTTTAAATCTTAAATTACGAATTAAGATCATGTTTCAAGGTTTATTAAAGTTATAAATAAATAAATAATAAATAAATAAATAAATATTATGGGACAATCTTACACAAATCGACCTAGTCCCACGGTAAGCTCAATAAGGCTTGTTTTGTGGGTACTAGGCGACGATATATTTTATTTATATTTATATTTATATTTATTTAATAATGTTTACACGGCATTACAGTATAAAAACCAATACACCGAGAAACTTAAACTAACAAAAATGTTTCATTCCAAGAAGGAAGAAGGAAAATATAATAATAATACAGCAACAACAACAGTAAAGGGTAGGCACAAAATACAATGGAAGAACAGAAGTAACATAATTATCACAAAACATAATATCATACAGGGACTGTGGAAGGCCTATCGTCCATCATCTCACAATACCTCAGACACTCACGGTACACAGTCGTCCATCCCCATGCAAACAAGTCACAATCAGGTTCTGACGTCAAGAGCGCATTCAGTAGTGTCAAAGCTCGAGGGAGCGGCGAATTTCTGCGTGACACTGTGCGTGCCGCTGGCACCGCCAACAGTGGGCGCATCCGCGGTCTCAGGTTCATCCTGGGGGTATCCGGCACGTGCAGTCTGAGCACGCGATTCACGAGGTCTGGGCAGTCTGATTCACCGCGCAGCATGCGACAAACGGTAATTAACAAATTGCAGTTACGCCTTACTTCTAGAGAGTTGTAACCGAGTGCTCCGAGCAAAAACTTAGTCGGATATAAAAACGGGTAATACCCATAAGTTTTCTTATAAAGAAATCTGAGGAAAGCTTTTTGTATCTTCTCTAGAAGTAAGGTGTAAGTCGACTCATAAGGGATCCACACAATTGACGAGGTTTCCAACTTGCTCCTCACCAATGCGTTAAAGACAAGTTTTATGGCCTCGACATCTCGGAACTCCTTGACATTCCGGATCACAAAGCCTAGTCTTCTAAAACAGCTATCAGCTAAAGCTCGCAAATGATCATGGAATGTCAGCCGTGAGTCGAAGACCACCCCAAGATCCTTCACCGAGGACACTCTGTCAATCCTGTCCAGCCCGAGCGTATACTGTGCAAGTAGAGGAACTGCAGATCGACTAAATGAGCATACACAGCATTTGGCTACGTTGAAGAGGAGTTTATTTTCAACACTCCACCGCATCACGGAGTCAATGTCCTCCTGCAGAGAAATACAGTCTGCACTACTTTTCACACCAAAAATCAGCTTTAGGTCGTCAGCATACAACAGACACTTTGCATTCCTTACAACTGTTTCCAAGTCGTTGACCATCAACCCGAACAAAAGAGGCCCGAGTATGGAACCCTGACTGACACCAGATCTCGTGTGGTAAGGAGCTGAGACAAAGCATCCGTGACGGACGTACTGCTGTCGATCGCGTAGATAACTTGCAAATAGAGTTAGCAACTTAGGCGATAAGCCTAGACCATATATAATAGACACATACATATAAATACTTAAATACATAGAAAACATCCATAACTCAGGAACAAATATTCGTGATAAACACACAAATAAATGCCCTGACCAGGATTCGAACCCGGGACCTCCTGCTTCGTAGGCAGTGTCACTACCAACTAGGCTAGGAGGCCGTTAAAAGTTGATTGTAAGATGACCACTAGGCCAACTGGTCTCACCGAATGTCGGCAAATTTCTCGAGTATATGTAATCTTATTAAGTCGGTTTTTTTCCTTAAAAATTATCAACATTTACAATGACCATTCGAATTTCAATATTTCCAGTGCTCAAAATAACGTAATGATTTTTCTTAAAGTGGTTTACCATAAACCGACTATATGAATGAAGGTACCTACCAATATATTTTATTCCCAATTTTTTATTTTCGTATGCAATTGTGTTACCATTAGGTTATTTCCTCTAGACGCATTTTTTTATGTTGGTTTTAATCGATAGACAAATTTTTTCATTTCCTTTTTTTCCTTGACAAACTAACAAGACGGAAATAGAGGAGGCGCCAGGCGAGGCAGCTCGCCTGGCGGGGCTCCTATTTCCGGGCGATTTGCTCTTCAGGCATCTGAATTTACCTAACCAACCTAACCTACCTGCCAATGGACTTTGTGTAACTATCGTAAAAACATTACCTAGGTACTATCGCGTTCAGAATTGCAGGGGCAGTTTATTAATGAATTCATTCATAAATTGCCCATGCACATTGCGCGTGTGTACATACATTCGAGTTAAAAAGCGAGAATTAAGGATGACTTACACTAGCACGGGGCGGGACCGGACGGGACGGGACGGTAAAATCTGTCGATTTCTATAGAAAGCGTCACGTGACATCCGAGGGCTCCGAGCTATCACGTGATTCTTTCTATTGTCAGATTTTCCCGTCCCGCCCCGTCCCGTCCCCTTCTAGTATGAGTCATCCTTTAAACAGTCAGTTTCGTCCGTTCGACTAAGGTCAGCTAAACGTAGAACAAATGTCGTTCGAAATTTCGAAATTTAGACATTTTAAACGTAGGTCAACTAAACGTAGCAATAACGTCGTTCGTTTCTATCTTCGAATTCTCTTAAGGAGTTTCGTACGTAGGATATTTGATTTTAGAAATTGTGCTACCTAATCTATTATTCCGGGATATCCAAACAAAAGTAAAATATATGAACACAATAAAAAAATGTAGGAGGAGCGGTCCATTGCCTTTCCAGGGTTCTGTAATTAACTAAGAACCTGCATAGTGTCACCATTTCCGTTTGTTCGTCCGTCTGTACGACGGAACTAACAGTTTTCGGATAATAAATTTATAAAATAAAAACGAAATAGTATTAATTTTTCGAGATTGTAATAATTTTAAACCATTTAAGTCAATTACTTTACTTTGTAAACTTTGTATATATCACGGAATTATGTGCAACGATTCCCGGAACTAAGTCCAGATCCAAATCTTAGAAAGGAATAAGGGACTTTTTTTTTAATTGAGGAATAGGAAAGCATTTGACTACAATCTCACCTGATGGTAAGTGCCTATGTAGTCTAGGATGGAGCATGCTTGCCTAAAAGATGTCTATTTACTCGCGATTTAAAAAATCTAAGTTATAGTGGACAGGGAATATATTCGCAGGTAGAGAATTCCACTCCTTAGCTGTTCGCGTAACGAAGCTGGAGGCAAAGCGTTTTGTCCGAATCAGCGGCAGGGAGACCACGTAAGGGTGGAAGTGGAACGATTGGCCGCGTCTAGTTACACGGTGGCAGAACGGAGCTGGGAGGATTAGATCGTGCAATCCCACCGCACACTCCCCGAAATGCATCTTGTAAAATACCGATAGGCAGGCTACTTTTCTACGATGTTCAAGACTCTGTAGCCTACCTTCCTCTAGTTCGGAGTTTCCAATAAGCTTTCGGGCTAACTAATTAAAGTCTTTGCAAAATAATAAATATTTTTATAAATTATTTAAAACCTACGAGGTAAAATAATATTCTACATCTTTCTTTTAAGAGATATAAAATAGTTTTCACTTTGGTCACCTTAGTATATATTTTTTAAATCCTCACACAAAGTTGGAAATGCCTTAGGTATGGCGTTATTCATAAACGCACTTCAACAACAGTTTAGCTAAATAATTATTTGTCCTTATCTGTCACTTTGACAATCGCGTTTGTCAGAATTTTAACTAAAACTTCTGTTAACTTTTTTATGAATAAGGTGGTTAATATTTATCCCGTAATAAGGTACCCACATATACCTTGCGTACTCGTAGTAGCCAGAATTCGGGCATTTAGCGTAGATCTTATGGGCATTTTCGCAAGATGATGCCTATTTTTTTTTCTAAAATAGGCAAAATTAATAATTTTCCTATTCAGAATCACGAGCTCTCCCGATCCTAGTATACCTAAAAAGCGTCCCAAATTTTATTTTTCCAATTCGTAACCATTTTTTAAACATTTTGTAAGGAGGTTACAAAATGGAGAGTGTGTAAAAGTAAAAAAAAATTGTGACACGCTTTGTCCTTTATTTTTTCTATAAGATCAAAAGAGCTCTTGATTCCGAGTAGGAAAAACATTATTAATTGATATATGTTAGAAAAAAAAAGGATTCTTCTCGTGAAAATCCTTAAAAAAATACCTGAATTGAATTTCCTTATTGTCTGAGCATATTTAGAGGCACGCGCCTTTTTACCTACTTAATTCCTAGATTTATCTCGTAGAGTCAAATTATAGAGACATTGTGCAATGTTCTATACATCCAAAATTACACCATATTGTTAGTCTGGTTTAAATTAAACTTTAACAAATTTTTGATCAAAATTCCCAACATGACAAATTATCTATATAATTATATACCAGCAGATCATAATAGAGTACCCAATTCACACTTAGATATTTACATTGTCATATATTGCTATTGCATGAGAGTCATGGGACCATATGGTCGCAGTGGCCATCAGCCATACCCAAAGACTTAAATGGACAGTTTGTCGTTACAGTTGGAATGGGTCGGCGTGGCGGCGCCGGGGCAGCCTTGCGCCGTGGTGGGGGGGCACTCCCGCGCACCTCGCGCAACCTGCTGCCTCCAGTGCCTCGCTCGCGACCAAAGCGAATGACTATGTTTACTTACCACACCGACGACTGATATTTGATAAATCCTTCAACAAATCCTTAATAAAACATACAAACAAACTGTGAAGTCGAGTGATGTGTTAATGCGATACCAGTGACGCAACCATGGAAGTAAAAATACGAGGTAAACAGTGTAAACGTGAGTGTAACTTGAATATATCTAATAATTAGTATAAATACCAAGGACGACTACCAAGTTACTTCTAATAAGTACTGAGGTATATGGGAACTTAAGAATTGTATAATTATTTAAAATACAACTAAAGCCGGTTTCGTAATCGTCAGGTCACACTGCACTGTGAATGAAGTTAAAGGAGTTGCGTACGAGTTGTATCTTGCATAATATACCAAAACAGTAGAGTACATCGCTGGGTCCTTACTGGGTTAGACTTCGGCCATTTCCAAGTAGTGGAGTTGACTAAGATTATAAAGCGTGAAGTAATAATCAATGACATCATTCCATGACAAGTTCGTACTCCACCCACAACACACGTGCAGGAAGGTTATATTGTGCATCTAAAGCCTGCTTCCATATCACAGATGAGATAAACCGTAGTCAAGATGTTGCAATATAATTTTGGTCTATTCTGAAAAAAATCTATTAAACATGTGTCATAGGTACACCCCGTTATCTAACGCTCACTTTGGGGGCAAGCTAAAATAGTGATGTTGCTTAGTTGATTCATATTTATTAATCAGTCAAAATAAAATTATTTTTGTATGAATAATCTTGAGATAATTAATTCATTGTAGATGCAAGTAATGGATTATATTTGATGTCATTAGATGTTCTGTATCTATTTGATCGGATAGGAGGACGACAATTATTAAACAGTATAGAGACGACTTACTAGGTAATTTAGTACAAGCAGTTTAATGTCGGGGATAAATTTGAATTATTTAGTACTCTATCAGGTCCCGTTTTGTTAATAATAACGAGCAGTTTAAGTTTTTATAGTAAACTTCATAATTTTATTAATTCAGATTATCGAAACTGCCCCATCCCTTGCCCCGAAAGTGAGCGTTAGATAACGGGGTGTAGTCATAGGTATGCATGCATAAGAAAATGTATGATAGAGCCTTAACATAAGTACGTACCTATAATTACCTAAGAAAACGTTGAATCAAATAAAATATTTAGTAACTTATACATAATAATTATATCAGCATTAGATAAATATAATAATTATTCTTCTATGATTCCGAACCGTTCTGACATTAAAATAATATAAATAAATGGTTAAATTCAGGTATAAAAATTACCAGACCTGACATTGCATTAAATAAAAACGCACTCTTGAAATATTTACCTTAAAGGCGGTTGTATCATGCATTACATATTATTATACCTACTTATAGTTAAGCTTTGGCAACCCTTATACCACCAAAAATATTTTTATCCCCTATGTCTCTATGTAACAAAATTCGTTTTCACACCACCTATTCATAAAAGGGGTTTTTCTGTTTAAGCTAGGAGGGATCAAAGTGGCATTTTTCTGTTGAAGGACTACACATTTTTACGTTTTCGGGCATTAAGTAGTGGCATCGTGGTGTTTATGTGATGCTGTGAAAAGCAGTATGTGTCACACGGTATCAATATTATTTTCGTCTTGGGCGTTAACGCTTGAATCCGTCGCTTCACTCGGAATTCAATGTACGCCCTCGCCGGAAATATATAATTTTGATCCCTTGTACACAAACTACTATATCTGTTTGTTGTACCTACTATACTTATTAACCTGGTCATATTGTCAAGTTGTTACGCTTGCACACAATTTCATTTTCGATAGTAGTGAGAAGTGATTATTTCAAATTTTCATGCGAAAATTGCCCTTCTGGTGTCTTTCACAAAAGATAGACATTTAGTGATTCAGAACACGCAATGAGCTGTAAATATTGAATGTTTCCCTCGAATAGTTTTCAATTTCTCTCATTCGCCCGTCACTAGGCTTCAGTGAGCTTTAGGAACGGTGGAATTTTCTTATAGTAAGTACTTGTAGAACACAATGCTTCTAATACTGACTTTTGCTCACAAATTGTATAGAAATATAGTTGCTATGCGCTACAAAGGGGCTTATTACTTACGGATTGTATGCTGCTAAATTGCAGATTAAACAAAGTAAATATGTAGGTATGAAGTCAAATTTGATTTTTCCGTTTGTTAGATTTTGCGTGTGAGATTGACTCTTCTTCGTCCTAGCGTTTTCCTGACTTATCCCACAGCTCAAGGACCCGATGATCCGTTTTGGTAACTAATCCCAAAATAGGCGCTAGTTTTACGAGTGAGAATTTACGAGCGTGTGAGATTGACTGAGTAACTAAATTAATGAATAATAAAATAACAAACTCTAGCATCCTAGTAAAGACACTTACCTTCGTGGCTGTACACCACTATGCAATAGAGGATCCTTCGTCCACACGATGCTTATCCAGGTAGACGGGATAAAAGTTCCAGTGCCAGACCAAACCGTGCTTGCCATATTTTCATTAAAACTATAATATGTTCATTATAAGTGCACGATAGCACCTCGTTGTCGTCATATTTCATCGTCAGCTTTCCAGAATGCAAGCGTGCTAATGTACAAAACGCTTTAATAACAAATGTCTAGTAATGAAATTGACAAAAGCAGCGGGATTCGAAATAGGTACACGGCCAAGTGCACAGTGCACAGTAGACCGCGCGCGGGCGGTTACAGGCTGGGTGCAAAAGTTTCTACATGAGCGACTCCGCGCGATATCGGGATCGTTGGAGCACAAAGTCCAACGTTGGGTAGCGACTTGTTCAAATTATAATAATTTTCAAATGAACATAGTACACTAAAAAAATTCATAGAAAAACAAAAGTGGCCAATAGTCCCTCCTAAAGCTCAAAAAGTGTGCCATCTGCTATCTTCAACAATAAGTATGAATCGGTATGGTAAAAAATTAAGATAAGTGTCATTATATTGATAATTTTGAATACTCTGCGATCTACAAGTGAGGAACGTTGCCTATATTAATTACATACCTATTTACTCGTATACGCAAACTTTTAAAAAACTAATGTTCTGGGTAGCGTATTATTTCAGGCGTCACAAACAGAATCTGTAAGTAACAAAGCCATGATATCCGCATACGTTACGTGGATGTGGGCGCTGCCCGGACGGAAACTATGTAGGTTGGTGTCTAAGTAAACATTACTCCGAAATATGATGTGAGAATTGTATTCTGTTATGCAATATCTTGTTGCCTGGATATAGACGATAAATTAAATTAGCCTACTCTCGTATCAATCGAGATGTTGTTATACGTTAGTGTAAAGTGGTCCTATCCTAGCCTAGTCTGTAGTGACCCTGCCTAAGAAGCGGGAGGCCCAGGTTAGAATCCTGGTCAGCGCATTTATTTGTGTGTTTATCATATCACTAATATTTGTTCCTGAGTTGTGTATGTTTTCTATGTATTTAAGTACCTATTTGGATATTATATTTATTATATATGTATATCGTCATCTAGTACCCGTAGCACAAGCCTTATTGAGCCTACCGTGGGACTAGGTCGAGTCGGACTAGGTGTGTAAGGTTTTCCCATAATATTTATTTATTTAGTTAGATACCAATACCCACAATACACATTGTTACTCTTGATATTTTCAACATTGAAATTTTGGAGATCTCCCGAAAGGAAAGGTTTTTTACCATCCCTAAGGTGAACTCGCATACGTAGGCTACATGAGTCAAACACAAAACGAAGGTCGGAATATTTCGGAATACTCTTCAAAAGTTAAGGGCTATAAAAGTTGATTTTCTTATTGAACCCTTATCCACATAAAAAATAACTCCTTTTCTATTGAATTGTATGATAAAAACCATGACTACGTGTACACAAGCTGTTAATTGCTATTGGCGACAAGAAGGATTGGCTCTACAGTTCAACTGAACACGCACTTTTTCTTTCCTGTGGTCAATACTGACCAGCTTGTACCAGTAGGTACATTATTTGCAACGGTTATTCAGATTCAGGCAATAATCTCAACCATTGAAATACAAACATGAGACGCGCCACACACTTCTCAAACGTATTATATAGGCATGACCTATTTATTTAATTTCTAAATTGCAATTTTCACCAATTCACCAATACTTACATGTAAAGACTGATATAATCATAACTTACCTTTTTTCTGTTTATTAGCTATATTAAAATGCTATAACTTCTTCATATTGTAAAACATGACGACGATGAAACATTACGTATTCGAAAATTAATTACGCAGTTAACGCCAACCATCAATGAATACCAGTTTATCGCATATAAATATTGTACTCGTAACTAGTAACCATCAATAACTAACATAGTGCATGAATATACACCGCTTAGTACGAAGAGCAATACAGGTACTGATTACGGATGTGCCTTACCCCGTTGCAATAAAGATTGGGAACGGCCACTGCGCAGTGTCGAGGACGGTACTAGCGCCAGATCCGAAGCATGATGGATGACCGGGCAGGTTGTCCCGAGACCCGGGAGCGGGGAGCTCCGCTGCCGATAGCTCTAATCGATCATCCTCACGAGCTCCAGGTGAACATTAAACTCTATATCACTTTAGATTGGTTTCCAATACGTACACAACTGAATCGGAAATGTGTTTTACATGGTATCGATTTCGAAAATTCAATAAACTTGCATTGGATATTTTGCTTTAAGGATGACTCACATTAGGACGGGACGAGACGGGACGGGACGGGATGATCTGTTAATTTCTATAGAATGAATCACGTGACAGCTCGGAGCCCTCGGATATCACGTGACATTTTCTATATAGAAACTGACAGATCAATCCGTCCCGCCCCGTTTTAGTGTGAGTCATCCTTTACAGGGTCATCGTATTTAGTAACTAGGCTAGAGAGTAGGACAAAAATTTCGACGGCGTCATTGACTTATTAAAAGAAATAGACACACAAAGTAGAACAAAAACGTCAAAAAATTAGGGTCAGAATGACATTAGCGAACTTGCATGATGATACAAACGATAAAATAAATGTTCCCCACGAAAAAGACTTACTGACGTAATCTTTAAGTGTTAAATTCATACACAGAACTACTAACACTGTTAAAAGTTTATAGGCTGTTGGCACTTAACAAAACGTCACGCCCAAAACAAGATAATATATGAAAAAGAGTCGCAACTGCAACACTTTTATGGCGTCATTTTTTCGGCTGATTGGGTATCCAGTTCATTTATCCTATATCTATATTTTTAGTGCAGTATGGTTTTATTTTGCATTTTCTCACTTTTAACTATGTAAGTATCTCATTTACTACTACCGTTGCTACGTTTCGAGAAACCAATATGAAAAAAAAAAATTTACATATTCAAATCAAGTGCGAAAGGTACGTAATAAAATATAGGAATGATCTAAGCATACAATGAATTCGTACACATACGTAACAAACTACCGAAACGAGTTCGTAAGTCATTACATTGTTTAATGCATTTTGTAAACTTTTGCAGTTTCTCCTGTCCCGGTTTATGTTCGTAATCAAATCTAGGAACTACTATTCGACTCCCTACCCAATTTCTTAAATTCGTCTTATTTGGGCTCATTATAATCGTCCAAGTGTCAATGATAACATTGATAACTCTCTAAAGAAAAACAGAGTAAAAGAATGGCAGATAGACTTCCCTTTAAAAATAAGGCCAACGTCTATACATCACTATCATCGCATATGTTACGGGAGCACTACAAGTTACAAAGGAATGAATCTAGTGCCAAAAATAACTAAGTGCACACCCCATTATAGTAGTGGAAGTTCTTTTGTTACCAATAAAGATTACTCAAGCAACATCATTCGACAGGAAGTGTAAACAAACGCACTAAATGCTTAGTATTACAACCAGGTGTATGGCGGGATCACTAGATCACATAACATTCCGCAGACCTGCTATAAGTTTATTCAAATGAACTGCGACGTGGGCGGCTAGCTCCTCATTATCGCCATCGCTCAATAACACTGCCCACGGTCATTTCCCATCCGTTCCGCACTCCAACGTATATACAGGTACAAATGCTATGTACGTTCATATTATAATATATTAAGCGGGTTATGCCATTACGTCGCTTTAATGCCCGGCCGATTGCGGGTTGCGCCTGATTGAATACGAATTACCATGTATGTATACATATGTACTTATAATTATTACCAATAGTTTATTAGCTGGAAATGTTGAGGAAATTGCTTCGTCTATGTATTACGGTCCTGCTCAGTGTTATTCAAATTATTTCATCATCATCATCAGGTCTACTCTACCAAATTGGTGGTTTACGGAAGAAAATGCTTCTGTGGAAAATGGTCTATCAAGAAAACACCAAATTTGCCATATATATGTCTTTGAAAATTAAGGAGTTCTCTTAAGTCCTCATGGAACCAGCTATCTGATCAGAACTATATTGCTATGAGAACAATTTGGAGGTGACTCGAATCTTTTTGAACAAATGAGGATTTTTCCAATTGGGACGACGGAACTCTTAATTATCAGCTGATGTACGTATGTAAAATTCCATATGTAATCCCTGGTCTCTATCATCAGATCTAATTCACCAACTTGATGGTTTCCGGAAGAAAATGCTTAAGTCAAACAGACACATCAGAAACAGACGCTTAGGTTCTCGAAGTCGATAAAAAATACGACCGACTCTCATACATTTTTTTCTTATGCATCTTAAACACTGAAGGCATACAGCTTGTATGTTTATTGACACTTTATGATCGCCACTGATCAGTTAGTTGTTCTTATTGAGTGAAGCCAAGACATTATGCGTCCTCTGTCTGTGTTATGATGGTCAGTTGGCGACATTACTCTGTCCGATGAACCCAATACTTGCCAAGTTTTTATTTTTCAGCGCAAAACTCAGAATTTCCTAGGAGTACTTAAGGGATAACTCACACTAGAACGGCACGGGACGGGCGGGAAAGGACTGTCTGTCAGTCTCTATAGAAAACGTCACGTGACGTCAGAAAGCTCCGAACTGTAACGTAATTATTTCTATAGAAATTTACAGATCGTCCCGTCCCGTCCTAGTGCGAGTCATCCTTAACCGTTTACAAAAGAATCGACTGTCTTATAATAAAAAAGAAATATTAAATAAATATCGCAGTTGTAATCTAATTTCATTAATCTCTTCACTACGTAAAACAACTAAATACCTACCGGTTGTTAATTGTGTATCAGTCGCGAAGAACTTTTGTTTAATATGTTTCATATAGGTTGCAATTGGTGAGTAAAAAATATAATTTTCTCAAACATGACCGGAAATGTATGCGTTAATGTCACGAAATAAAGACGTGAAGTTTCTTGTTTATGGCTCCCCTCAATTACTGCTTAGCCTCAGGCCAAGAAGTAATGTATGGCGTAATGGGCGTAAGTAAGCCAGCTCGATTAGTTTATTTTAGTTACTTTCATAGTATTATGTCCTATGGTATTCTACTGTGGGGCAGTGCTTCAGAGATTAATACAATTTTTGTTCTGCAGAAGTGGGCTATTCGATCGATTTATAAGATGAACCGTAGAGACTCGCTTAGAGATAAGTTTAAAGAGATTAATATTATGACACTGCACTGTCAATATATTTATGAAAACATTATGTATGTACATAAAAACAATGTATGTTTTAGGAAAAACTGTGATATACATAGTATTAATACTAGAAATAAGGATAAGCTCGCAGTACCCACCACTCGGCTCCATAAAATAAAAAACTCATTCATGGGCAATTGTGTAAGGTATTATAATAAACTCCCAGTAGAAATAATTGCACTCTCTATTAATAAATTTAAGAATTTTGTAAAGCGTAAACTAATATCTAAAGCTTATTACAGTACACAAGACTACATGAATGATACAGCACAATGGGATTAAGGATTATTATTATTTTTGTTTAAAAAAGTTAGTTATTAACTGTAATTTTAATTACAGTAAATTCTAGACAAGTATTTTTTTATACAACTTTTACTTTTAAGATGACGATCCTATTGTGAAATTATTATTTTTAATTCGGATATCTGTGTGTACAGCATCAATAAATTGCTCTAAGTTATAATTTATAATTTGTTAAAGATTCTATTCAAAATTGAACTGAACTGTATTTTTTTTTCAAATTAATGCATGTTAGAGCCGGTGTAGCTTTATTTATTTTTAATTCGACGTTCAAAAGTGCACTGTAACATGCCTACTTGAAAAATAAATGATTTGATTTGATTTGATTTGAGTATGAACGAAACATTATTGGCCGCTGCTCTAACTTTTTAAATTTGCGTACTATACACACTGTATAACACTAAACTGACAAACGAAAAATCACATACAGCCAACCAGCAGCACCAGATACTTGCTACATAAAAAAAAATCTATGGTACTATATATATTGATGTGCGGTTAAAGATGGTGCTTAAATAGCTCATTTAAATGGCATGTTTAAAAAATAAAAAAGGCGGCAAATTAAACTTTATCTTCCTAATGACCTATTTACCTAATAGTTGTTTTAATTTTATTACATCCTCAAATTGTTTGAGAAAAGCACTATACAAGCCACGGCCGGAAGAAGGATCACAGGACTCGTTCTATTCAGCCTCGACTACGACTCGGCCGTCTACTCCGAACTCGTCTAGCAATCCCTTACTTCACGGCCTCTGAAGTAAAGTACTATTTTTAAAAATGTGCATGCTTAACTTCTGACCTATTGTAACTGACTATTAAAATATGCATTTTAACGTAAACATATCAATTGGACAATTTCCAAGACTAGACCGCTACAAGGCACAGATGATAATTATTTTCCTGTAGTTACATAACCTAACATATTTACGTAGTTACTTTAGTAAGAGAAAAGAGTTCAAACACAAAGAGGAGCTATTACGTTATTGTACATTTTATTCCCGATATTTTCAGGGTTCCGGACCAAAATGGTAAAAAAGGAACCCTTATGGTGTAACTCAGTCTGTCTGTTTGTAACATCGTTAAATATCTCGAGAACTATAACTGATAATTATCCCGTTTTAGATATTAGTTATAATGCAAATAACCATGTTAAAATCGTATCTCGAGAACTACTTAAGCGGAGCGGAGAGCTTAGAGCGGCATCATAAGGCTCCTTTTTTACCATTTTGGTATAAAAAGGTACCTTAAAATGCGAATAATTATGAAACACGGTATCTAAAAAGGTCTGCAATGACATAATTACGAGGCATGTTAAAATAGACGTGACGTTAAATCAGCAGGGCAATGTCGAGCAAGCAAACAGACAACCCACAATACGTTCAAATGGAACATTTACATTAACAACTTATTTAAACATGGCTCAGCCCACACTTCCTCCTTCCAGTGCTTGAAATGTAGGGGAGAGTCGGCTAAATCGTACCGGTTGAATCGTACCACCTCTAGATTTCCTACTTAACAACCTATTTTACTTGCTTATGGGGCAGAGCATCTATGTTATAATCATCAGTTATAGAAACAAATAATGAAATAAAGTGAAGAATGAACTTGAGAGAGAAAAAAATTGAGTTTCGTCACTCAATGAAACTTTTAATGCGATTTAGTCATTGTATTACTTGTGATCTAGATAGATTAAAAATACAGAATTAACAGTATTTCACTAAAATATTTATCAGCTCTACTGAGAGATATTTACAAATTATCTAAGTTTTGTTATTAAATATTAAAAATTATTTATTTAAATAATACCTGGTCCGTTAAATCGTACCACTAATAAGTACGATTTAACCGGCCAAATGTGTTTATTGTATCAGTGCGATTTCAGTGTATTGCTATACAACTATAAATAATGGGTATTTGAATCTAAAATAAACAATTAACATTCATAATGCTTAACTAATACAGTTTGAATGGTAGTGGAGTAGTGGTACGATTTAACCGACTGGTCGACAAAATCGTACCGATGGCAGTCCCTTCGGTGTTTTTCTTCAAATTGTTAATTTAAACCCAGACTGTACTTCTATATGACTAAATAGTCACATTGCTATCTATTTTCAGAAAAAGTTATCAACGTTTGAGTAAAAAGTGGTACGATATAACTGACTCTCCCCTATTTTTCTGCAAGTACAGAGAACATTTAAGTACAGGCGTATCATTATAACAACATTTTAATTACATTACAATAGTATTTTATACAATCGTGATATAATGAAGAGTTTTTCAGTCGAGTACCGTGTTTACTTAGGCCACTCAGCAAGCTTCGTGGCCTAAGTAAGGTACGAGATTGAAAAACTTAATTATGTTACGATTGTATACAATACTTTTTCTACGATTCATCATCATCATCATCATCTATGGAGGAACAATTTCATCATTCAATTTCATTGACTTAACACGAATGTAACACAAAAAGATGTAATTGCGCGCGGGGGGCGCGGTCGGCGCAGGCGCGGGGCGCGCGCTCGGCACAGGCGCAGGCGGCATCGCAAATAAGTTTTTCTACTCGCCGACTTTAATCTGTCAATTACGAGTACATAGACAAAACTATAAGCTCATACTTTTCGATATTAGACAGTCCAACTCAACTATAATATCTCATTTCGATACGCTGAAGGCAACTATAATAGAACTTCATACAAATTCTATACTTATTTGCGATGCCGCCTGAGACTTTGCCGAGCGCGCGCCCCGCCGACCGCGCCCCCCGCGCGCAATTACATATTTTTGTGTTACATCCGTGTTAAGTCAATGAAATTGAATGATGAAATTGTTCCTCCATAGAGGATGATGATGATGACTCGTAGAAAAAGTATTGTATACAATCGTAATATAATTAAGTTTTTCAATCTCGTACCTTACTTAGGCCACTCAGCAAGCTTCGTGGCCTAAACACGGTACTCGACTGAAAAACTCTTCATTATATCACGATTGTATAAAATACTAATAGAATTTGTATGAAGTTCTATTATAGTTGCCTACAGCGTATCGAAATGAGATATTATAGTTGAGTTGGACTGTCTAATATCGAAAAGTATGAGCTTATAGTTTTGTCTATGTACTCGTAATTGACAGATTAAAGTAGGCGAGTAGAAAAAACTATATTTATTACTTTTTGGTAAGTAACCAAACAAATTTTGGTAAGTAGGATGTATGTCTTACATATTTTTAACAAACATTACGTATGCTCAAAATTAAATCAACGCCACGCGGTGCCTTTGAGCATGTTAAATGATCAAACTAATCAAAAAGCACGTTGGTGCCAAAAGTAAGTAAAAAGTCTTGAACTTATCTCAAAAAAAGTACTTACAAAATAGCGAGCACTCCAAACCTTCTAATTAGCGCGTCCCGCAATTGAAGAATATGTCACTTTATACTGAAGTTAGTAATTGCAACACAGGCTGCTCTCGCCTCTCGCGGCATTCTTGCAAGCGCTGCAACACACGCGGCTCATTAACACGTCTCGGAGAGCAACGAGGCTTCGTCCGCGCCAGCTAAATACACCAACTACATTCTTACCCTACTTACCTTGCCCTGGCATATTCTGGGGCTTACATTTTTTTTCTCATAATTGTTTGGCACGCACCGAAAGTCATTTATGCGCTATTATTATGTATTTATAATTGGCTCAGAGTTTCACTGACTTGTACGAGTTTTTCAGGGTGAAAATAAATTAATTTTGCTAGTTATTTCAATGCCTTGAGTAGTTTCTCTCACATATATTTTATCATTATTGTCTAATTTGTATATATTTCATAAATCGGACACAATGCACGGTAATATAATAAATTACTTACCTAAAAGCTTTACTGAACGGGACGGGACGGGATGGGACGGAGCGGGATGGGAAAATCTGCCAATTTCTATAGAAAACGTCACGTCACATCCGAGGGCTCGGAGCTATCACGTGATTCTTTCTATAGAAATTGACAGATTTTCCCGTCCCGTCCCGTGCTAGTGTGAGTCAGTCCTTAAATTGGGTAGACTTGGTGATGTAACTTTTGATGTGATTTCGTATTTGTATTACTGTGATCTAGATAGATTAAAAATACAGAAATAACAGTATTTCAATACAATATTTATCAGCTTTACTGAGTGGTATATACAAATTGTCTAAGTTTTGTGGTTATATATTTTATATTAATTATTTAAAAAAAATACCTCGTTGGTTAAATCGTACCATAGCTTACTATCATAGGTACGATTTAACCGACCAAATATTTAGTAGGTGTCAGTGCGATTTCAGTGTATAGTAGTGCTGATAAATAATGGGTATTATAAATGTTAAATGAAAAAATTACAGTTTGAATAGTAGTGGTACGATTTAACCGACTGGTCCGCTAAATCGTACCGATGGCAGTCCCTTCGGATTTCTTCTTTTTTCAGATCGTTAATTTAATTCTATAAAACTCATTTGATATATAACCTAGCCAAGAAACTGAACTTTAATATGAATAAACAGTCACATTTCTACCTACCTTCAGAAAAAAGTAATCCACGTTTGAATAAAAAGTGGTACGATATAACCGACTCTCCCCTATATGCTATTTGATATAGACCTTATGTTATTTTATTCCTACCGTATTTTCTAATCTCATTGTTGGAAATGGTTGTCTATTGAAATGCCACAATAAGGATCTCCTCAAGAATATCTCAAGTATCTTTGATATAAAAATATCAAAGAGAATCATCGGGAATATCCTTCAAGAAATCCCTGTTCTTCGGACGCGAAGATACGTTTGTAGCTAGAAAAAAGCGCAACATTGTTACAAATTACAATGAATGTATTTCGATTAGGTATAGGTACGTGAAGTTTAAAAAAACACAATAACAATGTGTGAATGTATGAAATAATATACAAAATGCCAGCTAATAATACAAAAACCTGTTAAACCTGTATTTTTAGGATATTCGCTGGATAGACCCGAACCTAAATCTATTTATGGTTCATTGGGTTAAATTTGAAACTATTTGGAACCACTTGTTCAAGATAGTTTGGTTTGAGCCCTTACAGATTTCGGTTGAAAGAAACCATCGGTTCATCGGTTATTTACCCTCTCCCACCTTCCTGTACCTCTCACCACGTCGTGCTTCTCTTTATACAAATTGAAAAGTCGTCCCATCCTGTGAGTGATACTTAAGAGTGTGCCAATCATATTGGCAATATTGCACCGCGGAAATGTTGATGCGTGATGCTACACTGTAATTTAAACGCTATTTCGAAGTAAGGATACATAAAGAAAAATACTTTTGATATGAGAAAACTGGCTGTAATTATAAGGAAATCATACCTTGTCTTTTGCGCAATAGATACCTAACTATGTTAAAACTATCAGTTCTAGTAACATACGCTTGATGACTATTGAAGAAAATTTCATGGGGAAATTATTTATATTGGCAGTTCTATTGCGAGTTCAACTATTTTTAGGTTTCCGTAGTCAACTAGAAGCCCTTATAGTTTCGCCAACTAGTCTGTCTGTCCGTCCGTCCGCCCGTCCGCGGATAATCTCAGTGACTGTAAGTACTGTTAAAGCTGTAATTTTGTACGAATATGTATATCGGTCACGCCAACAAAGTGGTCAAATAAAAAGTGGTTATAACATTTTCTACCTGTAAAGTGGGGGTGATTTTTTTTTTCGTTTCAAGCCTAGACTGTGACATATCATTGGATAGCTATTTGGAGAATAATGATGGTTTTCTACAAACAGTTTTTCATAAAGTTAATATTTTCGGAAATAATCGTTCCAGAAGTTTAAAAAAATGTGTCCTCCCCCCCCCCCCCTTCTAACTTTTGAACTATGAGTTCAAAAAATAAGAAAAAAATTACAATAAATAGTAGAACTTAATAAGAACTTTATTAGAAAATTATTTTGAACTTGATTGGTTGAATGGTTTTTGAAATATTGTACAAAATAATTTCTAAATTAAGTTTGTAATTTAACCGTATATGCAATTTTTTTTATCTTGGTTACTTAATTTATCATTCCGCACTTACCATCCTTCTAATAAAAAAATAATGATTTAAATCGATTCACGCGATCAAAAGTGACCCCCGAAAACCCAACACATAATCCGTCTAGTTTGTATAAATTAGTAACCCAATTTACTTCGCGCTGTTAAGATTTTTCCGGAGTTGATAGGGTCGGGTCCGGTGTATTGTTAAAACATTTTTTAAGGTTGCCTATTGTGACAGACGGTAAACTACGGAGCCCTACACTGAGCATGGCTCGATATGCTCTTGGCCAGTTTTTTTCTGAAAATAATTACAAACCCCGAACCGAGACGGGAGGAGAACCGCCTAACGACTTATTTTCACTTCCTTTTTTCGTAAATACCTTGATAGGCTCCATGCATGCTCAATGTCAAGCTTTCTGTCAGATGGGACTACACATTGAACTAAGAACCCGATATACCAATCAATGAACCTACTACCTATGCTAAATTGTTTCAAATGAACTAATATAATCAAAAATCACTATTTAAGTGTTTTTAAAACGACGGTGTAAAGCGGCTTTTTAACGGGCTCTTGCAAAACGCTGCTGTTGCCGATAGAGCCAGGCCTAGTACCACGAAAATCGCACGATCGAAAATTTGTATCTCCTCTGTCACATTACTCATTGGAGTGACAAAGAGGTTTTTCAGTAAATGCCAATTTTCGATGTTCGTGGCAGGCATTCAGGCTCATCGCGGTCTCGAGGCCAGAATTCGGGGCTTGGATAAAATACGCTCTTTCCTCGCCGAAGTTAGGAACGCTGGTCGCTAACGACTCGGTGCGAGTGGCTGTTGCTCTTCGTCTTGGCTGCGATGTCTGCCAACCCCACCTTTGCATTTGCGGTTCCACGGTGGAGAGCAACAGGCACCATGCATTGAGCTGTTGTGGTGGCTGCTGTGGTGTTGCGCAGGAAGATTGCCAATTCACCACGCTCTCAACGATATAACATACGAAGGGCATTGGTGTCAGCCAATGTTCCTTGTATGCTAGAGCCGCCAGATCTCCGTTTTGATGGCAAAGGTCTGACGGCGTTTAATGGTGAACTGAAGTATCTAATAATATATACTTTTGTTTCAGATCACAACGATATATAGCGCCAAAAATCAAGATGTAACTCTATGTACTTTATAATACATCGTGTTTAGTAAATTGGATCGTATCGAGATGGAAGGGGTACGAGTGACGCACCAGGGTGTGCGTGCCCACTCGGCGGAGGGGTCGGCCGGGCGCATCACGCAGGCCGGCTTGGCGGCGCGCAGCCCGGAGGGCACGGCAGCTAAGGGCATGCCCATCAAAGGTCATGAGGACCTCTGGGTTGAAATTCAGGCGAACACCTTTAAAAACTGGGTCAATGAAACATTAAAGCCCATGGATATAAAGGTAATCATTTATTGAATTGTTTAATTATGATGTACAGTCGCGGAATGAAAGGTTGACCAGTTATCAAATAAATTCATTTACGCGTTACAAGCACATGTTACCTTTTTAAATTTTCAAAGTGGACCTATTTGTTGGCCACGTAGTGACTTGACCAGGATTTACCTGGTTATAAATAATATCAAACTTCAATTTTTTTTGGTGCACCTTGTATTATTTTTTCGCCAATTACTATTTACTATCTATTGTAATTACCTACCTTATGTGAACATACGCGCGCTAAGCGAATGGAGCTAGTATCGTTACGCCATAGGCGTTGTTATACAGAATCTATAAAGGCTAATGGTATGATTTCAACATTTACTGTATATTATTATTTTGTTTATTTATTTTCTTCCTTAGGTTAGGATTTTTACAATACGTAGGTATATAAAAATAAAATACAAAACAATATACAAAAAACAATACAAAACAAATACACATTATAAAAAAACCTAACCTAGAGTGCCGCCGGCAACAGGGCTGGGCCCAGGCTGCCGGTGGTTAGGGCCGCAAAGAGAGGAACCTTCGGACTATGCGCGCAGCGTCCAGTGTTACCGCCTTCTGCATCTGATTAATTTCATTATTATTATTATCTTTATTCATCATTTATCTTAGGTTAGGTTATTATAATATGATTATAAAAGTAAAATACAAAAACACGTACAAAAAGAATACAAAATACATATAAACATATTATAAAAAACCTAACCTAGAGTGCCGCCGGCAACGGGGCAGGGCCCAGGCTGCCGGTGGTTAGGGCCGCAGAGAAAGGAACCGCCTGACTTTACGCGCCGTGTCCAGGATTACTGCCTTCTGCATCTGACCCTTGATCCATTCATCTAGCGAGAGTCTCTCAAGATGTTGGTCGAGACTCTTCGCTATTATTATTTGTATGTCTTTCCCATCACGGAAATTATTATTATTACTTACAGGTGGCAGACCTAGTAGAAGACCTTCGCGACGGTACTGTGCTGTGCGCGTTAGTCGAAGCGCTCCAAGGGCGCCGGCTCAAGGGCTGGAGCCCTAACCCGTCCAACCAGCATCACAAGCTAGACAACGTCACCACTGCGTTGCACGCCATCGAAGATGACGGCGTCAAGCTAGTCAATATAGGTTAGTTTAATACCCTTAGAGCGCAGGCCACTGTTGTCTAATGTCTATGATACCACTTAAACTGCTTGCTCATAAACCCCTATAATTTATAAATTTGTGGCTATGCATCTTTTTTTTTTATATATACCTAAAAGCTAATCACAATTTAAGCGTAGTCACGCTTACACTTAACTTGTGATTTTACCATGTGGGGTAGACCCGAGGTCAATCGGGTCACAAGGATCGGATTAAGATGAGATTCGGCGACTTATCCAAGGGCAGCTACTGTGAAGGCCTGCGAGGAGAACAGACCCATTATGTGTGACTAATTAATTGTCTGGCTGTATAGCCGCAGTCTTTCAGATTTGGCAGAAATATTCTTTTGATCTAATTCGCCCTTTGACCCAATTCGCCTCGATCTACACTATGTATGTTTATAACGTGTATTCCGCCATAGCTAATAACTAGATACTGACCAAATAGAAATGAGGAAACTATTCTAAATTGCAGTTCTAAAATTAGTATTTGATAATAAATAACTGCACTGCGAAAATTGTTGCTGATGCTGAGCAATAACTAAAATAGTAAAGCCCAAAATATTCACAATTACGCGTAGTATCTTATAAAATACTTTAATTTATACTTACTGGCGCAATAATTGAACTTAATTATATATTTAACGATATTGCAGATAATGCACGATTCACAAAATTTGTTATTGAATTATACATTACACAACAAAACAAATACAATACATCAATTTAGTATGTGATTCAGTGTAACATTATTTGACACAGAATATTAATATTCATGTCACTCAGTATAATTTTATGAACAAGTGAATTCAATGAGAATATTTTTTTAGGTAACGTGGACATCGTAAATGGAAATCTGAAGCTTATTTTAGGTTTGATCTGGTCGCTTATTGTGCGATACCAAATTGGACGCAGTAAATTCCCGCCAAGGTGAGAACAGAATTTTGCCACTTTAACCAATAATAAAAAGTCTTAATTTTTATCACTCGACGAAAAAATAGGGGTGTTAAGTTTCAAGTGGACACACTACCAGAGACTGACACAGGGTCACCCTCACAGACATGTGAGGTGTATCTCCTGAACGAGTAAGTAGGTAAGGATTCTTTATGGAAACCCTTTGTCGGCAATTGTTTGTCGATATGATTTGATATGTTTGGCTTACAATCAATCATCTCCAAGATATTCATGTCAAATTGTACTAAAACTAGTCTCAGGATCTCAGCTAATTTTAAACTAAATTCCCTAACTTTTGGTTAAACCTTAATTTTACTAGCATTTTTTTATTCCACTTACTTAGTAAATTATGACTCACCAACGATTCAAATGTTTAATATCAATGAGCTTTTAAATATGTCATATACGAATATTTATTAAAGCGATCAGTAAGTAATTTATTTTTTTGGTCAGTGGTATTTTATGTTGGGAGTCAACTCAGCCTATACGTACGACGATTAATTAAAAAAAAATAATTAAAAAAAAACGTTAACCGGTAAACGTAAACGTTAAAAGGTATTCGTCACAATATGTTTAGAGTCCGGTATACTTTTTAAAGTGAAAATCGTTAATAATGAAATAACGCATATAAATTGCAATTTCTAAGATAGTATAAAGTATCGGTAAGTATGACAAAAAAATGGTTTTGATAAATATATATTATTATTTCGTATTGAAATCACAATTCTTACAGAGCTTGCTTTGCTTTTGATTTTTGCGGGTTGATTCATACAATATCGTAACTTGATTTTTTGTCAATAATTTTTATACAACCTAATTTATTTTCATACATTACCTAGCACTATGCCTATACCAGGCATTAAATAAAATTTATTTTTCATCTTTATTTTTATGAAGTATATTTTATACATACCCAAATATACCTCCTAAACTTTGGCAATATATATGGAAGTGCAAGTGGAAAAAAGTGTTCTATTTATTCCTTAAACGACTCATTTTCCACCACATATGTATAATTTACATACCGCTTTGATATTATTTTGATTATCAGAAACCCTCAAGTAGTTACCTCTTCGAGCAAAAATCGCAAAACAGTCCTCATACATTATTAAAAATTAAAAAACAAAAACAAAAAAGGAGTTTAATACATTCCAATCGATTTGAAATTATCTTCCGTAATATGTTAAAAAACTAACAGGATTCTGGTTAGTTACTCCAATATAGTATCAAAAAGCTGAGCAAAATCGTAAAAAAAAATTATCGGACTCTTAAGCCGAAACGGTCCAAATGCAAGTGACAACCAACGCATAGCAGAAACCGTAGAACGTATAAGCTTAAATTTTTATAAGGTACGTGGTGTCCTAACCAGGGTTAGCTAACCCGGATATACCGCAGATGGTAGTGCAAAATATTGTAGATGGGCGCCGTAAAACAACATGGCGCAACGTCTTTAATTATCTTTTTATATAATTTAATTGTTTAATTTCATTATAATTTAATTTTAATTATCTTTTTATTTTCTTTTTGTACTGCCACAAAAACGCGATTTATTTCAAAAGAAGCATGTCGTTTAGAATAAATCGAGTTTTTTATCGCCTTATATAAATACCTACTCTTGTCTCGAAATAAATAATGCCCCATAGCTGCGTGATTTTCCTTGTATAAATATTTTGAAATGTTGTTTTACTTACTTTGTTTGCAGTCCTTAGTCTTTATTTACCTTACGTGTTATTTTGCGGTAGAAAATTGATGTTATCGTGGCTGCAAGCTGCTCTGCCAGAGTGCCGGGTCAACAACTTGACTACGGATTGGAACAGCGGCGTGCTTCTGTCAGCTCTTTTAGACTACTGCAAACCTGGTATTTTCCCGCACTGGAAAGAGCTAAGTGAGTACCTATATTTACACTTTGTATAAATTACAAATTATGTAAATAAATTAAACTCACTCTGAGGACAAATACATCATGTAATATTTTTGTATTTTAATAATCAGACCGCCACGAAGCCGTAGAAAACTGCCGCCGCGCAATGAAATTAGCTCATCGAGAGTTTGAAGTTCCCATGGTGTTGGAACCCGAATATTTAGCATCACCGTGGCTAGACGAACTCTCTGGCATGACTTATTTATCCTACTTTATGAAACCCAACGGACCCGGATATCGATCGACTTTGGAATGGGTTAATTCACGATTGGAAAGAGGCATTACCAATTTCACCGTAAGTAATTGACTTCACAGAACAACGCAATAACGAACAATTTTACAATTTAGAATTTATAAAAGCTTTAAATCGTGTTTATTTTCTTAGACGGATTGGAATGACGGGCGTGTGGCGAATGAATTAGTGCGGTCCATGGGGGGACCGGCGCCGCCGCTCAGTCGGTTGAGGCGCGACCCAGCGAGGTGGGAGGAAAACAACCAACAAGCTATTGATGCGGCCGTCAAAATTGGTAAATACCGATTCGTATATTCAATTAAAATATTTATAGGCAGTTGCTTTGCAATTCGTGCAATTGGTTGTATTAAAATGCGAACGCTACGTATATACGTATACGTATATAAGCGAGGTATGGGCACAGCGGATGCATATCGTTTAGTGTGGTAGGGCACAGCACAACGAATGTCGTTTCGCTCAAATCTGGAGCAGAGCCCATCTGTGGCAGTACCTCCACCTTACAGAAAACCGCAGTTAAATAACACTAGACCCTACTCATAGTGTTGTGTTTCTGTCGGTGAGTAAGGTTGCCAGAGCTCCAAGAGGATTCGCTGTGTTGACAGCTGGGGAGTGGGGTGTACCCACGGAGCTAAGCTTGCCCCTTTAGCTGTCAACACAGCGAATCCTCCTTTTTTAAAGGGTCGACAACGCGCGTGTAACTCCCCTGGAGTTGCAGGCGTCCATAGGCTACGGTGACCGCTTACCATCAGGCGGGCCGTATGCTTGTTTGTCACCGTCGTAGTATAAAAAAATATATATATATACCGTAGCGAATAGTCATGTGGTAGGTTGGTATATGTACATTTCCTGCTTTTGTGTGTATTGCTTTTTCACGCCACACAAGAGATTATAACATTGGCATGACACTTACAAGTTTAACGTTATAAAAATAAATTAAATAGTGATGGTGTAACTCCCTCTAAAATGAGGCCAATAGTTTCAGAATATTTGTGGTTTACAGGTGTCCAACCAGTTTTATCAGCGCGTGATATGAGCCAAAGCGACGTAGAGCACCTGGGGGTGATGGCGTGGGCGAATCAGTTCCGAAACGTGGCGCCGCGGCCGCCGGTGCACGACATGCTGCGCGTGGCGCTAGACTCCACCTCGGGCCGCGTCGGCGAACCAGTCAGTGACCACACTTAGCCTTAGGATGTAAACCAGAACAATATATTGGATTTCTATAAGTAACTACAGAGATCCAACCGACATTCTACATTGGAGAACACACTAGCTAGCTAGCGAAGAAATAGAAAGCGATTTTTTTACACTAAGCGTCACTTGCTTCACCTGAGGTTAACCATCTAACCCGGAGCTAGCTGGCTAACCTCAGATGGCAAAAGTAACGCTAAAACTAATGCTTTAATATTCTCGCTGTTAAGCCTTTTTAGGGTTCCGTACCACAGTGATAAAAAAGGAACCATTATTTGGTGCCGATAATTTATGTTGCCTATTAGTATGTCTGACCGTCTGTCTGTCACATCGCTAAATATCTCGGTAACTACTTAAGCTATTGATGTGAAAATTGGAATAGTTACAATTTCAAGTTCATTTCGTAAGTTGTCTTTAGATCACGCCTATTTTTTTTAAACTTTAAATATTACCTATGAGGCAAATCGGTCAAGGGGTTACCGAGATAAACCTAGGGTTCGCGAGCTTATGTTCGGGGCGAATCACTACTTATACGAAATTTAAAAAAAAAGTTTTCCTTTCAAACTTTTAAACAGTAAATTTCATTGGCTAGCTGCTCTATACATATAATACTAATTACCTACGACAAAATTGAATATATGAAATAAATGAAACATTAAAATTGAATAGGTACTCAAATACATATTATTATTACCTTATTATTAAGTGATAGCTTCCTAAAGGCGTCCACGTCTAACGTAACAAATCGATAGCCCAATTAAAATGTTACGTCAAATCGATTCTCACTCAAAACGCGGCAACTTTTCTTATTGGTGGAATAGCATACAACCTTTGTAGAAAATAAGTTAAACTCAAAATAATTTTAAAGAAAAAAAAAACTCCACCATTTGGCCTTCCCGGTAAAAGTGAAATGTTGAATTTGTTTGAGTTAGCCAGTTTACTTCAAAAATACCCAATTCACCACACGTGTACCTTTGAAAATTGAGGAGCTTTCTTAATGTCTCAGGGCCTCCATCATTACATCTGAAATAAAATCAAACGGAACTGCCTTGTAGACCTCCAAGGTCGCAAATAAAATAACAATGTCTCAAATCGAATGATAGAGTTGGGAATTACTAAGCAATTCCACTTTGCCATCCCTGATCTTTATCATCAGATCCACTCCACCAAATTGATGATTTTCGTAAAGAAATGCTCAAGTTTCTTAAGAAATCACTCAAATCACCATGCATCTACCTTTCATATTTGAGGAGTTCCCTCAATTCCTCATAGATTCAAAAATGGATTTAAAAAAAATGAGACAAATCTAAAAGCATCTACTTTCAGATAAAATCAGTTCAGTAATGACGGAGTTCTGAAGTAACAAACATAAAAAATAATAATAATAATAAAAATGATAAAAAAAATAGGCCAAGAGCATGTCGGGCCATGCTCAGTGTAGGGTTTCGTAGTTTACCATCCGTCACAATAGGCAACCTTAAAAAGTGTTTAAATAGATACCATGCTCAATCTACATGCTTATAATAATTAACAATTCAATGATAATTTCGATCACACCCGTCCCGACCCCATCAACTCCAGAAAAATCTTAACAGCGCGAAGTAGACCACGGCTTTCTCTCGGGAAATTGGGTTACTAATTTATACAAACTAGACGGGTTATGTATGTTGGATTTTCGGGGGTAACTTTTGACCGCGTGAATCGATTTGAATCATTATTTTTTTCATGAGAAGGAAGATACGTGCGGGATGATAAATTAAGTACTGAATATTAAAAAAATGTTTGCATACCTATACGGTTAAATTACAAACTTAATTCAGAAATTACAACAACAATTTTTACTACAACTACAATTTTTCAAAAACCGTTCAACTAATCAAGTACAAAGTAATTTCTAATAAAGTTCTTATTAAGTTCTACTTTTGTAATTTTTTTATATATTTTTTTACTCATAGTTCAAAAGTTAGAGGGGGGCGGACACATTTTTTTAAACTTCTGGAGCGATTACTTCCAAAAATATTTACTTTATCAAAAACCGCATTTAGTTCCCTCATTATTTTTTTAAATACCTATCCAATGATACATCACAAAAAAAAAACACCCCCCGCTTTACGAGTAGGTACGGGAGGTACTTACCCTAATTTTTTTAATACTACGACGGTGACAAACAAGCATACGGCCCGCCTGATGGTAAGCGGTCACCGTCGCCTATGCACGCCTGCAACACCAATTATAACCAATTTTTATTCGTACAAAATTACAGCTTTCTAGTACTTACAGTCACTTAGATTATCCGCGGACGGATGGACAGACAGACAGACTTGGCGAAACTATAAGGGTTACTAGTTGACTACGGAACACTAAAAACATTCACACGAATTGAGAACCTTGAAATTGTGAAGTCGGTTGAAAATACGCCTAAGTGCGCAAAATGTGTCATGAGCATTAAGGACGACCCACTAGAACGGGACGGGACGTGGCCGGGACGGGCCGATCTGTCAATTTCTATAGAAAACGTCACGTGACCTCCGAGGGCTCCGAACTATCACGTGATTATTTCTATAGAAATTGACAGATCGTCCCGTCCCGTCCATATATTCATGCTAAATACCGGTGTAATAAATTATCCCGAGAGCGTTGCTTTACTTAACATGCATAACATATATTTCTATCAATGCTGTTACATATAAAGGAACAACAAAAGGGATACCAAAGTGCTCACTCAGAGATCTGCCATGAATACGGCGTAGCCTGTGAATGTACATTCACCTAAATAAAATGCTGCCCGCGGCCGCGGTGAGTTCCGCATTCCGACTGAATTGTGCACTTTACAATTTTATTTACTTACCTAAGTTGTGCTCTGTAGTGTGCACTGTATACTTTTTCATTTTATTTCTAACATCGTAAAGAAAATAAGTGTAGGTGGCTTTGCTTACATTGGTACAGAAAAAGGTAGATTTTAAAGTCGCAATTAAAAAATAAATTGTGTCGTCCCTTTCAAATCAATATATGTAAGAAAACGGGACGCCACTGTTGCCACTTTTTAATTTCTACCTTTTTCTGTCGTACTGTAAACATCCTTTAAATTATGAGAAAATGTGTTGATTATTATTAATGAAAGTGAACCAATTTACCTTTACACTTCGATAATCGTCCAATCAAAAACTTTTAGTTTATGCACTTAATCTGTTTGCGGTTCACAAGTTGTACGTACTGTACGTCCGGGTAGACGGCGGTAGAAGACGGCGGCACAATATATTTTTTATTTTGTGCTGTATAGTTATCCTGCAAAGTTGTACGTAATGTACCTACAACCGGAAAAAGAATACGCACGTACTGCTAAGGACCTGGGCGGCAAAATAAACTTTTATTTTGTGCTATATAGGTAGTAACCCTGCAAAGTTGTCCGTAAATACTGTACGTCCGGGCAAAGAAAAAACATACTGCCAAGGTGGGCGGCAAATCAAACTATTATTTTGTGCTCTACGGTAATCCTACAAAGTTGTGCGTACCTTAAACGTACGAAAAAGTATTTTCTGCTAGGGAGGTGGGCGGCAAAACGCATTTTACAATCTACGGTGATATAAATGCATTTGTATCAAAAGTTTACTGTTAGAAAATACTAAATCCACTATAACTAGTCCAGATGTCTTCCTTGAATCTGAGTTAAACAGTTATACCATAGGGATACAATATTTAGTTTAGCAGTTAATAGAAGTCCTACCTTTTTCTCATAAACACAAAATCCAAAATGATGTACTAGGTACAGTCAACCAATTGGAACCCTAGGCCACTCAAGAACCATGTCAAAATGACAAGCAGTAAGAGATTTCTTACAATCTGATTTATAGCGTCACTATGACATAGTCCTACAGTGGCCTAGGGTTCCAATTGGTTGACTATACTTAGAACGTGTGGCGTTTTATTAAATATTTATTTTGTTTATGTCAAAGTTTAAAATCAAAAGAACTAAAACCGTTTGTCAAACGTAATCTGAAGCCGAAAAAACCGCAATGTACCCAAGAGAGATAGCATGCTTCGTCGCATTTGCCTGGGTAAAGAAAACTTCCTTTCAGCAAATGTCAAGTTTTTAAAATTTATACCTTATTTTTTTTACAGACTTACATAAAAATAGAGAGTATCTCAAACGATATTTCCACGTCCGACGTAAAGGTGACGATAGTGAATCCACTGGAACAGGAGTCACGCATGCAGATGGACTCGCGAGGAGCCGGCGAGTTCGTGCCCGAGCACGCGGGCATGCACGAAATTGTACTCACCGTGGACGACATAAGGTTTGAAATTGAAATTACCTCGAGTGACGTAAAGAGAAAACTCGGTTAAGCCTCGGGTTATCGGCTAAAATGCGATTTGATCTGCTAATTGGATTGCAACACCAGAATGCAATACATGCTGTATCAGCCCGTTGTTTGTGTCTTTATTATTTAAATGCCAACAAGGCAAAATAGAAATTGAAATATATTTATTATCATAAAGCAACAGCAGTCGTAGTAGGTGTAAAACAAGGGTAAAATAAATTATGTAGTTTTTAGTTCAAGTGCGAAGGGAGGGCAGCGCTGTCGTTAAATCCGTGCCATTTGGTTAGAGGCTTGAACCGCGAATGCACAAACTGATCGCGCGTATTACAGTTTAATATTAACCTAAATAATGGAAGAGTACTTTAACTTGATTCTAATTCTATAAAAAGCTATAAAATATTATTCAATACCTAAAAATTATACTTTTTGAAACATGAAATGTTAAATAATATTGGTCCTGATTTTTAGGGTCGACGGAAGATACTTCTTCAGAGTACTGCCAAGACTGGTGACCGTGCCTCCTCCGGGGATGGCACCGTGCGCTGTGGGCAGCATCGTGGAAGTCCTAGTCAGCGCTACAGGTACAGTCAACTAATTGGAACTAGGCATCTCTAGAACCATATCAAAATGACAAGCAGTAAGAGATTTCTTACAATCTAATTTATACTATTTTATAACACTATGACATAGTCCTACAGTGGCCTAGGATCCATTTGGTTGTTTTGCAAATTTTACCACACAATCCGTACTGCTGTTATATTTGTATGCTGTATCGTAGAAATGACGTCACTTTGTCGACGACGCCGTATAAAATAAAATAAACCGAAATTTTTACATGAAATCGGGGTCAAATTTAAAAATGGCTATTTGACTGCATCAAAAAATAGACTAATGAAAAAAATTAAATGTTGTCAATTGTGGCGTTAACTTTTGCCATTCAACGTCTCTTATATTTTTGGCTATATATTTTTTGCATTTTATCATACTTTTAGTTCCTTCGGACAAAGCATAGGTAACCCTATGAAGTTAATATTGTTACCCCTTCGAGTACCACATAATTGCAGTGTTTTGTTCAATTTAGTGGTTCTATTGGGCTGGCTATGTTATAATCTGCAGGTGCCCCGCGTCGAGAGGATATAGACGTGACGGCGCACTCGCCGAGCGGGCGCGCACTGGCGTTGGAGCCGCGCCACCCACCGCCGTCGGCGCCCGGCACCACCGCCTCCAGCGCCACCTTCCATCCGGACGAAGCTGGCACCTGGACCATTGCTATCACCTACAAAGGAGATCATATTCAAGTGAGAAGAGAACATTTTATACTTTTGTGCACTTCTGTGTGTGTGTTTATTTTCAATTCAACTTCCCCGAATTCTGTTCAAAGGATAATTTCACAGTCATTTACTGACGAGTGGGTATGCACTATCTGTTTACTGATGTGTTAATTAGTGACTAATTCTGTTTTAAACCTCTCGTGCCGGCTAATAATTCCTGTTATTACTAAATTGCGTGGACTGAAACAGAAAAGTTCCAGCATTTCGCCGAAGTCATTTGATTTGCAGAGTTTGGGAGTAAATGTATTTCAGGGTCCTTACCAAAACGTATTCACGTGATTCAGTTTAGCCTCAGTTATATGGAAGCGACTCAGTTTAGGTCGTCAATTAAATCGCGTTAAGACGTCATAGCAAGGCCTCAGTTGTATTGTTCTAACCATGTACGGCTACAGTTGTAGCACGTTATTTTTTGTTTGACGCCTCGTGTTCTAAAGATTGTTTGACACAAAGGGAGGCCCATTTACATGCGACGTGTTCGAGCCGGGCGGCGTGCGGCTAAGCTCCGGCGCGCTGGAGGGCGCGGAGCCGCTAAAGCCGCACTCGTTCGAGCTCGACACCAGCGGCTGCGGCGCGCGCGGCGACCTGCAGCTCGACATCGTTCACGACAAGCGCAGCGTCATGTGCGCACTCGAGAAGCTCTCAGCGACAAGGTATCGCGCTACCTTCATGCCGAAGGCTCCAGGAAAACATAGGGTGAGAATATAAAATGTACATTGGTTTAGGTTAAGTTAGATCAAGACTAGAGACTAAAGGAGACACGAGGTGTCTCCTGTAGTTAAAACTTACGTTTCCTACCCAAACGTATTGTTTTTAATTGGGACGCCATTTTAGCTATAAAAATCAATATAATTCAAACATCATATTTCTTTCCAAATTACAGTTCCTGAAGCTCTTTACCTACTAATTGAGAACCTGTTTTAGCTATACATATACTTTAACGGCTATGATGTTCATGGATCCCCGCACATGTTCCGAGTTGGTTCGCGTTCCAAGAAACCACGTGATAGCGCAAGTCCTTCCTACGCAAGGATTTCAAGCCCCGGTGAGCTGTTTTCCGATACGTAATAATAAATAAGCGTTGGCGGTGGAAATTAAATACTTATCTTTATCTTGTTATTTCATTTTTTAGTTTCGAGAATAAGATCAGAAAGTCCGCTCAATAATTATAACTTTACAACGAAACACAACACTAGTTCATTTGACCGACGCGAAGAAAGACGCGATTCCACAGACTACTACAAGGCTTATTTTAACCCTGACCTCAAAGAAAAAAGCTACGACGTAGTAGATTCTGCATACTCGACATCGAGAAATATGAGAAAAGACAGTTCTAGATATGAGAACGAAACTCGCACAACGAGCCCAATAACAACGAAGCACTTAGGAAATGGATCTCGACTAGAAGTGAATAGGTCAACTAGCCCGTATAGAGCTGCGAGCCCGTACCGCGCCGCCAGCCCGATCGGGCGCACGGCGAGCCCACTGACCAGGAAGGACAGTCCCCTTAACCGGACTTCCAGTCCGATAAACAGGTATGTTTTATAACAATTACTTATTATACAATTCTATTAATACGATTGAGTAGTTGGTTGAAAAATTATTACCATAGATGATCAAGCATTATTCAAGACTAGTTTGATCGTACTTAACCACTAGTTGGCTAATTAATTTTACTCATTTAAAATTTATAGTTACTTCATTGGTACATACAAAGACCTAAAACTTAAACTATTTACACTTACCTACTCGTATTAATGACTGAAAGTAACGTCACTACCATTATAAGCTATAGATAACGCTTTATCGAGTCAAAATGGACCCTTGATTAAATAAATGCCTGCGGCATGCCCGTGGCAGAGTTGATATCACGTGAACTTTTCGGCTTTGACTGGTTGAGTGAAAAAATTTCGCCCGATATTAGCTCAGCTCAACTACGAGTATGGCATCTATTACAGACTGCGGGTTATTTGAAACGTTTACAGTTACCTATCGAGCTTTTCTCGTTCATTAAACTATTGGATTTTTACGCATTTGTATTCTATACGTAAGTAACGCCAGAATTAAAAGGTTTAATGATGACTCACATTACGATGGGACGGGACGGGGCGGGGCGGGACGATCTGTAAATTTCTATAGAAATAATCACGTGATAGATCGGAGCCCTCGGGTGTCACGTGACGTTTTCTATAGAAACTGACAGATCGTCCCATCCCGTCCCGTTCTAGAGTGAGTCATGCCTTAATTGGGTCATTTTTATTCATTGAGTGTGAGCAGAAATGATTGACGCAGAAATATAAGACAGCTTTAATTTTAAATTATGTTAAAAGTTAACTAAGGCCAACTTGCACCACCCAGGGTTAGTCTCTAACCCGGAGTTAAGCTATAAAATTTCGTGCATACAAACGCTTCACTGCCGGTTATGTGGCTAAACCCGGGTGGTGCAAGTGACCCTAACTAAAGTTTGTATCGTGTATCAGAGTAAGCAGCCCAACGGAGCATTACAGTCCAGTGACGACATCGAAGCGTGTGGTGGAGAAGCGAAGCAACTACAAGATGTACAGCTCCTACAGCGGCTCGCAGGACAACCTGGATCAGAGCAGCCCTTTTTCCTCGCTTGATACCGACCGCGCAAGAAGACTAGGAAGCCCAAGTGAGTCGTTTAACTTCAACCTCGGACAAATCCAACCGAAACGCCACGCCAAAAACTACTTTATGGGCTTTTTCGCAAAATAGTGTAGGTACTCAATACGAATGACGACTAGGTTAAAATCTAATATTATATTTGGTTCGTCAGTTAGATTATCCAAAATAATTAGACACATAATTTTTCTTTTTTCAATAACACTAACATTGATGAAGATGAAAAGCATGGTGTTAATAAACGCGATTAATCCGTTCTAAGTGTTTAATTCAATGAACAACAATCGCGTTTACAGAAGACAACATTTTTTTTGTTTAAAAATGAGGAGAAAATGTACATAAAATATTAAATATATAAAAAGAAACTACAACACTTTATCGCTAGACTTACCCCTAGGGTCATATTAAGACGGCGCAAGGGGGCTAGGGGGGCGAAGCCCCCCGCATAAAAATAAACTACAGCACTATCGCTGGGTTTACCGCTGCGATTGTAACAAGAATTATTTAATTTTATTTATTTTGTAATATTTAGTAAAATCATTTTCGTATAGATGCCCCAAATTATCCCAGGTATGGTGATATGTACCTACAAGCAATTTTTCTTATCCGAATCATATTATAAGAGTGCGATAAATAAATGAACTGTTAGGCATTTTTCCTGCTTTTATTCGCTCATTCGATCAATTAAATGGCGGTTTCAATGAATCAGCAAGCATAAAGTAAATAAATCAACAAAAGCATTTCAGGCAATGCTTTTGTGGACATTTCCGTACGGATAACTCGAATTTCGGACTTAAAAAGGGATTGCGGTGTTGCAGCCTATTAAAACTCCAAGGACGTAAAGCTAGATGAATAGCCGCTAAGAAAACATATATTGAAACCATCGGGACAAGATGCCATATAATATAAGTCTGTAAAAGGAATTTAATATTTTCTATGTAAATTCTAAACACACGTATCACGGGTAGTACAAGAATTACGAACTCGTGTCAAAACTGGTTCGTAATTTCTTGTTTACCGCTCTTAATACACAATGTACTATTTCTACTCCAGCACTTATCTGTCAATTAAATGATTGACAATGATAAGTAAGTAAGTATAGATTATAACGTTGTCTGTGGTATTCCATCATCAGACCACCGTAAAGCGATGCTCTTATGGCTTTTCATACAATATATGAACACTTTATTTTTTATTGCTGGCAATACGTCTTTAACATTCTGCCGCCTTTCGAGATTTTTTATTTTGTCACCATTTTAGCTATCGTGGATAAAGTAGGTTATACAACAGCTCATCTTATATAAGTCACAAAATACGCAAAGACTTTCTCCCTAACCTAATTCAGGTATTAGTAAGCCTGTTAAATGGGTCGCAATAACCAATTCTAATTCCTAATCTCATCTAAGTCTCGTATAAGGAACACGTGGTTTCACTTGGGAGCCCTTTCACTTGCCGATAGAGGTAAACTGGAGAGCGAACACGCATAACAGTACGGTTACCAAACTTGTTTAAGGGACGTAAGGGTCTTGTGGTCAGATAGCTAAATTAACTACCTAACTAACTAACCACGGCCACAACCGCGCTGTATTTGTAACGGCAGGACTGGCTCGTTGTCTAGGTATACCCATGTTTACAATCAAATTCAACTCTGTACACTGAAGCTACTAACTATTCATGAGCTCCAAGCCTCATACAATTACCATAAATTCCATAAGTGGTCATGTGGGCATTGTGACTTATTTACCACATACAAGGATTTTCATCATTTGCCCTTGGTTTATATGGAAACGCAATTATTTAATACGTTTATAAGTAGGTGTGTACCTCCCCAAAAAAATTATAGGTAACGGATTTTTTCACAGATTTTAATCGCAACCTTTTTTCGGGTATACTGTACTGTATCTGGCGGGTATAATTTATGTAAAGATCGTTAAAATTGGATATTAATATTTATTATAACAATAGATATTAAGCTTTTACCAACCGTTTCCTGGAACCGTCTAATACTTCAAAAACGAATTACTTAGGTACTTAATTAATTTTGTATTAAGACGTCTGCGAACGAAATTGACAATTTTATAATTACCTATAAGAAAAATGGAAAAAAAATCCGCGTCGAGCGTACCGTCTCCGCGTACAAGTGTTTAACGATTTCGGTTAATGTCGCTGCGCGTCTGCCTAAGACGTATAACCAATTGAAAAAAATAGTGGAAGCATTCGCCGGGGTCGATCGGGCGTCGATAGCTCAATTGGCAGAGCGAGCTGACCGGTGTTCAAAGAGGGCGTGGATTCGAATCCCGCTTAACGTGGAGAATGTTTGCATTATCTTACAATTATAAAATTGTTAATTACTTACTTAAAACATAAACGATAAAATCTTTAACGTTTTGCCTTCAGGTACTGGAGACCCCGGAGGGAGATCCTACAATACGAGAAGAGATTCATGGGATTCCGTTGAGAAAACCAGACAAATGCTCAATGCTAACAGGTGAGAGTTGGGTACATAATATCTCATACATGATCAAAATGACAAAATAAACAGTAAATATGGGTTTTTGACCGTATTGAAATGATTAGTTTAATTTTATGTGTACAGGATTTAAGAAACTTTACGATTCAACTGTTCAGTTTCGCAATATATTCATATATATTTTTTTCATATTGCCAGTTATTGTTAATGAAAATCATAAGCCAAAACGAAGTTTCTTTTTGCTTTACCGTATTTGGAATAAAATACGCTTTCCAACAGCCTGGAGCCGGCTGGTCCATCGGACCGGTACGGCCAAAACACGCTGGAGCGAGAGACGAAGCGCAACACACAGCTGAACAAGTTCGGCGACATGTCGCGCAGCTCGTTCAACAGGCAGCTCGACCGGCTCGCCGATGAAGACTCCGACACGTACACGTCTCGGGTGAGTTGTTACAACATTAGCTTTCGTCAGCCTGAGCTGGCTGGTCTGTCTGACCGGTAAAGCCAAAGCACGCTGGAACCAGAGACGAAGCGCAACACGCAGCTGAACAAGTTCGGCATGTTAGACATGTCGCGCAGCTCGACCGATTCCGACATGTTCATATAAGTATAATAATCAAGTATAGTACAGTCAAGTGTAAAAATATGGGTGGACACATCTTACTCAAAAACATGTCCCATAGGATTTTATTCCATTGTAATAAGAGCGTAGTACCATATTTATGAGACGATTTTGTCGATACGTATTTTTGCACTTGGCTGAACCTACAATAACTCAAAGATAATATGTACATAATAGCATAAATCAAGACATTTAGCGCCACATGCAGCTTTCGGGTTTTGCGAACTAATACGGACATACCTAAGCAATCTTCAGTATGGAATATGATAGGTATAAATTCGGATTAGAGCTAAATCTGAACGCTGCAAGTGGCGCTTAGTTTATAATTTTATAATAGTCAGGAGAGAAGTATCTCGCACACAGACGCTCGCTGTTTAAATTACCTAAATGTCAAAATTAAAGTATTTTAATCTAGGTATATCTATATCATTAGTTTAACTCTTTTATTTACCCTGTGTCTTGTTATAAAAAGTACTTTCTTCCAAAAATTAAAAATGAGGGTATATAGTTTACCTGAGTCAGTGATAAGTGCAACTTCTGTGAACTCTTTCAAAAATACACTTATTGAATTTATGAAAAACAAAGATGAAAACACAAGACTTTATTGATTGTGTACGCATCAGCTTATAAGCTGCCTGTGCATAAATAAATAAACAAATATACACAATATCTCGTCTCATAGGATACATTACTAAAAGAAGGTTTTTGTAAACCTTTTAGAAAAAAGATGTGCAAAATTTAATTAGGTACGATTTATCGTAAACACTTATCCACCCGAGTGGGTTTACTTGGAAACTGTGGGCTATTTCGGATCTTGTAAGCCGTCTTCATTTCAAATATCTACAAATAATTTATGAAATAAGTACCTACTCGATTTAATTCCTAATAGCCTTGACGGTACAACAAACACGATTATATGTAGGTATTTATATATTATACAAAAAAAAACAAACTGTTTCGCTAAATAAAATTGAAAGAACTCTTGTCTTGTGTAACGTCTAACATTTGTCTTGCAGCAAGAATTCAAGCGCGAAGTACGGGAGAGCACATACGTCGCACGCGACTCTTCCTACAGCAGTGTGGAAGAGAAACAACAACAACAGCAGTCTTTTTTATCCAATAGGCCCCCCCGCGACCCTACCGGGGGGGCCCGCTCTGAAACCGATGCGGCACACGCTCGTTTCAGGTCAGTATTACTCGTCAACGAAATTATTTATATTGTTAGTTGAAACGTACTCTGAAGGCTATACATAACACTAGCTTTTGCCCGCGGTACGCTCGCGTTAGAAAGAGACAAAAAGTAGCCTATGTCACTATCCATCCCTTCAACTATCTCCACTTCAATAATCACGTCAATTCGTCGCTCCGTTTTGCCGTGAAAGACGGACAAACAAACAGACACACACACTTTCCCATTTATAATATTAGTATGGTTTTTTTTTTACTGATACCTAAGTATAAATATGAAAATGAATAGTAAACTGTTAACAAAGTATATATATAATATATATATTGCACTTAAGACATTAACGCGCTCGAACGAAGAGCGCACCAATTAATTATTAAAGAGAGTTTAACTAAAGTTAATTATTTACTCATCTATCATTCCGATTAAAAGAAAAGTAAAATATTTGTTACGTTCTAACATATCAAATTAAGAAACTATAAAGTATCCTGTTAACTGTAAACTAGTACCTGGTAAGTAAGTAGGTATCCACTGTTTTACTTGTTACGAGTAGTTATTTACTCATGCGAACTCGTAAATTAATGAACAACTACGATTCTTTTACTTATAGCACCAAACGATATTTTGTTACAGACCAATTGAAAGGGAAAACAATAGAGGAGCTCAAGAAATTCAAGTACAACCAACACTTAACGGAACAGTCGATAGAATAATAGAGTTCATTGGTGAGTAAATAAAAATGTAGGAAATTCAGCCAACCTTCAATATCGACTCGCATAATACATACTCGTAAAATTGGATGGCGTCCGTATTATTTTTTTTAGCTCCAAATTCGTAAATAAAAAATTCGGCGACAGGGATACGTTAATTAATTAAAATCAGTCCGCATCGAGCAATCATAGCCTTTATTTGAGTCAATACCGAATACCTAGAATATTAATAAAACAGCCAGTAAATTGACTTACAATATACCTACCTACCTCCTTTTTGCTATTCATATTTTCTAGGAAACGTTATCCCGAGTGCTCTATTTTGTCATTATTCTCGGGAATGGGATCGCTTGAGCGTGCAATTGTATCTTTAGCAAAAACACTTTCTCAAATATGCGCGTAAATATTGTCATTACGATTTCTCGGTGTAATGCTTTTCATGTTTGGTGACCTATCTTGTATCGTTATAGAACATTATGTAACAAGGGAAGTATTGCAGAGTTTGTTAGCTTAGCAAACTAAATAGAAACACGAAATCGGGGAGGGTTAAGGGATTATTACCTTTACATTACAACATTATATATTCCTCTGTTTCATTGTATATATAATGTTTTTATTACACCAATTAATTAAATTACCAAGCATAATGTTATAAAACTTTAATCCAACTACTTACGGTTTTTATTGTAAAAATAACCTCACCATTTACTAAAGTAAGGTATCTAAATACTCGTAGATTAGTAGCCTACGGCGTTCGTCTCATGATAAAGAATCCGTTGATACCTCGCTCACTAAAATTGGCTTAGGACACAAGCCACTATCCCACTTGCTTAGGTAGGTACATAAATATACATGGACCGCTAAAAACACAACAATAACCCTTTTCGACTTTCGTAGTATGGTAGAAAGGATACATAAGTATTTGCTTACGATTTTGAAGCAAAACATAAAAAGGCATCAAAAACAAAGACGTTCCTTTTCTGTAACTGTTAAAATAAATACCTATTGACAATCGGTCAAGCCGTATCAAACGCAAAGCAAGCACAAGAATTTAAAAAAAAATGAATGTATGAAGTCTTTGGTGCGCGAGTGAAACTCGTATTGGGTTGGATTTTTCTAACATGGTAATAGTAATAATAGATATTTTAAGTTTTTATCGGTATAAAGTAGACAAGGATTCTGACCTCCCTTAGTAATCAAATTTGAGTGAAGTACCGAATTAAGTCTTAAGTGTCCTTTCTAAACCAACCACAGTAAGAATAAAATTGAAGTTAAATAACTACCACGCCAAATAAATGCATTACCTAAACCATTGAAATGCTACCTCTGTAACCCAGCCCAGTCCAATAAATAAAAAAGTCAATTTTTTTTGCCTCTATTTATTAAATTGCAGTATTCTAGTGACGTAACATGACTACAGGTAACATGTATCCCTAAACGTTTTATTGTTGCGTAAACAATAGAAGTCAATACCGAAGTCACTCGTTAACGTGTTCGCGTTTATTATATTTCAAGCTGCTCCGCGCCGCGCCGTGGAGTTTCCTTGCATTTTAAACAACGTGCTTATTTTCTGCAGCGCCGGGATGTCTGTGAGGGAGAAACCGCTGCTTCAATTTCCGTGCCAAGCTAATATTTGCATGCAAAATAGTGTTTCAGACTTCGTTACCTGTCGATATATTAATGCAAATAATTGTGAACGATTATATTATTTGCTTGTAAAATCAAACAGTACTGGCTGTACTGGGGTGATTCTATGGTCACTGTTGTACCTTTTTAGGGTTCCGTGGTCAACTAGGAACCCTTATAGTTTCGCCAAGTCTGTCTGTCTGTCCGTCCGTCCGTCCGTCCGCGGATAATCTCAGTCACTGTAAGTAGGTACTAGAAAGCTGTAATTTTGTACGAATATGTATGGTCACGCCAACGAAGTGGTCACCCAAAAAGTGGTTATAATCTTTTTTTAGGGTACATGTAAAGTGGGGGGTGATTTTTTTTTCGTTTTAAACCTGGAGTGTGACATATCATTGGATAGGTATTTAAAAAATAATGAGGGTTTTCTAAAAACAGTTTTAGTTTTTTTAACCGTATATGCAAATATATTTTTTATTCTGAGTACTTAATTTATGATCCCGCACTTACCTTTCTTCTAGTAAAAAAATTATGATTCAAATCGATTGACGCGATCCAAAGTTACCCCCGAAAACCCAACACACATAATCCGTCTAGTTTGCATACATTAGTAACCCAATTTACTTCGCGCTTTTAGGATTTTTCCGTAGTTGAGAGGGTCGGGTCGGGTGTATTTATTAAAACACTTTTTAAGGTTGCCTATTGTGACGGACGGTAAACTACGGAACCCTACACTGAGCATGGCCCGACATGCTCTTGGCCGGTTTTTTACTATTGTTCACGTATCATTCCGCAGATTTAAACAGGGCTCTCAATGTGTTCAGTTTGTTTCCAAGACTTTAATTAGGAATTATTTTGTACCGGATCGCAAAGCAGTAAGTAAATTAATGAAGAGTGTTAATCTATACTTAGATAAACGGCGTCCTTTAAAAAGTAGGAAGTTGCCGTTGCTATACCTACTTATTTGTTATGTGGTTCGTATTATAATCCCACGTTGGCTTACATAGTCCTATAAAACGTTTCTCTACCTGACACTTCTATAGTTTGTACGAGACTTAGAGGGCTTTGATGATTAGGCATACGTTAGGTTTAAAACAGACGATTTAACCACGTGAATCTTACAAACAACCATTACAGTGCCCCCAAGAAGTCGAGTAAATAAATTACATAATTTACTACAATAAATAGCAAATGATAACGCCATCAAGTTTCAGTTTAGCACCAAGCCGTCTCTATAAACTCTTCCAACATAATTGAATTGCAACTGAATCATTTTAAGAGATAGGTACCAGGAAAATTTAGAAGTTACTTAATGGGATTTCTCCGTTTTGATCTTGTTATCAGTAGGTTTAAGCTACTAAAGCCCCAATTAAGAATATTTTTACTGCTTAATATTTGAAGGCTTATGAATTATATTAAGACGTAAGACTGCATGATACGTTACCCAAAATCATCTGTATGATACCTTTGTTTTAATTTATACAACATTTAGCAAGTGGGTTTAGCAGGTAGGTAGGTGTTAGGTTTAACTAATCTTAAAAAAAATTGATTTATCTGAGCAATAGAATTTTGTGAAATAATTTTGTTACTTTATTATGTGTTTGTTAGGTAAATACCTATCTCATTTCTATGTACAAAATGTCCTATACTAGTTGAGTAAGGGACATTTAATTTGTGTAGGTATATATGTACCTATATTTTTTTCTCTATCAATCTGTGTAACAAACTATGGGTGAATTTCGATCGGAAATTTCAAATTTATCTGGCGTAAATTCTTTCCCATATGTAGATTAAATGATATAACATAAATATTGTTAAGGGCCTGAATTCACTTAATAATATATAATTCTGCCTCTCGTAGCTCTACGATTTATTGACTTTCAGCAGTTTATATTTTCTGTACCTACCTACCTTCCAAAGAAATTAGGATATAAGACAGACAAATTACAACTATGGCAAATTTTAAGTTTTTAAGGTTTCACAAAAATGCAACGGATTATTGTAAAATATTATTGTTTCATATTTGTGTATTTTACGTAAATTGTATGTTTGTCAAATCATTTAAAAAAATATTTATTCCTTTTTCATTTAAGGATGACTCGCACCAGTCCGATCCGATCCGATCCGAAACGGGCCGATCTGTCAGTTTCTATACAAAACGTCACGTGACCTCCGAGAGCTCCGAGCTATCACGTGATTATTTCTATAGAAACTGACAGATCGTCCCGGATCGGATCGGACTGGTGTGAGTCATCCTTTATGGAGCTTCTGTGGAAACAAGTATATAAGTATAGATTTAAAGTTACTCATAATAGTCATAATCATAATTCAACACAATAACATAGATTTTCCTTATTTAAATATACAATTTTATAATTTCTTTGGTTAATTTTGGAGCTCAAAGTCAAAGAAATCCAAATAAACTAGTGCCAGAGAAATTAGAAAAGCTTCAATGATATTGCCTATTACTTCTTGTTACAATTTTATAAGTAGGATATCGTGGCATACAAATAGTACAAAAGTAAATAAAAATGATTACATTTTAGCTTAATTTTGGTTAAAAAAGAAATTAGGCGCCACTAGGCAACAGGCTAACAGTGATTCCAAATAATATTTTACGATTCACGTTTACTTTTGGAAAGGCATGCATATATTAGACGCTAGGAGGGATGTCAAAGGATGCAGGAATATTAGGAAGGATGGTTTAGGCAACATCATGATTCATGACATGCAAATCTATCTCAGCAGACAAAACAAATCTGCCATAGAAAGTAAGTATTTTTGGTAGGACAAGATTGATTCAACCATAACGTTTGACCAGATAGAGAACAAAATACTGATTTACTCATGTCTAACTAATTGAACATTTAGGTATTAATAGGTATTGAAATTATAGTTCGTAAGTTCATTTATGAAGGTCATTGCCAGAATTTCATTTGCCATAATTTCATTTGCCATAATAGTCAAAAGCCATTATATTGTTTCCCATAATAAAATATGCAATACTTCTTGTTTACTATATTAGTCACGTGCCAGAAACTTTGTTTCCCATAAAATCAATATCAATAATATCATTTGCCATCCAAATTGCTCCCCAGAAAGTAGGTTAGGTTAGGTTTGGTTAGAACTGTGAACTTTCAATATAATAATATATAATACAAAGTTATTATAAGTCAGGAAACTTGCCTACCTATTCAACTCTAAGGCAGGTCAGTTTAGGTACGACGACGAGCGAAGCGAGGAGGAGTGTTAGGTTGAACCGTGACCATACAGCGCGCGAGCCAGAACCGACTTCCAATATAATATAAAATTCTATTTAATAATATATAATACAAAATTATGATAAGTCAGAAAACTTCCCTACCTATTCAACTCTAAGGCAGGTCAGTTTAGGTACGACGACGAGCGAAGCGAGGAGGAGTGTTAGGTTGAACCGTGACCTTACAGCGCGCGAGCCGAGCGAGCGAAGCGAGTTGCCGCGGCAGCTGCCGGCGAAGCGCCAGAACCGACTTCCAATATAATATAAAATTCTATTTAATAATATATAATACAAAATTATAAATAAAAACAACTTTAATATATATACCACATGTTTAATAATAACAAGTTTGTAAATATTTGTAGAGCGCCTACAGGAATATTTATTTATTTAAAACTTTATTGCACAAAAATAAAAGTACAAATTGCGGACTTATTGCCTTAAGGCATCGTGAGCAAGCATGCATGGATTCGGAGAAAGACCATTATTTAGTATGGCGTTTGAATATTCTATTAAATAATATTATTGCACTTAATAATATGGACAACAATTAATATGGCACTCGTACGTTCTGGAATCGAATAATCGGGTAAACAAAGAGTATGTCATATCATTTTTATGGTAAACAAACAATTCGGGCAAATGAAATTCAGGCAAATAAAATTCGGGCATATGAGTATTATTTTATATAACTTTCGGGCAAACAATAGACAACCATTTATGAACGAACGATTGAAATTTTAGTCGGGTGACAAACAAATATACGAGTACGTTGAGTATGAGCCAAAGAGCTTAGGTATTTAGGATTTTTTTAAATTACTTTCCCAAAAAGAAACCGGTAGTTTTATGAATGAAAATGGCGCTACGTAGATGAATTCAGTTCAATACATTTGAAGTTAACATGCGTGGATAACTGGACATGGCCAAAACACGAAGTATAAGATTCACCCCTATGTCGTATAGCTTGAAATAAAGAAGTTAAAATATGATTAAATTTTGCCGTAACTTCTTTAAACTTAAAAAAGATCCTGCACAAGTCCAATTTTAGATTAGGTAGGTATAAGGTATCATGTGGTTAAATATTTGCAATGTAAGGTACAAAAAGCAAATGAGGTTTCTTTACGACATTATGTCTAACAAAAAAAATATAAAAGTTTGCACCATCATTGGCATAAGGGAGAACTGTGTCTATTAAAATTTTATAGTCAGCAACTACGGAAAAGTAACATTGTAGTTGAAAAATTTCGTGTTGTAAGGCAATTCAATATTATTTTTAAGTTAGATGAGTAAATATGAAATGTAAATTTCATGTGTTATATCTAAGGCAGATATCGAAGGCCGCTAACCCGGATTTGAGCTGTCAAATTCCATTAAAAAAGACGCTTAACTCTGGGTTATGTGGCTAACCCCAGCTGGTGCAAGTGGCCCTAAGATCACTAACTTAGTAAGTTTGTACTAAAACGATAAGTTAGCTAATAACATAGGTTTTCTTCCATAAGCACCTATCTATAGGAGGCATTCGAATGCAGCAGTATTATTTTTATACAGCAGTAGTATGCGGCATTGACGCAAATGCGGCCACTGCCAATTTCCTTCATAAAACTAGTGACGTTCGTTATTGCATTACTGTCGCAATCGATGTTCAATCTGACGCTCATTTATAAAATAAATTGACAGTAACTATAAGCTGCGTCTTCAATCTCCAACACCGCAGCACGTGTCTATATAGCTAATGTTAAACCAGCTATTCTACTACAGTTGTCACCTGCGTGCGTAGCCTAGATGCCAATCGCTCACGCTTAATAACGTATCGTAGCTACCTATCTCTATCGCTCTTCTTTATTACTGTGACAATGACAGTTGCGTTTCGTTAGCGACTGAGCGTGAGCGATTGGCATCTTGGCTACGCACCCAGAAATCATCATTACATAGGTTCTTAACGAAGAAGACCTACTCTAACGTTTCTTTAGATTGATCTGATTGTCGTTTTGGTAAGCCTCGAATGCATGATACCAGGAACCAACACTACTTAGAACCCAAGAAAGGGCGTTTAATATGCATCTCTATTGTAAAATAGATAATACTTGTCCCCATTAAGTACCTATATATATGTAATTATGAAGTTAGTGTGTGACATACAAATTCAATTAAAATAATTTTGTTTATGATACATACAGTTTTTGCGCGGACCTATTTCAATGTGCTCAGCTTCTATGTAATGCGTGGATACCTTGTTGTTCTTGTTGCGGGGTGTATTATTGTCTGTACCGTGCTGTCAAGTATCCAATTTTAGAACTATATTGCAGTTAGAGAATGAAACATGACCACAAATATTTTCCTGGAACCGTTATTGTAGCAGTTCGCGTCTGTAAATTTGAGAAGAGAAATGGCATCGTATCGAAATGAAATTCTATTATACGGAACATTATGTTTATTGTTTGTTTAACTGGCACCAGCAATTATTATAAGTTTTAAGTTTTGTGTATGGTTGAAGTGGACTGCACGGGCGCCGGGCCGGGGCACCTGGAGCTAGAGGTCCGAGATTTGGGCGGCGCGTTGGTGCCCAGCTCCGTGCGCGCGCTGGGACCACAGCGGTACGTGGCCGCGTTCACACCGCGCGCGCCTGTGCTGCACACCGTCTCAGTCACCTTCAACGACCAACACGTGCCTGGTAGGTTACATACCTGTAGTGGAAATTTTGGCGGTAGAGCCGGGACACCTGGAGTTAGGGATCAACAGGGGCACACGGTGCACTGGTGCGCTGGCACTGTACCGTGTACACTAACGCAGTCACCTTCCACGACCAACACGTGCCTGTGCTGGTAGGTTGCATGCTGTCGTTGTGCAAATCACGTTATGCATTCGTTTAAGTGACCTGTTCGGCCGTTGAGCTTGGGGCATCTGTAGCTCCACATCATGTAGCTTGTGATTTTCAACGTGATGCCGTGATTGCCACGGCTTTAATCACAGTTTCTCGCTTTAAATCACGTGATGACAGTGAATGACGATTGTTTTGACATGATTTTGGTTGGATGTCACTAAATGTAACAGAAATATACCTATACAAATAACTTGCTACCTGTAGAGGAATTATACCCTTTATCTCGGGAATACGTAGGTATTCCCGAGATAAAGAGTCTTGACCTTGACGAACCGCACGGACAACAAAGTGATCCTATAAGGGTTCAGTTTTTACATTTTGAGGTACGAAATCCTTAAAAACCGACTGCTGTAACGCAAACAATTTTAATGTTGCTAACCTAATCAATTCATAAAAAAACAGCCAAGTGCGTGTCGAACCCGCGCACCGAGGGTTTCGTACAAACTTTATGTTGCAACTTCAGCTAGAAGTAGAAATTTGACATCAGCCACATGTATCGACAGATTGGGTTAGTAGTTTACAGTTAGTATGAGAGTTTGTTTTTTCTTGATATTTTTTTATCAAAACTTATGTTTTATAGTTTTTATACTTTATTTACATGTCGGTTTAACTTACACCATAATACCATATACACCGTGTCAAATATAAGGTGCTAACAAATTAGTCACGGATATTTTAAGAGATAATACATTGTATTAAAACAATTAACTTTAAATTATAATTAAGGAACCTTTTTATATAATTTTTTTGTTTTCATTTACTGAACAAAAATTATAATTATAATTCCATTTAAAAATAATCACCATGTGCAAATTTAACTGACAAGATGTTTAGCATGACGTTGACAATCGAGTATTTGATTTGACGTTAAGTGGCCAGTTAGGTGTTAGGTAAAAGAGGTAGGTAATCTAAAATATGTTCAATGAGTACTTATTTAATAATCACACTAACAGGGTGTTTTAACGTTGCAAATTTGTTTCCTAGTTTTCTCCAAAAAAACATAACAAAACTTTTGATGTTTCATACCTAAATGTACTCCGAGAACCGAGTACTATCAGCGGTAAAAATATCCGTGACTAAATTGTTAGCACCTTATATATTCGAATACACATCGTCTTAATTTAGATCTAAAGATATACGGATTCCAAGGCATCAAATTATTATTTTAAGTAAAAGAGTATGTTGATGTTGAGTGTGGGTCTTAGATACCATACTTATAAAAAACTGGTATTAAATAGGATTTCCGTAGTGACTAAGAAAAAGGGAGTACCTACAAAAATCTAACACGCATGCACGCGGCACGCAAGTGAAGGATTTGCTTATCTAACCAGACACTCTTTGTGTTAAAACAAATTTATAATGCCCCTAATGATCAATTGTGGGCTCCACGGATAGAGGACATTCCGGACAACCAGAAAAATGCTCCTAGACTTCAGAGCTCACCATCGGTCATGGTGTGGGGTGCAGTATGTAAGCGGGGTAAACTACCTTTAGTATTTATAGATATCGGCGTAAAAATTAACGCACTTCACTATAAAAGCTAGGTTTCGCAGGAGATTGTTGCCCCAAATTTAAAAGTAGGTTTGGGAACGGTTATTATGTGTTTCAACAAGACGGAGGTCCTTCACACACGGCAAATGCTGTTTAAGCTTGGTTATCAGCTAATTTAACTGATTTTTTGCCGAAACTTTGACGGCCACTTGTCTCTTCAGACTTTAACGTTTTAGATTGTTTTGTATAGCCATACATTCTTTGGAAGCTACTTAATTATAAAATCATAAACCTGGACAACTTCATAAAGGTTATCGAGCGTATTTGGGACGCAATGCCAATGGTGCGTGCCGCGTGTGTATCACACGAGAAGCGTTTGAGGCTGGTTAATAAAGTTAAAAAAGGAATTATTCCGAAACATTTGTTGTAAATACAGTGTATACATAAGTGTGCCATTAAGACGATATGATTTTGATCGTAATAACTATTCGTACATTTGTTTTATTCAACATCGGTACTGTATTCGAATATATTGGACACGGGGTAAATTAACCTGAGTTGGTTAAATTACAAATTTAGTTCTGAAAGGTTTTTTTTTATTATAAAGATAATAATGAAGTTATACGTAACATCAATTTTACATTTTTCCTGTAATATTTAGGCTAATATTAATTTTGTATAAAAAACCATATTTTTATCTTCATAAATAATCGCAAAATTCGGGGGTATGGCATTTTTTTACATTTTCGTTTATAAATCAAATTGTTTAAATAATGTTTTCCCTTTCAAATGCTCCACGTGGCCCAATTACTAAACTTTTAATTCTGGCCCCCTCTTTTATATGTTTTAATGAAAATAAATTAAAGTATACATATAATATATCCTCTCTTAATGTGTCTAGGTTAACTTTGTTTATAATTTTCAATTCAAATCGGGTAGCTTAAGTAGTTCCCAAGATATTTGTGACAGACAGACAGATATAGACATATTGAGTCACACCATAAGTGTCCCGGTTTTTTTTTTTAGTAACAAATAATTATTTATTTTATTAATAAAAGTGGTACAAAATTTGAACAAGAATGGAACATTTTTAAAGTATTTGTTTGAATGATTAACTATTAATAACAATTAAAGTCCTAATCATAAGAATAGAGTATCGTACCAGACATCGCCATGAGCCAGAATCAAGAGTTTCGCTTCATGTCTCTGAATTCACCTGTATGTAATTCATATCTATCTGCGACAATTATCAGTGCGTGATTGTACCGCATGTTTTTCGCAGGGGGGAATGGAATTTTTTTACATTTTCGTTTAAAAATGCAAAAAAATTCAATGTAATTTTTTTAATGTTTTAGAATGTGCAAATTAAGTCCTTTCAAATGATACCTCCTTTTATTTTTGCCCCCTCTCTTATCGGGCATGTTTCATTGAAAATAAATTAAAATACATAGTACATTTTCTTTCAATGTGTCTGGATTAACTTGGTATACCGGGTGTGGCCTACAATAGGAGCAATAAATTTAATCGTAGGTTGTTCTCCTCATACTGAACAACATTTGTTCAGCGAATAACGTGGATTTAGATATTTATTACACTTAAAAGTTTTTTAGAAGACGCAATGTACTTACTGCAATGTTTGACCTATTTGTACTATGACAAGAGACGTCAATTAGACTGATGTTAACGTACATTGAAAATACTATTTAATTTGTATGAAAAAGTGAATACCTACAAATTACACAATTTTAAAAAGTTGTTCAGTTTGAGTAGTGGAACCTATGATTAAATTGATTGCTCCTATTGTAGGCCACACCCGGTATAACTACTCCAAATTTCTAATCGGTAGCTTAAGTAGTTCTCGATATATTTAATGATGTGACAGACAGACAGACATACGGAGTATAAGGGTTCCTTTTTTACCATTTTGGTACGAAACCATAAAAATGATAAAGTATACATAACATTTTTTTTAAAAACCTTATTTAAATTACATTTTCCCCTCACTAGCTCGGTAAACGCTGTTTTGTCCTTTAAAACTAGCGTGGAAAAACGCATTTTATCCACATGTGGGGAAAGTAATTTGACCTTGCTGTAATTCCTATCACTTACGACCCGTCCAGTATATGGCCATAGTAAATACGCGCAATCGGAAGTCACACTCACACCTTAAATTGGTCAAGTCTTATCCCGCACTTGGTAAGCTGTTGGCAATATTTAAGTACCAGGAGCGTACTCTTAATCTACCTATGACAAAGTTTGAAATTGAATTTTGATTGGTTTCTTCAAGATAACTTACATGTGGATAACATTTGTAATCGTATGTAGCCTTTATTTTCCTCGCGATAGTGGGAGGAAAGATATTGTATTACTTACACTCGGCGGCAAAGTTTGTTTAACTCTCGTGCCTTGAGACCCTCGTAAAGCTCAAGATTCCAGTTATTGACACACATATTTTGACACAGTTTACAGATATTTTGGAATCTTTCGCTTGCTCGGGTCTCAAAATAAGTCCGAGAGTTAAACGACAACTTTGCCCCCTTGTATAATAAATAACTATTAATAGGCGGCCATAATACGTTCCGGCGGCATGTGTCGGACAAAATGGACAAATTTACCATACATTGATTGGCAGATCCGGCGAACGTGCCCCAACCCACCGGATATGGCCGGCTTATAATCTATAATAGACATAGCACGTCGTTTTTTTTTTTAAATATTATTACGGTTATTTTAATTTTATTTTCCATTGCTTCAGCATCTATAGTGACATTCGGACAAGGAAAACTGATTAACAAGAATCATGAAAATCACGCGATTACTCTCCAGAATGGAAAAGGAACATACGTAAATTAGATGGACTCTTAAACTCATTACCCTCCTTTGCCTCCTTTGTGTAGCGCATTCAGATAAAAAGTACTTGTCTTGATACAAATATTGTTTCTGTTAAAAAATCTCTCATCGCATATGTGTCAAACTGGACGTACGCAACACAAGTCATAAAAAATGGCGTATCGTATCGTTTAAAAAATAAAGAGGTAGGCCGTTTTATCCGCAAGGCTCATTTTGCCAGATTTACCGTTATTGATGTTACAGACAATAGTAAGCTATTACGAGCATTTGTGTGGCCCCGAATAATGCCGTTGTCAGTTCTATAAATAAGATTTCCGTAATTTCGTTATAGTCTACTGAGTCTCGAACGATTCGGCGATGTTTGTCACCCGTACCCTTACTATGAGCAACCGTAATCGCTTATAGAGACTGCGAGAAATCACTATAAGTGCATCTCACTCGCACCAACAAATCAGAGATGCAGTATGGCGCCTATCACATTATCAAATATCTATCATATATGCCTCCCATTTTCTCCAATGTGTAGAAAAAGGACGGCATTTCTTCTATGTTCAGAGGGCCTACTACGAACCACTTCATTTGTTCGTTCGTCTATTTCTCTATCTATTCGAGCGATAAAGATGGTAAATTCAATAGCCAAACTAACGAACGACGTGGTTCGTGGTAGGCTCTCCGAGGTATGGTCATATACCGTATAGTGGTAATATGCGCCTTAGAGTGACTTTACGTAAACGCTAGCAGTCAAGGCCACATTAGTTAACTCTTAGTAAGGGGCTAAGGGCACAGAGACGATTGTTTCGTAGTATACAGGAAGCGTTCAAGAGTACAATAAATCGACATTTGTATCTACTATATCATCAATTAAAAAAATATTATTATTATTATCGCCCACTGCTTTCGACCGGTGCAATCAGTCAACGTAGGGCAGGTTGTGGCGGGTTGTTGGGGAGTAGCGAGTGTAGCGGCCCCACGTACCTGAGCGCTCTTGGGGCACTCCGTCGTCCGACCGAGTCCTCCACCTCTGGCTTGCCTTAACAGGCCGTCCAGAGTGGGGTCGCGAGAGCTGTGTTCTCGAGGGTAGATGTGGAAACCTAAGTGGCGAATTGGCTATATGTTTAAAATCCAGTGACACCTCTCTACCCCCAGCCCTTATACCGGGTATTGCCCTCGAGCCATCTTAGATGTCGCTTTTTGTGGGGGCATCTTATGTGGGCGAGTCACCGTTTGCCGGAAATAAAATTAATTACCATTTTGTTAGGCAGACGTCCGATTTTATTCTCTATAACCTAAGGTTACCCTGTCTTTAGTCCACCACCTTCACCTAATAGTCCAGTATATTTTAGATTCCATTAAATCTCAATAGTTTATACACCCTGGCGGGTGCTGCCTCTGTGTACGTCCCATGACTCGGGCAGGTGCAATATCCGCTCGGTGTACCCCTTACATTTCATTAAATTGTCAAAAGGGTCTCTGCGTATTGGCTTCGGCTCCTCGTACGCCTCCCTAAGGTCCGGAACACCATTGTTCCGTGATGGGAAAGACATACAAAATATTATTGAATAGTACGAGTATTCGGGTTAAATCTTCTATACATATAAAGGAAAAGTCCTGACTGACTGACTGACTCACTGACCAACGTACAGCCGAAACTACTAAACGTATGAACCTGAAATTTTCACATTACGTTGAGTGTTTAACGAAGGTAAAGAATAAGAAGGGGTTTTGAAAAAATCATCTTCTAAGGGGGTTAAATCGGGGTTTAAAGTTTGTATGGAAGAAAGTTTTTTTTTTAGATAGTGACTCAAAAGGTGGTGTAGAGGTTTGTCATTAAAATACAAAAAAAGTAATTTTAGCGTTTTGGAAAAATCAACCCCAAAAGGGATGAAAAGTGTGTTAAAAGTTTGTATGGCGGAAGCGTTTCCCTTTTAGTTATAGTCTACAAACTTTGTGAAAAGAATCCTTATTAGAGTTTACAAAAAGTAATTTCAGCGATTTTGAAAATTCGACCCTTATAATGGTGAAAAGGCTGTTGAAAGTTTGTATGGCGGAAGGTTTTCTGTTTAGCTAGAGACTTTATTTTATGTGTAACAGTTTCTCATCAAAATACAAAAAAAGGTGTTTTTATCTATATATAAATATAAACTGACTGACTGAATGACTAACTGACTGACTGATATATCAACGCATAGTCCAAACCACTAGTCCTAGAGATTCCAAATTTGGAACGTAGGTTCCTTATAAAGTCTAAAGGTGCACTAAGAAAGGATTTTTCAAAATTCATCCCCTAAGGGGGTGATTTGGAAGTCCAAAGTTTTGATTCCATTTGAAACTTTACAGGAGTATTTATAAAGATAAATGAGGTAGCACGTGTTTCAGGTTTTTTGAGAATTCAACCCATAAAAGGGGTGAAAAAGTAAAAAAAACAACATGGGTATCGTTTTATGGTTTATCGGGTCACTGATTACAAAAACAACGACGATTTTGAAATCTGACGTGGCGATTGTGAAATACCATCTTCCCTGTTGGGGCACGAGGGGGTTGAACTCTAAAAATATATAAATATGGGTGTTGTTTTGTTGTTGATTTCTGGTTCTATAGATTCCAAACTTAACACTTAGGTTCCTTATAAGGCGTAAAGAAAGGAGTGTGCACAAAGAAAGGAGTTTTCAAAATTCACCTCCAAAGGGGGAGAAATGACGGTACAAACTATGTATGGGGAAACATGATTAGTTAAACTATTTTATTCAAAACTACACAAGAGTATTTCTAAAGATAAATGAGTAAAGACGTGTATTTGATTTTTTGAGAATTAAACCCCTAAGAGGGGAAAAAGGGGTAACAAAGTCAAAAAACAACATGATTATCGTTTTTATGGTTTATCGGGTCGCTGAAATCAAAAACAACCATTTTAAAATCCAATGAGGTGGACGTAAGATACACCATCTTCCCTGTTGGGGTGCGATGGGGTTGAAATCTCAAAATATCAATATGAGTGTCGTTTTGTTGTTTATTTCTGTTTCTAGAATTTCAAATTTGGCACGTAGGTTTCTTATTAGGGTGTAGGTGTGCATTAAGAAAGGATTTTTCAGAATTCATCTTCTAATCGAGATAAAAAAGAAGATCCGAGAGGTTCTTTTCAATGAATCTGGAGCCAAAACTGCGAGAAAAGGCCGCCATCTGAAATTTCTTCAGTTATGATCTGATCGTGATGGATCTAAGGAATCAGAAGTCAACATTGATCGTTATATGTACTCGGTTGGTACATATCAACGGGTTCAAGAGGTTCAACTTGATTTTGAAATTACGTTAAGGTTGAACATATTTTGTATGCGGGCGAAGCTGTGGGAAATAGCTAGGATTTTAGGAAAAACGGCCATCGTCTAGAATTTCTTCAGTTATGATCTGATCGTGATGAAAATCGATATCCGAGGATTCGAAAGGTTCTTTCTAATGAACCACCAACGCCACCACCAACGGCCACCATCTTGAATTTATAGAGTTAGGTTCGTGATAAAGCTCGGTAGGCAGATATAAAGGGTTCGAGAGGTTCTTTATAACAAATCAGAGGTCAAAATTGAGAAACGCCGCCAACTTGAATTTTTCAGTTTGATCACTTTTCCGACAACCATCCATTCCATTTAAATCCGTTTAGCCAAACGCAAGATAATAGCGGACAAACATACATATGTACATACAAATATACGGGCCCAACTAAGAACCTTCTTATTTGTAGACGGTTGAAAATTACGTTTAGTACGCGGGCGAAGCCGCGGGTAAAAGCTAGTTCAACAATATTTGTGTGAATACGCGCCGACATTTATAGCATTCCAATACTTCATGAGTACAGAGTGAGTGTGTTCACGAGCCGTAAAATTGACATTTTAAACGTGAATAAGGAGAAATGGGCAAATTTAAAAAATAAGGAAATACAGGGAAACGCTGAAGTGGTGGTAAACTTTTTTTGACACATCAATATCAATAATTCCGAAATAAAACTATACTATAATGAAAGAACGTAAAAAAATAAGACATTTGAGTCGACAACTTATATTGGCAAAATTCGAATTGTCGCGTATTTTCCATTAAAAAGTGTTAATTTGTAGATAAAATTGTCACAAGAGGTAGTTACCTATTTGTGACATATTACGTTTCTTGGTTGACAGTGACAGGTGCGTTCGGAACCTATAAAATATTTTTTTTTTAAATAACAAATGGTTGTATATATCACGGAAGAATAACTAGCGTGGAAGTAGTACGATAACTGTCAAATGAGAACAGTTTGGAGCGATCTATATTTTGGCAGTGGATTTCTCAAATGTCGTAAGTCTAACTTAATTACGTGCCTCTTACGACATTTGTAAAATCCACCATCAAAATATGCGACCAAGTTAAGTTGTAATGCATTGATACCGACTACCAAATTACAACGATGTGTTTAATTTGGCTGCTTGGACCAATTGCATCAAAAGAGATCAGCAAAACTGTTTTCAACCTACGGAATCGGAGAAATAACAAACATATATACATCTCTTTTTGTCACTTCCTTTACTTGGTAAGGAAGTGAAGGACGAGTTTATGACTTTGATGTTTTCAGTTTTGACGGGAGGCTTGGTATATATAGTAGTTTTCTACTCCAGCACTTATATCTGTCAATTGGATGACTGACAGCGATATTAAAAAAGTATACATTATAACGTTGTCTATGGTTTTCAATAAGAACACTGCTCCTATGGATTTTCATACAATATATGAGCACTGTTTTTTTTTAATTTCTTAAGTGGACATGCGACGTCTTCCATATTCTGCCAACTTTCGAGATTTTGCTTTTTTCGCTATTAAAATAGCGAAAAAAGCAGCTGTCGTAGACAAACTCACGTATGCAACAGCTCATAATTGGTTCTTAAAATGCTCGGGTCTATTATTACAAATCTCGACTTCGTCTCGTTATGAAACGGCGACCCTCAAGTTTTAAGAACCCTTATTATATCTCTTTTGCATAATAGTAGTTTAGCGTAAACGAAAAAAAAACATATTTTAGGTTAAATTAAATTATTCAAAAATGTCACTTCAAACATTCACGGTCCGGCGCCATTTTGTGCGGCGCACAGAATAAATTTCGCAGATATGACACGTACGATCGTACGTATTATTAAGACGTTACTGCCTATTAGTTTACGTAAATTATTATTAAATAGTTTGTATGCATAAAAAATGTAATCTTTCAATTTTTCGTTATTTTTCATGTGTTTACATAATCTTATTGTGCAATATGGACGACTTGTCAAATTGATTACTGAAATTCAAATAATAAGGGTTTGAAGTAAAATTATTATTGTTACTCGTGTTACGTAGTGCATTCCATCGCCCATGCGAATAAATTTATGTACAGTTTAAAGTTAAAAATGAATATGAATTACATTCAGAATAGGCTAGACAACTGAAAAAATCTATTTAGTCCGTCTTTTAGATTATAAAAAAATATTGTACACGTATTTTTTCTATTGTTTGTCAAATCAAAAATGACAAAAATACAGTGCGTTCAAGTTTCGCGTAATGTCACTCCTAGGTACAATTCTTACCTAGGAGTGACGTCACAAGCCCCCACCCCGGAAATTTGATGCTCTTTATCTTCGTCAATTTTAGTTAAATTGAAAAAGGAAACAATACGTGTCTAATAATTTTAGATAATCTAAATGACGGACTAATTAGAATAATAATTTTTCAACCTAGTCGTCATCCCTATTATGAACATAAATATTTGGTTTCAATTCAATCAGACATAAAACGCAACGACCCGTTTGTCATACAGCCATAAAAAGATTATAAAGATATATTTATAATTAATTACAATATGCTTATTACTATTGTTATTATAAGCATGTTTCCTTAGTGCTTATGTAAAAGTAATAAACATTGAACATTGTCATAACCTTGTCGCCTCTGGTTAGTTAAGCTATATTCTTTGGAGCCTCACCCCCTCCAACTGTCTGATACTGCGTACATATTTTGTTCCAGTTGTCTTCTCTAGTTTACTTATTACATCAATGTTCAATTTACTTCCATATATGCTTCCATGACAAACAACACTTAGCAATAAACGGTTCATTATGAAAACTGCGTTTTTGAAGCTAGGCATTGTATTCTATTAATTATTTCACAGTAATACAAACAGATATCTCGCATTGAATTAGAAACCAAACAAAACAGGATTGTACAGTACATTATCAACACAGGTCCAACCAGTGTCACTGCAAAACTGTCTCTGATTGCCGATAAAGTGACAGATTTAAAAAAATGTGTTTCAGATGCATGAAATTTTGCCTGGTATCGCAAATTAGTATAGAATTTGTATGAAGTTCTATTTTGGAAATTATTATAGATGGCTACAGCATATCCTAATGAAATATTAGATAGGGTGATTCATGAGTGTGAGCAGGATTAACCCCAGGATATCAGTGGTTGATAAGCTATTGTTTCATACTAGACTTAACGAAATTAAAGTTAAATTTAATTTAATTTAATTTCCAACTATGAGTTAATTGATACTTAACTATCAATTAAGTATCAATTACCTCATAATTAGGAGATTTTAATTAATTTAATTTAACGTTAATTTCGTTAAGTCTTGTATGAAATAATAGCTTATCAATCACTGAAATCGTCAGGTTAATCCTGCTCACGACTCATGAATCAGCCTGTAGTGGAGTTGGATGTATCATATACTGTCTGATATCGAAAAGTATGTGCTTACAGTTTTGTCTATGTACTCGTAATTTACATATTAAAGTAGGCGAGTAAAAAAATATTTTTATCATTTAAGAAAAACGGCCAAGTGAGAGTCAGACTCGCGCACCGAGGGTTCCGTACAAACTTTTAGTTTCAACTGCATCTCGAAATAAAAATTTGACGTCAGCCCCATGTAATACATATTGGATTCCTCATTTTCACGCCATAGTATTAGTAGTAGTATTAGTAGATTATAAATCGAAAGAGATGTCATGTATACTACAGAGATGTCATAAATGATTTGATTCGTGCTTTACAATTGTATAGTGTTAGTAGAGTTTTTTTTACTTTATTTAAAAGATAGTACTTACACCATGATATCATACAAATGTAATGAAAATATAGAACAATGTAAGGCAAATTGTTAATTTAGTACAGTTTTTTTTATTAAAAAAGTTGTTAAAATATTGTCAATATTATATTTTTCCTGTAATATTTATGATAATATTTACGTTGTGTAAAAACTTCATATTTTTTCCTTCCTAAACTTTGAAGATAAATATTCGCAAAATTCGGGGGTTAAACTGGCATTTTTTTCACATTTTCATTTCTAAATCAAAATTTTGCACTATAAAAAATGTTAAATAATGTTTTCCCTTTCAAATGCTCCACGTAGCCCAGTTTCTAAACTTTTAATTTAGGCCCCCTCTTTTATATGTTTTAATGAAAATAAATTAATGTATATAATATATCCTCTCTTAATGTGTCTAGGTTAACCTTGTTTATGATTTTCAATTCAAATCGGGTAGCTTAAGTAGTTCTCGAGATATTTAACGATGTGACAGACAGACAGATAGACATATTGAGTCATACCATAAGTATCCCGGTATCTTTTTTTTGTATTAAACATTTATTAATAAAAATATTTTATTAATAAAAATGGTACAAAATTTAAACAAGAATGATTTTTTTAAGTATTTGTTAGAATGATTAACTATTAATAACTATTAAAAAGTCATAATCATAAGAATAGAGTATCGTACCAGACATCGCCATGAGCCAGAATCAAGAGTTTCGCTTAAGAGTGCTATCACAAAATCCGCCCGCTCGCATTTCAATATTATTACCGCCAGTTGCGCTCCGAACGCGCATCTGTGTGCGGACACACACTACAATCAGGTATACAAACTTATTATCGCCATGCTCTTCGAACGGCATAGCAGGTGCGGTTAGTGCGAACGGGAGCGAGCATTCATTGATTGTAAGCACCGTCGCGAGGCTAATGGCGTCGCGACGCTTGACGCGCGGACCAAACATTATTGATACTTGCGCCAGAACATCAACTATTACTTGGCGTACGTGGGGTTAGAAAATGTACGACTAATTTGTATATTTGTTTTGTGTTTATCATAAGATTAAAAATAGTTTTATTCAAACGTCAAATGTCTCTAAATAGTATCCGAAGTTATTTTGGAATAGGATTTTGTTTTCTGCCTCCGGATCCAATTCATTGTTTTCATATTCATACATATATTGGTACATTTCTAAGCATACCTAACTACTAAAAAGTTTTTTTTTTTCAAAATTTAAACTCAATCTGAATTCTATTTTGGGGTGGTGATATTATATTGAAGGTTACAAAGCCGATAAGATGAAAAAAGGGACGTGTAATTAAATAATTTTATTTAAACGTTTTGTAATTTTAACTGAAATCCGGAGGCATATTTTGGGCGTTTTTATTATTTGTTGTAAAAAAATCATGTTTTGAAAATATGAAAAGTTTTAATTGTTTTCTATTCAGAATCGCGAGCTCTTTCAATCGCAGTAGGAGAAAAAAAGTGTTCCAAGATTTGTTTTCCATTTCGCCACCATCATTTCATAGATTCAGTATGGCGGTAGCACATTAGAAAGTTTGAAAAATGTATGGAAAATTTAGGACACTTTTTTTCTCCTACTAGGATTGAAAGAGCTGCGATTCTGAGTAGAATAAATATAAAAAATTCTAATTTAGCAAAAAGTGATTTTTGTACAACAAAAAATAAAAATGCCGTTTTTTGAGTTCCATTTTTTTGTCAAATATCTACTTGTGGCACATCATCTGATAGGTCCTTAGAAATAAGTTAAAGGTCTCTTGTACAAAAAATTGGTTGATCCAGTATCGGGAGGTCCAAAAAACCGGCCAAGATCGAGTCGGACTTGCCCACCGAGGGCTCCGCACAAAAGTGGCATGGAACTCTCAGTGTACGGCAGTTTCAGATTTGGATTGCGTTGATGTAGAAGTTTGGTTTTTTTGCAGCTTCAAGGGACCGCAGACCTGTGTATATTATGGTATTAATAATATATAATAACTTGCAACCTTTACTCGTTCCCGAGATAAAGGGTCTGGACAGACAGACGGGCGGACGGACGGACGGACGGACGGATAACAAAGTGATCCTATAAGGGTTCCGTTTTTTCCTTTTGAAGTACGGAACCCTAAAAATGTGAAAGCTTTAGGAAGTTAAGATATAAGACAACCTTACCACGAAACTTATTTTGAACGAATTTGTTCAAAATAAGTTTCGTAGTAAGGTTGTCTAGCCGTTTTTGCCAAAAACTATTAATTGCTAACATACAGTTAAGTCCCTTGATATTTTGAAGACACTTATGCCTTTTTGCTTACACAATATTTATGTCGTATAACGCTACAAAACCCTCAATTATGCTTGGTCCGACACGCTTTTGGCCGGTTTTATTCCGGATTTTGCTCATATAGCAATATGATTATCCCTGACTAGGGCGGTGGCACCAGTAATGGACAAGGAACCAGTAACGTACAGTCACTTTTATTATGAGGAAATAAGTTTCATGCATTTATTTTGTGTCAACCAATTGACAATCATATGACATTTGAATTAAGAATATAGTGTCCATCACTCCTGTCTATCAGCTTAAAGTGTTCATAATGGGTACCGTCACCCTAATACACCTAAAATTTCTCCATACTGTCCGTCTTAATAAACACTCTGTATTACTGAAAGTATCTAGAAGGGTTGGTTGCGGTACAATCACATTCGATAAAATCATTTCAAATTTTTATTTCAAACAGGTCTATAATATAGTCAAAAATGTAAAATGCTTATCTCAGTAGTTGGTCGCGGTTTATTCACTTTTCCAAACGCTTCCAGCACGTACTCGTGCAACAAAACAAGCAAATTGTACAGTCCACAGAGAACAACACAGGTCCTACCTCTACGAGCGCGCGCGCGGTACTGAGGACTAGGCTAGCGCGGATTGGATTTTATACACCATTTGAATATTTAAAAAAAAATACGGAATTTAAACAAAAAGTGATTTTTTCGATTTCAGCATATTCTTAAAAGAATAAACTTTAATGTTGTATACAAATCATCCCAATATTTTGTCAAAATTACTGCGAAAATCCCTGCGTTTGCAGTGTATTTTTATCGAAAAATGTGCATATTCAAAGTCGAACTAGATAGGTATCTGTGTAAATTATTGGAAATATGAGGCCTATAAGTTAAATAAAACCATGTTGCAATATTATATCAACCTAGAAAAACATGTGTTTTCATGTATCATGTTAACAATAATCGAAGTCAAACTTCTGTCTCCGTGCGCTTTTCAGAAAACAACTGCCAATAATTGTATAGTAAAAGTTAAAACATTGAGTTTTACTCAAATTAGAAGCTTACAAGTTAAACACTAGGAAATAAGCTATCAAACATAGTTAACAACTTTAACAAACAGCTCAGTTTCTTTGTATTTCAACGTCAAAAAACAGCTTTTGTTGCTTTTCCGTACAAACCGTATTGATGGCCTCTTAATGTCTCTGAATTCATCCTGTATAGGTAATTCATATCTAGCTGCGATAATTATCAGTGCGTGATTTTACCGCATATTTGTTTTAAATGATGACAGATTTCGGATATTGCGCTTGATAAAATATTCCAGCTATAAATTTAAAGTTATTTCGTGTATCATGAGTTCAAATAAATGCGAGTAAAAGTAACAATATTAGTGGTAAATAAATAGATGCCTAATTATTATACTTACTAGCTTGTAGCCACATCGTTTGAAGGAACAATCTTATATGACTAAAAGTATTTAAGTAGATACAAGAATTTTGTACATCGATCGGCTATATATAGCTTCAAAAGCTGTACAAAAGTCTACCTTTGCCAAGACTTTCATAGCCTTTTTTTTTGAAAATTATTTTATTTCAGTTATTATACCTCACTCTCAATGTCATGCACTACGAGAAGTTTAGCAACCCAATGAAGGCACAGTTTCAGTTAACCTTCTTTCTATTGATCAAACCCTACATACGATGAAGGACATTCATATTTGTAGGTACATTTTGTAACGGCTTCTTAGCCTGGTACTAATCTGTATATATCTACTCGTACTATACATATCGTTGCCTAGTACCTTCCCACAACATAAGCCTTATTGAGGTTACTTACTTGAGGACTAGGCCGATTTGTGTAAAATGGTCCCATATTATTTATTTATTTATTATTTACATTTGCACCTTATTATAAGGGATAAGGGTGTAAAATTATCATACCGCGTGGGCCCCACAATAGTCGAGTTCATAGATATCTGTACAGCTGAACGCATAGTATGTAAACACTATGCGTTCAGCATTTAAACACTTTATTGTCAATGTCCTAAGGCTATAAGTACAGGTATTTTGAAGCCTTGGATATGCGCATATATTTATGAACTCGACTGTACTCCTCAAACCTTACAAATCTAGTTCAACAACTTTTAAAAATTATGGACTCTGTTTTTTGCTCCTGTTACAGGGCCCACCCGGTATAGTAGGTAATATTTTATTACACAACTAGAATATGCAAACGTCCAGTTTAACGTTTACTGTAATAACATTCAAAATTCACTGCATATTATAATATCGCTAGTTTCATACCTACTACATTTAGCTACGTACGTTTTTACCACAAGTAAAGTAGGTAAGTATATATTTTATTCCAATAATTAATTATGAAAATTTAATCTTAAAATAACTTCTGTTAATAAGTTGTATGAATTTTAATTATGAAATAATTGATAAAGTTGAAATGCACTATTATATAATTTCGTTCGGTAGCAAAAAATGTAGTTAAGATACCTACATTATTTATGTTTGTTTAACAAGTTTTTGAACCTTAGAATAGTGTTCGTTGTATATTTAGTAATTTCATGCTGGAGAGGTTTTCCGAATAAAAGTCTACTACTAAAAGTCAGATATTTGGTCAACCACAATATAGGTATACCTACCTACTTAATGATATGTACATGATTTAGTAATACGCGCTCTGTACCGTCATGTACACATCTTGATAACTGTTTGCTATCGCTATTTGTGATGCCGCGCCGTGAAATGCCCTGAGGCTTGCGCCGATTCGATAGCCGTCATATTTCGATGCCTATTGTCTAAAATCGTGCATAGGCACGAGTAGATTCGGATACGTCAATGAAAAGAACATCATGTTATTTGCCGGCCATGTACGTTAGGGTAATCCGTCAGATCTGCAAAGTGGGTATGTCCGTCGGGCATCCGACAGAACAAATAATTTCCCATACATTTATTAGTAGGTATATCGGGCGGATATGTCCAAACGTATATGGCCCGCTTGATGTCAGAAGCCTTTCATTATGCATGAAAATTAACATGAAGGTTATATGCCCTTTCCATGATGGGCCATCTACCAAGCATGTTAGTATAACATGCTTCTACAACATATCTTCTAACAAATTGGGCTGCATTTGTCCCCTGGCTGACGGGACAGAATAACAACAAGAAATAGTTGATGTAACGATTGTACAAAGACATATATCAAACAATGATCATAGTTAGACTAACCATGTAGGCAATTGTAACTTTCGAGCGCTATCGCAAAATAATCGCACATAAAATATTATGAAAATATTTTTTCGAAAACGAAAAAAATATTATATTAAAATAAATAAGTATATTTAATCAATTTACGATGATCTACTCAATTAGTACTACAAGTAAGGTTACTTCAGTACTAAGCCAATTAACAATACCAACTGGTAAGTACTATTTTTCGCATACTCGTACTTATATTCTTATATACCTACCCTGGCCAGGCAGATACGTCAGTAGAAACCCGCGCGAAATTCAATTTTTATGTGGAGAAGGCCTGACCAGCCCATAGAAATTTTGAATTTCGGGTTTTCTTTTTTCGTTTACTTCTGACTGTGGCATATAGGCCATTAAAAAAATACGGAACTCTAACAAGGTGTATAGGTAGGTACTTATAAACCCTAGTTTTTTAATTGCTTTAAGTCTAAAACACTGCTATTCTAATAAGCTCATTTTTTAAGATATTTTATTATATTTATAATTAAATTTTATCTCATATTATTATGAATCAAGAGTGTAAACGGAGTATGAATATTCGACATGACATTGATATGTCATAGTTGTCACGTACCTAGTAAAGTTAATTCTAATGTCCGTTTGTCATTAACGGTTGATGCAACATGTAATTATTTTGTAAGAAATATGAAAAAATTATAATAATAATAATTATGAATAAAATTAACTACCTATGCCATTTTGTTTTCTTATTTAAACCAAACCACATGCCGAAGTTAAACCAATTCAAGAAAAACACGCTGTATTTATTTAGCGATGTGAAAAAAATTTAATAATAAATAATATATAGACCATTTTGCACTCGCATAATTGCAATACATAAGTACATAATTATGTCAAAGTTTACTGTTTAATTAATTTTAAATGGGAACAACATTTAAGAGAGAAATATCATATTATGAGTGTTCGATTTCACCGTTACACTAGGGTAGTTACTTCTACTCGAGCAAAGTGCAGGCGGACGCTAATCCATGAAGCGGGTGGAAAGTGACACGTTTACGCCCTAGGGCGTTTTACTATCCAAATGCATATCTTTCATAAGTTTTACTAATTACAATCAAACATCGGCTTTAAATCTATCCATCGTATGATTTCCATTCTGATATTTATTTCCCCAATCCATAAATGACGAACTTATTTTTTTTTTAATAAAAGTTTCTTTGAGCGTCCATACTACAAGGTTATTTTTAAATATAATATTCAAAATTCACCTGTATCTGTTAAACGTGTTCTTTAGGAACTATCGAGTTCGACAAAGTTCCGTAGTTTGGTCCTTCACTCACCGATCATCAAAAGTCTTAGGTCTCATGAAAGGTCTAGCAGGCCCAGAAGCTCCAAATTTTAAACTTAAGTAGTATATAGCCTACCAAGTCATAGTCATCTCTTTGGCAATTCAGCGGTGCAACGCGGCCAGTGTCATGGGGACGTTTGAGCCGGCTTCGATCCGAGCTGATTGACAAAGCCTTTTGCGGATTATATCGTTTATATGTGTATGTGACAAAGCCTGAAGCTTAGCTTTATCTGTATCCTCCTGACTAAGCCTATGTTGCGGATTTTTGAAAAGTGTTCTTTTTTTGTCAAAATAAATTAAACTAGATTTTATTAACCACGTCGCGTAAATATAAATCTATTTTTAACTATTACTGAAAGTAAACTTCTGAGAAAGTTGCGCCCTTATAAAAAATAATAATAAGAAGACTGGAATCTACATCCTACAAAAATTGCGTGAGATATGGGTACTTCAACCACTTTTTCCCTATGTTTGCTGCGGGGTCCTTTCACGCTACTTTTTATGCCTAAAGTAAAGCAAGTGTACACACATGTGGATGCATGTCAATGATTGTATCTGCGAAAAACTCATATATGACTTATATGAGTAAGTATTAGTGGGGAAGCCAAGACGGGGCTTCTGTAGTAACTTTGGCGCGGCAGACTAATATATGGAGGGATACCTAGTACCTAGTACCTCCATAATATGAGTCCTTGATATAGGTTCGATCTTGTCAAAAAAATAAAAGAAAGTATAATCAAAAATACTCGTACGCGTCAAATTAAGGAATAGTGAACGCGTCAGATTAAGGAATAGTGAATGAGTGACTTGTTAAAAAGTGTCCATTTAAAAAATCTCACTATATCAAATTTTCAAACGTTAAGGAGTGGAACAAAGTTGCAACAAATAAAACCTCATCTTGACTTACTGAACCGCGGTAGATTATTTTTTTAGGAAACGTTGCTTGACCTGTACGAAACTACCCGACACGCTCGAGTATTTCGTAATAGTTTTTTTATACATAATAAAGTCTGTAGCCATAGCCACTTGCCTCACTACTAATAAAAGAAAACATCGTATAAGCTTTTATTCTTCTTATCAAATTTAGCGTCTTGACTACTACTATATGAATATATTACTTAATAGCTAATATTGGCAACCATGACAAGGATTTTAAATTTTTTCATCTGTAAGTATTCTATCGTGAGCTGCGTGTGTGAATTGAATGTTCACAGGTTTTACCACCCTAGATGGCTACAACAACTAATATTATACAACAATTTTACTGTCTAGGTACTCACGCGAGAGCGAACCCAGGTTTACGTTTAGTCTAAGTACGAAAGCGTATAGAAAGCGGACGATGTGTTTCCATGGAGCGTGTAATTCGGCATGATTGCAACCGTTCTCTAGAACACCATTAGGCGCCGCGGGTCAACCGCGCCGGCGTGCATGAAAGTGTCAGTGCATGTAGCTACTAGTTACAACTTTCCTCGTTTCTAAATACTGTGACAGCTGCTTGTCGAAATACATGCATGTGTAGGCAACACATGCCGTGTGCATGCTGTTCCATGAATTTTGTGTAACTAACTCAATTTATGTTATCCCAAAACAGGATATTAGGCTAGAATAATTTGGAATAGGCGCCATGCTACAAATACTTACTTCATCGCGATTGATATGGGTGTCATTATAAATTCCACTTTTTTATTTTTATTTTTTTATTTGTTATAAAATAACTTGAAAATAGTTACTAATATGATAGAAGAAGAACTAAGCCGATAAAAAATATTACAACGTTTTGTGGCGAGATCAAGCTAAGAACGTAAGTTAAGAATATTGGGTGGTCAGTAAAACAAACAATGGTAAATACTTATCCTGTTGTAGAATATAGTTAAAAGCAAATGTCCATGTTAGCTTAAAATCATATATTAAGCTAAGAAACAGAGGGTCAGCAACGCGCAAGTGACAGCCTCTTGAGAGTCTTGAGTTGGACGCGCCCATAGACTGTTCGACCTAAACCATTGGATAAGCCCTGAAATACCATATGGGGCTACATCTTAGTAATGCTCTGCTGTAAATATTTTTTTGATTAGAACAAAAAATTTAAATTTAATTTTCCAAACAAAGATTATTTCCTACAATCAACAATAAAAATAAACACACTGTATTTATCATAGGCAGTGTAGGTATTAGCAGTAGCATATTAGTGACACTGTCAATATTCCTCAATGATGACATTTGTCAACAATCTGTCTTATAAGTGACATTAATATAAACCATAATCAAAAAGATGGAGGATGTTATTATACTCTATGAGGATTTATTACCTCATGAGTTTTATTAGCATACAAGTAACAAATAGTAATTAGTAGTTGTTAATTTCTTCGTTACCACTGCCCCGATTGTTATGATAGGTACTTTGTATACTTGGGATTAAAAACTACTACGGTGATAGAACCCTAAAAAACACGTACCGTACCTATTAAACACTTTGCCTGGAGTCATTCGTTATGGAAATGATCTTAATAAATTCAAAAGACTTAAAAAAACACTACATTAATAAATAGGTTAACAATTTGTAACATAGTATATACATTTCTTCAAATAAGTAATTAGAGACTCCTAATTTCCACAGGCAAACTAATTTTTCGAGTTTTGTGGGACAATTTTTAGATTATAAGATGTATCCCTGTACTTTATAATAATAAATAAATGAATAAATTGGTTCTTGACATCGTAACGCACGTTTCCGTTTGTGCAATGGTTAATGACACCTGTATAGTACGATTCATACCGATGCAAGTGAGGTAAATAAGAAAAAACCTAAAGCCGAACCCAATATGTTAAATAACCAACTTGAAGAAGACATTGTACAAGTAAGAATCGGTGACGAAGCAATATTGTGCAGATACTTCCAGCGTTTGAGCACTTTGAACTGAATCGTGAACCGTAACTAACTCCGATGAAGGCTTGCGTTGCTGTATAATTATGAGGTCACCTCATTTCGACGTAGGCGTGCTCACGCGAAATACGCTTCATCTCATGCCTATAATTGAAACAAAAATCGCTACAAACGCGACAACAATGCTTAAACTTTAAACTTGTTGTTAAATATCTACGTAACTTACAAACGACCATGTTAAATCTTTGTGCTAGAAACACTATGTATTCGTAATCAACGTTTCATAAAGCAAAACAACTACATCTGTCTTTTTCTTTCCTAGACCGGATGAATGAACATTAACATCTCGCCGTCTCATTTTATGTTCAGTGAAAGGAGCATTGTACTAAGTGGGTAAAAATTTTACCATAAAAAATATGCACCTTATTTTGTTCGTGACCCTCTTTTTTATAAACCTTACTTTTAGTAGGTACCTGTAGGTTTGTATAGAACATTACCATTAGCCGGAATAACTAAACTTAAAACTCACCATGGCATCAGTTAAATGCCGTAGTAGTCATAGAAGTAGTTACGCACCCATTATATTAATAATATAGGTACCTACAGCTAATGATTATTTACCACATACCACAAGTTATTCCTAAGTGAAAACATCCGCTCACACTATCTTGCTTTTCTATTTACAAAACCAAATTCTTATAGAGCGGAAAACGTGTCAAATCGTCAATTGTTTTACTGTCGGTACACCTAGCTAGGTTCTCGAATTCCATGCCGCCATTTTGAATACCATAGTGACGTCACGGCTCTGGGCGCGGGCGAGCCGTCGCCTGCCAGTGCGCACCGCACATCAGGTCGGGCTCGCGTTCGAACGAGGCGATGCCTTCTCGCCACCAAAATGCAATACCGTCGCATTATCTACCGCGTACGTGCTAATTCACATTAAAACAAGACGTAACAGTGCCTCTCTGCTCTTTTCTCCTCCACTTAAGAACAGTTGAGCTGTTGCATACGTCAAATTTCCACTAGGAGCTAGATATAAACTTTATAGTGTAGTGAGTGTTATTGTTGTGATTTCTTTTCGACGGCAGTACAGTAGGGCATTGGACTAGATTGACGCTGCCAAGGGAGCGCGTATCCGTTTTTCCGGAGGACCGAACGCCCTCGATAAGTGAGTGTTTTGCATGCATTAGCCTGTTAGATTAGTTTGGTATTCATCATACCAGAGTGTGGGTGCGACACGTCATAACCTTTGCCTTGCCTTTTATAGGTAGTTGCTATCGCATTCAACTAAGCTTTTCGATCGATGTTGGGTGCCTACGTTCCGTTTAAATGGTAATGTAGTATACATTACCATTTAAACGTTCCGATGATGAATCGCAGAAACGAAGATGCGGATAGGGCCACATCATAGCTGATCTAGTTCAATATGTATGCAGCTATACTAAATAAAAGTTTTCCCTTGGCAATCCTAGATGTAGGGTATAGTCGCGCACGAGTGCGCTCAAACAAAGCGCAGACGTGCGTTGAACTCTTTTGCACATAAGGGCAGCGCTCACGCACATCCACCCCAACAGAACCGGCAGCGCGAACAAAAACCTCCTTTAATCCCAGCCGCTAATGACTAATGTCACATGATTATCTGATAACGGATATAAGTTCTTTTTTTATCGTTCCATAGTCCCAATGTTGCGTGACTGGTGACTAAAAAGGCTATAGAAAAGAACTACTGCAAAATGAGGTTGATCCGATTGTGAGTTAAATAACTATGCCATTTATCGCTTTAGGCATGTATTGTATGACTAAACACGGTTCCCTCACATTCACTGAAGCGTCCAATATATTCAATATTGTCTGTAGAATTATTCTAAGCATGAAGTAATATTGTCCACTACCGGTAAATGAGAATGCTATTATAGATATTGCAAAATATAGTTACCTAATTACGAAACATCTTAATTACTTAGTCTCTAAGTTCGCGCAATTTTAATACCTGTGTTAATTTAGTTTGATTATGATTATACCTATTACAAATTTCTATTGAGTAATGTTGGTAATGAATATACAATACTGGTAATGAATGCGTGGATTATACATGTATCTACCTATCTTATCTTTTAAAAAGTGAAGCAGTGAAAGCACCTAAAGCGAATTCATTGCATATGCCCAAAATGGTATTTACTTAGTTACAACACGAAGACTTTCTCATCATTATGCAATATGACGGAATACCATGATACACACGCATGCACATATCTAGCTGAGAAGCAGATGAGCTGCCAAGGCTCCTCTCATCTGGCGCTGGGGGCGCAAGGGCTCGTCAGGTTGGCAAACACAGTTGAAAAATGCCGTGCACTTGGATTTATGGGCCATTTATATAAATATTGTTAAAGTTAAATAAAGTTGTCATCCCCAAATTTTAGGTTATATTTTTTTATTTGATTTCTCCTGAAAATCGCGAGGTCTTTTGATCCTAATTAAAAAAAAATGTCACAAAAAATTGTAACAGGATTATTAAAGAAGCGTTGTGTACTTATATTATTTGGGTCAAACACAAAACTATGTTCGTAGTCTTTCCGGTGGACTATTCAAAAGTGAAGGGCTATAAAGCTTGATATTCTCATTTTAGCTTTATCTACATTAAGGGGTACTCCCTTTCTATTGCAATATATGATAAAAATCATTACTACATGTCCACAAGCTGTTAACTATTGGCCACAGGATAGATTGGCTTTACAGTTCAGCTGAACACGCAGTTTCCTGTGGTGTACAGCTTGTGTAGTAATGGTTTTATCATACAATTCAATAGAAAAGGAGTACTTTTTAATGTGGATAAGGATCCAATATGAAAAATACCCTACATAGCCCTTAAATTTTGAAAAATCCACCGGAAAGATTCCGAACATCGTTTTGTGTTTGACCCATTTATACCTACCATGAACTAACTACAGAACAAACTAGTACTTCGATAGCGAAGTACCGTGAATACTTCGCTGTCGATATCATGAATATTATCGAATAAGTTATGAATGATCCCAGTGTGATTATGCGGCGTGACCTTAAAATACAATTTAGAATGTACTGATAGTAGCGTGACAAAATTACTCTCAAGTACGAATACCTATACGTGAAGCCTGCATATGCAATACGCGGATGTACTGTAGCAAGTAGTTTGCCCCGAAATAAGACCTTTCGAAAACATGCAGTAGGCAGAAGCGAGCAGTATGCTATACCAAGATACATATAGTATTATTCACCACGATTTGTGCTGCACCTCCGAAGAAGTACCCTCGAGTTCTTTGAAATGGGATCTTTCATATTTTAATGCTTTATTTTTTCTTTTCTGACAGCACTGCCAGTAAAAACATCATTAGTGCTTACTTGTTTGTACCTTATTTCGATTTTCAACTTGCTTTAATTTTTTTTAAAGACAATAAACCTTGTTTTTCTCTTTCCTAGCGTTTTTCCGGCTAATGCCACGGCTCAAGGAGAGTCTGGGGTCCGTTTTGGCAACGAATCCCAAGATTTGGCGTCAGTGCTAGTTTTACGAGAGCGACTGCCATCTGACCTTTCAACCTAAAGGGTAAAGTAGGTCTTATTTAAACTTTCACAATTTTCACACATTATATATTTACTAAAACGGGGCTTAATCGTGTATAGATTTTGAAAACAAACCTCCGACGTTTCAAGGGCGACGTTGGCCCCGTGGTCCCGGAGAAAGACTGGCTGAGGTTGACATCAACATCTTCTAGCTGCGCGGGTTTTACGAACTACCCGCACTTGGTCTTGATTATAAACTTGAACATTTTGCACACTAGGGATGTGACTCTGTCGACACACTACACTCACGATGTCCGATTTTTGAGCCGGTGATATTCGATTACGCTTACATTTATCAATGACCGGATTCCAAGTAGACGAGATTCTAAAACCGTCATCTCGATTGAAATTGGGGTATTTCTTGATTTCAATGGCTTCCCGTACTTTTCTACTATGGAAACGACGATCCGTTGAAAGGATTTTAGGGTTATGCAACTCAATCCAGTGGTTTGGTCCAGACTCTAACAAATGTTCGGCAACCGCAGACTTGTATACCTGGCGATTTTTGACAGCTGCGATATGTTCCTTCACTCTTTCCGCCATGGTACGCTTCGTTTGGCCGATGTAGGAACTACCACAACTGCAATCAATCTTATAAACACCAGGTGATTGGTACATCTTTCGGCGATCTTAGTTTGCCCGAAATCTTGGATAAAGGGGTAAACACAGTTTTTATGGAGTACTTCGCTAGCACTGTGCCAATCTTGTCCGTCACCCCTTTCACATAAGGCAAAAATGCCGGTTGCCTTGATACATCAGGACGCTTCCCTCTTGCTCTTCGTCTGGGCTGCCACTTTTTCACCTTATACCCGTTCCATCTGAGTACCTCCTGAATATGTGACATCTCACTCTTTAAAAATTCAGGGTCACAAAGATCGTGTGCTCTATTCACTAAAGAGCTGACAACTGACTGTGTCGGAGGTTTGTTTTCAAAATCTATACACGATTAAGCCCCGTTTTAGTAAATATATAAAGTAGGTCTTATTGGGATTAGTCCGGTTTCCTAACGATTTTTTCCTTCACCGAAAAGCGATTGGTAAATATCGAATGATATTTCGAACATAAGTTCCGAAAAACTCATTGGTACGAGCCGGCGGCGTTTGAACCCGTGACCTTCGGATTGAAAGTCCGCTCTTACCGCCAACGCTCTTTCCGTCATTTCTAAACCGATTAAAAAAAAATATTTTGATTGAATAAAGTATTGGTCTCATATATTAGAAAAACCTTGATGATGCGCTTCAACTTTGAAAGGCACATGCATGGTGATTTGGGTTGTTTCTCAAGAAACTTGAGCATTTTCTTACGGAAACCGTCATTTTGATGGAATCACCCGGTGATGAAAACTAGGGATCACATAGTGGAATCCCTCGATAATATTCAGCTTTGTGATTCGAGGCTTTTCTCAAGTAGGTTAAGAATTTTCTTACGGAAACCGTCATTTTGGTGGAGTGGATCTGATGTTGAAAACCAAGGGTGGCATAGTGGCTAATTTCTAGCTTTATCATTCGATTTGAGACATTATTTTATTATTTGTGAGGAAGTACCTCCAAGGTGTTCCCATTTCATTTTTGTTCTGATCTAGTGATGGAATCCGTGCTCATTATAGTGAGTAAGTACCCAAATTATCAAAGGTGAAGTAATCATCAAAGGTGAAGTAAACTGGTGTTTAATTAACTCAATCATAAACTTTCCCTGAAAGATCAATTACAAGTCGGGTGTTTTAATAATTAGTTATCCTAATCCAATACAATTTAATGTTTCGAGTTTACTAGTACCTATCCTTCATCATTCAGTCATTGGTATCACAATAAAAAAAACACTAAGTGCGAGTCGAACTCGTGCACCTAGGGATCCGTACAAATTTTGAGTTGCAACTGCACCTAGAAGTAGAATATTTGACGTCAGTCCCACGTATCGACAGATTGGGTCACTTGTTTGCACGGGATAGAGTTAGTTTAGTATGCGAGTTTGTTGTTCCTTGATTTTTTTTTACGTAACTAGTATTTATATCTTTATTTTAAAGTCGGTACTTACAGCATGATATCATAAACATTTAAAGAATATAAGATGTAAGGCAGTTGAATTTCAAATTAGGAAAGAAAAGTTTTTTTATTTTAAAAATATTGTGAAAATGCGGTCAAAATTATATTTTTCTGTAATATTTATAAATAAAATACTTATAAGTATGTTCTCGTTGTGTAAAAATTTCAGTTTTTTTCCTTCGTAAACTTTGAAGACAAGTACAAATACAGTTTAGTAAATGCTTGTATCTCCTTGTCAGTTTGAAATTTGCCTTTGTTACAAAGGAGGAAAATATAACTTAACAAAAAATTCTGTTAACTTTTTTATGAATAATTTAAAGGAGATATTATGTCCGTGCTTTATAAAATTTATTAAAAACAACGTAGGGGAAGATGGCCTAAAGCGGTCACAGGCTCTAACATTGCCATTTTAAAATAAGAGCGCGGTCGTAACACGTGATAGTACTCCCCGCTACCCGCGCATTAAATCTAGCTCATCAACGAGCACACTACGTCGAAAAAATATTTTAGCTGGTTTTTCATGTTATATAACTTGAAATATTTGGATCCTCACTTTTTTGATGTTTGCAATGCAATAATCAATGCTTGTCAGTCATTAATTATGTATCTGGCCGCAATACCCGTGCATTAAACCCCATGTTTCAATACTGTGAAATTACATTTTGCTCGCAATTATTTTAAGTATCAAAAAAGGCAAAGCGGGTAGGGTAATGCGGGCACTTTTTTCCCAGTATATTTCGTTTACACTTAGTTCGTTTAAATAGCTTAAGTTTTTTTGAGTTTTTTTAATAGCTATAAACAGTGAAGAAGACAGGTTTTAATACTTAATTTTTTTTAAGTTTTCGTATTTTGCTGCCAATTTCCAAATTAAGAAATTATAATACAAAATTTTACTAAAATGTTTTGTTTTCTTCAGTTATCGCTATGCAATCACGTTATATTATGTGCATAGCGGCTTCACCCCAGCCCATGTCCATTTTACCCAAATCGATATAGTAAACAAAATAATATTGTTACTGGTTTACAGACAATATTTTTGTGCCCGCTATGGGCCACCTTCCCCTATGCCTTTCAACGTCGAATTATATTTATTCTCGTTTCCAATTTTGTCAATATCACGCTTCGGGCGCGATGTTACACCTTGTAATCGGTTAATTTGAAATGTCAATAAACGTCAGAAAATTCCGAAAATCACAAGAAAACCACCATAAATCATCGCTATTAAGAGTTCCCTTTCATAATATGTATTTGCATTGTATTCGATGTCCAAAATTACTGGAATACACATTAGCATGAATTGACTTCAATTACATCAATCAATCTAAAGTAGGTAGGTGCTGCATATAGCAACATTAGCAACAGGCGATCCATAAGACGGCAGCAGGCACACCTTGCGAAAACGGGTTAAATGCTGCAGTGCGCCAGTTTTCGAAACACCGGAGAAAAAACGGGTTTTAATTTGCCAAGATTCTGCAATTCCGCGTATAGTCTGTACTCTTATTTGAATGAACAATTTTTGTCGGAATTTATAAGCTAGTTTTTTTTTTTATAAAAAGGTACAACAGTTGCTTTATGGTCACAAACAGATTTCATTTATTTATTTTCGTAAATCTAATTTTGGATAGATACAGTTAGTTTAGTCTCATATTGCAGAACGTAAGTAGGTGCCTAAGTGTCTAATTTGTCTGCATATAGCTTTAATTATTCACTCTTTGAGGTGATTCTATTAAGTCCAAGGGGATTGCGTATTTTCATTTTGTGTATGTAGTCCCTACCATAATAATATTGCGTTATCCTCTGGATCCATGCGACTGTATAGCTAATGAACATCCGGAAAATTGTGTAACTTAATTTTAAAGGTTTTATTGCAGGATGATACAGTAGAATAGCATATTACGGAATGATAAAAATTAGAACCCTCGTAAAATAAGACAAACTAGCTTATGCCCGCGGCTTCACTCGTGTTAGAAAGAGACCAAAAGTAGCCTATGTCACTCTTCATCCCTTCAACTATCTCCACTTCAAAAATCACGTCAATTCGTCGCTCCGTTTTGCCGTGAACGACAGACAGACACACACACTTTCCCATTTATAATATTAGTATGGATATACGTATATGTATTTACAAATAACCTACCTACTACCTATTTAATGTATCAAAAAAACTAAGATCCCTAAATACTCGTACAAAGTGAGCTATATAATTATATAATTACCTGCCTAAATATTTTCCTAGAAATATGATAAACAAATAGATAAGTAGAAGACAATTAAGTTTTTAAGTGTTTTTGGTTTCATGGCCGAAAAATAAATACCAGTCAGTCTATATAAAATCTACCGTTTAAAATAAATATACTTACATTTAGTCCCATAAGTATTCAGTGAATGGATGAATGCAAGTAACCTCTATTTGTTTCCGTCGCCCGGGATTAATAGAGATGGATACATTTTTAACAATTCAATCGAGATAGAGGTTTATTGGAACGCATTGGTAGTCAAACGGGCCACTTTTAGTGTTGCGAGTAATAGTGTTTCAAGAATATACGACTGTTATTAATTTTAAGGTTAATTCGGCCACCTATCAAATAAGATTTTGCATTTTAAAACCAATTTTATAACGAAATAATGCAGCCTGTATTTTTAATATTACCTCAAACCTAGGTATTACAATGAACCGATACTGCAAGGTAATTTTAATTTAGTCTTAACCACAAACATTTAGAAAGTTTATCGAGCAGTTAAGTTATCATTTGTGAAGGTTGTGTCGTCACGCCAGTAGGACATAGGTATCCATTGCGTAGGAAAATTAAAGGTACATATATTCAAAAATTAAGCTTTAATTGCAACATCGGTTCATAGCACTAACGCCTACTTCTTAATACTAGCGTGTTTCCCGGCTTGTGCCTCGGCTCAGGTAGCCTGGGGTCCGCTTTGGCAACTAATCCCAAGATTTGACGTAGGCGCTAGCTTCACGAAAGCGACTGCCATCTGACCTTCCCACCCAGAGGGTAAACTAGGCTTAAGCGGGAGTAGTCCGGTTTCCTCACGAAGTTTTCCTTCACCGACACGCGATTGGTAAATATCAAATGATACTTCGTACATTAGTTCCGAAAAACTCATTGGTACGAGCCGGCAGGATTTTTCAGATCTTCGGATTGAAAGTCTCGCGTCATACCGCTGGGCCGCCAATGCTCATTCATAGCACTAACGCCTACGTCGTCTGGTTAAAATTTATGGTAATATTAAAAATACACGATGTATAGGGACATCAACATTTTCCGAAGTGAAATAAATTAATAATCTATATTTTTTGAGTTCGTTGTACAAGTATTTTTGTTACGTTTTTCAAATTTTTGCCTTGTTTCTTATTAGGTACTTTCACTGCACATGAGCAACAAAAAGTTTTATTTTAGCTAAAGTCATGTTATCCAGGCATCCTATTTGAAAATTAAAATTACATATAAATAAGTAAAGTGGCTTCGATGACTTAATTCAATTGATTTAGGTAGGTACTAATTTACAATAAAGCATAAAGTATATATTTGGTAGAGTTTATGAATTTTATGATGCTGCAATGCCATTAAAATCCGACATAAAACCGCCAACCTATGTATCTACAGATTCAGTCCATAGTAAATTCTGAATAACCAATTATGAAATGCAAAAACCGCCCAATGCAATTTCGATGAATATTGAATGATCTGTAATATTTTATTTACTTTTGTTTGATAACACCAAAGCGCAATACGAGAATGTGTATTTGCTTTTAACTTTCTAAGTTGTTGGATAAGGGACCAGGAGGGCTAGCCTGGTTGCTTGCCATACCATCGACTATCACGCTATGCGTCACTTTCGCACTAACATACTTGTTAGAAGGTGATAGATAGCCACGGTGATAGTCGATAAAAACCCGATCATAATAGAATAACAGTGGGAGAAATTTATGAAGCAATCTAATTATTAGGCTGCGGCTCCACGTTCCACCAGACCAGAGATGAACGAGAATGTGCACCTATTCAAGATTTCATTGCGCACAGAGAAGGCAGATAAACACATCCTCGCACATCTGTTATCCAATGGTTAGCTACCGGTTGAACTTGTGGCTCGATCAGCTAAGTATGACCCAGCCAACAACCGTGCCTGTGCAAAAGCTAGTGCCTCAGACCAAAGTACATACACCATGTATGTAAATAATTACTATGTACCCTTTTTGCAACTAAGTACCCTTTCAAAGACGTGTAGCTAAGTATTGTGGGCGCTCAATAGTGAATTCGATATTTTGCGTAACATTACATTTTGGCTCCGTAGACTCAATTTTGTTAAAGGAAAAAACATGTCAGTATCACTACGCAATGGTGCAATTAGTGCAACGACCCTTCCGTTATCATATCAAATATACGTAAGGAATAAAACCATTGCTTAGCTGTAAAATAATCATCCAGCGACGTCACGGCTAAGCCAGCCGAGCTCTGAGTCCCACTTTTAGCATATGCGGCATACAAGCTATTAAGATGAGTCACGTACTTGACGGCTGACAAATACGCCACTAATCTCAAGCAGGGCATTTATACAGCAATTTTAGCTACTTAAGTAAGTACTTCACTGATGTTAGATATTATTACTAGCCACTCGGCACATAAATTCTAATAATATACAGTTGGAGGGAGCTAACGCTGAAGAGACGAAGTGGACAAACGGTCGCGCCACTCGTGACATCCGCCCTCCACGCCGGCATTAGGCAATCGGAAACACCCGACTCTTGCGTTATTAAAAAGCCCATTGTCTGTTATTTTACACTAAACGAAGCTATTGTAAATTAAAGATAACCTATTAATCGCCAAGTTACTTACTCGTAATTAACTTGTAACCGTTATAAAAAAATGCAAAAAAATAATGACATTAATGCAGTCAAGGTAAGTAAATAGAAAAACATATTTATAATATCATCTACTTCAGGAGCTAGGAAGAAAAAAAATACTACGACGGTGACAAACAAGCATACGGCCCGCCTGATGATAAGCGGTCACCGTAGCCTATGGATGCCTGCAACTCCATGGGTGTTAAATGCGCGTTGACGACCCTCTAAAAAAAAGGAGGATTCGCTGTGTTGACAGCTAAAGGAGCAAGCATTGCTCCGTGGGTCCCCAGCTGTCAACACAGTGAATCCTCTTGGACAGGAGCTCTGGCGACCTTACTCACCAACTGAAACACAACACTATGAGCAGGGTCTAGTGTTATTAAACTACAATACAACAACTATTATTAATTATCACTTCTCTTATTTTCACTTCTATTGTTCGAAAAGTTCGCCTTTAAGTGTGCGCCTGCCAGCGGCGCGCGGCGGGGAGAACCCAAGCGCACGAGCACGAATGTTTCATTCATTTCCAATGATTAAAAGTGAAATAAAACCCAATATTTTCCTTACAATCGAATTTTAGAGTGTATATCTCGGGTATAAATACCCATTTTATCCAATAACTAGCCTCGTCTAGAATGGGTTACTTCATGCCCTTGATATACAATCTACTATTTCTGAATTGCAGTTTCTATTAACTCTTTTTACCTATTCTCGCGGCCTATGCATAAATTGCAGACTGCAAAATAGAAACAGTTGCTAAATAATTTTCCTCCCACTGCACAAGCTCAAGTAGATATTTTCAAACTAAGTAATTGCGTTTTGGTTTGAAGATGTATCAAATTAGAACACCACAGGTAGGTCATGAAAAGATGATAACGTTCTATTTTAGAAATAAAATAATAATAGGTACACACTAACCGGTAATAACACTCGTCGTCGGGTAGGTAATAACACTCCTTTTTTGGGCAGTGGTTTTAAAATTATAATAAATTTAATCTAACATGTATTTAGATATGTGTTAGGTTAAATTTTTTTTTCGCTACCTACCTTAAATCTAAAATAGGTCCTTGAGGCATTGTACCTAGGATGCTGGTGGCATTTCCTCGTTGTATCGCAATGCTGATACGTTGTGCGAGGAAGCCACCAGCTCTTCGGTCACCAGTAACATCAACCAGACGTTTCGCGATTTCCACGAAAAACTTGCGTGCGTTGGGACCCCATGGACCTCGAAAGGTCGAAGTTTCGACCCCGAATGGTATAAAAAGACACTCTCTGCCACGACATATCATATTTATTAAGTTTTAAATTTCGGCGCATTCAGCCGCTCTGCCCGCTTTTACATTAGTTCGTTGGAGATGGTACGGTGCCAGCGTGTCTACGCAGGTAGCATCCCACACTAGTATCCGTCCCAAACTCCAAGGAACCAAGGACACCCCATCGGGTCTCTTGCCATCATCCCTGAAAATGCCAGTCGGCTCAAGGAGAGCAGGCATGTTGATGGTGGCAAGAGACCGACGGATTATGTCATTAAGAGGCGCATGTCTCGAAAAACGCCCTGCACTTTTTTTACAACACAATCCATGGTGTCCCTGTCGGTCCACGTCTGTGCCAAAACGACATGAATGTGACGCGCACACCGAAACCCCCAGTCGCAAACCAGTCGCCAGTCTAAGGGAGGTCGGATCCAACAAAGTACCAGTATTAGGCGAAGGATGGGCATGAAGCCAGTAACCAGCTTCCCGGGATCTGACCGCCAAAAGCCTCGCGTGATCTGGACCTGTAGAGTTATTTAAAAGAGTATAGTAAGTTAAATCGCAGTAAATATTATCCCAACTCCTTTGTGATTTTGGGTTGCCTCGAAAGTCTTTGCCCGGGCAGGCAATTTTAAAGGGTAGGTGGAGGTAGGTAGTTAGGTAATTTACACTTACTGTGTATATTTTGAAAATAAATGTTATTGTTTTTTTCACTTTTTAATAAAAGCTGCGTTTATAGGTACATGGATGCCACTCTACATTTGATTTCTAATACGGGAAAAATAAAACATATTTAAATTAAATTTTTCTCGGGCGTTTTATAAAACAACAATTTCATAAAATCAGCAGCTTGAGACCAGACAAAAGTAGTAGTAATTTCGATCAAAATATCGTGTATCTTGATATTAAAACTGCCTAATAGAGTATGGAATGTATTACTTTCAACCCGTTTCATAAATAAACAATGACCCAGAATGGATGAAAAATATATCTAACGTCTGCAGTCCTGGCCTGTCAGTTTGTACTTAGTACGGTTTATTTACTGTTACAGTTATACCAATAGCTTTATTTTACATTTTGTCAGGTGATTTACAAACATAATAGAAGTTCCTAACAATGCCATGCATTCGTTTTATTTCGACAAATTGATCATTATTGTAAGCTTTATAGGCACGGTTAGCGCGAGTTGCAACGATTATTTATTTCTGTCCTCCGGCGTAGGCAGTAGATTTTCCTTTTTATCCCTGAAGGGTATACATACACTTTCATAGTAAAATGCACCCTATCTTTTTTTATTTTAGGAATAGGTAAGCATTTGACTACAATCTCACCTGATGGTAAGTGCCAATGTAGTCTAGGATGGAGCATGCTTGCCTAAAAGATGTCTATTCACTCGCGATTTAAAAATTATATATCATATTTCCGTTGCATTTTTCTGCGTAATCCGGTGCGGCTTACCAATGCAAGTAAAGTTTATCTCTGCTACAGTATTGGATTAATTACAACTTTGCTAGATTAAACAACGAAGCTTATTCTGGGCGCTGAGTATTTTGTCCGTAGAAATATGGGATGATTTTATTGAAACGAAAATTGGAAATGGATTTACCCTGAGTAATTCGATACACCACAACCACAAAGGCCACAAAATGTAATGAACAAAATGTAAATTCGATACACCACAAAGGCCACAACATGAGCTATAAGATACTTTTTCTTGCATAAATATTATGATATTTGGAAATCAGTACCTATCGTTTAATAACTCTGGGTGCGTAGCCAAGATGCCAATCGCTCACGCTCAGTCGCTAACGAAACGCAACTGTCATTGTCACACCAATAAGGAAGAGTGATAGAGAGAGGTAGCTACGATACGTTTGTAAGCGTGAGCGATTGGCATCTTGGCTACGCACGCTGATTTATAATTTTGATTTTTCACATTAGTATGAACCCTGACGTGACAGACCGAAAAAAATAAAAGTGATCCTACGAGATCCCTTCTTTTATCTTTTGAATTATGAAATCTTAAAACATGTCTTAAAGACGTACATATCTATCTTAATCTCATGAAAATACCTAACACGTACGTACGAATAATCGACTTATAGGCCTCAGTAGTTACTTGGAGCTTTATATTTAAAGCTGTACCACAGAATAAGTAATAGTACTAAACACAGAAGCTAGCTTCTCTTTCCTATATTTGACTTATAGCTTGTCAAGCATGCAAATGTCAAGATGACATTCACATTAGGGTTGTCAGCATGCTGTCAGGTGCGTATGGTGGTACAACAATTTGTATAAACGTATAAATAGGAATTGAATAAACTTCTGACCAAATGTTCAAAATAATTGAGTAAAAGTACCTTCTTATGTTCAGCTTTACGTACTTTTTTTAGTTTTGGACACGCGATGTTCGTTCAAATATTCAAAGAAAACTTACACATTTTTAATTTTTAATTTGAACTTATGGATTACTTATTTCCAATGAAATTTATGCAACTGTATCAAAAAACTGTTTTCGACATCATAGTAATTTTGGTTGAATTGAGAGTCCCCCTCGTAAAATATTTTTTATTAGGCTTAGAACTGCTGAAGTACATGATAGCTAGCAACTCACGAAGTAGTACGCCTAAGTATTTTATAATGTTATTACGTTGTAGTGGGTATTTCGATTCGGCGAACTAAAATGTATTTTTATTTCTACCCAACTTATTGCTTTGTTCTGCACGTTAGTCTTAAGTTACTTACATAAAATATTGTGTTCTCAAATAAGTGAATTTTGTAAATTCTTTTTGAGAATAAAGTTCTTAAACCATAAAACCGCACCATTTTGTCAGCAGAAAAACACGGAAAAATAAGAATTTTTTGGGTGATTATTCAACTTGCGTCTACATTTGAAGCAAATTTCATTAACATTATTTTTTCATTAACAGTTGAAATCGGGAAAAAAAGAAAATTGTATAATGGGTACATTTGTTATTTTATTACGGAACTTTACTAAAATGACTGCACTCCAGTACGATTCATTGATGAGTATCTTATGATGCCTCGTTATGTACTCGTATAGTTAATATGTAGGTAGTATTTATTACGGTAGAATAACTGCCACTACCTACTGCCAGTAACTGGTTTTTAGTTGGTGCCTTAGAGAAGAATGTGGTTAATCTATGAAGTTTAAACCACTGTATAAATTACATATTTATATGTATAATTCAAATAATCACCACTAAGCAACATTTTGTGGCCATGCATTGGAGCATTCAGACTATATTATAGATTTTAGTCCAGTTATATCGACAAGAATACATATATGTTAAGAAATTTAACTGATACTTACTTTATACAGGTACCTATTTTAGTACAAAGCTTCCATAATTTACTTTTACTGTATATATTGTTAGATCTTAATCTCATAAAACTACCTATTAGGCTAATGCCGACTCCCGAAGAAATTTGGTATTTTTTGATGCAACTGTATCAAAACAATAATTGCTAGCCCGACTTCCATCAGTGCGGCGTACTCGTATTCCACATTATACGGATAGGTAGTACACTGTATTTGTAATTGTAATTTTAGTATTGTTTTGAAGACAATAACGGGAAATTTAAATCGCCAGAAAGGAGATAGGTAGCCGAGATTTGGTTACTACCATAGATGTCAAAAGCTTCTATTGTCGAAAACTGTTTTATTAAATTTGTTATATTTTTAAACCCAATTTGAATTTTTATAATGAAAATCCTACGTGGGAAATATATGATCAATTTAAATAGTATTTTTGATGATATTTAACATATTATTTTTTATTTTACTCAATTTATTGATAATTATCCTCAGAATTATAAGTACGTATTTTCCCCGCAATTTACATGAAGGTGCTGTTGGACTTAAAAACTTTTTATTGGTGAAAATAGTTTATTTCATATCAATTCACATGCGCGACAATTTGAACCGAAATGACATAATATATCGCCAATAGAGGCCAGTCATTCGTAATAAAACTGTCAATTCACTGAGACACTGCATGCGATTATATTACTAATTACAATAGTCTTTGAATAGTGCAAAGTGTGCAGATTGTTTGAAGTCAATTTAGCTACTAGTTACATAAGTGCCTAATAGTTTTCTTGAATACGTCACATTGATCTAAGTTCATATTTTTTACAGGCTATATATGTAATGGCATGAATTAATTAATTCATAAACTGCCCATGCAATTTTGAACGCGATTGCACCTAACTTACCAAAATGCGATTATTTTGCTTAAAAACTAACCTAAAATCATTGATGTAAGTAAAAGGGGAAGATATGGTACCAGGCGCACGTTCGTGTGCGACGAAATATAGGTTACTGCACCTATATTGAAATAGTCGTGTGACGGCGGCCGATGTGTCAACAGCGTGGTCATCTGGCACGAATATTAAAGAATCATGCCGACTTGCGCCTTTTTTTAGTGTTTCAACATCTCAAGACACAAAAACAAAGCTCACGGTATCACTTTCCATTCGTAAGTACTGTTTATAGTATGCAAATATTATATTTTAGCAAATAATATTTAAAATAATCTTTGTTATTGAGTGAGAGAGACAGCTAAATATCTAATGCCTACGCGAGTAACACGTTTATCCGATTGTCACATTACGTCACTTCACTTTTCTTGATAGGGCCAGCAAAACAAATTCTGATCAATATGAAATGTATTTTTAGTTTCTGCGCTCCTGTTACTTAAAACACATCTTTTAATTTTGTAACAATAATATGGGTAAATTATGCTTGTATGCATACATACTCGTGCTTACCTCCTGTGATTTGATGCTAATGGTTATACTAACTTTTAATCCCATTTTCACTGGTTTTCAAAATCTTTTTGGTTGAATTACGAAAATTATAATTGGTATGGTTATAAGTTTATAATGTCATATTGTATATTTTAACTTCTACGTATTAGTGGGACGTCTTTTTAAAAGGAATAAAAATGTCCCATGATTTAGAATACCTTTATTTATATCACCGGTGTCTACGAATAGTAGACTACGATATTGCAAGACTCTTAAACAATCACACATAAGTATATATGTATTATGTGTAGATTGTAGTATAATAATTTAATATAGGTACAGATTTCCTGCCGATGAAATATGGTAAGTAAGTGGTGGTGATAAGTGGCTCTCATTGCTATTGAATAGCAGTGGAAAAAATAATTTATTTGCTTCCATCTATTGACAGTCAAATTGAACTACACTTGATTAAACTTGACTGAAAGCAATCGTATTTAAATTTTACTCTTAAAACTTAATAAGAACTTTAAGTTAAATGAAATTTAATATAACTGTCAATACAAAGAAAGTAAACATATTATTTTAATATTTTTAATTTTACTATGTAGGTAGGTACCTAGGTACTCCGGTGAGCACCGACTATTATTGAACGTTATTTTTAGTTTCATTATCTTTGAAGTATGTACATTACAATATTAATAAAATAGGGTCCCGACTTGTAATACAATCTTTTATTTCATTATGAAATTAGTAAATTGTTTAAGTAATTATTGACTTTGTTTTCTGACGCTACCTAGATTTCCAACTCAGGGCGCTAATTCCTACAGCTTACCAGTGTAACTACTCGCCCAGTAAAAGTGAGACCTGTTTGACTTGTGAATATGCGCAATCGGAGATCACATCTTAAATTTGTCAAGTCTTATCCCGAACTTGGTAAGCTATTGGCAATATCGAAGTACCAGGAGTAAAACTTTTTGATTTGATATTGATAATAGCCCTATTCGCTTGCTTTCATAGTGGTTCGTAAGGGACGGACTAAGATTATTATCAAATCGAAGTCCTCTTTTTTAAAATCGAAATGACACGGCTTCTTATTTATAGAGGTATTGTAAGAAATACGGGTGTCTCGCTTGCGCAAATGTATGAATGCTTTTGTTTATCTTTGTCGCTCCGTGTGTAATACGCAAAATAGGGGAGTCTCGTTTGCACAACCATGTAAATCGTATTATTTTATCTCTATTGCGCACTGTGCACATACACATTTCAGCGGTGTGTAAGAATTTGCAAGTGTGTGGGTTTTGGCCTAGCTTTCCGTGTTGACAACTATGAGCGTCACACATCTTCCTCTTTTACTTATATCAATGCCTAAAATCACGATTTCAACCTCAATTTTCTACGTATTCTGGCGTATGATTTTTAAAATATGTAGGATACTCGTATGTGATGTGCAGTTGATGGCCAACGATTTGCAAAAGATTTAATCAGTGGACTACCATTTTCGTTAGGGTACGGGCCTCCATACGTAAACGGCAATCTAGCTCCTTTAGGAGGTTAATGATTTTGCCTAGACCGGCGAACGGATCCGGATCGAATGTAAAACTGCCTAATTCATGGATAAGTAAGTTCTAAGGAACCATACTTAATATATGAAAATTATACATGTATTTTCACCAAAACGATCATACACAAGCAATTCAATATGTGGCATCCTACCGTTAGTCCCTATGGTAAAATTTTATAGATTCCGAGGGTATATAGGGTATATATATTCGAGAAAGAGAGACTGCTTCACTTTTATTGTCAAATAAAATTTTAAACGAAACAAAAGTATTACAGGCTGTGTCATAAAAACATGCGTCTATGATGATCGATCGATAAGGTCTCGCTCTCGTTGTCCCGTTTTGGCCCAAACGGATTGTTATTTTCGCAGTAATACGTACATTTCCAATTACGTCTATAAAATAAATGGAAATAAATAATGTAAAGCCGTTTATTAATTCCCTATTATTTTTATTTTTGTACTTATTAATTTACTGTCTTTATTAATTATTAAATCGAATGAAAAATCGAAAATTATATAATGCATGTGCTGATATTAGGGAAACATTTTACCGGCTATTAAAGTTGATGTATTCGTAGTCATTATGTAGATATAGTTGTGAACATTTAGGTCGATTGAAACGATTAATCGTCTGTACGGTACCGTTGGTCGAGTCCCCGAGTAGCGAGGCGGCTGCGACGGTAACGGACAGGGCACCGGGCAGGTGCGGTCGCCCGAGCCCGACGCGCCGCACACGCCCAACCTGTCCAGCCCAGCGCATATCTACATAACCTACTCTTTATATAACTGTGGTCTCACTAACTATCGGTACGTAAAATAGTCACGCAATAGGCATACTAACTAGATTTTTTTATACTATCAATAGATGTGTGTGTGTATCAATAGATTTTATATGAGAATGAAATGTCTGTATCTGACAAACTGCATAAAATCAATACTAAAGTTAGAAATTCAAATCAAAGTCAGACGAACATACCGATTTACGTACTCGGAACAGTCGAAACGCCTCTAACTCTTTCATAATATATATGCGAATTAGCAAGTTTCAGGCGGCAAAATGTAAGTAAAAGTAAGTAAATTGCGATTTTGATCGTGAAGTGTATTACACAATTGGTTTTCTTTATAATGTGAGAAATCCAATAGTACGTAATTATAAGTACCTACCTAGAATATAAAAAAAATACGTGTGGCACTCGGGGACTGCCGCGGTAAAGCTATTGCATATCATTTTGTATCAACTTATGCAATTATAATTATTTATTTATTTTATTCATGCAGTATTTCTTTTTCTTTGATATTAATTCAAGTTACACTTTTTGAGCGTGGTGACCGATAAGAAAACAAATTTTTCTATTATTCAATAAATAAACAAGCACACAACGCGGTGTCGACAACGCCGTGTCGAAGACTGCCGAACTGAAACGACGTTAGACGATGCACGGCCTTCAAGCCACACCTCCGTGTCCGTCGGAGTGGGGAGCGTGAGGCTTTTTCGTTACGGAATTTCTGGATTCGGTCCCCGCGCTCAAGGCCCGCGATAGAAGACCGCGATAGAAATATTGAAGTCGGTTGAAAAAGCAATAATAGTTTACGCGGACATATTCATCAACTATGGGAATACTACGGAGGCTAGGGGGAACTATTCTTAAAACCTCGTGAGTTCAATGAAAACTCGCTTAGCAGCCGTAAAAGCAGCTGATGGCGGCTACACAATAGTACATTTCGATGCTAGTGCGGAAAGTATGTCATTACTTCACGAGTCCCGAGGTATCTTGACACGAGCCGTAGGCGAGTGGCAATACTCGGGATTAGTGAAAAATGACATGTCCGCACGTGTATCGAACGACGTTTTTCAATACAGATGCGAAAAATAATTAAATACATAAGAACGAATTTGAAAGTTTTTTATTACTTCCGTAACACTATTGTAACTAAACTATCAAGAACATCTTCAAAATATTTATCTTATCTTCTTTACTTACTTACTCATAATATTGTCTTCTGTTACCGCGATTGTTATTCATTGAAATTAAACACTTTAGAACGGATTAATCGCGTTTATTAACACCATGATCCTACGTTTCGAGCCCTTTACAGCACCATCATGGTGTTAATAAACGCGATTAATCCGTTCTAAAGTGTTTAATTTCAATTACTTACTCATTTTCAATATCATAACCATTATTTCTCATTAACAAAATAATAAAAGTCAATAGTTTACCTATAGACCTACAAAGTACCTATCTACGAGCTGTAAGGCCCAACATAACATGAATCGAATTACTCGGCAACTTGATTCGTATTGAGATTCCACGCACTAAATATTTCTAAACCCGTTACACCTCATTCTTCTAACCTAACCTGTCTCGCCGATGTAACTTAAGAGATAGGTAAGTACCCACTTCAATTTACCACACCAGCATAGTACGTTAACGTGCCTTACTACCTCATGCATCATAATTCCATAGTTAAACAATGATTTGACGGGAAATTGTTTTATCTACGGAAATTACCTCCTGAAAACAGAAGGTTATGAGTTTAAATTTGGGACAGCTGTCAAATTCAAGTGGGTGTAAACACCCATCTTCTAGTATCTGTAGATATTGTAACTACCCCCCCGATTTATTAATGAAACTAAATAAATTTCCCCTTAAACTACCCATATGTACCCCGCTCTTAAACCCCCCACTATTTTTACCCACTTACAACTACTATTTTAATCACTTACAATTAATATTTTGGCCTTGTGATCTCTAGTGGTAGGACTCTTTAATGTTGTGAACCGTAATGACGCATGATTCTTTAAAAGTAAAAACTGGCTCATATTACGTGCTCCTTTATCCCGAATTTATTTTGTTATCCCTAATGAAACAATTTAATGAAGGATAATGTTTAAAATTGTTAATTAATTAAACTTTGTTGAATGGATATTTGACTCACTTATATACTTGATTAATTGCTTGTTCATCTAGTTAAACTAAAGTAAAACTGGTATTAAAAAATTAGTAATATTCAGTTGAAGAATAGATTAGAATTTACAGTTGATTGAATTTACAATTAGCATAAACGAATTGTATTAATGAGAGATAGTATTTAATGAATAAAATTTGTTTTTTATGGCATTAACCCCGACCTACTATTACGGTCTCTGCTCACACATGATGGCATTCTAATGGGCTAATCCCTCCTAAATCCTACTTTTTCCAAAATAAAACCTGATTAATCGAAAAACGCCAATCAATGTGCCGGATGATTCGGGAATAGAGACCCCTACACTAAACCAACCAGTTTTGAGACACGCCATAAAAATCTCATCAGTTGGGCTTTCCTACCATCCTATGACTCGACCAGTATTTCTCAACCTAGGTGAACCTATTCTAATGAATTGAAATACCAAGGTATTCATTAGTCAACCATACTATCTCTCAGAGAAGGCTCTGTTTATTATGTGAATGTTAATAGGTATAATGAACGCAGTAGGCAACAAATGATATAAGTAAAACGAATTAATTTAATTATAGAAATTTTGTTCAAATTGAGTTGGTAGATATGTCATTTCATGTCTATTCCCAATGCAAAAAGATAGACAACTGAGCTTCAAAATAAAACAAATAATTACTCTAAGAAAGGAGGTGTTAATTTGAGCAAAATCCTTTACCCAAATCAACAATTTCAATGTACTGCTTCGCCTGACATTGATCCCTACTCACAGTGTACTGCTCAGCCTGACACCATGGCCCTATATACAAAGCATTCTACTATCTGAGAATGGATTGTATACCTATCTCTCAAAATATTAGTAATATCATAAAACCAGATTTCAAAGCTCAGCCTCCTCTCTCACATTAGGAAACCAGGAAATGAATATGAAATTAGTTAATTATTCCAGCAAAGTCACAAAGGTAACTGGCTAATAGAGTTGCAAATATAAAAGAGTGTTTCATCATCATCATTATCTGACGATGGAGATGGTTAAAAGAGTAAAAAAATAGTATATTAGACAACCTAATTCCCTTGCAAAATGTGTACCTAGTCCGGCTACCCCTTTCCCTAATCTAGTATCTCTAAAACAGGAGTCGTACTTACCATAGACTTACCTGTTTCAGAGTATACGTAAAGTGTATCCCTACTCTAATTAAAGCTAAAGTTCGGCGGGCAATTCCGAAGTTGTAACTATCGCCGCGTCTGGTCAACTCCCCCTTTCCATCCCGCAGGATATGGTGGGAAAGGTAAGTTGGGTCCCTACTGGTGTATATGAATTAGCATGATATATAAATATACTTAATAAGACTACAAGGCTTCAACTACAGCTTGCCAGATATGAGTGTGGATCACCCACATCGTTAACTCGGAAATATGTAACGCTCACTCTGATCAAAAGCTGTTGGGCATTGAAAACCAGGGAGAATCCATCCTCTTCAGGTGAGAGGATGCCAGACACCTCCATGCCTGGTGGCGAGTCCCAAGTTAATATTTTTGTCACCGTTAGGTAATATGAACTTGGTAGACAGGCTGTTAACCCATCTCGATAGTATTGCTGGCTAAAAACACTTTAAATTTGAAGTTAATTTTAAGTTAGATTAAGCAAAATTCCGAGACTAGATCCTATAAGAACTTTTGATTCTTACAATATCTAGCTCATAAACAAACAATAATAATTGAAACACAAAAATTAACACAATTAACCAGCGTTAACTACCACTCTGACGCTGAGTACCAAAAAACCAGATAATTAAAGGTAAGAAGAAATATCCCTGAAGCAAGCACCATAATCCAGTAAAATTCATTAACAATAAAAATCACTAAACTAAGGCACAAGCTCCATAGATTCTCAACCCACCAGCAATCCTCCAGAGATCCAGACCCACTGACTTTTTGTTGTTGAATGACCCCGATTTCATTTTTCCACCACCTTTTATAGCTTCAAAATGGCGTCCGTTCTAGCGACCGTTTCAGCGACCGTTTCGGCGACCGTTCTAGCGACCGTTCTAGCGACCGTTCCAGCGACCGTTTTAACGACCGTTCTAGCGACTGTTCCAGCGACCGTTTTAACGACCGTTCTAGCGACCGTTCCAGCGACCGTTTTAACGACCGTTCTAGCGACCGTTCCAGTGACTGTTTTAGTATTTTATCTCTTATGTTCCATATATTAAAGTTCATTTTTGTTTAAACAAGACTCAAGACTTCTATGAATAATTTTCAGCTAGCTGATTTAAACTTTAAACATTTCACATTATGGTCTGTTTTTGCCTTACCCTGTAGTTGTAGGTAAATCATTTTGGTTCGAGAACCGTGCCATAAAACCCCGCTAACATTTCCTTGCATTATGTAATAAGTGAACATAATATTCTTGATTCTTTTGTTTTACTGTTAACTTTAACTAAATGAAATTTCGGTAAAAGTCTAGAAGAAAAGGGAACAAAACATCTGAATGGCTTAACAATTGTCATATATTCTCGCCATTAGAATGATACACTCAGAAGACGACCCATCGTTCAGTTACAATCGCCCCCGATTTAAATAGCGCAAGAAGACGCTGTAGAGCGTCTGATGAGATATTTCAATCTAAACTCTAACTTTGTCGGCTTCATTTTTCCCATACTAAACGTGAGATGTGTTTTTCCAATATAAAGTGGTAGAAAATGATGTAGCATTAAAATTTGGCTTAACAGAATTATGACAATGACCACGAATACCTTTCCCCATGGATCCTCGCTTTACTTGAGATACCGGGCTGTGGTTCCCGATAGACTGCTAATCAGTCCGCATTACGCACTTCTAAACCAGACGCAGTAGTATGCCTCCTGTCTATACCCTGGTCCGAACTCCATACATTGCACACGGATTTTAGAAAGCTCGCAAAGACTTCCCACCACAAAACGGATCACCACTTGTCCTTTTTCCTTCCAAGACAGGTTCCGAGCATTCTATAGTCAAAGCCAAACTCCACCAAAAATTTTTGCCTTACCACAACGACCACAAAATCTTGGTGCATGTTCCATACTTAAATGAAAAGGAATTTGGCCCTTAAGCTCATTTTGTGTTGTTTTTTTTTTTTTATTCACAATGACAAGCTTAAAGTTTTACAATGGTACCAGTGTCTAGAGATAAAAACCCAATTTAGTTAAATAATTAATGTGTCGAAGTGTGTCATGGTTTTTTTTTTTATATAAGTTAGACACACTTACAGCTTAGATTCTAATCTGTTTTACCACAAGATTGTGTCGAATCTAAGTATGGAAAGTTTTTGTAAAGAAACATCAAGTAAAAAAAAAATGAGTATGTAAAGTTGTAAACTGGAAAATGTAAATAATTAGGTCTAGATCTAGATTATTTATGGCCCAGTTTGTACCTATTGTATGCCAAATATCTTTCACTCAAAAATGGGGTGTGTGCTACTGTGGCCTTCATACCTTGTAATGTAGTGGTCAATAAAAACTACTCTTAAAATGAGTCGAATTCTATAAAGAATTTTAACCTAACCGATAAGTTTTTTTATTGACCAGTTGTATTTCCCTCCCCCCTTTTTTTTATATTCCCCAGCAAACACCGACAAACTTAGTTTGATTACACACTAGCCATGTCTATTTGCTTCAATCCTTTTATGCTTTATACAACATCTACATAATTGTCATGCAAAAACAATTAAGCTACATACAACTCAAGCATCATACAAAACTAACTACAAGCAGTGATATTGTCTTTAACTAGACATACATGACTATTTAACTAGTCTTGAACTTGCATACACTCTTATATTCGTTTATCCTTCCTCAAACTCTTTTTCATACCTATTTCCACAGATAGTCATAGCTTTCATGTGTAATCAAAATATTTAAAATAACAAACAGGAACTAAAAAATTAAAGTACTTAAACCCAAAAATATTTAAAAATGGACTAAACTCCTCTAAATTATTTATTTACCTCTTTATTATATGTGATATGCATTTTAATTATTTTGTCTATTTTACCACTTATCAGTTACTATTTAAATTTTCAAACCATATTTAAATATCTATCATGGCCACTCGCGCAATCATTAACTATTTTTTTTCTTGACATGACTTCAAAATATAGCTGAGTGCAAAACAAGTAGTGAAGGAAAACCTCTTCTCAAATACAATATGCCATGATATCATTGCTCTAGAATTTTTCTCTCAAGTAATCTAAATACCTACTATATTTTTTTTTTGAAATTAGTATGTTAAACATGAAGGTAACTATGTAAAATAGGCACTTTGGATGTCGATTTGCGGAAAAAAGCCCAAGATAAACATGAAGGTTGCCAGGAAAAACCAGATGTAAGTTGTCACCGGTCGATACATTTAAAACCCAGAAAGAAAATCCATCCATATCCAGCAGTGAACCCCTTATCATCATGAAGATTACATAAATAAATGGTAAGTAGTATACTGAAATTTCTAAATAAATAGTTTTAATATTGCCTATTTTTTTTTTTGTAAAGGAAGATAAAGTTGTCCTGAATTTTTTTTATGTACTTACATTTTACTTTATGTTTAGAAACATTTTTACTAGGCTATTTCCTATGCCAATATGCGAAAAAGGTATCTCTATTTATGTAATGAATATAAAAGACAGCTTAGCTTTCATTGTCTTCTAGCTTCCACCCTTATCCCCAAACTCATGTATGTCAAGTGAAGATAAATTAAATACTCTTCACTGGTCACTAATTTATAATAGAATAATTTTTAAAACTCAAATTAATGGTAAACATCAGACAAACTTGTCATTAACAAGTGAACCAAGCAATTAACATTGTATATCCATTCAACACAACTTCTCTATAACATTCAAACAGAATAGATTCTGAAGTTTAGGTTATGATTAATTTTGATTTAGGGATAACATAAATATCGGTAATACTAACGGTATGATGATTATTACAATAGATCCTACTTGATATACAAAAAAGTGATTGAAATCAGACAACAATCTCTCAGAATATTTGATTCATTGAAAGACAACTTTACCTAAAAATTGAGAAGTGTTGAATAAATTGATTTAACATAGGTTTTGTTAAAGTATAAGACACTTGTCTTATAGATTTGAAAACTTAAATTCTACTAGAACTATGTTGACATACACTTACCAAAAACATCATTATCCAAGGTATAATTTTACCTAGGTACATACTCCACACTTTCACTTATTTTCACTACTCTCTGAAATGCATTTTCCATCATAAAGACATCACTTTAGAATAAATATGTAAGTACGATTTCCGAAATGAACCGACTGTTCCATTAGACCGTAAACTCTCTCATTTGAATGAAGATACTCGCATAAAAAATCCTCTCAGTACTTGTTCCGCATTTTAGTAACGTAGTACAATACTAAAACTCTTAATAAAATAACAAACTAACTTCGGTAAATACTTATAAACAACTTGGTGATAAAAAAAAGCCGCGATCGTAGTCTAACCAAATTTCAAACCTCTGCTGACAGCCTGACATTAACAATGCTGACACTGACAGCGAGTCAGCGACAAGGGACGTTCGAAAACACTGTATGAACCTCACCTTCACTACCTAATATAACTTTCTATCCAAAATAATAAAAAAACGAATCCTGAATGAGAAAAGAAATCATAACATTACTTTTGTTAAATTACGCAGGATCGGTTTTAATAAGTCTTCTAAATTTTTTATGTTGCTGTCCTTTCTCGATACATTTAAATTTAGCTGAATTTAAAATACATAATTTAAAATAATGAAAAACAACTAAAGCTTCACGCACTCAACATGTTAATAAACGTTATTCATGTACTTATTCAGTTATATTTATAACACAATATCTCAAATATTAAACTATCTGCCTTGCTTTTATTCATATAGCGAACGAACGAAAATTCCAACTATCAACCTTAGCCCATTTCTTTCACATCTATGCATGAGTAAGCGAAATGCACTACTATTAATATGAATTATACTACTATTACTTAACTGTGTATACGTCTCTCTTTTACTCATTCGAAAATAAACAAATCAAATCATTCTTCTCTTTCCAAATAATGGCTTCCGTTCGAGAATTGGACAATTTTTCCAGAGTCACGTATTATTATTTTACAATATTATATACATAGAATAGTATACTGCCTTTGATACTGCCACTTGAACGACATTGTTCAGTAATTGACCTCGCCATTATGTTATGTTTATAGCTAAAAGACTTATGATGTTATTCATAAATGCACTTCAACAAAAGTTTAACCAAATGATTGTTTGTCCTTATCTCTCACTTTGACAATCGCGTTTGTCAAAATGGGAGAAAACATAATCTAACTAAAGCTTCCGTTAACTTTTTCATGAATAAGGCGGTTAAAATATAGCTTCTCAGGGAGCCAAGATCCCGGGACTGCCGCTTGGTGACTAATGAAGTGACTGAACTCGTTTCAGGATGATTTCTTCATTAGATGTATACCGTTTTGCTAGCTTACTGCACAACCAGCCATCAACATTACACACTAAACAACATTTTGCAAACCAAATACAAAAAAAAATATTCTAGAGACGCCATCGTCATCTTGAATAACAAACGACAATCTTCCCCGCATAGTAGGTATGGCAGACTTTTTTTTTTTTGCAAATAACTGTCATGGCGGCTGCTGTCTAAATGCATTAATATCCGATGTGTTTACCTGAAGTATAAATTGCCGTTCAACTACGTTGGATAAAAGGTAAGTAAATGTTTGCCATTTACATGATTTTTATTTTATTTAAGTACCTAAGCTTAGAAATAATTAATTGAATGAAACAAATTCATACTTCAAAATGAATATCCACTCGTCTGAACGCTCCTTTACGAAAACATAGATAAAACAGATAGCACCTAATGGTGCCTCTTCATGCTTTGTGTGAATCGTGCGTGTTTTTTTTTCTCTGATGTCAATTTCCAAACCTATTAATGACATACTGTTAACCAGACACTATCCTATTCTCAAAATGCATTAATACGAAATAGATTACAACAGTAATATTAATTTCTGACTTATTGTCTCTAGTTTTAATTCAAACAATTACCAACACAAATTTTTCGGTATAGTGTATAGTACCCCTTAAAACTTAAAAACTTATAATGTCAACGTCAATCGTCATTCGTCAATGGTCTAAGTTGGCGCGAATTTAAACGACTCGACATTTTTTCTATCGTCTTAGTTTTATTGAACTTAAGTACTAAGTAGCTTATTTTAATGTTAAATTTAACATATAATTAATAAGCAATGTTGCGTGATTCATACAAAGTTTATTTATCCTACAACGAAAGAGTTTTATCTATCTACAAGTGCCATGAACTTTGACAAAAAGGAATTAAAACTTACAATGCTTAAAAGGTTTGATTTTCTTTCCTCGTCTCATATTTTGCTTTCTTTCTAACGTGTAATGATTTTGCAAAATATAAACTCTAATTCAGTGTTTTAATACAGAACAAAAATACGTACTACATACAAATTTATAGGTTAAATTGTAACCGGCGATTGTACTTTCAAAGTCATATCTTGTATGAAAATTAGCCTGTATAAAGTTAAATTTTACGTAGAATGCTTTATCTTATAGTCCATTAGCCCATTCAAATAAAATACTTTACTTTTGATGAATGGAAGGCTACCAAATAGTGACATAACACAAGTACAAATTGTAGGAAAATACACAATGTGTAATAAGCCCTATGACAATTGTAATGGAATACGCCCCCTCTACTTTTATTCCTTTATCAACTTACTTGAATATGAACATGACGACTGTTTGTCTTTCCCATTTAAAGTATGGACAAATACTACATTGATATCTTTGAAAAGTACTAAGATTGAGTAACTACAGCTAATCTGCTATAACTGATTCTATCCGAACTAAAATGATTATTGATGTAGATACTGAAGAGAAATTATGCAATTTGAACCCAATACTAAAATTTCCTTGCATAATGCATATGCTCAAGTTATGACCTTGTTTATAATGTTTCCCTTTTCTACTTTCAGAATTTCAAAGCAAAAATGACTGAATCCATATGATAAATCTTATTGAACATAATTTTTATTTGCCTACTGATTTCTAATGGAAACAAAAGAAGGTATGTGCAAACTGGTACTAATCCAATAAAGGCATGTTAACTATATTCTAATGGTTTGAAATAAAAATCCATAGTACTACCCTAAACTGAACCTAAATCTTTAGTGTGTCTGTAATCTTTCCTTTAACCCCATAATAAAACTACTTTGTATTTATAACCGGAATGAATATAAGATCGATTCGTTTTTTAAGAAGAATCCTTTTAGTATATTGAATGTTAATTCCAACCCTTATTTCGTTTTATTTCTGAATGTATGTAATGAAATTATGTATTTCAGCTCCGCACTGGTAGTTGTCTGCATAAAAGAAGATGAACAACAATGCTACTAGATGTGACCCGTTTTATAAGAAAAAGGTAATTATGCATATTGTTCTTAGTTTCATGGCATTCAATTGATCCAATTTTTCTAAATCTGAATATGTTTTAATCAGAATAGTGTAACTAATTTAGTTATTTATGCGAAAGAATTTGGATTCTGTTGGAATTCAATGGATTTGTTCGTTATATGCGTTTTAGAACAAGCAGTTAAAAGTTCAAAGGTGATAAGATGTGATTGAAAAGTTGACAGAAGATAACATTTCTATTTATTTATTACAAAGTATGAAATGTGTAAAAGATCATTTGATATTCAATTTTGACTTTAAATGTGAGTCAAATCTAACTTATAAAATTCCACCCGGTCAAACCCTTACATACATTGTCAATTTGTCATGTAATATACATTTCCTAACAAAAAATTATTTTTTTTTAAATAAACCTTATGTACATGCATGTAAGTCTACTTTGCCCTGCAAACTGAGATCCTCATATCAGTAATTGAACAACCTGAAGGTATATATATAAATAAAATAATAAATAAAAATAAAAGCCTTTATTTTCAGATAAGGAATACAAAGTTTTTAAACAAATCTTCCTTTTTTTTTTATCTTTCTATGATCTCCCACCTCTTGTACTCTTTATCTGCTTGCCCTTCGGCAAAGGCCTCCTCCAACGTACGTTGAAGGTATATATATTTATAAAAATAATCCAGAATAATTTACATTATGTTACTTAATGAAGTCCGATTCCCGTCCATAATGTTAATAAATAAAATAATAACATTGAAGTGTATAATTTTTATTCATTTGTTTTTTTTTTTTCATTTTACAAAATATTCTATTTACATGATATTCATTTCTGATCATGAATATCTTTCTCTCTTCATCTGACAAATTCGTCCCTCCTTTAACTACTCCGTCCTTTTTATAACTTGTGTTCCTCCTTCTACACCAATTGTATGTTCTTCTCTTCTCATTCATGATATTATTTCTTCAACTAATTATTTTTAATTTCCAGATGTCATTGTCATTGAAACTCAAAATTCGGTACTGTTCTTGAAAATCGAAGTTCTTCAAACAAAACCATCACCCATCCGTGTATTTAAAAAAATGTAAGTAATACAAATGTAATTTCTAAACGTATTTTCGATAATTCATTATCAATAAATAAATAAAAAAACTTGCCTTTAGTCTACTGCAGTTCTCCCTCAAATATCGTTTATTCGAACCAGCTCAACTCCTGTTTTTATCAAAACTGCTTTCCAAAATTTATAAATGTTACATGCATGAAAATGGCACTAACCGCGATGTTAACATATGATAATTTTGTTTATATTCTTTTTCCAGATGCTGAGTTACTGGTTCTAGCGGTCAGTAGAAATCAAGAATTCCTTTTCTACAAGCTCGACCCAGCGTGATGGACACCCTAGTTTTAGACTCAAGGCTAAGTTCAATCGTCTTTGTCCGACTGTATTGAAAATGTTGAACCCTTAGAATATGGTATTTTTTTTTATGAATCTTAGTATTAATTACTACTTCACTATTTATGTACCTAAGTATATATGTACATGCATACAACATACGTTCAACCGATCGTTAAACACAAAATCAACCAACTGATGTTCTAAGTCTCTTCTTTATCATGGCGGTTGAAGCTTCAATAGAACTAGATAAGGTACCATAGTTCTACGATTTTTTTATCCTTTGCCCTCAGTTGCTTGACTTGCCTATTGTCAATTTTCTCGAAGAGTATATTAGTCAAGTACAAAAAAAATTGACAAATATTGTCCGTTACAAACGGGAATCGAACCCGCGACTGACTTATTGCTCACCTCCCCATCCTCTATATCTATAACTGTAGTCATAAACCACTGTTACACTCTAACTTGACACATATATTGTTGAATCAGGAATCGAACCTTGAACTCATGTACGCTCGCGCCCCCTGTAATCGTATTGTAACCTAGGACTTAAGCTATTTTGGTACTCTACTTCGAATATAAACAATAGTTTAAGTAACCATCCATTCTTTGAAACGGAACTCGAACTCGCAATTATTTGTAAATCTGTTAATACCGTAATGGAAGTTTTATCTGTTGACCGTTATGTAAGCAAAAATATAGTAAATAATTCGTCACAAACAACATCATCTTCAACACCCACTTCCTCTATTCCTTAACTCGCGATATTTAAAGATGTAATTCGAGAACTAGTCTATGCATAGTAGAATATGATAAATTCTCATGACTGAATAACTGTATCTACACATTATTGTCATTTCTTTGACTATATTCGCATTCTGCAATGATTTTCGACTGAAATGACAATATTTTCATAAGAAATGTATTACACTTTGATACCTACTGTATACTATAAATGCATCAGCCTAAAGCTCTTATTTCCAAAACTGTGTTATCAAACAGACCCAATATTCCTTGTAATCCAAGTAACACGCTAATATGATGATAATAACTGCATTTGTGATAATGAAATGCGTTGAAGCTCTGAAATTAATTAATGCCGCTATTTGACGCTAGATGGCCCCGTACGCCCCCGTTAGAATTATTTAGAACATATACGCTAGCAACTAGAATTGACGCTAGATGGCACTGTCATAATAATTTGAGTAGCTTAGTTATAATTTTAATGAATGATGATAAAACATTTCAACTGAAAAGTAACTCAATAATTAATTTTATTTTGTTTCCTTCTTTTTTAAGGCACGAGTCGCAATCATCAGTACGAGGTACAAATGAACAGAAAGATGAGAGAAACGAAAGGAGTAACTCCAAGATGAAGGCAACTTATAAATATATAATTGTATACGTTTAGCGATAATCGTGAAACAGCTGTAACTATCTGAAATAAATATTTTATTGGTTTTTGTTTCATTATAGTCGGAGTAAAGACATAGTATGGAGGATAGAGCACGCAACAAACCAGTTTAAACCATCCATTTTCACGACAACAAATGGAGCTAATGGCCATGGAGTAACTCCTAGTTTACAAGACTGTAAAACAGGCGTCAACCCACGGTCATCAGCCCATGTAAATTGCTATTGACTACCTAAATACGTAAAAACCTAGTAAGCAGGTACTTAATATAACTTGTAAAATTACAAGCTACATTAATCCTGGTCACGGCACCAAATGTAACTACCCCCCCGATTTATTAATGAAACTAAATAAATTTCCCCTTAAACTACCCATATGTACCCCGCTCTTAAACCCCCCACTATTTTTACCCACTTACAACTACTATTTTAATCACTTACAATTAATATTTTGGCCTTGTGATCTCTAGTGGTAGGACTCTTTAATGTTGTGAACCGTAATGACGCATGATTCTTTAAAAGTAAAAACTGGCTCATATTACGTGCTCCTTTATCCCGAATTTATTTTGTTATCCCTAATGAAACAATTTAATGAAGGATAATGTTTAAAATTGTTAATTAATTAAACTTTGTTGAATGGATATTTGACTCACTTATATACTTGATTAATTGCTTGTTCATCTAGTTAAACTAAAGTAAAACTGGTATTAAAAAATTAGTAATATTCAGTTGAAGAATAGATTAGAATTTACAGTTGATTGAATTTACAATTAGCATAAACGAATTGTATTAATGAGAGATAGTATTTAATGAATAAAATTTGTTTTTTATGGCATTAACCCCGACCTACTATTACGGTCTCTGCTCACACATGATGGCATTCTAATGGGCTAATCCCTCCTAAATCCTACTTTTTCCAAAATAAAACCTGATTAATCGAAAAACGCCAATCAATGTGCCGGATGATTCGGGAATAGAGACCCCTACACTAAACCAACCAGTTTTGAGACACGCCATAAAAATCTCATCAGTTGGGCTTTCCTACCATCCTATGACTCGACCAGTATTTCTCAACCTAGGTGAACCTATTCTAATGAATTGAAATACCAAGGTATTCATTAGTCAACCATACTATCTCTCAGAGAAGGCTCTGTTTATTATGTGAATGTTAATAGGTATAATGAACGCAGTAGGCAACAAATGATATAAGTAAAACGAATTAATTTAATTATAGAAATTTTGTTCAAATTGAGTTGGTAGATATGTCATTTCATGTCTATTCCCAATGCAAAAAGATAGACAACTGAGCTTCAAAATAAAACAAATAATTACTCTAAGAAAGGAGGTGTTAATTTGAGCAAAATCCTTTACCCAAATCAACAATTTCAATGTACTGCTTCGCCTGACATTGATCCCTACTCACAGTGTACTGCTCAGCCTGACACCATGGCCCTATATACAAAGCATTCTACTATCTGAGAATGGATTGTATACCTATCTCTCAAAATATTAGTAATATCATAAAACCAGATTTCAAAGCTCAGCCTCCTCTCTCACATTAGGAAACCAGGAAATGAATATGAAATTAGTTAATTATTCCAGCAAAGTCACAAAGGTAACTGGCTAATAGAGTTGCAAATATAAAAGAGTGTTTCATCATCATCATTATCTGACGATGGAGATGGTTAAAAGAGTAAAAAAATAGTATATTAGACAACCTAATTCCCTTGCAAAATGTGTACCTAGTCCGGCTACCCCTTTCCCTAATCTAGTATCTCTAAAACAGGAGTCGTACTTACCATAGACTTACCTGTTTCAGAGTATACGTAAAGTGTATCCCTACTCTAATTAAAGCTAAAGTTCGGCGGGCAATTCCGAAGTTGTAACTATCGCCGCGTCTGGTCAACTCCCCCTTTCCATCCCGCAGGATATGGTGGGAAAGGTAAGTTGGGTCCCTACTGGTGTATATGAATTAGCATGATATATAAATATACTTAATAAGACTACAAGGCTTCAACTACAGCTTGCCAGATATGAGTGTGGATCACCCACATCGTTAACTCGGAAATATGTAACGCTCACTCTGATCAAAAGCTGTTGGGCATTGAAAACCAGGGAGAATCCATCCTCTTCAGGTGAGAGGATGCCAGACACCTCCATGCCTGGTGGCGAGTCCCAAGTTAATATTTTTGTCACCGTTAGGTAATATGAACTTGGTAGACAGGCTGTTAACCCATCTCGATAGTATTGCTGGCTAAAAACACTTTAAATTTGAAGTTAATTTTAAGTTAGATTAAGCAAAATTCCGAGACTAGATCCTATAAGAACTTTTGATTCTTACAATATCTAGCTCATAAACAAACAATAATAATTGAAACACAAAAATTAACACAATTAACCAGCGTTAACTACCACTCTGACGCTGAGTACCAAAAAACCAGATAATTAAAGGTAAGAAGAAATATCCCTGAAGCAAGCACCATAATCCAGTAAAATTCATTAACAATAAAAATCACTAAACTAAGGCACAAGCTCCATAGATTCTCAACCCACCAGCAATCCTCCAGAGATCCAGACCCACTGACTTTTTGTTGTTGAATGACCCCGATTTCATTTTTCCACCACCTTTTATAGCTTCAAAATGGCGTCCGTTCTAGCGACCGTTTCAGCGACCGTTTCGGCGACCGTTCTAGCGACCGTTCTAGCGACCGTTCCAGCGACCGTTTTAACGACCGTTCTAGCGACTGTTCCAGCGACCGTTTTAACGACCGTTCTAGCGACCGTTCCAGCGACCGTTTTAACGACCGTTCTAGCGACCGTTCCAGTGACTGTTTTAGTATTTTATCTCTTATGTTCCATATATTAAAGTTCATTTTTGTTTAAACAAGACTCAAGACTTCTATGAATAATTTTCAGCTAGCTGATTTAAACTTTAAACATTTCACATTATGGTCTGTTTTTGCCTTACCCTGTAGTTGTAGGTAAATCATTTTGGTTCGAGAACCGTGCCATAAAACCCCGCTAACATTTCCTTGCATTATGTAATAAGTGAACATAATATTCTTGATTCTTTTGTTTTACTGTTAACTTTAACTAAATGAAATTTCGGTAAAAGTCTAGAAGAAAAGGGAACAAAACATCTGAATGGCTTAACAATTGTCATATATTCTCGCCATTAGAATGATACACTCAGAAGACGACCCATCGTTCAGTTACAATATTAAAACAGTTCTCGATACAAATCGCCAATTCAGTATGTGTTACGTAGTAACAATGCAGGCAACACCCTACGGTTCCTGAACCCATCTTAGTGCACTTATGATATGTGTGTAGTGTAGATCAAGTAGTGTACGCAATGGGGTGTAAGTGCTTCATTAAACACGTAATTAGAAAACCTCAAATAGTACAGATTTAAATGATATAAATTAAAAACATAAATAAATATTCTGGGACAATCTTACACAAATCGACCTAGTCCCACGGTAAGCTCAATAAGCTTGTGTTGTGGGTACTAGACGACGATGTATATACATGATACATACATATAAATACTTAAATACATATCAAACATCCATAACTCAGGAACCAATGTTCGTGATAAACACAAAAATAAATGGCCTAACCAGAATCCGAGGACCTCCTGCTTCATAGGTAGGGTTACTACCAACTGGGCTAGACACTCGTATTGCAATCCCCTTCATTATGTACAGGACTCGCATAAACTAGGTACTATTATGGTTAACATATTATAGGTATTTCATCTATTTCGAGTCATCTAGCTTCCACAATACTTGTTCTTACTGCATCATATCCAACCGATAGTGAGTTTTATAGAGACATTATTGTTATGTTTAGCTCTTTGGAACATACTGGTTTAAGATACCTAGATAGAAGTATCGTTATTATCTATGTTAATATCTTCTATAGAGTTATTATTGGATACAGTATTTATAAAAAAGTCATTTAAACTATTGGCAATCTCCTGTGGATTATTTATAGACACATTGTCAGTTGTTAATTTATCTATAGACCTATCAATACAATCAGATGAAGTGTAGTTTTTTATAACATTCCATACAGCTCGACATTTATTATTGTTTTTGTCAATGTATTTAAAAAAATCTGTTTTTTGTTCAGATAATATGCATCTTTTTGGGTGGCGGGAGTATTGATTATATTCTAATTTATACTGAGTTGAGTGTCTACTTAGTAAGTACAGTTTTCTTTTCTTTTTACAGCAGTTACGAATACCGTTAGATAAAATACTTATTTATCTTAACTTTGATTGTTGGAAAACACAAATTGAAGAAAAGAATAAACAATTCATTGAGTTTATCGAATGCCCGAGAGGCATCGTTTTCCTCTAAAACATCGCTTAACGATAAATTTTGGGAATTTTAATTACGTTTTAATAATATCCACCATTTTACAGTATTTCGTACACGCTTCTTTATAGGAACTTGATAACTTGGTGCCGTGTGGTCAGACAAGCCTAAATCATGTACAATATCTTTACACCCTCACACATCACATTAGATGTGAGCTATACAAGTGTTTGAGTGATCAGTTAATCTTGTTGGGCAATGGGAGCTACCGTATTGTCACTCACCAGGTGGCGCCACTCATGCGTGGGTCCTTTGTCAATATGAAAGAATTGTCAAAGTGATGTTTGAAATGTTCTTGCAGGACCCACGTTCCACTAGTACCCCTAGCGGCGAATCGACTCCGGTAATCCTCATTAGAAGTTAGGTAATTTTAAGTTATAGTATACTAGAATCTGAGTCAACGCTTTTGATATAAGTAGGTGACTTTTTTATAGTAGGTATCTATATTCAAATCTCCACACAAAATATATTTTTTTCTTTTATTTTGGCAGACTTCTAGTAGTTCTAGTTTATGAAAAAATTCAGTCGAATTGAGAACCTCCTCCTTTTGAAATATTGAAGTCGGTTGAAAAGATAGATGACGGTGAAGTAGGCATCTTGTTTGTATACCTATATACATATACTATGTTATACTGTGGAAGTAGAGTCGCACAACTTTCAAATACGTGTGAGAGGGAAATTTATTCAATATTTAGTAAAGGAGTAAAATTAATGTCACGACGGACAAGTATTGCAACTCCACCTCTTTTTAAGTGTTTAATTTTAAATTGCTCTCTGATCCTCGAAGAATATTAGTCTCACATAATATCATCTAAGCACATTATATCCACAATGTTTGCTTCTAGATGGTTAATAGCAATATTCAGCAGTTCTTGTTTATTTAATGCGCATGATATATTTTGGTGAAGTACTCCAATACTGGTTTCACAACTATAATTGGTATTTGTGTTTGGACATGGTGGTGTCTGAATCGAATTAGTAAGAGTTTCGATCGAGGAACTGGATATTTCTGTACGAAAACTATACATTTTGTAAAGTAGACCTGTAGACCAGGGATGACATAATGGAACTGCTCGATAATTATAAGCTCTATTATCTCTTCTGAGACATTCATTTTTAGTTTGTAAGGAAATACATTCCATGTTCCTAGTTCCTTTAGATTAGAATTATATTCTGTTGTAGGAATTCAATCAGGAATTGAACCCTCTCTTCCCTCTTCCCCTCCCTTCAAATTTGAACGCAATTTCTTACGGAAACCATCATTTTGGTAAAACGGAACTGATGATGAAGACAGTAGTACTGCTCGATCGCTCTTAGTTCTATGATCGGATTAGAGACATCCCTTTTTTATTTGTGAGGACCTCCATAGTATTCCTTTTTGACTTTAGTTCTGATCTAGTAATAAAACCCGCGAGGCATTAAGTAAGTGGGCTCATTAATTTTTAGAGTTACACGTCTAATTCAAACTTAAACTTTTACCGGGAAGGCCAATTGTAGTCATATTCTTTTTTCTTAAAACGGTGTGGATAATTGAGTTTCTACTGTATAGTGATATTAAGTAATCCTAATATACATCTTCTAGTGAAGATCATACCTACCTATAAGTTCCAAAATCTTATATATTAGTCTCTACTTTATTTTATTACATATATACTTGCTTTATACATATTGTAATTGCCAAGGCATAATATCTTTGAGTTAATTATTACTGTAATAGTAGTGACATAGACATAAGCTGCTCGGGCCGCGCTAGGTAATTCTGGTACATCGATTGTCAATTAATCGTAGGCACACCTCGACTACACTGATTAATCTCAGTTCAGATGGACTACCAATATTTCAAATAATGTAGGCTACATATCTTGTAATATATATCGGTGTTTAGACCAGTTAGTAGGTTGACATTACGTGTAACTTAGTGTTTGTAATTAAGTTTTTCTGGTATTAGTCACATAGATCATTATAAGTTTATACCAGAATTATTAAAGTAAAGGATTGTTTCTACTCCAACACTTCTATCTGTCAATTAGATAACTAACAGCGATATTATAAAAGTATACATTATAACGTTATCTGTGGTATTCCATAGGAACACTGGATGCTCCAGCTACGGATTTGCATATAATATATGAGCACTGTTGTTTTTTTTTTAATTTCTATAGTGAGCATACGACATCTTCCACATTCTGCCAGCTTTCGAGATTTTGCTTTTTTCGCTATTTTAGCTGTCGTAGAAAAACTAGCATCTGCAACTGGTGCATAAACTACTATTATTATTAACTTTATTTATTTTTTATCTTAGGTTAGGCTATATAATATGATTATAAAAGTAAAATACAAAAACACATACAAAACCAATACAAAATACATATAAACATATTATAAAAACCTAACCTAGAGTGCCGCCGGCAACGGGGCAGGGCCCAGGCTGCCGGTGGTTAGGGCCGCAGAGAGAGGAACCGCCGGACTATACGCGCCGTGTCCAGGATTACCGCCTTCTGCATCTGACCCTTGATCCATCCACCTAGCGAGGGTCTCTCAAGATGTTGGTCGAGACTCTTCGCTATGAGACCGTTCGCTGAAACGACTATCGGGACAATGATCGTCGGGTCAACATCCCACATGGCGGTTATCTCGTGAGCCAAGTCTAGGTAGTTACTGGACTGGTCCTTCTCGGCTTTCACGAGATTTTATTATTATTATTATTATTTGTATGTCTTTGGCATATCTCGGGACCATGGAGTCCAGGACCTATGAAAGGCGTGCGTGGGGCCGAAGCCAACAGCGCAGAGGCCTTTTAAGGCACTTTAATATAAAGGCAAGGAATACACGTGGCGGATACCATCTCCGAGCGCACAATATGATACACCCGGAGATGGTCCCCGCCAGGTGCAAAGACTATTGAAGTGGATGCGGCTGGCGCAGGACCGTTCACTGTGGAAATCTTTGGGGGAGGCCTATGTCCAGCAGTGGACGTCTTTCGGCTGAATGATGATTATATATTTTGCCCCTTTATCATTACACATAACAACTAGGGTACCTAGACCCAGACACGTTCATATAATATTAATAATGTATCATCAAACTAGCTATAATACATTTATACCAGCAATTCTGATATAAGCATAGTAAGTACGTACTTATATGTAAACAAATTCTAAGGATTGTACCCGAATTAGAAGATAAAAATCGATCTAGCTTCGTCTTATCGCTGAAAAAACATGGGTTTTCGAGTTACCATGAGTTCAAAGACCTGGTGCTTTTTATATTAACAAAGAACTATTTTTTCCAGGATCTCCGTGGAAAGTAGAGGTTATGGCCGGCCCAGCGGGCGGCGGTGGGGGCGAGCCCACCAGACTCATCCCAGCAAGAGTTCCCGCTGTCTTTGAAATCTCCACCTCGCCTGGTGCTGCCGCATTCAGCAAAACTGAGGTATTTTTATTTTCTGCAGGCATATGGTGCAATTGTTATTAGATTTTGATGCTACCTATTTCGGCTTTTATGGCTGAAGTCCTGGACTAATTGACAGGTGGGCATTGAATGTTATTTAAAATATTACAGAAATATGTACCTAAACAAAAGTGATTCAGAACAATAATTTGAATAATCACTTTGGACTATATGAGACCTAAAGCGCCGAGTAAGTTAAAATAACGCAGCTCGCAGTTATGATGACGTTCTACAATATCTACCTTAATATAAACTCCCGGTTCGTATAAAAAGCATAAAAATCAAACGAGTAATTTAGGTCTGCGTCGCACAAAGAAAAGCCAACAGACTGACATCCTGACACTGTTCATGATACTGTTTACTCGTACACCTACTGGGTATGCAAACATCAATTGAAACACAAATCTAACCTAGCTTATCCGCTTAAACTGCAGGGATTATCGAAATTGTGGCGCCCCTCGCTGAATGATCGAGGATGAATCCCTTCGTGTAAGTGATCACGTCGATTACATGCTATTGTTCGCAAGTTGCATCGCAATACCGACCGTTTAATAAACGGAACTAACTGTGCATTCAGCGATAAGCATTGTGGGCTCCTTTACAATCCGATGCAATTATCGGATATTCCCGACGTAAATAAGGTGTGACAGAGCTGCATATGAGAGCAATGATAATAATTCGCTTTGGAAGGATATATTGATAAAAAGTGATCTATTTTGTTTAGTGTTAAGTTCACTGATGTTAAAATGCATTTTTATGTAGGTCGAGGTGACGGTGACTGCCCCGTCGCGCCGGCCGGTGACCGCCCGAGTGCTGGACGTCTCGGAGCGCCCCGGCGTCTACAGAATAGAGTTCACGCCAGAAGAAGTCGGCACTCACCTTATTGATGTAAACATATTTGAGTACTCTTTATATAGATTTATTTATTTATCTTTTTTTACTCTTTGTCTTACTCTTTTTTTTCTTTCTTTACTATTTATATGATACGTATTCTTTATTCCTGTATCGTAAATAGGTATATATTACCGAGTACAATAAAAGAAGATGTATCAGATATCTTTTGTACGTCGTACGATCTTAAAGTGAGATGTTACTGTGAAAATATCACGTAATGGCGTTTTACACTTTTTGATCCAACGAAGATCCACAATGCAATTTTCAGTTAAACTATATGCATATTTATTTATTTAAATTTTATTGGACAAAAAAGACCGTAATGTACAAATGATCTGTTTTGTACAAAGGTTGACTGGTATAGAATGCCTTATAGCATTAAGTCCGCCTGTTGTACGTTTGTATTTTCTTTTGTGCAATAAAGATTAAATAAATAAAAGGCGGACTTAGTGCCATGCGGTAGTCTCTACCAGACAACCTTGGTGCAAAGCAGAGAAGATTTTAGGTGGTGTATTAAAAAAAAGGAACACCATTACCTAAATATAGATAAAATATGCGCGTATACATACATATTACTACATACATATATTTTTATTTATGTACATATTCCTACATACATAAATAATATCTATATATTATCAAAAACTCGTAAAGGCTAGGCTGTCTTCATTGAACTGCCAGCAAAGAAATCACGCACAGATTTTACAATCTTATACCTATCTATAATTTAAAGCGATTGTGTCAAAATAAAAAAAATATAAGTAGGTAGGTCAAATGTTTCATACTTCTACTAATTAACTTAATGTTTAAAATAAATGAATGGAATAGTTTTATTAAGTATGATTTACTTTTTTTACAAACTAAATATTTGTCTGACTGAGATCCTTCCTTGGACACGAATATCGTGAGACGGAAAACTAGGTACCAATCTTATCAAAGTCATCACTCATCAGTATCAAATGGGCGGAAAATGTAACAACGCCATTAGAAACGGGTATTTCATCCCTTGTACTATAGCGTTCAGAATTGCATGGGCAATTTATGAATGAATTCATTCATAAACTGCCCATGCAATTCTGAACGCGGGTGTACAACAACAATGTACTATCTATACAATTTTTCTTATCTTTAATATCGATATTGTGGTTCGACTGAATAAATTTACCAATCTCCTGCCCATTGTTTCCAACTTTCCCCTACGACCTATTGTTCACGGCCTAACTATATTACAAACTATTGTGCTATACAGGTAGCTATTGCCGGAGATAAGTTGGCCGCGGGTCCTTTGGTGGCTAAGGTGTACGATGCTAGTCTCATCAAGGTTACGGACATCGGAAATGCAGTAGTCGGTCAACAATCACAATTCAGAGGTAGGTAATTATACTATGTTTTCATCACGTCCTCTCCAAAATTATCACTTTATTGTTGCAAAAGCAAATTGTGTGCAAAGTAATACTATGCATTGCTATTTTGAGTTGTTTCACCACGTCCGCTCGAATGATGGACATTTAAACGATCCCTTTCAATGCTTTAATATTCATTGGTATGACATTAACAATCAGCATTAGGTACTTAAGTATCAACTAAGCTTATATTTACTCGTGAGCTAGCACTTGGCAACAACTATGAAGATATTTTGCTTTTGTTGACCACTTAACTCTATCTTAACTAATATTAAGCCTCACTCTGTTTGTGCGTGTTTTTAGTAAAAGTTAGGTACCTACCAATTGGTCGCTTGTTGGGAAGGTTCATTTCTAAATTAATGTTTATGGTATTCGCACCTCATCGGCATAGCGACAAAGTGATACCTTTATCCGCATAGCGACAAAGTGGTACCTACTAAATATCTTTTCCTTTTCAGTGGACGCTAGTGCCGCTGGCGAAGGGCAATTAGAAATTTCAATTAATGAGGGTGAAGTGCCTAATCATGTACAGGTAAGCATTTTTTGAATACCTACTTAATGAACATAAATATGAAAAAGTATGTTTTATGACTTACTTAACGATTTTCAGGTGGTGGGTGGCGGCCGTTGCCTCGTATTTTGGAGACCTGAAACCCCGACACCGCACCGAGTAGATATTAAATTCAATGGGGAACCTGTGCCATCATCGCCGTTTATTTTCAATGTAGCCCCGGCGCAAAGAGTCACTATTGACACATCACAAATTGGTCAGTATAAAATAATTCTATTACCTATGCAGCTATGTCGTTCAATGTAACTCATTATCCTGATCTCCCTTAGGTAAATAAGTGGAAACTATGGTTTTTTTTTTTCTTTAGTTTGAGATCAATGTGTAATCTACTTAAAATGCACACACGGCAAGCTCTATTGCAAATAACTGAGTAGTAGGGGTCCGTGAGTATCAAGACGTTTAAATTAAACGTCTTGATACTCACGGACGCCTGCAGCCGTGCAGCGCAAAAGCTTGCTGTTAGTTACCTACGTCAGTCAACTCTGTGATAGTATCAGTAGGCATTAAATGCATTTACTCGTTCGTACCTTAAACACAGTTTTAAGTAGGTACTATGCAGATGCTTTAGTTACACTAAACAAGATTCAAATTAGAAAATAGTATGTACCTAGTATTATGCATGCATATTGTTTATAACAAAACAAATTAAGTTTTAGAATAAGTTTGAAATCCATCTATCGTGTCATGTCAATGTTTTTCTGTTTCCCGCTCTAGCTATAATATGAAATACGTCGCTGTCAATAACTTTTTAATAGACCAATGCTACCAACGCGCACAAAATCGATATGCGCGCGTTCATATTTAATAGTTTCCATAAAAACCATAAATAATGGGCATAATGGCATACTTCATGCTGCTCAAAACAAGTTACTATAGAAATTGTAAATGTTCTGCTGTATTACATTATACCGCGCTGTTATAGCGGTTCACTTTGCATAGTCGACTGCGTGTAATAAGGGTAACTATGGATGGTACAGTTTAGCGCAATGCGGACCTAACGTGACAAACGTCGTTACTCGTTGTCACACAGTTGTCACTTGTCACATCACAAAACAAATATTGATTTCAATTTTCATTTTAATATAGCATTTAACTATAGTTTGTTATTGGTTGTAAATAGATCATTAAACATGGATAACGCCATAATTATCAATTCAACAAGCATCGATCAGGGTTTTTCAGGGTAAGATTCGTCAACGAAACTCTCGAGTTCACTAGACCTACAAAACGAAACCTTTATGGGAACAGGGAGTTGAGCTTTTTAGTGTGGACTATTTTTATATTTTATTACCATACTGATTTCAATGTTGTAGAATTGATTCCGGTTGGCGAAGTAGCATCATGTTCCGTGCGCGTGGAAGGCTCAGCTGGTGGAGAGCTGATAGTGACGGTGCGGGGGCCGCGGGCAGAAGTGCCGGTGCGGCTCACCGGTGACGCAGTCTCTGGGCTTATAGCAAGCTTTACGCCACGTCACGTGGGTCCGCATACCTTGACTGCACATTACAATAACCAGCCAGTGCCTGTAAGTACTTAATAAGAGTATACTTTTTGCTTAACACTTGCATTATTCTAAAAATGAATCTACTGTCTATTACTCAATTTTGAATGAAATTGAAAGCTAGTCATTTCTTTAAAAATTTGCACACATTTACAGCAACTTTGTTTACAGGGTACTCCATTTATCTGTAAAGCCTATGATGGGAAGTTGGTAAGTGTGAATGGAGGATCATCAGCCCGTGTTGGTGTCGCAGTCCAGCTGGCTGTGGATGCAGCTCAGGCCGGTGAGGGCAACTTGGAGATCACTGTTGCTGCCCGAGGATTAAACATACCAACACAAGTACACCCGCAAGTAGGTTTCTGAGTCATTGACATGGTTTTAATTATCATTTGTCATTGTTTTAAATGGTAGTATATTTATTTATTTTGTTTTAGGGAAATGCAAGATTTACAGTTTCATTTACTCCAACAGAGGCTTGTGACCATGTGGTTAATGTATCATTTAATAAGGTATGTGTGAGAACATTGCGGTATTTATATTTGATCTATTTTAATTCCATTTTATTTTGTATATTAATATATAAATAAATAAATATAAATATTTTATGGGACAATCTTACACAAATCGACCTAGTCCCACGGTAAGCTCAATAAGGCTTGTATTGTGGGTACTAGGCGACGATATATATAATAGACATATACATATAACTACTTAAATACATAGAAAACATCCATAACTCAGGAACAAATATTCGTGATAAACACACAAATAAATGCCCTGACCAGGATTCGAACCCGGGACCTCCTGCTTCGTAGGCAGGGTCACTACCAACTAGGCTAGGAGGCCGGTATATATGTAACTATACCCAAATTCCCAAATAAAACTCAACCACTCAAGCTCCTAAACATTTTTAACTGAGGCATCAGTAATTCAGTATCAATAGAATTATCAAATCTGATGCAATAGTTAAGTGTGTTGTTTGTTTTTTGTTGAATTATGACACAATGGCATATAAAGATTTTATTTGAGAAGAATTGAATTATCACAGATATGGTAATACAAGAGATGTGTAATTGTGTATTTACATATACTCAAAATTAGTCAACACAAAACATGATATTTAAGTCACCATCCATGAGTTGTTTGTGTTAAAGAATGCAAGTTAGTGCAGAAAGAAATTGTTTGTGTTGTGCACTTATAGTCCATTAGGCATTATGCTAGCAGAAGTGTTATTAAAACATACCTGCTCATGTTACTCATTCATGATTAGAATTTTGACGATAATACACGTGTGTTACATTTAAGGTGTGTATGTTGTATATGTAAGTTGTCTGAGTGGTCGATTGGTACAGATGCGGGTGCCAGGCTGCCCGCTGATCGTGGAGGTGTCAGAGGGCAGCGGCGGCGGCGCGCGCGTAACGCTGCCGGGCCCTGCGCCGCTCCACCAGCCCGCCGCGCTCACGCTACACCACCCCAGCGCCACACTAGACCAGATAGAAGTCAATGTTGAGGGTCAGTACTGCACCCGCGCACGTCATACTATAGCTATAGGGTGATCAGGACAAAATCAGCTTAGCTTTTCTGGCTAGTCCAACTACTCATACTATTAATGTTTCGGATAAATCTGTATCAAGTTACTAAATTATTGTAGAGTTGTTGTATTAAGTAATTTAAAATCTACCAATATATCAATTTATCAAATTCGAACATTACAGCTGATGTTCCGTAGATCACCCTGTGTAATAATAACATTGATTGTTTTGAAAGTAAATTAGAGGTGGTTAAATTGTGTGGCTTACAAGTACCTAATTGATAAAAATTCGTTTATTCCGTTATCTTCTGTCACACTGCTAGCATAACTCTTTTTTTTTTAAACATACCTTTTATGCTTGAAAATGTTTGGTTATCTTTTGCAGGCCAGCTTAAATATAAATGAAAGAATTGATAAGACCCAGTTAAAATCAGTTATCATCTTCTGACTTAAACAAATAGGAGAATATCATAACTCTGAGCAGACACTCTGAAGAAACTTATGATGCTTTGCAGTACTAACAACCTAAGTCCAACCACCTCTTAACTCCGCATTTTATGTCTATTATCTACTAACCCATTAACTCGCTTCTTAACTCGAATAGCACATTATATTTTATTGTATACATTAAGAATAGATAAAGTATAGCGAAAATTAAAAAATTGGTTGTTGTAACCATAAAATAGAAGTACTTATTTAGATCTAGATCGAGCATCTTCGAATAACCTGATGCTGTTATAAATACATAGTAACAATCATTGTCGAAAAAGCTCATCCGCTTCGCCCTAACTCTTAACACGGTAGGAGGGAATATGAGACGGGGGTAGATTGGGAGTTAGGGCGAGGCGTTGAGCTGAGCGGTGCGGGGGCGCAGGTCCAAACGGCGCGTCGGTGCCGGCGGCGGTGGCGGCGGCGGGCGCGGGCGTGTTCCGCGCCGAGTTCGTGCCGCGTGCCGTCGGCGAGCACCGCCTCAACGTGCTCGTCGACTCCACGCCCATTCCAGCCAGCCCTTTCCACTTGAAGGTAAATTGCTTTTTTATTTTCTTTAGTCTGAAGCATTTAATTATAATGTTACAATAGTACAACCATAGTGATACAAGTGTGCTATGATGGACGCTATACACGAGGCGATATTGTGCGCGCGATTCAGGCCAGTGGTCAATTAAGGAAGCCGATGTGTATAATGACCATGCACAAACGTTTCATACGACGTTTTTCGACACACTTGTGGGAAATAATCAATATATTATTCGTGGTTATTAAATGTATTGTCTGTGTACGTAACTTAGGCTGGTAGGGTACAAACTTAACTTGATTGGGTTATCTCACTACCGCACTAGTTTAATAATACGATAAGTAATGAAAAAGTACGCGTGTTTAATATCTTAAATTATGAGACTAAAAGCGGTAAGGTAAGAACCTTGTTACTAGCAAGTGTGTTGAAAATACTGATTTATTTTATCTTGAAGGATTATTCTATGTCCACAGTAAGATTAAATACTAGGCTATTAAGTCTCATTAGTCGTTAAAGCTGTGTTCTTCCTCTTGCCTGGCGCATACCAACTTACAACAACGTCAAAATAATATTTCTAATGAAATTGTAATGAGACCCTTCGTATTATGAGTTGTAAAATATTATACACCCGGCCCTCTTGTGCAATCATTTACAATGGTATTTTCATTATAAGCTTACACCTATTCATAACACGACTACATTCCCATATAAAGTTTGTGTGTAATAGTGTTATTGTGAAATTATCCTTCATAGGTGTACGACGTGACGGCTATAAGAGTGAAAGACGTCGCGCATGGAACCGTCGGAAAACCCGTAACATTTTTAGGTAAGTAATTTCTTCTGACTATTACTAATTAGAAAATATTACAAGTCGATAGTTTATGTTATAAAAAATTTAAAAATCTTCCTATAAGTTGACACGCTTGACTTCACAAAATTGAATTAGCAACTGAAATATTAGGAGTCTTTTAACTTATGAGTCCTGTTGCTGATATTGCTACTGATACTTGTGGATCATAGTTTGTTAGTTGTACAAGTTAAAGACAAAATAAATGTAGGTGTTATTTGTATTTTCAACCGACTTCAATATTTCTAAAGGAGGAGGTTCTCAATTCGTCTGAATTTTTGTACACTGTGTTTAATTGAATAATGATTTGTGCAGTGGAGACAATGGCAGCAGGCCCTGGCAACCTGGAGGTGACGGTGAACGGCGGGCGCGTGCCGACGGCGGCGGCCGCGCAGGGTGCCCACACTTACGCTATTAGCTTCACGCCGCGCGACCCGCGCCCCCACACCGTCGAGCTGCGGTTCAACGGCGATCATGTGCCAGGTTAGTGTACTGAGACTGGTATTCGTTGCATGTCTCCACCACTCAGAGCAGCCAAGAGGTGACATTGACCGGCGGGCGCGCACACATACATCATCAGTTTCAGCTGTTCTCTATGTATAAATTGTACCTATACTAAAGATTATTTTCGTAACCCAGGCAGCCCGTTCGTGTGCCACGTGTCGGCCCCGGCGCGGGTGATCGGCGCAGGCTCGAGCGAGTCGCCCGACAAGGTGTCGGTGGGCGACGCGTACACGTTCAGTGTGGACTCGCCGGCCTCGCCGCAAGTGGACGTGCTGGGCCCGGCGCGCCGACCCGTGCCTGTGCAGGTTAGTCGATTAATCAATAAAGATGATGACTGCTCCACTATTCTCTTCAAACAGCTAATAACTGTTATGCAACGTGATTTCTTCTTTCATACGTTTTTATCTCCTTAGTTGCCTAATACTTCGTGTATTGTTTTGTTATAATGATTCTTGTCTTCTTTTAGGTTTCTGCTGAAGAAACTGTTGGGGAAAACGAACCTAGCAAAAGATACACCATTTCGTTTGTTCCCGTCGATGTTGGCGACCACAGTATCGAGGTGAGTTTCAGACATATATTGTATATGTTTTCGGTTGTGTCTCACTATAGTACATTCTCTGTTGCGAATCCGTCACAAATATCTAACTGGCTGCCCTCATGGCGACCTTGCCAGGGATGTCACCCACCATCATTGAAATACTGTGATTGTTGTAGGTGAGAGCCGGTGCCATGGGCGGGCATGTGGAGGGCAGCCCCTTCCTGGTGAAAGCATACAGCGCGTCGCGGGTTGCCGTCACCGACATCGCACCCGGCGTCGTCGGCCGCCCCGTCTCCTTTACTATCAACGCTTCTCATGCCGGTATGATACAATGCCAATTTAATTCATTACTACTTCGTAAAATACAAAATTTGTAAATTAAATCCAATTTATATAATTAACTAACTGACTAATTTTGTACAATTAAAACAAATTTGACGACTTTTCTGGTCATCAATTCAACCACTGAGTCAAGTTACTTATGTAGGAGTGAGAATAAATAATATTTCTTCTCTATTTCGTTATATTCAATATCGTATTGGATTTCTAGGTGCTGGCAACTTGGAAATCATTGTAGCCGTGAATGGCAGGAACGTTCCAAATTTCGTTCAGAGTGAAGGCAACGCCAGATTTAAGGTAACAGCAAAACTAGGTTAGCATAACCGACTATGATATTTGAATCACAGCAGATGACAACCAGTTCCCACTTGATTGTATTTAGTTGATAAAATGTTTGTTCTCGTGCAGGTGAACTTCAAACCATCAGAAGCGGCGCCGCACACGCTGTCGGTCCGGTTCAACGGGCACGCCGTCCCCGGCTCGCCGTTCACTTGCCCGGTGTCGGCGCCGGCCGCCGCCGCCGACGCGCGCGCCTCCGGCCCGGGGCTCGCCTCTACGCCGCGCGGCGAACCCGCCGAGATACACCTCACTGGCTTCCACAGTGAGTATACAAAACACGGATAGAGCCTGCTGTTCCATTTGCCATTGTTGTAAAAAAAATACCTATATCTCTATAATACTCTAGCCAACCGATTCCGTCAGAGTTAACCACTCGTAGACAATTTGAAATTCGGGCGGTTTTCTACTGAGAGAGCTGGCTGGCCAGAGTATATCTACTTATGTTTTTTTTTTTATTGAGAAACAGAGAGTTTTATATGATCATATCACCATGTATGGCAATTGGTATAGCAATCATTCTACTTGTTTCTATAATATATTATTTGTATACTTAGTAAATAGTTTTAAAACTATGAATAAGAAATTTCCTTTCATCGTAATGAATGATGCATGTGTTGTTGAGATTCAATATTGTATAATGCCAATAAAAAGGTCAAGCTAACAATTGACGCTCAACATATCTATCAATCATTCCAAACGCACTGATACGATCATATCACGATGTTATGAATGTTACATTCAACGCATTTGCCAGTTCTGTCTTTAATAACTTGTGCTAGAATAAATTTAAAAGCCTTGCTATATGGTATTGATTACACACAATGTTTTGAAATAAGCGTTTAAATATATGTACTAAAGCTGCGAACGTTTTTTAATCGCTCTAAATAATTCTAATACTTATTCCTATTTGAGTTCTTGATTCGCTCGGTGAAATGCCTTAGATTCTCAGAATTCTAAGGCATATAGTTTGAACGCTTGTAATATGTACTACCACGTACAAATTGCATAAGTAGTTTATGAACGAATTCGTTCATAAATTGCCCATGCACTTTTGAATGCGTGTGTACAACATTACTAGTGTACTTTTAGTTAATAAATTACAGTAAGCATAGCGAGTAGTTATATAGTGTTCATTATTCCATTTGTGTATTAGTCTCATTAGGATATTGTTATACATACCTATAGAAAAAATCAAATACAGTATTGCAACGATACATGTACTAAGAAATCATTACACTTGTGTCAGATAGCGAATGTTTTGTCTCAAAAGCGAAAATATATAGGTATTATTGTGTTTTATTTCTTTTGTCTCATAAGCGAATACCATTCACATTCTATAGACAATGATTATTCTATTGTAACCGTGATGGGTAATTCCATGGTAACTTACATTACAATCAGAACTTTTCACTATGAAATATACTCATTAATTATATTTATAACAATAAGCAGTCCTTCTTATTTTTTGTGCATTTAAATACAACACTGTGAGTCCTGTATATTAAACTTAAGATCAGACGAAACCAACTTATAGTCTCACGCCAACACAATATAATGTGCTGGTAACTTACGTTACATGAAAAGGACACGACGTTTTAAGACCTTTTTGTAAGTGGAAATTTCTCTGATAATATCAGCGGATTTTTTTTACACTAATAAAAACAATTAAGTCAAGAATCAAATTATTTAATGCTACAACAAAAAATAGTCAACTTCTCTTACAGAATTAACTAAAAAAATAATACAGTGGTCACTTTCGTTACATGCAAATAGTAACTTACATTACCTCCGAACAAGATAGTTAGATTTGCACATTTTCTTGCATAAAAATACAATAAAAAATATTGGCGGAGGACTATTAGACTAATATAGTTTAGTCTAATAGTCCTCAGCCAATATTTTTTTCTGTTTACTCTTCGAAGTCTTTTGAAATCATGCTCTTCTGAAGTTTATCATTTTTCCAGCATATAACATGGCACTTAGTTACTCCAGGAACAGCTTGAGCTTTTGAAAAGCACTCATCCAATTGAAGAAGTTGTGCTCTTTCTTCAATTTCGAACTACAGCTTTACCAATAGATTGCGGGTTCATACGTATACCTAGAAGTTTCACTGGTAGTTAAGTTGGTCAGTTCATTCAGTTTTTTCTGATTTCTATGCTTATATACTCTTTCTTTGATTTTTTTTCCATTTTCTTTAATAATTTTAACTTTTTTTGATGACGGTAACCGCTCTATTTCTTCTTTTTTCTTTTGCCTTGTTTTTCGAGTTGCAAGTTTCGTTTTTTCTTTATATTCCTCATATTTTCCGTTTTCCTTTAACTTCTCCCTTCTTCTTCTCATCTTTTCAGCAGCACTGAGTGGCATTTCAACTGCAATTCATATTACATTATAAGGGTAACTGTTGTTACATGCGTGTAACGTAAGTTACCGGTAACTTACATTTCAAATTTTGATAGCTAATTAAAAAGAAAGGTTTTGTTCTGAGAAAAAAACAATAAGGCTATATAACTCGCTATAACAATATTAAAGAGAATCACCAGAATCACTGAACTAATTTTAGTATTTTTTGATATATTGGAAAAATAATACAAAATGGTAACTTACGTTTCAATTAACAAGTATGTATTTTTGATTTGCAATAACTTTGGCTACGTTTCGTAAAATGTTACTTTGTTTGTATTTTTATATAAAGTAATAACAGGACTAAAAATAGTAAAGAAATACTTACCGATCACTTCTTAAACAACTTTAAAATTTACTGATCTTTTGGTCCGTTTTCTATTCACATTGAACTTGAGTTTTCCTGTGTAATAAATGACACGTAATATGCGAAAATACATCGACAGAAGTGACAAAAAAGGTCATAATACGTTACTCCAGACTATAGACAAACGATTGAGCTGCAAATAGTATTGATAAACCTATATTTAGAAATTGATAAATTTTGATCTCTGTCATGGAATTACCCTGATGCACAATAAAACAAAACACTTCATTAAACCAAGTAGGGAATTAAGTATCGGATAATGCATGATACGAGCTTGCTTATAGCCGGCGAGCCAACGGTGTACGTGTCGGGACCGGGCGGCAGCGTGGTGCGCGCGCGGCTGTCGGCGCTGGGCGACGGGCGGTACGCCGCCGCCTACACGCCCGAGGCCGTGGGACGCCACAGCGTGCAGGTGTCGTGCGCGGGACGCCACGTGCCCGGCTCGCCCTTCACGTGCAACGTGTACGACGTGCGGCGAGTCCGCGTCACCGGTCTAGGACCTGGGGGTTGGTTGTCACTGAAATGTATCTTGCAAGTTACAATACAATTTAAAAAGTACTAGCGAATAGATTTGCATTGCCCGTGTCGTTTAATTTGTATTGACGCAGACATGCTACGCTGTTTAGCCACGACATATGTTGTCAACAGGTTGTGGGCAGCAAAGTAATCGCTTCTACTGTATTTTTACTCGACGATCCGCAAAATATTTGAAAATCTTTATTGTCAACCTGAGTGAGAAAATTTGAGATTATACCAGTATGTGACAATAAAAAGTTAGTCAGTATAGTCACGTAGTTCTGTATAGCTCTGTTAGGCTCAGTAAATCGATTCTGTTCGTAAATAACAAAAACCGCTAACAGGATAATAAAGAGGATAAGGAACTATAACGTCATTTTGTGTTACAGAGCTAGAGGGCACCCTGGAAGGACTGAGCTTAGAAGAGGGGGCGGAGGAGGAGCGAGGCGTAGAAGTCGGCAAAGCGGTCACTTTCAGCGTGGACGCGGCTGGCGCGGGCGAGGGCACGCTTGAGCTTGTCGTGTCTACTCCGTCCACGACGGTTAAAGCTGAGGTAAGTCCCTGCTGCTCGCAAGCCCCTGCGACGCCACTTCGTCAACCAATTGGAGCTACCGTATTGTCGCTCTCCAGGCGGCGCCAGTCATGCGTGAGTCCTGTGTCAGTATGAGCGAGTTGTTAAAGTGACGTTTGAAATGTTCCCGCAGGACCCACGTTCCACTAGCGCCCCTAGCGGAAAGCCTACTCGCGGTAATCCTCATTGATATAGTGATATTAATGATAATACCATTAGTCGACTAATGAAAACGATATTTACAACGCAAGACAGGGTGGGCAAATACATATATTTTAAAGACAAAGACAAGGTCGCAAAGACACGCCTCTTTGCATATTCCCATAGAAAAATAACACAAACCCAAAAAATTCAACGCTAGCCGCGAAAACTGGCCATTTTTTATACTCGAGGCTAACTTTGAAACATTTGACTTTGAACTATTTTTCTTGTGAAATTGTGTTTCTTGTGAAATTGTCATCCTTGTTATCACATGTTATAAAAAAAAACTTGAAACATTAGGTTCTTACTTAACCAACCAGTACATACTTGTTGCAAGAAAATATGTATGAAAACTTTTCAAAGTTTGTGTATTGTGTGTGTAGAAAGTTCTAATGGTATTTCTCTGATTGTGCTTGATTCAGGTGGTAGCAGTAGCGCGCGGTCTGTACGACGTGACGTTCGTACCAGTGTCCAGGGAGCCGCATCGCGTGTCCGTCACGTTCAACGAGCAGCCGGTGCCGGGCAGCCCGTTCGTGTGCCGCGTCAGCGAGCCGCACACCTACGTGCAGATCGGTAACGTTCACTACCTCAACTGATTCCATGTGAAGCGCGTGGGCGTCAAGTTCGTAGAATACCAGGCCCTTGTTAAATATTTATAGGTCAGAATAATAATACAAGTATCTGGTTACAGGTGGCATCGCGACAGTGGAAGTGGACGAGAATCTTTCAGACGTGGAGGTGGTGTCACCAACGGGCGCGCGCGTGGCTGAGGCGCAGATCGAGGACGCGGGCCTGGTCACCTTCCCCGCCAACCGGGTGGGGAGGTACCTGGTGCGCAGTGCGAGAGGGCCAGTGGCGGAGGTCGAGGCGCTCGACGCTAACGCCGTCAAGGTGCTGTCCATCGGGGACGCTGTCGCTCACAGACCTGCCATACTCACGGGTAAGTTCAATGACTGGAGACGTGTCATCCATGGGTGACATGACCTGCCATGATTTACACCATTTCATTTTTATAGCTATATTTTTTTCTACATCGTATTTTGTTGGGACTCTAGTTGTATCTCACTTTATGGTGGACTGAAGATAATTTGGAGATGGAAGTAAAACATTATTTACGATGTATTTACTTCAATTAATTTCTTGCTTGCCTTCGTAATCTGTTTATTTGCGGTTTGATGTTATGTTGTAACATGCTGAGTCCATTCCAGTGAGCACAAGCAACGCGGGTGCGGGCCGGCTGTCAGGACGCGTGACGTGCGGCGGGCAGACGGTGCCGCACTCGATGCGTCGGCGAGGCGGCGGGCGGCAGGAGCTGGTGTGGCACCCGGCGCGCGCCGCTCCGCACCGCTTGTCGCTGCTGTGGAGCGGCGCGCCCGTGTCGCGGGAGCCGCTCGTCATCGACGTGCTGCCGGCTAGTCACGGGCAAGAGGTACACATTCCAGTGAGCACAAGCAACGCGGGTGCGGGCCGGCTGTCAGGACGCGTGACGTGCGGCGGGCAGACGGTGCCGCACTCGATGCGTCGGCGAGGCGGCGGGCGGCAGGAGCTGGTGTGGCACCCGGCGCGCGCCGCTCCGCACCGCTTGTCGCTGCTGTGGAGCGGCGCGCCCGTGTCGCGGGAGCCGCTCGTCATCGACGTGCTGCCGGCTAGTCACGGGCAAGAGGTACACATTCCAGTGAGCACAAGCAACGCGGGTGCGGGCCGGCTGTCAGGACGCGTGACGTGCGGCGGGCAGACGGTGCCGCACTCGATGCGTCGGCGAGGCGGCGGGCGGCAGGAGCTGGTGTGGCACCCGGCGCGCGCCGCGCCGCACCGCTTGTCGCTGCTGTGGAGCGGCGCGCCCGTGTCGCGGGAGCCGCTCGTCATCGACGTGCTGCCGGCTAGTCACGGGCAAGAGGTACACATTCCAGTGAGCACAAGCAACGCGGGTGCGGGCCGGCTGTCAGGACGCGTGACGTGCGGCGGGCAGACGGTGCCGCACTCGATGCGTCGGCGAGGCGGCGGGCGGCAGGAGCTGGTGTGGCACCCGGCGCGCGCCGCTCCGCACCGCTTGTCGCTGCTGTGGAGCGGCGCGCCCGTGTCGCGGGAGCCGCTCGTCATCGACGTGCTGCCGGCTAGTCACGGGCAAGAGGTACACATTCCAGTGAGCACAAGCAACGCGGGTGCGGGCCGGCTGTCAGGACGCGTGACGTGCGGCGGGCAGACGGTGCCGCACTCGATGCGTCGGCGAGGCGGCGGGCGGCAGGAGCTGGTGTGGCACCCGGCGCGCGCCGCTCCGCACCGCTTGTCGCTGCTGTGGAGCGGCGCGCCCGTGTCGCGGGAGCCGCTCGTCATCGACGTGCTGCCGGCTAGTCACGGGCAAGAGGTACACATTCCAGTGAGCACAAGCAACGCGGGTGCGGGCCGGCTGTCAGGACGCGTGACGTGCGGCGGGCAGACGGTGCCGCACTCGATGCGTCGGCGAGGCGGCGGGCGGCAGGAGCTGGTGTGGCACCCGGCGCGCGCCGCGCCGCACCGCTTGTCGCTGCTGTGGAGCGGCGCGCCCGTGTCGCGGGAGCCGCTCGTCATCGACGTGCTGCCGGCTAGTCACGGGCAAGAGGTACACATTCCAGTGAGCACAAGCAACGCGGGTGCGGGCCGGCTGTCAGGACGCGTGACGTGCGGCGGGCAGACGGTGCCGCACTCGATGCGTCGGCGAGGCGGCGGGCGGCAGGAGCTGGTGTGGCACCCGGCGCGCGCCGCGCCGCACCGCTTGTCGCTGCTGTGGAGCGGCGCGCCCGTGTCGCGGGAGCCGCTCGTCATCGACGTGCTGCCGGCTAGTCACGGGCAAGAGGTACACATTCCAGTGAGCACAAGCAACGCGGGTGCGGGCCGGCTGTCAGGACGCGTGACGTGCGGCGGGCAGACGGTGCCGCACTCGATGCGTCGGCGAGGCGGCGGGCGGCAGGAGCTGGTGTGGCACCCGGCGCGCGCCGCTCCGCACCGCTTGTCGCTGCTGTGGAGCGGCGCGCCCGTGTCGCGGGAGCCGCTCGTCATCGACGTGCTGCCGGCTAGTCACGGGCAAGAGGTACACATTCCAGTGAGCACAAGCAACGCGGGTGCGGGCCGGCTGTCAGGACGCGTGACGTGCGGCGGGCAGACGGTGCCGCACTCGATGCGTCGGCGAGGCGGCGGGCGGCAGGAGCTGGTGTGGCACCCGGCGCGCGCCGCGCCGCACCGCTTGTCGCTGCTGTGGAGCGGCGCGCCCGTGTCGCGGGAGCCGCTCGTCATCGACGTGCTGCCGGCTAGTCACGGGCAAGAGGTACACATTCCAGTGAGCACAAGCAACGCGGGTGCGGGCCGGCTGTCAGGACGCGTGACGTGCGGCGGGCAGACGGTGCCGCACTCGATGCGTCGGCGAGGCGGCGGGCGGCAGGAGCTGGTGTGGCACCCGGCGCGCGCCGCGCCGCACCGCTTGTCGCTGCTGTGGAGCGGCGCGCCCGTGTCGCGGGAGCCGCTCGTCATCGACGTGCTGCCGGCTAGTCACGGGCAAGAGGTACACATTCCAGTGAGCACAAGCAACGCGGGTGCGGGCCGGCTGTCAGGACGCGTGACGTGCGGCGGGCAGACGGTGCCGCACTCGATGCGTCGGCGAGGCGGCGGGCGGCAGGAGCTGGTGTGGCACCCGGCGCGCGCCGCGCCGCACCGCTTGTCGCTGCTGTGGAGCGGCGCGCCCGTGTCGCGGGAGCCGCTCGTCATCGACGTGCTGCCGGCTAGTCACGGGCAAGAGGTACACATTCCAGTGAGCACAAGCAACGCGGGTGCGGGCCGGCTGTCAGGACGCGTGACGTGCGGCGGGCAGACGGTGCCGCACTCGATGCGTCGGCGAGGCGGCGGGCGGCAGGAGCTGGTGTGGCACCCGGCGCGCGCCGCGCCGCACCGCTTGTCGCTGCTGTGGAGCGGCGCGCCTCCTAAAATCGTCCATTTAAATATAATATTCGGTCTGCAAATCGCCCTTTTCCATGCTTCGACAGTAATGTACCATTATTTTTGTCTTAGGTATCAGCGTCTGGGCTGGGTCTATACCAGGCGCAGGTGGGCCGCGTGGCGTCGTTCAGCATCGACACGCTGGGGCGGCCGGCGCGCGAGTTCGACGTGGTCGTATCCGGGCCCGGCTCGCGCGCGCTGCCCGTGCGCTGCTACCAGACCAAGTCGGGCCTGCTGCAGGCCGAGTACACCATCACTGAAGTCGGCCAGAGTACAATAGGTGAGCTCTTACATATTACGCACACAACTGCTAGGAAATATAGCAAATGGGCGGCTATAGCTGTTTCGCGAGGAAATTGCCGCGAGCCTTACCCGAATAGGTTTTAATGCCTCGAGCGAGGCACGTCGATCTACACTTTCCGAATTACCTCGAGTTAATTAGTTCGTTCTTTGTGGACACTCCTAGTAGATCGCCTAAATCAAGACTGTAAACATTTGTCAGCTATTAAAAAACAATGCTCGGAGTCTTTCCGATAGACTATTCGAAAGTTGAGGGCTATAAAGCTTGATTTTTATTTAAACATTATCTCTGTATGATAAAAATAATTACTACATGTCCACAAGCTGTTAACTATTGACCACAGGAAAGAAAAAGTTCGTGTTCAGCTGAACTGTAGAACCAATATTTCCTGTTGCCAATAGTTAACAGCTTGTGTACACGTAGTGATGCTTTTTATCATAGAATTCAATAGAAAAGGAATACTTTTTAATGTGGATAAGGGTTCAATAAGAATATCAACCTTTATAGCCCTTAACTTTGGAAAAGTCCACTGGAAAGATTCCGAGCATCGTTTTGTGTTTGACCCCTTTATTCAGCTTTAAGGCATGCAATACTTCTGGTTATCTCATCATGATTGGTGGAATCAAAAGCTGATACTCAAAAAATAACCCGTTCGCTGCTTTCGCAGAGGTCCTCCACTTGTCGAAGCCCGTGACCGGCAGCCCGTACACGTGCGAGTCGTTCGACCCCAACAAGGTCATCATGTCCGGATTGCCGACGGGGAACATCATCACACAGACGCCCGTCAACTTCACAGGTAACTTAAACTACTGTATCTCTAAGAATAAGAATAAATTTAATTAAGACGCTTGGTGAACGGATAAAAAAATTAATAAGAAACAGAAAAGATTTCATCATACACTGAGCGGGTATCGGCAGGCGTGCACCTGCGCCAACAGCACCTAATGAATTCGATTTTTAACAGTCGACACAAAGGAAGCCGGTGTAGGCGAGCTGGAAGTTGTCTGCGAAGCCATGGGCGAGAAGCGCGTCCGCATCCCCGTCGAAATCCGCGAAGACGGGCCCACGCACCGCGTGCGGCTGCGCGCCACTGTGCCCGCGCACTACCGCATCTACGTCAACTATGGAGGTACGATAATATTCAGTAAACTTATAATTTATTGCATTGAAAACACGTTGAATTGAAACCTCTTAAGTCCCAGACGTTATTGATTTTTCGCGTGCCATCGCGCATCGCTTGCGGGCGATGTCAGGCTACGGATAATAATCATCTGCATGCCTATAATCATAGAACTTTCACGATGTAATCCTGCGGATAAAGTATCCAGCTACTTTAAGTAGTGTTTTGTGCAATGTTATGTTCTCGAGTTTACTAATAAGAGCACTGCTTCCTCGTTAGCCAAAACTGGTATCCTCGATAATCAAGCTTTGGTATCTACTTGATATCATACCCTGTTTGCCAGCTATATTTATTTAGAAAGCGGACAATGTACTCAGTCTTCCCCTGGGTCAAGACCGGAAACCGTAGACCTATTCACCATTTGCACGAATGACACTATTGAAAACACTTATTTAAACTTTCACGATTTTCACACATAAATCTACTAAAACCGGGCATAATCGTGTAAAACTTTGAAAACGAACCTCCCTTGAAGCCTTCTTCCCTTGAAACGTCGGAGGTTCGTTCTCAAAGTTTTACACTATTAAGCTCCGTTTTAGTAAATTTATAATGACACTATTGAAATCCAGCATTCACGTATATGTTTAAATGATACAGGCGCGCCGGTAGCCGGCAGTCCGGTGTCGCTGGGCGTCCTGAGCGGACGCAGCAGCAGCGCGGCGCGCTGCGCGGGCACGGGGCTGGCGCACGCGCACGTCGGCAAGGAAGCCGCCTTCACCATCCACTGCGCCGACCACGCCGCTCCCACCGTGCAGGTTATTCAATTCCCATATATTAATGGGAAATTATTAATTGCCTAGCAATATATATTGAATTGCGCAGCAAAAAATCTAAATAGACAATGTTTTGATGCGTATTTTTATTTGTTTGCTGTGCAAGTCATTATTTCAGTTAGGTTATGGTAATTTTTTGTTGTGCCTCAAATACTACCCTATATTAATTAATCTATGAGGCACGTAAAGAGCAGCCACACACACACCAACGGTCATGTATTTCTATCCATACCCACTATAGTCTGACAAGCAAACGATCGCAGCAACAGTAGGACATAAAATCTGAAACTATAACCATCCCTTTTTTCGGGGTGGTAATACTAGCGTAAAAAAAGACAGTCTGATGCTCTCTAACATACTGTTACTGCGTTCGATAGCTTGTCACACTATATTTCAAGTGTGTTTGCAATTTCGATTATTTCATTTGCCGCTCCCAAAATGGCGAGACATATAATATCCATCTCGCATTTCGGAAATGACTTATTGTCGTGTGCGTTTCTTCTTTTTACTGTGTCACAGTGGCGGAGCGGTCATAGAACTCGATTCCTGCCGTCTTTTTTCCTTTGCGTGAACTAATCTGGCACATTTATTCTTAACGACTCAATATTTTGACGCTCCACCGTGCGTGTGTGAGAACCTAAGTATATATTATTAAGATGATTTTCCATAAATCCTGACATTGGCGTATACTGGTTTGTCAGATAAACAGATTCTGGTTTTCATAGCAAATCAGTCTATCCAAAAATGTGTCGTTTAACTTCAAACTCGGGTAAATCCATTCGACCCTCTCAGCAAATATCTACCTTATTACCTTTTCTTAATACCAAAATCGCATTATTTGACAGATGGATTTACCCGAGTTAGATGTTAAGCGACTCAAATATAAGTTACACTACATAACCACGTTGAATGTTTAAAATAAGACAATTTGTATAAAAAGCGAGTATAATAAATAATACTCACTTTTTCATACACAAGTACTTGTATACAATTGTTTGTGCCACAGCGTTAGTTTTTAAGCACTGCGATTGTTAACAACTTATTTACGCTTGAACTGCATAGTCTTAACCATCGTTTACACATTCGATTTATTTAATAAACTTTAAACTCAAAAGTTTGATTGTGGTACGATAGTGGTACAGTAACTTTAGCACTGGTAAAAGTAAAAGTTTACGAATGGTCAGTTGCAAATTAATTGGGGTAGCATTAATATAACTATATGCAATACGAATTATATTGTGTTACTGCTAAAAATGCGAATTTATTTCACCTGCTATTGCGAAAGACACCCTAACAACAAATCTTTAAAATCGGAGTTATATAAACTTATACGCACGCCAATATCGAAGGTTCCTTTCTTAAACTGAAACGATTTTTTATCTCTGCTCAGGTTGAGAAATTAACCGAAGGCAAGGATGAAGACGCAGAGTCCTCGGGGCTACTGGAGTGCCGCGTGGTGGCGGGCGCGCCGCGCGAGTGGCTCTGCGCGTATATACCGCTCGTCGTCGGTCTCTACGAAGTGCGAATATTTACCGCCACCGGGCCCTTGCCTGGCAGCCCGTTCTCTGTGAAGGTAAGGATAGAGCTCCATTAAAGAACCCGTTTACGTTTTACTAGCCTTGCGCTTTTTCCACTTTAGTAACCTGTAAGTACTAAACTGAATAGGGATGACGACTACGTTGAAAAACTATTATTCTAATTAGTCCGTCAGTTAGATTATCTAAAATTATTAGACACGTATTTTTTCTTTTTTCAATTTAACTAAAATTGACGAAGATAAAGAGCATCAAAGTTCCGGGGTGGGGGCTTGTGACGTCACTCCTAGGTAAGAATTGTACCTAGTAGTGACATTACGCGAAACTTGAACGCACTGTATTTTTGTCATTTGTTATTTGACGAACAAAAGAAAAAATACTTGTACAATATTTTTTTATAATCTAAAAGACGGACGAAATAGATTTTTTCAGTCGTCTAGCCTATTAAAGTTCACACTTTTCGTGCAGGTCATAGACACATCCGCGATCGTGCCCGTCGGCGGCTGGGGCGCGGACAGCTCGGGCCGCGTGCGCGCGCCGTCCAAGCTCGTGCTCGACACCAGCAACGCCGGCCCCGGCACGCTGGAGTGCCTGCTGGCTGGCCGACACCAACGTAAGTTTTATTACGTGCAACATGACTTTATATGAAGCCACCCCTACTCGTTTAAATATACTTAATTTGAATGTATATATTTGCTTGTCGGTTACTCGATTCATCTTTGATTTGAACAAGGTTAGTATAGTGAGACCATGACACAACAAAACCATGACGTCATTCTAGACACCACTATTGGTTTGACTAGGAAAGAATAAAGGTATAAAATAAATAAATAATTTAGGCACGTGTGAATTCTTTCCACTATGAGTGTGACAAAGGTAGCGTTGAAAATGTCTGGAAAAAATCCAATTTTTTCCCAGACGACTCGTTTTTTTTGGATTCTTTAGGAAAAAAATCAATGAAAGTTTCCGCTCTATATTTCAACTCTAAATCAATGTACATTAGGTCTAATTTACGCCTACAACCGGGCTACATCCATGAATGACATTGAGGAAGAAACAATTGAAACAGATGAAAGGAGTGACAGTGATAGTGAAATTATTTATTTCTTAAAAAACCCGAAATCTTCGGAAAAAAAACGGAAAAATTGATTAAATCATGAAAAAAACATTCGATTTTTTCCGGCATTTTCAACGCTAGACAAGGGTCCTTATTCCTGGGTCATAAACGGGCAGAAACAATCTTTTTTATGCCAGTTGGTTTGTGTCACTCAAAAACAGAAGCGAGTATTTTATTGCTACCGACAAAATTGATTCGCTAGACTATAATTTTTTCATCACACCTGCTCGTAAATTGTGATATTATATGCAAGCATACTTACACTTAAAGAGCTGTATTATTCCCATGGTTTTAAAGGATTCTCATACTACTTTACCGCCCGCCCGGAGCTCGCGGAGGACCTGCCCCGCACGCGCTCGCAGCACGTACTCACTCCGGAGTACTGTGGACTGTGCAACTACACTACCGCTGATCATTATTGTTTCTTTACCTATATAGAGTTTATTTATTTCCTCGCAAATGTGATGAAAAACATTGTGTGTACCACGGGCAGTAAGGGGATTACTAACTCGGGTCATTTAAAGCCCTCCGCCTACGGCGTCGGGCTTCAATATACCCTCGTAAGTAATGCCCTTCTTACCGCCCTAGATGCACAATGTACTATTACCACTACATCTCCACATTGTATTGTGCATTACATGTTTTTCATACAGGTGTGGAGACAGTGTCGGGTCGGGCCGTAGTCACGCTGACGGCAGCCGAGGGCGTGAGCGGCGAGCAAGAGTTGGAGTTGACGTACAACGGCGCGCTGGTGGGCGGGGCGCCGCGGCGCGCGCTCGTGTCGTCCGGCAACACGGCGGACCGCGTCACGCTCGCCGGCCGAGGGCTGGCGCACGCCGCACCGCACACGCCCGCTGTCTTCACTGTTGGTGAGCATCTGAACGTAATCCTTTGCCATCTATGAGGATAAAGGGCAGGTGACATTGACATTTATATGGTCGCGTTCATGGATAAGGAGCAAAAATTGTGTTCCGTGATAGTGTATGTACCTAAATTGTAAATTTCCTATTCTTTGTATTTTCTTTTCTGTTATTGTTATATTTTCTATGTAAGTGTAAAAAAAAAAATATGTTCCTAATGTTATTCGTAACTTTTTGTGTTATCTGTCGTGGCATCACTGAATGGGCCTTACGGAAGACCAGCGCCGGCTTTTAAGGCGGCAATATGCTGAGTTGGGTCCATTTTGTGATGCACACACAACTTTCTTTTTTATATTGTTTTGTCTTTATGTCTGTTTATTGTGATCGTCACAAATAAATTTATTTCTTTCTTTCTTTCTTTTCTTTCTTAAACACACAGCAGTTTTCGAGTTTCGAATACCAATATGTCAACTCTTTCGCGCTACGCTCGTAGCTGGTGTACGCTCTTTTCCGCATAGTAGAGAAAAACGCGTACGAACAGAGACCCCACTTGGCGTTAGGAGTCCGCCAACTGGGGTCTCTGTTCGTAGGTCGTAAAAGTGTTAAAAATGAAGTATTACTATTGATCAACATCTCAGCTAAGCAGAAGAGACAGCATACAGCAGAGTTGACTTGTGAGAAAACAGGACAGTTGGAAAGCTGTGGGTTGTAGCGCTGTTGTTTGGCAATGTGTTGCACTTACGCTCACAAAAGATCTTATTTTTAAGGTGACTTTGAATCAACAGTGGCTAAGAGTGATTCTTAACGAATATTCGCCATATCCCACCAGAATATCTAGTGCATGCTGTTGAAGGGTTTACCCTTGTTTTTCAGACGGAAGTGCAGCAGGCCCGGGCGCTCCTGAAGCGTCACTGACATCAGCCGAGGGTGACAACGTGCCCGTGGCGCTGGCGGCGGCCGGGCCGGGACTCTGGCGCGCCAGCTACACGCCGCGCCGCGCCGGCGACCACCAGCTGAGAGTCACCTGGGCGGGCCGGCTCGTCAAAGGTACTGTTAACTTGTTCCAGTATTCATTTAGACTGCGGGCGGTGCAATTGTTCAAAAAACAATAAATCATTTATTCAAAGAACCCGGTTTTATAAAAGAGGGCTAGGCCTAGTCGCAGTACACAAACTAAAAGTTATGCATAGACTATGTTCATAAATACTCAGGCTCCATTATCGATATACATATCGCGGACGCCACTGTTTTCCCAAAGGACTACAATATGGGGTTCTTCAAAAAAGAAGTGTTAAAGTTTTTAAAGGGTCGGCAACGCGCATGTAACACCCTTGGAGTTGCAGGCGTCCATAGGCTACGGTGACCGCTTACCATCAGGCGGGCCGTATGCTTGTTTGTCACCGTCGTAGTATATATATAAAAAAATTACAGACAATTTTTTTACAATAATGTAAGATATTGTCTTCTGTTCCCGCGATTGTTATTCATTGAAATTAAACACTTTAGAACGGATTAATCGCGTTTATTAACACCATGATCCTACGTTTCGAGCCCTTTACAGCACTCGTTTTCACAGGGTTAGGATGACTGAGAGAATGCGAATTCTCCCCGTCAATCAAAAAAGCTACTTGTGCAAACTACCTACATACAAAAATAATTTAAAAATAAAAACAAAGGTTGGTCTACAATGCCCAGAGGGGTTTATAAAGCTAGTAATACAATCCGAATCGCATCGCGATTAATCCGTTCTAAAGTGTTTAATTTCAATAATTTGCGTACAGGATGTCCGTTAACGGTGAACGTGACGGCGGGCTCGGAGAGCGGCGACGCGTCGCGCGTGGTGTGCTCCGGCGCGGGGCTGGCGGGCGGCGTCGTGGGCCGCGAGATCCGCTCCTGGATCGACACGCGCCGCGCCGGCCCCGGCGAGCTCACGGCGCACTGCACCGGCCCCAACAAGGTGAGCTATGTCGACGGCGTATTCACCCCCCCTCTCCCCGTGCAATGAGGATTACCTAGGGAATGCAAAAACCGGTAGTTTTTCAAAACCGGTAAATTACCGACTATGGCAGATGAAAACCGGTAAACCGGTAAATTACCGGTTTCTATTGTGTTAAATAAAAAACAGCATTTTCATGCAAATCATTTATAAAACCACATACCTATTTATGTAAATCTATAATAAAATAATAATATTAGTTTTGGGGGAAAAGTAACAGAAGTATTTTTATAATAAAAAAACTTTTTTTTTCCAAAAATCTTAAGCTTTGTTGTTTATAATATGACAATTATCTTGAAGATGACGGGATGTCAGTATTGCCATTGCCACTTAAAAATACTATTGCTAATCAAATCCGTTTCAAAACCACGGAAATGCTTAGTATTGCTTTTGGCCTATTGAAGATGCCGCTTCTACCAGTTGTGATCTACCGTGGCGGCCTGGCAACCCTTTATAAATCATTACTAATTCCCGTTGCGTCCAGAAAGTTCCACATTATTTGGTGTGTAATGTTGTGTGCCTCATAAGGTTGCAGTAGGTATGAGCCTACCAACACAGGTAACTACCGCTCAGACTTTGTGTCTTTTGAGCCCTAGCAGCTCTTTAGGATTTTTGTTGTTGAACCCTTGGATAAGAGCTTTTGAATGTGTTTCCTTTGACGGACTTCAACTCTGCGCTTGCTCTCATCTTTTCCCGGTTGTTCAGCAGAGAATATTGTCTCTCCCCTGTTTGGTGACTCCGCAAAACCGGCAGAACTCACAATTTCAAAAGTTACCTTATATCTGAGCAGATGCGACAGTTGTCTCTTAAGTTTTTGTACGAACGTAGGTATATCATAGTTCTAATCGAATTCAAAATTTTAAGGATTCTTCTACTTGTTTGGCTAAATTCAACATACATAAATCAGCAATATCAGCATATTCTATCATTAAACATTGTCTTTTTGTACCAAAATTCACCCACGTTCTTCGTGGTTCACATTTTGGAAACACCCCGGTTATATCTCTAAATTGAACAATTCAGTTTTAGAAACCCTCACCTCCGTTCTGAATATATATTTTGGGGATCTATATCGGAATATTCGGAATCCCTAATTTTTTTTACCCTATTTTGCATTACCTAATACTGTTTGACATTATGATAATTTGTCCTAAACTCATATGTCCTAATATTGTTTACCCTAACATTGTTTTAACCTAGTTTTCTAACAGCGATTCGACTCTCTGTGAGGTTACAGTTCTAACATAACATAACCGACTTTTCGAACAGCGGTTCGGTTCTATGTGAAGTCGTTTTTAGGTAATAATTCGCCATCTTTGGGCGGGAGCATCTGGATACTAGCTCGGGCCCTTTGACTCGATCCAAAGACGTGTTGTCCAAATAGTCAACGATCCCAAACTCACAAGCGATATCGAAACCTTAAGCCTAAGCAGAGACTTCGCCTCCTTATGTGTGTTCTATCGCTTGTACAATGAATTGTGATCTGAGGAATTGTTCTACCACATATATTCCTCCACCGCACCGCTCGTCGTCGGCAAAGTGTTCACCCGCATACCCTGGAGCCTAAATGGTCTCGTACCGTGCGGTTTAAGAGGAACTTCCTCCCGCGGACGCTCCGGTTGTGGAATGAGCCCCCCTGTCGCTGTTTTCCCAGAGGACTACAGTATGGGGTTCTTCAAAAAAGGAGTGTTAAAGTTATTAAAGGGCGTACATAGGCTACGGAGTTTGTCACCGTCGTAGTATGAAAAAAATAGTTAAGGATTTTGATCATTAGGATAAAACAGTTAGGGCAAGTGACTTTAGGACAAACGATGTTAGGGATGTCGAGGGAGACCCACATTTTGGCGATAGCTCATGGACCCAGGCTAGCTTCCCTAGTAGGTTTGGTTTGGTGGCCTGGGCATCCGAAATATTTCCAGTGGCACTACCGGCATTCTTTGCTTTCGGTACAAGGTGCGCAGAGCCTTATCGGGAAAAATTTAACCCCTTCCATAGGGGTCCTCGAGGCCGCGCATTGTTCCGAGGCCAAGAACGTATGGTACTTAACATGCCCCAACACTGACCCGCCAGTCAACCCTTGTTCGTAAAGACAATGAGATGAGCCCATCTGTCGTCTTACTGGCAAGGGGCTGCTAGATACGGCACTTAATCCTACAGATCGGGCTTGTCTTATTGCCATCGCAGAGTGGGAATCAGGTCTATGGTACAGGCTACAGGCATTCCCATCACCATCCATAGGCACTTTGCTGGACAATACCACTGTTCGGTTGGCCACCTGTCTGAGGATAGGTGCATCAACAAACGTGCCCCATCGTTGATATGCGGGGCCATCGTCGATGATCTGGGTCACCAGTCACCGGAGTGCTGGGAGAATCCCTCACCATAGCAGCATCGACAAAGTCATCCGAAGGGCCCTCGTCAGTGCTAAGGTACTGGCAGTCCTCGAGCCCAGGGATGATGGCAAGTGGCCCGACGGAATGACGTTGTGGCCTTGGAGTATGGGTCGTCCTATTTTCTGGGATGCTACTTGTGTAGATACCCTGGCGCCATCCCATTTTCCAGGCACCAAAGATTATGCTGGTGCGGCTGCATGCTCCACCGCAAACCACAAGTGTCGCAAATATGCCATCCTTGGTAGCGGCTACATATTTGCGACCGTGGGGCTCAAACGGTCGTCGTCTTTATAGGGACATTCCCTCGTGCCTGGTTGAGGCTTTTGGTGACCAGAGGGCTGGCCACTATTTTTCCCAACGGATCAGCATTGCTATCCAACGGGGCAATGCGGCCAGCCTGCTAGGGGCCTTGCTTAGCTCTGAGGACCTGGGCCTATTTTTTTTATTTGTTGGTGTTTTTTTTTACGGATTATAATATATTTGCTTATTTGTTGTTTGTGGTGTGATAAATGAAAACTACCATTTTAAATCTTATTTCTATCATTCAATAAATGTACATAATCATTAAATGTACAAGTACGAGTATCTTAATTAAAATAATATGTAGCCCTGTAGTTCAATTTGTCCTGAAAGTGAGTTTTATCAAATAATTTCCAGTACAATTAGGTTTCGGTAAAAAACCGGTTTCAGCATAGATTTACCGGTTTTTTACCGACCCCAAATCTGGCCGGTTTACCGGTAAACCGGTTTACCGGTAAACCGGTTTGCATTCCCTAGGATTACCGCGAGTCGATTCGCCGCCAGGGGCGCTAGTGGAACGTGGGTCCTGCGGGAACATAAAAAAAAAATTAATACATTACTCTTAGATGGCATCTTGGATACAGTCAACCAATTGGAACCCTAGGCCACTGTAGGACTATATCATAGTGACGCTATAAAGCAGATTGTAAGAAATCTCTTACTGCTTGTCATTTTGACATGGTTCTAGAGTGGCCTAGGGTTCCAATTGGTTGACTGTACCTATGTACCTATGTTTATATCTACATATGGTTAGATGTTAATGTAAGCTCCATCTCACGAAAGCAACTAAGCATTGGCAACAAGTTTGGATACCTACAAGTGAGCATTGTAAGTGTATAATTTAATTTAGTACTTACCAACATAAATAATACTGTACAATGTATGAGTAGGTATAACATAAAAATTGTTATTTTGTTAAGAGCGCACTATTCGCGCACAAACTGTCCTCAGTTTGGCGAAGGAATATGTATACTTAGCCACGTAAGTTTTCTTTTGAAACAATAAAAAAAAACGTCACTTTGACATTTCTCTCATACTAACAGGACCCACGCATGAGTGGCGCCACCTGGTGAGCGACAATACGGTAACTCCCATTAAAGCTTAGCACTGCGTCAAAATGACTCAGTGTTATAACTGTATATATTTAAAGCAACAAGAAAACTAATTGGTTTATCGAATTCTCGCATCCATGAAAAGCGCTGAAGAAAGTATGTCAACATTTGAATGTCGTTCAGGTGGCGTACTGCGAGCTGTACGAGCACGGCGACGGCACGTTCACGCTGAACGTGAAGCCGGCAGAAGCGGGCCGGCACGTGCTCAGCGTGCAGTTCGCCGGCGACCACGTGCCCGGCTCGCCTTTCGTGCTCAAGGTTGCCGGGGCACCCGACCCCTCCAAGGTATGTATAGCGAAATATCCTCTGCATACCAAATCCCGAACACTGTTTCAACGTGGCCACTCTGGTCCCCTTGAACTTGCCTAATCGCACCCCACTCATGTCACTCATCTAATTAATTCCATAATGAAAAAGAACAAGCTAAGACCGTTTCCTTGTACTCCACTATTACATATTACTTTCTTAGTCTAAGCAAAAGTGGTGTATCAGATGATATGATGGTCATAACTTGTTTTGTTGTATGATGGCTGATTCTACACTAGTCCTTCAGAAAAGATGCCATATATTTGTTATTACCCCCGATTACACTAAGCGCGGCGTAATTTATGAATACATTTATGAAGAACGTGTCTTGTGAACCAGAGTACTAACTTTGCAGAACCATGTCTAAGCATAATGTCGAACAGGTCCGCGTGTACGGACCGGGCGTGGAGCCGGGCGTGCTCGCGACGTTCCAGTCGCGCTTCCTGTGCGACACGCGCGGCGCCGGCGCCGGCCAGCTCACCGTGCGCGTGCGCGGGCCCAAGGGCGCCTTCCGCGTCGAGATGCAGCGCGAGAACCAAAAGGACCGCACCATACTCTGCAAGGTACAATCACCTGCAATAGTCTTCTTCGTAGCGTTAACTCAGGGAACTAATCCCGAGATTTGGCGTAATCGCTAGTTTTACGAAAGGGAATGCCATCTGACCTTTCATCCCAGAAGGTAAACGAGGCCTTGAGGATTGAGATTAGTCCGGTTTCTTCACGATGTTGTCCATCACATAGAAGCAATTGGTAAATATCAAAAGATATTTCGGACGTTCCGAAAAACTCATTGGTACGAACCGGCCACCAACGCTTCCGCTAGTCACCTGCAATCGTATCTTCCGCTATGAAGGCGGCAAAAATATCTGATACTATCTTATTTGTACAACCATTAGAGCGTGTCACATATTTTTGCAGCCTTGATAGCTCTAAATACTATTGCAGGTGAGTGTACAACGAGTAAAACTATAGTGTGACAAGCAAGCGAGCGCAGTAGCAGTAGGATAGAGAGCATCATACTGTATTTTTCTTACGCTGGTATTACCACCCCGAAAAAAGGGAAGGATGGATATCGTTTTTTTTTTGTTAGACTCAGTTGCCTTTTAAAGAATACTTAAATCAAATGTGACTTTCATAAATATACCCTTGGTATATCAACATGTGTCTATGAAGAATGATAACCGGAAGAAATGCCAAAATATCAATTCTGGACTCCACTCAATTAAATTATTATACCTAAGTACATTTTATTATCTTAATTGTTCATTGTTTTGTTTATAACGTAGACAAGTACAAGTATGTAGAGTATAAAAGTCGAGAATCGAACACTATTTCCATATTTCTTAGAAATCATATCATGATCTCTGTCGGGACTCGAACCCGCGACTCTGGGACTCTGCTAACTGAACTACGGAGGCCACACCCGTTGCCACGAATTTCTCCACCATATCCCTCTTATGCGCCTTAGATGGGCGCTTAGCAACATCTACCGTAAGAAAGTACTTCTTTCCATATTGTAAAGTCGATAGTTTAATATAGTATCTGTTCTGTGTCCAGTTCTCCCCCACGGAACCAGGTGACTACCGCGTGGAGGTGCGGTGGGCAGGCCGCCACGTGCCCGGCTCGCCCTTCCCCGTCATGATCTTCGACACGCAGGAGGAGCTACGTCGGTACATACAGGCCAACAGCGCTTGACCCATCTACTAACCCATACGATAATATTAGCCTAAGGGTTCATATTATTATATAATGTTTCAATTGTATAACGAATCAAATTTATTCGAGCGATGTAACATGGCGTGTCAATGGCGGCTAGCATTAGTAACCGTAGCTTAGTCCCGCTTTTTTAAAACGGTGCGGCGACTAATATAGACTACCTTTTGCTAGTCGTCCGGCTAGTATTACTAGCGGTATTGTAGTCAAATGATAGGATACTTTTTTATAATATTAACGAGTACTTTTATTCCGTCCAATACATTTTAATTCCAACTAGAATTTTAAGCCATAAAAAGACATATATTGGAATTTATGGCCTCTGGTAGATAATAAATTAATATGTTTTTAATTAATTTTATAACACCTTTAAGGGCCTTTAAGGCGATTTTATTGAATTTTAATTAATTGACAATAAAATGTATCGCAAAAAGAGGAGACAGTAATTAACTTTTCATCTGCAGGGATCGTTATATATTTTACACTAACACTTAATTTTTAAACGATAGTTATTAAAATAAAAGATGCATAATAGATTTGTTTATTGTTAATATTTAATTTATTAATGGTAGCTAGTAGTATACAAACATGTAACTTAATGTAACTAACGAAAGTATGTGTTTCTTGTTATAGCCCTGACGAGCGGCTCGCCGCTCGGCCGGGCTAGTCTACTGATCAGTTCAGTTACTAATTTGTTAATAAATGGAACTTAATTACATTTATGTATTTCACTTTACCTCAACCTCCATGTAGAGTCAAACCACGTTGTCTCTTCCGAGCAAATTAACCGTCAAACTTTAAACCTTCATATATATATCATACAAACTGATTTCTGAATAACAAAAGTAGCGTAACAAAGCTAAATGCTAAGTTGGTGAGATTCACTAAAAGTGTTTATGAAACACTTTTAGTGAATCTCTACGGTAAAAGTAACGCCGCAAATAGTACTGTTGAACGTGATTTGCTACGCGTACCCGAACAATAGAGTAGTTTCAAAATTAGTTTGTGGTTGACAGATCATTTTCATCCATGTACAACGCGTTCAGAAGTGCATGGGCAATTTATGAATGAATTCATTCATGCAATTTAGAACACGATAGTACTTAATTTTTTTTTTTCACAAACATAAAGTAGAATGTCTAAACCATCTTCCACGTAGGCACAGCTACGATGCTTTCCCACTATGTCGTACAGTCAAGTGTAAAAATATGGTGGTGCACATCTTGTCTCAAAAATATGTCCCATAGCACCTTATGCCGGTGTAATAAGAGCGTAGTACCATATTTATGAGTCGATTATGTCGAACCATATTTTTGCACTTGACTGTACCAACAGATAGTTCTGCATCGTTGCCAGTATTTTTAAATAGATGGATGCCGTCTTGCCGCGGCTTGTATGTTTACATAGGACGGTACAATTACTATCGTTACGTTACGTTACAGAGTAGTCGGAGTTCTAATGCACGACACCTTGCACTCTGCGACTATGCGCTGACACTAGGTAGTCCTGTGTGGATTTAGACCGGGAGCCATCGAGAACCAACTGTCGTTTAGAGGGAGGAACGAGGGAAACTTTAGTCCGCAGCGCTTAGTATTTCTAAATCAGCGCGTAGTCACAAAGTGCAAGGTTCGCATACAACTAGAGTGGGAACACGGTCTAACGCGCTGTACATGGCTAACGCGGTCATGCGTGGCCTATCCTTCCGGCTTAAGCCGGAACACGACGCTCTGGCGGTCCGGAAGCGGCTGGTGCGCGCCCAGCTGCACCCGCAACGCGTCCAGGCTCTGCCACAGCTGCTGCATCTGCCCGAATATGATCACCTCCAGCCGCTGTATCGAGCTGTGTAGCTCTCCTGTCGTATAACAAGCCGATTAAGGTGCCGTGAGATCAACGAAAAATACCGTGTCAGGGGGTGAGGTTGGCAGCGGGCGCGGAGAGCGCCCCGCTCGTCTCCCCCCGCGCGCGCGTATTGTAAGATAGCGCAGTAGTGGCATAAACAGTACTACATCGAATTGGACTGTAAAATGTATTTTATTAGAAAACCAAATGCTTTTAGCAGTCTGGTACCTATGTCCACCACTAGCGTTCTCAAACTGCGCTATTTTGGCGCCGAAATCCTTTATTTAGATTTTTAATACTTATGCTACTTCCACACCTGATACGGAGATAATGAAACGTCACACTTTGAAATCTAACGAGCAATACATTGCTTCACGGCCCACATTGTAGGGCGTAGCAAAGAAATTGACAGAAATACCTACACATAACATGACCCTCCTTTTGCCGTTGGGTAAAAACCAGACTGCAGTAAATATTACTCATCGATCTTTGAAAAGAGATTAGGCTAATTTCACTTAACCCTTTGAACGCCCGACAGCGAAAGAATATGTATTCTGTCGATTGAGTAAGCTGTGGGCTGTAGCCGTCATTAGCGTCCGTGGCAAGACTTTCCGATGACGACCACAGCCACAGCCGACTATGGCGGTCAAAGGGTTTAAATACGAAGATTTATTAATGATCGTCGTAATGATGTTTGAAGATCGTCGTTATCAATCAGTTAATCGTTGTTAACTTTTTTCAATTACCCGACGATAAATCTGAAATATTTATCGCTCCCTACTGTAATATTTCTTGTGAGTGCCTATTGTTTTTGTGGGACCTAGTTGGCTAGTCAAAGGCTGGTGAAGTGGTGAACCAGTTGGCTTAGAGCATAGACAACGGGAGTAAGCTTGTATGACATTTTCTATACAGAAATATACTGTCGATTTTTGCATGTCAGTTCATACAATGATTATGATATTTCTGCATTATATCTTCTTTAGATTGAGGGGAAATAGTACGAAGGTAACTCCTTTTGTATTGAACTTAATCCCATTCGGTTACCACAAACCATATGTGATATGGCGCCCTATAAATGCCATCTCGTTAAGCTGTCAAAGTTCAAGGTTCTCTTTTTGATTTATCAACAATTAGCAGCAATATGACGCAAAGAGAACTCTCACATTCCTTTTTTTTTACCAAAGTACTTGCAGTCGGTATTTTACAAAGTATTCTACTGAGCGTATACTTACTTGAAGTAACGACTCCATGCAGCCTCCTGGTGATGGTGGCGTTAGCCGTGGCGTTCACCTCGAGCGTCTTCACCGAGCACATGGCGCGCGCCTCCTCGCGCGGCCCGCTGCCGTGGTACGTCCCGTTCCGCACCTCCACGTACGGCTTGGCTCCTTCGCGCCCATTACTCACCATGTACTCGTACCGCGGCCCGCGTGCCGCTATGAATAATAAACATTCAGGTAATATGTAATTCAACATGGGCATTTCATTTCTTAAGTATTAGTAGCGATTCGGACGTGATATACGGGATTACATAAGACTTGATGATCATCTTTAATCGATACGCAACCAACTGTGTTGTGAAAGAACTACACTATTCTTTGGAAATTATACATGGTGGGGACGAATAACCCAGACAACTTTTACCATACAATCCTGTCTCTAAAAATTAACAAGTTGAAAACTAGGCCTAATTAAGCAAAATTCACATAGTCAGTCTTCGTTGTCAGTTGTCAAGGTACCTATACGTGTTAGGTACCGTACAGGTCCTTCGTCTACCGTCCCCGCGAATTACCGGGCTATTATGTACCTACATACTTAGATAAGTTCCTACTTCCCTCACCCTCCCTATATTAGAGCCCGCGAATTACGGGACTTGGTAACGAAGTGTTACAATTTTTACGTCGTTACGACTGACATTAATTTCATCGACATTCCGCGCCAGCTTTAGTGAATCGATCTGTACCTACCTAACGGAACGAAATCATAATGTTTCGTTCAGAAAATTACTCAATGAAAACTGCATGATATATGGTTTATATGACATTACACTCGTGACCTATATCCAAAAATGTTCAAGCACAAATTGGCCAGGGTATTCGAGCCCACCAAGTATGTATGGTACTCACGCGTTCAATAGTGCATGGGCAGTTTATGAATAAATTCATTCATAAACTGCCCATGCAATTTTGAACGCGATAGTACGTCCTGTAACAAAAATACTGATGACGTTGAAGGGTCACCAATGTCGTATAAATAAAATGATCAAATATGAGCATACTATGTACAGTTGTACACATTATTAGTGCCTACTCTAAAAAGGTTTTCTTCTTCCGTATCAGCATCGCAATACAAGGAGGAAATCGCCGCCAGTATCCTAAGTAAAATGCGTCAAGGACCTATTTTAGATTTAAGGTAGGTAGGGGTAGGTAGTTAGGTAAGTTACACTTACTGGATATATTTTGAAAATAAATGTTATCATTCTAGAAGCTGGAGATAAATGATCAGCATCTCAGCTTGACAAACCTGTTAAATCGTAGACAAACGAATGAAGTCTTATTTGGATTCTGTCGATATCAATGTGCGATTTATATTTTTTTTAACTTGTCATAGTAAAATTGGTGACACTGGTCATCCCCTGCAGAGTTAAATGGAGCTTTTTATACTCGTAGTCGTATATCATACCAAAAAAAAAGATATGCTGTGCTATACCCGGACTTCCTCTTTTTGAACAGTTTGGACGGCAATTTTACCGGCCAAGAGCATGTCGGGCCATGCGCAGTATAGTGTTCCGTAGTTTACCGTCCGTCACAATAGGCATTCTAAAATTTAATTACCATGTCATCAATATGCTTATAATAAATTAACAATTCGATAATACTTTCGATCACAGTTGCAAAAAAATTGCAAAGTTATACTTATACGGTTAAATTAGAAACTTAATTCAGAAATTATTTTGTACATTTTTTCAAAAACCGTTCAACTAATCAAGTTCAAAATATTTTTTCAATAAAGTTCTTATTAAGTTCCACTTTTGTAATTTTATATAATACTTCAAAAGTTAGAGGGGGGGGCACATATTTTTAAACTTCTGGAGCGATTATTTCCGCAAATATTTACTTTATCAAAAACTGTTTTCAGAAACCCCTCCTTATTTTTCAAATACCTATCCAATGATATGTCACACTCTAGGGTTAAAACGAAAAAAAACATCCCCCACTTTCCGTGTACGGGAGGTACCCTAAAAAAATAATAACCACTTTTTATTTGACCACTTTGTTGGCGTGACCGATTTACATATTCGTACAAAATTACAGCTTTCTAGTACATACAGTCACTGAGATTATCCGCGGACGGACGGACGGACGGACAGACAGACAGACTTGGCGAAACTATAAGGGTTCCTAGTTGACTAAGGAAACCCTAAAAAGGTGAGTGTTCAAACTATTGTAGGATGTGGTAAATATATCGACCCGCAATATTTATAATAGTTCTTCAGAACTGTTATAAATAACTATAATCTGTGGTTATATTTTTTCCATGCCTAGTTTAATGAATGAGGATTCTAAGCAATTTAGCAATATCTCTATATATAAATTCAATCACAGCATTATCGTATTAGTAGATTTAATACATAGTTTAATGTATCTACTTATCTAAAGTAATACAAGGTTATCGGAGAATATTTTAGATATGCGGCGACACTAAAAGTTTTTTTGGGATATCAATCATAGGGCATAAATAATATCAAAGAATAAACAACTAGACTAGGCAATTATAATAGTTAAACAAGCATTTCTTAATTTTTCGTTTTCAAAGCTTTCACTTTTCGATCCGACCCCGGTTGAAACCGAAAACGTCTGCGGCGGTGAAAAAGAGTTAGGCAGTTTACAGTTTTACACACCTCTTCGGTTTAGCAACTTCTGCTGTAGATAACATGATCCGGTACTAGGTACGATATACTCGTATAAGTACTAGCACTACAAAGGCAGTTAATTTTAAAACAGCTCGGTTGCCAATGCTACCTTTGAGATTTTAGTTAAATATATTGCTTAAGATTAGGTAGCCCTAAGTAATATTAGTGGGTGTTCTGGACGCAAGCACACAAACCTAGATAAAATAAGGCGAGGATACTTACAGTGTGAATAAACTGGAGCAGTGTCGAGATGACTCACCGAAATGAAAATAATTGCAGTAGAAATTAGATTAGTCCACCACATCGTAGTTTAGTCCATTTAAATAATTTTCACCATGGCCTTTTACATAAAACGATATTTTTTTACTTAATCCTCGATTTTCCATATAATATTTTATAATTAGGTAAATAGGTACCTAAATCAATCCCGATAACTTGTTATTGATTTATTTTATCACGGGTTTACTATCGCTATCTCTACTATTTAATCTGCATGATCTAGCTAATTAATTTATTTGTGAATAGATACGGTCAGAAGATTGTATCATACTGCGCGCCTCGCAAGCGGCTTGTATAGTGTGTATGGTAAAGGGTACGGCGGGACACGGAATGGATTCAGATCGATGGAGACTAAAATATAAGTGGCACGCTGGTGCCGACGATACACGCCTTATGTTGTGCAAAATGGTTGCCTAACCCTCCAAATGTAGGCAGATGCGAGAAACAATCGCGACCTGCTAATTATGGCCAAATATTGATTGAAGCACATTCATTCTCAATATTCAAGCGGCCGAACGAAGTGAGGTCTTATAGTCATCGTAGATTAGAGTTGAGAGCCATGACATTTGGCTGGCGCTTAGTTTACACGTTGTACTTAAGACGAGTTGGTAGGGTTGCCCTGTTCATTTAATATAACCTAGGGACTACATCAATATAAAATATGCATTTCCCTTATAGATTGCAAACGGGGATGGAGCGGTATCGGTACCATGAGTTGCCCGCAGTCTCTATCGACTCGTGTTAAGTAAAACTCATGCTAAGCACACGTGTCATCAAGCCACATATGTTTATCGAGAAATAAACAGTTCAAACAAATTAATGCAGCTCCAATAATTGAAAATTTATTCTCTAGCGTACAATGGCTTGTGGCACATATACTGGCCCCTCATACTGACATTACAAAAGGTAATTTGGGGAAACTGGCTAAATAAAACCCCAGGACCAATCATTTTGGGGAAATGGCTCTTTACTGGTGAAACTGGCTGTAGAAGTCTCTTATTCGTATCTCGTATACCACTAAGATGAGTAGATTCTCATCTTATTTTTGCTTAACGCGAAACGTTAAATCTCGCATAACTCCCAAGTAAGTGTAGGTATCACTGTGGCTAGATGTATGTACACATGTTTATAGGGAATTAACTCATTTGTTTGTACATGAGGTAGTACCTATATCCAGTACGAGTACGAGTAGTAGCTCGTAAAACGACGAGGTTCACGGCCTTTACGAAAATAGTACATCTTTCAGCTAATACTAATAATGGTTTCGTTTGGCATACATACATCAGCGCGGATGGACCAGATGGAATTTGTATTAGTTATCGGTTTACTTCCAGCTGGTTTTAACAGTAGGTATATTGAGATATTGTCGTCTTCTCACGGAGAAAAAGCCCGCTCCGTTTAACATTTTTAGTGTAAGTATTACCTAATAGAATACATACCTATGTGAAAGCTATATTTTATAACTCATTAATAGAAAATAGCTCTTAAAATAATATCATATTCACAGCAAATCATATTGCTGTTAATACTATAATATTGCAAAGAGCACAATTTTCTATTAATAAGTAAAAATAAAAAATTGCCACGCCTTAACTCCGCTTTCGTGTAGTTTCTGTATGTTTACCGTTTATTTAAATCATCCGGCAACTTTCATATTTTGACCCCTCGATACGCTAACGCGGTCGAGGAGTTAATGTCGTACAACTTTTATACTAGGCCTTCAGGTCGCTATTTTAAATTACCTACCATGGACGTCGATGGGCACGTCACGTTTTACCATACATGTAAAACAAGGGACATGACATGACTGTTTCGACTCCTCATATTAGCGTTTTTAGTTGTATTTCAAAAAAAGGGACCGGCTCTGGCAACCTAATAATGCAGTGCTACTAAAAAATGTGTTTTTATTGGTAAATAGAGAAATATGTCGTACGTAAACAACGACAAGCCACATGCCACATGTGTCAATCTAAGTACTCCATTTTATTCTGCTTAATAACTGTATAGATATTGAAACTTATACATATAAGACCTAATCACAAGCGCCTGTAAGTTCAGATTCAGATAAACGAGTAAATTAAAAAAAAAACTTGGCAGGTCAAAGATTTTCCAACATGTCAATTAATTACGGTTCTTATGGGCTTCCTTTCGTCATGCTCCACTTAGGGAGCCGCGGTGTGACCTGATGAACCGACTGTCGACCGTGGATTGTAATCGATTTTCTTAATAATTCAACCATGCCTTCCCGCTAAATACTTCTGGTATATGAGCAGTGTGTTTACCGCGAGTTTGAAATTTACTGTAGAATACTATACTCGCTAGCGTCTACGTCAACTCACTGTCATTGCATCTTGCTCGCACTGGATGGTGGGAGCAAGATGCAACAGTAGATAACAAGATGTAAACGAGACATCGTTAGGGTTCCGTACCAAAATGGTAAAAAAGGTAGGTTTCGCACCTTCCTTTCAGTTAAATATCTCGAGGACAACTTAGGCTACCGATTTGTAATTTAGAATAATTAGGTAGGTATAAACAAAGTAAACCCAGACACATTGAGAGAGGATTGATCATAGATTTTTTGATTGAAAACTGCCCGGTAAAATAGGGCTCTAAAACTAAAATTTTAGTTACTGGGTCATGTGGGGTATCATTTGAAAGGGCTAGATTTGCACATTCTAAAAACAATTTTTTTTTCAATGACTTTTTTTGGTTTGTAAACGTAAACGTTACTAATATGATTTATGTACACAAAATTCATATTATCATAAATATTACGAGAAAAAATAACATTGACAACTTCATTATTTGTAAAAAAAATGTAAACTAAACTTGAAATTTAACCAACTTAGATGGTTTTTTTTTACATTTATATGAAATCATGCTGTAAGTACCGTCTTATACATAAAGTTTAAAAAATTGGTTAACGAGATAATAAATATCAAGAAAAAACAAACTAAGGGCGGATTCGCACTATGTCCGATCCGAATCCGGTCCGTCGTAGCGGTAGAACTATTTCTATGGTAAGTTACGCACTAGAACCGATCTTCGTCATCCGATTTCTGTCCGTCATTCTAGAATCTCCATTCCGGAGAAGATTTTTGACGGACCGAAGTAGCCTTAGTATTATTTGTATGAACGCTCGCGCACTGCGTCCGAGTTAAAACCGAGCTGCGTGCGAGCATAGAGGCAGCGGGGCGGGCGGGGTATGCGGCTGGGTTTCTGGGCGTAAGCAATATCCGAATTCGGTCCGAGTTTTCTATACTTACCCATATTTTCACGGGTTCGGATTGGACTAGTGCGTAAGCAATATCCGAATATTATTACCTATATTTTCACGGGTTCGCATCGGACTAGTGCGTAAGCAATATCCGAATATTATTACCTATATTTTCACGGGTTCGGATCGGACTAGTGCGTAAGCAATATCCGAATTCGGTCCGAGTTTTCTAGACCCATATTTTCACGGGTTCGGATGGGATTCGGATCGGACGTAGTGCGAATCCGCCCTCACGCTTACTAACTCCATGCCGTGCAACGAGTGACCCAATCTGTAGATACGAGTACATGTGGCTGACGTCAAATTACTACTTCTAGGTGAAGTTGCAACATAAAGTTTGTACGGAACCCTCGGTGCGCGAGTCCGACTCGCACTTGCCGGGTTTTTATGTAGATAAATACGATGTTAAACTAAAAAATAAGGTGGTGATTTGTGAACGGCAATAAATATCGTATTTTATCTTACACCGTATGGAATAGTAACTAAGAACCAACATAGGTACTTGAATTTGTCGTCCAAGTTTGACTAGCAATTGCGTAAAGTGTATACCACAAACGACGCATGGTTTATTCAAAAGCTCCTTTTCAGTGTAAACAATAGCCCATCATGTATGCCAATCTGACATGATAATACATCTGAGACAACATTGGGTAAGTCATCCAGGCTGAATCCATGGTCTTAGGCACGCCCCAGCTTTTATTTATATAGTAACAGGCCACACACAATGAAATTTTATCTTTCATCTAAACGTGTCAAGGTCCTTCTGAATGAATACCTTGTGATATCTATAGCCGTTGTTGTATTTGTATTCATTTTTATTGCATTCAATTCAGGGGTATGGGAAACCGTTGATTGAAAAGATAAGTAGTAGGTATTAGGTTTGACTGCGGCTATCTAACTCATAGCTCATCGTTTACCTTTTTAAAATATGTTTTCATTATTTAAAAAGCAATATCCGTTTACCACACACGGATATAAGGCGTGTAGGTTTTGCTACTACGTTTACAACGTGGATACTCAAACAGATAATGAAATCCTGGTTTCGTAATTTCATGATAACACTAACCTCTACGTTAATCTTTAACCCACATATATAAACCTCAGGCAAAACTACTCATTTCTTCGAAACTATTTGTAGTGTAAACATTAATACTTAATAATAATGAACGCTGTAGTTTTGTTATTTTTCATCGCTTTGGCGGCGAACATCGTCAGCGGTGCCGAAGGTGCGTAGCTTCTTGCTTAACCCTTGGAACGCGAATACCTCTAAATATTTTTCAGTTGTGCCGGTAACGCAGGCCAAGAAAATAAGATCTATAAAAAGCATTTCCAGGAAATAATTCCCAGCAAGCAGGATATCGTTTTAATACCTACCTAAATTAGGTCCTAAAGACGTGGCAACCGAGATTGCACGATTCCAGAAGTTGAGCTTGAGTTTCGAGTGCCAAGTAGCTGTCATTCAAACTTTGGGTCAGTATTCAGTTTTTTGCGTCTAGAGTCCGTCTATGCTAAGTTTCCTAGATTTTAATAGCACAGACTGTGAAAGTGTTAAGTTAACGTCATAATTTCATAGAATTTTGACGTTTAAAATAACACTAAAGTTTGACAGTTTATTTCCTCGGCAGAGATATCGTGGTTTGACTCTAGCTCGAAAATGGGACGTTGGACGGAAAAGTCATTTAAGTAGGTATTAAAGAGGGTTCAATTCTACGAATGAGTATCCTGGTATCGAATAATTAGTACCTGTAAATTATCTCATTTTCTTGGCCTAACGCTAATAAGGCTCAGTTTGTAATGTCTTAAAGAAACGATTCCGAACAAGAGGCTTCGCACCGAAAAGGTTAAAGTTTCAGCAACTTCTTTTTTTTTAATATTAAATGCTGCAATTTATTTTCGTTTAGGATAAGTATACCACTTCATTAATTTCAAAATGAATCTTTAAGACAGATTGGGTCAAGACGAGCGCCATATCGGCCCGGCGACAAAGTGATACCTTTTATTACTCTACCAACCAAGTGCGGGTCGGACTCGCGCACCGAGAGTTCCGTACAAACTTTTAGTTGCAACTGCATCTCGAGGTAGTAATTTAATTTCAGTATTATAATATTGAATTAATGTACAAGAAATATATTCACTCACTCAACTTATTCCGGAACGAAATTCCTTTATGTGAGTTTCCTACCTGCACTAGGTCTCAGTTCACTCCGTAGAAGACGCCAAAACTGATAACGTGTGCTCAAGGGTTTTATTGCCTTAGTCGTCACTTTGGTTAATGGCGAGTATAAATTGATTGCTCCCATTACAGACAGCACGCGGTATAGGTAACGTATCCAGCTCGTTTCTCATTGATTTATTAGATGATACATCGTCTTTATAGCTAAGATCGTTGAACTCATATAAACTGACAATAAGTGAATTAGTAGGCGCGGCTAGTGTTCACTTTTCGGGGACAATCAGCTTCATATACCTACTGGATGATTCCGAGGTCAAACATTATATGGTGATTTGGAAAATATATCATAGGTGTAGGCTGGTAAAATCACTAGGTTTCCTCTAAATATGGAATATATTCATGCATGAAAATTTGTTCAGTGTGATCATGTTCTATATTTTCTCCATGTACAATTTTAAGGCCGCCAGTAGGTCGACCCGAATTTTACACATTAAGTATATAAATTGTAAATTCCTTCCAGATTTCTCACCACCCCTTAGTGACCACATACTAGAGATTATAGGATATCAATTGTCCAACTTAATTACAAGTAGAGAAGACACGAGGGAAGGGTCAACGACGTCGAATAGCCAATCAATCAATTTCGAAACTCAACACGTGGATTGGTGTGGACCAATTTTGTGGTAAATATATTTAAGTCACTAGCATTTTCTAGCAGCAAATTTTATCCGAAGACCTTCCTTCCTTCATACATCCGACATCGGAGGTAGCACTTCCAGTAAAATAAACCATTGTGTTAATATCTTCGCAGCAGTTACGTTACGACTCAAATACGCCCTTTAACCAAGAGGACATGCCTTTTTGCAAAAATAAAATAAAAAAAATGGCTCAACAGAACATGTTCAAAATTAGTAGGTTGCCCTGTAAGCAAACCAATTTTTAAAACAGTTATTGAACACTGAAGTGCGGGTAGACAAAATGGCCATTTTATAAGCGTCGACTGCTTCTTCCGGGGTATGAAAACGCTGACCACGCAACTTATTCTTGGTTTTCGGGAATGTAAAAACAACATTGGGGCTTAGGTCGGGGCTGTACGGAGGATGGTCGAGTAATTCGAGTTTTTCACCGTTCAAATAGTATTTTGTTTTCTGAGCAGTGGAAGGGCTGGCATTATCGTAGTGTTCTTTGGTCTTCAAGAGCAATAGTCGCCAAGTGACCCGATTTGGAGACAAAAGTTGCTACCATTTTTGTGATCGTACTGCGTGACCGAATGTCGGCTTGGCCAACTTTTGTCGGCTTGGGCTGGTCTTCATAGACTCATACTCGAGATTGGTTTTTCGTTTCATATGCGTGTATCCACGACTCGTCACCTGACACAATACTAAAAACGGCATTTGAGCTTCCTCTGTTAAATTTTTTTAATGTTTTGCGGCAGCAGTTGACACGAGCCATCTCCTGGTCGTCAGGTATCAAGTGCGGAATCCACCGAGAAAATAACTTCCTCAAACCCAACTCTTGCTGTAAAATAATTAGTATCAGACTCATTCCAATGCCTAAAGTGTCCTGAATTTCCCGGTGTGTCACATGCTTATCTTCCTTTATCAGTTGACGAACAACATCGATATGTTATGGTCAGTGATGGCCGATTTTGGTCGACCTTCACGCACGTCATCCGTGAGGGATACACGGCCACGTTGAAATTCCGAATACCACATGTATATTGTCGTCTTCGAAGGTGCTTCAATACTAAAAGCTTAAGTCAATCGGTCTCCACATTGTTGTTATGTTAATCCACTTTTAAAGTCGTAATAAATCATAGCTCTAAAACTTTCACGGGAGAGTTCCATTTTCACCAGCGACTCAACGACTTTAATAGTACATTACATACCAAGGCCGTTTAAGTGGGAGATGTCTCGGATCACATGTAGGTACCCATCGATACGTCATTTTCTAGGGTTGAAACTAAAATAAACGACTTTACGTGTGTTCGGGAAGTACTCTAAAAAATAGTAGATTACATACCAAGGCCGTTTTAGTGGGAAACGTCTCGGATCCCATGTAATTGTCGGCCGAGGCGAAGCCGAGGTCGACTAACATGTGATCCAAGGCTTTCCCATTTAACGGCCGAGGTTTGTATACTATTTTTCTGCCCGACGGAGCCGGCAGGCGGCAATTTAGTTTTGCGTAAAGTGGCGCTTACCGGCCGGAGGACTGAAAAAATATATTTTACCACTTTGTCGGCGTGATTGATATTTGAATTCATATAAAATTACTCATATAAACTTACCAGCGGAGAGACAGACGGACGGACATGGCGAAACTATAAGGGAAGGGCATTTAGGGTTTCGTAGTTGACTACGGAACCCAAAAAAAACGTTTAATAGACGTGTAGTAGGAGAAAATCACTATGTGAGTGTTTTAGTAAAGGGTTGTCGGTTGCCGATAAGGCGCTAGTGCCATAAAGATTCATTTACAAATGAAGGGTACATCAACAACCAACCGAGTACATATTTTTTTATATACTTAATCATAATGCTTCGGCCACTTGCAGCATCAGCGCAAACCTGACAAAAGGATCCATCACCGGTGTGACTGAATACGAGATCGTCAAATCGGAGTTGAACTCGGATGGGCAGAGAGTTGACATTGATATCGATATTATTTTCCCGAAACTGCAAGTAGACTCAGGTGAAGCTAGATTTTAAGATTACAATTATCAATGACTTGAATTTGTATAAGTAGATTATTGATATTGAAGTCCGAGCTACATTTTCAACCGACTTCAATATTTCAAAAGGAGGAGGTTCTCAATTCGACTGAATTTTTTTTTTTTTTTTTTTTTTTAATGGATGTTCACTCATAACTCCGTCATTACTGAACCGATTTGAATTTTTTTTTTGTTTTCTGAAAGTAGACGGTTCCTGGTTGGTCCCGTTTTTTTCAAAATCCATTTCTGATGATGGAATCCATGAGGAACTGAGGGAACTCCTCAAATTTGAAAGGCACATGCATGCTGATTTGGGTGATTTCTTAAGAAACTCGAGCATTTCTTTACGAAAATCATCAATTTGGTGGAGTGGACCTGATGATGAAGACCAGGGATGGCAAAGTGGAACTGCTTCGTAATTCTCAGGACTATGATCCGATTTTAAAAAATATTTTTTTGTCTGTATAAAAATGGTTTCAGGATTGTCTCGTTTTTTTCAAAATCAATTTCTGATGATGGGATCCATGAGGAACTGAGGGAACTCCTCAAATTTGAAAGGCACATGCATGATGATTTGGGTAGTTTCTTAAGACACTCGAGCATTTCTTTACGAACATCATCAATTTGGTGGAGTGGACCTGATGATGAAGACCAGGGATGTCAAAGTGGAACTGCTTGGTCCCAGGACTATCGTCCGATTTTAAAAAATATTTTTTTCTCTGAAAATAGATGGTTCCAGATTTGTTCCGTTTTTTTCAAAATCAATTTCTGATGATGGGATCCATGAGGAACTGAGGGAACTCCTCAAATTTGAAAGGCACATGCATGATGATTTGGGTAGTTTCTTAAGACACTCGAGCATTTCTTTACGAACATCATCAATTTGGTGGAGTGGACCTGATGATGAAGACCAGGGATGGCAAAGTGGAACTGCTTGTTAATTCCCAGCTCTATCATCCGATTTGAGACATTTATCTTTTCTTTGTAAAGAAATACCTTCAAGATAGTCCTATTTGATTATAGTTCTATTTTGATGATGGGCTTCATGAGGGATTGAGACAACTCCTCAAATTTTAACGGCACATGCATTCTGATTTGAGGGTTTCCTTAAGTAACTAAAACAGTGTTTTGGCGGAGCCAAAATTTTGATGAACTTGATCTGATGATGAAGACCAGGGATCGCAAAGTGGAACTGGTTAATAAACCTAGCTCTACTTATTATCCTAGTTGTGACATTCATCTTTTTGATTTGATTTATATTCTGATGATGGAGTTCTAGAAGAATTCAGAGAACTCTTCAAATTTGAACGGCAGGTTAATTGTGATTAGAGGGTGTTCATAATTAGCTTAGGCATTTTCTTACTGTGGCCATCATTTTGCTGGAGTGGACCTGATGTTGATAATCAGGGATGGCATAATGAATATGCTCGTTAATTTACAGTCTGTCATCCAATTTAACACATTGTTATTTTGTTTGTTTAAAGGTCTACAAGGGAGTTCCGTTTGATTATACTTCAAATGTAATGATGGAAGCCCTAGGACATTAAGAAAGCTCCTCAATTTTCAATCGTACACGTGCGGTGTATTGGATATTTGTGAAGTAAACTGGCTAACTCAAACAAATTCTTAATTTCACTTTTACCGGGAACCAAATGAAGTCGGTTTTTTTTTCTTAAAAATTATGTTTTCTATGTTTTTCTATATTATAGGTAAGTTTTGACAAACTTAAATAATGACGAAAGTATAAGTAAAGGGCTAAAGGGTGACTCACACGGGACGGGACGGGGCGGGGCGGGGCGGGACGGGACGATCTGTTAGTTTCTACAGTAAACGTCACGTGACATCTGAGGGCTCCGAGCTATCACGTGATTCTTTCTATAGAAATGGGCAGATCGTCCCGTCCCGTCCCGTCCTAGTCATCCTTTATTTTAGCCTACTTTAAAATATATATGACACTCTGATCCTAATTGTAGGTATTAAAAGAGCCGAATCTTGAATTTATTTAGTTAAAGATTAACTGGAAGTGCCTAAACGCGTGTATCTTGTTGATGATCATATTGTTTTCGGACAGAATACTACTCAATGGAGGGAACTATCATGGATGCCATACCATTAGCTGGCGAAGGAAAATTGTTGTAAGTATAATTTATATAAAGAATAAAAAGAAAGCTTAACATCCCAGCAAGCAATGGAAAGGCCAACGCTCGGAGTTTCCCTGTGCGATCGAATCAGAAATGACGAGATCCGCAAAAGAACAAATGTCACCGACGTAGCTCAAATAATCGCCAAACTGATGTGGTGGTTTGGACATATTGCCCCGGAGAACTGATGACCGGTGGAGCCACCGAGTTCTTGAGTGGCAACCACTCACCGGTCGATGCAGGGTGGAAAGGCCCCCAAAACATGGACTGATAACCTGGTAGAGGTCGCATCGCAGTAATCCATTGGATGCCGGCAGCGCACGACTGATCAAAGTGGCATTCTCTGGGGAGGTCTGTATAAATATTATTATGTGGTCTCTGGCGATTTTTGGCCAACATTTCAGAATGACAACATTTTTATTTTATGAGCTAATCAGAAAATGGTCGTTTTTATTTTTTGTTGTAGAAAAATAGTTTTTTGCTAGATTGGAAATGCTTATTTGTTTTCTATTCAGAATCGCGAGCTCTTTCAATCCTAGTAGGAGAAAAAAGAGTCCCTAGATTTGTTTTCCTCTTCGCCTCCATTTTTTCATAGATTTAGTATGACGATAGCGCAATGAAAAGAGTATGGCGGTAGCGCAATGGAAAGTTTGAAAAATGTATGGAAATTTTAGGACACAATTTTCCTTGTACTAGGATTAAAAGAGCACGCGATTCAGAACAGACTATTCCGAACTGTTCAGGAGGTCATTAATAGGGTGGAGCATCCTTTGTTCGGAACCCTCGGAGGGCGAGGCCGACTCGCACTTGGCCGGTTTTTTTTTAAATGTAATCATGAACGAAATATTCTTTCTCTTACAGCTTTCAAGCAACCGAATTTAGATTTTGGACCAGAATTCTGCTGCAAATATCGGACCATCCCGCTATCGAAAGCTTTGAGAACCCTGGCTTCAGTATTAACAGTATTTTGGTAAGGACTTTAGACGTATTTTTCAAGTGAATAGTATAGGTTGCTTATCAAGAAGTTATTATTTGACTAGATAAAGTATTAATAATATAGGTACCTACTTCATAATTTACCGAGTAAAATTGCTTCGTGGTAATCGTTTGTAATGTCTGAGTTGTAGTTGCTGCATGCGACCTTTATTGCTCAGTATGTATTCATAATTCATATAGGTTGGTCTCCTTTGACATCCCTACTATCGTTTGTCCAAACTTTTTGTCCTAGTGATCATAATCCCTAACGATTAATGGTCATAACGATTATTTGCCATAATCGAATTCTTGCCCAAAAACGACTTGACTCATAACATAACCGAATCGCTGCTAGAAAACTCGGTTAGGTTAGATTCACAGACCTCACAAAGAGTCGAATCGCTGCTAGAAAAGTAGGTTCAAACGATGTTAGAGAAAAAATATTGGGACATACGAGTTTAGGACAGATGATCTTGATCATTATCTCAAACTTACAATACAATACAATACAAATACTCTTTATTGTACTTACTTTAGGGATCCCGATATAGATTCATATAGGTATTTAATTATTTTGCGCACTTAAGTTAGTAGAAAGGAACTGTAAATTAAAGATCAAATTTACTAGCAAAAGCTAAAGCTAAGGGCATCTTTCTGGATGACCTAAAAAGGTCATCCAGAAAGATGCCCTTTAAAGCGGGTTATACGTTTTAAAACCATCATTCCGTGCACGCTACCATAACATGCCTTTATTTATCATAGTTATCAATTGTTTTTTATCTTGTGAATAATAATCGTGTACAGGTGTCGGTCGATGTACTGGCGTTACTCATATATCTCACTGATAAGTAGTCACTATTTGCCACAAGGAGCTGAGATTTAATCGCGATAAACAACGTCAAATATAAGCTTCCTTGGCTTATCTGTCGATCATACTAATAAGCACAAACATACCTACACATTTTATAAATTTATAAAAGCGGGAATAAGTGGGTATGTAATTATTTAAAAAATCAGCCAAGTGCGAGTCGGACCCGCCCACCGAGGATTCTGCACAAAGGATGCTGGGCCATTTACGATCTTAGATACTGACTTAAAAATACTGGTGGCACGGAACTCTCAGTGTGCGGCAATAATACAATTTTTGGATTTATCCTGTACTTGTGCTACAAGCTCTTGCCAAATTTCGTGAATCTAGGTCAACGGGAAGTACCGTAGGGTCACTTGTTAGACAGTGGCTCAGGCAGAAACAGTGGCGCAGGTACCATAACTGAGAAAGGGATAGCTATATTCTGTTGGTTTCGGCACTTCGCGGACGCTCGTGGCACCCGGGCAGGAACGAACTAGTCGCCTGGCGTCTGCGCCGCATAGTTGTCGTGTGTCAAGGTATTTTGTGTTTTGGTGGTGCAAATTGAGTATTTAAGGTAAGTTTTCTTTGTGTTCTACTTACTATAGCTTACGCTATTTAAGCACATTGTATTTTTTTTCGCAATATGTGGTTAATTGGGGAGGCAGAGGTGTGAAATTCAATAGGAAATAGATAGTAAATTTCTCGTGGCTTATAAATGTTTTCAAAATAGCGGTGATGTTCTACAGTGGTGCAGTTTGCGAAAGTACACAGGGGATCATGAGCCACTGTGTATGGCACGAAGTTTACTATATGATCCACTGTGTACTAAAAAGGCAATTATATCTGCGATGAGCAAGCACATATTTCTTTTAGTATTGTTTGTTTCTTTAATGTATTTTATTTGTTTGATGGGCCTTTGTTTATTTTTAGGATGCCACGACCTTCAAAGCCGCGTTTGATTGGTGGCCACACCGAAGAAAATATGAAGGAGGCATTGAAAAACATTAGAAAGGGAATGAGCGTAAGAAAAGCTTCTAAATTATATGGCAAACCCTTCACAACGCTAAGGCGATACAATATTAAATGTATGGGGTCTGGTGGTGTGATAGAAACCATGCGACTAGTGCCAAATTACGAAGTTAACAAAGTTTTTAATGATGAACAGGAAAAGGCCTTAAAAGAATATTATAAATATTGCTCATTATTATTTTACGGTTTGACAGTAAAAGAATCGCGAAGAGTAGCCTATCAAATAGCCTATCAAGTAGCCTATCATATGTGATTGTTAATGATCTTTATTTTGCTCAAAACTCGAACTAGTAGATTTGCCTTTGTTGAATTTGTGTATGTTTACATAAGAAGATAGTTACTATAATAAATAAATGTTGATTTACGACTTAAATTGTTTTATTTCTCTTTATTAAACTAAAACTATCCACTGTGTACCATGCCGAACCACTGTAAAAATGGGGCCGAACCACTGTTTCGACCCCATCGTACACAGTGGCTCATTTCTGACTTTTTAAAAAGATACGTATATCATATCCACTATACCGTTCTGCAAAAAAATAATTACACATATGTAAAATAGATAAAATTTGCTACTAATATTGCTTTTAAACAACATTCTACGATTATTTATTTCGAAGTTATGGCTCTCCGAAAAAAAGTGAGCCACTGTATACCACATGACCCTATACATTTTGATATGGAAAATGTGACATAAACGGCCGTATCTTTTGATCGCGATGACGTAGAGTTTTGGTTTTTTCACACCTTCAAGGGACCGCAGACTTGTGTATGTGGTATTAATTTCAACTTGCTATTTACTCGTTCCCGAGATAAAGGGTCTTGACAGACAGACGGATGGACGGACGGACAACAAAGTGATCCTATAAGTTTTCCGGTCTTTCCTTTTGAGGCACGGAACCCTAAAAAAGTTAGGAACGTCTCGCAGTCGGTTCTAGAAGAGGAAAGCTTAAGATTATGACAAATTTGCTCAATATGTTTGAGTTAGTATTGTTTCACTTTTTAGATCACATTTTTTATTTTTTTTATTTTATTTTATTAAAAAAAATAGATCACATTAAGTTATTTCCGGGAAGTTGAAGAAATTCATAGAATTATCGTGATTATTGCCTTATTTTTGTGTTTATAGATTTCCATACAAAACGAAAATTACGAAAATATGTATAATGATTGTAAATCCTAACAAAACGCACAATGATTTTGTATTTTGTAATGGGCGTTTTTATGTTTTATTGTAAAAAATATTTGTTTGCTAAATTGGAAATGTTTATGTGTTTTCTATTCAGAATTGCGAGCTCTTTCAATCCTAGTAGGAAAAAATAAAGTGTCCGAAGATTTGTTTTCCACTTCGCCACCATTTTTTCATACATTTAGCATGGCGGTAGCGCAATGGAAAGTTGAAAAAATGTTTGGAATTTTCTGGACACTTTTTTCTCCTACTAGAAAACAGACAAAAAATGTAATTTAGCAAAAAGTGATTTTTCTACAACAAAAAATTATAAGGCCTAATCACGCAAATGAATATAACGCATGGCTATATTCGTCAATAATAATATGAAAAAGTTTCCTAAATATCCTAGAAACCTGCAATAACTTTAGTATAAAAATGTGATTAGGCTGTTTTCATACCGACGCAGTGAACTGCGGAACCGCTGCGATTTATTTATAAATTATTCACTAAAATACATTTAAATTGTATGCTATTAGACGGAAATAGCCCTGTTTAAGATATTAACAAGAAGTAAATATATAAAAAAAGTAAAAGTATTAAAATATCACGAGCAATTTTTAAGGAATACGGATTCTTAAGGGTCGTATTTTTTTAATACAGTACCTACCTACGGTACCGTTGCAATGAATATGTACCTAACTGGTGATTTAACCAATAATGTATTTTACGAATACAATATTACAAATATTGTTTTGGTTTCAGAGTCGCATCGAGTTTGATGGTAAAATAGACGACGTGTTCAATGCGATGGTGAACGAGCTGCTGGCGGAGTATCTGAACAGGTTCAACAAAGCCATTGCCTCGCACTGTGGCGCACTGCTTAAAGAATTCATCAATCCAATACTCAAATAATTTTACTAATGATGACGAACGCGCAGAGGTATCCACACAGAAGGGGCTGTGCCTTATCTATTGAAGAGACCTGCTAGTTAAAATCATCATCATTATTTATATTTTAGTCTTACAGCGCATTGGCGCACAGCTGTATTTAATAAATTACACTAAACAATAAATATCTCTTTGGATATACTAAATCCAAAGAAACATAAAACTAAGCCTAGGTACAGTAAAACAAAGATTTACAGCCTTGGCCTGTTACATAAAGTAAAAGAAAAGTTGAGATCGAAAGGAACCACAGGCAGTATACCTAAGTAATATAAAATAGTGATATTAATTAAAATATTTAAGTACTTACATAATTCTTCGAGCATCACGGGCTTCCAACAGTTCCAACGCGATGGAAGGGAAGGGAGCAGTCAAAGCGTCATCTTACCGTACAAATTATTCTGTCACTTCTTCCGGGGGAAATATGCACACAGACGTAATTCTCTCACAATACATGCACATACCAATCTGGAATGACGACACTAGCACATACAAAATGATACAACTACACTAACAAATCTTACACACTTCGATCTATTTTTGTGTACGCAACTACGGAATAGTCACAAGTAACACAGACCCGCGTAGGGATGCCCATTTAGGCCTGTACTTTGGCAAAGGGGAAACGCTACGTATCCTCTCGACTCCTGCCGGCTGTGTTGCTTGAAGACAAGTATTTAGGTATTTTTGATGTAGAGCTGAATGTTATGTTTGTTAATTTAAATGGTATCATGTAAAAAATAACTTAAATCAATAAATTTTTACCTCAACTTTTAGTTTCCATTGCCTACGTATAAACTGACACCTAAAACAGCTAATGGTATTTTTGGAGCTGAAAGAGAAGGAAGACCAGCCTACATATTTATTTATTTATTCATCATTAAAATTTGGCATCAACACCTCACTTGTACGACTACAAGCCAGGTAGGCTTCCTATTGACTTAAACCTTGCTTCCTTAAAGCACGTCCAATCTGTTGTAGGTCTCATACTACTGACAAACAATGATACTGAGAAGTGACGTCACAGCTAAGCAGCAGTGGTAATGGTAACCAATATAGTTAAATAAGAATTAAGACAGAACTGATTCATCATCTTCCTAGTAGGCTTTTCCTAACATTCTACTCCCATCTGTCCTTCCAACCTACGGTGGAAACATAGGCAACATAGCCTTACCAGTTACCACTACGCCACTAACGCTCCCAAAAAGGAGTGAAGATATAGTAAAAGTAAGTAAATTAACTAATAATAACAAAATAAATTAATAAAACTATTCGCTGGCAGATCCACAGTGTTGATTGATCGCCAAATCTGAATCGATTATCAGCAACGATTAACGTATCACTAGGTAGTGCGAGGGTTCTTCCTGATTCCGACGCAGCAGTAGATCAGTCCGTCAGCCATCACCGACAAAAACAGGTGTGTTCATAAAAATACTGTTATAATACCACCCAAGTAAAGTAAACTAGAAAAACAGTAAAAGTGCTTTCTAGTTTTCTATTAACTAAGCCATAATTATTTTTACGCATAAATGCGTAACATTCGTTTTGAAATATTTCTTGATGAGAGTCGGTGCGAAAGGGAATGAGGTAATAAATATCAGGGGAGGGGAATTCATTATTTCCCAGGTTTCTCTAAGCCTGCTGTTTTAGCGGCTTAGGCGGAGAACCCTGCTTTGACGAACGACTTTTCTAGAAAGTTAAGGTGACATTCAAAAGCTAACGACATGACCGTGGCACTTTTACAAAGAGGCAATATTCTAATTGTGCATGTTACGACGTTGTGGCTGCATACAGTCATACCATCTATGCGTGAGCCGCAGCGGTAATGCTACTGCAAGTTACAGTGAAATGTAACTAACCATTACTTTTGTTTTCAGAATGAAGTTGCTAGGAGTTTTGCTACTGTGTGCAGTCGTGGCAGCGGTGCCTACCGCTGTGAAAAAGATTGACCTCGGCCTCGGTAAATACCACTTATGTTCTTAGACTGTTTATAGATACTTATTATTATTTAAGATACATATATTGTATCATAATATGTCCTTTGACATACTGCACCTACAAACAGCTCGCCTACCACGAACATCGACAAGTGCAAGTGTGACAGAGATGGAGATACAAATCCGCAATCGTTCGATTTTCGTGGTATAGGCCCAGTAACACCAGAGCTAGAGAGGCTTATGCTGTTGTAATAGTACAAATGGCCAAATAACAGTGTTCTCCGTGACACATTATGTGTGTAATTCAATTGAAATATATTTACAGATATTCAGGATGTTGACCTTACGGACGCAGGGAGGTTCTCATTGGTGGATACCCTTATCAACCAGTTGATCACCCAATTTTTCAACTACATCCGCTACGTTATCAACAATGGGTCCGCAATCTTTGGTCTCCCTCCTTTAGACCCCTTAGTCTTGGAAACCTTCCACCTCTATCTCCCCTTGGGGCTCATCAAGTAAGTTTTTGCCTATCAGAGATATCTAGTACCAAGTATATCTATGTGCTTGAAGTTATGCCAGTGGAACGTAAAACGGGTGTTGTTTTAGGGTCAATTTAATAAATTCAGTGACAATCAATATTATAGCCGTTGGGGATATGTTATAAAAAGCAGGTCACTGTGACGAGGTTCGAATACTACGTACATATTATCTCTTTACCGTAGGTATAAAGTATTGTATGTTTATATCATATAGCATAGTCGTACTATTTTTCATCTAATACATGTAGTATACCGTCGGGTGACAAGCAAAAGTTACTAAGTACTACCACAAGTTCATGACCATAATAATGAACCATAAACACATTATAACAAAGTCGATTTTTGTTTAAGTAGTTTATTGTAATTAGTAAGTTTTGATGGACTGACGATCCTTTGTTTATTTGTTTGTGATGATTTACTATCTATTAGTTTATGCCCAGCGAATCTCTGCAGTGCAATTGACACATTAAAGATGATTCTCTTAAATAAATTAATAAATGATTCTAAAATCAGTCTTAGTACCCTTAGTAGGAGTAAAGGTAGGTACAATCAGCTGCCAGGACTTCAGAGACTCTTATCAGCTATTCTGCTATTATAATAGCAATAAATAGGTACCTACTTATAACAAGCATTAAGTATCACTCATTAAAATGATATTACAAACTTCTGAGCTATCACGTTCACGTGCTTGTATAGAAAGAATTGAAAATTGACAGATCGTCCCGTCCCGTTCTAGTGTGAGTCATCCTTTAGCTAGATAATCGCGTATAAAGACTACATTCCACTATGATTCGAGTCCTTTACAGAACTCGTGTACGATAAGTATATGCGATTGTTCCGTTTCGAAGTGTTTCGTTTCAATGAGTAGATACTATTCGTGATAACCGAAGAACATAGTAGTTAAGTACCTTCCACTGTTTAGTCACATGGGAAAGTAGGTATTATTTCAATCAATAATAGGTTCCTGTCTTAGATCATTCAGAAACAGGTGTCTTCCAAACGCTATTTCCCCTCAGCTGAAAAACTTGCACAATCGGCTCTATGCATTTGAAACAGATAAGGGTTAGGAATTTATATCTCGGAAACTATGGCGGCTTAGCATTCTCTATCGATATTTCTTAATTTTATTAATTTTTTGCTGTGAAAATAATTATTGAAAAGTGCAAAAATTGTTTACTAAAGCATGGAAGTAGTACAACAACTGTCATATGTCACTTGGCCTTGAAATTGGCAAAAGATTTCGTAAGTCTAACGTTTTAACATGCCTCTTACGACATTTGAAAAATCCACTGTCAAAATATGCGACTCAATTAAGTTGCAATGCAATGATACCGACTTCCAAATTACAAGGATGTATTCACGTAATTTGACTGCTTGGATGAATTGAGTCAAAGAGATGTCAGCAATACTGTAACAACCTACGGAATCGGAGAAATAAAAAACATAACTATATGTAGGTATACATCCCTTTTGGACACTTTTTTTACTTGGTAAAAAGTAAAGGACGGGTGTAATATGGGTCTATCTCTTCCTAACCGACCCTATTTAAGACATCTTTTTACTCACCCAAATTTCATGAGGTTACATGACAAAGCTTAAATAGCCTCTCGTTCGAGCTTCTTGCCCGAGACCAGAAATAAATTCTACGCTGATTATTTATCCGAAATTGATACCAAAGTTGATATATATACGAGCTAAGCATGAGCAGATGTAACGTTACCTATTTTAAAATAACTAGGCGGCGCGTGAAGTTTTTTTTTTTCAGCTATATATTGTTGAAAAACACACTCCAAATTTATATTTTTTTGAAAGACTATTAAATTATCTTTCAGACAGTATTTTTTGTTTGTTGAAAAATATAAAATTTTTGGTGTGAAGATGCCTTTAACAAAAAATAATTTTACTTTTTTTGAAAAATGTGTAATAAAAAAATAACTTCTATACAAATTCTACTTTTTTATACCAAAAATGAATTCTACGCTATCGATATATCCGAAAATGATACCAAACTTGACCTACAATCTAAAAGGGGTCCGTTAGAATTTTTATAATGAAGGTTTTTTTTTTTTTTTGAACCTGGCAGGGGCTCCATGCACTGAGCTTTGGAGCGTACGGACTGTGAAGTGGGATGGTAGCCTGGGGAAAATCCAGGACCCTTCCACGACATCACACGATATTTACTACTCTGGAATACTCCTTCTGAGTTTGCGCTCCAGAGAGATCGGTTGGACCGAGTCCAACCAAATCTGAGGTGTGTGTAAGAAAACTAGCTACTGGGAGTTTTATTGCTGGTTCGCTACCCCTAACCTAGCCAAGAAGATTCCAGCAAGAAACTCAGCTAGGTCCGATCGCGGTCGGATTGATGCTATCCGGTACGCGGCGGTACCGGGTCGATAACGGACTGAATGTGTCTATGTCGCGGGGTGGGCGACCCCGCCGGCGGGGACGCTGGTGTGTACGCGGCGCGTCGGGCGACGATATCGCAGCGCGCCTTCTTTCGAAGTCGGCTTCGATTTCGTCGTCCGGGTCCGTGAGTGTGTGCCTAGGTCGCCGGACTGAGCGACCCCTAATCAGTGAATCGTGAGCAAGAAGTTCCGGAGGTGGTGGAGGAGTTGGCAAATAATTGGCAGCATTCCTAACTAGTGGATTCCTATGATGGGAGGCGTTATCAAAGTAACGCCGAGCAGTTTGCTTAAAGAAACCGTACATGGAGTTAAGCTTCATGTCGCGGTGCAGACTGAGGTTCGTCTGGTACCACGGGGCACCAGTCGCCCTACGGAGGAAACGATTCTGTACGACCTGAAGCGGCTTGAGACGTGCCTTACTCATGTGGGAAAATACCACACTTGAGTAACTCATTATGGGACGAACACACGTCTTGTAAAGCGTCAGCTTATTTCTAAGTATAATGAAGGCGGTCGGAGCGCACCTTTAAACCCCCCCCCCCCTTCCGGCGCCAGAGGGGGGGGGGTCCCGAGGGCTACCGATCTTAATCGGCTTATTTTGACCTAAGGAACGTCTGTGCCAAGTTTCATGCTTTGTTCAAAACAAGTAAGGTTCGACCCCTAAAGTTCCCTACTAGGTACTTTGTATGTTTGCTGATTTTCGCTTTGCGTCACTTTCGCACAAACTTACGCATTTGTTAGAACGTGACAGCCTCGGCGATAACCCGACCATATTAGACTAAGGCCCACTTGCACCACCCAGGGTTAGCCGCTAACCCAGCGTTGAGCTGTCAAATTCAATACAAAAAAACGTTTAAATCCGGGTTATGTGGCTAACCTCGGGTGGTGCAAGTGGCCCTAAGTAGATGAATTCTGTTACGGCTAAGCTGAAATAAAGTAGATAACCAACTCTTTAGTGTGCAGCTGCTTGTGTGTTTTTTTTATTTGTATGGAGATATGTGCATTTTCGATCGGCTAAAAAATTTGAAATTTGAAAGAATAAACACTTTATATGGAACCAAGTGTTTTATCACTTGTATCGTACTCGGGGTCATTGCCCTTTATCAGCATATTTGAAGTATCGTTCGGTACTTTTGTTACACCCTGTATTCAACGCAGGCGAGCATTAGATGGAACGGAATAGACCCTATGACGGAATTAGCCACATTGACCTTACAGATACTTTTTATGTGAGAACTGGTGCAATTAAATATTCTAAAACTGTTTTTTATTAATTTTAGTCTGGATTTGGACCTGAAAGATGCAGTGATGGTCGGTATTGGTGGTTTCCAAGTGCACACGAGCAGGTTTACGCCCTCGCAACTTACTTTCGAGCTTGACATCTCTGTACCCAGCATTGTACTTGAAGCCGGTAAGCATTCCCATCTAACAAGTAGCATTTATTTATGTTTTTGTTTTGTTTTACATTCAATACCTTACTTACCTATGCTTAATTGTCGTAACTCGTAAATGAATACATGATATTTATACTAAGTAGAAAGATATCTAAAAAAAAACCAGAAAGTTTTAATTTAGATTATGTTCGTTTCATTGCAAGCTAAATTTGACGTTATTGGAATAAGCTGAAACTTCACATTCGTATGTAGGTTGGATGACAATACAATGTAATTGTACCAAAGTACAGTCTGCGATAAAAGCTTGTATCAAAAATTTAGTTTTTGAAAAAAAACTTATTTGAAAATATTATATTGTGCCTTAAGTTTATGTACCTACTCGCGAATTATTATATTGAAAAATATTGTGATAATATAGAAATTTCAATGCAAACTACCTATAATTTTAAATTACCTCTAACTTCGCTTCATCATGAATAGCTTTTAAAATTTAACATGTTCGTAAATCTATCTAAATTGTCACCTAAATTTGTTTAAAAAAACAACTATAAACAGTAAAAACAGTACAGTACAGTGTAAATTATTTACAGTTATTATACAACTCATCAACAATTTTAAATATCGATTCTTGTATTTTGCTTTGACTCTATTAAAATAATTTAAACCGAGTTTTTAAATGTATACCTACATCCTCTTTGTCCTATTGCGTGGGGACTCGCCTGCATACAAGTTATCTTTGAAGCTGCAGGGTTGTAGGTACCTACTGTACTACTCAAATATTCTAAAGTACTTATTTGTTTACTTTTTAATAAGACACTTTTCTCATGCAGGTCATTACGACTTAGTTGGAGATCTGTTTACTGCTATTCCTCTGTACGGAAAAGGTGAAGCAAGGTACGTGTACGACAATTATGTCGTAGTAGTATTAACAGTAGGTACATATGTATTAACATTATACGTTTTTAAGTCAACATGATCGATTTAAAAAAAATCCGGCCAAGTGCGAGTTGGACTCGCCCACCGAGGGGTTCGATACAAAGGATTTTTTGCTACTTTGGACCCATTTGGTACTTAAAAATACTGGTGGCACGGAACTCTTAGTGTGCGCCAATTACACGGTTTTCGGAATTTTCCTGTACTCATGCTACAACCTCTTGTTTTTTTGCCAAATTTCGTGATTCTAGGTCAACGGGAAGTACCCTATACATTTTGATCCCGATTGTAAATGTATGGGAAATGCGACATAAACGGCCGTATCTTTTGAGCGCGTTGAACTAGAGGTTTGGGTTTTTTACAGCTTCAAGGAACCGCAGATTTACGTATGTGGTATTTATTTCAACTTGCTAACTTTACGCGTTCTTGAGATAAAGGGTCTTGCCTTGACGGACAGGCGAACGGACGGACGGACGGACGGACGGACAACAAAGTGATCTTATAAGGGTTCCGTTTTTTCCTTTTGAGGTACGTTTGCTGTTAGCCACACAGATATGAATACAGCCAAAGAGCCAAAAATATGTATACAGAATTTTATTGTTTGTCGTGTATACATATTTTTGTTAATGTTAATGGAAATTATCCGTTAACCAGTAAATTACTGATAATTTTCATACAAAATTTCTATTATACTTGCATATACGAGTACCTACAGTCCTGTATTTCTTTTTCTAAATTGTCCTGACCAAATTGCGAGTACCTACAATGTTATTGAAGTGTATAAACTATTTTTCTAGATACCAAATTGATGACTTCCGCTTCCGAGGGACTGTGGTTTTGAAGCAATCCGATGACGGCAGCTCAGTGCTGATTGATAAAGTCATCAACTCTTCTTACCAGATTCCTCACTTTAAGGTAAGTAGACAAGAATACTACAAAATAATGTTTATGTTTGACACTACCGAAATTTATGCCAAAAATCAAAACTTAGAATAAACACTTTTGATTTTTAGACTATGACATTGTTCGGGTTCTTTAAAATAGCTCAACTTGCCCTCCTTGCGGCAGAGTAGGGATACTCTAGGTACATAGGTACATAAAACTCACGACCGTTCAGCAATGGGAGCCACTTGCAGTATGAGAGAACTGTCAAAGTGACGTTTGAAATGTTCCCGCAGGACCCACGTTCCACTAGCGCCCCTATCGGAAAATCGACACGTGGTAGTCTTCATTAGACTTTTTTTTTTAAGTTGTTCTCCAGCTTATTTCCTTGCAAACGTGATTTCTACTCAGCACGCCTACCACGAATATGCAAGTGTGACAGAGATAGAGATACAAATACGCAACCGTTCAATTTCCGTTGATAAGCCCAGTTCGCGAGCTCTTTTAGAAAAAACTACGTATATTTCCATACCTACATTTTTTAAACCTTCCATTTCATCACCGCCATACAACATCTATGAAAAAATAGTAACGGGATGGTAAAAAATCTTGAGACATTTTTCGAAAAAGCTTGCGATTCTGAGCAGAAATCACATAACGTTTACCAAAACAAAAAAAGTTGAAGGGACAACTTTAAATAAAAACGTATCATTTTAAAGAGCAGTTTAAAGATAACGAAATTGTGTAATTAAATTACAGCTTAATCACAGCTTAAGCACATCGCCCACAACACACTTATCCGATAGTCGACGTCAACGACACCCACGGGAGGAAGGGGGTGGTGAAAGCATTAACCCTGCACCAGATAGGGATTGATTATCGTTCAATGGAGTGGCGGCACTACCACCACTTGTCAATTGATTGCCCACATTTATTGTAAGCAATCAATTGACAACCGCATAATCGTTGAATTAAGGATAAAGTGTCCATCACCGGGTGCTTGTCAGCAAAGCGTCCGTCATTGGTACCGTCACCCTAATTAACATGAAACGTTTTCATTCCCAGTCCGAAATGACCGGTGTGATTGGCGGCGGCGACATCGACAAGGTGGTGAACGCGATTTTCGAGGACCTGATCCTGGACTACGGCAACCGCTTTCAGGGCGCCATCGCCGCGGCGGTGTCCCACGCGTTACCCGCCGCCCTCAACCCCATTCTTGGACAACTTGACACCTGGAAGTACATCGACAGATTCGTTTAAACTGCAGGCTACTTTTCAATAGGATGAATATAGTGAAACGGAACATAATTTGTCTGATAGGGCTTTATTTATATGATCTTTTGACCGTGTTCAGAGTTCGTACTGCCTTGGAGAGACACATGCACGTTATTTATAATGCTCCATCAGACAACATATTGTTACTGTCCTATAATAGAAACTGTGCCTCCTTACTTGCGATCGATAATATACCATCTTAACAACCTGTATTAGTTTTTTTTTCTTATAACATAAAATGTCTGCATTTTGCAAACCAAGGATGACAACACAGAGCACGGACCTCTATAATGTGACAACCTTACATACGCGTCGCCCTGCGATTTCCAATGCCTTTGGACGAGAATGATGACAATGTATGTATACCCAATGAAGCATGCTAACCTCAATTGAGTTTTTAACCGATTTCGAAAATTCGACGGCGATATTCGTCTGTTTTTTTTTTATGTATGTTCACCGATTGCTCCGTCGTTTTATTTGGGAGTTTTTTTTGTTCAAAAGCAGTTACCTCCGATTTGGTAACATAATAATTTAATGCTGATCTCATGATGGGATCCATGAGGAATTAAGGAAACTCCTGAAATTTCAAAGGCACGTGTAAGTATGGTGATTTCGTGAATTAAGCAATTTCTTGAGACAACCATAAAGGTAAGTAAGGTAGATTAGGTAGACCTGATGATGGGAACCAAGGATAGCATGTGGAACTTCAGATACATAAGCCGATAATTCCGAGCTCAGTGGTTCAATTTGAGAAATTATTTTTTGTTAGAAAAGTCCCATAAAAATTTTGTTCTCTTCTGATGATGCGATCCATGACGAATTTAGGGAACTACTTAATTACCAAAACACATATGACGATTTTGGTGTTTTCTTAAGTGATCTAAGCATTTTCTTCCGGAAAGCCATAAAGGTGACAGATCTGATGATGAAAACCAGGGTTGGCCTGTGGAATTTCAATTACGAAAGCTGATAATTCCGAGCTAAAAATAATATGCCAATTTGTGTCTATTTGACTTGGCACCAACTTCAAACGTATCAGTTGGTAGCACTATGTGGTGTCACCTCTATTTGTTTGATTATGATTTAATTTCCGAACCTTCCAGTAAATAAAAATGAATACTTAGGTACATTTTATTTTTCACTTTTTGAAGTCAGTTTTATTTTTTATTAAAAAGATTTTATTCATAAAATTCTGATTGACATGAGGTCCCATTTTTTCACGCCGCTCTAGTGTATTCAGGACTACGGTTTGGAAGATTGCCGCCTCATGGCATGGCGTTCAAGATGACCATATATTATTGTTGTGACAGAGAGCGTGTCAAGATCATTTTGAACACCCCACCCGCTCCGCCACTTCTGCTGCTGACTGGCGTAGGCCCTACGGGCTCTATAGACTTTCCAACAATTATCATGCCATTGATCGATTATAAGTATTGATTGCACCTAGCTACCTAGTTAGCATGCGATTTGTGTTAAACCCTGTAGGCAGAGTCCTTAAGGAAAAGTCCGGCCAGCGAAAAACAGTTTTATTTTGACCAATGAATACTTTTTTATTAAAGAGAATTAAGAATTTTGGTCGTGAGTAGGTACCACTGGCCCAAATAATTCGGTAAATCACTAAGTTCCGGCCGCGTAGGTGGCGGAAACTTGCGCTTGGTCGAACTTGAAACTACGACACACAACGCTGATAAACAACAGTTTAGTATAAACCTAAACGAGAACCAGATAACCGCCTCTCAAAATGTCGCGATTTGAAATAATTGTGTTGTTTTTGTTTATGGGCTCCGTTTGCTGCCGACCACTGCAGTCATCTGTTCAGAGTGCCGGAAAACCTGGGGGCATATTTAATATGTGGTCTGAAGACTCACCGAGGATACCACTAGGGTTTAGACTCCAAGAATGTCGTGACGGCTTCGAACGGGACTTCGCTGGAATATGCCGCGAAGTCTGGTGACGACCGACGACCTAAACGACGGCATTGGTGGAAAAGTTGTTTGACACACGCGCCCCTACATGTGATATTCCAAGTGTAAAATTGAATAAATTGTCAAGTTGCAAACAACATAAAATTCATGAATTGCTATTGTTTGTTTCCGTTTACATACTTTGTAATTTTTCATAGAACTTCGTTATTTTGTGTTTGCTACCGTAATATGCATTGCTGTAGTACGACGTTACATGGTAATCACTAACCATACATATTGTCAATATTTGCTGACGCGGACATTTGACCCTGTAAGATCAACTGTGCCTGTGCCAAGTGCCGGGGCGTAGTCATAAGTCATAACTTTCGAGCAACACTAGGCTTCCAACGCGTTGGAAGGGAGTCGGCATAGCGACATCTTACCGTACAAATTATTTCGTCACCTTGGGGGGAACGTGCACAGAGACGCACTTCTCACACACTACATACAAAAAATCTGTAATGATGACACTAACACATAGAAAATGATACAACTACACTAACAAATCTTGTAAACTTTGATATATTTTAGTGTACGGACTAGTGACAACACAGAGCCGCGTTTGCCGAACGGTACGTATCCCGATTCCCTTCCCTACGTTGCTAGAAGGTCATAGCTCATAATGTCATAATGTGCAATGCTACAATTATGCTACAGTTAAAATATTAATTTCTTTAAATAGCTCCCTTACTGATGCACGTTTACCTAATTTTCTCTCTCTTTTGTAAAACAAATATAGTCTGTATGTCAGCTGCCTTGCCCCAAACGAGAATACCGTATGACATTACACTATGAAAATAACTATGATAATGATAAACTAGGCGAGCTGTCTCAACATTAGTTAGTTGTCTGATTTTTCTAACGGCGTATGCAGCCGAACTTATTCTTTTTGCGAGTGTTGTTATATGAGGACTCCATTGTAGATTTTTGTTCAACGTTAAACCTAGGAACAATGCTTTATCAACTATCTCTAAACATTCACCATTTTAAAGTATTCTAGTATCCACTGGTTTAACATTGGGCAAGGCAAATCTAATAAGTACATTTAGTTTTCTTAGCATTAAGTAGCAGATTGTTCATAGTAAACCAGTTAAGTACATCAACTAGTGTGCTATCAATTACACTATAATCGGTAGATTTCCGGTCAACCTTAAATATTAATGATGTATCGTCTGCAAAAAGCACTATGTCACAACGGTTCTCTACGACACAAGGTAAATCATTTATATAAACTAAAAACAAGAATGGGCCCAAACTAGAACCCTGTGGCACTCCTAGTTTAACTACGGCGCCGCTAGACTGTGATTTATTTACAACAACAGTTTGTGTTCTATTGCTAAGATATGAGGACACTATTGCTAAGATATGAGGACATTAAGTTTAAAGCATTCTCTGACAGACCTGATCTACGCAATCAAAAGCGTTAGAAATATCACAAAATATACCAATTGCATCACAAGAACTTTCCCAAATATTGTAAATATATTTTATGAGTACCGAAGCAGCATCTGTCGTGGAACGTCCCCTTGTGAAACCGAACTGATTGCTTATAAGCAATCTAAGACTGTAATAAAAATAATAAACCAAAAATCAAATCAAATTCAAGACAGTCTCATCTCTCGAGCTTATCGTGAGATGAGACTGTCTTTAATCTTATATACCGGGTCTACAATAGGAGCAATACATTTAATCGACTAAAACTGAACAACTTTTATACAACAACTTTTAAAAATTGTGTAATTTGTAGGTATTTTCATACAAATTAAATAGTACTTTAAATGTATGTTAACGTCAGTCTAAGTGACGTCGCTTCTCATAGTACAAATAAGGCTAACTTTGCAGTACATTGCGTCTTCTAAAAAACTTTAAAGTGTAATAAAAATCTAAATCCACGTTATTTTTAAAAGTCGCTGAACAAATGTCGTTAAGTATAAGGAGTACAACAAGTACCTACGATTAAATTTATTGCTCCTATTATAGGCCACACCCGGATAGGTATATATTTGAAAAATGAGAAAGAAATATATATGCGTTTACAATGTTGCATCTATTCATAATTTCTAGTGATATAATTATTAATAAGCTTTAATAATGTCACGTAATTAATGATGATTTAATCAATGCTAAACAGTCTCCAAGGCATATAGCAAGTGAACGACGTATCGATCATCTGCCACTGAGTAGTCCAGTTCTCCTGGCTTTATCGGACAGCAACACTCCGTTGAAATATGCAGCATTCGACATGACTGTTTAATTTTCCCCTTTAACGCACAAAACCAATATGATTGGTGTAAAAAAGTATGAATACGAGTGTAAATTATATTTAAATAAATTGTCTTTCACCTGTCGCTAATTGTCGTTCACTTGACTGTTTTAGCCAGATGAACTATTGATAATTTATTTATAAAATTTATTGATAATTTATTTATGATGTTACTGTACCTATATTAAAAAAAATGTTCTAACATAAACATATTGACAGGCGGCGGTGCCAAAATTTTGGAAAATTACCTAAGCTAAAAGAAAAGACATGTCAAAAGATTGAACTTCATTTGAAAAATCTTCTGCGATATCTTCTTCTATAGGATAGCACAGAATGAGAAAGTGTTGTCATAATTTCATAGAAGTTTGACGATTCAAATAAAACTTTAAAGTTTGACAGTTCAATTGCTTGGAGAAGAGATGACGTGGTTTGACTCTACGCTTCAAACTAATGACATCTGACAGTAGTACTATTTCAATGCTTTAGGCCCATATAGGTAATATAATATCATTGTATAGCGTTTATCTAGCTGTTTGACACAAGGTAGTTAACAAAACGGTTCTAAAGAAAACATGCGTTATTTTATAATCTAAAAAGTATGAATTAATGGGCTATTATAAGCTAGGGTAAATGTGTTCAAGGCTCTTATAAGCTATAGTAAATTAGTTTAAAGGCTCTTATAAGCTCGGGTACATTTATTTTTTATTTAAGTTCTTATAAGCTTGGGTATTTTTTTTACAGGCTCGTATAAACCCGGGCAACGATTATAGGCTCTTATAAGCCAGGATAAAAATTTCAAAGTTCCGCGATGATTCGCCGAGGAATACTAAAAATTATTCGCGGAAAACATTAATAGACGTTTAAGCCTTTGTGATTCTCACAGCTTTTGCATTTATGTACTTAGTGAACGAATCTATTATGACGAGAATGTAGACGTTGCCCCTTTTACTTCCAACACATGGACCCACATGATCGGCATGCAGTGTATCGAATGGAGCGTCAACCTTCTCAATTGGGTGTAGATATCCAGGTTTCTTACCTCCGCTTAATTTTTTTTAAGCGCATTCCAGGCAAGAGCGAACATATTTACTAACAAAACCACGCATCTTGGAAAACCAAAGATAGGAACCTCAATTTTTTTCCAGTGTTTTATTTACGCTGAAGTGGCCGATGTTTCAAGTTTCACGTTTCAAAATCTTTAATGTCATAAAACACATGTCAAGAATAATAAAAATAAATTAAATTTAAAATACACAATATCATTACAATTAAAAATTAAAATACCAATAAAAATAAAATAAAGTAACAATAAAAAAAAAACAGAAAAGGTAATTATATATGTCAAGTATCCATTTTAATTATATATGTATGTCACTCACATTGTAGTATGCTTTCTCAATTAAAAAGTTCTTAAGCTTCTTAAAAAACAGCTCATAAGAAGAGGCCCCCTTGATTTCCCGGCTCAGGCTATTATATATTTTTATGCCAACTACCCTCAGTGAGTTCGAAGATTTTGCTAGCCGGACTAATATCGGATTTAGGTCACGCCCAATGTCTCTCTGATCAGGGCGTCGTGGATTAAATTCCTTTAAGTGCATCCACATGTATTTTGCAACTTCGAGAATGAATAGACATGGGACGGTCAGGATTTTTAATTTTATGAAGTGCTCTGTGGCAGGCGTTATTGGCGGTACCCCAGCTAATATTCTTACGGCCCTTTTTTGGAGTAAAAATACTCGGTCTCTGTCAGCTGCTAACCCCCAAAGGTCGATCCCGTACGAAATGATCGAGTTTATGTACGCGTAGTAAGCCATACGTAGATTTTCGCGTGAGAGTGCAGGAGCAAGCCTAGACAATGCGAATGATGCTGAAATTAACCGACCGGTAAGTACATCTATATGTTTATCCCATTTTAAACCAGCATCAAATTGGAAACCCAAAAACCGCGTGTTTTGTACTTGGGGAAGCTTTATATTATTAATGGTTATTTCCAGGGGCGTCTTGTATTGTCCTTTTAACCAGAAATGCATTACAGATGTCTTACTAAGATTAATTATGAAACCGTTTACTTCAAACCAATGAGTTAGTTTTATTAATGTGTTGGAAATGTTATCTTTTAAGTCGGCGAATGATTCACCATGTACTATGGCGCAACCATCGTCAGCAAACATTACGAAATCCCCATCATGGAACTGTAGCATTACCTTATGTTTCTTGTAAGCTTCGGATTCTTTGAGCGTCTTTCTAGCTCTATTCCTTGCACTTATCTTTCAGTTCACTGTATGTTTATGCTATTTTATAGTTGATTAAGCTGCATTTTGAAGATCTGAAAGAATCCTGTTATTAACTTCAATACGTAAAACCTTTCACACAATGGTTTGACCTAAAATCTCCTAGCGGCTTACCGGCTTATATGTTTAACGTTCCTCCTTTTCAAAGATAACAGCTTATTTTTGTGAAATTTATCATAATTACTTATATTTTCCCGTTTGTTTACACTTTTTGATATATCTATTTATAAGTATCCATGGTTACATACTTTGTCGTAAATTGTCAATTTCTAAATTTCTTACCATGCAGTTTAGGTTTTCTACATTTAAATAAGTTTGTTTGATATTTAATACTGGTACTTTGTAAATATTTAAATTTAAATTTAACAATTGGCTAAGTAAAGTTTTTTGAAGGTGTGAATATTATATTTTTTCCTGATAGCCGACGTCTTAAAGTTCAAGGAAATGTGGCTCTTTTATTTTTATTTCCTATTACTTATTAATATTATTTTTTTAAGTGAACGAGTTGACATTTGTTCAGTTTAACGGCTGAACAGAGCCCAATGCTTTCGTCCGTAATGAGTATAAGGAATTAGAAAAAAAAGACAACTGTCAATGACACAAGTGACATTGACAGTTGTCTTTTTTTTCTAATTAATTAATTTATTAATAAGTAATAGGAAATAAAAATAAAAGAGCCACATTTCCTTGAACTTTAAGACGTCGGCTATCAGGAAAAAATATAATATTCACACCTTCAAAAAACTTTACTTAGCCAATTCTAAATTCTCGAGCTGGGGTATAAAACCCCGGTAGCCGTCTACAGAAGTCAGTCTTTCGTCAGCTCTAGTCTTGAGCAGTTTTCGAAAATTGAGGCCTGTGCGGGGTCTAGGCAGGCCCCGCACTCTCAAGCGACCTCCCTTCCTGGCCCTCTTAAAATATTCTCCTGAGAATTAAATCTACGAGGAAGCTATCCTACTGCTGCTTGTCGGTTTTACTGACATCTACGAGTATCTTCAATTGACGGCACTCGGCGCAGGCGAATCAACGCCGCCCGAGGTTCTCTACGCCTGACGAACATCGGGCCTGAAGACATCACTTCTGGTGTCCCATTTCGGTGCAGGCGTACATACGCCGCCCGAAACTACCTTCACCTGCTAATACTATTCCTGGTAACCTGTCTTGGAACTCACGCCTTCCGGAACTACTTCGCCCACTGCTGACTGACTCTTCTTCTACATCCTGCCCGAACCTACTTCAGCTTCACTCCGTACTTACCGCCATAGTGACCTTATGTTTACCGGCTGAAAATAAAGAACCCTAACCCTAACTTTTCTTTCTTTTTCTTCCTTTTCCTTACTCTAAGTTACGTATCCTCTTTAACCTCAGTTACGGGAGAATACGTAACGTGACAGTTTGGCGCCCAACTCGTTATTTTCAGCTTTTTTTTTTCTTTTCCTAAATTCTAAAAAAAAAAGACAAAACTCGTGTCTATAAATTTTACTTCTTTCGGCTTCTTTTTGGTGATACACATTTTTATTTAAGATTAACTCAGGTCACTATGGTACATCCTAAATTTTTCTTAGATCTGTTTTACTTTTTGTTAACTCTGTTTTAACTTTTCTTAGTTATTTTTTTTTGCTTTTGTTAATTCTATTTTGACTTTGCTTAGGCCTATTTTAATGTTTTGATTTTTTTTCTTTACTTACAGTGGATTTTAGGTCAAGCTATACCCTACATTTCCAAATTAAAAACTAAACTCTCATTACATGTGATGTCATTTCTTCATCATACTTCACTCTCATCTTAGATTTTACTCCACTTCATTCCATATTTTTTTTTGTTTTATTTTCTGGCAACTACTTTGCCACTTTTCTCTCTTATTCTTCCTTTTCCTTTTCTTCTATTCTCTTCTATAATTATTTTTCAGCACTTCATCTCATAACATGCACTAACTCTTAGTTGTATTTATTTATTACTTTAACATCACTTAATAATAATATAAAAAAAAAAAAACTTTCACGTCTAGTTCACGCAAAAGTTTTTTTTTCCGAGGTTTTTGGGGTAATGTAGCATTACCTTATGTTTCTTGTAAGCTTCGGATTCTTTGAGCGTCTTTCTAGCTCTATTCCTTGCACTTATCTTTCAGTTCACTGTATGTTTATGCTATTTTATAGTTGATTAAGCTGCATTTTGAAGATCTGAATGAATCCTGTTATTAACTTCAATACGTAAAACCTTTCACACAATGGTTTGACCTAAAATCTCCTAGCGGCTTACCGGCTTATATGTTTAACGTTCCTCCTTTTCAAAGATAACAGCTTATTTTTGTGAAATTTATCATAATTACTTATATTTTCCCGTTTGTTTACACTTTTTGATATATCTATTTATAAGTATCCATGGTTACATACTTTGTCGTAAATTGTCAATTTCTAAATTTCTTACCATGCAGTTTAGGTTTTCTACATTTAAATAAGTTTGTTTGATATTTAATACTGGTACTTTGTAAATATTTAAATTTAAATTTAACAATTCTAAATTCTCGAGCTGGGGTATAAAACCCCGGTAGCCGTCTACAGAAGTCAGTCTTTCGTCAGCTCTAGTCTTGAGCAGTTTTCGAAAATTGAGGCCTGTGCGGGGTCTAGGTAGGCCCCGCACTCTCAAGCGACCTCCCTTCCTGGCCCTCTTAAAATATTCTCCTGAGAATTAAATCTACGAGGAAGCTATCCTACTGCTGCTTGTCGGTTTTACTGACATCTACGAGTATCTTCAATTGACGCAGGCGAATCAACGCCGCCCGAGGTTCTCTACGCCTGACGAACATCGGGCCTGAAGACATCACTTCTGGTGTCCCATTTCGGTGCAGGCGTACATACGCCGCCCGAAACTACCTTCACCTGCTAATACTATTCCTGGTAACCTGTCTTGGAACTCACGCCTTCCGGAACTACTTCGCCCACTGCTGACTGACTCTTCTTCTACATCCTGCCCGAACCTACTTCAGCTTCACTCCGTACTTACCGCCATAGTGACCTTATGTTTACCGGCTGAAAATAAAGAACCCTAACCCTAACTTTTCTTTCTTTTTCTTCCTTTTCCTTACTCTAAGTTACGTATCCTCTTTAACGTCAGTTACGGGAGAATACGTAACGTGACAGAACAAACTAATTAGGTCATTAACCATTATTAAAAAAAGGAAATTTCCGACCGCTGAGCCCTGAGGAACGGAACAGTCATCTAGAGTCCTCATCTCCGACCTAGTTGCCCCTCCATCTACTGACACGACCTATTCCCTATTCTTTAAGAAAGACTGGATAAAAGCCAGTAGACTGCCCTGTACGCCATATTTTTGCAACTTGATTAAGAGAAGTTTATGATCAACCGAGTCGAAGGCGCGTGACAGGTCACAGAAGATAGCAGCTACAATTTTTTTCTGATCCATAAGATGGAGAACACGCTGATAGACCGCACGCGCAGCACCTACCGTGGACCTGCCCTGGCGGTACGCATACCGATGATCATGAAGTAGCTTATTCTTTTCAAAATATTTCATTAACCTGTTACATAAGCCCAGCTCAAAACCTTCGATAATGCTGGTACCAACGATATGGGACGGAAGTTTTTTATTTCCCCTTTAGGTCCATTTCCTTTATAAACTGGGGTGACTTTTACTATTTTCAACGAACTAGGATAATCCCCCATAATAGTGCATTGATTTAAGAGCGCGCAAAAGATGTCAATTACTTTATCTGGGAGTTTCTTAATAAGGTCAGCAGAAATATCATAGAAATCTTTAGAATGTTTCGATTTTATTGTTTTTAATAACTGCTTAATTTCAGACATCGTAAATAGGAAGGTGTCAACAGTCGACACCACTGACTTAGTAGCCTCCTGTAGGAAGTTAAGTGCCTGTTCTATATCAGGACGGTTTTCCAGGGTTTTATTTAAGTCCACATAAAAATCATTTATTCTATCCGCTAGTTGTTTATGGCCAGTACTAGATCCAGTTTGGGCCATCAGCAGCTCATCTATTGGATTAGGTTTGCAGTGTTTTTTTACATGTTTCCATATTTATAATGTTCCATAACATTTTACTAACGTTTTTTGAGCTTTCGACTTTTTTATTAATATACCTACAACGTTTATCACATTTTAATTTTCCAATTTTAGTTTTATAATTTTCAACAAAGTCTATCAAGCCCTCATGTGACATACCGTTCGAGTAAACAAGTAATATCATCATAAAACTGCATTTTAAGAAATATTTCATCATCTACCCAATTTATTTTCTTATTAATATTTTGTGGGTACTTCTTCAAAGGAAAATGAATGTCAAACGTATTTTTAATTATTGTGATTAGGTTATTCATCTTTTCAGAAGGTGCAATGTCGGAATGGAATAAATTATAAAATGAACGGTTCGAGATGTCTTCTATAAAATTGTGAATCTTAAATGTCGTGATATTCCTCCGAAACACTGGTGGCATATGGGTATTTTTCCGAAAAGCGTGGATTTTAAATATTTGAGCGTCGTGATCACTCAGGTGACTTCTTAGAGCTGTATGTCCCATGTACTTTTCCTACAATTTGAGTAAACATGATCAATACACGTACTAGATGTCTCAGTTACCCTAGTTGGTGACTGGTGCATAGGGCGCAGGTCATATTGGCCCATTAGGTCTAATAATTGACGCTTTTGTGCAGTATTCTTAACAAGGTCTACATTAAAATCCCCCATTATCACTATGGAATAATCCACTGAGAACTCTTGAAATAGTGCATATAATAGTAACTCGAGACCATTTATAAACTTTTTAAACCTTGAGATATCTGATGTATATAGACATATTACAATTGTTTTGCTTTCATACAGATTAACCCCACAAATTTCAATATCCATTTCATTTGACATTTCTGAAACAAATTTCAACTCATGACATTTCAATTTTTTTGATTAATAGATACACACCCCCCCATGACCATTCTTAGTTCTACAAAAGTTCGCTGCTAGATAGTAATTAAATATGTTTATTTGGCTTAACTGATAATCTTTCATCCAGTGTTCAGAAATACATAATACATCTGGATTGTCATTCACTTGCAAAAACATTCTAAGGATGGCACTTTGTTACTAAGTTTTCTAATGTAAAATCTGTAAGCTATTTTCCATACACCTATTTATGTCATATGTCGAACATGTTTTACGGCAAGTTGGTAACTCCTCATTATTTAACATATTATTATTATTACACACGAAAAAATGTCGCGTCAGTCTGGGTGCCAATAGATGTTTTGCTAACAATACTTGCGTATGTCTCAGTGGCACTATTTGGATACATATTAGACGCATATAACTTGTTTAATTTTATTAACTCTGATACTATTATTGCAAATTTAAACTCTAAACATAATATATCATCAATATCAATGTACTTCATATGGTCAAATTTAGATGTCAGGAATTTAATTTCATAATCCAGAAGCATGGTCAAATTATCATCTAGTTCAATGTTATACGTTATGCCAGGCACAATTATATTCGTATTTGATAGCATGCTCATATATACTTCTAAGCTTTTAAGAAAATCCGTAGGATTGGTTTCATTCATTCCACATAACAAAATTATGTAGGTAGTCATTCTTGGTGAGTGACTTACAAGTTGCTAACGCTGGCTCCATAAGATTATTTAATACAGCGCCCGGCTTAAACCAGGTAAAAATATCGAACTCATTACTTAGCTTATGCAACCTTTTACCTACACCTCGACCCCGGTCATCGCTTATCAGTAGGATTCGGCGCCGCGCAGGGGTAGGATGTCGTTTCGCGCATGCATTTTTCTCTGGAGTAACAACGGTAGATTGTGACGCGCGCGGTTCATTGTTCTGTTCTGGATGTGTTTTCTGACTTTTGTGCTGAGACTACCCGAGCCAGTTGTTTTGGGCTGTCGGGTGTTACGTGTATCTCCACGGGTGTCGTTGTAATGATCTTGTGTATCTCTGCGGGTGACTGTGCTGTTTGTGTATTTGAGACCGATGTGTTTACTACTGCTGTTGGTGTTGAAAGTGGACAACGTGGGGGTTTCCTACAGTGGATTGGTGTGCCCACAATACTACCATAGTGCTCATTTACCACGGAGCGCGGCGTTCTACGTGGAGAGAAGTCCTCTAAGGTAGCATTTTTGTACAATTCTACAGTTTTTTGGCTGATGCATAACTCTCTTTTTAGGGTGACGTTTTCCTCTTTAAGTGATTCAATTTCTATTTGCGCTCCGTCAATTTCAAGCCTTAATTGATCTAGTTTTAGGGTTGCTTCAATATATTTTCCATTCAATTCACAAAACGACATGGTCGACATGTTTTGTGTGGTGTCTTGAATATAATAGGCTATATGCACTTGAAATAGATAAGGCTTATATTTTTTTCTCAGAAACTATGTTAGTTCAGCATTATATCCCTATCAAAATTTCTTAATTTTATTTTATTTTAGCTGTGAAAATAATTATTGAAAAGTGCAAAAAAATGTGTGAAATTACAAACGGTTAAAACGCTGTGACGTCGAGTGTGACGTCATTGGATAGTGGTGTCTGTACACCAAGCCAAGAACGCGAATGAACAGAGAGCCGCTGTATGTAATCTCGCGTCTCGGTTTCTCAAATGTTTGGTGTACAGCCGGCACAGAAGCACTAGTATCCAGATCATTAAAAAAAAAGCATGCGAATCGTGAATCGTCTGTGTCAAATTGTATACATGTTCTCGTATGGAATTTCCTTCATAAGATAGTGTTTCTCGTTCTGCTACTCATATTTTTGCATTTTGGCACAATCCAATACATATCCCATCTTTAAAGCGGTTTTATGACTTGTATGTCGTTTTCCATTGTAAATGTAAACACAATCGGCTGAACAATACAAGACTAATTAAATAATAAACATTTTTTAGGTTATGTTGGGCCGATCAAACACGTTCATAAATCATAATCTTAATTCACATCAATTGATCTGAGAAATTTATTATATCTGAAAAAATCAGGATACGTGTGAGCAATATCTAAATTGTACGTAATTTTATGCATTATTAATTCACAATATAATTGTAATTATGCATCGTAATCTGCATGCCTACCACGAACATCGAAAATTGGCATTGACGGGAAACTTCTTTCTCACTCTAATATGCAAGTGTGACAGAGACGGAGGTATAAATCGCAATCGTTCGATTTTCGTGTTATAGGCCCTGATTCAGACTGTGTGCCGGCCTTAGATGAGAAATGACGTCACGGCTCAGCTTGTCGGAATGGCGGGCGTTTCAAACGCCCGTTTTTATTTGGAGTTTTTGAAAGAAGATTTATCTACTAAATTTTAGTTATTATGCGCTGAAATTTATTTTACAGTATTTTTATGATAAAAGCTATCATCCAACAGTATTTAAAAAAATAGTGAATATTCCCTATTCTGGCTTGCGTCACCGTTTGGCGATATGCTTATTATATCGGAATCCGACCTCGATTCCGGCAGCGGTTTACGGAGTGTAACATTTTGTGCCATTTTTAAGCCACTAAAGTTTATAGACACAATTATAATCGCTTGTAACGAAGTCAACAGCTTGGAACGTCACAGTTTGTTGTTACAATTCAAAAATATAGTTCGTAACCGCCATTCACAACACTGTTGGATGCACTTTACTGCTTATTTCTAAATCCAATATTTTGAAAACACTTTCACATGAAATCTATGTAATAATAGTCAGTTTAATATACGTTGTACTGGAATTAAATGTGTATTATTCATTTTTATAATAAAAAGATCGTACGACATGTAAACACTACTCAGTGTTTACATGTCGTCGGGATTTAGCTTAACCACCTGCCAACGTATACGCTTTTGGGCTATTGGAACCACCCAACGTTCACTAGCGGAAGTGATTCGAAATAGCTTGTTATAGTTCTGTACCTTATAGTTTTGTTGTATGCCAACGACATTGTCTAAACTCAGGATCATTTAAAATGCCTATTACTCTTTGCGCCTCACTGTCTGAATTCTGATAGAACCAAGTGTGTGAATCCGGTGGGACTTTTCGTGTAAAGCCCCTCATTCACGGCAGTCCGCCGGCACCTCCGGCACGTAATAAAGTAGGTACCGTGAATGTCGTTGCCGGATGTGTGCCGTACGGCAACCTCCTGCTAGCTCCGCCCACCGCTTGCAGTCCGAATTGCACCAAATTACAGTAATAAACAATTGAGGAATGCGGCAATGCATTAAGTAATATTATTCATTATTAAAAATGACATACGAAATGGCGGCGATTTCTGAGATTCGAGTACAGTGTGTGCGCTACAACCTACAACGCAGCGCTGCGCCTCTTTCAACGAATAAGTTCGAATAAGGATTACCGCGAGTCGTTTTTCCGCTAGGGGCGCTAGTGGAACGTGGGTCCTGCGGGAACATTTCAAACGTCACTTTGACAATTGTCTCATACTGACACAGGACCCACGCATGAGTGGCGCCACCTGGTGAGCGACAATACGATAGCTCCCATTGGACTGCCAGGCTGGGCCACACGGTGTGTCCGCTACATCCAGCCATGCCGGAGTGCCGGCGGACTCTCATATATATATATTATTATACTCTTTGCGGCGGACACTGCCGTGAATGCCTACGTTAATAACCGCAAGTCAACGTAAAACGCGGAGTGACACCCCCTGCTCCAACATGCCAGTTCTCATGAGGTGCCATCACATATATATTGTGAAACATACAATTTATTTGGGCACCCCATAGTATGGGATTATTTAAGTACATATATGGGGCCCATGCATGTACTGTACCTAAATGTAATTTTTTTTGCAAATTACTACTTGTGACTTGTGACCCCTTATCTGATAGGTCTTTAGAAATATGTTAAAGGTTTCTTGAACAAACATTCCAGAAATAACTAGCTCTGACTAGTCTGCATGTCTGAAAAAGCGCCCCCCCCCCCCCCTCAAACTTTTGAACGAGAGGTCCAAAAAATGCAAAAAAAATCAGGATATAGGTAAGCAGAACTTACTACGAAAATTGTTTAACACATTATTCGGTCTAGCTGTTTTTGAGTTTTCGCCAAAAAACTATTTACTACAAAAGGATGTAAGTGCCTTCATATCATAAAGGCTTTTATGCCACACCTGGCCATAAAGTGCCTTTTTCTTTCATAAAGCCGATTTCTGCCCAAGTGTAGGCATAAAATGATGTACCTAACACGTGAGGTAATAAATAAAGCCCTTGATCGCATATTTACGTCCCTCGCTTGCAGCTCGGGTCGCAAACATCTGCGATCTCTGCTTTTCTTTGTTTTACCGCACTAGTTAGGTAATGTACTATTACGCCGTTTTGCTTGCACAATTTCTTCATTCCTTAGTAATGCAGTTAAATAGTGTTTTTGCTAGGAAAGTTGTGGGGTAGTTCTGATTTCTATCATTTCATATATAGATTGGGGTGCTGAATCCGAATCTGAGGTTTGCATACTAAATTTCGTGACGCAACATTAAAAAAAATATAAAAAAAAAAGAAAAAAAATCGCTTTTTTTCCGGTTTTTTGCTTAAAACTCGAAAACTATTAACTTTTAGTCAATAGTCTATTTACAGAAATTAAAGTACATAAAATTTTCTATAAATATCACTATTTAGTTTTTTTTTTCGAATGAGCCGTTCGGTCTCAAGTGCGCGTTAAAAATTGGAAATTTTTAGCGGTTTCTGCAAAACTCACTTTAAACGTTCCAAAACTATTTTTTTTTACTTAGATCGCAGAATGGAAAAATTATATGAGCCGTTGACGTTTAAAAGGTCCCGGCTGAAGTTCTTCGGTGACGTTGGGTCCTGTCCTGGTACATATTCTGCTTGACCTGCAAAAAAAGAAGTGGAGTCATTTCTCAAGGAGAGAGAGGAGAGAGAACGGATGAGGATTACAAAATTGATTGTGAGATTAAACATACCTTCCACATCTTGCTGAGGTTTTCGATGGCATCAGGTCCTGGCTCAGGGTCTGAGTGCGCCATCGTCAGCGTCGGGGGTTCTAAAAGATAAAAGAGGCGGTGAGACACTGACTTGTGATCATATATCTAGGAGAGATGAATGATTACAAAATAACTTGTGAGATTCGACATACCTCTGTCTTCTGTCTCGTCTACGAATATCTCTGAGCTGTCTTCCGGGGGTGCAACGTTGTTACACAGTCCTTCCTGCATTCACAATTTCGTTGGCAGCCCTTTTTATATTTACATGAAATGTATCGGAGAATTGAGTTTAGCGCAGGGTCCAAAGTGGTTGGCACTGGCACGAGACCACTACTAGTTTTTTTTCCACCCCCACTCACTTGATTCACTGTTCACTGTGACCAAACTCAATTTTCCGGTACATTTCATGTAAAAAGGGCTGCCAATGAAATTGTGGATGCAGGAAGGCGGGACTCCATTGTTTCTGCACATGGTGCGAAGGACTGTGTGACAACGTTGCGCCCCCGGAAGACAGCTCTGAGATATACGTAGACGAGACAGAAGACAGAGGTATGTCGAATCTCACAAGTTATTTTGTAATCATTCATCTCTCCTAGATATATGATCACAAGTCAGTGTCTCACCGCCTCTTTTATCTTTTAGAACCCCCGACGCTGACGATGGCGCACTCAGACCCTGAGCCAGGACCTGATGCCATCGAAAACCTCAGCAAGATGCGGAAGGTATGTTTAATCTCACAATCAATTTTGTAATCCTCATCCGTTCTCTCTCCTCTCTCTCCTTGAGAAATGACTCCACTTCTTTTTTTGCAGGTCAAGCAGAATATGTACCAGGACCCAACGTCACCGAAGAACTTCAGCCGGGACCTTTTAAACGTCAACGGCTCATATAATTTTTCCATACTGCGATCTAAGTAAAAAAAAATAGTTTTGGAACGTTTAAAGTGAGTTTTGCAGAAACCGCTAAAAATTTCCAATTTTTAACGCGCACTTGAGACCGAACGGCTCATTCGAAAAAAAAAAACTAAATAGTGATATTTATAGAAAATTTTATGTACTTTAATTTCTGTAAATAGACTATTTACTAAAAGTTAATAGTTTTCGAGTTTTAAGCAAAAAACCGGAAAAAAGGCGATTTTTTTCTTTTTTTTTCATTTTTTTTTAAAGTTGCGTCACGAAATTTAGTATGCAAACCTCAGATTCGGATTCAGCACCCCAAACTACAAATGGAATGAAAGAAATCAGAACTACCCCATAACTTTCTCACTAGGGGCCTTTTAAATTACAATTTAACTGAATTATAAGCCCAATGCTACACTAGCATATCTATGATCATATATGAAGTTTTACGCCGTGGTTTTACGTTGCTTGAGCGACATCTATTGTGAGATAGTAAGACTACAAACGGAAATGAACGACTCTTTCGGTAAAGCAGTTTATTCGTCATAGTAATGTTGCTACTTTATAAAGATATGCTTTTAGTGGTAAATAAATTATTCTCCATTTCCCGGTTTTTAGATAATTTCATAATTTAAAAAAGAATTACTTGATAAATAGTAATTCTCTCTAAAATATAGGGTTGAATACTGATTAACGTATAATTCATAAATTAGTAAGAATTTTTTTTTCCAGAACTTCTTGTAAAAGTGTTGTCTACTTGAACGGGCTGTGGGGTAAATATAATATTATGTGGAAACATTCTTGAGAGTGAATGATCCTTTTATAATTCCGTCAATTTCGTGAAGAACAATAACTGCGAATGAAAAGTGATTTCGGGAGATAAATTAGTAGCCTTTTCATGTGATTTTGTGAACTTGTGTTGGTGCAAAATTAATTGTAGACTGTATTTGTATAGTATTTTTCGAGCAAAGTTCCCAAAAAAACGTACCGCTTGGTAGTAATATGAGTAATGTTACCAACCAAAATGGAACAGGTCTAGAGCAGCAGGTCGGTACCTCGTGTGTACTTTGTATTGATTTTTCTTTTTATTCGATTATGTAGTCATTGCTGATTTTAGTTTGAAATGATTTATGCATAGTTTTCATAAGCAGCCTCATTCATGTTGAGGTTTATATATTCTCTTGCCATGAAAATTACTATCTCATTTCTACTTTACGTGTCCCGCTAGCGATAACCAACATGGCGACCTCCTAGGCAGCATTTGATATAATTTGCAGACAGCGAATCGCTGAAATGATTTGGCAATTTCTTGATGAATCTCCCTGTACGTTATAAGCAAATGCTTTCTAAAACACATTTACCCAGAAGTCATTGTTACGTATATTGTGTGTCATAGTGGGGAAGTACAGCTATAATTTCGTTCGAGTTTTCGACGAAGTCTTTCTAAACTATTTTAGATTACATTATGACCAGCGTTACGGCACCCTGTTGTCACGAAACAATTTCTATTGTCAGTATAATTTACCTTACGTCTATGCTAGAAGTTGTCCGACTAGTCACGGTACTTACATCTTAAGTGGGCACTTTGTATTGTTTGCATCACAGGTCCAGTAGGTATAAATTGTTCTTATAGTATAGACACCCAGCATTCAGTGGCACAACTCTAATGTAACTGTATATGTTGGACCTTGGTAGTCACTTTTACCCAAGGGGTTACACTTGACTGATTCATCAAGCTATAGTGAAAATAATTGCAAAAGCATAGTTGAGTGCTCATTTAAATGATTGTTATTTACAGCTTGCTGGTCTGGACTTGCAGCCTCAGGCTCCTAAGAGTGCTGGCCGCTACATTCCCCCGCATCTGCGCAGGCAGTTGCAGGCCAACACTTCTCAAGGTAAGAGCAGTCACATCAGCCTTTATTTAAGGTAGGTAAATCATAATTTGGTGGTTGGCTACACATAAGCAAAGATAACCTTGTTAGCACTCATTGCATTGTCACATTTGTTCACACTTCATTTCTTCTTAAGAATTGGATTGATTGGAAATTGCAATAACTACATCATTTTATATTTTTACATGCTATACTGTCAGCTATGCATATGTTTTTTATTACTTAAAATTATATTCTTAATTTTTGCTATTTACTAATTAATTGGTTATGCTAATAAAATTGTACTTGCACATATAATAAATCCAAGATTTTTCATGATAGTGTTAAAGTAACAACACAATATATAAAATTAAATGCACATATGAGTTGTTGTTAAGTACAAACAGGCTTGATATGTAAAATATTGTATATATGGTTAAGAATGAACCTTGGAAGAAGACCGAGGTTGAAGTAGTTTTATTCAATTTGTATGTTGGTTTAAGTCTTTGCTTGGGTATCCAAGTGAGATACCTATATATGTCTGTTTATCCTATATGAATATTATTTATTAGTATGTGGCTAGTCAGAAACCATATTTAAGTTTCAATATTTTACTCAGTATAAAAGACCAAGAAAATATATTATCCAAAAATATGAAAAATAGTAGATGTAAATGTATGTAGGTTTGTATGATATTAGAAATTAGCATACTGCTTTTGCTTTATCACTGTTCCTTATAACAACTTTGTTTTATAGGCATATAATATACATCATATATTCCTACTATTCAGGTTACATAAAATGATGGCATTAGATTGTAAAAACCTTTTTTGAGATTAGGTATTTGTCAAGTAATTAGACTGTAGCTTATTCTCTGGATGTATCATCATTTAATCATTCCCAAATTATATGAGAATTTGAATGAATTAGTGCTAAAGGACATGGTGATGATTTACTGGTGATGACTTCCTATAAAGGTAAATGTAGTCCTAGCATAACATGAGCTTAACTTGTGTTCAGGGGAAGAGTCTAAGCGTACAAGCTTAGACAGTCATCAAAGCGAGTCGAGGGACAACCGTTCATCATTCGGAGGCAACTCTAGAGGCTACGACCGTGGTGGTCGGCGCGACGACCGCGAGCGTGACCGCGACCGTGACTACGATCGCGGCTACGATTCGCGATACCCGCGCAGGGACCGCGGTAATACTTATTCTCTTTGTCTACATTTACTCCTCTCTACATACATATTTGGTTAGGTTTCAGTCTCTAATGAACAAGCTTTGTTTAAATTAAATTCCTCATTTCTAGTGTACCCTATCAGGTGCGTCTATTAAAAAGTTATTCTAGGTTTTGAGAAGAATTAAATTATTATACTATAAGTGATATTATATCAATGTTCTATTAAATTATACATCTGTAATGCCTGCTAGTAATTTAGTAGTCTGCAAAACACGTTAGTTATTAATGTTAGGTTCCTGATAGGTCAAAAGACGTTATCTTGGTTGACTTCTGACCAATGTTCCATTAAGACATAACTGTCAAACAATATTGAATCTTACATTGGTAGTTAACTGAAGATAACATACAATAAGTTAGGTTTATATTTATTATTTGATAATTATAATGAAAAAAACCATCGACCAAGACTCTTTTTCAACGTCACTTTCCGAATTGCTTATTTTCGGTAAATATTCTTTAGAATTTATTAGTATCAATAAGCTATTACATTATTATTGGATTCCTGATCATTGCCTTATGTCACAAACTTTGGGTGTTTTTTTGCTAAATTAAAAATCTTGTATTAAAATATATAATTGTGGATGCAATATGTGCAACACCAAAGCGGAGGTGTTGGTTAGTGCCATAGTGGGAGTGGGTGGTAACTACTAAAATTAATATAAATAGTTTGCATTGGAATACACTTTTCTTTCATGCACTCTGGAACAAAGTTGCTTATAATCCTTAATTTATATTTGCTTTTAAGTAGTTTAAGGTGTCTTTAGGAAAGTATATTGTATAACTTAATGCTAACAATCTTATGCTAAATATAACGAAAAGCATTGCGAAATAATTATTGAATGATTAAATAATGTAGTACAGTAGAACCACGATAATCCATACTCAGGCTAATTGTAACATGGCAATAATCCGAACTGCAGCGGGAACTCTCGCTCCTGTGTCGTGACTACTGACAGCGCTGAATTGTCATGTTTTAAATATAATACGACGAAAAATATCACATAAAGAAGTAGGTTTTTTACTGTGTGCGTCAGAATAGTGGGTGGACCTGGGGATTTGAATGATTTTAGCCTGATATTTGGTAACTTTTGTGTCTTGACGGACCTTTACTCTGCTCTGCTCATAGTAAATCCATACTTTGATGATTGCATTAGCCTCAAATGTTGACAAGAAATCTTAACTAGTGGCTCGTCTCGAAATTGACCTCGCGGCCGCTATGTTTATCCAGACAAACTAGTGTACATTCTAAGTAAAAGCCTAAGTAAAACATATTTTCACATATATTACATAGCATAAAGTTTACTTCAAAAATGATGCTTGTTTTTACAGGTACACTGGGGGGGTACTAAATTATTATATACAAATAATCAAATAGAAAGGAACGGGAAAAATTGGGGGAGGCCTCTTCCGCATAAGAGACATGCAAAAAATACATAAATAAATATAGAAACTACTTAATATTAAGCATAAATAACTTGTAAAACTATGCATAATATAAAGGCTACTACTATAATGAAATATAGCGCAGGCTGACAATTATTGTAAGATAACTCGTTTCCTGGAGAGGTACACATAAGTTTTTTTTTGAGGTACACGGAAGTACACAGCGGGTATCGAATATCAGGCTTAAATTCATTCCAATCCCCCAAGTCCACCCGCCATTCGGACGCATTGTAGTGACTTCACGGGCACATTGTAGGGATAGAGCGTCGTAGTCCCACGTAAGTAAAAAAAAAATTAGAAGCCTTCCAGGAAATTTTAGCATTACCCCAAAAATATAATTTACCTAACAGATTAAATTGTTTCGTTATTAAATTGTTAAATTAATTAGTACTTTTCAACGCTATTTTTTTCTAAATAATGCCAATGTTTTATTTCTTACATAACTATAATCCGAACGCTTCATGTATCCGTACTAGGGTGAGTTTTTTGAAGTTTGGATTATCGAGGCTCTACTTAAGTATGTAAACATAAGAACAATTTAAGCTCAATCCAATTATTTTATGCTTATTAAAGCACAATGCAATGTTTAATAATAATAACTCCACCCCTTCCTCTTGGTGCATCGGTTTTTCTGTGGTTTGTAGGGTTCCGTACGCAAATGACAAAAACGGAACCCTTATTGTTTCGTCCTGTCCGTCAATAGGTATGTTTTACATAGTAACAAAGCATATGGGAATGATATTACAGCCAAAGGTGTATTTTGTGTGCCGCTACTAAATGCGCATGTCTAAATTGCGAAAAAAATATTTAGAGGGTGGGCGCCTCATAGGTACAGTCAACCAATTGGAACCTAGACGTAGGCCTATGTCATTGTGACGCTATAAATCAGATTGTAAGAAATCTCTAGAGTGGCCTATGGTACTGTACATATACAGTCAACCAACTGGAACCCTAGAACCATGCCACTCTAGAACCATGCCAAACTGACAAGCACTAAGAGATTTTTGCAATCTGTTTTATAGCGTCACTATGATGTAGTCCTACAGTGGCTTAGGGTTCCAATTGGTTGACCATTCAAAATGTAGAAATTTTTGTTTGGCGATATATACTTGCGGCACATCATCTAATAGTAATGTTATGATAGTTCTTAGTTTTCTTAAACAAGAATTTGATTAGTCGATTGTTTTTATTTCGATTTTATTTAGTTTTTATTAAAAAACTATAACAAAAGGATGTAAGCCACTTACGCCCTTTTGTCTGCATGAATTTCTTATCGTGAGAGAGTACGAAACCCTTCGTTAAGTATGCGTGGTCTGACACGAACTTGGCCGGTTTTTTAATCATTATTATCAAACAAATGCCTTCTTATTTCTTGGTTGTTTAATGTTTTTATGTCAGTCAAATCTATATATTGCTATAAATGAGAGCATTGCCGGCTTGTTCGTGTATATATATTTATTGTGCTCCGGATGCAGAACCATTTAAAGAATACAATCAGGTGTTATGTCTGAATTAGGCATTATCAAGCATTTTTCGAATAATTATGAGAAAGCCCTGAACATTAATTTTACAATGGTGATTCTCAATTACTGATGATCTAAAGATGTTCAATGGAAGATAAATGGAGTATTTTGATCAATATGTTGCATTCTGTGAGAATTATCCAACTAAATAAGATACTTGTCTAATACGAAAATGTGCGAGTATTCTATTTCGTGTTATTTTGGGATAATGTGAAACTATAAATACAAACCTGTAATTTACTTTATATACCCACATGTCATTAGCCCTCAATAATGCGTTCAAAAATCGCATATAAAGGCCCCCATAATAATAAACTTTTTTGTTACACCAAATTTCTTATCTGTGAAAATGTAATAATAGCTAAATTATATTATCGTTTTCGATAATATTATTTTTGTTCAAATTTCGAACGCATCTGACACAAGAAAATTTGATTTGACTTCTATTCTAATATCAGTCAGTATCAATATCAGTTAAATTTATATGTAGTTTAAGTCTAATTTTAATTTTGTTGTTATTTTAATTACCTTTTGACGTGTTAAAAATGAATATTTTGTATTGATTAAATAAATATCAGTCGATATGACGTTTAGTTTGAAACGAATAGTCAATTGCATACAATGACGCACGCAAGTCGCACGTTATTTTGATATCGAACGATATGAAAATTGGCGCCAACTCTAGTTTGCCTCTGAATTTAAAAAATATAAATGTCAAAACTTGAATGTCAGAAAAGTTTAATTCCTGGAAGTCGCAATGGCGGTCGATATAATTATATGCGCTTTGAATGCATCATGGAGAGTCAGGATATGTGTGTATATAAAGCAGTGTATGTAATTGTAAATAATTGGGCATTAAAACACTTTTGTGATGTTATAACCCACCCTCGAGTTTTAATGCCTTTCATTATATACAATCACATAAACTACTATAAGTTAATACTAGCAAGGCTTCACTTGTGCTTTGTGGCATAGGTAGGAAATTATTTGATTCATTTCGAAATGTTACTGACTCCAATATCTTTAGGTCGTGAACCGGGACAGCAAAATGGCGAGTCAGAACGCTGGAGCGAGAACGACAGATGGGGCTCCGCAGGTGCCTCCGTCGGAGGGCGCGGGGGCAGCTCGGGCGGCGAGCGCGAGCGCGGCATGCAGCGCGACGTGCGCCGTGACGAGGACTTCAACGAACCGCCCCAACCGCGCAACGACCGCTGGAAGGAGCCGGAGCCGCGCGCGGACGACCGCGGCTCGTCGCGCTGGGCCTCCGACGATGTCCGCCGTTCGAGCTCTCGCAGGGATGAGGTATCAATCTTGTACTATCATCTACTAGTAGTACCATAGCGCATGGACGCGTTTATTACTTATTTACAGCAGACGTCGACGACTTCTATGCGGGTTTGTTTTTAGTAGAATGTACCACTTTGTTGGTTATCCATAAGGTGCCATAAAGTAAATATATATTTAGAAATTAATCTTATCAACAATCGACAAATTAAAGTTACTAAAAATTTGCGTTATCAATTCGTTTGCTTGCTGCGTGTCTCTTATAGAGCTGGTAAATGTGCCAGCAAAAGTCGATATCGTTGATGTCCACGGTAAAATATTAAAGCGCTGAATTCGTTGTTTATTCTAAACATTATGCTGACTACGCTGACGATGTAATTAGAAACCACAATATAGTAACTAGAACTTCCAACATAACCTGTTTTGCTTCAGGCTTATTATGTAGTCATTCTTTTGTCTTTGGATACTTCATGGTATTAATATGGTTAATAATAATAATGTTGTATAGAATGACTGGACGGTCCCGCTACCTCGCGACGAGCGGCAGGAGTTGGAGCTGTTTGGCACGGGCAATACCGGTATCAACTTCTCCAAGTACGAGGACATCCCTGTCGAGGCCAGCGGTGACCGCGTGCCGGATTTCATTACTAGCGTGAGTTCTCTTCTCTACCTATCCATCAGAGGTGACTTTTTTGTATCGCAAACATTGTCCGATCGCTGATCATTTTATCATCATCCAATAATTATTTTGAATTATTTTATAATTACATTCATGAAATGGGTCGATCTAGTATTATTATCATCATTTACTGCCTATTAGTCGATCCCTTTTTTAATATTATTACGTCAACTGATATCTTAGGGCAAATGCATAATTTGTAATATTAGCGGAACTCTTTGTTCTAGTCGAAGAGATACGGAACTCAATAGTCATTACTCATACTTATTTTTTTGGATCAAATCCTCATTGTATCCTGGAACCTATTGCATAATAATATGTAAGGTATAATATTACCAAGTCTTTATAATAAAATATACTGAAATGAAAGACAACTTGATAACCGTTATTGTAAACGAATCAACATTAAAACGACACTGTTAGAATAATGGGATACCCTTCTTAATGTGGGGCATGCTTACACAGAAATCACTGTGCTATTTATATAAAATCCTCTTTGCATAAGTTTTATATGCTGTTACATTTTGTCTCCACATGTTAAGCACAATTTACTAAATGGAGGATAGAATATAACAATGATGCACGAAATTTTAGATTTGACAGACGTTTATGAATAACTCCGTTAGTTTTTATTTATTGACTGATATAAGGAAAAATAGTAAAAACTTGGCGAAAAACCTATACTTACTTAAAAAAAATTACTTCTTGTTATGACTTATTACAGGCCATGTATTAAGCCAAAAAATGTAAAAAACAGAAATATGACAAAAGTCATATGATATTTTTTGCTTCTTTTAACGTCCAGAATACACCGCTCAAACTTTGCTCGTCATACACTTTAGAATGTATATTTTACTATTTTAAGTCATATCAAATGATTTATATGGCATGTGGTCCTTCGGGAATAGCACCTTACAAAGCTTAGTATAATTCAAAAAGCTGCTTTTGAGAGGTAAATATGCATACACTTGTAAACCGTTACCTGCTCTGTGACCTAATGTTTATATTTATATAATGTGCTTATTGTGAAAATGTTGTCGCAGTTCGAGGACGTTAACCTGACGGAAATCATGCGGACGAATATAAGCCACGCTCGCTACGACAAGCCGACACCGGTACAGAAGTACGCGATCCCGATCGTGCTGGGGCACCGGGACGTGATGGCATGCGCGCAGACCGGCTCAGGCAAGACGGCCGCCTTCCTCGTGCCTATACTCAACCAGATGTACGAGGCGGGGCCGGTCAAGCATATGGGGTCAGTACACTACTCATATCTGTCTATGAGTTCACAAATGTGTCGCTTAACTTCAAACTCGGCTATATCCCTTCGGCCCACTCAGCAAATATGCTGATAAAATAATATAATAATATCTAACTTATTACCTTTTCTTAATACCAAAATCGCATAATCTGACAGATGGATTGACCGAGTTTGAAGTTAAGAGACTCATTTATACAGCAAAATTACTTTGCTTCACAAATATGTACCGGTGGTAAAAAAATGTTAAAGATTTCTGTACTAATCAATTACCTTTTCCTTTTACTTTTCTACTGCCTCCTTTTTTGGAGTATTAATAAGCTATCTGTGTTCTAGACCTTACAATCGACGCAAGCAGTATCCGCTGGGCTTGGTGCTGGCACCGACTCGGGAGCTCGCTACCCAGATTTTTGATGAGGCGCGGAAGTTCGCCTATCGCTCCCGCGTGCGCCCCTGCGTGGTGTACGTATCATTTATTTATCGTTTGTATCTGTATTATTATAAAACTTGAGTTATTTATTGTTTTGATTTAGCACATCCTCCATTGTTCAGTGATGAAATTTACACGCCTTGCGTTGTCATAACACTTAGTTGAGATATTTTAACGCTGAATTTCAAAAACGTCTACGAAGAGCCGTATCGTTATTCTTGCAGTTTTGCTTCCTAGCTTGCCAAAAACGGCATTCCACTTTGTAAACGATTTATTTTGGCGTCTGGGTCATTTACTGCGTTCTGTACTCAGAGCATATTGTGTTAATAGGCTAGACGACTGAAAAAATCTATTTAGTCCGTCTTTTAGATTATAAAAAAATATTGTACACGTATTTTTTATTTTGTTCGCCAAATCAAAAATGACAAAAATACAGTCCATTCAAGTTTCGCGTTATGTCACTACTAGGTACAATTCTTACCTAGGAGTGACGTCACAAGCCCCCACCCCGGAACTTTGATGCTCTGTATCTTCGTCAATTTTAGTTAAATTGAAAAAGGAAAAAATACGTGTCCAATAATTTTAGATAATCTAACTGACGGACTAATTAGAATAATAGTTTTTCAACCTAGTCGTCATCCCTATTGTTTAATGATCAGGTACGGTGGATCTCCGATTCACGAGCAGTTCCGCGAGCTAGAGCGCGGCTGCCACTTGCTGGTGGCGACGCCGGGCCGGCTGGTGGACATGTTGGCGCGCGGCCGCGTGGCGCTCGACCACTGCCGCCATCTCGTGCTCGACGAGGCCGATCGCATGTTGGACATGGGCTTCGAGCCCCAGATCCGCAAGATCGTCGAGTGCCACACCATGCCGAAGACCGGCGAGCGCCAGACGCTCATGTTCTCCGCCACCTTCCCCAAGCAGATTCAAGTGCTGGCGCAGGACTTCTTGAGCAACTACGTCTTCTTGGCGGTGGGACGAGTCGGTTCTACCTCTGAGAATATTACCCAGAAGGTTGGTAACATTTCCTGATCAAATCAATGTTGAGCCAATGTTTACTGCCTACATTTCGCTCTATCACTAACAAGTATCTCTTTCTTATTAAGTTTGTATGTGTCGCAGGTGGTCTGGGTGGAAGAGTCACAAAAGCGCTCGTTCTTACTGGACTTGCTGAACGCTTCCAACTTGCTGAAGCGTTCCCGCCCTGAGGAGGATCAACTCACGCTAGTGTTTGTTGAAACTAAGAAAGGTACATTGGATTTTATATTGCTTTCTTTTTAACTTGCTTGAAAAGTTACGTTTTAGTTGTATCAATAGCTTCCAAAATTGGCTCTGGTGAAGTGAGAAATAAAAGTCTACTGGTCAATTAGTTTATTCACACCACATATCGTGTAGTTGCACCGTTTTTAAAGTAAGATCATTTGGAAAAACGTTGAACTGTGCAGGAGCGGATCAACTGGAGGAGTACTTGGACAGCGACGGGTACCCGGTGACTTCGATCCACGGCGACCGCACGCAGCGCGAGCGCGAGGAGGCGCTGCGCCGCTTCCGCACCGGACAGACGCCCATCCTCGTCGCCACCGCCGTCGCTGCTAGAGGTCACCGCCTAATACTATTTCTCTACTCGCCGACTTTAATCTGCCAATTACGAGTACATAGACAAAACTATAAGCTCATACTTTTCGATATTAGACAGTCCACCTGATTGTTGCGATTCACGTTTGTTAGCTTAGGGATTGCTTAACCCTGTGCTAAGTGCTTTGTGAGCGGTGAGCTCCTTGTATGCGGCATTGTTTCAGCCCGTATAAGATCCACAATAGCTGACGTTCCTTATAGTCAGTCGTACTGCTTCAACAAGTAAGGTAGATTTAGTGCAGCTCTTCCCTCAAGTCACTGCTTTACTGTGTAGAAACGGACTCAACTATAATATCTCATTTCGATACGCTGTAGGCAACTATAATAGAACTTCATACAAATTCTATACTTATTTGCGATGCCGCCTGGGACTTTGCCGACCGCGGGCCCCACGCCTGCGCCGACCGCGCCGGCCTGCCGGCCATCTTTTTGTGTTACATCCTTGTTAAGTCAATGAAATTGAATGATGAAATTGTTCCTCCATAGATGATGATGATGATGACTCGTAGAAAAAGTATTGTATACAATCGTAATATAATTAAGTTTTTCAATCTCGTACCTTACTTAGGCCACTCAGCAAGCTTCGTGGCCTAAACACGGTACTCGACTGAAAAACCCTTCATTATATCACGATTGTATAAAATACTATTATTGTCTACCACACTACGGCGTCGCTAGACCTTAGCTTATCTCAATTTAACATCGTTTTTATGATTCCGTACTCCAACGGTAAAAACGGGACCCTATTACTAAAACTCCGCCGTATCTCTGTATCTTATGAACCGTAACAGTTAGACAGTTCAAATTTTCACAAATGATGAAATAACGACAAATACTAAAAAACAGCAAATACAAAAAAACAATAAAATAAATATTTAAAAGGACTCCCATACAACATATGCAAATTTTTTTGGTCGTTTTTGCTCGATATTTAAAACTGCAACAGGGTAGATGCTTGAAACATTCACAGAATATTTAGTTATGAAACAATTATTTAATACGACAAACGTAATTTTTTACCCGTTTTATAAATAATGGTACAGAACCCTGTTTGTACGAGTCCGACTCGCACTTGGCCGGTTTTTTAATTTGTACTTTAGGCACAGACTACACTGACACCGCATTATGAAGCGTTAACAAACAGCACGTCATCATCTCACATATGCAGTATTTGACTTGTAAAATTCTACGATTCTATTAGCACACCCTAGTACCACCTGACACCATTTTATACTATAACATACCGAGTATACCCCTAAAACAGATTAATTGTAAATATTTTTGACTTACACAAGTTCAGGTCGAACACGTAGATACAACTGAAATAAGCGATTGCGCTGCCATACTAAATTAGTACGGAACTGCATATCGGTGGCGATCGCAAGTTGCCTTATATGCTCGGACTAGTGGTTGAGGTGGTCTGTGACTTCCTATTAAAGCTGAAAGAGATTAGTGTGCAATTGAAAACCATTGTTATTAAAAGCAGTGGTATACTTAAGCTCATACGCCGCTTTTTTAACTTTAAGGAAATAATTGAAGCACTCTGGTATGTATAGGTCGATTCACTAAAGCTGGCACGAATGGAATGAATGAGTGAATGATAATATTTATGTGTGCGTCACAAAATGATTACATACAGGTTGATACAATAAGTGATTATTGAAAACGTATTTGTAGACAAACTAGATGCATAACCGCCAAAATTCAGCAGTCAAAAGAATACTATAAAATATTCCTACAGGGTACGTACGTTTTTGGATCAGGTGAATAAATAATAATAATAAGCGAATAAATAATAAATAAATAATAATAAATATTTTATTTATTTTTATATACGTATTGTAAAAATCCTAACCTAAGGAAGAAAATAAATAAACGAAATATAATAATATAATAAGCGACTGGTGAATATCAAATTATATTTCGTACATAAGTTCCGAAAAACTCAGTGGTACGAGCCGGGGTTCGAACCCGCGACCTTCGGATTGATGGTCGCACGCTCTTACCGCTAGGCCACTAGCGCTCTGATATCTGCATAAAACACCATGATAGTAAAATATTTTTGTATCAAACGGTTAAATATACCTTTCGGACATATATATATTACCTATTTAGTCTAAATATTGTGCAGATTATACATAATATTTTTTATTTTTCTTGGATAACATAAACCCATTTTGTTGTTGTTTACAAAATATTAAGAGGCCCCTGTGTGGCCGAAGTGACAGGTGACATAACTTTAATTCGTTCCATTCGTGCCAGCTTTAGTGAATCGACCTATATACATGTGTTAAATAAAAATAGACATTGTTTAATTAACCCATGATTTCAGGACTCGACATACCTCACGTGCGTCACGTGATCAACTTCGATTTGCCGTCTGACGTGGAAGAGTACGTGCACCGCATCGGGCGTACCGGCCGCATGGGTAACCTGGGCGTTGCCACGTCATTCTTCAACGACTCCAACCGCGGCCTGGCGCGCGACCTCGTCGAGCTGCTGGTCGAGGCCAAGCAGGACGTGCCTAGGTAAGTGCACTTTTATCGCGTTATCGTTTATCTCATAACCAAGGGCTCATTCAAAAATCATGTGATCGTTTTTGGCCTTATTTTGACCCCCCACTCCCCCTTGGTGATAGTTGGTGGAGGTCACGTGGAGTTTTCGAGTCGACATTTTCATGTGCGCCGATGAGAGATTTTTATGTTGGTTAAATAGATTGTTATGAAATTTCGTTGTTCTGTGTTATTATGCTGTGTGGAAAAAAGTACACGTGATGTGGTTTGGATTCCCCCCTCCCCCATCGTGATCAACTTCATCTTTTTTGGGGTGTTTAAGGTGGCGTATTAAAAAAACAGTACCTATAACTATTTCTGACTATGCACGAATGTGAACAGATAGATTCTGGTCAAACTATTAGCTTTACAACTGTGTTGTTTCGTAACAGTTGGCTAACTAGCACCGCCGCCGACGGGCGCTGTGGCAGCAGTGGTCGCCGCGCTGGCAGCCGCTCGGGCGGCGGCGGCGGCGGCGGCGGCGGCCGCTTCAGCAGCGCCGGCGGCAGCGGCTTCGGAGCCCGTGACTTCCGTACTCAGTCGCGCCAGCCGCCCAGGAGCGCTGGGGCCTCGTCTATTGGCTCTGGTAAGTCTATTGCTCAAACTGAAGTGTCAGTTCGTCTCACAATCAAGCTAATGTAAATATTAAAAGTAAGCATGAATGTTTTTGGTAGCCTGAGTGACAAGTTAGGCAACCTTTAACACTAATACTGACTTTGGATCGAAATGACTGGCTCTTTTTGCGCTGGGAAATGTTAGCTCAGTTTGATTAGGTACACTCTAAATAGAGTTTACATGAAAGAAGATTAGTGGATAAAGACAATGGAACACCTGTTCGCGTATGTATATAGTATTAAATAAAACAAGAACATAGTCACGTCAGGTGAGCGACGGCATTGCCAATTGTGTTAAACGTTTTTATAGTTAGCCAAGCCAAATCCAAAAAAATGAGGTCACTTTTTTCACTGGAACTTAACTTTTGGCCAGAACATTGTTTCACCTCCTTATTCACAAAACGTAGCGGGTGATACATTTCGTCTATAAAAAAAATTTAAAATTTTCATAGGTACAAAATATTCTCAGCGGCTTTTTAGATTAGACAGACTTTTATGTAACGCAATATATGATTTGTTTTTCCGTTATCCAATATATATCTGTATGTTATTATGTGCAGGTTTCGGATATGGAGGCGGCGGCGGCGGCTCTTATGGCGGCAACTACGGTGGGTCATACGGCGGCGGCGGCGCCGGCGGCGGCAGCGGCGGCCCTGACTGGTGGGACTCGTAAGCGCGCCCCCGTCGCCCTCGCACCCGCCCTCGACGCGTCCGCCACCGTTCTTCTCTAACCTTAAGGGTCACCACGATCGATACATAACGTTCGCGGACGTTCAGATTCATGCGGATTTGGATCTAGAACAGCGAATAATAATAACGCAATAATGAGATATATTATTTCCCACACCTTTTATTTAGAAAAGATACTTGATTTCCCTAATATGAAATCATGCCCGTCTCTTTCGTGTGCTCTGGGAGCACCCATAAAAGGTGTGCAGGACAGTTTGTAGCATAAGTATGTATTATTTCAGACGGCAATGCATAAAATTTTATTATACCTTCTCTTGAAATAATACGTAATTATTCTTCTTGGGACATAATTTACTAATTCCCTATTAGCGGAAATCAAATATTTACTTAATAGCTATAAAAAATTCAAATAAATACGTGTTTATGTCATCTCGTTTATTACTTGAGTAGTTATCAAGGGATATTATAAAGTTTGCCGTTGAAGAATCAGGTTTTAAGAAAATCTGTTCCGTAAACGCAGAGGCGACGGTAGACTGTTTTGACTACGTTCACGTGTGACATGACAGGATGGAGTGCGGTGCGAGTGTGAATCGGCGGTGTGAATGCGAGCGGCCGCGAGCTCTGAATCTCAGGCGCGCTGCTCGCGGCTGCGGCCGCGGGGCCGCAGTGTGCCTCGCCTCTCCCGCTCTCGGCCCTACAAACTATCTTGACAGTTCCCACTATACACCATTCTTACACTTCACTCTCAATAGCATTATTATGCTGAAGCGGGCAGGTTATTTAATAAATTGGCGAGGCACATTGTGACCTCTCTCGTAACTAATGTTCTTAATATTAACATAAATGTGCGTGGGCATACTGATACCTGTGAAACATTCGCGTATAGACCCTGCGTAATACTGAATGAAATCGGTGGACTTAATTAAGGATCACGTTTCGTTCCGTCGGTTCATGTTTTCTTATGCCACGTTATGATATCCATGGATCACAGCCAATTTTATTGTTTTTAAGATCACCAAATCAAATTAGTTTGGAATTCCTTTTTACAATATCAGTTTAACCCGCCAGAGATTGAAGATATTTATTTTAATTTGATGTATTTTATTGTTGACGATTTTTACGTATCTATTTGAAATTTTATTTAATCGAACCGCATGGATTATAGCAATGAAACATTTCGATCCTGTTCCATCTATAATGATTTTCGGTCCTTTTTAACTGTCCGTGGGTGAAATTAACGTCGGTATTTTAATATTTTTAATTTGATGATGATTTTATTTTATAAATGTGATAAAGTAGTCTTATAATTATAAAAATATTTTTGATTTTCGTTAATTATGTGTATTGTGGAATTTGTGGATATCTTAAACGAATGATAATATATTTCCAGTTATCTATTTTCTGACAGTCTCATTGCTGGCGCACTCCTAACACAGAACTTTTGAGGCATTTACGCACTCTAAAATCGATGTAGCTAACGTTTCAGTAGATTTAGAAATTGAGAAGTACCGATGCAGTATATTAAGTAATAATAATTAAAAATTTGTCTGTAGAATTCCCATGTTGTAATATCTGTCATCAAAGTGGTCTATAATTTGAATGTGAATTTATCAATTAAAAAAAATAAGAATCAAGTTGCTTTGTTTTAATTGCATTTTCAACCTACCTATTTTGTAAAACGTTTATGGGCGATTATATTCAAAGTTGTACCCTCAAAAAAATATTGGATTTTTCTATGTGATTGCACTGATTACTGATTGATTTCTACTCATAATTGATAGACTCTAATCATAATCGATCATAGTAGTAGAAAAAAAACGTTCCCCAAATTTTGTTTGGAGGTGACTAAATGGCAGGTATGAAAATTTTACGGAAAGTTTGGGAAAGTTTTTTTCTGCTTCTATAATAAGAAAGTTCGCGGGACAACTTTAAATAAAAACTTCCTTAAACATCTTTTCTGACCTGGCAGTGACAAAGACGTCGATAATCGATAATGTATGTACAGACAGCCAATTGGAGCCCTAGGCCACTCTAGAACCATTTCAAAATAACAAGCAGTAAGAGATTTCTCACAATCTGATTTTTACCTATATATTAAAGATTTTTATTAATTTACGTATATGATATGTGCTGCGGAAGGATGGATTCGGCCACAACACAAAAAAAAGATATAGTACGTAAGTAATTGTTAGCGCGGTAAATGAGGTTCTTAGACCTCACAAAGTATAGTATGTTCTTTTTATCTAGTTTAACGAGACTATTTACAAAGAAGGGTCCGTGAATTGGAAATAAATGTGTATGAATCTGAGGACATTGTTTGTGAAATAAAAAATATATTATCTGGCATGAGATTCTCAAGACGTGAGAAAAAAAAGCGAAATTTTTAATACTGTGCGAGTTAGAATGTTCACGTCGGGTGCCACTAATCCGCATCCCGCGAAAAGGCAGCCCAATAATCGGCGACCCAATAATTGGCGACCACGATGTACATGGATTATTGGGTTGCCTTTTCTTGGGTCGAGCAATCTCGAAGCGGGCCAATAATCGGCAGCCCAATAATCCATGTACATCGTGGTCGCCAATTATTGGGTCGCCGATTATTGGGCTGCCTTTTATCGGGTCGGACAAGCTCGGTAGCGGGCCAATAATCCGAAGCCACAGTTTTTGCAGTACAATAATCAGCAACCCAATAATCCACAACCAAAAAATGGACACGAATTATTGGGCTGCCGATTATTTGGATGCCTTTTATACAGAGTCCTTAGATCAAATGTTAAGGCAAGTCGGTTTAGGTACGACGACGAGCGAAGCGAGGAGGAGTGTTAGGTAGAACTGCGACCTAACAGCGCGCGAGCCGAGCGAGCGAAGCGAGCGTGCCGCGGTAGCGGCCGGCGAAGCGCCAGAACCGACTTTTTTCGCATCCCGCGAAAAGGCAGCCCAATTATCGGCGCCCCAATAATTGGCGACCACGATGTACATGGATTATTGGGTCGCTGATTATTGGGTTGCCTTTTCTCGGGTCGAGCAATCTCAAAGCGGGCCAATAATCGGCAGCCCAATAATCCATGTACATCGTGGTCGCCAATTATTGGGTCGCCGATTATTGGGCTGCCTTTTATCGGGTAGGACAAGCGCGGTAGCGGGCCAATAATCCGAAGCCACAGTTTTTGCAGTACAATAATCAGCAACCCAATAATCCGCAACCAAAAAAATGGACACGAATTATTGGGCTGCCGATTATTTGGCTGCCTTTTATATGGACTCTTCACGTCACTGACCAGCGCCATCTAGTGTTCAATTTTGTCACTAAATAAATGCTACTGGCTCATGGTGTACTTGTACCTCAATGAATGGAACTTTTAGCTTTTACCGTTCTACATTGCACCTTATGTAGATATCACCGTGACAAAGTTCGTACGAGACTGCAGAACATGATCCTGTTGAAATCAAATAAGAGCAACGGCCTTACTTGCCCTTCACAAAAAGTGTCGTGTTGGCACACAGATTGGCATTATTATCTAACGACGTTACGTTTAAGACTGACTGGCCATGGGACACGTTACGAAGAAAAAAAACCCGGCCAAGTGCGAGTCGGACCCGCGCACCGAGGGTTCCGTACGAACTTTATGTTGCCACTTCACCTAGAAGTAGATATTTGAAGTTAGCCACATGTATCGAAAGATTGGGTCACTCTTTGCACGGCAAACTCTTTGCAAACCAAAGCCTAACATTCATGACGATGGACCGTCGATAGGGACGGTATATGATAGATATATTCGATATTAAAGCTTCACCGTTCCATCTAGAATCATTCGTTGACCAGACTAACAGTCATATAAAACTACCGAGCCCTGCGCCGTCCGCCGATGCATGTGGCGGCACCGTGCCACGGCACGTCGTAGTGCCGTTTTACGGTGTCGGCACCGCACCGTGGACATGTGGCCAGGCCCTAAGTAGCTACTTCTGCTGCTGATGGTACAGTAAAGGACTTTAATTTGTGACATACTTGAGGTCCTGTCAAACTGTATTGAAATAGGAACATTTTGCAAAATGGGTCACAAATCCAAACCGCGGCCGTTCGGAGCACTTTACCGCTGTATCATACAAACAGACGAATAGTTACATAACCGCCTCAGTCGAATTCTTGATGTCGGTTAAAAAGTACTGATATCCCACGGAAGAATAACTAGCGTGGAAGTAGTACGATAACTGTCAAATGAGAACAGTTTGGAGCGATCTATATTTTGGCAGTGGATTTCTCAAATGTCGTAAGTCTAACTTAATTACGTGCCTCTTACGACATTTGTAAAATCCACCATCAAAATATGCGACCAAGTTAAGTTGTAATGCATTGATACCGACTACCATATTACAACGATGTGTTTAATTTGGCTGCTTGGACCAATTGCATCAAAAGAGATCAGCAAAACTGTTTTCAACCTACGGAATCGGAGAAATAACAAACATATATACATCTCTTTTTGTCACTTCCTTTACTTGGTAAGGAAGTGAAGGACGAGTTTATGACTTTGATGTTTTCAGTTTTGACGGGAGGCTTGTGATATCCTACCAAAAACATAAACGTGAAAATGGAAGCCAAGTTCCATATGAGAATATAAAAGTTATGATATCCAAAATTGGTGCTAAGTTCTGTAGAAGTTAAATAATGTGAAGTTAAAGATTTGACTTGGCTAGTTTAAGTAAAATATCAAAATAATATTTTCAATTTCAACAAAAATATTGTTTGAATTGATAATTGATCTTACATTTCCCACGTAGGATCTTCATTATAAAAAATCGTGATGGGTTTAAAAAAATAACAGTTTTTCGGCAATAGACGCTTTTGACACCTATGGTGATACCAAATCTCGGCAATCTCCTTTGAGAAGCCATAAAGTGTGCCAAAAACATAATAGCTGGGCCGAGTAGATAAGCGTGCTTGCCACGAGATGCTGTAGAATGATTGCGTGATTCAAAAGTATTTGCATCTTACTCGTTCTTAACTATGTGCTTACCATGAGTTGCACGTAACCGTATTCGATAGCGATTGCGGCATTAGAAAGTATGTCCGTCTCGCTCCTACCACTACACTGGCAGGAGCGAGATGAACATACTTGCGAATACCGCAGTCGCTATCGAATACAGTTAATTACAACTCATGGTAAGCACACTGGGGGAGCGAGTTGCAAATATGTACTTTCGAATCGCGCAGTCGCTATCGACTCGTGGCTAACTCTAACTAACTCATGGTAAGCACACAGTTCTAAGTAACCGTAGTCAATAGCAACTGCGACGTTTGCATCTCGCTCTCACCAGTTAAGAACGAGCAAAATGCAATACTCATGGTAAGCACACATAAATCATTCGCTCTATCGACACCATGATGTAATTATTAAAGTCGTTTTCCGCTATCTGGGGTCAGACTAACAAAATAAAAATAATTTATAAGATTGTAATATTTTTAATGTTTACCTGCCACAAGAGACAAAGAAAATAAAAAATATGAAGCCTTTATTGGCGTCAGAAATGTTTCTCAAAGTCACCCTGTTTTACTTACAGTAGTACCTACATACCGATACGACTAAGTACTCGTATGTCTTAAGTTATACGAAAGCGTAACCATAACCGGTCCACAAATTTCAGCTAAAAAGTAGGTCTATACCGTATAGACAGGGCAGAGATGTCTTTCAAATTTCGTTATTATTAATTTATCTCATCGATTACGTCCAGTAATGGCCAACGGCTTATTGAATGCGTCTTTTTGTGGCGCCTTTTTATTTGGAGATCGCGTCTAGAGCCAGCGGGTCCCCGCCGCGAAGGCATCCACGGAATGCCTAAAAGGTGACTCGTGGATAAATTACGGACATTTCTTCCATTTTAACGATTCCGTTTATTATTTAATTTATTTTTATTGTATGTTACACATTCGGCTTGTAACAGTGTTTGTTTTTGGGTCTCATTAGCATAAGGCTCATGCTGAGGGCGAAAAAAATTAAGGCGCAGCCATTTTCAACCGACTTCAATATTTCCAAAGGAGGAGGTTCTCAATTCGTCTGAATTTTTTTTTTTATTTTTTTTTTTAATGGATGTTCACTCATAACTCCGTCATTACTGAACCGATTTGAATTTTTTTTTTGTTTTCTGAAAGTAGACAGTTCCTGGTTGGTCCCGTTTTTTTCAAAATCCATTTCTGATGATGGGATCCATGAGGAACTGAGGGAACTCCTCAAATTTGAAAGGCACATGCATGCTGATTTGGGTGATTTCTTAAGAAACTTGAGCATTTCTTTACGAAAATCATCAATTTGGTGGAGTGGATCTGGTAATGAAGACCAGGGATGGCAAAGTGGAACTGCTTCGTAATTCTCAGGACTATGATCCGATTTAAAAAAATATTTTTTTGTCTGTATATAGATGGTTTCAAGATTGTCCCGTTTTTTTCAAAATCAATTTCTGATGATGGGATCCATGAGGAACTGAGGGAACTCCTCAAATTTGAAAGGCACATGCATGATGATTTGGGTAGTTTCTTAAGACACTCGAGCATTTCTTTACGAACATCATCAATTTGGTGGAGTGTACCTGATGATGAAGACCAGGGATGTCAAAGTGGAACTGCTTGGTAATTCCCAGGACTGTCATCAGATTTAAAAATAATATTTTTTTTCTGAAAATAGATGGTTCCAGGTTTGTCCCGTTTTTTTCAAAATCAATTTCTGACGATGGGATCCATGAGGAACTGAGGGAACTCCTCAAATTTGAAAGGCACATGCATGATGATTTGGGTAGTTTCTTAAGACACTCGAGCATTTCTTTACGAACATCATCAATTTGGTGGAGTGGACCTGATGATGAAGACCAGGGATGGCAAAGTGGAACTGCTTGTTAATTCCCAGCTCTATCATCCGATTTGAGACATTCATCTTTTCTTTGTAAAGAAATACCTTCAAGATAGTCCTATTTGATTTCGTTCTATCTAGTCCTATTCGTTCTATTTTGATGATGGGCTTCATGAGGGATTGAGAGAACTCCTCAAATTTTAACGGCACATGCATTCTGATTTGAGGGTTTCCTTAAGTAACTAAAACAGTGTTTTGGCGGAGCCAACATTTTGATGAACTGGATCTGATGATGAAGACCAGGGATCGCAAAGTGGAACTGGTTAATAAACCTAGCTCTACTTATTATCCTAGTTGTGACATTCATCTGTTTATATTCTGATGATGGAGTTCTAGAAGAATTCAGAGAACTCCTCAAATTTGAACGGCAGGTTAATTGTGATTAGAGGGTGTTCATAATTAGCTTAGGCATTTTCTTACTGTGGCCATCATTTTGCTGGAGTGGACCTGATGTTGATAATCAGGGATGGCATAATGAATATGCTCGTTAATTTACAGTCTGTCATCCAATTTAACACATTGTTATTTTGTTTGTTTAACGGTCTACAAGGGAGTTCCGTTTGATTATACTTCAAATGTAATGATGGAAGCCCTAGGACATTAAGAAAGCTCCTCAATTCTCAAACGTACACGTGCGGTGTATTGGATATTTGTGAAGTAAACTGGCTAACTCAAACAAATTCTTAATTTCACTTTTACCGGGAACCAAATGAAGTCGGTTTTTTTTTCTTAAAAATTATGATTTCTCGATAGGTTCTCTTATGACGGGTGTCTAATAATAAAGGAGATAGCGGGATGTCTCAATTCCGGAGTAATTTGTCGGGTTTTTATCGCGTCTCGCTTGTGACATTATAAAACAATTAATTTATTATCGCTCTGGGAGATGATTCCGATCAGTTTATCGGCGGCGAACGCTGTTGGACGTTAATAGTTTTATGTAAGAGGTAATTTTTATTAATTGGCCATTGATAGAGTGTTCAGCCGCAAGTGTTTAAATACTCTCATGCGGGAACGGTCAATACATTTGAACTACGACATGCCGATCGTATCGCATACGAAGCGCATCTGCGATTTCCGTGAGAAACTTTCATCGGTTTTATTGCCTCTACCTGATGGAAACATTTGATTATCCTTTAAATTTATTGAGGTGTAGAAAATTATTCTTAACGGTATTTCTAGAGTAATTGAAGCACGAAATGTATGACGTAAGTATACAAAAAGGTAGGGTACAATTGCTACCTAATCAGTTATGGAGCCGAGAGGTCCAGAATTCAATTCATCGATGCCGATCTTAATAGTAGGTAAACTATTTGATAAAGTGGGTTCACATTCAGGTACTTACACGATTCAGTTAAGGTTACTCGAGTATTAAGTAAGTAAGGTACACCTGTGTAGATAATTGACATTTGTATTCAAGAAAATGTCAAGTCTTTCTGAAATATGGCGTATATGACCATATTCATCTGTTAAGCCCCCGCATGCTAGCGAACAAAAACAATAGTCACAAATAATAGAATCCATAAAATAATGTTTTTTTACTGTTTACAACAGCAGTAATAATAACAATGAGCCAGGCCTGCCTTTGTTATGAAATAGACAATAAGCCCTTGTCCCTAAATTGCGTTACTTTGGAATGTGGATGAGTGATAATTTATGACCGAAATAAATTAATTAATATTGTTGGGATGTCAATTAAACGAATTACTTTTTTATAGGGTCTGGGACATATTTGGTACATACCCATATTGTTTTCAAATTTCGCGGCCCCAGGCAGGGGTTGCCAATCTTTCAGAAGAGGTAACCACAGTAGAAACAATAATAATCATTCAATAATTTCTGTGAGTGTACTACTTCATGCAATTCTTCGTTTATACAGTTTATTCAGTTTATTTCCCACGTAGGTATACAAAGATACACTTATGTCCGTCAATTATTGCACACTTTTCCTTAAAACTAATTATTAATAGTGCTTTAACTATTTGTCATATTCATATAATTACAATTTTCCCATATATATTTATCTGATAAATAATCCGAAACATTATAGTAGGATTTTTCAATTAACCTATCTTTAACAATTTTTTTTTTTAATTTATGATTCGACAGGTCTATAATATGCTTAGGAATTTTGTTATAAAAGTGTATAATTTGACCAATAAAAGATTTCCGAGCTTTAGCAAGTTTACCTTTGTTTCTGGTATTCAAATCGTGTATGTCACTGTTCTTTGGCAGATGTTCGTAGTCTTTCCTAGCGTACATAATAACTTCATATATGTAAAGTGAGGGCAGTGTAATGATATTGACCCTTCTAAATAAATTTCTTACGGACGTTCGCCGCTTTAGGTTGAAAATTTCACGTACGGCTCGCTTCTGTAAAACAAATATGCTATCTACATTAGCAGATTTCCCCCAAACCAGTATGCCATAGGACATGAGACTATGGAAGTAGCTGTAATATACAAATTTTGCTGTGTCTATGTCCGTGAGTTGCCTAATTTTCCTCACAGCATAAACAGCAGAACACAATTGATTACCTAACGTAGCTAAATGCGAGCCCCACTGTAATTTAGAATCGACTGTTAAACCAAGAAATACTGTACCATCTGAAAATTCTAACGTATGGTTCCCCAAAACGAGGTATAGAGAGTGATGTTTTTCAGTCTGGCGACAAGTTGAGAATCTAATGCATTTAGTCTTTTTTGGATTTAATAATAAATTATTTGTTGTAAACCAATGTAATGTCTTCTGCAAAATAGGGTTAGGTAACTATTGAATGTACGGTTTCACTATTTCTAGGAACTTTAAACAAGAGCGACGTGTCATCTGCAAATAGGACCTAGTTGAGTCTATTATCATGTACGGTAAAGCATTTATGTAAGTAAAAAATAATAAAGGTCCTAATATCGAACCTTGGGGAACACCCATCTTAACCGACATTTCTATTGACTTAGAATCATCAACATCAACACACTGGGTTGTTTGTAAGTAACTCACTCGTAAACCACGATTTGTCGACCTCTGCATGAATTATGACTTATGCTAGAACGGGCTGGCTGGGCCGGGGCCTTCTTTGCGATCAAACTGAACGGTTTGAGGCGGGAATCCATAAATATAGAAAACAGAGATTTTCTCGGATAGCTAATCTATAACCGCGCTCTCAGCGTGGGTATGCATTCCTTTAACCATAATTTAACAATATTTTAACTAGGTAGTGTAACGCACTTTAAACAGTAACACGTAAGTCACGTAACACATCGGTCATGTCTAATTTTGTTTGTCCTAAACTCACTAAATACGTTTTCAAATACAAACGTTATAATGAAATAATAGAAAACAAACGTCTAGCAAGAGGGGTCCAATTTTTTATAGACGTTTGACGACCGGTTGGCCTAGTTGGTAGTCACCCTGCCTGCTAAGCCGATGGCCATGGGTTCGAATCCCGGCAAGGGCATTTATTTGTGTGAAAACACAGATATTTGTTCCAGAGTCATGGATGTTTTCTATGTATTTGTATATTATATATATATAGTTATCTGAGTACCCGTAACACATGCCTTCTCGAGCTTAATGCGACTTAGTCAATTTGTGTAAGAAAGTCCTATAATATTTATTTATTGATTGTTAGCTAAATCATTGTTATTTTGTACGTTAAGGGAGCTTTATCTGGAATAATTAATTCACGACTTAGACAGGTGTAGGCAGATGGTAGTTTCAATATTTGGGAATTTATACTAAATAAGTAATTACAAATGGTTTTAAAGTGGCGAGTGTCAACCGTTTTGTAAGTGAAGACGTATAGATTCTATATTGTTTGGCGAATTCTGTTATCCTAAAGAGGAGTTAGAAAGTAATTTATGGTTCATTTGTGACATCCTGGGGCCTTTATGGGAGAGGCACATAAGTCCCATTGCTTCGATTTCTTACGGAAAATAGTCAAGAAAGCCGTAAGCGCATCACGCGTAAATAACCATTCTGCTTTAGACCGAGTCATTTACAAAACAGTTATTGACGTGCGGGCTCGTGGTATTCAAACGCCTATTGTAACGCGTAAATTTTGTTTCGTAAACAAGACATCGGGTGCATTCATTGTTATACATTGTCCTTATTCTGGTGACATTGTCCCTTTCAGTAATGTAGCCAACAAAAGGTTATGCTACATTTTTAGCTGAGCGTAACCAATTTTGAGTGACAGTTCCTGTAAATTCCTATTACTGATTCAATAGATATTGTTCTTGTATTGTTTTTTAAGCCAGAGAAATAAATCAAGTAGGCATTCAAGCAGAAAACTAAAAATAATTTGGGATTGTCGTAAATAATTAAACGAGTTGGTATAATTAATCTGTTGGGATAAAAAAAAAACGAAAATAAAATTCTAAATTTTTTAATATGCAAAGTGCTCAATGGAGATACAGTTAATATCGATTTTTAGGGTTCCGTACCAAAATAATAAAAAAGGAACCCTTATGGTGCGACTCAGTCTGTCTGTCTGTCACATCGTTAAATTATCTCGAGAACTTTGTGAGCGAGAGATTAACCCATTGACCATTAAACTCGTAACGTAAGACACATTGAGAGAGGATTTATCATATATTATAATATATTTTCAATGAAAAATGCCCGATTAAAGAGAAGCAAAAATTAAAAGTTTAGTTTTCGGAGCATGTGGGATATCATTTGAATGGGCTTGACATGTACATAATAAATAATTTAACATTATTTATTTATTCAGTGAAATCTTTTTGGTTTGAAAAGGTAAATGTAAAATATACCAATCCGCCCCCCCCCCCCCTCCTCGAGGGGCTATACGAAGGCAGTAGGTAATTTGAATATTTTACACACCGTTAACATTATCATAAATATTACAAAATATACCTAATATTATCCCTATCTGAATTTTTATAAAAAAAAACTTTTCTGAGCTAAATATGAAATTTAACTGCCTTAGATTGTTTTATTTTCTTTAAATGTACACACGCGTTCATAATTGCATGGGCAATTTATGAATGAATTCATTCATAAACTGCCCATGCAATTATGAACGCGATAGTACATGATATCATGCTTTAAGTGCCGTCGTTTAAGTAAAGTAAAAATAGTTATTTATTATACAAGGGGGCAAAGTTGTTGTTTAACTCTCGGGCTTATATTGAGACCCGAGCAAGCGAAATAATCCAAAATTGAGCCACGAGCGTAGCGAGTGGTTCAATAACTGGAATCTTGAGCTTTACGAGGGTCTCAAGGCACGAGAGTTGAACAAACTTTGCCGCCGAGTGTAATACAACATTTTCCCCCTCACTATTGCGAGGAAAATACAGACTAAATACGATTATAAATCTTATCCACATGTAAGTTATCTTGAAGAAACCATCAAAAATCAATTTCAAAATTTGTCATAGAGTAGGTACGCTCCTGGTACTTAGATATTGCCAACGGCTTACCAAGTGCGGGATAAGACATGATCACATGACCAATTTAAGGTGTGACCTCCGATTGCGCATATTTACTATGGGCATATAGGACTCACTTATACTGGATTGGTGGTAAGTGATAGGAATTAGATTACTTTGCCCCACATGTGGATAAAATGCGTTTTTCCACGCTAGTTTTAAAGGAACAGCGCTTTCCGAGCTAGTGAGGGGAAAAAAATTTTTTTACGTAATTAAAAAAAAGATCAAATAATAAAATTAAATTAACAAACTCGCATACTAACTCTATGCCATGCAAACGAGTGACCCTATCTGTCGATACATGGGACTGACTATGACGTCAAACTACTTCTAGGTGTACCTAGTTGCAACTCAAAATATGTACGGAACCCTCGGTGCGCGAGGTTGCCTCACACTTGACCGGTTTTATATTGTCCTAAAATACCATGACATTTTTGCAAATTTATCTACTAAGTAGGTATAGGTACCATAAAATAACCTACACAAAGCACTGTTTATTTATTTATTATGTGTGAGTGATCGCGAAGATACTTTTAGTGTGTTCTGTTGAGGTGGCTTCGAGTGAGTTCCAATACTGGTGAAAATAAGCGAACAAGAAAGAGGGTAAATAGTTATGTCTATCCTTAAGTCCCAACATATCTGCAGAGTTCAGTTTTCTCGTGAACATTGCGGTTGCAACATCGTCGAAATATGAGGAGTTCGAATTTAACAAAAAACTGTAATAAGAACCCGTATTCATTCGTTAGAATGTTCTTTAGCCTCTCCTTGAGTGATGCTGCAGATTGCGATTGCCTCACAGACACCGGCCACTTATTCCACAACTAAACGGAGGCAGTGAAATATCTTTTGAATATACCGTGTCTTGTTGGGCGCAACACACAACATTCAAACTTTTCCGGAATTTTCACCCCGCGTAGCTTGTTTCTATTTTAACTTTACAGTGTAGTTAATGAAATCTCCCGCTTGCTACATTTAACGCGACACAAGCTGTTAAATTAATTAAACTGACGCTGACTAATATAAGTATTTATTTTTATTTAAAATGTTAATTACTTTCTTGATAAAGCGCGATGTTATGTGCATGGAATCTGACCCTTCTCATTAATAGCTAATTTAGTGAGTAGTTATAATTTTTTTATGGGCTATCGTATGAAGTGCTCCCGCTATTTTTGAAGATTATTTTGAGTAGATATGGTTTTGCAACCACGCCCTACAAAATACAAATACCACAGTTTATTATCTAGGCTTGGCTTTTATTACGTACGTCATAAACAAAGCTCTTTAAAACCTTTGTCTGTACCTTCTTGTCTTTACGAGTTCCATCCATCATTATAGCTGCATGCTATGTATTCAGATACACTATATACAAAAAATACAGACCGACCTAGTCCTACAAACTAAGCAAAGCTATGCTATGGGTACTACTCGTACTTGATGGCGATATGTGTATAGGTAAATATATATATGTATACATAGAAAACGTCCATAACTCAGGAACAAATATTCGTGATAAACACACAAATAAATGCCCTTACTAGGATTCGATCCCGAAACCACCAGCTTCGTAGGCAAGGTCACTACCAACTAGGCTAGAGAACTAGCTAGGTAACAATAATTATATTACATCTACATAAGTAAGTATTTAAGATCGATGTCAATGGAACTTCCTAACAATGTAAACAAACCGCCATATTGATCGTAATAACCTAACTTTTAAGTTTTTAATGAAATCTCCAAGATTAACTCATTTTACTCAGCATCCTAGGTACAATGCCTCAAGGACCTATTTTAGATTTAAGGTAGGTAGAGGTAGGTAGTTAGGTAACTTACACTTACTGTATATATTTTGTAAATAAATGTTATTGATTTATATTATGTTTTGTATGTTAAGATAATACGACCGTTTCAGTAGTGAATGGTTTCAGTGGTGTTTGATGAGGTAGTGTAAAAATACAAGGAGAAACAGTGACAAAACATGTGTGATGTGACGCCTTTTGTTTACATTGTTAGGACGATTTTAAAGTTTAAATTAATTTGCATCAGTCGTGATCGTGATGATGACGGGATAAAGCGTCGTTTTTAATTGTTACTCATAAGTACTATCAAGCGAAAATAAAGAACACACATCTTGTTGTACCTAGTTACTAGTTATGTCAATATAGGTAGGGTAGGTCGTGTTTGTTACTCTCTCACGTAAAAACTACTGAATGGATTTTAATGAAACTTTACAATAATATAGCTTATACATCAGAATAACACATAGGCTACAATTTATAAAGATGTTGCGCAGACGAAGTCGCGGGCACCGGCTAGTTTTCATATATTTCGGCAATTAGGTAAATAAAATGTCGATACTTTGTATGGTACAGACGGTACAGTCAAACATTTTTTCGGAGCTGGTCCTATGATAAAAGTTGTTACGGGTCATCTACATGATCACCTCTTTAAATATGGCAGGTTAGAAAATTAAGAACCTCTAAGTATCTACTTATTCGAAGTCCATATATATGCGTCTCCTTTTGATATTTACATGTATCCTTTACGTGATTATACTTTTCCCATAGGGTTTTCCAGACTTATGTCACAGGCCAGGACGCCCGGGTCCGCTTTGGCAAACAATCCCAAGTTTTACGAAAGTGACTGCCATCTGGCCTTCCAACCTAGAGGGCAAACTAGACCTAATCGGGTTTAGTCCTGTTTCCTCACGATGTTTTTCTTCGCTGAAAAGCGATTGGTAAGTGCAAAAGATATTTCGTACATAAGTTCCGAAAACTCATTGGTACGACCCGGCAGGATTTGAACCCACGACCTTCGGAATATAAGTCGCACACCTTACTGCTGGGCCACCAAAGGCCAAAGCTTTATTATACATGTATGATAATTGCAATGCCTGTTTGTTTTATACGTGCTGTGTTAAAATTGACGCATAAGTATATATTTCTACATAAATAGAAGCGTTTGCTGAGAAGCACTTGAGGTAAAGAAGAAGTTTAATTACCTACTTACCTACAAACAATTACAATTATCTAAATAAAATAAATCAAGCGAAGATTTGAGATGGTATTCTCGCGAGTTGGAAAGGTACGTAAAAGTACCTACATAATTAAACTTTTATTATGTTAAACGGTTCGACGTTGATACGCTCCCGTTAAGTAGATGGAACCAAAAACCCGTTCATCTGAATTGCGGCACTCGATCTACATTCCCGAACCCCCATGGGCTCTTTTTGCTAAACAGCGTGCGGCGTGCGTGTGCGGCGGCGACGCGACGTGTGGTCGCCCACCGCCGCGACTCGTCAACGATCCTTCACCCGTCACACGAGCCACGGCGACAATCCGACGAGCTCACCGCAGCCGCCCCAACGGATTCGTCGCCATTCACATCTTTTGCAACGCTAATCAATTGGATGTCCGCGGGTGTTATTCCAACCTAGCGCAGGCGAGGCGATCGCTCAGGCGAACCATGAGTGCGCTCTTCCATTACGTACGTAGTCGATCACCATAATACTTAAAATAAGGTATGTACCTAGCACTTTGCTTTCTAATTGCATTTTGAAAACTATTATTTGTTTTAGACAATTGGAACTAAATACATATTCTTGAGGATCACGTGACTTAAGCTTTCTATAGGAATTGGCCCGCGTCTAGTGTGAGTCATCGTTAATAAAGAAAAGAGAAGTGTTGTATGCGTAAGACGTATGGCCTAGCCAAACTACATGATGCCGCGTACCTACTTAGAAAATAACATACCTATATACATTTCTATCATCAAGTACCTAGTGCATCCGTTTAACTTCTTTATAGTATTTTGCATACGATTGGTTCACCTTCTGGTAAATTTACACACCTTGCACACTAATTACCTACCTATTAAGAACGTCGTGATCCTTCAAAAGCATGCCTAATATAACATAACACGTATTCATTACATTTAAAAAAATCCAAATTTACGCGTGATATATAAGTATATTACCTAGGTACCTACTTGTTTAGGTTGACAACGATAATGAGTTTTTAGCGACTGACATGGTGAATTTTCAACCAACTTCACTATTTCAAAAATAGGAGGTTCTCAATTCGTGTATTTTTAATTTTTAATTTTTTTTATGTCTTTCCCATCACGGAACAATGGTGTTCCGGACCTTTGGGAGGCGTACGAGAAGCCGAAGCCAACACACAGAGCCCTTTCGACAATTTAATGAAATGAAAGGGGTACGCCGAGCGAGTGATGCAACTGCCCGAGTTATGGGCTGCACGCAGAGGCAGCACCCGCCAGGGTGTATGGACTATTGAGATTTAATGGAATCAAAAATATACTGGGTTATTAGGTGAAAGTGGTGGAAAAACTACTAGTGGTGGACTAAATACTGGGTTATGGAGAGTAAAATCAATTATGCAATTAGGGCAAATTATGAGGCATGTTTTCTTTCATCTGTGCCTATATACATAAGTTTAATACGTAAAATGTCGTATATACATTTTATATTTATTGTCCATCATATAAAGTTCGTCGTGCTGGAAATGCTAGATAAAGGAAACTTATTAATATTATAAGCTAGGAAAACGCTAGGAAGAACTATCCGAAAGATACGACGGTGACAGGGTATCTATAGTCTGTTACAGGCACCCAGGCTTTTTTTAAACTGCTAATACTTATGTTCAATCAGCAACAGTTTGCAGGTATTTGCAAGTCTTTATTATACATATAAATTTACAGCACAATTCGATTTTCTAAAATCGTACCTATTTGACATGTAGTAGGTGTACTGCGTAATTGTCGTACGTAACTCATTTAGTTGATGACTTGGTACGGGGTCATGCCGTAGTCGTAACGTAGTTGCTTAACTTAACTGTGACTTTAATTTAATAAATCTACTTAAATTCCGACATGACTAATTTTCTGTCAATTTTTTTATTACCAGCAATGTACACACGCGTTCATAATTGCATGGGCAATTTATGAATGAATTCATTCATAAACTGCCCATGCAATTTTGAACGCGATAGTACAGCAAAGTGATTGACAAGTAGGTAAGTGTAAATGAGAGCACCTTTTTTTACTGAGACCTGAGACCAACCAAGCCCAGAATTATTGTTGTCTTTATCATTCAGTTCATGAATAAAGTTTTTAATACGTGTCGTGACAATTTCAAAAACTGTTGACGTCCACGTGTCAAATAAGTAAACAAACAAAATATCTCCACATTGCCCTCAAGTAGGGGAACCTGTTCTACCTCCGACAGTTTTTTCATTTATGATTTTTAGAAAAATAGCGGAAGGCTGCAAAACTATTATTTATTCGAATATCATAAGATCCATTAATCAACTAACGCAGATAACTAATAAATATAAATACTGTAAATATTGAAGCTTCAGTTAAAAAAATACAGTAGCAGGAAGGTAGGGGCCAAGGTACAACATATTATTGGTGTCCAAGGTACAACGAAGTAACTTTTTGGACAAGTAAGCTTCGTACTTTTTGGACAAGTAAGCTTCGTATTAGCACGATTAGGCTGAAACGCTCCTACCATCGAGTTAACTACTCTTCGTAACTACTGCCCCGATTGTTTTGATACTTTGTATACCTACTGATTCTAAACACCGTAATGCATAAGTACCTAAGTTTCGGCTCTGTCTGTCTGTATCTTATGTATGATATCATTATTCTAACATACGAGTAAATATCAATGAACGAATTATACACTGATTTTGATCAGGGGCGTTTCCATGACGTCTTAACGCGATTCAGTTTAGGCTCAGTTGTTAGGAAGCGACTCAGTTTAGGTCGTCAACTGAATCGCGTTAGGAGTTTAAGACGTTATGGTGAGGCCTCAGGTTAATTTTAGGGCCACTTGAACAAACCGGGGTGTCAACTAACCCGGAATCAAACGTTTTTTAATTAGTTAGCTAGCTCCGGGTTAGATGACCTACCCTGGTTGGCGTATTTGGCCCTAAGTGTTCTTTGAAATTTAATGTTCCATCAGGCTCGTTTTGCTGGTTCTGAATTTAACGCGGTTTCGTCAAAGCTCTAAGATACGTTTAATGATATCTATTTACTCTCGTCGTACGTATTAAGAGGTTGCTAATGTATAGTTGTATACCTGCCGATTTGTATACCTAACTGGTTATACTTAATGTCCGCTTCAGGAATGTTTATAATAGTTTTAGTATAATAAATATTGTTCCTATACTGACCATTGTAACCGGATATGTGTTATTGGCCATTCATTCATACTTTTTTATAAAAAATATAATGGATACCAAAATAAGTTGGGAACCAGTCTACATATAATATCAAAGCCAGCGTGTAGCAGTTATATGGCAGTGTAGGTAGGAGGTGCCGGGCGCGGCCACGCCCAGCGGCGCTACGACATTTTATGTATGTGAGTACACAAATGTACTACATAATGTCAAATACATGTATGTAATACATGTATACTTCTATGTGCGCAGATACTCTTTCCTTAACGGGCCATTATAGGTATTCTTACAGTCCTATAAATGTTCAATATGAAAATAACGTTCATTTACTGTGGATAGTCACTATAGTCAGTTACATTCATTGTAGTATAAAAACATGACCTCTGGTTGATGTAACTGGTGACCGAAGACTGGCTTTCTCGCGCAATGTATCAGCATTGCGATACGAGGAAATGCTGCCAGCATCCTAGGTACACAACTTGAACTTGAACTTGAACATCCTAGGTACAATGCCACTGGGGAGCTACAACGGGAAACCTCCTCGAGTGCCAGGGCTCTTCTCATTCTCCTTGATCCAGTTGATCCGGGACAAAGGCAAGGGTTTCTGGACGGTGCTTCCTGGGGGCAACGGTAAGCGATCTCTTGGAAGATTCCGAGGATTTCTTACCGGTGCTGCAAATATCCTGTCAGGGGGGGTTGGGGGGTTCCGCACAGGGAGTACTCTCATTGAGGGAGAGAACTTCTGAGTGTTGGCGTGAGGGGCCTTCGGGTCTGCCGACAGGAATACTGCTGTCCTGTATAAAACTGCGGTCCCGTACCCTGTCTAGGCAGAGGGCCTATGATGACGGACCGGGGATTGCCACTGCTGGCCGGCGCCGGCGTGGTGGCTGCGAGGATGACCACCTCTATAAAAAATCGCTAAGGCAACCTGAGGGGGTGGAACCCGGGGTTTTTCCATCTCGCTCCCGGCGTGGAGGTTGTCATGAGGGACCAGCGTGTGGTGTCGCCCTGCACGCTACCTTCGGGCGGGGGAGCTTCGGCTCCAGGGGCTTCAGCCTCAAGGAGGGGACAGCTTCGGCTGTCGCAGCAGGCGGTGTTCGCGGTTGTGTGCTCGATCCCGTGTCACCGTCACAAACCGTGCAAGATGGGCATACCGTGGATGGTTTAGTGGGTAGTGCGGGTCCGGACCTGCGAGTCCCACATACCCGTCCTAGTTCCCCGGCTAGGCGGGATTCCTAAATGCATTCCTCCACGAAATAAAAAAAAAGGTACAATGCCACTATATTTAAGGTAGATTACAGTATGGGGTTCTTCAAAAAAGGAGTCTACAATCCGCATGTGACACCCCTGGAGTTGCAGGCGTCCATAGGTTACGGTGACCGCTTTCCATCGGGCGGGGCTTATGCTAGTTTGCCACCATCGTGGTATAAAAAAAGGAAAAGAGGTAGCTTGTAACTTACTGTATATATTTTGTTAGTTATATGAAATAGTAATAAATTATTTTATAATTCAACAAAACATAACTATTGCATACCTACAATAGGTATCTCTCCAGTTATAACTAATTTGAAACTGTAATGACTGGAAATACATTTTTGAAGTAAGAGATCGTACGTCTATGCCTTTGTTTTGCATGATTCCTGAGACCCTATTCGTGTCTAGTTTGTACTGTTTGTTTATCCAACTGTAACTTACCGGTTTATTAAAGTAAGACATATTTTACTGAAATTCATGTAAGGTATCGCCAACTCGTGCAAAACAAAGGCGTGGGCATACGATCTCTTTCTCAAACAATTATTTTCCGGTCGTTCCACACCATTGTTGCTGAACAATGGTATACTTACTCGTTTTCGTTAATACCTAATGGCTAATCCACTTGATATTAATGTTATTAAAAGGAAGGAAGGAAATTATCGGTTCTGCGGTTAACCGCAGAATACGAGAACTACCACGTTGAAAAAATTTACTAGACGTTTCGCGATTTCTACGAAAAACTTGCGTGCGCTAGGACCCCATGGACCAAGAGTTTCGACAAAGGAAAGTTTTTGGGTAGGTTACATTTAGATGAGATAATAATAATAACTCTACAGGTCCAGATCACGCGAGGCTTTTGGCGGTCTGGTTGATGTTACTGGTGACCGAAGAGCTGGTGGCTTCCTCGCACAACGTATCAGCATTGCAATACAACGAGGAAATGCCGCCAGCATCCTAGGTACAATGCCTCAAGGACCTACTTTAGATTTAAGGTAGGTAGAGGTAGGTAGTTAGGTAAGTTACACTTACTGTATATATTTCGAAAATAAATGTTTTTTCCCCGATGAGATTTGTAATCGTATGTAGACAAAGCGATAGTGAGGTGAAAAATGTTGTGTTACACACGGCGGCAAATTTTTTTTTAACTCTCGTACCTTGAGCCCTCGTAAAGTTCAAGGGTCCAGTTTTTAAACCACTCGCTAGGCTTGTGGCATTGAAATCTTACGCTTGCTTAATTATTAATATAAGCACGAGAGATAAACAACAACTTTGCCCCCTTGTAGGTACCTATAGGTATATAAATAATAAATAACTATTAAATGTTATCGATAAGCTGTAATCATATTTTTGAACGCTGTTATAGTTTAAGCGCATCTTTAAACCTAATCTACCGGTAAAGTAAGTACTTACCTATAGCTATGAACTTACGTAATATCAATATATTTAATGAAACAATACAGCATTTACGTTACGACAATATGTCATTATTGTCAGACTATTTATATTATCTACTTGTATGGTGTGCATTTTTAATATATCGACGGTAGGGTAACTCGATACGACGCGAATTTTTAAATTGACCTATCTAAAGTTTTTATTTTTATAAAACGTGATCTCTGTTATAAGTACCCACCAAATGAAGGAATACCCAATAAAAATATAGGTATTTTTCATATTTATCCCTTTCTTTAATCATAATAATTGAAGGTTATATCGACCAAGAATATATCAATAGTTGGTAAGTAGGTACCTACTCGTATATCGAGTATATCGCACAATTTGCAACGGTTTGTGTTAAGATATAGATTAGATAGATACTTGAGCCTTCAGTAATAGTAGAAAAGCAAAATACATAAAGCTTACCTTTTTTAATAGAATCTATGTGAAAATAGGGTACTGTCAGCCCGGTCTAATAGATGGGCAGTGGCGGTTAATAAATTGCCAAGATGCAGTATTTATGAGTGCAATTACTGGCCTTTGTGCTATGTCTGCTACCCTATCGTCTCTTAAATAGGCTTACTAGGAAAGAAAATCCTGTAAATCGAATAAGGTATTACTCACACTAGGATGGGATGGGACGATCTGTCAGTTTTTATAGAAAACGTCACGTGACATCCGAGGGCTCCGAGCTATCACGTGATTCTTTCTATAGAAATTGACAGATCGTCCCATCCCGCCCCGTCCCGTCCTAGTGAAAGTCATCCTTAATAGATTTTTTTGTTCGTTCTACAATATTTAGAATGTGATCCCTTGTGATCAATGTGATTACAGATGGATGTAAATGTTCAGTCATTAGGAACAGAATACAATTTAAATATGGCTGCAAACGATTGAAATGAACTAGAAACCCGAATTGGCTAAATAATAAACTGAGACCAAATCGAATATCAATGTACTCGAATGTAAAACCGTTCAATCTACAAAACTATTAGGCATCAATTACATACCTAAATAAAACATTTTTGCTACAATATCCCAAACTAAAACAAACGTTATTTCCTTTTGAACTCAGCTATATAATGTTATTTTCGATAATAAACTAGGATTAATTGACCATTTGGCCTCGGTATGTCGCCGAAGAACTGCGGAAACTGAACATTATTTCGTTCATAAATAACATGTAAGAAACTTCGTTTACGACTAGAAAACGCCCCACTTGTAGGAAATTACTTTTAAGAACATATCAAGAACGGTGTTTTTTTGTTTGGCCATATTTGGAAAAAAATGAGTACATCAGTAGCTATCAGATAGTCGCTTATATAGAACGCCCAAGGCGCTCAAAAATATCTGAACAAGCGCTCTAACGCCTTGACTAAAAGGCCTACTCAGATATTTGTGGCCATCTTGGCCGCTTCAATATAATAAATATCTAGTGGCTACTGTACGTACGTGTACTATAAAATAGGCACACGCAGGACACGCAAATTCAACATTCGGAAAGGATATTATGATGAAATAGAAACTAGAGAAGGAGACGATTAAAAAACGTTGGTTTACTAAACATAATTAATGTAACACACAATATTATTATTTTAATAACGTAAGGTTTGATATTTGTGATATTTATTTATGCATTGGGTCGGGCACCGTTTGCCCCCTGCTGGCGCCGCTGCGCCCGGCCATTTGTCGAAGCCGCTTTTATATCCAAAAACTAAAATAATTTACTACCTGATGTGATATAGTTCGAGACAATCGTAGGCAAACTAGACAGCGACATATTATTCAAGCAGCCTCTAATATTTAATGATAACCACTTACATGTTTACTTCGGTAGCCATAAATATTATCTAATTAAGCTTAAGTCAACAAGAATCTAAGTAGGTGTGTGTAAGTTCTTTGATAAATAAATATCAAATTGATGTAGGTACTTATAAATATTTATTTATTTGATGGTTTGTGCGACATAAGTGAAATCTAAGTTAATTACTAGTTACTTACACTTAGGTAGCTTGCAAGTGATATATATTTTACAAAAAAAGACCAAAATTCGTATTTGCACTGAGTGCCAATTTTGAGACCTGAGTCTATGAGACTATTTATAGGTATATTACTATAGTCTATCGAACGAGCAACACCGGAGGAGGAAGGGAGAAGTCAAAGCGACATCTTACAGTGGGTACACATTTTTCTGTCACTTTTTGCGAAGGGGAACCTGCACACAGACGCACTACTTACATATTAGATACAAAACCTAATCTGTACCTAATGACAACACTAAACACATACAAAAGGTACAACTATACGTACACTAACAAATATACTTTCTATCTATTTTTGTGTACAGACTAAGTAGTCACAACACATGCCCGCGTATGCCCATTTGGGCTTATACTTCAGCAGAGGGTGAACGGTGTATGCTGACCCTCTCCGTGCTGCTTGAAGATCTAACAGCACAAATGATGGAGAATGCAATTTTGGTTAGATCCCGCCACGTCTCGTCCGTTGCGATTAGTTCCGAAAGTCAATGAAACGAACCATCGGTTTTATTTTTACCTAACTTGTTGTAATTAAACTGGCAATTTGCAATCGGCGTAATCACTAAATGAGCCACAACCGCGGAGAACTTGACTGAGAGGTAAAAAAGCACATTATTGTAATTTGGTAACTTGAGAGCGCATACGTCGGGTCACATAGTGAAATCGCTTTGAGAGTCGTGGCCTAAGAGCAGCCCTAAAAATCTATTATTAGTATGCCTTACGATTCTCATTACTTACTCGTAATCCGATTGGCTGTAAAGTGATTTGATTATGTACAGATGTCTCAGATGACAGGATACAGGATTTTTTCGATAGGTAGAGGTACTACCCTTTCCTGGCTTGCTACTCCGAGCACTACAGATGAACAGCTGCCAGGTGTCCTAATCAACTACTTATTGGTCTACTAGAGTGGAGCTTCGGGAACGGTAGAACTTTCTACCTAGATAACTGTTATAATTTATAAAGAACGTATACTAAGTGCATATTTATAAATAGAAACTGTATATGTACTTTCCTATTCACAATAACAATATTTTATCACCGTTCACAACGTTACTGGACTCTCTTATTCAAAATGACCTCATTGCATATTCCATTTCATACTTAAAATAACACTAGTTAAACGAAAATTCCAAAGTTATTTGTTGTTTTTATTCGCACAAGCGCATGCGATTGTTTGCCGCTAACGACAAATGACAGCGCCGGTTAAAAGGGCGAGAGCGCCCGCGCAGATTTAACGGCACATTTGGTGACTGCAGAACATGGTGGGTCCTTAGCAGAACCCTGCGGGGAAAATGGCGGGGTTCCCTGGACACCCGCGAGCACCAAACAATGCGCCGCTGCGATGGAGCCGTAATACAGACGTACCAACCATTCACGCTTTACAAATCAAACAAATTATATTTGTCCAAAGTCATGTTTTTTTGTTCAGATGCTTTGTGTAATTATAGTTATTTAGTGCTAACTCGGGTTAACTTGGGTTAAATCATACTTATTACTTATTTGAACTACCTTGATACATAAGTTAGATAAATTGTAATACCTCTGTTTAGTTAGCGCGAATTTAAATTTTGATAGATTGTTTGATTATGGATTTGATGAGTTTGGGATTGGCGGAGATAGCAATTCTGTCCACAGTTTTCCCTTCCGGAAATCTTCCACCTAAGCTAAAATCCATTCGTCCGACGTCCGTAGCGACCAGGCGATACCACGAAACCTATTATAGTTCGTCCGTGTAAATTACAACACCGTGATCAGTCTGTAGAGCTGAATTAACACCCTCGTTTGCAGCATTGTTGTCAACTGGAATGTGAAGTTGTGCTGGCGCGGCCCAACTTCCATCGGCTCATTTTGCCTGCGAACCTTCAAGGGAAGTGCCCGTATATTTAAAAAAAACAATTTAGATTAGATTAGATACTTTCTTAGACTTTCCTTATAAGTATTTGAAATTAATGTTTTATTTACTGATCGGGACCATACACATAGTTGTTATCTTTACTGGTATCAGTAGGGAATAGGGAAGATTCTTCTTGCTAAACTTTTCAAAACTTTACTTCTGCAACTCAGTATTTTCTGTGGACAACATTTTATATTTTCTGTGGACAACATATTTGTATTTTCAGTGGACGTTTAAATTTTGTATATTTTTTAAATCTTAATTTTTAATATATGTTTTTCTGCTTGTGGCGACCAGTTAATTATTTTTTCATTCTCTATTTGAGTTGCTACACTAACTACTATATATAGTAGTTAGTGTAGCAACTTAAATAACTGACGATTGATATATTTGAAATTATCAATACGCGGGCGCGCTTTTCACAGGTAGTTAGTTAGTTTTCCTGGGCTTTTTCCGCAAATCGACATCCATTGTGCCTTTTTTGCACTTTTTTGTAGTTAAAACAGCCTTAAATTTAATTCAAGACTTAGTACAAAAACTTTGATTTGTTTGTTACCGTAAACCCCCATGCAGCAGCTCATGCTTCGCAATTTAAAGAGTTTTGTCACGGTTATGCAGCCAATCTCAGCCTTTGCTTTTCGACTACATATATGAAGGTTTAGGCTTAGGTACCTACATAAACAAAAAGATAAAATGGAAAGTTGTAAAATATCGGCGTGTCATATGACATACAACCGTTACAATTTGCGGAAAAGCCAAGTTACAGCAAAAACCACAAAAAACTACATATTCATACTAATAGTAACTCATACAGGATTAATTATCTTAATCTAAACAGTTGAGAATTACCTACAATACTTATACTTTTTTAAATATGTACGTAATGGTGCACATAAGTCTAATAATAGCATATTTAGGCTAAGAAGAGCGATCGAGTGCCAACTGAAGAGTAGAGCGTGCTCAGCGACCGAACAAAAGAATGGATCCCAAGTGCTTGGCAGTTAGCAGCTCTCAAGCACACGTGACTGCTGTTCTCCACCGATCATTGTAGGTACTCGTATGAGGTTCTCGACTGACGACTCAGGCGGAACGAACATATGGAGGGCCCTCTTGACTTCTCGGAGCCCTTAAATAATAGGTACTACTCTATTGGCTCGTGCTAAGCATGTTTAAATTAATACATACAAGTAGATATGTAAAATATTTTCAACCTTTTAACATACCTACATACGTTGTCAGGGTCTTTATCAAACTAAAATGGAAGATTAATGTAGGTACCATATACAATTACTTTAAATTATTAATTAGATTAATTACTAAGTTGTACTTAAAACCATCAGATATGACATATAAATAAAGCAAATTAAACTAAATGTCTGCTACGAAAATAAGCTACGAATTTTACGGCCGTTTTATCTTAAGCAGTTATGAGTTATAAAACGATTATGGATGATGTAAATCTTTATGTTAACAACTCTCCTCAACGAAGGGCTTCGTGAGAAGAATTAACCGTCCTCCATTGAGTTCACTCAATACGCGCAGAGTCAAAAGTCAGGGGTATATGAATATAACATATTCTTTGATTTTATGCGCAACAATAAAAGAATCGGTGGATAATTATACGCTTGAACAATACGCGTCGCCGAGTTGACTTCAATGCCTCGCGCCGATTACAAAAATTCCAATGCGCATTAGCCCTCTTTGCAGTTCTATATTTGAAAGGTTTTAAGTGTAGAGAGCGCGAGCGCAAGAAAATCGCCGCATCCCGGGGGTCCGTGCACTTCCGTTTGGTTTCGGGTTTCGGGGCCGTGGTATTGTTTTGCGCGCCAAGGGTGGTGCGCGCGAGTTGCGCCGCTCGCGCTTTGCTCTGCTGTCAATGCTGTCATCTACTCATCAAAACTTTCTTTTTGTACCATATTTTTTTACTATCATAGAAGTAGATTAGGTTTATTAAATATGTAAGTAGCGATCATTATAAAACGACGTGATTATTTGATACCTACCTATAATAGTAGTTTATGCAACAGTGATATAATAAGGGTTCTTAAAACTTGAGTGTCGCCTTTACAAAACTAGACAAAGTCGAGTTTTGTAATAATAGACCAATTATGAGCTATTGCATACGCTAGTTTAACTACGACAGCTAAAATAGCGAAAAAATCTCGAAACGTGGCAAAATGTCGAAGATGTCGTATGCCCACTAAAAAAAAAACAGTGATCATATATTGTATGAAAATCCATAGGAGCATCGTTTAGCAGTGTTCTTATGGAATACCATAGACAACGTTATAATGTATACCTACTTTTAAAATATCGCTGTCAGTCATCTAATTGACAGATAGAAGTGCTGGAGTAGAAAAACTATATTACCTATGTAATTAATGTAAATAGTAATTAAGTAGGTACATGATGTCCATTACCAACATAATTTCGTAAATGTTTAAATTTTATTTTATATCTGTTATTCTATTTGTCTTATTTTAAAATCACCATCGTCGATCAAGTAGTATAGTCGTTCGTACAATCCCCTTGTTCATCAACGCCATTGTGGTTCCCTAATAACAGTCATTTGGGAAATAATCGTCTTTCTCTTAGCGATGGGGCAAAGTGGAGCGTTGAAAAGCACATTGTTCAACACGATACCTGTGGGAAAAGACGTTGATGGCGATGTTTTTATTTTATAGCGAGACATTTTTCTGATTCAGCGAATATTTACTTTACAACTCAAGCGTGTTGATACTTGCGACGTAGTTACCTAAAATCGTTGTCAATGGAACCTCCTAACAATGTAAACAAACCGCCACTTACTAACCTAACCTAACCTTTAAGTGTTAATGAAATCTCAGGACTAACTAACTCTTTTATCTTATGTTTTGTATGTTACGATAATACGACCGTTTTAGTAGTGAAGGGTTTCAGTGGTGTTTAATGAGGTAGTGTGAAAATACAAGGAGAAACAGTGACAAAACATGTAACATCTTTTGTTTACTTTGTTAGGAAGTTTCATTGACAGCGATCTTATGTTGTGGTGTTCTTTGTAGGTACCTAGTTGCCCATCTAATGAAGTGTTTACGCAACAGTACCTACAAAAATAACAATGATCGAATACGTAGGTACATCTGAGAATGCGTTCTAAAAGAGATTGATGCAACTTAATTTATTGAATTAATTACATGACCGTGAGTGGAGTTTTTGAGCTAAGCTCGAAAGGAATAAAAACGGGATACTTTAATTTGAAAGTTCCATACAAAGTGACCCGTTCCATTTTGAACATATATCTAGATTTATTTATACTTACTATAAAAACAACAGGGTTCTAAGTATTTCCATGCTCTCACTGTACGCGAAGATGGGAGAGTTTTATTAAATTACCGCTTTCACAAATTATGTGGAAATAACAATTCGGATGGCGGCGCGCGGAGGCGGCGCCGCGGGTGGCTGCACTTTTAATTAAACCCTAAATTATTGTTCACCTTCATTAATTCTTGTGCTCCTGGTCCCTTACTAATGAGTCTGTACTTTTTGTATTGGACTCTGTTGTACCGGGACTCAACTAAATGACGCCACATAGCTGTATCGGTTTACAGTTGTCACGTGCTCACCAAAAAACTCTTGCTCTCGCTCCAACCGGCTTAAGTATATAAGCGTTTATTTAAATTTATAAATTATTTTTTATGAGTTCTAGGAAAAGAGTAGTACCTACCTAATAACAAATAATAAAATGTTTTTTTCCAACAATCACTTTTATTATAAGCAGTACGAGAGAGGGCGAAAAAGAAAAGTTTGGTTACTGGGTCATGTGGGATGTCATTTGAAAGGGCTTGATTTGTACTATCTAAAACATTTTTTATATATTCAACAGTCAAATAAAATTAAAAAAATATAACCCCCCCCCCCTTATGTCCGAAGTTTAAGATTGACGCTAACTATTTAACCATCTAAGAATACTGCTGAAAACGAGTGCTGTAAAGGGCTCGAAACGTTGGATCATGGTGTTAATAAACGCGATTAATCCGTTCTAAAGTGTTTAATTTCAATGCCTATGAATGTTTTTTTTCTTTCAATTAATATGATATCATGCTGTAAGTACCGACCTCTAAATAAAGTTAAAAAACGGTAAGTATGTACCTATTTTTGAGAAAATATCAAGGAACAACAAACTCGCATACTAACTCTATGCCGTGCAAACGAGTGACCCAATCTGTCGATACATGGGACTGACGTCAAATTTCTACTTCTAGTTTTTTTTTATACTACGACGGTGACAAACAAGCATACGGTCACTGTACCCTTTGGACGCATGCGCGTTGCCGACCCTTTAAAAAAAGGAGGATTCGCTGTGTTGACAGCTAAACGGGCAAAGGGCTTTGCTCCGTGGGTCCTCAGCTGTCAACACAGCGAATCCTCTTGGAGCTCTGGCGACCTTACTCACCTACAGAAACACTATGAGTCGGGTCTAGTGTTATTTAACTGCGGTTTTCTGTAAGGTGGAGGTACTTCCCCAGATAGGCTCTGCTCTAGATTTGATTGAGACGACATTCGTTGTGCTGTGCCCTACCACACTAAACGATATGCATCCGCTGTGCCCATACCTCTCTTAGCTGCAGTTGCAAATCAAAGTTTGTACGGAACCCTCGGTGCGCGAGTCCAACTTGTTCGGTTTTTTATAATAAGGAACGCACCGGAAACGGCGCAGGAAATAAAAATGTTTACGAGAGGATTGCGTGTAAAATTTGAGATCCTATCATTAATAAGCAAGACATTTATGAAATTGTGTTTGTGTTTAAGTATGAACCAGTGGCGGGGCGTGAACCAATACAGCACCTTTTCTTTAACGACTCAAAGAAAAAACCGGTCAAATCAGCTCCGGGTTGCCCAGAGAACATTTTGATGTATTAGTGACTTTCATAACCCTTAAATGCCAACCATTTAACAGAAGAGACTCAATGTAAAATCTCGAGTGCGGGTTTATGAAACGAGGCGTTAGCCGAGTTTTATAATAACAACACACGAGTTCTTTAATGCCTAATTATTTACAATTACATACACTGCTTATTATACACACATATCATGAGCTCTCCATGATATTAGAATATAGGTCAAATCAAATTTCCTTGTGTCAGGTGTGTTCGAAATTTGAAAAAAAAAGAATCAAATCCATAATATTATTTTCAACACACTTGCTCGTAACGAGGTTCTTATCGTACCGCTTTTAGGCTCATAATCCTAGATATTAAACACGCGTGCTTTTTCATTATATTATTGAACTAGTGTTGTAATCAGATAACCCCATCAAATTAAGTTTGTACCCTACGAGACTAAGTTACGTACACAGATACTACATTCAAATTTTGTCGGATTAGAAAGTTTTTTTTTTTCAAATAAAGTACACTGTTTTAGCAGCATAATAACTTATGCCGTAAAAAGCAATATCTCCGTATCTAGTTGAATACATGGATTAAAACCTTCTGAATTACTGAAAATACGTGAAATTGTATTAAATTATTCAAAATTCACAATAATTAGTGCTTCACACATAAATAATTTCATTTTGTATTTTGGCTGTTTTGCGGGCCTTTGCCTCAAATTTACGCGCGCAACGCGATTCGAAATCGAAAAGATACACCAATGTCGCGCCGCGGTAACTTATTTACGTAAAACATTTTTGATTGTTTTCTCGCTTTATTATTATGATAAAATGCAACTATAAGAGAATTAGAAGTAAAACTATAACAATATGTGGATTAGGCTCCTCTGAAACTACAAAACGCGGGTGCTATCATGAAAATCTAGTTGTACTTATACTTATAGTAGTGATAAATATACCTACTTATTTGTGACGTTTGGGCCTTAGCTTTGGGATTTATTAGTTGAAAATGTAAAATATTCTCATCAACCGACGTCGAAAAGGCATCGCAAGAAGCTTCAAGTACTCAATAAAGGTTAGTGAAACTCATATGCTAATTACCATGTAGGCATTCTGATATGATTCTGACAATTAAGTTAACGTATTTAACAAAAGTTAATAACCTCGAATTAAATTTTGATTTTAAATAAATAAATAAATAAATATTATTGGACAATCTTACACAAATCGACCTAGTCCCACGGTAAGCTCAATAAGGCTTGTGATGTGGGTACTAGACGACGATATATATAATAGATATATACGTATAAATACTTAAATACATAGAAAACATCCATAACTCAGGAACAAATATTCGTGATAAACACACAAATAAATGCCCTGACCAGGATTCGAACCCGGGACCTCCTGCTTCGTAGGCAGGGTCACTACCAACTAGGCTAGGAGGCCGTCAAATTTTGACTTACAAGTGTGTTGAAAAATGTCGTATGACACGTGTGTGCATGGCCATTATACACATCGGCTCCCTTATTGCGCACTCGCTTTCAGCTCGCGCGCACAATACCGCCTCGTGTATAATGACCATCATAGCACACGTGTATCACAATGTACTATTAGCTATAATATAACATTTTCACAGATAAGAAACTTGTTGTAACTAATAAATTTATTATTATGAAGCCTTTATATACTTATGCTGTTTTTGAACGCATTATTGAGGGCTAATGAGTAATGATATGTGAGTATATAAACATATTTATTACAAGTTTTTGTTTGACACACCTATGTATTCTAAAAAGTCATTTCAGGTAATTAGTGATTTAATTCTAAATTTATGATTAAAGTTATGATTATTGCGTAAGTATTTCCTTTATTCAACATAAAGAAAAACTTAAGCATACCTAAAACTCAATTCATATAAACTGAAATAAAACTATACCTAAAATTGACAAATCTTACAAAAAAATTAATGAAAGCCTTACCGATAATAAAACCGACCCGATTGGTTCCCGACGCAAAGGTGCCCATCACACTAGCTAGCTGCGTTTCCGTTTCATTGTGTATTTAAATGTGTATTTTGCTTTGCGAGAAAAAGTAAACAAATGTTTCCAATCGCCGTGACGTCTTACCGCGATTCAGTTTAGGATTTAAACTGAGTCGCTGCCATACAAATGAGCACAGTTAAGGACCTAAACTGAATAACGTTAAGACTTAAGACGTCATGGTAAGGCCCCAGAATCAACAACGAAAACACAAAAATCTGTGCAAGAGCATATTCAGTGTAGGGTTCCGTAGGTCAGGTACTTATCTGATTCACGAACACGCGCTAACGTCCATTTTATTTACTAAGAACGAATACCTTTTGCTAACTCAAAAACGGTTCAATTATAATCATATCCAAAATAATTTTCATTAAAAGCATACTTAACTATTTAGTTTGCTTATGTAGGTAACATAGGTTTTTTCATATTTTTTAAACGGTTGGGAGGGTGTGGACTCTGTGGACACATTTTTAATTGTTCCAATTTAGATATAATTATTTCAAATCCTACCCAACGTTCTATACGTATATAGCTAACCTATGAAGAGGGTGGAAAATGTCACATTTATGTTCTTGGGCGTTTTACTTTCCAAATACATTTTATCCGATTACAATTTAAAATCGGCTAAAATCGATGCATCGTATGATTTTTATTCTGCTATTAATTCCAGGATCCATTAAAGAAGATATTGATCGTTTTTTAAATAAAAAAACTGTTCAAGTTTCGCTGCAAGGTCATGTTAAGATATTATTTTATAAATGCACATGTATTCTTTTTCTCGTATTCGATATGAAAAGTAGAGCGTTTAACTCGGGTGAAATGCACAATTTTACCCGACTCAAACTCTAAAAGCTCCAAAGCTTGAGCGACTGAAATAGGTGCCTTTTCATCCATCCATCTTGTCCTGGCCGGTTTCGACCCTGGCGACTATCGAGTAGTGAGAGCGACGATCGTGAGCTCTCAGGTGGCTGACGTAGCCTATTTTGGCAGTAAATAGGTGCCTTTTACCCCTTGGTTAACAATCTACTATTCTTATATTTATTCAATTTGATGCGATTATTTCTGAAAAGGTTACTAGACTTTTTTAAAGGCCTATCCAATGACAAACTACATGATGGTGTAGAAGAAAAAAAATCACGATCACATCAAGTACTACACGTACTTGAGGTGATTGTGATTTTTGACACTATTATTTTATCTACATTTTATTTTACCACTGTACATTTACTGGAAGAATGTTATGGCGGAACAATAAGGATTCCTAGTTGACTACGAACTCTAAAAAGCAAATATACATTAAATTAGTTATCAGTGACGGAAAGTATTAATTTCCACAGGCTTATGTACCTAATATTGTGTGTGTGTGTGAGAGAGATCTTAAGGAAACCTGCGCAACGTTTCCTTAAGATAACGAAGAAAAGGAAAGCTAAATTAGCTCCGACTTGCCTAAGAATTATAAAGCATTGCCACTTAACTTGAACTAACCTTGACCTACCTGTGAAAAATATGCCTTAAATGCCATTAAACCCATGAAAATGTTTTCTGACACGGAAACCCCTAAGAGTTGTCCAACGCGCTTTCTCTAACATGAGGCTAGCGTCTAGTATTTAATATGTAAAAAAAAAACCGCGGTTATTGATAAGCGCGGAAGCGTTAATGTGGAGGCCCCGCCCGCGCACGCCCACTCGCCCACGGCATTGGGTTATTAGCAGAACTAACTCGAGAAACGTTTAATATAAACACCGTGTATTTACGAAAAACTACCCAGCGACGCTTATTTGTATGACTGATACAGGTAGGAATTAAGATTAATAATTTACCGATTATTTATTCATAACGTAACGTCTGTGTGTTTCAACGTTTGTAGCCGCGTCATTAGTTGACAGCCTGTCAAGTAAAGGATGAATCACGCTAGACCGGGCCAGGACGGGCCGGGCCGTCACTGATCTGTCAATTTCTATAGCAAGCGTCACGTGGTCTTTGCACTATCACGAGCATACACAAAGCGCATGGGTGAATAAACTCTTCTTTAAACAGGTAAACGGACGTAAGTAGGTAATATCCATGAGGTGCCACATCCTTGCTTGAAACTTAAATTAAAAACATTTTGGTTAGAAACATAGTAGGTATTTAACCTAAGAAGTTGGTTTTCGTTTTTATAGGCATAGGTAGGCACTTCTATATTACTAGGTTAACTACAAGAGATTCGCCGTAGGAATAAGTTCGCCTTTGTACTTTTCTATTTGTTAAATTCCTTTTTGTATACGCATATCCTGTTTTGTGCAATAAAGTGTTTATTACTTACTTAAATCTTTTTACTTACTTGAACAGTTACTTACTGTGAACACGATACAACTCTGCACTACGTATACTCTGCAGGAAACAAATTCGTCTCAACATGATAGGATACCGTGGTTTCTTACTTCGAAGTCAGTCTACCAATCCAGTCACAGATAACTACGAGTATGTATTTCGCGTAGGTACACAGTAGGTAACCCATTGACAATCGAGTTGTTATTAGTGAGTTAGTAGTAGTGACCAGATATTAGTGAACACCTTGGTCACTCCGAATACGTCTCACGTGATACCTGGGCCCTCGGATGTCACGTGACGTTACCTATAGAAACTAACTAGTGTGAGTCATCCTTAACTCAGACATTAAGAGAGGAATTAAAATATATTTTAATTTATTTTCAATGAAAAGTGCCCGTCTACAACTTCGAGTGTAAAGTCTCCGAGAGAGAAAGAGTCCGTATGTAACTAGAGTTGGTGCTACATGGACATTTGACATAATTTTCGTCTTATCCATGTTCATCTTAAGACCAACTCGCCCGTAGGCTCTACTGAGGTTAACAAGCATTGTACTCAAATCCTCCATGGTCTCAGCCAAGACTACTATATCGTCAGCGAATCGAAGGTGAGTGAGGTACTTGCCGTTTACATTGATGCCTAGCCTTCTTCAGTCCAGTCTTGAAAACATCCTCCAGTGCAGCGGTAAACAGCTTAGGAGAGATGACATCTCCCTGCCTGACTCCCCGCTGCAGCGGAATAGGCTTCGAGTGCTGGCCTTGGAGCCGGACTGACATAGTGGCGCTCTCGTAAAAACACTTCGATATAGCGGTAGTCGACTTGGCACCGTTGGAGAGATTGTAGTACCGCCCAGGTTTCGATCGAATCAAAGGCTTTCTCTTAGTCCACAAAAGCTAAACAGAGGGGCAGATTATAATCTTCGGTCTTCTGTATAACCTGACGAAGCATATGGATGTGGTCTACGGTACTAAAGCCTCTTCGGAAACCGGCTTGTTCGGGAGGCTGGAAGTCATCAAGCCTGCGTGCGAGACGATTCGTAATGACTCTTGAAAACAGCTTATAAACATGGCTCAGAAGTGAGATGGGTCTGTAGTTCTTCAGTAAAGCGTTGTCGCCTTTTCTGAAGAACAGTACCACCACACCTCCGCTCCATGCCTTTGGCGTTCTCCCTTCCAGTAAGTCGGAGTTGAATAACTTATGAAGGGCCGTAAAGATCGGTTTACTGCTGCAGCGGAATAGGCTTCGAGTGCTGGCCTTGGAGCCGGACTGACATAGTGGCGCTCTCGTACAAACACTTTAACACTTCGATATAGCGGTAGTCTACTTGGCACCGTTGGAGAGATTATAGTACCGCCCAGGTTTCGATCGAATCAAAGGCTTTCTCTTAGTCCACAAAAGCTAAACAGAGGGGCAGATTATAATCTTCGGTCTTCTGTATAACCTGACGAAGCATATGGATGTGGTCTACGGTACTAAAGCCTCTTCGGAAACCGGCTTGTTCGGGAGGCTGGAAGTCATCAAGCCTGCGTGCGAGACGATTCGTAATGACTCTTGAAAACAGCTTATAAACATGGCTCAGAAGTGAGATGGGTCTGTAGTTCTTCAGTAAAGCGTTGTCGCCTTTTCTGAAGAACAGTACCACCACACCTCCGCTCCATGCCTTTGGCGTTCTCCCTTCCAGTAAGTCGGAGTTGAATAACTTATGAAGGGCCGTAAAGATCGGTTTACCATCCGCCTTCAGAAGTTCGGCTCTAATTCCGTCTTCACCAGGCGCCTTGTTGTTTTTGAGCTGTTTAAGAGCCATTCTAATCTCGTACAGGCTGATGTCTTCGCTATAGTGTCGGGCCAGTCTAGCTCTGGGGTCTTCCGCCAGACCAACTTCGGGTCTGCTAGTAGACGTGTATAGCTGTTCATAAAAGCTCTCTATCTCACTCAGGAGCTCAGGTTTGGATGTGACGATTCTACCATCCTCAGTTTTTACTTAACGAGCTGGCTTTGCCCAACAGACAGATCCCTTGCAAAAACTTTGGAGCCCTTATTTCGCTCAATGGCCTCTTCAATACACTTAGTATTGAATTGGCGCATATCACGGGTGAGGGACTTAGAGATCTGCTTGTTGAGCCGCCGGTATAAAGTCGCATCAACTGAAGATTGTAGAACCATTTTACTCCTTTTATCGATGAGTCTCTGAGTGGAGTTTGAGACCCTTTTGGTCTTATTTGTCCGTTGCGCCTTAAAAAACTTAGACCCACCAGCGCTATGGACAGCCTCCACAAACCCGTCGTTGAATTCGTCCACATTATTGCCTAGACAATCGAAACGGTTTTGGAGTTCCAGCTGAAAACTCTCGGGGTTTTGAGTTTGGAGTGCAGGACGGAGCGTAAACTTCATCAGTTGAGAGCGTTCTAGCTTAGGACATATATTCAATGTGCCTCTTACCAGGCGGTGATCGCTTCCGGTTTTGACCATATTGATCACAGAAACATCATTAAATATATGTCTCTTCGTCGACATGATAAAGTCAATCTCGTTTTTAGTTGTACCGTCGGGACTCATCCAGGCCCGTTTTCTGTGCTCGCGTTTCTTAAAGAAAGAGTTCATCATGTAGAGTACAATCGGAGACTAGACGAAGAGAGAGGTTAAATTTCGAGAAAGAGGTTAATCGTCGAATCCGACTCGGTTGGGCAGCGTTTGGGAAGCTGCGACACATCTTTTCGTCCAATATTCCGCAGTGCCTGAAGACGAAAGTCTTCGATCAGTGTGTGTTGCCCGTGATGACATACGGTGCTGAAACGTGGTCGCTTACAATGGGCCTCATAAGAAGGCTCAAAGTCACCCAAAGAGCAATGGATAGGGCTATGCTAGAAGTCTCTCTGCGAGATCGTACCAGAAATGTGATCATCCGCAGCAGAACCAAAGTAACCGATATAGCTCTCCGAATCGCTAAACTTAAGTGGCAGTGGGCGGGGCACATTGCACGTAGAACCGATGGCCGTTGGGGCGGGAAGGTTCTCGAGTGGCGACCGCGTACCGGAAGGCGCAGCATGGTTAGGCCCCCCACAAGGTGGACTGATGACCTGGTGAAGATCGCAGGAGTCCGCTGGATGCGGGTGGCGCAGGAACGGTCATTGTGGAAATATTTGGGGGTGGTCTATGTCCAGCAGTGGACGTCTTTCGGCTGAAATGATGATGATGATGATGAAAAGTGCCCGATGAAAGAAGGGGCAAACATTAAAAGTTTAGTTACTGAGCCACGTGCGTCACGTTCTGAGTCCGTCACTTTCTTAAATCACCACTTTCTGAGTTCGTAATTTTCGGAATTTTTCACATTCTGACTTCGTCACTTTTTGCATTTTGCGGCTGTTCTATAAATTGGCGCAAGTTAACCTCTAAGAAATTATTGATACAGGTACAGGACAGGTATGGGATTCGCATAATAAAAAGCGTGGCGTAAAAAAATGAATTTTCGTTTTCATACGAATTCTATAGGCCTAGGAAAGGCCAGGGGTGAATAAAGACAATTTAGAATTTGGATTGAGATTTTAACGGAATATTTTCATAAACGGGGCCAAAATTTTAAAACTTATCTTTGAGAATCAATTTATAATTGTTCATTTAACATACCTACCCATTTTCGAGTCAGTGTAAGCAGATATCAGATCGCAGGGGGAGGGGGGGATCTGTTCCGCGAAAATGGTCTTTGGAAACCATCCCTCGATTGTAAATGAATGAACATTGACGATTACAAATTTAAAAAAATACATACAGGTTTCGAGAAATAGTAAATTTTTACCAACTCTTTTTTTTTAATGTCTATCAGTCTCATTCGGATTCAGAATGTCTGCTGGAAAAACCACAATTTGAAAAAAACATTCCCATGTAATTAAAAAAACCGGCCAAGTGCGAGTCAGACTCGCCCACCGAGGGTTCCATACACCATAAAAATGATTTTAAACCCACCCACCCTACCCCTTTTTATCCCTTAGGGGATGAATTTCGGAAAACGCGGTATACGGTTTTCTTACATATATATTATATCAGAAAGTCTATAAACGAAGTTTCCAAGTCTGCAACCTGAAAAATTATTCACACGCACACCTCATATAAACTTTCAATCCCTTTTTTATCCGTTAGGGGAAGAATTTCGAAAACAATAAATATACTTTTCATGTGTAGTATCAAAGAGACTATAAACAAAGTTTTAAGTCTGCAACCTGAATAATGGTTCACACCTCATACAAACTTTCAATCCTCTTTCTTAACCCTTAGGGGATGAATTACGGAAAACGCGGAATAGAGTTTCAAGGGGCCGTAGACCTTAGTATATTGTTTAAATTTCAACTCGACACCTCTACGAACTCCCGAGATAAAGGGTCTTGACGGACGGGAGGGTCTTGACGGACTTTAAACCCCTTTTTTATCCCTTAGGGGATGAATTTCGGAAAACGTGAAATATGGTTTCAAGGGACCGTAGACCTTAGTAAATATAGTTTAAATTTCAACTCGACTCACTCCCGAGATATCTAGGGTCTTGACGGACAGACGGACGGACGGACGGACAACAAAGATCCTATAAGGGTTTCGTTTTTTCCTTAATTTTGAGGTACGGAACCCTTAAAACAAAATTACGTGCGTTTTTTTAAATGCCAAACGAACTCTAAAACACTTAACTCTAACTTCTAAAACAAATATCTGTTGTTTTTTCATTTATTTTTTTTAGTTTTAAAACTATCCCCCCATTCTTACCTCTCCTTTGTTTTAATAAAAAATAATGTTTTTATCAACTAAATTCCAAGTTTAAACGCCTTATATCGTTTTTTTTTTTTTATATGACATCATGGTGTAAGTTTGTACTGCTTTTAAATACTTAAAGTTAAAAAGATCGGTTTACGTCATAAAAAATATCAAGGAAAAACCAACTCTCATTCTAACTATGCCATGAAAACGACACATGGGACTGACGTCAAATGTCTACTTCGAGATGCGGTTGCAATTAAAAGTTTGTATGAAACCCTCGGTGTGCGAGTCCGATTCGTACTCGACCGGATTTTTTTACCATGGGCACGACTTGTGAAGGTAAGATTAGCTACCTGGACTAAAGGTTAACAGGATGAATTCCCAACGGCGTTAGTTCGCCTTCCTAAATACTTGTATTGCTAAATTCAGTAGTTTGGCCGTGAAATGGCCCTTTATGTAAGTCATATGCCACTTCGTCTGCTAGTTATTCTATAGTCAAATAGGCCCTGAGCGACTAAGGGACCCGAGTTCCAGTCGCAGCCGAGTGGAGAGGCGCGTATGTAAGGTTCGGTGTCATACTAGCCCGCAAAGTATTGTTGTAGAAGGCACTTACAGGACGGGCGCGTTTTTCCTGGCGTTATGAGCGCCCCCGCCGGGCCCGGCGGGACTCCGGCCGCCCCCACTTAACGCAATTTATTACGTGACCCTTAAATAAATAAATAACCGAAGAAAATTCGATGAAATATAACCACGTCGCGTGCTGCAAATAAGTAGTTTACCACTTTTTCTTATATCTTCGAGGGCCACCTATTTCGGAAGAAGCAATAGGAAATTGTTATAGGAACATAGTAGGTACCTATTGCTATTAACTGTTATATTTTCGCATGTACATTCAGCTGCAGAAGTAACTGAGCGGGTGGGGTGTCTTGATGGTGGCGGTGGGATGATCTTGACATACTATCATTGTCACAACGATAAAGGTAGTGTCAATGTTAAAATGAAACCCTTTAAAAGGATTTAAGGATGACTCGCACTAGCACGGGACGGAACGGGGCGGGGCGGGAAAATTTGTCAATTTCGATAGAAAGAATCACGTGATAGCTCGGAGCCCTCGGATTTCACGTGACGCTTTCTATGGAAATTGACAGATTTTCCCGTCGCGCCCCGTCGCGTCCCGTCCCGTCCCGTTCTAGTGTGAGTCATGCTTTAACAGATAATCGCGTGTATTAACACCAAGATAATTCCGTTTGAATTGAATACTGATCGCCATAATAGAACACAATATCATGTGGTGGTGGCAAAATGTTTTTGAATTATTCACCTTGCCCGCTTAGCTACCTATGAGTGATGTCCTATGAGTGAAATTTACATTTAATGATGTTTCTATTCTCATTCACTCAGAGGTGACCAGAAATACAGCAACCGGCTGCAAAATATGTCAATTATCTAAAATATATAGTTTCTACAACTTTTTGTTAAAATAAATCTAATAACCTATTTAATGTAATATTTTTCATTTGTTACTAAAGTAAAACACTGCTATTATCACAACGTATCAGCATTGCGATACAACGAGGAAATGCCGCCAGCATCCTAGGGACAATGCCTCAAGGACCTACTTTAGATTTAAGGTAGGTAGAGGTAGGTAGTTAGGTAAGTTACACTTACTGTATATATTTCGAAAATAAATATATGTTCATCTATTATATAAACTGAAATAGATATCATATACTAAAGACAAAAGACCAACACCGACAGAGGCAATCCGAGGATCGAACTCGGGTCTTCAGCTTACGCGGCTAATAACGCCATAACCACTAGGCCAACTGGTCTCACCGAATGCCGGCGAATTTCTCGAGTATATGCAATCTTAGTAACAGGCAAGACGCCCGTGGCCATTTTTTTTCTTCTAAGTACAAGCGACGTTGCTTTGTTCTTCCATCCAAACCAAACTTAGGGGTTCCGGTATGGCGAGAGAGAGGCCCTGTCATCAATACAACTTGTTGTTGAATTAAACAAATCAAATAAAATCAAATTTAATCAAATTTAATTTCATATTTTTTATTTGTTAAGTAGTAACACTACTATATAGGCAAGACGCCCTTGCCTTTTACTAAGATTGTATATACTCGAGAAATTCGCCGGCATTCGGTAAGACCAGTTGGCCTAGCGGTTATGACGTTAGCCGCGTAACCTGAACACCCGAGTTCAATCCTCAGATTGGCGTCCGTCGGTGTTGGTCTTTTTCTTTAGTATATGACATCTATTTCAATTTAAAATATATAGTTTGTAATCAATAATACCGATATAGATCTAATTCATCAAGAGATGTGCGCGATATTGGTCCCCTCTAGAAGTACTCAATAGCACTGATTGAGGAGATCTTGATAAGGCGCGCAACGAGCCCCTCCAGGAACACTCCGCCGTTGTGTAAGTGTATGTACGTTTCATTGATCACCTTTAATTCTGATTGCGCCCTTTGTTGATACAAAATAATGACGATTTCGCAAAATTATTCACCATTCAAATGAAAAGGCTCAATGATATTCTTGTAATAAGTACCGTATTGCAAGTCGTTGCGCCGCCAGAATTACCTACGTCTCTACCCGTGTACTTAAAGTTTCTAATTATTATTTTACACATCGTTAATTGAGAGATATGCGGTATAATATATGTTAGTTAGGTACCATGTGTCTAATTAGTCCTTTTATATGCAACGTAATAACTTTATTCTTATGTCGACTAAGCAGGTAAGTAAATTTTCAACACACTTGTTCGTAACGAGGTTCTTATCGTACCGCTTTTAGGCTCATAATCAAAGGACGAGGAGGAAGGAGAAAGAAATAATTATTGGACTAGTGTGGTAATGAGATAACCCCATCAAGTTAAGTTTGTACACAGAATTAATTGGTGAATTACAGAGGTTTTTTTTTAACAAAGTAAGTACCTACCTAAACTGTTTTAGCCGCATAATAACTTATGCGTTAAAAAGCAATATTTCCGTATTTAGTTGAATACATGCATGGGAAAAACCTTCTAGATTATTTTACATTTGTAAGTGAAATTTTATCATATTCTTCAAAATTCATGACAATTAGTGCTATCAACATATTTTTTTTTGGCTGTTTGGCGGGCCTTTGCCTCATATTTGCGCGCGCAACGCGATCAGAAGAAAACCGGCCAAGTGCGAGTCAGACTCGCGCACCGAGGGTTCCGTACAAACTTCATGTTGCAACTTCACCTAGAAGTAGAAATTTGACGTCAGCCACATGGCCCACATGTATCGGCAGATTGGGTCGCTCATTTGCACGGCATGGAGTTAGTATGCGAATTTGTTTTTGTTGATATTTATTTTTCACGTAAACCATTTTTTTTACTTTTTTTTAAGACGGTACTTACCGCATGATATCATATAAATTTAAAGAAAAATAAATCAATCTTAGTCAGTTAAATTACAAATTTAGTTCAGCAATGTTTTTTTAATACAAATAATATTTATGAAGTTAGGGTCAATGTTATATCTTTCCTGTAATATTTAGGATAATACCTATCAGAGTCGTGTAAAAAAACATATCCCCCCTTTATCTTATTAATCTTATTATCTTATTTTAAGGTTATTTATTGCAACATTTTCGCTTATAAATTTAAAAAAAAACATGAAATCCAAAAGTTTTACAAAGTGCAAATCTAGCTCCATTCAAATGATACGCCACATGCCCAAGTGACACTATTTATTCAAAATAAATGAAAATACATAAAATATCTTCTCTCAATGTGTCTGGATTAACTTTGTTAATAACTATTTCAAATTTCAAATCGGTAGCTTAAGCAGTTCTCGAGATATTTAACGATGTGACAGACAGACAGATAGACCGTCGGTCTATCTAGACTGAGTCGCACCATAAGGGTTCCTTTTTTACCATTTTGGTACGGAACCCTGAAAATGGGCTCCAATGGGGTGGCTCGGTAACTGGTTTACGTTAAATATTTTTGACAGTTTTCTCGCTTTATTAAAATGATTAAATGCAACTATAGGAGAATTAGAAGTAAAACTACGACAGTATGTGGATTAGGACCCCTTTTAGGCACAACTTGAAATACAACTTGCGAGTGTTACCATGAATATCTAGTTATAAATGTTCTAAGTAGTAGTAATAGATATATGTACCTACTTATATGTGACGTTTGGCTCAGGATGTTATGACGTTTGGATGGCCTCAGGTGGATTTATTAGTTGAAAATGTAAAGTATTGTCATCCTCTACATTTAGGTACTACTCTTGAGGGTAATTAAAACAAACTCTATCTACTAGTATCACGGAAAATAATAGTTAAATAGTCACAATGACCAATTATTTATAGTGGGCACAACATCTTCCCTATTCTGCCACGTTTCTAGATTTTGCTTTTTACGCTACTTTAGCTGTCATAGAAAAACTAGCGTATGCAACAGATCATAATTGGTTCTTAAAACTCTCGGGTCTATTATTACAAAACTCGACTTCGTCTCATTTTGTAACGGCGACCCTCAAGCTTTAAGAACCCTTATTATATTACTGTTGCATAAACTACTATTAACGTAATTATGACTCTATATTTTTAAAATAAACACGATATTCATTAAAAACCTATAATAAATGTACTGGGAATGACATTTAACCTCTTTTCGTAGGACCCACTGTCCACTAGCGCCCCTAGCGGCGAATTCACTTTCGGTACTCCAGGTACTCCTCATTGCGTCCTCAAACAAACTTTAAAATATAATAAAATCAAAACACACGTTATTTTTAAAAGTCGCCGAACAAACGTTGTTTAGTTTGGGGAGTAGATACTACTAAAGATTAAATTTTTTGCTTGTGTGGGCCCACACGGTATGAGCTTCGAAAAAGGAAATCTGAGTGTTAAGGTTGACTCACACTAGAACGGGACGGGACGGGAAAATCCGTCAATTTCTATAGAAAGTGTCACGTGACATCCGAGGGCTCCGAGCTATCACGTGATTCTTTCAAAAGAAATTGACAGATTTTCCCGTCCCGTCCCGTCCCGTCCCGTGCTAGTGTGAGACATCCTTTAAGGTTGTACCCGAAACGATAACTTTCAGTGTCGCTATTGTCTACATAAATACCTTTATTTACCGAATTAGGTTGATTCAAAATCATGCAGCAAGGTTCAATTTCACAGTTCAGTTCAGCTTTACATGTATTTAGATATTTTTTCGTATTTGATTTTATTTAGTATGTTAGATACTTTTACAAAATTTAACTACATATGGGTACCAAATAATTATTTTAAATAGATTTTTGCATTACAACCCGTTCATGATTGTTTAGAGACACACATAGCTTCCTGAACGTGACTACATTCATCTAACAGTAAAGCGGTCGATGTAAATTGATCGAGAAAAGTATACCTCATAGTACTCGTAGGTACCGGAGCACTCAGTTTAGTCACAGTGGCAGTTTTTCAAGCCTGCAGTAAAGTACCAGATCGTTTTTCAACGGATTGGTCTATTTTGAAAATAGAAGCAATTTGCCGCGTTGGATTTGTGGCGGTGCGGCGACTTTGATGGGTTTTTGTAGGCGGTTACGCGGCGCGATTGGTCGTGGTCGTGGCCGCGGTCACAGACTTGTTCAATTACTCGTTTTGTACTCGAGGCCCTTCGGGGGTTGTAGTCCGATACACTAGTGTAGTTCGAGGACTGAAGTAAGTAATTAGAACTCGGAGTATGATCGTTGTTCACAATCACATCGTTCATCAAGCGATGTATAATAACTACGTTATAATAGGTACACAGATTTCGAACTAATACCACATCAACATAGGTCATCCTTTTCCTATGTTGATGGACTGTTAAACGATAGCATATGTGAACTACAGTCCTAAGCTTCCTACGAGTAAGTAGCTACTTAATGTCTCCGATTCTTCTTCTTCCTAGAGGTTTCCCGGCTCATGCCTCGGCGCGGCGCAGGCGCTATACATTTACGAAAGCGACTGCCATTTGATTTTCCAACCCAGAGGCCTTTGTGGTATTAATCCGGTTTCCGCACGATGTTTTCCTTCGCCGAAAAGCGATTGGTAAATATCAAATGATATTTCATACCTACATAAGTTCCAAAAACTACGGGGTTTGAGCCCGCGATGTTCGGATTGCAAGTCGCACGTCTTAACCGCTGGGCAACCAACCGAATCTCTCCCATTACTGGAAAATTTTGACCAGTGTATGTTATGGTGCCTGAATGACAAAGCAAAGCTCGGAAAAATGATCGTGCCCTTGCACATTGCGTTTTTTAAACGCACCGTTGACGCGCGTTTGTTTTGAAAGCATCGAGGCAAGGCCTTGGGCCTTTGCGTGTTGCGTTTTTCAAATGCACACGATTAAAAAGCACAAATTTCAAGGACCCATAAAGCTAGATCGATTATTCGGTCCCAAAAACTCCCGATCGAGATCGTTAGAGCCGTTGTCGAGATCGATATATAACGAATCGATTAAGTCTCATTAATCAAAATCTGTTGAGGAACAACGGAACTACACACATACATACAGGTAAAGCACCTAAACCTCCTTTGGGCATTCTCCCAATCGATTAAAAACTGGAGATTGAATTTTAGAGACATTTTTGGAGAATGCTGTCAAGGGAAGTGTTCAGAAGGTGCTCTTAAGTTTAGCCATTCCAGTATACTTAGGTAGTTTAAGGTCTCATAGCGAACAAAATCAGAATCACGTGTACCGGCTTACCGTACCCTGCTGAAAGCTGAACTTCAGCGTAGTTAGGTACCTATTGGTGTCTTAGGTTTCGCTGTAATTTTTTTCATTCAGTTTAGATGTAGGTCCAATTTTCTGATGAAGGTATATAGTTCTTGTAGCTAAGTACGGGCAATATATGTACCTGTTGTAATTATTTGAGCCATTAACTGATCTTGTTGTTTCAGATAGACGTATTGTTACAAACAAATACTTACAGCTCTTTTCAGAATTAGGTTTCTAGGTACTAATTCAACTTTTTCATGTCATAAGTTGGCGGTGTCGTTGTTGGATAAACATTTATGAAAATTTTCTTGATGATGAAAAAGTTCCTTGATGATGGGCAAATTGGGTTCGGGGATAGTTCCTGGTGACAAAATCAGCGGCGCCGAACTCCCAAGACGAGACTGGTGCACTCTCAACAGACTCCGTACTGGCCATGGGCGCAGTGCTCAATACAGGCATCGCTGCGGTTGGACTGCCTCTCCTGCTTGCGACTGCGGTGCCGAAGTGCAAACCATACGGCACATCATCGAGGACTGTCCTCTTACTCGCTACGCTGGTAACTCTTCCGAAGATCTGATCAACCTCAACGACGATGCCATCAAATGGCTAATGGGTCTGAAAATTGATTTGTGAATTGTATTCGACGTGTAACTCTGCCATACGATTAAATAAATAAATTATGAAAATATGGAAGTCTCAGGCTCAATGTACAATTGACAGTTCCAAAAGCATTTCATAATTTAAAATAATTTAGTAAGTCTTATCGATCAACATGATATTACCGAGATGCTACAACACGTCCTTCCTACGAAGCCGTTGGTGTAAAAAAAACATATATATATACCTCTCACAGCGTACATTCAATTTGGCTACTATCAAGTTTGATCATCTACCAATGATTTTTGGAAATCTGCAATTAATTAAAAAGAGTTGGGATCGAAGCAAAAAGATCAGTACAATCGTCATCGTTTTACACCGGAACCCGTTTCGAATTGGTCTATTTCCATTTGGTTTTTGCTGCGGCATGTGGCACCACCGGCCTGCTCTCGATCTCTTATTATTAATAACCTTCTTGTATGCCAGACACACTTCTATCGATCGTTTTGATTAAAATATCTAAATAATAGAACAACTTAATGATATCATACATATATAAAGGCGCACGCCGACTCGACAACTGTTCTCGACTCTACACCACAATAGCAGTCAATTCGTAGCATTTAAGTTCAGTAACAAATAACAAGACAACACTTATGTACCCATTTATGTCTAAAAGATATCTGTAGGTACCTCTATTCCAATCACAGTAAGTATAAAAGTAATTAATAGTACTTAGATTGAAAATAAATTAGCATTACTTAACTGATCGCAAATATAAGATTATCAAAACGGATATAGAGACATTTATAAACTGTTCGTTAGCGTGGAAATCAATAGCGAGGTAAGTTTAATAAAGTTAATTGCTTTGCGCACTACCTGGTATTGGAATAATAAGAGTTCATTAAAGCGCACGCACGGGCGCGGCCGGCCCGTGGATCATGCGCTGGCGGCGAGCGACGTGTATAAATTGCTCAATTTGGTCTCGAGCAAATGGCACATTAAATTATTATCGCTCACCATGTACAGTGGACGCTGGCCGCAGTACCGAGCTGCCGTGTCCCTGCACCGATGGGTGCACTGGCATACTTTATGCACGCGCAACATACGTAGCGGGTAAGTCGTGCCGGTATTACCGGCTTCTTCAGTACGCATTCCCAGAAACACCACAGGAGTTGACACACGTATTGGTGGCGGTTGCTTGAGGCATGCAGAATGAATTGTAAGGCAAAACATATGCAACCTACCCACATTGTTTTGTTTTTCCCTTGTCATTTATACCTACAAATAACATCTACTTGACACTAAATTTTAACTTATGTACCTACCTATCGTACCTACTTTCCAAAAGTTTGATTAATCTTGATGGATCGGCAAATAAATAGGTAAGCTACTTTTCGACACGGAATCTCCTTAGAAAGTGCTATGCATATCATGTAATAGGATAGGTAATATTTCTACCGCAGTCTACACACGGTAGAAACGTTACCCACGATTCCGAATCTAATTTTAATCGCAACAAAAAATCGATCGCATTCGATTGTGTCGGCGAGCTCATAGGAATCGATATCAATAGTCATGGGATTGCTCTGATGGATTTCTTTCTAAGGATTGAATTAATTGTGCCTGTTAGAGAAAGGGGCAGAGGTGAACAGGTACCAACGTTTTTTTAACTTAAAGGTGGCTGACACTAGTGACACTGCATCTCCATTTTCAGTGTGACGAATTCACATTTTCAGTATCGGTATACTGTATATGCATCAGTGGCGGGGCGCTTATAGAACTCGATTCCTGCCCCCTTGTCTTGCGTGACTGCGTGAACCAATCTAGTATACATAAATACATTTCCCTTAACGACTCAAAGAAAAGGCAGGCTAAATCAGCTCCGGCTTGCCTATTTTGACTCTCCGCCACTGGTATGCAGACATTTACAAGTTTCAGTTTAGTTATGGTTCCTTCGAGTCTTGACCCTTTTCCGAACGAACCACTGTATACGTACATACTCGTAGCACGTGTAGTAATCTTGAAGTCGACTTATACATACTTACGTAACTCTTCATAACTGGTTTCAGGTTAATAAAATATCATTTTCCGTCACCCTCGTCGTGGTTTCGGTCTCTAGACACGATCACTTCTCTAGTCTCTTACTCAACAAACGAACTTTCGAGATTCTTACTTAAAAACCTCTATACACTCTTTCATCCCGTTTTAACGCCAACGCCATGAAATCGCTTTTCATATCTTTTAATAAGAAATCTGAACACAAAGTTTCAAGTGGCTATACAAACATTACATTCTTGCCTTTGCTTTAATACAAAGTTTCAACCCCTTTTTATCCCCTTTAGGAGGTATATTAATGAACGCTGAATTAGTTTTCTTATTACACAATATGCAGTCAATAGACGAACTTTCAAGTTTTTTACTAGAAAAATGATACAGCCTCCATACAATATTTCAACCTATATTTAACCCCTTTAGAGGATGAATTTCGGAAAACCCTGAAATCACTTTGTTAATTGTTAGTATGTTGATTAAAAATCTAAATACCAAGTTTCAAGTCTCTCACTAAACATTTTACGCCATCCCTATACAAACTTTCAACCACGTTTTAAACACTTTAAGGGCTGAATTTTTAAAAATTGTTTTTTTTTAAATATATTATGCTCGTTATATAAGTAGCCTGCTGTGCAAATTGCAACTTTGTAGCATCACTTATTTTGACTCTACATTAATACTAACTATCGACCCCTTTTATCCGATGAATATTATTAAATGCTGAAATTAGTTTTCTTGTTACACAATAAGCAGTCAATGGAATTTTCAAGGATCTTACTTGAAATATCATTCAGCCTCAATACAACATTTCAACCCATATTTATCCCCTTTAAGGGGTGAATTTCTCAAACCCTCCAATTACTTACCTTGTATTTTATTAAGTAAACTATAGACACAGTTTGAAGTCTTTAACTAAAAATTTTACGCCATTCCCATACAAACGTTGGACCCCCTTTTTAAAGAATCGAATTTGTCAAAATAGATTCTTGCTCGTACGAGGATTACTTGTACACATTATATTATAAGTGAAACCTGATATGCAAATGTCGACTTTCCGACTTCAGTAGTTTCAGCTCTGCATTGATTAGTCAGTGAGTGAATCATTCAGGACACACGCATTTGTATATAAAATATAGGTGGAAAATATGACAGTGGAAAATGTAATCCTAAAAAGTTTTTTAAGGCTCCTCATAAAAAGAAATTGGAATTTTGTTTGAAGTAGGTATACGGTATTAGGTATACGGTTGCTGTAGGTAGGAACCTATGACTGACGAAGTCTGTATTCTTTTTTTATAAATGCTTTAAAAATAAATCGCTTAATATAGTGAATTATAAGTAGGTATAATGTCACGTCTACAATTTTTTGTTGGATGAGTTGCAGTCGAGCTTAAAGTTTCGTGACAAACATCACCTTTACTAAAACCTATGCTTTCTAATAGGTCATACAAAAACCTACAGTGTGCTTAGCCAAGATGTCAATCGCTCACGCTTAATAACGTATCGCAGCTACCTCTCTCTATCACTCTTCCATATTAGTGTGACAATGACAGTTGCGTTTCGTTAGCGACTGAGCGTGAGCGATTGGCATCTTGGCTACGCACCCAGTACAGAAAAGTCCAAAAAGTAGTTCAGTGTATAGTTTATTTTTTATTTACTTGACAGCAAAACAAAAATAGGTATTTTTTTATAAATAGAAACTAATAATGCCGATACTTTTTTTGGTTTAGTACATGTTCGTAACTATCTAAATTGTATTCAATTTTTTTTTTAATTTAAAAACATTTTTCTAGCGTCTACGTACTGTCAGTGCATCTTGCTCTTGCTGGCACTTTGAAGGAGTAGAAGAGGGATGCAACTGTAGATAACGTGTCTAAATCTAACAGAGCAAGTCTGGAGCAATTCATATTATAATTAAAAGCTACAAAATAAGCACCTTGTGGTTGTGCTAAATAACTAGTAAAACTGTTTTTTTTGCTTACCATGATAGGACAAGATCTCAAATGCTTTTAATATATTTATTTTGTTTTTGTTTGAAATACTTAGCCGAACTTTTACCAAGTCAATGAACTAAATAATTGTTTCGCACGAAGCGATTCGGGATGAAATCAGAGCGTGATGCTGCGATGCTACATGGTTCGCTGCGCGCGGCAGCTATCGCCTTTCGACCATTTTGTGACATAAGTAACAGTACACCAAAAAAAACCGGCAAAGATAATGTCGGGCTATGCTCAATTTCCCGTGTGCTACAAAAAGTGGGATTAAAAGTAGTCTTATTTTAATCCGTAAAAAATCATGTAAACAACCTATATATGAGTGGGCAGGGCGAGACTCCTTGCGGGGTCAAGACCAGAGTCGGGCTCGTGGTTACATGCGCTTCCCTCCCCGCATTTGGGCACTCTTCTGGATAACGATTCTTTGCGGGTGGCGGTTGCTCTTCGCTTGGGCTGCGATGTGTGTGTACCTCACTTATGCATCTGCGGCACAATGGTGGAGAGCAACGGCCACCACGCATTGAGTTGTTGCCGGTGTGTGGGGAGATTCCCACGCCATCACGCGTTGAATGACATCGTTCGCAGAGCGGTCGTATCTGCAAATGTGCCGTGTTTACTGGAGCCCCCTGGCCTTAGCCGGTCAGATGGCAAGAGACCGGACGGTTTGACTTTGGTGCCGTGGCAGAGGGGAATGTGCCTGCTTTGGGACGCTACATGCGTTAGCACTTTTGCGACTTCGCACGTTAGTCGTACTACGGTACTGGCCGGGGCTGCTGCTGAGTTGGCTGCACTTAAGAAGCGCGAAAAGTATGCGTGTTTGGGGGGACATATGTTTGTTCCTCTGGCAGTGGAGACGACTGGGTGTTGGTGCACAGAGGCAATGACCTTCTTTAAGGAGCTCGGTGGTCGTTTGCGGGAGAGGGGACATGATCCCCGCTCTGGGTCATTCCTGATGCAAAGGCTATCCATCGCGGTTCAACGCGGAAACGCAGCGAGCGTGTTGGGTACTTTTGCGCCTGGAATGGTTCGGGGTGGGTATTTGACATGTCGTATTTGTTTTATTTTATTGTGCCAGGGTTTTTTTTTAATTAGTAAATGTTTTAGGTTAAGTAATTTATGTTTGGATGTATTTTTATAATTGTAATTAAATATATTGGATAGATATCATAACCATTACAATAATTAAATTAACTGCACCTATACATACTCGTTGTGGAAATCTTTGGGGGAGGCCTATGTCCAGCAGTGGACGTCTTTCGGCTGAAATGATGATGATGATGATACATACTCGTATACATATAACCCTTCGATTACAACATATTTCGTTTTCGAGAAGTTTCATTTTAACATGCACCTTAAAGCCCGACTTAAGTTATGCTTAATGTGCTTACCATGAGTTGTACGTAACCGTAGGCGTAAACGTAGGCGTAACCGTAGGCGAAAGTATGTCCGTCACGCTTCTGCCAGAGTAAGTGATAGTAACGCTTTAGAAACGCGCAGTCGCTAACGCCTACGGTTAACTACAACTCATGGTAAGCACACTGGGCACCTCTGACTCTCAGTTTTGTGACTAAACCTATGGTGTTTGACATTGACCGTCAGTTACCTATGCGACAACAGCTAACTGGCCGTTAAAGGTACACAGTTAAGTGAAAACGCCCTTTTCGACTTCGTGTTCGACGGAGGCGATTATATGTTCACCGATTACTCCGAACTCCGTCGTCCGAATGAAGAAATTTGGTGCTGTTCTGATAATGGGATCCATGAGGAATTAAGGGAACTTCTCAACTTTCAAACGGCTCATGTCTGGCGATTTTAGTATTTTCTTGAGTGACTCGAGCATTTTCTTTCAGAAACCATCAAATTGATGAAGGTGGTGAAGACCGGGGATAACATGAGGAATGCCACATACCTACATAATCTGATATTTCCGATCTCCATCGTCCGATTTGGGAAATTCCTTTTTTTTTCAAAAGGAGTCACCTCCGAATTGGTCCCATAGGAATTAAGTTCTGATCTGATGATGGAATTTATGAGGAAGTAAGGGAAATTTCAATAACAACACTCATGGTTGATTTTGTTCTTTACTTAAGGGATTTAACCTTTTTCTTCCGTAAACCATCAATCTAGTAAAGTCTACCTGATGATGAAGACATGGGGTGTGGGGTGGCGTGTGGAACTTCATATACATAAGCTAATAATTTCGAGCTCCGTTGTGAACTTAGAAAAATGAAAAAAAAACGATAACTTTATGGCAAATTTATAAAAAAAAAATTAAAAACCCGGGATTCTATGCATTCTTATTAACCTAAAATATTCTTCATTAAAATAGCTTTACTGCTTGGCATCAACTTTAAACGTATCCGTTGGTAGAGCAAATGAAATTAATATATTTTATATTGACTTTTTAAATCAGTTTGAAATAATAACAATAAATTTCATAGAAAATTAAAAATCACTACAAACCATAACGAACCTTTGATTTATATTTAAGTTTTTATTGCAAATGTTTTAGGTGTTTTATCGTCGAACCATTATCTATTTAAAACACAATACTCTGGCACTGAGAAGCGATGACTACCTATTGTCGATAATCATTTCATAACACTGACTCTAAAATCCATTAGGTATTTGATGTCCATCTTGAAAACGACTGCTCACAAAAATTAACAAGTTATGAATATGTCATAAGAGCTTGTATTAAAATATTATGGGTCACGCTGCTAAATATACTGGCCAATTTAAATCGGGTGTTAATTTGCAGAAAACCTCATCAACATGCAGAATGAGTGTGCTTAATCACAGCGTTGCAGTGACGACGATTATCCTCAACCGCGATGAAGTTATGATATATGCAGATGATGCTGACATACTTGCACTCTTGTCGTCTGTATTCCCTGATAAATGCGAGCTTTATTCCTTGCATACTACTTAGTTCGGTAGTTGTTTTAGATATACTACTTTCGTATTACGGGACTGAGCTTTTACTAAGGCGAAGTGTTTATGTGGTGCAGCTCTATTTCTACTATGAGTATGAACCTACCTTCTCTGCTCTTTCTACCAATTTTTTTTAAGTCTTTGTCTAAACGGTGGATTCATTTTAGTTTTCTTTGTAATACTCGTGAAAATTGTAATTCGTACGATCATTATTTCTAGTATTTTTATTTATTCTTAGTAAGTGATTTGGTTACTATACATTGTTAGCTAATGTACATTTATAAATTATCATGAACTACGGTCTGGTACAAACTTCGCTCTTTGTACTATACTTAAGTACATAACTACAAAATTCTTGGATCAAAACTTAGTTCCTTTTTAGTAGGTACTAGACAACCACCTCACCAGTATTTTACTAAACGTCTCAGATATGTGCAGGACTTACCTACATTCAGTACCTAAACCTCACTCTCATTCTCATTCATACAGTAAATAGTGTGTACCTATTAGAGAACAATAATAATTTTGGATTATCACAATCATGTGATTTCTGCAAACCACGACGGATGTTATAGCCACCTGGGTCCTGGGTGTGAAAGCTGCATTCAACATTTTTCCGGAGTACCTACAAATAACTTGCTCTTACAACCACATTAGGCAAATTAATTCTATACTTATACTACTCAACCTTCCCTCCTTCGTAATAAAGCTTCATTTTCGATTACACCTAAGTTTGGTTCAGAGGGTAGTAAGTAGAGCATTTTTAATTTAATATAATATTGCTTAGAACCAGAGCGCCATCTGGTGGGCCGCACGTAACGCGGAGATGCCCCGTGGAGACATTGTGTGCGATCATTTGTAGCATCACTCCGAAAACACACCCAAATAAATAATAACGTTATTTATTTTAATGAAATACCTACCCCAACCCATAAAACCGACGAGGGCGCTTTTGTACCGCTGTTAAAAAACGGTTACCATTATTTTATTTTAAATGAGTATGTATATTGTACTTACACCTATCCGGATCCGAAAAATACTAACAATCTCCTTACTTTTACATCTTTACTTATTTGAAGCAATATATATTTTTTTACTTCAACATAATTAATTTATCAATCTAAGACAGAATATCCCTAAGGACATTTAATACCTAGCAATTTTATGCAACATTACCGATGTGATTAGAGTGATTATCATTGATTTTCCATAACTCATGAATAACTCAATAATTTAAAATAAATCCACGCGGTTTAATCGCAAAGAAATCAATAAACATAATCTGCTACAAAAAATAGATTCATGGCCACCACTAATCAGAGATTGTTAAAAAACTTATTGCGTGAGCGAAATAAAGGCTCGGTGAAAATATATTAAATTAATCACGAGCCTGTTCGTGCGGACCGAAAACAAAAAAAAACCTGGTTTGCGCGCGAGTGGGCCGCACCCCGCGCGAAGCGGAGCGGCGCGCGCGCAGGCGGCCAATGGTGCCCGCGCGGGGGCGTGCCCTCGCGCACAACCACGTGGAATGCGTCTTTTTACTAAATAATTACAAACTAGGATCGGAATGTCAAATTAATTAACCGTCAATTATTTTAAGAGCGCCATATTCAGGCATAGGCGCTCAGAATGTTAATTGGGCGTGGGATAATGTACATATAAAAACTAATTTTAAGCAATGCATAATATTATTGTGATTTCAGAAACTTATTTCATTTAGCATGTATAATTTGGGTACACATTCCGTTTTCTTATTTTTTAATGTTTTATGTTGGTACACTCAGTCTTTCTTTATGTAGTTTAGCAAGTTTTGATGTACTTACTTACTCTATTACTATAGGTACCTAAAACCTGAAGGTGAAGTTTAAATAGATAGAAGGTATAGTAAAGCCACAATACTTACTCATCTTTTATGTTCCGCGTGTTGTATCGTGGAAAGGACTTTTAAATCCTTATCGGAAGATAAGCTACGGTAAGCTTACTCTGCCTGGCCCTAGGTATAGTTGTATCGAGCCAGGCAGGGTAAGTTTACCGTAGCCGTCTTCCGATTATGATTTAACGGCCATTCCTGTCTCATTCTAATGACGCTGCTAAACGATTATAATAATGCGTGATAGACGCGCGGGTGCAGCATTCGCTCGGTTTACCTACTTATTATCACTTAGGTACTTTTCATTAAATGGGCTGTATATGATGATTCATAGGACATGAGTAGGATTAACCCCAAGGTTTCAGTGTATGATAAGCTATTATTTCATACTAGAATTAACGAAATTAACGAGAGAAAAAAAATGTCAATTGATACCTGCTTAACTGCTAGGTATTAATTAACTCATAATTAGAAGGTTATAATTAATTTAATTTAACGTTAATTTCGTTAAGTCTAGTAGGTATGAATAGCTTGTTAGCTATCATTCACTGAATTCGTGGGGCTAATCCCGCTCAAGTTTATGAATCACCCTGTATGTTTGCTCCTCGTGTGTACCTACGCCTTCCAATGGCCCGGTCCTTCCAAACACAGTTGTTTCTTTGACGTTTACTTTGAGGCCTGTTTAGTGTGATTAGTGCGAGTTCATACTTTTGCTACTTGGGTTTAATATCAAGTGGCTTCGCACTATTCAAAATACAAACATATTATGCCCTTATGCGAGACAAAAGTCTACATAAAACTTGGCTTTCTGCGGCATGCCTAACTTCCAATACCCAAACACTGCTTTAATAGTGCAAACGACAAAAGAAACGGAGCACAGAGTAGGCAAACGGCCACTTATGTACCTATATAAGCCTGGGGCCTTACCATGACGTCTTAACGCGGTTCAGTTGACGACCTAAACTGAGTCGCTTCCTTACAACTCAAACTAACTAAACTGGGGCCTTACCATGACGTCTTAACGCGGTTCAGTTGACGACCTAAACTGATTCGCTTCCTTACAACTCAAACTAAACTGGGGCCTTACCATGACGTCTTAACGCGGTTCAGTTGACGACCTAAACTGAGTCGCTTCCTTACAACTCAAACTAAACTGGGGCCTTACCATGACGTCTTAACGCGGTTCAGTTGACGACCTAAACTGAGTCGCTTCCTTACAACTCAAACTAAACTGGGGCCTTACCATGACGTCTTAACGCGGTTCAGTTGACGACCTAAACTGAGTCGCTTCCTTACAACTCAAACTAAACTGGGGCCTTACCATGACGTCTTAACGCGGTTCAGTTGACGACCTAAACTGAGTCGTTTCCTTACAACTCAAACTAAACTGGGGCCTTACCATGACGTCTTAACGCGGTTCAGTTGACGACCTAAACTGAGTCGCTTCCTTACAACTCAAACTAAACTGGGGCCTTACCATGACGTCTTAACGCGATTCAGTTTAGACTCAGTTGTATGGAAGCGACTCAGTTTAGGTCGTCAACTGAATCGCGTTAAGACGTCATGGTAAGGCATCTGAACTTAAACTGAATCGCATTAAGACGTCACGGTAAGGCCCCTGGTGTACTTAGTTTTAAGTTCCTATACAGGCAGTTTTTTGGGGTCATGTAGCAGGAGTGAACGGGGTACTGGGGAGGGTCACACTGAGCTACGTTCACTATGGGGACAACCACGAAATCGTGAAAAAAATCTCCTATTGTGAGTTAATTGATAGTTAAGTATTAATTATTTCAGAATCAGGAGCAGGTAAGTCATGATTAGGACTTTTTTTGCGATTTCGTCGTTGTCCCCTGAAAGTTGCTTAGTGTGACCCTCCCCAGTACCCTGTTCACTCCTGCTACATGACCCAAGAAACACCCAATATACTTATGTGAGGCTGTATGTGATTTATCAGTAAGTAGGTACTTAAGACTAGGACGATTCGTAACCCAAACCTGGGGCCTTACCATGACGTCTTATAAAAACGCGACTTAGTACCTATACTAAACTAAGAACTACTACTACAAGTTACTAGTACTATAAGTTTAGGTCCTAACCTAAACTGAGTCGCTGCCATACAACAGAGTACGGTTAAAACCCTAAACTGAATCGCGTTAAGACGTTATGCATTTTTATTCTTTGCACTAAACCTTATGTTAATATCTTAGAGCATAGACATGGATAGTAGGCTTGTGTGACATTTTCTATACAAAATTCATATATTAATTTTCTGCTAAGTTAAAATCCGCTCGTAGTGACAAAAATGTGGATAATCTTACTACTTGACAACGTTAAGTTGAAACGTCATGCTGCATTAGGTAGGTATTCGTAGTTACGTGAATATTTTTTTTGTGCCTGCAGTGGGTAAATAATTAGAATCTCTCTTGTTTCAAGCATAAGGTTGGTTTTTAACGGAGTAGGTACCTTAGTTAAGTATCTGGAGACCATTTAAAATTGTTTAAAAAATATTTTATTTAAATATCAGATTGTATTTAATTTGCTTCAATCGAATGCCTGTTCAAACCCATTCTTAACTTATAAACGATTTTCATCCGTAATTATCATTTAACTAAATATAATATATTACCTAAGTACTTGTAGGTAATAAGTTTGTATCATACGATATGTAAGTAAAAGTAGTAGTAGCAGGTCGAATTTTAAATCCCAAAAGTTATCGTATCCGTTGTTTGCCTACTAAATCACTGTAAGTAATAATAAGCTCTCCAGTTTTGGACATTATTTATGTAACAAAATAATACGTATAATTTAGTAGGAAAATGGTGTACAGAGAAAAACTACCCACCTCTAAGCGCGACACGCGCTCGCAGCGTGACGCGATTAAATTAAAAGCGACAACATGTGTTTTCCTTCCCACAGGAAAATACATTAGCTAGAGCATTTCCCGGCGTCTTCTCTCTTTGTCCCACCAGAGCTTTCGTCGCTACGCTAGAAAGAACGCTCGACATGGCGCCCTCGAAAGCTAACGGGGAGCTTTCAACGTAAATCTGATAAAGCAAACACATTACGACACAAACACAAAGAAAATTTCTTCTTAACACTATCGTCATAAGCTCAACGTGAATCTTCTAGCTCTTTTGCACACATAGTTGAACTAAGAGCTAGAGGGAGACGGGTATAACTTGCCGGTTAGAGATGCAGAGCGGGCGTCATTGGATGAAAAAGTTTACGTTGTACCGCCCTCCGCACCGCGTGCAGGGTTGCCGGGCCCGGTCCGTTTACAAAATATTTTCTTAGAAACAGTAAGTCGCCTGGGCCGAGGGGCGGCGACGCGGGAGCCCGCAGTCATGCTGAGAGCCTCAGCAGAGTCGGTGGCCACACGTCGCGAAGCTTTTCATCTCTATCAAAAAAAATTGCTCGGGTACAAACACTCTCCCAAACTGATGCTACCGATTACACCTCATTTCATCACGGAATGCGGCTGTGAAATCAAAACAAAAATTTTATAACAACGTGTTAACCGCTGTGATCAATGTTCTAATTTCATAAGGATACTGAAAATTATTTTCTTTATAGATATAGAGTCAGTGAAGTGCTCTGAATATATTTTCCTGTGCTAACCGACAAACTACTTTTGTGATTTTTCTTGCGTGATTGTTGCAACGAAGACTGATCGAAAATTATTCAAGTAAGATTAATACTTTTTTTCACACTAATCTATTTAATTTAATTATGATCTTACACTAACTTTCAGGAGTACAAATACACCCTGTAATGATGCCGTAAATCATTGCCCATTTATTTGGAAACGCACCCGGGAACTTTACATATATGTTGCTTTATTGTGAATATAGGTAGGCATATAGTACCTATAAGGGTCCTTTTTCATTTTTTCATTATATATTTAATATTTTCTCCTGTTACCGCGATTGTTGGTCATTGAAATTATACACTTTAAAACGGATTAATCACGTTTATTAACACCATGACCCTACGTTTCGAGCCCTTTACAGCTCTCGTTTTCACAGGGCAGGGGATGACGACATAAGATGATATTTATAAGAATACATATTTTGTATTAACAATGCTCCACATACCAAATTAAATAAGTTCGACTGTGGAGTCTAGGTACCTACAATCTTAATTATGTTCCTTCTGTTTACTTATATCTTTGATTGAAGTAGATATGACCTACATATACCTACATTCAAATCCAAGAAATACCTCTTCAAATGGTTTTATTTAGTTTTCCTAATATATTGTTGATTTTATGTTGATCCGTTTTAGATGAAAACGAATGGGTACAGTTCTTTACTCTGGGCTATAAGTATAGGTACCTATATACCTACCTACTCCTACACCATGTATATATATATATTTTTCCTTTAATTACTAATTTCATTTCATCATATAAAGCCTTAGCAAGTGTGTAAACGGAGTACCTGTGCTATGAGCACCTATGCGGCATTATGTCATGCCTCTACTAGCTAGTAGAGTTAATGGTTAATGGCCTTTTTAAATTAACATATGTATGTTTTTCGAAAAATAAAAACAAACAGAATTTACGAATTAATTAAAGGAAACTAACTAGGTATGCCATTATGTGTCTCCAAACGCAATTAACTATATGCCGAAAAAACGCGAGCCATTAATAATAATATAAGTTTCTTCAAAATGTTTTACAAAACTGCAAGAAAAATAGGTACGGCCACAAAAAAAACAAGCCTATAATTTCGTAGTTATCTATTTATCACATAGGTATCTGCTTTAATTTTTATTATCCACGAGAACCTACGACAATTAAGGTGTAGAAGTTGCTGTTTGAGATGGATTTTTTTCGCCTACCCACATAGGTCGTTACTAATTTAATCGGAACATTCACAAACTGCAATTTACCTAAGAATGTGTCTGTTCAAGTTTACAAAATGTATGTACTCGTAATTACATTTTTGATCGTAATTTCATTTTTGATGCTCTTTCCAAAATAAACGTGGGTAAGCGGCGGATAAAATATCAAATAAGAGTCCTTATTCCTTTAAAAACGCTCTGAATATCTGAATTTAGTACTCTTTCGGTGTGATTTAAAGTAAACCATAAGTTTGAAGATTTAAAGTAAAACAGTAAGTGATTCTTTCTTTGGAAATTCACTGATCGTCCCGTCTCGCCGCGTCCCGTGCCGTCCCATCCCATCCTCGTGTGAGTCATCCTTATATATACCAGCAGTTGGTTTTAATTACCTATCCTTTTTTAATTTTTTTAATTTAAGTATATTCAAAGGCGTACACGGCCTCTTACGTACGTAGGTCATATGAGTTGTTTAAATATTTATTGTTTTCAACTAACTGCACTACTTTATACAATCTACTAGCGACCCGCCCCGGCTTCGCACGGGTTATTATTATACATATAAACCTTACTCTTGAATCACTTTATCTATTTAAAAAAACCGCATTTAAATCCGTCGCGTAGTTATAAAGATTTAAGCATACATACATACATACAGATTGCAAGAAGCGACTTTGTTTTATGCGAGTACGAGAGCGAGTACCGAATGTTCCGAATCGTTGCATGGAAGAAAGACAAAAGAATTAATACCTAACTTATAAAATAATATATTTTTAGATTTTTTCGATATTTTGTATCCGTTAAGTCGTACTAATTTAATTTTATCATTATTGAAGGAAATAAACAAATCATTGTTAAAAAAAAACAGACGGACAGACTTAATGCTAAAGAGCTCTCCCTACCAGTAAACCTTATGACAAAGCAGATAAAGTAATTATGGAGTAGCGTCCTCAAACCAGCACCCGAACAGAGTTTAATTGCTCATGTATTTTTTTATTTATACTAAAACATTGAACGCTTACGTTGATTACCTACATAATACATACATTGAGTAGTTTAAATGTTAATGACAATTTTTATGTCTAAAATTGGATAAGAGCAAATTTTGCGATGTGTTTTATTTATGCAAATTAAATAATTCGTAACTTTTTGTTTATACAATTTAAATTGTTTAAATAAATATTTTGATCTGTAATTGAAGTAGTAACAGTAGGTACTATATATAAATTATACATTGAAATAGATGTCATATACTGAAGAAAAATACCAACACCCCAATTTATAAATAATTCGTGTTACGGCAAGATAAAGCAAGTATTAAACAAAGGAATAGACATAGATCGATGCCTTACCATATGTAGGTATAATTGTAGCAAATAATACAATACATGTAATACAAAATAACAAGAAATAATTTCCTCTTTTTTTCACATCGTCATCATTTTAGCCAAAAGATGTCCACTGTCCACGGATGGACAAAAGCCTCCCCTAAAATTTTCTACGGTAATTTTTACATAACTCCCACTAAACCGTTTCCTCACTGATTTTCAACCCTGATTTCACCCCCTTTAGAAAATTAATTTTGGAATAAATTGTAGGTATCTATCTATCCAAGGGCTAACACCAAACCGGCAGGTACTTAATATAACATGACAGTATTCTATGACCCAAAAACCCTTCAGGTCAAGAAACAAGGTTTTGATACTATTTTTATGTTTACCTATTATACATGCAATCCTTCCTTTCATACAGATATTTGGCCCCAAACATTCCATTCCTCTATACCCCTTTTGATGTATATGGTACAGTTTTATACCACTTACTTTTAGCTTTAACACTTAAATAAACGGAAAAATTGCTACTTTTGGCATTTAGATGAAAACGCAAAAAATATGTAGGTACGATCAAACTGTGTGCCAAAGACCAAAAGTTGGGGGATTAGTAGGACTACAACGACATTATGCTGAGTTATAGAGAAATGGAATGGTTTAGTAGAAAACTCAATCAGCCCAATGAGGGCGCCGCTGGAGCCCTGGGTCGGAACCCCTTTTTAAGTTTTTTTACCATAACCTAAAACACTTAGCTTCAAGGTACACAGTTAGCTAACCACGAACCGTGCAAGTAGCTCTAAGACAACTTGTGTAAGAATTATAGAAGATCAACTATAAGATTATTTAAAAAATAATGTAATAAATAAACAGGAGACGAATTGTAACATAATTTATCTACTCTATTATATAGCTAAACAGAAACGATATTTTAATTAAATCACATTTAAAAACCTATCTGTGGATGCATCATAATGTTTTAGGTACATTAAGTGGGTACAGTGCGATTATCATTTTTAGTATCTCATTATGTAATAACTCGATTTTCTCATAAAAGTGAAAATCTTATTCCAGGATATGTATATTTAAAGCCTGACAACTGTTTATTTCACCCTGAAAGAATGTCGCTACAAACCGCTTTCGTATGGTAATAATAAGCTAAAGTCATACTCGTATATACTCGGGACAATGTGTATTGGTTAATATTTGTAGAAAATCATGGTTGGCCTGTAAAGCCAATGTCTTTTTGAAAAGCAGTAGTTAAGCAAGGTTTTACGACTCTGTATTATTTCCGCACGGCATAAAATTCATGAATCTTGGGTCTTATGGCACATATATCGAAGTCGTCGATGTTTATTTTATTTTTGCGTGAGACCTTGTCTTGTACTAGTGGCAATGATGAAACAGTCTCCTTATTTCTATAAATATTTTTACCATCGAGCTACAGACACCATAAATAAGAAAATAAAGTCTATTAAACTAAAATCGAAACCAACTAATCAGTTCAGTACAACCGCACTATAAAGTGTCAGTACCGGTCTTATCATTATCAACAACCGATTTCAAAACATTGTTTATCGGAATGCTGTGAAATCTTTTATCCTTTTTTTGTTGTAAGTAATTTATCGCATTTAGTATTCTTTTTTTAGCTTACATTTAGTAGGTATTATTTTAGGCATATTTGCGATAAAACCGTTGGAATATTTAAAACATTTACTTCTTGTTTACATGACTGACATTCGATGACTTTCGACGTATGTTGTCAAAGAGTACTCCTTGCCAGTAAAATAAATTAGTATAACTGAAAATCCGCAACATGGCGAGGGACAAATAAAAACTTGTCAACCTATTAAAGAATGCAGGTTATACACGTTAAATTATACGTAAGCTATGGTATTCATATTCATCTATTTCGTACACGCACACAATACATGAAAAGGAAATAATAAAATAAGATTAATGAATAAATTTCCATTATAATTTACATGTATAATATTAGGACTATAGGTATATTTCAAATTTCAGATAGTTCGTTAAGTCATAAAAGGTACTTTCAATGAGACATACTCGTACGCATGTAGCTAGATAAAGTTATGTATGCGATTGTATATACTTATACATTAAAACACTTGTGCATTGATGGATCTCATTATGCACCAGTCGCATAAATAACCAGTAAATAATCTTAATTAGTTAGTTACCTTTGGAAAATTGCTCAAGAAGCTATCGACTTAAATAATTGATTTAATAAATCATTTGACTTACCAAACTAGTTTGGGCAATTTTAGTTATTGACTGACTAAATAAAGGCCTATATGTGTTACCTTTATAATTATGTTGAGGTTGTTGATATGTCAATGTCACTGAGTCAATGTAAATAAATAACTTGATGTTTAGTACCGATTAATAATTAAGAATATCTCTGAAAGATATTTACTTACAATAGTCGAGAAAGTCAGCTTTAATTTATGCAATAAAAATGTATGAAAAATAAGTGCAACTCTATAAGCATATGGCACCGGTGTAGTAAAAAATGCGAATCGGACTCGCGCACGAGGGGTTCCGTACCATTATCTATAAGTGGTAAAAAAACACGTTTGTTGTATGGGAGCCGTCGAGTTGTATTAAATATTCGTTTTATTTTAATTTGATTATTTATTTTTAAAGTTAATATATTACTAAATATTCTGTAAATATTTGAAGCGTCTACTTGTTGCAGTTATCATAACCGAGTAAAAACGAACAAAAAATCACTTTTGTTGTATGGGAGCCTTCTTAAATATTTATTTTATTCTGTTTATAGTATTTTTTGTTATATCGCAACATAAGTAACGTCCTCCTAGCCTAGTTGGTAGTGACCCTGCCTACGAAGCAGGAGGTCCCGGGTTCGAATCCTGGTCAGGGCATTTATTTGTGTGTTTATCACGAATATTTTGTTCTGAGTTATGGATGTTTTGTATGTATTTAAGTATTTATATGTATATATATATATCTATTATATATATCGTCGTCTAGTACCCACAGCACAAGCCTTATTGAGCTTACCGTGGGACTAGGTCGATTTGTGTAAGATTGTCCCACAAATATTTATTTAAGTAACTATCACGGTTCATGAGATACAGCCTGGTCACAAACGGACAGACAGACAGCGGAGTCTTAATATTAGGATCCCGTATTACCCTTAGGGTACGCGACCCTAAAATTCATCTTATTGGGATAATTTAAATCCAAATAATTCGAAACCATGGACAACAAAAGTCTGTAGATATTTGTCTAGTTCCAAGACAATTGAGAACTACAAATTTTGTTCCAATATTTTATAATATATTAACATACCTACCTACATAAATAATTGGTTTAAAAAAAGCATGCTCTTCCGTTTATTTATTTCTCGAACAAAATAAATATGTAATTAGGTTAAAATTCAGTAAGAGAATATTCATAAGAATTATAAAATTACTGCGTTTGTTGTAAACCTACATATCTCCCAAAAATAAATAGACATTTCTAAGTAGAAATAACAATGGAAGTTATTATTTTTATTTTAAGCGCTGACTGCTGCTTGAAACTCTCTGCCAACAACAGTGAAATGTATTGTACTGATAGTTTACCAAAATATGGAAAAAATCATCCATTTTGCCCCTTTAGTAGTAGTGTGCAGGGCAATATAGGTTACTGAAGAAACAGACAATACTCTATACGGCAAATTTTTGAGCGATGGGAACATATTAATTGAAGAAAAAAAATATTTTAGATAGTTGCAATCTTTGCAGGTAAATCTTAAAAAATATCGGTGTATTTTATTTCTAAATAGGATATTATCTTGATAAAAAAATTGTGTCGATAAATACACAAGGCTTTGAATGATAATGGAACATACAAATAGGTGTATAGAGACATGATATGCGCTAACATGAAAAAAAAATATATGTGCAAATTAGTTTATTATTTATTTATTTATTTATTTATTTATTGGAAAACCAACAGCACGTAACACAATGTTAACAATTTGTATAAAAACAAGAGGCCAATTACAGGTTTTCACTGATAGCAATCTTCACTGGTTAAACAATTATATAAAGTTACGATTCTGCATAGACTAGGCAAATACATACAGCTATGTATGTATATGTATAAACAAAAAAAAGAACAGAAATTATGACAATACAAAATCCTTATTGGGTTAGGTTAAATAAAACCAATTCCTCCTGATTACGTATTAGACCGATATCAGATTTATTATTTACGGAAACATTAGGTTACTGGAACTGAAAATACAAAAATCTTTATTTAGGGTACCTAAGTAGTGGTTTGTGGTGTCTTGGAATTTAACCTTACTAAAGGAAATAATTCACGAAATCACATAATAATTCCTATTTTTATACATCGACATAATATTACATTTATGGAAAGGTAATATATATCACAGCATCATTGTGATGCTAAAAATGACTTGTTTATTTTTGTGAAACTGGATACGTAAAGCCGTTCTTCTTTTTTAACCGACTTCAAAAAACAAAAGGGGGAAGTTTTCGATTCGATGAAATCTTTTTTTTTAGCTACAATGATCTGTCTCCCTCTGAAAAATATTACCCTAGGTAGATTGTGTTACTCAAGACACCGTGACAGAGCAGTTAGCCAAGAGGTTGCATGTCTCCGCTGAAAAGCGCTCCTCTTTTAAGGTAGGTATATTATAGAGAACCACTAAAAACAACTGAACAGCGCCCCTCTTTACGGTATATTCTAGAAAATCACTATAAAGAAAAATATGTCATTTCATACACATGTACTTTTTTTTAAAAATTAAATTGGCGTTTAATTCTTGGTAAAAAAGAAGAATTAAGTACCTATTAAGTATCACATGGTTCCCATCATCATAAAAAAGTATTTCAAAATGTAAACTAAATTAAGCTACAAACAAAACCTATTTACAGTAAAATACTACCTTATCTAGAGAAAATCCTTTAAACTGATCAGTATTGCACATCTATCTCAAGACGACTATCCTAATAAGATTAAAGGTAATTCTCAAAAACAGCCGTAAAAAAAGTGTAGCAGATACAGAAGAGGGACCTAATACTAACCCGAAAAAGTTCGAAAATCTTTTATGTAACGGACCATAAGGCATAAAATGCCATGGGAATTGATTTAAACGTCAGCAAATGTCATATTTTTAGTAATCCTATTCCTGCATGTCTTTCTGTAAAGATCTGTCAACCCTAGGGAATGCAGTACCGGTACTGTTTAGTAGTACCGGGATTTTTGGTACCGGCCAATGGTAGAACCGGGATTTCCCGGGATTTCCCGGTATTTTCGGAAGTAGGTCAAAAGTCTGATGATTCTTTAGTTTCTAAAGAATGCTGGACTTTGGGTTGTTTTTTTAATAAAACGACCATTTTTATTAATTTTGCCAGGCTAGTCCAACGTGTTTTAGAGTCGCTTGTTAAGCTGTACTCTCTCTGGAAATCTGCAACCACATACTTTTGTAGTATATCGTCGTTTTTAGTAGGAGATTCACTTTTAACTTTTGAAATCGTCCACTCGTCAAAAGTTATTTGAAAATGTATGTCCATCTGACATTAATTTTTGAATATCAGTAATTAACATCGCTTTCCTTTTATTGGCCTCTGCAATAATAATATTCCTTATCGAATTCGCTGATTTCGGTAAGGTATGGCCAGCCTTTTTAAATAGCAATCTAATGTCTTCGGACTCCACAAATACTTGGAATGGTGTCCTTCCATACGAGAAACCATGACTTCCATTGAAGTATTCTGTGAAGACTCATAATCATAATAATCAGTGAGTTTTCTTTTTTTCTTGGAGATTTCTTCAACAGTAGGAGGATTTGCAGGTGTTGGCATTGGCATAGATAATGTTGAAGGTATCATAGTTGGATCGAGGCTTTGCGCGCCCACATTGATATTAACTCCGTGCACGCTTTTTATGGGATGCCATACTTACATAAACTATGTTCACTAGCTGTATTTAGCAAACACCATGAGGGCTGTCTTTTGAACACGCACAGTTCGCCAAAAACACCAGTCACCACACACTATAACAATACTTTAACGGATTGCGTTAATGACCACTCAATGACTCAATGTTTAGTAAAAATATTTAAAATTGCATTACGCGCTTGGTTGTTTTCGATTGAACGTATTTTGCTTAGTATATTTCTCGCTATCTGAATTAAAAATATTAAATTAATTTTTAAATTCTAGTCTAGTAGTGTAGTTATAACGATTTCCCGAAAGTCCTGAAAGTACCGGGATTTTCATTGTACAGTCCCGGTATTCCCGGTTCTTTACACGGTTCAGAATCCCGGGAATTCCCGGTACTTTCGGTACCGGTATTTCCCGGGAGCAAACCCTAGTCAACCCGTTGCTTTGTGATGAAGCGGCCACACGGCAGGGAGCCTCGCAGATAATGTACAGATTAGATGGAGATCTGAAAGGAGTGACATTGTTTAAGCGGGCCAGGTATAGCCGCGCCGATAGCTGCGTGAGCGCCGCTGAGTCTTTCAAACAATGCATAAACAAGATTATTTCGGAATCAGCAGATTTAGAGTTTGCCGTTAACAAAAAAAAAATGCTTGTAAACAAAGAGCTTAACTGTTGCGGTATTTATAACTGGTGTTTAATTATATAACAAAAGAGACTAACAATTCTTGCAAACTAAGGCATTTGTGACTAATATTTTGTACTCGAACTTAATTTATATTTTTAACTGGTGGATGTTTGGCACCATTCGTACAATTTTTACTCTTAACCTCTGTAAAAAATAACTGTTAAGGATGACTCACACTAGAACGGGACGGGACGCGACGGGACGGGACGGGCGGGACGGGAAAATCGACACGGGAGCGTCACGTGACATCCGAGGGCTCCGAGTTATCACGTGATTCTTTCTATAGAGATTGACAGATTTTCCCGTTTCCGCCCCGTCCCGTCTCGTGCTAGTGTAAGTCATCCTTTACTCAAATAACAACAAATTAAATACACCTAAATAGTCCAGCTATTTAACATTGATAATAGTGGAGTTTAATCTTAATACTAAGCGAATGGCAAAGCTATGTAGATTTTCGTAAAAATTGAAAATTGTTCAAATGTACGAGTAGGTAGTAGTTAATAGTAGCTACATACAGTACATTTCTCATCGCAAGATATTTCTACTTTCTCTCCAAATTTTTACTAGTAGGTATATAATAGTACATTGTGATACACGTGTGCTATGATGGTCATTATACACGAGGCGGTATTGTGCGCGCGAGCTGAAAGCGAGTGCGCAATAAGGAAGGCGATGTGTATAATGACCAAGCACACACGTGTCATACGACATTTTTCGACACACTTGTAAGTAATAATCAAAATTTAATTCGAGGTTATTAACTTTTGTTAAATACGTTAACTTAATTGTGAGAATCATGTAAGAATGCCTACATGGTAATTAGCATATGAGTTTCACTAACCTTTATTGACTACTTGAAGCTTCTTGCGATGCCTTTTCGACGTCGGTTGATGACAATATTTTACATTTTCAACTAATAAATCCCGAAGCTAAGGCCCAAACGTCACAAATAAGTAGGTATATTTATCACTACTAAGTACAACTAGATTTCATGATAGCACCCGCGTTTTGTAGTTTCAGAGGAGCCTAATCCACATATTGTTATAGTTTTACTTCTAATTCTCTTATAGTTGCATTTTATCATAATAATAAAGCGAGAAAACAATCAAAAATGTTTTACGTAAATAAGTTACCGCGGCGCGCCATTGGTGTATTTTTTTCGAATCGCGATGCGCGCGTATATTTGAGGCAAAGGCCCGCCAAACAGCCAAAATAAAAAATGAAACTATTTATGTTTGAAGCACAAATTATTGTGAATTTTGAATAATTTAATACAATTTCACGTATATTCAATAATTCAGAAGGTTTTAATCCATGCATTCAACTAAATACGGAGATATTGCGTTTTAAGGCATAAGTTATTATGCGGCTAAAAACAGTGTACTTTATTTGAAAAAAAAAACCTTTCCAATCCGACAAAATTTGAATGTATTATCTGTGTACGTAACTTAGTCTCGTAGGGTACAAACTTAATTTGATGGGGTTATCTGATTACAACACTAGTTCAATAATATAATGAAAAAGCACGCGTGTTTAATATCTAGGATTATGAGCCTAAAAGCGGTACGATAAGAACCTCGTTACGAGCAAGTGTGATGAAAAATACAATTTAATGCCCGTAACAATAATAGTTATCTCATGTGTAACGTATTTAAGCTCACGTGGGGTACATTCGTACAGCCTGAGTCCACTTAGGTACATTTGAATGACTGTATGAAGGTGGCACACGATATAATGATGAAATTAAAATAAAATAAACAGAATATCCCAAGATGAATGTTTGTTTTATAATGTATGGAATTTGGTGATAGGTACCTATACAATACATTAAAAACCGGACAAGAGCATGTCGGGCCATGCTCAGAGTAGGGTTCCGTAGTTTACCGTCCGTCACAATAGGCGAACTTAAAAAGGGGTTTAATAGATACTATGCTCATAACAATAAAAATCCTAAAAAGGAGTATTTTCGCAGTCCTTACGACTTCTTCGCCCTTTTAACAAATCAGGTAGGTACCTATATTTAGCAAAAAATCTAAAATGGCTTAACTGACTAATTTCAAAATAATTTTCCTTGAAAGTCGTCATAAATATGTTTTGTACTTGCGGCTCAAAAGTTAGGGGGGGGGGGGGATTATTTTACCTCCGGAGCGATTTAATCCGAAAATATTGACTACTTATCTAAAAATGTATGTCGGCATGATTGATATGTATATTCATACCAAATTACAGCTTTCTAGTATTAACGGTGACAAAGCTCAAAGCTACGACGGACAGACATACCTAAAAATAATACGATTGTAGCAAATATTAGAACAGATAAATGCATTTAAGGAAAAATTACTTTTAAATTACCAAAAACACAGAAACGGTATTTTTAAAGAAACCAGAAGGCTTACTGTCACCATTCTTTGTGGGTATCCTATGCGTATTAGAAGGAGTCTTCCATGAACTAATAAAACATATCATATTAAATACATATCCATTACTATATACCTACATATATATATAAAGTCCTGACTGACTTGATAAAACGGACATTGATAAGGAGGTATAAAAACGCCAAGTTGAAACGCAAACGGCTGGTAAAGGGATTCTGCGAAACGTTTGTATCTGCACCGTCGAAGCAATTTACCAATCTAGTATTGTACTTAATCAGATTCACAATTCAGAGAGAATTTGTTGCTCGTAACCTCTTGCATTTTTTGTAAAGAAACACCTTAATTTTTATTTCAATTTAGTTTTTCTTTGGCATAAATAGCATCAATGTAGAATTTAATGAAAAACGTATCAAAGGAAAATATATAAAACAGAACATTATAACTTTTGTACTGGCTAGGTGCAAAAAATAACGTGAAATTTAGGGGTATATTGGCACAATTGGTACACGGGGAACATTCATTTTTATAACTTAATGAAACTTATTCAAATCAAATTCAAATCATTTATTTTCAGACTCCGGGTCCATAGAGGGTTAGTAGTACAGTATTAAATCTTAAATTAGTTTAAACTAAGGGTTAGTATTTGTGACATTACATTTTATGTATATTTACAACGAATGGTGGAAGGTTTGTTTGGCAGTAAGTGAATCACACGGCAATGATTCAGATACTGGCAATCAAACCTGTCTGCAAATGCTCTCAGGATGTCATTGGCACTCTCCTCGACCCTACGCACCAGGGACGTGCATCTTAAGATTAACTCAATAATAAGATTTACTTATAAGATTTACTCAATACCTATGTGTATGATGCAATGCTTGTACATCACAGATGGACTCCCAAAATTTTATACAGCACAACATACGAGTATTTAGTTACTCACTAAACCTACTAAGAAGCCTTTGTGTCCAAATTGTCAACATAAATTATTAATGATATCCGTGGACACTAATGGATGGACTTCGATAATTCACACCAGCTGGGCTCGGAGAAAATTATACAATTAGTTTAGATCGTGTACGAAATTCTCTGCGTACAAATCATTTATAGATAAGGTACTGGTCGGTTCAGTGCGCCACGCAGGTATGCGCATAGGCCTGAAGAAGGCACTGCACTTTGGATGCCGTGCCAGTCCACAAACAGGTTTAATCATTCATCTATATATGTTAATAAACTATCGATGCCAACGTGCCATAAAAGAGATTGGATTGGAACCAGACCTAACAAATAAACTAAAATTAAATATACACGAACACAATCGAAATTTTTGTCTCAGACGTATAAAAGTGTCGTATAAATTCACCCACAGTTTAATTTAATGTCCACGAGTACCTGCTCTGCCTCACATTTTTATTATAAGTTTTCGATGTTATAGGTGTCCAAAACATTATTATTTTTTGAATACGATTTGTGGTCGCCAGAGGGTTGCGGTCACGGACCGTTTAGGCTTCTCTACCTACCTGACATTGACAGAGTTTAAAATCCAATCTAACAAGCATTAGCCGAACTACAACTTAAAATAACAATATAATGTTATTTTTTGTATAGGTTTAACACTATTAGACTAGACTAGACTAATTAACACATGTAGCCAAAAATAATTATCTATAGACAGATTTTAATATTGAAAATATTTCTTCAACAGGAAAGAGGGATCCCGTGAACGTTAGGCATCGGAACGAAAGCAGACTCAAGTAGTAATTAAGTGAAGTGGAAAAGCGTCGAGACCGACGCTATTAGAGACAGAGGTTCGCGCGGGGAACGCCCGCCGCGTGGATGGTGGCGGGTGAATGGGGCTATGCGCCGGCGTCGGCCACCCCCGCCATGAACGCCTTCCTCGAAACGAACCACGCGCACCTGGCGACCTACGGGCTGAAGATGTCACCGCAGCCGGCATGCGGCGTGGGCCCGCAGCATCGGGCTGCTGCGCCGCACCCGCCGCCGCACCACCCACCGCACTACCAACCCTACCCGCTACATTCCTACCAGCCTGGCTACCTGCGCGAGTACGGTGGATGCGGCGAGCTGTTCCCACAGCAGCCGCTCGAGCAGAGCTGGGACTGGCGCGGCGACATGCACTACCAGAGCGGCGCGCCGCCACTGGTGCCTCACGCCCATGCCCATGCACCGCACGCCTTCCTACGCTACGTGCGCGCTCCTCCGAGGCGCGATATGCGCTGTCAATGGCTGGACCCCGAGCAACCACCTCCGCGCAAGTTGTGCAACAAACTCTTCTCGAGCATGCACGAGATCGTGACGCATCTTACCGTCGAACATGTGGGAGGACCTGAGTGCACGACGCACGCCTGCTTCTGGCAGGGTTGCTCGAGGAACGGTCGCCCGTTCAAAGCGAAATACAAGTTGGTGAACCATATACGCGTGCACACCGGAGAGAAACCCTTCCCTTGCCCGTTTCCAGGCTGCGGGAAAGTTTTTGCGCGATCTGAAAATCTCAAGATACACAAACGAACACATACCGGTAAGTGTTAAATAGGTTATTACTATTACCTAGTGTTAACGTAAACAAGTAAATGATTAATTCGTATAACGAAAGTTGCACAAATCATTTATTCATCTCTCGTCAAATTTGAGGTCGATCAACACGATCGTGACTTGCTTCCGCAAAGGTTGAACTAGACGAATATAAATCTGCGGAAATATTTCGATTCTCATTAATGCATAATGATCCGCCTCCTGCGGCTGCTGATTGCCGCCCGTGGTCTAACAGACGCCCACTGTTACGAGTGTTATGAGCATGCAGCGCATCATCACAATGCCTTTAGTCGACACAATGACACCAAACAACAACCTCGTATCAAAGAAGATCCTTGTAACACGATCTAATCGCAAACACCATTTCTACCGGGCGTCATGTAAGTTCTAAACCGTCGACTTGTGAAGTCCGTTTCTCGGTAAGGACAAAAACCGTTCAAGCCAGCCACCATTTTTCAATTCATTACAAAAGTCGAAAGATTCATCTGAACTGTGTAATGTTAGATAAAAAAAACTATCATAAATTAAAATGTCCAGTTTCGTCGACGCGTTCTCTTACGTTTGTCTCTCTCGCGCACTAAAGAGTGGTATTGTTATATGGTATTGGTAGTTAACTTTAAAATATCGATTTTAAAGAAATCGGTCTAGGAATTTGAATGGCCAGATGGTTTTATTCTTTTTTTTTGTCATCGTTGTTCAGCATTGCGTTGAGACTTTTGTCCCGTGCCCCCGTACGCTATTATCTCATACGGGTCTCTGAATAGAATAGACCTTTTTGTGGGGAGATTTTGAAGAATTGTTTTATGTTGTGCCATAAATTTTGCTCTAAAGCTAGTAAACTGGAAGTCCACTATCATTATACCCTTAATTACTTAACAACAAATACCAGGGTTGACAGAGATAACTTTGATTTAAAATGCAGATTTCAGGAACTGGGACGATTGTTATTTACAATACTATCGGCAGACACTGGGTCCATAAAGTTGCTAGCATTACAAATACTGAAAAAACTAGGAGTTAGTCTACATGCTACAAATATATAAAATTAATAACAATTAAAATAAACATATTTACAAAATGACTTTATATTAGGTACAGTCCGACAAAAAAAGGTTTTAAATTGAAATTAAAAAGTAGTATCGTCCCGTTTTCTTACATAATGATTTGAAAGGGACGACACTACGATGTTGCAATTTTTTAATTTCTACCTTTTGCTGTCGCACTGTACATTTAATAAAACATGTACATTCCTATATAATATTAAAAATGAGAGGTTTGTCGTCAGTATACCTATAAAGGATGACTTACACTAGAACGGTCCGATCTGTCAGTTTCTATAGAAAATGTCACGTGACAGACACCCAAGGGCTCCGAGCTCGGACGTGATTCTTTGTACAGAAATTGACAGATCGTCCCGTCCCGCCCCGTTACGGACCGTCCTAGTGTAAGTCACCCTTAATCCCAGCGCCTCATACCCGGACACTCGTACTTTTCAACAACAGCATTGGTAATCTCACGTACTCTGCGCATAAGGGAAGCAACACGTTTCCGCAGTATTGTTTGAAAGTTATTGAGAAGGTTTCATTTCCTACTAGTAGAATCATAATGAAAGTATCGTCTTATAGGCAACCGACAATAAGTAGGAATCCTTTTAATTGAAAACGGCACATATATCATATGACTCTATTACGTTCTCCGATTACATTAATAATAAAAGATCACTTGGGATCAACCATAATTTAATCGGTAACATAAAAAAACGTATCAGAATGTCAAAGCAAATAAGAATGTTTAAAATATCAGTGCTAGCCGATAATATCAGGAAGAGTCGCCGGCGGCAGGGCGGCGCGCGCGGCGGCGGCGGCCGGTGCGCGTGCGCACAGTAACTGATACTTTTATTAGGAACAGACTTTGACCGTAAACTGATACTTTATGTGGAAAATCAGTAGCAAGTCCACCTGGGCAACTTCTGAATTTTGTCCTTTTTACCAATAGGTAACTCCACACTTGTGTGTTTCTAGTTGAACTCATATAGATATTTTGATATCAAAACATAACATACCATTGTAACAGTAACCTTATGAAATAATTTTTTAAACCATAAACCAGAAATTCAAATCTAAGCCAATCATTTTTAATACTATCGGTAACCTTTTAAAGTAGATAATGCTATGGCGAGTGATTATATTATGAAGCTGTGCGTGAAAATGTTTGATACAAGACATGAATCAATGTCATGTTTAAATTATTTTATTGGCAATTATTTACCTAAAGGGTTTCTAAATCGCTTTGCGAGTTGTTCTAAATTGCTACTGTTTTATACCCTTAAATGAATACTAAATTTTGTCTTTTTTGCCAGGCATTGGTCTTAAATTCTGCACTTCCGTGTATAACGGGAATCTTAGGCGCCTTAGAGTCGCAGGGTGAAAGTGTTGAAATATGGCGATTACTGAAATGAAAGGAGCACGGCACGAGACCCCAATGTGTGCTTGCTCTAGAATCTTCCAAACAAACTGAGGAGTACACCGCCGTAAGAGCAGGTCGGAGAAAAGTAGCTATAGAGCGAAGAGTTATAAATATTTCTGGAAGACATTGATGAAAAATATCTACATGCCAAGGTGCGCTTCAGTCACAGGGGACAAACGAGATGCACATTGCTCAAAATGCAAAGGTACGTAATGTATCTTTGAGTAATTTTCATTGCTGTGGCGAACGTATAATTTTTATGTTAAAGCACGGTTAAAAAGTGAGATGGTTGGACAAACAATACGCTCATTTTTATGACCAGAGATGAATAATTGATTTTAGGTATTTAATACAGATTATACTTAAATGCGTCATAAATGTCATAATTTTAAGACATTTATTTGTTACCAGCGATCAACATAAATAGCGGGTAACAATCAAATCAAGGCAAATATCAATGTAAAATTTGACTAATTAATAAACAGAACATTAACATGAATTAGAAATTGGGAATAGTCGGCCGCGAGCACTCGAGCTCGCGTCAAACCGCCGCCGGCGACGCCGCCGCTGCCCGCCGCGTGCCGCCCGGTGCCCGGTGCCCCGTGCGCCCGTGCGCCCTTGCCCGTGCCCGTGCCCGCCCACCCGAGTCGATTACTTCATCCTAACTAATTGCTTGTTACAAACATATTAACACCTTTGCAATTAATAATAGCTATAATACTTAAAACGCGTAAATATGACAATATTAATTATTTTTTTAAGAATAGGTATAGGTATATAATAACATCCTCGCGTATTCGTTTGAGCTGACCAAGGCAGGCGAGCTTTCAATCTCATAGAATTTCCAAAGCAAAATCGTGTTAATCATTTGAACAAACTATCAATGCGAAATTTTTATCTTATGAGTACAATATACTTCCACACCAGCTAGAGACGCAATAGCATAGTCGAGAGGGCGAAAGTTGAACACCGTAATGATAATATGATATCGACGAAGAAGACCCTCGACTTTCAAATGCAGTGCTAATATGGCGTATAAAATGACGCTTTCAAAATATTTAGCAAACAATGCGGAACCCTTCCCGGCCGCCCCTGTGGTTGCGTGCATTGTGTGCACACGTCGAGTGCAGCTCTTAACATCCGTTTATTACTAACTAAACACGCTTATGTTCAGTCTACCAATACGAATATGGACAATACTAATCCATCTACTACTTTGCTAAATTCGATATATTTTTTAAAACATGCTGTCTCATAGCTATATGACCTAAATTCTACTATCGATCAGTGAATGCAATTTAATTAAACTTATTACTTCGACCAGGGCATCACTTTTTCAACCGACTTCAATATTTCTAAAGGAGGAGGTTCTGAATTCGTCTGATTTTTTTTTTAATGGATGTTCACTCATAACTCCGTCATTACTGAACCGATTTGAATTTTTTTTTGTTTCCTGAAAGTAGACGGTTCCTGGTTGGTCCCGTTTTTTTCAAAATCTATTTCTGATGATGGGATCCATGAGGAACTGAGGGAACTCCTCAAATTTGAAAGGCACATGCATGCTGATTTGGGTGATTTCTTAAGAAACTCGAGCATTTCTTTACGAAAATCATCAATTTGGTGGAGTGGATCTGATAATGAAGACCAGGGATGGCAAAGTGGAACTGCTTCGTAATTATCAGGACTATGATCCGATTTAAAAAAATATTTTTTTGTCTGTATATAGATGGTTTCAGGATTGTCCCGTTTTTTTCAAAATCAATTTCTGATGATGGGATCCATGAGGAACTGAGGGAACTCCTCAAATTTGAAAGGCACATGCATGATGATTTGGGTAGTTTCTTAAGACACTCGAGCATTTCTTTACGAACATCATCAATTTGGTGGAGTGGACCTGATGATGAAGACCAGGGATGGCAAAGTGGAACTGCTTGTTAATTCCCAGCTCTATCATCCGATTTGAGACATTCATCTTTTCTTTGTAAAGAAATACCTTCAAGATAGTCCTATTTGATTATAGTTCTATTTTGATGATGGGCTTCATGAGGGATTGAGAGAACTCCTCAAATTTTAACGGCACATGCATTCTGATTTGAGGGTTTCCTTAAGTAACTAAAACAGTGTTTTGACGGAGCCAACATTTTGATGAACTGGATCTGATGATGAAGACCAGGGATCGCAAAGTGGAACTGGTTAATAAACCTAGCTCTACTTATTATCCTAGTTGTGACATTCATCTTTTTGATTTGATTTATATTCTGATGATGGAGTTCTAGAAGAATTCAGAGAACTCCTCAAATTTGAACGGCAGGTTAATTGTGATTAGAGGGTGTTCATAATTAGCTTAGGCATTTTCTTACTGTGGCCATCATTTTGCTGGAGTGGACCTGATGTTGATAATCTGATGGCATAATGAATATGCTCGTTAATTTACAGTCTGTCATCCAATTTAACACATTGTTATTTTGTTTGTTTAAAGGTCTACAAGGGAGTTCCGTTTGATTATACTTCAAATGTAATGATGGAAGCCCTAGGACATTAAGAAAGCTCCTCAATTTTCAATCGTACACGTGCGGTGTATTAGATATTTGTGAAGTAAACTGGCTAGTCACCCAAAGGGCAATGGAGAGAGCTATGCTAGGAGTCTCTCTGCGAGATCGTATCAGAAATGAGACCAACCGCAGCAGAACCAAAGTAACCGATATAGCTCTTCGAATCGCTAAACTTAAGTGGCAGTGGGCGGGGCACATTGCACGTAGAACCGATGGCCGTTGGGGCGGAAAGGTTCTCAAGTGGCGACCGCGTACCGGAAGGCGCAGCGTGGGTAGGCCCCCCGCAAGGTGGACTGATGACCTGGTGAAGGTCGCAGGAGTCCGCTGGATGCGGGTGGCGCAGGACCGGTCATTGTGGAAATCTTTGGGGGAGGCCTATGTCCAGCAGTGGACGTCTTTCGGCTGAAATGATGATGATGATGAAACTGGCTAACTCAAACAAATTCTTAATTTCACTTTTACCGGGAACCAAATGAAGTCGGTTTTTTTTTCTTAAAAATTATTTTGTTTTATCTCTTTATTAACTCATTGAATACTAATTCTTTTTCAATTGAATTAGGTTTAATAGACTGGCTTACAGTTCAGTCTTATCTGAAAACAGTTGTGAAATTTATAATATACAACTGAACGACGTATCAAAGCACCAATATAGCACATTATAATGATAATACACTAACCCTATAAAGTTAGCTTGAATGAAAGGTGTTTATGTGCGTCTACCATCTGTCCCGGATTGTTAAAATGTATAAAAAATCTCCACTACAATAAAGTTGAGTATGTGTGCGTAACTCTGAATGAGTGTCCCTTTTTGTCACTGGATAAGTCCTGGCCAATAATGTCATCACCATTTTTCAACACTTCATAATAATAATACAGCTTATAAAATTCATTATCTGCATATATTCGTTGTGCATCGCCAATTTCAGACAAGTAGTAGGTAATTAAGTATTTGAATATTCAGACAAGTAGGGTAGAGGAACCAAATGATGAACAACCCCCAATAGAAGAACGTTGTTCCTAAAAATTACAATAATTAAATCCTGACGTACTTTACAAGCTTACGAATGTTTTTTACTAAAACTTTAACACTTTCCCGTCATAGACATCGAAACTCAAAAATAATAGACTCGTGTATGCAGTTGTGAGAGCTCGCCGAAAATATGCCTCGCGCCGTAATCGCCGTTTGTTTGGAAATTTAATTAAAAATTGCGCTTTAAAAATTAAGGAAATAAATTCATATAAAATTTAATAATGTTTCTACTGACATGCTTTTGCTTGGTAACTATTTGAGACTAATCCCACTACCCTTTACGTTATTAATAAAGTCATATTTTAAATTATTTTATGATATATTTACTGTTCAAGTTATGGTTCCAATATTGTGTGACTTATCTAATGCTTAATGTTTTTATAAATACTTACGGAAACGGTAGATACTCCAGTTATGTCTTAAATTTCTAGTTTGCTGTTCCTTGATTTTTTGACTAAATTTTTGATGAACGGAACTTTCCTTGTCTAACTCAATTATTATGGGGCTTATTTTAGTATGAAAACGGGACTGTTCACTGGATTAAACTATAGGTACATACCTAAAACATGAACTAAGAGATTTTACTAGTCATAGTTCATTTCATCTATTGGGCTACATTCAAATACGTGAACGATTGTGTTAATTTTGTTAGGTAATTTCATCAAAATCAATGTCGTGCCCAAAACTTAAACGAACTAAATTTATTCGTTTTCCTATACTACCGTTCATCTATCGGTGCCCAGTTGTTCATAATTACGGTACTGCCTTTTACATTTTTATTGGTTCATCTTATGGTCGAAAATGTTCAGAGTTAGGGCACTTTGTTCATATTCTGGGGAAATTGGCCCATTTCGGCACATAATCATTTTTATAAAAATATTGGATGGTTTAAGGAGGATTTCGAATAGTTGAATCTAAACTAGACTATATGTAGTATAATATAAACAAATAAATCTTTGTGACAATTGGTTATGATATAACATACGTTAAAAAATACCAAAGTGAGACGAGTCGCTTAATCGTTCATTTATTGTTTCCCCTACCCTAGTAATCTTTATCAGTTCCATTTACTAACGATGATTTATTTGAAATATTAAGTCGTAGAAAAGCATCCAATTCTAAGTGAGAATAGGTAGTTTGTTTATCTGTATTACTAGTCTACATAGAGCTGGGGTATTTATACCATTGCGTGTTATCGAAGGCGCCATATGACATGACAACTACCTATATGAGGAACGTTTTATAAAACTGCCTGTAACTTATAAGTTATTTGTACCTATAGTTCTAACAATTACGATCTGATGTTTCACAAGTATCGAAAATATTCAGCTTTATATGTACAAATCTATAGGGCTTATTAAGCGTTAATGCTCTTTAATCCAGGTACCTTAACTCTTACATCTAATTTAGCTATCGAAACCCGAACTACAAACCAATAACACAACTTTAGGCGGACGGCCGAATATTAATACCTCGGTATCTTAACCATTTTGGTATTTAATTCCGATCAGAAAAGATTTTTCTTTGACTTCAATTAACTACGGTAGGTAAGTAACGTAACGTAAACGTTGGTTGTTGCAAGTAATTGAAACTGTTGGCAGTAAATCGTAACAACGGTATAAATATTATCTCTTCAAAAAATACTTTTAAGTGTCCGTGAAAAAACAAGCGATTATCTCATGGGCGTGGTCGACCGTCACCCGTCAGCAACAACATTTCAACCCTCAGCACACATGCTTACGACAATTGCCTCACACTCGCGGCACACATGCATAGGAATAAAATTGTACACATGCACACACCATCACTTGGCTCACTTGCTACCCCAAAACACACTTACGGGACAATAAATGCATTAAGCGCTTTATTTTTTATCCGACTACGGTAAAACAAGTAAAGATGGCTAAGATTTTTAATTATAGGTAATTCGTGCCAGTTTTAGGCATTAACAAAGTGCTAGTTTTCAAAATACAAATGGATAACTCAAAACGTAAAATTTTACATTAAAATTATATACACACCGGTCTACTTAAATATTCATTGATAAAACTTTGATAAATTATTTTTACACCTATTAAAAGAACATGTATAAACATACACGGCCACGTTTAAGAAATGCAACAACATTCCTGTTTCAGCAAACGTGAAAAACATTTTTGTTTCTTTTAAGAATTTCGCTAAAATGTCAAAGAGATGGTGCGAACAGCGCAGCGGCCCGCGCGTAAAAACTTCATCGCCAAGATGCTAAAACCATTGAAACCGCTGCCCGCGATGGATCCGAAGCCATCTCACATCGAGCATCGCATACCATCAGATAGGATACGAATCTTGCATCACTAATGTGGTTCGAGCAATTATTAAATTACAAACTTCGTATCTAGATGTAAAAACTTACCAACGATTTTATGAAAGACCTGATACTGACAGTCAACGTTATGATAAATGGCATAACTACATCTCATTAATCAGGTACTAAGGGCTATGTTGATTAAAAATTAAATCCATTTATGACTTTGTCTATATATGGGCTTCACGATTTGCTGTATCATTTTTTACTTGACCATCTCAAGCTACTTGCTGGCGGTTCTTGCCGTAGCCACCCGCAACGAACTAAGGCTTTAATGAATAATAAATCAGTTGATGTTGAGTACTTAATGAGAGGAATTAGCTGTTTTTGATCAATATTACTGCAATATCGACATACGTGAACTAAAATATATCATGTACATAAATGCTATATACTACAGAGACGAATGGACGATAAATCAGAGTCATATAGGTACGAGTATGTAGAATGCTTCTGAGTTTCACCAAACTTGCGTACAAGTAAAAAAATAGGTATTGTAATGGAAAATATTATTAATTGTAACAAAATCTACCAGTATTGAAGTGTAATTTTATTAATTAATGTAGAAGCGACAGACATAGAAAGGCCCATTTAATCATTTTAAGACCAGCTACAATTAAATCATATCAATAAAAAAGTCACTCCCTTGGGAATAATATCACCTATGACTTACTCCCTGTACGCCTACGTTGACAAACACCCTTTACGAGCAAGTGTGATGTATTTTCTGCACAGCTCGAGACGCGCACGACAAGCCTGTACGAGTACTACATAAATTGCTTGAGGTTGCAATCTAACAATGCTTTCAAAACCGCGGGATGCACTGAACGACCCGCGCTGCCTACGCTGCCTCGCTCTTTCTATCTTATTACTTATTACTAACATTTCTTTAGACACTTTACTACCTATGTTTGTATTTGAAGATGACAAAGAAAGGCCTTAAGCTAATGTTATTCTAACGTTTCAGATGCTAGATCCTTAATCCTAATTTCAAGCTTAATTGATTGCTGTTGCGGGGATTGCGGGAGTGCACGAATACAATATTTTTTACTTAAACTTATAAAATGTTAATGGCAGTGTTGAAACTTCACTTTAACTACTATTATTTAGTTTCGTCATTAAATTAAATGAGCTATCAGCCGTTTTCAATGCATCTAGAAAAACTTTGCTCTTTGAGGTTCCTAACTGTGCGAAATTCTTTCGTCTTGTAGGGCAACGGCGGAGGGTCTCACTGCATCATTCATGCGTTTTTTAGCCAACACCTTGTCGCTATCAATATGTATGGAAGTGTGTGATGTTGCCGACAGCTTGCTTTTGCGTCTTCTGGCCTGACTAATCTACACGCCATACTAGTTCGCCATGCTTCGATCACGCACTAGAAACATGGCTAAAGCTCACCTTAATAGCCCTTCCCACAGCTTGTTTTCATTCATACGAAGTGATGCAATTCTAAAGTAGATTCTCCATATTGCAGTTTAACCGCGAGAATAAATTGACTTCTTCGATCAATACCGCAACGTCGCAATATAATTTCATTTATCATTGTTTAATTTCTGGCACAGGTACGAGTATCATAACCTAATAATGAATTCACAACCTTATCCTAATGCTAAAGTACCTACACAATCTTTAGGTATGTACCTACTATGTAGCTCATACGGCTCATATTCACATAGGTAGGTAGTAAGTAGTGAAACATTCTGTCTTCTTTGTTAGAAAGAACTCTAAACTCGTCCAACTAAATATAGACTTAATTAATATCGACATAGATACATCGTATGTCAGATATTTATGTGATAGGTATTTGGTGTGATACAACTCATGTAGAGACCGCCAAACCTTTGATCGACCACCATTGTGTTCAAAACACTTGGAATGAGAATTCCTGACATTTACACCACATCCCAAAAACTTCCGATCAAAGTGACAAGAAGTGGATAACAATCGAATCGAATGCTCAAACATCATTCCAATAAAAACAAAGTATTTACTAAAACAAGTAAAACAACTTGTACCTATTTTGTCATACTCGTGTTATATCCACACCACCTCATTTCTATTTCTGCTACATCACTTACTTAAGGCATCTATAAAATACCTGCCAATATCATAAATCTACAATTGAAATGACACGTGTCGACGTATAAAGTCATAATGTCAAAAATTTAAAGTATGCCATGAATGCCGGGCGCGCCTCAAGGCAAGAAAAAACAACCAAATAAAGTGATTAAAAAAACAAAACAAAACCTGCTATTAATATTCGTTAGAAATATTGGTTTGTCCCAAAAATGCGCCCGGGGGCTGAAACTCGAGCTCGCGTGGGAGCAGCGAGGACACGCCGCCAGCCGCGGCCAAATTCTTGTGTCGCCGGAACAATTTATTAGCCCAAATAAGTCTAACGCAAAACTTATCTCATCTGTAATTTATGTAATTTATATTGTTCAACATATGAGTTACGTTTTTGCTATTATTTCTACTTAACCTTAACCCAGCACTAAAGCCGTGTCCACTTTATTGACAGCAGTTAATCGATCTCACCAATAGTGTACCTACCTGTCCAGAGACGTGTGCCCTGGGGCCTGATCATGACGTCTTAACGCGATTTAGTTTAGGTTCTTAACTGTGCTCAGGGGCCTTACCATCACGTCTTAACGCGATTCAGTTTAGGTCCAGAAGGCCTAGTATAAAAATTGTACGACATTAACTCCTCGACCGCGTTAGCGTATCGGGAGTTCAAATTATGTTTGCCGTTTATTTAAATCATCCGGCAACTTTCATATTTTGACCCGTCGATACGCTAACGCGGTCGAGGAGTTAATGTCGTACAACTTTTATACTAGGCCTTCAGTTTAGGCTCAGTTGTATGGAAGCGACTCCGTTTAGGTCGTCAACTGGGCCCTTACCATGAAGTCTTAACGCGATTTATTTAACGACCTAAACTCGCTGCCATACAGACGTCATGGTAAGGCCCCAGGGTACACGTATCTAGATAGGTAGGTGAGATCAATGAATGCTGGCTTAATATATCAATCTACCGTCACAAAAACATACTGCCTATTCAACTTTAAAAGGTACCAACTTATAGCACTTTCAGATTGTGTAGTGGGTAGGTTACACAAATATTGTTTTTTTTTGCATTCTTGAATACTAGTTCACAGTTAAATAAACTAGATTGTTATATACCTATATACTAACATACTTGGGAATCTACAAAACAAAAGTAAAGGTCGTTACATCGTAAATAAGAAGAATAACTAGGGAGTGTTAGTCACAAACTCGTATGTACGGAGCTGGGCCAGGCCTCATCGGCGAACGTGCCCGTTCGTCTTCGACGTAGATGCCAACACCGAGATAAGCTATCGAAGATCTCGCGACACGCAGCCGCCGCTCTGGGCGCCTCTCTGACCCCTCCATCTACTCCGAGCCCGGGACCCGGGACCAAGAGCTTTGCTTTGCTTTTCGGACATTTTCAGCACTGCAAATTGACTTTTAGGCAACGTGGCAAAAATTAAAATTCCCTGTGTGTTTGATGTTTTTTAGGCTTTCATTTGAATTAATACTTAAAGCGAAACAAATATTAGCATTTTTTACAATCGTATACCTACCCAAAATATAATAATTTAATGTCAGGCGCAGGTATGTTTCTGTAAACTTTTCCCGGTTGTTCTACCGCGTCAAAGAACCTGTCATGATAGTGACGTATGGAAGGGGCCTTCCCACGAATTTATGTAGAGGGTGGGTATCAGTAGGTAGCCAAAAATAGGTACGCAGATATAGGAACCAAAAAAACGTGATCTATTAGTAATACAATAAAAAGCAAAAAGTTATCTGTTACTATAAATATACGATAATTGTATTATTACTTGTGATATTTTTTCCCCGTGAGAGCCTCGATGATGGCGGTTAGGCCTGTCAGAACACTTGACGGCGGATTGACGAGCATGCCAGAATTTTAGAGATGTTTTGTACTTATTCTCGCAGGTGCCTCGTACAATATTGTTTATCTACAAAACAAAATTATTCAGAGATACAAAAAGGATTTAAGCAGTCAGTTGTCGGTTCAACGAGGATAAAATAAGTTAAACAAATGAACAAAGAAAAATATTATAATCATACTTATTTACCAATAATGTTCCAATTAATTAGCAAACCCATTTTTAACTAGGTGACTTAAAGTAATACTACTTTGCTTCTAGCACATATTTAAACATTTATCGTAAACGTTAATAACAACCCACAAATAATAAAATAACCAGTAAATAGACTAAACATATTTTGATGTGAATTATTGGCGCAGTTTGTTGTAATAAAGAACGCTAGAAAATAGGGACTAACTTTAATTGTATAGAATCAGGACATCAATTATTAATAAAATATGTTGTCTCGACTGTGAGTTAATCGTGCATGGGCATTACTTGAGCCTCAGACTCGTAATAAACAACCAGAAGGTCAGAGTTAAACTGGTGGAGAGATTTATACCCAAACTTTGTGACTTTGTGAACAGCGCAGGTCACACGGCGAACTCTTCGTGAATGAGCCCGGTCCGTGCGGTGTGACAAAAAAGGAAAGCCTAGCCAGTCGCTAGCCAGCTTCTTTTACCTCCCAATAAGACTTAAAGACAAGAACAATCGCATGACTATACTTCCAAGTTTTAGTTCTACGGATTTTAATTGGTTTTTCATATAAGGAACAACACCGTCCTTCTTCGTACGTACGTTTTCATTTTAATTTATATTTATCAGCCTGATATGACTGTGCAGTTTGCGGGCTGCGTTGTTGTTGGTACATTTACTATTATATTTTTATTGGGATGCTTTTGTATGAGTTGGCAGATATTTATCGGGTATCGGAACATTATTCGGTCTGCTCATAATCGTCCGCATAAAGCACCTTGTCACACGGTCGTTGGGCGCCGAATGCACCGGCCCGACCCCGCGTATTCTTTTTGTATTCTCAGGACGAGGGCCCGTATTCTCTGAGAAGTGGAAAAAATGAAGATATTAATATATCTTTCTAATTCGAAATACGTTTCGGATAAAAGGAAGATCATAAATCATTAGGATGTACGAAAAATATTTTAAATATGCAATGAGAACTCACTTTCTGAGAAGTGTCTTCATACATGCACTTGACTTGACAAATCGGTGCAGAATTGTGCACAGTTGTTGTAGTAAATCAATAAACAATGAAATGAAATGCATGGCGAGTACAAAGTGGCCGTCCATGCTGAGGCCGCCAGACCAGACATCGACAGCGCGCCATGTCTGTTCGAGGGGTCCACTGTCCGCAAACGTCAAGTCATTGTCTGCTCATTAGCCGCTGTCTATTAAAGATTAAATTAACTCGGATATGCTCCATTATGTACTATCTAATAACCGATAAAACAATACTTATTATATTCCAATTCAGAAAACTATTTAATTCGTCTGTGTAATCGTCGATAGCTACGTTAGAGTTTTTCTTTTGGGTACGATTTGATAAGGGGTATATACACCTAAGCAGAGTCCGTCAGGTCTATAAGTTTGCATTGATTTGGGAGTGACAAGAACGATCTAGCAGGCGTGAAACTTTACGTGATCAACCTCTTTTCGGACTATAACATTTCACGACAATAAATACATTGTTACCTGCATCTAACAAGATAACAATGTATTTATTGCATTTAGGTAATGCAGTTTTCATCACACTTGCTCGGTAATGGTGTTATAACGCGCAGGCGTATAGAGCGGTTAGAGCCGATTTAGTCCCCTCGGGAGTTATGGATTTTAGTACAATATAACCCCCGAGGTAGTTTAGTTTTAAAATATCGTACGTCATTTGACTTCAGACCAAGGAGGTGTACGGCTTATTTCAAATCTTCAAACTTGGCTATAAATCAACTTTACTGTGTAATTGTACTATTACATTCAACTTTAATAAATAGATTTATTCGTATATTTGTTTTTTCTCTTACAAGTGTGATGAAAAACATTGTATGCATCACGGTCGGTAAGAGGATTACAAACTCGAGTCATTAAAAGCCCTCCGCCTGCTGCGTCGGGCTTCTCACAGCCTCTAGTTAGTAATCCTGTACTTACCTCCCCAGATGCACAATGTAGGTACTATATTCTTTAGCTGGATATGATTTTTGTATAAAAATTACGTCAGTCCTTATTATTTCAATGGATCTGTGCTGAACAGCATTTATTTAGTTTTGATTGAGTAGCGGGCACAGAACTTGATACCCGCGTTTGTTTTTGTTTAGACTCACCTAAAGCCATTTACCACAATTTGGGTGCAAAGGCCGAATGTGTCGGGTTTCCTTTACCCGTGCTATTTCTAAAAAGCTTGTTTTCTCAGCAGAGCGCTCTTAAGTAGCGATTTGTAATCCAACACCGTGGAGTAATTCTGGCTAGGCAACGTGCCAACTGTTATTTTATTACCTACTCCCGAATTTTGTAAAAGCATTGCAGCAACACTGTTTCTTAACGTTTTATAATGTACCTAATTATGTTTTGGTACCTAAACTAAATTTTTGATATTAATCGTGTTTTGTTTTTTTACTAAAAGTAATATAATAATGCTTTGACATCGATTATAATGTTACAAAAAGTGTCTCCTGTGGGTGATACAGCCGTTTAAGATAAACATCTGACCTTAAAACCCGTGTCCCGACATGGCACGCAACGAATTCACGATGCGCATTCCCTTTGTGTGTCTTCTGTTTTTATTTTGCCACTTTATAGATGCACCATCCGATAGGTATAAGATCTTAGTATTTGTAAGACTGATTTATAAGTACGGTACAATTTGAACGGTAATATTTTTTAAATTCCTCAAAAAAACATGTGTATACCTATATTATAATACATATGTGAAGATAACTGTTTTGTCATTAGCATCTCCACGGCCGGTGGCGCGTGCGTCGATAAGACATCTCGCTCTAATAGGGTTTGTCGTTCATCTTTTTTCTTGTCATCCTCCGAGATAAGACGCCCGATTAGTAATTAGACGGGCGACACATGTTTTGGCCTCTTTTATCGCCGTATTTAACTAATTAGTGTTTTGTATTGAACTTGTTTTGTTGTGCCGACCCAAATGAGATGATGATTTCATGATACTACTTTTTGTGCGTGCCACGAAATTATGTTATGTTGTAGGACGGAATTGTAAAAAACTGGAGTCCAAACTTGAGACTTCGGTTTAAAATTCCGATTTATAATACAAATATATTTTGAAGTGTTGTGCTGAATGAATGAAAGGAAGTATCAATCCATTCAGAAAAGTTGTCGAATGTGAGATCAATTCATTGAATGCGTAGGCTACACGAATGTAACATTGCGGTAAGGGAAGGTCTAAAAAGCCCTATTATTGGTGCGTTAACAGACACTTGAGATTAGCATCTGTGCCTCCTCAACGCGATCTTCTAGTTTCAAACACAATGCCGGGGATTACAACCGAAGAGGCTTATTTGTAAACATGACAAAGAAAACTACGGGCATTGTTGCATAGTGCGGTCACACTAATCGAGCTGTGCGCATTCGTAACGTGTTTATTGAATGTTGCTCTCATACGATTCGGTGAGCGCATTTCAAATTTTATTTATCAATGAGCATGCGTGGAAAGCTGTCATCCGTGGTTTTCTAATAGCTTCATATAAATAGTAAGCTATTATCATTAATTCTAAAGACGATTTCTATTACATTTTATCTCTGGTTACTTACATTATTCTTTAGAAGGTATATTTTAATTTTAAGTTGTTCAGGAACCTTTCGTACCTTAACCTGCATTTCCACACCACGGGTATTTTTGGCATTTTTGGTATAAGGTGTTTGGCTCAGGTTTTTGGTCTAGGTACAAAACTTATTAGTTGCTTCGAGTAGTTTAAGATAGTTATTGGTCCGTTGTAAGACAATATGGTAGAAATAATACAATACAATGTATGTATGTATTGTAAATGTCAAATGTATTGTATTATACAAAAATGACACTTTTTCCGATGCACCAAAGTTCAATGTCCGTCTGTATCTCCTACTAACTCTATCTTTTGTGTAAACGATGATTTATAGCAGCGTTAAGTAGGCTCAAGCAATTGTTGTAAATATTTATTTAAACATTCTCGTAAACTACAAAAACGCGCTAATCTGGTTATTTATGGCGTGATTAGACATTTGCACAGAACCCTACTTCCTTCAGATATTTAAATAAGCGATACTGGCTCGAATAATAAATATTAAGTTAATTTGTCATTTGATCGAAACGTTTGATATTCACAATAAATACAAAATGAAATGCACAAATCATGCTAATATATTTTCTCTTTGTCAACAGGTGAAAAGCCGTTCAAATGCGAATACGCTGGTTGCGACCGACGATTCGCAAATTCTTCAGACAGAAAAAAACATTCGCACGTGCATACATCCGACAAACCGTACAACTGTCGTGTGCACGGCTGCGACAAGTCCTACACGCACCCGTCGTCGCTGCGTAAGCACATGAAGGTGCACGGCGCGGCCGGCGACGCGTCCCCGCGGTACGACAGCGACGGAGACGACTCGTCGTCCGCGGGCAGCGTCAGCGTCACGGCCGGCGCCAGTAGCCCGCCGGCGCCCCTGCCGCCGCCGCCCGCGCCTGCGCCCGGTCCCATGCCTCCGCACCACCCTCCCCACCACGCCTCGATAGCGGACAAACTCGAGAGCCTCAATAACAAGTACCTCAATCCTCACGATCAAAAACCCTACGAACGGCCACCCGCGCCGCCTCACCACGATCAACCTCCACATCTCACTAACATCGGAGGCAACGGCGTAATGGACAATAAACTCGGCTTCGGTGGGCATTGGAGCCAATTTCAGCAACCAGCTCCCGCCATGCCCCACGGTGTACCTGACTGGTGGTGCCCCACACAAGAGACCTACCACCACCATCACTTAATGCACCACTCGGGTGCTGCCGCCGCCTACTGACAGCATCGCACTTAGGGAACTCTTCACTCGACGATCAACTCAAACACTCTCCTACAGCGGGCTTAAAAAAAAGAATTCAAAATAAAAATGTATTTATTGTATTGCATGTATTCATTTTATTTGAACACTTTTGTTTATGCCAAAATCAATTATTTTATCAAATTTTAAATTGGTGATTGGTGTTGAGTCGGTACAAATAATTTATTTATTGACGTGGAATGAAAAGTTCCCTAAGGCGCCTTACTTAATAGATGTTTTAATTGTAGTGCACCCTACGCTTATATTAATTGTATTAGTCTGACCGCTGTAACTTGTATTCTAATGAACATCTTATTTGCACTGTATCTACTGGATGCGCTACAATCTCCTATTACTAGTAGAGGGGGTATACCTGAACCTAAGCTACCTATGACGAACATTGTAGCGCGCAGGTTAGGAAAAAAAATGGTTGTTTGTTTTAGAACAACGAATTAGATTTACGGTAATACTGGAACATAATCATGTCCTACGTCACGTTTGAAAGTGTTAATTTGTTGGCACTATGTGCGTTTCTGAAATTATCTGCACGCGTCCCTTTGGCAGTACCTATACACGCGGCTTTCCCTAAAAACCTAAAAATACATCTTCAAATTACCCAACTGCCTCGTTGACCGTGATTCGATACAGCCTTTTAGAGAAATAAGAAAGAAGCGATGTACAAAATTTTCTGTTAATCATTCTACATATTAGTAAATGACTTTATTGACTGTTAAATACATGAAAAAGGAGTATCACAGCTTTGCAGTAAGGGACTCGTAATTTAAGAAACATGAAATAACATAATGAGCAGCGAGGCCAAAGCACCGAAGTCCAATAAGACTACGATTTGTTGTATTTAAATCTGTGTACATTTTATACTTTAGGATAATTAGCGTCATGTAAAATACATAGATTAATATGAATGCCCAGTGATAATAGGTATAAGCAATTGATTTTAAAATAAGTTATCAGTGTCTTTGCTATTGAATTGTGCTATCCACTTCTGAACTTACGATTATAGCTATACTTATATATAAAAAATATTGATGTATCTATTTTTTCACATACTGACATATTATAAAAAGGCAAAACCTATTTATATTGCATATAAATGACTGAAAGAGCACCTCGTATTCTAAGTTATTTTAAGAGGATATTGTTGAATGCCTTTTCTACAGCCATGTAAATAGCAGACTTTTAAAATTAATAAAAAATCGTATTTGAATTCTAAAAGTATATTTAATTATTTACTTCTACCCTAACGTAAATAATTACATGTTACATCCTTGTTCCTATATTGATAGGCTGGTTTGCCTCTAAGATATCTGAAACAACCAAAAAAATAATACCAATAAGTATTGAGAATCATTAACGACTGAATGATAATCTTATTTATTACAAAAACAATTGTATAAGAAGCTTTATAATTTTTGGCCAAAAAAGTATTATTTATCCTTTTTAAGTTTCCATTGCATGTTTCATTGCTGGAAAGAGATAGCCATGAACAGACGGGAATGGAAAATGTTACCACGGGCTGTAAGGCCGTGGATGATGATGCTGATTGCATGTTTCGCTTAAAGTAACTGTGTTGGACGTACCTAGATGGGTAACTCGCCTGACTTGGAGGTATAACAAGATTGATCATTCGGGATACGAAATCTTAAATGGAAATCCAATTCTCGCGATGATTTCGATAAAATTCCGATCAAAAAACCTAACTCCGTGACGATACACACAATAAAACACCACCGTTAAAAAACGATGAACAATCATATTCCAAAAGAGAATTGAATTTATCATTGAGAAGGAATGAGAGAAGAAAATGATAAATGATGTGAAGCCTATAAGAAAGGGCGAGTGCGAGCGAGACGACATATTCGAATCGACTTTACTGTCCGTGGAGATGATTTATAGTTTCTCAACAGGGATTGGCCGATTCAGTACTTAAAAGATTTATAGATCCTTATGGTGCAAGCGCGGTAGGAGCTTTTTCTTATTATAAATCTCACTCCCGCGCGTGCACTTTGCAATTGCCTCTTTAAATGACTGAGGCAGAAATTAAAAAACATGTTAACATATTGCGTGGAATGAGGAGCCGTCGTCGCGGAGCCGAGTGCGCCCGCGCTCTCCTGCCTGCCGTCGCCGCGCCGGCCAAGACCAGCGGGCCTACCACGAACATCGAAAATTGGCATTGACGGAAAAACCTCTTTGTCACTCTAATATGCAAGTGTGACTGAGATGGAGATACAAATCCGCAATCGATGAATTTTCGTAGTACTAGGCCGGTCCTATAAACATAAACTTTGAATATTCCACTAAGTAGGTATGATTACGACTTCAACGCAATGTTCTAAGCTTACGATAATACATTAATTAATGCTATTTAGGTATATTATAATAACATAACTATGAAGCGCCCGGGGAAAAACGATAGTTAATCTATTTAATTTATTACAGTTTTTATTGATTGTAAGTATATCTGGAGGCAAAGCGCAATAGGTAAAGGGCATACCTACTACGTCACTAGATGGCACGAGTGTGCAAAATTAGCAATAGGCACCTAATTAAGGATGACTCACACTAGAACGGGCCGGGCTATTCTGTCAGTTTCTATAGAAAACGTCACGTGACATCTGAGGGCTCCGAGCTATCACCTAATTATTTCTATAGAAATTGACAGATCGTCCCGTCCCGCCCTGCCCCGTCCCATTCTACTGTGAGTTATCCTTTAGTCGAGGACAATTAAGTACCTGCATATTAAATGTAGCTGAATGTAACCAATTTTTCTTTCATTACTTCTTAATACAGATTATAGGTAGTTACACCGATATGTCATACTTTAATAATACGAGTTTCGCCATTTGTATGCGGCATGCGGCTTTCGTTAACTAATTAGGTACATACTCCACCCTTACATCAAAATGTTATAGTCAATTCTAGGTCTTACAAGTTCAATCCGAATGAAATCCAAGAAAAGCTTTCGTGAATTTGATCAACATTTAATTTTTTGGAATACTACGCTTGCTTATTTATAAACCAATATAAACACAAGAGATGAGCACATATCATTTGCACTAGATACATGTACTTACTCGTAACATTTTGTTCCTGTAACTTGTTTCTTATCATACTCTGTATATAAGGTGCTAACAATTTAGTCACGGATATTTTTACCGCTGATAGTACTCGGTTCTCGGAGTACATTTAGGTATGAAACATCATAAGTTTTACTATGTTTTTTTGGAGAAAACTAGGAAACAAATTTGCAACGTTAAAACACCCTGTTAGTGTGATTATTAAATGAGTACTCGTTGAACATATTTTAGTACCTCTTTTACCTAACACCTAACTGGCCACTTAACGTCAAATCAAATACTCGATTGTCAACGTCATGCTAAACATCTTGTCAGTTAAATTTGCACATGGTGATTATTTTTAGACGGAATTATAATTATTATTTTTGTTCGGTAAATGAAAACAAAAAAGTTATATACAAAGGTTCCTTAATTATAGTTTAAAGTTAATTGTTTTAATACAATGTACTATCTCTTAAAATATCCGTGACTAATTTGTTAGCACCTTATATATTAGTCAAAAAGTCTTACACATAGTAGTTAGCTTTATTGAAGCGTCGGCAAAGTATGATCACAGGTTGGCGTGCCTCCCCCGCCAGATAAGATCTGCAGCCTGCCAGTGACACCTGACTCCGCCCATTGCAACCCTCGACAAGGACCCTTTTTGTTTACATGCCACCGTCTCCCAATCTACTTACTACCTTAAACTTTATAATGCATATATTTGTAAGCCGAACACAAATTAGACGATACGATGTAAATAAGTATCTAAGTATTGTGAATTTAGACAATTGGCAATTAAATGGTAAATATATACAGAATAACTACTGATATTACAAATGTTTAATAATTATTATATGATCAACATTCTTATTAAGATATTTCATAACTAACTGCATACCTATATATCGCAACATTTAATAGTTTCAAAAAATATCTCTTTACACAAAAGCATGATAATTAATTATATAAACATAAATAACAAATAGTTTTGTTATTAAATTTTAAAAAAAATTAAAATATCTTTATTTCGAAGCCTCTATAGCTCCATAGTTGTTAGCAACAAGACAAAACTTAAACTAAAATTATAAATAAGTTAGTAAATATACATTATACATATAAGACCTAAGTACCTAATAGCGGCACTTTGTTGCCACTCCCTTGATTAGCCCTATCCAATGCACGAGAATAGGGCTATCGTACCTGTATCGTATTAAGTGTGTACCTATATGTGTAGATTGTTTTAGTGTTTAATTTTGATTATTTATTTATTTTATGTAATTTTTTGTAATATCAAACATATTAACACATATAGAAAAGACCCAGTAAATCCTCCGCCTGAGTCATGGTTCCTCCTATATATTAGAATGCTAGCAGTGTCGCATCTCTGGACCGCGAGGCTTAGTCTCTGGGCACAAAGAAAGAGCCTACCCGGTGGTCACCCGAAGCGGCTACTCGTATAAGCCGGTCCGATACCTCTTGACTTGATTTAATTCTACTATGCTAAATAGTTAACAGTTGAATATAGGGAGGTAGTTGTAAAGCTCCACAGTATGTAGGTATATTTCATTTACTGTACTTGGTTGAATAAGCATGTTAAAGTTTGTGAAGTGTAGCTTTTACAGTGAGGGTTAACATTAGTTTTCCTTGCGATCTGGTAAAATGGTGTGCGTTGCAAGTTGCGAACAGCAAAATTATTAACATGTAGTGTCCAGTTGGCTATTCTATTTTAGTACAATACTTACTCAAGAGGAGTGAATAAAGGCCACTTTGTATGTTTTTTTTTCAGAGAAGTTTTTTGATAAAGTACTCCATACATTATGCGTTAACAAAGTTTCTACCCATCGACGTTCCAGATGTTGCGGTAATTCTAAAGGATATCTTCATCCTGCAGTAGACGACTTTCCTCTTGTCCTTGTTTCATGTTTGTATTAGAAAACACAATTCTCTAATGATGGCACCATTGGACGTTCGGCGCCCTCTTAAATAACTTGGTAGTAAAAATTTATTGACCACCTTCTCACTTAAATAACTTAAATTATACGACAGTAGTGAAGGAGTTTTCGGGATGATTGTTGACACCAATGACTTTGAATGTTAAAGACAGCTTTGTCAAATGCTGAAAAATTGTGTGTTATTCGTAATATTGTACTTTATTGAAATTAATAATACGTGGCTGCGTGAATTCATTAACATTCAATAACAAGGCTTATATTATTTTACAAACCACGTGTTCTGGATATAGTATTTCATTTTTTTAAGTCCGATAATCAGAAATTCTGGCTCCATCAAACGGGTTTATGTATTTTATAGGAAGATCAAACGTGTTTACGTTTTTTATTTGTTGTGTGTCTCTTTCGCACTCTTTAAATTTTAAATAATTGATGACTTCTATAGTCTGAAAAACGAAATGGCGCAGTAGATTAAAAAAAACACTCTACATCCCTCCCTTTTTTCGAGGTGGCAATAAAAGCGCAAGAAAAAGACAATATGACTCTCGGAAAAAGCAAGAAGTTATAGGTAGTCGGCTTACCCACCAATAAGATTCAAACCACGCCAAGAATTATAAGCTTTTAGGATAATGCTTCTTTTGCCACCTCGAAAAAGAGTTTAACCGCCCGTGCTCTGTGCTTTGTCTCTTTCTGCAGGGGTCTCCTTAGATTCCCTAAAATATAGGTACTGAGCTGTTAGGCTACTTTCAAGAGAAACACCCAACAGAAAGAAATGGTCGGTGCAGTGTCCTGTTAGGATCGTAATACTTATGATTAATTACACTGATATTTTTTGTAACATTTTTTCGGTACATCATTAAAATATAAAGGTACCTGCATTCAATAAATTTGTTTTACTTTCTGAATAGGTAAAACCGAAATACTTATAATAAAACAACGTTAAATTATGGTCTAATCAATCAAGCGCCTACCGAATTAATGTAGACACAATCAACTTTACGTAAAAACCTAATCTATGCCATCGTCAGAATGAAAATTGCAAATGTACTTTGACGAGGTGCAAAAAAGAATGTATGATAAAACACAATAGAGTTGGAAATTCTAATACACCCAACCCGGGCGGTCGTTTTTAGAGTGGCCCCGATCTGTAAGGTCTGAAATCTTTATTTATTAGAATGAGAAAATATAAAACGAGCGTTTTATGCCCATCGTATTGTTATTGGCAGTCGACCAAAAAATGGTTTAAACAACTAGAATGTTTATTACGCAGCTATATAACAGAATATTTAATTTTATCGTCTGATTCATTTTCCAAATTTGTCATCGTACCTTCTAAATAAAATATAATTAGGAAACATACAATCTCTAATATATCCGTTTATTTATTGGCGAAGCACCTAACGCGGCTATCTAACGTATTTTAAGAATATAACGGTATTCTTTATCTTATCTTGCAGTTAGGTAATTTCCATTCCTAACACTACACCTAAAAGCATGTCAATCGTGTTCAGAATCGAAATGTTGAAAGGCGGAAGCACGATAATCGGCGATGCGTGTCAGCCCAATCAATGCGGTCTCGATAACTTTTCCGTCGGTAGACTCGGTAGGACTTCAAGGTATTTATTTAAAACATTCTGTCTGAAATTAATGGGCAGCTTTTCACGCTGGATATCACCCAAGCATACCTTAACATGGAACATACATACCTTAACATATCGAGTGAACTTTCACACACAAACGAATGTTCAAAGTAAGTAAATAGACTCATGTTTGTGTTAAATGTATCCCCAAGACTATTATTGGGTCTTAATGACGTACTTGATAACATGATAACGTAGGCTTGGTTTAAAAAAGAGACTATTACCGTGGGTATTAGTCATAACACGTTGCGTTATAATGTCTATAAATAGTATCAGGGGCCTTAACGCGATTCAGTTTAGGTTCAGTTTAGGCTCAGTTGTACGGAAGCGACTCAGTTTAGGTCGTCGACTGAACAGGCCCAGTCAGGCGCACGTCATGGTAAGGCCCCAGATATAATTTTGGAATCAGCATGAATTTTCTAGCCCTTATCGATTTCAAAGTTTTGACAGTTTTATATTCTTTCAAATTTAAGTTTAACCTAAATTCCATTTTGGACTGATAATGGCATGTTGAAGATAAGAAAAGCGATAACATAGGTAACGATGACCAAATTCTCAATTTTACAAGTTTTTATTTTAACTATTACCTCTAATATTTTTTAAGAAAAAAAGCGACTTCATTTGGCCTTCCCGGTAAAAGCGAAATTTGAAATGAGTTTGATAAGATGACAGACTGAAAATTATCGAGCAGTTCCACTATGCCATCCCTGATCCTCAGCATCAGGTCCACTCCAGCAAAATTATGGCTTCAGTAAGAAAATGCTCCAGCTAATTATGAATACCGTCTAATCACAATGCACGTGCCATTCAAATTTGAGTTATCTGAATTCCTCAAGAACTCCATCGTCAGAATAGAAATCAAATCAAAAAGATGAATGTCACAACTAGATAATACGGAGAGCTAGGTTTATCGACCAGTTCCACTTTTTCATCCCTGGTCCTCATCATCAGGTCCACTTCACTAAAATTTTCGCTCCCCCAAAACAATGTTCAAGTTACTTAAGGAAATCGTCAAATCACTACGCAAGTGCCGTTAGAATTCACCCAGGAGGCAGAGATCGTCCCCCTGGCCCGCTGGACTTTATAAGGATCGAGCGAGAAATATTCCAGGGTGAGCCTGAATCCCCTGTGGTTCTGCCTAGCTTTGAATGCTCTCAGCACTCTATTGAAGGTTTCGAGGCTAGGATGCCGGCTTCGGAGAGAGGTTGAAGTCATTTCTCACCTTCTATACATGGATGATCTCAAACTATTTGCACCAAATGACCGAGATTTTTTGGAGCTAATGCAAACCCCTGAAGTTTTTAGTAGAGCCATCAAAATGGAATTTGGTGTCGATAAGTGCTCAATTATGCATATATTTACAGCGGGGGAAAGTAGTTAATTCAACAAATTTACAACTTTCTGAGACAATGTCGTTCTGATCTATCTCTGAAGCAGAAACCTATAAATATCTTGTTATGTCACAGTCGTTGGGTATTAAGGATGTGAGTATTAGACAGGCGACGAAGGAGCGCATCTTTGATCGGCTGACAAAAGTACTTAATAGTCTTACAAGGTTCACGCCTTTAACGCTTAGGTAAATTAGCCCCTGCTCACATACTCCTTTGGCATATTAAGGTTGACTCAGACCGAGCTGGATGCCCTGGATCGGAGAGTCCGCCTAATGCTTTCCACGCATCGTATGCTACACCCACGCTCGTCTGTTATGAGATTGCACGGAAATGTGGAGGTCCCGGCTTTTTAAACGCCAAAAACCTTCACAACCGTGAGGTGTATATATAATCTTAGGAATTATTTCTTTAACAACGAGTGTGGGATGCATCGTGATGTGGTGGCAGTAGACAGGAATCTCACGCCGCTATCCTTGGCAAAAGAGAATTGGCGCAAACCTGTGGTACTAAGCACCGAGGACCGCAAGACGGTATGGAAGAGAAAAGAGCTACACGGGTTGTTCTACTAGGCCCTCCCGGGCCCTAATGTAGTTCTACCCGCATCGCTGACCTGGTTACGATTCGGAGACCTTTTCGGAGATCTCGAAGGTTTTGTCTGTGCAATTGCGGACGAAGTTATCATGATGAATAACTACCGGAAATATATCCTGAAGGACGGCACTCGGTCACTCAGACATATTATTTCCGGTTGTTCTCATCTTGCTAACGGCGAGTACTTGCACATACATAATCTCGTAGCCAGGATTATTCACCAGCAACTTGCTCTTAAATACGGTCTTGTGGACCACGAAGTGCGGTCCTACAAGTACGCACCTGTGCCAGTTCTCGAAAATGGTCGTGCCACGCTCTATTGGGATCGATCTATCATCACGGACAGGACTATTTTGTAGCCAATAAGCCTGACATCGTGCTGGTTGATCGATCACAGTGTCGGGCCGTACTCGCCGACGTCACCATCCCCCATGACGAGAATCTCCTGAAGGCCGAGAAGGACAAGTCCAGTAAGTACCTAGACTTGGGTCACGAAATAACCGCCATGTGGGATGTTGACGATAGTCGTTTCAGCGAACGGTCTCATAGCGAAGAGTCTCGACCAACAGCTTGAGAGACTCTCGCTAGGTGGATGGATCAAGGGTCAGATGCAGAAGGCGGTAATCCTGAACACGGCTCCGGCGGTTCCTTTCTCTGCGGCCCTAACCACCGGCAGCCTGGGCCCTGCTCCGTTGCCCAGCGGCACTCTAGGTTAAGTTTTTTATAATGTACCTATTTATGTTTTATATGTTGTTTTTTGTACGTTGTTTTATATTTTACTTTCATATACATATTGTTAAAGCCTTTCTTAGAAACGAGCTTGAATAAAGGAAATAATGATAAAAAAAAATTAAAAAAAAATCACACGAATTGAGAACCTCCTCCTTTTGAATTTATGAAGTCGGTTGAAAAAAAGACCCAGCCTGGCGTACAGGGTTTCTCCAGTGACATTATAATTCAAAGTTCCTCAGAAGAAATACTTCGTAACAACAGACTAAAACATGTCTTAGAAAATCTGAAAGATAATATTTATATGCCCCAAGAGCTTTATTTTACTTAGATTTAAGCTAGCTTGTAATTTGCTTACTTGTTAATTATATCCTATATTTGTAAAAAAGTATTAACAAGAACTAAAAAAATAAAAAATATATTAGTATAATATTGATTATCTGATGTTTTACAATTGTAAATATAATAAATGATTTGATTTATACATTTTAAGTAGTCACACAACTACGAGTATATATATAAATTGTAAATTGAAAGAGATGTCATATACTAAATTCGTCATTAAGGGTCTGCGTGATGTTTCGCTCAGGTACACTTATATTAGGTATATATGTATTCGTATATGTAGGTATATTTACATTTGTATATGTGTAAGTATATACATTATAGGTATTACTAATTAAGTTTGACATGTCTTTAGTTATCATCTCTTTTTTCTACTATCCTGCACCAAAGTAACAGTTTAGGTTTAGCCCCATGGTTGACTGGTAGAGAATGCCTAAAGGCGTTAAGTCCGCCATGTGTACTTTAATATAATTGTGCAATAAAATTTAAATAAATAAATAATATACTACAGAAAAAAGTGACTTTGGTCACTTTTTTATAGTTTATGACAACTCTGTTTTTTTTTTACATAACGACTAACCCAAAAAAGAGAAAACTAGATATTACAAAATCATGATGTTATATCGTTCGTTGATGTCGCACTAGCGCGTTGCGAACTTCGCGCGCCGAGCTATTGTTTTCCCGGCGGGACAAATGTTTTAAGGACCGCCTAGTGAGGCTGTGAGTTCTGCGACGCACGCGAGTAAATAAAGTTTGGTTACCATATCTAAATTGATAACATAGTTGAAGCACTTTAGAAGTGCTGTAATTCATTCAAATCACACACCGGCTACTTTGAGAATTTAAAAAGAACCGGCCAAGGGCGAGTCAGACTCGCCCACCGAGGGTTCCGTACATCATTAAAATGATTAAAAAATATTTACATCTCATACTAACTTTCAATTCCTTTTAATGTCCCTTAGAGGATGAATTTCGAAAAACGCTAAATATACTTTTCTTGTGTAGTAGCAGAGTCTAGAAACGAAGTTTTAAATCTGCAACCTGAATAATTATTCATATCTCATACAAACTTTCAACTCCCTGTTTTTATCCCTTAGGGGATGAATTTCGGAAAACGCGGAATACGGTTTCAAGGGACCGTAGACCTTAGTATATAGTTTAAATTTCAACTCGATACCTCCACGCACTCCCGAGATTACGGGTCTTGACGGACAGACGGACGGACGGACGGAGAACAAAGTGAATATAAGGGTTCCGTTTTCTTTTCCTTTTGAGGTACAACCCTAAAAATGGTGCAAAAGTTATTAGAAAATCTTAGAATCGCCTAGAAATAAAGAACGAACGTGACTGTAAAATTTTGTTACCATTATTTTTAACATAGTAACTGTATATGTTGTTAAAGTATTTTCCTTAATTAAGACAACATATTCTCAATAAAATCGGACTAATCCCAATAGGGCCTAGTTTACCCTTTGGATTGGAAGGTCAGATGGCAGGCGCCTTCGCAAAACTAGCGCCTACGCTAAATCTTGGGAATAGTTATCAAAGTGGAGCCTAAGGCTTCCTAAGCCGTGGCATAGGCCAGGAAAACGTTAAGAAGAGGGTTAAAATTTAAAAATGAGGCTGTATATTTAGAAACTTTGAAATCTTGAATTTTGTAATCATATACATACGAGTACATACTTAAGTACCTATGTTTTTTATTTTCATTTATAAGGGATTGCTCTTATAAATAAATACATCCACATCCATTACAAAACTTCGATTTGTTACAATATTCAACATGAAAGTGTCACCATTCCTATTACTATTATTATTATTATTTTTTATTCGGAGAACCAACAGCTGTAATCATAAATTATACATTGATGATGAAAACAAAGAGCCAATTATAGGAACTCACAAGTAGCAACATAGTATTTAAATTACATACTAGAGAATTACTCAAATAAATATAACTAAAATTTTTATGTTTAAGCCTATATTATGTACAAAAAATAGAAATCTTAATACGTAAGTTCTACAGACAGGTTTGCGAGTATCTCTGTCACACGCAAAATCAGGCATATTTGTAATATTCCGCTGGCGACTGCGTTAGCGTAACTGTAGCCATGTTGGAAACGTGCGATCAAACCTGCCACCTGCCAATTTCCTTGATATTGAATAACGGAACTTTATTATTACCGAGTTTGGGAATTGCCTAGTTGTTTCGGTTAGTGCCGTCACTGAACTGAATTACCCAAGGTTAGTGCCGTCACTCAATCACCCAAGGCAATTGGCATTTCTGGCGACAATGTAGCTGACCACAATACAGCCACGACAATGTCGGTAGCTTTAGAATATCACTTTCGTTTTTGAGAGCGCGTGTATGGCAGCTATTATAATTCGATATGTAAAGCGCTATGATAAGTTTCCTAGATTTTGTTAGCACTCATTGTGACATTTCATAGAAGTTTGACGTTTAAAACTTTAAAGCTTGAGAGTCCATTGGCTTGGGAGAGATAACGTGGTTTGAGTCTATCATGAATACAGATCAATTTTTTTTTTGATGATTGAACATTTTTGATGGAAACACGTCTGCCGAAAATTAAAATGCAAGATTTAAAATAAATCTTAGTAGAAAAGATAAATACAGCTAAGTTTTTTTGCCAGCTATAATCGATATGATAGACTATCAACACCTATTATTACCTGATTGCAGCCAATCCGGAGGTGCCACTAAATAGATTTGTAAGGAATAATATATTTAAGAGAAAATTTGCCTGTGGTTTTTTCGTGTTGCCAGAAATAGAAGATTTATTTGAATAGATTGTTTCGATTCTGCAAATAAAACGACGACATATATTGCAATCCAAGGTCTCTCCCTTTTTGCGAACAAGCAAATGGGTACTCATAGTGAGTCCTCGCAACCGTACTCCGTTTTTTGTAGATCTCGCGATGTAGGGGGCGCCTTTTCGCTTGCGTTGGGGGTATAATTCACACAAATCTTTATTTTTCTTTGTGTTCACGTGAGGGAGAGTGTTCTCGCCTCCCGCGGGGCCCTGATGATGAGTTACGACCGCGAGCAGCAGCCGGAACGAGGAAGTCACCCCTCCCGTCAGCCCGCCCCGCTTCCGATACCAATCGCCGGCCGACGACTATCACACTGCTCTACTATTTCATAATTTATTGACAAACTCAAACCTATTGGAAACCTCTCACGCGGGGGGGTGCCGTTATGAGCGCTTCTGATTATTCAAAACTTAACGCGCACGCCTTCTAAATGTTTCAATATCAGTACGGTCTGTGCTGTGTAGCCATTGTATACAAAGCAAAACCAAACTGCTTTATATCTATGTAGTGTAGTACCTGTTTAATGTGCTGTGCTGCTACTTTTCACATATTTCTCCCTAAGGAAAACTTTAAAAAGAAGCCGATAGTTACGAAAAATGCTCTGTTTCAAGAGGACTCATTTAAATCTTTTCTGTAGAGTCACCAAGAGTTCTCATCTGACTGGAACCAAAACCTAAGTATAAAATTGAAAATTGCAAGGTTCCATATCTATAATACAGTTAGAAGTTGGCCCTATAGAAAAGTTAATTATAATTGGGCCCTGAACATATAATTTTGTATCATGTAAAAAAATACTTTAGTGGCATAGAATATGCCCATTATTTATGAGAGGGGCATAGTAACTGCAGAGGGGAGTAGGCGATATGCGAAGATGGAGTGTATCCTCAACTTCCAAAAACCAGAGGAATATTGTTAGTATTGAAGCGTAATCTTAGCCAATACCCAACTCGCAAAAATGTCTTGGACACTGTCACATATCATATAAGAGCAAAAGCATTATAAAAGTTATTTAAGGGTGTTGGTTAAGAATGGATCCCTTAGAAAAGCAAGCGTACAGACGTTTTAGACTATAGGAACTTATAAACTTATAAGGTTGTCCTAAAGATGTATACAAGACTTAGGTACTCGTAAAACATGTATAGAGTCAAAATCTTACAGATGCACTTTGTAAGACTGTATACTCTTAAAAAAGATCCATTCTTTTAAAGGCTTCTTACAAGAGCATTTGTTCTTTATAGTATCTTCGGTAAAGACAGGATGCTCTTACTGAAGCATGTTATATGGCTGCAGAAAAACAACACAAAGATAAGTGTATTTGTTCTTGACTAAATTATATTAAAGAGTAGAAGCTCTATAGTGGACTTCCCTAAGAATTAATGAGCTTATAAATGCTCTGATGCAGAATACTGTGAGACTAGAAGCTTAAATTTAACTATATAAATTATCGTAAATAAAGCAAAAAACAATAATACATTTAGATACTTACCTACATTTTTAAAACGTTTATTTATCACAACGCACAACAAGATTTCTTAAAATTTTCGACGACTTTATATACTCTTACACTAGTATCACAAAGAGGCAAATAAGGCGATACGCTCTTAATGAGGTACTACTGAGGCTACACAAAAAGCTTTTGCCCTTTACACCATGCCAGTGTAAGATACTTTTAAGGCTATTTGGATTTAAAACAGCAATTGAAAGAGTGCTGTAAGGTTAAAATTGATCTTCATAAGACCGTACTACAATAACAGTAAGAGCAATCTCTCTTATAAACTGCGCCCAAATCGACACTTACCAACGTATACAAGTGTACACTAAGAATATCGAAAACACGGTCTTAGGATACTTCAAAGATCAAATTTTTCTAGTTGGACGTCAATATGCGCCGACGCCACACCAGTCATCATCCTCGCGTTACCACACTAAGTGTGTATAAGTGCTTGTCGACATGATTGGGGGGTGGCAGTACTTCTGCAGCGAACAATATTCATAAATAACCGGCAACAATGCAAGAAGCCGGCGCGTGGCGCGGCGCCAGCACGTGCCTGCAGCCCTGATGCCACAGTTTAATTATTATTTGCCCATAAGAACGATTCCGTTAAACCACTTATCATATTGTGCAGTCTGAAAATATCTAGTTGCCAAAGAATATTAACCGATCATAACCCAATTGGCCACTCACACAAACTAACTAATAAAACTTAATTTAAATAGAGACAATTTAACAAAAGTTTATGACTAAATTTAAATTAAATATTACCTAAAGTTTTTGAGCATGAGTGCCAGGAACAGCACCAACCAGAACCTTGTTGTGAAGATCACAGTCAAACTCAAAGTTATGTTTACTTTACACCTTTGCATCTTACTCGATTCTAATAAGGAGCAAAAAAGTAAACCTACTTATTTTACACTTATTACGTAGACTGAAAGACCAATAAGTATGCAAATATAATGTATAAAAGTTTTGTCTATACATTTCATGGTGAATGAAGCTGGCGCTGGTGTTGGTGCACAGACAATTAAAATATAAAAAGGTACACTTAAGTGAAATACCTGTTGCTTGCAGCAGTTAGTAGTATTTGTAAAATTATGTTAATTCTAGAAAATAAATATTACAGTTGTAGTGCACGAAAGGTACACTAATATTGTTTACCTATAACTTACCTTACATTTACACTACAACATGACGAATATGGTGAGCAAACACAAATCGGATCAATTTCCGTACGTCAACTGCAAATGATAGTTACGCTATGGTTTCGAAGCATCTCCCTTCGAAATAATAAATCATAACATAACTATCATTTGCAAAACTAACTAACTTTAATTATTTTTTTTTTTTTTTACAAAATCACATTAAAATGTATCTTATGTAGGTACTTGGTTTGTAGTTTATACGTAGGTACATACATGTTAACTATAGAGTTGTCTCTAGTGCTCGGGAAAGCTGCCAGAGCTCCTGTAAACAACGCACTGTAAAATCAAAAATGTAACAACTCCACGCTCTTGAGATACAGGGTAATCCGGCGCCTCCGCTAACTCGGAGTTAAGCTGTCATATTCCATGCCAAATAACGCATATCTCCGGGCCCTAAGTAATCTAGTTGTTTTAAGCCAAATCTCATTGCTCAATCTGACCACTATTAATTACAACTCCGTGCTCCCCTAGTGATATCCCAAACATGATTAAACTCGTTTAGTTTATTCATATACGCGTATGACTTCAGGTCTAAATAAATAAAGGAGCCCCCTACGCCGCGCTAACCCACAGTCGCCTGCACCATATGTAAACATTGGTTAAGCCGAGTGTAAGTAAAAACTTATTCGATGGAAAATGATTTAATGGCCGGCGCAATGAGACGGGAGCGTTATACGAGGGTGTTTCCTTTCCTATTCGAATAAAGATAAAGCTAGTACTTTGACAGTTGCTCTATTGACGCCTTAAAAATCGTATCTAACGGTAATTATATAATACATTGCAGCACCACCTAAACTGAGTTGCTTGCATACAACAGAGCGCCTACCACGAACCGCGAACGAAAGTATGCCTCCCTTTCGCACTTGAGATTTGTCACTCAAGTGCGACAGAGAGGTGAAACTTCGTTCGTGGTTCGTGGTAGGCCTTCAGAGCCTAAACTGACCTAAACTGAATCGCGAAAACCTGGGGCCTTACCATGACGTCTTATCATGGTAAGGCCCCAGGTTTTATCACGGCCGTAAAGACAACGTAAAGCATACGTGACTTTCTTATACCGCGTGATAAGAATCGTAGTCCATTTAGGTAAATACTTACTTTTTGTTTGTGGTACAGTTTGTAGTTTTGTACGCAAGCGATTGCTATTGCTATATAATCTTTACACCCCGTTATCTAACGCTCACTTTTGGGGCAAGTGATGGGGCAGTTTCGATAATCTGATTCAACAAAATTATGAAGTTGATTCATTGTATCTACAATGAATGAGTTAGGTGTCTCAAGATTATTCATAATTTTCATAAAAGAAGAATTTTATTTTTACTAATTTAATAAATATGAATCAAAGTAGCGTTAGATACTTAGATACTTACCTTAGGTGTAATAATCTTCAAAGTCAGAGGGAAAACTTGGACGACAGATTTGATACAAGTTCAGTTTCCTTCAAGAATTAGCAACGAGAATGAAAGCTACAGATCATGTAATTAGTTACCAACTGATACTTACTACTTTACGCTTCATTGAAATTGATATGACCAACAGAAAATTTATTTTTCCCTTACTAGCTCGGAAAGCACTGTTTTAACCTTTAAAACTAGCGTGGAAAAACGCGTTTTATCCACTAATGGGGAAAGTAATTTGACCTTGCTCTAATTCCTATCACTTACCATCCGTCCCGTATAAGAGAGTCCTATATGGCCATAGTAAATATGCGCAATCGGAGGTCACACCTTAAATTGGTCAAGTCTTATCCCGCACTTGGTAAGCTGTTGAAATATCTAGCGTACTCTACGACAAAAATTTTAATTGAATTTTGAATGGTGTCTTCAAGATAACTTACATGTGGATAAGATTTATAACCGTATGTAGTCTCGCGATAGTGAGGGGGAAAATGTTGTATTACACTCGGCGGCAAAGTTTGTTCAACTCTCGTTCTCGTTCTCGTAGCCCGAAAAATAAGCCCGACAATGAAACAACGACTGTTGTATAATAAATAACTATTTATTTTAGTGCTCCTTACAAAAATGTTGTTCACGGAGTACCTATGGGATCACTCTAGTAATATTGTAAATTGGTTATGGGTGTATTTCTCACATGTTTACTTATTGGAGTCTTATACGTATATTTGCTACCAAGAAAAATAATAAGTATTAGCTCTTAACGGTACAAGTGTACAAACCTATTTAAATATCGTCCGTCTGACCTCAGTGCGGTTATCATATCAATGACCCGACTCGTGCTACGATATTGTTTACGTAAGTAAGCCGTTGAAAATATCTACCTACATAAATCGCAGTTAGAATTCTTGCACTTAAAGATAATTTGTTGTGTTATTTATGTGGTGGAGGTATTTATGTGGTATCATATACCTATAGTATATGAATATTAATCTATATTAAGCTTCTCTACATTATTTTATTAATCTATGTTAAGCTTTTAATATACATAGATTAATATGCATGTAATTAAATAATTTAGCTTTAAGTATTTAAGAACGTTGGTGATATTTTCCAGTTGTTGAAAATAACGTAAAGCAATTAAGAGGTTTAGATTTTTTTTAAATATGTTTGTACGAGTATTATAGTAGTATTAATAACGTAAGGCAATTAAGAGGTTTAGATTTTTTTAAATATGTTTGTACGAGTAGTATAGTAGTATTATGATTGTTGAGCGCGTTACAGTTACTTAAGAGGGCGCAGAGCGTCCAGTGGTGGTCTCATTGGGTATTTGAGGGAATAGTGTTTTCTAATAAATGTGATCATTTCGCTACAGTCCATAGTATCGTCATTGTAGTCCTACTAATTCCCAAACTTGTTCTCTATATGATATACTTTTATATTGCTACTTTTGGCTTTATCATCTAAACGGAAAAATGTGCCCACTTTTCATCGTTTAATTGATAAAGAAAAAAATAAGTAGGTATATCGAAAGTACGTGTCATAGACCAAAAGTTGGGGAATTAGTGTGAATATATCGATGATCCCATGGATTAAAGAGAAATGGAAAGTTTTATTAAAAAGCACAATCTTCCCCATGCGGGTGCCGCTGGACAGTGCGCGCTCTTACAGGTTTGCATTTTTTAAATATGAAACGTAGGTTACATCTCACCACTAATCAGCCGACAAAAATGACGCCGTAAAAGTGCTGCAGTTGCAGTACTTTTACATATACTTAGTCTTTGTTTGGAACGTGACGTTTCGTTAAGAGCCAAGCCCATAAAGTTCAAGTTCAAGTTGTTTATTTGCATTCATGTTGTACAATAGGTGTTACATTGTTTTTTGTGTGGTGTTACAAACATGAGCCCTGCAAGGGCATAGCAAGGTAATACTTATAAAACTAGGTTAATTATTAAATCTAATTCTAAATAACTAACATATTATGTAAAGTTAATATTAAAACTTATCTTCTATATATTCACGTACAGAATAACGTTTGGATATGAGCATTTCTTTTAATTTATTAGTAAATTGGATTTCTTTTTCTTGATTTTTAAGTGCGCTGGTAGTTTGTTATATATTGTTATTGACATTGACAATGGGCCGGATGAAAGTTTTAACAGTGTTGGTAGTTCTGTGTATGAATTTGACACTTAATGCTTTTTCATTTTTCCTACGAAACATTTCAATCATCATCAATGCAAAATTGTTCGCTAATGTCATTCTGACCCACATTCTTTGACATTTTTGTTCTACTTTGTGTCTATTTATTTTAAGAAGTCAATGGTTTAAACTGACTACTAAACAAACATCACATTTCCCTATCCCATGCCTCTAGTTTAACCCCGGCGCCGCGATGGATGACTAATGATGTAGTATTATAATGATCTACATGCCTCATTTATCCGCCCCGCCATGCGCCTGCATCAACAAAATTTACAAGCCCGTGCTTTTTTTTAAACCATGCCGAAGACGAGCAGAGACTTTTTAATGGGTATTTGGACGTAGGTACTCTTAAACCTTGTTGTTACTCCTTATATTATTTTATTATACATATACCTTATTAGGCGAAAGTGTTACTGTGATCTATTGATACTTACAAAACTTTAGTAACTCTCTTATTTAAATATATTGTACCATACTTATCATACTATATTCCGTCTAAGAAATTAACTAAGATCGCCTTTCAAATTCGATTAAACATTTACTCAATACTTCATTGTGATTCTTGCATCTAATATTCAATTAACTTATTCTAATTCAAATGCGGTCAAAAAATTAGGCTATAAGGCGCCAGTCACGAGTTGAAAGTTACCTGCCTACAGTCAAAGCGTCTCCAGTTCCACAATATGACAAATAAAATTAAAAATGAAACTACACGAATACCAACATAAAATAAAAATGTCAAAAATTTAAATTAAGGATTAAAATATTTAAATTTAGTGCGAGCGAGTCCCGCTCGCGCCCGGACGGCGTTCGACGGGATGGCCGGCCGGCCGGCGGCGCGGGCGCGCCGATGTGGAGACAGACTCTTATTTGTATCAAAAATTTCACTTTTGATAATCACCAATTAGACAGTTTTTGTATAATAACACTAATTACACCGTTTTCATATTGCAATTTGAATACGTTTTTTTTTTAAATAAAGTCTAGTTACGAGTTGTAGTAATTTCGAGTACAATAAAAAAATATTTTAATATTTCGTTTGTAAACTCTGAGTTCATCAAGTAGGTACCCAAAACAGAAAAAGTTTTATGGAGTTATTACCTCACTTTTTCTGTTTTGAGTGACCTAAGGCCGCGTCCTACGTGGGCGATGTTCTGGCGAACGCGAAGCGACGCGTGCGGCGCGGTTTTCACGCGGCGCGGCGGCTTTGTCCTACGTGGGCGGTCAACTAGCGAACGCGAAGCGAAGCGGTGGAGTCGGAAGAATCAAACCTTTGGTAACTGTGGAAGTGTCCTACGTGAGCGATTCGCGAAAGCGAAGCGGTGCGGCGCGGCTGTCACACGTTTGTCATGAACTTCACGGTCGCAAGATAGCGACAAGCAATCTAGTTTTCAGTCGATAACTTATATTGGCAAAATTCGGATTGACGCGGATTTTGTATTTAAAAGTGTTAATTTGTTGACAAGAGGTAGAACCCATTTTTTTAGCCTCTGGCTTTTACTCCTTGCTGATCCAAGCAAGGTGGATTTGCCATAGATACCTATTAGTGACATATTACGTTTGTTGGTTGACAGTGATGGGTGCATTCGCAAATTATAAAGTATTTTTTTTAAAGAACGACGACTGGCTGTGTAATGAGTATGTATTTGTAGAAACTGGAACTAACAATGTGAGTTTTACATCGCAATCGACCCTTACTTTGCCCTATAATAACAAAACATTTTTATGTCGTAGTGTATTTATTCATATATACTCGTATATTTTTTTGTTTACGAATAAAATGATGCCGAAACGTGGTCAAATCCTACATTCGTACCTAACGTACAAATAGCTACTTATGTCAGATAAATGTCAGTCCATACAATCAGTAGGATACTATAGTCTGACAAACAATCGAAGGCAGTAATAGTAGGTTAGAGAGCATCATACTGTCTTTTTCTTATGGTAGTCCCCGAAAAAAGGGATGGATATAGTTTTTTGTCCTACTGTTACTGCGATCGTTGGCTTGTTAGACTATATGTCACACCCATTTGACAGTTCATTCAGACCTACCCACATAATAATCATAATATATCAAATCTTACCCTATGTCACAACAAGTCGATACAGTATCAACATGTTCCTGTCAATTAGAAGAACATACTGTATCTGTGGTATTGATTAATCACATTCTTAATTTAATTTTGGTTACTATTTATTACTATTTTGAATAGGTAATCTTAAGATATTATTAAACTAACTAGATACAAACAGTAAAAGCTTATAACTTTTTGTATACTAAATACAAAAGCATTTTCTACCGGTTTGTGATTTCCGCGTCTCATCGCGTTCGCGTGTCAATCGCCCACGTAGGACACTACGGATTGTTTTTACTAGACCGCGCCGCACCGCACCGCGCCGCTTCGCCTTCGCAAAACGACCGCTAGCTAACGTAGGTCACTTTCAGAGCTCAAAAAGGTTTGATTTTAACGGCCGCACCGCGTCGCTTCGCGTTCGCGAGTTGACCGCCCGCGTAGGACGCTGCGTAACCCGTTATGCTCCAACGGCCACTTTCCCGTCATGCCGAATGCGTTCCATATTTAGTCAACACGGCCGAATACTATAAATTAATGGAGTGTACTGTATTTTAAATATTTGAAAGCATTATACTGTTTAGAAAAAAAACAAAATATCCACCACAAAATAATATATTACTTAAAATAAATAATACAATCATAAAGTAGTTATAAATGTAGTGTTTATAAAACGTGATCGTCGTTTTATGGTTCATATAATATCTCGGATGGACGGACCGTCAGCCGAGTGGCGCGACCGGCGCGCCGGAGCCGGCCAGGCCTCGGAATTAGGCGATTTGTATTAATTAACAGGCCGGGACGCCAAAACTATTCGTTCCGATCCATCCGATCATCCAATATTTACTAAGTGATCTTTACCAAACGTGTCTATTGGTTAGAGTAACAAAACATGAAAAATGCTAAGTAGGTACGAGTACCTACATACCTATTCTTAATACGCACTTCAAGTAATGATTACCTACCACGTACTTATCTTTAGGTACCTAAACAGTTTGTATAAGTAGTTAACGTATCTTTTGTTCCTGACAATCCTGACACACTTCACTTTAGAATGAAGTAGCCGTAAGCACAGTCAACCAATAATTGGAACACAAGGCCACTCTAGAACCATGTTAAAAATAATAAGCAGTGAGACATTGCTTGCTATCAGATTTATTTATAGTTTCACTATATACAGTCCCAGGCTTCCAATTGGTTGACTGTACCTAAATACCGTATCGTTAATTATGGGAAGGAAACAACTTTACTAGGCCGTTTTTAGTTTATTTCAAAATTACTGCTGTGTTTAATTTCATAGCAAGCATTTCATAGCAGCTGTGTTGAATAAGACGATGTTATAAAAAAAACGTACTACCTATGCAAATCGCAACGACCGACACATGATTTGCAAAACACAACATCCGGGCATAGTCTAAACATATTCTTTTTGCTAAATACATATAAGTATCCGAGCCTGTGTATGTGGCCGTTTAGAGAATATGGCATGTTACTAATACAACTCTGACTATAATATCGAATCATATTACTTATACCGTTTCTATCGACCTGCTGTAGCGACGGTTCAACGCCATGAATATCCGTTAAGCTTTGGTTTTTAGCTGATTATTTTATCTGCGTCCCTTATTCGTCTTGCATCAAAAGTAGACGGGAATCCAAAATGTACTTAGCTCAAAAACTCGTGTTTTGCATAAATATAAAATTACCACATTTATTTTGAAGAGGACTCTTAGATAATATCAATCTTTTGATTCTTTAAATCGTACCAAGGAGTCAGTAAAATTGTCTGAAATTGAGATCAATACGCCTGTCCAAGATATATTTGTTAGAGGACATTGAAATTGAAAGCATTATAAAGTCCCTAAAATAAAAATAAAATGTAAAGTCACCTAATAACAGGTATAATTTGGAATAACTCTCGGATCATACCCTAAGAACACAGTAATACAAAATAATACATATGTAAACAGTTACAACAAGTTTTATCTGTTTCCATAATTAACTTATCTGCACTTTACTTCCAACTTGTATTTCTCAACTCAATGGATTCGTTCATAGTAATTTTGTTTGACGGGACCTATATATCTATTGGGTATTCGACTTTTGAGTTTGTCAATAAATATTAACTGTAGCATCTGAAGATGAACGTCTTATAAACCGTTTAAAAAGGAGGTGTGGTGGGAGACGTTTATAGCACCGACGTCAGGTAGCCGCTGCTGCCGGGGGCTGCGCCTGACAACTTAGAATTCGCGCCCTCCGCCCTGCAATCACCCGCGTGTGTGAACTCGACAGCCGACCTTTGTCCCTTAAATTGTAAGTACAGACACGCTAAAAGCTGTCTACAACAGCTTTAATATAGATACGGGAAGGAAACTTATTTAATTACTTACTTACAATCTGATTCTTCATCTGAAGAGGCCGTCACCAGTTGAAAGTGAAAATCGTTAATAGTGAAATAACGCATACTCGTATAAACTGCAATTACTAAGATAGTATGAAATATTGGTGTAGCAAAAAATTGATTTAATAAATATATATTATTGTTTGGTATCCAAAACACAGTTTATACAGAGCTTGTTTTGCGAGGAGGTTTATTCGTAGATACGTTTATACCACCAACTTTATTTTCTTAAACATTAATCAGGCATAAAATAAAAACAAATGCATCTTTATTTATTATACTTATATATTTTTACATACCTACCCAAATAAATCTGTTGCATTTTTTATTAATCTTAGTATATTTTCAGTAAGTAGTTGTAATGGATAAAATAAAAATATATAAAAAGCAACGATGTTAAATGTACTTCCTATATACTGTAACAGAAAAAAAAAATCTCAGTTGAAAATTGTCCCCATAAAGAGAGAACGAATTTATTACAGGGTGGGCCGTTGATAAATGCATTTTTAAAAATTGAAATAATTGGAATTTTTTTGTGTGTTTGAAATAAAAAGTATATTTAGAAAGTATGTCAAATAAACTAATTTTACGTTTTAAAAATCAAATCATCAAGATGTCGTCCACGGCGGTTGCGGCACTCTTCAAGCCTTCCTCGTAAATTTTGAAAGACTTTCGTCAGAAGTTGCGGAGATATGGATTGGAATTCTTGGCGAATGTTCTCATTTAATTCTGCTGTGAACCAGTAGTTTTAAATTTTACTAACCATTGCTTGATCAAATTTGTGCTTGGACACTCACGAATATTGCGTAATCTGAACTTAAGTCGAAAACGCCGACGAACAGACACATAAGAACGATTATTTTCAAAAAAAGCTTGGATGCAAAACGCTCGCTGTTCTCCCGTGTAAGACGCCATTTTAAATTAAAAAAATCTTTTTTTTTCTTTCCTATGACACCATTCTTATGTGCTATTGTTTTGTAATTTTAACCAAGGAGGTGGAGACAAAAGTGAATTTATCAACGGCCCACCCTGTATAACCGTAGACCAAATTACAGCTAGAGAAGGATAAAGGATAACTCACACTACAACGGGCCGGGACGTGACCGCGCCGGGCCGAACTGTCAGTTTCTATAGAAAGTGTCACGTGACCTCCGAAAGATCCGAGCTCGGACGTGACTCTTTCTTGACAGATCGTGCCGTCCCGCCCCGTCCCTTTACGTTCTAGAGTGAGTCATTTTTAAATAAATCTACCGCGCCAGTCCCCTAATTTGGCCACGACAAGTAAACGGTAGAGCCAAAGAACAGTACGTTCCGCGGAAAGAAATCACTAGGATCGTAGTCCTGGGTCCTGGCTCTAACATTCAGTGTGCATACCATGAGTTGCACGCAACTGCATTCGATGCATTTGATTGCGACTGCGGCATTCGAAAGTATGTCCGTCTCACTCCTACCACTACTCTGGCAGGAGCGAGACGGACATTGTCAAATGCCGAAGTCGCAATCGAATGCAACTCATGGTACGCAGTGTACGCACACTGTCCTATCATTACTCTGGCAGGAGCAAGACGGACAAACCCCCGAATGCCGGTGTCGCTATCGAATACGGCCACGCGCAACTGTTGGTAAGCACACCGGTAAATTGTGGAGAAATTTACTTTCTTTTCAATATTACTAGTCGCGATATATATACATATAACAACTTCACAGTATCTAGTGGAAATTATAACAAAATGGTGTGATGTCCATGCTTAAATCCCGATATGTCTTCTTCCTCTTCCTAGCTTTTCCCGGCTTATACCCTATGCTTTGGCAACTAATCCCAAGATTTGGCGTGGATACTAGTTTTACGAAAGCGACTGCCTTTTGAGTTTCGAACGCTCGAATACAAAACAAACCAGTTCCGAAAAAACTCATTGGTACGAGCCGCCAGGATTTGAACCCGCGACCTTCGGTTTTAAAGTCGCACGCTCTTACCGCCGTGCCACCAACGCTCTCCCGATTAACGAAATCCCGATACGTAATAGATTAAATTTAGGCAGGTAATAACGTAGACTTAAACCGCCTGTCAGGGCCCAATACGAAAATGCATGTATCAATTTAGCTGCACAATGTAGTCTCGCAGATAGATTAATTGACTTGCCGTTCTAAGCTCGGCAAAGGTGTAGGGATGTGCAGCCCCATGTCCAAGCGGCACCAGGGTTACGTGATCTAGGAACTAAGTGTCTCGGATGAAAGCAAAAGGGCTGTCACGTGAGAGCGGGAGAGGGTGGTATCGATTGCCACGCCCACCCGCTGGGCGGTTGCCAGGCAACCGAAACGCTACTCAGCCCGCCCTGCCGCACAAACGTCTTGCGCTCAAACCTATTTTCAGTGATGCTGACGCGCACAGCGTTTCAGGGCTTAACCTTGAAATCAGCTACTATACTAAAGTTATACTAATCCCTGCTAAAAATAAAGCTGCGACCTATTGTGGTTGGCTCTAAAAATTAGTAATTATAGTTAAGCACCTGCCTACTACAAATTGAAGTAACTAACAATCTTGTAAAATAAATAAATTCTAATATTTCAGAGAACTATTTTAATAGCGGTACAGGTGGATGGTGACAACTAATGGAGTATTGTCAAACACTGGGAGGTAACAACCTTATTATTATACCTTCGGGTTTAAAAATAAGGTGTTAAAATTTCATGAAAAAATCAGTAACACAAATATATTTAAAATTGTCTCTATCTTTTTCCATGTAACATCATATATCAATATTGTAGAACACAAGAAAAACAGAAGGAAATAGAAAGGTTTTTGTTTCTTAATCCTGTCAGTGACACGCAAAACATTTTTTTAATTTGTTTTATACCTATAGTTACAGAGTGAGGGACAAAATGGCAAGGGGCGGAACTTAATTTGAGGAAGGCAGCTTGTAATGAATTATAAGCTGGAGTTAATAAAGGGCGCTCAGAGCCAGGCTACCTCCGCGTCTTACGCTCGTCTGGGCTGACCGTCCCCTCACTTTCCTTAACAAACCAGTATAATTGGGACTTCACCGCATTTCATTTCATTTATTTCAAATGTACATAAGCCTTACAGTAATGTGCATATGGGTCTTACGGCTCTCCAGGTCAATAATTGGTCTGGTCTGAGGTGATTCTCTTTAAAAGCGAAGTGAATAGCATTCAAAGGTTAAGTAAACCAAAAATCCGGAGCCTGTTCAATAATGAAATTACAAAGTGCGTCATTTTCTTTCCTAGGCGCAAGTTGACAAGAATAGGCATTTGAATTGTTCTGAGTTTTTGTTTTCTTCTTATTACGTATGTTGTGCCCATTTATCAATATGTTTGTTGTAATATAATACATTTGCTTAATATTATAAGTACCATAACATAACATTTGGTTATTTGTAAGTATTATTATTAAAACTAAGGGCGAGTTTGGGTAACTGCGTACCTCAAAAATAATAGTAATAATGGAATGTTCACGCCACAACAAATTCGTAGATTTTAGGGATTAGATGATTAGTGATTTATACTGATATCAGTTATTTTGTAGCAAACAAAATATTCTACACTTCATTTGTTTTTTTCTTCGGAAACCCACACGCAGTTATTTATGTTCTTTTTATATCTTTAGAGCCATCTCTGCGACGATCGTCTTTTGTCGCAGCCGCAGTTTTTTAGCGCCCCAAAAAACAATGTTTGGTGGTTAAAGGGAGCCGTTGATTGCGCTGTCCTGCTAGGTCGTAATCGTAATGTGCGCGGATTTCTTTGTAGATCCCATCTTTATGGCTCGTCTACTCTTTGATCTGCAAGCACTATTGGTCGCCGGTGATTTATATGGTAATCACTCCGTATTGGAAGTGATTATTAGTTTGCATAAAGTTAATACTTTTTAGAAATACAAAACTTTATACAGTGGCTTTGTTTTATAGTTTTATACACATTCACACTAGGTATAACTAAAACTACATTTACTGCCTGCAATTCTTTTGTTGTAAACAATGTAAATTTTCTTTTTACGGCACAACTAGTTCCCTAGGGTAGAGACGGTCGTTCCGCCCGCACCGAAAATACCTGTCCAAGTCAGGAGGCCACGGAAATCATTTTATAAATATGTCGTTGCTTAGTAGATGGGCTTTTTCAAAAATAGGGTACCATTTTCATTCTTTTGAATATATAGGAAGTTTTGGGTTTTTTAAAATCAGAATCACGAGTACTATCGATTTAAAAATAGAAAAATAGTGTCCCGTTTTTTTTGGTCAGCTTTGTAACGCATTTTTTCATACATTTCGTATGGGCCGTTACAAACCTGACAAAAAAAAATTGTATGGAAAATTGAGGACCCATTTTCATTAAATGGGTGCACTTTTTTCTGAAAATGCCTAGATAGGTATTTGTATGTTACCTACTAAGAAAATACTTCATTACGTAAAAATATTTAAGTTACGAAATAGGTACCAACATACTTAAGACTCCTTTACTCTTCTTATACTTACTTTTTGAAATACCTTAATTAGTTCACATTATGCAGGCCTATAAATATAAATATTACTAAAGATAAAAATCTCTAAAACACATTCCTCATAGACATATATTACACACCTATCATATTAGAATTATACCCTATAATTTAATTTTCGGGATGGCGTACGCAAACAAAAACTCTAGCCGGGTGTTGTCAGGTGAAAAAAACCGGTCGCACATTTCATTTGTTTCTTTTTTTCCCGCCTTAACCCGAGCTATTGGTCCGGATTATATTAGAAAGATGAGGTTTATTCTAAGAAGAACTATCATAATTCACAAGAGATCGCTTGTGGAAGTAATTATGATAAATAGATTCACCTATCGTTTGGACGTCGATAGCAAAAACAGTAATAATGATGGCTGCATATTAATGAATTGGTATACCAAAGCGATCATGCGTTGTATTGCCACATATTTTAACTTCTCTATCATCAGAGGCCTTGACGTCTTAACGTGATTCAGTTTAGGACCTAAACTGAGTCGCTGCCATACAACTGGGCACAGTTAGTTAAGAACCTAAACTGAATCGCGTTAAGAAGTCATGGTAAGGCCCCAGTACTTTAAATTCCCGGTAACGGAATCGTAACAAAATCATGCTAACCTATTTATTTTATAGCTGGCGAGAAGAAAACAAATAAATACATCAATCCGGCTACATATATAATCAATTATGTTATAAGCAAACTAATGGCAATTACCTATTACAAAAACAATAAGTATAAACTTTATACTTTTTTATACTATAAAGGATGACTCACATTAGAATGAGCATGATGAACATCCGAGATCTCCGAGCAATCACGTGATTCTTTCTACAGAAATTGTCAGATTTTCCCGTACCGCCCCGTCCCGTCCTGTGCTAGTGTGAGTCATCCTTAAGTGGTACTATACGTAGGTATACATCGAATAATACCTACGTGAATATGATTCCCACGGCCCTCAAGGCGCCTCGACGCGGCGGCGGCGTGACGGATCGCTCTACGACACGACCACCGCCTCATATCGTAGCCGTCAATATCAGGCAGTTTTGGCATAAAATAATTGTGTCCTTTCTATCTTTTTGTGTGACGTGTTACGGATAACTCACGTCAATAGGAAGGGAGGATACGACCAAGTCGTCACATCGTCCCGGTCCGCTCTAACGTGAGTAATCCTTTTATGCCTGATATTCAAATATTTAGTCATAGTTGTTCTTTATTCCGGACATCTCATATGCTTCGTTTTTTAAGGGTAGAAATATAACGGTATTTTTGACTAGTTTTTTCCAATTATTTCAGCCATCTCTAGAAAATATTAAAATAAGACTACTTATTTTCATCGTTTCCGTTATGGTTAAGAAAATAAGAGGCAAATATATATGCCAGCTTTTATTTTTAAATCTATGTTTAAATTGTGAACAAACCCCGCGAGGAATACGGGCAAACTCTATAGGATCTATCTATACAATATGTATCAGAACGAAAGGCAACAAAAAAACATTTATTATTATTGTTTTGCACCTCTCCTGTATCATTTGTTTACAATCTTATAAATGACATCTCTTAAATTTCAATTCAACTGACAAGCAGGCGTCAAACCTTGTTGTCTGGATTTTTACCTAGTTAACAAAGCACTTGCGCGTTGCCTATCACTAGAGCCATTATTTAAATAATTACCTAGGTTACTTATAAACAGTACCTACTCACAACGCATGTGCGTTGACATGACGTCAATGTTGATTACTGGCCCCTAGCTACATATCTACAGTAAGCTATACGCATGCACTGTCAAACATCAAAGATGTAAACAAACCTTACAGGATGTTACAAAAACCATTAACCGACTGCAAAAAGAAGGTCCTCGAGAAATTCTTTTAGTAATTTTATACCATAAAACATGTAGTTAAGCACATAAAACGCACATCATTGCGATGTACTCGAGTTTCCCGTCAACCAGTTTTAAGGTTTGCTCTTCGTTGTGATACAGATCGATTCACGAAAGCTGGCGCGGAAAATGTATGAAACTGTCATTAATTTCATAGACATTCCGCGCCAGCTTTCGTGAATCGATCTATACATACTGTATAGTTAGTTACCTATAATTAAACTTTATAAACATAATAGCTAATATTATCTAAATAAGCTTAATTACAATAAAAATAATATAATTAAAGATAAAAAGTGTATACAAAATAAAACTCACCTATAAACGTCCAATCAAAGGAATACCCCCTTCTAAAGGTCATAATTGTTCAACTAATATAAATTTCAAAAATTTTGACTAAATTATCTAATATTTGAAAAGTAAAAATTAGCACAATTTTAGAAAATGCACAAATGCAGGAAAATTTTATAAATTTCATGGATTAATTACAAGCAAATCAATATTTTGCATATGAATTGAGATCACGCTAAATAACTAGATTTCTCTAAAGCCAAACCTTCAGAAATACGGTTATTATATAGGAAAGGGGCCCCTAATTCTCTTTTTACCGATCGAAAATTGTATAATATAAAATCTTAAACCAAAACCATTGATTGGAGTACGAAGTCAGCTTTAAAGTCCAAGACTATTTAGGTTTCGACATGACCTATAACTTGAGTGAATTGCACTGCACTACTTGTATTTATTGTAATTTTATTAATAGTAGGACCTAACTTTCGTGAGTAGTTTATTAATTCATTAGAGCAGGCTAAACTGAAATGATGATTTAATCAAACCGTTATGTAAAGGCCCAGCACAGGTGGCGCAACGGGTGTTTTGCATTATAATACAAAAGCACAGGCATAAAGGTCCATCTCCAACAATAGCCTCACTCCACTTCTAAGCGCCGAAACGACAGATGCAACAATGCACCCACGAATGATTAATTGTACACAACTATTAAATTTTACATATACGAATGAAAAAATAACAAAAACTAAACTCGAGTTTTTGCCTTTTGTTTATTGCGACGACGCCAGCATGTCTGCACTAAAAACGACTCCGATTCGAAGAATGAATATTAATTATATTTTGTCTTACTCATGCATTCCATTTTCAAGACCGATATGATCTATAGATCTGATCTACGAGTCTATCGATCATGTGCATTGTAATCTGAAATTATCGAAGTCGTACCTTTTTGCGGACAATATTTGACATGAACTGGCGATGAAAAATTGAGAACATTTATTTTAAGAATATTATTAACATTGTGAACACAACAACTGTGAGAAAATCATTTTAAATTAAATTTATATTAAAGTTTACAAAAGACAGAGTAGGTACGACTACTATTATTTTCATTGCTTAAAGCGCAGACATCTACATATTTAATAAAGTTGCATAGGAAAAAAAGCCTTTATTAGTAACTAATTAACTTTTGGTAATATTTCATCTGCCGGGATCGCATGACGCGAGACAAAAAACGAAAGGTCGGATTGACCGCGCCAAAACCAAAACGCTGTGTACAAAACAAATAAAACTTGAACAAAAAATGAAGCCGGTTAATAAGCTGGATGACATTTGGGAATTCAAAAAATTCATTTAAACCATTATTAATAGCGTGCTTGAAGTAGGTTCCATATGATTATTAAAATGAGATGACGGGGATTCGATGTTTGAAAGATAGACAAAGCATTTTTAATTACAGCACCCGACAACCAAGTCGCCTTCGCATGTCCGCCGCGCGAGACCTACTACGGCTGAACAAAATGCTGATTGTTAGCCCTGTCGATTGTAATGTTTTGGTTACCCACATCATTGTTTTATTGCTTAAACAAGACTCTTCATAAATGTTGCTCATGCAATACGCTTATTTCATTTTTAAGTTCTGTTGCTTCTTCGTTACAAGCCTCGGATGGCGTGATAGCAAATAATTTTATAAGGACCTTTAACAATATGTCAAGCCGTTTCTTATCCACTTTTTTCTTGTTTTCACTCATAAGTTTACATTGTTCGATTTCGAGGCAGACGCGGCTTTGAGTCGATATTTTTCAAAATTTCTTATTTTGTAAAAAAACACAAAGCGGGTTCTTTATGCATTTCGGGGCTACATTTGTTATTATGGGAGAATGATAATGTGATTATTGTTTTGCGAACTTCGGGATGATTGATAGTCGAATGTCACGGATAATGAAGTGTTTTAGAAGACGGAGCCTCGCGTTTTGCTTTTTGATGATTGTCGTTAGTTGGGTAAAGAGCTTTTTAATAAATATTGTTAGGATATTTATATGTAGGTATTGTATTGATTATACGTTGGAGATGACGTAATAATATAACTTTCACCTTTACAGAGACTGAACACCATCTGCAGGTATTTCTTACGAACATTGGACCAGTTAAATATTGTATTAATTAATTTACCTACTTCAGGTGCTTTTCTTTGTCTAATCTAAATCTAAGAAACCTAATAACAAGTGAATGAATAATTATTAAATATTCCGTAAATCGTGGGTGAAATGAATGCCAAAGAGATACAATTTGATAACAATTGGGCTTGTTGTTGTAAAATAGGTGGAGCTAGGAACATAGCGATACAATCACTCGTTTGCCGGTACAATGGCCCCTCCGCGGGACAATGCTGCACAAATTAATAATTCACGGCTTTAATGCCATTAGGCGTGATTTTAATTTGGTTCGATACGCTCTCGCTTGAGAATACGTTGTCTTTTTCTGTTTATAGTATTTCGTCAATAGCCTGTTGTGGCGTGTCGATCGGGTCGATTGTGAATCAATTTGGACATTGGCCGGTATCAATAACAATATTTAAATATTTTAATCCTAGGTGCCTAAAATGTCACAGGGGCCGATTTTAGATTTAAGGTAGGTAGCTTGTCAGCTTGTCACTTACTTAAGATACCTACTCGTATATTTTTAGTTATATTTGTGAATAATTTGTGAATAAAAATGTTACATCAACTCAATACAAAAATAGGTGGACTTTTATTAGAGTTGCATTCAGAATTAGTGAAAAAAAAACGCATCTATTAATTATTTTAATTTAGATTTTTAATTTTACTATATAAGTAGGTACATTAGATTTCGGCCTTTTTTCCTTACGGCAGCAGACAATGTCTGGTCAAAACTAATTTTCATTATTTGACCAAGTATAATTTTTCAAGGATTTGTTTATACCTACGGCCAAATAATTACAAACAGAATCAAATATTACCTGACGCTGTTTGGTTTTAAATGAAGTGGTCAGTCCGTGTCCCTTTTCAGTTTTCGTAGAAAATAAAAAGGAATTCTACGTGAGGAGGCGGCGCTGCCCCGCCCCGCCGCTCCGACCCACTCATTATCCACTTAGGCCTATCACTTCTGTATGCATCTCCTAATATTTACTGACACTTTGCAAAGAAAAATACTCAAAGTCTATAAAACCACATCCATTATGCTTTTTTTAATTGCATGCCATTACAACCGTCGAGAGACGAATAAATATTGTTATTTGGAGTAATTGAATAAGGTTTTAAAAGGGGTAGGAAACTAGATTGTTTGCAGATATGTTTTCGTCGTTTTGCGATGAGAACACAAATGTAACCACCCTAATCCAGTTACAGACCCTTGACCCGCGCGTGGTGCCTCCTGGGACACATTTGTTCCGAGAGTAAGTGAAACCACAGGGAAGAAACAATTAATAGTTCATCCCGCAGTATTTTTCGGCTGAAGAAAACTCTTGATACCTGATTATACCCTTGTCCCCGCATATATCTTAATAATGGTATCTAAAACCGCCGTCAATGGTACTTCCTAACAATGTAAACAAAAGGCGTCACAAATTTTTTCACTGTTTCTCCTTGTATTTTCACACTACCTCATTAAACACCACTGAAACCATTCACTACTGAAACGGTCGTATTATCAAACATACAAAACAAAAGATAAATAAGTTAATCTTGAAGATTTCCCTAAAAACTTAAAAGTTAGGTTATTACGATTAATATGGCGGTTTGTTTACATTGACAGCGATTTTAAGGATAGTTTAGCCGTATACTAACACCAACATAAAAAACCGAGAGACTTTCCTTGAAAGTCTTTATAAAGCTCTATTTTCACGGTATATTCATACCAAATTACAGCTTTCTACTACTAACGGTCACTGGACTAAGCCGCAGAAGGACGGGCGGACGGACAGACAGACATAGCGAAATTATAATGGTTTCTAGTTGACTAACGAACCCTAAAACGTATCAGATCAAGCTTTAAATATTATCACCAAACTCAAATCAAACCACGTAATAAGTTTATTTAACTAGGAAAAGCATGTTATAAGTTAACATGCACCGAAATAAGTTAACATGGTCTCCCCTACAAAAAAAAACAATTAAGCTTTCTTTTGTCCCGCGTAGTTTTAAATAATGTCGTCTTGATTAAAAAATATACCTATAATTTATGTGACAGTAAATCTTTTCTCCCAATAAAGTTGGCTTATCTGTTCACCCTTGCAGTAATCAATGTCTAATTCAGTATTCGCAGCTTACGATAATGATTAACGACAAGCTTTATTAATTCGATCTACTAGGATTAGAGGCTCCACGCAGTGGTGAAGGGTAGGTGGAAAAAACAAACGCATTTTGCAAGGGATACCACGCCGCCGGGGCGCCTTCCGCGCTCATTCGCAGCTAGGGTTGCTTCGCTCGCTATTATTTATAAATAGTATCAGTACCATGAGTTGCTGTAGAACAACAATCGCTAGCGACTGCGCGATTCGAAAGTAATTGCATCTTGCTCATTCTTGTGAGTTGGTATAACTCATGGTAAGCACTCAGGTGCTAATGTGAGTTATTCTTTACTTGGAACCAGGTACTTACAGTACTTATAACATAAAACACTTATGTATATATATTTGTAAACACTTGTAGGTAAGCTGAAGATTACAAGATATGAAATATTTGCTAATCAGTGCGCGTGGTAATCACTTTTCCATATTGTAGCAAACATGATAACAAGATGATAAAATAATTACCTAACTTTGTTATAAACCAATCTAACATGACGCCAATTTATACTGCTAATTAAAGAAATATAAAACCTATGTGATTATCTTTTGTTTGAAATTCAGAAATGGGCGGAAACAATATATCTACTTATTAAATATTTCAAAAAACGTCACCCAATCGTATAGTACCTGTAATGTAACGATACAATTAATATTTTAGTAATGGGAGAGACCAAACACATGATTACAGTCTTTCTACGACTAAATTTAATAAATCGTATCAACATACTACTTTTACCGTACCTAGGAGCATTCGCGAGTTGTTCCATGCAGAACAGTTTAAAGGATGACTTACACTAGAACGGGACGTGACGGGGCGGGACGGAACGATCTGTCAATTTCAGATGAAAGAATCACGTCTGAGCTATGATCTCTCGGAGGTCACGTGACGTTTTCTATAGAAATCCTTAAGCCGGTGTAACCGAGCCCTGAGATTAAACTAAAACAAATACATATATTTCTTAGCAGTTAGCCGCTAACCTGGAGTTAAGCTGTCAAATACCATACAAAAAAACGTTAAACTCGGGGTTATGTGTTGACCGCGGATGGCGCTTAGTGGACCTTCACGCCGGTTGAAGAATTTTCCCAACAAGATTTTTCCCGCGACTTCATCTGCGCAGAATTAGAACACAAACTATCCCACGTCCGTTCTCAGGAGTCTAACTATCCCCATACCTTTACTCTTCATTTGTTCTGCGGTTTTAGCGTGAAGAGTTAGTTACTTTCGCATTTATAATATTAGTTAATATGGATTTCAAGAACCTTCCTACTTTTTTAGAGTATCAAATTTAATTATTTTCATAATAGTGACATTTCCTTGCAATCCAAGTAAAACATTTTCTTTAAAATATATTTTTTATAGTAGACAGTGACACCCCTGCGGGTAGAAGTTTTGTGTCAACAAACAGGGGTTTCGTAGACGGCCCCGAGGGATGCGTTTATTTTTAATAAACGCTTTATTTAACAATAATGTGATCAGTGATCGTCACTCTGCGACCACGCACACACGCGGCTGGTTGTCACGTCGGTCCCTCTATCCCTATTTATTACGTGTAGTCCTGCAAACTAATCAGCCTGCATTTTATTAAAACAATGCATGTAGGTTATCCGATGTAAGTACACAAGTACTATATGTTCCTTTATAATTTTGTTGTGTTTAATAATAACAGTTTTAAAAATACTTGCGTAATATTACCTTTTAATGTGAAGATACTGGTGTAACTGAACGTCCGATACCGATATCAAACAATACGGATGACGACTAGGTTAAATAACTATAATTCTAAATATTCCGTCATCAGTTAGATTACCTATCTAAAATGATTAAGCACGTATTTTTTCCTTTTTCAATTTAACTAAAATTGACGAAGATAAAGAGCATCAAAGTTCCGGGGTGGGGGCTTGTGATCACTACTAGGTAATTGTACCTAATAGTGACGTTACGCAAAACTTGAACGTACTGTATTTTCGTCATTTTTGATTTAACGAACAAAAGATAAAATACGTATACAATATTTTTTTTCATAATCTCAAAGACGGATTAAATAGATTTTTTTAGTCGTCTAGCCTATTGAGGACATTTGATAGAAATAAAGACTAGGCTCGCTGAAATCCATCAATCCACTTAGTTAAAAAAAGTTTATGTTAAAAATGAAGTTACAGTTTTTACTGATCTTCAATTATTATTAGTATTAGTATTAGTTAAACTACTTGAAAATAAAAAGGAACATGCACTAGGTATAATCCCGATTGGCTTTTATTATGTGCTTAATGATGTTTACAGCCGTTTGCCGCCTAAAGCTGGAAGCGATTTGGCTCTTACGCAGAAAGAAAGAAACTGCCAGAAAATGTGGATAGTAGACATTTAAATTAGACTCGTTTTTGTTCATGCCAAATTACATAAATAATTCCACTAAATTATCTCGCAAGTCGTACAAAGCAGTCATAAAAGAACTGCAATTCTGTACGAATATGAGCAAAATAAGAGGACCATCTTAATGCTACTATCAATAAGCCACTGCTGACAGGCTACTTTAAAATGTCAAAATTGATAAGTAATGTCAATACTTAGATTACCTACTAAAGAACTCATGAACGGCTTATCGCTTCAATACAGTTTTGCGTAAAAGTCTTAAAATCTTTTTAAAAACCGTTAAAATTTAGGAAGGAGGAGAACTGAACACGAGGAGACAGGGGACAGGATTTATGTTTTAAAAAGTAGTTATAATATGCGTTGTTAAAATCCCAAATGAAGTATGTATTTATTTTTATTTCCCCACATATCATTAGTGCTCTAAACTGCCTTCAGAAACAACAGGCATTAGCAACCAGTTATTTTAACATTACATCCTGAAAAAAGTAGGTTATGAGTTTAAATTTGGAACAGCTGTCAAATTCGTCGACAGATATCGTTACGAAACGCCAATTCAGTATGTTTTTTAAATATAAATAGCACATTTGATCCCGAGTGGCACAAGACCAGGCACTTCGTTCGTATGTATGTATACTATGTATGTTAAAAAAAATTCAGAGATCCGTAACGCCGCCATTCTAATAATTTGTTTCTGTATGTGTTTAAGTTATTTTTATTGCATTTTAATATCTGTAACATTTTGAACGTAATAAAATGCATTCCAAAAGAGCTCGTCTGAAATATTCACAAATTCTGGGATCGTGGGATGGAACTCGACATAAAATTAACTGATTTTATTTTATTATAGATCAGCTTATAGATACTGTATTTTCAGTTGACTGTAGGTACACGTGATAGACGAATCAATAAGTTGATTTTGTATGGAGGTAACTTAAATAAATACAAATTCATTTAACTGTGTCACGGCTGAAACAAGGCAGGAAGATGCAGTGAAAATAACAATGCAAAAAATAAATAGGTATTCGTATATATCTACCGTCGGGTACAGCCTGTAATTATATTTATTAAGTATACCTAAACATAAGTAAATTATTGCAGCTGATTCTTCTTCAATGAATACAGAGTCCGACTATGCTGTTTCCCAAAAATTTGATAGCACAGACTGTGAAATTATTAATAATTTCAATAAGTTGGACAGTTCATTTGATAGGAAGAGATAACGTAGTTTGATGTAGAAGTTGTTTTCAACAAAAAAAATAACATTCATAATCATCATATAATTCCAGATTGTCTTTTAATTCCAGATATGCTTAAAGCACGAGGTGGACCCACGTGAAGCAAAAAAGAGTTAGGACAGGCTGCTGCTTCAGGGATGCTGGACTCATTTCTATATATTACAACAGTATAAAGAGTACGAGTATGATGTGTATGGCCAGCAAATAACGTAAGTGTCTGAATAATTTAATGTGTATGCTTAACACAAACACGATTCTTCCTATTCTTGATTTCCATACGGTAACCTCTTACCTAAATTGTAAAGCAATTGTGACATTGAATGTACGCTTCATAGTGCGGTACTGGCAAGTATAGACTGATCAATCGTTATCTGCTCGCGTCCCAAACAGTCGCGGGCGGCCAGGCACTTCCACAACTACGTATACGTACAGTAAGTAATTGCGCAAATGCCTCTGTCGTGTTCAATTAACTCGCAAATTATCTTCCATTAATTACTATAAACTGATAGTACTTAGTTGCTAGCTCACCGGTTAATTGCAAGCGGATTTAGAATAGTACATTCAATAAAAACCTGAGTAAATAGTGCCAGTACCAATAGTGTTCGATTGCCTGTGAAAAAAAACTAGTACCCCTTTGTCATTGACTGCAAAGAAGTAATACAAGAATCGAACTAAACACACAGTTGTGGTCTTGTAAATGGTTAAACAGAACTTGTCCATCGTGTTCGTAATTCGAAAAATCTTTTTTTTTATTCATCGGACGAGCGAGGGAGGCGATTGAGTTCAACCAATCTACTTGGACAATCCGTCGTTTGTATGTAAGTATGTATGTTTGTTCAACGATAATTCGAGTATAATTAATGAGATCGTCGTAAAATTTGGCAGATCTTTAGATGAGATAAATATATTTATTGAATACGGATGCCGAAATTAGGGTATAGCAACTAGTATCAGTTTATAGTAATTATGGAAGATAGGGATCTAGTTCGCGAGTTCAAGTTCGGGGCGAACCACTAGTTTTTAATCCAAGTGGTACCATCGCATAACTATCTACCTAGTTACCTACATATCTATCTACAGTCGCTAACGAGTACGGTAAAGTAGAACTCAAGGTAGGTATGCAAATCGTTTACTGTTTAAGGTGTCAATACCTACAGGGAAAAATAGCCTTTAAAAATCTTGAATACCTACACTGGTTTAAGAGCTAGGGATTATAACTGGGTTGTTCGAAGGGGGATGTAATGGTAGATTACATACCGATGCCATTATAGTAAGAAATGTATCAGATTTCGGTCGCTTCGGCCGACAATTACACGACACGAGATAAGACGTTTCGTACTTTGCAGGTCTCGGTATATAATCTACTATTAAAATCTTAAAATATTTTAATAAGGAGCCAACATTTACTTGCACAAGATCCACTTTGAGCAAACACAGATGTGAATTGGTACAGACCTATATGAATTATAGCTCGTGCTTATACTTTATAGTAACACTAACAATAGAATAATAAATTACAAAGCCAAGAATGAAATGAATATAAATATGTACGTTCTATGATTGCTATGAAAATAATAAAATAATTGCTGGAAACTAATTACAACTTACATTTAAAAGGTACATACAAAGACCGTGCATCTTGTTTGTGCCAATACATGAATAAAGTGCTTATTACACTTGGCACAATTAAGGATCATAAATGATTTACAAACCTAATTTGGAATCCTTAATTTCGCCAAGTGTAATACTGTAGCCAAGTGTAATAGTGTAATAATACGCCCTTAAAAATGTGCGAGCTAGCGAGCTAATGATAACAAAATTATGTTTTATTGACATCAAAGCGTATGTTCGGATTCGCCTCCTGCATATATTGTTTATTTTTCTTATAATGATACGTATTCAAAAAGTTGAATTTATATTAAATTGCAACGGTTAACACTCACGTATTTATATCACAATAGGCGTGACATGCACCGTGCATGTGTGACCGTTGCAATTTAATATCAATATGTCTCACGAAAGTTTAAATTATATAGTTGAATTTATGCAAAATTTTGGTGGAGAAATAGAAAAGAGATCATCACTGCAATTTATACTTAACTTATAGGCCAAAAAGTTAAGTATAAAAATTAAAAATACCTAGATATAATTAAAAATAAACTAATCTTAAATAAATCTAAAACTAACTATAAAATAGTGATAGTGACTATTTATTGTCGTATTTTTACTTTAATTAAATCTTTATTCTATTTTTTACCCACAGGTTGGTCAAAATGGAAGCTAGTGGAGGCAGAATACTGCTGGTCTTAACCGTTTTCCTAGCCGTCACGGCTGCAGGTCCTGTGAGATCTATAGCAAATGTAATCAATAACGCGAAGCGTAGTCCTGACTGGTGCCATCCCCTGATCATCGCCCACCGAGGAGCCAGCGGCTACGTGCCCGAACACACACTCGCCGCCTACGGCCTTGCCATCCTCATGGGTGCTGACTATGTCGAACCTGACGTAGTCATGACCAAAGATGGACAGCTCGTGGCGAGGCATGACAATGAGCTGGGTCTCACTACAGACGTTGGTCAGCGCCCCGAGTTCGCCGACCGACACCGAACTCAAACTGTAGATGGAAGTGAGTTGACAGGCTGGTTTACCGAAGATTTCACTCTTGAAGAACTAAAGACATTGAGAGCTATTGAACGTATACCTGAAAATAGACCTGGCAACGCACGAATGGATGGGTCTTTTGACATTCCAACTATTCAGGAAATTATTGATTTGGTGAAAAGCTTAGAAATAAGCCAACATAGAACCATCGGTATATATCCCGAAATAAAACACAGCACTCACTTCCAGCAACTGGGACTAGCTATGGAAACACCTCTTGTGGAACTTTTACACAAAAATGGGTACGAAGGACAAAATGCTCCCATTTACATCCAATCTTTTGAAGTTAACAACCTAAAGGCGCTCAAAAAAATAACTGACCTCCGGCTTTTGCAGCTCTACGGCAGCAATAAATCTGGGCAACCTTTTGATCAAGCCACCCTAGGCACCAGTATAACGTATGGTGGCATGGCTACAGCAGAAGGTCTAAAAGATGTAGCATCATATGCGTATGCAGTCGGCCCCGATAAGAGCTACATCATACCGCGCGACGAGAACGACAACCTCGGCACCCCCACTACGTTCGTGGAGGATGCCCACACGGCGGGTTTGAAGGTGCACCCTTACACTTTCCGAGCTGAAAATCCTTTCCTGCCAGCTGAGTTTCGTAGCAGCGAGCAATCCGACGCAGCTATAGGAGACCTCAAGGCGGAGATTACCGCCTTTCTAGCCACGGGTATAGATGGCTTTTTCAGTGACCAACCCGATATCCCCGCTCGTATGCGAGGGCCATGTCTTTGAAAAATATCGCACAGGAGGACGTAGGTACTAATATTATGGTATTTCACAGTACATACTTAGATCCACTCTGAAGTTATATTTCTGCGTTCATTCATCTCCTCTGTCACTCAGTAATTGTAAGATTGAAGTAATCTTAGAAATCGAAATACATGATGGTATGTATACGTTAGTTTGCGGTGGACCCTCTCGGTGTTTTAATTTAACGAGGTTTTTCAATCGATTACATATTTTATTTACGTAATGGTTTTGTTTGTAAGTATATCTTATTTTTTAAATTTTGATATTATATTCTATGTATGAATCAGAAATACAACAATGTATTTTTTTTAACAACAACATGTGGAAACGTCATCAAATCTTCGTTCAAAACATGTCCAAATCCATAGGCATGATCAAAATGGTACTGTTATTGTCGCAAAAATATATTGAACCAAATTGTTGCATCTATGGACTATTTTAGTAAAATGATGTACTATCGCGCTGAAAATTGTATGAGCAGTTTATGAATAAATTCATTCATAAATTCCCCGTGCACTTTTGAATGTGTGTACCTACAGTCGAAAATACTTATGGCATTAATTGAAGTATTTGAAATTAATACTTTTTTCGTTAGTGGCCTCAATTAATTAAATATGACATTCATCAATTTGTAAATATTTTAAATCCTAATAAATAATTATGGGGTCGGTTTCTATATCTAACAGATATTTAAATTGATACCCTGAATAAAAAAAGGAAGTAAACCTTCCTATTTACATGTTAATCCTTTATTAGTTTTGACGGCCCGGCAAATGTCACTGTGTCTCGACCACGAGTTGCTATAGATTTCGACATGTTAGCTACAGTTGCATCCCGCTTCCACCCGCAAGTGCGAGCAAGATGCACTGACAGTGCGTTGACGTAGACGCCAGCAACTATAGATTTAAATTTAAAATGATGTTGCATACCTACCTATACAACCCAACCGTTTACTTACTTCAAATCCCTGCGATCTGACTAATTATAAATAAATATTTGTTACCTACTGTCGCCTAGCGCGATATTCCACCCTTAGTTTTACTTATTTGCCCTTTAATTTGCTGCAAAAGTAGAGTTAGCTAAAACAGCTACCAACTCAACACTTTAAAACGGATTTATCGCGTTTATTAATACCATGACCTTAGGTTTCGAGCCTTTTACAGCACTCGTTATCACAGGGAGTGGGATGATGCCAAACCCAATTTTTTTTAATTGTTTTTTTGTATGTAAGTAGTTTGTAGTTTGTCGCGGGGATCGCGGTAACAGAAGACAATATTATATAAATTATAATTTATATTGCGAATCAGTTGTCGAATCGACACTTTAAGGGATGACTCACACTAGAACGGGACGGGACGGAGCGGGACGGGACAATCTGTCAGTTTCTATAGAAAACGTCACGTGACATCCGAGGGTTCCGAGCTATTACGTGGTTCTTTCTATAGAAATTGACAGATCGCCCCGTCCCGTCCTAGTGTGACTCATCCTTAACAAGCGGAATAGTGGAAGTGATTATGCACTTTTATCTCAGGAGTCTTTCGTTCTGTTCGTCGGATCATACTACTTACTCTTGAAGTCTTGATTCACCACCCCATTCCCTTGGGTATCGATGAAGTTGACTGCGGGATATGGGATTAAGTGTAGTGTGGGCGATGGGAACCTGATACTGCAATGTTGTTATTATCAAAAGTAGCAATAAAAGTGGTGAATTCTATTTAAAAAAATTATACCCAAATTAGTTGTTTTTTATTTTCTCCTTCATACATACTTTCGCCCCCTTTTCACCCCTTAATGGTTAATTTATTTGGACAACAATCAACAACTTCAAAATGAAGAGTGCCCAAGGAACAATCTTGTCAAGCGGCGTCCCTGACATAAAAGTGCTGATTTTCTCCATGCATTTCTCTCACTATTGCCTTTGTTACCTAAGGGTTGCCACACACGTCCGGAATCAGAGTATGAATTTATAATATGAATTCATACTCTGATGCCCGTTTGCCAGCCACACACGGCCGGAATCAGATGAATCTGAGAGATTTATAATCTGAGAATATCAGAACGTGCGTGATCAATAGCTAAATTGTATGACTATGTGCGTTATGAATTCATAATACCTATGAATTTCATACTCTGATTCCGGACGGGTGTGGCGTGGCGACCCTAACTACCCTAAGTCTATAGGCTCTATACGTTACGGCTCAAGGTGTGTCAAATATGTTCACATTTTTCATTCATCTCACCTACTCATTTTTAAATTTCATTTATTTTTATAAATTAACATAAAATATCGCTACCAATTTTTTAAGAAACTAAAATGTCCAAACCATACTTTTTTATTATAAACCCCTAGTTTGGATTAAACACTTATGAAATGTACATTTTCAGCCCTCCGGTCGGTAAGCGCCACTTTACGCAAAACTAAATTGCCGCCTGCCGGCTCCGTCGGGCTGAAAAATGGTATACAAACCTCGGCCTGTAAATGGGAAATCCGAGGCGTTTCCCACTTACACGGCCTTGGTATGTAATCTACTATTATTTTATATGATTTTTATTTAAGATAAGTACTAGTATGAAATCAAGTTAAATCAAGAAATCAAGTCAAGGGTAGTGTTAAAAAAAAACAGTTTTAAATCGAAAACTAATAATAGTAGTTTTTGTGATTGTATATACCTAATGAAAGGTATTGAAATTGGAGTGTGGGTTTCATAATAACATCACACGAGTGTTTTAATGCCTAATTATTTACAATTACATACATATAATATACACACATATCATGACATGACTCTCCATGATGCGTTCATAGCGCATATTTATATATATATATATATATATATCGACCGCCATTGCGACTTTCGGAAATAAAAACTTTTCTGAGCCTATAGGTACCACGTAACAAAAAAGTTTATTATTATTATACAATTTTGAACGCATTATTAAGGGCTAATGATATGTGGGTATATAAATGCATTAATCATATGCATACAATTGACGTAAATCGCGTGGAATATTGGTAACGATCTGCTTATACATGGTGTCCGGTAATTAATGGACAACCTTCTGACCAAGCCTCCCGTCAAAACTGAAAACATCAAAGTCATAAACCCGTCCTTCACTTCCTCACCAAGTAAAGGAAGTAACAAAAAGAGATGTATATATGTATGTTATTTCTCCGATTCCTTAGGTTGAAAACAGTTTTACTGATCTCTTTTGATGCAATTCGTCCAAGCAGCCAAATTAAACACATCGTTGTAATTTGGTAGCCGGTATCAGTCGCATATTTTGATAGTGGATTTTACAAATGTCGTAAGAGGCACGTAATCAAGTTAGACTTACGACATTTGAGAAATTCACTGCCAATTTCTAGATCGCTCCAAACTGTTCTCATTTGACAGTTATCGTACTACTTCCACGCTTTAGTTATTCCTCCCGCCTCCGTGCTTCTCACCACGAATAGGGCACCTTATACTGGTCCAGAAAAAATCGACTTTGAGGTTTAATAAAACTCCCCTGGTTTTCGAGATAGGTATTCGCACTTTTGTTATTTTTCCATTTTTGCATTCTTATTTCACTGTAATGATCGTACATGCCACAAATGAAAATATGTTTATGATCCGCTTGCTCTGCAGTAACTAGCTGCCCTTTTTGGGCTTTTTGATAGGTACATGTTTTTGATGACAATTATGTTTAAAAGTATAAAAGAATGTAAAAGTGTAAAAAAATTATGTTTCAATTAATTTCACAGATGATGTATTTCTGTTGCCGCTATACCTACGGCATTACTTTCGGAGGTATTGAAATTATGCAGGTGTCCGTTTAATTTAATTCGGAGCTTTCAAATACCTTTCCAGCCTTCTGTTTACCTTAGAAAGGATAAATTTTCTTCTTTTAAATAATGGCATCTGTCCGAGAGTTAGACATTTTTTCCAATGTCAAGTATTATCAAAATATCAGTATATTATGTAAATAGAATAGTATATTGCCACTTGGCGACGTTGTTCGGTACTCGTAATGAGGACTACCGCGTACCGCGAGTCGTTTTTCCGCCAGGGGCGCTAGTGAACGTGCGTGGGTCCTGCGGGAACATTTCAAACGTCTCTTTGACAATTCTCTCATACTGATACAGGGCCCACGCATGAGTGGCGCCGTCTGGTGAGCGACAATACGGTAGCTCCCATTGGCCTCGGTATTGAATAAAATTTCATGAAATTGTCTAAAGTGTCTATGTGTAGCCCCTCATTCACGGCAGTCCGCCGGCACTCCGGCATGGCTGGATGTAGCGGACACACGGTGTGCAAGTGGCCCAGCCTGGCAGTCCAATTCGCACTTATTCGTTGAAAGATGCGCAGCGCTGCGTTTTAGCGCATACACTGCATGCTTACCACGAACATCGAAAATTGGCATTGACGGGAAAACCTCTTTAGCCCCTCATTCACGGCAGTCTGCCGGCACTCCGGCATGGCTGGATGTAGCGGACACACGGTGTGCAAGTGGCCCAGCCTGGCAGTCCAATTCGCACTTATTCGTTGAAAGATGCGCAGCGCTGCGTTGTAGTGCATACATTGTACTCGAATTTTAAAAATCGCCATCTCGTATGTCGTATTTAGTAATGAATAATTAATATTTTATACATTACCGCAATTCTCAATTGTTTGTTACTGTAATTTGGTGCAATTCGGACTGCAAGGGGGTGGGTGGAGCTAGCAGGATGTTGCCGGACGGCACGCATCCGGCAATGACATTCACGGTACTTTATTACGTGCCGGAGGTGCCGGCGGACTGCCGTGAATGAGGGGCTTTTGTCACTCCAATATGCAAGTGTGACAGGGATGGAGATACAAATCCGCAATCGTTCGATTTTCGTGGTAGAGGCCCTGTCCTCGAATTAAAAAAATGCCGCCATCTCTTATGTCATTTTTAATAATGAATAATTAATATTTTTTGCATTGCCGCATTTCTCAATTGTTTATTACCGTAATTTAGTGCAATTCGGACTGCAAGGAGGTGGGCGGAGCTAGCAGGATGTTGCCGTACGGCACGCATACGGCAACGACATTCACAATGCTATATTACGTGCCGGAGGTGCCGGCGGACTGCCGTGAATGTGGGGCTTTACCCCACGTTATGTTGATGGCAACATTGAATGAATGGAAATGTCCAGGTTCAGCTCACTCACTCATTTCAGTTCACTTCAGTTCAATTCATTCGAGTCAATCAGACGGTTCAGCACGCCTACCACGAACATCGAAAATTGGCATTGACGGGAAAACCTCTTTGTCACTCCAATATGCAAGTGCGACAGAGATGGAGATACAAATCCGCAATCGTTCGATTTTCGTGGTATGGGCCCAGACATTATCTTTGTAATGCATTAATTATTGTTTAAGACTTGTCTATTTCTGTCTGCTTACTGCCAAACGTTTGCTGATGTGATATTGGCATTCCGGTTTTGTTTAACATTTTACCGAAATGTAAGCAGTAAGATTTATATAAAATTCCTTTCAGATATGTTAAGGCAATCTTTAAAATTCAGGAAGACAATAACAATAATATGTTTTTTGTCTTTACGTAAGTATATCTGGTTATTTTTTATGATAAGATGATAATTAGAGGAATGTGGATAGAAAATTATACTTATCGATATGACACTTCTACATCGTCTCATGGGATGTTTTTGAGACCGTTTGACGGACAATGCCTCTTTTTTTTCAGTGTTTTTATTATTTCTTATTCTTACAAAGGATAAACATGAAGGGACACGCCAAGATAACCAAAGACTAACCGTCAATTCACCAGAGTTGACTTATGCCCAGATAAAAGGAATACCCAATAGGTTTGAGAATATAAACATGGAGATTCCTGATAAAAAAATACTGCCAAATGATGAAGATGATAGTACAAAACGTCAGCTACAGGAAGCGAAAGCTAGAATAGAACAATTAGAGAAGAAAATTGCTATATTAGAGGGAAGGATACCACAAAAATATCCTGAAGTAAAATACTTGGGTTACAAAGAGAGAAGACGCATATTGGTTAGTTAACCCTTATGTATTAAAAGCTTTTATTTAACTTGCAATGTATGTTTGTTTGTTAGGGTCGAATCTTGCAAGCAAAATTTGACTAAGTTCTCTTTATTTGAGTAAGCTGAAACGTCACATGCTTATGTAGGTTGGATGACAATACTTAATTTGTGATAAGTATCTTATTACTTTAATTCAACCACTTCATGGAAAATCAAATGAAGCTGTATATTAGCAGTGGCGGAGTGTATTTTGGGCAATCCGGTGCAGATTTAGCTTCCTTTTTCTTTGACTTGTCAAGAAATAATGTGCTAGATTGGGTCACAGTAGTGGAAGTGTCCAGGGAAGTGGACAGGAATCGGGTTCTATTTATGTCCTGCCACTATGCATTAGTCTTTATAGATTGCAATTAAACATTTGCATTGCAAACCATAAGGAGGACCTGTTATTATAATATTTGACAATCAAATTTAGTTATGCATAAGCCTGTACATGTTTCTGTAAATTTAAGGTTTTTATGTACTTATTCTTAGTGACATTAAATTAATTTAAAAAAATTGCTACCTGCATGTATTCCTATGTTTTGATTTCAGGTAACAGGTGGAGCTGGTTTTGTAGGGTCCCATCTAGTAGATGTCCTTATGATGCGAGGCCATGAAGTAATAGTTGTTGACAATTTTTTTACTGGGCGTAAGCGCAATGTTGAGCATTGGTTTGGTCATCGTAACTTTGAAATGATTCACCATGACATAATCAACCCACTGTATGTTGAGGTATGCTCTCTTTGCAATTACTTTCTTATTTATTTAAGCTTTCATGTTTAAAAAACTCATTTGCAAGCAGACAAAGCAGAGAAGCTATAGGTTGTGTGACTACTGTCTGAGAAAAAATCAACCCACATATAAAACAGAATACATATATATTATGTATATGATACCCACAGATAATTATGAATATTAAATTCCAGGCTTGAATTGACTACTAATTTACCTGACTACGGGCAGGGACTGACTTAGACCATAGTGTCAACTATGCTTTATGGCTTGGTCAGTGAAAAGAAGTGGACCAGACTTAAGAAAAAAAATCCATAGTTTTATAATTGTTTTGCTTGATAACTATTCTTTTATTTTAGGCTGATGAAATATACCACTTAGCTAGTCCTGCCAGTCCACCTCATTATATGCAAAATCCAGTAAAGACAATTAAAACGAATACCTTAGGGACTATCAATATGTTAGGTAAGTTTGTAAAGCTGAAAAAAAATATTTAGATAATTAATGTATGGAATAAATTGCTAATGTTTAAACTTGCTATTACAGGGTTGGCTCGTAGAGTGGGAGCAAAAATTTTAATTGCCAGTACATCTGAAGTATATGGTGATCCCATGGTTCACCCTCAACCAGAGTCATATTGGGGACATGTCAATCCAATAGGTAAGTCTAAACATAGATTATTATATCATTAATCATACATTTTGTAGCTATTTTGGTGCAACATAGTAGAAATTCTACAAAAAATGTAGGAAAGTGATCAATTTTATGGTACATATGTCTGTTATTAACTCTCATTGGCTATCCCAGCTAGAATCGGGCATACAGATGCTTTTAACAACGCAACAATGCTGCACAAAAATTACTACAAAATTTACCATCACTTATTATAATAGGCTAGACGAAAAAGATATCTGATTAGTCCATCTGTTAGATTATTAAAAAATATTCGACACATATTTTTTCTTTTGTTAGTCAAATGAAAATCGACGGAAATACAGTGCATTAAAATTTCGCGTGATGTCACAATTAGGTACGATTCTTACCTCTAAAGTGACGTCACTTAGAGGTAACCCCCCACCCCGGAACTTTCATGCTCTGTATCGTCGTCAATTTTAGTTATCTTGAAACAGGAAAAAACACGTGTCTAATAAATTTGGATAATCTAACTGACGGACTAAATAGAATAATACTTTTTCAACCTAGTCGTCATCCCTATTAGTGATGCAATGGATAGGTTTTTACTAGTTTTGTGTATATTTTCGTATCCATCAAATACTAAAATTCATAGATGTTTTTATATCATTATGTTGTATTTGAAAACCACGGTTGTTTTGTGGAATCGTGTGGTTTAAGGAAAAACAAACTAAAAAAAAATACTCATTGCCAAAGCAAGGAAAGTTTTGATTACTTTTTCTCAACTTTGCAATACATTCGAGTATACTTTATAAGCATGGATATATTGTATTGTTATTTAAAAAATTACTCAATTACATTTTAAATTATCATCCAGTTTGCAAAGTCCATTTGTAAGCATTTGTATCGGAAAAACAGTCTTGCCCCTAGTTATCTGGCGACGACTGTATATGCATTTTTTTTTTATCTTGGGTAGATGGCGTCACTGATGCAGCAGGTCTTGATCAGTCTGATCATTTCAGACGAACGCGATTTTGTATTAGACGTTATCTTGCCTCTGGTTTTATTTATTCATGGTGAATAATAATAATTTCAAATAAATATTATGTTTTAGGGCCAAGAGCGTGTTACGATGAAGGCAAGAGAGTTGCAGAAACATTGGCTTATTCATACGCAAAACAAGAGAATGTGTCCGTGAGAGTTGCTAGAATCTTCAATACGTACGGGCCGAGAATGCACGTGTCCGATGGCCGCGTAGTCTCTAACTTTATCATGCAGGCTTTGCAAAATTTAACCATTACTGTAAGTGAAATCTACAACTTGGTAAGATGGAAAACTTGCGTTACGCCCAGATGCGAGCGAGACGTTCTAACGTTTAATGCATGACGCACCTAATTAAATATGAATACATCAACAATTGTATTAATAGATATAAGCGTTGGTGGAGCAGCAGTAAGGCGTACGGCTTTCAGTCGCGGATTCAAATCCTGCCGGTTCGTACCAATGAGTTTTTCGGAACTTAAGTACGAAATATCATTTGATATTAAATTTGCCAATCGAATTTACCTTTTCGGTGAAGGAAAATATCGCGAGGAAACGACTAATACCAATAAGGCCTATTTACCCTCTGGGTTGTTAGGTCAAATAGTGGCCGCATTCGTAAGACTACGCGACAAAGCGGACCCCAAGCTCCCTGAGCCGTGAAATAAAACGGAAAAACACTAGGAAGAAGAAGACATCAGCAATAGTATCATTGTACTCACATAAGGGTATTTTACAACAAATACACCATTGATATTCATGGGAGTTTTCTAAGTATAAATACACCATCTTTCATCATTATCTCAGTTTGATCCACATAAAGCGGTTTTATTTTTATTTTTTCAGGTGTATGGTAATGGAAAGCAAACCAGATCATTCTGCTACGTCTCAGATCTAGTAAATGGTCTGCTGTCGCTGATGACATCGAGTTATACTCTGCCAGTCAATATAGGAAATCCTGTAGAGCATACAATAGAAGGTAATTTCAATACATGGTTACAGAATACTCACGAAAATACCAAAGTTCCCTTTGTTCCTAATGGATCCGATCATCAGATCAGAAACAAATTTCAATCGGACCAGCCCTGCAAAATCGATTCTCCCTACGAAATCTCATCAAAATTGATTCATAATATGTGCACACGCTTTCAAAAGTGCATGGGTAATTAATGAATTAATTTATCCATAAACTGCCCATGCAGTTATCAACGATAGCACATGGAGCAATCACGTGACATACAAAAACAAAACAAAAAATTCCTTCTAAGCCCATTCTTGTGGCACCTTGTTTTTATGAGGCTCCCTATTATACATAGAAAAGTTCTATGTAACAGTTCACACCGGACAGTTAACTCCGGGTTACTTGGCTTGGCTAACCCCGGTTGGTGCAGGTGGCGCTAATTATGTACATTGTTTGTGTTCCAGAATTTGCAATGATTATAAAGAATATAGTCCCTGGTTGCCGGAGCACGGTGGCGACAGGCGCGGCTGTGGAGGACGACCCGCAGCGTCGAAGACCTGACATCACTCTCGCCGAAATGCAGCTTAACTGGTCTCCTAAGGTACGCGTATCATCACAGTATAAGTAATGGCATTGAAGTACTGATGGTAGCGATTTGTCTCAGGTTTAAAGCCTAGGTCCTAGCAATGAACTATGTTACCTACTAAAACTTATGTACGAAACATCATTTTCATATCTCATGCATTGTGTTAACCTATGAAGCGAGTGGAAAAAGATACGATTCCGCCCTAGGGCATTTTACTTTTAAGAATACCGCGACTGAAATGGGTGCCATTCATCCCGTTAATCTACATCTACGATTCATATATTTACCAATCGCTTTTCGGTGAAGGAAAACATCACGAGGAAAGTGGAAGCTAATCGCAATAAGGCCTAGTTTCCCCTCTGGAATGGAAGGATGGCAGTCGTTTTCGTAGAGAGGGGCTATTCTAGGGTTGTCTAGCGGCTCTTCTGCGGGCTTGCTGAGTCTTGACAATAAACCAATAAAAGGCTAGGAAGATGGTGATTGAAGTATTGAAGGTAGCTCGTCGTTAATTCAATATTGCTCCGAATGCGATTACGCTTAGATAGCCTATGTCCTACATTTACCGATTAACCGATTTCATGAATAAGTACCTATGTATAATGTACAGTTGACGTCAACAACAACAAAAATTGTGTACAGTATATGAGACAGATTATAAACAGAACAGAACATTGGCGCATTAAGTGAACACATGAAACTGTCATGTACAGTCGCGAACAGGGATTGTTGAGCCACTTGCCATTTTTCGTTGTTTGGCAGTGTAATAAATGATCGACGTTATCAATAAATTACAGTTGACATTTACCATACCGATTTGCATTACAAGTTATAAAGTTTAAAGTTTAAAGTTAGAAATATAGTTCGCTTACGTTTCGCTGTCAATGGAACTTCCTAACAATGTGAACAAACCACCATATTGATAGTAAAAATAATAAATAAATATTATAGGACATTCTTACACAAATTGACTAAGTCCCGCAGTAAGCTCAAGAAGGCTTGTGTTACGGGTACTCAGACAACGATATATAAACGAGGGCTGGTTGAAAACAATCCGAAACCACGATTAAAAAAATAGATTGAAAAAAATACTTTTGCTACAAACGTCATTTGCAATCTTTTACGAATACGATTAATGCAATTTCATGAGAATTTAGTTGTTTAATTAATACAATATTCTAATTTAAAGAAAAGTCGTTGATTTTCGTGGAAATGGCGAAAACCGAGGTAGTTTTGTTTAAAAGGAAAATCAGCTACATTAAAAAAAAAAGTTAGATCGTGTCTTAGGAGATTCTTCACCATCGTTGAGCACTAAGCACTATCCACACTTGGGTGGTGGATTTCAAACGAGGAAGACAGCTGCAATGATACTCCGCGTAGTTACTAATGAGCTTGATGTTAGCAAAAGGTACCCAAACGCCTTATGCCTACGCCTTTATCGATTGTTGATAAGGTTAATTCCCAAAATAATATTTATAGCATTAGCACCTTATCGGCTGCCTACAAATACCTTTTACTTTAAAAAAAAAACACAATTTACGAATATATTACATATTACAATGTTATGGCGTTATTCATAGACGCACATCAGACACAGTTTAGCTAACTGGCTAATTGTCCCAAATAACTGATGACAAGAATGTTTGTCAAATATTGAAAACGTGACCAAAAACGCAAAGATGTCAACTGTCATTGATAAAATTGAAATCGAAATTAATAAATGATTATTACGTGAATTATTTTCTTTTGTAACATTATAATCCAAGACGTATCCACACACCACATCTCTTAAGAGGGGGCAGAGTGTTTTCAACGTAAACGACAGTTACGGTTAAGACTGTGGCGTCCTCAATTATTTGCAAAGACATACAAGATGCATGTAATTATTATCTCAAAGAGTGTGTCTACCATATTCGTATATTTATAATCTACAATAATGTACAGTTTAGTAAATATGTCTACGCAAAGACGCAGCAAAATTGAGAAAAACGCGTGTCAGCGTTTATGCCAAAGTGAATGAAAAATCATTTGCTTTATTTTTAAAAACTAACTCTATCCAATCTCAAATATACAAGCTACTGAATTCGTATAGTCTTATTACATACTACTGGTTCATTAATTAATTATGATTTTTTTAAAACGTCCTAAAAATCCGCCATACAAAATTACTATGGAATCTGATCGTTGAAATATAACAAGTGAGCAACACTCGAAATAGTCAGTCGGCCCCGAATGTTCGAAGCGACACCACGTCTCTCTGCGGAGCGTCTACATCTTGAAATAAATCGATGTTCATTGTGTACGTATACTGCGTTATAGGTAGCAAAACGGTATAAGAATTTTTTTACCATTTTTTGTGTTTCCAAAGGAAATAGGCAATAGCAACCAGTTCAAAATGAATGACATACAGAGTTAGTTTCGTTTATACCTCATTGTATATAGTGTCACTTGGACCGTAGAAGATGTCCAAGGTCTGATGACGGAGTAGAAAGGTGGCCACCGGAACTCAGGAAGTAGTTGATGTAATACCCCCGTGTTTGGACTCATTTGTATTGTTTTGGCGGGCACTTGGACCGTGACTGGTGTCCAAGGTCTGATGATGAAGCAGAAAGATGACCACCGGAACTCAGGAAGTAGTTGATGTAATACCCCCGTGTTTGGGCTCGTTAGGTTTGTTCTGGTGAGCACTTGGACCGTGAGTGGTGTCCAAGGTCTGATGATGGAGCAGAAAGATGACCACCGGAACTCAGGAAGTAGTTGATGTAATACTCCCGTGTTTGGGCTCGTTAGGTTTGTTCTGGTGAGCACTTGGACCGTGAGTGGTGTCCAAGGTCTGATGATGGAGCAGAAATATGACCACCGGAACTCAGGAAGTAGTTGATGTAATACCCCCGTGTTTGGACTCATTTGTATTGTTTTTGCGGGCACTTGGACCGTGACTGGTGTCCAAGGTCTGATGATGGAGCAGAAAGATGACCAGCGGAACTCAGGAAGTAGTTGATGTAATACCCCTGTGTTTGGGCTCGTTAGGTTTGGTTAGGCGAGCACTTGGGCCGTAGGTGGTGTCCAAGGTCTGATGATGGAGCAGAAAGGCGGCCACCGGAACTCAGGCAGTAGTTGATGTAATACCCCCGTGTTTGGAGTCATTTGTATTGTTTTGACGAGCACTTGGATCGTGAGTGGTGTCCAAGGTCTGATGATGGAGCAGAAAGGTGTCAACCGGTACTCAGGAACCAGTGGGTGGAATACCTTCGTGTTCAGCCTCGTAGATTTTGTTTTGACGAGCACTTGGGCTATACATGGTGTCCAAGGTCTGATGGTGGAGCAGTAAAGTGTCAACTGGTACTCAGGAACCAGTTGATAGAATACCTTCGTGTTTAGACTCGTTAGTTTTGATTCGACGAGCACTTGGGCCATGCATGGTTTCCAAGGTCTGATGATGGAGCAGATATTTACAAATATATTAAAAAATTATAAATTATATTTATTACATTAATATTTATAAATTTTGTAAGGTTGACTCCGATTTGGATAAAAATCGATATCTGAGGATCCGGCGGGGTGATTAACATGAATCTTGAGTCAAATTTGTTAAATATTGTTTAAACCGACGCCATCTTGGATTTTGTAAGATAAACTCCGATTTGGATAAAAATCGATATCTGACGATCCGGCGGGGTCCTTACCATGAATCCAGAATCAAAATCGTAAAATACTGTAAAAAGCGACGCCATCTTGGATTTTGTGCGATAAACTCCGATTTGGATAAAAATTGATATCTGAGGATCCAGTGGGGACCATGACATGAATCCAGGATCAATATTGTAAAATATTGTAAAAACCGACGCCATCTTGGATTTTGTAAAATCAACTCCGATTTGGATAAAAATCGATATCTGACTATCCGGCGGGGTCCTTAACATGAATCCAGAATCAAAATCGTCAAATATTGTAAAAAGCGACGCCATCTTGGATTTTGTGAGATTAGCTCCGATTTGGATAAAAATCGATATCTGAGGATCCAGCGGGGTGATTAACATGAATCTTGAGTCAAAATTGTAAAATATTGTTAAAACCGACGCCATCTTGGATTTTGTAAGATCAACTCCGATTTGGATAAAAATTGATATCTGACGATCCGGCGGGGTCCTTAACATGAATCCAGAATCAAAATCGTAAAATATTGTAAAAAGTGACGCCATCTTGGATTTTGTGAGCTTAACTCCGAATTGGATAAAAATCGATATCTAAGGATCCGAAGGAGTGATTAACATGAATCCAGAGTCAAAATTGTAAAATATTTTAAAAACCGACGCCATCTTGGATTTCGTAAAATCAACTCCGATTTGGATAAAAATCGATATCTGACTATCCGGCGGGGTCCTTAACATGAATCCAGAGTCAAAATTGTAAAATATTGTTAAAACGGACGCCATCTTGGATTTTGTAAGATCAACTCCGATTTGGATAAAAATCGATATCTGAGGATCCGGCGGGGTCCTTAACATGAATCCAGAATCAAAATCGTTAAATATTGTAAAAAGCGACGCCATCTTGGACTTTGTGAGATTAGCTCCGATTTGGATAAAAATCGATATCTGAGGATCCGGCGGGGTGATTAACATGAATCCAGAATCAAAATCGTAAAATATTGTAAAAAGCGACGCCATCTTGGATTTTGTGAGATCAACTCTGATTTGGATAAAAATTGATATCTGACGATCCGGCGGGGTCCTTAACATGAATCCAGAATCAAAATCGTAAAATATTGTAAAAAGCGACGCCATCTTGGATTTTGTAAAATCAACTCCGATTTGGATAACAATCGATATCTGACTATCCGGCGGGGTCCTTAACATGAATCCAGAATTAAAATCGTAAAATAAAGCAGAAAGCGACGCCATCTTGGATTTTGTGCGATAAACTCCGATTTGGATAAAAATCGATATCTGAGGATCCAGTGGGGACCATAATATGAATCTAGGATCAATATTGTAAAATATTGTAAAAACCGACGCCATCTTGGATTTTGTAAGATCAACTCCGATTTGGATAAAAATCGATATCTGAGGATCCGGCGGGGTCCTTAACATGAATCCAGAATCAAAATCGTCAAATATTGTAAAAAGCGACGCCATCTTGGATTTTGTGAGATTAGCTCCGATTTGGATAAAAATCGATATCTGAGGATCCGGCGGGGTGATTAACATGAATCCAGAATCAAAATTGTAAAATATTGTTAAAACCGACGCCATCTTGGATTTTGTGAGATTAACTCCGATTTGGATAAAAATCGATATCTGACGATCCGGCGGGGTCCTTACCATGAATCCAGAATCACAATCGTAAAATATTGTAAAAAGCGACGCCATCTTGGATTTTGTAAAATTAACTCCGATTTGGATAACAATCGATATCTGACTATCCGGCGGGGTCCATAACATGAATCCAGAATCAAAATCGTAAAATATTGCAAAAAGCGACGCCATCTTGGATTTTGTGCGATAAACTCCGATTTGGATAAAAATCGATATCTGACTATCCGGCGGGGTCCTTAACATGAATCCAGAATCAAAATCGTCAAATATTGTCAAAAGCGACGCCATCTTGGATTTTGTGAGATTAGCTCAGATTTGGATAAAAATCGATATCTGAGGATCCGGCGGGGTGATTGACATGAATCTTGAGTCAAAATTGTAAAATATTGTTAAAACCGACGCCATCTTGGATTTTGTAAGATCAAATCTGATTTGGATAAAAATCGATATATGACGATTCGGCGGGTTCCTAAACATGAATCCAGAATCAAAATCGTAAAATATTGTCAAAAGCGACGCCATCTTGGATTTTTTGAGATTAACTGCGATTTGGATAAAAATCGATATCTGAGGAGCCGGCAGGGTGACTAACATGAATCTTAAGTCAAAATTGGAAAATATTGTAATAAGTGACGCCATCTTTGATTTTGTGAGATTAACTCCGATTTGAATAAAAATCGATATCTGACGATTCAGCGGGGTCCATAACATGAATCCATAGTCAAAATTGTTAAATAATGTCAACACCGACGCCAAATTGGATTTTGGAAAATTATCTCTGATTTGGATAAAAATCGATATCTGACGATTTTTATCCAAATCGGAGTTGATATCACAAAATCCAAGATGGCGTCGATTCTTACCATATTTTCCAATTTTGATTCTAGATTCATGTTAAGGACCCCGCCGGATCGTCAGATATCAATTTTTATCCAAATCGGAGTTGATCTTACAAAATCCAAGATGGCGTCGGTTTTAACAATATTTTACAATTTTGACTCAAGATTCGTGTTAATCACCCCGCCGGATCCTCAGATATCGATTTTTATCCAAATCGCAGTTAATCTCACAAAATCCAAGATGGCGTCGGTTTTAACAATATTTTACAATTTTGACTCAAGATTCATGTTAATCACCCCGCCGGATCCTCAGATATCGATTTTTATCCAAATCGGAGCTAATCTCACAAAGTCCAAGATGGCGTCGCTTTTTACAATATTTAACGATTTTGATTCTGGATTCATGTTAAGGATCCCGCCGGATCGTCAGATATCAATTTTTATCCAAATCAGAGTTGATCTTACAAAATCCAAGATGGCGTCGGTTTTAACAATATTTTACAATTTTGACTCAAGATTCATGTTAATCAACCCGCCGGATTCTCAGATATCGATTTTTATCCAAATCGCAGTTAATCTCACAAAATCCAAGATGGCGTCGCTTTTTACAATATTTAACGATTTTGATTCTGGATTCATGTTAAGGACCCCGCCGGATCGTCAGATATCGATTTTTATCCAAATCGGAGTTAATCTCACAAAGTCCAAGATGGCGTCGCTTTTTACAATATTTAACGATTTTGATTCTGGATTCATGTTAAGGACCCCGCCGGATCGTCAGATATAATTTTTTATCCAAATCGGAGTTGATCTTACAAAATCCAAGATGGCGTCGGTTTTTACATTATTTTACAATTTTGACTCTGGATTCATGTTAATCACTCCGTCGGATCCTCGGATATCGATTTTTATCCAAATCGGAGTTAAGCTCACAAAATCCAAGATGGCGTCGCTTTTTACAATATTTTACGATTTTGATTCTAGATTCATGTTAAGGACCCCGCCGGATCGTCAGATATCAATTTTTATCCAAATCGGAGTTGATCCCACAAAATCCAAGATGGCGTCGGTTTTAACAATATTTTACAATTTTGACTCAAGATTCGTGTTAATCACCCCGCCGGATCCTCAGATATCGATTTTTATCCAAATCGCAGTTAATCTCACAAAATCCAAGATGGCGTCGCTTTTTACAATATTTAACGATTTTGATTCTGGATTCATGTTAAGGACCCCGCCGGATCGTCAGATATCGATTTTTATCCAAATCGGAGTTAATCTCACAAAGTCCAAGATGGCGTCGGTTTTTACATTATTTTACAATTTTGACTCTGGATTCATGTTAATCACTCCGTCGGATCCTCGGATATCGATTTTTATCCAAATCGGAGTTAATCTCACAAAGTCCAAGATAGCGTCGCTTTTTACAATATTTAACGATTTTGATTCTAGATTCATGTTAAGGACCCCGCCGGATCGTCAGATATCAATTTTTATCCAAATCGGAGTTGATCTTACAAAATCCAAGATGGCGTCGGTTTTTACAATATTTTACCATTTTGACTCTGGATTCATGTTAATCACTTCGTCGGATCCTCGGATATCGATTTTTATCCAAATCGGAGTCAACCTTACAAAATTTATAAATATTGATATAATCAATATTATAAAAGTGACGTTTTCTGGGTAAAGAAAGATACCACATTGTCGCTTATTGATAAGAATGATAAGGCGCTTCTGTCATAAAGAATCACTTGGAAAACCTTATCAACAGGCGACAATGTGGTACTTTTACCAAGAAAACGAAAACGACACAATTTTTTAACGATTTCATAATATGTGACGTTTTGCGGTGAAAGGTACCTTATGGACGATCGGCGCTTACGCTGTTAACAAAGACGCTGATAATAATGCGCTGCAACGCGACGTAAGCGCCGACCGTCCATAAGGTACCTTTAGCCGTAAATAGCCACATATGAAATCATAAAAAATGTGCTTTTATTTAGAAAAAGGCACTTTGCCATTCTGCCGGTTGTCGATAAGGCGCGAATGTCATAAATATTAGTTTAGAAATGAACCTTATCAACAACCGACAGAATGGTACCTTTCTTTAGTACTAAATACAAACACAAATAATAAAATCATTTGGAAAAACCGAACAAATATTAGGTGAATTAATACAATATCTGTATCAAAGGATTATAAAAATGAGGAATTCTAAGATTTCTAAGTTATAACCTTTTAACGCCCGAATAATGACGCGCCGGTGTAGTAGTGTGCGTGCGCGCACGCACACAGATAGCGAGCAGTGCGGGGCCGCTAAATGCCTATTTCGTGTCCGCGGCAAACACTCTGCCCGCTCTTAAACATATTTTCAAGGCTGATATCCTTGTATTCTCGTATAGCGGGGTTGATGCGTAAACCCGTAAAAATTGTCGTTTTTAAATTTTTGTCTCTTTCGCACTCGTGAAATATTCATATAAAGATGGCATCTCTTTTGCTCACTTAGTTACTCTTTATACGTGTCCGTTGTCCTTATTTGTCAGTTTGATATTTGCCTTTGATAGAAAGGGAGAATACGTCTGTTAACTTTTGTACTTTTAATAAGGGGGTTAGTAATTACTTGCCGAGTAAGACCTAGTTAGGCGCGAATTAGACCAGTAAAGTTCACTTGGGTTAAAGTGTAAAGCGTGCAGTACCACAAGTTCACAAGTCCAACTTGTATCTCTCCTATTCACCTACTTTGATTCTGACAGGCGCCGATACTAGGGTGAACTTTCGTTAGCGTGATCTATTGCGCTTACGGAGCCATCTAGCGGTGGCCAGCGGAACTACTTCCCGTAGTGCAGTCAAGTTGATGCAGTGGTTGCGCTAGCGCCGCTTACATTAGCTGGACATTAGATGTCGTAAGTCGTTAGTAGTGTGGCGTTACATTACGAAAAATAATGTTACTTAGTTTAATCTGCCAAATGTACAAATCAATTAATGGCAACCCATTATACTTAAATACTTGCGTATTTTTTTGCATGCAATTCATTTTCCCACCCTCACGTCGCAATAATTAAAATACGCAAGTAGATCTCGGACTCACCTGACATTAATCTAATACCGATTGGTATTATTATTTGATTGGAAGTAAAAAAAAACTTGCAAATTAATAATAATAATCATAATTATTTTCTATTTTACAGGTTTCCCTAGAGGAAGGATTACAGAGAACTATCGACTATTTCAGAGAAGAATTGTCAAGAACGACTTTCTATAACAATCAAACATATATGGACACCAAAATTAAAGGTCCTCATTAAGACATACATTAGATATATGGATTATAATTACAATAATGGATTTTTGTAAATGTGATATTAAACTATTGACTGTACAATGTTTCATATGTTGTGTTTTTAATAATAATGATTCAATATAAATAAAATATCATGGTTTTAAAAGTTTTTTAATTTTTCTTAGCTTCTCAAAGCTAGACCCCTGTTCGTTGGACCATCTTTGTTGTTGGACCTTACTATTGTTTTTAAACTAGTGGTGAAAGAGCTGCATTGTGTATGTTTTAGGAAATAGGGATTGTGTAAAAAAAAAAATTGACAGAATGTCTAAATTATTAAGTAATGGTTAGGCAACAAAATTGGATAAAATTTCAAAATACCTGATTTCAACTTTGTAATACTTACACTAAGCTTAGTCATGATTGAATGAACATGCATCATAATTATTGAACTGTCAATGCACTTGTTAATGCTTTGTCTGTACTAACTATAAACTTAATGGAATAAGTTAAAAAAAATATGTTTGTTCAGACTTGTTTGAATTAATTTACAGGAACTTCGTAAGATAATAATTGACTAGTCCTTCAAGTTTTGACATTGCCAGGAATATTTTTTTTATTCCGGCTAGACAAATGATGAAGTGAATTGCAACATTGACTTGGTTGCGAATTCCACTTATATTCATAGGCGCCTCTTTCAACAACCTCATTTCTGCATAAGTTCTCTCCCTTTGAGTCAACCAAAGCCTTGTACATTTGGAACATATCTTGGGTAGTCTGTTTATGCCTTACTAGCAAATGATTTAAGCACCCTCGCGAAATCCATTCAGTGTCAAATCTGATGTCATGAACTCTGTTGATTCCATCTAATGGGGCAGTCCAAACTCCCATAGATATATCCTCAGATCTATATACACTGAAAAAGGTAATTAGATTAGCACAAATCAAATAACAATAAGATTAAGTATATAAAAATATTTTCTTGAACTGAGAAAACAAGCATACTGGCTATTTATAGTTTTACCTTAGTAAGTCTGCATTTTTGGCAATGAAGTCTACAATATTGCGAGAGACAACATAACCACCACCAAGTGCATATGGCAGATAGTTGTCACACAAGAACCAGTCTTGTTCTTGCCATTTGCCCTTCATCTGAACTCGGGCATGCCCATTGAAATATCCCCAATACAGGCCTTGGTATTGGTTAGTACCTGTCTGGAGGAAGAGGATTCTATAAATTTTAACTAGACTAGATTTTGTAAATTACATACTTAAATTAATTTTATGTGGGAAAGGAGAAATTATGTAAAGTGAACAAATGGTTATTTTATGAGTTGTCATTTTAAGCATACTAACCAATGGTTGGCTCTTTGTAACAATAGTTATTTTGTATTAAGATTAAATCTGGAGCTTTAATTATCATTTCAACATAATTTAAGCTTTTTTAAAGTAGTTTTTTTATTATTATTACAGTATTATAAGATTTAAAATCAGCAGGAGAACATGACATGGAAAAGAGAAAATACCATTTAAATTGCGATAAAAAATAATGGCAAAAAATAAAAATACAACCTATATTTTATTCTTACCAGGCCTTTACTGGAAATATGTGTGTTGAGAGTATATGAATTCATCTGAGGAGCAAAAGCTTCCAAATCCTTTACTATTAAGTCAACTCGAACAAATGAGTCATCGTCACATTTAATTATGTACTTTAGATCCTTTACATTTTCATGGAACCATACAAAAGATAATTTCATTTTCATAGCCAAATTCTCATATTTATCTATTAAGTTGTCCAACAAGATCATATCGTTGCTCCTAGTACTTTCTATCTTTAACATGTCTACTTTTTGAGTACTCAATCCTTTAATGCCAACCACGAAATACACTTTGATGAAGTCATGATAGCCTCGCTTTTCAGTCCAACTGTGTTTCCATTCATAAAGTCGTTCTCCATTCTCAACAAATATATTTGACACAAAATTTGCCCAGGTACTACGGATTACATTGCGCCGTTCCTCGTTCAAAGGACTGGTTAAAACTAGGACCGCGTATTCAATAGTACTGGTAGAAGTTTGCCGATCAGATGCTGCGACTTGAGTATTTACAGCATTAGCACAATCAATTCGTATGAAAAACAATGCTATTCCACAACCAATACAAAAGAAAAATATACTAACGCGTATCATACTCTTGTGCCTTTTGATAAATATTGCCACCATTATAATACTTGTCTAGTGATCATTCAAGATGTAAAAGCATTTCAATATTAATTATTTCCAGTGTAGCAAAGCCAAAAAATATGTTAACTCTGCTATGCCAAGTCTAGTGATTCAAATAATGCAATGCAAAAGATAATCTCCCAAGTCCAACCCTAATCTGACTACTGTCTTCTGTTCTGTCTATTCTATCTGTCAACCACTGTCAACTTGTTTTTTTTTTTTTTTTTTTTTTTTTTAATTTATTAAGAGCATTGGCAACGAGGCCATCAGCTCAAACCAAATCACATCTTACAAAACAATACAATCAATTTCTATTATTTACATAAATCCAATAGTATGAGATATAAAATCATAAATGACAGGGTATAATTCCGTACATTTCAAAATGTCCTGGACAGATTCCGGAATAGCATTCAATCCACTATCCAAACACCTCGCAACAAATAACAACCTTTGTAACTTAAATCGAGTACAATGATAGAATATGTGATCAAGATCACATAAGTTGCAATTACAATATTCACACATTGCCGATTCGCTTAAATTAAGTCTAAAAAGATGGGCAGGAAAACGACCATGACCAATACGCAATCGGCTTAAAGTAGTGATGAATGCCCTTTCTAGATTTTTCTCACTATATTCGAACCATGACTTTGTGCTGGGCGCCGAGACTATCCCAGCAAGCCATTTTCCTTTAACTGCCTTGGTTTTCGTCCAGGAATTAGTCCAGCGTCTTATCATAAGCTGCTTAACAAAAGGCACTAAGTCAGACTGAGGGACTTTTAAATCACAAGTCTGAACATCGTTTAATGACTTGGCAAGCGTATCGACGAGTTCGTTACCGACAATGCCTGAATGTCCCGGAACCCAGCAAAATTCTACAATAATATTTCTTTTATATAAATAACTTAAGCAACTTCTTAATTCATAAATTAGATAATTTACGGATGCGTGAATACATTTACTTCTAAGAGCCTGCAATGCGCTCATAGAATCAGATAAAATAAGAAACTTAGTATTAGATAGATAATTCACATTTATGTATTTCAGGGCATAAATGATGCCTAAAACTTCAGCCGAAAATACAGAGAAATACTTGCTACATTTATAAACTTTTCCTATATTCTTAAATGAATCATAAAAAGCAAAGCTAGTTCTATCTTGAGTTTTAGAGCCATCGGTATATAATTTCACGAAGGCAGTCTTGTCTTCAAGGAACTCCAGAAAATCATACTTACTTTCAAACTTGTATAAATTAATTGTTATGTCTTGCATTATATCAGAAAAATTGTGCTCAAAACATGGTAGTAAATTAGACCAAAATACAGTATCTTGGAATTCAAAGTTTAAATATGTAATTGATTCAGATATGGAAGAGGTTCTTGGAAGTGAGACCAAGTTATAATTTGGTATATTAAAATTTTCCAGATACCTTGATGTTACATCATTATCACGACTGATTAATTTGAGACAATACTTGTCAGTTATATAGCTTCTACGTAAGAATAGAGGAACAATGCCCGCCTCAATTTCTAAGGAGTTAATTGGTGACGACATCATAGCACCCGTTATTATTCGTAAAGCTCTGTTTTGGATAATGTCTAGTTTTCTCAAAAGAAATGATCTTGCATTCGCAAAAAACATGCAACCATAATCGAAGTGACTTCGGATCGTCGCAATGTATATAGTTTTTAAAACCTTGGGATCTGCTCCCCATTTTACTCCAGTTAGTGACTTCATTATGTTCAGTCCTATTTCAGTTCTTTTACAAATTTCATCTATATGAGTCTTCCAGGAAAGGTCGTAATCAAGAAAGAGGCCAACGTATTTGACAACGGATTGTGCAGGAATAGATTCAGAATTATATAAAACTTGAGGATAATGCAAACCATTTTGGGAGAAGAGAATTACAGAACTTTTGGTAACATTAACCTCAAGCTTTAGAGAATTAGTTAGTAAGTTATAAATATTACGCAGACAGTCATTCATTACAGATTCACCACATTTCATATCTTTACAGTTTACGTATAAAACTAAATCATCAGCGAAAAATAAGTGCTTGACCGAAGAAGGAATTTGTTTCATGAAACAAACCAAACTTAAAACAAATATAAGCGGAGATATCACAGAACCTTGAGGGGTGCCTTTAGTGGAAACTTTAGAACCTATTAAATTAGAATTAACTTTTAAAGATAATGATCGGTTGTTTAAAAAATTATATAGCCAGAGCAATATGTGGCCAGGAAACCCCAAGATAATTAAACTTTCTATAAGATAGCAGTGATCTATGTTATCAAATGCTCCTTTAATGTCCAAGAAAACGGCTAAAGTATATTCATTACGGAGAAAATTATTCTTAATATCACCAATCAAACAGCTAAGATTATCTATAGTGCTTTTTCCTTTTCGAAATCCATATTGAGTTTTTGGGATTAAGTTGTTATTTTCTGTAAACCATTCTAACCTGTTTTTTAGCATTGTTTCAAAAACTTTTGAAAAACAAGATGTTAGTGAAATCGGTCTATAAGATTCCACACAATTTGGGTCTTTATACGGCTTTAGTATTGGAACAACGTGTTGAGCTTTCCAAGTAGGGGGGATAATTTTACTTTCCCAGATGTCATTAAAAATTTTACAAATAATTTCTTTCGCGTGATAAGGTAGGGATTTAATTACTTTATAAGTAATGAAATCAGGGCCAGGTGAAGTTTCTTTTTTATTATCTAAAGCTGTTATAAACTCATTAAAAGAAAAAGGTTTGCACATCCACTGGGCTGCTGGAAGGCCATGATTATTAAAGAGTTTATGAAAATCGCTGCTAGGTACAACATTATTATGAGAAGCAATTTTATCTAAGAATAGCATAGCGTTGGTCGGGTTATGAAAAAATCTCGGCGTTGAAGGTCCATTATTGAGTTTAGCATGTTTAAATTTTCGTATATGATCCCAAATGGTTTTGCTAGATGTCATACGGTTGAATGACGAACAAAGATTCATCCAACTTACACGTTTAATTTCAAATAATGTTCTTTTCTTTATAGCATCAAGTTTTTTATAAATCATATAATTTTCTTCGGATGGATATTTTTTGTAAGATAGTAAAGCAATTTTGGCTTGTAAAACTACTCGATCACAGTCATCATTCCACCATGGAATCGCTTTTAAACGAACTTTATTATACTGGGCACATTTTTTACTGAATGTCATTAGTATGTCATGTAGAATACTCAAATACTTCATATAGTTTACAAGAGGATTATCTACGAATTTAAAAGATTCAAATTCAGTTTCACATAACTTATTAAACCTAATCCAGTCAATTTTCTTAAAGTTAACATCGGCTAGTGAATTTGCTTCTTGAGAAGCACTTTGTACGCTTAAAGGATTCTTAGGATGGCATACAGATACATTAGAGTCAATGAGAACGTTTATGAGTAAAGGGAAATGATTACTACTGAGCAGATCATCGAGAACGGATACTGAGCAACTAGAGCTAAGAGCTCGGGATGCGAATACTAAGTCTAACACATTACCTTGTTGGCCGAACGGAGCGAAAGTCGTGATTGTGTCGTCATTTAAACAGACCAAACCGGAACTCTCCACGAAAGCGTGAAGAGCGTTGCCTCTTCCATCGTTATATCTCGAACTCCAGGAGGTGTTATGCGCATTAAAGTCACCTATTACTAAACAATTATTACACACGAATTTTGAACATGTGGCCTTCAACATGTCAATTTTAAATTTACCATTTGGAGGTGGAGGAACATAGGCACATAAAACATCAAGAGAAAAATTATCAATGGAAATATTTATAAGAATATTTTGAAAGTGGTATTGGGACAAAGTGTTAATAATTCTGATCTTGTATTTAGAACGGACTGCAACAGCAACACCACCATGAGGGTGGTCAGAATCTCTCCTAATTACAGTAAAACCAGGCAATTTAATGGTTTTACTAGAGGATAACCAAGTTTCATTTAATAGAATTATATCTACTTCCTCATTGAGGTTTTTAATAAAAAATTTAAGTTGATCTAACTTAGGTAACAGACTTCTGGAGTTCCAGTGAATAATATTGAACTGTTTAACACCAATAGAGTTATACTTACTATAGTTATTAAATGAGCTAGCCATTATTTAAACAGAAAAGTTTGTTACAAGCATTTCTTTGATTACCTGCGAAGATATAGGACCAGAAGATGGATTTTTAAGATCAGTTTTCTTCTTCATGACTTCCACAATTGTCTTCGTGATTGCATTAAGGACGGCATCAGAGTTTAGAATATCAGTAATAAATGCACGCCCCTGAGGTGTTTTGGCTGGAGTTTTTGACGTTTTGTTGCTTAAATTATTACTGTTTACATTGTTTACACCTACTGCAGTGGCTGTTACATTTTTTACACCTACTGCAGTGGCTGCTGCGTATGTGAATTTGCCGCTTATTTTGTTTTTAATCTCAGTAACTTTTGCAGCTTTCACAGGGCAAGTGTATGCAATTGCCGAGTGAGGGCCACTGCAGTTGGAGCATTTTAAGTTGTTTGGAGAAGTGCACTGTTTATAAAAGTGACCCGCGGAGCAAATGGAGCAAATTTGGGTGCTCTTGCATGCACCACTACCATGGTTAAATTTATAGCACTTGAAACACTGCAACAACGGTCTAATATATTCAAGTACCGGCATCCAAATGTGTTCGTAAGTGACATGATCAGGTCGAGATGATGCCAAGAAAGTTACCAAGACGGTTTGCAGTGGCTTGAATGTTCCGTCTTCTTGTTTTTTTGTGAATCGTTTAACTCCTAAAATCATGCAGTTAGCCTTCAACTCCTCCAATAATGTCTGCTCACTCAAATCCACAGGAGCACGAATAATTCCTTGACATTCTATGCTGTCATATGGTATCTTAGAGGCCCATCCATTTGTGCTCATTACACTTTGATTCAGAAGGAATGTATTAGCATCCTTTGCACAGCCAAAATAAACCTTGACAAAAAAGTTGCCTGCAGCCTTTACATATTGGACCCCAGGAATGGTTTTCAGCACCTTATTTACTTTCAAAATATCCATGGGAACCCTTTGGTCTGGATGTTCAATATTCTGTGCAGACTGAAGGAGGACTGGATATTCCTTCTTTGTTAGGTCTTCGTATATGGGATGGTGGTCTTTAAAAAGACCGCGCTTGTTATTTATGTACGACATCTTCTGTTTACTACTAGAACTGTCCTCATTGGAATCGTCGCTACTTTTCCTTTTTACAGAATTGGCGGTTTCGGTATCCATGGGGGAGGGGCCGCCGCCCACACCCCCGTCTCCTGGGTGCATTTACTGCTGTGTAACTAGAAAATTATGTATTACGAAGAAAATAAAGAAAAATAGTATGAATAATGTTACTTATGTAATAAAAAAGGGCTCAAAATCAGATAAATAAAATCAATTTGAAAAAAGCCGCCTATTCAATTCGCTTTCCCGCCCTTTTTTTTCTCAACTTGTCAACTATCTGTTGAGACTGTTGATGTTGATTTTTTTTTTTTTTTTTTTTTGTCCTTTTGGACAGGCTAAAGCTCTAAGCCATACTGCCTATGTTGATGTTGATACTATACGGTGCTAATTATAAGTGTCAAATGATACAGATAATACAATAGTGTATATTAGGTTGGGCCAAAAATAGTTCATTCATTCATTCATTTTCTAAGGCCCATATTACACAATCATGTATCTATAATCATATATATGCCTTCTTTTTTTCTCCAACGAAATACAAAAGGGACGCATATAGACCTGTGATCATAGATATATGATAGTGTAATATAGGCCTAAAGCCGGTCGGTCGCCGGTTACCTACATCTACAAAGTGTCTCAAGTGTCTATTATCCACCTATTATCAAGCCGCCTGCTCTAAATACATACAGTCTCTCCGGTCCGGTGACTCCGGTCTCTCCTTCATTCGCGTTGTGTCGTCTTGTGTATATAGTGGTCATATTATTTTCTCTGATCAGCCGTCACGTCTCACGTCAAAAAATTGTCGGTGCAGTTCGCTTGCGCTTAGTATTATTTATTTTAATTATTTCTTTCTTTTATTGAATTTTTTTCTGTAACTAGTTTCCTGTTCATTCCTAAAACATAGCTTTTTTTTGTAAGAAACGGGTATATGTCATCTATAACATTACAATAATTAAAGCAGTTTGTTTTAGGGGTGCCTTGTAGGTAGTTGTAATTTATAATCACTATTTTTTGTGACTTATTGTTGAATGCTAATTGTCTAGTAGCATTTGAATACCGCTATGTCCGTACTTGAACACTTTTGAGGCTATACAGCTCATGTTTCTAGCATCAGCTGACGAGTTACGTTCAGTAAGTATTTTTAACTTGTATACCTTCATAGTTACTACCAATATTTTTTGTAGTCTTGTAATATACTGATTGCATTATGTAATTCGATATTCTGAAGTAATATTTTATAACACTGCAGTACTAACACTTTGTAAATTATATTTAGGCTAGCAAACATGGAATCAACTAAGAAAAAAGGTCGCCCAGCTCACCCCAGGGCGCGTGCGAATCCACTATCAGCTCTCACATTTGGGTATGTATTTTGATCTTATTCAATTGCTCTATTCACTAATTTAACTTGTTATTTGCTATGCATTAATAATTACTCATTTCAGGCTCTTTCAATACCTAACATTTGTGAAAGTACTCAATATATAAGTTTTAAACGATTTTCTTAATGTCTTGGACTTATATATGATAAATAAGTTAAAAAGCTCAGTGCAAAGTAAAATTGAAAGACATGTTTTAAACTTGTTAAAAATACCCCATTTTTACCATTACATTAATTTATAAACATTACAAACCTATTTTGAAGATGTTCCATACATGTTCTATCTTAAAGGTTCTAAACTATCTGTACCTTAGAAGTACCTGACGAGGTATACAAATATATAAACATATTTTGTAGACTTATTTCCCCATGGGTTACTTTACTTCCTAAAAATTGATGGTCAAGCAGGATTTTTCCAAAGTTGTAAATTCTTACTGAAAAGTTAGGAACCACCTCCCTAGTTAATTTATTTTGCACAAAATGTATTGTTTTTATTAAATAAAGGGTGTCACCAGCATGTGTAGTTAATAGATACACTGCTTCTATTAAATTCATTACCAATATCTTAATAAAATTAATTATGTGTAGTAGTTGCATAGCAATATAATTGTTATGAAATGTTTGTTTTTAGATGGACTTTACCAATATTCTGGAGGGGTTTGAAACATGAAATGGAAGAGGAACATCTGTATGAACCCTTAAAAGAACATGCATCAGGTGAGTAAATTTATCGTCATCATTAAAATTTGAACCATATTTAAAGGTTTTTGGACATAGTATGTCCAACTTATCTTTTAATGAGTTTATTAGTTGAGTAAAAAGGTAACTGATGAAACAAAAAGTACTGCCGAAATTCATCCTAATCCTTTCTTTAGGGGATTTATTTAGAATTAGAATTACATAGAAATTTGATTTAAGCGGTGGTTATATTTAGTTGTATGTGTGGAGCATGTTAGTAAACAAACATGCTAAGTTTTGATACAATATGAATATTGTATCAAAACTTTTAGCCAAATATTCTAGCCAAATAATATAAAAGCTCTAATTTTAGCCAAATGATCTTACATATATTACTACTGGTATCAACATTTATTTTACTATATCTCTTGTATTTATAATGTCTCTTATAGGTCCTCTTGGTGATAAGTTTGCTCGTCTTTGGGACGAAGAGGTGGCTCGCGCTGGCACCAAACGCACACCAAGCCTCCTTCGGGTCATACTGAGGGCATATGCTTTGAGATGCATGCTATATGGTCTTGTGCTGCTTTTTATGGAGTGTGGCATTCGGTGAGTTTTCTTAAGTTCATATGTAGTTTATATTGTGCCTTTCTTGCCGTTCTTCAAATAACTTTTGTGGATGCAACATTTGTAAACTTATACTTTAAAATTATTTTTGTCATCATAAATTGATGTATAGGTATACGATTTTAATTCGATTGACCCTAATTATTGAAAGTGGTCCAAACAGTGACATCCAAGCTTTATTCTAGATTCTCCATAGACAACATCTACAGATTATGAAATAATTACGAAGACTTCCTGCTTTAAGTATCTAAATGTTCTAAAAATCTGTGAAAATCTGCAACTATTGTAGAATTCTGAACGAGAAATTCGGATCAAGACCGCTCTCTGTGTGTCTCTGTGTGACCGGCTCTTAGTTGCAACCTACCTTACCTAACCTAAGTGTGCTTACCATAAGTTCCACGTAACCATAGTCGATTGCGACTGCGCGATTCGATAGTATTTGCATCTTGCTCGTTTTCAATTCGTGAGAACGAGATGCAATCACTATCGTATCGCGCAGTCGCTTTTGACTGTTACGTAGAACTCAAGGTAAGTACCCTACTCACCTAAAACTTACTTATTGTCATGGTTACGATTACGACTTTAGTTAAAACCCTATTTTGAAAACCTGTAATTAATGAATTATATGTATTAAGGTGGATCTGCTGTAGCACACTTGCTAAAGTTATTGCAGGTTTTTCGGATATTTAGCGATTATGACAAAAACCGTGCTCGTTCGTTTGCGTGAATACAAAAATATGTGCGTTTTTGTTAGGATATAAATGATATAATACATATTTTCGTATTATTAGTGTTTATGGAAATTTAAAATCACAACAATTAGGCACTAAACTAAACACGTTAATTAGTTTTCCATCCATTGTGCCTTTTTGGCGTGATAGCGAGGTAGTTCTACCTACTCTAACCACCCTGGTTCCTCCACGAAACCTCTAACATCGTTTTAAGGTTGCAAACTGCCTCCTTTAGTGTGCTTGGAGTCTCAAAGTATTTACTTCTATCTGTTTACATTCTAGGAGAAATGTTTTGTTTGTTTCTTCTTTTCTATGCATGCTCTGCACATTGGGCTATCTGTTATGCCCATTTTGCATATGCAAGTGTTTGTTTAGTTTTGGCCGGAGATCGAACCCGGGTCTTCAGCTTGCGCGGCTAACACCATAACCACTAGGCCAATCGGTCTCAATTAATGTTGGGTTATTTCTCGAGTATATGCAATCTTTGTAACTGGCAGGACGCCTGTGGCCGTAATTTACAACAATATTAAGCCAAAACTTTTCTATGATAAGTTGCACACCCACCTTAGTGACTAAATCCACCTGTACAGAGAATTTATCTATTTATAGCACAACTCGGAAAAACCATGCATATTGTTATTGCATCTCTGTAACTCGATGAAAACAATAAGACTGTGTACCTATTTACGGGCGTTTTCAGAAAAAAGTGCACCCTTTTAATGAAAGTGGGTCCTCAATTTTCCATACAAAAATTTTTAGTCAGTTTTGTAACGGCCCATACGAAATGTATGAAAAATTGCGTTACAAAGCTGACAAAAAAAAACGGGACACTCTTTTTCTTTTTTTAAATCAATAGTACTCGTGATTCTGGTTATAAAAAACCCAAAACTTCCTATATTTTCAAAAAAAACGAAAATGGTACCCTATTTTTGAAAATGCCCTTACACGTTTTTATACCTACGCATATAATATTACTTTTTTATTGGTGTTACTTTTGTAACAAAACCACATACGAGTATGAAAACTTGATAAAATTTTTTTTCAAGGCGATACTATTTTAGGAGATGAAAATTCTTTTTGATTTTGACGAACTTTTTGGCATTGCCCTTAATTCGTGCCGATTTTCTACTGTAGTTCTAAACAAATTAACTTTGGTTAGGAGTTTATACAACTCAATCCCCACCGGCTTGTCTAATAACAGGCAATTGAGTACCTACAACTACATACACGTCCGAAAGAAAAAGTAGGCAAACGCATTTTATGACTTGTCTTCTACGGTTCTACGAGAACGAAGTCGCTAACAAAAAGTACATAGTATACAATTATGTACTTCTACAGAGAGTAACAAAAGTCCCGAACGATACTTCAACAGCTGATAAGGTCAATAAAGATATAAAGAAAAAAAACCACTTTGTATTCCATACATAGTGAAACATTTTTATTGGAGTTTCGAAATTTTTTCTCTTGCATCGTACTCAGGGTCATTGACCTTATCAGCTTTTGAAGTATATAGTTCGGGACTTTTGTTGTACTCTGTATAATAATATATTATCACGAACTCGTGTCTCACCATTGAAAATAAAATTGTAAATATTGTAATGGTAATGTAAATTGGACATGTGTACCGCATGGATCGGACTCGTTTGCTGCGTCAAATCCTGTTAGGAGAGGTTGCAGACGCAAAAAGATCGGTCGGACGACCAATGCTGCGCGTGATATGGTTGCCTTTAACATCCCGTGCAACGAATGGCAGAAATTGGTTGAAGATCGATCCATATGGCGTCATGTTATTCACGAGGGTCAATCAAAGCACGACGTGGCCTGGTTGCACTCCTTGAAGGAAAAACGCACGAGGCGCCATGAGCAGGCTTGCAACCCCCATCCACCTGGGGGAGCATACACCTGCCGTGTGTGTGGACGAGGGATCCTCTCCCGTATAGGGCTTTACAGCCGCGAACGCAAGTGTCGTTCTCGAGATGCTGCTTTAAACATCTGACATAGATTAACACTTAATCAATAACGTGTGTTTGCGGTATCCGAATTTAAACTTTCACTGAACGTCATACTCGTAGCTACTTTGACGACGTACCACATTCGTACCACAGTGGTTAAGATAACCTTCTAGTACCCTCTAACGTCTTTTCACTTTAATAAAAAAATATATATATATTGACAGATTTAATAAATCGTATCCACTTTTATTACTGTGATTGTGAGTCTTGTTTGATCCTAGGACCGAGACGGTCGCTTTCTTGGACCCATATTTGGCTCCTTAATTTTTACAAAACCCATCGAGAAACGCCAGATGTGCCGACTGGCCGGCCGACCGACTTGCCTAACAGTCTAAACTTTGCGATTATGATAGCAATTTAAATGGTGTGCAGTGTAGTGTGCTTATTTGTGATTTCTGTACTGTGTTTATTGGTTTAGTGGTTGTGTGTGTAGGTATATACTATATAGTGCGACTAGTGCGTGTTGAAGTTGAAACTGACCCGTCAGTTAGCGACAACACTTAACTGAAACCCCGATGAGACCGTTCCTTTTTGCACCTAAATAAATTAGCGTTATATTTAGATGCCCAAACTACAAATGTAAGGGCCGCCGTTCTCACGTTCAGCATGAGCTCATGCTCTGACTTAACTAGAACCACGTGTACCTAAATGCCGTACGGACCTAAGTCCGTAAAATCAAAGATCTCAAATTTAATTCACACGGAGGACGCGCTGCACAAGCTTAGGTATGTGCACACACCTCAAAATGTTACATTCGCCTCCTTACACTAAATTATATTAGGTACTGAGGGGCCCGAATTATATATATTATTGCGATCGATTGATCTCAATTTCCACCTCTGAATCGGCAGCCTAGGTTATGGCAGACGCGACTCGGCAAACTCAATTGAACGTTATCTGTCAATTGACGTAGCACCGCAGGCGTGAAATAACACCATAAAAGTAAACATATTTTCCCCTCACTAGCTCGGAAAGCGCTGTTTTGTCCTTTAAAACTAGCGTGGAAAAACGCATTTTATCCACATGTGGGGCAAAGTAATCTAATTCCTATCACTTACCGCTAGTCCAGTATAAGTGAGTCCTATATGCCCATAGTCAACAGGTGATCATGTCTTATCCCGCACTTGGTAAGCTGTTGGCAATATCTAAGTACCAGGAGCGTACCTACTCTATGACAAATTTTGAAATTGATTTTTGATGGTTACTTCAAGATAAATTACATGTAGATAAGATTTATAGTCTGTATTTTCCTCGCAATAGTGAGGGGAAAAATGTTGTATTACACTCGGCGGCAAAGTTTGTTCAACTCTCGTGCCTTGAGACCCTCGTAAAGCTCAAGATTCCAGTTATTGAACCACTCGCTACGCTCGTGGCTCAATTTTGGAATCTTTCGCTTGCTCGGGTCTCAATATAAGCCCGAGAGTTAAACAACAACTTTGCCCCCTAGTATAATAAATAACTATTTATACTTAGAGTCAAACCACGTTATCTTTTCTCAGCAAATGAACTGCCAAACTTGAAAGTGTTATTTTAAATGTCAATTTTCTATGAAATTATGACGTTTATTTAACACTTTCACAGTCTGTGCCATCAAAATCTAGGAAACTTAGCGTAGACACACTCTATCCGACTACCTCTGGGTGAACGCGCGTGGCCAACACTTCTCGAGGATTTCACCCCGGCGAGATAAAAACATTCGGACCTTTTTTCTGTTCAAACAATTAAATGCGGTCTTGCCCATTTAAGGAAGCCTTTTTACTTCATTCACCGTTGCAAGTGATGCTACCTATAAACAGGCCTAGCGGACACTGGAAATTCATCTGGCAAGCGTAAGATACCGCAAGTAAATATGATGCAATCCTGGATACCCGCTTGGCCTGGCCCCTGTGATACATACATACTAGTGTTCAGTGTTGGGCGTAATTAATTACTTTTTGTAATTTAATTACAAATTACACAATTATTAATTCAATTACGTTAATTAAATTGAATGTAATTAAAATTTCATGTAATTGAAATTACTTTGTAATTTGTAATTGTAATTACATTCATTTGTAAATTAAATTACTAAATTACTTTAAGTCAACTTTTTTTTATAAACAATGAGAAGCATACGTGTTTACTTGGTCTGATTGCAATGATGTAATAATCAAAACAATAAATGTGTGTACCTATATTTATATTTATTTGAATTGACTGAAATTTGGCACGCAGATAGTATATTTCCAGAATATAAAGTACCGAAGCATATTTTTTATCCCGGAATACTAAGAAGTTGCGAGCGAATACCCGGATATTAAGTACGAAGGAATGCTCTCAGATAAAAGAAGGAAAATACCTGAAAAACAGCAGAAGAGGGCAGGGGGGGGGGGGGTTAAGATAAAGTAATAAAACATTTTTATCAATCAAATACGTAATATTAATTAAAAAAAACACACTTTGATTTATGATATAGATTATTTTAAATTAGACTTTAACACTACTCTCATTTCAAACATTTCGTCCGACAACCTGTGGGATTTTGGTAGATTTATCATAGTTTTCACCGATCGTTTATTTTATTCAAAAAATAAGTGATCAAAAATATTCTATAAAACAAAAGTAATGTGTAATTTAATAAGTAATTAATTGCAAAATGTAATTAATAATTCAACGAATAATTACATTTTGTAATTGTAATTGAAACTTATAATTACAATTTCATTTTCCCTGTAATTGTAATTGCAATTACTTTTTGTAATTGCAATTATTAATTAGTAATTCAATTACGTTTTGCCCAACACTGCTAGTGTTATGCGACCGAAATAAACAAAAAAAAGAATAAAATAGGGAAAGCTGTCCGGTGCTTTGCATTATATACCTGCATTATCTAAATAGTGACAATCTAGGCTCTTGAGCATGTTACATACCTCCTGTCCTATCTACTTGGTGCTTCGGTGTCTCGGGTAGGTTGCTAGTGCCTGCGGTAGGGCGGCGGAAGCTGATGAGGCTTAATAGGCATGCGGGCTCGCATATCCAGTTTGATCTAGCATTTAAGGTGTGGTCGGTGTGGCGTGATTCTGACATACTCCGCTGATTTTACCGATCATGTTAAATCAGAGGATCATACGAGCCCCTAAAGTTATTATTACTCTCAACACCTCTTCCCTCTCGTAGTCACTGCTTTCAAGTCCTTGCTGCAGAACTGCTGGCTGGAGTTACCACAAGAATCAGAATCATAATCAGAATTCACTTTTATTACTGTGATTGTAGCAGTAAATGCTAAAATATCCCTTTTGCTTCTTACGACAACGTAACAAAGATGTCTCACCCACAGGTGAAACCATAAAATATGTGTTTGCACTTATCTCGTGAGGGATCGTCTTACTAATGTCTGAACACGAGAAGATAAAGGCATTGTCTAAGATTAGACGTTTGCCCTACCTGTACTTGGGAATATTCTTAAGAAGATAATAGATACACTTACTTAGACTTACTACATAAAGAAAATAAGTCTTCTGAATATATATAAACATTTGCGTTTTAGAAAGCTACTGACGATGCATAGACTAGGTCGATTTGTGTAAGATCGTCCCTTAATATTATTTATTATTTAATTTGTAATATGTATTTATTAAATGTGAAGCTACAGATATCGCGAAGAAAAAGGTGTTAACTGTTTTTAATTTGACTCGGGTGGAACCATACAACAACACAAACTGTATTACAAAAACAAAAATCAAGTGAAAATCACGTTCCTGTACCGATTTGTTCGGCATCCGCCTTCGCAATCTTCGCATCAAGCTTCGATGCGGAACTTATAAGGATGCGGATGTGGAACAAGTCGGTACAGGAACGTCACGGCGACAGGCACGTGCTAGGTAAAGTAGGTAATTTCACCCAATTACCCAATAGGAATATTTTCTCGTTCTTGATTCGTCGATCGAGCTCTTACGTCCGTTACGAATAGCGTTATATGTATAGTTTATTTCCTTTTTTTGAATGAATAGTACTTACATTTTTTTCATATTTGGGTTTTTTTATGAACTTAATCTTAGTTTAATCTTCATTTTTCTATGAGCCCTCTAATCCGCATCCGCGGATGTCAAAAAAACAGCATCCGCAACATCCCTGGCACAGACTTAAGGCTTTTCTTCTCTGTATAAGTTCCTTCATATATTTTCTACGTATAGTACGACTCTAAGTACAGACAGTTCTCGTATAAATAGGTATACAAGGGAAAGGGGATATCTGGGACAGGGACCGATATAACTTAACATAATTATTAAATAACCTGTATATATAATAGATATAACATGTAATGAGTTGGTATAGTCTGACAAGCAATCAAACTCAGTAACTTACTTAGTGCATTTTTCTTACGGTAGTATTATTACCCCGAAAAAAGGGATGGATATAGTTTTTTTGTCCTACTGTTACTGCGATCCTTGGCTTGTCAGACTATAACGACGTTGAAATCTCTCGATTTGTTCTTAGAGTTAAATTGTGCAATTGAGTACGATTAGCCATTATTTAGATTGTCAATAAGCTTTATCAATGAGGAATAGGAGCATGATAGCCGATCTATGGCTCGTTAGCATTCATTGTCGTGGCACGTGCACCGTCAATAGGGCTTGACATGCACATGTCCAATGATCACCTCCACCGAGGTAGATAGATCTATTTATATGCCTTTCTTTTTCATGCCGTGTAGAAATAGATATATCTATGGTCATAGATCTATGATAGTTAATATGGGCCTAAACAACGCCATATGAACATTTAAGAAATGCCTGCGTCATCTTCAATGTATTATACAAAATACAAATCCATTATTACGTATAACTACAACGTTACTTCTGCATGACCTGGGCCTGCACCACGAAAATCAAACGATTGCGGATTTGTATCTTCATCTCTGTCACACTTTGATATTGGAGTGACAAAGAGGTTTTCCCGTCAATGCCAGAAGACACTTCGTATGTTCGGCATCGTTAGCATTAGCATTAACATATTTACAACTAAGTAGTCTATTTTGGCCGACCGTGTCACTTTTGCTGCTTTACCTATTCGATAAACATTTTGCCTAGTTTTTGCTAACATAATTACATAATTCAAAACGCGTTTTCATCAAAAAACCTTAGAGTTCTATAAGATACCTAAAAATTTAAACACCCTGAATTCACTACCGATTAGGGCTTGCAAATATTCGATAAGTATTCGAATATTCGACTAATATAAATGTAAGAAACTTAACTAAAAAGTGTTTTCAGGGTTCTGTACCTACCTCTAAAGGTTAAAAGGAACCTTTATAAAATCTCTTCGTTATCCGTCTGTGTGTTAGTCCGTGTCCGTCAGTCTGTCTATCTGTCTGTCAAGAGCCCTTGTTTCAGTATAGCTTAGAGGTATCAAGTTGAATTTAATATCATATACTGTCCTGTAAAAAACTGAACCTCTAAATCATGGGAATTTGTGTCAAATTTCCCATACATTTGCTAAGGGAATCAAAACCTGTATCTGACTTCCCGCTAACCTAAAATCATGAAATGAACCAATAACTTATAGCAGTTGTAGCAAGCCCGTTAGGAAAACACAAAAACTGCAAATTTACCGTGCACTGAATTTTGGAAATTCGGAAACTCAGTATGCGAGCCCGACTAGCACTTTTTCGCTTTTTATAATAATTTAATGTACCTAAGTATTTATTTTCATAAAAAAGTCATGAAATAATAAACGTGTAAAAAAATTTAGCGTTATACAAAATTTTTTAATAAAAAATACTAATTATAAATAACCGTTGAAAAACCGTATTGTTAAGTATAACATATCCATAATTTTTTTATAATCAGACTTGTGATGATTACAATTTTTAAGCTATCATTTCAACTGTAATTAATATCAAACACTGGATAAGTATTTAAAATGTAGACTTTTGTGAGTTCCTCTGTTTTAATAATTGAATCTATTTACTTACAGTGATCAAGTGCTATAGACGAATCCTTAGTTAAGATGAATTAAATTACTTTTCCCTTTAGAGCCCAAAACCTCTAGAGTCCGACTAAGTTCATAGATTTTGGTAACACTGTGAAAGTGTTAATAGACGTCACAATCTTATTGAAGTTTGAAGTACAAAATAAAATTTTAAATGTTTGACAGTTAATTTTCTTCGAAGAGATAACGTAGACTACGTTATCGACTATAACTCAAAATATTCGATCTTGTTAAGAAAAAAAATCCAACGATTCCCTTCAAAAAGGATTCATTGCAATTAAGACCTCCATAATTAGAAAAGTTAAATTCGACCTCTATAACTAGAATAAACCTATGCTTTGTTTTGTAACCACTACATCTTGAATTTATTTACCTAATGAAACTCTGTAACTCGAAGTAAATTATCAGGCTGTAGTCTGTACCTACTTTTCGCGTTTGTACAATTTCTTCTTTAAAACTATTTTTTCTCAAACATGCAATGAAATGTTGATATAACGTTCGTTATAATAGGCTTCAAAGTACCACGTTTCAGGCGGGGCAACTGGAGAGACACGTAATGAAATTTCATACAAAATTGAAGGCCTAGGCCGGGAAGTAATATTTTTTTAATTTTATTCCACATAAATGTGTGACACAGCAACATGGTTTTTAGCCATTATAACAGTTTCATTACTATGGTTCATGATGACATTCTGCCAGTTATGCCAGTACGCCTATTAAAAAAACAATAAATTATATATTCGAATATATAAAGTTGATACTTAATCGATATGGACATAAACATAACAAATAACACATTATAAATTTAAACATTGGCGGTAAAAGTGTCTACTCAAACCGTGCCGTTTTGTTTAATGATAATATTCTGCCACAGTGCCATTAAAAAATAAAAATAAGTAATGATATTTTGAAGTTTTATTTATATAAAATGGACATCGACATGAACATAAGTAACAACACGTTATTGCAAATTTGCTCACACAAATTTAGGTATATTCCAAATATTAAAATAAATTTAAACGTAAAAGCGTCTACTCAAACCGTGTGTGGAAAAACGCCTATGTAGTTTTTTAATAATTTTGGAGGTTAAGTTAAATAACTTTGATTCTTTTAATCTATTTCAATGGTTTTATTGTTCATTGTTATTTATTATAATAATGTTGTCGTCGAGTTTTGAAGCAGAAATGACTATTCATTGAGCCCCACCAGAATTAAGTGCGAAATGCGAAAGTAAAATTGAATGGGCTCTAAATTAATTGATGGCGCAAATGACAAACGAGATGTCGGAAAGCATATGGCTACCCAAAATGCATGCGTGTTTAGTTAATATTACGATAACTGTTTAGACTAAATTGGTTTCTTGTTTAAGTGAGAACTGTGTCTGTCTATCTAAGGATAAGTAGGAATTACAAAAATTTGTAAAGAGGTTATAATTTTCATTGTCACAGAATAACAAGTGCTGTTCGTGTTTGGTACATTTTACATTGCGACATATTTATACATCATTAAATATTTATGGATCATCTGTTTTATCGTTATAGACTAAATTCATGTTGGAATCACCACGAACTAAATAGCAATATTTGTGTTCGATATATTAATTCGTCAAGTCAACTTTTAGTTTTTCTAGAAATAAAACTATCATATTTTTGGAGATTTTTTTATTTATTTCATTGCATGTTTGAGAAAAGCACTATACATGCCTTGCCGTGAAAAGGGCTTTAACGGCTTCGTATGGTTACCCGGCCTCGCTAACGCTCGGCTCGTGTCTATACATACTCACCCGTTAAGCCCTTCTTTCCCGGCGTCTGCAGTAATGTACTATTATGGGTTCTACTTCGGTAACTCTCTGACTTCTTTAAGGAAAACAAACACCTATAAAAAATAAAAGACGAAAAATATATAACATCTTTTTCAGTCCTCCGGCCGGTAAGCGCCACTTTACGCAAAACTAAATTGCCGCCTGCCGGCTCCGTCGGGCTGAAAAATAGTATACAAACCTCGGCCGGTAAATGGGAAAGCCTCGGATCACATGTTAGTTTCCCACTTAAACGGCCTTGGTATGTAATGTACTATTTTAGGTTCCTTAATCCTTAAGTTTAGTGCTGTCAATATTATAAATGTAAAACATCATTGACGCAATTTACTTCACCTTTCGTTTTAAAATCGTGTTAGTAAAATTATTCGAATACTCCAATTTTATCTTATCACGTACCAATATTCGAATATAAAAATGAACCGAATATTCGATAAATTCGAATTTTCGAATTGCAAGCCCTTCTACCGATCGAGTAAATTTGGGTACCCTCAGTGCATCTCGTTCGGACTGATTGCAAGTGCGAGCGAGAGGCACTGAGAGTGTTACGTTCGAATTAAACGTACGGTTTGTGTTGTACCCACCACTAATATGTGTAGTAAACCTACGTATTAACATTTCGCAACTGTTTCACCTTCGCTATCTCTCCGCTAAGGGGACATTAACACCAGTGCAAAATATCAATAACATTGTTTTTCGCTACTTAATTATCATCCAATCAATGAACTGGTATTTTCGTATACCTACATCAAAACAGCCTGTGTCTAGTCTAGTCGACGCCGATGTTCGGATCGAGACTGCTAAAGTAGTTGCGGTTTCAGAACGAGAGAGGGTTCCGTTTGTCACCCGTTGGGTAAGGCACCCTAACACTATAATAACAATAAACACTTTTTTGAAAGATATTTCTTTAATTTCTTTAACCGAGTTAATTAATACAGTAGAGGGAGAAAGTCACTTGATGGTAACTAAATGAGTTCGGACGAATGGGACCACATTGGAACCGCCCAATTTATAGGCCAGTGATATATGCCATTCGTTTAATACCTGTTTTATTTAATACACGCCAGCTTATATTAAACTATGTAGTTAATTATACAGTAAAACAACAACTCAACAGTACAACAGTATTTAATCCTAGACTACAGAAAAAGAAATACGAAGTAAAGGATGTTGCTAAAATTGATTACTTACTCCCATTAATGCAGTCGCTTAACTTTAAGCTCCACTTACCGTAGGTACCTATGACATACGAGACGCGGCTGTAATGCTCTAAGCCTTGGAAAAAAATTAAAGAGTGTGATAATGTTACTATTTCTATTATTTCCTTCGAGCAAATAGGGCTTCAATAACGTAAAAAAAAAAATCTTTTCACAGCATCTATTAATAAAAGGGGTTTTTTTGTTCAAGCTAGGAGGGATCAAAGTGCAACTTTTCGGTTCAAAGACTACACATTTTCACGTTTTCGGGCATTAACTAATGGCTTCGTGGTGTGGTTATGATGCTGTTTTCAGTTTTGGTTATTTCCTCTTAGTTAGTGTGAACAGCAGTATGTATCACACGGTATATTATAAATTATTTTTGTCTTGGGCGTTAACGCTTGAATCCCTCATTACGCTCAGGACTCTACTCTATATATTTATTATAGAACCCATCGCTTCATTTGGAATTCAATGTACCTATGCCCTCGCCGGAAATATTATCAATTTGATCCCTTGTAATGTAACACAATTTACTATTTTGAGGTGAGAACATACTCTAGCGTAGATCTACTAACTTCAAAGACAGATATAGTTGTTGACGATCAACATTTTTTGTTTTACGTAATCACTTACTGTCCGAGAGTACATACGTAAACGGCCACAAATGTGTCACGGCCATGACAAATTGACATAGTTTGCTACTTTATTCCATTGTAATAAGAGCGTAGTACCATATTTATGAGACGATTTTGATGATACGTATTTTTTCACGTGACTGGAATGAAGATGTGTAGGAAGCCCTTATAGCACGGTCTTACCGTTCAGTTTAAAAAGTCACGTACCTTTACATGTTTTAGTCTCTGTCTGCGGGTAAGCTCGGTGGCCGTTAGTGCTGGAGGTCTGAAATTTGATACGAATTTACAAATGAATCACGCCAAAAATATTGTGATATTATCGTACACCTTAGACAGAAGGCTTAAGCAGGTCAGAATTATATATCGTTATCAAAACAAATTTACTATTTATAAGAACAAACATGTACCTACTATTCAACAGTTTATACATCAATGCTAGCGAAAACAAAAATTCCGTCAACTGCAAACAAAGTTATCCCCACCAAAAACATTACATGTAAAAAGACAGATGATAAAAGACAGACAGCTTCGCTCCGCAGTTGGCTGCAAAAAAGTTTGAACACACTGAGCGCCAGGAACCCGCTAGGGGAGTTCTCTCTGGGTGGTCGCTTTCCGCTACAAAGCGGGAAAACCACGGAATCGGCTACGAGCGTAGCGCGTAGCACTCGCTGGCACTCAATGTGTAAGATGTAATGTTAATATAAGTCAGTTATTTTAGTCAGTACCAGGAGGTGTCCATAGCAGGGATGTTGCGGATGCTGATTTTTTGACATCCGCGGATGCGGATGCGGATGCGGATATTTAAAGGCTCACATCCGCGGATGCGGATGCGGATGTTATGAACGTACATTAAAAAAAAACCTCAAATATTAAAATTTTGTATTAATGATTGAAAAAAAGGACAGTTTAATATTTAAACATAAATATAGGCAAGTTTTAATAAACAATAACATTGCTGCCTTTTCCGGGTTAAGACGATTTCTCAGCGTGTCATAAATAAGGCCCGCAGCACTGAACAATTGCTCACTAGGAACGCTGGCTGTCGGAGGTGACAAATACCTGTTCTTGATCACGATCGTCAACTTTAAAATAAGTCCAAATTGCACTTTGGACGGCGGCGCCATTGTCTTTAACCACCGAACGAAACACTCAACACAACTAATCAAATCACTCTTCACAATGTTTATTTACTTATTAACTGCTCATTTTACGACACCCTTCGTCCTACAATAGCATGTCAACACTAAAATCAAAATAAACATACTCGTCATTTCTTGTCGCTATCCTTCAAGGACGCAAGAGCACTATCGACGAATCAGGAAAAAGTAACAATATTCCTATTGGGTAATGGTGAAATTGCCTACCTTAACTAGCACGTGCGCCATTAACGAGACGTTCCTGCATCGACTTGTTCCACATCTGCATCCGTATCAGCTCCGCATCGACTTGATGCGGAGGCGGATGCGGATGCGGATTTTGAAAATGATGCGGAAGATCCGCGGTTGCGGATGCGGATGCGAATATTCGCAACATCCCTGGTCCATAGAACGCGACTTTCACCGACTTCCCTATTCTTATTTCAACTGTGTTCCTTTACGATTTGAAAATAGGCAAGTCGGTAAAAGTCGAGTTCTATGGACAGTTCCCGGTGCTGAGTAAAATAACTGACTTGACATTACATCTCATCTCAAAACATTTTTGCAGCGAACTGCGGAGCGAGGCTTGTGTCTTTTTACATGTAGGTACTTAATGTTTTTGGTGGGATCTCATCTCTTTTTGAAGGCAGACCTTCTTTTTTATACATGCATCCGATATTGATACTGTGTACCTGGGTATCAAACCGGAATCCCTTTGTTTTGAACGACTTGTTGGGGGCTCTGCCGTGCCCAGTGAACGCAGATAAAGCATGGAAGCATTATGTCTGCTATATTATGGCACCACGGACATCGGTACCTCGGTAGGCGGTCCTTATGATTGGTACCGGGCGCGATTTCTGTTTGACCGCGATGTCAGTGAGTGACGGATGCCTAAAACTAGTTACTAGAACAACGTATTTTACAATGAAAAATGCCTTCATGTGTGGTGAAGTGGTGCAGAAACCATACTGATCATTTCAAGACTAGTGGAATCACATTTCACAGGTAAGTAAACAGATAAATTCAGTGAAAACTAAAAAAATATATGATGACGTTTTCTATATAGGGATGATGTTATGCTAAATGAAGTAGATTATTTTCTTAACTTGTGCGATTATAATTTTATGTATTATAATGATAAACTCTAACTGAAAAACTTGGATTTTACTAATACCTACCTTATATGGAATGGTGCTATACAAATCTAATTATTTCAAATTCATATTAATAATATTTGATATTTTACCTGATGTTCTACCTACGTTGATACCGACGTTTTTCTTTGTAATCAGAGTCCCACAGTCCCGATACCGATCCGAACCGTCGTCAACGATAGATAGAGGCTGTCCAACTGGAGAGGCATGAAACAGATTGGATGCCTACCAAGGCATCTAGAGTCTGTTCCATGCACTTCAAAGCTGAAGATTTCTATTTGTCTAAAAAAGGCTTCACGCAGCTTGCTAAAACCGTTATACCGATTTGTACTTTAAATATTCTTTGGTTTAAATACTGGTGTATGAAAACAATATTTGTTAATAAATTCGTTTGATGAATTTGAATTTTTTCAGATGTTATTTTCAAGTGAAACGTCGCTACCAATTACTAAATAGGGAATGAGGCAGCCAGATAAATCATCAACCCTGCCGCTCAAAATAAGTAATAAAGAAAATGACTATGCAGAAAATCGAAGTCCTCAGAAACGTCGAATGATCTCGTGTCCAAGCTGTAGACATCATTTTGGTGTTGATCAGGTGGATGCGGAAAATTCAACTAAGATACTCCATCGACGACAACCTTCGTCACTATTGTTATCAAATTACTTGAAACTTATGGACAAAAAACTGTGTGTTACGCCTTTAAATATATTATCTTCAAATATTCTATGCCTTTTTTTTGTACCGAAAAAAGGGACGCCAGAAATAAAAAAAATATTGTACTGCGGGATTGGCTTGTCATACCAGACAGATATATCTACTTGTAAGTAGTAGTAGTAGTTGGCATCGCCACCTAAACAGAAATAAACCGCTACCATTTCCTTTTAGTTGATCACGCAAAATAAGACTATGTGACACAGACTAACAAAGCTGGGGAATCAGCAAGACTAAGTTGAAAGTAGAACATTGAGAGATTATACAAAAATCTTCTTCCACAAATTACCAGTGTCCGCATTCCTACTTGCTCTCCTCCACTTTGCACAATGCTGGTATATATAGAACAAAAATGGAGAGTGTATTAGAAAATATAAATCCCTTAAGGGCGCTACTAGACAGATTAATATTGATGATTGAATAAACCAAATAAAACATTTATGTATGTACTTGGTATCGACTAACAGGCTCCTTATGTTCAGATCAAATTAGATGCTTAATAGATGGTCATTAGTCGATAGGGGAGGGTAGTGGGGCAGGGCATAAGACGTTTCTGATCCACACTAGCTAGTGCTAATTACCACGCTGTCCTCCTTGACGAATTTTTCAGATGGGTTCTTCCCACTTATGCCGCACCTACAATATAACAATAAATCTAGGGAGCGGACTGCCCATAGGGATAGTTACGAACATGATATTTATATCACGGTAGCGTTAACTATATCGTTATCGAACCCTACAATTATTCCATCCTCGTACACGTTAAGTTACCTACATAAATAATCGTGCGGCGAACACATCAACAGAACAATAAAATTAATAGGAATTTTCTACTTTAAATTTTATTTAAACTTATCACAAGAAAAATATTGCATGTAAAAATTGTTCTTTGTTGCAACAATCCGTCTACAGACAGTGCGTTTCCAATGTCACTATTATTTTTGCAACATTCAAGTGTCAGCGCTAGTGCCAATCACAACAAAGAATATTGACGTTGACCAATTATGTTTTATGATATTTTATAATAGAAAACTGATTGATATTTTGATGAATTTGATTGGCAGTGTAGCGGACATGCGTATATCAGATTTATAGCCAGGTTTATGTTGACGATTTGTTTGAAGGAATTCTTCCATGTTTATTTCCGTTCACTGGCCGTGCCCCCAGATTAGTTAGCACTGTTTCAAATTATATCGACCCAGTATACAGGTGTTACATATTCTCTGCGATGACATTGGCAGTGTGTTGCGTCTCGTTACTGCAATTGTTGTAGTTTCGGTGTTATCAAACTAATAACAATCGGCAACCTGCACCGAGGTCGGTCAAGTATCATTACTTACGTGCCGCTGCAGCGGTGCCATGCGACCGGACGCAATTGACTCATTGAGAGCTCTTCGGCAAATTATTAAGTATAAATTACAAGCAATTATTTCAGAAAAAGGTCACTTAAATAAACAAATCGGCAAGTAAGGGTCACTTCCAAAAACTAAACGAAGAATTAACTAGAAAATAGACATTTGCACATATCAAAGGTGTAAAAAAGGGCAAAAGGTAATAATAGCATTCAAATTTTGTATTGACTGTGTTTACGTCAAACCTACTTCGAGTAATATTTAATTAACATTATTATTGTCGATATTACAAAACGCTGAGATCAACATTTACACGTGCAGCACTATAGATGAATGAGGCACAACTTAGGCCATCTTCATCTGTTGACAGCATAGCCTTTGTGCTACACGAGAAAAATATTTTACCTTCCGACTTCTTTTCATATCTTGTAGCAAGCAATATAAAAAATGTATGCGTTTTATTTAGATGGTTCTTGGTTCTTAACGTATTTATTTATAAACAGATTTTATAGACATTTTGCGATCAAGATACATTTTATTCTAAGCTAAGAGTACCATTTAGTATGGGAGTAGGTACTAAGGGACAGGAAAGAAGGTAGTGTTTATAGGCATTTTTATGGGCAAATAAATTATTGTTAATTATCGCTCGACAACTGTGAAGTTAAAAAAACTCAACAGACCAAGGTTAAGGCTAGTCGTGTCAAACCAGGCCATTGTCAACTAGATATGTGTAGAGTGTAGACTACTAGGTAATCCGATTAGTGCTTGACTCAGACGGCTAGTGAGAAGTTATTATGATAAAATGCGGCGTGTATGGAGTGCATTCCACGAGAGTAAAATTCGTGTAAAATACAATACCTAAACTATAGTTTATTAGAACAACAACGCAAATATACAACAGTAGCTTTTGCCCGCGACTTCGTTTGCATATAATTAGAACAAAAACTATCCTATGTCTTTTCTCAGGAGTCAACCTATCCCCATAGTAAATTTCATTCTAATCCGTTCAGCTGTTTAAGCATGAAGACCTTACAGACAGACTTAGTGTTACTTTCACATTTTTAATATTACTATGGACTATGGATTAAGTGTTAGAAGTCTACTTCTTTTTATACAACATGGGAGATACCCTTCACTTGTAAGGTAATAAATAAATCCCATCAAAAACATTATACGAGTAGGTACTTATGTAAAAAAGACACCAGTCTCGCTCCGTAGCTCTTAGTTCTTATGCTCCAAAAAATTAACTACTGAATATAATTTTTCCTTCATACTTTTCGACCTAAGAACCGATAAAAATACCGATTATTACATCATTCAGAAGAAAAAAATAAACTTTTTTGAATCTGACTATCTTTAAAAAAGTATTTTTGTTGTATTGGAATAAACAATTGGAATTTCAAATGTAGGTACAACGATTGTCAAAATCAGCCTAATCTACCTAATTTCACATTAAATCATTAGGATCAATTAGTATTAAATCATTAGCATGACTAATTAGTAGGAAACACCTTTTTTGTAAGGGACTAGGGAGCGAGTGAGAGGGACGGGGTGTTTAAGGGGCGGGACGTTATCGGTTCGCAGCAAGGTCATCGTCGCTTTTTCAAGCCTTTTGTTTACTCTGATGCACCGCCGCGCGCTCGGTGTCCATGATTTATGGAAATTTAGGAAAATTTTGGGTTAAATTAATGTACACTTATTTTATTGATTTGTGCTATATAATCAATCACCTCCTTAAATATTGCCGGTTGCAAAAGATACACTCTGTATAAAACAATCATTTACTATCAGGATAATTTGCAGTAACGGCTAGTAGACCCCTCGTGATTGGTTTAAATAATTTGTTTTGACGAATCTGTGTTTATTCCATCAGTGTTGTTAATCTTCATCACTAGATCAGCTCATTGTAATCTAAAATTGAACGACGGTAATATACAAGTATACAGTTAATTCCGCGTGCAAAATTTGTCCCATACATTATACCAATGAACACAGAAAGTTAAATTATAATCAAGTGTAATAAGAAACTTACATATTTTTCGATTGATGTGACTATGAAATTCATAAAAGAAAAAACATAAAAATGTTCCGTGCTAGTAATAAAATAAAAGCGTCAGATATAATGCCACGGGTACATATTAAAAACAGATCAATCAATGTCTACATTGCACTGTTTGATAAAGTGATCTAATACGCTCATAAAACAAGCATTTAAACCTACTTGAGTAGTCGGTTACTGGTTATTACCGGTACAGGGGTGATCTATTATTATGACATACTCAGGTGACTTATCAGTCAACAAGCAGTGACCTTCAGTTTGTAATACACAGCTATAAACTGATTGATTACGCGTCATGCTCGGCGACGTATTTTTTTCGTAGCTGCAATTTACCCAAATAAATTAAAATTACAATTTAGTTAGTTCCAACTTACAATCACAAAATGCTAACTAGTAGAGGAGTTACAGTATTGTAAGTTAGTCTTTCTACTCCAGCACTTCTATCTGTCAATTAGATGACTGACAGCGATATTAAAAAGTATACATTCTAACGTTGTCTGTGGTATTCCATAAGACCACCGTAAAGCGATGCTCCTATGGATTTTCATACAATATATGAACACTGTTTTTTTTTCTTACAGTTGGCATACGACCTCTTCCACATTCTGCCACCTTTCGAGATCTTGCTTATTTCGCTATTTTAGCTGTTGTAGAAAAACTAGCGTATGCAACAGTTCGTAATTGGGTCTTATAAAGACCTTTATTATATCACTGTTGCATAAACTATAATACAACTATAAACATGTACTTAGGCATGCCAAGGTTAATTTGGTTTTCGTTCGTGAACGTTATAGGGTTTAATTGATTAACTCTCCTGACAAGGCAAGCCGATGAGTAACGACTTCTAGGGATGCCAAGCTACAGCTGTGAACCTTTGCCTCAGCAATAGTCGCGCGACTCGTTGGATTATGACAGCCGTGCTGATAAAGTAGCTTATAACGAGTTTCAGAGAACCTTCGGTTCTTTGAGGTAGAAAAAAATCACCAAAAAGCCTCATATACCTAAATGGTCTGAATGTTTTGTATATATACGAGTAAATTGCTGTTTGCTATAAAAATTAAGTAAATAGAGCTCAACGGATACTTAAAATTATCCTGCATACTGTCACTACTGTACCGTAACGGACATTGTGTAAATAATGATTACACGGTAGCTTTATTCAATATTCTACGTTACTTATGTAACTATACGCATGGTGATAACATAACATAACTATAGGTACATTCTAAAGCATAAATGCTAAGCTGTTCTCCTGTTAATAGTAACATACATGGTTAATATGGTTTATCTTATTAGTATGGGTAAACTTTCGGCCATTTTATCCATCTAACAACACAAACCCAACACGAACACAAATACAGATCCTGCAGATTTATACATTGACTCTAATTTGACACTAGGATGCAGCAGCCCCTGATACTGAAAAGACTTCTCAGCTTCTATGAGAGTGGAAGTAACCGCACACGGCGGAAAAACATGGTCTATAGAAATGTGACCTCCGAGAAGTGAGCACACATTAGGTACTCCTGTAGACCTATATATATTAGACATAGTTTTATACTACAGTTTCAGTGTGACAGAAAAATGTGGAAATTAGAAAGGGGCAACATCGTAGTGTCGTCCCGTTTTGTTGCATACACTCGGTTTTTTTTTCGTTAACGTTCAGGGGAGATTCTTCAGGTTAACTCGAGTTAATTTCTCTAAGAAACTAGTGTCTTACCTAGTGTCGTTTTTGAGATATTAAATAAATGCATTTATTAGCTAACCCATTGTAAAAGGTTTCTAAACTATCTACTAATGTTTTGGCATGTGCTGTCATGTCTAAAGTTTCAGCCTTGTCATACTTGACACTTATTTTTATGTAACACTAAAAGACCATATTTTTTTTCGAATTTGTCAAAAAGCGATATATGTATGACGCAGCCTTTATAAATGTACAAAGCAACGTGTCTTGAACGGGTGTCTTAATTTCTACCTTTTTCTGTGTCACTGTAGAGTCCGACCAACATTACCTTTCCATTTTAGATTTTGAGAAATTGTGTATTTATTTTTGTATACAATAATCCATCACAATGCCATCCACATAAACAATACTATGTGGAGTATACGTCACACTATGATACTCGTAGTTCATACTTATTGTACTTAATCCAGCGGTACATTGCTGTTCAGTTATAGTTTGATAAGGGCGTAAATAATTTCTCATGGAAATGCATGCGCTACGTATGTAGACGTAGTTCTTTAATTCGATTTATCTCCCGAATATTAGCTTTTAATTTCTAGTCCCCACATACATACCTACTATTAGAGTATATTGTTAGAGTACCTACTTTAAAATAAGATTCATTCATTTATTTGTATCTTATTCTTAACCCATTCAATAGGTACTCCAGGCGCCGGTCGGTGTCATTTTTGGCCCACTCCAATCTCACTATATTTTCTAATTCTTCTTTTTCTTTCCTTGGCGTAGGCGTTAGTTTCACGAAAGCAACTGCCCTCTGACCTACCGCAGAATATAAATTAAGGCCTTATTCGATTTTCGGATTAAAAGTCGCACGCTCTTACCGCTGGGCCACCAACGCTATTTTTTTAATATTGACTTATTTCTTATTAATATTTCCCGTTTGTATCGGATGAACCGTACAAAGGTATACTTCATATTCTCACTTTGACATATATTGTCTTATTGAGTTGTATACTTTTGACAGACTCGCGCAGCCGGTGTTCCTAGGCAAGCTTGTAGACTTCTACGCGGTGAACACGGACCAGCCCGTGTCTCTCAACGAGGCCTACTGGTACGCCGCGGCCGTCGTGCTGTGCTCGGCGCTCAATGTGCTCGTCGTGCACTCTTACATGATGGCCATATTGCATATGGGCATGAAGTTCCGAGTTGCCTGTTGCTCTCTCATATATAGAAAGGTAAGGTGTTCCAACTTAAGTTTCCAAGTCATCAAATCCACATTATATCATAGCTGTTGTCACTTTATACGCGAAAAGTTTGATGTGACGTTAGGATTTCTTTGCCGTTAAAGCGCGATTTTGCCTTGCTCATAATGCTCATAACTGCAACTCAACGACATATGTTTCATGTTAAAGTAGGCAGTTTTGAGTAGTGTAATGTATTATTTTTGTTCGATGCCGAATGGTAATAATAACTTTAATGGGGTTGTTTGTATAACTGGATGTCTGGAAGGTAACCTTCGAGAAAATTTATTTTCTATTCATATAATTACCGTCATTATTTGCGAAGGTGAGGATAATGACACAATAGTACCCTAACGTGACAAAACTCAGTAGACATTGGAGATTTGATTGAATTGTAGTTGTTAACAAACTTGAAAGTAAGTACCATCCATGGTACATTCATGTACCATCGTCTACCGTCGATACAGTAACCTGGCCATTCATAAATAAACCTTGTGCCAACGGTTTAAGGTCTATCAATAGTTAAAGTGTGCTGCATGTTAGTATGTGTACGGAACTTATTAGACACGGGTTTTCCTTGTCGTCATTGTCAGCAATCATGTGTTACCTATTTGACAAAGGCATTCTTGCGTATGCGTCATTTTATTTCAATGCGAGTAGAAATGTCAGTAGGTCGATTGTTATATAAGTATATTGATACTTTTTTATTGTCCCCTAAACTAAAATAAGGATTTTAAAATCCTCCCAGAAAATTATAAGAGCCAGATATGATTATGTATGATAGATCTGGGAGCCCTGATATACCATTTAACTTTTCCCAAAAATCGCAGCCAAATAAGGCAGGCCGATTTGGAGACATGTTGGCAAACATTAAATTTTTAAATGTTTAACAATTCTACTTGAACGAATATGCGGACGTAAGCTAGTTCAAAATGTACATAGAGTTCATTAACCTTCCTTTTAACTTTAACGTGCCAAGGTAAAACAATATCTAAGTTAATGTATTTTTTATTTTTAGAAGATTTATTACAATGGAATGTACAGTCAACCAATTGGAACCCTAGGCCACTGTATGTAGGACTATGTCATAGTAACACTATTAAATCAAATTATAAAAATACTCTTACCGCTTGCCATTTTGACATGGTGTCTAGAGTGGCCTAGGGTTCCAATTCGTTGACTGTAGCTATGTTCTTTCAGTCACTCAGATTGTCAAAGACCGCTCTGGGCGAAACAACGGTCGGCCAGGTGGTGAATCTGCTGTCGAACGACGTGAACCGCTTCGACGTGGCCGTCATCTTTCTGCACTATTTATGGATAGGGCCGCTGGCTACGGTCATCATCACCTACCTCATGTGGCAGGAAATTAGCTGGGCGGCCGTCGTTGGCGTGGGGTTCATGTTGGCTTTCATACCTCTGCAAGGTAACATTTCGGTTGTCTTTACTTTAAACTCTGTGAAATTCTAAGTTTGATGTCAAATGTATGTTAAAACGTTTGCACCCACCTTTGTCATAAAGTGAAAAACGAGACCTGAGCGATGGCTTTGCGTTATAAAACTGTTTTAGCTTGTAATTGCGGTCAGCGGCAGCGGAAACTATGACACATAAATGCCGATGGCGGTCATAGTACAGGCTCTTGTAGTTGAGATCGTACGTACGCTATGATAATTTTTATACTATTTGTTCACAACAAAGAATCCGCCGTCCGATACTTCACTCACCAACAAACTATGAGGATTTGTTGCCACCTAAGAAAGAGTGCAACTTAAACTGCTCTCCGAGTTTTAATGTATGTGTTTGTCTCGTTAATGGGAGTGACATAGAAATTACGAGAACTGACGACATTTAAAAATACGTGTTTATTGTCTTACAATGCTATTTCGATAACGTAACAATCGAAATAACATAGTAAGATTGGATACATTATATTAGTCAAGAACCTTGTCAATGTAAATATGTACTACTTACATTAAAACATCTCATATGCAGCGAATTGTTTATTTTTATGTATTTTTTTGCTGATGCCATTGTTATCCAATTTTGGTACCTATTGTTGCAAATTGCTGTTGAGTGTATGTTGTGTATCTCAGCGCTTTATTATCTTAGTCTTCCTCCATTTCCGGGTCATTCCTAACGACGTTCAAACGAGGTACATCGGTATCTATGGCACATGATAAAACATAGACACATTCATCCATTAAAAAAAAAATATATTGTATATATAACTAAATCACGATGAAATCGTGTAAGTATACTTGAATGAATCCTTCACGTTTTCACGCATCATTTAACATAGTACTTGTAACATCTAACATATTGAAAATGCCGAACTAAATAGAACATGTTTATATAGGTGAATGGTGTGACATTTCAGCCTTGCGTTTGTAAACGTTCTGGTATTGTGTTCGCATAATACGTTGGCATTATGGCACAGTAACGACATTACGTCTGGCCGTACCTGTTCCCAGGCAAATGTTTAGTTGAAGTATTTACGTATACAATTAAGTGGTGTTGTACAAGATTATTTAGTATAATGATGAGCTTATTTTAATATTTCGCTGTTTGAGGTATCTGACGTATATGCTTACGTCGCGTAACATTGCATTAGTTTAGGTGCGCCGTTATTAGTAACTTAACCGCCAACCGGTCATAAGGTACCGTTACTAAAGAAACTTCAGATTTATTTATGTAATGCCATATTTAATTGTGAAGTCACCAGCATTTATCTGTCATAGCTTATTTATGAATTTTATATTTGTCCAGTTCTATATTATATGTTTCTTTAACAGCATAACTTGTCAACGTACATTAGGGTACTTACACGATTGCAATTTTATACAATTGTGCCGGGTGCAAGGTTATCTGACCCATCAAAACGAAAGATATTCAAACATAACCTGCATTTCCCAAGATAGGTTCACATGCGTTCAAAACTGCATGGGCAATTTATGAATTTGCCCCCTATAGCATAAAAAAAAGGAATGAATTCATGCAATTATGAACGCGATAGTACATTATTTACATTAATGTGTCTTGTTGTAATAACTGTTACTCGTACGGTTAACCTTTTCGACGCCTGTCACTCAGACGCCACGTCACCGACGTGTCAAAACTGAGTTGAAATCTATGCATGTACTTACTTAGAGGTACGAGTATTTGAGGCTGGTCCGTGACGGATTAACCCGTCCTTTGGGTCGAAAAGTACATAGTTTTTATACTTTATATTTTATTTTATTTATTTCATAGGTTCACCAACAGTTATTACAATAAATCTTTCTTATTTAGATAGGTACAATATTTTTTGCTAAATGTATAACTTATTATAGGTAAACACTGCATGCAAGGAAAATGAGAAACATAATTAATAATTCAGCAGCAAGTCTGCAGTCGATCACAAGTTAAGCAAATTTAAACACTTTATTACATTGTAATAAGGTGCAAAGCAGAATCTTGTGATTAGTGATGCGCCGTTCCCGGGAATATTCCGTAGGCGGGAATATTCTCGGGTTTATCCCAGGAATATTCCCACACAAAGAGAACATTGGGGAATTTTGAAAGTGTATAGGTTTACATATTGTGTGATCGAGATTATCGAGAATTACATCAACACGTTGTGCATTGAACTATTTTCCGAGACATCAAACAGTGTAACTCACTTAACCTTTCGAATGCGCCTGTCAAATATTTACTATTAAATAATTGACCTTGACACTTTAAATCAAGGTTCAAGTATTAGGGAGCAGATCTGCTCCTAAGCATACCAATAATTAAGAGAGTAAATTCCCAACGTTTCCGGGAATATTCCTAATGTTTCCGGGGTATATTCCCAATATTCCTGGGAATATTCCCATAGTTTCTAGGAAAAGGCCAAAAATTTTGAATTTTTTATTTATTAACAAAAACTTTACAAATCATCTTAGTTTCATTACAGAATCACAGTAAATTATGTACTTTATTTTTTTAACGGTGCTGCTCATCGATGTACTCGAATTATCTGTGATATCAGCAGAGGCCGGAATTTTGGTGGCACTTTTGAGCTGTCAATTGTCATAGGGACTTCTCATTTATCCACTTCGGATATTGACATATATCGATATATTAAAATGAAGCATATTACGGAGGAAAAAGTAAAGGCGAACGGCAGGCGTTCTTATCGCTAAAGACCGATCTCTTTCAGGTAACTTAGTAGTAAGTCTATTTGAGTCATTTATCCCTACGTTTCGAAATATAATCCACGCGACCCATTTAATGAGCTATAATAACGAAACCTCAGAAGATATTATCATATTTAATCTTGAAGACATCGCTCTTTAGCAATATAACCGACTGTTCTTTGTCTCTACTTTTAATCTTACTTAATATGTTGTGTTCTAATTTTGTATCGATAAATATGACTCGATAAACGAGAAGTCTCTATGACAGCTCAAAAGTGCCACCAAAATTCCGGCCTCTGGATATCAGTAACAGACGTCATAATAGAGTCCTGGCTTGACTCTTGAAATTGAGTGTGGGGTGGTGCACCTGAAGAACAACTTGGTTCAGCATACGATGATTCACTTAAGGCCGTGCGGACTTATTTATTTCTCTGTCTTTAAAAAAACACTGGACGCCACAAGGTGATTTGGGACGCCAAAGGCGTATATATTGGCACCGCAGGTTCAACGCCAATGACTGATATATCGGTCTCAGACCACAGAGTAAAATAAACCTACACTGGTAAACCATAAAGTTCAACTTCAGTTTTAACATTTCGATGACGTGGCGTGTGAGTGATAGCTTGTGCGTTTGACATGGCGTCGAAAAGGTTAAATGATAGGCGAATTTCGTAGCATTTTTAAATAAATACACAGCATTTGGAACAAAACGTGACTTTATTGTTAACTGTATGAGTATTGAAATGTTCAAACACTTTGCTTTTAGGCCTCATGACTCAAGCACATCTACACACGTATTGATAACAATAGATACGTTCGAAGACTGAAGAAATACAACACGGTTTATCTTTTTAGAGGAAGGGAGACAACCTATATATTGAAAAAAAGAGATACTATATTCCCAATGGAAATAATCCCGGGTTCCAACGGCACATTAGTACTTGTGAACGACTGGTTACCGCTACATATTTTAAAGATAGATTAAAACTATATATTCAGATGCTAATATGTTAATTAATAGTCACATGCAACTTATTAATTTAACAAATCTCTAATTTTGGTTAGTGAGTCAAAGTGAATATCAAATGTATTACTGAAGTAAGTTACTCATGCGAGGTACTGGGTAGTTTGATCCTAACACGGTTCGGCGCCGGGGTCGAGACAATGGTTTGGTAGCGAAAGCCAAGGTACGGAGAATCGAAGTCTACTCAGAAGTAGTGGACAATCTATTTTGTTATTTAAAAGTTTATAGAGAAATTTTAAATCGAGGATGTCTCTTCGGCTTTCGAGATTCAGATGATCTTATGTCATATAATTAATATTGCTATCATCCGGCATATAAACTGATGAGAAGTATTGAGCAAATATATTACAAATGTCTGTCCGATCCTTCCGAGCTGACAATTACTCCGTCTGACATTGATGCAGGGTAACCACTCGAGCCTCCTCGTTTTGCTTTTATAAATGACCACAAATATTTCGGGTTTATAGATAATATTAGTTTCATTCAACGTAAGAAATATAGGAAATGTAACGACTAACTGCATACGTGTCACATCTTTTTCTTAAAATTTTTAATTCAATTTGGTCTCCCGGTTTTTAATTTTTTTTATCGTTGCCTGGCTTTGTTTTTTCTTTTAATAATCTTATAAGAGTTCTTAAAAGAGTAAGTTTTGTTTGTGTTGCAGCCTGGCTGGGCAAGCGGACGTCGGTGCTCCGGCTGAAGACGGCGCTGCGCACGGACGAGCGCGTGCGTCTCATGAACGAGATCCTCTCCGGCATCCAGGTCATCAAGATGTACACCTGGGAGAAGCCCTTCGCGGACCTCGTCGCTAAGGCCAGGAAGTACGTACATTACAACTTGCAACATATGTACCCAGAACGGTGAACGGTGATCGGCAAACAAATCTGTTTACGAGAACTTCGATTTCGACTCCAATTGGAGTTGGATTATTATTGGTGTGTTAGTATATATGTACGTCCCCCAGCATAGAAAGTTCGTATGCACATAACTCTGCAGCTGGCTGTACTAGCGTTAGAAAAATATATTATGATTCTCTGTGACTACACGCGAACGATAACATATTATTTAAAAACGAACTGTAGATTTATTTAATCGTATGGCATAAAGAAAAATACATCAAAGAATCGAATAATACATGAAAGAATTTTGTCACAAAGGTAGATCCAAGGCTTTTAGCCATTTGGCTGCGTCAGTGGTGAGACAGAACAGGTCTTCGGGTCTTCCGGGGTAGGCTCTGAGGGGACATTCCTGGACTATGTGTTGTACGGTTTGCGATTCGGCACCACAAACACATCTGGGCGAGTAGATCTAGCCACAAAGGTGTTTAAATTGTGCGGTGCGGCCGAACCCTGTGCGTAGTCTGTTGAGCTTGCACCATTCGTGTCGCGGAAGGCTGAACCCCTTCACTTTCACGCCGGGTGAGATGAGGTTGCCAACAGATGGATCTGACTTGGATTGCCAGTCCGAAGTCCATTTCTCTTTAAGCCCAAGTCCAGATTTTATTAAAGACTTTGCCAGTTTGCACGGTGGGTGGCGAGACTTTAGACGGTAATTGCAGGGGCTGGTGAATTCTAGATGCCCAGGGAGGTCCGTTCTGTTTAAAAGTTTCTGGGTTTCCCTTAGTAGAGCTTCTTCTCTCTTCAGTTTAGGAGGTGCGATGTTGCACTGTAGATAATTAAAGTCCTTAGAATTTTGTTCGGGCCCAAGAGTTGGAAATAATGTTATCCGTAGATCCTTAATTCCATTGTTATCTAGATGTACTTATGCTAAAAATGAGACCAAACATTATGGCTCGTAATCCCAGAATCGTAAATCTACCATCAAATAACTAACGCTGCAATGGTTCATAAGCATAGTTAGCTAAGATATTCAATTGTTCTTTTGAATGCTAGGATTAGATGCTGACGGGCAGGTAAATTTCTTTGTTCGTCTTCTCGTTACCCAACTACTATTCGCACAATGTGAAGACAAACATTTTACATCTCCATAGCTAATTTCGCTATACTCTCAGGAATGTCGTCGAAAAGTTTATTATAATAAGGTATTCAGAGTGAAATTTGTAATACATAGCGTAACATTATTTGTAGGATACAATTTTTATTTATAAAAAATAACAATCACTTATGATTTGGGTAAAATCATTAAACACTTTATATTTTTCTAAAAAATCTACGACGACTGTGTATCCTAGAAGTATACGCAAATGAAAAATGCAGTCTAAAATAATAAATTAGTACAGAGAAACCTATGCGTGGTGAACACATGTTTGCCCCTCCGTTTAGTAGTTGAGGCGATCTTTGTTTGACATTGAACCTTAAATCATGGCCCTAAGACAGAAGGTCATACTTTGACATAGGTATGTGGCCGATAGACAGACGCTTCTACCCTATCTGTATTTGGGCTCGCGGTCGTATCCGGGTTTCGTGTATCCTTAGCCGTATCCCCGTACCCGTGTGACACGGGTACATATCTTAATTACACGCGGATACGGTCCACCCGCGATGTTAAGGACTACGAAATACGAACGAGAATGTATCGTAAGATTCGTGCACCTAATATTGTTTTGCATTTATTTAACTTTTAGGAGTATGGACATATAAAAAGTTATTATTTTGTATGTCGAACATAAAAAAACCTTACATACAATTTTCAAGTAATAGTTACTTACCTAATTGAATTATTACACGGGGTCAAAAAATAGACAACACTCCCGCTTATTCATATTAAAACAAAACGATGCGGCTACTTCATTCAACTTCACAAACAAAAGGTGTACCAGGTAAAGCCCGAAGCTACAATATTTTATCAGTAAAATTGCCACGTGTGGTTAATTATGTCGCTCGCAAACTATTGTCTGCACGAGCAACGTCTTCTTATTTATGAAAGGGCCGCAGGGCAGGGTAGGTAATAAACTTAAATGAATGACTGTATTATCTTTTACTTAAGGGTCAAAATCACAATATAAATTCCAAACTATTATTAACACCATCGCTAATTATAAACAACAGAATGACTCCATTCATTATAAATAGATGGGCACGTTATTTAATAACTTAACTCGATGCGAAAACTACAAGTCTGATAATAAAGATAAATCCCGTTCGTCCTATAAATCCGCATCTAGTGTAGTTACTTAATATACTTAGTAACAAGTCATTCAATAATATGCCTTATTTGTTCGCATTCCAACCGGTCCGGTCGGATCGATGCGACGAGTATGCAATATTCATTAATTGCCTGAGCGGAGCCGAGATTCGTAGATACGTATACGTACGAAGATTCGGCTAGGTATCTCGGCATGACCGTGAAATTCGTGATCTTAGTACCGCCGGGGTTAAGGTAACTTAGTTACGGTTCAGCGTGTAGTACGGATATCGGGAGCCCTAAATTCTGTATGTGCCTACACGACAATATCTGACCCAAACAGTTTTTATCTAGTTTTCGCATTAATAGAGCTTTGCTTTTATGATAACATGTAGGTCGACCGACTCGTGCCGCGCCACCGTACTTAGATGCCGTGTTTACAAATACCAAATGTGTGTGTTTGCTAATCTATTATATGTATATGAAGAAAAAACATCGCCGATAAGATATTGTTGCAATAATGAATATTAACATTATTTTATTTATATTATTTTCCAAGTAATATTCAAAGTCAATTCATTTTATAATCATTTATTTCATAAAAATATACAAGGTTATGTTATGACTATAATGCTGTGGATAGGGATACCCAGTAAGCAAAATATTGCCTGTGGTGGGAGGGAATACTGCTAACCATTTTCGTATATTTAACGAAAATCCTATGTTTAGTTTGAGCGAACGACTTTATAAAATATCGGAATGCAGTTCAATAGTGTTGAATTTATTGTAACAGCAAGTAGGTATGTTGCTACTATTAAAAACTGCAAACAGCAGGGGACGTAGTTTCGTAATCTCTACAAACGTGCTTAATGCCTATGTTTGTTGGTTCACTCTGTGTGAAGGCAGGGGCAGTAGATAAAGCTAATCTGCGATACCTTCATATCGCGGCGCGTTGACCTGATTTTGATTTTCTTACCTCATCAAGGCAATAATAGTTATTTATGTCCTGATTTTGTATTAATTCGTCAACCAAAATTCAGGTTTTATATTCGAAACTGGATTACGTGTTCTCTGCAGGCGCCTCTAACTTCGCCTTGATATCAATGTCTCGGATTCCACCGGCTTACCAAGATATATTTTTGCACATCACTTCTGTTTTTTAAAATATTGATTTTTGATATGACACTTATACAAAAATACCCACCAAAAGTTATGTTTACAGTCAGTACACGCAACCAATTGCCTACTTTACACAGTGGCTAAATGTTTGTTTTTAATTGTTTGTTGGACACAGGCAGGAGATAAAACAGATCCGCGCCACATCCTACATCCGCGGCGTGCTGACCTCGTTCACGATGTTCACCACCCGCATCTGCCTCTTCTGCTCGATCCTGGCGTTCGTGCTCGAGAACAATGTCATCTCCGCCAAGCAGGTGTTCGTCGTCAGCAGCTTCTACAACATCCTGCGACAGACCATGACAGTGTTCTTCCCACAAGGTACGAGTACGCCAACTAATGAATGAATGAATGAATGAAATTTTATTTCGAGTAACTAAAGGACTCATACAAGATTGTTAGTTTACTTACACTAGTACTTATAGGTATTATGTTAGTATTATTTAGCCTAGATATTTAGTGCTGTTGGACACATGCATTTCACAGCAGCGCCTCACATACGGACAATCAAGCCTCTCTGCTATTGAGCATAGGATGGGGTTGGGGCTGGCCCGCAACCGGCGCACCAGGGATGTGCATCGCTTGCGCATGGTCGCATAGAAGCAATCCACTCGGGCAGACGTGAACATCCCCGATGCGCTGCAGAAGCGCTAAGTAGAACTAAGTAGGTACTAAGCTGAACTTTGCCTGTTCTGCTCGATCAGGGCGTTCGTGCTCGAGAACAGCGCATCTCTGCCAATTAGCTGTTCGTCGAGTCACGTCATTCGTATCTTTAACATCCTGGCCAATCCTGGGGCATGCCAACATAAGCAAACCAAAATGTTTGTATTTCGTCTGCTCGATCATAGCGTTCGTGCTTAAGAATAAAGTTACTTCTGCTTATTCCTAATTTTTTTTAGGATTACAAAAATCGTGCGATGGTCGTCGTCCAATTTTGAGAAAGACATTTAAAAATGCCTCTTAACCATAACGTTAATAATTGAAATAAGTAATCTTATTTTAATATTTTCTAGTGATGGCTGAAATAATTGATGATACGTTGCAAAATCGATAATTTATAAAAAAAAACAAGGTTTGTAATCGGAAGCTAGAACCAAGTTGTTTAACTACGTACATATAAGTAATATGTAAGGAAAAATACTGTTGTTTGATAGAAATGATTTCGTTAAAGGTTAAACTATCATTAGATTGGCCCTTTCAAAAGATGTTTAAATAGGTTACTATCTAGTGAAATCACCCGTCCTAAAATGTTTGTTTGCTATAAAATTAGGTGAGATTTATCCAGAGACGTCTTAAAATACTACGTGGAAGCCATATCCAAATGTAAATTTTGTTTGATCTTGACTTCACAAATTACGTATCGCGACTTCTATAAAATACTGTATACTAGCTTATTGGAACCTAATAATGTGGACCATTATTCATATTGTACTCTACTATTAACATGAATCCTAAACCCATTGTTACATCTCAGCTATTGTAGGTTTCAATACGTTTTGATGCATTCATTAATATTGATGATGCGGTTAGGCACTTACTAATTTGCTAAAGTAAACAAATACAACTATACTCACTTGTGACCTACTATTAATCTCGGTCAAATATTTTATTTATAATTATATTGTATGTCGTAGGCATCGCCCAAGTTGCAGAAGCATCTGTGTCAATTAAGAGACTTCAAAACTTTATGTTGTATGAGGACACGAGTAAACCAGTCCCCACTCTGCGTGAAATACAGACTTCAACAAAGCCTAAAATCAAAGTGCTTGATGAGCCGAAGGAAACACCGAGCACTCCAAGTAAAACTGCACTGGATAAGCCACGGGACACAACTTCACCAGTGGAGGAGGCGAGCGCTGCTAAAGAAACAAAGCTCATCGAGGCCAAAGGCAACGGTAAGTAAACATGTCATATATATATTAATCTAAATTGAATATGAGAACCGCCACTTTGTGTACAGACTGACACAGCCTAGGCACAAACTAACTTGAAATTAAGACAATGTATTCTTTATTGTATAGTGATATCGATATCCGTCTAAAAACGAACTTTACTAAAACTTTACCATAATTTTTTTTACAAGAATTGGTTGATAAATGCGAACTGTAGAGGAGAACAAATGGACAGACACACGAAAGCATTTTAGTCCAAGCTGAAACGGACACGTTTCACTCGCTTCGCTCACTCGGTCAAAAAATAAAACTTATTATTATTAACATCTGTTAAAATTTCACTATCTAATAAACAGAAATGTTGAAATTATGAATAGGGACAATTGTTTTTTAACGGTGTTTAGGGTTAAAGTAAGTATAGTACATTGTTCTACTCGTAGTAGTAATAGTATAAGAGTATGGGAGCTCAATGTAATCGTTTGTTTGGACGCTCAGGGAAGTCGGCAGCCCCATTGGAGTCCGGTGAGGAAGAGGATGCGGAGGTACAGCGCCCGCAAGGCGCAGGCGTGCGGCTGCAGCACGCCACGGCCAAGTGGGTCGCCTCCCATCACGAGAACACTCTCACCGACCTCAGCCTCACCATCAAGCCGGGCAAGTAAGTGGCATGGCTCTAGTTGGGTGAGAAGGCCGCAGTGTGAACTATCGCAGCTTTGTGTTAAGTTATATCGTACAGGTGGTCTATTTGAAATGGGATTGGAGATGAAAGCAAAACGTGCTTACTTCAGGTCACTTGTTGCAGACTAATTGCCGTCATCGGACCGGTGGGCGCCGGCAAGTCGTCGTTGCTGCACGTGCTGCTGCGCGAGCTGCCGCTCGTGTCCGGCTCCGTGGACGTCGGCGGCACGGTGTCCTACGCCGGCCAGGAGCCATGGCTGTTCGCAGGTAACCTCGCACTCTACCAGATGCAAGGGAAACCTATTGGTGTTGAACACTAAGAGTTAAACAACAATTGGACGTAGTTTATCTAAAAGGATCCATACTCAAAAAAAATTCATTGAGATGAGATAGATTACTTTTGCTTTTGTCAGAAAGCAAATTCAAATTTGATTACCTAACTTTTGTGGATCTTGTGAATCATTTACGGTTATTTTTCACTGCATATGTAACTACTTGGAACATCAGAATGAATTTCCTGAACATTTGTCAGTTTGTGTATGAGATTAGCGTTGTCATATGAGCGTCCAGTGACGCGTTCAGCGAAGCGGCGAGCTGCTAATGGATTTGAGCAGCATGTTATGTGTCTGCTTGCAGTGCCGCAGACGATACGAGCTCCACAAATTGAATCTGACCAGCGCAGGCTAGTTGTCGCCGCCGCTAATACGGAATTTTGAACTATCTACAATATCCTAAAGACGTATGATGAACATGGAAAACATAAAGATGCCCAGACATCTGTTATTGTATTAATATAAATTTCTCCAATATGCTCGGAAATGTTCACATTAATGTAGCAAAATTGGTACGAAAAAAACCTCCTTATGTACCGACTCAAATTAAAAAAAAAACGAATTCATTATTTTACCGTTTTAGCGTCCAGGAAGTTGTACTAAAATCCATTACTGTATTGTTTTTTACTTTTTTAATAAATATTTGGACTAACAATATTGCAAACAGCCAAATATACTTTAGCCGCGACCAAACCGTCTGCACAGACGGGACAATCTGATTGACATCAAATTGTCAGTCTGATCATATCGTGCTTAAAAATGCCCCGTCTGGGCTGGCTTTGTAGCAGTGTAGTAGTTCTAGAGAGAAGGAGATCAAATACTTGGTTGTCTCGTTCTATCGCGAGTTGCATACGGCTCACTGTGCAAGGTCGTGTAGATACGGCTTAATAAAACTAAAGACATTTCAACTTTTTTTATGAACACAACCGTGCATTAAAAGAAAGTTTAGGTGGGAACCCTATTTTTCCTTTCAAATCTTATGCAAGAATACATTTTATTTCCTTTCATGTTTGGAGAAAAGCACTATATATGCCTCGGAAGGAAATAGAATTTCGTGGATTCGTATGTAATTTGTCGATTTGTCGACAAAAAATACTCATCCACGAAATTCGGTTTCCCGGCCTCTGCAATAATGTACTATTTTATTGTTGTTAGGCAGCGTGAGGCAAAACATTCTTTTCGGGCAACCTATGGACCGGCCACGGTACAACACAGTGGTGCGGCGCTGCGCGCTTGACCGCGACTTCTCTCTGCTGCCGCACGGCGACAAAACCATCGTGGGCGAACGTGGCGTCAGTCTTAGCGGAGGTCGGTATTTACCCTGTCCATTAACCATAATAATTTTATTATGCCAATGGGCCGAGCTCAAGTGAGTGCGTGAGATAGAATGATCGTCTCATTTAAGTAAGAGTCAAACATAAACCGCGCGCAAGATCCTATTGAAGCATACTTATGCTCGGCCTTCATCCCATCAATCCCATCAAGTGCAGGCAGTGCATCTGTAATGGCTCTGGATCCGTTAGGTTCGCATGTGCCACTCTTCCTAGTGTATTTCATAAATTTGGCATTATCTATACTGTAAAACTAAACAATAACAAGTAATTTAAACTTGGTTGCCAGGCCAACGTGCGCGCATCTCACTCGCGCGCGCAGTGTACAAGCGAGCCGACATCTACCTGCTGGACGACCCGCTGTCGGCGGTCGACGCTCACGTAGGCCGCCACCTGTTCGAGTCCTGCCTCGTCGGATACCTGCGCAACTCCACGCGCGTGCTTGTCACACACCAGCTTGTGTTTCTGAGAGACGTTGATCAGGTAAATATTACAATACTTGTTTGAGAATGATGCGCTTGCGACGCAGCCGGCATACTTCTGGACGCAGCTTTAATAGTACAATACTGCAGAGGCCGTGAAGTAAGAGATTGCAGGACGAGTTTGTGGTAGACTGCCGAGGCGTAGACGAGGCCGGATTAAACAAGTCCTGCAATCTCTCTTCCGGCCGAGGCTGGTATAGTGCTTTTCTCAAACATTGTAAGGAAATATAAAATTTAAAACAACTACTAGGTAAATAGGTTAGTAAGGAAAAGAATGTTTAATTTGCCACCTTATTATTTTTTAAAGATGCCATTTGAATGAGCTATTCGAGCACCATGTTTAACCGCACATAAATATACATAGAAACATAGAATTTGTTTTTTTAATGTCGCAAGTATCTAATGGTCGTTAGCTGTATGTAATTTTTCCTTTGTCAGTTTTTTTATTTTTTTTATTTTTATTTATTAGGCATACAAAACAGATAACATTTGTTACATGGTAGGTTTATACTAGTTACAGGTTTTGGTTGGGAATGTTACCCAAAGCATGTATGCTCAGCATGACAAACAATAGTGAGCGAGAACAACAATATTATCCTAAAAATGAAAAATATAGAATAACAGCAAAATTCCCATACATGAAAGAGAAAAACAACTAAGACTACCAAGAGTATTAAAAAAGAAAAAAAAACAGTTAAGTGGTCAATAAGGTAATCAACGACGGCAAAGAAGTTCGATAACCTCCTTCCGAAAGACGTTAGTTTAGTGTTAATACGCAAATTAAAAAGTTAGAGCAGCGGACAATAATGTTTCGTTCATACTTACGCCGTACATTACTTCACGGCCGCCGGCCCAGAAGTAAATGGGGGGAGCCGTAAACAAGAAACTTCATGTCTTCATTTCGTGACATAAATGCATACATTTACGATCATGTTTGAGAAAACTTAAGTTAATGTTTCTAGATCATAATATTGAAAAACGGCGCTATCGCCGCGGCGGGCAGCTTCGAGACGCTGAGTGCGTCGGGGTTGGACTTCGCGACGCTGCTGGCCCGCGGAGAAGAGGAAGAGCGACCCGCGCTTGAGCACATGTCGTCGCACGAAATCGAAGAATCGCCGCACGGCAGCTTCCGCAAAAGACAGATGAGCATACACTCCGTACGTTTATAATCTGTTATAATCTGTACTTCAGTACGCCGTTTCGTGGCAATGAGCGCGATGAGATGAACGACTTTGCGGAAAATCACTATCTGGTCCCTCTCAAGCACATGTTTCGATAGCGCTTTAGATACATTCATGCCTTATATCCGTTCAAATCACAAATTTTAATGGGACCTAGTCACTAAGTACTCAAATGAAAGTGTCTAAAATGTTCGTAGTTTTAACAAGTGACTGTTCTAGGTGAGCTCCGTCGATAATTTGACGGCGACGGCTCCGCCAGAGGGCGGGCGCGAAGAGGCGGAGATGCGGTCGGCGGGCGCGGTGTCCGCGAAGGTGTACGCCGCGTACTTGGGCGCGAGCGGCCATCCGCTGGTCGTCGCGCTCATGGTTGCAGTGGCTGTGCTCGCACAGCTATTCGGCTCTGGCTCCGATTGGTGGACCAGCTACTGGTAAGATACCCAAGTGCTTCGCGCGGCAGCGAGCGGCGGCCATTGTTAAAAGCAAAAGGTATGCATGCATATTGCTGTCACCATTGGCTCGCCGCTGTCCCCGCCGCTGCCCCCGCCGCGCGTAACGTAAGGAACATTTTCAAATCATTTTACTCAAAAACTAACTCAATGAGGATTACCGCGAGTCGGTTTTCCGCTAGGGGCGCTAGTGGAACGTGGGTCCTGTAGGAACATTTCAAACGTCACTTTGACAATTCTTTCATACTGACACAGGACCCACGCATGAGTGGCGCCACCTGGTGAGCAACAATACGGTAGCTCCCATTGCAGTAGCTAAACTGCACAAGAGATTGTAGTGCTTGTAATATCTTGTGCGTGGTTGTAATATATTGGCATTTGTTTAGGGTTAAGATGGAGGAAAAAGAAGGAACTAGCTTCGTGAATTTAGCGGCAACCAACACAACACTCGAACGGATGAACGAAGATGTTCCGTTTGGGGACAGCTGGCTGACTCGATACAATTGCATCTACGTTTACACTGGTAAGTGTTTTTTTTTTTAGGTACATGTATACATTATTTAACTGTACTTTAAAATACATTTTAACAGAATAGATAATGGTGAGAATAGAATATGGTCGACTGGTAGAGAATGCCTTAAGGCATTAAGTCCGCCTTTTGTACTTTTGTTAATGTGCAATAAAGTTTAAAATAAATAAATAAATAATGTAATAAACTTTATCATTTTGTGGTATTTAAAAGCAGTCAAGCAACTGGTCGATCGATGTCGATATTACTAAACAAGTTATATAACGCAGTGTAAAGGTGCACAGGCTTCAAATACAGTATTTTGTTCCCTGATCGCCTGTTGTGTGTCTTCGTTGTGTTTTTGTGGTAAAACACTTAACTAAAGACCAGGGGAGTTACCACGATCGCCTAACGCGGTTCAGTTTACGACCTAAACTGAGTCGCTGCCATACAACTGAGCACACTTAAGGACCTAAACTGAATCGCGTTAGGCGATCGTGGTATGGCCCCTTGCATGTAGTGAAGACTTATTCGAACAGTCATTTGTTTTGTTTGCATTCACAATTGTATACAAAACTACGAGTAGCTTTACTTAAGTTTCACAACTCTGAGAGTTATTTCATTATGTTGCTTCTTCTCCAACCGCCCTATTATCGAACGAGACTAGTTCCCGTCCATTTCCTTTTAGGTATTTTTTTTAAACAATGTCAATGTTATTTTCAGGTATGGTGATCGCGCTAGTAGTGATATCATTGCTTCGCTCGTTCATGTTCTTCTCAATGGCGATGCGCGCGTCGACGCGACTGCATAACAAGATGTTCTCGGCCATCACGCGCGCGCCCATGCGCTTTTTCCATGTCAACCCGTCGGGCAGGATCCTGAACAGGTTCTCTAAGGACATGGGGGCCGTAGACGAAGTACTACCTGCTGCGTTGCTGGATGTTCTACAGGTGGGATCAACTTACAAATATTATTAGTCCAGATCAGTAGAATGCGTTAAGATCACCAACTATCACCCTTGGGGGTCAAAATAAGGCCAAAAACGATCACATGATTTTAGAATGAGCCCTAATTAGCTATCCAAGCTAAAATAAGGTATACAGATGATTTTAACGTAACATTGCTGTAACGAAATTGCTACAAAATTAACGTTCACTACATATCAATATCATGTCTGTTTGAGCAATTAACTTAATTTAAGCTAAGGAATGTACCCTAAAAAATAAAGACAATTCAAAAAATGCACAGTACGAGAATACACCCAACAAAAGAAATAGCTGTCAGGCCAGCTTTTCAAAGCTTTACTTATTTGTGTGTAGATTGGGCTGTCGCTGATCGGTATCGTGGTGGTGGTGGCCGTGGTGAACTACTGGCTGCTGCTGCCGACGCTGCTGATCGGGCTGGTGTTCTACGGCCTGCGCATCGTCTACATTGCCTCCTCGCGCAGCATCAAGCGCCTCGAGGGTGTGAGTGAGTCATCTCTGAGACGCCGCTCATTACATTTTTATAATGTGCCAAGGCTGGCGTATACACATCTAGCGCCAAAATGATTAGTTTACGTCAATCATTGCCCAATAAATCATATTCAATTCATTATATTATGTATCTAATGGGCTTACATACAATCAACATTAAATTTAATATAATAAATAAAGCAGATAGGACTAATGGCAATACTCGCGTATCCACCTGTGATGTTAAACATCACGTGACGTGACGTTTTACGGTGTGAGATTGACAACACTAATGATTAATCTAACATTGATGTTGTTCTGATTGAAATTATGAATGACGTATTTGTACAACTAAAAATTGACGTTACGTAACACGAGTACACAGTATGACTATCCGAGTTGATCGTCTTCTGTCTTGTGTCGGTACCGACTCACGGGCTGGCCACACACACCGCGCCCGCCGGTGAACACCGCCGCCGTGCGGGGGGTGAGGGGGACCGAGCGGCAACTGTTTTTGGGTAGTATTCAAAACGTTTGTATTCGCTTGTTCTATGAGAAATACATATCTGTTCTTAAAAACTATAATATAAGCTGCGATAATACCTAGTCCACGACCTCAACCGCAGCGGCAGCGACGGCCATAGACGGTCTCGCGCTTGTCCACCGCTGCCGCTGCCGCTGTTCGCGCCGCCATGTCGGTTTGATTGTGCACGAACAATCTACAGTAGCAATTTTCCCCAGCTCGAAGTCCGGTGTTCTCGCATCTGAACGCATCGCTGCAGGGTATCACTACCATCCGAGCGTTCGGCGCGCAGGAGGCGCTCGTTCGCGAGTTTGACAACCACCAGGACCTGCATAGCTCCGCTTGGTGAGTACGATGGCTGCCTTTTTCTTCGACATTCATTTATTCAGTCCAGTGGTTCTTTAAATAATGTCGAGACGCTTTAACAATTATATCAATAAGAAGACTATATCTACTTTTATTTTATGTAAAAATAAACCATTTTTAGGGTTCCGTACCCTAAAGGCAAAAACGGGACCCCATTACATACTAGATACTCCGCTATCCATCTGTCTGTCCAACTCATACATCAAACGTGATTTTTTTTGCCGATTTTATAGATGATGGTACGGAACCTTTCGTAACCAGTCAGACTCGCACTTGGCCGGTTTTTAAATGCATGCATTTTTAAATGAATGACGTAAAAATGGGTAATGTTAAATTTCGCAGGTACTTATTCATCGCGACCTCTCGTGCGTTTGGCTTCTGGCTGGACTTGGTGTGCGTCATATACATCGCTATCGTTACTCTCAGCTTCCTCGTTCTTAATTCAGGTATTTTATTTAGATTATCGATTTCTGTTATCTCAAATGGACACCGCGCATTTATTCATTACCGTTTTGCTAACACGAGTGTCGATTTGGGAACATCTTCTAGAGTATTTTGAATAAACTTGCCTTGCTATTGCTCAAATTATGATTCTGTAATAATGTATGAACTCTTACATGATTTTAGGGCAGTTGAGAGTCCGGTATACTTTTTTTACGATTTTGCGTAACTTTTGAATGAATCCTGTTACTTTTTTAATCATATTACGAAAGATCATTTTAAATTTTGATAATGTACCTAGATCCGAGGGCTGTTTCGCGATTTTTGCTCGAAGAGGTAAATACTTGAGGCTTTTTGATAATAAAAATGATATCAAACCGGTATTTAAGTTATACATATGTGTTGGAAAATGAGTCGTCTAAGGAATAAATGAAGCGCTTTTTTCCACTTTCATATTTTTCTTCGAAAAAACGTACATTTAGATACAGCAAATACTGGAAAATTTGCCAAAGTTTAGCAGATTTATTTGGGTATGAATAAAATACATTTCATGAAACTTAAGATGCAAATAAACTAAAATAAACTTCATTTTATGCCTTATTAACGTGTATGCAAAATAAATTAGGTGGTATAAAACTTCATACTAAAAAATCAAGTTACAATATTGTATGAATCAACCGCCTCGCAAAACAAGCTGTGTAAGAATTGTGTTTATGGTTACTAAATAATAATATATATTTATCAAAAACATTTTTTTGCTATACCAATACTTCATATTATCTTATCGATTGCAATTTATATGCGTTATTTCATTATTAACGATTTTCACTTTAAAAAGTGTACCGGACTCTTAAAAATGTTGACGAATCTAATGAAACTGATGAAGACAACGTGATACCTTTTACTAAAACAAGGACATATTATTTACAGTTGGAAACTTCAGCGGGGGAGACGTGGGTCTTGCTATAACGCAGGCTATAAGCTTGACCGGTATGTTCCAATGGGGTATGAGGCAATCAACGGAACTGGAAAATCAGATGACAAGCGTTGAAAGGTAAATAGTTATTTATTATACAAGGGGGCAAAGTTGTTGTTTAACTCTCGGGCTTATATTGAGACCCGAGAGTTGAACAAACTTTTTTTTTTTTAATCTTGTTTATTTAGGGACTTTTAATCATAAGATTATGCCAGTCCCATCGTACCTTAAACTTGAGTACATCATCTACGGCCTAACCGAATACTGATTAAGGTAGTTGTATACAAACATATATATCTTTTTAGCATTTTCTGAGTTAGGTGAGGCTAGGATGCTTTGGAATGCACCCATATCTAACCTATTGAGATGAAGTGACTTCATCAGTATACGTCTAGCGCCTTCGTTTCGTACACATTCCAGTAACACATGTTGAACATCCTCTACTATGTTGCAAACTTGGCAGTTTGGAGATTGCTCTTTTTTCATGATAAATGCGAATTTTTTAAGTGGTATGTGTCCTGAACGAAGCCTTAAACCTTTTTTTTTTTTTTTTTTTTTATGCTATAGGGGGCAAACGAGCAAACGAATCACCTGATGGTAAGCGATTAACGTCGTCCATGGACACCCGCAACACCAGAGGTGTCGCAAGTGCGTTGCCGGCCTTTAAGGTGGGAGTACGCTCTTTTCTTGAAGGTTTGAAGGTCGTATCGGTCCGGAAACACCGCTGGCGACAGTTCGTTCCACAGTTTAGCTGTGCGAGGCAGGAAGTTTCGGGAAAAGCGCACAGTTGAGGACTGCCAACCATCTAAATGGTGAGAGTGGAAATATTGTCGCGTAGGGCGATGGCGGAAAGAAGCGGCAGGGATTAATCCGAACAATTCCTCGGAACACTCCCCATAATACATGCGATAGAAAATACAGAGTGAGGCCACATCTCTACGCAGCGCCAAGGGATCAAGCCGATCAGAAATACGTTGGCAGTTGACAATTCGAGCTGCTCTCCGTTGGATGCGGTCTAGAGGAAGAAGCTGGTACTTAGGTGCCCCTGCCCAAAGATGAGAGCAGTATTCCATATGCGGGCGAACCTGCGCCTTATAAAGCTGTAGGCGATGGGCCGGCGTGAAATACTGCCTCGATCTATTGAGCACACCGAGCTTCTTCGAGGCCAATTTGGCCTTACCCTCTAGGTGGCCGCGGAACTGGACTTCACTCGAGATGTCAACGCCAAGGATTCCAATACTGGCTGTGGCAGATAGGGGAGTGCTCTCAAAACGAGGTGACGCGACGAACGGAAGTTTTTTTGCGGTGAACGCGCAAACCTGTGTCTTTGTAGGGTTAAAATGGACCAAATTAAGTCGACCCCAATCTGAGACTTCTTTTAGGGAGGTCTCAATTTCGGACACAAGTTTGTTCCGGCTCTCAATGACGTTTTCCCGGGAAATATTGGCGCGGCCGGTGTAGGAGGCATCACCCGTACTATCATCAGCATAACAATGAATGCCGCTAGTTTGCAACATGTCATTGATATGCAGGAGGAATAGCGTGAAAACCTATCTTAATTAAAATTCTACTTAACCTAGCATTTGTGAACCAAGGGATATGAGGAGGCTCACTTTGCATGGTCTTATACCATACACCTTTTTCTTTGCATCGCTCGTCAAAGTATTCTTTCCACATTCTACTTATTTTCTTCTTGTATATGTTTACCTTTTCTGTAAATTCTGGTGTAATACAACATTTTTCCGCTCACTATTGCGAGGAAAATACAGACTACATACGATTATAAATCTTATCTGCATGTAAGTTATCTTGAAGAAAACATCAAAAATCAATTTCAAAATTTGTCACTCGGTACGCTCCTGGTACTACGATATTGCCAACAGCTTACCAAGTGCGGGATAAGACATGATCACATGACCAATTTAAGGTGTGACCTCTGATAGCGCATATTTACTATGGGCATATAAGACTCACTTATACTGGACTGGTGGTAAGTGATAGGAATTAGATTACTTTGCCCCACATGTGGATAAAATGCGTTTTTCCACGCTAGTTTTAAAGGACACAACAGCGCTTTCCGAGCTAGTGAGGGGAAAAATAAATTTTATTTATATTTAAAGTTTTGATGTTTTAATCTATAAGGGTTAACAACAGATTTAGATTCAAATTTGAAAAGAAATTGACACCATTTTGAAACAGGCTAAAACTACGAACACTATGCTATTTTGGGTGAAGTACCAAGTGAGTGTGTCAAGAAAAGTTTCCAGTAAACTAAACATTCGGAGTAGGAGATATTTCTTATTTAATTCTGTGTTTTTGACCCGTTAATGAAACTTTACAATGCATATGCTCAGAAAGTAGAGCACTTTAGGGGTAATGTTATGCATAGAAATTATTTCATTTCCTCACTAATGAGGAAATGCGTTTGTATAATCCCCCCGCGCGCCTCAAGCAGCCTCCGCACACCCCCGGTTACTACGCAGTGCAGCCACACTAATTTAATTACCGCTAATCATTATTGTTTATTTCCTCCCATAATGTAGTAGCAATGTAGGCTTCATTCAAACTGGTGTCGGTTTGAAATTCTGAACGAAACCGACTCTCATTCGGGAAAACCGTGCTTTCCACACTTGTATCATAAATAACTATTGTGAAACACATCGTCATTTTAACGAGATAAGAATAGTTTTTGACCAGAATCTTGATTATTATTTTTAGAGTGGATGAATACTCAAAGATCGAGTCGGAACCGCCGCTGGTGTCGGAGGGCAGCCGCAAGCCGCCGCCGTCGTGGCCGGGGGCGGGCTGCGTGGAGTTCCGGCACTTGTTCCTGTACTACACGCCCGGCGAGCCGCCCGTGCTGCGCGACCTCACGCTCACCATACAGCCGCGCGAGAAGGTTGGCATCGTGGGCCGCACCGGCGCCGGCAAGTCTTCGCTCATCAACGCTCTCTTTAGGTAATATGTTACCTGAATGCATTGTATTTGTAGACAATGGGCTAATCTTAAACGACAGACCTCGGCCAGGATAACAAGAACTTGATAGATCCTCTATAAGGAAAGCATAAAAACAATGAAAAGACAATTGTTCGGTTACCTACCTACTGCCTTGTGGCAGTCTTATTTCTTGTCACTTACATTATTGTGAATTTGCTTGAGCCAAGAAAAGTTATATATATGTATCACCTCTGCGAGGAATATATTAATATTCTTGCACGCCTGCGTAAAATAATAGCATTAATCCACCCTATAGCTTTAATCCACTTTTTTTTAAACCGTAACTTCCTATTTCGTCATAAGGTCATAACTTCTTCGTTCTTCGTCTGAACTTTGAGCCATTGTCGCAATTACAAATTTATACTACTTCCCTCCAACCAAATTAAGCAATTCAGAAACCTATTTTCAAATATAATTTTAAAATTTACTATTGGAAAGAAGTTACCTCTTATTCGTTTCAGGCTGGCGACGATAGAAGGGGAGATCATAATCGACGGGCGCGAGACGTCCGCGTTGGGCCTGCACGAGCTGCGAAGTCGCATATCCATCATCCCACAGGAGCCCGTGCTGTTCTCCGGCACCATGCGCCACAACCTTGACCCCTTTGACGAGTACCCTGACCACGTCCTGTGGCGTGCACTGGAGGAGGTAAGCTCACTCGTATAAAAAAGCCTATTAAAATCTGGTACGAGAGTTTTAGAAGCTGCACATTTGATCAGCGCATAAAATGATGGTTCATAAGTAATGTCACAGCGTAGGGATGTATTCCATTCCATACAGTGAGGTAACTTCATACACGGCCAGCGGCTCGGCTCGGTGGTCGTGCCGAGGCTCAGGGTTGTCAAAAACTATGCGAAAGATATTACAGTCTGATTGGCAAACTAATTTCCATTTTACACCCCTTAAAATAGACCGCCGAATTTGTATGAAAATTCGGCGGCATTTCCTCCCCGCCTCCTTCCCCGCGCGCCTCCCATCGATGACCCAGGAATCGGCGGAGTTAACCCACTGTATAGAATACATCCTTACGCTGTGGTTGTGTTCAGGTGGAGCTGAAAGAAGCAGTGATGGAGCTCGCGGCGGGGCTCAGCTCGCACATGTCGGAGGGCGGCGGCAACTTCTCCGTGGGGCAGCGGCAGCTCGTGTGCCTGGCGCGCGCCGTCGTGCGGCGCAACCGCCTGCTCGTGCTGGACGAGGCCACCGCCAACGTCGACCCACAGTCAGTCACACATTCATTTGAAACTTTAGCAACACATTTTTAATGATACCTTGTGCGTTGGAAGACTCCTCGCGCGCTCTTACATATTCGCGCTTTATTCTAACGTCTTTGAGAAGAAATGTATTTGCTACCAAAGAAAATATTTGCTTCCACCTTTATGTATATATAAACATGCAATGAATTTGAATTATTCAAATGAATATTAAAATAATATTTGTTTTTCAGAACGGACGCGCTGATCCAAACTACAATAAGAAACAAGTTTGCCGACTGCACAGTACTTACTATCGCTCATCGTTTACACACAGTCATGGACTCAGATAAGGTAATTTTCCCCGCCATTCTAAGCAACGTTGTTTAATATCAAACATTATTATATCAAGTTAAATAAAATAAATGATAGGTTATAGAAGTTCTAGTTTGATCGATGGATCACGTTTGTGTTGACTGTGCTCAGGTGCTGGTGATGGACGCCGGCCAGATGGTGGAGTTTGACCACCCGCACGTGCTGCTAGGGCGCGCGGGCGGCGTGCTGCGCGGCATGGTCGACCAGACCGGCCGCGCCATGGCCGACACTTTGGCCCGGATAGCTGAACAGGTATGACTAACCATACGGTCAACTAATTTATCGCCAAAAAATGTATGGCAAATTTTTACTTCCCTAATCACTTTTACCATGTTTTCATTTGGCCGAATCATCAAATGGTATACAACGTTTCGCATAGGTACAGTCAAGTGCAAAAATATGGTTCGACGTAATCGACTCATAAATATGGTACGACGCTCTTATTACACCGGTATAAGGTGCTATGGGACATATTTTTGAGTAAGATGTGCACCACCATATTTTTACACTTGACTGTACTGGCGCATATTCTTAGTTGGCATACTAACCTAACCTATGCTAAATGATAATTTTACCAAATGAAACTATAGAGAATATGACTTTGGTAAACGTAAGCCGGCTAAACTTTATGCAATACTTTTTATGTGAAATTAAATTATGAGAAACGAAATTCGACGAGATGGCACTACACCTTAATATACCCTACGCGACGATCAATTTTATACTGTACTAAGACAGATGGTATATGAAATGAACTATAATTGGCTGTTTACAACGAATTTCGAACACCGATGACAATATAATTGCAAACTAATACTGCACCTGATGAAGTTCATTGGTTTACGTCAAATCATTGATTGTAATGTTGGTTGTGTCACTTACGCAGCGTCGTAAGTGTCTTACGCGGTGTAGTAAAAACAATCCGTAGTGTCCTACGTGAGCAATTGATACGCGAACGCGAAGCGACGCGGAAATCACAAGCCGCTGACACCTATGGAAGTGTCCTACGCGGGCGATCGATACGCGAAAGCGAAGCGGCGCGGGGTCTCGCGATACGGGAGCGATCAGTTGGTTTGATTTTTATATGCGAATACAACGCGGATAAAGACGTGACGCATGTAGGTCGATCATAGGTCAACCCAGATTTGACTTATCAAGCGACCTTGTACGTAAAAAATAGGTACTTAAAAATATAAGATAAACTAGAACAATTAAGCATTCGATTCAAAGAAAAATCTTGCGATATGTTCCCGTATATTGGGTTTGCGATCCGGATCCGAAATATATGGAATAGTCTAGACACCTAAAAAGTCTATTTAGTCCGTCTGTTAGATTATTAGAAAATATTGTACACGTATTTTTTCTTTTCTTCGTCAAATGAAAAATGACGAAAATACAGTGCGTAACGTCAGTACACTATTAGCTACAATTCTTACCTTGGTGACGTCACAAGCCCCCACCCTGGAACTTTGATGGTCTTTATCTTAGTCAGAAAACATTAATTATAAATAATAAATGATTTGATTCATGCTTTACAATTGTTTAGTTAAATTGAAAAAGGGGAAAATACGTGTCTAATCATACTAGATAATCTAACTGACGGACTAATTACAATGATGGTTTTTTAAACTGATCTGATCAGAAAAAACATATGTGCCTTTAAAACATATCTACGCTTGGCAACCCCAATATAGACAATTAGATATTAAATGATAAACATTCCGCTTATAATTGTATTTGTTTGTTCACAGTCTTATAGTAAAAAACAACGACCACCTACAACGAGCGGCGCAGAGTGATCTAGACAATTATTTTATTATTTATATTAGAATATTCAAATCGATGTACACAAACGTTCCTAAGATTGAATTAGTGTCCATGAAGTTAATGTACTTAACAAGGATCTGATTTAGAATCAAGTATATTGCGTCTGAGCACGCAACCTTGTGTAAGTGATTAGATACTTAATCTTAAATTATCACATACGGATCCTCTCAACTATATGAAGCCACTGAAGCCAGTTATTATTATCTAATTCAAAAACTATGTTTAAGAATAGTTTAATTGATTAGTGTGTATTTATTAATTTTATAATCGACATGATTTTTCCTATGTATTAGACCAAATAATTATGTAGGTGTCAATTCTGTGTTATTATGTTTAAACAGGTTTACCATTTGAAGAAGTCGCATAGGCTTACCCAGGTTTACCCGCGTGCCATGCGCGCAGTGAGATTTTAACAAATACTACGCCGACGTGTGTACTTAGCGGAATTTATTTATATAATTATTATACTACCTCATTAATACAATATAAATATGTAATATTCTGATTGTTAATAATTTACCAAGCTGTGGAAGCTACACTCATTATTATGTAACTTATTTTCATGGTAAAACTGCACAACTTAATGATCTTACTATTTAAACGAAATCGAATTTTGAGAGATCTACGGAGTGAGGGAGTTATATTATTATAAGAATGTGTATGACATTAAGAACTTTGAGATAATTTTCAGTTGTAGTGTTTATAGTTGAGGTGCTATTGTACTATGTATGTACTTAACGTTTAAGTTGATTTGTATAGTGATGCTGTTACGAATGGTGACATCAGGGTTTTGAAGGATGCTTATTTACGTTAGATTGCTCACAAGTGTACTTGATATCGATTTCTAGATACAACATACAAAGTATGTACGAAGAGGTTATTGGTATAAATGCTAATAAATGGTGCCCATTTCAGATCTTTATATATTTTTACACAAATGCTGGAGTCAGTAATCATTAATAAAAGGGAAATAATTTTCTCCTGGTTTTCAAATAATAATGAAATTATGTGAAACGATGTGCCTGTATAATTATTATATTATATACTTAATAGTTATTTAATATGAATTAAATCCAGTTCTTGCGTACCGAATTATGATCTTTAATTTTTGTGCCACACCATAAAACACCTCAAAAGTCACAATAGGTATAATAATTTTTGAGATAAAAAAAACGACTTTAATTTACCGGTAAGGCAAATTAAAGTCGTTTTTTCATATTAAGTTAGTTTGAGCGAAAGTAAAATCTTGAGTTAGTTCGAGCAAGTTCGAGTTAACCAGTTTCCTTCAAAAGTATTCAATTCACCAGACGAGTACCTTTGAAAATTGAGGAGCTTTCTTAATGTCTCATGGCTTCCATCATTAGATCTCAAGTAAAATCAAATGGAAATACCTTGTAGACCTCCAAGGTCACAAACAAAATAACAATGTCTCAAGTGGGGTCTAATTCCTGCTTGTATATAATATGCTCTTACCTTTTTTTTATTTAGAAAAGAGAACAAAACAATCCAAAATAGAACTGTTAATGTTAACAGATTAATTTAGGATCGAAAATCCAAGAAATGAAATATTCAAGCAAATTGCCGACCATATACGTTCCGGTAATCCGTGGGGTCTCCATGGGGATATGTCTGCCGGGCATCCGCCTAACACGTTTCGCATACATTGATGCCATTGCCAATCAGATCGAGCAGATCCGGCGGATATGCTCGAACGTAGTTTTATGACCAGCACATGATTATATTGGTTTACGTATTACTATTAAGGTGCCGTGAGATCAGCGAAAAATACCGTGTCACGGGGTGAGGTTGGCAGCGGGCGCGGAGAGCGCCCCGCTCGTCTCCCCGGCATAATATGCCTATTACGTCTAATATTAGACGCGAGCAAATCCGGACAAGTTTTGACATTTGTATGACTCCAATACCAACTATTTTACATGAGGAGTTGAGAACTTGAGAGTAAGAAAATTGTATGCAAATAAATTATTTCAATTTCAATTCATTTTATTATATCTATAGAGTATAGTTTCTATTACTCATAAATTCCAGACATTTCGAAAGCTACTCGTACACTTGCTGTAATTATATTAAAGGAGCTGCGGTAAAGTTGAATTGTGTTTTTAATCATTTGCGTTCGTCTTTGAAAGCCAAATGCGGATGTTTTGAAGACGATTCGATTTATTTAGTCAAATATTATATCAGTTTTAAGTTTTAATAATATACAGCATAATTCGTGTAACGCTAGAAAAATAATGATATAAATAAACCTATGCCAATGAATTCCTGGGCCACCTTGTAGGTACTTATTTTTCAGTACTCCGGCCGGTAAGCGCCACTTTACGCAAAACTAAACTGCCGCCTGCCGGCTCCGTCGGGCAGAAAAATAGTATACAAACCTCGGCCGTTAGATGGGAAAGCCTTGGCATGTAATGTACTATTTCAGTCCTCCGGCCGGTAAGCGCCACTTTACGCAAAACTAAATAGCCGCCTCCCGGCTCCGTCGGGCTGAAAAATAGTATACAAACCTCGGCCGGTAAATGGGAAAGCCTCGGATCACATGTTAGTCGACCTCGGCTTCGCCTCGGCCGACAATTACATGGGATCCAAGGCATTTCCCACTTAAACGGCCTTGGTATGTAATGTACTATTAATTTTTGAAATAGTTTAGCACCTCTGGCCTCAAGGATCACTTTCAACGGAAAATTCCGGAAACACGTAGGTACCTAACCGTAACCTAATCCGTTCGTCTCGATGTTTTTACAGGTTTGGGTTCAGGGCAGGTCATTGTCTCGGCAAGTCGCCCGCGGAGTGTCCTTGGCCTGCGACAGACAGGCTGAAGAATACCTTCTGTCAGCAGTGAGGACTAACGTGCTGTGCTAAATTAATCTCTACCGGTCTCTACCTTATTATAAAAATATTTTATACTTAATTCTTCTAATATATTAAACACGACGGGGAAAACGGGAAACGGGATTAAACACGAAACAATAAATTTACTAAATGTTTAGCAAATGTCCACTTACAGCACAATGGAAAATGTGATCATTTTTCGTCAATTTTCCCGTGATTTCGGCATTAGCATTATCTCATTAGAGCTATTATATTAGCTTTGTCTCATAATTTTTGTTATGAACGTTAGAGCGTGCGTACAATTTGGAATGAAGATCGGGAATGGTGGCGGGGCGATCCGCGAATGCAACTGACCATAGAGTCCTTATGCTAAGATTCCTAGATTTTGATAGCACAGAGTGTGAAAGTGTTGAGGAAACGTCATAATTTCATAGAAGTTTGACGTTTAAAATAACACTTTGAAGTTTGACAGATCATTCATTTTCTTGGAAGAGATAACGTGGTTTAACTCTAGGTGATACTTGCAAGTTGCAACAAATGAACGCGCTTTCTGAGAGCTAAAACGTTGCATGCGAATTCACCCCGAGAGCGCTAAGGCGGCCCGACGAATACTTGTTTCTTTTTATTTTCTTATATAAAATAATAAAACATTTATTTTCGAAATATATACAGTAGGTGTAACTTACCTAACTAGGTAGCTCTACCTACCTTAAATCTAAAATTGGTCCTTGAGGCATTGTACCTAGGATGCTGGTGGCCTATTAATTGGCAGTCACCCTGCCTACGAAGCAGGAGGTCCCGGGATCGAATATTAGTCAGGGCATTTATTTGTGTGTTTATCATTTGTTCCTGAAGTATGGATATTTTCTATGTATTTAAATGTATCTATTGTTATATATATCGTCGTCTAGTACCCACAACTCAAGCCTTAAAGAGCTTACCGTGGGACTACGTTGATTGGTGTAAGAATGTCCCATATTAATATGTATTTATTTATTTATTTATCATTTAATACAATGATATGGCACCATCGAGTTGATTGGATGGTGGAGACAGGAGGTGGCCATGGTAACTCTGTGATGAAACTGATGAAACAACCAAACCCCATTGTGTTTGGGTTTCATAGAATTGCCTCGATGAGTGTTACCTCGTATATGTTGACCGTGGAAAGGAAAGTACAGTAAGCGATAAAAGCTTGTATCAAAAATTAAAATTAACAGATAACTTATCATCATATCTCTTTGAATGTCTAGTCTCTTTATCACTAGCATTAGAAGCATTATATAATCTTGTATCCTGTGTGAAAACCTGTAGTTGGCTTCGCTGATACATAAGTTACATAATTTGTCTTTGTTAAATACGCTGTTCCGTATCTATAAAATAAAATAAATAAAACACCCATTGAATATTTTCACATATTTATTGTTAAATAGGTACAACAGATTTATAGCATGACCACAAACAACTTAATCCGGTGTAGTTACTTATTTAGTACCTATAATTCGAGCACGAAGCGAAAACAAATAGTAAAGAAATATTTCTAGAAGTGTCCACCTGAGCGAAATAAAAGTAGTTTTACTGTGACTTGTTGGTATCACACTAAATATGGAATAATCTTTTCATACCACCTATTCATAAAAGGGTCTTTTCTGTTCAAGCTAGGAGGGATCAGAGTGGCACTTTTCTTCCCTGCTGGGAGGGATTCTGTTCAAGGACACATTTTTACGTTTTCGTGCATTAACTAGTGGCATCGTGGTGTTGATATGATGCTGTTTTCGGCTTTGTTAATTTCCTCTTAGTTGGTGCGAAAAGCAGCTATGTGTCACACGGTATCAAAATTATTTTCATCTTGGGCGTTAACGCTTGAACCCCTCATTACGCTCAGGATTCTACTTTAGAACTACGTTCACTCACTACGCTCGGGTTTCTATTGTAGAATCCATCGCTTCATTCGGAATTCAATGTACTTATATGTCAACGGGCTGATAGAGGAGCTCAGCAGAATGCCGGTGGGGTGTTATGTCGACGGCGTCAGCGTTAACAACATCAGCTACGCCGATGATATGGTGCTGCTGGCCCCCTCTGTCAGTGCACTCAGAAAGATGCTGCGTGTCTGTGAGCGGTACGCAGAAACTCACGGGCTTGTATACAACTCCAAAAAGAGCGAACTTTTAGTTTTCAGGTCAAACAAAATGAATCCTGAGCATGTGCCGTCGGTCAATTTAAAAGGTACTGACCTACAAAGGGTTTCGAAGTTCAAATACCTAGGGCACTATGTGACGGAGGACCTCAAAGACGACCTCGATTTGGAGAGGGAACGGAGAGCATTGGCAGTCAGAAGCAACATGTTGGCACGTAGGTTTGCCCGTTGTTCAAAACAAGTTAAAATCACCCTTTTTAAGGCGTTCTCTCAAGTATTTTACACGGGTAGCCTATGGGTCAACTACACGCTGAAAGCCTATAACGCTCTTCTTGTCCAGTATAATGATGCCTTCAGAGTCCTGTTGAGGTTGCCACGGTTCTGTAGCGCATCAGCAATGTTTGCTGAGGCGCATACTGACGACTTTTATGCGATCAGGCGAAAGCGGGTCGCATCTATACTAAACCGCATCCGACGCAGCGACAACGGGATACTGAAGGTCATCGCCGACAGACCAGACAGTTCCATCCTGTGTGCGTGGGTTAAAATTATTAATTAATGTGCTTAATATTTTGGTTTTTCTATTATTTCAATTTTTATTTTTGTTTTTATTCTTGAATTTTTATTATAAAAAAAAAAATGTGACATGAAATCATTATTTATATGTAATTGTAATTTAACATCTATTATTCCTGTATTTAAAATTATGCATATTTATTAATTCAACTATAAATTGTGATTTCATTATTTTATTGTGTCAATCATTATTATTATTATTATTGGATAAGCTAACAAGTAGTATGTAGTACAAAATGAATTAACAAATTATGGAATAATTGTTCTGAAATAAAGATATTTTTTTTTAATGTACGTTTTCGCCGGAAATATATCATTTAGATCCCCTGTAACAAAATCTACTATTTTTCTAATAAAGACAAAGAATAGTTACAATCGCGTCCATTAATTAAACTTGTAACTAATGGAAGACACGTAGGTACCGTAGAATGCGTTGCGTTGGGACGAATGCGAAGTTAAAAACCTCGTTAAAAGCTGATATTTATTGACGCATTAATTTATATACCCACTTAAAAAAGTGTTCCGGTTGAATACATTTCAGTATTTCAATGATAATCTGTCGGTTAATTTTATAGGTTTTACAAAAACGCCAAAATAGTCGAAATTCTAATAATAAATAGTCGAAAACACGAAATGCCCAGCGCACCCCACAGTTGGAGTTAAATAGGGATAAAAACTGAGTGACATGGTACAGTTGGATTTTAAACTGGATTTTACACAAAATTACAATGGTTGACTTGCCAATAAGAGAATAAACTATTTTTGTAACAATATGTCAATTCCTGGTCTGAAAATACCAACTCACCCCTCCACCAACCCTTTTCTCCCCATTTATGACTCAACTACCCTCGCAATCGCAATCCTTACTCACCCCACTATTTAAGTATGTGCTTAATCTGGTTATCAAAAGTGGTGCGAGCCATGTGATGCACGAATAATTATTTTCATTTTTTTTTCAGTTCAGTTCTTTAAAATAAATGGCTTCTGTCCAATGAAGGACAATTTCGCCAGTGTCAAAGTTTGGTTAACAATTGTACGGTTACAACAAATAAATTCGCTCTTTGGGCGAGACTTACGGTGATGCCTTGCTATTTAAAATGGTAGCTGATTTCAAATAGCACGTGGCGCGGACAACCGGGTGATGGTCCCAAGAGTGGTAAGACAGGTGTCAGGACTATTTCTTCATTATCTGCATGCTTGTTTCTTAGTTCACTGTATAATAAGCCACCCAAGCCACCAATATTACGCACTAAACAACTTTTAACAAACAAAAAACGAAGAACTACTCCCGACGCGTCCTCGCCATCTTGGACATCAACCGGAAGTCTCCATTTTTTTTTTCAATATTAGCGGAACTCTCTAATAAAAGGGATTGAAAAGAGACTTCCGCTAATATAACAAGTTACAAGTCATTGTGCAATACGCTTCTGATTTATAGCGTCTCTATGACAAACTTCTACAGTAGCCTAGGGTTCCAACGGGTTAACTGTACAGTCAACTACAAATATATGTATCCACGACCTTAATGTTCAGGCAATAAAGTCCTGTATACCTATTTTTGGCACATTGGCTGTATTCATATCTTTGTAGTTGACTGTACCTATGTGTACATATTGTTACAAGAATGTACCTATATTAAAAAAAATTAACAACGAAAGTTATTACATCAATATTTTGTAAGTATTTAATAACGATAGGTACCTAACATCCAACGAGAGTATGTACTCGTTTACACTATTCCCTCGAGGAGAAAATTTACAATTGCATTAGAGTCCGTCTATAGGAACTAAGTTTCATAGATTTTCATGACACAGACTGCGATACTTAATTACATTGAAATTTGACGTGTAAAATAACATTTATGTTAAAATAACATGTTTGACAGTTCATTAGCTACGAAAAGATAACGTGGTTTGGTGGTCTATTCTCATTTATCCCAAGGAAAGTAGAAATTTAAGAAGAACCGAGTAAGTAAATATATATCTGGATATATATTTAGGTACTTACTCGGTTCTTACCCCTGGGGGTAGGCGGTCAAACCCGATAAGTCGAGCTCGAGCGAACCGATGTTTGAAATCCGATCCAAAAATGTCAATTTTCTCAACGTTTTTGTTTTAATGAAAAATTATCTCGATTTATCGTGTTTGACCGCTAGACCCTCGATAATACACCTATATACGTATTGGTTTCCATTAGCAACACCCACGCATGATTCTCCAGTTATTGTTGTCCACCTCGTGCTCGTGCACCAAAAATAAAATAATAAATAATAAACACCAAAAAATACCTACCCTAAATTGTTACCTTCAGTAACGTTGTAATGACATGAGAATTTATTTTAAATGGTTGTGATGCTATAAACAAACCGCTCATTATGCAACAAGTTCTGGTTGCCAATAACTGTCTGATTCTATTCTAACGTGTAGGTATAACTACCTATATATCTTATCTATTACCTACCGATGGAGCTTGTGGATACGAATACTACCTTTTCTACTCCAGCACTTCTATCTGTCAATTAAATGACTGACAGCGATATTAAAGTAGTGTATGTAATTGTATATGTATAATGAAAGGCACTAAATCTCGAGTGTGGGTTTATGAAACGAGACGTCAGCCGAGTTTCATAATAACATCGCACGAGTGTTTTAATGCCTAATTATTTACAATTACATACACGTCTTTATATGTATAAACTCATATCATGGACTCTCCATGATGCCTTCAAAGCGCATATGTATCGACCGCCATTGCGACTTTCTGGAATAAATACTTTTTCAATACAGTTGCTCAAAAAGTGCCCTTTTTTTGTCTGATTTGCGTGCGCAAAGTTTGTTTTTGCGAACTAGTGCTTTTTACTTTTCCAATTTTTTTAAATGTAGATGTGTTCCAATTCATGACTGCTTACCGAAGAGTATTATTGTTCGTTAACTTTACCGAGGCGTAATACAACTAAACACCTACTATTAACGCCAAAATATTAAAGATATTGATATTTCATATTTCAATATTTACTTCTTCATCATAATAATGATCATTCATTAAAAACATTAACATTGAAAACAGTTCTTATAAATCTGTGTGTATGAAACGGAACAGTGTCAACGAAACGTCAGTCAAAGTAGAGGCGTTTTTCAATCAGGTAAAGATGTTCGAAGGGTCTATTAGACATGACGATACGATTTGTCACATGCGATTTATTATTTTGTTAATGACAAATAATGGTTATGATATTGAAAATGAGTAAGTAAAGAAGATAAGATAAACATTTTGAAGATGTTCTTGATAGTTTAGTTACAATAAATAGTGTTACGGAAGTAATAAAAAACTTTCAAATTCGTTCTTATGTATTTAATTTTTTTTCGCATCTGTATTGAAAAACGTCGTTCGATACACGTGCGGACATGTCATTTTTCACTCATCCCGAGTATTGCCACTCGCCTACGGCTCGTGTCAAGATACCTCGGGACTCGTGAAGTAATGACATACTTTCCGCACTAGCATCGAAATGTACTATTTCAGTCCTCCGGCCGGTAAGCGCCACTTTACGCAAAACTAAATTGTCGCCTGCCGGCTCCGTCGGACTGAAAAATAGTATACAAACCTCGGCCGGTAAATGGGAAAGCCTCGGATCGCATGTTAGTCGACCTCGGCTTCGCCTCGGCCGACAATTACATGGGATCCGAGGCATTTCCCACTTAAACGGCCTTGGTATGTAATGTACTATTCTGACATTCAAGTTTTGACATTTATATTTTTTTAATTCAGAGTCAAACTAGAGTTGGCGCCAAATTTCATATCGTTCAATATCAAAATAACGTGTGACTTGCGTCCGTCATTGTATGCAATTGACAATTCGTTTCAAAATAAACGTCATCTCGACTGATATTAGAATAGAGGTCAAATCAAATTTTCTTGTCAGATGTGTTCGAAATTGAAACAAAAAAAATATCATCGAAATCGATAATATTATTTAGCTACCTAATAGTAATAACATTTTCACAGATAAGAAATTTGTTGTAACAAAAAAGTTTATTATTATGGGGCCTTTATATGCGATTTTTGAACGCGTTATTGAGGGCTAATGATATGTGGGTATATAAAAAAAGTATACATCATAACGTTGTCTATGGTATTCCATAAGAGCACTGCTCCTATGGATTTTTATACAATATATGAGCACTGTTGTTATTTTTTTAATTTATTGAGTGGGCATCTTCCACATTCTGCCACCTTTCTAAATTTTGCTTTTTTTCGCTATTTTAGCTGTCGGAGAAAACTAGCGTATATGCAACAGTTCATAATTGGTTCACCCTTATTATATCACTGTTGCATAAACTTCTATTTTAATACATATATATAAATAATAATATGTCTTATTCTATATAGTCTATAAAGATAGAGAGTAGTCATACATATATCCAATATCGGAACATTAGCCACGAAATGTGACAAGAAATAGAATAATACTTTCGGTTATCTATTATACAAAACATACACGTAACTAATTTAGATAACTGTTTACAATACGAAGTTCCATAGTACAAGTAAACTCTTTTTCCAGAAGATAAAATGATCTGGGAAGATCTGAGAAGCAATTTTTGACAGTACCTAGATCAATCGACTATATTTACTCTAGATATGACTTGAATTTTAAAACTTTTTTAGATACGATGAAGTAGCATTTTATAAGTATAACTTCAAAAATGATGAGAATTTAAATTCTTTATTTCCTGTGAAAATTCACGATACTTATCGCGTTTCAATGACCTATTATTTTCGAGCGCATGAATAACAAACATTATTTGAAAACGAAAACTAGTTAACACGACTGAACAGGTTTGAGAAATACTTATTTGCTCTTGGTTAGCTATTACTTCAAATTATTTTTATCACTGGTCCCAACTCAATACCTAGGTACCGAAATTTAATAGAAAAAAAAACCGACCAAGTGCATGTCGGGCCACACTCAGTGTAGGGTTCCGTAACTTCCGTAGTTAACCGTCCGTCACAATTAGCGAACTTACTCGTAGAAGGAGGTTTAGTAAGTTCGTACCATGACCGCAACTAGTAAAAAGTAGTAGTCTTCGCAGCACTACAGTCTTTTATTAATAAAATATGACTTATAGGTAGTAGAAAAACAAAAATTGCTTAATTGACCATGTTCAAAATCATTTTCCTTGAAAGTCTTTATAAAGCTCTACTTTCATATGTTTTTCATAATTTTTGGACTTGCGGTGCTAAAGTTAGAGGGGAGGGGATACCTACATTTTTTTTAACTTCTGGAGAGATTATTTCCGAAAAAAAATCACTTTTATGCCAAAAAATATTTTTAGCAAATGCTTAAAATGTGTGCATTATTTTTCAAACACGTATCCAATAATATATCTTACACTTTAGGGTTGAAACGAAAAAAGAACCACCCCCACTTTACGTGCATGGGAAGTATATTTATAAAAAAAAACACTTATTTTATCACTTTCTACTACTAACGGTCAGAAAGCTAAGCCGCAGACGTACGAACGGACGGACGGGAAGAAAGACATGATGAAACTAAGGGTTCCTAGTTGACTACGGAACCCTAAAACTGACAAGATGCCATGTGATTTTTAAAAATATTATGTTTTTTAATGGCCACCTAATTTTAGTTTACCGTGGTAGTAAAATCAGTCTCTTATTAAGTTACAATTCGCGTGACTAAACGGTCTTGTAATTCTTAGAATAAAATGCAAAAACCGCGAAATTATGTACCTACTTATTAATTCGATAAAGACGAAAATAATGTAAAATCTTGGAATGTTTTCGCACACTATTATACTAAACGTTCCTAAAAACATACACCTAGCGCTAATTTTATTGACATAGATCAAATGCCTGCTCACCTTGAAGTGTTTTAGAATTAAGGTAAGGTTAGTAGAGATCTTTGAAAACTGCCCTGAATCTGACGAACAAAATAGAAGAGTTCAGTTTAAGAATGTACATTACTATATAGTCCATACACTACACAAAGATAAACAGTTTTAAATGCTAATTACTCTGTAGGTCGCGACTTGTAGTTTTACTTTCAAAATTATACCAATGTTACAAACTTTACGTAGGTAGGTACCTGTACCTACCTATAATGAACAAGTTGGTTTCGGCCGCCTGTACTAACAAAACAATTTTAGGCAAATACGACTTTAATAATTAAACAATAAATTAATTACTTAAATACTTACGAACTACTATAAAGTTTTACTTTAAACGCAATGCCAATACATTAACCAAACATAAGAAAGATACCTTTAGGTACATTGACTACGATGAAATTCTAATTTCAAATAGATACACTAAATTATCTATAAAACTGATAAGCAGTCGCTAAATTGTGTCCATTGCGGCGTTACTACCGAAACCCTCAGCTACATAGCTCGAACCATGTGGGAATTAACTTTTATTGACTCATCACAAGTTCACACGACGAGAGCTGTAACACTCCCGGATCCGGAATTCACACTGTCTGTTTCAGCCGGGATCAGGTTCTTGCCAGTCTGTAGATTAAATACACAAAATGAGCCTCAACATTTTCAATCTCAATTTTAATTATTATTCGCATCGCCTACAACGCCGTGGCAGCGGGGTAGGAAAGTCGCAATGGCAATCTTGTCGTATGGTTTATTTAGGCGTGGTGTTCGAAAATACTAACGTGGTTCGGGAAGGTGGGCGACGGGGTCGACGGCGGCGGCATTGGCAGCGCAAGCTGCAGCTGGGTCCAGAACTCCCGATCGTGCAGGCTGCGCCAGGGGATCAGGCGTGTGCGTCGCAAGATGTTCACCAAAGTTTCCCCTGAATGTTTAGCTTCACGTTTGAGGTCCGGAAGGTCCTATTAACAAGTGAAATTTGAAAATCAATATCCTTTTAACTAATAACATAGGTTCTTATCACGGTTTTTTATTTAAATTGAGCTACTTATCGATATTTAGGCGATGTTGCAGCCGCCATGTTCACGAGAATACTGAAGTAAGTTTGCGAGTAGTGTAGAGTGGTATGTTAGTATGTAAGAGTATACAACCATATACATCCATACAACCTTGTTTCCTATATAAATCGTGACTTACTTATTAACGCGAACAGGATTTGACACTTTAGGATAGCCATAACGTACGTTCACTACTATTGGAACTCACTCGAAAGTATCAATATCCTTTTATTGATTTTTTGCCATTATAAAATTTGTGCAATTTGTAGCAAATTGGTCTTATCGATGTCGACGGGAAAGCGTCTCCAATATACACACAAAATCATTTTCAAATTTCAAACACATTTTCTCAGAATCGTTATCGATTCGGTAAATACTGGCGCGACTAGCACGTGGATAGAGTCAAACTACGTTATCTCTTCTAAGTAAATTAACTGTCAAACAGTGATATTTTAAATGTCAAACCTCTATGAAACCTCTATTTTTACACTTTTACAGTCTATGCTATCAAAACCTAGGAAATGTAGCATAGTCGGACTCTATAAAGCGTACTTATAAGTAAGGGAGCGTACCTGGAGCAGCACGACGACGGGGGGTATGGGCAGCGCGCGCAGCTGGCGCAGCGAGGTGAGCAGCTGCGCGGGCGAGTACTGCGCGGGCGACAGCACGGCCAGCAGCGATCGGCAGCGTGCGCACTCATTCAGCAACTCCTGGTACCCTGGACCCAACTTATATATGTAGTAAACCTTCCTGTGTATTTTTGGGAGTTATAAAGCATAATATTACTGGATTACAGATGTTTTGCACAATGTTACGGAAACGGTACGTATCATGGTATTTCAGTCAGTGTCATTACTAAAAGTAGGTATTATTGAAGTCATGACAAATGCGAGAGTTTCCGAGAAAATATGAAGGCAAAACATTACGCACTACATAGTAAAGCAGCACTTAGGTAGTAAAGTAATTTATATGTTTATTCAATTTCTCCGTAACAGTTTTATGAATAATTTTAAGAATTACGGGTAGCGGTAAAGCAGTTCCTATCCCTGAAGTGAACCTCAAAAGCCAATTATGTAAACGACGATAAAGATAATGACAAACAATAATGGGAGTTACACCAGGCCTATGGCTCCCTTCGCGCGAACTCGGATCCATCGTCGTTTGTCTTGAGTGGGTCCCGACTCACGGGCTGTCCAAACATACCGTACTCGCCCGGTGTGTGCCGCCGCCAGTAGGTACCTATATAATAAGTTTAAGTAGGCAACTCTAGCGTTGTGCGGGGGTGAGGAGCACCGAGCGGCATTTGTTTCTTGCGTAGTGTTCAAAACAGTTAGTATTCGCAGTTTTCTATGCGAGATAAATATCTGTTTTTAAAAACTATTATCTGTGTAAATATTTTTTTGAATAGCACAAGAGATAAAAAAAGCTAAGAAAAGTTATTTCCAATAATTGTCAGCAAAAAGAAACATGCTATATTTATCATCGGCAGTGTTACTGACAATAGTATTAAGTGACTTATCACGTCAGAACGTCAAATTTCTTTAATGATGACATTTGTCTACAATCATAATGTTAATTGTGACTCAAATAAAAACTACAGTAAAAAAAGAAGGTCACATACTTTTATATGAGGATTTATTCCAAAGTTACAAATAATAAATTGATAATATCTTCGTAACCACTGCGCCGATTGTTACGATACTTTGTATAGGTACTGGTCCTAAAGAACGCTTATGTACGGTCTAATGGCTAAGGGCAGCTATGTGACTCAATATTATCTTTCCATTAGCTACCCCAGATGGGTCCGGCTAAAAAGCCCCCCGCTGTACGACGCACGAAACTCACAGTTATCAGGCTCGGTGGGCACCTGCACGGCGTGCACGCGGTACTTGTACTTGTGCTGCAGGGTGGGCAGCAGCGCGCCGCGCACCAGCTCCCCGTCCACCGGCGTCCAGCACACGATCACGTCGAACTCCTTGCCCAGCACTGTTCACAAAACGATTTAAATTACACGAAGCGCTTAGAATCTTAATAACATTTAACAATTAATGTGACGATTCAAGGCAGAATATACGCATTACTATGTGCTTACCTAAGCATACAGATAGACACATTTGGAGGAGTACCTGCGCTAATTCGATAGTATTTGCATCTCGTGCCCACCACGAGCAGGATGCGTGCTTATATCGATGACGTTCTACGTAAACCGCATCTTGCTCGTTCTTAACTGGTGAGAGCGAGACAAACCAAACCCTATGGAATCGCGCAGTCGCTATTGAGTAGGTACGGTTACGTAGAACCCATGGTAAGACACTCGTTATTTACACATTCGAGCGACTGTCGATGCCGTGACGAATCGAGTGCACCAATTGTTCTGCGTTTACAGGTAATGTCGCGTTTCGTGTCCCCGTGTGCTTACCATGAGCTAACTAATTCTGTCGTCGTTCTTCTCGCCACGTTACATAAATCGGTAGTAATCTTACGTTCTATGGGCGTTGACATGTGTCAATAGGTGGTCCTTAGACCTCACAAAGTATAGCAATTCAAGAAACAATAGGACTTCTGGTTGATACTCAAGATGGCAAAGCCGTCTCTGGAATAGTTATTTATTTATTATTTTATTAGTGAAAAATTAATCCTGAAACGTGTGTAACCGTATTTAGGCATTACCCGGTTGTCCTCGGGATCTCGGCCCCCAGTGAAACTATTAGTTACGTCTTATAGCTATAAACTTAACAAATATCGGGGCCAATGACCGAACTACGTCGCCCAAGTGGCAATATATAAGTCTGACAAGCCAAGACTGCTGTATTTTTTTTAAATTATGTGCGCCCCGTTTTTTCGGTATGAAAAAAATAGGGAGGCATAAAAATTGAAAAAAAAAACTACTGCAGCCCTGGCTTGTCATACTAAACTATTTATATGATAGACTGATAATATATTGATAATACTTGACATTGTTTAAAATAAGAAGAAGAAGAAAAAATAGTCAGTGACAGTAGAACACCCAATTAAACATCGAACTATCTACCCGTGCTGGCCTCGTTATTACGCTCGGTTCGGCCTGCCACACCAAGAAATATTTCTAAAGTGGTGTTCAATAGAAATGGGAAATAAAGTAAACAAATATCTAGGTACCCTGTGTATGTACCGTTTGACATATAACCTCATTAATAAACGACATTTGTTTTAGTGAAATTCGAATAAGGACATATACGTACAAACTTATACTATGTTCGTTTTTGCAAAGTGCGTGATTATGAAGTAATGAAGGTAAATCGGTTTGCTTACATTATTTACCATTTCTACTTGTAATGAACACCACTGTAGTAGCACATAGGTATGCCAGGCGGCTTTAATATCTACCAACCGACAAATATGGTACGTTTTATTTCAAAATTAGGGTAACATTTAACAATTATTTACCATGCTCTGAATTAAGTACAAACGTATTAGGTACTTATATTGTAATACGTATACCTATACAATATAAGTCCTATACGTATATACTTGTATTAAGTATTACACGTATGTATTTTTAACAGAAAAAAATACTCGAAGTATTAAGTTGATTCTTACCTATACCTACAGGTGCAGGTAAGTACCAACAAAACCATAAATAAACAGATTGAGTCAGTCATAACATAAAGTTAGCGGTACAAACTACAAACAAACATGATTACGAAAGCTTTTCCAAGGTTGCATTACTTAAAGGGATGCCGATGCCGTTTAAGTACGTCTGGCTTATTTTAAGAAACTAAATTGAATGCCTATTTTCCTTGTACGCAGCGTATCGCTAAGCTAACCATTTACATATATACGTACCTATGGATTTAATTGTCGATTATACCTACCTAGCAAGGTAAGTATTTTTTTATTACTTAGAAAAATATGTGATCGTTTGTAGTAAAAGGTACCAGTTTGTTGATAAGGTTCATATCTAAATGGATTTTAGTAGTATTTTTTACTAAAAACGGTCATAAATTATCATATAAAACGTACCAATACTGGAGTATACTACTCGTATAGTTAAAGGAATTTAAATATTTAATACAAAAGTACCTAATTCTGCATTTCTTTAAAAAAATTATACCTAATAGTCATTTGAGCTGCAGAACGAAGTGTTCTTAGGTAACAACTAGAGAAAAGTAAATGCTACATTTTCATAAATAATTATCCTTTAATTAAAAAAAAGGCACAATCCTTGTGGGGCAGGCAGGTACCTAGTTATAGTTAGTATTCTGCGAAACGGACACGGTGTTTCATTTATAACTCCATTGTTCTCGGAGTGTTCAACCGACTTCACAATTTCAAAAAAGGAGAACGTTCTCAATTCGTGTGAATGACTTTTTATCATTTTTATTATTATTTTTTTATTTTAATGTTTGTTACCTCAGGACTCCGTCATTACTGAACCGATTTTAGAAATTACTTTTTACCTGAAAGTAGATGGTTCCAGATTGGTCCCATTTTTTTCAAAATCCATTTCTGATGATGGGGTCTATGAGAAATTGAGAGAACTCCTCAAATTTGAAACGTACATGCATGATGATTTGGGTGGTTTCTTAAGACACTCGAGCATTTCTTTACGAACATCATCAATTTGGTGGAGTGGACCTGATGATGAAGACCAGGGATGGCAAAGTGGAACTGCTTGGTAATTCCCAGCGCTATCATCCGAATTTGAGAAACTGATCTTTTGTTTGTAAGGAAATACCTTCAAGGTAGTCTTATATTTTGATAATAGTTCTATTCTGATGATGGAATTCATTAGAAATTGAGAGAACTTGAGGGTTTTCTTAAGTAACTTGAACATTGTTTTAGGGGAGCCAATATTTTGGTGAAGTGGATCTGATGATGAAGACCAGGGATGGCAAAGTGGAACTGGTCGATAAACCTAGCTCTACTTATTATCCTAGTTGTGACATTCATCTTTTTGAATTGATTTCTGATGATTGAGTTCTTGAAGAATTAAGAGAACTCCTCAAATTTGAACGGCACGTGCATTGTGATTAGAGGGTGTTCATAATTAGCTTGGGCATTTTCTACTGAAGCCATCATTTTGCTGGAGTGGACCTGATGTTGATGATCAGGAATGGCATAATGGAACTGCTCGATAATTCCCAGTCTGTCATCCAATTTAACACATTGTTATTTTGTTTGCGACCTTTAAGGTCTAACAAGGTAGTTCCGTTTGATTTTACTTCAGATGTAATGACGAAAGCCCTGAGACATTAAGAAAGCACCTCAATATTCGGACGCACACGTGTGGTGAATTGGATATTTCTGAAGTAAACTGGCTAACTCAAACAAATTCAATATAACACTTTTACCGGCAAGGCCAAATGAAGTCGATTTTTATTTCTTAAAAAATATTGTAATTTTCTATTGTAACTACGAGTATGTTCGGGCAAGCGCGCGGGCGACGACGCTTCTCAGAATGTTCTGCACTGTCGCCGCCGCCCGCCGCCGGTGTGTTCTTCCGGAGTTAGTTCTAGTTAATACTTAAATTCAAACGTAAGAAATAGACACAATTAGGTATATTATTTGAAGTTTTTTTAATATTTAAGTGCGGATAGGTTACTAAGTAACCTAAAATTTAGGTTAGTTACGTTGTTTTTGTGCAAAGGAGTAACTTTTCTTTCTAAACTATTTTTTTTATATAATGTTCTTGATACATCCACTAAGTTTCTCTAGATTTAAGTAAATATATAATTTATATTACTTTTATTCTTAGTTCAGTGTTTTTTAACGTCAGTTTTTAAGTACATAGTAGTATGGAGGATACTTTAATTGCATATTTTGACAAACATAATAGTTTTTGGACTAACATTTTTTCACATTTCGTAGATTCTTTGGACCCGAACAAGAAGACATCAAAAACACAACCGAAAAATGTTAGTAATGTTGTTTTTTGTTAAAATCCCTTCAATTCTTTTAATATTTACCCTTTTGAGGTCTTAACCACAAGGAGTAGCAATTGATAGGCCTACCCCTCTGCAGAATAGGTACGTATATGACATACCTACTATCATAGTCATTGTATGGGTTGACGTCTATCTGACATAGCTACATGTACTTACGTTACGTACGAATACCTGCCCCTCCCCCGCAAAAAATGGCAGCCTTTTTTGTATTTGACATGACAGACATTACCAGTACGGCTGATTAAAAAGTTAAAGTATTTATTTACGTTAACACGAATATGTAAGCGAGCAAAAATGTCCCTAATTAGTCGGTGTTTAATGATGAATAATATATCATGTCGTTTTGTTACATACTTACGTAATATGTACTAATTCAACAATTTTATTCAGACAACATTAATCTACTTTGATGTTAATATTAAATAAAAATCACAATAAGATGAGAGTTATCAGGGTCGTATTGTTACGCCGGTGATGTGAACAAAACTTTAAATGTGATTTTTCATGCCTTAGAAGCGTTTTCAGCAGGCTGAAAAGTGATTTCAAGCTGTTTTAGACCTGGCTCTTTCACATATTAGAAGATTCAAAATTTATCCCAGTTGCCGTTGTTTTTAGGCGCCTGAAACATGTTTTCAGTTCGTTTCAGGCCACCCTCTACCAGATAGCACAATAACCTGAAAACCCGTTTTCAGGCGTTTTCAGGACGCCTTATGGGCCCCTGAAGTACAATTCAGTATATGGCGGAATTTCCCGAAGGAGTGAAAGCACTCTTAGAAAGAGGTAGCTATACGGAACGTTCGAGAAGTGTGTGAGAGTGATAGAAAAAGAGGGCAAGAGTCGAGAATGTTTTGGAATACTCGCGGACACACCTGCCTAAGTACCCAGCCGCGTCTGGAAGCATTGCGAGAAGTACTTAGGTATGTACCTACTCGCGAAATAACTAGATTCGAAGCCAACCTGTCGCGGCAAGATTTGGCTGGAAAATTCTGGATTACCGCCAGCGGGTGTATAAGCGGCCGCCAGTAGGAGTTCAATTCTGAATGCGATACAGTGCGGATCAAGTGCGAATCGGAGCGAAGTAAAAGTGTCTGTCTGGTAATTAGCAATACAGCCTCAGTTTTTAAGTAGTGGTTAATTAGTGCATTTTTGTAAAGTACCTACCCACCCCTCAAATAAATGGCTATTTTATCCACATATAAATTGTTAAATCCAACAGACTTTAACGGTGTATTCCTGACCGCATTAAGAAACTATTAGGTCGTATGAAATGTGTAATTACATGGTTCTCTAAAACTGTTTTTCATCGTAACTCGTGAAAATACGCATTTTTGACTGCAGTCATTCAGAGTTACTCGTACCACTATAAGTTTTAGTTTTGACATACCTATTGATTGATATTAGAAAAAAAACAGAAAAAAAGTCGCAAAAAAGCTCTACCTCAGTTGTTTTTTAAATAACTTTGAAGCTCTTCTTTTGGTTATGACTTATTACAGACCATGTATAAAAGTATTCATAAAATCTAAAAAAATACATATTAACAAAATGATGACAAAATTCAGGTTTTTTTTTTGAATGTCCAGACTCCAGAGTACACCGATAAAGTCTGTCGGGTTATTGTTCAGAAATAAGTAATAAACATCGATTTAAACAATAATACTCTCACTTAAAGCGTGGATCCTGACTTCTAGGTTGTAACAGTCATGTAAAAGTAATATGAATTAGCATTTCAATATGTCGTTATAAAAATGTATGGAAAAAATAAAAAATTCACTTTGATTCCATTAAAACTAAATAAGTAGGTACAGTCACCTGCAATAGTATAGGACTATATGAAGGCTGCAAAATAATCTGACACATTCTTGTTTGTACCGCCATAAGAGCGTGTCACATATTTTTGCGGCCTTCATAGCGTCATATACTATTGCAGGTGACTGTACCCAACACATGCGGAGAAACCAATCTAGCATCAACTGCAGGGTTAGCATGGTTGCCATTTTATCGCTTATCACGCTATGCGTCACTTTCGCACATACATACTTGTTAGAACGTGACAGCAACGTCGGTAAACGATAAAAACCCGACCATCATAGACTAGCTGGAGACCCATTCGAACGTGTTTAAGTGTCATTTCGATGCGAACTTCCTTAGAAATGTGCAATTATGACATTTATGCCATGATAAGGGAATATGAAGTGTATATGTCAAATGTCAGTTAAGCACGTTCGAATATATCTCCACGGGCCTTACTATGACGTCTTAACGCGATTCAGTTGACGACCTAAACTGTGTCGCTTCCATACAACTGATTGCTTATTTTACGTTATGGAAGATCGGAATCTTCTGTTACAGGTACTCTGTATGTACTTACTAGAAGATTCCAACCTAATATAATATTTTACCCATCCTGTGAAACCCAATAAATAATTTTTCATTTTTTAAACTGAATTGCGTTAAGGCGTGATGGTAAGGCCCCAGGGCTTTAATTACACGCCTTTTGCATAGATTAGATTTTATCTGCGTTCAGTTATAAACTAGTATTATTGTAATGTGTTTAACATTACAATGTTTAATTGAAAATTACACTTATTTGTATAAAAATATGAAATATTTTGAATGGTTACACATTGTCTCAATGTACCTACTCGTTGACATAAATATTATAATGTTAGTTTTCAGTAAAAAACAAACTAGGTTTAGTTTAGTGTTAAAAAAGAAGCTGCATTCAAAATGTACCTCTAGCCAATTCAGCCGGCGAGGTCGTCAGGGCGCGGGCGCGTCGCACCAGTAACCGCACGCGCGGTGTGCAGCGGCGGTGCAGCGCGGCCAGGACTACCAGCAGGCCCAGCAGCACACCTCCGCCTAGCGCCAGCGCGCGCCACGGCACCGAGCTCACCTCCCACGGCTCTTCTGGTGGCGCTGCAAGAATACTCGATATAAGTACCTCGATATAAGTACCTCGATATAAGTAAAGTTTTTAAAGGGTCGGCAACGCGCATGTAACACCCCTGGAGTTGCAGGCGTTCATAGGCTACGGTGACCGCTTACCATCAGGCCGTATGCTTGTTTGTCACCGTCGTAGTATAAAAAAATAAATATATATATATATAAGTACCTACATTCTCTGATCAACTGTTTACGCCACTAAAAAGGACACGAACACTAGAAATTTAGAATCTTGCGAATTCTGAACGAAACAAAGCAATTATTAAAAAATAACTGACTCCACACAATATTGTCTTCTGATTCCGCGATTGTTGTTAATTTAAATTAATAACAATCGCGGAATAAATAAAAGGTGCTGAGTGATTTTAACCCTGTGAAAACGAGTAACTACTGTAAAGGGCTCGAAACGAAAGGTCATGGTAAATTTATTTTGTATGAAGCAGAGGCGTCTGCAAACGAAATTTACAATTTTATAATTGAAAGAAAAAATTAAAAAAATTCCGCGTCAGATCGCTCTGCCAATTGAGCTATCGACGCCCGATCGACCCCGGCGAATGTTTCCACTACTTCTTTTATTTGGTTATAGGACTTATGAGACCCGTAGCGACATCTACCGCAAATTTTCAACAATTGTACGGCATCGATGTTCTAAGACATTTTACAAATCAAATTTTAGACCTAGTGACAGACGGATGGAGGAGCCTTAGTAACAGGGGACGGACCTCTAAAAACAAAGGTTTTGAAGAATTGATACCCTCTTTTTCAACTTGATTAAACATAGATAACAAACTAAAACATAAATATAATGACATATAACACTGTCGCTCAGTGATCTTTTTCATTGTATTTCAAACACACAACATGTTTACTTACAAATCACATCACACAACATGTTTACTTACAAAGTATAGGTAGATAGATACGCATACTATAATTTTTATACCATAATTTGGACCGGGTGTTGCTGTATTTAAGGCGTGTAATTTTGAAACAGGCTGTCGTGGGTTTCAAATTCCAACGCCAGTTCGTAAATTTTCTTGATCTTCCTTTTTTAGAGTTCCGTAGTCAACTAGGAACCCTTATAGTTTCGCCAAGTCGGTCTGTCTGTCCGTCTGTCCGCGGATAATCTCAGTACTAGAAAGCTGTAATTGTATACGAATATGTATATCGGTCACGCCAACGAAGTGGTAAAATAAAAAAAGTGGTTATAATTTTTTTTAGGGTACCTTCCGTACCGTACACGTAAAGTTGGGGATGATTTTTATTTTCGTTTTAACCCTAGAGTGTGACATATCATTGGATAGGTATTTGAAAAAAAAATTATGGTGTTTTTTTATAAACAGTTTTTGATAAAGTTAATAATTTCGGAAATAACCGCTCCAGAAGTTTAAAAAAATGTGTCCCCGCCTCTAACTTTTGAACTATGTGTTCAAAAAATATGAAAAAATTACAAAAGTATAACTTAATAACAACTTTATTGGAAAATTATTTTGACCTTGATTGTTTGAATGGTTTTTGAAAAATTGTACAAAATAATTTCTGAATTAAGTTTGTAATTTCACCGTATATGCAAATTTATTTTTATATCTCCCTTCACGTATCTTCCATCTAATAAAAAAAGAATGAATCAAATCGATTCACGCGATCAAAAGTTACTCCCGAAAACCCAACATGCATAACCCGTCTAGTTTGTATAAATTAGTAATCCAATTTTCCGAGAGATGGCGCTGTACCGTGGTCTTCTTCGCGCTGTTAAGATTTTTCGGAGTTGATGGGGTCGGGACGGGTGTGATCAAAAGTATCATCGAATTGTTAATTATTATAAGCATATTGAGCATGGTATCTATTAAAACACTTTTTAAGGTTGCCTATTGTGACATTTGTGACGGACGGTAAACTAGGGAATCCTACACTGAGCATGACCCGACTTGCTCTTGGTCGGTTTTTTATTTATTTATTAACACAAAAAGATACAGCTTATATAAATTACAGACCCGCGACTGTGGAATCGTACAGTGTCTACTCTCTTTTATTCTGTCCTAGTAACTTATACTTACATTTTTGCGTGTCTTAAAATTACAATTAAATTTTCTTCTCATCTCATATTCTCCTATATAAATATTTTATTAAGTAAATACCTTACTACCTACTTATATGTAGTTCTAAATATACAGTTTAAACGCCTACCAAAAACCTATATCAAAAATTCGCTAAGAAAAATTTGGTTAGGTACGTTAAAAAAACAATTTCGCATTGCACTTCGACGCAAAACACTTAAGTATGTATTTCTTACATTCGCTGAAGCTTTAATAGCAGTTTATGTGATTGTATATAATGAAAGGCATTAAAACTCGAGGGTGGGTTTATGAAACGAGGCGTCAGCCGAGTATCATAATAACATCACACGAGTGTTTTAATGCCTAATTATTTACAATTACATACATTGCTTTATATACACATCCATGCATGATGCATTCAAAGCGCATATATATCGACCGCTATTGCGACTTTCAGGAATAATAGCTTTTCTAACATTCAAGTTTTGACATTTATATTTTTTAAATTCAGAAACAAACTAGAGTTGGCGCCAATTTTCATATCGTTCGATATCAAAATAATGTGCGACTTGCGTGCGCCATTGTGTGCAATTGACAATTCGTATCAAACTAAACGTCATCTCGACTGATATTAGAATAGAGGTCAAATCAATTTCATCTTGTGTCAGATGTGTTCGAAATTTGAACAAAAATAATATTATCGAAAACGATAATATTATTTAGCTATAATATCATTTTCAAAGATAAGAAATTTGTTGTAACAAAATAGTTCATTGTGATACACGTGTGCTATGATGGTGATTATACACGAGGCGATATTGTGCGCGCGAGTTAAAAGCGAGTGCGCAATAAGGAAGCCGATGTGTATAATGACAACGCAGACACGTTTCTTACGACATTTTTCAACACACTTGTAAGTAAACATCAAAAAAAATTATTCGTGATTATTAACTTTTGTTAAATACATTAACTTAATTGTCAGAATTACGTCAGAATGCCTGCATGTTAATTGGCATATGAGTTTGACTGACCTTTATTGAGTACATGAAGCTTCTTGCGATGCCTTTTCGACGTCGGTTAGTGACAATACTTTACATTTTCAACTACTAAAGCCACTTAATTCCCAAACGTCCCAAATAAGTAGGTATATTTATCACTACATCAACAACACTCGCGTTTGTGGTTCCAGAGGGGCCACATATTGTTATAGTTTTACTTCTAATTCTCTTATTGTTGCATTTTATCATAATAATGAAGCGAGAAGACGGCTACAAATGTTTTATGTAAACAAATAACCGCGGCGAGCCATTGGAGCGCATTTTTTTCGAGTACGCGCGCAAATTTGTAGCAAAAGCCCGCCAAACAGCCAAAAAAAAATTTTATTTATGTATAAAAGCACTAATTATTAATAAAATTTTACACATATTACATAGTTTAGAAAGTTTTAATCGCTGTATTCAACTTAACACGGAGATATTGCTTTTCAGCGCATAAGTTATTATGCGGCTAAAAACAGTTTTTTTTGAAAAAAAAAACTTTTTAATCCGACAAAATTTGAATGTATTTATTATTATCTGCGTACGTAACTTAGTCTTGTAGCTACAAACTTAATTTGATAGGTTTATCTCATTACCACACTAGTTCAATAATATAATGAAAAAGTATGTGTGTTTAATATCTTGGATTACGAGTTTTTCTTTAAAAACTGCGCAGAAAACATGAATGAGATGCCCGGAGCGGGCGTGCTTACGGGGAGGGCTGACGACGACGTAGGAGCGCGCCGCGACGTTGTTGCTGTGCACGACGCACACGAACTTGCCGTAGTCGTCCGGAGACACGCTGTCCACCATCAGGTACGATCCGTAGATGTTCTTTACGTCTTCTCTGTCAAAGAAAAGTTTTTTTTTCTAATCTATTTATAAATTATATCTACCTACCTAACTTCCTAATGCATTTAAATATCAGTTTTTAAGCACGTAAAATGTTATTATTAAATCAATATCTTCATTTTTAAATCGGGGTTTAGTGATGTTACTAAAAATTCTAGGTACTTGTGCCAGAAAACAATGTTTCTTAAATTGTACGCTAAACTATGTTTTTTTAAAATTTATGTTTACATGTAAACAGGGTTAAGGATGACTCACGCTAGATGGAGCCGGGCCGGGACTTATGTAGTCATTATTTGCTATAAACAAATAAATAATAACAAATAACGGTAAGCTCAATAAGGCTTGCGATGTAGGTACTAGACGACGATAAATATAACGGATACATATAAATACTTAAATCTTACATAGAAAACATCAATAACTCACTAACAAATATTCGTGATAAACACACAAATAATGCCCTGACCAGGACTCGAACCCGGGACCTCCTGCTTCGTGAGCAGGGTCACTACCGACTAGGCTAGGAGGAGGGCGTTAAATAATATAAATGCTATAGCCTTAATATATATGTACTATGGTCTTCCGGTTTCTCAAGTTATTAGTTAATAAAATAATGAAAAATAGTTCTAAGGTTAAATACTTGTTGGCTCTAATCTAAATATACAATGGCAGGATCACAACTTGTGTCTAGTCAATCAAAGCCAATCATACCAGGGCATTGCAGACCTCGGGCAAATATTTTGTTTCCAGATTCCAGAGTGTCAAACTATAGTGCATTAGGTATGAACATTGTAAATTGAGACTAATATTTGATGTAGTTTTGTGGAGCATTCGTGAATATTTGTAATTTTTCTCTTCTAATAAAATAATTAAAAAAAATCTTCTGAGTAGATACGCGAAAAGTATTTGCAAGTTGGTTTTGTTGAAATATGCTACATAAACAGTTCTGTTGATTGTGTAGACTTAAAGGTTTTGCAGCTCAAGAGACAATCGACCTGAGAATGTCTAAATCATGTTTTATGGTTTCTAGCACAATTCTTAAAAATTACAGACTACATACGGCTATACGGTGTTTTGGCTATACAGAAGGCGCATTTGATCGTACATATCTGTAGGTACATACTTTATACAGCTGCGCGTCTGGAAAAGATGACTGCTGCGTATTGATTCGTTGACTCGACTCTTTGAATACTTACCGGGATGTGTTTATTTCCCGTTGACTTGGCAACAAGGGACCTTCGGTTCCATTCGGCCAAACCCTCTTCCACTTCAGATCGCTGACTGCATCGGCCAGGTAAGTCCTCTCTGTGAGTTAACAGTCTAGTTAAATATATCTGTTGTGTAAGTAATACCATGGCATGATATCAGGCAAATTGAATTATTTTTCTAGATCCATAAATCAATGCCTATTTACTAGTCTTTTCTCAAAATATGTATGTACTGCGATCTATAGCTCCCTATAGTGAAGTAACCGCAGATTTTTCCCGTGAACGGTCGATTGAATAATTTCGTCAAATATTGATGCCATTTTAATTACGTATGTTGATATTAAATTGCAACGGTTAACACTCACGTATTTTTATCACAATAGGTGTGACATGTTCGACTGCATCGGGCAGTCATCGTCGGACAGACAGAGTGGTGTTGTCACCTTCGCGGCTCGGGCATCACATCACGGCAAAATGCATCGGGCAACATGTCACGCCTATTATGATAAAAATACGTGAGTGTTAACCGTTGCAATTTAATGTCATTATGACTCACGAAAGTTTAAATTATACGTACATATGTAGATGCCATTATTGTAAACAATTTTAGACTTGGGAGACCGTAACTGTAAGTTTTGATATATTTAGTAGGCCAAGAAAATTTGATAATTTCAGTCGTAAATTACATGCATTTTTTTCATTCCCAAGTTTGCACAATCCCAAGAGGTACAAGTGTGGATCCACACATAAGATAGATGTGAGGCTGGTACACTACCAGACCTACCTATCAGAGCTTCACAGAAGAGGCGAAGCGGCGCGCCCTCTGCAACGGTCTTATCTTGGCTCACGTACATTGTTCTTGGTGCATTGGTAATTTTACCTATGGAGGAACAAAAAATGATTGCTTGAAAAATACATCACGGATTACTAAAGCTTTACTGAAAAAAAAATTACGATTTTAAGCTAACATGGTCATTTGCATTATAACTAATATTTGAAACGGGATAATTACCATGTATGTCTCTCTCTGTCTCATCTATGTCATGGTCATGGATGACGCTTGCAACAGTGTCGAAATATCGGGTGCTCAATAAAACAAACATACATGGTAATTATCCCGTTTCAAATATTAGTTATAATGAAAAAAAAAATGTAAAAAAGTAGTTGATGTGTTATTTTTACGTCCGGATAGGTAAGCAACTTTAATGATAATATGTACTCACTGAAGATATTGGACAAGAAGGCCTGGATGGACTTGGAGTTTGAAGGGTTGGACAACCCCGCCCATTCTAAGCCACTTTAATGATAATATATACTCACTGAAGATCTGGAGCTGAATGATGTGCTCCTGCGTGTGGCTGTGGTTGGAGATGCGGCAGGCGTACTCGCCGGAATCGGAGCGCAACGCGCGCCGCACGTACAGCGTCTGGTTGCCGGCCTCGGGGTACAGGATGAGGTTGGACAACCCAGATGGCCACGGGTACGGCACGCCATCTTTGAACCTGAACAATGTCATTAAACTAATATTAACAAAAATATTAGCTTATCCTTATTACTTGTGCCTATATTACAACCTGGAGTTAAAAGGTAAATGCAGTAGGTACTGTATAAACGCTTAACAGGTTGGTTATAAATTATTTTCAAAATAACTACTGGATTATTAACCCCGAGTAGTGCAAATGGACTAAGGTCCAGGTTGCTATTGCATAAAAACATCCGAGCCAATAGGTAAATACTATAATAAAAAACTTAAAAAAATTAAAATTGAATACTATAATACTTATATTATAGTACCAACTTTTTATGCAATAGCCCCCAGATTCTTGTTAGTTGCTCCAATATAGTAACAAAAAGTTGCGCAAATTTAATCGTAAAAAAGGTACACCTACCTTTCCCGGGTGAAAGGCACCTGCCTTACCTTTCAAGACTTGGTTTTCAAAAAATATAATTAACAAAATAAAAATAATAATTATCAAAGTTTAGTCTACAATCCATTAACATATATTTTCTACAATAAAATATTAAAAAAAACCGGCCAAGTGCGAGTCGGGCTCGCGCACAAAGGGTTCCGTAGCAGCAAATATAATAAACTTATTATGTCAATTTATACACCTGGTGAATGGAGCCTAAACTTATAAGGTTCAGCCATCGTTTTCAGTGTAAGCACAATAACTTAACCAAAATTACAGTTAAATCAACCTATCTCAAAAACTATAAGAGATACTTTGATCAAACCAAAAATCGTTGAAAGAGTTAATTAGCATGCATCACCTCTATTTTTTTTAGAATTTTATACCCCGTAGTTATAAAAATAGAGGGGGGGGGACATACTTTTTACGACTTTGAGAGCTGATATCTCAAAAACCGTTCACTTTAAGAAAAATGTTTTTTAGAAAACTTTATATCATTTTAAAAGACCTTTCCATTGATACCCCACACGGGTATGTACATCGAAAAAAAAATTTTCATCCCTCAGTTACATGTATGGGGGGCCCCACCCCCAATTCTTTTTTTTACTATTTAGTGTCATAATTTTGTAGCGGTTCATACAACACATATTCCCATCAAATTTCATCACTGTAGTACTTATAGTTTCCGAGTAAATCGGCTGTGACAGACGGACAGACGGACAGACGGACAGACGGACAGACGGACATGACGAAACTATAAGGGTTCCGTTTTTGCCATTTTGGCTACGGAACCCTAAAAACAACTTAATTGACGCAAAATCCTCACTTTATCGGTCCAAAAACTTTGTCTTGACGTAGGTACCTACCTACCGACTTCCGACGGTTGTTTTTTAAAGTGAACTATCAAATGTGACGATGATGCGATATCAGTGGTGCCACTTAAAATATAACTGCCAACCAAATCCATTTTAAAACCACCACCTGGCTCTGTCATTCCAGTTCTCCCTTTATCTACTAAAAGATGGCCATTTTAATGCCATTTTAACAGATATTCGACGTCTAGACGACTCTCGGTTGGTCAGTTTTGTTTAAAAAACATACAACTTGCATTTGGCTGGTTTACGGATGACTCATACTAGGACGGGACGCGACGGGACGGACGGGACGGAACGATCTGTGAAATTATATAGAAATAATCACGTGATAGCTCTGAGTCCTCGGAGGTCACGTGACGTTTTCTATCGAAACTGACAGATCGTCCCGTTCGGCCCCGTCCCGTCCCGTTCTAGAGAGAGACATTCCTTATCTGTAGTTTGGAATCGGTCAACGATAGTCTTACCTACAAAGATTTAATTCATATTATTTTTTGACTTTTTTGTTTTCGAAAGTTAATAATAGGAATACAAATGTCCGAAAATTTAAGAGATAACTTTGGTATTCCGTCATTATCTCTAAAGAAAATGTCAAACATGCCAAGTTTAAGCTTAAAACAATATTTGTATCAGCATATACTCATACAAGGCAAAAAAAGTGAGGTATGAGATCATCCTATTCGAACAGCTCTGCGGTTTGGTCCGTCTGCTACTAGTAGGATCCCCAAAATGACGCGAACCGGTCTTTGACCCACATAGCGGGGACGCTCCCGACTGCAGCCGCCGCTCTGCGAAATACGTTCTATCCATCCGACCGAGATCATGAACATGGCAAAAACGAATTTTAAAAAGTTCGGAACTATACTTATCTTTTTCATTTAGGAAATTCTTGTAACTTTTACCATTTTGATTCGGGAATTCTGACAATTTTGCACTCAGTTGCACCCCAGCATATTATTTATAAACTATGTGCGAGATGCGTGGAGGCAACAAAAGCTACATCGTTAAAAAGAACCAACATTAAGAGGAAAGCATGTTCATTCTATTTAAGGGCATGTTTTTATTTTGTTGTTTTTTTTTTCGCGTCAGTTTGTATGAAATTTGGTGGGTAGGTAAGGTAGGGTTCCTTATTCTACGCTAGATAGATACGAAATCCCAAGGTGCGAGGGTGCGACAAACATTTTGTACTAAATTTCCCACTGAGTTACGAAAATCCCATACGATTTCGTAACTCATTGGAAAAACTTGTGGGACATACTGGGCAGTTAGGTCTAGGTACCTTGAAGAGAATAAGGAACTCTCCTACCTACCAAATTTCATTCAAATCTGACGCAAAACAAAAGACAAAAAACGACAACAAATTAAAAATCCGCCCTTAAAAGCTGCGTATAAGTAATGCGATCTCTTCCCAATAATTATTAATGTATGGCATTCATCAGATGTTAGATTCGTTGTTAGATGTTAGGTTGGGCTTCCCTGAAGCTACAAACTGTTAGTCTAATATGGTCGGGTTATCACTATGGCTGTCGCGTTCAAACAAGTTTGTAAGCGCAGCAGTCACGCATAGCGTGATAGCCGATAAAATGGCAACCATACTAGCCCTTCGGACTTGCCATGCGACCCTGTCGCTTAATGATGACCCCTAGCGCCACTTGCGCCAACTAGGTTAGGCCGCTAACCCGACGTTAACTGTCAAATTTCATCTATTTATATATACACATGTAATATATATAACATGCACGTATAAGTATTACACATGGGTACAAAGTTGTGCACATTTCATTTTAGTTGCTGATATACAAATATCCTATCTAGCACTTCCAACCTATTCCTATAGCCGGCCATATACCTACAGCCGGGCAAGTTTATCAAGCTATTAGTGAATTGAAATATTGCCCCATATGGAACAGATTTTGGAAATTATTAAAGTAATGCGCCGGTAGAATGTTATAGTATAGTCATCATACTTAGGCTCACGACACGAGCTGCAACTGCATATAGTTAGTAAGGATAAGTTCGACATCGGAATGGTGGAAACTCACAATGAATGTTTTTAAAAACATCCTTGTGTACTCGTACATGCAAGAAAGCGGTGCAAAAAGTTACGTGGGATAAAGCGAGTTAATGGTTGTAGTTTATTCCCTCTACAGCTTTCCAAGAATAATCTTCTTGCAATTAAACCGTAACATTCTTTCTATTAACGTATAGCGAGAAATGTGTAGGTATACCTATGTAATACGTAAATAAAATAAGTTAAAAAAAAACAATGAATCAACGGGATCGAACACCGATATCAAAATAAGTTACAGAAATAAAGAGGATGGAATACTCCATATCTCCTTAATAATCTATACTTACTCAAACTTTGGCAAAAAAAAAGTTGGTCAACCTAGACTACTGAATCCGGAAATTACGCAAAACATAGGATTAGTAACATAAATCCAAATTACAAGTAAAAATATTCAAAATAAACCGAAATACCTTCCTACATTAATCACCCACTAATGTCCAGGAATTTGCAATGAACAGAAAACTAAAGGTGGTACCTAAATGTGATATTGTGCTCTTTGCGAGGACACGGACACATACGGCGCCGGCACAGGCGCTCTCGGCGCGTCCCGGAACACCCAGGTGTGCGCCTCGCTGTTATGGGCAAAGAATCCCGTGACGCGGCTGGGAACCCGTGAGCGCCCAGTTCGCAACCAGCGACATCTGTTAAACCTGATTCTAGATAGGTGGTAGGTAAGCGATAACGGTTTTCCAATCTACACTTTTTTACTCAACGGATTTAAAGGGCTGGGCTAGCGGGGTTATAGTTGCCGTTTTGGTGAAGTAACCCCGTCAGCGTCTTCTGAACTGTTTGCTCATTTTCATTGGTTTGTATAAACAGAGTTTGTATAATCGTAATAAACCGAGTGTGGGTTTATGAAACGAAATGTCAGTCAAGCCGAACGAACCTCACAAGAATGTTTTAATATGTAATTATTTACAGTTACATACACTGCTTTATCTACACATATTACGAGCTCTCCATGATGCGTATACACATTTTTCGAAAGTAATTGCGGTTTTTTAATCTTAACTTTTTTTTTTAATTTATTTAATTAAGAAACAAACAATTTTTTATAGTTATATATAACACTGGAGCTATTACTTAAAACAAGACTTACAGTTTCCTTAAGAAAACATTAAACATCGTTTTTAATTTTGGTACTACAGAGTTAAAACTGAGTTATTTGTGTACCCTACCCGTATACAATTGCAAAAAAAAGGAATATATGTATATATAAAAAAAGAGAATATAACAGCATTGACAAAGTTGACACAAAGACTTAATATATATATATATATATATATATATATATATATATATATATTGTTTAAATAAAAAACCCAAAAACATTACAAACAGAACCAAACAGAAATTTAACGCTATCTTAATTAATTGTTTCATTTTTATTACACTGCAAAGCTTTTTTAAAACTATTAAGTTTTTTACTGAAAATGTCAAGATACTGAAATTTTACGTTGTTTTCATGAATAAAAACTTTCCTGGCAGCTGTCACGCACTCAAAGTATTTTTTATTTTATTTATAGTCAAACTAGAGTTGGCCTCTATTCTCATATCGTTCGATATCAAGTAACGTGCGACTTAAGTGCGAATTTTAACAAAAGTTTGCAGTTTTTGGACACTTCAAGGAGTACTTATGATATGTGGGTAGATCTTTTTTTTTTTAGGTAAGTATGTTTTTTAGGTACTTTTTTTATTTAGTTTTTAGCTTAATTTAATTACTATGAATTTAATTTAGTTAATATTTGTGTTTTTCCATAAAGTATATGTTTTTGCAAACTACAATACATAATTATGTTATATCACTTTATTTATTTTTACATGATATGCTCTTGGCCGGTTTTTGTTTATATGACGTTGCACATATATATTGTCAAAAATGAATTCGTCGTGTCTGTTTTATACGAAAATGATACCACACAACCCCTAGTAGGCTTCACTAATAAGTGAAGAAATATTAAAAGAAGCCATTCCGCTTGCATTTTTACCCCTCTCCCCCCTGGGGGGGGGGGGGGGATTAGTTTTCCCTCCTCATCTAAAAATAGTTAAAGGAGACCCTCTAGCTTATAGTCCATATTTCAGAACACTAACTCACAGCGCACAATTTTGGTCGATTTTGTTCTAGTAGCGACTCTACTAAATTGGAAGATCTATAAGTAAATTAATTAGGTACAATATCATTTCAAACCTACCACAGACAATCCCTGTTTGTGGGAGGCTAAATAATTCATCCATTCCAGTAGAAGAGGACTAATCTTTCAAATATGGTGTCATATATTTTTTGTGTGAAATTTAATAATCGTCACTATAGTGTTGAATATCGCAGCATGTGTGTGTGTGTGCACTGTGCGGAGCCGGTCCGCGGTCAGATCTGAGGCGCGGACATCTTCCCGCTAATCGGTCCATATATCGACAGCAAGTGTAATTAGGGTTCCCAGAGCTAGTCGTACTAATTGCTATGCAGCAATGCTACTGCAATTACACGATTTCCCATAGTTGAACAAGGTTAAACAATTTCCAATGATTTTTGATTTTCTATTTTCTTTTTACCTCTTTGTAGTCTGTTTGTTGTGTTTGATTTTGCATGCTCCCAAGGAACTATTTTTGTTAGTTAATGAAAAGTTTTGGTCCAAGACTTGTTTTGAAGGGCATTTTAAGATTAGCCGATTGATACCTCACTCACAAAAATCGGCTTAGTAGCTTTCACGCTGCAGCGAAAGACACGCCATATACCCACATACATACTACTCGTCACGAGAGTCACGACGTACTCCTGAGGAATAGCATCCTACTCCTCAATGACAGCATGTCGAAGCTCATCCAGTGTCGTAGGGATCACGTGTCGCTTTAGTTGATCCCAAAGGTGTTATATGGGATTCAGGTCAGGACTCCTTGCTGCCCACTTCATAATTGAGATCCCAATCCTCCGCCTCGACCATCACCAGTCCGGGAAACGCAAACAAGCTCTTGCCGGTGTGGGATATGCCACCCCAGAACATACAGCTTCCTCCTCCGTATCCGACAGTTTCTTCAATGCAGGTTTGTGAGTATCATCCTCCCCTGCCGTCTGTGTACTCTTTTACGCCTGTCGTTGCAAAAGAGGCCCACCCTGGTCTCATCGGAGAAAAGGACAGCCTTCCATTGGTCGACCGTCTCCGAGGGTCTTCTTTTCTTCAGCTGTTCCGGTGTGACCTCTGTGCTCTCTGGATGCCGAATTATTCATATTTTACTTTTACCCCCCCTTCTTTTAGGTAAGGTGACCCATCTAGGGTCCCTTACAACAAGTATTGTTATTGTTTTTCGTCATTTTGCGATTATTATTATTTTTTGAGATAATGCTTTGTGCATGTTTGAAAGCCCTTGAATTGTAATTTATAGGTGAAAAATTGATACGATAAGAGCTATATTCGCTTGAAAGATAAATCCGTAGTTGTGCAAATTCCGTGACGCCTAGCTCTAACTAATAAACTAATGGTTGGCCCCGAACGTGAACTGACGACCCCTATTACTCGGCAACCCCTTGATCAATTTGGCTCATATTCAAACGTAAAACAAAAATATTACCATTAGTAATAACATCTACGTTAAGCATTAGTTGCTAAAGCAGACCCCAGGCTCCCTGAGCCCTGACGTAAGCCGGGAAAAACGCTATGAAGAAGAAGAAGGAATGATAATATCTAAGTTGCTCATGAAACTTTGCATGACAACCGGGCGCCTTCTTCTCACCCCTTATCCGACAGCACTCCCCTCGTCACGCTTAATTCATTATAATGAGACCCACAGATACTAAAAGATTACACGTATTCACAGATCACATGTCCATTGTTTATTGAAGGCAGGTAGTCGGCAAACGGAAAGAACAAGAGCCCCGAAGCGGAGAAAACGTTTGCATGTAGCCTTGAATTAGGATAATTCCCGTGCACCGGCCGCTCAAGACGGCCACTTAATATAATGAACAATGACAGCTCCGGCAAAAAGCTCATGTAAATTGCCTCTTGACATTATCATTCTTAAATAACTGAGGTAATTGTACCGTTTATGTGTTACGTTTTAACAGATTTACATACCATGTTAATAAGCTGAGTGTTTTGTCGTGTTAACTATGTAGGTAATCATTGATCTAGTAAAGTGTCATGGTCGGCCTTTGAATGTGGCAAGCAAGGCATCTAGGGCAGACGCTCTTGCAACAGCCAGCAGCTCAAACGGTTTCTTTTGAATTAGGATAAAATTATCATTAAATTATCTCGTATGGTTATTCTGGTGTTTTCTCAAGTAACTTATCCGAAAACTATCTAATTTGGTAAAAATATCCAGAAACTAAAAATTGATAAATAAAAACTTTTTAACAAAAATGAAACCTGTCTTCAATAAAGGAAAAATTTAAATGTTTCTTGTAATATGAGCTTCCAGCGCATGACATGCTTGATATGTTTCAAACATATCAGTTGCAGACTTTGAGGTCGGTGCATTTTCAAACGATACTGCACTGATATACAGTCACAAAATAACTAATAGTACTGGTACAGAACTGAATAGTCATTTCATTATATTTTTAGTAAGTTACAGTGTTACACTGTGTGTGCAATAAAAGCATTATTTTATGCATATAAGTATATATATATATATATATATACATATATTTAGACATTTATAATTGATAGTTTAAGGGTATTTAATTAAATTAAATATCGTTGAATAGTTAGTAGACATGTGGCTTACGGTGACAATGCGTCACGAGCGCGGAGGTCTCGAAATGATTCAATATTGGTTTAAAAGTCGTGGGGGAGCGCACACGGACGCAATAGGCCGAGGGCTAACTCCAAAAGTTACCTTCATAATTTGTTGAAGCAACGAAAACCTTGTTCATTTATTATGTTTTATACTTATTACTAAGTCTGTTCCTGTGTGAAGTTCAGAGTAGCAGGTACGAATATGTTAAGTGTTTTAATATTAATCGAAAAACACTGCAACTGCAAAATTCTACGCAAGGTTAGACCTTGGAACACAATATCCACACACCAGTCACCACATAAATAAATATGCAGGCGTGTCATAATCAGCATATAATGAGTTCAGTTCAGACCCAGGAGAAATATAAGGTGCAAACAATTTAGTCACGGATATTTTTACCGCTGATACGAGTTAGTTTAGTACTCAGTTCTCAGGGCGCTAGGGTCGGGTAACCTCCACGAGGGTCTGGGGCATTCAGATCCTTGTTGATCCGCGAGGTTCGGCAGGGATGGGAATGTTCCATGGCTGGTGCGCCCTGGGGGCAATGGTAAACGAGCCCTTTTGGGGCTTGTTTACTATTGCTGTCAATAACCCGACACCCGGAATATTACATGGGAGTACATTTAAGTATGAAACACACAAATTGTTATGTTTTTTTTGGAGATAACTAGGAAACAAATTTGCAACGTTAAAGTGATTATTAAATGAGAACTCATTGAACAGATTTTATTACCTCTTTTACCTAGCACCTAACTGGCCACTTCACGTCAAATCAAATACTCGATTGTCAACGTCATGCTAAACATCTTGTCAGTTAAAATTTGCACATGGTGATTGTTTTTAGACGGAATTATATTTTTTTTTAGTTCCGCCAATAACATCTCAGCACTCATTTTTTTCATAAATATAGGAGCAGCCATTCTTCAGTAAGTTCTGAACATACAGCGAGGAAAAAATATCTGAAAGCTTAAATCGTCAAAGGCATCTAAGCAAGAGAAGTGGTCACAAATATCTGAACATTGAAGAAAAATATACCTTACGCCGTTACCTTAAAGTTAAATTCAATATCATTGCAGTCAAGTAATAATAGCAAGCTTGAATTGATAATAAAGCACATACGAACTTTTTAATTTGACAATCCACGAGAAGAGTACTAAAACGTGAAACGATATGCGTGTCCCTTTTCAAAGACGTTGCCAGCTCGTGTCGTTCGATTATCCAAATATCCCATAAAACAGAAAAATTTGAACTTCAGAGCATTGACGGGTGAACTCGTTATACGTATGGGTATTTAATTTTCGGCAGCTCATGGAGATGTTGAAATAGCCAAATGAATTTATACTTGATCCTAAGAAAATATAGCAAAGCTTAGTAGTCCGGGTTCAAATCTTGGCCAGCATTACATTTTTTTACTATTCGTTAGCGTTGATGAAATTACAACTTTACTGTAGTAATTTTTTTCACATATCATATAATTATGTGAAAAAAATACTTGAGAACTTTCTTGATAAAGCATGTTCTAATACAACAACATCTAATTTAAAGTCAAAACTATTTATAAAAATGTAAAAAAAAAGAAAAAAGTATTACCTACCTAGACGATTTTTAAGACAAAACAAATTTGGCCAAGACTATGATTTCGCGCTAACGCTTAAAGAGAAATAAAGTGAGCAAAAGAGAAGCCAACATTATATGAATATTATATTACAACAACAATTGAAAATCTTGTCAATTTTTCGCATCAACGCATTAACTCCACTATACGAGAATATAATGGATATCGAATGGATGGTCTTGAAAATTTTTAAACTTATGTTTAAGCCATGTGGTGTGTAGATAATGTCTTCGATTATAATGTTACAAAAGAAAATATGTATATTATTATTATTATCATATTATTTATTTCGATTTCAATTTTATTAATGACACGTTATGGAGGATATTTTCAAGACTGGACTGGAGAAGGCTAGGCATCAATGTAAACGGCGAGTACCTCACTCACCTTCGATTTGCTGACGATATAGTAGTCTTGGCTGAGACCTTGGAGAATTTAAGTACGATGCTTGTTAGCCTCAGTAGAGCCTCCGGGCGAGTTGGTCTTAAGATGAACATGGATAAGACGAAAATCATGTCGAATATCCATGTAGCACCAACTCCAGTGACAATCGGAGACTTTACACTCGAAGTTGTAGACGATTATATATACCTAGGACAAACTGTCCAGTTAGGTAGGTCCAATTTCGAGAAAGAGGTTAATCGTCGAATCCGACTCGGTTGGGCAGCGTTCGGGAAGCTGCGACACATCTTTTCGTCCAATATTCCGCAGTGCCTGAAGACGAAAGTCTTCGATCAGTGTGTGTTGCCAGTGATGACATACGGTACTGAAACGTGGTCGCTTACAATGGGCCTCATAAGAAGGCTCAAGGTCACCCAAAGGGCAATGGAGAGGGCTATGCTCGGAGTCTCTCTGCGAGATCGTATCAGAAATGAGACCATCCGCAGCAGAACCAAAGTAACCGATATAGCTCTCCGAATCGCTAAACTTAAGTGGCAGTGGGCGGGGCACATTGCTCGTAGAACCGATGGCCGTTGGGGCGGACAGGTTCTCGAGTGGCGACCGCGTACCGGAAGGCGCAGCGTGGGTAGGCCCCCCGCAAGGTGGACTGATGACCTGGTGAAGGTCGCAGGAGTCCGCTGGATGCGGGTGGCGCAGGACCGGTCATTGTGGAAATCTTTGGGGGAGGCCTATGTCCAGCAGTGGACGTCTTTCGGCTGAAAGACGACGATGATGATGATGATGACGTTATGTTTACGGAAATATTGGTTACGTTTTCAATATTTGACAAGCATTCTTGAAATATTAGTTCTGAGGTCACTGGAGTTTATTTACATACTTAAGACACCAAGTGGTGACGTCAGTCTTCAGACTTCTCATAATAAAGTACCTTTTTCTGACCTGTCACTCTGACTTTCACCGAACAGCTGCCAAATATCCGGATCTAATAATAATAGTACTTAGTTGGTACTAAGTAGTATGAAGTTAAATGGTTTCGTTGCTATGCAAATGATATACCTTTTTCCGGGGTTAACTCTTTGTCGACATGTTGATATTCACGATGAGGCTATCCGTGGGACGTGCTCAGACACTGCAACTCCCCAGTTCTCAAAATCGATGCCATCCCCACCACGCAGTGGTGATGCGCTCCGTGATAAGTTTCCATCACAATGAGCGTACCGTTTTGATATTCTTTGCACATGGTCATCATGGTTGATGTTACTGGGAACTATTGACAATTTCATAAAAAAACTTTTTATTAATCTTATTTATTTTTTGTTTGGTCTATAGCAAAGCATTAGCCAAACGTTTAGGCGTGTCCTGAGATCTGCCAATAAATTTATGATAAATTTGTCCGACGGATGTCCAGAGACATTCCCGCTATAGATCCAATGGCCGTTTTATTATATTACAAAATAAAACTTTATTCATCACTACATAGTATAAAACAAAGTCGTTTTCCGCTGTTTGTATGTATGTATGCTTTAATCTTTAAAACTACGCAACGGATCTTGATGCGGTTTTTGTAATCGATAGAGTGATTCAAGAGGAAGATTTATACGTATAATAATAACCCGTGCGAAGCTGGGGTGGGTCACTAGTATAGGTATATATCAGTTAATGCAATAGGTACTTATTAGGTACCTATATAACTGCGGCTAGCAATATAGTTATTTGTACAACAAGAGAGCAAAGTTCGTATTTGTTCTGAGTGCCAATTTTGAGTCCTGAGCAAGCGAAAGATTCTATAATAGAATCACGAGCGTAGCGAGTGATTCTAATTTAGAATCTTGAGCGTAGTGAAGGACTCAAAGGCACGAGATGCAAATAACTTTGGTCTCGAGTTGAACATACAACTTTTCACCTCAGCAGGAAGAAAAATAAATTAAAACCAAAATGAACGGACAGGAAGGCTTTATTAATTTTAGAATACTACTTTATTAATTTAAGAATACAAAATATTACCTCTTACTAAATTTAAGAACGTGAGGTTAGATTTCAAATGAATCTTTATGGCATTTGCGTCCTTATTAACAACCAACAAAGTATTACCTTTACCCGCGATTTGGCCGGGAGGAAACTTAATTCGGCGTTTTTGACCGCTTCTTTCAATTCTTCGGGTGTTGCCGTAGCTTCATCACTATCACTACTAGTATCACTCATGTTTTCAGTTCAGATAACTTTTATCTTTAAAGCAATTCAAAAGAGAAGCTATTGAGGAAATTTTCAAATTGAGGATGACAGCCGAAACACTTTATTATTTTTAATCGCGTTCGGATACTAGATATCGTTCACAACAACGTAAATGGTAAATTGTAGAAATTATTTTACTACAGATTTACACGTGAGGAAACGTGAATCAACAAATGGTTAATATTATACTTATAAATATAAAATAAAAATCATAACATTTTAAAGTGAGAGATATTTAAAAATGAAAACGTACGAGTTTTTGAACGTGGTTCTGGCTCTGTTTAAACATGATATTACACGCGGCGATTTATCGCAAGCCGTCACTGCCATCGTCCTTCGTGCACTTCCTTCATCTCACATTGCCTATTCCTGTATTGCATAGTAGGGTACGACGGGACGGGCCCGACAAAACGCACCGTCTAGACATGTCCGTACAGACAGGTCAATCAAATTGGCTTTGATGTTAACGATATATAATCTAATGAAGACTACCGTATTTTTGCTCACCAGGCGGCGCCACTCCTGCGTGGGTCCTTGTCAAGCGCCATTAGTATGAGTTAGTATGGCGCGAAACCAATATTAGAATTGATTATTTTTCATTAATGTCCATGTTAAAAGAGGTACATTCAATTCTAACTATTTTATATAACCTCTAAATTTACGTTAAATTAGGGCTGTGTTATTTTACACTTTCAATTTAAAAGCTTATTTTATAGCCAAAGTTATATTTTTTTAGTATTTAATATATTTCTATGTAATGATTCCTCTAAAAGTGCATATTTTCGAAATAAGCACGACTTAAAAACTAATGAGAAATGTACTGAAAATGACATATAACCTCTTTACATAGGACCCACGTTCCACTAGCGCCCCTAGCGGCAAATTCACTCGCGGTAGTCCTCATTGTTAGAAAATTGGCCTCATCTGGCTGAATGGGCCAGGATGCCATTTAATAAAAAAGTTGCATGTCTTGACTGAACATTGTCAATCTGACGTTTATTTTCCTCACGCTCGCAGCAAAATCGCATTTTGCTCACTGGTTTCGCATATCAAAGTAAGCCTTTTCGAGCTGCTGAGGTGAAAAATTAATTCTTGGTCTTTACCGTGAAAGGACGAACCGAAATTCCACCGCACTGCATTGCCAGTACGATAGGTTAATCTTACGTGTCTAATTAGTCACAAAACACCCAAGTAGTTTAATTGAAATGTTGAGTGTACGTTGGGTGTCTGAGTATCGAGTTGCATTTAATTAAATTCCGCTTATAGCGGCTGGCTCGGTGGTCTTTGCCGTAACGCTAAATGAAACATTGTCAAATAGGTACGTAACGTAATCACGATTTAATACTTAGGGCTACTGAAATTCCAGGTATCTATCATCAGTATTGAGAGTAGGTGTTTACAGTATAGTGTTTACACTTGCAGAGGTGGATGGTAAGGGTGAGAGATGTTTAATATCATAAGAATGCTCTAGGTTTTTAACTTATCCCGTGAATGAAATTGTTGAGATGTCACTGTAAACTGGCAAAGTGTTACAAATTGTCTACTTAATAAGAGCAAAGTCGCCCAATAAAAGACAATAAAACATATCACATTTTTCGGCTAATAGATGTCAGCACAAATCGACGCCACTGTACAATCTGTGTAGCGTCAAGTGAAACATAAAATTATTTAAAAGTAAATTTGTAATTTTAAGATAAAATATACTTAATTATATTTTTTTTAAAGTCTAAACTACGTTACTTGCGGTTCGTAGGAGGCCGGCAGGGAAAAACACATATACGAGGTACTTTTCTTCTTAAGTACCCTGCCTAACATGTAAAGACGCATATAAATAATGTAATGTAATCTCTTTAGTGGTAAATTATGCATTAGCCAATTGTTAATTAATAATAATAATAGACTTCATTCATATTACGGTCCGCAGTCAATGCGATCACGACATAAAGATATCTCAATATGTATTCTCAATGCACAAGAAGCATCAATAGCATTTAACAAGGTAGCCATAAAATATACAAAACACCCGACAGAGGTCTGTATAAAAAATTGACATCGTGTCCCAACACGTTTGAATGGCTGATTCTGTAGACCGTAAACCGATTAATTTTGGGCCTCTTTATAGAAGACGTCAGGTAGAACGATGCTTTCGACAAGTATGTTTAATTGCTTTATTTTGGCATACTCAGGATTTTATTATTAAAAGTTATTTAAGTAGTGTTAATTGCATTTCCCGTTTGATGATGGCAGATCCAAGTTTCATCTTAGACCACTATTATTAACCCCGACAAAAAATTGGGGTTTGTAAGTTTCATGTTTCTGTCTGTGGCATCGTAAAATCGTAACTACTAAACGGGTAAAGCTTTATTTACTTATAGTTAGGAATTCTTCTTAGCTATGTTTGGTCGAAGTAGGGATGACTAGTATTCTGTAGTAGGTATTCAGGCTTCAGATAGTAGGTACTGAAGCTAAAATTAAACAAATAGTCAAAATGAGGATTTTAGTAAGTAGGTAGTTACCTACCATGGTTCGCAATAAACGATTCTAATTCAGTTATAATGTGTGAAAATCGTGATAGTTTTCATACATTCATACGTTTTTATAACGTATTAATTACGCAAAGGAAAATAATATTTTATTCATTTAATTACGTTGCTAATCCAATGAAGCCAATGAAGGAATATTGACCACACGGATAGGTAGATATTTCTTGAAACATCCGTACAACAAATGGTTTTGTTTAAATTTTATAAGGAAGAATGAGTTGCAAGTGTTTTTTTCTGATGGGGTTTCGAGAAATCCCTCGGGCTCACAGCGGCTGAGCGCATTCGGCCCGCCGCCGAATTCCATTCAAATTAGTTATAATCGAGATCGCCCAATCCTCTTTTCTCACGATTGATCAACGACCGATATCATGCGTTCTTCAGCATCCATCATCATAGAGTCTCATCTAATAATCAAAATGAGGAGGAATTAACTTCAATATTGACTAAAGCGCGCGGTGCGTTTAGACGCATGCGGTTAACGGAATGCGTTTGCCCCGTATGTTTCGCCTCCTGCGTTAACCGCGTAAAACAATGGTCTACAATTATATTACCTGATTTGAAATGATCTGCGTCTAACGCATTGCGTGTAACGTAGCGTTTATCGCATAAAACAACCGCGCGCTAGATCTTCTGACTAGTTCCAAGTTGAGCTGAATAAATTGGATACGACTGTTTTCTCTATAACGAGTCTACAAAACAAAAGGAAGAACGATTCCGCTTACACATCAGTTAAATTATTCGTCCGAAAACTATGACTCCAATTAGACTCGATCGTTTTCGATTAATCTGGCGTGTTTTATCTCGCTTACACACCTTTTAGAAACTCCCGAGGCAAATTAAATAGCGCCCTCATATTTAATTTTTATACCTACCATGTATAATTCTTCCTATGCCCGCTCGTTCTGTTTGCCTTGTCATCAACATTGCTACTATATGCCTGCCTTACTTTCTTGAGTGAAATCGAGCCCTTGATTCCTTTAGTGCCGTCAGAATGAGCCCGTTCTACCTTGGACGTATTCTCACGTCGATAGTTTACAAGACAAATAAGTACCTTCTCTAATCTAAATAGACCATGTTGACATGACATAGGCTGTTTGAGTTTCTCTCACTTCCTGTATAATTGGTAGCACTATTTAAACTGACAATTTTTTAAACAAAGAATTAGGGTAGGTTCATGATGAAACAAAATAACGTTTGGCTGAATATTTCTTAAAAACGGCGCTTTCATGTATGTCAATCTATCGTTTAACAATCGGCAATCATAATCCGATCACATGGTAATTAGCAGATCACAAAAAAGTTTGTAGAGATTACGACGATGTAGACTACTAGCGACAGTACTCAGTAGCGACCCGCCGGCCGCCCCGGCTTCGCACGGGTTATTATTATACATATAAACCTTTCTCTTGATAACTATTAAAAAAATCGCATCAAAATCCGTAACGTAGTTTTAAAGAGTTAAGCATACATATATACATACATACAAACAGCGGGAAGCGACTTTGTTTTATACTATGTGTAGTGATGCTGCACCGACATTGCTGAAAGATTTAAGATCACTGGTATTTAGGCACAAGTGCAGTTTTTACATAATAAAGATTTTGTAAGGCCAAGTTAATAGGTATTTTACTCGAGTAGAGTCGAGAACTACTAAGGTAAGGTAAGGACCTGAGTAAGCATACGTCTGTTATAATATTGCTGGTATTTGTGAAATAGTATTTATGGGATGGGAATTGTTTGATAATTGTTGCGCCAGCTTTTTTGTATACCTACTACCTCGGTCTGAACTGACAAGTCCGTTCATCATCACAGTAATAACTTTCAATTGTTCTCACAGCAGCCGGTTCATTGTGGCGAGTCGGGCAAATGGAACATGTAGGAAGGGCCGCGGCGGCGAACAAAGCGCCTTCCTGGAACCGGCATAATACAGGTTCGCGGCCACGGCGGTCGGCCGCGTGCGATACCTTGGCAGATACCGGGGCGGCCAGGTACCGCGCACGACCTGAGCCTTTGTCAACCGTTCGGCGCATCGGCTACATCGCTAGCTATAGCTATTGGCAAATATTCTCATTGAGTACCTGTTGAGTGTGCTTACCATGAGTTTTACGTAGCCACGAGTCGATAGCAACTGCGCGATTCGAAAGTATTTGCAATTCGTTCCGACCGGTTAACGATGAGCAAAGAAGTACCCGACCGACACGGCGAAAACCTTTTTGTTGAAAGCGCACTTACAGCGCTAAAGCGCAATGTACATATGTATGTATTAGCAAGCAAAATCTATTAATAAATTGCCGGATAGAATAACAGAATTGCCAATACAACTATTCAAGAGAAAGCTTGCAAATCTACTCATAGAAAAATGTTATTATGGAAATAACATTTATTTTTGAAATATATACAGTAAGTGTAACTTACCTAACTACCTACCTCTACCTACCTTAAATGCGCCGAAATTTTAAAACGTAATAAATATAAGAGCCTGTGCAGAGAGTACCTTTTTGTACCATTCGGGGTCGAAACTCTTGGTCCATGGGGTCCCAGCGCACGCAAGTTTTTTATAGAAATCGCGAAACGTCTGGTTGATGTTACTGGTGACCGAAGAGCTGGTGACTTCCTCGCACAACGTATCAGCATTGCGATACAACGAGGAAATGCCGCCAGCATCCTAGGTACAATGCCTCAAGGACCTAATGTTTTTATTCAATCTCTGACTTTTTATCGTGTAACCCATTGTAACTCAGAATATAATTTATTTGTAATGAGAATATTTCATTTGATTATTATGATTTTTTCTACTTTAATTTAATTTAATTTTTTAGACATATTAACAATTGTAATTTAAAATGTAATTTGATAATAAATAATTATAACGCACATTTTAGTTAATTAATAATATTTAATTTAATTTTTTTCTATTAAGTAATACGTTCGTTATTACCTATATTTCCATTTTTTTTCATATTTTTTAATGTACAGTCACCGGCAATAATATCTTACGCAACAAAGGCCGCAAAAATATCTGACACGGTCTTATTTGTAGAGCGTGTCACATATTTTTGCGGCCTTCAAAGTGTAACATACTATTGCCGGTGAATGTACCTGCAGGACTAGTATTTTTTAAATAATTAAAGTTTACCAAAATGTGTAAATAACGCATAGTTAAGTTTATTATGTAAGTAGTGTTAAGAAATGTTTTTGTACGCCCTGAAGGCAAAGCATAGTGATACCATTTACTGATTTAAGACACCACTGTAAACAGTCTCACCTATGTTTAACAAATAAACACTTTGATTTTGACTTTGATAGCTGTTAACTTTTGAAAAGTCCACCGGAAAGATTCCGAACTTCGTTTTGTGTTTGACCTATGTACAAAGACACCAATCTCGCTATTTTTCCTAATTTTCAAATCGTTTCAATCGGTGGAAGTCGCGCTTCATAGACACCCCGGGTACCGACTAAAATAACCGACTTGTTTTAACATTACGTCTCAAAACTTTTTTCAATACAGTTGCTCAAAAAGTGCCCTTTTCTTGGCTGTTTTGCGTGCGCAAAGTTTGTTTTTGCGAACTAGTGCTTTTTACTTTTCCAATCTTTTTAAATTTAGTTGTGTTCCAATTCATGACTGCTTACCGAAGAGTATTATTGTTTGTTAACTTTACCGAGCCGTAATAAAACTAAATACCTACTATTAACGCAATAATATTAAAGATATTGATATTTCATATTTCAATAATTACTTCTTCATCATTTTTTTTTTTCATTAAAAATATTAACATTGGAAACAGTTCTTATAAATCTGTGTGTATGAAACGGAACAGAGCCTGCGAAACGTCAGTCAAAGTAAACATCAATCAGGTAAACATATTCGAAGGGCCTATAAGACATGACGATACGATTTGTCACATGCGATTTATTATTTTGTTTATTATAGATTGAAAATGAGAAAGTAAAGAAGATAAGATAAACATTTGGAAGATGTTCTTAATATATCAACTGTATTACAATTGTGTCACGGAAATAATAAAAAAAACTTTAAAATTCGTTCTTATTAAAATACATTTTAATTTTTTTCGCATCTGTATTGAAACACATCGTTCGATTCACGTGCAGATATGTCATTTTTCACTTGTCCCGAGTATTGCCACTCGCCTACGGCTCGTGGCAAGATACCTCGGCACTCGTGAAGTAATGACATACTTTCCGCACTAGCATCGAAATGTACTATTGCAGCGTCAGAACTGCGGAGCGAGACTTGTGTATTTTTCATGTACTCGTAATGTTTTTGATGCAGATGCTTTTGTAGGCAGACTCGACGATAATTAGGTAAAGACTGACCAACAAATGAATGCACTAACAGTACGCCAGAGAGCATCATATTGTCTGTTTCTTATGCTAGTACGTACCTATATTAAAGAGATGAATATAGTTTTTGTCCTACTGTTACTGCGTTCGTTCGGTGGTCGGACTATACATATACAATACATATTAAATTAATTATCATAGATAAGTTTAACTTTTTATGTAGTTTAGAAGTTTACATAATAAATTAAGTTGAGTTTATAAAACACATCGGGTTTCATTATCATCAGACTTTACATCATGAGAGAATGATCTCTCATGATCAAAGAGCTTTGTTACTAACGATGCACGATGTGACAAGTTGACAACACGTAATTTTTTAAAGTAAGTAGACGTAAATTTAAAGGAGATGGCCGAGATTTTGTAGGTACCATAGGTGTCAATGTCAATAGCGTCCATTGACGGAGAAAGTTCTATTTTTGTTATATTTTGAAACACAATTAAAATTTTATAGTAAAATTCTTACTTGGGAAATATAAGATCAAATAAATAGTACTTTTGATGAAATTTTTATTGACAATTATCTCTCTCCTCAGAAATACATGTAGGTAATCCAATACGTTTTTCCCCGCTATTGAAATGAAGTTGCTATTGGTCTAAAAATCTTTTCATTGGTTAAAATAGTTTATTAAATATCAACCCACATGCGCGACAATATAAGGGCAATACAAGCATGATCATGAGTAATAAAACTGTCAATTGACTTGAGACCCTGCATTCGATTATATTACTAATTACAATAGTAGACGTCATTGAATAGTACAAAGTGTGCAGATTGTTTTAAGTCAATATAGCAAGTACCTAGGTACTTGCTTCATAAATGCCTAATACTTGTCTTGAATACGTCAAATTGATCTAAGTCCATATTTTATACCTGCTATGTTAGTATATCTAGGTACAGGTAATTCATTGACTTATAACTACGGTATAGAATAGCATCACCACGGCATGACTGCATGAGCATCCGCAAAGATTATTTTATTTAAAAAACGAACCTAAAAATCAAGATTTTAATTGAAATTTTCTACGTATTCCGGGGTACGATTTTCAAAATTTTAGGATATGTGATGTGCAGTTGATGGCCAATGGATTGCAAAAGCTTTCATCAGTGGACAACGGCAATCACCTTTGAAACAACTGTCAAATTCAAGCGTCATTTTGTATTTTTTATTTTATTTCTGTATGCGTTAACTTTGTTTTTTACTGCATGAACTAACTTCTATAATCTATAGATATTTCACAAGTAGCAGTAGTAACAATGCAGGTCGTTTCCCCACAGTGAAGTAGTACTAATAAGTAATATGCGACACCATTCGACTATAAGTATCTCTTTCTACATAAAATATGATACACTTTATGCACCTTTACAAATATAAGGTTTTCATCAATAGCTATAATTCAAGAGAAAGGTTTAATACGTGTTAGTTTATTGTTGTTTTATAGAAATATGACACATACGAAACCTGGGCGCGTCTTTATACCTAGATATTAGGCTGTAGGATAAGTACATCAAGGTGTAAAATATCGAAAAGATGATCGGTCAAATAATGTCATGATGTTAATCCTATAGGTACCCAACATTAAAGTCACTTACAGTACAGATATATGTATTTGTCAGTAAAATCGTATCGATATTTTTAAAACTTGACTGTACAGTTAGCTGCAGAGACAAACGCCCCTATCAACCCCCCCTGCATACTAATTTTAATACGTAAATAAAATTCCTATTGATTTCATATAATTTGCCTAATACTGTGTGTGTAGTTTTTTAGTAGGTAACTAGGTAAGTAGGTATGAAGGATATTTTATGTTATAGTTATAGGTATTTATATACCTACACTCGTCAGTGTATTTATATATTCTATTGCGAGTGTCAGTAGATATGAATATTATTGTGTGTGTAGTTATAGAAAGGCGCGTGGGCCCGGACGCTACACACGTACGGGAATGTGCATAATAATACATGTGCGGATTATTATCGGTAGCTACTCGTATGTGGATATCACGGCGCGGCGTCGCAGCGGGCCGCTTCCGAGAACCGCTCGCACTTACCACGACGCACGCCGCGCCGCACATCTGCCGAATACGTCATATCTAATCATCGGAATTATTCTCTGCAATTCTAACGTTTCAGATTACTGTGAAACGGCACGCTGGCTATATTGTTCAGACATGTCTCACCCAGTTCTACAAAGTCTGCCATGAATGAGTAATACTTCCTAATTCCTAGGTACAAAATAATCTACCTACCTACTCGTATAATAGCTGCATAGTTAGGGATTTGGGTACAAACTTGTTTATCTATCGGATTATAGGTTGTAGGTACCTAGTTATCGCAGGACGATCGTCACCTAGAATTCGGATGCTAACTTTGTATAGATTTTGATAGCACAGACTGTGAAAATGTCAAGTAAACTTCATAATTGAAGTGTGATGTTTAAAATAACACTTCAAATGGGACTTCCTTCCGCAGCTAGTGAAGAATTAATCCTAAAACGCGTGTAACCATATTTTAGTTATTACGTACCCGGTTGTCCCGAGATCTCGGCCCCCTGAGAAACTATTTGTTACATCTTATAGCTATAAACTTAACAAATAGAGAAGCCAATTACCCAACAACGTCGCTCAAGTGGCAATACCGGTACTATAGTCTGACAACCCAGCGAGCGCAGTAACAGTAGGATAGAGAGCATCATCATTGTCTTTTCATCACTGTCTTTTTCTTACGCTAGAATTACCACCCTGAAAAAAGGGATGGATATAGTTATTTTGTCCTACTGTTACTGCGCTCGCTCGGTTGTCAGACTATATGTATACCTATGATATACTGATATATTGGTAAAACTTGACATTGGCGAAATTGTCCAACTCTCGGACAGACGCCATTATGTATTTAAAAGAAGAAGAAGTAACTTCAAATGTTTGTCAGTTCGTTTTCTTGGAATAGATAACGTGGTGTGACTCTAGTTTACTCATAATTCAAAACAACATAATTAAATTACTACCAAGTACCTACTTACCATTCGATGCTGCGATATCCTTTTACGCAGCAGTGAATGCTCTTAAATTGGCCCAACATGCCGTACTCTAACGGCACGGGCTCCTTGGTGAACTGCATGTAGGTGGTGTTGGAGGGTATGAGGTGCAGCGTGCACAGGTCGGCGGCGGCGGCGGCGCGCGCCACCGCCACGAGCAGCGCCAGCGCCAGCATGCCACCGGTGCCCTGGAACAAGAGGCATCCTTCACTTAATTACTATTTTTATAGTCTCATTAGGACTGACCTGACCTGTAAAATAAGAGTGGTCGGTCAATGTGATGTAGGTACACTAGGTACCAGCAAGGTCTCAAACATCGATCTTAATGATATAATTACATGGAAAAAAATCGTTCTCAAGCAGGGCACAGTTTCAATCTATTATTAAACGTCCATTTATTCCATAAATATATTAAAATAAAAAAGTGCTCCATTTATTCCTTACACGATATACAACTTTTACTAAGCCATAAAGAAAAGATATACAACTTACATGAGGTATTTACCCCGAAATAAAACTCGTGAAACAGCCCTAAAATTTAAATATATTATTTTTAAAAAATATATACCTATATATATATTTATAAAACAAAAAAGAACAATATACAGAGGGAACAATACAATAATCCCCACACTAGGCAAGCCTGTATCGTGGGAATCAAGATCTTAGAGAAAAATCGATAAGTTGCGGCACTGAGTTAACAGATTGTAGTTTTATTACAACTATAGTTAACATAGTTATAGGAAACAATAAAAACAGAAAAGTTTCTCATAAGTAGGTACATTCTATTCGCATTGAAATTATCTTCCGTAATTTATGCTAAAAAGCTAACGCGATTCTTGCTAGTTATTCCAATATAAGAATAAAAAATATTGAGCAAATTTTTAGTTAAAAAATCATAACCGGCCTCAAATGATGAAGCCGACTTAGTGGCAGCGTTGGTGGCCAGCTTCAAATTCTGCCGGCTCGTACCATCGCGTTTTTCGGAACTTACGTAGGTATGTACGAAACGAAATAAAAAGAATATCATTTGATATTTACCAATCGCTTTACGGTGAAAGAAAACATCGTGAGGAAACGGGCTAATCCCAATAAGCCCTAGTTTACTCTCTGCATTGGAAGGTCAGATGGCAGTCGCTTTCGTAAAACTAGCACCTACGCTAAATTTTGGGATTAGTTGCCAATGCGAACCCCAGGCTCCCTGAGCATGGCAAACGCTAGGAAGGAGAAGAAGACGATATAGCCGACTTTCGAATAACATTCCGAATAACATAATTTTCTTCACGTTATCGTAAACTCCACTTACCGACGATTTGGTACAATTTAGGTAGTTATGTAGGTAGCTAGCAGTAGCTTAGATGTCTGCATAAGGATAACAAGTAAAACATTGGAGAGAACTAGGTACATATATCCAACATGGAATTTTCGGTTGATATGATGAATAATTAATGATTTAACGACTGATAGAGCATTTAAGGATGACTCGCACTAGAACGGGACGGGACGATATCTGTCAGTTTCTATAGAAAACGTCACGTGACATTCGAGGGCTCCGAGCTATCACGTGATTTTTTTTCTATAGAAAAAAAAGTCCCGCGCGTCCTAGCGTGAGTCATCCTTTATCAGGTGAACTTTCGGGTTGGAGCGGTATAGCAAAGTACTTATACAAAACTATATAAATTAGAAAAAAATTGTACTTACAGTGTACAGTCGTGTTCAAAAGGGCATGGACAATTTATCAATGACATATAAGTATACGCTGCATTACAATGACTGGTTGTGGTTTGACCCAGCTTGACCTTTGTACTATACTAAGTTGTCTCATACGAAAAGACAATAATTGGTACCAGTACCAGCTCCGCGTTTTGCTTGTTATGATAACAGGATACTGAGTATCCTAACAACATTCAATAAGTAGGTATCACTTATCAGTTGCTTGTGAGAATAGGTACCAAAGAAGGTATTTTTAGGTGTTCACATTTACATATTATTTGTGTAAAAAGTAGATACCTACATACAATCAAAGAGTAATTAGGACAAAAAAGGAGTACCCCAGCTTTAGAAACGTTAAGCCGTAAAGGTAAAATAAATAAAAATCGGACAGGGTTCCGTAAGCAGTGAAACCTGGATAGTTGAAATTTGAAGGGAACGGCAGTTTGGTGTCAATTAACCAGGTTTGCCTCTTAAGCAGGTCTTGACCAATTATTCAGGTTAAAAACGATCTCGTTTCAATTATACAGGCTCTCGATACGAGAAATTGAGGTTTCGGTCGAGGTAATTTCATTTATAGAGTTTATAATCATAAGAAAAATAATAAATAAAACAAAAGCATTTATGAATAATGTTTAATTTTTATGTAATTGGAATAATAATATTTTTGACAGTGGGGACTTATTGATAACTAAAATAACATATATTAATATATTTTGCTTAATTTGTACGGCAAACTTTCATTATGATTTTTATTTATGCGGACTAACTTCTAACGGGCAACAAAAATAAACTAAACGTTTTTGCTCCATATCCTCTGACAGAATGTTGTCAACAGTAAAATACCCTCCATCCCTGGTATAATGTGTACCTACCAACTAATCAGAAAGATATTAACAACACTGTTACAATTATAGAGGTTCGGGAATCTCGGGATGCCGACATTTGAATTATAGAGGCAATATTAATTAAAAAAACTTGTCACATTAAAAAAAAAAACTCAATTTCATTTACCAGGCACCGAAATTTCTATTAAAGAGGTAGGTATATAGTTGTCAAGGGACCGGCACCGGATATTTTGTTGCAATAATACTTACTTACAGGTATTCTATTTATCGAGGTTTCCATTATCCAGGTTTCACAATAATTACTTACACATTTTTTTTAATTTTCCCTCCTATATATAGCTACCTATGGACTTCTCAACGCCACTAGCCACCCAGGGTTAGCGGCTAACCCGGAGTTTACCTTGCACTGACTCTGTGAAAATCTTAGGTATGTATGTCCAATATTCAACAGGCAGTGTAGCTGCGTGTAGCTTTGTTTGTTAAGCGTAGGCCTACTTCATAAATTGACCACAACAGTAGGTACCACCTTTTCATAATTCTCATTGAAAAAAGCATAAAAATATTTATTACGTATTTTCTGTACAGCTTCTGCATTGATAAGTTAGCACCTATTGATTTATGAAGTCCTTGTTTCGATGTAATCGACCAGTGTTTTACGATTTTTTTTTTGTTGTTTGTATGTATATCACGGCGATCAGTCCTAGGACTATAAGTCGATGTGATGGTGTATTCTTCTCTTGTCGCGTGTGCTCTCCATCGAGAACATCTCACTCATAATCATACGCCTGGAGCTATTTTATACTGTCTAGTTCCAGGATGTTATGTCGTTTCAGTCGTTTTGTATGGTTCTGAATTGTAAGTTTGCGTGCTAGTTCGTTAGGATGGTTACTTATTCTTTCCTTGTATATTGTAGAATGTTCGACGAACTTCCTCTATTACTGTGCTTATGGTCAGGTTCTGATGCAGTTCATTGTTGGTGATATACCACCATTGTTGGTGTAGACTGTAGGGTACGTTTGCTATTAATCTTAGGATCTTGTTTTGTATTCTTTGTATGATGTTATTATTTGAGTCACTAGCGCTACCCTACAGCTGTATGCCATACATCCATACCGGTTTCATTTAATCAATTAATTAATTTAACTCAAACTTATCACACTAGCGATTTGCGGATAAGGTGAAAGCGTTTACCTACCTACCTATTTACTGCAAGTGCGCCGCAGTAAATAGGTATAGGTAGAAACCTATATAAATTTATCGGAAAGATTAATTTATCTACAGGTCTCAGATAAGGAAAACCTCTTACAAGAAGTTGGAGAATCTACTAACGTAAGTTTGTGTAATTAGATTCTCCAGATCACTTTCAAGTGCACTATTTAAGTATGATAGGTTCCTATCCAATACCGAAACTTGCCAAGGCGTCCCAGGGCGCTGCGTCGCACAGATTGGAAACCCCCGAGCTATTGTATAAACCAGCATTGCCTAAGATACGTGTTGTAAAACAAGAAGTAAATCTTGTTCCGCGACAGGCTGCGCAATTTTTGCAATTACCGACCGACAGTCGGCACTCGGCACTCGGTAGGTATCTGACCACATTTTGCAGTTGCCTCGCGAGCGCTGATTGCCTTCTTGGAAGCGCAGTTGCATCAACTGCGCGTACTAACAAACTTAGTACCCTGAACCCACGGTCTTGCTTGCAACCGCAGCGGGATAGTTCAATGCCTGAATGAGATGGAAATATTGGAAATAGGTACTTGCCGATATTACATTTTCACTCCGATATTTTGTCTTGCTTTTGCGGGACAGCATGCCGGAACGTGAGCACTACATTTTACGCTAATGCCCCGGTCCTATGTTTCTATACCTTTGAGTTTAAACCAGACGGAGTAGTCAATGACCGGCCTACCCCTCTGCCAAATGGGTATGACGTAGTATCATAATTATTGTATGGACTGACGTTCATCTGACATAGAGTCAAACCACGTTATCTCTGCCGAGCAAATTAACTTTCAAACTTAAAAGTGTTATTTTAAACGTCAAACTTCTATGAAACTATGACGTTTTCTTAACACTTTCACATTCTGTGCTATCAAAATCTAGGAAACATAGCATAGATGGACTCTAGCTATTTGTACGTGAATAGCTGTTGGTAGATTTGATGTGCCCCTCCCCCGCAAACATCGGCTGACTTTTTTTGTATAAAAAGTAATGACAGACGTTGCCAATCCGGCTAATTAAAAAGTTAAAGTTCTATACAGATTATTGCACCAAGGGTTGCAAGTTTTGGCTTGGGATACAATTGGCATAACTCACTCGAATCATAATACAAACGTGAGCTAGCCCCTAACTAAAAGTGTGCAGTAAAAAATGAAAACAAGTTGACGTCATTGGCAAAGTTTCCTGAACAGGGAATGTCAATAAAACGTGAAAAGTCCCGCAGAAGCGATATTATTATTTTGTAAGAAGAACCGTGATTCAATATTTACCTAAGATACTTAAATAAAAACTAAATTAGCCGCTCACTCGATTGAAAACAATAAAAAAAATCAGAAAAAACATTGATAGGTATTTTATTTATACTACGACGGTGGTAAACAAGCATACGGCCCACCTGATGGGTAGCGGTCACCGTAGCCTATGGACGCCTGCAAAACCAGGGGTGTTACATGCGCGTTGCCGACGCTTTAAAAAAAAAGGAGGATATTTTTAGCTTTTAATTGTAAAATGACTATTTAAGAACTTTAATTAATATTTTAAGACATCACAGTCGGATGTTTTAATCTTTTTAATCGACTTCCATATCATTAAAAAACTACAGCTTGGCAAAATAGAGTGGAAACGAAAAAGTGGCGACATCGTAGTGTCGTCCCTGTGAAATCAATATATCTATCTAAGTACTCTATTTTGCCCAGCTCTACATTGCACATCTTCACCTGGCACATTCCACATGTTGTTTCTTAACAGAAGTGTCTGCGTAAGTTATGGTTAATAATAATTATTAATACTAAACAAGTCCCACAATTCTGTATTTGACCTCATGAACCGATACAGTCAGACGGCCAGTATAATGTAAATAGCTTAAAGTTGTCGCTCTCCAAGTCGAGCGTTATTGATATAAGGATATGATTTATAAACAGTATGCGGTATCAAGCGAATACACACCTCACAGTCACACCTTTGTTATGAATATTCCGGGAGAATCCTAACCCAATTACGGGATCGCAACACAATGTGAAACGTTATTTAAGCCAACATACAGCATTTTGCTTAAATGCGAGTACAAATCTAGCGTGTGCGTAGTGCGAAGTTGCGAACCCAACATTTCGGCGATCTGGGCCCTGTTTAATATACACTACAAATTGCAAATTGTAGCTGACAGGTTACAATTCTACAAGTTTCTGTTTAATAAAAATTATAAGTTACAAATTTGTCAGTGGAAAATTTACAAAATTGTATAATTGTATCTACAATTTTACATAATTCTGTTTAATAAAAATTTTTACCTTACAGGTGATAGTTTACAAATTTGTATGGAAATGTACTTTATTAAACACATTGTATTGACAAGTTTACATATTTTGTAAATTGTAATACAATTCCGACAGATGTTTGATCCTATGTCAAAACTTGATTTGAAGTGTGCTTTACGATCAATAGTCTTTGAATAAGCAAAAAAAACATGGTTCTAACAACGACTAGTGACAGTAATAGTGAGGATAGTGATAATAAATATGTAATTCAACGAAATCGGCGATTTTTTTTCGTAAAAGGATTCATTTTACTTTTGAAGTAACGGATACTTCGTTCAACGAAAAATTTCGGGTGAGCAAGACTACCGTCGAATATTTACTTTTAAAAATAGGGTGTGATCTTGAACATGATACAAAAAGAAATGCAGCCCTTACGCCGCCTGAACAGATTTTGTGTGCATTGCACTGGATTGGCTGTGGCTCTCAATATCATGTGGTAGATGCACATGGAGTTTCCATAGGAACGGTGCATAACTGCATAAAAAATGTGTCTACTCAGCAATATCTTTCCACTTCTTGATTTTCATGTCATGAGTGAACTTTTCACTAAACCGACCGAATAATATATTTTTATTCTCGTATATTAGAGATAAAATAGTAATTTTGTTGTTGTTTTCCAAATTCAAAAAACTTATAATTTAAGCTTTCGTGAGACATACTGATATTAAATTGCAACGGTTAACACTCACGTATTTCTATCACAATAGGCGTGACATGTTTCGTCTGCGTCGGGCAGACCTCGTCGGACAGACAGAGTGGTGTTATCACCTTCGCGGCTAGGACATCACTGGTGCAGTTCCGTTGCAATTTAATATTCAAAAAACTGTTAGTAATAAAAAGTCTACCCTCATTTCAGAACTTGTAGAAAAAACTTACATTTTATGTAAATTGTATCTTACAATTACAATTATGTAAGTACAATATTGTCATTGAACTGACAGGCGTTTTTTACATATGTAAACGTTTATTAAACAATGTTTACAATGACAATAATTGTAAGCTTTTTACTTGTAAGATTCTCACTTATTTGTAGGATTTATTAAACAATAGTTGTAGTAAATTTTAACAAATATGTTACTTTTTTACAAAATTGTCGACTTGTAATGTTTATTAAATAGGCCCCTGGGGCCCTCCCATAGCGATGGCGTCTTAACGCGATTCAGTTGACGATCTAAACTGAGTCGCTTCCATACAACTGATCCTAAACTGAATCGCGTTAAAACGTCATGGTAAGGCCCCTGGCAAGGCAGCAAAGCACCTATATAGTCACCAGTATAATTTAACGATGACGAATACATTTAACGATGTGACAGGCAGACAGACACACAGACTGAGTCGCGCCAGAAGGGTTCATTTTTACCATTTTGGTACAGAGCCCTAAAACACAACACAAAATTGTAACCCATGTTAAAGTTGGACTTACTTTTAATTGATACCAATATAATATAAATGTGGTGATGCAAATAGGTAACTACGGCTAGTAGCAAGCCGATTATAAATCCTACAGCGGTATGACTAGCCTAGTGATTTCTATGATCTGTCACTCATAAAGCCTCTTTATTTTAGATCTGCATCTAAATGCACTACTTTGATTATTTTACCTACAATGCAAGGCAAAAAAGCGCAGGCGGAGAAAGACTGAAGCTGCCTTTCTTCTTTCTTACCAGTTTAAAAATAACATTCATTAAAACGTTTAATTTTAATTAGACCATAGTGGAATACAAAAAATGGTGTTGGTAATAAAATAATACCTATGTACATCTAAAATTATTCAGTACAGCATGTTATTTTTATTTGCACTGTGCACTGCAAATAAAAATAAAACATGTGCCAATTAGTTATTAAAGTTCACAACTTACCTCTTTCCGATTTTTATAAATGTTGATTTCAAACAGTGAATACGGATTGAGTCCAAACAATTTGCACGCGTTCAATGAAGATAACAAGATGTTGTATGTACCAATGTAAATACACAAAATAAACAGGAACAGTAATCTTATTCGTGTGCTAGGTAGTCAACCGGCGTCTGTTGAGCAGCCGGCGCGGCGTGTCGGCGCCGAGAGCGGGACCAGACTGGTTGTCCTGTCCAGCGTGCGACTGGCGATTGCGACTGTGACTCAAACTCTACTCATGACTAGTGTGCTTTTACCATGAGTTGTATGTCGATAGCGACTGCGGCGTTCGGGGACATGTCCGTCTCGCTCCTGCCATTATTCTGGCACTTTCGAGCGCCGCAGTCACTATCGAAGACAGTTACGTGCAACTCATGGTAAGCACACTAGTGCTTGACGTAAGCGCGCTTGCACAGCTTGCAGTCCCTATCTGCAATTTGCAATTTTATTGATTGCGTTTAGCCTGGTCTATGTGGTACCGACAACAATCGAGGCGGATTACCGAGTTAGCGAAATTGCCGGACGTATACCAATAATCCAATCAAACACAAATGATTTCTCATCACTCATTTCCGAAAATAGGTCACTTTATTTAGATAGTAAACGAGTTTAAAGTGCAAACATTGCCGGGTTTGTTTCTAAGTACTTACCTCTAGTTACAAGATGTACGAAATAGGTACCTAATGAAGGAAACCGCGTCGCTGATAAAGCATTTAGATTTCATTATACCTACACCAAATCCCATGCCAATAGGTACCTAACTACCTACTTATATACTTATAACGTTTAATTACGATAAACACTGAAAACTTTACACCGATTAAATTGCATATTTAATCGGTGTAACGTTCAGTCGCCACACACGTCCTGAATCAGATCAATCTGACCGATTCATAAGCTAATAAAAACTTCTTAGCAAAATATTGTACCGACTTCAAAAAGTGAATAATAAATTTTAATATTTTTATTTGCTGTAGCGTTTGGAAAGGATGGGTAATCAAACAAAGGAGGTGACACCACATAGCGCTACCAACTGATAGCTGTTGTTTACGGTGCTTAGCCAAAACGCTATTCAATGCAAAATCGAATGCATATCAAAGACCCCGTTATCTTGTCGCACTGACATTGCATTTCAGTAGAGGGTGACAGTTTTATTATCGACTATCTAAATGTCGATAGGGTGTAGTGTAGGGGTCCTAGGTACTATTACTTTATTACTCTAAACACGAAGAAATAAAAGTCTCGGGTCTTCGTTAGTTAAGACGAAGTCGAGAAGTGTAGAGTCGAATAGTTTGTCTACAATAAATATAAAAAACTTAATACAACTCTACATCTTCAGTGTAACTAAGGTTTTGGTGATCACAAGTTTCACATTGGGCGGCAACTGTAATTGCGTTATATAAATATCGATATCGAGATGATCGATAAAAAATCAGTCACCCTCGACTGAAAAGCAATGTCATGCGACAAGATAACTGGGTCTCCTAGTTTTTTTTAATTAATTTTCTACAATATGTGTCATTAAGTTATCAACCCACAAAAAGTTTTTCGTTTTTTAGAATGTCACAGTTACTAACAGTCGCCCAAGCTAATCTTCCAGTTCTTCTTCGATTTAAAAGGGGTAAAAATTCAGCCGATTTTATCAGATAGGTACCTACGGTAAACTACTGAACCCTACACTGAACATGGCCCGACATGCTCTTGGCCGGTTTTTTATCAGGTAGTCGAAGGGTGTGTCAGGGATCAGAAGGGGTTTTTGTATGGTGTGCTAGAAAACTAGAATATTCCGGGAATGATTCGGCGCTACGCAGCAGATTCAAACTCGGAGAATATTGTGCCCTAAAGAGAGAGGAGGTCATTTTGAACATTTAATACCATACAGGGAACGCCCTTTACAGCAGTAGGATTTTTTTTAATATGTGTTTATTGTGAATTTAGCGTTTACATTTAGGGCCACACTACCTTGGCCACAAATACCTATTCATAAGCCAAACCCACAGACACCGATTATCTCATGTAATCCCTTCTGCTCCATTACAACACCCTTCGACTACCTGTTAAAAAAAAGGTCATCGTGGTATTTTTCTTATCTTTTTTGGTGGTCATATTCCTGGTGCTAATTTAAATGACAAAATTATGATTTTCTTGACGTTTCTTTTTGGCGTGGTATTTATTTGCGTGGAAGACAATTTTTTTTTTTTTTAGATTAATACAGTGTGTAAGTCTCATACGGGCGATAAATTTAACCAAACATAGAATTCCTTAGTGTTATCAATAATTAAAACATATTTTTAAGTTACACTTGATAATGACCCCATAATTATTTTTTTAATAAAATTTTCAGCAGCAATGTACGATAAAAAAAATTTATCTGACAGTTGTCAACGAATGTTTAACGCGAGTGTGTTTGCATTACATTGCGGGCCGAAATATTTTCTATGGATAAAATTTGAATTGCAATTCCATTTAAAAGTTACCTAATTGCATTTCTCATGTCCTATACTAACAACCGTTAAGAGGTTCGCCCGTATTCGATTTACCTCCTGTATATAGTGAGGAATAAAACTAAATATGAAAACATGGTCATAAGATCTGGAAATTTTGAGTAAAAAATGATTTTTTCGCACCAAAACTTATTTTATATAACCGTTTTTCTCAAAAGTAATGATTTTCTCTGCAAATTTTTACTTATAGGTAGGTGTTTATTGTTATCGGTATTTAATAATCGGTCTATTGTGTCGATACTGCATTTTTTATTAATTTTAAACAAATACATCAAAAGTTAAAGGGCATCAATTAGATGTACCTGCTACCCAATATTTCATCCGAAAGTTAAAACTTTTGTTAAAAACAAGTTATAATGTTATGATTAAAAACGTGCATTAAAGAAGTGCAAGATTCATATAACATTTAGCAAGAGTACCTACCCCAACTTTCACTGAAATATTACTAAATTTTCCTAACGTTTAAAAAGTCCTAGTAATTTTGAACGGTATGTAACACATATGCATATATATATATCTATACATCTATACATATTTTTAAAAACAGATTATTGTCTACAAGTTTTTTAAAGGAAGCTTTTTCTCAGGTAAAGAGTTTCAAAGATATGGAGGAATGTACCTAAGTGGGGGGATAAAGATTTTATCAAAATCGACCATTCTTCGGAGCTCATATTTAGACACCGGAAAGGAATAGATAAAAAGTTTATAGGAAAAAGTTGTAGAAAATTTAATAAGCTTTCAATATCTAGTAAACCAAAATTTCGTGTGACATTGTTTTCGAGATCTACTCGAAAAACCAAAAAATGGGACCTTCTTTTACTGATACTGCGATCGTTGGCTTGTCGGACTATGGTTAACCTGCTTTCTAGTTCACATTTAAAAATGCAATCTATCTTTTTTTGGTCTTCTGTGGCTGTTTCTTGGCGTTCTTCAGGTGTTTGAAAGGTCCGAGCGCCCGGCGCACCATGACGCCGCGCCACCAGGCCTGCGCGCGAGTGGCGGCGCAGCGCAGGCGCTCCTCGCGCGCCAGCCGCGCCGCGCGCTCGCGCTTAAACGTCAGCCAGCCGCGCATCTCGCCCTCGTGAAGATCGTACTGCAAGAACCAGAAGTCCGAAAATCAATTTTAAGAAAAAAAACCGGCCAAGAGCATGTCGGGTCGCGCTCAGTGTAGGGTTCCGTAGTTTCCTGTCCCCATTTAAGAGTTACAAATGGGCTATTTGTTAATGGTATTGTTATATTGAGTTGACAGACTATAAGTACTATTCAAAAATATTGGTATTATTACTATTCAAAATGATCAGAAATTATTTTGTAAAATTTTTCAAAAACCATTTAACCAATCAAGTTCAAAATAATTGTCCAATAAAGTTCTTATTAAGTTCTACTTTTGTGATTTTTTTCATATTTTTTGAACTCATACTCGTAGTTCTAAAGTTAGAGGTGGGGGCCCACAAATTTTTTTAAACTTCTGGAGCGATTATTTCCGAAAATATTAACTTTATCAAAAACTGTTTTTAAAAAACCCTCATTATTTTTCAAATACCTATCCAATGATATATCACACTCTAGGTTTGAAACAAAAATAAATCATCCCTCATTTTACGAGTACGGGAGGGTAAGTACCCTAAAAAAATATTTAATATAATCCCTTTTTATTTTACCACTTTGTTGGCTAGACATATACATATTCGTACAAAATTACAGCTTTCTAGTAGGTACTTACAGTCACTGAGATCGTCCGCGGACGGACAGACAGACAGACAGACTTGGCGAAACTTAAAAGTACTGTAAATACCTTCACCCTGGCCCACCAGCTCTGTAAGATGTCAGTCAGTAGACTAAGTAGTAAACGGAGAGAAAGGATGATGCTCCACTCCCATACAAGTTCAGCCCCACACTCTCAAAACATTGTAAAAACGGAATTTATATTCGATTTTGAGGTTAGAATTCTGCCATATACCTACCTATCTAATTAGTAGGTTTTGTCACGCCGGTTGCGATACGATTGAAGCGTAACTTTTCTTGCGAGGATTTATAGTATAATGCGTTGCGTTGTAAAGTAGGTATAAATTTTATAGGTACCTACTTTACAACGCAGCATACCGCCCATATTTACGTGCTAGTCTTAGGTGGGTGGCTAAATCTCGACTCGAGTTGATGTGATATGTATTTCATATGGTTCAATAATTCAAATGTTGATTACTTAGATATTTCGTTGTTTTATTTTACTCAGGCGCTAGTGAACTTTCCTCAGATTTCGGACAACCAGCTGGGCGGATTCTTGCTACTTTATTACATACGCTAACGAAAAAAAGTAGTTTCTGGAGAAGCATTTTTTGTATGGCACTAAATGTGTTGATTTAAAGCAAAGTCAGTACATGACGTTTTAAGTGATTTAATGCCAAACAAACGAAATGTTTTAAGAGCTATCCGGCAGATATATACCTGATATCATGACATAGCAATTACATAAGTACTTACTAATATTTGTAGTTGGTCCCTGCATTTGATAGCATCGATGTAAACGTCTCTTATGTTAGCTAGCTTCTCGTTAATCATGGCCAGGTCGTCGGAGTATCGGATCCGCCAATAGTCAGAAACCTCTTCACGTTCCTGGTAAGTAAAACATTGTAATGTGAACTACAGGGGATTACAGATCACAGCTGGCTAAGTATTTAATATCTAATAGGTATATCTTGTACAATGCATAAGGCTCAGGGATGCTCTTTGTTAGGGTAATGTTATGCATAGAAATTGATACTAAAGCATAGTCCACTTAGAACTGGCACGCAGTTATAAATACGTAAATAAAAATTATTTTTACGCTAGAGAAGAATTATAATAATCGTATATCAACGACCATTTTTGATTAATAATTAACTAATCTTCAATGCATACTGAGAGATTTTATGGAAATAGACATTAATATTGCGCAATATTAATGCGTATTTCTATTTGGTTTGGCACCGACTTATTCATAAGAATTTTAAGCGTCGTGTCTCTTCACTATCTCTCTTGCCCATTCTATCCTTCACATCTGAGTGTAAGTTACCTACGTATTACACACACTGTAATGTATAACTGTATGTGATACTGACAATACAATGTTATGGTACCATTGAGCTGATCGGATGATGGAGACCCGAGGAAGCCATAGGAACTCTGTGATGAAAAAACCAAACCCCATTGTGTTTGGGTTTCTTAGAATTGCCTCTATGAATATAAGGGTCACTTGCACCACCCGGGGTTAGCCACATAACCAGGAGTTAAGCGGTTTTGTGTATGGAATTTGCCAGCTTAACTCCAAGCTAGCGGCTAACCCTAGGTGGTGCAAGTGGGCCTAAGTTGGCCGTGCAAAGGAAAGTACAGTCTGCGATACAAGATTGTATCAATAATTTAATATTTGCCAAAAAACCTAGCCGTGTAATGTGACGGACGGCAACTAACAAGCTCACGAAAAACGTTCAACAAATACAAGTCTGTTTATATTATTAGGTAGAACATTACCTGTATCTGCAACTCGAAGGCCTTGACCAGCTCTGCGTGCACGCGCTCTTCGTGGCCGGGGCTCGGCGCCGGCGCAGGTGGTTGCCAGCGCATCTCCGCCGCCTCCGCGCGTGCGCACAGCCACTTGTCCGCGTAGCGTAGCCGTGTGCTCGCGTTTAGAAGATCATCCTGTTGAATTATTGTTTGATAGTCATTGGAGGTATAAGCCTTGGAATGTTGGTGTCAAACCCTTTTTGTTCAAATGATGGCCTTGAAATTGAAAGGGCACTGATCAGTGCTAGACATACCACGGGATAATGTTATAGATTTTGTGCCCGACGGAAACCACCAAAATATGGGAGTGTTGGCGACGTTGCGATTGGTCGATTCAAGGACGGCGCGCGCCCGCTCAGGTGCAGGTGACACGTCTATTACCTTATTTGTTTTTATTTGTTTATTTCTGGTAGTTTACTTTTAGAACTTATCGTTAAGTAATACGTAACTTACAGTGAGTGTTAACCGTTGCAATTTAATTTCAGTATGACTCACGAAAGTTTAAATTATAATAAGTTTACGCTGCCCAGTAGTTTATGGTTTCTTTCCAAATTTATTCTTATAAAAATGTTATTTGTTTGTATGTTTTCCCGTATTGTTATCGTTGGTTTTACTCCTGGACTCTTACTGGAGTCAAAAACAACAATTTTTTCAACTTTCTGTTAAGCAAACCTTAAGGTTTTCTCATTGCAGTTCTGTGCCAGGAGTTTTTGGAAATCTACAAAACCAAAATTTGGATGCAATCAAGAGGATGCTATTCACTGCCTTGCAACCAACTGAGACAGAAGCTCTGAGAGTGCAGGCTGTGAAGGCTGTTGGTGCTTTTATCTTGTTGCATGACAAGGAACCTGCAATCCAGAAACATTTAAGTGATTTACTCGATCCCATGATGCAGGTATGATGTTACGTGTGTTGACCACATTATAGACATTTTGGCTTGTTTACCAAAAATTTACATGGTTTTACATTTATGAATTTCAGGTTGTTGTCCAATCAATGGAGAAAGCTGAAGATGATTCAGCATTGAAAGTGTTGATTGAACTGGCAGAGTCTGTACCGAAATTTTTACGACCACAACTCGAAAACGTTTCTCAAGTGGCCATAAAGGTGAGTACAAACCATGCTGTCTATATAAATTAATAAAGCTTACCGTGTTTGAAAAAAACACAACTGCCTGCAAATAGGTGTTTGCAAATTTAATGATAATTTAAAAAGTTTGTTTAAATAAACACTAACCTAATTAGGGACATATATTCATACATCTTTCCTAATTATATGGCCACAATTGTAGGTCTTTTCATTTAAAAAGTTATATGGCAGTAATTATGCAGAGCTTTAAACCTTCCCCTATAAAAGGTACTTAAGAAATAAATAAAAAAATATCGCTAATAAAAATATGCATTATACCTCCAAAATCTGGGTGTAGTGTAAGTTTACGCAAAAAATATTTAATAAGTTAACCTACCTACAGTTAGTTCTTCCGCTATGAACGCCGATAAAATAATATGTGAGACGCGCTTATGGCTGTATGTACGTATGTACTACCGCGTTCAAAAGAGATTGTAGTATCAGATATTTTTGCGACCTTCATAGCAGGAGATACTATTGCAGATGACTGTACCAGTACCTAATTGTGAAATGTCAAGTCCGTACGCGTAGCGTGCGGAAAAGGCACTTTATGGCCAGGGTGCGTAGCCAAGATGCCAATCGCTCACGCTCAGTCGCTAACGAAACGCAACTGTCATTGTCACACTAACAAGGAAGAGTGATAGAGAGAGGTAGCTACGATTCGTTAGTAAGCGTGAGCGATTGGCATCTTGGCTACGCACGCAGGTGTGGCATCAAACATTTTCTAGGAACAAATGATATCTTACTTTTAGTTTGTCTCGAAGAAGGGCGACGTCGTAATCCGCTCTACGAAGAACTTCCGCAAATTCGTTTCGCAGCGATTTCAATTCTTCCGTAATTGCTTCTCGCTTCCTAGGAATAAAAAATATGTTAACAGCTGAAATTGAAAATTAATCCCTTCGCAGAATTAAAAAGGATCGTCCAACAGTGTTGTACCTATGTACGTTTTTTTCGACGAATTAAGGAGGACTCTCACCAATCCGATTCGATACGATCCGAACCGGGTCGATCTGTTAGATTCTATAGAAAGAATCACAACGGAGGTCACGTGACTTTTCTATAGAAACTGGCAGATCGTCCCGGATCGCATCGGATCGGATTGGTGTGAGTCATCCTTTACAGCAGTGCCATTCTATTCATATTATATTCGCATTCATTCAAGGCGTGCATATTTAAGGCAATTATGTAAGTAGGTACAAGCAGGCCCAAGTACAAGCCCTAATGTATACCCATTAAGGCATGTAGAGTAGATATTTTTCACCATGATAATGCTCCGGCTCATCGATCACAAATGGCTCTCACTGCAATCCGCCAAGCTGGTTTTGAAATCTTTGATCACCCGCCCTACTCGCCAAACTTAGCTCCTAGTGATTTCCACTTGTTTCCGAAACTAAAGGGGCACATTCGCGGAACTAAATTTGGCGACAACAACGCGGTCATGGGTGCCGTAGAGGAGTTTTTTGAGGCTCAAGAAAAATCTTTTTTTCATGATGAATTAAAAAAACTTGAAAAACGGTATAATAAATGTATAGAACAAGAAGGAAATTATGTTAAAAAGTAAAAAAAAATGATATTCGTTTGTTTTTGACCCTATTTCTAAGGACTTTTTGATTCATCCTGCACAATTATGTTCTCGTGTCCTACTGGCGCAGCCTGTCGTAGGTGAGGCTGGCGGCAGCGGCAGCGACGTCTCGCTGATGCAGCGCCCGCACGGCGCCCCGCAGTCTCCGGCACCGGCAGGCCCCCGCAACGCTGAATCCTGCAGTCTCTTCACTATTATGTTCTTGTGTCTTACTGGCGCAGCCTGTCGTAGGTGAGGCTGGCGGCGGCGGCAGCGACGTCCCGCTGATGCAGCGCCCGCACGGCGCCCCGCAGTCTCCGGCACCGGCAGGCCCCCGCAACGCTGAATCCTGCAGTCTCTTCACTATTATGTTTTTGTGTCTTACTGGCGCAGCCTGTCGTAGGTGAGGCTGGCGGCAGCGGCAGCGACGTCTCGCTGATGCAGCGCCCGCACGGCGCCCCGCAGTCTCCAGCACCGGCAGGCCCCCGCAACGCTGAATCCTGCAGTCTCTTCACTATTATGTTCTTGTGTCTTACTGGCGCAGCCTGTCGTAGGTGAGGCTGGCGGCGGCGGCAGCGACGTCCCGCTGATGCAGCGCCCGCACGGCGCCCCGCAGTCTCCGGCACCGGCAGGCCCCCGCAACGCTGAATCCTGCAGTCTCTTCACTATTATGTTTTTGTGTCTTACTGGCGCAGCCTGTCGTAGGTGAGGCTGGCGGCGGCGGCAGCGACGTCCCGCTGATGCAGCGCCCGCACGGCGCCCCGCAGCGCCCGGCACCGTCCCGCCTCCGCCAGCTCCACTAAGCCCTTCATGACCATTTCTCTCACCATCTTTCTTTATTTAAAGAGAAAGAAGACGTAAGACTAAGATTAAGGTTTGTAATTAGTGTTATTACTGTTCCCCAAACGAAGGATCACAACGTATTCTGGCATTAGTACCTACACGAAAAAAAAAAATACGTGTGGCACTCGGGGACTGCCGCGGTAAAGCTATTGCATATCATTTTGTATCAACTTATGCAATTACTAGCGCGACTTCGTCTGCGCAGTATTATAATGTTTGGTAGTGTATTTTTATTACCATAAGTATTAAATACCCAATTGACTTGAACTGTAAATTGCTAATTAAATTCCGGGGCCGTATAAAACAAACAACTAACTTGCAACTACTGTAACCTGTTATTCTTTGTTCTCGTTAATAATTCAGGATATACCAAAAATGCTGGTGATCAATATTGTAATCTGATTTGGAAAAAATAGGACTAAATGTTTTTTTTGTCAAACATTTTTTGTTTATTTATTCTCCTAACCACAATTCGATACTGATTAGTGATTACACATTTAATCGAATCACCAGCATTTTTGTGACAGCTGTATGTATCTTTGACCACATATTAATCTTTCAGTGGCTGGATACGCTGTAGATATGCTAAAAAGTACGTCCAAGTTGACATAAATTATCTTTCAATGAAATAAGTAATCAAGGCCGAGTGTTTTTGATCACGGTTTACAACACTGCCTTAAGCTCACTGAATTTAACCCACAGAATGTCAGTCGGTACCTGATTACAACTAACTTCCCAGTGAAGAAAAACATTGCGAGGATACCAAAATAATTACGTCACGCATATAATAATTATAAACTTTCATTAGGTAGGTAAGTATATATTATGTCTCATCTCAACCAAGGACGATCTTATGATAGGATCGGCAGAGGCCTTTATTCGCATTTACACAGGCGTTCAAAAGTGCATGGGCAATTTATGAATGAATTCATTCATAAACTGCCCATGCAATTATAGATTTGACTATTTCACTTGCTTCCTTCCCCTTTGCACCTCTATATAGGATGATTTTCATAACAAAAACTATTCTGTCCTTTCCTAGGAGTCAAAACATCCCCATGCCAAATTTCACCTTAATCCGTTCAGCGTTTTTAATTTAGTGTGAATTGGTAACAAATAGTTCATCAAATTTACAATATTAGCATCGCATGGAAATTTGTCCAAAATGTAATTGAAGAAACCGTGCTGGTTTTGTGACAACATCGCTACGCAAGATCAGTTTGCTAGACAACAAAAATAAAATAGATGCCATTATTAAGTAAAATGTATCTAATGAGACTAATGGCATGCCATGATCTAAGAATGTTTTTGCGCAAAGTTAAAATAATTTTAATCAAATCAATTTAACGGGGATATAGGCGATACCTAGTTCCATTAGTGCCATATAGATAGAACTGTAATAAGTGCCATCCTAATCCATCAAGTTGTGCATATTCAGTAATAAGCCGTTTTAGAAAAGTAATCGTACAAAAAAATCTGAGTTTATTTATAAACTATCCTTGTCCAATATTTAATATAAAAACCATACTGGCTTTGTGACATTGTTCTTTGCGCAAAGGCAAAATCGTTGCGTTTGGCCATTGTACTCCCCTGGGCCCGCTATGAGGTATGTATGTCATCCGCTTGTACAATGCATGGTGGGTGTTGACAGCCATATATACATTGAGTTGCCGTATTTGTAGTGGTTGGATTCCGCGTCACTAAGACCTCAATGATATTGTCCTGAGGTCTCTTCAGTCAGCGGGTGTTCATTCCGTTCTGGAGCCACTGGGTTTAGCCGCACTGATAGCAAGATGGAGTGACCCTGGTGCTGTGGAAAACGGGGCGGTGTTCAGTGTGGGATGTTACATGCGTTAGCACAATTTCGACCACCCATATTACTCGCACTTCCCACGTAGCAGGAGCCCTCTGCCGAAACTCTAGCGGTGGCGAAGCGGCAAAAGTGTGCGCTCCCTTCTGGGATAAGATCCCAAACGGATAGCGTAACGTAATAAGACAACAGTTTGTCACCTTTGTATGACAATTTCTGATAATTCTATACAGTTACTCACATTTGACAGCAATCACCGTCGCACTATCCATGCAACTTGTCTTTTCATGAAGTTATAGCATTATCATTATCAGATGACATTCGTGGATAAGCAACTTAGGTCTATAGGACATGGATACAATACATGTTCATGCCTTTGGTTGTGGAGACAGCGGGCTGCTACAAAGTTACCATTATTAGTGATTTTATTTATTATCAAATTTATCACAGCATTAAACATATCATATTTACATAGATTTAATGGATCCCGGCACATTGGTCACTTTTCAACTCATTTCCTAAAAACACAGTTTTGTATTTTTTGTGCACTTTCGTCAGTAGTGACAAATATGTACCTACTTAAGTTTAATTTCTGTTTGTTTATGACACTACTGAACAAAAAAAACTTAAAATAAATTTGGGTACATTTTCGTCTGCAGTGAAAGAGAGCTTTTTTATAGGCGAAAAACATACGGTATTCATCGTCTTCGAACACCACAAACAAAATATTTACAGCACGCAGCAATATCACCTTTGTGATTATCACAATAAGGAACAAATCTAATATACCAATAGAAAATATTTGATAAACAAGACAAAGGCATATTTCGATACTCTACTTCTTTGTAGGTACTAATATTTCTTATGCCAATGAAATTTCCACTTTATTCCGTTGTGCACTAACGTGCTAAATTCACAAATTTAAAATGGTACTTAGTACGACTTTGCATTTGCACTAAGGTATCGATTAAAAAAAGAAAACGATTCGCAGTCTAAATAAAAAATTAGGCGCCTTTTGCCTTTAATTCGATCCAGCCAGTATATTATGCATCGATTACAAAATCGATTTAACATATTTGATTCTGGCGGGAAAAAATAATAGTGTTTATTTTGACATTTGACATCGCCGTATCTCTGGTAATAAGGGCTACTGTCCTCAATATTTTGTATAGAATATGACACTTAGCGACATTCGTATGGAGATATATCCTTTCCCCGATAAAGAACTTTGTAACAAAGTGAATAAAGTCGGTTTCGGTCCGTCGGAGTGGGGAGCGTCAGGTTTTTTTTCGTTACGGAATTTCTGGATTCGGTCCCCGCGCTCAAGGCCCGCGATAGAAGCTATGCAATAGCTTAAAAAGGATATCTTTAACCAAGAATGTTTAAATGTAAGTAATTATTATCTTATTATCTTATTTTTGACTCAAGATAACCAAATCAATATTTGTCTTGAATTAAGACAATATTGTTTCCACCTATATACGAAACAACATTGTCTTGACGGAGAGAAATTGTCTTACTTCAAGATAATTTTTTTTCCGTGTATTATTTCTCGCAATCTTTGATCCGAAGCAACACAAACACGACGATCTATTATTGAATATACCTTTTTTTCTACTCATACGAGTAGCACAATAATTGCTCGTATGAAGGTATTAAGAGTGCTGTGTAGTTTTTAAAGTGAATATCGCATATCAATTGCAATTGCCAAGATATTATGAAGTTTAGGTATTACAAAAAAATATTTTGATCAATATATATTGTGTTTTAGTATCCAAAAACACTATTCTTACAGAGCTTCTTTTGCGAAGTGGTTGATTCATACTATATTGTAACAGATTTTTTTTAAATTTTTTTTATGCCCGTTATTATTATTTTTCAACCATTTGGAACCCTAGGCCACCGCAGGACTATACGCTATAGCGACGCTATAAACAGGGGCGTACCATGACGTCTTACTGCGATTAAGTTTAGGTTCCGTTTAGGCTCAGTTGTATGGAAGCGACTCAACTTACATATGACTTCAATTGAATCCTGTTAAGATATCATAATTAGGCCCCAGATTGTAAGAAATTTCTTACTGCTTGTCATTTTGACATGGTCCTAGCTAGAGTGGCTAGGATTCCAATTGGTTGACTGTACATACAGTGCGACAGAAAGAGGTAGAAATTAAAAAATGCCAACTTTTTAATTTCTACTCTAAATTTTTTGTCGCACTGTACGTAGATAAATATGTAATTGTAATGAGAACCCTCACAGAATAAGGGAGTTGTAGTATCAATTAATCTTTTAGAAGAGGATTTATAGATTTTTATTGTCACAAGCTACTAGTGCAATGGTGTCTATTAACGAAAAAATATAGGATTGACAACATAGGAGAGTCGGTTATATCGTACCACTTTTTACTAAAACGTGGATAACTTTTTTCTGAAGGAAGATAGAAATGTAACTGTTAATTCATATGAAAGTTCAGTTTCTTGGCTAGGTTATATATCAAATTGAATAATCTGGGATTAAAATAACGATCTGTAAAAAAAGAAATCCGAAGGGACTGCCATCGGTACGATTTAGCCGACCAGTCGGTTAAATCGTACCACCCACCACCATTCAAACTGTATTAGTTAAGTATTACGAATGTTTATTGTTTATTTTAGATTAAAATATCCATTATTTATAGCAATACACTGAAATCGCACTGATACCATTAAAAATATTTGGTCGGTTAAATCGTACCTCATAGGTACGATTTGAGTGAGCTATGGTACGAATTAACCGACCAGGTATCTTTTTGAAATAAATAATATAAAAAATATAACCACAAAACTTTTCCAATTTCTAAATACCACTTAGTAAACCTGATAAATATAGGAGTGAAATACTGTTAATACTGTAATTTTAAACTATCTAGATCGCAAGTAATACAATTACGAAATCACATCAAAAGTTACATCGAGTCCGACGAAAATCAATTTTTTCCTCTCTCATGTTAATTCTTGAGTTTTTGCCATTTTTTTTATTTCGTTAATGATGATTATAACATAGGTGCTCCGTTGGGTGCCCCATAAGCAAGTAAAATAGGCTGTTAAGTAGGAAATCTAGAGGTGGTACGATTTAACCGGCGGTACAATATCGCCGACTCTCCCCTACAAAGTTGCGTTCCCCGAAGTCTGTCCCTATTTTAGTAACATAGTGCTTAGTTGGCAAGTTGAGTTATTTTACAGTGCGACAGAAAAATATAGAAATTAAATAAAGTGGGAATAGACGCAATACCACAGTGGCAACACCAATTCTCTTGTCAAATATATAAAAAAATCCAGAAGAATAAAAATCAGCCAAGTGCGAGTCGATCTCGCGCACGAAGAGTTCCGTACCATTATTTTTAAAAACGGCAAAACAAATAACGTTTGTTGTATGTTGGAGGTATTTACTTTATTCTGCTTTTTAGTGTTTTTGTTATAGCGGCATTAGAAATACATAAACTGCGAAAATTTCAACTGTCTAACTATCACGGTTCTTGAGATATAGCCTGGTGACAGACGGACGGACAGACGGACGGTGGAGCCTTAGTAATGGGGTCCCGTTTTACCCTTTGGATACGGGACCCTAAAATTTGTCAAACAGTAAACTAACTGCTCGCACTTATGCGACAGAATAAGATGCTCAATATAATATACAATGTTGTCTGCTAAAGATCGATGGTGCCCTCCGTAAAATTTACATTTTTGTGTCGCACAGTACGTCTCTTTAAATTAAGTAAAAATAACATTATAATATAATATCCGGACAGTGTATCAGTGCACTTATTTAAACTTTCACGATTTTCACACATTATGTATTTACTAACTAAAACGGGGCTTAAACGGGGGTTTTCTTTCTCCGGGACCACGGGGGCAACGTCGCCCTTGAAACGTCGGAGGTTTGTTTTCAAAATCTATACACGATTAAGCCCCGTTTTAGTTAGTAAATACATAGTGTATCAGTGAGTCTTTTTTTTGATGCATGTTCATGGACTAAGGCCACTTACCTTTGTTTTACTTAACTCTTCAACTGCTCTGTGCGGGCGATAGTACGTATACGTTTGTGTTGTCGTTTTATTCTCAGATGTAGCCATCAATTTAATCGCTTGATACTGGCAAATTTGCGTCAACAGAATTAGCCAGACCGAATAAAGAAGAAGAACTTGTAGTCTAAGAGCTAGCGAAGGAAACAGGTGTACAATTTATAGAGCCACGAAACCCTTACAGTTAATATGCCATACTTCCATTATCAATTAGTCTGGGCGCCTGGAAGCTGTTCAGCGGCGTTCAGCATGATTTTCAAGTAATAATGTCAGTCCAACATCGAGCTCTAAAGAGTTTGGATGCTGAAATAAACGGAATATATTATTTTTTGCTCTATTTGCAAGTGGAATAAATAACTATAACTTTTTACATGTTTTAATACTAACTTATATATTTATGTAAACACTCATGTGACATAATATTTTGCGAAATCAGATTTTATTGAATTGGCGGACTTAAAAATTCACTGTGAATTGCAACTATGGGAGTATTTGTTGTATAAAATGAGCTATTCATTATTTATGTTTCGCATAGGTTAAGTAAACCAAACATTCTACCGCAACGCCGTGCTACCTTCTGCGATAAGTGCGATAACACACTTTACAGCAAACACTAACTAGAGGGGTTTCGTTACTCTATAAGTTACACACCTTCTAATCTAATGATTTTAAAATCCCTGTGTTGTCAAACCACTGCCATATACATTTCTTTAAATATGTAATTAGAGACTCCTGATTTCACAGACAAAATCCGTTTTTTGAGTTTTGTGGGGCTATGTTTAGATAAAAGATGTATCGCTGTACTTAATAATAATAAAAACACCAAAAACACCCACCACTGTACAGCTGCCAGAAGCCCGGATAAATTAATACCTAATGATAGTATGGCACACTAACTAGAGAAGTTTCTTGGCTATATAAATTGTACACCTTTTACCGTGGCTAGATCTTCCGTCTATAATACTCGTTTAAGAATGCTTGTCGTCAAGCCAGAGACATCTACCAGAAATGTCGCGCGGCTCACCGATCCAACACGAGCTTGTTGTGTTGTGCCTTCTCGCGCTCGCTGCTGTACTTCCAATACCGGCTACGAAGCTCGGAGCTGCCCTCTGGAAACGAACCGCCAGACGGCAGTTAAATAGCCTTATCTGGTAATACACAGATGTCACCCTTGAGGCATAAAATAGAGACATGATTGAAATATGCAATTTTTCACTATCAAAACCACTACTGGGTAGGTTTCATCTTTGCGATTTGTGGCTAAGCTTTGATACCAGTGCGGTAATTGCCGGAAATACATATTTTCAGCAATGCCACAAAATGCTAAATAAACTATCCTTTATAAGATCAAGAAAAAAGAAAACACGTAGAGTCCGTCTATGCTAAGTTGCTAACTCTCAGAGATTTTAATAACACAGACTGAGAAAGTGTTATATTATAAGTCAACGGAATACTCGTAGTTTCATAGAAGTTTGACGTTTAAAATAACATTTAAAGTTTGACAGCTTATTTGATTGGAAGAGTACATTTTTGGAACGGGTGTTTATTCGACATTTTTATGGATTTTTTAATTTTCCGGTGAAATCGATTTATGAGTACACAGTTCGGGTAATCTTTTTATAAGAAAAAAAATCTGTGGTCTACAAGGCACAACTCTGGTATTCTTAGTTGGTCAGGTATTACCGATAAAAAAAATGGTATAATACAAATGTCTTGCAAGTACCCTACTTAAATTTTTGATTTACTCTTAATATTGTAAATGGTTTATATTTCAAAATAATGCAAACTATGAACCTAAATTAGTAGTTTATTTTGACTTGAATCGACATATGTTCCACATTTTGTATTCTACCTTCGACATTTTAATAGTCAAAATGACCGGACAAGTGACGCCATACAAATTTCGACAAAAGCATTTTTGACGATGTTTTGAGAGTTAAAAACTTCACACTTACTTATTGTTTTCGTACTTCTTTACTACAACATTTGTACACTACATTACTTATTAATGTTATACATCTCAAATGCTTATTTAAAACATAGGTACGTATATATCAATAAATAAGCGTTCATACAGATGTCGTAGTAACCGTAATAAAACACAATGTATTGCCTCAAGGACCTGTTTTAGATTGAAGGTAGGCAGAGATAGGTAGGTTGCTTGGTTTGAATTTAAAAATATTAACTAATATGCTATCGTATCGTAAATGCAATGCAAGGGTAGGCTAACAAATAAACCTTATTTTTGGAGGTATTTTTGACACATAATGAACACAGCGGCGCGCGGGATAGTTACAAAGACTTTTATTGAGTTTATTTTATCCGCAATATCAAAATCCTATGTTTGAAACAATGCTCTAATTAATCCACTTTAAAAGGGTTTTTTTTTAATAGGTACAGACCATACGTCCGCCTTTACAATTTTTTTTACCTAGTGTCCGCAAATGGGACGCGCAGAATAGCGGCATGTTGTTTTTGGGAGTTCTGACCCCATTTGTTCGGTATCAATTACCTAGTATCCAGGACCCAATAAATAGGTATATATTTTTAGTAGTCTATTATACGTATAATGAAAGTATATACGAAGCAACATTATTTTTCAATGCACTTTTTTCGAAATATAGCCATGGGACTGCAAAAATGCTAATTTGAAAATTGACCCGAAAGAGATAACGTGATTATCTTGTTTATCTATTCTTTCTTGTTAATGCGTTTTTTTTTACGTTTTTGTTGAACTATTTAACTCTATATATAGTAGGTACACTAAACTATTCGTGCACAATATCCTAGGCGTGGAAAAATCCGCTATCTTTGAAATCGGTTGAAAAAAAGAAATTCAATTTAGTCAAGTGTCCGAAATATTTTCAGCAAAACTAGGACTGATAAATTTAGCGGTGTATGCCTTACTCAAACAATTTAATTATGACTCGGTTTCAGAGGCTATCAATATATTTAATAATTATCTATAACTGTAAATAAAACTTCTGACACATTGACCCAAAGTGAAGGAATACCTAGTACGTAGTAGAGTTTCGTTAGGCATCCTTTAGGCATAGAATAGATGAAGTGATTTTTTATTATTAATAACTAAAGCAAGATCATTTTATTGTCTGTGGAACTGGATAATAATTAATACCAATTTTAAACTTCTCGACGTATGCTGAACATACATTTAAAGATGTATTTATTACCACCGAAAGTAATTTAAAAGGAATTAGGTAAGTTGCAGAAACCTGTCAAAATAACAATGACTTGAAAATGCCGAGACTTTCAAAAGTTTGCCGTTATAATTGGTAAACAAATTTCTTTAATAAATATACCTACCTAAACTTAGGCAAAACGAAATGCCATTCCAACTAGTTACGTAATCTTCGGTTGTGTTGCTGTGTTGACATATAAATATTTGCATTGTAGGCTTGGGCGTTATTTGAGCCATTTCCTATTTTATAATAAGTGTAAAACCGTTTATTCAATAACTTACCTACAACAAAGCGTGTTGCCGGCCCTATACGTTCGGCCAATCCATCAGATCCCATAGTGGGTATGTCCACCGGTCATCCGCCAGACAAATTTCCCATACATTTATCGGCAGATCCGGCAAATATGCCCGAACGTATATGGCCAGCTTGTGAAGCGAAAAGCCTCAATCAAAAATACAGTAGAACCTTGATAATCCGAAGTTATTGGGACTAAAGTTAGTTCCAATTGAATAATCAAAAGCTCGGAATAACCCGAATGTGGGCTTTTAGGACGTTATCAGAGAAAAAACAGCTTATAGCATGCAAACAACACAGTGTGTACCTATACTAAAATTGGACGCACGTTATAACACTGAAATAAATAGCTCGTGAAAAAAGCCGAATACTTAGGTAATAGAAGATAATATTACGTGTTTAGGGTTCCGAACCTCAAAAGGAAAAAAAACGTAACCCTTATGCGATCACTTTGATGTCCGTCCGTCCGTCCGTCTGTCTGTCAAGATTCTTTATCTCGGTAACGGGTAAAGGTAGCATGTTGAAATTAATGCCACATACCTACACAAGTCTCCAGTTTCTTGAAGATGTAAAAATACCAAAACTCTACCTCAACGCAATCCAAAGCAATGGCCGTTTCGTTTATGTCGCATTTCCTATACATTTGCAATGTGAATCAAAATTTATAGGTCACTTCCCGTTCACCTAGAACCACGAAATTTGGCGAAAGGCAAGAGCTTGCAGTACAAGTAGGTACGGGAGAAAATCCGAAAACCGTTTAATTGCCACACACTGAGAGTTCCGTGCCACCAGTATTTTCAAGTACCTAAGGTCATTAATGAAGGAGGGGGAGCATGCTTTGTGCGGAACTCGGACTTGTAAGATATTTGATATGCCGACAACAAGCCGTGTCATAACTAGGGCCCGGAATTTTGCGGGGGGTTTGAAAAGTCATAGGGAGAGAACGCTAATGTTTATCGATATATCGATAAATTGAGAGTTTATTATTAGTGTCTTTAAAAAATTATACCTCAAACTTTCCGATGATACATACTCTTTTTTCAACGGCCAATAATGAAAAAAGTTATATGTATAAATGAAATATTAACTAATTAAGGTTTGAATACCCCTATGACAGTGTATATACATATTACGGTGCTCCCACACTAGCTGTTATAAATGTTATATAACACGGCATGACAAGGATAGTGTTACGTGACATTATCATGTTAGAGAAATTTATGTAATTGTATATAACATTTGTAACAGCCAGTGTGGGATATCGGATATAGATATCAATCGGATATAGGTATTGGCTTGCAACTATGCAAGTGTTATCTAATTAAGGATAAATTAATCTCATTAACTCTATGAGTGAATGAGCGATACGTCGATAAACATTGGTGTTGTCTCCCTAAGACTTTTCAAAAACCGCACGCAAAATTCCGGGCACTGGTCATAACACACTTGATACCTTAGGTAAGTATATGATAACTGAGGGTTTGAATCTAGACCAAGTTGGCGTCACGTCCTTTTAATTCAGTGTTCGTCTAACCGAGGTTCTACTGTAATCAACTTTACTTCACCTGAAATAAAATAAAAGAGCCGTATCTATAGGTGTACCCTAAAAAATATTAGGTAGCGTTTATAATTAACCTGACTGCGACGACCCCAAACACAAGGGCACCTATAAAAAATATATCAGTATGTCATGTGCAGTGATCGTACTATTTCCTGCGTTTTTGGTGCGATGACGTCAAATGACACACGTCAGCGACCTAGGGTTGTCGACGTGTATAATATTATTGACGTTTAAAATTATGTAGTATTATATTATCCTTGAAAATGATACTTTTTACTTAATCAGTGTTATATTTGTGTATAACATTTATTACTCTAACCCAAAATTCCTCAAATTTTTCAGAGGGTATGCTGATGATTAGTTTTCTTAATTTTGATTGCCCTGTCAAACAAGAGCAACCAGCTTGTTTATTTTCAGAAAATAAAAGTTATAGGTTGATTCAGTTATAGCCGATAGATGGTAGGGTGTTTGAAACTAAATAGCACCTTGCCGAGAGATCGTAAAATGCAACATAAATAAAAATGTACAGTCTGTGTATGAACTTATTACTAGTTATTACTAAATTACCTTGGACATTTTAGAGTTTATATTTTCGAAGCACTTCTACGACTTCGTTCTTAGCACTTGACGGGACGCCAGTAAATAAACAAAATGACTTTTATAATATGCACTGCCATTACCTACGCATTATACTGTCTATGCTACTATATATGTAGTATATCAATTCCTAACCGAGATAAGGATTTATTGCAAATACTCTTAGTAAATTAACACTTCATTTCAGTATGCATATTGGGTTAGGCTTTACATGTTCTGAGAATATTTTCTGTTTATCCGATTTGTTTATAACGCTGTTTTATTTTGATTGTTGATTTTATTTGATTCATGGTTCAAAAAATTTAATATTGGGCACTACTGATAACCCTAGCACTGCAACAAAAATGCTGGGAAAGTACGATCACTGCATATGTATGTCCTACGTGTATGCTCATGACTCCGGCTCTAACAATTTTCAGCCATTTTAGAGATAGTATGAAAGATGGATACTTGCGACTGCATAACTTGCTACATTCTTATGGTTCCGCAGCAGAATGGTAAAAAAGGAACCCTTATGGTGTAACTAAGTCTGTCTGTCTGGCTGGCTGTCTGCCTGTCTGTCACATCATTATATATCTCAAGAAGTACTAAAGCTACCGATCTGAAATACATAGTTATAAACAAGGATATCCTAGACACGTAAAGAGAGAATTTATCATATACATTAAATTATTTTCTGTTAAAAATGCCCGATAAAACAGGGGGCAAAATTAAAAGTTTAGTTACTGGATCATGAGGTATTTATTTACAATTCCTGATTTATAAACAAAAATGTTTTCTGAGCAAAATATTCTGCTCTTCAAACCAAACCTTTGCACATAACATTTCCAAATTTCTAATACACCATGTCAAGAATTTAATGTAACCTTTTCAAATAAACTTCCAGCATTTGACAATGGTAAGAATCCCAACGCATCCCTAGAAGCTATGAGGCACCTTTCCGTGACGTAATTGAGCCCTTATTTTGTTCAGATCTCTAAATAAATTACTATCACGTTAAAGATTTTAACCTAAGCGTACTTTATCCTAGTAGAGCGATGTTAGATATGTAGCCAAAAAAAAAACAAATTCTTTATGATTATTCAGAATAGAACAAATACTTCGACAAAGGCTATGAGAACGCCCGTTAAAGTATGCAATTAATTGCTTAGCTATTAGGACCAGCGTGAGGAACAAAACACCGCGCTTAGCCTGGCTTGGAGTTATCCTGAAATTGAATTGAAAAAGCCGGTCAAGTACGAAGTAGACTCGCGCATTGAGGGTTCCGTTTAATCTTTATTATGTGTTCTTTCTTTTTTTCCTGTAATGTTTATGATAATTTTAACGTTGTGTAAAAAATCATACTTTTTCCTTCATAAACTTCGGGGAATGGTAAGTATGTTTATAAATAAAAAAAATATCACTGTAATAAAATACAAAAAATTGTTTCAGATGTGCAAATCTAACCCTTTCAAATGATACCCCACATAACCTAGTAACTAAACTTTTAATTTTTGCCCCCTCTTTTATCGGGCATTTTTCATTGAAAGTAAATTAAAATATGTGAGCAATCTTCTCTCAATGTGTCTGCGTTAACTATGGTTATAACTATTTAAATTTCAAATCAGTAGCTTACGTAGTTCTCGAGATATTTAACAATGTGACAGACATACAGACAGACTGAGTCGCACCATAAGGGCTCCTTTTCACCATTTTGGTACGGAACCCTAAAGTCACGATGAAACCGGCAAGGGCGGGTTAGTGTAATTAACTCGTCAAATTGAGATATCTGTTTTCCATCTCGACGTAATCAGACTACTCAGAAACCGTTTGGGGATTATGGCTAAATATAAAAAAATATGTACCTACACCTATATTATAGTGTAGGTATTATTTACATCAATGTAGGTATTAGCTCTCGCCTCCGCCGATATCGTGGGAACATGTAAATGTGGTGAAATCGTCAAAACTTTCGTTTTTACTATTTAGTGACTGAAAGAGTTTCAGTTTTTACTACTGCATCATATTACAAATACACTTAGGTACTTATACATTGAAAAAAAAAACAAGCTTCAAATGTGAAATGTCACTTTGTGACTTTCCTTTTTTCATTTTGTAATGCGCGTTGTTTGAACTCAGTTCATTTTCATAGCTAATGGTGAGAAAAGAGACGTTGATTGTTATAATCTTTTGATGTTTCTCTGGTATTTACATTACGTTTTATATATTTTATTTTAATATTTTATTTTATTTCAAGTTGTAGGTATTTAGAGTCCAAATTTAATTAAACAGCAGCAAAAACTGGGTAACCAGTTGAAAGGGTTCAACCTGCTACCAGTGATATCTGTAATCAATCTTTCCCTCTTGAGAATACAGTTCGCCTTAGATAATTTTGGACACCTCGCCGCTAAGTAACTTTTGCGGATTAAAGTTGTCATGTTAGTGCTATTTAGAACTTCTAAACTTTATTCAGCATTTGCTATGATAACATCATTTGTAATAAAAATAAAGTAACATAGTTAGATGGAAAACTACATTGCTGGGGTTTTCTTGCACGACACCTTACACTTTGTGACTATGATCGCTGATCCTTGGCACAGTTGTTCTGAGTCAGCGCCGTACTGGTGCCATTGATGCTGCTACTTAATTATGTAGTGTACTACTGTATACTCGTAGAAAGGTCAAAATCCTTTAACTCCATTAAGATGCGCATCCTCCGGCCTTTTGAGGTGAATGCGTAGTCGGTAAGTATGACACCAATATCTACGTTACATAGAACGTGGGCATACTTCGTCGCAGCCGTCTCAGTGTAAACTTAGTGTAGAGTCTACACTGAGTCATCAGAGTTCGTCTACACTGTAGACGAACTCTGATGCCCTTAAATTGTACGAAAACCTTCTACTCGGCTATTAGACGCCTTTTGGTAGGTTGGAAAGCAAGATAACTTTTTGCCTGTATACTTTATTGCTATTGTTTGCTACTCACCTTGTATCCTAAGCTGCAATAAAGCCACCTCGAGCGCCAGAGCAAACAGCAGTGCGTCCATATTACTTATCCTGGACAAATAGCATTTAGTTGATTAAGGTAGATATTTTGTACAGTGTACACAAATGATATCAGATACAATTATTATGTTAGCCTGAAATTGAATCGGCAAACGCACATTCATTAAAAAAGTTTCTGAAAATTTAATGTATAAATAATTTATTGATAAAATCCTTCTTTGCGTCACTAGTTTTACGAAACCGACTGCCATCTGACCTTTCAACCTCTGGGTGGGAAGGTCTGATGGTACTCCATCTTAAAACATAACAAAAAAATTAAAACAAAAATTCATACGAATTGAGAACCTCCTCCTTTTTTAGATTTTGGAGTCAGTTGATGAATTTAAATTTGTAGTTCTATTGCAAAAGGAATGCGGTAATCAATTAAATTAGCTTCCGCGTGTAATATGCCGTAGGTATTCGTGGTTATTCGTACGTTGGAAATTTTGAAAAGTGCCTCTTGTAATTATGAATGGCTGTGAACTTTGGAATTTTTCGGCCTTGGTGACAGTCGGAATTGCCCAAACACACTTTATTAAGCGTACGGCTGTAAAGCGTGCGGGTGCCGAAACAACAGTATCTACAATGTTAAGCTACCAATTACTTGCACTGATCTTAAGTATAAGCTTTAAAAGTACCTACATAATAATTTATTTTGTATACTCGTACACATAACGTTTTAAACTTCTGTCTAATTTACTTATTTGAATCTGAAAATATTTTTTTATTGATCGAAATTTTTTATTATATGTATTGTACCACTAGTCTACTGGGAGCCAAATGAAACTCTCTGATTCCCAGTGGATATAGACAAGTGAGCCTGGTTGCCGTATCGAGTGGAAGTTGCGGAATCATATTGATTACTTACGCGTGGCTAGCCCGAGGGAAATGAGAGCTTCATGCAATTGACTTCTAGAATCCTTAACTTGTGTTATTAAATAATAAAAATGCAAACAATAGTTTTTCAGTAGAGGAATTCCTACACTGGAAAATTAAAAAAAATATTATGTGCGTTCTAGCCAGAGAATGATTTTTAACTATCAGTCAATTCCCAGAAGAAACCAGTTAACAACAGAGCAAGAGCACCGTCGCATTTTGTTACTCTTATTTATGCTAGATACATATATTACTACTTATAGAAAAGTAGATGATATTTGTTTTCTTTTACTAGCTATATATTCTCGAAAGGAGCAAATATGTGAGAGAGATAGATATCAAGCGAATCATAGATACTTACCTACATTTATACAACATATTTCACATTACATACTCTCGTACTATTATTACTCTACCGGAATTTTAACTTGTCTTTTAGTCCCGAAATGTAGTCTTCTGTTACCGCGATTGTTATTCATTGAAATTAAACACTTTAGAACGGATTAATCGCGTTTATTAACACCATGATCCTACGTTTCGAGCCCTTTACAGCACTCGTTTTCACAGGGTTAAGATGATGACAAGGGCTGCAAAGCAAGTGCTGTAAAGGGCTCGAAACGTAGGATCATGGTGTTAATAAACGCGATTAATCCGTTCTAAAGTGTTTAATTCCCGAAATGTACTTAAAATTGTCCGTAAAAATATGTCGGTTTTGCATTCCTTAAGTATAGTAGTATAGTCTATGCTGATACACATACTCGGTTGTTGATAAGGTACATTTCGAAGCGGTTCTTTATGACAGTAGCACCTTATCGATAACCGATAATGTGGCACCTTTAACCTTATAGCATCACATACCTATACTAAAATCCAACAAAGTTTAATTAGCCTAAACAAGTATTAACTGAACATGTTTCGTGAGTATTCTCTTTATCCCTTTTGAGGCGACCCTTTCGGTTTACCGTTTAACACAAATAATGCAAAACACCATTAAATAATCTACAGCGTTTACCTTACTTGCATTGCACATATTTCTTTTATTTATGCATATATATTGGGAAAATACTTAAATACCTACAAGGCTATTGAGAACAAACAAAAAAAATCTAAATATTTGGCAACTCCTATTCCTATAGCTTGTGGGGATAGACGACCTGAAATATTATTAGCAAAGCCAATTTATCAGATTGTTTTAGAAATAAATTTGAATTAAAACCAACCTTTGACATACTATACGATTGGTCAATCTATACTTTCAGTTACAGTGGAAACTAGTAAAACCGTCATTCATCTAAAAGGTAGAACATCGTATGGAGAAAAAGATACGAACCAGGTTCCAGGTCTGCCGAGTATTTGGTGCAAAGCACACGGCTCCAAGCTCCAAGACGCCTAAACCTAATTTGCGAGTAAGCTGTTTTCTAGCTAGCCTAGTTTTTGTAAAAAAATATTGATTTAAAATAATGAATTGTAAAATATTGAACCATCCTATTATTGTACGCATGAAGCCTACATATGTGGCGTTTTCAGGTTAAAGGTACCACATTGTCGGTTATCGATAAGTATTATTATAAATAATCACTTAGTGTTACAAATGTAGTGTATAATGAATCTACGGTATGTGTAGTGTATAAGGAAACTACGAGGGAAAATCATTATCCACTACATCAGAAATAAGTTTCTGTAAAATCGTAAAAAAATTGTGTTCGACTAAACTAATTGTAAATTTGCATCGATTTTGATAGCACAGATTGTGAAAGTGTAAACGTCATAATATCATAGAAGGTTGACGTTTAAAATAACACTTGCGCAATCTCTAATATCAAAATCGATGCAAACTCGATGCAACCGTCGTCTGACAAATCTAGTCCCTAATTAGCTGTATATCACTTTTACATAAATAGCTTCCAGCCAATTATAAAAAAAAAACTGCAATATACGCATAAAATATTGACATTTAGCGGAGCAAACGGTGACAAAAATTTGATATCATATAATGAACAGTAATATCTAGAGGACATCTACTGCAGTTGGCCAACTTAATTTCACATGTCAATAAACACCAACTTTGTATGCAAACATTGAAAAGTCCCCTAGATTTTTTTATTCATGGTATTATGTATTATTATAATAATTATGCCCAGCAAGCGAAAATGTAGGTATATTTATTATTTATTTATAATTAATAGCAAAGAAATTGTGTTAATAAGTGGCCCTTAGAGAAATTAACTCGAGTTAACCTGAAGAATGTTTCCTTCAAGATAACGGAAATAAAATAAAAACATGTGTTATGTGGTGTATGTTAGAACGACACTATTTATAATTTATATGCGGGACCGCGGCATTTCGCTTGGCAGCTAGGTATGCAACGCAGTACTTACATGTTTAATACAGGATGATTTGTTATGGCTAGCCAAACACTCGAGAGATGAACAATACAAAATTACAAATAGGTCATAGTGAATTGAACACTTTTCCTATGTTTTATTGTAAACTATGAAATCGCAAAAACAAATCTGCTGACATGTTTTCACACGATTTTTATTTTAATAATCCTGGTGTTGTGGACATATTATTTACATCTCAGAGTATGGGTATACGCATAGAAAAACATCCTGCATTTGAGTAACCAATGCAGGGCAGGTGCAAAAATATATGAACTACACACAATAGCAGCAAATTACAAAATACAGTCAGAGTTTTAAAATGTCTGTTCCTTAGTGTCGTATTTATAAGAGTGCAAGTTACGGTTTAGCTATTTCTTACTTTGTGAATGAAAACAAGATAGCGTACCTAATTGTAGATTTACAAAACGCGACCCTGGGACTGGCATTACAATTAGTTGAGCCCTCGTTCATATACAATAGATTTGATTCCATCGTGAAACAAACAAATCTAGAAAAAACTATTAGTAGATTATTACCCAAGGGACGGAAGGCCCCCATTTTAGTCGAGGTACTTTGGCGACCGAACGCAAACGCAGTGAGAACGACGATAATCTGAGACTGACCTAGTGCCTTTCACCCGAGTTAAGCACTCTTCTTTTCAAATCGAATACGAGGAAAGAAAAACACAGGTGTACTTATGAAATATAATGTAAGCATTACCTGGTATTACGACGAGTCTTGACAAAACTTTTATTTTAAAATTAGATTTAATGTCGTCGTTTGTGGATTCACGAAAAAAATATCAGTATGGAAATCATATAGTGCTTCCATTTAAAACAGATTTTTTATTGCAATCAGTAAAACTTAAGAACAAAATGCATTTGGAAAGTAAAATGCCCTAGGGCGAAAGCGTATATTTTTCGACCCGCATCATAAGTTCACAATGAGCCACTTTCAGAGCATGATGAATGAAATAGTACATTGTTAACCAAGGGAAGAAAGGAAGGAAGAAACATAGAACCTTGTAGTGTTCTACAAGCCTACCTTACCTTGACTAATTTTCGACTAAAATAGGTCTAATGGGTTTGATGAAACATTTATTTAAAACATAGGTACGTATAATTTATGGTTGTAATTTAGGGATTCAGGAAATAATTATCAGTATGGAAACCGATTTAACGCGATTTAAAATTCAAACCGATCTCCAATTGCAATTAGTAAACCTTAAGGGGATACCCAATGCCTTTGACCTTCGATATGAATCCTTTAGTTATATGATGACTTTGAAGCTGATCATATTAACAACACAACACCACCTTTATGCAAAATTGTATCCCATAATCACTTCAAAGATCTGAGATATTAGCATCAAAGTTGAACATTTTTAGGTCAAAAATCTGGTTTTACGCTATACCTAACTCTTGTCTTAATTAGTTTAAAATAAAAATCTTTTACAAATTTTTAGAAACGTCATAGGCGAAACCTTTCATGTCTATTTCATATACATAGGTATGTAAGACCTTTTACTGAAATCATATAACGAAAAAATAAACACTTTTTTCGGCAATATTTACAAGAATCATAAATAACTAGTATTTATTTTAAGGAAATAAAAGATCGAAGAAACGATGGCCTTTTGTTTTATACGTATAAGTCTATCTGTAGTGCAAATTTAGTGACAACGAAATTTAGAGACTTTATAAAATTTAGATTTTTGACCTAAGAGCCCGGTATATAAATTTGACCGATTCAGCTGAACTTTTTGCCATGAGTTTTCATAGTTACAAAAACATATTTACATGTTTTAATACAACAATTTAAAGAACATTTTTAATTTAAATGGAATAAATTAAACACTTTGTCAAAATTGTTGTCAGTTTTTGAAAGACACCATTTTCTAACAGCTGTCTTACCATTTTTTGATGAGCGAGCTTTAAACATCTATCTGGTTTTCGATCATATTGCCATTGAATCTAAATAAAACATTTTTTTCTTGCTCAGTCAGTATATCGTTTTCTACGGAATAAATAAAAGAGTTTTGAACATTTTCACACAAAATTATTGAGTATAATTTTTTTTTCATTTGGTAAGTTTTGGTAGAAAAATGTTCGTGACATTAGCCAAGTTTTCCGGCTTATTAATGAATATGCAGTTATAAACTTTAGGTATTACTCTATCCAAAAATTATAAATAGTGTATATCTATCACTAGTGTTTTTTTTTCTTAATCTGCGCTTCAAATCACTCTGTTTAGCGCTATAAAATATGCGACGTTATGACATTGGCTTCACACACATGTCTACTAAGTAGATCGAATTTATGCTAAGTTTTTTCTACACTCGAGAGCAAAAGTTTCGGGTACCTAACATTTTTTTGAATATCTTGGATAGAGATTTGAGCTAGCGTATTAAAACAAAGTGAAGTGTCTATAAACAATTGTAATATTACTTAGGTACTTTAATAAAATACATTGCATGTACTACTGTGAATGTGAATACTGTGTGTGAATGTTTGCGACACTTCTTATAAATAGATTTTATGACAGGACAAAAACAAAAGCAAAGACAGTTGCGAAACCTAGAAATTCTTAATTGTAAAACAACCCTTTAAGTTTTTTTTGCTTGCCATATGTACCTGACGTTAATCAATAAGTTTTTTTACATATGTTTAAAGACAAATAAATTGTCTATAATGATCAATTTATTTTAATACGCTAGCTGTATTCGTATTCAAGATAATATAGGGACAAGTAAATCCTAGTGACCCTTTGATTTCGAGTGTATTATGGGACAATACATATGGGCACATACATCCTTAAAGTAAGAAATATATTTCTTATAACATATATTTCTCAATTTAAGACATTACTACTTACGTAAAAAACAAGAATTAATAATTTAACTTTACTCCTTTTTATTTTTTTACCCCAATTGTCGTTGTTTTTACGCAAACAAGTTGTAGACTAATTAAAGTCCTTAACTATAACTTTGCAGATTTCGATGGAAAAAGTTGTCGATTCGTCGTAATCTTTGTTTAATTTTTACAAACTTTTATTTAATTTGCAATGTATGTTTGTGTACGTATTTTAACTTGCTTTCCGTTATTCGAATAAGCTGAAACATCACATGCGTATGTAGGTTGGATGACAATACAATGTTATTGTATTGTCATCCAACTAAATATGACAACACCATTGGTAGGTTCGTACCATACGTACCTACGAATGGTACAGTCAGCGATAAAAGCTCGTATTGAAGAATTACGTTTAAGACAAAAAATCTTATTTTTTAAGTAAAACATTATATTTATTACTCAACAGGTCGATTCTAACGCGAAGAAACCACTTAAAATTTGCAGTAGATTCTTTACCATTAATACGAGGGTAAATGAAATTTATTTGAAGGTGTGGGTATCTACAAATTTCAAATGTTATGTAGAATTTCATTTTAAGTACCTACTTACTTCGACCCAATACCATCAATATATCCTTCGACCCAATCATCAGTCTAATAGTAGAACTTGGAAAATGTAGGGAGCTTTTTATTTTTATTCAAGGGTTCTTAGGGCCAAACGGAAAAGTAATAAAGTGAATATGATGATGATGAATGAATTGATCAATGGAACTCTGTAATAAAACCAGCACTGCATTATTTTATTTTTTCATTAGTCAATAGGGCCTTCATTGGAGAGGGGAAGATATATGGGCGTCTCCAATCATGTAATATTCTTTACTGTTCTAAGATATACCGTGTCGTAGTTAACAGATATTAACAAACCTGTAACTGTAAAGCAAGTACGATTCGAAAGTATATGCATTAGTGTGCTTAACATAAGTTTTAAATCTACTGTAGAAATCCATAGTAGTATAAGTCCTTATCCTAGTTAGTAGTATAGTCCTTCGAAATGTATAACAACTCATGTGTCTTCTGTGTTGCATCTCGCTTCCGAAGTGCGAGCAAGATGCAGTGATAGTGCATTAAAGTAGACGCTAGCGAGTATAGATTTCTATAGTAGATTTTAAACTCATGGTAAGCACACTAGTCGGAACGAGTTGCAAATACTTTCGAATCGCGCAGTCGCTATCGATTCGTGGTTGAGTAATACTCATGTAAGCACACATAGCATCAATAATGGTAGACGCGAGTGCTAATCGACAAACACAGTTACGCTGCATGTCCAACAGAAATGAGCTAGGATGTGTTGTGAGAGCGTGTTTTAAGAGCCAATACTGTCACTCTAGTTGCCTATCCTCGCACAGCGCAAGATATTGATTGGTTTTTAACGAACACATCCCTAGCAACACATCACGGTATAGCAGTAACCTTAAACATTTTACTGCTTCTTAAAATAAGGATGTTATCACGTTTTTGGTCAGCAACAGCTGTCAGTGTGGTAACTATTTAATATAATGACACTTCCGACTCATATAATAATGACGATTAATGAGTTAACTTTTATTTAAATAAATACAAGCTACTTACCGTTCGCTGTTATCCATCACTGATGCTTTTAATTATTAATTTGATCAATTCAAAATAATCACTTTAAAATTGCAATGCACCGATACGATAAGTACCTATCCCTACTGTTTACATCGTTGTCTCTTAGCAGCGAGTTGGTTCGATAGTTAAAAATGGTTAGGTACGTTAAGCGTTCATCACAACCAAATGTTTTAAATTATGTTTTCGTTTAATAATGTCTTGATGAGCCTCTTATTTAGTGACCGTACCTATTTTTTTCTTAACGCTTAGGTGTTTCAGGTCAGTAGTTGTATGGCTGGTTTTTAGTTACAAAAAAAGGAAATAAAAAGCATTTTCCCCAAGCGTGCTAAGACTAAGTAATCCCCTGTTTGCGGGAAACCTCTTATCCTGTTTCAACTTGTTAGTACGGCGTCGCAGCTTCAACTTTGGTGCCCCTAGCAGGAAGCAGGGAACTTCATATATCATAACGCATGTAACATTTACAGTTACAATGATGGGAGAGTAGAAAGGAAATCATAAAGGGGACTGAGGATGAAAAACACGTTACCACGAGTAAATGTCACATGCTTATCTAACAAGCTTCATAACTTCTGCCATATTTTGTATGCAACTCACCTACCGTAGATAGTATGTAGGTATCTATACACACTTTTTGATGCATCATACCAGGATCAGTTTCTAAATATTTTTTTCTACTCCAAGGTGCCTAGCCAAGATGCCAATCGCTCACGCTCAGTCGCTAATGAAATGCAACTGTCATTGTCACACTAATAAGGAAGAGTGATAGAGAGAGGTAGCTGCGATACGTTATTAAGCGTGAGCGATTGGCATCTTGGCTACGCACGCAGCACTTCTATCTGTCAATTAGATGACTGACAGCGATGTTTAAAAAGTATACATTATAACGTTGTCCGTGGTATTCCATAAGAACACTGCTCCTATGGATTTTCATACAATATAATTATGATGAGCACTGTTGTTGTTTTTTTTTAATTTCTATAGTGGGCACAACATCTTCCCCATTCTGCCACGTTTCTAGATTTTGCTTTTTACGCTATTTTAGCTGTCGTAGAAAAACTAGGGTATGCAACGGCTCATAATTGGTCTATTATTACAAACTCTCGGGTCTATTATTACAAACTCTCGGGTCTATTATTACAAGACTCGGCTTCGCCTCGTTTTATAACGGCGACCCTCAAGTTTTAAGAACCGTTATTATATCACTGTTGTATAAACTACTATTCTGTTCTACATATTGATAAGAAATAAAAACATTGTAACTGTCATTAGCATGACCAGCTAGTCTATGATGGTCGGGTTTTTATCGTTTACCGTCGTTGCTGTCACGTTCTAACAAGTATGTATGTGCGAAAGTGACGCATAGCGTGATAAGCGATAAAATGACAACCATGCTAACCCTCCAGGTTTGCATAATTTTAAGTAGGAATTAATTACGTCGTAATCGAGGGTAGGTGCGCCTGAGGCAAGCGACCCGCTCTCGTCTTGCGATGAAAACGTGTAGGGGATAATTAAATCACGTGGCTCTCGGGGCGCCTCTTTAAATTAAATCACTCGTAATTATACGTCGCAGACGCCCTCGCCGCGCCGCCGCCGCCGCCGCCGCCACCACCGCAACGCCAGTGAGTGCAGTCCGAAGTATGTGCCTCCGCCTCAGCCGCCGACTCAGTTTTTCCTTACTCACGTTGTGACTACATTTCTACTTCAATGAAGTTTGAAATTTCTCTCAACTTCAGCCTATCCAATTGAGTAACAATTAATATAGAGGTAGAATCAAAAACAAGACTAAAGAAACAGTGTAATATCAATAATAAATAAATAATTATGACTTGCTCTATGGACACATTAATGCTTTATTCTTTGGGCTACGGTTACATTATAAGTTTAAATATGTAGTAGAGAAAACCTAACGATGACTAGCGAGTCACAGGGCCAACAGCTACATAATAGAGACCTACTCTAGACATAAGCTGGAGTTCAACCGTGCTATCTATTCTACATGCCTTTAATGTTTATATTAATATGTTACTAAACATCATATTATTGCGGCACTTAAGATCTTTACTCTTTTAGAACTAAAAGTTAGACATACAACTTTCTACCAAATCACTCGAGGATCCAGTTATCAGACATCTTTGTTCAGAAAGTCCGCTGAATAAGAAACTCTTGATTTCGCAAAAAGTCTAATTAATGTCATCAAAAGGGAGGTCGCAGCAGTAGGAAAGTTGATTGGGTTCTTTATTTATAGCATTTCAATTTAACGAGAAATCGGACGGACGCGCTCGGCGTGGCGTGGCGCGCCCCGGCGCGGAACCGGCGCCGCCGCCACCGCCACCGCCGCCGCCACCGCCGCCACCGCCGCCGCCGCCGGTCCAAGCCGCGCAGCAGCTGGAGCGGAGCATCGTTCCACGTCGAGCGTGGGTTTAATTATGGTTGCCTCCAGTGCCGCAATATTGATTACCTGCCGACACGGCGTCAAAGGCGTCTACTAGATAAACATATAATTCACAAAAGATTTCATTAAGGCGTATATACCTAGCCTTGTACATTTGGCGAACCGTTTAGCGTTCACAGCCGCAAGTGAACTACTTATAGCAAAAAAGAAGAAGTAAACACATATCAATAATTTAACGGTTTACTGAACGTAATATTAGACACTGTAAGAAGTGTTACATTTTTCTACTTTTCATATACTAACAATATATTTTAGAGAACCTAACATTAATTTAAATAAACAATTAGTTACAAAACAGCAGCTGGACTGTACTGCAGTCATAAAACATTTATAAATATTAAAATAATTTATGGAACTAAACTAAGAGGTCTCGTATCTAATATACCTACATATTTCCACTAATTAAGTATGGGCTCGTGTATAACTTACAATGAAACACATACTTAAGTGAAAGCACACTAATTGTAAGCGTATTATAAATGATAAGAGAAGGTTTCAGTTCGGATATCGGTGAAGGAGTAGGTAGGTATACGGGCGAGCCTCGGGCGGGGGTGCCGAGCTGGTTGACACGGCCCGCGGTCGCGGTCACTACATTGACAAACGAGATCAGGCTGAATGGTATGCTAACGCTGCATCTGGCCGATAAATATACGCTCGACAATTTTACTACTAGTTACATATCGGTAACAGAACTGTAATGCCACTTCGCGTTCTATTGTTTATATATACAATAAATCTATAAATGAAATCCATCTGCCGGCGAAGAGTAGGTAACGTGGGTACTTATCATAGAGCTTGTATCGTAGACGGAGGGCCCCGGCGGGGAGGAGCGCAGCGTCGGCTGCTCTAGTTGTCGTAGGGAGCCGGACCGGAGTTCGCCCAAAACCCTGTTCAAAACACGGACATTTAAAATTGGACAATATTCTCGTCATTGGATTATAAGAACATTTTGTATTTCATCCGAAACGTATCTTGAATCATCAATTATCAATCTTAAGATTTTGTTGATAAATATTTATAAGTTTAATTTTAGTACAAAATGTCATAAAATAAAAATTTAATTACAATCTACAAAAAGTCCTTAACTAAAAACACATACACTTAACCTAAAAACCATACTAACAATGTCAACTACTAGCCATCAAACCCACTCCATTCCGCATACATATACATGCATGGGGTTCGCAAATGGCACAGCCCAGCCGAAAAGTAACGGCAATCCACAACGAGTTGTCATCAAGAAGAGAACCTATATGCGGGGAGGGAAGCGCCTGCCTGCCTGCCTAGCCAAGCCCCAAACTCAGGCCTCGACACTGCGTTAAGTCTCGCCCTATCAACGCCTACCACAGTATCGAAAAGGCACTCGAAATCCCGCTTAACTCCTACATCATCCCACAATCATTCACAATCATTGTTAAAAAAGTAAAAAAAGTTATTTCCAATAAGACGCAAGATTTGACGATTTGACGGTTATGGAATTGTCTCTACTGTAAGGAAATATTGAAATCTTATCCTACGCACATAATCTACTACTTAAATACATTGCATGATGCAGTATCCAATCTACATGTAGGTACCTTCCACCTGTGATCGGTGAAAATCTGTAATGCATTTTAAATCATCTTTATTGCAACCAACGAATAAAAGACAATTTTATATTTATTTAATTTTAGGTGAGAAGTATATCACCAACTTGTATACTCACCACGCTTGCCGACGTTCTGCAGGAAGAGTAGGTTGACCACGGCCTGCCGTTGGCTCGCCTCGCGCACCTGCTTGCGGGCCACCTCCAGCATGAGTCGCTGCCGGAGCACCTTCATGGGGTTGTTGATGGACAGTGACGGCACCTTGCTCTCCCCTCCTGGTGTAGAAGTGGGACTCACCGCGCTTGCCGACGTTCTGTAGGAAGAGTCGGTTGACCACGGCTTGCCGCTGGCTGGCCTCGCGCACCTGCTTGCGGGCCACCTCCGGCACGAGTCGCTGCCGGAGCACCTCCATGGGGTTTTTGACGGTTAGTAACGACACCCTGCTCTCCCCTCCTGGTGTGGAGGCGGGACTCACCGCGCTTGCCGACGTTCTGCAGGAAGAGTCGGTTGGCCACGGCCTGCCGCTGGCTGGCCTCGCGCATCTGCTTGCGTGCCACTTCCAGCATGAGTCGCTGCCGGAGCACCTCCATGGGGTTGTTGATGGACAGTGACGGCATCTTGCGCTTTGGTCGTGAGCGCCTCTCATCGCTGCCGATCGCCCTCTGTGTCATATTAGAAAATACGTATTTAATATTTACAATATTTGTCTTAAATAAAAAAATAGATCACCCTTAACATCAATATAAACACGCTGCTTAAGATTGGCTTCGAAACCAGCTGAATTAGTGTGGCTAGTTACAATTTGAATTTCATATCTTAAAGACTACAGCTTCTATGTCCATATGGCTTAAAACCATTGGCCAAAACCAAAATTTCTTAAAACTTCATTCTTATTCAACTGACTTGCAAAAAGTTATACAGATAAAAAAAGTTTGTAAGAGTTATTTCAGGAGCGCGTAGAGTGGATTCGAGTGTCAGAGTAAACAAAAATGTTTAAAACATACTTATATGTTTTTGAACATCATTAAACTGGCCGTCAAACGAACTAGCTAATGATGTAAATAAAACAATCAAACACCACTGAAACCATACACTTACTGAAACGGCCGTATTATCGAACCTACAAATCCAGAAGATAAATAACTTAGTCTTGGAGGGGTAATTAAAAACTGTAAATGGTTTAACAGTTAGGTATTACTACAATATGTCGGTTTATTTACATCATCAGCAAGGTGATTTTAGGTAGGAATTTTTTATTAGTCTTGTATATGAAAATTCATTTCGCTATAAATTGATTTACACTTCGACTTGACAAGAATAATGTAAGTAGTTATCGATTAGAATGGAACAAACTTAGTACATTGCTCTATGCACTCGACTAACAGTCCTTACCAGCTAGAAGAATATGGACGGAAAACAATACAAAACACATCACCTTTTAACGAGACCCTGAAAAATCATGCTCTTGCAGTTGCACAAGTGCATACTATTACATGCGGATCATAATATATTAATATCATAAATAAATAAATATTATGGGACAATCTTACACAAATCGACCTAGTCCCACGGTAAGCTCAATAAGGCTTGTGTTGTGGGTACCAGGCGACGATATATATAATAGACAGATACATATAAATACTTAAATACATAGAAAACATCCATAACTCAGGAACAAATATTCGTGATAAACACACAAATAAATGCCCTGACCAGGATTCGAACCCGGGACCTCCTGCTTTGTAGGCAGGGTCACTACCAACTAGGCTAGGAGGCCGTTAAATCATACTCGTAACAAGTAGCCGAAGAAGCATAATTCTCATTTATTAATTTATAATATAACCACTACGTAAAGTATTCAAATATGAAATTGATATGGCTAATTAAGAATGAATCGTGAAGTGCCCTTTATTGTATACCTAAATCCGAACCCGCAACATTTATATTTATAATATTTCATTATTAAATAGGTGTATGTACCTAATAATGAAATATTATAAACATATATTCTATATCTAATATGAATCTGAATACACAGGTATTCATTAAAGCTTTCGAAGTTGTAAATAAGTACCTAGAAGTAATCAGTTCGTACAAAGGCCGCCGTTTCAAGCAGTTCAGTATTATGAATAGCTACGTTTCCCTACCGTTTAATTGAAATTTCATTGTGCAAATTTCAATAAGCTACCTACAATTACACTGCCTTGTTGCTTGTCAGGCAGCTGGGAGATTCGAATTCTGATGTGAGTATATATTCATTGCTTTTCAATGTTTGCTTTTAAAAACGGAATGAAAAGTGGTTACCATCGAATATGTATATACTTACTTGTATTTACTTGGCAAATGTACCTTTAGTTTTTTTTTGTCATATAATTATTTTGTTCTGCAGGTGGGCTTGATATTGACTGATGTGACGGTAGATTAGTTTAGCGAAAAAATTTGATTATTTGAGGTTTAAAATAACTAGTGGAATTTACGGTGCACTTTTTATGCTTATGTTCAGATCGAGAGTAAAATAATTAGACATGTGGTTTTACGATCACATTCTTTATGTTACTCGATAACACTTATTGTGAAACTAACATTCAATTTTATCTATTCGGGGCCCATTTTAATATTTCAGGGGTGAATCAAAAGGTCTCCCTAGTAATCCCTTTGCGTATTTCCTTAATAGGCACTAAGGTTCCAATGCCATAAAAGTAATTTGACCAAACATTGCATAATCATTACAAGCATACAAATAACAAATATTTAGTTCAAATCAACCCCCTATGTGACTCTTGTTTGTTTATACACGTAGAATGAATTTTGTAACATCCTTGTTTACTACCTATATACACATAAATCAGTTGTTAAATAACATAAATCATAAACCATTTATAACTTATTTACTCAAATATTAGTTTACTGCCTTTTTTAACTATAGCCTTAAATGATTCAAATGCTCTGATAATTATCGCACGGTAAAATTGATAGATTTAAAAATCCCTCAAGTGGTATTTGATTAAATGAAACGAACCATTCGTGTGATATTATTTATTTTTTCTAATTTTACATTTAAGTGCCATAACACTGAAGACATAACATGGAATGGCACTGTTTGAATAAACAAATAGATAATTAACATTAAATTATTTACAACCATGAACAGTTTTTTACAAAACTTATAACAATCAAATATAAGTGAGTAGGTATAGATTATTATTCACAATGTGTTGCTTGCCAGTGTATTTATTTTCTACAAGTGTAACATAAATACATAGTAGTCATTAATTAATTGAATACAGTGTCAAACATTGTAGGTACTCATGAAAATAGTTATATAAGTTAAAAGTAATAGTGGAATTTACACTAATGATATTGAAATAGGTTATATGCATTCCTAGTTGCTACTCGATTGAGCTACGATATTATAATGTATAGTAAGTTGGTTATATAATCCAATCTTTCCTATCAAACACATCGGAATTGACATTACAGAAACTACGGCGGTCAGCTTGGTACTGGAATCCTCGTTTTATTACGTTTTAATTTATATAATCTAGTAGTACTTTTGAGAATCCAGAGATGAGTCCCATTGAAAACCTGTAACAGACGATAAATTATTTGCATTGATATCCTGGATAATTAATTTAAAAAAATCGCTTATTGCCCTACAACCAATATGTACAGGTATAGAAACAAACTTTAAGTATTTATCTTCTATATAGATACGAAGTAATAATCAAATTGAATGCTGGTAGTTCATATACGCAAATTGGAGCGCGCCAACGTAAAAGTTTTTGTACGTTTTATTTCCATTGTTATTGAGCCGCTGTGCAGTGAAACGGAGGGTCTGGTCTGGTGCTCACCTCGCTTGCCGATCTCGTTGAGATAGTTCCTGTTTTCGGCGGCCCGTAGCGCCTGCGCCTTGCGCGCCTGCTCCAGCCCCAGCTTGTGGCGCAGCACGGCCATGGGCAGGTCGATGGACAGCGTGGGCGCGCGCCGCTTGCTGCGCCCGCTCCACTCCTTCATCGCATCGCGATCATTAGTCAAACCATAATCATGCAAGGGTTGGGTGGGTTAAGTGGTTAAGTCCATTTTGTTATTTCGTTTTACTTTTATGTAATGTTGGTATGTATACGACATGACTTTGGTTTATCCTTATGAGTGACAAATGCTGTGTAGCTATAGCCTTGTTACTAGAATTCATTTTTACAGTTGATTGTTCCCTTAAAATAATTATTTCCTGCACCAACTTAAATGTCTCTGTTTAGCCCTATGGTTGACTGGTAGAGAATGCCATTTGGCATTAAGTCCGCCATGTGTACAGTTTTCTGTCTTGTGCATTAAAGTTTAAATAAATAAATAAATAAATAAATAAATGCTGTCGCATTTTTATTTTATATTCTTTATACAGTCAATATGAATAGCTACTTAGCGCCACTTGCACCGTCCAGGGCTAGCCAACTAACCCGGGGTTAGCTGTTATATTCTACACTGAGTAACGTTTAACTTCGGGTTAGTTGGCTAAGCCGATAAATTTTCCGTAAACGTTTCATTCAGTCCCCACTTTTTTATTTCCCTATCCTATGTGATTGTGTAACCATTAGGTTTTTTCCTCGGGATGCATAACTTTCCACTAGGTTTCCTTGTTAGGCATTTTTTTGTTGCTATTCTTCCCACATAAGACTCCCAACCTAACTAGACGGAGCCCCGCCCAAGCGATTTGCCCTTCGGGCATCTCAAGTTATCTAACGAACCTAACCTACTTTCTTATCTACTTTCTATGACTAGAGTCAAACCACGTTATATCTCCCAAGCAAATGAACTGTCAAACTTTAAAAGTGTTATTTTAAACGTCAAAAATCTATGAAATTATGACGTTTACTTAACACTGTCTCAGTCTGTGCTATCAAAATCTAGGAAACTTAGCATAGACAGACTATCGTGAAAACATCGCTTTTTATCTAAAGCGTACATTCAACCAACTGGAACCCTACTGATTGACTTGGGTCTAGCGTGGCCTAAGGTTCCAATTGGTTGACTGTAGGTACCTAGGTAATAGATATATTACACTAAGTCAATCAGTAGGTGGGTAAGGTTCGTTAGGTAGCTTCAGATGCCCAAAGGGCAAATCGTCCTGAAATAGGAGCCCCCACCTTAAGTTAGGTTGTGAAGGAAATAACATAAAGAAAAAAATATAGTAAACAAACCAAAAACAATAGAAAGTATTGCTCCCTGATGAAGCAACTTAATATTAACAAATGGAGGGGGGGGGACGCGAATGGGAATTAAATGCTTGGGGAAAATTAACATTCATCTATGCACTCGGTGCAAGTGGCCCTTAGCGAATAAGATTGCGTGTTTTGTGTTTAGGGAATTAAATATCGACACTCGGAGATTGAGCGTGTGTAGGTACACCAAACGATAACAATATGACAGAATAACTTAAACCACACTTTTAGGTACAAGTTTACGGAGCGCAATTGGACTCTGCAGGTATATAAATAAATTCAGTTTTTATCCTCTCAAGTCGTTCATCTTTTAACTTGTTTTTGGAAACTGGAGGGCTTGTGTTATTTGATAAAACTCTAACACATTAATTTTTCTCAAACATGATATAAAATGTCGTCATGTTCATTATAATAAGCTTTAAAGTATCACGTTGCGGGCGAAGCAACTCGAGAGAACTGTAAAGGAATCTCATACAAAATTGAATGCCTATAGGCTGAGAATTATTAAGTAAACTTCTCCATTAACGGTTATTTAAATAACATTCTCTCCTGTAAATATTAAATATGTATGCGATATCTATACGCTCAATATATATATTTTCAAGTCGTTGTGACTAAACATGTAGCTTTTAAATGACTGATTTAGGGTCACTGGGCTTCTGGGCCCTTCGGGCTGGGTAAATTAACTAACCCGGAGTTAGCTCTGTTAAATTATATACTAAAAAACACTTAATTCTGGGTTAGTTGGCTAAACTCTGATGGTGCAAGTGGCGTTTACTGATTTACTGAATGAGTATTTTCTTTTTAATTTTCATTCTACATAGATTTATGCCATCCTGTGTCTTATGGCATTCAGCCATTAATAAAAACTATAAGTAATATTTGCTTTATGCATAACACTGCAAAATGTAGAGTGGATTGCGTACATTATTAATAAATTCCAATATTTTTATAGTAGTTGACATAGGTACCATTTGCCCGCGTCAAGTCGTTGCTTCAAATTTTAATGGGTACTTACTGGATTTTTTCATTTAATAATTATTAGTAATATAGTACATGTATATGTTATGTATGACCGATTCTGCGTGATACAAAAATGAAATAAAACTGGGTTATACACTATATCTACAGTTTTGAATAGGATTGGAGAAAAATAATTTTTACTTACGTAATTGAAAGTGATGTATTGTTGTAGAAAAGGTCCTTGCTTAATATATTAGCTGCAGCCTGTTTCACCTCGCTGACATTGCGACAATTGTCACGTTTCTATGAACTTTAGCATGTCAGCGTGGTAAGACAGGCGGTTGGTCGGCTCGGCCGAAGTGACTTAGATGTCATGCGTCAATATCTTTGTCATCTTACTTTCCCCTTACAGCTTTGACCATTATGTTGTGTGTTTTCTATTTGCTTAATATAAGTACACATATTCTATATATACGCGTAGTAAATATTCTCTATAATTATATACTGATCTGCTTGTAATGCAACTTTAGTAGAATGTTCAGTCTTCAAATCGCTGATGAATTATAACATGAACATTCAAATTTATACTATAACAAGGAACTATACCAACAATTTACTCTGATCTGATATAATTTCACCAAACAAATGACGACCCAAAAGCTATGTATATAGTTTGCCGTATTCAATTAATTGGCACTGAGCGTGTCTCTAATTCAACCCAAATTAAACAAATATAACGATTATATTAACTATTGTTCAATAGGCTATCTGTATAAAAGGTGTCTATAAATATTAATTATCCAGCTAAGAATTGTGAATAGTTAAAAACTATGTAAGCACTTCAACATTAAGATATCAATATTTAATTTTAAAGAAGTATTTAAGGGATACGTAACCAAAATGTAACACATATTTTCAAGATATAGGTCGTATATTTACAGTAAATATACTAGTATAATTTGTATCTTTCGAACTCTCACATCACAAATTAAATAAATACATAAGTATAATTATGTAGGTCACAGAATATAATTTATATAATACATAAGAAGTAAATATACTACATCGCTGTGCATCTCGCAAGGCTCGAAATTTGACTAGAGAAATGTATTTAGGACGGCGGCTGAGCATGTTTGCGTTTAAGTTTACTGCCCGAAAATTTTCTTAAAGCAATCTTCAGGGCCACTCCAGGGGTCTGCAAAATGAGTAAATGAGTCATTAAGAAATTGAGTAGAATTTTTTAATTAAGTAACGTATGTTAAGAGTTTTAGTAAACAATAAGGAAAACGTTACCTCGCTTGCCTATGCACTTTAGCAGCTCCCGGTTGGTGCGCGTGAGATGGTGTCGGCGGGCCTTGTCGGAGTAGGCTTCGGTCAGCAGGTCCACGGCCGGGTTCACGGAGAAGTCGCGGCGCATACGCGTCACCTTTATTACACGTACACTCGGTTGTAGACGTTTACATTTACACAGCGGTATAATGAACAAGCCAATGCAAGGCAGCCAAATTTCGTCGGCTGCGGCTAAACGGCACAAGGTTTGCTTACCTACTCATTGTTGTTCAAATATGTATAATGTTAATATTTCAATCAATAAATGAATGAGTTGTTAATTTAATGTAATTTGTACACAAAACAGGAGCCCTCTATTTTTTAGACTCATAATCTCTTTTGCTTTAGGTACCTTATTAACCCTGTTTTCTAAATTTCACACTATTTAGCAGCATTGTGTATTTTCATGAAATATCTAAACTCTATCTACAAAACAGTATCTATTTACTTACAATACTATATGTATAGAGTTTTAATATTGCACTTAATTGCTATGGAAGCAGTTTGTAAGTGACATCAGTACTCTCAAGGCATTACAATTTCGAATTTCAAACTAAACCCTTAATTACAAACTCACACAAACGCAGTAAATTCAGCGGGGACGTAAACTCATAGTAGTACTTTCTTAAGTGCTATATTCTATTACTTAATGTCGAAAGTAGTTTGTTTGAACCTATAACAATTATTTTGACAAGCAAGACTGGTTCCACTTCTCAAAGAGGTACAAATTGAAGTACTTTTCATTGGGCTCGCACAGAATACAAAGCTTCAAGTTGACACTGTAATTTGTTCACGTAATTACTGTCTCGGAACTTTTACTCCGAACGAAAAGGGTATGGCCAAAGTAAATACCGGTTTATAATAAACAAAGGAAATTATAGAACCGGCATTCATCAATTCTCATCTCTCCATTGTGTGACGATCAGAAGTCGAAAGAACATTAACTGTGCGCATTGTCTAATTTAATCTGTTTGTAATTATTATTTGAAGATCTATAGAAGTAGGTATAAAATCTTATTCTTTCATGCTGAACTACGAACAGGTTTGTGCCGATTCTCTTCAATGTAGGTACTAACTGGATTGTACAAATAGTATGTCTACTGTATTTATTTAAGATATGGTCTTCTCGTGAAATCCACAACACTAGTGCCTACGTCATCAGATTGTGCTCTAAATTATTTAAAAAAACTAAAATCTAGACCAAAAACTTTGAAAAACTAAAACCGAAAATCATCTCTATTTAATTCACTTGTTTTTACACACGGTGTGATATTTAAGACATGATCATTTTAACGAATTGAGCATAATTTATTTCAACAATTAAGCACAATTTTCAAAAGATAAGCATTATTTTTCAAAACTATATTAGTCTGAGTCCGACTAAGCATGTATTTGTAAATGCGGGGTTAACAGAAGAGAAGTATACTAACTAAATGTCGGGTCACTAAGAACACACCTTGTTTCTGTTTTTTACTGAATTACCTATAAAAACAGAGAGCTTTGCCGGAATCTTTTTTTTGCCTCCTTTTTTCTTATATTTCTTAATTTTGAATAAGATTTAATAAGACGGCTAGACCTTTTTATTAGTTTGAAACGGTGTTTTATTACTGGAAATACGTGTACTTTTATTTATCTTTTGTTTTCGTATTCTAGTCTTACATATTCTACCAACGCGCCTTAATATATACTTAAGTATGGTATACGTATATAGTATACGATGAAAATCGTGGTAGTATGGAGAGATTCAAACTGGGGAGGTGTCTGCCAACTTCAGATGTAATCGTCGATTATATTTATTATGAATGAGTCGATACTTTTTTAAATTTCAGAACCCTGCCGAATTTGATAAACAAAAAACAATCCTGTATCTACACACAGGTTAAAAATATTGCTGCAATTACAACCAATATTTATTTATTTGTGGTTGAATCGAGAAATCAACCCAGTTATCAACCTTTTTCATATACCTAATTATTTGCCTGAGCATTGATCAACACTGGATTTTGATCAAAGGGAGTATTGCATGCCTACCACGAACATCGAAAATGGACATTGACGGCATAACATCTTTGTCAATCCAATGTGCAAGTGTGACAAAGATGGAGATACAAATCCGCAATTGCTCGATTTTCGTGGTCCCTGTGTAACAGATGTAACAGATGTAAACGATTTAACAGAATTAACACAGTTATAACCAGCTGGAAAAATAAGGATGTTTTAAATTAGTTGGAACTATAGCTCCATTTTGTTTTTACCTACAATCGATATAGAATAATCTTTTCCTTTGCTGGTAAATCGGCCACGACCACGAATTTCGCCATGCTGGGTACAACCATAACATAGGCGGCAGAGACTATATAATATATAGTTTAGCAAAGACAAAACTTAAAAAGTTATAGAAATTACAGGCCCGTAATATCGGGACACAAATGTTGCATACAAAATCCAATAATAAAATATATTCAATATATATGTCAATATACTTCACAGCGACATTTACCTAGTGGAATTTCCGATGATGATCATCAAACGAGACAAAAGATAGGCATTTATATTTTTCAGTGTACGGTGTACCCAATTAAGAAATTGTTAACAGAAGGTTAAATTAGGTAGTCCGTTTGGTTACGCACTTTTTAACCGACTTCGAGAATTTGACGGTTATACATACATATAATTCGTCTGTTTGTATTTTTTTATGTATGTTTACCGATTACTCCGTGCTCGGTCGTCCGATTGAAGTGTTTTTTATTGTTCGAAAGGAGTTATCTCCGTTCCCATTCTTTGGTTCTATAGAAATTTGTCGCTGATAATGATGGGATCCATGAGGAATTAAGGGAACTCCTCCATTTTCAAAGGCACATGCATGGTGATTTCGGTGTTTTATTAAGTAAATGAAGCGATTTATTGCGAAAATCATATGTTTGGTAAGGTAGACCTGATGATGGAGACCAGGGATGGCATGTGGAATGTCAGATAAATAAGCCGACAATTCCGAGCTCCGTCGTCCAATTTGAGCAATTCCTTTTTTGTTCGAAAGGAGTTACCTCTTAGTTGCTTCCACTTCACTATATGTAAATGTGATAATTTCGGGCATATCCGCCGGATCTGTCAAATAAATGTATGGGGCATTTGTTTGGCGGACGCTCGTTGTAGGTACCTACATCTACATACCCACTATGAAGATCCGACAGATTTCTCGTACGTACATACATATATGGCCGGCAAATAACTCTGGCAATATTGAGTAAAAACTGCAACCCTAACATGAAAAGAAGAAGAACTATAAGAATTAACTTGGACTACTGTTAGAACTGTGACATCCTACAAAAACAAATGGCTTTATGTCGGTTGAATACTTTATGACACATTGATATTAAACACTTTGGAACGGATTAATCGCGTTTATTAACAAGATGACCCTACGTTTCGAGCCTTTTACAGCACTCGTTTTCACAGGGTTAAGCTGATGATTGAGAGAATGCAAATTCTTCCCGTCAATCAAAAAAGTAAGTTGTGCAAACCCTACATACAAAAATATTACCGTAACCCCGTGAAAACGAGTGCTGTAAATAACTCGAAACGTAGGGTAACGGTGGTAATAAACGCGATTAATCAGTTCTAAAGTGTTTGATTTCAATGAACAAGAATCGCAGAAACAGAAGACAATTTTAGGACACATATTAAAGAAAATTAAAAAAACTGGGATGATATACATTGAATAGCCTTTAGCTTGGCACCCACTTCAAACATATCAGTTGGTAGCGCTATGTGGTGTCACTTCCATTTGTTTGATTACTCATCCTTTTCAAACCTTACAGCAAATAAAAAATAATAAATTTAATTTTTACTTTTTCAAGTCGGTTTAATTTCTTATTAAAAAGTTTTTACTCAATAGATAAAACAAAATAAAAAGTTACAAACGGGATATTCTAACAGTGACAACCAAGATCAAAAAATATGCATTTTGTTAGGTACGGTTTCTTATTTAACATTAAGCGTTGATAAAGTGCGTAATCAAAGGGACTAATTTATTATCTCTTAACAATTTCTTAATTGGGTACATCGAAACACGAAAAATGCCCAGATAGTAATTCGCATTCATGCCATTTGAATAGCTAGCTATTAACATGATTTTAAAACACATCTACTCAAAGTCAGCAAAAACATTTTCTTTCTCTCTTCATTGCACAAACACTTCATGTGAAGTCCACATACTTCAGAAGACTTGTTTAATCATTCGAATTCGATACTGAATACCTACAAGCAACCAGGGTGCTGCGTCATGGTCTACCATCCTTTTTAATGGCTATTTATATCTACATAGTATGTAGGTACTAGTTATTAATATAGGTATAATTAATTATTATTGTGGCATATGATTAAGTAGTATACAGGTGCTTAGTATTCTACTTGTCCCACTTGTAGTAAGAATGTATGTATGTGCCTGAAAGAACTCATAGGATATACTACTCAGATACCTACAAGAAATCAGTCTATAAGGGTTAAATACTTCTAGGGGTTCGGATACTAAACTCAAGTACCATGCACTGAATTTAGACATGCAAAACACACAAAGGTAGGTTCCAAATTCTGTCATAGAGTACTTTCCATGGTGATCGGGGGCAAAGGCAAAACTAGTATCTACAACAAGTACCTAAATAACGCTTCCATTTTATATTATGGTATTCCACTGTTCCCCATTATATTGTTTTCTTGTTTACATTGAACAATACCTGGCAACGAAGCGTGGTTCCTGAAAAATAACGTGTTTATGTAGCCGAAATACCTGCGCGTCGCGCGGCATGTCGGGGAGCAGGTAGACCAGGGGCGCGGGCGCGGCGTAGCGGCCCGCCGGCCCCATGTAGCTCAGGCTCTCCTGCCGACAAATCAACCGATGAGCTGCCTCGCTCATACTCGAGCTTTATTCCACGATTGTGAGCACAAATTGATGTCCGTTACACAATAATTATGTACTACTAATACTGTATCTACGAAGGCTGGTAAAGATCTAGCGGATGTTTGTTTAGATTGCGTGATAATAACTTGAATTGAAAAGAGAAAAATCCCGCTGTATTTTATTTTATTTTGTAACCAAACAAATGTCTTGTCGTACATACGTCGCACTCCAGCGGGCAGTTTGGGGGCAAAAAAAAATCTTAACTTACGAGTATTATAATGTACTTAGTATTTGTAACAGTTAATTAGTTACCCGTTATCATTTATTACTTTTATTAGTCTTTAATGTAAAGATACTCTGTAGTGGTAACTGATAGCCAATTTAAGTGGCCATTTAAAAATAGTATTTTATGCAATAGTTGTATAAGAGGGTTCAAAAAAGGTGAGTGGCGTGTGTAACAATTTGAGGCAAAGCCGAAAATTGTTAATAAAGACGCCATGAGCCTTTTTTGACCTACTTATACAACGTTGCATACATTACTTTTTCTACGACTAGGGATTAAATAAAAGCTAGTAACTTGGCGTATTGAGAGATGTCGGTCTGGTGGTATATATTAAGCGTTGACTTTAATTTTGAATATTCCACCCACAGTGAAGACGGCTTGAGTTTTGTTATTGTTTCAAACCATATGAATTCAGTTGTTTGTTAAGTTGGTAGTTTTGATTTACGTTGTAAATTTAGTGTTATTTTTTATTTATTTGTTGGGTTCACAAGGCACCTCTGCGGCGCTACCACGAAGTCCGCAAATCGAACTTCGGATAGTGCCGCCTTCTTCGCTCTCACTTTATTCTACATATGCGCGAAAGGGATGGCACTATCCGAAGTACGACTTTCGGACTTCGTGGTAGCTTTCCTGTTAGCAGTTGCATTATATCACATAATAACCCTAGGGTCTTTATGAAGAATAGACTACATAGACTTTTTTGAAATTGCGTAAGACATGCTTTTATGTGTGTTTGCTGGACCATATAATTGACAGATAAACGTACCGGAGTAGAAAAACAAATAAATATAATAGCTGACATGCGTCATTATGACTGTCGTTCACACTTATATTTGTTGTTGCAGTGCCGTCTTTAGAAGTAATTAGAAGAAAAATTTGCTTTATTTGTTAAATTGCATATGCATATTGCAATCGATAGAATACTACGACAGCACTCCGAACTTAAGTCACAGAAAGGTCACAGAACGAAGAGGTTGAGACTACAACAAAAAAGTTAATAAAAACACACCTCAGCATTTTCAGCAATGCGACTAAGTACTTGCCAATTACTTCAGTCGATTTTGGAAGAACGTTCTCCTATTTCAAATGGATATTTTCAAGCCGACGAAGAACCTTGACCGCCAAGAATTTAGAAAAAATATGAATAATATATTCGCATAATAATCGCAATCTTATTTTTATTTAAATTTGAATTAATAGAAAAATATAAACACTAACTAACGTACAGCCTGAGTTGATAAGATATTTGGAATTGCACATTACAAATACTAGGTACCAAATACTAAGTACAAATACTTCTGACTACTCGAAATTTAATTGATTGATTTGTAAACCTTATCTATAATTCTGACATGCCCCCAAACTGCCCGCTGGAGTGCGACGTATGGGTAAGGATACCTTCTGCTCATTTCAACTGCCAGTAACATGATTTATTTAGCCGTCCTGACTGGCTTATTACCAACGCTTAGCTTCTGTGGCGGACTAGCCAGAGTACTGCGTCAACGTATTCTGACCGTAAACAAGTAGTTACCAGGTAACTAACGGCCACTTGCGGCAAACAGGGTCACCCAACTAAACCAGAGTTAGCTGTCAAATTCCATATTAAAAAACCGGCCAAGTGCGAGTCGGACTCGCGCACCGTGGGTTCCGTACGAACTTTTAGTTGCAATTGCATCTCGAAGTAGAAATTTTACGTCAGCCCCATGTATCGACAGATTAGATCACTTGTTTTCACGGCAAAGATTTAGTATGCGAGTTTGATGTTTCTTCATATTTTTTATCACTTCAAAACCCGGTGTAGGTACACCGGTTTTTTTAACATTACTTTAAAAATGATACTTACTCCATGATATCATACTCGTATTCATAAGTTTAAAAAAAAACCTAAAGCGGTTAAATTTCCAATTTAGTCAAAACATAATTTATTTTTATTTTACCTAGAAAAAGTAATGAAGATTAGGTTAATATTATATTTTTTTCTGTAAAATTTATGATATTGTTAACGTTGTGATATTTTTCCTTCGTAAACTTCGGACATAAGGCGTGGAGGGGCTGGTTTTTTACATGTTCATTAAAAAAATGTTCTAGACTGTGCAAATCAAGCCCTTTCACATAATACCCCATATGCTCCAGTAACTAATCTTTTAATTTATTTTCGATGAAAATAATAAATCTCTCAATGTGTATTAAGGTTAACACATACTGAGAGATAGAGATTTATGACTATTCCAAATTTCAAATCGGTAATTTTAGTAGTTATTGAAATAATTATTTAACGATGTGATAGACAGACTGAGTCACACCATAAGGGTTCCTTTTTTATCATTTTGGTACGGAACCCTAACAACGCTTAGCTCCGGATAGATTGGCTAACCTTGGATGGTGCAAGTAGCCCTAAGCGTTTAGATCAAAGCGTGTTTCTTTTTACTGCTGCGTTGCGTTTAGGCTACGTTGGTTATAGTTGTTATATATGCAAAACGTGCAGATACAACTCATGTACGGCACGCATAACACGCGATATCTACAGTTCGGTATAAGTAGTATATATTTGTATGGTATAACATACTACCTGCACTAGCTATGTTGTAGAATAGTAAACTTCTAATACGAAGAAACAAAAAACTAAATGTATTTTATATTATTATTACTAAAGCATAAACTTTCAGAGTTTAAGAGATATAAAAGTATTTCATGTTCTGGTAGCTATAATTTTATTCCAACTATGCACTTATTTGCTATAGAAATGCGTAAATTTATAACGAAATTCGATGCCAGTCTAGTTTGCTTATAGGTTTTGTTTTGTACGAGGGTAAAATACCTAACCGATTAACGAGATTTCGTGCCGCTTATGTAAGAGCTTTTTCTGTTTGTTCTGTTCGTTATTTTATTAAATCATTAAAACTTTTAAATCTAGTTCACAAAAAGTTTGACATTAAAAAAAACAGTACAAGTGTTATTGGCAGATACCTATTCACAAATACGACCGTACTGGACATTCATACATATCGCTATATTGGAAATTACACATATTATAACGCGTCAAAATCCTGAAGGTACAGAAGTATGACTCGTGCGCCTTGATTCTACTCACGTCATCAGATGTGAGGGAGTCCATCTGTGGCAGGTCGAGCGCAAGCGGCGCTAGCGCGTCGGAGGGCGGCGCGGCGGCCGCTCCTGCCACGACTGCGGCGCACCACATAGCCCACCACATCTGCAACAATGTAAGCATATATTGTATCACCTACTAGCTGCCAGGGGATTTGGTCCCGTGCGGTATCGGTTTTAGAAACTACCCCCTTTCTTTTACTGCTTCGGGTGTCTTAGAAGTCGCCTGTGGAATATGGGCTCAAGTGTGTTACCTGTCACTGCAATGTCACAATATCTACAAACCTTTTCCTAACAAAAAGTGGCACTGAAACTAAGAGCAGTTTCGTGTGCTCTGCTGGGGCCTTACCATTGACGTCGTATAGCGATTTAGTATAAGTAGGTTCTTAACTGTGCGCAGTTGTATGGCAGCGACTCAGTTTAAATCGGGTTAAGATGTCATGGTAAGGCCCCATATCCCTTTTAGGAATACAGGCGTGGGTTACCTATTATCCCAAACGACTAATTGTTGCCAATCCCTGGACACAGTAAGAACTAACGTTCGGAATATTGTCCTACTGAAAAAGCAAGGTTAGCTTGTGTGATATGTTTCTAAGTCTCACTAAGATTGTGGCCTTTCATCATTCTAACTTTGCGCTTTATAAAGACTATACCGTCATTATTTATATTCTGTATTGTGTAGCGCAAATGCAATTATCTGTGGTGGGATTAATTTACTCATAGGACGCCAATCGCCGACCGACTATGGTGATGAAAGCCGAAGTGATGCACCCTTTGTACCTACTGCTAACTGTGTCCGCTTAATCCTTATTGTTAGCTCATGTTATATATATATATATGAGCCATACAGGCTGATTCATGAGTCGTGAGCAGGATTAACCTTACGGTTCATTACCTTGTTATTGGTGTTGGATGTAATATTCAAGAGTTAACTCCAAACTGCTGATTGAAAGCGAGTTGAACTAAAACTAGATGAATGAACTAAGTTTTTCATGACACTTTTTGTTGTTTACACACTAAACATACATACTTACCACAAAAGTAAGTAAACGTAGGTACTCGACGGCTTTTAGCTCCCTTACCATAAATGGTCATTAAAGTAATAATTACTTTGTATTAAGCAACGTCTGCGAACGCAATTTACAATTTTATAATTTGAAAGAATAATGATAAAATTCCCACATGGTTGAGCAGAATTGGAACCCACGACATCTCTAAATAGCGGTCAGATCGCTCTGCCAGTTGAGCTATTGATGCCTGATCGACCCCGGCAAATACTTCCAGTATTTATTTCATTTGGTTACACGTCTTAGGGAATTTCGTAGCGACATTTACCGGCGGTATTTATTTCGCGGTGTTCAGAGAGGACGTGGGTTCGAATCCTGCTCGACGCGGGAATTTTTCCATTTTTCTTCCAATTATAAAATTGTAAAGTAATTAAATGAAAATTAATCGCAAATATAAATACAAAAAATGTTGGGTTTTTGTTTGACCTTGCCAAGTGAAGGGTTATTTGCATCTTGGGCTTAATTAATGCGCTTCGCTTGTAGCAACCGTGCTTCAAGCAGAGGGAAAGCGATCTATTGCCGTCTATGACTTTGATTATTATGGATCGGCCTCAAAGCGCCGTGTGCATTTTTATAAGGTGATCTTATAAATATTCATTAGATCTCTTTTATTCTGATCATGCCCCGCTCGACATTCTCGGTGAATTTTCGTATAACCTCAGCGTTTGCTTTTATCTTCCGTTTGTGTGGATTGGCGTGTCTCTCCAATAATAAACGAGAAACGATTTCTGCAATATTTTTTGCTACGCCTATTTAACATAAGCCTTTTTCTTTTTTATTAGAGTACTATACAGGATGATACATGAGTTGTGAGCAGGATTAACCTTACGGTTTCAGTGAATTATAAGCTATTTTTTCATATTAGACTTAACGAAATTAACGTTAAATTTAATTTAATTAAATCTCCTAAATATGAGTTAATTGATACTTAACTATCATTTAAGGATCAATTGCCTCATAGTTAGGAGATTTTAATTAATTTAATTTAACGTAAATTTCCTTAAATCTAGTATGAAATAATAGCGTATCACTCACTGAAACCGTGAGGTCAATCCTGCTTACGACTCATGAATCAGCCTGTATGTAAGTACCTACCTACTCATGAATCATAAAATCAGAGTACCTGGTTTCTTCGCGATTCTGAGAGCTAGGGTAGCCTCCTTCTGGGAAACGATAAGAAACTCTAAAAATGACATACTAAGAGCTATTAGTGAGAACCCTGACAGCCATGTTTTTAGGCACTGGCTTTCTGTGCATCAGAACGAGAACCGTAAATAATACCTATTTAGTTATATTTTACCTATTTTTGTATTTTAAGTTAAGCTAGTTGATAAGATCTATGGGATGTAAATGCCTGCAATAAAACATTTATTATTATTATTTGTGTGTCTTTCCCATCACGGAACAATGGTGTTCCGGACCTTTGGGAGGCGTACGCGGAGCCGAAGCCTACACGCAGAGGCCCTTTCGACAATTTAATGAAATGTAAGTGGTACACCGAGGGGATGTTGCACCTGCCCGAGTTATGGGACGCACGCAGAGGCAGCACCCGCGAGGGTGTATAGACTATTGAGATTTAATGGAATCTAAAATATACTGGACTATTCAGTGAAAGTGGTGGACTAAATACTGGGTTATGGAGAATAAAACTGGACGTCTGCCTAACAAAATGGTAATCAATTTTATTTCCGGCAGACGGTGACTCGCCCACATAAGATGGGGGGCACAAAAAGCGACATCTAAGATGGCTCGAGGGCAACACCGGTATGAGGGCTGGGGGTAGAGAGGTGTCACTGGACTTTAAACATATAGCCAACTCGCCACTTAGGTTTCCACATCTACCCTCGAGAACACAGCTCTCGCGACTCCACTCTGGACGGCCGGTTAAGGCAAGCCAGAGGCGGAGGACTTGGTCGGACGACGGAGTCCCCCAGAAGCGCTCAGGTACGTGGGGTCGCTACTCCCCAACAGCTCGCCACAATTTATTTTGTTGTCGTTTTTTTTCAGATTTAAATGAAATTTGGTGGGTAGGTAGAGTTCCTTATTCTCTTCATTCTTACCCAGTTTCCCAGTATGTTCCACAATTTTTTCCACTGAGTTACGAAATAGTATGTAATTTTAGTTACTCAGTTGGAAAGGTACAAAAGATTTTTGTCGCACATTTGGATTTCGTATCTATATAGCGTAGCGTCTTCTACAAAGCGTAGAAGATACCACTGTAAATGATACAAAATATTATGTTATTTTTTACTGTCTGCTAAATAAAATTAGCCATGTTACACGTATATAACCATAATAGTCTGGTTATGTTTACAAAGGGCCCTGTCGTCACATATACAACAAGACATTTCGGTAGGTATAGGTAACTAGATTCTGGTTACCAACACGTGGCTTTTTTTCAGTAAATGTTCGCAGCTTTATTAAAAACAGAAAACTGTAAGCATGTAATTTTTTTCCGTTGTAGCTTTCTTTTCACTCTGCCAAAAAATAATCTTTTTGTTTGGATCTGAAACTTTCCCAATCCACCTCTTTGTCTTGACGTCATTGTCATCTGCAAAATGTCGGGCCGCAATTATTTTTGTAAATCGAATTTGAGTCGATTGAAATAGATTTATAAGCCTGACTGAGGTAGTTTTTCAAGTCAGTACCTACAATTTTATCTTTGAAAGAAAAATGGAAAAAATCCCTGCGTCGAGCAGGATTTGAACCGGCGACCCCTCTGAACACCGGTCAGGAGATCTATTCGAACGAATTTAATTTACATTTGTATGCGAACTTCCGTGGAAATGTTCAATATGACATGATAATGACGTTGGGAATATGAAGTGGATATGTCAAATGTCAGTTTGGTTTCGAATAGGTCTCCAAGGGATAGTATGCATGGTTGCCATTTTATCGCTTATCACGCTATGCGTCACTTTCGCACATACATACTTGTTAGAACGTGACAGCAACGTCGGTAAACGATAAAAACCCGACCATCATAGACTAGCTGGTTTCAATCCTGCTCGACGCAGACACTTTTTCAATTTTTTTTAACTTAGAATTCTTGGTTTCGTTCGCAGACGTCTCTGATTAATACAAAATTAATTCGGTACCTACAGTTCCGACATAGCCTTTTAACATCAAAGATCATTCAGGTCCCTATTCAATGAATATGTATATTTCGATAATTAATTATTACATCACTTGCAGCTTTGTTGAATAATGTACTACTTGTGATTTTATTGATTCTGATGACCGGTTTAGCAACGATCAAAGCGTCAGACAAATTATACAGGACTGAAACTTTTCTACTAACAGATAGCCACATATGTGTTTCGTGCAATATGCAATAAGGTAAACTTATATCGCACAAAATAAATTTCGGCCATTGTGCAACATTGTGAGGGGTCAAATACACACCGCCGATAATTATTATGAATGTTCGCTGAAATCGAGCTAGCGTTATAGTAAGTGATCCCCAATTTCTGCTATCTGTCGATATCACTAACGTTGTGTTAATGTCTGTCCGTTTTCATAATATTGGCATAATTATGATCCATTGAAAATTACTTAGAAAACTGACCCAGAAGAGTAAAAGATTTATATTTTCTTGTACTTTTATTTACGACTATCTTTTTAGAAGGTGGGCAAGCGGAGCTTTGCTCGGCAGAGCCGACAGGGACAGGGCGACAGGTTGGGCGCCGCGCGTCGGATATTCGTCGGCTGCGGGATTACGGCTGGTAATTCACTGACCGCTCCTCCATCTAATTCCATTTACAACTTACTTGGCGTCGAAATTGTTAACGGGAATTATTAGTGTTCTACGGCAAAGCATGGTATAGAATGTTGGTCGAGGACTAGGGTGCATCAATATATAATAGATGAACAGATAACACTGAACGAAAGACGTTTAAAAATGCGTTTCACTATCTACACCTTTAAGACCACTATTTCTTATATTTGGTTAAAATACCAAATAAAAAGCTCAAACTTATTTTGATCGTAGGTATTGTTTCGACCGTATTTTGAGTAGGTATAAGAAAAGTTTACGGTACCAATTTTGACCCGTTTGGAGCGATAATTAGGTTTCCATACTTACTATTATTTCAAGTTAGAATGTAATAAAAATGATATCGGTAAATCGTTTTTGAAATAATATCTTAAATTTCCTTAGAATAATAAATGTTAAATATTCCGGACAGACTACAATATTTTCAATAATTGAAACAGAGTTTAAAAATGAATAGAGCTCCCATTGTGAACTTTTCAGCGAAACCTTCTGCGCGGATAGGATGATTATGATTCCATTGTTAATGATATCATCATTCGACACTCTCGGACTTAAATAAGTAATAGGTATGTATTACGCGACTGCCTCAACGGCCATCTCAGGCAAGTTGAGAGAAAGTGCGTACCTACTACGTTACCCTTTTCCAAACCTGCTATCCACATCTCCCCATGTAATAAGTTTCGGTTTGGACTGGGGCTCAAAACAAATCGTCGGAAGTACGTTCGTCGTAAAATGTATATTTGCGCAAGCCGAGGGCTATTAGGGTTGGTATGGTTTCTTTCGGGATTCTAACGAGAGGGCTGTTTACTCAGGACCCTCTTCATGTTACTCGACAAACTTTCGTTATTTATGTGTCCCCGTTTGTTGTTGCTGACGAGTGTCGAGTCTCACTGATCGCGGCGGGACCACGACAGGCAATAACTACGCGCGACCTCGCGACACCTCCTCGGTACAAAGGTATTTGTCCCGCACCCGATTAATCCTTCCTTCCCACGTGACACTAAGCTCTATTGAAATAACTTCAACATAAATTAGTGAACATATAAAATAAAAAACATAAAAAATTTGGTGACAATCTCACACAGATCGAATTAGTACCAAACTAAGCAAAGCTTGTTCTATACATAGTAGTTGTAGTACACTACACGACGATATACTTTCTTATATACATAAATACATACTATCGACATTCAACTCAGGAACGAATATTCGTGATAAACACACAAATAATGACCTTACCAGGATTCGAACCCGGGACCTCCAGCTTCGTAGGCAGGGTCAGTAGTAACTAGGCAAGAGAAGCCCAGTATATACTTAAACTAGGTATTGCTACAAATTGTTTGCAAAATTGTAAATATTATTATAATTATTCACTTGAGTTGTAATAAATTGTGTTAAAAAAATGGATTAACATAAGGCTTTCTTGATTTGTTCAAAGCTTATAACTACCGGTTAGACTGTTTTGTAGCTGATAACACCTTACAAGGCCTTGCATTATAAAAATGAGGAACAGCTAGCTATGTGATTAAAAATCCAGAGTTTTATTAGACATTAAAGTTGAGGTCTCAGCAATACTTATAATGAGCGTTTGGCGATAAAGTAGAAAATAAATTGAATTGAAATGGAGTTCACCTCCCGCGCCAGCAACACCAAATATAAAGAAAATAAAGTTTCGAGAACATTAAATATGTTTCAGAAACTTTGTTGAGAAATTTCAAAAGCATTCTTAAAGCCGTAACTCGAGGTTTGTATATTTAAATACTTTCAAATAGCATCACCATTATTTGAACGGAAAGACTACCTACCCTTGTCATCTTACCCGCCCGCGCATAATAGGGATTGTTATATCTAGTCCGCCAAAATAAAGGACAAATCAGATACTAATCCGAACACTATTCCAATCCAATAGGAATATAAAAAGCATCTCACTCTCATACATTTATGTATGCTGCTCGTAAGCGGACAATTCTCTCATCAAGCAATAAGATTCCCATCTAAACTCAATGGGACAGTTAGTGCGTTCAGACAGACATGGAGCCACTTCGCCCACACACAATGTAGGTACGAAGGACAATATCATACACCCACGACTACTGAGTACCTACACGTAGGTATGTAAAGCAAGTACGAATTCTAAAAGTGTCACGGCGGGGAATATGAATTAGCACGGCAACACGTTAATTTAAGTAATGCCAGTAAAGTTATTTCTAAGCTCCTTCTTCCTTGTCTTTTCCCTGCTTATGCCAACCTAATCCCAAGATTTGGCGTGGGTGCTGGTATCAAAACAGCGGCTTCCTTCTGACCTTCCAATTCAGGGGGTAAACATGGCCTTTTTGAGACCCGTTCACTTTCCCCACGATGTTTTCTTTCACCGATAAGCGATTGGTTAATATTAAATGATATTTCGTATATAAATTCCGAAGACGATAGTAGCAGCCGGGGGGTTAAGCCCGCGAGTCCCGCGACTTTATTATAATGAAAAACCTGAGCGCCCAAGCCAAGCTGAGAAAACACAGTAAGTCTAAAAACCACGCGTTTTCGCAGAGATAAGACCACGATGAATTTTATCGTAATCGTTAGTGCCATTTATAAATATTTTATGTCCTTCTTAATAATAATAAATCTATTTATTTGGCTTCATTTGCTCTCTCATATTAAGCTCGTAGATTTACAGTAAAAAAACTGGAAAAGTGCGAGCCGAATTCGCGCACCGAGGGTTCTGTTAAAACTTTTAGTTATCGCATTCATCTATAAATATGATACGGTAAACTGCATTTCGAAGCAGAAATTTTGAATCAATATTGAAGTCACTTGTTTACACGGCATAGAGTTAGTAGGTATGTGAGTTTGGTTCTCGTTGATAAATCTTTACCACGTAAACCGATATTAATTTCTTAAACTTTATTTAAAAGGGGGTATGTACTAATTGATAGGTATTATATGAATTTAAAGAAAAGAAATACATTTTGAGGTGGTTTATTTTCAAATGTAGTTCAGAAAAGTTATTTTTTATTAAAAAATATTAATGAACATAGCGACAAAGTTATAATTTCTCGTACTATTTATGTTGATATTAACGATGTGTATAAATTTCATATTTTTCCTTCGTTAACTTCAGAGGAGGATGGTAATTTTTTTTCATTTATCTTCAAAAATCTAATTATTTTCACTGTAAAATAATTACAAAAATATGTTTTAGAATGTGCAAATGAAGCCCTTTTTTATTGATACCCCACATGCTCTAGTTACTGAATTTTAATTTTTTCCCGCCCATGATATCAATATTTTTTTCATAGTAAATAAAAATATGTGTCTCATAATTTTACTTTGTATGCGTTTGGGTTAGTTAGCCTTCTTTGTCACTTAAGTAGTTGCCGGGATATTTAACGATGTAACAGACAGACAGACAGAGCGTCGCCATAAGGATTCCTTTTTTTACAATTTTGCTACGGAACCCTAAAACCGCCGTATTACGTAGGTAGGTATTATGTTAGCATCGCTTCACTTTATTTAATCATATATCTTAGGAATATAAGTTTTTGTACAAATATTTCCATTTTTATCCAGATTTATATCCAAACTAGAAACCTACATAGTCTCGTTCTCGTAAAGTTAATAGAATTTCTCTAAACTAGACTTATTGCATAATTATTGTACCTAAATTAACCCACGTGAATAAGATAAAAACCATCAAATCGGCGTGGCAATAAACATTTCTTAGCTTATAGGTACTGTCGCGTTGAAAATTGCATGGGCAGTTTATTAATGAATTCATTAATAAATTGCCCATGAAATTTCGAACGCGTGTGTACGTCACGTCAGTCGGGTAAAAATAAAGCTGTTTTGAATATAAAATTGTCGGCGTGGTGTATCGATACACACTTATTTACTCTGAAAATTTAATTGGTTACCTACTTTTAAGGGGCTACATCAATCATTTGATGGATCTATCCATTGCTACCTTCGCAGCAACGTCGAAACATCACGATAGGTGCGAAGCTGTCCTCCGTGCTGTGATGGATGACCTGCCCGATAGCTTACAATAGCTTTTATTCACTTTAAAAGCTTGCTTCTGTTATATTGCCTACACTTATCGCCGTTAAAGAAAAGCTACCTAAGCTGTTTTCGGAATAATATAATGTATTCTGAGTATAATTAAATAAGGAACTTAAAACCTTACTTCTTAATCGCATCTTGTTAATAATCATTAGACTGGCAATGAGATTGGCATAAGGACATAAGCATAAACCTATCGTAATTGCAATGCAACAGGTACTCTCCGAGGCGCGCGTCGGAAGCTGGTAAATATTGGCTACGTTGATCCCTCCGGATACACCCGGTATCGTCAGGTGACACCTCATCGGCTGCGAACTGCGATCTGTGATACGGCGGCCCGATAACACAGGACCGTATTTAGTGTGGCTGCGTCATAATAGAATAGCAATTTATATTTTCCTTATATGCACTAATGTATCCGTGCGTTAGCCAATGCTTGGATTCCAGACAGCTGTAAACCTCTATTTCGAGAATTTAATGTTTTGCCTTTACCGTGTATGTACATTAAAAAAGTTTGCTTGTTTGTAAAAGAGCACCCCGAACTCTTTAAAAAGAGGAGTGATGTGTTTGCGGGGAATCAAAGGGCGCAATACAAGGATTTGTTATACCAGCCCCCTTCTCGTTCTTGTGTGTATGATAGGAATGCATACAATATGTGTATAGTCATTTTCAACAGCCTTCCTAATGAGCTGAAACACATAGAAGGAAATCAATTTAAAAATAAGATTACAAAGTGGCTCTCTGAAAATTGTTTCTATAGTGTAAGTGAATTTTTAGATTATAGAGTACTGACAAGATAGAGTAATTTTGAATTGGGACATAATTTTTATATGACATTTTAATATTTATTATAGTTAGGTACCTTATAACATTTAATAACAATAGCGACATCCACTTTGGAATCATTAGTATTAATAATTATTGACTTTATCATTTGTTTTGCTTAATGTTTATATGTATTTTCCTTATAGATTGCATGACTGGGTAACTATTTTTACTTTATGTTAATTGAATTGATTGACATTTATTTATCAATTTATTTTCTTATTGTTGAGTAATTTATTTAAAAACACATTTCTAATTAATGAGAAATTCTATTGTTAATTTTAATATTGTTCATTATTTGCATGTCGTGTCTGCGACTGAATACTGATACATTAAAATATATCCTGTCACCTTTGTAAATATTTACGTATTCTAGCAAATAAAACATTCTGATTCTGATTCTGATTCTGATTCTGATTCTAATAACCCACTTCAGTTCGTCCCATATCTTTAAAGGATACAATATGAATGCTTATTTGGTAAAATAACGAGACGGGAATTCTTTGCCTTATATCCGAAATTGTTGTACTATTACAATATTCCGAAGGATCACGCGTTACGAATAATAAAGACAGAAAAATAGTAGGTAGTTTACTAGCGTCACTCAGGTGCCAAGAAATATTATTCATAGGGAAAGTGGATTAGCGGTTTAAAATTTCGATGGAAGAAGAACTAGGTTGTAGAGTTGGAAATTTATTACGATATCAATCAACTTTCCAAGGAACATTTACCTATTATTTTAGATGACACACGTAAGAGATTTTTTTTAGTTTAGAATAAATAAATAATAGATATTGTGGAACGATCTTACACAAATCGACCTAGTGCCACGGTAAGCTCAATAAGGCTTGTGCTGTGGGTACTAGACAACGGTATACATAATGGATAGAGACATCTAAATACTTGAATACATAGAAAACATCCATAATTCAGGAACATATTTTTGATAAACATACAAATAAATGCCCTGAGCAGCAGAAGTAAATGCAGTAAAATTGCTATCTTATAGGCCGCGCAGAAGTTCAGACGAGCAGGAGCCTAATCCAAATTACAAGCCTAACTTTCATGGCGCACTAACGGCCGCAAGTTGTAAGGATTAAGTAAATTCGTGTCGTATAAATAAAAAATAAAGTTGACGGCCCACGGAGGCTAGCCACGGTAAGTGAACCGTTCGCAGAAAACGATAAACTAAACGTTAATAATACACAGAGATGATTACGTGACATTTGTCATTCCGATACATGTTCAGTTAGGTCCACTTGTACCACCCAGGGTTAGCCCCTAACCCGGAGTTATGCTGTCAAATTCCATACATAAAAACGCTTAACTCCGGGTTATGTGGCTAACCCCGGGTGCTGCCCTTGGTTGGCTAAGGCCCTGGGACGAAACTGTACGGATTCCATTTCGGCTACGGAATGTTTGCCGCGTGGTGGATTTATCATAATAAATAGCAAATATGTTTGGCGTGTGGCTGCGGAGAGCGGAGGACAACACCTCGCACGTGTGCGGTTGTAATTACTGCGCCGTTCCAGGATGTGATTGCATTCTTACCATTTTGTAGGTTGAGCGTCGGGAGATAGTTGAAGGATGCAAAGCAATCTGAAAAGAAAAACAAATTTGGTTAAAAAAATAAAGTACTTACTTAAAGATACTTGGACCATTTTATGCCCCCCTCCCCCCTCTTTGAACATGGGTATCTTTATGTGTTTTCTACCACATTTCTTCCCGAGAGCTCCATGAAAATCATATGGTTTAGACGCTCAATCGTCCAGAATAACAAAAGCAAATGTGGACAAATAATGTTACGGTACATTTTACGGTTTGCAAACAAGACGATATTATACAAAAAAAAAACGGCCAAGTGCGTGTCTGACCACGCATAATGAGGGTTCCGTACCGTCATACTATGCAAAAATTGTTCAAGCAAAAGGGCGAAAGTGCCTTCACAATATAAAGGTATATACGACCTTTTGTAAAAAATATTCTTTTGGCAAGAACTAAAAACCGGCTAAAATAATTTCCGTGGAAGTTCTTCTTATATCCTATCTTCCTGTTTTTTTTTACATTTTTTGGACCGGCCGTTCTTTTTTTTTTTTGACAACTTTGGTATATGCAAAACTAAGTAGCGGCACACAAAATACACCTCTAGCTGTAATATCATTACAATAGGCTTTATAGCTACTGAGTAAAACCGTTCTGACATACGGACGGATGGACAGACGGACTGGACGAAGTTATAAGGGTTCCGTTTTTGCCATTTTGGCTACGGGACTTTAAAAAATCGTACTATGCAAAAATACGACATGTTACCCATGATAGCTGACTTTAAAATCGAATATCGATCGACCTGCCAATCGACGGTTTAACGCCATGAATGTCCGTTAGGCTTTGGTTTTTAGGTGATTCTTTTATCTGCGTCCCTCATCCCTCTTGCTTCAAAAGTTGACGGAAACCCAAAATATATATACATTTTAAATGCTAAATTGGGCAATTAGAACTCTTAGCTATAATATCTTTTGGCAGCATATCAACCTTTTGTTTATTTAAATCGTACCAAAGAGTCAGTAAAATGGTCTCAAATTAAGATATATTACGCTTGTCCAAGACACACAAAGTATAGAACCAAAATAGTCTTACACTATTGTTGCTTTTTGTACCACTTTTGTTCCTTTTTGTTCCAATGAATTATAACTGGCTATTTCCATACAAACAAAAAAAGTGGGAGGACAACTTTGAATTACTCAGTAAATAACAACTTTGAATTTGCAGTACTGTACGACGAGGGTCACAACGAAAACGCCAATGGGCCGTTCTCCTTTTTTACCGACAATGAAACGCGATTTTCTTGAATATTCGGATTTTTGATCATGTGTAAAATGATAACGGTCGAAATTATTAAAAAATAAACATGTGTTTAAAGTAGACTTTGTTATTTCAATGTCGGTAATGTATTTTTCTTTTCAGTGGTTTTATAGAAAACACCGTGACAGAGTTGCCCTTATCAGCGAAAACAGCCTTCCGGTTAACCACTCTGTCACGGCTTTTTGAGTTAAATAATAACACAAAAAGAACAATCAAACTCTAAAGCAGACACTTTTCAGCGCGGAGACAGCTCATTGTCGCTAAAAAAGTAGAACGGCCCCAATATTATTAATACTGCATTTTCTTCTGTACATTTCTTATTAGACATAAGAAGTGCATTCATTTGTATCACTGAGAAATTACATATTCTTTAGGGTTCCGTAGTCAACTACGAACCCTTATAATATGAGTCGTAAATGCTGCGTAGATACTCCGATCCTTTTTTCTAGTTATGGTCGTGGTATCTAGTTAAACCCCTTCTACGTATAGATTCGCTTATTGTGGCGGACGGTTTACTACTGAACCCTATACTGAGCGTGGCTCGACATGCTCTTGGCTGTTTTTTTATTAGGTTAGGCATATCCCTAACCGTGTTTTTCACGATCGCCATGTTCGCCATATTCCATATCTGATTCCGGATGTGTGTGCCGACCCTAAGCGAGAATTATCGCATTCCTTTTTACACAGCTATCTCACGGATTATCCTGTCATATGCTAAGAAACGGTAACAGACATTGAAAAGGTTAAAAAGTTAAAATATCGTTCGTATATCGTTCTAATATCGCATATCGTTCTCAGATATAGGCAAGTACCTAGATAAAATTTCGATATTAGATGTCGAGGTGACCGACCAGATCATAAAACATCAGGTATAAAACATGTAAGTTTTCGCTATCATTAGTGCTATTAAATATCAAAAATTGTATTGTGGAAACGTATTTTAGATATTTATTTATGTTAATATAGTATAGTCCGGCGGTTCCTGTCTCTGCGGCCCTAACCACCGGCAGCCTGGGCCCTGCTCCGTTGCCGGCGGCACTCTAGGTTAGGTTTTTTATAGTGTGTTTATGTTTTATATTTTTTTTTTGTATGTTGTTTTATATTTTACTTTTATAGACATATTGTAAAAACCTAACTTAGGAATGAAAATAAATAAAAGGAATAATAATAAATACATAAATAATTTTTGTGGGACAATCTTACACAAATCGAACTAGTACCACGGTAAGCTCAATAAGGCTTGTGTTGTGGATACTAGACGACCGATATATATAATAGATAGACATATAAATACTTAAATACATAGAAAACATCCATAACTCAGGAACAAATATTCGTGATAAACACACAAATAAATGCCCTGACCAGGATTCGAACCCGAGACCTCCTGCTTCGTAGGCAGGGTTACTACTACCAACTAGGCTAGGAGGCCGTCAGAAATAATTAATATTTTCTCATATTCGTTTATTTTTGATGGGAAGCCTGTTTCCTTCTTACATACGATCTTTAACCTTCAACCAATGATATCATTCCAGATTTAGGAAACTTTGAATCCCAATGACCGAATAACTGAGCCAGTCGTCGAGTCCAGGTTTTTGTAAAATCATCCTCTTGATAGTTCACACAAGGTACAGATATATATTAATATATATATTTATTTGTAAGTATATATGTTTACTTCTAAATGTATATATGTAAGTTTATATATTTATATAGCTAAGTATGTTTCTATTACCTACTTCAGTAAATCATGTCCGTTTAATTCAAAGACCCGATGGTTTAGCCCATTGAATTGGTTGACTGGTAGAGAATTCCTTAAGGCATTAAGTCTGCCATCTGTACCACTTTTATTGTGCAATAAAGATTAAATAAATAAATAAGACCCGAATTAAATACACTGTTATGAAGCTATTGTTGTTTTTTTCTACACGCGTCACAAATGCCTATGTACCATTTTTTATGACTTCGCTTAGAATTATGTACCTATTCATAATGTTAAACAGTAATCCATTAATTTAAGAAACATGCATTAAATATTACCCCTTAAGTTATGAAATGATTACGACCAACGTTTTCAATCATGGCCGCTAAGGGTGGACTGGCACTTAATTGATCGCGTAGCCTATTCAAGGACCAAATTATACGGTCGTCCAAGAACTCACTTCAACAAGTGATTGACATGACCACATAGCCCACAAATTTCGACGGTTCAATCTGTCTTACTATCAAAGTTAAACTTGTTATTCAGGTTGAGCCGGAATAATCGTCCAACTTAAACCAAGTGTCCCTGAATGTATTGAAAGAAAAAATTAAAGGAGATTTATCCACCACAGTTTTTTTATTATGCACACGATACCTAGTTAAAATACCCCCATATTTAAAGGTGGTAAGTTCATCCTCTTTGGCAACCGAATGATTATTTATGTGTATGCTCCAGAGGCCTTACCAGGACGTCTTACTTAACGCGATTCAGTTGGCAACCTACACTGAGTCGTTTCCATACAACTGAGCCTAAACTAAACTGAATCGCGTTAAGACAAACATGGTAACGCCCCAGTAATGCAATTCTTCACAAAAATTTCATGAAGATCTGGTTGATACTTACGTATTACTTATACAAAACTCCCTGAATATTTAAAAGACATGCATCAAGTTGTAATCATCAAGATGTACTTATCATCGGCCCACTCATGTAAAAGTTAAATTGTATGCAAATGTATTTGAAACACTGTTAAAAGTAGGGTCGAAGTTGCGAAACAGCCTTTCGGAAAGAAGGCAAACTTTCCCGCCACTCCTGTTGCTCGTTTACTTGCTATCACCTGACTGTCTCGGAGCATCTAAAACAAGTGATTCAACCCAATAATGATAGATAAGTAGCAAAACTACTTATACTCGAGAATAAACGCGCTAATAAGACAGTACATCTTCGACTAATATTAAACCAATGGTTAAAACTCACGTATTTTTAAACAACTGTTTTTAAGCAGAAACGTCTGCAACCGATTCCAAATTTCTTAGAATGAAAGGACAAGTGGACAAATTCTTGACCTCGGGCGGGATTCAAACCCACGACTCTGGGATACACGCCCATTGCTCTGCCACCTGAGCTGCCGGGACCACACCCTTGGCCACGAATTGGCGTCGCGTGGTCTTGGTAGCTCACATACCTATATCATATTGCAACTGGCAATCATCATCGAACAGATTTCTATCACACCCGAGAGGCGGTCAACACTGACTCGATAAATTGCATATGTAGTAGATATTCCAATATTTTATTGTGTTCATCGGCATTGCCTACACAAAAAACGTAAGTACACTCCTACCGAGAGAGATTAAAAAAATAACATTTTTATAGTCACATATTCATTAAGTGCACGTTTAATATGTTCTTATGTTAAGATTAATGAAAACGGGTCGTAAATAAATCAAAATAAAAAGGCCTGGTATGCAGTCTAAAAAAGTACTGCTCTACCAAGTAAATGCGCCTGTCCATAACTGCGTCGAAATCCATCGCAAACATACATCATTGTGGTTTTGAGTTGTTTGGCCCTGACCGACTACCATCTCCTCCCCAATTAAAAAAAAAGTGGTAGGACGATTATTTTCGACGCATATCAAGTTACAAAAAGCTGTGACTGAATATTTTTTTTAAGAACTGAAAGAATCTTTTTTTTAAATGAATCTTTATGTTAGAGACAAGATGGAAAACGTGTATATAGCTCGGTCTGAATACAATGTAGAGAGAGAGAGAGAGAAATATATACAGTAAGTGTAAAATATCTAACTACCTACCTCTACCTACCTATAATCTAAAATAGGTCCTTGGGGCATTGTACCTACCTAGGATGCTGGCGGCATTTCCTCGTTATATCGCAATGCTGACACGTTGTGCGAGGAAGCCACCAGCTCTTTGGTCACCAGTAACATCAACCAGACGTTTCGCGATTTCTGCAAAAAACTTGCGTGCGCTGGGACCCCATGAGTTTCCACCCCGAATGGGACAAAAAGGTACTCTCTGCCCAGGTTTATTTAGACTAAATGCGTTCTTTTAAAAGTCAGGTTCTAAATTTTCCAATTCACCCTCATAAGTATATGTGTATACAGTGTCCAGTTTTATTATTTTGATCGTACGTTATATACTAACAAGCGCTCAGCGCAAAAAAGTGCAAGCGGCAGTAGTCTGATACAAATTACGCAACTTATATCACAGTCACTCAACAATACGTATTATAATAGCATTGAAAATTACGTGCCGCCATTTCAGACAATACAATCTTGATGATATAAATGGTACGTGTTTTGGGCGCACCAGCACAGAGCCAGCCTAAATTCGTCGCAGTAATCCAATCTGCATCGATATTCTGTATATCCAACTGATTTGCCTACCCCATGTTGTGATTAATTTGAATTATAGGCTACAATTCTGATTAATTTACATTAATGAAGCAATTCGCAAATAAACCGCATTAGGACGCGAGATGCTTGCACAGTTAGTTACAAATAATTTATCCGCGGCACTTCTGTGTCGTACTATTTAAAATAAAGCATTATTTCAGGATTTATTTATTTCAGGACAGGCCCATATTTGAGTTAGTACGTAGGTTATTCAAAAATACTCGGTATGGGTATGAATCTAATCATATCCTGATAAATTGTGATTGTTGGTCGTATCATGTCAATCAACAAGTACCTAAATACTGGGATGTGATTCCTTGTTTTGATGTAATCGGTAAAAAAGACTGTTGGGTAACAGATACAAATATTAAAAAAAATATATTTATATGAACATTTTGATGATGTTAGGACCGACTTCGTCCGAAACCCGGAATGGTAGTCAAAAAACTGGTAGCAAAATTGAAACTAACGTTCATTATGATTACCTAGAATAAAAATTGATATTCGTAAATTATAATTTTTTGATACAAGTATTCTGCCTAAGTTGAAGGTGAAACTTGTTAATGATGAAACAATTTTCTTGTTTATTTTATTAGATTTTGTGGACAAAGACCACATAAATGTGGTTAAAAAACTTAAAAAGGTCAATGCAAGAGAAGAAGACAAAAAGAGCTGAAAAAAATAAACAAATTTGGTGTTAAGTCTGTTCCTCAGTACTAACTGATACCCACAAGGATGCTGCACTAGATTTTGAGCTCAAACCAGTAACTCGAAATTGTGAAATCAAATCCAAGTATATGATATTAAATATATAAATTTTACAATGAAATTGCTGTTAAAGTTAAAGATTACTGCTGATAAAGTTAAAAAATTGGACAACTTTTGTATAGAGGTATGGGACATGACTTTTCTATTTAATAGTAAAAAATATATGATTCAATTCACTTTGGACTTTCATAGTCATACCGAGTATTTTTTGGAACACCCAATACAATAACAAAAATAAAAATACAATTAAAACTAAAAAACTAAAGCTAGTATAGCGTAGCGGGCATAGATCTATCAAACTCCACTAGAGTGATATGGTCTGCATCTTGTTTGAAAATGCTCCAAAATCTTAAGACTGGCAACAAGGTTATTTGTTATATGAAGTCGAAAGCCTTCACGTACCTTAACTTCATGAAGTACTTATGAGAACAAAATGACAAAAGACATTACCATCTAATTAGATCTATGTCTAAGGGAAGTCATAAACGAATAAATATAATGAATAATCGGTATTATATTATTTATGCTTTTAGTCTGTGTAAAAGAGTTTTCTTGATATTTTTTCATTTATATTCGATTCGTTAGTTGCAGCATTCATTTATCGCGTCGTGCATTCTGCTTACGGGTACGGAAGCGTAAAGTTACGTGCCATGCCACATTGTCGGGCCATTTATTGTGCATCGCAATACTCATCACATTTAAAATATTGAAAGCTCATTTTTATTATATTTATTACAGAGTAATATTTAAATTTTACTTAACTTATACATTAATTATTGATTCGTGTGTATACCAGTTATTCGTAGGTTTCCCAACGTTAATATATCTATTACTTATCATGCTCGTGGTTTAAAATATTTCCATCTCATTCTCGTAAAACTGATCCTGTAGCTTAGCACCGAGTAGCGCGCTCGAGATTCAAGATGATTATTCCAGAATAAACAAGTAATCTTAATACAATGATGCTGCAAATGTAGCTATGAGTAGGAAAAATTCTAATGCTCGTTGCCACTCCACACTTCTCATGCAATGCCTAATCATCTGCAGCCAAACGAGAGACAAGCAGGTTTGTTATATTATTGTTTAGATCTATTTCATTTTTATCGTAATAACGAGAAAATGCCGCCAGCATCCTAGGTACAATGCCTCAAGGACCTACTTTAGATTTAAGGTAGGTAGAGGTAGGTAGTTAGGTAATTTACACTTTCTGTATATATTTCGAGAATAAATGATTATAAAACATTATGTTTATAATAAATAATCCAGTTACTTTAAACATTCGCCGCGTGCATCAAATCCGCCGGCCGGATTTTTTTTCACTTGTTTATAACGTTAGCCCACGGAATTATGCAAGTTTGTGACCTCGAGCGCCGAACGCAACTCAGTCAAGAAAAGAAAAAACTGCAAACATTTCGGAGGATTTTTGTTTCTTAAGTTCAAATAACAAACGTAGCTTTAAGGGCATTCCTTTTTATAAAACCTCAAAAGAATATTCAATTTCGAACAATTCGAGCTACCTTGCATAATCGTAGTTCTTATAATTTTCGAGAAATAATGCTTTAAAAAATGTCACTTTTTCTGATCATAATAAAACTTTCAGTTTTCAGTTTAATATCGCCTCAATCAATTCTGCAAAGAAAAAAATGCAATAATTTGATTTCGTCTAATATATATTCGGCAATATAACGTTTATAAAATGCAGTTTACATTTTACAAATTTAGACTAGATTTTTTTTTTAGTTTTTGAAGTTTATTTAAAAAACTGTAGGTTTTAGACATTAGTTGCTATAAATTTTCAAAATAATAATCAAATTGTAACAATTTGAGCTCCCATGCATCGCCCTTAGTTTTATTGAGATACAAGGCTTCAAAATTTGCATCAAATCTTTGGGTTTAGCTAAAGTTTCCAACTAAATAATGGCATAAATGTTCACTAAAAAAAAAACAATTCACGAACAAAATAAATGTTAATTTTGGAATAATTTGACCTCGCATCCATTAATGAAAAGCTTGTAGTTTTAGGTACACGAGAAATGCCTTTTTTTCTGGACATAGTCTAATTTTGCGTTTAGTTAAAGAAATAAATATCAGCACAACCGTTTTTGCAATGTAAATAATACTAATATGATATTTAAGCGCATTTGATACACTTTTATTTAAATGCTAACTGATGTTAGTAAACCCTGTAATTGTATAAAATAAAACAGAAAACGATTTTTTTTTAGTTTATTTAAAAAGCTTTACTCAGAAACTATTGCGCTGAAAGAGACTTCTCTAATCCCATGCTGTAGCAAATTTTCTGAAAAAACTCTCTAAAAATGCACTGTCAAAAACTAGTCCAAAAAGTTACTGGTATTTGTTTTGCTTTGAATAGATTGCCTCGCTAGGCGGCAAAATAGCCGAACGGATATGTGACGTATTTTGTTTAATTTTATTCTCTCTGTTCGAGCGCCAAGATACTTAACTCGTCTAAAGTGGACGCTTTTCTCTCGGTTAATAATCTTCTTTTAAGTAAAGTAATAAATGTTTCAGAAAAAGTTGTTTCATTAAGTAAATGATTAAATACATACCTTGTAATTATTCAATTACGATTGGCAAGTCTTAAGACGAAGAGAAACGAGCTACTTATCAATTCGAAACTTGCGACACTTCTGTATTCAGCATGTAAGTAACATAGTACTTACAGCTAATTCAAAATAGAACTGGCAATTTTGTATTCCCTATGCTCGTGTTAACTGAATAAACGATGAGTTTCGTGGAAATCGAAATAGCCATGAGTGGCAAACGGAAGCTTACCTCGAGTCTCATATACGCTCGTGATATTTAATACCTAATTTTGAATTTTTTGCAATTTTACTGAACAAGTAGAAAATTGGTACGTGCATTAAAATTTCAACTTGTTCTGTTAAATTACTAAATTGTCCTCATTTGCACAATATAAATATTACCATTACCTACTTAGTTCCCTAATGTGGTAGTTTCGGCTCAGCGTTGATTAGTCAGTCAGTCACCCAAGACCCAGGGCATACACATTTAAGTATATATTTATAGATAGATAAGTCTGGGGAGCACTCAACTTAATCAAATCACCCGAAAGATATAATTAACCTTAAGTTGCTCTGATTACCTTATGCGTTGTAGGTACATAATCGAAGTAGATTAAAGAATGAATAACCATCTAAGAAAAATATATTTGTGATAAATAAACAACTAGATTCCCTTATCGGGATGTAAACCCAGTAGATCCAGCGCCATATATGTCCCGGTTATGATGACTAGGGTAAGGAGGAAAGATTGTTCCAAGTTTAATGTACATCTCTCACTCGTCCTTTAAAAAATATCACACTTTAATCGTTAGGATAATAATGATGTAATATGGGAACTATAACACCAACACATCACTAGTTACTGGGTAAGCCGAGACAAATGTGACTTTTATTATTTAATAGAATTGTAATTAGATTCGAGAAAGGGATGCGCAGGCATTTCAAGTTACAGCCGCTGACGCGGTGGACACTCACGATTACGGTAACAGATTAGTTCGTGCCGAGACCTGACGTTTGTGAAGGAATAACCTCACACAGATATACACGCGAACCATTTTTCGTTATCACAATATGCGTATACCGAATAAATAATGAAATTCATGTTTTACATACTCGTACATAGAAATATGATTTAAATTACAGAAGATACCATTGTTCACAAAATGTTAACAAAATACTGATATTTCTCGTAACGCCCGTAATTTTACGAGGAATATCAGGGGCCTTACCACGACGTCTTACTTAACGCGATTCAGTTAAGGTTCTTAAATATGCTCAGTTGTATGGCAGCGAGTCAGCTTAGGTCATCAACTGAACCGCGTTAAGACATCATGGTAAGGCCCCAGTAGGTGTTACGATGAGCTCTATTGGTAATAATAGTACATTATTGCAGAGGCCGGGAAACCGAATTTCGTGGATGAGTATTTTTTGTCGGACGAAGCGAAGCTGAGTCCGACAAATTACATACGAATCCACGAAATTCTATTTCCGTCCGAGGCATATATAGTGCTTTTCTCCAAACATGAAAGGAAATAAAATGTATTCTTGCATAAGATTTGAAAGGAAAAGTAAGGTTCCCGCCTAATCTTTTTTTTTATGCACGGTTGTGTTCATGAAAAAAGTTAAAATGTCTTTAGTTTTATTAAGCCGTATCTACACGACCTTGCACAGTGAGCCGTATGCAACTCGCGATAGAACGAGACAACCAAGCATTTGATCTCCTTCTCTCTAGAACTACTACACTACTACAATGCCAGCCCAGGCGAGGCATTTTTAAGCACGATATGATCAGATTGATAATTTGATGTCAATCAGATTGTCTCGTCTGTGCAGACTGTTTGGTCGCGGCTAAAGTATATTTGGCTGTTTGCAATATTGATAGTCCAAATATTTATTTAAAAAGTAAAAAACAATACAGTAATGGATTTTAGTACAACTTCCTGGCCGCTAAAACCGTAAAATAATGAATTCGATTTTTTTTAATTTGAGTCGGTACATAAGGAGGTTCTTTTCGTACCAATTTTGCTACATTAATGTGAACATTTCCGAACATGTTGGAGAAAACATATTTAGTGTTCACCTTTGTTTGTTAAACCTTAATATCAATAAAATTAGTGTGGGGGAAGCATTCTTTGCGTGGAACCCCCGGGTGGCGAGTCCGACTTACACTTGACCGGTTTTTTAATGTTTTTGCTACTTGTATAATTGTGTTCTACTCGGCTATGGTCAATTAATATCTGTAATGCAATTAATATCGGATGTTTCATAATTGCATGCGGCACGACAAGTACTACGGTAGGTGCAAAATAATTATTTCGTCCATGTAATTATTTGAAATTAATGAAATGTGGATGCGGGCTGATTTGATTAAGTATCAAAGTACCATTGAACCTCGTAATTCGGAGATATTGATTCCATTTTGTAATACTCAACCATGCACAATTATTTGTGTACATTCGACGGGTAATTTCAATTACTACGAATTGGGCACATGATATACGGTTAGATTAGATAGGTAGCTTTTCTCTAAATTTCTTCGCAACCGTAATTGGCGTGTTTATATCCAGGTTTCGGCTTCCGAATTCCCGCTTCTTGTTACTTTTAACAGTAGAAATGTTAACAGATGTTCAATCAGTGTGTAATGGTATAATGACCCCATGTTCAAGATCAACATGATAGTGTGTCCCAAATATTTAGCTACGCGATCTTGATAAAAACATAGGCATCCAAATACATTGTAATAGATATAGAAATAGTTACCATAGTGATATTGGTGGTACAATACTACTCGTACTAAAATATTTTTAAGGAAAAACAAACCGACTTCACTTGGCTTCACTTTCAGTAAAAGTGAAATTTTAATTAGTTTGGGTTAGCCAGTTTACTTCAAAAATATCCAATTCACCACATGTGTGCCTTTGAAAATTGAGTAGCTTTCTTAATGTCTCATGGCTTCCATCATTACATCTGAAGTAAAATCAAACGGAACTACCTTGTAGACCTCTAAGGTCGCAAGCAAAATAACAATGTCTCAAATTGGATGACAGACTGGAAATTATCGAGCAGTTCCACTATGCCATCCATGATCTTCAACATCAGATCCACTCCACCAAAATGATGGCTTCAGTAAGAAAATGCCTAAGCTAATTATGAATAGTCCCCAATCACAATCCACGTGCCGTTCACATTTGAAGAGTTCTCTGAATTCCTTAAGAAATCCATCATCAGAATAGAAATCAAATCAAAAAGATGAATGTCACAACTCGGATAATACGTAGAGCTAGGTTTTTCGACCAGTTTCCCCGTGCCATCCCTGGTCTTCATCATCAGGTCCAACAAGGCCCTCACGTGCCCCGACGTAGATCTGCCCGCATCGGTGAACTGGTTACGATTCGGGGAACTCTTTGGAGAAACCGAAGATTTGTGTGTACAATTGCAGACGAAATGTTGACGACCGGTTGGCGTAGTTGGTAGTGACCCTGCCTGCTAAGCCGATGGTCCTGGGTTCGAATCCCGGTAAGGGCATTTATTTGTGTGATGAACACAGATATTTGTTCCTGAGTCATGGATGTCTTCTATGTATTTATGTATTTGTATATTATATATATCGTTGTCTAAGTACCCGTAACACAAGCCTTATTGAGCTTACTGCGGGACTTAGTCAATTTGTGTAAGAATGTCCTGTAATATTTATTATTATTTATTATTCTCTTTATTTACGTCAATTCTTAGGCTAGGTTATTTATAATATGATTATAAAAGTAAAATACAAAAACACATCGTCGTGGTCGTGCCACGCTCTATTGGGATCGATCTATCCTCACGGACAGGACTATTGTAGCCAATAAGCCTGACATCGTGCTGGTTGATCGATCGCAGCGTCGGGCCGTGCTCGCCGACGTTACCATCCCCCATGACGAGAATCTCGTGAAGGCCAAGAAGGCCAAGTCCAGTAAGTACCTAGACTTGGCTCACGAGATAACCGCCATGTGGGATGTTGACTCGACGATCATTGTCCCGATAGTCGTTTCAGCGAACGGTCTCATAGCGAAGAGTCTCGACCAATATCTTGAGAGACTCGCTAGGTGGCTGGATCAAGGGTCAGATGCAGAAGGCGGTAATCCTGGACACGGCGCGTATAGTCCGGCGGTTCCTTACTCTGCGGCCCTAACCACCGGCAGCCTGGGCTCTGCCCCGTTGACGGCGGCACTCTAGGTTAGGTTTTTTTATAATATGTTTATATGTGGTGAAACAGACTGCTGTTAAGATCGCAAAAAGGTTTCCACTGCAGCAGTGTACATGTCGGGGGTAAAGATGCGCATTCGTTTGAGTACAGATGGATTGTCAATACGATGCCTGAGAAGTAGACAGTAATGGATGGCCAGCGTTTGCTTACGCTTAAACTCTAGGGATTCGAATGCCACCATTCCTAAAACAAACGATGAGGGAAATAATGCCAGGGAATATTACTTAAGTAGCTATTGTATTATTTAAGTAGTTAATTTACTGCTTAAAGTTTTCATCGGTATAATTTCGGGTATGATGAAAAACATTATGTGTCCCACGGGCGGTACACACCCCGCCCTTAATACACAATGTACTATTGCAGAGCACAAAAACACGATGTGATTTATTCCTTTACGTGAACTTCAAAAGATTTTTAATAAAACTATTATTTTTAACTCTGCTTAATCTGCTGAATCTCTGGATATGGTGGAGAAATTCGGGGCCATCGGGGTCTCGGTAGCTCAGTTGGCAGATCGATGGTCGTGTATCCGAATCTCGGACCCGAGTCCCACCCTAGGTCATTTTTGCAATTTTCCTGTCTTTCTAAGCGGTTTTCAATAATTTACATACTAGTTATGTAAAACGTAGATAGACGTTTTTATTTCAAAGAATATTACGGAAAATAAATAAATGCGACAATAAAGCTTCGACAAATCGGTAAACAAGACTTGTTAAGGTAAGAAAGAAGCATTGTATTCCAAGAAGAGAGAAATTCAAAGAAGCAACTTAAATACTAGTATTTAAGTTGGAATGCTCAACAGTAAAATGAACACGTTAAGGCCCCGTTCAAGCATCGATTGGACAGTTCTCGTATGAACCTCACGTATTTGGGATGTTTTCCGCCAAACTTGCTGTCGATATTTCACCCTGCCATCGACATGCGAAAGGTATCGGAATGTAAATATCATAATGGAAATCGTTATAATTATATTATGTATCACATCAAAAACATTAGGTAAGTATATGTAAAATGACACAAGTCTCGCTCCGCATTTCTTATGCTGCAATAGTATTTTTGCTACTCGCCGACTTTAATCTGCCAATTACGAGTACATAGACAAAACTATAAGCTCATACTTTTCGATATTAGACAGTCCAACTCAACTATAATATCTCATTTCGATACGCTGTAGGCAACTATAATAGAACTTCATACAAATTCTATACTTATTTGCGATGCCGCCTGGGACTTTGCCTAATAACAGTTATTATACAATCGTGATATAATGAAGAGTTTTTCAGTCGAGTACCGTGTTTAGGCCACGAAGCTTGCTGAGTGGCCTAAGTAAAGTACGAGATTGAAAAACTTAATTATATTACGATTGTATACAATACTTTTTCTACGAGTCATCATCATCATCATCTATGGAGGAACAATTTCATCATTCAATTTCATTGACTTAACAAGGATGTAACACAAAAAGATGGCCGGCAGGCCGGCGCCGGTCGGCGCAGGCGTGGGGCGCGCGCTCGGCAAAGTCCCAGGCGGCATCGCAAATAAGTATAGAATTTGTATGAAGTTCTATTATAGTTGCCTACAGCGTATCGAAATGAGATATTATAGTTGAGTTGGTCTGTCTAATATCGAAAAGTATGAGCTTATAGTTTTGTCTATGTACTCGTAATTGGCAGATTAAAGTCGGCGAGTAGAAAAAAAAGTTTTGAGATGTAATGTTAAAACAAGTCGGTTATTTTAGTCGGTACCGGGGGGTGTCCATAGAACGTGACTTCCTTCCACCGACATTCCTATTTTATTTAAACTCTGTTTTACTCTATCATTTGAAAATAGGCAGGTCGGTGGTAGTCGAGTTCTATGGACACCCCTCGGCACCAACTGAAATTCGAATTTTAATGATCGGTGAGTGTGTGAGTGAACAAACTAAGACACTTTGACGTTCGATAGTTCATAAACTACAAGTTCAAATTACAGGAAGTTGAAAATTACCTGAACTACTTCGAGAAAAGCTGAGAAAACCTGAGCTGCTTTGTTTTGCGGAGTTTGGAACCCGAGAAACCATTTGGAACTCGAGAAAATAATCGTTTTAGGTATTTAATAGGGTTTCTGCTCGAGATTTCTCGAACTCGAGACAACTCGAGAATTTCGGTATCATTCGAGACGAGAAAAAAATGTCCATGACTCGAGAATTCTCGAGTCATGCGCGGCGGGCACGCGCCTTTTCGCCCCGTACAACGGTACAACTAGACTTAAAGAAAATTAACTTGAGAATAATAAACCCAGAACTTTTTTTATTTTGTTTTAATAATACTTCTTCATTACAGTAGTAGGTCGAGTAGGGTAAGTTGGTTCTGTGTTAAAGTCGTGACAAGGGCTTCTTATCACGATTTTTTGACTTCAAGACAACTAGCTACACTTTTTAGCTACATTTTAGATGAGATAAAAATTACCGGAAGTCAAAAAGTATCAAGTCTTCTGATGGACCGAACATCAAAGTTAATTTCGGACGTGACAGCCTTAATTCTCAACTCGTGGTTCAATATCAACACAACTTTTCCAGCTGTCTATTTATCAATTTTTCTTACAAAAATTATACTTATTATGGTTGAACTACCCCGAAATGTCAACTATTCAAGACTCGGATGAAGTCAGCGGTGACGATGATAATTCTATCAGAAATTGGAATCAGAAACTGCAAACAACGTACAATATCTACAGAATATTATATATTTTTATAACAAATATGATATCTGTTAAAAGTTCAGAAATAGCTCACTGAAAAACATCTTACAAAAGCATGCAGGTACGTAAACGAAGATTCTGTTGATGCTGAAAGAAGCTACACTGAAACTCATTCCGTATTTTTTCCTTTTATATTTTATTTCTTCTAAGACAATCAACGTAACAATCTTCCAGTCCTGTACTCACTTGATCCTCCTGTTAAATCGTAATAATGTATGTACTGGATCCCAAGCTGGGGATACGGGAAAGCTTCCTCACATCCTCACTATTGAAATTAGGAACCTTTTTATTTGAATAGCTACGCGTAAGAACCTAGAGCAGTATCGCTTTACCTGGCGAGAATGAGAGGATTTTCAAACTTTATTCAATGGATTATTATAGTTATCCAGCTATCCTCCAGACTGCGATGTTTTTTGGTTGTGCTGGACATCGGCTATGTCATGTGTAAGGAATACATGGAATAGGTACTCCGTTTTGTTAGCCCATCGAATGGGAGATCACGTTCTGCCCAGTGACAACGAGTGCTTTAAAGGATAACTGTCTTAACTCTTTAGCAGTTAAGACTCAATAAAATGCTTAATTCAAACCTCATCGACAATTCATAGTTATAAAAAAGTTATATATTAAGGAAAACATATAAAAAGAAGTCGTTATAGGTTGGTTTATTTTAAGAGGTTTGCCTTTAAAAGGGTAACAATATTTTAACAATGAATACTTACGGTGGTATCCGAATAACATTAAAATTACTATCCTCCAAAAAAAGACTCGAGACTCGAGAAGACTCGAGAAATTGGGCTCGAGATTTCTCGAAACTCGAGAATACAAATGGGCCGAGAAATCAGAAACCCTAGTATTTAAGTACCTCAAACGGAAAAATAACACATGTAACGTGACTCCTATGTCTAGCCGGACGTCTAGAGGACGGACGGATAGGTGGACACCTATCACATCAAATTTGCTCCGAAACCACCGATTCGAATCAGGAGGTACATTTCATCGTAGGTAGAGCTTCTCAAACATGACTACTATTGTGTGTTTACCATGAGTTGTACGTAATCGTATATACGCGTTAGCGACTGCGCGTTTCCAAAGTATGTCCGCCTAGACGAACGGAGACGGACATACTTTAGAAACGCGCAGTCACTAACGCCTACGGATACGGCACACTGTCCAACAACTTTTTAAAATATGGACTGTAGGTTTCAGTTGCGGAGCATCAAAATGTTCTTAGGGCAAGCCGGAGCTAATTCGGCCTGCTTTTTCTTTGAGTCGTTAAGTAAAATGTACTGGATTAGCTCATGCAAGGGAAGCCGGCAGGAAACAAGTTCTATGAATGATTATTTATTTAATTAATATAAATCAAAACACAGGTTATTTTTAAAAGTCGCTGAGTAAACGTTGTTTATTTTGGCGATTACTACCCAAGACTCAAGATTAAATGTATTGCTCCTGAAAATACCTGATGTAAGTCAGTGGCTTGTGTCATCAGTTATAAGCAGCTGCTTCTTGGGGTTTAATTACATAATAAAAGTAAATAATAAGTATTTTCTTTAATGTATGACATATCAAAGAGTACGTTGTAAAATAATTGTATATGTTAATTGTTATGTTTAATAATAAATCCTATAACACATATTACACAAATAACAACATCAATGTCTTTTAAACAATTTAATTTACTTAAAGCGCGAGGCTAACTGTAACATGACGCCTTTTTTAGGGTTCTGCAGTTATTTGTTTTATACCATAACATCAGCTTTAACAAGTATTTTATTTATGCTATTATTAAGTATTGCTTACACCTACCTATTATATAATATACGGTTCTAATAGAATGAATAATAACGTTTTATAATAACTATATACTTTCAAAACTTCGAAATACTACATAACTCCATTCTGCACACGCCGGTATAATAATGGCTATAAGCCGATTAAAATATCCCTAACGCCCAACATTGGATTGTGTAAGTTTGAAATACCTATTCACCTGCAGATTTAACTTTCCCGGAAATACAATGCATATTATATTAACTCGCACGCTATTTCACGCATAAACAACACAAACTAAACTATAGTAAACATGAGATGTGTTTGTGCCACGTCATCTTGCAAATAGGTCTCAGAGCTTTAAAAAGGAGACCTAGTTTTAAAAACATGTTGAGTAAAGAATAAAGTAAAGCCGCTAAATTAACAATCATACTTAATAATACATAGTAGATGCCTAATGTAAACTTAATTAATTACTACAGTTTAAATTTGTTTGAGACACACACAGGCACGTCAGCCAAGATAATAAATAGTTGTGTAATTTGTTTTTTATCAACATTTAGGGTAATGGGTTTCACTCATAATGTCGCTGAGGCGTGGAATAAGGGCGGTTCAAAGGCCAAATTTATTACTCCCACCCAAGTTACGCGTACCAATTCACAAAACTCGAATCCTACATACATCTTGGGCACTCACAAAGCGAATAATCCAATTGGTGTAATAAATTGACTGTTAGAACCACAGAAATAAATAATAACGTTAGAATGGCTAAATATGCGAGCAAAGCACGTGCGCCACCACTATGACCTACCTACCGGTCATAGTCCCCGCAGTCGGTCGCAAACTTTGAACGCACACCGTATTCGTAAAACAATATTCCAAGAGTGACGGAAAATGCCCTGCTGTGCCATTCTGGCTTGCAGGGTAAGGCCAGGATACAAAGTCAACTAGGAACCCTTATAGTTTTGCCATGTCTGTCTGTCCATCCGTCCGTCCGTCTGCGACTTAGCTCAGTGACCGTTAGGACTAGAAACCTGTAATTTGGTATGAATGTCAATCACGCCGACAAAGTGATAAAATAAAAAGTCGATCTATTTTCAGGATAGCTCTCATACACGTATAGTGGGGGGTGTATTTATTTTTGGTTTCAAACCGTATGTGTGAGATATTGTTAGATAGGTATTTGAAAAACACTAGGTTTACTACAAAACATTTTTTATATAGTAAATAGTTTCCGTTATAATCGCACAGGAAGTTTAAAAAAATGTGTATGTACCCCCCCCCCCCTTTTAAAAATAGTAGTCCCCCCCCTAGTAGTCGATAACCTTAAGTAGGTTATCGACTACTAGAAGGGCGACTACTATTTTTAAAAGGGGGGGGGCGGGGGTTCAGGATACCAGTTAAGGTATGATACATAGACCTCATGGAACAAATAGAGATCGATATTTACTTGTGTTTACTAAATAATTATATAGTGTATATCTTTATAATAAATCACACATCACTGAGTAAAAAGTAGCACAATTACATTGGGGCGTTATTTCCCACGGTTTGTAAATAACGCCCAATGTAGGATAAAGTAATTAAAGTATAATCTTGTTTTCTGACATAAAAATGTATGTTATCTGATTCTTTATTTTTGAGTTTTTGTATTTTTATGAAGAAGGAAAAGAGTTCTGCTTTAGATAATTCATTTCATAAATTTCGGTTAAGCATACCAAGAACGTTTTTTTTTATTAATTTAAAATTTTATGTTTAATATTCCTACAAGCGTTGTTAAGAAATAAATATGGGAGTGTTAGTTTAGTTACATATAAAACCATTAAAACGTTTTATTTTTATATTTTATTCTAGCACCCATTTTTCTGAATAATAAACAGACTATTTTAAATAACGCCCAAAACAAGGGTTTTGAAAATAAATTATTAACATGCAAATTATACATAGATGTACATACTTCTTAACAAGCTTTTTTATTATTCAGATTTAAATTATTTTTCTTTACTTACTTCTTAGTTTTTGTTCATTTTAATTGTATTGATATGGAATAAAAACATTTGAAGTTAAGTGGGCGTTAATTGGCCCTAAGATTAAGTTACCCTAACTAAAATAAAAGTCCTGGAATAGTAATCTGTTAAACACAAAATAAACGTTAAAACTATTAATCTCACTTTTTCAAGTAAAATAATTTAATCTTATGTTTATCGATACCGATATACATATATATATATTATTCAATCACTCATGTAAATGTGAAATAAAGTCTGACCACCGAACGAACGCAGTAACAGTGTAGACAGCACTATATGCACTGTTGTTTTCTTACGGTATACCTAGTATGAATTCAGATTATGAAATTCATACTCTGGTTACGGACGTGTCTGGCGAAACTAAACACTTTTACTCTACTACGGCTACTACGCGGTAAAAAACGAAAAGAATGGAGCCCCGATGCCGGACGGTCGCAAACATTATTCGAATCTTATATAAGGGGCTGACTTTTAATTAAGGTTCGTATTACTTTCAATAACTAAAAATACTCAATATCAAACAGCTAAACTAAAATTAACTGAATTAAATATTATTATTATTAAATGATCTCTAGTATGTGGTATAGACACTGGCAGTATTTTGTCGAAGATGCCAACTCTTGTCCCCTGTGACGTAAACCAGCCATTCGAGGGGTAAGCGGTCAAACCCGGTAAGTCGAGATAATTTTTTCATTGAAATAACAACGTTGCGTAAATTGCACATAGTTCTAATTTCAAAAATCGGTTTGCTCGACTTATCGGCTTTGACCGCTTACCCCTCGCATTTCAGCCAGATCTGTAAATAGACCTTATGCTGCTGGAACAATAAACGCCAAAACAATAAAATTAGGTATTAATACTACACTCAAGGGTAATTCGACTTATAGTTGTGACAAGTAAACCGTTATCTATATTTTTCCCTCGGATACACTAAGCAAAATATATTAGAAACACCAGTGTTTTGTATATTGTTTTCTAAGAAAGAAAGAAGAAAGCCTATAACGTCACGAAAAGAAATATACACTCGTTCTTTTGTTTGATGTTGAGCGAAACCTGCTCCAATAAAATCAAAGTAAAGTAAACACTGTTATAAATTCGATATTTTCAACAAAGCGACCTTAGGTAGGCAGGTACGAGTAGGTGGGTACTAGAGTCCGAACAAGTTTCATAGATTTGGTAGCACAGACTGTGAAAGTTGAAAATAAGATTAAGTTAAAAATAACACTATATACTTAAAGTGCGACAGTTCATATGCTTGGAACGTGGTTTGGCTCTACAGCATTACATTTATAGTAAATTGACAAATTAGTAAAGTAACGGACACTAAAGTTATGATGAAGCTTAACATATGTAGGTATAACTTAAGAAAAAAATTCAATTAAAAAAGCGGTCGGAATGAAACTGTTAGCCACAGAACCCGGATTTAAGCGTTTTTTTTATGTGTATGGAGTTTGACAGCTTAACTCCGAGTTAGCGGCTAACTTTCGGTGGTGCATGTAGGCCTTAGTGAAATAAAGTACTATTTGGACAATTATAGAATGTAATCATAAACTACCCACGCACTTCTGAACGCGATAGTATCTGTCTCAGTAGATGACTAGATGTTTAAGTAAAATACGTACTGTCAATATCTCTCAACAATGTATCCATTAACGATATAAACGTAATCACGTCGTAGCTGATAAAGGTTCTACTTAAAACAATTTTAATTAATTTCACGTCAAAGCTTATATCGCTCCCCGCTCAGCCTGTCTCATCATCGGCCTCACGCCACCAAGCAGCAATATTCGGCGGCTCTGTAACCCCTGACCCTGACACGGAGCTCGTGCCGAGCCTCCACCATGCCGATGAGCAACTCGAAACAACAGGTAAGAACAAACAATATACCCACACAAAACCCTTTGAAGTTTTATTTAATAACTTGCCTATTTATGAGCGTGCCGTAGACAGTGTTATTAAATTTAAATTACAAGAGTTTCACTTGCTTACGCAAATAAATATATGAAATTGTAACTAAATATATAAGAGTTATATAAAGGCTGATATACAAATCACAGTCTTAACCATTAAAACTGAATTAATATAACAGATATATCATAGGTATTGTAAATTTATAACACATTTTTTTTACTATAACCTTTATGCGGACTAAGTCGTAGTTGTAAGCCAGTATAATTTAATAACAAAATCGTTTAAGTTTCCAATTATGGCATTGTTATATCATATAACTTATTATGTATCGTACACTATTAGCCAGTAGGATCAAATCATAACCACTTAACAGTCACTTAAATTGCCTGATCGTAATATCAGGTATATCGGTTTCTGCTTGTAACGCCGGAATCGAGATCGGTCGGAATGGTGCCGCAATTAATCTGCAATTAATCAAACCGAAGCAATTTGTGAAATAACTGCTAACGAGTCGGGCCGGTTAATGAAGTGCCTTCTGCAGCTTCAGCCGTGATCGACTGCGCTGGCATCGGCACTGCCACGGGTGCACTCACATTATAGGGCTATCCATCTAATGAAAACCAGGGCCAATAACGCCAAACTATCTTTTAGGTATTATCGAGAGAAATGCGAGTATATACAGGCTGAAATAAAAAGGACCTGACCAACTAACTACGGGGCCAATGCCGGAATTACGAAACATATTTGTCTATCCCATTAGTATAATACAAATCGGCGGCATCCCGCAGGCCTGAAAAAAAAATGTTTAAGGACAGATCAACCTAACCCCAAACTAAGCAAAGCTTGTACTATGGGTACTAGGCGACGATATACATACGTATATAGATAAATACATACATTGAAACGGCCATAACTAAAGAAAAAATATTGCTGTTAAACACACAAATAAATCCCCTTACCTGGATACGAACCCGGTCACCACCAACTAGGCTAGGGAGGCCGTTAATTAGAATGTATGAAACAGCTAAATTACTATACGCGATTTCGGGTTTGGTCTCATAATAAAAGTGATTCAGTATGACTTGAACTATTTACTACGCCTGTATTTAATAATATTAAATAATATACAGGATGTTCTTGAGCATGTGCTTTAACTTCGTCATGTGGCTTGATATAATTAAGGAAACAGAATGGCATGGTTAATTGTATTAATTTCGTTAATTTTAATTTTTTTAATTTCTCATACAAAGTAATCACATGTTGCATCAACCGCTAATGTAAAACGGCCATTAGAATTAACTTTACCAAGTAAGTGACAACTATGACATTTCAATGTACTCATACTCCGTTTACACACATGCAAATCCCATATGGGATAAAATTGAATTAGTAGTTATTTTCTAAATAGACCTAATTAGAATACTAGTGTCTTTGAGAAATTAACTTAATTTAAGCTAAAGAATGCGCCCTTCAATTTAAAGCAATTGCTCAAAAACACGTTGTATAATCTTTCACGTAAAAATACTGAATGGATTTTAATAAAACTTCTCAACGCAACTTCTAAAGTCGCGGGCACCAGCTAGTTAAATATAAGCCAAATAACCATTACTCTGACCGTTAATGTAAGACATGTTTTTGTTTTCCATACACCTAGTTCACTAAAAGTCTAAATAATAATAGATTAAGAGTTTTGTTTCATTTCATTGTTAAAGTTTTTAAAGGGTCGGCAACGCGCATGTAACACCCCTGGAGTTGCAGGTGTCCATAGGCTACGGTGACCGCTTACCATCAGATGGGCCGTATGCCTGTTTGTCACCGGCGTAGTATTTTAAAAAAATGTCATTTTATCTTGGTGAAATTAACAAAGTACCCAAGGTTATGAAATAGTAAGGAAAGTGATTTTTCATGTTTTTATATATTTAGTCTAAAACATTTTTTTTGGATGGGATAGAGTATAAGAATGCTTAATGAGTTTTAAGCAATGTAACCTAAGATTGGTTGATATTACTTACAGTTAAAAACAATGATCGTGTTATATGTTTTTAATGATAATTATAACCAATCAAACTAAACTAAACCGAACTAAACTAGCACTGTCAATTTGTTCTCAAGCCAAATGTATAACCAGCGGATTTCCATTGAAATGCGTCCGGTGATGCGACCGCTGGCTTTACGGCATCGAGTATCTGAGGCATGTTTTACACATCATTAAGGTACCCTTGCAGTCTTGCAAAATTAATATGTTGTTGTAACTTTCATGTACTATTGCAATTTATTCGAATATTGCCATTATCCAACAGCAAAGAGTTTTACTTTGATCATACATGTAGCTTGAAAACTTCGATGGGAATTGTCATTGTCACTCTTTTTAACTCAGATTCTCCGAGTCTCAATGAATTATTGAATCGGTACAATCCAATTGGATTGATTTACTCGTAGTTTGAATGACATGGCAGTTCTGAAGATTAATGACCGATAGCGGTTACGGAGTAACTTGCCTCCCCGACCATTCGAATCGAATCCTGTCTTTTGTTACTGAAATGCGCTACCGACTGCTTAGCTTAGATAATCCCTAATCGGCTCGCTTAACAATGAGCCGTAATTCCAAAATGGAGATCTTTTAGAGATATCCAGAATAAAGTACAACAAAGTACATATTTCCACAATGCGATGTTGAATGATAAGTCCGATCTCTCAAACCGTAGCAGAATCATAACTATAAAACTACATCTTCTATTGCTTGAAATGTCGAACGTTTGAACATACTTCTGTCAGCAAAATCACATACGTATGTTAATTTTATTGTAATTCGTACAAAAAGAGTGGTAAAATTGCAGAGTATCAAGAGCAACACGACGTCAACAGTATAATACATGTATAAATGTAAACGCGTGTAATGTCGCCACCGAGTAAACATTTGTATAATTTTGCGATTTTACAAAGATTCTGAGAGCGCGCACGCTGAATTGAGCACGGGCAAAACTACGAGTAAGTACCTACATTCTACTTGTTGCATTACGTGGAGTGACTCTCGGGCTCGTCTGCTATTGTTTATTTCGAAACAATTACTTATTATGTGACAAAAACATCTCAGGAAGATATGAATATGCTTTATACATGTACAGCATACATTTTGTATTCAATTCAACGCTTCGCCCTCTTATCAAAATGTCCCTATGTGATAAATGATAATCAAATAAATAACTTTTATTTGAGCCTTGAACTGAGATTTTTAATTGACATCAGAAAATGTCTGCTTATATCTTTAACAAATCTTAACTTAAATAGTTGCGAACAAATTAGAACCAATTTCACTGCTTTTTTAAAGAAGCACTCCATGAAAACGGTAAGTTTTCCATATAGTTTTTTATTTAATAAATCATAATGTAGGTATATAATGTTTATCTGTAGCTCAATGTATTGACGTCATTATGAGTACGAGTCACTTACATGTTTGCTTTAATGCCGGTTTTTTTTGTAAACTTACGTTTTATAATAAAAAGAAGATATACAATTGGTTAAGAACAGAAGCGGTTTTAAGATTATACTAACAAAACACGATAAAAAGACGAGTCAAAAGAGTCAGCTTGGAAAGTCAAAAAAATTTGTATGGAATACCGCTTACGACACCGTAGATTGCTCCAAAAAACAAAGTTACAATTAGCTTTTTGACATATTCGAGCGCTATCAATTATCAACGGGCGATGATGCGAGTAGGCACGACTATTACGGCGATGGACGCCGCTATAATTGTGCATAATAGCGATCCAAACAAGAGCCACACATGAATTGTGTATTATTCACCCGGCCCCTTCATGTTTGTTACATTAATTTTCACTATGCTTGAGATATACAAATATCACATATATTTTTAAATAAGTGGTGCTGTATAAATACTTCATTTTTTTATATTTGGGTATACTACCTACGTAATTATACTTAAAAGTAGTTATAATACTTTCATATTTGCAGTTATGCAAGTGAAATGGTTGACAAGAGCAAGTTATAAATAAAGAAACCTTTTTTTAAATATGCCTGGGCTTTAGATATTTATTTTTAAAACTTGACTTTTCCTTTCTTGTTTTTGCATAAAAAATTATCCCCGATGCCTTTTGTCGGCTCAGTGCGAGCAATTTGTCGCAATCCGTGACTCTTTGTAAGTCGCATTCTTCAAAGCATAATCGTTTCTGACGGATCTTCGCAAATATCCTCCCCATTGGAATTGCGGGCTTTGTAAGATTCGTTAGCATCGACGACGTTGTACTCTTAATGGATTTTTTTCCCAACATGCGAGAAAGTATTCTCATTGCGTTCCTAATAATGAACTGCGAAACATTATGCCGCGGTCGATACATATACGAGTAGGTATATCGAGACGCGCCGGTAGGAGATTTTCATATAACATTTTTTTTTTGTTCAGGAAGATAAGATAAGATAAGATAAGATATTTTATTTGCATAGAATAAGTACGTACAGGCATTATGTCAACAGGTGAAATTGAGACAATTTGTGGCTTATTCTGCTATATGTATATAATACTAGCATGCAAAAAATGTATACAATTCTAATTATTATTATAAAGTTTACCTACGAACTGTTCAGCACTTACGAATTTTCGGTAAGAAAATCTTTGAGGCAATAATAATTTTTATCTAATAAATAATTTACAAGACTACGTTTAAATTTGTTAATAGGAAGCTCTTTCATGCTTGTTGGTAAAATGTTATACATCTTAATGCACATTGCAAAACACTGTTTCTCATACAATGCAGTCCTGGGAATGTTATTATGTACAAGACGACCTTCGTTTCTTGTGCCCCGTGGAAAAACGGCTTGAGCCGTAGTAAACAAATCCATATGACTTTTAACAAAAACACATGATTCAAAAATATACAAACTCGGAAGTGTCAGAATCTTTAGCCGTGTAAACAGTTGCCTACATGGGGCAAAGAGGTGTGAATTAGAAACTGCTCGGATACATTTTTTTTGTGAAATAAATGCTCTGTCAAAGTCCGAGCAGCCCCCCCAAAGAATTAGTGCATACCTTAAATTAGATCCAATATATCCATAATAAGCGGCTAAAGCGGCTTGTAGGCCAGATGTACGTCTTAGTCTGCGTAAAACATATACAAATCTGTTTACTTTAGAACAAACATGTTCGATTTGTTCACTCCAATCAAGATATTTGTCTAGTTTTAAACCTAGAAAAGTTACATTATCCATTTCATTAATGGGATTATTTTGGTAGTTTATATTCAATTCGTGACTTTCACTAAGTTTTGTTTTAAATTGTACATAGTTCGTTTTTTCTACATTAATCTGCAGATTATGTCTGTAAAGCCATTCAATAGTGGAATTCAACATTTCATTAATTTTTTCTTCATGATCTTTAATACTGACGCTTTTACATGAAGTCACAACAATTGAAATATCGTCGGCAAACAGGATGGACTTATGTTTAATAGCGTCACATATGTCGTTTATATAAACTATAAACATTAGAGGACCAAGTACACTACCTTGAGGTACACCAGAATAATTTTTTAGAGTCAGAGATTGGTAGTGGATCTCTTCGTTTTGGTCATTTAAGGCGGCAATAATAGATCATTTAAGATTGTTGTACCGGAATAGACCAGTCAGCCTTATGTAAACAAAAAAAAACAGACAACAGTAGTGACAAAGTGACCATACTCGTACTATTGCCTACAAATATGACTTTCCAAATTTGTTTATACTTAGTCTAAAACGTGGTTGACCAATTTTATCGCCAATAACACGAATTACGAGTATCCCCGTTTGAGCATGGTTTATTTGAGCATATAGTTATAAAAATGCAGCTATAAAATATATATACACCTACTTACATACATATATATTTATTTACTTTTGAAAATAAACACAATCAAATACTTAAGCAAAAAAACGGGAAAAAATTATGAGAACTTCTCTTGTATGGCGTTTTAAAGCTACATACTTTTTAAACATTTCACAGAAACGTATATACATCTTATTCAACATTATATAAATGAGAACAATTTGTGTCTGTAATAACAATATTGTTCAAGCCCTTTTTACATTGTCATCAAATTCCTAAAGTCATATTTGTAGGTAATAGTACTTATGGGGAAAAACTAGTATCCCTGATTGGTTGGTCACCCCGTATATTACTCGACCCGAACTACCCTATTACCCACCCTTCGATGTTACCCATTGCTAATCATTTTAAATAAAAGTAGCCTAATCGAAAAGATTAATTACACCCATAAATGATTTATAAGTTCCGGAACATTCATCAAATGATCAAAAGCTGCTGATCCCTTTAGCCTAAGACCATCGCAGAGACGTTTGGAAGAATGATGTTTGTGTCATTAAAGTTCGCGACTTTAAATAGGCTGTCGTCAGGAGAATTAATGGAGGGTGTAAAACCTCATTGGGCTGTCGTGACGGTCTACAACATCTATCTACAGATACCTACTCACGTTGTACCTACATGCTTCGATTTTAGGGTTCCGTAGTCAACTAGGAAGCAGGGTATTGTTTCTCCATGTCTGTCTGTCCGGCCGTCTGCGGCTTAGCTCAGTGACCGTTAGTACTAGGAAGCTGTATTTAAGTACTAATATACGTACCAATCATGCCAACAAAGTGGTAAAACAAGAAATCTACCGAGCGCTACTGCTAGAGTACTGAAATTTAGTTCGAATATACATATCAAGCACGCCAAAAAAGTGGTAAAATAAAAAGTGGAAAAATCATTTTTTAGGGTAAGTAATATGGGGGATGATTTTATTTCTCGTTTTTACGCTAGAGTGTGAGGTATCGTTCGATAGGTATTTAAAACAGAATAGGGGTTTACTAAAAAAATTTAGTCCAAAAATATGAATGTCGAGCTTTATGGAGACTTTCTAGGCTTTTTTTTATTGTTCCCATAAAATGTATCTTCGCGGTTAAAAGGGCGGCATATACGCGAAGATATTTATCTGCGAATATATACTCCTTGTTTATTGCTATAAGCATGGTTTCTATTATAACCCTTTTTAAGTTCGCCTATTGTGACGGACGGTAAACTACGGAACCGACACTGAGCATGGCCCGACATGCTCTTGGCTGGTTTTACCTAACAGGCGTTTGACATCATCAACTCATCATACGCCTACTAAGATTTCTAAGCGACGAGAAAAAGTAGCAGTAGCAATGCAATCAAGTAAACACAATTCCCCGCTGACTTCACTGAAATTATAGAAATAAATGTTGATACGTGGGCAATAGGGATGAAAACACGCGATGAATTTTAAAACAACACCTAGGTTAATGTATAAAAAATTACCAATCTATGATAAAATAAATCTCTCTCACAGCTCACACAGCCACAAATATTAAGTAATCTTCTGAGCATTGCGAAATACATTGTAGGTTGTGCGAAGTAGGTATGCTAACAAGGTCTGCCATATTCGTTTACACTATTTCCAATTTTATGGGCTCGAAGTGTAAGCACCGCTGTAACAAGTATATCGACAAAACATGCCTACGAGTAACTAGGTGTAGCGGCAGTAGAAGTTAAGACTAAAATAATGAATAGAGTCCGACTAAGTTATGTAAGTAAGAAAGTAAGTAAGTAAGTAAGTAAGTGTGAAAGTGTTAATTAAACGTCATCATTTTGTAGAAGTTTGACTTTTACATTAATACTGGTGCAGTCTCTATTATCAAAATCGATGCAAACGTAGCTTGGTCTGTATCTATGCACGAAGCAGATCCAAGGCACTTTTATGTTTAAAGGGCCTAACAACTGTCAAATTCAAAAAAATATCGAGCAATAAACTGACAAACAGACGAATGTTAAATATAAGTACGTAAAATTTATTTTATTACTTACGTATACTTAAACTAGCTACCTACTCGAAAACTTGTTACTCAGGCTTGTAATTAGTACTGTCTGGAGTAACGAACAAATTGTAATCATCAAACATGTGATAAACTTGAGTACCTTCCTCGTATTAAATGTGTAATATAATTATTATGAGCTATATAAGAACGGCACAGGGCTGATCCAGCTTGCACGTAACAAATAAATTTTACCTACATAAGGTCAAAGGAACCTTGACACTAAATAAAACTGAAAATTAAAGATGTGACGCTATTTGGTTTGCGAATGAAATTCAACAAGAGCTAAATTAGAGGGCTCAGTTTCTCGGCAATTTTTGTTTTATTGCTATGGAGCTTATTCTACGTGACTCAAATAACATCTGACGAAAATTACTCAGAAGACGTTTACTTTAAGGTGTAGACAGGAAATCATTCATACGATGAAAGGCATGATCGTGCTGTACAAGTTGAATTTGTACTTCATTTCTGATAACATTTTAACAAGTGTATGTGAAGTCTCCAACCCGTTTTGGTTTAGCGTGGGTACTACAGACAAGTCCCTCTTAAGGATGACTCACAGTAGTCCGTTCCGTTCCGATCCGATACGGGACGATTTGTCGGTTTCTATACAAAAAGTCACGTGACGTCCGAGGGCTCCGAGCTATCACGTGATACTTTCTATAGAAACTGACAGATCGTCCCGTATCGGATCGGAACGGAACGGACTACTGTGAGTCATCCTTTATGCTTAAGAGGAGGCCAGAGATATGTAGTGGTAATTTTCAACAGACTTAAAAATTTTAAAAGAAGGAAATTCTCAATTTTGCATCTGTAAGTTTGTCATCTTTAATGTCAAAACCTGTTTGATTTTCTTTTTTTTCTCAAATGTAAAATAGTTAAATAAGTTTTGTAGGAAAACTATAAAAGCCTGATTAAGACTTACAAAAGAGTTGATCATTACGCCGATTTCTTTCAGTCACCTACGCTGCCATAACCTGTCAAATTACCAATTTTTACTTTAACAAGTTTAAGCACAAGTCATTCTTTAAACGCCCTTAGACCCTTAGAATTCAATATCGTTTCGGTACCACGACTGTTAACCTCTACGACCGCGACCATACGTTAAACACTTCGTCCGCGGGCACGGATCGTGAACTTCAGAATGATAACAATAGTTTCTATTTCCCGTGGGATTTATGCCTCCTGTCTCTAATAAATATAATATTTTTAGTACCTACCCCAGAAACCTCCAAAAATACAAAAATAAGTTAGGCGTTTGCACGGCGAGTTATACACAGTGCTCACGCGGAACCCAAAAGGACCACGTTTTCTAGGCATTATAGAGGTATAAAGCAAAAATAAATACATTACTGCAATTTCACTAACAAAAAAATTGTTAAGGTTGAATAATCAAGTTAGATCAAAAATGAATTACATATTTTTTTTAATAGTGGTAATTATAAAGATATAAGTAGGTATTGAGATTATTCAGAATACAAGACAACAAGCTTAATTACATAGACTCGTCGTTTAGGTCGTCAACTGCCCCTGAGCTCGCTTTAAAACGTCATGGTAAGGGCTCTCATCACGTTCAGCGTGATGTTACGAATACGTTGTAAAAATTGGTAATTTGACAGGTTATGGCAGCGTAGGTGACTGAAAGAAATCGGCGTAATGATCAACTCTTTTGTAAGTCTTAATCAGGCTTTTATAGTTTTCCTACAAAACTTATTTAACTATTTTACATTTGAGAAAAAAAGAAAATCAAACAGGTTTTGACATTAAAGATGACAAAATTACAGATGCAAAATTGAGAATTTCCTTCTTTTAAAATTTTGAAGTCTGTTGAAAATTACCACTATATATCTCTGGCCTCCTCTTAAGCATAAAGGATGACTCTCAGTAGTCCGTTCCGTTCCGATCCGATACGGGACGATCTGTCAGTTTCTATACAAAAAGTCACGTGACGTCCGAGGGCTCCGAGCTATCACGTGATACTTTCTATAGATCAAAAATGAATTACATTTTTGATCTATAGAAACTAAGTTAAGTTTAAACTCTAAATTTAATGCCTGGTACCTCGACGATGGTACCCTAGGTGGAACCGTCGACGAGGTATTTGAAGATTTGCGAATTATTATACAAAAGTTTTCTGAAATTGGTCTGTGTTTAAATTTTTCAAAGTGTGAAATTTTCTTTTCCGACAGATGCTTGAATAAAGATTTAGTTTTATCAAAATTTAACACTTTAGCTCCTGGTATCAAAGTATTGGATGAAAGTTCACTATACCTCTTAGGCTCTCCTATCTTTGACGAAGCCTTTCCAAACTATATTGATAAACAGATTCAAAATTTTAAAAGCTTTTCGGACCGCTTGCTTCAAATTAACCCTCATATGGCTTACACAATTATGAAATTTTGTTTATTCGTGCCCAAATATACATATATTCTGCGCTGTAGTCATTTTTGGAAATACCCCGACCTTTTGGCAAACCTAGATCAAGAAATAAAATTTACAGTATCTTCCATTTTAAATATTGCTTTTGACAACACACAGTGGTCCCAAGCCTCCCTGCCCATAAGGCACGGTGGTATTGGGATACGCCAAACTTCTGATATTGCTCTTCCAGCTTTTCTTTCTTCAGCGCACAATATTCAAAATTTGTTTAGAAAAATTCTAAAATCTGACCCCATACTCAACTTGGACGTCCCTTTCCTACCGGAGGCTATTGACAGGTGGAAAGCAGCCTGCCCTAATACGGACTTGCCCACTAATCGCCATTCGCAACACCAATGGGACGAGCCGCTCTGTTTGCTGGTACGGGATAATCTGTACGAAACGTCTTCCAGCACCACAGAGCGCGCTCGTCTCCTTGCTGCGACAAGATGGGAATCCGGTGCGTGGCTGCAGGCTCTTCCCTCTAAAAACCTCGGCACACTCCTCTCTGCCAATTATTTTAGAATTGCCTTGTGTTTGCGCTTGGGTGTTGCATGTGTGGCTCCTCATCGATGCCAGTGTGGGGCTTATGTAACAAGATTTGGTCTCCACGGTCTATCATGTTCCAAAAGTGTCGGCCGTATATCACGTCACGCAAGCCTGAATGATATACTTCGTCGGGCTCTCGTGACGGCCGGGGCGCCGGCGGTTTTGGAACCATCTGGTTTAGCGCGCCAGGACGGCAAAAGGCCGGATGGCATGACTCTCGTCCCCTGGAAGCTTGGACGGCCTTTAGTCTGGGATGCCACATGCGTGGATACCCTTGCGCCGTCCCATCTTCTAGGGACTTCAAACAGAGCTGGTGCTGCCGCCAACTCGGCTGAACACCTCAAGCGGCGCAAATATGCAGCCATTGATTCTGGCTGCATGTTTGAGCCTTTTGGAGTGGAAACGCTTGGACCGTGGGGACCTGGCGCCCACTTCATTTATAAGGGCTTAGCGAAGCGTCTTGTAGAAGCGACTGGCGATAGGAGGGCTGGCGCGTACCTAGCGCAACGTCTTGGTATTGCCGTCCAGCGCGGCAATGCCGCCAGCCTCCTTGGCACTATGCCACAAGGCACCGAGCTGGAGCCAGCTTTTTATTTATAAATATAAGATAGTTTAAATTTTTATTGTTTTTGGATTTTACTAACAACATATATTGACATCAACAATAAATAGACTAATTAAATTTTTTTTTTAATAGTGGTAATTATAAAGATATAAGTAGGTATTGAGATTATTCAGAATACAAGACAACAAGCTTAATTACATAGACTCGTCGTTTAGGTCGTCAACTGCCCCTGAGCTCGCTTTAAAACGTCATGGTAAGGGCTCTCATCAAGTTCAGCGTGATGTTACGAATACGTTGTAATAATTGTTTAGTTAGATGCGTTGCGCGGGTTAAGCATGAATTGAAAGCAATAATGAAGCTAGTAGCATGGAGATTTATATTTAGTACTGTTATATGCTCGTAGTTAGTACACTCGTACTTCGTAGTCGATCTTGTATGTATATTCAAGTAAATCTATTTAATGCATGGGCAATGTCATATTAATACAAAAAATTACAAGTAATCAAATTAAAAACAATAATCTCCTGAAATTCCATGAAATAAACGTCATATAATGTGTAACATTAAAGGATTCAGCCCAACTAACGCTCACAGGCGGAAAATGTTCTTTTCACTGTATTATTTATATGGTTCTCCCTCTGAATTGATAGTAAACTTTCCTTTAACCGCATGTTTTCCAGTTTTCTAGACTACGATAAAAGTATATTGTTCGGCAAACAATGTACCTACTTATACAATAAAGTAGTTTTATATGTGAACCAAACAACTGCTCTGAGCTAGGCACCTACAAGCTACATTCCCCTTTTTCACGTATTGTGTATTCGTACTAGAGAATGCATGCCGGGTACATAGTATTCTGAACGATTATGATTTTCTGATTTGCCTTTTGAATGCATACGTTACCGAACACTTTGTATGAGTTACCTATACTCTTCAAACATCGTTAAAATCTCCCAAAATGCTGTCAGCACTCGTAAGCGGGCGTTTTTATTTTTTGTTGTCGAAAAATATTTTTTTTGCGAAATTGGAAATTTCCATGGGTTAAATATTTAGAATAGCGAGCTTTTCCCATCCTAGTAGGAGAAATAAGTGTCCCAAGTTTTGTTTTCCATTTCGCCACCATTTTTAAGGTTCCGTACCAAAATGGTAAAAAAGGAACCCTTATGGTGCGACTAAGTCTGTCTGTCACATTGAGAGAAGATTTATCATATATTTTAATTTATGTTCAATGCAGATCCCGATAAAGGAGGGGGTAAAAATTTTAAGTTCAGTTACTGGGTCATGGGGGGTATCATTTTTGATAGGGAAAAAAATACAATTCCTCCCCTTGTATCTTCGAAGTTTATGAAGGATAAAATATGATTTTTTTACACAATGTTAATATTACAGGAAAAATATTGCATTGACCCTAACTTCACATTAAAAAAAAAACATTTATGAACTAAATTTGAAATGCAACCAATTTATATTGCCTTTTTGTATGTGATATCATGTCGGAAGTCCTGTCTTATAAATAAAATAAAAAATGTGGCTGACGTCTTTCTATTTCTAATTTGAAAAATATTTGGAAGATATAATAGGACACATTTTATCTCCTAGAATTGAAAGAGCTCGCGAATCTAAGTAGAAAACAGATACAAAATTCCCATTTAGCAATAAAAATAATTTCTTTAAAAAAAAATTAAAATGCCCAATCATAATTATTAGTTGCAGAACTGGTCACTGCAGCTATATCGGTACCATGAGATGCTCTTGCTTTCGAATCGCTATCGACTGCGCGATTCAGATGTACATGCATCTTGCTCGTTCTTAACTGAGTCTCTACCATGGGTTGGATTAAGTAACATTCGGGATCGAATTGTCGATTCGAAAGTATTTGCAACTCGCTCCCACCAATGAGAAAGAGCTAGATGCAAATACTTTTACCATAAGTTGCTGGTCGAAACGATTTGCAAATACTTTCGAATGGCGCAGTCGCTATCGACTCATGGTTAAGTAAAACTTATGGTAAGCACACCAGGGTGGTGTACGCACTGTACGGATACGGATAAAATAATAATAGTAAAGCACACTAATGACTTAATGAGGTTAGCTTGCACTGCAGATCGCAACTCATATGGCTGCTATCATATTCGTGCTTAGTTCAACCATAATACACGCCAGTCAAGTTACTTTCTAATGTTGAATATTAAAAATTATAATCTGTTGGTTTCAATACGGTTATACTGGTATGCCTTGACAAATACTTTTTTGACAAATTTAGGATGATCCTGAGAGATATAATCACAAGTATTAGGGTAAATCAACTATTTCTCGTTGTTATTCTGTCCCGTCAGCCAGGTGACAAATGCAGTACAGTTTGTTACAAGAAACGTTGTAGTGTGTTCTACTGACATGCTCGACAGATGGCACATCATGGAAAGGGAATATAACAAATACCACTAAGAACAAATTGTGAATTTTAATGCCATAAAACCGTGATTTTTAAAGTTACCCAGGAGACCGTAACCATGGCAACTAGTGACAAATAGTTGACTTAGGGCCACTTGCAACACCAGGGGTTAGCCACATAACCCCAAGTCACGCGGGTTTTTGTATGGAATTTGACAGCTGAACTCCGGGTTAGCGGCTATCCCTGGGTGGTGCAAGTGGGAGTAACCCATTAACACTCAACAAATAGTAAGACGGCTGCGTATACTGAACAAATATTTATAAAGCCTTTAAGGGCACACGAGGCTCACTTGCGGATTGCCGAGAGATATTGTGACATTTTCGGTACCACTTTGTAGCACGTTGCTAAGATACATTTCCAAATGATTTTATTTATGGCAGTAACGCCACAATAGTGTAGCATGCTGCGCGTTATGTATGCTACGGCGTAGCACACCTACACTATGCTCAACAAAAGTAGCTGGGTAGGGTAGTTGTATAAGCTCTAACCACAACAAGGGCCACTTCGAATATTATGAGTCGAAAGACATCATTTTGATATCGTACACACTAGCGTTTCGCTTTGTATGTGATTGTACATTTAGACTTTAAAATGGAAGTACCTTACATTTGGCTTCCACGCTACTTTTGTCAATTTATCTAATCTTCATATAGAGAGGACTACTTTTGTCAATTTATCTAATCTTCATATAGAGAGGACCAAACGCGAGTCGTGAATTAAGTTTTGTTTCTCTCTACGAAATTACAAGTAAGTAGGTACGTATTCTTTAGCGGTTCGCGGTAGTCCTACATAATAATATACGTATGTTGTGCATGAGAGCCCCAGTGTATACACGGTCAATAAAGCAACGACCGCTTACAATAGTTACAGCCATACAAATAATCTACGTGAAGATAAGCTCTGAGCAATTGAAATTGCCGAGTACTGATAGCAGAGTAAAAAGATTAATTACTTAATGTCAGTAGGTACGTACTCTAAAACTGTTGTAAAATACTAAGAAAGTTTTCAGCTTACGAACGAGCGCAATAAGAAAGGAAGGACCACAAAGCAAAGTGTTAGGCAAGTTCCGTGCTATTTACTAACCCCTGCCACAGATTTAATAAGTGCAAAAGTAGCGCCACTATGAAAAAAACCGGCCAAGTGCGAGTCGAACTCGTCAACCGAGGGTGCCGCACAAACGATGCTCCCTTCACATCCATGAACAGTAATTATACAGTTTTCTGTACTTGTACTATAAGCTCTTGCGTTTTGCCAAATTTTCTGATTTTAGGTCATCGAGAAGTACCCTATTCATTTTGGTTCCCATTGCAAATGTATGAGAAATGCGACATATTTTTTTATTGCGTTTACGGTAGAGGTTTGGTTTTTTCACAGCTTCAAGGGACCGCAGGCCTGTAGGTATATGCGTCTACGCGTTCCCGAGATAAAAAGTCTTAACAATCAGACGTACGGATGGACAACAAATGATCCTATGAGGGTTCCGTTTTGAAGTACGGAACCCTATAAACGTCCCGGATTATTCACGTTACCGTAACTTTGTTACCAAAATGACGCCGATACTTAAAGAGTACCAACATCTGAATAGCAAAGAACTTACATAAAGTAGTCGAACGATAAGCGACCAAGCAAAGCTTCCAAACACATGTAATCTTAAATACACGCATTACCACAGAGATATGACCAAACCAAATCGAACATTTGGCCCCGAAAACCCTCAAATATCAAATTTCATAGAATTATTAGAGCCGCTTCCGAGATCGCCGAGTAATCTGTTCTAGTTTAAAAGTAATAGATGAAATCGCCGTCAATGGAACTTAGTAACGATGTATACAAAAGGCATCACATGGTTTGTCACTGTTTCTCCTTGTATTTCCACACTACCTTCATCAAACACCACTGAAATGATTCACTACTGAAACGGTCGAATTATCGTAACATACAAAACATAAAATAAATAAAATAACTGAATCTTGGAGATTTCAATACAAGCTTAAAAGTGAGGATATTACGGTCAGTATGACGATTTGTTTACCCTATCTGCAAGTTGGATTGATGGTGATTTTTAAAATAATTGAAATATTTCGTATGCGAGTTACGTAGTTGCTTTAGTAGCAGCTAAGGCATCAATTAGCTAGCAGCGAATTTAGTCGAATGTCATGCAGAATTGTAACCTTACCATATATGTGATATATACATATGCGTAATGTTATTGGTTATATCTACCTTACCTACGTAATCTATGTCCGCTAGCGCTGTGCCAAAGCATTGCAGCAAGAAGCGCCCTCGACTGAAATGTGATTTTTAGCATTTTTTTTCGCCGGCCAATCTCGCGACAAACTTATTGTAATTTCTTTGATTACAGCCGTTTAATAAATTAAAGATAAAGAGTCTGTCTAAACCCACGGCGAGTATTCGGCAAGTTCGAAATATATTAATTACACAAGTTTAAAGCCGCGAAGCTCATTACATATGCCTCTCAAGTCACAAGTGAGAATTTGTGTTAGGTAATAAAATAACGCTACTGTAGATCGCAAATTATGCATATAGAGCACTCAAAATTATAGAAATAGAAACGATTCGCAATGAACGCGTTTTAATCATATAAAATGTTTAGGAGAACCAAGAAAATTAGATAATATCCAGGAATCTATTCCCACCTAGCTTGGAATCGTTTTCATACCTTAATTTGGTCCTAAATGCTTGTATCCCCAGTTTGCACAATCCTAGGAGGTGCGCTTAAGGAGAAACAAGGAACTGCCAAATTTTGGGAAATGGTACGTCGGACGGAAAAGTCATTCGGGTAAGTAGGTATTAGGGAAGGTAAAATTCTACGTCGGATGAGTTAAACCTTCAAATTTGTTTTAGTGGTACGGCCAAAATAATAAAAGTAACCGCCAACAATCCATTTCCGAGAAGAAAATACTACTTTTTACTACTAAAGTACAATATTTAAATATCTAGCGAACCTGATTAAAACAACACTTAGGATTATCCTCGCTCGGAATTCATAATAAGTTTTCCAATTAGGTGTTAGGTGTCCAATAGTGGCTACGCTCCATGACTGGCTCATGTCTATCCCTGAGAAAGTTAAAAAGACTTTCATTTGTTGATTTTGTCAGCCGCTTAGAATTTATTAGCTTTTTTTGAGACTCGACATGTCATACCTACTTATATTGTGTGTGGAAATACCTCCGATAACAGTAAAGCAGAAAATGCTACTAAAACTAAACCTTTATTAAATCTTGGCTAAGATCCTGACACTAATTGGGGTTCCGTACCAAAATAGTAGAAAAGGAACCCTTATGGTGTAACTCAGTCTGTCTGTCATATCGTTAAATGTATCAAGAACTATTACTTAAAGCTGCCGATTTGGAATAGATATAAACAAAGATAAAACCCAGACACACTGAGAGACGAATTATCACATAATTAAATCGTTGAACGTCGATAAAAGAGGGGGCAAATATAAAAAGTTTAGCTACTGGGTCATGTGGGGTATCATTTAAAGGGCTTGATTTGAATATTGTAAAACAATTTTTTTCACCGTATTTTGTTTTATATTATACAAAAATGTGAAAAAAACCATCCATGTCTTCGAAGTTTACGAAGAATAAAACATGATTTTTTTACACAACGTCAACATTAATAAGTATAGTAGTATTACAAAAAATATATAATGTTGATCATAATTATCTGCATTATTACCTAAAAAGAAATGTGTACATAAATATAATGAACATTTATTTTCAAAATATATACAGTGAGTGTAACTTACCTATCTACCTACCTCTTGACTTACTTGACTTAAGTTCCTATGTCCCCTGGGTGGGGCAGAGGGCGTCCACAGTACGCCGCCATCTCGACCGGTCTTGAGCTTCGCGCTTGACTTCGCTCCATGTTTTCCGTATAACCTTCGCCTCTGCAACGACTGTCCTTCGCCAGGTTTGTTTTGGACGGCCGCGCGTTCTCTTTCCTTGGGGATTCCAATCTAGGGCTTGCCTCGGTATGTGTTCAGGATCCCTTCGGAGTGTGTGTCCAATCCAACTCCATTTCCGGCGCTTGATCTGCTGGTCGATCGGGGTCTCGTCGCAGTATTTCCACAGCAAGGCATTGGATACTTTCTCGGGCCAGTATATACCGAGAATCCGGCGGAGGCAGCGGTTGACACAGACTTGAAGCTGGTGCGAGATGTCCTTTGTGACCTTCCACGTCTCGCACCCATACAGCAATACGGTTTTTACGTTTGACCGGAATATTCTGAGCTTAACTCTCCGTGTCAGTTTACTTGATTGCCATACGGGGCGAAGCTGTGCGAAGGTTGCTCTTGCCTTGGCGATCCTCGAGGCGATGTCCTCTTCGGTCCCTCCAGTATCCGACACGACGCTCCCGAGGTAGGTAAATTTGTGGACTCGCTCCACAACCTCTGTGCCAATAAGCAGCGGCAAGGTACTTGTCGCTCTGCACCTCATTTCCTGGGTCTTCCGGGTGTTCACTTTGAGTCCCGTCTTCATTGCCTCACCTCGAAGGTCGTCCAGCTTGGCCTGCATATCAGCGCGTGTATGACTCAGCAGGCATAGGTCATCGGCATAGTCCAAGTCTTCTAAGACATTGGTGAGCCCCCACTCTATGCCGCGGCGCTTGTTCGCTGTTGTACGATGCATGATGCCATCTAGAGCAACAAGGAAGAGGAGGGGAGATAGAAGACACCCTTGTCGCACACCCGCATTAACTGGTATGTCCTCCGAGATTAGGCCGTTGTGCGTCACTCTACAAGAGTATTTCTTGTAGATAGCCTTTATGAGGTTGGTGATTTTCTCGGGAACACCAATTTCGCGCAGTCGGTCCCAGACATAAGCCCACCGTAGCGTATCAAAGGCTTTTTCGAAGTCTACAAATGTTAAGTACATTTCCCTCTGCCATTCGGTAGCCTGTTCTAGTATGATACGCAGCGTGTTGACCTGATCCGTGCATGACCTGTGAGGGCGGAATCCAGCTTGCTCTTTGCGTATGAGAGGTTCGACGGCCTTCGACAGCCTGTCCAAGATGATCTTGCAGAGCACCTTCGAAGGAGTCGAAAGCAAAGTAATGCCTCTCCAGTTGCTACACTCACTGAGGTCTCCCTTTTTTGGCACGGTGATGAGAATCCCCTGGTTCCAGTCGTCCGGTAACTCTTCAGCAAGCCAAATGCTATTCAAGAGTGGTGTCAGAACGTTCACGGCGGTAGGCAGGTCAGATTTCAGCATCTCCGCTGTGATAAGGTCGACTCCTGGGGCTTTGCCGTTTTTGAGCGATTTGACAGCGTTCGCTACTTCTTGTCCAGTAGGAGGAGATACATCGATGTTTAGGCTCAGCAAGGGCAAGCTGATTGCGGGTGGGCTGTTAGTACTGGGGTCGTCGGGGACGCGGAAAATATCCTCGAAGTGCTCTCGCCAGCGTTGTAGCTGTCCCTCTGATGTTACAATTAGTTGACCTTTCTTATCTTTCAGGGGTTTCATCTTGCGCTTTTGGTTGCCAGCCAAGGTCCTGGTTGCCTTGTACATCTCTCTGAGATTACCGGAGTCAGCAGCACGTTGGGCGGTATCGGCAATCCCGTCTGTCCAAACTCGCTTATCGGACCTGGAGCTACGGTAGATCCGTTTGCGGATCAGACGGTACTGCAGCCTCAGGTCTTCTAGTACTGCTGCGTCGCATGCTGCCAGCATTCTTATGTGAAGTTCCCTTCTGTCTTGAATGAGATCCCAGGTCTTTTGTGACATCCAGTCTTCTCGTTTGCGTGTTTTAAGTCCAAGAACGACGGAGCTGGTTTCTGTATAGGCCACTTTAATGCGATTCCACTCCGTGTTGACTGACGTGAAGTCCGCATCGAGAGCAGAGAAACGGTTTCGTAGCTCTAGTTTAAAAGCGTCTCCTGTATCTGGGTTTCGCAATTTCTTTACATCAAATTGTTTGCCTAATTTGGTGGTTTTGTCGGCTCGTTTGGCTACAGCTACTTTGAGTCTTACTTCAGCCACCACCAGGTGGTGATCGCTGTCAATATCCGCCCCTCGGCGGTTGCGGACATCCAGCAGCGAGGAACGCCATTTTGCGCTGATGGCAAGGTGGTCAATTTGATTCCTGGTGACTCCATCGGGTGAATTCCACGTGTATTTGTGGTGCTCTCCGTATATGAATAGTGTCCCTCCGATGGTGAGATCGTTGTCCAGGCAGAACTCCAAGAACCTTTCTCCATTCTCGCTGCGAACTCCCAGCCCGTGCTTGCCCATATGCCTCTGATAGCCATCGTTGTCCGTCCCAACTTTAGCGTTCAGGTCACCCATGACTATCATTATGTCCTGCTTTCGGATATTTTTCAGAGTGGAGTTGAGTGTGCTGTAGAAATCATCTTTCTTATCTTCTGATGCTAAGTTCGTCGGCGCATAGCATTGAACGATGGTAATCTTGCGGGCTCTCGTATTAAAACGGGCTGTAATGATTCGTTCTGAGATCGGATTCCAGTCTACGAGGCTTTTCTTCGCTGCGTCGGTAAGTAGTAAACCTACTCCGTTTTCACGGACGTCATCTTCGTCCTCTTTCCCGGAGTAAAGTAGTGTAAGGCCCCTAGACGTTCTCAGTTCCCCGAATCCGTTCCTGCGTACTTCACTGAGTCCGAGTATTTCCAGTTTGTATTTTAGCATTTCTGCTTCTGCTTGGGCTAGTCGGCTATAGTCGCTCAGTGTTCGCACGTTCCAAAATGCAATTCGTGTCCGAGTTTTCATGCCACCTATACCTCTACCTACCTTAAATCTAAAATAGGTTCTTGAGGCATTGTACCTAGGATGCTGGCGGCATTTCCTCGTTGTATCGCAATGCTGATACGTTGTGTGAGGAAGCCACCAGCTCGTCGGTCACCAGTAACATCAACCAGACGTTTCGCGGTTTCTACAAAAAGCTTGCGTGCGCTGTGACCCCATGGACCAAGTGTTTCGACCCCGAATGGTAGGTACAAAAGGTACTTTCAAGGCAATACCTTAAATTGTAAACTATTTATTTCTTAGATTGTATTTTTTTTCTTTAAATTTATATTCTATCATCGTGTAAGTAAAAAAAATCGGTTTACGTGATAAAAAAACACACCAAGGAATATCAACTCGCATACAAGGTAATGCCGTGAAAACGAGTGATGCAATATGTCGATACATGGGGCTGACATCAAATTACGAGAGGCAGTTGCAACTAAAAGTTTATATCTATACAACTTTAATTGTATGTGTATTTTTGCCGCTGACGGTACGGAATCCTCGGTGCGCGAATCCGACTCGCACTTAACTTGCTTGACAAATGCATTTATGGATATCTACCAAATATACCATAATTATACCATCGTGATCAACAAAGCCTTCGATTTAATTAAAACGAATCACCCGTTAGGGAGCTACAACGCCATATACAGATATTAATATACATAGATAATACCTAGATACACACACCCACACACATTTGTCCAAAATTGAGACCGACACTACTTTTAGTGAACTTTTTTATATAATCTACTAGCGACCCGCCCCGGCTTCGCACGGGTTATTATTATACATATAAACCTTCGTCTTGAATCACTCTATCTATTAAAAAAAACCGCATCAAAATCCGTTGCGTAGTTTTAAAGATTAAAGCATACATAGGGATATAGGGACAGAGAAAGCGACTTTGTTTTATACTATGTAGTGATTTTTTACACATCAAACTTGTAGGGGAAAACCTGCAGACCTATTCGAACGTGTTTAAGTGACATTTCGATGCGAACTTCCGTGGAACAAACAATATGACATGCTAATGCTATGAAGGATGCTAATATGAATATTAAGTGGATCCATGTCAAAGTTTAGCAAGTTCGAATAGCTCTCCTGGGTGATACAGTAGGTAAGGTTTAGAAAGAGCGGCTTGCATTTTATCGGAAATGTGGAAACGAATTGACTGATATAATTATACGTCGAAATATTGATATCCTGTTACACGCTACCATTTTACATTTATGTAAAATTGTAAATAGACTTTCAGTGCATCACGTCAAAGTTCACGGTATTTCAAAATATATATATTTGATTTCATCTTATTTACTGTTTGGTATTTTATCAGAAATTAATAAGGATGGAATGCCTGCTTTGTGTATATATGCAGTTATGCTATCATGCAGCTATGCCAAAACTGAGATGCGCCTAGGCTACCGTTATTTATATATAACTATTCCACATTTCAATTAAATCGATAGCTAAAATACATCAATATTATTTTTTAAAGAATCATAAAACATAAATTACAATAATAATAATAAAAACGTCTTTATTAGGCAGACGTCCGATTTTATTCTCCATAACCCAGTATTTAGTCCACCGCTTTCACCTAATAGTCCAGCATATTTTAGATTCCATTAAATCTCAATAGTCTATACACCCTGGCGGGTGCTGCCTCTGCGTGCGTCCCATGACTCGGGCAGGTGCAACATCCGCTCGGTGTACCCCTTACATTTCATTAAATTGTCGAAAGGGCCTCTGCGTGTTGGCTTCGGCTCCGCGCACGCCTCCCAAAGGTCCGGAACACCATTGTTCCGTGATGGGAAAGACATATAAAAACGTCAAATCATAACATTCATAACTTATTCTAAAACTTCAAAATCATATATGTGTACGTACCACCCGGACAACAAAATAAAATTACAATTATAAAATAAAACAATTCCGACATGTCAATTACCTACTCAGTCAAATAACCCACCCCGAGCCACAGCTTAATTCGTTTTTGAGCCTAATGGAACCCTAACAACGGCCCTAAGTATATTAATGAATTAAATAAATAACACTGAGGTGTCTGAAGTCAACAATAAGTTTTTTTGTATCATATAATAAATCAAAAATCAATTAATAAACATTTAATAATTTTATTTCACCAAAAATCAACGAAGGCATTTGTTTCGTGGAGTGTTTCCCCGCCTTCTTAAAGAGCTCCTGAATATAATATAAAGGCGACAAAGGCCGCGATATGCTAACAAGCCTACAAAGCGGGGAAAACTCAACCAGTTGAAGACTATTGTTTGATTTCAAGAGATTTAATTCTTTGTGCTATCTACTCCGACAAAACTAAATACCCTCCAAAGCTGAAATTTAGGTCAAATCTGCTTACCTACAACTGTTTTTTAAGCCTTATCATGAAACTTCCTGTGTCCTACGTCCTACACAGAACACTAAAATGAATATATTATAGCAGCGGAAGGCCGTTAAAAAAAAGGCATAGAAGTTTTGAAATAAAATAAGAGAGAGAATTAGAATACTCTTTTTCCACTCAAGCACCTCTATCTTTCAATTAGATGAGAGATGACTAACAGTAGTTTATGTGATTGTATACACACTGTTTTTATTGATTTCCGTTAACTTTAAGGGGAGATTATTCAGTTTAACTCGAGGTAATTTTTCTAAGAAACTAGTATCTAAGTATAATAAGTTACTTAACTATCTACTACTAAGCAATGTTTTGGTATGTGCTGTCATGACTAAAATTGATCTTTGTCATACTCGACACGTTTACTTTGGTGTAACTCTAAAGGACCTTTTACAATGTAATATTCATTTATTTTGTATGAAAAAGGAAAATATATGTTTTTCGAATTCGATTAAAAGCTATATACCACGTAGCTTCTAATAACGTGCAAAGCAACGTGTTGAATTTAACGGAAATCTATAAAAACACGGTGTATAATGCCTAATTATTTACAATAGGCAAAACCACAAAAAAATTAATAAGTCCGTTTTTTAGATTATTAAAAAATATTCGACACGTATTTTTTCTTTTGTTCGTCAAATGAAAAACGACGGAAATACAGTGCATTAAAGTTTCGCGTTAGACGTCACAATTAGGTACAATTCCTACCTCTACTTGACGTCACTAGCCCCCACCCACCTCGGAACTTTGATGCTCTGTATCGTCGTCAATTTCAGTTAACTTAAAACAGGAAAAACACGTGTCCAATAATTTTGGATAATCTAACTGACGGACTAAATAGAATAATAGTTTTTCAACCCAGTCGTCATCCCTGTTACAAACACTGCTTTATGTTACACATCGTGACCGTGATGCGTTCAAACCGCATATTTTTCGACCACCATTACGACTTTTAGGAATGAAAACTATTCTAACATTACATTTTTGACATACATATTTTTTTAATTCAGAAACAAACTAGAGTTGCCACAATTTTCATATCGTTCGAATTAAAATAACGTACGACTTGCGTGCGACATTTCGAACTAAACCTCATCTCGAGTGATATTAGAATAGAGGTCCACTCAAATTTCCTTGTTCTTCCGAGATGTCCGAAATATGAAAAAAAAAACTAAATCGATAATATAAATTAGCTATGATAACATTTTCACAGAAAATAAAGATGTAACAATAGTAGTTTACGTAGGTACCGAGGCCTGTAAAGTAAGAAATGTCTCAGATCTCGTTTAGTTGTCGTCCGAAGCGAAGCTGAGGTTGGCAAACATGTGATCTGAGGCTTTCTTATTTACACTATTTTTCTGCACGACGCAGACGGCAAACGGCGAATTTGTGTAGCGTAGCGGCCTGCAATTGACTGCTTGCCGGCCGGAGCGCAGAAAAAAAGTTTATTATTATAGGGGTATTTAAATATGACAACATTGAAAACCCTGTATGTACAACTTTAAAGTACGAATCAAATCATTTATTATCCTTAACAAATGTTGATTCATGTTGTTAAGTAGGCACACTTTGACTTGTTGATACGACATGGATTTACTTTTTCCTTCACTTGGTCCATGTAGCTTCGTCTTGGTTTGCCTCTACCTCTCTTGCCTTCTATCTTTCCCTCCAGAATAGCTTTGAAAAAGTAGTCATGCCGTATCAAATGTCCAATCATTTTTCCGCGTCCCACTTCAATGGTATTCAGAATCGTTCTTCTCTCGTCCACTCTACGCAACACTTCCTCATTCGTTACTCTTTCTCTTCAACTTATGCCTTCCATACGTCTCCAGACCCACATCTCAAATGTTTCCAATCTTTTCCTGTCTTTTTGTGTCATTGCCCACGTTTCGCTTCCGTAGAGAGCAATGGGAGCAATACTCCATACTTTCGTGACATATGTGACTTTACAATTGATTTTTTTCTGGTTAAATGCTTTTTTTGCCATAGCGTTTCGTGCAACAATGTCCGGTGTACATCTTGAGTCACTAGTAACTAAGCTGCCTATGTATTTAAATCTTTCCACTTGTTGAATTGGAATGTTATTAAGATTTATTGTAGGATGCTTTCTTTATACTCGTATTATGTTTTGAAACTGTGAGTGTTTTAGTCTTCTTTGAGTTAATCTTTCTTTTTTAGGCATCTTCATTACTATATATAAATTATAAATAGAAAAAGTGACCAAGGCCCCCGGTGCTCAGGGCTGAAACCAGTAACTGACATGGCGACAGACGCCCTGCCGCGAAAGCAGGAGGTCGCTGGATCGTTTCTGTTAAATTTATAACAAAATCAACATGCAATTTATGCATCTCCTTACTAGTGCTGCCATCTCTGTACGGCTAAGCAACAACTACTAAAGTGTATAACGGTACTTTGAGTGTAAAATAAATTAGTCTGTTTGCAACTGTCAACACGAGTTTTATTAGTTTCTTTATCTTTCAATTTATAACATTGACACTTATAACTGTAACTCACAAAAGGCTCCTTTCGGGTCTAACTAAAAAAGTGCTTTAGAAAATGTACCATGTAGTCTCGCTAAAGTCAGTATTTTAGTATAAAAGTGGCTTTCTCCTGAGCAGGGAACTATATTGACATGACACAATACGGGCCGGATTAAAAATGGGCTTAACTATTGACATCAAAGGTTTATTTATTGGCAACCCAATTTCCTGTATACCTATACGTAACTATAGTTCGGAAGCGGATTGGTGCCGTCGTCGGCGAAACTACATTCAACAAGTAGCAAGCTTAATTGGCTTACTGCGGTAAGCAAGCCGAGCCGTTAAAGCCACCTTTTTGCAGCTCACTGATATAAGGGTACCTAATAGTTATACCGGGTGTTTCGGGTTTCCTGTAACAGGAGCAATAAATTGAATAGTAGGTAGTACTCGCCAAACTGAACTACGTTTACTCAGCGACTTTCAAAAATAACGTCTGTTTTGATTTTTATTTCACTTTAAAGTTTGTTAGAAGACGTAATGTACTGCGAATTTTGTCATTTTTGAACTATGTATATGACAAGAGACGTGAATTAAGCTGATGCCAACGTACATTGAAAATACTATTTAGTAGGTACGAAAAAATGAAAACTTACAAAGAACAGTAGTTTTAAAAGGTGTTGAACAAAAGTTGTAAGGTTTGAGGAGCACTACCTACGATTAAATGTATGGCTCCTATTACAGGAAACACCCGGTATATAGCACCAATGACCACCCGTAGCAGCCATCTATAAGGTACCTAATAGTTACGGGTATGAAGCCGACGGTTCACTTTACAATGAAAATGGTCGCTTAGCATCACAATCACAGAAATTCCTCGTGCTTTCCTATCCCGAACAGCACAATAACAAGGTTTATGTAATTTGTATAAATTTCAGAAATGGTTAATTACCACTTGATCAATATCTATAGTTATCTAGAAAATAAATAATTTTTAAAGTTTGTAATTATTATTATGTCTCAGTTTCCCAGTAGTTAATTAGATTTCTCAAACTGTTTTTCAATTAGCACCAACTAGGAATTTAAAATATTCTCAATGCAATAACGTAACTATAAGCTACGAGTATATAATAAATAATAAGCTCCAATAAGAAATTTGACGTCAGAATAACCATAATAACCACCCATTCGTCCGTTTTTCAAGATGACATAGCATTTAAATTTCGTACATAAGTCCATACCTGAGATAAATGTGCTCGTTGAACATTCTCGATTACTAATGGTTCGATGTCTTATCTGATATCGAGCCTCCTAAGATAGGTAATAAAAGTATGCGGATGTAATTTGTATTATACTGACAATTCACTGTCAGCACCATGCGTATCTGAAATACACGTTTATTTTAACATTTTTTTTAAATAAAACTGGGTAGACAATACCTATGTAATATCTATTTATGTCGAATAACATTTAGATATTGACAGTAACGTCGATATTTTTTTCGATAAAATATTTTGCTACATTATCTTCGTATAGATGCCCTTAGTTATCCCACATAACTTAATTTACCATAACAAACATATTATTTATACAAGAGAAGACGTAATAATTTCGGTCTCTTTTCACATTTCAACAACCGCCAATTTGGCTCAGTCCGACATGCACTTGGTCAATTATTTGTTATTCAACAGCAGACTGAAAATTGAAAATGACGAAATGACTCTCCCCGTGAAACGCAGCGACAAACTGCCCGCCGCAGGCCCGCCCACTTACCTATCTGACAGCGCACAGCCCGTTATTGTCACAAATAAAACATTTCAAGGTATCTTTACGACTAAACGGTTTAATATTCGTAAAATATTCATATTTAGTGTGTTAATTATGTGCGTTTCAACCAATTTCAAACATAATTCAGTTAAAGGGATAGTGTTTTTGCGGGGGTCTGCATAATCTGCATTTGATGATAAATAAATAAATAAGTACGAGTACATCAGGTAGGTATAACTAATTTTAGAAAATATCATATTATCTACATTTTAGATATATATTGTCTAGTATCTTTGCATTTCTTATAGAAATACGTAATAAATCCTAAAGGATCCAATATTTATCCGTTTAAACATATTTTAATAGGTGTGTTTTCAAGTTTATCAACATATTTCTCTGACATTACTTTTTTATAAAAGTGTGCCGCTCATAAGGACTGTTTAATCGCCGACTGCAAACACAATAAGCGTGTGGCATGCCCGCATAGATATCACTACTTGAACAGTCACCATAACGGGGGAAATATAAACCGCAGGAACCATTTTTCATCAACGCTTGTTTTAAAAATATTAACATTTTGCCTTGGTTAATTTTGCAGAAGAAAATAACAGTTTATAAAACAAGTGTAAACCTATATCCTGAAGTAAAAGTTAATCAGATAATTCAACTTTGGAAAAAAACAACTAAGTACGACGTGTTTCTATGCTTTCATTCAAATTTGTCGATAAGCATCATACTTAGGTAATACGTAGCTTAGGTACAGTATGACCATATTATTACGAGTTACGACATAGGTTAAGAATAGAGACTGCAGAGACAAATCAATTATACCTACACTTTCAGTTTTAGGCCATTAAACGCAATAAAATATAAACAGAAATATTAAATTTCCTATGCCTACACTTCCGCTCTCGTTCTCCCATGTAATCATATAACATTTTTAATCAATATTATTTGTAGATGATGTTATGCAGATGTAAGTAGTACATAATGTTTTCACGGAAGCGCCCTAAGGTGGCAGTGTCAGTGTCAATACTAAAAGTACCGAGGTCAATTGAAGTATTTTTAAAGTAGTGTGTACAACTAATTGTTACAGTTATAAAGTTAAGGTCCGGAAAGTGTTGCGTTACAGTTGTGACGTGACCAAAAGAATAGCACGGGCCATGAACTACGTACACCTCACCTTAACCGCAGCGCTAGTTAACGTCCTTCCAATTACCGTAACTACCGCGTACTCCAACTTAAATATAAACTCACTGTGGACTAGGGATGCGCTTCTCGGGAATTTTCCTCAGAAAAGTGTAACGTTCCAGTTGGGAAAGATTCCAAACGCGACGGAAAGAATTATAGCAATAGCACGGGCCATGAATTACGTAAACTTCCAATTACCTACCGTAACTACCGCGTAGGGTAGAGGAACCAAACGATGAATAACCCTCAATAGATGAACGTTGTTCCTAAAAATTACAATATAATGAAATTCTGACGGACTTTACAAGCTTAGGAATATTTTTTACTAAAACTTTAACACTTTCCGGCCATAAACATTTAAACTCTATAATAATATACGTAGATCCGTGTATGCAGTTGTGAGAGCTGTCCGAAAATATGCCTCGCACCGAAATCGCTGTTTGTATGGAATTTTCATTAAGAATGGCTCTTCAAAATTTAAGGGATGAAATTCGTATAAAATTGAATAAGGTTTCTACTGGCATGCTTTTGCTTGGTTACGATTCTAGACTAATCTCGCTACCTTTTACTTTATGAATGAAGGCATATTTGAACTTGTTTTATGATATATTTACTGTTCAAGTTATGGTTCCAATATTGTGTGACTTATCCAATAGATGAACACCGTTCAAGTTTTGGGTGAAGTTTACTTTTTGCAAATGCTTTTATAAGTTCTTACGGAAGACATTAATCTGTTATATGTATTTTGACACAGCAGTGAGTCGTCATTAGACACGTGAAATTTTTATTGAAGAATTTCGTAAGTGTGTTCTTTTTTGCAAAATTAAACTGAAAACGAATTAAAGAAATGAAAGAAAGTTCCCAGTAATATTTTAAGTAAAATTGCGAAACTTGTCGGTAATCCGTAGACATTTTTTATACATTCGGAAGAGATAGCTACATAATTCGCCTTGCCAGGTATCTGTTACTTAAGAAAGTTATTAAAAGCAGAAACATAGGTATTTCTTTAAGTGAGCAATAATAGTGGGATTGTGCTTAGAATATTCCCGCCTGCGGATTATTACCGGACCCTCACTACAAAAGAGCACGAGCGGGACACTAGAATAAATCAACAGAACTGATTTATTGTAGCTAAGCAAACAACGATAAATCAAACGGCGGCCAGCATACAATTCACTGACCAGTAACACCAGGCTTAAAAACTAACCTAGCTGCCCCATGCCACAACAGTCGGGTCAGTTTTTAATATGAATCCGTTACAATAGGATGACGACTAGGTGGACAAACTATTATTTTATTTAGTCCATCAGTTAGATTATCCAAAATTATTTGATACGTATTCAAGATTAAATTGACGAAGATGAAGAGCATCAAAGTTTCGTTCTGGTGACGTCACTATTAGGTACGAATTGTAACAAATTGTGACGTCACGCCAAAAATTAATGCACTATATTTAAGTAATTTTTCATTTGACGAACAAAAGAAAACAACATGTATTGAATTTTTTTAAATTTTCTAACACACGGCCTAGTTAGATTTTTTTGTCGTCTCGCCTAGTTACGTCTGGCGGCAAGTTTTTACACACGAGCGCTTGACTCTGACACTCTTTGTACAAATTATGTACCTAATTCGATTGCAATTTAAAACTTTGGTATACAAATTATGAATTACCGTGGAATTCAACGGACAATCAGCGTGCCATTACTCGTACTTACGACCTTTATTTCTTTGCGTTCGGGCGTCCGAATGTCAAAAAGGTCACGAAATATTTTGTGCATAGGTACTATTTTTTGATGTGTTTCATTTTAATAATCTACTTATAAATAAAATTAGTAACTAATATTCAGATTATTCGGAAACGTTATGATTTATTTATTTACGCCATATTTCTCCACCAATATTATATGCAACGAATTTAATTCCAACGTTGTTGCAAGAACCCAGCCTTAAGTGAATATACGGCGCTGCACACTGTAATTTCGTTTAGGTACGTAATTAAGTAGTGTTCGTTTTCTGCTTGCCAGAGGCGAGAAGTAGACTGCCTGTGTTACATGCTCACACGGACTGACAATTTGTCGGGAAAGACGCGGTTAAAATACAATAATAAGCTACCTGTGCTTACTTGTCATATTTGTGCTGGTTTTTATTTTATCTGTATTTAAATTGAGTTATAAATAAAAAAGTGTGCAGAAAGTGCATATATAGTAAGTTTGTATGCTAGATGGGGGGATCCATACACTCTGTTCATTAGGTAATAACGACTCTCCATAGGTAGTAGTAGACTGAAAAACCGGCCAAGTGCGAGTCAGAGGCTATACCACGAAAATCGAAAATCAGCATTGACGGGCAAACCTCTTTGTCACTCCAATATGCAAGATGGAGATACAAATCCGCAATCGTTCGATTTTCGTGGTATAGCCTCAGACTCGCGCAAGAGGGGTTCCGTGCCATTATCTATAAAAACGGCAAAAAATTACGTTTGTAGCTAGGTTATGGGAGCCCCTCTAAAATATTTATCTTATTTTAATTTAACAATTCACTTTGAAAGTGAATATATAACTTAATATTCTGTCAAATTTTCAATGGTCTACTTGTTGCCGTTATCAATATGGAGCAAATACCAGCAAAAAAATTACGTTGGTACGTACCCTTAAATATTCATCGAATTTCGTTTATTAGTATTTGTTGTAGCGGCAACAGAAATACATCATCTGTGAAAATTTCAACTGTCTAACTATCACGGTTTATGAGATACAGCCTGGTGACAGTGGTGACAGACAAACAGACGGGCACCGGAATCTCAGTGATAGGGTCCCATTTTTACCCTTTGGATACGGAACCCCAAAAAGCATGAGGGAATTATCCTAGTTTTGACTACACTTGTATGCAGCTACTTTATACTTATAGGTAAGTTCTTATACCTGCGTTCTATATACGGTAGTCACCATTAGATACCTCTATATCGGAGCGGACAACTACGAGTACAAATTCTCTAATATATGCTATAATATGCACTCTAGTCTTGACGTGTTCAGATATTTGTAAGCACTTTGGCCTTTCGATTATATCTGATTTCGAATGTAGGTACATGAGAAAACAAGTAAAACTGGCCATTAGAAGACCTTATCACGTAGTAATTAGGTGTTGGCGAATGGTCAGTTTACAGTGTCGTGGACGTGGCATTACGAATACGTGCAGTCGTAAAACGCGTTGCGGCTAAGCACGCCTACCACGATCTTCGAAAATTGGCATTGACGGAAAAACCTCTTTTTCACTCTAATATGCAAGTGTGACACAGATGGAGATACAAATCCGCAATCGTTTGATTCTTGTGGTACTAGCCGAGGCGACTGTACGTGACGATAGTCGGTGCAGTTGAAATGTGCCCCGACAGCTGCTTTGTACGAAACGCAAACTCTTCAATTGACGTACTTACACTTAAGCAATAATATCGCGGTTTAAAATAATCTAGTTTCAAATTACCTAAGCAAATAATCTGGGGGAAATAGGCCAAGAAAATGCGTTTTCCCTGACTTATGAAAAAACTTCATCCTGACAGGAGCTGGTGCAAAAACTGACAAAATATTAGATAGCGAGACGACCAGTGTGCTTACCATGAGTCGTACGTAGCCGAGTTTGCCCATCTCGCTCCTGCGAGAATAGTGATAGGTCCGAGACGGACATACTTTAGAAACCCGCAGTCGCTATAACGCCTACGGTTCCGTACATACAACTAATGCTAAGCATCCTGTATTAATAGGATAGCTATCAAAGTCCATCTATCCGTCTATCGACAGTAGGTGAGTACTTAATACTCATATTTCAATCAATAGCGCGGTATTAATATGTGACGATTTTTTTGTCTTATACCAACACCAACTAACTACATACATTTTGTTCATATTATGGGCCTGTTTAGTAGGTCCTTAAGGTTAAGAAGACCGCAAGTAAAGTGAGGACACGATATAATTTGGTAGTGCATGGTCTTAGAAAACTTAGCATTCGAATACAGAAAATAAGTGTCTCATCTTGCACGGCTAGCACATGATGCGCGCGGGACGACAAAAGCCGCGACATAGAGCTTTCTCGATCTTTCCCGCGAATCCGTAGCATAAGATGCGCGCGGGACACCGGTGACGCGCGAGCATATGTCAAAGCGACACAAGTTTCTCGACTGACAGTTCCACGCGGGATACTTGCTCAAGTCGTAGCACAAGTGCACTTTAAGAGACAAAATACCTCGCGATTGAACGTCAGAATGCGAGAAATTGTCTTCGAGCCGGGTGGGTGGCGACAAGCATATTTCTTAGATGTTTTGTCTAATTTACTCCAATTTAACGTTCATCAAGACTATTCCAACAAGTTCAAACTAAATGATAATAAGGCTGGGCTTTTATTACACAGTTTTTTTAGGTCTTCATTATAAGACAAGCTAAATGTATCTGCCTACGAATTTGGGAATTTAGGTAATTTAAAAGTGTTATAATATTGATTGTTTCAGAATGTCTTTTTTCCCTATGTCTATTATTACACGATCACAATAACCCAAACAAAGGCAGCTCATGGCATCCACGTTGACACCCCCCGGTACCTGTGAATTTTAGCAATTGTTAACCGAGGCATAAACGCACGCATACCTAATGAAATACTTATTTGAATAAGGTCCTAGGGTACTTATATGTAAATATACGTTGATCACTACCTAGTTAATCGATAATATGTAGGTACCAATTCAGGCGTTTTAATACCTACACGTAAGTAACGAGAAACTACCATTCAATTTTATATTTAATTTCCAGGCTCCCGATCCGATAGAAAAGCGCGTATCTTTGTAGAAGCTGAACCAAATAGTTGTTTCATACAGCTAACCCAAGGCAAGAGGAAGATGAGCTCGATGAGCTCCATAAACGCAACCAATATTTTTTATTTATACTACTAGCATGCACGCATATTTGCATATTTTACCGAACGCCAAGACTATAATATAATAAAACAATGCGTAAAAATAAATTCTTTATTTTTGCCTATTATGTACATTTACAAAACTTGAAACAATATTTTCCACAAAACTCGTTCAAACTCCATTATACTGTGAAATTTTGAGACTGCAGAAATAGTGTAGGTGGGCTTGGGGCTTACAAGATATAAGGTACCAATATGCTGGCGTGGTCAGCTTGCCATGCCCTACGTCTCCACTTTACCCATAACGTCGTTCTATCTTGTTTTGGGTTTACCTCTGCTTCTTTTACCAGAGATGAAAAGTTGTAGTAGGCACTTTTCCAGTGTAGTTAGGTCTCCTTCATACGAGGCAATACTATCGTAGAGCCTCCTCTCCTGCGTTTTGTCGGCCATGTCCCGCACGTCCAGACTGCCGCGCCGCACATGAAGCTCATCCCATGTTCATTTCGGCAAATTTATTATTATTATTTATTAATTTTCTTTATTTAGGACCAACAAAGGATCATGTTGTTAGTATACATCTTAAATACTAGCCTATTCTAAGTATATTATTATATCGGCCTTAGAATACTTTTATATACTTATTATCTCAGACCTTTTAGTTTGCCCGGCATTCTTTAGTGTAGGCGGAACAATATTTTGAATAATCTGTTAAAGTATAGATACACGTATACTTTTATTTTCTTTCCGAGTTTTGCTTCGTCGTCCATGTATGTACGTAGCCATTGACAGATGAAAGTTTCTATTATTTATAGGTAAATCCTTTGCAAGATAATCTCAATTATTTCCACAAATCGTGGAACATCAGTAAGACGATGTATTTTCTTCGGACAAAGAAATAAATTAATAACAACTACATATTTTGTAGATCAATAAAATAAACAAAGCGACTTCAGATTTTGACTTTTGACACATTGGCATTTCGAACTTCAAAAGTCATATTTGCTATCTCTTTAATCATTGTACTGCAAGAACGAGACAAAGTTATCGTGGTTAGTGATGTTCCATTTTTAAGGCTTACCATTCACTCATCATTGGATTTTTTAATACCGATTCAGTGTTGCCACAAAATTAAAGTTTGTTCCATTTATATATAGCAACACAAGCTAAGTCGCGCGCGGGATGGCTCTCCCGCATGGAACTGCTTTCTCGCACTTGCAACTCGTGCTACCGAAATCGAGAAAATGACAGCTAAAGAGAGAAGTTTGAAAGGCGCGACTGCCTTTTGTCGCGGAGCGAGCTATCCCGCGCGTAATCATGTGCTAGCCGTGCTGAATTAAAACATTTATCGCGTGTGCACCGTCGAACTTTTAACGAGCTACCGGCGCCAAAGAAAATGTTAAGTTCACATATGAACCTTTCAAGTACCTACTACTACTAAGTAAGTAACTACTACTACTACTACTACTACTACTACTACTACTACTACTACTACTACTACTGTTACTAGTAAGTAAGTCCTTTGAAGTATGTATAACTAAAGAAGCATCTCTATGGGCCCAAGAGGTATAGAACGTACGCAATACGACTGGGATTATACTATTGTTCCTCGCAAAAATTGGTAGGGAACAACATTTTGAGGTACTTTTAAGAGGCTTTTAAGGAGAAGGTAGTGTTAGTGACAAGTGCAAAATGATAATCGCTTTCCCTGCCACACCTAACTTCATTCGCATCTGATATTGTTATTGCATTATCAAGTAGGTACTTACGTAAAAAAAATATAATTATAATAACAGCTATCAAATTCCATACAAAAAATGCTTAACCCCGGGTTATATGGCTAACCCAGGGTGGTGCAAGCAGCCCTTAATATTTATGTATACATTAGACACAATGAGCAGCACTATCCGAAAAGGACATTTATGGAAAATTTAAAAACATTTGAAGGTAGCTAGAGCTAGGGCCTTAGATGATGTAGATGTATAGTAGGGACGCCCAAGACGTCATGGTAAGGCCCAAGTTCTGAACTGATATTAAATTTAAGAAAAACAGAAATTCATGGTTTTTGAAAAAGCGCTAGTAGCTGGAAGCCGGTCAAAGTGTTATTGTATAGTAATAAGTAATGGATAATCAACTGTTAGAAATCTTATTATTCTGAATGTTATTGAATCCGTACCATATAATATATTCGATCAAAACAAGATGATTGATGAAACTTAATTAAATGGTGGCACAGATACATTGTACGTTTCTACTACAATTCAGCATGAAAGTCTAAAGACAACATATTTTCTTCTTATTCAATTCAAATTCAATCTGATTATCAATTCGTCGCTGTCTTACATACTGAGATTTCCAAGCAAGCATATGCGCGGCCATACAACTCTAATCTAATTGAACGAGAAAATCTCACGCGCGAAATGAGCCCCTCAGCTAATAATACTATGAGATCGAGCAGTACAAGTGTCTTCTTCATTGCTCTTACGTCTCGGCCTTCATAATTACGTACTTAATAGAAACTCTGGTTTTATTGCGACAATTTCCTTTAACATGTTGTATTTCGTAACTGAAGCAAGTAATTAGTAAGTACACGAATAGGTACCTATATATGTAAGCGTAGGCACTCTCAACGACGCACGTAATAAACAATACGGGCTAAGGAAGTAAAGATGAAGCCTTGTTGAATTCCACGTACCGAAAATAGATATAAGGAATTACAGGAAGTACTTACAACGTCGGCTCATATAAGCACCCATCAAATTGTGACTGGGACTATGTATAACGTTCTTTTTTAATGCAGCTACTTAGAGTGTGACACTTTTGGCCGCAAGTGTAAATTTTGGAAGTTTAATTTTACTAACTAGTATTTTTAACTGAATTCAAGATTTTAAAGAAGGAGTTTCTCCACGCTTAGGGTAGACCGGGGACCTTTGAACCACTTTTAAGATAATGGTTCCTAGTTCAAAATCTATAAACGTTGAACCAAACCTGTACGTGTTTTGCGTGGATAAATAATATAATAGAATGAAAAACTGTAAGCAGTAAAATATACATATAAATCAGCATATTATCAAGAATATAAGAAAAAGATAAATATCCATTATTTTGTCCTTAGTTACTACAATCTTAAATGTAAAAGATTTTAACTACGTTTATAAAATATTTTTATGTCAAAGAAGTTTCAAATAAACAGGGTATTTTTTTTATATGTACAGTATGTGAAATAGTAGGTTCTTTATCTGCATATTTTTGAGGGTATTTGATTGTAAATGATAATAAGTAGTATGCCAGAAAATCTAGTTTTCCTGCAATAACTCCTTGTGTTACTATTGACCCGTAGGACGGGTCAATAGTACAGTCGAGTTCATAAATATCTGTGAAGCTGAATGCATAATATGTAAACACTTACAATTTATTGTTAATGTCCTAAGGATGTACAGATATTTTTGAAGCCTTGGAAATGCTCATATATTTATGAACTCGTCTGTAACAAAAATGATTACCTATTTTACTACCCTACTTATTTGATACGTAGTTACACGCCATTTCGCTCTTGGATAGCAGAATTTAGTAAGGTAGAAATCATTCGCAGTAACCACGACAAGACTCCTCGACGACTCGCATTACACATTCGACGGTTCGTTTCATTTTTTTAGGTTGCGTTCTTGCGTTAAAATGTAAATACTCTATAGCGCTATTTAATTAAGTATATTGCATTCGAATTTGGTTAAGCTTGGTCTAAGTATAATCGTTAGTTCCATTTCAAAGAGATTCGTTATTAATATATATTAAACAACAAATTACTTACCAATATGGTGTAATTTTCTACTAAATTGTATCATAAAGCATTTATCACGTAACATATTTCTCTAAAGCACAATTCGTTTAATTGGATTAATGGGATTACCTCGTAGCTTAATTGTCCGGGCTATTTAAATATGATTACTATTTTGCAAAACATTGTAATTGAAAACATTCAAATTAATGAGTCATGGAATTTCATTATAATGGTTTAAATAAGACCGAGAAGATTCTAAATCTTGCAGAACGAAAGCAAAAACGGAGAGCTACTCAATAAAGTGCGTTGAAAAAATATTTGTTCCGTCCGTATTTGTTCACTGTTTTTACATTGTTTTCGGTCCATGTGATATACTGTGTGATATGAAAAATACAATACTGACGGCAACAGGTAACGAACCAATTGCTACCTTCTTTTTTCGCTTCAACAACACGAGATATGTATTGCTGTGTACAGGCCAATTATTTACAAGTCTTTACAACTTGGAACGATATTAAAATCAAAACACATAAGACAGACTTTTTTAGCATTTGCCAAAGGCTGTTTTTACTGAAATAATTTTGAATATTGTCAATATTAGGTACATACCCACCGTGATACAGTTTTTACTAGTACGGGGAACAGAAGACGCTTACTCAATGTTTCATTGTAGTTACTTAAATATAACTTATAATGTAGGTACGTAACAGTTATTTTCTATGATAAGTTATACTTGTTTCATTTATTCTTGTAAGCTGTATTGAGCCACATGATGGTTAATAAAGTTATTTTCATTTTCATACATACATAAACTCTTGACTGTATTCTCAAAAAGGATAGGCAAAACACATGAAACTGCTCAGTTTCAGTGCCCCTTTCAGCAATGAACGGGTTAAAATATCGCAATAGTGTGACATTGCAATGTCGCGACACACACGGGTGGAAAGGAGGTTGTGAAATTCTTAACCCGTCACCCTTCTATCCCATATCGTATACTCCTTCTATCCCATTGGGAATCGTTGCATTGGTCTCCTAAAAATAGAAAACTTCTTAACCGATATTTCCATAAAGTCATTATTTAAAAAAAAGATAGCGCCGATAATCTAAACTCCTTCAACTTTTGAACAGTGGGCCAAAAAAATATGGGAATAGTTATCATGTAAACTTATAACGTGGACATACATCTATTTAAAGAGGTAAAGAAGTTTTAGGTAGGTTTCGTGTTAAAGAGGCTAATGAAAAACGTGTACAGTGAAACCAGGATAATTGAAACCTCGATAAATTGAATAATTGTATAATTGCAACGAAACGTCCGGTCCCGGTCCCTTGACAACTATAGACCTCTCTCTATAATCAAAATTTCGGTGCCTGGTTAAATGAAATTCCGATTTGAGATTTTTTATTCATATTGCCTCTGTAATTGAAATGTCGGCATCCCGAGCCTCTATAATTGAAACAGTGTTGTTAATATTTTTTTGGGTAGTTTATACTGTTTATAGGTTCACATTATACAGAGTGGAAATAGATTTTGGGCCAGTGAGGGCAGCTACCAGATTCCGTGTTGCTAGGCGAAAATGGTCTTAGGAAACCTTCCTTAGATTTCAAATTAATGAAGATTGGCGTTCACAGATATTGAAAAAACCTAGATAGAAATGGAATCGACTGATATAAAAAAATACATGTAATAAAAAAACTTGTTTCATTTTCATACAAATTATATGGCGAAGGTTTTTCTCGATTTATGGCTTTTCTAGCCGGAAATTTCTTTTCGATCCCATACAAGATTTTGATCCTAGATAGGAATGGAATTGATAGGCATCAAAAAAACTGTTTGTCAAAAATGACCATTTTCTGGCAACCTGTACGTTTTTTCCAAAATCTGTAAACGCCAATCTTCATTCATTATTTTTCTTATGATTATGACCTATATAAAAGAAATTACCGAAACCGAAACCGAGATCGTTTTTAACCTGGGTAAAATTGGTCAAGACCTGCTTAATAGGAAAACCTGATTAATTGACACCAAACTGCCGGTCCCTTGAAATTTCAATTGCCCAGGTTTCACGGTATTAAAATATAACTATACCTACAACTATGTAAAAAACTTACCTACAGTGCAACAGAAAAAGGGATTAAAAAGTGGCAACAACTTAATGGCGTCCCGTTTACTTATATAGGTACATATACTACATTTTTCTGTCGCACTTGTACCTGATATATTTTTAGAGTTAAAAAGGTTTCAATTAATATCTCGAGTTATAAGAGTAAAAATTGTAAGTACTCGATAATCGGATTGGTGAGTTAAAATATTTCAAGTGTTAATTGAAATACGTATCTATGATTTCTGGCCCAAAAGGAAGTGGGTAATTATTCAATTCATGTTAGAAACCTGTTCATTATTAAATTGATCCTATTTAGCCTGCCGTCTTAGTCCTTAACGGCAACTTTAGCCGAATCGTTCATACCTACTTAATGATATTTCGAGAATAGCGAGTACGAATGTTATGCAAGTTTCAACGGATACATTTGTACATATTTAGTTGATGTTTCTAACTAAAGTTTTTGCTAAACGTCCGAGGTTTGCCAACGGCGTACCAACTGGAGATCTCGAGGTTTTAGGATCATGCCTTTTAATGAGGGTCGCTCGTGAAATATTTGTTGCGACAATTCATTCATGCCGTGAAATTGGATGATTTGCCTAAATGTAAGTTTTGGGTTTTCTGGCAGGTAGATAAAATATAAATGTATCGGCATTATAATAATAATGGCAATAGCAGAGCAACTTGTACTGAGCTGTTGTCGAGTAACGCCCCCACGGACCCGAGGGCTCCAGGGAGTCTGTCAGGGTCTCCGTCTCCGACGTGTGTTCGTCCGTCTAAGTGGACCTCAAGGGGATCCGTAGGACATTCAGCTCTGGCTGCCTTTATTGGCCGTCTGGAGAGAAGTTTAGAGCTATACGTTTCAGGGGTGGAAGTGAAATATGCATAAGACGCGAGGGCGCGATTGGCATAGTGGCTAGCAACAACCACGAGGTAGAAAGCGATACCCCTGAGCCGTTAACATCGATGTTGCTCCTGGCCTTCCTTGTGACGGCAGTTTCAGGGGTCCATCCAGTCAGCGGCAACTCACCACCTACTTCGATAACGTTTCGGGAACTCTTTGCAGTAGTCGAATATCCTCAACCCACCAAAACCTCAACGCCATAACCCGGTATTGTTTCCACTTTATATACAGCCACAATGCCTGCTCGGATCGGTATACGGGTATCTATTGATGCACTTGTGAATGGGGTGTAGTAGGTGTAGGTACTACTCAGCAAATTTCTCCAAAAGTGTCTACGTGATGGATCTGTATCCCCACGCAAGCCCACCAAGAGTTCGGGATATATAGGCCCGTGATCCGCATACGAGAAACATATAAAAATAATAATAATAATAATGGGTTTATGGGTTTCAACAGGCGTCCCATATGACATCAAAGCTCTCCAAACGGCCTCTGCGTGTTGGATCTGTATCCCCACGTACGCTTTAAAAATGACCGGGCTCGAAAATCCCGAGAGTTTGAAACGGAGACACAAATAATAATAATATTCTTTATTGCACCAATAACAGTAACAGTGACAGAAGGAAACAAAGAATCAATAGCATTGGGTAACAACAGGCGGTCCTATCGCTAAAAAGCGATCTCTTCCAAAAAAAAAAATAGCGTACGGATGTGACGACTCCACAGCCCACTCGTTTCGACCGGTGCAATCAGTCAACGCAGAGCAGCTTGTGGCGAGCTGTTGGGGAGTAGCGACCCCACATACCTGAGCACTCCTGGGGGACTCCGTCATCCGACCGAGTCCTCCCCTCCATCTCTGGCTAGAGTGGGGTCACGAGAGCCGTGTTCTCCAGGGTAGATATGGAAACCTAAGTGGCGAGTCGGCTATATTTTTAAAGTCTAGTGACACCTCTCTACTTCTTATGTGGGCGAGTCACCATCTGCCAGAAATAAAATTGCATACCATTTTATTAGGCAGGCGCCCGGTTTTACACTCCATAACCCAGTAGTTAGTCGATCACTTTCACATAATAGCTCAGTGTGTTTTAGATCGCATTAACTCTCAATAGTCCACACACCCAGGCGGGTGCTGCCTCTGCGTGCGTCCCATGACTCGGGCAGGTGCAACATCCGCTCGGTTTACCCCTTACATTTCATGAAATTTTCGAAAGGGTTCTGCGTTTTAGCTCCAGCTCCGCGTACACCTTTTAAAGATCAGGAACATCATTGTTCCGTGATAAGAAAGGCATATAATAATGGCAATACAATGTTTAACGAATGATAAAAACGAAATTATATGAAAGTAATCATAGATATAAGAATTAAGTAAGTAATGGTTTTAAGAAACGCGGTTTTAGGGTTCCGTAGTTAACTGGAAAGCTTAAAGTTTCGCCATGTCTGTCTGTCCATCCATCTGCAGCTTTGCTCAGTGACCGTTAGGACTAGAAAACTGTAATTTGGTATGAATAAACACAAACTAGGTATTCATAGGTAACTAGATTAACTAATCATCAGCAACTATTGAAAATATTTTAAAGTGAGTCTGACACTAAATAATTGTCTGTTGGTACGGTAAGGATATACGGAAAATAGTCTGAATTAAAAAACATGATTCTGTGCCAACGAATTTTTTACTATAGTTGTTTGTTGGTGAAAGCAATAAAGATAAATAAGTAATTAATTCAGGGTTCGAAAATTTACTCACTTTTACTTTCCAGAGGTGGAGTAAAACTGACGACGTTTTGCAAACAGGTTAATGTGGTACATAAAAAAAGTTAAACGAAACTTGTTCGGTACCGTAAGGAACGGTTAGATACTTACCTAACAAAGTGTTTTAGTTTAAAGACTGTTTTTGAAACCATAATAAACATTAAGTGGTAGAATATCGTCGCCATACTTACTCAAACGCGTATCTGCTAAAATTCAGATACGAGTTAGCCGAACGACGATTGTGCTGCATTCGAGATTGATGGTCAATTGAACTATTCTATCCCATTACCCGGTAATGGGATAAAATAATTATAATGATAATGACGAATACGAGTAAAATGGTGGAGCTGTAGCTTGTAGCACTGACCATATCGTTGTCTTACTTAGTCTAACTCGTATCTGAATTTTTGCAGATACGAATGAGTAAGTATGTGGCGGCGATATTCTACCACTTAAGGTTTATTATGGGTATCGGTTTATTATAATATGGCGACGATATGAAACCTTTACAATTGGTAAGTCTCGCCTCGAGTTCCATTAGGTTGAATGTGAAAAAAGTCAATTTTTCTGGGGAGCCGATCCAAAATTGGCAAAGTTTCAAAGATAATGACAAAATATTTCTTTATAACGAGCTCGAATGATATGTCTTCAGTTCTATGTCACTACGATATATTTACGTGTTTTTCTATCATTAAAAACGCAATATGATTGTAAAATTAATCCGATTATATGCTTGTACATAATCAAAAAATGATGGCGGAACGCACCATGAGCGTTTCAAAAAAGGAAAGGATGGCATGTACTAGGGAAATTTCGGAATCTGGTCGCCGTGGTCGGGTTTGGGTCAGGTCACTTTTAACCTCAGATTCTTTATGAATATCCTCTTGGATCATCAGATATTGATTTTTATGACAAGTCTTAACAGATTTGCTAAGCGCACCGGCGCAAAGCCCACTCGAACACAATAACTATTTTATAATTGAAAGAAAAATGGAAAAATTCTCCGCGTCGAGCGGGACAATAACTATATAACAAATTGAAAAAAAAATGAATCAATTAATGTTTCGCTACAAAAAATCAAAGATGGCATTAATAGTCAAATGTACGCTGTCCTGAGAGTATATTAACACCCGATTATAAGTAATTTTTAATAAACTCCGAAAATGTCATCCACTGGGCCGTCTACCTTAAACCTCGCATAAGTGACTAAGTAAACATACTTCAGCTAAGGTTTCACAAACATTGAAAATAAGGGCTGATATTAAATTGTGGCCAAATGCCTCTGAATCATTTGAAAAAGTCTTCATATCCGACTACATACGCGTTTCTATAACTGCAACGACGAATGATAGAAATACGAGTGTCAGCTTGTAAGAAAGATAATACACGAACTGTTACGATTATGTTAAAAAGTCGTTTTGCTCGGATGGTCACATGCAAAGTTAATGAATAATTTATATATCAACTATTTATTTGATAGCTCATAATTAGGTACCTACTATAAAATTCTGAAATTACAATAATGTAAACAATTGGCGGTGTAATTTGACTAAAGAGGTTGACAAGTGGCAATTATTTATGGAAATACTATTTGTTATTTGATATCATTCTATGTGTGGTCTGACGTTATCGGCACTGAATTTTCAAGTCCTAGGCATATCCTTGTAACAATAAGGTACTTAAGTAAGTACCTAATGTTGATAATTTTTGCACTGAGCATATTTAAGTACCTACTTAGGTAGAGTTTTGTTCCCACTAATACTATGAATAAGAATGCTATTTAAACACAAACATTATAAAGGTAAAAAATTATATTATTCAGAGCGGTGCATTTGATGTTAGATAAGATATTGAAGACATTATGAAGAAAAATTCACCTTCATGTGGTACCGTCAGCTAGCAAGCTTTTATACTAATGAAACTTCGGTTATTGTTCAGCTTTAGCACAGTCACTTGACTGAGTAACTTGTTTTATTCTTGCTGGATCTCGTCATTATTCACTGTACATACACATTTGTTTGGTAAAAAGTAATAATTATTTATTATACAAAGCAACAAAGCGTGACGACCGGTTAGCGTAGTTGGTAGTAACCCTGCCTGCTATGCCGATGGTCCTGGGTTCGAATCCCGGTAAGGGCATTTATTTGTGTAATGAACACAGATATTTGTTCCTGAGTCATGGATGTCTTCTATGTATTTGTATATTATATATATCGTTGTCTGAGTACCCGTAACACAAGCCTTCTTGAGCTTACTGCGGGACTTAGTCAATTTGTGTAAAAATGTCCTGTAATATTTATTAAAAAAAAAACTGTTGTTTACCTCTATTACTTATTATAATATCTGTGCAAAGGACCCTGCGAATGGTTCGAAATAATTGAAATCTTGAGCATTTTGAGGAATTCAAGGGACGAGAGGCCTTCAATAAGAGAGGAGTACATACTTTCCTACCGAGCATATTACCACATTTTCACCACACCACCGCAAGTGAAAAATTGTTAAAAAAAACTAACACTATTTTGATTACATTTAAAAGTCTATTCTACCAGAAAACTTTTAAAAACAACTCAAAATCTGCAATAACGTACTTCCCCTCGCGAACAAAACGGAATTATAAATACTATACTGATTTCAAATAATAAAAAGATAAATGCATGTCCAATAAAAGCAAACAGGTAAACCTCTTATTCATTTTAATGTTACGAGAAATTTTGTAATCAGCGCCGGCGTGTAGGTAGCGTATCTTATGTTAAATATTTCCCACATTATTTATATCACACTTAATATATGTATATCCGTGGCCTAAATAAAGATCAAAGTTCAGTTTGAAACATAATATTCCTCTCAAAATTATAGTTAATTAAATACCTCGTCAAGTTTACGGTCTCCTAGCTCCATATGAAAACTCGTCAAAGAGGGTGGATTATGCCGACCTGGGTTATATTATAATCGAACCCCGTCCAGTCGCACAGTATTCGCCAGATAACAAAGGCAGAAAATAATAAAACTTATAAATACCAAGAGTACTTTAATGAACATTACTACTTTCTACGAGTAGAATGTCAAAAATAAAATTTTTCGAATGGTGGGTACCCTTTTTTTCGGAGAGGAGTTGTAATGAAAGCCTAACAAAGGTAACAAGCGACGTTTGCACATTATATTGTCACACTCGGAACCCAATTTATGCACTACGGCTCCCAGTCAAAAAGTTGCTTGAGAAATATTGGTACATATTCAATTAATGTCAATCGAGAAGACGGTTTTAATTTAACACCTACTTCTAAAAAAAACACATATATATGAAAAAAGTAAAAAAACTAACTACTTAATTGAGGTCACCGAGATCCGAACCTTGCGGAAGGGTTCCCATGATGCTGGCTGCGTTCCCCCTTTGAATGGCTATACCTATCCGTTGTGCGAGGAACGAGCCAGCTTTACAGTCCCCGGTGACCTCAAACAATTTTTTTGATAAAACACCCACCAATTAATGGATTTTCATTTGGTTTTTGCGCAAAGACAGGGAAAATAAAATTATATTTTGGGAAAGGAAGCGAGATTTCATTAGGTAAGTACTTAGCTAATAAAAAAATAAAAAAATATATTAAATGTACAACATTGCATGAGTGCAGAAGAGACGGGCATTAGTACCTACCATACCTTGTTTTTTGAAGCGTTGGATTGAATTTACATTTCGATGCTAGTGCGGAAAGTATGTATGATATGTTGCAATGTAATACGAGTGGAGTATGACATGTCTGCACGTATATCGAACGACGTTAATTAATACAGTTGCGAAAAAAAAAACAACATGAACGAATATTATAAAAAAATATATGAATTCTGTAACCTGTTGTTGCAAGACAGTAGCATAATAAATAAATTCTTCCAATGTATTATCTTGTCTTATTTAATCAAAAAAATCAATCAATCAATCAAATCTCCTTATTAACAAAATAATTATGTAATAGTAACAAATTGTGTCAAGTATCGAGGCCTTCGGACATTTTGCAGTACCCAGTACGAAAAACGCCTTTACTTTGACAGACGTTGCGGGAGCCCTGCTCCGTTTTATTCATACAACTTAATAAGTGCTGTTTTTTAATGTTCAATATTTTGTAAGAAAAAATAATTATAATAATTAATCTTAGTCGGTCGGGAGTCGGTAGTGCAGATAGTCGGAAGTTGGAGGTCCCAGGTTTGAATCCTGGCAAGGGCATTAATGTGTTTATCACGAATATTTGTTCCTAAGTTATGGATGTTTTCGATGTATATATATATATATATATATATATATATATATATATATATATATGTATGTATCTATGTAATTATTCATATCGTCGCCTAGCGCCCATAGTACAAGCTTTGCTTAGGTTGGGACTTAAGTAGATCTGTGTGAGATTGTCCCAAATATTTATTTAATTATTTTATTTATAACTAATACAATATGAATATTTTTTCAAATATATTTTTGCGTTAAGTAGTGGGCTTTTAGTTTTATTTCGTCTAAGTAAACTAAACTAATTTCGTATTAAATTTAAAAACATTGGAAAAGCAAAAACAACTAGTTCGTAAAAATGAGCTTTTAGCACGCAAAAGAGCCAAAAAATGCGCACTTTTTGAGCGACTGTATTAAAAAGTGATTTTTCTATGCATATGCTCAGAAAGTTCTGTTTGTAAGGGTAATGTAATGTATAGAAAATTACTCTTTGATGATTCTTTTCCGCACTAGTGCGGGAATGGATATGCATAGTACTTTTGCGCACACCCAGACACCTCGGAGGGCCCCACCGCCCTACTTGCTGCTATTACTTGTTTATTTCCTCCCATAATTCATAATAAAATGTTGTATGATAGACTTGTTAAAATGTATCTCTTATTTACATCTCGTGTCAGTTTAAAACATTGACGAGTGTTAATTTGTTGCTGATTCTGATTCTGATTGTGATTCTTGTGGTAACTCCAGCCAGCAGTTCTGCAGCAAGGACTCGGAAGCAGTGACTACGAGAGGAAAGAGGTGTTGAGGGTAATAATAACTTTAGGGGTTCGTTTGATCCTCTGATTTAGCATGATCGGTAAAATCGGCGGAGTATGTCAGAATCACGCCGCACCGACCACACCTTAAATGCTAGATCAAACTGGATATGCGAGCCCTCATGCCTTATAAGCCTCATCAGCTTCCGCCGCCCCACCGCAGGCACTAGCAACCTGCCCGAGACACCGGAGCACCAAGTAGATAGTACAGAAGTGTAGGTGTGCAGTCGGGGAGTTTAGGAGAGACAGGAGGTTAGAGCCGACCCGAATACATAGCATCGTGAAGCCAGCGTGAGGAATATAGATACTATACTTGGTGTTTATACACCAATTATAGTATCTATATAGATATAAGGTGTGTGATATTAGGTGTGTGGCATTGCGTTTGTTGCACTTCTGCAGCAACAGATACCTACCGGATACATTGGGTAAACTATTTTTCATGCAAATTGTTCATATAGCTCATTATCGTTACCATTAAAATTGGATTTTAGCCTTTTTGAACTAAAATAAGCGTTATTGATCTGTGATAATATTAAGCACCTTATCGTTATATATCCTAAAGTTCAAACTAAAACTGACCCCATTAAAATGTGTGTTTTTATTTCTGTAACATTTATCTTACACCTCAAATAATGACCCATGTCTAACTTGACGAGTTGCATAAGTAAAATAGCTAAATTGTGTATTGGAGAAAACACAAATACCCAAATATGAAAATAGATAGTATGTATATACGACAGTTTCATGTTCGTATCTAATACCGATATTTAATATTTGTAAGTAGATTTTATTCGTTCAGGTAACATTGTTCGAGTCCATATACCATGCGTTCAGAATATAGGTAATCACAATCCGAGAAAATAATGGAATAATCAATATCTTAGTTAATGATATATGTGAATAGCTCTCATTAATATATATTAGCGATCTTTATATACTCGTACCTACTAATTGCATTTTTGCTTTTAATGACGTGATTACGTCAAGCGACCTACACGCATTCGGTATTCTGGGTATGTACCTATAATTTACCTATAGGTTAGGCGAAAGGAAAAAAATATATTCATATGTCGTAATTTTGTTAAAATTACTATTAAGCTCGTATACCAATTTAGTTAATCCGGGCCTAAGAGTTTTTACTAAAGTAATCAAAATTGGAAACTCAAATATGTGTTTAAACGGCTTTTGCGGCGTACTTGTTTTAATTAAATTTTACATCCCAACTCTATGAGTTACTCGACTCATTCGCGGTTCCATGGCAAACACTGAAAAATACAGTATTTTATAGAGTAGGTAGGTATTACAGTTAAGATTGCCTGTACTCATGGTAGACTTGGCACGACTCATAAATTATGTAGAAGCTTTTAGTAGTAGTTCTACTCGTACTTTTACCATTAGAGTTATTTACAGACCAGTACACATAGGTTAGAATTGAAGGACTCGTGTAAAGCAATATTTTACTATACTAACGTTGACCATGAGTAGATTACTTTAGCACGTGTCTGCTAAAGTAGTGACTAAAAATGTATTCGATTTGAAATTTAATAGGCTAACACCTATCTACGACCTACGTGTTATATTTTACTAAAAGACGGGTCCGACGGCAGCAATGCAGAATTACCAATAGATACGTTAGACGAGGTATAAAACATTCCAATACAAACAATATCAAAATTAAGAAAACAACTGTAGGTATACATCGTTTGTGCCGTCAAAGAACTTTTATATTATTAAGAAACTTGTAAAAACGCTACGCAGTAGGAGTCGAATTCGTATTTTATTAGGTACCGTAATGAAAAAATGTACGTGTCTGAAGCCTGATTTAAAATTAGGTAAGTATTCAAGTTATCTGAAGTCAAAAAATATGACTTAAACCAATGTTTTAATTAGTAGTATCTTAGTAATTATTTAATTTTCATTTTAATCTCACTTTTCCATGTAATATAAATAATAAAAAGGGCAGTCAATTAATAAAGTATAATAAGATATTTAGGGATTATAAATGTCTGGTTAATAAAGAAAGACATATTGATTGACAAGCAATAGATTCGCTTTGCTTTATGATACGGTAAGTACGTTATGATAATATTACTTACTCATACCAACCTTGATTATCCACTAAGTGGATGAAGAATTGTACTTCATGCTTATAATACTTATTAATATAATATATATCCGCCTTGCAACATACAAATACATGTATATACATACGTATATATCTATGTATATAAGGTGCTTCCAAATTAGTTCCAGTATTTTATCAGATGACAGGACTCGGTTCCTGAAATATATTTAAGTATGAAACGTTATAGGCTTAACGGTATTTTTTGGAAAAAGACTGAAAAATGATAGATGAAGGAGATACTGTGTTACAGAGTGTTTTACGTAGTGAATTTGTTTTTCAGTTTTATCCAAACACCATCGTAAAATCTATAATGCTTCAAACTTAAATACACACCAGGAACCGAGTAATATCATCTGTTCAAATATCGGTGACTAATTTAGAAGCACCTTATATTTAAAAAAAAACAGTCGCGTTATAAAGAGACTGACCGACAACGCCCAGCTTACACAGTTGAAGGTAGAACCTTGAAACCTGAAATATATATTCCTAAAATATCATAATTGTCATAAAGCTCCACAAAAAAAAATATATTGAAAGGTTGAAAAAAAACCAGCTATTCTATAGAAAATATATCGCTCAAAAACGCGGGAATACAAGTTAGCCGACGGCGGGAGCCGTCGATATAGGTGTGACCAGTGATCATAGACAGTTAGTAATCAATTATTACCTAATATTTCGATATCTTTAACTTTTAGAAATAGGGTTAATATTTTCCTAGTCTAAAGTTTCCGTAAGGAGTAAAGCAGATTTTAAAAATATAAGTTATTCAATTCATCCAAATCATTAAAAAAAAATGTCTGCATTTAACATTTCTGTTTTTTACCCTTATATATGTATACCATTTAACATTCCACTAATTTAACTTTCTGTGTATTTTTTTAACTAAGTGCGACGGAAAATGGAAATGCGCATTTACTGACTCCTTCAACAAGTGAACACAAAGTTCTTACTTAGTGATGATCAGTAATGAAGAACGACGATAGTTTAGATACGCTGAGACCTTTCTAAATTATCATAAAAAATGGAGCACATTCAAATTTTGTTATTCCAACTCAACAGTAATATATCTCGCAATTAATGTATCTACGAATCAATATTTATAATAGTAACATAAATTAAAAACTTACCTTTTCCGATCAACTGTAATCGCCGCAAAACTTGGAGATAACTGATGAAAGTTTTTGAAAATATAATAAATTATATACGCACAGCGGATAACCTAGTCACAACTCACGGCGCAATCGTTTTATGATAATGTTCCAATAAACTTCGGAAGTGTAGTGATGATTAGTGGGATGCGGCCTTCGCTGTTCTCTGCGAGATCGTTTGCGAAAGTTGTGCGGCGCGAGGATGATTTCGCTTGCTTATATCTCGCTGAAAACCGACGCAAGGCGCATGCGTCAAACCATTCATTCCATATCCTCAATGACCACCCCCGTAACTGTCACCGTCTTTTAATTTTTATGGAGGGAACACAATAATATCAACATATTCAGAGTATGACGCACGAATATATGTATGTACTTACTAAATTAAAAGTTATATGTTCGTGACGTCGAATATTGTTACATTATTTTTCTGTTGCCTCATTTTAATTCATTAGGTTATCCTGCAGCTTCGGGATACACAATTATATTATTATATTTAAATACCTATATTAATGCTTATTATTTAAGTTATTTCTAATTTTGTGTTGCGTTTGTGATTTATGATATATGATCACCTAACGCTGCTCGCGCAGCAGGTATTGCACCGTTAAGAGAGGCGTGCAAACACACATCAAATTATATCTAGTAGAATGCACCTGTCAGCGTACTATAGAAACCTTTTTTAACCGTATTTATTTGACATTCTGCTACCAGGGCACGATGTCCACTTCAAGTAAAAATTATAACAAATTCATTATACTCGTAATTTATAATATATCAGCATCGTTGTACGTTTTATAGAAGCCTTATTTGCATAGAGTCATACCACGTTATCTTTTCCAACCAAATTCGCTGTCAAACTTTAATGTGTTATTTTAAATATCAAAAATCTATGAAATTATGACGTTTACTTAACACTTTCAACGTCTATGCTATTAAAATCTAGAAAACTTAGCATATACTGACTATGATTTTTTTCATTACACCTGCTCGTACATGGTGATATTATATGCAAGCAAAATTAGATTTAATGAGCTAATAGTATGGATTACCATACTACTTTACCGCCCGCCTGGGCCTCCCGCAAGACCTGCGCCCCACGCACCGCCCCGTGTATCTAGTCGCCGCTCCCTCCGGTGTACTGGTGACTGCGCTACTACGCCTACTACACTACTATCTGCCTAGTAAATTTATTTATTTCCTCGCAAATGTGATGAAGAACATTGTTTGTGTCACGGGCGGTAGTAGACTTACGAACTCGTGCTAAAATTAAGTCACACTAGTTCGTCATTTCTTGCTGACACAATGTACTTATACTATTAAAAACCCTCATGTGAACTTCAACATTTCATTCTTTGTTGCATCTGTGTTTCTCTAAATTTCAAATTAAATATAGTATGTTTTTTTCACTTCAAAATCTAGGAATACGAGTATAATTAAAGTGATTAGCATTTAAAAGTTGTACTTTAGGGTAGGGTAGGCCTGTAAAGTCTTCTTCTTCTTCTACCTAGCGTTATCCTGGCCCCTGCCAGGGTCCGCTTTCCTACATCCTCTACTCCACTTTGCACGATCCTGGGCGTCTTCCCTTGTAACCCCGTTTACGCTCATGTCGGCCTTCACGACATCTAGCCATCGCTTTTTTGGTCTGCCGCGGGGTCAGGGCCTGTCTAGGGCTAGGCAAACGTGGCCGAACCACCCAAGACGACATTCTTGGAGCTTCTCCGCTACGTCACGGACTACGAAGCTGCCAAGGATGCACTCGTTACGAATGCGGTCAGCACGCGTAACACCGCACATCCATCGTAGCATCCTCATCTCTGTAACGCGAAGCTTCTGAACGAGCCTTCTAAGAACCGGTCACACCTCGGCACCATAAAGTAGGACTGGGCGGATAATGCCTTTATACACTAGCCCTTTGAGTCTGAGTGGCATTTTGCGATCACAGATGACTCCTGTGACTTCCCGCCATTTAGACCAACTTACTTGAACTTGTCCGTTTTCACGGCAGGTTCGTTCCCTATATTGATGGAAGTGGGATCCGTACTTTCGCAGGCCATGTATTCGGTCTTCACGACATTTGACTTCAGACCTCCGTTCTCAAGCGAACCTTTCCACTGGTTCACTTTTCGCTCTAAAGCCTGTTTGTTCTCGTCTGTCATTGCGATGTCATCTGCATGCAAACATGAGCAACCACCGCGGATGATCCTGTATCTCCGCCGTGACGGCGTCAAGCACCACACTAAGCAGAAAGGGGCTCAGGGCAGAGCCTTGGTGAACTCCGACGATCGGGAAGGGTTTTGTGTCGCCAACGGAGGTCCTTAATAAAGAAACCAAATTCCGGTACATGTCTCGGATAATGTCAATATAGACGTGAGGCACATTTTTCACCTTCAGTGCCCACCAGATCATCTGATGAGGGATGCAATCGAAAGCCTTTTGCAGATCAAGAAATGCCATGTAAAGTACCTAGATGAATATAAAAGTCAAACATAATACGATGTTCCGAGTCTTTCCAGTGGACTCTTCAAAAGTTAAGGGTTATAAAGCTTGAAAATCTTATTTAATCCTTACATAAGGTACAGGGGTACTCCTTTTCAACCGACTTCATAATTTCAAAAGATTGGCCCTAAAAGCCAATCTTTTCTGTGGCCAATATTTAACATCTTGTGGACATGTAGTCATCGTATTTATTATACAATTCAATATAAAGGAGTACCTTTTAATGCGGATGAGGGTTCAATAAAAAAATAACCTTTAGGTACAGCCCTTAACTTTTGAAACTCAGAACTCAGAACATCGTTTTGTGTTTGACCCAGAAACAAACATTTTATTACTTTTTGTGCTACTAGAATCGACTATTTTGACTATACTTTATAGCGGTATTATTATATTATTGTGTTTTAAAACGACGTTGCATATACGTTGCCCCCAAACGGGTGAACCAATTTTATTTCAGTTTTCGTCGTCTCCACTGTTCAAACTGGAAACAGCCACACAATGTCAGTCAAAATAGCCGTTTCAATTAATGCCGATAGGTATTTACAAAGTTTAGAAGGTACGTACAGTCAGCGAGAAGCAAATATTGTTTTATATACCAAGAATAAAAAAAACTTTTTACATCACGCGATCCTATACCGAATGGACGGTATGGTATGATGACGTCGCAAGTTGCCGCTGGATTATGTAAGTAACGAAAATTGAAGTTAGCTTTTACCCACGACTAGTGCCCGGACTACTGTCTGCAATTCGATTTTACAGGAATCGAAAAGCATAGCTTGCTCCATTGGCCTTTGAGTAACTTAAAGCCTTTTTCATCAACGTTTTTCCCCGCTAGTTTTTTAAGGATAAACCAGCGTTTTCCGGGCTAGTGAGAGGAAAATGTATTTCCAAAGTGCAAAAATTAAAATGAAAAGTTAACACCTGTATAGCTTATTTCAGTCTAAAATCTTACCTTTTCACGTTGTTTGAAATAACGTTTCAGGGCACTTCTGGACTCATTTTTCTTTTTAAACCTGTCTCATACTTAAGAGTTTTTAAATATTTCAACGAGTATTAAAGTTTGGTCCTTTTTGCTCTTGTACGTGTCGGATTACCCGAACATTGGGAAGTGTAGCGATTAAGGTGATTTATATAACGCTCCAACAAGATTTAAAAGTTGAACAGCTAAGATGTGAAATAGACCTCTCCATGATTTATATTTTTTATGTTCAAGAGTCCTAGAATGATGGTTATCTAGCCATAAAGCACGACTGTATCGGTCAAAAATGTTTCTGGACAAATTACGTGTTATAGTTATGACTTTTTCACTTCCTGCAGAAACTTAAAATGGTAACATAATACATATACCTACTTAATTATGTACATACATTTAAGTACGTGTTCGTAGGTGCACTATTTATTATTGATATTAATTGATATTAAAGAGATTGTAGGACGAAACAATTCAAGCAATAAATTATGAATCGTTGTTAATCCATATTGTAATAAGTTACAATATTTCATATTTTTGATCGTCATCTGATCAATATTATAATATATCTATATGTACACTCGAGAGCAAAAGTTTCGGGGGTAAGCCGATGTCAACACGTGGAACCACCTTTTGACACTTGTCAACGCCCATAGAACGTAAACGCGCTTGACCCATTGAAATTATAAATAAAATCCTGTCATAATACGAGTACCTATTAGGACTTTTAATGTAGGCACATAATAACAATATTTCACGCTTTTTAAACAAAACTTAACCATCTTTAGATTTTTTTTGATAGTAGTTAATAGGTAGTAGGTACATATTTAACGATAATAATTCATCACATAAACAGTAAAGTTACTGATTATGTCTCATTATTTTTAAAAAGCAGTGTTGTGAGGGTTTGCAATTCGAATATTCGAATATTCGAATATTCGAATTATTCGCCATAAATATTATTCGAATACTACAACACTCATTATTCGAATAAAACGAATATTTCGAATAGTGCAGATTTTATTCAGAAATTATTATTTTTTACGAAAACCTGTAATAAAATGCCTGTTTTAATTGTATTTCACTTTAATAACTCCGTGGAAACAGATTTTAATTCGAAGTAAAAAAAAGCCTAAAATTAAATCTTCTAAAACTACCTAAATATCGTAGTATAATTGGTAAAAGGATTGAGAATTCGGCTACTTGCTACGTAATTTGTATTATAGGTCCTCCCACTAGGGTTAAGTTAGCACACAACAACATTGTCCTGTAATGAGATAGAGATTTTGAAATTAAGCACTGTTCTTTTTTCGTACCGATGGCAACAGTGAATACAATGAATTGTAAAATAGACTAAAAAGTTTTTATACCAATGAAAATATATCTAGTAGTATTTTCATTGGCACTAACGTTCATTTCATTCATTAACTTTTTTTGTAATCAGTACTTTATGTAGCTGTGTGTGAAATTATTCAATTCAACTCTCGTGAAACTACCTATACTGAAATAAACAGAAACCCTAAAAGCTCAATAAGCCAACCATTACCTGTATGCGTACCATGAGTTGTTTTCGATTGCAACTGCGGCACCACTACTCCGGCAAGAGCGAGATGGATTGTCGAATACCGCAGTCGCAATTGAATACAACCCATGGTAAGCAGTAAGCACACTGCATAAGAAATAGATCCTGCTCTTAGTTTAAATTTTTCGTGCATGCTGTAATTATACACCCAGTGCCTTATTTCAATGACATGTATATTATATTGACTTGACTTAATCGGTAAATACTATTTGGTTTTACACAGTACAGTCGGTATGCACCAATTTTTGATTGAGCTTACACTCTCTTCAGACCATATCTTTATTACTTTTAGAGATATCATATCAGCGATTTATAGTGAACCAATTATTCTACGTCAACTTGAGCTAAGCCGCATCAGTTAAAATTTAATAAGCCGCCTATTAGGCATTGTTACTTGTTACCATACCATTTTATATTTTGCAGTCTTAACAAGTATCAATACAAAAATGATTCAAATAAAAATAGACTTTATTCATTTGCTTAACTCAAACATGTGGATAAGGTTAAGATTGAAAAGGATCTGAAGTGTTGCGGATAGTCTGTAGAGTAGTGTTTTACAAAAAAATCCGTAAACCTGATTCTTCCAGATCTTGACTCGCTTGTGCCCATTCGAATCAGAATCACGATCTGATTGAATCTTGATAGTAAAAAAAATACCACAAAAAATCCTTTCTATTTCGCCACATTTTTGTATGCACTTACTTTGAGCAAGGCGTAATGAAAACTTAAATTTTATATGGAAATTTAGGGTCATTTTTTATTATCAGGATCGCATCAGCTCGTGATTCTGATTTGAATGAGCCCATGAAGGTCCAGATCTGGAAGCATTAGGTGTTCGGGATTTTTTTTGGGAAAAGCTTAGATACCAACATTAGGAATAGTCAACCAATCGCTCTTGTTCCTGTAACAATGTTAAAGGAATAAAGCATACCTACATATTTAACAATTAAACTACTTAAAATCATTATTTTGACTTATTTTTCAAAAATATTCGTTTTATTCGTTTTATTCGAATATTCGAATATTGAAAATCGAAGTATTCGTATTATTCGAATACTAAAATTGGACGAATAATGCAAACCCTAGACTTGTGTCCGAGTATGCCGTTTCGATTTCATCTGACAATTAGGTAAGTTAATAAAAATCGATTATACAATAAAAAAAATGAAATTTAAAAGCTAAACTATTGAAAATAAAATGTAACCTGAGAGGCTACCCAATAAATAAAATAAGCTTAAAACCATTAATATACTTAATCATTCACAAATTTTCTGTTTATTCGATTGTACCAAACCGTCAATAATCGCTAGTTTTGGGAAAAATACTCCTTAGCCTCATCTCTACAAACTTCAATAAATGTTAAAAGGTGGTTCTTAGACTTCACAACGTATAGAGTCCACCAGAAGGCCTAGTATATAATTGTACGACATTAACTTCTCGATCGCGTTAGCGTATCGAGAGTTCAAATTATGTTTGCCGTTTATTTAAATCATCCGGCAACTTTCATATTTTGACCCCTCGATACGCTAACGCGGTCGAGAAGTTAATGTCGTATAATTTTATACTAGGCCTTCTGTGCTAAGTTTCCTAGATTTTGATAGGTAGCACAAACTGTGAAGGTGTTAAGTTAACGTCATAATTTCATAGAAGTTTAACGTTTAATATAACACTTTAAAGTTAAGTAAAGTTTGCCAGTTTATTTGTTTGGAAGAGATAACGTGGTTAGACTCTAGATACCCATTGGACAATATACCTACTTAAATGCACCTGTCCGTGTTACGGCACGCGTACAGAGGCAACATCTACCATGGTGTAAAGACTATCCCATCAAAAACCCGACCCGACTTGCCTATTTTGTTTGAACCCTGTGTTCCTCTACGATTTGAAAATAGGCAAGCGGAATTCGAGTCTTATGGACACCCCCCGGTACCGACTAAAATAACCAACTTGTTTTAACATTACATCTCAAAACTTTTTTGCGGCATAAGAACTGCGGAACCAGACTTGAGTCTTTTTACATGTAATGTTTTTGATGGGATCTCATCACTTTTTGTATGCAGTCCTTCTTTTTCAAACATGCATCCGATATTTATACACGTTGTACTATTGTACCTACCTTATAATATGTGCATGAACTACTTTGTAATCGTATGTAATTATATGGAATTACTAACTTACGCTGGTAATACGTTTCCAACTTTTTTCAATGTTCTATGACTTGGTAGGCTATAAACTATTTACGTTTAAAATTTGGAGCTTCTGGGCCTGCTTAGAGCCCCTTAGCTGGGCACCTTAGAGGTTGATAGGACTAACAGCAAAAAAAGGTTTATTTGGTTTATTAAATCAAAATACAAATCGGTATAGCTGTTTTATAAAGTTGCGTGAATTCATTTTTATTCATTTACTCGTATACAATTGCATTTTCATCTTTTAAGTGTATGGGCACAGACTATTGATGTCTCATTAGGCTTTCAATCTGTATCGTTTTGTGCCTCTCCAATTGTACAGCTTCTTTCCGTCGTTTACGAGGGCTAGGATCTCGTGGGAATTTGAATGGAAAGGAAAACATATAATAAAATGAATATAATAAATATGAAATTGAAATAATTATCTGCCTGTCCGCGTAAGAAAATAGTCTATAAATTTGTAAGTTAGAGTCAAAATAATTATACAACATATTACAATAGGGTAAGGTAATACAATAATTTAGGTTTAAGATTAGCTTATTTTTATATATATCTAGGTAGTTTTAATTTGATTTTATGATATTTTGTAATTTATTATGAATAATAAACATCTCAACACTAACTAAAAAAAAAAGGTACTTCATTTGGCATAACATCATCCCTATAGAGAAAATGTCTGCATATTCTTTCAGATTTTATTGAGTTTGTCTGGTTACTTATCTGTGAAAATAGGGAATATTCACTATTTTTTTAAATACTGTTGGATGATAGCTTTTATCATAAAAATACTGTAAAATAAATTTCAGCGCATAATAACTAAAATTTAGTAGATAAATCTTCTTTCAAAAACTCCAAATAAAAACGGGCGTTTGAAACGCCCGCCATTCCGACAAGCTGAGCCGTGACGTCATTTCTCATCTAAGGCCGGCACACAGTCTGAATCAGGGCCTATACCACGAAAATCCGAACGATTGCAAATTTATACCTCCGTCTCTGTCACACTTGCATATTAGAGTGACAAAGAGGTTTCCCGTCAATGCCAATTTTCGATGTTCGTGGTAGGCATGCAGATTACGATGCATAATTACAATTATATTGTGAATTATTAATGCATAAAATTACGTACAATTAAGATATTGCTCACACGTATCCTGATTTTTTCAGATATAATAAATTTCTCAGATCAATTGATGTGAATTAAGATTATGATTTATGAACGTGTTTGATCGGCCCAACATAACCTAAAAAATGTTTATTATTTATTAGTCTTGTATTGTTCAGCCGATTGTGTTTACATTTACAATGGAAAACGACATACAAGTCATAAAACCGCTTTAAAGATGGGATATGTATTGGATTGTGCCAAAATGCAAAAATATGAGTAGCAGAACGAGAAACACTAGATATCTTATGAAGGAAATTCCATACGAGAACATGTACCTATACAATTTGACACAGACGATTCACGATTCGCATGCTTTTTTTTTAATGATCTGGATACTAGCGCTTCTGTGCCGGCTGTACACCAAACATTTGAGAAACCGAGACGCGAGATTACATACAGCGGCTCTCTGTTCATTCGCGTTCTTGGCTTGGTGTACAGACACCACTATCCAATGACGTCACACTCGACGTCACAGCGTTTTAACCGTTTGTAATTTCACACATTTTTTTGCACTTTTCAATAATTATTTTCACAGCTAAAATAAAATAAAATTAAGAAATTTTGATAGGGATATAATGCTGAACCAACATAGTTTCTGAGAAAAAAATATAAGCCTTATCTATTTCAAGTGCATATAGCCTATTGGTTCCTCTGTCCTTGGAATAATTTTCTGAATGGTTTCTGCACCACTTCACCACACATGAAAGTATTTTTCACTGCAAACGCAATTTTTGCAACGTTGTTCTGGTAAATAGTTTTGGAGATCCGTCACTCAAAGCGAGGTGTTCCTGGCGCAACGGAGCCCATCACACTTGCTGCGTCCTCTCACGCCCACGCGAGCGTCAACTCACGCGAGCATCACGATCCCTTTCCCTAGTCTGTAGCAGTTTCATAGGCCAAGAGGTCCAAATAATAGTTAATAAGTGGCGATAAAGTAAAACACTAGTTTCGATTTACCTATTTAATCCAGTCATTGAACTGATAGCTTGTATGAAAATTTTGATTATATGGGAAATAATTAATAATAGCTGATTTTTTTAGCGTAACGGATATATCTTGACTCTAGTATTACGTAGGCAAGAAAATTCAACAAAATATCGCAAATTACACAAACAAACACATTACACAAAAACAACACACACAGTTACATGCAAATTGTCACAAATATGTACACACATGTTTCAATCATTTTTCTTGTAAGATTTTTACGTATATATGTTTTTTTAGTCGTTTAAAATGGGCCAGGGCCATTCTTTACCTATTACCATTTGTTTCTAGCGAAATAACACATCTATCACCCGTGCCTTTTATTTTCTAGATTTACCGGTTTTACGTGAATAAGTTTTCTTCGGTTTCGCTTTTGAACACATAGAAGACATATATGCCGTCATGTTCACAAACGAAAAAATATTTTACCGTAAATTAAAAAAATCGACTTAGCGAATATTTTTTTTTACATTTTACCTACTTTCAGAAGAAAAGTTTGTAGGATTTTTGCATATATTATCCAAAAATATCCCATTCAAACATAATTTGAGAAAATCAAGCTATTATAATTTAATGTCTGTTAAAACCGTATCTTTCCTGGATTAATTCGCACGTGTATCGAACGACATTTTACAGCACATGTAGTATACTTTGAATTTTTGTCATAGACACATAAAGCGCTCATTATCGCAGTAGTGCGGTAATGTAGCACCATGTTACTGTAAAGATACGTTTACTTCGGGACCGCACGTTTTCTTGGTGACCTGAAGGCCTAGTATAAAAGTTGTACGACACTTACTTCTCGATCGCGTTAGCGTATCGAGAGTTCAAATTATGTTTGCCGTTTATTTAAATCATCCGGCAACTTTCATATTTTGACCCCTCGATACGCTAACGCGGTCGAGAAGTTAATGTCGTACAATTTTTATACTAGGCCTTCTGTGAGTTCTGTGCATTAAGAGGCCATCAATACGATTTGTACGGAAAAGCAACAAAAGCTGATTTTTGACGTTGTACTACGAAGAAACGGTGAATTGTATGTGAAAGTTGCTAACTATGTTTGATAGCTCATTTCCTAGTATTAAAAATTTCAGCTTCTAATGTAAGTAAAACTCAGTGTTTTAACTTTTACTATACAATTACTGGCAGTTGTTTTCAGAAAAGCGCGCGGAGACAAAAGTTTGACTTCAATCTCTTTTAACACGATACATGAAAACACATGTTTTTTCGGGTTGATATAATATTGTAACATGGTTTTATTTAAACTTTCGGTCCCATATTTCCAATTATTTACACAGATACCCAACTACTTCGATTTTGAATATGCACATTTTTCGATAAAAATACACTGCAAACACAGGGATTCTCGCAGTAATTTTGACAAAATATTGGGATGATTTGTATACAACATTAAAGTTTATTCTTTTAAGCTCATGTTGAAGTCGAAAAATACATATTTTTTTGAATTTCCGTATTATTTTTTTAAATATTCAAATGGTGTATAAATTCCGATGCGCGCGGGCTGAGTCCTCAGTACCGCGCGTGCGCTCGTAGAGGTAGGACCTGTGCTGTTCTCTGTGGACTGTACAATATGTTTGTTTTGTTGCGCTAGGAAGTGCTGGAAGCGTTTGGGAAAGTAAATAGACCGCGACCAACCACTGACGAAAGTATTTTACAGTTTTGATTATATTATAGACCTGTATGAAATAAAAAAAATCTAATAATTTTATCGAATGTCATTGTACCGCAACCAACCCTTCTTGATACTTTAACCATCCTTCGTAACCCACGCCCTGGGCTGTCATATACTTTGATGATCTTTGATCCCCAATAAGTACCTCCTTCCAGCCCTTCCTACATTAGAGCCCGCGAATTATGGGGCGTGGGAACAAAGTGTTTCAATTTTTCAACTGACGAGTGAGTAGCAAGAGTTAAGAGGGACAGTATGGAGAAATGTTATTAGGGTGACGGTACCCATTATGAACAATTTAAGCTGACAGACACGAGTTATGGACACTTCATTCTTAATTCAAATATCATCATATGCTTGTCAATTGGTTGACACAAAATAAATGTATGAACCTTATTTCCTCATAATAAAAGTGATTGTTCGTTACTGGTTTCTTGACCATTACTGGTGCCACCACCCTAGTCAGGGATAACCATATTGCTATATACGCAAAATCCGGAAATAAACCCGCCAAGTGCGTGTCGGACCACGCATAATTGAAGGTTGTGTACCGTTATACGATGAAAATATTGTGCAAGAATAAAGGCATAAGTGCCTTCACATATCAAGGCACTTAACTGTATTTTTGTAATTATAGTTTTTGGCAAAAAAGGCTTAACCAAATTTGTTCAAAATAAAATAATTTTCCTAACTTCCTGAAGTTTTCACATTTTTAGGGTTCGGTACATCAAAGAGAAAAACGGAACCCTTATAGGATTACTTTGTTGTCCGTCCGCCCGTCTGTCTGTCCAGTCCAGACCGTTTATCTCGGGAACGAGTAAAGGTTGCAAGTTAAAATTAATACCACATACACAGGTCTGCAGTCTCTTGAAGCTGCAAAAAAAATAAACCTTTACATCAACGCAATCAAAAGATACGGTCATTCCCATACATTTGCAGTGGGAATCAAAATGTATAGGGTACTTCCCGTTAACATAGAATCACGAAATTTGACAACAAGCAAGAACTTCTAGCAAAAATACAGGAAAAAATCCGAAAACCGTATAACTGCCGCACACTGAGAGTTCCATGCCACTTTTGTGCGGAGCCCTCGGCGGGCAAGTCCGACTCGCACTTGGCCGGTTTTTTAGACCTCCCGATACTCGATTAACCAAATTTTTGTTCAAGAAGCCTTTAAGTTATTTCTAAGGACCTATCAGATGATGTGCCACAAGTAGATATTTGACAAAAAAAACTGGAACTCAAAAAAATATAGTGCTTTTAAAAATAAAGTTGATTAAAGTGAGTCAGAAGCATTTTTTACTTATTACCATTTGTTTCTAGCGAAATAACACATCTATCACCCACGCCGTACATTTTGTAAGTATTACCGTTTTACGTCTATAAGTTTTCTTCGGTTTTGCTTTTAACACATAGAAGACAAATATGTCGTCATGTTCACAAACAAGAAAAGTATTTACTACCGTAAATTTCAAAAATCGACTTAGTTAAGTTTTATTTTTTACTTTCTACCTACTTCCGGAAGAAAAGTTTTTAGGACTTTTGCATATATTATCTATAAATATCCCATTCGAACGTAATTTGAAAATATTAGGCTATTATAATTTAATGTCTGTGAAAACCGTATCTTTCCTGGGTTAGTTTTCAAGATTCGTCGATCGAGTTCTTACGCCCTTGACAGATAGCAACAAGCAATGCCAAGTTTGTTTCCTTTTATTCGAATAAACATTACAATATTTGTATATTTCGGGTTTTTTTATGTACTTACTCTAACATCCGCATCCCTATCCGTGAATGTGTGCCTTTTGATATCCGCATCCGCGGATGTCACAAATCCAGTATCCGTAACATCCCTGTCTAAAATATATCCAAATCACCATCACCCACCAAAATCAATCACCAATACCTATTAGTAAATAGGTATGCTTAGAAATGTACCACTAACAAATTCCTATTCCAAAATAACATCGGATACTATTTAGAGACATTTGACGTTCGAATAAAAATATTTTTAATCTTATGAAGTTATGATGATACAAATTAAATTTTTCAACACTACACCACGTACGCGAAGTAATAGTTGATGTTCGGACGCAAGTATCAATAATGTTTGGTCCGCGCGTCAACTTGCGAGTTGCGACGGTGCTACATACTATGAAATCTATGAATGAATGCTCGCTCCCGTTCGCACTAACCGCACCTGCTATGCTGTTCGAATAGGATGGCGATAATAAGTTTGTATTCCTGATTGTAGTGTGTGTCCGCACACAGATGCGTGTCGGCCGGCGCGCAACTGGCGGTAATAATATTGAAATGCGAGCGAGCGGATTTTGTTATAGGACTCTTAATTCCTTTGAGACGTTCTTGGGCAAGCAAAACGAGATGCCTTCTGGCCTCGATAGCGCTAGGAATAGCCTCTTTAAACTTTTTTAAATGTATTATTTTCTATAATAACTTCCTAGTAGACTAACTTAGATCTGACGTAGGTATCTGAGAAAATTAGGGATAGGTCAACACTGAAAAGTACTGCGAATATTGTCATTATTTAGTCTCTTAAACAATAACTAAGTACACAATGTTTGATCTACCACATTCATACTCAATCATGCAAACGCAGCAATAGGCCTCCCCATGCAAACGCAGCAAACATTATACATATTTTTCCTATATATTAAAAAGCTTCAATATAATGGAACTGCTAACTCGCGAGCACTTTAGCCAAAATTATATTTTGTATCCAAATTGCTCTCTTCAAGATGCGTACGTAAGTAAGATATTTCAGTTTAATAATTCTGAAGACTTAAACAGAAATTGTGTTTCTAACTGTTATGTTTAATTTCGTTCTGTTTACGTTGAAATAGCGAACACTGAGTAGATGTTTGTAAGAAAGAGCAATAATTTTCGGTTAGGTTTGATGAGTGTTTAATTACTAAAATGTCTAAGTCAAAGTACAAATATTTAAATTTTACTTAATAATGGAGTATAGCATTCATCAAATTGGCTTTTAAATTTTTACATAAACCTCAGAAGTTTCTCAAATGCCAAGACCCGTCCGCCCTTTTCGTGACTGACTGGCCTCGCGTATTCTCCGTCTATAATCGCGAGTCTGGCCTAGTACTCGTAGGTACCACAAACATCGAACGTTCGAAAATTTGTATCTCCCTTTCTATCACACTGGCATATATATTGAAGTGATAAAGAGGTTTTCCCGTAATGCAAATTTTCAATGTTCAAGGGTGTCATATTTATTCACGAATAACCGAAGCGAGCGGGTCCAGAAGCCAACACGAATTTAGCTTTACGCATGTGTTTCATATAATGTTTTTTTATGCATTGTGTGAGTAAATATAAAATCATATCATTAAAAATATTTTAATTATTAAAATTAATGGTTAAGTTGGTACAATTTTCGAATGTAGACATTGAGTTCCTGCAAATTGTATAGTTTGGCTAACATTATATTCGACATGTTCGTGCAATATAGGTACATCCTGTTTCCGGTATCACTCAAAACCTCAGACACCCCCACTGATTTTTATTTTTTTAAACTTATCTAGAATATTCATCTTTTAATTCGATGTTTTTTTTTAAATTGGGTGTTTGATTTTCTGTACAGCTCTACTCGATCTTTTAACTCTACAATTAATAAAATAATTGCTAGCTACCATCATAAACCTTTAAACTATTTATTTGTGTACCTACGCTACGGCATCGACATAAGGTTTACCAATATACAGCTATGTGACTAAAGCACTTTAAAGCTTTGTCACAGTAAACTTCAAATTGGACAGGTAATCGCAGTAAGCAAACTTAACCCAACATTAAAAATGACAAGGTCGTAATTAGGTACGACTGGTACGAGTTCAATTTGTTATGACACTCGAGAGCGTTTTCAAATCAGCACGGCTAGCACATGATTACGCGCGGGATAGCTCGCTCCGCGACAAAAGGCAGTCGCGCCTTTCAAACTTCTCTCTTTAGCTGTCATTTTCTCGATTTCGGTAGCACGAGTTGCAAGTGCGAGAAAGCAGTTCCATGCGGGAGAGCCATCCCGCGCGCGACTTAGCTTGTGTTGCTATATATAAATGGAACAAACTTTAATTATGTGGCAACACTGAATCGGTATTAAAAAATCCAATGATGAGTGAAGGGTAAGCCTTAAAAATGGAACATCACTAACCACGATAACTTTGTCTCGTTCTCGCAGTACATTGATTAAAGAGATAGCAAATATGACTTTTGAAGTCCGAAATGCCAATGTGTCAAAAGTCAAAATCTGAAGTCGCTTTGTTTATTTTATTGATCTACAAAATATGTAGTTGTTATTAATTTATTTCTTTGTCCGAAGAAAATACATCGTCTTACTGATGTTCCACGATTTGTGGAAATAATTGAGATTATCTTGCAAAGGATTTACCTATAAATAATAGAAACTTTCATCTGTCAATGGCTACGTACATACATGGACGACGAAGCAAAACTCGGAAAGAAAATAAAAGTATACGTGTATCTATACTTTAACAGATTATTCAAGATATTGTTCCGCCTACACTAAAGAATGCCGGGCAAACTAAAAGGTCTGAGATAATAAGTATATAAAAGTATTCTAAGGCCTCTATGGGTAAAGTGGAGACGTAGGGCATGGCAAGCTGACCACGCCAGCATATTGGTACCTTATATCTTGTAAGCCCCAAGCCCACCTACACTATTTCTGCAGTCTCAAAATTTCACAGTATAATGGAGTTTGAACGAGTTTTGTGGAAAATATTGTTTCAAGTTTTGTAAATGTACATAATAGGCAAAAATAAAGAATTTATTTTTACGCATTGTTTTATTATATTATAGTCTTGGCGTTCGGTAAAATATGCAAACATGCGTGCATGCTAGTAGTATAAATAAAAAATATTGGTTGCGTTTATGGAGCTCATCGAGCTCATCTTCCTCTTGCCTTGGGTTAGCTGTATGAAACAACTATTTGGTTCAGCTTCTACAAAGATACGCGCTTTTCTATCGGATCGGGAGCCTGGAAATTAAATATGAAATTGAATGGTAGTTTCTCGTTACTTACGTGTAGGTATTAAAACGCCTGAATTGGTACCTACATATTATCGATTAACTAGGTAGTGATCAACGTATATTTACATATAAGTACCCTAGGACCTTATTCAAATAAGTATTTCATTAGGTATGCGTGCGTTTATGCCTCGGTTAACAATTGCTAAAATTCACAGGTACCGGGGGGTGTCAACGTGGATGCCATGAGCTGCCTTTGTTTGGGTTATTGTGATCGTGTAATAATAGACATAGGGAAAAAAGTCATTCTGAAACAATCAATATTATAACACTTTTAAATTACCTATATTCCCAAATTCGTAGGCAGATACATTTAGCTTGTCTTATAATGAAGACCTAAAAAAACTGTGTAATAAAAGCCCAGCCTTATTATCATTTAGTTTGAACTTGTTGTAATAGTCTTGATGAACGTTAAATTGGAGTAAATTAGACAAAACATCTAAGAAATATGCTTGTCGCCACCCACCCGGCTCGAAGACAATTTCTCGCATTCTGACGTTCAATCGCGAGGTATTTTGTCTCTTAAAGTGCACTTGTGCTACGACTTGAGGAAGTATCCCGCGTGGAACTGTAAGTCGAGAAACTTGTGTCGCTTTGACATATGCTCGCGCGTCACCGGTGTCCCGCGCGCATCTTATGCTACGGATTCGCGGGAAAGATCGAGAAAGCTCTATGTCGCGGCTTCTGTCGTCCCGCGCGCATCATGTGCTAGCCGTGCAGGCCGGTTGCAATACCTGTCGGTGAATGTCAAATCGTCGTGAAACGTGGTTGCGATATGACGGCCAAAACGTCTGATTTTAATATCTGTTGTTGTTGTATCTGTGGCAACAGAAATAACTACATCATATGTGTAATAATTCAACCGTTTAGCTATCACGGTTCATGAAATAACAACCTGGTTGCAGACAAGCGGACACACGGACGGACATTGAAGTCTAACGGTGCGTTTTCCCATATTTCATCTACCACACGAACGAACGAATGCTCTCTCAGATTCAAAAGTGTTTAGAACCGCTAGATAAAAATGCAGCTTTAGTAATAAGGTCCTATCCCTTTGAGTACGGAACCCTTAAAAGATATAAAAAGCAACTCTTTCAATTCATAGATATTTACATGAATAACCAATTATGTACATAAAAATTATAAAAAAATTGTTTCTGAGTGACTGCAGCACTGCAATGCAGCCTGTAAATATTGTCCAGATGTCTCCTGACGTTTATCAGGAAGTGTGCAGGAGCACCAACGTGCTGGTAATACATTTGACGTACAAACTGCTAGGGAACGTCTTCAAGTAAGTCATTGAGTGGTCACCAGAAAATCGAGGTGAATTTCAACGTTCAGACGGGGCACAAATACCAGGCCGAGAATGTAAATATGGCCCTATTATTCGACCTAGTTTAAAGAAAATCGTATTTTAAATGAATTTTTTTCGGCTAAATGAAGATTTTTGTGTGCCCGCATATGCCTGATATGCTAGTTGAAAAGACCTTGCCTCGTGAAGGTGAACTCATCGGTCCACAGGATGTTTCTGTTCCAGTCTTCGAGGAACCATTCGCAAAACTCAACACGGGGCATATAATCTTGGGGGTTTAGCTCGTGACACAGGCGATAGTGATAAGGATGTTGATGGTCGTCTCTCAAAATTCTCCAAATAACCTTGTGGTTGCAGTAGAACCGATTCTGTAGGTTTTCACTTTTTCATATAAACTAAATAGTTTTTTCAATGTACGGTAACATCACGTCTTTTGTCGTAGGACAAAAGACGTGATGACGCAGTACATTGCGTCTTCTAACAAACGTTCTTCAGTTTGCCGAGGACTACCTACGATTAAATCTACTGCTCCTGTTAAAGGGAACACCCGGTATACATATGTATGATATGTATGTATTTATATTTGTCCGTATGTCCCCTCGTAACTACTCAACGGTCCGATTTTGATTAATGATAGATCTGATTCGTCATGACGACGCAAATTTCACTGCATAGGTACATATAATTAATATCGCGGATGTTATGCTCTTCTATGTGCACGCTATCCTTTTTATACCTTCGAAGAGAGTTATCAAAACGAAGCTTTTAAAGGTGAATAAGTACATATTATTAAAAATTGTTTAGGATGACAGAAATCTAAGCTGGCTAAATCATACTGCAGTCAGTTTAACATTCTTCTACTAATGAGTATTTTGCAACTATGTAGGTATCATATGATATTTACCAAACGCTTTCCGGTGAGGGAAATCATCGTTTGGAAACTGGAATAATTCTTATTTTTTTAATTAGGCAAGCAAGCTGGGGAAAAGATAGGAAGATGATTACGTTGGTTTGAACACACATTGTTTGACCTACGACCTTTCTAATTATTCATCCTATTATAGTCAGATCACGTAAAACTGACCATAGAAACCCCTCAATACCAGTTTAACATAATTAATTAGAGACTAACTGCATCTGCTTACTTGAATAATTAATTATGAATAATGATTAATTAGCAAACCAAATTTGCTATCATTTAATTTAAGCAGTCTTACAATTAGTCTAATCTGGAGATAGGTAAAGGGGACGAATTACTTTTAAACGCTTAAATTATATTAGGGAGATATTATAGGTATAACATGTTTAAGTATGGTAAGTGATAAGAGGTTAAATATATTATTCAAATTTTGTCGTAGTAGATTTATTCACCACTTTTAAAAATTATTTTTTTGTCTGAAAGTAGATGGTTTCAGATTGGTCCTATTCTTTTCAAAATCCATTTTTGATGATGGAATCCATGAGGAATTGAGGAATCTCCTATAATTTGAAAGGTACATGCATGGTGCATTGGGTGATTTCTTAAGATACTCGAGCATTTCTTTACGAAAATCATCAATTTGGTGGAGTGGATCTGGATGATGAAGACTAGGGATGGCAAAGTGGAACTGCTTGCTAATTCCCATCTCTATCATCCGATTTGAGACATTCATCTTTTGTTTGTAATAAAATACCTTCAAGGTCATATTTTATTAAAGTTCTATTCTGATGATGGAATTCATGAGGAATTGAGAGAACTCCCCAAATTCTAACGGCACATGCATTTTGATTTGAGGGTTTCCTTAAGTAACTAAAACATTGTTTTGGGGGAGCCAACATTTTGGTGAAGGGGACCTGATGATGAAGACCAGGGTGGCAAAGAGGAACTGGTCGGTAAACCTAGCTCTACGTATCATCCGAGTTTCTATTCTGATGATAGAGTTCTTGAAGAATTCAGAGAACTCATATTGATTGAATCAAATTGAGTGATTGGAGGGTTTTCATAATTAGCATTTTCTTACTCAAGCCATCATTTTTCTGGAGTGGGCCTGATGCTGAAGATCAGGGATGGCATAGTGGAACTGCTCAATAATTTCCAGTCTGTCGTCCAATTTGACACACTGTTATTTTGTTTGCGACCTTGGAGGTCTACAAGGTTTTCCGTTTGATTTTACTTCAGATGTAACGATGGAAGCCATGAGACATTAAAAAAGCTCCTCAATTTTCAAAGGTAGACGTGTGGTGAATTGGTTACTTTGAACTACTTTGAAGTAAACTGGCTAACCCTAACTAATTCAAAATTTGTCGGTCATTTTTCTTAAGAATTATCTTAATAAACTGTGACTTGATATAACGTGTACAATTTACAATACAAATAATTTTTATCGCACTCCTCAAAAAGTAAACAATAAATATAACGTTGTATAATTATGAAGTAGATCTTGGCAACAGGCGGTCTAATCGCTAAAACGCGAAACGGGGACCTTCCAGACAAACTTCTGGTTTTGGTGACAGAAATTATTAATTGAATGTTCTTCTTCTTCTTCCTCGGTCCCTCATTGCTGAGGATCGCGACCACATGTTGCTTTCTTCCATTGAGTGCGGTCATGGGCCGTGTGGGCCGCTCGTTGTATACTGCCGCCGACTCTTCTCTTCACCGCATCAGTCCATCTTGTAGGAGCTCTTCCCTGCGCTCTTCTACCACTCATTTGGCCCAAAATGATGTGCTTCTCCAGACCGTGCTTTTTTGACCGCATAATATGTCCGAAGAAGCTGAGAGCCCTTTCATGGCAAATTGTAGAGAGCCTAGTAGTGATTTTGAGCTCGGTCAGGATAGACTGGTTGGTTCTTCTGGCAGTCCACGGTATTCGGAGCAATCTACGCCAGCACCACATTTCAAATGCGTCGATCTTAGTCACATCACGGGCTTTCGGGCTCCAGGTTTCGGCACCGTACGTAAATATTGAAAAGACCAACGCACGGACCAAGCGCACCTTGGTTATACGTAGGGAATGCAAAAACCGGTAGTTTTTCAAAACCGGTAAATTACCGACTATGGCAGATGAAAACCGGTAAACCGGTAAATTACCGGTTTTTATTGTGTTAAATAAAAAACAGCATTTTCATGCAAATCATTCATAAAACCACATATTTATGTAAATCTATAATAAAATAAGAATATTAGTTTTGGGGGAAAAGTAACAGAAGTATTTTTATAATAAAGAAACTTTTTTTTATTCCCAAAAATCTTAAGCTTTGTTGTTTATGATATGACAATTATCTTGAAGATGACGGGATGTCAGTATTGCCATTGCCACTTAAAAATACTATTGCTAATCAAATCCGTTTCAAAACCACGGAAATGCTTAGTATTGCTTTTGGGCTATTGAAGATGCCGCTTCTACCAGTTGTGATCTACCGTGGCGGCCTGGCAACCCTTTATAAATCATTACTAATTCCCGTTGCGTCCAGAAAGTTCCACATTATTTGGTGTGTAATGTTGTGTGCCTCATAAGGTTGCAGTAGGTATGAGCCTACCAACACAGGTAACTACCGCTCAGACTTTGTGTCTCTTGAGCCCTAGCAGCTCTTTAGGATTTTTGTTGTTGAACCCTTGGATAAGAGCTTTTGAATGTGTTTCCTTTGACGGACTTCAACTCTGCGCTTGCTCTCATCTTTTCTCGGTTGTTCAGCAGAGAATATTGTCTCTCCCCTGTTTGGTGACTCCGCAGAACCGGCAGAACTCACAATTTTAAAAGTTACCTTATATCTGAGCAGATGCGACAGTTGTCTCTTAAGTTTTTGTACGAACGTAGGTATATCATAGTTCTAATCGAATTCAAAATTTTAAGGATTCTTCTACTTGTTTAGCTAAATTCAACAAACATAAATCAGCATATTCTATCATTAAACATTGTCTTTTTGTACCAAAATTCACCCACGTTCTTCGTGGTTCACATTTTGGAAACACCCCGGTTATATCTCTAAATTGAACAATTCAGTTTTGGAAACCCTCACCTCCGTTCTGAATATATATTTTGGGGATCTATATCGGAATATTCGGAATCCCTAATTTTTTTTACCCTATTTTGCATTACCTAATACTGTTTGACATTATGATAATTTGTCCTAAACTCATATGTCCTAATATTGTTTACCCTAACATTGTTTTAACCTAGTTTTCTAGCAGCGATTCGACTCTCTGTGTGGTTACAGTTCTAACATAACATAACCGACTTTTCGAACAGCGGTTCGGTTCTATGTGAAGCCGTTTTTAGGTAATAATTCGCCATCTTTGGGCGGGAGCACCTGGATACTAGCTCGGGCCCTTTGACTCGATCCAAAGACGTGTTGTCCGAATAGTCAACGATCCCAAACTCACAAGCGATATCGAAACCTTAAGCCTAAGCAGAGACTTTGCCTCCTTATGTGTGTTCTATCGCTTGTACAATGGATTGTGATCTGAGGAATTGTTCTACCACATATATTCTACCACCGCACCGCTCGTCGTCGGCAAAGTGTTCACCCGCATACCCTGGAGCCTAAATGGTCTCGTACCATGCGGTTTAAGAGGAACTTCCTCCCGCGGACGCTCCGGTTGTGGAATGAGCCCCCCTGTCGCTGTTTTCCCAGAGGACTACAGTATGGGGTTCTTCAAAAAAGGAGTGTTAAAGTTATTAAAGGGTCGGCAACGCGCATGTAACACTCCTGGAGTTTCAGGCGTACATAGGCCACGGTGAGCGCTTACCATCAGGCGACCCGTATGCTCGTTTGTCACCGTCGTAGTATGAAAAAAATAGTTAAGTATATTATCACCAAATAATGTTATTATACCAGCTATTGCATTGAGTAATAACTGCTATTTTCCTTGAATTAAGTACACTGTTGAATGTTGATAGCAGATAAGTATTACTTTAGAAATCGTTAACTAAAATTTGTAAACAACCACTAGCAAATTTTTGTTAAAGTTACATGCCACAGACTAAATAAAGGTAGATAGATTACTTTATATTATTACTTTATTGATTACTTACTAAGTTTTACTTTTTCTCCATAGTAAATTGTATGAAAACAGTTTTGTTAAATTTCTGGCTTTTTTGTACATTACCGAAAGTTGACCCCAACGAAACTATTGATACTGGATAGAAAAGGAATCGATTGACATAAATTTTGATAAAATATGCCATCCTTGGTAGCGGCTACATATTTGCGACCGTGGGGCTCAAACGGTCGTCGTCTTTATAGGGACATTCCCTCGTGCCTAGTTGAGGCTTTTGGTGACCAGAGGGCTGGCCACTATTTTTCCCAACGGATCAGCATTGCTATCCAACGGGGCAACGCGGCCAGCCTGCTAGGGGCCTTGCTTAGCTCTGAGGACTTGGGCCAATTTTTTTATTTGTAGGTGTTTTTTTTTTACGGATTATAATGTATTTGCTTATTTGTTGTTTGTGGTGTGATAAATGAAAACTACCATTTTAAACCTTATTTCTATCATTCTGTAAATGTACATAATCATTAAATGTACAAGTACGAGTATCTTAATTAAAATAATATGTAGCCCTGTAGTTCAATTTGTCCTGAAAGTGAGTTTTATCAAATAATTTCCAGTACATTTAAGTTTCGGTAAAAAACCGGTTTCAGCATAGATTTACCGGTTTTTTACCGACCCCAAATCTGGCCGGTTTACCGGTAAACCGGTTTACCGGTAAACCGGTTTGCATTCCCTAGTTATACGCCGAATACCTCTGTTCCTCCAGATCTTGTCGAGGTTGGCCATAGCACTCTTAGCCATGCCAGCTCTACGGCGAATTTCATTGGCACAGCCACCGTCATTAGTAACCAATGATCATAGGATACACAAACTTGTTGACTTTTTCATACTGGTTGAGTGCGTCGGTGAAAGGAAGTACATGAGCTCTATCTACCACCATTACTTTGGTTTTCGAATGGTTGATCTTAAGACCAAGCTTAGCACTCTCTACCTCTATCCTCTTCAGTATAGTTGCCATTTCTTCTTCACTTGACGCAACTACCGTCGTATCGTCAGCGTATCTCAAATTGTTAACCCTGCGGCCACCAACCAAAATTCCCGCTTCCCAACCGTCAAGTGCTCTCCTCATAATATGTTCCCCGTACAAATTGAACAACTTAGGTGACAAAATACAGCCCTGACGTACACCTCGTTCAGTGTGAAAACCACTCGATTTCTCATTTTCAAGTTTCACGAAGCTTGATCCATCAAGGTACAGATTTTGTATGAGGAAGGTAAGGTGTTCAGGCACGCCCATCTCGACCAGCACATCAAACATAGTTTGCCACTGCACACAGTCAAATGCTTTAGCGTAATCGATAAAGCACATCACCAGTGGTTTATTAAACTCACGACATTTCTCTATGAGAAGACGAACGTTTAAAATTTGCTCGCGAGTTCCCTTTCCAGCAACAAAACCAGATTGTTCGCTCGGTATCTGACGATCTACGAATGCCGAAAGTCGAGTGTTTACAATGCGCAGAAGAATCTTGCTTGCATGGGACATAAGGGACAGAGTTCGATAATTTTCGCACTTTCTCGTAGAGCCTTTTTTGTGCAGTGGAACAACAGCAGATTCGGTCCAGTCATTAGGCCATTGGCCACTCCTCCATACCTTATTGCATATCTGATGGAGGACTCGAGTACCTTCGCAACCCAGATGTTGTAGCATAGCCGCTGACACACCATCTGGACCCACAGCCTTGTGCTTCAACCGTCTGATTGCTTCTTGAACTTCAGAGAACAATAAGTCTGGTTCCCTGACGTGAGTGTCCCATCTTCTTTCCATGTCTAGCCTCTCTTCATCCCGATATAGTTCATAACAGTAGGTTCTCCATCTCTCCAAAACTTTATCGAGCTCTGTCAAGGCGTTACCTCTACTGTCATCAACCACCCAACTTTTCGGTTTGAAGGTGCCAGTCAGCTGCTTCACTTTCAAGAACAGGTCCCTAGTTTGCACCCTGTCGGCATGCCTCTCAATGTCGTTGCAAATGTTATTGATGTTCCTGTCTTTGTCTCTTCGCGTGGATTTTTGGACTGCTGCATGCAGTTGGTTATAGCTGTTCCTCTTAGCTTCAGTGTCCAGGCCTTCACTCTTAAGGATCTTCCTCTGCTCAATCAACTCCCATGATTCCTTGCTAATCCATTCTTCTTTGGCTGGCACGGATTTGAACAGATTCCTACTCTCTTTTGCAGTGTCCAAAATAACCTTCTTGAGAACATTCCACTCTGCTTCACTAGAGTCAAAAGGATCCCATTCTAGGGATTTCACCTTAGCGTCAACTGCATCGTGAAAGTGTTCTAGGGCCGGTTTGGATAGCAATACGGTCTTTTGAGTTTTCGGTCGTGTGTTCTTCAAACGAAGTCTGAAGTCAGCTATAACGAGTTGGTGATCACTACCACAATCGGCACCAGGCAGTGTTTTGGCATTAGTAACGGAAGAACGCCACCGGGATTTTATGGCTATGAAATCTATCTGATTCTTGTGCCCTTGTGGCGAGGTCCATGTGTATAGCCTTCTTGGATGATTTTGGAACCAGGTATTCATAATAGCCAACTGATTTCCTACGCAGTAATGGAGAAATTTTTCGCCTCTGTCATTTCTCACTCCTAGTCCAAAACCACCAACAACTGTGCCCTCAAGGGGATCTCCCATAGTGCACCCAACTTTCGCGTTCCAGTCACCTTGCACGATGGTTACTTCCCTAGATGGTATTGTGCGCAAAAGTATGTCAAGTTCGGCATAAAATTGGTCTGACACTTCTTCGTCCGATTGAGAGGTAGGTGCATATACCTGAATGATGTTGATTGAAACCGGGCTGGCATCGAGTTTTACCGCGATCATTCTATCGGTATGTGTTGTGTATCCCATGACGCTGCGCTGCAGATTCTTTGGCACAATGAAGCCAACTCCATTGTTGCTGTGATCTTCCGCACCAACATAATACAAAGTATTGCCGTTACTAGTGGTAAAATGACCGCTACCGCGTCGGTGCAGTTCGCTGAGCCCCAAGATGTTAATATTGCATCTTTCCATCTCCCTTTCCACAACTTCCAGCTTTCCTGGCTTCAAAAGCCCCCTGACATTCCATGTACCAATGCGTAGATGTTTCCGTAATGAGGTTTTTGTAACACTTGTATCAAGACCAGTAGCATAGTTTCCACTTCCTGTCTGGTCGTCCGCAGTGAGGTGGCCGGTAGCATACTTCACACCATGCAACCCGGAATCGCAATGGCGCCGAGGGTCGGTCGGATCGCATGACGTCTCACATCTATTTCGGGAACTTTGCATCATGTGGTTTTCTTGGGAAAATAGTGCAGTAGTTTCCCGTTGCTTTCTGCACCAGACATTTTAGAGGGGATTTTAACCTCTAGGCCGCTGAAGCCTCATCCAGCAGGTTGTCCAGTCAGGTGTATGGTTATACCGCCATTGACTCGGTCGCCAGAGCCTCGTCCGTTATCCAGCAGGGAGCACCACGGCACGGTGTACGCCATGCCGCCGCTATGCAGCGCGTGCAGGTGAGGTTGACAATTGGGTCGGTTTTGATGGTGATTCCGTTCTCCCCTTACTCCCCTAATGTTTTAATTGAATGTACTTATGGTAAATAGTTTTGAAGCACAAACCTTCCAATATATTTAAGGTATCCATGTCAGTCCCTAAGCTTAAGCCCCTTAAAACGTTTTTGTTTTTATTTAAATGTGCAAGCGTTTTTGTTTTTTATATTTTTTGTATGTAGGTAATTTGCACAAGTAACTTTTTTGATTAACGAGGAGAATTCGCATTCTCTCAGTCATCATCAGACCCCGTTATCAGTGATGAAAACACATAAAACCAAGGGTTGGTAAAACTATACCTATGTAAAATCGCCTTCGGTACAGTCAAGTGTAAAAATATGGGTGGACACATCTTACTCAAAAATATGGCCCATAGCATTTTATTCCATTGTAATAAGAGCGTAGTACCATATTTATGAGGCGATTTTGTAGATACGGATTTTTGCACTTGACTGTACATAGCTTTGCCTTAACAAATATTTAATATGTTTTTTTACCATAAATCATAAAATTCAAGTGAGGTCATTCAACGCGTACAATTTGAAATAATTATATACACAATTTTCTTGATATTATTTTATTACAGTAGGCGAAATTAGGAATAAAAGGCGAAATGAGGGTATATGACGGTTTTTATTTTTTAACATTTAAACTGCTTGTTTCACTACATTTAACTAGAAATATCCTATTTGTAATGTGTTTACATAGACTAGAGAGGCCGGAATTTTGGTAGCACTTTTGAGCTGTCATAGGGACTTCTCATTTATCGACTTTGGATATTCACATGTACCGATACATTGGAGAGGGGTATTACGGAAGAACAAAAGTAAAGATAAACAACAGAAGATATTATCGTAAAAAGCGATCTCTTTCAGATAACTTTTGAGTAAGTACTAAATATATTTAAATATTTTATATCTACATTTCGAAATATAGTCTACGCGCTCCATTTAAATGACCAATAATCATGAACCCTAATAAGATATTATTATATTTATGTTACAGTTACGGTATATATTTTAAAAAATAAATAATTTTTATTCCAATTTTTAATTTTCAAAAAGCTAGTATAGATAGGTTATCTTGAAGATATCACTCTTTAGCGATAAGGCCGACTGTGGTTCACCTCTTCTTTTAATCTTATTTAATATGTTGTGTTGTAATGTATCGATAAATATCAGAAGTCGATAAATGAAAAGTGCCTATGACAGCTCAAAAGTTCGACGAAAGTTCCGGCCTCTGTAAGATTACATTTGAAATATTTTACTAAGGCGAAGTTGTTTAAAACAGGCGAATATAAGGATTTCAGACTTCATGTAATTTTGGCAACCCTCGTTTCGATAAATTTTTACCACTGACAACGGGGTGTGGTCATCATCTTAACCCTATGAAAACGAGTGCCGTAAAGGGCTCGAAACGTAGCACTGTGTTAATAAATGCGATTAATCCATTCTGTTTCCAAGTGTTTAAATACAGGAGATTAAAAATAATTAAAAATTCAATTCTTTGTTATTATTCCCTTAGTCTTGCATGTGTTTACCGCTTTTCTGTATGCATCTAAGAGGAAATTCCTGGTGCTCACAGAATATGTCTAGTATATTATTAAAACTAGCTAGGAATGTAGGCTGAATTACACGGCTGCTAGTGCTACCTTAAAGAGCCAACGCGTCGAGTTAATCGCGCTCAACACAAATAGGTTATTCATGCTGTTTTTTTTTCTGCGGCTAGGCGAATTATCGATTACCAGTATTGGCAATGACCCCTCAAGGACTCATCATTCGCAGAGACTTGTCGTAATAACAATAGACCCAGAGCTGATAACATGTAAATTGCCTTATTTTTTAAACATTATAATATCGAAATCATTCGGAAGTAATGGTTTTTAGACCAAACATAGGCAACATAGCGCGTATTTTTATTGAACAACACATCATTTTAGCACAGTTTAGACCTGAGACTTACCAGCCATACCGTCAGATATTCTGAAACACGCCTATTGTGTTAGAAATGTTGCTGAAGCTGATTAGAAATAATAGTAATATGATTAGATATAATAAACAAATCTATTGCTAATTAAATATCTTAAGTAGGAACGTCCCTACTGTTATCTAATAAATGCCCTTCGTAGGTGATATTTATACGAATTAGTTGGTTAAGTTATATGTATGTAACTGCTTTTTACTATTATTCCATAAGTAATATTATTGTTGTTCTGTTAATACTAGGTAAGTAATGTTAGTACCTGCTATACCTTGGCCTTTTGGCAGATTAAAAGAATGTAAACGAACAAAACCACGTGACGGCCATTTAGCCAATGAGGGTAAGATATTTCATTTGTGTCATGATATGGAATTATGTCATTGGCCCAACAACTGAGCCACGTGCTTTTGTTTGTTTACATGTTAACATTCTTTTAATCTGCGAAAAGTACAAGGTACTATCGCGTTCAGAATTGCATGGGCAGTTTATGAATGAATTCATTCATAAATTTTTGCACTTTTGAACGCGTGTGTTCGAGGGCTGATCGAATAGTTCGCGGCCTCGCCATTTAAAAAACAAACTTTTTTACTTTTTCCTGCCGCCATGTTGAAGTCATTATTCAGTTGCTATCACTGTTATACCGCGAAATTAAAAAAAAATTACGCCTAATATAAAAATACATAGCAACACATTTTTCATAATGGACAATTTGGAACAACGAGCTGTTATTAAATATCCTCATAAAAAAAGATTGACCCCGACACAAATTTTTGAAGAAATGCAAAGTACATTGGAGCAATCTTATCCATCATATACGATGGTAAAAAGTGGGCAGCTGAATTCAAACGAGGACGAGTCAGCATCGCAGATGACCCTCGCCCCGGGAGACCAACTACTGCGAACAATCCACATAATGTGGCAATTTTATGCGATATTATAATGAAAGATCGACGATTAAAAGTAAATAATAAATAAATAAATATTACAGTACATTCTTACACAAATTGACTAAGGCCCGCAGTAAGCTCAAGAATTATGTTACGGGTACTCAGACAACGATATATATATATCATACAAATACATGAATACATAGAAAACATCCATGACTCAGGAACAAATATCCGTGTTCATCACACAAATACGTGCACATCACACAAATCAAACACAAGTACGTGCAATAGCCTGTGTTCCTGATGACGCCCCTGCTCGTCAGTATTTCACAGAATACAGTATACTTACACTACCATGTATACTTATTCAACAAATGGCGATGTTTACCTACACCAACACGAATAAATTTACTGTAAAACAGGTAAACCCAAATCGCCACTTGCGTAGTAACAAGAACGCAGGCTGCTTCGAGTCTGTGCCACATAAACTAGTTAAAAGTGGCAAATCGGCCCATGTTATCGGCCCACGTATAAACAACCACCTATCTAAAAATATCAAGGATGCATCTTCCCCCCATAATTTTAAAATAACATTAAAACAATGGCTAATAAAATCATCGTTCTATGACATAGAGGAATATTTTTCAAAATAATATTAATATTGTTCATAAATAATATTGTTAATACATAGTAATAATAATTGAAATATTTATTACTCAAAAATATTATTACATAACTTTACATATAAAGTTACAAGCAAGTGTAATTTAATTTATTAATTAATACTACTGATTTTAAGATTATAATTGTGAGATTGTGACCTGTAACCTAATGTTATTAAATAAATTTCATTTCATTTCATTTCATTTCATTTCAATAAATGCACATACCGAGATTCGAACCCAGGACCATCGGCTTAGCTGGCAGGGTCACTACCAACTACGCCAACTGGTCGTAGATAGGATATTTTCTGAAAGAAGACTTTGTTATTCAAAAAAAAAACTGCATTCAAAGATATAGGTACTAAAAAAAATACTTCGGTTTATGTTTTTAATTTGATTAAATTGATTAAATTCACGTTGTCCCTTTCTTTTAAAATACTCTTAAGAAGAATTATTATTTTTTGTCTATTCTGTCGATTGGCATCATAAGAATAGGGGTAATCTTTTTTTACATTTAGGTCGGTTCGATTTTCAGACGAACCAAGATATGTTTACAATAATGCAGTATTACTAACTTTTAAAAATAACGTAAAGTATGCTTGCAGCACAATATCATAACTACGATATTTAAGGTACTTTTCCTTCACGTCCCATAGTATTGGGACGCCTAGTACCCATAGAGCACCCCGGAGATGCTTCCATAGGGCCTGCACAAGATACTTTTACGCTTTCCTTGAGCAACCGTCTTGGTTTCGCTCCAGCTCAGACCTACGGCTCGCAACATGTGTACAGGGCTTTACATAACATTAGGTTCTCCTTATTACATATCGGCCACATCAACTTACCTACCACCAATCGAAGTTTTAAAACGCATGTTCGTGATGACACCAATCTCAATTTACTTGGCACCGTTTTATAAAATTGAAAGTCAAGCCCATAAAGCCAGAAATAAAAATTGTCATCTTAACTACGTCCTAAATATTTCATGTCCCCTTGAAACCTTTACGAGGCAAACAAGACAGCAATTAATATTTTTATTGAGGCCCGCCATCCAGCTCATCAATATAAAGCTCCCCTCTGGAATTGATATTTCTTTATGTTGCGATTATCCAATGATCGCCATTTAATTAATCCCGGGAATTTTCCTTTTCATTTACAATTCCTATGACTTCACTAGACTCTGGACTGTTACAGATTACAGACGAAATAATTACATGAGAGTGCTCTTTACCACCATCACTTTTTCTCCCGTGGGTGTCGAAGAGTCGACTGTGGGATACTTATATGGGCAATGTTTCTTATTCGATTCCATGATGCAAAGATAGCTTGAGGGGTGGAAACGAGATTAAAATTGTAAACATAGACGAAAACACGAACATTCTTCTGTGTTTACAAAAAAAACAGCATATTTCCTTCAATTTATCATTAGGTAGGTTGGTAATTTGGAGTGTGTACTCCAAATTAATTATCCAATTAACAAACAGATATCAAGAACCAATCAGTTCAAATAGTTAAGGCGACTACCTTCGAACAACAGCGTCCCCCACTGAATTCTCGCATTCGCAACGATGGTCATGCCCCACGTTTTATATATAATATACATATAGGTAATTACCTACCTGTAATTACCTATTGTATTCAAGAGTTAGATCTTTAGTGCTGGTTGCTTTGATTTGACATCTAGACAATTGGAAATTAAGAAAATGCAACGAATGCTTATAATAGTTATAATATAACAATTCGATATAAAAATATTATAACTGATTGCGGTATTTCGGCACCAAACAAACCCGTATAATTATAAAAACTTAATTTTACCAAAATGTCTTAATCCAAGACAATGCTAATGAAATTTGTTAAGCGATGGAAAGAATTAGCTATATGTACATTCATACTAAACCAGATAAAAAAAAAACATAATCTTTCTTCGGCAGTCGGCTTCAGAACTGAACCACTGTACCCACTCTCCCCAATAGGAGAGTACTATGAAGATATATATTACGAGTAACATAGTCTTTAATTTATGTATTGACAAATTCGTAGAGATTATTAGTCGCCTTAAATCTGGTAACTGGCAAACCCGATAAGCGATACCATTCGAGAGAAGTATTTCAACGATGTGCGAGTGGTTGTTGTAAATTCAATATATCCCAACAACGCAGAACGCGTGGCATATACCTTGCATAAGCTAGGGACACACCATCAGGGAAACGATTTATTAGATCCGAATGCTCGATATCTTAAAAATTAAGGTTGAACATACAAGATTATCATCGTTATTTTCACATGAAAATAATAATTTAATTTCAACAGCCACTATTTTCAATTTCTATTAAGTATTTCAACGTATTTGAAAGAGTTTTATTTCACACAATCGAACGATATAAAGTCGAGAATTGCCCCTCTGATCTGCCCTTTAGATATGCCTGGCGGACAAAACCGTTGATATAATTGGCGGAAATCAGACACGGATTCTGCAGGGGACATGTGTCTGCATGCAATTCCCGACATAGATCGACGGGTTGGTGTATCCCTAGCTAACGTATTTAATACTACGCCAAACTTAGAAGTTTCCCACTCACCAATTCGGTCCCTGCCTTTCATTAATTACCTGGTTGGAGTGACGTGGGTATTGGGTATTATGCTTACCGGCCAAAGTGCCGTGTAACTATCGCGTTAATATATGTTGCGAGCAATGTATCATATTACTAATATGATAGGATAAGTCGCATCTGGTATAGGCCGTAAACATTGTCAATTCATCATTATTACCCTAAAGAAGTCCTCTGTTGGACTTAGGTCACTTCTTTTTGGCACGCCACTGAATTCGACCTTGAGACTTCGGTAATTAACTATGGACTCAGTGTTTATGGCAGGACTTTCCATACATATTTAGATGAAATAAAGAAGTTGCAAACTAGATTTATGAAATACTTAGTAAGTAAAAAAACTAAAAGCAAGTGTAAAGGAAACTATGAACATTTATATAAACTTAAAAAAGTACTTCCTATACATATAAGGGTGCAGTACCAAATTGCTTTAGAAAATTATGATATAAGTGACTTCAAAGTACTTAAGAAAAATAAATATAATACAAGGAGTACTAGATTAAAAAAGTTTGTACAAAGTTATTCAACCAATTATTATGGTAAGAGAACAAATAAGTTTTTAGTACCACAATTGAGTGGTGGATTTGTAAAACAATTGAGTGATTGAGAGGAGAAAAAAAATATAGCAAAAAAGTAGTAAAAAGTTCTCTAAAAAGGATATTTTTGGAAAAATTGCCTCAGGTCAAGTTTTCCAAAAATAACCTTCCACGCCTCATTAGTTTAAAATTAAAAAAGTTGTAGGTGAATTATTAACGCCAGGGTTTGCTTAACGTGTTAAGAACTTTACATTGAAGTTGTAGAAAGCTTGTATCTTGTTTATGTTTTAGGATTAGTTATAAAGTGTTGTAGTATAATAATTACTAGGTGCATATAGCTACCTACTGTAAGATAGCATGAGCGCAATCTCGCCAACAAACTGGTTTCTCAGTTTGGCGGGTTATAATACCAATTAATGTAACTATGTACACCTTTTGAATAATAAAAATAAAAAAAAACTCCCGCAGCCTCGCCCTGCCACCTTGCAAAGGTTGTGACTCCACCTTCCACATGCCGCATGCCGCCCTAGACTGCCTTTGGCAAGCCACGGTCTCGTTTGCGCCAACAGTCATCGGTTCTACATTATGGCTAGCCCACTGCCATTTCAGCTTACTAATCTGGGAAAACGCGGGTTTTCAATTTTTAACGGCTAAGGCCCACTTGCACCACCCAGGGTTAGCCGCTAACCCGGAGTGAAGCTGTCAAACTATATACAAAAAAAACGCTTAACTCCGGGTTATGTGGCTAACCCCGGCTGGTGCAAGTGGCCCTAAGTGTGTTTAGGGACCTACAATGACGTCTTAACGCGATTTAGCTTAGGACCTAAACTGAGTCGCTGCCATACAACCGAGCACATTTAAGAACCTAAACTGAATCGCCTTAAGACACGGACTCAAGAAGTATGTCCTCCTTTGTGAGAATATAACAGGTACTTTTATTAATCTGGTGTAAACAAGTGAAACCGTAGGATGTGTGTCTCTGGTGCTATTTTTATTATATTCTTTTTAAATTCAAACGCTATTAAACTAGTTTATTTAATTTTTAAGAAAAAAAAACCGACTTCATTTGGTTCCCGGTAAAAGTGAAATTTTGAATTTGTTTGAGTTAGCCAGTTTACTTCACAAATATCCAATACACCGCACGTGTACGATCGAAAATTGAGGAGCTTTCTTAATGTCCTAGGGGTTCCATCATTACACGTGAAGTATAATTAAACGGAACTCCCTTGTAGACCATTAAAACAAACAAAATAACAATGTGTTAAATTGGATGACAGACTGTAAATTATCGAGCAGTTTCATTATGCCATCCCTGATTATCAACATCAGGTCCACTCCAGCAAAATGATGGCCACAGTAAGAAAATGCCTAAGCTAATTATGAACACCCTCTAATCACAATGAACGTGACGTTCAAATTTGAGGAGTTCTCTGAATTCTTCAAGAACTCCATCATCAGAATAGAAATCAAATCAAAAACATGAATGTCAAACTAGGATAATAAGTAGAGCTAGGTTTATCGACCAGTTCCACTTTGCCATCCCTGGTCTTCATTATCAGATCCACTCCACCAAATTGATGATTTTCGTAAAGAAATGCTCGAGTTTCTTAAGAAATCACCCAAATCAGCATGTATGTGCCTTTCAAATTTGAGGAGTTCCCTCAGTTCCACATGGACCCCATCATCAGAAATAGATTTTGAAAGAAACGGGACCAACCTGGAACCATCTACTTTAAGAAACCAAAAAAAAATTCAAAGAAGAGAATCGGTTCAGTAATGACGGAGTTCTGAGGTAACATCCATTAAAAAATAATAATAAAAAGAATAAAAAAGATAAAAATTCAGACGAATTGAGAACCTCCTCCTTTAGAAATATTGAAGTCGGTTGAAAATAACTAGCTAACAACGGACCATTTATTTGACACGTCGTACTTAGTTTTTATTACTATAATCTTTACATTAATTTATTAATACATTTTAATTTACTCATCATCATCATAATCAATAGGGTTCGTAAAAAAGAAGGCCATATGCTACGAGTTAACGCGTTAAAAAGAGACGAGCGAATTTACTTCATGAAACAATGATTTATCACTAAAATACTTCTATAGGTTGTGAAGTCTGATGATCATCCCGAATTAGGTAGGTGTTATTAGAATTCGGCACTTTTTCTGGATTATGCTAATCCAGTCATTTATCTTACCTTCAAAGTTAAGTAAGGGAGATTTACATTTTTCTGTCAACGATTCACAACCGCTTCATAAAAATGCCTGCTAATCGTACATTAGGAACAAAATGTTTCAGGTCCAACTTGAATTATTGTTTTTATTGGTAGTTTTACGTTTATTTGAGAAACGTCAATGTTTGACTATGAAACCCATGATTACTGTAGCTGTACTACGTAATTCATGAGGGACGTCATATACAAAAAATAAAAATACAATTTATAAAAAGTGCATATTACCTAAACTCTTACCAACGAGCCATGATCAACGGTTTCTTGCTTCGCGCTGATAAAGCTCCACAATTCGCAGCAAACCATTGTTGTTTGTTCCGACGGTTGGTCAAAAAAAATGAATATTATCAAGTTTTCTGTACTTACCCAATTTACCTATAATCAATAGCATGACGGCCACAGGAAGTAAAATATTTCTCAAAACTCAATTACTTATACAAGCTTTACAATCGTTTCCCACACAGAATTAGTATGACAAAGTCATTGATAAATTTTAAATCGAAATGAATATATGATTACGTAAATTATTTACTTTTGTAACATTATCCTCCAAGACTTATCCCTAGACCAAATCTCAACTTTTAATATTTTTAAGACCGATATCCTTATATTATCGTATAGCGGGGTTGATGCGTAAATGCGAAAAATGGTGACGTTTTTCAAATGTTGTGTCTTTTTCGCAATCGTGAAATATTAATATAAAGATGGCTTCTCTTTTGCTCACCTTACTACTTTTTAAGGGTTAGCGCGAAATCATACATCTATGGTTTTTCACTCACTCATATTTTTTTCTAATGTTCTAACCAAAACTGTTGTCGCACTTTATATTTATAACCATCCCTCATAGTTTTCGAGTCTACGACTTGTGTGATAGGTATCATTTTCATAATCATAAGTTTCCGAGATATTGTTCACATTTTTGTAGTTTTATTATTATTATATCGTATTTATTTGGCTTTCTGCTACATGGGTACGTTGCCAACGTCAAGTAAAAAATTATAACAAATTCATTATAACAGCGTCGTTGTACGGTTCCTTCATGTAAAGATGGCAGCTTTTTTACAGGAAGCTTCAGGGACTGTCGATTGTTGACCGGGAGGATGGTTAGCGTGTTTCAAGATCAATTTTTCATTAGCTTCACTTATACTTCTTCATCAGTTCACAGCATAATACGCCGCTATATTACACATTAAACAACAAAATATTTCAAAAAATAAATAACTATTTTTGAGGTTCAAAGCAGTTTTCAGGTTCTCAATTCGACCTGAATATATTTTTTTTGTATGTATGTTAAGATTTCTAGAAGACACGTGAACCGATTTGCAAAATTATTTTTGTTTTTGATAGGGTACACTTCTGTGATGATCCCATGTAAATTTTATCAAAATCGATTTAGCATTTTATGAAATATCAACAAAAATCGGTTGAAGTCGGTTTTAATTTTTTTTAATTTGGTGATTACTATCAATTATTAATCCGACGTAATATCGTACTGTTACTTACATCAAACAGTAAAATATTGACGTATATATATGTATTTTTTTATATATTGTATACAAGTATAGCTTCAATAAATAATGAATGTTCAAATTCATGTCGCTTACTGCATAATAAATTACTTAGGTCAACTGGTTATAATGTCATCTTGGCATGTGCTATACATTGCGTTTATGATACTTCAAATTGAATGCTTCCTAACAGAAATCGCGGTAATGTATTTCGTGTCCGGATTTAGGCTATGATACCCGAGAAAAGCCGAACATTTAACTGATTGCTGTGTGCTGCGGCTAACGGATAATTGTATTGTAACTTATGTGATCAGTTTATCACACACTATCAACAGTCTGTCAGTGAAAACCACGTAAAACTTAACCGACTTTTTTTATTCGTTTGAAAGAAGGTTTTAATCCATTGCTTTTTGAAAACAAAGGTTGTACGTTTGCATGTATTTCATGTTTGTACTGCAGATGGGTTTTTAATCTTCAAAATTTGCAAATCCTTAGGCAGTGTTCTACTTGTACATAGGCATAATCCATGACCTAGATCCTAATAGTTTCATCTTACAATAAATCCCTTGCATTAATGCCGCTGCCAAGATAAGGCACATGAGCAGGAGTATTTTTTTAGATGGCCAAAGTCTATCTACGTCAAGTTCGATATTCGTAACGTAGCACTTTCTAAGAAAAAGTGGGTGTAGCCGGGGGAACCCCGAACAACGAAAACTTGTCCCTCTCTATCACATTGGTTAATTCGAGCGAATTGCTGGCCATATATATACGCTCGGACAATCCGTCAGATCTCCATAGCGGGTGTGTCCACCGGACATCCATCAGACAACTTTCCTATACATTTATCGGCAGATCTGGCGGATACGCCCGACCGTATATAGCCCGCAAATGCGATGAGTCAGACGCCAAAAGACGAATTATAATTGTTTTAGTTTTTTTTTTTTCAAAACCAAAATTTTAATAACGCACTTTCGAATACAAACCGTTCTTTGTTACACTAAACCAATGACCCAGACATGCCTAAATTAATTAAAGGGTGAAATTTATGATTGAAATGAATGACTGACCTTGGGAATTATTCGGTTCCCTTAAAAATTTCTACAGGACCATTATGCGAAGTCCTTTACCCAATTAGAGGCTGGAACGGTAGGAATTATTTAAACATTAGATACCACTTCGTGAAAAGCAATAACCTACCCGCCTTATACAAATTATGAAATCTTATGAAAGGTCATAACTCATAAAAATACAGGTGCTTTTATACATCCTGCTTTTTGGTTTCCGTTAACATTAATGGCAGATTCAGGTTCAGTTATGTTAATTTCCCTAAGAAACTAGTGTCTTAACTATGGGAAGTAGCTTCTTTACTCAGGCACGAGGCCGCTTGACCTCGGAACAACCGCTTGATGACCGAACAATGGTAAGACGCGTCTCAAGAGTAATTCTTCATTAGCTTCACACTTTTTCGTTAGTTCACTGCACAATACGTACGCTATCAATATTACACATTAAAAAACTAAACGAACAAAAGACAATAAAAATAATCTGGAGACATCTTCGCCATCTTGAGTATCAATCGATAGTCCATATTCAATAAATAAATTCGAACCAGTTTAAAAGTTAATAAATCATGTACTACTAAGCTGTGTTTTGGCATGCGCAATCATGTCTAAAGTTTCAGGTTTGCCATACTTGACACTTAAAGCCTAACCAGGAATATATGACCATTGTCAAGAGGGCGCTATTGTTCTGATTTATATTATATGGCAAAAGTTCGGTACAGTCTGAACTATGTGGATTGCCATCTCTTTATTTTTTGTGATTGATCGATCAATGAATAAATGTAATGATAACCATTTTTTTATCCATTTGTGTATTTTCCTTCAAATTACACATAGGTCACAAACTCTATTTTCTTTTTCATTTTTGGATTCTTTTTTTAGACGACCTTAAGTTTGAGGCTGAATGACTTCTCTTGTGATTCGCATAATTGACGACTCTGATTTACTTAGAAAGATTATTAATTATTATTCTTATTATTTTTATTCAAAAAATTAACACAGCATTACAGTTTAACATCAATGCACTGTGAAAATCATAAATTTAAACCAGCGGCGTGGGATTCGGCAGGTTGCCCCGGAACCGCCGAAACACGACACCCTTCGGCCAGAAGTCTGCGCTCGCGATGGTGTCCTGCAGCGGCCGCGGTACGCGCACCTCAAACGAGCTGAAGTGTACGCAGTGGCGCGACTGCAGCTGCTGCACCCTCAGCGTATAGCCAGTCTTCCGTTGGACATACTCCACAACGTCGTTAGCCACGGCGGCGGAGTAGTGCAAGCGCGACACGTAGAGCGCTCTCCTCGGCGTGACGTGGTTAATGACTTATGTTTACCTACACACATCACACACTATACATACTACACACTACATACTTCCATAATGATATGGCTAAGAGAGCTGAAGCTATTTCGACATATTACCTACTAGACTCCGACTATGCTTAGTTTCCTCGATTTAGATAGCACTACTGTGGAAGTGTTAAGTAAACGTTATGATTTCATAGAAGTTTGATGTTACAATAACCTTTTTGTTGAGTTATTATTTTAGGTTGGCAAGCTTATTGTTCTAGTACAGTTAATCTTATATAAAATCAGTGCTGCCAACGTGTTTACTAGTTAATGTATACGATGACTTTACGTTTGTCTATTACTAACTCTGTAAAGCCCCTCATTCACGGCAGTCCGCCGGCAGCCCGGCACCTCCGGCACGTAATATAGCATCGTGAATGTCGTTGCCGGATGCGTACCGTATGGCAACATCCTGCTAGCTCCGCCCACCTCCTTGCAGTCCGAATTGCACTAAATTACAGTAATAAACAATTGAGAAATGCGGCAATGCATTAAATATTAATTATTCATTATTAAAAATGACATACGAGATGGCGGCGATTTTTAAAATTCGAGTACAGTGTATGCGCTACAACGCTGCGCTGCGCATCTTTCAACGAATGAGTGCGAATTGGACTGCCGGGCTGGGCCACTTGCACACCGTGTGTCCGCTACATCCAGCCATGCCGGAGTGCCGGCGGACTGCCGTGAATGAGGGGCTTTATGATCTCTGGTTGTCTGCTAAATATAAACGAGAATGTCAGAACGTGTTCATTTTATTTATATATTAAATCTTAATATGTAAAACATTTAAAGTTACAGTGAATTTGCTTGAGAGAGATAGCGTGATTTGACTCTAGGTAGGTATGTATAATTGCATATTCCATAACACATACATATATAGGTTTGGTACATTGCCAATAATGAAGATATATCATAGGTATACAAAGCCATTTCGGTTTCCCGTTAGTATTATACTCATTTGAATAACAACACTACAGTTACCGATTTGTAATAACCAGACTATAATGACATTTCGATTTGTTTACCTGTCAGCTCCGATGTTAATTTGGAAATGTTTCCAAACGAAATAGTCCCGTATCCCGAGCGTTTCATGCCCATCAGTTTGATATACACATTATTTGCAATATTTCGCTCTTTATTATGAATCGTATTGAGTATTTTTCATAATATATTATTTCATATTTAACAGTTAAGCCCAATTTAAATAAGCCGCTAAAATGACACTGACATTACTGACCCGTCATTAAAATTATTGCCATTCCAAGAAATTAGTTCGAAAAAAATTCCGCAAATTACTTTCGTGTAACTCTAAAGGACCTTTTACATTATAATAGGTATTCATTTATTTTGTATGAAAATAAAATCTTTTTTTTTTTCAATTTTGCAAAACGCGATATATCAGGCAGCTCCTACAAAGCAACGTGTCGAATTTAACGGAAATAAATAAACACGGTGTAGAATAACTAATAGGTACATTTGTAACATAAACATAGGCCAAGAAATATAGTAGGTACTTATATGGTGTGTAAGATAAATTTATGGATTTCTGAATGACAGGATAAAAAAAAGGATAATACATTTTTGACAAAGACTTTTAAATACTTTTTACATGTATATATAGTGACATTTTGGTGACATTATAATGAATGACAAGATTGACACGCGCATGTAATCATAAGTCAGTAAAGTAAACAAAAGCCATGATGCTATGAACCATGGAGTTTTCCTGAAAACACGAAGCAATATGTTAAAACATGTGTAAGGGCCTGCCTCTGCGCTCATCCGTATTGTTACGTATACATACCTACTATGTACTTTTACGATTTTTTCCCTATATTAGTAAAAAGTAAGTAGTTCTGTATTACTTCTACATATCAAATATCTTCTGTATACTTATTTCTACCTAGTTTACTACTTGTTTTGCAATTTCACAAAACGAGTCAGAACGGGTTTTCGTTGGTTTCATGAGGCAAAATTACTGCGAGAAGTACTTTATCAAGGGAATAAACAACAATCCCGCCACGCCACCAGCCTAAACGACATCGTCCGTCGGGCTCTGGGTGCGTAAACGCAACTGTCGTTGTCGCACTAATAAGGAAGAGTGATAGAGAGAGATAGCTACACTACGCAACGATTGCCATCTTGTCCATGTACCCTGATCAGCATCAGCGCGCCGGCCACATTAGAGCCTTGTGGTGGTAGGCGATGACGACAAGAGACCTGACAGGATGACTCTCGTGCCCTCGCAACAGAGACGGCCTTTAGTTTGGGATGCCAAATTTGTGGATACCCTAGCGCCGTCCCACCTGGGCACGACGTCGTTTGCATAACGTCGCAAAAATGCAGCTCTAAGCGACAGCTACGTATTTGCGCCGTTTGCAGTTGAGAATCTTGGCCAATGGGGAACGGAGCTTTTTAGAAAATTAAGTTTCTTGCCCATTTGGTTTTTCGGTGACCGCAAGCCTGGCTGGTTCATCGCCCAGCGAATTGCTATTGCCATTCAGGCTCATTCAGCGAGGCAACGCAGCCGAAATCGATAATATTATTTAGCTATAATAATATTTTCACAGATAAGAAATTTGTTGTAACAAAAAAGTTTATTATTATGGGGGCCTTTATATGCGATTTTTGAACACATTATTGAGGGCTAATGATATGTGGGTATATAAAATCTTATTTAGACTTCACTCACTGACAGACAGACGGATAAAGTAACTTAAAAATGTATAATACCAAAATAATTAAAATCATTCGGTTACCTTTGAATAGATAAATAAGTACTTGATGTAGGTGTATGTATGGCGTCTGTTATTACAAATTTATTTGGAAGAGAAAACGGTTGTATTGTGTCAATATAAGATAGATTGCTAGCTACTATTTTGAAATGATCGGATATGACACCCATCGAAGGCTGCGCGGGGATGGTATTAACATTTTAATTGTGGACACGCCAAAGCGTTTTGGGCCCGCTCACACACCGCTAGCGCTGACAGGCATCCCGTCCAGTCCTCCGGAAAATCACCGCCGGACACTGACAGTTAATCGCTTGTGTGACGGCCGTTTAATAGGTTATTATAATTTGGCATATACGGTAAATTGGACGACGATCAGCGACAGGGCCTGGGTGCGACGGATGACGCGAATGCTGACCCGTATTAAATTACCATCTCAAATAGCAATGCTTGTATACAAGTGGGTAGGTAGATATGTATTTTATAAACCCCCCCCCCCCCTAACTTCAACTTTAGCCTGACAAGCGAGATATCCATCCCTTTTTTCAGGGTGGTAATACTAGCGTAAGAAAAAGACAGTATGATGCTCTCTATCCTACTGTTACTGCGCTCGCTGGGTTGTCAGACTATAGTACCTACTATGTGCAAATGCAAGTCACAAATAATATTTACAGTAACTGTCTTATTTTTAACTGCTTTGTTTTTAAACTCAAACTCAAAAGGATTTATTGAAATAGGCCAAATCTCAGCACTTTTCAACGTCAAATAGAATACACGATACAAAAAAATAATAATAATAATACAAAACAAGTAACACTTAATTCTAATAAATATGTCAAATAAAAAGATATAAAATTTAAATTGAAATAATACAATGTCAACAGAAATTAAATTAACAAGTAACAAAATAATAAGTAATAAGTCAATACAATTTATAATTTTTTATAATCAAAAATACATATCAAATCGAATTAAATTATTAACTTGGAACATCACAGCGGTTTCGAGGCGAATTACATCAAACAAAAAAGATGGTGAACAAACAGAAAAAAAAATATGATGATCCGAACCGTGCGTCGTCGAGTGTTTATAGGTGAGAACTTTGTCCCTGTTATTTACTTTTAAGATAATTACTAATAAGTGCCGGTCGTATATGTAATACGTTGACACTCATACCTGTAATATAGGTACTGTAGGTAACAATAAACATGAAGGAAGGGTAAATAAAATCTTTATGAATGAGCTGTTCTCCTTTTTTAGCAACAATAAGCTGTCTCCGTGCTGAAAAGTGTCTGATTTAGAATTTAATTAGTATTTTTTTGGTAGGAGGTAAATTGCCAATATTTTGAATTACCTTATCAGTACTGTATACTTATCATTTCCTTGGTTAGTGACTGTAAACTTACCTATATTATTTAACTCGAAACCCCGTGACAGAGCGGTCAATCGGAAGGCTGTCGTCGCGAAAAAAGGGCTACTCGGTCACGGTGTTTTCTAGAAAATCACTGAAAAGAAAAATACCTTACCGACATGAAAAGAATTATCAAATAGTCTACTTCAAACTTATATTTTGACGTGACAACGTCTTATAAATTGGTTTGCCGAGTGACACTTCAAGAAACTGCGTTACGCTCCGCTCACGTTATGCGCTCACAATGAGAGCGAGTGAGAGGCACGCGTCCCTTCCACTCGGGCATGGTTAGCCCGCCTAAGAGCGAGAGAGACAGACATAAAAAGTGAAAGGCACGCGTCCCTTCCACTCGAGCACAGTATTTTACCACTCAAAGTCGTTGTCACGTAAAACTTTCGCCCGTATACCGACTTTTTTTTAACCCTTTGACCGCCGTTGTCACCTATACAAGACAACGATAGTACGATACACTAACGCCGTCGTCTTGTATACAAGACAAAGTTTCAACCGCTTACTAAATGGTAAACTAATAGAATTTAAAAATTATTTTGTACTCGTGTCAACTTGTTGACCCTTTGTTTTTTCATACATTTACTTTTTAAGCGGGTATATGAATCCATTGTTTCATAATAAAGGATTTAAAAAATATGCTTATAATTTCTACATTTTTCCGTGTCACTGTCGCCGTTGGCATGTATAAAAGACAGCTAGGGATGGGAAAGTTCAATTGATGTGCAAGTTTTTAAAATGAATATGTTTTCACGAATCTGGTTTTATTTAAGCGTTCAAACATTTAATTGCCAATTATTGTCATTGTTGGTAACTACTCGTAGTAAGTAGGTATATGTAGAAAAAAAAGGCATAATAATGGATAAAGTTTAGGCAGCTTCTTCAGTAAATTGTCCATTGCGGTTTATTTGCCGAATAAATTATTGACCACAGTGACAGCGGAGGTCTACATTTTAACTCGATATATATATATAACCGATATATACAGTATGTATCACAACGAAGAGCAAACCTTAAAACTGGTTGACGGGGAACTCGAGTACAATGTAATGACGTGCATTTCACGTGCCTAAATACATGTTTTATGGCATAAAATTACTAAATGAATTACTCGAAGACCATATTTTTGCAGTCGGTTAATGGTTTTTGTAACATCCTATAGGGTTTGTTTACGTTTTTGATTTTTGACAGTGCATGCGTATTGCGTACTGTTGATATGTAGCTAGGAGCAACTAATTAACATTAACGTTGTTATGTCAATACACATGCGCTTTGAGTTCCGTTTATAAGTAACCTAGGTAATTATTTTAATAATGGCTGTAGTCATAGGCAACGCGCAAGCGCTTTGTTAACTATTTGTTTGTAACTAGGTAAAAATCCAAACTTCAACAAGGTTTGACGCCTGTCTGTCAGTTGGTAATTTAAGAAATGTCATTTATAAGATTGTAAACAAATAATACAGGGGAGGTGCAACACAATAATAATAAATGTATATTTTATACCTCACGTAAAACCTGTCGTATTTTTGATGAATTAGGTAAGTACCATGCTCATATTTATGATCTAAACATTAACGGGTTTCTTGTTTTGCCTCTCATTCTGATACATACTGTATATATATATTATTAAATCCACCTGTTAGTTTTCTCCGAAAACCCTCCGGTAAGTATGTAAATTTATCGAGACACGATGCGCGTCCCTAATCTTATGGTTTATAAAGTTTACGTACCGACAAGCGCTTATGCCGTTGACTCAGACGCTATTATTACTTAACTCGCGCGTAAACAGTATTTGTCAGTCGGAACTAAAGACGAGCCCTGCGCGCCGTTGACATGTATAGAAGACTACTCGTACAGACTAGTGCGGTGATATTACTTCATGATTCGATAATGTTTAGTTGTTGTTTTTCATGATAAAGTCCTTTATTTTCAACATTTTCTTGTATAGTAAATCTGTTTAGTTTAGAAATTTTGAGAGAAATCTAAGTTTGGAAATAAAAAAAGGCAAATTGAGAAGAATTCCACCTTTAATTATGAATATCGATATCACTATTTGCAATCCCTAAACTTTTTATTAGTTGTTTACTTAAAATTTGCTCTGGCGTGTGAGTGAGCGTCTTGGCGAACAGGGTCCGGCGGCCAAAAGGTTAAATAATTTAAACCGTTATCTTTTACACCTGAACAAAAAACCTAACAATCGAGAAAATCGCGGTTCATTGTCGGTAAAAAAGGAGAACGGCCCGAATATGTTTATTACCTAATTGACGGCTTTTGTATGACCTGCTAAGGCACTTCTTCACACACTCAACTCGCACTCACACTCACACTCACTCTCGCACTCACTCTTGATCACATGGAAAAGTAACCATGTTTTCGTGTACTCTAACTAGCTTTAACCCGCGGCTTCGCCCGCGTACTAATCGTAATTTTCAACCGTCATACAAAAAAGGAGGTTTATTTATTTATTTCACGTCCGCTAAGTTGGATTTGAAAATCGTTGTTGGATTTGAAAATCGTTGTTGTTTTCGAAATCAGCGACCCAATAACGACACCCATATCAAATAAAATAGTCTTTACTATGCTTTCTTCCCATTAACAAACTTTGGACCATCCCCTACTTTGAAAAATCCTATCTTTGTGCACCCCTTCACCTTATAAGAAACCTATGTACGTACGTACCTAATTTGGAATCTCTAGAACCAGAAATAAACTTTTTATGTTTACGACACCCATATTGATATTTTAAGATTTCAACCCTATCGCACCCCATCAGGGAAGATGGTATCTCACGTCCGCCTCGTTGGATGTTGAAATTGTTATTGTTTTCGAAATCAGCGACCCTAAAATCCAGAAATCGATATCCATGTTGTTTTTTTACTATATTATCCCTTTTCCCGCTTTTGGGGGTTGATTTCTCAAAAGGCCTGAAACACATCTTTACTCATTTATCTTTAGGAAAATTCCTGTGAAGTTTCGAATAAAATAATCGAACTAATCTTATTTCCCCATACAAACTTTGTACCCCCATTTCAACCCCTTTGGAGATGAATTTTGAAAACTCCTTTCTTTGGCAACCCTACGCTTTATAAGGAACCTAAGTGCTAAATTTGGAATTTCTAGAACCAGAAATAAACATATAACGACACCCGTAGTGATATTTTTAGATTTCGACCCCATCGCGTCTCAACAGGAGAGATGGTATTTCACAATCGCCACGTTGGATTTGAAAATCTACGTTGTTTTCATAATGCGACCCAACAAACCGTAAAAACGATACCCATGTTGTTGTTTTTTACTTTTACACCCCTTTACCCTCTTTAAGGGGTTGTTTTCTTTAAAAACCTGAAACAGGTGTTAACTCATTTATCTTTGTAAATACTCCTGTAAAGTTCCAAATAGAATAGTCCAACTAATTTTGTTTCCCCATAAAAACTTTGTACCCCCATTCCACCCCCTTCAGAGAAGAATTTTTAAAACCCCTTTCTTTGTGCACCCTTACGCTTTATAAGGAATCTCAGTGCTAAACTTGGAATCTCTAGATCCAGAAATAAACAACAAAAAGACACTCATATTGATATTATACGATTTTGACACCATCGCGCCCCAACAGGGGAGATGGTATTTCACAATCACCACGTTGGATTTTAAAATCGCCGTTATTTTCGTAATCAGCGACCCGATAAACCATGAAAACGATACCCATGTTGTTTTTTTTTACTTTTACCCCTTTGCCCTCTTTTAGGGGTTGAATTCTCAAAAAACCTGAAACAGGTGGTAACTCATATATATTGATGAATAATCCTGTAAAGTTTCAAGTAAAATAGTTATTTTATTTTATTTTACTTTACACTTTACTTTAAGTAACGTTACTTTAATTTTCTTTACTTTACTTTATTTTAATGAAAAATGACACTCAAATTTATATTTTGACATTTCCAACCCATCGCATACCAACAGGGGAGATGGTATTCCACATTAGCCACATTGGATCTTCAAATCGTTGCTTTTTTCGTGATCAGCGACCCGAAAAACCATATAAACGATACCCATGTTCATTTTTTCACTTTTGCACCCCTTTTACCCCTTTCAGGGGTTAAATTCTCAAAAAACCTGAAACACGTGTTTACTCATTTACCTTAAAGAATACTCTGGTGAAGTTTCGGATAATTCTTTAGAACCAGAAATTTATGTAAAAATGACACTCATATTGATATTTTGGCATTTCAACCCCATCGCATACCAACAGGGAAGATGGTATTCCACATTCGCCACATTGGATCTTCAAATCGTTGTTTTTTCGTGATCAGCGACCCGAAAAACCATATAAACGATACCCATGTTAATTTTTTCAAATTTTCACCCCTTTTACCCCTTTCAGGGGTTAAATTCTCAAAAAACCTAAAACACGTGTTTACTCATTTACTTTAAAGAATACTCCTGTGAAGTTTCAGATAAAATAGTCTAACTAATCTTGTTTCCCCATAGAAACTTTGGACCCCCGTTTCAACCCCTCAGGAGGTGAATTTTGAAAAATCCTTCCTTAGTGCTCGCCTACACTATAAAAGGAACCTACGTGCCAAATTTGAAGTCTATAGGACCAGCCGTTTGGGCTGTGCGTTGATATGTCAGTCAGTCAGCTTCTTCTTTTATATATTTAGATGAGACTGCGTATTATAGTAAAAGGTTTAAAATGGCAGGTAATGGTGTCGTTGCAAAATAACCTTATGGTTTACTATGTTATAGTAAACTTATTTAGAATTTAGTTTATTCTTAAAATTTCAATTGTTGATACTAGCTTCTATCGGTAACTGGGCTTTGGTACCATAACATGGTAGGGTAGGGTAACCAATAAATGAACGATTAAGCGAGTTACCTCACTTTGGTATTTTTTTTAAGTATGTTATAACCAATTTTCACTAAGATTTATTTTTTTATACTATACTACATATAGTCTAGTTTAGAATTAAACTATTCCAAACCCTCTTTAAACTATCCAATATTTTTATAAAAATGATTATGTTCCGAAATGGCCCATTTTCCCCAGAACATGAACAAAGTGCCCTAACTCTGAACATTTTTACCCCAAGAGATGAACCAGTAAAAATGCAAAAGGGAGTACCCTAATTATGAACAGCTGGGCACCAATAGATGAACGGTAGTATAGAAAGACGAATAAATTTAGTTCGTTCAAGTTTTGGGCACGATGTTGATGAAATGAACTAAGAAAAGTAACACAATCGTTCATGTATTGGAATGCAGCCCAATAGATGAACTAGTAAATTCTCTTAGTTCATGTTTTAGGTATAGTTTAATCCAGTGAACAGTCCCGTTTCCATACTAAAATATGCCCCGTAATAATTGAGTTAAACAAGGAAAGTTTCGTTCATCTTTTATTCAAAAAATCAAAGAACAGCAAACTAAAAATTTAAAATATAAATGGAGTATCTACCGTTACCGTTAGGATTTATATAAGTATTTCAAAAAACTAACATTTACCCAAAAGTTAAACGCTGTTCAGCTATTGGATAAATCACACAATATTGGAACCATAACTTGAACAGTTAAGATTTAAAAAATAAGTTAAATTATGCCTTTATTAATAACGTAAAGGGTAGCGGGATTAGTCTAGAATCGTTACCAAGCAAAATAATGTCAGTAGAAACATTATTCAATTTTATACGAATTTATTTCCTTTAATTTTGAAGCGCCATTCTTAATAAGAATTCCATACAAACGGCGATTTCGGCGCGAGGCATATTTTCGGTGAGCTCTCACAACCACATAGTGATCTATTATTTAAAAGTTTAAAGGTCTATGAAGGGTAAATGTTAAAGTTTTAGTAAAAAATATTCCTAAGGTTGTAAAGTACGTCAGGATTTAATTATTGGGATTTTTAGGAACAACGTTCATCTATTGGGGGTTGTTCATCTTTTGGATCCTCTACCCTATTGTCGTCCAAGCTTTATAAGCATACTGTGAAGTTATAGCTTATTCTAATAATGGGTTATTCAAATTCAGATAGCAAAATTTGACCTTAACTAACGCACAAACAGACATGGCATTGCAAATTAAATAAAAGCTTGTAAAATATAAAAAAAGATATATAGTAAACGCATTGGTAATGGACCGCGTAAGGGTAATGGGATGCTAAAAATCCACATTAAGTCCTTGATACTTTTTGGAACCATTTTATCATTGACACCAGTTAGCTGGTAAATATTGAGGGTTTTGTTCATTTTCTTCTTGTCGGTTCGAAATGGTGGTGGAACGAAGGAGGTTGGGTCGATATCAGCTTTAAATTTGCGTTACAAATTTGTATTCCTTTGTTAAACCAGCATGTGTTTCGTTCATCGAGTTAACCGTTAGTCAATGTCAACTTGCAATCAGTTGTTACTGCAGAAATTATTATGTTTTGTGATATTTAACTAATTTTCACTGAGACATCCTATTATCGGTTCAAAAAAGATGCGTTTTCATTCGCCTACTACTTTGAAGCAGATAATGATATTTTACATGAAACACTTTATAGATATAAAATAAGAGTGGGACTTTTAACCCATTTAACAGCACAACTCTTACAGGTAGCAGAGACATATCAAAAGTACTCCGAATTCGCTCTTGAATGTCCCATGATCAGTATAGTTACTAACTACATTAAAGGTGTAAAATACTTATAGATTAATAAATAATAATGTTATGTTTTTTTTTAGATCGCAGCAGTCATTTAAACACTAAATCGTAATCCTGACTGCGTGAAGATATGCTAAAGCCTAATGTATGTATGTCTCATGAGGTTGCACTTCTCCTGTGCACCATAGGCACGTTGTTCGTCATATTCGTCGTATACGTGGCTTCCAGGGGCTTGAAGATCTACATTGCCCCGGAAGAAGTGGATCTCGGATCCCTCCATATGTCCCAGCTACATACTAACCGTACCCGCCTCGTCACTGGTACTGATTAATAATATAAGTTGATAAAATTGAGTTTTAACGCCCGCATTGGCTTATTATTGTCCCACATTGTCGGTAGGTATACATCATTATATTATATATATCATTATCCTGATAATGATTCGCAGGTTATGTCTTTCTGGTCAGTATATGTATATTTCTATTTAGGAACTGAATATTATTTACAATCATTTCCTACAATCAGCTAAAATTATTCATTAAATGGAACATTTTCTTTTTATCGAATTCAAGAGATTCTACGTCTTCCCTTACCACTATAACACTACACTTACTACATAATTTAATTTTGATATCAATGCAAAACCATGTTTATTAATATAGTAAATTTGACTCGTGACAACATAATAATGACGTACTTTGTAAGTTAAATTCCATTAAATTCTATGAAGGGTCTAGGAATGGTGCTAGTTTTTGCCTTATGGGGCTCAAATAAGCGAAGTAAGCGGTCGTGCTGCCCGACCGATGCATCCCTATGGAAGCTAGCCCGTACAGCCGCCCTCCCTGCGTTAGAAGGTCTCCGGCGTTTATTTGACAACGACCGAAGTTTTTAACACAAATTATCATTTCTATATCCAATTTTTGACTAAACTCTTTTGGTAAAGAACAGTTACCTTTGTCGAATACAAGCACTGGCTGCTTAGTGACAAGTGCTCGGCCACTGTCCGTTAATGGTCGCCCAATGATGTGAGCGGTTGTGCTCCACTCTATTTCCTTTCCGATATCGATAATGTTCCGACACTCTGCGAAATCACCTCTGCTCTTTAGTATAATTAATTTCTGAGATAACATGCCTCCATGATCGACCTCCATAATTTCATCAACAGCGTGACCTTTCTTGCAACGTGGGCTGAAATTAAATAAAAAGTGTATATATGAACTACATTTGTATACCCGTATTGGAAGCAAATAGGTAAGCTTACTCTTTGGAGCTTCCAACTACCAAGACGACGGGTCCGTCTCTAGCGCATATTTCGTCCGCCAACACAGCACTATCGCTCAGCACTGCCCCGAGGCACAGCAGCTCTTTCGACGATATCGAATACACCTTGGCAACAAAGTTATAATATCCTATTTCGTTATAATTAATTAACGGACAAGTATTTTCAACTTTGAATGTCGGTACCGATCCAGTTTCATAATGCATCATTAGACAGTGGCACACACAAATTACAATCACAGCAACAATTGCCACTAATAATGAAATTATACCGATCTTGCTGTTTTTCGATCGATCATCCCACTGTGTGTCAATAAAATTATTCGTGAACGGATAATCTGCATCATCTTCTTCATAAGCTTGGTTATCATCAACTATTGACATGTTGACATCATTAAAAGCCATCTAGAAATATTTTAATCAGTAATACTTTTAAAAATTGGGCAAGTGCATGTCTGATTCGCACCCTGAGGTTGGCATGAACTCAAACTTTTATTATATTTCATTTCAGAAATTTTAACCTTTTTAGTTTTTATTAGTAGTAATTCTCTCATCGTGGTCTTTTTTTGATATGTCACACGATATATGTAATCCATATATTGTGTTCCTGGTTTAACTAGGTACGTAACTTTAAAACACTAGCTTTAATTTGTCAACGATACTCTGCGCCGTAATTGGATTAAACAAAACTAACCTAAGTCGCTCCCTTTCTGTGTGGTTTGTTTGTAACAACATAGGCGACATAACTTTCTTATGCTCGTTAAGGGTTAAAATTATATAAATTAAAGTGATAGTTTTAAATAAGTACCTACATTATCTTAATGTATTTATAAACTTCATAAGGTTTAGGTGATATTCACTTGTTTTATTTAAAAACAATTAATGTCGATTGCTAATCTTCTAAATGTTCTCTAAGTCAAAAAATCTTAAGGAGGTTATTTTCTACATTAAAAATACACAGCTCCGCGGAATCCTGAAACGTCGGAGTAAGGGATTACTATATTATTATTCCGCTTCTCGGGTATCACATAAGAGGCAATTGGGCCCTATAGAGTTCGCTGCGAAAGATTCCATTTGGCTGCAATCATCCAGTGATTTCATGTCTGATGCAAAATAGCAGCATTTCAGGCCTTTGTCTCCGCCGGGGCAGAGTGCCGGTTTCCGACAATTCGGTTACAGACCTAATTTGTATTACATTGCATACTGTCTGACAATGATCACTTTTGTACAATGCTGCTACAGTCATGTTGGTGGTTAAACGAGTTTAATATTTTTATGAAGCTACCTAATAAGTAAATTTGCTTGGTTATATTGTGAATTTTGGGACATTGTGAATACATTATCAACGATCACATAATATTTCGTTAACTCGTTATAATCGCATACCTATACCACTCTAAACGCGTAATGTACGCTTTAATGTGTACCCAATGAAATATTTGCGTGAAGTTTAAGGTTTGTTAATATAATGTTAAACAAGAGGCCCGTTTATCAAAAGCTTGTAACATGTAAAACAAGTGAAGTCTAATCTAAAAAGAGATCTCTAATGAAAAGAGAAAAACTGTGACGTCCGTTGGTTTTACAAGTTACAATCTTTTGATAAACAGGAACACGGTATGTAACAGCACAATATGTAGGTATACACCTATAATCCAGTTAAATTGTAATTTAAAAGGCCCCTAGTAAGAAAGTTATGGGGTAGTTGTGATTTCTTTCATTTCATGTGTAGTTTGGGGTGCTGAATCCGAATCTGAGGTTTGCATACTAAATTTCGAGACGCAACATTTAAAAAAAATAAAAAAAAATAAAAAAATCGCCTTTTTTCCGGTTTTTTACTTAAAACTCGAAAACTATTAACTTTTAGTAAATAGTCTGTTTACAGAAATTAAAGTACATAAAATTTTCTACAAACATCACTATTTAGTTTTTTTTTTCGAATGAGCCGTTCGGTCTCAAGTGCGCGTTAAAAATTGGCAATTTTCAGCGGTTTCTGCAATACTCACTTTAAACGTTCCAAAACTATTTTTTTTTTAAATTAGATCGCAGTATGGAAAAATTATATGAGCCGTTGTCGTTTAAAAGGTCCCGGCTGAAGTTCTTCGGTGACGTTGGGTCCTGCATATTCTGTTTGACCTGTAAAAAAAGAAGTGGAGTCATTTCTCAAGGAGAAAGAGGAGATAGAACGGATGAGGATTACAAAATTGATTGTGAGACAACATACCTTAAACATACCATAAACATACCTTCCGCATCTTGCTGAGGTTTTCGATGGCATCAGGTCCTGGCTCAGGGTCTGAGTGCGCCATCGTCAGCGTCGGGGGTTCTAAAAGATAAAAGAGGCGGTGAGACACTGACTTGTGATCATATATCTAGGAGAGATGAATGATTACAAAATAACTTGTGAGAATCGACATACCTCTGTCTTCTGTCTCGTCTACGTATATCTCAGAGCTGTCTTCCGGGGGCGCAACGTTGTCACACTGAGTCACACAGTCCTTCGCACCATGTGCAGATTGGGGAACAATGGAGTCTCGCCTTCCTGCATCCACAATTTCATTGGCAGCCCTTTTAACATGAAATGTACCGGAGAATTGAGTTTAGTCACAGTGAACAGTGAATCAAGTGAGTGGGGGTGTAAAAAAAACTAGTAGTGATCTCGTGCCAGTGCCAACCACTTTGGACCCTGCGCTAAACTCAATTCTCCGGTACATTTCATGTAAATATAAAAAGGGCTGCCAACGAAATTGTGGATGCAGGAAGGACTGTGTGACAACGTTGCGCTCCCGGAAGACAGCTCAGAGATATACGTAGACGAGACAAAAGACAGAGGTATGTCGAATCTCACAAGTTATTTTGTAATCATTCATCTCTCCTAGATATATGATCACAAGTCAGTGTCTCACCGCCTCTTTTATCTTTTAGAACCTCCGACGCTGACGATGGCGCACTCAGACCCTGAGCCAGGACCTGATGCCATCGAAAACCTCAGCAAGATGCGGGAGGTATGTTTAATCTCACAATCAATTTTGTAATCTTCATCCGTTCTATCTCCTCTTTCTCCTTGAGAAATGACTCCACTTCTTTTTTTACAGGTCAAGCAGAATATGTACCAGGACCCAACGTCACCGAAGAACTTCAGCCGGGACCTTTTAAACGACAACGGCTCATATAATTTTTCCATACTGCGATCTAATTTTAAAAAAATAGCTTTGGAACGTTCAAAGTGAGTTTTGCAGAAACCGCTGAAAATTGCCAATTTTTAACGCGCACTTGAGACCGAACGGCTCATTCGAAAAAAAAACTAAATAGTGATATTTGTAGAAAATTTTATGTACTTTAATTTCTGTAAACAGACTATTTACTAAAAGTTAATAGTTTTCGAGTTTTAAGCAAAAAACCGGAAAAAAGGCGATTTTTTTATTTTTTTTTTATTTTTTTTTAATGTTGCGTCTCGAAATTTAGTATGCAAACCTCAGATTCGGATTCAGCACCCCAAACTACATATGAAATGATAGAAATCAGAACTACCCCACAACTTTCCTAGCAAAAACACTATTTAACTGCATTACTAAGTATCCATTTATAACGCTACAAACGAGTAGGTAAGTAAAGGAGTTGTGAAATCGCTCTTCGGGATTTCGCCGTAATTGCTGTTATATGTTATCGACAGCACCGTGATAGGACTTTGTACAAAGTTTTCTGTAGCCGCGAGGAAAATGTACTCTATGTAACAGTTCATATTGGTGATTAAAGTTTGAACTACTTAGTTTATTAGGTAGGATTTTATAATTCATAGTTTAATAATTTTTAGATTTTATAATTTTTAGTTTAGCTATAAATCCCATCATACAAAATTTATCGTCCAAATTTAATGTTTGGTATTTAGACGACTGCACCCTAGGAGGGAATTTAGATACCGTTCTTTCTGATCTTTCGACTCTTAAAACCAAATTTGCATCTGTAGGCCTTGACCTAAACTACAATAAATGCGAACTCTTCATCCATGATACATCTTTAGACCTTTTAGATATTACTAATAAATTTAACTATCTTGCACCTGATATAAAAACTGTTACCAAAGATACCCATAGCCTTCTAGGGACCCCAATTTTCGACGATTTTTTTCCTTCCTTAATAAACAGCACCATTGTTAAATTCCAAAACTGTGCCGATCGCCTACTTCAAATTAGCCCCCATTCAGCCTTTTTTATTCTTAAATTTTGTCTCTTCGTCCCGAAATTAACGTACATGCTTCGGTGTAGCCCTTTTTGGAAATATCAAAATTTACTAAAGCCTATTGATTCTTTACTTCAAACTCACTTGGAACTTATTCTAAATTTAAAGCTCACCGAACAATCTTGGCTCCAAGCATCCCTTCCCGTTCGTTACGGCGGGCTAGGGGTGGCAAAATTTCCAGCGTTTCACTGCCGGCATTTCTTTCGTCTGTCCACAGCTCTGGTGATCTCATAGGAAAAATACTGAGGGCTTCGCCCACAAACTATGAGATCTCAGGCTTGGATGACGCTAAAAATGCCTGGCTGTCAGCCTGCCCGGGACAAAATATTCCTTATGACCCTTAATCCCAAAGGGGCTGGGATGATGTTTTATCCAAATTTTAAATTTTCATCCCTTTTAAATGATAGTTCCGATCCTGAACGCGCTCGGCTAATGGCCGTCGCATGCAGAGCAGAGAGGCTGGCCACTGGTTGAGCGCCTACCCGTCGGCTAATACAGGTACCCATCTAGACGCCCATACTCTCAGATTGGCGGTTGGGCTGCGTAGGGGTCCCAGTGTGCGCGCCACATAAATGCCTCTGTGGCAGTGATGTCGACCGACTGGGGCACCACGGACTTTCTTGTCAACGCAGCGCGGGCCGCATTCCACGTCACGCCGCGCTAAACGACATAATCCGTCGGTCTCTTGCTACCGTCAATGTGCCGGCAGTACTTGAGCCGACCGGTATAGCCAGGGACGATGGTAAGAGACCCGACGGGATGTCGCTGATTCCGTGGAGGATGGGACGAGTGCTCGTCTGCACAAGGCCGGTGCGGCGGCGGAGGCGGCAGAAACGCTCAAAAGGCGAAAATACAGTGGTCTAGACGCCAATTACAATTTTGGTCCGTGGGGCCCAGCGGCACAAACCTTGTACCGGCAAATGGCCAAAAGGCTGGTCGACGCAACCGGGGACAAAAGAGCTGGTAGCTACTTCGCCCAACGAATAAGCATTGCGATTCAGCGAGGAAACGCTGCCAGCGTCCTCGGCACTATGCCACAGGGGCCATCCTTAGATTTAGATTTATAGTTTTATCTATTTTCTAATTAAGATAATTTTTATTTTATTTCTTTGTAGGGTAGCTTTTTGTTTAGTTTTGTAATTAATTTAAGTTTTAGTTTATTTAAGTATTTTTTATTTAAGTTTTAGTTTATTAAGTTTTTGTATGTACCTTTTAGTACCGAATAAATTCATAGTTCTACTTACGACTACTACACTAAGTAGGTACCCTATAGTTATCCTCCTCCTCGCGTCGGTTTCCTCAATATTGAGGGTCGTGACCTCCCCTAGGAAAAAGTTTGCGGCGTATAATCCGACGCCATTTGTTCCTGTCTGCAGCCATGTGTGCCTCGTGTACTGTGGTGTCGAGAGTGGAGCGGATCTGGTCAATCCAACGTGTCCGGCTCCGACCTCTAGGTCTCTTTCCTTCTACTTTGCCAGTGACCATCAGCTTTTCCAGGTTATCACTGCTTTTCCTAGCCACGTGGCCAAAAGTGCTCCAGTATTCTACGTAAGCAGATGGTCGAAAGCCTAGCCTGGACTTTGAGCTCACGCAGGATCGACACGTTGGTGCGGTGTGCTGTCCTGGGAATTCCCAGCATCTTACGCCAGCACCACATCTCAAATGCATCAATGCGGTCACGATCGGCTTTCTTCAAGGTCCACGTTTCCGCGCCATAAGAGAATATGGAGAACACCATAGTGCGCACAAGATTTGCTCTTGGTTCTCAGGGAAATATTCTTGTCCTTCCATATCTTCCCAAGCTGTGCCACGGCCCCTTTCGCCATCCCGATTCTTCTCCGCACCTCGAAATCGCAGGAGCCATTGTTGCTGATGCTTGAGCCCAGGTATATAAAGTTTTCGACTACCTCCAAGTCAAGTGCCCCAGTGAGTTCAAGCTTGCCTGTGCGATTCACGACCATGATCTTTGTTTTGGATCTGTTCATTGACAGTCCAAGTTCTTCGCTGATGCGCTCCATCCTATTCAGTAGAGTGACCATCTCAGCTTCACTGATGCTAGTAAGGTGGTATCATCTGCATACCGTAGGTTGAAGATCTTGCGGCCACCGATGGTGATGCCTCCCTCCCAGTTGTCAGACGTACGCCTCATAATTAACTAAGCCACTGAAAGGTATCGGGATATCTTCCAGGAATAAAACACAGGAGTATCGTATTGCGTGTACTGGTTGGTTACAGACTTATCGGTTTCTTCCGTAAATTTGTTTGCCAAGCAAAACTGAGTAAAACGACTTTTAAATATGGCCCACTCCTGCGTACTTAGTCAATTTGTGTAAGAATGTCCTATAATATTTATTTATTTATTTATTTATTTATTATTATAATGTACTCTCCGTATATGTTGAAAAGGACAGGCGAAAGGATACAGCCTTGTCGAACCCCTTTCCCAAAACTGAACGGATTTGATGTTGTACCGTCAATCCTCACTATACCTTGGCTGTTGTGGTATAGTGACTGCAGGAGTGCAGTTAGATGGTGAATTACACCCAGCTCAGTCAAAACCCTCCATAGGCAGTCCCAGGTCACACAATCGAAGGCTTTGCTATAGTCGACTTTTTGAGCACTTTTTGAGCAACTGTATTGAAAACATATTTCTGTTCATGGTGTCGCTTATCGAGGTCGAAGATTCATATAGGTAAGTACCTACTTTGTATCACGAGGTCGTTGGCGGGAATTGCTCGTTAAAATATATTATATATATTAAAGGACACTTTGATTTTACGCCGAACAATTAAAGTTGCCTGATACAAAGTGAAGTTAAAGGTTGTTACCGTAAAACGGGGTGAGATTTTTGTATATATCTACATAAAGAATAATCCGGGAGTTAATTTTTTTAAATGATTTTTGTTACGGTTTATATTTTGATGATATAGTGTACACCAAAATCCGCCGCACATCGTGGTTAGGGCTCTTTGGAGACAGTAGGGATAGTAATGAGGTGCGGTGGAAAAACTGCTTGCACTTTGACACTTTAAAATCATAAATATTACCATGGCATGCTTAATCCAGAGGATATTTTATTTACGTTGCAGTATGACCACCCTAGTCCACAAACACCAACACGCCTCTGGCCCATCCCTACTCTCCCAGTTCATAACCCAGCTGCCCTCGCAATCCCTACTCACCCCATCTTTGGGCCCCGAGCCAATATCATAATTATTGTTAAGAGAATTAAAGCTAATTGTTACTCCAAAACAATATAGGAAACAGGTGCAACAAAATTAAACTATAGACCATTAATGTAAGTAAAAGGGGAAGATATGGTATGGTACCAGGCGCACTTTCGTGTGCCACAAAATATAGGTTACTGCTAGGTATATGTAGACACAATAAATTTACCTATACTTAGACTGGAGCCATAAATAACAAAAACCTCTGAAAGGCAAGGCACCTCAACCGACTTCAATATTTCTAAAGGAGGAGGTTCTCAATTCGTCTGATTTTTTATTATAATTTTTTTTTTAATGTATGTTACCTCAGAACTCCATCATTACTAAACCGATTTAAAAAAAAATTGTTTTCTGAAAGTAGATGGTTCCAGATTGGTCCTGTTTTTTTCAAAATCGATTTCTGATGATGGGATCCATGAGGAACTGAGGGAACTCCCCAAATTTGAAAGGCACATGCATGATGATTTGGGTAGTTTCTTAAGACACTCGAGCATTTCTTTACGAACATCATCAATTTGGTGGAGTGGACCTGATGATGAAGACCAGGGATGACAAAGTGGAACTGCTTGGTAATTCCCAGCTCTATCATCCGATTTGAGACATTCATATTTTCTTTGTAAAGAAATACCTTCAAGATAGTCCTATTTGATAATAGTTCTATTTTGATGATGGAATTCATGAGGGATTGGGAGAACTCCTCAAATTTTAACGGCACATGCATTCTGATTTGAGGGTTTCCTTAAGTAACTAAAACATTGTTTTGGGGGAGCCAACATTTTGATGAAGTGGACCTGATGATGAAGACCAGGGATGGCAAAGTGAAACTAGTCGATAAACCTAGCTCTACTTATTATCCTAGTTGTGACATTCATCTTTTTGATTCGATTTCTATTCTGATGATGGAGTTCTTGAAGAATTCAGAGAACTCCTCAAATTTGAACGGCACGTTCATTGTGATTAGAGGGTGTTCATAATTATCTTAGGAATTTCCTTACTGTGGCCATCATTTTGCTGGAGTGGACCTGATGTTGATAATCAGGGATGGCATAACAAAACTGCTCGATAATTTACAGTCTGTCATCCAATTTAACACATTGTTATTTTGTTTGTGTTAAAGGTCTACAAGGGAGTTCCGTTTGATTATACTTCACATGTAATGATGGAAGCCCTGGGAAATTAAGAAAGCTCCTCAATTTTCAATCGTACACGTGCGGTGTATTGGATATTTGTGAAGTAAACTGGCTAACTCAAACAAATTCAAAATTTCACTTTTACCGGGAACCAAATGAAGTCGTTTTTTTTTCTTAAAAATTATCTTAAAGTTTAAATAAGATTGGAGAATTTAAAGTACCGGACGGATTCTCAATTTTATTTTTGTTTTTTGACTAGATTCTATTTTTACATTCAACGATATAAACCGGCCGAAAATCTTGCAAGTAAAAGAGCGTATCTTTGTTGTGGATAGTTTTTTAACGAAATCTCTAAAATGGCTGGACCGCGCGAGATATTCGAAATATATACTCGCTCGGCTCGCGCGCTGTTAGGTCGCAGTTCTACCTAACACTCCTCCTCGCATCGCTCGTCGTCGTACCTACACCGACCTGCTTCAAACTTCGATCTTGGGAGCGCTCTGTCTCAGCCATCTCAAAAGTGTCAAATCTCATGAGTTAAAAACCGATTACCTTGTGGTCATGTCAAAACGACACTACTTATATTGACAGGTCTCTGAAAAAATTAAATGTCTCTGGTTTTTGGTTTCCGATTCCTGAGTTGTTATGGTGCCTCTACATGCTCGGGCTCTTAAATAATTTCACTTCGGGTGAAGCTATTTTCAATAACCAAAGTTATTTAAAACACCGTTTAACTCACCCAAACTACCTAAAAAAGCTTAAATTGTCTCTGGTCTGGCTTACATTTTCTCTATATAGTCCAATATAGTCTGACCCTGAATGAGCGTGTAAAAGGTTGCATTCGCCCGCGGCCGAAACATTCGGCCGAGAGCCCGAGCATGTAGAGGCACTATTAATTCTTGGGTTGAGAGTTCTCGATTTGTATCAGCACTGCGCAACCCAATAACCCGAAGCCTGGAATTTATGGACGCGCATTACTGGGTCGTTAATTGCTGCACCGTAAAAAGAGTTGATTCGGATTCACGTAAAAAAATATTTACGGACCAGCAAATCGCAGCCCAAGAACTAACGACTCATCAATCCACGTACACCACGGACGTCAATTGCTGGGTCGCGCATTCCCGGGTCGTTATTTGCTGGGTCGTGCATTCCTGGGTACCCATTTGATATTACAAAAGAGCGCGATTCGCAAAAACAATATTTAGTTCGATGTACATTGCTGTTTTCCTAAGAGCAACGCTGCTTTTCGATTCCTCCGAGAGTGTTGCTATATTTATGTTTGATGTACAGTCAAGGGCATAAATATCTATACACTTTTTGTCTTTTCAGCCATATGATTCCATATAAAGTAATGAAAAAGTTGTACATATATTTATGCCCTTGACTGTACATTGCTACTGCGCTGAATTGCTTGTCCGAGTATAAATATATATTAACTTAAAACTAAAATAACTATACAAAACCTCTGCTTATTATAGAGGAGCGGGACTCCCTGATACAGGTATTCTTTTACCTACTAGGAAAACCCAACCCTGTTGTTAGTTTATGTACCAACTGTTTATGAAATAAAATATTTCCATTTTTTTTCATTTTTCATAGTGCACACAAAAAAATTTGTGAAGCAGCTTAAACAGCGCGGTTCGTACCTATCTATTCTTGTCAAAATTGACATTTATTTTGACAGTGACAACTCATAAACAAAGCTTGAGTTGATTCCTACGACTAGCATTTCGCCAAACATGCTTAATTATATTAATTCTGGTGTCTCTTTGTGATAAAGGTTTTTCATTTAATATATTACTCACTTAAATAAACAGTAAAAATGCCGACAGTTATTCTACTAGACGTATCCTTGTCGATGTCCCGGACGGTGGCCACATTAGACCCAATCGAAAATCATACCCGGCTTATAGTTGCCACTGCTGCTATTAATTCGTTTTTGGATTTTCTTAGTGTTCACGCTAGACTGGAATATGTTGCTTTAGTTACTTTCTCCTCTGTATGTGAAGGTAAGATATATCGGCGTCAATACTTAACCTAAATAGTAAAAGATGGATCGCTTAATCGCGCTGTTTTGTTATAGTCGCTGTTCCATTTACTCGGGAATTCGAGAATATTCGCAGCAAACTACCTCTTCTAGAAGAAGGCGATAAAACATGCTTGGACTCCGCTTTGGCTGGAGTGAGCCAACTGATTCTTAGTGAATGGGGTTACCAGACACCCATGCAAATTATATTGGTAAGTTTGATTGCTAAATATGTTTATTAAATGAAAAAATGCATCTGTGCTTTGGGATTACTCTTATCCAATCTTCACAATACAGGCTCAACATAGTGTTAGGGTTACTATTTGTTCTAATGAAACTACTGAACCTACAATATGTATTGCTCCTTATACCTACGTATTGTTTGTTCATAATGTCATAAATAATGTCTGGTAATTAAAATAACTTTGGTTTCGTGTATGCTTATTAAAAGTATGGTACTTTTTGTGAACAGATCACTGATGGCAGTATAGGTTCAGGCCCAATTGGCAGGAGCAGAGCTATACAAAACCTGCCCCTGCCAGCTCCATATCCTGTCAGGATTCATATCTTGCCGGTGGTGTCAACTGTTGATCCCTGCCTGCAGCATGGTAATGTCTAAACATTGTATTTTTAATCAGATATTATCCACATTGGTTTATATAAGCGGCTTTGAATTAATCAGATAAGTTATATTCAGTATGGATGCAAGTAGATGTAGTGCAGAGACGCATGGATGGATTCAGGCGGGGTGTCAAGCCTTGTCGCATTTGATTAGCGCAGTTCCCTAGAGTTGGAGCTGTAGGTTACTGTTGAGGCTGCCTTCCTATCCTACATTCATCTTGAAATCTTCTTGTTATCCTGCAGAACAGAATCAAATCCCCCCTTTTGTTGTTTTTGTTTCTATAGCTTACGAGTAGCTTCTAATAACTGGTAAATAAATCTGTTGAGTATGTAAACTATCAGACTTTTTGATATACTCTTTTTAGGTGATGTACAATGTAGAAGAGAAATGTATTTATGTATGTGTATCTTCAGGAAAGGATACAATAATAACCATATAATTTACTTGTTTTACAGCAATGCCTCTTTACCAGAAAATTGTAGACCTAGCTACTTCTGCCAACAATTCAAGTGGAAATGTCAGTAGAGGATCTGTCTTTTGCCTGGATCAACTGTCAATGGCCAGTGTAAGTTTTCATTTGCTATTGTAATGTGAAAGTTCCCACTAGTGTTAGTGAGAAGTTTCATCATTACAATAAAAATAATAATATGACCACAGATTATATAATAGTTCTTAAGAACAGATATTTATCTCTCATAGACAAAGGGAATACATGCATAACATGTTCCATATGTCACATATGACTGAATTGGAGTGTACCTTACTAGATTTCATAGGCATAAACAACATCAAACCAAAAAGGACCACAACATTTAAAACGTAAATATTATTGGTGTAAAATCATACATGATAGATCAACTGCCATTATCATTAGTCTTATAAATTCTATGGTACCCATTAGTGGTTTAACTGTTGATAACTGGTGATATGTGACACAGGCTGTGAACGCGATGACGCGGCTCTGCGAGCAGCACTACCAGGAGTTCTCGTGCACGCTGAAGTGTGGGCAGCTCGCGGCGCGCGTGCAGCTGTTCCCCGAGCCGCACCCCGCCTTGCACGAGGGCTACGCCGCCACATACACGCTCTCCAACGAGATCAACATTATGGGGTTCATGCACATTAGCGAGCTAGGTAAGTAAATATAGAGTAGGTACAGTGTGACGCGGGCGGTGAACACGATGACGCAACTGTGAGCAACACTACTATGAGCTCCCGTGCACAAAGAAATGCTGGGTATTTTACCCTCGTTTATGTTGAAAAGTATACATGCTACTAAAACTATAATGTTTTTAAGTATATTATTCATATAATCTTTGTTTTTTTCAGTAAACCTATTTTATGCATATTCACAGGTACTCCTATAGCGGTAAGCAAGCATTTAGTGGTACCGCAAGCTCAAAACGGCAATTCTTCCAACAGAGAAAACTACGGCGCGAAAACTCCAACAAAGGTCTGTGTTAAATTATACGTAATTGTTATTGTACCAAAACTTGCTTGTATCAGATATGTCTCAAGTATTAAGAAGTTATCACATTTTTCTCTTAACTAAATCCTATAAACGTTCTCATAACAATGACTTAACGGTTTAGTAATGTCACAAGGTCCTGTATGTATACTCTAGTTAATTTTCGAAAAAATATATATCATCAGTGTTCACTGTTATATGCCGCACAGGATGGGTCCAGCATGGACGGCAGTTCTCCGGACGAAGAAGTATTGGACCCCAGTAAGATGCCAAACTTCTGTGTTCTACTCCATGGAGCGCTCAAGGTGCCTACAATCAAATATTTATTTGTTATTCATAGTATTTTTTTTAGATTCGACACACTCGACCAAATGACTTGCCTGAAAAGTTACCCATACCAAAATCACTGACATAACAATATAAACATTTTAAGATAGTTTATCTACATTTTATATTCTATTTCTCAGTGCCTCTCTCAAAACAATTGAGTCTATGTTTAGACAGGGCTACCTACTGTAGGTGGATGTGTAATTAATTACTAGTGTCCGACCGAAGTTTCGGTTTCGGCTTGTTTCAACCTAAAAATCATGTTTTGGCCAAGTTGGGTTTCGGCTAAAAAACTGCTGAACCTTTCGGCCGTGCCGAAACTTACAATATCGTACATTCGGGTCGCGTTCGACTAGATAAAATTGTTACCAATGTATGTAATATGGAATAAAGTCATACGACATAATAATATTAATAATAACGACAGGTGAGCTCGGCACGGCTGGCAATATGACATCATATGATAATGCTAAAATTTCAATCCGAGAAAAATGATGGAATCGGACCATGGAGATGTTTCGTTATTCATATATTTGAAAAATAGACTGACATTTTATTCAGCGTTTAATCACATTTATCAAAGGTGAAAGAAGAATCAATACCGAACCTTCGGTTGTTTCGGTCGGACACTAGTAAGTACATACCTACAGAATTGAAGACATTTCATAATCTTCAATATGTCTAAATGACTCGGACTCGCCCACCGGGGGTTCCGCATAAAGAATTCAATTTATTAAAAAATGTGTTTAGCAAACTCAAATACATATCCAACGATACCTCACACTTTAAGATTGAAATGAAAAATAAAATAACCCCCTACTTTACGTGTATGAGAGGTACCCAAACAATAAAAGCTTATTTTCTTTATTTTACAATTTTTTTAGGCATTATCGATTTGTTTATTTATACCAAATAGTAGCTTTCTAGTACACAGAGCTAAGCCGCAGACGGCGAGACGGTCATGGGTAAAGTATAGTTGTATTAATATACTTATATCGTCAATAAGTCGAAAATAGCTCATGTTTCGGAACGGTCCGCGTCCCATAATCATGAGTGAGATGTGCTCGCGGTGATCGCTCTGCGCACACTCCTTCCCAGTTGATTACGGAACCCTAAAAAATTAAATGTTGTCAATTGGACAGGGTTAGTACAAAATCGATAAGAACAATTCTTAGCACTTTGTTGGTCTTCTAAAACCATTTCTCTTATTACTGAACTATCCTTAGGTTGAAAACATGGCGGCCATAGTAGAGCTGGGCGGCGACTGGTGGGGCGCGCTGGTGGCGTGGAACGAGGCGTCGCGCTCGCGGCGCTCCTGCCTACTGCTGTGCGTGCTGCGGCCCGGCGCCTCCGCCGCGCCCTGGCTCGGCCCGCTCGACCAGCTCGGCACGTGCGACGAGAACACTCCTCCATGTACGTAAATACGAGTATAAATTTTCAGTCAGCACGAGCTCTATGTATTTTAGGAAACCATGAACTTACGTGACGGCAGCTAGAGAGAAAGATATCGAGCTCCTTCTTTTCTCGCCCCTCCTGCTGCCGCGCGAAGAACAGTGTACGAAGCATCGTCCACCAAGTGCGTGTCTGCAGGTCAAACGGTATTCCCCTATGATGTCTCGAAGTTTCATAATGTTTATTTTGAGGTGTGTATACGATCAGATCCACGAATAATCGCCCGACACGTCGTGGTACCGTCGCGCCGAATTGCGTTTATTCGCTTAGCATACCTAATTAATTACTTTCGCCTATACTTCCCGCCTTATTAAGCCTTAAGGCAAGCTACAACGATAATGACTTACGTCATCATCACGTCATTTTTTTGTGTATATTATGAAAATTATATAAAATATTAAATTATGTTCTTGTTATTCAAGTTTTATGTTAATTAATAATTTCACTGGTTAATAATTCTAATAACTAATAAATAAGGCGTTAGTCGATCGTCGATTCACGTTGAATTGCGTCAAAAGGCTGTGCTGTAGGTCATCCTGCAGAATAGGCTAGACGACTATAAAAATCTATTTAGTCAGTGAGTTAGATTATTAAAAAAAATGTAGGTACACGTATTTATTCTTTTCTTCGTCAAATAAAAAATGACAAAATATACAGTGCATTCCAGTCTCGCGTGACGTTACAATGAAGTAAAATTCTTACCTAATAGTGACGTCACAAGACTCAGAAGCCCCCCACCGGCCCGGCCCGGAACTTTGATGCTCTTTATCTTCGTCAATAGGGATGATGACTAGGTTGAAAAACTATTATTCTAATTAGTCCGTCAGAAAGATTATCAAAAATTATTAGACACGTATTTTTTCCATTTTCAAGATAACTAAAATTGACGAATATGAAGAGCGTCAAAGTTCCGTGGTGGGGGTTGGTGACGTCACTTGTGAGTAAGAATTGTACTCAGGTGTGACGTCACGCGAAACTTTAAAGCCCTGTATATCCGTCATTTTTCATTTGACGAACAAAACAAAAAATACGTATCGTATATTTTTTAATAATCTAACAGACGGACTAATTAGATTTTTTCTGTCGTCTAGCCTGTTGTTGCTATCTTCAAAAAGGATAAAATACGTGTCTAATAATGTTGGATAATCTAACTAACGGACTAAATAGAATGATAATATTTCAACCTAGTCGTCATCCGTATTAGATATACTTACAACTAGGCATACTTACGCTCGAAAACATGTTTATTGTCCTCAAGGGGAAGGTGAGGTATAATAATCCCCTTAAGGGAAAAAATCTTTCCTGTGGCCAAACTGAAGGCAAAAACGTAAACATTTCAATTGTTGAGGGTAGTGAATGTACTCATTATTGTAGCTGCATACTTATTTTTCATAATATATTATGTACTATCGCGTTCTAAATTGCATTGGCAATTTATGAATGACTACATTCATAAACTGCCCATGCAATTTTGAACGCGTGTGTACCTAGTTTTTTTACATTGGAGTTTTTTGTGATAGTTTAGTAACGATCCCTGTGGAAAGGTAAACGAAACTCTTCAGTAAAATTTTATTTTTAACTATTTTGCTTTTGTGTGTCCTCCTCGATTTGTCTTTTATTATTCTTTGTGTTGGGTAATAATTTTCTTTTTCCTTTTTTATGTTTTTATATCTATCCTATGATTTTTTTTCATTACCTTTTTTAGGAAGGTTTTGTAGGGCGTTTTACTAATGGGGCTATATGATTCCAGGAATCACCACAAACTAGTTTTTTTAAATATATCGATCAAAATAATAACCTTCAAAAACAACCAGCGGCAATTAAACATTGATTAATAGATCCGAAATTATCAGAAGCTTGTTTTTTTTTTGTCTAATTGAATCACGCTAAGTTGTCACAGCGGGGCTTCGGGGATAACGTTTGTTGCGTATTTGGATATTTTGGATAGATACCGCTAGTCATTTGACCCCATGGGATCATACGTATATTACCTACAATAATAATTAATGATTGATATATCAGTAATTAATTACTCTTTATTAAGGCATACATGTGAAATCATAATTCGATGCACTTAGTTACCCTCAACGTGAATGCACCAACATCCACGTACTAATACAATTTGATTATTAATTACGCATATTAATAACGTGGCTAGCTTTGTGCGCGCTCTATTGTATCGGTCTCTGATTCGATTAATTATAAGGCTAAATTGACTATAAACCGTGAAGTAAATTACTAACTACATCCACTAGCTATCGCCCGCGCATTTTCTGCTCGTATAGCAATAAAGGGATTTAAAGATAACGAAATTATGAAAGGTTGCTAGCTTAATATTGCCTACAACCACAGACCACCTCACTACTACTACTAATGTTGTCTTGATAATAGTACATTTCGATGCTAGTGCGGAAAGTGTATACTCGGGACAAGTGAAAAATGACATATCCGCACGTGAATCGAACGACGTTTTTCAATGCAGATGCGAAAAAAATTAAAATACATAAGAACGAATTGAAAGTTTTTTTATTATTTACGTGACACGATTGTAATACAGTTGATATATAGTCTGACAGCCCACTCAGCGCAGTAGAAAAGTGCGGCAAATTTAAAAAATCCCTGGCTAGCAACACTGTTTTTGAATAATTCAAAATTTTTTAAACGATATAATTTTACGCAACACAATGCAATATAAAAATTTCCGTAACAAACTAAGTTGCCCGCCTTTTATATTTATTTTTATTTTTAACCATAGACCAAATACAGTAACTACGCGCATGCGTGATTGCGCGCGCCTCCGCCGCGCCCTGGCTCGGCCCGCTCGACCAGCTCGGCACGTGCGACGAGAACACTCCTCCATGTACGTAAATACGAGTATAAATTTTCAGTCAGCACGAGCTCTATGTATTTTAGGAAACCATGAACTTACGTGACGGCAGCTAGAGAGAAAGATATCGAGCTCCTTCTTTTCTCGCCCCTCCTGCTGCCGCGCGAAGAACAGTGTACGAAGCATCGTCCACCAAGTGCGTGTCTGCAGGTCAAACGGTATTCCCCTATGATGTCTCGAAGTTTCATAATGTTTATTTTGAGGTGTGTATACGATCAGATCCACGAATAATCGCCCGACACGTCGTGGTACCGTCGCGCCGAATTGCGTTTATTCGCTTAGCATACCTAATTAATTACTTTCGCCTATACTTCCCGCCTTATTAAGCCTTAAGGCAAGCTACAACGATAATGACTTACGTCATCGCTGAGTCAATATTAGGTTCGGCAATATTAGTTCACAAGTAACGTTAAATAATGGTGTACTTCGATACAAACATAATTGTCATACAATTTATTTAAATTTTAAAGAAAGTTTAAGGGGTTAGCAAATTTTGAGACGAGGCCAACACCAACGCCAATAGCCAAGCGCAAAGGTAGAAAATCAACAATTTTAGAAATCTTAAAGTGCCACAATCTTGATGCGAGTTGTCTAAGAAAACATCAATTTTTTGGTGACTTACAATCTGCAACAATAAATAAATATTGTGGGACAATCTTACACAAATCGTCCTAGTCCCACGGGAAGCTTAATAAGGCTTGTGATGTAGATACTAGGCGACGATGTAAATTCTTAAATACATAGAAAACATCCATAACTCAGGAACAAATATTCGTGATAAACACACAAATAATGCCCTGACCAGGATTCGAATCCGGGACCTCCTGCTTCTTAGGCAGGGTCATTACCGAATAGGCTAGGAGGATGTTAAACACCTCTAAGAGCAGTATGCAGCTCGATTCGAATAGATCCCGTTTGTAGGTAGTCTTATCCGGGTTGGGTTGCATCATTAACTACTGCTTCGTTGGCAGTTGGCACAACCGCAAAACTAGTGCACAACGTTATACGTAAATATGAAGGGCTCGCCATATGTGCACGATTAGCGATGCAACGAAGGCAGCGTACTCGTCAAATGGCTGTGTTGACTCATGGCTTTGTTCCGTTGGCTTTATCTTTGTTCTGTTCTGTAGCGGTTGAAAGAAACAATGCCCCACTCACTGAATAACTCGTCATTGTGCGCTGTGCTTTTGATGACTAAATTATTATTTATGACATTTTGCTCCAATTGCTACAGTTGCCCTAGAATAATCATTTAGTAGGCTAAAATAGATATTGTCACCTAAACGACGAAGACAAAAGTCTGAAAATGAGTTTTTTTTTGTGTATATTATGAAAATTATATAAAATATTAAATTATGTTCTTGTTATTCAAGTTTTATGTTAATTAATAATTTCACTGGTTAATAATTCTAATAACTAATAAATAAGGCGTTAGTCGATCGTCGATTCACGTTGAATTGCGTCAAAAGGCTGTGCTGTAGGTCATCCTGCAGAATAGGCTAGACGACTATAAAAATCTATTTAGTCAGTGAGTTAGATTATTAAAAAAAATGTAGGTACACGTATTTATTCTTTTCTTCGTCAAATAAAAAATGACAAAATATACAGTGCATTCCAGTCTCGCGTGACGTTACAATGAAGTAAAATTCTTACCTAATAGTGACGTCACAAGACTCAGAAGCCCCCCACCGGCCCGGCCCGGAACTTTGATGCTCTTTATCTTCGTCAATAGGGATGATGACTAGGTTGAAAAACTATTATTCTAATTAGTCCGTCAGAAAGATTATCAAAAATTATTAGACACGTATTTTTTCCATTTTCAAGATAACTAAAATTGACGAATATGAAGAGCGTCAAAGTTCCGTGGTGGGGGCTGGTGACGTCACTTGTGAGTAAGAATTGTACTCAGGTGTGACGTCACGCGAAACTTTAAAGCCCTGTATATCCGTCATTTTTCATTTGACGAACAAAACAAAAAATACGTATCGTATATTTTTTAATAATCTAACAGACGGACTAATTAGATTTTTTCTGTCGTCTAGCCTGTTGTTGCTATCTTCAAAAAGGATAAAATACGTGTCTAATAATGTTGGATAATCTAACTAACGGACTAAATAGAATGATAATATTTCAACCTAGTCGTCATCCGTATTAGATATACTTACAACTAGGCATACTTACGCTCGAAAACATGTTTATTGTCCTCAAGGGGAAGGTGAGGTATAATAATCCCCTTAAGGGAAAAAATCTTTCCTGTGGCCAAACTGAAGACAAAAACGTAAACATTTCAATTGTTGAGGGTAGTGAATGTACTCATTATTGTAGCTGCATACTTATTTTTCATAATATATTATGTACTATCGCGTTCTAAATTGCATTGGCAATTTATGAATGACTACATTCATAAACTGCCCATGCAATTTTGAACGCGTGTGTACCTAGTTTTTTTACATTGGAGTTTTTTGTGATAGTTTAGTAACGATCCCTGTGGAAAGGTAAACGAAACTCTTCAGTAAAATTTTATTTTTAACTATTTTGCTTTTGTGTGTCCTCCTCGATTTGTCTTTTATTATTCTTTGTGTTGGGTAATAATTTTCTTTTTCCTTTTTTATGTTTTTATATCTATCCTATGATTTTTTTTCATTACCTTTTTTAGGAAGGTTTTGTAGGGCGTTTTACTAATGGGGCTATATGATTCCAGGAATCACCACAAACTAGTTTTTTTAAATATATCGATCAAAATAATAACCTTCAAAAACAACCAGCGGCAATTAAACATTGATTAATAGATCCGAAATTATCAGAAGCTTGTTTTTTTTTGTCTAATTGAATCACGCTAAGTTGTCACAGCGGGGCTTCGGGGATAACGTTTGTTGCGTATTTGGATATTTTGGATAGATACCGCTAGTCATTTGACCCCATGGGATCATACGTATATTACCTACAATAATAATTAATGATTGATATATCAGTAATTAATTACTCTTTATTAAGGCATACATGTGAAATCATAATTCGATGCACTTAGTTACCCTCAACGTGAATGCACCAACATCCACGTACTAATACAATTTGATTATTAATTACGCATATTAATAACGTGGCTAGCTTTGTGCGCGCTCTATTGTATCGGTCTCTGATTCGATTAATTATAAGGCTAAATTGACTATAAACCGTGAAGTAAATTACTAACTACATCCACTAGCTATCGCCCGCGCATTTTCTGCTCGTATAGCAATAAAGGGATTTAAAGATAACGAAATTATGAAAGGTTGCTAGCTTAATATTGCCTACAACCACAGACCACCTCACTACTACTACTAATGTTGTCTTGATAATAGTACATTTCGATGCTAGTGCGGAAAGTGTATACTCGGGACAAGTGAAAAATGACATATCCGCACGTGAATCGAACGACGTTTTTCAATGCAGATGCGAAAAAAATTAAAATACATAAGAACGAATTGAAAGTTTTTTTATTATTTACGTGACACGATTGTAATACAGTTGATATATAGTCTGACAGCCCACTCAGCGCAGTAGAAAAGTGCGGCAAATTTAAAAAATCCCTGGCTAGCAACACTGTTTTTGAATAATTCAAAATTTTTTAAACGATATAATTTTACGCAACACAATGCAATATAAAAATTTCCGTAACAAACTAAGTTGCCCGCCTTTTATATTTATTTTTATTTTTAACCATAGACCAAATACAGTAACTACGCGCATGCGTGATTGCGCGCGCACTCTGTTACTACATTAAACCTCATTAGGCCTCTCCACACGACTGTTTCGATGAGCGGTTTTGGTTGGCTCATTGTATTTGTTCCTTGGCCCTTTCGTGTTGTATGCAATTTTGAGCATTTTAAAAGTTTAACGCAGCGGAATAAAATGGGTTTTCATACATTTATTTTACTCCTAGGAGTAAAATGAGGCACTTTTCGTCTTCTATTTAGGAATAAAATGCGGCCTTTTTGTAGCATGTTTGAGAAATAGTAGATTACATACCAAGGCCGTTTTAGTGGGAAATGTCTCGGACCCCATGTAATTGTCGGCCGAGGCGAAGCCGAGGTCGACGAACATGTGATCCGAGGCTTTCCCATTTAACGGCCGAGGTTTGTATACTATTTTTCTGCCCGACGGAGCCGGCAGGCGGCAATTTAGTTTTGTGTAAAGTGGCGCTTACCGGCCGGTGGACTGAAAATTATATTAAAATGTAATTTCACAAACATTCGCGGTCCGTTGCCATTTTATTCGGCGCACAGAATAAATGTCGCAGATGTGACGCGTACGTATTATGAATGGTTTACCTACGTAAATTATTGTTGAATTATTTAAAAATCTGTCTACTTTTCGTTATTTTCATGTGTTTACATTTCTTTACTATACAATAAGGACAGTATTAAAGTCAAAAACGACCTGATAAGTTTCTAAGTGAGGGGAAATTCATTCTTACCATCTATTGCCACATTTTGGAGCCTTAGCGCAAAAAAGTTAGTTTAATATTGCCAACAAGTTCTTTAAGTAAATAAGCTTTGTAAGTTTTCATTTCTCGCAGACGATTGGTAAATACGTTGCGTAGTGATTTTGTAAGAACGTAACTTAGATTCAGGACCAAATGTAGTAATCTTAGTATTTCTTTTTTGCTTCCTTATCATAATGCAACAGCTTCATTAAGTTAAGCTTTCAACGATTCCGTGGTTAATTATGATAATTTCTTACCAACCGTCTTGGTTAAACAGTACACATATTATTTCCCGCCGCCCGCCAGATTGTTATAATTTCCTGTCAATACCGTACGAGAATTGACAATCGCCTTAATTGCATAACGCAATCAGTGTTCGGAAAAATCAGTGTCAGTCCCGGTAAATTGACGGTTAAAAATGGCGTTTCGGTTGGCCTATTTACATGAGATTAATTTAGGAGTCTAGGACACGAACACTTTTTGTGTTCGTGTTCCTTTTTTTGCGTTTCATGTTATCTTTTCGCTTCAGTATGAAAATAAAAATATTTGTAGCAAACCACAATACACATAAAACAAAACCAATTTTTAGGGTTCCGTACCTCAAATGGAAAAAACAGAACCCTTATAGGATCACTTTGTTGTCTCTTCGTCCGTCCGTCCGTCCGTCCGTCTGTCTGTCAAGACCCTTTACCTCGGGAACACGTAAAGATAGCAAGTTGAAGTTAATACCACATACACAGATCTGCGGTCCCTAAAAACTGTCACAAAACCAAACCTCTACGTCAACGTAATCAACAGATACGACCGTTTATGTCGCATTTCCCATACATTTGCAATGAGGCAATTGGAATCAAAATGTATAGGGTACATCCCGATGACCCAGAATCACGAAATTTGGTCAAAAGCAAAAGCTTATAGCACAAATATAGGATAAAATCCAAAAAGCGTATATTTGCCGCGCCCTGAGAGTTCCGTGGCACCAGTATTTTTTAGCACAGCGCGTTGTATGGGTGTGGAGGGGAGCATATTTCGTGCGGAACCCTCGGTGGGCGAGTCCGACTCTTACCTGGCCGGATTTTTAAGTCGTTTAGACTTCCAACCTTTATTATGCGGACCTACCTAGGATGAGGTTAATTGCGAGAAGAACAATACCTAAGTATTTTATTTCGATTTTAGGTCTAGGGCAATAAGGTGCTAAATAGAAAAACTTTTGTTGGCCAAAATAACAAAAACCGGCCAAAACCGACAAAATACACTCGTCGCTTCCGTGGTTGCATTTTTTTAAAGTTCTAGCTGTTTTGCTCGAAAAGTATCAATCACACTTTGTTGTTGTCATCAAAGAAAATTTTTAATTTTTTTTTTCTACCTTCTGCTCGAAGGTATATTTGAATAAATAGATTTTGAGTTCAAGGAGCCAATGATTGGAGGGGAGCAACATCCCTACTGCTTACCTCACAAAACAGAGCTGTTTTGTGGCTTACCCTACCTACCTAAGTAAGGTTGTCTACCTAAATGAGAATTTGTTTACTTCGTAGAATAAATACTTATGCTAACAGCAAATTGTGTGTTTACTAGCGGAAACATACCCAGTGCGGTCATGGCGGTCGTACAGCGGCGGCGGCGCGGGATGCGCCTGGGCGCGACCTCATGCCCTGCTTGCCGACGTGCAGAAGGTCCTGCGCCATGCGCGCAAGCTGCCGGACAAGACGCAGCACCTTTATAAGGTACGATCAGTAAGAGACTTTGTCATCGGCGCCATGGAGCTCATACTACATCCTATTCTGCGCAGGAACGTGGAGTGGGCACGACTGAACGCTGCTCGCCGACGTGAAGAAAGTGCTGCGCTATGCCCCGCAAACTGCCGGCCGAGAGGCAGCACCTCTATAAGATACGACCAGGGGCCTATTGCATAATAAAATACAAGCTAATGGTATTAGTAATTTTGGTTCTAACTTGTACGTTTCGGTTGCATAATAAGATACAAGGGACCTAATATACAAGTAATAAGTACAAGCTAATAATATTGGTTAATTGACTTGTAACTTGTAGATTTTTGTTGCATGATAAAATACATATAAGTACAAGTACTAAAATATTAGCTCTACTAACTAATACTATGGGTGAATTTTATTAGTTTTTGTTGCAAAATGAGTCGAAGTAATCAAATTATTTGTGATAACTTGTATTTATTCTCACCTCAGGACCACGGTAATTTTAAATTACAAGTAGCTTAGTTGTTTATTAATAGTCAAAAAATATTTCTGCATTCGTCGGATAATTATGATCAATATTTACCTACATACATACTGAATGACGCTTGTATCCCATTGGGATAGGCACAGACTACAAGAACGACAAATACTACGATATTTACATACTAACATTTTTCGCTTTGCTCACATCATACATATTTTGATATAGGTAGGTCCGCTCGTCAATATTTAATAATACGATTTGGGTAAATATTTTTGCTCTTGGTTTTGTTAATTTCTTTGTTATTCTAACTCATTTACTAAGAACCATTTTTTCTGCCTGTTTATATTCCGTAAAAGTTTTACGGTGATATTGCCATTGCCACCAATAATTTTTAAAGGTCATAATCACAGTTTGACTCAAATCAGCCGACGGTTTCATGTAATTTTCTATGTTTTGCTAATAATATTAACACCCTTATTACAAGTTAGTTTAAATTTATTATGCAACAAAATTTATTAGCGCTTGTAAATAATCATAAATTTTAGGATTTTATTAGTTCTTCATGCAACAAAATGTTCTTCTTCTGGTGTTGCGGGTGTCCATGGACGACGTTAATCGCTTACCATCAGGCGATTCGTTTGCTCGTTTGCCCCCTATAGCATAAAAAAAAAACACAATTTTCTAATATTACTAGTGATCACCTAAAATAATTATGCAACGCAAAATAATCGAACTAATAATTTGTTAACTAGTAACTAATAATATTAGAGAATAATACTTTTCAGTCCTCCGGCCGGTAAGCGCCACTTTACGCAAAACTAAATTGCCGCCTGGCGGCTCCGTCGGGCTGAAAAATAGTATACAAACCTCGGCCGGTAAATGGGAAAGCCTCGGATCACATGTTAGTCGACCTCGGCTTCGCCTCGGCCGACAATTACATGGAATCCGAGGCATTTCCCACTTAAACGGCCTTGGTATGTAATGTACTATTATTCTCTAATATTATTAGTCTAATTATGCAATAGGCCCCTGTAGAGGACTTGTTTAGCGCTTGTACTTGTTCGACTTGTTTGACGGTCGCAAAGTGGCAGCGTGGTCTGCGCACGATTGGGTCCTAAATATTGTGTGAGAAAGCTATATGTGGTGACGTGTACTGAGTACGACGTGTGGGCAAGTCCGAGATTGCATCGCTTGTGCAAGCGGCTGACGGCACATAGCCTGAACGCCGAACAAAAATAGTTTAAAAATAAGTCCATGATCTAAAAATAAAAAATAAATTATCCATTCTATATGCATCCCACTGCTGGGCACAGGCCTCCTCTTAATCATGTGAGGGATTGGGCTATGGTCCCCACGCTGGCCCAAAGCGGGTTGGAGGCTTCACGTAGGTAGATCTTAGATTTTCTTCGCGGAATGTATGCAGGTTTCCTCAGGATGTTTTAATATAAGCATTTGTCTTTGAGTAAACCTGCATATAATTACATCGTTTTCTACTCTCCAGCCGGCAAGCAGCCAATTGCAGGCCGCTACGCTAAACAAATTCGCCGCTTGCCGACTGCGTCGAGAAGAAAATATTGTACAGACCATGGCCACACATTGTTTAACATTGAGATCTAAGATATTTCTTACTTTACAGGTCTCGGGACGTAATTTACTATTACGAGCAAGTGTGATGGAAATTATTTATTGTAATGTTTTCTTGCAGGAATTGAACCGACTGCGGCGCGCCGCGATCTCCCTAGGTTTCTCCGAGCTGCTGGCGAGCGTGGGCACGGCGCTGGAGCGCGAATGCGGCGCGCTGCCGGCCGGCGCGCCCCCCGAGTGCGCGCTGCAGCTCGCGCACGCCGCCGCCGGGCTCCGCGACCCCCGGACGGCACTCGACATCAAGCACACCCTGCAGCCGCTGGCTAGCAACTTCACTGTCACCTCCATGTCGCATTGACTTGTACCTGATCGTTGCTACAGCCTCATGGGGAAGCAGCCTTACAACCCAGCATTATATTACTGTCACATGTACACAATTAAGAACATGCATATATTTTTTTGGTAGATGTCAGTCAGATCGTTTTCCTGATCGAAGCCTCTGTGAAAATAAATGACTGCGAGTAATAATAAATGCTACAAAATAGCGCCTGATAATAAAATAGAGCCTGTTACTTCATGTCTGTGATTGCGGCGAAATGTATAGAAAAAGATAGGATGGTATCAGTTTTTTGTTGTCAGTCATAGAAAACGCATTAAACTATGTTGTTGCCAATTATTTCCCTCGTAACACGAGAAAATTAAAAAATGACATTATACATATTATGCTAGCTTCGGCGATAACTTAACTTTCTACCATCTAATAATGTGGTAATATGAGACGAAAGCTGTTGTTGCGATCACTGTAACCATCACTCATCACTTGTGTGCCGTCAAAATTATTGACAAGAACCATATAGAAATCAGCTATCGATAATAAACTGTTTTATGTGTCTAGTGTACAATTATATTAGTACAATTACGTGGTGTAATGTTCTCTTCACACTTCTGTGATAATATACTCGGCGAAAATGAATTGTTAAAAGCAGATCTAACAAACATCTATAAAATTGCCCAAATGTAATCCTTTATACCATACATAAATGAATTAAGATAATGTATTAGTATACGTATTTAAACCGTATAAGCGTAATTTATAAAACGATTTGCACGAAAAATGCAACAATAAACTCCTTAGGTTGCATGATTTAATTAAGTAATAAAAAGAAAATCTATCATATTATTTATTGATCAAATGTGATAAAGTCGGGCATTAGAAGTACAGTTACTCGTCATCACGTTTTTGGCCCATACGGGGGATAGAGGTTCCATTAGGTACATACATTTACATGTGAACATGCAATACCATTTTGAACTTTTATACATCGTTCTAATAAAATAACGTGAGATTTAACTATGCCAAGTTTTTTTATTGAGTAGATACTTCCAGGGTCGGCTCTAAGGTAGATCGAGTAAAACGCTCGTATGGACGCGCAAAACCCAATATCTGAGTGCCATCCTGTCGCCAGAGTACCCTATGAGGGCGCCAGTCCCTTGTGCCCTTACATACCTTCCAACCTGCCACGTCTCTTGTTGAAAAAGATAATCAAATTGCCAATTTTATTCCCAAAGTTGCGGGTTCAAAACCCTCGGCCTTCGACCAATGTGTTTTTCGGAACTTATGTACGAAATATTAAGTATTTGTTATTTACCAATCACTTTTCGGTGAAAGAAAACATAGTGAGAAAACCGGACTAATCCCAATAAGGCTTAGTTTAGGTTGGAAGATCAAATGGCAGTCGCTTTCTTAAAAATAACGCCTACGCTAAATCTTCGGATTAAGCTAGTATTACATGACACGTTTTCTAGGTGCCAAAGGTCGCCTGCCCTCTGCTAATTTCCATTTCTTTGCCTACACGGGGTGAGGCGACCGTTTGGCTACTAAAAACGTGTCATGTAATTCTAACTTTAGTTGGCATAAGCCGGGAGTACGCTAGGAAAAAGAGTTGACATTTGAACAAAAATACCTACTCTTAAAGTATTGCATACTACAGCAAATTTGGATTTTACGCTCGCCGACAGGATCATGTGGGATTTCATCGTAATTATCATAGCAAAGAATATATCATAGCATAGCATTGCATGCACACCACACAATTAAATTGGCAATCTAATCATATTGTGCTGTGTGGACGACTTAATACAGAAGATCAATAAGGAAAGCCCGTTCGCATATTATTTAATGTTCTTACTTTTCCTCGTAAGTATTATTTATAGGTACACACAATATTACTAACTAACCCAACAAAAGGGTTATATGTATAATAATAGTACAGTTTTAGTTTTAATTTTGTTTATACTAAATATTGTTAGTGGTAAAGACAACGTAACATTTGCGATAACTAATGTAATATCTCGTAGAATCAGAACGGTCCTTATTATTGTAAATGACAACTACTTGACAGTTGGATTGTGTTTGCATGGCGTACTATCCCAATATTAGTTAGATACAATACAACAAAGAATGCCGGCTCGGTAAAACTGTAAAAATACTAAACCATCACTGAAAACCATACCAGATCATGTTGTAAATGATCTGATCAGATAAAGGCTTTTACTATGTGTATATTAGGGAATCTCTATAGGAGTTTTAAAAAACTAAAGACTAAAAAAGTCTTAAAATTTTTCACCGTTCTTTGCGCATCTAGTTTACCATTCATCTTCAGTTTAGATGGTGATTTTGTTTTTGATGATTCTGAAGCCATTGTCAAAAATGAAGCCGTAAAGTCTGATTCCTGGGCTGAGTCGTTTTACACCGATTTTTGGGGCACAAACATCACAAGTAATCTAAGTCATAAATCGTACCGACCTCTCACGGTATGGTCATTCAGGTAAGTTTAAAACACTAGGGTGTGGCTATACTTAATAAATTGTTCTAACCGTGACAGGATTCTTTAAATTCGTATATGGCTTTGCAGGGTGAACTATATGTTGAGTCAGAACCAACTTTCGCCAGTGGACTTTAAAGCAACGAATCTTGTCTGCCACGTTATTAGCTGTCTGCTTCTATGGTTGACACTAAGGAGTATTCTAAGAAGGTTGAAAAAGCATAAATGCAAAAAATGTATAGATGTTGGTTGGTTAACAACACTGGTGTTCTCTGTGCACCCTGTGCATGTTGAGGCAGTCAGTGGCGCGGTTGGCAGGGCCGACGTGCTCGCTGCCGTCGCCTTCTTTTTGGCATTCTTATGTTACAACCAAGCCATTTACAAGACAAGACTGCATTATTTATACTTAGCAGTAACAATATTGTTGGCTACCATGTCCATGCTGTTTAAAGAGAATGGCATAACAGTTCTGGTAAGTTTAGTCACAAATACTGGCCTAAGGGCACAATCTATTGTTTGTGTTACATATGTTATTGTTCTTAGGGTGTCTGCCTCTGTTATGATATTATACTCATATGCAAAGAAGACAACAGTCCAAGACCAAAGAAAAAAAAGCAGTTTTATGACGATATTCAATTATTACCAAGTGCAGAAGTGATCATAAGAATCACAATAACAGTATTAGCAATAATGCTGCTGCTGTATGGCAGATGGATTATAATGGGAGGAGCACCACCGAGTTTTAAACCAACTGATAATCCAGCATCCTTCAGTGACAGCAAATTTACAAAGGTATTATATATTTTTTTATGCTTTTCCTGGTAGTTTCGGTTTCTCAATAAGTTAATAGAGCTGTTAGTTATCACAGTTTCTTATTATTTAAAATTTGCTTAAAATTTCCAGTACTTCATGGAACATATAGAAAGAACTTATTATCTAAATGAAACTAGTTAACAAACCAATGCTTCACTGTATTGTTGACTATAGGTTCCATGATGGTAATGGATAGAGATTTACCTTAATTGCTCTTACTCTAATTAAACCAACATATAACAACAACTATATGGAAATGCATACTCCTGAATCTGTTTACTTATACATAATAATTATGTGTGTTTCCAGCTATCTACATTCAGTTACCTGTATTTTCTGAATCTCCTTCTGCTGATTTGGCCACAGTGGTTGTGTTATGACTGGTCCATGGGATGTGTGCCTCTCATTGAAGACTTCTTGGATTTTAGACTCATGTTTGTTTTGGCAATGTATTGTTACGTAGCTGCTGTTGTGATAAAGTTCTTCAAAGCAAGAAGAAAGCGAGAATCATGGTTGGTGTTTTATTGGATATGTCTGATGTTTTCAAGCATTTAGTACCACTTTGTGCAGAGTTGATAGAAGTTCGTAAACACTTTCAGTGAGCGATTGTAACATCATATAGTAATGCACAATATGACACTGCAAGTGTTTGAGAGCTTTCATTGCACCTTTTAGATCTTTCGAGACTTTCTGCTAGCAACCAACAAGTTTTCTCATTTGCTTGAGAATGACAAATACCGCTTTTTTTGTTGTAGGATTAAAGTAATGGCACTGTTATTACTGGGAATACCATTTTTGCCTGCTGCCAATATATTCTACCCAGTTGGATTTGTCATAGCCGAAAGAGTCCTGTACATTCCTTCAGCTGGATATTGCTTCTACGTAATTTTTGGTTTAAATAAATTATGCCATAGCAAACTTGTTGCCAAAAAGGTAGGTAACCTTAGATGAAAATCAATATTGTTTAGTCCAGTAATGTAAAGCAATTCACACACTGATAATATGTGGCAAGTGGCGCGACATATCAATTGTCCTACTGCATACCAATTTAAGCCTCAATATGTGGTGTGGTCATTTTTTATTAGAATACTGAAATGAGAATACGAAGGAAGTATTAACGCAACGATATTGTTCCTCTGCCCGAGCTTTGTCAGTGTGTGTATTGTATCGCCTTAAATGTTTTATTTCTACATTCTGTACTTCATTTCAGATGGCATCCATACCTTATTGCGCGGTGACATTTCTGATATGCATTTTTGCATTAAAAAGTTACGAGCGATCTTTCGACTGGCAAAACGAGCATAAATTATTTATCAGCGCTCCTGAAGTGTGTTCTTTAAATGCTAAAGTTCACTACAACGTTGCTAAAGCAGCTGACGCGAGACACCAGTACGAATTGGCGTTGCTGGAGTATAAAGAGGCAATTAAGTATGTGCTTACTTTATATAATACATCTTACTCAGCGATTATTTTTAAGCTGCGAGAAATTACTAGGGTGTCCCGTTTTATTGTTGTATAATAGTACAATGCTAAACTTTACGCTCTGGCAATCTTTCTGCTTTGCGACTGACTTTTTCGCTTGGCTGACTGACTGGACTTGACTGATTAATAACTAATCAATGATGATTCTTAATCAGTCAAGACAAGCATTTATATACCCATATAAGTAGGTATATTATTAAAACGCGTAAAGTAGTGCAAAACACGCTGCTTCTGTTTACACCTGAACCAATAGAATCAAGTACAACACATCCCTCGCAAAGCATCCTCGCTCATCTCTGTAATATTTATTTTCCTTTCCTATATTACTACTAGTTGTGTAGTGTAAGTAGTGTTACTTGTTAAAACCAATCGGTAAATAAACTAGAGGTACTGATGTATATATTTTTAATTATAGTTAAAAAAGTTAAATTTTTTTCAGCTTGTATCCGGAATATTATCAAGCTATGAACAATTTGGCAAATTTACTTAAAAATCAAAAAATGTACACGGAAGCTGAATACTACCTACGAAAGGCAATTGAGCACAAGTAAGTACAATCAGTATTAAATCCCATTGTTATTATGTACACGGTTTGAATAAATGTGCAATGTAATAAATGAATTAACTATGGGAAATTAACTAGAGAGACAACGGTAAGTATGTTTACAGATATATCTTCCGCATATCGTGCGATATATCAGATATATGGACTTGGGTTACCATCAAATTTACCTTATCGCTAAACGACCATTTCAGCTAGATGACAAAAGTAAAATACTCAGTTAACAAAGAGTCAATTTAGCTGGATGGCTAAGAATTAGAATAAGGAGCCAATCGTTTGGAAATATAAATAGTCCGTATGATTAGAATACTTACCTAATAAGTCGAAAGTAAAATTAGTTGATTGACATGAATGAACACACACACAGAATGAGTTAGTGGCAAAACTTCATGTACCTAATGTAAATAGTATGTACTCGTATAGTTACTGTTTAGTAATTAAGACGTTCTGAGATACGAACGTTTTGCTACCGAACCATTTAGCGTTTATGTCTTAATATAAAAGTCATTTGAACATAAATACGTTCTGCTGCTAGACCATTTAAAATTGTAAATTAGAATAAGATCCAGGCGTCTTGCTAAAGAGGCATTTAGTATTCACAATCCAGACATTTCACCTATAAGGTAAATTTGATAGTGACCCATTGACTTGTCAGTCAATCTAATGCATGCTGGTGAACCTTTTGGCCGCCGGACCCTGTTCGCCAAGACGCTCACTCACACGCCAGAGCAAATTTTAAGTAAACAACTAATAAAAAGTTTAGGGATTGCAAATAGTGATATCGATATTCATAATTAAAGGTGGAATTCGTCTCAATTTGCCTTTTTTTATTTCCAAACTTAGATTTCTCTCAAAATTTCTAAACTAAACAGATTTACTATACAAGAAAATGTTGAAAATAAAGGACTTTATCATGAAAAACAACAACTAAACATTATCGAATCATGAAGTAATATCACCGCACTAGTCTGTACGAGTAGTCTTCTATACATGTCAACGGCGCGCAGGGCACGTCTTTAGTTCCGACTGACAAATACTGTTTACGCGCGAGTTAAGTAATAATAGCGTCTGAGTCAACGGCATAAGCGCTTGTCGGTACGTAAACTTTATAAACCATAAGATTAGGGACGCGCATCGTGTCTCGATAAATTTACATACTTACCGGAGGGTTTTCGGAGAAAACTAACAGGTGGATTTAATAATATATATATATATATACAGTATGTATCAGAACGAAAGGCAAAACAAGAAACCCGTTAATGTTTAGATCATAAATATGAGCATGGTACTTACCTAATTCATCAAAAATACGACAGGTTTTACGTGAGGTATAAAAATATACATTTATTATTATTGTGTTGCACCTCCCCTGTATTATTTGTTTACAATCTTATAAATGACATTTCTTAAATTACCAACTGACAGACAGGCGTCAAACCTTGTTGAAGTTTGGATTTTTACCTAGTTACAAACAAATAGTTAACAAAGCGCTTGCGCGTTGCCTATGACTACAGCCATTATTAAAATAATTACCTAGGTTACTTATAAACAGAACTCAAAGCGCATGTGTATTGACATAACAACGTTAATGTTAATTAGTTGCCCCTAGCTACATATCAACAGTACGCAATACGCATGCACTGTCAAAAATCAAAAACGTAAACAAACCCTATAGGATGTTACAAAAACCATTAACCGACTGCAAAAATATGGTCTTCGAGTAATTCATTTAGTAATTTTATGCCATAAAACATGTATTTAGGCACGTGAAATGCACGTCATTACATTGTACTCGAGTTCCCCGTCAACCAGTTTTAAGGTTTGCTCTCCGCTGTGATACATACTGTATATATCGGTTATATATATATATATATATATATATATATATATATATATCGAGTTAAAATGTAGACCTCCGCTGTCACTGCGGTCAATAATTTATTCGGCAAATAAATCGCAATGGACAATTTACTGAAGAAGCTGCCTAAACTTTATCCATTATTATGCCTTTTTTTTTCTACATATACCTACTTACTACGAGTAGTTACCAACAATGACAATAATTGGCAATTAAATGTTTGAACGCTTAAATAAAACCAGATTCGTGAAAACATATTCATTTTAAAAACTTGCACATCAATTGAACTTTCCCATCCCTAGCTGTCTTTTATACATGCCAACGGCGACAGTGACACGGAAAAATGTAGAAATTATAAGCATATTTTTTAAATCCTTTATTATGAAACAATGGATTCATATACCTGCTTAAAAAGTAAATGTATGAAAAAACAAAGGGTCAACAAGTTGACACGAGTACAAAATAATTTTTAAATTCTATTATTTTACCCTTTAGTAAGCGGTTGAAACTTTGTCTTGTATACAAGACGACGGCGTTAGTGTATCGTACTATCGTTGTCTTGTATAGGTGACAACGGCGGTCAAAGGGTTAACGCGCACAGGTCTTACCGTCACTTTAGTTTATAAAGCTAATTTGCCTATATTCTCATAGAACAATAAACTATTGTGCTGAAGATTGTTGTTCCAGTGGGACTTAGTCACCCCCGTACGTTGCTAAGTGCTGAAATTGGACAACCAATTTTCCCCATCATCTATTTCTAACTGTTCTCTTCCTCTCATTTTATGCCAACTGTTTTTTCTGCCGTTACTGTTGGCTGTGGATTGCCATAGGCACATTAGGCACACATTACTATTGCAGGCATAATTTCCCAGCGGCGTGGATGAACTTAGGCATAGTGCTGGCCAGCACGGGGCGGCACGAGGAAGCGCTGGACGCCTACGCAAACGCGTTGAGATACCGCACCAACTACCCGGACTGCTTCTACAACTTGGGGAACCTGGTATGTAATGGTGTCTCTTAGTCAAATAATGGGGCCGGCAAGTGGAAGCGCTAGACGCCTACGCGAACGCGTTGAGGTACCGCACGCGCAAAATACCCTGAATGCGTCTGCAACTTGGGGTACATGGTATGTGATGTTGTAACATGATATTTTCTTGTTGACTAACATAGTCAAGCAATGAAACCAGTGTTTTAAAACTTATTGCCATGAGATAAGGCGATAAAGGAGATGTAAGGCCTGATTGGCGACCGTCGAGCGGAGCGTGCGGCGGGATGGAACCTGTCTTTAGCTTATTGACAATGATGTATGTCTTTATGGCAAGCTAGTGACAGTTCTTAGACAGGCTTTTACTCTATTTAGTGTCTGATCAAGTTATTAATAAAGAAGGAACAGGGATGGCTACATTATAAGTGAAGCCTATTTTTTACTGCATTGAAATCTATTATATATAGGTATTATATATAGAAATACGTTGTTTCAGTACGTCGACACAAACAAGTCTGGCCATGCACTCGAGAGTTGGCTGCACGCAATCAAACTGAAACCTGGACACAGGCTGGCATGGACGAATATACTTGCGCTCTTGGACAACACAGGTATTTACAGTAGCGGCAAAAAATCTATCATATTGCTATTTCTTGCATGCATTTTATTAAAAATCGTAATACCATGAATGCAATTACTGTATCCTGCCGACCTCATAATGTATCGTATAAATACCGACTAAAGCCCCACTGCACGGCAAGCCTCGTTTTCTCAATGCGAATTGGGGATTTCACACACACCAATTAATGTATGTTATAAAATACTGAATTCTGTGAATTCATTATCGAAAACGCTCAAAATCGAATCTTACCATAATTAAAACCTAGATGGATAGATTTCGCTCTCTAAACCCTGTGTTTTAAAAGTTCTAAGCCTTTTTTTTCACAATTTAATACCTACCGGGCTTATGCCAAAACTTGACGAAAATCTGGTTTCTGTAGTTTACCATCTGTCCCATTACTCAGAACATGCAGAGGAAATTAAAAGGGGTGATCATAACAAGAAGTATTCTCGCAGCTCCTCTTCTACATATACGGATTTTTAACAAAGAGAATAAGTTTTCTTTTTCAATAATCTAAAATGGATTACAATTAAATTTCGGTTGAACCAAACTAATGTAAGACCTCATCAGAAAGCCCTTCTCGTATAATAATATTGAAATTGAGTTCTTATATAATAATATTGAAGTAGAACAAAAGGAGATCACATTCAGGCACTCATCGCAAAATAAAAACTCACATTCCCCAATAAAAACTACCATGAGCGCTTGCTAATGCGTATTATGCGTCTACGTTACGGCATACTACTTTGGGGCACAACTATAATGGTTTATTTATAAAAAAAATTGGGTTTTTGAAATTCAAATATGCTTACGATTCTCTTCATTAGGTACTATGTACAAAAGTAGGAGAGCACATTTTTTTCAACATCGTGTTGAAACAAAAAAAAACCCTTCCCCTAACTATGCGTGCACGGGAGATACCCTCAAAATATTTCCCCCTTTTTATTTTATGACTTTGTTGGCATGGTGGATATATATCTTCTTCTTCCTAGCGTTTTCCCGGCCTATTCCAAGCTCAGGGAGCCTGGGGACCGCTTTGGCAACTGACCCCTAGATTAGATAAGAGATGCGACCTTCGGATTGAAAGTCGAGCCTTACCGCTGGGCCAACAACGCTTTGCTTTATTGGTGTATGATTGATGAATATATGTGAGTGAGTATGTCCGCCGGGCATCCGCCAGACAATTTTCCCATACATTGATTGGCAGATCCGGCGGATATGCCCAGCATTTCGTACCAAATTACAGTTTAGAAAACTTATCTTTACTACTTTAGGTACACTTATCGGCCAATGAAATTATCTGCAGGACTGATAAACAGACATGGCAAAACTACAAAAAAAAACAATAAATGCTTTTTGTTTAGTAAAAAAATATTGAAAACTCTGTTTTATCTAACTTTGAATAGGCGCAACTATCGATTCTAAGTAAATGGAAACAAAATAAGTAAGTTTGGTCATGTCATAGTCATTTTAAACTTAGTGGGCGGGACATGGTTAATTTTCATCATCATTCGTCATCTTGTGTTACTGGCCTTTTGCACCGCCTAGGATTCCGCTCTGTAACCTAACTCAAAGAATTCGAGCAGACACTGTTTTATTACTGAAATGCTAAATTTTGTAAATTGTAGCTCAGAAAAATATATAAATGAATTTTTCAGGTCAATTCGACAAAGCGCTCCATATAATACCGCTAGCTTTGGAGTCCGTCCCAGATGCACCTTCGGTACATTTCGCCATAGCTAACATATTCGGCAAGCTGGGGCGGTACGAAGTGGCCGAGAAACACTTTCTGAAGGCCATCGAACTGTTTGGGAGGAAGGTGCAGGCTATACATTATGCTAACCTGGGTATGTTGAACTAAGATTCCATACAGTGTTTTGTTGAATTTTGATAAGTTAGGTAGGCCACGCCATTTAGGCGCGATTATTGCCGCAAATTATTATAGAATATATTTTAAAAACTGTTAGTTAGTGTCATATGGAAACCAAAACCGTGCAAGTTTTACTGATATTATTTTTAGTAGGTTCGGCTCGTGATTTAGTCCCATTTTTTCGTAAAGGTAATAAAACGAAAATAAGCCAAATGAAACTAAGTATGTTACAAAAAAAATGTAGTGGATTATACATAAATTAATTGGTTTATTAGAAAACAATCTTCCCAATCAAGATGCCACTGGACGGTCGGCGCCCTTTTAAAATTAAGTGATATAAATTCAACAAGTTTTTGTTCTTCTCTTGTGACCATCGCATAATATTCCAACATCAATTTGTTTATATACCCACATATCATTAACCCTCTGTAATGCGTCAAAAACCGCATACAAAGACCCTCATAATAATAAACTTTCCTCACTTACTACACATACACTACTATTGAATATAAACTTAATAATTTTATTACAGGCGTTCTATATCACCGATGGAAGAAATACAGCGATGCCCAAAGGATGTATAAACGCGCATTGAAAATTCAAGCTAACTTTAAAAGTGCTCAAAAAAATCTCCAAACCCTGAAAACTTTGAATTTAGTAACGTAAAAGTAGAGTAAGTTTTTTATTCTGTAGGTATTAGGTACTACGATGACGGTTATATGTAAATTTTGGAAAAAAGGTAATTTATTCAAATATTCATTAAATGTTGTCCTTAAGTATATTCTCCGTGAGAATTCTTTGTTTCATTTTTGGGACTGTAAAATCCTACTGTATTCGTGACGGAGAGGTCAGTTGCCATTTTATCGTCTATCATATCATGCATCCTTCTCGCACTTATGTACCTTACGTATCAGCTACGATGACTATTTCTCAGAAAGAAAGGAAAAGCGGAAAAAAACCATGACCTCCGCCGTATACCTCGTACGTGCCTTAGTTAGGCGCTTAGCAACATCAGCAAAGTACTTCTTAATCGGCACGCGGAGTCGCTTGTTATATTGAGAATTCACCACTAACAATGCGCTACCCCGTACTAAACCATAACTTGAGACTAACGGTCTCGGTAGCTCAGTTGGCAGACCGATAGGATCCGAGAGTCGCGGGTTCGAGTCCCGTCCGAGGTCATCAATTTTTCCACTTTTCCTTTCTTTCTAAGTAATTAGTTAATTACGTATAGTTCGTACACGTTTCTGAGTAAAAATAATAGTTTACGATGACAAATCCCTTGGACGACGCCACTCCAATTTGACATTTACTTCTCGATCGCTAGGCCTTCTGGATCAAAGAGCACGTCTAGATGGCGTGCTGTAAAATTTTTCAACTGGAGCATTTTATGTGATCATTATGTGATACCCGCTCCGAGCCTTTTAGTTTTACGGTTTTGACTTGGAGTCATCACCAATCACACCCAATTTTAAAGGCTAGGGCTCAGACCACACCGCTTGCGTATACTACAACACGACACCGCATGCAGGTTACATAAAATCAAGACAAGTGCATGTGTAAGGTTGAAACAAACTTTTCGGTCATACTTAATGCATATACATATTGCTATTCAGAGATGTTAAAAATAGGTTTTGAAATGTATTTAAGTAAAAAATGCAAATACTTTGATATTTTACCTATTTCAAATAAAAATACAAAATAGTTTCACAATAAGGTATTTGAAATACAAAATGCAAAATAGGTATTTTTAAAATACTTTTATTCAAATAAAATACTTTTTTGACAATAGTTACTTAAGAGGTAGACAACACCTAAGTCATGTTCTTTAAGAAGTTTTTTTAAGAAACGAAGATGGAGCAACCGAAGATGGAGCAATTTTAAATTTACCGAAATCGTCTAAAAAAATAGTTGCAAAGATTAGTCTTGAATTCATTATTACTTAAATGATACTGTCTTTAATTTTTGTGGGTGTTATCTAACCGCCAACGTGTCACACTTCACAAATAGTCCACGGTTTTATTTTATTTTAATAGTTTTTACTCCGACATAGACAGTGTGCGCTGATTTGGCTGTTGTGCCTGTTGTCAACCCGTTAAGTTTAACTTTTTGTTAATCTTCGTCATTGACGTGTTCATTACCAGTAATACGAACCCTAGCGCATTTGATCGATCGATTAATTAATTTCGTTTCATCCTATTCTAGGATGTACATCCGGTAGAATTCCATTTTATGTTAAAAAATGGCAAAAAGCATTTTGTATTTTAAAGTTTGAAAAAATACAAAATACGTGAACTTTTTAGTATTTGAAATAAAATGCAAAATGGTTTCCGATAAAAGTATTTAAAATACAAAATAGAAAATAGGTATTTTGTATTTGCATTTGAAATGCATTTATTTCAAATAGTTAACATCTCTGTTGCTATTTCCCTCTAATACTGACCACATCCTATATCTGTTCTTTTCACTCAATCGTTCATGCATCCCTCTTATTACCACTTTATCAGTTATTTTCATGCAAAGTGTCTCTCTCAGTAAGTACGTTCCGATTTACATAAAATTAGATATAGTCTGACAAGCAATCGAACGCAGTAACAGTAGGTTAGAGAGCATCGTACTGTATTTTTCCAACCATCGTAAAGATGGTTTCTTCAAGATAACTTATATGTGGATAAGATTTATAATCGTATGTAGTCTGTATTTTCCCCTCAAAAGTTTGTTCAACTCTCGTGCCTTGAGACCCTCGTTAAGCTCAAGATTCCAGTTATTGAACCACTCGCTACGCTCGTGGCTCAATTTTGAGGTCTTTCGCTTGCTCGGGTCTCAATATAAGCCCGAGAGTTAAACAACAACTTTGCCCCCTTGTATAATAAATAACTATTGTCCTACTGTTACGGCGATCCTTGGCTTGTCAGACTATACCTATGCATCTTACAAAAACTTTGTCGATATCCAATTGAACAGCCATTTTTTTTATGAGATAGGCAATTATTTCCTCGATAGCGGGACTATATAGCCCGTAGTAAAAAAATGTCCATAAGGACATATCTAATCACTTCGCACAATGCGGCTAAAGGTTGAATAAATGTCCAGTTATGAGCTGACAATGACGAAACTTCGATTCAATTACACTTCATTCTAGGAAATACCTAGTATTTCGTAATTTTGACCGTGACTTGCTTTATAACTATTGTCTGCAATTACAATTCTAGGCTACATTTATATTTAAAATGCAATTCAATGAATAGGCGGCTAACCTGCGAGATGAGGCCCGGCCGGTCACAAAAGTAAACATGGTGGGTACCTCGACATTTTATTTATCAAACATGCTGACATAGTCGTCTGGACGTACCTTGAAGGCGAAAGCTTGAGAATCGACCGAGTACCTAACCTACTTCGTAATTTAATATGAATATATGATCCACAACTATCCATCAAGTCAGCAAATCGGCGGAGTTGTTTACACTTACATCATTCAAATTGGCCGGTGGTAGAGTGACAACGGACGGGTTTTCGGGCGATACGTGTGATTGTGAACAATGGGCTCCTTATTTTCTAAGGTAAGTAGTGTTTTGTTTTTATAAACTACGCATTAGGTGGCTGAAGTGTTGATGTTAAGCTGATATTATGGTCGACGATGGCTAACTGTTGCGTGTTGGGAGACGTATAGTACTCTCGAGCGTTGTTGTGTTGGGTCTATCGTATTTATTAAATTATGTACATATTCAAATAAAGGGATGAGAAATAAGTACCTACATAACTTCGAAGGCTATAAGGTAACAATAGTACGATTTTTAGACTTGCGAGCGCTCGAAATCAAAGAAAGGTTTAGATAAAAACACTTAAACACACAATTTTTTTAATACCCTCGTTCTTAAATGTCTGTAGTTCGCATTTCAATAATACCATTCTCATAGTTTCTACCGAGTTTAAAGTGATAATACTATGTAAAATTCCCTCCGTTCGTAATGTTTAAATCGCCCTCTTAGTTTTAGTGAGCGTACGAATGCAAAATGAGGGAGAGCAAAACCTCAATACCTCACTTAAGCGTTTTGCGTTACGGGTAAGGCAAATTGCTTATCGAGCAGCAAGTATAAACTCATGCTTCATATGCTAACTAAAACTACAAATAATCCTAAAAATTCTCAAGCTCAATCTCTGCTTGCGCCATTATGAATGTATTGCGTTGCGCGTCACACTCGCTTGTTTGTGTTTAGAACAGTTCCTGGCGTCGATGCCGCCACTGCGAGAGGAACGTGAAACTGTTTCAGCGCGTGTGCTGCATGTGCGCAGCGGCGGAGAAGAGGATGGAACCGCCGGCGCGCGGAAGCGACAAGCCGCTCTTCGGCGAGTACCTTTGCATCACCTGCGAGATAGTTTGGACCAGCCGTCTCTGCTGGCCCAGCCACTACCAGGCCTGCAGGCGCTGCCAGCAGCTCGCCTACCCTCACAGCTGGGTATGTTTGAATCCTACTCTGTTAACAAATTATTACTTTTTCATCACACCTGCTCGTAAATGGTGATATTATATGCAAGCATACTTACACTTAAAGAGCTGTATTATTCCCATGGTTTTAAAGGATTCTCATACTACTTTACCGCCCGCCCGGAGCTCGCGGAGGACCTGCCCCGCACGCGCTCGCAGCACGTAGTCACTCCGGAGTACTGTGGACTGTGCAACTACACTACCGCTTATCATTATTGTTTCTTTACCTGTATAGAGTTTATTTATTTACTCGCAAATGTGATGAAAAACATTGTGTGTACCACGGGCAGTAAGGGGATTACTAACTCGGGTCATTTAAAGCCCTCCGCCTACGGCGTCGGGCTTCAATAGACCCTCGTGAGTAATGCCCTTCTTACCGCCCTAGATGCACAATGTACTATTACTTGCGCTGAGTTTTGGCATATACATACGAAACTCCGGTGTCAATAGAATATGATTCCGAGGGTTTGATTCGTTAGAAATAAGGTTTACAGTCAGCGATAAACTCTCTTACCTACTCTACCTACCTACCAAAAAGGTTTTTTTAGGGTTGCGTACCAAAATGAAAAAAAAGGAACACTTATGGTGCGACTCAAGTCTGTCTGTCCGTTTGTCAGTCTGTCTGTCACATCGTTAAATATTTCAAGAACTACGTAAGCTACCTACCGATTTGAAATTTGGAATAATATTATCGAAATCGATAGTGTTCTTTAGCTATAATAACATTTTCACAGATAAGAATATTTTTCAATGAAAAATGCCCGATAAGAGGGGGCAAGAATTAAAAGTGTAGTTACTGAGTCATCTGAGGTATCATTTGAAAGCAATTTGCACATTCTAAACCAATTAAAAAAAAAACATAATTATGTTTTTTTTTTTCATTTATAACCGAAAATGTAAAAAAAAATACCTATCATTCCCCCCCCCCCCCCTTTATCTCCGTAGTTTATTAAGGAAAATATATGTATTTTTTTTACACAACCTTAATATTATCAACAATACAGGAAAAATATAACACTAACCGTAAATTCAGTATTTTTTTTTATAGAAAAGAAATTACCGATTCGTTTGTATCTTTTTTCTTTAAATTTATGTGATATGCTAAAAGTAAAAAAAAAACTAAAGTTAAAAAATTGGTTTACGTCAAAAAAAATATCAAGGAAAAGCAAACTCGCATAGGTACTAACTAGACGTGTGCGCCGCGCCGGCGCGCCGCCGCCGCCGGCCATTTTTGCCACGCCGCCGCCGCCGACATTTGATCGGCGTGGCCTTGAATGACTTTCTTTTAATCAGACAATTTAAAATACTTAACACTAAACATTATATTTGGCTTTTGTTATGGCCTTCAGTAAGAAATAAGATTTATATATCCATGATTATCCTTCCATATACAGGGTGGAAATAGATTTGGGTCAGTGAGGGCAGCTACCAGATCCCGTGTTGCTAGGCGAAAATGGTCTTAGGAGACCTTCCTTCGATTTAAAATTAAAGAAGATTGGCGTTTACAGATTTTGGAAAAAACATACAGGCTGCGAGAAAATGGTCATTTTTGACAAAATGTTTTTTTGATGCCAATCAATTCCATTCCTAAAAAGCCAGTAATTAAAGAAAACTGTTTTCATACATTTACTATGGAGAAAAAGTGAACTTTATTTACATTTTTCTGTCACGCTAATCAGTTCTGTTTCATTGAAGGATTATAATACGGTATGAAAATAGGAAAAGGACGAATTAGGATGACAGATGAATAAGAATAATTTTCTCCATAGTAAATGTATGAAAACAATTTTCTTTAATTTCTGGCTTTTTTGTACATTACCGAAAGTTGATCTCCAGTAAACTATTGATACTGGATAGAAATGGAATCGATCGACATAAAAAGAATACATGTAAATAAACTTTTTTCATTTTCATACAAATTGTATGGGGAAAGATTTTCTCGATTTATGGCTTTTCTAGCCGGAATTTTTTTTTGGTCCTATACAAGCATATGATCCTGGACAGGAATGGAATTGATTGGCATCAAAAAATAGTTTGTCAAAAATGACAATTTTCTCGCACCCTGTGTTTTTTCCAAAATCTGTAAACGCCAGTTTTCATTAATTTGAAATCGAAGGAAGGTCTCCTAAGACCATTTCCGCCTAACAACACGGGATCTGGTAGCTGCCCTTACTGACCAAAAATCTATTTCCACCCTGTGTACCTACATATTATTTCATATATATGTATTAGGTTCATACATATTGATACATAACATAATATAGGTATAATAATAGGTATTCGTCAGTAAACGCTATTTAATTTGTGTAACATTAAAAAAAAATATTTCTAATACTATAATAAAGTACTTAGTAGACGATTTTAACCGTTCTTGCATTGGAAGGCTTCACCCGCACAGTTTCTTATCACTGCAGCTGCACCCCATCCCCTCTTAACACTTAAAAAATACTAATTGGACCTCAGTTTAGCACTCAGTATACCTGTGCCTACCTGCGCGATGGATTGTGCATTTTCCTAACGTGGTGTTTATTTGACAAAGAAAAAATGAGTGAGGAACACAGTGACGAAGGACAAACTGACAATATCTAAACATATATACCTGTATGTGGTCATTGTAATCTCTTTAATCATTAATTATAAAAAATATATATATATTTTATAATTTTTTTATAATAAAGATTTATTTATTATGCGGACTAAGGTCGATTACACGCAATTGTTATAAATGGTATTGATCTCAATTTAATAAACAAAACGAATAATTTTGCTTCTGACGTCAAATTTCTACTTCTAGGTGTAGTTGCAACTTAAAGTTTATACGGAATCCTCGGTGCGCGAGTCCGAGTCGCACTTGGCCGGTTTTTTTTAATTAAACACGGAACTTTGACCTACACAACACCTATATTTTTTATTTTCCCTATCACAAACCTCCTCCAGTTTGCTGAGGCATTAGACGCCGCTATTCTAACAATTGACTTTGACTTAAAAAATGTAAACTTTCTGAGTGAACGTGAAATCGCATTTTACATTTTTTCAATTTACTCGAAATCTATATAAATTGGATACCGCCTAGTAACCGCAGGAACTAGATATAATCGCCGATATAAATAATTAGATATCGTAAGATTTTAGTAAAATAATATCGTTCAAATTTCAAACAAATTAAGGAGGGGGAAAATAAAGAAAAAGGGGTAATTTTACCTTTTCCATGCCAAAGACTTATTCATGCATTGGCACCGCGGGTGGCGTTGAGCCATAGACGGATTCATCCGTCACAAACCGCAGAGCAACATAGATCTTAATGAAGTCATGAAGTTCAACTTCAGTTTTGACACTTCGGTGACGTGGTGTCTGAGTGAAAGCGTTTGTATTTAACATGACGTAGAAAAGGTTAAAAGAGGTATTTTAGGGGTCGCAATAGTACAACAAGCTCCATAACCACCTAACTATGTATGTTTCATATAAATTAATATATTATTCTGGATTTGTGTTAAATTCTTATTCCACTGACATGTTTACTGTAATCATTTTTTTTATTTTTTTTTGTGTTCCATATTCTCTAATATTTTTTGAACCTATTGTTATATTCAACTTGACTTTTAGACATTTCAGACAATATTGTAAAATTCCATCATTATTTTTCAATTCTTATGTTTATTTTTGACTTGTACGTATTTTAAACAATAACCTGCCTGTTAGCATGTAAGGTATAACTGTAAGTGCTAATGTTAATGGTAATAAATAAATTGTATATATCGTCTAGTACCTATAAAACACAACTAGGTCGATTTGTGTAAAAAAAAAAATACTGCAGAGGCCGTAAAGTAAGAGATTGCAGGACGAGTTTGTTGTAGACCGGATTAAACAAGTCCTGCAATCTCTCTTCCGGCCGAGGCTTGTATAGTGCTTTTCTCAAAAATTGTGAGACAATATAAAAATTAAAATAACTACTAGGTAAATATTTAATAAGGAAAAAAATAATAATTTGCCACCTTTTTATTTTTTAAAGATGCCATTTGAATGAGCTATTCGAGCACCATGTTTAACCGCACATAAATATACATAGAAACTTAGAATTTGTTTTTTTTTTTTAATGTTGCAAGTATCTAGTGGTCGTTGGCTGTATGTAATTTTTCCTTTGTCAGTTTAGTGTTAGTACGCAAATTAAAAAAGTTAGAGCAGCGGACAATAATGTTTCGTTCATACTTACGCCATACATTACTTCACGGCCGCCGGCCAAGAAGTAAATGGGGGGAGCCGTAAACAGGAAACTTCATGTCTTCATTTCGTGACATAAATGCATACATTTACGATCATGTTTGAGAAAAAATACTTACTTACTCCTAAGTCCGATTTTACTAAAAGCTAAGCTAAGCTTAGCTACAAAACATGCTCTTAGTCGATTTATTACTTAATGAATGTTGTTGTTTGGCAGCGCGAGCTTACTGCAGCAGAAATAAGAAAAGAAACCATAGGACCTAAGGACCACCAGAGAGAATACTGCCAAAAGTGCCTGGATGTCGGCTACTATTGCGGGGACTATGCAAGGCTCTATGGAAAACTCTAGAACAAACAATATACTAAGCGCCACTTATACGGCTTATAATTAGCCAGCTAACCCGGAGTTATGTTATGGAATATGACGGCTAACTCCAGGTTAATTAGCTATCCTTAGTTGGCGCAAGTAGCGCTAAACGTAGTAGTAACGGGCGATTGAAATAATAAGGCCATATGCATCTCGCCGGGCAAGCATAATCATACGATCGTGTCGCTGTTCAAATAGTACGAGTACAGAGGGCCTACCACGAACATCGAAAATATAAACATCCTTATCATCTCTTCTGCGTCTCTTTTCGCTCGATCTTTGCAAATCTTTGTAGGAGATACCTAAAGAGTTTCAATTATTGTCATTCACGGATCACGGTAGGCCTTGCACATTGCAAATATTGCAATCAATCTATGAGCGAATGAATGATATGATTACCTTCTTAAATTGTTATCGTCTTTATTCTTTATAGTTGTTTGTATTTTTGGTTTAAGTTGGAAACACTATAAGACCAATTGGTGTGTTTGCTAAGTTATTCAATGTATCATAGAACATACATGTTTGTTAGTTGATTTGGTGTTTTAAAACATTTGATATTCTACCTTATCGTAATGAAGATAAAGTATACTTAGCATTAATCATTTAACATGTACGTAGTTTTTTTGTTTGTATTAAGGTAGGAAATCAAATGTATAAAAGCTAGAACCTAGAAATACGTTAGTTGTTAGTAACTAGGTATGGGAATACAGTCTGAAAACCACAGGCTGCAGTAATTTATTTTTATTTTATTTGCGTCCCTTTTTAGAATGAAAAAAGTATGGGGCATACTAATAAAATAAAAAATACAGCGGCCTGTGGTAGTCAGACTACAATTGGATCTTTTTAAAATTTTATGTTAAAATTAATTCTGAGCTAAGTCACAATCGTGTTCTTGATCTGCCGCCGCTTCCACTATACAATTAGAAACGCCTATCATTGGTAGATAAATCAAAATAATAAAACCTTACTAAAGTATTTCGTTAAAACGAAAGTTAATAGTAGAGGCAGGTGCACCACAGGGAAACATATTCGATTTAAGTTTGGTTGGCGAAGTCTAATTTCGATCATTAATGATTGAATTTAGATTCGACGATTAGAAAGTCTCAAAACTAACTCTCAACTAACAAGTATCACAAAATTAAAGTTAATACACTGATTTTTCAGATCTTTAATGAATCTGCCGAAATGTGATGTAATATTTGGCTCTTGTGTACACTTTGCCCTTAATTACCGGTCTTGTTATTAACTGGTTAGTTTGTAGTTGTAAAACGTTTTGTTAAGTTAGTGGGGTCGCTTTACAATACATAAGCATTCACTGATGTAAGTAGATACATTTATTTATTTTGTATAAAAAATAATATATTTATTCTCTTGTTTAGAACGATTGAACTGAGCAAATTTCTTTTCGTGATAGCGTAGTCAGGAGTTAAACAGCCTGTATACGAGTATAAGCACGTAGAGAATGTTTGCAACTATTTTCCATTAAGTAGATATAAATGTTAGGAGGATTATATCTTTGTTATTAGTAGTAACTGATTAGCAATGAGCGGAATTCTTCATAGCAAAAATCAAACTGTCAGAGGGATTGACCTAACTGTTTTATCGACTTATCGATGTTACGGAATAATATCGCATTAGGTATCCATAATCAACTTAAAAGATTATTCTGTAACATTTGATATCATTGATAAGCAACTTGTATGTCCATATTAAAATAAATCATGTCAGCGTCACATATGTCATTTATGTCACTTGAGTTTTCATGAGTGATTTCCGTACCGTGTTACTAAAATGGTTAATCCTAAAAGAAAAACAATAAAAAAATGGATACAGAAAGATTCTTCTCTTAATTTCAAAGAAGATTCTTCCACAATATATTGCTCTAAATGTGACGTTCATTTATATCAGCTCAAGAAACATTGTGTTGAAAGTCACTTAGTGAGTAAAACTCATTCGTCACAATGCTCAAAAAGTACGAGTTCAGACACATTCTATATAGATTTAATCATATTTTTAGTTTCGTGCAATATTCAATGGAAAAAAATTAACAATTATTAGATTTCGAATCTGTTATTTTGAATGAAGATTAGTTACCTACTCTTAGCAATATTTGTTTTTAATTTTTCATGAGAAGTTTCATATAGAAAATTTAAAATAGAAGTATTTTCTGTTTTATTCTTTACTATTATACTAAAATACAGTGGCGGTCAGCTAATTAGGGACACCGTTAATTTGTTTGTATGTATATCCAAAAGCCTGATTTCATTACTTTAACTTTGTTGTGAGAAATATTTATCGATAATTCGATAAAACAGTTAGGTCAACCCCTCTGACAGTTTGATTTTTGCTTTGAAGAATTCCGCTCATTGCTGATTAGTGATTACTTCTCTGAAGTCCCTAATCAATATTATTGAAAAAAAAACTAGGTGGTTAAATATAAACCTTATTTATTTAACAAAGTTTGTAACATGAGTTTCAGTGCGGACTGTACCTACCTACGCATGTAGGTACAGTAGGTACTCAGCCTAACTTGAGGCTCAATCTTAATTTATTAACTGTTGATTTTGCGGAGCAACTGATTTGTATCGTGGTAAAATATTTTGGAATGGTAGAAATAAACAAGCTGCATTGTAATACTTGGATTTGTTTTTAGTTATAACCATCCCACTTAACCTTACTCGTTCCTTATTTTCAAAAAGCAAGAACCGCATTCGTGCGGTTACTGAATTAACGTGGATGTGCAAATCCGGATATAACATGAATACCGCCTAGTCATCTCGATCCAACATAAAATAAATACTTAATATTCAGGTGTAAGAGCTACGGTGACATGGTAAACAGGTCTCACTCGACACGGCACTTTCAACACCTTCCTTATTCCGTTGAAGATAAAAATATATTAAATATTATACTTGAGAGGGCGCAGAGCGTCCAGTGGCGCCCTCATTGGGGGGTTGTGTTTTCTTATATTATAAACCTTTCCATTTATCTGCAACCCATGGCATTATCATTGTAGTCATATTCATTCCCCAACTTTTGGTCCATGCCACATAATTTCGATTTACTAATTTGTCCGATTTACTCGTTTGTTGTTCTTCCGTACCCAAAGGGTAAAATGGGACCCTATTACTAATACTCCGTTGCTCGTCCGTCCGTCTGTCACCAGGCTGTATCTCATAAACCGTGATAGTTAGACATTTGAATTGTTTACAGATTATGTATTTCTGTTGCCGCTTTAACAACAAATACTAAAAATTAAGAAAAAAATGGCTTTTCATACAACAAACGTGATTTTCCACAGAATATTTGGTTATACAGGAAGTCCCAGAACTGCCAAGCCACATTGACACCGGAAGTAGGTCACCACAAGAGGAACGTATCGCAGTTTAATACAATTTTGAATATTGAAGTTATTTGTTTGCATCGTTTCTAATTTTTTTTTAATCCTGGCAGCCAGTAAAAGTTGAAATTAAAGTTTTTGTGACTATTTAAACTAAGATTAATCACGTATTTTTCAGCACTTTACATTAGTTACTGACAAAATAATACTTTTTATTTGTAATTTACTTATTCATGATTTGATACGCAAAAAATAGTAACAGCTTTTCAAATGGGTGCTGGTACTAAAAATGTTAAGAAAAGGGGAAAAATACTCAAAAATATTTATTTCATACTACTGGGGTCATGTTTGCTGGTTATGTTCCTCTTGTGGTGACCTACCTCCAGTGTCACTGTGGCGTAAGTAGTTCACAACCTGTATATTCACTTAAAAATAAATAAATGAATGAATCAAATATTAAATTGACGTGATTTTTTTGCCGTTTTTATAGATTATGGTACGGAACTGTTCGTAAACGAGTCCGACTCGCACACTTTTTTCCGTTTAGGCGATAGAGCTAAAAGTAAGTAATATAAAACTATATCATATAGACGAAAAGTTGGAGAATTAGTAGGACTACAACGATTATAGTTGATACCATGGATTACAGAGAAAAGGAAAGGTTTATTAGAAAAGCATTCCCCCAATGAGGGCACCGCTAGATTCTCTGCGCGCTCTTAAGTCTCTTATTTTTTATCTTCAACGGAATAAGGAAGGTGTTGAAAGTATCATGAATTCATGAGACAAAATGATACTAAGGACAAGAATATGTACACTTTTTTGTGGGAATTGCTTTTGCTGCCAGGAGGTACTTATGACATGAGATACTGCCCAAAAGTCAATTTATTGTCAAAATTGACAGTTAGATATGAATATTTTTATTAGTAGAACATGTTTTTATCAATTTTAGGTTGTAGTTGCGGCGATAAACAAGATTCAACAGTAGACGACGTTAAATATGGAGACGGTACGGTGGATGGCGTGGCTCCCGTACACGCCTTCCCCAGTACGGACCAGATCTGGGGAATGGTGGGCACTATTTTGGCTCTTGGAGCGGTTTGGATGATATTTACAGTGGTACAATATAGATCCACTTAACTTTTATTCTGCTCTAATTCTATCTCTACTTATCTAATCAGTACCCGAAGCTTTGTTATTTTATGGCCTTTAAGCTTTTATCATAGTTTCAAACGAGAATTGTTCCCTGAAAGAATATAACGGGGCTACCATGTCTGATTGTCAAATAGCAAATCGTGCGAACGATTGGGACACATGTAGCTATGTTTAGTTATCGTAATTGCGACATTTTACCCTTAGTATTTATATTTACTGATAGAAAAAAATATAATAGCAGTCGCCTGATGGTGCCTGGGGGTGGAATTTAGCCTTACGGGCTCGAAGTCACATGTACAGTCAACCAATTGGAACCCTAGGCCAATAGAACCAAGTCAAAATGACAAGCAGTAAGAGATTTCTTACAATCTGATTTATGGCGTTACTAAAGACATAGTCCAGTCCTACAGTGGTCTAGGGCTGATTTAGAGCGTCCTACCCTCCAGTGGCGCCCTAATTGGGCTGATTGTGTTTCCTAATAAACCAATCCATTTCTCTTTACCCAACCTACTAATTCCCCAAGTTTTGGTCATTGGCATACGCCACTCGAGGGTCAGCCCCCTCTTAAGTAGACTCCCTCTGACAGACGAGACAAGATCAGGCAATATGGTCTCTTTTTGGACTCAACTTTACATTTTAGATGAAAAGAAGTCGCAAGACACTTTCACGCCCGCCACCAATCTTACCGCAGCGCGGCAGCGAATCGCAGCGACCAGTCTCCTCGACCCGCCCCGTCCTGGGCCAGACCGCTCAGCGTGAGAACACCCAACGTGAGACACACACCACAACCGGATGCAATAAACGTTGTAAATAAATTCAACAATTAATTAAACACGCGTTTCTAACAATATTACATTTATTTCATTTCCTTTTCATAGACTTTATAATATAGTATAATAATATAAATGTCCTCTCTTATATCATAGAAATAACTCTAAGTAAATATACCTAAATGGCAAATATGATTGTTTATAATCTTATAAACTAAAGATGGAAGCCCATAAGGGCGTATGCTAATACGCTATGCGCGCGTCACGTTAGCTTGGTTCCTTTTGTGCAAATTGTGTGACGCCGAAAAATCAGTTCCGTTTTTATAATTCATTAGTATAGAGAACAGCAGAAGTATACGTACACAATAAGATTTAGAGTTTTAGACTCGCCTTTCTTAACGAGCCTATCGCAGATGATAATAAGATATTTTTGCTTAGTTCTGTTGTTCATTTTAACTGTATAACATATGTATTTATGATTTACTTAAATGTAAATGAATATTTCAATATATGTACGACGAAATAACAAAAACTTATCAATCAATGTCAAACAAAATAAAAATCATGTAGTCCTTAAAGCATTACTTCCATTAGAAATCATCCTTAATTAAAACGACACTTTACGCCCAATTAGGGCTGCCATCCGTCCGGGTTTCCCTGGATTAGTCCTAGTTGGGAGCACGTCCAAGGAGCGTCCGGCCCGGATTTTTAAAACTGTCGGGGATAAACCCGGACATTTTTGGGTTTAACCCAGGAAAGATACGATTTTGACAGACATTAAATTATAATAGCCTGATTTTTTCAAATTACGTTAAAATGGGATATTTATATATGATATATGCAAAAATCCTACAAACTTTTCTTCCGGAAGTAGGTAAATAGTAAAAAAAAAAACTAAACTAAATCGATTTTTTTAACTGAACGATAGCAAATAGTTTTCTTGTATGTGAACATGACGACATATTTGTCTTCTATCTGTTAAAAGAGAAACCGAAGAAAACTTATTCAAGTAAAACCATTAAATCTATAAAATGTACGGCACGGGTGATAGATGTGTTATTTCGCTAGAAACAAATGTTAATAGGTAAAAACTGGTCCTGACCCATTTTAAACGGCTTAAAAAACATATATACATATAAATCTTACAACAAAAATGTTTGTAACATGTGAGTACATATTTGTGACGTTTAGCGTGTAACGATATTTTGTTGGATTTTGTTGCCTACTTAATACTAGACTCACGATATATCCGTTACGCTAAAAAAATTACCTATTATTAATTATTTCCCAAACTGTCAAAATTTCCATACAAGCTGTCAGTTCAATGACTGGATTAGTTCAGAACAATCCCTAGCAAAAGCTATATTTTTAAATTAAAAATTTATTTCTTTAGTGTCCGGGGAGAGACTGCGATTTTAATGAAACGTCCGGGTTTTTTAACTTTTTTGCCCGGTTTCGGCAATGTAGGAGATCGCAGCCCTACGCCCAATGCTTAGTAAGTATTATTAAACAAGTCAACCGTATCCTCGGACTGGATCCGCTGATACTCCTGCAGCAAGTACTTGTGCTCGTCGGCGACGCGCCCGCGGCTAAGCAGGTACACCAGGATGTACTGGTAGGGGAACACAGGCACATTGTGGCGCGCGAAGAACCGCAGCTTCACGCGCTGGATCACTTTCATGTCGACGAAGCAGTAGTCGGCGGTGCAGCAGCTGCCTGGGGTCCTGCAAGTTTTCACTGGTGTTCACTTCAGCCATAGACTACACAGACTGAAATAAGCGGTCGCGCTTCTATCCTAAATTAGTATGGGAGTGCAAGGTAAGTCTTAGACCATTTAACCAACTTTGAAGTTGAGTAAGGAAATTAGTACTTCCGAGCATAAACACTATAATATTTTAGTATGCTATAAGATTTTAGTTAAAATAAAAGACTTTAAAATAATAATAACTGATATTGTATATTGATAACTGTATTCGTGAGTTTCACTAAGAGTTTTTTATCATTTGATACTAACCTTGGATCATACGTTATAGGCTTTGCCTTCAAAGTTTTAAATATCATCTGATAATACTGCCTATACTTCTTCTTCATGATCAGCACAATCTGTTTGCCTTCAAACGGGTACTTTGAGCTTAGCGCCTGCAATTCCAGATGCCAGTACACCGCTGCCTTGGCTACTTCCACGCTTGTGTTGTCGATCTCAAGAATTTTGGGATGTTTCATCCATTCATACATGTTTTCCTGAAAAAACAATCTCCAGTATAACTTACACGGACGACTTTCGTTTAAGCTAATAAGTCTTTACGGAAAATGCAGTGTAGTTAAATAATGTCCGAAGTTTATATATATTTGGGTTCTTTTTAAAAATTAGGGAATGTTTCCTTTAAATAAAATGATCTACTTAACTTAAGGATTTAAGGCACTGTCCCCCCAGGGCCCATCAAAACTTTCCATACTGTATATATGCAAGCTGAAGAGCTAAGAGACTAATATACATACATTCAAAAAACTCTTGGAGCGGAAACTGTCATATATGAAGTTGATGTGCAGCAGCCACTTGCCCGTGGACAGTGCGCACACCATCATCCCCGTGAACGTGTCGTTGGGGAGCACAGCAATGAAGTGCGTGGCCAACATCTCCATCTTGGTGTTCTCGGCTACCACGCCGCCGAGCTCGTTTATCATGGCTACGATACGATCATGGTCCTGAAGTAACATAATGTTTGGGAACAATCTTATTCAGTATTACAGGAGGGTACTACAGTCGGGTTTTATAAATTGAGGCATTAAGCAATAGAGCCTAGAGTATTTCTACTTACATGTATAAATTCTGACAGCATGAATACATTTTTATTGCACGTACATATCAAATTCTGCTTTAATTTCCATGAATCCTCAGACGTGCCGCTGGGCGAGTTATAATCAGTATCTAGAACAGATGAATATATTAATTTGGCTGTAAGAAAACAACAAAATGGTTTTTTAGACCAGTTGTTTGCAAACTTTGCAAATAAATAGCAATCAGCAAAGCCATATTGACTAAATATTGATATTAATTTTATCAGACTAATATACAAGACAAAAGGAAATTTTTTGAGAGGCATAATTGCAAATTGAAGGAGCTGTATATGGCTTGCGAGTCGCAACTTGCTAACCACCAAATTAACCCTGACTCTACCTACTAAACTACTAACTAAACTCTTACCTGAAATCTCATCATGCCAGCACTTGAGCCGACTAGTGGCCTGTAGTTTGTCCTTAATTGGACTGTAGCTGCTCACTTTTTTCTTCAGTCTATAACTCTGGATATATTTTCGGAAAGGCAAATAATTTGAAGTTTTAGCTTTGCTTGTTTCAAAGAATTTACGAAAGCTAACTTTTTTTGGAGTACTCTGATTGCTGAAAGTCCTACACAAAACAAAATTATTATGTTTAATTTGGTTAGCTTGTAAGCAATATTTTCGATTTACTGTGGACATACGTAAATAACAACATACACACGAAATATTTTTCTAGATTTAGATAAAAGATGTACAATGAGCAGCAAAAGTTATTAGGTTCACAAAGTGTTCAAAATAATTTAATAAAAATAATAATTTACACTTTTCCAAAAGCCAAGCATTTTTTGCTACTGACTGTACAATCAAACATGCTTATTTTACAAGCTTTTATTTTGCAAAGTATGTTAGTTAGTCTGTTTGGGTCAAATCTTGCAAGCTGAATTTAGACCCCTATTTTGAATATAACAAAAGTTAACAATCTAGAACTCTTTAGTATTATAGGTATAGATTGAAATTGAAGTTTGAAGAAATCTTACATGTTACTCAAGTGTTAGTCAATAAGCCATATAATTAGCCCCATCATGCCAACATTTGACAGTATACACTCACGCATTCAGACTCATTACTTTTAAGGGACTTGAATTAGGTGTATCATTTTCTTCAATCTTTTTGCAATCAATCTCCTGATATATGTCTTCAACAGACCAACCTATCTGGCGGCGCACAGCTTTTGGCTTTCTCGTCTTTTCAAACATTGGGGGAACTCTATCCACGCAATCCACATCTGTGTCAGTCATTATAAGGTTAAATTTAAAGTGAACAACTCGCAGGTGTTCTAAGTATGCCAATTTTTCTGTATGAATTTCATGACAAATGGGGCAAACTAAATGATGCAATTTTACATTGAGTGTGCACTTATTAAAGTGTGAGACATAAGAATCATATTTATCAAACTTATCATCACACAGAACACATGAGATTAATAAAGGTAGGGGTTTTTCTGGAGTGGTGGAGATCAGCCGGGTAGTGTCTGACGGAGTCACATCAGTTGCCACTAGAGTCTCACTGCTACTGGATCTCTGTAGTTCATTATTCTCAATGCTGCAAATGACGCGACATGAATGTGCTCCCAAATTGCTGTGCGATTGATTACAGTACACGCATATGATTGAGTCTACATCACTATCAGTTTCGTCACTAACATCCAAGCTTGTACCCCCATGAGTTTCTTCTTTAATGACATTCTGGACATTTTCACCCTCCACAGATTTAGCATGCATATGGAACTCTTTATTTAAAAAGTCATTGTATTCAAACACTCCTGGCCTGTCTGTCTTTTCGTCTGAAAACAAAAGTTTATATAATATGACAATATATACTACATAACTACATCTGATTTCAGATTTATACTTTTCCACAGAAACATTAGGAATAATAATAATAAATAAATAAATATTGTGGGACAATCTTACACAAATCGACCTAGTCCCACGGTAAGCTCAATAAGGCTTGTGTTGTGGGTACTAGGCGACGATATATATAATAGATAGTTACATATGAATACTTAAATATATAGAAAACATCCATAACTCAGTAACAAATATTCGTGATAAACACACAAATAAATGCCCTGACCAGGATTCGAACCCGGGACCTCCTGCTTCGTAGGCAGGGTCACTACCAACTAGGCTAGGAGGCCGTTAATTATGAAACATGTGTATAATAGGTATTGAATGTGTCTTTCTAAGGAGTATGGTTCCTACCTGGGGATTTCGGTACTAACGAATTAATCCTTTCACACTGGAGTTTAAACAAGTATGCCGTACTCAAGTTCTCTATACAAGTTGAGCAGACGCGATCAGAAAAACCATCACCTTCAAAAATCTGCAATAAACATCCTATGAGATAAGTGTGGAACAGTACTTGCTTTTCTACAATTTTATGTCGTTACTTATTAACTCTTGACACCCACTGGGTCACCCAGTTTTAACCGTGCTTATGGAGGTGTTAAAAATTAACGATTGGCGTACAACAAAAATATATTTGTTTCTTACCTGAATGTTTGCGAAAGACATAACCATTTCAGATAACTTAATAGATTCATCTTGCTCATATATGGAGCAGAAATCTCCAAGTTTCAAGCAAAGCCTACACTTATGAAAAGGTTTATCCATATTTACTGTTTATTTATAGTTCTCCCACATAACACAGCTCATATCTCATCATGTTGATCACTCTACAGAGTGGAGAATTAGGTTCACGATTTTTTTCTACAACTTAAAGACTAAGTAAACGTTTATTATTATTAAATTGAGTAACTGCTAACTACTCTACTGTACATACTTAATTTTATTGTCCGTCTCCATCACGTCACCGTCGCCTACAAGCATGGCAGTTATTTCGAAATCATGACAGAAAAGAAGGTTCGTTTTCGTTTTACTTGTGAAAACTTTGGTTGTCAAATTATACCCTCCATACACATGATCAAATATTGATAATTTCGTCTCTTTCCTTGAGAAATAGAACGAATCAACCTTGATCAATGAATGTGATGCAAAGACAACGCGATAACAATATTAATAATGTTGTTTCAAACCAGGAACTGACTATAAACGTGTATACTGAACCTAAAGTGGCGCATCACATCACAAGAATGAGAGCGATGAAAATACGTTACGTTGAATGCAGTATGGCTTTAGCGCCAAAAGCCCGTCATTCACGGCACGGCAGTCCGCCGGCACTCCGGCATGGCTGGATGTAGCGGACACACGGTGTGCAAGTGGCCCAGCCTGGCAGTCCAATTCGCACTTATTCGTTGTAAGATGCGCAGCGCTGCGTTTTAGCGCATACACTGTACTCGAATTAAAAAATGCCGCCATCTCTTAAGTCATTTTTAATAATGAATAATTAATATTTTTTGCATTGCCGCATTTCTCAATTGATTATTACCGTAATTTAGTGCAATTCGGACTGCAAGGAGGTGGGCGGAGCTAGCAGGATTTTGCCGTACGGCACGCATCCGGCAACGACATTCACGATGCTATATTACATGCCGGAGGTGCCGGCGGACTGCCGTGAATGAGGGGCTTTAGCGCTTTAGCCTATCCAATAGAAACAAAGAAGATTGTCAATGTTAATTGTCAATCGGGTCCGGTGGATGCGCGACCCGAGAAATGACGACCTAGGAAATCGCGTCCACTTTTTTGGACCCGAGTTACTGGGTCGTTAATTCTATGCCGTGTTTACATGCTCGGGCTCTCGGCCGAATGATTCGGCCCACCCTAGTACACGCTCATTCGAGACAGACTATATAGATTAAGTTTAAGCCAGACCATAGACAATTTAAGCTTTTTCAGGTAGTTTCAGTGAGTTAAACTGTGTTTTAAATAGCTTTGGTTATTGAAACCATTTAAGAGACTTTTTAAATAGCTTCACCCGAAGTGAAATTATTTAAGACACCTTTTAACTCAACCAAACTACCTGAAAAAGTACTTAAATTGTCTCTGGTCTGGCTTATGTTTTCTCTATATAGTCTGTCTCGAATCATCGTGTACTAACATGGCCGAAACATTCGGCCGAGAGCCCGAGCATGTAAACGCACGGTTAAACAATAGTCTGACCGTGCGTTTACATGCTCGGGCTCTCGGCCGAATGTTTCGGCCTCAAACCAATGATTCTATAGACCAGACAACCAAGTAATAATACCACTACCGAAAGAGATGACATTATGCTAATTTAAATAAGAGTGACAAAGAAAAAGATACATATTTTTTGTCTTTGTCATAGTTTCACTTTTTCACCACTGCCACAATCGAGTTTGTGGCAAACAAAGAAGTAGTTGATATGTCAAACTCATTAGTGCGCATATCAAATTATCCTGATTTTATCATAAATATCCTATCTCCTGTGAAACATAGTGAAAATCGGAGTGTTTAGTGTTTGAATTTCAAGTACACAATGGTAAATTGTTCTATATTGGGCTGTAAAAGCCGCACTGAGCAAGGAAATGAGAACATAACCTTTCACACGTAAGTATCATGTTTTTCAATTTTCTCTAACTCAATATGTAATGATAACATTGTACAATTAATTTACATTCTAGACCTTGTAAATTTAAACGATTTCAACGGAGATAATACGATAATTAACAAAAATTTAATCAACATTATATGTAGAAATATCCGACCAAATTCAGTAGATCATGTATTGTGAGCTGTCAGCCATCTTAAAACGGGTTTTCAATTTGGCTGCATAGCAATCCTGTTAGGGATACCAGATCAAAACAGGCATAATTAAGGGGAAAAATTTGACTTAGTTTAGGAAAATTGATCCAATTCACAAAAGCTTAAAATTGAAATGTGTAACTTTTGTTTGAGTCACAAATGTCTTTTATTTATAAAAATGCAATATTTAAACAAGAAATTAATGAAAATAGCCCTGTCAGGACCCATGTGCTACTGAATAGTATGTAAGACCAATATATACCATGGATGCAATAAACTATGACTATGACTATAACTATGAAGATGCCTGTTCCAGAACCGGAATGTTTAACAGTAATAGGTATTTTGATATCATAAATGTGTGTACCATTAGATGATAAATTTATGTGTAAACAAATAATGTTATTCGACACGTGTATGTAAACTGTCTATTTTCTAGGTTTCCGCAAGACGAGGCTATACGCAATTCTTGGTTAGCGGCTACTGGACGACAAAATTGGCAGCCAACTAAGTACAGTCGTATTTCGAAAGCCGTATTTACGTTAACAACGCTACTGTGTTATTTTTATATAAAAAGAAATGATTAGCAACATTTTTGTTTTAATTTTCATCTTATATAGACACCCTCTTTTCGAATTTTAAGATAACCTATAATTTACGTAGCCATCAAGGTACAAAATTAGAATTTCAGAAATATAAGGGTAATTTCTGTCAACATGGCAACACTTATTTTTGATCTACTTTATCTCTGTCCCTTACGGGTGTACGCTACTGTCTAGTCTATAGAATCATTGGTCTGAGGCTAAGGAAGTGAACGAATGACAGCCGGTAAGTTGCCAGAGTCAAATTACAAATAAGGACTCCCATGTATGGGCATGTCAGATATAAAGGGTGGCATTGACTTTCCAACATTAAATTCATTATCTACGCACATATCATTAGTGCTCATGCAGTATGGGGATGCACATATTATTAGTAGTCATGGTTCACCTATGGCGTTCAAAAACCATAGGTGAACCATGAAATGACCAGCATTACCAACCAGCAGAATTAACGGAACTGTAATTTTCATATTAAGTACCTCCTGAAAACAGTAGGTAGATCTAGATTATGAGTTCAAATTTGGAACAGCTGTCAAATTCAAGTGGATGTCTATTCTAGATTCGAAATTCCGCCATTCCGAACTGTCATTTGTTTGTTGGCTTTTTAGTTTTGTTGATTATAAATCTATTCTGATGATAGTGTAGGAACTGTAGGAAGTGTAGGTTGGAGAGAAGAGAAAGTCCTGATGGTTGTCTACTAATTGAATGAATTTATTTACAGAATGTTCCTACTTATATACAAATTAACAATTAATAATAATTACGGTGTGAAAGAGATATTTTACAATGAGAAAGAGATAGCGCTACTTGGTCGCGAGACGTAAGCGCGGGTGCGCGGGGGGAGGCGAGCGCGCGCATGCGCGGGAGCGGTCGCTAAAATAAACGCGCGCCTAAATGCCCGTCCTTTCCTTGGATCGCCAGAACACACCCCCGAGCACGGACGCACCCTCAACACTCTGCACCTGATTTTCGCCACTTTTTTCTAAGAAAAAAGATCGTCGTTTATCGCCCGGCAGCCGCCGGAGGGGAACACCACCGCAGAGCCGAGATACCACGTCGTTTCGACCGCCCGAGCCGCTAAATCTAGCCCGGCTCCGCTAACACGGTTCCACCGGGCGAAATTTCGCGGCAAGGACAACGGTCGGAGGCGTGATGCGTCGCGGACTGTTCTAGAAACAGAAATGGACAGCCATTCGCCGAAGCCGCTGAAGCCCCGCCCCACTCACGAGCGGAAGGGATCTGCGAACAATCTACTACCGACGGAAAAAAGCATCGTTTCGGATCGCTCCGAAATTGAGGGTACGCACAGAAATGCGCACCCGCAACTACCCACCACCGCTGCGAGCCTCGCGAAAGCGGACTTCGCAGCCATGGGACACGAAGCCCGCGCAGAGCGCATCAGGCTGGCCTTTCAGTGCGCTGACGAGTACTACGCCTCGACACGCGCAGAAAGGGAGCTCAAAACACAAGAAGAAGCACAAGTAGCACAAGAACGCCTCAAAAACACCATCACGGCCAACCCGTCGACTCCCGATGGCACAGAAGCCCCCCTATCGGACGAGGCCTTCGATCTTGCTAAGATCGAAATCGCACGCCTGATAGAGGAGGGTGTAATGCCACCGGGCTCGATAGAAGTGATGGAGCAATTCAGCCGGGTCATGGCGTACTCGCAGGGGCAACCCGTGGAGTTGACACCAGCGGACTACGCCTACCTCGACTACATGGAGTCACTCCCAACCCTCTGCCAGAGGAGCCCGCTGCCATCAAAAAGAAAGCCGTCCACCAGCCCAGAAGCCGTGCGGGACACCATAAAACGAGCCTGCACGAATATCTCGCCGCCCACCGACCCAAGGCTGCGCCGCCGCGACGCCCCCGCCGCGTTTGCGCCCGCGTTTGTGCCCGCGTATACGCCCGCGCGATCCGCATCGCAGCCCGCACCCGCGTGGCACCCGCCAGTGCCCGCACCCGCGACAGCGCGACTTATGTCCGCGCCCGCGACCGAATCTGCGCGATCCGCACCCGCGCCCGCGCAGCCCACGAGCGCGACAAACTCCTACGCACAGGCCACAGCCCTCCCTTCGGGCGCAGATGGCAACCCAGCAACCACTATCCAGACTACGAAGCCCATCAGACAACAAAAGTACCCGCCGATTGTTGCAGAGTTCCTGCCGGACTGGCCTTCGGTACTGGCCGCCATCACCGAAAAACTGGGCACGACCCCTTCACCAAACCCATGGGGAAAGGGGTCATCTTCACGCCCGAGACCGAGGACGAATACCGTCTGATCGTCCGATACCTCAGACATCTCGAGGAAGAGGCGACCAAGGTCGCCACAAACCCAGCAGCCACCGAGGAGGAGAAAAGAAAAGCCGCAAAGCCCGTATACCACGTATACGGGCTTAACGAGGAGAAGAAGTTTAGTTTTATCAGAGGCCTCCCAACCTACACTCCCCCAGACGCCATCCAGGAGGACCTGAAGACAAAAGGATACCCCGTAGACTACGTAAAGCAGATCAGCGCAAGAGCCGGTCGCCCGGGCTGCATATACTTTGTGCAGATCGCGGGGACCGCCCGAGACTTTGCGAACATCTACGGGGTCACCGAGATACTCCATATGAGGGGAGTGAAGGTGGAGGCATGGCGAGGGAAGAAGGACCCGGCGCAATGTCACCGCTGCCAGGGCTTCCGCCACTCCTCCCACGGATGCTACAGACCACTGGCGTGCGTCCGCTGCGCGGGACCGCACGAGGCGAACCAGTGTCCGAGACCGCGACACGAGAAGGCCACCTGCAAAAACTGCGGAGGGCCCCATCCCGCCAACTTCAGGAGCTGTCATGTGTTCCGGAAGGAAATCCGGAACAAGAAGGCCGGAAGAGCCGCCTTCTCGGCTCCGACCCGCTCGGGCCCCCAAACCCGCGCCTCGTTCGCCCAACCCACGGTGGACGAGTCGGCACCATCAACCCTGATGGCGCCGGCCAACCCCCCCTCACAACGGGGGGCTCGCAGAACGAGGCAGACAAAGGAGTCCGGCAACCAGGAGCGAGCACGAGCAGCAGCAAGCAGCCCGCAGCCACCCAAAGAAAAGAGGAAGACGAAGAAGAAGAAGAAAGCCTCAGCCGCAGCCCCCACAAAAACTGCAACAGAGAACGCCAACTCCACACCGCCACCTCAGACCATCGCCGAGCTGGCCGCAGTGGTGACGAAGCGCGCCACAGCGGTCCAGGAGCTGCAAGCCGCCTTCGCCAACTTCACCACCAAAGAATGAAGTTGGACGGACCCGCGCTCGCTCCACAAGGGAATGAGCAAATAGAAAATTAGCTGATGGCCCAGCCACCAGCACAGCCGCCAAAGAGCCTCAATAAGAGGACGAAGCAAAGCCCCGCCGTCGTTACGGGCGGCGATTTGAAACCGCCAAGGCCCCGAAAAGGGAGGAAAGGCGTCCCATGCCCCAGAAGGGGGTATTGGAAGAAGTGTCGACTGCCCGTCCTTTCGCCGTGCGTCCGCCGTGGAGTAAACATCGTGTCGCCGCTGCGCCGTCGTCCTCGATCCGCTGCGTCTGGCTGCTGCCGTTGTTGAAGACGAAGATCACTGCGACGATGATGCTGCACTTCACGTTGATAAACTTTCCTTGTCAGGACAATCAAAACTGCCCTTTTAAGTGGCAACGCACACGTCATATCGATCAATAAATATCTCTGTTTCTTGTCGATACACGAGAATCAATCACCATCTGTGTTTCTTGTATATGCACGTGAGTCGGTCAATCGGTATTATCGGTAATATTAAATAATAAATGATGATGATGATGTACACCTACAATAGAATTCATGAGAAATTGAGAGAACTCCTCAAATTTGAACGGCATATGCATCATGAATATGATTTGAGGGTTTCCTATTTAAGGAATTCAGGGAATTCTTGAATTTTAACGGGACGTGCATTGTGGTTAAAAGGTTTTCATAATTAACTTGGGCATTTACGGGCATTTTCAGAAACAAGTACACCATTTTAAAGATAATGGGTCCTCGATTTTCCATACAAAAAAAATGCAAGTTTCGGCCCATACAAAATGTATAAAATAATTTTTAAGAAAAAAAAACCGACTTCATTTGGTTCCCGGTAAAAGTGAAATTTTGAATTTGTTTGAGTTAGCCAGTTTACTTCACAAATATCCAATACACCGCACGTGTACGATTGAAAATTGAGGAGCTTTCTTAATGTCCCAGGGCTTCCATCATTACATGTGAAGTATAATCAAACGGAACTCCCTTGTATAATAAAACAAACAAAATAACAATGTGTTAAATTGGATGACAGACTGTAAATTATCGAGCAGTTTCAATATGCCATCCCTGATTATCAACATCAGGTCCACTCCAGCAAAATGATGGCCACAGTAAGAAAATGCCTAAACTAATTATGAACACCCTCTAATCACAATCAACGTGCCGTTCAAATTTGAGGAGTTCTCTGAATTCTTCAAGAACTCCATCATCAGAATAGAAATCAAATCAAAAAGATGAATGACACAACTAGGATAATAAGTAGAGCTAGGTTTATCGACCAGTTCCACTTTGCCATCCCTGGTCTTCATGATCAGGTCCACTTCATCAAAATGTTGGCTCCCCCAAAACAATGTTTTAGTTACTTAAGGAAACCCTCAAATCAGAATGCATGTGCCGTTAAAATTTGAGGAGTTCTCTCAATCAAAATAGAACTATAATCAAATAGGACTATCTTGAAGGTATATCTTTACAAAGAAAAGATGAATGTCTCAAATCGGATGATAGAGCTGGAAATTACCAAGCAGTTGCACTTTGTCAGCCCTGGTCTTCATCATCAGGTCCACTCCACCAAATTGATGATGTTCGTAAAGAAATGCTCGAGTGCCTTAAGAAACTACCCAAATCATCATGCATGTGCCTTTCAAATTTGAGGAGTTCCCTCAATCAGTTCCTCATGGATGCCATCATCAGAAATTGATTTTGAAAAAAACGGGACAAACCTGGAACCATCTATTTTCAGACAAAAAAATATTTTTTTAAATCGGATGATAGTCCTGGGAATTACCAAGCAGTTCCACTTTGCCATCCCTGGTCTCCATTATCAGATCCACTCCACCAAATTGATGATTTTAGTAAAGAAATGATCGAGTTTCTTAAGAAATCACCCAAATCAGCATGCATGTGCCTTTCAAATATGAGGAGTTCCCTCAGTTCCTCATGGATCCCATCATCAGAAATCGATTTTGAAAAAAACGGGACCAATCTGGAACCATCTACTTTCAGAAAACAAACAAATTTTTTCAAACGGTTCAGTAATGACGGAGTTCTGAGGAATAAATAAATACAGTAAAAAAAATAATAAAAATAAAAATAAAAAAAATTCAGACGAATTGAGAACCTCCTCCTTTAGAAATATTGAACTCGGTTGAAAATGCGTTACGAAACTGACAAAAAAAAGGGACACTCTTTTTCTTTTTTAAAATCAATAGTACTCGTGATTCTGGTTAATTTAAAAACCCAAAACTTCCTATATTTGCAAAAAAAAGGAAATGGTACACTTTTGTTGATAATGCCCTTACACACATTCTAAAGCCGTCATTTCGCTGGAGTGGACCTGATATTGAAGACCAGGTATGGCATTGTGTGTGTATGTCAGTGCCCCCTGATAATGTACTTTAGCGCTTCAATCTTTGCATCTTTGAACAATAGGGCATCTTTGAACAAAAGGTGTTTGACAGCAAAATTCAAAGAGTTAAAGGATAAAACTAGAAAGCTTCGATTGATTTCAGCTGTTTTATCGGAGCTGGATAAGTCCGTAGGCAAGGTGGTGGAAACTCTGCACAGTGCGGGCCTGTTGGACGACGCCATCATCGTGTTCACCACCGACAACGGCGGCCCTGCAGCCGGTTTCAATGACAACGCGGCCTCCAACTACCCTCTACGAGGGGTGAGTACAGATAATGATTTCAACATTTTCAGCTGTGTTATTGGAGCTGGGTAAATGCGTGCGGTTAAATTCGAAGATTCACCTAAATACCATATTTTATGATGAGATTGATAAACCATGCACAGTAGGGAACTATGTTTTATGAAATCTTTTATTTGCAGGTGAAAGCCACACTATGGGAAGACGGCGTGCGGGGCGCCGGGTTGCTGTGGAGCCCGCTGTTACAGGCGCGCGCCCGCGTGGCTCGCCAGCTGCTGCACGTCACCGACTGGCTGCCGTCCCTCGTCAGCGCAGCCGGCGGAGATGCTAGGTACAACATGTATCCCAGGGTACAGGAGGCGGCGTGCAGGGCGCCCTGCTGCTGGGGCCCGCTGCTGCAGGCGCGTTTGCCCGCCAGCTGCTGCACGTCACCGACTGGCTGCCGTCCCTCGTCAGCGCGGCCGGCGGAGATGCTAGGTACAACAACATGTATCCCAGGGTACAGGAGGCGGCGTGCAGGGCGCCCTGCTGCTGGGGCACGCTGCTGCAGGCGCGTTTGCCCGCCAGCTGCTGCACGTCACCGACTGGCTGCCGTCCCTCGTCAGCGCGGCCGGCGGAGATGCTAGGTACAACAACATGTGTGATGGTTGCCGTGAGGACAGCCACACATATCCCTCGACCTGAAGGGTTGTGCGAGGGTTTCCTGACTAACTCAGGGTTTAGAGGATAGGGTTAAGTTAAACTCTCAGTGACTCTAATATAAATGCGGGTCTTTTATGCCCCTTTATTAACTTAAATGGTTAGTGCCTACTTTATAAGTACTAATATTATAATTCTACGGTCGCGAGGCCCGGGCCTAGGAATTGGTGGTACGTTCCCCCGAGGGGGGAAAGGGTTTCAGGAAGGTAGGTAGGATAAGCTCACTGGCCCATGCGTTGCTGCACACACGGCCCGGCGCGAGCTCGTTCGCGGGGGTACGGTCGGGATAGCTTACGGGCCTATGCGTTACGTGCACACACGGCCTCAGGCAAGCCGGAGCGGGGTAGGAGGGGGGAAGGGTCCCTCGGCACCATGCGTTATAGCACACACGGCCTATAAAGGACCCGGGGTTCCAACCCGGGACGAACGCGTTCTGCACACACCGCCACACCGGGTTGGGGGACGCAGCCGTTGTTCTCAGCGCGGGCTGAGAGCATCGACTGCTGGCTCTCGTCGGCGCGCACGGGGTTTTATCGCTACGGCGCGCGTCGTGGGTGGCCGGTCGCGTCGTGGGCGGTCGGCTGCGCGGTGGGGATGTCGCCGCCGCGCTCCGCCGGCCGCGCCCCGCTCCCGGTGACGTCGCGGGTCGTGACGTCACACATGTATCCCAGGGTACAGGAGGCGGCGTGCAGGGCGCCCTGCTGCTGGGGCCCGCTGCTGCAGGCGCGTTTGCCCGCCAGCTGCTGCACGTCACCGACTGGCTGCCGTCCCTCGTCAGCGCGGCCGGCGGAGATGCTAGGTACAACAACATGTATCCCAGGGTACAGGAGGCGGCGTGCAGGGCGCCCTGCTGCTGGGGCCCGCTGCTGCAGGCGCATTGGCCCGCCAGCTACTGCACGTCACCGACTGGCCGCCGTCCCTCGTCAGCGCGGCCGGCGGAAATGCTAGGTACAACAACATGTATCCCAGGGTACAGGAGGCGGCGTGCAGGGCGCCCTGCTGCTGGGGCCCGCTGCTGCAGGCGCGTTTGCCCGCCAGCTACTGCACGTCATCGACTGGCTGCCGTCCCTCGTCAGCGCGGCCGGCAGAGATGCCAGGTACAACGTTCTGTAACGAGAAATGTAGGTACATCCTCATGCTCTGAAAGTGGATGATTGTTTAACTATGAAATGGAAGCGACTTTTTCGAATTGGCGATAAGTTTAATTGTACCTACTTTTCGTCTTCGGAACCGTAACCGTTTTAGAATTGACGATAAGTTTTTAAGTGTAGGTACCTACTTTCCACGTCATCTGAATGAAAATAAGAGAGTTCAACTTCAAAAGGCACTCATTTCGAACTCGTAGGTACCTATACTTCAGGCATACTGTTATCAATTTATTTTGATTGTATTATTGTATTCCTCCAGCCAGTTGAAGAACATTGACGGGCTAGATTTATGGGACGAGATGTCCAAGGACCAGCCGTCTAAGCGGACATCCGTGCTCCACAACATAGATGACGTGGATGGACACCACGCCATTACTGTGGACAATTGGAAATTAGTTATAGGTAAGTAGAACTTATATTTTATTAACCGCGGCACTTAGTCTTAATCACAAAACAATCTCTGTTCGGTGGTCTTAATCATTATGAGTACCCGTATATTCGTTCGATAAAAGGATGAGAATCCAGATATCCAGAATCAAGCAATCTTCAATAAATAATAAAGGGTATTGACAGACAGACAGAGAAACAGAGAGACGGAGGGACAACATCACAACAAGATGATCCTATAATGGTTCCCTTTCGAGGTACTCTAAATTAGTGTCGTTTGAGTTCACTTAGGTATTTTTCCTAATGCCAAATTGTGTAGGTAGGAATACACGCTACAGATGTAGCGTATATTCAGGTATTTTCTCGGAAACGCTCATATTTGTCATGCTACTTCAATCGACCTCGGTATTTTTAGTACTGACACTGACTGAAATAGCATGACACGTACGTAGGCGAATACGAGCGTTTCCGAGAAAATACGAGGGCAAAACATTATGCACTACATCTGTACTTAGTAGGTACTTATTTGCGATTTTTTTATAACTGCTCCAGGATCGCCATACAACAAAGCGTGGGATTCGTGGTACGGGCCGGACGGCCGGAACGGCTCGTACACCATGGACGCGGTGTACGCGGGCAACGTTGGCCGCATCCTTAGCAACATGGGCCTCATGCCGACGAAAGAAAAAGCCTACCTACTCAGGCAAGTAAAAGTTATACGTACAACTGCTTTAGGATCGTAAATTGGAAGAGATCACCATGTGCCTCAAGCCGCTGAGGTAGAAAGCCGGGTTACGTAGGAAACTACTTAATCGATAGACTTATCTTTATCTCTAGACTAATAGACATACCCATAGGATAGGATACGTAGACCAAGACTAAATATTGAAGGGAAGCGTCGTCAGTGTCGTCACTATCTATTAGACAGCTATTAAGTTAGGTATTTTGAAATGGATGTCTCTAAGATCTACTGGTGCTAACCCATGCCCAATCTAGCGATGCCCCAATGCCTAACTTTTCTTTATCCGAACCCAATTTTTGATTTATTTCTAGGGAAGCTGCCACCCTGAAATGTAACAGCGTGCCGGAGGTGCCGTGTAAGCCACGCGGCTTACAAAATCCTTGCCTCTTTAACATTGTCAGCGATCCGTGTGAACGGGTCAACCTGGCCAGCGAGTAAGATACCAACCACCACAGCCTATATACATCCTACTGCTGTGCACAGGCCTCCACTGAGCTTAAACTGAACCTAAACTGAATCGCGCTAAGACGTCATAGGTTGAATAAAACTTCTCATACATCTTTGAATTTATTCGCGGATGTTATGCAGGTTTCCTCACGATGTTATCCTTCACTGAAAAGCCACAGGTAAATATTCGTATCAAATGCTAGGTATATCGTACCTACACGAGTTCCGGTCATCTAGAACTTTAACATTTGATACCAACAGACATTATTAGGCACTTACAACATAGAGGCACTTACAACATACTTTGAACAATACCGCAGCCTTATTTTATACCGTACAATTTTTTTCAGCCTTTGGAGTTGGACAAGCCCTTCGCGAAAGGCGTCACTCTTAAGGCAGCTAGAGCCCAGCTTTTGTAAATAAGTGCTAGGTGTAATCAATTTTATGTATATTTCTAATTCCGTGTTGTTTTTGCAGAAACCCAGAAATCGTGGAAAGGCTTCTAATAAAACTTCGCGTGATGACTGATACGGTCGTGCCCCCGAGTAATAAGGAGGACGACCTTCGAGGGGACCCCGCAAACTGGGGGCGCATGTTTACCAACTTCGGAGACTATGAGATGGCTAGTAGTGGGTCACAAACGTGTTCATGAAACTGTGTTCATGCCATGGAAGATTAAACCCAGATAACCAATGAAATCTATTGAACATCGCCTTTCGCCAAAATTCTGGCAATTTCGTGGCGCTAACGCAGCGTGTCCCAATTGTATTCGCAGCGACCACCGCTCCACCTTTTGAACGGAAGTCAAATTAGACTATTCGTGACATCAGCTGGCAATAGCCTGAATTGCAATCGCTAAAATGCCTCATATTTTTTTATCAGACTGTGGATAACCCCAAAAAAGGATTGTTAGATACATATACCCAGATATATGTGTAGAGCTACAGCGCACTAGCGTTTGGTTAGCCGTGATGTGGCTGGCTGAAGGGGTATGCGATCGACCCACAGAGTCCCCAAGCCGTGTGGCCTGCCCCTGCCACATGACTACCGGAGCAGTTTACGATCGGCCGCAAGCCAGTGCGTTGAGATCATACGGTTTCGTACAATATAGTGCTATCATCAGACCCCGTTATCAGTGGTGAAAATTTATTGAAACGAGGGTTGCCAAAATTACATGAAGTCTGAAATCCTTAATTCGCCTCTTGTACATAACTTCGCCTGTGTACATTGTAATCTATGCAAAACACATGACAAGTAATATATTTGTGGTTAAATGAAGTGAAACAAGCAGTTTCAATTTTAAATATAAAAACCCTCATATATCCTTATTTCGCCTCTGTTTCCCAATTTCGCCTAGTGTAATAAAATAAGATTAAGAAAATGATGTATATACTCATTTGAAATTGTACGCGTTGAATGACCTTACTTGAATTTTACGATTTATGGTTACGTTTTTAGGATAGGTAGTTTTGCCAACCCTTGGTTTCAATGAGTTTTCACCACTGATAACGGGGTCTGGCTATCATATATTTTGGTTTGCATTACATTGATTAAAAAAGCTTTTCGTTAATATGAAGTATCATCATTTAATTTAATTACGTAGAAAAGTATTAATAATGTGAAAACTAACTATATACCTATCAATATATTTATAACTAAATAGTTATAATTAGATAACGAAATGAGCACTTAAATTAAGATACAGCATAAATTTGTATTTAATTAATCACCAGATGTACTTACTGTAATAAAATATTAAAATAATAAAATATCTCAAGTAAAAACCTATAGGCCTCGCTATAACTTATATTCCCAGCAAAAATGATCAAGTAGGTACTTAGAGATATATTAAATAAATGTAGGTAACATTAATCCAACCAATTAGTTACTAAGGTATATTTAACTTATATAATTTACCAAAAAACTTAACAACTTAAAAGATCACACATTGGCTAAAAACAATTCATGAAGATTTGATGAATGAAGAATAATTGTTGCATAAGCTATGTAATTAATATTAATTATAATAGTCTCTTAATTAACTTCAAACTCAGGTAAATCCATGTGTCAGATTATGCGATTTTGGTATTAAAAAAAGAATAAGGTACATATTTGCTAAGAGGGTCGAATGGATGTAATTAAGTACCAGAGTTTTAAGTTTAGCGACACAATTAACATTAACTACCTACATAATTTATGAAAATGTATGTAGGTCGCGAGAGTTCCAGAAATTTAATATTCAATTCAAATATGATCCGTAGCAGAAAACACTGAGATACTGAAATACCTATAACTATAACATTTTTACAATCGAAATACTTTCCCAAGTTTAGGTAAGCAAGATTTTCGCAATCCATCGGAAAATAAGGCTATAGGCAAACGAAAGCATAGATAAAGAGAACGTAGGTATAATTTAGGTAGGAAGTGGCTTCGGCGAGTGAACTAGATCAGGGGTCTTCAACCTGTTCTAACTTCTTGACTTGGTAATCTTCGCATTATTTCGCCTAGCAGGTCGCATCATGCTTGAAACAATATTTTACAAAGTAGGTATAAAACACTGACAAAAAAAGGCTGTCGGCGGGTCGCATACCTCCACAGACCGCGAGTTGAAGACCCTTGAACTATTTAATGAAGTCAATACATATTTTGTAATTTAAACAAATCTAGATTTTCTTCTTATTCTTAACGCCAGACCTTTATTTCGGCAGCTTACTGGGCTTCGTGTCATCATCCTTGTCCTTCCTCCGCTTCAACTTTTTCCCCCTGCCGGTCGCGATAGCGTCAGTGACGTGGGTGCCACTTAGCGGGTCGTGGGTGACATTCATCGGATTGTCGATTACACTCAGTGGGTTATGCGAGCCACTGAGTGGCAAGTCCTCTTTGATGTTGCCAGGAAGGTCCAATTCTCTTCCGTTCTCCTGCGAGGATACCCAATCACACCACCCAGCCGCATCAGAATCAGGCTTTTCTGCGATATTCCCGAGATTGGAAGTGTTGTTAAGCATTATCCGTACAGGGTCCGATGTGTTCGTCTCGGTCTCGGTCATCATACGATCGCCAATGTTGTGGTCGTCCATTCGGAAGAATTTTTTGCAGGCCAACTTAAGTCTTAATGGGTTTATGCTTCTAGGAATTTTCAAACTGGAAAATATGTGAACAAGGTTGTAGTGGTTTTGTGGTTTATGAACAAATAAGAGCTTGTTAAATTTTCAAGTCGACTTACTTAACAATAAAGGGTGAGTGAAGAACTAAATTTGATTTGAAGTAGATAAGAGAAAAAAATACTAAGTTATTTAAAATACAAAAATGTTGGTCTATGATCTCACTCATTGGAATCGGCGTTGGACAAGACGTAGTGCGACTGCATCACGCGGATCATCTGGCTGGTACTGGCAGCGGTCAGCTCCAACTTGGCCATCATTTCTTCGCCGGAGATGGAGGACAGGGGTAGGCACATCACCAGCGTACGCCGGAAGATGCAGAGGCACTGGAAGAAATTAGAAGCTGAAATATATTATATGCACCACTGCAGCTTATACATGTCATGTCATCTCTCACTGCTGGGCACAGACCTACTCTCGGGCACAAGATCCAAGCGATATGTAGAGTTCACATACTTTGAATTTCTTCGGGCTTGTGTGCATATAAATACTTACATTGACAAAACTCTCTACAAAATAACTCAAATGCCAATTAAAAGTCTCTGATTGAAATTTACTAGTATCCATTCTTCGACGAAATGACTTGTCGATGAAATGAAAATACGTACCTAAACCGTATTTAGCTGGTAACTCGGAGTTGTAAGAACTGCTCGACCACGATGGACAAGTGGACGAAAAAAGAGTTTTATAAAAACTCTGCCAGTCCTACCACTGTCAGTTCGGCCAGCTATTAAGAAGTCACAATGCGCCTGTTGTAGCAGTGCTGTGATGCTGCGTGTGGTTCAACCTTGAGGCTAGGATAGTATAACTCCTTCTTGCGTCTCTCTAGCCCGAGCAGCAGCCGACAGGTGGCCGGGCGGGCGGGCTCGGCCTCGGCGCAGGCCGCGCAGCAGTGCTGTGATGCTGCGTGTGGTTCAACCTTGGGGCTAGGATAGTATACCTCCTTCTTGCGTCTCTCTAGCCCGAGCAGCAGCCGACAGGTGGCCGGGCGGGCGGGCTCGGCCTCGGCGCAGGCCGCGCAGCAGTGCTGTGATGCTGCGTGTGGTTCAACCTTGGGGCTAGGATAGTATACCTCCTTCTTGCGTCTCTCTAGCCCGAGCAGCAGCCGACAGGTGGCCGGGCGGGCGGGCTCGGCCTCGGCGCAGGCCGCGCAGCAGTGCTGTGATGCTGCGTGTGGTTCAACCTTGGGGCTAGGATAGTATACCTCCTTCTTGCGTCTCTCTAGCCCGAGCAGCAGCCGACAGGTGGCCGGGCGGGCGGGCTCGGCCTCGGCGCAGGCCGCGCAGCAGTGCTGTGATGCTGCGTGTGGTTCAACCTTGGGGCTAGGATAGTATACCTCCTTCTTGCGTCTCTCTAGCCCGAGCAGCAGCCGACAGGTGGCCGGGCGGGCGGGCTCGGCCTCGGCGCAGGCCGCGCAGCAGTGCTGTGATGCTGCGTGTGGTTCAACCTTGGGGCTAGGATAGTATACCTCCTTCTTGCGTCTCTCTAGCCCGAGCAGCAGCCGACAGGTGGCCGGGCGGGCGGGCTCGGCCTCGGCGCAGGCCGCGCAGCAGTGCTGTGATGCTGCGTGTGGTTCAACCTTGGGGCTAGGATAGTATACCTCCTTCTTGCGTCTCTCTAGCCCGAGCAGCAGCCGACAGGTGGCCGGGCGGGCGGGCTCGGCCTCGGCGCAGGCCGCGCAGCAGTGCTGTGATGCTGCGTGTGGTTCAACCTTGGGGCTAGGATAGTATACCTCCTTCTTGCGTCTCTCTAGCCCGAGCAGCAGCCGACAGGTGGCCGGGCGGGCGGGCTCGGCCTCGGCGCAGGCCGCGCAGCAGTGCTGTGATGCTGCGTGTGGTTCAACCTTGGGGCTAGGATAGTATACCTCCTTCTTGCGTCTCTCTAGCCCGAGCAGCAGCCGACAGGTGGCCGGGCGGGCGGGCTCGGCCTCGGCGCAGGCCGCGCAGCAGTGCTGTGATGCTGCGTGTGGTTCAACCTTGGGGCTAGGATAGTATACCTCCTTCTTGCGTCTCTCTAGTCCGAGCAGCAGCCGACAGGTGGCCGGGCGGGCGGGCTCGGCCTCGGCGCAGGCCGCGCAGCAGTGCTGTGATGCTGCGTGTGGTTCAACCTTGGGGCTAGGATAGTATACCTCCTTCTTGCGTCTCTCTAGCCCGAGCAGCAGCCGACAGGTGGCCGGGCGGGCGGGCTCGGCCTCGGCGCAGGCCGCGCAGCAGTGCTGTGATGCTGCGTGTGGTTCAACCTTGGGGCTAGGATAGTATACCTCCTTCTTGCGTCTCTCTAGCCCGAGCAGCAGCCGACAGGTGGCCGGGCGGGCGGGCTCGGCCTCGGCGCAGGCCGCGCAGCAGTGCTGTGATGCTGCGTGTGGTTCAACCTTGGGGCTAGGATAGTATACCTCCTTCTTGCGTCTCTCTAGCCCGAGCAGCAGCCGACAGGTGGCCGGGCGGGCGGGCTCGGCCTCGGCGCAGGCCGCGCAGCAGTGCTGTGATGCTGCGTGTGGTTCAACCTTGGGGCTAGGATAGTATACCTCCTTCTTGCGTCTCTCTAGCCCGAGCAGCAGCCGACAGGTGGCCGGGCGGGCGGGCTCGGCCTCGGCGCAGGCCGCGCAGCAGTGCTGTGATGCTGCGTGTGGTTCAACCTTGGGGCTAGGATAGTATACCTCCTTCTTGCGTCTCTCTAGCCCGAGCAGCAGCCGACAGGTGGCCGGGCGGGCGGGCTCGGCCTCGGCGCAGGCCGCGCAGCAGTGCTGTGATGCTGCGTGTGGTTCAACCTTGGGGCTAGGATAGTATACCTCCTTCTTGCGTCTCTCTAGCCCGAGCAGCAGCCGACAGGTGGCCGGGCGGGCGGGCTCGGCCTCGGCGCAGGCCGCGCAGCAGTGCTGGGCCGCGGGCGCAAAGAGCCCGAAGCACGCCGCGTGCTGCGCCGTGTGGCAGTACCTACAAAATACAAATATTAATATTGAATTACCTACGTAGCTTCAAGCTCAATGCGATTATGTAATTATCTGAATATCAAGGTTTGCTTTTTTACAAGCAGTATAGGTACTCACTGGCAGGTGATAAGTGGTTGGTCGCCCGCGCCTTGCCTGCCGCAGGGGCAGCGCAGTGCGGGCTCCAGCGACGCCTTCGAATCGGGCTCCCGTGAGGTCCTCGACGTATCAGCTGAAACAAAAGGCCAGATCAGCATCAGCACTTAAAGTACCTACAATCGTGATTAGATTAAAGAAATAACCGTCGATTTCGGTGCCTACGTCCTCATCAATTATTTCAAGAAAATATTAAAATGAGATTACTTATTTCCATTGTTTAGGTACTTTATGTCAAAGAAAATAAGAGACAAATATGCCAGGTTTTTAATTGTTTTCCTAAAAATCACACGACAGCAACCTCACGATTTTCAATCACAAAAACCGGCCAAGAGTTACGGCTACGGTTAAATAACAATTTTAATTCAGAAATTATTTTGTAAGTAAGTATAATTTTTCAAAAACCGTTCAACCAATCAAGTTCAAAATAATTTTTCAATAAAGTTCTTATTAAGTTCTACTTTTGTAATTTTTTTCATATTTTTTGAACTCATAGTTCAAAAGTTATAGTTTTTTGGTAAAAACTCAAAAACGGTTTGACCAAATATGTTCAAAATAATTTTCGTGGTGAGTTTGTCTAATAAATCTTCATGATTTTTAAATTTTTTTTGGACCTACCGTGTAAAAGTTAGAGGGACGGGGCACACTTTTTCAGACTTTCAGAGCGATTATTTTTGAAAATATTATATTACTTTAATTATATTCATATTTGGCAAAAATGCCAACGCATCGGTTCTGACTACGGAACCCTAAAAACGAGGTGTAGGTAAATTATTATTTCAATTATCGGACCCGGCGGGCTAGCATTATGTTACGTTCTCATGCGCACAGGCAACAGCGTAAGTTGTGCTACTATTTCAAAGATTTCAAAGATTTTATTGAACATAAAAACAAATATGTATAAACAATATGATCGCAAGCAGCTGCATTAGTATAAACTGTGTCGCAGCTCTTACGCCCACCTCGGGACAAAAAGGGGGTTATGTTCTAAATTGAAACATTCATACTGGTAAAAACACAAAGCTAAACTTAATTATAGTGAATATAATTATGTTAGTTTAAGATTAGGGTTGCTAAATTATGGTTAGATAATTATTTATTAATATTACAATATGTTGTTACAATTACAAGGTAAGTACTAGGTTTATCACTTTATATATACACACTATAGCACATATAAGTATTGTTATTGTCAATCATAGATATAGAAAAAAATAACTGACACATCAATCAAAAAAAATTACGCCGTCAAAGCACGTTTTCATATAATAAATAAATATTTGTGGGACAATCTTACACAAATCGACCTAGTCCCACGGTAAGCCCAAGAAGAGCTTGTGTTGTGGGTACTAGACGACGATATATATAATAGATAGATACATATAAATACTTAAATACATAGAAAACATCCATAACTCAGTAACAAATATTCGTGATAAACACACAAATAAATGCCCTGACCAGGATTCGAACCCGGGACCTCCTGCTTCGAAGGCAGCGGCACTACCAACTAGGCTAGGAGGCCGTCATATGGTCTTGTTTGGGACGTGACGTTTCGTTAAGTACCAACAAACAGCCTATTAAGTTTACATTATTGCCGAGGTACGGAAAGAGGCATTTTCTGACGAGGTGCTAAAGTGCCGGGCCGAGGCTTGCCGAGGCCTGGCATTAGGTCCGAGTTTTCGTGTTTCCGCTGAGGTATATATAGTGCTTTTTTTTTTTTTAATACTACGACGGTGACAAACAAGCATACGGCCCGCCTGATTACAGAGATAATAACAGTCTTTGCCCCGGAGAGAAGTACTGCTTAGCTCTATTGAGCACACCGAGCTTTTTGGATGCCAGCTTGGCCTTCCCTTCCAGGTAGCTACGGAATTGGACGTCACTGGAAATGTCAACACCCAGGATCCCAATACTCTCTGACATGGTAAGGACTGTGTCTTGGAATTGTGGGACCACAGTAAATGGGGTTTTTTTAGCGGTGAACGCGCAAACTTGTGTCTTAGTGGGGTTAAATCGGACAAGATTTTCCTGGCCCCACAGTGAGATATCAGAGAGAGCACTCTCGATGTCTGACACAAGCTTTTCACGACTCTCTAACACAACGGGACGAGGGATGTTAGCACGGCCTGTGTAATAGGCATCCCCAGTACTGTCGTCTGCATAACAATGAATATCGCCAATGGACAACATGTCATTGATATGCAGCAAAAACAGCGTTGGGGATAGCACAGAGCCTTGTGGGACACCAGCATTTATGTCCATGCTATCGGAGCAACTTCCGTCGACAACGGCTCGTATGCATCTGCCGGACAAAAAGCTGGCAATCCATTCGCATAATCCCCCGGGCAGTCCGTAAGATGGTAACTTCGATAGAAGACCCCCATGCCAAACCCGATCGAACGCCTTCGCTATATCCAGGCTGACTGCCAATGCCTCACCTTGACTCTCAATAGCTGAAGCCCAGCGGTGGGTGAGATACACTAGAAGATCACCAGTGGAGCGACCATGGCGAAAGCCATACTGTCGGTCACTGATCAGATCGTGATCCTCTAGGTATCCCAGGAGCTTTGCGTTGATTATGCGCTCCATCACCTTGGAGAGAAGGGAGGTTATAGCGATTGGCCTGTAATTCGACGGGTCTGATCTGTCACCCTTTTTAGGCACAGGGTGCACAAGGGCGGTCTTCCACGAAGACGGCACCTGCCGTTTGTGATATGAGAGCGTGAAAAGGCGCGTGAGCACTGGACACAACTCGGGAGCACACCGCTTGAGCACCACTGCTGGTATGCCGTCTGGCCCGCTCGACTTGTGGACGTCTAATGACAGCAGCTCCCGCCGGACATCAGTTTGCCTGAATATAATACCGGGCATGGAGAAACCGCACCGCGGGACGGTAGGCGGTGCGGTGCTGCCATCATCGTCCATGGTCGAGTTCGAGGCAAAGAGATTGCCCAAGAGATCAGCTTTCTCCTTTGCACTGTGGACCAGATCACCATCAGCATTTCGCAGTGGTGGTAAGGACGACCGACAAAAATTTCCCTCGGCAGCTTTGGCGAGCGACCAGAAGGCACGACTCCCTGAGGGATAGCCCACGAGCTTCTCACCAATTCTGCCGACGAAGTCGAATTTAGCTCTGGCAATGGCTCTTTTACTGGACCTCGAAGCAGCATTTAATTTGCGTTTCACATCAGAAGCGTTAGGATCCTTATCAGTAACGGCCTTGGTCCAAGCCCTGTAGGCAGCTTGCTTATGAATTGTCGACTCTTTACAGGGCCGGTTAAACCAAGGTCGTTTCTTAGCTCCTGCAGCTATTACTGAGTTGGGAATGAAGCAGTCCATTCCCATTAAGATAGTCTCAGCGACCTCAGCTGCACAGGAGTCAGGATCATCTGATGTGAAACACAGCCGCTTCCACGGGTACGATGCATAGAACTCACGCAATCCATCCCAATCTGCTGACCAATAGTGCCATACGCGTCGGGAGCTAGTAGGCCGAGGTGGATCAGGCCGCGCGCAAGGTGGCAATGTCCGGACAAGACAGTGATCGGACGAGCCGAGAGGTGCGTTCACTGAGACAGAGTATCCGTCCGGACGAGAGGTCAGCAGAAGGTCCAGTAAAGAGCTCGTATAGTCCTCGATGTCTGGTATTCTCGTGGGAGAAGTAACCAGTTGCGAGAGACCATAGGCCAGAGAAAATTCGAGAGCAGACCTCCCCGCGTGGTCAGTGGACCGGGAACCAAGCCACTCCACGTGGTGGGCATTGAAGTCCCCCAAGATTACCAACGGCGGGCTTTTTTCAAACATGCGAGCAAATAAAATAAAAATATAAAGAAAAAGTACAAGAAATTTACTATCGGTAACTTATACAGTAGGTAAGCAAAAAACACTGAATTTATTGAAAAGTAAAATTTACTTTGGTCATTTTCCGAAATAGTAGTCGCATTTTTGTTGGCCTTCAAAATCATAAATAGGTCGTAAACCCTTTTCTTTTATATTTCTCTTTTGACTTCGCAGGGAGCAAGTTATTTTTCAGTCCTCCGGCCGGTAAGCGCCACTTTACGCAAAACTAAATTGCCGCCTGCCGGCTCCGTCGGGCTGAAAAATAGTATACAAACCTCGGCCGGTAAATGGGAAAGCCTCGGATCACATGTTAGTCGACCTCGGCTTCGCCTCGGCCGACAATTACATGGAATCCGAGGATTTCCCACTTAAACGGCCTTGGTATGTAATGTACTATAACACTAAGTTTGCATGTGCTTTCAAATCAGATGGGTGCAGTCTATTTCTATAGTTTCGTCACTCGAACTCATATTTAAACGATATAATTTTACGCAACACAACACAACAATGCAATGTAAAAATTTCCGTAACAAACTAAGTTGCCCGCCTTTTGTATTTATTTTTTCATCACACCTGCTCGTAAATGGTGATATTATATGCTAGCATACTTAGACTTAAAGAGCTGTATTACTCCCATGGTTTTAAAGGATTCTCATACTACTTTACCGCCCGCCCGGAGCTCCCCGAGCACCTGCCCCCCACGCGCTCGCAGCACGTAGTCACTACGGAGTACTGTGGACTGTGCTAAATACTACACTACCGCTAATCATTATTTAACGCAGCGGAATAAAATGGATTTTCATACATTTATTTTACTCCTAGGAGTAAAATGAGGCACTTCTCGATCTCGTCTTCTATTTAGGAATAAAATGCGGCCTTTTTGTAGCATGTTTGAGAAAAAGAGCTTACTGACGTAAACATTAAGAGTCAAATTCATACACAGAACAGTCATTTGTATCATCACAAAATTTTTCGTTAATGTCATTCTGACCCATATTTTTGACGTGTTTTTTCTGCTTTGTGCGTCTCTTAATTTTAAGTGAATCAATTTTGAAACTTTGTGTAAGAGTAATTTTATAAACAAACATCCATTACGACAAAAATTCAAAATTCAAATTCAAAATAATTTATTTGTTCAACACAGGTATATACATAAGTACTCGGTCTTAAAATGTTAGCGTTGTGTCACTGTGTTGTGCCGTAAAGCGTACCTACAAATTATTTGTTTTTGCATTTAATGGACTGTAGCTACATGCAACGCACAGTTACCATTAATTACAGTCAGTTAAAAACTCATTTATGGTGTAACTAGCTTTAACCCGCGGCTTCGCTCGCGTAATAAACGTAATTTTCAACCGGCATACAAAAAAGGAGGTTTTTTTATTTATTTCACGTGCGCTAAGTTGGATATGAAAGTCATTATTTTACCCCTACTTTGAAAAATCCTATCTTTGTACACCCCTTCACCTTATAAGAAACCTACGCACCAAATTTGGAATCTCTAGATCTAGAACCAGAAATAAACCTAAAAACGACACCCATATTGATATTTTGAGATTTCAACCCATTTCATCACCATCAGGGAAGATTGTATCTCACGTCTCCGCCTCGTTGGATGTTGAAATTGTTATTGTTTTCGAAATCAGCGACCCAATAAACCAGAAAAACGATACCCATGTTGTTTTTTTACTATAGTATCCCTTTTCCCCCTTTTGGGGGTTAATTTCTCAAAAAGCCTGAAACACGTCTTTACTCATTTTTTCTTTAGGAATATTCCTGTGAAGTTTCGAATAAAATAATCGAACTAATCTTGTTTCCCCATACAAACTTTGTACCCCCATTTGACCCCCTTTGGAGATGAAAACTCCTTTCTTTGGCACCCCTACGCTTTATAAGGAACCTAAGTGCTAAATTTGGAATCTCTAGAACCAGAAATAGACATATAACGACACCCGTAGGGATATTTTTAGATTTCGACCCCATCGCGTCCCAACAGGGGAGATGGTATTTCACAATTGCCACGTTGGATTTTAAAATCTACGTTGTTTTCGTAATCAGCTACCCAACAAACCATGAAAACGATACCCATGCTGTTGTTTTTTTACGTTTTCAACCCGTTTCCCCCTTTTAGAGGTTGTTTTCTTAAAAATCCTGAAACAGGTGTTAACTCATTTATCTTTGTAAATACTCCTGTAAAGGTCCAAAGAGAATAGTCCAACTAATTTGTTTCCCCATACAAACTTTGTACCCCCATTTCACCCCCTTTGAAGATGTATTTTGAAAACTCCTTTCTTTGTGCCCCTACAATTTAAATATAAGAAACCTAAGTGCTAAATTTGGAATCTTCAGAAACAGAAATAAACATATAACGACACCCGTAGTGATATTTTTAGATTTCGGCCCCATCGCATCCCAACAGGGGAGATGATATTTCACAATCAGTTTTCGTAATCAGCGACCCGATAAACGATAAAAACGATACCATGTTGGTTTTTTACTATATTACCCCTTTTCCCCCTTTTGGGAGTTAATTTCTCAAAAAGCCTGAAACACGTCTTTACTCATTTATCTATAGGAAAATTCCTGTGAAGTTTTAAATAGAATAGTCCAACTAATCTTGTTTCCCCATACAAACTTTGGACCCCCAAATCCCATAGGGAGTAAATTTTGAAAAATCCTTTCTTAGTGCACCTGTATACTTTATAAGGAACCTACGTGCTAAATTTGGGATCTCTAGGACCAGCGGTTTGGGCTGTGGGTTGATATGTCAGTCAGTCAGTCTGTCATTCAGTCAGTTTCTTCTTTTATATCTATATATATATATATATAAAAGAAGAAACTGACTGATTATGTAGTATGTAATATCAAATATACACCCTGTATAATAGCCGTGTTAGCCGAATGTTAGTCGTAATTGAACATTAAAAATTATTGAAAAAAAATTTAACATTGGAAAGGTTAATGAGAAAATATTAATGCGCATTAATTTTAATGTGCACTGATCCTAATCGGCATTAATATTAATGTGATTCGAGTGACTACAAATTAACTAATGTTTAGTGTTTCCCTGGACATTGAAAATGTTTTTTTTTAAATTGGTATTATAAAAGTTATTAAAATTAATAATGCACATGTATCTATAAGCATAAAAAGCCTTGTAAATTTAAAATGTAACGATTCAACTTATTCATTTTTTTTTAAATTGATTTTTTTATTGTTTTTCATTTCATTTCATGCCATTATCATATATTTCATTATTTTATTTTATTTTATTTAATTTAATTTCATTTTATTTTAATATATTTTACTTTATTTTATTTTTATTTATTTTATTTTATTTTACTTTACTTTACTTTACTTTATTTTAATAAAAAACTACACTCAAATTTATATGTTGACATTTCAAGCCCATCGCATACCAACAGGGGAGATGGTATTCCACATTCGCCACATTGCAGCATTGGATCTTCAAATCGTTGCTTTTTTCGTGATCAGCGACCCGAAAAACCATATAAACGATACCCATTTTGATTTTTTCACTTTTGCACCCCTTTTGCCCCTTTCAGGGGTTAAATTCTCAAGAAACCTGAAACACGTGTTTACTCGTTTACCTTAAAGAATACTCCGGTGAAGTTTCGGATAATTCTTTAGAACCAGAAATTTACGTAAAAATGACACTCATATTGATATGTTGGCATTTCAACCCCATCGCATACCAACAGGGGAGATAGTATTCCACATTTGCCACATTGGATCTTCAAATCGTTGCTTTTTTCGTGATCAGCGACCCGAAAAACCATATAATATAAACGATACCCATGTTGATTTTTTCACTTTTGCACCCCTTTTACCCCTTTCAGGTGTTAAATTCTCAAGAAACCTAAAACACGTGTTTACTCGTTTACCTTAAAGAATACTCCTGTGAAGTTTCAGATAAAATAGTCTAACTAATCTTGTTTCCCCATACAAACTTTGGACCCCCGTTTCAACCCCTTAGGAGGTGAATTTTGAAAAATCCTTCCTTAGTGCTCGCCTCCACCATAAAAGGAACCTACGTGCCAAATTTTAAGTCTATAGGACCAGCCGTTTGGGCTGTGCGTTGATATGTCAGTCAGTCAGTCAGTCAGTCAGCTTCTTCTTTTATATATATAGATAGATATGCTTTGTTTACTAAAAAATGCAATAACTTACTTTTGAAAACATTCATATTATCTATACATCTAATGTTGATCGGAACTTTATTATAAATTTTTGGAGCCATTCCAAGAACACTTTTACTAAATAAAGCTGTTTTGGAAGGTCTTGAGTTTATTTTATTTCTGAGGCGTACACTTTTGAAACTTAGGAACAGTTGCTGATTGGCTTTAACAAAAATTACAATTTCGAATATATACAGACATGGTAGGGTTAATATGCGTAACTCTATAAAATATGGCTTATATGAATCAGGTGTCTGAATTCCACATAATGATTTGATACATTTTTTCTGTGCTCTGAATGCTAGTTCTCTGTCAACTGAGTTGGCCCAAAATATGAAGCGTCGATGTTACACAGGCTTGATAGGCTGTTAAAACAACCGTTTCATTAAGGCCGTCCCCTATCCGACCGTTTGACGACCGGTTGGCGTAGTTGGTAGTGACCCTGCCTGCTAAGCCGATGGTCCTGGGTTCGAATCCCGGTATGGGCATTTATTTGTGTGATTAACACAGATATTTGTTCCTGAGTCATGGATGTTTTCTATGTATTTATGTATTTGTATATTATATATACTCGTATATCGTTTACTGAGTACCCGTAACACAAGCCTTCTTGAGCTTACTGCGGGACTTAGTCAATTTGTGTAAGAATGTCCTATAATATTTATTTATTTATTATTATTATTTATCCCAATGACCTCGGCGATTTGAGCTTTCTTTCCCTACCGCTTCCTTTCCTCACCGGTTATACAATACGTCAATAAGCATAAGTCGTCACCTAGGAAGAGCTGCTTGTACTAGGACGCAACCCTATAAACTGCTAGTGCCATCTTACACGACTGGTCCCCGTCGCCCGCGCAGGCATCTCGAGCCGGCGTTTTCGGAAAAATGCGTGTAATAGCTTTTTTCTCGAAAAGTACAAAACCTATTCAAAAATCAGTAGATGCGTTTAATGTAAACATAAATATATACTGCTTGTCTTAGTTTCTTGTACTTACGACGCATAATAAGGGAGTAGATACAGATTTAAGGTAGAAAAAAGGGTTTACGGTTTTTTTTTCTCTTGATGTATTATATTTTTTGACAATTTAGTAGAACCAAATGTAGACCAAATACCTAGCTACATTATATATTTTTTTCAAGCGTTGTGCTTGGAGCTGAACAAAGCCTATTCACTTTAAAAACAGTGAAATATGCCGGGTAGCCCCTTAACAATCTTTCTCAAATTATATAATACGAATGAAAATTGATGTAGTTTCTTACATATAATGTCAATTTGATTTCTCCATGTCAACTTATGAAGTTATGATCTACGCTTATTCCTAAAAATTTTGTCACACTTGATTCCTCAATTTGATGTCCCTTATATGAGATATTTAAATTACATGCATAATTTCGTCTTTGTTTAAATGTCATAATTTTGGTTTTTTCCAAGTTCAATATTCAAGTTATTGCTAGCTAACCAGTTAATTACTGTTTCTAAAGTCTGACACATTTCGTCCTTATACGTTTCTAGCTCATTACAAGTAAACATTATGGTACTATAGTCAGCGAAAAGAACCATGGGTTGTTCGACAGCTTGCGGCAAGTCGTTTATATAAATAATAAACAATAAAGGGCCTAAAACACTTCCCTGCGGCACGCCGTATAATGAATTTGTCTGACTTTCGATGAGTAGGTGACTTCAGTTTTAGTTTTTAGGCAAAGTCTATTTATTTGTGTCAACTGACACTAACTATACTTTGCTATTCCGCAAACGTGCTTGTCAATTAGTGCCAACCCTTTAGGTAAACCTACTCGCGTATTTTTTGCATGCAATTAATTTTCCCGCCTTCCCGTCGCAAAAAATAAATAAATAAGTAAATATTATACAGGTCGATTCACGAAAGCGGGTATGGAAAATTTATGAAACTCATTGATTTCATAGACATTCCGTGCCAGCTTTCGTTAATCGATCTGTAACACACACCACTCTTTCGATGCATCCTCAGGAGATGCAGAAGATGGTCTCGGTCTGGCGTCCGACAATTGAACTTTACTATATCGTAATTAAGCTAGTAGGTATTACATTACACGTTTTTAGGGGCCGATCTTTTAGGCAGATTAAGGAGTCGCGGAAAGGGCAGGGGCAAGCGATAATCGGCCCCTAAAAAATCCTGAAATACTAGGTTTCATATTCCACATATAGCACGAAGTACGAGTTTCATATATATATAATTCCACGAAGTAACGCCCGATTCAATAAATTAATGAAATACCTAGAAAATACAATTGTAAAAACCTATAATCTAAAAATTACCGATCGAACTAGTACATATAAAATAAGTGTACTTACATATTATGTGTTGAACCCATTGACTTACTAAAAGAAATAGACACACAAAGCAGAACAAAAACGTCAAAAACTGTAGGTAAGTCAGAATGACATTAGTGAACTTGCATTGATGATGATACAAAACCATACATGTTACATAGGAAAAAGAGCTTACTGACGTAAGCATTAAGTGTAAAATTCATACACAGAACGACAGAACTACCAGCACTGTTAAAGTGTACATAATATTGTTGGCACTTACGGAACGTCACGTCACGTTTCAAACAAGACTATATGAAAAAGAGTCGCAGCTGCTGCACTTTTATGGTGTCATTTTTTTCGGCCGATTGGGTATCCAGTTCTTTTATCCTAGGTTTATCTATGGTTGAACCGACCAACTACTCGTAGCTCTTTGAAAGAGTAAATGTTCTAAGAACTAGCTAGTTAGGTAACCATATACCTAACCTAGTCGGTAGTGACCATGTGAGTGGTCTTGATGTGAGTGGTGTGGGTGTGGTCTTGGATTCGAATCCTGGTAAGGGAACTTAATGTGTTTAGATTTGAATGTTTATATGTATTTACTCAGTCAAGTGGTTTTTTTTTATTTTGCGCGAAAGAAAGACGAACTTTCGCCATAAGGCAGGCGCTCCCAATCTGCGCGCACCTTGCCAAGGACGAAGGGGCGCCGCGAGGGCGCAAGCGTGGCTAGATTGGGGCTCCGTGACAACATTTTAAAGTTTATTTGTTTGTTTATTTTGTATATTCCTTAAAATCAACACTTACAGTCTAGCTACACGTGTTAATTAACTATACAGGACAGAAACAGAAGTAAAAGCATATAAAGGTACGAGTATACACATGTTACATATATTACTATGACGACTAACATAGTAAGTAATCAAAGCTATATTTGAATGGAGCTTCGAGCAGAAATGGATTCCATGTAACGGCAACTAATTGCCAGGAAGCTAGATTCGGAGCTGTAAAAAACGTCAAGTTGCAAGTGCTCGGCGGATTGAAAAAGAGGAACCCCTGCCATAAGGTAAGTATTATTTTCTATCTACCACTCAACTTTAGGACAACAAGCAAAGATTGTAGGCGGTGTTGTTTTACCTTATTTATTTAGCACTAAGTAAGTAGTAGTTATAAATACTTTATTCACTAATATAATATAACTAACAAAATAGTAGTATACAAAGTAGTAGTAGTACCTAAGTAATTAAGTATACCTACCTAAGGGCCACATGCACCACCCGGGGTTAGCCACATAACCCGGAGTTAAGCGTTTTTTTGTGTATGTAATTTGACAGGTTTACTCCGGGTTAGCGGCTAACCCTGGGTGGTGCAAGTGGGCCTAAAAAAATATTAATTGGTAATTGCGTACCTTGAAAATCGTCGTTATCGGCTTGTATCATTTCCCATTGGTTCTCCGATGGCTGAAACCAAACAATCTGATTTATCACGCAACAACTAAGTACTTAATTGCATGGTTGGTTTTCACCCGACTGGCAAAGTAAGATTACTGTTTTTCTAGGGTTTTTTGGCACCTACAGGTGTACGACATACTATATTCCTTTATTATGCGCTTTTTAGCGATAAGACCGCCTGTTGTTTGCCTCTGTATTAATGAAATGTTTGTACCTTGTAAATGTTTTTTCTTTCTCATGTACTGAGGTGTGCAATAAAGAGTATTCTATCTATCTATCTATATGCCGTTTGATGAATTATTGACCGAGCGTTAGGGAAGGTCTCCGTTTCGGCTTTGATAAAAATGCTTTATGTCCGACTGCCCATCTGTCCGTCTGTTCTCCTCTCCATATTGCATCCGATTCTTGTAAAATTTGAGCAGCATGGCTAAGATAAATTTGTCACTATCGCATTATCCACGGAACATGTAGTCAACTTGTCATTTTATGACAGTCACGCCAAAGCGCGAGACTAATAAGTCGCTTTAGGTATATTTATTCAACATGTAGGAAACTTTGTTCGTCTCGAAGCGAGACGTACAACTCGTGGTACCGATAACTACTTTGCTTTATGACGTATTCGCGTTATGTTGCGACAGTGAGAGTGACAAATCCATCTTAGCTTTGCTGATTTTATAGTTATACGCACCTAGAGTCCTAGACGTTTATTAATTAAGCGCCATACGGTAGATCCGTATGGCGCTTAAGTAATTTCTGCCAAATTAGCAATAATAGAGGATTTTTGTCATCATCATGACATGATGAAATGAAAGTATATGTCTTACGGCAGCCGCATCCCTGTCGCGCTGCAAGTCCCGCACGAAGGTGCGGGCGACGACCTTGTGGTAGGGCGTGTCCAGCCTGGCGAGCCGCATGGGCTCGCCCGCCGCCGCCAGGTGGTCGGCCGGCGCCGCGCACGCGCAGAACCCGGGCGCTTGATACTTACGGCAGCCGCATCCCTGTCGCGCTGCAAGTCCCGCACGAAGGTGCGGGCGACGACCTTGTGGTAGGGCGTGTCCAGCCTGGCGAGCCGCATGGGCTCGCCCGCCGCCGCCAGGTGGTCGGCCGGCGCCGCGCACGCGCAGAACCCGGGCGCTTGATACTTACGGCAGCCGCATCCCTGTCGCGCTGCAAGTCCCGCACGAAGGTGCGGGCGACGACCTTGTGGTAGGGCGTGTCCAGCCTGGCGAGCCGCATGGGCTCGCCCGCCGCCGCCAGGTGGTCGGCCGGCGCCGCGCACGCGCAGAACCCGGGCGCTTGATACTTACGGCAGCCGCATCCCTGTCGCGCTGCAAGTCCCGCACGAAGGTGCGGGCGACGACCTTGTGGTAGGGCGTGTCCAGCCTGGCGAGCCGCATGGGCTCGCCCGCCGCCGCCAGGTGGTCGGCCGGCGCCGCGCACGCGCAGAACCCGGGCGCTTGATACTTACGGCAGCCGCATCCCTGTCGCGCTGCAAGTCCCGCACGAAGGTGCGGGCGACGACCTTGTGGTAGGGCGTGTCCAGCCTGGCGAGCCGCATGGGCTCGCCCGCCGCCGCCAGGTGGTCGGCCGGCGCCGCGCACGCGCAGAACCCGGGCGCTTGATACTTACGGCAGCCGCATCCCTGTCGCGCTGCAAGTCCCGCACGAAGGTGCGGGCGACGACCTTGTGGTAGGGCGTGTCCAGCCTGGCGAGCCGCATGGGCTCGCCCGCCGCCGCCAGGTGGTCGGCCGGCGCCGCGCACGCGCAGAACCCGGGCGCTTGATACTTACGGCAGCCGCATCCCTGTCGCGCTGCAAGTCCCGCACGAAGGTGCGGGCGACGACCTTGTGGTAGGGCGTGTCCAGCCTGGCGAGCCGCATGGGCTCGCCCGCCGCCGCCAGGTGGTCGGCCGGCGCCGCGCACGCGCAGAACCCGGGCGCTTGATACTTACGGCAGCCGCATCCCTGTCGCGCTGCAAGTCCCGCACGAAGGTGCGGGCGACGACCTTGTGGTAGGGCGTGTCCAGCCTGGCGAGCCGCATGGGCTCGCCCGCCGCCGCCAGGTGGTCGGCCGGCGCCGCGCACGCGCAGAACCCGGGCGCTTGATACTTACGGCAGCCGCATCCCTGTCGCGCTGCAAGTCCCGCACGAAGGTGCGGGCGACGACCTTGTGGTAGGGCGTGTCCAGCCTGGCGAGCCGCATGGGCTCGCCCGCCGCCGCCAGGTGGTCGGCCGGCGCCGCGCACGCGCAGAACCCGGGCGCTTGATACTTACGGCAGCCGCATCCCTGTCGCGCTGCAAGTCCCGCACGAAGGTGCTGGCGACGACCTTGTGGTAGGGCGTGTCCAGCCTGGCGAGCCGCATGGGCTCGCCCGCCGCCGCCAGGTGGTCGGCCGGCGCCGCGCACGCGCAGAACCCGGGCGCTTGATACTTACGGCAGCCGCATCCCTGTCGCGCTGCAAGTCCCGCACGAAGGTGCTGGCGACGACCTTGTGGTAGGGCGTGTCCAGCCTGGCGAGCCGCATGGGCTCGCCCGCCGCCGCCAGGTGGTCGGCCGGCGCCGCGCACGCGCAGAACCCGGGCGCTTGATAGTCCTCCGGGGAATCTACAAAAGCTTCAATCTTAATTTGTATGGGATTTAGAAGTTTCCACTCCGCCCTTGGAGTTTTCTAAATTCCTTAGAAGCTAACACTTGACACAAACGCGATCGTCACGTAAGTTTATCGAATTCGACTTATGCGGCACATATTACTAGTAGTGCTTCGGTAGGCAGAAACTGGAACATTGTGTATTAAAGAACTGTATATACAAGGAATTGCGAACGTGTGAGGTTTTTACACGAGTTCGTAATTCTTGTACCGCCTGCGATACATACAATGTTTTTCATCACATTTGCGAGGGAATAAATAAACTTACTAAGCAGACAGATAAACAATAATTATTAGCGGTAGTGTAGTAGCATTAGTCCACAGTACACCGGGGTTAGCGGCGGCCGAGTGCAGCGTGCGGCGTGGGGGCCTCCGGGGACCGGGTGTGCCGAAAATTACCAAGAAAATCCATTACGCCCATGAGCATAATACAGCTCAGTAGATCTAACTATGCTTACATATTATATCATCATTGCCGAGCAAGTGTGATGAAAATGAAATAAGAGCCTGGATTGATTTTTAGGCTAATTTCCTCCATAGATGGGCGAGGATCCGTTATGATGGGTTTGTTTCTGAGAACCAATAGAATCACTTAATTCATAAGTATATATCCTCAATTCCTCACTCAGCGCAAGTGACGTCTCCTCCTTCCTCCGCGCAAGTGATGATTCCTAGCTCATCTCTAGCCTACCACTTCATTTTTGCCTTTTGTAAAATCCTTTTGTATATAAAACTTGTAATGTATAGTCAGCTGCATAAATAATGGAGCCCTCACTGCTTACAGACTTTCTATGAAGGTGGGTTCATTACGAGTATCTCATAAGCGACATTACGTTAAGCGTACCTTCGTTATAGTATAGCCTCAGGCTGACATCGAAGTTTACCGGCAACGCTGCCTGACAATTATTATTGACAAAGACCATGAGAGCCCGCACGAACAACGCCGTGCTTTTCTTCACGGACTCCATAGCACAACTCATCGAATTCTTAGTGTTGTTCCGGTTCTTGGAGTTGATTTGCAGAGTCATGCCCTCAGAGTTGTATGAATACTCGAACACGTAATATTCAAAGAGGTTCTCGGCGATGCAGTCGCCATTGTAGAAGCAAAGGGCGAGCTGGTGCATCTAGGATATGGTAAGAGCTTCATTAATTTTAACTTAAAAAAAGCTAATTTTAGGGTTCCGCAGTTGCTACCAACATACTCGATCTGGGGCTAAAAAAACTGGCTAAAATCGTGTCGGGCCACACTATAAGTATTAAGTGTTGGTTTCCGTGGCTAACGATCTGTGACAAAAATTGGACTTTTAAAAAGGTTTTTTTCGCTCCATTCACACTCTGCAATACATTCGAGTATAGCATGGATAAATTGTATTGTTATTTAAAAAACTGCAAAGTCCTATTTGTAGGCACTTGTATGGGGATAAAAATCTTGTTCTTAATTATCTGGCCACGAATCGAAACTACATCGAACGGCAATTTCCTAGAGCCACCTTTTTCTATATACAAATTATTTATAAATTATACTTTCATATTTCTTATAGTATACTTACATATTTCTTATCGAACGCTTCGAATGCCTGCTTCAATGAAGAGCTCACAAACTGTGCCAATTCGTCTTCGCACTTATCCTTCAATATTTTTAGACTCAGTCCCTCCAAATCCTCGCTGTAATAGCTCTCTTCAGGAAACGCCTTTTTCAAATACATGATAGTACTGACAGCTATTACCGTCAGTTGTTTTACAAACGTTACTGAACTCGTGTAATTCTCGGTAACCTGTTTTGGGAACAATTTTATCCATTCTTTTTCGATTATAGCCTGAAATGAGAACAAAATTAAAATAGTACCTAATAATGCATAATACCTAGATGCTATCACCTGCAGCGCTCTTATCTGCGTTGCAAGTGATAGTAGATATTCAATAGTTGCTCCAATTGTTACTTTTTTTCTTACTTACTTAATTCGCAATATCGATAAGTCAGAAAATAGGTAGGTAGGTAGTAGGTACCTGCCGATGTAGGTACCTACATCTAACAGGCACAAAAACATAAAATGAATTAATAATAATACCTAGGCAAATCAAAACAAAATATTGTAGATACTCGTAGGTACCTATACAACATGGGTATAACAGATAGTCCTATGTGCAGAGCCGGTCAGACTATACCAAAGGGGGGCCGATTTTGGGACTTAATTTTTTTTTTTGAAAAATGCAAAAAACATAGGGGTTACAAAAGACTTAGAATAATTTTCAAGATTTTGATGAAATAACCACTTTTTTCTTAATAAACTTTTCTCTGAAATCAAAAATGGCTGAGTTAGAGGCCTTCAAAGGTTGAAGTTTTTGAAGGGACTTGTAAAATTTTCATCGAGAGTGGTGTCATTATAACAGTATTTTTAAATGATTGTAATGTGTAGATGGCGTCAAAACAAGCATCTTTTATAGGAAAAACTTTTCTCTAAACTTAAAAATGGCCGAGTTAGAGTCCTTCAAAGGTTGATGTTTTAAAATGAGCTGGGAGTTTTTACTTGCTCGGCTCGCGCGCTGTAAGGTCGCAGTTCTACCTAACACTCCTCCTCGCTTCGCTCGTCATCGTACCTACACCGACCTTCCTTAAGGTGCCATTCTGTAAAGCATTTTTTATTAAAAAAAAGTCGGTTTTGGCGCTTCGCCGGCCGCTGCCGCGGCACGCTCGCTTCGCTCGCTCGGCTCGCGCGCTGTAAGGTCGCAGTTCTACCTAACACTCCTCCTCGCTTCGCTCGTCGTCGTACCTACACCGACCTTCCTTAAGGTGCCATTCTGTAAAGCATTTTTTATTAAAAAAAGTCGGTTTTGGCGCTTCGCCGGCCGCTGCCGCGGCACGCTCGCTTCGCTCGCTCGGCTCGCGCGCTGTAAGGTCGCAGTTCTACCTAACACTCCTCCTCGCTTCGCTCGTCGTCGTACCTACACCGACCTTCCTTAAGGTGCCATTCTGTAAAGCATTTTTTATTAAAAAAAAGTCGGTTTTGGCGCTTCGCCGGCCGCTGCCGCGGCACGCTCGCTTCGCTCGCTCGGCTCGCGCGCTGTAAGCCCTTCAAAAACTTCAACCTTTGAAGGCCTCTAACTCGGCCATTTTTAAGTTTAGAGAAAAGTTTTTCCTATAAAAGATGCTTGTTTTGACGCCATCTACACATTACAATCATTTAAAAATTTAAAAATACTGTTATAATGACACCATTCTCGATGAAAATTTTACAAGTCCCTTCAAAAACTTCAACCTTTGAAGGACTCTAACTCAGCCATTTTTAAGTTTAGAGAAAAGTTTTTCCTATAAAAGATGCTTGTTTAGACGTCATCTATACATTACAATCATTTAAAAATACTGTTATAATGACACCACTCTCGATGAAAATTTTACAAGTCCCTTCAAAAACTTCAACCTTTGAAGGCCTCTAACTCGGCCATTTTTAAGTTTAGAGAAAAGTTTTTCCAATAAAAGATGCTTGTTTTGACGCCATCTACACATTACAATCATTTAAAAATAGTGTTATAATGACACCACCTCGACCAAAAATATTTTAAGTCCCGGCCCCCCCTTTGCTACAGTCCAACCGCAGAGCCTGCATGGGAGAAGAGGAAACAACGAAACATATTGTACTGGACTGTAGACAGGTGGAAGTATACAGGAGTAGGTATTTAGGGACTATAAACACACTAAAGGAGGCATTTAGCAACCTAAAACAAATGTTGGCCTTCATAGAAGAGCTGGGATGGTTGGAGTAGGGCTACCTCGTTACCACGCAAAAAAGGCACATTGGATGTCGAGTTGCGGAAAAAGCCCAGAAAAACTAACTAACTACTCGTAGGTACTTACCGCGCGGGTAGGCACTTGGATTGCAGTTGCGGACATGGTTAAAATATTATTGAACTATTTTATGTTTTCTATAACCTGAAACAACAATACAAAGTGAGTAACAAACACTCATCCAACAATAAGAAAAGAAAAATGTTTTGTTTTTAATTTTTAGAGCTTCCCTTTCCCGCCACTGCGTTCCTTTAATGGTGCCTCTACATGCTCGGGCTCTCGGCCGAATGATTCGGCCAGACCATAGACAATTTAAGCTTTTTCAGGTAGTTTCGGTGAGTTAAACGGTGTTTTAAATAGCTTTAGCCCCTCATTCACGGCAGTCCGCCGGCACTCCGGCATGGCTGGATGTAGCGCACACACTGTGTGCAAGTGGCCCAGCCTGGCAGTCCAATTCGCACTTATTCGTTGAAAGATGCGCAGCGCTGCGTTGTAGCGCATACACTGTACTCGAATTTAAAAAATCGCCGCCATCTCGTATGTCATTTTTAATAATGAATAATTAATATTTTATGCATTGCCGCATTTCTCAATTGTTTATTACTGTAATTTAGTGCAATTCGGACTGCAAGGAGGTGGCCGGAGCTAGCAGGATGTTGCCGTACGGCACGCATCCGGCAACGACATTCACGGTACTATATTATGGTGCTTTTACATGCTCGGGCTCTCGGCCGAATGATTCGGCCCACCCTAGTACACGCTCATTCGAGACAGACTATATAGATAAAATTTAAGCCAGACCATAGACAATTTAAGCTTTTTCAGGTAGTTTCGGTGAGTTAAACGGTGTTTTAATTAGCTTTGGTTATTGAAACTATTTAAGACACTTTTTAAATAGCTTTACCCGAAGTGAAATTATTTAAGACACCTTTTAACTCAACCAAACTACCTGAAAAAGTACTTAAATTGTCTCTGGTCTGGCTTAAGTTTTCTCTATATAGTCTATAGTCGTTGCCGGATGCGTGCCGTACGGCAACATCCTGCTAGCTCCGCCCACCTCCTTGCAGTCCGAATTGCACTAAATTACGGTAATAAACAATTGAGAAATGCGGCAATGCAAAAAATATTAATTATTCATTATTAAAAATGACATAAGAGATGGCGGCATTTTTTTAATTCGAGTACAGTGTATGCGTTAAAAGGCAGCGCTGCGCATCTTTCAACGAATAAGTGCAAATTGGACTGCCAGGCTGGGCCACTTGCACACCGTGTGTCCGCTACATCCAGCCATGCCGGAGCGCCGGCGGACTGCCGTGAATTCGGCTTAATGGTGCTTTAACCGTGCGTTTACATGCTCGGGCTCTCGGACGAATGTTTCGGCCATGTTAGTACACGATGATTCGAGACAGACTATATAGAGAAAACTTAAGCCAGACCAGAGACAATTTAAGTACTTTTTCAGGTAGTTTGGTTGAGTTAAAAGGTGTCTTAAATAATTTCACTTCGGGTGAAGCTATTTAAAAAGTGTCTTAAATGTTTTCAATAACCAAAGCTATTTAAAACACAGTTTAACTCACTGAAACTACCTGAAAAAGCTTAAATTGTCTATGGTCTGGCTTAAACTTAATCTATATAGTCTGTCTCGAATCATCGTGTACTAACATGGCCGAAACATTCGGCCGAGAGCCCGAGCATGTAAACGCACGGTTACGTGCCGGAGGTGCCGGCGGACTGCCGTGAATGAGGGGCTTTTGGTTATTGAAACTATTTAAGACACTTTTTAAATAGCTTCACTCGAAGTTATATTATTTAATACACCTTATGGTGCGTTTACATGTTCGGGCTCTCGGCCGAATGATTCGGCCCACCCTAGTACACGCTCATTCGAGACAGACTATATAGATTAAGTTTAAGCCAGACCATAGACAATTTAAGCTTTTTCAGGTAGTTTCAGTGAGTTAAACTGTGTTTTAAATAGCTTTGGTTATTGAAAACATTTAAGACACTTTTTAAATAGCTTCACCCGAAGTGAAATTATTTAAGACACCTTTTAACTCAACCAAACTACCTGAAAAAGTACTTAAATTGTCTCTGGTCTGGCTTAAGTTTTCTCTATATAGTCTGTCTCGAATCATCGTGTACTAACATGGCCGAAACATTCGTCCGAGAGCCCGAGCATGTAAACGCACGGTTAAAGCACCATTAAGCCGAATTCACGGCAGTCCGCCGGCGCTCCGGCATGGCTGGATGTAGCGGACACACGGTGTGCAAGTGGCCCAGCCTGGCAGTCCAATTTGCACTTATTCGTTGAAAGATGCGCAGCGCTGCCTTTTAACGCATACACTGTACTCGAATTAAAAAAATGCCGCCATCTCTTATGTCATTTTTAATAATGAATAATTAATATTTTTTGCATTGCCGCATTTCTCAATTGTTTATTACCGTAATTTAGTGCAATTCGGACTGCAAGGAGGTGGGCGGAGCTAGCAGGATGTTGCCGTACGGCACGCATCCGGCAACGACATTCACGATGCGTGCCGGAGGTGCCGGCGGACTGCCGTGAATGAGGGGCTTTATGCAACCTATAAAATATTAATTATTCATTATTATTATGGTGCGTTTACATGCTCGGGCTCTCGGCCGAATGTTTCGGCCGCGGGCAAATACAACCTACTACGCTCGTTCGAGAGCCTCGGGCGAGAGGTTCGGACGAGAGGCTATTTGAGCTTTGTCATGTAGTTTGGGAGAGTAAAAAGATGTCTTAAATAGCTTGGGTAAGGTAAGGGTGACAGTATTTACAAACAGTAATTTAATGCCCATTTTATATTTGCATTGCATTGTGAAATAAAAAAAATCCGATCCGAGGAAATGGACGAGCACACTTTGCTTGCTGCTGCTGTGGCACTTTGTGCCATGAGCTTATACAGATATGTGCACATTTTCCATAAAAAAAAAACTAAAAAACAACGGCGAAGACGTAGATGGTGGATGATCACCATGCACCGAAATCGGACATTGTAAGTGTCCATGTATATTTTTACGATACGATACTAACGATTTTTATATCGGTTGTGACTGTTGTCACGTATCTTGTTTGCACTTGTAAACTTTGTTTAATTATTGTTTCAGACAAAGTATGGAAACTCTGTTAGCAGAATTGGTAGCAGAGCCTTCTGGGGAATTTAAGAATTTTGGCCCATATAACTAGGACCATAGGTATATATGCCTCTCTTTTTTCACCAACGTGAAGAAAAAGGGCGGCATATAATCTATGATCATATTTGGTACAGTGTAATATGGGTCTCTCTCTTCCTAAACGAAGCTATTTAAGACATCTTTTTACTCTCCCAAACTACATGACAAAGCTCAAATAGCCTCTCGTCCGAACCTCTCGCCCGAGGCTCTCGAACGAGCGTAGTAGGTTGTATTTGCCCGCGGCCGAAACATTCGGCCGAGAGCCCGAGCATGTAAACGCACCATTAGCCTGTAAAAAGATTGGCTTTGGATTTTCGCCCTGTAAAAAGGATTTACGGACCAGCAAAGCTCAACCCAATAATTCACGACCCACTCCACTATATGGACGCGGATTATTCGGTCGTACATTATCGTCCCGTAATGAAGATATACGGACGGACCAACAAAACTCAGTCGGCCGTCAAATCAAGTCAGCAGTCAAGTATGGGAAAAAGTCGGTTCTGGCGCTTCGCCGGCCGCTTCCGCGGCACGCTCGCTTCGCTCGCTCGGCTCGCGCTCTGTTAGGTCGCCGTTCTACATAACACTCCTCCTCGCTTCGCTCGTCGTCGTACCTACACCGGTCTATCTTAACCTTCGATCTTGGGAGCGCTCTATCTCAGCCATCTCAAAAGTGTCAAATCTCATGAGTTACAATTACAAACCGATTACTTGTTGTCATGTCAAAACTAAAATACTTATATTGACAGGTCTCTGAAAAAATTAAATGTCTCTGGTTTTTGCTTCCGATTCCTGCAGGCCTACCACGAACATCGAAAATTGGCACTGACGGGAAAACCTCTTTGTCACACCAATGTGCAAGTGCGACAAAGATGGAGATACAAATCCGCAATCGTTCGATTTTCGTCCCTGGTAGGCCCTGGGTCGTTAATTGCTGCCCCGTAAAAGTGGATTCGGATTCACGCCCCGTAAAAAGGATTTACGGACCAGCAAATCGCAGCCCAAGAACTAACGACCCATCAATCCACGTCCATCACGGATGTCAATTGCCGGGTCGCGCATTCCTGGGTCGTTATTTGCTGGGTCGCGCATTCTGGTTATCTGCCATTATGTCAATCTTGTAAACAACCTTAAATTAAATTAATATAATAATAATATATGAGTGGGTTTAATGCTAAGAAAATAACTTAAACTGAACGGTGACCACTATGCAGCCTGAACTTCCTGTTAATGCAGATATATTCTGTGGCAATTTTCCTAATTTTGGGCGACCTACTGTAATTGGTTACATCGGTTTAGAAAACCTGAAATATGCTCGGAAAGTTCATAATGCCAAAGTTAATTTCGATCTTAATGTTCAGTTAGAAAATGCTATTCACAAGCCTAATGGACTAGACGTGAAATTGAATGATTTGTTGCGATTTCTCCTGGAACATGAAGTAAGATTAAGTTTGCCTCGACAAGACAAGTTAAAAAATGCAAAATTCTTTTGCTATCGTGGTCTTATGACTTGTGTGGCCTGCACACCTTATGAAAATAAAGAACCATGGAAAATTGTTGCTATGCTTTTCAAAGGAAATATCTTTTTATGTGCTAGAGATACTGAAGAAAAAATTAAGAGAGTGTCTAACATGACTCAGGAAGAAAAGAAATTTACATCTTGGGGGTATAAATTTGAGCAGTACATGCTATGTGGTAAGTCATTTTTACTTTACTTCATAAAATAAGTTTAATATTGTAAACATGAAATTCACTTGTTCCGTAATATTTATGAACTTTAATGATTGTTTTTGTAGATATATTTTTTAAATAGCTATAACATTGGCAGATACTCCTGATACAGAGCCTAATCCAAATACACCTGTTGATGAGACGGAAGAATTTTCATTAGTTTTTCTAACACATTTGAATCAACATAGTATACTCTTTGGAGCTGAAATGGATGGGATTGGTTGCAATAACAGCGAAGCACCAGCACCAGCAAGAGAGGTTGGAGCTGATGCAATTGTACAATATCTCTCTACCAAAGAATTTGTGGAGCTTAAAACAAGCAAGCTAATGGAGCATCCTCGTCAAGAAGCTAGCTTTAGGTTTGTTGCTTTTTTTTTCAATTGGCTTGTATCCCAGCCAATTGAATTGCTTCTATTTGCTGCATCAATGTGCATTTCCTGCAATTGTTGTGGGAAAGTGTTGAGCTGTCTACTAGTAGGGGGCCATATTTGACATTCAAATACAATAATCTATGAATTAATGGTTTTTCAGACAATGAAAATTGCAGTTTATAACTTTTTGTTGAAACAAATTAAATCATTTAATTAAATATTTTGACTTGTTATTAAAGTAGTAACACTACTATACATATATAAATTATAAATTGAAATAGATGTTGTATACTAAAGAAAAAGACCTACACCATCAAAGGCCAAGCCAAGGATCGAACTTGGGCCTTCAGCTTATGTGGCTAAACTTCTTTTTTTTCTACCAGGCGCTTCAAAACTAAGAAGTGGTGGTGCCAATCATTCCTTGTGGGCATAGACACTGTGCTCTGTGGATTTCGGAACGATGCTGGCATTGTAAAAGAACTAAAAACATATAGAATGAGAGATTTAACAAAGATGTCAGAGGTAACTAGTTTATATTTGGTATTTCTTGCTTCTGCTTGCTTTTAGTTGAAGGTACCACTTTGTTGATTGTTTATAAGGTTATTTTCTGAATGAATCTTTATGACCTCTGCAATTGGCTAGCAACAAAGTGGAACCTTTCACTAAAACCGGCCAAGAGCATGTCGGGCTATGCTTAGTGTAGGGTTCCGTAGTTTACCGTCCATCACAATAGGCAAACTTTAAAAGGGTTTTAATAGATACCATGCTCACCTTGCCTATGATTAGAATCAATACATAGTATTAAACAAAGTCGCATGCTGCTGTCTGTATGTATGGATGCTTAAATCTTTAAAAATACGCAACGGATTTTGATGCAGTTTTTTTTAATAGATAGAATGATTCAAGAGGAAGGTTTATATGTATAATATGTATAACACATTGCACCCATGCAAAGCCGGGGCGGGTCGCTTAGTATTATATAATACTGGCGGCGGCGTCGGTATCGAGGTACCGACCCAAGACAAAAAACAATTGATACGAGTTCGCGCGGAGACCTCCATAGGCTCACAAGCTCAATGTTGTGTGATAATACATTTTCTACATTATTATTTTCAGAGATACTGGAATCCAAATGTAATGTTCAACTTCTTGGACGCCTTCTTGACATACGTAAAGACTTGCCTGGCTGGTACTATCAGGCAGAGACATGGTGAAGATGCGTTAAACAATTTACAAGCATTGCCACTCATCAGTATTATTTTTGAGTGGAGGCCTGGGATGCCTGTGCAAATGGCAGGAGACTACTGCCACGCCGATGACCCCATTTTACATGAGTGGTTTACTAGTACATTTGGTAAATCTGACAAAAACAATGGCTAACAAGTGAAAATAAGTATCTATAGTAGTTAATTGATTTGTAAATATTGTACATTCTATATAAATAAGTGTACATAATTTACTAATAAATTTAATAGCTTATACCTACTTGCTGTGTTGTACTTAATGTAATCAATCAATGATAATTTAATAATGTATTGCTGCTCTCATAGGTACATATAATAAGGTAATTATAATAGAGATCGGTTATGAACCCTTCAAGGGCACTGCAACATTTTTTGGAAATTTCAAGTAGTCGTAGTCAGATATATCGGAGCAGCCAAGGCGCTCACAAATATCTGAACACGCCTCTATTATCAAGGCGTTAAGAGTGGTTGTTCGGATATTTTGAACACCTCGGACGCTCAGATATGACCACTGTACTTAACTATTAAGAAATAACATAATTTCGAACTAAGTAGGTAGACTAAAATTGGTACAGATGTACCAATACCGATGTATTGGTGCAGATTGGTACAGGCAATAGTACAGGTGTAGTGCATAATGACTTTCCTTCGTATTGTCTCGGAAACACTCGTAGGTATTTGTCATGCTACTTCAATCGACCTCGTACTTTTAGTACCGACACTGACCGAAATAGCATTACACTTTCCTGCCGTGAAAATTCAAAGGAAAATAACTATGCACTACATCTGTAGTTTTACATTCTTTGTATGTAGTTACGAGTATGTGTGTGTAAATGTTGTTGTTTTATAATATAATTTTGAATAAATACTGAGTAATAATAAGGATTTATCATTATTCTGCACCGTTTGTAAGTACCCTTTCAAAAGTTTAGATTTAGAGTTTAGAACCGGCCAAGAGCATGTTGGGCCATGCTCAGTGTAGGATTCCGTAGTTTACCGTCCGTCACAATAGGCGAACTTAAAAAGGGTTTTAATAGATACCATGCGCATAACAATAAAACCCCTTAAAACTGTAGAAGATACGTTTCTTTTGCAAAAAGTCAAAAATGGCTGTACAGACCAAATACAAAATAATTTCCCTTGAGTCTTTATAACGCTCTATTTTCATGATATTTTCCTATTTTTTGGACTTGCGGTTCAAAAGTTAGAGGGGGGGGGGGGGGGGGCAATTTTTTTAACTTCCGGATCGATTATTTCCGAAAATGTTCACTTTACAAAAAAATGTTTTTAGAAAACCCCTATTTAATAAACCCCTATAACCGCAATGAATGACAACACCTTGATTAGGTATGAAGAAAAAAAATTGTCACGACTATGTCAAGTAAGATACGATGTTTCTTAAGTTATCACTATTGACGCAAGTAATTTAATTGTAGAGTGACCATGCACCCAGCAATAAAATTTAAACTCGATTGTTTTCATTTCTTAAATAAAATAATGTTAATATCGTTAAATCGAGCATAAAAATCTTCATTGTCTGACAGACCCGGACCCGGGCCCGGGTATGTCCTTAAACTACGTCCAACAAGTGAGGTAGGGCACAGCGAAACGTCATCTCGCTTGAATCTGGAGCAGCCTGACTGGGGAAGTACCTCCACCTTACAGAATACCGAAGCCATAATAACATCACTACTTACTTTGTAGGTATGTGGTGTTGTGTTCCTCACGGTGAGTAAGGTTTCCAGAGCTCCAATCCCCCCAACCTCCCCCTTAATGACGATGACAGCGCAGATTAATAAGCTACCCCAGGAGGGTACCAGCTGCTCTAGCGCTGGAGAATCCCTTTCTGGGCTTCCATGCTCAGGTACTGTCGTGCCTGAGCGTGGACGCCGAGAGCGCCCCGTTTCGTACTCTGGGGGGGGCAAATCCGCGCTCCGCCATCCGCCATCCTCCCGAAGCAAGAGCAAGACGGCTACGGCAGCCCCTGCCACGCTCGCTGTGGATTTCTGCAACATCAGGGGTTTGCATTCTAATCTTAATGCTGTCCATCATCACCTCGAGACAGCTAAGCCGGCCTTGCTTTTTCTGACAGAGACGCAGATATCGTCTCCAGCGGACACAAAATACCTCTCCTACCCTGGGTACGAACTAGAGCATTCCTTTCTGCCTAGGGCTGGAGTGTGTGTGTACGTTAGAGGCGATATCAGTTCACGTCGCCTCAGCAATCTTGAAGGTAGGGACCTTTCCACCTTATGGCTACGTGTTGATTGTGATGATCATCCTCGCGTCTATTCGTGCCTCTATAGGTCCCATAGCGGTGATGCCGAAACTGACCGACTCTTGGAGCAGATTCAAACGGCTGTGGATTCAGTGCAGCAGCAGATCCCATCCGCTGAGATCATCGTTCTTGGCGATTTTAACGCCCATAATGCCGAATGGCTGGGCTCCAGCAAGACTGATCATGCGGGGAGATCTGTTCACGACTTTGCTCTGACCTACGGCTTGACACAACTGGTTACTGCGCCTACGCGAATCCCAGATGTGGAGAGCCAGGAACCTTCCCTGTTGGACCTTCTGCTGACTTCTCACCCGGTTGGCTATGATGTATCCGTTGCAGCCCCTCTCGGTTCCTCGGATCATTGCCTCATCCGGAGTACAGTGCCTCTCACGTGCCCGCCGCGTCGGCGAGTTGCTTGTAGCCGCCGTGTGTGGCACTATAAGTCAGCAGACTGGGACGGGATGCGGGTGTTCTTTGCGTCTTACCCGTGGGGGCAGGTTTGCTTCACGCCGGATGATCCTGATATCGCTGCTGACTCTGTTGCTGACGTGGTGCTTCAGGGAATGGAACTTTTCGTTCCATCCTCTGCGGTACCTGTTGGTGGCAAAACCCAGCCTTGGTTTGATCGCTCCTGCAAAAAGGCGTCTCGCCGAAAGCTGGAGTGCTACCAAGCCTGGGTAAATGCAGCGGCGGTACAGGATGTAAAGACCAGCGTTTTAAAAAAGGAGTTTAACTTTGCCTCCAGGTCCTTCAAAAGAGCCATTGCCAGAGCAAAGTCGTTGCACATTGGTAGGATTGGCGAGAAACTAGAGCGTCTCCCCTCGGGAACTCGTGCGTTCTGGTCTCTTGCCAAAGCTATCCAGGGGAATTTCTGCACGCCGTCTTTTCCACCTCTGCACACGGGAAATGATTCGTTGGCCCACGACGCAAAAGACAAAGCCGATCTACTGGGTAAGCTTTTTGCGTCCAACTCGACTTTGGATGACGGGGGACAAGCGCCGCCGACTATACCGCGGTGCGAGAGCTGTATGCCAGATGTACAGTTCCGCCAAAGCTTTGTGCGTAAGGCTCTTCGCTCCCTCGACACCCATAAGTCCAGTGGGCCTGATGGAATCCCTGCAATTGTTCTCAAGATGTGTGCTCCTGAGTTGGCGCCGGTCTTAACGCGTCTTTTTCGGCTCTCCTACTCTTCTGGCGTAGTCCCGACTTCGTGGAAGTCAGCTTTGGTGCACCCGATCCCTAAAAAAGGCGACCGCTCAAATCCATCCGACTACAGGCCGATAGCTATAACCTCCCTTTTCTCTAAGATTATGGAGTCCATCATCAATCGTCAGCTCCTCTGGTACCTAGAGGATCACCAGCTGCTGAGTGACCAACAATACGGTTTCCGTAGGGGTCGTTCGGCTGGTGATCTTTTAGTTTACCTGACACATTGCTGGGCACAGGCGATAGAGAGTAAAGGTGAGGCACTGGCAGTTAGTTTGGATGTAGCGAAGGCCTTCGATCGCGTTTGGCACAAAGCACTTCTTTCGAAACTTCCATGCTATGGGCTCCCCGGGAAATTATGCGAATGGGTCAGCAGTTTTCTAGCAGACAGAAGCATTAAGGTCCTAGTTGACGGTGAATGCTCAGACTCAATGTCTGTGAATGCTGGTGTCCCTCAAGGCTGTGTGCTATCACCCACGCTATTCCTCCTGCATATCAATGACATGTTGCAAACTAGCGGCATTCATTGTTATGCTGATGATAGTACGGGTGATGCCTCCTACACCGGCCGCGCCAATATTTCCCGGGAAAACGTCATTGAGAGCCGGAACAAACTTGTGTCCGAAATTGAGACCTCCCTAAAAGAAGTCTCAGATTGGGGTCGACTTAATTTGGTCCATTTTAACCCTACAAAGACACAGGTTTGCGCGTTCACCGCAAAAAAACTTCCGTTCGTCGCGTCACCTCGTTTTGAGAGCACTCCCCTATCTGCCACAGCCAGTATTGGAATCCTTGGCGTTGACATCTCGAGTGAAGTCCAGTTCCGCGGCCACCTAGAGGGTAAGGCCAAATTGGCCTCGAAGAAGCTCGGTGTGCTCAATAGATCGAGGCAGTATTTCACGCCGGCCCATCGCCTACAGCTTTATAAGGCGCAGGTTCGCCCGCATATGGAATACTGCTCTCATCTTTGGGCAGGGGCACCTAAGTACCAGCTTCTTCCTCTAGACCGCATCCAACGGAGAGCAGCTCGAATTGTCAACTGCCAACGTATTTCTGATCGGCTTGATCCCTTGGCGCTGCGTAGAGATGTGGCCTCACTCTGTATTTTCTATCGCATGTATTATGGGGAGTGTTCCGAGGAATTGTTCGGATTAATCCCTGCCGCTTCTTTCCGCCATCGCCCTACGCGACAATATTTCCACTCTCACCATTTAGATGGTTGGCAGTCCTCAACTGTGCGCTTTTCCCGAAACTTCCTGCCTCGCACAGCTAAACTGTGGAACGAACTGTCGCCAGCGGTGTTTCCGGACCGATACGACCTTCAAACCTTCAAGAAAAGAGCGTACTCCCACCTTAAAGGCCGGCAACGCACTTGCGACACCTCTGGTGTTGCGGGTGTCCATGGACGACGTTAATCGCTTACCATCAGGTGATTCGTTTGCTCGTTTGCCCCCTATAGCATAAAAAAAAAAAAAAAAAAAAAAAAACAGAAAAAAAACACTTAAAAAGTACTTAGGTAGTTTACTTTCTAAGAATGCCTCAGTGAGAACTGGTTTCAGACAACGAACTAGAATAAATAAAGGAAGGAAGCATTTTACTACTATAAAATAAAAAGTTGAAGCTATTTTCTACTAGGAGAACGTATTTTCACAGTTCAAAATTAGTGTGACAAATGGACACAAGAAGGGATAACTAATGCTAGTATAGTTGCCATTTTATCGACTATCACGCTACCTGTGTCACTTTCGCACTTACGAACTTGTTAGAAAATGACAGCCACAGTGAAGACCCGCCCGACCACATTACACTACCAGCTATGAATTGAGTCCTACAGTATATCAAGATCAAACCGTGGTTCAATAAGTATGAAAGATTCGGGAGCATTAAAAAACAATTAATATAAATACTATCATATCATTTATTATCACTGCATAGCAAATGGTGTAAGTCAACATCCATAAAGACTAATTAACAACATGGATATCTTCACTTAAAGTTAACATTTAATTATAATTGAATAAAATAATTACAGTAACACTTGTTATCTTATAAATAAAAACAATAACTAACAGAACAACATAATTAGAGTACATAGAAATAAACAGTGCATTCTATCAATAGATCTAACCATAGGTAATGTTAATTTCAGCTTTACATAATCATATCTTATTCTATTAAATAATATTTAAAACGGGTCACTCACGTGACCCGTTCATGTTTTCTATACATGTCGAGCGAAAATCGACTAAATTACGTGAGTGACCCGTTTTAAATATTATTTAATATGTTCGAGTCTCACGAGAGTTTTATAGTTAAAATATCTTATTCTACTAACAAAATCTCCATCATACGACTGAAACTTGTCGTCTTACTGTAAGATAGGGCAAACCCATGAACATTGCGACGTGACAGCATTTATACGTAACATAACGTCTCACAAATACATTCGTAAACTTAATAATTAAGCCATTAACCGAATTCGGAGTTAGCTGCAGTTGTAAACTAATTAAATTTTTTAGTGTGGGATTGTATTTTATTTTTAGAAAAGGTTCATGAGGTTGCGCTACTTATTGCTTGAATAAATCTTTGTCACAAGCCGGGCCAAACTAAACATTGTTATAAATATAGGGTTCCGCAGGTCACGTATTACCTTCTTATTCTCATTCTATCCACCTTCGACAATGAGGTACCTACCTAGCTAGAAGAGCCGTTATTCCTTTAAAAACGCTCATGAATTTAGGTATGAAGTACATTTTTAGTGTGATTCCACGTAAATCATATCTAAAACAGGGCTATTGTGCTCTAATAGCGTCCAATTTATACGTATATCTACGTATTTTAGTGAAATTTTATTCAGTATTACTTCAAAATACTCTAAATTGGACAAATTTTAGCACAAAAAAGACTATTATCCGTGTATATTTTAAAATAAATTCAAGTTATGGCTCATTCACTATCTAAAATTATGATTAGAGTATCATTATACACTTAAGAGGCCAGTGGTCAAATTGTTATCATTCAGACGTCTAGATCTCAATATTGATAACAACTAGATACCTGATATTCATATACATAAAACTTCAACATATGTTCTTCAAACTGATAAACGTGACAAACATGATTTTAACAACAGCAGCGATACTTTTATTTTTTCAAACATAGGTCCTTTTTTACATGTTATTGGTGACCCTTGAATTTATAAACATGATTCTTAGTTAAATAGTGGAGTAAAACTAGTTCTTAAATCTGGTAAAAGCTTTTATCTACAAAAATTGTAGTTTAGTTGTAAACAGTAATTATCTGATTACGCGGCTTGTTTTGATGCACACTGTTTCGCGTGCTCTTGCAATTAGATTAATCCCGCTTTCTTTTGCTCGAGCATAAGGACTCTTTAACTGTTGGTTAAAATTACCTATATTTTATTATTCAAAGGCGTAAGACCTCTTACGTAGATATCGATACCTAGCTTAGGGTGTCGTTGCATATGTGTTTCAAAAACGGTGCTTATTGCTTAATGCTTGTTGCTTAGTGAAAGACAGTCCACAATTCGACTGCAAGTTTTTTTTTATATCGCTGATTTTTTACTCGGCAGGTATCTATCACGTGGAACTTCTCTTACTTACATACCAATAGGTACCGATTATTTAGAGCTCCATTACCCGTTTTTTATTTAAATATACTTAATAACAACAGCTCATTAACCTCATAGGGTTAGACTATCAACCACGGAACCCTAAATTGAACAAGGCTTAGAATTGTATGGCTATAATAATAATAAAAATTAGGTATATAAATCCTTATTTACGATACGAAAACATAATAAAGCAATGTGCACAATCCTAAGGGAATATACATTATGCTTCAAATTTTGTAAATTGGTAAAATTATGGTGTACAACATATAGACAAATCACACTTATGTATACAATGCACTTCTTATAATTAACACCCATAATAAAGATGAATTCTGGTAATTCAACTTTGTACTCAAAATACGTACTTTGATTTATAACTTGAATATATGCATATTTATAGACATGATTTCTTGTGATTTTCCGCACGACGTACAAAAATATATAGTACACTATGTACTACAGGACTAATTAATTTAGGCTGTGGTCGAAGAGGACGGTTTTATTATAAACAAGTATGAAGGGTTATGTTCTACAGGCGATACATTTATTAAAACAATCACTAACAATAGATTCACACTTTATAACGAAAACATGTGGTTCCTAAAGACTATATTACCTATTAAAAAGAATTAGGCGTATGATGGATATTCCTACGACTTTGGATGTGTGTGATTTTTCCCAGATTATAACAATAATGACGATGATCGTTTATATTTACATGACAACTCTTAGTTTGTCCTATACCACAGTGATTATTTATATTCTAAGTTAACTCTCTTAGGCCCACGTGCACCGCCCAGGGTTAGCCGGTAACCCGGAGATAAGCCATCAAATTCTATCCAAAAAACCTTAACTCTGGGTTATGTGGCTAATCCCGGGTGGGGCAAGAGGCCATTCAAGCTTTTCGACACAGATATAACATGTAAGGGTCATAGCTACAGTTTTGAAAACAAAAGTTGTCTCTCCTGTGGACAATAATTAACAGCTTGTGAATATGAGTTGTGATTTTATCACGCAGGTTAATAGAAAAGGCCCTTCCTTTACGCGGATAAGGCTTATCTGAGATTTAAAGCCCTTCACTTGTATGTCCACAAGAGAGAAGTTAACCTAATACATGTTGCAACTATGTACGACCCGTAGTTTATGCGTTGATCTGTTGTAATACAATCAATACCACCAATTGTCAGATTTAAACAAATTGTTCCATTCTTAGAGTGTAGTTACTCGTTAGAGACAAAGCAATTTTAAAATTCTCTTTCCCACATTTAAATAAGGTAATATAATAGAAGACTGCCGACGTGTGTAGAGGTGTGCGTGTATTAAAAATGGTTCATCTCTAGGTAGCACATTTTCATTAAACAAACATTTTCAACAATGTTATGTGATAGATAATATAATATCTAAACATTACTTAATAAAATATACATCTTAGCTTAATAATTAAGGTACTAGCTGAATTTGGTAAGGCTTATACCAAATTGGAATAATCTGACTGATCACTGAGGCTCTCCGTCATGGGCTCCTCGAGACATGGTAGCCAAGTTAATTACTTCGTGTTCAAAATATCTACAAGCTTTAAACAGTCTTCGGTTTCACTTACATTATACATCCCTGTCGAATCAGTGTGTCATATTTTGTACTAAGTTTTATTTAACAATCAACAAAGCTTTCAAAAAGTACATATTTTATACCGTTATATCAGGCACAGATTGAGGGCATTTTTTGTGTATAATTGTTATTATGTCTGTTACACGTGTGCCTTGCAAAGAAACTCGTAGCACCCACACAAAACATGTACTTACTATGAATAAATAGGCCGCATAACATAAATTCATTATTATAGACCACAAACAACGAGCCGGTCAGGTCAAATATTTTACTAAAACTTATACATTGCCAATAAGCATGTCTTCGTCATTCAATGCATGTCGTCAACAATTTATACAATTAAAAATTAAAATTAAATTAAATTAAATTAATTTTTTAAATTTAATTATTATACAATTCTGGCCTACCAGATATTGCACCAGAAACTCAAAATACAAAGTAACGTCTGACCAGCTTGGAACAGCCACTAACGCATAATATTGGTCACTTTTTAAGCTCACTGCAGCCATTATGGCAGAATAAAATTTTCTTTCTGCATTTCATGCAGTTAATTGTATGTAGTTATATTCGTATTTAGTACATCAAGTAAAATTCCTATGTGATAATAAAATATATTAAATCTTTGTGCTAACTTACAATAAATTCATTTTTATAAACTATATACTATTAATAGTATCAAGAAAACCAATTGGTTATAATTTCCTAAGCGCGCTCAGCGCGCATTGGTCTGTGTAAAGTCTAGTCTAGGCTAACTAAACAAACGAGGGACAGAACAAAACGTGAGTCTGGCATCGAACGCGACTTGGTTCACGCCACTCTACACCATTGTATAGCTAATACAGATTTCGTTGTTTTTGTTTCCAATCGACCATTTGTGATGACGTATGTGAAGGATAAAATGTTATTATAATTATGACAGTAAAGTAAGCGAAATATTAAAATATTCAGGTTACTTTACGAAAACTCATTCGGATGACCAGTTTTTAGAAAACTAGCGTCTGTCCTAATATCCTCGACGTTCAATGAGGGTATGTGGGTCGACGATATGTTTCCCACTGAAGAGAGCATTTTAATTATCTTTCGGCAGGGGTACACAACTAATTGTGACAACCGCCGGACATCAACGCTTAGATTGACTTTCATCCTGTTTACGGGATAATAAACTTATGTATAATGTATATGCTTACTGGATAATAAACTAGTCGATTGTCTTATAGTAATATTTACTACAATACGATACGGTTTGCGGTAGGAATTTCTCCGTTTTTGTCAATAAGGCTGGTTTTTTTTCATAGCATTTATACAAAATACTAAGAGTCACTTTAATAAATAAGGTTTACACTAAAGGAATCAAAAGTTAAATTATTACATATGTTGTTACGAATTATTGACATTTTACCAATAACAAAAAAAAGTTATAATTTTTATATGATACCTACCACACGTTTTTCAAACTTGGAACAATTATTTTCTCCTTAAAATCTTTATTAATATCTGAATTAATTTTATTATTTAAAATAGTATATATAGATATTTTCAAATATTACTTACGCTGGATTTGACCAAACTTTTTAACCAAGAGTAACGCTTACTCTTGCATACTAACGACAAAAACCCATAGTAATTTGACGTTACTATCTGAGAGTAAGCGTTATTCTCGGAAAAAAATGGTAAAACGCAGCCTTACTGGTTTATTTATTTATGTCCAGTCTTATTGCTAAGTGCCATAACAAACATCGCCTTTTCGAAAGTCGACACGCCCGAAGATGATGAAATAAAAATTGAGAAATGTCGAATCGCAAACCTTCGACAATCGCATCATACTACTGTAAGTAGTAGCCGTTCAGTATTATGCTATTATAAATGCGGAGCTGATGCGTCTACTTGGTTCATGAAATCCGCTACCGCAAGTGTGAAATATTACGAAATATTTTCACTTAATCACAGTGATCAGTTAGCATCAATTAGATTAGCGTCAACACAGATATTTATATCGGCAAACCCTAATGCTCGTTTATCACAATGTCATTGTAAATTTATTGACTCAACGTTTTGGGAGCGTACCGTACGATTCATCGATAAGAAAACTTATTAGCAGTTAACCTTCACTGAAGGCATACGAGGACATTGTACACAGTAGAGCAATTCTTCAATATCTGTACAAATATAAAGCGGGCTAAGATTTATATACATTCCGGGTGGCGGTGAAGGTGACTAGAGGTCGACGTAAGGCGGGCCGTCGATCTTGTCGAGGTCGGCCAGCAGCTCGGCGGCCGGCGTCAGCGGCTCCAGCATGTCCAGCGTCTCGACCAGCGGCGAGCCTAGCGCCTCGCGGTCTAGGGCGCCGCCGGCCGCGCCCGCGTTTGCGTCGCCCAGCGCGCCGCACACCTCCACCGAGTTGCCGTTGATGAGAAAGTCACGGTTGCTGTAGCTGAATACGCTGCGCTCCTCCGCCAGCTGCGGCGTCGACGGCACAGACTTGGACGATATCCCATTCGACGGCGCGGAGTATTCGCTCGGTCCGAACAATTCACGTGGGCGACGCGAGTCAATTTGCAAATTCGGTGCCGTGCGCTTGAATGGCAAGGGGGTACTCGGAACTGAACGTGATGATGTGTAGTATTTGCTTTTATCCGTCACCAAGTCTGATAAGTCGAATTCGATGCTATGTGCGCGTTTCAAGAAATCCTCGACGTTATCTGTAGAAGCCGAGGTGTCTTCGGGGTATGAGTGATTAAAATGGTTAGCCAGCTGGCCGGGAGACTGGTCGAGCAGTTCCCCGTCGCTGGGGATGAGCGAGTTCAACTGCTCTTCCGACAGGATTTGCTGCTCCGGCAACGGATCGCAACCGTTGCTCAAAGGGTTGCCGGAGGTGAGAAGGTTTTGAGCGGCTGTCGTATTAAGTACATTATTACTGCTGTCTATGGCGTCATAGATTTTATCTAACGTCTCTGGATTGAGGCCAGCTTTTGAAATATCACATGTATCCGCTAAAGAGCCAAAGTCGCAGAACTCGTTGGGCACGGGCGTGGGCGGCACAGAGCCGACGGGCGTGTGCATATAAGACGCAAGCGGTGCCCCTAGGCCGGGCTTCAGCGGCGCCGACTGCGAGCGAAAGCAAGCCTCGTGGTCTGCTCGGTAGCTACCCAGTGACTCCTGGAAGAATTGACTCACCTCGCTCGACAGAGGGTCTGCGGATAGCGGCTGAGCCATATCTCCGTTTATGCCGTCTCGAAACTGCATATTCGGTAGAAAATTTAAATGTAGATTGCTGGAGCCGTTCGACACGCCTGCATTACACTGGAACATGTGGGTCTTGTATTGTGATGTCAATATGTTAGGCGAGGGAGGTGCCGACATGGGCTGGCAATATTTAACATTAGGCCCGCATGACGTTTTGGGAAAAAACTTTTGGTCATTCGGAATAGCGAATGGCTTGGAATGGGGGTCTCCAACGCCCAACGATAACGGATTTCGTCTCTTCCTCCCGTTAAGCTTAGGTATGGGTCGGGGACAAAGGCGCGAGCGCGGAACCGGTGTGTTGCGCGGACTCACGAAAGGGCTGGCGGCCGTGCTGTGGGAGATGGGCGACGTCTGCAGTGACCCGCCCATTATCGCCGGCTTGCTCATCTTCGACGGACTGTGACCTCTCTGGACGAATCCGACCGGAGATTTAGTATGAAAATTTCCGGGAGAGTGGCAGCCGTCAGATATGGGTACAAAGTCATACTGCTGCGTTCTTGTGGTTGGACTTTGAGGTACATTATGTCGGTTGCCGTTGTAGAGATGAGTTCCCGGCGCCGTCGACATCTGGCCAGGACCGCCCAAGTTAGAGTACGTCATAGTGCTTCCGTTACCATTAGTGATGTTCGCGCAATGTTTGTGTCTGTTTGATTCAGGTCGACTGGTCGGTACCGATCCATTCATGGTCACGACGCTAGTGTTTAAGACTGGTTTGAAAGCCCCTTCCGTTACTACGGACTTGACTACGTTATCGGCGGCGTTTTCTCGAGGCAATTGAACTTCTTTATTCGAAGGAAGGCTCTGAGTACTGGACCCGCTTTGATTCTTTAGATTTTTTGCAAGCAACTCCCGAAGTTGAGAAATTTTTTCATTTTTACCTTGGCTATGATCGTCTTGCGGGTCCAGGCCTGAGTCTAAAAAAGCAGGAGCGTCACCACAAGCAGGCGCAGGCGGTGGCGCCTCGCCGTCGCGCTGGTGGAAGTACTGCAGCAGCTCTTCCTCGTGCTCTTGGCTATTGCCTTCGTTGAGGTAGTCATCGAGATCGTGCTTGTCGATGTTGCAAATGCTAATGACGCGCTCTCTGTTTAATATTTCAGAGTGTTTTTCTTCGCATATCATACCCGTTTTGATGTTTATGCCGTCTAGGCCGCAGCACGAGTCAGGTGTGGCCACCCGCTCTGGCGAGTCGGTCCTATCCGTAGAGGCCCTTCTCGTTCTGATGATCCGTTCCAGTGCAGGTTTCCGTATTTTACTGCGCTCACACTTAGGCGTCGGAGCCTTCACCGACCGTGTCGGACTCGCCGCCTCCTGTTGCTCCCGGGCCAGCGCCGCGGCGGTGCTTTTGGACCGGCTCGATACGTTTTTTGGATCCTCTAAAAAAGCAACCTCTGAACGAACTGATGGTTCTGCTCCGGCCCCGGAAGCGGAGGTGGAGGCGGCCAGCGCTTGCCGTGCGGCACCCAGTTTGCCTCCCAAAATTTCGGCAGCTCGCATTTTTTTCGGTAGGTACTCGGTCCTCGGGAAGTCGTTCGGAACGTGCGCGGGCGGCGCGCGGGTTTCGGCCGCAGCAGGCCGCGGAGAGCCCGCCCGAGTCTCGCTCTGGTACGTCTCCAGTATCAACTTTTTACCCGGCAGATGCAGGCGCGCGGGCGCCGGCGGCGGCTCGGGCGGCCGTCGGCGCTGCCAGTCCGTGCGCTCAGTGGACAGGTCGAGGGACGCGTCGCTACTGAGGTTGATGGGGAGGTTGTGGGTGGCGTCCGTCGGCACAGTGAGGTCCCGCGGGGCGTACGGAGGCTCGAACACGTAGGCGTCGGGTCGGTAGTCGTGGCCGGGGATGGCGGGGTGCGGCGCCGGCGGAGGGTGCGCGCGCGGTGGCGCGGCGTACGGCGGGAAGGACGGCGGGCGCGCCTCGTACACGTACGCGGGCTGGTAGTGGTAGGCCGACTCGGCTGCAGGCTCGCTCTCGTGCTTGACGGGCGCGTGCGCGGCGTGCCCGGGCGGCACGTGCTCGATGCGCGGACCATGCGCGGTATACGAAGTGGAGGGTGGCGACTCACTCGATATTTCCACACCCTTGTTCTTCTTAGGTCGGCCGGGCGTGCCTTGGGTCTATAAAAGAAAATATGCCATCACGAAACTGGTAAGCTTTCTGATTCTCAATTAAATATCTGAGTTCTTATTAACCGCTTTTGTTCAGTCACCTACAATAGTATCTTCCGCCGTATCGTAAGGGCCGCAAAAATATGTGACACACTCTAATGGCTGTACAAATAAGATTGTGTCAGATATTTTTGCCGCCTTTAAAGCGGAAGATACCTACTATTGCAGGTGTTAATATAAAGTGTTAGAAACATAGTAGGTAATGTATTTTTCAGCCCTCCGGTCGGTAAGCGGCATTTTACGCAAAACTAAATGGCCGCCTGCCGGCTCCGTCGGGCAGAAAAATAGTATACAAACCTCGGCCGTTAAATGGGAAAGCCTCGGATCACATGTTAGTCTACCTCGGCTTCGCCTCGGCCGACAATTACATGGGATCCGAGCCATCTCCCACTTAAACGGCCTTGGTATGTAATGTACTATATTGAATGCAGTATTCGATCTAATAGTAGATTGTATATCAAGGGCATAAAGTAACCCATTTCAGACGAGGCTATTTATTGATCCGAGTGTAACGGGGACCAATATAGTAGTCGAGGATAAAATGGGTACTTATGCCCGAGGTATACACTGTGCTTTTCACTTCGATTGTAAGGAAAATATTAGGTTTTATATCACTTTAAATCGTTGAAAATGTAACATCCATACTCTTGCGCTTGGGTTCTCCCCGCCGCGCGCCGCCTGCAGGCGGCCGGGCGCTCGGGGGGCGAGGCCGCGGCGAGCGCGCTCCACCTGCGATGTTACTTTATGCCCTAGTGCATGAAAAGCGATTTTGTGTCGCCTAGCCACGACACAAAGGCGAACTTTTCGAGCAAGAGAATGAGAAATAGAACATTGTGATACACGTGTGCTATGATGGTCATTATACACGAGGCCGTATTGTGCGCACGAGCTGTAAGCGAGTGCGCAATAAGGAAGCCGATGTGTATAATGGCCATGCACACACGTGTCATACGACATTTTTCAACACACTTGTAAGTAAAAATCAAAATTTAATTCGAGGTTATTAACTTTTGTTAAATACAAAATATTGTCTTCTGTTATCGCGATTGTTATTCATTGAAATTAAACACTTTAGAACGGATTAATAACACCATGATCCTACGTTTCGAAACGTAGGATCAAGGTGTTAATAAACGCGATTAATCCGTTCTAAAGTGTTTTGTTAAATACGTGAACTTAATTGTCAGAATCATGTCAGAATGCCTGCATGGTAATTAGCATATGAGTTTCACTAACCTTTATTGACTACTTGAAGCTTCTTGCGAAGCCTTTTCGACGTCGGTTGATGACAATATTTTACATTTTCAATTAATAAATCCCGAAGCTAAAGCCCAAACGTCACAAATAAGTAGGTACCTATATTTATCACAACTAAGTACAACTAGATTTTCATGATTTGTAGTTTCAGAGGAGCCTAATCCACATATTGTTATAGTTTTACTTCTAATTCTCTTATAGTTGCATTTTAACATAATATTAAAGCGAGAAAACAATCAAAAATGTTTTACGTAAATAAGTTACCGCAGCGCGCCATTGGTGTTTTTTTTTTTCGAATCGCGATGCGGGCGTACATTTGAGGCAAAGGCCCGCCAAACAGCCAAAATAAAAATGAAATTATTTATGTTTGAAGCACAAATTATTGTGAATTTTGAATAATTTAATACAATTTCAAGAATATTTAATAATTCAGATCTAAACCTTAAAAATAGAAAAACAATACCTACAAACTTAAAGCCGGACCGCTCGGCAGTGTGCCCATCACGCAAGCGGCATTCCCGCGCTGAATCGCAATAGAGATTCTTTGTGCGAGAAAGCCGCCGGCGCGATGGTCACCTGTTGCCTCTCTCAATCTTTTGCTCACTTCTTTGTGGAGCTCCAGCGCAGCCCTACCCCAAGGCCCTAGCGTCTCGACCCCAAATGGAAAGAACTGGTATTGGGGGCCGAGACAGCTGTATTTATAATTCAGAAGGTTTTAATCCATGTATTCAACTAAATACGGAGATATTGGTTTTTAAGGCATAAGTTATTTATTATGCGGCTAAAAACAGTGTACTTTATTTGGAAAAAAAAACTTTCCAATCCGACAAAATTTGAATGTATTATCTGTGTACGTATAGTCTGACAACCCAGCGAGCGCAGTAACAGTAGAATAGAGAGCATCATACTGTCTTTTTCTTACGCTAGTATTACCACCCTGAAAAAAGGGATGGACATAGTTATTTTGTCCTACTGTTACTGCGCTCGCTCGCTTGTCAGACTATAACTTAGTCTCGTAGGGTACAAACTTAATTTGATGGGGTTATCTGATTACAACACTAGTTCAATAATATAATGAAAAAGCACGCGTGTTTAATATCTAGGATTATGAGCCTAAAAGCGGTACGATAAGAACCTCGTTACGAGCAAGTGTGTTGAAAAGAAAATTATGAGATGTAGGTACTAAAGAAATAAGAGTACTAACCTGCAACTTTCGTTTTAGCTGTTTCAATAATTGTCGGTTTGTTGGATCTTCGGAAGCACCTGGCACTGAAAGGAAATGATTTTTTATAGTTCAACCAGTATATGAAAAACTAAACCATATTGCCTCAGTCCCTTGTCCGTACGTCATTAGGCGCGTCCACACAGAGCAAGCCGTCTTGGAAGGAAATTGCCGCGCGAGGTAAATGGACCGTACATTTAACGCAATACGACTGCCACGCGAGAGACGACAGAGCCAATGAGGACTACCGGCGCTAGTGGATCGTGGGTTCAAAAGAGGTTATATGTCATTTTCAGTACATTTCTCATTAGTTTTTAATTTAGGTCGTGTTTATTTCGAAAAATATGCACTTTTAGAGGAATTATTACATAGAAATATATTAAATACTGAAAAAATATTAATTTGCCTATAAAATAAGCTTTAATTGAAAGTGTAAAATAACACGGCCGTAAATTATCGTAAATTTAGAGGTTAGATTATCTCTATGTCAAAAATATTATTGTAATCAAACTAGATACTACTAAAAAGTAAGTAATCAATAATACAAATGCCAAAAGAAAACAGTCAGAGGGATTTAGTATAGAAATAAGTACCATCCTTAAGGATAATAAATAATATTAAAAATGTGTTTAATTATTATGGTTTTCTGTTAACATCCGTATTTCATAAGCAGCTTTAGTAGTAATTACACAAATGCTGATTTTGACCAGGTTAAACTATTAAAGAAGTATATTTATATGGAAAAATAGCACGAATTACTATTTAACTGTTTTGTCAAATATTATCACCCAAAAACGTATTACCCCTGTAAATTTCGATAACACATCACTGTAAAATAGTTAGACACTAATTTACCTCGTTTAACATTGAAATTAATGTAAAACAATCAATTCTAATATTGGTTTCGCGTCATACTAACTCATACTAATGGCGCTTGACAAGGACCCACGCACGAGTGGCGCCGCCTGGTGAGCAAAAATACGGTAGTCCTCATTTGTTCGGAAAGACGGCGGCACTCGATCAGCTGCCAGCGTGTTCAGTAGTCATCAGGTGTTAACGCACTAACAGATGTTCGAGGGTCACCATCTCGCCCGAGGCGACATAAGCGTATGCCGCGGGCGTGGCCCATCCCCACCACTACGTCGTTTAAATTGCCTGTGTACAATATGTACCTACATTATTCTGCTCCAAAGCATACAGAATTTATAACAGTTGGGCGGGACATACAGAAACCGTCATTGTTTTGTTATTTCTTTATATCGAAAATCATGGCTCGTACTAATGAGTTCCTCGGAAATTATGTGCGAATGTCATTTGTTATTTGCCAATCGCTTTATGAAAGAAAACATTGTGAAGAATCCGGACATCACGTGCCGGGACAGTTCCAATATACTTGACAACTTGATGGCAGATCTCGCGGTTCTACGGATACGTTGTATGTGACGTACCGTGCGACGGAGCAAGGGGTGGCGGGGTGTGGCTAGGCGGCGCAGGCGCGCGAGACGCTCCGGACATCACGTGCCTTGAGAGCTCCAACATACTCGACAACTTGATACCTGATCAAACAACATATAGGGAATGCAATTAAAAAACCATTTGTTGCCGTGCTGCAACATACGCAAGGGCTACTTAGTAAAACTGTTGCATTTATAAGGACCTAACCTTAGTTAGTGGTGACTCTGCCTACGAAGCAGGAGCTCCAGGGCTAGTACTACGAACGAATCGGACCATTGTGTATTAGAGTGACAAAGAGGTTTTTCAGGTTTTTCGTGGTAGGCGTGCTGGGCTCGAATCCTGGTCAGGGTATTTATTTGTGAGTTTATCGCGGATATTTGTTCTTGAGATGGATGTTTCGTATGTATTTAAGTATTTATCTGTTATATATATCGTCGTCTAGTACCCATAACACAAGCCTTATTTAGCTAACTGTGGGACTAGGTTGATTTGTGTAAGATTGTCCCATAATTTTTTTTATAATTATTATACACTAGCTTTTACCCGCGGCTTCGCCCGCGTACTAAACGTAATTTTCAACCGTCTACAAATAAGAAGGTTCTTAGTTGGGCCCGTATATTTGTATGTACATATGTATGTTTGTCCGCTATTATCTTGCGTTTGGCTAAACGGATTCAAATGGAATGGATTGTTGTCGGAAAAGTGATCAAACTGAAAAATTCAAGTTGGCGGCGTTTCTCAATTTTGACCACTGATTTGTTATAAAGAACCTCTCGAACCCTTTATATGTGCCTACCGAGCTTTATCACGAACCTAACTCTATAAATTCAAGATGGTGGCCGTTGATGGTGGCGTTGGTGGTTCATTAGAAAGAACCTTTCGGATCGATCAGAACATAACTGAAGAAATTCTAGACGATGGCCGTTTTTCCTAAAATCCTAGCTATTTCCCACAGCTTCGCCCGCATACAAAATATGTTCAACCGTAACGTAATTTCAAAATCAAGGTGAACCTCTTGAACCCGTTGATATGTACCAACCGAGTACATATCAACATATCATAGATCCATCACGATCAGATCATAACTGAAGAAATTTCAGATGGCGGCCTTTTCTCGCAGTTTTGGTTCCAGATTCATTGTAAAGAACCTCTCGGATCTTCTTTCTTATCTCGATTAGAAGGTGAATTCTGAAAAATCCTTTCTTAATGCACACCTACACCCTAATAAGAAACCTACGTGCCAAATTTGAAATTCTAGAAACAGAAATAAACAACAAAACGACACTCATATTGATATTTTGAGATTTCAACCCCATCGCACCCAAACAGGGAAGATGGTGTATCTTACGTCCACCTCATTGGATTTTAAAATGGTTGTTTTTGATTTCAGCGACCCAGCGACCAGCGACGTTTTTTGACTTTGTTACCCCTTTTTCCCCTCTTAGGGGTTTAATTCTCAAAAAATCAAATACACGTCTTTACTCATTTATCTTTAGAAATACTCTCGTGTAGTTTTGAATAAAATAGTTTAACTAATCATGTTTCCCCATACATAGTTTGTACCGTCATTTCTCCCCCTTTGGAGGTGAATTTTGAAAACTCCTTTCTTAGTGCACACTCCGTTCTTTACGCCTTATACACCTAAGTGTTAAGTTTGGAATCTATAGAACCAGAAATCAACAACAAAACAACACCCATATTTATATATTTTTAGAGTTCGACCCCGCGTGCCCCAACAGGGAAGATGGTATTTCACAATCGCCACGTCAGATTTCAAAATCGTCGTTGTTTTTGTAATCAGTGACTCGATAAACCATAAAACGATACCCATGTTGTTTTTTTTACTTTTTCACCCCTTTTATGGGTTGAATTCTCAAAAAACCTGAAACACGTGCTACCTCATTTATCTTTATAAATACTCCTGAAAAGTTTCAAATGGAATAATAGGCCAACTAATCTTGTTTCCCCATAAAAACTTTGGACTTCCAAATCACCCCCTTAGGGGATGAATTTTGAAAAATCCTTTCTTAGTGCACCTCTAGACTTTATAAGGAACTTACGTTCCAAATTTGGAATCTCTAGGACCAGTGGTTTGGGCTATGCGTTGATATGTCAGTCAGTCAGTCAGTTAGTCATTCAGTCAGTCAGTTTATATTTATATATAGATAAAAACACCTTTTTTTTGTATTTTGATGAGAAACTGTTACACATAAAATAAAGTCTCTAGCTAAACAGAAAACAAACTTTCAACAGCCTTTTCACCCTTATAAGGGTCGAATTTTCGAAATCGCTGAAATTACTTTTTGTAAACTCTAATGAGGATTCTTTTCACAAAGTTTGTAGACTATAACTAAAAGGGAAACGCTTCCGCCATACAAACTTTTAACACACTTTTCACCCCTTTTGGGGTTGATTTTTCTAAAACGCTAAAATTACTTTTTTTGTATTTTAATAACAAACCTCTACACCAACTTTTGAGTCTCTATCTAAAAAAAAAAAACTTTCTTCCATACAAACTTTCAACCCCGACTTAACCCCCTTAGAAGATGATTTTTTCAAAACCCCTTCTTATTCGTTACCTTCGTTAAACACTCAACGTAATGTGAAAATTTCAAGATCATACGTTTAGTAGTTTCGGCTGTACGTTGATCAGTGAGTCAGTCAGTCAGTCAGGACTTTTCCTTTTATATGTATAGATTACGGTTTCCTTCCGTATTACCGCACAGTAAAATCAAAGAAGAAGAAAAAAGAACCTGAACGGGAAGTTAGGCGGATTTTAATTCATCCAGAACTTGTGTAATTTAATGCACAGTATGCACACCGGTCTGTATCTTGACCATATTAACCCTTTATAAGGCCGCAGTTACACAGATATGCTACGTGAAAGTTAAATACACTACCAAGTTTGTAATGCACTGGGGAACACATCTACGGCAAAAAAAAACCGAAATCATTAATAAAAACATGTGGTCATTATATGCACTCTGCCCGTTAGTGCACTCGAGTTTTCAGATGATCTGTTTCCAATACACCTATTCATTGACATTGACAACAAACATAATGATGCTCTTTACAGACTGGTGTTTACTGTGTTTTTGTTTTGTGTGTGTACAATATTTATCGATATAGCATGTAACCTTTTATAATTTTATTAATCTTAGGTGGCAAATGATACACTTTCCTGATACTACAAACAACGTAGTTCAGTTATTGCAAATATTGCAATTCACGATGGAGCGTGGATGGAGAGTGGATTTATCAAAATTAGACCTTATTATCATACCAATAACAGTCTCACCACTCGCCTATAATAGAAATTATTAGATACAGCGACTTGTGTATTTTTACCCGACTACGGCAAAGCCAAAAGAAAGGGTTATGATTTTAGCAGTCTATGTATTTAATAGTATAATGGAAACAGTGACAAATGCTTGCTTCCCTTAACGGGCATAGTGCATTCATTGACCACAAACTTTAGATTAATTAATTTCACTAAAATTAAATTATGACCGAAAAAGTATAAATAAGAAAAGAAAGCCTGATATATTTGCTATATAATACCATAATAGTTAAATAAAAAAGAGGATGTTCTTCTCTATAAATGTTTATTAACTAAGTGGTTTCCAAATCGCCTCTGCCTTATAAAGGGTTAAGTAGAACGAATCTCCTGTAATTTTATCATAATTAAAGATATTCTTACCTAATTTACTTTCCGCCCAGTCAAGAACAGTTCTCTCAGTATCTCTCGATGTTTCTCGCAATCCCTGTAACAGAATTTTCAGAATACAACAAAATAAAAATAATATATCCACTAATTACCTACTATAAAATAATACAAAAAAACAGATTCAATAGAAGAAATATTTGTGACAATGACGAGACCTTTTTAAAGTTCTATTTACTTTCTATGTCGATTATTAACGCAAACAATAACAGAGGGTAAATATCATACCTTCGAAGATTCGCCCAAATCTGGTAACTGCGGGACCTCCAATTTAATCTTTTTGCGAAGACCGGCATAGCAATACCTGCAATGCACATGTTCAATGCCACTTAAATAAATATTTCCAGCGGACATTTCAAACATATGGTCTGCTCTGCCATACGCTAAAATAACTTTTCAATCTATACTAATTAAGGAACATTTTAATATTTGCTCTATCATCAGTCAAAATAATACCTACACAGAAAAAAGAAATCTTTTTTAAGTATGCACTTTAATGAAATGGAATTATTTCTGAGCAATCATGAAACATGTAGTACCTATATTTCGCTATGCAGTGCTATCACGTTCCATAAAAAACCCCATAGCGTTTTTGTTTATTACATATAACTAAACTTACATATAAAAAAAGCGAAGTATTTAAACGGCAAAAAACATTGCAGCAGATATCTCGTTGTAAAGGACACGTCATTACATTCAGTTACTTTTAACATAGACAATTGGTACAGTCGCCATCAGATACATCGGAGCGTCCGAGGTGTCCAATAATATCTAAACAAGCGCTAACGCCTTCACAATTACTGTCAAAATTCTATTATTGACTCGTATTCAGTTATTTGTGAGCACATCGGCTGATCCGATATATCCGATAACGACTGTACCGGATCTTCTTGAAGATATACTGAATTTGTATAAATACAGGATGTAACAATAATTGTGGTTATTTGGACACGGATATGATCACTTGATCAGTGTCCAATTATGATACAAAAAAAAAAAACCCTAAATCGGATTCCACTAGTTTACAACCTAATATATGCTGGAATACCAGTTTTAACAGGGACAATAGAAGAAAAACACTATATCCCCAACTCTTTTACTTTGGATGAAAAAAGTACATTATAATTGTATAGTATTATGCTCAAGTAACAAAGGTCCTTAACTATGTAATCCAATCGAAATGCGTCGAGATATTCTAGCTACATACATATATAATAGTTATAGATAATGACTCAGCATTAGCATTGCCTGCACATGTTCGTGTCAATAATATGCAAACATACTTAATGAGTGATTTATTATAAATTATAATTTGTAATTAACCAATCGCTTAGCAAGTTATTTATTTCAACTAATTAAACCTTATCACGGTTAGACCTTATATTATTAAACCTTATCTTAGGCAAATTGATGAGAACCATGAACACGCCGCCACTGTAGCCGATTAGAGCTCAAGCATAAATTTAAGGGGCGATCACAATCAGGCAAAAAAAAATTACACAGTAAAAGAAATATAGATCACCGGGTCAAAAATTGCCGGAAAAACTTCACGTGTTTTGTGCATGAGCCCTTACCACTATTAAGATATAATTGTATAGGTATCCAGTTCGCCGCAAGCAGCACAAACAGCTAATAACAAGAAATAAATCAGTATTCTTTAGGTCGCATCATAAACATTACATCATACAGCAGTAAGGGTAATATCAAATGATTCACTCGGATCTGTGTTCATTCGAGTGAATAAGCCGAATGAATGACTACATCCAACATTGTTGGTCTGTTTCGATAGGTACCTACAGTCACCATCAGATAGGCGGCCAACGTGCTCACAAATATCTGAACACGCCACTATTGTCAAAGCGTTAGAGTGCCGGTTCAGATATTGTGACCATCTTGGCCACCCAAATATATCTGATGGCGTACTGTGATGATGTAGGTACTGAACTAATATGAAACTTTTATTTTTCTTATTCAAGTCACTTTTGAGAAGTGCAAAATGAAACACGAAGATGAAAAAAAATTAATCTCTTGATATTCCATTTAATATATAATAATACCACGCTGCTGTCTAAACATTAAAGACACATGTATAAATGAATAACCTTTTCAACAAAAAATACAAGCTTTTATCGCCGACTGTACTTTGGTGCCTATATTTTAGTTTTCGCTTATTGGAATAACGGGAAGTTTGTCAAATTCAGCTTCAAGATTTCACCTTAATAAACAAACAAGCAAATATACATTGCAAGTTAAATAAAAGCTTGTTAAATGCATTCGCTTGAGAGGCACATCGGTTTATTTTAAGAAATATATATTATATAACAACATGTACAGACTATGAGCTTTAAGACCCCACGGTTTTCGGCGTTAACACACGAAGGTGATACTGCAATCCTGCTTTACTTCCCGTATTACCGCCGATACCCGAAGTATCGTTATGAAATCCGAATGTTCTTCTTTAAGCTCACGAACTGTATTAATGTTTAATTACCTAACAATACAAAAATATCATCATCAGACTCTGCAACCACGTCCGCAGTAACCTTAGCGATAAGGATAACAAACAATAACGATGAGTGATGGATAGCAACGCACGCGTGACCAATAAATACGTTAGGGTTCTTAGACTCAAACATTCATTGATAAATTTGACATTAAGACTACAGTGAATTAAATAAACGTATGTGCTCTATGCACTTAGCCAATGCGCGATTTAACTTCGCTTCGCCAATTCGCAAATTAAGGCAATCATCGACAAAACAATGTAGACTCGATTCTTGACGAACATTATAGCACGTTTTAATGGCCAAACCTTAATTTTGGTATTTGTTTTCAACCGACTTCACAATTTGAAAAGGATTCGTGTAAATGTTTTTTTTTTATGTTTGTTACCTCAGAACTCCGTCATTTCTAAAGCGATTTTTTTTTTTTAAGTAGATGGTTCCAGATTAGTCCCATTTTTTTCAAAATCCATTTCTGATGATGGGATCTATGAGAAATTGAGAGAACTCCTCAAATTTGAAAGGTACATGCATGATGATTTGGGTGGTTTCTTAAGACGAGATACTCGGGACAAGTGAATAATGACATATCCTGCACGTGAATCGAACGACGTTTTTCAATACAGATGCAAAAAAAATTAAAAACATAAGAACGAATTTTAAAGTTTTATTATTATTTCCGTGGCACGATTGTAATACAGTTGATACATTATGAACATCTTCAAAATGTTTATCGTATCTTGTTTACTTTGTAATTTTCAATCGCATAATCGTTATTTCTCATAAACAAAATAATAAATAGCATGTGACAAATCGTATCGTCCGTCATGTCTTATAGGGCCTTCGAACATGTTTCAAATGTTTCATGTGAAAAACGCCTCTACTTTGACTGACGTTTCGTTGTCTCTGTTCCGTTTCATACACACAGATTTATAAAAACTGTTTTCAATGTTAATATTTTTAATGAATGATCATTAGTAGCACTTCTTTCGAAACTTCCATCCTATGGGCTCCCCGGGAAATTATGCGAATGGGTCAGCAGTTTTCTAGCAGACAGAAGCATTAAGGTCGTAGTTGACGGTGAATGCTCAGACTCAATGTCTGTGAATGCTGGTGTCCCTCAAGGCTGTGTGCTATCACCCACGCTATTCCTCCTGCATATCAATGACATGTTGCAAACTAGCGGCATTCATTGTTATGCTGATGCCTCCTACACCGGCCGCACCAATATTTCCCGGGAAAACGTCATTGAGAGCCGGAACAAACTTGTGTCCGAAATTGAGACCTCCCTAAAAGAAGTCTCAGATTGGGGTCGACTTAATTTGGTCCGTTTTAACCCTACAAAGACACAGGTTTGCGCGTTCACCGCGAAAAAACTTCCGTTTGTCGCGTCACCTCGTCCGCGAAAAAACTTCCGTTTGTCGCGTCACCTCGTTTTGAGAGCACTCCCCTATCTGCCACAGCCAGTATTGGAATCCTTGGCGTTGACATCTCGAGTGAAGTCCAGTTCCGCGGCCACCTAGAGGGTAAGGCCAAATTGGCCTCGAAGAAGCTCGGTGTGCTCAATAGATCGAGGTAGTATTTCACGCCGGCCCATCGCCTACAGCTTTATAAGGCGCAGGTTCACCCGCATATGGAATACTGCTCTCATCTTTGGGCAGGGGCACCTAAGTACCAGCTTCTTCCTCTAGACCGCATCCAACGGAGAGCAGCTCGAATTGTCAACTGCCAACGTATCTCTGATCGGCTTGATCCCTTGGCGCTGCGTAGAGATGTGGCCTCACTCTGCATTTTCTATCGCATGTATTATGGGGAGTGTTCCGAGGAGTTGTTCGGATTAATCCCTGCCGCTTCTTTCCGCCATCGCCCTACGCGACAATATTTCCACTCTCACCATTTAGATGGTTGGCAGTCCTCAACTGTGCGCTTTTCCCGAAACTTCCTGCCTCGCACAGCTAAACTGTGGAACGAACTGTCGCCAGCGGTGTTTCCGGACCGATACGACCTTCAAACCTTCAAGAAAAGAGCGTACTCCCACCTTAAAGGCCGGCAACGCACTTGCGACACCACTGGTGTTGCGGGTGTCCATGGACGACGTTAATCGCTTACCATCAGGCGATTCGTTTGCTCGTTTGCCCCCTATAGCATAAAAAAAAAAAGTATGCTGAAGAAGTAATTATTGAAATATGAAATATCAATATCTTTAATATTATTGCGTTAATAGTAGGTATTTAGTTTTAGTACGCCCCGGTAAAGTTATCGAACAATAATACTCTTCGGTAAGCAGTCATGAATTGGAACACAACTAAATTTAAAAGATTGGAAAAGTAAAAAGCACTAGTTCGCAAAAACAAACTGCGCACGCAAAACAGCCAAATAAAGGGCACTTTTTCAGCAACTGTATTGAAAAAGAGCTTACTTACTGACTTACAAAAAAAATGTCAAATTCATACACAGAACTACCAACACTGTCAAAACTTTATAGGCTGTTGGCACTTTACGAAACGTCACGTTCCAAACAAGGCTATATGAAAAAGTGCCGACTGCGGCACTCTTATGGCGTCATTTTATTCCGCTGATTGGGTATCCAATTCTTTTATTCTATATCTATGGATTAGTAGCACGTTGCAAATTGCAAAAGCAAGATGTAATAACAAGAAAGATATCCTGAATAAGCTTGCTAAGGGACGCAATCAAACAAGCGGCGCGGAGTAATAACTTTTTCTCCAATATGCTCGGAAATGTTCACATTAATGTAGCAAAATTGGTACGAAAAGAACCTCCTTATGTACCGACTCAAATTAAAAAACATCGAATTCATTATTTTACCGTTTTAGCGTCCAGGAAGTTGTACTAATAGTACATTACTGCAGACGCCGGGAAAGAAGGGCTTAACGGGTGAGTATGTATATACACGAGCCGAGCGTTAGCGAGGCCGGGTAACCATACGAAGCCGTTAAAGCCCTTTTCACGGCAAGGCATGTATAGTGCTTTTCTCAAACATGCAATGAAATAAATAAATAAATCTCCAAAAATATAATAGTTTTATTTCTAGAAAAACTAAAAGTTGACTTGACGAATTAATATATCTAACACAAATATTGCTATTTAGTTCGTGGTGATTCCAGCATGAATTTAGTCTATAACGATAAAACAGATGATCCATAAATATTTCATGATGTATAAATATGTCGCAATGTAAAATGTACCAAACACGAACAGCACTTGTTATTCTGTGACAATGAAAATTATAACCTCTACACAAATTTTTGTAATTCCTCCTTATCCTAACCGCGCGTTTACATGCTCGGGCTCTCGGCCGAATGTTTCGGCCGCGGGCGAATACAACCTTCTACACGCTCGTTCGAGAGCCTCGGGCGAGAACCTCGAACGAAAGGCTATTTGAGCTTTGTCATGTAGTTTGGGTGAGTAAAAAGGTGTCTTAAATAGCTTGGGTAAGGTAAGGGTGACAGTATTTACAAACAGTAATTTAATGCCCATTTTATATTTGCATTGCATTGTGAAATAAAAAAAATTCCGATCCGAGGAAATGGACGAGCACACTTTGCTTGCTGCTGCTGTGGCACTTTGTGCCGCCATGAGCTTATACAGATATGTGCACATTTTCCATAAAAAAAAAACTAAAAAACAACGGCGAAGACGTAGATGGTGGATGATCACCATGCACCGAAATCGGACATTGTAAGTGTCCATGTATATTTTTACGATACGATACTAACGATTTTTATATCGGTTGTGACTGTTGTCACGTATCTTGTTTGCACTTGTAAACTTTGTTTAATTATTGTTTCAGACAAAGTATGGAAACTCTGTTAGCAGAATTGGTAGCAGAGCCTTCTGGGGAATTTAAGAATTTTGGCCCATATAACTAGGACCATAGGTATATATGCCTCCCTTTTTTCACCAACGTGAAGAAAAAGGGCGGCATATAATCTATGATCATATTTGGTACAGTGTAATATGGGTCTCTCTCTTCCTAAACGAAGCTATTTAAGACATCTTTTTACTCTCCCAAACTACATGACAAAGCTCAAATAGCCTCTCGTCCAAACCTCTCGCCCGAGGCTCTCGAACGAGCGTAGTAGGTTGTATTTGCCCGCGGCCGAAACATTCGGCCGAGAGCCCGAGCATGTAAACGCACCATTAGATAGACAGACACAGTTCTCACTTAAACAAGAAATCAATTTAGTCTAAACAGTTATTGTAATATTAACTAAACACGCATGCATTTTGGGTAGCCATATGCCTTCCGACATCTCGTTTGTCATTTGCGCCATCAATTAATTTAGAGCCCATTCAATTTTACTTTCGCATTTCGCAATTAATTCTGGTGGGGCTCAATGAATAGTAATTTCTGCTTCAAAACTCGACGACAACATTATTATAATAAATAACAATGAACAATAAAACCATTGAAATAGAATAAAAGAATCAAAGTTATTTAACTTAACCTCCAAAATTATTAAAAAACTACATAGGCGTTTTTTCACACGCGGTTTGAGTAGACGCTTTTACGTTTAAATTTATTTTAATATTTGGAATGTACCTATATTTGTGTGAGTAAATTTGCAATAACGTGTTGTTACTTATGTTCATGTCGATGTCCATTTTATATAAATAAAACTTCAAATTATCATCACTTATTTTTATATATTTTAATAGGCACTGTGGCAGAATGTTATCATGAAACAAAACGGCACGGTTTGAGTAGACACTTTTACCGCTAATGTTTAAATTTATGTGTTATTTGTTATGTTTATGTCCATATCGATTAAGTATCGACATAATATATTCGAATATATAATTTATTGTTTTTTTTTTAATAGGCGTACTGGCATAACTGGCAGAATGTCATCATTAACCATAGTAGTGAAACTGTTATAATGGCTAAAAAACATGTTGCTGTGTCACACATTTATGAGGAATAAAATTAAAAAAATATTACTTCCCGGCCTAGGCCTTCAATTTTGTATGAAATTTCATTACGTGTCTCTCCAGTGGCCCCGCCTGAAACGTGGTACTTTGAAGCCTATTATAACGAACGTTATAACAACATTTCATTGCATGTTTGAGAAAAATCCATTACTGTATTGTTTTTTACTTTTTAAAAAAATATTTGGACTATCAATTTTGCAAACAGCCAAATATACTTTAGCCGCGACCAAACGGTCTGCACAGACGGGACAATCTGATTGACATCAAGTTGTCAATCTGATCATATTGTGCTTAAAAATGCCCCGTCTACAAAAGTGTAGTAGTTCTAGAGAGGAGATCAAATAATTGGTTGTCTCGTTCTATCGCGAGTTGCATACGGCTCACTGTGCAAGGTCGTGTAGATACGGCTTAATAAAACTAAAGCCATTTCAACTTTTTTTATGAACACAACCGTTTAGGCGGGAACCATATTTTTCCTTTCAAATCTTATGCAAGAATACATTTTATTTCCTTTCATGTTTGGAGAAAAGCACTATACGAGTATATGCCTCGGACGGAAATAGAATTTCGTGGATTCGTATGACAAAAAATACTCATCCACGAATTTCGGTTTCCCGGCCTCTGCAATAATGTACTATTATCGCAATGTTACAAATAATAATGTCGATTATTTGTTATTTGCCTGTATGTCCTCGGTGAAGTAAAACATCACCATCAAATCAGACACCTAACATGGTGTTTCTTCTCTGGGTCGAAAGGTTTGATAAATGATGCTTTTATAAAATTTTGTGCCCGCACGAATTCTTGAGATAAGGGTGCCGAGCGGAATTTATGCCTCGTCAAACTGTAGTAAAAGGGCGTTTTATTGTTGTTGCCCAGCTTATTTTTAAATTGGGAATTTATATGTGATTTCTGCTCAAAATCGCAAGCCCTTTCGATCCTAATAGGAGAAAAAAATCCAAAATTTACGTACATTTTTCAAACTCTCCATTGCACCGTCATACAAAATCTGTGACAAAATGGTCACGAAATGGAAAAAAATAAATCGGTTTTTTTTCTCCTACTATGATCGAAAAAGCTCGCGATTCTGAGTAGGAATCACATAAAAATTCCCAATTAATGAAAAAAGTGTTTGGGGAGAACAAATATAAAAACGCCAAAAAGAAGTTCAAATGCTAGGTGAAAGCATTGAAGAAGCGGTGAGAGGATCTGGTGAAGCCATCTACTGCCTTAACTCTTACATGACCTTGCGTTATTATAAGAATAAAAAGGGCATTCTTGCCATTAGAGCAGAAAAAGATTATTACCTGGAGTTGCCGCGGGTTCCCAGCCGTCGGGGACGCACGCTCGGATACACTTGCTTCATCACTTTGCCGAAATCAGCTGTAGAAAGTGGCTTCATGTTGCTACTCATACAATGCGCTCTGTAAACAATAATAACATATTAATAGCCTTATATTACATACTTAGGTAGCATTTTTGATAGTGTTTCAAATCTGCTTTGCTACCGTCACATAAGCGTAAGGTGAGCGCCTTGGTGGCCTAAGAGCCTGCGATTTTTAATCCGTCAGTAACGAAAGGGTCTAAAATTCAAATTCAAAATTCAAAAAAAGAGGGTTTTGGCTGGATAGGACCTATTTAACCTTACGGTTCGTTCAAAAATCATGTGATCACATTTGCCCCTTCCCATGGTGCTTTTTTGATACTTTTTGGTATGATTTTGATCATCCATGGATTTTCCCAGACCCCCAATAATGTATCACATGTTTTTTTAACGAGCCTTTAGCATCAAATAGATCCCATCCAGCCAAAACCCTCTTTTTTAATCCAACCATACTGGGGAACCACAAGTACCTTAAACATAGAGTTACACACAATTGCTAGGTGGCAAAACTAATATTACAATGGAGTAAACCTCCTAAGAATTAACATGCAATTGATGCAATTGTTTGTACTTGTATTGATTTTGAAAGAGGTCCAATAGGGTCTTAAGTGGTTAGTAAGACTCGTAACAGTAGTACAAAAGCAGCATCGCAGTGTCAGTGTGAGTGATCAACACTTACATATATTCATCATACACATCCTGCTTGGGCAAGGAGACATCGGGATCAACCTCTAAATGTGTTTGTATCCATGTCACAGTCTGCTGGAGTTCAGCCCTGTCAAATTAATAGTAAGTATTTAGTATAAGACACTGTCAATATCAGAGTAATGAATAAAAAATGTGTAAATGGATAGCTAAGTTCACGGAGGGTGGAGGTTGCAGGTACGCATAGGTATGCAACGCTGAGCTATTGGCCTGCTCCTCAAGTCTATCATACACGTCCCCGTCTCCCCTGGATCTGCCACCGCGGACCAGGGCGGAGCCAACCAGTGGGTTGACCGTACCCTCCAGGCAATGCTAGTGGCCAATGGGCGTTGCACTATTTTCCATTCTACCCCAGACCACTAGTAGCTAAGTATGAAGGCGGCATACGGTAGGGCCACGCTCCTAACAGTGATGTGGCACCCCCCACCTACCGGATGTTATTATATATATGTACGAGTATGTGTACATATCCGTGTATCTATTATAATCTGTATAACTGTCCTCGGTATTTAGCAAACCCGATGGCAGCTACACATCCTCCCCGGCTGAGACTCAACAACTCCTGCTGGTTACGCACTTCCCAGGATGTGTAAGTATCAGCACCTCAGATCCACTGGAGGAGGAATACCATGCAACTGACGACAATTGGCAAATGGCCAACAGGATCGTCACCAACGAAAAGTTAAGGTGGGCCATTGACAGCTTCCAACCCTTCAAGGCAGCCGGTCCGGATGGAGTCTTCCCCGCTCTGCTACAGGTGGGATTGGACCTCATCCTGGAGACCCTAACCAAGATCATGAAAGCCTGCCTGGCTTGGGGCTATGTACCTTTGAAATGGAGGGACGTAAACGTAACATTCATACCGAAACCAGGTAAGAGTGACTACACAGATGCTAAATCTTTCCGACCAATCAGTCTCACATCATTCCTGTTGAAGAGCCTAGAAAAACTATGCGACAGGGACCTGAGAGATCTAGCACTAAGAAACTTACCAATGCATGTAAACCAACACGCGTACAGCTCAGGTAAATCCACAGAATCGGCACTACACATGGTCGTTAGCCGTATTGAAAGGGCTATTGATGACAAGGAACTGTGCCTAGGCACATTCATTGGCATCGAAGGCGCCTTCGACAAGACCCACTTTGCCAGCATAGGGACCGCCCTGGACAGCCATGGAGCGGAACCCGGACTAACTAAGTGGATCACGAACATGCTCAACAAAAGGACCATAAGGTATGCAGGTGAACCGCAGGCGGTAATGGCAGTACGTGAGTGCCCACAAGGAGGAGTCCTGTCACCACTGCTATGGAACCTAGTAGTTAACAATCTCATAAACAAACTGAACAAGGAACGGTTTTTCACTATAGGGTATGCAGACGATCTCGCCATACTGATCTCGGGCAAATTCGCCAGTACAGTATGCGACCTCACTCAGTCAGCTCTCCACATAGTTGAGCGCTGGTGTAGGGAATTCGACCTGTCAGTTAACCCCACCAAGACAGAGATGGTAATGTTCACCAACAAAAGGGTGCTTGGCAACTTTACCAGACCAAAACTGCATCAGACAGAGCTACAACTAAAGGATGAGGTAAAGTATCTAGGTCTCATCCTTGATAGCAAACTCAGCTGGACCAGCCATTTAAACAACCGTATAGAGAGGGCGGGGGTAGTCTTCTGGCAGTGCAGAAGAATGATTGGTAAAAGGTGGGGACTCAGTCCAAAAATCACTCTCTGGCTGTACAAGACGATTATACGCCCTCTTTTCTGCTACGGGGCGTTGGTTTGGTGGCCAAGGACTAACCTAACGACCGTGCAAAACAAACTACAAAAACTACAGAGGCTCGCATGCGTGGCCTCCACTGGCTGCATGAGGACCACACCGACCGCGGCGATGGAGGCCATGCTAAACCTTCCACCGCTGCACCTCCACATACAGCAAGAGGCTGCCCTCTCAGCGGTAAGGCTACGCGCCCTCAATATATGATCTGACCTAGGAACTCGGCACAAAACATGCCTGGAAAAGGTGTATGAAGAATTTCCGATGCTCAGGGCAGGCACGGATCGGATTCAAAAATGTGCTGTCTTCGATAAAAGGTACAAAATACAGTTATATGAAGACGATAATCATGAAGGACTCAACCCTCGGGAGCTGAGAATCTTCACTGATGGATCAAGAACAGACGTAGGATCAGGCTCTGGAACATTCTCGGAAGACCTGAACATGTCAATTAGCACTCCGCTAGGTGTCCACAACTCAGTGTTCCAAGCTGAATGTATGGGCATCATAAATGCGGCAGCCGCCATCAACGCAAGGAAGGTAGTAGGATCCTCCATCCGTATACTCTCCGACAGCATGGCAGCGCTAATGGCTCTGAAGAGTCACACTATTACATCAAGTCTTGTGCATGAATGTCATGAACGACTGATGGAGGTAGGTCTAAATAACAAGCTAACTCTTCAATGGATCAAGGGTCACAGCGGATCCCGCGGGAATGATGCTGCAGACGAGCTTGCCAGACAGGGTTCAGGCGCAGGGGCAACCTATTCTTCCGACGCCCTTTAGCAAGGTCCGTTCATTACTGCTTGAACGCACCAGGAAGCTCCACACAGCACACTGGCAAAACCAGGAGGATTGCAGGCAGGCCAAATTGGCCTTGCCCAGCATCAGCGAGCGACTTACAAAGATGCTCCTCCAACTTGGCAAGTCCAGGTTAAAAACAATAACCAGTGTCGTAACAGGGCATGGACCTTTTAACAAACATCTTTTTAACCTAGGTGTTACAGACAGTCCCTTATGCCGCGGGTGTATGGAGACGCAAGAAACGGCTGCCCACGTAGTGCTTGAATGCAACGGAGTGGCCCCATACAGGGCAAAACATCTCGGATCTCCGAGTGATCTCCCCGAGGTCCTACGGAACACCAAAGGTTTGATACGATTTCTCGAGGAGTTGGGATGGCTAGTCAGCTAGCCATCCTTGCTACGCAAAATAGGCGCTAGCCGTCGAGTTGCGGAAACCAGCCCGTGATACAATACAATACAATAGCTAAGTTCACACTCCCTTGTAGTTAGTTTTCCATATACAAAAATCTTGAAATGAAGACTTTTATTTGTGCACTACTTTCTATCTATTTGGAAACTAAATACGAAAAAAAAAACTGCAATTTGTATGAGTTTACAAGGGATGTGTATCACTGGAGCTTGGGGCTTCACTGCCTTTCCCTCATGGTGGTATTTTTGGTAATTTTATGGCCTGATTTTGATTGTTCATGATGTTTTTTCTCTCTTTGACTTAAAATCAGGGATTGTTATTGGTATAATTATAAATCTAAATATTATTAAATATTTAATAAATTTTATAAAATGGTATTTAGGTAAGGACAATGATTCAATAGATATTCTGAATAAGATCAGAGATACTGATACCAGTATACAATCCCTGCTTAAAACTCCTTGTTACACTTGTATTATCACCCCAAAACCTAACAGATTTAGTTAAGTTAATTTAATATATCACACTCATAACATAAGCAGAATAAATGGTTGCATTACAATAAAGCATGTTTTATGAAGTAAAATAGCATTTTATTTTAAAACATTGAACTAATTGGGACATAAATATATGTTTCAGAATTCACCACTACATAAATTCCGTTTTTTATATCCCAGGTACTATAAATGAAGACAGCAGAGATTCTTGTTGCACAGAGTGAATAAATGAAAGTAAAACGGCGAGATTGGGCGAACATACTAGAAAAACATTTTAGGGGTCTGAATTACCTGGAGCCTAAAGGGTTTATCGGCTGCTTGAGTGGATCATGAGGTGGTATACCGGTGGGCAGGCGCAGGTACAAGAGAAGCCTCTCTGCACCACTCAGAGCTTCCACTTCCTCTAACAGTTGGGCAACTCGCTGCCTTCCTTCATGACTGGAAGCAACATTCAATCTCTTAAAACTCTTAATATCCAAAACACAAAATTAAATAATGTATAATCGAGTTTAAAAGTGTAGTTACGAGCTACCCCTAAGACAGTAGGTAAACAATGAAATTGGTACACATTTTAACTAGCTAAAACCAGTTATTATGTAGTGATAACAATAACCGTGTGTATTATGGGATGTTGAAACATTTGACTACTTCTCGATTGAGCTTAACACCTAAGAATGATGTTATGATAAAGTAAGATCACCTGAGTGTGTTCTCGATAAACTGTTGCATGGAAGCTATTTTTTCAGAGTCCATTCTGGGCTCTTTGCCCCTGGAGGGCCCAGCAGTAGAATCCGTAACAATCGATGGTCCCGGATCTTCGTTTGAAGCGGAAATACTATCTTTATCGTAAGACGCAGTTTGCGTATGTTTTGGATGATTGACATTTTCTTGATGAAGTTTCGCGTCATCCACTAGTTCTCTCTCAGATTTAACATTTTTCACACCATCTTTAGCCCAGGGTTGAAATGGAGTTGTGCTATCCATTTTAACCCTCCTAGGATATAAAAATATTATAGCTACTTTTCATATTGTACATTTTTCTTATCTGATAAATGCGTAACAAAACTCCATCTTGACATTTGATCAGCTGTGCGGTGAGGTGGAGCGAAGGGGGATATTTTTTTAAATGATTGCCAACCAAGGCAACATGGTTATCAGACGTAAATATACAAAAATATAATTTGGTTGCGTCATTATCTATCTTATTATAAATTTACTAAAACGGGACTTTATCGTGTATAAACTTTGAAAACAAACCTCCGACGTTTCAAGGGCGACATTGCCCCCGTGGTCCCGGAGAAAGACTGGCTGAGCGTATTATTTATTCTGTGCTGAGGTTGACATCAACATCTTCTAGCTGCGCGGGTTTTACGAACTACCCGCACTTGGTCTTGATTATCAACTTGAACATTTTGCGCACTAGGTATGTGACTCTGTCGACACACTACACTCACGATGTCCGATTTTTGAGCGAAGTTTATACACGATTAAGTCCCGTTTTAGTAAATTTATAATGTGTGAAAATCGTGAAAGTTTAAATAAGTCATTATCTATCTTGCCTTAAAAAGGAATGAGATGCATATAGATACCGTTATGCAAGCGGGGAAGTGGGAGGGGCCCCGCATCAACCCCTCTTGCTAATAAGCAAACTTATTATCATGCTAATAAGCACTAAGCACGATAGTAATGAGCAAGACAATACAAAGTTCGCCTACTTATACGTATACGGCAGATACTAGACAAATTTACAGAGAATTTGAAGTCCTTGGTGATGCCAAAAGCCGTAAGAGAAAACTGAATAACGGCCTACCTCAAGGCTCTGTCCTCGCTCCGAGTCTGTTTAATCTGTATATCCACGACTTGCCACCTACGGAGTCAATCAAATTTATTTACGCTGATGATATAGCACTTGTCCACCAAAGTAAAGATTTCAAGTTAAGCGAACAAGCATTGTCATCAGATTTGGCGAAGCTCAACAAGTACTTCAATGCGTGGCGCTTATTACCCAGTGCAGGTAAAACGGAAGTGGCATGTTTTCACCTTAACAACCGACTTGCCAACTATCAGCCGGCTGTGTTTCTTGACGGAGAGCAGCTAAAGCACAACCCGCTACAAAAGTACCTTGGCGTGACACTGGACAGGACGCTCACTTATAAGGAACATCTTCAGAAACTGGCCTTGAAGGTCGCCTCGCGAAACAACATCATCCATAAACTCTGCGGCACTACTTGGGGTGCATCTGCTGATTCCTTGCGGACGTCGGCTACTGCCTTGGTTTTATCAGCCGCCGAGTATTGTGCTCCAGTGTAGCTAGAGATTGCACATGTGCAAAAAGTGGATACCAAGCTAAATGACGCTATGCGATGCGTATCGGGCACAATTAAATCAACCCCTCGTCATTGGCTCCCGGTGCTTAGCCATATTGCTCCGCCACGCCTGCGTAGACTGCAAGCGTTAAAGAGAGAAGCGGTGAAAATAAAATCACAGCAGCTTCTACCTTGCCACCAGCCTTTTTGTCATCCCCCACCCCAGCGTTTAAAGTCTCGTCAGCCAGCATGTATTACAGCCCAGACGCTTACTGATTTTGATATCGAGGAGAGTTGGAAAAATGAGTGGAGCTCAAATACTGATGGAACTGTCCTGCAATCCATAGATCCCACAGCTAAACCAGACGGTTTCGATCTGCCCCGCAAGCTCTGGTGCCGTGTGAACAGAATAAGGACAGGTCACGGACGCTGTAACTACTTTCGTCACAAGTGGGGTTGGCGGGACTCGGCTCTCTGCGACTGCGGCGAAGAGGTCCAAACCATGGAACATTTTATACGACGTTGCCCACTCTCTTTCCCGGGATCCCCTGAAGATCTGTTTAAATTAACACCTGACGCAATCTCGTGGCTCGGGTCCCTGAATGTGGATTTGTAAATTTTTTAGCTACTATTTCTTGTAATTGTTTATGTAAGCACGCCATACGATTAAATAAACTAGACAAATGACGGGCAGGGCCTATACCACGAAAATCGAAAGATTGTGGATTTGTATCTCCATCTCTGTCACACTTGCATATTGGAGTGACAAAGAGCTTTTCCTGTCGATGACAATTTTTGAGCTAGGCGTGCAGATACAACTATTAAGGTACTGTTACACATGCTCATTACTAGCATGCTTCGTGCTTAATAGGAAGCTAATAAGGATGTTTATAACCAAGAGGGTGCACACCGTGTGTGCGCTACATCCAGCCATGTTGGAGTGCCGGCGGAATGCCGTGAATGAGGGGCTTTAGCGTTACTCTTGGTTAAAAAGTTTGGTCAAATCCAGCCTTAAGCCCCTCATTCACGGCAGTCCGCCGGCACTCCGGCATGGCTGGATGTAGCGCACACGGTTTGTAAAGCCCCTCATTCACGGCAGTCCGCCGGCACCTCCGGCACGTAATAAAGTACCGTGAATGTCGTTGCCGGATGCGTGCCGTACGGCAACATCCTGCTAGCTCCGCCCACCTCCTAGCAGTCCGAATTGCACTAAATTACAGTAATAAGCAATTGAGAAATGCGACAATGCATAAAATATTAATTATTCATTATAAAAAATGGCATACGAGATGGCGACGATTTTTTAAATTTCGAGTACAGTGTATGCGCTACAACGCAGCGCTGCGCATCTTTCAACGAATAAGTGCGAATTGGACTGCCAGGCTGGGCCACTTGCACACCGTGTGGCCGCTACATCCAGCCATGCCGGAGTGCCGGCGGACTGCCGTGAATGAGGGGCTTAAGTGGCCCAGCCTGGCAGTCCAATTCGCACTTATTCGTTAAAAGATGCGCAGCGCTGCGTTGTAACGCATACACTGTACAGGCATTTTAAAAATCGCCGCCATCTCGTATGTCATTTTTAATAATAAATAATTAATATTTTATGCATTGCCGCATTTCTCAATTGTTTATTACTGTAATTTAGTGCAATTCGGACTGCAAGGAGGTGGCCGGAGCTAGCAGGATGTTGCCGTACGGCACGCATCCGGCAACGACATTCACTGTAATATACCTCAACCTCTTTCGAACTCTTAGTTATTGAAAAGTATTTTTAATTAGAAAATCAATGTCATTATTTTATTGTCAATAACATGCATTAAATATATTCATGTAAAATTTGAATTTATTTTATTGGCGACGAAATGGACCCGGACCAGTTTGCTCAATTTTTGAGCATACAACAAAAGCAACAGGAGCAAATGTTGCAATTACTAAGTATGGCTCTTACACACACCACTACACGAGTGGAACAGAGTCCCGTGCAGGCCGACGGCAGCGTGACGAGCGCTACTAATAGTCCTGCACCCGGAACATCAAATAACAGAATTGCCATATTTAAAGCATTTAACATGGACAAATGTAATCCTAACACTTATAGGGTAAGTGATTACTTAGACTATTTTGAAACAAAGTGCTCAATACATGCCGTAGGATCTGATAGCGCTCTAAAGAAAGATCTCCTACTAAACAGCGTAACACCTGACATTTTCAGAGACCTTAAAACGTCGCTCACTCCGTATTTTGAAACAAGCATGTATGCCGACATTCGTAAAAAGCTTTTAGATTTATACCGAATTAAAAGAACCAGATACCGCGCACTTACAGAGTTTTGGAGTTGCATTCGGGAGAGTGATAAAACGATGGAACATTACGCAAATAGATTTAAAGCACTGAGTCTAGACTGCGCGTACGACGACAAACTATTAGAACGCCAGCTGCGAGACCGCTTCGCCACTGGCCTAAACCACGTAGAACTTGAAACGGACTTAAAACAGAAGTGGCCCAATTTGACAGAAGAAAACAACGGACAAACAACTGAAGTAACATTCTCTACGTTATTTTCAATCGCACAATCCCGTGAACAAGCCGAACGAGACACATCATCCATGAACATTAAGAGAATTGAAAAAAAGTTTAACTCTGATCGACAGCAGTCGAATAAATACAAAAGCCCTCGGAAAATACGCTCCCACCAGTGCGTACGATGCGGCAAGAACGACAAGCATAGCATTGCAGATTGCCCGGCAAGAAAACATACATGCGAGGAATGCAGCAAAGAAGGACATTATGAAAGTTGCTGAATAAAAACTGGTCGAGCGTATTTAATGAAACATAGGCCCACCAGAGGCAGACAGACATTTAGGCACAATAAACTGAAACGTGTAACAAACACTACAGGCAGCAGATCGTCTTCTTACTCAAACGATTCTTCAGACGACTGTAATACTGACGACGAATTCGTATGCAACATCAAACAGCCACGTAACAGAGACTGTAAAAGAATAGACGTAATTATCAATGGCAAACCCTGCACCATGGATTGGGACCCAGGATCAGCGTACTCAATCATAAGTACATCCTTTTGGCGACTAATAGGCTCTCCGACATTGACCACGGCACCTAAATTAACAGCATATGGCAATCATCAACTTAAACCAAAAGGAAACACTGACGTTACGGTAGAAGTCGACGGGAAACAGAAGATTGTCCCCATAGTCGTTATGAAACACGCAAATCCGATGCTTTTTGGGTTACGTTGGAGCGACACCTTTGGTATGGAGTTTCCCAAACCCGTATACTCCATTAAGAACATCACACCGACGACACTACAACAAGTTATTGACAAACATAAACCACTTTTCGACGGAAAACTTGGGAAGGTTGAAAACTATCTCGTTAATATATACATAAAACCAGGAGCGGAACCCGTGCATTTACCAGCTCGATCTATCAAGTTTGGAATGAAGAAAAATATTGAAAAAGAAATAGCGCGACTGGTGAGTGAAAACATTATATACCAGGTAGACCCGAACAGTACACCAGTTGAGTGGGCTACACCCACAGTGAACGTCGTGAAACCGAACGGTGACATTAGAATCTGCGGAGACTTCAGGAGCACACTAAATCCTGTGTTAATCAAATATTTGCATCCAGTTCCTCTTTTCGACCAACTACGACAAAAATTAGCACGAGGGAAAATATTTTCGAAAATAGACCTTAAGGACGCCTACCTACAGTTTGAAATTGCTCCAGAATCAAAAAAGTACTTGACACTCTCCACACACCTAGGATATTTTAGATATAACAGAATGCCCTTTGGAATATCCACAGCACCCTCCATTTTCCAACATTATTTAGACGAACTATTACGGGATATTCCTAGCACGGCTGTTTATTTCGATGATATCGCAATTGCTGGAGGAGACATGAAAGAACACCTGAGTACACTTGGGATTATTTTTGAGCGTCTGCAGAAAGCAGGTTTAAAAGTGAATTTAAAGAAGTGCTCATTCCTAAAAGAACAGATAGAATATCTTGGGCAAACAATAGATAAAGATGGCATACGCCCTACAAAGGAAAAAATTGAAGCAATTTCTAAAGTAGCGATTCCAAATAACTCAAAAGAATTGAGATCATTTCTGGGACTTGTTAATTTCTATGAACGTTTCATACCACATTTACACGGACTATGTGCGGACCTACACGAGCTAACTGGTAACAGGCAACCGTGGAGGTGGACAGAATACGAAACTTAGATTTTTGAAGCCACTAAACAATGCATTGCTCAATCAAAACAAAACCATTGGCTGCATTTGATGAGGATCGACCAATTTTTCTCGCATGTGATGCCTCTGAGAAAGGTGTTGGGGCAGTACTGTATCACAAGAATGGGAACATGGAACATCCTATAGCATTTGCATCAAGGAAGCTTCGAACGGCTGAGACAAAATATTCAGTGATTGATCGCGAAGCGCTTGCAATTTTATTTGGAATAAAGAAATTTGATCAATATTTGCGTGGAACTAAATTTACCTTGTTTACTGATCACAAACCTTTAATACACATATTGGGCTCTCAACGCAATCTGCCAAAAGTAGCAAATAACAGACTAGTTAGATGGGCACTAATAATAGGCAGTTATAATTACGAGATATGTTATAAAAAAGGTGAGAACAACATACTGCTTGACTGTTTCTCCAGATTGCCGAACTCTGAGACTCAACCATCTGAAACCGAGCGTGCAGTACACCGAATTGAATCACGTCTATTAGAAACTAAAATGGCAGACTTACATCTCTCTGAGGAACTTCTGAAGGAGATAACTAGCCAAGACAAAAGTCTATCAGAAGTTTTAAAATTCATTAAAACTGGCTGGAGAGAATTGCAGTATACGAACGACATTAAACATTTCTTCAAAAAGCGCAACGAATTGTCAATAGAGAACAAGATAATACTGTGGCAAGGCAGAATGGTGATACCTGAAAAATTACGACGCAAAGTCCTTATGTATCTCCATAGGGGACACCCTGGAATATCGGCAATGAAGGCACTTGCTCGTTTTTATGTTTGGTGGCCTTCTAAAGGTGACGTCTAAATTATGCTGTGAGTTAGATAATATATTTTGTACTTTCGGACTACCGGAAATAATTGTTTCTGACAATGGCCCTCAATTTACATCAGGGGAATTCAAACAATATTGCAAAAATCAAGGAATATTACACATACGCTCATCACCTTATTATCCAAGGACCAATGGACTTGCGGAGCGTCTCGTAAGGACTTTTAAATCGAGATTTGCATCTGCAACTGAACCTCAACAGCAGCGACTACGAGAATTCCTGTTTACGTACCGGATTACTCCACATAACACCACGGGCAAGTCACCAGCTGAGCTAATGTTTGGCCGTCAAATAAATACGTTGTTGTCCAATATCCGGCCGAGTAAGCGACGAGAACTACAGTACAAAAAAATACGTGCCAATATTGAAGCAACGACGAATACGGCAAATTATACTCCTGGCACCCCTGTATACCACAGAACACGGCTTGAAAAGACCTGGCAACCGAGAGTAATCTCCGAACAGAAGAATCGCTACTCGTATACAATTTCAACGCCAACTGGGAACACCATCAGGCGACACGCAGATCATATTCGCCATCGACTACCATCATCACCCAATAACCCTCAGACGACTCATTTAGAATCATCACAGTTTTCATCACCACACCCATCACCTTTGACGCCCTCAACAGATATGTTCCACACGCCAAACGCCACTTCTAGCCCTGGCCCGTTACGTGTGCCGTTTAACAACTTCGACGAAACTCTAGTGCCAAACGATGTCACGGCACTCACAAACACCCCAGAGGATTCCCACCACGCAGAGGACAACGGAAACTTGCCCCATGGTCCAGACGCTACACCCGCCTCTCCAATACCACGCCGCAGTCAGCGGCCGACCAAACCGCCTCGCAGGCTCATCGAGGAAATGTGATAAGCCGATAAGGGATGGGGGGGACGAATGTAATATATACCTCAACCTCTTTCGAACTCTTAGTTATTGAAAAGTATTTTTAAATAGAAAATCAATGTCATTATTTTATTGTCAATAACATGCATTAAATATATTCATGTGAAATTTGAATTTATTTTATTCACGATGCTATATTACGTGCCGGAGGTGCCGGCGGACTGCCGTGAATGAGGGACTTTAAGGATGGATGTATATCAATTTTGTAGGAAAAAATAACTATTAAATTAACCAACCTTAAATATCTCTTGTTTTTTATTAAACTCTTTAAAAATATTGGAAAAGTTATCGCATTCGCAGAATTAGTACATAATTAGCTAATAAAGATGACTGTGTTTAAAACGGCTGAATGGTTAAATACCTAATATAGAATATTAAGGGAGCATCAACTGCGTCTAGTCTAGATGTTTCTGTCAAGTAGGTATTTGTATTATATGCTCAGTGGGTATCTGTTAAAAGTACAGTTATACTCGTGTATTAGTAATTTAGAATTATTGAACATATGTAGTTACGCGAAAGTGTAACCACTCATCACTTGTTTAGGGAAAAAGAAAGCCAGGACTGGCAACCCTTTTTTTTTATAGCCGCCCCACCAGAGTCTACCCAGGTCAGGCTCAGGCTCTTCATTCGCATTTTAGTGCTCAACCACTCCACTTGTGTCACAGTTACTGGGAACTACGATTGGGAAAAGGATACGAGAAAAGGCAAGTCGAATATCCGTAGTAAAAATAGCCTGACTGTCGGAGGTACTTTTACCTTTTCTAAAACCGAATTGAGATTGGGCTAGCAACTCATTATTCTCCACAAACCATTCCAACCTATTCTTTACAAGATGTTCCATTATTTTTAACAAAACCGAGGAAAGAGCTATAGGTCGATATGAACGTGGGTCAGTCGGGTCTTTATTAGTTTTATGGATGGGCATTACTAACTGTGACGTCCATAAATGGGGTAAGTACCCAGTAACAAAAATAATATTTACCAAGTCTAAGTAATAGTGTTGAAATTGATCATTAGAATTACAAATAAAGGAATAGGGAACGCCATCCAACCCTGGAGCAGAATCTCTCACAGAGCTTAAAACATTTCTTAGTTCAATAATGGAGAATGGCCTGTCAAGAGGATCCAGTGAGCTCAAACAATATTCAAATTTGGTTTCTAATTCACTGCTGCTGAATTTTTAATAGGAAAAACCGACTCTGCACATTTACAAAGGGCGTTTGTAAAAGACAGGGCGGAATCCTCAATTTTATCCGAAGATATAGGTATTAAAAGTGAACCAAAATCATCCTGTTTGTCTTTAAATAATTTTCAATTGGCATTCACAATATTGAACTTGAGTAAGGGAACATTAGGGGCTTCGTTTTTACATGCTAAAGAAGGAAAATCAATAACAACCGGAAAATGGTCACTTCCATATGATGAATCTAGAACTGCCCATGTCACTTGAGAGGCTAGGTCCGGGGAGCACAATGACAGGTCGATTGCACTACTTATTTCGTTAGGACGTGTCCGTCTGGTAACTAAAACTGAATTTAGAATGCACAAATTACGGTTATCCACAATATCCAGTAACTGTCTGCCAAAGGCATCAGTCTTACCGCTGCCCCAGACCACATGATGACAATTGAAGTCTCCTAAAATCAATAAAGGGGGAGATAATGACTGTAAAATCATCAATAATTCGTTGAAGGTTTAGGTATATAAAGAGACACAAGAGTAAATTGTTTAATTTTGATTGCAACAATATGTAAACCAGTTACAGGGGATATTGGAATTGTATTAAAAGTAATATTATCCTTGATGAGAATTGCACTGCCAGCATATCCATCCTGCCTATCGTCACGTATAGTGACGAATCCAGACATATGGAATTTTGTATCTGGTTTAAGCCAGATTTCTGACAGAGCTAATATTCTTGGTTTGTATTTGTTTATTAAGTAAATCAGATCGTGTTTTTTACTAAGGATACTACGAATGTTCCATTGAAGGATCAACTGATCCATTATTGAGAGATGATAAAACAGTGGAAAGTATAGGAAGGAAAGTGGCAACGTGGGACATCAGATTGTTTGTTGAGTTCCATTTCAATTTTGAAATGGCAGACATTAACTGTGTGATCAGTGCGGTAATCGTTTCTGCGGGAGAAGACGCATGTGGATTGTTTAAAGCCGTTCCATTATGTGATGGTAGTGTATCTTCCTTAATTAAGGACATATGGGCAGCTCTATCATAACCTTTGCGAGGGGGAGGTGTTGCACGAGGTTTTAAATTTATAGCTTTAACGTATGAGGAGCTATGTAAAGTTGAGGACGTGACCGCATTGGAATATGATTTGGTTAATACTGGATGATTATTGCTAGCCGCAGCGTAAGAAATATTGCGATCCGCCATGCTTTTTTTAATGTTACATTGACTGGTATATTCCGGGCAAGCCTTGCTGGTAGCAAAGTGACCCGTTTCTCCCTTGCAGTTCACGCATCTGGCGATGTCACTGTCATCGTCACACTTATCACCTAAATGGTTCCCACTACACCGATAGCACCTGGGGGTAGAACGACACGAATTTTTTGTGTGCCCGAACCTACAACATTGGTAACACTGTGTTGTCGGGAAAGTGTATAAATCTACCTGGAAAGAATTGAAGCAGGCAAATACTCTAGGTGGTAACACTTGTCCGTCAAACGTCAGAACCACAGTTTCTGACGTAACCCATTTGAACGACCCATCTTGAAAATTCGTTTTCTTAAAATTAAGGCGTCTAGATTTAATTATTGGCCCACATCCAGTAGGGACCTTAACAAAATTTTCTATATCCTCCGGAGTCCACTCAGTTGGTATCCCCTTAACTATACCCACTCTTGTTATATTAAATGAAGGTATAAAGGCTTTGTACTTCTTGTTTTTAATCGTAGGTGAGAGTAGGAAATTATTGGCATCCTGGGCCGAGTGGAAATTGACATTGACCCTGTTACGTCCCACACCCTTCACAGATCCATCAACTACATTTGGGAATTCCCTATGGTGACTATGGATAAATTGGCCGAAAGTTACTGGGTGTAGTGTGGCTCCCGGGGAATCGCTGTCATATTGTACATGACACCGTATATGGTCCGGGGTCGTTCAGTCTGTATTGTAGCCTATTTGAGGTAGCCAGTGAAGGAGTTGTTGGTAAACTTGGTGATAACGACGCCTGAGGGGACGCCTGAGGGGACGCCTGGAGAGGGATGGGGGGAGTTTCAGTCGACAATGTTTCTACCGTTTTTTGTCCTAGGTTTAATACCGAATCCTGAGACTCTGACATTGGAAGACCCGCAAAAGAATTTTTGGTGGTAATTTGTGAATTAACATCATCTACCGGAATTTCAGACTCTGCGTGAGCCGACCTTGATCGAGAGTACGGGCTGGTAGAACTTTTTTTGCTTTCCGAGATTTACGCCTTTCCTTCCTAGTCATTTTGAAGTCTTGCATTTCAATTTCGTTACCATTATTCAACGTAACATAGGCCGCAGGTGACGGGGGCGCCAGAAGAAAATTCTCACGCGTCCCTCCTGGATCTCCGGGCCCGGGAGAATTATCTTCCATCTACCCGCACAAATAAAAAGAGAAATCGAACTAGACTAAAACTAAAAACTGCACACAGGACAAACACAAAACACCACTTACCCCCAACACCCACCACCACACACACACACAAACCCTGATCTGAGCAGGATAATTACTGAAAAACTTTAAATTATAAATTTAACCGTCCTCGACACGTCTACCCGCGATTGACGCTCGGCCGATCCCTCCATTTGATATTTAAATGCCAGAAGTTTCTTATTGACAGATTAGTGCTAGCAAGTGAATTAAGTGATGTGTTCCAAAATAGTGACCTTTCTTCCCGCCCGCCGCCGCTTAATATTCTCTTAAAAGACTCTGAACATTACTTGCCTATTTACAAATATATCAAAAATACAGTACAAAATTTATAAATTCTATGTAAACGTTCAAAACAGTATGCAGTGAAATAATAAAATAAGACTTGGCTTAAAGATCTCGCAACCAGGCTATTAAAAAAAAAAACATGTTCAATAATTCTAAATTACTAATAGGAAAAGCGCGGGAAACGTGAAACGTGGCGGTTGTGTTTTGGTGTTTCTCTTTCTTTTAATTTAATTTATAATAGGATTAAGATCAGGATAGTGGTAGTTTGTATATAATTTAGTTAGCATTTTTTGTAATTATTGTTTTTTCTATATAAATAGTGTAAATATAACATATTAGGTAAGTTATTTTGTTTATAATCTGATGGGGGAGGATCCCCCCGATCCTGGAGGCGGTAGCCTCCAGGTTGCGATGAACATTGAGGTTGAATCAAGCAACATGGACACGGACACTTCTGTATGCAGCAGGAGTGATCTTAAAAGACCAAAAATGTTTAAAAGATGCAAAAATTGCAATAAAAAAAGGAGAAAGAATAGCGGTGGGGAGTATACATGCGATTGCCAAACTGTACAACCAGAAAAACCACTAGAGACCCAATCTCATTCAAATCAATTAAATTCCGACACTTTAAACAAATCAAACACGACAAGTAAGTCTGAATCCGACAGTAGCAACACAAAGGTAGGCAGAAATTTATTTTCATCCTCAGACGTTGCGCCTTTTACGGTGCACGTTCAACTTAAACAGACAGAGCCTAACTCGTCTCTGCACCCGGTCTCCTTTGGTAAATTTCTAGTTAAAAAGGGCTTCAAGAATATTATAAATGGAAGTGTGAAGCGCATAGGTAGGACCAGAATAGCAATGGCTTTTTCATCCCACATAGATGCAAATTTGTTTGTCACCGATTCTTGTCTGGAGCAAGAGAATTATACAGCATATATACCAACTTTTTCAGTGACTCGTATGGGTCTGGTTCGAGGCATTCCAAAACAATGGACGGATGAGGAAATTGTCCTAAATATTTCTGTACCCATTGGGTGTGGAAAGGTTCTCAAAGTGCGACGTCTAAACCACAGAGTGGTTGTTAATGGCTCTGTTTCCTGGCAACCTTCTGAGACAGTTGTCTTAACCTTTGACGGTCAAATTTTACCGAAAAGAATTTTTTCTTGCTACAATGCAATTCCTGTTGAATTGTATATTTTCCCTACTATACAGTGTTTTTCTTGTACTAAGTTTGGTCATACCAAGACCAATTGCAGATCAAAACCAAAATGTTTCAAGTGCGGGCAGATGCATCTCGGTCATGCTTGTTCTGTGGAGGAGGATGAGGCCATTTGCTGTTTGTGCAATGGCTTTCATTTCGCCACAAATAAGTCATGCCCAGAGCACAAAAGACAGAGGGAAATTAAAATCACTATGGCTAATAACTGCATATCCTATAGTGAAGCTGTTAAATTACATCCGGCAGCCTCAATCTCATTTGCAGATGTTCTTAAGTTTCAACCCACAAACACTCCTCAAACAGATTCACCCCGTAGAGTTCAGCATTCAGTTCCAAATGCAAGCAGTCATCCAGGCAATAGACCAGTTATTAGTCAAAATAATAGTCAAAATAGTAGTCAAAATAATAGTAATAGGAAGCCTATATTTATGAAACCTCGCTCTGCTTTTAAAAAGACTGTCAAAGGTTATGACGTGGCTGCTCATCAGGCAGTTATTAGGGAATTCTCTATCCCCTCCCCCCCTAATGGTTGTGCACTAAGACAGCAGGAGCCTGATAAAGAAGAAGATATAGCTGACTCTATTCAGTCCTTAATTAATCACCTTTCCAAGCCTAATGTTATTATATCGTCCCACGTTGCCCCTTTACTCGAAAATCTAGCTTTTACTATTAATAATGGACCAAATTCTTCAATGGAATTGTCGAAGTATAATTAATAAAAAACAAGATTTAATTCATTTGTTAAATAAATACAATCCTTTCATTGTTGCCCTCTCGGAGACATGGCTTAAACCTGGGGCTTTTCTTAGTGCTTCAGGTTACTCATGCCTCAGAGAGGACCGTCCTGACGGGCGGGCTGGTGGTGGAGTAGCTTTGCTCGTCAGGAATTCTTCATCATTTACCCCTCTTCATCTTCCATCTCACAGTGATGATCTTTCCATCATTGCTGCCATTGTAAATAACATATGCATTGTTTCTGTATATATTCCATCTCAATCATCATTCATTTTTGATCAATTAGAAAATATAATTTCCTCTCTTCCTAGACCTTTTTTAATTTTAGGAGACTTAAACTCTAATCACCAGTTTTGGGGGAGTTCAATATCCAATTATAACGGAGAACGTGTCTTACGGATATTAGATGAATTCAATCTCTGTGTACTAAATACTGGTTCTCCTACACGCCAAACAGCTCCCTCAGAATCGGTCAGTGCTGTTGATTTATCCATTTGCTCTGCTGAACTTGCATCTTCCTTCACCTGGCATACTTTAGAATCTTCATTTGGTAGTGATCATTATCCCATTGTAGTCTCATTTCCTTCATCTGTCCCTCCATCTTCAAAACGTAGCCCAATGCTGAAATATAACTTATGTAACCCGGACTGGAAACTCTTTATAAGCCGAGTTGAAGAGAAAATGTCTGAGTTGCCCAATGTAAATGATGATGGTGTAGTCAGTTGCTCAGTTGCTTTAGCACGGGTAATTATTGAAGTTGCTGATACGACATTCCCTCTGAAAAATAGTGCAATCGGTAAAATTCCCTCTCCTCCTTGGTGGGATGGAGATTGTTCTAAAGCCATTAAGAAACGTTTAGAGGCAGAAAGAAAATACCGTCACTTCATGACTAATGAGAATTTTGAATTATACATGCAGATTGCACGTGATACAAAAAAATTATTACGGAAGAAAAAATTTGAAGGGTGGAAACGGTTCTGTGCATCCCTTAACCCTAATGTTAAGCCCTCCATAGTGTGGAACAATATAAAGAGGTTTAAAAATGCATACAATAAGCCTTCTAGTCCCCCGCTGCCCCTTAATCTCGCTCAGCAATATATGAATAAACTAGCACCCGCCTCAGTCCCTGAACAGTATGTTTTTCAACCTCTTCCCTTTGTATTCTACCCCTCTAATTGCAATACTTTTAATAGCCCATTTAAATTTAATGAATTAAAAGGTGTTTTAAAAAATATGAAAGATACTGCACCTGGGGAAGATGGTGTTCCCTATTCTTTCTTGGCTAATGCAAGTGATAGCATTTTATCTTACTATCTGCATATAATTAATGCAGTTATTCAAACTGGCATAGTTCCGGATTCATGGAGATCCCAAGTAGTTATTCCAATTTTAAAGCCCAGTAAGCCAGCAACAGATATCTCTTCTTATCGTCCAATAGCCCTTTCTTCTGTATTTGCTAAAGTTGCTGAACATTTAATTAAAAATCGTTTGGAATATTATGTTGAAAAGAATAAATTACTGTCCAATAGTCAATTTGGCTTTCGCAAAGGTAAGTCTACATATGATAGTTTAGCAATACTAATTTCTGATATCCAATTAGCCTTTTCTCAAAAAGAATCAGTAGTAGCTGCTTTTCTAGACATCAGTGCTGCCTATGATAATGTTTTAGTCTCCATACTTCAAACAAAACTGCATATTTTGGGTATACCAACAATGTTAACTAACTTCATAGTAAACATGTTGTCTCAGAGATCAATTAACCTTCTTGTGGATGATAACAATAAAATTTCTCGCACTGTGTGGAGAGGACTTCCTCAAGGATCAGTACTAAGCCCTTTGTTGTACAATATTTATACTTTTGACTTAGAATCATCCCTAAATGGTTTGGTAAGGACCTTGCAGTATCCTGATGATTTATTGTTATATACACCAAATCTTTCTGTAGAGCAGGCCAGCAGGACCATCACAAACTCTTTAGGTTTATTGAAGATGTGGCTTGATACTAATGGGTTAGAACTTTCCGTTACAAAAAGTGTAGTAGTTTTATTCACTAGAAAATTGCTTCCTCCTCCATTCCATGTCAAATTTGATAACTGCACCCTTCCCATTCAAAACGAAACTAAATTCCTAGGAGTTGTTCTTGATAAAAAATTATCTGGCCTGCCACACTGTAATTATATAGTTTCTAAGTGTGAGAGAAATATGAATATTCTCAGGTGTGTATCAGGAGTTTGGTGGGGAGCTCACCCATATTGCTTGAAACTTATGTATAATGCCCTGATAAGGAGTATCTTGGATTATGGAACATTTCTGCTTGAGCCGGGAAGTGTTGCAGGTTTTAAAAAGCTAGATGGTATTCAGTCCAAAGCTCTAAGAGTAATTTGTGGAGCTATGAATTCCAGTCCAATAAAAGCTATGCAAGTTGAGTGTGTTGAACCGCCACTTCATTTACGACGTCAATATCTTTGTGATAGGTACATTTTCCGATGCTCTCAATTTTCAAATCATCCACTGTGGTCTATTTTACCAAACCTTTTATCCCAGATATCTAACTCCAATTATTGGACACATAAACACCCTCCTTGTTTAATAAACAGCTTTCAAGAACTCAAGTCTTTCCCAGCCCCTACCTTTAGCTTTTCAACACATCCCATATATCAGTATGAATATGAATCTCTAATTCGGGATCCTCCAGTTCTCCTTGATATAGGTATTTTTAAATATGATGTGGAGCATTGTCAACAATTTTTAGGTTTTATTGGAACACATGGCCAGGGTACTCATCACTTGTACACAGACGCTTCCAAGCTGTCAGTTAGTGGCTGTGTTGGCATTGGTGTACTTCATACTCAGTCTAATATATATCAAAAGATTAAGTTGCCTCCCGAATCCTCCGTGTACAGTGGTGAGTGCCTTGGAATCCTGAAAGCAATTGAATTCATTATTATAATGCATCTTAAAAAATCCATTATATTTTCTGACTCCTTAAGCTCACTTCAAGCAATTTCAAGATATCCATTTAAATCAAAATGTAACAATCCACTAATTTATCAAATACGTAGCCTATTATTGAAATGCCATGTAAAAGGGTATTCTGTTTCCATTGCCTGGATCCCAGGACATAGAGGGATTAAGGGTAATGAAAAGGTGGATAAGATAGCTCGAGATGCCATTAGTTGTGGGGACATGTCCCCATACAAAAATGTTGCTGAAGATCTTTTAGTATTACCAAAGTTTCATCTGCGTAGGGCTTGGATGGAACTGTGGTCATCTGGTGCAGAGACTGTGGCTCCACACTATAGACGTATACAACCGTGCATTCCTGCCAAACCTTGGTTTGCCAAAATATCATTATCAAAACCTTTCACCAGCATGTTGATTCGAATGAGGTTAGGTCACACATGTACGCCAGAACATCTGGCACGTCTAGGACGTGTGGCCAGTTCAGCATGTATTTGCGGAGCTGATCCCGCGGACCTCAACCATATATTCTTTTCAAATAATTGTAACCTTTATGACCGGTCCGCATTATTTAGTCAGCTGTCAATTCTCAATATTCCGTTTCCCACATCCATTTCATCACTCCTTCATATTTATGATTTATCTATATCCATACCTATTTATAAAATATTATGTTCATTCCTTTCACGTAACGACATCAAGTTATAATATTATGACCTAATCCTTTCCTGATCTGATCCTTTTTTCCAAATTCTGTCCAATCCGTATTTTATACCTTTAATTCCGTTTCCCTGCTTTTACTACTTGTCTGGCTGAATGCGCCAGGAGCGCGATGCCATAAAAAAAAAAAAAAAAAAAAAATTACTAATATCTTTGGACGAAACCCTTCGTTCGTAATTATGATAGAACTTCACTTACAGGTAAGTTCGTTTAATCACTAATAAAATAGCCGATCTTTATCATTTCCCTATCACAAACATAAAGTGAATCAAGCGTGCAAGATAGGGGTCATAGTTAGTTTATCTGGGCCCTTTTCCGCAACTCGACATCCATCGTGCCTTTTTTGCGTGCTACGAGGTAGCCCTATTCCAACCACCCCAGCTCCTCAACGAAACCAAGCATCGGTTTTAGGTTGCTAAATGCCTCCATGAGTGTTATTGGAGTCCCCAAATACTTACTCCTGTATTCTTCTACCTGTTTGCATTCTAGGAGAATATGTTTTGCTGTTTCCTCTTTTTCCATGCAGGCTCTGCATATGGGACTATCTGTTATACCCATGTTATATAGGTGTTTGTTTAGTGTATTGTGTCCTGTGATTAGCCCTACTATTTTCCGGAGTTGGTGTCTGGGTGTCCTGAGTAGGGTTTTCGTGAACTTTTGGTTTAACTCTGGTAAAACTTCTTTGGTTTGTCTACATGTCACCAGGTTGTCCCAGTATTTGTTGTGAAGGTGTCTGTGATATTGATTTAGTTGATTTTGTATGTGCGATAAAGGTAGTGGTATGATAGGTTCTGGTCCGTATGTCGGTGTTTCTGACCCTCTCCTTGCCAGTTCATCCGCTGCATAGTTTCCTCTTGAGCCACTTTGTCCTTTTATCCATTGTATGGTTACCTTGTTTCCTTCCTCGCTCACCTCCATTAGGCTGTTGTGACATTCGAGTGTGAGTTGCGACGTATGTTTATCACTAAGTAGCGCTTGTAGTACCGATTTACTGTCTGACAGTATTAGTATATTTTCATTTTTTGTTTACCGTCGCTTTACTGGTTTGCAAGCTTCTATGATTCC